>CANTUV010000003.1:70000-10070000 GCA_947685225.1 Garcia nutans | reverse complement strand
CCAATAAGTCCCAAATGCTAACACTTGCTTGGGTTCTTTTCAATTGCTTGAGCACAACATCATCTTCCTCCTCTTTATTTCCTACTTCAACTTCCTTTCCCTTATTAATTTCTACCTCCTTAGGTAGTGGTATTGCATAAGGTTTACCGGATCTAGTGTTCATTACTTCATATTCTTCGTGCTCGGACCAAGTCCACTCCTCCTTCTTGGATACGAGATCGTCTTCACTATCGCTTGAATCCCAAAACCTATTGACAACACAAATTGCTACTTCTTTACCCATCATAGCTTGTTTAATTTTTCCAAATACCTCTTCTTCTTTGGTTGCTTCTCTACCCACATTTTGGAAAGAAGACATGACAAAATCTTCATGCAAACCCCCTCCAATCATGAAGGTTGCCGGTGCTGGTACCCTATTGAACTTTGGTAATGGGTTGTCTTTGGTGTTTGGCTTATTAGGCTCAGGCACCTTCCCACTATCAATTAGATTTTGGATTTCATGCCTCAATCTCACACATCTATCCGTGTCATGCCCTTGCATTTGATGAAATTGAAAAAATGCTTTAGTGTCGAAATTAGGTGGGAGAGGGTTAGGCAAAGGATGAGGATTTAAGGGTTCTGGACCCGGTTCGAGTTCTAGACTCAAGGATAATTTTAGGTTCTGGACCTAAGGGTAATTTTGGGTTCTGGACCCGAGCTAAGTTCTAGACTTAAAAGAGATTTTAGGTTCTGGAACTAAAAGTAATTCGGGTTCTAGACCCGGGCTAAGTTCTAGACTTAGGAGAGATTTTAGGTTCTGGACCTAAGGAAAATTTGGGTTCAGGACCCGAGCTAAGTTCTGGACTTAGAAGAGATTTTAGGTTATGGACTTAAGGATAATTTGGGTTCTGGACTCGAGATTGGGTACTTGGACCCAAGATTGAATTTGATTTGGGTACTTGGACCCGGGATTAAATTTGATTTGGGTACTTGGATCCGAGACTGAATTTGATTTGAGTACTTGGACCCAAGATTAAATTTGATTTGGGTACTTAGACCCGAGATTGGGTACTTGGACCCGAGATTGAATTTGATTTGGGTACTTAGACTCGAGATTGGGTACTTTGCCCCGAGATTGAATTTGATTTGGGTACTTGGACCCGAGATTGGGTACTTGGACCTGAGACTGAATTTGATTTGGGTACTTGGACCCGAGATTGAATTTGATTTGGGTACTTGGACTCGAGATTGGGTACTTGGACCCGAGATTAAATTTGATTTGGGTACTTGGACTCGAGATTGAATTTGATTTGGGTACTTGGACCCGAGATTGAATTGATTTGGGTACTTGGACCTGAGATTGGGTACTTAGACCCGAGACTGAGTTTGAATGACCTTTTATTAGCTGAGAAGTCTGACTACTTCGGCTGTTCTATGCATTGTGGTTCTTTGCCCTCAAAATGGATCTTCATCATTGGACCTTGGATCTTCATCCTTAACATCTAATATTCACCTTTGAAAATGGATCTTCACGCCTGAAAGTGGATCTTCATCCTTTAAATTGGATCTTCATCCTTAAAATCAGGTCTTCACCTTTGAAAATGGATCTTCATCATTGAAAATGGATCTTCATCGTTTGGACTTCGGGTCTTCACCCTTGAAATTGGATCTTCATCCTTTGAGATTGGGTCTTCACCCTTGAAAATGAATCTTCATCCTTGGGGATCGGGTCTTCACCCTTGTAAATGGATCTTCATCCTTGGAGATCGGGTCTTCACCATTGTAAATGGATCTTTATCCATTGGGCAGCTCTTTTAGTTAGACTGATCTTTTGTCTTTTGCGTCTTCATTCTTTTGATAGTTCTAATGTTCCATTCTTTTTGTTCTTCCTTTACACTTTTGCAAAAAATTCAGCCCTTCATATCCTCTCCTTGCCCCCTTGCGTGGTAAAATATTTGCAAGTGAGTTTGAAAATGTTTGGTATATAAACTCAAAAAATTGAAAAGTAGAAACTTTGCCCCCTGTGTAAGCTCAAACCAAAGATTTTTTTCCATGCAAGCTTTGATTGATGTTTGTCTTTTCTAGCTCTTCACACAAACACATATTTCTTCTTTTATAAAATGACTGGAGCTTCCTCAAGCAATATGCTTTCCATGCCCCCTTGATTTGATATAGAGTGTTTGCTGTTCACTTTGACAAAGAATAGATAATACAAGACAAGAAAGTGCGATGTGATATGCTCATGTATGCGTGATATGCATGAATAATACTTACAGTCATTCCATTGACTCACAGACTGAGGTGATCAGCAGAAGTGTTCTCATTGGTTCCTTTCAGATGCTCATTCAGGTCTTGCATTGGAATGACACAATGCTTCACATTTATGGCTTTTATCTTCAAGATGTTGAAAATATGAATAATGGAGGCCCCAAACAGCAGAGATACATCCATTTCAAATTATGATTCAGCATGTCAGTTGGTAGCTTCTTCACGACCTTGCCAATAATCATTTCCTTTGCCCAATGTGTCCTTCGAGGTTCGATTGTTCAACATACTCCCCTTAACTTGAAGTCTTTGTGTGAAAAAATATTTTTTATTTTTTGAATTTTGATTTTGAAATTAAATGTTGGCTTTGCCAAATCAATGTCAATGTACCTCAGGACTTGATTTTTCCAAATTAACATATCTATAACATGACAACCCTAGTTACCGTACTAAACTCGGGAATCATTTCTATTTAACCAAGAATTGTTGCACTTCAGATAGGCACATACACATTACTTGGCCAAAGGTCTCATTTGAGTTTAAATATTGTCTATCTCATATGCATGCTTATTCAAACTATCTCCACTAATAGACTGTACCTACCAAGAGAGATCAACAGGTCTTTAATATGCTTGAAATGGGGTCTATAAGGGACATGGGTTAAATGAAGGCATTTGTAAGTTGGAGCCGATGTGACACAACGGACAAACCTTCATACTACAAATTTCTTGTTTGAACTTTAGGCAGCTGGGAGCAATCTTTCTAGACTCAAAATTCCTTCTATCTTCTTGGTATTAATCTAGATCTTGATTGGGATAATCTTTGTTTCTTTGCATAAAGTTTGGTACCCAAATTCGCTTCTTTTCTTCTTCTTCCTTTTCTTTCTTTTTATTATTTTGTCCTTCTTCCTTTCTTTGAGCATTTTATCATTTTGTCCTTTTTCCTTGTAGGATTGTCAAGTACAAAAATTGGATGAATTTTTCTCCTTTGAAACTTTGGATGGGTTAGACCAATTCAAGTCAAATTGTTCTTATAGACGAAATGGAAGCCTTTTGCTGCTTTAGGTAAGAGAGAACTCAGTTGGCTTTCTGAACCGCCTTTTTAGGTTTTATCTTTATTTTTTCATTTTCTTTATTTTTTCTTTATTTTTTCTTTTTTTCCTTTTTTTTGTTTTGTTCTAGCTCTAAAAGAGTTGTCTTGTTTGTACTAACTTGGGCTTCCAATAATGGATGAGTGGAGTGATATAAATCTTTTTCAACAGGGATAAATCATTTATTACTCTGATGTTGTCTTAATATATTGAAGATATTAAGAAAACTTCAACTACCCTTATGGTCTTGAGAACTTTAACTACCCTTATAGTCTTGAGAACTTCAACTATCTTCATGGTATTGAGAACTTCAACCATCTTCATGGTATTCATTTCTTTCTTTGATCTTCTTGCCTCTTCATCTTAGTGATCATAAGACTTGTCAAAAGTATCACAACAGCTCAGGGTAGGTTATTGGGGTTTGTAAGCCAATGAAAAGAAAGCTAAAATTTTATGAAGACTCAAAGGGACAACTCGGGATTGATATTTAATAGGGTGGATACAAGTTGTTGGCTAACCAAACAATGCCTAGATCATCTCTCCCTTAAATAAGTAGAGTTCAATTTTGCCTCGAAAGTTTGTCAAAGCATGTTCTAAGACTGACTAGGACCTAGACAAAGGTCATTATGCAGGAGCCCTCTCTAAGTAAGCATACACAACTCAATGCTATAGAGCAATTCCCTTATCTAGTAAAGTTATTCGAATCATGATGCATAGATATGCTAATTTATAAACATCAAGCTAGATTCCTCATTGGCTGAGCACCAAAATGAACAAAGACCAACAAAATTTTGATGAAAGTAATTTATTCAAATAAATTTAAATTTGAAAAACACGATTGTTCCAATTAAATATTAAAGGAAGCAAAATTGAAAAGCAACATTCAAGCTAAGGAAAGTTCGTTGAGTTTAAGCTTCTTTTCCTTTCACATCTTCAATATTTCCATCTTGAAAGGATGATAAAACAAAATCTTCTTCCAATCCTTTTTCTACCATGAAGGTTGTTAGTGGTGGCACTCTGTTGAATTTTGGTAAAGGATTGTCTTTTGTGCTGGTCTTATCAGGCTCAAGCAGCTTACCACTGTCAATTAAATTTTGGATCTCATGTTTTAGTCGCAAGCATTTGTTTATCTCATGTCCTTGTGTTTGATGAAACTCACAAAAGGCTTTAGTATTAAATTTTGGGGGTAAAGCATTCGGCAAAGGTCGAGGGGCCAATGACTGTAATAGTCCCTTCTTTTGTAGTTTATTGAAGACCCAAGACAAAGGCTTCCCCAGTTTTGAGAATTGTCTTTTATTTCCTTGACCAGTCACATTAACATCAACTTCTTTTTGTGTGCTTTGATTGCTAGGTTGATAATTCCCTCTCTCATTTCTTTTTATTGAAAAGCGATTCTTCTCCCTTTTCCACTCTTCAATTTGTAGATCAGCTTGGAGAAGATCTTTGAAATCACAGATGAGTGTATGAGACATCCTCTCACAAAGACTAGGCAACACCCCTCTCACAATCATCCTTATTTGATCCGATTTATAAGGCCTTTTCTTGAGCAAAGTGGCCTTGTTTCTCCATCTCTTCACATAGTCCACAAAATTCTCATTCAGCCTTTGTCTAATGGACTCCACTTCCATTAAGGTAACTTCCATCTCGACATTGTATCTATATTGTTGGATGAAGGCCTTGTATAGCAAATCCTAACTCTTTTGTGTTCCATCATCTAAGGTATTGAACCAATTTTGGATAACAGGATCCAATGAGAGCATAAAGTACCTTAGAGTTTGAGCCTTAGTAGCTCGGGCAGACTGCATAGCAGTGATATACTACTTCACATGGAGGTAAGGATTTCTGGTTCCATCAAACTTCGTAAAAGATGGCATCTTGAATTTGTATGGAGCTTCTTCATCTTGTTCAAATAGTTTGTCGATCTCGGACACCTCTTCGGTTTTCAGTTTCTTCTCAAATTTCTTTTCTAAATCAACAATCATCTTCTCAACATCAGACGTCTCAGTCTTTTCAATAGTTGCCTTCTCAACAACCTTCGACTCCTTTTTGTCTTGAAGATCTTGGTAGTATTGAGCCCAATCATCATCATCAATGATCACCTTATCATCATCAAAAGCTACTTCACCAATTTTAGCCTTCCCTTTGTCCTTTGGCTCCTTGGAGCTAGCAGACGCTTCAACATTATTTCCTAAAATTGCAGCCAATTGGATCTTCACGGTCTCAACCATGGCCTCTTTTATTTCTTCCATCTTGGCATTGAGGCATCATCCACCATTCTTTGAATTTGTTCGAGCTCCATTGCTTTTGGTGAGTAAGTGATTGAGTCGTTGCTAGATTCTTTGTCTCTAGCATAGGTCGGATTGTCATAAGCTTTTGAACTGTTGTAATCCAGGGCTGTGAGCCAGAGAGGATAAATGATATGAGATGAAAATGTATGCATGTATGCACAAACAATCAACAAAGATAAGTAGAACATCCCTTCCAACCTTATAATATCCACACACGAATGGCGAGTCCCTTTTCCTAGGTATATGGCTAACAAAATACCAACATGGGGTATCTTGTTTTCAAATAATTCCCTCAAACGTTTCAACCAATAGTTATATTTTTGAAAATGGAAATCAGTTCATAATAATTCCCATTAATTAGGTTTTAATCCATTTAACCAACTAAAGTAGCTTTTATGCGATATTGGATTAAAACTAAATTAAGAGGTTTATTATAGATAGATTTCTCACTTGAAAAAGTAACTAATGATTCATGCCAAAAACAAGCCCATGATTACTTATTTCTTAGTATAAACTAGGCTCACAATTGGTATTTCATAATTGACCTAAATAATTTGCAAGCTCTTTGTAAGAAAGGTTGGATGAAAATAATTTTGTTTCTAAGCCCATTGTAAAAATGGATTTTGGGCTTAGTATTTTGGTTATGAGTAAAGGAATTTTTGATTTGTTTATGGAAAAGATTTTATATCCAAAGGCCATTTTGAAAAGTTTTGAAAATAGCTTTGGTCTTTTGGACTTTAAAGAAAAATTTATTTGAGCTCACAATGTAATTAGGTCATATTAGAAAAAGAACAAACCAAATAAGCCATGATTTAAACCAAGACAAATTAACCATAGTCAAACAACAAGCAATTGGGGTAAAAACCTAAGGAAAGTAACTAAGCCAATTACATGAGCTTTAGTCTTTGGGTAAAAAGGCTTAGGTTCCCATAGCAAGTATATACCAAATGGTACGAGGCTATGAGTGGTTATGCCATGCTCCATCTCCATACCTTGAGTGAAAGTATGGTATCCCTTACATAACACAACACAGGTAACACGAGCGTCCTAACTCACGCACACGATGCAATGGATAATATCATTATAAGAAAGAATAGGATAATATAAAGACCAACAGAATCAACTTCTCTTATCCCCAGTGGAGTCGCCACTGTGAGCGAGGATTTTTGCCCCCACTCCTGGTGGAATGGTTCTTGCGACTTCGGCACTGTTTATGCTCGGGGCCTTAGAGAACACGGACCTAAGTTCGTGAAAATGGAGTCTCCACTCAGACAGTCCGAGAAAAAGAAAGAGGTGGATGACTTGATTCCTAAGGAATCCCCAACCCCCTAATGGGTTCGGAAAGTTGGGTACTTGTGGGGAAGGTGAGAAATGGCCCAGCACCCCCACAATGCCCGGTTCATTGGAACCGGCCTCCTTTACAGGTTTTAATATTATAAAATTCTTAAGTATAACAATATCATCCATATTACATGCAACAATTGAAATAAAGCATTGTTATATTAAAAATCAAAGCAATGTCCAAACAAAGCAGATAAATGGACACCCATCCGAAGATGAAAACATGCCCTTACATCATATATGTCTAAGCTAAATAGGACACCCAGCAAAAGGTAGAAACATGTCCTTTACATTGGTCTAAAATATAAAAGAAATTTAAATTACATGATATTTAACTAATGAGGTACCCACAAAGTGGAAACATACCTCTTACAACATTTGAAAATCAAAATAAATCGATAAAAGTAAATAACCATTCATCATAAATAAATCATTCATCAAAGAAATTAAACATCAATCAAAATATATATAAAACATTCATCCAAGATAAATTAAATAAATCAAGCATTGAAAATAAATCAAAGCATATAATGAACTACATAATCAAATAAAGCAAGTAAAGATACAAATTGAGGTTTACTGTTTCCATTTAAGGTTCTTTAATTAATATTTAGAGTTTTGAAACCTTAAGATATTATTATTATCATTGGTTTAGGCTGCTGTAAGTTTTAAGAGAATTGAAATGGATTAGGGTTTTATAATTTAAGAAATTAATAAGGTTCTTTGATTAATCAAATTAGGGTTTGAGTGGTGAAATTGTGAATTTAGGGTTTGGATACTTTAAAATATTTAGCTTTATAATTCTTAGCTACTGGATTATTATTTTGGATTTACTATATTGTGTTTGAATGTTTAGGTTTATAAGATTTTAAGGATTTAAGGATTAGGGTTATGGTTTAGGAAAACTAAGGTTTACGGTTTTGGTTTTGAGGGAATTAGGGTTTAGGAAAATTAGGGTTTAGAATAATTGGTTTGGGGGTTTACTGTTTTGGTTTTGAAGTTGAAGAAAATAGTTTAAAGTAAGTTAGAGTTTGGTGATTTAACAAAATATTTAGAAATTTTGGAAAAGAATTAGAGGAAAATAGTTTAGGGTTTTTTTTAAAAGCTTTTTGAAATAGGAAAAAAGATTTAAGGTTTTTGGAAACAAAAGAGTATTTTTTTAGGGTTTTTGGAAAAAGGAAAGATTTAGGGTTTTTGAGGTTTAGAAGAAACAGAAAAGTATTTCTAGGGTTCTTAAGATTTAGAAGAAACAAAAAAGTATTTTTAGGGTTCTTAAGGTTTAGAAGAAGCAGAAAAGTATTTTTAGGGTTTTTAAGGTTTAGAAGAAACAAAAAAGATCATTTATGTCATTGAAACGAAGATCAACGTTACTACATATTTATAGGTCAAGGTTTTGTGTGTATAATCTTATGAATAAAAAAAACAAAGGTACTGTAAGAAAATAAAAAGAAATTAGAGATTCAAACCTTCGTACATTGGTTCCACCAAAAATTGCTTCTTGGATGAATGGAGACAAAGGCAAAGTTGCTGCCTTTGATAAATTGTTGTTGGCTTTGCTTATTCCTCCAAAATCCGAAGTCCTAAGTTCCAAGTTCTATTCTTAGGTTTTCCTTTTTCTTCTCCCAAGTCCGATCATTCCTCCTTTTCTTTTCCTTTTTCCTGTGTCTTTTTAGTCTTATTTATAGGAAATTTAGAAGATTAATTGTAATTGTTTAAGGAAATTATCATTAATTAGAAAAAGGAAACCGAAAACAAATAGAATTTGGTTTCGAAAAAAATTGCGTTGGAAAAAAACATTCGCTAGCGAAAACTGCAACATGCTACGAGAGCTGCGAGCGAGAATGGGCTTGAAAATTGCAAGCTGCGGGCTGCCAGGCCATTTCGTCCAACACTTTCGGAGATGAATTTTTTCCGTTGCCGATTTTTTCGTTGCCGATTTTTATTTTGGTTTATTTATTTTTATTATTTTTATTTTATTAAAACTTTTAAAAAATAAATACTAAAATAAATATTATTTAATTAAAATATCACAAAAATTATTTTGGACTAAATAAAATATATTGGACCGGACTGGGTCAAAAATTAATGGTCTACAGTAGGTTCATCTTAGGTTTGACCTAGGATGTCAATGTAAATCTACCTTGATGCCGGACTAGTTCCAGGCTTTTATTTAGGCTCAATTTTAGGATTCTTACCTAAGATGAATCTAAAAGCTATGTCTCTTACCTAAAATGCATCTGAAGGTTGAATATGAAGGATAAACCTAAAGTGAGTCTCAAAGGCTTATCTTAGGGCTCTTACTTAGAATAGACTTAAAATTCGGGATTTGGTGATAAAGGTCTGATCTAGTGGATGACATCTAAGCTTGATCTAGGCATGAAGTTGGGGTTGGTTACCTTGAAACCTAAGCTTTTAGTTGAGGGTAACCAAAAAGATTCCCCCAAATCTAGGATGGCAAATTAATGAGGCTAGTGGGGTGATACTAGGCCTTGCTTGATTGGGCAAGATGCTTTGGTAAAGTTATGGTTAAGCTGATAATAGTAGGAAGTTTAAGCATAAGGGATTATTCAGGGAGGTCATGGTTAAGTTTAGTCAATAGATTATATTGATTTGTCTTTGGTGGGTGTGATATTTTTTTAGAGGGCTTTAGCATGAGTTGGCTTATTAAACTATGGAACTTGGCTTGAATAAACAAGTTGTGATTTGTTTGGCTAGCTATGGTATCAAGAAGGTTGTGATATGCTTTGCTTAAGTTGAGTTAGATGGGTTCCAATCAATCTTTGGTTTGAGGTTGGTTGGATTTTGAAGGCTTATGTCAGTTCTGGCCTTTTGGCTTGGGAGATTGGTTTGGTTTGAAGGCTTAAACTAGATTTGGCTTTTGGCTTGGGAGACTAGTTTGGTTTAAAGGTTTGAGTTAGATTTGGTTTTAGCTTGGGAGACTAGTTTGGGTTGGACCCAGGCTTACAAAAGTCTTTTTGGTAGGTTTAACCTTGAAAGAGCATTTAGGACACGAAGACTGTGGGCTAGCTAGGTTACTTTGATAAAACAGTAACAATATAACAACATAATATAGAGATACTTCAAAATTTAATACAAAAACAAACATAGAACATTCAACATGCAATAGGCCCACATATCCTTATATAATGAACTAGTTCCAGAACTATTATTTTGGTCTATCTCATTACAATGACACTAATGTGTCTCGTTAGTGGACATAGCAATATCTGTGACACCTAATGTACTATCCATAATATATTTCATTAATAGTGACACCAATGTGTCTCACTCAGGGGTGTAGCAATATCTGTGACACCCAGTGTCTCACCCCATTGCGTATGGCATTCCAACTACCAAATACAATCTTCTAGCAACTAGTTAAAATATAAAGGTACACACAATCTACAATTATTATTTTAACTTTTGTTCCATTTTGCATTTTAATCATACTTTCACATATCATCATCATTTGTATCATATTCTCAAAGATATTAACAATATAAATACTTTCCTAAACATAACCAAGTGCTACAACTGTGCTTACCCATAGGCCACGCCCATGCACTTCAAAATATATCTGCCATATACTTAAATCAAGGCCACAACCATGGCTCACCTGTGCCACTCCCGTGTCTTTAAAAATGCCTCTGCCATTTCATTGAATCAATTCCACGGCCATGGCTATCAAGTGCCATGCCTGTGTCTTTGAAAATGACACTGCCATCTAAAGAAATGATGCCTACGACTGTGGCTCTTCGACGCCACACCCGTTGCTTCCAATTTGGCACTGCCACTTTACCAAACTTTGAACCAAATCTCATTCAATAGACTTAAAATAGCATCAAAATGATAAAAGACATAATCAAAGTACATACTAACCTTTTTATATCCTAAATTGGAAGGATAAACTCCTTATCAACCTCCACTCTATCTAACTTTCATTTTCACCAAAGTGATCTTTTCTTTAGAATTCACTAATTCAAATCATTCAACACCTATTCAAATTATAGATTAAAAGGTAATATTAGGAACTCATAAATATACCTTTTAAACACATTAAACTAATCCCAAATTCAAAATTAGTTACACCCTTATAAAACCCTAAATTTTCATCCTCTACACCAAATTTTAGCCAACTTCATCTACCCACTAAACCAAACTTAAAATTATCAATCCTATAGCATATTCATATCATCGCCTTCCACATATCTTATTATAAGACAATCCCATATATATATTATACTAAATGAAAATCATTAAGGGTTAGAGAAATTAGAGGATGAAAATCACT
Organism: Garcia nutans; assembly: GCA_947685225.1. NCBI lineage: Eukaryota > Viridiplantae > Streptophyta > Magnoliopsida > Malpighiales > Euphorbiaceae > Garcia > Garcia nutans. Next base: position 10,058,746 of record CANTUV010000003.1, on the reverse strand, counting down.
TCCTTTAACCCACCATGGGATTCGGTCAAGAAGGAAAAGAACAAAGAAAGGAAATGATTTTTTTTTTTCTAGAGAATTTCCCTTTCATCATTTACTACAAAAGATATATATTATTAATTAATTGAGATTTTTATATAAAATATTATTATTTTATATTTTAACTTTTATACTTTTAATTTTTTTCCATCTTACGCTTTACGTATAACCATTTATATATTATATAAGTGATATTTATATTTCCAACATTTACTATCTAAAGTTTCCTTAACCTCTCACCCATTTTTGTGTCTAATTAGTTTCAATAAAAATTGGGGTGTTACAACTCTCTCCCCCTTAAATAATTTCATTCCCAAAATTACCTGATGTAAGCTCTGAAAAAGTTATGGGTTTTGACTCTGCATCACTGGCTCACTTTTCTAAGTTTCTTCTTCCGTTGAGTGATTTCTCCACAAAACCTTTACCAAAGGCACTTTCTTATTTCTTAACTCCTTCACTTCTCGTGCCAATATTGTTACTGGTTCTTCCTCATAACTGAGATTTGGATTCACCTTAATAGATTCAACTGACAATACATGATACAGATCTGACGTATATCTCCACAACATAGAAACATGAAATACATTATGAATTCAATCCAACTCTAGTGGCAATGCTAATCTATAAGTAATTGGTCCAACTCTTTCCAATACTTCATATGACCCAATAAAATGTGGCCTTACTTTTCCCTTCTTTCCCAATCTTAACACCTTCTTCCATGGAGACACTTTTAAAAACACCTTGTCACCCACATTATACTCTGTCTTTTTCTTTTCAAATCCATATAGGATTTCTATCGGTTTGAAGCTGCTTTCAATCGATCTCGAATCATCTTCACTTCCTCTTCTATTTTTTTAATCAATTCAGGACCTAAAAACTTCCCTTATCCAACTTCATCCCAACATAGAGGTTGTGATGGGGAATTTTTGCCCCCACTTCCATGTGGAATGGTTCTTATGGCTTCGGTACTGTTAGACTCAGAGCCTTAGAGAGCACGGGTCTAAACCTAGAGAAAATGGAGTTGCCACTCGGACGGGCTGGGAAAAAGAAACGGGTGGATGACTAGATTCCTAAGAAATCCCTAACCCCTTATTGGGTTCAAAAAGTTGGGTACTCATAGGGAAGGTGAGAAGTGGCCCTGCACCCCTATAACACCCGATCTATTGAAACCGGTCTCCTTTTCAGGTCTAAATATTATAAAATTCTTAAAGATTACGACATTATCCATATTACACACAATTTAAAAGAAATAAACATCCACTATTTTATAAAAATAAACAAATAAAATAGACATCTATCCAAGGATGGAAACATACCTTTACAATGTCCAAAGTCCAAAAATAAAGTAAAATAAACAAAATAGGACACCCACCATAGGTGGAAATGTGTCCTTTATAATAGTCCCAAAATCCTTAAATGATAAATTAAATTACATGATAAAAACTACGGCACCCAAGAAGTGGAAACATACCTTTTACAATCTCAAAATCTCAATAAATAATTAACTAAATAAATTAAATCATTCAAACATAACAATTAAAAATAAAATATCCATTATAAACCATGTAAAAACATAGTAATCCAATCTAGGTTTTAATCTTAAATAAAACATCAAATATACAAAACTAGAGTTTTAATAAAAGGAAATCAAAGTTAATCACAAAGACTTATAACATAAAAAAGGATATTGACCCATTGACGAACCCATATTGTGGTCCTGCTAGCCGGTTAGCCGGTGGGGGTCAACGGAGCAGGGCCCCAAACTATAGATCCTTAATTTTTGACCCAGTCTGGTCCATTATTTTTTATATAGTCCAGAATAATTTTTGTGGTATTTTAATTAAATATATTTATAATTTTTAAATAAAAATAAAAAAGATTAATATTAGTAAAGTTAAAAAAGAAAAAGAAAAAGAAAAAAATAAAAAAAATAAAAATAAAAATAAAAATCGGCGACCAAAAAATCGTCGCCGAAAGTAGAATTTGTAACACCCCCACATCCAATACACGCACTCTACAAACACCACAATGTAATATACGTGCACTAAATATAGGGATGCTACGGATTTTATTAACATTCAAAACATTTTAAATGATACTATAATCTTTCTCATTATACATTATAGAAAATAAGTCATTAACTTGTAATATAAAATAAATAGATATATATACATTTACTTAATACGCAGTGGAATATAGAAAATATTTACAAATATACATATATTTACATTATAACAATACTTAACAAAATATAAAAGGGTTATACATGATTGGCAGCTTTCTCTGATCTTTAAGTCCCAAAATCAACTCTTCAATGTCTACTCTCACTCGGTATCGAAGAGCTCTCGGGTTCAACTCTATCACCTGCGCGATTAACACTATCGCGCTAAGCCAACGGCTTAGTAAGACAAATCATGCTAATGTTATGCTTTAGTGCAATGCAATGCCACACACTTTATTAATAAAAACAACATCATAGATGTAAAGCTAACAACATACTTTTACATTCCATAAACCACAATATATGAACATATCCCATTTCAACATCCCTCCATATACCTCATTTATCAATCATGTTATCATTCATGAATCACATTAAACAAAGACAAACATGGGCCCAAAACATACTAATATGCCATTCTATTTTCAGAGTTAATGCTTTGGTTTTGTTATCACATTTATCAATATCATATACCCAACTAGGCTTCAAGGATTAGGTTCAACCAAGCTTCAAGGGGAACAAAGCATGCTAAGTATCAACCCATCTTGGCTTCAAGAACCAACCCAACCTAGCTTCAAGGGTTGTAACATCTCAATTAGGCTTCAAGGACTAGACCCAACCAAGCTTCAAGGGGAGTAAAACATGTTAAACTTCAACCCAACTTGGCTTCAAGGATCAAATCCAACCTAACTTCAAGAGATTGTTACTATCATTAGGCATGCCACCAACAACAAACTCTGAAAATGGAATAACACATTAGCCACACAATTCATTTATTATTCAATTATCATTTCCATTCTCACTTCTCATCATCATTTAGGCAAACATGCCTTATTTCTTTCAATAGAATCATCATAGCCAATCACAATGGCCTCAGTCATAACATTAAGGTAATTCATCATCAATGATCACATTATATCCCACATAGCATCATTCATAAATATCAACATTTCATTCCACATTGTACACAAAATATCAATATTCATATGCATCATCCATATCATCAAATGTAGTTTAAATCTCAACATCATATGAATGTATGCAAGTATGTACTTTGTACTTACCTCAATCAGAAATCACACAACCCTAAATACTTTCCTTTTCCAAGATTCTTCACTTCTCAAATCAATGATCAATCACTTGCTTCAAAACCTAATCCAAAAGTAATAACATACACTTGCTTAGAGATACACAAGAGATAATCCAATTAAGAGTTAACTAGGGAAAACTCTAAACTTGACACGCTCAGCCACACGGGCGTGTTCCTGACCGTGCCCTAACTCCACAACAAAGAAGCATTTACACGCTCAACAACACGGGCGTGTAATACCTTCTGCCTCTCAAACATAACAACACGTCCAACATCATGAACGTGCTCCTGGCCGTGTAAATTCTCAAATCTCACAGTGGCTATGACACGCTCAATAACACGGGCGTGTTACTGGTCGTGTCAATCCCACTGCTTCCAACACAATTGACACGCCTAAAAACCCTGGACGTGCTCATGGGCGTGTCCGGCCACAAATCAAGATTCCGGCCAAAATAACCAAAGACTCAACAACACACTTCTATTCATTAACATCCTCTTCAAACAATCTTCACAAAACATACCCAAAAACCATCTTAAACTTGCAACAACACCAAAAACACACCAAAACACACATCAAACACAAAACACCAAATCATCTCAAAACCCTAAACACAACACAACATCATCTCCTCCAATCAACTTACTCTTTCCTTCAACTTATCCTTAAAATCCAAGATCAAACTAATCAAACATCCTTAAACATATCAAAATCAAGTAACACACTTTTAGATCATCTATCAAATCCAAATATCATATCAAATAAACAAAAAGATCAAAAGAGAACTTACCAAAGTTATAAAACTTCTTGAATCATCAACTTGATCACTTAATCTTCCTTCAATTTGAGCTTAACTCTTCAAGATCTTCTCTTTGTCTCTTGCTTTCCTTTGTCTATGGAGGAGCCGGCCACACAAAGAAGAAAGAAGAAATGAACCACAAGAAACAAAGTCAACTCTTCTTTTAATCTCCACCAAGTGTTTCAATTAAAGCAATTACCAAAACACCCTTCTACAAATTGTTTTATTTCTTTTAAAAACACTTGCCCTTTTTAGTCATTTCACCAATAACCAAATAAATATCTTCATCCCTTGACTCTCCATTTTGACCAACATATATGTTATATATATTATCATATAAACAACATATACACTTCTCTCTAAACCCTCTTTTCTTTCCCAAAACACATATACATACACATTCTCTTCCAATTTCTTTTCTTATCACATAACATATACATTCCATTTAAGCAAACAAAAACAATATGCAAAACTTCTAGGGCATACATTAGGATATTACAGAATTGGCCAAGGCCAATTTGCCCTCAAAGGCCATTTCGCCGCAGGAAGTAATGGCTGCGGCGAAATGGCTGCGGCGAAATGGCCTTGGACCAATTCGCCGCAGGAATTTCTTGTGGTGAATTGACCAGCCGCCCTAGCGCTCGCCAGCAAAATTTTCGTAGCTCGTGGTTTCGCTAGTGCAAATTTTCAACTCAGTTTTTCCGAAACCAAATTCTATTTGGTTTTGATTTTTTTCCTAATTAATTTTAGTTTCCTTAAACAATTAGAAGAAGCTTATAATTTTTCCTATAAATAACACATTAAAGCTTAGAATTAAGGGGTCGAAAAATTTTTGTTTTATTAGAGTTAAACTTGGGACTTCAGATTTGACAGGAGCAAGAAGAAGTAATCAATCCATCAAAGGCAGAAACCTTGCCTTTGTTATTGTTCATCCAAAAATCAATTTTTGGTGGAACCAATAAACGGAGGTTTGAATCTCTATTTTCTTTATTTATTTCTTTACAATAGCTTCATCATTCAAATTGAATTAATTGTTTCATTATACAATTTGATCAAAAACTTCAAAAACCCCAAAACCCTAAATCATTTCTTCTATTTCCAAAAACTTTAAAACCCTAACCTAATCTCTATTCCAAAAATTCAGTAGCCTTATTTTTTTTAAGCATTAAAAGCCCTAATTAATCCTTCTTTCCAAAATCGCACAGTAAGCATTATTCTTTAAAAATAACATTAGTTTCTTCCAATTTCAAAATCCTATTTTCTAAATCTTAAAACCTAAAATTTTAATTTTTAACACCAAAACCTATAACCCTAATTTTCAACCCGCCCCCCTTGACCCCCGCCCGCTAACCGGCTAGCGGGATAGCCGTATGGGCTCGGGTCAATATTTATTTGTGTATTATAAGTCTTTATGTTTAGCTTCGTTTGTTATGATTATTCAAAATACAAACTTAAACCCTAATTTATTCAAACCATAAATCCTAATTCTATTTTCAAATCTTCATGGTAGCTTTTATAATTTTATTCACTGGGATATTTTAATCATTCAAATAACTCCATTAAAGACTTTCTATATTTGTTTCATCTAAAAATATTTAAGTATTTATTATAGTCAATATTAAAACCATACTTAACTTTGATCATGGTAAAACATCAAATCCTAAATCATAATCTGCAAAATCAAGGTTTCAAACTATAAAACCCTAATTCATGAAGTTTGCATAAAACCCTAACTAAACCTACCTTTTTTTTTAAGTCATAATAACATTATTTCCATAAAACATCCAAAACCTTAAATCTTTTAAACATCCGGTAGCTATGCTATTGCTTTAAATATTTCTCAAAACCCTAGTTATTGAGCATAAAACTCTACAAACCCTAATTAATGTATGGATCCCTAAAGTTAATATATTTACTATTTTATTTACATTGGATGAATGTTTATTATATATTTTGATTGATGTTTAATATCTTTGATGAATGCTTTATTTATTATGAATGGTTATTTACTTTTATCCAAATGTTGTAAGAGGTATGTTTCCACTTTGTGGGTACCTCATTAATTAATTTCTATGTAATTTAAATTACTTTTATATTTTGGCCCAATGTAAAGGACATGTTTCTACCTTTTAGTGGGTGTCCTATTTAGTTTAGACATGAATGATGTAAGGACATGTTTCCATCCTTGGATGGGTGTCCATTTATTTGCTTTGTTTGGACATTACTTTGATTTTATATATAACGATGCTTTATTTTAATTGTTGCATGTAATATGGATAATATTGTTATATTTAAGAATTTTATAATATTAAGACCTGCAAAGGAGGCCGGTTCCAATGAACCAGCGTTGTGGGGGTGTTGGGCCATTTCTCACCTTCCCCACACGTACCCAACTTTTCGAACCCATTAGGGGGTTGGGGATTCCTTAGGAATCGAGTCATCCACCCCTTTCTTTTTCCTAGCTCATCCGGGTGGTAACTTCATTTTGTCTGGGCTTAGGCCCATGTTCTCTAAGGCCCCGAGCCTAAATAGTGCCAAAGTAGTAAGAACCATTCCACCGGGAGTGGGGGCGAAAATCCCCGCTCACAGCCCCTAAAAGGTAAATGATTTATAGAATATGGTTTTGTTGGAGAATTAGTGTTTATATGTAAGCTAGGGTTTTAAATTTATAGAAATTAGGATTTTTAAGGTTTACTATATATTAGGATTTTGGTGTTTTGGAAAACAAGATTAGGGTTTTTGAGATTAAAAATAGGTTTTGGAGCTTTAATATTTTAAAAATTAATTTTAGGGTTTGGTATTTAACAACTATTTTAGGGTTTAATATTGGAGACTGATTATTGAATTATTTAGGATTTTGAAAACTTATTTTAGCTACTGTGACGGTTAAAAACTAGTGTGAATAAGTTGTTTTGAAAATTAATTAAATAGCTTAATGTAGTTTAATAGACAGTAAACATAGCAATCAATTAACCTCTGTATGAATCATGTTTTAACTGTATGGGTTGAGGGATCATGGTTACTGGATATTTACATCAATGAAACAACGAAGCAAAATAATCAAACAGAAACCCAAATAAAGTAATGAAATAGAATGATTGAATTACTGTAAACTTAAAATGAATTAGATAAAAGATTGCAAACCTTCATTGTTGGTTCCACCAATATTCCACGTTGATCAAGTTTATAGAATCCTGGTTGAAACAGGTTGAAGATAGACGTGTTCTTCCTTATGGTTTGGTGGTTCAAAGCTTCTGCTCTCTGCTTACTCAAGTTTCCTTGGCTTTGGTTTGCTTGTTTCTCTACTTAATGGTTGTTGTTCATTGCCATGTTAATTGCTTGATAATTACTGTGATAATTCCTCCCAATTTCTAATAATGATTGTTGCTAATCCTTTGATGAGTCTGTTTAACCTGTATTTATAAAGAATGATTAGGTTAAAAAACTCATAAACCTATCTTTGTTTCCTGATTAAACACAGTTTCCTAAAACATATCAAATTAAAAACAACTTAATCCGACATGAACCAGGACCATATCAAACTAAAATAATCTGAATTCGAGGCTAAACTGACCATATAGAACCAAAAACAACCTAAGTCAACATGGACTAGTGCCCATGTCGAATTGGGCATGCCCCAATTCGATATGGGCATGTCCATATTGAACTGGGGTATGCCCAGTTTGATATGGCCCAGTTTGATATGGACACACCCATATAGAACTAGGCATGTCCCAGTTTAATATGGACCCATCCATATCGAACTGGGAAGCCCTAGTTCGACATGGATGCCCATTCTTGAACCAAAAAGGTTTCAAACTATTTTTTAGGTGTAAAAACCCTATTTTGGACCATTTCAAGGTTTTAAAAGCTAAATCGGACTATTTTAGGCCTTATAAAAATTGGACCAATCAAAATAAAAGCTTAAAACATGTTTAAGCTGTTAGGAATGGACCAAAAAATATTAGGCCATCTTTAATCAGGATTAAACTAGCTTAGTGCCAAAATCAAGGGTCTACAAATGTGTTCTGCATTTCCTTCCATATGGAGCTTCATATGGTGCCATACCAATGATAGATTGATAACTATTATTATATGCAAATTCAATTAATGGTAATTGTCTATCCCAACTACCAACAAAATCAATAACACAACTCCTTAGCGTATCCTCCAATATTAATATCACTCTTTCATATTGCCTATTTGTCTGCGGATGGAAAGTAGTACTGAAATGTAATCGAGTACCTAATTTACCTTGCAAACTCTTCCAAAAGTTTAAGGTGAATATGGGTTCTCGATCTGACACCAATGAAATAGGAACCCATATAGCTGAACAATCTCACTAATATAAATTTTTGCCAATTTATCAAGAGAGTAATCCATCCTCACAGGTAAAAAATAAGCTGACTTTGTCATTCTATCCACAACTACCCAAATTGCATCATGCTTTCTTTGGGTTAGAGGTAATCTAGTAACAAAATCGATAGTTACTTTATCCCACTTCCATTCAGGCACTGATAAAGGCTGCAACAATCCTGAAGGAACTTGATGTTCGGCCTTTATCCTTTGACAAGTGAGGCACTTGGATACAAACTCTATTATATTCCTCTTCATACCCTTCCATCAGTAATGTTGCTTCAAATCATAATGCATTTTAGTACTCCCAGGGTGCATAGCATAAGCAGATTGATATGCTTCTTTTAGAATTTTCTTCTTCAATTCTACATTTTTTTGGTACACATAATCGTGTTCTATACCTCAAACTACTATCACTTCCCATTTGAAAATCTCCACTCTCCCCCTTTTGGCAATCTTGCACAATTTTATGAATATTCACATCTCCCTTTTGTTCTTCTTTAATTTGTTCCAAAAGTAATGGCTTAATTTGCAACTGCGCCATAAGTGCACCACCATCAACTTCAAATCTAGCATGAAACGCCCTCAATTCAACTAACAACATGAGAGAAAAGGCAGTTAATCCTACCATAGACTTTTGACTCAGAGTATCTACAACTACATTAGCCTTACCCAGATGGTAATCAATCAAGCAATCATAATCTTTGATTAACTCCAACCTTCGCCTTTGCTGAAGATTTAGCTCCTTTTTCACACTCAAGTACTTCAAACTTTTATGATATGTGTAGATAAAGCATTTCTCCCCATATAGATGATGCTGTCAAATCTTTAATGCAAACACTATAGCTGCTAACTCTAGATCATGGGTAAGGTAGTTTAACTTATGTGGCTTTAACTATCTAGAATCATAGGCAATAACTCTATCCTCTTACATTAACACACATCCCAAACCATTATGTGAAGCACCACTATATATCACATGTGGTTTGTTTTCTATAGGTAGAGTAAGAACATGAGACTGAGTCAACATATCCCTCAACTGTTCGAAACTCATTTGACATTTGTCTGTCCATATGAATTTCACCCCTTTCCAAAGTAATTTGGTGAGTAGCATGGCTATCATAGAAAATCGATCCCTTCACAAATCAATGATAATAACCTGCAATCCCAGAAAACTCTTCACTTATGTAACATTTTAGGTGTCCTTCAATTCAAGATTGTCTCAACTTTACTTGGGTCTACTCTAAACCGTTCTGCTGAAACAACATACCTAAGGAAAGTTACCTGATCCAACCAAGGCTCACACTTGGATAATTTTACAAACAACTGCTTTTCCCTTAATATTTGTAATACAATCCATAAGTATCTATCATGATCCTCCTTACAATGTGAATACACCAAAATATCATCAATAAACACCACTACAAATTGATCCAAATAAGGTAAAAAAATTCAATTCATTAGATGTAACATCTAAAATTTTTGGATATTAAATAAAATAAATTAAAATTAAATTGGATAAATTAAATAAATAATTTAAATGAAAAATAAAAAGATTTTAAATGAAAAAGTAGAATGTAAATGTGAAATATATATGAAATATACATAATATAAACTAGTCAACAAAAAAGGCAACTTTTTTAAAAGAAAATTCAAAGGTCATAGGGCATTTTTGTAATTAAACTTTAGAATTTAAAATTATTTAAATAATTTAAAAAATAAATTATTTTTAATTGAAGAAGTAATTTTGTGGTTTTAATAAATTAATTAATTAAAAATATAATATAATTATATATATATGGTTTAAAATAAAGTGGAAAGAGAGAGAAAAACTATTTGATCTTCTTCTTCTTCTTCTTCCTTGCCAAGGCCGAACCACCTTTGATGAAGAACTCAAGGATTTGCCTCTTCCATGCTTCATGATTTGAAGGATTCCAAGGGTTCAAAAGGGATTTTTAGTGATTTTCACCAAAATTAGTAAGTTCTTTAACTTCTCTCTTTGAAATTTCAAGAAATTAAGAATATGTGTGATTTGGACTTTAGAAGTGGTGTGTTTTAATTTCTTATTTAGGTATGAAGTTGTTTTAAGTAGTTAAAATTATTTTAAGGTTGGATTGAAGAAATGGTTAAGTTTGAGTGAGGTTTGATGAAGAGAGAGAATTTAGGGTTATGGGAGAATTAGACTCTTGAATTCATGTGATTTAATAGTGCAATTTGTTTTCAAATGTGTTATTTTGATGCATAAACAAGTATTTTAAAGTCAAATGATGGATTTGGTTGTGTTTGGATAGAGTTTGAAAATGAAAGTGTTGATTTAGGGTTTTGGAAAAGGAATTTTCAAAGTTTGGTGAATTGTTTGTTTTTAATGGTTAAAGAATGTTATTTAATGATATTAAAGATGGAAATAAGCTTGGATTGATGTTTGGAGTGAGTTGGAATGGAAAACCTTCAATGGTGAAGGTTATGCCACTTTAGGGTTTTGGACATAAGTATGTGTTTATGTAATGTAATTGGTTTAAACATGTTATAATATGTTTTTAATAATATAAATAAACTTAAAACACCAAATGGAATGACTTAATATGGTTTTTTCAATGTAAGGTTATGCTATATTTTGGGGTTTTGTTTAGAATGATGTATAATTAAGGTTTATTGCTTGAAATGCCTTAGAATGTGATATTAAATGATTATTTATTATCACATTTGGTATAGGCATTGAGAAGAAGTAGTTTAGTCAACCCAAGTGTTGAAGGGTAACTTGGAAGAGAAGGTTGGAGGTTGTTTTTGAGCTTGCTTTTGGTTGATTTCTAAGGTAAGTACAAACTTTGGATAAATTGGTTATGTTTGCATTACATTGGGCTTAACACATTTTGGATTAGAAAATGTGTTAAGCTACTTGATACATTGAACATGTATGAATAATGTGCTATGACATGTGTAATGTCATGTATGCATTATATGCATTATGAAAAGCCATTGTTAATGGCTAAATTGAATAAAATGTGAAATATGTTCATAATGTGAAAATGACCCAAAGTGTTTGGGTAATGTGATTTGTTATTTATGCATTAAAGACATTGTGAAAAGCCATTCTTAATAGCTAAAGTGCATAAAATATGATTTATATATGAATTATGGGAAAATACCCAAAATATTTAGGTAATGTACTTCAAGGTAAAATGTGATACATTGTAATGATATATTGAGATATGATGAAATATGATAAATTGAAATAAAATGACATTGATATGAATGAGAAAAATGAGGCAATGTGTCTAATTGATAATGAGAAAAGAGGCAATGTGCCTGGTTGATTGTGGAAAAATGAGAAAGAAATTTATAATGAAAAATATGAAATAATTGTGTGCCTAGTATGTTATTGTATTTTTAGAGTTTTGTGTTTGGTGGCATGCCTATGAGGTTAACCTCATTATTTGCCTCTAGGGCTAGCTTTTGAGTAATTACTTGATTTGCCTTCGGGGCTAACTTTTGAGCATTACTCGATTTGCCTTCGGGGCTAGACATATAGTGTCATTATGGACCAAAATAGTAACTCTAGGATTTGAATAATGTATTAGTTTGTTTGGGCCCATGCTTGTGTATGTAATTTTTGTGAATCATGAAAAGATGAGAAAATTATGTTATAAAATGGAATTGAATGTCACATTGTGACATAGATTAAAAGCATTAAGAATTGGCATTGTAGTTAAGTTTATTTGTTATTAAAGTTTGTACAACTAGACTTTTAGCTTAGCGTGATTGTAATTCAAACTTAGCAAGATTGTAATTCATCGCGATCGCGCAGATGACATGGGCGATCTGGTTGAGCAGGAGAGTTCTTCTCGACCCGGTCGGGTCTAGATTTGTGATTTTGCTAGTAGAGTTGATTTTGAACATTAAGATCAGAAACACTGCCAGCATGTATATATTTTATATTATATTTTGATATTATGTATATTATACTATGATTTGGTGTATATATTGTAAATTATAAAGAATGTTTTGGATAAATTGGGTAATGTGGGTTCTATATTTGTATTTTTGATAAATATATATGTATATATAGAAATATTTTGAGAAACTTGGAGGAATTGAGGAGTATTGATGAAATGGTGATTTGATATGATTGGGAGTGCTTGTTTTATGCAGGTTGTGTTTATTATTTTTTTTTGGGAATGTCCAAATTACAAATAAAACTCTAGCGAGTTTTTCTCAGAAATTTGTATTTTTATGTAAAATGATTATTTTAGAACCTATGAGTAATAAAGAATATTTTATTTAATATTTAAATATACATTACAAAGTATTTGGGATTTTAAATTTGAAATGTGAAAATTTTTGTTAAACCGAATTGTGATATTTTTATACCGTATAAGTGTATTATATATATATGGTGTATGTATTATATGTATATAGGGTATAAGGCTGTTACATTAGATCCATGAAAACTGCTAGTGCATTCGTCAACCCAAAAGCAATACAAGAAATTCATAGTGTCCATAAATAGTATGGAAAGCGGTGGCACTTCTACCTCTTTCACTCTCAACTGATGATACCCTTTTCTCAAATCAAATTTTGAAAACACAGATGCTCCCTTCAACTGACCAAAGAGATCATTAATATGAGATAATGGATATTTATTCTTAATGGTCACCTTATTCAACTGTCGATAATCAATACATAATCTCAAGGTACCACCCTTCTTTTTAACAAATAATACTGGTGCTCTCAATGGTGAAACACTAGTATAATATTATGTATATTATACTATGATTTGGTGTATATATTGTAAATTATAAAGAATGTTTTGGATAAATTGGGTAATGTGGGTTCTATATTTGTATTTTTGATAAATATATATGTATATATAGAAATGTTTTGAGAAACTTGGAGGAATTGAGGAGTATTGATGAAATGGTGATTTGATATGATTGGGAGTGCTTGTTTTATGCAGGTTGTGTTTATTATTTTTTTTGGGAATGTCCAAATTACAAATAAAACTCTAGCGAGTTTTTCTCAGAAATTTTTATTTTTATGTAAAATGATTATTTTAGAACCTATGAGTAATAAAGAATATTTTATTTAATATTTAAATATACATTACAAAGTATTTGGGATTTTAAATTTGAAATGTGAAAATATTTGTTAAACCGAATTGTGATATTTTTATACCGTATATGTGTATTTTATATATATGTGGTGTATGTATTATATGTATATAGGGTATAAGGCTGTTACATTAGATCCATGAAAACTGCTAGTGCATTCGTCAACCCAAAAGCAACACAAGAAATTCATAGTGTCCATACATAGTATGGAAAGTGGTCTTGGGCGCTTCTACCTCTTTCACTCTCAACTGATGATACCCTTTTCTCAAATCAATTTTTGAAAACACAGATGCTCCCTTCAACTGACCAAAGAGATCATTAATATGAGATAATGGATATTTATTCTTAATGGTCACCTTATTCAACTGTCGATAATCAATACATAATCTCAAGGTACCACCCTTCTTTTTAACAAACAATACTGGTGCTCTCAATGGTGAAACACTAGGGTGTATAAATTCTTTTTCCAATAATTCCTATAATTGCACCTTCAACTCCTCAACTCTATTGGTGCCATTCGATAAGGGGTTATAAAGATAAGAGTGGCACCTGGCGTCACATCGATACCAAACTCCACCTCTCTCACCAGAGGTAACCTTGGTAGCTCACCTAGGAATACATCTGAAAATTCAGTCACTGTAGGAATACTATTATTGTCCCAAGATGGCAACCAAGAGGGGGGGTGAATTGGTTTTCTTAAGAATTAATGACAATTTAAAAAACTCAACAATCAAGAAATGCGGAATAGAGAGTTGGTTGAGTAATGGAAGAAAGAAAGAACACACAAGATTTATAGTGGTTCGGATTTACTTCAATCCTACATCCACTTCCTTAACAACTTGTTAAGGTTCCACTAATCTTTGAAGTTTTTACAAGCTCACTTCCAACTTTGGTGTTTTCACAAGTTCACACCTAACTTCACAAGTGTTTTTCTTAGGCTCACACTCACAACCCAAACAAGAGTTTTACAAGGCTTACTCTCACAACCTAACAAGAGTTTTACAAGGCTTACTCTCTCAACCCAAGTGTTTCCCAAGCTTACACTCAAACTTATACAATGGTGTTTTCAATGCTAACACCTAACATACATTACAATTTAATTGTAAGTTTAAGTAAATGAAAATTTGTTGCTTGGCTATTACAATCTGATTTCTTGCTTATTCCTTCTTTTGTTTTCTCAGAGAGACATTGTATTTATAGCCAATGTGGTCTTACTAGCCGTTATAGACATTAAGAATAATGTATTGGTAGATTAGACCTTCTTTACTTAAACTGCCCGAAGCACTTCGCGGTCGCCCTTCATGCAAGGATGGTCGCGCTCATGCTTCTCGCGGTCGTCCTTTAACAGGGGACGGTCGCTACTTTTGAAAAGACTTCAACGGTCGAATTTTAGTGCTCTGCAGCTGGAATCTTGCCCATGCTGTGTTTGTCGGACCGGTTTCCTGCCCAGCTGTGTTTGTCGGGACGGTCGCGCCTAGCAATGGTGCGGTCGCCCTTTTTGAATAATCAAGTGGGTTTATAACGGTCATATTACGTGTCATTCTCTGACAGGGCAAAATTGAATGTCCGCCATAATTTGAATGTCGCGGTCGCCCTATGTAGATTATAGCGGTCGAATTGAGAAACTCGCGTCGAACTTCTGGACGCTCCTGAGGACGCGAAACCTACTGTCTCTTCAAACAATTTCTTCTTGAATGGTAGAGCGGTCGCGATTCTGAATGGGGCGGTCGCTAAAGTGATAAGCGAGGTCGAGTCATTCACCGTTCTTGTCACCGCGAACCTTACTGTGATTGTAATGATTTAAGTTCCTTGAGTAGCGGTCGTGCAAATATTCGGACGGTCGCTATTCTGTAGGAGCGGTCGCGACATAGGTCGAACTTCTGACCGCGAAACCTACTGTGATAAGATTTCTTCTTTTAATTACATGGAGCGGTCGTATTCAGGTGAGGTGCGACCGCTATAAGTGTTCTGTTCACCTTATTTGAAGTAACCTAATCCTGCAACAAGATTTCTCAAACACAAGTTAAATAGATCATCCATTTGAGTTGTCAAGGATCAAAATTAAGGTCATTTGTCTAACAATCTCCCCCATTTTGACTTTGACAATTTCAAATGGAATGATAAGAAAAATAATAAGTCTAAAATGCTCCCTCTTAACATATGCAACAATCATGGTTAAGAGCATTGTGATTATTAGATTATCTTGGTGCACATGTTATTGTTTGATGCAAACATTTTTTCTTATTTGCAAATGTTCAATAAATTTCAACAAGAAATTAACTCCCCCATAAACATTTTTCCCTAATTTGCAAATGTTCAAACAGATTGTTCTTATTTCTCCCCCATAATTTTATTGACATTCCATTTATACTTTTCTCTCCCCCATTGGCATAGGCAAAATGAAATAAATGTTAAGCAAAATACAAATGGAAATATAAACATTATATAGATTGAAGTGGAGGAAAATACAAAACAGAAAGCAAATTAGCAAACATATGAAAATGCAAGCAAAAACAGACTAAAGCTAAGCTATTCTGAGTCATCATCTAACTCTAACTCTTCTTCAACTAAAGGAGCTTTCCCCTTATCTTGAGGTGCAACAGAGGCAGAGCTAGTGCTAATGGACTCTTCTTCTTCAGCAACGCTTTGGGTGTGATCACTTATATCCCAATCTTCAAGATTGCATTGAGGCAAGTCCAATTTGCCTTGCATATCATAAAGATCATGATGCATGTGGGATATAAGGTCTATCCTCTTGTTTAAGTACTGGAATCTCTTGGAAACACTTTTCTTGAACTTAGTGAGTTTCCTTGAGAGAGTCTTGATAGCTTGGAGAATGAGTTGTGTGGAGGATGAAGCAGTTTCTTTAGCAGCTTTTGATGAAGTTGCTTTTGGATGTAATTCTACTGCAACTTCTACAGAATCTCCCTCTTCCTCAATTGTATACCTTGGCCTTTTCTTTTGTTTATCCATAACTCCTTTCTTGCCATAGCAGTATACATATGACCCTTCTATCTTCCTTACACAACCAGCATGCTCTAAGTAATCCATTGTGATAGCATTGGAGGCTAGAGTGAAAGGGTTCCTCAAAGTAGCTAAGTTCAAATCATTCAGAAGGTTTAGGTGCCTAGCTATTTGAGTAACTTGAGAGGATAGGAAGAAGGTACCAGTTCTTGTAATAGCATGATGATAAAAGATATCAATCAAGAACTTGGTGGTGTTTATTTTGATGTTGTGGGTGAAAGCATACAGAAATATAAGGTCTCTTTTGGTGACTTTCTCATTCCCATCAGCTCTTTGGTGAATGGTATAGGTGATAATCCTATGGAGCATCCAGTGGGTGAGAGATTTGATATGTCTGGCTTTAGATTCCTTTTCAAAAGAGGTTTCAATGGAAATTTCTCTCCAGAAATCAGAAAGTGTTGGGTTTGAGAAGATTTGGTCATTGTAGGAGGTTATACCTTCAGAGGGGAAGTCCCAAATGCTGCCAAAATCTTCTAGAGATAGGGCTTGGTATTGATCAAAGAGCTTAAATCTAACCCCATACCACCCTAGTGCAGAATTTGCACTCTTCTCTATTTGAAGAGACATTAAAAACTCCTTACTCAGACTAGAGTAGCCTACCTCTTCTGGAAAGCCAAATTTTCTCCATCCAAGGACATCCAGCAATCTCTCAATTTCGTCCTTGATGTTCAAGGCAGAAAGCATCCCACCAAAAGGAGATTTGGTGCCTTCAACCTTCTTTCTCTTTAGCATGGCATACCTAACATCTTCTTCAGTGGTTTGATGGTGAGGTTTGTGAATTTTCTCACCTCTTTTAGATTGAGGAGGAGATGGAGGATCAACAATGGGTTCTCTAATGGTGACTCCTGGAACTTTCTTGGCTTGACCTTTTATTTTGGAAGTGGTTTTTCTTTTGGGGGCCATTAGAACAGAAAGAACAGAAGAGAGTAGGAAAACAGAGAGTGATTGAGAAACAGATGATATTGAGAGGTTTTTAGGGTTTCAGAGGAAGGTTTGTGTGCTTTAATAAGCAAAATATCAGATAAACTGATGCAAAACACTCTTAAATAGATGGATTTAAGAAAATAGCCGTTTTTGACTGTTGAAAGTTAAGAGTTGCGACCTGTCACACAACCAACGGTTATAAATTTTCGAGCAGAGTGTACAGGGTGCGGTCGCAGATTTAACAAGGTGCGATCGCGACTTATGATCTAGCGACCATTGTCAAGATAAGTATGCTCGCGAGTGAGGAATGTAACTGTAACGGTCGAAACTATTCAAATTGGTACGGCCGCGCACAAATTTTCTCGACCGCGCACAGAGTCATTAGTTTGAATGAAACTGACAGACAGGATAGCGACCGCTAAAGAATACTGGAGCGACCGCGACATACTTAAAAATGAAAGATTCAAGGAAAGATGGAGAATATTTCTATTGTGTTAAGAAGCATTAAATTCATGCACATAGAAACCTTATTGATAGGCAATTAATTCAGAGTGTTTCCATCAATCATTCCTAAATTAAGTTTAATAAAATTAAGTCTATCTTCATTCAAGGGTTTTGTAAAGACATCCGCAAGTTGATTTTGTGTTTCAATAAATTCTAGAATTATGTTCTGATTTTGCACATTTTCCCTTAAAAAATGATGTCTAATATCTATATGCTTGGATCTAGAATGTTGTATAGGATTTTTAGACAAATTGATAGCACTAGTGTTGTCACATTTAATGGAAATATTGTTAAAAACCTTACCATAGTCAAGCAATTGTTGTTTCATCCATAATACTTGTGTGCAACAAAAACAAGCTGCAACATACTCAGCTTCCGTTGTGGATAAAGCAACCGATGCTTGTTTCTTACTATGCCAAGAAACTAGACAATTACCAAGAAAGTGACATGCTCCTGTTGTGCTTCTCCTATCTAATATACTACCAGCGTAATCTGCATCTGAAAATCCTATAATATGAAATGATGTGTTTTTAGGATACCAAAGTCCTAAATGTATTGTACCACTCAAATATTTCAAGATTCTCTTAGTGGCATTCAAGTGTGATTCTTTAGGACTAGTTTGAAATCTAGCACAAAGACATACACTAAACATTATATCAGGCCTAGAAGCAGTTAAGTAAAGTAGTGATCCGATGATACCTCGATATTTCTTCTCATCTACTGCTTTACCATTTTCATCTTTACCTAATTTCAATGATGTGCTCATGGGAGTTTTGCTAGTTTTGCAGCCATCCATTCCAAATTTCTTGATGAGTTCTTTTGTATATTTGGATTGGTTGATGAAGATCCCATCTTTACATTGCTTGACTTGCAGTCCAAGGAAAAACTTGAGTTCACCCATCATGCTCATTTCAAATTCCCTAGTCATACAAGAAGCAAATTCTTTGCACAAGGTTTCATTAGTAGCTCCAAATATTATGTCATCGACATAAATTTGTACAATCAAGATGTTATGCTTATCCTTTTTAACAAAAAGAGTTGTGTCTACTTTTCCTTTTGCAAAACCATTTTCAAGTAAATATGCACTAAGTTTGTCATACCAAGCTCTAGGTGCTTGCTTTAATCCATATAAAGCTTTGGTAAGTTTGAAAACATGATCAGGAAATTTGTAGTTTTCAAAACCAGGAGGTTGTTCAACATAAACTTCTTCATTTATGAGTCCGTTTAGAAATGCACTTTTAACATCCATTTGATAAAGCTTAAAATTCATATGACATGCAAAGGCAAGTAATATTCTAATAGCTTCTAATCTGGCTACTGGGGCAAAGGTTTCATCATAGTCAATACCTTCTTCTTGATTATAACATTTGGCTACCAATCTTGCTTTATTTCTAATGATGTGACCATTTTCATCAAGCTTATTCCTATAAATCCATTTGCATCCTATAATAGAATGATCTATAGGTCTAGGAGTAAGTTGCCAAACATTATTTCTTTCAAATTGATTAAGTTCATCTTGCATTGCAGTTATCCAATTTTCATCATTTAAAGCTTCCTCAACAGTTTTTGGTTCAATTTGAGAAACAAAAGCAAAATTAACATCAACATGATTAATTTTAGATCTAGTAGTTACTCCCTTTGATGTTTCTCAAATGATGAGTTCCTTTGGATGATCTTTCTTGTATTGCCAATCCTTAGGTAGATCTTGAGTCTTTTTCTTCAAGTTGATTGATCTTTGGAGCATCAATAGATTCAAGAGGTTCAAGAGTACCTGCAGGGTCATTGAAAGTAATACCTTTCTTTTGATCAAGTTTAGATGACTCATCAAATACAACATGCATTGATTCTTCTATAACTAGAGTTTTCATGTTAAATACCCTATATGCTTTGCTAAATGATGAATATCCTAAGAATATGCCTTCATCTGATTTGGATGAGAATTTTCCAAGATTATCCTTGGTATTCAATATGAAGCATTTGCATCCAAATACTCTAAAATATCCAATTCTGGGTATTCTTCCATTCCATAGCTCATAAGAAGTTTTATTAGTTAAATGCCTTTTATAAACACGATTTGCAATGTAACAAGCTGTATTAACGGCTTCCGCCCAAAAATAAGATGGTAAATCATATTCATTGAGCATTGTCCTAGCCATTTTGATTAAAGTTCTACTTTTCCTTTCAACTACACCATTTTGCTGTGGAGTTCTAGGAGCAGAAAAATTATGTGAAATGCCAAGTTCATTGCAAAAGTCTTCAAAATTTTCATTTTCAAATTCTTTGCCATGATCACTTCTAATAGATGTGATCACATATCCTTTTTCATTTTGAACTCTTTTTGCAAACGTTTTGAAGAAATTAAAGGCTTCATTCTTTTGAGCTAAGAAATTAACCCATGTGAATCTAGAGTAGTCATCAACAAGAACAAATGCATATGATTTGCCTCCTAAGCTTGTAACTCTATTTGGTCCAAACAAATCTAAATGAATGAGCTCTAAAGGTCTAGAGGTGCTTATAACACTCTTTGTTTTAAATGAGCTTTTGTGTTGCTTACCATGTTGACAAGGTTCACAAATTTTGTCTTTATCATATTTTATCTTAGGTAAGCCATCAACTAAATTCTCATTGCAAATATGTTTCAATTGATCCATACCAGCATGTCCTAGTCTTCTATGCCATAACCATGCATCATTATTAGTGGACATTAAACATGTATGATTTGAATGTATGCTAACATTGTAAGTGTTGTTTGTTCTAGTACCCTTAAATATGATAACATAATTTGAATTTGTGATTTTGCATTCCTTGGAATCAAACTTAACGAAGTATGCTTTATCACAAAGTTGACTAACACTTAGCAAGTTATGTTTCAAACCATCAACAAGCCATACATCTTCAATTAAATCCTTACCAATAGAACCAATGGAGCCAACACCAAGAATTTTACCTTTAGCATTGTTTCCAAAAGTTACATTACCTCCATGTTTATAGGTAATATTTGTAAAGAGCTTTGCATTTCCAGTCATATGCCTTGAGCATCCACTATCCACAAGCCATGTGCTTTCATTGATAGTAGATTTTAGGCATACCTGCAAGACAATTGTGATCATCTTCTTTTAGGTACCCACATGAAGTTGGGTCCTTGATGGTTAGTAGAAAGAGTGCCTTCTAAATTGAGATGAGCTTTTCTTATATAACAATAGAAGTTTTTGTGACCAAATTTCATGCAATATGTGCATTGCCATGGTGTTCTATGCTTCTGCATTTTTCTTTTTGCATTGTACATACAACTACAAGTATGTGATTTCTTTTGTGCAAGTTTAGTGAACAACAATGCATAGTTATTTTTGGCTTTATCTCCTAGTGAACCATAAGAAGTTCTTTTAGACTTGGTGCAAGCATTTTTGATATGAACATCAGAAATTTCAGTTGTAGATGCTTTCACAAATGTTGGTTTGCTAGGTGCAATGTTGGTTGAGCCATTGAATCCTAATCCATATTTCAAGGAAGGTGACCTTTGATTATTAATTAATGTGTTCAATGCTTCCTTTCCTTTATGAAATCTGGAAATTGATTCTTTTAGTTCTTTTAGTTCATGCTTCAATGCCTCATTCTCTTTAATCACTTTTTCTAAGTCATGTGAGCTTTTATTTAATTCTCCTATTGTATTCATCAAATGTTCATTTGAGGTTTTCAATTCTAAGGTAGAGTTCTTTAAGCATATAAAATCCTTTTCTAACTTAGAGTTTTTCTCTTTATAGAGCATCATTTTGGAGAAATATTTTTCTATTTTAGAATTCATGTGCTCAATCAAATCACTATCATCTATATCACTTATATCATCATGTGCTACAAGATCAAAGGATTGAGTACTTACCTCATTGGAGTCATCTTCAATAGCCATGAGACAAAGATTTGCAATTCCTTCTTCTTCTTCTTCTTCACTTGAGGAAGAGTCATCCCATGTGGCTTTGAGAGACTTTTTCTTTTCTTTATCCCATTTCCTTTTGTTCTTTAATTTGTAGCAATCCGACTTGATGTGACCGGTTTTTCCACATTCATAGCATTTTACCTCATTTTTCTTTTCTTTATCTTTGAAGGAGAATTTAGGAGGTGTACCTTTGTTTGCTTGTAATCTTTTCTTCCTTTTCCATTCATTGATTCTTTTAGAGAACATTGCCATTTCATCTTCATCATCAGTACCTTCATTGCTTGAGCTCTCAGCTTCTTTGATTGCTTTGAGTGCAATTGGTTTTCTCTTTTCTTTCTCACCTTGATCTTCTTCTTTCTCACTGTGTAGCTCAAATGTGAGTAATTTTCCAACTAGCTCATCGGTTCTTAATGTGCTGAGATCATGAGCTTCTTCTATGGATGATACTTTGGATTCAAAGTTCTTTCTAGCTCTTAGGGCTCTCAAGATTTTGCTGTTTACATCACCTTGATCATATACCTTGCCATACTTCTTTAGTTCATTGACAATTGCAAGTAAGCGATTGGTCATGTCGGTGACATTTTCATTTGGTTTCATCTTGAATAGCTCATATTCATGAACATGCATTTGTTTTTTGGTAAATCTCACTTGAGTCGTACCTTCATGGTAGTTTTCAAGTGTTTTCCAAATGCAATGTGCACAAGTTAAATGTTGAACTCTTCCGCCTTCTTCCCTTGAAATGGAATTCATCAAGATGGAAGCAGCTCTATTGTTCTTGAATCGATCTCTGACATTGCTAGTTGACCATTGAGCTTTGGGAAGTGGAACTTGAATACCGTCAACTTCGTGGGTAGGAGATTTCCATTCATTTTCCACGAAATCCCATAGTTCAATCCCTTCACTATCTAGAAACAAATACATTTTGTGTTTCCAGTATGAATAATCAGTTCCATCAAAGTAGGGTCTAAGAATAGAATTAAGATTTCCATGAGAGCTTGATGAAGAAGAAGTTGCCATAGTGGATCAGATTTCACAATTAAGTTTAAGAAATCTAAGGGCTCTGATACCAATTGTTGTCCCAAGATGGCAACCAAGAGGGGGGGTGAATTGGTTTTCTCAAGAATTAATGACAATTTAAAAAACTCAACAATCAAGAAATGCGGAATAGAGAGTTGGTTGAGTAATGGAAGAAAGAAAGAACACACAAGATTTATAGTGGTTCGGATTTACTTCAATCCTACATCCACTTCCTTAACAACTTGTTAAGGTTCCACTAATCTTTGAAGTTTTTACAAGCTCACTTCCAACTTTGGTGTTTTCACAAGTTCACACCTAACTTCACAAGTGTTTTTCTTAGGCTCACACTCACAACCCAAACAAGAGTTTTACAAGGCTTACTCTCACAACCTAACAAGAGTTTTACAAGGCTTACTCTCTCAACCCAAGTGTTTCCCAAGCTTACACTCAAACTTATACAATGGTGTTTTCAATGCTAACACCTAACATACATTACAATTTAATTGTAAGTTTAAGTAAATGAAAATTTGTTGCTTGGCTATTACAATCTGATTTCTTGCTTATTCCTTCTTTTGTTTTCTCAGAGAGACATTGTATTTATAGCCAATGTGGTCTTACTAGCCGTTATAGACATTAAGAATAATGTATTGGTAGATTAGACCTTCTTTACTTAAACTGCCCGAAGCACTTCGCGGTCGCCCTTCATGCAAGGATGGTCGCGCTCATGCTTCTCGCGGTCGTCCTTTAACAGGGGACGGTCGCTACTTTTGAAAAGACTTCAACGGTCGAATTTTAGTGCTCTGCAGCTGGAATCTTGCCCATGCTGTGTTTGTCGGACCGGTTTCTTGCCCAGCTGTGTTTGTCGGGACGGTCGCGCCTAGCAATGGTGCGGTCGCCCTTTTTGAATAATCAAGTGGGTTTATAACGGTCATATTACGTGTCATTCTCTGACAGGGCAAAATTGAATGTCCGCCATAATTTGAATGTCGCGGTCGCCCTATGTAGATTATCGCGGTCGAATTGAGAAACTCGCGTCGAACTTCTGGACGCTCCTGAGGACGTGAAACCTACTGTCTCTTCAAACAATTTCTTCTTGAATGGTAGAGCGGTCGCGATTCTGAATGGGGCGGTCGCTAAAGTGATAAGCGAGGTCGAGTCATTCACCGTTCTTGTCACCGCGAACCTTACTGTGATTGTAATGATTTAAGTTCCTTGAGTAGCGGTCGTGCAAATATTCGGACGGTCGCTATTCTGTAGGAGCGGTCGCGACATAGGTCGAACTTCTGACCGTGAAACCTACTGTGATAAGATTTCTTCTTTTAATTACATGGAGCGGTCGTATTCAGGTGAGGTGCGACCACTATAAGTGTTCTGTTCACCTTATTTGAAGTAACCTAATCCTGCAACAAGATTTCTCAAACACAAGTTAAATAGATCATCCATTTGAGTTGTCAAGGATCAAAATTAAGGTCATTTGTCTAACAACTATCAAGTTTAAACTTCTCTACTCTAGTATCCACTACATGTTCCAAATAGGCCTCACACCCCTTCCTCATCATCCTTCAGGCAACCACTATAGAAATAAAAGTCGACAAGAGGTGCCTTGACTCACCTCTTACTACCACTTCTTTTTCCCTTAAATGTTCTTAGAGTAACATTCTTCTATTGATAGTCAACTACAGCTCTATGCCATGACAACCAATCCATATTCAAAATAAGATCATACTCCCTAAACAACATCTCAATCAAATTATTGAGAAATTCCTCTTCTTGCACCACAACTGGACTAATCTCGATAAACTTTACTAACTACCACACTATGCCCTAAGGGATTAGTCACCAATACATCAAATCCCAAATATTCATAATGTACACCACTCACAGGCAAAATTGATGCACTAATATATGAATGGGTAGATACAGGATCTATCAATGCATACATAGGGGCACCAAATAAAGAAAATGTACCAACTATGACATCTGAAGCATCTAGCTTCTTTTGCATCATATAAACTCTTTGAGCAGCTCTAGTCTCATCTGGCTTGCTCATAGCTGTCGAATCCCCTCTCTGGCTAGCCCTAAATCTACCACCTCAACTTTCCCTACCTCCTTTACAACTTTGTCTGGATCCTGCTGTATCAGCTGATCTCTCATCCGGTGGATTTGGACAATCTCTAACAAAATGACCTAAAGATCCACACCTATAAAAACCTCTAAAATCAGCTCCCAACTATGCATTCGACCACACTGTGTATAGGTAGGTGGTAGAGGGTGTGTTAGCTACCGAAGCCATGGGTCTTTTCCTCTACTATTGTGATATGCCAAACTATCCCTGGCCCTTGCTAGATCTCTGAGGTTAACTACCTCTACCTCTCTTCGAAGATGAGGAACACATCTTCTTCGAAGATCTTCTAACTCTGCTTTCTTCTACCCTTAGTGCAGTTACAAGCCCTTGAGCTTTCTCTACATTCCGCAAAAGTGCTACCATCTTGGAAAAATCATCATAATGAACCGCTGCAACTTGACACATAATAGATGGTTTTAACCCTTCTTTGAATCTTCTACATTGGTTTACCTTGTTTATCAAAATACCACCTGCATACTTACTCAAGCGAAGAAATTCTTTCTCATACTCATCTATAGTCTTATTCTTCAAATTAAGAAACTCCTTCTTCTTCTTATCTTTATACTCTCGAGGAATGTATTTCTTCCCAAATTCTCTTAAAAAATATTCATACTTCAAGATTGGGGGTTGCTTCAGTCCATCAGGAACATTCTTCCACCAATCATAAGCATATCCTTGCAGAAGAGATAAGGCATAATCAAACTTCTCTTCCACAGTAACCTGTAATTGGATAAACACCCTCTCAATTTGATCCAGCACTACTCAACCTCTGCTAGATCTGCAGTGCCTATGAAATCAATAGCCCTAAACTTCCTCAACTCCTCATACTTCCTAATCGGCTGCTGTTGCTATTGAGCTGGGGCATGATGTAATAATTCCACCATCTATTGTGCCTAAACTGATGGAATTTCTAGCATTGCTGGTCTAACTGGCACTGATGCCTCCCCAACAGCTCCTGTACTTGCTCCAGCCATACCTTCCCCTGGAGCAAAACTCTCTGCACTACCTTCATCGGATCTATGGGATCGAGACATCTCTACTACTTATATCTCTTACAAGATCAAGGGTTGCCACATTAAAGATCAATTCAAATGTCTATGCATATGCATGTTAAAATCAATTCCGAAATCCCCCCCTTTTTCTCTTACTTAAAACTCACCTAGATTGAGAATCTCAAACCTAGGCTCTGATACCAAAATAAATGTAACACCCTCATAACCTACCCATATATAATACACATTCTCTTGAATATGTAGTACACATAGATAGAATATAGGAGCATTACTAAAATGTTACAATTGCTCTTTATTACTCTTCTTAATTTAGTTGTAGTTTAAAATATTATATAAATAATAAAATGAGCATAAAAAAAAGTAAATCTATAGAAATTTTGCTAGAGTTTCACTTAAAATAAGAGTATTACTAAATCCAAACTATTCAACCTGTAAACAAAATAATATTTCTCAAAATGTTTCCAGTCACTCACATCCCAAAATCCCATATTTTCACACATACATATATAAATATGAGAATATGATATTACTTATATACAAAACATCTTTAAATTATGTTATAATTTATTATATCTTACAAAATAGATATTACATATTCATCAACCCAAAAGAATATTTACATGCTGTGCTTCGGCTTGATCTATGGCAACTAGAGGCTTCTAGTATCCAACTACTAACTAGACCTATCCTGGTCTAGAAGGACTTCCAGCTTCTATTTTGTCACCTGGGTGATAAATAAATTGATATATATATATATATATATACTTTGATAAAGCAATAACAATATAGCAACATAATATAGAGATACTTCAAACTTTAATATAAAAACAAACATAGAACATTCAACATGCAATGGGCCCACATATCCTTATACAATGAACTAGTTATAGAACCATTGTTTTGGTCTATCTCATTACAATAACACCAATGTGTCATGATAGTGGATGTAGCAATATTGGTAACACCTAGTGTCTCATCCATAATGTATTTCATTAGTAGTGATACCCATGTGTCTCACTTAAGGGTGTAGCAATATCTGTGACACTCGGTATCTCACCCCATTGCGTATGGCATGCCAACTACTAAAGATAATCTTCTGGCAACTAGTTAAAATGTAAGGTTACATGTAATCCACAATCATTGTTTTAACTTTTGTTATATTTTATATTTTAATCATACTTTTCACATTTCATCATCATTTGTATCATATTCTTAAAGATATTAACAATATAAATACTTTCCTATGCATAAACAAGTGCCACAAACATGCTTACCCATAGGCCACGCCCGTGCACTTCAAAATATATCTGCCATGCACTTAAATCAAAGCTATGGCTATGGCTCACCAGTGCCATGCCCGTGTCTTTCAAAATTCCTTTGCCATTTCATCAAATCAATGCCACGGCCATGGCTATTAAGTGCCATGCTTGTGTCTTTGAAAATACCACTGCCATCTAAAGAAATGATGCCCACGGCCGTGGCTGCTCAATGCCACGCCTATGGCATCCAATTTGGCACTGCCACTTTACCAAACTTTACACCAAATCTCATTCAATAGACTCAAAACAACCTCAAAATGATAAAAGACAAAATCAAAGTACATACTAACCTTTTTAAAGCCCAAATTGGAAGGATAAACTTCTTATCAACCGCCACTCTATCTAACTTTCATTTTCACCAAAGTGATCTTTTCTTTAGAATTCACTAATTCAAAGCACTCAACACCTATTCAAATTATAGATTCAAAGATAATATTAGGAACTCATAAATATACCTTTTAGACCCATTAAAACAATCCTAAACTCAAAATTAGTACTCTAAATTTTCATCCACTATATCAAATTTTAGCCAACCTCATCTACCCACTAAACCAAACTTAGAATTATCAATCCTATATCATATCTTATTATAGCCAACCTTCCACATATCTTATTATAAGGCAATCCCATATATATTCTACTAAAAGAAATTAAGGGCTAGAGAACTTACTTATTACTTGAATTGAAATATAAACTTTCTTCACTTCTTTTTGAAACTAGCTAAAACATGAGAACTTAAAGGATGAAAATCACTTCCTCTAACCCACCATAGGATTTGGCCAGGAAGGAGAAAAAAAAAAGAAAGGAAATGATTTTTTTTCTAGAGAATTTCCCTTTCATCATTTATTACTAAAGATATATATTATTAATTAATTAAGATTTTTATATAAAATATTATTATTTTATATTTTAACTTTTCTACTTTTAAAGTTTTACCATCTTACCCTTTACATATAACAATTTATATATTATATATAAGTTATTTATATTTCCAACATTTACTATCTTAAGTTTCCTTAACCTCTTACTCATTAGTGTGTCTAATTAGTTTCAATAAAAATTGAGGCGTTACACTCAATCATCTTGTCAAAGTGTCATGCTAATTTCTGCATTGCTTCTCCATGATAATGAACACATCCCCATCTTGATTGGTAGGATGACTTTTATTCAATAGACAATAGAACAATGGGCTACTCATGAAGGAACCCTTTAGTAGTCACCAACTATTTTTGACTTAAATTGCTTTGCTGTTAGCTTCGTGGTGATGGATCCGCTACTTTTTCTTGACGATGCTACTTTGATTTTTATGATGTCCACTTTCTTTTTAAATGATCCCAAGTGGGGTTTTAAAAAATGCTAACTTGGAGAAAGTGGGTAACTTCTTGATGATTTTGATACTAGTTATTTTGTAGATTTTTCTAGAGTGTCGGTCCTTACCCATGATGATGTAATCTTTATGCCCATGTTTGATGAATTAACCTTTTGTATATAGTTTTTTATTCTTTTTTTTTATATGTATTTTTTTGAACCAAGCTTAAATGATAATTGGATAATATGGAGACCCATAAAGTAGTAAGAAAGAAAATCTAGAACAAAATGGACCAACATTTGCATAGACTCAAAATTTAATGCTGACTTAGACTCAGAAATAGTAGGCTTGGATTTTTAAAACTTGAATTGGACTAGTGTGGTTAATTCTTTAGCCTTATCATAGTTCTAGTAGCTAAGTAGTGTTTGAGTGGTTGATAAAAAAGAGGTGATTGGAATTTTGGTGGTTAAGTAATGGGTTTAAGCTTGGTTGGGCTATAAGAGGAATGATAGTTCCATTGTCCACTAGGTTTTGGATTATATGCCTTAAGTTCTTGCATTCATCATTTTTATGCCTGCTCCTCTAGTGGTATGCATAATACTCAATAATCTTATAGCTCTTAGGTAGAGGGCAAGGAGCCTGTCTTGGTTTTAAAGGCATCACTAGATGGGCCTCCAAAGCTTTTGCATAGATTAAGCTTAGTGGCATTCCCAAGTCTATAAATTTTCTCTTCCTCTTCTAAACAACTTTGGTGTTGCTTTCTTTGAAACATTGGTTGATCTTGGGAGGATCCATTGGCATAGTATCATGCTCTTTGAGCCTTCTTATGAGTTCTTAATGGTTAGAAAGATTCGATGAAGGAGAAAGTTGATGCTTTATAGGGAAACCTTTTAGAAGGCTTTCTCATTACTAGTCAGGTTGGTGGCTGGGATGTACTTTTGATCCAAATGGCATGGTTGGATATTTCTGAAATTGGCCAATTGGATAGTCAAGGTAGTAATGGCTTCAAAATTCTCCCCTAATTTCCTAACAAGGTCATTGATACAATCTTATTATATGATAAGTTCATATTGAAAATTCTCTTATTGCTTCTTGAGGAGATTGGTGAAGTGAGCTTGCTGGATAGTAAGGGTCATCTAAAAATTCTCCTCTTGTTTCTTGAGCATGTGGGTAAAATGATCCTGCTGGATAGTGAGGGCTATATACAAATCTTCCTTTTACTTCTTAAGTAGGTTGATAAGGTGAGTGCTTAGGTCATACATTGGTAGATTTGGAAAGACATCAAGCCAAAAGGTGAATATCAAGGTATAGTGTTGGGTAAGGTATACATTGGGCTTTAAGTTTAAGGAAGATAATAGGCTAAGAGGCTCAGTGGCTCAAGATATTTATGGCTAGTGGGTTGATATGGTCATGGCATGGGTCAAGGTTGTTATACAGTGTAGTGATGATATAGTGACACGACACAACTTAAAGGTTTATATAAGTGGGTCCAATTGGTTTAAAAATAATGATGAATGGCTTCATAGTAGGTTGGATGTATAATTAAAGGGCTATGGACTAATGATGACACATGTAACTTGGTCATGGTTTAGTTCCACGGTTAAGACGGTTAGACATATGGGGTTGAGAGTTGTCAAATTTGCTTAAAAGGGGCAGATGGTACATAGATGTGAGATTAAAGGTAAGGCTAAGGCTAAGGTTCATGCTTAAAGGTAAGACTTAAGGCTAATGGACTAAACTTGAGTGGCTTTATGGATGAAAGGGTGAACCTTATGGAAGGAAAATGTTTACAATGAGAAAAAGTTGGGTCAAGTTTTGATGATGGGGTAAGGGTCCAAAGCTTTTTAAAGTTATAGGTATATGGGGGAATGGCTAAGGGTGGGCCTATAGATATGAACATTTGGG
This sequence comes from Garcia nutans, assembly GCA_947685225.1. Classification (NCBI taxonomy): domain Eukaryota; kingdom Viridiplantae; phylum Streptophyta; class Magnoliopsida; order Malpighiales; family Euphorbiaceae; genus Garcia; species Garcia nutans. The sequence continues at coordinate 10,028,067 of CANTUV010000003.1, read as the reverse complement.
AGAGGGATAAGACAAAGGTATTGGATGAATGGTCAATGTTGAATAGGGAAGATAATGGTTAACCTAAGAGTATATGTTAGGTGAGGGAAGCTAGGTTAAGTCTATAGCTAAATTCTAAACGTATATGGAGAAGGTGATAAGCATAATTGGTCATGAATGGGATGGTTTGGTCCATAAATGCATAGGGCTTTTTGGATTAAGAATTTCTTTCCTTTTTCTTTTATGACTTATGTATAAGGCATGTTATCCTAAAGTTCATCTTATATAAGGCTTTTAGGATTTAATTGTGATATACACGTCTACATGGTGAAAAAGGTTTCATAAAACCTAAGGTCAGGTTTTAAGGTCATTACATGAGAAGGGTAAAGGGTGACTTAGTTAAAAAGGGTCCTATCATACTTGAGTATCAATATACCTAACCATATGTTAGATAAGGAATCTGGCATGGATCTAGCAATATGTGTAAGTTCGTTACACTCCAAAAGGATTTGGGGATATGCCACATGTGGAATTACTTTTGCTATCCTCCAATATACTAAAGGAAGGTTATCAGCTAGATGATACTCACTATCCTGAGGTTAATCCTAAGAAACTAAAGCTTGAATGCAAAATAAAGCATGAAAAAGTTCAAATTTAATTAAAGGCCAAGCTAATTTTACTTTTTTAAAAAATTTCAAGCCAATTACTTTAAATGATTTTTATTATGAAAAATATTTTTGTCCCCAGTGGAGTCTTTAGTGTTAAGGCCCCACCCAAGCACTGTGGCTGGCCTGCAAATGATGTGAGCCAAAATACTAAAATTAGCCTGTCTCACATAAAAGTGCTGACGTCACTCTGCAGTCATAGGCTACGCTCGGTTGAAGTAAAACCGTTTGAGTCACAAGTTAAATTTATTTTTTAAAGAAAATGGGAAATTTAATAAAAACCTAAAAAGTTTACTCCAATCATATCCTAAGAATAAAATAACTAGCCTTGAACCAAAGATTGGATTCGGAGGCTAGGTTTAGGCTTATTTTAAGTATAAAAGTTTGGTCTTAAATTAATAAAAAATTACAAAATAAATTTCATGGAATGATTGTTGTAAGGATGAATGACAATTATATGAATAATATGTAAACATCCATCCATAAGCAAATGAAAGTAAAGTACAAAAATTAAATTAAAGTTTATAATTCAAAATCCAAAGACAAAGGATCTCAAATCTAGCTTTATGGATTCTAGGTTAAGCACACATTCTCTAAAATAATTAAAGTAAATAAACAAAGTCCATATTTAAGAAGAATATTTAAAGAATGAGAAAGCAAAGTAATTTAGGTTTAAGCTTTGAAAAGGATTTTTAACCAGATATGTTTAGGTTTAAAATTAACTTTAGAAAAGAATTGATTTTTTAAACCAGGTATGTTCATGTTTAATTTAACTTTGGAAAAAGATTGATTTTTAGACTAGGTATGTTTAGGTTTAAAATTAACTTTGGAAAAAGATTGATTTTTAGACTAGGTATATTCATGTTTAAAATTAACTTTGGAAAAAATTGATTTTTAAACCAGGTATGTTTAGATTTAAAATTAACTTTGGAAAAGATTGATATTTGGTTAAATTCAGGGTTTGACTTGGATAAAATACTAATTTTGAAGATTTAGTTTAAGGTTTCAAGTCTAATTTAGGTCTTTTAAAGTCTTAGGTTCAATCAATTAAGCCCACTTATTTAAGTTCAATTCAAAAGACCAAACGATGGTAAAAATCAAATTAAAAGTAGAGGGATTAGGATTTTACCTTTCTTGGGAATTTTAAAGGCAGTGGTGGCTTGAGTGTATGGTCAGACCGTTACTCCATGATTATTAGGGTTTGTTTGCTAAGGAAGCAACTGACTTGAGGATGTTTAAGGAAAACAGACCTCAAGCATGGACTATGCACCTAAATTTCTAAAGAAGCAAACTTTAGTCATTTCGCATTAAAGAAGATTGAATCTTTTTCTTTAAAAGAAAAAAAGAGGAAGAGATAGAAAGACAACAAGCAATTAGGTTTGCTTGTTGAATGGACTATGGAAAAATGAGGTGAGGAGGGCCTATTTATAGAGTTTTGGAAGGTTAAAATAAAAAATTATATAAAAAATTATATTAAGGCATTGCAATATGAAAATTGAGGTCACAGTATCAAAACAACCATTTAGGGAATTTTTTTTTGTCCTCACAACAACACTTGCTACAGCGAGGCAGGGGTGCTCTAGCTGTAGGCCCTATCACAGCAATGCACCACGATGGGCTGATTCTAGCCTAATTTATTCAGTTATCTTTTGGAGACCTGTTCAGGCCTGTGCGATATTTGATTTGAGATGCGTTGGAACTTTAATGGATTGAATTTTAATAAGAAAGTGAAAAATCAAAGATTCATGGCTGCAAAAGGCTTAGTCTTTGGAGAAAACTTCAAACTGCTCTTTCAAGCCCATCCGATGTTCGATTTATGCGATTCTAGTTGTATTGACTTTGTTATCACAGAGACTTTCCACAATTTTTGAACCTCGTAAATTACATCTCTTAACCCTTCATGAATCATTTGGTATCTTAAAGATACCATGGATAAGGTCTATTTTTTCCTTCCACTGCTTCTGTAGAACTAGTGGCCTTTGTTGATGCTGATTGTGCTGAGAGTTTTGGTATATGATGTTCTGCTTCTGGTTAGTTTGTATTTTTAGGATCAGTAGCTATTACATGGAAGTGTCAATAGCAAGACCGTGTTGCTAAATCTTTAACTGAAACAAAATATTGCTCCATGTCATCAGTTAGTTTAGAAATTGTTTGACTTCATGAACTTCTTTTGGATTTTGGTGTTTCATCTAATCATCTTACATCTCTTTATGTTGATAATATCAATGCTATTTGTATAGCCTTTAATCCGGTTCACCATAAACATATAAAATGTATTGAGCTTGTTTGCCATTACATTCGTGAGCCTGTGTAAGATCAAATTCTTCAACTTCATCATGTGTCCTCTCAAGATCAAATTGTAGATTTGTTCACCAAATACATGACTTCTGCTCAACATAAGTATCTAGTTGGAAAATTGGTGCTTGTCGACTTTGCATCAATTTGAGGGGAGGTGTTAACTATAATACAACTATAATATAATATGTTTATGCAAATATACAGTCCTGATTTTGCCCAAATTATATCATATCAATAATCCCCTCAATCGTGTTATTTTATTAAATTTTCTATTTTTTTTCCATTATAGAATTTCAAATAAATATTCTTTTTTAAAATATTTGTTCTTTCTTATGATTATCATACCATCATTATAATTCTATATCGTATTAAACTTGCTTACCGTTGTTTTTCTATAGATGCAATCAATTCTTCAAAACATGATGGATGTTTCATTCTATATTTTTGCTATTCTTATAGACCATAATTATTTTAGAATAAGATTTTTCATATTTTTTAATTTATTTTTATAGGTAAAATAATCCCTAAGGAAATTATTTATAGTTTTTACCTTAAGTTTCTCACTACTTATTCTTCAACATAAAAGCATACTTAGCCAAGACAAAAGAATATTGAGCACCAACCATTCGTTGATCCAGTGATTGCCCTAGGGTAAGCCCAAAAAGCCTTAAGTATATGGCAATCCACCCTAGGGGGTAACCAAAAAAAAAAATATGAGTGTTTTGGCCCTAGTACAAGCCTAACAAGCTTTAGGTTTAGGGGTAACCAAAAAAAATATTAGTGTGTAAAAAAAATATATGTAGGTAATAAAAAATTATATATAAACAATCAAAATATATATAGGCAAACAAAGAAAAAATTATTTAAACATTGTTTTTTTAATATTTAACAATGGTGAACAATTAAATATAAGTTTGTTAGGCCAACTTAAAATTCAAGACCAGCCCTATGCCGATTTGGAAAATTTAGTTAGTGGGGTTGATATGCATGCAAGTGCGCATATATACATAAATTGTACAAAAAATATACATAAGTAAGAAACATTAATAATTTTCAAAAGTTTAGACAAGAATATGTAACATGTATGGTTAAAAAATGTATACTTTTAATATGTACTAAATCTAATTGTTGATTTTCTTTTTTCTAATTCAAAATAATAATTTATGTTTCAACTCAAAGTGAATATAATAAATAAGAAATGCAAAAGCTAATAATTGAGACAAAATTAGGAAGAATGCATATTTTTATCCTTAATGTCTTAATGGTTAACGTAGGAACATTTTTATTAAGCAATTTTTGATATATTTAATCATAATTTTTTTAAAATTTGATCACTAAAATTTTGACTGTTATTGTGGTTTGCTAAACTTGACATGGACTCAAATAAGTGGGTTTCATTGTTTTTTTTATTAAATTCATTTTTTAAATTTTTTATAAATTTTTTTTATATCAGTAATTGTTATATACCCATAGGTCGGTAATGACCTCGTAAGCTCGATCAGTATGTCAATATGAGCATTCTTTGGATTGGACTAGACTATTTGTGTTGCCCAAAGATTGAGACATTGAGTTATTGAGAGACATGATTCTTGAACTAAGCTTTTTAAGCTTGGTGTTTTTGTCACTGACATAACTGTTGTATAATTTTGGCACCTCTTACACATATTCTGCCAATCCCTGAAGATTCACTGACACCTTCAGAATTTGTCTCCTACCCCTCAACTATAAATAAAGATGAATCACCACAGGTAAAGAATTTTTTTCTTCCACCTTTCTTTCCTCTACTTACATTCTCTAGTATTTGTGAAACAAACCAAGCGCTATATTAGGCATCAGAGTTTCCCCATTTGAGCCTAAGCCTTCACATTTTCTTGCAGGTAGAAAGCCACCAATTGTTATACAAAAAGCCAAGCTTGTAGTCTAAAAGTCCATCTCATCATTAGTGGTGCAGTGAGCATGGACTAGCTAATCCCTGAATGATGGACAATGAGACTCAAGATGTAACCCCCAAATTACAAAACTGTACCCACATTCTAAACACAAAATACCCCCACCACCATATACACCCCAACACCACTTGATCTGACCTTTTACAGCCACACTTGTAATGAACTTAGCCTTAGCAATACCCTCAACTTCATTTGCCATTGTGAGTCAGGATTTTCGCCCCCACTCCCGGTGAAATGGTTCTTGCAACTTCAACACTGTTTAGGCTCAGGGCCTTAGAGAACACGGGCCTAAGCCTGGAGAAAATGGAGTTGCCACCCGGACAGGTCGGGAAAAAGAAAGGGGTGGATGACTCGATTCCTAAGGAATTCCCAACCCCCTAATGGGTTTGAAAAGTTGGATACGGATGGGGAAGGTGAGAAATGGTCCAGCACCCCTACAATGCCCAGTTCATTAGAACCAACCTCCTTTTCAGGTCTTAATATTATAAAATTCTTAAATATAATGATATTATCCATACTACATGCAACAATTAAAATAAAGCATCATTATATTAAAATTAAAGCAATGTCAAAACAAAATAAATAAAGGGACACCCATTCGAGGATGAAAACATGTCCCTACATCATCCAATATCTAAAACAAAATAGGACACCCACCAAAAGGTGGAAACGTGTCCTTTACATTAATTCCAAAATATGAAAATAATCTAAATTACATAAAGATTAAATAATGAGGTACCCAATCATGGAAACATATCTCTTACAATTTTTAATACCAAAATAAAAATAATAAAGAAATCATCCATCCATGATAAACAAATCAAATATCAAAATTAAATAAATCAATCATCAAAACATATAATAAACTACATAATCAAATTTAAAATTAAATAAAGTAATAAATGTATAAATATAGGGTTTTAGAATTTTAACAACCAAATTAGGGTTTTTAAATAAAGGGAGTTAAACACAAAGGCTTATAATATATAAATAAATATCCCTTCGACAAGCCCATACGATGGTCCCGCTAGCCGGTTAGCAGGCGGGAGTCAAAGGGGCAGAGCCCCTTGCGAGGTTGGGGGCCGCACCCTGGAAGATTTTGAAAACTGGCTTTTAGGGTTGTAGGTTTTGGTGTTGAAAATTAAGATTTAGAAAATAGGGTTTTGAGATTTTAAGAAATAAGCTACTGTAAATCTTAGAAAAATAGAATTGATTATGGTTTTGAGAAAACAAATTATTGTTTTGTGGTTTTAGAAAAGTGCAATTAGGGTTTTATATTTCAAAAATTAGTTTAACTAGTATTAAGATATTAGGGTTTTGGTTCATAAAACATATTATTCAGATTCAATAATTTCATACTACTGAAAAATTAATATCAAAATACCTTAACAAAACATTAAAAAGGAAGCATCTTATGGCTACTGTGAATACAATAATTTATTGGTTAAGATTAAACCTTCGTTGTTGGTTCCACCACAATTGCACGGTTGAAATTCTGAGGAAACCATGATCAAGACAACATTGCCTTATTTCCTTGTGGTTGAAACGGTTCTTTTTGCTCTTCACTGCTTCAGACTGCTTCCAGGTTTAAAAGTCCAATTAGAACTCTTAAATAATTTTGGCCGTCCACTCAAAAATTCAATCCTCTCTCTGGCCAAAAAATCCCAATCCTCTTTTCTATGTCTTTAATGTGGTATTTATAAGAAAAAATAAAAATCTAATACTAATTAGTTAAGGAAATAAAAACTGTTTAGGAAATAAAATTAAAAACCAAGTAGAATAGGATTTCGAAAAACTGCGCTGGCAAAAATTACTGCGGGGCTCTACTGGCTGGGTGCGCATTTGTCGCCGATTCTTCCGTCGTCGATTTTTATTTATTTTTATATATATATTTATTTTTATTAAAATAAATATTATTTAATTAAAATACCACAAAAATTATTTTTACTGTTTAAAAATATCGGACTGGACTGGGTCAAAAATTAAGGGTCTATAACCTCATTAGTACAATTAGCCTTGACCGTGGCACAATCTCCGTGCTTAACAAACCAATTAGTTAGGGAACTTATGGCACCTTGAGAGACTTTATAAGAGTCTTTGGACAACAAGTCCCTGAAAACCTACTGCAACCACAAGTACAGCCCAAACATTTAGCTAATTGTTGAGTCGGAACCCCATCCCCAACTTGCCAAATATTACCAACCCCACCTCTAACTTACCACACTCCCCACTGTGAGCGGGGATTTTTGCCCCCACTCCAAGTGGAATGGTTCTTGCGACTTCGGCACTGTTTAGGCTCGGGACCTTAGAGATCACGGACCTAAGTCCAAAGAAAATGGAGTCGCCACCCGGACAGGCAGGGAAAAAGAAAGGGGTGGATGACTTGATTTCTAAGGAATCCCCAACCCCCCTAATGGGTTCAGAAAGTTGGGTACATGTGGGGAAGGTGATAAATGGCCCAGCACCCCCACAACGCCCGGTTCATTGGAACCGACCTCCTTTACAGGTCTTAATATTATAAAATTCTTAAATATAACAATATTATCAATATTACACATAATAATTAAAATAAAGTATCGATATATTGAAAATCAAAATAATGTCCAAGCAAAACAAATAAATGGACACCCATCCGAAGATGGAAACATGCCTTTACACAATCCATGCCTAAATAGGACACCCATCGAAAGGTAGAAACATGTCGTTTACATTGGTTCTAAAATAGAAAAGCAATTTAAATTACATGATATTTAACTAATGAGGTACCCACCAAGTGGAAACATACCTCTTACAACATTTGAAAATCTAAATAAATCGATAAAAGTAAACAACCATTCATCATAAATAAATCATTCATCAAAGATATTAAATGTCAATAGAATGTAAACATCCATCCATGATAAACTAAATAAACCAAGCATTGAACTTAAATAAATTAAAGCATATAAAATAAATCAAAGCATATAATGAACTACACAATCAAATCTAAGAATAAAGCAAGTAAAAAAATACAAATTAAGGCTACTGTTTTTATTTAAGATTCTTTATTTAATGTTTAGGGTTTTAGAATTTATTGGTTTAAGCTATTGTAAGTTTTAAGGGAATTAAAATGGATTAAGGTTTTATGATTTAAGGGATTAATAAAGTTCTTTGATTAACCAAATTAGTGTTTGAGGAGTGAAATCATGAAATTAGGGTTTGGATACTTTAAAACATTAGGTTCATGATTATTAGCTACTGAATTATTGTTTTTAGGCTTACTGTGTTTGAATTTTAATATTTAAGTTTATAAGGTTTTAAGGTTTAAAGATTAAAGGGTTAGGGTTTAGGAAAACTAGGGTTTAAGGTTAACTAATTTGGGTTAGGTTTTGAAAGTTGAATTAGGGCTTTTAATGTTTCGGAGAATGTATTTGATTTTAGAGTTTGAGAAAACAATTTATAATTTTATAAAGCTTTATGTGATTTTTAGAAGATGTAAAGTGAGTTTGAGTTTGGATATTTAAAAAAACATTTGGAATTTTGGAAAAGAATTAGAAGAAAACCAGTTTAGAGTTTTATGGTGTTTCTTGGAAATAAACAAAAATGATTTAAGGTTTAAAGAAACAGAAAAGATATTTTTTAGGGTTTTTTGGAAATAAACAAAATGATTTAAGGTTTATAGAAACAGAAGATACAATTTGGGGTTTTGAAAAATTGGAAAGCAGATTACGGTTTTGGTAAATTTTGAAACGATTTAAGGTTTTGAAAAGTTAGAAAGTAAATTAGGGTTTTAAGATTTTGAAGAAACAGAAATTTTCAATCTTGAATGATGAAGCTGCTGTAAAGAAAAATAAATAAAGAAATTCATACCTTCGTTTGTTGGTTCCACTAAAAATTACTTCTTGGATGAACAAGAACAAAGGCAATGTGGCTGCCTTTGATGGATTGATTGTTTGGTTGCTTATTCTTCTCTCAAAAAGTCAGATTGATTTCACTGCCAGAGCTTTCTCCTAGTCCGATTGATTCAAAGCTTTTCAATTCACTTCATTCCCCCCCCCTTTTGTGTTGTTTTTAGTCCTTATTTATAGAAGATTTTTATGATTAATCTTAGTGGCTCACGGAATCTAACATTAATTAAGAAAGGAAGCCGAAACCGAATTGAATTTGGTTTCGAAAAAATTTGCGTCGAAAAAATTTCGCTGGAAAAAAAAAACTACTACGGAAAAATTTTGCTAGCAAAAAAAAACTGCTGCGGAAAAATTACGCTGGCAAAAAAGTTGCCGCAGCTGGGGCGGGCGAAATTGCCTACTGGCCATTTCGCTGCCCCCTTTTCGGCGACGAAATTTTTAATCGCCGATTTTTATTTTTATTTATTTGTTTATTATTATTATTTTTTATTTTTTATTAATAAAAATTAAATACTAAAGCAAATATTATTTAATTAAGATAACACAAAAATTATTTCGGACTAATTAAAATATATTGGATAATACAAAAATTATTTTGAACTTATTAAAATATATTAGACCGGACTGGGTCAAAAATTAAGGGTCTACAGTTTGCCCCCTGCTTGAACGATCTGAGACTTTAGAGAGTGAAAAACAACAAGACTTAATTTTTGATGAGATGGTTATTTGAATTTATTTTGGGTACTTGGACCCGAGGTTGGGTACTTGTACCCGAGATTGAATTTGATTTGGGTACTTAGACCTGAGATTGGATTGAATTTAGGTACTTGGACCCAGGATTGGGTACTTGGACCCGAGATTGATTTGATTTGGGTACTTGGACCCGAGATTGGGTACTTGGACCCGAGATTGGATTGAATTTGGGTACTTGGACCCGAGATTGATTTGATTTAGGTACTTGGACCCGAGATTGGGTACTTGAACCCGAGATTGAATTTGATTTGGGTACTTGGACCCGAGATTGGATTGAATTTGGGTACTTGGACCTGAGATTGATTTGATTTGGGTAATTGGACCCAAGATTGGGTACTTGGACCCAAGATTGGATTGAATTTAGGTACTTGGACTCGAGATTGATTTGATTTGGGTACTTGGACCCGAGATTGATTTGATTTGGGTACTTGGACCCGAGAATGAATTTGATTTGGGTACTTGGACCCAAGATTAAATTTGATTTGAGTACTTGGACCCAAGATTGGATTGGATTTGGGTACTTGGACCCGAGATTGAACTTGATTTTAGGGTACTTGGACCCGAGACTAAGTTTGACTAACCTTTTATAAGTTGAGAAGTTTGACTGCTCCGGCTATTCTATGCATGGTGGTTCTTCAACCTCAGAATGGATCTTCATCCTTTGAGATCGGGTCTTCACCCTTGAAAATGGATCTTCATCCTTTGAGATCAGGTCTTCACCCTTGAAAATGGATCTTCATCCTTTGAGATCGGGTCTTTACTCTTGAAAACGGATCTTCATCCTTTGAGATCGGGTCTTTACCCTTGAAACATGGATCTTCATCCTTTGAGATTAGGTCTTCACCCTTGGAACATGGATCTTTATCCATTGGAGGTCAGGTCTTTACCCTGGGTTCAGCTCTTTTAGCTGAACTGATCTTTTGTCTTTTGCATCTTCATTCTTTTGATAGTTCTAATGTTCCATTCTTTTGTTCTTCCTTTTCGCAAAAATTCAGCTATTTTTAGTTGGCTCTTATATCTTCTCTTGCCCCCTGCGTGGCGAAATATTTGCAAGTGAGTTTGAAAATGTTTGGTATATAAACTTAAAAAATTGAAAAGGAGAAACTTTGCCCCCTGTGTAGGCTCAAACCAAAGATTTTTTCCATGCAAGCTTTGATTGATGTTTTTGTTGTCTAGTTCTTCGCACATGCATGTATTTCTTCTCTTTGCAAGATTACTGGAGCTTCCACAAGCGAATAGGCTTTACATGCCCCCTTAATTCAATATCTTCTTTTGATTCTTTACTTCGCAGGGTGTTTGCTGTTCATTTTGACAAGGAATAGACAATACAAGACAAGAAAGTGCGATGTGATATGCTCATGTATGCATGATATGCATGAATAATACTTACAGTCGTTCCATTGACTCACAGACTGAGGTGATCAGCAGAAGTGTTCTCATTGGTTCCTTTTTGATGCTTGTTCAAGTCTTGCATTGGAATGATCAAAAGCTTTGCATTTGTGGCTTTTATCTTCAAGATGTTGAAAACATGAGTGGTGGAGACCCTAAGAAACAGAGTCAGGGATGCATCCATTTCAAACTATATTTCAGCATGTCGGTTGGTAGTTTCTTCATAACTTTACCAATAATCATTTCCTTTGCCCAATGTGTCCTTTGGAGATTCGACAGTTCAACATACTCCCCTTAGCTTAAAGGCTTTGTATGACAAAAATATTTTTTATTTTTATTTTATTTTTATTTTTTTGAATTTTTTTTATTTTGAAATCAAATGTTGGCTTTGCCAAATCAATGTTAATGTACCTCAGGACTTGATTTTTCAAATTAGCATATCTATAACATGACAATCCTAGTTACCGTACTAAACTCGGGAATTATTTCTATTTAAGCAAGAATTGTTGCACTTCAGATTGGCACATACACATTACTTGGCCAAAGGTCTCATTGAGTTTAAATATTGTCTATCTCATATGCATGCTTATCCAAACTATCTCCACTAATAGACTCTACCTACCAAGAGAGATCAATAAATCTTTGATAGGCTTGAAATGGGGTCTATAATGGACACGGGTTAAATGAAAGCCATTTTGAGATTGGAGCTGATGTGACACAATGGACAAACCTTCACACTACAAATTTCTTGTTTGAACTTTAGGCAGCTGGGAGCAATCTTGCTAGACTCCAAATTCCTTCTATCTTCTCGGCATTAATCTGGATCTCGATTGGAACAGTCTTTGCCCTTGCATAAAGTTTGGTACCCAAATTCATTTCTTTTCTTCTTCTCCATTTTCTTTCTTTTTATTTTTCTTACTCTTCCCTTTCTTTGAGCATTTTATCATTTTGTCCTTCTTCCTTGTAGGACTGTCAAATATAGAACTTTTAAGAACTGGATGGTCTTCCTCCTTTATTCTCCAATTTTGATTGAATCTTTGGTTGGGTTGGACCAATTCAAGTCAAAATGTCTTTATGAACCAAATGGAAGCCTTTTGCTGCTTTAGGTAAAAGAGAACTCAGTTTGCTTTCTGAACTGCCTTTTTAGGTTTTATCTTTTTATCTTTTTATTTTATTTTCTTCTCTTTTTTTCTTTTGTATCCTTTTTCTTTCTCTTTTTCTTTTTTTTTCTTCTTCTTTTTTTTCTTCTCTTCTTTCTTTTTTTTTGTTTGGTTCTAGCTCTAAAAGAGTTGTCTTATTTGTACTAACTTGGGCTTCCAACAATAGATAAGTGGAGTAACATAAATCTTCTTTAATAGGGATAAATCATTTGTTACTCTGATGCTGTCTTGATATATTGGAGATATTAGGAAAATTTCAACTACCCTTATGGTCTTAAAAACATCAACTACCCTTATGGTCTTGAGAACTTCAACTATCTTTATGATCTTGACTAATCATTGCTTTCTTTGATCTTCTTGCCTCTTCATCTTAGTGATCATAAGACTTGTCAAAAGTATCACAACAGCTCAGGGTAGGTTATTGGGGTTTGTAAACCAATGAAAAGAAAGCTAAAATTTTATGAAGGCTCAAAGAAACAACTAGGGATTAATATTTAATTGGGTGGATACTAGTTGTTGGCTCGTCAAACAATGCCTAGATCATCTCTCCTTTGAATAAGTAGAGTTCAATTTTGCCTCGAAAGTTTGCCTAAGCATGTTCTAAGACTGACTAGGACCTAGACAAAGGTAATTATGCAGGAGCCCTCTCTAAGTAAGCATACACAACTCAATGCTATAGAGCAATTCCCTCACCTAGTAAAGTCATTCGAGTCGTGATGCATAGACACGTTAATTTATGAACATCAAGCTAGATTCCTCTTTGGTTGAGCACCAAAATGAACAAAGACCAATAAAATTTTGATGAAAATAATTTATTTAAAGCAACATTAAGTTTGAAAAGCACAATAGTTCCAAAATATTAAAGAAAGTAAGATTGAAAAGCAACATTCAAGCTAAGGAAAGTTCATTGAGTTTAAGCTTCTTTTCCTTTCACATCTTCAATATTTCCATCTTGAAAGGATGATAAAACAAAATCTTCTTCCAATCCTTTTCCCACCATGAAGGTTGCCGGTGGAGGTACTCGGTTGAACCTTGGAAATGGATTATCTTTGGTGTTGGGCTTATCCGGCTCGGGCAACTTGCCATTATCAATTAAATTCTGGATCTCATGCCTCAACTTCATGCAATTGTCCATTTCATGTCCAGGCCTTTGATGGAATTGGCAAAATGCACCAGTATCAAAGTTAGGTGGAAGAGGATTAGGCAAAGGACGAGGAGTCAAGGGTTGTAACAATCCCCTCTTTTGTAGCTTATTGAGAACCCAAGACAGTGGCTTCCCTAATTCTGAAAACTGCCTCATTCCTTCTTGACTAGTGACATTAACATTAACTTCTTTTTGCGTGCTTTGATTGCCCGACTGGTAGTTCCCTTTCTCATTCCTTTTTATTGAAAAGCGATTCTTTTCCCTTTCCCACTCTTCAATTTGTAGACCAGCTTAGAGAAGATCTTTGAAATCCCCTATAAGGGTGTGAGACATCCTTTCATGGAGATTGGGTAGGGCGCCTCTCACAATCATCCTTATTTGATCCGATTCATCGGGTTTTTTCTTGAGCAAAGCAGCCTTATTTCTCCATCTTTTCACATAGTCCACAAAATTCTCATTTGGCCTTTGTCTAATGGACTCAACTTCCATTAAGGTAACTTCCAACTTAACATTATACCCATATTGTTGGATGAAGGCTTTGTATAGCAGATCCCAACTCTTTTGTGTTCCTTCTTCCAAGGTATTGAACCAATTTTGGACAATAGGGTCCAATGAGAGCATGAAATATCTTAGAGTTTGAGCCTTAGTGGCTCGGGCAGACTGCATAGCAGTTATGTACTGCTTCACATGGAGATGAGGATTTCCAGTGCCATTGTACTTTTCAAAGGATGGCATCTTGAATTTGTATGGAACTTCTTCATCTAGCTCAAATAGTTTGTCAACTTCGGACGTTTCTTTGATTTTTAACTTCTTCTCAAATTTCTTTTCTAAATCAGCAATCATCTTCTCAACATCACATGTCTCAGTCTTTTCAATAGTTGCCTTCTCAACAACCTTCGGCTCCTTTTTGTCTTGAGGATCTTAGTAGTATTGGGCCCAATCATCACCATCAATGATCCCCTAATCATCATCAAAAGCTACTTCACCAACTTTAGCCTTCCTCTTGTCTTTTGGTTTCTTGGAGTTAGCATATGCTTCGGCATTATTTCCTAAAATTGCAGCTAGTTGATTATTTATGGTCTCGGCCATGGCCTCTTTTATTTCTTCCATTTTGGCATTGAGGGCTTCATCCACCATTCTTTGTATTTATTTGGGATCCATTATTTTTGGTGAGCAAGTGATTGAGTCGTTGCTAGATTCTTCGCTACCGGTGTAGGTCGGATTGTCGTAAGCTTTTGAACTGTCGCAATCTAGGGCTATGAGCCAGAGAGGATCAATGATATGAGATGCAAATGTATGCATGTATGCATAAACAATCAACAAAGAAAGATAATTAGGACGCTCCTTCCAACCTTATAACATCTACACACAAATGGTGAGTCTCTTTTCCTAGGTATATGGTTAACAAAATACCAACATGGTGTATCTTGTTTTCGAATATTTCCCTCGGACATTTCAACCAATAGTTATATTTTCAAAAATGGAAATCCATTCAAAGTAATTCCCATTAATTAGGTTTTAATCCATTCAACCAACTATAGTAGCTTTTATGCTATATTGGATTAAAACTAAATTAAGAGGTTTATTATAGATAGATTTCTCACTTGAAAAAAAGTAACTAGTGATTCATGCCAAAAACAAGCCCATGATTAATTACTCTTATTATAAACTAGGCTCACTGTTGCGCTCAAATTAACTCTACCACAAAGCGTCACTCGCAAGTATACGAGGTAGTTGTAGCAAAGGTGATAGCCCCAAGGTCATCTCACAAGGAAGCTAAAGTGGCTAATTGATTATCAGATTATAAATAACAAGTAATGAATAAAATTTAAATTGCTAACTAATGAAAAAGATTGATTGAAGTTTAAAATGAATAAAAGTAAATTAAGCTGATTGTTTTGATTCACTTGATAGAAAAGTCTAGGGTTTGTACTTCTCTACTACTTATTTGTATGAACGGTTATTCCTCTTAACTAATTTAATTTCAAAGATTAAATCTCAAACAACTTAATTAATTAAGTCAAGGAAATAAGCTCTCGCATTCAAACCTCTTACAACTAATCTCGTTATAATTGAAACAATCTTTTTAATAGGTTATATCTCTAATTCACCTAAGTCCTTAATTGAATTGTTCTAGCATTAGACTTCATCTCTCAATCCATCATCTAATACCTAAAACACATAATTGGTGGCCAATCAATTATATATTAACAATATTCCATTCAATCAAGGCTAAAGAAATTATTAACTAAGAGAATAACCAATTCATACAATCATAGCAGATCCATACAAACCCTAGACTAGATCAAATTAGTTCATAATGCAATCAAACATACTCATCTCATTAATGTTCAAAGAAATCAAATTAGACATGATAATATCCATAAATATAATTCCAATGAAAATAAAGAGGTAAAGTTCGAGAACAAAACCAAATTACAAACTCCTTGAAGCTTCTGAAGAATCTCTTGTTCAAATCTTGCAAGAAGGATGTATCAATGGCTAGAACAATCTAATCTAAGCTAGATAAAACAAAGTGTAATCAAAAATCAAAGAAAAACAAAGTTATCAAAACCCTAATCTCTTTGACGGCTCAATCTCAGCTCAAAATCGCCAACAGTCCTCCAAACCCTAGCTTCTTTTTCCTTTTATATGAATCGTCCGCTTTAAAAATTCAATACGGCTTTGGTTCATGAGAGACACGGCCAAGTTGGAGGTGACTTGGCCATGTGGGTGGTCTTTGGAGGGACACGGCCAGTGACTTGGCCGTGTCCCTTACATGTGTCACCTACTGCTTGCTTTTTCTTCTTTTCTTCTTTGGTTGAGTGACACGGCCATGTTAGAGGTGACTGGGCCGTGTTGGAGCTTTTTGGAGGGACACGGCCACTGACTTGGCCGTGTCCCTTGCCTGTGTCTGCTTCTGTGAGAATTCATCTTCTTTTCCTTGGATGCAAGTGAGACACGGCCAGGTTGGATCAACTTGGCCGTGTTTGGGCTTATTTGGAGGGACACGGCCACTGACTTGGCCGTGTCCCTTGCTTGTGTCTTCTACTGTGACTTGCTCTTCCTCTTTAGCTTGGTATGGGACACGGCCAGTGACTTGGCTGTGTCCTTTGCCTGTGTCAGCTACTGCCCCTTTTCTCCTTCAATTTGCTTCCTTGCCTTTTTTAACCTAACACAAAACTCAAAACAAACTTTAAACAAGAAGTAAATAGACAATAACCAACAAAACATAAACACAATACTAAAGACTAGATAAAAAACGACATAAACACTGAAATAAACTAAAACTATCAAAATTAATGAAAACACTAAACAAACCGATTAAAACTAACAAAATACCTAAATAAAACAATAATTATCATAATAAACAAGACACAAATCTATAACAAAAACTAATAAAACAACTACCCCACACTTAAAACTTTGCTTGTCCTCAAGCAAATTCACATGGCATAAATTAAAAACTCAAACAACCTTAACTATAATTCCAGCATATAAGATGAAATCCTTTAAGAGCCAGACATAAATAATTGCAATTTCCTTCAATCAAGATTTTCTTAACTCATTCATTAATCCAGACATACAAATCTTATCTCTCATCTAAGTGTTTCACTCGATTTCAAAGGTTAATCACTCAAACCACTCATGACTGCATATTACCATAAACTTGCTTAATTATCCAATCTCCCTCACTGATTTTCTCAAGAAATAATCCGAAGGTCTTTCATTTGGATGTAATGGGGCTAAGGTAAAGGTGTGAGAAAAGTCATTTAAGCTGGAGCATCAAGAAATGGAGTATTTATATTAGACAATACTCTTGCTTAAGGAATTCATACCTCCCTCAAATGGCATACTCACAATCCATTAATACTTCACATACTTGCATACTTCAAGAAAAATACATGAGTCGACATTCCTCTTTTGATAACCAATGCTAGAACATATAAGAATTTTGTATACATATATATACTTTTTTTTATTTTCTCTCTTTTTATATATATCATATAATTTTTTAATATATATATATATACAAAATATGAATTTTGCATAGAACATCTAGCTTAAAATGTAGAGGAAAAGAATAATCGACTCTTAATCCAATACAATGTGCAAAGTATGCATTCAACCCCAAATAGCAATACCATTTTTTTATTATTTTATTATTTTTTTATTTTCTTACCCCACACTTTGAAATAAACCACCCTATTGTCATATCATAAAACTCCATTCCTTAATGCAGGTATGATGATAATAAGAACATGTTAAGTTGAGAATTGTGTTGATCAAACAAGAAAAGGTCAAAGGCTCAACTGGGCTCACTAAGGAAATCAATATTAAGGGAGGTCTTTTTAAGCTAAAGGGCTAACCTACTTTGCCTTCATCATTTTAAAACTTGAGATTAAATCATAATGTGAGTTCAATTAGTATGCAAAAGCAAACTCTAGAGATGCAAAATCATGAAGGTGCACACTTAAGAAAAGAAAATCAACTGATAATAATATCAAATTATGAGGCTCAAAACTCACACAGGTGGGTTCACAAAAATTTATATGTCATGAATTGCAGAATGTGAAAATTGATCATGAATGAATTCAAATGCTCATTTCTATGCTGATACTAAAGTCTCAACTATAATGCTAAAATCACAGAAAAGATCAATAAGACTTCAACAATTATGCCATGCATAACAAACACAATAAACACATCAAGACAAACAAAACACAAATTAAAGAAAAAGCTTAAAGAGTACCCCACACTTAAAATTTACATTATCCTCAATGGAAAACAAGAATAATAAATAAAAAGAGTTAAAGGACAACCTGTCTTCCATCGTACCTGGTGAGGCAAAATCCTAGCTTTCCATCACAAACACAAAAGTTCAAAAACAAAAGTACAATATATAAAAATAAAATATCCAAATATAAAATGTTAACATTAAAACAAAAATGAAAAATTATAACAAAATACACTAAACAAAATAAAACAATGAACTCAAGATCTATGGAAAAGGCGGGCGTGAAGATAATGCAGCCGAGGGATGGAGACTCAAGATCTTCGCAAGGTTGCTATTAATCTGTTCCAACTGCTGCAAGACCTCAGCATGGTTACGGTCCACCTTGCCATCTAGTCGATCCACTTTGCCCTCCAGGGCCTCAATCCTCAGAAGTACCTCTTGACTTTTCGAAACTGGAGCATCCTCATCTAGGTCTAGAGAATCCGAGTCAGTCTCCTCTTGGACCCGTGCTCTCTTCTGCCTATCCCCCGGTGCTTCAGGCTCATCTGAAGGCATCACATAAGTCCCTCTCCTATGCACCACCATGTTCATCTTCTCAAGTGTAGCTAAATCTAAAGAGTCATTACCCGAAATTCTAGTCATGCGACTAGTACTCGGGTCAAAATCCTCAACAAGGGCTACTGCTAATGTGGTAATCAACCCTCCAACACAAATTGCCCCCTTCCTTTTATTAGCCACAGTATCGAAAATATCGGCTAACCAATAGCCGACACTAACATGCATTGCATTCAAAGCACAATCCAGGAAAAATAGTTCACTCAATTCAACCACACCCGGGCTCTCCTTCCGAGCAAAGAATCTGCAAGACATAAACCTATGCAAGTACCTCAAAGCGGAATTTCTTAATTTAAATGCTTTGGCCGATTTGGCCACATAAGTACCCGAGCCTAGATCCCCGAGCAAATTGTTGTTTAAATTCTTTGGGTACCGACCTTTCCCCATGCTGATGAAAACCATATATATCATTTAACTGGTCAATATTAAGCACAAATGATTTACCCAGCAATTTAAACATCATTCTAGTGCAGATTTTCTTATCATCTCTTTCAACCTTTAGAGATGTCAAAAATTCTAAAGTAAGCTCCTCAAACTGCAAAGGTCTCAAGGAGACTAGAGTCTCCCACCCAAGAAATTGCACATATCGATCAAAATTAGTCCTAATTTGCAGGGCATCAAGAGATTCATCATTAACATACCTTGTTGGGAAAAAACCCCGAGCCAAAAGACTTGCTTTCTTCAAAGATAAAGTTGATGAAGAGGAAGAAGCTCCTTCGGTTGTAGACTTCTTCGTCTTGCGGTGTGAAACAATCTTTGTTCTTGGCATCTCTAGAAATCTGAAAAATTCAAACCAAAACTTGATCAAATCAAAATTTTATGAGAAAAGAAGAAGTTTTAATGGATTATTTCTAGTTTTGGTGAAGAGATTTGAGGATTAAAGGAAGATTTGGAGCTTGGAATAAAAAAGAATGGAGTTTGCGATACAGAGAGCGAGAGAGATAGATAAGAAACAGAAAATTAGGGATTTAATGGAAAGAAACTGTGCAAAATCGTGTTTTTTAAAGTGTAAAAGTGAGGGACACGGCCAAGTTGTGGGCAACACGGCCGTGTCATGTGCTTTTTGAGGGAAACGGCCAGTGACTTGGCCGTGTCCCTTGGGCATGTTCGTCTCTATGAAGAAAAGGCTACAAAAATAAAATCGAAGAAAAACTGGTGAAGCTTGGCCGTGTCCAAGTGACACGACCAAGGGACACGGCCAAGTCCCTTGGCCGTGTCACTCACTGTGACAAATGCAATAATTGAAAATTGATGAAGCTTGGCCGTGTCCCATGTGACACGGCCAAGTCCTTTGGCCGTGTCTCCTTCTGCCACTTTCAACATTTTTTTTATAACAACAAATATTACAGAGATTGCAAACCTCTTCTCCGATCAACCCTAAAACACATTAGAAAGATAAAAACCGATCAAAGCACTCGTTCCATTTATTTAAACTAAACATAAAATCAAAACTTGCTAAATTTAAAATTACAACTATAAAAAATAAATGCAAACCGATGGGTTGCCTCCCATTAAGCGCTTCTTTAATGTCATAAAGCTGGACATCATGCAAAGCCTAGGGATCATGGATCAAAGTGCTGTCAATGACCCTCACTTCTTGAAATCCTTCATTGTATGGTTTAACTCTCTGTCCATTCACTTTAAAAGTCTCACTTGTTCGAGAGTTAAGTAATTCAATGGCACCAGAAGGATACACCTGAGTTATCTCGAAAGGACCACTCCATCGAGACTTGAGTTTACCTGGAAAAAGACAGAGTCAGAGTTAAAAAGTAAAACTTTCATACCTGGACTCAATGTCTTTCACACTATAATTCTATCATGAAGTGCTTTAGTGCGATCCTTGTAAATTCTCGAGTTCTCATAAGCCTCATTCCTCAGCTCATCTAACTCTGAAATTTGCAAAAATCGTTCTCTCTTCGCTTTGTCCAAGTCCAAATTCAGAGTCTTGATTGCCCAATACGCTCTGTGCTCCAACTCCACTGGTAAGTGACAAGCTTTTCCAAACACCAATCGTTATGGACTCATACCTAGAGGAGTTTTGAAAGCAGTCCGATATGCCCATAGTGCATCATGCAATCTACTTGCCCAATCCCTTCTTGATAAGTTGACTATTTTCTCCAAAATTCCTTTAATCTGCTTGTTGGATGTTTCCACTTGTCCAGAAGTCTGTGGATGGTATGGGGTTGCCACCTTGTGCTTCACACCAGATTTGTGCATTAACTTCTCAAAAAGCCTGTTGCAAAAATGGCTTCCCCCATCACTGACAATCACTCTTGGTGTGCCAAATCTGCTAAGAATGTTTTCTTTCACAAATTTAACAACCACATTAGCATCATTAGTACGGGTGGGGATTGCCTCCACCCATTTGGAAACATAATCAATAGCAACTAAAATATATTCATAACCAAAGGACTTGGGGAAAGGACCCATGAAGTCTATTCCCCACACATCAAACAGTTCAACAACAATATATGACTGAAGGGGCATTTCGTTCCTCCTTCCAATGTTACCTACTCTTTGACAATGGTCACAGTGCTTACAATACTCTTGAGCATCTTTAAATAAGGTAGGCCAGTAAAAACCACTTTGTAGCACCTTTTCTGCAGTCTTTCTTCCTCCAAAATGACCCCCACAGTGAAGGTCATGACAAAATTGAAGAACACTCAGTTGTTCTTCCTTAGATACATACCTGCGAACTATCTCATCTTTGCATATCCAGAATAGATAAGGTTCATCCCAAAAATAAAACTTACTCAAGTGTAGAAACCTTTTCTTTTCCTGAAAGGACATGTTAGATCGCAAAATACCACAAGCAAGATAGTTAGCAATATCTGCAAACCAAGGGGCATTAATTACCACAAACAGATGCTCATCAGGAAATTCTTCTAAATTTTTATGAATGCTATCAGATGCAAGATTTTCACTAAAGAAGGGTAATCTGGATAAATGATCAGCAACAACATTCTCACTACCCTTAGTATCCTTGATTTGGAAATCAAATTCTTACAATAACAACACCCATCTAATTAAGCGCAGTTTAGCATGTTGTTTTGTTAACAGATATTTAAGAGCTGCATGATCAGAATGCACAATAATTTTTGACCCAATTAAATATGCTCTAAATTTGTCTAAAGTAAAAACAACAGCTAACATTTCCTTTTCAGTTGTGGTGTAATTCATTTGTACACTATTTAGGGTTAAACTGGCATAATATATTACTCTCAAGTATTTATCAATCCTTTGCCCAAAAATAGCTCCTACTGCATGATTAGAGGCATCACACATGATTTCAAAAGGTAAAGACCAAACAGGAGCTACAATCACTGGTGCACTAGTCAATTTTTCCTTAAGGGAATTAAAAGCTTGCATGCATTGTGCTGTAAATTCAAATGGAACATCTTTCCCTAGCAAATGGCACAATGGTTGGCTTATTTTGGAAAAATCCTTAATAAACCTCTTGTAAAATCCTGCATGGAAACTTCTTATTCCCTTAACAGAGGTAGGTTGGGGTAACTTAGCAATCAATTCAACTTTAGCCTTATCCACCTCAATCCCTTTACTTGACACCACATGACCTAAGACAATGCCCTGAGTAACCATAAAATGACTCTTTTTCCAACTTAAAGTGAGGTTACAATTAATGCATCTCTCAAGCACACGAACAAGTTTATTAAGGCAATTATCAAAAGAATTACCAAAAATAGAAAATTCATCCATAAATACCTCAATAAAATCATCTATCATGTCAGAGAAGACAGACATCATGCATCTCTGAAAAGTTGCAGGTGCATTGCACAAGCCAAAGAGCATATGTCGAAATGCATAAGTCCTAAAAGGGCAAGTAAAGGTTGTCTTGGACTGATCCTCTGGTGCAATCGGCACCTGATAGTAACCTGAAAGGCCATCCAGAAAATAATAATGTGAGTGTCCAGAAAGTTTATCTAACATCTGATCAATAAAAGGAAGAGGGAAATGATCTTTCTTTGTAGCATTGTTCAACTTCCTATAATCGATGCACATTCTCCACCCAGTAGTAGTCCTAGTAGGAATCAATTCATTATTCTCATTTTTCACCACAGTGATTCCAGATTTCTTAGGAACTACATGTACTGGGCTCACCCACTCACTATTAGCAATTGGATAAATTACTCCTTCATCCAGCAATTTGAGCACTTCCTTCTTAACCACTTCACTCATATTTGGGTTAAGGCGTCTTTGAGTCTCCCTCACAGGTTTAGCTCCCTCTTCTAAAATGATTCTATGCATGCACATTGAAGGGCTAATTCCCTTAATGTCACTCAATCCCCATCCTATTGCTTTTTTCAATCTTTTAAGCTCACTCACCAACCTCATCTCCTCCTCTTCACTAAGTTCACTAGATATTATCACAGGTAAGGTATTGTGATCTCCTAAAAATACATATTTCAGATTCTTAGGTAACTCTTTCAGCTCTAACTCAAGTGAAGGGTTCTTCTCTTCTTTTTCAATGGGGGGAAGTTCAAAAACTGGGTCCTCCTCAAGCTCCTCTATTTCAGCACCCTCTAAAGTCTCAAGGCAACTGGCTATTTCTGCATCAAAAATATCCACATCACTCTCTAAGGTCAAAGCCAGCTCCAATTTATCAGAGGAACCTGTCTGCAAGAAAACATCTTAAACAAATGCATCAACACAATCAATGAAAGAACAATCCTCATATAACGCAGTTGTAGGAATAGGAGAAGTGTTAAAAATAGAAAATTCCACAGTTTGTCCCAAAACAGTCATTGATAATTTACCATTTTTAACATCTATCAATGTGTTGGTAGTCGCCATAAAAGGCCTACCCAGCAGAATTGTGTGTGTAGATGGTGAAGAATTACTTACTTCCATGTCAAGAATAATGAAATCCATAGGTACTATCAAACCACCAACTTTAACTAACACATCTTCTATAACCCCTTTCGGGAATCTAAGAGATCTATCAGCTAATTGCAACACCATTTTTGTTGGTTTAAGTTCCCTTAGTTCTAAATCAAGGTACACAGAATAAGGCATTAAATTCACACTGGCTCCCAAGTCACACATGCCATCAGTACCCTTTCCATTCCCCATAGTAATTTGAATGATAAAACTTCCAGGATCCTTTAGCTTAGGAGGTAGTTTATGCTGCAGAACAGCACTAGCTACCTCTGAAACTATCACCTTTTCATTCGGCTCATACCTCTTTTTCTTGGTATTCAGTTCTTTGAAGAATTTAGCATAAGCCGGCATGTTCTTAATTGCTTCAAGTAATGGTAAGTTAATACTTACCTTAGATAGCATGTTGAAGATATCTGAAAATTGCTTATCTTTTTTATCATCCTTCAACCTGCTGGGGAATGGTATAGGTGGCTGGTATGGATTACTTGCCTTGTGCAAATCTGTTGTAGGGGACTTCTCCATTGATCTTTCTTCAGCACCTTTGTTCTCCAGTTCTCCTTCCTTTTTATTCTCTTGCTCACCTGCATTCATAGAATTATTTTCAACATTATTATTAATTACCTTGCCACTCCTAAGAACAGTCACTGATTGTGCCTGCTCAGGTTGACTTGGGAACTTCCCCTTTTGTTGAATCTGCATATGTTGAGCAAGTTGCCCCACTTGGGTCTCTACCTTCTTAAAAGATGCTTCTAGTGAATCCAGCCTCTTGTTGTTCATCTCTTGATTTTTAGCACTGACTTGGATAAAAGCCTGTAAACTTTCCTCCAAACTCTCTCTCTTAGGCTGACCTTGATTTGAGGATTGGCCCTGCTGTTGGTTCTGTCTCTGGAGCAAATGGAAAGGTTGTTGAGCATTATTTGTTGTCCAGGAAAAATTGGGTTGACTCCTCCAACCAGGATTGTAAGTGTTGGAGTAAGGATCATTCCTGGCTCTTGGTTGAAATCCCCCCATAGCATTAACTTGCTCAGTTTCATTCCCAAAAGTCTCATATGCAGAGGGGCATATATTTGCTCCATGCCCGAATGTCCCACAGATTCCACACACTTCTTGAGTAGATGAAGAAATATTGTTCTTCATGTTCAGCATTTGAACCTGCCTTGTCAACTCAGCTATTTGACTGACCATCTCACTATTGGCTTCCAGTTGATTCACCCCTTTACTTCTTCCCCTTACACTCTTTTGTTGAGAATTAGCTCCCAACATCTCAAAGATCTCATAAGTCTCATCAGCTGTCTTTTCTCCCATGGCTCCCCCAGCTGCACTGTCAACTGTATTCTGAAATTGCTGGGTTAGACCATCATAGAAAAACTGATTAAGAAGTTGAAGTGGGTAGTGATGATGTGGACACTGGATCAATAGCATCTTAAACCTGTCCCAAGCCTCATGAAATGGCTCTCCTTCAAATTGAGAGAATGTAGCAATCTTCCCTCTCAACTCAGCTGTCTTTTGATGTGAATAAAACTTGCCCATGAACTTGTTATAAACTTGCTCCCAAGTTGTCAGTGAGTTTTTGGGCAACATCATAAGCCAGCTCTTTGCCCTATCCTTCAAAGTATATGGAAAACACTGCATCCTCAACTGATCCTCTGTTAATCCTCCCAATGGAAAAGTGTTGAGGGTGGAGTAGAAATCCCAAATAAAGTTCAAAGGATCTTCATTTGGAACTCCATAGAATGATGGCAGCATGTTGTAGTGAATGTTCTTCAACTCATAGTTCCTTGCTGCATCTGTCAACCTTATACAAGATGTAGAAGTCCCAATGACAGGTCTAGCAAAATCTCTCATGGTCCTTTGCCTTTCTTCTCCCATGTTAACTGATTGTGCAGTATCTGACTCAATTTCAGAAGTGTCCTCCTCTGTATCAAATCTAGTGTAGAGCTCAAACTCTTCTCTGCTCCTTTTTACTCTCTGAATTTCTAGAATAAATGGTTGCAGCTCTCCTTCGAGTGATCTCCTGCCTTGCATAAACAAAAATTTCTAGGAAAAAGAAATTATTAAAAACAAAAGAAAAAATAAAATCAAAAGTAAATAATGAAAAATAATCTAAACTATCTATGCTAATAAACAATTTCGCCAATTAGCCTCCCCGGCAGCGGCGCCAAAAACTTGTTGCGCTCAAATTAACTCTACCACAAAGCGTCACTCGAGGTAGGTGTAGCAAAGGTGATCACCCCAAGGTCGTCTCACAAGGAAGCTAAAGTGGCTAATTGATTATCAGATTATAAATAACAAGTAATGAATAAAATTTAAATTGCTAACTAATGAAAAAGATTGATTGAAGTTTAAAACGAATAAAAGTAAATTAAGCTGATTGTTTTGATTCACTTGATAGAAAAGTCTAGGGTTTGGACTTCTCTACTACTTATTTGTATGAACGATTATTCCTCTTAACTAATTTAATTTCAAAGATTAAATCTCAAACAACTTAATTAATTGAGTCAAGGAAATAAGCTCTCGCATTCAAACCTCTTACAACTAATCTCGTTATAATTGAAACAATCTTTTTAATAGGTTATATCTCTAATTCACCTAAGTCCTTAATTGAATTGTTCCAGCATTAGACTTCATCTCTCAATCCATCATTTAATACCTAAAACACATAATTGGTGGCCAATCAATTATATATTAACAATATTCCATTCAATCAAGGCTAAAGAAATTATTAGCTAAGAGAATAACCAATTCATACAATCATAGCAGATCCATACAAACCCTAGACTAGATCAAATTAGTTCATAATGCAATCAAACATACTCATCTCATTAATGTTCAAAGAAATCAAATTAGACATGATAATATCCATAAATATAATTCCAATGAAAATAAAGAGGTAAAGTTCGAGAATAAAACCAAATTACAAACTCCTTGAAACTTCTGAAGAATCTCTTATTCAAATCTTGCAAGAAGGATGTATCAATGGCTAGAACAATCTAATCTAAGCTAGATAAAACAAAGTGTAATCAAAAATCAAAGAAAAACAAAGTTATCAAAACCATAATCTCTTTGACGGCTCAATCTCAACTCAAAATCACCAACAGTCCTCCAAACCCTAGCTTCTTTTTCCTTTTATATGAATTGACCGCTTTAAAAATTCGCTACGGCTTTGGTTCATGAGAGACACGGCCAAGTTGGAGGTGACTTGGCCATGTGAGTGGTCTTTGGAGGGACACGGCCAGTGACTTGGCCGTGTCCCTTGCATGTGTCACCTACTGCTTGCTTTTTCTTCTTTTCTTCTTTGGTTGAGTAACATGGCCATGTTAGAGGTGACTGGGCCGTGTTGGAGCTTTTTGGAGGGACACGGCCACTAACTTGGCCGTGTCCCTTGCCTGTGTCTGCTTCTATGAGAATTGATCTTCTTTGCCTTGGATGCAAGTGAGACACGGCCAGGTTGGATCAACTTGGCCGTGTTTAGGCTTATTTGGAGGGACACGGCCACTGACTTGGCCGTGTCCCTTGCTTGTGTCTTCTACTGTGACTTGCTCTTCCTCTTTAGCTTGGTATGGGACACGGCCAGTGACTTGGCCGTGTCCTCTGCCTGTGTCAGCTACTGCCCCTTTTCTCCTTCAATTTGCTTCCTTGCCTTTTTTAACCTAACACAAAACTCAAAACAAACTTTAAACAAGAAGTAAACAGACAATAACCAACAAAACATAAACACAATACTAAAGACTAGATCAAAAATGACATAAACACTGAAATAAAGGGGGCCCTGGCTGAGATCATGAAAAGTCAAATGGCTACAATGTTTGAGAACACTGCTGAAGCATCTGGAAGCACCAAGAAAGACAATGGAAAGGCTAAAGTTGGTGAAGTAGTCTTAGATGATGACAAGATGGTTATGGATGGTGATGAATACTAGGCCCAATACTTCCAAGATCCTTAAGATAAAAAGAAGGGGCCAAAGGTTGTTGAGAAGACAACTGTTGAAAAAATTGAGACGTCTAATGTTGAGATGATGATTGCTGATTTAGAAAAGAAATTTGAAAAGAAGCTGAAAACTGAAGAGATGTCCGAGGTTGATAAGTTGTTCGAGCTATATGAAGAGGTCCGATACAAGTTTAAGATGCCTTCCTTTGCCAAATTCGACAGAACTGGAAACCCTCATCTCCATGTGAAGCAGTACATCACTGCTATGCAGTCTGCCTGAGCTACTAAGGCTTAAAACCTGAGGTATTTCATGCTTTCATTGGATCCTATTATCCAAAATTGGTTCAATACCTTAGATGATGGCACTTAAAAAAGTTGGAATTTGTTATACAAGGCTTTCATTCAACAATATGGGTACAATCTCAAGTTGAAAGTTACCTTAATGGAAGTTGAGTCCATTAGATAAAGGCCAAATAAGAATTTTATGGACTATGTGAAGAGATGGAGGAATAAGGCTGCTTTGCTCAAGAAGAGACCTGATGAGTCAGATCAAATAAGAATGATAGTCAGTGGCATCCTGCCTAATCTCTATGAAAGGCTATCTCACACCCTTATAAGGGACTTCAGAGACTTTTTGCAAGCTGGCTTGCAAATCGAAGAGTGGGAAAGGGAGAAGAACCGCTTTTTGACAAGAAGGAATGAGAAAGGGAACTACTAGTTGGGTAATCAAAGCACGCAAAAGGAAGTTGATGTTAATGCGACTGGTCAAGAAAATAAAAGACAATTCTCAGAGTTGGGGAAACCTCTATCTTAGGTTTTCAACAAGCTACAAAAGGAGGGACTATTATAACCATTGGCCCCTCGAACTTTGTCAAATCCTTCCTAAAATTTGATACTAAGGCTTTTTGTCAATTTCATCATACTCAAGGACATGAGACCGATAAATGTACCCGATTGAAGCATGAAATCCAAGATCTAATAAACAGTGGTAAGCTACCTGAGCCAAACAAGCCCAATACCAAGAACAATCCTTTGCCTAAATTTGGAAGAGTATCTCCACAGGCAACCTTCATGGTAGGAAGAGGATTGGAGGAAGATTTTATCTTATCCTCTTTTCAAGACGGGAGTATTGAAGATGTGGAATAAGGAGAAATTTTATTCAACAAACTTCCCTTATCTTGGAGTGTTGCTCTATTTATTTTGCTTTCTTTAATATTTATTTGGAACAATTATATTTTTCAAATTTAAAGTTGTTTGAATAAATTACTTTCATTAAATTTTTGCTGGTCTTTGTTCATTTTGGTGCTCAACCAATGATGAGTCTAGCTTGATAATTCATGAATTAGTATATCTATACATTATAATTCGAATGACTTTACTAGGTGAGGGAATTGTTCTTTAACCTTGAATTGTGTATGCTTACTTAGAGAGGGCTCCTACATAATTACCTTTGTCTAGTCAGTCTTAGAACATGCTTTGACAAACTTTCGAGGTGAAATTTAACTCTGCTTATTTAAGGGAAAGATGATCTAGGCATTGTTTGGTTAGCCAACAACTAGTATTCACCCAATTAAATAGCAATCTCTAGTTGTCCCTTTGAGCCTTCATAAGATTTCAACCTTCTCTTTATTGACTTATAAGCTCGATAACCCACCCTGAGCTGTTGTTACACTTTTGACAAGTCTGATGATCACTAAGGTGAAGAGGCAAGAAGATCAAAGAATGGAATGCATAGCCAAGACAGTAAGAATAGTTGATGTTCTCAAGACCATAAGGGCAGTTAAAGTTCACCTAATATCTCCAATCTATCAAGATAACATCAGAGTAACAATTGATTTATCCCTTTTAAAGAAGATTTATGCCACTCCTCTCATGCATTATCAGAAACAAAATTTGGTACAAACAAGACAACTCTTTTAGAGCTAGAACCAAAAAAAAATAAGAAAAAAGAAAGGAAAAGAAAAAAAGAGGAAAAAAGAAAAAAAGAAAAAAAATAAAACCCAAAACGGTTTGGAAAGCCAACCGAGTTCTCTTTTACTAAAAGTAGTAAAAGACTTCCATTTGGTTTATAAAGATGGTTTGACTTGAATTGGTCTAACCCAACCAAAGATTCAATCAAAATTAGAGAGATAGAAGAAAGGTCATCCAGTTCTTGAAAGTCTTGTACTTGACAATCCTACAGGGAAGAAGGACAAAATGATAAAATGATCAAAGAAAAGGAGTAAGAAAAAGAAAGAGAAAGAAAAGGGAAAAGAAGAAAAGAAATGAATATGGGTACCAAACTTTTTGCAAAGGCAAAGACTGTCCCAATCAAGATCCAGATTAACGCCAATAAGATGGGAGAACATTCAAAGCTCTATCTTTCATGCTCCCAACTGCCTAAAGTTCCAACAAGAAGGTTGTAGTGTAAAGGCTTGTCCATAGTATCACATCAGCTCTAATCTCAAAATGGCTTTCATTTAATCCGTGTCCCTTATAGACCCCATTTCAAGCTTATCAAAGACCTGTTGATCTCTCTTGGTAGGTAGAGTCTATTAGTGGAGATAGTTTGAATAAGTATGCATATGAGATGGACAATATTCAAACTCAATGAGACCTTTGACCAAGTAATGTGTATGTGCCTATCTGAAGTGCAACAGTCCTTTAAATAGAAATAATTCCCGAGTTTAGTACCGTAACTAGGGTTATCATGTTATAGATATGTTAATTCTAGAAATCGAGTCCTCAGGTACAATGACACTGATTTGACAAAGTCAACATTTGATTTATAAAAAAACTATTTTCTTGTTGTAAAAAGCATTTAAGTTAAGAAAAATATTGAATAGTCAAACCTCGAAGGACACATTGGAAAAAGTAAATGATTGTTGGCAAGGTTATGAAGAAGCTACTAATTGACATGCTGAATCATAATTTGAAATGGATGTATCCCTGACTCTACTGCTTGGGCCTCACTACTCATGTTTTCAACATCTCGAAGATAAAATCCATAAATGCAAAGCATTCTGTCATTCCAATGTAAGACCTGAATAGACATCTGAAAGGACTCAATGAGAACACTTCAGCTGATCACCTTGGTCTGTGAGTCAATGGAACCATTGTAAGTATTACTCATGCATATCATGCATACATGAGCATATCACACTGCATTTTTCTTTGTGAAAAGTAAACAACAATACTCTATGAAGCAAACATGAAGAAGATATGGAATCAGGGGGCATGGAAGGACTATTGCTTAAGGAAGCTCCAGTCACTTTATAAAGAAGAAATGCATGCTTGTGCGAGAAGCTAAATAACACAAACATTAATCAGAGTCTGCATGGGAACAAAATCATTGGCTTGAGCCTACACAGGGGGCAAAGGCTTTCCTTTTCAATTTTTGAATTTATGCATGTACAAAACATTTTTAGACTCACCTTTAATATTTTGCCACGCAGGGGGCAAGAAGAAGGTATAAGGGCGAGCTAAAAAATAGCTAAATTGGCCAGCTAAAAAATAGTTGAATTTTTTGCAAATAGAAGAACAAAAAGAATGGAACATTAGAACTATCAAAAGAATGAAGATGCAAAAGACAAAAGATCAGTCCAGCTAGAAGAGCTGAAGCTAATATAAGACGAAGTCCAATGGATAAAGATCCATGTTTCAAGGATAAAGACCCGACCTCCAATAAATAAAGATCCATTTTAGATGGGTAAAGACGCGATCTCTAATGGATAAAGATCCATGTTTCAAGGGTAAAGACCCAATCTCCAATGGATAAATATCCATGTTTTAAGGATAAAAGCCCGATCTCTAATGGATAAAGATCCATTTTTGGTGGGCAAAAACCCATAATCCATTAAAGAATGGAACAACCAGTTAAGCCATAATTCTCAACTGATAAAAGGTCAGCCAAATCTAGTTTCCGGTCGAGCACCCAAAATACAATCCCTGGTCCAAGTACCCAATTCAGTCTCGAGTCCAAGTACCCAGTCTCGGGTCCAAGTACCCAATCTCGGGTCTAAGTACCCAACCTAATCTCGGGTCCAAGTACCCAAATCCAATTCAGTCTCAAGTCCAAGTACCAGTCTCGAGTCTAAGTACCCAAATCAAATTCAATCTCGAGTCTAAGTACCCAGTCTTGGGTCCAAGTATCCAAATCCAATTCAGTCACAGGTCTAAGTATCCAGTCTCAGGTCTAAGTATCCAATCTTAGGTTCAATTTAGTCACGAGTCTAAGTATCCAATCTCAGGTCCAAGTACCCAATCTGGGGTCCAACTATCTAATCTCGGGTCTAAGTACCCAATTTCGAGTCCAAGTACCTAAACCCAATTTAGTCTCGGGTCTAAGTACCCAAATCCAATTAAGTCTTGGGTCAAGTACCCATTCTCGGGTCCAAGTATCCAAGTCCAATTCAGTCTCGGGTCTAAGTACCCAAATCCAATTTAGTCTCGGGTCCAAGCACCCAAATCCAATTTAGTCTCGGGTCCAAGCACCCAAATCCAATTAAGTCTCGGGTCCAAGTACCCAATCTCGGATCCAAGTACCCAAATCTAATTCAGTCTCAGGTCTAAGTATCCAAATCCAATTAAGTCTCGAGTCCAAGTACCCAGTCTCGGGTTCAAGTACCTAGTCTCGGGTCTAAGTATCCAAATTCAATTTAGTCTCGGGTCCAAGTCCCCAGTCTCAAGTCCAAGTACCCAAATCAAATTCAATTTCAGGTCCAAGTACCTAGTCTTGGGTCCAAGTATCCAAACCCAATTAAGTCATAGGTCCAAGTACCTAATTCAATCTAGGGTCCAACTACCCAATCTCGAGTCTAAGTACCAATCTCGAGTCCACGTACCCAAGTCCAATTCAGTCTCGAGTCCAAGTATCCAAATCCAATTAAGTCTCGGGTCCAAGTACTCAGTCTCAGGTCTAAGTACCCAAATCCAATTCAGTCTCTGGTTCAAGAATCCAGTCTTGAGTCTAAGTACCCAAATCCAATTCAGTCTCGGGTCTAAGCACCCAAATCTAATTAAGTCTAGGGTCCAAGTATCTAGTCTCATGTCCAAGTATCCAAATCCAATTCAGTCTCAGGTCCAAGTACCCAGTCTCGGGTCCAAGTACCCAAATCTTTTTTGGGTCCAAACCCAAACCAACTCCAACCACCGGGTCAAGAATCCAAATCATTTTTTAGTTCAGAACTCATCATTGGGTTGAGAACCCAAATTATTTTTTTTAGAACCCAAATCATTCCCAAACTCACCACCGGGTCCAGAACCCATCCTTATCTGCTCAAAGTCATGTTGCTTTTTACTCTTTTCTACTAAAAGTCTCAGATCATTTAAGCAGGAGGCAAACTGTAGACCCTTAATTTTTTACCAAGTCTAGTCCAAAATTTTAAAATAAGTCCAAAATAATTTTTGTGGTATTTATTATTTATTTTATTTAATATTTATTTTATTTATTTATTAAAAAATATATATATATAAATAAAAAATTGAATGGACCAATCAATGAGCCACACGTGGCAGGGCAATTCATCGCAGACGCCACCTGTGGCGAATTAGCCTAGGCCAATTCGCTGCAGTTGATTGCTGCAATGAATTGGGCAGTGCCTCGCAAGTGCTCGCCCAATTGTTTGTGTCCCAGCCCATTGCCAGCCCGTTGCTCATGTCTCAGCAGCCCGTGCCAGCTTGTTGGCTAATTTTTGCTAAAATCCTATTTTTGCTCAAAAACTCGAATAAACTTCCTAAATGGTTTGAACTTCCTGAAGATATTAGGTTTTACTTTAAAATTCTATAAATATTAGTCATAAAACATAGAAGGATGGACGACAAAAATTACTGAAGATTGAACTTTTAATTTTGAAGCAACCCGAAGCAGCCAAGGAAAAATAACACTCCTATCCACAAGGCAACAAGTTATGTTGTCTTGATAAAGGTCTCCCCAGAATTCCAACGGTACAATTATGGTGGAACCAACAACGGAGGTTTGATCTTTATTAATATTTTTTTATATTCACAGTAGCCATAACATGATTTCTTTTGATATTTTGTTAAAGTGTTTTGATATTAATTTTCCAGTAGCATAAAATTGTTAAAACTGATTTATATATTTTATGAACCGAAACCCTAATTCATGAAATCCTTAAACCCTCATCTAATTCCTTAAACCTTTAAACCCTAATGTTTTAGTGGCTGGCTAAACTCAAAAACCCTAAATTATTTTGTTAAAACTCAAATTCACAAACTATTTTTTTGTCCAAAACCTTACACTGTTTTCATTAAATCCCAAAACCCTAATTGTTTTTCCAAAAACTTAATTTATTTCTCTAAATCACTATTTTCTAAAATAATAAATTAAAACCCTAATCTCTTTTAAGGCTTGTTATCCAAAAGCCCTACTTTAAAATTATTCTACCCAAAACACCAAAATTGTAACCTAGTAGACTTAGAAACTAATTTGTCCTAAACCCTAGTCAAGGAGCTTTAAAATCCTTAAACTGTGATTCCTAAAACCAAAACCCAAAAACCTAAAACCCTAATTCCAGTAAGTTCAATTTCCAAATTTAGGTCCAAACCTTAATTCCAAACCACAAACCCTAGTTTCTTAAACCATGACCCATAAAATCCTAACTTGTGTATTTAATCTTTAATTGTTATTAGAATTCTGCTTTATGTATTTAGTTTACATCTTCATATATTGATTTTTATTTGGATTATAATGAATGGTTTCCTTTTATAATGAATAGTTGAATATTTTTTTATTGATTTACCTTATCTTTTTCATTATGTAAGAGGTATGTTTCCAAATTGTGGGTACCTTAATAATTAGTCCTTATGTAATTTAAATTATTTTTGTATTTTGGGATCAATGTAAAGGACACATTTCCACCTTTCGGTGGGTGTCCTATTTAGTCTTAGACATGGATGATGTAAGGACATGTTTTCATCCTTGGATGGGTGTCCATTTATTAGTTTTGTTTGAACATTTCTATGATTTTTAATAAAGTATTTATTTATTCTTATGATCGAATGTAATATGGATAATGTCATTATATTTAAGAATTTTATAATATTAAGACTTGAAAAGGAGGCCAGTTCCAATGAACCGGGCATTATGGGGGTGCTGGGCCATTTCTCACCTTCCCCACACGTACCCAACTTTCCAAACCCATTAGGGGGTTGGGGATTCCTTAGGAATCGAGTCATCCACACCTTTCTTTTTCCAAGCCCATCCAGGTGGTGACTCCATTTTCTCCGGGTTTATGCTCGTGTTATCTAAGGCCCTGAGCCTAACAGTGCCGAAGTTGCAAGAACCATTCCACAAGGAGTGGGGGCGAAAATCCCCGCTCACAAGTACGATGGAACAACTGATCCTCAAATTCATGTTGATAGCTTATTCAACACTGCCCTTATTTACATAACCTCAGACTTTACTTTGTGCAAATATTTCCCTAAGACCTTAACTGGGAATGCCAAATATGGTATAAAAATCTGGAGCAGCACTCGATCTATAATTTCAATTAGTTCACCGAGCTCTTCATAAATAAATTTGTGGCTTTCATTGACCCCAGTCATACCTCAGTGACTTATTCATGGTCATGTAGGAACCAAAGGAAAAGTTCAGGTAGTACATTAATAGATTCACTGAAATGATAGGCAAAATTCTGAAGACGAACTTTGAAATAGCACTAGAGGTCTTGATCCATAACACTGAATGACCTTAGTTTTCATGCGCTTTGAGCAAGAACCCACCTCAAGATTTTATTGAGCTTATAGATTGGTCCTATAAGTACATCCATGCAGACGAGAATGAATGACTCTAGGAGCAGCTTCATTCCAGCCACCAAAATCATGCCTAAAATCCAAAACTCTTGAAGAACCCTGAAAACTCAAATCTTCAAAATAGAATTCTTAAAAAATAGATACCCTAAGACCAATAAAACTGAACACCCCATAAAGGAACTATAACCACAGTTTAACAAGACAACCCAACCACTAAAATGCAAATTGAACTAATCACATCTCTGAAACCACCGAACAATTTACAACCTTAATTGCTTCAAGGGTTGTTGTGATATGTTGTCTCAAAATAACATTGATGTAAATTGGCTTTGAGTAATGAGGGAAGATGTAACACCCCTTCCCGACCTACATGTGTAAGCTGAGTAGAGGCGCCACCCTATCCTAATGTTGCTACCACTTTTACTTAGTCAAATTTTTGTTCCGATTTTTATAGAAATTTTGCCATAGTTTTGCCTAAAAATTCAATCCCAAGTGTCGACAAAACTGGTTTTTTTTCTAATTTTTGAAAACATTTTTACACAAACCAATGCAAACAAAATCATTCTCAGTACACTTCCAATAAATCCCCCTTATAACCTCAACTACAACCTGCAAAAAGGATTTACACTTCTAGTACAAAATAAAGTAAAGGTTTATTATGAAATACAGCAGATAAAATCTTTGTTCACTATGCAACGGAAAGTAACAATATTTACAAATTCATATACATCAAAACTCAAGTTTTACAACACATAAAATTTATACATGTTTGGCAGTCAGTCTTCGATCTTAAAGCCCACTATTCAATCTTCAAAATCTAGGCTCGACTCGGCCTAGAGGAACTCTCTGGTTCTTCCTTGTCACCTGCGCGAAGAATCACATTCGCGCTAAGCCAACGGCTTAGTAAGATAAAACATGCTAATGGTATGCTTTAATGTAATGCAATGCCACATATGTTATTGATAAGATCAATATCATAAATATAAAGTTAACCACATAATTATGCATTTCACAAATCATAGTCATATGAGCATACCACATTTCAACATCTTTCCACATTCAACATTAATCAATCATACTCAATAACCAACATCTCATTTCATTAACTCATAACATTATTTAGGACATTCATATAACCCTGACACCTATGGGCCCAACAAGTATTTAATACGATATTCAGAGTTCAGAGTTACTGCTTTGGTTCATAGTCACAATAATCACGCCCGTAGGCAAGTGTAACAGACCCAGTCTCTTGGATCATCAACTCAACACATATGAGGAGATCCTCAACCCGGCAAGACTGTTACAAATCATATATCTCATAGTGTAACAGACCCAGTCTCTTGGACCATCAACTCAACACCTATGAGGAGGTCCTCAACCCGGCAAGACTGTTACCTGTCATCATTTCTTAGGCATGCCACCCAAATCCAGAACTCTGAAACTGAATAACATATTAAACAAACAATTCATTTCCATTCTCAATTCTCATCACATTTAGGCAAACATGCCTTCTTTCTTTCAATTACATCATCTTAGCCAATAACAATGGCTTCACATTTCATTTCACAATATAACATCTCATTATTCAAGTATATATATATATATATCTCATCCATGATCACATTATATCTCACATAGCATCATTCATAAATATCAACATTTCATACCACATTACTCATGAAACACATTACCATTCACAATGCACAACATAACATTGTTCAATCTCAACAATGCAATTAGGGCAAAGAACAATTGATTATAACATTCATTGATTCAAGTGTGTTTAAAGTGTTTAGGGTTAGGTTTAAGGACCAACCTACCTTTGGAAAACCAAAGCAATGCAAAAAGAACAAAGAATTAAAACCCTAACCATAAATAGTACATTCTGGTTTTAAACTCCATTTTATCCTTATTTTGAAAAATTGTATAAAATAATCTACTTGACTAAAAATTCTAAAATTTTTACAGAATTTAGTTTTGTATCTTAAAATCATCCCTTTAAAATTTCAGATCAAACTGAACACAAAATCTTGGTCAAATAGTTCACCTAACCAGACTGCCCCAATTGCCCTGCATCCTGGCAGCAGTTCTGAACTTTGTGAATTCCATAAATCAAATTCAATCAACGTGGTTCCAAATTATTTTTCTCAAATACTAGACTCACTAAGCAACAACATATCCAAAATTCGATTGGATATGATTTTTCTACATTTTATTAAAAATCACGAAATATAGCTGTCCCAGTTAAGGTACCTGCTGGAACAGGTCTAATGAAAATAATCTTTCTAAACTCATAACCATTCCAAAATCGAATCAACATATTTTTCAGTCATTCTACACTCATAGAGGCACAACATATCAAAAATTCACTTCAAGAACATTTTTCTATAATTAATTAAAAATCATACAAATCACAGCCTTTACTAATTGTAAAACAGAAACAATTTCACTAAACACAACTCTTACTCAACACAATCACTTCCAACACCTTCACCAACTCAACTTCTCATCATCAAACCAACAAACCCTAATTCCTTTCTCACACCACTTCAAAAGAATTGAAGAAATTAAAGAAAAGATCTTACCTCAAATGAAGAAATCTACAAATCTTTAACCAAAACCCTTGTTTCTTTCTTCAAAATGCTTCAAACCTCAAGATCACCTCTCTTTCTCTCTTTGTCTATGGAGAATCCGGCCACTTCCAGAAAGAAAGAAGAAAATGCACAAGTCAAACACCTTTTCTTCTTTTAATCTCCACCATGCATCTTACAAGGAAAATTACCAAAACACCCTTAACCATATAACTAACTCTTTGTCTCATATAAGCCCTTTATAGTAATTTCATTAACAACCAAAAATATCTTCTTCCACTTAACCATCACCTTGACTCTTCATTTGACCAATGTATATGTTAATTATATCATCATATAAACAACATATACATTTGTCTCTAAACCCTAAATTTCTTCTCCAAAACACATATACATATACATTCTCTTCCCATTTCTTTTCTCTTACAATTTAACACATATATGCACAAACATTCACTTCCCAATATATATATCAACAACCACAATAACAACAACATACTCAAAACTTCTAGGGCATAAATGAGGATATTACAATTCTCCCCCTCTAAAAAGAAAATTTCGTCCTCGAAATTACCTAATATCAAAGCTGAAACAATTGCGGATACTGCTCTCGCATGGTATGCTCACTTTCCCAAGTCGCTTCTTCTTTTG
The DNA here is from genome assembly GCA_947685225.1 of Garcia nutans. Lineage (NCBI taxonomy): Eukaryota > Viridiplantae > Streptophyta > Magnoliopsida > Malpighiales > Euphorbiaceae > Garcia > Garcia nutans. The sequence continues at coordinate 9,989,667 of CANTUV010000003.1, read as the reverse complement.
CATGATTCTTCCAAAGAATCTTCACCAATGGCACTCTCTTGTTCCTTAACTCTTTCACTTCTCGTGCCAAGATAGCAACTGGTTCCTCTTCAAATGTCAAATCTGGGCTCACTTCAATAGACTCAAATGGCAACACATGAGATGGATCCGACCTATATCTCCTCAACATAGAAACATGGAATACATTATGAATACGATCCAACTCAGGTGGCAAAGCAAGTCGATACGCCACTGGCCCAACTCTTTCTAACACTTCATACGGCCCAATGAAACGAGGACTCAATTTTCCTTTCCGACCGAACCTCAAAATTTTCTTCCAAGGAGACACTTTCAGAAATACCTTATCTCCAACATCAAACTCTATATCTCTCCTTTTTAGATCTGCATAAGACTTCTGTCGGTCTGAAGCTGCTTTTAACCTGCCTCGAATCAACTTTACTTTATCTTCAGTTTCTTGAATCAAATCAGGACCAACCAACTTATTATCTCCAAGCTCATTCCAACAAAGAGGTGTCCTACACCGTCTGCCATACAATGCTTCAAACGGTGCCATACCAATGCTGGATTGGTGACTGTTGTTGTAAGCAAACTCCACAAGAGGTAAAAACCTATCCCAACTTCCAGAGAAATCGATGACACAGCTTCTCAACATGTCCTCAATAATCTGTATCACCCTCTCTGACTGTCCATCCGTCTGTGGATGAAAAGCAGTGCTGAAGTGCAGTCGAGAACCTAAAGCACTATGCAAACTCTTCCAAAATCTGGAAGTAAACCTGGGATCTCGATCAGACACTAAAGAAGTTGGAACACCATGCAGTTTCACAATCTCATGGATATACAGCTCAGCCAATCTCTCCAAAGAGTAATCCATTCGAACCGGAAGGAAATGAGCTGTCTTAGTCAATCTATCCACAATCACCCATATAGCATCATGCTTCTTTTGTGTCAATGGCAAACCAGACACAAAATCCATTGTCACTCTTTCCCACTTCCATTCTGGCACTGACAATGGTTGAAGCAACCCGGTTGGAACTTGATGCTCTGCTTTAACCTTCTGACAAGTGAGACATTTCGATACAAACTCAGCAATGTCTTTCTTCAAACCAATCCACCAATAATGCTGTCTCAAATCATGATACATCTTCGTATTACCCGGATGCATAGCAAACATTGACTGATGAGCTTCTTCTAAAATGACTCTTTTCAAATCAGCATCATCGGGTACACACAATCGGTTCTTAAACCAGAGACTCCCATCATCTTTCACAACAAAATCTCTAGTCTTCCCATTCTTGCAATCTGAAAAAATCTTCTGAATCTTCTTATCGGCCAACTGAGCTTCTTTGATCTGATCTAACAAAATCGGCTTTAATTGCAACTGTGCCAATAATGCACCATCAACACAAGGTACAAAACTGGCATGCAATGCTCTCAACTCAACAAGCAACGAGAGCGAGTAAACAGTTAAACCAGCTAAAGACTTCCGACTCAAGGCATCAGCAACAACATTTGCTTTACCTGGATGATAGTCAATCAAGCAGTCGTAGTCTTTAATCAATTCTAACCATCTCCTCTGACGAAGATTGAGTTCTTTCTGGACACCCAAATACTTCAAACTCTTGTGATCAGTGTAGATGAAACATTTCTCCCCAAACAGATAGTGGCGCCAAATCTTTAATGCAAACACAATGGCAGCCAATTCTAAATCATGGGTCGGATAGTTAAGCTCATGCGGTTTCAACTGTCGAGATGCATAAGCTATAACTTTCCCTTCCTGCATCAATACACACCCCAAACCTCTATGTGAAGCATCACTGTAGATCACATATGGTTTGCCTTCAACAGGTAAAGTAAGAACAGGCGCTTGAGTCAACAACTCTCTCAACTGCTCAAAACTAGCCTGACACTGATCTGTCCACACAAATCTCACTCCCTTTCGAAGTAATCTGGTGAGTGGAGTAGCTATCAAAGAAAACCCTTTCACAAACCGTCGGTAATAGCCTGCCAAACCCAGAAAACTTCTAATCTCTGTCACAGACTTGGGTGGACTCCAATTTAAAATGGCTTCAACTTTGCTCGGATCAACTCTGATGCCTTCTGCAGAAACAATATGTCCGAGAAAAGCAACTTGATCCAACCAGAACTCACACTTCGACAATTTGGCAAATAACTGATTCTCTCTCAAAATCTGCAACACAATCCGCAGATGCATATCATGCTCCTCTTCATTCCGCGAATACACCAGTATATCATCAATGAAGACCACTACAAACTGATCCAAATAGGGCCTAAACACCCTATTCATCAAATCCATAAAAGCTGCAGGTGCATTCGTTAGACCAAAAGGCATAACTAAAAACTCATAATGCCCATACCTGGTCCGAAAAGCAGTCTTAGGAACATCTTCACTTCTTACCCTCAGCTGATGGTACCCAGATCTCAAATCAATTTTGGAGAACACTGACGCTCCCTTCAACTGATCAAAGAGATCATCGATTCTAGGCAAAGGATATTTATTTTTAATAGTCACCTTGTTCAATTGCCTATAATCGATACACAACCTCATAGTACCATCTTTCTTCTTCACAAATAGCACAGGAGCTCCCCAAGGAGAAACACTGGGGCGAATGAATCCTTTGTCCAACAACTCCTGTAATTGCACTTTCAACTCCCTCAATTCTGCTGGTGCCATTCTATAAGGAGTAATAGAGATAGGAGTGGTACCAGGCAACAATTCAATACCGAACTCCACCTCTCTCTCAGGAGGCAACCCTGGCAACTCCTCTGGAAACACATCCGGGAACTCAGCAACTGTGGCAATGCTATCAATAGGGGAACCCTTCACTCTAGTATCCACCACATGAGCAAGATAGGCTTCACACCCCTTTCTAATCAACCTCCTGGCTGCAACAGCTGAAACAAATAAGGAGGCTAGCTGTTCCTGCTCATTAGATACTATCACCTCTCTACCATCACCCGTTCTCAAAGAAACAATTTTCTTTTTACAATCCACCACAGCTTCATGTCGAGATAGCCAATCCATACCTAAGATCACGTCATATTCCTTAAATGGCATCTCAATCAAATCCCCAAGGAACTCCTCACCCTGCACCACTACTGCACTATCTCTATGCACCTTACTCACAACCACACTATGCCCTAACGGATTTGTTACCAACACATCAAATCCTAGGGACTCAGCATGCAAATCAGATACAGGCAAAACAGATGCACTAATATATGAATGTGTGGAACCCGGATCAATCAAAGCAAGTACTGGAGTATTAAATAAAGAAAAAGTACCAGCTATGACTGCCGATGTATCTGGCTGTCTCTGCATAACATACATCCTCTGGGAAGATCCAACCTCCTCTGGTCTACCCTCCCTGGATGTAGTACCTCTTCTAGAACTGAATCCTGGTCTACCTCCCCGGCTGGCACCTCTGCCTCCTCTGCCTCCCCTCACACTAGCTCGAGAAGCAGCAGAATCAACTGGCATCTGATCCTGCCTCTCAGGACAGTCTCTCACAAAGTGGTCAGGTGATCCACACCTGAAGCATACCCCTGATCTACTATGCCTCCAACAAACGCCCCCATGTCTTCCACCACACTGGTTACACACAGGTAAGGTGGATCTCTGAACTCCAGGAGTAGGAGCACTCGCTACTGAAGCTGCAGGTCTAAATCTCTGCCTCTGGAACTGCACTGACCTACCCACTGGTCTCTGGCTCCTACTACTCCGAGGAACAAAACTTCCTCTACCCCTCTTCGCAGAAGAAGACCCTGCCTCGAACTGGGGCCTTCTAACCCTAACCTCTTCCTCTGAAGCAGCTGCAATAACTTGAGCTCGCTCTACACTTCGAGCTGCTGCCACAAGCTGTGAGAAATCCTGATATCTGGATCCAGCCACTAAGCACATGATCGAGGGCCTCAATCCCTCCTCAAATCGCCGACATCTATCAATCTCATCAGTAATGATACCCCCAGCATACTGACTCAGTCGAATAAACTCAACTTCATACTCAGTTACGGTCCGATGATCTTGCTTCAAATCTAGAAACTCTCTTTTCTTCCCATCTTTATACTCCCTAGGAGTATACTTCAACTCAAATTCTCTCAGAAAATCCGCATAAGACAAGGTTGGTGGATCATCCATAGAATGGGGCACTGTCTTCCACCAGTCGTAGGCATCCTTCTGTAGCAAAGATCTTGCATAGTCAAACTTCTCCTCTGAAGTGGCTTGCAACTGCACAAATACCCTCTGAACTCTATCAAGCCACTGTTCTGCTACAGCCGGATCAACTGTACCAAAGAAATCCTCTGCTCCATATTTCCTTAGCTTATCATAGTGCCTTACTGGTACTGAAGGCTGAGGGGGTGGTGGCGGTGGCTGTGGTTGCACAGGTGCTTGTCTCATAGCTTCCAACATAGGCCTAAACCAGGCTGGCGGAACCTCCTCCCCAGCTGGTCTACCCGACACCGAAGCAGGTGCCTCCTCAACACTATCAACCCTAGCTCCCTCAGCAGGAGCAATACTCTCGGCACTACCCTCAACAGATTGTCGTGAATGAGATGCCATCTCTACCTATATCTGCAAACACAGCAGAATATTCCTCATTAAAGATCAAAGACTGCCATACCAAAACATGTATTTTACTCAAAAACCCACTTTAAAAATCAAAATATTCTTTTTCTTACAATTGATCTAGGTTGAGAATCTCAAACCTAGGCTCTGATACCAAAAATTGTAACACCCCTTCCCGACCTACATGTGTAAGCTGAGTAGAGGCGCCACCCTATCCTAATGTTGCTACCACTTTTACTTAGTCAAATTTTTGTTCCGATTTTTATAGAAATTTTGCCATAGTTTTGCCTAAAAATTCAATCCCAAGTGTCGACAAAACTGGTTTTTTTTCTAATTTTTGAAAACATTTTTACACAAACCAATGCAAACAAAATCATTCTCAGTACACTTCCAATAAATCCCCCTTATAACCTCAACTACAACCTGCAAAAAGGATTTACACTTCTAGTACAAAATAAAGTAAAGGTTTATTATGAAATACAGCAGATAAAATCTTTGTTCACTATGCAACGGAAAGTAACAATATTTACAAATTCATATACATCAAAACTCAAGTTTTACAACACATAAAATTTATACATGTTTGGCAGTCAGTCTTCGATCTTAAAGCCCACTATTCAATCTTCAAAATCTAGGCTCGACTCGGCCTAGAGGAACTCTCTGGTTCTTCCTTGTCACCTGCGCGAAGAATCACATTCGCGCTAAGCCAACGGCTTAGTAAGATAAAACATGCTAATGGTATGCTTTAATGTAATGCAATGCCACATATGTTATTGATAAGATCAATATCATAAATATAAAGTTAACCACATAATTATGCATTTCACAAATCATAGTCATATGAGCATACCACATTTCAACATCTTTCCACATTCAACATTAATCAATCATACTCAATAACCAACATCTCATTTCATTAACTCATAACATTATTTAGGACATTCATATAACCCTGACACCTATGGGCCCAACAAGTATTTAATACGATATTCAGAGTTCAGAGTTACTGCTTTGGTTCATAGTCACAATAATCACGCCCGTAGGCAAGTGTAACAGACCCAGTCTCTTGGATCATCAACTCAACACATATGAGGAGATCCTCAACCCGGCAAGACTGTTACAAATCATATATCTCATAGTGTAACAGACCCAGTCTCTTGGACCATCAACTCAACACCTATGAGGAGGTCCTCAACCCGGCAAGACTGTTACCTGTCATCATTTCTTAGGCATGCCACCCAAATCCAGAACTCTGAAACTGAATAACATATTAAACAAACAATTCATTTCCATTCTCAATTCTCATCACATTTAGGCAAACATGCCTTCTTTCTTTCAATTACATCATCTTAGCCAATAACAATGGCTTCACATTTCATTTCACAATATAACATCTCATTATTCAAGTATATATATATATATATCTCATCCATGATCACATTATATCTCACATAGCATCATTCATAAATATCAACATTTCATACCACATTACTCATGAAACACATTACCATTCACAATGCACAACATAACATTGTTCAATCTCAACAATGCAATTAGGGCAAAGAACAATTGATTATAACATTCATTGATTCAAGTGTGTTTAAAGTGTTTAGGGTTAGGTTTAAGGACCAACCTACCTTTGGAAAACCAAAGCAATGCAAAAAGAACAAAGAATTAAAACCCTAACCATAAATAGTACATTCTGGTTTTAAACTCCATTTTATCCTTATTTTGAAAAATTGTATAAAATAATCTACTTGACTAAAAATTCTAAAATTTTTACAGAATTTAGTTTTGTATCTTAAAATCATCCCTTTAAAATTTCAGATCAAACTGAACACAAAATCTTGGTCAAATAGTTCACCTAACCAGACTGCCCCAATTGCCCTGCATCCTGGCAGCAGTTCTGAACTTTGTGAATTCCATAAATCAAATTCAATCAACGTGGTTCCAAATTATTTTTCTCAAATACTAGACTCACTAAGCAACAACATATCCAAAATTCGATTGGATATGATTTTTCTACATTTTATTAAAAATCACGAAATATAGCTGTCCCAGTTAAGGTACCTGCTGGAACAGGTCTAATGAAAATAATCTTTCTAAACTCATAACCATTCCAAAATCGAATCAACATATTTTTCAGTCATTCTACACTCATAGAGGCACAACATATCAAAAATTCACTTCAAGAACATTTTTCTATAATTAATTAAAAATCATACAAATCACAGCCTTTACTAATTGTAAAACAGAAACAATTTCACTAAACACAACTCTTACTCAACACAATCACTTCCAACACCTTCACCAACTCAACTTCTCATCATCAAACCAACAAACCCTAATTCCTTTCTCACACCACTTCAAAAGAATTGAAGAAATTAAAGAAAAGATCTTACCTCAAATGAAGAAATCTACAAATCTTTAACCAAAACCCTTGTTTCTTTCTTCAAAATGCTTCAAACCTCAAGATCACCTCTCTTTCTCTCTTTGTCTATGGAGAATCCGGCCACTTCCAGAAAGAAAGAAGAAAATGCACAAGTCAAACACCTTTTCTTCTTTTAATCTCCACCATGCATCTTACAAGGAAAATTACCAAAACACCCTTAACCATATAACTAACTCTTTGTCTCATATAAGCCCTTTATAGTAATTTCATTAACAACCAAAAATATCTTCTTCCACTTAACCATCACCTTGACTCTTCATTTGACCAATGTATATGTTAATTATATCATCATATAAACAACATATACATTTGTCTCTAAACCCTAAATTTCTTCTCCAAAACACATATACATATACATTCTCTTCCCATTTCTTTTCTCTTACAATTTAACACATATATGCACAAACATTCACTTCCCAATATATATATCAACAACCACAATAACAACAACATACTCAAAACTTCTAGGGCATAAATGAGGATATTACAGAAGACCTTAATATGGACCAGGGGATATATTGCAGCTTTCGCAGTGGGCACAGTCATAAAACCAATGGCTGTAGAAAATTGAAGAGAGAATTTGAGAGGCTAATCTAAGAGGGCCAGCTTAAATAGTTTGTAGTTGCTTCTGAGAGTAATGCCCAAAAAGACTCAAGTACTAAACCTTCTTAGTCTCCTAAAAAGGCTCCTGCTGGGGTCATACATGTTATACCAGGCGGAGAGCATTATGATGTTGTTAACACCTCTAAAAAGAACAAAGCTAAGGAGGTCTTCTCAATTGTAGAGATCCCCAAGTCAATAAGCCCTGCTATCACTTTCTATCCTGAGGAGTCTCATCAAGTATCTGGCATTCATGTTGATGCTCTGGTAGTAGAGGACACTATTCAAAGTTACTTGTTCAACGCATTCTGGTAGATACAAGGAGTGTGGTAAATTTCCTGACATTATATGTTCATAACAAGCTTGGCCTATCTCTCAATGCCTTGTAGCCCATTTTAGCCCCAGTGGTAGGCCTATCTGAAAGTGTAGTGCCTGTGGTAGGCTAAAAAATGCTAGAAGTTCAGCTAGAGGATGATTAAGTTATCCAGAGTTCTCGAGTCTGCTTCATGGTTGTTGATATGAACTTCGCATATAATGCAATTTTTGGTCGATTGTTACTAGTAGGGGTGGATGCTTACATTTCAATGAAAGGATTGCTATTGAAAATCTCCACTTGCTTGGGAGTTATAATTCTAAGAGGAAATCAGCGGGTCGCATGAGACTCTTATGATGTGCTTTTTAAGGAGCCAATATGGTGCTTTCTATTGATTCCCTTCATCCTTTGGATGACTCTGAGTCTAGAACTGAGCCCATGGACAAGCTAAAAGACATAGTTACCACGTTTGATAAATCATTAAAAATTTTGAGCTCTTATAGTGTTCAAGAAGAGCACATCTTGAAACAGGTACTTGAGCAATATAAGGATGTCTTTACCTAGACTTCTTTTGATGTTAGGGGTAAACTTTCCGAGCTTATAATTCATAAGTTGCATCTAGATCTTAGTGCCACACCAATCAAGCAAAAGAGAAGAAATTTAGGTCTAGAAAAGTAGCTCGCATCCTAGCAAGAGGTAGAGATGCTTTTAAAAGCCGGATTCATAAAAGAGATTTTATTTCCATATTGGTTAGTAAACACAATATTAGTGAAGAAGCCTAATAAGAAATGAAGGATAAGTGTAGATTTTATAGATCTTAACAAGGTGTGCCCTAAAGATTCACACATTGCCCAATATCAGTCACCTGGTAGGCCTAACAGTAGGCTATGAAAAATATAGCTTCATTGATGCCTTTTTTGGATATCACCAAATTACTTTGAAACTGGAGGATCAAAGCAAAACCTCTTTTATAACCAGTAAAGGCACTTATTGCTACATGGTCATGCTATTTGGTCTAAAAAATGCAAGTGTCACTTATCAGAGGCTCATTAATAAGCTTTTTCAATATCAGATAGGCCAACATATTAAAGTTTATATTATTGATATGATCATTAAGTCTAAGACCTCTGTTGAGCATCTCAAGACCTTGCAAAAATCTTTGAGATCTTACGGAGAGCGAATATGAAGCTCAACCCAGAGTAGTGTAACACCCCATACTCTATATAAGTACTATACATATACCTTGTATACATGCAGTACGTATATAAAGTATAAGATGAATGATGAAAGGCTTAGCGCGGTTGTATAATCGCGTAGGTGAGTAGGTGGTAGATCTGAAGTCAAATCGTTATGCCACGAGAAGGGTAAGAGTATCTCGAGACCAACTAGAAGGTGATGCATACATGTACAATTTAAATATGTTGTATTTTGATAAACATGTATTCATATGTATAAGTGAATTTTGATAAAAACAAGATTATTTTATATATGTAAGATTATTGAAAGTATAATGACTTTATAAATGTGCTCTAAATACAAAGTATTATCGTTTGGAACTAGAGTAAAGTTTTTAATCTTATATAAATAACATAAACATATTCACATGCTAACTTCATGTATCCTTATTTTCTTATCATGTTTTCCCATTTCAATTACACTTTTCATATATTTCTACTAATCTCATAATTATATACAGATACACATATCATTAACACAACTACAATTCCATAACTTATAAGAACATTCACAACTAATACTTACAATGTCCACATCCATACACATTTTACATGTCATACTATATTTTCAGAATCTCATCTTTCAACTTAGCTTCTCAAGCCATATTTCTTTTCAATAGTTTACTTATGTATTGTAATCATATCATACTTCATAACATTACATGTCCTTATATTATTCAATTAATTCATTATTCACAATTCACCATTCATGAATCACATTTCATCATTCATATTGAAAACAAAGACAAGTATGGGTCTCATTATTCATTCATTTCACATTTCATAAATCACATTGAAAACAAAGACAAGCATGGGCCCAAAAAGGATATAATATGTTATTCAAAGTTCAGAGTTACTACTTTGGTCCATAATCACAATCATCAAGCCTGTAGGCGATACATATATATATCTATCCATGGATAGTGTAACAGACCCAGTCTCTTGGACCTCAACCCGGATAAACCCGAGGAGATCCTCAACCCGGCAAGACTATTACTGTTTTTGAGTGTAACAGACCCAGTCTCTTGGACCTCAACCCGGATAAACCCGAGGAGATCCTCAACCCGGCAAGACTGTTACTATTTTTGAGGCTTACAACCCAGTCTTTTCACCCTAAAAACATCATATTTCATATATTTCTCAACTGGAATCGGCTTACGACCCGGTCTTTTCACCTATCCAGTGATTCATAGGCATGCTGCCAAACCCAGAACTCTGAAACTTGAATAACATATTAGGCACACAATCATTTCATTTATCTCTTTATTAATCTCTTTTCAATTCATTTCTCATTTTCTCATCATCACTTAGGCAACCATGCCTCAATCATCTCATTTGCATCATGATCATTTTAGCCAATAACTATGGCTTCACATTTCATCATATCTCAATTCACATTTCATATTTCATCATAACATCATATCTTTCACATTTCATATTTCATCATAACATCACATCTTTCACATTTCATATTTCATCATAACATCACATCTTTCACATTTCATATTTCATATAATTCACATTGTATACAACATAGCATTATTCATATACATCAACAATGTAATAGATTACTTAACACATTTATAACCAAATGTGTTAAGATCCAAAGTCATATAAATACATGCAATCAAATAAGGTTTGTACTTACCTCCAGAGAACTCACACCAATCTAAATTCCTCTTCCAAGAATCCTCCAACACTTGGATTAAGGCAACACAATCTCTTCAAAACCTAATCCAAAGATAATTATACATATAAGAAAATAAGAATGATAACTAACTAGGGCAAACTCTACACATGACACGCTCACCAACACGGGCATGTCCCTGATCTTGCCCTAAACCAACAATTCAAAAGCTTTGACACGCTTAGTAACACGGGAGTGTCAATGGACGGGTCACTCATTCTGCCTCATAGAAACATTGACACGCCCAACAACACGGGCGTGTTCATGGCCGTGTCAATTACTTTTTCTCACAGTAGCTATGACACGCTCAGTAACATGGCCGTGTTAATGGTCGTGTCACAAACGTCAAACTCAGTACCATTGACACGCCCAACAACATGGCCGTGTCACTGGCCGTGTCAGGCAAAAATCATGCATTTCGAACTCTCATCCATGTAAACACAAACACTTCAAAACCCATACTACATCACCCTTAATCAACATCTTGGTTATATTCATCAATTACCTATCAATTTAACACTTATATAACTTCAATATATCATAATAATAATTATTATATACATCACCATGTATCAACTACTCAATTCCCCAATTCATTTATATGAAACCTTTACTAAACAATCTCAACAATCCATCATCATCCTCATAAATAACCATATTATCATCATCTAAATACCAATTCAACATATCTATATACTTCAATCTTTCATTATCATCATCTTCACACACCAACCATATCAAATATAAACTCAATCAATAGAAATCAATACATGAAAATGAATACTTATTTGAATATTTTGCCAAATCCTCAATCTCCACCTTCAATTCTCTTAAAGCCCTTAAGAATTTGATGTATAAACCAACCAAAACCACATCTCTCTCTCTCTCTCTCTCTCTCTCTCTCATTGAAGAAGAAGAAGAAGAAGAAAGAAAGAAAATCTTCTTTTCTTTATCCATACTTATCTTATATATATATAACAATAATAATAATAATATAATTAAATATTTCTAAAAATCCTACACCACCACTATGCCCATCCTTTGACTTTCTTTTCTTCTTTTGTCATTATTATCATTATTATTATTACTATTATTATTATTAATTAATTATATACACTTACTTTTCCTACACCAATGTATACATCATATATATGTGATGTATATGTTGATATATGTATATGTCTTATATATTGTATTTATATTTCCCCTATTTTCAAATACCATATACATATTATCCTTCATCTACATCTATCCCTTATAATATTTCCTTTTAATTAACTTATCTTCTTTTCTCTTTCCATTAAACATATACATTAAATCCAAGTACAACAATAATTCCAAAACTTTTAGGGTATATTTTGAGATATTACAAGAAGTGTGTCTTCGGGGTCCATTTAGGAAAGTTTTTGGGTTTTATGATTTCAAAGAGAGGAATAAAAGCTAATCCTAAAAAGATCTTTGGTGTCATAGAGATGGAACCTCCCAAGAATATCAAAGAGGTGCAGAAGCTCAATGGGCTGATAACAGCCCTTAGCAGTTTTGTCTTTTGTTCATAAAAAATATGCCTTCTATTCTATAAGCTCCTAAAGAATTTGAAGAAATTTCAATGGTTGGAGGAATGCCAACAAGAATTTATTGAACTTAACCAATTTTTGAGCTTACCTCTGCTCCTTAACCAACTTGTACATGGTGAAGCACTATTCTTATTTTTGTCAGGCTCACCTATAGTTGTAGGTTTGGTACTTATCAGAGAGGAGGACGATCAATAATACTCTATCTTTTATACTAGTCATACTTTAAAATGTCATGAACTTAGATACTCTCCTTCGGAGTAACAAGCTTTGGCACTTCGAGCTGCTTGAGAGAAGCTCCTACCATACTATAATGCCCATACCATCATAGTGCGAACAAACTCATATTTGAAAAACATTTTATGGAGACCAAAAACTTTGGGGTGTCTCACTGAATGGGTCACACAACTCGAAAGATTTGATGTCTGGTATGAACCTAAGCGAGCTATGGAAGCTCAAGTTCTAGAAGATTTTATCACAAAGCTCCATGAGCAACCCTTTAAATTTGTTCTTAAGGAGGCCTGGACCCTTAATGTAGATGGGGCATCTTATGGGGAAGGACCTAGTGTCGATGTGTTCCTCAAGGGCCTAGCCAAAATCTTAATTAGGTATTTAACAAGACTTGACTTTATAGCCTCAAATAATGTAGTGGAGTATAAGGCCATCTGCTTTATTTGAAACTTGCCTTGGATGTATGGCTTGAATCTGTTCGAATACTGTCAGATTCTCAGTTAGTTATTAGTCAGTTAATGGGGAAATATGAAACTCGAGACACAAACATAATTTGATACAAGGAGTATGTAGGCAAGCTTCTTTTAGCTCTAGAATAGAAAGGCTGTTGTTGGGATATCCATCAGATAGTGCGAGTTGAGAATGAGCAAGCAGATAAGCTGGCTAAAGCCACTGCCATCAAGGAGGGAACCCTTGAATATGGAATTCTCATAGATACTATCCTAAAGCTGAGCTATGAAACTGCTTTTACTATGGTAGCATAACCCATGGAAGGATGGAGATTGCCAATTTATATGTTCCTTTACTCTGATGAGCTGCAATAGACCCAGTAGAGGCTAATAAGATCATTAGGAAGTCCAACTTATACTCTATTAGTGATGGACTCTTATATAAGAGGACTTTTTCTCTTCTCAGTAGATATGTGTTTGATGAATAAGGATATTATTTGCTCAGGGAGATACAAGAGGGTATTTATGGTGCACATGAAGGGCAACGAGCTATGGCGATGAAAGCACTAATGCAGGGATACTTTTGGCCTTCTATGGATGATGATCCAAAAGATCTAGTGCAGAAATGTGAGAAGTACCAGAACCATGACAACTTGTAACATCAACTTACCAATGTCTAGAGACCTATCAAAAGTCTGTGGCCTTTCGCTTAGTGGGGGATGGACATTCTAGGACCTTTTCCACAGGCCATGGCTTAGAGAAAATTCTTAATTATTACAGTGGATCATTTCACCAAATGGGTTAAGGCTGAGCTTGTAGCTTCCATCACTTCATCCTCCGTTATCTAGTTTTTTAAGAAGCCAGTTCTCACTAGGTTTGGCATTTCCCACACTTTAATTATTGACAATGGCAAATAGTTTCATTGCAGACCTTTTAAAGAATATTGTACTAAGCTCAGGATAGATCTCAGATTCACCTCGGTGTACCATCCTCAAACAAATGGGCAAATGGAAGTCACCAACTGGACTATGCTCTCAGGGCTGAAGAAAAGGCTCGACAAGGCCAAAGATATGTGGATAGAAGAGCTTTACAATGTATTATTGGCCTATATCACTTCACCAAGGACCATCATGGGAGAAACTCCTTTTGCTTTATCCTATGGCACAAAGGCTATTATCCTTATTGAGATTGGGCTCCCATCGGGTGAAACCCTCAATTACTCAGAAGATCAAGAATCACACTCTAGATATAATCTTGACATGGTTGAGTTTTGAAGAGAGCAAAAGACCATCATGTTGGAAGCTCACAAAGCTCGGTTAGCTAATTTTCATAACAAAAGAGTTTAATACAAGCATTTCAACAAAGGCTATCTAGTGTTAAGGAGGGCTATCTCAACCCACAGTGCAGCTGGTCCAAGAAAGTTAGGAGCTAATTGGGAAGGCCCATACAAAATAACCGAGATATTGAAGGGTAGTGCATACAAGCTTCATACAATGAGTGGGAAAGAAGTCCCAAGAACATGGACTGCTAAACAACTTAAAGTGCTACTTTCAGTAGCTGACTCCTTTGTAATGCTTTTTATTTTTTTCTTTCCATTTTTATGTAGGACTTGTACTTGTAAACATACATATCAAATAAGAGAAAGTTATAGCTCAAATAAAATGCCTGCAAGACATTACATGCTATCTCCTAAAAAAAGAAAAAAGAGGAAGTGAAGAGAGGTGCAAACCGCACTATAAACATCCCCATCATGCATGCATTTTCAATGCATACTGAACCTACTACATTAATTATGTATCCGTATTTGCACCTTATCCATCTAAATAACTCAGCTTAGTGCTTTAACCATACCTCCATTACTTGCTCTTAGATCTTGCATCCATTACTTGCACTTTTATTGTGCCTCCATTACTTGCACTTTGATTGTGCCTCCATTACTTGCACTTTGATGCATCCCTTACTTGCACTTTGATGGTGTATCCCTTACTTGCACTTTGATTGTGCCTTCATTACTTGCACTTTGATCATGAATCCATTACTTGCACTTTGATCTTGCCTCTATTACTTGCACTTTAATTGTGCATCCATTACTATACTTTAACCGTGCATCCATTACTACAATTTAACAATGCTTTCATTACATCACTTTAATCGTGCATCGATTACAACACTTTAACTGTGCATTCATTACATATTATATCGTACATTCATAATAATATTTTAATGAACTTGAACAATTATAACAGACTAAATGAAATAAAATTTTGAATGAACTTAATAATTCAATTGCATTTATAAAAGTTTTATTCACATATATTTAAAGGCTAATCTTTTACTTTAATACTAGATCCTACTTCTATACTAGCTTTCCTATCTATTGAAAGTTGTACAAAAAGAAAGCCCTATACTGAGATATAAAATATGATAGGCAAAAAATAAAAGTAGGAGAGGCTCGTTTCATTCAGCATCATTGCCTTCAACTGTATCCTGGCCTTTCTCTCCCACTGTCTCCTCTTCTTCCTCTTCCTCCATCTCATCTGCTAGCCAATCAATATCAATCTCAATCATCCAAGATAAGTCCATATCTAGATTTTCTTCTTTAAGCCTCTTGGACATAGCTTAGTAGTAGCGAAACACACCCTGAGCATATCAAACACTATTTTCTTTTCTTTTTTCACATTCGAGCTCATCTAGGACTATTTTTAAGGACTCTTGAGCTTCATGGGTAGCTACCTGCTCAGTCTTCAAGGCATCCTCCAGCTTGTTTACCTTTTTGAATGCCAACTCACAGTCTTGTTGAGTGGCAAGGAAGTTCATCATAATGCTAACCATGTGCTCCACAAAATCATGGCAGAGTTGAGCCAGCTATCAAAACATAAATTTAAGTTTAAGCCTACACACCTTAGAAAATAAACATAATAAAGCATTTCTATTTACTTATTGTAGTGGTACCCGAATGTCTGAGCGAGAGCATTTCCATCCATGTTCATGTGCTCATGCCTCTCTTGGGGCCCCGAGGATCATGGACGGAACCCATTGAATGGGTGCATCCCTAACAAAAAACTCATCCTTATGGGGGCTGCTGAGCCTTTTTATCAAAGCTATAACCAACCTCATGGGGCTATATCGGCCGAGCAGTATCTCTGTTGACCCCCCACCAACAGCAGCAGGAAATACCACTCCTGAGCTAGACTTTTGAGAGGTACCTCCGACCTCGACCAACTTTCCCTTTTGAGAGTCATGGCTGGATCCACTAGTTTCTCGGTGTTTGCCTTTATCATGCCAAGCCTTTTTTCACGCTTCGCACTCGACAACTTACTTGACCATGCGCTTGAGTTCCTTTGTGGTAGATCCTTTCAATATTTCTACATACAAAGGAAACAAGTTGAGTAAATAAACTTGAACATAATACACATCACTTAAAGATGAAAATATACTAGCCCAATCAGAAATGCGAGCTTCTCTCGAGGCCTCGTATAAAGGGAAATGCTCCCTTACAAGGTGAAGAATGTTCCTTTTCTCTCTCAGAACATCTTGCTTTATTTTTACAAAGTATCTTTGCTCTTTGGGATCAAGGTTTTTTAAGTTCACAATGTCATTGTTGTATACAATAACCTATTCAGTTTGACATTCAAAGCCCCCTTCCTACTCCACCATAAAAAATTGATCCTTCCAGTTCTTCACATGTGATATCCCTAGTTTTTGAAAATTTCTAATTTTAAGAAATTTAATAAAATAAATTAAAATTTAATCAGATAAATTAAATAAATGATTTTAAATAAAAAAATTAAGGTTTTTTAAATGGAAAAGTGGAATATATAAGTGATATATATATAATAGATATAACAAATATAAAGTCAAATTTTTAAAAAAGTCAAAGCAAAAATCCAATGGCATTTTTATAAATAAACTTTAGAAATTTACAATTATTTAAATTATTCAAAAACAATTTATTTTTGAATGAAACATGTATTTTTGGATTTTTAAATAAATAAATAAATAAATAAATAATTATTAAATTAATTAAATAATATATATAGATATAATAAAAGTGGAAAGAAAGAGAAAGTTCATTTGGTCTTCTTCTTCTTCCTAGTGTTTGCTGAACCTCCATGGATGCCAAGCTAAGGATTTTTCTTCTTCCATAATCCACAAATTGAAGGATTTCAAGTGTTCAAAGTGGATTTTTGGTGATTTCCACCAAAATTAGTAAGTTTTCAACTTCTTTCTTTGGATTTCATGAAATTTGTAAATATGTGTGTTTTGGGTTGTTGAAGTAGTAGGATTTAATTATCTATTTGGGTATGGATGAAGTTATTTTAAGTATTTAACAATGATTAAAAGTTGGATTGAAGAAATAGTTGAGTTTGGGTAAAGATTGGCGAAGAGAGAGAATTTAGGGTTATGGAATGTTAGGGTTTGTGAAATCATTAGTTTTAATTGTGCAAATTGATTCTAAATGAGTTTTTTTTATGCATAAAAAGTATTTTAAAGTTAAATATTGGATTTAGTTGAGTTTGATTGGAATTTGAGAATGGAAGTGGTGATTTAGGGTTTTGGAAAAGTGAATTTTTAAAGTTGTTGAATTGTTTGATTTTATTGGCTAAAGCATATTCTTTAGTAATAAAAGTGATGAATATAAGTTTGAAGTGATAAATAGATTGAGTTGAAATGGAAAATCTTCAATGGGGGAAGGTTATTCCATTTTAGAATTTTGGTCATAAGTATGTGTTTTTATAATGTAATTGGTTTAAACATGCTAAAATGTGTTTTAATAATATAACTAAACTTAAATTACCAAATTGTATGGCCTAGTATGGTATTCCAAAGTTAAAGTGAGGTTAGCCTTAACTTTGGGACTTTTGTTTGAATGATGTTTAATTATGATTTAAGATTGGAAATACCTTAGAATGTGATACTAAATGATTATTTTTTATTACATTTTGTATAGGCATTGAGGAGAATTAATTTTCCCCATCCAAGTGTTGAAGGGCAAGTAGGAAGAGAAGATTGGAGGTGGTGTTTCAGCTTGCTTTTGATTGCTTTTAGAGGTAAGTACAAACTTTTGGTTGCTTTTGGTTGCCTTTGGGCTAGACACTGGGTGTCAATGTGGACCAAAACAATAACTCTGAGATTTGAATGATATATTAGATTTTTTGGGCCCATGTTTGTGTTTGTTTTATGTGAAATGTAAAATGATTGAAAAAGATGTTCATAGGGTGTCATGATATACATAAGTATTATACATTGGCGTTATTTTACAGTTTTATTTCTATCAAAGTTTGTACCGCTAGGCTTTTGGCTTAGCGCGATCGTAATTCATCACGCATGTGTGACTAGGGAGATTCGATATAGCCGAAGAGTTCATCTACACCGAGTCGGGTCTAGATTTGAGATTTTTAGTGTAGAGTTGATTTTTGGGCATCAAGATCAGAAACACTGTCAGCATGTATATATTTTTATTATATTTTGATATTTCATATATTATATTATGTTTTGATGCATATATATATATATATTGTAAATTATAAAGAATGTGTTGAAAAAATTTATAATGTGGGTTGATGTGTGTTTTGAAAAAATATATATATGTATATGTATAAATGTGTTGTGAAATTCAGAGAAATTGAGGAGTATGGGTGAAATGGTGATTTGATATTATTTGGGAGTGTTATCTTATGCAGGTTGTGGTTTTGTTGTGTAATATCCCAAATTTTTGAAATTCCTAATTTTTAAAATTTTTTATAAAATAAATTATAAGTTAATTGGATAAATTAAATAAATAATTTTAAATGAAAAATGAAAAGATTTTGAGTGAAAAAGTAAAATGTATATATGATATATTTGTAAATATACATAACATATACAAATTAATTTTTAAAAGTCAAAGTTTATTTTAATAATTTAAAAATTAAATCATATTATTAATGGAAGATGATATTTTGATGTTAAAATTAAATAATAATATATATACTTGGTGGTAATTAAAAGTAAAAAATATAAGGTTGAAATTAAAAGTAGGTGGAGAGAGATATTTACTTAGTCTTCTTCTTCTTCTTCTTTATTCCATAGCCGATTTTCATGGTTGTGCAAGAGAGGATTTTTGCTTCTTCTAAGATTCCTAAGGTGAAGGATTTTCAAGCTTTCAAGGGAAGAATTGGCAATTTCCTCTTGAGTTGGTAAGTTTTCAACTTGTTTTTCTTGGATTTTCTTAAAGATGTGAAGTTTGACTTTGTTATGGTTGTATGTTTTAATTGTTGGAATTGGTAAGTATGAAGTTATTTTGAGTAGTTAACCATGATTTTAAGGTTGGATTGAAGAAATAGTTAAGTTTGAGTTGAGTTTGGTGTAGAGAGAGAGAGAGAGTTAGGGTCATGTAACTTTTGAGTTGTGAATTCATGGTTTTAAATTGTGTAATTTGATTTCAATTGAGTTACTTTGATGTATAACCAAGTATGTTAAAGTTAAATGATGGATTTGGTTGAGTTTGAATAGAGTTGGAAATGAAAAGAGATTGTTCAAAGTATGAGTTAAGAATGATAATTTTGGATATGTGATTATTTTATGTTGATATCAGGATTTTGGCCTGACATGCCCAGTGGCACGGCCATGTCATTGGGTGTGTCGATAATTCTATTTTTAGTATTAGTGGCACGTGCAGTGATATACCCATGTCACTGAGCATGTCAAAACTACTATAATGCAATATGTTTGGCACGGGCAGTGACACACCCATGTCACTAGGCGTGTCAAAGCTTATGTGTAGAAGGCAAAGGGCACGGTCATTGGCATACCCATGTCGTTGAGCGTGTCATTTGTAGAATTTGCCCAAGATAGCTCTTTTCTTTATTTTTCTTTAGTGGTTCTTATCTTTGTGTTGAGAGATCATGTATATGTATATTAATGTGGAAAGTTCAAGATTTGGAAATGCCTTTAAGTGTGATACTAAGTGATTATTTATAATCACATTTGGTTTAGGCATTGAGGAGATTTGATTTGCCCAATCCTAGTGTTGAAGGATATCATGGAAGAAAAGGTTGACGGTGGTGTTTGAGCTTGTTTTTGGTTGCTCTTAGAGGTATGTACAAACTTTGGATGAATTGGTTATATTTGTATTATATTGGGCTTAACACATTTTGAATTGAAAATTGTGTTAAGCTACTTGATACATGGAACATGTATGAATAATGTGCTCTGACATGTGAAATGTCATATTTGTATTAAATGCATTGTGAAAAGCCATTGTTAATGGCTAAATAGTGTAAAATTTGAAAATGACCCAAAGTGTTTGGGTAATGTGATTTTGATATGGAATGTACTACATTGTGATCATATATTGAGATATGATGAAATGTGATAAATTGAAATGAGATGACATTGAGAAAAATAAGAAAAAGAGGCAATATACTTAATTGATAATGAGAAAAGAGGCAATGTGTGATTTTCGCCCCCACTCCCGGTGGAATGGTTCTTGCGACTCCGGCACTGTTTAGGCTCAGGGCCTTAGAGAACACAGACCTAAGCTCGGAGAAAATGGAGTCGCCACCCGGACGGGCCGGAAAAAAGAAAAGAGTGGATGACTCGATTCCTAAGGAATCCACAATCCCCTAATGGGTTCAGAAAGATGGTTATGTGTGGGGAAGGTGAGAAATGGCCCAGCACCCCCACAACACCCGGTTCATTGGAATCGGCCTCCTTTGCAGGTCTTAATATTATAAAATTCCTAAGTATAACAATTTTATCCATATTACACGCAACAATTGAAATAAAGCATCATTATATTAAAATCAAAGCAATGTTCAAACCAAAGCAAATAAATGGACACCCATCCGAAGATGGAAACATGTCCTTAGATCATCCATGTCTAAACTAAATAGGACACCCACCAAAATGTAGAAACATGTCCTTTACATTTGTCCAAAATATAAAAGCAATTTAAATTACATAATACTTAACTAATGAGGTACCCACAAAGTGGAAACATACCTTTTACAATTTTAATACTAAAATAAGCAAATAATAATCATAATAATAAAAAAAATTATCAATCCATGATAAATTAAGTAAATCAAGCATTGAAATTAAATCAACCATCAAAATATATAATAAACCATATAATCAAATCTAAAATTAAATAAAGCAAGTAAAGATACAAATTAGGGTTTACTGTTTCAATTTAAAGTTTTTTAATTAACATTTAAGGTTTTGGGATTTTAGTATTATTATTGTTATTTGTTTAGGCAACTGTAAAGATTTTGAAAAATTGGAATGAATTAGGGTTTTATAAATTTAAGAAATTAGTAAGGTTCTTTGATTGATCAAATTAGGGTTTAAGGGTAACATCATGAAATTAGGATTTTGGAATCTTAAGACATTAGAGTTTATAATTCTTGATTACTGGATTGTGATTTTAGTTTTATTAGATTATGGCTTTAGGGTTTAGATTAACTATTTTGGGGTTTAAGTTCACTGATTTAGGGTTTAGAAAAACTTAGAGTTTACTGTTTTGGTTTTTTGAGAAAGTTAGGGTTTTTGGTGTTTTAGAAAATATGTTTAGTTTTAGGGTTTAAGAAAATAGTTTAGAGCTTTCTAATTGTTTAAGGAAACTAAAATTAATTAGGAAAAGAAACCAAAAACAAATAGAATTTGGTTTTGAAAAAAACTGCGTTGGAAAATTTCGCTAGCGAAAACTGCGAGCGTTGGCTAAGAATTGCGAGTGAGCAAATAAATTCCTGCGGGTGGGCGCTGGGCTGCCAGCCAATTTGTAGAAGAAAATTCCTGCGGGCGAATTGGCCTGGCCAATTGGACATTGGGCAATGAAATTTTTTCCTCACCGATTTTTATTTTTATTTTTATTTTTATTATTATTTATTATTATTATATTTTTTTTCTTAACTTCACCATTTTTGTTTTATTAAAAATTATAAATAATAAATACTAAAATAAATATTATTTAATTAAAATACCATAAAAATTATTTTAGACTATATATAAAAAATATCGGACCAGACTGGGTCAAAAATTAAGGGTTTACAGTTGGCCCTCTGCTTGAACGATCTGAGACTTTAGTAAAAGAGAGTGAAAAGCAATAAGGATAATTTTAGGTTCTGGACCTAAGGGTAATTTGGGTTCTAGACCCGAGCTAAGTTCTGAACTTTTAAGAGAAATTTTAGGTTCTGGACCTAAGGGTAATTTGGGTTCTGGACCCAAGCTAAGTTCTGGACTTAAAAGAGATTTTAGATTCTGGACCTAAGGATAATTTGGGTTCTAGACCTAAGCTAAGTTCTGGACTTAAGAATAATTAGGATTCTCGATCCTAAACTAGATTTGGATACTCGATCCTAAACTGGATTTGGATACTCGATCCTAAACTGGATTTGGATACTCGATCCTAACTGGATTTGGATACTCGCTCTTAAACTGGATTTGGATACTCGATCGTAAATGGATTCGGATACTCGATCCTAACTGGATTTGGATACTCGATCCTAACTGGATTTGGATACTCGATCCTAAACTGGATTTGGATACTCGATCCTAAACTGGTTTTGGATACTCGACCCTAAATTGGATTTGGATACTCGACCCTAAATTGGATACTCAATCCTAACTGTGTAGGCTCAAACCAAAGATTTTTTTCCATGCAAGCTTTGATTGACGTTTGTATTTTGTCTTATTCCTTTCATAAACATGTATTTCTTCTTTTGCAAAATGACTGGAGCTTCCTCAAGCAATGGGCTTTCCATGCCCCCTTGGTTCAATATCTTCTTTTGATTCTTCACTTCACAAGGTGTTTGTTGTTTACTTTGATAAAGAATAGACAATACAAGACAAGAAAGTGCGATGTGATATGCTCATGTATGCATGATATGCATGAATAATACTTACAATAGTTCCATCGACTCATAGACTAAGGTTATCAGCTGAAGTGCTCTCATAGATTTCCTCCAGATGCTCATTCAGGTCTTGCACTGGAATGGCAGAAGGCTTCACTTTTATGGCTTTTATCCTCGAGATATTGAAAACATGAATAATGGAGACCCCAAGCAGCAGAGATACATCCATTTATAACTATTGTTTAGCATGTCAGTTGGTAGCTTCTTCATGACCTTGCTAATAATCATTTCCTTTGCCCAATGTGTTCTTCGAGTTTTGATGGTGCAACAAACTTCTCTTAACTTGAAAGCTTTGTATATTATGTATACATATCTATATATTATTTTTTTAAAAAAAAATTTATTTTGAAATCAAATGTTGGCTTTGCCAAATCAATGTCAATATACCTCAGGACTTGATTTTCCAAATTAACATATCTATAACATGACAACCCTAGTTACCTGTACTAAACTCGAGAATATTTAAGAAAGAATTGTTGCACTTTAGATAGGCACATACACATTACGTGGCCAAAGGTCTCATTGAGTTTAAATATTGTCTATCTCATATGCATGTTTATTCAAATTATCTCCACTAATAGACTCTACCTACCAAGAGAGATCAAAAGGTCTTTAATAGGCTTGAAATGGGATCTATAAGGGACCCAAGTTTAAATGAAGGCCATTTTGAGATAGGAGCTGATGTGACACAGTGGACAAACCTTCACACTACAAACTGCTTGTTGGAACTTTAGACAATTGGGAGCATGAAAAGATAGAGCTTTGAACGTCCTCCCATCATCTTGGCATTAATCTATATTTTGATTGGGACAGTCTTCATTTCTTTTCTTCTTTTACCTTTTCTTTCTCTTTATTTTTCTTATTCTTCCCTTTTCTTTCTCTTTATTTTTCTTACTCTTCCCTTTCTTTCTCTTTATTTTTCTTACTCTTCCCTTTCTTTGAGCATTTTATCATTTTGTCCTTCTTCTCTGTAGGACTGTCAAGAATAGAAATTTCATGAACTGGATGGTCTTTCTCATTTTTCTCTGATTTTGATCGAATCTTTGGTTGGGTTGGACTAATTCAAGTTAAACTGTCCTTATAAACCAAATGAAAGCCTTTTGCTGCTTTAGGTAAAAGAGAACTCAATTGGCTTTTTGAACCACCATTTTAGGTTTTATCTTTTTTTCTTTTCTTTCTTTTTTCTTTTGTCTTTTTTTTGTCCTTTTTTTTCTCTTTTTTCCTCTTTTTTCTTTCTTTTTCTTCTTTTTTTTTTGGTTCTAGCTCTAAAAGAGTTGTCTTATTTGAGTTGTCTTGTTTGTACCAACTTGGGTTTCTAATAATGGATGAGTGAAGTGACATAAATCTTCTTTAATAGGGATAAATCATTTGTTACTCTGATATTGTCTTGATAGATTAAAGATATTAGGTTAACTTCAACTACCCTTATGGTCTTGAGAACATCAACTATCCTTACAGTCTTGAGAACTTCAACTATCTTCATGGTCTTGACTATTCATTCCTTTCTTTGATCTTCCTGCCTCTTCATCTTAGTGATCGTAAGACTTGTCAAAAGTATCACAATAGCTCAGGGTAGGTCATTGGGGTTATATGCCAATGAAAAGAAATCTAAAATTTCATGAAGGTTCAAAGGGACAACTAGGGATTGATATTTAATTGGGTGGATACTAGTTGTTGGCTAACCAAACAATGCCTAGATCATCTCTCTCTTAAATAAGCAGAGTTCAATTTTGCCTCGAAAGTTTGTCAACGCATGTTCTAAGACTGACTAAGACCTAGACAAAGGTAATTATGCAGGAGCCCTCTCTAAGTAAGCATACACAACTCCATGCTATAGAGCAATTCCCTCACTTAGTAAAGTCATTCGAGTCATGATGCACAAATATATTAATTCGTGAATCATCAAGCTAGATTCCTCATTAGTTGAGCACCAAAATGAATAAAGACCAACAAAAATTTTGATGAAAGTAATTTATTCAAACAACTTTAAATTTGAAAAACACGATTGTTCCATAAAACACCAAATAAAGAAAATAAAACAAGAAAAATAAACAAGCCAAGGGAAGTTCATTGAGTTAAGCTTCTTCTCCTTTCACATCTTCAATGTTTCCATCTTGAAAGGATGATAAAACAAAATCTTCTTCCAATCCTTTTCCCACCATGAAGGTTGCCGGTGGAGGTACTCTTCCAAACTTAGGCAAAGGATTGTTCTTGGTATTGGGTTTGTCAGGCTCGGGCAGCTTACCACTATCAATCAAATCTTGGATCTCATGTCTTAGATGAGCACATTTGTCCGTGTCATGCCCTTGCATTTGATGAAATTGACAGAAGGCCTTGGCATTGAAGTTTGGTGGCAGAGGATTATGTAGCGGTCGAGGAGCCAATGGTTGTAATAACCCTTTCTTTTGTAGCTTATTGAGAACCCAAGATAGCGGCTTCCCTAATTCTAAAAACTGCCTCATTCCTCCTTGACTAGTGACATTAACATCAGCTTCCTTTTGTGTACTTTGATTGCTAGGCTGATAATTTCCTTTCTCATTCCTTCTTGCCGAAAAGCGATTCTTCTCCCTTTCCCACTCTTCAATTTGTAGACCAGCTTGAGAAGATCTTTGAAATCACGGATGAGTGTATGAGACATTCTTTCATGAAGACTAGGCAACACCCCTCTCACAATCATCCTTATTTGATCGGATTCATTGGGCCTTTTCTTGAGCAAAGCAGCCTTATTTCTCCATCTTTTAACATAGTCCACAAAATTCTCATTTGGCCTTTGTCTAATGGACTCAACTTCCATTAAGGTAACTTCCATTTCAACATTATATCCATATTGTTGGATGAAGGCCTTGTATAGTAGATCCCAAGTCTTTTGTGTTCCTTCTTCTAAGGTATTAAACCAATTTTGGATAACATGATCCAATGAGAGCATAAAGTACCTTAGAGTTTGAGCTTTAGTAGCTCGGACAGACTGTATAGCAGTGATATACTGCTTCACATGGAGGTGAGGATTTCCAGTTCCATCAAACTTTGCAAAGGATGGCATCTTGAATTTGTATGGCACTTCTTCGTCTAGCTCAAATAATGTGTCAACTTTGGACATTTCTTCGATTTGTAGTTTCTTCTCAAATTTCTTTTCTAAATCCGTGATCGTCCTTTCAAAATCAGAAGTCTCAGTTTTCTCCATAGCTGATCTTTCAACAATCTTCGATTCTTTCTTCTTGTCTTGAGGATTTTGTAAATATTAAGCCCAATCATCATCATCATCAATGATCACCTTATCATCATCAAAAACCACTTCACCAACTTGAGCCTTCCCCTTATCTTTCTTGATGCTAGCAGATGCTTCGGCATTGTTTCCTAAAATTGCAGCTAATTGATTCTTCATAGTCTCAGCTATGGCCTCTTTTAATTCTTCCATTTTGGTGAGCAAGTGATTGAGTTATTGCTAGATTCTTCATCTATGGCGTAGGTCGGATTGTCGTAAGCTTTCGAACTATGGTAATCTAGGGCTGCGTACCAGAAGGGATCAATGATATGATATGCAAATGTATGCATGTATGCACAAACAATAAAACAAAGATAAGTAGGACGTTCCTTCCAACCTTATAACATCCACACATAAATGGCGAGTCTCTTTTCTTAGGTATATGGTTAACAAAATACCAACATGGGGCATCTTATTTTCGAATATTTCCCTCGAACATTTCAAAATGGAAATCAGTTCATGATAATTCCCATTAATTAGGTTCTAATCCATTCAACCAACTAAAGTAGCTTTTATGCTATATTTGATTAAAACTAAATTAAGAGGTTTATTATAAATAGATTTATCACTTGAAAAAAAGTAACTAATGGTTCATGCCAAAAACAAGCCCATGATTAATAATTTATTAGTATAAACTAGGCTCACAATTGATTTTTGGTATTTCGTAATTGACTTAAATATTTGTAAGCTCTTTTAAAGAAAAGGTTGGATAAAAATAATTTTGTTTCTAAGCCCATTGTAAAAAGATTTTAGAAAAAATTGATTTTGGGCTTAGTATTTGGGTTATGAGCAAAAGAATTTTTTATTTGATTTTAGAAAAGTTTTATGTCCAAATACCATCTTGAAAAGTTCTGAAAATAGCTTTGGTCTTTTAGATTTTAAAGAAAAAATTTATTTGAGCTCACAATGTATTTAGGTCATATTAGAAAAAGAACAAACCAAATAAGCCATGATTTAAACCAAGATAAATTAACCATAGTCAAACAACATGCATTCGGGGTAAAAACCTAAGGAAAGTAACTAGGCCAATTACATGAGCTTTAGTCTTTGGGTTAAAAGGCTTAGGTTCCCATAGCTAGTATATACCAAATGGTACGAGGCTATGAGTGGTTATGCCATGCTCGATCTCTATATATTGAGTGAAAGTATGGTATCCCTTACATAACACAACACGGGTAACACGGGCATCCTAACTCATACATACGATACAATCTAAAATGATGCAATGGATAATATCATTATAAGAAAGAATAGAATAATATAAAGACCAATAGAATCAACTTCTCTTAACCCTAGTGGAGTCGCCACTATGAGCGGGGATTTTCGCCTCCACTCCCGGTGGAATGGTTCTTATGACTTCGGCACTATTTAGGCTCAGGGTCTTAGAGAACACAGACTTAAGCCTGAAAAAAATGGAGTCACCACCCGGATGGGTCGGGAAAAAGAAAAGGGTGGATGACTTGATTCCTAAGGAATCTCCAACCCCCTAATGGGTTCGGAAAGTTGGGTACGTGTGGGGAAGCTGAGAAATGGCCCAGGACCCCCACAACGCCCGGTTTATTGGAACCGGCCTCCTTTGCAGGTCTTAATATTATAAAATTCTTAAGTATAATAATATTATCCATATTACACGCAACAATTGAAATAAAGCGTCATTATATTAAAATCTAAGCAATGTCCAAACCAAAGCAAATAAATGGACACCCATCCGAAGATGGAAACATGTCCTTACATCATCCATGTCTAAACTAAATAGGACACCCACCAAAAGGTAGAAACATGTCCTTTACATTGGTCCAAAATATAAAAGCAATTTAAATTGCATAATACTTAACTAATGAGGTACTCACAAAGTGGAAACATACCTCTTACAATTTTAATACTAAAATAAGCAAATAATAATCATAATAATAAAGAAAATATCCATCCATGATAAATTAAATAAATCAAGCATTAAAATTAAATCAACCATCAAAATATATAATAAACCATATAATCAAATCTAAAATGAAATAAAGCAAGTAAAGATACAAATTAGGGTTTATTGTTTCAATTTAAAGTTCTTTAATTAAAATTTATTGTTTTAGGATTTTAGTATTATTATTGTTATTTGTTTAGGCTACTGTAAAGATTTTGAAAAATTGGAATGAATTAGGGTTTTATAAATTTAAGGAATTAGTAAGGTTCTTTGATTGATCAAATTAGGGTTTTGGAATCTTAAGACATTAGAGTTTATAATTCTTGGTTGCTGGATTGTGATTTTAGTTTTATTAGATTATGGCTTTAGGGTTTAGATTAACTAGTTTGGGTTTTAAGTTCACTGATTTAGGGTTTAGGAAAACTTAGGGTTTACTGTTTTGGTTTTTTGAGAAAGTTAGGGTTTTTGGTGTTTTAGAAAACATGTTTAGTTTTAGGGTTTAAGAAAATAGTTTAGAGTTTTATAAGATAATTATGATTTTTAGAAAATGTAAAGAGAACTAGGGTTTGGAGATTTAAGAAAACATTTGGAGATTTTGGATAAAAAGTTATGGTGTAGATGAAAATAGTTGGTAAAAACAATTTGGAAACAGAAGAAACCCTTTAGGGTTTTTAAGATTTTTGGAAATAGAAGTGTAATTTAGGGTTTGTGAAGTTTTTTTATTAAATTGTATGATGAAATAATTAATCCAATTTGAATGGTGAAGCTACTGTAAAGAAATAAATAAAGAAAATAGAGATTCAAACCTCCATTCGTTGGTTCCACCAAAAATTACTTTCTGGATGAACAATAACAAAGGTAGTGTGGCTACCTTTGATGAATTGTTGATTGCTTGCTTATTGCTAATGTCTCTTGCTAGGATTTTTTGTCTTTTTTCCTCAGTCATAAGTCCAATTTTTGATCAATCAAAGTCCCAAAGTTTAGCTCAGTAAAAAAAAATTTCCTCTCAATCCCTTTCACTTAATTCTGAGTTTTAAAGTGTTATTTATAGGAAAAATCATAAACCTAATTCTAATTGTTTAAGGAAACTAAAATTAATTAGGAAAAGAAACCAAAACCAAATAGAATTTGGTTTCGGAAAAAACTGCGTTGGAAAATTTTGCTGGCAAAAACTGCAAGTGCTGGCCAAGAATTGTGAGCAAGCAAAGAAATTCCTGTGGGCGGGTGCTGGGCGGCCAGCCAATTCGCCGCAGGAAATTCTTGTGGGCGAATTGACCTGGCCAATTGGACATTGGCCGACGAAATTTTTTCGTTGCCGATTTTTCCATAGCTGATTTTTATTTTTATTTTTATTTTTATTTTTATTTTTATTTTTATTTTTATTTTTATTTTTATTTTTATTTTTATTTTTATTTATTATTATTATTATATTTTTTATTAACTTCACCATTTTTATTTTTATTAAAAATTATAATAATAAATGCTAAAATAAATATAATTTAATTAAAATACCACAAAAATTATTTTGGACTATATATAAAAAATATCGGACCGGACTGGGTCAAAAATTAAGGGTCTACAATGTGCCTAGTTTGATTATGGGAAAATGAGAAATAAATTGATAATGGAAATATGAAATAATTGTGTGCCTAGGATGTTATTCAATTTCTAGAGTTCTGTGTTTGGCGGCATGCCTATGAGATTTTACTCATTATTTGCCTTTGGGGCTAGCTTTTGAGCAATTATTTGATCTGCCTTCTGGGCTAGACACTTGGCATCACTGTGTTATGATCTGACTTCGGGGCTAGCTTTTGAGAAATTATTATGAATTGCCTTCAGGGCTAGCTTTTGAGTAATTATTTGATTTGCCTTCGGGGCTAGACACATGGTGTCAAATTGGATCAAAACAATAACTCTAGGATTTGAATAACATATTAGATCCTTTAGGCCCATGCTTGTGTTAGTTTTTATGTGAATTGTGAATTGTGGAACAATTGAGAAATATGGTAAGATGAAATGACATGAAATATGATATCCATATGCATTGTGCATTGGCATTGCATTTGAACTTTATTATTACCAAAGTTTGTACCACTAGGCTTTTGGCTTAGCGTGATTATAATTCATCGCGCAGGTGACAGGGGAGATCCGGTAGAGCCGGAGAGTTCGTCTTAATGGAGCCAGGTCTAGATTTGAGATCTTGAGTGTAGAGTTGATTGTTGGACATCAAGATCAGAGACACACTGTCAGCATGTACATATTATACATTATCATACAGTTTGACATTATGTATGTTATATTATGTTTTGATGTATATATATTGATATATTGTAAATTATAAATTTTGTAATGGAGGTTTGATATGTGTTTTTTATAAGTAATATTTTATTTGTTATTTATATATATTTTAAAGTACTTAAGATTTAAAAAAATTGAAAAGTAAGATTTTTATTAAAATGGATTGTAACATTTTTGTACTGTATATGCATATATCACATATGATGGATGTATGTATTGTATGTATATAGGTAATAAGGGTGTTACATGTTGAATTTGGAAATTTTTTCCAAAGATTTTTATGGAAAATGCTTAATTTAGAACCTATGATTTCTAATAATTTTTATTTGTTATTTAAATATACATTTAAAAGTATTTAAGATTATAAATTAGAAAAGTAAAATTTTTTTTATTAAATCGGATTGGTAGAGCTGTTGAGCTAGGCTTCAGTTCAGCAGCCGCCGCCGTCGCCACAGTCACAACTGCAGTTGCCGATTAGGAAGTATTATAAGCTGAGGAAGTTTGGAGCTGAGGACTTTGTTGGTACTACAGACCCTGGTGTAGCAGAGTAGTGGCTAGACAGGGTCCAAAGAGTGTTTATCTAGCTACAGGCTACTCTAGAGGAGAAGTTTGATTATGCCAGATCTCTGTTGCAAAGGGATGCATATGAGTGGTGGAAGATGGTTCCACATGCTATGGTTGATCCACCAGTCCTGGCCTATGATGATTTCCAGTGGGAATTCGAGTAGAAGTATACTATGAGGGAGTATAAGGATGCGAAGAAGATGGAGTTTGTGAGTTCGAGGCAGGATACCAAGACCGTGACAGAGTATGAGATAGAGTTTATCCAGCTGAGTCAGTATGCTGGTGGGATCATTTTTTATGAGATTGGCCGATGCCAGACGTTTGAGGAGGGGCTGAGACCCTCTATTATATGTATTGTGGCAGGCTCTCGGTATCAAGACTTTTCTCAGTTAGTTGCAGTAGCCAGGAGTGTTGAGATAGCATAGGGTCTTACAACAACTGCTAGGGTTGAGGAGAGCAAAGCTAGGAGACCCTAGGGTAAGGCAGGGTCTTAATCATTGAAGAGAGGTAGAGGGGGATATCCTCAGATGTTCAATAGGAGCCAGGGGAAGTCTGGTAGGTCAGCACAACAGCAAAGATAGAGACAGAGACCTGCAGTTTTAGTGGTTAGTGCTCTGACTCTAGTGGCTCAGAGGCCTGCTCCACCTACCTGTGTTCATTATAGTACAGCACACGGAGGTGTCTACTAGAGAAGAGGTGCATTAGTAGTGTGTTTCATATTTGGATCGCCAGACCATTTTATCAAAGATTGTCTAGAGCCACCAGAGGATAGACAGGCAGATACTGCACCTTCTCAACCCAGTGTCAGAGGGGATCGTGGTGGCAGAGGTTTTGGTAGAACTGGTCAATCTGGAACTAGTTAGAGAGGCATTTCTATAGCCGGGGGTAGACCAGATGAGGCAAGGCCATCGCAACAGGTCTATGTGATGTAGAGGCAGCCGGATGCTTCAGCTATTATTACTGGTACTTTTACTTTATTTGGTACTTCAGTGTCTTGCATTGATAGACCCTGGGTCAACTCATTCATACATCAGTGCATCCATATTACCTATGAGTGATTTGCATTCTGAGTCCCTAGGATTTTATATTTTAGTGACAAATCATTTAGGGCACAATGTTGTGGTTAGCAGGGTGCATCGAGACAGTTTGATTGTGGTTCAGGATGAGGAGTTTCTCAGTGACCTGATTGAGATGCCTTTTAGGGAGTATGATCTTATTTTGGGCATGGATTGGTTATCCAGGCATGGGATTATAGTAGACTGTCAGCGAAAACATGTTACCCTGAGAACACGTGATGGTAGGGATGTGATGGTATCTAGTGATCAGAGGCATCTTTCATCCATTTTTGTTTTAGCTATTTTAGCTAGGAGGATGATTCGGAAGGGATATGAGGCTTTTCTTGCTCATGTTGTAGATACTAGAGTACTGGGGTCCCAGCTTGGCAATATATCTATAGTTGCTGAATTTTCTGATGTTTTTCCTGATGAGTTGCTAGGGGTACCACCTGAGAGAGAGGTTGAGTTTGGTACTAATCTATTGCCTTGTACCACTCCCATCTCTATTACCCCTTACCAGATGGCACCTGCTGAGTTGAGAGAGTTGAAGGTGTAGTTGCAGGAATTGCTATATAAAGGGTTCATCTGCCCTAGTGTGTTCCCGTGGTGAGTACCTATTTGTTTTGTGAAGAAGAAGGATGACACCTTAAGATTGTGTATTGATTACAGACATTCGAATAAGGTGACCATCATGAATAAATATGCATTGCCTCGGATAGATGATCTCTTTGATCAGTTGAAGGGTACAGTAGTATTCTCTAAGATTGATCTGAGATCAGGGTACCATCAGTTGAGAGTCAGAGATGTGGATGTACCCAAGACAGCTTTTCGCATGAGGTATGGGCATTATGAGTTTTTGGTGATGCCCTTTGGACTGACAAATGCATCAGTAGCATTTATGAATTTGATGAACAAGGGTTCAAACCCTAGTTAGATCAGTTTGTGGTGGTCTTCATTGATGATATTCTGGTGTATTCGCGTAATGATGAGGATTATGACAGACATTTGCGAATTGTATTGCAAACTCTTAGAGAGAAGTAGTTGTATGCTAAGCTACCTAAGTGTGAGTTATGGCTCAATTAGGTGACTTTTCTCGATCATATGGTTTCGGTAGAGAGTATTAGAGTTGATCCAAGTAAAGTCGAGGCTATCTTGAATTGGAGTCCACCAAAGATTGTGACAGAGGTTAGATATTTTTTGGGATTGGCAGGCTATTATCATCGATTTGTGAAGGGTTTTTCTATGATAGCTACACCACTCACCAGATTACTTTGGAAGGGAGTTAGATTTGTGTGGACAGATCGGTGTCAGGCGAGTTTTGAGCAGCTGGGGGAGATGTTGACTAAAGCTCCAATCCTTACCCTGCCTATGGAAGGTAAACTATATGCGATATGATGCTTCACATAGTGATTTAGGTTGTGTTCTGATGCATGAGGGTAGAGTCATTGCATATGCCTCACGACAGTTAAAGCCGCATGACCTAAATTATTCAACTCATGATTTGTAGCTAGCAGCCATAGTTTTTGCATTGAAGATTTGGCGGCATTATTTGTATGGGGAGAAGTGTTTCAATTATACTGATCACATGAGTTTGAAGTACCTGGGGGTTCAGAGAGAGCTGAATCTTTTACAGAGACTATGGTTAGAGTTGATTAAAGACTACAACTATCTAATTGATTATCATTCTTTCAAGGCAAATGTTATTGTTGATGCCTTGAGTCAGAAGTCTTTGGCAAGTTTGATTGCTTATTTGCTCTTATTGTTTGTTGAGTTGAGAGTGTTGCATGCCATATTTGAGTCATGTGATGATGGTGTTTTAATGGCTCAGTTATAGTTAAGGCCAATTTTGTTGGATCAGTTTAGGGAGTCTCAGTTGGTAGACGAGAAAATCTAGAAGATTGTGATGGATTCTCATAAGGGGAAAAGTCTAGATTTTCATGTGAGAGATGATGGTTGTTTGTGGTACAAAGATAGGTTCTGTATTCCTGATGATGTAGTATTAAAGAGAATGATTTTAGAGGAAGCACATCTGTAACACCCCGATACTCCATATAAGTACTATACATATACCTGGTATACGTACAGTAAGTATATAAAGTATAAGGATGTCGTTTTTCGTTACAATTTAAAAACCTTTAACATATTTCAAACCACAATACATTAATTTAAAGAACATTTACAAATTTGATATACTTTTAATGATCTTATAAATATACCATAATCTTATCTTTCTCAAAACATCATTTATACAAATGAATACATTTTTGATAGAATACATCATAATTAAATTATACATGTATGCATCACCCTCTAGTTGGTCTCGATAAACTCTTACTCTTCTCGTGGCATAACGAAAGACTTCATATCTTCCACCTGGTCACCTGCGCGATCATATAACCGCGCTAAGCCTGAGAGCTTAGTAGTACAAATATAAAATATACACATACATTATAAAAATACTAACATATAATGATATATCAATTCCATGTAACCTTAGCTTCTATCATATCTTTTCTTTTAGATTATAACTTTCATATATCTCAACTAAATCATATTTCATAAACACACATTCCATAACATACTTCATAATCAACATATCAATACATACACATTAAATATCATACTTCATAACATTGTTCAATTCACAATTCACCAATCATAAGTCACATTGTCAACAAAGTCAATCATAAATCTCATTATTCATTTAATTCAACATTTGTATATCACATGGACAACAAAGACAGACTCGGGCCCAACAAACACTAACATGCCATTCAACTTTCAGAGTTAATGCTTTGGTTTAATTATCACATTATCATTATCATTGACCCAACTAGGCTTCAAGGATTTAGATTCAACCAAGCTTCAAGGGGAGTAAAACATGTTAAACTTCAACCCAACTTGGCTTCAAGAACCAATCCAACCTAGCTTCAAGGGTTGTAACATCTCAATTAGGCTTCAAGGATCATATCCAACCTAACTTCAAGAGATTGTTACTATTATTAGGCATGCCACCAACAACAAAACTCTGAAAATGAATAACATATTAGACACACAAATCATTTATCAATTCCATTATCACTTCTCATCATCATCTAGGCAAATATGCCTTGTTTCTTTCAGTTGAATCATCATAGCCAATCACAATAGCATCATATCACCTTTAAATCATCATAGCCAATCACAATGGCATCATATCACATTTAAATCATCATAGTCACTCACAATGGCATCATATCACATTTAAATCATCATAGCCAATCACAATGGCATCATATCACATTTAAATCATCATAGCCAATCACAATGGCATCATATCACATTTAAATCATCATAGCCAATCACAATGGCATCATATCACCTTTAAATCATCATAGCCAATCACAATGGCATCATATCACATTTAAATCATCATAGCCAATCACAATGGCATCATATCACCTTTAAATCATCATAGCCAATCACAATGGCATCATATCACATTTAAATCATCACAGCCAATCATAATGGCATCATATCACATTTAAATCATCATAGCCAATCACAATGGCATCATATCACATTTAAATCATCATAGCCAATCACAATGGCATCATATCACATTTAAATCATCATAGCCAATCACAATGGCATCATATCACATTTAAATCATCATAGCCAATCACAATGGCATCATATCACATTTCAATCCACATTATAGCAATTCATATTTTACATACATAATCATTTACCTCATCATATCCTTTACATGTCATATTCCATCATTTATATATACCACATTAATTACATTAACTAGGCAAACATGTCATTATTCAATCATATCATTTAGACATGCTTCAATCATATTATTCACATAATTATAAATTGTATTGTACATACCTTTTTGGATGATCCTCATCTCTTTCACTCTTCAAAGTTACTCCCACCAAGCTATCTATAATCAATTACTTCATCCTCTTCTTCACATTTTACATATAGCATCATTGATGTAACATTACAAAGTACATTATTCATATAACAAATTGCCATTCACAAGATTCACAATGCATAATACATAGCTCGGTACATATAGTATCATATGTATTATCAATTCCATATCATCTCACATTTCATTATTCAACAATGATGTTAGACAAATGATATCTATTTAACATGTATTTGAGAATCTTGTTGTAGAATTAGATTGCTTCCAATAAGGTGAACAGAACCTTTCTAGCGGTCGCGCCTCACCTGAGTACGACCGCCCCATACCATTACACAATGAAACCTTATTACAGTAGGTTTCGCGGCCAAAAGCCCGACCTAAGTCGCGACCGCACATGAATAATAGCGACCGCACATGAATAATAGCGACCGCTCCAAATTACGTATCTCTAATGCATAAACCCTAAAATAGCCAAAACTCTTTCAATTGCATTCAAACACATTATACACAACATAATCTCATCAAAATGGACATAATCAATATTATTAATACTTATTCATCACAATATTCATATTAACACTATATCAATTATATATTCAATCACTTACCACATCAAATCCTAAAACCAACATCAATCTTCTTCTTTCAAAAACAACTTCCACTTAATTTGCCATTTTCAAACAAAACCACCACCAATTTAACCCTTATTTATTCACAATCACTTTCACTACTTATAAACACATCTCAAACATTCTAAATCATGATATTAACCAATCACAACTTATCTCAAACACCCCTTCAAAAATTAACAAGGGAAAACAAGAGAGTACTTACCTAATTTGATGAAATTCCACAAATCTTCAACCAAAACCTTTGATTTTTCCTTCAATTTGCTTCAAGAATCAAGAACACCTCTCTTGTCTCTTTGTTTCTTTTTTTCTATGAAGAAGCCGGCCACACATGAAGAGAAGAGGAAAAGATGAAGAAGCAAAGTCAAACTTTCCTTTTTAATCTCCACCACAAGTTTTCCAAAAGAAAATTACCAAAACACCCTTTAACCATTTAACTAAACCTTTGTCTCTTATATGCCCATTCATGTAATTTCACACTCAACCAAAAATATCTTCTTCCACTTAACCATCACTTTGACTCTTCATTTGACCAATTTATATGTTATATATATCATCATATACACAACATATACATTTGTCTCTAAACCCTAAATTTCCCCAAAACACATATACACAAGCATTCACTTTCCAATTTCTTTTCTCTTGCCAATTAACACATACATTCTAACCCATTAACCAACAACAACAACAACAACAACAACAACATTCAAAACTTCTAGGGCATATGTGGGGATATTACAATTCTCTCCCCCTTAAATGATTTCGTCCTCGAAATTATCAGTACCGTAACGATTCATACTTAACAAAATACCATCTCAACTTTCATATGAAGTTAATTATATGCTCAAGTCATAGTGTCATCAAGTCATATAACTTCAACTCTTCCCTTTAAAATTAACCACCTTCTTTAAATTTCATAACTCATCATTCTATATAATTAGATATCTTATTACTTTCTTGTGCAAACATTCAAAAGAACTCATTACATCTCTTATCAAAGTTTTTACACAAGAATTAGATCATTTATCAAACCTCAATGGATAACAAAATCCTTATTTTTCACAAATGGAGTTATTTCCTTAGCATGCTTTTCATTTAAATTGCATATTAATACATTACTTTTCAACTTATTCATAAATAACTAATCTTTCCCCTTTTTCATGATTTATAACTACTATAACTCCATCTATTCATGTCCACTCACACTTTAAAATTTACATCATATACATTATCATGTAAATAATTACACTTTTGATACAATTATACACATTAAATCTCAATAACGATTCATAATCTTAACCGAAACCAGATCAATTGATCTATCTATCACAATATACTCACATTCCAATCTTGTTCAATTCTAATCATCCATTAATTTATCCAAATTCATCATGAAAGTTCACAATATTTATATATGTATATATATATAACCTAATTCCATTAGGGCAAACTTATATACAATTCCTGATCTCTTTCGCTCCATATTCAATCAAACTATCACGATAACCAATCATTTCAAATTAACTTAATATAATTCTCATCAATTCTCATAATAATTTTATACCATACTCACTACCAATAGTTCTTTCACTTATATCTCAAGTCCACCCATTTATTCAGTACATACCATATACATATTCAGTATAACTTCAGTCATATTACCCATAACTTAACACACTACCATAATTTCCTTTTTCTCTTATTACCTTCATAATTATAACCAAATTCTTAACATAAAATGAGAAGGTACAACTTTATCCATCATAACTTTTAACTATACTTTTCCAACAAAATTTTCAATCTCACCAAACTTGTATTACAATCATTTTATCCAAGACCCAAATCCATGGATAACGAATTAACAGATCAAATATACTGAACAAAACACATAGCTTCAAGAGATTAATATTCAAGCTTGAAACTTTCAAATCAATACTGTTCTTATATAATTTTATTCTTAGTCTTTACCAATACAAAGCTAAGGTGTTTCTCAAGAATAACATATTCCTTATCAACTTAATTCAGGTTTCAACAATATTACTATATACATATTCAATCATATTCAGTTCCCATACAATTTCTATTTGTCACTTCATTTCTAGTCCATTTACAATCTCTTATAATATATTTACATAGAACTTTTCATAAATGAATACTTTGAAACTCTAAATATCACATAATCATCAAGTTCAATGCTCACGATGACAATTTCCACTATTCACTATTATTCAAGTCCATTCCAGGCTCACTTCCATCACATAATCCATTTAGCTTTATACAATTCAAGATCTAATCTCGCTTAGGTCTACTAATATATACAAAATCATTTCCATATCACTTATTCCATAATTATACCACATATATATTCATAGGTCACCTTCATAATATGATTCACACATTCAATACAAATTTAATATTTATCACTTTCTTTTAAACACTATCATTTTCATTCTTCCAATATGATATAAAGTATTTATTCATATAACACACATATATATATGTTCTGACTATAATAGCACTTCATATCCATCTTAGTCACATTCCCAATGTGACATCTCTTTC
Organism: Garcia nutans; assembly: GCA_947685225.1. NCBI lineage: Eukaryota > Viridiplantae > Streptophyta > Magnoliopsida > Malpighiales > Euphorbiaceae > Garcia > Garcia nutans. The sequence continues at coordinate 9,950,432 of CANTUV010000003.1, read as the reverse complement.
ACTTTCATCTTTAATACATTTAATATGCTTCCATATCTATTTTCACCCTTTGCAATAAAATGATTTAAAATAGTTCATTTTCATTTGCTTATCCACTTTCCTTTTTGCTTCAAAACAAATTCTCATACTATCAATCGCATTACTCAATTCATAATACTTCCATATGCAATATTAGTCATTTCACCTAACTCATGTATTGAATATACATTTAACTATCAATATCCAAATAATCTTTATCAAATTCCACTAGAACTTTAACTTTCCAATTTACTACTTTGCTTAAACTTCAATTTATCAAATTCATCTTTTCTTAATATCACCTTAGAAACATCTTATGTATATATATCACAAAGCAAAGTCAAAACATATAATTTCTCCAATAATTAAGCTCATTTCAGAAATCTCAAATATTATATATTACCATCATAACCAGGAGCTTTCACAATATTCAAGCATCTTACATTTCTAACATTGCATTCACAATGTTTACATTAAAATAACAATATCAACTTATTCTTACTTAACCAATATCATCTCTTTTCCTTTAAACAAAACCTTAACTTTATATATGTATATCCCAACTTTAAAAAGTCACACTTTGTCTATAATAACCAACTCATTCAATATCCCACCATTCTTTCCTCATTTTAGTAACATATCTTTCAATATTAACACTTCAACAATATTTCCTCTATCTCGCAAACCCAACATAAACTTTATAATAAAGAGATTTCAGGTATAGAGGAAAGAATACATACTCTTATCTAAATTTGAATTTCAACTCATATTCACTTTATGTTTGAATTCATATTATGTCCCACATAATATTGCTCATAAACATCAACATTACACTCCATGTTGTACACAACATGACATTTTCATATGCATCATCAATATACATATATCACATTACATTTCACAATTAGTTTCTCATAATCAATTAGGCACTATGCCTCAATTATAATTCATTTCCAACATCATTGCCAACAATCATGGTTTCTCATCACATCAAAATGGTATACACATATATCATTAATTATGTTAAACATCTCATATAACACAAATTTTCTACAATTCCTATAATGCCACATCCGAGACCAACCTAGGTGTCAATGCATATGCATGTATTACCAATTGCATTTCAAAACTCTTCTTTTTAATTCATTTTAAGCGTTTCAAAACTTTTTCTTTTTAATTTCACTTAGGCCGAGAATCTCGAAACCTAAGCTCTGATACCAAAATAATTGTAACACCCCGATACTCCATATAAGTACTATACATATACCTGGTATACGTACAGTAAGTATATAAAGTATAAGGATGTCGTTTTTCGTTACAATTTAAAAACCTTTAACATATTTCAAACCACAATACATTAATTTAAAGAACATTTACAAATTTGATATACTTTTAATGATCTTATAAATATACCATAATCTTATCTTTCTCAAAACATCATTTATACAAATGAATACATTTTTGATAGAATACATCATAATTAAATTATACATGTATGCATCACCCTCTAGTTGGTCTCGATAAACTCTTACTCTTCTCGTGGCATAACGAAAGACTTCATATCTTCCACCTGGTCACCTGCGCGATCATATAACCGCGCTAAGCCTGAGAGCTTAGTAGTACAAATATAAAATATACACATACATTATAAAAATACTAACATATAATGATATATCAATTCCATGTAACCTTAGCTTCTATCATATCTTTTCTTTTAGATTATAACTTTCATATATCTCAACTAAATCATATTTCATAAACACACATTCCATAACATACTTCATAATCAACATATCAATACATACACATTAAATATCATACTTCATAACATTGTTCAATTCACAATTCACCAATCATAAGTCACATTGTCAACAAAGTCAATCATAAATCTCATTATTCATTTAATTCAACATTTGTATATCACATGGACAACAAAGACAGACTCGGGCCCAACAAACACTAACATGCCATTCAACTTTCAGAGTTAATGCTTTGGTTTAATTATCACATTATCATTATCATTGACCCAACTAGGCTTCAAGGATTTAGATTCAACCAAGCTTCAAGGGGAGTAAAACATGTTAAACTTCAACCCAACTTGGCTTCAAGAACCAATCCAACCTAGCTTCAAGGGTTGTAACATCTCAATTAGGCTTCAAGGATCATATCCAACCTAACTTCAAGAGATTGTTACTATTATTAGGCATGCCACCAACAACAAAACTCTGAAAATGAATAACATATTAGACACACAAATCATTTATCAATTCCATTATCACTTCTCATCATCATCTAGGCAAATATGCCTTGTTTCTTTCAGTTGAATCATCATAGCCAATCACAATAGCATCATATCACCTTTAAATCATCATAGCCAATCACAATGGCATCATATCACATTTAAATCATCATAGCCACTCACAATGGCATCATATCACATTTAAATCATCATAGCCAATCACAATGGCATCATATCACATTTAAATCATCATAGCCAATCACAATGGCATCATATCACATTTAAATCATCATAGCCAATCACAATGGCATCATATCACCTTTAAATCATCATAGCCAATCACAATGGCATCATATCACATTTAAATCATCATAGCCAATCACAATGGCATCATATCACCTTTAAATCATCATAGCCAATCACAATGGCATCATATCACATTTAAATCATCATAGCCAATCACAATGGCATCATATCACATTTAAATCATCATAGCCAATCACAATGGCATCATATCACATTTAAATCATCATAGCCAATCACAATGGCATCATATCACATTTAAATCATCATAGCCAATCACAATGGCATCATATCACATTTAAATCATCATAGCCAATCACAATGGCATCATATCACATTTCAATCCACATTATAGCAATTCATATTTTACATACATAATCATTTACCTCATCATATCCTTTACATGTCATATTCCATCATTTATATATACCACATTAATTACATTAACTAGGCAAACATGTCATTATTCAATCATATCATTTAGACATGCTTCAATCATATTATTCACATAATTATAAATTGTATTGTACATACCTTTTTGGATGATCCTCATCTCTTTCACTCTTCAAAGTTACTCCCACCAAGCTATCTATAATCAATTACTTCATCCTCTTCTTCACATTTTACATATAGCATCATTGATGTAACATTACAAAGTACATTATTCATATAACAAATTGCCATTCACAAGATTCACAATGCATAATACATAGCTCGGTACATATAGTATCATATGTATTATCAATTCCATATCATCTCACATTTCATTATTCAACAATGATGTTAGACAAATGATATCTATTTAACATGTATTTGAGAATCTTGTTGTAGAATTAGATTGCTTCCAATAAGGTGAACAGAACCTTTCTAGCGGTCGCGCCTCACCTGAGTACGACCGCCCCATACCATTACACAATGAAACCTTATTACAGTAGGTTTCGCGGCCAAAAGCCCGACCTAAGTCGCGACCGCACATGAATAATAGCGACCGCACATGAATAATAGCGACCGCTCCAAATTACGTATCTCTAATGCATAAACCCTAAAATAGCCAAAACTCTTTCAATTGCATTCAAACACATTATACACAACATAATCTCATCAAAATGGACATAATCAATATTATTAATACTTATTCATCACAATATTCATATTAACACTATATCAATTATATATTCAATCACTTACCACATCAAATCCTAAAACCAACATCAATCTTCTTCTTTCAAAAACAACTTCCACTTAATTTGCCATTTTCAAACAAAACCACCACCAATTTAACCCTTATTTATTCACAATCACTTTCACTACTTATAAACACATCTCAAACATTCTAAATCATGATATTAACCAATCACAACTTATCTCAAACACCCCTTCAAAAATTAACAAGGGAAAACAAGAGAGTACTTACCTAATTTGATGAAATTCCACAAATCTTCAACCAAAACCTTTGATTTTTCCTTCAATTTGCTTCAAGAATCAAGAACACCTCTCTTGTCTCTTTGTTTCTTTTTTTCTATGAAGAAGCCGGCCACACATGAAGAGAAGAGGAAAAGATGAAGAAGCAAAGTCAAACTTTCCTTTTTAATCTCCACCACAAGTTTTCCAAAAGAAAATTACCAAAACACCCTTTAACCATTTAACTAAACCTTTGTCTCTTATATGCCCATTCATGTAATTTCACACTCAACCAAAAATATCTTCTTCCACTTAACCATCACTTTGACTCTTCATTTGACCAATTTATATGTTATATATATCATCATATACACAACATATACATTTGTCTCTAAACCCTAAATTTCCCCAAAACACATATACACAAGCATTCACTTTCCAATTTCTTTTCTCTTGCCAATTAACACATACATTCTAACCCATTAACCAACAACAACAACAACAACAACAACAACATTCAAAACTTCTAGGGCATATGTGGGGATATTACAACATCAGTTACTCTATGCTATGCACCCTAGTAGTACCAAGATTTATTAGGACTTGAAGTAACATTATTGGTGGTCGGATATGAAGACGGATATAGCAGAGTTTGTATCCAAATGTCTCACATACCAGAGAGTGAAGGCTGAGCACCAGGTTCCCTCAGGATTGCTCCAACCATTATCAGTGCTAGAGTGGAAATGGAAATGAGTGACGATGGATTGTGATTGGACTACCTTTGACCCAGAAGAAGCATGATGCAATCTGGGTGATAGTTGATCGGTTAACAAAGATAGCTCATTTTCTTCCAGTATGGATGGATTATTCTCCAGATAGGCTAGCTGAACTGTATATCAATGAGATAGTGAGGTTGCATGGAGTCCCAGTTTCTTTGGTGTCAGACCAAGATCCCCAGTTTACATTGAGGTTTTAGAGGAGTTTGCAGAATGTTTTAGGTTCTCGGTTGCATTTTAGTACTGCTTTTCATACTCAGACAGATGGGCAGTCAGAGAGAGTGATACAAATTTTAGAGGATATTGAGGAGCTATATCATTAATTTCACTAGTTGCTAGAACATATTTTTGCCGCTGATTGAGTTTGCATATAACACCAGTCATCAATCCAGTATTGGGATGGCACCTTATGAGGCATTGTATTGAAGGAGATGTAGGAAATCTCTGTGTTGGGATGAGGTTAGAAAAGGTAAATTGGTCAGTCCTGATTTAATTAAGGAAATAGAAGAGAAAGTTAAGGTGATTCGGGGTTGATTGAAAGCAGCTTCAGACTGACAAAAATCCTATTCAGATTTGAAGAGAAGAGACATAGAGTTTGGTGTGGGAGATAAAGTATTCTTGAAGGTGTCTCCTTGGAAGAAGCTTTTGAGATTTGAGTGCAAAAGAAAGTTAAGTCCTCATTTCATAGGACCATATGAGGTGCTAGAGATAGTTGGTCCAGTGGCTTACAAGCTGGCTTTGCTGCCTGAGTTGGATCGGATTCATGATGTCTTCCATGTCTCTATACTTTAGAGATATATGTCAGACCCATCTCATATATTGTCGGCGGAGTCCATTGAGGTGAGTCCAGATATGATTTATGAGGAAGAACCAGTGGCAATCGTGGCACGAGAAGTGAAAGAGTTGAGGATTAAGAAGGTGCCACTTGTGAAAGTCCTTTGGAGCAATCATGCCACTGAGAAGGCGACATAGGAGAGTGAGCAGATGATGCGGAGTCAGTATCCCCAGTTGTTCCAGACTTAATAGCAGGTAATTTCAGGAACGAAATTTATTTTAGGGGGAGAGAATTATAATATCTCAAATTTTTGAAATTCCTAATTTTTGAAATTTTGATAAAATAAATTATAAGTTAATTGGATAAATTAAATAAATGATTTTAAATGAAAAATGAAAATATTTTAAGTGAAAAAGTAAAATATATATGTGGTATATATGTAAATATACATAACATATACAAATCAATTTTTAAAAGTCAGTTTATTTTAATAATTTAAAAACTAAACTATATTGTTAATGGAAGATGATATTTTGATGTTATAATTAAATAATAATATATATACTTGGCGGTAATTAAAAGTGAAAAATATAAGGTTGAAATTAAAAGTGGGTGGAGAGAGATATTTACTTAGTCTTCTTCTTCTTCTTTCTTCCTTAGCCGATTTACATGGTTGTGCAAGAGAGGATTTTTGCTTCTTCTAAGCTTCCTAAGGTGAAGGATTTTCAAGGTTTCAGTTGAAGAATTGGTGATTTCCACTTGAGTTGGTAAGTTTTCAACTTGTTTTTCTTGGATTTTCTTAAAGATGTGAAGTTTGACTTGTTATGGTTGTATGTTTTGATTATTGCAATTGGAAAGTATGAAGTTGTTTTGAGTAGTTAACCATGATTTTAAGGTTGGATTGAAGAAATGGTTAAGTTTGAGTTGAGTTTGTTGTAGAGAGAGAGAGAGTAAGGGTCATGTAACTTTTGAGTTGTGAATTCATGGTTTTAAATTGTGTAATTTAATTTCAATTGAGTTACTTTGATGTATAACCAAGTATTTTAAAGTTAAATGATGGATTTGGTTGTGTTTGAATAGAGTTGAAAATGGAAAGAGATTGTTCAAAGTATGAGCAAAGAATGATAATTTTGGATATGTGATTATGTTATGTTGATATCAGGATTTTGGCCTGACACGCCCAGTGGCACGACCATGTCATTGGGTGTGTCAATGATTCTATTTTCAGAATTAGTGACACGTGCAATGACACTCCTATGTCACTGAGCATGTCAAAGCTGCTGTAATACAATATGTTTGGCACGGGCAGCGACACGCCCATGTCACTAAGTGTGTCAAAGCTTCTGTATAGTGGGCAAAGGGTACATTCATTGACATGCCCATGTCATTTGTAAAATTTGCCCAAGATAGCTCTTTTCCAGTGGTTCTTATCTTTGTGTTGAGAGATCATGGAGCAAAATAGTAACTCTGGAATTTGAATAATATATTAGATTATTTGGGCCCATGTTTGTATTTGTTTTATGTGAAATGTAAAATGATTGAAAAAGATGTTTAAAATGAAATGATATGACATATGGTGTCATGATATACATAAGTATTGTACATTGGCGTTATTTTATAGTTTTATTTCTATCAAAGTTTGTACTACTAGGCGTTTGGCTTAACACGATTGTAATTCATCGTGCAGGTGACAGGGGAGATCTAGTAGAGCCGGAAAGTTCATCTAGACCGGGTCAAGTCTAGATTTGAGGTTTTCAGTGTAGAGTTAATTTTTGGACGTCAAGATCAGAAACACTGCCAGCATGTATATGTTTTTATTACATTTTGATGTTTCATATATTATATTATGTTTTGATGTATATATATTGTAAATTATAAAGAATGTGTTGAAAAACTTTATAATGTCGATTGATATGTGTTTTGAAAAATTATATATATGTATGTGTATAAATATGTTGTGAAATTTGGAGAAATTAAGGAGTATGAGTGAAATGGTGATTTGATATTATTTGGGAGTGTTATCCTATGCAGGTTGTGGTTTTGTTGAAATCGGGAATGTCCAAATTATAGACAAAACTCTATTAAATTTTTTTCAGAGATTTTTTTATGAAAAATGCTTAATTTAGAACCTATGATTTCTAATAATTTTTTATTTGTTATTTAAATATACATTTAAAAGTATTTAAGATTATAAATTAGAAAAGTAAAAAATTTTATACCGCATATGCATATTTTACATATACTGAATGTATGTATTGTACGTATATAGGGTATAAGGGTGTTACATCACAGTTTTCGGCTTTCCAAAGAAAAGACCATGCCCGGGCCTTCCTTGAAGATAGAGAAGGTCTTAATCAGCTCAGGAGTGCAACTTCACCACGGAAAAGGTGCTCATGACCCAAACAAAAGGAGGGATCTCGAGCAAATCATATAAAATCTCAAATCCCACCACTATGAGCCATGCGTTTGGGCTCAGTTACCTTAGAGCTAAGTCATGGTATTTCAGAAATTCCAAGATGAATGGCTGCAACGGAAGCCTCAACCTAGCTCTAAGGTGTAACACTCTTATACCCTATATATGTACCGTACATATACTCTGTGTACATACAATACACATATAAAATATAAAGAAGCTATGTTACAGTGCCATTTAAACTCTTTCTTAACTTTACAAAAATTATATATTTAATAAAAGAATAATTCCTATTATCAAAACACATTTTCTTTGAAAATAGCATTTCCAAAACCATTCTAATTTTCATTTGATTAAATATATCAAAATATACATTGTCCTTTCCAGTATCCATTGATATACATATATATGATCAAAATACAAAATAACAAAATGTACATGCATGCACCACCTTCTAGTTGGTCTCAAAGCACCCTCAATCTTCTTGTGGCACAATCTTCTGATTCTCGGATCAATAATCTACTTACCTGCGCAATTCATACAGTCGTGCTAAGCTCAAAGGCTTAGTTGTGCATATAAAAAACATATACAAATATTAAAATCATATCACATGCTTATACACATATAACATATAAATACACAATTAAACTATTGCACTATTGGGCCTAATACTTCTATACATTTATCATGCCCTGTAAAAACAATCTCATGGTCTAGCTCTGCTCAAAACCATCACTAGTCTCAATCTGATGACCTAACACTGCTCAGGTCAAGACCTAGCTCTGCTCAAGTCCATCAACATATGCACCTCAAGGCCTAGCTCTACTAAAGACCTCCCATACATATCTAATCAGTCTCAACATAACCGGACAAGTAATTATATAGGCTACACATATAACATTACTTTACATTACTATATCACCTTCTCTTTACTTTATACTTTTTCAGTGATCACCACTATTCATGATCACTCCATATTACTATTTTACTTTCACATCATGCATACATGAGCCACACTCACCATCTGACTCATTTCACATGCACAATTTCATTCACCATATTCAATGCATTTTAATCATAGTTCTTTACTCTGTTTACATTGATAGGTTCACACATGAATTTCCAACACAGGATTATAAAACACAACCCCGTAAACCCATATATCATGAAATAAAGCTACCAATATCATCAAACCAACCTCCACGTCTGTGACATTCAATAACCACGCCCACGGGATTCGAAACAAGGCTATTAAAACCCCATGACTACCACCATGGCCCTGGCTCTCAATAGCCACTCCCGTGGCATATATTTTCCTTCTGCCTCTTCATAAATTCATACAAAATAGCTTCACTTCAAAGCCCATGGCTGTGGCCCTCCATGGCCATGCCTAGGGCATCCCAAAATTACACTTTTACACCTTTAACATCATACAACACACACATCACATAGAGAGGTTGACATGCATTAACTTAAAATCATAGTAAATCAAATATGTACAAACCTTGGCCACTTGCAAGCCTTACTTTTCCCCACTTAGTCCTTCTTGATCCAAACACAAAATCCATGACAAATGTCATATTATTCACATATACAATCATCCATATATTAATTCCATACCATTCACTAAATTCCCAACTCATTTCCTACAAAACCCTTATTCCTTTTTCTTATCACCCTTTTCTAATTTTAACTATTCATAATTTCATCATCTATATATCAACACAATAATAAAACAACTCATTCATACTAGAGAACCAACCCCCATACATAACCCTAACTATGCATACCTAATAACCAAAACCCTAATTCATCACTTATGTTCATATCCATGAATTATTCATCAAATTATCAGATATATATATATATCTCAAACATATCATAACTAGCATCTTACTCAATTAATCATCATTTTCCTGTCACTAACCATATTAATCATATACTTAAAACAGCATAAAACAAGCTCAAAGATGAATACTTACTTGAATTACTTGCTAAACCTTCAATATCCACTTAAATCCTCTTGAAATCCTTTGTACATTTGATGTATAAGTGGAACTCACACTCTTCTCACCTCTCTCTCAATATCACGTTAAAGAAGAAGAAGAAAAAAATGTCTCTTCTTTTCCCATCCTCATCTCTATATATATAATATTATATATATTAATTAATTAAAATAACAACCCACCAATCATCTCCCTTCTCCCTTTGACTTTTCTCTCCTCCTCCTCCTCCTCCTCCTCCTCCTCCTCTTCTTCTTCTTCTTATTATTATTGTTCTTGTTGTTGTTGTTGTTGTCGTTGTTGTTGTTGTTGTTGTTGTTGTTGTTGTTGTTGTTATTATTATTATTATAATTAAAATCAAGTTTTCCAACACAAAATTATACCTTATATATAGTGTATATTTTAGGTATATGTATATGTCTTATATATTCAATTTATATTTCACAAATATTTCAAGTATATATATAATATATATATTGCATCTATCATACATATTTATCTAATATTTTTCTCTACCCATTACACCTATTTACTCTCCCATATTTACTATTCCAATCCACACCAAAAATCGGGATATTACATCAGGTCTTTTTCATATAGTATCAGTTGGTCATTTAGAAGATTGTCCATAGCTCAGGTCCGATCCCCAGGAACATACATCTTATACTCGGGCAAAATTTGATACTTATCTCAAATGCCCTTTAGATTTGAGTGCCTAGTGAGGATTCTATGTTTCTAACTCAAGCTTTCTCCACTATTACATGAGCTTCTTCTTCTTCTTCTTCTTCTTCTTCCTCCTATTCTCCCTCGACTTTCTCCCCTTCAATAAGGTTAGGGCAAGCCACGGTCTCATGTTCCCACCAACTCTGCCATTGGTAAACCCCCACTGCTTACACCCTCCTCAATAGTAAGCTGAGCTTGTTCCACAAAACTTACTCGAACAATCTCGAGTGATTGGGCACTCTCCCCCAAACTCGACCCCCTAGAATTTATTGAAACTACACTATCCGAACTCAGAATGTAATAAAAATAAAATACTCACCGATTTGATTGAGATAGGCTTCCTAGACCATTCCACACCGTGCCACTACTTTGAACTTGTTTAATACTTTTCAGAGAGACCAAGCTATAACTTAAGAGTTAATAAAGGTTTTTCTATCTGTCACCTCCTTATTTATAGATGAAGAGCATCAAAAGTCATACTGATAAGTGCACAATTGATGATATTTTGCCCCTATTTCTTAATATGATTATTATCGAATTGAGTTTAATTTGTTTGTTCAAGTGCTTTTTAGGGTTAATTTCAGGAATTCTCTGTATTTTGAGGCTTATGGTTATTTTGGAGGAATTACGGACGAAAGTAGAGGAAAAGAGCAAAAATTCTTCAAGTGACACACCCATGGACATGGGCGTGTCAATGGATGTGCCTTTGATACTGCCACACAGAAGCATTAACAAGCCCAGTGACATGGGCATGTCACCGAGCATGCCTATTACAATGACTCACAGAGGCTGTGACACGCCCAATGACATGGGTGTGTCACTGGTCGTGCCTTATATTCAAAATTCCAGAAGCAATGACACGCCCAGTGACATGGGCTTGTCACTGGGCGTGTTAGGCTAAAATATCTGCACTATAAAATCTGAGCTAAAGTGCAAGTTAAGGATCTGATTTTCATTCTTTACAACTTAGAGCCGACTTTTAGAGCGAAAAAGAGAGTTTTGAAGCTGCGATTGAAGGTGAAGAAACATCTTAAACAAGATCTAAACCAAGATTCAAGTGAAGAAATACAATTCATTCATCATGGATTGCTTGGATTCTTTTACTTATTTCTCTTGTTCTGATTTTTTGATTTTGAACATGAACTAATTCATTCTCTATACCCTAGCTTTATTGTATGGATTGAATAATTTTATTTAATTAAATAATTTGATTGATTATTTTATTCTTATGATGCTTAATAATTTATTTCCAATTGATAATAGCATGCTTATTGATTGGGTGCAATTTTCATATTATTGGCTTGAGAAAGCTTGATATGAATAGAATACTCATAAGGATTGAGGATTGATTGGAGTACTAGAGATAGACTTACAAGATCCTTTGGTTTATGATTCCTTGTTCTTATTGCAAGATCTACTTAATTATGTTTGAGAAGAGATTCCAACATTCTACTTAGTGATTATGGATTAATTCACTTGAGAAAGGTTTTAGTCTAATTTAGAGAAATGCCAATTCAACTCCATCATTTGATTTAACTGAATTGATTTTCATAAATATAATTGTGGCTAGGGGGAATTCAATATCTGGATAGTATTTTCATCATAAATCCTTTTTGCATAACACTTAATCTCTCTTTACTTTAAGTTATTAAGTTAATTGTCTTTAATTACAAAACTTCACAAAACTATTGATTTGCTAAACAACAGTTAAAATTTGCACTAGTACTTGGCCTTGTCCCCAGTAGAACGATAACTCACTCACTACTTTATTACTTGAGCGACCCGTGCATTTGCGGTATTGCAATAGCATAGGTTCGTACCATCAAGTTTTTAGCGCCGTTGCCGGGGACAACGATTTTCAATATTAGTAATATAATCAAGACTGTTGATTTAGCTTTTTATTTTATTTTGTTTTAACATAAGTTCTTGCTTTTTGACTATCATTCTAGGTACTTCTTCCCGTTTATGACCTGAGCTAGTTCTTCCCAACTCCTTGAATTAGATCAAGAGTTAGAGAGAACATTGAGGAGAAAGCGAAAGGAAGAAGAGGAAACAGTTCTGGAGGAGACAGAACCAAACTTTGAAGATCTTATCTTAGAAGAAGAACTAGAAATAATGGCAGAAAATAAGCCAAGGACCATGCAAGAGTTTGCTAGGCCTACTCTTAATGGGGCTGAATCAAGCATACAGAGACCAGTGGTTGCTACAAATAAATTCGAGATAAAGACAAATGTCATTCAAATGGTGCAGCAGAGTTGTCAGTTTGATGGGTTCCCAGAAGAAGATCCTAATGCACACATTGAGACTTTTCTGGAAATATGTGACACATTCAAGATATAGAATGTCTCTGAAGATGCAATTAGGCTGAAGTTGTTCCCATTCACGCTCAGAGACAGACCAAAGAAGTGGCTGAAGTCTTTCCCTCCAAACAATTTCACTACATGGGGCCAACTAGCAGAAAAATTCCTAGAGAAATATTCTTCACCATCCATGACTACCAAGTTGAGGAATGATATTTTATCGTTTCTCCAGCTAGATGGTGAAACCCTTTAAGATGCTTGGGAAAGATTCAAGGATTTATTGAGAAAATGTCCTCACCATAGGCTTCCATTGTGGCTTCAGATCCAAACTTTCTACAATGGATTGAATTATGCAAGTAAGCAGTCCATCAATGCAGCCGATGGAGGTACCATAAATAATAAAACACCTGAAAAAGCAAGGGATTTGATTGAAGACATGGCCCTTACAAACTATCAGTGGCAAACCCCAAGGGAACAAGGGAAATTAAGGGTTACTGGTTCACATCAATTGGATCCCGTAGTTGCTTTGACAGCACAGTTGGAAGCAATGAACAAAAAGATTGATTCTTTAGCTTCTTCTTCTTTGGGGAAATTAATGTAGGTGATGTCTTGTGAATGGTGTGGGGGTGGACATCAAAGTCAAGATTGCCAAAGTGGCAACATCTTTGCTAGGCAAAAACAAGTAGATTATGTTGGAAATATGCCAAGGCAATAGCAGAATAACCCCTACAGCAACACGTACAATCCGGGGTTGAGAAATCATCCTAATTTCTCATGGAATAATCAGAATAATCCAAGACCTCCCCTTGGATTCCAGCAGCCCCAACATCAATAAGCTGCCCCTCCAAGAAAGAGTAATTTGGAGGACATGATGGAGAAATTTATAGCAGCTTCTGAAACCAGGTTTCAATCAACTGAAACCACCCTTAGAAATCAGCAAGCCTCTATTCATAATTTGGAGAATCAGGTGGGGCAAATTGTCAAGCTGCTCAGTAAGAGACCACAAGGGAGTTTACCTAGCAACACTGAGGCAATTCCTAAAGAGTAGCTTAAGGTAATTACACTAAGGAGTGGAAAAGAGATCAATGGCAATGTGGTTGAGAAAAGAGAAGAAGTGGCAGAGAAAGGGGCTGAAGTACAAGAAAAAGAAAAGGAAGACAATTCTACTGTCACTTTGGGAGAGAAAGCTTAAATAGAAAGTGAGAAAGAGAACCAGCCACAAGAAAGCAACCCCATAATGAAGGAATATCGACCTAGAGTACCATATCCAATAAGGTTGAATAAGGACAAGATTGATGCTCAGTTCGGTAAGTTTCTTGAACTTTTTAAACAATTTCACATTAATATTCCATTTACTGAAGCTTTGTCACAGATGCCTAAATATGCTAAATTTTTGAAAGATATCCTTTCTAACAAAAGGAAACTTGAGGAAGTGTCTTTAGTGCATTTTTCTGAAAAGAGTTCGGCAATTTTGCAAAAGAGGTTACCTAAGAAGTTAAAAGACCCAGGTAGTTTCACCATTCCATGTTTGCTAGGTAACCTTGAGGTTAAAAGTGCATTAGCTGATTTGGGGGCTAGCATAAGTGTTATGCCCTACAAAATGTTCAAAGAGTTAGGCATTGATAAACCTAAACCAACACTTATGACCATCCAACTCGCTGATAAGTCAGTAGTCCACCCTCGTGGCATTATAGAGGATGTGTTGGTAAAAGTCGGGGATTTCATTTTCTCCAATGATTTTGTTGTCATCGATATCGATGAGGATGCAGATGTTTCACTTATTCTTGGTAGGAAATTTTTAAATACAGCCCGTACCCTTATCGATGTTCATGATGGCACATTAACTTTGAGAGTGGGTAGTGAAAAAGTTATTTTTAGAATACATGATGCTATGAAACACTCACTTTCACTTGATGAGGCAGAATCATGCAATGATATTATTGAGCATGAAATCATCAATTGTGTTACTAACATTGTTTCCAAGGATCCCCTTGAGTTGTGTTTATTGCAGGAAAATGTTGAGGATCGAGAAGCAATGGAGCAGCTTGCTTTTCTTGAAGCAAGCAAATCATTCAAATGTCAGGCATATGAAACTATTGAGATGCCAAAGGAGGAAAAGCCAAAACCATCGGTGATTGATCCACCCAACTTGGAACTTAAGCCCCTTTTAGATCACCTTGAGTATGGATTTCTGGCGGAGAAAAAGAAAGTACCAGTAATTCTGAGTTCTCACCTATCTTCCGAGCAGAAGGTAAAGCTCATCCAGTTGTTGCAAAAGCATAAGAAAGTGATAGCTTGGAAGATAGCAGACATCAAGGGTATCAGTCCATCCTATTACACTCACAAGATACTGATGGAGGATGAATTCAAGCCAGTAGTGCAACCACAACGGAGACTAAACCCAAAGATGAAAGATGTAGTGAAGGCTGAAGTGATAAAACTACTTGATGCAGGGATTATATATCCGATCTCGGATAGCTCTTGGGTGAGCCCAGTTCAGGTAGTACCAAAGAAAGGAGGAATGACGGTGGCCCCCAATGAAAATGATGAGCTAATTCCAACAAGAATAGTTACCGGTTGGAGGGTTTGCATCAACTACAAAAAATTGAATGATGCAACTAGGAAGGACCATTTTCCTTTGCCCTTCATTGATCAGATGTTGGAGAGGTTATTTGGGCATGAGTATTACTGCTTTTTGGATGGTCTTTCAGGCTATTTCCAAATTCCTATTGCCCCGGAAGACCAAGAGAAAACTACATTCACCTGCCCATATGGGACATTCGCATATCGAAGAATGTCATTCGGGTTATGCAATGTACCTGCGACTTTTCAGAGGTGCATGGTAGCAATCTTTGATGAACTTATTAAGGATATTATGGAGGTGTTTATGGATGATTTCTTGGTCTATGACAGCTCATTTGAAAGATGTTTGGAAAATCTTGAAAGAGTCTTGATTAGATGTGAGGAAACAAACTTGGTGCTTAATTGGGAAAAGTGTCATTTCATGGTTCAAGAGGGAATCGTGTTGGGACACAAAATTTCAAGCAAAGGTATTGAGGTAGATCGGGCTAAGGTAGACACCATTGAGAAGCTACCACCACCCATATCTATAAAGGCCATCAGAAGTTTTCTATGACATGCGGGCTTTTATCGGAGGTTCATACGAGATTTTTCTAAGATAGCCCGTCTACTGACAAGAATCCTTGAGAAGGATGTGGATTTTGTCTTTGATGAGGAATGTTTTAGAGCATTCACAACTCTTAAGGAGAAATTGCCCCATGCTCCAATAATGGTAGCTCCTAATTGGAATCTACCATTTGAACTAATGTGCGATGCAAGTGATTTTGCAGTGGGAGCAGTCTTGGGTCAACGCAAAGAGAAATACTTCTAGCCTATCTACTATGCAAGCAAGACTTTGAACATAACTCAAGCTAATTACACAATTACAGAGAAAGAGCTACTAGCTGTAGTTTACACAACTACAAAGAAAGAGCTACTAGTTGTAGTTTACACAACTACAGAGAAAGAGCTACTAGCTGTAGTTTTTGCTTTTTGACAAGTTTAGATCATATCTGATCTTGTCAAAAGTGACTATTTATACATACCATTTGGCTTTGAGGTATTTATTTGCGAAAATTGATGCAAAGCCTAGGCTAATTCGCTGGGTATTGTTATTGCAGGAATTTGACTTGACAATTCAAGATAAGAAGGGCACTGAAAATCTGGCAGCAGATCACCTTTCTCGCTTGGAGAATCCAACCTTGGAGAGGTTTGAAGAAGGGGACATTGATGATCATTTCCCTGATGAGCAACTGTACGCCATGGTAAGTGAGGTAAGTAGTTTGAATTTTGAAACACCTTAGTTTGCAGATTTTGCTAATTATTTAGCTGTTAGGGAACTTCCTAAGGACTTAACTTATCAAGAAAAGAAGAAATTCTTTTTCAATTTAAAATATTATTTTTGGGAGGATCCCTTTTTGTTTAGATTATGTAAGGATCACATGATCCGATAGTGTGTGGCATGGCCCAAAATGATGAACATTCTTAGTCAATGCCACATTGGACCAGCTGGTGGTCATATGGGAGCCAATAGGACTGCTCAAAAGGTACTAGAATCAGGATTTTATTGGCCTACTCTGTTTAGGGATAGCTAAGAATTTGTGAACCATTGTGATCATTGCCAAAGGACTGGAAACATTTCATCTCGTGATGAGATGCCCCAAAATGGAATTCTAGTGTGTGAAGTCTTTGATGTAAGGGGGATCGATTTTATGGGACCATTTCCAAATTCCTTTGGTAACAAATATATTCTTGTAGCTATAGACTATGTCTCTAAATAGCCTGAAGCCCAAGCCTTGGCAACCAATAATGCCAGGGTAGTGATGAAGTTTTTGAAAAAGTTGTTCTCTCGATTTGGTACACCGAAAGCAATCATAAGTGATAGGGGTACTCACTTTTGTAACGTTCAGCTCGAGAAAGTTTTCAAAAGATTAGGTGTCACACATAGGTTTGCTACTCCTTACCATCCCCATACTAGTGGCCAAGTTGAGAACATGAACAGGGAGATAAAAAAGAATTCTAGAAAAAACTATAGAGCAATCCCAAAAGGATTGGTTCGAGAAATTGGACAATGCTCTATGGGCTTTTAGGACTGCATTCAAAACTCCTTTGGGCACTATGCCATTTAGGCTGGTATATGGAAAAGCTTGTCATTTACCTGTAGAAATTGAACATAATGCTTATTGGGCTATAAAACATATTAAGCTTGATCTAGCTAGTGCAGGTGAAAGGAGAAAATCGCAGGTAAACTAGTTGGATGAGTGGAGATTGCAAGCTTATGACATTGCAAGAATGTATAAGAAGCATACTAAGAGATGGCATGATGCTCGCATTAAGGAGCGAAAATAGTTTCAAGCGGGAGATCAGGTATTATTGTACAATTTGAGGCTTTGACTCTTTCCAGGTAAGTTAAAATCTCGATGGTCTATTCCTTTTACAGTTAAGGAAGTTTTCCCCTATGGAGTGGTTAAAATAACTCATCCGAAAAAAAGAGATTTTAAGGTAAATGGGCACAGGCTCAAATTATACTTGGAGGGGGGAAATACATGACTTGAAGGAGGTTTTACACCTCCAAGACTAGGGAAATTTTTCCTGAACGTCCAACTAATATGACGTTAAAGAAGTGCTGGGTGGGAGACAACCCACCGTTTTATTCGTTCTTTAATTTTTATGTCTTTAATTTCTGTGTTTTTTGTTTGTGTCATCAATTTTTTTATTTTTTTCCTTCTATCATTGGTTGGTAGTTTGTTTTCCTTGCATTCATTTGAATTTATAGAGGAAATTTGATTTTGAGGGGTAAATTGAGTATATTTAAGGACACGTCGTGTCATTGGGCATGTCACTATTTTTTAGAGGCAGTAGCTACAACACGCCAGTGACATGCCCATGTCACTAAGCGTGTCATTTTGAATGTGAAACAGTAGCTATGGCATGCCCAGGGACACCCCCGTGTCACTGGTCATGCCTTAAAAAAAAGAAAAAAAAAGAGCCAGCGTGCCCAAAGGACACGATCTGGCTAGTGGGCGTGTCATTTTTTTTGTTGTCACAGTACATGTGACACATCCATTGACATGCCCATGTCAATGGGCATGTCGTTTAATGACTCATCCAGTACTTGTGACACACCCATGGACATGGTCATGTCCGTGGGCGTGTCCAATATACTGTCTTGCAATACAAAGGGCATGCCCAGTGACACGAGCGTGTCACTGGGCGTGCCAACGTCTTTATATAAAACCCAAAGCAATTTTAAAAGCAAAAATTAGTTTTCTTCCTCCCTCATCTCTCATTTTCTCTCAAATTTCTTGCATCCACCACCGCACTCACATACCAATTCACTTTAGAAGAGATTTTAACTCCCGTTTTGCATTTTTTGCGCGGATTCGCTCAATTTCCATTTGATTCCACACGTTTTTCGCACTTTTCAGGTACGAACTCTCACTTTTGCAATTTTTGTTGGATTTTTTTCATTTTTCTTATGGATTCCTTGTATTTTCTTTTATTTTCCTCAGAATTGCAAGATTTATGCTGCGTTTGCTTTATTTTGCTTCATTTTGATTTATCAAGGTTTATGCGGCGATTGATTTATTTTGCTTTGGTTTTGATTTCAATTTCATTTTTGATTCGGCATTTGATTTCTTTTTATTTAGTTTGCGTTTGAATTATAAATTTCTTGATTTGTTTGTTTGGTTATGGCTATAAGGTTTATTTGCAATTCTAATTAATTACCGTCGTTTGAATTGCTTCATCGCTATTGTTGGTTAAGTGTTTGTTGGATTGGCCTAGATAATAATTTTTTTTGCTTTTGTTGGTTAAGTGTTTGTTGATATAGGTTGATTAAACTTGTTTTAAATTGGCTATTGGCATTAATTTTATTGGGATTTACATTATGCTTCATCATTATAATGTCGCTATTTCGGTAACCTTATGCCGGTCTTTTATCGGTGTTTCATATCGTGCTATATTTTTTGTTGTTATTGAGGAATTCTTGTTTGTTTTGCAGACAATGGGCCCTCGCAAATAATCATCCTCCCAGCTACCCGCCAGTTCAAGCCAACCCGCTACACGACCAGCTTCTAAGTTCATGGCAAACCACAAATGCCTTAGATTCTCAAATGCCGAGGAAAGAAAGCGATTTGAACTTTTCTGCAACAAGGATTGGTCCCCACCTCGTGTTTTGGACTGGGACACTATAGAACTAGCCAACATTGCAGCAGATATTCGGGAACTGACCAACCAACCAGGATGGGAACAACTGTTCTACATCAATGAGCCTGTTTATAGAGAGCTAACATTGGAATTCTATTGCACCTTTCAGTTCCAAAAGACTAAGGTTTCAATCACTGAGCCAATAATAAAATTCAGATTGGGAGGGTAGAGATTCCATATGAGCATTAATGACCTTGGGGTGCATCTCCGGTTATACACTGCAGAGGAGGTACAAACTTTCGACTATCTGAATTCCGAGGTGGATTTCGTCGAGTATGAGGTTGTTCCCCCTTGGGTTTGGAGGACCTTTGCACCCACTGCAGATAAATTTCAGCCCAAGGTATCTAAGGCATCCAACTTTGAGTCCTTCCCCTGCCGAGTGGTGCACAATCTGTTAGTCCACACTCTTACAGCTCGGCTGAGCAGCACAGTGGTGGTGAGCCTGAGAGATCTATTTTTCCTATACTGCATGGTACAGAAGACTCGGTGCAATGTCGCACATACCATCATACACTTCTTTTATGAGTAGTCTAAAAAGGGAGCATCAGGTACTTTGCATGGTGGCATGTATGTCACATGACTAGCTCGTCACTTGGGTGTGTTAGATGGCTACCTACCTATGACTGTGGATGGTTTGCCCAAACTATTGGGTATGGACACATTGAAGAGACTAAACCGGGAGAAGGTAGCTGGGCTGCAGGCACCTCCTATGGATTCAGATATACTAGAGGCAGCCCCTTCTGCTCCTCCTTCGGATATACCACCACCTCCACCGACAGATTTTCCGGGCTCATCCACTACTGTTGGGCCTTCAACCACTACCGCTGGGCCTTCTTCCACTGTTGCACCTTCTTCTTCTGCTGGACCATCTTTTGTCTAGACCCCTACATTCCGAGATTGGCGCCAGTCGGTTAATGTTGAGTGGGATGATGACAGGAAGCCCACAGATTTCGAGCTTCAGATTTGTAGGATCAAAGGTAAGATCGGGAATATCGAGATGAATCAGAATAAGATCTTAACTCAGTAGGACCAAATGCAGCAGTTTATACTTCAACAGACTACTTCCTTCCAAGCCAGCTGGATCATGAGATCTTGAGAAGGCAATGGCTGGAACAATCCATGTTAGAGTTCTAGAGGTATCAAGAGTTTAACCCTTTGCAACCACCGCCTCCACCATTTCAGCCACCTGCACCTCCAGTTGATGTGTCCGATGAGGAGACCAGCGGTGACGATTCCAGTGATGCACCGATCTTTGACTAGCCCATATTTCATTTCATTTTCATGATTTATTTACTGTTCTTTTTCTTTTTCTTTTATTTTTATTCCTGTTGGACAATTGCATTTTTCTTTAAAAACTGTTTTATCTGTTTGTTTATTTCATTTGCTTATGTCTTAATTTCGTTTATGCATTTTAGTTTTTGTTTTGAAGCAAATTCGCCTTCGCCATACTCTTGGAATCATACTCATATTTGTCCAATCATGGACATGTAAGGGCAGTTTTTCTCTCTCTTCATTATTTCTTATTTTGCACATACATTGAGGACAATGTGTGTCTTACGTGTAGGGGAGAGGTATACTTTCTTGATTGAGTTACTATTATTTCATTCTTTCTATTTGATTCATTTGTCTCAATTAAGTTCTGCAAATTATTTTTGGATTCAAGTAAGCTAGATTGCTATAATAGTGTGAATTGAAATGGTTCCTCTTTATATATTAAATTAATTTGTGATTTTCTAAATGATAATTTCTTGTTGAGGTTAACTTGGCTATCTTGATCAATTGTTGAGGATCGACTGTAATAGCTATAATTAGGTAGTGGATTGATGGGAATTGGACACATCTGAAGTTTAAAGCCTTAGTTACATTTTTTAGCATGTTGTAATTCCTTAAATTCTTGAGTCGGACTTAGTACGATAAATTTAATATTTTAAGTTACTGACCCTTGAACAGGTAAATAAATAAATAAATAATTCTAATAAAAGGAGCTTTGAAAATTTATCCCTGTTCCGCTGATTTTTACTCTTGAATTAAAACAAATGAGTTAGAATCATGATAGGGCTAGTAGCCATTTTGAACGGTGATTCTGGCTGAGTAATCGGGGGTCGGCATCACAAATGTTTACCTTCGCGTCAAAAGGTTAGTATGTAACACCCCTATACCCTGTATACGTACACAGCATGCTATTACGACCGTAATATACATATACTGAATATAAGTATGTCACGGTTTATAAAACATACAAATAATCCCTTTTCAATAATATGAATAAATTTAAAACATTTAAAGGAATTTATAAAACACAATAGATAAAATGTTTATTCAAAACACATCGGAAAATATAACAAATATTTACAAATACATATACATCAAAACTCAAGTTTTACAAAACATAAAATAT
This sequence comes from Garcia nutans, assembly GCA_947685225.1. Taxonomy (NCBI): domain Eukaryota; kingdom Viridiplantae; phylum Streptophyta; class Magnoliopsida; order Malpighiales; family Euphorbiaceae; genus Garcia; species Garcia nutans. Next base: position 9,928,315 of record CANTUV010000003.1, on the reverse strand, counting down.
ATACATGTTTGGCAATATGTCTTTGATCTTTAAGCTCCACTATCAACACCTCAAGATCTAAACTCTACTCGGCCTAGAGGAACTCTCCGGTTCTTCCCTGTCACCTACGTGATAAACCATAATCACGCTAAGCCAACGACTTAGTGGTACAAACTACAATATTACTATGCTTCAATGCAATGTCAATGTCACACAATCAATTTCATACACCATTCAAAGGAATATTATATTTCAATACCTTACATTGTTCACTATCATATCATATCAAACATTCATATTGAATCTTCATAATTTCATTACTCAACATAGCATCCCATGCTACATTCATTGTCAATAAAATACTTATGTAGTATAATCATCTCATAACATTATATTCCATTATTTTATTCAATTGTTTCACCATTCATGAATCACATTGAAACAAAGACAAGCATGGGCCCAAAAGAAACTAATATGCCATTCAACTTTCAGAGTTAATGTTTTGGTTTAATTATCACATTTATCATTATCATTATCCCAACTAGGCTTCAAGGATTTAGGTTCAACCAAGCTTCAAGGGGAACAAAGCATGCTAAGTATCAACCCAACTTGGCTTCAAGAACCAAACCCAGCCTAGCTTCAAGGGTTGTAACATCTCAATTAGGCTTCAAGGACTAGACCCAACCAAGCTTCAAGGGGAGTTAAGCATGCTAAAGTTCAACCCAACTTGGCTTCAAGGATCAAGCCCAACCTAACTTCAAAAGATTGTTACTATAGGCATGCCACCAACAACAAAAATCTGAAAATGGAATAACACATTAGACACACAATACATTCATTATTTTATTATAAATATTTCATTCTCATTTACTCATCATCACTTAGGCAACCATGCCTCAATCATCTCATTGGCATTATTATCATTTTAGCCAACAACCATGGCTTCATATCTCATCAAGAGAGTATATATATATCATCAATTGCGTTGAACATCATCTAGGCAAACATGCCTCAATTATGTCATTTATATCATTATAACCAACCACATTGGTTTTTCATCTCACTATATCTCAATTCATCTTAAGTCAATTCATCATTTAAATATATATATATATATATATACTTAATTACATTGAACATACATTTTGAGTGCTCTTCACAACATTCACATTATACCAACCATAACATTATTAATAAGCATCAACAATACATTAGATTTCTTATCACATTTATAATCAAATGTGTGTTAAGTCTCAACATCATATGAATGTATGCAATAATGTAGTTTGTACTTACCTTAAGCACCACTCACACAAATCTATACACTTCCTCTTCCAACACTTCTTCACCACTTGAATTAGGGCAAATCAACTACTTCACAACCTAAACCAAAGGTAATCATACACACTCACTTAGAAATACATATAAGATAATAAAGCTAAGAACCAACTAGGGCAAACTCTAAACATGACACGCTCAACAGCACGGGCGTGTCACTGAACGTGTAGTACATTCTATCTCACAGAAACATTGACACGTCCAACAACATGGACGTGCTCATGGCCGTGTCAATCCTTCACCCACACAGTATCTATGACACGCTCAGTGACATGGGCGTGTCACTGGACGTGTAAAAGCTACTGCAACACAGAACCATTGACACGCCCAAAGACTTGGTCGTGTTTATGGGCGTGTCAGGCCAAAAATACAGATTCCAACAACAACAACCTTACATCCAACAATCCTCTTACTTTCACCCTTTTCCACTTTAAACAAACTTAACTAAACACACCCAAAAATCATAACAAACTTGCAAAAACACAAAAACAACTCAAAACATACATCAACCATAAATCATAATCATCACCACAAACTCAAAACACAACCACAACACACATCACCAATTCAAAACCCTAATACCGCCACAACTTGACTCTTCCATCACAAACACCAACTTAACTTCTTATCTTTAACTCAATTCCAACACATACAAACATACCATAATCAAACCTTTTCACACTATCACAAATCAATAACCAACTCATTCACAACTTCAAATAAAACAAGAGAAATCAAGAGAGAACTTACCAAAGTTGATGAAACTTCAAAATTTTCCAACTTAATCACTTGATTCTTTCCTCAATTTGCTCTTAGAATTCAAAAACCCTCTCTTGCCCTCTTGTCTTTGTGATGTCTGGCCAAGCAATTGGAAAAGAAGAAAATGAAGAGTAAAGAAGCAAAGTCAAATATTTACTCTTCAATAAAATCTCCACCAAGCATTTATAATAATATAATAATCCAATTCCTCTCTTCCATTCAATTTATTTTCTTTTAATTAATTTCATTAATTCAAAATAAATAAATATCTTCTTGACTATACTCACTTTGACTTGTGTATATGTTGTATATATTTCCATATATACAGCATATACACTCTCTCTTAAATTCTTTTCTCTTTCAAATTAACATATACATTCAATCCAATTGCAATAAAAATATCAAAACTTCTAGGGCACACTTTGGGATATTACAATTCTCCCTCTCTAAAAAGAAATTTCATCCTCGAAATTACCTGATATCAAGTCTGAAACAGTTGAGGATATTGATCTCGCATTGCTTGCTCACTTTCCCAAGTTGCCTCTTCTCTACCATGATTCTTCCAAAGAACCTTCACTAGTGGCACTTTCTTATGTCTCAACTCTTTCACTTCATGTGCTAAAATAGCAACTGGTTCTTCTTCAAATGTCAGATCTGAATTCACCTCAATGGATTCAACTGGCAAAATATGAGATGGATCTGATCTGTATCTCCGTAACATAGAAACATGGAATACATTGTGGATTCTCTCCAACTCAGGTGGCAAAGCAAGACGATAAGCAACTGGCCCAACTCTTTCTAAAATTTCATACGGTCCGATGAAACGAGGACTCAGCTTTCCTTTTTGACCAAATCTTAAAATCTTCTTCCAAGGAGACACTTTCAAAAATACTTTATCTCCAATATCAAACTCTATCTCTCTCCTCTTTAAATTTGAATAAGATTTTTGTCGATCTGAAGCTGCTCTTAACCGATCCCGAATTATCTTCACTTTCTCTTCAGTCTCTTTAACCAAATCAGGACCAATTAATTTGCTTTATCCAAATTCATTCCAACACAGAGGCGTTCTACATCTTCTACCATACAATGCTTCAAATGGTGCCATACCAATACTGGATTGATGACTGTTGTTGTAAGCAAATTCCACAAGTGGCAAAAATCTGTCCCAACTTCCAGAGAAATCAATGACACAGCTTCTCAACATATCCTTAATAATCTGTATCACTCTCTCTGACTGCCCATCTGTCTGTGGATGAAAAGCAGTACTAAAGTGTAATCGAGAACCCAAAGCAACATGTAAACTCTTCCAAAACCTCGAAGTAAACCGGGGATCTCGATCAGACACTAAAGAAATTGGAACTCCATGCAACTTCACTATATCACTTATATACAACTCAGCCAATCTTTCAAGAGAATAGTCCATTCTAATAGGAAGGAAATGAGATGTCTTTGTCAACCGATCAACAATCACCCAAATAGCATCATGCTTCTTCTGAGTCAATGGCAAACCAGACACAAAATCCATTGTTACTCTCTCCCATTTCCATTCAGGCACTATTAGAGGTTGAAGCAACCCTGTTGGAACTTGATGCTCAGCTTTTATTCTCTGACAAGTGAGACATTTAGATACAAATTCCACTATGTCTCTCTTCATACCAGACCACCAGTAGTGCTGTTTCAAATCATGGTACATCTTTGTACTACCCGGATGCATAGAAAAAATCGATTGGTGTGCTTCCTCTAAAATAATCTTTCTCAAACTATCATCATCAGGAACACACAACCTATCCTTGAACCAAAGGCTACCATCACTTTTCACATGGAAATCTCGGCTCTCCCCATTTTGGCAATCTGATATAATCTTCTGAATTTTCTCATCAGTTAATTGAGCCTCTTTAATCTGATCTAACAATACTGGTCTCAACTGCAATTGAGCCAATAATGCACCATCATTACATACTTCAAAACTAACATGCAACGCTCTCAAATCAACAAGCAACGAGAGCGAATAAACAGCCAAACCTGCCAAAGACTTCCGACTCAGGGCATCAGCAACTACATTCGCCTTACTAGGATGATAATCAATCAAATAGTCGTAGTCTTTAATCAGTTCTAACCATTGCCTTTGCCGAAGATTCAGCTCCTTCTGAACACCCAAATATTTCAAACTTTTGTGATCCGTATAGATAAAACATTTCTCCCCATATAAGTAGTGTCGCCAAATCTTCAAAGCAAACACTATAGCTGCTAACTCCAAATCATGAGTCGGATAATTAAGCTCGTGCAGCTTCAACTGCCGAGAAGCATAAGCTATGACTTTACCCTCTTGCATCAAAACACATCCTAAACCATTATGTGAAGCATCACTATAAATCACATATGGTTTATCTTCCACGGGTAAAGTAAGAACAGGCGCTTAAGTCAACATTTCTTTCAACTACTCAAAGCTAGTTTGACATTGATCCATCCACACAAATCTAACTCCCTTCCGAAGCAATCTGGTGAGTGGAATAGCTATCAAAGAAAAATCTTTCACAAATCGTCGATAATAGCCTGCCAAACCCAGAAAACTTCTAACTTCAGTCACAGACTTTGGTGGACTCCAATTCAAAATAGCTTCAACTTTACTTGGATAGACTCATATACCATCTGCTGAAACTATATGACCCAGAAAAGTTACTTGTCAAGCCAAAACTCACACTTTGACAGCTTAGCATACAACTGCTTCTCTCTCAAGATCTGTAACACAATCCGCAGATGCTTGTTATGCTCCTCCTTATTACGTGAATACACCAAAATATCATCGATGAAAACTACCACAAACTGATCCAGATAGGGCCTAAACACCTTATTCATCAAATCCATGAAAGCTGCAGGTGCATTCGTCAACCCAAAAGGCATCACCAAAAACTCATAATGCCCATATCTGGTGCGGAAAGCTGTCTTAGAAACATCTTCAGCTCTAACCCTCAGTTAATGGTACCCTGATCTCAAATCAATCTTGGAAAACACTGCTGCTCCCTTCAATTGATCAAAGAGATCATCAATCCTAGGCAAAGGATATTTATTCTTAATAGTCACTTTATTCAATTGCCTATAATCAATACATAACCTCAAAGTACCATCCTTCTTCTTCACAAATAACACAGGAGCTCCCCAAGGAGAAACACTAGGGCGAATAAACCCTTTATCCAACAACTCCTGTAACTGCACCTTCAACTCTCTCAATTCAGCAGGTGCCATTCGATAAGGAGTGATAGAGATGGGAGTGGTACCAGGCAACAAATCGATACCAAACTCAACCTCTCTCTCAGGGGGTAACCCTGGCAACTCCTCAGGAAACATATCCAGAAAATCTGCGACTGTGGTTATACTATCAAGTTGAGAACCCATTACTCTAGTATCCACCACATGAGCAAGATAAGCATCACACCCTTTTCTAATCAACTTTCTAGCTATTACAGCTGATACAAATAAGGATGCAAGTTGTCTCTGCTTACTAGATACCATTACACTCATACCATCATTGGTTCTCAAAGTAACACATTTCTTTTGACAATCTACCACAGCCCCATGCTTAGACAACCAATCCATGCCTAAGATCAAATCATATTCTTTAAAAGGCATTTCAATCAAATCACCAAGAAACTCCTCACCTTGCACCACAACAGCACTATCACGATGCACCTTACTCACCGCAACACTATGTCCTAAAGGATTTGTAACCAAGACATCAAATCCTAAGGACTCTGAATGCAATTTAGACACAGGCAATATGGATGCACTTATATATGAATGAGTAGATCCCGGATCAATCAAAGCAAGAACTGAAATGCCAAATAAAAAGAATGTACCCGCTATAACTGCTGAAGCATCCGGCTGCCTCTGCATCACATATACTCTCTGAGAAGATCCGGCCTCATCTAGCCTACTGCCTCTGGATGAAGATCCTCCTCTCTGACCAAACCCGGGTCTACCACCTCTACTGAAACTTCTGCCCTCTTGACCACCTCTGCTGACACTGGGTCGAGAAACTGCAGTATCAGTCTGTCTATCATCCTGCATCTCGGGGCAATCTTTAATAAAATGATCTGGTGACCCACATCTAAAGCATACTCCGGATACACCAGTCTTCCAAAAAACACCCCCATAGGGCCTACCACAGTGAACACATACAGGTGGAGTAGACCTTTGCATCACGGGAGTCGGGGCACTCGCTACAGAGACTGTCGGTCTCGGCCTCTGCCTCCTATACTATACTGATATGTCCGACTGTCTTTGACTCCTACTGATCCTCGAAACAAAATTTCCTCTACCCCTCTTCACAGATGAAGACCCTGCCTCAAACTGGGGTCTCCTTACTCTAGTCTCCTCCTCAGTAGCAGCTGCTGTAATGCTCTGCGCTCTCTCAACACTTCTAGCTGTTGCAACTAGCTGAGAGAAATCCTGGTACCGAGAACCAGCCACAATGCACATAATAGAGGGCCTCAATCCCTCCTCAAATCTTCTGCACCGGTCTATTTCATCAGAGATAATTCCCCCGTCATAACGACTCAATGTACTCAATCTCATACTCTGTTACCGTCCGGTTGTCTTGTTTCAAATTCAAGAATTTCATCTTCTTAATATCTTTATACACCCTCGGAGTATATTTCTGCTCAAATTCCCTCAGAAAATCACCATAAGATAATGTAGGTGGATCATCCATGGCGTGAGGAACTGTCTTCCACCAGTCATAGGCATCTTTTTGTAGGAGGGATCTGGCATAGTCAAATTTCTCATTTGGAGTAGCTTGCAACTGGATGAATATCCTCTGCACTTTATCCAACCACTGCTCAGCCACTGCAGGATCGGTAGTACCCAAGAAATCTTCAGCCCCATATTTTCTCAACTTATCATAATGTCTTACCGGCACCTGAGGCTGTGTTGGTGGTGGTGGCTGCACTGGAGCTGACCTCAATAGTTCTATCATATGCCTTAACCAACCCGGCGGAACCTCCTCTGCAGCTGATCTCTCTGGCACAGAAACAGGTGCCTCACTAACTCTATCAACTCTAGCTCCATCTCTACTCTCTCCTGGAGCTACACTCTCAGCACTTCCTTCTACAGTCTGAGGTGAATGGGACTCCATTACTACCTATATCTACAAACACAGCAGAATATTCCTCATTAAAGATCAAAGACTGCCATACCAAAACATGTATTTTACTCAAAAACCAACTTTTAAAATCAAAATATTCTTTTGCTTACAATTCACCTAGGTTGAGAATCTCAAACCTAGGCTCTGATACCAAAACAATTGTAACACCCCTATACTCCGTATACGTACACAGCATGCTATTACGATCGTAATATACGTATACTGAATATAAGTATGTCACGGTTTATAAAACATACAAATGATCCCTTTTCAATAATATGAATAAATTTAAAACATTTAAAGGAATTTATAAAACACAATAGATAAAATGTTTATTCAAAACACAACGGAAAATATAACAAATATTTACAAATACATATACATCAAAACTCAAGTTTTACAAAACATAAAATATATACATGTTTGGCAATATGTCTTTGATCTTTAAGCTCCACTATCAACACCTCAAGATCTAAAGTCTACTCGGCCTAGAGGAACTCTCCGGTTCTTCCCTGTCACCTGCGCGATAAACCATAATCGCGCTAAGCCAACGGCTTAGTGGTACAAACTACAATATTACTATACTTCAATGCAATGTCAATGTCACACAATCAATTTCATACACCATTCAAAGGAATATTATATTTCAATACCTTACATTGTTCACTATCATATCATATCAAACATTCATATTGAATCTTCATAATTTCATTACTCAACATTGCATCCCATGCTACATTCATTGTCAATAAAATACTTATGTAGTAGAATCATCTCATAACATTATATTCCATTATTTTATTCAATTGTTTCACCATTCATGAATCACATTGAAACAAAGACAAGCATGGGCCCAAAAGAAACTAATATGCCATTTAACTTTCAGAGTTAATGTTTTGGTTTAATTATCACATTTATCATTATCATTATCCCAACTAGGCTTCAAGGATTTAGGTTCAACCAAGCTTCAAGGGGAACAAAGCATGCTAAGTATCAACCCAACTTGGCTTCAAGAACCAAACCCAGCCTCTCAATTAGGCTTCAAGGACTAGACCCAACCAAGCTTCAAGGGGGAGTTAAGCATGCTAAACTTCAACCCAACTTGGCTTCAAGGATCAAGCCCAACCTAACTTCAAGAGATTGTTACTATAGGCATGCCACCAACAATAAAACTCTGAAAATGGAATAACACATTGGACACACAATACATTCATTATTTTATTATAAATATTTCATTCTCATTTACTCATGATCACTTAAGCAACCATGCCTCAATCATCTCATTGGTATTATTATCATTTTAGCCGACAACCATGGCTTCATTTCTCATCAAGAGAGTATATATATATCATCAATTGCGTTGAACATCATCTAGGCAAACATGCCTCAATTATGTCATTTATATCATTATAACCAACCACATTGGTTTTTCATCTCACTATATCTCAATTCATCTTAAGTCAATTCATCATTTAAATATATATATATATATACTTAATTGCATTGAACATACATTTTGAGTGCTCTTCACAACATTCACATTATACCAACCATAACATTATTAATAAGCATCAACAATACATTAGATTTCTTATCACATTTACAATCAAATGTGTGTTAAGTCTCAACATCATATGAATGTATGCAATAATGTAGTTTGTACTTACCTTAAGCACCACTCACACAAATCTATACACTTCCTCTTCCAACACTTCTTCACCACTTGAATTAGGGCAAATCAACTTCTTCGCAACCTAAACCAAAGGTAATCATACACACTCACTTAGAAATACATATAAGATAATAAAGCTAAGAACCAACTAGGGCAAACTCTAAACATGACACGCTCAACAACACGGGCATGTCCATGATCGTGCCCTACTCCACAACACAGAAGCTTTGACACGCTCAGAACCACGGGCGTGTCACTGAACGTGCAGTATTCTGTCTCACAAAAACATTGACACGTCCAACAACATAGACGTGCTCATGGCCGTGTCAATCCTTCACCCACACAGTAGCTATGACACGCTCAGTGACATGGGCGTGTCACTGGACGTGTAAAAGCTACTGCAATACAGAACCATTGACAAGCCCAAAGACTTGGCCGTGTTTATGGGCGTGTTAGGCCAAAAATACAGATTCCGACAACAACAACCTTACATCCAACAATCTCTTACTCTCACCCTTTTCCACTTTAAACAAACTTAACTAAACACACCCAAAAATAATAACAAACTTGCAAAAACACAAAAACAACTCAAAACATACATCAACCATAAATCATAATAATCACCACAAACTCAAAACACAACCACAACACACATCACCAATTCAAAACCCTAATACCTCCACAACTTGACTCTTCCATCACAAACACCAACTTAACTTCTTATCTTTAACTCAATTCCAACACATACAAACATACCATAATCAAACCTATTCACACTATCACAAATCAATAACCATCTCATTCATAACTTCAAATAAAACAAGAGAAATCAAGAGAGAACTTACCAAAGTTGATGAAACTTCAAAATTTTCCAACTTAATCACTTGATTCTTTCCTCAATTTGCTCTTAGAATTCAAAAATCCTCTCTTGCCCTTTTGTCTTTGTGATGCCCGGCCAAGCAATTGGAAAAGAAGAAAATGAAGAGTAAAGAAGCAAAGTCAAATATTTACTCTTCAATTAAATCTCCACCAAGCATTTATAATAATATAATAATCCAATTCCTCTCTTCCATTCAATTTATTTTCTTTTAATTAATTTCATTAATTCAAAATAAATAAATATCTTCTTGACTATACTCACTTTGACTTGTGTATATGTTGTATATATTTCCATATATACAGCATATACACTCTCTCTTAAATTCTTTTCTCTTTCAAATTAACATATACATTCAATCCAATTGCAATAAAAATATCAAAACTTCTAGGGCACACTTTGGGGTATTACATAGTATCAGTTCAAACAAGTCGGGCTCCTTAAATAATAAAAATGTATATTTATGTGTATATACAAATAAAAAAAAAGGGTTAAAGAACTTAAGAGAAAATTTACATTCTTCGTGTTCATGACTTTTGGATTTTCTGGAATTTTATGCTCAATCTTTCAACTCTGGATTTTTAGGTTTTAGGTCTGTGAAATTTTTGTTTTGAAACTTCTTGATTCAGTTGTCATGATTGTGAATTAGTTTTTGATTGAGAACGTCGGGTTTTCTGATTCGAGAATTGTCAAACTTTTCTTTTCTTTTTGAATATAGAGGGGTCCATCATTTCTGCTTATTATAGTGATTTAGTTTGCTTGAGGATAGGCAAAAACTCAAGTGTGGGGGAATTTTATAAGTTCACAATTGATGATATTTTGCCCCTATTTCTTAATATGATTATTATCCAATTAAGTTTTAATTTCAGGAATTCTCTGTATTTTGAGGCTTATGGTCATTTCGGAGGAATCACGGATGAAAGTAGAGGAAAAGAGCAAAAATTCTTCAAGTGAGACGCCCATGGACATAGGCGTGTCAATGGACGTGCCTTTGATACTGCCACACAGAAGCATTGACACGCCCAGTGACATGGGTGTGTCACTGAGCGTGCCTATTACAATGACTCACAGAGGATGTGACACGCCCAATGACATGGGCGTGTCACTGGACATGCCTTATATTCAAAATTCCAGTAGCAATGACACGCCTAGTGACATGGGCATGTCACTGTGTCAGGCTAAAATATCTGCACTATAAAAGCTGAGCTAAAGCGCAAATTAGGGATCTAATTTTCATTCTTTACAACTTAGAGCCGACTTTTAGAGCAAAAAAGAGAGTTTTGAAGGTGGGATTGAAGGTGAAGAAACATCTTAAACAAGATCTAAACCAAGATTCAAGGATTCAAGTGAAGAAATACAAATCATTCATCATGGATTGTTTGGATTCTTTTACTTATTTCTCTTATTCTGATTTTCTAGTTTTGAACATGAACTAATTCATTCTCTATCTAGATATTGATGAACCCTAGCTTTATTGTATGGATTGAATAATTTTATTTAATTAAATCATTTGATTGATTGTTTTATTCCTATGATGCTTAATAATTTATTTCCAATTGACAATAGCATGCTTATTGATTGGTTGCAATTTTCATATTATTGACTTGAGAAAGCTTGATATGAATTGAATACTCATAAGGATTGAGGATTGATTGGAGTGCTAGAGATAGACTTACAAGATCCTTTGGTTTATGATTCCTTGTTCTTAATGCAAGATCTACTTAATTATGTTTGAGAAAAGATTCTAGCATTCTACTTAGTGATTAGGGATTAATTCACTTGAGAAAGGTTTTAGTCTAATTTAGAGGAATGCCAATTCAACTCTATCATTTGATTTAATTGAATTGATTTTCATAAATATAATTGTGGCTAGGGGGATTCAATATTTGGATAGTATTTTCATCATAAATCCTTTATGCATAACACTTAATCTCTCTTTACTTTAAGTTATTACGTTAATTTTCTTTAATTACAAAACTTCACAAAACTATTGATTTGCTAAACAACAGTTAAAATTTGCACTAGTACTTGGCCTTGTCCCCAGTGGAAAGATAACTCACTCACTACTTTATTACTTGAGCGACCCGTGCACTTGTGGTATTGCAATAACATAGGTTCGTACCATCACATACCATTGCCATTATTGTTGTGAGTAGGATTTTGAAATTCGAATATCTTTTTCCCTCCTTCACGATTTCCTAACAATCACATCACCCCTGCATGACACGCATTCCCCCATTGTGATGCTCCTCTTCACATAAGCTGACGTAAAAGCCAGCACACCAGGGTGGGATGAGTGATATATACCCATAGGTCGATAATGACCATGCAAGCCCAATCGATATGTTAATCCGAGCATTCTTTGGCTTGAACCAAACTATTCATGTGGTCCAAAGATTGAGACATCGAGCTATTGAGAGAGGTGATTCTTGAACCAAGCCTTTTAGGCTCGATGTTTTTGTCTTTGAAAAAACTGTTGTACGATCCTGACACCTCTTATACATCTCCTTCCAATCCTTGAAGATCCGCTGACACCTTCAAAATTTGTTTTCTACCCCTCAACTATAAATAGAGGTGGATCCTCATAAGTAAATGATCTTTTTTCTTTCTTCCCCCTTTATTTCCTTTTACTTACTATCTCTAGTATCTATGAGACAAACCAAGCTCTAACTTAGGTATTAGAGTTTTTTCACTAAAACCTAAGCCTTCACTTTGTCTTGTAGGTAAAAAACCATCAGTTGTTATATGGAATCCGAGCTTGTAGTTTTGAAGTCCACCTCGTCATCAGTAATCTCCATCTCCCTCGCCATTTCCATCCTCATTGAAAAGCATGAACCATTGTTTCTCATGAAACCATTAGTTGCAGCGGTAACAACTAAAATAATCAATGCCAAAGATTCGATCCATGAAGAACCAAGCACCGAAAAAAGTAGCTAGTGAGAAGCGTTCCTTAATAAAAGGAATCGCTATTGGCAGCTGATCAGCAATTGGAGCATTAAAGGTTGGTGACTTTCAACCTCAGCCAGGTCAGAGTCACGGATGACAAGCGATGAAGTAATAGTCAATCTAAGGTTTGTTGTGGACCTACAAAGTATTTAAAAAAACATGAACCACTGTTTTGATCTTATTATGCTCATGGGTTTGGTTTGGCTTGGTTTTCGAGGAAATGAAGTTATGAAACCTTTTGGGTTCTTGTTTTTGTTTTTGCATATTTCAATTTTAAGTGAAGAAATATTAGAATTAGATTTATTTTTATATTTTTCTAATTGGAGCTATTCTGAATTTGGTCAAAGTAGATGAAATATGATTCTTAATTTGGTCGAAGTAAATGAAATATGTATTTGATTTTATAGTTGAATTCATACTTATGTTTATTTCGATTTTAGAATCTTCTTCAAGCTACTCTTTCGCCCAATTCAAAAAAATCCAAATTGCTAATTTTGTCATTTCATATATATATATATATATATATCTAAATATATTGGCTTTTTTTTTTCTTCAACAGGTTTGCTTGCTCCTTGTTAGCTCGCATTATATTCCGGGTTGGAGTTCTAAAATCAATAGGCATTTCAATATAGCAGGCAATATTTTATTTGATTAGAAAATTAAGAAAGCTAATGTAATAGAAGTGAAAATTGGTCCTCATCGATGCTCCTATCAATAACTCAATTAATGGTTTTAGCTAGGGGTGTGCACAACCGGTTTGGTCTATAGATTTTTAAATCTCCGGAATCGAATCGAAATTTGGATATTTTAAAATCATTAAAATCGGAATAGAATCAAATAGATAAAATATCCATACCGAAACCATTCCAAAAAATTCAGTTTGATTCAGTTCAGATATTTAGTTCTAATGAAACGATTCCGGTCCAAATAGAGACGGAGATTTGGAGATTTAAATTTTTTTTCAGATTTAACCAATAGAATAATAATCAATAATATTTTACAAGCTATTTGTATTTTATTAAATTAACATAGTTAGGCAACTTCATAATTATTAATAAATAAATAAATTCATAATTGTATGAGATTAAAAATTTAATTACATTTATCCTCAGAGTTAATAAATTCATAATAAGATTAAAATTTTATAATGATAATAATAATAATAATAATAATAATAATAATAATAATAATAATAATAATAATAACCTTATCAATTAATTGTTAATTAATTTATTTTAATTAATCAATCAATTTTAATTAATTAATTAATTTACTTATTAATTTATTATATATTTATTCTCGCTAGAGCATGCACCAAAGAGACTTACGTTCATCAGATTCCGGTCAAATAATATAAACTTATCTAAAAATTACAAATGAAATATCAAATTGAAGTTCATGGGGATAATTAATATATATATATATATATAATAAAGCTACTCACGAGGAGAATGAATATATATATATATATTATAATAAAATAAGACTATAAATCAAAGAAGATTTGAAATTTATTTATCATACAAAGTAAAACTATGTAGTTTTAACTTAAATGATATTTAATAAATAAAAAATAAATATAAATTCAAATATTTATAATGTTTATTATATTTATTATATAATAATGCCATACTATATACTAAATTAGTAAAATAATTACTTAATTATTCTTATTTAATTATTTATTATATTTATTTTATAGTTAAATTAAGAAATTACTTTAATTATTTATATAATATATTAGATTTTACATAATCAATAAATGTAACAAAAAAAGAGATAATAAAATAAAATAACTTCAAATTAAAATATTTTAATAATTTAAATTAACCTATTATAAAAATATTTTAACACATAATTTGCGAATAATTATTATTAATCAAATAATTTTTAATCTATATTAATTATTATATAAATTTTATTTACTACTAATACACAATTAGGGTATTATATATATACACAAACATTTTCATTACAATTATATCATTTATGTTCTGAGATTCATTCACAAATATACATTTAATTCCCATAGTATTTTCCATTTCAAAATTGAACTCGTTATTAATGACTAAGTAAAAAATTTGTGTAAATAAAAATAAATATAATATAGATATGAAACTTGTATAAATATAATATAAATATGAGACTCATAATTATTTTGTTAACCTCACTAATTCATTTTCACAGTAAAACGGGTCAGTGAGACTCATTTTTGTTCAGTATATAATGGCTTTAATTTTACTTTTAATGAGTGATTTAGAAGATTGATTTTTTAAAATCTGTATTGTGCACTAGGTTTAGCATCTTCTCATTTGCATTTAGAAAGAATGTCATTCCATGGTATCAATTAATAGCTTCAACCTCACTTCTAATAGCACTACTAAAGTATAGTCATACATATAGAAGATTCACCGATAAACCATATAAGAGTTGAACCAAACTTCTGCATAAACATTATTCTGAAATACCAAGCAGGTTTGAGGCCTACATTTCACAACCTTGCTTTGGCAGATAATCTTAATCTCAGCACCTCAGCCACAGAATCAATGAAATCCTCTGTATTCAGATACTGAGCCCTGGTAACCCTATACAAACACAAAATGTTTTAGTTATCCTTAACTCAAGAGAAATAGCAAAAACTCACAAAGATTAGCCTTTTGTCACTCCATACTTAGGCCCGTGAACAAGCAGCGCAAGATCCTTGGTCATTTTTCCTGATTCAACCGTTTCAATGCAGGCTGCTTCCAGTTTTGCAGTAAAATCCAATAGTCTGTCATTACCATCCAACTTTGCCCTGACAATATAATAATGATCAAGTTCATTTGAGGCTTCAAGATACATATAAAATAATATTATAAAGATTAAGGCTCTAATTATTAAAAATTTTAATTCACTATTATTTTTTTACCTGTGTGCAAGACCTCGTGACCATGCAAATATTGATGCTATGCTGTTCGTGCTAGTTTCACCTCCTTTCTGATGAACCCTGAAATGCCGGGTAACAGTGCCATGGGCTGCTTCAGCTTCAATGGTTTTTCCATCAGGACACACCTAGAACCCCATATCCACACAGACGTTGAGGAATAATTGTAAGACATGAAAACACGGAAATATTATAAGAGAAGACAAAACTGAACAAAGAAATTATACCAGTACAGAAGTCATAAGCCCAAGAGAACCAAATCCTGTGCCAATGAAACATATGTTAATGGAAAATAATCAAAGGGATTAAATTGCTAGGCAACACCCTCACTGAACAAATACTTCCATTTAACTTTCATAAAACCACCCAAAAAATGAAGAATGATAAAATATAATGTCTATGTTGTTGGTCAAGTTGTCACTAGTACAAACCTTGGGCTAAGAAATCACTCTGAACATCTCCATCGTAATTTTTGCATGACCATACATAACCTCCTTCACTTTTAAGGGCATAAGCAACCATATCATCAATGAGACGATGCTCATACCTAGAAATTAGCAATATAAGACAATTGCAAATAACTGAAACAGGCCAAACCAACACCAGGCTAGCTAGAATATACTCACCATATCCCTGCAGCCTCAAACTTGGATCTCCATCGAGTTTCATAAACTTCCTGGAAGATGTCCTTGAATCTTCAGGAAAGGTCAAAGGAGGCAAGCATCAAGGATATGACTAACAGATATGATATATCCACATAGAGGAAGAAAAGAAAAATCTGGTTCCATAACCATAATCAAATATTGGCTAGCATCTCTCACTACTTGTGCATGGAAAATGAAACTTTGTTTTCTAATATAAAAATTATTTAACACAATAAGCAGAACCTACTGAGGAAAAAAAAAACTGTGAGTATTAGGAGGAACCAAGCAATGTAAAGAAATACCTTCCATCATATTGTTTAAGAATAGTATTTTTTGTGCTTAAATAAAGTGGCCACTTCTTCTGGTAACCAGTGCTCATTGAAGACTCAGCAAATGCATGAATGGACTGTTTTGCAAGTCAAATAAATGGATAACAATTATTATTATTTTCTAGCAACATACTCAATTTCTGTCAACATTAGCAGGAGAGAGAGAAGGGTGAGGGGGAATGAGAACCTCATCAGTGTTATACATGGACAATGCTACACCGCCAGCCCCAGTGAACTTGAAAACCTCAAATTCTGTCTTCTCACCATGTCCATCTGGTACTGCAGAAGTTTTTATTTCCTTCAGACGATGAGATGCAAAAACATTACAGAGAGAGAGAGAGAGGGCAAATAAGCTGAATATGGTGTTTGACAGCAGTTTGAAAAGGTAAACCAAGTATGCGGCATCAGAAGGCCACTATTGGAATATGAAATTTACCAAACACCAGCTTAAGTTTGCCAGATCCTTGTATAACTGTATCGGTCGCTCGATACTGGTCACCAAATGCATGCCTTCCAATGCATATTGGCTTAGTCCAACCTGAAAGGAACAGAAACAGTTACACAGCTCATTTCTTTCCAATGCCAAAGAATCATACAAATGCCAAGAAATCAAACCTGGGACAAGGCGTGGAACATTTTTGCAGATAATTGGTTCACGAAAAACAGTACCTGAAAAAATAACCAAACAACTTTAAGAAAATAATGCAAAATGAATAATTGTATAGATAAAGAGATTAGAAGTCACAAGAAAACCTGGAACACCATAAAGGAAATAACAACCATGAATATTCACCATTTAAAATGTTACGAATAGTCCCATTGGGACTCTTCCACATTCTTTTCAACTTAAACTCCCTGACTCGAGCTTCATCTATCCAACAGTGAACATAGTTGACATAAATTTAGCAATATTCACTAATAATAAACAAGGTAAACATGTGTACAATTCCCATAAAGCAAACTTTATACCTGGAGTAATAGTTGCACACTTAATTGCCACATTGTACCTACAATTGCAGGGAGAAAGGGCACAATGATGAGGATAATAAGCAAGTGGTAACCTTTTTTTTTTCAGAGGCAGGTCATAGAAACAAAGGAACTTGGAAAATTTTACATACTTGAGAGTGGCTTCGGCACTTTCTACGGTAACTCTATCATCAGTGGCATCCCGATTAGGGAGTCCAAGATCAAAATACTTTATATCCAAATCCAAGAACGGGAAGATTAGCTGCAAATTGCCAATACATTAAAAAAGAATTATAGAATGTGTATTTGAATTGTTCAAAAAAAAAGATTAAACAGAGACCTTATCTTTAATGGATTTCCAAATAATTCTTGTCATTTCATCTCCTGCATCACAAAGAATGAGGAAAAAGCCCAATTAATATGTGAATTAAATAAATCACAATCACAAAGTGATCAAGCAAAGAGAAATTAGAATAGAACAGACCGTCCATTTCAACGATGGAATTGGCCACCCTAATCTTCTGAAACGCCATTTTCTCAGTTTCTCAGTTATATCTTACAGATTGTCTAAACAAAGATCAAAGAAAAAAGTCAAAAGCCGAGGTTTTCCAAGTTTTATATTGGGAATACTTTAAAAAAAAATTGACATGCGGGTTTTTCAAGTTTTATACTGTTGATGGCAATATGACGTGGTACCGACTAACATGACAGTAAGAAAACCAATTAATGACAGGTCATCATAGTTTAAAGAAATGAGATAAGATAATTTATATCTATCCTATTTAATAAATTAATTAACTTATTTTATTAATTTTAAAATTAATTAATAATTTAAATTTTATATCCATCGTCCGAAATTAAAAATTTTATAATAATACCGTCAACTCTTAAATTCAAATATCGTTATCTTTATTCACAGCACTACATCAACTCTTAAAATAAATTTATTATAAATTTCATCCATCGTCCTTAAAAAATTTTTTTATTTTTATCAATCGTCTTTAAAAAATATCTTATTTTCATTCATCATCCGTAAATAATCTTTAATTTCACATATCATCTTTAAAGATTAATTTAAAATTACATATTAATTAATTTAATAAATTTTAAATAATTTTAAAATTTTAATTTTTTATATATTTGAATGATAATTTTAAATATTTTTTTACATTTGAATAATAATAATTATTCCATTTTTATTTTTTTTATAAAATTTATAATTTAACTGTAAAAAATTAAATTATTCAAAATTTTTTAATTTTAAAAATAGTATAATTATTATTATAATATTTTTATTTTTTTTAAATATTTGTAACAATAATTATTACTGATTACAAAGTTATTTTATTTAATAATTAAATAAAGCTTATTAATCAGTTTAACAAATCTATTAGTAAATTTAAAAAAATTAAAATTATTAAAATTATTAGTTTTTAAATAATTTTAAAAAATTTAATTTTTCTTCATTTGAATAATTATAACAATTAATGTTAAAAATAATTTTAAAAAAATAAAAATTATACTATTTTTAAAATTGAAAATTTTGAAAATTTTAATTTTTAAGATTGAATTATAATAATAATAATTAAATATTATTTTATAAAAATAAAAATAGTATAATAATAATTATTATTCAAATGTAAAAAAAATTATTTAAAATTATCATTCAAATATAAAAAAAATTAATTTTTAAAATTATTTAAGATTTTTTAAACTAATTAATATGTGATTTTAAATTAATTTTTTAAAGATAACAGATGAAATTAATAGATTATTTAAGAATGACGGGTGAAATTAAGATATTTCTTAAGGACGACTGATGAAATTAAGAGAATTCTTAAGGGAGATGACGATATTTTGATCGAGGATGACTTTGTTACAAAACACTTAACTTTCAAGGACGATAGATGTAAAATTTAAACTTCAGGGTCGATAAAGTGAGTTAGTCAATTCTTCAAGGACAACGGGTGTAAATTACACGAATAAGTTATAATTAAAATTTTCATCTCTCACTTTTCTCTTTCTCTCTCTCCCTCTTTCCCTCTCTCTCTCTCTGTCTCTGTCTCTCTCTCTCTCTTGTTATTTCTCTCTCTTCACAAGAAAAGAGGAAGCTATTCACCCGATAATTGATTGATACACAAAAATAGTTGGATTTCTATTGATGATTTTTTGTCTTCTAAATTAGTGAGGAAAAACAAAAAAAAAATGCTTAGAAAATTGTAAAATGAAACTCTTTCTTTTTGGTATAAGCAAGAACAAAGGGGAAAAACAATGAAAAATGGAGATTTGAATTTTAAAATGCTCACCTTTTAAGACACCAAGACCAATGAGAGAGAGAGAGAGAGAGAGAGAGAGAGAGAGAGAGATGATATGGAGCCTAAATGAAAGAAAAATAAAAGAGTTTCTAAATAGCAGAAGGGGGCAAGAACCCAATTCAAGAACTTATATTAAAAATCAAAAAATATAAAAAATAAAAAATCCACCTTAAAAATTCAATATTCCTATCTATATATTTCTATGAAAACGTTGAAACATTCAAAGAAAGAGTTTCATTTTTAAGGATGTGCTTTTAATTTTTTAAATGCGAATCAAAGAGAGATTATAATGCCCCCATATAATTCTCTTAGAGAATTATTAGAAGATGCTACTCAATACATTTAAGAATTCTAAAACAATCAAATATCAAATTTTTAGAACTTAAATAACTAACCAACAAAATTTTTGACATAATTTCTTCTGCAATATTCACTATCCAAAATTTAATAATCTAACACAATCTGCAAAAAAATAAAACACTTTTAGATTCCATTTATATCAATCTCAACTCTAATAAATCTAATATCCACCACAAATAAAAATAAATTTTATGTACATATAAATATATATAATACATTATCCAAAATAATAATCATTCACTAAATCTTATAACTCCAAACTCAAAATATATACAAATATACTATCTCATTTACAATCAATAAACTGCTCAAATTTAATTAAAATAAATTATACAATGAAAACATTCCTTATTATTAACCAAAATTATACATTTATTATTTATATTACAGTATCGTTATGTGAACTATAATTAAAAATATTTATCATGAAATCATCATAATAAAGCACCTCCAATATTATAATTAATTTTTGAAATCCTAGCTCTTCAATTACTAATACTGCTCTGGTCTATCTTATCTGTATGTCAAAAAAAATCTAACATGGTAAACTTATTACTTAATAGTGCTTGTATACATATATTATGCTACCTAATATTGAAGTAAATAATTGTAATAATAAAGTAACAATTCTCAAATTTTGAAAATAAATCAATAAATCAAACACCTTTAATCAAACTTATTTTAGTTTTAAAAAGTTTCAAATAAAATTTAGATAATACAATATAATCTCACTGCAAATATGTATTAAAATATTTCTATGATTAATACAATTTGTATTCTCACATTTCAATTTTAATTTAATTAAATAAGATATAATTATGTTGCATTTTTTTATCAAATGT
This sequence comes from Garcia nutans, assembly GCA_947685225.1. Taxonomy (NCBI): domain Eukaryota; kingdom Viridiplantae; phylum Streptophyta; class Magnoliopsida; order Malpighiales; family Euphorbiaceae; genus Garcia; species Garcia nutans. The sequence continues at coordinate 9,907,225 of CANTUV010000003.1, read as the reverse complement.
TATAATTATCAACTTCGTAATTTGTAAAATTTATATTTTCTATTTATAATTTTCAATACAACTCTTAATAATGTTTATAATATATTTCTTAAACTTTCAATAGAATTCACTTATCATTTTAGCACTTTAGGCACTTCTATTCAAATAACACTTTAAGCATTTTTATTATATCCAATACAATTAAACCTTCAATCAAATTTCAATAAATCTCACTATTTAACACAATTTATTATACACACTCATTATATATATGTATTATATATTTTAATAAGTTTTATATATTTTTACACTTTTGCCCTATATTTGATATCAAACTCTAGACTCTGATAATAGGCTTAGTAATGGCAATTAAATGCCCAATAATGTGTCAATCAATATGGTCAATAGTCTAGTAGTGGCACAAATGTCCAATAACAGTAATGGCACATAGTATCTTATAACAGTATAAACGTCTATTCTCTGGCTATCTATTCAATCTGATATCTGGGTTTAGCACAATTACAATCGGGCAATTAATTTATTTCCTTATTCCAAATAATTTCACAATTATATTATTAATTTTAAATAAAAACATTTCTTTTTCACTAATTATCAATCTTTTTTACTTTAGCAACACAATAAAAAAAGCCTTTATTCAATTAATTCTAAATATAATTCATAAATCTTCTTTTAATTACAATGACGTTACTTTTAAGTACATTAAAAGTATACACACATATATTTTCAATATTCTATTTGTTGTCCACTAACTTCTTATTATAATTTCACCTGTCATGTATATTAATACATATTTTAGAATAATTTGCATAACTTTTTTATAATATTAATTTTTTAACTTTTCAATACACACTTCATATTTTACAATTCTATCTCCTTAATTCCATGTTTCAAATTCTATTAGTAGTAAACAAGTTCTAAATAGAAATTCCATTTCCTTTTAATTAATTCTTTTCAAGTATATGAATTTCACAAATTATCATCTTCATTCCATGAATGTATATCCTGAGTATATACTATATATATGTTACATATATACATTATTCCAAAATTTATTCTTTTTCTTCTAAAACTCTATTATTTCCTTATTAAATCTCTTATACTATAAACCCAATCTTCAAACATTTTTCCCTTTAATACTAATGCCATCGTAAATTATCTTAACTTGATCCTTAATGGGTTTTCCTTACATACACCCACTTCTTTCCCTCTAACTATTAACAATCAATATAATTTAACTTACCAAACACTTCCATATACAATTTATAAATTATCTTAATTTTTTAAATGGTGTTACTGTCAGGTATATAATAGATATACAGTATGTATATTTAAACATTATTTATAATATTTAACTATAACAACTTATTTGATTCCTTCATTTCTCCTTTTCTTGTTTTTCATTAACTCTATTTCAACTATTTCAAGTCATTGATGATAAATCATTTTATTAATTATACTACCCTAAATATCAAGTTTCCTTGCTTCCACAAGCATATCATAAAAATTTGCTAATCATATATAATTAATACTTGCTCATTCTCTAATTCAACTCTCATTTTGAATGTTCAAATACCTTTTTCAATAAATTTCCTCAAGTTTCTTCCTCTTTCTAAGTTATTACTACCCAATGATTTAATCTTCCATCAACTTCCTTATAAATAACCTTTCATCAATAATATACATTTTTTCCATAATTCAAACTACAATACATTACTAACTAGACTCAATTAATTCAAAAGAATAATGTCCAACATTCCAAGAATACTATTGAATTCAAATATAAAAACCTCCATATGCAAATGAATTAAACATAATTCAATACACTTACACACTATCTTCAATTAAGCTTACTATTAATCTTTTTCCTCCTCAACATTAATTTTTTCACTACAATTCTCCTTCACTTGTTCTTTACTTTCTCTTTATCTTTAGAAACTCTAAAATATGCACACTTTAATAATATAATATAACAATTTCTATCACAATTGATTCTACATATAATTTATTTAAACCAAGATCATTAATTATACTTCAAATAAATATTTAACTCCATAAATATTTTTCTTACATAATCAATTAAATCAATATTTTAATAACTCCAAATTACCTTATTAACCATATTTATCAAGAATAGGGTTTTTCTTTCCCGTTTATCAAATCTCCCATAATCTAATAATTCATTAACTAATTCAAAGTTCTCCTCAACATGTTTTCAAACCAATTAACTAACAAATACACTTCTAATATCACTACCATAATTATACTTTCAAGATAGCAAGTTCCTTAACTCCAAAATCTTTCATAACCCTAAACTTTTCAAAACCCTAACTTCTTTCATAACCCTAAATCAACGCATAATTGTTCCAATACTTGATTTAAGCATAATTTCAATTAAAAACCAATAAATATACACTTTATATATTACAACAATAATTTTTCTTTCAAAGAATTAAAGTTTCATAATCAAGTTCTTACAAATCATTCAATATAAAATTTCTTCACAAACAACTTTACCTTTTCCAAATCACAAGCTTCTTTCATTAAACAAGATCAAGATTAATTCAATTAATAGAAAAAGAAGTGATATACAAGTACTAACCTCATTAAAGTAGCTCTTCCATCACTTTTCCTTTTAATCCTTTAATTTGATGATGATTTTCTTGAGAAACCGCATATAAATCAAACATTTCTCGTCAAAACCCTAATTTGTTTCAAAAGATTCCATGATTTTTAAATGAAATTTGGAAGAAGTAAAAGAAAAAAGAAGATGGAGGAGATGGAGATGGGAGGTTTGGCCAAAATTATGGAAGCAGGTGGACGATTGTATAAATTTTGATTTCTTTTATGATATATAGGGTTTTTATTCCATATTTTGCTCGTAACTCTGTTTTGGTACACCTATTTTCTTTAATTATCCCTTAATCCAATTTTTTATCTCTAAAAAATTGTAAAAATAATTGCTTTAACTAATTTAAAGCACTATTGCCCATATTTCATATCCCAATTACGGTAAAATTTTATTTTAGGATCACAAGAGTATTTTCAATAAAATTTTCCACTTTAAAGTCCTTTTCAGAGATAATTAGTATTCATATTTACTTTTCCACTTCTTAGGGCTTATCCAATCTTATTTCTGCCAATTCTAAATACTCAAACCACATATAATATCATAATCAGTACAATATATACTTATATATACACTTAATATGGAAAATTATCTCTTAAAATTTTTAAACATTACTATAATGCCTAGAAATTTTAAGCAATAATTTTTCATAGTAAATATACACATAGAAGTGTATATCATACCGATTATGATGTTATGTGTGGTTTGAGTTTGGAATTGGTAGTAATAAGGTTGATTAAGTCCTGATAAGTAAAAATTAAATCCGAGCATGGACAATATCGGTATTTTTAAAAAAGAATATTTAGGGTATGTTGAATTTAGAGTTATGTTGAATTTAGGGTTTGGAGAATTTTAGGATTATAGAATCTATCTTGGAAGTATGATAAAATTTGTGGTATTTTAGAAGTGTACTTATTAAGTATTTTGTTTAAAATAATATTTAAAGGAATCTTTGGGGTGATGATATATTGAATTGTTGGATTATGGAAAGTTTAATAAATAGGGAAAGAAAAACTATATTCTTTATGAATGTGGTTAAAATTAACTTGAAGTTATTAAATTGTTATTTTATTTTATTATGGAGAAAAATTGTTTATTTAAAGTGTAAGTGATGATTTTGTTTTAAATAAATTATATGTAGAGTCAATTGTAGTAGAAGTTGCTAAATTATATTGTTAAAGTATGTATGCTCATGAGCTTGTGAAGAAAAAGAAAATGATAGAGTAAGTGAATAGGAATTGAAATGGGAAAATTAATGTTTAAAAGAAAAAAGGTTAGCAATAGTTTTAATTGAAGTTAATGTAAGTGTATTAGAATATATTTAATTGATTTGCTTATGGAGTTTATGTTTAAACATAATTGTATTTTTGAAGAGTTTGATACTATTTATTTAGATTATTTGAGTGTAATTGATAATGTATTATTGACTAAATTATGGGAAGGCATATGTATATTGGTTGAAAGGTTGTTTATAAAGGAATTGATGGAAAATTAACTGGTGGAGAAATCTAGATAAAGGCAAAAAATTGATGAGATACTTGATAAATGTTTTTGAACATTATTTAGAATGGATATATATTAAGAGAATGAAAATATTACTTGTAAATGATCAGTAAACTATAATGGTATACATGGAAAAAATAAGTAAATATGATACTTGAAAACTATTATGGTATACTTGGAAACTATAGTAAACTATTTTGGTATACTTGGAAAAAATAAGTAAATATGATACTCAAGGGATGATAAGTGATAAAATAATTGGTCAACAATGGTTCAGAATAGTAGTAAGAGAATGAGTGAAAAGCAAGGAAAGGAGAAATAAATAAACCAAATAAGTTGTATTAGTAAATGATTGTAAATAAAGCCTAAATATACAAATTGTATACCTAATATATACTTGACATCAATATTATTAGAGAATTTAAGATAATTTATAAATTGTATATGGAAGTGTTTAGTAGATTAAATTATATTGCTTGTTATTAGTTAGAAGGGAAGAGGTGGATAAATGTAAGAATAAGAATCAAGTTTAAAATATCCTATAGTGTTATTGAAATTATAAGGAAAGATACTTTAAGCTTGAGTTTATCATATGAAGGGATTTAATAAGAAACTAATATAGTTTTAGTGGAAATGGTATAAAATATAGATAGGTATAAATATGAGGTATACATGTTGCATTTGTAATATATATATTTGTGAAATGAAATGGATAATTGGTATCATTTATATACTTAAAAGGTATTAATTAAGAGAAATGAAGTTTTTCCATAGTATTTGATTACTATAGGTATAATGTGAAATATGAGATTAATAAGATGAAATTATAAATTGTGAAATGTAAATTGAATGATAAAATTAATATGCAAATAAAGTTGTCAAATTAATTTGATACAAATATGTTATATATATATGATAATAGTAATTAAAATAATTGTTCATAGTCTATACAAAATTTATAAAGATATGTATACTTATAAAATTCCCAAAGGTAACTTCAATAGAATTTCAGAAATAATTTATATTATATAATTAAATTAATTAAAATAAATATTATTTTATTATTTTGTTAAAGTGAAAAGACTAAGTAAAAGGAAGGGAGAAATATTTTATTATAAATAATATGATAATTATAAAATTTGCTTGGAATAGTAAAATAAGTGAATTGCTTGATTATATCGATAATAAACTTAGTCTTCGAATTGAATGACTAACTAGAGGATGGACGTCTATAGTGTTAGTAGGCACTTTGTGCTTTTAGTGGATACTTTGTGTCACCAATGATATTAGACACTTATGCCATTAGTGGACATTTTGTGTCATTAGTAATAATGGACACTTTGTGCCATTAATAGGCCATTAGCCATCTTCTTTACAGTGGACATTTACTTACCATTGATGACTCGTTATCCGAATATAAGATTTTAAACTTAGTATATGAGGACAAAAGTATAAATATAAGAAAAACTTATTGGAACATGTTTATATTTTTATATAAATTATTGATTGTCTATATTAAATTGTTGGATTATAATAAAATATATTTTCTATATATTGATATTGAAATATATATAATAATTATATAACAATTATAATGAATAGTGAGATTTAATAAGGTTTTATTGAATTGAATATTATTGAATCAAATGAAATGAAAATGTTCAAAGTGTTAAATCACACACTATAAGAATTTGATATATTACCAACAGAAATTTTCGTCGGTAATTATTATTTTTTTATCAATAATTCTATTTATCGACAAATTACCGATAAAAAATTTTTGTGGGTATACTTTTTGCCCAGTAACAGAAATGCCAACAAAAAACTTGTTCTCTTGGTAAATTATTTACAGAAACATTTCGTAGGTAATACCGATAGACACTTTCTGTAACACCCCCATACTCTATATAAGTACTATACATATACCTTGTATACATACAATACGTATATAAAGTATAAGAATGTCACTTTTCGTTTTACTTTAAAACCCTTTATTCAAGTTCAAGCGATATTACATTAAATTAAAGAACATTTACGAAAATCATTATTGTTATCAAAAATAAAACCTAAATAAAATTATACATGTATGCATCACCTTCTAGTTGGTCTCGAGACACTCTTACCCTTGGCATCACAGCTAGACTTCCAGATCAACCGCATAAATACCTGCGCGATTAAACATCCGCGCTAAGCCCAAAAGCTTAGTAGTACAACTAAATAATAAAATACACTTTACCAAAATTATCATACCTCATATGTTTAGCATTATGTTTTATTGTTCTCTTACCACGTTTTCCTTTCTCAATGCATTCTTCATAAGTTCCCACTAATCTCATATACATAAACATATACATTAATTCAACCAATTACCATTCAAAGACTTATTCAACACCTTTACGAAAGCAATTCTCACAAATTCCATATTCATATATATATATATTACACATCATACTTTATTTTTTATAAAATCATATATCAAGAAAGTCCCTCAAAACATATTCACCTTCAATACATCAATGCACATATTACAAAAGCATACTTCATAACATTATTTTATCCACAATTCATCAAACATGAATCATACTTCCAATAAAGGCAGTTATAGATCTCATTACTCATTTATTTCAACATTTAATATCACATTGACAACAAAGACAGACTCGGGCCCAAACAACACACTAATATGTTATTCAAAGTTCAGAGTTACTGCTTTGGTCCATAATCATAATCATCAAGCCCGTAGGCATCATCTATATATATATCTCTATCCATGGATAGTGTAATAGACCCAGTCTCTTGGACCATCAACTCGGCAAATCTCGAGGAGATCCTCAACCCGGCAAGACTGTTACTATAATTCACATTTCACATTTCACATTTATCGAGTAACAGACCCAGTCTCTTGGACCATCAACCCGACTAAATCGAGGAGATCCTCAACCCGGCAAGACTGTTACAAATCATATATCTCATAATCACAATTAGCATAGTGTAACAGACCCAGTCTCTTGGATCTCAATTCGTCTCAAATTGAAGAGATCCTCAACCCGGCAAGACTGTTACCTTTCATTTTATAGGCATGCCTCCAAACTCAGAACTCTGAAAATGAATAACATATCAGACACACAATTCATCTATTATTTCATTATCGATTCTCATCATCATCTAGGCAAACATGCCTCACTTAATTCAATTGAATCATCACAGCCAATCACAATGACTTCATATCACATTTGAGTCATCATTGCCAAGAACAATGGCTTCATATCACACTATATCTCAAATCACATTTCAAGTTTCATCATTGATATATGCAACATCAATTACATTACTAAACAAACATATCATGAATCAATCATACCATATAGGCATGCTTCAATCATAACATTAAAGTAATTCATCATCAATGATCTCATGATATTCCACATTATACACAACATGCCATTATTCATATGCATCATCAATCTACATATAGTACAATACAATTCATGAGATTGACAATGCATAAAACCTAACATGGTTCATATATTATCAACGTTATCATCAAATCATATTGATCAATTCAATTCATCACTCAAGTATACATAATCAATGACATTGCACATACTTTTTCATTGATCATTATATCTTCCACATTTCCTATATTATCATTGATATATTCATACATAACAATTTACCTTATTCAAGAACTTAGAATCCTCCATATACATTTGGTTGGATCATTATCGTTTTAAGTGTGTTTAGGTGCAAAAGACATTTAAAGATCCAACAATGTTTGAAGACCAAATAACAAACACATTTGCAAACACCCTCAAGGGACACGGCCAAGCTTGTGGCCGTGTCTCTCAATACAATCATCCAGTAGCAAACACGCCCAAGGGACACGGCCAAGCTTGTGGCCGTGTCACTCAACACCAATTCAAGCAGTAGCAAACACGGGCAATGGACACGGCCAAGCCAGTGGCCGTGTCTCTCAACACACAATCCAGTACCAGACACGGGCAAGGGACACGGCCGTGTCTCTCAATATAAATCAGACAGTAACAAACACAGGCAAGGGACACGGCCAAGCCAGTGGCCGTGTCTCTCTAAAACTCATCCAACACGGCCAAATTTGCCCTAACTTGGCCGTGTCTCTCATAACTTGGCCGTGTCCTACAATAATTTAAAGACCAAACACTCGAAATTCATCCAAACCAAACCCCAAATCAACATTTCATCATTTTCCTTACAATTATCTCAACTCATCATCACTTAGATGTTAATTTCACACATTTATATACTTCAATCTCTTGTTATCATCCACTTACACACCAATCAAACCAAACATAACCTAAATCCAAAAGAAATCCCACTAAGAAGATAAAAACTTATATATATAAGTATAATCAATAAATTCAACTCAAGAGATGAGTACTTACCTAAATATGTTGCCAAATCTTCATCTCCATCTTCAATACTCTTAAAATCCTTAAGAAATTTTGATGAAGATCACCTTTCTCTCTCTCTCTCGTGCTCTCTTATCCACGAAGAAGAAGAACAGAAGAAGAAGAAAGAAAGAAGGTTCTCCTCTCTTCCTTCGTTCTTATCTCATATATATATATAATAATAATAATAATAATAATAATAACAATAATAATAATAATAATAATAACAACAATAACAATAATAACAATTATACCATTAAATCTCCACCACACACAATTCCTTTTGACTTTCTTCTTCTTTTCTCTTTTTGTCCTTATCATCATTATTATTATTCATTAATTATACAAATATATATATATATACAACACACTTTTCCTACACCATTTTATACATCATGTATATGTGATGTATATGTGGATATATGTATATGTCATATATTTTGCATTTATTTTTCCTACATCTTCTCTTCACTTCTCTTCTCTTTCCCTTCAATACACACATTGAATCCAAATACAACAATAACCCCAACACTTTTAGGGTATAATATGGGATATTACACTTTCATCGGTAAATATTTTCGATAAATAATATTGCTGTAGGTATTACCGATGGAAAAACCACTCCGTCGGTAATATCAACACAAAATTTGTTGGCCATAAGTTGTCTAGCCCATGATATTGCTGATAAAAAATTCTCTCAGTAATATTTGGACAGTAATATCGACAGAATATCCTTTTGTTGGTAATTCTGACATAATATTTATGTTGCAGATATTGATGAATGAACTTCTCCTGGTAAATCTATTAGTGTTTTCGATAGAATTTATGCCGGTAAATTTATGTTTAATTTTTTTTATAATAAAATATCAATTTTTACAGACAAATTTTTTTTGGTAAATTTAAATTTAAATTATCTTTAATTTTTAATAATAAAATTTTAATATTTAATTTTTATTATGAAAATTAATAATTAATAATTTTTTATTTAATATTATTCTTTTTTATTTTTATTATTTTTTTATAATTTTTATATAAAATTTATTAAAAAATTAAAATATAAAAATTAAAATTTATATATATGCAAATGAAAATTAAATGTACTAAATTTTTAAGTATAAAATAAATATGAGTGTAAACACAATAAAATGCACATAAAATATCAAAAATATATAAAATACATAAATCATATAAAAGAAAAAAAATCTAAAACCAGAAAGAAGCAGAAGGCGGAGGCAGAAGGGGAGGTAGAGGATGAGGACCACTCGGAGGATGCTGCCGTGATGGATCAAAAGTCTCTCGCATAAAGTTGGTCATAAACTCCTGCAGTTGTTGCTGGACCAACCTCTGAAGTTCGGTCTGCATCTGCTCCTAGACTCGGCCTGCACCTCCTCCTGTATATGTTGCTAAACAGTCCAATCACACTTCATTAATAGTTCCTTCAATTCCTTGATCTCCTCCCGCAAAGCAGACGAGCTAGAAGACGAAGAAGAAGAAGAAGCGGTGCTGCAATACTAGAAGTCAAGTCCATAAAACTTCTTCTTCTCTCCACCAACAACAGCTCTAAAAAAATTTTCATCAACAACAGGCGTATCAGACTGAGTGGCCTGCTCTCGAGATGCAATGTAACAATCCTATATAATATAGAAAAAGATTAATTACTTTATGAAATTTAAGATTCTAAATTTAATAAAAATATTATAAAAGAACTTACATTTACATCCTTAGACCGACTGTAACACCCCTATACCCCGTATATGTATACAGCATGCTAATACGATCGTAATATACGTATACTGAATATAGGTATGCCACAGTTTATAAGAAATACAAACAATTCCCTTCAATAATGTAATTAAATTTAAAACATTAAAAGAAATTTATAAAATGCAATAAATAAAATATTATTTCAAAACACAGCGGAAAATATAACAAATATTTACAAATACTTATACATCAAAACTTAAGTTTTACAAAATAGAAAATATATACATGTTTGGTAGTATGTCTTTGATCTTTAAGCTCCACTATCCACACCTCAACAATCTATACTCTACTCGGCCTAGAGGAACTCTCCGGTTCTTCCCTGTCACCTGCGCGATAAATCATAATCGCGCTAAGCCAACTGCTTAGTGGTACAAACTACAATAATATTATGTTTTGATGCAATGCCAATGTCACACAATCAATTCCATACACCATTCAAAGGAAATGTTATACTTCAACATCTTACTTTGCTTAATGTCATATCAAACATTCATTTTCAACAAGATACTTATGCATTATAGTCAATCTCATTATTCATTGGTTTCACCATTTAAGAATCACATTGAAACAAAGACAAACATGGGCCCAAAGACACTAATATGTCATTCAACTTTCAGAGTTAATGTTTTGGTTTAATTATCACATTTATCACTATCATTATCCCAACTAGGCTTCAAGGATTTAAGTTCAACCAAGCTTCAAGGGGAACAAAGCATGCTAAGTATCAACCCAACTTGGCTTCAAGAACTAAACCCAACCTAGCTTCAAGGGTTGTAACATCTCAATTAGGCTTCAAGGACTAGACCCAACCATGCTTCAAGGGGAGTTAAGCATGCTAAACTTCAACCCAACTTGGCTTTAAGGATCAAGCCCAACCTAACTTCAAGAGATTGTTACTATAGGCATGCCACCAACAACAAAACTCTAAAAATGGAATAACACATTAGTCACACAATTTATTAATTATTTATTTATCAATTTCATTCTCATTTACTCAACATCACTTAGGCAACCATGCCTCAATCATTTCTTTGGCATCATTATCATTTTAGCCAACAATCATGGCTCCATATCTCATCAAGAGAATATAAATATATATCACCAATTACATTAAACATCATCTAGGTAAACATGTCTCAATTATATCATTTACATCATTAGAACCAATCACATTGGTTCCACATCTCATTATGTCTCACTTCACATTAAATCAATTCATCATTTAGATATACATAGTCAATGACATTAACACACATTTTAGATGCTCATCAATCATTCACATTATACCAAACATAACATTATTCATAAGCATCAACAATGCATTAGATTTCCTAACACATTTACAATCAAATGGATGTTAAGTCTCAACATCATATGAATATATGCAATAATGTAGTTTGTACTTACCTCAAGAACACTCACACTACTCTATACTCTTCCTCTTCCCACACTTCTTCACAACTTGAATTAGGGCAAATTATCTTCTTCAAGACCTAATCCACAAATGATAAAATATATGAAATTCAATTCAATTTATCACTTATTAACCTCATCTTAGACCTTTAGATCACAAATTACAAATCAATTCTCATCCTAGGACCCCACGGTCGTGGCCACCCCAACCCCCACGGGCGTGGGTTAGAAAACACTTTTGTCCCAAAATGTTCAACACCCCCACGGCCATGGCATCTAAGGGCCACGGGCGTGGCATCCAAGATGCTACTGTTTCCCATCAAATTCATGTATTATATGCTTCTAACTCCACTAAACACAAACAACATGAAGATCTATGAAAATAACTGATTAAACTCAAGTTTAACATTACTTACCACTTCAAAACCCTAAAACCAACATCACTTTTACTTTCCCAAAACCAACATCAACCTAACTTCTTATTTCCAAACCAAAACCAACACCACAATCAATTAAATCAAACACACCAACATACTACCATCAATACAACTCTACTTTCAAATATTAATAATCAAACTCACACACAACTTCAAATAAAACAAGAGAAACCAAGAGAGAACTTACCAAAATAATGAGACTTCTTGGATTTCCACTTAATCACTTGAAAACTCCTTCAATTTTTGAGCTTTAAACACAAACTTACTCTTGCTCTCTCTTGCTTAGGATGGCTGGCCAACAAAGGAAAAGTAAAGAAGAAGAAATGAAGCAAAGTCAAACTTCTCATCTCTTTAAACCTCCACTAAGCATTCCAAAATAAGAAATTACTTAAATACCCTCTTCTATTTGTTTTAACTTCCTTTCACTTACTTGCCCTTTTTAGTAATTTCATAAATAACAAAATAAATATCTTCTTCCATTGACCATCCATTTTGACTTGTATATATGTTGTATATATTTCCATATATACAACATATAAACTCTCTCTTCAATTTTTTTTTTCTTTCCAACTACACATATACATTTAATTTAAATAAAACAACAATTATATCAAAACTTCTAGGGCACATTTTGGGATATTACACCGACAATCCACAAATGAACACCCATTGTGACCCCTAGTGTGCGTATACACAAACAACTCATAACTGCTCCGAGATCAACCCAGGTTAGACTCCTATTGAAATAAAAATATTAATTTTATAACTGAAATTAATAGAAAGAAAAATATTAAAAAAATATATCATACTTACTAGTACCTGAGCGTGAGCACGATGCGATTTGCTGCCTTCTGTATATATGGATGGACCGGCACCATCAATAACACTGGACATCCTGTTTTGAGAGGCAATTGCAAAACATGTCTGCCCCTCAGGAGAGCTCCCCTGGGCCAATAGATTAGCCCATAGCTGATCATCAATAAAGGAAGGCTGCTTCCCGACAGCCTTCACCTTACTCAACATACTACTGTAGCGAATAGCTGCCTTCTTCATAAAGGCAATCCAGACTAGGTGATCAATGGCCAAGTCCTAGTAAAAATATTTTTGTAAAAAAAATAAATTAGCATCTGATAATTGCAAAATTATATCTTTTACATACTAAATATTAATATTTTGATAAATTTTTAACCTTAAACTCCTTAAACCAAAAATTCTTCATCTCAAAAGAGATGACCTTCTAGGAAATTAGCAGGATCCATCTTCTCTATCATGATCTTCCGAATAAATCTTACGGAAGACCCAGATGGATCCATCATGTAGTTGCAAGATGAATAAATAGTGGTTAATTATAAAATATCAATGATTAAAACTTAATATTTAATATAAATAATGGAAAATAAGCAAAATAAAAAAAATACTTACTCTTCCTCCCGAGCTCAAAGACGCTCTATCTTGCCATCTGGAGCCACATCTGATGCTGCAGTTTTGGTATTAGCAACACCAGTGGGGGGCATCAGTAGAGGGCAGGTCACCAAAATGAGGAGGATCCTCGGTGTCCATATCCTCAATAGGCCCATCAACAGGAAGGTCCTCAATCGAAACATCATCTGCAATATCGCATAGCTACAGACCGATGGCTCGGCCACTAGATCCTCGACCTCCAATAGATTGACCGTTAGACCCCGATCAATCCAAATGTTTTCCCAGTCCACGACGCATGTCTAAATAAATAATACTTTATATAGTTAATTTACATAATGCAATTAATATATAAATAATTAAAACAAAAATTATAGGATAAAAATTTTGTTGGTATTACACATACATATTACTTTTGTTCATCACTTTCATCTGATTGTGATGATTTAGATTATGATACCAGTATTGATTCATCTAATTCAAATTCTCTATCACTAGAGTCAATATCCATGAGTTGTCCAGTTGGATCATTTAAAGGACCAGGATCAACATCATTCACCAAATCCGTAGGCTGTACATTTTCAGAACTATCTTCTTGAAATACAGTATCTGACTTCTGATTATTGGCTGATAATTCTAGAAGATCAATTTTTGATCTAGCTTTTATTTTGCATACTGCCAACCAATCAAAGTTGTCTCACCTTATGCTAGGGTAAGGGATGTAATACATTTGACTGGTGAGAATGAATGGTTCATATTTGGCATATGTTCTTCTTCTATTCACATCCACTAAATTATATTATGGATGGACTCTTGTCCCATTTATGGGGTCGTACTAATCATATTTAAATAATACCACCCTCTTAATTAGTAGAGCTGGATATTCAATCTCTACAATATCATTTAATCGACCATAGAAATCATATGAGTTTTCACTATAATTTGACCCCTTTATAAAAACACCACTATTTGTAGTTGCTCTCATTGTACAACGAGATTCAGTATGCAAATGAATTGGTAAATATTCTATTGACTCAAAGAAACTTGGAGGAAATATTTGCTCCAATTTATAAAGAATAATTAGAATTTCTTCTTATAACTGCTCAATTTGGGAGACTTTATGGGATGTTATAGTAAGTTCTTTAAAAATAAGTTTAATTCAGTGAGAGCTTCTCAATCCTTTTTTGGTAATAACTCCCTAAATGCAACGGGTAACAATATCTGCATAAATACATGACAATCATGATTCGTCATCCCAAACAGTTTATATTTCCTCATATCAACACAACTCGACAAATTCGATGCATATCCATGTATAAACTTCAAATTTTTTACCCATTGGCATATTAATAGTTTCTGATTCCGATCCAAGATGTAATTAGCTTTCGGGTATCTTCCGGTCATTTCATCTTATTCCAACTTTGGCCTTTTACAAAAAATCCTTAAGTCTTCTCTTGACTTGGTATTATCTTTTGTTTTACCCAGAAAATCCATAACCGTATTGAACACATTCTCAAAAATATATTTTTTAATGTGGATCACATCTAGATTATGTCTTATTAGATTTGAGCTCCAATAAGGTAAATCCTAAAATATGCTCTCATTTTTCCATCCATAATTTTGACATACATTGCTATATGGATTTTCATTATACTCAGTTATCTTTTGTATCCCCAATTGCTCAATCTGAAACAACAAATCATCCCCATTCAATTTTTCTTAAAATATTTTCTATTTTTTCTAAATGGATAATCTGCCTTTAAAAACTTTTTGTGATTATCAAATCAACTTATTTTCTCCTATTCGGTAGAGTAAATACTTTTGTATTATTCACGTAGTAAGGACACCCTAACTTTCCCATAGTACTCCTTCCATATAACATTGCATATGTAGGAAAATCACTTATTATCCACATAAGTGCTGCTTTCAAAATAAAATTTTATTTTTTCGAACAATCATAAGTCACAACTCATTCATTCCATAATTGTTTTAACTTTTTTTTATCAACGGTTGTAGAAAAACATCAATTTGATGTTTTGGATTATTGGGACTAGGGACAAGTACATAGAGAAATAAATATTGCTCTTTCATACACATCCAAGATGAAAAATTATAAGGAGTGAGTATGGCAGGCCAGCATGAATATTGTTGTCCCAATGACACAAAAGATACATGACATTACGACATTCAGCTGCAAAATCAGGATGTATTCGGCTGAAATGCTTCCATGCCTCAGAATCCAAGCGATGACACATGATTCCATCTTCTTATTCATGCTCATAATGCCATCTATAACACCCTTATATACCATATATGTATAGTACATACACTCTATATGTGTAAAATACTTATATAGAATATAAGAATGTCACAAATATTGTAACACCCTTATACCTAATATACGTACACTACATACACCCAACATATGTAATATACGAATATATGATACAAGAATGTCACAAGCCATTTTAACAAAACAAATCTTCACTTATAAAATTTGTATAAACTTAAATCATTTAACTGATATCCTATAAATAATAGATGAAATATTACTTGCTAAAACATATATATAACTTCATTACCAAAGGTTTATCCAAAATATTTTTGATAGTTTGCTGAATATACATATATATACATCAAAATATAACATAATATACATGAAATCAATATGTACAAACATATAAAATATATACATGCTGGCAGTATGTCTTTGATCTTGATGTCTAATAATCAACTCTGCATTCAAGATCTCAAGCCTAGACTTGACTCGATCTAGACGAACTCTCCGGTTCAACCGGATCTACCCTGTCACCTGCGTAATGAATCACAATCGCACTAAGCCAAAAGCTTAGTGATACAAACTTTGATAACAATATAGTTCAAATGCAATGCCAATGTACAATACATAAGGATATTATATCTCATAACATTATATCTTAATATATTGCTCAACTATTCCACAATTCATAATTCACGTAAAAATAAACGCAAGCATGGCCCCAAAAGAATCCAATATGCTATTCAAATCCCAGAGTTACTGCCTTGGTACAAGATGACACCATGTGTCTAGCCCTGAAGGAAAATCATAATCACAATGATGATTACCTCATATATAACTCCCAACTAGGCTTCAAGGACTAGGCCCAACCCAGCTTCAAGGGTCTGCTACATAATGTAACAACCCAACTAGGCTTCAAGGACCAAGCCCAACCCAGGTTCGAGGGACTGTTACGTCTTAGGCATGCCGCCAAGCATAAAACTCTGAAAATTGAATAACATACTAGGCACACAATTCTTTCATAATTCTATTATCAAATCCTTTCTCATTTTCTCATGATCAAACTAGGCACAATGCCTAAAATATCTCACTTATATCAACATAGCCATTACCAATGACTTTACATACCATCTTTAATGTACACGCAACAAATTGCATTACCCATACATTTTGGGTCATTATCATATTTTGCACATAGTTCACATTATACAAATCATAGAATATTACTCATGCACCAACAATGTAGTAGCTTAACACATTTTCCAACCAAATGTGTTAAGTCCCAATGTCATGTAAATATAAGCAATTATTCAAAGTTTGTACTTACCTCTAAAAGCAACAAACACCACTTTCAACCTCCTCTTCCAAGATATCCCTCAATAATTGGACTGGGGTAACTCAAGTCTCTTCAAAGCTTAAACCAATTGTGATTATAAATAATCACTTAGTGATACACTTATAGGTATAAACAAAACCTCTCAACACAAGGATAAGATACACAAAAGAAAATAAGAAAAAGAACTATCTAGGGCAAACTCTACATATGACACGCTAAACAACACGGGCATGTCAATGACTATGCCCTAAACCCACAACACAGAAGCTTTGACATACTCAGTGACATGGGTGTGTTAATAACCGTGTCCTAAGCTTTGTATTACAGTAGATAAGACATGTCTAGAGACATGGGTGTGTCCCTGCCCATGCCAAAACTCCTACAACATAGTAGATGTGACGCGCTCAGTGACATGGGCTTGTCACTGCACGTGCCAATACTATAACATTATAGAAGTTGTGACACACTCAGTGACATGGGTGTGTCACTGCACGTGTCACTAACACTAAAAATAGAACCATCGACATGCCCAAAGACATGGTCGTATCACCGGGAGTGTCAGGCCAAAAATCCTAATATCAACACATAATTGTCACATCCAAAATTATCTTTCTTTACCCTTTTTAACTCTGTTCAAACCCAACTAAATTCATCATTATACCATAAAATACTTGTATAAACATCAAAGCAACTTAATTAAAAGCAAAAATACACAATTACAACCATGACTTCACAACTCAAAAGTTACACAACCCAAAACTCTTATTCTCTTCACCAAACTTAACCATATTCGCAATCCAACCCTAATTTCATAGTTAACTAGTCAAAAGAACTTCAAACATACCAATATCAACCATTAACACATACTACACCAAACATCCAATTAACACATATACAAATTTCCATAGAAAATCAAGGAAACAAGTTGGAAACTTACCAAATATGGAGAAAATCCTCAAAACTCCAACTTGAACAATTGAAATCCTTCAATTACTTGAGTTAGCAAGAAGCAAATTTCTCTTTTCCTTTGATGGAGGTAGCTGGCTTCAATGGAGAAAAAAGAAGAAGAAGATAATCACCAATTCCTCTTTATCCAACTAATCTCCTTTTTAACCACACAATTATCCAACTTTCACTCTCCACCAAGTAAAAACATATTATTTAATTAATACATAAAAATATCATCTTCCACTAACGACTTAATTAATATTTTAATAATTAGAATAACATTTGACTTATATAAAAAATGTTGACTTGTATATATTATGTATATCTACATATATATATATCATATACACATTTTCCTTTTTTTTTCACTTAATTATATATATACTTTTAAATCATTTAATTAATTTTCAAATTTTAATATTTTCAAAATTTTGGGATATTACAATTCCCCCCCTCTAAAAAAAATTCATCCTCGAAATTACCTGCTCTCAAGTTTGGAACAGCTGGGGATATTGATCCCGAATCATCTGCTCACTCTCCCATGTTGCCTCTTCAGTAACATGATTCTTCCAAAGAACTTTCACAAGTGGCACATTCTTATTTCTCAACTCCTTCACTTCACGTGCCAAAATAGCCATTGGTTCTTCTTCATAAGTTATATCTGGACTAACCTCAATTGACTCTACTGACAAAATGTGTGATGGGTCTGACCTGTATCTCCGAAGCATAGAGACATGGAAGACATTGTGAATTTGATCCAACTCAGGTGGTAAAGCTAGTCTATAGGCCACTGGTCCAACTTTCTTTAGTACCTCATAAGGTCCTATGAAACGAGGACTCAACTTCCCTTTGCGGCCAAATCTCAAAATTTTCTTCCAAGGAGACACTTCAAAAATACTTTATCTCCTACACTGAACTCTATGTCTCTTCTTTTTAAATCTGAATATGATTTTTGTCAGTCTGAGGCTACTTTCAGACAATTCCTAATCACCTTTACTTTCTCTTCTATTTTCCTAATCAAATCGGGACCAATCAACTTACCTTCTCTAACCTCATCCCAACATAGAGGTGTCCTGCATCTCCTACCATACAATGCCTCATAAGGTGCCATTCTAATATTTAACTGATGACTGTTGTTATAAGCAAACTCAATCAGTGGTAAGAATCTATCCCAGCTCCCAGAGAAATCGATTATATAACTTCTCAATATGTCCTCTAAAATTTGTATCACTCTCTCTGACTGCCCATCTGTCTAAGGATGGAAAGCAGTGCTAAAATGTAACCGAGAGCCTAAAGCATCCTGCAAACTTCTCCATAATCTCGATGTAAATCGGGGATCTTGATCAGATACCAAAGAAATTGGGACCCCATGTAATCTCACTATCTCACTGATATACAGCTCAGCCAACCTCTCAAGAGAATAATCCATCCGAACTAGAAGAAAATGAGCTATTTTTGTCATCCGATCAACAATCACCCAGATTGCATCATGCTTCTTCTGAGTCAAAGGCAATCTAGTCACAAAATCTATCGTCACTCCCTCCCATTTCCACTCTGGCACTAATAATAGTTGAAGTAACCCCGGAGGAACTTGGTGCTCAGCCTTCACTCTATGACAAATGAGATATCTGGATACAAACTCTGCTATGTCCCTCTTCATACCTGACCACCAATAATATTGCTTCAAATCCTGATACATCTTGGTACTCCTAGGGTGCATAGCATAAGCTGACTGATGTGCTTCCTCCAAAATTATCTTTTTTAGTCCTGCATCACCAAGAACACACAACCTATCTCTGTACCACGAATGCCATCGATTTTCACATGAAAGTCTCGACTCTCCCCCTTTTGGCAATCCAATATAGTTATCTATATTTTCTCATCTATCAACTGAGTCTCTCTAATTTGATATAATAACATTGGCCTCAACTTCAACTGAGCCATTAAAGCACCATCATCACTTGACTCAAATCTGGCACGCAACGCTCTCAACTCAACAAGCATCACGAGCGAATAAGCAGTCAAACTTGCCAAAGACTTTCGACTTAAGGCATCAACAACAACATTTGCCTTGCCAGGATGATAATCAATTAAATAGTCATAGTCTTTAATCAACTCTAACCACCGTCTCTGTCGAAGATTCAGCTCTCTCTGAACACCTAGGTATTTCAAACTCTTATGATCCGTATAAATGAAACACTTCTCCCCATACAAGTAATGTCGCCAAATCTTCAAAGCAAAAACTATAGCTGCTAACTCCAAATCATGCGTCAGGTAATTCAGCTCATGCGGCTTCAACTGTCGAGAGGCATAAGCAATGACTCTACCCTTCTACATCAGAACACAACCTAAATTACTATGTGAAGCATCACTATAAATCACATAAGGTTTACCTTCCACAGGCAGACTAAGGACAGGAGCCTGAGTCAACATCTCCCTCGGCTGCTCAAAACTCACCTGACACCGATCTGTCCACATGAATCTAACTCCCTTCCAAAGTAATATGGTGAGTGGAGTAGCTATCATAGAAAACCTCTCACAAACCGTTGATAAAAGCCTGCCAAACCCAAATAACTTCTAACCTCTGTCATAGTCTTCGGTGAACTTCAATTCAAAATAGCCTCAACTTTACTCTGGATCAACTCTAATACTTTGTATTGAAACCACATGACCGAGAAAAGTCACTTGATCAAGCCAAAACTCACATTTAGACAGCTTAGCATACAACTGCTTCTCTCTCAGAGTCTGCAATACAATTTGCAAATGCTTGTCATGATCCTCCTCATTATGTGAATACACCAAAATATCATCAATTAAAACAACCACAAATTGATCTAGATAGGGTCTGACTACCCTATTCATTAAATCCATAAATGTTGCTAGTGCATTTGTCAATTTAAAGGGCATCACCAAGAACTCATAATGCACATACCTCGTGCGGAAAGCTGTCTTAGGTACATCTTCATCTCTGACTTTCAACTGATGGTACCTTGATCTCAAATCAATCTTAGAGAATACTACTGCTCCTTTTAAATGATCAAAGAGATCATCTATCCGAGGTAATGGATTCTTGTTCTTGACGGTCACTTTATTCAACTGCCGGTAATCAATGTACAATCTTAAGATACCATCCTTCTTCTTCACAAACAAAACGGCGCTCCCTATGGAGACATACTAAGGTGAACTAAACCTTTATCCAACAACTCCTGCAACTGCACCTTCAACTCTCTCAACTCAGCAGGTGCCATACGATAAGGAGTAATAGAGATGGGAGTGGTACCAGACAACAAATCGATACCAAACTCAACCTCTCTCTCAGGGGGTATCCTTGGCAACTCCTTAGGAAAAACATCTAGAAACTCAGCAACTGTGGATATACTGTCAAGCTGGGAATCCACTACTCTGGTATCTACAACATGAGCAAGATAAGCCTCACATCTCTTCTGAATCATCCTCCTAACTGAAACAGCTGAAACAAACATGGATGAAAGATGTCTCTGCTCACTAGATACCATCACACTTCTACCATCATAGGTTCTCAGGGTAACACACTTTTGCTGGCAATGTACCACAGCCCCATGCTTGGATAACCAATCCATGCCTGAAATTAAATCATACTCCCTGAAAGGCCTCTCAATCAAGTCACCAAGGAACTCCTCATCCTGAACCACAATCTGACTATCTCGGTGCACCTTGCTAACTACAACATTATGCCCTAAAGGATTTGTCACCAAAACATCAAATCCTAGGGACTTTAAATGCAAATCAGTCATAAGCAAGATGGATGTACTAATGTATGAATGAGTCGACCCAGGGTCTATTAAAGTAAGAACTGAAGTGCCAAATAAAGAAAAAATACCAGCAATAATAGTTGAAGCATCTGGTTGCCTCTGCATCACATATACCCTTTGAGATGGCCCTGCCTCATCTGGTCTACTACTTATGGTAAACCTCCTCTCTGACCATACCATGTTCGAACCCCTCTGCTAAAATCTCTACCACCATGACCCCATCTAACACTGGGTCGAGAAGCTGCAGTATCTGTATGTCTATCCTCTGGTGGCTCTGGGCAATCTCTAAAGAAGTGATCTGGTGATCCACATCTATAACACACTACTGGTCCACCTGTCTTCCAGTAAGCACCCCTGTGTGCCCTACCACAATGGACACAGGTATATGGAGCTGGCCTCTGAACTACTGGAGTCAGAGCACTAGGCACAGAAACTGTAGGTCTCGATCTCTGTCTCTGCTACTATACTGACCTACCAGACTGCCTCTGTCTCCTACTGAACCTCAAAAAATATCTTCCTTAGCCTCTCTTCACAAATGAAGACCTTGCCTCACTCTGGGTCTCGTAGCTCTGGTCTTCTTATCTCTAGCAGTTGTTGCAAGACCTATGCTTTCTCAACACTCTTGGCAGCTGCAACCAACTGAAAAAAATCCTGATACTGGGAGCTTGCAATACTGCACACAAAAGAGGGTCTCAACCCCTCCTCAAACCTCCGACAATGGTCAATCTCATCATAAATGATCCCACCAGCATACTAACTCAGTCGAGTAAACTCTATCTCATACTCTGACACGGTCCTGGTATCCTGCCTCAAACTCAAGAACTCTATCTTCTTTGCATCCTTATACTCCCTTGGAATATACTTCTAGTCGAACTCCCGCAGAAAATCATCGTAGGCCAAGATTGGTGGATCATCCAGATCATGTGGAACTGTCTTCCACTAATCATATGCATCCCTCTGCAAAAGAGATCTAGCATAATCAAACTTTTCTTCTGGAGTAGCCTGCAGTTGGATGAACACTCTCTGGACTCTATCTAGCCACTGCTCTACTACAGCAGGGTTTGTAGTACCAATAAAGTCCTCAGCTCCAAACTTCCTCAACTTATCATATTTCCTCATCGATAACTGCGGCTGCGGTGGCGGTGGCTGCAGAACTAGAGCCTGCCTCAACAGCTCCACCATATACCATACCCAGCCCGGCAGAATCTCATCAACTGCTGGTCTTTCTGGCAGAGAAGTAGGTGCTCCTCTAGCTATCTCAACTCTAGCCCCATCTCTACCCTTAACAGGAGCCACACTCTCTGCACTACCCTCTGTAGACTCATGCATGTGAGAAGCCATACCTACCTATATCTGCAAACACAATATAAATTGTCATATCAAAGATCAGAAATTGCCAGTGCCACTGCATGTATCATATTTAAAAATCTCCATTTTCTTTCTCTTACAACCCACCTAGGTCGAGAACCTCAAACCTAGGCTCTGATACCAAAACAAATGTAATACCCTTATACCCAATGTACATACACTACATACACCCAACATATGTAATATACGAATACATGATACAAGAATGTCACAACCCATTTTAACAAAACAAATCTTCACTTATAAAATCTGTATAAACTTAAATCATTTAATTGATATCATATAAATAATAGATAAAATATTACTTGCTAAAACACATATATAACATCATTACCAAAGGTTTATCCAAAACATTTTTGATAGTTTGCGGAATATACATATATATACATCAAAATATAACATAATATACATGAAATCAATAAGTACAAAAATATAAAATATATACGTGCTGGCAGTTTGTCTCTAATCTTGATGTTCAACAATCAACTCTGCACTCAAGATCTCAAGCCTAGACTCGACTCGGTCTAGATGAACTCTCCGGCTCAACCGAATCTACCCTGTCACCTACGCAATTAAACACAATCGCGCTAAGCCAAAATCCTAGTGATACAAACTTTGATAATAATATAGATCAAATGTAATGCCAATGTACAATACATAAGGATATTATATCTCATAACATTATATCTTAACATATTGCTCAACTATTCCACAATTCATAATTCACATAAAAACAAACACAAGCATGGGCCCAAAAGAATCCAATATGTTATTCAAATCCCAGAGTTACTGCTTTGGTCCAAGATGACACAATGTGTCTAGCCCCGAAGGCAAATCATAATCACAATGAGGATTACCTCATATGTAACATCCCAACTAGGCTTCAAGGACTAGGCCCAACCCAGCTTCAAGGGTCTGCTACATCATGTAACAACCCAACTAGGCTTCAAGGACCAAGCCCAACCCAGGTTCGAGGGACTGTTATGTCTTAGGCATGCCGCTAAACATAAAACTCTGAAAATTGAATAACATACTAGGCACACAATTCTTTCATAATTCCATGATCAAATCCTTTCTCATTTTCTCATGATCAAACTAGGCACAATGCTTGAAATATCTCACTTATATCAATATAGCCATTACCAATGACTTGACATACCATCTTTAATGTACACACAACAAATTGCATTACCCATACATTTTGGGTCATTATCATATTTTGCACATAGTTCACATTATACAAATCATAGCATATTACTCATACACCAACAATGTAGTAAGTAACTTAACACATTTTCCAACCAAATGTGCTATGTCCCAATGTCATGTAAATATAAGCAATTATTCAAAGTTTGTACTTACCTCTAAAAGCAACAAACACCACTTTCAACCTCCTCTTCCAAGATATCCCTCAACACTTGGATTAGGGTAACTCAAGTCTCTTCAAAGCCTAAACCAAATATGATTATAAATAATCACTTAGTGATATACTTATAGGTATAAAATAAAACTTCTCAACACAAGGATAAGATACACAAAGGAAAATAAGGAAAAGAACTATCTAGGGTAAACTCTATACATGACACGCTCAACAACACGGGCGTGTCAATGACCGTGCCCTAAATCCATAACACAGAAGCTTTGACACGCTCAGTGACATGGGCGTGTCAATGACCGTGTCCTAAGCTCTGTATTATAGTAGATAAGACACATTTAGAGATATGGGTGTGTCCCTGCCCGTGCCAAAACTCCTACAAGACAGTAGATGTGACACGCTCAGTGACATGGATGTGTCACCGCACGTGTCAATAATATAACATTAAAGAAGTTGTGATACGCTCAGTGACATGGGCGTGTCATTGCACATGTCACCAATACTGAAAATAGAACCATCGACAGGTTAACTTGTATATATTATGTATATCTACATATATATATCATATACACATTTTTTTTTCACTTAATTATATATATATACTTTTAAATCATTTAATTAATTTTTAAAAATTAATATTTTCAAAATTTTTGGATATTACAAATATAGTCATTAGAAATTTTACCAAAATTACTAAAAAAAATAATTTATTTCTTAAATCATAATTTTATTAAGTAAACAAATGTATACATTAATAATTAAATATTTAAAATAATAATAATTATTAGAAATCTCTGAAAAAATTTTGTCAGAGTTTTTTCTGTAATTTTAGTATTTCCCAAATATCAAATGCTCAACCTGCATTTTGAAAAACACTCCAAAAAATATTATTAATCCATTTTCATTCTTCCAACTAATAACATCAAGAAATTTCACAATCATATATACAAAATACTTTAAATACTTATACTATACTTTAACAAAAACATAGTTAAATATATTTATAACATCTTACAATGTACACTTGCATATATAATATTATTTTCAAATATGATTTTTATACAAAATACAAACTCTACAGTTCACAAATAAATACACGAATGCAACACTATTAATATTGATCTCGTGGCACCCACATCTTCAAGTCTCAATTACTCACCGGCTCACCCTGGTATGCACCTCTAACATTTGCGCGATACATACTACTATGCTAAGCTCAAAAGCTTAATGATACATATATATTTTTTTATTTATAAAATAACAATACAAATTACACCCACATTTATTATTCTTTTTCTCAAATTATAGCTTTATGATATTTTTATAAAACTTTTGTTAACCGTTATTCCAATTCTAATATATAAAACATATCATCAATTCCTCAAATGCAACACTTTTACATACTTATTGGCTCAATATTTCTATTCAATCACCAAGTCTAGTGCACATATTATCAATTTCATGACCCAACTCTGCTCAGGTCATCTTAATTTTTAGACCTTGCTCTGCTCAGGCCTATCAGCATATGCATTATTATTCTCATTACTTAGTCACAATATATTATCATACATTATTCATTAATTTATCTCATATACTTTATTTTATCACAACTAAATCACCATATACCATTATTCACAGCATAACACATATATATACACATAAGCAAATCACAAACACACACATTGGGCCCAAATAACCTTGTACATTATTTTAGTTCCAGAGACATTATTATGGTCTATCGCGATACCAGGGATTTAAGTGTCTCATCCATCCCCTACTGACACATCTGCATCTAGCCCCTAAGGCAAATAACAATGACACCCAGTGTCTAGCCCGAAAGCAAATAATAATGATGCCTAACTTCTAGCCCAAAGGCAAATAATAGTGACGTCCAACGTCTATCCAGAAGGCAAGTCATATTAATAGCACCAAACATAATTCTCTGGAACAAGATACTACACATTTCATTACATTCTCATCTTACATAACCATTTTCATCATTTCTCATTTCCATTATGTCAAATTATCTCATTTCAACATATTCAATCATACTTTCATAACGCAATACTCATTTAATCTTAATATTTTTCAATTTCCAATTTATCAATCTTACCACGATCACTTTTATATTTCCACATTCTCAACGATCATTCCCACATTCTTTTCGTAATTCATAATCATATACATAATTCACATTATATTTCATATTACTTAAACAGCATTGCAATATGAATATTTATTTCATTACAACTAGTTATTTCATAATTCTCCAATTTATACACAATATTAATACTAGCCATAATTTCATGACTTAACATCACATTCATAAAACATTACACTTTTTCATAATCATGCATAATTCCCTTAATTCAATATAATTCACTATATTTTTAATAATGTATGTCACATTTACAATGTGACTTTATTATCCAAACACTTTGGGTATTTTTCATATTTTTCTTATTTGGCACATATTAGCTATTTTAGCCATTTATAATGGCTTAATATAATGTAATTAATACTTTATATACATTTTTCTACAACATCAGTACACTTACGTACAAAACTCAATATTAAAGTTGCTTAGTACATTCTTAACATTAAAATGTACAAAGCCAAATCAAATGCAAATGAGTTATACAAAACCAAAGTATGTACTTACCTAAAAATATGCCAAAATTCAAGCCAATTTTCCTTCCAACTCCAACTTTTATCAATGCCCTTCACTCCTTTAATCAAGCAAGTCCACTCTACTCAATGCCTAATCAAATTATATGTTTACATAATCCATTAGAAACATAATTCTTTGCATTTTAACTATTCATACTTCAAATTTCATAATTCTACCTAATTTTTAATTTTTTCCAATACACTTTAATTTTAGAAAACTATTCTAACTGCTTGCAAATTGAGTTTTAAGCTCATTTATGCATTTAGAATCATACTATAACACAATTTAAGCAATTAATTCAACAAACACCCGTTCTTTACAAACTTTCCATTAAAACCTTAAATCTCATTCTTCTTCTTTCAAACTCTAACCAAAGCCAAATAAATTCATCAATTAACCATAAAATCTTTACTTTCACACCAAAATAACAATATTGAACCCCATTTAAACATTTATAACATCTTCCATCAAAAATTAAATTTCAACATAATTCAAAATTTCAATAAAGCTTTTTAAATTCTCAAGAAAGCTTACCTATCGCTTGTAAATCTTCCAAAATGACCGTTGCTCCTTGAAAATTTGATGACAACTTGGGTATTTGGAAGAGGTAAATGCTTCCCTCTTCATCCATGGAGGAACACGTTCATATTAGAAAGAAGAAGAAGAAAAGTGATGTTTTTATCTTTTTTATTTTCTTTCTTCTTTAATTCCTAGCCTTACATATATAAATAAATATTACATATATAAATAAATAAATAAATAATTAACTATTAATAAATATATTTAATCTTAAAAATAAATTAATATTAAATTATTTTTATTTACTTATTAATTAATTAATTAATAATTACAAAATATCGCACTTTTCCATCATCTTCCACTTTATTCATTTTTATTTATTATTTTATTGTTATTATTTTCATCATCCACTTTTTCAATATCAAATTATACCTCACATATATGTAATGTATATTTTATGTATATGTATATATCTTATATATGTTACTTATATTTCACATATACCATTATGTACATATTTATGTAAAGTATATACTATGTATATGTAATGTATATTTAATGAATATAAATACACATATGCACAAATAATGTGTATCCTATATACACATCAAATATACCTTATAAGTGTATTAAATATATCAAGTATGTAATGTATATATCCATCATATACAATTAATAAATAATATGTATATGTTATATATACACTAGGTATATATATTGGGTATATACAATTTTTATACTTCTAAATACTTATTTAATTTCTCCAAAATTATGGATATGACAATTTTCTCCCTCTTAAGTAATTTCATCCTCGAAATTACTTATTGTAGTAATTATCTCCATTATAATTAAACACTAATCTTCACTTTTTGCATAATTAACAACCAAATTATTGTCACCATTTATCATTATTACAAACCATATAATCTTTTACTCTCTCCTTTATAGATACTTTTAACCATTTTTTTGAGATTTCAATTTCTCCTCTTTTCACTACTATTATATGATCAAATAATACTAAATCAACTTGTCACTATATTATTATATTATCACCTTTGCAAATCTTCACATTAACACCTTAATTTTCCTAATTCCAATAGTATCAACATAAAATTAATAATCCATTCCAAAGAAGATAATTATCTTATGTATAAGTAATTATGTAATATCCTAAAGTATACCCTAAAAGTGTTGGGATTACTGTTGTATTTGGATTCAATGTGTGTATTGAAGGAAAGAGAAAAGAAGAAGAAAGTCAAAAGGAATTGTGTGTGGTGGAGATTTAATGGTATTATTATTATTATTATTATTATTATTATTATTATTGTTATTATTATTATTATTATTATTATATATATATATAAGATAAGAACGAAGGAAGGATGGAGAACCTTCCTTCTTCCTCTTCTTCTGTTTCTTCTTCGTGGACAAGAGAGCACGAGAGAGAGAGAGAGAGAGAGAGAGCACGAAAGAGAGAGAGAGATTGATCTTCATCAAATTTCTTAAGGATTTTAAGAGTATTGAAGATGGAGATGAAGATTTGGCAAGCTATACAGGTAAGTACACATTTCTTGAATGAATTTTATTGATTATACATATATATAAGTATATACCTTCTTGTGTGGTTTTCTTTTGGATTGAGGTTATGTTGGGTATGATTGGTGTGTAAAATGATGATAACAAGAGATTGAAGTATGTAAATGTGTGGAATTGATATCTAAGTGATGATGAGTTGAGAAAATTGTGAGGAAAATGATGAAATGTTGAATTAGAGTTTGGTTTAGATGAATTTCGAAGTGTTTGGTCTTTGAATTATTGAAGGACACGGCCAAGTTATAGGAGACACGGCCAAGTTAGGGCAAGATTGGTCGTGTTGGATGAGTTTTGGAGAGACACGGCCACTGGCTTGGCCGTGTCCCTTGCCTGTGTTTGCTACTGTCTGATTTATGTTGAGAGACACGGCCGTGTCCCTTGCCCGTGTCTGGTACTGGATTGTTGTGTTGAGAGACACGGCCACTGGCTTGGCCGTGTCCATTGCCCGTGTTTGCTGCTGCTTGAATTGATATTGAGTGACACGGCCACAAGCTTGGCCGTGTCCCTTGGGCGTGTTGGCTACTGGATGTTATACTAGGAGACACGGCCACAAGCTTGGCCGTGTCCCTTGAGGGTGTTTGCTATTGTGTTTGTTACTTGGTCATCAAACATTATTGGATCTTCAAATGTCTTTTGTATCTAAACACATTTAAAACAGTAATGATCCAACCAAATGTATATGGAAGATTCTAAATCCATGAATAAGGTAAATTGTTATGTATATGTATACTTGAGTGATGAATTGAATTGATCAATATGATTTGATGATAATGTTGATATTATATGAACCATGTTAGGTTTTATGCATTGTCAATCTCATGAATTGTATTGTACTATATGTAGATTAATGGTGCATATGAATAATGGCATGTTGTGTATAATGTGGAATATCATGAGATCATTGATGATGAATTACTTTAATGTTATGATTGAAGCATGCCTATATGGTATGATTGATTCATGATATGTTTGTTTAGTAATGTAATTGATGTTGCATATCTCAATGATGAAACTTGAAATGTGATTTGAGATATAATGTGATATAAAGCCATTGTTCTTGGCAATGATGACTCAAATGTGATATAAAGCCATTGTGATTGGCTATGGTGATGCAATTGAAAGAAATAAGGCATGTTTGCCTAAATGATGATGAGAATTGAGAATAGAAATGATAATGAAATAATAAATGAATTGTGTGACTAATGTGTTATTCCATTTTCAGAGTTTGTTGTTGGTGGCATGCCTATTAGTAACAATCTCTTGAAGTTAGGTTGGATTTGATCCTTGAAGCCAAGTTGGGTTGAAGTTTAACATGTTTTACTCCCCTTGAAGCTTGGTTGGGTCTAATCCTTGAAGCCTAATTGAGATGTTACAACCCTTGAAGCTAGGTTGGGTTTGGTTCTTGAAGCCATGTTGGGTTGATACTTAGCATGCTTTGTTCCCCTTGAAGCTTGGTTGAGCCTAATCCTTGAAGCCTAGTTGGGTCTATGATAATGATAAATGTGATGAATAAACCAAAGCATTACTCTGAAAATTGAATGGCATATTAGTGTGTCTTGGGCCCATGCTTGTCTTTGTGTAATGTGAGTCATGAATGGTAACATGATTGATAAATAAGATATATGGAAACAATGTTGAAACAAATGAATAATGAGATCTATGAATGCTTTTGATGGAAATGTGTTTCATGATTAATGAATTGTGAATAAAATGATGTTATGAAGTATGAGTTTGTAATATGTGTATTGAAATGTTGAAAGTGAACATGGCTTAAGGAGTTCTGTTGAGATATGAGGTTATGGAATTGTTGTGTGATGTGTAACATGTTTGTGAATGTGAGAATTGTTCTTATAAAGGTTTGAATGGTGTTTTGTTGTAACAATATATATACATATATATGTGTATATGAAATAGAAAGGGTAAGTATTGTGTTGTGAATATGCTATGTAATGATGTATTTAATTTATGAGATTAGTGGCAATATATGAAGAATCTATTGAGAAAAGAAAACGTGGTAAGAGAACAATAAAACATGATGCTAAAATTATAAGGTATGATTATTTTGTAATGTATACTTTATTATTTATTTGTACTACTAAGCTCTCGGGCTTAGCGCGGTTGTGTAATCGCGCAGGTATTTATGCGGATGATCTGGATGCCTAGCTGCTATGCCACGAGAAAAGTAAGAGTGTCTCGAGACCAACTAGAAGGTGATGCATACATGTGTGATTTTTAGTTATGATTTACTTTTTGATAAGAATCATGATTTTTTATAAATGTTTCTTAAATTAACATAATGTTGCTTGAATTCGGATAAAGATTTTTAAATAGAAACTAAAAGTGACATTCTTATACTTTATATATGCATTGTATGTATACCAGGTATATGTATAGTGCTTATATGGAGTATAGGGGCGTTACAAATTATATCAAATGTAAAAGAATTTACCAGTACCCACACTTGAAATTTTTTTATTCTTTAAAATTATGTAAACTATATGTAACATTCTAGTCTCTTCTTACCTATTCACTAGTGCAAACTTTTCTCTTTGAGCTAAATGATTATATAACCATAAAAATTAAGGAGTATTAAAATATATCGTCAAAAGTAAATACTAATTTATCAAAGTCACCTCTAAAATTTATACCTCTATTTAAATAGTTTCACTCTACATTTATAGATTAATATTTTTAATATTGCAAAATATAACTCTAATCACCGAGTAACATATTTCATACACACATTTTTCATTATAACTTTATTATTTCCTTTAAGCATACTTTTTAGCTTTCATACCCTTGATTCAATTCTTAAAATACTTTTTCCTAATTACCAACATCAACACCACACATTAAAAGTTGACCTTCATCATATTTTCTTTGATAATAGTAATTCCTTCTTTTTTAATCATTCACCATTGATATGATCTAGCTTATCTCACACTTTTTATGTTCACTCAATCGATTATTTTAAATTCCCAAATACTTCCATCATACTTTCTACTCTTTTCATCTTTATTCCTTTTATCCTCTTTTATATACTATTCTAAATTACTAATAATTTATTATTACATTTATCACTTCTCTTTAATTTTCAAATTGCTTTATTATTATCATTATTTTCAAACAAATTCATAATTTATTAATTATATATATCCCCATCATTTATCTTTCTCTAATTACATACTCTATTGATTATACAAAATCATATATCAACACTTCCTCCATAAGTTCACGTCTTGTGAGTTTATCCTACAATAATTTGATCTCATTCCAATCTTAGAAACAATCCATCAATATCTACAAGGACTTCCAAGATTTTCTCAACATGTTTATATCATCCTTCATCTATCAAATAATATCTAATACTTCAAGAATATAATCAATTTCAAACTTAATTTTTCATAAACAACCCAACAAATTTATATCAATATATTTATATTAAATTTCAATAAATTGCATGCTAATCTCTCTTACTCAAGTTAATTAAATTTTTTCCATTTCAATTCTCATTTTATGGCACTTATCTTTTCCTTCAACCATATCTCAATATTTACTAATCATATCCACTCATCATCTATCCATACATTAACTATCCATTCATTTTGATCATTCACTTACATTGATCAATAATTGCCTCAAGTTTTTTTTTTTTGAATTTCTTCAATTCACAGAATAACTCTCTTGCATTATCTCATAACTACTTCCCATCAACTATTTATACTTCTATAATTAATAGATTTGCTGATATATACTAATTCTCCCGAAATTTTAATTTTGAACTCTTTGTTCTAATTTATTAAAAACTTTGCATCCATTCTTTATACATCTACCAATCCATATGTAAATTTTCATAATTTTCTTCAATCATTTCATGTAAAATTAATTTGTTACTCAATTTCATAAATATGTATAACTTCTTAACTTTCATGTCAATCTTAATTTTCAACTTTTAATTCATCACCAAAGCTTTACTAAAGATTATAAAATTTTAAACATATGCACTTGACATATATATAGACTTACATTTAAAATTTTAGATTTTTCGAAGCTAATTTACTAATTTTAAAAATTAAGTTTTCTAAACTCACAGAATCTGTCTCTTTAGTAATTCCTCTGGCAGCACCTGGTTATGCATTTGTTTCAGGTATCAAACCTTAATTAAAATTCATGAAATTTTAACCATACGTTCTAGGAATATATATGATATTTTATATAAAATTTCAGATTTTTCTGGGTTGGTTTTCTACAGTTTTTAAATATGTTTCTCAACTTCTATAGATTCTGAGTTGTTGGAACTCCTCCAACAATCTATGCTCTTATATTTTTCTTAAATAATAATTAATCTTTAAAATTTATGAAATTTTATACATTACATTCTAACATATAGAAAAACTTCCCATTAAATATTAAAGCTTATTTAAAATCTCTAGATAAGTCTAAAAATTTGGACAAAATCACTTCGCAGTATATGCAAAATTTCTTGCGACGATAATACTCATCTTCCATATTTTTTTTTTAATTTCATATCCTAGATCATTTTCCTTAATTTCACTTATCCATCAATTGGATCGACATAAATCTTAAATTTAAAAAGAAGTTCTAAAAATTTATTCTTAATCTATAATCTCCAGAATGACGCTTTCACTGCGCTACTCTGATATACGCATCGCAGATGCCATCTCAATTTATATACATCATATCAAATGGACATTGCCATATTAGAGACCAACATTGATGCAATTTCATATGCATCTATTAAAACATAAATCACTATTTCAAAATTCTCCTTGCTCATTTTCAAAACTCACCTAAGTTGAAAATCTCAAACTTAGGCTCTGATACGAAAATAAGTGTAATACATATAATACATAGACTCCATATATGTAAAATACATATATAGAATATAAGAATGTCAAAAATATAGTCATTAGAAATTTTATCAAAATTACCAAAAAATAATTTATTTCTTAAATCATAATTTTATTAACTAAACCAATGTACACATTAATAATTAAATATTTAAAATAATAATTATTAATGAAAATCTTTGAAAAAAATTTCGTCAGAGTTTTGTCTATAATTTTAGTATTTTTCAAATATCAAATACTCAACCTGCAGTTTGAAAAATACTCCCAAAAATATTATTCATTCATTTTCATTCTTCCAACCAATAACATCAAAAAATTTCACAATCATATATACAAAATACTTTAAATACTTACACAATACTTTTACAAAAAAGTAGTTACAAAATATATTTATAACATCTTATAATGTACATTTGCATATTTAACATTATTTTCAAATATGATTTTTATACAAAATCCAAACTCTACAGTTCACAAATAAATATACGAATGCAATACTATTAATGTTGGTCTCGTGGTACCCAACACCCACATCTTCAAGTCTTAATTACTCACCAGCTCACCCTAGTTTGCACCTCTAATACCTACGCGATACACACTACTGCGCCAAGCTTAAAAGCTTAGTGGTACATATATTATTTATTTTATAAAATAATAATACAAATTACACTCACATTTATTATTCTTTTTTCCAAATTATAGCTTTACGATATTTTTATAAAATTTTTGTTAACTTTTATTCCATATATAATATATAAAACATATCATCAATTCCTCAAATACAATACTTTTACATACCCACTGACTTAATTTTCCTATTCAATCACCAAGTCTAGTGCACATATTATCAATTTCATGACTCAACTCTGCTCAGGTCATCATAGTTTTTAGACCTAGCTATGCTCAGGCCTATCAGTATGTGCATTATTATTCTCATAACTTAGTCACAATATATTACCATACATTATTCATCAATTTATCTCATATACTTTATTTTATCATAACCAAATAATCATATACTATCATTCACAGCAAAACACACAAATATATACACATAAACACATCACAAACACACACATGGGGCCCAAACAACCTTTTACAATATTATGATTTTAGAGATATTATTATAATCTATCGTGATACCGGGGATCTAAGCATCGCATCTGTCCCCTGTTGACACGTCTGTGTTTAGTCTCGAAGGCAAATAATAATAACACCAAGTGTCTAGCCCGAAGATAAATACTAATGATGCACAACATCTAGCCCAAAGGCAAATAATAGTGATGCCCATCGTCTAGCCTAAAGGCAAATCATATTAATAACACCAAAAATAATTCTCTAGAATAAGATAATATATAAGGTAACCACACATTTCATTACATTCTCATTTTACATAACCATTTTCATCATTTTTCATTTCCATTATGTCATATTATCTCATTTTAACATATTCAATCATACTTTCATAACACAATACTCATTTAATCTTATTGTTTTTCCACAGTTTCCAAGTGATCAATCTTATCATGATCACTTTTACATTTCCACATTCTCAACGATCATTCTCACATTCTTTTCAGAATTCATGATCATATACATAATTCACATTATATTACATATTACTTAAACACCATTGTAATATGAATATTTATTTCATTACTACTAGTTATCTCATAATTTCTCAATTTATACATAACATTAATACTAGCCATAATTCCATGACTTAACATCACATTCATAAAACATTACACTTTTTCATAACCATGCATAATTTTCTTAATTCAATATAATTCACTATATTTTTAATAATGTATGTCACATTTACAATGTGACTACATTACCCAAACACTTTGGATATTTTTCACATTTTTCTTATTTGACACATATTAGCTATTTTAGCCATTTATAATGGCTTAACATAATGTACTTAATACTTTATATACATTTTTCTACAACATCAATGCACTTACATTCAAGACTCAATATTAAAGTAGCTTAGTACATTCTTAAAATCAAAATGTACTAAGCCAAATCAAATGCAAATGAGTTATACAAAACCAAAGTATGTACTTACCTAAGAATATGCCAAAATCCAAGCCAATTCTCCTTCCAACTCTAACTTTTATCAATGCCCTTTACTTCTTTAATTAAACAAATCCACTCTACTCAATGCCTAATCAAATTATATTTTTACACAATCCATTAGAAACTTAATTCTTCACATTTTAACTATTCATACTTCAAATTTCATAATTCTACTTATTTTTTAATTTTTGCCCCAATGCACTTTAATTTTAGAAAACTATTCCAACCACTTTTAAATTGAGTTTTAAGATCATTTATGTATTTAGAATCATACTATAACACAATTTAAGCAATTAATTCAACAAACACCCATTCTTTACAAATTTTTCATCGAAATCTTAAATCTCATTCTTCTTCTTTCAAGCTCTAACCAAAACAAAATAAATCCATCAATTAACCATAAAATCTTTACTTTCACACCAAAATTACATTATCGAACCCCATTTAAACATTTATAACATCTTTCATCAAAAATTAAATTTCCACATAATTCAAAATTTCAATAAAGCTTCTTAAATTCTCAAGAAAGCTTACCTATCACTTGCAAATATTCCAAAATCACATTTGCTCCTTGAAAATTCGATGAAAACTTAGGTATTTGGAAGAAGTAAAAGCTTTCCTCTTCATCCATGGAGGAGCACGTTCATATTCGAAAGAAGAAGAAGAAGAAGAAGAAGAAGAAGAAGAAGAAAAGTGATGTTTTTATCTTTTTAATTTCTTTCTTCTTTAATTCCTAGCCTTATATATATAAATATTTATTATATTAATTAATTATTAATAAATATATTTAATCTTCCACCATCCAAAAATAAATTAATATTACATTATTTTTATTTACTTATTATTAATTAATAAATTAATAATTATAAAATGTCACACTTTTCCATTATCTTCCACTATCTATATTATTTTTATTTTTGATTTATTTTATTCATTTTTATTTATTATTTTATTCATTTTTATTTTTATCATCCACTTTTCCAACACCAAATTATACATCATATATATGTAATATATATTTTATGTATATGTATATATCTTATATATGTTACTTATATTTTATATATACCATTATGTACATATTTATGTAATGTATGTACTATGTGTATGTAATGTATATTTACTAAATATAAATACACATATGCACAAATAATGTGTATCCTATATACACATCAAATATATCTTATATGTGTATTAAATATATCAAGTATATAATATATATATCCAACATATAAATTAATATACAATATGCATATGTTATACATACACTAGATATATATTTGGTCTATACAACTTTTATACCTCTAAATACTTATTTAATTTCTTCAAAATTACGGATATAACACTATCACATGTGTTCTGCGGTAGCATCTGAAGCATATAATCTTTGAAGTCTAGGTGTAAGTGGAAAATAATAATTCTTTTGAAAGGCAAAAACTTTTGTCTTCCTGTGACTCGACTTTGTTTGAATCTCAATTCACAATAAAACCTACAACTTCTCAATTCTTCATCATCACCCCAATACAATAGTTTGCAAGACTTTATAATTTTTTACTCAAAATCCGGCAACATTTTCCTTAAGTTCTTTAACTGCACAAAATCAAATATAATAAATATTCAAAAAAGACTCCAATTTGAATATTTATTCTATTTGGTATGCAATTAGAGAACATATTGGTAGAAATAGTACCAAATTAAAAATAAAAATTAATCAAGAATTGTCTTGCATGTGTTAATTTAAACAAATATATTTTAAAATTTCTAAAATGTCTGAATTGAACAATTCAGTGAGTTCTCATTTGCAATTAAATGAGTAACTCACCAAACGGGTACTAAGGTTTATTTATATTATGTTTGTTCAATTAAAATGCATTTACACTTTAATCAAAATTCAGTAAAAATTTCATTTAAAATTTCAACCTGAATTATCTACCAATAGCACACCTTATACTACAATAAAATTACATAGAATACAAACACAAGAATAAAGTTTATAATTTTCATACAATAATAAACTTCATACAAAGTTAAAATAATTCTACAAAATATTATGGACCTTGTAATATCCCAAAGTGTGCCTTAGAAGTTTTGACATCATTGTTGTAATTGAATTAAGTGTATATGTTAATTTGAAAGAGAAAAGATATGGAAAGAGAGTGTATATGTTGTGTATATGAAAATATATACAACATATATACAAGTCAAAGTCAAAAAGGGTAAGTGGAAGAAGATATTTAGTTGTTTTAATTAATTAAGTTAATTGATGGAAAATGGGAATTTATTGAATGGAAGAGATTAATTGGATTATTTTAATAATTTAAATACTTGGTGGAGATTTAAGAGTGGAATTAATATTTGACTTTGGTTCCTCTTATTCTTCATTTTCTTCTTTTCCTTTTGAGTGGCCGGCTATCAAGAAGACCAAGGAGAGCAAGAGAGGTTTTGAGTTTTAAGATCAAATTGAAGGAAGATTTCAAGAAAATAAGTGGAAAATTCAAGAAGTTCATCTTTGTTGGTAAGTTTTCTCTTGTTCTATTTGGAGTTTTGTTTAAGTTGATGGAGTGTTGATGATAGTATGATTAAGTTTGTTTGTGGTGTAGTTATGAATGTTGTAATTGATTTTAAGATAAGAAGTTAAGTTAGTATTGGTGTTGGAAGTGTTTGTGTTGAGTTTGTATGAGGGTTTTGAGTTGGTAAGTGATGTTAATGTTGAGTTTGGTTAATTATTTTTGTTAGTCTTCATGATATTTGTGTTTAATGGAGTTAGAAGCTTGGAATACATGTTTTTGGTTGGAGGCAGTAGCATCTTGGATGCCACGCCCGTGGCCCTTTGATGCCATGGCTGTGGGGTATTGGATATTTTTGGGCAGATTCATTCTTTGACCCACGCCCGTGGGGGTCTTGGGTGGCCACGACCGTGGTGTCTAAGGTTGAGTTGTTGGGTTGTATTTGTGATCTATGGGTCTAGTATGAGGTTGATAAGTGATTGATTGCATTGGAATTGATGTGTTTCATCATGGTTTTGAATTAGGTTGTGAAGAAGGTGAATTGCCTTAATTCTTTTGGTGAAGGACTCTTGGAAGAGAAAGTGT
Source organism: Garcia nutans (assembly GCA_947685225.1). Taxonomy (NCBI): domain Eukaryota; kingdom Viridiplantae; phylum Streptophyta; class Magnoliopsida; order Malpighiales; family Euphorbiaceae; genus Garcia; species Garcia nutans. Next base: position 9,867,709 of record CANTUV010000003.1, on the reverse strand, counting down.
TTAGAGTTGTGTGGGTTGCTTTTGAAGTAAGTATAAACCTTGCATTGTTGCATACATCCATTTGATTTTGTAATTTAACACATTTAGTGAATGGGTTAAGTAACCTATTGCATTGTTGATACATGTGAATAATGTTATGTTTTGCACATTTTGAATCTTGTGAAATGTAATGTATGATAATAATGGGATATGAAATATGAAAGACATAAGAAGCATTCAAAATGTATGTTCAATGCAATTGATTATGAGTACTTAAATGATGAATTGCCTTGATGTGAATGGAGATATAATGAAGCCATTGTTGTTGGCTATGATTATGCAAATGAAATTATTGAGGCATGATTGCCTATTTGATTATGAGATATGAAATGAGAAAGAGAATGATAAAGAGGTGAATGAAAGGATTGTATGTTTAATATGTTATTCAATTTCAGAGTTCTGGTGTAATATCTTCATGTAGGCCCTAGAAGTTTTGATTATGTTGTTATTGTTGTTGTTGTTGTTGTTGTTGTTGGTTTAAAATGTGATTGAATGTTTGTGTTGTGTGATAAAAAAAAAAGAAAAGAGAATGTTCATGTGTTATTTGAAAGAAAAGTGATGTGTAGAGAAGATGTATATGTAGTGTATATGGCAATATATATAGCATATATGTTGGTCAAAGGGAGAGTCAAGGTGTTGGATATAGTGGAAGAAGATATTTAGTTGTTGTTATTGAAATTACTATAAAGGGCATGCTAAATAAAAGGAAGTGTAATTATGTTTAAGAGGGCATTTTGGTAATTCTTCTTTTGGAAATTGTGTGGTGGAGGTTAAAAGAGGATTTGACTTTTGTTTGATCAATTTCTTTTCTTCTTTTCACGTGTGGCCGGCCAACTTAGAGAGCAAGAGAGAAAACAAGAGTTGATGATATTTGAAGCTCAAATTGAAGAAGTTTTCAAGTGGTTAAGTGGAAATCCAAGTAGATTCATTATTTTTGGTAAGTCTCTCTTGATTCTCTTAGTTTATTTAAGTTGGTTGTGAGTTTGGTTGTGGATTTTTGATGGTAGGGTTGTGTTGATTATTATATGTTGGATTTAATTGGTTGTGGTGTTGGTTTTGGATTTGAAGATGATAAGTTAAGAGTGATGTTGGTTTAGGGTTTTGGAAATGGTAAGTGATAAATTATATTGTGTTATTTTTGGTTTAGGTTTTGGAAGAAGGTGATTTGCTCTAATTTGAGAAGTGAAGAATTCTTGGAGAAAAGAAAGTGTTTAGAGTTGTATAATTGGTGCTAAAGGTAAGTAAAAACTATATGGTTACAAACATGCATATGTTGTTTAATCTTAAAACACTTTTGTTTGTAAATGTGATAGGGTATCAAATGTATTGTTAATGAATGTTGGTGATGAAAATATTGTGTTGAGCATGTAAAATAATTGCTAATGATGTTGATTATGTCCATTTGAATGAGGTTATGTTGTGTACAATATGTTTTAAGTTAACCAAAAGAAATTTGGCTACATTTAGGGTTTATGCATGAGAGACACGTAATTTGGGGCGGTCGCTATTATTCATGTGCGGTCGCGACTTAGGTCGGGCTTCTGACCGTGAAACCTACTGTAATAATGTTTCATCTTTTGATTGTGAAGTGCGGTCGCGACTTAGGTCGGGCTTCTGACCGCGAAACCTACTGTAATAAGGTTTCATCTTGTAATTGTATGGAGCGGTCGTATTCAGGTGAGGCACGACCGCTAGAAAGGTTCTGTTCACCTTATTGGAAGCAACCTAATTCTGCAACAAGATTCTCAAATACATGTTAAATAGATCATCCATTTGAGTTGTCAAGGATCAAAATAGAGATCATTTGTCTAACATCATTGTTGAATCATGAAATGTGAGATGATATGGAATTGATAATGCATATGATATTACATGAACAAGGTTATGTATTGTGTATTGTGAGGCTTGTGAATGGTGATGTGTATTATGAATAATGTACTTTGAAATGTGATACCAATAATGCTATATGCACCATATGAATTGAGATATGAAATGCTATAAAGCCATTGTGATTGGCTATGATGATGCAATTGAAAGAAATAAGGCATGTTTGCCTAAATGTTGATGAGAATTGATAATGGAAATGATAACTAAATAATAAATGAATTGTGTGGCTAATGTGTTATTCCATTTTCAGAGTATGTTATTGGTGGCATGCCTAATGATAGTAACAATCTCTTGAAGTTAGGTTGGATTGAATCCTTGAAGCACAATTGAGATGTTACAACCCTTGAAGCTAGGTTGGGTTGGTTCTTGAAGCCAAGTTGGGTTGAAGCTTAGCATGCTTTGCTCCCCTTGAAGCTTGGTTGAACTTAATCCTTGAAGCCTAGTTGGGTATATGATATTGATAAATGTGATAACAAAACCAAAACATTAACTCTGAAAATTGAATGGTATATTAGTGTGTCTTGGGCCCAATGCTTGTCTTTGTTTGGTGTTGTTCATGAATGGTTTAATGAGTAACTAATGAGGTATATGAAAAGATGTTAAAATGTGATATGTCTACTTATATTGGATTATAAAATGTAATGGTATGTTGTTTGCTTTGCATATATGATGTTACATGTATAATATGGATTGATAATTAACACTGCATTGCAATAAAGCATAACATAAGCATGATTTGTCTTACTAAGACGTTGGCTTAGCGCGATAGTGTTTAATCGCGCAGGTAACAGAGTTGAACCCGAGAGTTCATCGAGACCTAGTGAGAGTAGACATTGAAGGGTTTATTCTTGGATTTAAAGATCAGAGAAGAGCTGCCAATCATGTATAAATTCTTTATGTTTTGTAAAGTATTGTGTATAATGTAAATATGTGTATATTTATAGATATGGACTTAAATGTTTTCATATATGTAAATATTTTATGTAACACCCCTTCCCGACCTACATATGTAAGCTGAGTAGAGGTGCCACACTAACCTAATGTTGCTACCAATTTTACTTAGTCAAATTTTAGTTCCGATTTTTACAAAATTTTTGCCATAGTTTCGTCTAAAAATTGAGTCCCAAGTGTCGACAAAACCGGTTTTTTTCTTATTTTTAAAAACATTTTACACAAACCAATGCAAACAAAATCATTCTCAGTACACTCCCAATAAATCCCCCTTGTAACCTCAACTACAACCTGCAAAAAGGATTTACACTTCTAGTACAACATAAAATAAAGGTTTTGTGACAACCCCCATATTTAAATATTACACAGCGGAAGTTATAAAATATTTACATATTTACAAATTCATATACATCAAAACCCAAGTTTTACAACACATAAAATTTATACATGATTGGCAAGTCTGCTCTGATCTTTAAGCTCCCAAAATGGATTCTTCAAGGTCTACTCTCACTAGGTCTTGATGAACTCTCGGGTTCAACTCTATCCACTCTATTACCTGCGCGATTAAACACTATCGCGCTAAGCCAACGGCTTAGTAAGATAAAACATGCTAATAGTATGCTTTAATGCAATACAATGCCACATATGCTATTGATAAGATCAACATTATAAATATAAAGTTAACACATAATTATGCATTTCACAAATCATAGTCATATGAGCATACCACATTCAACATTACTCAACAACCAACATCTTATTTCATTAACTCATAACATTATTTAGGACATTCATATAACCTTGACACCTATGGGCCCAACAAGTATTTAATACGATATTCAGAGTTCAGAGTTACTGCTTTGGTTCATAGTCACAATAATCACGCCCGTAGGCAAGTGTAACAGACCCAGTCTCTTGGATCATCAACTCAACACATATGAGGAGATCCTCAACCCGGCAAGACTGTTACAAATCATATATCTCATAGTGTAACAGACCCAGTCTCTTGGACCATCAACTCAACACCTATGAGGAGGTCCTCAACCCGGCAAGACTGTTACCTTTCATCATTTCTTAGGCATGCCACCCAAATCCAGAACTCTGAAACTGAATAACATATTAAACAAACAATTCATTACCATTCTCAATTCTCATCACATTTAGGCAAACATGCCTTCTTTCTTTCAATTACATCATCTTAGCCAATAACAATGGCTTCACATTTCATTTCACAATATAACATCTCATTATTCAAGTATATATATATATATATCTCATCCATGATCACATTATATCTCACATAGCATCATTCATAAATATCAACATTTCATTCCATATTACTCATAAAACACATTACCATTCACAATGCACAACATAACATTGTTCAATCTCAACAATGCAATTAGGGCAAAGAACAATTGATTATAACATTCATTGATTCAAGTGTGTTTAAAGTGTTTAGGGTTAGGTTTAAGGACCAACCTACCTTTGGAAAACCAAAGCAATGCAAAAAGAACAAAGAATTAAAACCCTAACCATAAATAGTACATTCTGGTTTTAAACTCCATTTTATCCTTATTTTGAAAAATTGTATAAAATAATCTACTTGACTAAAAATTCTAAAATTTTTAAAGAATTTAGTTTTGTATCTTAAAATCATCCCTTTAAAATTTCAGATCAAACTGAACACAAAATCTTGGTCAAATAGTTCACCTAACCAGACTGCCCCAATTGCCCTGCATCCTGGCAGCAGTTCTGAACTTTGTGAATTCCATAAATCAAATTCAATCAACGTGGTTCCAAATTATTTTTCTCAAATACTAGACTCACTAAGAAACAACATATCCAAAATTCGATTGGATATGATTTTTCTAAATTTTATTAAAAATCACGAAATATAGCTGTCCCAGTTAAGGTACCTGCTGGAACAGGTCTAATGAAAATAATCTTTCTAAACTCATAACCATTCCAAAATCGAATCAACATATTTTTCTGTCATTCTAGACTCATAGAGGCACAACATATCAAAAATTCACTTCAAGAACATTTTTCTAAAATTAATTAAAAATCATACAAGTCACAGCCTTTACTAATCCTAAAACAGAAACAATTTCACTAAACACCAATCTTACTCTTCCATCACCAACACCAACCCAACTTCTCATCTATCAAGCAAAATCAATACTTACAATCATACCATAAGCAACTTAATCATACCACTTTAAAAGAATTGAAGAAATTAGAGAAAAGATCTTACCTTAGTTAAAAACTTCTTAAAGCAACACTTGAACACTTAATCTTTCTTCAATTTAAGCTTTAAAATCATCAAAACCATCACTTGTCTCTTTCTTTCTCTTTGGCTATGGAGGGCCGGCCATCAACAAGAAGAAGAAGAAGAAATGGTGAAGAAAACACAAGTCAAACCTTCTTTAAATATCCACCATGTGATTTTATCCAAGCAATTACCAAAGTGCCCTTATTCACATAATTATCTTTTTGTCTTATATGTGCCCAATTAAGTAATTTACCAATCTCAAATAAATATCTTCTCTTGCCTTGACCAAGCCTTTTGACCACTTTATATGTCATATATATTAACATATACACAACATATAAATTTGTCTCTAAACCCTATTTCTTCCCAAAATACATATACATATACTTTCTCTTCTCAATTTCTTTTCTCTTACAATTTAACACATATATTCAATCCAATATATAACAATAACAACAACAACAATATGCAAAACTTCTAGGGCATAAATGAGGATATTACATTTTATAAATTCCGCTGCGTATTAAGTAAATGTATTTATATCTATTTTGTTTTATATTACAAGTAATTACTTATTTTTCTTTAATGTATAATGAGAAAGTTTATAGTATCATTTAAAACCATTTGAATGTTAATAGTATCCGTAGCATCCCTATGTTTAGTGCATGTATACTACATTGTGGTGGTTGTAGTGTGCATGTATTGAATGTGGGGGTGTTACAGTTGTTTTGGTATCAGAGCCTAGGTTTGAGATTCTCAACCTAGGTAAAATGTAAGAAAAAGAAATGTTTTTGATTTTAAAATTTGGTTTTGAAATAAAATACATGTTTGGGATTGGCAATCTCTGATCTTTAATAAGGTATAATCTGCTGTGTTTACAGACATAGGTTGTGATGGACTCTCACTTACGTCAGTCAGTTGAGGATAGTGAGGAGAGTGTAGCTCCGGAGGATAGAGCTAGAGTTGATAGTGCTGAGGAGGCACCTGCTTCGGTGTCGGGGAGACCAGTTGGTGAGGAGGTTCCACCAGCTTGGCTTAGGCATGTGGTTGAGGCTTTGAGGCAAGCACCAGTGCAACCACCACCACCCCCTCAGCCTGTGGTATCAGTGAGGCACTATGATAAACTAAGGAAGTATGGAGCAGAGTATTTCCTTGGTACTACTGATCCAGCTGTGGCTGAGCAATGGCTTGATAAAGTACAGAGGATCTTTATTCAGTTGCAAGCCACATCGGAGGAAAAGTTTGATTATGCAAGATCTTTGCTACAGAAGGATGCATATGACTGGTGGAGGACAGTGCCCCATTCTATGGATGATCCACCAACCTTTTCATATGTGGATTTTCTGAGAGAATTTGAATTGAAGTATACTCCTAGGGAGTACAAGGACATGAAGAAGATGGAGTTTTTGAGCTTGAAGCAAGACAGCAGGACTGTAACTGAATATGAAGTTGAGTTTGTTAGATTGAGCCATTATGCTGGGGGCATTATAGCTGATGAGATTGACAGATGCAGGAGATTTGAGGAGGGATTGAGGCCCTCTATCATGTGCTTAGTGGCTGGATCTAGATATCACGATTTCTCCCAGCTAGTGGCGGCAGCTCGAAGTGTAGAGCGAGCTCAAGTTATTGCAGCTGCTCCAGAGGAAGAGGTTAGGGTTAGGAGGCCCCAGTTTGAGGCAGGGTCTTCTTCAGCTAAGAGAGGAAAAGGAAGCTTTGTTCCTCGGAGTAGTAGGAGTCAGAGATCAGCTGGTAGGTCAGTGCAGTTACAGAGGCAGAGATTTAGACCTGCAGCTTCAGTGGCAAGTGCTCCGACCCCAATGATTCGGAGATCCACTCCACCCATCTGCATTAATTGTGGTAGGCCACATGGTGGTCCTTGCTGGAAGACTGGTGTAGCAGGGGTTTGCTTCAGATGTGGATCACCTAATCACTTTGTGAGAGATTGTCCTGAGAGGCAAGAACAGATGTCAGTTGATACTGCAGCTTCTCGACCTAGTGTGAGGGGAGGTCGAGGAGGCAGAGGTGTTAACCGGGGAGGCAGATCTGGGTTCAGTGCCAGAGGAGGTTCTACATCCAGAGAGAGTAGACCAGAGGAGGTTGGGTCTTCCCAGAGGATATATGTTATGCAGAGGCAGCCAGATGCTTCGGCAGTCATAGCTGGTACTTTTTCTTTATTTGATATTTCAATACTTGCTTTGATTGATCCGGGTTCCACCCATTCTTATATTAGTGCATCCGCTTTGCCTGTGTCTGATATGCATGCTGAGTCCCTAGGATTTGATGTGTTGGTGACAAATCCTTTAGGGCATAGTGTGATTGTGAGCAAGGTGCACCGAGATAGTGCAGTGAGGGTGCAAGGTGAGGAGTTCCTTGGAGATTTGATTGAGATGCCATTTAAGGAATATGATGTGATTCTAGGCATGGATTGGCTATCTAGACATGGAGCTGTGGTAGACTGTAAAAGGAAAATTGTTTCTTTGAGAACTGCTGATGGTAGAGAAGTGATAGTATCTAATGAGCAGGAACAGCTAGCCTCCTTATTTGTTTCAGCTGTTGCAGCTAGGAGATTGGTTAGAAAGGGGTGTGAAGCTTATCTTGCTCATGTGGTAGATACTAGAGTGAAGGGTTCCCCTATTGATAGTATTGCCACAGTTGTAGAGTTCCCAGATGTGTTTCTAGAGGAGTTGCCAGGGTTACCTCCTGAGAGAGAAGTGGAGTTCGGTATTGAATTGTTGCCTGGTACCACTCCTATCTCTAGTACTCCTTATAGAATGGCACCAGCAGAATTGAGGGAGTTGAAAGTGCAATTGCAGGAGTTGTTGGACAAAGGATTTATTCACCCCAGTGTTTCTCCTTGGGGAGCTCCTGTGCTATTTGTGAAGAAGAAAGATGGTACTATGAGGTTGTGTATCGATTATAGGCAATTGAAAAAGGTGACTATTAAAAATAAATATCCTTTGCCTAGAATCGATGATCTCTTTGATCAATTGAAGGGTGCAGCTGTGTTTTCTAAGATTGATTTGAGATCAGGGTACCATCAGCTGAGAGTCAGAGCTGAAGATGTTCCTAAGACCGCTTTTCGGACCAGGTATGGGCATTATGAGTTTCTAGTTATGCCTTTTGGTCTGACGAATGCACCTGTAGTTTTTATGGACTTGATGAATAGGGTGTTTAGGCCCTATCTGGATCAGTTTGTGGTAGTGTTTATGGATGATATTCTGGTGTATTCGCGGAATAAAGAGGAACATGACAAGCATCTGCGGATTGTGTTGCAGATTTTGAGAGAGAAGCAGTTGTTTGCTAAACTGTCGAAGTGTGAGTTCTGGTTGGACCAAGTAGCTTTTCTTGGTCATATAGTTTCAGCAGAAGGTATTAGAGTTGATCCAAGTAAAGTTGAAGCTATTTTGAATTGGAGTCCACCCAAGTCAGTGACTGAAGTTAGAAGTTTTCTGGGTTTGGCAGGCTATTATCTACAGTTTGTGAAAGGATTTTCTTTGATAGCTACTCCACTTACCAGATTGCTTCGTAAGGGAGTTAGATTTGTGTGGATAGATCAGTGTTAGACTAGCTTTAATCAGTTGAGAGAAATGTTGACTCAAGCGCCTGTTCTTACTTTACCTGTGGAAGGCAAACCATATGTGATTTACAGTGATGCTTCACATAGTGGTTTGGGGTGTGTGCTGATGCAAGAAGGTAAAGTTATAGCTTATGCATCTCGTCAGTTGAAACCGCATGAGCTTAATTATCCGACCCATGATTTAGAGCTAGCAGCCATTGTTTTTGCATTGAAGATTTGGCGCCACTATTTGTTTGGGGAGAAATGTTTCATCTACACTGATCACAAAAGTTTGAGATATTTGGGGGTCCAGAAAGAGCTCAATCTTCGGCAGAGAAGATGGTTAGAATTGATTAAAGACTACGACTGTTTGATTGATTATCATCCAGGTAAAGCAAATGTGGTTGCTGATGCCTTGAGTCGGAAGTCTTTAGCAGGTTTAACTGTTTATTCGTTCTCGTTGCTTGTTGAGTTGAGAGCATTGCATGCCAGTTTTGTATCTTGTGATGATGGTGCATTGTTGGCACAATTGCAATTGAAACCAGTTTTGTTGGATCAGATTAAAGAGGCTCAGTTGGCTGATGAGAAGATTCAAAAGATTGTTTCAGGTTGCCAGAGTGGAAAGAGTCAAGATTTTATTGTGAGAAATGATGGGAGTCTCTGGTTTAAGAACCGATTGTGTGTACCTAATGATGCTAATTTGAAAAGAATCATTTTGGAAGAAGCACATCAGTCAGTGTTTGCTATGCATCCGGGCAATACCAAGATGTATCATGATTTGAGGCAGCATTACTGGTGGTCTGGTATGAAGAGAGACATTGCGGAGTTTGTATCCAGATGTCTCACATGTCAGAAGGTAAAAGTTGTGCATCAAGTTCCAACCGGGTTACTTCAGCCGTTGTCAGTGCCTGAATGGAAGTGGGATAGAGTGACAATGGATTTTGTGTCTGGTTTGCCATTGACACAAAGGAAACATGATGCCATATGGGTGATTGTAGATAGATTGACTAAAACAGCTCATTTTCTTCCAGTTCGGATGGATTACTCTTTAGAAAGGTTAGCTGAGTTGTATATCCATGAGATTGTGAAGTTGCATGGTGTTCCAACTTCTATAGTGTCTGATCGAGATCCCCGGTTTACTTCCAGGTTTTGGAAGAGTTTGCATGGTGCTTTGGGTTCTCGATTACACTTCAGTACTGCTTTTCATCCACAGACGGATGGACAGTCAGAGAGGGTGATACAGATTATTGAGGATATGTTGAGAAGCTGTGTCATTGATTTCTCTGGAAGTTGGGATAGATTTCTACCGCTTGTGGAGTTTACTTACAATAACAGTCACCAATCCAGCATTGGTATGGCACCGTTTGAAGCATTGTATGGTAGACGGTGTCGGACACCTATTTGTTGGAGTGAACTTGAGGAAAGTAAATTAATTGGGCCTGATTTGATTCAAGAAACTGAAGAGAAAGTGAAGTTGATTCGAGGTAGGTTGAAAGCAGCTTCAGACCGATAGAAGTCTTATTCGGATTTGAAAAGGAGAGACATAGAGTATTATGTGGGAGATAAAGTATTTTTAAAAGTGTCTCCTTGGAAAAAGATTTTGAGGTTCGGTCGAAAAGGGAAATTAAGTCCTCGTTTCATTGGACCGTATGAAGTTTTGGAAAGAGTTGGGCCAGTTGCTTATCGACTCGCTTTGCCACCTGAGTTGGATCGTATTCATAATGTATTCCATGTTTCTATGTTGAGGAGATACAGATCAGATCCATCACATGTGTTGCCAATTGAATCTATCGAGGTGAACCAAGATTTGACATTTGAAGAGGAACCAGTTGCTATTTTGGCACGTGAAGTGAAAGAGTTGAGGAACAAGAGTGTGCCATTAGTGAAAGTTCTATGGAAGAATCATGGAAAGGAAGAGGCAACTTGGGAAAGTGAACAAATCATGCGAGAGCAATATCCTCAATTATTTCGGACTTGATATAAGGTAATTTCGAGGACGAAATTTCTTTTTAGAGGGGGAGAATTGTAATATCTTCATGTATGCCCTAGAAGTTTTGATTATGTTGTTATTGTTGTTGTTGTTGTTGTTGTTGTTGTTGGTTTAAAATGTGATTGAATGTTTGTGTTGTGTGATAAAAAAAAAGAAAAAGAAAAGAGAATGTTCATGTGTTATTTGAAAGAAAAGTGATGTGTAGAGAAGATGTATATGTAGTGTATATGGCAATATATATAGCATATATGTTGGTCAAAGGGAGAGTCAAGGTGTTGGATATAGTGGAAGAAGATATTTAGTTGTTGTTATTGAAATTACTATAAAGGGCATGCTAAATAAAAGGAAGTGTAATTATGTTTAAGAGGGCATTTTGGTAATTCTTCTTTTGGAAATTGTGTGGTGGAGGTTAAAAGAGGATTTGACTTTTGTTTGATCAATTTCTTTTCTTCTTTTCACGTGTGGCCGGCCAACTTAGAGAGCAAGAGAGAAAACAAGAGTTGATGATATTTGAAGCTCAAATTGAAGAAGTTTTCAAGTGGTTAAGTGGAAATCCAAGTAGATTCATTATTTTTGGTAAGTCTCTCTTGATTCTCTTAGTTTATTTAAGTTGGTTGTGAGTTTGGTTGTGGATTTTTGATGGTAGGGTTGTGTTGATTATTATATGTTGGATTTAATTGGTTGTGGTGTTGGTTTTGGATTTGAAGATGATAAGTTAAGAGTGATGTTGGTTTAGGGTTTTGGAAATGGTAAGTGATAAATTATATTGTGTTATTTTTGGTTTAGGTTTTGGAAGAAGGTGATTTGCTCTAATTTGAGAAGTGAAGAATTCTTGGAGAAAAGAAAGTGTTTAGAGTTGTATAATTGGTGCTAAAGGTAAGTACAAACTATATGGTTACAAACATGCATATGTTGTTTAATCTTAAAACACTTTAGTTTGTAAATGTGATAGGATATCAAATGTATTGTTAATGAATGTTGGTGATGAAAATATTGTGATGAGCATGTAAAATAATTGCTAATGATGTTGATTATGTCCATTTGAATGAGGTTATGTTGTGTACAATATGTTTTAAGTTAACCAAAAGAAATTTGGCTACATTTAGGGTTTATGCATGAAAGACACGTAATTTGGGGCGGTCGCTATTATTCATGTGCGGTCGCTATTATTCATGTGCGGTCGCGACTTAGGTCGGGCTTCTGACCGTGAAACCTACTATAATAATGTTTCATCTTTTGATTGTGAAGTGCGGTCGAGACTTAGGTCGGGCTTCTGACCGCGAAACCTACTGTAATAAGGTTTCATCTTGTAATTGTATGGAGCGGTCATATTCAGGTGAGGCGCGACCGCTAGAAAGGTTCTGTTCACCTTATTGGAAGCAACCTAATTCTGCAACAAGATTCTCAAATACATGTTAAATAGATCATCCATTTGAGTTGTCAAGGATCAAAATAGAGATCATTTGTCTAACATCATTGTTGAATCATGAAATGTGAGATGATATGGAATTGATAATGCATATGATATTACATGAACAAGGTTATGTATTGTGTATTGTGAGGCTTGTGAATGGTGATGTGTATTATGAATAATGTACTTTGAAATGTGATACCAATAATGCTATATGCACCATATGAATTGAGATATGAAATGCTATAAAGCCATTGTGATTGGCTATGATGATGCAATTGAAAGAAATAAGGCATGTTTGCCTAAATGTTGATGAGAATTGAGAATGGAAATGATAACTAAATAATAAATGAATTGTGTGGCTAATGTGTTATTCCATTTTCAGAGTATGTTATTGGTGGCATGCCTAATGATAGTAACAATCTCTTGAAGTTAGGTTGGATTGAATCCTTGAAGCCTAATTGAGATGTTACAACCCTTGAAGCTAGGTTGGGTTGGTTCTTGAAGCCAAGTTGGGTTGAAGCTTAGCATGCTTTGCTCCCCTTGAAGCTTGGTTGAACTTAATACTTGAAGCCTAGTTGGGTATATGATATTGATAAATGTGATAACAAAACCAAAACATTAACTCTGAAAATTGAATGGCATATTAGTGTGTCTTGGGCCCAATGCTTGTCTTTGTTTGGTGTTGTTCATGAATGGTTTAATGAGTAACTAATGAGGTATATGAAAAGATGTTAAAATGTGATATGTCTACTTATATTGGATTATAAAATGTAATGGTATGTTGTTTGCTTTGCATATATGATGTTACATGTATAATATGGATTGATAATTAACATTGCATTGCAATAAAGCATAACATAAGCATGATTTGTCTTACTAAGCCGTTGGCTTAGCGCGATAGTGTTTAATCGCGCAGGTAACAGAGTTGAACCCGAGAGTTCATCGAGACCTAGTGAGAGTAGACATTGAAGGGTTTATTCTTGGATTTAAAGATCAGAGAAGAGCTGCCAATCATGTATAAATTCTTTATGTTTTGTAAAGTATTGTGTATAATGTAAATATGTGTATATTTATAGATATGGACTTAAATGTTTTCATATATGTAAATATTTTATAAATTCCGCTGCGTATTAAGTAAATATATTTATATCTATTTTGTTTTATATTACAAGTAATTACTTATTTTTCTTTAATGTATAATGAGAAAGTTTATAGTATCATTTAAAACCATTTGAATGTTAATAGTATCCGTAGCATCCCTATGTTTAGTGCATGTATACTACATTGTGGCGGTTGTAGTGTGCATGTATTGAATGTGGGGGTGTTACATCTGGATTTGGCGGCATGCCTATGAAATATATGAAAGGTAACAGTCTTGCCGGGTTGAGGATCTCTTCAATTTGAGCTGAATTGAGGTCCAAGAGACTGGGTCTGTGACACTATGTGAATTATTGATATGAAATATATGAAAAGTAACAGTCTTGCCGGGTTGAGGATCTCCTCGATTCAGTCGGGTTGATGGTCCAAGAGACTGGGTATGTTACAGGTAACAATCTTGCCGGGTTGAGGATCTCCTCAAGTTTATTGAGTTGATGGTCCAAGAGACTGGGTCTGTTACACTATCCATGGATAGAGATGTATATATATTGCCTACGGGCTTGATTATTGTGATTATGGACCAAAGCAGTAACTTTGAACTTTGAATATCATATTAAATACTTGTTGGGCCCATGTGTGTCTATGTTGAATGTGTGTGATGGATGATGATACGATTATTGAAATAATGAAATGTAACATTTATGAATTTGATCTCTAATGTTTGGATGTATGACATTGATATTGACATTGCATAATATCATTATGGTTTATACTATTGAGCCGTTAGCTCAGCGCGATTGTGGTTCATCGCGCAGGTGATAGAGTTGAGACGGAGGATTCCTCTAGACCTAGTTGAGTTTATGTTTTGAAGAGTTGGCCTAGAGCTTAAAGATCAGAGAGTCAAGCTGCCAATCATGTATATATATTTCATGTTTTGTAAATATTGATTTTAATGTATTTGTATTTGTAAATAATTGTTACAATTTCCGCTGCGTATTAAATAAACGTTTTTATCTATTGTGTTTTATAATTTTCTCTTAAACGTTTGATATTTGTTTAATTTCTTTTTAGAGATATGTCTTGTGTATTTTGTAAACTGTGGCATTTCTATATTCAGTATACATATATTACGATCGTATAAGCATGTTGTGTACGTATACGGGGTATAGGGGTGTTACAATTGTTTTGGTATCAGAGCCTAGGTTTGAGATTCTCAACCTAGGTTCATTGTAAGAAAAAGAAAAATTTGATTTTTAAAAGTTAATTTTTGAATAAAATACATGTTTGGTATTGGCAGTCTCTGATCTTTAATGAGGAATATTCTACTGTGTTTGCAGATATAGGTTGTAATGGATTCTCATTCACGTCAGTTTGTCGAGGGTAGTGCTGAAAGTGTAGCTCCTAAAGAGAGTAGGGATGGAGCTGGAGTTGATAGAGCTAGAGAGGTACCTGCTTCTGTGTCAGGGAGACCAGCTGGTGAGGAGGTTCCGCCAGTTTGGCTTAGGCATGTGGTTGAATTATTGAGGCAAGCACCAGTGCAACCACCACCACCACTACCACAGCCAATGGTACCAGTGAGACATTATGATAAATTAAGAAAGTATGGAGCAGAAGATTTTCTGGGTACTATTGATCTAGCAGTAGCTGAGCAGTGGCTGGATAAGGTACAGAGGATATTCATTCAGTTGCAAGCCACTTCAGAAGAAAAATTTGACTATGTTAGATCATTGCTGCAGAAGGATGCCTATGATTGGTGGAAGATAGTACCTCATGCCATGGATGATCCACCTACGTTATCTTATAATGATTTTCTACGAGAGTTTAAGCTGAAATATACTCCGAGGGAGTATAAAGATGTTAAGAAGATGGAATTCCTGAATTTGAGGTAAGACCACCGGACTGTGACAGAATATGAGTTAGAATTCATCCGGTTGAGCCACTATGCCGGGGGGATTATCTCTGATGAGATTGACCGGTGCAGAAGGTTTGAGGAGGGATTGAGACCCTCAATTATGTATATTATGGCTGGCTCTAGATATCAGGATTTCTCTCAGCTGGTTACAGCGGCTAGAGGTGTAGAGAGAGCACAAGGTATAGCAGCAGCTGCTACTGAAGAGGAGATCAAGGTTAGAAGACCCCAGTTTGAGGCAGGGTCTTCATCTGTGAAAAGAGGTAGAGGCAGTTTTGTTCCTAGGATCAGTAGGAGTCAGAGGCAGGCTAGTAGGTCAGTTCAGTTTCAGAGGCAGAGATCGAGACCTACAGTTTCAGTAGCGAGTGCTCCGACTCCAGTGGTTCAGAGGTTCACTCCACCTATATGTGCTTAGTGTGGGGGGTCACATAGAGGTGTTTGTTGGAAGAATAGTGGACCAGCTGTGTGCTTCAGATGTGGATCTCCTGATCATTTTATTAGAGAGTGTCCTGAGATGCAGGAGCAGAGGCCAGCAGATTCTGCAGTCTCTCGACCTAGTGTCGGAGGTGGTCGAGGGGGCAGAGGGGGTAGACTTAGGTTTAATCAGAGAGGAGCATCTTCATCCAGGGATAGTAGGCCAGATGAGGCTGGGTCTTCTCAACGAGTATATGTGATGCAGAGGCAACCAGATGCTTCAGCAGTTATTGCGGGTACTTTCTCTTTATTTGACATTTCAGTACTTGCTTTAATTGATCCAGGATCTACTCATCATATATTAGTGCATCTATTTTTCCTGTGTCTGAATTGTATTCTGAGTCCCTAGGATTTGATGTGTTGGTGACAAATCCTTTAGGGCATAGTGTGATTGTTAGTAAGGTGCACCGAGATAGTGCAGTTGTGGTGCAAGGTGAGGAGTTTTGTGGAGATTTGATTGAAATGCCTTTTAAAGAGTATGATTTGATTTTGGGCATGGACTGGTTGTCTAGGCATGGAGCTGTGGTAGATTGTCAAAAGAAATGTGTTACTTTGAGAACTAATGATGGTAGAATTGTGTTGGTATCTAGTGAGCAGAGACAGCTTGCATCCTTGTTTGTTTCAGCTATTACAGCTAGGAAATTGATTAGAAAAGGGTGTGATGCTTATCTTGCTCATATTTTGGATACTAGAGTAGTAGGTTCTCAACTTGATAGTATATCCACAGTTGCAGAGTTTCCAGATGTGTTTCCAGAGGAGTTGCCAGGATTGGCTCCTGAGAGAGAGGTGGAGTTTGGTATTGAATTGTTACCTAGTACCACTCCTATCTCTATTACCCCTTATAGAATGGCACCTGCTGAATTGAGAGAGTTGAAGGTGCAGTTACAGGAATTGTTGGATAAAGGGTTTGTTCGCCCTAGTGTTTCACCGTGGGGAGCTCCTGTCTTTTTTGTAAAGAAGAAGGATGGTACTATGAGATTGTGTATCGATTATAGGCAATTGAACAAAGTGACTATTAAGAATAAATATCCTTTGACTAGAATTGATGATCTCTTTGATCAATTGAAGGGAGCATCAGTGTTTTCCAAGATTGATCTGAGATCAGGGTACCATCAGTTGAGGGTTAGAGCTGGAGATGTTCCTAAGACAGCTTTCCGCACAAGGTATGGGCATTATGAGTTTTTAGTGATGCCTTTTGGGTTGACGAATGCACCTGCAGCTTTTATGGATTTGATGAATAGGGTGTTTAGGCCCTATTTGGATCAGTTTGTGGTAGTTTTTATCGATGATATTTTGGTGTATTCGCGTAATGAAGAGGAACATGACAAGCATCTGCGGATTGTGCTGCAGATTTTGAGAGAGAAGCAATTGTATGCTAAGCTGTCGAAATGTGAATTTTGGCTTGACCAAGTGACATTTCTCGGTCATATAATTTCAGCAGAAGGTATAAGAGTTGATCCGAGTAAAGTTGAAGCTATTTTGAATTGGAGTCCACCAAATTCTGTAACTGAAGTTAGAAGTTTTCTGGGTTTGGCAGGCTATTACCGACGGTTTGTGAAAAGTTTTTCTTTGATAGCTACTCCACTCACCAGATTGCTTCGGAAGGGAGTTAGATTTGTGTGGATGGATCAGTGTCAAGCCAGCTTTGAGTAGTTGAAAGAAATGTTGACTCAAGCACCTGTTCTTACTTTACCTGTAGAAGATAAACCATATGTGATCTACAGTGATGCTTCATATAGTGGTTTAGGTTGTGTTTTGATGCAAGAGGGTAAAGTTATAGCTTATGCTTCTCGACAGTTGAAGCCGCATGAGCTTAACTATCCGACGCATGATTTGGAGTTAGCAGCCATAGTGTTTGCTTTGAAGATTTGGCGACATTACTTGTTTGGAGAGAAGTGTTTCATCTACACTGATCATAAGAGTTTGAAATATTTGGGGGTTCAGAGAGAGCTTAATCTTCGGCAGAGTCGATGGATGGAACTGATTAAAGATTACGACTGCTTGATTGATTATCATCCTGGTAAAGCAAATGTTGTGGCTGATGCCTTGAGTTGGAAGTCTTTGGTAGGTTTGACTGCCTTTTCGCTCTCGTTGCTTGTAGAGTTGAGAGCATTGCATGCTAGCTTTGTGTCATGTGATGATGGAGCTTTGTTAGCTCAATTACATTTGAAACCAGTATTGTTGAATCAGATTAAAGAGGCTCAATTGGTTGATGAGAAAATTCGGAAGATTGTTTCAGATTGCCAGAAAGGAGAGAGCCGAGATTATACTGTGAAAGGTGATGGTAGCCTTTGGTTCAAGGGCAGATTGTGTGTTCCTAATGATAATAGTTTGAGAAAGATTATTTTAGAGGAAGCACACCAATCGGTTTTTGCCATGCATCCGGGCAATACGAAGATGTATCATGATTTGAAACAACACTATTGGTGGTCTGGTATAAAGAGAGACATAGCAGAATTTGTGTCCAAATGTCTCACTTGTCAGAGGGTAAAAGCTGAGCATCAAGTTCCAACAGGGTTGCTTCAACCTTATCAGTACCTGAATGGAAATGGGAAAGAGTAACAATGGACTTTGTATCTGGTTTGCCATTAACGCTGAGGAAACATGATGCTATTTGGGTGATTGTTGATAGGTTGACAAAGACAGCTCATTTTCTTCCGGTTCAGATGGATTATTCTCTTGAGAAATTGGCTGAGCTGTATATTCAAGAGATTGTGAGATTGCATGGAGTCCAAATTTCTTTAGTGTCTGATCGAGATCCCCGGTTTACTTCAAGATTTTGGAAGAGTTTACATGGTGCTTTTGTAATATCCCAAAATGTGCCCTAGAAGTATTGATGTAATTGTTGTTTGATTTGAATTAAATGTTTATGTGTTATTGGAAAGGAAAAATGTATTTTGAGATAATGTATATGTTGGGTATATGGTAATATAAATAACATATATGTTGGTCAAAAGGGATGGTCAATGGAAGAGGATATTTATTTGTGATATGTGAAATTACTTAAATGGGCATATAAGTGACAAGAGTTAAGTTAAATGGATGAGGGCAATTTGGTAATTGCTTTGTTAGGATTGCTTGGTGGAGATTTAAAGAAGAAGAGAAGTTTGACTTGTCTTCATTTTCTCTTCTTTGCTTGGTGTGGCCGGCTACCAAAGGGAAAGAGAGAGCAAGTGAGGTGTTTTGATTTCTAACATCAAATTGAAGGAAGAATTAAAGGATTAAGTTGGAGATTTGTGAAATTTCTTCAATTGAGGTAAGTACTCTCTTGTTTTCCCTTGTTATTTTTGAAGTTGTGTTTGAAGTGAGTTTTGATTTGTTGGGATTATGATTTGGTGTGGTTGAGATGTGTTTATAAGTGTTGAGTTTGATTGTAAGTTAAATTGGTGTTGGTTTTGGTTTGAGGATGGTAAGTTAAGTGGATGTTGATATTGAAAGAATAAGAATGATGTTGGTTTTAGGGTTTTGAAGCAGTATGTGTTTAAATGTGTTGTTAATGTTTTGTTAATGAGAATATTGTGATGAATATGTAAAATAAGTGTTAATGACATATTTTAGATCCATTTGAATGAGGTTATGGTGTGCACAATGTGTTTAAATGCAATTAAAAGAGTTTTGGCCATATTTAGGGTTTTTGTTCATGAGAGACACGGCCAAGACTTAAGATTTTGGAGAGACACGGCCAAGCTTAATGAAACTTGGCCGTGTTGGTTGAATTTTGGAGAGACACGGCCACTGGCTTGGCCGTGTCCCTTGACTGTGTTTGCCACTGCCTGATTTTTGTTGAGAGACACGGCCGTGTCCTTTGCCCGTGTCTGCCTCGGCTTGAATTGGTGTTGAGAGACACGGCCATAAGCTTGGCCGTGTCCCTTGAGGGTGTTAGCTACTGTGATTGTTCCTTTGTTCTTCTTGCATTGTTGAGATTGAACATTCATTTGATGACAATGATGATGCATATGATACTATATGAACAATGCTATGTTTTATGCATTGTGAATCTTGTGAATGGTAATGTGTTATATGAATAATGTACTTTGTAGTGTTACATCAATGATGCAATATGTAAAATGTGAAGGATATGATGAGGTAATTGATTATGTATAGCTTGATGGGAGTAGTTCTTGAGTGTAAAAGAGACGAGGATCATCCAAAAAGGTATGTGCAATATGTTTTAATAATGAATGATGTTAATGTGTCTTAAGAAATGGATTATGTATGCTTGAATGATGAAGTGTATAATGTGAATTGAGACATAAAGAGGTGTGAAACTAATGTTCTGAGTTATAATGATGTGAATGATATGATTGAAGCATGCCTAGATGGTATGATTGAATAATGATATGTGTGTTTAGTTAATGTAATTGATGTTGCATATATCAATGATGAAATATGAAAGGTAATTTGAGATATAATGTGATGTGAAGCCATTGTGATTGGCTATGATAACTCAAATGTGATGTGAAGCCATTGTGATTGGCTATGATGATTCAATTGTGATAAATAAGGCATGTTTGCCTAGATAATGATTCAATTGAGAATGAAATGGATAATGAAATAATAAATGAATTGTGTGACTAATGTGTTATTCCATTTTCAGAGTTTGTTGTTGGTGGCATGCCTAATGATAGTAACAATCTCTTGAAGTTAGGTTGGGCTTGATCCTTGAAGCCAAGTTGGGTAGAAGTTTAACATGTTTTACTCCCCTTGAAGCTTGGTTGGGTCTAGTCCTTGAAGCCTAATTGAGATGTTACAACCCTTGAAGCTAGGTTGGATTGATTCTTGAAGCCAAGTTGGGTTGAGACTTAGCATGCTTTGTTCCCCTTGAAGCTTGGTTGAATCTAAATCCTTGAAGCCTAGTTGGGTCTATGATAATGATAAATGTGATAACAAAACCAAAGCATTAACTCTGAAAATTGAATAGCATATTAGTGTCTTTTGGGCCTGAGTCTGTCTTTGTTGTCAATGTGATATACTAGTGTTCTAAGAAATGAGTAATGAGATCTATGGTTGATTTCATTGGAAATGTAATTCATGATTGGTATGATATGTAATATGTGTAATGATATATTGATTATGAATACTAGTGATGGATTGTGGTCGGTGATAATGTTTATGTATATATATGTACATAAAATATGAAATTAGCCGAGATATATGAAAGGTGCAATTAAAAAGGAAAAACATGATAATAACTAATGGTACATTGAATTGATATATCATTATATGTTAGAATTTCTATGATGTATGTTTATATTTCATAATTGTATTACTAAGCTCTCGGGCTTAGCGCGGTTGTGTAATCGCGCAGGTGGATATGCGGTTGATCTGGAAGTCCAACTGTTATGCCACGAGAAGAGTAAGAGTTTATCGAGACCAACTAGAGGGTGATGCATACATGTATAACTTTTAATTATGATGTATTTCTGACGAGAAAGTATTTATATGTATAAATGAAGTTTTGATAATGATAATGATTTTGTAAATGTTATTTAAAGTAATGTATTATGGTTTGAACTCTGTTACAGGTTTTTAAAAGGTAATGAAAAGTGACATCCTCATACTTTATATACTTACTGAATGTATACTAGGTATATGTATAGTACTTATATAGGGTATCGGGGTGTTACAATTATTTTGGTATCAGAGCTTAGGTTCGAGATTCTAGGCCTAGGTGAACTTAAAAAATTTTTTTTTGAAATGTTTAAAGAGAATTAAAAAGAAGAGTTTTGGAACGTAATTGGTAATACATGCATATGCATTAACACCTAGGTTGGTCTCGGATGTGGCATTATATGAATGGTAGAATATCTGTGTTATATGAGACATAAAGAGGTGTGAAACTAATGTTCTGAGTTATAATGATGTGAATGATATGATTGAAGCATGCCTAGATGGTATGATTGAATAATGATATGTGTGTTTAGTTAATGTAATTGATGTTGCATATATCAATGATGAAATATGAAAGGTAATTTGAGATATAATGTGATGTGAAGCCATTGTGATTGGCTATGATAACTCAAATGTGATGTGAAGCCATTGTGATTGGCTATGATAACTCAAATGTGATGTGAAGCCATTGTGATTGGCTATGATGATTCAATTGTGATAAATAAGGCATGTTTGCCTAGATAATGATTCAATTGAGAATGAAATGGATAATGAAATAATAAATGAATTGTGTGACTAATGTGTTATTCCATTTTCAGAGTTTGTTGTTGGTGGCATGCCTAATGATAGTAACAATCTCTTGAAGTTAGGTTGGGCTTGATCCTTGAAGCCAAGTTGGGTAGAAGTTTAACATGTTTTACTCCCCTTGAAGCTTGGTTGGGTCTAGTCCTTGAAGCCTAATTGAGATGTTACAACCCTTGAAGCTAGGTTGGATTGATTCTTGAAGCCAAGTTGGGTTGAGACTTAGCATGCTTTGTTCCCCTTGAAGCTTGGTTGAATCTAAATCCTTGAATCCTAGTTGGGTCTATGATAATGATAAATGTGATAACAAAACCAAAGCATTAACTCTGAAAATTGAATAGCATATTAGTGTCTTTTGGGCCCGAGTCTGTCTTTGTTGTCAATGTGATATACAAGTGTTGAAAGAAATGAGTAATGAGATCTATGGTTGATTTCATTGGAAATGTAATTCATGATTGGTATGATATGTAATATGTGTAATGATATATTGATTATGAATACTAGTGATGGATTGTGGTCGGTGATAATGTTTATGTATATATATGTACATAAAATATGAAATTAGCCGAGATATATGAAAGGTGCAATTAAAAAGGAAAAACATGATAATAACTAATGGTACATTGAATTGATATATCATTATATGTTAGAATTTCTATGATGTATGTTTATATTTCATAATTGTATTACTAAGCTCTCGGGCTTAGCGCGGTTGTGTAATCGTGCAGGTGGATATGCTGTTGATCTGGAAGTCCAACTGTTATGCCACGAGAAGAGTAAGAGTTTATCGAGACCAACTAGAGGGTGATGCATACATGTATAACTTTTAATTATGATGTATTTCTGACAAGAAAGTATTTATATGTATAAATGAAGTTTTGATAATGATAATGATTTTGTAAATGTTATTTAAAGTAACGTATTATGGTTTGAACTTTGTTACAGGTTTTTAAAAGGTAATGAAAAGTGACATCCTCATACTTTATATACTTACTGAATGTATACTAGGTATATGTATAGTACTTATATAGGGTATCGGGGTGTTACAGCTTTGGATTCTCGATTGCACTTTAGCACTGCTTTTCATCCTCAGACAGATGGGCAATCCTAGAGGGTGATACAGATTAGAGGATATGTTAAGAAGTTGTGTCATTGATTTTTCTTGAAGTTGTGACAGATTTTTGCCACTTGTGGAATTTGCCTACAATAACAGTTATCAATCCAGTATTGGTATGGCACCATTTGAAGCATTGTATGGAAGAAGATGTAGAACGCCTTTATGTTGGAATGAAATTGGAGAGGGCAAGTTAATTGGTCCTGATTTGATTAAAGAAATTGAAGAAAAAGTGAAGATGATTCAGGATCGGTTAAAAGCAGCTTCAGATCGGGAGAAATCTTATTCGGATCTACAAAGGAGAGTCATAGAGTATAATGTGGGAGATAAAGTATTTCTCAAAGTGTCACCTTGGAAAAAGATTCTGAGATTTGGTCGAAAAGGGAAACTGAGTCCTCGTTTCATTGGACCGTATGAAGTTTTAGAAAGAGTGGGACCAGTTGCTTATCGGATTGCTTTGCCACCTGAGTTGGATAGAATCCATAATGTATTCCATGTTTCTATGTTAAGGAGGTATAGATCAGATCCATCTCATATCTTGCCAGTTGAATCCATTGAAGTGAGTCCGGATCTAACATTTGAAGAAGAACCAGTTGCTATTCTGGCACATGAAGTGAAAGAATTGAGAAATAAGAAAGTACCATTGGTGAATGTTCTATGGAAGAATCATGGAAGAGAGGAGGCAACTTGGGAAAGTGAACAAGCAATGCGAGACCAGTATCCGCAATTGTTTCAGATCTGATATCAGGTAATTTCGAGGACGAAATTTCTTTTTAGAGGGGGAGAATTGTAATATCCCAAAGTGTGCCTTAGAAGTTTTGACATCATTGTTGTAATTGAATTAAGTGTATATGTTAATTTGAAAGAGAAAAAATATGAAAAGAGAGTGTATATGTTGTGTATATGAAAATATATACAACATATATACAAGTCAAAGTCAAAAAGGGTAAGTGGAAGAAGATATTTAGTTGTTTTAATTAATTAAGTTAATTGATGGAAAATGGGAATTTATTGAATGGAAGAGAATAATTGGATTATTTTAATAATTTAAATACTTGGTGGAGATTTAAGAGTGGAATTAATATTTGACTTTGGTTCCTCTTATTCTTTATTTTCTTCTTTTCCTTTTGAGTGGCTGGCAATCAAGAAGACCAAGGAGAGCAAGAGAGGTTTTGAGTTTTAAGATCAAATTGAAGGAAGATTTCAAGAAAATAAGTGGAAAATTCAAGAAGTTCATCTTTGTTGGTAAGTTTTCTCTTGTTCTATTTGGAGTTTTGTTTAAGTTGATGGAGTGTTGATGATAGTATGATTAAGTTTGTTTGTGGTGTAGTTATGAATGTTGTAATTGATTTTAAGATAAGAAGTTAAGTTAGTATTGGTGTTGGAAGTGCTTGTGTTGAGTTTGTATGAGGGTTTTGAGTTGGTAAGTGATGTTAATGTTGAGTTTGGTTAATTATTTTTGTTAGTCTTCATGATATTTGTGTTTAATGGAGTTAGAAGCTTGGAATACATGTTTTTGGTTGGAGGCAGTAGCATCTTGGATGCCACGCCCGTGGCCCTTTGATGCCATGGCTGTGGGGTATTGGATATTTTTGGGCAGATTCATTCTTTGACCCACGCCCGTGGGGGTCTTGGGTGGCCACGACCGTGGGGTCTAAGGTTGAGTTGTTGGGTTGTATTTGTGATCTATGGGTCTAGTATGAGGTTGATAAGTGATTGATTGCATTGGAATTGATGTGTTTCATCATGGTTTTGAATTAGGTTGTGAAGAAGGTGAATTGCCTTAATTCTTTTGGTGAAGGACTCTTGGAAGAGAAAGTGTTTAGAGTTATGTGGGTTGCTTTTGATGTAAGTATAAACCTTGCATTGTTGCATACATCCATTTGATTTTGTAATTTAACACATTTAGTGAATGGGTTAAGTAACCTATTGCATTGTTGATACATGTGAATAATGTTATGTTTTGCACATTGTGAATCTTGTGAAATGTAATGTATGATAATAATGGGATATGAAATATGAAAGACATAAGAAGCATTCAAAATGTATGTTCAATGCAATTGATTATGAGTACTTAAATGATGAATTGCCTTGATGTGAATGGAGATATAATGAAGCCATTGTTGTTGGCTATGATTATGCAAATGAAATTATTGAGGCATGATTGCCTATTTGATTATGAGATATGAAATGAGAAAGAGAATGATAAAGAGGTGAATGAAAGGATTGTATGTTTAATATGTTATTCAATTTCAGAGTTCTGGATTTGGCGGCATGCCTATGAAATATATGAAAGGTAACAGTCTTACCGGGTTGAGGATCTCTTCAATTTGAGCTGAATTGAGGTCCAAGAGACTGGGTCTGTTACACTATGTGAATTATTGATATGAAATATATGAAAAGTAACAATCTTGCTGGGTTGAGGATCTCCTCGATTTAGTCGGGTTGATGGTCCAAGAGACTGGGTCTGTTACAGGTAACAATCTTGCAGGGTTGAGGATCTCCTCAAGTTTATTGAGTTGATGGTCCAAGAGACTGGTTCTGTTACACTATCCATGGATAGAGATGTATATATATTGCCTACGGGCTTGATTATTGTGATTATGGACCAAAGCAGTAACTTTGAACTTTGAATATCATATTAAATACTTGTTGGGCACATGTGTGTCTATGTTGAATGTGTGTGATGGATGATGATACAATTATTGAAATAATGAAATGTAACATTTATGAATATGATCTCTAATGTTTGGATGTATGACATTGATATTGACATTGCATAATATCATTATGGTTTATACTATTGAGCCGTTAGCTCAGCGCGATTGTGGTTCATCGCGCAAGTGATAGAGTTGAGACGGAGGATTCCTCTAGACCTAGTTGAGTTTATGTTTTGAAGAGTTGGCCTAGAGCTTAAAGATCAGAGAGTCAAGCTGCCAATCATGTATATATATTTCATGTTTTGTAAATATTGATTTTAATGTATTTGTATTTGTAAATAATTGTTACAATTTCCGCTGCGTATTAAATAAACGTTTTTATCTATTGTGTTTTTATAATTTTCTCTTAAACGTTTGATATTTGTTTAATTTCTTTTTAGAGATATGTCTTGTGTATTTTGTAAACTGTGGCATTTCTATATTCAGTATACGTATATTACGATCGTATAAGCATGCTGTGTACGTATACGGGGTATAGGGGTGTTACAGACCTAAATAATTTTTTTTGGAATATTATAAAATTAAAATATTATATTTTAATTTTATTATTTATTTTGAAATATTATTAACCTAAATAAATACTTTTTAGTACTTAGAGTTTAAATTTTATTACTTAGTACAAAATTTTATGGGCATACATATTCTTTGTGAATTTTAAATTTTATTACTTATTATGAATAATGATGGACATGCATATGATTTTTGAATATTAAATTTTACATATAATTACTTATTATGAAATATAATGGGGCCTAAAAAATGCTTTTTAGAATTTTTATTAATAATGTTATTACATTTTATGTAATATTATGATCATAAATAAACTCTTTTTAAAATTTTTAATAATATTGTTTAATTACTTATTGTAAAATAGTATGGGTCTAAATATTATAATTAGTCATTACTGAATAGTATAGGCCTAAATGTATGCGTTTTAGAGATTTTAATTAACAATTCATTATATATTTTTATTTATCCTAACTTTTTTTTATTAAAATTGTTTTGTTAATCTATATTTAATTTTACTATATTTATTATTATTTTATAATTTATTTCTAAGTAAATTTATTTAATCGTCCACTTAGTTTTCTTTTATTGATTTATAATATAATTTTTTTACAATATAATTTTTAATTATTATATATAATATTTTTATTTTTATTTAATTATAATATCATTTTCTATTTTTTAGTTCTATTAATTTCATAATCTTTCACAACAAACATACATATTTTAATATTTCAACAGTATATTTTTCTTATTTTAATTTTTACTTATAATTTACAATGATAATTATCAATTATAATTTAAAATTCGTAAACATTATAATTTTTTAAAATTGAAAATATAACACCCTTATACCCTATATATGTATAATATATACATCCAACATATATAAAATACATATATAAAGTATAAAAATGCCATAATTCAGTTTAATAAAAATTTTCACCTTGTTCATTTAAAATTCCAAACACATTTAAATGTACATTTAAATATTAATAAAATATTCTTTATTAATTATAGGTTCCAAAATAAGTATTTATATAAAAATTCTCTTGAAAAAATTTGCAAGAGTTTTATTTATAATTTGGACATTTTAAATTTTTAACAAAACACACCTGCACAAAAACACTCTCAATAAATAATAAATCACACCTTCACCAATACTCTTCAATTTCTCAAATTCTCCACATTTCTCAAAAACATTTATACATATACTTATATTTATCAAAACACATATAAAACCCCATATTACACAATTTAACAAAAACTTTATAATTTATAATATATACTCCAAAAATATAACATTATACACACAATATCAAAATGTACTATAATATAATATATATATATATATATGTTTGTGAATGGCTCTGATCTTGCTACACCATTATCAACTCTACAATCTCAAAGCTAGGCCCTACTAGGTCTATAAGAACTCTTCGGCTCTACTGGATCACCCCTGTCACCTGTGCGATGAATTACAATCGCGTTAAGCTAAAAGCCTAGCAGTACAAACTTTGATAACAATAAGACTGTAAAACAATGCCAATACATAATGCTTTTATGCTATGTCACAATGTGGCATCCAAGCACACTTTTAAACATATTCTTACATCATTTAATAATTTATATTAACACAAACACAAGCATGTACCCAAACAAACTAATACATTATTCAAATCCCAGAGTTACTGTTTTGGTCCAAATTAATATTATGTGTCTAGCTCCGAAGGGAAAATTGAAGTGATGCTCAGTATCTAGCCCCGAAGGCAAAACATATATCAGTAATGCCAAGTGTCTAGCCCTGAAGACAAATCATGCATCAGTGATGCATAGTGTCTATCCTTGAAGGCAAATAATGAGGATAACCTCATAGGCATGCCGCCAAACACAGAACTTTGAAAATTGAATAATATACTAGGCACATAATTAATTTATATTTTCCATAATTATCTTTTCTCATTTTTCCATAATCAAATAGGCATAGTGCCTCGTTTTCTCATTTTTCTCATTCATATCAATGTCAATTCACCTCAATTCATCATATTTCATAATTTCATCATAATGTATCATTTTTCACATCAAAATCACATTACCCAAATGTCTTTGGGTTATTTTCACATAATATGCATATTTCACATTTTATTCAATTTAGCCATTAACAATGGCTTTTCACAATGCAAATAATGTATACACAATAAATCACATGTCATAGCTGTAATACCCCGATTTTTGATGCACTTTGGAATAGTAGTTGTGAGAGAGTATGTTGGTGAAATGTGTAAATAAAATATTATAAGAAATAGATGTATATGAAGGATGATATGCATATATTGTATTTGAAAAATATGGGAAATATAAATACAATATATAAGACATATACATATATCAACATATACATGATGTATATATATTGGGGTAGGAAAAGTAAATTGTAAAATAATTAATTAATAATAATGATGATAATAAGGACAAGAGAAAAAGAAGAAAAGAAAGTCAAAGGATGGATCAATATTTGTGGTGGAGAATTTTTAGGGGTATTTAATTATATTATATATATATATATATAAAAGATAAGGATGAGAGTTTGATAAGGGAGCTTTCACTTTCTTTCTTTCTTTCTTTCCTTCTTCTTCTTCTTCTTCTTCTTCTTCTTCTTTTTCTTCTTAAATGTGGGAGAGAGAGAGAGAGAGAGAGAGAGAGAAGAGTATGATTTTGTGCACATACACATCAAATTCATAAGGGCTTTAAGAGAATTGAAGGTGGATATTGAAGATTTAGCAAAGAATTCAAGTGTTCATTTCCTTGTGTTGATTTCTATAGATTGAGTTTATATTTGATATGGTTAGTGTGTAAAGGTGATGATAATGAAAGATTGAAGTATATATATATATATATGTTGAATTGCCATTTAGATGATGATAATATGGTTATTTGCGAGGATGATGATGAGTTGTTGAAATTGTTTAGCAAATGTTTAGTATAAATGAGTTGGAAAAATTGAGTAATTGATACATGGATGATGTATATAATGATTATTATTATGATATATTGAAGTTATATAAGTGTTGCATTGATAGGTGATTTATGAATATAAACTAAGATGTTGATTAAGGGTGTTGTAGTATTGATTTTGGAGTGATTGTGTTTACATGGACGAGAGTTCAAAATGCATAATTTTTGCTTGACACGGCCATGTTTTTGGGTGTGTCAACAATACTGAGTTTAACGTTTGTGACTCGACCATTAACACGGCCATGTCATTGGACGTATCATAGCTTCTGAGAGATAAAGTAATTGACACGGCCATGAACACGACCGTGTTGTTGGGCGTGTCAATGTTTCTGTGAGGCAGAATGAATGACTCATCCAGTGACACGTCCATGTTGCTGAGCGTGTCAAAGCTTCTATGTTGTTGGTTTAGGGCACGATCAGGGACACGCTTGTGTTGGTGAGCGTGTCATGTGTAGAGTTTTCCCTAGTTAGTTCTTATTCTTATTTTCTTATGTGTATCACTAAGTGAGTGTGCATAATTACCTTTGGACTAGGTTTTGAAGAGATTTGAGTTGCCCTAATCCAAATGTTAAAAGATTCTTGGAAGAGGAGTTTGGTATTGGTGTGAATTGCTCTAGAGATAAGTACAAACCTTACATGATTGCATATATTTACATGACTTTGGAACTTAACACATTTGGATGGAAATGTGTTAATTAACCCACTTCATTGTTGATGCATATGAATAATGCTATGTTTTGCAATATGAGCTATGTGAATTATATGTTGAAGATTCAAAATGTATGTACAATGCAATTGGTTATGTATGCTCTAATGTTGAGATGTGAAGCCATTGTTGTTGGCTATAATGATGCAAAAGAAATAATTGGGGCATGGTTGCCTAGTTGATTATGAGAAAATGAGAATGGAATTGATAATGAAATAATAAAAGAATTGTGTGCCTAATATGTTATTCAATTTTCAGAGTTTTGTTATTGGTGGCATGCCTAAAAGTAACAATCCCTTGAAGCTGGGTTGGGCTTGGTCCTTGAAGCCAAGTTGGGTTGAAGTTTAGCATGCTTAACTCCCCTTAAAGCTTGGTTGGGCCTAGTCCTTGAAGCCTAGTTGGGATGTTACATATGAGATGTTTCTCATTGCGATAATGATTCGCCTACGGGCTTGATAAATGTGATATTGGACCAAAACATTAACTCTGAAATTTGAATGACATATTAGTTTCTTTAGGCCCATGCTTGTCTTTGTTTAAATGTGAATCATGAATGATGAAACAATTGAATAATATGATGAAATGTAATGTTATGAAATATGATATTCTTGTGTATTGTTAAGATATAATGTTATGAGATATATGATTAGAATTATGGAATGATATGATCACAATACATAAGCAAATTATTGAAAATGAATGTGGCTTGAGAAAATAAGATGAGTGATGAGAAATGAGATTATGAAAATACAATATGATGTGCAATATGTATATGGATGTGGAAATTGTGAGTATTATTTCATGAATGTTCTGATAAGCCATTGAATTGTGGTTTGCTGTAATGATATATGTGTATATGTATATAAACTATGAGATTAGTGGAAATATATGAAAAGTACATTAAAAATGGAAAACATGATAAGAAAATGATGATACATGATGTTAATATATGAAGTATGATTTTTCTGTAATGTATGTGTATAATATTTATTTGTACTACTAAGCTTTCAAGCTTAGCGCGGTTATGTAAATCGCGCAGGTGAGTAGATGGTTGATCCGGGAGTCAAAACGTTATGCCACGAGAAGAGTAAGAGTATTTCGAGACCAACTAGAAGGTGGTGCATACATGTACAATTTGATTATGTTGTATTTTGATAAAAATGTAAATATACATAAGTGAATTTTGGAAAAGACAAGGTAATTTATATATATGTAATATCATCAAAAGTATAATGGTTTTGTAATAGTTCTTAAAATAAAATGTATTTTTGTTTGGAACTAAGGTAAAAGTTTTAAACAGCAATGAAAAGTGACATCCTTATATATTATATACGTAATGTATGTATACAAGATATAAGTATAGTACTTATATAGAGTATAGGGGTGTTACAAGAGCGCCATGTTTATGAATGTTCAATGTATCAAGTAGCTTAACACATTTTTTAATCAAAATGTGTTAAGCCCAATTTAATGCCAACATATCTAATTTACCAAAAGTTTATACTTCCCTTAGAAAGTACTCAAAAGCAAGCTCAAAATCTCCCACAAACGTTTACTTCCAAGTTGCCATTCAATATTAGGATTGGCAAATCACCTCTCCTTAATGCCTATACACAATGTGATCAAATACAATAATTTAATATCACATTTTAAGGCATTTCCAACCTTAAACCTTAATTAAACATCACTCAAATCAAAACCCCAAAGTTAAGCCCAACCTTGCTTTAACTTTGAAAAACCATATTAAGCCATTTAAATTTGTGTTTTAAGTTTATTTATATCATTAAAAACATATAATAACATGTTTTAACTAGTTATATTAATTAAATACATGCTTTTGTTCAAAACCCTAAAAATGACATAACCTTCTCCATTGAAGGTTCCCCATTCCAACTTATTCCAATTATTAATCCAAGCTTATTTCCATCACTAATATCATTAAATATCATGATTTAAATATTAAAATCAAATAATTCTCCAAACTTTGAAAATTCACTTTCCAAAACCCTAAATCAACACTACCTCATCCAATCTCTATCCAAACTTAACCAAATCCATCATTTGACTTTAAAATCATTGTTTATGTATCAAAACAATACATTTGAAACTAAATTTCACAATTAAAACTCATGATTTCACAAATCCAAAAGTTTCATAACCCTAAATTCTCTCTCTTCACTCAAACTTAACCATTTCTTCAATCCAACTTCAAAATCATTATTAACTACACAAAATAAATTCATTCATACCTAATTAAGTAATTAAATTATACTGCTTCAAAAGTCCAAAATCAACATAATCTCAATTTCATGGAAATCCAAAGAAAGAAGTTAGGAAACATACTTATTTAAGTGGAAAACACCAAAACTTCACTTAAAACCTTGAAAACCTTTCAATTTTGGAAGCTTGGAAGAAGCAAAAAGCCTGTCTTAAACTCCCATGGAGTTTCAGCCCTTTGATAAAGAAAAAGAAGATGAAGACCAAAATGAGTTTCTCTCTCTTTTCACTTAAACATTAACCATATATATAATATATTACATTATATTTTTAAATAAATAAATAAATAATTATTTATAAATTATTTAATAAAAACTCCAAATTACATATTCCATTCATATATAATTTATTTTTAAATTATTTAAATAATTTTTAATTTCTAAAGTATAATTATAAAAATGCCACTTGACCTTTGACTTTTCTTTTAAAAGAGTTAACTTTTGATTGACTTTGTATATATTATGTATATTTCATTTATATTTCACATATACATTCCTTTTTTTCACTTAAAATCATTTTATTTTCTATTTAAATTATTTATTTAATTTATTTAGTTTATTTTTAATTTATTTTATTGAATTTTCAAAAATTAGGGATGTTACAGAAAAAATAATGTAATTTTAATCTCACCAATATTATATATTTTCAAAATAATACATATATATGTGACACATATATTTTACAATTATAAGTTTTACCGACAATATATATAATTTTAATTTAAATTATAATTAAGAATGATAATTAAAATATCATTCTCTAATTTTTATTTCTATTGATTTCATAATCTATCACAACAAACATGCATATTTACATATTTTAACATTATAAAATTTTTATTATTTTATTTTTTACTTATAAAATCTAATGATATTTGTTAATTGTAATTTGTAATTGTAAACAATATAATTTTTTACTATAGAAAAAATAATGCATTTGTTTATAAAAATTATGTATATAAATTTCTTTAATATATATATTTTTAATTATAAAAAAAAATTAACCCCTAAAATTATACCCTTAAAAAAATAAATCGCTCAAAAGAATTAAACTATGTAACAATTTCTAAAATAACTAAATTTAAATTTTTTTCTTAAACCAGTAAAAATTCCCAAATAACAAAAAATTTAATCTTTTAACTAAACCTGTAATATCCCAAACTATACCCTAAAATTTTGGAAATGTTTATTGTTGAAATTGGATTAAATGATTTTAAAGTGTGTATAAAGGATTAAGAGGAAAGAGAAGTGTGTATATGTTGTATATATAGAGATATATATACCATATACAAGACAACTTTTATTTAATGGTCAAAGGAGATATTTTGGTTATTTTAAAATGGAATTAATATAAGTGGAAGATGATATTTTGGTTAGTTAATATAATAATATATTAATACTTGGTTGATATTGAAAGAGAGGTCGTGTGGTTTAAGAGGTGAGAGTTGTTTGACTTTGTTTTTTTCTATCATCTTCTTCTTTCTTCTTTTGGGTTAGCCGGCCACCACCATCTTCATCAAGGAAGAGAGGTTTTGTGATTTCTAACTCAAGTTTTGAAGGTGTTTCAAGAGATCAAGTTTGAGTTTGAAGTAAGTTTCTAACTTGTTTCTTTGCTTTTCTTTTGAGTTTGTAAATTGAGGTTGGTGAATGGTTGTTTTGGATGTGTGTGGGGTAAATTTTGATGTGTTTGAGAGTGTGTTGTCTAATTGAATTTGATTTTTGGGGTTGGTTTGAAGGAAAGGTTAAGTTTGGTGATGGAAAGTAAGTGTTGTGTATTGTGTATGGGTTGAGTTGTGATTATGGTTGTGATTTGTGTTTGATGTATGTATTGAGTTGTTTTGGTGTTTATACAAGTTTATTATGGTTTATTGATGGTTTTGGAAAAGATGTTTGTTGAATGTGGCGTTGTTGGTGTCGAAATTAGGTTTTTGGCCTGACATGCCCATGAGCATGGCCAAGTCTTTGGGCGTGTCGATGGTTCTGTTTTCTGGATGGTGACACGACCAGTGACAAGCCAATGTCACTGAGCGTGTCACAGCTTCTGTGTTGGAGTAGTATTAACACGTCCAGTGACATGCCCATGTCACTGAGCGTGTCAAAGCTTCTGTGTTGTGGTTTTAGGGCACGACCAGGGACATGCCCGTGTTGTTGAGCGTGTCATGTGTAGGGTTTGCCCTAGTTAGCTCTTTTTCTTATTTCTTATGTACAATCACCTTTGGATTAGGTTTTGAAGAGATTGAGTTTGTAATATCCCAATGTATACCTTAGAAGTTTTGATATTGTTGTTTATTTGAATTAAAAAGTATATGTATATGTTAATTTGAAAGAGAAAAGAATTTAAAAGAAAATGTATATGTGTTATTGGAAAGGAAAAGATTGTTTAGAGGGAATGTATATGTTGTATATATGGTTATATATATAACATATATGTTGGTCAAAATGGTGGGTCAAGGGAAGAAAATATTTTAATTTCTGAATTGTGAAATTACTAAAAAGGACAAGTGATTATAAGGGAGTTAGGATTTATAGAAGAGGGTATTTTAGTAATTATCTTTTTAATTGCTTGGTGGAGATTTAAAGAGAAGAGAAAGTTGACTTTTCCTCATTTCTTCTTCTTTCCTTTCTTCATTGATGGCTGGCCACCCAAAGCAAGAGAGAGCAAGATTTGTTTTGATGTTCAAACTCAAAATTGAAGGGGTTTTCAAGTGATTAAGTGAAAGTCCAAAAGTTTTATTATTTTGGTAAGTTCTCTCTCTTGATTTCTCTTGTTTATTTGAAGTGGTGTATGAGTTTGATGGTGGATGTTTGAAAATAGGGGTGTGTTGGTTGTAGTATGTTGAAGTATGTTTGATTTTATTAATTATGGTGTTGGTTTTGGTTTGAAGGAAGTAAGTTAAGTTGATGTTGGTTTTGAAAGTGTTTGTATTGAAATTGTATTAGGGTTTTGAGTTGGTAAGTGTTGTTAAAGTTAAGTTTTGTTTATTATTTTTGTTAGACTTTATGATTTTTGGGGTTTGATGGAGTTAGAAGCTTGGAATACATGTTTTGGTGGGAGGCAGTAGCATCTTGGATGCCACGCCCGTGGCCCTTTGATGCCATGGCCGTGGGGGGATTGTATAGTTTTTGGGCAGAAGCAATCCTTAACCCACGCCCGTGGGGGTCTTGGGTGACCACGACCGTGGGCTATGAGGTTGAGTTGTTGGTTTGTAATGGTGATCTATAAGTCTTGTATGAGGTTAATAAGTGATTGATTGTATTGGAATTGATGTGGTTCATCATTGTTTTGGTTTAGGTTGTGAAGAAAGTGAATTGCCTTAATTCATTTGGTGAAGGACTTTTGAGAAAGAGAAAGTGTTTAGAGTTGTGTGAATTACTTTTGATGTAAGTATAAACCTTGCATTGTTGCATACATTCATTTAATATGGCATTGTTGATATTTATGAATAATGTTATGTTTTGCATATTGAGAATCTTGTGAAATGTACGATATGTATAATGATGAATTGCTTTGGTGTAAATGGAAATATAATGATGAATTGTTTTAATGTGAAATGAGATAATTGGGACATGATGATTCAAATGTGATGAGAAGCCATTGTGAATGGCCATGGTTATACAAATGATATTGTTGAGGCATGATTGCCTATTTGATTATGAGATACAAATTGAGAAAGAGAATGATAAAGAGATTAATGCAATAATTGTATGTTTAATATGTTATTCAGTTTCAGAGTTCTGGGTTTGGAGGCATGCCTATAATATGAAAAGTAACAGTCTTGCCGGGTTGAGGATCTCTTCAATTTGAGTTGAATTGAGGTCCAAGAGACTGGGTCTGTTACATTATGTGAATTATGAATATGAGATATATGAAAGGTAATAGTCTTGCCGGGTTGAGGTCTCCTCGATTTAGTCGGGTTGATGGTCCAAGAGACTGGGTCTGTTACAGGTAACAGTCTTGCCGGGTTGAGGATCTCCTCAATTTGTTGAGTTGATGGTCTAAGAGACTGGGTCTGTTACACGATCCATGGATAGAGATATATATATGTTGCCTACGGGCTTGATTATTGTGATTATGAACCAAAGCAGTAACTCTGAATTCTGAATATCGTATTAAATACTTGTTGGGCCCATAGGTGTCTACGTTACATGGATGTCATGAATGATGTTATAATGTTATGAGATAATGTAATGGAATGTTAGTATTACTTAAATGATGAAATGTAATATTCATGAAATATTGTATATTGAGTATGATCTTTATTGTTTGAATGTATATCATTGTTATTGATAAAGCATCATAGCATTATGGTTTGTACTACTGAGCTGTGGCTTACCGCGATTGTGGTTTATCGCGCAGGTGATAGAGTTGAGACGGAGGATTCCTCTAGACCTAGTTGAGTTTGTTTTATTGAGAAGAGTTGGATTAGAGCTTAAAGATCAGAGAGTCAAGCTGCCAATCATGTATATATTCTATGTTTGTAAATTTCATTTTTTTTATGTATTTGTACTTGTAAGTACTTGTTATAACTTCCGCTGTGTATTAATAAACGTTTTCATCTATTATATTTTGTGGATTTCTTTAAATGATTGATATTTGTTTTATTTCTTTTTCGAGATATGATTTGTATATTTTTAAACTGTGGCATTTTCTATATTCAGTATACGTATAATACGATCGTATAAGCATGCTTTGTACGTATACGAGATATAGGGGTGTTACAATTATTTTGGTATCAGAGCCTAGGTTTGAGATTCTCAACCTAGGTTAAGTGTAAGAAAAAGAATATTTTGATTTTAAAAAGTGGGTTTTTGAATAAAATACATGTTTGGTATTGGCAGTCTCTGATCTTTAATGAAGTGTATTCTGCTGTGTTTGCAGATATAGGTTATAATGGATCCTCATTTACATCAATCTGTTGAGGGTGGTGCTGAGAGTGTAGCTCCTGATGATGGAGCTAGAGTGGATAGAACTGGAGAGGCCCCTGTTTCTGTGTTAGGGAGACCAGCTGGTGAGGAGGTTCCGCCAGTTTGGCTTAGGCATATGGTTGAAATATTGAGGCAGGCACCAGTGCAACCACCGCCACCACCACCATAGCCAATGGTACCAGTGAGACATTACGATAAATTAAGAAAGTATGGAGCAGAAGATTTTCTGGGTACTATTGATCCAGCGGTAGCTGAGCAGTGGCTAGATAAGGTACAAAGAATCTTTCATTCAGTTGCAAGCCACTCAAGAAGAAAAATTTGATTATGCTAGATCATTGCTACAGAAGGATGCATATGATTGGTGGAAGACAATGCCCCATGCTATGGATGATCCACCAACATTGTCCTATAGTGATTTTCTACGAGAGTTTGAGTTGAAATATACTCCGAGGGAGTATAAAGATGTGAAGAAGATGGAGTTCCTGACCTTGAGGCAAGATCACCGGTCTATGATGGAATATGAGTTAGAATTTATCCGGTTGAGCCACTACGCCTGGGGAATTATTTCTGACGAGATTGACAGGTGTAGAAGGTTTGAGGAGGGATTGAGACCCTCAATTATGTGTCTTGTGGCTGGTTTTAGATACCAAGATTTTTCCCAACTGGTTGCAGCAGCTAGGAGTGTGGAAAGAGCTCAGAGTATTGAAGCAGCTGCTTCTGAAGAGGAGATCAGGGCTAGGAGACCCCAATTTGAGGCAGGGTCTACTTATGTGAAGAGAGGTAGGGGAAGTTTTGTTCCCAGGATCAGTCGGAGTCAGAGGCAGGCTGGTAGGTCAGTTCAGTTTCAGAGACAGAGATCGAGACCTACAGCTTCAGTAGCGAGTGCTCCTACTCCGGTAGTTCAGAGATCCACTCCACTTGTGTGTGCTCAGTGTGGTGGAACACATAAGGGTGCTTGTTGGAAAAATAGTGGACCAGCTATGTGCTTCAGATGTGGATCTCCCGATCATTTTATTAGAGAATGTCCAGAGATGCAGGAGCAGAGGCCAACAGATTCTGCAGTTTCTCGACCTAGTGTCAGAGGTGGTCGAGGGGGCAGAAGTTTCAGCAGAGGGGGTAGACCTGGGTATAGTCAGAGAGGATCTTCATCCAGGGATACTAGGCCAGATGAGGCTGGGCCTTCTCAACGAGTATATGTGATGCAAAGACAACCCGATGCTTCTGCAGTTATTGCGGGTACTTTCTCTTTATTTGGCATTTCAGTCCTTGCTTTAATTGATCCAGGTTCTACTCATTCATATATTAGTGCATCTGTTTTGCCTATGTCTGAATTGCATGCTGAGTCCCTAGGATTTGATGTGTTGGTGACAAATCCGTTAGGGCATAGTGTGATTGTTAGCAAGGTGCACCGAGATAGCACAGTTGTAGTGCAAGGTGAGGAGTTTCGTGGAGATTTGATTGAAATGCCTTTTAAAGAGTATGATTTGATTTTGGGCATGGATTGGTTGTCTAGACATGGAGCTGTGGTAGATTGTCAAAAGAAATGTGTCACTTTGAGAACTAATGATGGTAAAATTGTATTGGTCTCTAGTGAGTAGAGACAGCTTGCATCCTTGTTGGTTTCAGCTGTTACAGCTAGAAGGTTGATTAGAAAAGGGTGTGATGCTTACCTTGCTCATGTTGTAGATACTAGAGTAAGGGGTTCTCAAATTGATGATATAACCACAGTTGCAGATTTTCCAGACGTGTTTCCAGAGGAGTTGCCAGGGTTGCCCCCTGAGAGAGAGGTTGAGTTTGGTATCGAATTGTTACCTGGTACCACTCCCATCTCTATCACTCCTTATCTCATGGCACCTGCTGAATTGAGAGAGTTGAAGGTGCAATTACAGGAGTTGTTGGATAAAGGATTTATTCGCCCCAGTGTTTCTCCGTGGGGAGCTCCTGTGTTGTTTGTAAAGAAGAAGGATGGTACTATGAGATTGTGTATCAATTATAGGCAATTGAACAAAGTGACTATCAAGAATAAATATCCTTTGCCTAGAATTGATGATCTCTTTGATCAACTGAAGGGAGCAGCAGTGTTTTCCAAGATTGATTTGAGATCAGGGTACCATCAGTTGAGGGTTAGAGCTAAAGATGTTTCTAAGACAGCTTTCCGCACAAGGTATGGGCATTATGAGTTTTTAGTGATGCCTTTTGGATTGACGAATGCACCTGCAGCCTTTATGGATTTGATGAATAGGGTATTCAGGCCCTATCTGGATCAGTTTGTGGTAGTTTTTATTGATGATATTTTGGTGTATTCGCGTAATGAAGAGGAGCATGACAAACATCTACGGATTGTGTTGCAGATCTTGAGAGAAAAGCAATTATATGCTAAGCTGTCGAAGTGTGAATTTTGGCTTGATCAAGTGACTTTTCTTGGTCATATAATTTCAGCAGAAGGTATTAAAGTTGACCCAAGTAAAGTTGAAGCTATTTTGAATTGGAGTCCACCAAAGTCTGTAACTGAAGTTAGAAGTTTTCTGGGCTTGGCAGGCTATTACCGACGATTTGTAAAAGGTTTTTCTTTGATAACTACTCCACTCACCAGATTGCTTCGGAAGGGAGTTAGATTTGTGTGGACGGATCAATGTCAAGCTAGCTTTGAATAGTTGAAAGAAATGTTGACACAAGCACTTGTTCTTACTTTACCAGTGGAAGATAAACCATATGTGATTTACAGTGATGCTTCACATAATGGTTTAGGGTGTGTTTTGATGCAAGAGGGTAAAGTTATAGCTTATGCTTCTCGACAGTTGAAGCCGCATGAGCTTAACTATCCGACTCATGATTTGGAGTTGGCACCTATAGTGTTTGCTTTAAAGATTTGGCGACACTACTTGTTTGGAGAGAAGTGTTTCAAATACATTGATCATAAGAGTTTGAAGTATTTGGGGGTTCAGAGAGAGCTTAATATTCGACAGAGGCGATGGTTGGAATTAATTAAAGATTATGATTGCTTAATTGATTATCATCCTGGTAAGGCAAATGTTGTGGCTGATGCCTTGAGTCGGAAGTCTTTGGCAGGGTTGACTGTCTATTCGCTCTCGTTGCTTGTTGAGTTGAGAGCGTTGCATGCTAGATTTGTATCTTGTGATGATGGTGCATTGTTGGCGCAATTGCAGTTGAGGCCAGTATTGTTAGATCAGATTAAGGAGGCTCAGATGGCTGATGAAAAAATTCAAAAGATTGTCTCAGATTGTCAAAAAGGAGAGAGCCGAGATTTTCTTGTGAAAGGTGATGGTAGTCTTTGGTTTAAGGACAGATTATGTGTACCTGATGATGCTAATTTGAAAAGGATTATTTTAGAAGAAGCACACCAGTCAGTTTTTGCTATGCATCCGGGCAATACGAAGATGTACCATGATTTGAAACAACACTACTGGTGGTCTGGTTTGAAGAGAGACATAGCGGAATTTGTGTCCAAATGTCTCACTTGTCAAAGGGTGAAAGCTGAACATCAAGTTCCAACAGGGTTGCTTCAACCTTTATCAGTGCCTGAATGGAAATGGGATAAAGTAACCATGGATTTTGTATCTGGTTTGCCATTGACTCAGAGAAAACATGATGCTATTTGGGTGATTGTTGATAGGTTGACAAAGACAGCTCATTTTCTTCCGGTTCGGATAGATTATTCTCTTGAGAAGTTGGCTGAGCTGTATATAAGTGAAATAGTGAAGTTGCATGGAGTCCCTACTTCTTTAGTGTCTGATCGAGATCCTAGATTTACTTCAAGGTTCTGGAAGAGTTTACAGAGTGCTTTGGGTTCTCAATTGCATTTTAGCACTACATTTCATCCACAGACCGATGGGCAGTCAGAGAGAGTGATACAGATTATTGAGGATATGTTAAGAAGCTGTGTCATTGATTTTTCTGGAAGTTGGGACAGATTTTTACCACTTGTGGAATTTGCTTATAACAATAGTCATCAATCCAGTATTGGAATGGCACCATTTGAGGCATTGTATGGTAGACGGTGTAGAACGCCTCTATGTTGGAATGAAACTGGTGAAGGTAAGTTAATTGGTCCTGATTTGATTAAGGAAACTGAGGAAAAAGTGAAAATGATTCATAATAGATTAAAAACAGCTTCAGACCGACAGAAATCTTATTCGAATCTAAAGAGGAGAGACATAGAGTATAATGTGGGAGATAAAGTATTTCTTAAAGTGTCTCCTTGGAAAAAAATATTGAGATTTGGTCGAAAAGGGAAGCTGAGTCCTCGTTTTATTGGACCGTATGAAGTTTTAGAAAGAGTGGGACCAGTTGCTTATCGGATTTCCTTGCCACCTGAATTGGATAGAATCTATAATGTCTTCCATGTTTCTATGTTGAGAAGGTATAGATTGGATCCATCTCATATCTTGCCAGTAGAATCTATTGAAGTGAGTTCGGATCTGACATTTGAAGAAGAACCAATTGCTATTTTGGCACATGAAGTGAAAGAGTTAAGAAATAAGAAAGTGCCATTGGTGAAAGTTTTATGGAAGAATCATGGGAGAGAAGAGGCAACTTGGGAGAGCGAGCAAGCAATGCAAGATCAATATCCTCAACTGTTTCAGACTTAATATCAGGTAATTTCGAGGATGAAATTTCTTTTTAGAGGGGGAGAATTGTAATATCCCAATGTATACCTTAGAAGTTTTGATATTGTTGTTTATTTGAATTAAAAAGTATATGTATATGTTAATTTGAAAGATAAAAGAATTTAAAAGAAAATGTATATGTGTTATTGGAAAGGAAAAGATTGTTTAGAGGGAATGTATATGTTGTATATATGGTTATATATATAACATATATGTTGGTCAAAATGGTGGGTCAAGGGAAGAAGATATTTTAATTTGTGAATTGTGAAATTACTAAAAAGGACAAGTGATTATAAGGGAGTTAGGATTTATAGAAGAGGGTATTTTAGTAATTGTCTTTTTAATTGCTTGGTGGAGATTTAAAGAGAAGAGAAAGTTGACTTTTCCTCATTTCTTCTTCTTTCCTTTCTTCATTGATGGCCGGCCACCTAAAGCAAGAGAGATCAAGATTTGTTTTGA
Source organism: Garcia nutans (assembly GCA_947685225.1). Taxonomy (NCBI): domain Eukaryota; kingdom Viridiplantae; phylum Streptophyta; class Magnoliopsida; order Malpighiales; family Euphorbiaceae; genus Garcia; species Garcia nutans. Next base: position 9,825,573 of record CANTUV010000003.1, on the reverse strand, counting down.
TGTTCAAACTCAAAATTGAAGGGGTTTTCTAGTGATTAAGTGAAAGTCCAAGAAGTTTTATTATTTTGGTAAGTTCTCTCTCTTGATTTCTCTTGTTTATTTGAAGTGGTGTATGAGTTTGATGGTGGATGTTTGAAAATAGGGGTGTGTTGGTTGTAGTATGTTGAAGTATGTTTGATTTTATTAATTATGGTGTTGGTTTTGGTTTGAAGGAAGTAAGTTAAGTTGATGTTGGTTTTGAAAGTGTTTGTATTGAAATTGTATTAGGGTTTTGAGTTGGTAAGTGTTGTTAAAGTTAAGTTTGGATTATTATTTTTGTTAGTCTTCATGATTTTTGGGGTTTGATGGAGTTAGAAGCTTGGATTACATGTTTTGGTGCGAGGCAGTAGCATCTTGGATGCCACGCCCGTGGCCCTTTGATGCCATGGCCGTGGGGGGATTGTATAGTTTTTGGGCAGAAGCAATCCTTCACCCACGCCCGTGGGGGTCTTGGGTGACCACGACCGTGGGCTATGAGGTTGAGTTGTTGGTTTGTAATGGTGATCTATAAGTCTTGTATGAGGTTAATAAGTGATTGATTGTATTGGAATTGATGTGGTTCATCATTGTTTTGGTTTAGGTTGTGAAGAAAGTGAATTGCCTTAATTCATTTGGTGAAGGACTTTTGAGAAAGAGAAAGTGTTTAGAGTTGTGTGAATTACTTTTGATGTAAGTACAAACCTTGCATTGTTGCATACATTCATTTAATATGGCATTGTTGATATATATGAATAATGTTATGTTTTGCATATTGAGAATCTTGTGAAATGTACTATATGTATAATGATGAATTGCTTTGGTGTAAATGGAAATATAATGATGAATTGTTTTAATGTGAAATGAGATAATTGGGACATGATGATTCAAATGTGATGAGAAGCCATTGTGAATGGCCATGGTTATACAAATGATATTGTTGATGTAATATCCTCATATATGCCCTAGAAGTTGTGATTATGTTGTTGTTGTTGTTATATAATTGGATTGAATATATGTGTTAAATTACAAGAGAAAAGAAATAGAGAAAAGAATGTTTATGTATATGTGATTTGGGAAAGAATTTAGGGTTTAGAGAGAATGGTATATGTTGTGTATATGATGATATATATAACATATAAGTTGGTCAAAATGAAGAGTCAAGGAAAGAAGATATTTATTTTTGTTAAGTGTGAAGTTACTATAAAGGGCATGTAATGAATGGTAATCAAGACAAATGGTATAAGGGTGTTTAGGTAATTACTTTTGTTGAATCACTTGGTGGAGATTTAAAGAGGTGATATTTTGTCTTTTCTTCATTTCCTTCTTCTTCTTCTTCTCTTCTCCACGTTGGTTGGCTCCTCCTTAGACAAGAGAGAGCAAAGTGAGATTTGTTTAATTCTAACATCAAATTGAAGGGAGAATCAAAGGATTTAATTGAAGATTTGTGGAATTCAACAACTTAGGTAAGTTCTTTCTCTTGATTTTCCTTTGTTCTTTTGAAATTGTGTTTGGGATTGGTGAGTTGATATGGATGGTTGATGGAGTGTGTTTGTGTATGGTGTTTGTAAAAGTGTTGAAATGGAATTAAAGATAAGAAGCTAGGTTGGTGTTGGTGATGGAAGAGTAAGAGTTGTGTTTAGTGAATTTTTTTTTCTGTTTTACAATTAGTAAAGGCTGTGACTTGTATGATTTTTAATTAATTATAGAAAAATGTTCTTGAAGTGAATTTTTGATATGTTGTGCCTCTATGAGTCTAGAATGACTGAAAAATATGTTGATTCGATTTTGGAATGGTTATGAGTTTAGAAAGATTATTTTTATTAGACCTGTTCCAGCAGGTACCTTAACTGAGACAGCTATATTTCGGGATTTTTAATAAAATGTAGAAAAATCATATCCAATTGAATTTTGGATATGTTGTTTCTTAGTGAGTCTAGTATTTGAGAAAAATAATTTGGAACCACGTTGATTGAATTTGATTTATGGAATTCACAAAGTTCAGAACTGCTGCCAGGATGCAGGGCAATTGGGGCAGTCTGGTTAGGTGAACTATTTGACCAAGAGTTTGTGTTCAGTTTGATCTGAAATTTTAAAGGAATGATTTTAAGATACAAAACTAAATTCTGTAAAAATTTTAGAATTTTTAGTCAAGTAGATTATTTTATACAATTTTTCAAAATAAGGATAAAATGGAGTCTTAAACCAGAATGTACTATTCATATGGTCATTTTGCTAATATTCCTTTGGATTAGGTTTTGAAGAGATTGGGTTGCATTAACCTAAATGTGGAGAATTCTTGGAAAGAAAAGAAATGTATAGATTGATGGGACTAGTTCTTGAGGTAAGTACCAATACATATGATTGTATTTAATTACATAATTTGAGGCTTAACACATTTGTTTGCAAATGTGTTAAGTGATCTATTATATTGTTAACATAATTGGACTAAGGTGATGATTGAATGATGTGAAGGATGTGAAGATCATTAACCAGGTAAGCATAAACCCTATTTGATTGTATATCCTTATATGTCTTTGAACATTAACACATTGGGATGAAAGTGTTAAATAAGCTATTATATTGTGAATGTAAATGAAGAATATATATAAAGGATGAAATATGAAATGGGAAAGGTAGGAAGAAATGAGGATCATTCTTAAGGTATGTGCAATTTGTTATGATAAATGCTCTAGTAATGAATGATGTTAATGTGTTTTGAGAAGTGAGAAAATGTTATGTTATATGCATTGTGAATCTTGTGTATGGCAATGTATTATATGAATAATATACTTTGAAATGTGATATCAATGATGCTATATGTATCATATGGATTGAGATATGATATGATATGAAGCCATTGTGATTGGCTATGATAATTCAATTGAAAGAGATAAGGCATGTTGGCCTAATTGATGATGAGATTGATAATGAAATAATAAATGAATTGTTTGTTTAATATGTTATTCAGTTTCAGAGTTCTGGATTTGGGTGGCATGCCTAAGAAATGATGAAAGGTAACAGTCTTGCCGGGTTGAGGATCTCCTCATATGTGTTGAGTTGATGGTCCAAGAGACTGGGTCTGTTACATTATGAGAATTGTGAATATGAGATATATGATTTGTAACAGTCTTGCCGGGTTGAGGATCTCCTCATATGTGTTGAGTTGATGGTCCAAGAGACTGGGTCTGTTACACTATCCATGGATAGAGATACATGTATATACATTGCCTACGGGCGTGATGATTGTGACTATGAACCAAAGCAGTAACTCTGAACTTTGAATAACATATTAGTGTTTTGGGCCCGAGTCTGTCTTTATTGTCAATGTGAATTGCAAGTATTGAAATATTGATTGTGAGTATTAATAATGAATTATGCTTGGTGAATTGTGAATAATATAATGTTATTAAGTGTAATATGTAAATGAATTGTGGTTGATGATAAAGGTTGTCTTTATTGTAAATGTGATTTATGATTTGTATGATATGTAATTTGTGTATTGCAATAATGATTGGTATGGTATATATAATGTAGGGGTATTAATATATTGGTTTTGAGTATTGGTGATGCATTGGGGTTGGTGATAATATTATGTATATATGTACATCATATTTGAAATTAGCTAGGATATATTAAAGATGAAATTAAAAAGAAAAGAAGATATGATAAGAACTAATTATATATTGAATTGATGTATCATTATATGTCAATACTTCTATACTATATGTTTATATTTTATAGTTGGACTACTAAGCTCTCGGACTTAGCGCGGGTGTTTATTCGCGCAGGTATATAGATGGAAGATATGAAGTCTTTTGTTATGCCACAAGAAGAGTAAAGTTTGTCGAGACCAACTAGAGGGTAATGCATACATGTATAAACTTTAATTATGATGTATTTCTGACTAGAGAGTATTTATATGTATAAATGAAGTTTTTGATAAAGATAATGATTTTGTAAATGTTATTTAAATTAATGTATTATGGTTTGAACTCTGTTACAGGTTTTTAAAAGGTAACGAAAAGTGACATCCTTATACTTTATATATTTACTGTATGTATACTAGGTATACGCATAGTACTTATATAGGGTATCGGGGTGTTACAGTTGAGGCATGATTGCCTATTTGATTATGAGATACAAATTGAGAAAGAGAATGATAAAGAGATTGATGAAATAATTGTATGTTTAATATGTTATTCAGTTTCAGAGTTCTGGGTTTGGAGGCATGCCTATAATATGAAAGTAACAGTCTTGCCGGGTTGAGGATCTCTTCAATTTGAGTTGAATTGAGGTCCAAGAGACTGGGTCTGTTACATTATGTGAATTATGAATATGAGATATATGAAAGGTAACAATCTTGCCGGGTTGAGGATCTCCTCGATTTAGTCGGGTTGATGGTCCAAGAGACTGGGTCTGTTACAGGTAACAGTCTTGCCGGGTTGAGGATCTCCTCAATTTGTTGAGTTGATGGTCCAAGAGACTGGGTCTGTTACACTATCCATGGATAGAGATATATATATGTTGCCTATGGGCTTGATTATTGTGATTATGAACCAAAGCAGTAACTCTGAATTCTGAATATCGTATTAAATACTTGTTGGGCCCATAGGTGTCTACGTTACATGGATGTCATGAATGATGTTATAATGTTATGAGATAATGTAAAGGAATGTTAGTATTACTTAAATGATGAAATGTAATATTCATGAAATATTGTATATTGAGTATGATCTTTATTGTTTGAATGTATATCATTGTTATTGATAAAGCATCATAGCATTATGGTTTGTACTACTGAGCTGTGGCTTAGCGCGATTGTGGTTTATCGCACAGGTGATAGAGTTGAGACGGAGGATTCCTCTAGACCTAGTTGAGTTTGTTTTGTTGAGAAGAGTTGGATTAGAGCTTAAAGATTAGAGAGTCAAGCTGCCAATCATGTATATATTCTATGTTTGTAAATTTCAATTTTTTTTATGTATTTGTAATTGTAAGTACATGTTATAACTTCCGCTGTGTATTAATAAACGTTTTCATCTATTATATTTTATGGATTTCTTTAAATGATTGATATTTGTTTTATTTCTTTTTCGAGATATGATTTGTAAATTTTTAAACTGTGGCATTTTCTATATTCAGTATACGTATAATACGATCGTATAAGCATGCTTTGTACGTATACGGGATATAGGGGTGTTACAGAGTTGCCCTAATCCAAGTGTTGAAGGATTCTTGGAAGAGGAGGTTGTTAGATTGGCGTGAGTTGCTCTTGAGGTAAGTACAAACCCTATATGATTGCATACATTTACATGATTTTGGGACTTAACACATCTGGTTGGAAAATGTGTTAGGTTACCTATTATATTGTTGATATATGAAAATGGTGCAATGATTTGTATTATGTGAATTATGTGAATTATATGTTGAGGATTCAAAATATATGAACAATGTAAGTTATGATGTGCACTCTAGTGATGAAATTTGAAGCCATTGATATTGGCTATAATGATATAAATGAAATATTTGGGGCTTTGTGCCTAGATGACTATGACAAAATGAGAATGGTTTTGATAATGAAATAATGAAAGAATTGTGTGCCTAGTATGTTATTCGATTTTCAGAGTTTTGTTGTTGGTGGCATGCCTAAAAGTAACAATCCCTTGAAGCTGGGTTGGGCTTGGTCCTCGAAGCCAAGTTGGGTTGATGCTGAGCTCCCCTTGAAGCTTGGTTGGGCCTAGTCCTTGAAGCCTAGTTGGGATGTTACATATGAGATGTTTCTCATTGTGATAATGAATCGCCTACGGGCTTGATAAATGTGATTATTGGACCAAAACAGTAACTTTGGAATTTGAATGGCATATTAATTTTTTTGGGCCCATGCTTGTCTTTGCTTAAATGTGAATCATGAATGATGAAACAATTGAATAATATAATGTAATGTAATATTATGAAATATGATATCCTTGTGTATTGTTTATAATGTTTGAAAGTTTGACATTGGCATTACATTTGAAACATATTGTTATTGTGGGTTGTACCACTAAGCCTATGGCGTAGCGCGATTGTGGTTCATCGCGCAGGGGACAAGGTAGATCAGTTGAACCAGAGAGTTCAGCTAGACCGAGTCGAGTCTAGGCTTGTGATCCTTGTGAAGGGTTGATTATTGGATTCCAAGATCAGAGATGAACTGCCAAGCATGTATAATTCTATATTTTTTGTATATATGGATTTTGATGTATATATATGTATATGCTGCTATATTTTTCGCTGCTTAATAAGCAAATGTTTTATCTATTATGTTCTATAATATAACTTAAATGTTTTAATTTTTCTCATATTATTAAATAGGAAGATTGGTTTGTTTCAAATAGACTGTGACATCCTTGTATCCAGTATATGTGTATTACAATTTAAGAGGATATGTGGTGTACGTATATGGGGTATAGGGGTGTTACAATTGTTTTGGTATCAGAGCCTAGGTTTGAGATTCTCAACCTAGATGAATTGTAAGAAAAAGAAAATTTTGATTTTAAAATATGGTATGACATAAGGTAAATTGTTGAGGCAGGCTCCAGTGCAGTAGCCGCCACCGCAACCACAGGCTCAAGTATCGGTGAGGCAGTATGATAAATTGAGGAAGTTCGGAGCTGAGGACTTCTTTGGTACTACAAATCCTGCAGTAGCTGAGCAATGGTTAGATAGAGTTCAAAGGATATTTATCCAGTTACAAGCTACAACTGAGGAAAAGTTTGATTATGCTAGATCCCTTCTACAGAGAGATACACATGATTGGTGGAAGACAGTTCCACATGCCATGGATGATCCATCGACCTTGTCTTATGGTGATTTTCTGCGGGAGTTTGAGCAGAAGTATACTCCGAGGGAGTATAAAGATGCTAAGAAGATGGAGTTTTTGAATCTAAGACAGGATAACCAGACGGTGACAGAGTATGAGATTGAGTTTATCCGGTTGAGTCATTATGCCGGTGGGATTATTTCTGATGATATAGATCGGTGTAGGAGATTTGAGGAGGGGTTGAAGCCCTCTATTATGTGTATTGTTGTTGGTTCCCAGTACCAAGATTTTTCTCAATTAGTTGCAGTAGCTAGAAGTGTTGAGAGAGCACAGGGTATTGCAGCAGCTACTACTAAGGAGGAGACTAGTGTTAGGAGATCAGGGTCTTCATCTATGAAGAGAAGCAGAGGAAGTTATATTTTGAGGGTTAGTAGGAGCAAGAGGCAGCCTGGTAGGTTAGTTCAGTATCAGAGGCAGAGATCGAGACCTACAGTTTTTGTGGCGAGTGCTTTGACTCCAATGGTTCATAGATCTACTCCATCTACTTGTGTCCATTGTTGTAGGGCATATGGGGGTGCTTCCTGGAAGACGGGTGGACAAGGAGTGTGTTTTAGATGTGGGTTACCAAATCATTTTATCAAAGATTGCCCTGAGCTACTGGAAGATAGACAGACTGAAACTGCAGCTTCTCGACCCAGTGTCGGCAGAGGAGGTCAAGGGGGCAGAGGTTTTAGTAGAGGTGGTCGATCCGGGATTAGTCAGAGAGGAGGCTCTATATCCGGAGGTAGTATACCAGATGAGGCTGGGCTATCTCAACGAGTGTATGTGATGCAGAGGCAGCCGGATGCTTCAGCCATCATTGCGGGTACATTTTTTTATTTGGCATTTTAGTTCTTGCTCTTATTGATCCAGGATCTACGCATTCATACATAAGTGCATCCATCTTGCCTGTGTCTGAATTGCATACTGAGTCCTTAGGATTTGATGTCCTGGTGACAAATCCTTTAGGGCATAGTGTGGTAGTTAGAAAGGTGCATCGTAATAGTTCAGTTGTGGTGCAAGATGAGGAGTTCTTGGGTTATTTGATTGAAATGCCTTTTAAGGAGTATGATTTGATCTTAGGTATGGATTGGTTGTCTAAGCATGGAGCTATAGTAGATTGTCAGAAGAAGTGTGTTACCCTGAGAACCGGTGATGGTAGAAGTATTATGGTATCTAGTGAGCAGAGACAACTTGCATCCTTGTTTGTTTCAGCTGTTGCAGCTAGGAGGTTGATTCAGAAGGGATGTGAGGCTTATCTTGCTCATGTGGTAGATACTAGGGTAGTGGGTTCTCAGCTTGATAGTATACCCACAGTTGCGGAATTCCCAGATGCATTTCCCGAGGAGTTGCCAGGGCTACCCCCTGAAAGAGAGGTTGAGTTTGGTATCGATTTGTTGCCTGGTACCACTCCCATCTCTATTACTCCTTATCGAATGGCACCTGCTGAGTTGAGAGAGTTGAAGGTGCAGTTGCAAGAGTTGTTGGATAAAGGGTTCATTCGCCCTAGTGTGTCTCCATGGGGAGCGCCTGTTTTGTTTGTAAAGAAGAAGGATGGTACTTTGAGATTGTGCATCGATTATAGGCAGTTGAATAAGGTGACTATCAAGAATAAGTATCCTTTGCCTCGGATAGATGATCTCTTTAATCAGTTGAAGGTAGCACCAGTATTCTCTAAGATTGATCCGAGATTAGGATACCATCAGTTAAGAGTTAGAGCTGAAGATGTATCTAAGACAGCTTTCCATACAAGGTATGGGCATTATGAGTTTTTGGTGATGCCTTTTGGATTGACGAATGCACCAGCGGCTTTTATGGATTTGATGAACAGGGTGTTTAGACCCTATCTAGATCAATTTGTGGTGGTCTTTATCAATGATATCTTGGTGTATTCACATAATAAGGAGGAGCATGATGAGCATCTGCGGATTGTATTACAGACCTTGAGGGAGAAGCAATTGTATGCTAAGCTGTCAAAGTGTGAGTTTTGGCTTGATCAAGTGACTTTTCTTGGTCATGTAGTTTTAGCAGATGGTATAAGAGTTTATCAGAGTAAAGTTGAAGCTATTTTGAATTGGAGTCCACCGAGGTCAGTGACTGAAGTTAGAAGTTTTCTGGGTTTGGCAGGCTATTATCGATGGTTTGTGAAGGGTTTTTCTTTGATAGATACTCCACTCACCAGATTACTTTGAAAGGGAGCTAGATTCATGTGGTCAGAGCAGTGTCAAGCAAGCTTTGAGCAGTTGAAAGAAATGTTGACTCAAGCTCCTGTTCTTACCTTGCCTGTGGAAGATAAACCATATGTGATTTATAGTGATGCTTCACATAATGGTTTAGGTTGTGTTTTGATGTAGAAGGGTAGAGTCATAGCTTATGCTTCTCGGCAGTTGTAGCCACATGAGCTTAATTATCCGACGCATGATTTGGAGTTGGCATCCATAGTTTTTGCTTTGAAGATTTGGCGACATTATCTTTATGGGGAGAAGTGTTTCATCTATACAGATCATAATAGTTTGAAGTACTTGGATGTTCAAAGAGAGCTGAATCTTTGGCAGAGACGGTGGTTGGAATTGATTAAAGACTATGATTGTTTGATTGATTATCATCTTGGCAAGGCAAATGTTGTTGTTGATGCCTTGTGTCGGAAGTCTTTGGCAGGTTTGACTGCTTATTCGCTCTCGTTGCTTGTTGAATTGAGAGCGTTGCATGCTAGTTTTGAATCATGTGATGATGGTACTTTATTGGCTCAGTTGCAATTGAGACTGGTCTTGTTGGATCTTATTAGAGAGTCCCAATTGGCAGATGAGAAAATTCAGAAAGTTGTGATGGATTGCCAAAAAGGAGAGAGCCAAGATTTTCATGTGAGAGATGATGAAAGTCTTTGGTACAAAGATAGATTGTGTGTTCCTGATGATCCAAGATTGAAAAAAATAATTTTGGAGGAAGCACATCAGTCGGCTTTTGCTATGCACCCTGGGAGTACCAAGATGTATCATGATTTGAAGCAACATTATTGGTGGTCAGGTATTAAGAGGGACATAGTGGAGTTTGTATCTAAATGTCTCACTTGTCAGAGAGTAAAGGCCGAGCACCAAGTTCCTTCGGGGTTACTCCAACCTTTATCGGTGCCAGAATGGAAATGGGAGTGTGTAACAATGGATTTTGTGACTGGTTTACCATTAACTGAGGCATTGTATGGTAGAAGATGCAGGATGCCTCTATGTTGGGATGAGGTTGGAGAAGGTAAGTTGGTTGGTCCTGATTTGATTAAAGAAACAAAGGATATAATGAAGATAATTCGGGATCGATTAAAAGCAGCCTCAGATCGGCAGAAATCCTATTCTGATTTGAAGAGGAGAGACATAGAATTCAATGTTGGAGATATAGTATTTTTGAAAGTGTCTCCTTGGAAGAAGATTTTTAGATTTGGCCACAAAGGGAAGCTAAGTCCACGTTTCATTGGACCTTATGAAATACTGGAGAGAGTTGGACCAGTTGCTTATCGACTCGCTTTGCCACCTGAATTGGATAGAATTCATAATGTCTTTGTCAGTTGAATCTATTGAGGTGAGTCCGGATCTGACTTTTGAAGAAGAACCTGTGGCTATTTTGGCACATGAAGTAAGAGAGTTGAGAAATAAGAAAGTGCCACTTGTGAAGGTTCTTTGGAAGAATCATGCTAAGGAAGAGGCGACTTGGGAAAGTGAGCAAGTAATGTGAGACTAGTATCCCCAGCTGTTTCAGACTTGAGATCAGGTAATTTCGAGGAAGAAATTTATTTATAGAGGGAGAGAATTGTAATATCCCAAACTATACCCTAAAATTTTGGAAATGTTTATTGTTGAAATTGGATTAAATGATTTTAAAGTGTGTATAAAGGATTAAGAGGAAAGAGAAGTGTTTATATGTTGTATATATAGAGATATATACAACATACACAAGTCAACTTTTATTTAATAGTCAAAGGAGATATTTTGGTTATTTTAAAATGGAATTAATGTAAGTGGAAGATGATATTTTGGTTAATTAATATAATAATATATTAGTACTTGGTTGATATTGAAAGAGAGGTTGTGTGGTTTAAGAGGTGAGAGTTGTTTAACTTTGTTTTTTTCTATCATCTTCTTCTTTCTTCTTTAGGGCTAGCCGGCCACCACCATCTTCATCAAGGAAGAGAGGTTTTGTGATTTCTAACTCAAGTTTTGAAGGTGTTTCAAGAGATCAAGTTGGAGTTTGAAGGATTTTCCTCACTTTTGGTAAGTTTCCAACTTGTTTCTTTGGTTTTCTTTTGAGTTTGTAAATTGAGGTTGGTGAATGGTTGTTGTGGATGTGTGTGTGGTAAATTTTGATGGGTTTGAGAGTGTGTTGTCTAATTGACTTTGATTTTTGGGGTTGGATTGAAGGAAAGGTTAAGTTTGGGGATGGAAAGCAAGTGTTATGTATTATGTATGGGTTGAGTTGTAATTATGGTTGTGATTTGTGTTTGATTTATGTATTGAGTTATTTTGGTGTTTATGCAAGTTTATTATGATTTATTGATGGTTTTGGGTAAGATGTTTGTTGGATGTGGTGTTGTTGGTGTTGGAATCAAGGTTTTTGGCCTGACACACCCATGAGCACGACCAAGTATTTGGGCGTGTCGATGGTTATGTTTTCTGGATGGGTGACACGACCAGTGACACGCCCATGTCACTGAGCGTGTCACAGCTTCTGTGTTAGAGTAGTATTGACACGTCCAGTGACATGCCCATGTCACTGAGTGTGTCATAGCTACTGTGATGTTGGTGGATTGACACTGCCAGTGACACATCCATGTCACTAAGAGTGTCAAAGCTTCTGTGTTATGGTTTTAGGGCACGACCAGGGACACACCCGTGTTGTTGAGCGTGTCATGTGTAGGGTTTTCCCTAGTTAGCTCTTGTTCTTATTTCTTATGCACAATCACCTTTGGATTAGGTTTTTAAGAGATTGAGTTGCCCTAATCCAAGTGTTGAAGGATTCTTGGAAGAGGGGGTTGTTAGATTGGTGTGAGTTGCTCTTGAGGTAAGTACAAACCCTATATGATTGCATACATTTACATGATTTTGGGACTTAACACATTTGGTTGGAAAATGTGCCAGGTTACCTATTATATTGTTGATATATGAAAATGGTGCAATGATTTGTATTATGTGAATTATGTGAATTATATTTTGAGGATTCAAAATATATGAACAATGTAAGTTGTGATGTGCACTCTAGTGATGAAATGTGAAGCCATTGATATTGGCTATAATGATATAAATGAAATATTTGGGGCTTTGTGCCTAGATGATTATGAGAAAATGAGAATGGTTTTGATAATGAAATAATGAAAGAATTGTGTGCCTAGTATGTTATTCAATTTTCAGAGTTTTATTGTTGGTGGCATGCCTAAAAGTAACAATCCCTTGAAGTTAGGTTGGGCTTGGTCCTTAAAGCCAAGTTGGGTTGATGCTGAGCTCCCCTTGAAGCTTGGTTGGGCCTATTCCTTGAATCCTAGTTGGGATGTTACATATGAGATGTTTCTCATTGTGATAATGAATCGCCTACAGGCTTGATAAATGTGATTATTGGACCAAAATAGTAACTCTGGATTTTGAATGGCATATTAGTTTCTTTTGGGCCCATGCTTGTCTTTGCTTAAATGTGAATCATGAATGATGAAACAATTGAATAATATAATGTAATGTGATGTTATGAAATATGATATCCTTGTGTATTGTTTATAATGTTTGAAAGTTTGACATTGGCATTACATTTGAAACATATTGTTATTGTGGGTTGTACCACTAAGCCTATGGCTTAGCGTGATTGTGGTTTATCGTGCAGGAGACAAGGTAGATCCGGTTGAACTTGAGAGTTCAGCTAGACCGAGTCGAGTCTAGGCTTGTGATCCTTGTGAAGGGTTGATTATTAGATTCAAAGATCAGAGATGAACTGCCAAGCATGTATGTAACACCCCCGTACCCCATATACGCACACCGCATACACCCGTACAACACGCGATATACGTATACCGGATAAACGGGTGCCACGGTTCTTTTTAAACAAACCAATCTTTCAACTTTAAAATCAAATCATTATAAATCAATGTAAGTAAACTTGAAACATTTAAGTTATTATATAGAAAGTAATAGATGAAACATCCCTTGCTAAAATACATATTCATATATCTTTATTACCCCAAAAGTTTATCCAAAACACTAGTTTAATAAGCAGCGGAAAATACATATGTTTACATCAAAATCAATAAGTACAAAAATATGAAATTTATACATGCTGGCAGTTCGTCTTTGATCTTGATGTCCATAACTACCTCTAATCTCAAGCCTGGACTCGACTCGGTCTAGACGAGCTCTCTGGCACAACCGGATCTACCCTGTCACCTGTGCAATGAACCACAATCGTTCTAAGCAGAAAGCTTAGCGGTAGAAACTTTGATGCAATATAGATCAATGCGATGCTCATGCACAATATATATGAATATATCAACTCATTGCATTATATCTCAACATCTTTATCATTTGCATCACATTTCATAATTCACATTTAAGCAAAGACAAACATGGGCCCAAAATGAAACTAATATGCTATTCAAAGTTTAGCGTTACTACTTTGGTCCATATTGACACCTTGTGTCTAGCCCCGTAGGCAATATATATATCTATGGATAATGTAACAGACCCAGTCTCTTGGACCTCAACCCGGCTAGACCCTAGGGCCCCAGTATCTTGGTCCTCAACCCTAGGTCTTTTCACCCGCCCACCAATTCATAGGCATGCCGCCAAACCCAGAACTCTGAAAATTGAATAACATACTAGGCACGCAATTAATTCATTTATCCTCATTATCATTTTCTTTCACAATTCATTTCTCATAATCAACTAGGCTCATTGCCTTATTATATCATCATTTTCTCATCTTTTCTCATTCTTCTCTTTTATATCAATCTCAATTTGTTACATTATGTTTTCATATATCTCATCATGTTATTCCACATTCCCTTTCATTTCTAACCCATTACTCAATTGCTTTGATACAACAACAAAATTCACATTATACATATTATACCATATAATTTATTCATCAACGATGTATCAAGTAACTTAACACATTTCTCAACTAAATGTGTTAAGTTTCAATGTCATGTAAATGTATGCAATCATTCAAAGTTTGTACTTACCTCTAAGAGCAACAATACCACTCTATCAACTCCTCTTCCAAGATCTCACTCAAACCTTGGTTTGGGTAACTCAATTCTCTTCAAAACCTAATCCAAAGGTGATTACACATAAGAATACAAGAATAATAACTATCTAGGACAAACTCTACACTTGACACGCTCAACAACACGGGCGTGTCCCTGATCGTGCCCTAAACCCACAACACAGAAGCTTTGACATGCTCAGTGACATGGGCGTGTCACTGACCATGTCAATCCTCCTCCAACACAGAAGCTATGACACGCTCAGTGACATGGGCGTGTCACTGGACGTGTCAATCAACCAACAACACAGTAGCTACGATACGCTCAGAGACATGGGTGTGTCACTGGCCATGTTAATGCTACTATAACACAGAAGTTGTGACGCACTCAGTGACATGGGCATGTCACTGCTCGTGTCACCAACCCAGAAAATAGAACCAATGACACGCCCAAAGACATGGCCTTGCTCATGGGCGTGTCAGGCCAAAAATTCTGAAATCGACACCACAATACCACATCCAACAATCACCTTCCAATAACCATATCAACAACACACAAACTCAACCAAACCATAAACAATCCATATAATACTTGAGTAAACCTTAAAACAACTCAATTACAAACATCAAAAATACCAAAAACACATCTATAGCAACCAATCACCAAGCTCAAGAACACAAACTCAAAAGAAAACCAAGAAACAAGTTGGAAACTTACCAAAAGTGAAGAAAAGCCTTAAAACTCCAACTTGATCTCTTGAAAACCTTCAATCTCTTGAGCTTTGAAGCAAGAAAATCCCTTCTCCTTTGGTTGATAAGGGTAGTCGGCCAAAGAGAAGAAAGAAGAAGATGAAGATGAAAGAAGAAGAAGGAAAGAAAGTCAACTCACTCTTCTCTTTTAACCAAACCTCTTTTCCCCAAATCACTCTCCACCATACAATTAAACAATATAATAATCACCCACTAACATCATCTTCCACTAACTTAAATAAATCCATTTAATTAATCAAAATATCTCTTTTGACTTATAAGACCCATTGACTTGTATATATTATTTTTATCTTCATATACATAACATATACACTTCTTCTTCCTCTTATCTTTTCACTTAATCAAATATACACTTAAAATCATTTAATCCAATTTTCATAAATAAATATTCTAAAATTTTAGGGTATAGTTTGGGATATTACAATTCTCCCCCTCTAAAAATAAATTTCATCCTCGAAATTACCTGTTCTCAAATATGAAATAACTAAGGATACTGATCTCACATCGCTTGCTCACTCTCCCAAGTTGCCTCTTCGCTAGCATGATTCTTCCAAAGAACCTTCACAATTGGCACTTTCTTATTTCTCAACTCTTTCACTCCATGTGCTAAAATGACCACTGGTTCTTCTTCAAAAGTTAGATCCGGACTCACCTCAATGGATTCCACTGACAAAACATGAGATGGGTCTGACCTGTACCTACATAGCATAGAAACATGGAAGATAATGTGAATTTTATCCAACTCAGGCGGCAAAGCTAGTAGATAAGCCACTGGTCCAATTCTCTCCAGTACCTCATAAGGTCCAATGAAACGAGGACTCAACTTTCCTTTACGGTCAAATCTTAAAATTCTCTTCTAAGGAGACACCTTTAGAAAAAATTTATCTCCTACATTGAACTCTATGTCTCTCCTCTTCAAATCCGAATAGGATTTCTGTCGGTCTGAGGCTGCTTTCAACCGATCCTGAATTATCTTCACTTTCTCTTCTGTTTCTTTAATCAAATTAGAACCAACCAACTTGCCTTCTCCAACTTCATCCCAACATAGAGGCATCCTACATCTTCTACCATACAATGCCTCATAAGGTTCCATTCTTATACTAGATTAATGACTGTTGTTATAAGCAAATTCCATCAATGGCAAGAATCTGTCCCAACTCCCAGAGAAATCAATGGCACAGCTCCTCAACATATCCTCTAAAATTTGTATCACTCTCTCTGACTGCCCATCTATTTGAGGATGAAAAGCAGTGCTAAAATGCAATAGAGAACCCAAAGCAGCATGCAAACTTTTCCAAAACCTTGAAGTAAACTGAGGATCTCGATTAGATACTAAAGAAATTGGGACTCCATGCAATCTCACTATCTCACTGATATACAGCTCAACTAACTTCTCAAGAGAATAGTCCATCCAAACTGGAAGAAAATGAGCTGTCTTCATGAATCGATCAACAATTACCTAAATGGCATCATGCTTCTTCTGAGTTAACGGCAAACCAGTTACAAAATCCATCGTCACTCACTCCCATTTCCATTCAGGCACCGATAAAGGTTGGAGCAACCCCGAAGGAACTTGGTGCTCGACCTTCACTCTCTGACAAGTGAGACACTTGGATACAAACTCCGTTATGTCCCTCTTCATACCTGACCACCAATAATGTTGCTTCAAATCATGATACATCTTAGTATTCCCAGGGTGCATAGCAAAAGCTGACTGATGTGCTTCCTCTAAAATAATCTTTCTCAGTCTTGCATCATTAGGAACACACAATCTATCATTGTACCAAAGGCTGCCATCATTCCTCTCATGGAAATCTTGGTTCTCTCCCTTCTGACAATCCAAAACAATTTTTTGAATTTTCTCATCTGCCAACTAAGCCTCTTTAATTTGATCCAATAACACCAGTCTCAATTACAACTGAGCTAACAAAGCACCATCATTACATGATTCAAAACTAGCATGCAATGCTCTCAACCCAACAAGCAACGAGAGCAAATAAGCAGTCAAACCTACTAAAGACTTCCGACTCAAGGCATCAGTAACTACATTTGCCTTACCAGGATGATAATCAATCAAGCAGTCATAGTCTTTAATCAACTCTAACCACCATCTCTGCCGAAGATTCAACTCTCTCTGAATCCCCAAATATTTCAAACTCTTGTGATCTTTTATCAATTGTCGAGAAGCATAAGCTATGACTCTACCATCTTGTATCAAAACACAACCTAAACCATTATGTGAAGCATCACTGTATATCAAATATGGTTTACCTTCTACAGGCAGGGTAAGGACAGGAGCCTGAGTCAACATCTCCCTTAGCTGCTCAAAACTCGCCTGACACTGATCTGACCACACAAATCTAACTCCCTTCCAAAGTAATCTGGTGAGTGGAGTAGCTATCAATGAAAAACCCTTCACAAACCGTCGATAATAGCCTACCAAACCCAGAAAACTTCTAACTTCAGTCACAGACTTCGGTGGACTCCAATTCAAAATGGCCTCAACTTTACTCAGATCAACTCTAATACCATCTGCTGAAACTACATGACCCAGAAAAATCACTTGATTTAGCCAAAACTCACACTTAGACAACTTAGCATACAATTGCTTCTCTCTCAAGGTCTGTAGTACAATCCGCAAATACTTATCATGATCCTTCTCATTATGTGAATACACCAAAATATCATCGATAAAAACTACTACAAACTGATCTAGATAGGGTCTAAACACCCTGTTCATCAAATCCATAAAAGCTGCTGGTGCATTCGTCAATCCAAAAGGCATCACCAAAAACTCATAATGCCCATACCTTGTGGGGAAAGCTATCTTAGGAACATCTTCCTCTCTGATTCTCAACTGATGGTACCCTGATCTCAAATCAATCTTAGAGAAAACTGCTGCTCCCTTCAATTGATCAAAGAGATAATCTATTCTAGGCAAAGGATACTTATTCTTGATAGTCACTTTATTCAACTGCCTATAATCAATGCACAATCTTAAGGTACCATCCTTCTTCTTCACAAACAAAACAGGAGCTTCCCACGGAGAAACACTAAGGCGAACAAACCCTTTATCCAATAACTCCTGCAACTACACCTTCAACTCTCTCAACTCAGCAGGTGCCATTCGATAAGGAGTAATAGAGATGGGAGTGGTACCAGGCAATATATCAATACCAAAATCAACCTCTCTTTCAGGTGGCATCCCTGGCAACTCCTCAGGAAAAACATCTGAAAATTCAGCTACTGTGGGTATACTATCAAGTAGGGAACCCACCACTCTGGTATCCACTACATGAGCAAGATAAGCATCACACCCTTTTTGAATCAACCACCTAGCTGCAACAGCTGAAACAAACATGGATGCAAGTTGTCTCTGCTCACTAGATACTATCACACTTCTACCATCATCAGTTCTCAAGGTAACATACTTCTTCTGATAGTCTACCACAGCCTTGTGCTTAGACAACTAATCCATACCTAAGATTAAATCATACTCCATAAAAGGCATTTCAATCAAATCACCAAGAAATTCCTCATTCTGAACAACAACTGGACTATCTCGGTGCACCTTACTCACCATAACACTATGCCCTAAAGGATTTGTCACCAAAACATCAAATCCTAGGGACTCAGAATGTAATTCAGACACAGGCAAGATGGATGCACTTATATACGAATGCGTATATTCTGGATCAATTAGAGCAAGAACAGAAATGCCAAATAAAGAAAATGTACCCGCAATGACGGCTGAAGCATCCGGCTACCTCTGCATCACATACATTCTCTGAGATGGCCCAGCCTCATCTGGCCTACTGCCTCCGAATGTAGAGCCTCCTCTCTGACTGAACCTAGGTCTACCACCTCTACTGAAACCTCTGCTACTACGACCTCCTCTCACACTAGGTCGAGAAACTACAGAATCTGCCTGCCTATCCTCCTGTAGCTCGGGACAATCTCTAATGAAATGGTCAGGCGAGCCGCATCTAAAACATACAGCTGGTCCACCAATCTTCCAACAAACACCCCCATGTATCCTACCACAATGGACACATGTAGGTGGAGTAGACCTCTGAGCCACTGGGATCGGTGCACTAGCCACAGAAACTGTAGGTCTCGATCTCTGCCTTCGATGTGGTACTGACCTAACAGGCTGCCTTTGGTCCCTACTGAACCTCTGAAAATAGCTTTCTCTACCTCTCTTCATAGATGACGACCCTGCCTCAAACTGGGGTCTCCTAACTCTAGTCTTCTCCTCAGTAGCAGCTGCTGTAATACCCTGCGCTCTCTCAAAACTCCGAGCTGCTGCAACTAGCTGGGAAAGATCCTGATACTGGGAACCAACAACAATACACATAATAGAGGGCCTCAACCCCTCCTCAAATCTCCTACACCGGTCTATCTCATCTGAAATAATCCCACAGGCATAATGACTCAATCGGATAAACTCTGCCTCATACTCTGTCACAGTCCGGTTATCCTGTCTCAAATTCAGAAACTCCATCTTCTTAGCATCCTTATACTCCCTCGGAGTATACTTCTGCTCAAACTCCCACAAAAAATCACCATAAGACAAGGTCGGTGGATCATCCATGGCATGTGGAACCGTCTTCCACCAATCATAAGCATCTCTCTGCAGAAGAGTTCTAACATAATCAAACTTCTCTTTAGGAGTGGCTTGCAATTGGATAAATACCCTCTGAACTCTATCCAACCACTGCTTGGCTATTGCAGGATCTGTAGTACCAAAGAAGTCCTTAGCTCCAAACTTCCTTAACTTATCATACTGCCTCACCGGTACATGCGGCTGTGGTTGTGGTGGCAGCTATTGCACTGGAGCTTGTCTCAACAAATCTACCATATGCCAAAACCAAATCGGTGAAATCTCATCAGCAGTGGGTCTCTCTGGCACAGGAACAGGTGCCTCACCAGCTGTCTCAACCCTAGCTCCATCTCTACCCTTAACAAGAGCTACACTCTCAGCACTACCTTCTACGAAATGATGTGACTGAGATGCCATCACTACCTATATCTGCAAACACAGTAGAATACCCCATCAAAGATCAGAAACTGCCAGTACCAAAGCATGTATCTTATTTAGAAACCATATTAAAAAAAATCAAAATTTTCTTTTTCTTACAATTCACCTAGGTTGAGAATCTCAAACCTGGCTCTGATACCAAAATAGTTGTAACAGCCCCATGCCCCATATATGCACACTGAATACACCCGCATAATACGCGATATACGTATACCGGATAAAGGGGTGCCGCGGTTCATTTTAAATAAACCAATCTTTCAACTTTAAAATCAAATCATTATAAATTAATGTAAGTAAACTTAAAACATTTAAGTTATTATATAGAAAGTAATAGATGAAACATCTCTTGTTAAAATACATATTCATATATCTTCATTACCCCAAAAGTTTATCCAAAACACTAGTTTAACAAGCAGCGGAAAATACATATGTTTATATCAACATCAATAAGTACAAAAATATGAAATTTATACATGCTGGCAGTTCGTCTCTGATCTTGATGTTCACAACTACCTCTAATCTCAAGCCTAGACTCAATTCGGTCTAGACGAGCTCTCCGGCACAACCGGATCTACCCTGTCACCTACTCGATGAACCACAATTGCGCTAAGCAGAAAGCTTAGTGGTACAAACTTTGATGCAATATAGATCAATGCGATTCTCATGCATAATATATATGAATATATCAACTCGTTGTATTATATCTCAACATTTTAATCATTTGCATCACATTTCATAATTCACATTTAAGCAAAGACAAACATGGGCCCAAAACAAAACTAATATGCTATTCAAAGTTCAGAGTTACTGCTTTGGTCCATATTGACACCTTGTGTCTAGCCCCGTAGGCAATATATATATCCATGGATATTGTAACAGACCCAGTCTCTTGGGCCTCAACCTGGCTAGACCCTAGGGCCCCAGTATCTTGATCCTCAACTCGGCTAGACTGTTACTATTTTTGAGGCTTATGACCCAGTCTTTTCACTTCAAAAACATCGTATTTCACATTTATCAGCTGGGCTCGGCTTATGACCCAGTCTTTTCACCTGCCCAGCAATTCATAGGCATGCCGCAAAACCCAGAACTCTGAGAATTGAATAACATACTAGGCACACAATTAATTCATTTATCTCATTATCATTTTCTTTCACAATTCATTTCTCATAATCAACTAGGCTCATTGCCTTATTATATCATCATTTTCTCATCTTTTCTCATTCTTCTCTTTTATATCAATCTCAATTTGTTACATTATGTTTTCACATATCTCATCATGTTATTCCACATTCCCTTTCATTTCTAACCCATTACTCAATTGCTTTGATACAACAACATAATTCACATTATACATATCATACCATATAATTCATTCATCAACGATGTATCAAGTAACTTAACACATTTCTCAACTAAATGTGTTAAGTTTCAATGTCATGTAAATGTATGCAATCATTCAAAGTTTGTACTTACCTCTAAGAGCAACAATACCACTCTATCAACTCCTCTTCCAAGATCTCACTCAAACCTTGGCTTGGGTAACTCAATTCTCTTCAAAACCTAATCCAAAGGTGATTACACATAAGAATACAAGAATAAGAACTATCTAGGGCAAACTCTATACTTTACATGCTCAACAACATTGGCATGTCCCTGACCGTGCCCTAAACCCACAATACAGAAGCTTTGACATGCTCAGTGACATGGGCTTGTCATTGGCCGTGTCAATCCTCCTCCAACACAGAAGCTATGACATGCTCAGTGTCATGGGCATGTCACTGGACATGTCAATCAACCAACAACACAGTAGCTATGACAAGCTAAGTGACATCGGTGTGTCACTGGCTGTGTCAATGCTACTACAACACAGAAGCTGTGACATGCTCAGTGATATGGGCGTGTCACTGCTCATGTCACCAACCCAGAAAATAGAACCAACGACAACCCCAAAGACATGGCCTTGCTCCTGGGCGTGTCAGGCCAAAAATTCTAAAATCGACACCACAATACCACATCCAACAATCACCTTCCAATAACCATATCAACAACACACAAACTCAACCAAACCATAAACAATCCATATAATACTTGAGTAAACCTTAAAACAACTCAATTACAAACATCAAAACACCAAAAACACATCTACAGCTACCAATCACCAAAACTCAAGAACACAAACTCAAAAGAAAACCAAGAAACAAGTTGGAAACTTACCAAAAGTGAAGAAAATCCTTAAAACTCCAACTTGATCTCTTGAAAGCCTTCAATCTCTTGAGCTTGGAAGCAAGAAAATCTTCTTCTCCTTTGGTTGATAAGGGTGGCCAGCCAAAGAGAAGAAAGAAGAAGATGAAGATGAAAGAAGAAGAAGGAAAGAAAGTCAACACACTCTTCTCTTTTAACCAAACCTCTTTTCCCCAAATCACTCTCCACCATACAATTAAACAATTTAATAATCAACCACTAACATCATCTTTCACTAACTTAAATAAATCCATTTAATTAATCAAAATATCTCTTTTGACTTATAAGACCCAATGACTTGTATATATTGTTTTTATCTCCATATACATAACATATACACTTCTTCTTCCTCTTATCTTTTCACTTAATCAAATATACACTAAAAATCATTCAATCCAATTTTCACAAATAAACATTCCAAAATTTTACAACATAGTTTGGGATATTACAATGTATAATTCTATATTTTTGTATTTATGGATTTTAATGTATACATATGTATATGCCGCTACATTTTCCGCTACTTAATAAGCAAATGTTTTATCTATTATGTTCTATAATATAACTTAAATGTTTTAAGTTTTCTCATATCGTTAAATAGAAAGATTAGTTTGTTTCAAATAGACTATGACATCCTTGTATCCAGTATACATGCGGCTGTGTGTTACAAAACCCCTAAAATTTCAACAATAATATAATTTTATTATTCTTCCACTTTATCTTATAAAATATAAAGCTTAATAATTACAAAATATAGTTTAAAAAATTTAATTCAATTAATACATTGATAATACTTTTTTTAGAAGCTAACTAATTTTTTTAATTTTTTATTATGTTTTAATTTTCTTAATTTTCCCAATTAATAAAATTAAAAGCAACAAAAATTACACAAATATTAATAAAATATAGAAATTCACAACAATGGAAATTAAAAAAATTACACAGAATATATACTCAAATTCACCCCAAAAAAACTCAAATTCACAACAAAAATAATAAAAAAAATTAAATTATACAAATACTAACAAAATACAAAAATTAATAAAATTGCACAGAATATATATTTAAAATAAATAAAATTCACAAAAATATTTATAAATACTAGTTTATTTCTTCAAACACATAAATTCCTCCATAAACACAGTGGATATCCTTCACCTGTTCTTCTTGCCGTCGCTAGAGAGAGAGAGGAGAGAACTAAAAAATTAAAAATATATACATAAAAAAATTTAAGTTAATACCTTAACAAGTCGAGCCTTGCTTCACCGTCGCCGGAGAGAGTGAGAGAGAGGCATTGCTTACTTCACCATCGCCAAAGAGAGAGAGAGAGACACACACAAAGATAGAGGCAAGACGAGAAGGAAAGAGAGAGAGAGAGAGAGAGAGAGAGAGAGGCAAAAATGGATCTACTAAAACCATAATTATTTTACATTTGTCGAGAGAAATAAAGTGTCTCTCAGCATTACCGAGAGACAAAAGCACATGTCGATAAAATATAGATGGAGTTAGACTTACCACCTATTATACATTTAATCAGAGACAGTTTTCTCTCGCTATTACCAAGAGAAAATTTATTTCTCTCGGTATTGTCGAGAGAAAAGTATTTCGCTCAACAAATGTATAATAGCAGAGGCAGGAAAATTTTTGCCTCTGCCTATTCATTTATTGAGAGACCAAACTATTGTCTCAGTATTATCTAGATATGAATTATCTCCCAGTAAACATTGATATTGAGAAACTAAATGTCCATAAATATTTTACCGAGATAATGCTTAGTCTCTTGCTATTACCGAGAGAAAATTTATTTCTCTTGGAAATACCAAGAGAAAAACATTTCTCTCAGCAAATGTATAGTAGAAGAGGCAGGAAGATTCTCGCCTCTGTCTGTTCATTTATCGAGAGACCAAATTGTTCTCTTGGTATTACCGAGATATAAAATTATCTCTTGGTAAACATTGATATTGAAAAATGAAATATCCAAAAATATTTTACCGGGAAAAAGCTTTTTCTCTCATCATTATCGAGAGAAAATATCTTTCCCTCGGCAATACTGAGAGAAAAAAATTTTGCTCAGCAAATGTATAATAGTAGAGGCAGGAAAATTCTAGCCTCTGTTTGTTCGTTTATCGAGAGACTAATCTTTTCTCGCGGTATTATTGAGATATAAAATTATCTCTCGATAAACATTGATATTGAGAAAGGAAATGTCCAGAAATATTTTATCGAGGCAATGCTTAGTCTCTCAGTATTACAGAGAGAAAGCAGTTCTCTCAAAAATATCAAGAGAAAATTATTTCTCTCGATAAATGTATAATAGTAGAGGCTGGAAGATTCTCACCACTGTCTCTTCATTTACCGAGATAGCAAAATATTCTCTCGGTATTCTTAAGAGAATATAATCTCTAGCAAATTGTATACTATATGCTGATAGAAAGGCTAATCTCTCAGAAATATCGAGATAAAGTTCTTTCTCTCAGAAAATCAGTAAAGGAAAAGCGAGAATGTCAATGCAACTCCCTCTTCAGTTACCGAGAGATAAGGTTTTTCTCTCTGTATTATCGAGATATAAATTTATTTCTTGCTAAACATTGATATCGATGAATGAGATAGCTAGAAACACTTTATCGAGACAAAGCTTAATCTCTAGATATTACCGATAAAAATATATTTTCTCTCGATAACATCGACGAAAAATGTCTCTCAAAAAATGTATAACATGGAGGCAGGATTTTTCCTAATCTACCTCCCTGTATACTGACAAAAGAATCAATCTCTTGGTAATTTCCGATGGATTTTTTTATGTCGGTAAATTTAGACGATAAATTTTGGCACAAACCATTTACTCCATATTTATCAACTCAAATTCTGTTGGTAATTCTATCTCTAGAAAGTTAGTTAGTAAATCATCGATATATTTTTAAATTTTTTTTATTATTTTTTCTATTTGTATTCGGTCGGTATTACCAATATATATATTTCTGTCAGCAATTTTTCTTCGGCAATTTCTTACATTCTCGTAGTGGTATATTGATTGAAAATGTCCCAAAATATTATTGTAAATCATAAAATTCAAAGTGTTAAGTAAAATGAATATCGATTGAATAGAAATGTTCATTATGATAGAGTGGTAAGTGAAAATTTACTAAAAATACAAGATTTAAAGTTTACAAAAGAATTGTTGATAATTATATTGAGTTATATTTTATTTAATTTAATTGAATCTAAAACTTATAAAAATAAATTGTAAATGAAATGAATAAACTATAAATAGAAAATATTAATGTTACAAATGCAATATTTAAAAGTATAATAAACGATAAATAAATATTATAAATTTATATGTTATTATTATTTTTTATTTTATTTGAATTTGAAATGCTAGAATATGGATCTTATTAAAAATAATATAAATTTGAAAAATAATTGCAAAAAGGTTTTATTGTTATAATTGAATTTGTATTTATTTTAAAATAAAAAAGTTTTACTAGAAATATTTGTTTTCTTGGTTTATTTTTAAAAATTGAGATTTACTATTTTATCGTTATAATTTTTTACTTTGTTGTTAAATAGCTAAGTATGCATATACAATTACCACTAAGCTATAATGCTTAACATATTAGATTTATTTCTGATGCACAGATTAGACGGACTGGATAGATCCAACTGAGTGATTTATAGAAATTTCAAGATCAAATACATACTAGAATGTGGTTAAAGAAGGGCTTTGTATTATGTGTTTAATTTTATTCACATAGTAGGATTGTACGTACTATGACAGTTGTATAATTGTGATTAATCTAGAGTATTGCATACTTTATAATTATGGTTTGGGTTAAACTTTATAGTAAAATATATTAGTTATGAAAAATATTTAATATACTAACATATTGATAAAATCAATGATAATTGGATTAAATTGTGGATGATAGAAGATGGATTATTGAAATTGGAGTTGAGATTGAATTTGAAAAATATTGGGATGTTTTTTTTATAGGTTGTGTTTTAATTGGGGAATATGTTGGAAATACCAAATTTCAGGGGAAATTATGTTGAATTTTTTTAGTGATAATAGCTTTAGTATTAATTAATAACTAAATGAATAAGTGTATAGACATTGTATAACATCTTTTGATAGTTCTTAACATGATTGTCAAGGGGTGTTACAATTACAAAGATGTAGAGAGAAAGAGGCAAGTCAAAGAAAGAGAGAGTGGATGAAGGTGCACCTGCTAGTCCTAAAATCCCTACAATCTTTGTTCTTTGTTTATTTTCCCCATTAATGATAAAGAGTGGAACAGTAAAAGTCTATAGTAGTAGACTCAAAGAATGAATACTGTAGCTCTAAATAAAAGAAAAAAAGAATCAACAAAATCTAACAAAATCCATTGTTATACATAGACCATTATTATAATTGGATTACTTCTTTCTTCTACTGGTGGATTAAAGCTACTCATTCATACAAGTATAGTCAAGAAAAAAGATAAAATAAAAAAAATGAAGAATATGAATTCCCAAAACCTAAATATAGTAGCAAAGATACATACTTGCCTTAAAGGGAAAAAAAAATAGAAGTTGTCAAAGTAAAATATTTACATTAAGGTTAGATTGGATGGGATGTGAATCTAAGAGTTAAAACTTAAAAAAAAAAGAAACAAAGAGAGAAAGGTAGGAGTGGGATATGAATAATATCTTAACTTATTCCTTTAGATTGGGATGATGTGGCATTAGTTTGACATTCTTACATGGCATGTTAGATGGCACCACATCAGATCGTCATTAATGGCAAAAACCTCAAATGGGTTACAAGACTAAATTGTTATAAAACATCTAACTTGAGGGATGAATGGTGTAAAAAGTGAACTTCAGGGATGATAAAGTGAATATTTTAGAGACGACAGGTGTAAATTACTATCAATTTTAATGTAAAAAGCAATAATACCCATGCTTCGATCTCTTTTGACATCCAAATTCAGTCCAAAAGCAATAATCCCTAAAGTTCTATTGAACCTACTCCAAATCATTTGCCTTGAACTCTTATTACGAGTACCTATATTCATTTCTCTAACCTGAATGATGTGATTAATGTTTTTGGTGATGGTATCAAGTTAAGAGAATAGTGGTTTTGCAAGCCTATGAAGTCATTAGAGTTTTTTTTTATTTTTATAGATAACATAGAAACAAATAGAAAGAATTGGTATAGGGAATTAAGTCCAACAATTTTACACTGTATTGAGTTTTACTCCTTGTTTGTTTGATAGTTTGTAAGTTTTCTTTATGCTAAGTTTTTTCATGGTTTAAAAATTATAAAATTTCAAATAACTAATTTGGTCATCACAACACTAATTTAGCAGATGCAATGGTCATAGGGCTCAAGCAAACATAAGTGTAATGCCCTAATTTTATTAAACCTAATTAGACACTAATTGTTGGGGGATTAAGGGATATTTAGATGAGAGGATGTTGAAAATATAAATGAAATATATAACATATAAATAGTTAAATGTAAATGGTAAAAGGGTAAAAAGTCAAAATTAGAAAAGTTAAAATATAAAATAATAATATTTTATATAAATATCCAAATTAATTAATTAACTAATTAATATATATAATTGATGGAAGATAATTAAAGTCAACACTTCTAGAAGTTGATCATCTTCTTTAACCTTTTCTCTTATTGTGCCCAACCTCCATAGACAAGTGGGAGAGGTGGTTTTGATTCCTTCATTCATCAATTTCTAGCAAGGTTTATCAAAGATTGAAGATAGCTTTGAGGATTATTGAAGTATTTAGTAAGTTTGTTCTAACTTTAGATGAATTTTCCTCAAGTAAAATTTCTAATGGATTGTTGTATAATGGTGTAAATGGAAAGGAATGAAATAAATTTAATATAAGAATGATAATTCTAAACTTGAAATAGTGATTGGATGAGGTTGGCTAGGGTTTGGTACAGGAGATGAGAATTAGGATTTTGTAAGGGCTTTGGCTATTTTGAGTTTGGGTTTGGTTTAGTGGGTTTAAAGGTGTATATATGAGTTTTTAATGTACCTATAAAGCTATAATTTGAATAGGTGTTGAGTGATTTGGGTTGGTGGGTTCTAAAGAAAAAGACTCCTTTGGTGGAAGTGGAAGCTAGGAGGAGTGGAGCTTGGAAAGGTGTAACATCCTTTGACAATTCTTACATAAAAATTATCAAAGAATGTTATTCGATATACTGTCCATGCTCCAATCAATTCAGAGACAATTCTCTTCATAAATAAAAATTTTCAAATAATAATACAATCTGTATATCACAACACTTATAGGTCCAACATTTAGACCAATTTCCAATATCTCCAATAATCCGAATAGAAATTATAAATCAGATAAACATCATAAGTTCACCAAATCAAATAAATAAACAATACATTTCTTTCATGATAATCTTTCACTAGAATTTCAAACTTCATTCTCTAAATACATATATCCTTTTATGTTTACAAATTTATATAATCTCTCAAATAGTCAAACTAAAGTATCTATATACATTTTATAACATAAGATCTTCATCTGTCCAATAGGTAATTTCCTGAGATTTTCAATGTCACTTCTTAACTTGCTCCGATGTCCTGATACCTGCGTGTCAGAAAACAATTTTAACACGCTAAGCAAAGCTTAGTGGTGCTTGTATACATATATTTTAGCACTTAATATTAACGAAATATACTTATGAAAATATAGTAATAACATTTAGTTTTAAGAAGTATTTCAATATATTAACTAATTTCAGTAACAAACCGACATAATATTATGATTACACAAATAATAGCTGTACCTTTATAAAAGTTATCATGCTATACAATACTTTCGGTACTGCAACTTGTCTCATTAAAAATCATTTTATTTAAGACTTGTTTTTCATTTGATAACATTGTTCCCAATACGCTTATTTTGTTTTTCAATAAGTCTTACTTTTCAATTTCACATATAGGATAATTTTATTCAATCTATACTTTTCAGCACTTACATCTTGTACTAAACTTTGGAGCACTTTGTATCTTACATCCTTATATACACTTTGGAGCACTTTGTATCTTACATCCTTATATACACTTTCAATCTTTTGATTAATTCTATACAACATTTCCATTTAGTACATTAGAACGTTCACTTGTAAACATTAATATATATATATTAACAAACACTTTATACTGTAACAAGGTACTTCAATTTCAAGTAATTGACTTATATTATTCTTTTACATTTCTTTCATTAGTCACAACTATCATGTTCACATATATTTTCAATTTAAATATCTTCATTAATTATGCCCATACATACTAAACTTAGATCATAGATTTGGATAGCATGTTAGTGTAGCATTTCAAGAATTTATAATGGCAATTATGCCCACTATCACTGATAACACAATGTGTCCATTGATGGCATGAGGTGCCCACTATCACTGTGGCTATCTTTCCTCTAGTTAGCCATTCAATCCAATGCTAGATATAAACTTAGTATGATTTGGGCCATTTATTAATTTTGATGAACACTACATTGTTTATATCATTTCATTGGTACTATCCACTTATCAACATTTGGTAGGATATATATGTGTGTCACTTATCTAACGTTTATCACTCATTTTCATACGTTTAACACATCAACACAAAAGTATGGACTATACACATATTAGTCTCATGCCATTGATTAACTTGTTTATATCATTTCATTAGTACATTACTCTTATCAACATTTAGTATGATCTATATATTTGTCACTTATCTAAAGTTTCTCACTCTTTTTCATACATTTAACACATACACATGAATTCTCAACACAAAAGTATGAAATATACACATATTAGTCTCATACTAGGCCCGTATATCACAAAATACAAGCCAAAAACATTATTTAGGTCCCCACGGCCGTGGCATCACAACCCCACACCTGTGGGATACCAAATGAATCTGTCAAGTGAACTTAGAAACCCCCACGGTCGTGGCCTTCAAGGGCCACAGCCGTGGCATTTAGAACCACT
This sequence comes from Garcia nutans, assembly GCA_947685225.1. Classification (NCBI taxonomy): domain Eukaryota; kingdom Viridiplantae; phylum Streptophyta; class Magnoliopsida; order Malpighiales; family Euphorbiaceae; genus Garcia; species Garcia nutans. Next base: position 9,795,420 of record CANTUV010000003.1, on the reverse strand, counting down.
CTGTTTTATCAAAATTTTTAAAGAAACAGTCACGCTTTCAACCCCACGGTCGTGGCACTCATTTTCCACGACTGTGGCACTCATTTTGGGTCTGTTTTCAGAGTAATTCTTCCTCCAACAGTTCCAACTTTGATGCCACGCCCATGGCACCTATAAGCCACGCTCGTGGCATCCCAAAAACATGTATTTTGCACTTTTAACTTCATTAAACACAAACATATTGAAGATCCAAGATAATAATATATCAAACTCAATATGTTGACATAAACAGAATTCATATCAGATATGTTACTACAACTTCACTTAATCAAACATTCATCCATTTCATATGGATAAAAACAATATCAAACCCTTCAATTCTCATAAAGGTTGAGTTAAGAATCAAAACCATCATATAAAAGTTATTTTTCACTCAACAATCCATTTAATCAATATTTTCAAGACATATATCATTATAAAAAATAGATTAGTAAAACTCATACAAATTCATAGCACATACCTCTTCAAACTCTTCTTTGTCTTTCTTTTTCTCTCTTTCCCTTTGATTACTTATTGATAATCTTGCCTTTCTAGTTTATTCTTCTAACAATCTATACATATATTTGATTTAATCTTAATCCTTGATGGATTTGATGAAAGGAAGAAGAAAGAAGTGAAGATGGTGATGATGGCGTGGAAGATGGAGAGAAATCAGAAAATTCTACACATTGACACATATACACACACATATATATATATATAATATTTTTTATCTAGTGAGGGAATGCTCATAATAACTATGGTGCACCCTTAATCTTAACTGTTGATTCCAAATCGAGTTTTAATCTCGTAAAACAGTAACAATAATCTCTTCAATAAAGTTTTAAGATATACAATTTACTATTCTTTACGTATAGCATTTATCTACAAAACTATTATCACTATACACTATCAATTTTTTCCAATATTAGTTGCAATGTCCCAGTTAAAATCTTGACCATTACAAAAGGAATTATCCTTTCAAATTGGATATCAAAAAAGGTTAGTATGTACTTTGGTAATGCTTTTGTTTTTAGTTTGCATTATTTTTTTTTTCTGAATATGTGTAGTTTGTTGTGTAGTTGGTGAACCATAGGCATGGACCTTATGGCGGGACACCACCGCGGGCCTTGAAATTGTTCTGTGTAGAAAATTATTGGAATGGCAGTGTTGAATTCAAAGCCATAGGCATGGCACTTGAAAGCCATAGCAGTGACCTTGATTTGGGCAGGTGGTAGAAGTGTTTTCAAAGACATGGTCATGGCCAAAGGATATGCCATGGTCGTAGGCCTATTTCAGAGGTTGGACAGAGGTGTTTTGAAGTGCAGGGCATGGCCTTAAGGTAGGCATGGTCGTCACATTTAAATGTGATTAAAAAGTGTTTATATTATTAAAAATCTTCAGAACATGGTATAAATGATGATGTTATGTGAAAGGTATGGCAAGAATGCAAAATAAAGAAAATGTTAAGTGTTGATTGTGTATTGTGTGTTGCCTTATACTTTAACTAGTTACCAGAAGATTGCATTTGGTAGTTTGGCATGCCATGCGCTATGTGGTGAGACACTGGGTGTCACAGATATAGCTACACCCTTGAATGAGACACATGTAGTGTCAGAGATATTATGGTGCAGTGGATGAGACACTGGGTGTCATAGATATATAGCTGCGTCCGCGAGTGAGACACATTGGTGTCACTACTATTGTGATAGGACAAAGTAATGGTTCTGGAACTAGATTATTATATAAGGTTATTTGGGTCCAATGCATGTTGGATGTTTCACGTTTGTTAATAAATTAAAGATGATTGTATGTAACATTAAAGCTTAATGCATTTCCATATTTTATTATCATGTTAGTGTTGTATTATCAAAGCATATACCACTGAGCTTTAGGCTTAGCACGTGTTCATTTATCGTGTAGGTGATAGGATAGAGACGGGGAGCCCTTTTAGACCAGGATAGGTCTAGGTGGTGGACAATTACTAAAAGTCCTTGGTTGCCACAGACCAGAGTCTTGGCATTGCACGTAAATATTCTTTTTGGTTAATTGTGTATTTATTATGTATTTTGAAATGCCAAGTGAAACTATAATATAACTTAAAGATGTTTTATATAGAAGTTGTAACACCTCTATACCCTGTATACGTACCAAGCATGCTTAAACGATCGTAATATACGTATACTGAATATAGAAAATGCCACGGTTTAAAAAGACACAACAAATATCTTTGTAAATAAGTGAAACCAATCTCAAACAAATAAAAGAAATCCAAAAGACACTATATACAAAATGTTTAATAATTCACAGCGGAAGTTATTACAAATATGTTATAAATCAAGGTTTACAAAACATAGAATATATATATACATGATTGGCAGCTCTTCTCTGATCTTTAAGTCCCAAAACAACTCTTCAATGTCTACTCTCACTCGGTCTTGAGGAGCTCTCAGGTTCAACTCTGTTACCTGCGCGATCAAACAATATCGCGCTAAGCCAACGGCTTAGTAGTATAAAATATACCAACACTATACTATAAGGCAATGCAATGTCACACATTTGATTTCTCAAATCAATATCATAGATGAAAGGATAACCACATGCCTTTATTTTTCATAAACCACATATATAAACATATCACATTTCAATATCCTTCCATATATCTCATTAGTTAATCATTTTACCATTCATGAATCACATTAAACAAAGACAAGCATGGGCCCAAGACACACTAATATGCCATTCAACTTTCAGTGTTAATGCTTTGGTTTTGTTATCACATTTATCATTATCATAAACCTAACTAGGCTTCAAGGATTTAGGTTCAACCAAGCTTCAAGGGGAACAAAGCATGCTAAGTATCAACCCAACTTGGCTTCAAGAACCAATCCAACCTAGCTTCAAGGGTTGTAACATCTCAATTAGGCTTCAAGGATCAAATCCAACCTAACTTCAAGAGAATGTTACCAATAGGCATGCCACCAACAACAAAACTCTGAAAATGAATAACACATTAGACACACAATTCATTTATTATTTCATTCTCAATTCTCATCATCAATTAGGCAAACATGCCTTATGTTCTTTCAATTGAATCATCATAGCCAAACACAATGGCTTCACATCACATTTGAGTTATCATAGCCAATCACAATGACCTCATATCATGTTGTATCTCAATTCATATTATTCACCTAGCATCATCATATTATATCTCAATTCATATTATTCACATAGCATCATTGGTATAACATTTCAAGATACATTATTCATATAACACATTGCCATTCACAAGTTTCACAATGCACAATACCTAACCTTGTTCATATAATATCATATGCATTATCAAATGGAAGTTCAAACTCAATCATGTAAGAAGAACAAAAACCAAACACAGTAACCAACACACTCAAGGGACACGGCCAAGCTTGTGGCCGTGTCTCTCAAAACAAATTGGCAGTGGCAGACATGTGCAAGGGACACGGCCGTGTCTCCTCCAAAAATCACCCAACACGGCCAAATTTCCATGGACTTGGCCGTGTCTCTCATGAATTTAAACCCTAACATGTTCAAGTCCCCTTTGTTTGCACCCAATTACATTATACACAATATGTCATAATTCAAATGAATATAATCCATGTTCTAAACACATATTTCACATGTTTACCACAATATTCACCTTAACAACCCATCATCAACACATTTAATCACCTTCCACTTCAAAACCCTAAAAAAAACAACATCACTTCTAACCTACCATCTTCAACCAAAACCAAACCAACACTAAATTAACTCACAATCAATTTCAACATTTAGAAACTCATCTCAAACATACCAAATCATAATATTATCAAATCACAACACACTTCAAACACATCTTCAAAATACCAAAGGAAAACAAGAGAGTACTTACCTTAGATGAAGAAATTTCACAAATCTCCCACCAAATCCTTTGATTCCTCCTTCAATTTGAAACTTGAATAAGCAAATCTCACTTTTTCTCTCTTCCTTTGAAATGGCCAGCTATACCAAGAAAAGAAAAGAAATGAAGACAATTCAACCTTCTTTTCTTCTTTAAATATCCACCAAGCAATTCCATCAACACAATTACTTAAATGCCCTTTTCTATTAGTTCACACTTCCTTTAAAACTCTTGCCCTCTTAAGTAATTTCACTCATCCCAAATAAAAATATCTTCTTCCCTTGACTTTACACTTGACCTACATATATGTTATATATATTAACATATATACAACATATACATTCTATTAACACAATCATTTCCTTTGCTAAAACATATGTACATTTAATTCAAATCAAACAACAATTGAATTAAAACTTCTAGGGCACACATGGGGATATTACAGAAGTGATATCATATATTCACATATGTATGTATATAACCATGGGATTTTGGGATGAGAGTGGAATGGAAATACTTTGAAGAATATCATTTGCTTTATAGGTTGATTTATTGGATCTTGATAATCCTCAAATTTTAGGTAAAACTCTAGCAAAATTTTCATAGATTTTTCCTATACATATATTACTAGTTATGGATCATCATTAATTACTAGTTATGGATTATCATTAATTATAAGTTAAACTATAAAGAGCAATGAGTGATAATAACATGTCAGTGATACTCTTGTATCCTATTTGCATATTTTATACACTTAAGAGGATGTGTACTATATGTGGGTAGGTTATAAGGGTGTTATAGTAAGGCTGCTCATACCTTCTAGAACCTTTAAATTGACTACTCTCCCTTAATCTCTATTACTCTAACTTGTTACCACGTGCTTCTAGTCCTGGGGTTATGGGCCCACCATTTACATATATAACTACTAATTACATACTCATAATTCCATTATTATATATATATGTAGACACACACACACATTTTACTTTATATGTCTATATATTACTGTTATGTTATTAGTACCTTCACAACATCACTACCTTAGATATGCCACTTTTATTGTTAAGCCATAGAGCCTGTAGCAAATTAAGATTGCTAGCTTATATAACTAATGCACGAATGATGTTGTGAGTCATCAATTTAGTGAGACACCGATAATGCATAATAGTAAATTTTTTAGGCATACAACGCAATGTAGGCTAACAAAGGAATGGAACATAAAGCTTAAATAGTCAAAGAACATTAAAAGGGTACCATAAATGCTCAACAAAGAATCAGAAAGTATCATAAAAAAAGGACAAAAGATCATAAGTCAAATTAGAATCATCCATTTAATGAATGAATAGAGAAACAAAAAGCAGAAATCCTTAAGCTCATATGCACATGACAAATAAAAAATAGTAGCCAAAACAAGTAAGAAAAGAGGGACAATAAGCAAACATACACCACAAAAGAAACAAAAAGCTAGATATAGGATATTAAAGCTTGTTTTACTCAAGCAAATTGCACAGGGCAAGGCAAAATCCATAAGATTGTGTTTGAGCTTAGATCAACGTAATTACTTAGTGGAACTAACAAACGAAGGTACTGTTTTTACAAATTAAATACAAACAACTGATCATCATCATTTAATATTCATAAATATGTTGTTATCTATTTTAATTGATTTAAATTGTATCATTCATTTTCCAAAATCCTAATACAATCTTCTATGATACTAGTATAGGAATAAACCCCAATTTCATTCTATAACCTAGAATTACATTATAAAATCCCTAATTTGGTTTCAAAGCCCTATTTTGCATGTTTAACTTGAGTTTCATTAGAAAAACCTTAATCCCACAACAAAATCTATTTTGAAAATTATTTACCTTTAGGGGGCGATGCACCTTTGACCCCCGCCTGCTAACTGGCTAGCGGGACCACTGTATACATCACGCCCTATATTTCGTTAAGGGATTAATATTGAGATATGTTTGTGGATTGTAATTTTTATGATTAACCATATATTTAGATTATTTATTTTATTATGAATGATGGAACTATTTAATATTTGTTTATTAGTTATATTTTTAAAAGACTTATAAATGGAATGTTTCCACTTTATGGGTGCCTTATTTAATTTGTTTCTTTTCATTTAATTTATATTTGGGATTGATGTAAGGGACACATTTTCACTCTTTTGTGTTTGTCCCGTCTTATTTTATTTGTATTCTTATATATTTGGACATTTTAATGGCATATTTCCATCTCATATGGGTGCCTATTTTGTTGGTGTGTTCGAACTTACTTTGATTATAATAAGATGGACATTTATTTATTTCAATTGCATGTATTATGGATTATATTATAATAAGTTAAGAATTTAATAATATCTAGACCTGAAAAGGAGGCCGGTTCCAATAAACCGGGTGCTATAGGGGTGCTAGGTCATTCTCACCTTTCCCAACTACTCAAATTTCTAAACCTAGTAGGGGTTTAGGATTTCTTAGGAATCAAGTCATCCACCGCTTTCTATGGGGTCAATACTTAATTGTAGATTTCAATTTGTTATTAACCTTAATTTTCTTTTATTAAATTCTAATTTATTATTATTTTTATGATGATTAAACTACATTTTTGGATTCTTTGTTTTGCTATGAATGGTTGAATAGTATTAATTTTATTATTTGGATTTTAAGGATGTAAAATCCATGTTTCCACATTACATGGGTGTCTTATTTGATTAGTTTGTTATTTAATTTATTTCATGGACTTTAGGACAATTGTAAAGGACATGTTTCTGCCAAATAGTGGGTGTCTTATTTTACTTATTAGTATGAATATTTAAGGATTGTAAGGATATATTTCCATCTAAGGATGGGTACCTACGTTGTTTTGTGATATATTATTTTATTTTATTTTATGAATGAATCCATTTTATTAATAATTGCATGCAGTATGGATAATATAATAATATTTAAGAATTTAATAATATTTAGACCTGAAAAGGAGAATGGTTCCAATGAATCGGGAGTTGTGGGGGGTGCTGGGTCACTTCTCACCTTCCCCATGCATATTCAACTTTTCAAACCCAATAGGGGGTTGGGAATTCCTTAGAAATCGAATCATCTACCCCTTTCGGTGACTCCATTTTTTCTGGGTTTAGGCCCGTGTTCTTTAAGGCCCTGAGCCTAACAGTGCTAAAGTCAGAAGAACCATTCGACATAGGAGTGGGGGCAAAAATCTCCGCTCATAGCTAGCTAAAAAATAGCTAAATTTTTTGCAAAGTGAAGAACAAAAAGAATGAAACAAGAAGAAAGTCAGAACTCTAAAATGAATGAGGATACAAAAGACAAAAGATCAGGACGAAGGTTCAAGAATAAAAGATCAGCCTAGTTAGAAGAGCTGGAGTTGAGGCAAGACATAGGTCCATTCCCAAAAGTGAATAATCAAGATAAGGATCCATTTCTGTAAAGGTAGACATATGCGAGCGGATTTGTTGATACATCTATTGTGTAATATCCCAAATTTTTAAAAATTTGATAAAATAAATTATAATTAAATTAAATAAATTAAATTAATGGGTTTAAATGAAAAATGAAGGAATTTTAAATTGAAAAAGTGGAATATATATATGATATATATATACAAAATATATATAAAATATAAAAGTCAACACTTTTAAAAATAAAAGTCAAAAGTCAAAGTAAAAAGGGTATTTTGGTAATTAAAAGTTAAAAATTCAAAATTATTAAATTAATTCAAAAATAAATAATTTTTGAATGGAAGATAGATTTTTGGACTTTTAATTTATTAAATAAATAATTAAATAATTAATTATTAAAATATTAAATAATATATATATGGTGTAAAATAAAAGATGAAAGGAAAGAGAAAATTAAAAGTTTTCATCTTCTTCTTCTTCTCACAAGGGCCAAACTACCATGAGAGCTTAGACCAAGGTTTTGATTCTTTCATACTCCACAAATTGAAGGATTTAACAAGTTTAAAGTGGATTTTTGGTGATTTCCACCAAATTTGGTAAGTTTCCAACTCTTTTCTTTGAATTCCATGAAAATTTTGATTATGTGTGATTTTGGATTTTTAAGTAGTATGTTATAATTATTGTAATTGGTGTGTATGATGTTATTTTGGGTAGTTAACAATGATTTTAAGGTTGGATTGAAGAAATGGTTGAGTTTGGGTAAGAATGGTGAAGAGAGAGAATTTAGGGTTATGGACTTTTAGGGTTTGAGAAATCAAGGTTTTTAATTGTGCAAATTGATTCTAAATGAGTTGTTTTGGTTCATAAACAAGTATTTTAAAGTCAAATATTGGATTTGGTTGTGGTTGGTTGGAGTTTGAGAATGGAAGTAGAGATTTAGGGTTTTGGAAAAGTGATTTTCCAAAGTTGTTGAATTATATAATTTTATTGGTTTAATCTTATTGTTGATATAAGTGATGAATATAAGCTTAAAATGATTAATGGATTGTGTTGGAAGGAAAACCTTCAATGTGGGAAGGTTATGCCATTTTAGGGTTTTGTGTATAAGAGTGTGTTTTTGTAATGTAAATGGTTTAAATGTATTAAAATATGTTTCTAATAATATAAATAAACTTAATATATTAAAATGAATAACCTAGTATGAGAATCCAAAGTTAAAGTGAGGTTAGCCTTAAATTTTGGATTTTTGGTTGGATGGAGTTTAATTATGGTTTAATATTGGAAATGCCATTAAATGTGATACTAAATGATTATTTGCTATCACATTTGGTTTAGGCACCGAGGGAGGTTGATTTGCTTCATCCATGCGGTGAAAGATAAGTTGGAAGGATAGGATTGGAGGTTGTTTTAAGCTTGTTTTGGTTGCTATTTGAGGTAAGTACAAACTTTGAATACATTGGTTATGTTTGCATGACATTTGGGCTTAACACATTTTGGTTGAAAAATGTGTTAAGCTACTTGATACATTGGTTTTGTATGAATAATGTGCTATGACATTTGTAATGTCATATATGTGTTAAATGAATTATGAAAAGTCAATAATAATGGCTAAATTGTGTAAAATGTGAAATATATGTATCATGTGAAAATGACCCAAAGTGTTTGGGTAATGCCATTTTTTGTGTATACATTAAGTGCATTGTCAAAAAGCCATTGGCATTGGCTAGATTATATTAAATGTGATTAATATATGAATTATGTGGAAATACCTAAAGTAATTGGGTAATGTATTGTAAATGTAAAGATGTGGTATAATGTACTGAGATATGTGGAAATATAATGAAATAAATTGATATCGATATAAATGAGAAATATGAATACATTGTGTGCCTAGTATGTTATTCAATTTTCAGAGTTCTGTGTTTGGCGGCATGCTTATGATTTGCCTACGGGCTAGATGCTGGGTGTCACTATAAAAATATTTTTGAGGTGAAATGACTTGGTCGTAAGCCTAAAAAATAAGTCCTTGAAAGCTGGGCTGGGTGAAATGACCGGGTCGTAAGCTCAGACCTAGTTGGACTATTACATTGATATTTTGCCTACGGGGCTAGACACATGGTGTCATTATAGACCAAAACAGTAACTCTGAAATTTGAATAACATATTGGTTATCTTTAGGATCATGTTTGTGTTTGTTTTTATGTGAATTGTGGATTCCGAAATATTTGAAAAGTATGAGAAAATGGAATGATGTGATATTCATATGCATTGTGCATTGGCATTGCATTTGAGTTTTATTATTATCAAGTTTGTATTACTAGGTGTAACACCCCTTCCCGACCTACGTGTGTAAGCTGAGTAGAGGCGCCACACTAACCTAATGTTGCTACCAATTTTACTTAGTCAAATTTTAGTTCCAATTTTTATAGAAATTTTGCCATAGTTTCACTTAAAAATTGAGTCCCAAGTGTCGACAAAACTGGTTTTTTTTTTTCTGATTTTTGAAAATATTTTTACACAAACCAATGCAACCAAAATCATTCTCAGTACACTTCCAATAAATCCCCCTTATAACCTCAACTACAACCTGCAAAAAGGATTTACACTTCTTGTAACACCCCCATATCCAATGCCCACACACTACAACCACAACAATGTAGCATAAGTGCATCAAACATAGGGATGCTACGGTTTTCTTAATATTCAAAACACTTTAAACTTGATACAATACCCTTATCATTATACATTATAGAAAAGTAGATCATTTACTTATAAAACAAAACATATTAGTTATATATATATACATTTAAATATTACCCAGCGGAAGTTATAAAATATGTACATATTTACAAACACTTGATTACATATTTAAATATATCCATACTTTTACATTATAAACATTACTTTACAAAATATAAAGAAGTATACATGATTGGCAATTCTCTTCTGATCTTTAAGTTCCCAAAATCAACTCTTCAAGGTCTACTCTCACTTGGTCTTGATGAACTCTCGGGTTCGACTCTATCAGCTCTATTACCTGTGCGATTAAACACTATCGCGCTAAGCCAAGGGCTTAGTAAGATAATTCATGCTAAAATGCAATGTCACAAATTAATTACATATATCAATCAAAAGCATATTATTTATTCAATATGTTGCTTTGTTCAATGTCACATCAATATTCATATAATAGCACCATTCATTATACTCATTTAAATTTATCATTATAGCCAACAACTATGACTTTATATACGTACCCTTTCCCAACCAGGTCGGTTGCCCTCCAATCCCAAGGGTCCGCAGGAGGCAAAAAGGCACGTATAACATTATCAGTAACATACCTTTCCCCATCCAGGTCGGTTGTCCAAGTTCGGTTGCCCATTCCAATGGGTCCGCATGGTTCCGCAGGAGGCAAATAGGTACGTATAATACTGACTATATCGAACCTTCCTCCTACCAGATTGGTAGTCCAAGATCGGTTGCCCAACCCACTGGGTCCGCATGGTTCCGCAGGAGACGGATAGGTCCGTTCATTAAACTTATCAATACCTTTTCAATTCATTTCTTTTTCACAAGCAAGTTAAGCAATCATTATATACAATATTCATTACATTATCTAAACACTCACATTATTATTCAATCCTATCATCAATGCATGCTTCAATCATATTTCATTTGAATCACTATAACATCTTTGGTATAACATTTCAATGTGCATTACTCATGAAACACATTACCATTCACAATGCATAACATAACATTATTCAATCTCAACAATGCAATTAGGGCAATTCAACCTCTTCACAACCTAATCCAAAAGGAATATTAGCAAAATGACCATATGAATAGTACATTCTGGTTTTAGACTCCATTTTATCCTTATTTTGAAAAATTGTATAAAATAATCTACTTGACTAAAAATTCTAAAATTTTTACAGAATTTAGTTTTGTATCTTAAAATCATTCCTTTAAAATTTCAGATCAAACTGAACACAAAATCTTGGTCAAATAGTTCACCTAACCAGACTGCCCCAATTGCCCTGCATCCTGGCAGCAATTTTGAACTTTGTGAATTCCATAAATCAAATTCAATCAACGTGGTTCCAAATTATTTTTCTCAAATACTAGACTCACTAAGCAACAACATATCCAAAATTCAATTGGATATGATTTTTCTACATTTTATTAAAAATCCCGAAATACAGCTGTCTCAGTTAAGGTACCTGCTGGAACAGGTCTAATAAAAATAATCTTTCTAAACTCATAACCATTCCAAAATCGAATCAACATATTTTTCAGTCATTCTAGACTCATAGAGACACAACATATCAAAAATTCACTTCAAAAACATTTCTCTATAATTAATTAAAAATCATACAAATCACAGCCTTTACTAATTGTAAAACAGAAACAATTTCACTAAACACAACTCTTACTCTTCCATCACCAACACCAACCCAACTTCTCATCTATCAAGCAAAATCAATACTTAAAATCACACCATAAGCAACTTAATCATACCATCATCAAATCACAACTCAACTCAAGCATAACTTCAAAAATAACAAGGGTAAACAAGAGCAAACTTACTAAATAATGAAATTCCTTGAAACTCCAACTTGTAACTTTGAAAACTTCCTTCACTTTGAACTTGAAATCATCAAAACCATCACTTGTTCTCTTGCTCTCTTCTCTCTTTAATGAGCCAGCCACCCAACAACAAGAAGAAGAAGAAATGATCAAGAAACACAAAGTCAATAGGCATTAAATACCCATCCAAAAGAAAATTACTATAATACCCTCATCCATTTAACTAAGCTTTTGTCATATCTATACCCATTTAAGTAATTCACAACCAACACAAAAATATCCTCTTTCCTTGACTTTCCATTTTGACCACTTTATACGTTATATATATCACCATATAAGCAACATATACAATTATCTCTAAACCCTCTTTTCTTTCCCAACCACCATACAAAAACATTCTCTTCCCATTTCTCAATTCAAACCAACAACAACAACAACAAAACTTCTAGGGCATGCATAGGGATATTACAATTCTCCCCCTCTAAAAAGAAAATTTCGTCCTCGAAATTACCTGATATCAAAGCTGAAACAACTGCGGATATTGCTCTCGCATGGATTGTTCACTCTCCCAAGTCGCTTCTTCTTTTGCATGATTCTTCCAAAGAATCTTCACCAATGGCACTTGCTTGTTTCTCAATTCTTTCACATCATGTGCCAAGATAGCAACTGGTTCCTCCTCAAATGTCAAATCTGGGCTCACTTCGATAGACTCAAATGGCAACACATGAGATGGATCCGACCTATATCTCCTCAACATAGAAACATGGAATACACTATGAATACGATCCAACTCAGGTGGCAAAGCAAGTCGATACGCCACTGGCCCAACTCTTTCTAACACTTCATACGGCCCAATGAAACGAGGACTCAATTTTCCTTTTCGACCGAACCTCAAAATCTTCTTCCAAGGAGACATTTTCAGAAATACCTTATCTCTAACATTAAACTCTATATCTCTTCTTTTCAGATCTGCATAAGATTTCTGTCGGTCTGAAGCTGCTTTTAACCTGCCTCGAATCAACTTTACTTTTTCTTCAGTTTCTTGAATCAAATCAGGACCAACCAACTTATTATCTCCAAGCTCATTCCAACAAAGAGGTGTCCTACACCGTCTGCCATACAATGCTTCAAACGGTGCCATACCAATGCTGGATTGGTGACTGTTGTTGTAAGCAAACTCCACAAGAGGTAAAAACCTATCCCAACTTTCAGAGAAATCGATGACACAGCTTCTCAACATGTCCTCAATAATCTGTATCACCCTCTCTGACTGTCCATCCGTCTGTGGATGAAAAGCAGTGCTGAAGTGCAGTCGAGAACCCAAAGCACTATGCAAACTCTTCCAAAATCTGGAAGTAAACCTGGGATCTCGATCAGACACTAAAGAAGTTGGAACACCATGCAGTTTCACAATCTCATGGATATACAGCTCAGCCAATCTCTCCAAAGAGTAATCCATTCGAACCGGAAGGAAATGAGCTGTCTTAGTCAATCTATCCACAATCACCCATATAGCATCATGCTTCTTTTGTGTCAATGGCAAACCAGACACAAAATCCATTGTCACTCTTTCCCACTTCCATTCTGGCACTGACAATGGTTGAAGCAACCCGGTTGGAACTTGATGCTCTGCTTTAACCTTCTGACAAGTGAGACATTTCGACACAAAATCTACAATGTCTCTCTTCAACCCAATCCACCAATAATGCTGTCTCAAATCATGATACATCTTCGTATTACCCGGATGCATAGCAAACACTGACTGATGTGCTTCTTCTAAAATGACTCTTTTCAATTCAGCATCATCGGGTACACACAATCGGTTTTTAAACCAGAGACTCCCATCGTCTTTCACAACAAAATCTCTTGTCTTCCCATTCTTACAATCTGAAATAATCTTCTGAATCTTCTTATCGGCCAACTGAGCTTCTTTGATCTGATCTAACAAAATCGGCTTCAATTGCAACTGTGCCAATAATGCACCATCAACACAAGGTACAAAACTGGCATGCAATGCTCTCAACTCAACAAGCAACGAGAGCGAGTAAACTGTTAAACCAGCTAAAGACTTCCGACTCAAGGCATCAGCAACAACATTTGCTTTACCTGGATGATAGTCAATCAAGCAGTCGTAGTCTTTAATCAATTCTAACCATCTCCTCTGACGAAGATTGAGTTCTTTCTGGACACCCAAATACTTCAAACTCTTGTGATCAGTGTAGATGAAACATTTCTCCCCAAACAGATAGTGGCGCCAAATCTTTAATGCAAACACAATGGCAGCCAATTCCAAATCATGTGTCGGATAGTTAAGCTCATGCGGTTTCAACTGTCGAGATGCATAAGCTATAACTTTCCCTTCCTGCATCAATACACACCCCAAACCTCTATGTGAAGCATCACTGTAGATCACATATGGTTTGCCTTCAACAGGTAAAGTAAGAACAGGCGCTTGAGTCAACAACTCTCTCAACTGCTCAAAACTAGCCTGACACTGATCTGTCCACACAAATCTCACTCCCTTTCGAAGTAATCTGGTGAGTGGAGTAGCTATCAAAGAAAACCCTTTCACAAACCGTCGGTAATAGCCTGCCAAACCCAGAAAACTTCTAATCTCTGTCACAGACTTGGGTGGACTCCAATTCAGAATAGCTTCAACTTTACTTGGATCAACTCTAATGCCTTCTGCTGAAACAATATGTCCGAGAAAAGCAACTTGATCCAACCAGAACTCACACTTCGACAATTTGGCAAATAACTGCTTCTCTCTCAAAATCTGCAACACAATCCGCAGATGCATATCATGTTCCTCTTCATTCCGCGAATACACCAGTATATCATCAATGAAGACCACTACAAACGGATCCAAATATTGCCTAAACACCCTATTCATCAAATCCATAAAAGCTGCAGGTGCATTCGTTAGACCAAAAGGCATAACTAGAAATTCATAATGCCCATACCTGGTCCGAAAGGCAGTCTTCGGAACATCCTCAGCTCTGACTCTTAGCTGATGGTACCCAGATCTCAAATCAATTTTAGAAAACACAGCTGCACCTTTCAATTGATCAAAGAGATCATCGATTCTAGGCAAAGGATATTTATTTTTAATAGTCACCTTGTTCAATTGCCTATAATCGATACACAACCTCATAGTACCATCTTTCTTCTTCACAAATAGCACAGGAGCTCCCCAAGGAGAAACACTGGGGCGAATAAATCCTTTGTCCAACAACTCCTGTAATTGCACTTTCAACTCCCTCAATTCTGCTGGTGCCATTCTGTAAGGAGTAATAGAGATAGGAGTGGTACCAGGCAACAATTCAATACCAAACTCCACCTCTCTCTCAGGAGGCAATCCTGGCAACTCCTCTGGAAAAACATCAGGGAACTCTGCAACTATGGCAATACTATCAATGGAAGAACCCTTCACTCTAGTATCTACCACATGAGCAAGATAGGCTTCACACCCCTTTCTAATCAACCTCCTGGCTGCAACAGCTGAAACAAATAAGGAGGCTAGCTGTTCCTGCTCATTAGATACTATCACCTCTCTACCATCACCCGTTCTCAAAGAAACAATTTTCTTTTTACAATCCACCACAGCTCCATGTCGAGATAGCCAATCCATACCTAAGATCACGTCATATTCCTTAAATGGCATCTCAATCAAATCCCCAAGGAACTCCTCACCCTGCACCACTACTGCACTATCTCTATGCACCTTACTCACAACCACACTATGCCCTAATGGATTTGTCACCAACACATCAAATCCTAGGGACTCAGCATGCACATCAAATACAGGCAAAACAGATGCACTAATATATGAATGCGTGGAACCCGGATCAATCAAAGCAAGTACTGGAGTATTAAATAAAGAAAAAGTACCAGCTATGACTGCCGATGTATCTGGCTGCCTCTGCATAACATACATCCTCTGGGAAGATCCAACCTCCTCTGGTCTACCCTCCCTGGATGTAGCACCTCCTCTAGAACTGAATCCTGGTCTACCTCCCCGGCTGGCACCTCTGCCTCCTCTGCCTCCCCTCACACTAGCTCGAGAAGCAGCAGAATCAACTGGCATCTGCTCCTGCCTCTCAGGACAGTCTCTCACAAAGTGGTCAGGTGATCCACACCTGAAGCATACAGCTGGTCCACCACTCTTCCAACAAACACCTCTATGATAACCCCCACACTGAGCACATCTAGGTGGAGCGGATCTCTGAGTCATAGGGATCGGAGCACTTGCCACTGAAGCTGCAGGTCTAAATCTCTGTCTCTGGAACTTAATGGTTTTGTGAGCGGAGATTTTTGCCTCCACTCCGGTGGAATGGTTCTTGCTACTTCGGCACTGTTTAGGCTTAGGGCCTTAGAGAACACGACCCTAAGCCTGGAGAAAATAGAGTCGCCACCTGGATGGGCCGGAAAAAAAGAAAAGGGTGGATGACTCGATTCCTAAGGAATCCCCAACCCCCTAATAGGTTCAGAAAGACGGGTACGTGTGGGGAAGGTGAGAAATGGCCCAACACCTCTACAATGCCCGGTTCATTGGAATCAGCCTCCTTTTCAAGTCTTAATATTATAAAATTCTTAAATATAACAATATTATCCATACTACATGTAATCATAAGAATAAATAAATATTTTATTAAAATTATAACAATGTCCAAACAAAATAAATAAATGGACACCCATCCGAGGATGGCAACATGTCCTTACATCGTCTATGTCTAAAACTAAATAGGACACCCACCGAAAGGTGGAAACATGTCCTTTACATTAATTCCAAATATATGAAAATAAATTAAATTACATAAAGATTAATTAATGAGACCCAATCATGGAAATATACCTCTTACAATTTTTAATACCAAAATAAAAATAATAAAGAAATTATCCATCCATGATAAACAAATAAAATATCGAAATTAAATAAATCAATCATCAAAATATATAATAAACTACATAATTAAATTTAAAATTAAATAAAGTAATAAATGTATAAATTTAGGGTTTTATAATTTTAATAACCAAATTAGGGTTTTTAAATAAAGGGAGTTAAACACAAAGGCTTATAATACACAAATAAATATTGACCCCTTCGACGAGCCCATACGACGGTCCCGCTAGCCGGTTAGCTGGAGGGGGTCAAGGGGGCAGCGCCCCTTGCGGGGTCTGGGGCTGCGCCGTGAAAGATTTTGAAAACTAGCTTTTAGGGTTGTAGGTTTTGGTGTTGAAAATTAAGATTTTAAGGTTTAAGATTTAGAAAATAGGGTTTCAAAATTGGAAGAAACAAGCTGCTATAAATCTTAGAAAAATAGAATTGATTATGGTTTTGAGAAAATAGATTATTATTTTGTGGTTTTAGAAAAGTGCAATTAGGGTTTTATATTTCAAAAATTAGTTTAATGAGTATTAAGATATTAGGGTTTTGGTTCATAAAACATATTATTTGGATTCAACAATTTCATACTATTGAAAAATTAATATCAAAATACCTTAACAAAACATTAAAAAGGAAGCATCTTATGGCTACTGTGAATACAAGAATTTATTGGTTAAGATCAAACCTTCATTGTTGGTTCCACCACAATTGTACAGTTGAAATTCTGAGGAAACCTTGATCAAGACAACACTGCCTTATTGCCTTGTGGTTGGAAGGGTTCTTTTTGCTCTTCACTGCTTCAAACTGCTTCCAGGTTTAAAAGTCCAATTGGAACTGTTGATTAATTTTGTTCATCCCCTCAAAAGTCTGATCCTCCCTCTGGTAGAAAAATCCCTATCCTCTTTTCTGTCTTTAATATGGTACTTATAAGAAAAAATAAAAACATAATTCTAATTGGTTAAGGAAATAAAAACCGTTTAGGAAATAAAATTAAAATTCAAGTAGAATAGGATTTTGGAAAAACTATGCTTGCAAAAATTGTGCTGGTAAAAATTGCTGTGGGGCGTTGCTGGCTGGGAGCGCGGGCTACAAGCGTTTCTGCCTCAATTTGGCCTACGGAAAAATTGGCCCGCAGCCAATTTTCCGCAAGTTTTACATGCGATAAATTGGCTTGAGGCCACTTCACCGCAGGTAAAATATTATTAAAATAAATACTAAATATTAAAATACCATAAAAATTATTTTGGACTGTTTAAAAATATAGGACTGGACTGGGTAAAAAATTAAGGGTCTACATGTTTTGTTGCTTGGTCATTTCATCAAGATATTAGAGTCACCTGATGAACCTATTGGGATATTAGAGTTGGCCAATATTCTATTGGAATGTTAGAGTAGTTCAATGGGTCGAGAACCCAAATCCAACCTCTGGTTGAGAACCCAAATCCAATCTTAGGTCCAGAACCCAAATCCTGCCTCGGGTCGAGATTCCAAATCTAGTCTAAGGTCCTAAATCTAAATCCAGTCTTGGCTCGAGAACACAAATCAAGTCTGGGTTCCTAAACCTAAATATAGTCTTGAGTCTAGAACCCAAACCAAGTCTCAAGTCCAGAAACCAAATCTAGTCTCGGGTCTAGAGTCCAAATCCAGTCTCGGTTCTAGAATCTAAATCTTACCTCGGCTCTAGAGCCCAAACTAATTCATGGCTCCATAATCCATCATCATCTAAGATGAGGTCAAAGTCATTATTTTTTACTCTTTGAATGAATTCAAGATCATTCAAGCAGGGGATAAAATTGTAAACCCTTAATTTTGCCCGAAGGGACTTGAATCCAAATTAATAGAGGCTAAGTCAAAATTGGTCATTTCTTAAAGATTTAAGTTAGATCCAATTTTAAGAGGCGTAAATTAAGCCAGTTTAATTTTTAATGTCTGATCCAAAGTTAGAATAGGTTTGGTTTATTTTAAATTGATATGGGTTATGTCCATATCAAATTGGACACTCCAATTTGATATGAGAATGCTTATATCGATTTAGAGCTCCAATTTGATATAAGCATTAGCCATATTAAATTAGAGTGTGTCCAATTAGATATGAGCATAAGGCTTATGTCAAATCGGACAAGCTCCAATTTGATACAAGCTTTAGTTCATATCGAATTCACTGTGGTTTAATTTGACATGAACATTAGACCATATTGAATTGGCTAACTTTTAATTCAAGATGAGTTGACTTTAATGTCCTAAATCAAGGAGGATTTGATTGATCAAATAGGTTTAATGTTGGTAAACATTGTTAAACCTTAATAATTGCCTATAAATATACAAATTAGAGGAGCGATCAAGGGGCCACAAGGATTAACCAAAAAGTAGTAGAACCTTAAACAATATTCAGAGAGAAAAAAATAGTAGCTAAAATAACTAAGAAAAGAGGGACAATGAGCAAAATTAAACCACAAAAAGAAACAGAAAGCTATATATAAGATATTAAAGTTTGTTTTACTCAATCTAATTGCATAGGGCAAGGCAGAATCCATAAGATTGTGTTCGAGCTTAAATCAATACAATTGCCTAGTGGAACTAACAAACCAAGTTACTATTTTTATAAATTAAATACAAACAATTGATCATCTTCATTTAATCTTTGTAATATCTATTTTAATTGATTTAAATTGTAACATTCATTTTTCAAAACCCTAATCCAATCTTTTGTGACACTAGTATAGGAACAAACCCCAATTTCATTCTGTAACCTAGAATTACATTATAAAAACCCTAATTTGGTTTCAAAACCCTAGTTTGCATGTTTAACTTTAGTTTCATTAGCAAAACCCTAATCCCACAACAAAACATATTTTGAATACCATTTACCTTTTAGGTTAGCGGGACCGCCGCATGCATTGTGTCTTCTATTTTGTTAAGGGATTAATATTCAAATATGTTTATAGATTGAGATTTTTATGATTAACTATATATTTAGATTACTTATTTATTATGAATGATGGAACTATTTAATATTTATTTAATAGTTATAATTTTAAAAGACTTGTAAATGGCATGTTCCCACTTTGTGGGTGCCTTATTTAATTTATTTCTTTTCATTTAATTTATATTTGGGGATTGATGTAAGGGACACATTTCCACCATTTTGTGGGTGTTCCGTCTTATTTTATTTATATTATTAGACATTTGGACATTGTAAGGGCCTGCTTCCATCTTGTATGTGTGCCCATTTTGTTGGTTTGTTTGGAATTACTTTGATTATAATATGATGGATATTTATTTATTTCAATTTCATGTATTATGGATCATATTATGTTAAGTTAAGAATTTAATAATATCTAGACATGAAAAGGAGGCCAGTTCCAATGAACCGAGCGCTATAGGATTGCTGAGTCATTCTTACCTTCCCCATGCGTACCCAACTTTTTGAGCCTAGTAGGGTTAGGGATTCCTTAGTAATTGAGTCAGCCACCGCTTTTTATTTTTCCGACCCATCTGAGTGGTGACTCCAAATTCTCTAGGTTTGTTCCTGTGTTCTCTAAGGCCCTAAGCCTAACAATGCCAAAGTTGCAAGAGCCATTCCACTGGGAGTGGGGCCGAAAGTCACCGCTCACATTGGTATATACTACACGTACATGCAAAATGAGTGCCAAAATTATTTCTAAGTGTGGTAGTGCTTCTATAATAAAGACTTGATGATGAGATGACCTTAAACTTTACTATATATCCATTCCTCTTCCTGTCTTATTACCTATTATCTATCAATCTTTTGCACCTACATAAGGAAAGAAAATCCTACGTATTTAGTTTAAGCTTAGTGGTGCACACTTAATCCAAATGATCTTAATAGTCGTTCTTACAGGAAAACAAAAGATAATACAATAAAGAAATGTCATCAATACTTATACACATATTACAAAAGGATTCCATGCATAATTATTCTAAAGCAGAAGATATTCATAATTATCCAGGTTAAAAGCATACTATCATTCAATTAAAAAAAATTATAATGTCTAGTTTGATCAAAATCTGAATTTGTATAATATCTCAGAGTTGTATTTTTCAAATTTGACTTCTCTTTTTACGCCTACAGTAACCTATTATAAAATTGTATGGACTAGATGATGGGACTTTCGGTATTGTACAGTCGGTGTTTCTAATTGGTTGAATACTAGGCACTCTGTGCATCTAAAAGAAAATGGGCATTATATGCCATATTAAAATCATTGACTGGACACTCGATATCTCTTTGGTCTTTCATCAATCCATTGTCATGATACATACAATGCAAAATTGCTAATAACATCCTTTATTGGTATGCTAACATATTGTAAGGCCCCAACCTGAGCATCGTGCTTGCCCACTAAAGGATGGCAGCTAAAATGTTGAAAAATTAGGTTAAGTCTCATGAAAAGTGCTAAGGTTACTCTGCAATCATAGGTTGCAGTCAGTTCAAGTAAAAAAGAAGGAATCACCACTCAAATTTATTTTTTTAGAAAAGGAAAATTTTAAGAAGAATCCTAAGTTGACTCAATTATATCCCAAGGATAAAATTCACTAGCCTTGAACCAAAGGATGGACCTATAGGGCTACGTTTAGGATTATTTAAAGTAAAAAAAAAAGTTTAGCTTTAAACTAAATAATAAATTACAAAATAAATTTCATGTAATGTCATCTATACTTTCATCCATAAATAAAGAAACCAGAGTATAAAAATTAAAATTAACTTTAGAATTCAAAACCCAAAACATAGGATCTCAACTCTAGCCTTATGAATTCTAGGTTGAGCACACATTCCCCAAAAGTAATATAAAAACCAACAATGGAAGTTCATAATTTAAGGAGAAAAAAGGCTAAAATTTGAAAGAAAATTTTTATTTTACAAAGTGGACTTGATACTTGGATTGATATTCCAAGTAGGCTTGCATATCCTATTTGAATGGGAATCAAAGCCAATGCAATTCTAACTATTGCAAGATGGTTGTTGGTTTACCCTTGAAAAGGTTAATTTTCTAACCTAAATTATGTGAGCCTAGGTCTAGGTTCATTATAAGTTATTGTTAAACCTAGGTCTAAAACCCAAATTTTAGATCCTAATTTTGAAAAAGAGTTTAATTTAGATTGATTGAAAAGATTCGATTTTGAAAATTAAATTCATATTCCAACTTAATTTTAAAAAAGATTGATTGCACAATTAAGTTCTTATTCCAACTTAATTTTGAAAATGGATAATTGAAAAATTAAGTTTTTATTCCAACTTAATTTTGAAAAAGGTTGATTGAAAAATTAATTAATTAATTAGGTCTAATTTTAATTGTTGTCCCAAGATGGCAACCAAGAGGGGGGGTGAATTGGTTTCTTCAAGAAATGATAGCAAATTGAAAACTTCAACAAATAAGAAATGTAGAAGATGTAGAAGATTGAGTAGAGAGTAGAAAAATCAACACAAGAGATTTATAGTGGTTCGGATTCAACAATCCTACATCCACTCCCCAACCTCAATTGGGTATTCCACTATACTTGAAGTTTTACAAGCTCACTTCCAACTTTGGTGTTTTTACAAGCTCACACCTAACTTGACAAGTGTTTTACTAAGGCTAACACTCAAACCACTTACAAGAGTTTTACTAGGCTCACTCTCACAACCTTTACAAGAGTTTTTCTCAGGCTCACTCTCACAACCTTTACAATTGGTGTTTTAATGGCTAACACTCAACCTTGCATGAAGAGATAAATAGATGAAAGCTTAAGTAAATAACTTGCAAGAGTTTGGACAATATTAGTATTTATTCTCTTGCTATAAGACTTGTTTGAGGTGGTATTTATAGGCCTCAAACCAGTTCTGCCCGTTGGTGAAGTGGGTAGAAAAGTGAAACTCCAACAGCTACAAAATCTTCTTGGATTTTTGTGTCAGACTGTTGGGATGGTCGCGCACCACCTTTGGATGGTCGCGCATCCTGGGATGGTCGCGCACCCCCTTGGGGCGGTCGCGCATCTGTTTGTGCGGGCATCCCAGCAGTCTGGTGCGGTCGCGCAATTCAAATCTCTAACGGCTACTTGACACATGGCATCTTCTTATTAATTCTTTAACTAGCCGTTGAAGCCCACCAACGGCTATATAAATGTAGCGGTCGGGCATCCACATTGGGCGGTCGCGCATTGTCTTGCGTCGAGTCATTCACCGTTCTTGTCACCGCGAACCTTACTGTCAAACCAAGACAGTTTGGATGGTCGCGCAAACCCTTGGGGCGGTCGCGCGTTCTTGGATGGTCGCGCAAGGCCTTGGGGCGGTCGCGCATCCCTTCAAAGACAGATTTTCAGCACTTAGGAAATCTTCAAATTTCTTTGCATTTCAGCTCATTCTAAGTTGCTTTCCTGCCATATAAACACTCATTGAAGCCATTAGATCACTTCAATTTGTTTGCCAAGATCAAAAACAAGATTGACCTAAATCTAGGTCAACAATCTCCCCCTTTTTGATTTTGGCAATCAAATTGAATTTGAAATACAAATAATCAACAAAAATAGGCAATACTTCCCATTATGGAAAAACATAAGAAAATTCTCAAATTCATCAAATTCTCTCCCCCTTTGCCAAAATTCAAAAAGAGGAGGTAGAGATGAAGATCAATCAAGCAATCTTCAAAGATGATATAAGAAATAAGGAAATATAAACACAAGACAAGATCAAAATCATTGTTGGTGTGACTTTATAATAGAATTCAAAGCCAATGGTCAATCACCAAAAACAAAATTCACAATTAACACAAATCTAAGACATATACTTAGGAAAAATAAAAGTACCAATCAATGAAAATATCAAAATCAATGAAAAATATGTTAAGGATACCAATTGATTGGATTATACTCCCCCTCAATTGATGATCTCCCCTTCAAGAAGTGAAAAACTTAGAAACAATTGAGATCAATTTTTATCAAAATATTCAAGTTTTCTCCTCTCTTGTTGGAGTCAAATCAAGAGGAATATAAAAAGAAAATTAAATACAATTCAAGAAAGTGATTGACTTAATTATGAGCAAATTTAAAATGTAACAAAAATAATTTAGTCAACCATAAAATCATTTTTCAACCTTAATGTCAAACACAACATGTAAAGTAAAAATTAAAAGTATAAAAGTTCAAATGTTGTAAGGCAAGAATTGTTACCAATTTTTCAATGCCAATTGCCTTACTCTTAGCATTGTTTGAACTTGGTTTGATGGAGTACTCATTCTCCTCCATCTTCATGCCATTTGCCCTTGTCAATTAAGGGATTTTCCTTGATAACCTTTTCTAAGCTATGTTTGCTTTTAGATATTTGTTCATTTGAGGTTTTTAATTCTAAAGTAGAATTTTTTAAACATACAAAATCCTCTTCTAGTTTAGAGCATTTGTCCTTATGAAATTTTATCTTAGAAAAATATTTTTCTACTCTAAAGTTCATATGTTCAATTATATCACTATCATCTAAAGCATCATCAATATTGTTGTAATTTAAATTCATGTTTAAAGATTGGGTACCTACCTCATTGGAGTGTTCATCATCTCCCATAGCCATGAGACATAGATTTTCAATTGCTTGCTCTTCTTCTTCTTCTTGCTCTTCTTGCATTTCCATTGCCATCTCATGTGTGAGTAATTTGCCAATGAGGACATCCGTTGGAAGCTTGCTCAAATCATGTGCTTCCTCAATGGATGATACTCTTGCTTCAATTTCCTTCTTTGTAAGAATTCTAAGGATTTTGCAATTTATGTCTTCCAAAGAGTATACTTTGCCAAATTTTCTCAAATCATTGACAATGGCAAGAAGTCGATTGGTCATCTCCGTGACATCTTCAAAGGACTTCATTTTGAAGAGTTCATACTCTTGAATAAGCATTTGGGCCTTCATGAATTTTACTTGATTAGTACCTTCATGATAATTCTCCAAGGTCTTCCAAATACTATAGGCACTTGAGCATCCAAGAATTCTTCCACATTCTTCCTTTGGCAATGAGCTTAGGAGAATGAAAGAAGCCTTTTTATCTCTCCCATTGCTTCTTCTTTGTTCTTCATTCCACTCTTTTCGTGGAATCTCTTTTTCTACACCATCAACCATTCTTGTAGGAATCTTCCACTCATTTTCAACATAATCCCAAAGCTCTATTCCTTCACTATCTAGGAGCAAAAACATCTTGTGTTTCCAATATGAATAATCAAAGTGAGGTATAACAAGGGATTTTGAGTTTCCATAATAATGAGCCATGGAATTGGAAGAGAAAGTTGATGTAGAGGTATTAGTGGGTGTGGTTGCCTTTGAGGATCAAATTTCACAATTAAGTTTAAGAAATTTCAAAGCTCTGATACCAATTGTTGTCCCAAGATGGCAACCAAGAGGGGGGGGTGAATTGGTTTCGTCAAGAAATAATGACAATTTAAAAAACTCAACAAACAAGAAATGCGGAATAGAGAGTTGGTTGAGTAATGGAGGAAGGTAAGAACACACAAGATTTATAGTGGTTCGGATTTACTTCAATCCTACATCCACTTCCTTAACAACTTGTTAAGGTTCCACTAGTCTTTGAAGTTTTCACAAGCTCACTTCCAACTTTACAAGTGTTTTTCTTAGGCTCACACTTACAACCCACACAAGAGTTTTACAAGGCTCACTCTCTCAACCTAAGTGTTTCCCAAGCTTACACTCAAACTTATACAATGGTGTTTTCAATGCTAACACCTAACATTCATAACAATTCAAATACAAGTTTAAGCAAAAGGAAATTTGTTGCTTGGCTATGAAAATCTTTTCTTAATAATGTTTTCTTTTTGTTTTCTCATGGAAACATTGTATTTATAGCCAATGTGGTCTTACTAGCCGTTATTGCTGTTTAGAATAAAGTCTTGGCAGATTAGACCTTCTTTACTTAAACTGTCCGAAGCACTTAGCGGTCGCCCTTCATACAAGGATGGTCGCTCTCATGCTTCACGCGGTCGTCCTTTTAACCAGGGACGGTCGCTACTTTTGAAAAAGTTCAACGGTCGAATTTTAGTGCTCTACAGCAGGAATCTTGCCCATGATGTTTTTGTCGGACCGTTTCTTGCCCATGCTGTGTTTGTCGGGACGGTCGCGCATCACAAAGTGCGGTCGCCCTTTTTTGAATACTGAAGTGGGATTACAACGGTCATGTCACGTGTCATTTTCTGACAGGGCAAAAGAGATGTCCGCCATAATTTGAATCTCGCGGTCGCCCTTAGTAGCTTTTCGCGGTCGAACTCATATTCTCGCGTCGAACTTCTGGACGCACCTGAGGACGCGAACACTACTGTCTCTTTGAGCAATTTCTTCTTGAATTGTTGGGCGGTCGCGACTATAAATGAGCGGTCGCTAAAGTGGTAAGCGAGGTCGAATCATTCACCGTTCTTGTCACCGCGAACCTTACTGTGATTGTAATGATTTAAGTTCCTTGAGTAGCGGTCGGGCAAATATTAGGACGGTCGCTATTATGTATGAGCGGTCGCGACTATGGTCGAACTTCTGACCGCGAAACCTACTGTGACAAGGTTTCATTCTGTAATTGCATGGAGCGGTCGTATTCAGTTGAGGTGCGACCGCTATACTTGTTCTGTTCACCTTTAATTGAAGCAACCTAATCCTGCAACAAGCTTTCTCAAACACAAGTTAAATAGATCATCCATTTGAGTTGTCAAGGATCAAAATTAAGATCATTTGTCTAACATTAATTTTAATTTCAAAGACCAAAGGATAGTTTTTAAAATTAGGTCAAAATTTTCTTCCAAAGCCTAAAAGATAGACCTTAAAGAGGAAAGGAAGAAAAAGGAGAAAAAGGAGAATTTTAGGGTTTTAGCTTTTTTCTTGAACTCTTGATTAGTGGTGGCTTAAGCGTATGACTGGATGGCAATTACACCTTGGCTGGGGCTTATAGATTGCTAATGAAGCAACTGTGTTCAGAATGGTTTGAGGAAAATGTGAAACCAAACTGACCAATGCCCATGCTTGTTATGGAAACAAGCTTTAGCCAGTTCTTACTAAGGAAGAAAGAACCTTTTTCTATTTTAGAAGAAAAGAGGGAGAGAAAAAGAGCCAATTAGCAAATAGATATTTCTTGGTTGAAAATATGTTAAAAATGAGGTTTAAGAGCCTATTTATAGAGTTTTGGATGGTTAAAATTAAAAAAAAATGAATCTGGTTGTTGCGACAAAAAATTAGCCTGTTGCGGCAGCACTGGCAGCTACAGGGCTGCCTACAGCTGCCTAGACTTGCGCACGACATGGGCCTTTTTTAGCCAAATTTGGGCATAAATTTTTTAGAGGCCTATTCCCTGTAGTTCAACATCTGTATTAAGTGATTTTTTATCTGTTGGAATTGTAATGGATTGAATTTTAATATAATGATTAAAAAATTAAAGATTTACAGCCATAAAGATCTCATATTTGTAAAATACTTCAAATGGTCCATTCACTCCCATCCGACATCTGATTCATGTAAAAAACTTCAAATGGTCTCATATTTGGGTTTAAGTTGATTATGGGTTCAACTTGATAAATATAAAAAGGATTCTAAGGCACTTACCTAAAATGGATTTGAAAGCTAGATTATGGCTATAAAGGTTTGAGCTAGTGGTGGACATTAGGTCTGATCTAGTGGAGGACACTCTAAGTCTGATCTAGTGGGGGACTTTCTAAGTCTAATTTAGTGGGGAACATCCTAGGTTTGATCTAGGCATATGATGGAAAATAGGTTCCTTAAAACTTAGGCTTTTGGTTGATGGTAACCAAAAAGATGCCCTCAAAACTAGGGAGGGCAATTTAGGTCTTGACTTGTCTACTTATATGTTGGAGACAAAGTAACACTACAAAAAAAAAAGCGCAATCAGCGACGCATTCTGCGACAACTCTTATTTTGTCACTGATTAGTGACTTGATCAACGACAACTTTACGACAAAGAATCAAGATAAGCGTCTTTCCAACATTCCGTCGCTGAATGGGTCGCTAAATGTGTCGCTGATTAACGACAAAAAAATGGTCGTACAATCTGTCTCTGAATAGCGATAAAAGGTCGTTTCTCGCTGAATGTGTCGCTGAATTTTGCGCCAAATTTTGGTGCTAACAATCAGCGATGACGTTACGACTAATTTGGGACAAATTAGCAAAGAATGTGTTTATTTTTTATTGGACAGTTTTTTGTCGCTAATTAGTCGCTAAATTGCTCGCTGATTTGCGAGAAAAATAGTTAGTTGCAGAATTATCATTAATTTGCGAGAATATAGCGACCAATTAGCAAGAAATTAATTTTATTTTCTATTTTAAAGTAATTGGTCGCTAATTAGTCGCTAAATGGCTCGCTGATTTGCGAGAAAAATCTTAGTTGTAGAGTTATCATTGATTTGCGAGAATATCGCGACAAATTAGCGAGAAAGTTGTTGATTTTTTTTGGAAAGAATTTTCTCGCTAATTAGTCGCTAAATGGCTCGCTGATGTGCGAGAAAAATAGTTAGTCACAGAATTATCGGTAATTTGTGAGAATATTACGACGAATTACCGAGAAATTAATTTTATTTTCTATTTTAAAGTAATTGCTTGCTAATTAGTCGCTAAATAGGTCGCTGATTGGCGAGAATTTTTATTTTTATATTTATGAAATGTTAATTAATTTATTTACTTTAAATATTTAAGTTTAAAGTAGGCATTCTAACTTTATTTTATACACTATAAAAAAGGATTTTTGACGGCTAATTCAGAGAGACGGTTTATAAAAATGCCTCTAAGAAAATAAGAGAAAAAAAAAGAGAGTCAAATTCTAGAGGCGGTTTTATAAATCGCTTCCGAGCAAATATAATAAAAATTAAAATTTAAAAACAGACACCTAAAGTTTTCGGTGCTACACTAGGTGAAATTTTAGCTGGTGCGTGCTAAAAGAAAAATTTTAGTTTTCACTCTAAACTGCTCAAGACTTTTCCCTTTAAAATTTCATTTTGTTATATTGCCGTATTTTTTAAAATCTCTAAAGCCCCAAATTCTATTATGTCGGATTAATAATAAAAGTACTGAAGCGGTGTGTAAGAAAGTAGATATAACCTTTGAAGCCCAATAATGTAATTTCATTCTCTGTCTGGCTCCCTCGAAATTCAAATTCAAAAAGGCCTCTCGCTCTCTCTTTCCCTCCCATTTCACTTTCTATCTAGTCTCTCTGCAAAAATCATCCAGTGAATCACAACTCGTTATTCTCTGTCAATGGAGGGTAACGATTCTTATTCTTCTTCTCTCAAAGACATTTCAAACTTCAGAACCCCAAAACGACCCTCTCATATTCGCAATTTCACCACCTCCTCTCCTCACCCTCAATTCTTCACTGCCTCCAAACAAACGTCGTTGCCGTCTTCGTCTTCCTCAATTCGCCGTTACCATCACCGTCCTTCCGTCTCTGCCAGACCTAAGCATAGAACTGCTACTGTCCGTCGACTCAAGGCCTTTGAGCTCGAGCAATCCTAGACCTAATCACAGAACCGCTACTGCCCGCCGGTGGTCGGTCTGGACGCTGCTTGGAGGAGTCCGAAAAGGCAGAGGGAAATGTGATGGAGAGGTGGTGATTATGTGGAGATTAATGGGGAGGATGGATTATTGAATTATAAGTATTACGGGTCATTGAACAAGTCATTGAAGGATGTGTGTAGTTTCGATGATTTGAAGCACAGGATGACAGTGTATTTGAGCTTGTCAAGTTGCAAGGAGATTTTTGATGTCATGATTCAAGTGGTTAAGGTCTGCTCTCAATTCCTATGTATTGACATTGTTGATAATCTTTTCAATAATTTATTGCAGTTGGATTTTGAAAACAAAAAAATATTTTTCTCTTGCCTTTCTAGTTGATTTTGAAAACAAAAAAATGAATAATTTCTTTTGTATTTTTTGCATATCATTCGCAATAATTTCTGGTTATTTATGAATATGAAGTTGTTCTGGTTGCTTGCTGTGCTAGAGCTGACTTCCAGATGGTGAATATGAAGTTGTTATGGTTGCTTGTTGTGCTAGAGCTGTTGGATGTTGCAGATACCGTTTTCTTTGAAGCATTGAATAGTTAGTTGTATTCTTTACATGAAGGCTTTTCTTGTTTTAGTTGCTGGGCTGTGTCTCTTGATGTGTTAGCTCTGCTAATGATTTTCTGGTTTGTTTGGATTGATTGGGTTTGTGTTGTTTTGGCCTTTCTGCTATGTTAGCAGGTATTAATTTTGTACAGGGCATTGTTTTTGGTAATAAAAGTTGAATTACCAAAAAAAAAAAAATTAATCTTCTTTTTCAATCGATATATTTTGATTTTGGTTCTCATTTGACTAAATTTGTGCTTGTATTAGTGTTATTTTTTTTAACTAGACTTAATTGATTCTTATTATTAATTTCTTAGTAAGTAATTAGTTTCTTAGTATTTGAATATTCTTTGTTTGCTGCTGAATGTGAAGAGCTTTAGGCTTATGCTTATGCTTTTAGGCTTATGCTTATGCTTTTAGGCTTATGCTTATGCTTACTCTTATGAAAGTTTTCTTGTTATTCCAGCAATTTGCATTGGTAAATAATTTCAGAACAGAATTAGTTGAAGATTTCTTCATACACATTGAAATCATATCTATGGCTTGATTTCTGAGATATGATACGTTTCCAAGCATAAAATAAGAAATTTTCATCACACTTCTTCATAATAATGGTTTAATCATCCAACTAATTAAAAAATGAGGCAAAAAAGCCAAATATACTTTCTTAAGGGGTAAACTTTACATTCGAATTGTGTATGTATACTTATTGCCACTAATAACTTAATTATGAATGTTGTGTTATTTGATTATTATTGTAATGAATGACTATTTTATAAACAGGTTTGGTTATTATATTTAAAATTCAACAGGTTCTTGAAAATGTGTAGACAAAAAAAATTGGAATACTAGAAAAATATAGCCAAACAATTATAAAATTGCGACAAAATCAGCGACCAAAGGTGACAAAAAATATATTGAATTCTGTGACAAATCAATGACTGAAACAACGAGAAAAATATTGCGACATATTCTGCGACACATTAGCGACAAAATTCAGCGAGCACATTAGCGACAATTTTAGCGACTAAATTAACGACCCAAATAGCGATGAATTCAACGACCAAAGATAAATCAGTGACGACTTTCAGCGGGAATAAATAATTCCCGCCAAAAATGAAAATGTCGTTGAATTTGTCTCTGTTTTGTCGCTGATTTGTCACTAATCAATGACACGCACAATTGGTCGCTGATTTGATGTTGATTTTTTAGCGACCAGGACATTACCGTCCGCTCTATTTTTCTCGATGTTCGTCGCTGATATGTCGCTATCGTATTTTGGTCGTTGATTTCATCGTTAATGGTGTCGCAGATTGCTATTTTTTTGTAGTGTAATAGGGCTAGTAGGGTGGCACTAGGCAAGATTGAGGGCATATTTTAGCTTGGTAAGATCAAGATGTTATAATAAGGCTATAGTCATTTCAACAACCTTGAGTGTGGGGTATTTTTTAGAAGGCATGGTTAGATTTGGGTTGATCTATCCTTTGGAAATCTTGGCTTTGTGAAGGTCTTTTGACTTGGTTGACTGTGGGATGAGTTGGCTTATTTCGCTATGGAACCTAGCTTAAGTTAGAAAGCTATGATTTCTTTGGTTAGTTAGGGCTTGTTCTGCTTATTTAGAAAGGATGCAATTGGCTTAGACTAGCTCCAGTCAAGCTTTAGTTCAATGCTCATTTGATTTTCAAGGCTTAAGTCAAATTAGGCCTTTAGCTTAGAGCACTAATTTAGTTTGGACTCAAGTTTATGAACTTGTT
Organism: Garcia nutans; assembly: GCA_947685225.1. Classification (NCBI taxonomy): domain Eukaryota; kingdom Viridiplantae; phylum Streptophyta; class Magnoliopsida; order Malpighiales; family Euphorbiaceae; genus Garcia; species Garcia nutans. The sequence goes on along the minus strand of CANTUV010000003.1, from coordinate 9,763,738 downwards.
TTAAGTAGTTTTAACTTTGAAAGAGTGTTTTAAGATAAGAAGGTTATGAGCTTGTTTAGGCTTGGTCCTAATAGGGTGTATGGGTCATTAAGCTTGCAGTCTCAAGGTGAAGATGTCTTGGTTATGGATTTTACAAGGGAAACTCAAGATTTTTTAAACATTTTGGTATTGCAAAGATGGTTTGGACTAGTCTTGGTTGTGGACTTTGTCCTTGCAAAATTCAGGCTACAAAGGTGTTAATGGTTTGGCAAGTTGAAATATAGAGATGGTTTGGTTGGTTGGAATATGGAGATGGTTTGGCTGGTTGGAATATGGAGATGGTTTGGCTATCTAGACTTCCTAGGGAAGACTTGAATTTTGTGGACCTTATAATGTGTAGGAATTTAGCTTTATCTTGATGAGTAGCCATCATAGCAAGGAGCTCATTAATCACCATTTTGTTCAATGGTTTGAGTATTATTAGAACCTCTGCACTGGAAATCAAGATTAGGTCATTACCTTGCTTTTTCAATGCTTATCAATAATAATAAGGCTTTTTGATTTTGTTCAATGACACTTTATGGTAGGTTTAATAATTTGGTGGTTGTAAGTGTTTGTTTTATGATACTATGAGAAGGTACAACATTAGTTTTGATGAATGAGAGGAAGATACTAAGAAGACTGCACCTAAACCTATGACTCAAGTGATGGTTTATGGGTATGCCCCTTGAAGATTTGACCATAGAGTTTTGACTTCAGGGGTTTGTGCAACACCCTTATATCATATATACTTATAATATATATAACCCATATATATAAAACACATATATAGAATACAAGAATGATACAATAATTATCTGTAGTAGTTTCCATTTAATAATAAAAACATAACTATTAAAAAATATAGCTTTATTTAAATATAAAATATCTAAAATTTTTTTTTTCAGAGTTTTGTTTATAATTTTAATAAATCCTAAAATCAATAAAACACAACCTGCATGGAAATGGCACTCCTAAAACTCTCATTTCATTTCAAACCCACCTCTTCATTAATTTACATCTAAAATTTTCAAAATTCAAAACATTATTCGTTAAATACATATATATATACATAATACCTCAAATTTATTTAATTTACATATGGTTTGATTATGATTCCAACCCAATATATATATATATATAATAATTTTACATGTATGGATCACCAAAGAGGATATGGTCTCGTGGCAAAAACTTTACCTCCAAAATCAGCCTTAAGTCCTAGATTCCCTCTCAGGTCTGTTAGGGCTTCTTGTCTTAACCCTGTCACCTACACGATAAAATCAAATCATGCTACGCTATAAGCTTAACAGTACAAACTTTGATAACACAAAATATTTTAACAAAATAATGTATTCTTTATGCCATCATTGTAATGCAATGCTCATTTATCATTTAATAGCCCTTAAATTTTATAAACACATCACAGTCATGCACATTGGGCCCAACAAGTCCCTACACAGTATTCAAGTTGTAGAAAAATTGATTTGACCTATTGCAACCCAAAGGTTCGACATCGGAGATCTAAGTGTCATATATATATTACTCGAAGGTCATTCCCTCAAAACAAAAGTGCCCAACACCAGCGTGTCTCACCCGAAGGCATATAATAAATATGATACTAGTATATCTCTCCCAAAAGTGAATCATTGGTATGCCAAGTTGACAGTACTAAAATTAGCATTCTGGAACAAGTAATTGTGTAGGGCAACAAACAACACATTAAATTACATTTTCCTCATTTTCATCACATTTATCATTGTTCCACATTCCATAACCATTTTCCACATTTTCAATCACATTAAGCATCACTTTTGTCACATTTATAATGTGACTTATTTTCACATTTTCAATACATTATATAATACATTATCATTTTCCATAAAATAATATTCTTTAAATCCAAACTAATATACAAATCATGCTTTTTAACAATCATGCATAAAGTAATGAATAGTGTTACTTTAAAGAATAACAACATTTTTTAAATTGTGCCAATGTGGATGATGCCAAATGTAAATATTCAATTTAAATGTCAACAAAGTATGTACTAACCTTATTTAGCTTTAAAATCAATTCAAAGCCACCCTCCAAGCCTTACTTCAACCAAACCTTAAATTCTTCCACTTGTATAATTTTTCATCTAATCACTCCTAATCCAAACAATAAGTACAATTATTCAATTAGAATAATTTTCGTGCTTAATTTATACAAAATAACCACTAATTATACCAAATCTAACCAAACACCCATCAAAACCCTCATTCTCTTACTACTTTCCTCAAACTTCACCAAAACAAACTCATTTCCATTATCCAATGACAAAATCATTACATACATATCAAAAGAACTTCAAAACAATATATTTCAACAGTTATAATCACCTCCATCAAAAATAAAAATTTCACATAATCTTGATTCTAAAGAAAAGCTAATTAAATTGAAAGAATTCTTACCTAATGCTTAATTAATATTCAAAATCACCTTGAATCCTTGGAGATTCTTGTAAAATTTGGTGTATACGATGAACTTGAGCTCCCCTCTCTCACTCTAATGGTGGTCGGCCTAAGGAAGAAGAAGACGAAGAAAAAAAATTTAGTTTTATTATTTTTCCTTTCTTTCCAACCACACATATATAATTATTAATTAATTAATTATTAAGATATTTTTAATCTTCTTATCCAAAAATAATCTTAACCTTTCTTTTTTTATTATTATATTTACTTTTAACTTTTACTTTTTACCTAACTTTGTTTTTTAGTGACAATTTATATATTAGGTATATACCATATATACATTATATATCTAATATATATTTTATGTATACATTAGGTATATACTATATATATCATTCTTCCAACACATTAATTAACACTCCATATTAATTATTTAATTGTATTTAATAAAAACATAGGTGTTAGAGTTTGCCCCATGAAGATATCACTTTGAGGCATCGACTCTAAGGTTTGCCCCACTGATATATGATCTTGGTTTAAGTAAAACATCCTTATTTTAGCTTTGATTTTTGATTGAGCTGCCCTTTTGGATTTTAAACTTGATAAGCTTGCCTTAATTTTTACCTAAGCTACCATTTCAAGTTTTCTGCTTAGCGAGCTCCTTTTTTTAAATTTCTTTTTTACTTTTTCTTATATGCTCTTTTTTTTTTAGAAAAACCATGGCATGATGTGATTTAGATTGAACCTAATGAGAGGTAGCATACGTATCTCTATTATTAATATTTTTTTGACAAACACTTTTCTTTTCTCGAGAGAATCGGGTCGACGTAGTTATAGTTTTTGAGCTGATTGGTGATCTTGGTCTGCAAAAATGGTAGTTCTTCCCAAAATATGTCTTTTTGAGTTAATCATCTCTTTAAGGATCTCGTATAGTCCTCTTGTCAAAGTGTTAGGCTAGTTTTTGCTTATAGCCTTAAATGCATCACTTGTCCTATTTTTGGTCACATTCCTATCTTGGTTGGTAAGATGGGTTTTATCTAATAAACCATAAAAAAGGAGTTTCTCTTGTGGGAACCTTCTTGTGTTCGTTTGATGATTGCCAAGTTTTTTGTTGGCTTTGACTGCGTCACTGGTTCGTTGGTGATAGATTTTCTTCGATAAGTTGACCTCTCTATGATCAAGTTTTAAAAATTTTCAATGATGATATAAATTTTATGAGTTCCCCCCTTTTTTGTCTCTTTTTTTTTATTTTGGTTTATTTTGAAATAATTCATAGTGGGGCTTTTAATAATACTGTCTTGGAAAAAATTGGATAATCTCTTAATGATCTTAATACCCATCATTTTGCAGATCCTTTTGTGAAGATGCAATCTTTATGCTAAGGTTTGAGTTATTTATTTATTTTTTGCTTTTTATTTATTTATTTTTATTTTTTAACCAAGCTTAGAATGGAAGCATATAAAGTGGTAAGGAAAAGATCTAGCATTTTATTTATCATTGGAAAATTATAAAAAAGGACTAACATACTCATAATATGACAACAACTTTGAGAAGGGATGGACTCTAATTTTGACTAAGAGATAAACTTAGGGCTAGTAGACTTGGACTAGCGTGTGGCTTGAGATGAAGTGTGATAGATTGACTAAGTCATGGGCCTTCTCATAGCACCAATTACTAGGTGGGCCATGGGGGATTATCATGAAAAAGGTCATCTAGAGGGGCTAGTGTTTATGCTTGGATGGTTTTTGAGAGGAATAATGGTTCCATTGTCCACCAGGCCATCGATTCTATGGCTTAGGTTTTTGTACATGTCTATATCATGCTCGATGCCTTGATAATACTCACAGAACTCATTGGCATTCAAACTATTGGGCAAACGGTTTGGTGGAGGTCTTGGCTCCAAAGGTTGAACTAATTTCTCTTGTAAGGCCTTTTTGTATACCACACTCAATGGCATACCCAAATTTGTAAAAACATACTATTCTCTCTTGATTGCATACACTTCCCTGTTCTCATAATTAGTGGTGTAGGTGGAGCACTTCCCATGCCTAAAGAGGCTATCTCATCCTTGAATTGGCTCATCTAGACTAAGTCCTTAATCTTTATGGCAGTAGTGACCAAGGCTTTGAAACTGGGTAAGTGTTGGGTCTGCGGGTGGGTTTGATGTATTAGTAGAAGGTTCTTGATTATGATGTTAATTTATTCTTACTCTGGAGGTCTATTTACCATTTGAGCTACCTTGGCCCTCCACCTGGTAAGGAACGAGGAGAGGGATTCATTCTAACCTTATTGGGTAGTCTCTAAATCCCTTCGAGTCACATTTACTTTAATGTTATAGTAGTATTACTTTGTGAAGGCATTATAGATTTATTTTCATGTCTGGTACTTCTTTTTGTAAAGGTCCAAAAATCATATTGCATTTGTCCCTGTTAATGATTGTTGGAATAGTTGGGCAAGAAGCTCATATGTTACCCCAAGTGGAGAAAGGACACCAACATACATCTTTAGGTGAGTCCTTAAAAGGGTGGTGCCATTGAATCTGCCTATGTTTGGTATCTCAAACTTAGGGGGGTACTATGGTATTATAGAAGAAGGTGAGAGAGAGTCAACATCAACACACTTCTCACAACTCTTGCCATTCTTTGTTTGTTTTTCCATTGACTCTATTTTCTCCAGCAACTTTTGAGAGGGATCACTTCCTTAGGAAGCGCTAGGAAAAGGAGTGGTATCTGTCACTATCTTTGGAGCATACCCCATTTAGGTTAAGCCAATAACTAGGACATTTAGACTGGGTGGATTCTAAGGAGGTGTTGTATGTGGGGAAGTTGGTGGTGTTATATGGGTAAAAGCAGTCAGTGAGGCTCAGGAAGTAAAAACTATATTGGGAATAGTGATAGGAAGATTGGACTGAGTAGGGGCAAGTTAGATTATATTGGCAACTTCTTGGAGAATGGAGCTTCTCTGCTCAGTCAACATGTTGATCAACTTAGTTTGTTGATTGGCCATTATGGTTCGAAAGATCTCTTCTTGTCTCTCAAGAAGTGCTTCAAATGTAGGGTATGGTTAGTTTGTTGGGTTATATGTACCATCGCATGAAAAGGGTAGGATTAGTAAGGGCATTTTGAGAGCGATTAATGGGTAAAGCCATATGTTACATAGATTTGGTTTTTGACATGATAGTTTTGGCCGTGGGTCGAGTTAATGAATAAAGGCATGATGTAACTTGGCCATGGGTTGGGTTCATAGTCAAAGGCTTGGTGTAACTTGGCCATAGGTCAGATTCAAGGTTAAAGGCTTGGATTATATGGCCATAGGTTAGGTTCATGGTCAAAGGCTTGATGCAACTTGGCCATAGGTTAGGTTCACGGTTAAAGGCTTGGATTATATGGCCATGGGTCAAGTTCATGATCACTGGTCATGGGTCATAGGTCACATGGCAATGGGTCAAGTTCATGGTCAAAGGTAAGTGCATGGCTAAGGTTCATAAGGGTTAGCACATATAAGTTTGGTTCATGTAGTTAAGCAGCTAGTGCATGATGTGGTACATTGCAAAGGGTAAATAGTATTGTCAATGGCTAAAGATACATGGCATGGTCCATGCCTAAGGGGGAATAGTATGATCCACAACTAAGGGCGAATTAGACTTTGTATCTATGATTCAAAGGGTTAGCTCTTATGGCTAAGGTCTATTGAGGATGAGTGTGGTCCCAAAAAGGGTTGAAAGGTTGGGTTGGGACTAACTGCTAAGGTTCATGCTTAAGGGTATGACTTTAAAGGTAAGGAACTAAGCTTGAGGAGCTTTAAGGGTGGATGAGCCTTATGGAAGGGGTATGGTTTTGATGAGTTGAATTTTGATGAGCCTTATGGAAGGGGCATGGAGTAAGGATCCTTTATCATTCAGGATTGTGGTTAAATGAGAGAATGGTTTAAAGGATATGACAATAGTCATATGGGGAAGAGGTGGGATATGATTGTTGGATGGAGTATATCTGGTCATAGCATGGAGAAGATGGGATATTAGGTTTTGGATGGAGGGCTAAAATTGGGAAGATGATGGCCAACCTAAAAGGTATGGATTAGGTGAGAGAAGATAGGTCAAGTCTAAGGAGTGGACAAGGGTACTGAAGGAGTGATTGGTTTAACTGGGTCATGAATGATGTGGTTTGGTCCATAAGTGTAGGGGGCTTTTATTTCTTAGATTAAGGCTTCTTTTCCTTTTAACGACTTATGTATCAGGTAGGGCATCCTAAAGGTTACTTTTATACAAGGCTTAAAGTTTAAGTGTGACATACATATGTGCACGAGAAAAGATCTCATGAACTTTATACAAGAAGGCTTTAATTATTAAGGTATATACAACCTAAGGTTAAGTTCTAAGGTCATTACATAAAAGGGTTAAGGGTGACTTAGACAAAAAGGTCCCATCTCACATCAGCAATATACCTAACCAAATGTTAGATAAGGAATATGGCGTGAGCTCGACAGTACGTGCATGCTGGTCGCATGTAATGTCTGAAATTTCATGTCATGATTTCTATATTGTACATATACTGGACTGTGCATGGTGTTATATGTGGTTTGGAAATTTGGAATTAGTGGAAAAATAAGGTTGGATAATCCTTAAAAAGTGGAAAAATGAATCCTGGTATGGATTTAATAAGTATTTTCGAAAAAGAATTTTAAAGCTATAAATTATGAAAATACCCCTTGGCCCTAAACTAAAATTCTACTGTAATTAGTGTAACACCCTTATACCCTATATATATAATATATATACCCTGTATATGTATAATATATATATATATATATTACAAAAGTGCTACAATAAATACACACAAAACTCTTAATTAAATATTAAAAATAATTTATAAATTTATAAAAGTAAATTCTCTGAAAAAAATTTGCCAGAGTTTTGCCTGTAATTTCACAAATCCCAAATTAAAAATCATACAACCTGCAATTAGAAAAGTACTCCCAAATATAGTTTCTTCATAATGTATGTTACATAAAACCTTTTCCTAAGATTTATCTAATACACAAAATCAAAGTTCATAATGATAAAAAATATACATGTATGCATTACCCTTTGAGTTAGTTTCATTGCACACATAATCTCTAAGCTCCAATCACAGTCCTAAACGCCAGTCCCAATACCTGCATGATATATACTGTAGTGCTAAGCCTAAGAGCTTAGTAGCATGTACTTTGATAATAAATTAATTTAAGAATAATGCAATGTGAACTTCTTTTAACATATCATGATTAATGCTCTTATGTATAAAAACTTTCATAGAATTTATCAAAACACTACAATCACATGCATTGGACCCGCGTAGCCCAATATAATATTCAATTTTTAGAGATATTATTTTGGTCTATCGTGACACCCAATATCTAGCCCGAAGGTAAATAATATCATAAGTGATGCTCAACGTCTAGCCCCAAAGGAAAATCATATCATAAGTGATGTTCAACTTCTAGTCTCGAAGGCAAATCATATAATAGGCATGTCATATCCACATTACCAAATACAAAACTCTGGAATAAGATATTATACAAGGTAATCACATATCATTTCATGTTGTCACATAACATAGCCAATTATGTCATTCATCACTTTTCAACACTTTATCCATCATTTCTCAACATTTCCATATTTACTCATCATAAACATCACATTCTATGCCACTTACATAATGTGGTCGAATTATACACACTAAATGGCATAAGGTCCATTTTTCCATTACCACATTTGAAAATGCCAATGACCATGCTAAAATGCCGTAAAATTCATATACAATGCATATCACACTTTTAAATAGATAACTATACACTTTACATATGAATACTAACATTAAAGTAGCATAATACAAATATCAACATACAATGTAGCACACCCATTCAATGAATTTTAATACATGATTACCAAAGTATATACTAACCTTCACTTAAGGCAACTTCCAAGCCAAGTTCACTCCCTTTCTTTCGCTTTACTAAAATGGTCTTCACCTTTTGGATTGGGCAATCCCACACTTCTCACCTCCTAACCACATTATAAGTTTAAATAATTCATTAGAAGAATAATTCTACTCATTTTAACAATTCAAACCTCATTTATCACATTTCTTTCAAATTTACAACATTTGCCCTAACATTCTTTAATTTTAGAAATCTACTCTAATAAATTCCAAATCAAGTTTTAAGGTACATCATATCATTAGATATCATAATAACTTTACATAGATATCATTAGATATCTACTCTAACATTCTACTCATTTTGTCTCTTCTTTTGACTTTAATTTTAGAACTTTGAATAAGGTAGTAAGGGTAATTAGGGTTTTGGTTAAATTTGCAAAGAATGGATGTAAATGGCATTTGAATAATTAAATTTTGTTAGAATATGACTTTTCTTTTATCATCATCATCATCAACATCATCATCATCATCATCATCATCATCATCATCATCATCATCATCATCATCATCATCTTCTTCTTCTTCTTCTTCTTCTTCTTCTTCTTCTTCCATCAATAAATATGTATATATCATATATATACTTTACACATAAGTTATGTATATTTTATGCATATGTATATGTAATGTATATTTTATTTATATATCAAGTATATAATATGTATATATCTTGTATTTCTCTCTTCCGACATACTAACTACCCTCCAAATTAATTATTTAATAGCGTTTAAAATTCATGGCTATTACAATTGGGATATGAAACATGGCTAATGGTGTGTTAAAATAATTAAAGCAATTATTTTTATGAATTTATGAAATTAAAAACTGAATAAAGATACAATTAAAGTGTGAGCATGGATTTTCCTCCCCACTCCTAATGGAATGATTTTTGCGACTTTGATATTGTTAGACTTTGGACCCTAGAGAAATGAGCCTAAGCTCAGAGAATATGAGTCACTACCCGGACGGGCAAGAAAGAAAGTAGAAGGGGTGGATGACTTGATTTCTAAGAAATCTCCAACCTCTATTAGGTTTGAAAAATTGGATATGCATTGGGAAGGTAAGAAATGACCCAGTAACCTCATAACGCCCGGTCCATTAGAACCGGCTCCTCAAGTCTAATATTACTAAAATTTTAAATTATTATAATATGACTCATATTACAAGAATTATTAAAACAAATAAATATCATATCATAAATCAAATAATCAAATAATAAAGGGCACCCATATAAGATGGAAATATGCCCTTATAATATCTGAAAGTCCATAAAAATGGGTACCCACATAAAGTGGACATGTACCTTTACAAATCTCTCAAAAATAAATAAAATAATAAAAGAAATAATTTAAATAAACTAAAACACCTACCATAGGCAGAAACATGCCTTTTATAAGTCTCTTAAAAAAATAATGCATTCCTAGAAGAAAATAGAAACAAGGAACATAATATAGACATACATAAAACATTTAAATAATTAATATAAGCAAGTACATAAAAGGAAATCAAACAAATTCATAAAATGATATCCTAATTTGAAAACAAGTGAGTTGAATAATTATTTTTGCTGGCTTTAAGAACATAGTATGTAAATTAATTTTAGAAACACAATATCAATTTAAAACTGAAATTCGAAAGACAATTATTTATATAAATAGAAATAAAAATCATAAACCTATAGCAAATTTGCTATAGGCTATAGCGAAATCGTTATGGACATTTTTTGTTTATTCTCGATTTTATTTGGCTTTTAATTACATATTAAAAGTAATATTTAACATAGTTCTATTTATTTAGGTTCTATACAAATTTTTATATTGAATTTTAAGCAATTATAAAATGTATTTAATGTATGAAAATTATTTTATTTGTCTTTTACATACAATTCAAAAGTAATATTTAACATAAAGAATGCGCTACTATGGGATGTCACTCAACCTCTAACAATCACAATACAAAATAAAGTTCCATTTTGAAAACATGAGCGGGGGCTAAAGGGACATGCCCGTGTAATACAAAAAGGTTATGTTTGACACTTGAATTAATTCAGGACATGGCCATGCATAAAGATTCAACACACCCATTTGTATTAAACTATTTCTACCAAAAATTAAAATTTTTCATAATAGTTTACTCAACCATGGCACACCGGTGTATATACTTGAACACGCTGTGTTGAAACCTAGACATGCCCTTATTCACCATATACACATGCCCGTGTCAAAATGAATTATCCTATTTCCAAACTTCCAACCAACTCAACTTGTAAATGACACATTCCTAACATATTATCAATCATCCTCCACTCATTTATGTCCATTACCAATGAAAACTCTGCCAAGGTAATTCAAAATTCAACACACGATCCATAAAAAAATTACTCAATAATAAGATAACAATATCTATTACTTTATAGGCAGACCCCAACCTTTCTACATAACTTTAAGTCTTAAAACACTTTGAAGTATCTAACATTTCAAACTATATACCCACCATACAAAGTTCACAAAATTTACTATATGAACACAAATAAAGTAATCATACAAAATTCTTTAACCACTTTTTTCCAATGCAGTTTATCTTGCAGTTCTAATTTCTCTCTACAAATCCTACTTTTGTCACTTGATTTGCACATTAGAAACAAGTCTAACAAGCTAAGAAAAAGCCTAATGGTACTTGCATGCATACAAATAACCACTAGTATTAAATAAAGAATATCAATGAGTAATAATTGACAACAAATAAAACTTATAAAATTATTTCAACTCTTTAACAATTCATATTGTTAATCTTTCAAATCCCAAATATCACTAAGGTTCATTTAAACTTTATATTCAATGTTATTATTAGGGATTCCATCATTTAGCACAGTTCTTAAACTCAAAAGAGTTCATTCGCATTGCCCTCACTCACATTATACATTTAAATCCTAGACTTAGATAGGGGGTTCAATAATGGCAAGTAAATGCCCTGTAGATCAGTCAATATGGGCAAAGACTTAGTAACAGTAATGACACAAAGTGTTGAGTACAGCGATGACACAAAGTCTCTAGTATCAGTAAGGACGTCCACCCTTTGGCTAGCCATTCAATCCACAACTAGGTTTAAATGTAGTATAAGTCAGTGCAATTCGATCATTAACACTTTCAATTAATCTTTTATTGTAACACCCATAATTTTGGGTACATATTATATAGTTAATATATATACTTAATATAAACAAATATGCAAAGATATACATAATAGATAAAACAAGTATACATAACATATAAATGTATATCAAGATATACATAACATATAAGCAAATATATAATATATATATTCATTTATTGGTGGGAAGATGTTAATAATAATAATAACAACAACAACAATAATAATAAATAAAGAAAAAGAAAAGTCAAAAAGTAATATATATGCGTATGGCAATTAAAGAAAATTAAATAAATAATAATTATATAATAATTAATAAATTAATTAGTTAATATATATAAATATATGGATGGAAATAAAGTTAAGGAAAGATTAAAGTCTTCTTCTTCTTCCTTTGGCTCCTTCATGCTCGAATCCTTTCTATGAGAGAGAGAGAGAGTTTTGCTTTAAATACTTTACATTTCTTAAGAATTCCAAGGTTTCAAGTAGAATTTTGAAGAGAAATCAAGAAACATGTAAGTATCTTTCATTTTAAGTTTGATTTTTTATTTTAAGATTATGTTTGAATTAGCTAGACAGAGAAAGTATGTTTTAATTGCTAAACTTGAAAGAAATGATGTTAAAATTATAAGTTTATAATGAATTGTTAATTGGTTATTTGAAAGGAGCAAGAATGATGGAGGTAAGGTTTTTTAGAGATTATGTGCAAATTAGGATTTTTGTATGGGAGCATATAATTATTGGCATGGAATAATTTAATGTTGTTTTAATGTATATATTATGATTTAAAGGTTAGAATTTTCATATGGATGAGTTTGGATGATGTTATGGTTATGGATATGTTATGTGAAAATTAGGGTATTTGAAATAAGATTTGATAATTGTGGAAATGAGTGGTTTTGTTATTATTTTGGTATGCAAATACTATTTTTATCGTTAAATGTTGGAAATGAGTGGTGATAGTTAAAGTTTGGATAAAGTAGTAAGTTGAAAATTTAGGATTTTAATGGGATTTTGATGAGAATTGTTTAGATTGTGATAATTTAATATACATTGGGCATAGAAATGATTTTAAATGAGTAATGTTAAATGTTTTGCATTATGTGTGTGTAGGTCTTACAGATAAAAGTGGTGGAGTTTAAGGTTTGGCTTGGGAAAATAAATAAGGTTAGTACATGTTTTTAACTATTATTATGTGAATAACATTGTAGTTGACATAACATATTGCAAACTTGAGAATGTGTTATGTAACTTTAAATGTTCCTTTCTAATAGAATATGTGTATTATATAATTAAAAAGTGATTAATGCATGAAATATAGTAGATGAGCCATTGTAGAATGGCTATTGCTATGGTTATGTGAAAAATGTGTAAAATACGAAAATTCTAAGAATAATTGGAAAAGATGTGAATTGAACAATATGATAAGCAATTAGAATTAAAATGTGAAAAATAGCAAACAATGTGAAAAATGAGAAAAACTTGAGAAATGTGGAAAAGAAAAAAATGGAAAGGAAATGGGAATTTGAAAATATGGTGTGTGAGCGGGGATTTTCATCCCCACTCCTGGCGGAATGGTTCTTGCGACTTCGGCACTATTAGGCTTGAGGCCTTAGAGAACATGGGCCTAAGCCCGGAGAAAATGGAGTTACCACACGGATGGGCTGAAAAAAAGGAAGGGGTGGATGACTCGATTCCTAAGAAATTTCGAACCCCCTAATGGGTTCGAAAAGTTGGGTACGTGTGGGAAAGGTGAGAAATGGCCCAGCACTACCACAACGCCCGGTTCATTGGAACTGACCTCCTTTGCAGGTCTTAATATTATAAAATTCTTAAATATAATGATATCATCCATACTACATGTGATCATAAGAATAAATAAATACTTTATTAAAATCACAACAATGTCCAAACAAAACAAATAAATGGATACCCGTCCGAGGATGGAAACATGTCCTTATGTCATCCATGTCTAAAACTAAATAGGACACCCACCGAAAGGTGAAAATGTCCTTTACATTAATTTTGAAATATGAAGATAATTGAAATTATATAAAGATTAATTAATGAGGTACCCAATCATGGAAACATACCTTTTACATTTTTTTGAAACCAAAATAAATCAATAAAAATAACAATCACTCATCAAAAATAAATTATTCATCAAACATATAAATCAAAGATATAAATAAACCATCAATCAAGACATATAATAAACATGCTTCTAATTTAAATAAAGCAATAAATATATAAATTTAGGGTTTATGCATCATTTAGGGTTTCTTGAATAAAATTAGGGTTTTGTAGGTTTTATGTTTAACAAATAGGGTTTTGTATTTTAATTACTGGATTAGTCAACTAAGAAATATTTAATATAAAAGAAATAACATGGCTCCTGGATGGACAAACAGGTTGATCTTTGATTTTATGTAATTAAGATTTTAGTAATTAAATATGTATGACCAAAATAATGAAGCTATTGTGTTAATATAACAATCCAAAACAATCAAAAAAGTTTTAAAGGTAAAATAACATAGCTACTATGATAATTAATTTTGACAAATAAAATTAAAGAGACATACCTAAGTTTGAAGGTTCCACCAAAAATTATTGATGAAATTCTTGGCCAAGCTTAACACCAGGGCAGAAGATTGCTTGCTGCCTTGATTCCTTATTGTTACTTGATTGTTGCTTTTAAATTTTCAAAATCTAGTCCCTGAATCAATTGCTAAGAAAAAGTCCGAATAATTCTTGAGTCAAAAAAATTCTCCTCCCCCCTTTTTATGTATATTTTTAATGTGGTATTTATAGGCAATTAAAATAAAAAACCTACTATGTTAAGAAAATTAAAAACTATTTAGGAAAATATTAAAACCATGTTAAATAAGGATGGGACGAAAACTTCGCGAGAGCTGCTGGGCTGGCGTGGATTGCTGCGGGCTAGAGCGAGTCTGCGCGAGCTGGGGCTTAGCTGATTCGTTCGTTTTTATTTTTATCTTCTTTTTTTATTAAAAATAAATATTATTATATTATTAAAAATAAATAATAAATAAAATAAATATTATAAATAATAAATAAAATAAATACTATAAAAATTATTTCATACGATTTTAAAATATCGGACCAAACCTAGTAAAAAATTAAAAGTCTACAGTTTGCCCCCTGCTTGAATGATTTGAAACTTTCAGTAGAAGAGAGTGAAAAGCAACATGACTTTGATCAAATTTTGGGTTGGGGATGGTGTAGACCCTTAATTTTTGATCCAGTCCGATCCGATATTTATAAACAGTCTAAAATAATTTTTGTGGTGTTTTAATTAAATAATATTTATTTTAATATTTATTACTTATAACATTTATTTTAATAAATAAATAAAAAACAATAAAAAATAAATAAAAAATTGACAAAGGAAGAATCGGCGACGAAAATTTTTCGTCGCTGGCAACGAATTGGCTTGGGCTGATTCCAAGGATGAAGATCCAATTTTAAGGGTGAAGACCCGATCTCTAAGGATGAAGATCCGTTTTCAAAGGTGAAGATTTGATGCTAAGGACGAAGATCCAAGGTCCAACGACGAAGATCCATTTTTAGGGTAAAGAACCATAATGCATAGAATAGTCGGAGTAGTCAGAATCCTCAACTGATAAAAGGTTAGTCAAATCCAATTCAATCTTGGGTCCAATTACCCAGTCACAGGTCCAAGTACCCAAATTTAATCCATTCTCGGGTCCAAGTACCCAATCTCGGGTCCATGTACCCAAATCAAATTCATTCTTGGGTCCAAGTACCCAAATTAAATCAGTATCGGGTCCAAGTACCCAATCTCGGGTCCAAGTACCCAAATCAAATTCATTCTTGGGTCCAAGTACCCAATCTCAGGTCCAATAATCCAATCTCGGGTCTAAGTACCCAAATCAAATTTAATCCCGGGTCCAAGTACCCAAATCAAATCAATCTCGGGTCCAAGTACCCAAATCAAATTACCCAGTTTAGGATCGAGTATCCAAATCCAGTTTAGGATTGAGTATCCCAGTCCAGTTAGGATAGAGTATCCCAATCCAATTTAGGATAGAGTATCCAAATCCAGTTTAGGATCGAGTATCCCAATCCAATTTAGGATCGAGTATCCAAATCCAATTTAGGATCAAGTATCCAAGTCAAGTTAGGATCGAGTATCCCAATCCAATTTAGGATTGAGTATCCAAATCTAATTTAGGATCGAGTATCCAAGTCCAGTTAGTATCGAGTATCCCAATCCGATTTAGGATCAAGTATCCAAATCCAGTTTAGGATCGAGTATCCAAATCCAGTTTAGGATCGAGTATCCAAATCCAGTTAGGATAGAGTATCCCAATCCAATTTAGGATCGAGTATCCAAATTTAGTTATGATAGAGTATCCAATTCCAGTTTAGGATCGAGCATCCGAATCTAGTTAGGATCGAGTATCCAAGTCTAGTTTAGGATCGAGCATCCAAATCTCTCAGGTCTAGAACCCAAAAACCTCAACCGTCTCAAAAATTAAGTCTTATTGCTTTTCACTCTCTTTCACTAAAGTCTCAGATCATTCAAGCAGGGGGCAAACTGTAGACCCTTAATTTTTGATGCAGTCCGGTCTAATATATTTTAATTAGTCCAAAATTATTTTTGTGTTGTCCAATATATTTTAATTAGTCCCAAACAATTTTTGTTATCTTAATTAAATAGTATTTGCCTTAGTATCTAATTTTTATTAATAAAAAATAAAAAATAATAATAATAAACAAAAAAATAAAAATAAAAATAAAAATAAAAATAAAAATAAAAATAAAAATAAAAATAAAAATAAAAATCAGCGACGGAAAAATCGGCGAAGAAAAAATCATCGTCGAAAATTAGCATGGACGAAATGGCCCGCAGGCCAATTTCTTCCGCCGCAGCACGCTGCCCCCTGCAGCAGCTTTTTTGCCAGCGTAATTTTTCCGCAGCAGTTTTTTTCGCTAGCGCAATTTTTCCGCAGCTAATTTTTCCGAAACCAAATACAATTAGGTTTCGGTTTCCTTTTCCTAATTAATGTTAGATTCCGTGAATAACTAAAATTAATCATAAAAATCTTCTATAAATAAGGACTAAAACAACACAAATAGAGAAATTGGATCGGATTTTGGAGGAGAAATTGAGACCGAAATTGAGGAGGAAAACTTTGAATCAATCGGACTTTTTGAGAGAGCAAACAAACAATTCAATAAATGAAATGCAGCAAAGCTTGTCTTTGTTCTTGTTCATCTAAGAAGTGATTTTTGGTGGAACCAACAAACGAAGGTATGAATTTCTTTATTTATTTTTTCTTCACAGTAGCATGAATCATCCAATTGTCTTTTAGTTCAAAAAACCCTAGAACTTTAATTTACCTTTTCTAAAGCTTAAAAATCTTAATTCGTTTATTTGTTTTCCAAAAATTTTAAAATTGTTATTTTTGTTTCTTCAAAATCTCAAAACCCTAATTTGCTTTCCAAATTTTCAAAATCATAAATTAAATCTGTTTCTTTCCAAAAACCCTAAAAAATATCTTTTCTGCTTCTATAAACTTTAAATCGTTTTGTTTATTTTCATAAAGTTTCATAAAATTATCAATTGATTTTCAAATTCTAAAATCTAATGCATTCTCCAAAACCCTAATTCTAAAATTCTAAAACCCTAATTCAACTCCCAAACCCAAAATAGTAAACCCTAACTCCCTTGAAACCTTAAACCCTAATTCTTCTAAACCTTAATCCTTTAAACCTTAAAACCTCATAAACCTAAAATTCAACACAGTAAGTAGCTAATAGTCATAAACTTAATGTTTTAAAGTGTTCAAACTCTAATTTCATGATTTTACCACTCAAACACTAATTTGGTTAATTAAAGAACTTTATCAACCTCTTAAATTATAAAACTTTAATCCATCTCAATTCCTTTAAAAACTCACAGTAACTTAAATCCACAAATTCCAAAACCTTAAACATGTTAAATAAAGAACCTTAAATAGAAACAATAGCCCTAATTTGAATCTTTATTTGCTTTATTCAATTTTATATTTGATTATGCTTTGATTTATTTTATATGCTTTAATTTATTTAAGTTCAATGATTAGTTTATTTAATTTATCATGGATGGATGTTTACTTTCTATTGATGTTTAATACCTTTGATGAATGATTTATTTATGATGAATGGTTATTTACATTTATCGATTTATTTAGATTTCCAAATGTTGTAAGAGGTATGTTTCCACTTGGTGGGTACCTCATTAGTTAAATATCATGTAATTTAAATTGCTTTTCTATTTTTGAATCAATGTAAAGGACATGTTTCTACCTTTCGGTGGGTGTCCTATTTAGGAACGGGATGGAAGGACATGTTTCCATCTTCGGATGGGTGTCCATTTATTAGTTTTGCTTGGACATTGTTTTGATTTTCAATATATCGATGTTTTATTTTAATTATTGTGTGTAATATGGATAATATTGTTATATTTAAGAATTTTATAATATTAAGACCTGTAAAGGAGGCCGGTTCCAATGAACCGGGCGTTGTGGGGGTGCTGGGCCATTTCTCACCTTCCCCACACGTAGCCAACTTTCTGAACCCATTAAGGGGTTGGGGATTCCTTAAGAACCGAGTCATCCACCCCTTTCTTTTTTCCCGGTCCGTCCGGGTGGCGACTCCATTTTCTCCAGACTTAGGTCCGTGTTCTCTAAGGCCCTGAGCCTAAATAGTGCCAAAGTCACAAGAACCATTCCACTGGGAGTAGGGGCAAAAATCCCCGCTCACAGTGGCAACTCCACTGGGGATAAGAGAAGTTGATTCCGTTGGTCTTTATATTATACTATTCTTTCTTATAATGATATTATCCATTGAATCATCTTAGATTGCATCGTGTGCGTGACTTAGGATGCCCGTGTTACCCGTGTTATGTTATATAAGGGATACCATACTTTCACTCAAGGTATGGAGATTGAGCATGGCATAACCACTCATAGCCTTATACCATTTGGTATATACTTGCTATGGGAACCTAAGCCTTTTTACCCAAAGACTAAAGCTCATGCAATTGGCCTAGTTACTTTCCTTAGGTTTTACCCCAAATGCATGTTGTTTGACTATGGTTAGTTTATCTTGGCTTAAATCATGGCTTATTTGGTTTGATCTTTTTCTAATATGACCTAAGTATATTGTAAGCTCAAAATAAATTTTTCTTTAAAGTCCAAAAGACCAAAGCTATTTTCAAAACTTTTCAAGATGGTCTTTGGACATAAAACTTTTCTAAAAACAAATCAAAAATTCTTTTTCTCATAGCCCAAATACTAAGCCCAAAATCCATTTTTCTAAGATCTTTTTACAATGAGCTTAGAAACAAAATTGTTTTTATCCAACCTTTTCTTACAAAGAGCTTGCAAATTATTTAAGTCAATTAAGAAATACCAAAAATCAATTGTTAGCCTAGTTTATACTAAGAATAATTAATCATGGGCTTATTTTTGGCATGAATCAATAGTTACCTTTTTCAAGTGAGAAATCTATTTATAATAAACCTCTTAATTTAGTTTTAATCCAATATAGCATAAAAGCTACAATAGTTGGTTAAATGGATTAAAACCTAATTAATGGGAATTATTATGAATTGATTTCCATTTTCGAAAATATAACTATTGGTTAAAACGTCCGAGGGAAATATTCGAAAATAAGGTACCCCATATTGTTATTTTGTTAACCATATACCTAGGAAAAGAGACTCGCCATTCGTGTGTGGATGTTATAAGGTTGGAAGGAGCATCCTAATTATCCTTGTTTGTTGATTGTTTGTGCATACATACATGCATACATTTGCATCTCATATCATTGATCCTCTCTGGCTCACAGCCCTGGATTATGATAGTTCAAAAGCTTACGACAATCCGACCTATGTCGGAGACGAAGTATCTAGCAACAACTCAATCACTTGCTCAACAAAAACAATGGATCCCGAACAAATTCAAAGAATGGTGGATGATGCCCTCAATGCCAAGATGGAAGAAATAAAAGAGGCCCTAGCTGAGACCATGAAGAACCAATTGGCTGCAATCTTAGAAAATCATGCTGAGGCATCTGCTAGCACTAAGAAGCCAAAGGACAAAGGGAAGATTAAAGTTGGTGAAGTAGTTTTTGATGATGATAGGGTGATCATTGATGATGATGATTGGGCTCAATACTACCAAGATCCTCAAGACAAAAAGTAACCGAAGGTTGTTGAGAAGGCAACTATTGAAAAGACTGAGACTTCTAATGTTGAAAAGATGATTGTGGACTTAGAAAAGAAATTTGAGAAGAAACTGAAAACTGAAGAAATGTCCGAAGTTGACAAATTATTTGAGCTAGATGAAGAAGTTCCGTACAAGTTCAAGATGCCATCTTTTGCGAAATTTGATGGAATTGAAAATCCTCATCTCCATGTGAAGCAGTATATCACTGCTATGCAATTTGCCCGAGCTACTAAGGCTCAAACTCTAAGGTACTTCATGCTCTCATTGGATCCTGTTGTCCAAAATTGGTTCAATACCTTAGATGATGGAACACAAAAGAATTGGGATTTGCTATACAAGACCTTCATCCAATAATATGGATATAATGTTGAGATGGAAGTTACCTTAATGGAAGTGGAGTCCATAAGACAAAGACCAAATGAGAATTTTGTGGACTATGTGAAAAGATGGAGAAACAAGGCTGCTTTGCTCAAGAAAAGGCCCGATGAATCTGATCAAATAAGGTTGATTGTGAGAAGCGTCCTGCCTAGTCTTCATGAAAGGATGTCTCATACACTCATCCGTGACTTCAAACATCTTCTCCAAGCTGATCTACAAATTGAAGAGTGGGAAAGGGAGAAAAATCGCTTTTCAATAAGAAGGAATGAGAAAGGGAATTATCAACCTAGCAATCAAAGCACGCAAAAAGAAGTTGATGTTAATGCTACTGGTCAAGGAAATAAAAGCCAATTCTTGGAATTGGGAAAGCCTCTATCTTGGATTTTTAGCAAGCTGCAAAAGAAAGGGTTGTTACAACCGTTAGCTCATCGACCACTACATAATCCACTGCCACCAAACTTCAATGCTGAGGCCTTCTGTCAATTTCATCAAATGCAAGGGCATGAAACAGATAAATGTGCTCATCTAAGGCATGAGATCCAAGATTTGATTGATAGTGGCAAGCTACCAAAGCCGGATAAGCCCAATACCAAGAACAACCCTTTGGCTAAATTTGGAAGAGTGCCACCACCAGCAAACTTTATGGTGGGAAAAGGATTGGAAGAAGATTTTGTTTTATCATCCTTTCAAGATGAAAAAATTGAAGATGTGAAAGGAGAAGAAGCTTAACTCAACAAACTTCCCATGGCTTGTTTGTTTCTCTTATTTTATTTTCTTTAATATTTAATTGGAACAATCATGTTTTTCAAAATTAAATTTGTTTGAATAAATTACTTTTATCAAAAATTTTGTTGGTCTTTGTTCATTTTGGTACTCAACCAATGAGGAATCTAGCTTGATAATTCATGAATTAATATATTTATGCATCATGACTCGAATGACTTTACTAGATGAGGGAATTGCTCTATAGCATTGAGTTGTGTATGCTTACTTAGAGAGGGCTCTTGCATAATTACCTTTGTCTAGGTCCTAGTCAGTCTTATAACATGCTTTGACAAACTTTCGAGGCGAAATTGAACTCTACTTATTTAAGGGAGAAATGATCTAGGCATTGTTTGGTTAGCCAACAACTAGTGTCCACCCTATTAAATATCAATCCCTAATTGTCCCTTTGAGCCTTCATAAGGTTTTAGCTTTCTTTTCATTGGCATATAACCCCAATAACCTACCCTAAGCTATTGTGATATTTTTGACAAGTCTTATGATCACTAAGATGAAGAGGTAAGAAGATCAAAGAAAGAAATGAATACCATGAAGATAGTTGAAGTTGTCAAGACCATAAGAGTGGTTGAAGTTCTCGATACCATAAGGGTAGTTGAAGTTTTCATAGTATTTCCAATATATCAAGGCAATATCAGAGTAACAAATGATTTATCCCTGTTAAAGAAGATTTATGTTACTCCACTCATCCATTATTGGAAGCCCAAGTTAATACAAACAAGACAACTCTTTTAGAGCTAGAACCAAACAAAAAAAATAAACAAAAACAAACAAACAAACAAAAAAAAGAAGAAAAAAAAAAGAAGAGAAAAGGAAAAGAGAAAAGGAAAAAAAGAGAAAGGGAAGAGTAAGGAAAGAGAAATTGGAGAAAAAGGAGGAAGACCATCCAGTTCTTGAAAGTTCTGTACTTGATAGTCCTACGAGAAAAAAGGACAAAATGATAAAAGAAAGGGAAGAGTAAGGAAAGAGAAAGAAGAGGGAAGAGTAAGAAAAATAAAGAAGAAAGAAAAGGGAGAAGAAGAAAAGAAACAAATTTGGGTAACAAAATTTTTTCAAGGGCAAAAACTGTCCTAATCAAGATTCAAATTAATGCCAATAAGATAGAAGGAATTTAGAGTCTAGCAAGTTTGCCTCCAAGCTGCCTAAAATTCAAACAAGAAATTTGTAGTGTGAGGGTTTGTCCAATGTGTCACACCAGCTTCAATCTCAAAATGGCCTTCATTTAACCCGTGTCCCTTCCATTTCAAGCCTATCAAAGACCTGTTGATCTCTCTTGGTAGGTAGAGTCTATTAGTGGAGATAGTTTGGATAAACATGCATATGAGATAGACAATATTTAAACTCAAATAAGACCTTTGGCCAAGTAATGTGTATGTGCCTATCTGAAGTGCAACAATTCTTGCTTAAATAGAAATGATTCCTAAGTTTAGTACGGTAACTAGGGTTGTCATGTTATAGATATGTTAATTTGAAAAATCAAGTCCTGAGGTACATTGACATTAATTTGGCAAAGCCAACATTTGATTTCAAAATTAAAATTCAAAAAATCAAAATTCAAAAAAAAAATATTTTTCTCATACAAAACCTTCAAGTTAAGGGAAGTATGTTGAACCTCCTAAGGACACATTGGGCAAAGAAAATTATTATTGGCAAAGTTATGAAGAAACTACCAACCGACATGCTGAAATATAGTTTGAAATGGATGCATCCCAGACTCTGCTGCTTAGGGTCTCCACCACTCATGTTTTCAACATCTTGAAGATAAAAGCCACAAATGAAAAAGCTTTCGATCATTCCAATGCAAGACTTGAACAAGCGTCAAAAAGGAACCAATGAGAACACTTCTGCTAATCACCTCGGTCTATGAGTCGATGGATCGACTGTAAGTATTATTCATGCATATCATGCATACATGAGCATATCACATCGCACTTTCTTGTCTTGTACTGTCTATTCCTTTTCAAAGTGAACAGCAAATACCTTGTGAAGTAAACAATCAAAAGAAGATATCAAATCAATCGGGCATAGAAAGCCCATTGCTTGAGAAAGCTCCAGTAATCTTGCAAAGAAATCCATAAGTTCTGCCTTTGATAGATTGAATTGTTTGTTTGCTCTCTCAAAAAGTCCGATTGATTCAAAGTTTTCCTCCTCAATTTCGGTCTCAATTTATGGATTTCTTTGTTCTTGTTCATCCAAGAAGTGATTTTTGGTGGAACCAACAAACGAAGGTATGGATTTCTTTATTTATTTTTTCTTCACAGTAGGATGAATCATCCAATTGTCTTTTGATTCAAAAAACACTAGAACTTTAATTTACCTTTTCTAAAGCTTAAAAACCTTAATTCGTTTATTTATTTTCCAAAAATCTTAAAATTGTTATTTTATTTCTTCAAAATCTCAAAACCCTAATTTGCTTTCCAAATTTTCAAAATCATAAATTAAATATGTTTCTTTCCAAAAACCCTAAAAAACATCTTTTCTGCTTCTATAAACTTTAAATCGTTTTATTTATTTTCATAAAGTTTCATAAAATTATCAATTGATTTTCAAATTCTAAAATCTAATGCATTCTCCAAAACCCTAATTCTAAAATTCTAAAACCCTAATTCAACTCCCAAACCCAAAACAGTAAACCCTAACTCCCTTAAAACCTTAAACCCTAATTCTTCTAAACCCTAATCCTTTAAACCTTAAAACCTCATAAACCTAAAATTCAACACAGTAAGTAGCTAATAGTCATAAACTTAATGTTTTAAAGTGTTCAAACTCTAATTTCATGATTTTACCACTTAAACACTAATTTGGTTAATTAAAGAACATTATCAACCTCTTAAATTATAAAAATTTAATCCATCTCAATTCCTTTAAAAACTCACAGTAGCTTAAATCCACAAATTCCAAAACCCTAAACATGTTAAATAAAGAACCTTAAATAGAAACAGTAGCCCTAATTTGAATCTTTATTTGCTTTATTCAATTTTATATTTGATTATGCTTTGATTTATTTTATATGCTTTAATTTATTTAAGCTCAATGCTTGGTTTATTTAATTTATCATGGATGGATGTTTACTTTCTATTGATGTTTAATACCTTTGATGAATGTGTAACACCCTGATGCCTTATATAAGTACTATACATATACCTAGTATACATACAGTAAATATATAAAGTATAAGGATGCCACTTTTCGTTACCTTTTTAAAAACCTGTAACAGAGTTCAAACCACGATATGTTAATTTACATAATATTTACAAAATCATTGTCTTTATCAAAACTTCATTTATACATATAACATTCCTTTCGTCAAAAATACATCAAAATTAAAAGTTATACATGTATGCATTACCCTCTAGTTGGTCTCAACAAATCTTTACTCTTCTCGTGGCATAACGAACAACTATGTATCTTCCACCAAGCTACCTGCGTGATTACACATCCGCGCTAAGCCCGAAAGCTTAGTAGTACAAATATAAAAGATAAACATACCTTATAGAAATGCCAACATGTAATGATATGTCAAATTTAGGTATCATTAGTTTCTTATCATGTTTTTCCTTTTTAATTTCATCTTTCATAGATCTTAATTAATTTCATATATTAAACACATATATACATAACATTATTACCAATTCCAACCCATCACTTCTCAATCAATATATCAATATACATACATTATATCTCATACCAACCAAGAGTCACACTTCCAAAAAAAACAATCCTTATCACCACACAATTCATCATTGATATCCACAATCAATACACACCTCACATATCATACTTCATAGCATTAGTTTGTTCACAATTTACTAATCATCAATCACATTTCCAACAAAGGCAATTATTAACACCAACCATCATTCATCACTAATATCCACAATCTATATATATCACATTTACAACAAATGACAGACTCGGGCCCAAAAGACACTAATATGCTATTCGACTTTAAGAGTTAATGCTTTGGTTTAATTATCACATTCATCAATATCCCAACTAGGCTTCAAGGATTAAGTTCAACCAAGCTTCAAGGGGAACAAAGCATGCTAAGTATCAACCCAACTTGGCTTCAAGAACTAATCCAACCTAGCTTCAAGGGTTGTAACATCTCAATTAGGCTTCAAGGACTAGACCCAACCAAGCTTCAAGGGGAGTAAAACATGTTAAACTTCAACCCAACTTGGCTTCAAGGATCAAGCCCAACCTAACTTCAAGAGATTGTTACCATTAGGCATGCCACCAACAACAAAACTCTGAAAATGAATAACACATTAGATACACAATTCGTTGATTATTTCATCATCAATATCATTTTCAATTCTCATCATCATTTTGGCAAACATGCCTCACATATCTCAATTGAATTATCATAGCCAATCACAATGGCTTCATATCACATTTGAGTTATCATTGCCAATAACAATGGCTTCATATCCCATTTTATCTTAAATCACATTTCATGTTTCATCATTGATATATGCAACATCAATTACATTACTACACAAACATATTATTAATCAATCATACTATATAGGCATGCTTCAATCATATCATTCAAGTATACCTAATCCATTTCATTGCACATATCTCTTAAATTCATGGTCATATAATCCATATGTCTATTCATTTCATTTTGATCATCATTATCAATCATGATAACATCACATTTCATCATTTCTCAAAACACATTAACATCATTCATTATTAAAACATTCATCAAATAAATTGCATTGCACATACCTTTTTAGATGATCCTCATCTCTTCCACACTATACAAAACATAACATTGTTCATTTAATATCACATGCATCAACAAATGTAAGTTCCATTTCAACCATATAAGAAGAACAAAAACCAAACACAGTAGCCAACACACCCAAGGGACACGGCCAAGCTTGTGGCCGTGTCTCTCAATACCAATTCAAGCCGAGGCAGACACAGGCAAGGGGACACGGCCGTGTCTCTCCACAAAATTCAGGCAGTGGCAAACACACTCAAGGGACACGGCCAAGCTTGTGGCCGTGTCTCTCCAAAATTCAACCAACACGGCCAAACTTCCCTCAACTTGGCCGTGTCTCCCAAAATTAATAGATCTTGGCCGTGTTCCATTCTTATTTTGGCCGTGTCTCTCAAATATAAAACCCTAAACATATCCAACACTTCTTTGATTGAATTAAGAACAACTTATGCACAACACAATCTCATTCAAATGAGTGTAATTCATGTTCATCACAATATTCATTTTAACACTATATCCACCACACATTCAAACACTTTCCACATCAAACCCTAAAAACCAACATCAATCTTCTTCTTTCTATAACAACATCCATTTAACTTACCATTTTTAAACAAAACCAACACCAATTTAACCTTTCTAACTCACAATCAATTTCCATACCTTTAAACACCTCTCAAACACTCTAAATTATGATATTAACAATTCACAACACACATCAAACACATCTTCAAAATACCAAAGGAAAAACAAGAGAGTACTTACCTTAGATGAAGAAATTTCACAAATCTCTAACCAATCCTTTGATTCTTCCTTCAATTTGAGCTTAGAATCAAGAACACCTCCTTTGCTCTCTCTTTCCCTTTAGGTAGCCGGCCACCACAATGAAGAAGAAGAGAAATAATGAAGAAATCACAAAGTCAACACTCATTAAATACTCATCCAAAAGAAAATTACTATAAGACCCTCATACACATTTTAATTCCTTTTATCATCTCTTGCCCACTTTGGTAATTTCACACTTAACAATCTAAATATCTTCTTCCCTTGACTAAGCACTTTGACTTGAATATATGTTATATATATTGCCATATACCCAACATATACACTTTCTCCATACATTGCTTTCTTTCCAAACAACACATAACCATTCTCTCTCAAATTCTTTTAACATTCAAATAAACCATACTCAAATACACCACCTATCAAATACACATTCAATTCAATAATAACAATATTATCACAACTTCTAAGGCACACTTTGGGATATTACAATTCTCCCCCTCTAAAAAGAAATTTCGTCCTCGAAATTATCAGTACCATAACACTTCATTCTTAACAAAATACTATCTTAACTTCCATATGAAGTTAATTAAATTCTTAAGTTGTTATATCATCAAATCACATAATTTATATGTCTTATCACTTCCTTGATCAAACATTTAAAAGAACTCATTCCATTTCTTATCAACATTTTTTTTTACAAGAATCAGATTATTTTATAGCACACTTATACGTCATCCAATCTTTATATTTAATATACATTGTTCCTTCATCTCTTTGATATTACTCTCTTAGCTTTAACTTTAGAAATCATTGGTTTATATCTGAGTATTAATCATCCCATCTTTACAATCACTGTCTCAATAGTCATTTGTCAAACCTCAATGGATAACAAGATTCTTATTTCTCACAAATAAAGTCACCTCTTTAACATGCTTTTTATTTAACTTGCCTTCTAATACATTATCTTTCCACTTATGTTACAAATAACCAAATCTTTTCCCTTTTTCATCATGATTTATAACTACTATAACTCCATTCATTTATGTCCCATCACACTTTAACTTTTTACGTCAAACACATTATCATGTAAATAATTACACTCTTGGTACAAATACACACATTACATCTCAATAATGATTTATAATCTTAGCCAAGACCAGATCAACTGATCTATCTATCACGATATACTCAAATTCCAATCTTGTTCAATTCCCACTAAAAATCAATTTATTCAAATTCATCATGAAAGTTCACAATATTCATATATGTTTATATATAACCTAATTCCATTAGAATAAACTTATATACAATTCCTGATCTCTTCTGATCCATATTTAACCAAATTATTATGATAACAAATCATTTCAAATTATCTTAATATAATTCTCACCAATTCTCATAATAATTTTATACCATATTTACTATCAATAGTTCTTTCACTTAATTCTCAAGTCCATTCATTTATTTCATTTCATACCATAAACATATTCAGTATAACTTTCAGTCATATTACCCATAACTCAACACATTTCCATAATTTCCTTTCTCTCTTTACCTTCATAAGTATAACCAAGTTCTTAACATAAAACGATAAGGTACAACCTTATCCATCACAACTTTTAACTATACTTCTCAAACAAAATTCCAATCTCACCAAATCTGTATTACAATCATCTTATCCAAGATCCAGATTTATTGATAACAAATTAATCGATCAAATATATTGAACAAAACACATGGCCTTAAGAGATTAATATTCAAGCCTAGAACTTTCAAATCATTTCTATTCTTATATAATTTTATTCTCAATCTTTACAGATACAAAGCTAAGATGTATCTAAAAAAATTACATATTCCTACTTTACACTTTTGCAATATCAAAAGTTGACACATTCCAACTCCGTTTCAACCCAATTTGCACTCAATTATACAATCTTAATCAACTTAATTCAAGTTTTAACAATATTACTATAAACATATTCAATCACATGCAATTCCCATATCATTTCTATTCGTCACTTCATTTCTAATCCATTTACAATCTCTTAATATATATATACATAGAACTTTTCATATATGAATACTTTGGAACTCTAAATATCACATAATCGTCAAGTTGAATGCTCATCATGACAATTTCCACTATTTACTGTTATTCAAGTCTATGCCATTCTCACTTCCATCATATAATTCATTTGGCTTTACACAGTTCAAGACCTAATCTCTCTTAGGTCTACTAATACATACAACATCATTTTCATATCACTAATTCCATAATAATACCACATACATTTTCATGGGTCACCCTCATAATGTGATTCACCCATTTGTTTATATGTCATAATTTCATTCATATCGAAAACTCAGTTCACATATCATATACATGTATACACTTAGTTAGATGCTCTTATTTATCATACATTCAATACAAATTTTCCTTTATAACTATAACAACCATCCCAGTCCACCTGCTGAGCCATTCCTATTCGGAGAAACCCTCAGGGCCTCTAGCTGGGCTGCTACAGTACTAAACTGCCCTCACAGCCTTCCAACAGGATTCGCTTATTTGACTTACACCCAAGACACATGAATGCAAGTCGCCTCTCCGGACCGAACACTTGACCTCCCCCTTAAGAGAATCAGCGAAATTCATCCAGTACCATTTCTTCCAATATGATACAAAGTATCTATTCACACAACACACATATATATATTTTTCTGACTATAATAGCACTTTATATCCATCTTAGCCACATTTCCAATGTAACATCTCTTTCACTTCCATCTTTAAAAACATTTAATATATATTTCCATATCCATTTTTACCCTTCTCAATTAGTGACTTAAAATAGCTTATCCACTTCCCTTTTTACTTCAAGACAAATCCTCATACTATCAATTACATTACTCCATTTATAATACTTCCATATGCAATATTAATCATTTCATCTAGTTCATGTATTGCATATACACTAAACCATCAACATTCAAATAATCTTTATCAATTTCCACTAAAACTTTAACTTTTCAACTTATTACTTCACTTAAACTTCAATTTGCCAAACTCATCTTTTCTTAATATTACTTAAAAAAAACATCGTATATATTTATATATCACAAAGCAATATCAAAACATATAATTTCCACAATTACCAAGCTCATTTCAGAATCTCAAATATCGTATATTACCACCATTACCATGAGCTTTCACCATATTCAAACATCTCACATTTCTAATATTAAATTCACAATGGTTGCATAAAAATAACAATACCAATCTATATTCTTACTTAACCAAACAAAACCTTAACTGTATATACATCCCCAACTTTACATAATCACACTTTGTCTCTACTAATCAACTCATTCAATATTCCACCATACTCTCCGCATTTAAATAACATAACTTTCAATATTAACAATTCGATATTATTTCCTCTGTCTAACAAACTCAACATTAACAAACCCAACATAAATTTTATTATAAAGAGGTTCAAATTATAGAAGAAAGAGTACATACTCTTATCTTGATTTAATTTTCAACTTTATTCTCCTTTTCATTTTTTTATGTTTCAATTCATATTATGTCCTACATAATATTGCTCATAAACATCAACATTACCTTCCATGTTGCACACTACATAACATTTTCATATTCATCATCAATATGCATATATCACATTACATTTCGCAATTTGTTTCTCATAATCAATTAGGCACTATGCCTCAATTATAATTCATTTCCAACATCATTGCCAACAATCATGGTTTCTCATCACATCAACATAGTATACACATATATCATCAACTATATTGAACATTTTATATAACACAAATATTCTACAAGTCATATTATGCCACATCCGAGACCAAGCTAGGTGTAAATGCATATGCATGTATTACCAATTTCATTTCAAAACTTTTCTTTTCAATTCCCTTTAAGTTTTTCAAGACTTTCTCTTTTTAATTTCACTTAGGCCGAGAATCTCGAACCTAAGCTCTGATACCAAAATAATTGTAACACCCTGATGCCTTATATAAGTACTATACATATACCTAGTATACATATAGTAAGTATATAAAGTATAAGGATGCCACTTTTCGTTACCTTTTTAAAAACCTGTAACAGAGTTCAAACCACGATATGTTAATTTACATAATATTTACAAAATCATTGTCTTTATCAAAACTTCATTTATACATATAACATTCCTTTCGTCAAAAATACATCAAAATTAAAAGTTATACATGTATGCATTACCCTCTAGTTGGTCTCAACAAATCTTTACTCTTCTCGTGGCATAACGAACAACTATGTATCTTCCACCAAGCTACCTGCGCGATTACACATCCGCGCTAAGCCCGAAAGCTTAGTAGTACAAATATAAAAGATAAACATACCTTATAGAAATGCCAACATGTAATGATATGTCAAATTTAGGTATCATTAGTTTCTTATCATGTTTTTCCTTTTTAATTTCATCTTTCATAGATATTAATTAATTTCATATATTAAACACATATATACATAACATTATTACCAATTCCAACCCATCACTTCTCAATCAATATATCAATATACATACATTATATCTCATACCAACCAAGAGTCACACTTCCAAAAAAAACAATCCTTATCACCACACAATTCATCATTGATATCCACAATCAATACACACCTCACATATCATACTTCATAGCATTAGTTTGTTCACAATTTACTAATCATCAATCACATTTCCAACAAAGGCAATTATTAACACCAACCATCATTCATCACTAATATCCACAATCTATATATATCACATTTACAACAAATGACAGACTCGGGCCCAAAAGACACTAATATGCTATTCGACTTTAAGAGTTAATGCTTTGGTTTAATTATCACATTCATCAATATCCCAACTAGGCTTCAAGGATTAAGTTCAACCAAGCTTCAAGGGGAACAAAGCATGCTAAGTATCAACCCAACTTGGCTTCAAGAACTAATCCAACCTAGCTTCAAGGGTTGTAACATCTCAATTAGGCTTCAAGGACTAGACCCAACCAAGCTTCAAGGGGAGTAAAACATGTTAAACTTCAACCCAACTTGGCTTCAAGGATCAAGCCCAACCTAACTTCAAGAGATTGTTACCATTAGGCATGCCACCAACAACAAAACTCTGAAAATGAATAACACATTAGATACACAATTCGTTGATTATTTCATCATCAATATCATTTTCAATTCTCATCATCATTTTGGCAAACATGCCTCACATATCTCAATTGAATTATCATAGCCAATCACAATGGCTTCATATCACATTTGAGTTATCATTGCCAATAACAATGGCTTCATATCCCATTTTATCTTAAATCACATTTCATGTTTCATCATTGATATATGCAACATCAATTACATTACTACACAAACATATTATTAATCAATCATACTATATAGGCATGCTTCAATCATATCATTCAAGTATACCTAATCCATTTCATTGCACATATTTCTTAAATTCATGGTCATATAATCCATATGTCTATTCATTTCATTTTGATCATCATTATCAATCATGATAACATCACATTTCATCATTTCTCAAAACACATTAACATCATTCATTATTAAAACATTCATCAAATAAATTGCATTGCACATACCTTTTTAGATGATCCTCATCTCTTCCACACTATACAAAACATAACATTGTTCATTTAATATCACATGCATCAACAAATGTAAGTTCCATTTCAACCATATAAGAAGAACAAAAACCAAACACAGTAGCCAACACACCCAAGGGACACGGCCAAGCTTGTGGCCGTGTCTCTCAATACCAATTCAAGCCGAGGCAGACACGGGCAAGGGGACACGGCCGTGTCTCTCCACAAAATTCAGGCAGTGGCAAACACACTCAAGGGACACGGCCAAGCTTGTGGCCGTGTCTCTCCAAAATTCAACCAACACGGCCAAACTTCCCTTAACTTGGCCGTGTCTCCCAAAATTAATAGATCTTGGCCGTGTTCCATTCTTATTTTGGCCGTGTCTCTCAAATATAAAACCCTAAACATATCCAACACTTCTTTGATTGAATTAAGAACAACTTATGCACAACACAATCTCATTCAAATGAGTGTAATTCATGTTCATCACAATATTCATTTTAACACTATATCCACCACACATTCAAACACTTTCCACATCAAACCCTAAAAACCAACATCAATCTTCTTCTTTCTATAACAACATCCATTTAACTTACCATTTTTAAACAAAACCAACACCAATTTAACCTTTCTAACTCACAATCAATTTCCATACCTTTAAACACCTCTCAAACACTCTAAATCATGATATTAACAATTCACAACACACATCAAACACATCTTCAAAATACCAAAGGAAAAACAAGAGAGTACTTACCTTAGATGAAGAAATTTCACAAATCTCTAACCAATCCTTTGATTCTTCCTTCAATTTGAGCTTAGAATCAAGAACACCTCCTTTGCTCTCTCTTTCCCTTTAGGTAGCCGGCCACCACAATGAAGAAGAAGAGAAATAATGAAGAAATCACAAAGTCAACACTCATTAAATACTCATCCAAAAGAAAATTACTATAAGACCCTCATACACATTTTAATTCCTTTTATCATCTCTTGCCCACTTTGGTAATTTCACACTTAACAATTTAAATATCTTCTTCCCTTGACTAAGCACTTTGACTTGAATATATGTTATATATATTGCCATATACCCAACGTATACACTTTCTCCATACATTGCTTTCTTTCCAAACAACACATAACCATTCTCTCTCAAATTCTTTTAGCATTCAAATAAACCATACTCAAATACACCACCTATCAAATACACATTCAATTCAATAATAACAATATTATCACAACTTCTAAGGCACACTTTGGGATATTACAGAATGATTTATTTATGATGAATGGTTATTTACTTTTATCGATTTATTTAGATTTCCAAATGTTGTAAGAGGTATGTTTCCACTTGGTGTGTACCTCATTAGTTAAATATCATGTAATTTAAATTGCTTTTCTATTTTTGAACCAATGTAAAGGACATGTTTCTACCTTTCGGTGGGTGCCCTATTTAGGCACGGGATGTAAGGAGATGTTTCCATCTTCGGATGGGTGTCCATTTATTTATTTTGCTTGGACATTATTTTGATTTTCAATATATCGATGCTTTATTTTAATTATTGTGTGTAATATGGATAATATTGTTATATTTAAGAATTTTATAATTTTAAGACCTGTAAAGGAGGCCGGTTCCAATGAACCGGGCGTTGTGGGGGTGCTGGGCCATTTCTCACCTTCCCCACACGTACCCAACTTTCTGAACCCATTAGGGGGTTGGGGATTCCTTAGAAATCAAGTCATCCACCCCTTTCTTTTTTCATGGTCCGTCCGGGTGGCGACTCCATTTTCTCCGAACTTAGGTCCGTGTTCTCTAAGTCCCCGAGCCTGAACAGTGCCGAAGTCGCAAGAACCATTCCACCAGGAGTGGAGGCAAAAATGTCTACTCATAATATATTTTGATTGATGTTTGATGTCTTTGATGAATAATTTATTTATGATGAATGGGCGTTTACTTTTATTGATTTGTTTTGATTTCAAAACATTGTATGATGTATGTTTCCATATTTTGGGTACCTCATGTATTAAACATCATATAATTTAAATTGATTTTATATTTTGGACCAATATAAAGGACACATTTCCATCTTTCGGTGGGTGTCCTATTTAGTTTTAGACATGAACAATGTAAGGACATGTTTCCATCCTCGTATGGGTGTGCATTTAATTGTTTTGTTTGGACATTGCTTTGTTTTTAATATAACAATGCTTTATTTTAATTGTTGCATGTGGTATGGATAATGTTGTTATATTTAAAAATTTTATAATATTAAGACCTGCAATGGAGGTCAGTTCCAATGAACCGGGTGTTATGGGGGTGCTGGGCCATTTCTCACCTTACCCACATGTACCTAACTTTTCGAACCCATTAGGGGGTTGGGGATTCCTTAGAAATTGAGTTATCCACCCCTTTCTTTTTCCCGGCCCGTCCAGGTGGCGACTTCATTTTATCCTAGCTTAGGCCCGTGTTCTCTAAGGCCCTGAGCCTAAATAGTGCTGAAGTCGCAAGAACCATTCCACCGAGAGTGGGGATGAAAATTCCTGCTCATAGTGGCGACTCCACTGAGGGTAAGAGAAGTTGATTCTGTTGCTCTTTATATTATTCTACTCTTTCTTATCATGATATTATCCATTGCATCATATAAGATTGCATCGTGTGCGTGATTTAGGACGCCCGTGTTACCCGTGTTGTGTTATGTAAGGGATACCATACTTTCACTCAAGGTATGGAGATCGAGCATGGCATAACCACTCATAGCCTCATACCTTTTGGTATATACTTGCTATGAGAACCTAAGCCTTTTAACCCAAAGACTAAAGCTCATGTAATTGGCCTAGTTACTTTCCTTAGGTTTTTACCCCAATTGCTTGTTGTTTGATTATGGTTAATTTATCTTGGCTTAAATTATAGCTTATTTGGTTTGTTCTTTTTCTAATAGGACCCAGGTGCATTTGTAAGCTCAAAATAAATTTTTCTTTAATGTCCAAAAGACCAAAGCTATTTTAAAAACTTTTGAAGATGGTCTTTGGATATAAAACTTTTCTAACGGCAAATCAAAAATTCTTTTCTCATGACTCAAATAAAAAGTCAAAAGTCCATTTTTTCTTAAAATCTTTTAACAATGGGTTTTTCAAACAAAATTATTTTTGCATTTCATCCAACCTTTTCTTATAAAGAGCTTACAAAATTATTTAGGTCAATTATGAAAATACCAAAAATCAATTGTGAGCCTAGTTTATACTAAGAATTATTAACCATGGGCTTATTTTTGGCATGAATCATTATTACTTTTTCATGTGAGAAATCCATTTATAATAAACCTCTTAATTTAGTTTTTAATCCAATATAGTATAAAAGCTACTTTAGTTGGTTGAATGGATTAAAACCTAATTAATGGGAATTATCATGAACTGATTTCCATTTTTAAATATAACTATTGGTTAAAACGTCCGAGGAAAATATTCAAAAATAAGATATCCCATGTTGGTATTTTGTTAGCCATATACCTAGGAAAAGAGACTCGCCATTAGTGTGTGGAAGTTATAAGGTTGGAAGGAACGTCCTAATTATCTTTCTTTCTTTATTGTTTGTGCATACATGCATACATACATTTGCATTTCATATCATTGATCCCTTTTGGCTTATAGCCATGGATTACGATAGTTCAAAAGCTTATGATAATCTGACCTATGTCGGAGATGAAGAATCTAGCAATGACTCAATCACTTTCTCACCAAAAGCAATGGAGCCCGAACAAATTCAAAGAATGGTGGATGATGCCCTCAATGCTAAAATGGAAGAACTAAAGGAGGCCCTGGCTAAGACCATGAAGAACCAATTGGATGAAATTTTAGGAAACAATGCAGAAGCATCTGCTAGCACCAGGAAGCCAAAGGACAAAGGGAAGGCTAAAGTTAATGAAGTAGTTTTTGATGATGATAAGGTGATCATTGATGATGATGATGATTGGGCTCAATACTTCCAAGATCCTCAAGACAAGAAGAAAGAGCCGAAGATTGTTGAAAGATTAGCTATGGAGAAATCTGAAACTTCATATGTTGAAAAGATGATTGCGGACTTGGAAAAGAAATTTGAGAAGAAGCTGAAAATAAAAGAAATGTCTGAAGTTGACAAATTATTTGAGCTAGATGAAGAAGTTCCATACAAGTTCAAGATGCCATCCTTTGCAAAGTTTAATGGAACCGAAAATCCTCACCTCAATGTGAAGCAGTATATCACTGCTATGCAGTCTGCCCGAGCTACTATGGCTCAAAATCTAAGGTACTTCATGCTCTCATTGGACCCTATTATCCAAAATTGTTTCAATACCTTAGATGATGGCACAAAAAAGAGTTGGGATGTGCTATACAAGGCCTTCATCCAACAATATGGATACAATGTCAAGATGAAAGTTACCTTAATGGAAGTTGAATCCATTAGACAAAGGCCAAATGAGAATGCTGTGGACTATGTGAAAAGATGGAGGAATAAGGCTTCTTTGCTCAAGAGAAGGCCTGATGAATCCGATCAAATTAGAATGATTGTGAGAGGATTGTTACCTAGCCTTCACAAAAGGATGTCTCATACACTCATTCGGGATTTTAAAAACCTTTTGCAAGCTGGTCTACAAATTGAAGAGTGGAAAAGAAAGAATAACTGCTTTTCAACAAGAAGGAATGAGAAAGGAAACTACCAGTCTGGTAACCAAGGCATGCAAAAGGCAGTTGATGTTAATGCTACTGGCCAAGGAGGAAGAAGGCAGTTTTCAGAATTGGGGAAGTCGCTGTCTTGGGTCCTCAATAAGCTACAAAAGAAGAAATTGTTACAACCCTTAACTCCTCATCCTTTGCCTAACCCTCTCCCACCTAATTTTGACACTAAATCATTTTGTCAATTTCATCAAATGCAAGGGCATGACATGGACAAATGTGTGAGGTTGAGGCATGAGATCCAGAATTTGATTAATAGTGGGAAGCTGCCCGAGCCCAAAAAGCCAAACACCAAAGACAATCCATTGCTAAGGTTCAATAGAGTACCACCACCGGCAACCTTCATGATTGGAGGAGGTTTGCATGAAAGTTTTGTCATGTCTTCTTTCCGAGATGTGGATGAAGAAGAAACCAAAGAAGAAGAGGTATTTAGCAAAGTTGAACAAGTTATGGTGGGTAAAGAAGTAACAATATGTGTTATCAATGAGTTTTGGGATTCAAGTGATAGTGATGATGATCTTGTACCCGAGAAGGAGGAATGGATTTGGTCCGAGCCTGAAGAAGATGAAGTAATAAACTCAAGATCTGGTAAGCCTTATGCAAGGCCACCACCTAAGGAGGTAGGAGCTAATAAAGGAAAGGAAGTTGAAGTGGGAAATAAAGAAGAGCTTAAGCAGTTTAAAAGAACCCAAGCAAGTGTCAGTATTTGGGACTTATTGGTCACTTCTAAAAAGCACCGTGAAAATATGGACAAGGCCTTGGCTAGCATGCCAATTTCTACCTCCACAACACCGGAGGAACTGATTAACTTCATAAAAGTTGAAGGAGTAATGAAATGTGAAGACATTCAAAAGAAGAGAGAAGTTAATATGAGAATGGTATCTTTCTCAAATGCAGATTTACCGGAAGAGGGGAGAGATCACATCCACCCTCTCTTTATTAAAGTGGAAATCAAAGGAAAAAAGACTCCATGTGTAATGGTTGATGATGGGTCCATCATAAACATTTGTTCACTTAAAATATTGCCAAAGCTAGCTATGTCAACCAGGGATCTAAGCCCAATCGAGGTAACCATTCGGGCTTATGACAACACCAAAAGGCATGCCAAAGGAACTTTCAAAGCTGCTATGAAGGTAGGTCCAATTGAATCTATTGCTGAATTTATTATTTTGGACATACCTGTTACCTTTGCTCTACTTTTAGGACGACCATGGTTTCATCCTCTCGGTGGAGTTCCCTCCACCCTTCACCAAAAGATCAAATTCCCTAACGGAGATGAGACGGTGGTCATTGAGGCCGAGGATAATGAGGTTGTTAATGCTCTAATGATTGAGAGGCCACTCAATGGTTTCCAAGTAGCTATAATTTCTGATGAAGTAGTGGACTCTAAGGTCTTGAACATGATGAAAAACATGAGCTACCTTCTTGGAGCTGGTCTTGGAAAGGGCAAGGCCGGTGTGACAAAGCTTCCATATTTTAAGACTCAAACTTCTTAGAAAGGGTTGGGATATGAAGAAGCTAGAAAAGATGTTCATCCAAAGATGACTGAGAAGATGAGCTTCCTACCACTCGAAGAAATCTTTGTCAAAACTCCAGACATGGGACCACTCCAAGGAAAGCCCGAGCCTTTCATGTTCATGGGAAAGTTGATCCCGGGTTTTAAAATTTTTGTTGATGTTGTCGAGATAGTGGAACAAGTGAAGAAAGAGCTCACCCTGCCAGCCTGCCCTAGTTGAAGAGAAGTTTGAAGATGTTCTGTCTTATGATTTTGTGAACAATGATTTTGATTTTAATTTTCCTGCTTTGTATGAGGATGATGATGTTTTCTTTTCCAAAATGAATGCAATAAAGTCTGATTTTGCTTACTTATGTGACGTTTCTCCTGATGGTTGCATATATTTAAATAGTGGTTACATGAGCATCTTTAATATTAACTCTGTTGATACACAATCATTAAATTTGGGAACAACCGAAAATCTAAAAATATTAGCATAGCATCTGACCTTACTCCTGATGAGAGAGAGAGATTTTAAAAAATATTTAAAAAATATGAAGAAGTATTTGCTTGGTCTTACGAGGATATGCTTGGAATAGATCGAGACATAGTCGAACACCTGATTCCTACTTACACTCACATGAAACCTATCAAACAAAAGCTTAGGCTTTTGAGGCCGGAATGGGCTGAATTGGTTAAAGAAGAGGTCGCTAAACAAGTACAAGTAAAGTTCCTTGAAGTGATAGATTATCTAGATTGGCTAGCCAACATAGTACCCGTGCCAAAGAAAGATGGAAGAATTAGGGTCAATGTGGACTATAGAGATTTAAACAAGGCTTCCCCTAAAGATGATTTTTCTTTACCCCATATAGATGTTCTCATTGATAGTGCAGCCTCTAGCGTGCTACACTAGTTTGTAGATGGATTTTCCGGATACAACCAAGTATTAATGGCCCAAGAGGATAAAGCCAAAACTGCTTTCATTACTACATGGGGTATATTTTGTTATAGGGTGATGCCGTTCGGATTAAAGAATGCTGGAGCAACCTACCAAAGGATGGCCACCACATTATTTCATGACATGATGCATAAAGAATTCAAAGTATATGTTGATGATATGATGGTAAAATAAGATATAAGGAAACAACACTTTCAAAACTTAGAATTATTCTTCGATAGAGCATTGAAGTATAAGCTAAGATTAAACCCGAAGAAGTGTGTGTTTGGGGTTACCTCAGGCAAATTGTTGGGACATATATTGGTCCAAATGGCATTGAGATTGACCCTGACAAAGTTAAAGAAATCAGGGATATGCCAGCCCCCAAGATGGAGAGAGAAGTTTAGGGATTCATTGGTAGATTACAGTACATTAGCAGGTTTATAGCAAAACTCACCACAATCTGTGAATTTATCTTCAAATTGCTTAAAAAGAATCAGCCAGCCCTGTGGAATGAAGAATTGGCCTTTGAGCGAATAAAGGAGTATTTGTTGAATCCTCCTATTTTAAAACCGCCTAAACTTGGTAAACCCTTGTTACTATCCTTAGCAATAGAAGAAGAGTCAATAGGAGCTATGCTAGCCCAAGCAGATGAGTTAGGGATTCAGCACGCAGTTTACTATTTGAGTAGAAAGCTCCTACCTTATGAAATTAAGTATAGTATCATTGAAAAGACCTGTATAGCTGTGGTTTGGTCTTCTAAGAAGTTGCGACATTACTTTCAATTTTATAGTGTGCAAGCAATTTTCAGTTTGGATCCAATGAAGTACTTAAGGGAGACACCCTCTTTGATTGGAAAGTACAGGTGATGGTTGATAATATTGGAAGAAATTGAGATTGAGTATGTAACAAGAAAAACAATCAAAGGTAGAGCAGTGGCGGAATTCCTGGCCCAACAACCATTATCGGATAGCGAAGAAGTAGTCATGGAATTTTCAGATGAACATTTAGAGGCCATTGAAGTAGAAGGATGGAAAATATATTTTGACAGGGTAGTGAATAGGAAAGGAGCAGGTTTGGGAGTCATAGTAGAATCGCCTGAAGGGGAACTTATCTCTTTAGCCAAGAAGTTGAAATTCAGGGCATCCAATAATATGGTGGAATATGAAGCATGTATCTTTGGTTTGGAAACCTTAATGATTATGAAGGTGGATAAGGTTGAAGTCTTTGGCGATTCATTGCTAGTAGTATCCCAAGTAAATGGAGAGTGGGAGTTGAAAGAAGAGAAATTAAAACCATACCACCATTACTTGGCCATAATGAAGAACTTTAAGGAGTGTAGGTTTATACACCTACCAAGAGAAGAAAACCAGATGGCTGATGCCCTAGCCACATTGGCTTCGGTATGGGAAAATCCTGCCAACTTATTCCTTAAGCCTCTGATTCTGACCAGTTCATTAACTCCTTGCTATGAATATAAGACAATCATGGAAACTGATACAAACCATGATGTGTGGTATGATACTATAAGATGGTTTTTGGAGGAAAAGGAATACCCATTGGGGCTAACAAAGAAAGAAAGAAGAGCCATAGCCTTCCATGGAGAGTTATATCGAAGATGTCCTGATGGGGTTCACTTGAGATGCTTAAGGAAGCCTGAAGTGGAGCATATCATGTCAAAAATACATGCGGGAAGTTGTGGTCCACACATGACTGGTTTAGCCCTAGTTAAAAAGATAATTCAGCAAGGTTACTACTGGTTGACCATGGAGAGAGATTGTATTGAGTTTCTAAAGAATTGCCAGCAATGTTAGATGTATGGTAATTTGAATCACATGCCTCCTCAAGAATTGTATTATATGTCTTCACCCTGGCCCTTTGCCACTTATGGGATTGACATTATAGAAGAGATACATCTGACAGCCTCAAATGGTAACCGTTTCATTGTAGTAGCGGTAGATTATTTTTCAAAATGGGTCGAAGCCAAATCCTTCAACAAACTGGGGGCAAGTCAAATGGCTAGATTTATTGAAAAGAATCTTATCTGCAGGTATAGGGTCCCACACAGTGTGATATCAGACAATAGGGTACAGTTTCAAGGTGCAATTAAGGACCTATTCTCAAAGTACCAAATCCATCATCATCGATCTTCTCCTTATAGACCAAAGGCTAATGGTGCAGTAGAAGCAACCAACAAGACAATTAAGCAAATTCTATCCAAGATTACCAAGACATATAGGGATTGGACAGAAATGCTCCCTTTTGCTTTGTGGGGATATAGAACAAGTGTGCTAATGCCGATTGGTATGACACAGTTCTCTTTGGTTTATAGGATGGAAGTAGTGTTGCCAATAGAAATTGAGATCAAATCATTGAGAGTAGTCTTAGAAGCTGAACTGCCTGAGACGAAGTGGGTAGTAAGCAGATACACAAGTAGCTTTATTAGAGGAGAGAAGGTTAAAAGTACTGTATGATTATCAACTGTATCAAAGGAGGATAGCTTGGGCCTACAATAGAAGGGTTAAGATCAGAAAACTCAGAGTCGGAGATTTAGTGTTGAAACAATGTAAACCTAATGTATCTGATCCAAGAAGGAAATTTAGGCCTAGCTGGGAAGGGCCATATGTTGTGAAACAAGTCATGAGTAAGGGTGCAGTGAAGTTATCAGACATGGACGGGAACAAGTTTAGTGAGCCAGTGAACATTGACAAATTGAAGAAGTTTTATGTATAAAAAAATAAAAATAATAAAAAAATAATAAAAAAAAGAGAAAAAGAGCTTACTAGGTTTAAAACCCAAAAGGACAGCCTAGGCAAAAGTTAGGGCAGTCTGCTAGTTCCGAA
Source organism: Garcia nutans (assembly GCA_947685225.1). Lineage (NCBI taxonomy): Eukaryota > Viridiplantae > Streptophyta > Magnoliopsida > Malpighiales > Euphorbiaceae > Garcia > Garcia nutans. The sequence continues at coordinate 9,721,556 of CANTUV010000003.1, read as the reverse complement.
AACACAAAAGGGTGGGCTAGATAACAATTAAGGCTAAGCGAGAGAAAATCATCAATTAGAAAACCCGCAACATAAGTGATTTTGTGTATGCTGGCATTATGTTTGGTTGTTCCCCATTTTAATAAAATAGAATTAATATTAAAATTGTTTTATGTGCACTGTTTTAAATATTTGACCATATATGGATTAAATAAATAAACACAATAGCAAAAGGTGATGACAAATTATAAAAGGAAAAGAAACATCTCTTATTATTACTTTTATTATTTTTTTCATCCTAAAAATACTCTTTCTAAAGAAATTGACAAATGTAAAATCTATGGCAGATGATAAGTGTAACGTGTAGGCCATCTAAGCTTTAGCCGATCTAATTAGGCTTCAGTCAGACAAGGCATGTCCAAATCAGGAGTAAAATTGGAACCTAGCGGCTCAGCTCCATATTGACGATCAAGCTGGCGAGGATTATAGCAAGTACCTTGACGAAGAGTAACAAGAGCAACATACATCAAGTACGTCCAAATGGTGATACGAGAAATCTTCCACCAAGGTACTAACCAATGGATGTTGACTTTAACACGAGAACATATCTAGTCAACCCAGCCAGCATATGAAGAAGCAGGGTGGAGTAGTTTTCTAGCAGAGTGATGTCGTAGCATATATCTGGCAAAATCCATAAATGAAGTATCGAGCAAGCAGAGATGCTTCTGAAGCCAAATCTATAAGCACAAGAAAAAAATTAAATAGAAAAAAGAAAAAAAAAGAAAGGTCCGCTAAGTTGAAAACCCACAAGGGCGACTTAGGCAAAAATTAGGACATCTCGCTAGCTCTGAAAACTCACAAGAGCAGGCTAGGCAAAAATTAGAGCAATATAAAAAAAAAGAAAAAACCTAAATTGAAAACCTGAAAGGGCAGTTTAGGTAATTACCTGAAATAACAATGGACTCCCGACCAATCTCTTTGACAATCCCGATTTAAGTTGGTCTAGTCCAACTAAAGTCTCGGCTAAGATCACGGGTATTGGCGATAAGCCTCCTTCCATTTGGTCCATGATATCTAATACTCGTGGATCAATATTGCCATCATAAGAAACAAGCAAGAATTGGCCAAGCAAGCATAGACAAAGCATACGTCCCCATGCTTTAGTAGGAGCTAAGTGAGAAAGGCAAAAGTCAATTAAGGGACCAAGCAGAATTTTCTCACCTCTCATCAACTGTAAAACTTTGGGCTTTGAAAGTTGAAATAACATTTGCATCTTTTGTTGAGTCTTGAAAATCAACATAGGTAATGCCATTTATTGATTACTTGGATATCAAAGGATGGCCTCAAATTCTTCAATCATGGGACATATCTCAAAGCCATTAATCTCAAATGTCCTAGAATTCACACTCCAAAAAGAAGCCATGGCATGTAAAAAAGAATGGTCCAATTTAATATTTTGAAAACAATTCAAAGTATCAATTTTTGACCAAGATATTTATTTCTAATGAATAGCATTCATATTTTTAAATAGACCTTTTATTGTCTTCAAATTGAGTTCGGTCATTATTGAAAATTGAAGGGAATTTGGAATTGTTAAAAGGAATTTTGATGTTGAAATTGAAAATTTGTGGAAATTTTCTTCGCTTTTGTATGAGATCATGGCATGAAAAGAGATTTATATGGGATGATTGGCTATTACAAAATTGACAAGGAATAGCTTGAGATTGAGACATGCAAGGATAGGAAATTGGCGACGAAAAGGTTTTGAGTAGCCTCGTTGCCTTTGGTTTTGTAAATTAGTGCTACTCTGGAAATTTTGAATGTGAAGAGGAAAGACCAATAATTGTAGCCTAGAAAAAATAATGATAAAAAAGTCAAAAGTTGCAGTAAAAGTACAAATTATATATCATCATTATTATTTTTATCATTTTAATTATTATACAATATTTCCTTAAATTAATACAATACTGATAGATCACTAAAAATGAGGTGGAGGATCATGATCAAATAAAGTCCTGAAAAAGTCATCGCCTATTAGAGGAGGAGGTATATCACCTATCCCAAGTCTGCCCGAAGCCGGAGCACCTGAATCTCTATTACTTTGGAATTTAGATCTGTAACAGTCCTCATCCGAAGTAGATGATAGGATCTCATGGTCATCAGCTTGGAGTCGTCTAGATGATGAAGCACAAGGATCTCTCACTCCCTAAAACCAAAAATCTCAAAAATCTTGCTTTGACTGATGATACAATTTTTTAAAATGGGCAACCTGTTGTTGACTAGCAGTTAACTCTTCTTGAAGTTTCTTGTTTTTTTTCCTCAAGCATCTGTTGTGAGTCAGAAGGGAAAGAGTAAGAGCATACATACTCATGCATACATGTAGCATAAATTATTATGGAACTAGAAAACATCTCCGGTTGATTAGGATGAGAAAATGGAGGAGTGGTAAAGGAAGGTCTAGCCTCATGACCAAATGAGCTAGTAGCCTGTGATAATCATTGGGACAATCAAAACAAGTTAAGAAAGAAGCAATTGCAGTGAAAAAATGGTAAAAGTATACTTGAGAGTTGCTAGCCCCGGGATATGGGACGGACCCTCCTCCCTCTCCGTGATACTCCTCTTCATCGCTATCCTTCATTTCCTCGAGAATTTCCCAGATGCCAATAGGAGATACATCAAAGTTCAAGAGTCCTACTTGAATAAAATGGGTATATGATGCACCTGGTGGATAGAGAAAGGTTTCAACATCATAACCTTGCTGAGCTAACCACCTCGTGTTCTCCGGTATTGATGTGATATTTAAAGTATACTCTGGGAAATTCATTGAAATCCTCCGCCACTCGGGACCAAGGAACCACTCATACACTCTCTCTCCGAGAAAGCAACTACTAGACACAGGGCCGACAATGACTCGGCGGGTATGCTGAAAAGGCAATGCGACATTCATGGAAGAAGACCAGTTCATCCACTCTTCTATGTTCTACCAAGCCAAATTGACCTACAAAATGACATAAGGTAAGTGAACTTTTATATAAATTTTAAAGAATATGTGAGCGGAGATTTTTGCCCCCACTCCCGGTGGAATGGTTCTTGTGACTTCGGCGCTGTTTAGGCTCAGGGCCTTAGAGAACACGGGCCTAAGCCCGGAGAAAATGGAGTAGCCACCCGGACGGGCTGGGAAAAAGAAACGGGTGGATGACTCGATTCCTAAGGAATCCCCAACCTCCTAATGGATTCAAAAAGTTAGGTAAGCATGGGAAAGGTGAGAAATGGCCCAGCACCCGCATAACACCTGGTTCATTGGAACCGGTCTCCTTTGCAGGTCTTAATATTATAAAATTCTTAAATATAATGTTATTATCCATATTACATGCAACTGTTAAAATAAAGCATCATTATATTAAAATCAAAGCAATGTCCAAACAAAATAAATAAATGGACACTCATCCGAGGATGGAAACATGTCCTTACATCGTCCATGTCTAAACTAAATAGGACACCCATCGAAAGGTGAAAACATGTCCTTTACAGTGGTTTAAAATATAAAAGCAATTTAAATTACATGAAAATTAATTAATGAGGTACCCAATAACGGAAACATACCTCTTATAATTTTAATACCAAAATAAATAAATAATAATCATAATAATAAAGAAAAATATCCATCCATGATAAATTAAATAAATCAAGCATTGAAATTAAGTAAATCAACCATCAAAACATATAATAAACTATATAATCAAATCTAAAATTAAATAAAATAATAAATATATAAATTTAGGGTTCACATCTTAAAATAGAGTTTTAGAATTTTAATTACTAAATTAGGGCTTTGGAAAAAGGAAAGCTAAATACATGGACTCATAATACACAAATGAATATTGACCCCCCTTTGATGAGCCCATACAGCGGTCCTTCTAGCCAGTTAGCAGGTGGGGGTCAAGGGGGCAGCACCCTAGAAAATTTTAGAAACTAGCTTTTAGGGTTGTAGGTTTTGGTGTTGAAAATTAAGATTTTAGGGTTTAGGATTTAGAAAATAGGGTTTTGGAACCTTAAGACATTAGGGTTTATAATTTTAAAAGATTGAGATTAGGGTTTAAGATTTTTTAGGTTTGGCCACTAGAATTAGGTTTGAGGTTTTTTAGGTTTACTAGATGGGGTTTGAAAAAATGAGGTTTTGGAATTTTGGGAATAAATTAAGGTTTTCTTGGATTAGGGTTTTGGAAACTAGAGTTTTGCAATTAGGGTTTTGGTGGCTTTAGGTAGAATAATTTGGGGAAAGGGCTACAGGGTGACAAGCTTTAAAATAAATTAAGTTTTGAGTTTCAATAAAATAACCTACGGTTTTTGAGGTCTTAGTAAACAAAATAGATTATGACAATTAATTTAAATCCTCAACAGCTACTGGGTAGTTTTATGTTTTTTTTATAAAACATGCAAGTGGAGTTACGAACACCAACTGATTAATGTATCAACTAAAGCAAACAATTAAAGTTATTAAAATAAAGATCAATTTACTGCATGTTCAAAGATTAAGTTACTGCATGTTCAAAGATCAAGTTTACTACATGTTCTTATTAATCAAAGAAAATGAAGCTACTGTGAGCATGAATAATTTATGATTAAAGATCAAACTTGTGTAGTCGGTTCCACCAAAAAAATTGATTTCTGGATGAACAATGTGAAGACAGTATGTACTCTGCCTTCTTCTTTGTTTGTCTTGATATTTCTGCTTGTTGTTTCCTTCATTTTCAAAAAACTGTTGCTGTTCTTCTCTGTTTGTTGTTTAATCTCTCTTAATGTTAATTGTTGACCATCATAATGTTAATTGCCACCCCTTGTTAAAGTCTAAAAAGTTATTATTTATAGGCAAATCGCTCACTCAGAATCCCTAACCCTAACATTAATCCATCCTTAAAACAAATTTTAATTCAATTTGGAAACTAATTTTAAAAAACAATCGAAACCATGTCGACCTAGGGCAACCAGATCGACATGAGTTAAGGCTATGTTGACCTGGTTGACCTAGGTCGACATGAGTCCGACCTCATGTTGATCTGGGCTGCCAGATCGACATGAGGCATGCTCATGTCTCCCTGGCCAGCCTGTCTAAAATTATGCTTGCCTTTTTTAACTTATGGACCGAAAAGTTTTAATTTGGGCCGATTCAACTTGATTTTAGGGTTTTACAATTGAATTTATGCCTCTTTAATCTGAATCAACTTCTTTAAAAAATTATAAACTAAGTTTAAATATTTTAAAGTCGAATCAAATTTATTTTGGCATCCTTTAATTAGGACCATATCAAATTGGGGTCAAAATTAAGGGTCTATAGTATACTAATACTATTTTACCTGGCCCCAGGTTAAGCAACTCAAGAGATAGCACTGGGTGTGCACATGGTGAGAGCCAGGAACTGCTACACGGTCTGACAACCAAAAATTCAATCTCGGATACCTGACTCTCGGGAAATGCCAAGCACCCTCATAAGATTATGCTCATATGCCCGTACCTACAACAACAATGAAAATAAAATTCATGCAAGAATAAGAATGGAATCGACAATGGTGGAAGAAGAATACCTTGACAACCACCATGAAACCAATGAAAGTCTTCTTATTTCTACAAATCTTGTCTAGTACACGATAGAGACAGGCAAGGCCAGCTTTACTCCAGCCGTAAAGCGGTACCATACTCATATCAATAAGGGCCCTCAGCACTAATAAATGGATGGCAGACTCGGTGTTGTATAAAATGGTCAACCTGAGCAAATACAGTAAAAATCCTCGAGCATATTGTTTGGTTATTTCCCTATGAACCCGTCCTTCATAGTTCATCCAATAACTCTGAATTGCCTCAATTTTTATCTTGAAAGGCCCTTTTAATGATGGTTCCATACCAAATAACTGTTGGACTTCATTGAATGTCAAAATATTATTGGTAAGAGGGACCAGAAGGCCATAATACTGGATACCAATTATGGCTGCATAATCGACTGGGCCAATGGTCATCTCTCCTATAGGTAGGTGAAAAGTATGGGTCGTGTCCATCCACCACTTTGACAATGCTTGAACTACACTCCTGTCTATTGGCCACTCCTCAGATGGTAATTGCAAGATAAAGCTTTTAACACCGCAGTCTCGAACAATCTGTTTTACCCGAGAGGGTGCTACATCATACCATTGTCAAGCTTTATAGACACACCCTCCACCCCGGATAATGCAACGATCCTGCTAACATGGAGCCAGGTAAGTTAACACAAGGTAAGTATATCATCATACCAATATCATTGATTTATAGACTAAACTTACTCATTATATTCTATTTTAATCTATCTATCTATTTGTCTATTAAATTCTTAAATATAGTCCTCTAATTAATTTATTTTTCCTAAATCTTAAAAAAACACAAAACACACAAAATATATATATATATAATAAAATAATAAATACATATTTGTGCTGTTAAAATATTAAATTGCATTATTACTTAATCTTTTGACTTGAACTACGATGAAGCTGCATCCCAGCTAGTAGACTTACAGTTCCATTTTCATGCCGTCGGATAAATTCTAATAACTCAGCATTGGATCGAGGTCCTAATCTCGAAATATGCATTTTCTCCTCAACTCTATGCTAAACTCTCTGATTTAATATCAAAATGTGTAAGTTTGGATGAATATGGTAGAAATGAGCCGAGGTTTATATAGAAAAATTGCAAAGGAAAAAGACAAAAATAAAAAGGAAAAAACATTATTCTTGTGAAAAAAATAAATATTACTATTGACAAATAGTAAATGAATAGTTAGTGAATAGTATATAAATAGTAACTACACAGTGAATAAATAGTAAACTCAATTATTCAGATATTTGTATGTACATAAATATTTTGCACTTTTAAAATATTTTTACACGCAGGGGGCAAGAAGATATAGGCATGATAAAAAGTAACTAAATTTTTTGCAAAATGTTTTAGTATCCTATTGACTACAATCATTTTTTGCAGATACCTAAATTAATTTTAAGTCCAGAACTCACCTCGGGTCCAGAACCCAAATTATTTTTAAGTCCAAAACTTACCTTGGGTCCAGAACCGAAATCCTAATTTCACCTCGGGTCCTGAACCCAAATCCTAAATTCACCTTGGGTTCAGAACCAAAATTATTTTTAAGTCCAGAACTTAACTTGGGTCCAGAACCCAAATTATTTTTAAGTCCAGAACTTACTTCGGGTCCAGAACCCAAATCTTAAATTCACCTTGGGTCTAGAACCCAAATTATTTTTAAGTACAGAACTTACCTTGGGTCCAGAACCCAAATCCTAAATTTACCTTGGGTCCAGAACCCAAATCATAAATTCACCTCGGGTCCAGAGCTCAAATTATTTTTATGTCCAAAACTTACCTCGGGTCCATAACCCAAATTATTTTTCACCTCGGGTCCAGAACTCAAATCTTAAATTCACCTTAGGTTTAGAAGCCAAATTATTTTTTAGTACAGAGCTCAAACCAACCTTGGGTACGGAGTCTAGTATGGCTCTAAATATAGTCAAAGTCACATTGCTTTTCACTCTCTTTTATTGTAGTCTCAGATCGCTCAAGCAGGGGGCAAACTGTAAACCCTTAATTTTTGACCCAGTCCGATCCGATATTTATAAACAGTCTAAAATAATTTTTGTGGTGATTTAATTAAATAATATTTATTTTAATATTTATTACTTATAATATTTATTTTTAATGAGAAAATAAAAAGGGTAACAATAAAAAGGATAATAAATAAATAAATAAAAAATCGGCGATGAAATTTTTTTGTCTCTGGCGACAAATTGGCTTGGGCCAATTTGCCGCAGGAAAAACCTGGGACGAATTGGCCACAAGCCAATTCTCCACAAATTTTTTCTACGATGAAATGGCCATAGGCCAATTAGCTGCAAGATTTTCCTATGGCGAACTGGCTGGCCAACGCCCAACGCCCGCAACAAATTTTTTTTTGCCAGGGCTCTTTTGCACTCCCGGTTCGCACGCGGTTTTGCGAAAACCCTATTCTACTTGGTTTTTAGTTTTATTTCCTAAATGGTTTTTTATTTTTTAGCCAATTAGGATTAGGTTTATGATTTTTTCTTGTAAATGCCACATTAAAAACACATAATGAAGGAGCTAAAATTTTTTATTAGACCTTGGACTTTTGGATTTTTCGGCCAATCTCAAGCTTGAAAGATCAAGAGGCGGCAAACAACAAACACTTCATTAAAGGCAGCCTACACTGTCTTTATTATTGTTCAACTAGAATTCAAAGATTGTGGTGGAACCAACAATGAAGGTTTGAATCTCCATTTCTTTGTTTATGTTAATAGTAGCTTCATCATACAATTTGATCAATTATTCTACTAACCATCAAAACTTTATTTGAAACCCTAAAAATATTTATTCAAAACCCTAATGCCTTAATACCCACAACACATAATTTTAAAATCTACAACCTTAAATTACACTCTTCCGAAACCACGATAATCTATTTTCTTAAAACCCTAACCAAATCTATTTTTCTAAAATCACAGTAGCTTATTTTTTCAAATACCTAATCTAAAAATCAATTTTAATGATTTTCAATCTTATTTATTCAAACCTTAAATTTTAATATTATTTTCATACAACTTTCAAAACCCTAAATCCAAAACATACATTCTTTAAATTCAAACCCTAATTTATTTCAAATCTAATCTTTAAATTCAAACATCCAGTAGCCATGTTATTTCTTTAAAATGTTTCTCAATTAATTAAACTAGTATATGCAAAACCCTAATTGTTAAACATAAAACCCAAGAAGCCCTAAATTGATGCGTGAACCCCTAAAGTTATATGCTTACTATTTTATTTAAATTAGATGAATGCTTATGATATATTTTGATTTATGTTTGATGTCTTTGATGAATGATTTATTTATGATGAATGGATGTTTACTTTTATTGATTTGTTTTGATTTCAAAACATTGTAAGAGGTATGTTTCCATATTTTGGGTACCTCATGTATTAAGCATCACATAATATAAATTGCTTTTATATTTTGGACCAATATAAAGGACACGTTTATATTTTAGACATGGACGATGTAAGGACATGTTTCCATCCTCGGATGGGTGTCCATTTATTTGTTTTGTTTAGACATTGCTTTGTTTTTAATATAACGATGCTTTATTTTAATCGTTGCATGTATTATGGATTATATTGTTATATTTAAGAATTTTATAATATTAAGACCTGTAAAGGAGGCCGGTTCCAATGAACCGGGCATTGTGGGGGTGCTGGGCCATTTCTCACCTTCCCCACACATACCTAACTTTCCAAACACATTAGAGGGTTAGGGATTCCTTAGGAATCGAGTCATCCATCCTTTTCTTTTTCCTAGCCCGTCTGGGTAGTGACTCCATTTTCTTCAGGCTTAGGTCCGTGTTCTCTAAGGCCCTAAGCCTAAATAGTACCGAAGTCACAAGAACCACTCCACCGAGAGCGGGGGAGAAAATCCCCGCTCACAAATGGGTTGAGGTTGGAGTTGGTTTGGGTTTAGACCCGAAAAAGATTTGGGTACTTGGACCCGAGACTGAATTGATTTTGAATTTGGATACTTGGGCCCAAGACTGAATTGGATTTGGGTGCTTGGACCCAAGATTGAATTTTGGGTACTCGACCCGATATTAGATTTGAATTTGGATTTTTGACCCAAAACTGGATTTTAGGTGCTCGACCAGAAACTAAATTTGGATTTTGGTTCTCGACTTGAAACTGGACTTTGGGTGCTTGACCCAAAACTAAATTTTGGGTTCTCGAACCGAGGTTGATTTGGATGCTCGATCCAAGACTAGATTATGGGTGCTCGACCCAAAATTGGATTTTTAGGTGCTTGACTCGTGACTGATTTGGATTTGTATTCTCAATCCAAAACTGAATTTTAGGTACTCGACCCGATACTGAATTTGGGCGCTCGATCAGAAATTGAATTTTGGGTGCTCGACCTGAAACTAGATTTGGTACTTGGACCCGAGATAGGAGTTGGGTTCTCGACCCGAAATTGAATTTGGGTGCTCGATTAGAAATTAAATTTTGGGTACTTGACCCGATACTAGATTTTGGCACTCAACCTGAAACTGGATTTTAGGTGCTCGACCCAAAACTAGATTGGGTACTTGGACCCGAGACAGGAGTTGGATGCTTGACCCAAAACTGAATTTGAGTGCTCGACCTAAAACTGGAGTTAGGTGCTTGACCTGAAACTGGATTTGGATACTCTATCCTAAGCAGTATATGGATGCTTGATCCTAAACTAGATTCTCATCCTTGGAGATTGGGTCTTATATTGGCTTTAGCTCTTCTAGCTGGTTGATTTTCTATGCAGACATTGGTTGATGTTTGTAGATTGTCTAGTTCTTCGAACAAGCATTCATTTCTTCTTTTACAAAATGACTGGAGCTTCCTCAAGCAATGGGCCTTCCATGCCCCCTGATTCCATATTCACTTCATGTTTGCTTCATATAGTATCTATTGTTTACTTTGACAAAGAATAGAAAATACAATACAAGAAAATGCAATGTGATATGCTCATGTATGCATGAATAATACTTACAGTGGTTCTATTGACTCACAGACCGAGATATCAACTGAAGTATTCTCATTGACTCCTTTCAGATGCCCATTTAGGTCTTCTATTGGAATGACAGAATGCTTTACATTTATGGCTTTTATCTTCAAGATTTTGAAAACATAAGTAGCGAAGGCCCAAAACATGGTAGCCAAAAGAGATGGGAGATATCCGTTTGGTTGATAACTGCTTTATGTCATGATCCTGCAAGTGATTCTTTCATTAGCCCTCTTTTACCCATTGTTTCCTTCGGAGTTTGATAATGCAACATACTTCCCTTAACTTGAAGGCTTTGTATGGCAAAAACATATTTTTTAAAAAACCTTGAAATCATATTTTGGCTTTGTCAAATCAGTGTCATTATAACTCAAGACTCGATTTTCCAAATTAACATATCAATAACATGACAACCCTAGTTACCATACTAAACTCGGGAATCATTTCTATTTGAGCAAGAAATGTTACACTTCATATAGGCACATACACATTACATGGTCAAAGATCTCATTTGAGTTTGAATATTATCTATCTCATATGCATGCTTATCCAAACTATCTCTACTAATATACTCTACCTATCAAGAGAGATCAACAGGTCTTTGATAGGCTTGAAATGGGGTCTATAAGGGACATGGTTTAAATGAAGGTCATTTTGAGATTGGAGCTGATGTGATACTATGGATAGGCCTTCAAACTACAAACTTTTTGTTGGAACTTTAGACAATTGGAAGCATGAAAAGATAGAGCTTTGAATGTTCTCCCATCTTCTTGGCGTTAATCTGGATCTTGATTGGGATAGTCTTTTCCTTTGCAAAAAAGGTTGATACCCACATTCCTTTCTCTCTTTTATTTTCCATTTCTTTCTCTTTCTTTTTCTTACTCCTTTTCTTTGAGCATTTTATCATTTTGTCCTTTTTTGTAGGATTGTCAAGTACAGGACGTTCAAGAACTGGATGGTCTTCCTCCTTTTTCTCTGATTTTGATTGAATCTTTGGTTGGTTTGGACCAATTCAAGTCAAATTGCCCTTATAAACCAAATGGAAGTATTTCGCTGCTTTAGGTAAAGGAAACTTGGTTGGCTTTCTAAATTGCCTATTGTATTTTATTTTTTTCTTTTCTTTTTTCTTTTTTTTTCTCCCTTTTTTTTCTTCGTTCTCCTTCTTTTTTTTTGTTTTTTGGGTCTATCATTATGATCTTGACTAGACATTCCTTTCTTTTTGATCTTCTTGTCTCTTCCCCTTAGTGATCATCAAATTTTTCATAAATATCACAACAACTCAAGGTAGGTTGTTAGGGTTTACATGCCAATGAAAAGAAAGCTAAAATTTTATGAAGGCTCAAAGAGACAACTAGGGATTGATATTTAATTCGGTTGATACTAGTTGTTGGCTAACCAAATAATGCCTAGATCATCTCTCCCTTAAAAAAGCAGAGTTCAATTTTGCCTTGAAAGTTAGTCAAAGCATGTTCTATGACTGACTAGGACCTAGACAAAGGTAATTATGCAGGAGCCCTCTCTAAGTAAGCATACACAACTTAATGCTATAGAACAATTCCCTCACCAAGTGAAGTCATTCAAATCATGATGCATAGATATGCTAATTTATAAATATCAAGTTAAATTCATCATCGGTTGAGCACCAAAATGAATAAAGACCAACAAAAATTTTGACAAAAATAATTTATTTCAAGCAACTTTAAATTTGAAAAACACGATTGTTCCACAAAACACCAAATAAAGAAAATAAAACAAACAAAAAACAAATAAGCCAAGGGAAGTTTATTGAGTTAAGCTTCTTCTCCCTTCACATCTTCTATATTCCTATCTTGAAAAGAGGATAAGACAAGATCTTCTTCCAATCCTCCTCCTACCATGAAAGTTGCTGGCGGTGGCACTCTGTTAAACCTAGGTAGAGAATTGCTTTTGGTATTGGTCTTATCCGGCTCTGATAGCTTACCACTGTTAATCAAATCTTAGATCTTATGCCTTAGATGAGCACATTTATCTATCTCATGCCCTTGCATTTGATTAAATTGACAGAAGGCCTCGGCATTGAAGTTTGGTGGCAGAGGATTATGTAGCGGTCGAGGAGCCAAAGATTGTAACAACTTCTTCTTTTGTATCTTATTGAAACCCAAGATAGTGGTTTTCCCAACTCTGAGAATTGTCTTCTATTTTCTTGACCAGTCCCATTAACATCAACTTCCTTTTGAGTGCTTTGATTACCCGACTGATAGTTTCCTTTCTCACTCCTACTTGCCAATAAGCAGTTCTTCACCCTTTCCCATTCTTCAATTTGCATATCAACTTGGAAAAGATTTTTGAAATCTCGGATGAGTGGATGAGACATCCTTTCATGAAGACTAGGTAATACCCCTCTCACAATCATTCTTTTTTTTATTAGATTCATTGGGCCTCTTCTTGAGCAAAGCAGCCTTATTCCTCCATCTCTTCACATAGTCCACAAAGTTCTCATTCAACATTTGTCTAATGGACCCCACCTCCATTAGAGTAACTTCCAACTCAACATTGTATACATACTATTGAATGAAATCTTTGTACAACATATCCTAATATTTTTTAGTACTTTCCTCTAAGGTGTTGAACTAGTTTTGGACAACAAGGTCCATTGAGAGCATGAAATACCTTAGAGTTTGATCCTTAGTAGCTCAGGCAGACTTCATAGCAGTGATATATTGCTTTACATGGAGGTGAGGATTTCCAGTTACATCAAACTTTGCAAAGGATGACATCTTGAACTTGTATGGAACTTCTTCATCTAGCTCAAACAATTTGTCAACCTCAGACATTTCTTCAGTTTTCAAATGCTTCTCGAATTTCTTCTCCAAGTCAGCAATCATCTTCTCAACATCTGAAGTTTCAGTTTTCTCTACAGGTGATCTTTGAATAACCTTCGGCTCCTGCTTCTTATCTTGAGGATCTTGGAAGTATTGAGCCCAGTCATCATCATCATCAACGACTACCTTGTCATCATCAAAATCCACTTCACTAACCTTAACCTTCCCTTTGTCCTTTGGCTTCTTGGTGCTAGCAGATGCTTTGGCATTGTTCCCTAAAATTGCAGCCAATTGGTTCTTCATGGTCTTAGCCATGGCCTCCTTTAGTTCTTCCATTTTAGCATTGAGGGCATCATCCACCGTTCTTTGAATTTTTTCGGGCTCTATTGCTTTTGGTGAAAAGGTAATTGAGTTGCTAATGGATTCTTCATCACCGTCATAAGTGGGGTTGTCGTACACTCTTGAGCTACTGTAATCCAGAACTGTAAGCCAGAGAGGATCAATGATATGAGATGAAAATGTATGTATGCATGTGTACACAAACAACAAACAAACAAGGATAAATAGGGTGTTCCTTCCAACCTTATAACTTCCACATACGAATGGCGAGTCTCTTTTTCTAGGTATATGGTTAACAAAATACCAACATGGAATATTTTATTTTCGAAAAATTCTCTCGGACGGTTCAATCAATAGTTTTGCATTCTCTAATATAAAAGTCGGTCCATGACAATTCCCATGAATTAGGTTTTGACCCACTGAATAGCTTTTATGATATATTGAATTAAAACTAAATTAAGAGATTCATCATAAATAGATTTCTTATTTGAAAAGGCAACCATTGATTCATGCAAAAAAAAAAAAAACAAGCCCATAATGCTCACAATTGATTTTTGGTATTTCCATAATTGGCCTAAATATTTGTAAACTCTTTCAAAAGGTTGCAAAAATAATTTTTTCCTAAGCCCGTTGTAAAAAGATTTTAGAAAAAATGGATTTTGGGCTTTGTATTTGGGTCATGAGAAAAGAATTCTTGACTTGTTTTGGAAAAGTTTTATGTCTAAAGACCAATTTGAAAATTTAAAAATCGCTTTGGTCTTTTGGATTTATAGGAAAAAATTATTTGAGCTCACAATGTGTCGCTGACTCAGCCTAGCTATCTGCAAGTGCACAGATCATTAACAAGTAATATAATGATGAGTAAAGTATAGTTCCCACGAGGAGATTAATTCTAAGTACCAAACAATTAAACTAATTAATATTAGGATAATCAAATTTTATTTTATGATTTAACTAGCTAAAATGACAATAAATCAAGAATAAATTTCTAATAATTTAAGACTTAGGGTTTGGTCACCTTTATTGATTTATCATGATTTTTTAAGGTATTGATTTAATTCAGTCTTCCTTTCTCTTAATGGTTGGATTCTCCTAAATTAAGTTCAAGTCTCTCTCAAGTAGTAGAACCAATATCGACTTTAATCCTCACGTCTACTCTAGTGATCATAAGTAATTAAATCAATTCATTAGGTTTTATGAGAATCTTGAATCAACCTCTCAAGGGTTTAACCTTATCTCTAAGTGAGAAACTTACTTAAGATTGTTATCTCCTTGGACTAATGTCATGCTTCCACTCTTGCTCCATCACACAACATCTCAAATCAATTAATCATTGGCCAGATAATCAAAGCATTAAGATTAAAGAAAACAAATTAATCAAAGGATAACTAAATTAACCAAATAGACATTTGTAACTCCATGATAAATTCAATTAAAGGGACCAACCCTAAAAAGAATTAGTTCTTCATTATTGAAATAAAAACATTACAAATATTCAAAATGGTAAATGAAGACATAATTTAAAAGGAACAAGAAATATTAAACTCTATTTCTTTGAAGAAGATCTTGACTTGGATCTTGAACTCCTCCTTGAAGCAGAATTTCACACTTCTTTTCTAAGAAATTCTAAACTAAATTTATTTGGATGAATCTAATCTAATTCTTGTATCATGCTCCTTAAACCTTAGAGGAAGTGTGTTTAAATAGAGTGTTTGGAAGCTTCTTTAGTGGGGAAAACTGAAAAGGTTAGGCCACATCTTGTTTGGTTCACCACCAACCAATTGTCTGCTCAAAGTCATGAATTTCAGCCCCACGGTCGTGGCTTTTGAGTGCCACGGTCGTGGGTTGAGTTGGATTGGTCAGTTTGAGCACTTTAGAGCTATAAATTGGTCGGCCTGGAAGGCCACGGTCATGGCTTTTTCAATGCCATGGTCGGGGCATTGAAGTTGAAACTGCCAACTTGATTTTTCTTCTCTTTCGTGGCTCGAACAGTAGAGAAATCAATCCCATGGTCGTGGTTTTTTAGTGCCACGGTCATCGCTTTCAATATGCTTCTGAAATATGCAAAATCTGTTCAAAACAGAGCCAAAATCCATGCCACGGTTTTGGCTTTTAAGCCCCACTGTCTTGGCTTTCAAAATGCTTCTGCCCTTGCAATTTCTGTCATTGAAAAACTTGGACAATTTTAAATCAAATCCCATGGCCTTGGCTTTTTGACAGCTTTGGTCCTGGGATTCAAAATGAATCTGGATCTCTTGATTTCTCATCTTTAATTCCATTTGCAAGTTCAAAAATCATGTATCATGATTTATAAGACCATGTGAATTCATTATTTTCCATTTTTGAGCTTGATTTGACCTCCTTTCCATTTTTTCCATGATTTTTAGCCAAAATAAGCTTTTTCTTCATACTTGCAACTCTATACTTGAAATGATGAATATTCTTGCTTTCACAATAAAGATTGATCAAATTCAATTGATAACAATAAAAATATAACTAGAATAATCATTAAATTATGTGCAAAATATAGTCCTATCAACTCCCCCAAACTTAAATCATTGCTTGCCCTCAAGCAATAAGAATAATCTTATTCACAACAAGCCTCATTAAAACATTCCCAAGATTTTGATATACAAATAAAATTTAAAAATTCAATTCTAAATCAATTTTCATAATTGTACTTACTTCATTCTCCCTTCTTTCATTCAAGAAGTTATTCAATTGTAACCAATTGTTGCTCTTTAGATAAACACATACCCCTTGCATTCATTAAAAATTTTATATAGTTTAAAGAAATTTACCTTTCTCATATGCATGTTTAATCAAACCTTCTCCATTAATAGACTTTACTAACTCAAGGAAAATCAAAAGGTCTTCTAAAGCTTGTAATGTGGTTTAAAAAGGGTTGAGGCTAAAGTGACGCTTAACTTTTTGAATACCTTCTAAGGTTTTGATTGTAGCTTTTCTTAATTGTTTTGGAGAGTTCGTTAATAGATATGATTTTTTCTCAATTGCTTTAGCACACTAGCAGGGAAATTTTATTTTTATTATCTCTTTTTTTCTAATTATTATATATTTTTTTATTTTATATTTTCCCCCAAAACTTGAAATTTTATTAATGAGAAATCTAAAGGAGCTTTCCCATTTTATTTTCTGTCTCCAATTGAGCATATATAATAGGAAGATACACCAAAAGATAATTAACCACAAAAAGGTAGATATTAGTGTTTAATGAGAAAGAACACAAGCTAGAATATTCAATTTGGCTCAAAGCGGATAACTAAAGGCAATGTTCAAATATGGTGGATATAAGAATTTGGCTACACAAACAATGCCTAAATCATCTTTTCCCCTACTTAGTAAGGTTCAAATTTACCTCAAAAGTTCTTTCAAACATGTTCTAGGCTTAGGCATAAGATAATGAAAATACATGGTAGGAGTCATCTCTAAGTAAGCATATACCATTTATCACTTTCAACTAAAATCAAGAATGTATTCAGGTAAAAATCTATAAAGTACAGTTCTTCACAAAATCTTTATTTCAACAAATAAATTTAAGTATATCAATATAATTAGCATCATTAAATCACAAAATTTTATTAGCCTATCATGAATTCAATCATTCAAGTGCAAGATTGCAAAAAAAAAAATTTATATCAAAAATTTTTTTCGTAGGTACCCCATATCCCAACATTTATGAAAGAGTAATAAAATTCAAAAAGGGAATAGAATACATTATTAAATTTTGGGCTAAACTCCCCCAAACTTGAAGCTTTCCACTGCCTTCAGTGGTTTAGGTATTGGGTGGTGGAGGGGGTGTCCATTCTTAAATTTGCCTTTTGCAAGAAGAATCCATCAAAAGTTCATTTCCATCCAAGTTCATCCTAAAACAAAAACACAAAACACAAAATCAAAACACAAAAATAAAACCAAAAATAAAAGATAAAGTTTAAATAAAACATTGGGTTGCCTCCCAAAAAGCGCTAATTTATAGTCTTAAGCTTGACTATAACTCCTAATCCTCAAGGTGGAAGATCACAAATTACTTCCTTTCCCACTATGTTGCTGGCTATAGTTGACTTGGAATTTTGCTTCCTAAGTTCATTATACCCTTCAAATTGTACTTGTGAACTTGATGAGGCTAAATTGTATTTTTCCCTCCTTTAGATTAGAGTTTTGAATTTGGCAATCCTTGAGTGCATTTGGAGATTTGATCATGTTAATTTCCACTTGTTCATCTTCAATCTTTGAAGTGAGTTTACCATTTTTCACATCAATTACAGCTCCAATAATTGCTAAGAAGGGTCTCCCAAAAATCTATGGAGCATCTTCATCCTTATTTAAATCAACTATCGTGAAATCAACAGGGATGTAAATTTTTTCCATTTTTATAAGCACATTTTCTGCAAGTCCTTTTGGGCTTTTGACTGATTTATCTGCAAGCTAATACTAAATTGGTAGGTTTCATTTGTGCAAGTTTTAATTTCCTGAAAATAGATAAAGGCATTAAATTAATACTAGAACCTGAATCACATAATGCATTTTGAAAATTTAATCTAACAATTTGACAAGGAATAGAAATTCTCCCTGGGTCTTTAAGTTTAGAAGGGATCTTATCTTGAAGAAGATTGTTGCACTCCTTAGTAAGTGCAATCTTTGCAATTTCCTCCATCTTTTTCTTTAACATTTGAGGAAAAGGAATAGGTGGCACATAAGGTCTGACCTCTTGCTTTAATGGTGCCTCCTCTTGTTTAGCTTCACTTTCTTTTATTTTTGAAGAAGAAATTTGATAAATTTGGGGCTCTAGTGAAGAATCATCAAGTTGCATGCTATTTAGGAAAATAACATTACAATGTTCTCTTGGATTGATTTCTGGTTGGCTTGGAAGTGCTCCTTGTGGTCGAGTATGAAGAGAACTTGCTATTTGACCAACTTGTATATCAAGATTTCTATTTTGAACTGCAATTTGTTCCATCCTTGATTCAAGGTTGTCATATTATTTTTCCAGCTTGTCGAACCTTTCTGAAGTTGCACCAATAAATTTTTCCAAAGCCAATTCATAGGATGGTTTTTCAGGAGGATGAATTTGGCCTTGGTTTTGATTTTTTATGCATGGAGGTTGATAGGGCACTTTTTGATTGCCTTGATTTCCCCATGCCAAATTAGGGTGATTTCTCCATGTGGGGTTGTAAGTGTTTCCTTGTGGGAAAGTTGGACCTCTATTTTGATTCCCCAAAACTTGGACGTGCTCCAAAATTTTGCAATAAGCTATATCGTGGCTACCTCCACATCCTTCACAAATTTGAGATGATGTTGACAAATTGACATGTTCCAATTTCTTGGCAATTGTATCCACTTTAGCTGCAAGTAGAGAAAAATTGTCAATTTCATGTAAACCTACAACTCTTTTTTGCATGTCTCTTTCTGAAGTCCAATGATAATTATTTGCAGCCATTTCTTCAATTAAATCAGTTGCTTCAGAAGAAGCTTTGTTCATTAGTGCATCTCCTACTACTGCATCAATCATTCCCTTAATATTAGGATGAAGTCCATTATAAAAGGTTTGAATTAAAAGCCATTCTGGGACTCCATGGTGAGGACATTTCTTTGCAAACTCTTGACCCGCTCCCAAGCTTCATATAAGCTCTCCTCATCTTGTAGAATGAAACTTGTGATATCATTCCTTAATTTACTCGTCTTTGCAGGTGGAAAATATTTTGCCAAAAACATAGCGGCTAATTGATCCCAAGTGGAGAATGTACCTGGTGCCTTATAAATGAGCCAATCTTTTGCTTGATCTCTTAACAAAACTGGAAAAAGTCACAACCTAATAGCATCATCAGATACACCATTAATTTTAAATGTATCACACATTTCTAAGAAGTTGGAGATGTGAGCATAGGTATCTTCATGAGTCAAGCCATGGAACAAGGATTGTTGGATTAGGTTGATGAGTGCTGGCTTGAGATCAAAATTCTTAGCTTGGACTGGTGGCTTTATAATGCTTGATTGTGTGGTGGTAGATGGCAAGGCATAGTCTCGTAGAGTTCTTCATTGTTGGTCTCCCATGATTTCTTCTTCTTCTTCTTTTGATGAAAGCTCTCCTTCTTCTACAATGATTTCAACTGAAGTTTCTTCACCTCTTTGTTTTTCTCTTCTTTCCTTGCTTTGCTTTCTACAAAATTTTTCAATTTTAGGATTATAGGGTACAAGTTGAGTGTGTGGATTGTTACGCATGTAACCCTTAAAACTTAAAGAAATAATGCAGATAAAATAAAAATCCAAAGTAATAACAATTGAATATTATCAATATTAGAATGATTGCCTCCCCGGCAATGGCGCCAAAAACTTGTCGCTGACTCAGCCTAGCTATCTGCAAGTGCATAGATTGTCCACCATTCTTTGAATTTGTTCGGGCTCTATTGCTTTTGGTGAAAAGGTAATTGGGTTGCTACTGGATTCTTCATCACCGTCATAAGTGGGGTTGTCGTATGCTCTTGAGCTATTGTAATCTAGATCTGTAAGCTAGAGAGGATCAATGATATGAGATGAAAATGTATGTATGCTTGTGTATTCAAACAACAAACAAACAAGGATAAATAGGATGTTCCTTCCAACCTTATAACTTCCACACATGAATGGCGAGTCTCTTTTTCTAGGTATATGATTAACAAAATACCAACATGGGATATTTTATTTTTGAATAATTCCCTTGAACAGTTCAATCAATAGTTGCATTCTCTAATATAGAAGTCGGTCCATGACAATTCCCATGAATTAGGTTTTGACCCATTGAATAGCTTTTATGATATATTGGATTAAAACTAAATTAAGAGATTTATCATAAATAGATTTCTTATTTGAAAAAGCAACCATTGATTCAAGCCAAAAAAAAAACAAGCCCATAATGATCACAATTGATTTTTTGTATTTCCATAATTGACCTAAATATTTGTAAGCTCTTTCAAAAGGTTGTAAAAATAATTTTTTCCTAAGCTCGTTGTAAAAAGATTTTAGCAAAAATGGATTTTGGGCTTTGTATTTAGGTGATGAGAAATGAATTTTTGACTTGTTTTGGAAAAGTTTTATGTCTAAAGACCAATTTGACAATTTTAAAAATATCTTTGGTCTTTTGGATTTATAGGAAAAAATTATGTGAGCTCACAATGTGTTGCTGACTCAGCCTAGCTATCTGCAAGTGCACAGATCGTTAACAAGTTATATAATGATGAGTAGAGTATCGTTCCCACGAAGAGGTTAATTCTAAGTACCAAACAATTAAACTGAATAATATTTGGATAATCAAATTTAATTTTATGATTTCACTAGCTAAAATGACAATAAATCAAGAATAAATTTCTAATAATTTAAGACTTAGGGTTTGGTCACCTTTATTGATTTATCATGGTTTTTCTAAGGTATTAATTTAATTCAGTCTTCCTTTTGATTAATGGTTGGATTCTCCTAAATTAAGTTCAAGTCTCTCTCAAGTAGTAGAACCAATATCGACTTTAATCCTTACGTCTACTCTCGTGATCATAAGTAATTAAATCAATTCATTAGGTTTTATGAGAATCTTGAATCAACCTCTCAAGGGTTTAACCTTTTCTCTAAGTGAGAAACTTACTTAAGTCGTTATCTCCTTGGACAAATGTCATGCTTCCACTCTCGCTCCATCACACAACATTTCAAATCAATTAATCATTGGCTAGATAATCACAGCATTAAGATTAAAGACAATAAATTAATCAAAGGATAACTAAATTAACCAAATAGACATTTATAACTCCATGATAAATTCAATTAAAGGGACCAACCCTAAAAAGGATTAGTTATTCATTATTGAAATAAAAACATTACAAATATTCAAAATGGTAAATGAAGACATAATTTAAAAGGAACAAGATATATCAAACTCTATTTCTTTGAAGAAGATCTTGACTTGGATATTGGACTCCTCCTTGAAGTAGAATTTCACTCTTCTTTTCTAAGAAATTCTAAACTAAATTTATTTGGATGAATCTAATCTAATTCTTGTATCATGCTCCTTAAACCTTAGAGGAATTGTGTTTAAATAGAGTTTTTGGAAGCTTCTTTAGTGGGGACAAACTGAAAAGGTTAGGCCACATCTTGTTTGGTTCACCACCAACCCAATTGTCTGCTCAAAGTCATTAATTTTGCCCCAACGGTCATGGCTTTTGAGTGCCACAGTAGTGGCCTTAGTTGGATTGGTCACTTTGAGCACTTTAGAGCTGTAAAATGGTCGACCTAGAAGGCCATGGTCATGGCTTTTTCAATGCCACGGTCGTGGCATTGAAGTTGAAATTGCCAACTTTATTTTTCTTCTCTTTCTTGGCTCGGACAATAGAGAAATCAATCACACGGTCGTGGGTTTTGAGTGCCCCAGTCGTCGCTTTCAATATGCTTCTGAAATATGCAAAATCTCTTCAAAACAGAGCCAAAATCCATGCCACTATAGTGGCTTTGAAGCCCCACGGTCGTGGCTTTCAAAATGCTTCTGCCCTTGCACTTTCTGTCATTGAAAAACTTGAACAGCTTTAAATCAAATCCCATGGCCCTGGCTTTTTGACAGTTTTGGTCCTGGGATTCAAAACAAATATGGATCTCTTGATTTCTCATCTTTAATTCCATTTTCAAGTTCAAAAATCATGTATCATGATTTATAAGACCATGTAAATTCATTATTTTCCATTTTTGAGCTTGAGTTGACCTCCTTTCCATTTTTTCCATGATTTTTAGCCAAAATAAGCTTTTTCTTCATACTTGCAACTCTATACTTGAAATGATGAATATTCTAGATTTTACAATAAAAATTGATCAAATTCAATTGATAACAATAAAAATATAACCATAATAATCATTAAATTATGTGCAAAATATAGTCCTATCACAATGTAATTAGGTCATATTAGAAAAAGAACAAACTAAATAACCCATGATTTAAACCAAGATAAATTAACCATAGTCAAACAACAAGTATTTGGGGGTAAAACCTAAGGAAAGTAACTAGGCCAATTACATGAGCTTTAGTCTTTGGGTTCAAAGGCTTAGGTTCCCATAGCAAGTATATACCAAAAGGTACAAGGCTATGAGTGTTTGGTCCATGCTTAATCTCTATACCTTGAGTGAAAGTATTGTATCCCTTATATAACACAACACGGATAACATGGGCACCCTAACTCACACACATGATGCAATCTAAATGATGCAATGGATAATATCATGATAAGAAAGAAGAAAATAATATAAAGACCAATGGAATCAACTTCTCTTATCCCTAGTGGAGTCGCCACTGTGAGCGGGGATTTTCGCCCCCACTCTCGGTGGAATGGTTCTTACGACTTCGGCACTGTTAGGCTTGAGGCTTTAGAGAACATGGGCCAAGAAAAATAAAGAGGTGGATGACTCAATTTCTAAGAAATCCCCAACCCCCTGATGGGTTCTGAAGTTGGGTACGTGTGGGGAAGGTGAGAAATGTCCCAGCACCCGCACAAAGCCTGATTCATTGGAACCGGCCTCCTTTGCAGGTCTTAATATTATAAAATTTGTAAATATAACAATATTATCCATACTACATTCAATCATAAGAATAAATAAATACTTCATTAAAATCACAACAATGTCCAAACAAAATAAATAAATGGACACCCATCCGAGGATGGAAACATGTCCTTACATCGTCCATGTCTAAAACTAAATAGGACACCCACCAAAAGGTGAAAATATGTCCTTTACATTAATTCCGAAATATGAAGATAATTGAAATTACATAAAGATTAATTAATGAGGTAACCAATCATGGAAACATACCTCTTACAATTTTTTGAAGCCAAAATAAATCAATAAAAATAACAATCACTCATCATAAATAAATTATTTATCAAACATATAGATCAAAGATATAAATAAACCATCAAACAAGACATATAATAAATATGTTTCTAATTTAAATAAAGTAATAAATATATAAATTTAGGGTTTATGCATCATTTAGGGTTTCTTGAATAAAATTAGGGTTTGTAGATTTTATGTTTAACAATTATGGTTTTGTATTTTAATTACTGGATTAGTCAACTAAGAAATATTTAATATAAAAGAAATAACATGGCTACTAGATGGACAAACAGGTTGATCTTTGATTTTATGTAATTAAGACTTTAGTAATTAAATTTGTATAATCAAAATAATGCAGCTATTGTGTTAATATATCAATCCAAAATAATCAAAAAGTTTTAAAGGTAAAATAACATAGCTACTATGATAATTAATTTTGAAAAATAAAATTAAAGAGACATACCTAAGTTTGAAGGTTCCACTAAAAATTATTGATGAAATTCTTGGCCGAGCTTAACACCAAGGCAGAAGATTGCTTGCTGTCTTGATTCCTTATTATTACTTGATTGGTGCTTTTAAATTTCCAAATTCTAGTCCCTGAATCAATTGCTAAGAAAAAGTCTGAATAATTCTTGAGTCAAAAAAATTCTCCTCCCCCCTTCTGTGAATTTTTTAATGTTGTATTTATAGGCAATTAAAATAAAAAACCTATTATGTTAAAGACATTAAAATCTGTTTAGGAAAATATTAAAAACCAAGTTAAATAAGGATGGGGTGAAAACTGCACGCGGGTTGCTGGGAATGAGTGGACTGTTGCTGGCTGTGCTGGGGCGAGTCTGCGAGCACGAGGATTTGCTGTGAGCTGGGGCGAGTCTGCGCAGGCTGGGGCATTAAGCCTACGTTGAATTGGCCCAAGCTAATTCGTCGCCGCAGCTTTCATCGCTGATTCTGCAGTCGCTGATTCATCCATTTTTATTTTTTCCTTTTTTTTATTTTTTATTACAAATAAATATTATTATATTATTAAAAATAAATAAATAACAATAAAATAAATATTATAAATAATAACAAAAATAAATACCACAAAAATTATTTCGAATGATTTTAAAATATCGGACTGAACCTGGTAAAAAATTAAGGGTCTGCATAGTGAATTAATGGAAAAGTGCCCAAAAAAATGATGAAAGACTAATTTGGCTATGTTATGAGAAAATGTGACATGATGTGTGTTCGCTTTGTGTAATATCTTATTCTAGAGAATTGTTTTTGGTGCTATTGAAATAATATGCCTTCGAGCTAGACGCTGGGCATCATTATGATATGATTTGCCTTCAGGCTAGATGTTGGGCATTATTATTATTTTCCTTCAAGCTAGACACTGGTGTCATTGTTATTTGCCTTCGGTGCTTAACAGAGATATATCAATAAGGGACTGATGTGACACTTATGTTGTCCCAAGATAACAACCAAGAGGGGGGTGAATTGGTTAATTTGAAGAGCGATGGTAAATTTAAAATTAAAAAACAAGTAATGAAGAAGATGTAGAAGAAGATTGAGTAGAGTATAGAAGAAAGAACACAAAGAGTTATAGTGGTTTGGATTTACCTTAATCCTGCATCCACTTCCCTAACAACTTGTTAAGGTTTCACTAGTCTTGAGTTTTTACAAGCTTAACTCTAACTTGGTATTTTCACTAGCTCACACCAAACTATAACAAGGGTTTGAGATCAATCCTCACAACCCTTACAAGAGTTTTCCTAGGCTCACTCTAACAACCTAAGTGTTTCCAAGCTCACACTCAAACTTTTGATGGTGTTTGATGCTTACACCCAACACTCAATCAATACAAATGTAATTTTGATGCAAGGAAATCAAAGATATTAAACTTGGCTATTACAATAAATATCATATGTAAAAATGAAGTTCCTCAAGGTATATATAGCCTTCAATACTTGATATAGCCGTTTGGTGTAGGAGCCAACATGTTTGACTCTTGTCTTCCACTAATTTTTTGTCAAGAGTATTTTCATTGTCGGACTGTCTGTGGTTTGGTCATACTTAACTAAATCCGATTAAAATTCTTAAGGTTCGATTGGGAGATTTGAGTTTTTTTTCAGACACTCCTTTAATGGTTAGTACATGTGGCTTCCACCAATTGAGTAGAAATATAACGACTTTTGATTTGAAGAATATTTAAATAGTTTGGTCAGATTTGCATCTAGTCTAGTCATAATGTTGCTGGTATGTTTAAATTTTAGGCGTATCATTGGTCAGGAACTTCACTAGATGTTTTGGACAAATTCTGCTTCAAAGGTCTGGTCGGGATTTCTTCTAGTCCTGTCGGATTTCTTTGGCACTCTGAGAAAATGGGAGTACTTATGGCCTTGAAACTTATTATGAGATTGACCATTTTTCATCACCATTGGTACGATCAGACTTTCCAATGGTTCGAGCATACTTCAAGAGGTATGGTGAGATTTTGGGAGTACCTTCCTCTAGGAACCTTTTTGTGTAAATGTTATTTATGTTGATATCAAAGGTTCGATCGGGCTTTAGTGTGGTCTAATCATACCTTTCAAGTTTTCTTTAAAATTTTAACTTCCTGCAAAGTGTAACTTAATGCAAATGTTAGTTCAATTCAATTTGATTGCCTATGATAAAAAATAGAGTAATTAAGCCAAGGTTTTGGCTAAAAATCTCCTTCTTTTTTTACTTTGGTAATTAAATTGAATTCAAAGTGTGTTTAAGTGAATTTAAGTTGATTTTCTCTCCCTTAATAAATGCTTTGTGTAAAATGTGTTATTCAATTGTTTTAATGTTTATTGATTCATTCATTTCTCCCTCTTTGACAACAACAAAAAGAAACATTCAAATTAAAAATGAAGCAAACACAAATGAATAAAAAAGAAAACAAATTCAATTCACTCAAAAAGAAACAAACACAAACATAAGAACAACATTAAAATAAGTAACCAAACACAAGTACAATGAAAAAAGATAAATTAAGTTTTAATCATCTTGGTTATCATTATCACTTTCTTCATCTCCTTCTTCTTCTTCATCCCCTTCTTTTTCTTGATCCCCTTCCTCTTCTTCTTCCATTGGGTGAGTGACAGTAGCTTCACCTTCTTCTTCATGAGGAGAGGTGCCATGAATTCAAGGAGACAAGCTTGGTTCATCATTAAAGCATTTTGGTAGTCCAAAAGCTTCTTGAATATT
This sequence comes from Garcia nutans, assembly GCA_947685225.1. Classification (NCBI taxonomy): domain Eukaryota; kingdom Viridiplantae; phylum Streptophyta; class Magnoliopsida; order Malpighiales; family Euphorbiaceae; genus Garcia; species Garcia nutans. The sequence goes on along the minus strand of CANTUV010000003.1, from coordinate 9,694,736 downwards.
TTGAATGTCAAGATGAAGATGAGAGATTTGGTTGGTAAGGCTATCAATTCTTGTTCCTTAGGAGCTCATTTGACCATTTATATCTTGAAGAAGTAGGAGGATGGTGGATTGAGGTCTTGTGGTTAGAGTTCTTGGAAATTTCATTTGGAATGTCTCTTCACCTTCTTCTACAATCCTAGGTCTTTTCCTTTGTTGAACTCTAGCACCTAGTACTCCTAAAAGATAGACATATGTCCCATCATCATCCCTAATACCTTTGGCATGTTTGAGATAGCCTATTTTTATGGATTTTTTGATGGGATCAAGAGAATTGGAGAGAGTGTCTCTGTTTGTTGGTGTATGTGCACCAACATATTTGGCAATTTCTGTTATTTGGGAAGAGAGAAGAATGAGTTCAGATTTGGTTTTCCTAATGTGTAGGAATGTGTCAATTAGAAATTTTTTTGTTTGAACGGGTTGACCTCTAGATAAAAAAAGAAAAAAGAGATCTTTTTGAGTTACTTTTTCATTTCTTTCTCACCTATCACTTGTTGTATAGGTCATAATCCTATGTAACATCCAATAAGTAAAAGTCCCAAGATTTTTGGCATTGGATTGCTTGTGAAATGAGGTTTCAATGGAAATTTATTTCCAAAATTCCAATTGAACTTCAAGAGTGAGGGTAGTGTTTGAGATGTGAGAAATGCCTTCTAATTGAAAACCCCAAATGGATTAAAAATCCTCAAATGTAAGACCACATTCTTGGTTAAATAGCCTAAAGGATATCCTATAATAACCTAAGGGGTTGGTGCTCTTTTTGCCAACAACCCAGGTTATGAGAAACTCTTTTATCAAGCTCTCCTAACCAAGGTCAACATGCTCAAGAAACATAAATTTTTCCCATCCTAAGGTTTGGAGACAACCTTTAACATCATTTTTAATTCCTAAGGTTTTAAGAGTGAGGGTATAGAAGAGACAGTTTGGTTATACTACTTTGTCTTTAAGAATAGCATACCTTGTTCTTTCTTCATCATCTTTAAATCTAATCTTATGGCTTCTTCTTGGTGGTTCTTCTTATTGAGAAGAGGCAGCAATTCCCTTCCTTTTTCATCTCTTGAAGCTTTTCTTTTATTTTCTTTGGGAGCCATTAATTTTTATTAAGAAATTAGATGAAGGGAAGAAGAGGTTTTGAGAGAATTTGTGAGTTTTAAGTGTTTAAGTGTTTAAAATTTGATAAAAAAAAGTTGTAAACACTAATATTAGGGGGGTATTTATAGTGTTTTGATTGAGAACTAGCCATTTATAGTTGTTGGAGCAGTAATTGGCATGTTTTGAATGAGTTCCAACGGCTAGAAAATTTGAATCCAAAGCAAAAGTTTCATCAGACTCCTAAGAGTTCTGTGGTGAATTTTAAAAAATAAAGAAAGTATGGTTGGAATATAGAAAGTCTGAACCGGATTTTGATTTTAGGCACAACGGTCAGAAAATTTTGAAAAATTCCGGTCGCACCATAGAGGGTATGGTCATACTTTTACGAAATATTTGAAATCAAGGATTTTCAAAAAAGTATGGTTAGACTATAAGGTGGTCCGATCGAGAAATGTCCAAAATTTAAGATTTTTAAGGGAAATGTGTGTTTTAATTGGAGGCTACAATGTGTGATCAAAAACAGATATAAATGGGAAAATTTAGATCATGTTAAGCAATTTCAATTCATATATTAAGGAATTGTCATCCATCATCCCTAAATTTTTCCTTATGAAGTTTAACATTTCTTCATTTAAGGGTTTTATAAAGATATTAGAAAGTTGGTTTTATGTATCAATGAATTATAAGATAAAATTTTGGTTTTGAACATTGTCTCATAAGAAATGATGCTAATGTCTACATGTTTTGACCTAGAATGTTGAATTGGATTTTTAGATAGATTAATGGCACAAGTGTTATCACATTTAATAGGAATGTGATCAAATATTTTTCCATAATCAAGCAATTATTGTTTCATCCATCCAAAGAACTTGTGTACAATAAAAACATGCAGCAACATATTTGGCTTCCGCGGTAGATAGAGCAACCGACACTTGTTTTTTGCTAAACCAAGAAACTAGGCATTCACTAAGAAAATAACATGCCCTGGTTGTGCTTTTTCTATCCAAAGACTATCAACGTAATTCGCATCTGAAATGCATAAAATGTCAAATGATTTATTTCTAGGATACAAAAGTCCTAAATGTAATATACCATATTTCAAAATTCTTTTAGTAGCATTCAAATATGATTCCCTAGGGAATGATTGAAATCTAGCACAAAACATACACTGTATATTATATCGAGTCTAGAGGTGGTTAAATAAAGTAGTGATTTGATAATACCTCAATATTTCTTCTCATTTACCATCTTACCAATTTCATCTTTATCATGTTTCAAGGATGTGCTCATTGGAGTCTTGCTAATTTTGCAACCATATTCCAAATTTCTTTAGGAGTTCCTTTATATACTTGGATTGGTTGATGAAGATCCCATCCTTGCATTGCTTGATTTGTATTCCAAGAAAGAATTTAAGCTCACCCATCATACTCATTTCAAATTCCGTAGTCATACAAGAAGCAAATTCCTTGCACAAAGATTCATTAGTAGCACCAAATATAATATAATCAACATAAATTTGCACAATCAAAATGTTATGCATTTTCTTTTTAACAAAAAGAATAGTGTCAACTTTGCCTTTTGGAAAACCATTTTCAAGCAAATAAGCACTAAGTCTATCATACCAAGCTCTTGGAGCTTGTTTCAATCCATTTAGTGCTTTGTAAGTTTAAAAACATGATTTGGAAGTTTAGAATCTTCAAAACCAGGAGGTTGTTCATCATAAACTTCCTCATTAATAAACCCATTTAGAAAAGCACTTTTAATATCCATTTGAAAAAAGTTTAAAATTCACGTGGCATGCGAATGCAAGTAATATAATAGCTTATAATCTAGCAATGAGAGCAAATATCTCATCATAGCCAATGCCTTCTTTTTTGTTATAGCCTTTTGCTAGCAATTTAGCTTTATTTCTAGTAATGAGGCCATTTTCACAAAGGTTATTTTTATGTACCCATTTACATCCTATAATTGGATGATCTTTAGGTTTAGGAACAAGTTCCCACACATTATTTCTCTCAAATTGGTTGAGTTCATCTTGCATAGCAATTACCCAACATTCATCACTAAGTGGCTCCTCAATGGTCCTTGGCTCAATTTCATAAACAAAAGCAACATTAACATCTAAGTATTTAAGTTTGGATCTATTACTCCCTTTGATGTATCACCAATGATTTGGTCTTTTGGATGATACTTCATGTATTGCCAATCTTTAGGTAGCTCTTGAGACTCTTCTTCTTGTTCATCATGATTAGTCTTTGGAACATTAATTGTTTCTTATTGTTCAAATGTACCTACAAAATCATTAAGAGCACTACTTTTCCTTTGATCAAGTTTAGAGGATTCATCAAAAACAACGTGCATTGATTCTTCAACTACTAGTGTTCTTTTGTTAAATACTCTATATGCTTTGCTAGATGATGAATATCCTAAAAATATGTCTTCATCCAACATGGATGAGAATTTTCCAAGATTATTCTTGGTATTCAATATAAAGCATTTGCATCCAAACACTCTAAGGTATGAAATTTTAGGTATTCTTCCATTCCATAGCTCATAAGAAGTTTTATTTATCAAAGGCCTTTTATAAACATGATTTGAAATATAACATGCGGTATTAACAGCTTTCGTCCAAAAGTAAGATGGTAAATCATACTCATTAAGCATTGTCCTAGCCATTTCAACCAATGTTCTATTTTTATTTCAACTACACCATTTTGTTATGTGTTCTAGGAACCAAAAAGTTGTGTAAAATACCAACCTCATTCCAAAAGTTTTCAAAGTTTTCATTTTCAAATTCTTTTCCATGATCACTTCTGATAGAAGTCATTACATAGCCTTTTTCATTTTGAACACTTTTTACAATTATTTTAAAATTATTCAAAGCTTCATTTTTTTTAGCTAAGAAATTAACTCATATAAATCTTTATTAATCATCAACAAGTACAAATGCATATAACTTGCCACATAATATAGCAACTCTATTTGGTCCAAACAAATCCAAGTGAATGAGTTCTAAGGGTCTAGAAGTGCTTAAAATATTTATAGAATGGAATAAACTTTTGTGTTGCTTACCAAATTGATAGATTCACAAGGCCTATCTGTGAGCTAGGATTTTTGTCCCCACTCCCGGTGGAATGGTTCTTGTGACTTCGGCACTGTTTAGGCTCGAGGCCTTAGAGAACACGGACTTAGCTCTGGAGAAAATGGAGTCTCCACCCAGATGGGCCGGGAAAAAAGAAAGGGGTGGATGACTCAATTCCTAAAGAATCTCCAACCCCCTAATGGGTTCGAAAAGTTGGGTACGTGTGGGGAAGGTGAGAAATGGCCCAGCACCCCCCACAATGCCTGGTTTATTGGAACCGGCCTCCTTTACAAGTCTTAATATTATAAAATTCTTAAATATAACAATATTATCCATATTACATACAATAATTAAGATAAAGCATCGATATATTAAAAATCAAAACAATGTCCAAGCAAAACAAATAAATGGACACCCATTCGAAGATGGAAGCATGCCCTTACATAATTCATGCCTAAATAGGACACCCACCGAAAGGTAGAAACATGTCCTTTACATTGGTTCTAAAATAGAAAAGCAATTTAAATTACATGATATTTAACTAATGAGGTACCCACCAAGTGGAAACATACCTCGTACAACATTTGGAAATCTAAATAAATTGATAAAAGTAAATAACCATTCATCATAAATAAATCATTCATCAAAGGTATTAAACATCAATAGAATGTAAACATCCATCCATGATAAATTAAATAAACCAAACATTGAACTTAAATGAATTAAATCATATAAAATAAATCAAAGCATAATCAAATATAAAATTGAATAAGGCAAATAAAGATTCAAATTAGAGCTACTGTTTCCATTTAAGGTTCTTTATTCCATGTGTTTAGGGTTTTGGAATTTTATGGGTTTAAGCTACTGTGTTTTTAATAGAATTAAAATGAATTGAAGTTTTATGATTCAAGAAGTTGGTAAAATTCTTTGATTAACCAAATTAGGGTTTGTGATGTAAAATCATGAAATTAGAGTTTGGGCTCTTCAAAAGATTTAGATTATGACTATTAGCTACTGAATTATGTTTTTAAGCTTATTGTGTAAAATTATAACATTTATGTTTATATGGTTTTTAAAGTCTTAAAGGATTAGGGTTTAGAAAAAATTAGGGTTCAAGGTTTTAAGGGGGGTTAGGGTTCACTGTTTTGGGTTTTGGAGTTGAATTAGGGTTTTAGGATTTTTGATTTAGGGTTTTGGGGAATGCATTAGACTTTTAGGATTTGAAAATCAATTGATAATTTTATGAAGTTTTATGAAAATAAACAAAATGATTTAAAGTTTATAGAAGCAAAAAAGATGTTTTCAGGGCTTTTGGAAAGAAACAGAACTCAATTTAGGGTTTTGAAAATTTGGAAAGCAAATTAGGGTTTTGAGATTTTGAAGAAACAAAAATAATAATTTGAAGCTTTTTGGAAAACAAAGCAACGAATTAAGGTTTTTAAACATTAAAAAAGGTGAATTAGGGTTCTTAGGGTTTTAAATTAAAAGAAACAATTAGATGATTAAGCTAATGTGAAGAATAGAATTTAGACAATTGATGCATACCTCCGTTTGTTGGTTCCACCAAAAATTTCTTCTTGGATGAACAAAAACAAAGACAAGCTTTGCTGCCTTTGATGGATTGAATTGTTGTCTACTCTCAAAAAAGAAATCAGGTTGATTCACTGCCTTTCCTACTTAGTTTTGGTCTAAATTTTTCTCCCAAATCCGATCCAATTTCTGATCAATTTCTCCTCTGATTTCTTGATTGATTTTTGTGTTGTTTTTGGTATTATTTATAGAAGAATTTTTTGGTTAATCATAGTTATTCACAAAAGCTAATATTGATAAGAAAAGAAAACCGAAGCCTAATTGCATTAGGTTTCGGAAAAATTTGCGTCGGAAAAATTTTGCTGGCAAAAAAAAACTGCTGTGAAAAAATTACGCTGGTTAAAAAAACTACTGCAGAAAGAATGGTCCTGCGGGCCATTTCGCCAGCAGAAAAATTCTGCGGGCGAAATGGCCCCGCAAGAAACTCCTGCGGGCAAAATGGCCCACGGCCATTCGTCCCGCGCCCTGGTTTTCGGCGATGATTTTTTCATCGCCGATTTTTCCGTCGCTGATTTTTTTTTATTAATAAAAATTAGATACTAAAGCAAAAATTATTTAATTAAGATAACAAAAATTAGTTTGGACTAATTAAAATATATTGGACAACAAAAAAATTTATTTTGGACTATTTAAAATATATTGGACCGGACTGGGTCAAAAATTAAGGGTCTACAGTTTGCCCCCTGCTTGAATGATCTTAAAATTTAGTGAAAGAGAGTGAAAAGCAATAAGACTTAATTTTTGAGATGGTTGAGGTTTTGGGTTCTGGACCCGGTTCGAGTTCTGGACTCAAAGATAATTCTAGGTTCTAGACATAAGGAAAATTTGGGTTATGGACTTAGGAAAGATTCTAGGTTCTGGACCTAAGGGTAATTTAGGTTCTGGACTCGAGCTAAGTTCTTGGACTTAGAAATAAATTCTAGGTTCTAGACCTAAGGATAATTTGGATTTTGGACCCGAGCTAAGTTCTTGGACTTAGAAATAAATTCTAGGTTCTGGACCTAAGGAAAATTTGGGTTCTGGACTCGAGCTAAGTTCTAGACTTAAAAGAGATTCTAGGTTCTGGACCTAAGGGTAATTTGGGTTCTAGACCCGAGCTAAGTTCTGGACTTAGAAGAGATTCTAGGTTTTGAACCTAAGGGTAATTTGGGTTCTGGACCCGAGATAAGTTTTGTACTTAAAAGTGATTCTAGGTTCTGGACCTAAGGGTAATTTGGATTCTGGACCCGAGCTAAGTTCTAGACTTAAAAGAGATTATAGGTTTTGGACCTAAGAAAAATTTGGGTTCTGGACCCGAGCTAAGTTCTGGACTTAGAAAAGAGATTCTAGGTTTTGGACCTAAGAAAAATTTGGGTTCTGGACCCCAGCTAAGTTCTGGACTTAGAAAAGAGATTCTAGGTTCTGGACCTAAGGAAAATTTGGGTTCTGGACCCGAGCTAATAATTTTTTATTTCAAAAAGTTTAGCTAATTTTTTTGCATATGTCTTCTTCTTGCCCCATGCGTGTAAAAATATTTATATACACGCAATTATTTTAATGATTAAAGTGAATAATTGAATTTACTGTTTATTTACTGTGTAGTCACTATTCATGCACTATTTACTATTTATAAATAGTAAATTTACTATTCAAAAAATAGTATCAAATAGCATTTACTATTGGAAATAGTAATTTACTATTTATTAATAGTAATATACTATTCATAAATAGTAAATCTACTATTCTTGAATAAAGTTTACTATTAATGAACAGTGAACTTACTTTTGAATTTTTATTTTTTTCCTTACCGTTTCTCGATATAAACCCACGAGTTTCATCGTTTTATCCACAGCAAAACTTCTCAATTTCAATAATTCTCTCAAATTCTTTCAAATTTAGCACATAGTTTTCAAAGAAATGCATGCTTCAAGATCAGGGACTCATTCTAATGCCGAGTTATTGGAGTTTATTCGGCATCATGAAGATGAAAATATAGATATACTAGCCGGGATGCCGCTTCACCGAAGTTCCAACGAAAAGAGCACGGTAATTATTTTTCTTTCTTTTTCTCTTAATTTTTTGTCTTTCTGTTTTGTTTTTGTGTTTTTTTGTTGATTATTTTTTTAATTATTATTTTTGATTTATGATCATTTTTTATTTTTGTTTGATTTTTTTTTAATTTTTATTGTGTTTTCCTTTATTATTATTTATATTATTATTCTTTTTGAGGAAAAATAAATTAATTTAAGCAGATAGAATAATAGTCCTTACCTGGTATTAACTTACCCGGCTCTGTGTTAGCATGATCATTGCGTTGTTCGAGCCGGAGGGTGTATTTACAAAGCCCGACAATGGTATGATGTAGTGCCTTCTCGGATAAGGCGGATTAACCGAGATTGCGGCTTTGAGCAGTTCATCTTACAATTGCCATCCGAGGAATACCAGATAGACCGGAGCATAGTCCAAGCGCTTGCAGAGCGATGGTTGGACACAACCCACACTTTTCACTTGCCCATTGGAGAGATGACAATTGGTCCGGTCAATTTTACTGCTATAACTGGCCTTCGATTCGATGGTGTTCCGGTTTCTCTGACCAATGATATTTTAACATTTGAAGAAATTCAGGAATTAATTGGTATGGAACCATCATATAAAGGGCCTTTTGAGATAAAAATCGAGCCAATTCGTAGTTATTGGATGAACTACAAAGGACGGGTTGGCAGAAACACGGCCAAACAGTATGCTCGAGGATTTTTGTTATATCTGATTGGGTCGACCATCTTAGGCAGCACTGAATCCTCCATCCACTTGTCAGTGTTGAGCGCCCTTTCTTATTTCAGAATGGTACCATCTTCTGGCTGGGGTGAAGCTGGTCTCGCGTGTCTTTACCATGGTCTTGATAAACTTTGCCGAAACAAGAAGTCTTTTGTCTGCTTGATGGTGGTTGTGGAGGTATTCTTCTTCTACCAATGTCATTTCCGCTCTTTTCTTTCATGAATTTGATCTTTATTGTTATTGTAGGCATGGGCTTATGAACACAACCTTGTCAGGCTACCTGGTTCCCGAGAGAGGGTCGGGTATCTGAGATTAAATTTTTAGTTGTTCAATCATGTGGACGCCCCTAGCTCTCTCCATGTGCATACTCATCGCTTTGTGTTGAGCTGCTTAACTTGGGATCAGGTAAAATAACATTAGTATGCTTTAAATTTTATATGAAAATTTTACTTACCTTATGTTATTTTGCAAGTGAATTTGGCCTGGTGGAGCCCAAAAGAGCGAGCAAACTGGTCTCCTTTGATGAGGGCTGCACTATCTTTCCAACATTCTCGCTGAGTCATCGCCGGCCCGTGTTTAGTGGCTGGTTTCTCGGAGAGAGAGTTTATCAGTGGTTTCTCAGTCCAAAGCAGTGGAGGGTCCCGACGCATATCCCAGAATATACTTTAAAAATTATATCGATGCCGGAGGATGCCTGGTGGCCGGCTCAGTACGGTTATGGTGCTAAGTCATTTCTCCATCCGCCGGGTGCATTCTATGCCCATTTTATTCAAAGAAGGCTCTTAAACTTTGATGTACCTCCTGTTGGTGTGCGGGAGATTTTTGACGAAAATGAGGGTAGAGATGAAGAAGAACATCACGGAGCTGCAGGAGAGTCTGTTCCACATCTCGGGGCTAGTACTTCTCAGGTAAAACTTTTATCACTTTTCCCTTGCAACTACTTTTTTCCTTCTTTGATTCTTTAATGATTGTTGCAGGTTGTTGGCTCATTTGATCATAAGACTGGACCTTCTTTTAGTGCCCCTTCGTTTGCTTATTCTGGCCCGCCAGATATGTCATCTCATTCGCAGGGCATTGATATGAACTAACTGGTAAATTCCTTATTTCATGGTAATTTATGCTATATGTATGCATGATTATGTATGCTCTTACCTTTTTCCTTTTTGGCTCACAGCGGATGCTCGAAGAATAGAATAAGAAACTTCAAGAAGAGTTGGCTGCAAGTCGTCAACAGGCTTCTCATTTTGAAAGTTTATATCATCTATCCAAACAACATTTCCGAGACTTCTGATTTTAGGGGATGAGGGATCCTGGCGCTTCTTCATCAAGAGGCCCCCAGACTGATGACCATGAGATCCTTTCATCTGCTTCTGATGAGGACCATGACAGATCGAAACTTCAAGGTAATAGGGATTTTGGTGGTCCCGCTTTGGGTGATCCTAGGAAGAGTAATTTGCCAGATTTTGGTGCTTCCGCTTCGGGAGGACTCGGGACAAGTAATTTCCCCCCTCCTCCAGTAGGAGACTACTTTTTCAAGGCTTTATTTGATGACCTTCCACCACCCTCTTAGTGATGTATCAATATTGTATCTATTGTATAAATATTGTACAATAATGAAAAAAATACAATTTCCATCTTTACTGTAACTTTTTTTATTACCTTTTTTATTACTACGCCACTTTTTTTTATCACATCATAAACAGTGAATCACAATTTCTTTATTCACAGCCGCACCATTTGCTAAACCAAATCCAACGCGGTAAAGGAAATTCATTGCTAATTCCTTTCCTTATCCCATATGGTCTTATTCTTTCCAATCACCTTTTCCTCATCACTTTTGGAAAAGGTTATTTCCTCTATATAAATCACCTTTCATGACTAAGTTAATACAAAAGCAAAAATATTTTCCATTCCCACGCAAAGAACTCCCTTTAGCAATTTTAATATTTCTTCATTCATCAACAATGATCGATTATCATTTAAAGAAGATAAAAATTCTATTTAAGAATATGGATGCCATTCATTGGAAGCAAATTTCATGGTCAAAACTTGATGTTTTAAAGTGTTTTCAAAATGTTAAATTGGACCACTCCTTCTTACATGCCGTGGCTTCCTTGTGGAATATGGATTCCAGGGCATTTAAAATTAATGGCTTTGAAATATGTCCCTTGATTGAGGAATTTGATGCCATCCTTGGATATCCAAATAATCAACAAATGGCGTTACCCACATTGATTTCCAAGACTCAACAGAAGATGCAGATGTTATTTCAAATTCCAAAACCCAAAGTTCTTCGGTTGATGAGAGGTGAAAAAATTCTACTTGCTCCTTTGATTGACTTTTGTCTCTCTCATTTAGCCCCTACTAAGGCATGGGGACGCATGCTCTATCTTTGCTTGCTCGGCCAATTCTTATTTGTTTCTTCCAACGGCAATATTGATCCACAGGTATTGGATATTATGGACCAAATGGAAGGAGGCTTGTCGCCGGTACCTATGATCTTAGCCGAGACCTTAGTTAGATTAGACCGACTTAAATTAGGATTGCTAAAGAGACTGACTGGAAGTCCGTTACTGCTTTAGGTAATTACCTAAACTACCCTTTCGGGTTTTCAATTTAGGTTTTCTTTTTTCTTCTTTTATTTATTGCTCTAAATTTTGCCTAGTCCTCCCATATGGGTTTTCAGAACTAGTGAGCTGTCCTAATTTTTGCCCAAGCTGCCCCCGCGGGTTTTCAACTTAGCGGACCTCTTTTTTTTATTATATATTTTTTATTGCTCCAATTTTTGCCTAGTCCGCCCATGTGGGTTTCCAAAACTAGCGATCTATCCTAATTTTTGCCTAAGCTACCCTTGCGGGTTTTCAACTTAGAGGACTTTTTTTTAAAATTTAATTCTTTCTTCACAGATTTGGCTTCAGGAGCGCCTTTTCTCGCTTGATACTCCATCCATGGATTTTGCCAGATATCTACCACGTCATCATTCTGCTAGGAAAATACTCCATCCTGCTTACTCATGTGCTGACTGGGTTGACTGGATCCACTCACGCTCTGAAGTTAATATCCGTTTGTTGATACCTTGGTGGAAGATTTCTCGTATCACCATGCAGACATACTTGATGTATGTTTCCCTTGCTGCTCTTCATCAAGGTACATGCTATGATCCTCGCCGACTTGGCCGCCAGTATGGAGCTGGGCCTCGTGATTCTGACTTTACTCCCAACTTAGACATGCCTTGCTTGACTGAAGCCTACTTGGATCGGCTGAGGCAAAGCTGGCCTGCACATTACATTTATCGACTACCATAGATTTTACATTTGTCAATTCAGAAAATGTATTGTTAGGATGAAAAAATAATTAAAGTAATAAAAGATGCTTCTTTTCCATTTAAAATTTGTCATCACCTTTTGCTATTGTGTTTATTTATTTCATCCATACCTGGTCAAATACTTATAACAGTGCACATAGAACAATTTTAACAATAATTTTTTTTATTAAATTAGGGAACAACCAAACATAAAGCCAGCATACACAAGATCACTTATGTTGCCAACTAGCCCTTTTGGGTTTTCTAATTGATGATTTTCTGTCATTTAGCCCTAATTGTTGCCTAGCCAGCCCTTTCGGGTTTTCGGGACTAGCGGACTGCTCTAACTTTTGCCTAGGCCGACCTTTTTGGGTTTTCAACCTAGCGAGCTCTCTCTCTTTTTTTTGTTTATTATTATTTCATACATAAAACTTCTTCAACCTATCAATGTTTACTGGCTCACTAAATTCATTGCCGTCCATGTCTGTTAACTTCACCGTACCTTTGTTCATGACTTGTTTCATGACATATGGCGCTTCCCAGATAGGTCTGAACTTCCCTCTTGGATCAGATACATTAGGCTTACATTGCTTCAACAACAAATCCCCAACTCTGAATTTTCTGATTTTAACCCTTCTATTGTAGGCCCGAGCTACCTTCTTTTGATATAGTTGGTGATGATACAGCGCTTTTAACCTTCTCTCTTCTAGTAAAGCTAACTGTGTGTATCTGCTCGCTACCCATTCCGTTTCAGGCAGTTCAGCTTCCAAGACTACTCTCAATGACTTGATCTTTATTTCAAATGGTAACATTGCTTCCATCCCGTAAACCAAAGAGAATGGTGTCATTCCAGAAGGCGTTCGCACACTTGTCCTATATCCCCATAAAGCAAAGGGAAGCATCTCTAACCAATCCCTGTAAGTCTTGGTCATTTTGGATAGAATTTGCTTAATTGTCTTATTTGTTGCTTCTACTGCACTATTAGCCTTTGGTCTATAAGGAGAGGATCTATGATGGTGGATTTGGTACTTCGAGAATAAATCCTTAATTGCTCGTTGAAACTGTACCCCATTGTTTGATATCACACTGTGTGGGACCCCATACCTTCAGATGAGGTTCTTTTCAATAAACCTAGCCTTTTGGCTTGCACCTAGCTTGTTGAAGGATTCAACTTTGACCCATTTTGAAAAATAATCTAGTGCTACCACAATGAAACGGTGATCGTTTGAGGCTGTCGGATGTATCTCTCCTATAATGTTGATACCCCAGGTGGCAAAAGGCTAGGGTGAAGACATAGAATGTAATTCCTCAAGAGGCATGTCATTCAAGTTACCATACATCTTACACTATTGGCACTTCTTTACGAACTCAATACAATCTCTCTCCACGGTTAACCAGTAGTAACCTTGTCGAATAATCTTCTTAACTAGGGCCAAACCACTCATGTGCAAACCGCAACTTCCCGCATGTATTTCTGACATGATATGCTCCACTTCCGGCTTTCTTAAACATCTCAAATGTCACATCCCAAAGTTTAGGTAGTTGAGTATTAGGCAAGAAGGACATAAATAAGTGGTCAAATAGAGGCTTGAGATAGTCAAAAACAAAATCGGTGTGCAAAGGAGGCCCGTGAAGTCGACGGGACCTAAAGGTAATTTTTCGAAAGGCCGAGGATCTAAGAGTAATTTTTCAAAAAGTTGTGTCGGTTCTTAATAGTGACCCTAACGGATTCCATAAATGTGTTCTCCGGATTAATCGGGTCGTAATGGTGGTGCACGATTTTTTCCGAAAATGCACGGTTTGTAAGTTACGGGCGATTTTCCGACAAGGGCATTTTGGACGTTTCCACCGGAGGGGCAATTTTATAATTAAATATAACTTTGGGGGTCAAAATATGAATAAAAGGAAGCCTAATGGCTTGCCAAATAAATAGATAAAAGAAGGCATGGACCAATTAAAAGTGGCCATTTTTGCTATAAGGTGTACCAATTGGAAGTCAACATCTATACCAACATATTTTCACCACTTATGGCTGCCATTTGGATCAAAATAAGCTAAGGAAAGAAAATAAAAGCCCCCTCTTACATGTTGAACTCGTCCAAACCATAAGAGAAGGAAGAAGGAGGTGATTTTTCCAAAGTTTAAGGCTTTTGGTTGAAGATTTTGGTGACAAACAAGATTATAAGGTAAGAGAAACCTATCTCTAGTTTTAGTTTCATGGATTAATGGTTAATTTAAGAGATTGAAATTAGGGTTCATGTAGCTAGATTTGGAGAAAATTCAAGAAATAATTATTTGAAGGATTTGATGAAAGAAATGATGGTATTTAATGGTGAAAATAAGCTAGCAACCATTAGAAAAATCATAAGATAAGACTATGTCTATACCTAGGGTTCTTACCTTTGTATATTTGATATGTTAAATTCATAGGAAATCAAGGAGATTAGATAGGAAAGGAAGTGAAATAGACAAGAAGAGCAAGGAAAAACAAGGTTTGGTACATTAACTAATTGTTTGTTCATTTTCTTGAAATTTTGCTGTTTTAGAATTAGTGAAATGCTGTGACTTGTATGATTTTTAATTAAATATAGAAAAATTTTCTTGAAGTGAATTTTTGATATGTTGTGTCTCAATGCGTCTAGAATGACTGAAAAATATTTGGAGTTGAATTCGGAATGGTTATGATTATGAAAAAATTATTTCTGTTAGACCTGGTCTAGGAGGTACTTTGACTAAGACAGCCATGTTTCCGGATTTTTAATAAAATTTAGAAAAATAAACTTCAATAAAATTTTGGATATGTTGTTTTTTAGTGAGTCTAGTATTTAATAAAAATAATTTGGAACCACATTGATTGAATTTAATTTACAAAATTCACAAAATTCAGAACTGCTGCCAGGATGCAGGGCAACTGGAGCAGTCTGGTTGGGTGAACTACTTGACCAAGATTTTGTGTCCAGTTTGATCTGAAATTTTAAAGGAATGATTTTAAGATGTAAAACTAAATTCTGTAAAAATTTTAGAGTTTTTAGCCAAGTATATTATTTTATACAATTTTTCAAAATAAGGATCAAGTTGAGTCCAAAACCAGAATTTACTATTCATATGGTCATTTTGCTAATATTCATTTGGTCATTTTTCAAAAGTAATCCAATTGATTCCTTATGTATATAAATGAGCATAATATGTTATTCAAATGAAAAAATATGATATTTCACGTTGAAATAATATAAGAAACATAAGTCGATAATTGTATAATGCATATTCGATTAAGAAATGGCATGAAAATTTTGGCTCCACTGGGTATCTAGGATAGTACTGAGTAGGTTAAGGGTATGATATATCATACTATATGCAGTGCTGCTTTAATATAGGACTTCGGTCTGAGTTATATAGGGTGACAACCCGAGCTATATAGGACTTCGGTGCGAGTTATATAGGGCAATCGCCCGAGTTATATAGGACTCCGGTCCGAGGGCTTCGGCCACAGATTTCACAGGGCTTAGTCGGCAATTTTTTTAGAGCCACAGCCACATAATATATATATATTTGTTTCAGTTAGTTCCTTACCATACGTTAGTCTACCAAATTACCTTGTGGAGCGAACTGATAAAATGATAATAACTGAATATATGACATGTATGGATTGTTTTTACTGTGATATTATTTTTCAATACGACTCATTGCTTTTAAAAGTGCATTATGCTTTTATTATTTATTTTTCGTAATTAGTTAAAGTACCCACTAAGCAATGCTTAGCGAGTTTAGTTCTTCTAAACTCGTAGGTTATTAGCAAGGAGCTAGTAGCGAGCAGAGGAGTCCTGCGATCTATCGGTCATCAACAAACTTAGGTGGTGCTCTTCATTTTGTATTTTGGTATTAGAAACTGGCATGTACTTATTTGAACAATAGAAAGAGATAACTTGATGTAGCATGTAAATCTAGTAATATATAATAATTGTATGGTTTTAAATTGAGTTGGGTTGTGAATATATAAGTGTGAATTCTTCTAGCAGGATTGTAGTTGAGGTTATAAGGGTGGATTATTGGGAGTGTGCTTGAGTTGAATTGTGAAATAATATGTTTTTCAAAAATAAGAAAAATTAGTTTTGTCGACACTTGGGACCTAGAATTTTAAGGGAGACTCCGTCAAAATTTTTGGAAAATTTTTATAAGGAACATTAAGTAAGCTGACATAACCAGAGCTCGTATACCGATGTAGCATTCCTCCTCGGCTTATTCATAGGTCAGGAAGGGGTGTTACATCAAATGGACCCCCATTAGGCCATCTTTGATATAACTCCCCATAGAAGGTGATGTATTGCAATGACCACCGCCTTATGGCTCTTCTCTATTTCTTTGTTGCCCCTGGCGGGTATTCTCTTTCCTCCAAAAATCGCCTTATAGTGTCATACCACGTATCATGGTCTATATCAATTTCCATGATTGTTTCATATTCATAGCAAGGAGTTGATGAACTAGTCAAGATCAAAGGCTTAAGGAATAAGTTGACAGGGTTTTTCCACGCCGAAGCCAATGTGGCTAGGGCATCAGCCATCTGATTTTCTTCTCTCGATAGGTGTATAAACCTACACTCCTTAAAGTTCTTCTTTATCATGGCCAGGTAATGGTGGTATGGTTTTAATTTTTCCTCTTTCAACTCCCATTCTCCATTTACTTGGGATACTACTAGCAATGAATCACCAAAAACTTCCACCTTATCCACCTTTCATAATCATTAGGGTTTCCAAACCAAAAATACAAGCTTCGTATTCCACCATATTATTGGTTGCCCTAAATTTCAACTTTTTGGCTAAAGGGATAAGTTCCCCTTCGGGCGATTCTAGTATAACTCCCAAACTTGCTCCTTTCCTGTTTACTGCTCCATCAAAATACATTTTCCACCCTTGTACTTCAATTGCTTCTAAATGTTCATCCGGAAATTCCAAGATTACCTCTTCGCTATCTGCTAATGGTTGTTGGGCTAGGAATTCTGCCACTGCTCTACCTTTGATTGTTTTCCTGGTTACACAATCAATCTCAAATTCTTCTAATATTATCAACCATCGACCATATTTCCCAATCAAAGAGGGTGTCTCCCTTAAGTACTTCATTGGATCCAACCTGGAAATTGCTTGCACACTATACGATTGAAAGTAGTGCCGCAACTTCTTAGAAGATCAAACCACGGCTATACATGTTTTTTCAATGATACTATACTTCATTTCATAAGGTAGGAGCTTTCTACTCAAATAGTAAACTGCATGCTCAATCCCTGACTGATCTGCTTGGGCTAGCATGGCTCCTATTGACTCTTCTTCCACTGCTAATTATAGTAATAAAGGTTTGTCGGGTTTAGGTGGTTTTAAAACAGGTAGATTCAACAAATACTCTTTTATTTGCTCAAAGGCCTTTTGACACTCTTCATTCCATATGACCGGCTGATTCTTTTTAAGCAATTTGAAGATAGGTTCACAAATTATTGTGAGCTTTGCTATAAATCTGCTAATATATTGTAATTTACCAATAAATCCCCGAACTTCTCTCTCCATCTTAGGGGCTGGAATATCCCTGATTGTTTTAACTTTGTCAGGATCAATCTCAATGCCATTCAGACCAATCACATATCCCAATAATTTACTTGAAGTAGCACCGAACACACACTTCTTCAGGTTCAATCTTAGCTTATATTTCAAAGCTCTATCGAAGAATAATTCTAAGTTTTGGAAGTGTTGTTCCCTTGTGTCCGATTTAACCATCATATCATCAACATATACTTCAACTTCTTTGTGCATCATGTCATGAAATAGTGTGGTGGCCATCCTTTGGTAGGTTGCTCTAGCATTCTTTAAGCCAAACGACATCACCCTATAACAAAATATACCCCATGTGGTAATGAAGGCAGTTTTGGCTTTATCCTCTTGGGCCATTAACACTTGATTGTATCCGAAAAATCCATCTACAAACGAGTGTAGCACACTAGAGGCTCCACTATCAATGAGAACATCTATATGTGGTAAAGGAAAATCATCCTTAGGGGAAGCCTTGTTCAAATCTCTATAGTCCACACTGACCCTTATTCTTCCATCTTTCTTTGGCACGGGTACTATGTTGGCTAGCCAATTTGGGTATTCTATCACTTTAAGGAACTTCACTTGTATTTGCTTAGTGACCTCTTCTTTAACCAATTAAGCCTACTCAGGTCTTAATCGCCTAAGCTTTTGTTTGACAGGTTTCATGTGAGTGTAAGTAGGAATATGATGCTCGGCTATGTCTCGATCTATTCTAGGCATATCCTCATAAGACCAAGCAAACACTTCTCAATATTTTTTGAAAATTTTTTCAAATCTCTCTCTCTCTCATCAGGAGTAAGGTTGGATGCTATGCTAATATTTTTAGGATTTTCGGTTGTTCCCAAATTAATGATTGTGTGTTAATAGAATTAATATTAAAGATGCTCATGTAACTGCTATTTGAATGTATGCAACCATTAGGAGAAACATGACACAAGTAAGTAAAATCAGACTTTATTGCATTCATTTTGGAAAAGAAAATAGCATCATCCTCATACAAAGCAGACAAATTAAAATCAAAATCAAAATCATTGTTCTCAAAATCATAAGGCAGGATGTCTTCAAACTTTTCTTCGACCAGGGCAGCAATCTCCTCTGAAGTCTTCTCAGCTTTCAGGATAGCTTCAATCTTCTCTTTTGGATCGGATTCTTTGTTGGCTAGCAAGGTGAGCTCTTTCTTCACTTGGTTGACTAGCTCGGCCACATCTGTAAAAATTTCAAAACCCGGGATCAACTTTCCCATGAACATGATTGGCTCGGGCTTTCCTTGGAGTGGTCCCATGTCTGGAGCTTTAACAAAGATCTCTTCAAGTGGTGGGAAGCTAATCTTCTCACTCTTCTTTGGCTGGACATCGTTGGCTTCATCATATCCCAACCCCTTCTTGGAAGTTTGAGTTCTAAAGTCTAGCAGTTTTGTCAAACAGGCCTTACCTTTTCCAAGACCAGCTCTGGGAAGGTAGTTCATGTTCTTCATCATATTCAAGACTTTGGAGTCCATTACTTCATCATCAGAAATTGCAGCTACATGGAAACCATTGAGAGGCCTCTCAATCATTAGAGCGTTAACAATCTTATTATCTTCAGTTTCAATGACCACTGTCTCATTTCCGTTGGGGAACTTGATCTTTTGATGAAGGGTGGAAGGAACTCCACCAAGAGGATGAAACCACGGTCGCCCCAAGAGTAAGGTGAAGGTAACCGGTATGTCTAAAATAATAAACTCAACAATAGGTTCAATTGGACCAACCTTGACAGCAGCTTTGAAAGTCCCTTCGGCATGCCTCTCAATGTTGTCATAAGCCCGAATTGTTGCTAAGGTCGGGTTTAGATCCCTTGTTGACATGGCTAGTTTTGGCAATATCTTAAGTGGGCAGACATTTATGTGGACCCATCATCGACAATTACACATGAAGTCCTCTTTTCCTTGACTTCTATTTTGATAAAGAGAGGGCGGATATGATCTCTCCCCTCCTCCGGTAAATCCACATCTAAAAAAGAAACTGCTCCCATATTAACTTCGCTCTTCTCTTGAACCTCTTCACATTTCATTATCCCTCCAATTTTTATGAAGTTGATTAGCTTCTCCGTGTTGTGGAGGTAGAAATTGGCATGCTAGCTAAGGCTTTGGCCATAGTTTCTCGGTGCTTTTTAGAAGTAGCTAATAAGTCCCAAATGCTAACACTTGCTTGGGTTCTTTTCAATTGCTTGAGCACAGCATCATCTTCTTCTTCTTTATTTCCTACTTCAACTTCCTTTCCCTTATTAGTTTCTACCTCCTTAGGTGGTGGCCTTGCATAAGGCTTACCGGATCTAGTGTTCATTACTTCATCATCTTCAAGTTCGGACCAAGTCCACTCCTCCTTCTTGGATACAAGATCATCATCGCTATCGCTTGAATCCCAAAACCCATTGACAACACAAATTGTTACCTCTTTACTCACCATAGCTTGTTTAACTTCACCAAATACCTCTTCTTCTTTGGTTGCTTCTCCACCCACATCTTGAAAAGAAGACATGACAAAATCCTCATGCAAACCTCCTCCAATCATTAAGGTTGCCAGTGATGGTACTCTATTGAACTTTGGTAATGGGTTGTCTTTGGTGTTTGGCTTGTTGGGCTCGGGTAGCTTCCCATTATTGATTAGATTTTGGATCTCATGTCTAAACCTCACACATCTATCTATGTTATGCCCCTGCATTTGGTGAAACTGTCAAAATGCTTTAGTGTCAAAATTAGGTGGGAGAGGGTTAGGCAAAGGACGAGGATTTAAGGGTTGTAGCAATCCCTTTCTTTGAAGTTTATTGAGAACCCAAGACATCGGTTTCCCCAATTTCAAAAATTGTGTCCTTGTTCCTTGGTTAGTAGCATTAACACCGACTGCCTTTTGCATGCTTTGGCTGCTAGATTGAAAGTTCCCTTTCTCTTTCCTTCTTGTTGAAAAATGGTTCTTCTCTCTTTCCCATTCTTCAGTTTGCAAACCAGCTTGGAGAAGGTCTTTGAAATCATAGATGAGTGTATGAGACATCCTTTAGCGAAGACTAGGCAACACCCCTCTCACAATCATCCTAATTTGATCGGATTCATCGGGCCTCTTCTTGAGCAAAGCAGCCTTGTTTCTCCATCTCTTCACATAATCCACAAAATTCTCATTCGACCGTTGCCTAATGGACTCCACTTCCATTAAGGTAACTTCCATCTCGACATTATATCCATATTGTTGGATGAAGGCTTTGTAAAGCATATCCCAACTCTTTTGTGTTCCATCATTAAAGTATTGAACCAATTTTGGACAACAGGGTCCAATGAGTGCATAAAATACCTTAGAGTTTGAGCCTTAGTAGCTCGGGCAGACTGCATAGCAGTGATATACTGCTTCACATGAAGATGAGGATTTCCGGTTCCATCAAACTTCACGAAAGATGGCATCTTGAACTTGTACGGGACTTCCTCATCTAACTCAAATAATTTGTCAACTTCGGACATTTCCTCGATTTTCAGCTTCTTCTCAAACTTCTTTTCTAAATCAGCAATCATCTTTTCAATATCAAAAGTTTCGATCTTCTCCATAGTTGATCTTTCAACAATCTTCGGTTCCTTTTTCTTCGCTTGAGCATCTTGGTAGTATTGAGCCCAATCATCATCATCATCAATGATCACTTTTTCATCATCAAAAACCACTTCACCAACTTTAGTCTTCCCTTTATCCTTAGGCTTCTTAGAGCTAGCAAATGCTTCGACATGATTTTCTAAGATTGCAGTCAATTGGTTCTTCATGGTCTCAGCTAGGGCCTCTTTTATTTCTTCCATCTTGGCATTGAGGGCATCATCCACCATTCTTTGAATTTGTTCGGGATCCATTATTTTTGGTGAGCAAGTGATTAAGTCGTTCCTATATACTTCATCTCCGGTGTAGGTCGAATTGTTGTAAGCTTTAGAACTGTCGTAATCCAGGGCTGTGAGCCAGAGAGGATCAATGATATGAGATGCAAATGTATGCATGTATGCACAAACAATCAACAAACAAGGATAATTAGGACACTCCTTCCACCCTTATAACATCCACACATGAATGGCAAGTCTCTTTACCTAGGTATATGGTTAACAAAATACCAACATGGGGTACCTTGCTTTCGAATAATTCCCTCGGACGTTTCAACCAATAGTTATATTTTCGAAAATGGAAATCAATCCATGATAATTCCCATTAATTAGGTTTTAATCCATTCAACCAACTAAAGTAGCTTTTATGCTATATTGGATTAAAACTAAATTGAGAGGTTTATTGTAGATAGATTTCTCACTTTGAATAGAGTAACTAATGGTTCATGCAAAAAACAAGCCCATGATTAATTATTCTTAGTATAAACTAGGCTCACAATTGATTTTTGGCATTTCGTAATTGACCCAAATAATTTGCAAGCTCTTTGTAAGAAAAGGTTGGATAAAAATAATTTTGTTTCTAAGCCCATTGTAAAAAGATTTTAGAAAAAATAGATTTTGGGCTTAGTATGTGGGGCATGAGCCAAAGAATTTTTTATTTGTTTTTAGAAAAGTCTTATGTCCAAAGACCATCTTGAAAACATTTTGAAAAATAGTTTTGGTCTTTTGGACTTTAAAGAAAAATTTATTTTGAGCTTACAATATACTTAGGTCATATTAGAAAAAGAACAAACCAAATAAGCCATGATTTAAGCCAAGATAAATTAACCATAGTCAAACAACATGCATTTGGGGTAAAAACTAAGGAAAGTAACTAGGCCAATTACATGAGCTTTAGTCTTTGGGTTAAAAGGCTTAGGTTCCCATAGCAAGTATATACCAAATGGTACGAGGCTATGAGTGGTTATGCTATGCTCGATCTCCATACCTTGAGTGAAAGTATGGTATCCCTTACATAACACAACACGGGTAACATGGGCGTCCTAACTCACGCACACGATGCAATCTAATATGATGCAATGGATAATACCATTACAAGAAAGAATATAATAATATAAAGGCCAATGGAATCAACTTCTCTTATCCCTAGTGGAGTCGCCACTGTGAGCAGGGATTTTTGCCCCCACTCCAGGTGGAATGGTTCTTGCGACTTCGGCACTGTTTAGGCTCGGCACCATAGAGAACACAGACTTAGGTCCGGAGAAAATGGAGTCGCCACCCGGATAGGCCGGGAAAAGAGAAAGGGGTGGATTACTCGATTCTTAAGGAATCCCTAACCCCCTAATGGGTTCGGAAAGTTGGGTACGTGTGGGGAAGGTGAGAAATGGCCTAGCACCCCCACAACACCCGGTTCATTGGAACCAGCCTCCTTTACAGGTCTTAATATTATAAAATTCTTAAATATAACAATATTATCCATATTACACACAATAATTAAGATAAAGCATCGATATATTAAAAATCAAAACAATGTCCAAGCAAAAATAAAAAATGGACACCCATCCGAAGATGGAAACATGCCCTTACATAATTCATGCCTAAATAGGACACCCACCGAAAGGTATAAACATGTCCATTACATTGGTTCTAAAATAGAAAAGCAATTTAAATTACATGATATTAGACTAATGAGGTACCCACAAAGTGGAAACATACCTCTTACAACAATTGAAAATCTAAATAAATTGATAAAAGTAAATAACCATTCATCATAAATAAATCATTCATCAAAGGTATTAAACATCAATAGAATGTAAACATCCATCCATGATAAATTAAATAAACCAAGCATTGAACTTAAATGAATTAAAGCATATAAAATAAATCAAAGCATAATCTAATATAAAATTGAATAAGGCAAATAAAGATTCGAATTAGAGCTACTGTTTCCATTTAAGGTTCTTTATTCCATGTGTTTAGGGTTTTGGAGTTTTATGGGTTTAAGCTACTGTGTTTTTAAGAGAATTAAAATGAATTGAAGTTTTATGATTCAAGAAGTTGGTAAAATTCTTTGATTAACCAAATTAGGGTTTGTGATGTAAAATCATGAAATTAGAGTTTGGGCTCTTCAAAAGATTTAGATTATGACTATTAGCTACTGAATTATGTTTTTAAGCTTACTGTGTAAAATTATAACATTTATGTTTATATGGTTTTTAAAGTTTTAAAGGATTAGGGTTTAGAAAAAATTAGGGTTTAAGGTTTTAAGGGGGGGTAGGGTTCACTGTTTTGGGTTTTGGAGTTGAATTAGGGTTTTAGGATTTTTGATTTAGGGTTTCGGGGAATGCATTAGGTTTTTAGGATTTGAAAATCAATTGACAATTTTATGAAGTTTTATGAAAATAAACAAAACGATTTAATGTTTATAGAAGCAAAAAAGATATTTTTAGGGCTTTTGGAAAGAAAGAGAACTCAATTTAGGGTTTTGAAAATTTGGAAAGCAAATTAGGGTTTTGAGATTTTGAAGAAACAAAATTAATAATTTGAAGCTTTTTGGAAAACAAAGCAACGAATTAAGGTTTTTAAACTTTAAAAATGGTGAATTAGGGTTCTTAGGTTTTTGAATTAAAAGAAATAATTAGATGATTAAGCTACTATAAAGAATAGAATTTAGACAATTGATGCATACCTCCGTTTGTTGGTTCCACCAAAAATTTCTTCTTGAATGAACAAAAACAACGACAAGCTTTGCTGCCTTTGATGGATTGAATTGTTCTCCGGGCTTAGGCTAGTGTTCTCTAAGGCCCTGAGCCTAAACAGTGCAGAAGTCGCAAGAACCATTCCACCAGGAGTTGAGGCAAAAATCCTCGCTCACAACTGTACAAGGTTGTTTGGGCCTAATATGTGTTGTGTTGAAATAATTATATATGGTGATTTTGTTGTGATAATATATAGTATGTGAGATAAATTGATGAATATTGTATGGTAATGAGTTGTCACTAAATTATAAGAATAATAATGTGCATGCTGATAGATCTTAGTAGAGCTAGGTAAAAAAACTAAGGTAACCCAAGCAGAGTTGGGTCCTAGAATTGATATTATGTGTACTGAACTTGGTAATTGAATAGGGGAATTAAGCTAGTGAGTTTGTGAATATGTGTATTTGAGAAATTGATAATATAATTTATATATAGAATATGGAATAAAGTTAAGGTTTTATAAAAATGTTGGAAAGCTATAATTTGAGAAAAAAATTAAGAAATGTGTGTGTAATTTGTATTGTTATGATATATAAGAAATATAAATATACCACTAAACTCTTGGGCTTAGTGCAATAGTCTGTATCACACAACAAAATTGAAAGTGCAAACCGGCATGATCAGAAATGAAGTTGAAGTTTGGTGAATTAAGAATGCCACGAGACTAACTCAGAGAGTGATGCATACATATATATATAATGACATTATGAACATTGATTTTATATATTAAATAAGTTTTGGAAAAGATTTTGTGCAATGTATACATGTATATGTAATTATATTGGTTATTGTTTATGATGTAAACTATGAAGTTTTGGCCCAAATGTTACAAATTTGGAATACTTTTGTATGTATATATATGAATATTTTGGAAAACTATTGGAGAAATGGATGTTTACATGTGTAACATCCCAAATTTTTGGAGATTTTGATAAAATAAATTATAATTTAACTGGATAAATTAAATAAATAATTTTAAATAAAAAATGAAGGGATTTAAATGAAAAAGTGAAATGTATATGTGATATATATGCAAAATATACATAACATATACAAAGTCAACAAAACTCAAATTTTTAAAAGTCAAAAGTCAAAGTCCAATGACATTTTTGTAAATAAACTTTGAAATTTTAAAATTATTTAAATTATTCAAAAATAATTTATTTTTAATGGAAGATATATTTTTGGGGTTTAAATTAAATAATTAAATAATTAATTATTAAATTATTAAAATAATATATACATGGTTTAAAAAAAAGTGGAAAGAAAGAGAAAATTGATTTTTTTTTTGGTCTTCTTCTTTTTCTTCTTCTTCTTCTTCTTCTTACTTAGCCGATTTTTCCATAGCCATCAAAGATGGAGTTTTTCTTCTTCCAAGCTCATTTAATTGAAGGATTTTCAAGATTTTAATTGAAGTTTTGGAGTTTTCTACTTGAATTGGTATGTTTCCTAACATTTTTCTTGAAATTCCATGAAAGTTTGACTATGTTGGTTTTGGAATTTTGAAGTGATATGATTTAATTGTCTATTTGGGTATGAATGAAGTTATTTTAAGTATTTAACAATGATTTTAAGGTTGGATTGAAGAAATGGTTGAGTTTGGATAGAGTTTGGTGAAGAGAGAAAATTTAGGGTTATGGAATTATTGGGTTTATGAAATCATGGATTTTAATTTTGCAAATTGATTCTAAATGAATTGTTTTGATGCATAAACAAGTATTTTAAAGTCAAATGATGGATTTGATTGAGTTTGATTAGAGTTTGGAAATGGAAGTGGTTATTTAGGGTTTTGGAAAAGGGCATTTTCAAAGTTATTGAATTGTTTGATTTGATTGGTTAAAGCACGTTCTTTAGTGATAAAAGTGAAGTATTTAAGCTTGAAATGATAATTGGATTGTGTTGGAATTAAAAACCTTCAATGGGGAAGGTTATGCCATTTTAGGATTTTGTAAATAAGCATGTGTTTAATTAATGTAATTGGTTTAAACATGTTAAAATATTTTTATAATGATATAAATAAATTTAGAACACCAAATTGAATTTCCAAAGTTAAAGTAAGGTTGGGCTTTATTTTAGGGCTATGATTTAAGTGATGTTTGATTATTTTTTAAGTTTGAAAATGCCTTTAAATGTGATACTTAATGATTATTTATGATCAAATTTGGTATAGACATTAAAGAAGAATTGATTTGCCCAATCCAAGTATTGAAGGGCAAGTTGGAAGAGAAGGTTGGTGTTAGTTTTGTTGCTGGCATTTGGTTGTTTCTAGAGGTAAGTACCAACTTTCAATAAATTGAGTATGTTTGCATGACATTTAGGCTTAACAAATTTTGGTTGGAAAATGTGTTAAGCTACTTAATGCATTGAATATGCATGAACATTGTGCCATGTTATGTGATTTGTTAAGAATGCATTATATGCATTGCGAAAAGCCATTGGTAATGGCTAAATTGAGTAAAAAGTGAAATATGTGCAATATGTGAAATGACCCAAAGTGTTTGAGTAATGTGGTTTGCTGTGTATGCATTAAAGGCATTGTAAAAAGCCATTGGTAATGGTTCGATTGCATAAAATGTGACTTATATGTGAATTATGAAAAAATACCCAAAATATTAAGTAATGTGCTTTAATTTAAAATATGATACATTTTAACGATATATTGAGATATGTTAAAATGTGATAAAATGAAATGAAATGATATTTATATGAACGAGAAAAATGAGAAAAGAGTCAATGTGCCTAGTTGATAATGAGAAATGAGGCAATGTGCCTAGCTTGGTTATGGAAAAATGAGAAAGACATTGATGATGGAAAATATGAAATAATTATATGCCTAGTATGTTATTCAATTTTCAGAGTTTTGTGTTTGGTGGCATGCCTATGAGGTTGTCCTCATTATTTGCCTTTGGGGCTAGCTTTTGAGCAATTATTTAATTTGCCTTTGGGGCTAGACGCTTGGCGTCACTGTGATATGATCTGCCTTTAGGCTAGCTTTTGAGCAATTATTATGATCTACCTTCGGGGCTAGCTTTTGAGAAATTATTATGATCTTCCTTTGGGGCTCGCTTTTGAGCAATTACTTTATTTGACTTCAGGGCTAGATACGTGGTGTCAACTTTGACCAAAATAATAACTCTGAAATTTGAATGGCATATTAGTTCCTTTGAGCCCATCCATGTGTTTGTTCTTATGTAAATTATTAAATGATGCAGGAATATGTTCAAAAGTGAGCTTGGATGCCACATTATGACATAGCATAAAAGCATTTTGCATTGGCATTTCTTTACAGTTTTATTATTATCAAAGTTTGTACCGCTGAGCTTTTAGCTTAGCTTGATTGTAATTTATCGCGCAGGTGACAGGGGCGATCCAGTAGAGATGGAGAGTTCTACTAAACCAGGTTAGGTCTAGATTGAGGTTGCTTATTAAGTTGATTTTTGCTACGTCGAGATTAGAGCCATTTTGCCATCATGCATATATATATATTACATCATAGTACAATTTGTTATGATGTATTTTATGATTATGTATTTGGAGAATAAATTATAAAATTATAAAGAATATTTGGATAAATTGTGTAATGTGGGGTTTTACATGTGTTTTAACATAAATATATGTAAATGTTTAAATGTTTTGAGAAATGTGGAGAAATTGAGAATTGGGGATGAAAGGTGTGTTTTATTGTATATTGGGAATGTTTCTTTTGCAGGTTATAATTTGTTAAATTTTTTGGATGTCCTATTTACAAACAAAGCTCTGGCGAATTTTTTCCAGAGATTTTTTTTTTGTAAAATGCTTATTTTGAAACCTATAATCTATAAAGAATATTTTATTTATTATTTAAATATATATTTTAAAGTATTTGAGATTTAAATTGGTAAAGTGTAAATTTTTATGAAACCGGGTTGTGACATTCTTATACTGTGTATGCGTATTTTACATATACTGAGTTTATGTACTATACATATATGGGTATAGGGGTGTTACATTTATTTTGGTATCAGAGTCTAGGTTTGAGGTTCTCAACCTAGGTGGGTAGTTAGAGAGAGAAAATAGAGGTTTTAAATTTGATTTTAAATTGTGATACATGTATTGGCACTGGCATTTTATCTGATCTCTGATGTGGCAATGTCCATTCGATGTAACGGATATGAGTTAAGATGGCGTTTGTGTTGCATAGATCATAGTGGCGCAGCGGATGTAACATCCTAAAATTTTTAAAAATTTCTAATTTTTAAAAATTTTGATAAAATAAATTATAATTTAAAAGGATAAATTAAATTAATGGTTTTAAATAAAAAAATGAAGGGATTTTAAATGAAAAAGTGAAATATATATGTGATATATATAAAAAATATACATAACATATATAAAAGTCAACACTTTTTAAAAGAAAAGGGTATTTTGGTAATTAAATCTTATAAATTCAAAATTAATAAAATAATTCAAAAATAAATTATTTTTGAATGGAAGAGGGAAATTAGGACTTTTAATTTATTAAAAAATAATTAAATAATTAAATATTAAATTATTTTAATATATATATATATATGTGGTTTAAAAAAAAGATGAAAGGAAAAGACATATTAAAGTCTTCTTCTTCTTCTTCTCTTTCCTTTGGCCGAAATTCCGTGGGAGCTAGACCAAGGATTCTTCTTCTTTCATACTCCATAAATTGAAGGAATTAACAAGTTGCAAATGGATTTTTGGTGATCTCCACCAAAATTAGACAGTTTCCATCTCTTTTCTTTGAATTCCTTGGAAATTTGGATTATGTGAGTTTTGAGATTTTGATGTAGTATGTTATAATTATTGGAATTGGTGTGTATGATGTTATTTTAGGTAGTTAACAATGATTCTAAGGTTAGATTGAAGAGATGATGGAGTTTGGTTAAAGAATGGTTAAGAGAGAGAATTTAAGGTCATGAATTTTTGGGGTTTTGAAAACATGAACTTTAATTAGGAAAATTGATTCCAAATGAGTTGTTTTAATTCATAAACAAGTATTTTTAAAGTCAAATATTGGATTTGGTGGTGCTGGGTTGGAGTTTGAGAATGGAAGTGGAGATTTAGGGTTTTGGAAAAGTGATTTTCCAAAGTGGTTGAATTGTGTGATTTTATTTGTTTAAGCATGTTGTTTAGTGTTAAAAGTGATGAATATAAGCTTGGAATGAGTAATGGATTGTGTTGGAATGGAAAACCATCAATGGGGAAAATGTTATGCCATTTTTGAAATTTTATGTATAAGGGTGTATTTTTATAATGTAAATGATTTAAATGTATTAAAATATGTTTTTAATAATATAAATAAACTTAAAACACTAATTTAATTGTAGTAGAATGGAATTACAATGCTGAAGAATGGAAAGGCTAAATTTTTGGAAATTTGTAGGAGTGGTGTAATTATGGTTTAATGTTGGAAATGCCATTAAATGTGATACTAAATGATTATTTGCTATCACATTTTGTTTAGGCTTTGAGGGAGGTTGATTTGCTTCATCCAAGTGGTGAAGGGCAAGTTGGAAAGATAGGATTAAAGGTTGTTTTTAGCTTGCTTTGGGTTGCTAGTGGAGGTATGTACAAACTTTGAATATAATGTTTATACTTGCATAATATTTGGACTTAACACATTTTAGTTGGAAAATGTGTTAAGCTACTTGGTTCATTGATTGTGTATGAATAATATGCTATGACATTTGTAATGTCATATATGTGTTCAATGCATTGTGAAAAGCCATTGATAATGGCTAAATTGTGTAAAATGTGAAATATGCATATTATGTGAAAATACCTAAAGTAATTGGGTAATGTGTTGTGAATGCAAAAAAATGAGATATGTGTAATAATGAAATGAATAGATATTTATAAAAATGAGAAAAGTGAGAAAAGTGAGAAAAATGAGAAAGATGTGAAAAATGAGAAAAGTGAGAAAAAAAATGTGAAAGTAAGGCAATGTGCCTAGATTGAATATGTAAAAATGAGAAAGAGATTAATGATGAGAAATATGAATAAGTTGTGTGCCTAGATGTTATTCAATTTTCAGAGTTTTGGGTTTGGCGGCATGCCTATGATTGCCTACGGGTTAAACGCTGGAATGGTGAAAAGACTGGGTCGTAAACCAGGCCAGCTGATAAATATGATATTTTTGGGGTGAAAAGACTAGGTCGTAAGCCTAAAAAACTATAGCAGTCTAGCCGGGTTGAGGACCAAGATACTAGGGCCTAAGGGTCTAGCCGGGTTAAGGTCCAAGAGACTAGGGCTGTTACATTATCCATGGATATATTGCCTACGGGGCTAGACACATGGTGTCATTATGGACCAAAGCAGTAACTGCATCTTCTCAACCCATCAGAGGGGGTCATGGTGGCAGAGGTTTTAGTAGAGGTGGTCGACCTGGGTTTAGTCAGAGAGGAGGCTCTACATCCGGAGGCAGTAGGCCAGATGAGACTAGGCCATCTCAGTAGGTTTATGTGATGTAGAGCCAGCCGAATGTTTCAGCCGTCATTGCGGGTACATTTTCTTTATTTGGTATTTCAGTCCTTGCACTATTAGATCCTGCATCTACGCATTCATACATAAGTGCATCTATCTTGTCTGTGACTGAATTGCATTCTGAGTCCCTAGGATTTGATGTCTTGGTGACAAATCCTTTAGGGCATAGTGTTGTGGTGAGCAGGGTGCACCGAGATAGTCCAGTTGTTGTTCAGGATGAGGAGTTTCTCGGTCACCTGATTGAGATGTCTTTCAAGGAATATGATATGATTTTGGGCATGGATTGGTTATCCAAGCATGGGGCTGTGGTAGACTGTCAGAAGAAACGTGTTACTTTGAGAACACAGGATGGTAGGGATGTTATAGTATCTAGCGAGCAGAGGTATCTTTCATCCATGTTTGTTTTAGCTGCTTCAGCTGGGAGGATGATTCTGAAGGGATGTGAGGCTTATCTTGCTCATGTTATAGATACTAGAGTAGTGGGATCCCTACATGAAAGTATACCAACAGTTGCCGAGTTTCCAGATGTTTTCCCCGATGAGTTTCCAGGGGTACCTCCTGAGAGAGAAGTGGAGTTTGGTATCGATTTGCTGCCTGGTACCACTCCTATCTCTATCACCCCTTATCGGATGACACCTGTTGAGTTGAGAGAGTTGAAGGTGTAGTTGCAGGAATTATTGGATAAAGGGTTTATCTGCCCTAGTGTGTCCCCGTGTGGAGCGCCTGTGTTGTTTGTGAAGAAAAAGGATAGCACCATGAGATTTTGTATTGATTATAGGCTATTGAATAAGGTGACCATCAAGAACAAGTATCCCTTGCCTCGGATAGATGATCTCTTTGATCAGTTGAAGGGAGTAGCAGTATTCTCTAAGATTGATCTGAGATCAGGGTACCATCAATTGAGAGTCAGAGATGTGGATGTACCCAAGACAACTTTTTGTACGAGGTATGGGCATTATGAGTTTCTAGTGATGCCCTTTGGATTGACGAATGCACCAGCAAATTTTATGGATTTGATGAACAGGGTATTCGGACCATTTTTGGATCAGTTTGTGGTAGTCTTCATTGATGACATCTTGGTGTATTTGTGTAATGAGGAGGATCATGATAGGCATTTGCAAATCGTATTGCAGACTTTGAGAGAGAAGCAGTTGTATGCTAAGCTGTCTAAGTGTGAGTTCTGGCTCGATCAGGTAGCTTTCCTTGGTCATGTGGTTTCAGCAAAGGATATTAGAGTTAATCCGAGTAAAATTGAGGCTATCTTGAATTGGAGTCCACCGAAGATTGTGACAGAGGTTAGAAGTTTTCTGGGATTGGCAGGCTATTATCGTCGATTTGTGAAGGGTTTTTCTATAATAGCTACTCCACTCACCAGATTACTTCGGAAAGGAGTTAAATTTTTGTGGACAGATCAGTGTCAGGGGAGTTTTGAGCAGCTGAGGGAGATGTTGACTCAAGCTCCTATCCTTACCCTGCCTGTGGAAGGTAAACCATATGTGATATACAGTGATGCTTCACATAGTGGTTTAGGTTGTGTTCTAATGTAAGAGGTTAGAGTCATTGCTTATGCCTCTCGATAGTTGAAACTGCATGAGCTGAATTATCTGACGCATGATTTGGAATTAGCAGCAATAGTTTTTGCCTTGAAGATTTGGCGGCATTAATTGTATGGGGAAAAGTGTTTCATTTATACGAATCACAAGAGTTTGAAATACCTAGGTGTTCAGAGAGAGCTGAATCTTCGGCAGAGATGATGGTTAGAGTTGATTAAAGACTATGACTGTTTGATTGATTATCATCCTGGTAAGGCAAATGTTGTTGCTGATGACTTGAGTCGAAAGTCTTTGGTAGGTTTGACTGCTTATTCGCTCTAGTTGCTTGTTGAGTTGAGAGCATTGCATGCTAGATTTGAATCTTTTGATGATGGTGCTCTGATGGCTCAGTTGCAGTTAAGGCCAATCTTGTTGGATCCTATTAGGGAGGCTCAGTTGGCAGATGAGAGAATTCAGAAAATTGTGTTGGTTTGTCAGAAGGGGGAGAGTCGAGACTTTTATGTGAGGGATGATGGAAGTCTATGGTACAGAGATAGATTGTGTATTCTTGATGATGCAGAATTGAAAAGAATGATATTAGAGGAAGCACATCAGTCACTTTTTGTTATGCACCTTGGCAGTACCAAGGACTTGAAGCGACATTATTGGTGGTCAGGAATAAAGAGGGACATAGCAGAGTTTGTATCCAGATGTCTCACTTGCCAGAAAGTGAAGGCTGAGCACAAAGTTCCTTCAGGGTTGCTCCAACCTTTATCAGTGCCAGAGTGGAAATGGGAGTGAGTGACAATGGATTTTGTGACTGGATTGCCTTTGACTCAGAAGAAGCATGATGCAATCTGGGTGATAGTTGATCGGATGATGAAGACAGCTCATTTTCTTCCAGTTCGGATGGATTATTCTCTTGAGAGGTTGGCTAAGTTGTATATCAATGAGATAGTCAGGTTGCATGGAGTTCCAGTTTCTTTGGTGTCAGATTGAGATCTCCAGTTTACTTCGAGATTTTGGAAGAATGTGCATGATGCTTTGGGTTCTCAATTGTATTTTAGTACCGCTTTCCATCCTCAGATATATGGACAGTCAGAGAGAGTGATACAGATTCTAGAGGATATGTTGAGGAGCTGTATCATTGATTTTACCAGGAATTGGGATAGATTTTTGCCATTAATTGAGTTTGCTTATAACAACAATCATCAGTCGAGTATTGGGATGACTCCTTATAAGGCTTTATATGGCAGGAGATGCAGGACACCTTTGTGTTGGGATGAAGTTGGAGAAGGTAAACTGGTTGGTCCCGATTTGATTAAGGAAACAGAGGAGAAAGTGAAGGTGATTCAGGGTCATTTGAAAGCAGCTTCAGACCGATAGAAATCCTATTCAAATTTAAAGAGAAGAGACATAGAGTTCAGTGTGGGAGATAAAGTGTTTCTGATGGTGTCTCCATGGAAGAAGATTTTGAGATTTGTCTACAAAGGAAAGTTGAGTCTTCGTTTCATAGGACCATATGAGGTATTAGAGAGAGTTGGTCCAGTGGCTTATAGACTAGCTTTGCCGCCTGAGTTGGATTGAATACATAATGTTTTCCATGTCTCAATGCTTCAGAGATACATGTTCGACCCATCTCATATCTTGTTAGTCGAGTCCATTGTGGTGAGTCCAGATCTGACTTACGAGGAAGAACCAGTGTCGATTTTGGCACGAGAGGTTAAATAATTGAGGAATAAGAGGGTGCCACTTGTGAAAGTCCTTTGGAGGAATCATGCCACTGAGAAGGCGACACAGGAAAGTGAGTAGGGAATGCAGAGTCAGTTTTCCCAATTATTCCAGACTTAAGGACAGGTAATTTCGAGGAAGAAATTTGTTTTAGGGGAAGAGAATTGTAACATTCTTAAAATTTTTGAAAATTTCTAATTTTTGAAAAATTGATAAAATAAATTATAATTTAAAAGGATAAATTAAATTAATAGTTTTAAATAAAAAAAAAGGAAGGGATTTTAAATGAAAAAGTGGAATATATATGTGATATATATGAAAAATATACATAACATATATACAAGTCAACACTTTTCAAAAGAAAAGGGTATTTTGGTAATTAAATCTTATAAATT
The DNA here is from genome assembly GCA_947685225.1 of Garcia nutans. Lineage (NCBI taxonomy): Eukaryota > Viridiplantae > Streptophyta > Magnoliopsida > Malpighiales > Euphorbiaceae > Garcia > Garcia nutans. The sequence goes on along the minus strand of CANTUV010000003.1, from coordinate 9,660,516 downwards.
CAAAATTAATAAAATAATTCAAAAACAAATTATTTTTGAATGGAAGAGGAAAATTAGGAATTTTAATTTATTAAAAAATAATTAAATATTAAATTATTTTTTTTGAAGGTAAAATATTAAATTATTTTAATATATATATATGTGGTTTAAAAAAAAAAGATGAAAGGAAAAGAAATATTAAAGTCTTCTTCTTCTTCTTCTCCTTCTTCTTCTTCTTCTCTTTCCTTTGGCCGAAATTCCATGGGAGCTAGACCAAGGATTCTACTTCTTCCATACTCCATAAATTGAAGGAATTAACAAGTTGCAAGTGGATTTTTGGTGATCTCCACCAAAATTAGTAAGTTTCCATCTCTTTTCTTTGAATTCCTTGGAAATTTGGATTATGTGAGTTTTGAGATTTTGATGTAGTATGTTATAAGTGTTGGAATTGGTGTGTATGATGTTATTTTGGGTAGTTAACAATGATTCTAAGGTTAGATTGAAGAGATGATGGAGTTTGGTTAAAGAATGGTGAAGAGAGAGAATTTAGGGTTATGGATTTTTAGGGTTTTGAAAACATAAACTTTAATTGTGCAAATTGATTACAAATGAGTTGTTTTAATTCATAAACAAGTATTTTAAAGTCAAATATTGGATTTGGTGGTGTTGGGTTGGAGTTTGAGAATGGAAGTAGAGATTTAGGGTTTTAGAAAAGTGATTTTCCAAAGTGGTTGAATTGTGTGATTTTATTTGTTTAAGCATGTTGTTTAGTATTAAAAGTGATGAATATAAGCTTGGAATGAGTAATGGATTGTGTTGGAATAGAAAACCTTCAATGGGGGAAAGGTTATGCCATTTTTGAGATTTTATGTATAAGAGTGTATTTTTATAATGTAAATGATTTAAATGTATTAAAATATGTTTTTAATAATATAAATAAACTTAAAACACTAATTTAATTGTAGTAGAATGGAATTCCAATGTTGAGGTCAGGAAAGGCTAAATTTTTGAAAATTTGTACGAATGATATGTAATTATGGTTTAATGTTGGAAATGCCATTAAATGAGATACTAAATGATTATTTGCTATCACATTTGGTTTAGGCTTTGAAGGAGGTTGATTTGCTTCATCTATGTGGTGAAGGGCAAGTTGGAAGGATTGGATTGAATGTTGTTTTTAGCTTGCTTTGGGTTGCTAGTGGAGGTATGTACAAACTTTGAATATAATGTTTATACTTGCATAACATTTGGACTTAACACATTTTGGTTGAAAAATGTGTTAAGCTACTTGGTTCAATGATTGTGTATGAATAATATGCTATGACATTTGTAATGTCATATATGTATTTAATGCATTGTCAAAAGCCATTGATAATGGCTAAATTGTGTAAAATGTGAAATATGCATATTATGTGAAAATACCCAAAGTAATTGGGTAATGTGTTGTGAATCCAAAAAAATGAGATATGCGTAATAATGAAATGAATTGATATTGATAAAAATGAGAAAAATGAGAAAAGTGAGAAAAATGAGAAAGATGTGAAAAATGAGAAAAGTGAGAAAAAAAAATGTGAAAATAAGGCAATGTGCCTAGATTGAATATGTAAAAATGAGAAAGAGATTAATGATGAGAAATATGAATAAATTGTGTGCCTAGTATGTTATTCAATTTTTGGTGTTATGGGTTTAGCGGCATGCCTATGATTACCTACGGGCTAATGCTGGAATGGTGAAAAGACTGGGTTGTAAGCCAGGCCAGCTGATAAATATGATATTTTTGGGGGTGAAAAGATTGGGTCGTAAGCCTCAAAAACTATAGTAGTCTAGCCAGGTTGAGGACTAAGATACTGGGGCCTATGGGTCTAGCCAGATTGTGGTCGAAGAGACTGGGGCTGTTACATTATCCATGGATATATTGCCTACAGGGCTAGACACATGGTGTCATTATGGACCAAAGCAGTAACTCTGAAATTTGAATAGCATATTAGATCCTTTTTGGGCCCATGCTTGTCTTTGTTTTAATGTGAATTATGAATTATGATACAATTGAGCAATATAATGTTATGAGTTGTGATTATAAAATATTTGAAAAATATAAGAAAGTGGAATGATGTGACATCTAAATGCATTGTGCCTTGGCATTGAATTGAGTTTTATTGTTATTATCAAATTTTGTACCACTAGGCTTCGGCTTAGCTTGATTGTTTCCATCGCGCAAGTGACAGGGTAGACCCAGCTGAGCCAGAGAGTTCTTCTAGACCAGGTCGGGTCTAGACTTGTAGTTGAGCTTGTTGAGTTGCTATCGAGATTAGAAACACTACCAGCAACATTTATATATTTTTATGTTATTGTACATTTTGAGTATTATGCATAATATATTATGTTTTGGATTTTACATATTATATATTATAAAGAATGTTTGGGTCAATGTATTTGAAATGGGAGAGTAAGTGTGTTTTAAATTATATATATATATATATAAATGTTTGAGAAACTTGATGAAATTGAGAAGTATGGTTGAGATGGTGATTGGAAATTATTTGGGAGTGTTTTCTTTTTGCAGGTTAAGTAATTGCTAAATTTTGTGATATTCAAATTATAGACAAAACTCTGGTGAATTTTTTCCAGAGATTTATATATATATATTATTTATTTTGGGTTCTTATAACAAGTAAAGAATATTTATATTCTATTTAATTTTTATATATTTAGAATTTGAAATTTTAAATTGGAAATGTGAAAAAAAAAATTTAGTAAACCAGTCTGTGACATTGTTATATCGTATATGTGTATTTTACATATGCTGAAAATATGTAATGTACGTATATAGGGTATAAGGGTGTTACAGTGGAAGCGTCATTCTGGAGATTACATATTGAGAATTGTTAGAAATTTTAATTTGAAATTAAGATTCATAGTTGATTCAATTGATGAATAATTGAACTTAAGGAAAATAATCTAAGAAATAATTTAGGATATGAAATAAAAAGTTTAAGAGATGAGTATGATAGTTATAGGAAATTTTAGAGGTATGTTGCAATGTGATGTTGTTCAAATTTTTGGACATATCTAAGAATGTGGGATGAGTTTAAAATTTAATGGAAATTGTTTATATATGTTAGAATTCAATGTATAAATTTCATAATTTTTATAGCTGGATCCCTAATTAAGAAAAATAGAAAAACACAGTTTCTTAGAGCGGTTCCAACAACTCAGAATTTGTAGAAATTGAGTAACATATTTAAAAAACTATGGTAAATCAACCCAACAAAATCTGACACTTTACACACCATATCAAATGTATTCCTAGAACATATGATTAAAATTTCATGAATTTTTATTAAGGTTTGATACCTAGAAAAAAATTGATAACCAGGTGCTGTCAGAGAAATTAATAAAGAGATAGATTTTATAGGTTTGGAATACTTAATTTCTAAATATATTAAATCAGCTTCGAAAATCTAAAAGTTTAAATATAACATCGTATGTGTGTCAAGTACATATGGTTAAAAGCTCATATTCTTTATAAAAAAAATTTAAGGTGAGCTTGACATGAAAGTGAAAAAGTTAAGCGGATTTGTGTAAGTAATAAATTAATTTCAGGAGACAAATGAATAAAGAACATTATGAATATATATGTATATGGATGGATAAAGGTATGAAGAAGGAATGTAGAGTTTTTAATAATTTAGAACAATGAGTTCATAATTAAAACTTAAAGAGAGAAATGATATATGAGGGCAAAATTATTTATTATGAAAATATATTGAGGATATATTAATATGAAGTATAGTATTGGTTAAGTCAAGAGTGACTGTAATATCCCAAATGATATCCTAAAATTTTGGAAATGCTAATTGTTGAAATTGAATTAAATGATTTTAAGTATATAAATGATTAAGTGAATAGAAAGGAAAAAGGGAAGTGTGTATATGTTGTATATATGAAGATATATATAACATATACAAGTCAACATCTTAATAATAAGGTCAAAATATATTTTAATTAGTTATATATTAAATATTGATAGTGGAAGATGATTTTTGTTTATTATATTAAAATAATATATTTTTGCTTGGTGGTGATTAAAAGAGGGGATTTAAGTAGTTAAGAGTAGCGGTTGGTTTGACTTGTTGATAGCCATCTTCATCTTCTTCTTTCTTCTCCAAGAGGGCCGACCATCACCATTATCAAAGGGAAAAGAGGTTTTGCTTCTTGCTAACTCAAGCAATTGAAGGATTTCAAGTGATTAAGTTGGAGTTTTAAGGATTGTTCTTCATATTTGGTAAGTTTCAAATCTGTTTCTTTGATTTCCATTGAGTTTGTGTATTTGAGTTTGGTGGATGGTTGGTGTAGTTGTGTGTATGGTTGATTTTGGCATGTTTGAAGTTGTTTTGTCTTGTTAACTTTGAATTTGGTGTTGGATTGAAGAAAAGGTTAAGTTTGGTGAAGAAAATAATAGTTGTGGATTATGTAAGTTTTGAGTTGTGAAATATGGTTGTGATTGTGTTTTGATGCTTGTAATTGAGTTATTTTGATGTTATGCATGTTTATTGTGGTATGTTGATGGTTTTGGTTGAGTTGTGTGGATTTGAAAGGGGGTGATGAAAGATGTTTGTTGGATGTGGCATTTTTGTGTCGTTGGTTCTGTTTTCAGTGTTGGTGACACGAGCAGTGACACGCCAATGTCACTGAGCATGTCACAGCTACTATGGTGTTGGAGGATTGACACGTTCAGTGACACGCCTATGTCACTGATCGTGTCATAGCTTCTGTGTTGGAGGAGGATTGACACGTGCAGTGACACGCCCATATCACTAAGTGTGTCAAAGCTTTTGTGTTGTGGGTTTAGGGCACGGTCAGGGACACGCTCGTGGTGTTGAGCGTGTCATGTGTAGAGTTTGTCCTAGATGGTTCTTATTCTTATTTTCTTATGTGTATCACTAAGTGAGTATGTATAATCACATTTGGATTAGGTTTTGAAGAGATTTGAGTTACCCCAATCCAAGTGTTGAAGGATATCTTGGAAGAGGAGATTGGAATTGGCGTTTGTTGCTCTTAGAGGTAAGTACAAACCTTAAATGATTGCATACATTTAAATGACTTTGGGACATAACATATTTGGTTAGAAAATGTGTTAAGTTACCTACTATATTGTTGGTGTATGAGAATAGTGCTATGATTTGCATAATCTGAACTATGTGAAATATATAATGATGATTCAAAATGTAAGGATAATGCAATTTGTTATGTCTACACTAATGATAGTGTTAGAAGCCATTGATGATGGCTATATTGATATAAATGGGATATTTGAGGTATTGTGCTTGTAATGATCATGAGAAAATGAAAAAGGATTTGATAATGAAATTATGAAAGAATTGTGTGCCCAGTATGTTATTCAATTTTCAGAGTTTTGCGTTTGGTGGCATACCTATGAAGTAACAATCCCTTGAAGCTGGATTGGGCTTGGTCCTTGAAGCCTAGTTGGGTATTGCATGATGTAACAGACCCTCGAAGCTGGGTTGGGCCTAGTCCTTGAAGCCTAGCTGGGATGTTACATATGAGGTAATCCTCATTGTGATTATGATTTGCCTTCGAGCTAGATAAATGTGATTATTGGACCAAAGCAGTAATTCTGGAATTTGAATGACATATTAGATCTCTTTGGGCCCATGCTTGTCTTTGCTTCAATGTGAAATATGAATTATAAAATAATTGAGTAATATAATGAGATATAATTTTATAAGTTGTGGTATCCATTTGTGTTGTACATTAGCATTGCAATTGAATAATATTGTTATCAAGGTTTGTACCACTAAGCTTCTGGCTTAGCGCGATTGTGATTTATCGCTCAGGTGGCAGGGTAGATCCGATTAAGCCAGAGAGTTCTGCTAGACCGAGTCGAGTTTAGGCTTGAGATTGTGGGAGTAGTGTTGATTTTGACATCAATATCAGAGACGAACTATCAGCATGTATAAATTCTATATTTTTGGAAATATTGATTTTGATGTATACATATGTATATTCCATTCCATATTTCGCTGCTTATTAAACAAATATTTTGGATAAACTTTTGGGTAAAGAATATATATATATTTTTTAACAAGGAATGTTTTATTTATTACTTTCTATAATATAAGTTAAATGTTTTAATTTTTCTCAGATTGTAGAAATGATGATATGATGTTAAAGTTACAATTGGTTTGTTTAAAATGGATTGTGACACTCTTGTATTCGGTATACATATATTACATATGTGGGTGTATGTGGTGTGCATATATGGGGTACAAGTGTGTTACATTTGTTTTGGTATCAGAGCCTAGGTTTGAAGTTCTCAACCTAGGTGAACTGTAAGAAAGGAAAATGGAGATTTTTTTAAATGGTTTTTAAATTGGATACATGCATTGGCACTGGCAGTTTCTGATCTTTGATGAGGTATTCTTCTACTTTGTTTGCAGATATAGGTAGTTATGGCATCTCAGATACATTAGTCTGTAAAGGGTAGTGCTGAGAGTGTAGCTCCTATTGAGGATAGAGGTGGAGCTAGAGTTGAGATAGCTGGAGAGGCACCTGCTTCTGTGCCAGAGAGACCAGCAGTTGATGAGATTTCGCTGGTTTGGGTATGACATATGGTAGAGTTATTAAGGCAGGCTCCAGTGCAGCAGCCGCCGCCACAACCACAGCCTTTGTTGTCAGTAAGGAAGTATGATAAGTTGAGGAAGTTTGGAGATGAGGACTCCTATGGTACTATAGACCCTATTGTAGCTGAGGAGTGGCTAGACAGGGTTTAGAGAGTGTTTATTCAGCTGCAAGCTACTCTTGAAGAAAAATTTGATTATGCCAGATCACTTCTACAAAGAGATGCATATGATTGGTGGAAGACAATTCAACAAGCGATGGATGATCCAACAACCTTGACTTATGATGATTTTCTGTGGGAGTTTGAGCAGAAGTATACTCCGAGGGAGTATAAAGATGCAAAGAAGATGAAGTTTCTGAGTCTGAGACAGGATGCCAGGTCAGTGACAGAGTATGAGATAGAGTTCATTCGGTTGAGTTATTATGTCGGTGGGATTATTTCTAATGAGACTGACCAGTGTCAAAGTTTTGAGGAGGGGTTGAGACCCTCTATCATGTGTGTTGTCGCTGGCTCCCGGTATCAAGATTTTTCTCAGTTGGTTGCAGCTACCAGGAGTGTTGAGAGAGCACAGGGTATTGCAGCAGCTACTACGGAGGAGGAGACTAGAGCTAGGAGACCCTTGAGTGAGGTAGGGTCTTCATATGTGAAGAGAGGCATAAGAGGCTATTTTCTGAGATTCAGTAGGAGCCAGAGGTAGTCTGGTAGGTCAGTACAGCATCAGAGGTAGAGATCAAGACCTACAATTTCTTTGGCTAGTGCTCCAACTCTAGTGGTTCAGAGACCAGTTTCATATACATGTGTCCATTATGGTAGGGCACATGGAGTGCTTGCTGGAAGACAGGTGGACCAGGTGTGTGTTATAGATGTGGGTCACCAGATCATTTCCTCAGAGATTTCCCTGAGCTACCGGAGGATAGACAGATTGATACTGTAGCTTCTCGACCCAGCGTTAGAGGAGGTCAAGGGGCAAAAGTTTTAGCAGAGGTGGTCGACCTGGGTTTAGTCAGAGAGGAGGTTCTACAGCCGGAGGTAGTAGACCAGATGAGGCAGGGCCATCACAATGAGTGTATGTGATGCAGAGGCAGCCGAATGCTTTAGCCGTCATTGCTGGTACATTTTCTTTATTTGGTATTTCAATTCTTGCTCTAATAGATCCTGGATCTACTCATTCATACATAAATGCATCTATCTTGCCTGTGACTGAATTGCATTCTGAGTCCCTAGGATTTGATGTTTTGGTGACAATTCCTTTAAGACATAGTGTTATAGTTAGCAAGGTGCATCGTAATAGTTCAATTGTGGTTCAAGATGAGGAGTTCCTTGGTGATTTGATTGAGATGCCTTTGAAGGAGTATGATTTAATTTTAGGCATGGATTGGTTATCTAAGCATGGGGTTGTGGTAGACTATCAAAAGAAGCGTGTTACCTTGAGAACCTATGATGGTAGAAGTGTTATGGTATATAGTGAGCAGAGACATCTTTCATCCATGTTTGTTTCAGTTGTTGCAAATAGAAAGTTGATTCAGAAGGGATGTGAGGCTTATCTTGCTCATGTGGTAGATACCAAAGTAGTGGGTTCTTAGCTTGATAGTATACCCACAGTTGCTAAAATTTCAGATTTTTTCTTGAGTAGTTGCCAGGGATACCCCCTGAGAGAGAGAAGTTTGGTATCGATTTGTTGCTTGGTACTACTCCCATCTCTATTACTCCTTATCGAATGGCATCTGCTAAATTGAGAGAGTTGAAGGTGCAGTTGTAGGAGTTGGTGGATAAAAGATTTGTTCACCCTAGTGTGTCTCCATGGGGAGCGCCTGTTTTGTTTGTAAACAAGAAGGATGGTACTTTGAGACTGTGCATTGATTATCGACAGTTGAATAAAGTGACCATCAAGAACAAGTATCCTTTAGGATAGATGATCTCTTTGATCAGTTAAAAGGAGCAGCAGTTTTCTCTAAGATTGATATGAGATTAGGGTACCATCAATTGAGAGTCAAAGAGGAAGATGTACCCAAGACAGCTTTCCACACGAGGTATGGCATTATGAGTTTTTGGTAATGCCTTTTGGATTGATGAATGCACCAGTAGCTTTCATGGATTTGATGAACAGGGTGTTTAAACCCTATCTAGATCAGTTTGTGGTGGTCTTTATTGATGATATTTTGGTGTATTCATGCAATGAGGAGGATCATGACAAGCATTTGAGGATTGTGTTGCAGACTTTGAGAAAGAAGCAGTTATTTGCTAAGCTATCTAAGTGTGAGTTTTGGCTTGATCAAGTGATTTTCTTATTCATGTGGTTTCAGCAGATGGTATTAGAGTTGATCCAAGTAAAGTTGAGGCCATTTTGAATTGGAGTCCACCGAAGACTGTGATAGAAATTAGAAGTTTTCTGGGTCTGGTAGGCTATTATCGACGATTTGTGAAAGGTTTTTCTATGATAGCTACTCCACTCGCCAGATTACTTCAGAAGGGGGTAAGATTCATGTGGATAGATTAATGTCAGGCGAGCTTTGAGCAGTTGAAGGAGATGTTGACTCAAGCTCTTGTTCTTACCTTGCATGTGGAAGATAAACCATATGTGATTTATAGTGATGCTTCACATAGTGGTTTAGGTTGTGTTTTGATGCAAGAGGGTAGAGTCATAGCTTATGCTTCTCGACAGTTGAAGCCACATGAGTTTAATTACCCGACGCATGATTTGGAATTGGCAGCCATAGTTTTTGCTTTGAAGATTTGGCGATATTATTTATAAGGGGAGATGTGTTTCATTTATACAGATTACAAGAGTTTGAAATACTTGGGTGTTTAGAGAGAGCTGAATCTTCGGCAGACATGGTGGTTGGAGTTGATTAAAGACTATGATTGTTTAATTGATTATCATCCTGGCAAAGTAAATGTTGTTGCTGATGCCTTGAGTCGAAAGTCTTTAGCAGGTTTGACTGCTCATTCGCTCTTGTTGCTTGTTGAGTTGAGAGCGTTGCATGCTAGTTTTGAATCATGTGATGATGGTGCTTTGTTGGCCCAGTTGCAATTGAGGCGGTGTTATTGGATTAGATAAGGGAGGCTTAATTGACAAATGAGAGAATTCAAAAAGTTGTATTGGATTGCAAAAAAGGAGAGAGTCGAGACTTTCATGTGAGAGGTGATAACAGTTTGTGGTATAAGAATAGGTTGTGTGTTCCTAATGATGCAAGATTGAAAAAGATAATTTTGGAGGAAACACATCAGTCGGCTTTTGCTATACGCCCTGGGAATACTAAGTTGTATCATGATTTGAAGCAATATTATTGGTGGTCAGGTATGAAGAGGGACATAGAGGAATTTGTATCCAAATGTCTCACTTGTCAAAGAGTGAAGGCCGAGCACCAAGTTCCATCAGGGTTGCTCCAACCTTTATCAGTGCCAGAGTGGAAATGGGAGCAAGTAATGATGGATTTTGTGACTGGTTTACCATTGACTCAGAAGAAGCAAGATGCAATTTGGGTGATAGTTGATAGGTTGACGAAAATAGCTCATTTTCTTCCAGTTTGGATGGATTTTTCTCTTAAGAAGTTGGCTGAGTTGTATATCAGTAAGATAGTGAGATTGCATGGAGTCATAATTTCTTTGGTATCTGATCGAGATCCCCAGTTTACTTCTAGATTTTGGAAAAGTTTGCATGATGCTTTGGGTTCTCGGTTGCATTTTAGAACTGCATTTCATCCTCAGATAGATGGACAGTCAGAGAGAGTGATACAAATTTTAAAGGATATGCTGAGAAGTTGTATCATTGATTTCTCTGGGAGTTGGGACAGATTCTTACCATTGATTGAATTTGCTTGTAACACAGCCATCAGTCCAGTATTAGAATGGCACCTTATGACGCATTGTATGGTAGAAGATGTTGGATGCCTTTATGTTGAGATGAGGTTGGAGAAGGTAAGTTGGTGGTCCCGATTTGATTAAAGAAACAAAAGAGAAAGTGAAGATAATTTTGGGTTGTTTGAAAGCAGCTTCAGACTGATAGAAATCCTATTCAGATTTAAAAATAAGAGACATAGATTTCAATGTAGGAGACAAAGTATTTTTGAAAGTGTCTCCTTAGAAGAAAATTTTGAGATTTGGCCGTAAAGCGAAGTTGAGTCCTCGTTTCATTAGACCTTATGAGGTACTGGAGAGAGCTGGACCAACAGCCTATAGACTCGCTTTGCCGCCTGAATTGGATTGAATTCACAATGTATTTCATGTCTCTATGCTACGGAGGTACAGGTCAGACCCATCTCATATTTTGTTAGTGCAATCTATTGAGGTGAGTCCGGATCTTACTTTTAAAGAAGAACCAGTGGCTATTTTGGCACAAGAAGTGAAAGAGTTGAGAAATAAGAAAGTACCACCTGTGAAGGTTCTTTGGAAGAATCATGCTAAGGAAGAGGCAACTTGGGAGAGTGATGCGAGATAAGTATCCCCAGTTGTTTCAGACTTGAGATCAGGTAATTTCGAGGATGAAATTTATTTGTAGAGGGGGAGTAACTATAATATCCCAAATGATATCCTAAAATTTTGGAAATGCGAATTGTTGAAATTGAATTAAATGATTTTAAGTGTATATATGATTAAGTGGATAGAAAGGAAAAAGGGAAGTGTGTATATGTTGCATATATGAAGATATATATAACATATACAAGTCAACATCTTAATAATAAGGTCAAAAGATATTTTAATTAGTTATATATTAAATATTGATAGTTGAAGATAATTTTTGTTTATTATATTATAATAATATATTTTTGCTTGGTGGTGATTAAAAGAGGGGATTTAAGTGGTTAAGAGTAGTGGTTGGTTTGACTTGTTGATAACCATCTTCATCTTCTTCTTTCTTCCCCAAGTGGGCCGGCCATCACCATTATCAAAGGGAAAAGAGGTTTTGCTTCTTGCTAACTCAAGCAATTGAAGGATTTCATGTGATCAAGTTAGAGTTTTAAGGATTGTTCTTCATATTTGGTAAGTTTCCAACTTGTTTCTTTGATTTCCTTTGAGTTTGTGTATTTGAGTTTGGTGGATGGTTGGTGTAGTTGTGTGTATGGCTAATTTTGGTATTTTTGAAGTTGTTTTGTCTTGTTAACTTTGAATTTGGTGTTGGATTGAAGAAAAGGTTAAGTTTGGTGAAGAAAATAAGAGTTGTGGATTGTGTAAGTTTTGAGTTGTGAAATATGGTTGTAATTGTGTTTTGATGCTTGTAATTGAGTGGTTTTGATGTTATGCAAGTTTATTGTGGTATGTTGATGGTTTTGGTTGAGTTGTGTGGATTTGAAAGGGGGTGATGAAAGATGTTTGTTGGATGTGGCATTTTTGTGTCGTTGGTTCTGTTTTCAGTGTTGGTGACACGAGCAGTGACATGGCCATGTCGCTGAGCGTGTCACAGCTACTGTGGTGTTGGAGGATTGACACCTCCAGTGACACACCCATGTCACTAAGCATGTCATAGCTTCTGTGTTGGAGGAGCTTCTGTGTTGGAGGAGGATTGACACGTGCAGTGACACGCCCATGTCACTGAGCATGTCAAAACTTCTGTGTTGTGGGTCTAGGGCACAGTCAGGGACACGGCAGTGGTGCTTAGAGTGTCATGTGTAGAGTTTGCCCTAGATGGTTCTTATTCCTATTTTCTTATGTGTATCACTAAGTGAGTAAGTATAATCACATTTGGATTAGGTTTTGAAGAGATTTGAGTTACCCAATCCAAGTGTTGAAGGATATCTTGGAAGAGGAGATTGGAATTGGTGTTTGTTGCCTTTAGAGGTAAGTACAAACCTTAAATGATTACATACATTTACATGACTTTGGGACTTAATATATTTGGTTGGAAAATGTGTTAAGTTACCTACTATATTGTTGGTGTATGAGAATAGTGCTATGATTTGCATAATGTGAACTATGTGAAATATATAATGATGATTCAAAATGTATGAATAATGCAATTTGTTATGTATACACTAATGACAATGTGAGAAGCCATTGATGATGGCTATATTGACATAAATGGGATATTTGAGGCATTGTGCTTGTAATGATCATGAGAAAATGAAAAAGGATTTGATAATGAAATTATGAAAGAATTGTGTGCCTAGTATGTTATTCAATCTTCAGAGTTTTGCATTTGGTGGCATGCCTATGAAGTAACAAACCCTTGAAGCTGGATTGTGCTTGGTCCTTGAAGCCTAGTTAGGTGTTACATGAAGTAGCAGACCCTTGAAGCTGGGTTGGGCCTAGTCCTTAAAGCCTAGTTGGGATGTTACATATGAGGTAATCCTCATTGAGATTATGATTCGCCTTTGGGCAAGATAAATGTGATTATTGGACCAAAATAGTAAATCTGGAATTTGAATGGCATATTAGATCTCTTTGGGCTCATGCTTGTCTTTGCTTCAATGTGAAATATGAATTATAAAACAATTGAGTAATATAATGAGATATAATGTTATAAGTTGTGGTATCCATTTGTGTTGTACATTAGCATTGCAATTGAATAATACTATTATCAAGGTTTGTACCACTAAGTTTCTAGGTTAGCGTGATTGTGATTTATCGCGCAGGTGACAAGGTAGATTCGGTTGAGCCAGAAAGTTCTGCTAGACCGAGTCAAGTCTAGGCTTGAGATTGTGGGAGCAGTGTTGATTTGGACATCAAGATCAGAGACGAACTGTCAGCATGTATAAATTCTATATTTTTGGAAATATTGATTTTGATGCATACATATGTATATTCCATTGCATATTTCGCTGCTTTTTAAACAAATGTTTTGGATAAACTTTTGGGTAAAGAATATATATATATATTTTAACAAGGAATGTTTAATTTATTACTTTCTATAATATAAGTTAAATGTTTTAATTTTACTGAGATTGTAGAAATGATGATATGATGTTAAAGTTAAAAATTGGTTTGTTTAAAATTGATTGTGACACTCTTGTATCCGGTATACGTATATTATGTAACACCCCTATACCCCGTATACGTACACAGCATGCTTATACGATCATAATATATGTATACTGAATATAAAAATGCCACGGTTAACAAAACACACAAATCATCCCTCGGATGAATTATGAATAAATTTAAAACGTTTAAGGGAATTTATAAAACACAATAATAAACATGATTATTCAAAACGCAGCGGAAAATATAACAAATATTTTCAAGTACATATACATTAAGATCAAAATTTACAAAACATGAAATATATACATGATTGGCAGCTTGACTCTCTGATCTTTAAGCTCTAAACCAACTCTTCAAAACCTCAACTCAACTAGGTCTAGCAGAATTCTCCGGCTCACACCTATCACCTGCGCGATGAAACACAATCGCGCTAAGCCCACGGCTTAGTGGTACAAACCATAACAATGATATGCTTCGATGCCTTGTCAATGTCATACATTCAAACAATAGAGATCATACTCATAAATGTTACATTTCATTATTTCAATAATGAATCATCATCCATCACACACATTCAACATAGACACACATGGGCCCAACAAGTATTTAATATGATATTCAAAGTTTAGAGTTACTGCTTTGGTCCATAATCACAATGATCAAGCCCGTAAGCAATATATATATACATCTCTATCCATGGATAGTGTAACAGACCCAGCCTCTTAAACCATCAACCCAATAAACTTGAGGAGATCCTCAACCCGGCAAGACTGTTACCTGTAACAGACCCAGTCTCTTGGACCATCAACCCGACTGAAATTGAGGAGATCCTCAACCCGGCAAGACTGTTATTATCATATATTTCATATTCATAATTCATATAGTGTAATAGACCCAGTCTCTTGGACCTCAATTCAACTCAAATTGAAGAGATCCTCAACCCAGCAAGACTGTTACTTTTTTTACATTTTATAGGCATGCCGCCAAATCCAGAACTCTGAAATTGAATAACATATTAAACATACAATCAATTCATTCACTTCTTTACCATTCTCTTTCTCAATTCATATCTCATAAACACATAGGCAAACATGCCTTAATAATTTCCTTTTGCATAACCATAGCCAACAACAATGGCTTCATTATATCTCAACTCATATTTCATATATCATCATCAATACACATATAACACATTACATTTTACAAGGTTAACATTAATCATATATATATATCAACAATGCAATAAGATTTCTTAGTACATTCTTATCCAAATGTGTAAGTTCCAAAATCACATGAATATATGCAAAAATGCAAGGTTTGTACTTACTTCAAAAGCAACCCACACAACTCTAAACACTTCCTCTTCCAAGAATCTTTCACCACTTGAATTAGGGCAATTCACCTTCTTCACAACCTATTCCAAAAGAATGATGAAACCCACATAAGATCATAAGGCTAAAAATCAACTAGGGCAACCACTAAACATGACACGCTCAACAACACGAGCGTGTCCCTGACCGTGCCCTAACTCCACAATACAGAAGCTTTTACACGCTCAGAACCACGGGCGTGTCACTGGGCGTGTAATACATTCTGCCTCTCTGAAACATTGACACGTCCAACAACATGAGCGTGCTCATGGCTGTGTCAATTCCCCAATAACACAGTGGCTATGACACGTTCAATAACACGGGCGTGTTATTGGCCGTGTCAATCCTACTGCCACACATAACCATTGACACACCTAAAGACCTGGACGTGCTCGTGGGCGTGTCAGGCCAAAAACCCAGATTCCGGCCAAAACAACAAAACACCCAGCAAATCACTTCTTCCACCAACATCCACTTCAAACAAACTTAACTACACACATCCAAAAACCATCTCAAACTTGCAAAAACACCAAAACAAGACAAAATATACATTAACCACAAATCATCAATATCCTCACAAACCCTAAACACCACCATAACATTATCTTCACCAACAAACTTACTCTTTTCTTTAATCCAACCTCAAAAATACAAAATCAATTAAACCAAATACTCTTAAACACAACACAATCAAACCAAACACCTATCCATCACAACTTCAACTCACAAACCCAAAGAAATCAAAGAATCAAGTGGAAGGACTTACCAAGTATGAAGAAACTCTTAAATCCCTAACTTGATCTCTTGAAAACTTCCTTCAATCTTGAACTTGGAAGATCAAATCTCTCTCTTGCTCTCTTGTTTCTTTGATGGCCGGACAACAAAAAGGAAAGGAAAAGAGAAGGAAAAGAAATGAAAGAAAGCCACGAAGGAAGAAGAAAATAAAGAAAACCAAAGAAAGCAAAGTCAACTCTTTTTCCTTAAAACCCTCTCATCCAAGCATTTAATATAAAATAATCAAAATATCATCTTCCACTTCCACTAACTCTAATCCCACTTAATAGTAATTAATTCTTTAAACACAATTAATAATAATTAATCTCTTCCTTTGACTTTCTCAATGACTTTGTGTATATGTTGTATATATTTTCATATACACAACATATACACTCTCTTCACTTCTTTTCTTTATTCTTTACAAATTAACATATACACATAATCCAAATAAAACAACAATTATATCAGAACTTCTAGGGCACACTTTGGGATATTACAATTCTCCCCCTCTAAAAAGTAATTTCGTCCTCGAAATTACCTGATATCAAGTCCGAAACAACTGAGGATACTGATCTCGCATTGCTTGCTCACTCTCCCAAGTTGATTCTTCTCTACCATGATTCTTCCAAAGAACCTTCACAATTGGCACTTCCTTATGTCTCAACTCTTTCATCCCATATGCTAAAATAGCAACTGGTTCTTCTTCAAAAGTCAGATCCGGACTCACCTCAATAGATTCAACTGAAAGAACATAAGATGGATTTGATCTATACCTTCTCAACATAGAAACATGGAAGAAATTATGGATTCTATCCAACTCAGGCGGCAAAGCAAGACGATAAGCAACTGGTCCAACTCTTTCTAAAACTTCATATGGTCCAATGAAACGAGGACTCAGCTTCCCTTTTCGACCAAATATCAATATCTTTTACCAAGGAGACACTTTGAGAAATACTTTATCTCCTACATCATACTCTATGTCTCTCCTCTTTAGATCCGAATAAGATTTCTGCCGATCTGAAGCTGCTTTTAACCGATCCCGAATCATCTTCACTTTTTCTTCAGTTTCTTTAATCAAATCAGGACTAATTATCTTGTCCTCTCCAATTTCATTCCAACATAAAGGAGTTCTACATCTTCTCCCATACAATACCTCAAATGGTGCCATTCCAATACTGGATTGATGACTGTTGTTGTAAGCAAATTCCACCAGTGGTAGAAATCTGTCCCAACTTCCAGAAAAATCAATGACACAGCTTCTCAACATATCCTCAATAATCTGTATCACCCTCTCGGACTGCCCATCTGTCTGCGGATGAAAAGCAGTGCTAAAGTGCAATCGAGAACCCAAAGCACCATGTAAACTCTTCCAGAACCTCGAAGTAAACCGGGGATCTCGATCCGACACTAAAGAAATTGGGACTCCATGTAATTTCACAATTTCATGGATATACAGCTCAGCCAACTTCTCAAGAGAATAATCCATCTGAACCGGAAGAAAATGAGCTGTCTTTGTCAACCTATCAACAATCACCCAAATAGCATCATGTTTCCTTAGCGTCAGTGATAAACCAGACACAAAGTCCATTGTTACTCTTTCCCATTTCCATTCAGGCACTGATAAAGGTTGAAGCAACCCTGTTGGAACTTGATGCTCAACTTTTACCCTCTGACACGTGAGACATTTGGATACAAACTCAGCTATGTCTCTCTTCATACCTGACCACCAGTAATGCTGCTTCAAATCATGGTACATCTTCGTATTGCCCGGATGCATAGCAAAAACTGACTGGTGTGCTTCTTCTAAAATAATCTTTCTCAAATTAGCATCATCAGGTACACACAATATGTTCTTAAACCAAAGACTCCCATCACTTCTCACAATAAAATCTTGACTCTTTCCATTCTGGCAATCTGAAACAATCTTTTGAATTTTCTCATCTGTCAACTGAGCCTCCTTAATCTGGTCCAACAATACTGGTCTCAATTGCAACTGAGCCAACAATGCACCATCATCACATGCTTCAAAACTAGCATGTAACGCTCTCAACACAACAAGCAACGAGAGCGAGTAAACAACCAAACCTGCCAAAGACTTCCAACTCAAGGCATCAGCAACAACATTTGCCGTACCAGGATGATAATCAATCAAACAGTCGTAGTCTTTGATCAACTCCAACCATCGTCTCTGCCGAAGGTTAAGCTCTCTCTGAACCCCCAAATATTTTAAACTCTTATGATCCGTAGAGATGAAACACTTCCCCCCATACACGTAGTGTCGCCAAATCTTCAAAGCAAACACTATGGCTGCTAACTCCAAATCATGGGTCGGATAATTGAGCTCATGCGGCTTCAACTGTCGAGAAGCATAAGCTATAACTTTACCTTCTTGCATCAAAACACAACCCAAACCACTATGTGAAGCATCACTGTAGATCACATATGGTTTATCTTCTACAGGTAAAGTAAGAACAGGCGCTTGAGTCAACATCTCTTTTAACTGCTCAAAGCTAGCCTAACACTGATCTGTCCACACAAATCTAACTCCCTTTCGAAGTAATCTGGTAAGTGGAGTAGCTATTAAAGAAAATCCCTTCACAAACCGTCGATAATAGCCTGCCAAACCCAGAAAACTTCTAACTTCAGTTACTGACTTCGGTGGACTCCAATCCAAAATAGCCTCAACTTTACTCGGATCAACTCTAATACCATATGCTGAAACTATATGACCGAGAAAAGTCACATGATCAAGCCAAAACTCACACTTCGACAGCTTAGCATACAATTGCTTCTCTCTCAAAATCTATAGTACAATTCACAGATGTTTGTCATGCTCCTCTTCATTACGTGAATACACCAAAATATCATCAATGAAGACCACCACAAATTGATCCAGATAGGGCCTAAACACCCTATTCATCAAATCCATAAAAGCTGCAAGTGCATTTGTCAACCCAAAAGGCATCACTAAAAACTCATAATGCCCATACCTTGTGTGAAAGGCTGTCTTAGGAACATCTTCAGCTCTGACTTTCAACTGATGGTACCCTGATCTTAAATCAATCTTGGAAAACACTGCTGCTCCTTTTAATTGATCAAAAAGATCATCAATTCTAGGCAAAGGATATTTATTCTTAATAGTCACCTTATTCAATTGCCTATAATCAATGCACAATCTCATAGTACCATCCTTCTTCTTCACAAACAAAACAGGAGCTCCCCACGGTGAAACACTAGGGCGAACAAACCCTTTATCCAACAACTCCTGCAACTACACCTTTAATTCTCTTAACTCAGCAGGTGCCATTCTATAAGGGTAATAGAGATAGGAGTAGTACCAGACAACAAATCGATACTAAACTCTACCTCTCTATCAGGAGGCAACCCTGGCAACTCCTCTAGAAACACATCTGGAAATTCTGCAACTGTGGATATACTATCAAGTTGAGAACCTACTACTCTAGTATCCAAAACATGAGCAAGATAAGCATCACACCCTTTTCTAATCAACTTCCTAGCTGTAACAGCTGAAACAAACAAGGATGCAAGCTGTCTCTGCTCACTAGATACCAACACAATTCTACCATCATTAGTTCTCAAAGTAACACATTTCTTTTGACAGTCCACCATAGCTCCATGTTTAGACAACCAGTCCATGCCCAAAATCAAATCATACTCTTTAAAAGGCATTTCAATCAAATCTCCACGAAACTCCTCACCTTGCACCACAACTGCACTATCTCGGTGCACCTTGCTAACAATCACACTATGCCCTAAAGGATTTGTCACCAACACATCAAATCCTAGGGACTCAGAATGCAATTCAGACACAGGCAAAATAGATGCACTAATATATGAATGAGTAGATCCTGGATCAATCAAAGCAAGAACTGAAATGCCAAATAAAGAGAAAGTACCCACAATAACTGCTGAAGCATCTGGTTGCCTCTGCATCACATATACTCTCTGAGAAGGCCCAGCCTCATCTGGTCTACTATCCCTGGATGAAGATCCTCCTCTCTGACTAATCCCAGGTCTACCCCCTCTGCTGAAAACTCTGCCCCCTCGACCACCTCTCACACTAGGTCGAGAAACTGCAGAATCTGCCGGCCTCTGTTCCTGCATCTCAGGACACTCTCTAATAAAATGATCAGGTGATCCACATTTGAAGCACACAGCTGGTCCACTATTCTTCCAACAGACACCCCTATGTGTTCCACCACACTGAACACATATAGGTGGAGTGGATCTCTGAACTACTAGAGTCGGAGCACTCGCTACTGAAACTGTAGGTCTCGATCTTTGCCTCTGAAACTGAACTGACCTACTAGCCTGCCTCTGACTCCTACTGATCCTGGGAACAAAACTTCCTCTACCTCTCTTCACAGATGAAGACCCTGCCTCAAACTGGGGTCTCCTAACCCTGGTCTCCTCCTCGGTAGCAGCTGCTGCAATACCCTGGGCTCTCTCCACACTCCTAGCTACTGTAACAAGCTGGGAAAAATCCTGGTATCTAGAACCAGCCACAAGACACATAATAGAGGGCCTCAATCCCTCCTCAAATATTCTGCACTGGTCTATCTCGTCTGAAATAATACCTCAAGCATAGTGACTCAACCGGATGAACTCGATCTCATATTCTGTCACAGTCTGGCTGTCCAGCTTCAAATTCAGAAATTCCATCTTCTTAACATCTTTATACTCCCTCAGAGTATATTTTAGCTCAAACTCCCGTAGAAAATCACTGTAGGACAATGTAGGTGGATCATCCATGGCATGAGGAACTGTCTTCCACCAATCATATGCATCCTTCTGCAACAGTGATCTAGCATAGTCAAATTTTTCTTTTGAAGTGACTTGCAACTGAATGAATATCCTTTGTACCTTATCCAGCCACTGCTCAGCTACTGCTGAATCAATAGTACCCAGAAAATCTTCTGCTCCATACTTTCTTAATTTATCATAATGTCTCACTGGTATCATTGGCTGTGGTGGTGGTGGCAGTTGCACTGGTGCTTGCCTTAATAATTCAACCACATGCCTAAGCCAAACTGGCGGAACCTCCTCACCAGCTGGTCTCCCTGACACAGAAGTAGGTACCTCTCCAGCTCTATCAACTCTAGCTCCATCTCTACTCTCTTCAGGAGCTACACTCTCAGCACTACCCTCTATAGACTGACGTGAATGAGAATCCATTACAACCTATATTGCAAACACAGCAGAATACACCTCATTAAAGATCAGAGACTGCCAACACCAAACATGTATTTTATTCAAAAACCAACTTTTAAAATCAAAATATCCTTTTTCTTACAATTTACCTAGGTTGAGAATCTCAAACCTAGGCTCTGATACCAAAACAATTGTAACACCCCTATACCCCGTATACGTACACAGCATGCTTATACGATCGTAATATACGTATACTGAATATAGAAATGACACGGTTAACAAAACACACAAATCATCCCTCGGATGAATTATGAATAAATTTAAAACGTTTAAGGGAATTTATAAAACACAATAATAAACATGATTATTCAAAACGCAACGGAAAATATAACAAATATTTTCAAGTACATATACATTAAGATCAAAATTTACAAAACATGAAATATATACATGATTGGCAGCTTGACTCTCTGATCTTTAAGCTCTAAACCAACTCTTCAAAACCTCAACTCAACTAGGTCTAGCAGAATTCTCCGGCTCACACCTATCACCTGCGCGATGAAACACAATCGCGCTAAGCCCACGGCTTAGTGGTACAAACCATAACAATGATATGCTTCGATGCCTTGTCAATGTCATACATTCAAACAATAGAGATCATACTCATAAATGTTACATTTCATTATTTCAATAATGAATCATCATCCATCACACACATTCAACATAGACACACATGGGCCTAACAAGTATTTAATATGATATTCAAAGTTCAGAGTTACTGCTTTGGTCCATAATCACAATGATCAAGCCCGTAGGCAATATATATATACATCTCTATCCATGGATAGTGTAACAGACCCAGTCTCTTGGACCATCAACCCGATTGAAATCGAGGAGATCCTCAACACGGCAAGACTGTTACTTATCATATATTTCATATTCATAATTCATATAGTGTAACAGACCCAGTCTCTTGGACCTTAATTCAACTCAAATTGAAGAGATCCTCAACCTGGCAAGACTGTTACTTTTTTTACATTTTATAGGCATGCCGCCAAATCCAAAACTCTGAAATTGAATAACATATTAAACATACAATCAATTCATTCACTTCTTTACCATTCTCTTTCTCAATTCATATCTCATAAACACATAGGCAAACATGCCTTAATAATTTCCTTTTGCATAACCATAGCCAACAACAATGGCTTCATTATATCTCAACTCATATTTCATATATCATCATCAATACACATATAACACATTACATTTCACAAGGTTAACATTAATCATATATATATATATATATCAACAATGCAATAAGATTTCTTAGTACATTCATATCCAAATGTGTAAGTTCCAAAATCACATGAATGTATGCAAAAATGCTAGGTTTGTACTTACTTCAAAAGCAACCCACACAACTCTAAAACTTCCTCTTTCAAGAATCTTTCACCACTTGAATTAGGGTAATTCACCTTCTTCACAACCTATTCCAAAAGAATGATGAAACCCACATGAGATCATAAGGCTCAAAATCAACTAGGGCAACCTCTAAACATGACACGCTCAACAACACGGGCGTATCCCTGACCGTGCCCTAACTCCACAATACAAAAGCTTTTACACGCTCAGAATCACGGGCGTGTCACTGGGCGTGTAATACATTCTGCCTCTCTGAAACATTGACACGTCCAACAACATGAGCGTGTCAATTCCCCAATAACACAGTGGCTATGACACGTTCAATAACACGGGCGTGTTACTGGCCGTGTCAATCCTACTGCCACACAGAACCAGTGACACACCTAAAGACTTGGACGTGCTCGTGGGCGTGTTAGGCCAAAAACCCAGATTCCGGCCAAAACAACAAAACACCCAACAAATCACTTCTTCCACCAACATCCACTTCAAACAAACTTAACTACACACATCCAAAAACCATCTCAAACTTGCAAAAACACCAAAACAAGACAAAATATACATTAAGCACAAATCATCAATATCCTCACAAACCCTAAACACCACCACAACATTATCTTCATCAACAAACTTACTCTTTTCTTTAATCCAACCTCAAAAATCCAAAATCAATTAAACCAAATACTCTTAAACACAACACAATCAAACCAAACACCTATCCATCACAACTTCAACTCACAAACCCAAAGAAATCAAAGAATCAAGTGGAAGGACTTACCAAGTATGAAGAAACTCTTAAATCTCTAACTTGATCTCTTGAAAACTTCCTTCAATCTTGATCTTGGAAGATCAAATCTCTCTCTTGCTCTCTTGTTTCTTCGATGGCCGGACAACAAAAAGGAAAGGAAAAGAGAAGGAAAAGAAATGAAAGAAAGCCACGAAGGAAGAAGAAAAGAAAGAAAACCAAAGAAAGCAAAGTCAACTCTTTTTCCTTAAAACCCTCTCATCCAAGCATTTAATATAAAATAATCAAAATATCATCTTCCACTTCCACTAACTCTAATCCCACTTAATAGTAATTAATTCTTTAAACACAATTAATAATAATTAATCTCTTCCTTTGACTTTCTCAATGACTTGTGTATATGTTGTATATATTTTCATATACACAACATATACACTCTCTTCACTTTTTTTCTCTATTCTTTACAAATTAACATATACACATAATCCAAATAAAACAACAATTATATCAGAACTTCTAGGGCACACTTTGGGATATTACATATTACATATGTGAGTGCATGTGGTGTGCGTATATGGGGTACAAGGGTGTTACAGTAACTATGACTAAGTTCCGTTGAGTAATTAAAATATAAATCTACATAAATGGATTACTAAGCTAAAGCGACTTGAGGTTATATATACAAACCATATTTGAATGCATGTTTGAGATGTGTTCATGGAGGTGTTATGTGGAAATGAATATTATGAGAAAGGGTAATAAGCATGTTTTTTGGAATATCTAAGGTGGATGTAAAGATTTAATAACGGGGACAAGATGATTGTATAATTAAGGACTTTTTAGTTTATTCCATGAAGGATAGTTGAATGACTAATCAAAACATGATCTAGTTGATTTAAGTGGATATAACAAATTAAAACATAAAGAGTAAATTGTGGGAGTAGTTGTAATTGATATTAAATGATTATCAAAAATAGCAATGAGATCAATTCATCAGAGGAGTTGAAAGTATGATTTATAGAAAGAGAATTTGACATTTCTATATAAAAGAAAAAAATGCTTAACTGGAATTAAAGAATTTGAAAGTTAGTGATCGAAATGATTTGAAATGTATGGATGTATTATTATGTTGAACAACTAAATTTGTGATTCGAATTTTAAGTTAAAGTGTAATGGGATATAAATAAATGGAGAATTTATATTTATTAATAATCTTTATAATAGACGTTATGCAAATAATTAAGAGTATTTGTAAGAGAGGAGAATAAAGGATAATATGATTAGTACATACTTTTATAACATTTAATTTAATTTAATAATGTATGCTATTATGTATGTGGGCATTCTTTAAAGAATAAAGATATTCTTTCAAGTGACATGTATAAATGAGTAGGCAGTTAAAATTGATGTGAGAAATAATATTTTGTGTGTGGAAGGGAAAAAGTATAGAAAAATATAAAATATGATTAAAAGTATGAACTATGTTAAAAATGACTTGAAAATATGATAATGAAAATATGAAATTGGGATGGAATATAAAATGCAACAAAATATGTGTGTTTGTGAAAAATGATAAAATGTGGAGATGAGTCACATTGTAAATGTGACTCATGATTATGTTAAGTGAGTATGTGAATTATGGAATATGATAATTGTATGAAAATTTGAGAATATTCATAAATGAGATAAAATATGAAAGTGATCATGAGTGAGTTGATCACTTGATAAATTTGGAAAATTATAGAAATGAAGTGAAATATGGATATGAATGTGGGAACTAAGAAAATTGTTTAAATATATATATGTGATATAAACAATGAAGGAATGATAATACTAAAGTAATAACGTGTATAAAATGTGTAATTTTGAGATGCCACGGGCATGTGACCACCGAGTCATGGACGTAACAGTGATATAAAAACTATTTGAGAAAACTTGTAGTGCAAGCAATGTTTATTTGTAACCCACTGGTGTGGGCTTGAGATGACACAATTGTTAAATGCATTTGAGGAAATTGATAGTTTTACTTTATGAGATACAAGCAAAATTTGGGGTTGGTATAGTTGAAACTCATAATCTTATTTTTAGAAATTTATTTATGGCTATAAATAGTGTGGAAGTAGAAGAGAATTGTGAAAATATGATGAGCTACAAATGATGAGTAAGGAAATCATTATGTAAGTATGGCAACTATAAGTAATGTGAAGAGTTGGTAAATGAGAGAAATTGTGAAAAGTGATTAAGAGTTATCTTGAACATGTTTAAAATTGATATAATATGAATAAGTTGATGAAAATGACGTTTAAAGTGAATGAGACTAGGGGAAGTGATTAAGGTAAGAGCTAGTCATGAGAATTATGTGGGAATTGTATGGAAAAAAGTAAAAGTAAAGTATATTGACTGTATACAATCATTAGCTCCAATAAGTTGAAATGAATATTGTTCGTGAAGATGAATCCAAAAAGAATTAAAATTTAAGAATATATTTGACCTAATTGAGTTAGGTTATGAATTGAATGAAATTAATGAATTTAAGGTAGGATGAAATTTGACTAAATGGAATAAGACTGTGATAGTCATATTGAGATAATTAGATCAATTGATCTGAAATATGGAAATTACAAGTAATTATTGAGATTTAAAAAATATATAATTGTATTAAGAATGTGAAAGATATGTAATAATGTTTATGATGTAATTTTCTGATATGTATATGGCTATGAAAGGGGTTAAGATATATTAGTTGTAAATAATTATAAGAAAAATATGTTAACTATATTGTGATGAAAATGTATGTATATTTTGGGTTGATGAATAATCTGTGAGAATGAATCCTAATAAGAAAATAAGATTTTGTTGTTGCATACTGATAATCTTGAGATAATACATAGTAATAGTCTAGAGAGTGAGATTAAGGTGAAGATGTATAGAAGATTATTAAGTTAAGACTTGTTATTTAAGAATTGTTGTTATTTATGTTTTTACAGATAATCTATTATGATTGTTTGATTAAATAAAAGGTATAATAATGAGATGAAAATTGTGAAAAGATTTTTGAGAATGACTCTAAGGCGAGAGAAGAAATTATGTGATTTAATGAAATAATTATTTGATGAGATGATTAATTTCATATGAAATATTAAGATTTTATTTTGAGTTGGATAATTTATCATGGTATTGGATAATTTCAAGGAAGAAATTATCCAATGGAAAGAGAATTGTAACATCCGAAATTTTTGGAGATTTGATAAAATAAATTATAATTTAATTGGATAAATTAAATAAATGCTTTTAAAAGAAAAATGAAGTGATTTTAAATGAAAAAGTGAATTGTATATGTGATATATATATATGTAAAATATACATAACATATACAAAGTCAACAAAAGTCAAAATTTTAAATATCAAAAGTCAAATTCCACTGGCATTTTTGTAAATAAAATATTAGAAATTTAAAATTATTTAAATTATTCAAAAATAATTTATTTTTAATGGAAGATATATTTTTGGGCTTTAAATTAAATAATTAAATAATTAATTATTCAATTATTAAAATAATATATATATGGTTTAAAAAGAAAGTAGAAAGAAAGAGAAAATTAATTTTTTGGTCTTCTTCTTCTTCTTCTTCCTTGGCTGATTTTTCCATAGCCATCAAAGAGGAAAATTTGCTTCTTCCAATCTCATTTAATTGAAGGATTTTCAAAGATTTAATTGAAGTTTTGGAGTTTTCTACTTGAACTGGTAAGTTTCCTAACTTTTTTCCTGAAATTCCATGAAAGTTTGATTATGTTGGTTTTGGGATTTTGAAGTTAATATCCCGATTTTTTATGTACTTTGAAATAGTAGTTATGAGAGAGTATATTGGTGAAATAGGTAAAGAAAATATAATAAGAGATAGATGTGTATGAAGGATGTTATATATATATATATTGTATTTGAAATATATGGGAAATTTAAATACAATATATAAGACATGTACATATATCAACATATACACCACATATACATGATGTATATATTGGCGTAGGAAAAGTTAATTTTAAATAATTAATTAATAATAATAATAATGATAATAATGACAAGAGAAAGGAGAAATGAAAGTCAAAAGAAGGAAATATATTATTGGTGGGAAAATTTAGGTGGAAATAATTATATTATTATATATATATATATATAAGATAAGGATGAAAATTTAAAAGAGAGCTTTCTCTCTTTCTTTCTTTTTCTTCTTCCTCTTTGAATGTGAGAATAGAGAGAGAGAGAGAAGAGTTTGATTTTGTTCATATACACACCAAATTCATAAGAGTCTTAAGAGAATTAAAGGGGGATATTGAAGATTTGGCAAAGAATTCAAGTGCTCTTTTTCTTGAGCCAATTTTTATAGATTTTGAGTATATATGTGATATGGTTAGTGAGAGAAAGTGATGATTAATTGAATAATATGATGATAATGAAATATTGAAGTATATATATATGTTGAATTGGTGCTTAGATGATGAAAATATGATTATTTGTGAGGATGATGATGAGTAGTTGAAATTGAGGAATAAGGGTGATAAGGAAAAGAGTAAGGGTTAGTATAAATGAGTTAGGAATTGAGTAAATTTATACATGGATGATTGTATAAATGAATTATATAATGATTATTATTATGATATGTTGGAGTTATATAAGTGTTGAATTGATGGGTGAATTATGAATATAAACTAAGATGATGATTAAGGGTGTTGTAGTAATGATTTTGGAATGATTGTGTTCATATGGTTGAGAGTTTGAAATGCAGAACTTTTGCTTGACACGGCCAGTGACATGGCCATGTCATTGGGCGTGTCAACGATGATGAGTTTAACATTGATGACATGACCATTAACACGGCCATGTCTCTGAACGTGTCGTGGCTACTATGAGATAAGATAATTGACATGGTCATGAACACGCCTATGTTGTTGGGCATGTCAAAGTTTCTATGAGACAGAATGAATGATATGGGCAGTGACATGCCCATGTCTTTGTATGAATGAGTTAATGACACGGTCATTAACACGTCTGTGTTGTTGGGCGTGTCACTTGAGAATCACTCTTTTTGTTGTTTTTCATTTGTAATTCCTATTTAAATGATTTGAATGTTAAGAATGCCTTAGAATGTGATACTAAATGGTTGTTTATGATCACATTTGGTATAGGCATTGAGAGAGAGTAGTTTTCCCAATCTTAGTGTTGAAGGGAAACTTGGAAGAGAAGGTTAGAGGAAGTTTTAAAGCTTATTTTAGAGTGTTTCATAAGGTAAGTACAAACTTGGAATAATTGCTTATATTTGCATGACATTTGGACTTAACACATTTGGTTGAAAAATGTATTAAGTTACTTACTACATTGTTGGTGCATGAGTAATATGCTATAATTTGTATGATGTCACAAATGAATTTGTTATGATAATGACCCAAAATATATGGGTAATGTAATTTGTTATGTATACATTAAAGATGGTATGTAAAGACATTGGTGATGACTATATTGATATAAATGAGATAATTGAGGTATTGTGCCTAGCTTGATCTTGAGAAAATGAGAAAGATATTGATAATGGAATTATGAAAGAATTGTGTGCCTAGTATATTATTCAATTTTTAGAGTTTTGTGTTTGACGGCATGCCTAAGATGTAAAAGTCCCTTGAAGCTGGGTTGGGCTTGGTCCTTGAAGCCTAGTTGGGATGTTACATGAGGTAGCAGTCCCTTGAAGATGGGTTGGGTCTAGTCCTTGAAGCCTAGTTGGGATGTTACATATGAGGTTATCCTCATTTTGATTATGATTTGCCTTCGGGGTTAGACACATGGTTGCATCTTGGACTAAAGCAGTAACTCTGGGATTTGAATAGCATATTAGAATCTTTTGGGCCCATGCTTGTGTTTGTTTTTATGTGAATTATGAATTGTGGAATAATTGAGCAATATATTAAGATATAATGTTATGAGATATATGATGGTGATCATGGAATGATATGATCACAATACATATGCAAATTACTGAAAAGGAATGTGGCTTAAGAAAATATGTTAAATGATGAGAAATGAATTGTTGAAAGACTTAAGCAGAGCTAAGTCTTGATATTGAAAATGAGATTATGGAAATATAATGTGATGTGTAATATGTATATGGGTATGGAAATTGTGTGTATTGTTTCATGGATATTATGATAAGCCATCAAATTGTGGCTTATGTTAAAGATATATATAAATTATGAAATTAGTGAAAAGATATGAAAAGTGCATTGAAAATGAAAAACATGAGAAGAATATGATGATAAATGATGTTAGCATGTGAGTGTAATATCCCAAAATTTTGAAAATATTAATTTTTGAAAATTAATTAAATGATTTAAAGTATATATATACAATTAAGTGAAAAGAAAAGAGAAAGGGAAGTGTGTATATGTTGTATATATGAAGATATTCATATCACATACAAGTCAACATTTTAACTTGGTCAAATAATATTTTAATTATTTAAATAAATATTAAATGGATAGTGGAAGATGATATTTTATTTTAATTATATTATAATAATATATATATACTTGGTGGAGAATAAAGAGGGAAAATTGTGTGGTTTTAAAGGGATTTGTTGGATAAGAGGAGTGGTGTCTATCTTCTTCTTCACCTTCTTCTTCTTCCTCCATTGAAGCCAACCATCATCATCAAAGGAAAGAGAGAAGTTACTTCTTGCTAACTCAAGTAATTGAAGGATTTCAAGTATTCAAGTTGGAGTTTTAAGGATTTTCTTCATATTTGGTAAGTTTCCAACTTGTTTCCTTGAATTTCCATGAAAATTTGTATGTGAGTTAATTGGATGTTTGGTGTGGTATGTGTTTATGGTTGATTTTGGTATGTTTGAAGTTCTTTTGTCTTGTTAGCTATGAAGTTTTGGGTTGGATTGCAGAAAAGTGTTAAGTTTGGTGAAGAGAATAAAAGTGTTGGGTTGTGTAATTTTTGAGTTGAGAAGTCTTAGTTGTGGTTGTATATTTTTGTTTTAATTGAGTTGTGTTGATGTTTACACAAGTATTATGTGATTTAATGATGGATTTGGTTGAGTTTGTATGGAGTTGAAACAGTTAATGAAAGATAATAGTTGGATGTGGCAATTATGTGTGGATATCAGGATTTTTGGCCTGACACGCCTGGTGGCATGGCCATTCCTTTGGGCGTGTCGATGGTTCTATTTTCAGTATTGGTGACACGTGAAGTGACACGCCCATGTCACTGAGTGTGTCATAGCTATTGTGTTGTTGTAGTATTTACATGTGCAGTGACACGCCCATGTCACTAAGCGTGTCAAAGCTTTTGTGTTGGGCATGGTCATGGACATACACGTATTGTTGAGCGTGTCATGTGTAGAGTTTGCCCTAGATAGTTCTTTTCCTCAATTTTCTTTGTGTATCTTTTCCTTGTGCTGAGAGGTTTTTTTTAGACCCATAAGTGTGTCACTAAGTGATTATTTATAATCACATTTGGTTTAGGCTTTGAAGAGACTTGAGTTACCCAATCCAAGTATTGAGGGATATCTTGGAAGAGGAGGTTGAAAGTTATGTTTGTTGCTTTTAGAGGTAAGTACAAACTTTGAATAATTATTTATATTTACATGACATTGGGACTTAACACATTTGGTCGGGAAAATATGTTAAGTTGCCTACTACATTATTGGTGCATGAAAAATATGCTATGATTTGTATAATGTTACAAATACATTATATGTAATGTGAACTTTGTGCAAAATATGATAATGGCCAAAATGTATGAGTATTACAAATTGTTATGTATAAATTAAAGATGATATGTAAAGCCATTGGTGATGGCTATATTGATATAAATGAGATAATTAAGGCATCATGCCTAGTTTAATCATGAGAAATTGAGAAAGGAATTGATATTGTTATGAATATATTGTGTGCCTAGTATGTTTATTCAATTTTCAGAGTTCTGGGTTTGGCGGCATGCCTATGATTTGCCTACGGGCTAGATGCTGGGCATCACTGTAAAAATATTTTTGAGGTGAAATGACCGGGTCGTAAGCCTCAAAAACAAATCCTTGAAGCTAGGCTAGGTAAAATGACTGGGTCATAAGTTCAGACCTAGTTGGATTATTACATCGATGTATTGCTGCGGGGCTAGACACATAGTATCATCATAGACCAAAGTAGTAACTCTAGAATTTGAATAGCATATTAGATCCTTTTTGGGACCATGCTTGTCTTTACTTTAATGTGAATTATGAATTGTGGAACAATTGAGTAATATAATGAGATATAATGTTATGAGATATGATATCCTTATGTGTTATGCATTGGCATTGCATTTGAACTTTTTTCTTATCAAAGTTTGTACCATTAAGCTTTTGGCTTAGTGCGATTGTGATTCATCTCGCAGGTGACAGGGTAGATCCAGTTGAGCCGGATAGTTCGTCTAGACCGAGTCGAGTCTAGGCTTGAGACCTTGAGGGCAGAGTTGATTGTTGAACATCAAGATCAGAGACAAACTGCCAGCATGTATAAATTTTATATTTTTATACATATTGATTTCATGTATATTAGGATATATTTTGATGTATATATATGTATATTCCGCAAACTGTCAAAAATGTTTTGGATAAACCTTTGGTAATGAAGTTTTATGTGAGATTTTAACAAGTAATAGTTCATCTATTATTTATATGATTTCAGTTGAATGTTTTAAGTTTATACAGATTTTATAAGTGAAGATTTGTTTTATTAAAATGGGCTGTGACACTCTTGTATCTTATATTAATATATTGCATATGTTTGGTGTATGTAGTGTATGTATAGTGGGTATAAGGGTGTTACAGTGAGTATGATTTTCTGTAATGTATGTATATAATATTTATATGTACTACTATGCTTTCGAGCTTAGCACGGTTGTGTAAATCGAGCAGGTGAGTCGATAGTTGATCTGGGAGTCAAACAATTGTGCCACGAGAAGCGTAAGAGTATTTCGAGACCAACTAGAAAGTGTCGCATACATGTACAATTTTATTATGTTGTATTTTGATAAAAATGTATATGTACATAAGTGAATTTCGGAAAAGACAATGTAATTTATATATATGTAATCAAAAGAATAATCGTTTTGTAAATGTTCTTGAATTAAAAATATATCATTGTTATAGAACTAAGGTAAGGGATTTAAACAATACTGAAACGTGACATCCTTATATTTTATATAGGTATTGTATGTATACAGGGTATATGTATAGTACTTATATAAAGTATATGGGTGTTATAGAAGTGCTATGATTTAATTGTCTATTTTGGGATGATTGAAGTTATTTTAAGTGGTTAAAAATGATTTTAAGGTTGGATTGAAGAAATGGTTGAGTTTGGATAAAGTTTGGTGAAGAGAGAGAATTTAGGGTGATGGAATTTTTAGGTTTGTGAAATCATGGACTTCAATTGTGCAAATCGATTATAAATAAGCTTTTTATGCATAAACAAGTATTTTAAAGTAAAATGATGGATTTGGTTAAGTTTGATTAGAGTTTTTAAATGGAAGTGGTGATTTAGGGTTTTGAAGAAGGGCATTTTCAAAGTTGTTAAATTGTTTGATTTTATTTGTTAAAGCAAGTTCTTTAGTGATAAAAGTGATGAATTTAAGCTTGCATATACCGTACATGCATATTTTACATATATTGGGTGTATGTACTATACTTATATAGGATATAAGAGTGTTACAATATGTTTAGTGAGAGTGTAAAATATTTTGCAAGTTGAGTCGTGATTTTGGGAAATTTCCAAAATATAGATAAAACTCTGGCGAATTTTTTTAGAGATTTTATAAAAATGCTACTGTGAGCGGAGATTTTTGTGCCCACTCCCGGTGAAATTGTTCTTGCAACTTCGACACTGTTTAGGCTCGGGGCCTTAGAGAACACGGCCTAAGCCTGGAGAAAATAGAGTCGCCACCCGGACGCGCCGAAAAAAAGAAAGGGGTGGATAACTCGACTCCTAAGGTGAGAAATGGCCCAGCACTCCCACAATGCCCGGTTCATTGGAATCGGCATCCTTTGCACGTCTTAATATTATAAAATTCTTAAATATAATAATAATATCCATACTACATGCAACAATTAAAATAAAACAACATTATATTAAAATCAAAATAATGTCCAAACAAAGTAAATAAATGGACACCCATCCAAGGATGGAAACATGTCCTTACATCGTCCATGTCTAAAACTAAATAGGACACCCACTGAAAGGTGGAAACATGTCCTTTACATTGGCCCAAAATATAAAATAAATTAAATTACATAAGGTTTAAATAATAAAGTACCCACAAAGTGGAAACATACCTCTTACATTAGTACCAAAATAAATAAATAATAATCATAATAATAAAGAAAATATTCATCGATGATAAATTAAATAAATCAAGCATTGAAATTAAATAAATTAACCATCAAAAACATATAATAAACTATGTAATCAAATCTAAAATTAAATAAAGTAATAAAAAGTATAAGTTTAGGGTTTTAAAGAATTTAGGGTTTTTAGAACTTAGGGTTTTTTCGAACTTAGGGTTTTGGAAACTAGAGTTAGGATTTTTGAAACTAGGGTTTTGGAATTAGGGTTTTTGAAACTAAAAAAGGTTTAGGATTTTAACTTACTGTCCTTTAAAAAATAATTTTGAATTTGGAGAGATAAATTAAGGTCTTGGAATTGGAAATGTAATCAATATTTTGGAGTTTAATAATGAAATGGTTTAAGCTTTTGGATACAAATAGTTTCAGGTTTTGAGTTTCAATAAAATAACCATCGGTTCTTGAAGTTTTAGTAAAAGAATAGATTCTAACAATTAATTTAAATCTTCAACAGCTACTGGATAGTTTTATGTTTTTTATAAAACATGCAAGTGGAGTTATGAACCCCAACTGATTAATGTATTAATTAAAGCAAACAATTAAAGTTATTAAAACAAAGATCAAGTTACTGCACGTTCAAAGATCAAGTTACTACATTTTCTTATTATTAAAAGAAAATGAAGCTACTATGAGCATGAATAATTTATGATTAAAGATCAAACCTCCATCGTTGGTTCGACCAAAAAAATTGATTTCTAGATGAACAATGTGAAGACAGTATGTACTCTGCATTCTTCTTTGGTTGTCTTGATATTTATGTTTGTGGTTTCCTTCATTCTCCAAAAAATTTGATGTTGTTCTTCTCTGTTTGTTGTCATCTCTTCTGTTTTGTAGTTTAATCTCTCTTAATTTCATTGCCGACCCTCTTTAATGTTAATTACCCCCTTTCTAAATTCTAAAACGTTATCACTTATAGGCAAACCTTACTCAGAATCCCTAACCCTAATATTAATTCGCCCTTAAAACAAATTTTAATTTAATTCAGAAATTAATTTTAAAAAAAATTAAAACCATGTCGACCTGGGGCAACCAGATCGACATGGACCAAAGCCATGTTGACCTGGTTGCCCTAGGTCAACATGAGTCCAACCTCATGTCGATCTGGGCTGCCAAATCGACATGAGGCATGCTCATGTCAACCTGGTGTGCCCAGGTCGACATGAGTCAAACATCATATCGATCAGGGCTTCCAGATCGACATGAGGCATGCTCATGTGGACCTGGTCCCTCCAGGTCAACATGAGCAATTGTTGATATTCCCCGCCGGCCTCACTCGAATTTTTCTTGCCTTTTTTGACTTATGGATCGAAAAGTTTTAATTTGGGCCGATTCAACTTGATTTTAGGGTTTTACAAATGAATTTATGCTTATTTAATCCGAACTGACTTATTTAAAAATTATAAACTAGGTTTAAATATTTTAAAGTTGGATAAAATTTATTTTGGCATCCTTTAATTAAGACTGTATCAAATCGGGGTCAAAATTAAGGGTTTACAGTTTGCCCTCTGCTTGAACGATCTTGAATTGATTTAGAGGGTGAAAAGCAACAAGACTTTAAATTTTGGCAAATATAGACTTAATTTTCTTGAGATGGTTTTGGTTTTAGGTTCTGGACCCGAGATGGTTTGGGTTCTGAACCAAGTTTGAGTTATGGACTCTAAAAAGACTTGGGTTCTGGACTCGAGATGGTTTGGATTTTGGACCCGGCTTGAGTTTTGGACTAAAAAAAGACTTGGGTTCTGGACCCGAGACGGTTTAGGTTCTGGACCTGATTCGAGTTCTAGACTCGAAAAAGACTTGGGTTTTGGACCTGGGATGGTTTGGGTTCTGGATCAGGTATGAGTTCTGGACTCGAAAAAGATTTGGGTTTTGGACCCGAGACAGTTTGGTTTCTGGACCCGGTTCAAGTTCTAAACTCGAAAAGACTTAAGTTCTGGACTCGAGACGGTTTGGGTTCTGGATCCGGTTTGAGTTCTGGACTTAGAAAAGAATTGGGTTCTGGACCCGGGATGGTTTGTGTTCTGGACCCAGTTTTAGTTTTGGACTCGGAAAAGACTTGGGTTTTGAACTAGAGGCTGTTTGGGTTCTGGACCCGGTTCGAGTTCTAGACTAGGAAAAGACTTGGGTTCTGGATCCGGTTTGAGTTCTGAACTCGGAAAAGACTTGGGTTCTGGGCCAGTGATGGTTTGGGTTCTAGACCCGATTTGAGTTTTGGACTAAAAAAAGATTTGAGTTCTGGACTCGGGATGGTTTTGGTTTTGGACCCGGTTCGAGTTTTGGACTCGGAAAAGACTTGGGTTCTGAACCTGAGATGGCTTGGATTCTGAACCCCGTTCGAGTTCTGAACTTGGTGAAGACTTGGGTTCTAGACCCGGGATGGTTTGAATTCTGGACCTAGTTTGAGTTTTGAACTAAAAACAGACTTGGGTTCTTGACCCGGGATAGTTTGGGTTCTGGACCTGGTTTGAGTTCTAGACTCGGAAAAGACTTGGGTTATGGACCCAAGATGGTTTAAGTTCTGGACCCGGTTCGAGTTTTGGACTCAGAAAAGACTTGGGTTCTAGACCCGAGATGATTTGGGTTTTGGACCCGATTTGAGTTCTTGATTTAGAAAAGACTTTGGGTTATGGACCCGAGCTAAGTTCTGGACTTAAGGGTAATTTGGGTTCTTGACATGAAACTAGATTTGGATACTCAATCTAAACTGGACTTGGATACTTGATCCTAAACTAGATTTGGATACTCGATCCTAACTGGATTTGGATACTCGATCCTAAACTGGATTTGGATACTCAATCTTAAACTGGATTTGG
The DNA here is from genome assembly GCA_947685225.1 of Garcia nutans. Taxonomy (NCBI): domain Eukaryota; kingdom Viridiplantae; phylum Streptophyta; class Magnoliopsida; order Malpighiales; family Euphorbiaceae; genus Garcia; species Garcia nutans. Next base: position 9,624,245 of record CANTUV010000003.1, on the reverse strand, counting down.
ATACTCGATCTTAACTGGATTTGGATACTCGATGCAAAACTGGATTGGGATACTTGATCATAAATTGGATTTGAGTACTCGATCCTAACTGTATTTGGATACTCAATCCAAAACTGGATTTGGATACTCGATCCTAATTGGATTTGGATACTCAATCCTAAATTTGATTTGGATACTCAATCCTAACTGGATTTGGATACTCGATCCTAAACTGGATTGGGATACTCGATCCTAAATTGGATTTGGGTACTCGATCCTAACTGGATTTGGATACTCGATCCTAACTGGATTTGGATACTTGATCCTAAACAGGATTTGAATACTCGATCCTAAACTGAATTTAGATACTCGATCCTAACTCGATTTGGATACTCGATCCAAAACTGGATTGGGATACTCGATCCTAAATTTGATTTGGGTACTCGATCCTAACTGGATTTGGATACTCGATCCCAAACTGGATTTGGATACTCGATCATAATTGGATTTGGATACTCAATCCTAACTGGATTTGGATACTCGATCTAAACTGGATTTGAATACTTGATCCTAAATGGATTTGGATATTGGATCCTAAATGGGATTTGGATACTCGATCCTAAACTGGATTTGGATACTCGATCCTAACTGGATTTGGATACTCGATCCTAAACTCTGGATTATGATACTCGATCCTAAACTGGATTTGGATACTCGATCCTAAACTGGATTTGGATACTCGCTCCTAAACTGGATTTGGATTATGGACTAAAATATTTAAAAGTGAGTTTGAAAATATTTTATATACACATAAACTTAAAAATTAAAATGGAGAAACTTTGCCCCCTGTGTAGACTCAAACCAAAGATTTTTTCCATGCAAGCTTTGATTGATGTTTGTCTTGTCTAGGTCTTCACACAAACACGTATTTCTTCTTTTGCAAAATGACTGGAGCTTCCTCAACCACTAGGCTTTCCATGCCCCCCTTGATTCAATATCTTCTTTTGATTCTTTACTTCACAGAGTGTTTGCTGTTTACTTTGACAAAGAATAGACAATACAAGATAAGAAAGTGCGATGTGATATGCTTATGTGTGCATGATATGCATGAATAATACTTACAATGGTTCCATCAACTCACAAACTGAGGTGATAAGCAGAAGTGTTCTCATTGGTTCCTTTCAGATGCTTGTTCAGGTCTTACATTGGAATGACAGAATGCTTCACATTTATGTCTTTTATCTTCAAGATGTTGAAAATATGAATAATGGAGGCCCTAAATAGCAGAGATACATCCATTTCAAATTATGATTCAGTATGTCAATTGGTAGCTTCTTTATAACTTTGCCAATAATCATTTCCTTTGTCGAATGTGTCCTTCGAGGTTCGATAATTCAACATACTCCCCTTAACTTGAAGGCTTTGTAAAATTTCTTTTTTTTTTATTTTTGAATTTTGAAATGAAATATTGGCTTTGCCAAATCAATGTCAATTTACCTCAGGACTTAATTTTTCAAATTAACATATCTATAACATGACAACCCTAGTTACCATACTAAACTCGGGAATTATTTCTATTTAAGCAAGAACTGTTGCACTTCAGATAGGCACATACACATTACTTGGTCATAGGTCTCATTTGAGTTTGAATATTGTCTATCTAAATATGCATGCTTATTCAAACTATCTCCACTAATAGACTCTACCTACCAAGAGAGATCAACAGGTCTTTGATAGGATTGAAATGGGGTCTATAAGGGACATGGGTTAAATGAAGGCCATTTGTAAGTCAGAGCCATTGTGACACCGTGGGCAAACCCTCACACTATAAATTTCTTGTTTGAACTTTAGGCAGCTGGGAGCAATCTTGCTAGACTCCAAAATCCTTCTATCTTCTTGGCATTAATCTGGATCTTGATTAGGACAGTCTTTGCCCTTGTAAAAAGTTTGGTACCCAAATTCGTTTCTTTTCTTCTTCTCCCTTTTCTTTCTTTTATTTTTCTTACTCTCCCCTTTCTTTGAGAATTTTGTCATTTTGTCCTTCTTCCTTGTACGACTGTTAAGTACAGAACTTTCAAAAATTGAATGATCTTTCTCCTTTTTCTCTGATTTTGATCGAATCTTTAGTTGGGTTGGACCAATTCAAGTCAAACTGTCCTTATAAACCAAATGGAAGCCTTTTGCTGCTTTAGGTAAAAGAGAACTCAGTTGGCTTTCTGAACTGCCTTTTTAGGTTTTATCTTTTGTTCACTTTTTTTTTCTTTTTTTTTCTTTTCTTTCCCTTTTCTTCTTCTTCTTTTTTCTCTTTTTTTTCTATTTTTCTTTTCTTTCTTTTTTTTTGTTCTAGCTCTAAAAGAGTTGTTTTGTTTGTACCAACTTATATTTCTAATAATGGATGAGTGGAGTGGTATCAATCTGCTTCAGTCTTGACTTTATTTGTGATATTTGGTCTAATTTAGGTGAACTTCAACTACCCTTATGGTATTGAGAACTTCAACTACCCTTATGGTCTTGAGAACTTCAACTATCTTCATAGTCTTCACTATTCATTCCATTCTTTGATTTTCTTGCCTCTTCACCTTAGTGATCATAAGACTTGTCAAAAGTATCACAATAGCTCAGGATAGGTTGTTGGGGTTTTAAGCCAATGAAAAGAAAGCTAAAATTTTATGAAGGCTCAAAGGGACAACTGGGGATTGATATTTAATAGGGTGGATACTAGTTGTTGGCTAACCAAACAATGCCTAGATCATCTCTCTCTTAAATATGCAGAGTTCAATTTTGCCTCAAAAGTTTGTCAAAGCATGTTCTAAGAGTGACTAGGGCCTAGACAGAGGTAATTATGCAGGAGCCCTCTCTAAGTAAGCATACACAACTCAATGTTATAGAGTAATTCCCTCATCTAGTAAAGTCATTCAAATCATGATGCCTAAACACATTAATTAATGAACATCAAGCTAGATTCCTCATTGGTTGAGCACCAAAATGAACAAAGACCAACAAAAATTTTGATGACAGTAATTTATTCAAACAAAAATAAAAAAACATAATTGTTCCAATTAAATATTAAAGAAAGCAAAATAAATAGAGCAACACTCCAAGCTAAGGGAAGTTCATTGAGTTGGAGTTGAAGATACTTCATTTATTTAGACATATCAAGGGCAAGGATTTTTTCCATCATTAAGAGACATTGCTTCATCATCCACAGTTAGCCCAAGCCTACTGAGTAGCACATCATCTTTAGCAGCTTCTCTATCTATATCATCATAGGATGACAAGATAAAACTCTTCATGAATGTTGTAAGCGTGGCGCCCTTTCAAATTTAAGTAGAGGATTATTCTTAGTGTTGTGCTTATCAGGCTCAAGCAGCTTACAATTGTCGATTAGATCTTGGATCTCATGCTTCAATTAGGTACATCTATCAGCCTCATGCCCTTGAGTCTGATGAAATTGACCAAAAGCCTTAGAACCAAATTTTGGGGGTATAGGATTTAGCAAAGGTCGAGTAGTCAAGGGTTGTAACAATCCCTTCTTTTGTAGCTTATTGAGAACCCAAGATAGCAGCTTCCCCAATTCCAAAAACTGCCTCATTCCTCCTTGACCGGTGGCATTAACATCAGCTTCCTTTTGTTTATTTTGATTGCTAGGCTAATAATTCCATTTTGCAGAAAAATGATTCTTCTCTCTTGCCCTTTGACTTTTCCCACCGGAGTGATAGCCGCCCTTATTGCCCCATTTGGATAGCACATGGTTCGGCTAGTCTTGTAGAATAGAGATTGATCCCTCATTTTTCATTTGATCTCTATTAGTGAACATGCTATCCATGGATGCTGCCTTAGCATTGTTGATGAGCTCTAGAATTTCAATCAATTGGGTCTTCATAATTTCAACCAATTGATCTTGTAGCTCGGCCATCCTAGCTTTGACAACTTCATCGATTATATCTCTTAGCTGGTTTGCATCCATCCTTCCAATGAAGTACTTGAATCAAAATCAATGTTATAGGTGGTGTCGTTGTATGCTCTTGAATTGCCGTATTCTAGGTCTGTGAGCCAGAAATGATTAATGATATGTGATGTGATGTATGTATGTATGCATGTATGCACAAATAATAAACAAACAAGGATAAGTAGGACGTTCCTTCCCACCTTATAACTTCCACATACGGATGGCGAGTCTCTTTTCCTAGGTATATGGTTAACAAAATACCAACATGGGGTATCTTGTTTTTGAATATTTTTCTCAGACGTTTCAACCAATAGTTATATTTTCAAAAATAGAAATCAGTTCATGATAATTCCCATTAATTAGGTTTTAATCCATTGAATCTTAACTAAAGTAGCTTTTATGCTATATTAGATTAAAACTAAATTAAGAGGTTTATTATAAATGGATTTCTCACTTGAAAAAGTAACTAATGATTTATGCCAAAAACAAGCCCATGATTAATAACTCTTACTATAAACTAGGCTCACAATTGATTTTTGGTATTTTTATAATTGACCTAAATAATTTGTAAGCTCTTTCAAACGTTGGATGAAAATAATTTTGTTTCTAAGCCCATTGTAAAATAATTTTAGAAAAAATAGAGTTTGGGCTTTGTATTTGAGTCATGAGAAATGAATTTTTGATTTTTTTTTAGAAAGGTTTTACGTCCAAAGATCATCTTGAAAAGTTTTGAAAATTTCTTTGGTCGTTTTGATTTTAAAGAAAATTTATTTTGAGCTTACAATATACTTAGGTTATATTAGAAAAAGAACAAAACCAAATAATCCATTATTTAAACCAAAATAAATTAACCATAGTCAAACAACAAGCATTTGGGGTAAAACCTAGGGAAAGTAACTAGGCCAATTAAATGAGCTTTAGTCTTAGGTTAAAAGGCTTAGGTTCCCATAGAAAGTATATACCAAATAGTACAAGGCTATGAGTGGTTATGCCATGCTCGATCTCCATACCTTGAGTGAAAATATGGTATCCCTCACATCACACAACACGGGTAACATGGGCGTCATAACTCACGCACACGATGCAATGGATAATATCATGATAAGAAAGAATAGAATAATACAAAGACCAATGGAATCAACTTCTCTTATCCCTAGTGGAGTCGCCACTGTCAGCGGGGATTTTTGCCCCCACTCCCGGTGGAATGGTTCTTACGACTTCGGCACTATTTAGGGTCAGGGCCATAGAGAACACGAGCCTAAACCCGGAGAAAAATAGAGTCACCACCCGGACGGGCGGGGAAAAAAGAAAGGGGTGGATGACTCGATTCCTAAGGAATCCTGAACCCCCTTAATGGGTTCAGAAAGTTGGGTACGTGTGGGGAAGGTGAGAAATGGCCCAGCACCCCCACAACGCCCGGTTCATTGGAACCGGCCTCTTTTGCAGGTCTTAATATTATAAAATTCTTAAATATAACAATATTATCCATACTACATGCAACAATTAAAATAAAAGCATCATTATATTAAAATCAAAACAATGTCCAAACAAAGCAAATAAATGGACACTCATCCAAGGATGGAAACATATCCTTACATTGTCCATGTCTAAAACTAAATAGGACACCCAACGAAAGGTGGAAACGTGTCCTTTACATTGGTCCCAAAATATAAAATAAATTAAATTACATAAGTTTTAAATAATGAGGTACCCACAAAGTGGAAACATACCTCTTACATTAGTGCCAAAATAAACAAATAATAATCATAATAATAAAGAAAATATCTATCGATGATAAATTAAATAAATCAAGCATTGAAATTAAATAAATCAACCATAAAAAACATATAATAAACTACGTAATCAAATCTAAAATTAAATAAAGTAATAAAAAATATAAGTTTATGGTTTTAAAGAATTTAGGGTTTTTGGAACTTAGGGTTTTGGAACTTAGGGTTTGGGAAACTAGAGTTTTGTAATTAAGGTTTTGGAATTAGGGTTTTTGAAACTAGGATTTTGTAATTAGGGTTTTGAAATTAGGGTTTTTGAAACTAGGGTTTTAGAATTAGGGTTTTTGAAACTAAAAAAGGTTTAGGATTTTAACTTACTGTCCTTTAAAAAATAATTTTGGATTTGGAGAGATAAATTAAGGTTTTGAAAAAATAATCAATATTTTGGATTTTATTAATGAAATGGTTTAAGCTTTTGGATAAAAATATTTTAAAGTTTTGAGTTTCAATAAAATAACCTTTGGTTCTTGAAGTTTTAGTAAACGAATAGATTCTGACAATTAATTTAAATCTTCAACAGCTACTGGATAGTTTTAAGTTTTTTATAAAACATACAAGTGGAGTTATGAATGCCAACTTATTAATGTATTAATTAAAGCAAATAATTAAAGTTATGAAAACAAAGATCAATTTACTGCATGTTCAAAGATCAAGTTACTGCATGTTCTTATTAATCAAAGAAAACGAAGCTACTGTGAGCATGAATAATTTATGATTAAAGATCAAACCTCCATCGTTGGTTCCACCAAAAAAAATTTATTTCTGGATGAATAATGTGAAGACAATATGTACTCTGCCTTCTTCTTTGGTTGTCTTAATATTTCTGTTTGTGGTTTCCTTCGTTCTCCAAAAAGTCGATGTTGTTCTTCTCTGTTTGTTGCTGTCTCTTCTGCTTTGTGGTTTAATCTCTCTTAATATTCATTGCCGACCCTTTTTAATGCTAATTCCCCCCTTTCTAAATTCTGAAATGTTATTACTTATAGGCAAACCTTACTCAGAATCCCTAACCGTCCTTAAAACAAATTTTAATTCAATTCGAAAAACTAATTTCAAAAAAAAAAAATTGAAACCATGTCGACCTGGTTGCCCTAGGTCGGCATGAGTCCAACCTCATGCCAATGTCTGCCAATGTTGACATGAGTCCAACCTCATGTTGATTTGGGCTGTCAGATCGACATGAGGCATGCTCATGTTGACTTGGTCCCTCCAGGTCGACATGAGCAATTGCTCATGTCCTCGGCCGGCCTCACTCTAATTATTCTTGCCTTTTTTAACTTATGGACTGAGAAGTTTTAATTAGGGCCGATTCAACTTGATTTTAGGGTTTTACAATTGAATTTATGCCTCTTTAATCCGAACCGACTTCTTTTAATATTATAAACTAGGTTTAAATATTTTAAAGTTGGATCAAATTTATTTTGGCATCCTTTAATTAGGACCGTATCAAATTGGGGTCAAAATTAAGGGTCTATAGCTACTTTTATATTTAATTATATGTAAATACATATGTTTACCTAACAAAATTATGTTTTAAGAAATAAATTATTTCATTGGAATTTTCTTGAAATTTTCTAAAGACTAAAATAGTGATACTCTTATATTATGTGTACATATTTTACATATAAATCAGGGTATAAGGGTTTTGCATTTACAATTATCAAATCTTCTTGTCTAATACAATAATAACACTCTTTCAATTCAACAATTCATACATCTTTCTTTGTACAACCCCTTATGAATTCAAAGGTTCATTAAAACCAATTCTTATGAAAATTTCATTGTTATATTTTTCTAGACAAATTATTAATTTAAAATCAACTATTTTAAAACCAATTATTTTTATCCTACAAAACCTTAGCTTTACCCAAAACCCTAGATTAAATTCTTTAAATAAATTACTAATAATGATGTTTTTAACTAAAAATTCATTCTAACATTTTTAGAATCATTAAAAAATCATTCTTTTGATCAATTTCACTTTCAATTTTGTTCTATACTTAATCTTATGCATATCAAGTTCAATCATTCAAAATCACAATAAAATTCAATTTCAATAACTTAAATAACTCTTATAATAACTAGAAAGACAATGAAAACACAATAATAATAAATTGTTAGTAAACAAGCACAAACCTCCTTTTCACAAGTTCCTACATTCTCTCTTTCAAAACTCCTTGCAAATACTTAATGATGATCTCACTTGTTTCAATGAATTCTACTAGAAAGTTCAAGTTATATGGAGGGTTTCTCTAGTTTCTTATGCAATTTAATGGAAATGCAACACTCCTATACCATATATACGTACTGTACATATACCCCATATATGTACAATACACATATAAAATATAAGGATTCCACGTTACAATGCCATTTAAACCCTCTCTTAGCTTTACAAAAAATATATATTTAATAAAAGAACAATCCCCATTATCAAAACACATTCTCTTTGAAAATAACATTTCCAAAACCATTATAATATTCATTTAATTACATATATCTAAATATACATTGTCCTTTTTAGTATCCATTAATATACAGATTCATATGATCAAAATACAAAATAGCAAGATGTACATGCTTGCACTACCTTCTAGTTGGTCTCAAAGCATCCTCAATCTTCTTGTGGCACAACCGTCCAATTCTCGGATCAATAATCTACTTACCTGCACGATTCGTACAACTATGTTAAGCTCGAAATCTTAGTGGTACATATAAATAACATATACAAATATTGAAACCATATCACTTACTCATACATATGCATAATTAAAGTATTACACTATTGGGCCCAATACTTCTATACAATTATCATGTCCAGTTAACACAATCTCATAGTCCAGCTCTGCTCGAAACCATTAATAATCTCAATCTCATGACCTAGCGCTGCTCAGGTCAAGACTAAGCTCTGCTTAGGTCAAGATCTAGGTTTGTTCAGGTCAAGACTTAGCTCTGCTCAGGTCCATCAATATATGCACCTCAAGGCCTAGCTTTGCTTAAGACCTCACATGCATATCTAATCAATCTCATCATAACTACACAAGTAATTGTATAGGCTACAAATATAACATTACTTTATATTACTATTCTCTTTACTTTATACTTTTCCAGTGATCGCCACTATTCATGATGACTCCACATCACATCATGTAGACATGAGTCACACTTGCCATGTGAGTGATTTCACATACACACACTTTCATTCAACATATTCAACACATTTTTGTCATAAATCTTTACTCTATTTACATTTATAGGTTCTCAATGAATTTCCAACATAGGGTTACAAAACACAACCGTGCAAAACCATATATTATGAAATAAAGCTACCAATATCATCAAACCAACCCCTACGGCTGTGGCATTCAAGAACCATCCCCGCAGCATACATTTTCCTTCTGGCTTTTCACAAATATCACACAAAATAGATTCACTTCAAAGCCCACAATTGTGAACCTCCATGGCCATTCCCATGGCATCCTAAAATCACACTTTTACACCTTTAAAGTCATACAACACACACATCACATAGAGAGGTTGATATGTATTAACTCAAAATATAGCAAATCAAATATGTACAAACCTTGGTCACTTTCAAGCTTTACTCTTCCCCACTTAGTCCTTCTTGACCTAAGAACAAAATCTATAACAAACATCAGATTATTCACATATACAATCATCCATATATCAATTCCATACTATTTACAAAATTCTCAACTCATTTCCTACAAAACCCTTATTCCATTTTCTTATCACCATTTTCCAATTTCAACTACTCATCACCATCCTTAACATCTAATCATAATTTCATCATCTATATATCATCACAATAATAAAACAACTCATTCATACTATAGAATCAACCCCCATAATAAACCCCTATGTATACCCAACAACCAAAACCCTAGTTCATCGCTTTTGTTCATATCCATGAATTATTCATCAAATTATCACATATATATCTCAAACATATCATAACTATCATCTTACTAATTTAATCATCATTTTCCACTCACTAACCATATTAAACATATACTTAAAATCACATAAAACAAACTCAAAGATGAATATTTACTTGAATTCCTTGCTAAATCTTCAATATCCACTTAAATCCTCTTGAAATCCCTTGTACATTTGATGTATAAGTGGAACTCACTCTCTTCTCACCTCTCTCTCAATCTCACGTTGAAGAAGAAGAAGAACATGAAAATGTCTCTTCTTTTCCCATCCTTATCTCTATATATATAATATTATATATATTAGTTAATTAAAATAACAATCCACCAATCATCTCCCTTCTCCCTTTGACTTTTCTCTCCTCTTTCTCTTATTATTATTATTAAAATCAACTTTTCCAACACCAAATTATACGTTATATATATGTATGGTATATTTTAGGTATATGTATATTTCTTATATATTCAATTTATATTTCAAATATATTTCAAGTATATGTAATATATATATATATATTACATTATCAAACATATTCATCTTATATTTTTCTCTATCCATCATACTTATTTACTCTCCCATATTTACTATTGCATTGCACACCAAAAATTGGGATATTGCAGGAAGATGGAAGAAGAAAACAATGGTGTTGGTAGAAGATAATGATGAAGTCGGTTGAGGGAGAAGAAAGGATAGGAAATTTCTTGTGTTTTTTGTAACACCCTTATACCCTATATACATGCAATACGTATTTCCAGTATATGTAAAATATGCATATACGGTACAAAAATATCACAGACTGGTTTAATAAAAAATTTTCACATTTTCAATTTAAAATTTTGAAATTCTTAATATATAAAATTAAATAGCATATAAATATTCTTTACTTATTATAGAAACCCAAAATAAATATTATATATGAAAATCTCTGAAAAAAATTCGCCAAAGTTTTATTTGTAATTTGGACATCCCAAAATTTAGCAAAACACAACCTGCAAAAAGAAAACACTCCCAAATCATTTCAATTCACCATCTCAACCATACTCTTCAATTTCACCAAGTTATTCAACATTTATATAAATATATAATTTAAAACACATTTACTCTCCCATTTCAAATATATTGACCCAAATATTTTTTTATAATATACAATACATAAAATCAAAAACATAATATATTATGCATAATACTTAAAATGTACAATAACATAAAAATATTTACATGCTGCTGACAGTGTTTTCGATCTCGATAACAACTCAACAAGTCCAACAATAAGTCTAGACCCGACCAGGTCTAGAAGAACTCTCTGGCTTAGCTGAGTCTACCCTATCACCTACGGGCTAAACGCTGGGTTGGTGAAAAGACCGGGTCGTAAGCCTCAAAAACAAATCCTTGAAGCTAGACTGAGTGAAAAGACTGGGTCGTAAGCTCAGATCTAGTTGGATTATCCATGGATATATTACCTACGGGGCTAGACACATGGTGTCATTTTAAACCAAAACAGTAACTCTAAAATTTGAATAGCATATTAGATCCTTTTGGGCCCATGCTTGTCTTTGTTTTAATGTGAATTATGAATTGTGATACAATTGAGCAATATAATGAGACACAATTGAATAACATACTAGACACACAATTTATTCATATTTCTCATTATTAATTTCTTTCTCATTTTCACATATTCAATGTAGGCATATTGCCTTATTTTCACATTTTTTTTCTCACTTTTCTCATTTTTCACATCTTTCTCATTTTCCTCACTTTTCTCATTTTTATCAATATCAATTCATTTCATTATACCACATATCTAATTTTTTTAATTCACAACACATTACCCAATTACTTTGAGTATTTCCACATAATATACATATTTCACATTTTACACAATTTAGCCATTATCAATGGCTTTTCACAATGCATTTAACACATATATGACATTACAAATGTCATAGCACATTATTCTTATACAATCAATGAACCAAGTAGCTTAACACATTTTCCAACAAAAATATGTTAAGTCCAAATGTCATGCAAATATAAACATTATATTCAAAGTTTGTACATACCTCCACTAGCAACCCAAAGCAAGCTTAAAACAACCTCCAATTTTATCATTCCACCTTTCCCTTCACCACTTGGATGAAGCAAATCAACCTCCCTCAATGCCTAAACCAAATGTGATAGCAAATAATCATTTAGTATCACATTTAATGGAATTTCCAATATGAAACCATAATTAAACATCACTCCTACAAATTTCAAAAAATTTAGCCTTTTCTTACTTTAACATTAGAATTTCATTCTGCTACAATTAAATTAGTGTTTTAAGTTTATTTATATTATTAAAAATATATTTTAATACATTTAAAACATTTATATTATAAAAATACACTCTTATACACAAAATCTCAAAAATGGCATAACCTTCCCCCATTGAAGGTTTTCCATTCCATCACAATCCATTACTCATTTCAAGCTTATATTCATCACTTTTAACACTAAACAACATACTTAAACAAATAAAATCACACAATTCAGCCACTTTGGAAAATCACTTTTCCAAAACCCTAAATCTTCACTTCCATTCTCAAACTCCAACCCAACACCACCAAATCCAATATTTGACTTTAAAATACTTGTTTATGAATCAAAACAACTCATTTGGAATCAATTTGCACAATTAAAGCTCATGTTTTCAAAACCCCAAAAATCCATAACCCTAAATTCTCTCTCTTCACCATTCTTTATCCAAACTCCATCATCTCTTCAATGAAACCTTAAAATCATTGTTAATTACCCAAAATAACATCATACACACCAATTCCAACAATTATAACATACTACATCAAAAGTCCAAAACTCACATAATTCAATCTTCCATGGAATTCAAAGAAAAGAGTTGGAAACTTACTAAATTTGGTAGAAATCACCAAAAATCCACTAAAAACTTGGTAAATCCTTCAATTTATGGAGTATGGAAGAATCAAAATCTTACTCCAAGCTCCCATGGATATTTGGCCTAGATGATGAAGAAGAAGAAGGTGAAGACTTTTTAATTTTTCTTTTTCTTTTCATCTTTATTTTTAAACCATATATATATTAAAATAATTTAATAATTATTTATTTAATTAATTATTTAATAAAGTTAAAATCCTAATTTCCATCTTTCATTCAAAAATAATTTATTTTTGAATTATTTTATTAATTTTAAATTTCTAAAAATTTATTTACAAAAATGCCATCGGACTTTGACTTTTCTTTGAAAAAGTGTTGACTTTTATATGTTATGTATATTTTGCATATATATCATATATATATTCCACTTTTTTATTTAAAATCCCTTCATTTTTCATTTAAAACCATTAATTTAATTTATCCTTTTAAATTATAATTTATTTTATCAAATTTTTCAAAAATTAGAAATTTTCAAAAATTTTAGGATATTATAATTCTCTCCCCCTAAAACAAATTTCATCCTCGAAATTACCTATCCTCAAGTCTCGAACAATTGGGAAAACTGACTTTGCATTGCCTGCTCACTCTCCCATGTCGCCTCCTCAGTGGCATGATTCCTTCAAAGGACTTTCACAAGTGGCACCCTCTTATTCCTCAATTCTGTAACCTCTCGTGCCAAAATCGCCTTTGGTTCTTAATCATAAGTCAGATCTTGACTATCCTCAATGGACTCCACTGACAAGGTATGAGATGGATTAGACCTATATCTTCTAAGCATCAAGACATGGAAAATATTATGTATTCAATCCAACTCAGGCGGCAAAGCTAGTCTATAAGCCACTGGACCAACTCTCTCCAACACCTCATATGGTCATATGAAATGAGGACTCAACTTTCCTTTGTAGCCAAACCTCAAAAATTTCTTCCATGGAGACACCTTCAGAAACACTTTATCTCCCACATTGAACTCTATGTCTCTTCTCTTTAAATCTGAATAGGATTTCTGTCGGTCTGAAGCTGCTTTTAAATGACCCCGAATCACCTTCACTTTCTCTTCTGTTTCCTTAATCAAATTGAAACCAACCAGTTTACCTTCTCCAACCTCATCCCAACACAAAGGTGCCCTGCATCTCCTACCATATAAGGCCTCATAAGGAGCCATCCCAATACTGGACTGATGGTTGTTGTTATAAGCAAACTCAATTAGTGGCAAAAATTTATCCCAATTCTCGGTAAAATCTCAAAGTAAAATGCAATACTAAAATGCAATCAAGAACCTAAAGCATCATGTAAACTCTTCCAAAACCTCAAAGTAAACCGGGGATCTCGAAGCAACACCAAAGAAACTGGGACTCCATGCAACTTGACTATCTCGTTGATATACAGCTCAACCAATCTCTCAAGAGAATAATCCATCTGAACTGGAAGAAAATGAGCCATCTTCATCATCCAATCAACTATCACCCAGATTGCATCATGCTTCTTCTGGGTCAAAGGCAGTCCAGTGACAAAATCCATTGTCACTCGCTCCCATTTCCACTCCGGCACTGATAAAGGTTGGAGCAACCCTGAAGGAACTTGGTGCTTAGCCTTCACTTTCTGGCAAGTGAGACATCTGGATATAAACTCTGCTATGTCCCTCTTCATACCTGACCACCAATAATGTCGCTTCAAATCCTGATATATCTTGGTACTTCGAGGGTACATAGTAAAAAGTGACTGATGTGCTTCCTCTAATATCATTCTTTTCAATTCTATATCATTAGGAATACACAATCTATCTCTGTACCATAGACTGCCATCATTCATCATATAAAAGTCTCGACTCTACCCCTTCTGACAAACCAACACATTTCTGAGTTCTCTCATCTGCCAACTGAGCCTCCCTAATATGATCCAACAAGACTGGCCTCAACTACAACTAAGCCATCAAAGCACCATCATCAGAAGACTCAAATCTAGCATGCAATGCTATCAACTCAACAAGTAACCAGAGCCAATAAGTAATTAAACCTACCAAAGATTTCGACTCAAGGCATCAGCAACAACATTTGCCTTACCAGGATGATAATTAAACAAATAGTCATAGTCTTTAATAAATTCTAACCACCATCTCTGCCGAAGATTCAGCTCTCTCTCAACACCTAAGTATTTCAAACTCTTGTGATCCGTATAAATGAAACACTTTTCCCCATACAAGTAATGCCGCCAAATCTTCAAGGAAAAAACTATTACTACTAATTCCAAATCATGCATCGGGTAATTCAGCTCATGTAGTTTCAACTGTCGAGAGGCATAAGCAATGATTCTACCCTCCTACATCAAAACATAACCTAAACCACTATGTGAAGCATTGTATATCACATATGGTTTACCTTCCATAGGCAGGGTAAGGATAGGAGCCTGAGTCAACATCTCCCTCGGCTGCTCAGAACTCACCTAACACCGATCTGTCCACAGAAATCTAACTCCTTTCCGAAGTAATCTGGTGAGTGGTGTAGCTATTATAGAAAAACCCTTCACAAATTGATGATAATAGCTTGCCAATCCCAGAAAACTTCTAACCTCTATCACAGTCTTCGATTGACTCCAATTCAAGATAGCCTCAACTTTACTTGGATCAACTGTAATACCCTCTGCGAAGCCATATGACCAAGAAAAGCTACCTGATTGAGCCAGAACTCACACTTAGACAGCTTAGCATACAGCTGCTTCTCTCTCAAAGTCTGCAATACAATCCGCAAATGCCTATCATGATCCTCCTCATTACGTGAATACACCAAGATGTCATCAATGAAGACTACTTGTAGACCCTTAATTTTTTACCCATTCAAATTCGATAGTCTAAAATAATTTTTGTGGTATTTTATTTATTTTAATAATATTTTAATTACTAATAATATTTAATAGTTATTTTCAATAAACAAATAAATATGAAATACAAAAAATCAATTGTGAGCCTAGTTTATACTAAGAATAATTAATCATGGGCTTGTTTTTGGCATGAATCATTAGTTACCTTTTCAAGTGAGAAATCTATTTATAATAAACCTCTTAATTTAGTTTTAATCCAATATAGCATAAAAGCTACTTTAGTTGGTTGAATGGATTAGAGCTTAATTAATGGGAATTATCATGAACTGATTTCCATTTTGAAAATATAATTATTGGTTGAAACATCTGAGGGAAATATTTGAAAACAAGATACCTTATGTTGGTATTTGGTTAAACATATACCCAGGAAAAGAGACTCGTCATTTGTGTGTGGAAGTTATAAGGTTGGAAGGAACATCCTATTTTTGTTTATTTGCACATACATGCATACATACATACATTTGCATCTCATATCATTGATTCCTTCTAGCTCACAGTCCTGGATTACGATAGTTCAAAAGCTAATGATAATCCGACCTGCGCCAAAGATGTAGAATCTAGCAGCGACTCAATCACTTTTTCACCAAAAGCAATGGAGCCTGAACAAATTCAAAGAATGGTGGACGACGCCCTCAATGATAAAATGGAAGAACTAAAGGGGGCCCTAGCTGAGATCATGAAGAATCAAATGACTACAATGTTTGGGAACAATGCCGAAGCATCTGCAAGCACCAAGAAAGATAAGGGGAAGGCTAAAGTTGGTGAAGTGGCTTTTGATGATGACAAGGTGGCCGTTGATGATAATGATGATTGGGCTCAATTCTTCTAAGATCCTCAAGATAAAAAGAAGGAGCCAAAGGTTGTTGAAAAGATAATTGTTGAAAAGACCGAGACGTCTGATGTTGAAAAGATGATTACTGATTTAGAAAAGAATTTTGAAAAGAAGCTAAAAACCAAAGAGATGTCTAAGATCGATAAACTATTTGAGCGAGATGAGGAGGTCCCTTATAAGTTCAAGATGCCTTCTTTTGCTAGGTACAATGGTACTAGAAATCCTCATCTCTATGTGAAGCAGTACATCACTGCTATACAGTCTGCCCGAGCTACTAAAGCTCAAACTCTGAGGTATTTTATGCTCTTATTGGACCCTGTTGTCCAAAATTGATTCAACAGCTTAGAGGAAAGTACTCAAAAAGATTGGGACATGTTGTACAAGGCTTTCATTCAGCAATATGGGTATAATGTCGAGCTGGAAGTAACCTTGATGGAGGTGGAAACCATTAGGCAAAGACCAAATGAGAATTTTGTGGACTATTTAAAAAATGGAGAAATAAGGCTACATTACTCAAGAAGAGGCCTGATGAATTAGATCATATCAGAATGATAGTCAGAGGCATCCTGCCCAACCTCCGTGAAAGGCTATCTCACACCCTTATAAGGGACTTCAAAGATCTTCTCCAAGCTGGTCTACAAATTGAAGAGTGGGAAAGGGAGAAGAACCACTTTTTGGCAAGAAGGAATGAGAAAGCGAATTATCAGCCTAACAATCAAAGCACACAAAAAGAAGTTGATGTTAATGCGACTGGTCAAGGAAATAAAAGACAATTCTAAGAATTGGAGAAACCACTCTCTTGGGTTTTTAGCAAGCTGCAAAAGAAAGGGTTATTACAACTGTTGGCTCCTCGACTACTACATAATCCCCTGCCACCAAACTTCAATACCGAGGCCTTCTGTCAATTTCATCAAATGCAAGGGCATGAGATGGATAAATGTGCTCATCTAAGGCATGAGATCCAAGATTTGATTGACAGTGGTAAGCTACCCTAGCTAGATAATACTAATACTAAAAGTAATCCTCTGCCTAGGTTCAACAGAGTGCCACCACCAGCAACTTTCATGGTAGGAGGAGGATTGGAGGAAGATCTTGTCTTATCCTCCTTTCAAGATGGGAATAATGAAGATGTAAAAGGAGAAGAAGCTTAACTCAACAAACTTCCCTAGGCTTGTTTATTTTTCTTATTTTCTTTATTTGGTGTTTTATGGAATAATCGTGTATTTCAAATTTAAAGTTATTTGAATAAATTACTTTCATTAAAATTTTTGTTGGTCTTTGCTCATTTTGGTGCTCAACTGATGATGAATCTAGCTTGATTTTTATAAATTAGCATATCTGCATATCTATGCATCATGATTCGAATAACTTTAATAGGTGAGGTAATTACTCTATAGCATTGAGTTGTGTATGCTTACTTAGAGAGGGCTCCTGCATAAAGACCTTTGTCTAGGTCCTAGTTAGTCTTAGAACATGCTTTGACAAACTTTTGAGGTGAAATTGAACTCTGCTTATTTAAGGGAGAAATGATCTAGGCATTGTTTGGTTAGCCAACAACTAGTATCCACCCAATTAAATATCAATCCCTAGTTGTCCCTTTGAGCCTTCATAAAATTTTAGCTTTCTTTTCATTGGCTTACAAACCCCAACAACCTACCCTGAGCTATTGTGATACTTTTGACAAGTCTTATGATCACTAAGGTGAAGAGGCAAGAAGATCAAAGAAAGAAATGCATAGCCAAGACTGTAAGGATAGTTGATGTTATCAAGAACATAAGGGTAGTTGAAGTTCACCTAGTATCTCCAATCTATCAAGACAACATTAGAGTAATAAATGATTTATCCCTGTTAAAGAAGATTTATGTCACTCCACTCATCTATTATTGGAAACCCAAGTTGGTGGAAACAAGATAACTCTTTTAGAGCTAGAACCAAAAAAAAAAAGAAAGAAGAAAAAGAAAAGAAAAGAAAAGAAAAAAAGGGAAGGAAAAGAGAAAAGAAAAAAAAAGGACAAAAAAAGGGGAAAAAACAAAAAAAGAGAAGAAAAATAAAACCCAAAAAGGTAATTCAAAAAGCCAACTGAGTTCTCTTTTACCTAAAGAAGCAAAAGGCTTCCATTTGGTTTATAAGGACAGTTTGACTTGAATTGGTCCAACCCAAACAAAGATTCGATCAAAATCAGAGAAAAAGGAGAAAGACCATCCAGTTCTTGAAAGTTCTGTTCTTGATAGTCCTACAAGGAAGAAGGACAAAATGATAAAATGCTAAAAGAAAGGGAAAGAAAAAGGGAGAAAAAGAAAAGAAAAGAATTTGGGTACCAAACTTTTTGCAAGGGCAAAGACTATTCCAATCAAGATCCAGATTAATGCAAAGAAGATAGAAGGAATTTGGAGTATAGCAAGATTGCTCCCAACTGCCTAAAGTTCAAATAAGAAATTTGTAGTGTGAGGGTTTGCCCATAGTGTCACAACGGCTCCAACTTACAAATGGCCTTTATTTAACCCGTGTCCCTTATAGACTCCATTTCAAGCCTATCAAAGACCTGTTGATCTCTCTTGGTAGGTAGAGTCTATTAGTGGAGATAGTTGGATAAGCATGCATATGAGAGAGATAATATTCAGACTCAATGAGACCTTTGGCCAAGTAATGTGAATGTGCCTATCTGAAGTGCAACAATTCTTGTTTAAATAAAAATGATTCTCAAGTTTAGTAAGGTAACTTGGGTTGTCATGTTTTAGATATATTAATTTGAAAAATCAAGTCCTGAGGTAAATTGACAGTAATTTGGCAAAGCCAATATTTGATTTCAAAATCAAAATTCAAAATTGAAATCAAGTTAAGGGGAGTATGTTGAACTATCGAATCTCGAAGGATACATTGGGCAAAGGAAATGATCAATGGCAAGGCTATGAAGAAGCTACCAATTGACATACTGAATCATAATTTGAAATGGATGTATCTTTGCTGTTTGGGGCCTCCATTATTCATGTTTTCAACATCTTGAAGATAAAAGCCATAAATGCAAAGCTTTCTATCATTCCAATGCAAGAACTGAACAAGCATCTGGAAGGAGTCAACGAGAACACTTCAGTTGATCACCTCAGTCTATGAGTTGATGGAACCACTGTAAGTATTACTCATGCATATCATGCATACATGATCATATCACACTGCATTTTTTTTGTCAAAGTGAACAACAGACACTCTATGAAGCAATCATAAAGAAGATATTGAATCAGGGGGGCATAGAAGAACCATTACTTGGGGAAGCTCTAGTCATTTCGCAAAAGAAAGAAGAGATGCATGCTTATGGAAAGAACCAGACAAAATACAAACATCAACCAGAACCTACATGAGAAAAATTATTGGTTTGAGCCTACATAGGGGGCAAAGTTTCTCCATTTTAATTTTTGAGTTTATGCGGATACAAAATATTTTCAAACTCACTTTCAAATATTTTGGTTCAGAATCCAAATCTAGTTTAGGATCGAGTATCAAAATCTAGTTAAGGATCGAGTATCCAAATCCAATTTAGGATTGAGTATCCAAATCCAGTTTAGGATCGAGCATCCAAATATAGTTTAGGATCGAGCATCCAAATCCAATTTAGGATCGAGTATCCAAATCTAGTTGAGGATCGAGTATCCAAATCCAGTTTTGGATCGAGTATCCAAATCTAGTTTAAGATTGAGTATCCAAATCCAGTTTAGGGTCGAGTATCCAAATCCAGTTTAGGATCGAGTATCCAAACCCAGTTTAGGATCGAGCATCCAAATATAGTTTAGGATCAAGTATCCAAATCCAGTTTAGGATTGAGTACCAAATCCAGTTTAGGATTGAGTACCAAATCCAGTTTAGTATCGAGTATCCAAATCTAGTTTAGGATCGAGTATCCAAATCTAGTTTACGATCGAGTATCCAAATCCAGTTTAGGGTCGAGTATCTAAATCTAGTTTAGGATCGAGTATCCAAATCCAATTTAGGATTGAGCATCCAAATCTAGTTTAGGATCGAGTATCCAAACCCAGTTTAGGGTCGAGCATCCAAACCCAGTTTAGGATCGAGTATCCAAATCCAGTTTAGGATCGAGTATCCAAATCCAGTTTAGGATCGAGCATCCAAATCTAGTTTCACGTCGAGCACCCAAAATCTAGCTCGGGTAAAGAATCCAACCCATCCCAGGTCTAGAACCCAAGTCTTTTCTGAGTCCATAACTCGAACTGGGTCTAGAACCCAAACCATCTTGGGTCTAGAACCAAAATTACCCTTAAGTCCAGAACTTAGCTCGGGTCTAGAACCCAAATTACTCTTAAGTCCAGAACTTAGCTTAGGTCTATAACCTAAATTCCCTCTTAAGTCTAGAACTTAGCTCAGGTCTAGAACCCAAATTATCCTTAAGTCCAGAACTTCACTCGGGTCTAGAACCCAAGTCTTTTTTGAATCCAGAACTCGAACCGGGTCTAGAACCCAAAACCCAAACCATCTCAAGAAAATTAAGTTTATTTTTGCTAAAATTAAAAGTCCCATTGCTTTTTGCTCTCTTTTGTCGTAGTCTCAGATTGCTCAAGCAGGGGGCAAACTGTAGACCTTTAATTTTTTACCCATTCAAATCCGCTAGTCCAAAATAATTTTTGTGATATTTTATTTATTTTAATAATATTTTAATTACTAATAATATTTAATAGTTATTTTTAATAAAAAATAAAAAAATAAAAAAAATAAAAAAATCGGACGGATCGGCGAGCAACTCACGGTAGTGCATTTCGCAGCAAAAAATTTCTGCGGCGTATTGGACACTGCCAAATTCGCCGCAGCTGGGCTTGCCCAGCTAGCCTGCAGTGCTGTAGCCCAAAGCAATTTTTGCTAGCGCAGCCCGCGGGCACGACAGCCCGCGCACTGCCAATTTTTTTACCAAACCTTGTTTTACCTGGTTTTGAAGTTTTTCCTAAATAGATAGTATTTCCTTATTAAAATAGGATTAGGACTTTATTTTTCCTATAAATACCACATTAAAACACAAGAACAAGGGGGAGGAGAAAAGGGGGGGATGAGAAAATCCTAGAGGAAAAAATGGAGAAAACCCTAGATTTCTGCAATTAACATTAAGAGGATTAAACAGAAAAGCAAAAGACGGCAAAAGAGGAATTAGCAGCAAGTAAACATTCATCAATCATCAATCCATCAAAGGCAGCAACATTGCCTTTGTTATTGTTCATCCAGAAATTAATTTTTTGGTGAAACCAACTACGTAGGTTTGATCTTTAATCATAAATTATATGTTCACAGTAGCTTTGTTTTCTTTTATTAATAAGAATATGTAGTAACTTGATCTTTGTGTTAATAGCTTTAAATGTTTACTTTAGTTAATACATTAATTATTGGTTTTCAAAACTCCACTTGCATTTTTTATAAAAACTAAAAACTTAAAATCATCCAGTAGCCTAAGTCATTGATTAAATTATCAAAACCCTAAATCATTATTTTGTTTCCAAAACTTTAAAACCCTAAAATATTTTTCCAAAAACTTTAAACCCTAAATTATGCCATTAAAGTTTCAAAATCCTAATTGTTTTCTAAAATCTTAATTTATTTCCAGAATCAATGTTTCTTCTAAAATGATAAATCAAAACCTTAATTTATTTTAAAGCTTGTCACCCAGTAACCCTAATCCAAACTATTCTACCTAAGGCCACCAAAACCCTAATCCAAATTTTTCTGCCAAAAACACCCAAAGCCCTAATCCGAGAAAACCCTAATTTATTCTCAAAATGCCAAAACCTCATTTTTCAAACCCCCATCTAGTAAACCTAAAAAAACCTCAAACCCTAATTTTAGTTGCCAAATCTAAAAAATCTTAAATCCTAATTAATTCCAATCTCTTAAAATTATAGACCGTGTCCTCATTGTCTACTTTCAACTCATTAATGATATAAACTTTGGTTTTAGTTATTTATTGGAATTGTTATATGTTCTCATGGATGACTTATTTGATCTGTGATGGATTTATTTAATTTATGGATGAATGTTTCCTTTGTTATCATTATTGATTTATTTTGGTACTAATGTAAGATGTATGTTTCCACTTTGTGGGTACCTCATTATTTAAACTTTATGTAATTTAATTTATTTTATATTTTGGAATTAATGTAAAGGACACATTTCCACCTTTCGGTGGGTGTTCTATTTAGTTTTAGACATGGACTATGTAAAGACATGCTTTCATCTTAGGATGGGTGTCCATTTATTTGTTTTGTTTGGACATTGCTTTGATTTTAATATAATGATGCTTTATTTTAATTGTTGCATGTTGTATAGATAATATTGTTATATTTAAGAATTTTATAATATTAAGACTTGCAAAGGAGGCTGGTTTCAATGAACTGGGCATTGTGGGAGTGCTGGACCATTTCTCACCTTCCCCATACGTACCCAACTTTTCAAACCCATTAGGGGGTTGGGGATTCTTTAGGAATCGAGTCATCCACGCCATTCTTTTTCGCGGCCCGTCTAGGTGGTGACTCCATTTTCTTCTGGCTTAGGCCCGTGTTCTCTAAGGTCCCGAGCCTAAATAGTGCCAAAGTCATAAGAACCATTCCGCCGGGAGTGGGTGCAAAAATTCCCGTTCACACTGCCACAAACTGATCCAAAAATGGTCTTAACACCCTATTCATCAAATCCATAAAAGCTGCTGGTGCATTCGTCAATCCAAAGGGCATCACCAGAAACTCATAATGCCCATACCTCATGCGAAAAGCTATCTTAGGTACATCCACATCTCTAACTCTCAACTGATGGTACCCTGATCTCAGATTGGTCTTAGAGAATACTGTTGCTCTCTTTAACTGATCAAAGAGATCGTCTATTCGAGGAAAAGGATAGTTGTTCTTGATGGTCACCTTATTCAACTGCCTATAATCAATACACAATCTCATGGTGCCCTCCTTCTTCTTCACAAACAACATAGGCGCTCCCCCTAGGGACATACTAGGGCGGACAAACTCTTTTTCCAATAACTCCTGCAATTGTACCTTCAATTCTCTCAACTCAGCAAGTGCCATCCGATAAGGGGTAATAGAGATATGAGTGGTACCAGGCAACAAATCGATGCCAAACTCCACTTCTCTCTTAGGAGGTACCCCTGGCAACTAATCAGGAAAAATATCTGGAAACTCGGCAACTATAGGTATACTTTCAAGTAGGGACCCCACTACTCTGGTATCTACAACATGAGCAAGATAAGCCTCACATCCCTTCTGAATCATCCTCCCATCTGAAACAGCTAAAACAAACATGGATAAAAGATACCTCTGCTCACTAGATACTATAATATCCCTACCATCATGTGTTCTCAAAGTAACACATTTCTTCTGACAATCCACCGCAACCCCATGCTTGGATAACCAATCCAAGCCTAAAATCATATCATACTCCCTAAAAGGCATCTCAATCAGGTCATTGAGAAACTCTTCATCTTGAACAACAACTGGACTATCTCGGTGCCCCCTGCTCACCACAACACTATGCCCTAAAGGATTAGTGACCAAAACATCAAATCCTAAGGACTCAGAATGTAAATCACTCACAGGAAAGATGCATGCACTGATGTAAGAATGAGTAGACCTAGGGTCTAATAATTCAAGAACTGAAGTACCAAATAATGTAAAAGTACCAACAACAACCGCTGAAGCATCTGGCAACTCTGCATCACATAAACCCGCTGTGATGGTCCTGCCTCATCTGGTCTACTACCTCCAGCTATAGAACCTCCTCTCAGACTAGACCTAGATTGACCATCTCTACCAAAGCCTCTACCACCACGACCCCCTCTAACACTGGGTCGAGAAGCTGCAGTATCTGCCTATCTATCCTCTGTCACTAGGGTCGGAGCACTAGCCACTGAAACTGCAAGTCTCTATCTCTGTCTCTACTGCTATACTGGCCTACCAAACTGCCCCTGACTCCTACTAAACCTCTAAAAATTTCCCCCTCGGCCTCTCTTCACTGATGAAGACCCTGCCTCACTGTGTGGTCTCTTAGCTCTTGTCTCCTCAACCCTGGCAGTTGCTGTAAGACCCTATGCTCTCTCAACACTCCTGGCAGCTGCAACTAACTGGGAAAAATCCTGACAATAAAAGCCTATGATAATGCACATGATAGAGGGTCTCAATCCCTCCTCAAACCTCCTGAACATGTCAAACTCATTAGAAATGATCCCACCAGCATAGTGACTTAACCGTATAAACTTGATCTCATACTCGGTCACTGTCCTGGTATCCTATCTCAGACTCAGGAACTCCATCCTCTTTGCATCTTTATACTCCCTCGGAGTATACTTCTGCTCAAATTCCCGTAGGAAATCATCATAGGTTAAGACTGTTGGATCATCCAGAGCATGTGGAACCATCTTTCACCAATTACATGCATCTCTCTGAAGAAGAGATCTGGCATAATCAAACTTCTCTTCTGGACTAGCCTGTAACTGAATGAATACCCTCTAAACCCTATCTAGCCACTACTCTGCTACAGCAGGGTTTGTAGTACCAACAAAGTCCTCAGCTCCATACTTTCTCAGTTTATCATACTGCCTCACAGGCAATTGAGGCTGCGGCTATGGCTGTGGCAGCTGCAAAACTGGAGCCTGCCTCAACAACTCTACTATATGCCATACCCAGCCAGGCAAAATCTCATTAGCTGCTGGTCTCAAAGGCACAGAAACAGACTCCTCACTGACAGACACAACTCTAGCTCCATCTCTACCCTCATCCGGAGCCACACTCTCTGCACTACCCTCAGCAGCCTGATGCGTCCGAGATGCCGTAACTGCTTATATATGCAAACACAACAGAAAATACTATATCAGATATCAGAAAATGTCAGTGCCAATGCATGGATTACAATTAAAAACTATTTTTAAATCCCCCATTTTCTCTCTCTATCATTCCACCTAGGTCGAGAACCTCAAACCTAGGCTCTGATACCAAAACAAATGTAACAACCTTATACCCTATATTGTTGCGCTCTAATTAACACTACTAGAACTACACTCGCAAGTATACGAGGCTGCTGTAGTATCTTGGTGAACACCTCAAGGTCGTTTCACAAGGAAGCTAGATAAGCTAATTGATTATCAAATTGCAAATAACAAATTATCAATAAATTTAAATTGCTAACAACTAATGAGGACAGATCGAGTGGAGTTTAAAACAATAAAAGTAAACTGAGCTGATATATTGATTCACTTAATAGAAAGGTCTAGGGTTTGCACTTCTCTACTAACTTATATGTATGAATGGCTATTCCTCTCAACCAATTTAATTTCAAAGATAGATTTCAAGCAACTTAATTAATTGAATCAAGGAAATAAGCTCTCGCATTCAAACATCTCTCAAATAATCTTGTTACAATTGAAATGATCCTTTTCTTATGTTATATTTCTAATTCACCTAAGTCCCTAATTGAATTCTTCCAGCATTGAACTTCATTTCTCAATCCTTCATCTAATACCTAAAACACA
The DNA here is from genome assembly GCA_947685225.1 of Garcia nutans. Classification (NCBI taxonomy): domain Eukaryota; kingdom Viridiplantae; phylum Streptophyta; class Magnoliopsida; order Malpighiales; family Euphorbiaceae; genus Garcia; species Garcia nutans. The sequence goes on along the minus strand of CANTUV010000003.1, from coordinate 9,598,401 downwards.
TAATTGGTGGCCAATCAATTATATATTAACAGTAATCCATTCAATTAAGGCTAGAGAAATAATCCAGTTAAGAGCAATAACCAATTCATACAATCATAGTAGATCCATACAAACCCTAGACTAGATCAAATTAGTTCATATTAATGCTATCAAATAGATTCATCTCATTAAAATTCAAAGAAATCAATTTAGACATAATAGAATTCATGAATACAATTCCAATGAAACTTAAGAGATAAAGTTTGAGAACAAAACCAAATTACAAACTTTCTTAGCTTCTGAAGAATCTCTTGTTCAGATCTTTGCTAGAAGAATGTTGTAGTGGCTAAAACAAATTTAATCTAGACTGTTTGCATCAAAGTGTAATCAAAATTCTCCAAGAAAACAAATGGAAGCTCAAAGGTTATTGTTTGACGGCTGATAAAATTCTGTCCTCTTTTCAAAAACCCTAATCCTCTTATATATACGAAACCTCGCTCGAAATCCGCATTTTCTTTCTTCCTTTAGTCCATGGAGTGACACGGCCAAGCTGGTGGCCGTGTCATGTGACACGGCCAGTGGCTTGGCCGTGTCTACTGAATGTGTTTGCGTCTGTGTAATCCTTCATATATGCTTCTTTGGAATTGAGTGTGACACGGCCAAGCTGGTGGCCGTGTCATGTGACACGGCCAGTGGCTTGGCTGTGTCACCTGAGTGTGTCACCTACTGATCTCTTCGTTCTTTGCTTTCTTTCCTTTGGTCTTCTTCCTTGGCTAAGTATGGGACACGGCCAAGCTCCTAGCCGTGTCATGTGACACGGCCAGTGGCTTGGCCGTGTCACCTGAATGTGTCAGTTACTGCCCAAATTTTCCTTCCTCTCTTGGTTCCTTGGTTTTGCCCTTAAGGTGAGACACTGTTTCATGCTATTCTTTCTTTCAAGGAAATATTTTGCATATTAACCTAAAACAAACACTTAAAAAAACTTTAAACAAGAATCAAATAAACATTAACCAACAACACATAAACACCACACTAAAAACTAGGACAAAAATGACATAAACACTGAAATAAATTAAAACTACCAAAATTGATGAAATCACTAAATAAACAGATTAAAACTACTAAAATACCTGAAGAAAACAATAATCATCATAATAAATAAGATATAATTCTATGACAAAAACTAATAAAACCTATATACGTACAATACATATTTCCAGCATATGTAAAATATGCATATGCGGTACAAAAATGCCACAGACTGGTTTAATAAAAAATTTTCACATTTCAAATTTAAAATTTCAAAATTCTTAATATATAAAATTAAATAGCATATAAATATTCTTTACTTGTTGTAGAAACCCAAAATAAATATTATATATGAAAATCTCTAGGAAAAATTTGCCAGAGTTTTGTCTATAATTTGGACAACCCAAAATTTAGGAAAACACAACCTGCAAAAAGAAAACACTCCCAAATAATTTCAATTCACCTTCTCAACCATACTCTTCAATTTCACCAAATTATTCAACATTTATATAAATAGATAATTTAAACACATTTACTCTCCCATTTCAAATATATTGACCCAAACATTTTTTTTTTATAATATACAATACATAAAATTCAAAACATAATATATTATGCATAATGCTCAAAATGTACAATAACATAAAAATATATACATGCTGCTGACCGTGTTTCCGATCTCAATAACAACTCAATAAGCTCAACAACAAGTCAAGACCCAACCTGGTCTAGAAGAACTCTCTGGCTCAACTGAGTCTACCCTGTCACCTACACGATGGAAACCACCGCTCTAAGTCGAAGCCTAGTGGTACAAACTTTTATAACAATATAATCCCAATGTAATGTCAATGCACAACTCATAAAATTATATCTCATTATATTGCTCAATTGTATCACAATTCATAATTCACATTAAAGCAAAGACAAGCATGGGACCAAAAGGATCTAATATGCTATTCAAATTTCAGAGTTACTATTTTGGTCTATAATAACACCATGTGTCTAGCCCTGTAGACAATATATCCATGGATAATCCAACTAGATCTGAGCTTACGACCCAGTCTTTTCACTCATTCTAGCTTCAAGGATTTGTTTTTGAGGCTTACGACCCGATCTTTTCACCCCAAAAACATCAAATTTATCAGCTGGACCTGGCTTACGACCCGATCTTTTCACTAGCCCAGCATTTAGCCCGTAGGCAATCATAGGCATGTCTCCAAACACAGAACTCTGAAAATTGAATAACATACTGGACACACAATTTATTCATATTTCTCATTATTAATCTCTTTCTCATTTTCACATATTGAATCTAGGCACATTGTCTTATTTTCACATTTTTTTTCTCAGTTTTCTCATTTTTCACATCTTTCTCATTTTTCTCACTTTTCTCACTTTTCTATTTTTTATCAATATCAATTCATTTCATTATACCACATATCTCATTTTTACATTCAGAACACATTACCCAATTACTTTGGGTATTTCCACATAATATGCATATTTCACATTTTACACAATTTAGCCATTATCAGTGGCTTATCACAATGCATTTAACACATATATGACATTACAAATGTCATAGCACATTATTCATACACAATCAATGAACCAAGTAGCTTAACACATTTTCCAACCAAAATGTGTTAAGTCCAAATGTCATGCAAATATAAGCATTATATTCAAAGTTTGTACATACCTCCACTAGCAACCCAAAGAAAACTTAAAACAACCTCCAATCCTATCTTTCCAACTTGACCTTCACCACTTGGATAAAGCAAATCAACCTCCCTCGATGCCTAAACCAAATGTGATAGCAAATAATCATTTAGTATCACATTTAATGGCATTTCCAATATTAAACCATAATTAAACATCACTCCTATAAATTTCCAAAAATTTAGCCTTTCCTTACTTTAACATTAGAATTCAATTCTACTACAATTACATTAGTGTTTTAATTTTATTTATATTATTAAAAACATATTTTAATACATTTAAATCATTTACATTATAAAAATACACTCTTATACATAAAATCTCAAAAATGGTATAACCTTCCCCATTGAAGGTTTTTCTTTCCAACAAAATCCATTACTCATTTCAAGCTTATATTCATCACTTTTAACACTAAACAACATGCTTAAACAAATAAAATCACATAATTCAACCACTTTGGAAAATCACTTGTTCAAAACCCTAAATCTTCACTTCCATTCTCAAACTCCAATCCAACACCACCAAATCCAATATTTGACTTTAAAATACTTGTTTATGAATCAAAACAACTCATTTGGAATCAATTTGCATAATTAAAGCTCATGTTTTCAAAACCCCAAAAATCCATAACCCTAAATTCTATCTCTTCACCATTCTTTATCCAAACTCCATCATCTCTTCAATCTAACCTTAAAATCATTGTTAACTACCCAAAATAACATCATAAACACCAATTTCATCAATTATAACATACTACTTCAAAAGTCCAAAACTCACATAATTCAATCTTCCATTGAATTCAAAGAAAAGAGTTGGAAACTTACTAAATTTGGTGAAAATCACCAAAAATCCACTTAAAACTTGTTAAATCCTTCAATTTATGGAGTATGGAAGAATCAAAATCTTGCTCCAAGCTCCAATGGATATTCAGCCTAGATGAAGAAGAAGAAGATGATGACTTTTTTAATTTTTCTTTTTTCTTTTCATCTTTATTTTTAAACCATATATATATATATTTAATAATTAATTATTTAATTATTTATTTAATAAATTAAAAGTCCTAATTTCCCTCTTCCATTAAAAAAATAATTTATTTTTAAATTATTTTATTAATTTTAAATTTCTAAAAATTTATTTACAAAAATATCATTGGATTTGACTTTTCTTTGACTTTTATATGTTATGTATATTTTGCATATATATCACATATATATTCCACTTTTTCATTTAAAATCCCTTAATTTTTCATTTAAAACTATTAATTTAATTTATCCTTTTAAATTATAATTTATTTTATCAAATTTTTCAAAACATAAAAATTTTCAAAAATTTTGGGATATTACATTCTCTCTCTCTCTCTCTCTCTATATATATATATATATATATACTTTTAGGGCTTTCCTAAGGTGTTGTGCTCACACCAAAACTTCGGTACACATACTTTCTTAAATTATTTTTAGCTTTGACTTCTGATCCCGCAAAATCGTACAGACAATTTCTTTATGAAATTTTTGACCCTTAATTCAATTTTCTAACTTACATTCCAATATAATCCAAATTCCTAAGGTTAAAAAGCACTTCTATTGAATTACACTATTTAAGGATTCTTTTTTAAAAATATTGATTTTGTCCATACCAGATTTTATTTTTAACTCTCTAAGGGTTTAACTAGCTTCATTTCCATTCTATGTCAATTATCAAAACCTTGTTTCAATATCATACACAATTTCACATCAATACAATTAAATAAACTATTACTAAAAAATTTTAGCCATTGCAGTTCTATTTATTCAGCTTTTATACAAATTTTTATATTGAAATTTAAACAAATATAAAATGTATTTAATTTATCAAAATTATACACTAAACTAAATGAGATTCAATAATTAAAACACTTATTTGGGATTATTAAGGAAAATTAGGGTTTTATTTAGAAGTTAGGATTTTATACGTAATTAACCAAATAAATCAAGATAATAAAATAAAGTAAAATGAATCTATGAAGTTTTAGAATAAACAATGATGATAATCCATTAAATTGAATGAATAAGAGTATTGAAGATTATACCAACGTTGTCAGCTCTACCAAATAATAATGTTGATTGATTCTCATTTGAACAACACAATTCCTTGTAGAAAGTTTGTATGGAAATTTGCTTAATAATCCTAATGTAGGTTTGGATTAGCTAAGCTTTGGTTGAACCAATTAATTTTAGGGTTGCTCTTTGTGTCCTTTGTTTTTTCTACTGAGTTTCAAATTGCCTTATGCCTCTTTTGGTCGGTGGTTGCCATCCTCTTTTTACTTCATTTAATCCCCTTTTAAATAAGTAGGGTTAGGGTTACTTAGGTTGTAGAGACCTGATTTAAATAGGAAATCCAAGGGTTATATGAAAAAAACCCTAAGTTTAATAGTGGTAAGAATAATCCCAGACAAACAGGGCCCATGGCCAATTTTGCCATATTTTTATGGTGAATTAGCCAAAAGCTATGACCAATTCACCATAGGCCATGATAATTGGCTTGCCCAGTAATTTTTGGGATTTTAGGCTTTTTAATTAAGTTTGAATTTATTTAGGGATCAGAATTAAGGGTCTAGAATTTTGTCCCCTACTTGAATGATCTTAAATTTGCTCAAAGAGAGTGAAAAGAAATTTGATTTTTTAGATGCTTTAATAAATCTAGACTGATCTTGGTGTCATTTAATGGATGCTTCAAAAAATTTGATTTAATATAGGTGTTCTAATGTGCTTAGGATCTTCTGATAGATACTTCAATAAATCCAAGTTGGCATAGATGCTTAAGTAAACCTAGGGTCTTCTAATGGATACTTCAATAAATAATAGATGGTTCAGGTACTTAAAATAAACCTGGAACCTTCAAGTGGATGTTTCAATAAATTAAAGGTGGTTTGGGTGCTTCAAATGAACCCAAGACCCTCAATTGAATGCTTTAATGAATCCAAGCTTCTAGAAATTCATTTGATCCAAGTCTAGAATTGAAATGCTTTAATTAAATCTCATAATTTTCTTATTATAACTATGAAAAATCTATGCAAGATGCTTCAAAAATATCTGGATTCAATTCTTGATTTTCTTTGAACAAGGAGTCAGGGTGCTTCAGTAAACCCACAATATCTTCAAAAAAATTAATTCAAAAAGTCAGCAAAAATTTTGGTTATTTTTTAACTATCTATTGTGTTTGATACCTCCTTATATATCCTTGCCCCTGTATGGAAAAATATTTTATTGATAATATTTTTAGACACGCATAAATTTATACCAACAATAGATATAAAGTCACTATATCCTTATGACTCTTACAAATTCAATAATCATTTGAAACATTTCAGTGACTTACAACTTCAATAATCATTTGAACATTTCAGGTGAATTATTTGATCCATTTATACTTTGACGTAATAATTCATACAATCCAAAGGTGTTTTCTTTTTCATCTCCATTATGTACTTTTATTGTTCCATTATCTGTCACCAATAACCATATACTTCCAAGCAACTTCTCTCTTCTCTTTTATTTGTTTTCAATTTTAACTTTGTCATAGGAAATTATACAAATCAACTCTCAATCAAAATTTTATCTTGCACTTCTTATCTCTTGAAGAGGGCTTCTTTAACCTATCTTCTCTTTGTCAAAAATTTTCCTTTCTTCTTTTCATTCTTAAAACATAACTTTAACTATTCTTTGTGTAATATCATAGAATGAATTCATCATACTACTAAGAGTGGTCCTCATTCAAATACGAAGTTACTGCATTATATCCAAGAAAATGAAGATGGCAAAGTTTCAATTTTAGTTGGATTGCCTCAATAATGCTGCCAGGGAAACAAATCTCAAGTGCTACCATTTTGCTATAATTTAATCACTTAAAAGAAAAAAAATTCAGTATCAAAGAAAATTCATAGAAATTAAAGAAAAACTACTTAAACTGAAAAAAAATATAAGAAAACATTTATTAAATTAAAAGTAAAGCATTAAGGAAAAAACTAAACTAAAATAAATTATGAGGACATTTATTTACCATCTTTTTTATATTTTATTTTATTTTTTTAAATATGAAGAGAAAAGAAAAAAAAGTTATGATTTATCTGCTTCATTATAGGCTAATAGTTTGATGTCCGCGGTGGCAGATGCATTTATAAAGCCCATAGTGGTATAATAAGGTACCTCATCTAGTAAGGCGGAAGATTAAGGAATGTGGATTTGAGGATTTCAACCTTCAATTGCAGGTAGGGGAGGTGACAATAGGCCTAGTTGACTTTTCTACTATTATAGGCATTCCTTCTCATAGGATTCCAATCTCATTTATTGATGAACAATTAAGCTATGATGCAATTCACAATCTGCTAGGTCTAAAACCATCATTGAAAAAGCCATCCAAAGAAAAAATATAAATCAATTCGAGATTATTAGATGGGTTATACCAGGCCGGTATCTGGACAAAGATCTAACCAGTATGCACATGGGCTTCTATTGTATCTATTTGGATATACTATTTTATGTTGTATCGAGTCAGCTATCCATTTTTCAGTACTATAGACCTTAGCAAACCTCTCTTTTATCCATCATTTTAACTGGGGTGAAGCCAACCTTCCCTTTATATTTCATAGTTTTGACAAGCTGTGCTAAAATAAAAGTTCATACACCAATTTTATAGTCATCGCCGTGGTATATTATCTCTCACAACTTTTAATTTAATCAGCTGACTTCTATAACCCTGACTTTGATTAACTTTTCAGGTTTGGTCATATGAGCACAAGCTTGTAAAGATTCCTGGTGTTTCTAGATGGTGGTTCAGTTACCCTAGGTTAAAATTTCGGTTGTCCGCTTGCACAAAAAAACCTAGTTCTCTTCATATTCATTCCTACCACTATTGGTTAAGTAGATTAACCTGGGAGATGGTAAAAAGAAAACTATCATTATTTTTAAAATTTACAAAAGTCAACTTACATTCTTTTTTAGAAGTTTTTATAGGAGAACATCTCATGGTGGAGGGGGTTAACTAGACCGAGGCAATGAATGAGGCGTTGTCTATACAAAGTACCCATTGGATCCTTACCAAGCCAATCTCTAGTTGTTGGTTCCTTGGGTAGTGAATATATTACTGGTTCCTTGGTCTAAATTAGCAAGGATGCCTACAGATATTTGGAAGTATATGCTGAATAGTAGATCCATGCAAAGATATGCTTCATGGCATGCTTAGGATGGTTAAAATGTAGAGTCTTTTATGCTTTTATCAACAAAATCTTCTTACATTGGCTTTATCTAAGAACGACTTTTAGATTTTTTTAGTCCTTTTTGCCGGTGTCTAAGGGACTTTTGATGTGGAGAAGGAGGAAGAGGATGCTAATAAGCATGAGGATGGTAGGGAGGAGGATAATTATGGAGCAGATGAGGAGGAAGAGGAAGAGAAGAAGAAGGGTTTGAATGCTAGTGGCTGGAATGCTGCTCAATTTGAGAATATGTATCATTAGTTTGAGTAGAATTATTAGGATTTTTATTCTAAGGCTGCAAAGATCCTGGTGTTTCTTCTTCATCCAGGGGACCCTAGGCTAATGATTAGAGTGATCCTCCTCCACCTTAAGGCAATGATTTGGTCAGAGCACTGTTTGACTATGGATTACCTTTCCCTTCTCAATGATCTTATAATTTAATTGCATTGTATTAAACTGTGTGGAATTTGGATCTTTGAAGTATTAACTTTATGGACCCCTTTTTATTTTTATTTTTCTTTTTCCTTTCTCTTTTTTTCCTATGGTGAATTCCCTATAGGCTATGTAAATTTGCTATAGGCTTTGACAATTTGCCATATTATGATTTTCCCTTTTTATTGTCTTATTTTGGACTCCAAAATTAATGCAGATTATTGTCATTTTTTGAAATGGTGCCTAGAATGAACCTATTTAAACCCCTAACCGTGGTTCCTAAATCATAAAATAATTTATCTCCATATTATTCGTCTGTATCTGCACATTAAGATCCAATTGCCATCTTGCTTTCAAAAAGTCAAAATGATTTATCTATTAAGCATCAGTAAAAATATGACTAAAGCAACTTTAAGGAAGATTAAATGCCTATTTATGAATCTTCAAGTTGGGCACTGGGATCAAATATCTTGGGTTAGGATCATTGCTTTAAAATGCTTTCAAAATGTTAAATTAAAACAACCCTTCTTGCATGCTATGGCTTCCTTTTGGAATTTAGAATCTAGGGCTTTTAAAATTGACAACTTTGAGTTGTGTTCCATGATTGAAGAATTTGAAACCATCCTTGGATATCTAAGTGATTGTCAAATAGCATTGCCCATATTATGTTGTAAATCTCATCAAAAGATGTAAATGTTATTTCAGATTTTGGAACTTAAAGTTCAACTATTAACCAGAGATGAGAAAATTTTACTTGATCCTTTGATTGATTTTTGCATATCCCATTTGGTTCCCACCAAAGCATGGGGACACATGTTCTACTTCTTTTTACTTGGTCAATTCATGCTTGTCACTTCTAATGTTGATATTAACCCATGAGCGCTGGACATCATAGACCAAATGGAAGGTAGTTTTTCTCTTATCTTTTTTATTTTAGCTGAGACACTGGTCGGGTTGGATCAATCCAAAACTAATTCTTTAAGACTATTAACTAAAAGTCTTTTACTGCTCCAGGTAATCATTTGAATTACCCTTTCGGGTTTTCAATTCAGGATATTATTACTCTATTTTTTACCTAACCCACCATTATAGGTTGTAATATCCTTAATTATGCCCTAGTAGTCTTGGTGTTATTGTTGTTGCACTTGAGTTATGTTTATATTGTAATAAGTTGATAAGAAATTGGAAGAGAATGTTTATGTATGGTGATTGGGAAAGGAAATAGGGTTTAGAGACAAGTTTATATGTTGTGTATATGGTGATATATATAACATATAAAGTGGTCAAAATGGAAAGTCAAGGTGTTGGATAGTGGAGGAAGATATTTCTTTTATTAGTGAGTAATTACATAATTGGGCACATAAGAGACAAAATGTTAGTTATATAGTTAAGGGTATTTTGGTAATTGTTTGAATTGGAATACTTGGTGGAGATTAAAGAAGAGTTGACTTTGTTTCTTGTGGTTGATATTTCTTCTTTCTTCTTGGTGTGGCCGGCTGAACAAAGGGACAAGGAGAGCAAGAGGATAATTGAAGGTTTTGATGATTTTAAGCTTGGATTGGTAGGAGTTTTCAAGTTTACAAGTTGGAATTTCAAGGAATTTCATTAATTGGTAAGTTTTCTCTTGTTTGCCTTTGTTATTTTTGAAGCTTGGTTTGAGTTGAGTTGTGTTTTGATGATGGTGTGATTAAATGGGTTATGGTGTGATTTTAAGTGTTGATTTTGCTTGTTAGACGAGAAGTTGAGTTGGTGTTGGTATTGGAAGTGGTTGTGTTGAGTTTGTGTTAGGGTTTGAGTTTGTAAGTGTTGTCAATGTTATAGAAATTGATGTATTATATTATTGTTTGGATTAGGTTTTGGAAGAAGTGGTTTATCTTAATTGTAAAGTGAACAATCTTTGGAAGAGAAGATCTCTTGGAGTTGTTTGAGTGTTTATAAGGTAAGTACAACTATTTGTTTACAAACATGCATATAATGTGTAAACTTAACATTCTTTTGGTTGTAAATGTGTTGTGGTATCAAATGTGTTATTAATGTGTTTTGATGATGTAAATAAGTATTGAGGATGTTGATTGTGTCCATTCTAAATAAGGTTATGTTGTGTATAATGTGTTTGATGTTAAACAAAAGAAAGTTTGTTAAAGTTAGGGTTTATGCATGAGACCCGTGAATTGGGGCGGTCGCGATTATTGAAGTGCGGTCGCGACTTAGATCGAACTTCTGACCGTGAAACCTACTGTGTTAAGGTTTCATCTTTGATTGTGAAGTGCGGTCGCGACTCAGATCGGATTTCTGACCGCGAAACCTACTGTGATAAATTTTATCTTTTGATTGTGTAGAACGGTCGCGACTTAGCTTGGTGCGACCGCGATAGTCGTTCTGTTCTGTTTTATTTGAAGTAATTAAAGAATGTAAAGCATGTTGCTTATATGATAATGTAATGTGAATTGTGATTGATTATGATAATTAAGATGATATGTGAGGCCATTGTGCTTGGGCCAAGATGATTCAAATGAAATGGTTGAGGCATGATTGCCTAATAAATTATGAATTGTGAAATGAATTGAGAAAGAATAAATGAAATGTTAGTATGCCTAATGTGTTAATTCAACTTTCAGAGTCCTGTATTTGATGGCATGCCTATAACTCATTGGATAGGCGAAATGGGAGGCCCGTAAGCCGAGTCCAATTTGAGTAATGTTTATGAATCACTGGATAGGTGAAATGGGAGGCCCGTAAACCGATTCCAGTTGTAAAATGTGAATATGGAATGATGGTGAAATGGGAGACCCGTAAACCACTTCCATTTGAGAATTAGTAACAGTCTAGCCAGGTTGAGGATCTCCTCATGTTAATGGGTTGATGGTCCAAGAGACTGGGTCTGTTACGCTATCCATGGATAGAGTTATGATATATATTGCCTACGGGCTTGATGATTGTGATATTGAATCAAACACAGGGACTCTGAACTTTGAATAACATATTAGGGTGTTTTGGGCCAGATATGTCTTAGGTTTAATGTAATTTAGGATTTATGAATCGTGACCATTGCCTAATGAAATTGATGAGTAATGATATATTATTATGTTCTGAAATGTAATTATGATATGATAATTTATGATGAATAAGTTATGACTTGCTATGTATTATTTACTTGATTGAGTGTCATGAGCATTGCATCAAGCATTTTGATAGTGTAGTTGTTTTACTAAGCCGTTGGCTTAGCGCGATTGTGTTCATCGCGCAGGTGTTAGAGAAGAACCCGAGAGATCCACTAGACCGAGTGAGTCTAGGAATTGAAGAGTTGTGTAGGACTTAAAGATCAAAGAGAAAGCTGCCAATCATGTATAGACTCTTTATGTTTTGTAAAGTATTGGATTTAATGTATATGTATATAATTTTGTAAACTTGTACTTGGATATATTTATATATGCAAATACATTTGATAAATTCCGCTGCGTATTAAATCAAATGTTTATACTTATTTTGTTTTATTTTAATAGTAAATACCATTATACTATATATATATATATTGCAAATTGTTTATGGAAAAATGTAGCATTCTTAGGTTCTATGTATGTTCATTACATGGTGGTGATATGTAGTGAACGTATTTGGAATTTAGGGGTGTTACAATTGTTTTGGTATCAGAGCCTAGGTTTGAGATTCTCAACCTAGGTAAAATGTAATAAAAAGAATATTTTGATTTTAAAAGTTGATTTTGAATAAAATATATGTTGGTATTGGCAGCCTTTGATCTTTAATAAGGTGTATTTGGTCGTGTTTGCAGAAATAGGTAGTAATGGATCCCCATTCACGGCAGTCTGTTGAGGGAAGTGCAGAGAGTATAGCTCCTGTTGAGAGTAGGGAGGGAGCTAGAGTTGAGGTAGCCAGTGCGGTACCTGCTTCAGTGTCGGGGAGACCAGCAGGTGATGAGGTTCCACCAGCCTGGTTTAGACATATGATGGAAGTTATGAGGCAAGCACCAGTGCAACCTCCACCACCACCTCAGCCTCAGGTACCAGTGAGACAATATGATAAACTGAGGAAGTTTGGGGCAGAGGATTTTCTGGGTACGATAGATCCAGCTGTGGCAGAACAGTGGCTTGATAAAGTTCAGAGAATTTTTATTCAGTTGCAAGCCACGTCAGAGGAGAAGTTTGATTATGCTAGGTCATTATTACAGAAGGACGCTTATGACTGGTGGAAGACCGTACCACATGCCATGGATGATCCACCCACATTGACCTATGCTGATTTCCATAGGGAATTTGAATTGAAGTATACTCCTAGGGAGTATAAGGATGTGAAGAAAATGGAGTTCTTGAGTTTGAAACAAGATCATCGTACAGTAACTGAATATGAAGTGGAGTTTATTCGATTAAGTCATTATGCGGGAGGCATTATATCAGATGAAATTGACAGATGTAGGAGATTCGAAGAGGGGTTGAGGCCTTCTCTTGTATGTCATGTGGCTGGATCCAGATATACTGATTTCTCTCAGCTTGTGGCAGCAGCACGGAGTGTGGAAAGAGTTCAAAGCATTGCAGCTGCATCTGAGGAAGAGACTAGAGTGAGAAGACCCCAGTTTGAGGCAGGGTCTTCATCAGTGAAGAGGGGCAGAGGGAGCTTTGTTCCCAGAGTGGGAAGGAGTCAGAGGCCGATGAGTAGGTCAGGGCAGTTTCATAGACAGAGATCAAGACCTGCAGCTTCTGTGGCTAGTGCACCGACTTCCTTGATTCAGAGATCCACTCCGCTGGCATGTGAGCAATGTGGGAAGATTCATGTGGGTGCTTGTAGGAGGATTGGTGGACCGGGTGTGTGCTTCCATTGTGGGTCGCCTGACCATTTCATTAGAGAGTGTCCTGAGATGCAGGACCAGAGGTCATTGGAATCTACAGCTTCTCGGCAGAGTTTTAGCAGAGGAGGTCGAGGAAGCAGGGGTTTCAGCCGAGGGGGTAGATCTGGGTATAGTCAGAGAGGAGGATCTGCACCCAGGGATGGCAGACCAGATGAGGCTGGGCCTTCTCAGCGGGTTTATGTGATGCAAAGACAGCCTGATGCTTCTGCAGTCATAGCTGGTACTTTTTCTTTATTTGGCATATCTGTACTTGCTTTGATTGACCCTGGATCCACACATTCTTACATAAGTGCATCCGTATTGCCTGTGTCTGAAATGCATGCTGAGTCCCTAGGATTTGATGTGTTGGTGACAAATCCTTTAGGGCATAGCATAATTGTTAGTAAGGTGCATAGAGATTGTGCGGTAGTGGTGCAGGGTGAGAAGTTTTGTGGTGATTTGATTGAGATGCCATTTAAAGAATTTGATTTGATTCTTGGCATGGATTGGCTGTCTAGGCATGGAGCTGTGGTAGATTGTAAGAAGAAGTGTGTTACTTTGAGAACTAGTGATGATAGAGTAGTGTTGGTATCTAGTGAGCAGAGACAGCTTGCATCTTTGTTTGTTTCAGCTGTTGCAGCTAGGAAGATGATCAGAAAAGGGTGTGAAGCTTATCTTGCTCATGTGTTGGATACCAGAGTGGTAGGGTCTCAATTGGATAGCATTCCCACAGTTTCAGAATTCCCAGATGTTTTTCCAGAGGAGTTGCCAGGACTGCCTCCTGAGAGAGAGGTGGAGTTTGGTATTGAGTTGTTACCAGGTACCACTCCTATCTCTATTACTCCTTATAGAATGGCACCTGTCGAATTAAGAGAATTGAAGGTGCAGTTGCAAGAGTTGCTGGATAAGGGTTTTATTCGCCCTAGTGTGTCGCCATGGGGAGCTCCTGTTTTGTTTGTTAAGAAAAAGGATGGTACTATGAGGTTGTGTATCGATTATAGGCAATTGAACAAGATAACTATTAAGAATAAATACCCTTTGCCTAGAATCGATGATCTCTTTGATCAATTGAAGGGAGCAGCTGTGTTTTCTAAAATTGATTTGAGATCGGGGTACCATCAATTGCGGGTTAGAGCTGAGGATGTGCCAAAAACAGCTTTTCGAACCAGATATGGGCATTATGAGTTTTTGGTAATGCCATTTGGTTTGACGAATGCACCTGCCGCTTTTATGGACTTGATGAATAGGGTGTTTAGGCCCTATTTGGATCAGTTTGTGGTAGTGTTTATAGATGATATCTTGGTGTATTCGCGAAATGAAGAGGAGCATAGTGAGCATCTTCGGATTGTGTTACAAATCTTGAGAGAGAAGCAGTTGTTTGCTAAATTATCGAAGTGTGAGTTCTGGTTGAACCAAGTAGCTTTTCTCGGTCATATTGTGTCAGCAGATGGCATTAGGGTTGACCCGAGTAAAGTTGAAGCTATTCTAAATTGGAGTCCACCGCAGACTGTGACTGAAGTTAGAAGTTTTCTGGGATTGGCCGGCTATTATCGACGTTTTGTGAAAGGATTTTCTTTAATAGCTACTCCACTCACCAGATTGCTTCGGAAGGGAGTTAAATTTGTGTGGACTGATCAATGTCAGACCAGTTTTGAGCAGTTGAAAGAAATGTTGACTCAAGCACCTGTTCTCACTTTACCTGTGGAAGATAAACCATATGTGATCTACAGTGATGCTTCACATAATGGTTTGGGTTGTGTGTTGATGCAAGAGGGTAAAGTGATAGCTTATGCTTCTCGACAGTTGAAACCACATGAGCTCAATTATCCAACTCATGATTTGGAGTTGGCAGCCATTGTGTTTGCTTTGAAGATTTGGCGTCATTATCTATTTGGAGAGAAGTGTTTCATCTATACTGATCACAAAAGTTTGAAGTATTTGGGTGTTCAGAAGGAGCTAAATCTTCGGCAGAGGAGATGGTTGGAATTGATTAAAGACTACGACTGCTTGATTGACTATCATCCAGGTAAAGCAAATGTTGTTGCTGATGCCTTGAGTCGGAAGTCTTTAGCTGGTTTAACAGTTTACTCGTTCTCGTTGCTTGTTGAGTTGAGAGCATTGTGTGCTAGTTTTGTAGTTTGTGATGATGGTGCATTGTTGGCACAATTGCAAGTGAGACCAGTTTTGTTGGATCAGATCAAAGAAGCTCAGTTGACTGATGAGAAAATTCAGAGGATTGTGTCAGTTTGTCAACAGGGAGAGAGCCGAGATTTTGTTGTGAGAGATGATGGGAGCTTATGGTTTAAGAGTAGACTGTGTATGCCTGATGATGATAATTTAAGAAAAATTATTTTAGAAGAAGCACACCAATCAACTTTTGCTATGCATCCGGGTAGTACCAAGATGTATCATGATTTGAGACAACATTATTGGTGGTCCGGTATGAAGAGAGACATTGCAGAGTTTGTGTCTAAATGTCTCACTTGTCAGAGGGTGAAAGCCGAGCATCAAGTTCCAACTGGGTTGCTTCAACCTTTGTCAGTGCCTGAGTGGAAGTGGGATAGAGTAACTATGGACTTTGTGTCTGGTTTGCCTTTGACACAAAGGAAGCATGATGCCATATGGGTGATTGTGGATAGATTGACTAAGACAGCTCATTTCCTTCCGGTGCGGATGGATTACTCTTTGGAGAAGTTGGCTGAGCTGTATATCCATGAGATTGTGAAATTGCATGGTGTCCCAATTTCTTTAGTGTCTGATCGAGATCCTAGATTCACCTCGAGATTTTGGAAGAGTTTGCATGGAGCTTTAGGTTCTCGATTGCATTTCAGTACTGCTTTCCATCCCCAGACAGATGGACAGTCAGAGAGAGTGATACAGATCATTGAGGATATGTTGAGAAGCTGTGTCATTGATTTCTCTGGAAGTTGGGACGGATTTTTGCCACTTGTAGAATTTGCCTATAATAACAGTCATCAATCGAGCATTGGTATGGCACCATTTGAGGCACTGTATGGTAGACGGTGCAGAACACCTCTTTGTTGGAGTGAACTTGGTGAAGGTAAAATAATTGGCCCTGATTTGATTCAAGAAACGGAAGAGAAAGTGAAGTTGATTCGAGGCAGGTTAAAAGCAGCTTCAGACCGACAGAAGTCTTATGCAGATCTGAAAAGGAGAGACATAAAATTTGATGTTGGAGATAAGGTATTTTTGAAAGTATCTCCTTGGAAGAAGATTTTGAGGTTCGGTCGGAAAGGAAAATTGAGTCCTCGTTTCATTGGGCCGTATGAAGTGTTAGAAAGAGTTGGGCCAGTGGCGTATCGACTTGCTTTGCCACCTGAGTTGGATCGTATTCATAATGTGTTTCATGTTTCTATGTTGAGGAGATATAGGTCGGATCCATCTCATGTGTTGTCAGTTGAATCTATTGAGGTAAGTCCAGATCTGACATTTCAAGAGGAACCAGTTGCTATTTTGGCACATGAAGTGAAAGAGTTGAGGAACAAGAGAGTGCCACTTGTGAAAGTGTTATGGAAGAATCATGGAAGAGAAGAGGCAACTTGGGAAAGTGAACAATTCATGCAAGAACAATATCCTCAGTTGTTTCAGAGTTGATTTCAGGTAATTTCGAGGACGAAATTTCTTTTTAGAGGGGGAGAATTGTAATATCCTTAATTATGCCCTAGTAGTCTTGGTGTTATTGTTGTTGCACTTGAGTTATGTTTATATTGTAATAAGTTGATAAGAAATTGGAAGAGAATGTTTATGTATGGTGATTGGGAAAGGAAATAGGGTTTAGAGACAAGTTTATATGTTGTGTATATGGTGATATATATAACATATAAAGTGGTCAAAATGGAAAGTCAAGGTGTTGGATAGTGGAGGAAGATATTTCTTTTATTAGTGAGTAATTACATAATTGGGCACATAAGAGACAAAATGTTAGTTATATAGTTAAGGGTATTTTGGTAATTGTTTGAATTGGAATACTTGGTGGAGATTAAAGAAGAGTTGACTTTGTTTCTTGTGGTTGATATTTCTTCTTTCTTCTTGGTGTGGCCGGCTGAACAAAGGGACAAGGAGAGCAAGAGGATAATTGAAGGTTTTGATGATTTTAAGCTTGGATTGGTAGGAGTTTTCAAGTTTACAAGTTGGAATTTCAAGGAATTTCATTAATTGGTAAGTTTTCTCTTGTTTGCCTTTGTTATTTTTGAAGCTTGGTTTGAGTTGAGTTGTGTTTTGATGATGGTGTGATTAAATGGGTTATGGTGTGATTTTAAGTGTTGATTTTGCTTGTTAGACGAGAAGTTGAGTTGGTGTTGGTATTGGAAGTGGTTGTGTTGAGTTTGTGTTAGGGTTTGAGTTTGTAAGTGTTGTCAATGTTATAGAAATTGATGTATTATATTATTGTTTGGATTAGGTTTTGGAAGAAGTGGTTTATCTTAATTGTAAAGTGAACAATCTTTGGAAGAGAAGATCTCTTGGAGTTGTTTGAGTGTTTATAAGGTAAGTACAACTATTTGTTTACAAACATGCATATAATGTGTAAACTTAACATTCTTTTGGTTGTAAATGTGTTGTGGTATCAAATGTGTTATTAATGTGTTTTGATGATGTAAATAAGTATTGAGGATGTTGATTGTGTCCATTCTAAATAAGGTTATGTTGTGTATAATGTGTTTGATGTTAAACAAAAGAAAGTTTGTTAAAGTTAGGGTTTATGCATGAGACCCGTGAATTGGGGCGGTCGCGATTATTGAAGTGCGGTCGCGACTTAGATCGAACTTCTGACCGTGAAACCTACTGTGTTAAGGTTTCATCTTTGATTGTGAAGTGCGGTCGCGACTCAGATCGGATTTCTGACCGCGAAACCTACTGTGATAAATTTTATCTTTTGATTGTGTAGAACGGTCGCGACTTAGCTTGGTGCGACCGCGATAGTCGTTCTGTTCTGTTTTATTTGAAGTAATTAAAGAATGTAAAGCATGTTGCTTATATGATAATGTAATGTGAATTGTGATTGATTATGATAATTAAGATGATATGTGAGGCCATTGTGCTTGGGCCAAGATGATTCAAATGAAATGGTTGAGGCATGATTGCCTAATAAATTATGAATTGTGAAATGAATTGAGAAAGAATAAATGAAATGTTAGTATGCCTAATGTGTTAATTCAACTTTCAGAGTCCTGTATTTGATGGCATGCCTATAACTCATTGGATAGGCGAAATGGGAGGCCCGTAAGCCGAGTCCAATTTGAGTAATGTTTATGAATCACTGGATAGGTGAAATGGGAGGCCCGTAAACCGATTCCAGTTGTAAAATGTGAATATGGAATGATGGTGAAATGGGAGACCCGTAAACCACTTCCATTTGAGAATTAGTAACAGTCTAGCCAGGTTGAGGATCTCCTCATGTTAATGGGTTGATGGTCCAAGAGACTGGGTCTGTTACGCTATCCATGGATAGAGTTATGATATATATTGCCTACGGGCTTGATGATTGTGATATTGAATCAAACACAGGGACTCTGAACTTTGAATAACATATTAGGGTGTTTTGGGCCAGATATGTCTTAGGTTTAATGTAATTTAGGATTTATGAATCGTGACCATTGCCTAATGAAATTGATGAGTAATGATATATTATTATGTTCTGAAATGTAATTATGATATGATAATTTATGATGAATAAGTTATGACTTGCTATGTATTATTTACTTGATTGAGTGTCATGAGCATTGCATCAAGCATTTTGATAGTGTAGTTGTTTTACTAAGCCGTTGGCTTAGCGCGATTGTGTTCATCGCGCAGGTGTTAGAGAAGAACCCGAGAGATCCACTAGACCGAGTGAGTCTAGGAATTGAAGAGTTGTGTAGGACTTAAAGATCAAAGAGAAAGCTGCCAATCATGTATAGACTCTTTATGTTTTGTAAAGTATTGGATTTAATGTATATGTATATAATTTTGTAAACTTGTACTTGGATATATTTATATATGCAAATACATTTGATAAATTCCGCTGCGTATTAAATCAAATGTTTATACTTATTTTGTTTTATTTTAATAGTAAATACCATTATACTATATATATATATATTGCAAATTGTTTATGGAAAAATGTAGCATTCTTAGGTTCTATGTATGTTCATTACATGGTGGTGATATGTAGTGAACGTATTTGGAATTTAGGGGTGTTACATAGGTTTTCATAATTAATGAGCTATATTATTTTTATTTACGTCCTAATTTTTACCTAGTCTACCCTTGCGGATTTTGAAAATTGGCGAACTACCCTAATTTTTACCTAGACCACTGTTGTGGGTTTTCAACCTAGCGGGCTTTTTTACACTTATGCTTTCCCTCAGATCTAGCTACAGGAATGCTTTTACTTGCTTGAGCCTCCAATTATAGACCACGCAAGATATTTACCACAACATCATTCTGTAAGGAGACAACTTTGACCGGCTTCCTCATGTTCTGACTCAGTTGAGTGGATCAATTCAAGAGATGTAATTAACATCTATTGGTTGGTGCCTTGGTGAAATATTACCTATGTTACTATTTAGACATATCTGATGTACGTTCCCCATACTGCTCTTCATCAAGGTACTTGCTATGATCCATATTAACTTGATTGCTAGTTTCGAGCTCAACCTCGAGATTCTGATCTCACACAAGACTTTGACATGCCTCTATTGACTAAAGCTTTCTTAGATTGTTTGAAACAGAGTTGGCCTATATGTTAGACTTATCAACTCCCAGGAGTTCTGCAATTATCAGTCTTTAGATTAAAATTATGTTAGGATGATGAATGAAAAATACTTCCTTTTGCTTTGATTTGTCGTCACTTTTTGCTATTTTGTAATTTATTTTAGCCTTTTGGTCAATATTCAAAATAGTGTATATAGAATAATTTTATTATTAACCCTGTCTTAATAAATTAGGAACAACTATAAACATAAAGCCAGCATACAAAAAATTACTCTTGTCGCCAACTAGCCCTTTTGTGTTTTCTAATTAGCAAATTTCTCTCATTTTTAGCCTTAATTATTACCTAGCCTGCCCTTTTGGGTTTTCGAAACTAGTAGGCTGCTCTAATTTTTGTCTTGGCTACCCTTTCAAGTTTTCAACCTAGCGAGTATCATTTTTTATTTTCTTAATTTCAAAAATAAAACTTCTTTAGCCTATCAATATTCACTAGTTAATACCCTACTTTCATAAAATACACATCCCTTAGAATATGTAGAATACACAAATAGGATACAAGAGTAACACTAAGTTATCATTATTCTCAAAGTTAGTAATACATGTGCAGGAAAATTTTTTGAAATTTCGTCAGGGTTTTATTTAGAAATCAAATGTAACTCAATATCCAAAATAATTCAACCTATAAATCATATTATAATTACTCATCGCATTTCCATGCAATTCGCATGCCAAAAACTTCATGGTTATTTAAATATATATACATATATGATATGTGCTATTTAAACCTCATGAAACTCATAAGGTTACATTATAACTTTACTTTGTATTACAAAAGTATATAATAATAGAACATGCAACTAAAAGAATACTTACATGCAATGGTAGGCTCTAGTCCGTGGCAACAAAAGAACTTCTAGTATCCATCAACAACCTAGACTTGTCCTGGTCTAGAAGGGCTCTCAATCTCTGCCTTGTCATATGAGTGATAAACAAGTCATGCTGAGCTCCTTGGTCAGTGGTACATACCTTGATAATACACATTAACATGACAACAAAATATGAATATGGATTAAGCTTTAATGTCACATATAATCATCTTTATTTTATGGATAAACATAACACATCCAACATGCATTGGGCCCACATATCCCTATACAATAACTTAATTTTAGAACCATTGCTTTGGTCTATCATAATAATAGTGACACAATGTGTGAGCATGGATTTTCATCTCCACTCTCGGTGGAATGGTTTTTATGACTTCAAAACTATTAGGCTAGGGGCCTTAGAGAACACAGGTCCAAACCTAAAGAAAATGGAGTCGCCACCCAAACGGGCCAAAAAAAAGAAAGGGGTGGATGACTTGATTTATAAGGAATCCCTAACCCCCTAATGAGTTCGAAAAGTTAGATACGTATGGGGAAGGTGAGAATGATCCAGCAGCCCCATAATGTCCGGTTTATTGGAACCAGCCTCCTTTTCAGGTCTAAATATTATGATATTATCCATACTATCCACAATTTTAAAAAGAAATAAACATCCATCACTTTATTAAAATAAAAATAAACAAAATAGGCACCCATCCAAGGATAGAAACATGCCTTTACAATGTCCAAGTCTATACAAACAAATAAAATAAAATAGGACACCCATCAATTTGGTGGAAACATGTCCTTTACATTAATCCCTAAAAATAAAATAAAAGAAACAAATTAAATAAATAAGGCACCCACAAAGTAGAAACATGCATTTTACAACTTTAAAATCTAATTAAACAATAAGGAAATATAACTTAATCATTCAAATAAGGAGGTAAAAATAAATCAAACACTTCATCCATCACAAACATACAATAATAGATCCAATAATTAAATTCATAGTTTAATTTTAAATTAGGTTTTAAACATGCAAGATTAGGACTTTGGAATAAAGGTTAGGGATTTAGAGTTTTGGTGCTTGGTTTCTAGGGTTTGGAAACTAAGGTTTTGGTTTTATGGTTTTTGAGGTGTTTAGAGTTTAGTTTTAGGGTTTTTGGCTTTACGGGATTAGGATATTTGGATTAGGAGTAAGGTATTTTAGATTAGAATTTAGGAAATGAAGGCCTGAAAGTTTGGATTCTAGGGTTTAAAGGATAGGGTTTAGGTTCTAGGAAAGTAGGGTTAAGTGTTTAGGATTAGGGTTTTTATAGATTAGGGTCAAGTTTTTATGGTTTTCATGAATCAAGGTGTAGGAAATTAGGATTCTGGATATTTGGGAATATGTTTTGCAAATTAGGTTTTTAGGTATTTGGGATTAGGGTTTTGGATTAGGGCTTGGGATTAGGATTTTGGACTAGGGTTTTTGGTTTTTACAAAATTAGGATTTTGGTATTTGAAAAATAGATTAAGGGTTTTCTTATTTATGAAACAAATTAGGATTTTGAGAAAGTTTAGTTTATGTAAAAAACTTTAAGGCCACTTTAATATTGATCCTTGATAAATAATTGCATGGGATATGGCTACTGGACGTTTTTAAATGAAGATACAATAAATATAAATTGATGACATTAAATAAATCTCAGTGAATGTATTTAAACAAAACCATAGTATGAATCTCATAATATTAATAAACAAGACTTGTTATGATTTTAAAGAGTTTTAGAAAGCAAAACCTGCGTTGAATGCTCCACCAAATTATATGTTGATCCAAGCTACTACTCGTTCCAATTTGGAATTTTGGTCGAGCAAAATAAAGATAATGGTTACTATCTTTGGTGTATTATATTGATGATTGTTGGCTTGCTAATAGTTCTATGTTTATTGCTAATCTATGCCAATTCTTGAAATGATAATCATTAGTTGTTCCTCCTTTCTTCTGCCTTTTATCATATATTTATAGGCAGATAATGGTTTAACCCTAAACCTAGTGCTTTAAACGAATTCTAGCTTGATTAGGAAATTAAATGATAGGCCAAATTATTTTAGAATTTGGGCCATGTCGATTCGGTGTATCCAAATCGACATGGAGCCAGCCCATGTCGATTTGGGCATCCAAATAAGCTCATGTTGACTTAGACCCTCCAATGCTCATGTCGCCCTGGACCCATCACGACTCAAACCAGTTTAAAATTTTAAATTTGTGGACCGAACAAATTCATTTTAGGTTTTTTTGGGATTTATAAGTTTAATCAAGTCAATTTGGGCCTTTCAAAATTGGATCGACCTATTTAAAGCCGTAAACTAAGTTTAACCCTCTAATTAGGATCATACTAGCTTAGGATCAAAATTTAGTTTGGCCCTCTTTAATTAGGATCGTACTAGCTTAGGATCAAAATTAAGGATCTATAGTTTTTCTCCAGCTTGAACAATCTTGAATTCATTCAAAGAGTGAAAAGAACATGACTTTGAACTGATTTTGTACAAAAATGGGTTCTGGACCCAGATTGAGTTCTGGATTTGAAAAATAGTTTGGGTTATAGACCCATGATGGTTTGGATTCTGGACTCAAATTGAGTTCTGGACTCGAAAAAGGTTTGGGTTCTAGACCTGAGATTGTTTGGGTTTTGGAAATGGATTGAGTTCTGGACTAAAAAATGATTTGGGTTTTGGATCCGAGATGGTTTGGGTTATGGACCCGGATTGAGTTTTGGAATAAAAAATGATTTGGGTTCTAGACTAAAAAATGATTTAGGCTCTAGACTTGAGATGGTTTGGGTTCTGGACCCAGATTGAGTTCTAGACTCAAAAATAATTTGAGTTATGGACTCAAAAATAATTTGGGTTCTAGACCTAGATTGAGTTCTGGACTCAAAAATAATTTGGGTTTAAGACCTAAGTTGGTTTAGGTTCTGGACTTGGATTAAGTTTAGGACTTGAAAGTAATTTAGGTTTTGAACCTGAGATGGTTTGGTTTCTAGACTTCAATTGAGTTATGGACTCAAAAATGATTTGGGTTTTGGACCCAAGATGCTTTGGGTTCTAGAATTGGATTAAGTTTTAGACCCAGATTAATCTCTAGACTAAAAAATAATTTAGGTTATAGACCTAAGTTGAATTGGGTTCTGGACTCGGATTGAGTTCTGGACTTGAAAATGGTTTGGGTTCTAGACTCGGATTGAGTTCCAGACTCGAAAGTAATTTGGGTTCTAGACACCGAGTTATTTGCAAAAATTAATTTCAATGGTCAGTTTTGAAAAAAAATTGGCCATTTTTTTACTGTATCTATGTACTCTTATCTCTTGTGTAGAAAACATATTTGTAAGTATAAAAATATTTTTAGACACGCAATAATAAACATCAATATTCTGTCAGGATATGTGTTGTGTGTGAATTATTGAAACGGAAAGGGAGCCTCAAATAATTAATCTAAAAAATAAATGAATAATGGAAAGCAAATTATGAATTATTGAAATAGAAGACAAACTCAGAATTATTGATAACACTATTATCATGTGATAAAAAATAATGTTATGTTATCACATGAACAAATATTCGTGCTTATGGATGAGGCAAACTCCTTTTGTTTTTTTCTTTTCTTTCACTTATACTACTTTTTTTTTAATTTGATATCAGAGTGTTTGTTGTTGCCTATAAATATGAATTAATGTATGAATGTTTCTGTAATCATTAGCTCTTCAAAATTATCTATCGTTCAAATTTCTTTTACCTTTTAAACTCGTAAAAATATTAACCTTTCTCATAAATGGCTGTTAATAAACATTCATCGAGGTTTAGGACATGTTCAAACAACGAGTTGCTTACTTATCTCTGCAACAGCAGGGTCAAGCAAATTCTCCTATTACTCGGGATGCATCTTCACCATAGCACCAAAGAAAAAATACATGTAAGTATTATTTTACTACAATGTAATTTCTTATTGACACAAGATTTAATAGCATAATTTAAAGATAAATATTGTCCTGTGAAAATATGCATAAAAATTTATGTAGCAAAATCTATAAAAATTAATAAATATTATTGTGCGAAAATATGCATGAAAATTGATATAGCAAAATTTATATAAAAAAATTGGTAAATATTATTGTGCCAAAATATGCATGAAAATTTATGTAGCAAAATTTATATAAAAAAATTGGTAAATATTATTGTGCGAAAATATGCATCAAAATTTATGTAGCAAAATTTATATTAAAAAAATTGGTAAATATTATTGTGCAAAATATGCATGAAAATTTATGTAGCAAAATTTATAAAAAAAAATGGTAAATATTATTGTACAAAAA
Source organism: Garcia nutans (assembly GCA_947685225.1). NCBI lineage: Eukaryota > Viridiplantae > Streptophyta > Magnoliopsida > Malpighiales > Euphorbiaceae > Garcia > Garcia nutans. The sequence continues at coordinate 9,573,240 of CANTUV010000003.1, read as the reverse complement.
TATGCATGAAATTTTATGTAGTAAAATTTATAAAATTTGGTAAAAGAAAAGAGGTATGAATGTAATTTTTATTAAAGTGCAAAGAGAAATATATGTATACTTACCTTAACTTACCTGTATTTGAATAGTATGATGGATTTGAAATTAAGGGAGGAGGAAACATGTAACACTCTTATACCATATATACGTACAATACATATTTTTAGCATATGTAAAATACACATATACAGTATAAAAATGTTACAGACCGATTTAATAAAAATTTTCTCATTTCTATTTTAAGATTTCAAATACTAATATATAAAATAAATAGTATATAAATATTCTTTGCTTGTTATAGGAATCCAAAATAAATATTTTATATGAAAATATCTGGAAAAAATTCGCTAGAGTTTTGTTTGTAAGTTGGACATTCCCAAAATTCAACAAAACACAACCTGCATAAAATAAACACTCCAAATAAAATCAATTCACCATTTCACCAATACTTCTCAATTTCTCCATATTTTCTCAAAATACTTATATATAGGTATATGTATCAACATCACATATAAGATCCCATCTTAAACAAATTATTCAAATCATTCTTTACAATTTACATTATATACTTCAAAAAAATATCATAACATATATAATATCAAAATATAATGTAATATCAAATATCTACATGCTGGCAACTGGCTCTGATCTTGATATACCCAAAAACAACTCTTCAAGCTCAATAAATACAAACCTAGACCCGACCAGGTCTAGTAGAACTCTCCGTCTCTACCAAATCATCCATGACACCTGCACGACGAATTACAATCGTGCTAAGCCGAAGTCTAGTGGTACAAACTTTAATAATAACAATAAAACTCAATGCAATGCCAATGCACAATGCATATAGATGTCACATCATTCTACTTTTTATATTTTTTAAATATTTCATAATCACAACTCATAGCATTATATTGCTCAATTGTATCACAATTCATAATTCACATTAAAGCAAAGACAAGCGTGGGCCCAAAAAGGATCTAATATTCTATTCAAATTTCAGAGTTACTGCTTTGGTCCATAATGACACCATGTGTAATATCCCAAAGTATACCCTAAAAGTTTTGGAGTGTTAATTATTGTATTGGATTAAATAATTTAAAGTGTATATATTATGTATATGGAGATAAAAACAATATATACATGTCCATGGGTCTTATAAGTCAAAAGAGATATTTTGATTAATTAAATGGATTTATTTAAGTTAGTGGAAGATGATGTTAGTGGGTGATTATTATATTGTTTGAATGTATGGTGGAGAGTGATTTGGGAAAAAGTGGTTTGGTTAAAAGAGAAGAGTGTTGACTTTCTTTCTTTCCTTCTTTCTTTCATCTTCTTCTTTCATCTTCATCTTCTTCTTTTCTTCTCTTAGGCCGGCCACCCTTAGCAACCAAAGAAAAAGAGGTTTTATTGCTTCCAAGCTCAAAAAATTGAAGGTTTTCAAGAGATCAAGTTGGAGTTTTAAGGATTTTCTTCACTTTTGGTAATTTTCCAACTTGTTTCTTGGTTTTCTCTTGAGTTTGTGCTCTTGGGTTTGTTGGATGGTTGTTTAGGTTTATTTGAGGGTTGTGTTGTTTTGTTAACTTTGATTTTGGGGTTATATTGAAGAGAGAAAAGGGATGAGTTTGGTGAAAGAGGCAAGCGTGTGGATTGCGTGATTTTTGAGTTGTGAATATGGTGGTGTTTGTGTTTGATGTTTGTAATTGAGTTGTTTTAAGGTTTACTCAAGTATTTTTGAGTTGTTGATGGTTTTGGTTGAGTTATGTGTTGTTGATATGGCTATTGGAAGATGATTGTTGGTTGTGGCTTTGTTGGTGTCGATTTCAGGGTTTTTGGCCTGACATGCCCAGGAGCACGGCCATGACTTTGGGTGTGTCGTTGGTTTTATTTTTTGGATTGGTGACACGAGCAGTGACACGCCTATGTCACTAAGCGTGTCACAACTTTTGTGTTGTAGTAGCATTGACACGTCCAGTGACACGCCCATGTCACTGAGTGTGTCATAGCTACTGTGTTGTTGGAGGATTGACACGGCCAGTGACACGCCCATGTCACTGAGTGTGTCATAGCTACTGTGTTGTTGGAGGATTGACACGGCCAGTGACACGCCCATGTCGCTGAGCATGTCAAAGCTTCTGTGTTGTGAGTTTAGGGCATGGTCAGGGACATGCTCGTGTTGTTGAGCGTGTTAAGTGTAGAGTTTGCCCTAGATAGTTCTCTTTCTTATTTTCTTCTTGTGTATATCTAAGTGAGTGTGTATGATCATCTTTGGATTAGGTTTTGAAGAGAGTTGAGCTACCTTTATTCAATTATTGAGAGTTATCTTGGAAGAGGAGTTGATAGAGTAGTGTTGTTGCTCTTAGAGGTAAGTACAAACTTTAAATGATTGCATACATGTATATGACATTGGGACTTAACACATTTAGTTGAGAAATGTGTTAAGTTAATTGATACATAGTTGATGAATGAGTTATATGTTATGATATGCATGATGTGAATTATGTTGATGTATCAATGCAATTGAGTAATGTATTGTATATGAAAAGAAATATGGAATAATGTGGTAAGACATGTGAAATCATAATGTAACAAATTAATATTGGTACAAAAGAGAAGAATGAGAAAGGTGAGAAAAATGGTATTATTATAAGGCAATGTGCCTAGTTTGATTATGAGAAATGAAATAAGAAATGAATTGTGAAAGAGATTGATAATGAGATAAATGAATTAATTGTGTGCCTAGTATGTTATTCAATTTTCAGAGTTCTGGTTTGGCAGCATGCCTATGAATCACTGGGTAGGTGAAAAGACCAGGTCGTAAGCCTCAAAAACAGTAACTGTCTAGCCGGGTTGAGGACCAAGATACTAGGGCCCTAGGGTCTAGCCGGGTTGAGGTCCAAGAGACTGGGTCTGTTACATTATCCATGGATATATATATCGCCTATGGGCTTGATAAATGTGATTATGGGCCAAAGCAGTAACTCTGAACTTTGAATAGCATATTAGATCCTTTTTGGGCCCATGCTTGTCCTTGCTTTAATGTGAATTATGAAATGTGATGCAAGTGATTAATATGTTGAGATATAATGCTATGAGTTGATATATTCATATATATATATATTGTGCATGAGCATCGCATTGATCTTTATTGAATCAAAGTTTGTACCACTAAGCTTTCTGCTTAGCGCGATTGTGGTTCATCGCACAGGTGACAGGGTAGATCCGGTTGTGCCGGAGAGCTCATCTAGGCCAAGTTGAGTCTAGGCTTGAGTTTGTGAGAGCAGTGTTGAGTTGTGGACATCAAGATCAGAGGCGAATTGCCAGCATGTATAAAATTCATATTTTTGTACTTATTGATTTTAATGTAAACATACGTATTTTCCACTGCTTAATTAACAAATATTTTGAACAACCTATTTTAGATAAGCTTTTGGGTACTAATGTTATACATATATATAAGTATTTTAACGAAGAAATATTTTCTCTATTACTATTTATAATATAGGTTAAATGTTTTAAGTTTATTCAGACTGACTTATGATGCTTATATGTTAAAGATTAAAGTTTGGTTTGTTTAAAATGAACCGTGGTACCCCTTTATCTGGTATACGTATATCACGTGTTGTGTGGGTGTATGTGGTGTGCGTATATGGGGTGCGGGGGTGTTACACTATGTGTCTAGCCCGTAGGCTATATATATATCCATGGATAATGTAACAGCCCTAGTCTCTTGGACCTCAACCTGGCTAGACCCTTAGGCCGCAGTATCTTGGTCCTTAACCCGACTAAACTGCTACAGTTTTTAAGGCTTACGACCCAGTCTTTTCACCCCAAAAACATCATATTTATCAGTTGGCCTGGCTTATGACTCAGTCTTTTCACCATTCCAGCGTTTAGCCCATAGGCAATCATAGGCATGCCGCCAAATCCATAACTATAAAAATTAAATAATATACTACGCACACAATTTATTCATACTTTCATTATAAAATTCTTTCATAATTCCTTTATCAAAACTTTTCTCATTTTCTCATGATCAAACAAGGCACATTGCCTTATTATATCATCTTTTTCTCACTTTTTTTTTGTCATTTATTCATTTTTCTCATTATCAATTTCTTTCTCATTGTCACATATTCAATCCAGGCACATTGCCTTATTTTCACATTTTTTTTCTCATTTTTCTCATTTTTCATATCTTTCTCATTTTTCCCACTTTTCTCATTTTTATCAATATTAATTCATTTCATTATTCCACATATCTCATTTTTGCATTCACAACACATTACTCGAGTACTTTGGGTATTTTCACATAATATACATATTTCACATTCTACACAATTTAGCCATTGTCAATGGCTTTTCACAATGCATTTAACACATATATGACATTGCAAATGTCATAGCACATTATTCATGCACAATCAATGAACCAAGTAACTTAATACATCTTCCAACCAAAATGTGTTAAGCCCAAATGTCATGCAAATATAAACAATATATTCAAAGTTTGTACATACCTCTACTAGCAACCCAATGCCAGCTTAACACAACCTCCAATCCTATCTTTCCAACTTGCCCTTCACCACTTGGATGAGGTAAATCAACCTCCCTCAATGCCTATACCAAATGCGATCATACATAATCATTTAATATCACTTTTTAAGGTATTCTCAACATCAAACTGTAATTAAACATCACTCTAAACTAAATACCAAAATTAAGCTTCACCTCACTTTAACATTGAAAAACCATATCAAGCCATTTAAATTAGTGTTTTAAGTTTATTAATATCATTAGAAACATGTTTTAGCATGTTTAAACCAATTACATTAATTAACCACATGCTTATGCTCAAAACCCTAAAATGGCATAATCTTCACCATTGAAGGATCTCCATTCCAACTCAATCCAATTATCATTTCAATCTTATTTCCACCACTTATATCATTAAATAACATGATTTAAGCAATAAAATCAAACAATTAATCATTCTTTAAAAATTCACTTTTTGAAAACCCTATCTCAATATTACCCTCTTCAAACTCTAACCAAACACAACCAAATCCAATATTTGACTTTAAAATACTTGTTAATGCATCAAAACAACTCATTTGGAATCAATTTGCACACTTAAAAATCATTATTTCAAAAACTCAAATGTTCCATAACCCTAAATTCTCTCTCTTCACCAATCTTACCCAAACTCAACCATTTCTTTAATCCAACCTTAAAATCATTATTTTGCTCATCAAAAGAACATCTTCCATACCCATTCCAACAATTATAACATGCTCTTTCAAAAACTCAATTCATACATATTCATAAGCTTTAAAGAACTTCATAATTTTGAAAATAAAACTTCCTTACTTGTTGGAAAATCACCAAAACTACTCTTATTCCCTTGAAAGCTTAAAGAATTTGATGATGAAAGAAGCTAAAAATCTCCCTCTTTGGCCATGAAAGTCATCCTTGAAGGAAAGAAGAAGAAGATGATGAAAAACTTTTAAATTTTCTTTTTCTTTTCATCTTTTATTTTTAACCATATATATATTAAAATAATTTAATAATTAATTATTTAATTATTTTTTAATAAATTAAAAGTCATAAATTCCCTCTTCCATTAAAAAATAATTTATTTTTGAATTATTTCATTAATTTTGAATTTCTAAGATTTAATTACCAAAATACCCTTTTACTTTGACTTTTCTTTTAAAAAGTGTTGACTTTTATATGTTATGTATATTTTACATATGTGTTCCACTTTTTCATTTAAAGCCCCTTCATTTTTTATTTAAAACCATTAATTTAATTTATCCATTTAAATTATAATTTATTTTATCAAATTTCCAAAAATTAGATCTTTTCGAAAATTTTGAATATTACACATATGCACAAGTAATGTGTATCTTATATACACATCAAATGTACCTTATATGTGTATCAAATATTAAGTATGTAATGTATTAATCCAACATATACAATTAATATACCATATGTATATGTTATATATATACTCTAGATATATATATATATATTGTGTATATATAAAATTTTATATCTCCAAAATCACGAATGTGACAATTTTCTCCCCCTTAAATAATTTCATCCTCAAAATTATCCAGTACGGTAATAAATCATCCAAATGAAACATAATCTTAAAATCTCATCAAAATTATTATTTCATCAAATTTCATAATTTATATTCTCCCCCTTAGGTTCATTCTCAATTACCTTTTTATCATTCCATAACTCATCATTATACTGTCTATTTACTCAAACAATCACAATAGATTATCATATCATCAATCGAATTGCCATTAGACAAAATTAGTTCATCTCTTTAATATATATAGACCACACACCTATTGCACTAAAGATATTTGATCACTTCATTATCTTAAAAATATACTCTTATCACCTTAAATTCAAATGTTTATAACTTTTATCTTAACTCAATAATTTTACATATCTTCACTTTGATCCTACTCTTTATACAATTACCACATATTAATTTAATATCACCATTATACAACAACAAAATATTATTTCCTTATTAAGATTCATTCCAATTATACTATAACTAACATAACTTAGCTCCTTTCATATGCCATTACATATCAGAACGCTGCATTATGCACATTATCACATAGCTTGCATATTCTTAATACAACTACATATATTGAATTTCAATAAATACTTGTAAACTTATTACATTTCGGATCAATTGATCTAACTATCACAATACGACCATCACAACCTTATTCTATTCTGACCAACCTTTAGTCTATTTTAAATTCATCAATCTATTTTCAATTCATGACCTAATTCTATTAGGTCAAATTTATTCTTAAATTTTAATTCTCTTCGAATTCATCATTACAGATAATATTCATTTCCCCTAGTCTCGTTTACTTTACACATCATTTTCATAAACTTATTCATTTTATACCACTTTCAAACATATTCATTATAACTCTTACTCATATTTCATAATTCCTTTAATTTACCATTTTCTCACATTTCTAATAGTTACCTTATTTACACAAATCACATTTCTTACACATCATTTAAAGCTCATCATATTTTCACAATTCTCTTCTGTTCCACACTTTTTATAATTATAAACAAATTTCTAACATAAAATTATAAGATACAGCTATGCAAAACATAAATCTTGACCATGTTTCTTGTAACATAACTATCAATCTCACCAAATCTATCCAACGGTCATGTCATCTCATGCCTATGCCCCGTGGATAATAAAACTAATCGGTCAATATACTAAACAAATCATACGACCATGGCATAATAATGGTCATGCCTGTGGCTTATAAATAAATACTGCCCCTCTATCATTCTTTTTCAAATATTTCCAATCACAACAACAAGTTCGTATCTCAAAAATCACTTATTAATTTTTTTAATCTTTTGCTACTCAAAAATCACGTATCTCAAAAATATTTCCAATCACAACGTTAAATGGTACGATTGGGCCCCACATGCAGTAAAAAGAATGGTTCGAGAAAGTGGCTGTAGACCCTTAATTTTTGACCCAGTCCAATCAGATATTTTTAAACAATCCAAAATAATTTTATGGTGTTTTAATTAAATAATATTTAATTTTAATAAAAATTTAAAAAGTAATAATAAAAGGGATAACAAATAATAAATAGATAAAAATCGGCGACGAAAATTTTTCATCGCTGGCGACAAATTGGCCATAGGCTAGCAGATATTTCTGCGGCGAAATGGCCATAGGCCAATTCACTGCAGGAAAATCCTACTGCGAATTGGCTTGGCCCGTGCCTAAGCCAGCAGCACCCAAGCCCAGCACCCACGAATTTTCTTCGCTAGCACAATTTCGCACGCCTGGCCCTCGCGTGATTTTGCCAAAACCTTATTCTACTTGGTTTTTAATTTTATTTCCTAAAAGGTTTTTATTTCTTTAGCCAATTAGTATTAGGATATTATTTTTTCCTATAAATACCACATTAAAACACACAGAAAGGGACTTTGATCATTTAAAAAGGAGGGGAATTTTTTAGGACTTTTGGGCTCGAAACTATTGAAATTCTTTTGGCAATTAATTCATAATCTCAAGCTTGAAGGATCAAGAGGCAGCAAACAATATACAACCCATCAAAGGTAGCCCACACTGTCTTTGGTATTTTTCAACTAGAATTCAAGTTGTGGTGGAACCAACAACGGAGGTTTGATTTTCTATTGACTTATTTATGTTCACAGTAGCTTCATCATTCAAATTGATCAAATTTTTTGTTTCTTTGATCAATTATTCTGTTTACCATCTAAACTTTATTTAAAACTCTAAAAAGTGTTTTTCAAAACACTAATACTTTAATACCCGTAAAACATATTTTTGAAATCTAAAACCCTAATTACACTTTTCTAAAACCATAAAGTAATAATCTGTTTTCTCAAAACCATAATCAATTCAATTTTTCTAAGATTTATAATAGCTTATTTCTTCCAATTCTGAAACCCTATTTTCTAAATCTTAAACCCTAAAATCTTAATTTTCAACACCAAAACCTACAACCCTAAAGGCCAGTTTCTAAATTTTTTTGGGGCGCTACCCCCGACCCCGCAAGGGGCGCTACCCCTTGACCTCACCCACCAACTGGCTAGCGAGACTGCCGTATGGGCTCGTCAAAGAGGTCAACATTTATTTGTGTATTATAAGTCTTTATGTTTAACTTCCTTTATTATGATTATTCAAAATATAGTAGCTTTATTCAAAATACAAACCTAAAGCCTAATTTATTCAAACCATAAATCTTAATCAATTATATTTTTCAAATCATCACAGTAGCTTGTTCCTTTCAAATATCTAAAGATTTTATTTTATTTTCATAAGCTTCAATCTTATTTACATAAATCCTAAAGTTACATACTTACTATTTTGTTTAAATTGGATGAATGATTTATTTATGATGAATGGTTGTTTGCTTTTATTGATTTGCTTTGGTTTCAAAACATTGTAAGAGGTATGTTTCCATTATTGGATACCTCATTAATTAATTTTCATGTAATAAAAATTGTTCTTATATTTTGGGATTAATATAAAGGACACGTTTTCACCTTTCGGTGGGTGTCCTATTTAGTTTTAGACATGGACTATGTAAGGACATGTTTCCATCCTCGGATGGGTGTCCATTTATTTATTTTGTTTTGACATTGCTTTAATTTTAATATAATGATTCTTTATTTTAATTGTTGCATATAGTATGGATAATATTGTTATATTTAAGAATTTTATAATATTAAGACCTACAAAGGAGGCCAGTTCCAATGAACCGAGCGTTGTGGGGGTGCTGGGCCATTTCTCACCTTTCCCACACGTACCCAAATTTTTGAACCGATTAAGTGGTTGGGCCCGTGTTCTCTAAGGCCCTGAGCCTAAACAGTGCCAAAGTCGCAATAACCATTCCATCGGGAGTGGGGGCAAAAATCCCCGCTCACAGCGGTTTTAAGGACTTTATTTTGCAATTACCATCCCGGGGATACCAAATTAATAGGAGTGTGATCCACACTCTTGCAGAGTGATGGATGGACAGTACCCATACTTTCCACTTGCCCATCTAACAGATGACTATTGGTCCAGTTGACTTTGCTGCCATAACAAGCCTCCAATGTCATGGGGCCCCTGTCCCTTTAATGAGAAATATTTTAACCGAGGAGCAAATTTGGTAGTTGATCAGTGTTAGACCCCATTTTAGAGGGCCATACAAAATCAATTATGAGCCTATCCGAAAGTACTTGATAAAGTATACTCGACCTGTACAAGATGAGAGGGATAAACAATGTACCTGAGGGTTCCTATTATATCTACCGGGGGCAACCATATTGGATAGCACCGAGTCTGACATTCTCTTATCAGTGCTACATGCCCTTTCTAACTTAAACTATACACCTTCTTATGCGTGGGGAGAAGCTGACCTCACTTGCCTTTATCACAACTTTGATGCAATTTATAAGAATAAAAGATCCTTCCCTAGTTTTATGGTCATTGCCAAGGTACCAATTTTGTTATGACTGTTGATCTAAATAATGCAGATGTACATACTTGATTTTCCTTTTCATGTGTAGGTTTGGGCATATGAGCACAACTTGGTGAGAGTTCCCAACATTATGAGGTCGCGAATTGGGTATTCAAGGCTAAGCTTCTGGCGATTGGGCTGTAGAGAAGTGCCTAGATGCCACCATGTACATACTCACCGCTACCATATGAGTCACCTAACCTGGGATCAAGTAAGAGAAATGTTAATATTAATATCAAAATGCATGAGTAAAACAACTTACTTGTTTGCTTTTCTATAGGTGGATGTGGCTTGGTGGAGATATGAGAGAGAAACAACTAGACTGTATGCATTGCCTGTTGCATTGCCTGTACAAGAGTCTCATTGGATCATTGCCAGCCCAGTTTCTCATGGCTAGTTCCTTAGTGAAAGGGTACATAATTGGTTTGTCAGTACCAACCAGCAGAGGACATCGACTGATATCCCATCATTTGTGCTAAACACCATATCCATGCCAGAACCTTATTAGAGTCGTGCTCATGATGGTTTTGATATTGGGGCCTTTCTGCTTTCACCGGATGTGCCATACATCCAATTCATTCTAGATCGGCTTTGATGTTTCTCCTGCTGGTGTTTGGGGGCTTCTTGGAGGAGAAGAAATGGAAGAAATAGAAGTGGAGGAAGAAGAGGTAGAGGAATACAAAGAAGAAGACAAGGACAAGTAGGAGGAGAGTAAGCCTTCTTCCCATTTGCGCAGCGACTCTAGGGCTGGCACTTCTTAGGTAAACACTTAATATTTTGCTATTACAATTATTTCTTCTTAATTTATTCTGACTATCTCCATGATTATTGTAGGCTACTAGTTCTCCTAGTTGTGGAGTTATTCCACCGTATACGACTCTAATACAGCAGAAATTCTCTCCCTTTACTCCTTCTTCATATCTAGATGTGCCATCTTATCCTCAGGGCTTTGATCTTAATTACCTAGTATGTTTCCTTGTACCATAAATGATACGTGCTGTATGTATCCATGAAAATGTATGGACTTACCTTTTCCATGTCTGGCTCACAGCGGATGTTTGAGGAAGAGAATAGATAGCTGCAAGAGGAATTAACTGCTAGTCATTGGCATGCTGCTCATTTTGAAGGATTATACCATCAGGAGGCACAAAACTTCCAGGATTTATATTTTCAAGGCTTGAGGGATCCAAATGCTTCTTCATCAAGGGGACCTTGGACTGATGACTGCTATGCGCCTCCTCCTTTCTCAAGTGATGACTGCTGTAGATCTAACTTTTAGGCCAGTAGGGATTCAGGTGCTTCCTCCTTGCCTCCTCCTACAACAGGCGATGACTTTCTCAGGGCTTTGTTTGATTATGGTCTGCCTCACTCTTTATAGTGATCATAATGTATTATATTAAATAAAAGCCTTGTATTAATATAATAATAATAATAGTAAGAATAATAATAACAATAACAATAATAATTTTCCTATAACTTTGACATTACTAATTTTTTTACTTGTTCGTATCTTCTTTTTAATGCATACAGACACCCATGACGAATTCAAATTTGGATTCGTTCATGGATAAGGGTTTGAAAACCATGATAGACTTGGTATGCTAATAACCACTCAACATAAAATGCCATTCCTTGTGCGCTTTCATTTTAAATCACTGCCCATTCCTTGTACACTGCGGTCTGCAAGCCAATGCCTATTTAAATTGACTACAATTCTTCATTCAAGATAGATTACCAATATGCTTATTCCAATCACCAACTTTCCTTGCAACTTTAGCTACTATAATTGAAATAAATCATGCACAAAAAAAATCAAACAGCTTCAATTTTTCTTCAAGCCTAGTCATATTTTGCACACTCAATTCAAAATGATTTCAAAAAACCTATCAATGACTGAGTTAAATTTAAAGAAAATGAAAGATTTATTTAAGACCATTAAACCTACACATTAAGAGCAAATATCTTGGTCTCAAATTAGTGGTTTAAAGTGCTTTCAAAATGTCAAGTTAGACAATTCCTTCTTACATGCCATATCTTCCTTTTGTGATTTGAAAACTAGGACTTTCAAGATAACCAACTTTGAAAAATGTCATGTGATCGAAGAATTTGAAGCTATTCTTGGATACCCAGGTAATCAACCAATTGCATTACCCATACTGACTTCAAGGACTCATAAAAAGATGCAGAAGCTGCTTCAACTCTCAAAACCCGAAGTCCTACAGTTGACTAGAGTTGTGAAAATCATGCTTGGTCCATTGATTGACTTTTGCACTTATCATTTTGCTCCGACCAAAGTGTGTGGATGCATATTTTGCCTATGTTTGATTGGTCAATTTTTCCTTGTTTCTCTCAATGGCGACATTGATCGACTGGATATTACTGACTAGATGGAGGGACGATTGTCACCAGTACCCATGATCTTAGTTGAAACCCTAGTTGGACTGGACCAATTCAAGATAAATTCTTTGAGGAGGTTGGCTGGAGGTCCTTTGCTACTTTAGGTAATTACCTAAACTACCCTTTTAAATTTTTAATGTAGGCCTTTTATTTTATTGCTCTAATTTTTGCATAGTCCACCCTTGTTGGTTTTTGGAACTAGTGAGCTGTCCTAATTTTTTCCCAGGCTGCCCTTGTAGGTTTTTAGCCTAGCAGACTCTTCCACTTTTTTTTTTCATTTTTGTTCTAAGTTTTGCCTAAATCAACCTTATTGGTTTTCAAAGCTAGAGAATTGCCCTAATTTTTGCTTAGGTCGCCCTTGTAGGTTTTTATTGTAACGTGCATTTTTTATGACTTGTTATTTGTCTTTACAGATTTGGCTATAGGAGTGTCTCTGCTTGCTGAACACCCTGTATATGGGCTGCACCAAGTATCTGCCCTGACATCACTATGAAAGGAAATTGCTTCATCCCGCCTATTCATTTGTTGAGTGGGTTGACTGGATCTACTCCCGGGCTGTGATTAATATCCGTTGGTTGGTACCTTGTTGAAAGATTACCCATGTCACCATTCGAACATATCTTATGTATGTTCCTCTTACTGCTCTCCGCCGAGGAACTTACATGATCCTCACCGACTTAATTGCTAGTATGGTGCCGAGCCTCGAGGTTCTGAGTTTTCTACTGATTTAGACATGCCCTATATGACTGAAGCTTTTGGGTTGACTAAAGTAAAGTTGGCATGCACGTTACACTTATCATCTGCCATAGATTTCACACTTGCTAATTCTTTAGAAAAAATGATGTTAGGATGAATAATAATGATAGTAAAAATGTTTTCTTTTTCTTTTATAATTTATCATAACTTTTTATTATTGTGTTATTTATTTTACTCTAATGGTCAGGTCATTCAAAATAGTGCACATGTAACAATTTTAACATTAACTGTGAACATATAACAATTTTAACATTAAGTATGTTTTATTAAATTGGGGAACAACCAAAAATATAAAGCCAACATACATAAGATCACTCATGTTGCCAACCAGCTCTCTCGGGTTTTCTAATTAATAATTTTCTCTCATTTAGCCCTAATTGTTGCCTAGCTCACCTTTTCCGATTTTCAAAACTAGAGGACTGCTCTAACTATCGCCTAGGCTGCCCTTATAGGTTTTTAACCTAGCGAGCTCTTTTTTTTCATACATAAAACCTTTTCAACCTATCAGTGTTCACTGGCTCACTAAACTCATTCCCATCCATGTCTGAGAACTTAACTGCACCCTTGTTCATGACATGTTTCACAACATATGGCCCTTCCCAACCAGGTCTAAACTTTCCTCTTGGATCAAGGACATTAGTCTTGCACTGCTTCAGTTCGCTGACTTTAATCTTATTGGTCTTAACCCTCCTATTGTAGGCCCGAGCTTTCTTTCTTTGATACAGCGAATGAAGATACAGTACCTTCAACCTTCTTTCTTCTAATAAGGTCAGTTGTATACATCTACTTGATACCCATTCTATCTCAGGCAATTCAGCTTCTAAGACCACCCTCGTTGATTTGCTATCAATTTCAATTGGCAACACTGCTTAGCGTCATTCTAGTCAGGGTTCGCACACTTGTCCTATGCCACCATAAAGTAAAAGGAAGCATTTTCGACTAATCTCTATACATCTTGGTCATCTTAGACAAAATCTGCTTAATTGTCTTGTTTGTTGCTTCCATTGCACCTTTAGCCTTTGGTCTATAAGGGGAGGATCGGTGATGACGGATCTGGTATTTCGAGAATAAGTCCTTAATGGCTCTTTGAAAGTGCACTCTATTGTCTGATATTACATTTTGTGGGACCCCATACCTACAGATGAGATTTTTTTCAATAAATCTAGTCATTTGTCTTGCCCCCATCTTGTTGAAAGATTCAGCTTCAACCCATTTTGAAAAATAATCCACTGCTACTATAATGAATCGATGTCCGTTCAAAGTTGTCATATGTATCTCTCCAATAATGTTAATTCCCAAGTTATGGAAGGCTAGGGTGAAGACATAGAATGCAATTCTTTGGGAGGCATGTGATTTAAGTTTTCGTACATCTGGCACTGCTGGCACCTCTTCACAAAGTCAATATAGTCTCTTTCCATGGTCAACCAATAGTACACTACAAGAAAATAGGTCTATGCCAACACAATTTTGCCAACGATTTATAAGTGTCAATCATCTATGACGCTAAAATAAAGTGTTGGCAAAATTACCAACGTTTATCCAATAACGTTGGCTAAATAATGAAAAATAATGTATTTTTCATTGTTCTTTATTAAGCGTTGGTATATTCCAATAAATTACAATTGCTTTTTTTAAATGTTGATATTTTTAATAATTTGCCTACACTTTTTTAGATGCATAGTTATATATTTTTGCCAATTGAACTCAATTTTGCCAACGCTTTGTAAAAATGTTGGTAAAGTTATGTAAGTGTCAATTATTTTTGAAACTAAAATAAAGCATTGGAAAATTACCAATGTTTATCCAATAACGTTGGCCAAATTACCAATGTTTATCCAATAATATTGGCAAAATAATGATAAATAATATATTTTTTGATGCTCTTTATTAAACGTTGGTATATTTTAATAAATTATTAACACTTTTTTTGTGTGTTGACATTTTTAATAATTTACCTGTGCTTTTTTAGATGCATAGTTATATTTTTTTTATCAATTCAACTCAAATTTTCCACTGCTTTGTAGAAACATTGGTAAAGTTATGTAAGTGTCATTATTTAACTTCTTACGCTAACATAAACGTTGATAAAATTATCAACATTTTTCCAACATCGTAGGTAAAATAATGAAAATAGTATATTTTTCAACATTATTTATTAAGCATTGAAATTTTTTTAAATAAATTACCAATACTTTATTCCTACATTGGTATTTTTAATAATTTGCTTATGCTTTTCAAATGCATAGTTATATTTGTTTTTACCAATTTCAACATAATTTTGCCAATGCTTTGTAATAGTGTTGGGAGGGTTATGCAAGTGTCAATATATAATTTCTTAAGCTAACATAAAGCTTTGAAAAAATTACCAATGTTTTCAAAAAACATCAGTAAAATAACAAAATTAGCATATTTTTTGACATTATTTATTAACCGTTGATATGTTTTAAATAAATTACTAATACTTTTTTCATGTGTTGCTACTGTTAAATATTTACCTATACTTTTAAATGTGTAATTATATTTTATATCAATCTCAATATAATTTTCCCAATGCTAAAACAAAAGCATTGGAAAGTTTATTTTAGTGTTAATAGTTTACTAAACTAATCTAAATCATTCATAATATTATATACACTTTCTTTTTTTAATATGTAGTAATTAATTTTATATATTTTAGTTATATTTATAACAATTTTTTTATAGCGTTAGCAATATTTATTTAATTTTAGACCCAATCAAAACTCTCCAAGACTCTTATTACATCAATGCAACCATAGGCTCTCATCCTTTTTACTCCATCAAATCCTATTACTCTCATGCACTAATCTTACCTCAACCATTCTCCTTCTACTACTTTCTAATATCTCGAAGGAAACCAATTTCTCATTAAGGATTTCACTCTAGTCCAGGACGTTTTGGCGGTGATGATTCTGGCATATCACTTTCTATTTTTGTAATTATGGAGAAAGCACTTTCCTTTATTTACTTAAACATGTTATTTTCATTCAATATAGAAATTTTTAGTTATTTTCATTTAGGAATAGAAAGTTTAGGGTTTTTCATTTTTACTCTTTCTTAGTTTTGCGAAGTTAGCAGGTCTGCTTTTTTATTAATAATAATAGAAAATAAACCAAGATATACTGTGATTCATTTTTTTTTATAATTAAACTTTTGTTTCTCATTCGGGTATGTATTTATTGATTTTTTGGGGGAATTTCGATGTGGAATTTTAATTTTTATTATCTATTTGATCTTTTGATTAGATTACTTGCTTGTTGTCTCCCCTTCTCATCTCGAGCTATGGAGTTTTTCCCAGATATTAACTATTTAGACAACACATTGTATTATCTTCATGTTTTTTATTCGAAATTAGGGTTTTCGATTTGTTCTTTCTTTGTTCTTATTATGGAATTATGCAACCTAAAGTGAGGTTGGGTAAGTATAAGAGGTATGCAGAGTCAGTAGAGGGAGAGGGAGAGAATTTGCATGTAATATCCCAAAAAAATTTTAAAATAAATATTAATTTTGAAAATTTATTAAAGGATTTAAAAGTGTATATATTTTATTAAGTGAAAAAGGAGATGTGTATATGATGTATATATGTAGATATATACAATATATACAAGTTAATATCTTGATAAGATCAAAAGATATTTTAATTATTTAAATAGATATTAATTAATGGATAGAGGAAGATGGTGTTTGGGATTAATTATATTAAAATAATATATTGCTTGGTGGAGATTAAAAGAGGGAAATTATGTGGTTTTAAGAGATGTGTTGGTTAAGTGGAGTTGGTGATCACTATTCCCATCTTATTCTTCCTCCTTGGTAGTCGACCATCATCTTTATCAAATGGAAAGAGATTTTGCTTCTAGCTAACTCAAATAATTGAAGAATTTCAAGTGATCAAGTTGGAGTTTTAAGGATTTTTCTTTGTTTTCCTATGGAAGTTTGTATGAGTTTATTGGATGTTTGGTGTAGTTGTGTTAATGGTTGATTTTGGTATGTTTGAAGTTCTTTTGTCTATTTAATTTTGAAGTTTGGGGTTGGATTGAAGAAAAGGGTTAAGTTTGGTGAGGAGAATAAAAGTGTTGGGTTGTGAGATTGTTGAGGGTTGAAGTATGGTTGTGATTGTGTATTTTTGTGTTTATTTGAGTTGTGTTGATGTGTATACAAGTATCATGTGGTATAATGATGGTTTTGGCTGAGTTTGAATGAGTTAAAAAGGTTCATGAAAGATAATAATTGGATGTGGCAATTTTTGTGCCGATATCAGGTTTTTGGCCTGACACGCCCGGTGGCACGGCGATGTTTTTGGGAGTGTCGATGGTTTTATTTTCAGAGTTGGTGACACGACCAGTGACACACCCATGTCACTGAGCGTGTCATAGCTACTGTGATATTGTAGAATTGACACGACCAGTGACACTCCCATGTCATTGAGCGTGTCATAGCTACTATGATGTTGTACAATTGATACGTGCAGTGACACGCCCATGTCACTGAGCGTGTCATAGCTACAGTGTTGTTGGAGAATTGACATGTGCAGTGACACGCCCATGTCTCTGAGCATGTCAAAGCTTCTGTATTGTGAGTTTAGGGCACGGTCATGGACACGCCCATGCTGTTAAGCATGTCATGTGTAGAGTTTGCCTTTGATATTTCTTTTCCTCAATTTCCTTTGTGTATCACTTAGTGATTATTTATAATCAAATTTGGTTTAGGCTTGGAAGAGACTTGAGATACCCAATCCAAGTGTTGAGAGAGAGCTTGGTACAGGAGATTGAAAGTGGTATTTGTTACTTATAGAGGTAAGTACAAACTTTGAATACATTACTTATATTTGCATGACATTTGGGCTTAACGCATCTGGTTGGAAAATTTGTTAAGTTACTTACTACATTATTGATACATGAGTAACATGCTATGATTTGTACATTGTGAATTATTTTGAAATACAGAAGGTAATTAAGTAATGTGTTGTAAATGAAAAGAAATGTGGCATAATGTGATAAGTTATGTGGAAACATAATAACAAGAAAGGAATACCAAGGGTAACCATTCAACATTGTGTTCATACATGTATTTTCTGATAAAGCAGCAAGTTACAAAAAATAACCAAACTCAAATAAACTCTTTTGTCAACTAGCAGTCACAACCAATAATTACATTAAGACAAAACCACCAAGCAATGAAAATCTAGTACAAAACTCACAATGATACGGCCTTCGATCCTCATATCCTTCTGCTCAAAAAGCCAAATCTGGATTCAAGCTTTCTATACCACCATCGCAGGCAGGAAAGCATACACACCACCCCAAAATGGAAAAGCTGATTTTAGCCAAAAACTCAGAAATCCACTAAGAGAATGAATGAACTAAGCCAAGAACTAAATTACACTTTGAAGAAACTTGAAAATCAGGTTCTGGCACAGCACAATCACAGCAAGAGAAAGGGAGAAACAAAAGCCAATCAAATAGACAGAGAAAAAGCATTAAAAACCTCAAAAAGAAAGTGATAGCTAAAGACTAAAAGTAGTAAATTGGAAAAGCAGAGAGAGAAGTTTACAATGGGCTGGGTCATAATCCTCTGGACTTTGGTACTCGCCATTGTTGTAATGATATCAAGTGTTCTACATGCACAGGAAAAAAAAAAGGTTAGAGACCTTAAACCCTAGAGCAGAGGTTAACAATTATGATTAAAAAAGTGGGCAATTTCATTATTAATTACATTTCAACAAAAAATTAAAACTATAAACACATTCTCTTCTTCAAGAAAGGCTCAAGAACAAACTTGAACTAGAAACAATATATAGAACATCCTCTCCATCAAGAACTCATTGAACCATCTGAGATGAGGATCAGTGCAAGCCGATCCCTCTCCATTCTCATCAATAAATCAATTTCTCGAACAAACTTTCATCAACAACTTCCTTTGACCCATAATGTGAAAGAATGAACTGTTCATGATTTTCGCAAAATTAACATTCAAATTCTAAAACTTTTTTCAACTAAATTCATATAGACATAGACAAATCAGCATCTTTCAAAACTTAATTTTAAACTATGCCCACATGTCACTCATTGAAGGAGCCTTAGTTTCATGTGGAGCCAGCAAGAGACAAAGCGATTACCATAGAGAAAAATTATTCAAAAATCTCAAGACAGAATAAAGAGAGAGTAGTACCTGCTGTGACGTGTATTTTCCGGCACTATAGCACCTGTGGTGACGTCTACTTTCTGGCGATATTGCCCACAAGAATGACGACGGTGCGCAGTGAGCACTTCTCCGAGTCAGCAGCGTCGCGAGAATAAGAGAATGGCAGAAGGGAAAAAACAGAACACTATGGTAAGGTGGGAAAAAACTGAAGGGGTCAAAATCTTGAAGAAAAAAATTGTATTAAACATCTCTGTGAAGGCGAGAGGAGGCTGAGATGAAGATGGCGATGCTGCGATGGTGGGCGGAGATGAAGATGGTTGGTTAGAAGAGAGGAGCGGCGCAAATAGGAGACAGTGAGGATTCTGAGATTGGGTTAGGGCAGTAAAACATTTGATACATGTGTCTTTCGAAAATATCCCAAAAATTTAATTTTCTTTGTTAATTTTAAAAATATTATTTTTTCAAATATATATTTAATATATTAAAAATATACTTTATTTTTAAATAGACATAGATTATATATTTAATATATCAAGTGCATATAAAAAAACAATATTTTTTTTTAAAAAATAAAAATTGTGTTATACAATATAGTTTCTTAAAAAAATCAGAATTATCTATATTTATATTTATTTTATTTTGAAGCTAAATTAAAAAATATTTTAATTATTTATATGATGATAAATATTAGACAGTAAATTAGTATAATATAATATAATATAATTTTATACTATTAATATGTTATACTATTAATTTTACTATTTTAATTTACAAAACACAATTCATTATATTATTAGTACTATTAGTACTGTTTATTACTTAATAACTAATAAGTATTTATTATAACCACTAAATACGTAGATCACTTAATAAAAATACCATTTTAATTTAATAAAATATTCGTAAATTTGAATTACGAATATGATTCTATCATACTCCACTTTAAGATAATGAATTGCAAAAAAAAATTAAATACTAATTTAAAATTTTATATTAGTGATAATAACTAAAATTTAATTTGTGATTATAAATTATTAAATTAATATCAGTGTAGCAAATATATAGTCAAATTTTATTTTCATCGCAAATCCGTCGCAGATTTATTACGGATTTGCAACCGATTTGTGACGGCTTTCTCAAAATTCCTTCAACTTGTTATTCTGTCGCAAATACGTTGCAGATCCGTCGCAAATTTACGACGGAAATTTTCCGTTGCAGATTTTCGTCGCAAATGCCGAATATTTTTGTAGTGAAATTTGCAACGATAGTAGACGGTAGCAGATCTCCGTTGCAAATTACTTTTTTTAGTATTTTCTACAACCAATCTGCGACGGAAAAAAATTTCGCGAAAAAATATACGCGGGTCTCTCTCCCGCCAAGTATCCGCGCCAACTTTTGCGATGATTATTTGCGACGGAATGATTTTCGTCGCAGATTTACTACGGATTTGCAACCGATTTGCGACCAATTTCTCAAAATTCCTCTAACTTGTCCTTCCATCGCAAATCCGTCGCAGATCCGTAGCAAATTTGCGATGGAAACAAGTCCGTCGCAGATATTCGTCGCAAATGCCGAATATTTTTGTAGTGTAAGGTAAATGTTGTTGCTGATACCTTGCGTTGGAAGTCTTTGGCAGGTTTGACTACTTATTTGCTCTTGTTGCTTACTGAGTTGAGAGCATTGCATGCCCGATTTGAGTCTTGTGGTGATGGTGCATTGATGGCTCAGTTGCAATTGAGGCCGGTGTTATTGGGTCATATTAGGGAGACTCAATTGGCATATGAGAAAATCCAAAAAGCTGTATTGGATTGCAAAAAGGGGGAGAGTCGAGACTTTCATGTGAGAAGTGATGGCAGTTTGTGGTACAGAGATAGGTTGTGTGTTCCTAATTATGCAAGACTAAAAAAGGTAATTTTGGAGGAAGCACATTAGTCAACTTATGCTATGCACCTGGGAGTACTAAGATGTATCAAGATTTGAAATAATTTTATTGGTGGTCAGGTATGAAGAGGGACATAGCAGAGTTTGTATCCAGATGTCTCACTTATCAGAGAGTGAAGGCTGAACATCAAGTTCCTTCAGGATTACTTTAGCCATTATCAGTGCAAGAGTGGAAATGGGAGCGATTAACGATGGATTTTGTGACTAGATTGCCTTTGACTCAGAAGAAGCATGATGCAATCTTGGTGATTGTTGATCGGATGACTAAGACAACTCATTTTCTTCCAGTTCGGATGGATTATTCTCTTAAGAGATTGGATGAGTTGTATATCAGTGAGATAGTGAGGTTCCATGGAGTCCCAGTTTCTTTGGTATCTGATCGAGATCACAATTTACTTTGAGGTTTTGGAAGAGTTTGCAGGATGCTTTGGGTTCTCAGTTACACTTTAGCATTGCTTTCCATCCTCAGAGAGATGGGCAGTCAGAGAGAGTGATACAAATTTTAGAGGATATGTCGAGGAGCTATATCATTGATTTCTCTGGGACCTAGGATAGATTCTTACCATTAATTGAGTTTGTCTATAACAACAATCATCAATCCAGTATTAGAATGGCACCTTATGAAGCCTTGTATGGTAGGAGATGCAAGACACCTCTATGTTGGGATAAAGTTGGAGAAGGTGAATTGATTGGTCCTGATTTGATTAGGGAAATAGAAGAGAAAGTAAAGGTGATTAGGAATTTCCTGAAAGCAGCCTCAGACCGATATAAATCATATTCAGATTTAAAAAGAAGAGACATAGAATTCAGTGTAGAACATAAAGTATTTTTAAAAGTGTCTCCTTGGAAGAAAATTTTGAGATTTGGCCGTAAGGGGAAGTTGAGTTGTCGTTTCTTAGGACCTTATAAGGTATTGGAGAGAGTTGGACCAGTGGCCTATAGACTAGCTTTGCCTTCTGAGTTGGATCAAATTCACAAAGTCTTCCATGTTTCTATGTTTCGGAGGTACAGGTCAGACCCATCTCATATTTTGTCAGTGGAGTCTATAGAGATGAATCCATATCTGACTTATGAGGAAGAACCAGTAGCTATTTTGGCCTGTGAAGTGAAGGAGTTGAGAAATAAGAAAGTGCCACTTGTGAAAGTTCTTTAGAAGAATCATGCTATGGAAGAAGCAACGTGGGAGAGTGAGCAGATGATGTGGGATTTGTATCCCCAGTTGTTCCACACTTGAGAGCAGGTAATTTCGAGGATGAAATTTATTTGTAGAGGGGGAGAATTGTAATATTCCATAAAAAATTTGAAATAAATATTAATTTTGAAAATTTATTAAAGGATTTAAAAGTTTATATATTTTATTAAGTGAAAAAGGAGATGTGCATATGATGTACATATGTAGATATATATAATATATACAAGTTAATATCTTGATAAGGTCAAAAGATATTTTAATTATTTAAATAGATATTAAATAATGGATAGTGAAAGATGATATTTGGGATTAATTATATTATAATAATATATTGCTTGGTGGAGATTAAAAGAGGGAAATTATGTGGTTTTAAGAGATGTGTTGGTTAAGTGGAGTTGGTGATCACTATTCCCATCTTCTTCTTCCTTCTTGGTAGCCGGCCATCATCT
Source organism: Garcia nutans (assembly GCA_947685225.1). Classification (NCBI taxonomy): domain Eukaryota; kingdom Viridiplantae; phylum Streptophyta; class Magnoliopsida; order Malpighiales; family Euphorbiaceae; genus Garcia; species Garcia nutans. Next base: position 9,550,243 of record CANTUV010000003.1, on the reverse strand, counting down.
TCATCAAAGGGAAAGAGATTTTTCTTCTAGCTAACTCAAATAATTGAAGGATTTCAAGTGATCAAGTTGGAGTTTTAAGGAATTTTCTTCATATTTGGTAAGTTTCCAACTTGTTTCTTTGATTTCCTTTGGAAGATTGTATGAGTTTTTTGGATGTTTGGTATAGTTATGTAAATGGTTAATTTTGGTATGTTTGAAGTTCTTTTGTCCATTTAATTTTAAAGTTTGGGGTTGGATTGAAGAAAAGGGTTAAGTTTGGTGAGGAGAATAAAAGTGTTGGGTTGTGTGATTGTTGAGTTGTGAAGTATGGTTGGGATTGTGTATTTTTGTGTTTATTTGAGTTGTGTTGATGTTTATACAAGTATCGTGTGGTATAATGATCATTTTGGCTGAGTTTGTATGAGTTAAAAAGGTTTATGAAGGATAATAATTGGATGTGGCAATTTTTGTGCTGATATCAGGTTTTTGGCCTGACAAGCCCGTGTTAGGAAATAAAGGAGATCACTGACAACAAAAACACGTAGCAGAAAAATTTTTGATCTCTGATTTCCCACCAGGACCCATGCTGTTCGTTTAATTCGACGAAAGTTTTCAAAGAACTAACCTGTTGATGATTCGAAATCACAATTTGGAAGAGATGCCTCGATCGCGAAACACCCTCTATTGCGTATCAACACGAATGCTACCATCTGGAGTGCTAGCTCTCTGCAACGGCGAAGGCTGGAAAAACGTTTTCTCTAAAATGTATTTGGGTTCCTTTGTTTTCATTCTCTTTCGTTTTCTAACGTTACCTCTAAGAAGACTTAACGTCTGGAGTGAATATAATCACTCTAGAATCCAATTCGAAATTGGATAAAATAAGTCAAATTCAGAATCCAAATCTAATAAGGATTCTGAATATATTATCTAATAATATATATAAAAAAACAAAAATAATAATAATAATAAATATTAATATCTAATATTAATATTATTAATATTATATCCAGCCCAAAGCGCATTCTTGTGTGTGACCCGATAGGCCCATATTAATTGGCAGTCAATTTAATCTCTATTAAACCAACAAGTCGTAATTGGCCTCTAGCAAGGCGCTACAACTACCCAATTAATATAAGGAATGTCCAATTTACCTAATAATAGTACATGCATTAATCCCTTTGTCACACGATATCTAGCTTGAACATAAGTCATGGTCAACGTCATACTTATATTGTCCAAACTTATGATTACTCGATCTCCAAGTAGACTGATAAAAACAAATGAAATTGATCACACTATCAATTCATTTGAGCACGGCCATGCATTTCACAGTCTCACTTATCGAGGGGACCAAAAGATATCTCTCTCAAAGAGAGGGACAAATTCTATCTTGATTATTCATTATCCTCTACATAATTTCTATCATATATGATCGTAACCTTTATTACTATCCAGTTACGGATAATGTTTGATCATGTCAAAATATAATAGTCCTTATTTTGGAAACTATGACAATCTCAAGTCAAAGAATTAATACATAACTATCATGAGATTTACTTATGACACTAACCCATGTAGTAATCTCATGATGGGTCTATCCAATACATTATTCTCTAATAAGTATCTATGAAATTGATTTGTATCACTATACACATAACCATCTGATGATTATCAAATCAATGTTCATTATGGTTAATAATTTTTTTTATCTCTATAACAATAATAAACCAGGGACAAATATCAAAATTGTGTAACATGCAAACAAACAATAATGATAATAAAACCTCATTTATTAATAATGAATGTATAACATAAAGATCCAAATAAATGACCTAGGGCACATACACTAACAATCTCCCACTTGCACTAGGCCTACAAATTTCTAATACCCATAGATCTAGTGTGCTGATCATGCTTGACCCGTTAGAGAGGCTTTGTTAATGGATCTGCTATGTTATCATTTGTGTCAACTTTGCATAACTTGATATCTCCTCTATTGATAATGTCTCGAATGAGGTGAAAACGCCTGAGTATATGCTTAGACCTTGGATGAGATCTAGGCTCTTTTGCCTGTGCTATGGCACCATTGTTGTCACAATAAATGTCCATAGGATTTGCAATGCTAGCACCACTCCTAGCTCAGTGATGAATTTCTTCAACCAAACTGCTTCCTTAGTTGCATCTGATGCTGCTATATACTCAGCCTCTGTTGTAGAATCAGCCACGGTGCTTTATTTTGAACTCTTCCAACTAACAGCTCCACCATTCAATGTGAATACAAAACCTGACTGCGATCTAAAATCATCTATGTCAGTTTGGAAACTAGCATCTGTGCAACCATTTACAACTAGCTCATCTTCCAAACCTCCATAAACCAAGAATACATCTTTAGTCCTTCGAAGGTACTTAAGAATATTCTTGACAGCTGTCCAGTGACCTTCACCGGGATCAGCTTGAAATCTACTAGTTGCGCTTAATGGATATGTGACATCTGGTCTAGTATATAACATGGCATACATAATAGATCCTATAGCAGAAGCATAAGGAATCTTATTCATTCGATCTCGCTCATCAGATGTCATAGGACATTGACTCTTGCTGAGATGAATGCCATGAGACATAGGCAAGAATCTCTTTTTGGAATCTTGCATGTTGAACCTCTTCAACACTTTATCTATGTATGTACTTTGACTCAGGCCAATTATCCTTCTAGATCTATCTCTATAGATCTTTATACCAAGGATATAGGCAGCCTCACCTAAGTCTTTCATTGAGAAAGAATTCCCTAACCAAGTCTTAACCTTTTGCAAGGTAGGGATATCATTCCCAATGAGTAATATGTCATCCACATATAAGACTAAAAACACTACTGCACTCCCACTAACCATCTTATAAACACAAGGTTCATCTTCATTCTTGATGAAACCAAAGTTCCTAACTGTTTCATCAAAATGAAGATTCCAGCTTCGAGATGCTTGATTCAATCCATAAATGGATCTTTGAAGCTTGCAAACCTTTTTAGAATTCTCAGAATTTACAAAACCCTCAGGTTGTGTCATATACACATCCTCAAGCAAGTTTCCATTAAGGAAAGCGGTTTTGACATCCATTTGCCATATCTCATAATCATAGTATGCTGCAATGGCAATGAGAATTCTAACAGACTTAAGCATAGCAACTGATGAAAAGGTTTCATCATAGTCTATACCATGAGTTTGCTTGAAACCTTTTGCAACAAGCCTTGCTTTATAGGTCTGCACATTCCCATCCATGTCAGTTTTCTTCTTGAAAACCCATTTGCAACCAATAGTAGTCTTAATACCCTCTAGAGGATCAATTAAAGACCAAACTTGGTTGTCAAACATAGATTGCATCTCAGATTTCATGGCTCCAAGCCATTTGTTTGAATCTGGACCTGACACAGTTTCTTGATAGGTAGTAGGCTCATCTTGATCTATGAGCATTACTTCACTATCATCAGTCACAAGAAATCCATATCTCTCTGGCTGACGACGTGTCCTATCAGACCTGTGAGGGATTTGTGTTACATCTTCAGACTCCATAACTATTTGTGGTTCTGAAATAGGCTCTATAGACAGCTCAATGATTTCTTGTGGTACTTGAGTTTCCTCAAGTTCTACTATACTCCCACTAGTTCTCTTAGAAAGAAATTCCTTTTCCAAAAAGATCCCATTTCGAGCAACAAACACTTTGTTCTCTGAAAGAGTATAGAAATAGTATCCTTTAGTTTCCTTAGGATACCCCACAAAATTATATTTGATAGACTTTGGAGCTAACTTATCTGAAACTGGTCTTTTCACATAAGCTTCACAACCCCAAATCTTAAGAAAAGACAAACTAGGTGTCTTACCTGTCCATATCTCATATGGTGTCTTTTCAACCGCCGTAGATGGTACACGGTTCAGAATGAATGCAGCTGTCTCCAAGGCATAACCCCAAAAAAATAAAGGAAGATCCGCTTGACTCATCATTGATCGAACCATATCTAATAGAGTTCGATTTCTCCTTTCAGAAACTCCATTCCACTGTGGAATTCCTGGAGGAGTCAGTTGATCCCTTAGATGATCATCAAACTCTTGGCTCAAATATTCACCACCTCGATCTGATCGAAGTAGTTTAATTGTTTTACCAAGTTGATTTTGTACTTCATTTTGAAAAGTTCTAAACATTTCAAAAGACTCATGCTTATGTTTCATTAGGTAGACATAGCCATACCTACTGAAATCATCAGTAAAAGTAATGAAGTATCAAAATCCTCCTCTGGCACTAATGCTAAAAGGACCACATACATCTGTATGTATCAAGCCCAATAAATCATTAGCCCTTTCACTATGCCCAGTAAAAGGATCCTTTGTCATCTTACCAAGCAAACAAGACTCACATGTTTCAAATGATTCAAAATCAAATGAATCTAATAATCCATCTTGTTGGAGCTTAGAAATGCGTTTCTCATTTATATGGCTAAGGCGACAATGCCATAAATAAGTAGGGTTTAACTCATTTTTCTTAGTTCTCTTAGAAGTTATGTTATAGATATCATTACCATTAGAATCATCAAGATTAAGGATATAAAGGCCATTATAAGAATTTGCAATACCATAAAGCAAATCATTTTTATCAAAAATAGAACATTTCTTATTCTTAATAAAAAATGAATAACCTTCATTATCCAAAACAAATACTGAAATAAGATTCCTACTCATAGTAGGAACATAAAAGCAATTGTTCAAAATTAACAAAAACCCATTGGGCATAACAAGTTCATAAGTTCCTACAACTATAGCAGCAACTCTTGCTCTATTGCCAACACGTAGGTCCACTTCGCCCTTCTTCAGCATCCTACTCCTTTTGAGTCCCTGCATATTTGTACAAATATGAGATCCACATCCGGTATCTAATACCCAGGAAGAAGGAATAGATAAATTAATTTCTATAACATAAATACCTGAAGATGTAGTCGCACTACCCTTCAACTTCTTTAACTCATCCAAATAGAGTTGACAATTTCTCTTCCAATGCCCAGGCTTATTGCAATGGAAACAAGTCCCTTCCTTAGGAACTTTAGCCTTAGGTTCAGGTTTTGGTTTAGCTTGTCCCTTGGACCCTTTAGCACCTTTTGCCTTACCCTTGCCTTTAGTATCTTTGGCTTTCTTTTTCATTTGTTTAATATTGACATTCAATATTTGGGTAGGCTTTTTGATATTCCCCTCAGCAGTTTTGAGCATACCATGTAGCTCAGGAATGGATTTCTCCATGTCATTCATGTTATAGTTCATGAAAAACTATGAGAAACTGCTAGGCAATGAATGTAGGATCAAATCCGTGGAGAGTTCTAAACTCAGGGGATATCCAAGTCTAGCAAGGTGATCTAGATAGCCTTTCATCTTCAAAACATGAGCACTAACAGATTCACCTTCAGACATTTTGCAGTCAAATAATGCAACAGCGGTGTCAAACCTATCTTGCCTAGCCTGTTGTTGGAAAGCTTGTTTGAGATGCACACTCATCTCATAAGCCTCTAAGTATTTCAGATCCTTCTGAAGTCCTAGACACATAGTAGCCAACATAAGACATCCTATGTCATTGGAATCATCCACATGCTTCTTATGCTTACTCTTAACAGCATTAGAAGCATCAGCAGGAGGTGGGTCAGGGACAGCTTCATCAAGCACGTAGGACTTTTTCTCTTGTTTGAGAACAATTCTCAAGTTCCTAAACTAGTCAACAAAATTAGTCCCACATTATTTCAGTTTTTCCTTCTCAAGGATAGATCGCAGTGATAAGGTGGAATTGTTATTAGCAGCCATCTACAACAAAGTTAAATTTTAATTAATAATGAGGTTTAAATTATTTAAACTCCTACTAAAAATATAACCCTCTAAAGAAATATTTTAGTAGGCTAAGATCCGTATTTCACTTAATTCTAAACTCAGCTTTGGTGTGACGCTTAAAATCAAGTTATTTAGGTAGGTAACATCTTTACCAATTACATCTCATGTAACTCTTAGTAATTATGGAATATTGACATCATATGTCATAGCATGTTGAATTCCATCTAATGCCTTAGGCCCAAAACCATTTTGATAGCCTAATTAAGTCTAACTAATTTTAAAACATATGAGTAGCACTATTACTCATCCTACTTAGCTAGGAATGTTTAAAGCATATTGCTTTGGCAATACCTACTTTAATACAATCTTAGTTTTGATAGGTGTTCAAAACGTGGATGGCATTTAGACTTAAATTATTAATGAGGGTTCAACTAAATTATTATCATGTCTTGCATTACATATCATTATATTTTAGCATCCTATATGCATATATATAATTTATCACATAAGCATCATATACCAAATGACAAAATATGTAAACGTGACATAGCATGGCCAAACTAAATATGATCTTCAAGAGACCAAATGAAGATCATAAAGGCAACCCTAGGTGAAAAACCTATCTATTACAGCACTTGAAATATTACATATCTTCAAAACTTGAGCTTGTCCTTCCATCACCATGGAACCATCTTCTCCTTGGTATGAATCTCCATCACAAACATTGTAGCTTGAATATTCATTTATTATAATAAAAGAAAATCTAACTACTAGTAAAATAAATTACAAAAAAATAAACGACACGCAGGCCGTATTTACCCAAAATTAAGATATGAATAAACCAATCACATAGGTCATAAGGCCATGCTATGCACCATGCCAAGACATCAAACAAACATAACATATTCATCACCAACATGTTAAATAGAAACAAATATATTGACATTCTTAATGTTGCGGTAATGAACTATAGGGCGCGAACATTCGGCTGTCCCGCTAGCCGGTTAGCGGGCGGGGCTCTCGCTGGCTGGTCAGCGGGCGAGGTTCCGAAGGGGCAGTGCCCCTGGGCTGGGTTGAGGGGCAGCGCCCCTCAAAGTCAAACAGAAACGTTAATGTCATTAACATTTTTCTTTGGCGAAACCCTAAAACAGAATCATTAATCTCATTAACCTTCTTACTGTTTTATTTTGAATATGTACAACCCATTACAGAATCATTACCAAATGTTTATATCACATATAAACTTAATCATTTTCATCATATGAAAATCATTTTAATCAACCAATCATATATACGTGATCATCTCATGAAAATGAAATTAAAAACACCAATCCTTTCTCATCATATGAAAAATGAATTAGGGTTTTACAAAAATGAAACCAAAAAACCAATCCTTTCTCATCATATGAAAAATGAATTAGGGTTTTATAGTTAACATGCCATACAAAATCAATATATCTCATGTAATCATATCAACATGGCATTTTCGACTTAAACAAAAACAACAAGTGTCTCTGATACCACTGTTAGGAAATCAAGGAGATCACTGCAAACCAAAAACACGCAGCGGAAAAATTTTTGATCTCTAATTTCCCACCAGGATCCATGCTGTTCATTTAATTCGATGAAAGTGTTCAAAAAACTAACCTGTTGATGATTCAAAATCACAGTTTGGAAGAGATGCCTCGATCACTAAACACCCTCTATCGTGTGTTGTCCCAAGATGGCAACCAAGAGGGGGGGGGGGTGAATTGGTTTCCTCAAGAAATAATGACAATTAAAAAACTCAACAAAATAGAAATGCGAAATAGAGAGATGGTTGAGTAATGGAAGAAAGAAAGAACACATAAGATTTATAGTGGTTCGGATTTACTTCAATCCTACATCCACTTCCTTAACAACTTGTTAAGGTTCCACTAATCTTTGAAGTTTTTACAAGCTCACTTCCAACTTTGGTGTTTTCACAAGTTCACACCTAACTTCAACAGTGCTTTTCTAAGGCTTACACTCAAGAACCTTTAAAGGAGTTTTTAAGGCTCACTCTCACAACCTAAACAAGAGTTTTACAAGGCTTACTCTCACAACCCAAGTGTTTTCCAAGCTCACACTCAAACTTATACAATGGTGTTTTCAATGCTTACACCTAACATTCATTACAATTCAAATGTAAGTTTAAGTAAAAGAAAAGTTGTTGCTTGGCTATCAAATTCTTTTTTTGCTTCACTTCTTATTGCTTTTATTGTAGAAGCACTGTATTTATAGCCAATGTGGTCTTACTAGCCGTTATTGATAGTGAGAATAAAGTCTTGGCAGTTTAGACCTTCTTTATTAAACTGTCCGAAGTATTTCGCGGTCGTCCTTCATACAAGGATGGTCGCGCTCATATCTTGTGCGGTCATCCTTGGACAAGGTACGGTCGCTGCATTTGAAAATACTTCAACGGTTGAATTTTACTACTCTGCAGTAGGAATCTTGCCCATGCTGTGGTTGTCGGGACGGTCGCGCATAACAAAGGTGCGGTCACCCTTTTTGAATGTTGAAGTGGGTTTATAACGGTCATGTCATGTGTCATTCTCTGACAGGGCAGAAGAGATGTCCGCCAAAATTTGAATGTCGCGGTCGCCGTAGGCAGCATCTCGCGGTCGAGTTGAGAGACTCATGTCGAACTTCTGGACGCACTTGAGGACATGAACACTACTGCCTCTTTAAGCAATTTTCTCCTGCATTGGCATAGTGGTCTCGAATATGAACGCGCGGTTGCTAGAGTGGTAAGTGAGGCCGTGTCATTCACCGTTCTTATCACCGTGAACCTTACTGTGATTAAAATGATTTGAGTTCCTTGAGTAGCAGTCGTCCATAACTTGGGAGGGTAGCTCTTCATTGAGTGCGGTCGTTACTAAGGTCGGGTTTTTGACCGCGAAACCTACTGTGATAAGGTTTCATCATTTAATTGAATGGTGCAGTCGTATTCAGGTTTGGTGCAACCGCTAAAAGGGTTCTGTTCAGCTTTATTTGAAGTAACCTAAGCCTGCAACAAGATTCTTTAAACACATGTTAAATGGATCATTCAATTTGAGTTGTCAAGGATCAAAATTGAGATCATTTGTCAAACAATCTCTCCCATTTTGACTTTGACAATCCAAATAGAATGATTAAAAAAAAAAAAGGCTCCCCCTTAACATATGCATGAATCATGGTTAAGTATATCTTGGTGCATTGTTATTATTTGATTATCTTGGTTTAGTTAAGCAATCATTCCAAGTTGTGTACTATTTTCTCCCCCATTATCATAGGCAAAACATTTTTCCCCATTGCATAACATATCTTTAAGATTAAAAGATACTAAACATTATGTTTATTAAAAGATAGAGGAAAGTACAAAGGTATATTAAACAAATAAAGCAACAAACATATCAAGGCATAACACAAAATGAAGATGTAAACTATTGAAACTAAATGTGTTGAAAATGAAAACTATTCTGAATCATCATCCTCATCTATCTCTTCTTCTACTAAAGGAGCTTTTCCTTTATCTTGAGGAGCAAAAGAGGTAGAGCTAGTACTAATGGACTCTTCTTCTTCAGGAAGACTTTGGGTATGATCACTTATATCCCAATCTTCAAGATTGCATTGAGGCAAGTCCAATTTGCCTTGCATATCATAGAGATTATGATGCATGTGAGATATAAGGTCAATTCTCTTGTTCAAGTGATGGAATCTTTTGGAGACACTATTCTTGAATCTAGAGAGTTTCCTGGAGAGAGATTTGATAGCATTGAGGATGGGTTGAGTAGAGGATGAGGTAGTTTCTTGAGTAGCTTTTGATGAAGTAGCTTTTGGAGGTAATTCCACAGCAACTTCCACAGAGTCTCCCTCTTCCTCAATTGTGTACCTTGGCCTTTTCTTTTGTCTATCCACAACTCCTTTTTTGCCAAAATAATACACATATGTACCTTCAATCTTCCTTACACATCCAACATGTTCTAGATAGTCAATTGTGATGGCACTAGAGGCAAGATTGAAAGGGTTTCTCAATGTAGCTAAGTTCAGATCATTTAGAAGGTTTAGGTGCCTAGCTATTTGAGTTATTTGGGAGGATAAGAAGAAAGTTCCAGTTTTTGTAACTGCATGATGATAGAGGCTGTCAATCAAGAACTTGGTTGTGTTCATTTGGATGTTGTGGGTGAAAGCATATAAAAATATGAGGTCTCTTTTTGTTACCTTTTCATTCCCATCAGCTCTTTGATGGATGGTGTAGGTGATAATCGTATGGAGCATCCAATGGGTGAGGGATTTGATGTGTATGTCTTTTGATTCTTTTTCAAAAGAAGTTTCCACAGAAATTTCTTGCCAGAATGCAGAGAGAGTTTGGTTTGAAAAGGTTTGATCGTTGTAGGAGGTTATACCATCAGCAGGAAAGTTCCAAATATTGCCAAAGTCTTCTAGGGTTAAGGCTTGGTATTGATCAAATAGTTTAAATCTAACCCCATACCATCCCAGTGCAGAGTTAGCACTCTTCTCTATTTGGAAAGACATAAGGAATTCCTTGCTTAAACTGGAATAGCCTACCTCCTCAGGAAATACAAACTTTCTCCATCCAAGGAAATCTAATAATCTTTCAATTTTGTCCTTGATATTCAGGGCAGAAAGCATCCCACCAAAAGTAGATTTGGTTCCCTCAATTTTCTCTCTTTAGCATGACATACCTAACATCTTCCTCAGAAGTTTGATGGTGAGGTTTGTGAATTTTCTCACCTCTTTTGGACTGTGGAGGAGATGGAGGATCATCTATTGGTTCTCTTATTGTCATTCCTGGAGCTCTCTTTGCTTTTCCTTTTATTTTGGAGGTTGTCTTCTTTTTGGGAGCCATTAGAATAGAAAGAAAAAGAAGAAAACTGGAAAACAGAGGGTGTTTTGAGAAGCAGATGATTTTGAGAGGATTTTCCGGATTTAGAGGGAAGTTTATATGTTTTAATAAGCAAAATATCAAAGAAACTGATGTATTATACTCTTAAATAGAAGAAATTAAGAAAATAGCCGTTTATGACTGTTGAAAGTTAAGAGTTGCGACCTGTCATACAGCCAACGGTTATAAAATTTCAAGCAGAGTGTACAGAGTGCGGTCGCAGATTTAAAAGGGTGCGATCGCGAAATGCGATCTAGCAACCATTAGCAAGATCAGTACGCTCGCGGGTGAAGAAACTGTCTATAACGGTCGAAACTATTCAAATTAGTGCATCCGCGCACAAATTTTCTCGACCGCGCACAGAGATTTTTATTTGAATGAATCTGGCAGACGAGATAGCTATCGCTATGGAGCGACTGACTTATAAATGAAAGATTCAAGGAAAGATGGAAGAATTTTCTAATGTTTAGGCAAAAGAAAATTTTATGCACATTGAAACTTCATTGATAGGCAATTAATTCAAAGTGATTCCATCAATCATTCCTAAATTAAGTTTAATGAAGTTAAGTCTATCTTCATTCAAGGGTTTTGTAAAGATATCAGCAAGTTGATTTTGTGTATCTATAAATTCTAAGATTATATTCTGATTTTGTACATTTTCTCTCAAGAAATGATGTCTAATATCTATATGTTTGGATCTAGAGTGTTGGATAGGATTTTTAGACAAATTGATAGCACTAGTGTTGTCACATTTAATGGAGATATTGTTAAATACTTTACCATAGTCAAGCAATTGTTGTTTCATCCATAATACTTCTGTGCAACAAAAACATGCTGCAACATATTCTGCTTCCGTTGTGGATAAAGCAACCGATGCTTGTTTCTTACTATGCCAAGAAACTAGACAATTACCAAGAAAGTGACATGCTCCTGTAGTGCTCTTCCTATCTAAGATACTACCAGCATAATCTGCATCTGAAAAGCCTATGATATGAAATGATGTGTTTTTAGGATACCAAAGTCCCAAATGCATTGTACCACTCAAATATTTCAAAATTCTCTTAGTGGCATTCAAGTGTGATTCTTTAGGACTAGTTTGAAATCTTGCACAAAGACATACACTATACATTATATCAGGTCAAGAAGCAGTTAAGTAAAGTAGTGATCCGATGATACCTCGATATTTCTTCTCATCTACTGCTTTACCATTTTCATCTTTACCTAATTTCAAGGATGTGCTCATAGGAGTTTTGCTAGTTTTGCAGCCATCCATTCCAAATTTCTTGATGAGTTCTTTTGTATATTTGGATTGGTTGATGAAGATCCCATCTTCACATTGCTTGACTTGCAGTCCAAGGAAGAACTTGAGTTCACCCATCATGCTCATTTCAAATTCCCTAGTCATACAAGAAGCAAATTCTTTGCACAAGGCTTCATTAGTTGCTCCAAATATTATGTCATCCACATAAACTTGTACAATCAAAATGTTATGCTTATCCTTTTTAACTAAGAGAGTTGTGTCTACTTTTCCTTTTGAAAAACCATTTTCAAGTAAATATGCACTACGTTTATCATACCAAGCTCTTGGTGCTTGTTTCAATCCATATAAAGCTTTGGTAAGTTTGAAAACATGATCAGGAAATTTGTAGTTTTCAAAACCAGGAGGTCGTTCTACATAAACTTCTTCGCTTATAAGTCCGTTTAGAAATGCACTTTTAACATCCATTTGAAAGAGTTTAAAGTTCATATGACATGCAAAAGCAAGTAATATTCTAATAGCATCTAATCTGGCTACAAGGGCAAAAGTTTCATCATAGTCAATACCTTCTTCTTGATTATAGCCTTTGGCTACCAATCTTGCTTTATTTCTAACAATGTGACCATTTTCATCAAGCTTATTCCTATAGACCCATTTGCATCCTATTATAGAGTGATCTGTAGGTCTAGGAGTAAGTTGCCAAACATTATTTCTTTCAAATTGATTAAGTTCATCTTGCATTGCAGTTATCCAATTTTCATCATTTAAAGCCTCCTCAACAGTCTTTGGCTCAATTTGAGAAACAAAAGCAAAATTAACATCTATATGATTAATTTTAGATCTAGTAATTACTCCCTTAGATGTTTCTCCAATGATGAGTTCCTTAGGATGGTCTTTCTTGTATTGCCAATCCTTAGGTAGATCTTAAGTCTTTTCTTCAAGTTCATACTGATTGATCTTTGGAGCATCAATAGATTCAAGAGGTTCAAGAGTACCTGCAGGGTCATTGAAAGTAATACCTTTCTTTTGATCACGATTAGATGATTCATCAAATACAACATGCATTGATTCTTCTATAACTAGAGTTTTCATGTTAAATACCCTATATGCTTTGCTATATGATGAATATCCTAAGAATATGCCTTCATCTGATTTGGATGAAAATTTTCCAAGTTTATCCTTGGTATTCAATATGAAGCATTTGCATCCGAATACTCTAAAATATCCAATTCTGGGTATTCTTCCATTCCATAGCTCATAAGAAGTTTTATTAGTTAAATGCCTTTTGTAAACACGATTTGCAATGTAACAAGTTATATTAACGGCTTCTGCCCAAAAGTAAGATGGTAAATCATATTCATTGAGCATTGTCCTAGCCATTTCAATTAAAGTTTATTTTTCCTTTCAACTACACCATTTTGCTGTGGAGTTCTAGGAGCAGAAAAATTATGTGAAATGCCAAGTTCATTACAAAAACCTTCAAAATTTTCATTCTCAAATTCTTTGCCATGATCACTTCTAATAGATGTGATCACATATCCTTTTTCATTTTGAACTGTTTTTGCAAAAATTTTGAAATAATTAAAGGCTTCATTCTTTTGAGCTAAGAAATTAACCCATGTGAATCTAGAGTAATCATCAACAAGAACAAATGCATATGATTTGCCTCCTAGGCTTGTAACTCTATTTGGTCCAAACAAATCCAAATGAATGAGCTCTAAAGGTCTAGAGGTGCTTATAACACTCTTTGATTTAAATGAGCTTTTATGTTGCTTACCATGTTGACAAGGTTCACAAATCCTATCTTTGTCATATTTTATCTTAGGTAGGCCGTCAACTAAGTTTTCATTGCAGATATATTTTAATTGATCCATACCAGCATGTCCTAGTCTTCTATGCCATAACCATGCATCATTATTAGTGGACATTAAACATTTAAATGTATGATTTGAATGTATGTTGATATTATAAGTGTTGTTTGTTCTAGTACCCTTAAATATGATAATATCATTTGAATTCGTGATCTTGCATTCTTTGGAATCAAAATTGACAAAGTATGCTTTATCACAAAGTTGACTAACACTTAGCAAGTTATGTTTCAAACCATCAACAAGCCATACATCTTCTATTAAATCCTTACCAATAGAACCAATGGAGCCAACACCAAGAATTTTACCTTTAGCATTGTTTCCAAAAGTTACATTACCTCCATGTTTGTAGGTAATACTTGTAAAGAGCTTTGCATTCCCAGTCATATGCCTTGAGCATCCACTATCCACAAGCCATGTGCTTTCGTTGATAGTAGATTTTAGGCATTCCTGCAAGGCAATAGTGATCATCTTCTTTTAGGTACCCACATGAAGTTGGGTCCTTGATGGTTAGTAGTAAAAGTGCCTTCTAACTTGAGATGAGCCTTTCTTATATAACAAGAAAAATTTTTGTGTCCGAATTTCATGCAGTATGTGCATTGCCATGGTATTCTATACTTCTGCATTTTTCTTTTTGTATTTAAAGTATCATGCATGAAACTACAAGTATGTGATTTCTTTTGTGTAAGTTTAGTGTACAAAAATGCATAATTATTTTTGGCTTTATTTCCTAGCAAACCATCAGAAGTAGACTTGGTGCAAGCATCTTTGATATGAACATCAGGGATTTCAATTGTAGATGCTTTTACAAATGTTGGTTTGCTTGGTGCAATGTTGGTTGAGCCATTGAATCCTAATCCATATTTTAAGGAAGGTGATCTTTGGTTATTAATTAATGTGTTTAATGCTTCCTTTCCTTTATGAAATCTGGAAATTGATTCTTTTAGTTCTTTTAGTTCATGCTTCAATGTTTCATTTTCTTTAATAACTTTTTCTAAGTCATGTGAGCTTTTATTTAACTCTCCTATCGTATTCATCAAGTGTTCATTTGAGGTTTTCAATTCTAAGGGAGAGTTCTTTAAGCATATAAAATCCTTTTCTAACTTAGAGTTTTTCTCTTTATAAAGCATCATTTTAGAAAAATATTTTTCTATTTTAAAGTTCATGTGCTCAATCAAATCACTATCATCTATATCATTTGTATCATTATGTGCTACTAGATCAAAGGATTGAGTGCTTACCTCATTGGAGTCATCTTCAATAGCCATGAGACACAGATTTGCAATTCCTTGTTCTTCTTCTTCTTCACTTGAAGAAGAGTCATCCCATGTGGCTTTGAGAGACTTTTTCTTTTCTTTATCCCATTTCTTTTTGTTTTTCAATTTGAAGCAATATGATTTAATGTGACCAGTTTTTCCACATTCATAGCATTTTACCTCATTTTTCTTTTCTTTATCTTTGAAGGAGAATTTTGGAGGTGTACCTTTGTTTGCTTGTAATCTTTTCTTCCTTTTCCATTCATTGATTCTTTTTGAGAACATTGCCATTTCATCTTCATCATCAGTACCTTCATTGCTTGAGCTCTCAACTTCTTTGATTGCTTTGAGTGCAATTGGTTTTCTTTTTTCTTTTTCACCTTGATCTTCTTCTTTCTCACTGTGTAGCTCAAATGTGAGTAGTTTACCAACTAACTCGTCGATTCTTAATGTGCTGAGATCATGAGCTTCTTCTATGGATGATACTTTTGATTCAAAGTTTTTTCTAGCTCTTAGTGCTCTCAAGATTTTACTGTTTACATCACCTTGATCATATACCTTGCCATACTTCTTTAGTTTATTGACAATAGAAAGCAAGCGATTGGTCATGTCGGTGACATTTTCATTTGATTTCATCTTGGATAGCTCATATTCATGGACATGCATTTGTTTCTTGGTAAATCTCACTTGAGTCGTACCTTCATGGTAGTTTTCGAGTGTTTTCCAAATGCAATGTGCACAAGTTAAATGTTGAACTCTTCCACCTTCTTCTCTTGAAATGGAATTCATCAAGATGGAAGCGGCTCTGTTGTTCTTGAATCGATCTTTGACATTGCTAGTTGACCATTATGCTTTGGGAAGTGGAACTTGAATACCGTCAGCTTCATAAGTGGGAGGTTTCCACTCACTTTCCACGAAATCCCATAGTTTAATCCCTTCACTATCTAGAAACAAATACATTTTGTGTTTCCAGTATGAATAATCAGTTCCATCAAAGTAGGGTTTAAGAATAGTGTTAAGATTTCCATGAGAGTTTGATGAAGAAGAAGTTGCCATAGTGGATCAAATTTCACAATTAAGTTTAAGAAATCTCAGGCTCTAATACCAATTGTTGTCCCAAGATGGCAACCAAGAGGGGGGGGTGAATTGGTTTCCTCAAGAAATAATGACAATTAAAAAACTCAACAAAATAGAAATGCGGAATAGAGAGATGGTTGAGTAATGGAAGAAAGAAAGAACACATAAGATTTATAGTGGTTCGGATTTACTTCAATCCTACATCCACTTCCTTAACAACTTGTTAAGGTTCCACTAATCTTTGAAGTTTTTACAAGCTCACTTCCAACTTTGGTGTTTTCATAAGTTCACACCTAACTTTACAAGTGTTTTTCTAAGGCTTACACTCAAGAACCTTTAAAGGAGTTTTTAAGGCTCACTCTCACAACCTAAACAAGAGTTTTACAAGGCTTACTCTCACAACCCAAGTGTTTTCCAAGCTCACACTCAAACTTATACAATGGTGTTTTCAATGCTTACACCTAACATTCATTACAATTCAAATGTAAGTTTAAGTAAAAGAAAAGTTGTTGCTTGGCTATCAAATTCTTTTTTTGCTTCACTTCTTATTGCTTTTCTTGTAGAAGCACTATATTTATAGCCAATGTGGTCTTACTAGCCGTTATTGATAGTGAGAATAAAGTCTTGGCAGTTTAGACCTTCTTTATTAAACTGTCCGAAGTATTTCGCGGTCGTCCTTCATACAAGGATGGTCGTGCTCATATCTCATGCGGTCGTCCTTGGACAAGGTATGGTCGCTACATTTAAAAATACTTCAACGGTCAAATTTTAGTGCTCTGCAGTAGGAATCTTGCCCATGTTGTGGTTGTCGGGACGGTCGTGCATAACAAAGGTGCGGTCACCCTTTTTGAATGTTGAAGTGGGTTTATAACTGTCATGTCACGTGTCATTCTCTGACAGGGCAGAAGAGATGTCCGCCAAAATTTGAATGTCACGGTCGCCCTAGGTAGCATCTCGCGGTCGAGTTCAGAGACTCGCGTCAAACTTCTGGATGCACCTGAGGACGCGAACACTACTGTCTCTTTAAGCAATTTTCTCCTGCATTGGCAGAGCGGTCGCGAATATGAACGCATGGTCGCTAAAGTGGTAAGCGAGGTCGTGTCATTCGCCGTTCTTGTCACCGCGAACCTTACTGTGATTAAAATGATTTGAGTTCCTTGAGTAGCGGTTGTCCATAACTAGGGACGGTCGCTTTTCATTGAGTGCGGTCGTTACTAAGGTCGGGTTTCTGACTGCGAAACCTACCGTGATAAGGTTTCATCCTTTAATTGAATGGTGCGGTCGTATTCAGGTTTGGTGCGACCGCTAAAAGTGTTCTGTTCAGCTTTATTTGAAGTAACCTAAGCCTGCAACAAGATTCTTCAAACACATCTTAAATGGATCATTCAATTTGAGTTGTCAAGGATCAAAATTGAGATCATTTGTCTAACATCGAGTATTCACACGAATGCTACCGTCTGGAGTGCTAGCTCTCTGCAATGGCGAAGGCTGGAAAAATGTTTTCTCTAAAACGTATTAGGGTTCCTTTGTTTTCATTCTCTTTCATTTTCTAATGTTACCTCTGAGAAGACTTAACGTCTGGAGTGAATATAATCACTCCAGAATCCAATTCGAAATTGGATAAGGTAAGTCAAATTCAGAATCCAAATCTAATAAAGATTCTGAATATATTATCTAATAATATATATAAAAAAATGAAAAATATTAATAATAATAAATATTAATATCTAATATTAATATTATTAATATTATATACAGACCAAAGCGCATTCTTGTGTATGACCCGATAGGCCCATATTAATTGGCAGTCAATTTAATCTATATTAAACCAACAAGTCATAATTGGCCTCTAGCAAGGCGTTACAACTACCCAATTAATATAAGAAATGTCCAATTTTCCTAACACGATATCTAGCTTGAACATAAGTCATGGTCAACGTCATACTTATATTGTCCAAACTTATGATTACTCGATCTCCAAGTAGACTGATAAAAACAAATGAAATTGATCACACTATCAATTCATTTGAGCACGGCCATGCATTTCACAGTCTCACTTATCGAGGGGCCCAAAAGATATCTCTCTCAAAGAGAGGGACAAATTCTATCTTGATTGTTCATTATCCTCTACATAATTTCTATCATATATGATCATAACCTTTATTACTATCCAGTTACAGATAATGTTTGATCATGTCAAAATATAATAGTCCTTATATTGGAAACTATGACAATCTCAAGTCAAAGAATTAATACATAACTATCATGAGATTTACTAATGACACTAACCCATGTAGTAATGTCATGATGGGTCTATCCAATACATTGTTCTCTAACAAGTATCTATGAAATTGATTTGTATCACTATACACATAACCATCTGATGATTATCAAATCAATGTTCATACTGGTTAAGAATTATTTTTTTTATCTCTATAACAATAATAATTCAGGGACAAATATCAAAATTGTGTAACATGCAAACAAACAATAATGATAATAAAACCTCATTTATTAATAATGAATGTATAACATAAAGATCCAAATAAATGGCCTAGGGCACATACACTAACAGCCCGGTGGCACGGCCATGTCTTTGGGTGTGTCGATGGTTCTATTTTCAGAGTTGGTGATATGACCAGTGACACTCCCATGTCACTGAGCATGTCATAGATACTATGATGTTGTACAATTGACACGTGCAGTGACACGGCCATGTCTCTGAGCGTGTCAAAGCTTCTGTGTTGTGAGTTTAGTGCACGGTCATGGACACGCCCCTGTTGATGAGCGTGTCATGTGTATAGTTTGCCTTAGATAGTTCTTTTCCTCAATTTCCTTTGTGTAAAACTTAGTGATTATTTATAATCACATTTGGTTTAGGCTTGGAAGAGACTTGAGATACCCAATCCAAGTGTTGAGAGAGAGCTTGGTAGAGGAGATTGAAAGTGGTATTTGTTACCTATAGAGGTAAGTACAAACTTTGAATACATTGCTTATATTTATATGACATTTGGGCTTAACGCATTTGGTTGAAAAATGTGTTAAGTTACTTACTACATTGTTGACACATGAGTAACATGCTATGATTTGTACATTGTGAATTATGTTGAAATACACAAGGTAATTAAGTAATGTATTGTAAATGAAAAGAATTGTGGCTGTAGACCCTTAATTTTTGACCCAGTCTGGTCCAATATATTTTATATAGTCCAAAATATTTTATTGTTATTTTAATTAAATAATATTTATTTTAGTATTTATAATTTATAATAAAAATAAAAATGGTGAAGTTAATAAAAAATAATAAAATAATAATAAAAAATATAATAAAAAAATTAAAAAAATTAAAAAAAAATCGGCTAATGAACAATTGACGATGAAAAAATTTCGTCACCGAAGGTCCAGTTGGCCAAGGCAAATTCGCCCTCACGAATTTTCTGCGGGCGAAATGGCCTTGGGCCATTTTGCTGCAGGAAATTCCTGTGCTGAAATGGCCTTGGCCAATTTCACCGCAAGAAATTCCTGCGGCAAATTGGCTGGCCGCCTAGCCAAGTGCGCCCAGCTCTCGCAATTTCGCACCAATCCTCACAGTTTTGGCCAGCGCACGCAGTTTTCGCCAGTAAAATTTTTCCAACGTAATTTTTTCCGAAACCAAATTCTATTTGGTTTTAGTTTCTTTTCCTAATTAATTTTAGTTTTCTTAAACAATTAGACTTAATCATATAAATTATCCTATAAATAACACTTTAAAAGATAGAAACTGGGACTTGGACTTTAGATTGGATAGTGGGACTTTGATTAGGTGATCGAAACTTGGATTAGAGAAAACCTAGCCAGAGAAGATTAGCAACAAGGAAGCCATTAATAATTCATCAAAGGTAGCCACACTGCCTTTGTCTTTGTTTATCTAGAAAGTAACTTTTTGGTGGAACCAACTATGCAGGTTTGATACTTCATCATAAATTACTCATGATCACAGTAGCTTTATTTCTTTGATTCATAAGAATATACACACAAAAACTTTGATCTTTAAATATGTAGTAACTTGATCTTCATTTCAAGAACCCTAAATTATTTCTTCTATTTCCAAAAGCCTTCAAAACCCTAATTTATTTCTTCTGTTTCCAAAAACTTTAAGAACCCTAATTTATTTCTTCATTTTCCAAAAATCCTAAAAACCCTAATTTATTTCTTTTGTCCCCAAATTCGTTTCTTCTGTTTTCAAGAACCTTAAAAACATTAAATCATTTCTCTTATTTCAAAAAACTTTAAAAAACCCTAAATTTTTTTCCTCTAACCTTTTTCCAAAATTTCCAAATATTTTCTTAAATCTCCAAACCCTAAACTACTTCACAGTTTCTAAAAATCATAATTATTTTATAAAACTCTAAATTGTTTTCTTAAAACTTAAAATCAAAATTCTCTCAAATTAATACGGTTAATTCTTAAGATCTTAAAATCTTATAAATCTAAACTCTAAAGCCATAATCTAATAAAACAAAAATCACAATCCCGTAACCAAGACTTATAAACTGAATATCTTAAGATTATAAAACCCTAATTTCATAATGTTACCCCTAAACCTTAATTTGATTCATGGAACCCTAATCTATTCCAATGTTACAAAACCTGTACAGTAGGTTAAACAAATAATAATAATACTAAAATCCCAAAACCCTAAATGTTAATTAAAGAACTATAAATAGAAACAGTAAACTTTAATTTGTATCTTTACTTGCTTTATTTTTAGATTTGATTATGTAGTTCATTATATGCTTTGATGGTTGATTTATTTAATTTCAATGCTCAATTTATTTAATCTATCATGGATGAATGTTTATTATATTTTTTTTATTGATTTTTAATATCTTTGATGAATGATTTATTTATGATGAATGTTTATTTACTTTTATCGATTTATTTTGATTTCCAAATGTTGTAAGAGGTATGTTTCCACTTTGTGGGTACCTCATTAATTAAGTTCTACATAATTTAAATTGCTTTTATATTTTGGACCAATGTAAAGGACATGTCTCTGCCTTTTGGTGGGTGTCCTATTTAGCTTAGACATGGATGATGCAAGGGCATGTTTCCATCTTCGGATGGGTGTCCATTTATTTGCTTTATTTGGACATTGCTTTGATTTTAATATAATCATGCTTTATTTCAATTGTTGTGTGTAATATGGATAATATTGTTATACTTAAGAATTTTATAATATTAAGACATGCAAAGGAGGCCGGTTCCAATGAACCGGGCGTTATGGGGGTGCTGGGCCATTTCTCACCTTCCCCACATGTACCTAATTTTCCGAACCCATTAAGGGGTTGGGGATTCCTTAGGAATCGAGTCATCCACCCCTTTCTTTTTCCCGGCCCGTCCGAGTGGCGACTCCATTTTCTCCAGACTTAGGTCTGTGTTCTCTAAGTCCCCGAGCCTAAATAGTGCCGAAGTCGCAAGAACCATTCCACTGGGAGTGGAGGCAAAAATCCTCGCTCACTGTGGCGACTCCACTGGGGATAAGAGAAGTTGATTCCATTGGTCTTTATATTATTCTATTCTTTCTTATAATGATATTATTCATTGCATCATATTAGATTGCATCGTGTGCGTGAGTTAGGACGCCCGTGTTACCCATGTTGTGTTATGCAAGGGATACCATACTTTCACTCAAGGTGTGAAGATCGAGCATGGCATAACCACTCATAGCCTCATACCATTTGGTATATACTTGCTATGGGAACCTAAGCCTTTTAGCCCAAAGGCTAAAGCTCATGTAATTGGCCTAGATACTTCCCTTAGGTTTATACCCCAAATGCTTGTTATTTGACTATGCTTAGTTTATCTTGGTTTAAATCATGGCTTATTTGGTTTGTTCTTTTTTCTAATATGACCCAATTATATTTGTAAGCTCAAAATAAAATTTTCAAAGTCCAAAAGACCAAAGTTATTTTCAAAACTTTTCAAGATGGTCTTTGGACATAAAACTTTTCTAAAAACAAATCAAAAATTCTTTTGCTCATGACCCAAATACTAAGCCCAAAATATATTCGTTTAAAAATCTTTTTACAATGGGCTTAGAAACAAAATTATTTTCATCCAACCTTTAAAAGAGCTTACAAATATTTAGGTCAATTATGAAATACCAAAAATCAATTGTGAGCCTAGTTTATACTAAGAATAAATTAACCAGGGGCTTGTTTTTGACATGAATCATTAGTTACTTTTTCAAGAATCATTAAATTTGGGAACATTCGAAAATCCTAAAAACATTAGCATAGCATCCGACCTTACTCCTTATGAGAGAGACAGATTTGAAAAAATATTCAAAAAATATGAAGAAATATTTGCTTGGTCTTATGAGGATATGCCTGGTATAGATCGAGACATAGCCGAACATTTTGTTCCTACTTACACTCACATGAAACCTGTCAAACAAAAGCTTAGGCGATTAAGACCTGAATGGGCTGAATTGGTTAAAGAAGAGGTCACTAAAAAAATAGAAGTAAAGTTCCTTGAAGTTATAGAGTATCCAGATTGGCTAGCCAACATAGTACTCATGCCAAACAAAGATGGAAGAATAAGGGTCTGTGTGGACTATAGAGATTTAAACAAGGCTTCCCCTAAAGAGGATTTTTCTTTACCCCATATAGATGTTCTCATTGATAGTGCAGCCTCTAGCATGCTACACTCATTTGTAGATGGGTTTTTCGGATACAACCAAGTGTTAATGGCCCAAGAGGATAGAGCCAAAACAGCTTTCATTACTACGTGGGGTATATTTTGTTATAGGGTGATGTTGTTCGATTTAAAGAATGCTAGAGCAACCTACCAAAGGATGGCCACCACACTATTTCATGACATGATGCACAAAGAAGTTGAAGTATATATTGATGATATGATGGTGAAATCGGATACAAGGGAACAACACTTCCAAAACTTAGAATTATTCTTCGATAGAGCATTGAAATATAAGCTAAGATTAAACCCGAAGAAGTGAGTGCTCGGGGTTACCTCAGGCAAATTATTGGGTGATGTGATTGGTCCGAATGGCATTGGGATTGATCCTGACAAAGTTAAAGCAATCAGGGATATGCCAGCCCCTAAGATGGAGAGAGAAGTTTGGGGATTCATTGGTAAACTACAATACATTAGCAGGTCTATAGCAAAGCTCACAACAATCTGTGAGCCTATCTTCAAATTGCTTAAAAAGAATCAGCCGGTCATATGGAATAAAGAGTGTCAAAGGGCCTTTGAATGAATAAAAGAGTATTTGCTAAATCCTCCTGTTTTGAAACCACCCAAACCCAATAAACCCTTGTTACTATACTTTGCAGTAGAAGAAGAGTCAATAGGAGCCATGCTAGCCCAAGCAGATGAGTCAGAGAATGAGCATGTAGTTTACTATTTGAGTAGAAAGCTCTGACCTCATGAAATTAAGTATAGTATCAATGAAAAGACCTGTATAGCCATAGTTTGGTCTTCTAAGAAGTTGCGGCATTACTTTCAATCATATAGTGTGTAAGCAATTTCCAGGATGGATCCAATGAAGTACCTAAGAGAGACACCCTCTTTGATTGGGAAATATGGTCACTGGTTGATAATATTGGAAGAATTTGAGATTGAGTATGTAACCAGGAAAATAATCAAAGGTAGAGTAGTGGCAGAATTCCTGGCCCAAAAACCATTACCAGATAGCGAAGAGGTAATTTTGGAATTTTTGGATGAACATTTAAAGGCAATTGAAGTACAAGGGTGGAAAATGTATTTTGATGGAGCAGTAAACAGGAAAGGAGCAGGTTTGGGAGTCATACAAGAATCGCTTGAAGGGGAACTTATCCCTTTAGCCAAAAAATTGAATTTTAGGGCAACCAATAATATGGTGAAATACAAAGCATGTATCTTTAGTTTGGAAACCCTAATGATTATGAAGGTGGATACGGTGGAAGTTTTTGGCGATTCGTTGCTAATAGTATCTCAAGTAAATGGAGAGTGGGAGTTGAAAGAAGAAAAATTAAAACCATAGCACCATTACTTGACCATGATGAAGAAGAACTTTAAGGAGTGTAGGTTTATACACCTATCAAGAGAAGAAAATTAGATGGCTGATGCCCTAGCCGCATTGTCTTCGGTATGGGAAAATCCTATCATTTTATTCCTTAAGCCTCTGATTTGACTAGTTCATCAACTCCTTGCTATGAATATGAGACAATCATGGAAATTGATACAGATCATGATGCCTGGTATGATACTATAAGATGATTTTTGGAGGAAAGGGAATGCCCGTCGGGGGCAACAAAGAAAGAAAGAAGAGCCATAAGGCGATGGTCTTTGCAATACATCACATTCCATGGGGAGTTATATCGAAGATGGCCTGATGGGGGTGCATTGGAGATGCTTGAGGAAGCCTGAAGTGGAGCATATCATGTCAGAAATACATGCGGAAAGTTACGGTCCGTACATGAGTGATTTGGCCCTAGTTAAGAAGATAATTTGACACGGTTACTACTGGCTGACCATGGAGAGAGATTATATTGAGTTCGTAAAGAAGTGCCAACAATGTCAGATGTATTGTAACTTGAATCACATGCCTCCTGAAGAATTGCATTCTATGTCTTCACCCTGGCCCTTTGCCACTTGGGGTATCGACATTATAGGAGAGATACATCCGACAGCCTCAAACGGTCACCGTTTTATTGTAGTAGCAATAGATTATTTTTCAAAATTGGTCGAAGCATAATCCTTCAACAAACTGGGCGCAAGTCAAATGGCTAGATTTATTGAAAAGAACCTCATCTGTAGGTATAGGGTCCCGTACAGTGTGATATCAGACAATAGGGTACAGTTTTAAGGAGCAGTTAAGGATTTATTCTTGAAGTACCAAAATTCTTGAAGTACCGAATCCATCATCGCAAATCCTCTCCTTATAAACCAAAGGCTAATGGTGCAGTAGAAGCAATAAACAAGACAATTAAGCAAATTTTGTCCAAGATGACAAAGAATTATAGGGATTGGTCAGAGATGCTTCCTTTTGCTTTATGGGGATATAGAACAAGTGTGCGAACACCTACTGGAATGACACCATTCTTTTTGGTTTACGGGATGGAAGTAGTGTTGCCAATTGAAATTGAGGTTAAGTCGTTGAGAGTGATCATGGAAGCTGAACTGCCTGAAACAGAATGGGTAGTGAACAGATACTCACAGTTAGCTTTACTAGAGGAGAAAAGGTTAAAAGCACCATATCATTATCAACTGTATCAAAGGAAGATAGCTCGGGCTTATAATAGAAGAGTTAAGATAAAAAAAACTCAAAGTCAGTGATTTAGTGTTGAAACAATGTAAGCCTAATGTATCTTATCCAAGAGGGAGTTTTAGGCCTAGTTGGGAAGCGCCTTATGTTGTAAAAGAAGTTATGAACAAGGGAGCAGTGAAGCTATCAGACATGGACAGCAATGAGTTTAATGAGCCAGTGAACATTGACAGGTTGAAGAGGTTTTATGTATAAAAGAGAAAAATAAAGACAAAAAAAAAAGAAAAAGAGCTCGCTAGGTTGAAAACCCAAAAAGGGCGGCCTAGGCAAAAGTTATAGCAGCCCGCTAGTTCCGAAAATCCAAAAGGGTGGGCTAGGCAACAATTAGGGCTAAATGAGATAAAATTGTCAATTAGAAAACCCGAAAAGGCTAGTTGGCAACAGGAGTGATCTTATGCATGCTGGCTTTATGTTTGGTTGTTCCCCAATTTAATAAAATAGAATTGATTTTAAAATTGTTCTATGTGCACTGTTATAAGTATTTGACCAGATATGGATGAAATAAATGAATACAATAGCAAAAGGTGATGACAAATTATAAAAGGAAAAGAAGCATCTTTTATTACTTTAATTATATTTTTTATCCTAACAATACACTTTCTAAATTGACAAATGTAAAATCTATGGCAGACAATAAGTGTAACGTGCAGGCAAGCTTTATCTCAGCCGATCCAAGTAGGCTTTAGTCAAGCAAGGTATAATATCCCAAAATATACCCTAGATGTTTTGGGTTTTATTATTAATTTAATTGGATTTATTGTATATGTTTTATTGGAAGAGAAAAGGGTTTTTTTTTTAAAGAGAGTGTATATGTGATGTATATTAGAATATATATAACATATACCTAAGTCAATGGAAAGTTAAAATGGAGTTAGTGGAAGAAGATATTTGTTGTGTTTGAATTAATAATTAATTAATAAGGAAGTAGATGAGTGGAAGAGATTGAAAGGGATTGTTTAATATTTTAATTTGCTTGGTTGGGAGGATTTTAAGGAAAAGAAGAGTTTGACTTTGGGTTTCTCTTTCTTCCTTCTTCTTTCTTTCTCATTGCCGTGGACCATTTTCTTCTCCTTCCTTTGCTTTTGTTTTGGCCGGCCAACTAAGGGACAAGAGAACAAAGGAGAGATTTGAACCTTTAAACTCAAGATCTAAGGAAGCATTCAAGAGATCAAGTGGAAAGTTAAGAGATTTCTTTATCCTTGGTAAGTTCTTCACTTGATCCTTTGATTTCTTTGAGTTTTGAGTTGAGTTTGTGAATGGTTTGTGATTATGTTGTTTAAGATGGGCTTAAGAGTGTTTGGGTAACTGATTTCTTATTTTTGGGGATGTTTTGAAGGAAAGAGTAAGTTGTTGGAAGTGAATGTTTTGAGGCTGTGTTTTAGGGTTGTGTTGATGATTTTTTATTTGAGATTGGAAGAATGTTTTAGTTGTTTTGGTGTTTTTGTGAGTTTGTTATGGTTTTTGGGTATGTTGAGATGACTTTGGTTGAAGTGGTTTTTGGTGAAAGAAAGAGTTTTGTTGTTTGTGTTGTTGTTTTGGCCGGAATCTGGGTTTTTAGCCTGACACGCCCAAGGGCACGTCCAGGATTTTGGGCGTGTCGATGGTTCTGTATTTTGGGTTGAGTGGCACGAGCAGTGACACGCCCAGGATACTGAGCGTGTCATAACTTCTGTGTGGCAGTAGGATTGGCACGGCTAGCAACACGCCCGTGTTATTGAGCGTGTCATAGCCACTGTGTTTTTGGGGAATTGACACGGCCATGAGCACGCTCATGATGTTGGACGTGTCAATTTTGTTGTGAGGCAGAATGTATTACACGCCCAGGAACACGCCCGTGTTGTTGAGCGTGTAAAATCTTCTGTATTGTGGAGTTAGGGCACGGTCAGGGACACGCCCGTGTTGTTGAGCGTGTCAAGTATAGAGTTTGCCCTAGTTGGTTCTTAGCCTTATGATCTTATGTGGGTTTCATCTTCCTTTTGGAATAGGTTGTGAAGAAGGTGAATTACCCTAATTCAAGAAGTGAAAGATTATTGGAAAGAGAGGTGTTTAATATTGTGTGGGTTGCATCTAAGGTAAGTACAAACATTGCATTGTTGCATACATCCATTTGAGGTGGCATTGTTGATTATACATATATGAATAATGAGATATTTTGCACATTGTGAATCTTATGAAATGTAATGTGCTATATGAATGATGATGAATTATCTTTATGTGAATGGAGATATGTTGAAACCATTGTTGTTCGACATGGTTATGCAAATAAAATTGATGAGGCATGATTGCCTATTTGAGTATGAGATAATTGTATGTTTAATATGTTCATTCAATTTCAGAGTTCTGGTTTTGGGCGGCATGCCTATAAAATGATTAGTAACAGTCTAGCCAGGTTGAGGATCTCTTCAAATTGAGTTGAATTGAGGTCCAAGAGACTGGGTCTGTTACACTATAAATAATGTGAAATGATAAATGTGAAAATAAGTAACAGTCTAGCCGGGTTGAGGATCTCCTCGATTAGTCGGGTTGATGGTCCAAGAGACTGGGTCTGTTACAGGTAACAGTCTAGCCGGGTTGAGGATCTCCTCAAGATGTTGAGTTGATGGTCCAAGAGACTGGGTCTGTTACCCTATCCATGGATAGAGAGATATGTACATTGCCTACGGGCTTGATTATTGTGGTTATGAACCAAAGCAGCAACTCTAAATTTTGAATATCATATTAAATGCTAGTTGGGCCCATAGGTGTCTATATTGAATGGATGATGATATGATTATTGAAATAATGAAATGTAATGTTTATAAATATGATCTTTATTGGTTGAATGTATGAAATTGATATTGACATTTCATATTATCATAATGGTTTGTGCTACTGAGTTGTTGGCTCAGCGCGATTGTGGTTCATCGCGCAGGTGGTAGAGTTGATAGGGTTGAGACTGAGGATTCCTCTAGACCTAGTTGAGTTTGTGCTTGAAGAGTTGGATTAGAGCTTAAAGATTAGAGAGTCAAGCTGCCAAGCATGTATATATTCTAGGTTTTGTTTATTTGGATTTTATGTATTTGAACTTGTAAAAGTTTGTAATAACTTCCGCTGTGAAATTATAAATGTTTTTATATATAGTGTCTTTTGAATTTCTTTTAAACATTTTGAGATATGATTTGTGTATTTTTAAATAGTGACATGTTCTATATTCAGTATACGTATTTTACGATCGTATAAGCATGCTTGGTACGTATACGGTATATAGGGGTGTTACAATTATTTTGGTATCAGAGCCTAGGTTTGAGATTCTCAACCTAGGTCAAGTGTAAGAAAAAGAATATTTTGATTTTAAAAGTGAGTTTTTGAATAAAATACATGTTTGGTGTCGGCAGTCTCTGATCTTTAATGAGGTGTATTCTGCTGTGTTTACAGATATAGGTTATAATGGATCCTTATTCACGTCAATCCGTTGAGGGTAGTGCTGAGAGTGTAGCTCCAGAGGTTGGTTTAGATGAAGCTAGAGTGGATAGAACTGGAGAGGCCCCTGTTTCTGTGTTAGGGAGACCAGCTGGTGAGGAGGTTCCGTCAGTTTGGCTTATGCATGTGGTTGAATTAATGAGGCAGGCACCAGTGCAACCGCCGCCACCCCCACCTCAGCCAATGGTACTAGTGAGACAGTATGATAAACTAAGAAAGTATGGGGCAGAAGATTTTCTGGGTACTATTGATCCAGCGGTAGCTGAGCAGTGGCTGGATAAAGTTCAAAGAATTTTCATTCAGTTGCAAGCCACTCCAGCAGAAAAATTTGATTATGCCAGATCACTGTTGCAGAAAGATGCATATGATTGGTGGAAGATAGTTCTGCATGCTTTGGACGATCCACCTACTTTATCCTACAGTGATTTTCTACGGGAGTTTGAGCTAAAGTATACTCTGAGGGAGTATAAGGATGTGAAGAAGATGGAGTTTCTGACCTTGAGGCAAGATCACCGGACTGTAACAGAGTATGAGCTAGAGTTCATCCGGTTGAGCCACTACGCCGGGGGAATTATTTCTGATGATATTGACAGGTGTAGGAGGTTTGAGGAGGGATTGAGACCCTCAATTATGTGTCTTGTGGCTGGTTCAAGATACCAGGATTTTTCCCAGCTGGTTGCAGCAGCTAGGAGTGTGGAAAGAGCTCAGATTATAGCAGCAGCTGCTACAGAGGAGGAGACCAGGGCTAGGAGACCCCATTTTGAGGCAGGGTCTTCATCTGTGAAGAGAGGTAGGGGAAGTTTTGTTCCCAGGCCTATTAGGAGTCAGAGGCAAGCTGGTAGGTTAGTTCAGTTACAGAGACCGAGATCGAGACCTACAGCTTCAGTAGCGAGTGCTCCTACTCCTGTAGTTCAGAGATCCATTCTACCTGTGTGTGCTCAGTGTGGAGGGTCGCATAGAGGTGCTTGTTGGCAGAGTAGTGGACCAGCTGTGTGCTTCAGGCTCCTGATCATTTTATTAGAGAGTGTCCAGAAATGCAAGAACAGAGGCCGGCAGATTTTGCAGTTTCTCGACCTAGTGTCCGAGGAGGTCGAGGGGGCAGGAGTTTCACCAGAGGGGGTAGACCTGGGTATAGTCGTAGAGGAGGATCTTCATCTAGAGATACTAGGCCAGATGAGGCTGGGCCTTCTCAATGAGTATATGTGATGCAAAGACAACCAGATGCTTCTGCAGTCATTGCTGGTACTTTCTCTTTATTTGGCATTTCAGTTCTTGCTTTAATTGATACAGGCTCAACTCATTCATATATTAGTGCATCTATTTTGCCTGTGACTGAATTGCATTCTGAGTCCCTAGGATTTGATGTGTTGGTGACAAATCCATTAGGGCATAGTGTGATTGTTAGCAAGGTACACCGAGATAGTGCAGTTGTGGTACAAGGTGAGGAGTTTCTTGGAGACTTAATTGAAATGCCTTTTAAAGAGTATGATTTGATTTTGGGCATGGACTGGTTGTCTAGACATGGAGCTGTGGTTGATTGTCAGAAGAAATGTGTCACTTTGAGAACTAAGGATGATAGGAGTGTGATGGTGTTTGGTGAGCAGAGACAGCTTGCATCCTTATTTGTATCTGTTGTATCAGCTAGAAGGATGATTAGAAAAGGGTGTGATGCTTACCTTACTCATGTGGTGGATACTAGAGTAAGGGGTTCTCAACTTGATGTTATGGCCACAGTTGCAGATTTTCCAGACGTGTTTCCAGAGGAGTTGCCAGGGTTGCCACCTGAGAGAGAGGTTGATTTTGGTATTGATTTGTTGCCTGGTACCACTCCCATCTCTATCACTCCTTATCGCATGGCACAAGCTGAATTGAGGGAATTGAAGGTGCAGTTACAGGAATTGTTGGATAAAGGATTTATTCGCCCCAGTGTTTCTCCTTGGGGAGCTCCTGTATTGTTTGTGAAGAAGAAGGATGGTACCATGAGGTTATGCATTGATTATAGGCAATTGAACAAAGTGACTATTAAGAATAAATATCCTTTGCCTAGGATTGATGATCTCTTTGATCAATTGAAGGGAGCATCAGTGTTTTACAAGATTGACTTGAGATCAGGGTACCATCAGTTGAAAGTGAGAGCTGAAGATGTTTCTAAGACAGCTTTCCGCACCAGGTATGGGCATTATGAGTTTTTAGTAATGCCTTTTGGGTTGACGAATGCACCTGCAGCT
Source organism: Garcia nutans (assembly GCA_947685225.1). Taxonomy (NCBI): domain Eukaryota; kingdom Viridiplantae; phylum Streptophyta; class Magnoliopsida; order Malpighiales; family Euphorbiaceae; genus Garcia; species Garcia nutans. The sequence continues at coordinate 9,519,050 of CANTUV010000003.1, read as the reverse complement.
TTCATGGATTTGATGAATAGGGTGTTTAGGCCCTATTTGGATCAATTTGTGGTGGTCTTTATCGATGATATCTTGGTGTATTCGCGGAATGAGGAGGAGCATGACAAGCATTTGCGGATTGTGTTGCAGATATTGAGAGAGAAGCAGTTGTATGCTAAGTTATCAAAGTGGGAGTTTTGGCTTGACCAAGTGACTTTTCTGGGTCATATAGTTTCAGCAGATGGTATTAGAGTTGATCCAAGTAAAGTTGAAGAGCTATTATGAATTGGAGTCCACCAAAGTCTGTAACTGAAGTTAGAAGTTTTCTGGGTTTGGCAGGCTATTATCGACGCTTTGTAAAAGGTTTTTCTTTGATAGACACTCCACTCACCCGATTACTTCGGAAAGGATCTAGATTTGTGTGCATGGATCAGTGTCAATCTAGCTTTGAGCAGTTGAAAGAAATGTTGACGCAAGCACTTGTTCTTACTTTACCCGTGGAAGATAAACCATATGTGATTTTCAGTGATGCTTCACATAGTGGTTTAGGGTGTGTGTTGATGCAAGAGGGTAAAGTTATAGCTTATGCTTCTCGGCAGTTGAAGCCGCATGAGCTTAACTATCCGACTCATGATTTGGAGTTGGCGGCTATAGTGTTTGCTTTGAAGATTTGGCGCCATTATTTGTATGGAGAGAAATGCTTTATCTATACAGATCATAAAAGTTTGAAATATTTGGGTGTTCAGAAGGAGCTGAATCTTCGGCAAAGACGATGGTTAGAACTGATTAAAGATTATGACTGCTTGATTGATTACCATCCTGGTAAGGCAAATGTAGTTGCTGATGCATTGAGTCAGAAATCTTTAGCAGGTTTAGCTGTTTATTCGCTCTCGTTGCTTGTTGAGTTGAGAGCGTTGCATACTAGTTTTAAAGTATGTAATGATGGTGCATTATTAGCTCAGCTGCAGTTGAGACCAGTATTGTTGGATCAGATAAAGGAGGCTTAATCGGCGGATAAGAAAATTCAGAAGATTGTTTCAGATTGCCGAAGTGGAGAGAGTCGAGATTTTCTTATGAAAAGTGATGGTAGCCTTTGGTTCAAGGATAGGTTGTGTGTTTCTGATGATGATAGTTTGAAAAGGATTATTTTGGAAGAAGCACATCAATCAGTTTTTGCTATACATCCGGGGAGTACAAAGATGTACCATGATTTGAGACAGTATTATTGGTGGTCTGGTATGAAGAGAGACATAGCGGAATTTGTGTCCAAATGTCTCACTTGTCAAAGGGTAAAAGCTGAGCATCAAGTTCCAACAGGGTTACTTCAACCTTTAACAGTGCCTGAATGGAAATGGGAGAGGGTAACAATGGATTTTGTATCAGGGTTGCCATTGACTCAGAGTAAGCATGATGCTATTTGGGTGATTATGGATCGGTTAACAAAGACAGCTCATTTTCATCCGGTTCGGATGGATTATTCCCTTGAGAAGTTAGCTGAGCTGTATATTTGTGAGATTGTGAAGTTGCATGGAGTCCCGATTTCTTTAGTGTCTGATCGAGATCCCCGGTTCACTTCAAGGTTTTGGAAGAGTTTGCATGGGGCTATGGGTTTTCGATTGCACTTTAGTACTGCATTTCATCCACAGACAGACGGGCAGTCTGAGAGAGTGATACAAATTATTGAGGATATGTTGAGAAGCTGTGTCATTGATTTCTCCGGTAGTTGGGACAGATTTTTGCCACTTGTGGAATTTGCTTACAACAACAGTCACCAATCAAGCATTGGCATGGCACCATTTGAGGCAATGTATGGTAGACGTTGTAGAACACCCTTATATTGGAATGAAACTGGTGAAGGTAAGTTAATTGGTCCTGATTTAGTTAGAGAGACTGAAGAAAAAGTGAAAATAATTTGGGATCGGTTAAAAGCAGCTTCAGATCGACAGAAATCCTATTTAGATTTGAAGAGGAGAGACATTGAGTATAATGTGGGAGATAAGGTATTTTTGAAAGTGTCTCCTTGGAAGAAAATTTTGAGATTTGGTCATAAAGGAAAACTGAGTCCTCGTTTTGTTGGACCGTATGAGATTTTGGAAAGGATTGGACCAGTTGCTTATCGGCTTGCTTTGCCACCGGAGTTGGATAGAATCCATAATGTCTTCCATGTTTCTATGTTGAGAAGGTATAGATCGTATCCATCTCATGTTTTGCCAGTTGAATCCATAGAAGTGAGTCCGGATTCGACATTTGAAGAAGAACCAGTTGCTATTTTGGCACATGAAGTAAAAGAGTTGAGAAATAAGAGAGTGTCATTGGTGAAAGTTCTTTGGAAGAATCATGGTAGAAAAGAGGCAACTTGGGAGAGTGAGCAAGCAATGCGAGATCAATACCCACAATTGTTTCAGACTTGACATCAGGTAATTTCGAGGACGAAATTTCTTTTTAGAGGGGGAGAATTGTAATATCCTAAAATATACCCTAGATGTTTTGGGTTTTATTATTAATTTAATTGAATTTATTGTATATGTTTTATTGGAAGAGAAAAGGGTTTTTTTTTAAAGAGAGTGTATATGTGATGTATATTAGAATATATATAACATATACCTAAGTCAATGGAAAGTTAAAATGGAGTTAGTGGAAGAAGATATTTGTTGTGTTTGAATTAATAATTAATTAATAAGGAAGTAGATGAGTGGAAGAGGTTGAAAGGGATTGTTTAATATTTTAATTTGCTTGTTTGGGAGGATTTTAAGGAAAAGAAGAGTTTGACTTTGGGTTTCTCTTTCTTCCTTCTTCTTTCTTTCTCATTGCCGTGGACCATTTTCTTCTCCTTCCTTTGCTTTTGTTTTGGCCGGCCAACTAAGGGACAAGAGAACAAAGGAGAGATTTGAACCTTTAAACTCAAGATCTAAGGAAGCATTCAAGAGATCAAGTGGAAAGTTAAGAGATTTCTTCATCCTTGGTAAGTTCTTCACTTGATCCTTTGATTTCTTTGAGTTTTGAGTTGAGTTTGTGAATGGTTTGTGATTATGTTGTTTAAGATGGGCTTAAGAGTGTTTGGGTAATTGATTTCTTGTTTTTGGGGATGTTTTGAAGGAAAGAGTAAGTTGTTGGAAGTGAATGTTTTGAGGCTGTGTTTTAGGGTTGTGTTGATGATTTTTGATTTGAGATTGGAAGAATGTTTTAGTTGTTTTGGTGTTTTTGTGAGTTTGTTATGGTTTTTGGGTATGTTGAGATGACTTTGGTTGAAGTGGTTTTTGGTGAAAGAAAGAGTTTTGTTGGTTGTGTTGTTGTTTTGGCCAGAATCTGGGTTTTTAGCCTGACACGCCCAAGGGCACGTCCAGGATTTTGGGAGTGTCGATGGTTCTGTATTTTGGGTTGAGTGGCACGAGCAGTGACACGCCCAGGATACTGAGCGTGTCATAACTTCTGTGTGGCAGTAGGATTGGCACGGCCAGTAACACGCCCGTGTTATTGAGCGTGTCATAGCCACTGTGTTTTTGGGGAATTGACACGGCCATGAGCACGCTCATGATGTTGGACGTGTCAATGTTGTTGTGAGGCAGAATGTATTACATGCCCAGGAACACGCCCGTGTTGTTGAGCGTGTAAAAGCTTCTGTATTGTGGAGTTAGGGCACGGTCAGGGACACGCCCGTGTTGTTGAGCGTGTCAAGTATAGAGTTTGCCCTAGTTGGTTCTTAGCCTTATGATCTTATGTGGGTTTCATCTTCCTTTTGGAATAGGTTGTGAAGAAGGTGAATTACCCTAATTCAAGAAGTGAAAGATTATTGGAAAGTGAGGTGTTTAATATTGTGTGGGTTGCATCTAAGGTAAGTACAAACATTGCATTGTTGCATACATCCATTTGAGGTGGCATTGTTGATTATACATATATGAATAATGAGATATTTTGCACATTGTGAATCTAATGAAATGTAATGTGCTATATGAATGATGATGAATTATCTTTATGTGAATGGAGATATGTTGAAACCATTGTTGTTGGACATGGTTATGCAAATGAAATTGATGAGGCATGATTGCCTATTTGAGTATGAGATAATTGTATGTTTAATATGTTCATTCAATTTCAGAGTTCTGGTTTTGGGCGGCATGCCTATAAAATGATTAGTAACAGTCTAGCCGGGTTGAGGATCTCTTCAAATTGAGTTGAATTGAGGTCCAAGAGACTGGGTCTGTTATACTATGAATAATGTGAAATGATAAATGTGAAAATAAGTAACAGTCTAGCCGGGTTGAGGATCTCCTCGATTAGTCGGGTTGATGGTCCAAGAGACTGGGTCTGTTACAGGTAACAGTCTAGCCGGGTTGAGGATCTCCTCAAGATGTTGAGTTGATGGTCCAAGAGACTGGGTCTGTTACCCTATCCATGGATAGAGAGATATGTACATTGCCTACGGGCTTGATTATTGTGGTTATGAACCAAAGCAGCAACTCTGAATTTTGAATATCATATTAAATGCTAGTTGGGCCCATAGGTGTCTATATTGAATGGATGATGATATGATTATTGAAATAATGAAATGTAATGTTTATAAATATGATCTTTATTGGTTGAATGTATGAAATTGTTATTGACATTTCATATTATCATCATGGTTTGTGCTACTGAGTTGTTGGCTCAGCGCGATTGTGGTTCATCGCGCAGGTGGTAGAGTTGATAGGGTTGAGACTGAGGATTCCTCTAGACCTAGTTGAGTTTGTGCTTGAGGAGTTGGATTAGAGCTTAAAGATCAGAGAGTCAAGCTGCCAAGCATGTATATATTCTATGTTTTGTTTATTTGGATTTTATGTATTTGAACTTGTAAAAGTTTGTAATAACTTCCGCTGTGAATTTATAAATGTTTTTATATATAGTGTCTTTTGAATTTCTTTTAAACATTTTGAGATATGATTTGTGTATTTTTAAACAGTGACATGTTCTATATTCGGTATACGTATTTTACAACCGTATAAGCATGCTTGGTACGTATACGGTATATAGGGGTGTTACACAAGGCATGTCTAAATCGGGAGTGAATTCAGAATTACGAGGCTCAACTCCGTACTGATGGCTAAGTAGGCGAGGATCATAGCAAGTTCCTCGACAAAGTGCAGCAAGAGGAACATACATCAAGTATGTCCGCATGGTGATACAAGAAATCTTCCACCAAGGTACCAACCAACGAATGTTGACTTCAACGAGTGAGTGGATCCAGTCAACCCAGTCAACATATGAAGAAGCAGGATGGAGTAGCTTTCTAGCGGAATGATGCCATGGAAGATATCTGGGAAAATCCATGGATGGAGTATCAAGCAAGCAGAGACACTCCTGAAGCCAAATCTGTGAGGGAAATTAAATTAAAAAAAAAAGAGAGGTCCTCTAAGTTGAAAACTCGCAAGGGCAGCTTAGGCAAAAATTAGGACAGCTTGCTAGTTCTGAAAACCCACATGGGCAGACTAGGCAAAATTTAGAGAAATATAACAAACATAATAAAAGAGGTTCGCTAAGTTGAAAACCCACAAGGGCAGCTTAGGCAAAAATTAGGACAGCTCGCTAGTTCCGAAAACCCGCATGGGCAGACTAAGCAAAAATTAGAGCAATAAAATAAAAAAAAAAGAAGATAGAGAAAACCTAAATTGAAAACCCAAAAGAGCAGTTTAGGTAATTACCTGAAGCAACAACAGACTCTTGGTCAGTCTCTTTAACAATTATAATTTAAGTTGGTCTAATCCAACTAAAGTCTCGGCTAAGACCACGGGTATCGGAGACAAGCCTCCTTCGATTTGGTCCATGATATCCAATACTCATGGATCAATATCGCCGTCAGAAGAAACAAGCAAGAATTGGCCAAGCAAGCAAAAATAGAGCATATGTCCCCATGCCTTAGTAGGAGCCAAATGAGAGAGACAAAAATCAATCAAGGGAGCAAGTAAAATTTTCTCACCTCTCATCAACTGTAGAACTTCGGGCTTTGAAATTTGAAATAACATCTGCATCTTTTGTTGAGTCTTGGAAACCAATATGGGTAATGCCATTTGTTGATTATTTGGATATCCAAGGATGGCCTCAAATTCTTCAATCAAGGGACATATTTCAAATCCATTAATCTTAAATGTCCTAGAATCCACATTCCAAAAAAGAAGCCATAGCATGTAAAAAGGAATGGTCCAATTTAACATTTTGAAAACACCTTAAAGTATCAATCTTAGACCAAGATATTTGCTTCCAGTGAATGGCATCCATATTCGTAAATAGAATTTTTATTTTCTTCAAATGGAGTTCAGTCATTGTGAAAGGTTGAAGGAAAATTAGAATTGATAAAAAGAGTTTTTGTGTTGAAGCGGAAAAATTTCTTGGCTTCTGTATGAAATTATGGCATGAAAAGTGATTTATATAGGAGAATTATGCTATTCAAAGATTGATAAGGAAAAAGAAATGAGACCGAGATACATGAGGAAAAGAATTGGCGACGAAAGTTTTTTAATTGCCGCGTTGCATTTGGCTTTGTAGTGATGCTATGTAAATGTTAAAATATGAAGAGGAAAGTATAATAATTGTGGCACAGTAATAATGATATATATAAAAAAAGGGTAAGAAAGGGAAAAAGTTGCAGTAAAGTAAAAATTATATGTTATCATTGTTGTTTTTTATACTTATTGTACAATATTTCCTCAATTGATACAATATTCATATATCACTAAGAAGGAGGTGGTAGATCATCAAATAAAGCTCTGAAAAAATCATCGCCTATCGAAGGAGGAGGCAAATCACTTGTCCCGAGTCCGCCCGAAGTAGGAGCACCATAATCCCTATTACCTCGAAGTTTCGATCTGGCATGGTCCTCATCAGAAGTAGACGAAAGGATCTCATGGTCATCAGTTTGGGGGCCTCTAGATGAAGAAGCACCAGGATCACTCATCCCCTGAAATCGAAAGTCTCGAAAATTTTGTTCTGATTGATGATACAAATTTTCAAAATGGGAATCCTGTTGACTACTAGCGGCCAACTCTTCTTGAAGTTTTTTGTTTTGTTCTTCAAGCATCCGCTGTGAGCCAGAAAGGAAAAGAGTAAGAGCATACATAATCATGCATACATATAGCATAAATTACCATGAAACATGAAAACTTACCAGGTAATTCATATCAATACCCTGTTGATGAGATGGCATATCCGAAGGACTAGAATGAGCAAATGATTGAGCAGTAAAAGAAGGTCCAGCCTCATGATCAAATGGGCCAGTAGCCTGCAACAATCATTAAAAAAAATCAAAATAAGTTAAGAAAGAGGCAATTGCAATGGAAAATGGTAAAAGTTTACCTGAGAAGTGCTAGCCCTGAGATGTGGAATGAATTCTCCTCCCTCTTCATGATGTTCCTCTTCATCTCTATCCTCATTTTCTTTGGAAATTTCCCATACACCAACAAGAGATACATCAAAGTTCAAGAGCCCTATTTGAATGAAATGGGTATAAGATGCACCCGGTGGATAGAGAAAGGTTTCAACATAATAACCGTGCCGGGCCAACCACCATGCATCCTCCAACATTGATGTGATATTCAAGGTATACTCTGGGCAACACGTCAGGATCGTCCGCTGCTCGGGACCAAGAAACCACTCACATACTCTCTCTCCGAGAAACCAGTCACTAGACACAGGGCCGACAATGACTCGGCGAGTATGTTGAAAAGGTAGTGCAACATTCATGGAGAAAGTCTAATTTGTCCGCTCTTCTGGGTTCCACCAGGAAAAATTCACCTGCAAAATGACATAAGGTAAGTAAACTTTCACATAAATTTTAAAGTATACTAATGCTATTTTACCTGGTTCCAGGTTAAACTGCTCAAGAAAAAATGTTGGGTATGCACATGGTGAGAGCCGGGAACTTCAACACGCTCAGACAACTAGAAATTTAATCTCGGATACCCGACTCTCTCTTGGGAAATACCAGGCAACCTCACAAGGTTATGTTCATATGCCCATGCCTAGAACAATAATAAAAATCAAATTCATGCAAGAATAAGAATGGAATTGACATTGGTGGAAGAAGAGTACCTCGACAACTGCCATAAAGCCAACAAAAGACTTCTTATTTCGGAAAATTTTGTCGAGACCATGGTAAAGACAGGCAAGGCCAGCTTCACCCCAGCTGTAAAGTCGTACCGTCCTAAAATAAGTAAGGGCCCTCAACACTGACAAATGGATGGCGGATTCAGTGCTGCCTAAAATGGTCGACCCGAGCAAATATAACAAGAATCCTCGAGCATACTGTTGGGCTATGTCTCTATGAACCCGTCCTTCGTAGTTCATCCAATAACTATGAATTGGCTCGATTTTTATCTTGAAAGGCCCTTTATATGATGGTTCCATACCAATTAATTATTGAATTTCTTCAAATGTCAAAATATCGTTGGTAAGAGGAACCGGAAGACCATCATACCGAATGTCGATTATAGCAGCAAAGTCGATTGGACCTATTGTCATCTCTCCAATGGGCAAGTGAAAAGTATGAGTTGTGTCCAACCATCATTCTGCAAGCACTTGGACTACACTCTTGTCTATAAGATACTCCACGGATGGTAATTGTAAGATAAAGCTCTCAAAGCCGCTCTCAGATAATCTACCTTACCCGAGAAGGCGCTACATCATACCATTGTCAGGCTTTGTAGATGTAGGAGGTTTATTATAGATAGATTTCTCACTTGGAAAAGGTAACTAATGATTCATGCCAAAAGTAAGCCCATGGTTACTTTATTCTTAGTATAAACTAGGCCCACAATTGATTTTTGATATTTCATAATTGACCTAAATATTTTTACAGGCTCTTTATAAGAAAAGGTTGGGTGAAAATAGTTTTGTTTCTAAGCCCATTGTAAAAGATTTGAGAAAATGGATGTTTGGCTTAGTATTTGGGCCATGAGCAAAAGAATTTTTGATTTGTTTTTAGAAAAGTTTTATGTCCAAAGACCATCTTGAAAAATTTTGAAAATAGCTTAGGTCTTTTGGATTTTAAAGAAAAATTTATTTTGAGCTTACAATGTACTTAGGTCATATTAGAAAAAAGAGAAAATCAAATAAGCCATGATTTAAGCCAAGACAAATTAACCATAGTCAGACAACATGCATTTGGGGTAAAACCTAGGGAAAGTAACTAGGCCAATTACATGAGCTTTAGTCTTTGGGTAAAAAGGCTTAGGTTCCCATATCAAGTATATACCAAATGGTATGAGGCTATGAGTGGTTATGACATGCTCGATCTCCATACCTTGAGTGAAAGTATCGTATCCCTTACATAACACACCACGAGTAACACGGGCATCCTAACTCACGCACACAATGCAATCTAATATGATGCAATGGATAATATCATTATAAGAAAGAATAGAATAATAAAAGGACCAACGGAATCAACTTCTCTTATCCCCAGTGGAGTCGCCACTGTGAGCAGGGATTTTTGCCTCCACTTCCACTGGAATGGTTCTTGCTACTTCGTCACTGTTTAGGCTAGGGGCCATAGAGAACACAGACCTAAGTCCGGAGAAAATGGAGCCGCCACCCGGACGGGCCGGAAAGGGGTGGATAACTCGATTTCTAAGGAATCCCCAACCCCCTAATGGGTTCAGAAAGTTGGGTACGTGTGGGGAAGGTGAGAAATGGCCCAGCACCCCCCACAACTCCCGGTTCATTGGAACCGGCCTCCTTTACAGGTCTTAATATTATAAAATCCTTAGATCATGCTAACACGGAGCCAGGTAAGTTAACACGGGGTAAGTATATCATTATTCCATCTACTTAAATTCCTAAATTTTCTAAAATATGAGAAACAAACAAATAAAAAGAAAAAATAAAAACAAAAGAAAAAATAAAGAAAACAAACAAATAATAAATAATAAAAATAATAAATAAAAACGAAGGAAATAAAGAAAAGATAAAGAAAAGAAAAGAAAAATAATTACCTTGCTCTTTTTATTTGAACTACGATGAAGCGGCATCCCGGCTAGTTGACCCATATTTCCATCTTCATGATGCCGAATAAACTCCAATAACTCAGCATTAGAATGAGTTCCTGATCTTGAAGCATGCATTTTTACAAAACTGTATGCTAAATTTGAAAGAATTATAGTGATGAACTAATGAAATTAACAAGTTTGCTATGAATGAAATGAAGAAATCGTTCGTTATATAAAGGAACGGCAAAGAAAAAAAATAAAATTCAAAAAGTAAATTTTACTATTGATAAATAGTAAATTACTATTGATGAATAGTATATTACTATTTACAAATAGTAAGTTACTATTTACAATTGTAGGATACTATTTGCAAATAGTAGGTTACTATTGACAATAGTATGATACTATTTATAAATAGTAGGTTACTATTTATGAATAGTAAATAGTGCATAAACAGTGACTACACAGTAAATAAATAAGAAACTCAATTATTCAATTTAATCATTCAAATACTTGCGTGTATATAAAATATTTTTGCACTTTTAAAAAATATTTTTACACGCAGGGGGCAAGGAGAAAATATGTGCATAAAAAATCAGCTAAATGTTTTGCAAACAAAATTTAAATACTACTGACTATAATTATTTTTGCAGATAATTAAATCTCTATTAGTTCGGGTCTAGAACCCAAATTATCCTTAGGTTCAGAATCTAAAATCTCTATTAGCTCGGGTCCAGAACCCAAATTACTGCTAGGTCTAGAACCTAAAATCTCTTTTAAGTCCAGAACTTAGCAGATAATTAAATCTCTATTAGTTCCGATCTAGAACCCAAATTATCCTTAGGTTCAGAACCTAAAATTTCTTTTAAGTCCAGAACTTAGCTCGGGTCCAGAACCCAAATTTTTCTTACTTCTAGAACCTAAAATCTCTTCTAAGTCCAGAACTTAGCTCGGGTCCATAACCTAAATTATCTTTAGGTCCGGAACCTAAAATTTCTTTTAAGTCCAGAACTTAGCTCGGGACAGAACCCAAATTTTCCTTAAGTCCAGAACCTAAAATCTCTTCTAAGTCCAAAACTTAGTTCGGGTCCAGAACCCAAATTACCCTTAGGTCCAGAACCTAAAATCTCTTTTATGTCCAGAACTTAGCTCGGGTCTGGAACCCAAAATTACCCTTAGGTCTAGAACCTAAAATTATCCTTGAGTCCAGAACTCGAACCGGGTCTAGAACCCAAAACCTCAACCATCTTAGAAAAATTAAGTCTTATTTCTTTTCACTCTCTTTTACTAAAGTCTCATATCGTTCAAGCAGGGGGCAAACTACAGACCCTTGATTTTTGACCCAGTCCGGTCTAATATATTTATATAGTTCAAAATAATTTTTTGTCATTTTAATTAAATAATATTTATTTTAGTATTTATTATTTATAATAAAAATAAAAATGGTGAAGTTAATAAAAAATATAAAATAAATAATAATAAAAATAATAAAAATAATAACAAAAAAATAAAAATTTTGTTGCCGGAGGTCCAGTTGGCCAAGGACAATTTGCCCGCAGGGACCCAGCCAAGCGCGCCCAGCTCTCGCAATTTTGCACCAATCCTCGAAATTTTGGCCAGCACTTGCAGTTTTGCCAACGAAATTTTTCCACCGTAATTTTTTGCGAAAACCAAATTCTATTTGGTTTCGGTTTCTTTTCCTAATTAATTTTAGTTTCCTTAAACAATTAGACTTAATCATATAAATTTTCCTATAAATAACACTTTAAAAGACAGAAACTGGGACTTGGACTTTAGATCGAATAGTGGGACTTGGATTACAGAAAACCCTAGCCAGAGAAGATTATCAGCAAGGAAGCCATTATTAATTCATCAAAGGTAGCCACACTGCCTTTGCCATTGTTCATCCAGAAAGCAACTTTTTGGTGGAACCAACTACGCAGGTTTGATCTTTCATCATAAATTACTCATGATCACAGTAGCTTTGTCTCTTTGATTCATAAGAATATACACACAAAAACTTTGATCTTTAAATATGTAGTAACTTGATCTTCGTTTCAAGAACCCTAAATTATTTCTTCTGTTTCCAAACACCTTTAAAACCCTAATTTATTTCTTCTGTTTCTAAGAACTTTAAGAACCCTAATTTATTTCTTCTATTTCCAAAAACCTTAAAAACCTAAATTTATTTCTTCTGTCCCCAAATTCGTTTCTTCTATTTTCAAGAACCTTAAAAACATTAAATTTCTCCTATTTCCAAAAACTTTAAAAAACCCTAAACTGTTTTCCTCTAACCTTTTTCCAAAATTTCCAAATATTTTCTTAAATCTCCAAACCCTAACCTACTTTACAGTTTCTAAAAATCATAATTATTTTATAAGACTCTAAATTATTTTCTTAAAACTTAAAATCAATTATGTTTTCCAAAATGTCAAAAAACCCTAATTCTCTCAAAATTAATATGATGAACCCTAGCTTTCCTAAACCCTAATTCTTAAGATCTTAAAATCTTATAAATCTAAACCCTAAAGCCATAATCTAATAAAATTAAAATCACAATTTTAGACCCTTAATTTTTGACCCAGTCCAGTCCAATATATTTTATTTAGTCCAAAATAATTTTTGTGTTGTCCAATATATTTTAATTAGTCTAATATAATTTTTGTTATCTTAATTAAATAATTTTAACTTTAGTATCTAATTTTTATTAATAAAAAATAAAATTAAACAAATAAAAATAAAAATAAAAAATCGGCGACAAAAAAATCTTTTCCTAAAACCAGCACGCGGAACGAATGGCCATGGGCCATTTCGCCCGCAGGAGTTTTCTGCTGGCGAAATGGCCCGCAGGCCTATCCTCTCCCCTGCCCAGCCAACTGCGGCAATTTTTTTCTCTAGCACATTTTTTCCGCAACAGTTTTTTTTCGCCAGCGAAATTTTTCCGATGCAAATTTTTTGAAACCTATTACAATTAGGTTTCGGTTTCCTTTTCTTAATCAATACTAGCTTCCGTGAATAACTAGGATTAACCATAAAATTCTTCTATAAATAATACCAAAAACAACACAAAAATCAATCAAGAAATCTAAGGAGAAATTGATCAAAAATTGGATCCGAAACTAAGTAGGAAAGGCAGTGAATCAATCTGATTTCGTTTTTTGAGGGAAACAAACAATTCAAGCAATTCAAAGGCAGCAAAGCTTGTCATTGATTTTGTTCATCCTAGAAGAAATTTTTGGTGGAACCAACAAACGGAGGTATGCATCAATTGTCTAAATTCTATTCTTCACAGTAGCTTAACCATCTAATTGTTTCTTTTAATTCAAAAACCTAAGAACCCTAATTCACCTTTTCTAAAGTTTAAAAACCTTAATTCGATGCTTTGTTTTCCAAAAGGTTTCAAATTATTATTTTTGTTTCCTCAAACTCTCAAAACCCCTAATTTGCTTTCCAAATTTTCAAAACCCTAAATTGAGTTCTGTTTCTTTCCAAAAGCCCTAAAATCATCTTTTTTGCTTTTATAAACTTAAAATCATTTTGTTTATTTTCATAAAACTTCATAAAATTATCAATTGTTTTTCCAAATTTTGAAAACTAATTCATTGTCCGAAACCCTAATTCAAAAATCCTAAAACCCTAATTCAACTCCAAAACTCAAAATAGTGGACCCTAACTCCCTTAAAACAAAAACCCTAAAGTTTTCTAAACCCTAATTCTTTAAAACTTTAAAACCATATAAATATAATTTTTACACAGTAAGCTTAAAATTCAATATGGTGAGCCAAAACAACAATTCATTAACCATAAATTACAAATCTAAATATTTTTAAAGTGTCCAAAACCTAATTTCATGATTATACATCTCAAACCCTAATTTGGTGAATCAAAGAATTTTATCAACCTTTTAAAACATAAAATCTTAATCTATTTTAATTCCTTTAAAAACTCACAGTAGCCTAATTCCACAAATTCCAAAACCCTAAACACATGAAATAAAGGACCCTAAATGGAAACAATAGCCATAATTTAGATTTTTACTTGCCTTATTCAATTCTATATTTGATTATGCTTTAATTTATTTAAGTTCAATGCTTGGTTTATTTAATTTATCATGGATGGATGTTTACTTTATATTGATATTTAATACCTTTGATGAATGATTTATTTATGATGAATGGTTATTAACTTTTATCAATTTATTTAGATTTCCAAATGTTGTAAGAGGTATGTTTCCACTTGTTGGGTACCTCATTAGTTAAATGTCATGTAATTTAAATTGCTTTTCTCTATTTTAGAACCAATGTAAAGGACATATTTCTACCTTTCAGTGGGTGTCCTATTTAGGCATGGGATGTAAGGACATGTTTCCATCTTTGGATGGGTGTCCATTTATTTGTTTTGTTTAGACATTACTTTAATCTTAATATAACGATGCTTTATTTCAATTATTGTTTGTAATATGGATAATATTGTTATATTTAAGGATTTTATAATATTAAGACCTGTAAAGGAGGCCGGTTCCAATGAACCGGGTGTTGTGGGGGGGCTGGGCCATTTCTCACCTTCCCCACACGTACCCAACTTTTCGAACCCATTAGGGGTTTGGAGATTCCGTAGAAATCGAGTCATCCACCCCTTTCTTTTTCCCGGCCCTTCCGGGTGGCGACTCCATTTTCTCTGAACTTAGGTCCATGTTCTCTAAGGCCCCTAGCCTAAACAGTGACGAAGTAGCAAGAACCATTCCACCGGGAGTGGGGGCAAAAATCCCCGCTCACAGTGGCGACTTCACTGGGGATAAGAGAAGTTGATTCCGTTGGTCCTTTTATTATTCTATTCTTTCTTATAATGATATTATCCATTGCATCATATTAGATTGCATCGTGTACGTGAGTTAGGACGCCCGTGTTACCCGTGTTGTGTTATGTAAGGGATACGATACTTTCACTCAAGGTATGGAGATCGAGCATGGCATAACCACTCATAGCCTCGTACCATTTGGTATATACTAGCTATGGGAACCTAAGCCTTTTTACCCAAAGACTAAAGCTCATGTAATTGGCCTAGTTACTTTCCTTAGGTATTACCCTAAATGCATGTTGTCTGACTATGGTTAATTTTTCTTGGCTTAAATCATGGCTTATTTGATTTGCTCTTTTTTCTAATATGACCTAAGTACATTGTAAGATCAAAATAAATTTTTCTTTAAAATCCAAAAGACCAAAGCTATTTTCAAAACTTTTCAAGATGGTCTTTGGACATAAAACTTTTCTAAAAACAAATCAAAAATTCTTTTGCTCTCGGCCTAAATACTAAGCCAAACATCCATTTTATAAAATCTTTCACAATGGGCTTAGAAACAAAACTATTTTCACCCAACCTTTTCTTATAAAGAGTTTGCAAAAATATTTAGGTCAATTATGAAATACCAAAAATCAATTGTGGGCCTAGTTTATACTAAGAATAAATTAACCATGGGCTTGTTTTTGGCATGAATCATTAGTTACCTTTTTCAAGTGAGAAATATATCTATAATAAACCTCTTAATTTAGTTTTAATCCAATATAGCATAAATGCTACTTTAGTTGGTTGAATGGATTAAAACCTATTTAATGGGAATTATCATGGATTGATTTTCATTTTCAAAAATATAACTATTGGTTGAAACGTCCGAGGGAATTATTCGAAAGCAAGGTACCCCATGTTGGTATTTTGTTAACCATATACCTAGGAAAAGAGACTCGCCATTCATGTGTGGATGTTATAAGGTTGGAAGGAACGTCCTATTTGTCCTTGTTTGTTGATTGTTTGTGCATACATGCATACATTTGCATCTCATATCATTGATCCTCTCTGGCTCACAGCCTTGAATTACGATAGGTCAAAAGATTATGCAAGGCCACCACCTAAGGAGGTAGAAACTAATAAGGGAAAGGAAGTTGAAGTAGGAAATAAAGAAGAAGAAGATGATGCTGTACTCAAGAAATTGAAAAGAGCCCAAGCAAGTGTTAGCATTTGGGACTTATTAGCTACTTCTAAAAAGCACCGAGAAACTGTGGCCAAAGCCTTAGCTACCATGCCAATTTCTACCTCCACAACACCAGAGGAGTTAGTCAACTTCATAAAAATTGGAGGGGTAATGAAATGTGCAGAGGTTCAAGAGAAGAGTGAAGTTAATATGGGAGCAGTTTCTTTTTCAGATGCGGATTTACCAGAGGAGGGGAGAGATCATATCCACCCTCTCTTTATCAAAATAGAAGTCAAGGGGAAGAGGACTCCATGTGTAATGGTCGATGATGGGTCCACCATAAATGTCTGCCCACTTAAGATATTGCCAAAGCTAGCCATGTCAACAAGAGATCCAAACCCGACCAAAGTAACAATTCGGGCTAATGACAACACTAAGAAGCATGCCGAAGGGACTTTCAAAGCTGCTGTCAAGGTTGGTCTAATTGAATCTATTATTGAGTTTGTTGTTTTAGACATACCAGTTACCTTTGCTTTACTCTTGGGGCGACCATGGTTTCATCCTCTTGGTGGAGTTCCTTCCACCCTTCATCAAATGATCAAGTTCCCTAACGGAGATGAGACAGTGGTCATCAAAGCTGAAGATAATGAGATTGTTAATGCTCTAATGATTGAGAGGCCTCTCAATGGTTTTCAAGTAGGTGCAATTTTTGATGATGAAGTAGTGGACTCCAAAGTCTTGAATATGATGAAGAACATGAACTACCTTCCCGGAGCTAGTCTTGGAAAGGGTAAGGCTGGTTTGACAAAGCTGCCAGACTTTAGAACTCAAACTTCCAAGAAGGGGTTGGGATATGATGAAGACAACGATGTCCAGCCAAACAAGAGTGAGAAGATGAGCTTCCCACCACTTGAAGAGATCTTTGTCAAAGCTACAGATATGGGACCACTCCAAGGAATGCCCGAGCCAATCATGTTCATGGGTAAGTTGATCCCGGGTTTTGAAATTTTTATAGATGTGGCCGAGCTAGTCAACCAAGTGAAGAAAGAGCTCACCTTGCCAGCCAACAAAGAATTCAATCCAAAAGAGAAGAATGAAGATGTCCTGAAGGCTAAGAAGACTCCAGAGGAGATTGCTGCCCTGGTTGAAGAACACTTTGAAGACATCCTACTTTATGACTTTGAGAACAATGATTTTGATTTTAATTTTAATTTGTCTGCTTTGTATGAGGATGATGATGTTTTCTTTTCCAAAATGAATGCAATAAAGTCTGATTTTGCTTACTTGTGTGATGTTTCTCCTAATGGTTCCATACATTCAAATAACAGTTACATGAGCATCTTTAATATTAATTCTGTTAACACACAATCATTAAATTTGGGAACAATCAAAAATCCTAAAAACATTAACATAGCATCCGATCTTACTCCTAATGAAAGAGAGAGATTTGAAAAAATATTCAAAAAATATGAAGAAGTGTTTGCTTGGTCTTATGAGGATATGCCTAGAATAGATCGAGACATAGTCGAGCATCATATTCCTACTTACACTGACATGAAACCTGTCAAACAAAAGCTTAGGCGATTAAGACCTGAGTGGGCTGAATTGGTTAAAGAAGAGGTCACTAAGCGAATACAAGTGAAGTTCCTTGAAGTGATAGGAATATCCAGATTGGCTAGCCAACATAGTGCCCGTGCCAAAGAAAGATGGAAGAATAAGGGTCAATGTGGACTATAGAGATTTGAACAAGGCTTCCCCTAAGGATGATTTTCCTTTACCTCATATAGATGTTCTCATTGATAGTGCAGCCTCTAGTGTGCTACACTCATTTGTAGATGGATTTTCAGGATACAACCAAGTGTTAATGGCCCAAGAGGATAAAGCCAAAACTGCCTTCATTACCACATGGGGTATATTTTGCTATAGGGTGATGCCATTCGGATTAAAGAATGTTGGAGCAACCTACCAAAGGATGGTCACCACACTATTTCATGACATGATGCCCAAAGAAGTTGAAGTATATGTTGATGATATGATGGTTAAATTGGACACAAGGGAACAACACTTCCAAAACTTAGAATTATTCTTCGATAGAGCTTTGAAATATAAGCTAAGATTGAACTCAAAGAAGTGTGTGTTCGGGGTTACCTCAGGTAAATTATTGGGACATGTGATTGGTCCGAATGGCATTGAGATTGATCCTGACAAAGTTAAAGCAATCAGGGATATTCCAGCCCCTAAGAAGGAGGGAGAAGTTCGGGGGTTTTTTTGGTAAATTATAATATATTAGTAGATTCATAGCAAAGCTCACAATAATTTGCGAGCCTATCTTCAAATTTCTTAAAAAGAATCAGCCGGTCATATGGAATGAAAAATGTCAAAAGGCGTTTGAGCGAATAAAAGAGTATTTGTTGAATCCACCTATTTTAAAATCACCTAAACCCGGCAAACCTTTATTACTATACTTAGTAGTGGAAGAAGAGTCAATAGGAGCCATGCTAGTCCAAGCAGATGAGTCGGGGATTAAGCATGCAGTTTACTATTTGAGTAGAAAGCTCATACCTTATGAAATTAAGTATAGTATTATTGAAAAGACCTGTATAGCCTTCTAAGAAGTTGCAGCATTACTTTCAATCGTATAGTGAGCAAGCAATTTCTAGGTTGGATCCAATGAAGTACTTAAGGGAGACATCCTCTTTGATTGGGAAATATGGTCGATGGTTGATAATAATAGAAGAATTTGAGATTGAGTACGTAATCAGGAAAACAATCAAAGGTATAGCGGTGGCAGAATTCCTGGCACAACAACCATCATCAGATAGCGAAGAGGTAATCTTGGAATTTTCGGATGAACATTTAGAAGCAATTGAAGTACAAGGGTGGAAAATGTATTTTGATGGAGCAGTAAACAGGAAAGGAGCAAGTTTGGGAGTTATACTAGAATCGCCCGAAGGGGAACTTATCCCTTTAGCCAAAAAGTTGAAATTTAGGGCAACCAATAATATGGTGGAGTACAAATCTTTTATTTTCAGTTTGGAAACCCTAATGATTATGAAGGTGGATAAGGTAGAAGTTTTTGGCAACTCATTGCTAGTAGTATCCCAAGTAAATGGACAGTGGGAGTTGAAAGAAGAAAAATTAAAACCATACCACCATTACTTGACCGTGATGAAGAAAAACTTTAAGGAGTGTAGGTTTATACACCTATCAAGAGAAGGAAATCAGATGGCTGATGCCCTAGCCACATTGGCTTCGGTATGGGAAAACCCTGTCAGCTTATTCCTTAAGCCTCTGATCTTGACCAGTTCATCAACTCCTTGCTATGAATATGAAACAATCATGGAAATTGACATAGACCATGATGCGTGGTATGATACTATAAGGCGATTTTTGGAGGAAAGAGAATACCCGTTGGGGGCAACAAAGAAAGAAAGAAGAGCCATAAGGCGGTGGTCATTGCAATACATCACATTCTATGGAGAGTTATATAGAAGATGGCATGATGGGGTGCATTTAAGATGTTTAAGGAAGCCTGAAATGGAGCGTATCATGTCAGAAACACATGTGGGAAGTTGCGGTCCGCACATGAGTGGTTTGGCCCTAGTTAAGAAGATTATTCGACAAGGTTACTACTGGTTGACCATGGAGAGAGATTGTTTTGAGTTTGTCAAGAAGTGCCAACAATGTCAGATGTATGGTAACTTGAATCACATGCCTCCTGAAGAATTGCATTCTATGTCTTCACCTTGGCCATTTGCCACCTGAGGTGTCGACATTAAAGGAGAGATACATCCGACAACTTCAAACGGTCACCGTTTCATTGTGGTAGCAGTAGATTATTTTTCAAAATGGGTCGAAGCTAAATCCTTAAACAAACTGGGTGCAAGCCAAATGGCTAGGTTTATTTAAAAGAACCTCATCTGCAGATATGGGATCCCGCACAGTGTGATATCAGACAATGGGGTACAATTTCAAGGAGCAGTTAAGGATTTATTCTCAAAGTACCACATCCATCATCATAGATCCTCTCCTTATAGGCCAAAGGCTAATGGTGCAGTAGAAGCAACAAACAAGATGATTAAGCAAATTTTGTCCAAGATGACCAAGACTTACAGGGATTGGTCAGAGATACTTCCCTTTGCTTTATGGGGATAGGGGACAAGTTTGCGAACATCTACTAGAATGACACCGTTCTCTTTGGTTTATCGGATGGAAGCAGTATTGCCAATTAAAATTGAGATCAAGTCATTGAGAGTAGTCTTGGAAGTCGAATTGCCTAAAATGGAATGGGTAGCGAGCAGATACACACAGTTATCTTTACTAGAAGAGAGAAGGTTAAAAGCATTGTATCATCACCAACTATATCAAAAGAAGGTAGCTCGGGCCTACAATAGAAGGGTTAAAATAAGAAAATTCAGAGTTAGGGATTTGGTGTTGAAGCAATGTAAGCCTAATGTATCTGATCCAAGAGGGAAGTTTAGTCCTAGCTAGGAAGGGCCATATGTCATGAAACAAGTCATGAACAAAGGTGCGGTGAAGTTATTAGACATGGATGGGAACTAGTTTAGTGAGCCAGTAAACATTGACAAGTTGAAGAAGTTTTATGTATGATATAAAAAAAAAAAAAAAGAGAACTCGCTAGGTCGAAAACCCAAAAAGGGCGGCCTAGGCAAAAGTTAGAGCAGTCTGCTAGTTCTAAAAACCTGAAAGGGCGGGCTAGGCAACAATTAGGGCTAAATGAGAGAAAATCATCAATTAGAAAACCCAAAAGGACTAGTTTACAATAGAAGTGTTCTTGTGTATGCTAGCTTTATGTTTGGTTGTTACTTAATTTAATAAAACAGAATTAATGTTAAAATTGTTCTATGTGCACTGTTATAAGTATTTGACCAGATATGGATGAAATAAATCAACACAATAGCAAAAGGTGATGACAAATTATAAAGGGAAAAGAAGCATCTTTTATTACTTTAATTATTTTTTCATCCTAACAATACACTTTCTGAATTGACAAATGCAAAATCTATGGCAATTGATAAATGTAACGTGCAGACCAGCTTTGCCTCAGCCGATCCAAGTAGGCTTCAGTCAAGTGAGGCATGTCTAAATCAGGAGTAAAGTCAGAATCGCGAGGCTCAGCTCCATACTAACGGCCAAGTCGGTGAGGATCATAGCATGTACCTTGATGAAGAGCAGCAAGGGGAACATACATCAAGTATGTCCGCATGGTGATACGAGAAATCTTCCACCAAGGTACCAACTAATGGATATTGACTTCAGGGCATGATTGGATCCAGTCAACCCAGTCAGCATATGAAGAATGATGATGATGTGGCAGAATGATGATGTGGCAGGTATCTGGCAGAATGATGATGTGGCAGGTATCTGGCAAAGTCCATGGATGGAGTATAAAGCAAACAAAGATGCTCCTGAAGCCAAATCTATGAAGAAAGAATTAAATTAAAAAAGGTCCGCTAAGTTGAAAACCCGCGAGGGCAGCTAGGAAAAAATTAGGACAGCTCGCTAGTTCTGAAAACCCATACGGGCGGAATAGGCAAAAATTAGAGCAATAAAAAAAACTAAATTGAAAACCCGAAAGGGTAGTTTAGGTAATTATCTGAAGCAGCAATTGACTCCCGGTCAGTCTCTTTGACAATCCTGATTTAAGTTGGTCTAATCCAACTAAGGTCTCTGCTAAGGTCACAGGTACTGGTGACAAGCCTCCTTCCATTTAGTCCATAATATCCAATACCCATGGATCAATATCGTCGTCGGAAGAAACAAGCAAGAATTTCCTGAGCAAGCAAAGACAGAGCATGCGTCCCCATGCCTTAGTAAGGGCCAAATGAGAGAGACAAAAGTCAATGAAAGAAGCAAGTAGAATTTTTTCACCTCTCATCAACCGAAGAACTTCGGGTTTCAAAATTTGAAATAACATCTGCATCTTCTGTTGAGTCATGAAAATCAATGTGCGTAATGCCATTTGTTGATTATTTGGATATCTAAGGATGTCCTCAAATTCTTCAATCAAGGGACATATTTCAAAGCCATTAATTTTAAATACCCTAGATTTCGTATCCCAAAAGGAAGCCACTGCATGTAAGAAGGAGTAGTCCAATTTAACATTTTGAAAACACTTTAAAACATGAAGTTTTGAACACAAAATTTGCTTCCAATTAATGGCATCCATATTCTTAAATAGAATTTTTATCTTCTTTAAATGATGTTCGGTCATGGTGGATGAATAAAGAAAAATTAAAATTGTTAAAGGGAGTTCTTTGCGTGGGAATTGAAAGAATTTTGGATTTTGTATGAAATATGGCAGGAAAGGTGATTTATATAGAGGAAATAACCTTTTCCAAAAGGGAAAAGGAAAAGGTGAAAAGGGAAGTTGTGATGCACTGTTTATGATGTGATAAAAAAATGGCGCAGTGAAAAAAAAGTTAAAGTAAAGATGGAAATTGTATTTTTCATTATTATTCAATATTTTACAATTGCTACAATATTCACATATCACTAAGAGGGTGGTGGCAGGTCATCAAATAAAGCCTTGAAAAAGTCATCGCCTGTTGGAGGAGGGGGCAAATCACTCATCTTGAGTCCTCCTAAAGCGGGAGCACTAAAATTCTGCAAGTTACTTGTCCCGAGATCACCTGAAGCAGGAGCACCAAAATCCCTATTACCTTGAAGTTTCAATCCGTCACGGTCCTCATTAGAAGCAGACAAAAGGATCTGATAGTCATCAGTCTGGGGGCCTCTTGATGAAGAAGCGCCGGGATCCCTCATCCCCTGAAATCGAAAGTCTCGAAAATGTTGTTCTGATTGATGATATAAACTTTCAAAATGAGAATCCTGCTGACGACTCACAGCCAACTCTTCTTGAAGTTTCTTATTTTGTTCTTCGAGCATCCTTTGTGAGCCAGAAAGGAAAAAGGTAAGAGCATACATATAGCATAAATTACTATAAATAAGGAATTTACCAGGTAGTTCATATCAGGCATATCTGGCAGGCCAGAATGAGCAAATGAAGGGGCAGTAAAAGAAGGTCTAGCCTTATGATCAAATGGGCCAACGGCCTGTGACAATCATTAAAAAATCAAAAAAGAAAGAAGCAATTGCAAGGGAAAATTGGTAAAAGCTTTACCTGAGAAGTACTAGCCCCGAGATGTGGAACAAACTCTCCTGCATCTCCATGATATTCCTCTTCATCTCTACCATCATTTTAGTCGAAAATCTCCCGCACACCAATAGGGGGTACATCAAAGTTTAAGAGCCTTCTTTGAATAAAATGGGCATAGAATGCACCCGACGGATGGAGAAATGACTCAGCACCATAACCGTACCGAGCCAGCCACCATGCATCCTCCGACATTGACATAATATTTAAAGTATATTCCGGGATGTACATCGGGATCCTCCGCTACTCTGGACTGAGGAACCACTCATAAACTCTCTCTTCGAGAAACCAACCACTAGACATTGGGTCGGCGATGACTCGGCGAGAATGTTGGAAAGATAGCGCAACCCTCATCAAAGGAGACTAGTTTGCTCACTCTTCTGGGTTCCACAAGGCCAATTTCACCTGTAAAATAACATAAGGTAAGTAAACTTTCACATAAAATGTAAAGTATACTAATGTTATTTTACCTGGTCCCAAGTTAAGCGGCTCGACACAAAGCGATGAGTATGCACATGGTGAGAGCCGGGAATGTCCATACAATCGAACAACCAGAAATTTAATCTCGGATACCCAACTCTCTCTAGGGAAATATCAGGTACCCTCATGAGGATGTGCTCATATGTCCATACCTACAATAATAGTAAAGATCAAATTCATGTAAGAAAAGAGTGGAAATGACATTGATAGAAGAAGAATACCTCGACAATCGCCATCAAGCCGACAAAAGACTTCTTATTTCGACAAAGTTTATCAAGACCATGGTAAAGACATGCGAGACCAACTTCACCCCAGCCTGAAGATGGTATCATTCTGAAATAAGAAAGGGCACTCAACACTGACAAGTTGATGGAGGATTCAGTGCTGCCTAAGATGGTCAACCGGAGCAGATATAACAAAAATCCTCGAGCATACTGTTCGGCCATGTCTCTGCCAATCCATCATTCGTAGTTCATCTAATAACTATGGATTGGCTCGATTTTTATCTTAAAAGGCCCTTTATGTGATGGTTCCATACCAATTAATTCTTGAATTTCTTCAAATGTTAAAATATCGTTGGTCAAAGGAACCAGAACACCATCATATCGAAGGCCGATTATAGCAGTAAGATCGACCAGACCAATTGTCATCTCTCCAATGGGCAAGTGAAAAGTGTGGGTTGTGTGCAACCATCACTCCGCAAGCGCTTGGACAATGCTCTGGTCTATCTGATATTCCTCGGATGGAAATTGTAAGATGAACTGCTCAAAGCCGCAATTTTGGATAATCCGCCTTACCCGAGAAGGCACTACATCGTACCATTATCGGGCTTTATAAATACACCCTCTAGCCCGAACAACGCAACAATCATGCTAACATAGAGCGAGGTAAATTAATACTAGGTAAGTACATATTATCCTATTTGCTTAAATTAATATATTTTCCTAAGTTTTCTAAAAATTATTATAATATAAAAAATAAAAATTAGGCAAATACAATAAAAAGCATAATACAATAAAAATAAAAATAAAAATAAAAATAATAAATAATAAATGAACAAATAAATAAATACAAAAAATACAAAAAATAAAAATTAATAAAAAAAGAAGAAAAAGAAAAAAAAACATAGAGACGAAAAATCAAGAGAAAAGAAAAAGAAAGAATAATTACCGCGCTCTTTTGGTTTGAACTTCGGTGAAGTAGCATCCCGACTAGTATATCTATATTTCTATCTTCATGATGCTGAATAAACTCCAATAACTCAGCATTAGAGTGAGTCCCTGACCTTGAAGCAGGCATTTTTTTGAAAGTCCCTGACCTTGAAGCAGGCATTTTTTTGAAAACTATGTGCTAAATTTGAAAGAATTTAAGAGAATTATAGAAATTGAGATTTAGCTATAAAATGAAATGAAAGATTCATGGGTTTTTATAGAGAAACGACAAGAAAAAAAAAACACATTTCAAAAGTAAGTTTACTATTTATGAATAGCAAATTTTACTATTTATGAATAGTATTACTATTGATGAATAGTAAATTTTACTATTTATGAAATAGTATTACTATTTATGAATAGTAAAATTACTATTTATAATAGTAAATACTATTTACTACTATTTATGAATAGTAATTTACTATTTATGAATAGTAAATTGTGCATGAACAGTGACTACACAGTAAATACACAGTAAATTCAATTATTCACTTTAATCATTCAAATGCTTATGTGTCTATAAATATTTTTACACTTAGGGGGGCAATAAGGAGACATGCATAAAAATTAGCCAAAATTTTTTGAAATAAAAAATTATTAGCTCGGGTCCAGAACCGAAATTTTCCTTAGTTCCAAAACCTAGAATCCCTTCTAAGTCCAAAACGTAGCTCAGGTCCAGAACCCAAATTACCGTTAGGTCTAGAACCTAGAATCTCTTTTAAGTCCAGAACATAGCTCGGGTCCAGAACCCAAATTACCCTTAGGTCCAGAACCTAGAATTTCTTTTAAGTCCAGAACTTAGCTCGGGTCCAGAACCCAAATTACCCTTAGGTCCAGAACCCAAATTTTCCTTAGGGCCAGAACCTAGAATTTATTTCTAAGTCCAAGAACTTAGCTCGGGTCCAGAACCCAAATTTTTTTTAGGTCCATAACCTAGAATTTATTTCTAAGTCCAAGAACTTAGCTTGGGTCCACAACCCAAATTACCCTTAGGTCCAGAACCTAGAATCTCTTCTAAGTCCAGAACTTAACTCGGGTCCAGAACCCAAATTACCCTTAGGTCCAGAACCTAGAATCTCTTTTAAGTCCAGAGCTTAGCTCGGGTCCAGAACCCAAATTACCCTTAGGTCCAGAACCTAGAATCTCTTTTAAGTCCAGAACTTAGCTCGGGTCCAGAACCCAAAATACCCTTAGGTCCATAACCTAGAATCTTTCCTAAGTCCAGAACTTAGTTTGGGTCCAGAACCCAAATTTTCCTTAGGTCCATAACCTAGAATTATCCTTGAGTCCAGAACTCGAATCGGGTCCAAATTTTCCTTAGGTCCAGAACCTAGAATTATCTTGGAGTCCACAACTCGAATCGGGTCCAAAACTCAAATTTTCCTTAGGTCCAGAACCTAGAATTATCCTTGAGTCCAGAACTCGAATCGGGTCCAGAACCCAAATTTTCCTTAGGTTCAGAACCTAGAATTATCATTGAGTCCAGAACTCGAATCGGGTCTCAAACCCAAAACCTCAACCATCTTAAAAATTAAGTCTTATTGCTGTTCACTCTCTTTCACTAAAATTTCAGATCATTCAAGCAGGGGGCAAAATGTAGACTCTTAATTTTTGACCCAGTCCAGTCCAATATATTTTATTTAGTCCAAAATAATTTTTGTGTTGTCCAATATATTTTAATTAGTCCAAAATAAATTTTGTTATCTTAATTAAATAATTTTGTCTTTAGTATATAATTTTTATTACTAAAAAATAAAAATAAAAAATCGGTGATGAAAAAATTGGCGACGAAAAAATCGTCCCCGAAAACCAGTGCGCAGGACGAATGGTCGTGGACCATTTCTCCCAGAGGAGTTTCCTGTGGGCAAAATGGCCAAATCCATTTTGCCGGCAGAATTTTTTTGCTGGCGAAATGGCTCGTAGGAACTTCCTACGGGCGCTGCAGGCGAAATTCCCTAGGCCATTTTGCCCGCAGGAATTTCCTGCAGGTGAAATTGCCTAGGCCATTTTGCCCGCAGGAATTTCCTACGGGCGAAATGCCCCGAAGGCCTGTCCTCACCCCTGCCGCAGCCAACAGCGGCAGTTTTTTTTTCGCCAGTGCATTTTTTCTGCAGCAGTTTTTTTTTCGCCAGTGCATTTTTTCTGCAGCAGTTTTTTTTTTTTGCCAGCGAAATTTTTCAGAAGTAAATTTTTCGAACCTAATACAATTAGGTTTCAGTTTCCTTTTCTTAATCAATATTAGCTTCCATGAATAACTATGATTAACCATAAAATTCTTCTATAAATAATACCAGAACAACACAAAAATCAATCAAGAAATCGGAGGAGAAATTGATCAAAAATTGGATCCGAAACTAACTAGGAAATGCAGTGAATCAATCTAATTTTGTTTTTTGAGAGAAACAAACAATTCAAGAAATTCAAAGGCAGCAAAGCTTGTCTTTGATTTTGTTCATCCAAGGAGAAATTTTTGTGGAACCAACAAACGGAGGTATGCATCAATTGTCTAAATTCTATTCTTCACTGTAGCTTAACCATCTAATTGTTTCTTTTAATTCAAAAATCTAAGAACCCTAATTCACCTTTTCTAAAGTTTAAAAACCTTAATTCGTTGCTTTGTTTTCAAAAAAGTTTCAAATTATTATTTTTGTTTCCTCAAAATCTCAACACCCCTAATTTGCTTTCCAAATTTTCAAAACCCTAAATTGAGTTCTGTTTCTTTCCAAAAGCCCTAAAAACATCTTTTTGCTTTTATAAACTTAAAATCATTTTGTTTATTTTCATAAAACTTCATAAAATTATCAATTATTTTTTCAAATTCTAAAAACTAATTCATTGTCCGAAACCCTAATTCAAAAATCCTAAAACCCTAATTCAACTCCAAAACTCAAAACAGTGGACCTTAACTCCCTTACAACATAAACCCTAAAGTTTTCTAGACCCTAATTCTTTAAAACTTTAAAACCATATAAATATAATTTTTACACAGTAAGCTTAAAATTCAATATGGTGAGCCAAAACAACAATTCATTAACCATAAATTACAAATCTAAATATTTTTAAAGTGTCCAAAACCTAATTTCATGATTAGAGATCTCAAACCCTAATTTGGTGAATCAAAGAATTTTATCAACCTTTTAAAACATAAAATCTTAATCTATTTTAATTCCTTTAAAAACTCACAGTAGCCTAATTTCACAAATTCCAAAACCTTAAACACATGAAATAAAGGACCCTAAATGGAAATAGTAGCCATAATTTAGATTTTTATTTGCCTTATTCAATTCTATATTTGATTATGCTTTGATTTATTTTGTATGCTTTAATTTATTTAAGTTCAATGCTTGGTTTATTTAATTTATCAGGGAATGATGTTTACTTTATATTGATATTTAATACCTTTGATGAATGATTTATTTATGATGAATGGTTATTAACTTTTATCAATTTATTTAGATTTCCAAATGTTGTAAGAGGTATGTTTCCACTTGTTGGGTACATCATTAGTTAACTGTCACGTAATTTAAATTTCTTTTCTATTTTAGAACCAATGTAAAGGACATGTTTCTACCTTTCGGTGGGTGTCCTATTTAGGCATGGGATGTAAGGACATGTTTCCATCTTTGAATGGGTGTCCATTTATTTGTTTTGTTTAGACATTACTTTAATTTTAATATGACGATGCTTTATTTCAATTATTGTGTGTAATATAGATAATATTGTGTTATTTAAGGATTTTATAATATTAAGACCTGTAAAGGAGGCCGGTTCCAATGAACCGGGCATTATGGGGGTGCTGGGCCATTTCTCACCTTCCCTACACGTACCCAACTTTCTGAACCCATTAGGGGGTTGGGGATTCCTTAGGAATCAAGTCATCCACCCCTTTCTTTTTCCCATCCCGTCCGAGTGGCAACTCCATTTTCTCCTGACTTAGGTCCATGTTTTCAAAGGCCCCAAGCCTAAACAGTGCCGAAGTTGCAAGAATCATTCCACCGGGAGTGGGGGAAAAAATCCCCGCTCACAACAATCCCGTAACCAAGAGTTATAACATAATATCTTAAGATTCTAATATCCTAATTTCATAATGTTACCCCTAAACCCTAATTTGATTCATGAAACCCTAATCTATTCCAATGTTACAAAACCTTTACAGTAGGTTAAACAAATAATAATAATAATACTAAAATTCCAAAACCCTAAATGTTAATTAAAGAACTTTAAATAGAAACAGTAAACCCTAATTTGTATCTTTACTTGCTTTATTTTTAGATTTGATTATGTAGTTCATTATATTCTTTGATAGTTGATTTATTTAATTTCAATGCTTGATTTATTTAATTTATCATGAATGAATGTTTATTACATATTTTGATTGATGTTTAATATCTTTGATGAATGATTTATTTATGATGAATGTTTATTTACTTTTATCGATTTATTTTGATTTCCAAATATTGTAAGAGGTATGTTTCCACTTTGTGGGTACCTCATTAATTAAGTTCTATGTAATTTAAATTACTTTTATATTTTAGACCAATGTAAAGGACATGTTTCTGCCTTTTGGTGGGTGTCCTATTTAGCTTAGACATGGATGATGTAAGGGTATATTTCCATCTTCGGATGGGTGTCCATTTATTTGCTTTGTTTGTACATTGCTTTGATTTTAATATAATGATGCTTTATTTCAATTGTTGTTTGTAATATGGATAATATTGTTATACTTAAGAATTTTATAATATTAAGACCTGCGAAGGAGGCCGGTTCCAATGAACCGGGCGTTGTGGGGGTGCTGGGCCATTTCTCACCTTCCCCACACGTACCCAACATTTCGAACCAATTAGGGGGTTGGGGATTCCTTAGAAATTGAGTCATCGACCCCTTTCTTTTTCCCGGCCCGTCCGGGTGGCGACTCCATTTTCTCTGAACTTCCGTGTTCTCTAAGGCCCTGAGCCTAAACAATGCCGAAGTCGCAAGAACCATTCCACCGGGAGTAGGGGCAAAAATCCTCGCTCACAGTGGCATAATGTGATAAGTTATGTGGAAACATAATGTATCGAGTTGATATTGATATACATGAGAAAAGTGAGATAAAGACAAGAAAGTAAGGCAATGTGCGTAGCTTAATTATGTGACAATGGTAAAGAAATTGATAATGAGAAGTATGAATATATTGTGTGCCTAATATGTTATTCAATTTTCAGAGTTCTGAGTTTGGCTTCATGCCTATGAATTGACTATGGGCTAGACGTTGGGCGTAAATATGAAAATATTTTTAAGGTGAAATGACCGGGTCATAAACCTATTAAACAAATCCTTGAAGCTAGGCTAGGTGAAATGACCCAGTCGTAAACTCAGTCCTAGTTGGATTAATCCATGGATATATTGCCTACGGGGCTAGACACAAGGTGTCATTATAGACCAAAGCAGTAACTCTGGAATTTGAATTGCATATTAGATCCTTTTTGGGCCCATGCTTGTCTTTGCATATATGTGAATTATGAATTATGAAACAATTGAGTAATTTATCAAGGTACGATGATATAATGTTGTGAGATGTGATATTCTTACGTATTGTGCATTGGCATTGCATTTGAATTACATTGTTATCAAAGTTTGTACCACTAAGCTTCTAGCTTAGCATGATTGTGGTTCATTGCGCAGGTGACAGGGTAGATCCGATTGAGCTGGAGAGTTTGTCCAGACCGAGTTGAGTCTAGGCTTGAGACTTTGTTGGTAGAGTTGATTGTTGGGCATCAAGATTAGAGACAAACTGCCAGCATGTATATATATTTTGCATTTTTGTACATATTGATTTTGATTATATAAATATGTATATTCCATAAACTATCAAAAATGTTTTGGATAAACCTTTGAAAATGAAGTTATATATATTTTTTATCAAGTAATATCTCAACTATTATTTGTACGATATGAGTTGAATGTTTTAAGATTATGTAGATTTTATAAATGATGATTTGATTATTTAAAATGGTTGTGATATTCTTGTATCCTCTATACATATATTACATATGTTGGGTATATGTAGTGTACGTATATTGAGCATAAAGGTGTTACATTTGTTTTGGTATCAAAGCCTAGGTTTGAGGTTCTCAACCTAGGTGGGTTGTAAGAAAAAGAAAGTTGAGATTTTTAAATCTAGTTTTTAAATAAGATACATGCATTGGCACTAACAGTTTCTGATCTCTGTTGTAGCAATTTTTGTTGTGTTTGCAGACATAGGTAGTTATGGTGTCTCAGACATGTCAGTCTGTTGAGGGTAGTGCTGAGAGTGTGGCTCCTGTTGAGGGCAGAGATGGAGCTAGAGTTGAGATAGCTGGAGGGGCACCTGCTCCTGTGCCAGTGAGACCAGCAGTTGATGAGATTCCTCAGGCTCCAGTTCAGCCTGAGCCGCAAGTACAGGCGAGGCAATATGACAAGTTAAGGAAGTTTGGAGCTCAGGACTTTATGGGTACTACAGACAACCCTGCTATAGCTAAGAAGTGGCTTGATAGAGTCCAGATAGTATTCATCCAGTTGTAGGCTACTCCTGAAGAAAAGTTTGATTATGCTATATCTATTTTGTAGAGCGATGCATATGATTGTTGGAAGATGGTTCCACATGCCTTGGATGATCCACCAACCTTAACCTATGATGATTTTCTTCGAGAGTTTGAATAGAAGTATACTCCGAGGGAGTATAAAGATGCTAAGAAGATAGAGTTTTTGAGTTTGAAGCAGGATACCAGGACTGTATTGGAGAATGAGATAAAGTTTACCCCGTTGAGTCAGTATGCTGGTGGGATTATTTTTTATGAGATTGACCGGTGTCAGAGATTTATGGAGGGTTGAGACCCTCTATCAGGTGTATTATCGTAGGCTCCTGGTATCAAAATTTTTCCCAGTTGGTTGCAGCTACCAGGAGTGTTGAGAGAGCACAGGGTATTGCAGCAGCTGCTAGAGATGAGGAGCTATAGCTAGGAGACCTCAGAGTGAGGCAAGATCTTCATCTATGAACAGAGGCAGTCTTGTAGGTCAGTACAGTAGCAGAGGCAGAGTCCGAGACCTACAATTTCTGTGGCTAGAGTGGCTCAGAGGTTTGCTCCACCTACTTGTGTGGATTGTGGTAAAGCACACGGAGGTGTTTGCTGGTGGAGTGGTACTTCGGGAGTGTGTTATAGATGTGGGTCACCGAATCATTTTATTAGAGATTGTCCAGAGCCACCAGAGGATAGATAGACTGATACTGCAGCTTCTCAACCCAGTGTTAGAGGGGATCGTGGTGGCAAAGGTTCTAGCAGAGGATGTCGAACATGGTCTGGTCAAAGAGGAGGTTCTACATCTGGAGGCAGTAGACCAGATGAGGCAAGGCCATCACAGTGGGTTTATGTGATGCAGAGACAGCCGGATGCTTCAGCTGTTATTACTGGTATTTTTTTCTTTATTTGGTACTTTGGTTCTTGCTTTGATAGACCCTGGATCAACTCATTCATACATTAGTACATCTATCTTGCCTATGAATGATTTGCATTCAGAGTCCCTAGGATTTAATGTTTTGATGACAAATCTTTTAGGGCATAGTGTTGTAGTTAGCAAGGTGCACCGTAATAGTTTGATTGTGATTCAGGATGAGGATTTCTTGGGTGATTTGATTGAGATTCCTTTCAAGGAGCATGATTTAATTTTAGGCATGGATTGGTTATCTAAGCATGGGGCTGTAGTAGACTGTCAAAACAAGTGTGTTACTCTGAGAACCTGTGATGGTAGAAGTGTTATGGTATCTAGTGAGCAGAGACATCTTTCATCCATGTTTGTTTCAGCTAGGAGGATGATTCAGAAAGGATGTGAAGCCTATCTTGCTCATGTTGCAGATACCGGAGTAGTGGGTTCCCAGCTAGACAATATACCCATAGTTGCTGAGTTTCCAAATATTTTTTCTAAGGAGTTGCCAGGGATACCTACTGAGAGAGAAGTTGAGTTTGGTATTGATTTATTGCCTGGTACTACTCCCATCTCTGTTACTCCTTATCGAATGGCACCTGCTAAGTTGAGAGAGTTGAAGGTGCAGTTGCAAGAATTTTTTGTTCACCCTAATGTGTCTCCGTGGGGAGCTCCCGTTTTGTTTGTGAAGAAGAAGGATGGTACTTTAAGATTGTACATTGATTATCGGCAGTTGAATAAAGTGAAAATCAAGAAAAACATCTGATGGTAGAAGTGTTATAAGTTATCATTGACAATTTTCTTAACTAGTTGTTCCTTAGAGATGCACATGCTTAATATCTTTCTATTACCAAGAATGAGTTAGGTCTTGTATCTGCAAATAGCACAGCAGTTAAATTTTATTTATTCTATTTTCGGTTATTGAACTGATTGAACTGTAACACCCTTATACCCTATATACATACAATATTTACACTCAGTATATGTAAAATATGCATATACGGTACAAAAATATCACATTCTGGTTTAGTAAAAATTTTTCACTTTTCAAATTTAAAATCTTAAATACTTTAAAATATAATTTTAAAGACAAATAAAATATTATTATAAATTATTGGTTCTAAAATAAGCATGTTTCATTAAAATCTATGAGAAAAATTTGCCAGAGTTTTGCCTGTAATTTGGACATTCTCAAATTCAATAAAAAACATAACCTACACAAAAACACTCCCAAATAATCCAAAAATACATTTAATCCATCCTCCTCAATATCTTCACATTTTTTTTCAAAATATTTATACATTTTCATATATCTACATATCAAAACATATACAAAACCCACATCACAAATTTTAATACAAAATATTCTTTTTAATTTATAACATATATACACTGGAAACATAATATAATATGCACAATCTCCAAAATGTACGATAATATAAAAATATATATACATGCTGATAGTCAGCACTGATCTCGAAGAAGCATCCCAATCAACTCAAGCAAACTCAAAGCTAGACCTGACCCGATATAGATGAACTCTCTGGCTCTACCGGATCTATCCCGTCACCTGTGCGATGAGTTTCAAAAATGCTAAACCAAAAGCCTAGTGGTTCAAATATTGATAACAATAAAAATCAAATGCAATGCCAATGCACAATGCATATGGATATCATATCTCATATCATCTCGTTAAAGCATATTTTCAATTGTTTCACAATTCACAATTCATATAAAAAGCAAACACAAGCATGGGCCCAAAAGATCTAATATGCTATTCAAATTCCAGAGTTATTGTTTTGGTCCATATTCACACCTAGTGTCTAGCCCAAAGGCAAGTGATACCCAGCGTCTAGGCCAAAGGCAAATCATAGTGATGCCCAACATCTAGCCCGAAGGCAAGTGACGTCCAACGTCTAGCCAGAAGGCAAATCAATAATTGCTCAAAAGCTAGCCCCAAAGGCAAATAATGAGGATAATCTCATAGGCATGCCACCAAACACAGAACTATGGAAATTGAATAACATACTAGGTACACAATTAATTCATATTTCTCATTATCAATCTCTTTCTCATTTTCTCATAATCAACCTAGGCACATTACCTCATTTTTCATTATCTATTAGGCACATTGCCTTATTTTCTCATCTTTTTCTCACTTTTCTCATTTTTCTCATTTATAGCAATATCAATTCATCACATTTCATCATATCATCACATTGCAAAACATTTTACCTTAAAACTCATCACCCAAATATTTTGGGTAATTTCACACAATCCACATATGTTTCACATTTTATATACTTTAGCCATTACCAATGTCTTTTTAACAATGTCCTTAATGCATATACAACAAATGGTATTACCCAAACACTATGGGTCATTTTCACATAATACACATATTTCACATTTTACACAATTTAGCCATTAACAATGGCTTTTCAAAATGCATTTAATACATATATGACATTACACATGTCATAGCATATTATTCATACATATTCCATGTATCAAGTAGCTTAACACATTTTTCAATCCAAAATGCGTTAAGCTTAATGTAATGCAAATATTACCAATTCATCAAAAGTTTATACATAACTCTAATGACAACCAAAAACAAGCTTAAAGACCCTTCAATCCTTCTCTTTCCAGTTGCCCTTCAGCACTAGGATGGGGAAAATCAACTCTCCTCAATGCTTATACCAAATGTGATCATAAATAATCATTTAATACCACATTCTAAGGCTTTTCCAATCTTAAATCATAATTAAATACCATTCAAACAAAAATCCCAAAGTTAAGACTAACCTCACTTGAACTTTGGAATACCATAATAGGCTATTCAATTTGGTATTTTAAGTTTATTTATATTATTAAAAACATATTTTAACATGTTTAAAATAATTACATTGCAAAAACATACACTTATGACCAAAACCCTAAGATGACATAACCTTCTCCCATTGAAGGTTTTCCATTCCAACTCAATCCATTGATCATTTCAATCTTATATTTATCACTTTTATCACTAAAGAGTATGCTTAAACCAATAAAATCAAACAATTCTATAACTTTGGAAAAATCACTTTTCCAAAACCCTAAATCACACTTCCATTCTCATACTCAAATCAAACTCAACCAAATCTAATATTTGACTTTAAAATACTTTTTTATGCATCAAAATAACTCATTTATAATCAATTTGCAGAATTAAATCACATGATTACAAAAATTCAATTCTCACATAACCCTAAATTCTCTCTCTTCACCAATCATTAATCAAACTCAACCATTTCTTCAATCCAACCTTAAAATCATTATTAACTATCCAAAATAACTTCATTCATATCCAAATAGACAATTATAGCATACTACTTCAAGAATCCAAAATTCACATATTCTTAATTTCATGGAAAATCAAAGAAAAAGTTAGAAACCTTACCAATTTTGGTGGAAATCCTTACAAATCCACTTGAAACTCTTAAAATCCTTCAATTAATTGAGTATGGAAGAGGAAAAATCCTTGGTCAAGCTCCCATGGTGGTTCGGCCTTGAGAGAAGAAGAAGAAGAAGAAGACTAAATTAATTTTTCTCTTTCCTTTCATCTTTTAATTTCAACCATATATATATTATTTAATTTAATAATTAATAATTAATTATTTGTTTAATAAATTAAAAGTCTAAAAGTCCATCTTCCACTCAAAAATTATTTATTTTTGAATTAATTTAATAATTTTAAATTTTTTAAGTTTTAATTACCAAAATACCCTTCTACTTTGACTTTTGACTTTTCTTTTAAAAAATGTTGACTTTATTTTATTGAATTTTATATGTTGTATATATTTTGTATATATATCACATATATATTTCACTTTTTCATTTAAAAATCCTTCATTTTTTATTTAAAATCATTTAATTTAATTTATCCAATTAAATTATAATTTATTTTATTAAATTTTTCAAAAATTAGGAATTTTTAAAAAATAATTTTGGGATATTACATGAACCAACTAAAATATCAATGCATAAGTGTTTTTTTTTTCTAGCTCTACAAGTCATGTGTATTTATGTGATTTTGATATTTTCTGGAAATAGGTAAGATGAGTGTCAAAATTTGGGTTTTAATCTTATTATGGAGGTTTTCACAGTCAACATTGTAGTATTATTCTAGTATTTGGAAGTCTAAGTTTAAGCACTTGTAGGTTTATAAGTACTTTGATTCTATAAATTTATATGCTAGTACTGCATTTCCATTTCAATAGAAATTTTATCACGTTTAATGATTGCCTGCTAAACCATTTCATTAACACAAAATGCATTTTACCTAGGATGTAGATAGTTTGTAGTAGTCATAAAACAATGTTTGCATTTGAGAAATTGTTTTCTATAGTTAATGTTTCTGCATCTTCTTTGACATTTATTCTTATTGTGCTTGTAAATTATCAAGGATCATGTACCCGTTTTTCTAATATTGTGTCTTACCATTTGTTCCGTCTGTTTCTAATTTTTCTTTACAAGGACCTCTTTTATAACAACAGATGAAATTGTTTGTGCTTGGTGTTTATAGGTGCAACAATGGTTCTTATAAGTTGGACTGAGATGCAATGCCCGCTGACATGCCAAATTTAGTAAAGAAAGTTTGCTAAGGTTGGAAGTTGACCTTAATGTAAAATCAAGCTACTGTAAAAAGATATTTTTATAGGTGTTTCTTCCTGAAATTTTATAGAGTGCACTCAAAAATTTCTTGCTAGTTAGAATCAATATGCTTTGTAGCTATGTTGAGGTTTTAATTATTGGTTTATTTTCACCCTTTTAGTTATTCCAAATAATTTTTCAACAATTTAGAGGTTGTGTTTTTATTTGTATGTTTCACTTTTAATCTTTTATTACTTGTATCCTTGTAGTGAACTCGTATAGAAAAGGAGCAATTAATTTTTTTTTTTTGGAGAGAACAAGTTATGTTGAATTGAGTTTTGTTTACATATGTGCTTTTGTTATTAACATAACAATTGACCATCATTACTTTGCTAGATTAATAATGTGCTTGCGTTAAATAATTATATTTAATAACGCTTTTGATAATGTCGTCAATAATTATGTTTACCAATACTTTGATTGTTTCAAAACACAAAATTTTTAATTTATGTTGTTAAATAATATTTTTTAATGCAAATAAAAGTGACGGCAATATAATTTACCAATACTCCTTTGTTATTGCCAATACTCATGACGCTTGAGCATTATCTCGCCAAATAAAAATTTCCAACGCAAAGAAAGCATTGTTAGTATAATGCTCCATTTGTGTTTGTATAATCATCGAGAATTACATTGGCAAAATAAATATTTATGACGTAAATAAAAGTGTTGGCATTATAATTTTATCAACACTTTATATATGTCGCAATAACTATCGACGCTTGAGTATTGCGTTGCAAAAATATAATTTTCGACGCAGAAAAGCATTAGGAGTAATTTACCCACGTAAATTTTTGCGACGTTATTTAGGGGGCGACGCTGCATTTAAAGACACTTTTTGTGACGCAATTATTTGTGTGGGTAATCAATTTAGCGATGCTTTTTCATGTTGCTAAATACATATTTTTGCATTGGTATAGACCTATTTTCTTGTAGCGTATAACCTTGTCAAATTATCTTCTTCACTAGGGCTAACCAGTTCATGTGGGGACCACAACTTTTGGCATGTATGTTCGACATGATCTGCTCAACCTCAGTCTTCCTTAAGCACATTAAGTGCACTCCGTCAGGCCATCTTCGATATAACTCTCCTCGAAAGGTTATGTATTGCAAGGACCATCACCTTATAGCTCTTTTGTCTTCCTTTGCTGCCCTAATGGGTATTTTCCATTCTCTAAGAACCGTCTTATGGTGTCATACCACACATCATGGTACGTATTAGTTTCCATGTAATGCCCTTATACCCTATATAAGTATAATACATACATCTAGTGTATGTAAAATACATATATACAGTATAAGAATATCACAATTCAATTTTAATAAAAATTATCATATTCCTAAACATTAAAAATGTTTTTTAATAAGTAAATAAAATGTTCCTCATTAGTTTTAGGTATCCAAAATAAGTATTTTATATAAAAATTTATGAGAAAAATTTACTAGAGTTTTATTTGTAATTCGGATATCCCGAAAATTTCAACATTTCTCA
The DNA here is from genome assembly GCA_947685225.1 of Garcia nutans. Lineage (NCBI taxonomy): Eukaryota > Viridiplantae > Streptophyta > Magnoliopsida > Malpighiales > Euphorbiaceae > Garcia > Garcia nutans. The sequence goes on along the minus strand of CANTUV010000003.1, from coordinate 9,480,658 downwards.
ACCTGCATAAAAACACACTCCCAATATAGTAAATCCAACAGTTCTCCAATTTTTCCCAATAACACTCAAATGTGTACATGTATATATAAACATATATACAATCCCATATCACAAAATTATGTCCAAAACTCTTTATAGCTTACAATACTCCTAAATATGTAAACATAATAAGTATAATTATGTCATGTTTTATAAAATAAATATATATATATGATAGCAGCTGACTCTGATCCTATGGCAGCAAAACTCACTTTAAGCACTATCATCTTCAAGCCTAGACCTAACCAGATCTAGATGAACTCTCCGAATCTATTGGAATAACCCAGTCACCTACGTGATGAATTTCAATCACGATAAGCTAAAAGTCTAGCGGTACATACTTTGATAATAAAAGAAAATCTTCAGAAAATGTCAAGTCACCATGTTTTATTTTAGAACCTCACAATGTACCATGCAGATGCATTTTAGAACTTATGCTTTATTAATATATTTTCATCACATAACACAATCACAAAAATGACCTTATATAATATTCAAATTCTAAAGTTATTATTTTAGTCTATTTTGAAACCCACTGTGTAGCCCGAAGGCAATACAAGTGACGGCCAGTGTCTAGCACGAAGGCAAATCATATAATGGTGACATTCAACGTCTAGCCTGAAGGCAAATCAAGTATCAATGATGCCCAATTTCTAGCCCGAAGGCATGGCGCCAAACACAACACTTTAGACCTTGATATTATATAAGGTAGAGCACAAATAATTCATATTCTCATAATCAATTTTCTTATCACATTGCCTCTTTTACTCATTTTTCTTATTCATAACAATTTCAGATCACTTTATTTCATCAAATCTTATCACTTTATCAACAATGTATGACATTTTATATTACAATTATATTACCCAAGCATTTTTAGGTTATTCTCATATAATTCACATAAAAAACATTTCACTCCTCATAGCCATTAGCTTTTCATAATGCACATAATGCATATACATCATTTCACATTTAATGTTAAAATGCATATGAATATTGAAATGACCAAGTAGCTTAGCACATTTTCCATTTAAAATGTGTTAAGCCAAATTAAATGCAATCACTTTCAAACTATCAAAAGTATGTACATACCTTAGTTAACACCTAAAACCAAGCTAGTGTCACTCTTTATACTTCACTTCCAAGATGCCCTTCACTTTTTGGTTATAGGAACTAATATCTATTCAATACATAATCAAAATGTGAATGCATATAATACATTAGAATCACATTTCTACAAATTTTAACAACTAAAAATCAATTTCTCAAATTTCCCTCAAACTTTCAAATTTTTACCCTAACCTTCTTTATTTCTAGCAACCTATTCTAACCATTTTCAAAATATAATTTAAGTTCAAATATATCTTTAAAACCATATTCCAACACATTTTAAAATATTAAATTCAATTAAAACAAATTCTTTATAAAAGTTCTATAGAAATCTTACATTCTCTTTAATTTTAGAAAACCATTCTACCTCAATCAAAATTTCACTTTAAGTTTATTTCCATCATTTAAATCATATTATAACATGTTTTAATCAATTTAATTCAATTAACATCCATTCTTTAACAATGTTCTTCCAAAGCCCCAAATATAATACTAAGGTATCCAACCTCGACCAAACTTGAGCAAACCAACCAATTAACTATAAAATCATTGTCTCCTTATCAAATTAACACCTTCCATAATCATTTAACAAATTATCTCATCACCCATCAAAATTTCATTTTATACATATTCATATTTTCCAATAAAACCTTAAAATTGAGAAAGAAAACTTACTAGTTTGTAAAGAAACCACCAAAATCCACATCCATTCTTTGAAATCCTTCCAAAATTTTGATGTTGTTGATGATAGAAGTTCCTTTCCTCCTCCAAAAATGGTGGCCGATTCTCTCTCTCTCTCTTGAAGAAGAAAAACTTCTAATTTGACTTTCATTTTCTCTTCCAATATTAACCATATATATATATTATTAAATTATTGTAATTAATTATTAATTTATTTATTTTAAAAATCTCAATTTTCATATTCCATTCAAATATAATTTCATTTTGAATTATTTAATTAGTTAATTATTATTTTAATATATTTATATCACCATCATCTTCCATTATCAAAAAATACTTTTAATTTTAATTTATTTTTTAATTATTATTATTATTATTATTTTGTTTTCTTTCTTTCTTTTTTTTTTAATGAAATTAGGGTTGATACAATTCTCTCCCTCTTAAATAATTTCATCCTTGAATTTACCTATCACAATAAATAAATAAATACCATTAACACCAATACCAATTTCAACTCTCCCCCTTATGGATCTTCTCATTTAACTTATAAGATTTTAAATTCCTTCCCTTTGCTTAAAAACTCAACATTATAAACCCTTTGTAGACAATCTCTTGACACTTTACTAACTTTTTCTTCATATCTTATCACATTTTCACAACACACTTCTCTATACTTTTAATGGATAATAATTATTACTTCTTACTCTGTAAACTTAAAATTCATAACATAAGCAGACATATCCAATACACTGGTTTAACACTAAGCTTATCAAAGATTAATTAATACATAATAATAATTCCATGTATAAAGTCTTTACCATTATTCATATTCAAATATTTTGATCCCACTGCATTACATAAATTCCTTGTTTGCCACCAAATATAGGCTCAAATCTTAACCTTGTTAATTCCATAACCTTAGAACTTAAAACAAATCTCAAGCTACATTTTCCACAAAACTTTATTATTTTCCTTAAACATATTATCCAATCCCTTTATACTCTTAATCCTTAAAATATCATTTTCCTCAATACTCCTGATATCACAATATTGCTAGTTTTCTACTTCACAAATAATATTTTCTTCTTTCTCTTTCTTCTCTCTTCTTCTTCTCTACCTTTTTTTAATCATTTACAATGAATATGATTTAACTCATCCACATTTCTATATATATATACTTAACAAATTATATTAAGTCACCAAATGCTAGTACTATTAAATACATATTAGATATATAATATGCATATTTAACTTTATTTACAATCACGTACCAGTATTATTTGTCTATTCCTTTAATACATTTCCTCACTCTATATATTAAAATACAATTATCAAAAATCTCATCAAATATTTGCTTTTATCCAAATTTCCCCATTCAACGAGTTAATCTTCCATCAACTTCCTAAATACTCCCATATATAATTTACATAATAACTTAATTTGCCACACGATGTTGCTATTAGGTATACCATAGGTCTACAATATATATAGGTATATATATAATTGTTAATATTTAGTTCCATCATTAAATTTTTTTTCTACTATTATCTTCTTTATTTTCTTTATCTTTTTTCCTAAACTATTTTAAGTTGCTAGCAACTTATCATTCTGTTAATCTTCTTTCTTTGACTCCTAAATTGTCCTATTTATTTATTATATATATTTTCTAAGAAAAAATAATCCATAATTTACTAATTATATACTTTCATCATTTATTCTCTAATAATTTAATCTCATTCCAATCTTATAATTAATTTACCAATAATTATAAATTGTACCAAAATTTATTCAACAAGTTTTTACCAATTTCTCCTACTTAAATCGAATAAATAATGTCTAACTCACTAAAAATTACAATCAATTCCAAGTTTAAACTTTCATAAGCAACCAACAAGCTTATATCAGTATACTTACTTTAAGTTTCATTCAATAACACTTATCTTTTGCTTTAATAATATTCAACATTCACTAATAACATATACTTATTGTCTATCCATACTATTTATCAATAATTTTCTCAAATTTCTCATCTTTCTAAATTTTACCAACCAATAGAGTAACACTTCTTCAGTATCTTATAATAACTTCCCTCAGCTATATATACTCCTTGTAATTTAGTCAATAGTTCACTGCTATTTGTTCATGTCAACCAAGGGAATAATTTCTTACATTCCAAAATTACAATTACATTTAAATTTAATTTTTTAATTAAATTATTATTATTATTTTCCATAACTACATCAATCAAGAAAGATTCGAAACATAACCACTAACTTTAATTAAACTAAACACCAACTTTTTATTAAACAATGATTGTTCGATCATAATTTCTATTTAATTACTCTAGTATTTCTCATTTATTTGTAAACTTATGAATATACATACTTTAATAATATAGATTAACAATCATTACCATATTGACTTTACTTATAATTCTTTTAAATCAAAACCACCATTTACATTTCAATCACTCTATAAATAAATTATTAAGCAACACCACCAAAGTCTCTACATTGTACAATCTAGATTAAATTCCATCCATCAAATACGCATGGGTTAGATAATATCACATGCCCATGTGATTTGAACCTCTCCTGCCATTCCCACAGAAATTCATAGACACGGTTGTGTCAATTAAGTTGACTTGTCCATGTATAATAAATCTCTTCTATCTTAAATAAATTATTTCACTAATTCACGTCCTTAAATAAATTATTTCACCAATTCACATCACACCCATGTTTTCTCTAAATACAAACTCATGTGAATCCAATCATCTATAGTTTCATCTTATTTGCCAACACAATATATAAATTTTACGCTCCTAATATGTATTTACTCACTTCAATTTTTTTTTCATTTATCTCTTAAACACCCATGTAGGCATAAATAAGTTATAGATCTATTAATTTATATACCGCTCAATATATATATATATATATACAATCCTTAACCAGATAAATCAATAAGTCAATATTATACTCACTTATTGAATCAAATAGTTAATATCTAACTTTCCCAAATTACTATCAAATTCAAACCCAAATTCCATTAATCTCAATGTTTGACTTTTCTTTCTCAAAATTATTTTTATTCAAACTATTTTAAGTCAATGACTATTCATCATTTTACAATCTTCCCTACCTCAAATGTTAAATTTACCTTTTCCTCAAAATGTTATAATAATATACTAGTCACATATAATTAATATTGAACCCTTCTTTAGGTATATATCCAGTTTGTACATCCAATTACATATATCAATACTTTTCCCACTCTTCCCCACTTCTAAGTCTATCACCAATCAAATTTGCCACTTAACAATCTTAGAACCATTTCACCAATGATTACAAGTGCTCTCAAAATTTACTTAACATATCATTGTTAATTCCATCCATCTAAATCAAATAAATAATATTTTACATACAAAAATATTAAATTTTAAATTTTCACAAATGAATCAACCAGATATAATCCAATATATTTACATTAAATTGCATTAAATTAAATATCACTCTTCACCTACTTTCAATGCTCATTCAATAGTATTTTTCTCTCTCTTTCCTCCAATTCCCTTGCTTATACATGTCTTAACTATATAAAATTATAATCGATATTACATTTAACTTCAAACATAACTCATTTAAACCAACATTATCTCATGTACATATATATGTAAATATAAAATAATTATCTAACTTTGTATGCATTCCTGCCCATAAGCAAAATAATCCATACTTCAATTCCCCGAATAATAATTAAATATATATATTTCACTTTAATCTTCCTTCAATTACATTTTTTTTTTCTCTTGCATTCTCAAATTCTTAAATAGGTACTCCTTAATAATATAATATAACTACTTCCATTACAATTAATATCGACTTTAAATTTAATCAATTTAAACCATACTTAACAAATAGTTCATCATTCCTCTTTCTAACTTATATACTTTAAACAACCATTTAGCTCCAAAAATGCATTCCACCTTAAATCAATTAATTAATACTCCAAATATACTTCAAATCATGTACAAACCAAGTTAAGAATTTTTCTTTCTTATTTATCAAATCTTCCGTTACCCCAAAATATTAAGTGTTGCTAATTACTCTTAATAATACAACTATCATTAAATATTAAAGTACCGATATGCATAAATGAATAAGCATTTATCCCAAAGTTCCTCTTTACATTAGTCATATTCTCATGACTCATTTTATCATTTCACTACACTATTCCTAAGTGATCATCTCAATTCATGATCACCCTTTCCTTTCATTTCATTTATCATTCTTTCTGTAATTGTCACATCAGAGACCAGTTTAAGTGTCAATACATATGCATGTAAAACATTTCAAACCACATTTTAAAATTTCCCCTTACTCTCTTACAAAACCCCCCTAGGTTGAGAATCTCAAACCTAGGCTCTGTTACCAAAATAAATGTAACACCCTTATACCCTATATACATATAATACATACACCCAGTATATGTAAAATATATATATATATATAGTATAAGAATGCTACAATTCAGTTTTAATAAAAATTCTCATATTCCAGACATTAAAAATATTTTTTAATAAGTAAATAAAATGTTCCTCATTAGTTTTAGGTACACAAAAAAGGCATTTTGTATAAAAATCTCTAGAAAAAATTTGCTAGTGTTTTGTCTATAATTTGGATATCGTAAAAATTTCAACATTTCTCAACCTACAAAAAAACACACTCCAAATAATAGTAAATCCAATAGTTCTCCAATTTTTCCCTAAAACACTCAAATGTGTACATATATATATAAATATATATAAACAATCCCATATCACAAAATTATATCCAAAACTCTTTATAGTTTACAACATTCCCAAATATGTAAACATAATATACATAATTATGTCATGTTTTATAAAATAAAATGTATATATGACAGCAGCTGGCTCTAAACATATGCCAGCAAAACTCACTTTAAGCACTATCAACCTCAAGCCTAGACTTGACCAGATCTAGATGAACTCTTCGAATCTATTGGATTGACCTTGTCACCTGCATGATGAATTTCAAATACCCTAAGCTAAAAGCCTAGAGGTATATACTTTGATAATAAAAGAAAACATTAAGAAAATGTCAAGGCACCATGTTTTATTTTAGAACCTGACAATGTACCATGCAAATGCATTTTAGAACTTATGTTTTATTAATATTTTTTCATCACATAACACAATCACATGCATTGGGCTCAAATGACCTTATGTAATATTCAAATTTCAGAGTTATTATTTTAGTCTATTTTGACATCTAGTGTGTAGCCTAATGGCAATACAAGTAATACCCAACATCTAGCCCAAAGGCAAATCATATAATGGTGATGTCCAACATCTAGCACGAAGGCAAATCAAATATTAGTGAAGCCTAGTGTCTAGCCCGAAGGTAATCATAGGCATGCCGCCAAACATAACACTTTGGACCATGATATTATATAAGGCAGCAAACAAATAATTCATATTCTCATAATCAATTTTATTATCACATTGCCTCTTTTTCTCATTTTTCTCATTCATAACAATGCCAAATCACTTTAGTTCATTAAATCTTATCACTTTATCAACAATGTATGACATTTTATATTACAATTATATTACCAAATCATTTTTGGGTTATTCTCACATAATTCACATAAAACACATTCCACTCATTTTAGCCATTAATAATAGCTTTTTGTAATGCGCATAATGCATATACATCATTTCACATTTAATGTTACAATTCATATGAATATTCAAATGACCAAGTAGCTTAACACATTTTCCATTTTAAATGTGTTAAGCGAAATTAAAAGTAATCACTTTCAAATTATCAAAAGTATGTTCATACCTTAGTTAACACCCAAAACCAAGATAATGTCACTCTTTATCCTTCACTTTTAAGATGCCCTTCACTTCTTGGTTATGGGAACTAATATTTATTCAATACCTAATCAAAATGTGAATGTATATAACACATTTGAATCACATTTCTACATATTTTAACTATTAAAAATCAATTTCTCACATTTCCCTCTAACTTTCAAATTTTTGCCCTAACCTTCTTTAGTTCTATAAACCTATTCTAACAATTTTCAGAACATAATTTAAGTTCAAATATATCTTTAAAACCATATTCCAACACATTTTAAAATATTTAATTCAATTTAAACCAATTATTTATAAAAGTTCCATGGAAATCCTACATTCTCTTTAATTTTAGAAAACCATTCTACTTCAATCCAAATTGCACTTTAAGTTTATTTCCATCATTAAAATCATATTCTAACATGTTTTAATTAATTTAATTCAATTAACATCCATTTATTAACAATGTTCTTCCAAAACCCCAAATACAATACTAAGCGATTCAACTTCTGCCAAACTTGAACAAATCAACAAATCAACTATAAAATCATTGTCTCCTCATCAAATTAACACCTTCCATACCCATTTAATAAATTATCTCATCACCCATCAGAATTCCATTTTATACATATTCATATTTTCCAATAAATATTCATATTTTCAATTAAAACTTAAAATTGAGAAAGAAAACTTGCTAGTTTGTAAAGAAACCACCAAAATCCACTTCCATTCTTTGAAATCGTTCCAAAATTTGATGTTGGTGATGATGGAAGTTCCTTTCCTCCTCCAAAAATGGTGGCTGATTCTCTCTCTCTCTCTCTCTCTCTCTCTTGAAGAAGAAGAAGAAAAGCTTCTAATTTGACTTTTATTTTGTCTTCCAATATTAACCATATATATTATTGAATTATTTTAATTAATTAATTATTTATTTATTTTAAAAACCCTAATTTTCATCTTCCATTCAAATATGATTTCATTTTGAATTATTTTTTTATTATTTAATTAGTTAATTAACATTTTAATATATTTATATTCCTATCATCTTTCACTATCAAAAATTGCTTTTAATTTTAATTTATTTTTTAATTTCTATTTATTATTATTTTTGTCTTTCTTTTTAAATGAAAATCAGGGTTGATACATTCCATGACTATCTCATACTCATAACAAGGAGTCAATGAACTGGTTAGAACCAGAGGCTTAAGAAATAGCTTAACATGATCTTCCCAAATCGAAGCCATTATGGCTAGAGCATCGGCCATCTGGTTTTTCTCTCTTGGTATGTGTATAATCCACACTCCTTAAAATTCTTCTTCATCATGGTTAAATAATTGTGGTATGGCTTAAACTTCTCTTATTTCAACTCCCACTCTCCATTCATTTAGGATACCACTAACAACAAGTCTCCAAAAAGTTGCATTTTATCCACCTTCATAATCATCAGGGTTTCCAAGTCAAAAATACATGCTTCATACTCCACCACGTTTTTGGTTGCCATGAATTTGAACTTTTTAGCCAAAGGAATAAGCTCACCTTCTGGTGATTCCAAAATTACTCCTAAACCTACTCCTTTTATATTTACTGCTCCGTCAAAATACACTTTCACCCTTGTACTTATATGACCTCTAAATATTCATCAGAAAATTCTAAAACCACTTATTCATTGTTTGGCAATGGTTGTTGAGCTAGGAATTCTACTACTGCTCTACCTTTGATAGTTTTCTTAGTTATATATTCAATCTCAAATTCTTCTAAGATTATCAACCATCTACCATACTTCCCAATCAACAAGGGTGTCTCCCTTAAATACTTCACTGGATCCATCTTAGAAATTACTTACACACTATAAGATTGAAAGTAATGCCGCAACTTCTTAGATGACCAAACCACCGTTGTACAGGTCTTTTCAATGATATTATACTTAATTTCATAAGGTAGGAGCTTTCTACTTAAATAGTAAATTTCATGCCCAACTCCTTATTCATATGCTTATGTTAGCATTGCTCCTATCGATTCTTCTTCTACTACTAAGTATATTAACAAAGGTCTGACAGGTTTACATGACTTCAAAATAGATGGACTTAGTAAATACTCATTTATATGCTCAAAGGCTTTTTGACACTCGTTATTCCATTTGACTAGTTGGTTCTTTTTAAGAAATTTAAAGATAGGTTCACAGATCGTAGTAAGCTTTGCTATGAATTTACTAATATAGCATAACCAACCAATAAATCCCGAAACTTCCTTCTTTGTCTTAGTGGTTGGCATATCCCTGATTGTCTTAACTTTGTCAGGATCAATCTCAATTCCATTTGGACCAATCATGTGTCCCAACATCTTACCTAAGGTAACCCCAAACACACACTTCTTTGGGTCCAACTTTAGCTTATACTTTACTACTCTTACAAAGAAGATCTCTAAGTTTTGGAAATGTTGTTCTCTTGTATCCAATTTCACCATCATGTCATCAACATAGACCTTAACTTCCTTGCTCTGGCACTCTTTAACCCAAACGATATCACTCTATAGCAAAATATATCACAGATAGTGATGAAGGCAGTTTTGGCTTTATCCTCTTGGGCCATTAACATTAGGTTGTATCCGAAAAATTCATTTACGAATGAATGTAGCACCCTAAAGGCCACACTATCAATAAGGACATCTATATGGGGTAAAGGAAAATCATCTTTAGGGGAAGCCTTGTTCAAGTCTCTATAGTCCAAACAAATCCTAATTCTTCCATCTTTCTTTGGCACGGGAATTATGTTAGCTAAGCAGTCAAGATAATCTATCACCTCAAGGAATTTCACTTTTATCTACTTAGTGACTTCTTCTTTGATCAGTTCTTCCCATTCCGTCCTTAACCATCTAAGCTTTTGTTTGACATGTTTCATGTAAGTGTAAGTGGGAATCATGTGCTCAGCTATGTCTCGATCAATTCCAGGCATATCCTCAAAAGACCAAGCAAAGACTTCTTCATACTTTTTAAATATTTTTTCTAATCTCTCTCTCTTTAGGAGTAAGGTTGGATGTTATGCTAATGTTTCTAGGATTGCTGGTTGTTCCCAAATTTAATGACCGTGTGTCAACAAAGTTAATATTAAAATTGCTCATGTAGTCATTACTTGAATGTATACAACCATCAGGAAAAATATCACATAAGTAAGTAAAATTAGACTCTATTGCATTCATCTTAGAAAAGTAAACATCATCATCCTCATACAAAGTAGACAAATTAAAATAAAAATTAGAGTCATCATAAACTAAAATATCTTTAAAATGTTCATGTACTAGAGCTGCAATTTCCTTAAGAGTTCTCTAAATCTTTAGGACAACTTCCTTTTTCTCTTTGAGATTAGGCTTCTTATCAGATGGCAGGATAAGGTATTTTTCCATTTGTTTCACTAGTTCAGCAATATTAGCAAAGATCCCATGAACATGATTTGCTCCGGCTTGCCTTGGAATGGTCCCATATCTGGAGCTTTGACAAATACCTCTTCAAGTGGAGGAAACTCATTTTCTTAGTATTTTTTAGTAGAACACCTTCATTTACTTCATCATATCCCAACCCCTTTTTTGAAGTTTGAGTCTTGAAGTCTAGAAGCTCTATCACACCTGTCTTCCCTTTCCCAAGACCAATACTTGGTAGATAGTTCATATTCTTCATCATAGTTAGGACTTTGGCATCCATCATCTCATCGTTAGAAACAATAACCACTTGAAATCCATTAAGAGGCCTCTCAATCCTCAGAGCATTTACCACTTCATTATCCTTAGCCTTGATGACTAGTGTCTCATCCCCATTTGAGAACTTGATCTTTTGATGGAGTGTGGAAGGAACTCTAGAGAGAGGATAAAACTAGGGTCATCCCAATAGCATTGCAAAGGTAATAGGGATATCTAAGACTACAAATTCTACCATGGATTCAATAGGGTCAGCCTTCACAATAGCTTTGAAGGTTCACTCAGCATGCCTTTTGGTAATATCGTAAGCCCTTATTATCACCTCAGTTGGGCTCAAATCTCTGGTTGACATAGCAAGCTTTGGCAAGATCTTGAGTGGGTAGACATTTATAGTGGATCCATCATCAACCATTACACATGGAGTTCTTTTTCCCTTTACTTCTACCTTAATGAAAAATGGGTTGATGTGATCTCTTCCCTCTTTTGGCAAATCAGCATCTGAGAACAACACCATTCCCACATCAATCTTTTTCTTCTTCGGAGCATCTTTACCTTTCTTTGCTTCCTCAGCCTTGTTTACCCCCATAAAGTGGATTAGTTCATCAAGTGTTATAGAAATGGAAATATGCATTCTTGCCATAGCTTTGGCTATAGTTTCTCGATGCTTTTTAGATGTAACTAGTAAGTCCCATATGCTGATACTAGCTTGAATTTCTTCATCTATTTAAGAACAACATCATCTTCTTCTTCTTTCATTTCCCTTATCCGCTTCCATTTCCTTTGGTGGTGGCCTTGCATAAGGCTTACTAGAGTGAGTGTTCATTACTTCATCTTCTTTGGGCTTGGACCGGGTCCACTCCTCTGACTTTTACTAAAAATTGTCATCACTATCGGTTGAATCCCAAAACTCGCTTACAACACAAATGGCTACTTCATTTCCCTTTATCATAGCTGGTTCCATTTTGCCAAGCATCTCTTCTTTTTTAGTTGCTTTGTCACCTTAATCTTGGAAAGAATACAAAACAAACTTCTCATTAAGACCTCCTCCGATCATGAAAGTTGCGGGCGGTGGTACTCTATTGAACCTTGGCAATGGATTGACCTTGATGCTAGGCTTGTTAGGTTCGGGCAACTTTCCACTCGCAATCAAATTTTGGATCTCATACCTCAACCTCATGCATTTTTCCATCTCATGTGCTTGTATTTGCTGGAATTGGTAAAATGCCTTAGCATCAAAGTTAGATGGTAGAGGATTTGGCAAAGGATGAGGAGTTAATGACTGTAACATCCCTCCCTTCTGTAGCTTATTGAAAGCCCAAGAAAGTGATTTTCGCAACTCTAAAAATTACCTCCAACCATCATGGCCAGTTGCATTAACATCGACTGCCTTTTGTGTGCTTTGCTTGCCAAACTGATAGTTCCCTTTCTCATTCCTTCATATAGAAACATGGTTCTTCTCTTTCTCCCATTCTATTATTTGCAAACCAACTTGAAGGAGATCTTTGAAATCTCTAATAAAGGTGTGGGACATCCGTTCATGAAGATTAGGCAATACTCCTCTCATAATCATCCTAATCTGATATGACTCATGGGGCCTCTTCTCGAGCAATGCAGCCTTGTTTCTCTACCTCTTCATATAGTCAATGGAGTTTTCATTCTATTTCCTCCTTATTGACTCTACTTCCATCAAGGTAACTTCCAATTTAGCATTATACCCATATTGATTGATGAAGACCTTGTACAATAATCCCAATTCTTTTGAGTGTTATCCTCTAAGGTGTTGAACCAAACCTGCGCAACAAAATCCAATGAAAGGATGAAGTACCTTAGAGTTTGAGCCTTAGTAGCTGGGGCAGACTGCATGACAGTGATGTATTGCTAGATATTGAAGATGAGGGTTGCTAGTTCCATCAAACTTGGAAAACGAAGGCATCTTGAATTTGTAAGGGACTTCCTCATTTTCTTCAAACAGCTTGTCCACCTCCGACACTTATTTGGTTTTCAGCTTCCTTTCAAACTATTTCTCCAAATCAATAATCATCTTCTCTACATTCAAAGTTTCAGTCTTTTCCATAGTTGATTTCTCCACAACCTTTGGCTCTTTCTTCATATCTTGAGGATCATGGAAATTCTAAGCCCAATCATCATCATCATCCATCATCACTTTGTCATCATCCAGAGCTACTTTACCAACCTTAGCTTTTCCTTTATCCTTCTGCTTCTTAGTACAAGCAGATGCTTCAGTAGTGTTCTTTAATAGTGTAGCCAGTTAGCTTTTTATGGTCTTAGCAACGACCCCTTTTAGTTCTTCCATCTTAGAGTTGAGTGTGTCATCTACTATCTTATAAACTTGCTCAGGATCCATTGCTTTTGGTGAGAAGCTAATTGAGTCATTACTGGATTCTATGTCACTGGCGTAGGTCAGATTATCATAAGCTTGTGGACTGGATCAATGACATGTAATGCAATGCATGTATGTATGGATGCACAAATAATAGATAGACAAAGATACACAGGATGTTCATTCCAACCTTAGAACTTTCACTCAAGAATGGTAAGTCTCTTTTCCTAGGTATATGGTTAACAAAATTTCAACATGGGATATCTTATTTTCGAATAATTCACTCAGACTGTTTAACCAATAATTGTATTTTTAAACTAAGAAGTCAGTCCATGATAATTCCCATTAATTAAGTCTTATTCCATTGGTCCAATGAAAAGATAGCTTTTATGCTATATTGGATTAAGACTAAATTAAAATGTTTATCATAAATAGATTTCCCATTTGGAAAAGAAATTAATGGTTCATGCCACAAACAAGCCCATGATTTATATGTCTTGGTATAAATTTAGCCCACAATTAATTTTAATATTCCATAACTGACCTAACTAGTTGTAAGCCCATTTAAGAACATGTTGTTATTTGAATGAAATGAAAAATGGTTTTGTTTCATAGCCCATTGTAAAAAGGTTTAGTTAAAAATGAATCTTAGGATTTGTATTTGAGCCATGAGGTAAAAGAATTTTTGACCCACCTTTAAAAGGTTTTATATCCAAAGACCATCTTGAAAAGTTTTGAAAATAATTTTGGTCTTTTAGGCTTAAAGGAATAAAATTATTTTGGGCTTACAATATAATTAGGTCATATTAGAAAAAGAATAAATCAAATAGGCTATGGTTCAAACCAATATATATCATTCCTAGTCAAACAAGAGGCATTAGGTTAAAAAAACATAAGAAAAGTAACTAGGCTAATTTCATGGGCTTTAGTCTTTGGGTTGAATAGCTTAGGCTCCCATAGCAAGTATATACCATAAGGTATAAGGCTATGAGTGGTTATGTGTTGCACTCTAATTAACACTACTACAAAGCGACACTTGCAAGTATACGAGGTAATTTTAGCAACGGTGATCGCCCTAAGGTCGTCTCACAAGGAAGGAATTATTTTTTAATAGTTTGATTAACAAATAAATAAAATTGAGTGTGTGCTATTGAATTGGTGAGTCGCAATTAAAATTTGAGAATAAAAATGAGTAGTAGTGCGTAAGATTAATTCAATGCTAGGAATGGTGCCTAGGGTTGTAGATCAATTTAATTAAATCTTGATTCTCAAATTATCCATTAATATAACCTTGTATTTTAATTTGTTCCTTGAGTTCAATTAATAATTACCAATTCATTAGTTTTCACATTCATGAATTAACAATAACCAATTGTTTTGAAATTGCGAATTAAATAAACCCTAGACCTTATATTTCTAATTCATTCTTAGGGTTGTTGAATACATAGTTCTGATATCGAATGTCACCTCTTGGTCCATCGTTCAATATTAAGTGATTAATAGGTGGCCAATCTATCAAACTAAATTTAAGTCCAATGTAATCCACCAATAATAAGGTATTATAATGGAATTATCAAATCAAGTCATTTAATCAAATCTACTACAACCCAAGGCATGAGTAAATTAGGTCATCATCAATTTAAAATAAATATCCATCTCAATATTCATCAAATCAAAATTATACATTTTAATAATAATATTCATAATAAAACAACAACAATCTAGAAATGAATTAAAAGAGAGAATATGAAAAATCCCTTGTAGACGCCAAGAGTTGAACTAGTTGCCTTCCTCCTAGCTTCCACCTTGATGTATGATGAACAACTTCCAAGTCCTATTCAATCAATGGCTCTCTTTATTAAAGGGTGGAATGGTAACTCTCTCAAGCTTACAACACCAATCAAGCTTTATTCAAACCCTTTAAGGAGCTTGCTCACTCAATTTAATTCCCAAACTTGATTAAATCTTGTCTATGAAAGAAATGAAAGATGAATGGAAATGAAGATGAAGAGCGAATGGTGTATCCCCTTTCAAAATAAGAACCAAGAACTAAGAACTAGATAGCTCTCAAATAAGCAAAATGTATATGTCATCCCAGCCCCCCACTTTTAATTCCTTTCAATTTTTTAAGACACCAACCATGTCTTGCCAACTCACACACCACTCTTTGTCTCCCTCTTTTTCTTTGTTTTATATTTCTACCCATAAATCCATCCGCCCTTTACTCATTTTTAATATTTCTTTTTAAAAAGAAAGAGTCTTTCATCCCTCATTTGTCCCTCACTTCATGCAAAATAATTCAAAGGGGCCATATGAGACACGGCCAAGCCTTGAGTGACTTGGCCATGTTACTCATTCTTCTTGGGACACGGCCAAGCCTTGAGGCAGTGTCCATAGCTGCCCATCTTTCTTCTTCTTTTCTAGGTGTGACATGGCCAAGTCACTAGCTGTGTCATGTGACACGACTAGTGGCTTGGCCATGTCTTCTTCTTGTGTTCACCTCTGCCATTCGGTTTGCCATTCGCTTTGCTCTTTGGTTTCATCAAGTGGGACACGACTAAGGCCATGGCCGTGTCTTCTGCCAGTGTCTGCCTCTGCCCACTTTTTTTGAGCAATTGTTGCCTCAGCCCGTGTCATGTGAGCGGTTCATGCCTTTTGCCTTGGATGAGGAACACGGCCAAGCCATGAAATGTCTTGGTCGTGTCTCATGTTTTTCCACCATTTTGATCCATCAATCCATTCTTTTGCACTTCCATCTAAATCAAACTCTTCAAGCAAACTTTAAACACAAATTAAAAGAAAAATTAACTAAAGCCAATAAAATTAACCTAAACAAGTATACATATTTGATTAAAACAACTTCCCCACACTTAATCCTTTGCTTGTCCCCAAGAAAAGTTAAAATTAAAACAAACTCAACAAGAAAATTTAGTCAAGTTCAAGAGTTATAAGAATGTATCAAGACTTCCAATTTCATAAATCCGCAATCAATATCAAACCAAACAAAACCAATACTCATTCAATTTAGTGATTTTCCATGCATAACCAATGTTGTCACTCCCTTACCAACTCTTTAAAGTGTTTAATAAGGTAGTGTTTACACTCATAACATTCAATAAAAGATTATTACCATAAGCTTGCTTATCAATCAAACTTCCATCACTAAATTCCAATCAATCATCAATCATAAGGTCTTTCATTTGGTTGTAATGGGGATAAGGTAAGGGCATGACATTTGAAAGTGTGAGTTTATCCACTAAGTTCAAGAGAACTTTAAGAGTGAAGCAAGCAACGTAGTACAACCAGCAATCCCAACATACCTCCCAATCACTTAGCACTAGACATTAAAGAACTTTTTAGGAACTCCACTTATTAAATTTGCAAAGATCATTCCCAAACTCAATTGAACCCTTCCAACAAGAAAATAATTATTTTTTATTTTCTTTTTATTTTTTTTATTTTTTTTATTTTTTTCTTATTATTTTTTTTCTTTTATTTATAAATTATGATTTGCAACTAAAGAACACAATGGTTTGCAATCTTAAACCCACTAAATTTAATCCCATACTTATTTAACACAACACTCAATCATTAAAACTCTTCAAATGCTCTTGACTTAATAAAAGGGTAAGAGACAAAATAGCATGGTTCAAAGCTAGTAGTGTTGTGAAAAATAAAGGCAAGGAGAAATGAAATAGGCTCAAAATTGGCTAACTAAGGTTGAATATAAGGTTGGTCTTTTTAAGCTAAAACGGGTTCACCTAATTTCCTTAATCATATTGATGTCTAATTGAAATTTTTAAGTAGTATCAAAATGCATGTCAAAGTAAGTTCTAGCAATTCATCAATCAAAGATGCTCGCACAAAAAAGGAATATTAAGTTGGCTAAGAAATTAATAGGCTCAATTTCTCACAAGTTTAAAAAGGCAATGCAAGGAATATCCACCAATCATCAATAAGCACCAATTTTATCCAATTTTCCAATTCATGCTTCAAAAATTAAAAGGTCATCTATCAAGAAACTTATAACAATTGAACTTAAAAAAATATACTTCAAAACAATGTGTAAAGTAAGGCAAAACACTTAACAAAAATGACTAAAACAACGACTAAAACAAAGACTTAAAAACAACTACTAAATTACAAAAAATAAAAAGCTTGCATTTATGAACAAAAACTTAGCACCCCACACTTTAAGATTGACATTGTCCTCAATGGAAACTCAGTTAAAAGAAGTAAGAGTTAAAGTACAACCTGATTTCCACAATTTTCTTTATGAGGCAAGTGCTATCTTTCATCCATAAAACATTAATTTTTTAAGATTAGAAAGCAATAAATATAAAATAACCAAAAACATAAAGTTTTAATAACAAACAACGGTAATGAAAAATAGCAACTAAAATATTGAACAATGGAAAATAAGAAAAATAAGAAGTGTTCTCCAAAGGCAGAAGATGATATGATCTATAGTGATGGAGGATGTGACGATGATGCTACTGAAGGGTGGAGGCTAAGAATCTTGGCAAGGCTGCTATTAATTTGTTCCAACTGGGAAAGGACTTCAGCATGATTATGATCTACCTTACTTTCCAATGTTTCAATCCTACTAATAATCTCTTAATTTTCTAGAACTGGAGCATCTTCATCCAAACCAAGTGAATTTGAGTCGGACTCCTCATCAACTCATAGTCTCTTTTACCGTTCCTCTGGCGCAACTTGCTTATCTGAAGCCATCACATAAGCCCCTCCCTTTTTGGTAAACATGTGCATCTTCTCATGGGTAGCAAGGTCTAATGAATCACTTATGGAAATTCTAGTCATATGGCAAGCACTCAGGTCAAAACCATCAACAAGTGCCATAGCTAAGGTGGTCACCAATCCACCTATACAAATTGTGACGCTTTTTTGATTGGCTATGCTATCAAAAACATCGGCTAACCAATAGCCGACACTCATGAGTACATCATTGCTAGAACAATCTAAAAAAAATAGCTCGCTCAATTCACTAATTTATCAATTTTGTTGCCTTGGCTGATTTGGCCACATATATTCCACTCGAGCCTATTGCTTATGATGTGAATTGTTGTCTAAAACCTTTAGGCACACATTTTTTCCCTTCTTGATGGAAACCAAAAATAGCATTCAATTGTTCAATATCAAGAACACATGGTTTTCCAAGCAATTTAAAGCTGAACCTAGTGCAAATCTTCATTTCATTTCTTTCAATCTTAAGAGAGGTTAGAAATTCTATGGTAAGTTCCTGGAATTGCAAAGGTTTAAGGGAAACTAATTTCTCCCATCCAAGGTTTTGAACATAACTGGTAAATTTTTCTCTAATTTGGAGAGTATCAAGGGATTCTTCGCTTAGATACCTCATTGGAAAGAAACCCCGTGCTAGAAGAGTCAATTTCTTTAAAGATGATGAAGAGGATGATGAAGGTTGCCTCCTCTTATGATGGGACACCATTTTTGTTCTAGGCATCTTGATTCTTTGGTGAAAAGTGAAGCTTTGATTGATTTTTTAATTTTTGATTAGAAAATTGGAAGATTTAATGGGTTTAATTGAGTTTTTGGTTAAAAATAATGGAAGATTTGGTGAAATTTTAAGGTTTTAGGGATGGGAATTAAGATTTTATAGAGAGAGAGAGATGAGAGAAAGAAGAAAGGAAAATAAAAGTCAGGGTTTTGAAAATTGATGAGATCGGTTTTTAAAAAGGGGTGACACGGCCAAGTTGGAAATGGCTTGGCCGTGTTTGAGTCTTTAGGAGGGACATGGCCAGTTGTTTGGTTGTGTCCCATGGGTGTGTCCACCACTAGGTTTTGTCGATAGGGGAAAGAAATGGGGACAAGGGCTAGGCGGCTTAGTTGTGTATGGCTGACACGACCAAGGACAATGCCAAGCCCTCTGTCCATGTCCATGTCTGGATTTTCTGCACTTGCTTAACACGGCCAGTGGCTTGGCAGTGTCAAGTGGTAGTGTCCTTCACTGCCATTTTTACCTTTCAATTTTTTTGAGTAAGTTTGTCACCCAAGTCTAATACATGCAACTTTTCTTCCTAGCTTCTTCCTGAAACTCCACCAAAAACAAAAACGGATCAAAGCACCCATTCTATTATCTTAAAATTGAAAATGAAATTTAAATTGTAAAACACGAAAATTTAACTATGAAAAGAAATACAAAAAGATGGGTTGCCTCCTATTTAGCGCTTCTTTAATGTCATGTAGTGTCACATCCGCCTACTGCATTTATGCAGTGTAGACACGTGCATAGCGAGAATAGGGGAAAGGAGAAGATAATTCTTGATAACAGCCCTAGATAAGGTTGTATGACCAAAGGGACCTAATTGTAATTTTTAAAAAAGTTTGGGGACGTAGATGTAATTTCAAAGAAAGTTGCACCGGATGTTCTTAATAGTGCATATAACAGATTCCAAAAATGGAGTATAGAGAAAAATCGGATCGCAACGACGTGTAACGGTTTTTCCAGGAAATGTCCCGTTAAAGAAAAATGAAGAAATGTTGACTAAGGGCATTTTGGTCATTACCAATTAAAGTTATACATGAATTTAGGGTAGGAAATAAAGACGTGAGTACGTAGAGAATGGCGAGGGGTTAAATATGAAACGATAGTCAGTAGAGATGAAGCCGGAGAAAACCCGAGCAAAAATAGGACCTAAAGGGAATTTTGAAAAAAGTTGAGGGCTTATGGGTAATTTTTCCAAATGACTTGGAAACTTAAAATAGACCTTATAAATAGAAAGTAGAGGTCGAGAGGATCAAAACTATATGTAGTTTGACTCGTGGAACTATACGGTTTAAAAGATATGATCGATTAATCGCCGGAACGTGATGTGGCTCGGTTTCGTGTCGGGACCGGATGGGTAACCCGGGACAACTTTATGAGATCCAATGGGAAGAGAGACAAGTGGAAAGAAGTAAAGGAAAAAGGAAGTTATAAAAATCAAAGGTTGGCCAATCAAAAGAAAGCATTTAGCATGTGTAATAAATGTGTAATAAATGAAGAAAGAGAAAAAGTGGACAAGTGGTCAAGGTGATCATCACTTCCTTTGTATATAAATATAGGTGATATGAAGAGCAAATTTCTCTCTTTTCCACTTGCAAATTTCGGCCACAATAGGAAATTACCAAAGGACTTCCAAGTTTCTCCAAATTTGATTTTTAAGGTAAGTTTTTAAGGTTTTCTAGTAAGTAGACTTTGATTTTGGTATTAATTTTAGGTAGTTATATATTTATTAGAAGATTGGAAATTAGAGTCTTTATGTGGAATTAGAAAAATATTAAGTAAGTGATGAGATTAATTGATTAAATGGAAGAATCAAGATGTATAAAGATTAATAAGGTTGGATTAGGGTTTCGGTTGGAAAAGAAATGGAGGATAACTTATTATTTTGAATTTCTAAGGTTTGTATTGTATCTTGAATTTATTGAAGGAGAAATAAAGAATTAAGGAAGGAGAAGAAGGAAAAGCTAAGAGGAATTAAAGAAATAAGGTTTGGTACTCTACCTTTGAAGAATTAGTTTGGTACTTTACCTTTGAATAATTAATTTTGGTTTGATGCTTTACAAACTTTGGTTTATGAAAGTTTTGTTGTTGTTGCTTAAATATATTGATTTGAGCTAAACATGCAAAAGTTGTCAAAGGGAAGTGTTTGAATCTTCACTTTACCATTAAAGAAGCCTTAATATTGATTTGCAAAAGAAAAATAAACTATCCTATGCATTTCATGTGTTTGGGCCGAAATGGTCCCAAAAAGACAGCTTTCTGGACCTTTTTGTGGAAATTGTTTGAGGCAGCAAACGAAGGAATTTTTCAACGAAATTTTACATGAAATTAGTCAACATATGAAATAAGTTTTATGTAAAATTTCAGCCAAAAATAAGATCATTTACTTGGTCAAATGCATGATTGAAGTGGACTGAAATTTTGACGAAAATCCAGATTTTACTATTCATTTGGTCATGCCATTTTGCGTTGCCGATTTTTCTTGCCGCAACACTATTTATTTGGTCAATTTGGGATATTTTGAGGAATGCTTTGAAATGTTTAATATGTTTATTGTGGATATTAAATATGTGAAAAAGGGGAATGGTTTGACTAAAGAATGTGTTGCGCGGCATGAATGGCAAAGTGCAATGAGAATTTAAAATGATTTCGCGAGTCATTCTAAAATGAGGTTTGAGACTTAAATTGAATCATTTTAACCTTTTTGCTCTACTGGATAGTGGGAGTGGTAGATAAGGGTATGGTGCACTATACTAACGCATGCAGTACTGCTCATTATTGTGATATGATATGTTATTCAGTGGTGAGGCCACTGAAGCCAATGGGGAGGCCCATTGGTTATAACCAGGATGGTGAGGGCCATTCCTGTGATCTGATATCGGTGGTGAGGGCCACCTATGTTACAGTGGTGAGGGCCACTGCCTTATCACTATGGTTCCCTATATACCAGTAGAGCCTGAATCAAAGACATATTATTTTTCGTTGAACTATATAATGCAAATGAGTTTGAATTATGATTTTACATTCTTGAAAGCATATCATACTGAATGTATCACGATTTCTATTGGTACAATGTTGGTTGATTGTTGATTTAATTATTTCCTTTGATTTCAAATACTTTCATATACTACTTTTATTTTTATTGGTAAAGTACCCACTGAGCGACAACGCTCAGCGAGTTGAGTTTTCTTGACTCGTAGGTTTGGAGCAGTAGATTTCGGTGATTAGCATCGAGCAGCACAACACAGCGCAGCACCTCAGAGTAGCCTTTAGTTTCCATTATGAGTTAGCTAATTGTGGCATGTATATGTATATATAAGATTGAGAGTCAGTATGTGATACTGTACATTATTGGTATGTAAGAATAATAAATCTCTAATTTAGTCTGGATTAGAAGTGTGAATTTTTCTTGCAGGTTGTAGTTGAGGGTATAAGGTGGATTCATTGGGAGTGTATTGGAAACTGATTGTATTCACATTGGTCTGTGTAAAATATTTTCAAAAATCAGAAAAATAAGTTTTGTCGACACTTGGGATCCAAATTTCTAGACGAACCTCCGGCAAAATTTATGTAAAATCTAAACAAAAATTTGACTAAGTAAATTGGTAGCAACAATTTGGATAGTGTGGCGCCTCTACTCGGCTTACACATGTAGGTCGGGAAGGGGTGTTACATGTAGCTAGACATCGTTGCATCACTCGTTAAAGAATACCATATTTCCTATGGAATTTTGCAGCTTCAATTTCTTCAAAATAGGGCTTCACCCTTTGTCCATTCACCATAAATATCTCGTTGGTTTTCAAATTCAACAATCCAATAAATCTAAATGGACATGTTTGAATGACTTAAAATGGTCCACTCCAACGGGACTTTAATTTAATGGGGAACAATCTCATCTTTGGGTTAAGCAAAAGGACTTTCTTTAGACCCTTAATTTTTGACCCAGTCTGGTCCGATATTTTTTATATAGTCCAAAATAAATTTTGTGGTATTTTAATTAAATAATATTTATTTTAGTATTTATTATTTATAATTTTAAATAAAAATAAAAATAATAAAGTTAATAAAATAAAAAATAATAAAAATAAAAAATAATAAAAATAAAAAATCGACGACGAAAAAATCGGCGATGAAAAAATTCATCGCCGAAAGTTGAATTGGCCAGGCCAATTCACCAGCAGGAAATTCCTGCATTTCGCCATAGAAAATTCCTGCGGCGAATTGGCTGGCCACCCAGCGCCTGCCCGTAGTTTTCGCCAGCAATTTTTTTGCTAGCGCAATATTCCAACGCAGTTTTTTTCGAAACCAAATTCTATTTGGCTTTGGTTTCTTTTCCTAATTGGTTTTAATTTCCTTAAACAATTAGAAGTAGGTTTATGATTTTTTTATAAATAACTCATTAAAACTCAGAGTTAAAGGACTGGAATTGGATCGAAAATATTAGTTTTCACTGAAGTAAAAAAGAGACAGAAAAACCCTAGCATAAGAGACATTAGCAAGAAGAAGCAATCAACAATCCATTCAAAGGCAGCAACACTGCCTTTGTCATTGTCCATCTAGAAATCAATTTTGGTGGAACCAACGAACGGAGGTTTGATTATAAATATTTGCTTCGATTATATATACAATGTTATTGCCATATTTTCTTTTAAGTACATCTATCATTAATTTTTGTTTCAGTAACCTAAATCATTAAACTTGGTAATATGATCATCCAGTAACCTTAATCAGTGATCAAGACTTCAAAACCCTACAACTATTCTTCTCTTTTCAGAAACCTTAAAACCCTAAGGTATTTCTCTCCCATTTTAAAAAACCTTAAAAACCCTTAATTTTTTCTCCTGTTTCCAAAAACCTTAAAATCCTAAACTGGTTTTCTTTTTCCAGAAACCTTAAAGACCTTAAAACTATTCTTCTGCTTCCAAAAGCTTTAAAACCCTAAATTGTTTTCCCAAACTATTTTCATCTAAACCATAACTTTTTGTCCAAAATTTCCAAATGTTTTCTTAAATCTCCAAACCCTAATCTTCTTTACATTTTCTAAAAATCATAATTAATTTTTTAAAACTCTAAATTGTTTTCTTAAATCCTAAAATCAATATGTTTTCAAAAATACCAAAAATCCTAATTCTCTCAAAACCAAATACAGTAAACCCTAGTTTTCCTAAACCCTAAATTCTTAAAAGCATCAAAACCTTATGACAAATTCAACAACACCCTAAACCCTAATCTAGTGAACTTAAAAATCCAATCTAATAAATATAAATCCTAAAACCATAATCCAATAAACCAAAAATCACAATCCAGTAACCAAGAATTATAAACTCTAATGTCTTAAGATTCCAAAACCCTAATTTCATGATGTTACCCTTAAACCCTAATTTGATTAACCAAAAAAAAAAAACCTTACTACTCCTTAAATGTATAAAACCCTAATTCATTCAAATTTTCCAAAATCTTTAAAGTAGCCTAAATAATAACAATAATAATTCTAAAATCCTAAAACCCTAAATGTTAATTAAAGAACTCTAAATTGAAACAGTAAACCCTAATTTATATCTTTACTTGCTTTATTTAATTTTAGATTTGATTATGTAGCTTATTATATGTTTTGATTGTTGATTTATTTAATTTCAATGCTTGATTTATTTAATTTATCATGGATGATTATTTCCTTTATTGTTATGATTATTATTTGTTTGTTTTAGTATTAAAATTGTAAGAGGCATGTTTCCACCTTATGGGTACCTCGTTAGTTAAGTATTATGTAATTTAAATTGCTTTTATATTTTGGACCAATGTAAAGGACATGTTTCCACATTTCGGTGGGTGTCCTATTTAGTTTAGACATGAACGATGTAAGAACATATTTCCATTCTCGGATGGGTGTCCATTTATTTGCTTTGTTTGGACAATGCTTTGATTTTAATATAATGATGCTTTATTTTAATTGTTGCATGTAATATAAATAATATTGTTATATTTAAGAATTTTATAATATTAAGACCTGCAAAGGAGGCCGGTTCCAATGAATTGGGCGTTGTGGGTGTGCTGGGCCATTTCTCGCCTTCCCCACATGTACCCAACTTTTCAAACCCATTAGGGGGTTGGGGATTCCTTAGGAATCGAGTCATCCACCCCTTTCTTTTTCCCGGCCCGCCCGGGTGGTGACTCCATTTTCTTCGAGCTTAGGCCCGTGTTCTCTAAGGCCTTGAGCCTAAATAGTATCAAAGTCGCAAGAACCATTCCACCGGGAGTGGGGGCAAAAAATCCCCGCTCATAGTGGTGACTCCACTTGGGATAAGAGAAGTTGATTCCATTGGTCTTTTTTATTATTCTATTCTTTCTTATAATGATATTATCCATTGCATCATATTAGATTGCATTGTGTGCGTGAGTTAGGACACCCGTGTTACCCGTGTTGTGCTATGTAAGGGATACCATACTTTCACTCAAGGTATGGAGATCGAGCATGGCATAACCTACTCGGGTAACCAAACCGGCAGAATCTCATCAGCAGCTGGTCTCTCTAGCACAGAAGCAGGTGCCTCTCCAGCTATCTCAACCCTAGCGCCATCTCTACCCTCAATAGGAGCTACACTGTCGCCACTACCCTCTATGAACTGACGTGTCTGAGATGCCATCACTACCTATATCTGCAAACACAACAGAATATACCTCATCAAAGATAAGAAACTACCAGTGCTAATGCATGTATCTTATTTTAAAACCAAATTTTAAAATCAAAATTTTCTTTTTCTTACAATTCACTTGTTTTGGTATCAGAGCTTAGGTTTGAGGTTCTCAACCTTGGTGAATTTTATAACACCCCCGTACCCCATATACGTACACCACACACACACACATATGTAACATACGTATACCGGATACAAGGATGTCATAAACCATTTTCCTTAATCCAAACCAAACTTTAAAACTTTAACATCAAATCATCATTTCAACAATATGAGTAAACTTAAAACATTTAACTTATTTTATAAATAGTAATAGATAAAGCATTCCTTGTTAAAAATACATATATATATATATTTAACATCATCACCCAAAAGTTTATCCAAAATATTTATTTAATAAGTAGCGGAATATGCAGCGAAATATACATATGTTTACAACAAAGTTTATAAATACAAAAATATGAAATTTATACATGCTGGCAGTTCATCTCTGATCTTGATGTCCAAAATCAACAATTCACAAGGGATCATAAGCCTAGACTCGACTCAGTCTAGTTGAACTTTCCGACACAACCAGATCTACCCTGTCACCAGCGCGATGAACCACAATCGCACTAAGCCAAAAGCTTAGTGGTACAAACTTTGATTCAATATAGATCCATGTGATGCTAATGCAAAATACATGTGAATATAACAACTCATTTCATTATATATAGCACAGCTCATAACATTATATTAATCATTTGCATCACATTTCACAATTCACATTAAAGCAAAGACAAGCATGGGCCCAAAAAGGATCTAATATGCTATTCAAATTTCAGAGTTACTGCTTTGGTCTATAATGACACCTTGTGTCTAGCCCCGTAGCAATATATATATCCATGGATAATCCAACTAGATCTGAGCATATGACTGATCTTTTCACTCAGTCTAGCTTCAAGGATTTGTCTATGAGGCTTACGAACCGGTCTTTTCATCCCAAAATCATCACATTTATCAGCTAGGCCAGGCTTACAACTCGGTCTTTTCACCTGCCCAGCAATTCATAGGCATGCCGCCAAACCCAGAACTCTGAAAATTGAATAACATATTAGGCACACAATTTATTCATTTATCTTATTATCAAATACTTTCATAATTCCATTCTCATTTCATTTCTCATAATCAAACTAGGCACTTTGCCTTAATATATCATCCTTTTTCTCATTCTTCTCTTTTATATCACTAACAATTTGTTACATTATGTTTGCACATATTTTATTACATTATTCCATATTTCTTTTCATATACAACACATTACTCAATTACTTTGATACATCAACATAATTCACATTATGTATATCATAACATATAACTCATTCATTAACAATATATCAAGTAACATAACACATTTCTCAATTAAATGTGCTAAGTCCCAATGTTATGTAAATATATGCAATCATTCAAGTTCGTACTTACCTCTAAAAGCAATAACACCACTCTAACAACCTCCTCTTCCAAGATATCCCTCAATCCTTGGCTTGGGTAACTCAATTCTCTTCAAAACCTAATCCAAAGGTGATTATACGTACTCACTTAGTGATACATATGAGAAAAAAAGAATAAGAACCATATAGGGCAAACTATACACTTGACACGCTCAACAACACCGGCGTGTCCCTAACCGTGCCCTAATCCCACAACACAGAAGCTTTGTCATGCTCAGTGACATGGGCATATCACTTCACGTGTCAATTCTCCTCCAACACAGAAGCTATGACACGTTCAGTGACATGGGCGTGTCACTGGATGTGTCAATCCTCCAACAATACAGTAGCTATGACATGCTCAGTGACATGGACATATCACTAGACGTGTCAATTCTACTACTACACAGAAGCTGTGACACGCTCAGTGACATAGGCATGTCATTAGACATGTCACCAACTCAAAAAACAAAACCGACGACACGCCTAAAGACATGGATGTGTTACTAGGTGTGTCAGGCAAAAAACCTGAAATCGACACCCAAAACGCCACATCCGACTATCATCTTTTAATAACCTTATCAACACTACACAAACTCAACCAAATAAATCAACATACCATATAATACTTGCATAAACATAAAAACAACTCAAATACAAGCATCAAACACAAACACAACCATTTTTCACAACTCAAACTTACACAACCCACAACTTTTGCTTTCTTCACCAAAGTTAACCCTTTCTTCAATCCAACCCCAAATATCAAAGTTAACAAGACAAAACACTTCAAACATACCAATCAACCACAAACACATCTACATCAACCATTCACCAACCTCATAAACACAAACTCAAAAGAAATCAAAGAAACAAGTTGGAAACTTACCAAAAGTGAAGAAAATCCTTAAAACTCCAACTTGATCACTTGAAATCTTTCAAATTCTTGAGTTATCAAGAAGCAAAATCTCTCCCTTGAAGTAGATGGTTTTGGCCAGCCAAAGAAGAAAGATAAAGATGAAGATGCAAAGTCAAACAACACTCTTCTCTTTTAACCAAAAACCTTTTCCTCAAATCACCCTCCACCAAGTATTTAATAATAAAATAATAAATCCAATTATGTCATCTTCCACTATCTTTAATTAATTCTATTAAAATAATAAAAATATCTTTAGACCAAATAAGCTATTGACTTGTATATAGTATATATATCTCTATAAATACAACATATACACACTCCTTCCTCTTATCTTTTCACTTACATAAATATACACTTCAAATCATTTAATTCAATTTCAACAATTAGCATTTCCAAAATTTTAGGGTATCATTTGGGATATTACACTTCCTTAATATGGTCCAACAATAATGGCCACATCTGAAACTGAGCCATAAGCACACCATCATCACATACCTGAAATCTGGCATGCAACTCCCTTAACACAACAAGCAATAAGAGTGAATAGGCAGTCAAACCTGCCATGGACTTTTGATTCAAGGCATCCGCAACCATATTTTCTTTTCCAAGATGATATCAATAAAGCAGTCATAATTGTTTATTAGCTCAAACCACTGTTTCTACTGAAGATTCAACTCCTTTTGGACACCTAAATACTTGAAACTCTTGTTATCAAAATAAATGAAGAATTTCTCCCCATATAAATAATACCGCTAAATCTTCAATGTAAAAACTATGGCTGCCATCTCCAAATCATAAGTCGGGTAGTGTAACTCATGAGGCTTCAACTGTCGAGATGCATAACCAGTAACTCTACCCTCCTGCATCAAACACAGCTTAAACCACTATGTGAAGCATCATTGTATATCACATATGATTTACCTTCCATAGGCAGAGTAAGGATAGGAGTCTGAGTCAACATGTCTATGAGTGGGGATTTTTGCCCCCACTCCCGGTGGAATGGTTCTTACGACTTCGGCACTGTTTAGGCTTGAGGCCTTAGAGAACATGGACCTAAGTTTGGAGAAAATGGCGTCGCCATCTGGACGGGCCGGAAAAAAGAAAGGGGTGGATAACTCGATTCCTAAGGAATCCCCAGCCCCTAATGGGCCTAGAAAGTTGGGTACATGTGGGGAAGGTGAGAAATGGCCTAGCACCCCCACAACGCCCGGTTCATTGGAACCAGCTTCCTTTTCAGGTCTTGATATTATAAAATTCTTAAGTACAACAATATTATCCATATTACATGTAACAATTAAAATAAAGCATCATTATATTAAAATCAAAGCAATGTCCAAACAAAGCAAATAAATGGACACCCATCCGAGGATGGAAACATGTCCTTACATCTTCCATGTCTAAACTAAATAGGACACCCACTAAAAGATAGAAACATGTCCTTTACATTTGTCCAAAATATAAAAGCAATTTAAATTACATGGTATTTAACTAATGAGGTACCTACAAAGTGGAAACATACCTCTTACACTTTTAATACTAAAACAAACAAATAATAACAGTAAAGAAAAAATCCATCCATGATAAATTAAATAAATCAAGCATTGAAATTAAATAAATCATCCACCAAAGCATATAATAGGCTACATAATCAAATCTAAAAATAAAGCAAGTAAAGATACAAATTAGGGTTTACTGTTTCTATTTAAAGTTCTTTAATTAACATTTAGGGTTTTGGGATTTTAGTATTATTATTGTTATTTGTTTAACCTACTGTAAAGGTTTTGGAAAATTGGAATGGATTAGGGTTTCATGAATCAAATTAGGGTTTAGGGGTACCATAATGAAATTAAGGTTTTGGAATCTTAAGATATTAGTTTTATAACTCTTGTGATTTTAGGTTTACTGTATTGAGTTTTAAGGTTTAGGTTTATATGATTTTAAGGTTTTAAGGATCAGGGTTTAGGAAAACTAAGGTTTACCGTATTAATTTTGAGGGAACTGGGTTTTTGACATTTTGAAAAATATATTTGATTTTAGGATTTAAGAAAATAGTTTAGAGTCTTATAAAATAATTATGATTTTTTAGAAACTGTAAAGTAGGTTAGGGTTTGGAGATTTAAGAAAACATTTGGAAATATTGGAAAAAAAGTTAGAGGAAAACAGTTTAGGGTTTTTTAAAGTTTTTGGAAATAGGAGAAACGATTTAATGTTTTTAAGGTTTTTGAAAACAGAAGAAATGAATTATAATTTTTGGAGACAGAAGAAATAAATTAGGGTTCTTAAGGTTTTTGAAACAAAGATCAAATTACTATATATTTAAGGATCAAAGTACTATGTGCATGTTCTTATTAATCAAAGAAACAAAGCTACGTAAATATATAATCTATGATTAAAGATCAAACCTGCATAGTTGGTTCCACCAAAATTGACTTCTGGATGAACAAAAAATAAATGCAGTGTGGTTACCTTTGATGAATTGTTGGTTGCTTGTTTGTTGCTAATCTTCTCTGACTAGGGTTTTCTGTAATCCAAGTTTAATAGTCCAATTCTCAATCACCAATTTTTCCTCCTGATCTAAATTCCATGTCCCAGCCCCAGTCCCTTAATTCTGAGTTTTAAATTCTTATTTATAGCAAAAATCATAAACCTAAGTCTAATTGTTTAAGGAAACTAAAATTAATTAGGAAAAGAAACAAAAGCCAAATAGAATTTGGTTTCGAAAAAAATTGCATTGGAAAATTTCGCTGGCAAAAACTACGAGCGTTGGCGAGGACTGCGAGAGCTGGTGAAAAATTGCGAGGTGCTGGCTGGGCGGCCAGCCAATTCACTGCAGGAATTGGCCAAGGCCATTTTGCAGCAGAAATTGGCCAAGGCCATTTTGCCGCAGGAATTTACTGTGGCGAAATGGCCTTGGCCAATTGGACCTTCGGTGACGAAAAAATTTTGTCGCCGATTTTTATTTTTTATTATTATATTTTTTTATTAACTTCACCATTATTAATTTTTATTAAAAATTATAAATTATAAATACTAAAATAAATATTATTTAATTAAAATATCTCAAAAATTATTTTGGACTATATAAAAAAATAACGGACCGGACTGGGTAAAAAATTAAGGGTCTACAGTTTTTTCGTCGCCGATTTTTTTATCTCTGATTTTTATTTTTATTTTTTATTATTTTTTATTATTACATTTTTTATTAACTTCACCATTTTTATTTTTTATTAAAAATTATAAATAATAAATACTAAAATAAATATTATTTAATTAAAATACCACAAAAAAATTTTTAGACTCTATAAAAAAAATAACGGGTCAAAAATTAAAGGTCTACAGTTTGCCCCCTGCTTGAACGATTTGAGACTTCAGTAAAAGAGAGTGAAAAGCAATAAGACTTAATTTTTCTGAGATGGTTGAGGTTTTGGGTTCTGGACCCGATTCGAGTTCTGGACTCAAGGATAATTTTAGGTTCTAGACCGAAGGGTAATTTTGGATTTTTAAAAAAGGATAATTTTGATGTTTTGTACATGCTCTCCAAGGTAAGTACAAATCTCTTTTTGGTGATCAGGAAGATTTATACTTACCTTGGAGAGCATGTTATAAATTTCAGAAAATTGCTTTTCTTGCTTCTCACTTTTTAACCTACTCGAGAACAAAATTGGTGGTCTATAAGGATTTGGAGATTTGTACAGCTTTGGTGCAACTGATACCTCCTTACTAACTTCGTTCGGCTCACTGTGTTGAGTTTTACCCTCTTGCATTTCCTTGCCATCTTCTTCAAATGTTCCTGCATCTAAAGAATCATCATTGTTATTATCGCCGATTTTATTATCAAGTACCTTACCAAGTTTTAAGATCGTAATTGCCTTGGCTTGCTCCAGTTGACTCTAAAATTTTCCTTTTTGATGAGCTTGAAGTTGATTAGCCAATTGACCCACTTGAGTTTCCACCTTTTTAAGTGATGCTTCCAAAGAGTCAAACCGCTTGTTATTCACCTCTTGATTTTGAGTTCTTATTTGAATGAAAGCATTCAAATTATTTTCAAGTGAAGGTTTCATTATTTGCTCTTGATTTGATGTTTTCCCTTGAAATTGGGGTCCCCTTTGATAAGGTTGGAATGAATGTTGAGGTGGAACTTGTTGTTGGTTCTTCCATGAAAAATTAGGGTGATTTCTCTAACTTGGATTGTAAGAATTTGAGTACGGGTCATTCCTTCTCCTTTGTTAGAACCCTTCAAAAGTAAAAGCTTG
The DNA here is from genome assembly GCA_947685225.1 of Garcia nutans. NCBI lineage: Eukaryota > Viridiplantae > Streptophyta > Magnoliopsida > Malpighiales > Euphorbiaceae > Garcia > Garcia nutans. The sequence continues at coordinate 9,448,056 of CANTUV010000003.1, read as the reverse complement.
TTCTTGCCCTTCTTGGAATTGGTCAAAGTTTGAAGGACATACATTTGCATTGTGGCCTACCACACCGCATGATGCACATGATTCATTGATTGGCACCGTGTAGACCTTTAATTTTTGACCCAGTCTAGTCTGATATTTTTAAACAGTCCAAAATAAATTTTGTGGTATTTTTAATAATATTTATTACATATAGTTTTTATCTTTAATTAAATAAAATATAAAAAAATAAGAAGAAAATATAAAAAATAAATTAAAAATAAAAAATTGGTGACGGGCAAAATCGACGATGAAATTTTTCATCGCTAGCACAAATTGGCATGGGCCAATTCGCCGCAGGAAAAACCTACGACAAATTGGCCATAAGCCAATTCGCCGTAGGTTTTACCTACAGTAAAATGGCCAAGGGCTAATTTGCCGCAAGAAAACCTATTGTGAATTGGCCACAAGCCAATTCTCCGCAGGTTTTTCCTGCAATGAATTGGCCTGTGGCCTATGGCCCTCACCCAACCGGCGTGCCCAGCCCGTGGGATATTTTTGCCATCGCAATTTTTTTCAAAATCCTATTCTACTTTGTTTTGGTTTTTAATTTTATTTCCTAAATGGTTTTTATGTCCTTAACAAATTAGTATTACGTTTTTTTATTTTTCTTATAAATACCACATCAAAACACACAAAAGGGACTTTTGATCTTAAAAAAAAAAGAAGATCGAACTTTTGGAGAAGGAGATGGACTTTTTGGAGAATATATTCAGAACCTTGGACTTGAAAGAGGAAGAGACAGTCAGCAAGCAACAAACAATCCATCAAAGGCAGCCCACACTATCTTTCTTCTTGTTCGACCAGAATTCAAAATTGTGGTGGAACCAACAACAGAGGTTTGAATCTCTATTTACTTGTTTATGTTTACAGTAGCCTCATCATTCAATTGGATTAATTATTTAAATGTATAATATATGATCAATTATTCTACTTATCATCCAAATTCTATTTAAAACCTTAAAAATTATTTTTCAAAACCCTAATGCCTTAATACCTGTAAAACATATTTTTAAAATCTAAAACCCTAATTGCACTTTTCTAAAACCACAAAACAATAATATGTTTTCTCAAAATCATAATCAATTCTATTTTTCTAAGATTTATAGTAGCTTTGTTTCTTCCAATTTTGAAACCCTATTTTCTAAATCTTAAACCCTAAAATCTTAATTTTCAACACCAAAACCTACAACCCTAAAAGCAAGTTTTTAAAAATTTTTAGGGGCACTGCCCCTTGACATCACTCGCTAACCTGCTAGCGGGACCGCCGTATGGGCTCATTGAAGTGGTCAATATTTATTTGTGTATTATAAGCCTTTGTGTTTAACTTTATTTAAAAACCCTAATTTGGTTATTGAAATTCTAAAATCCTAAATTTTTACATTTATAACTTTATTTAATTTTAAATTTGATTTTGCAGTTTATTGTATGTTTTGATGATTGATTTATTTAATTTTGATATTTGATTTGTTTATCATGGATGGATGATTTCTTTATTATTTTTATTTTGGTATTAAAAATTGTAAGAGGTATGTTTCCATGATTGGTATCTCATTATTTAATCTTTATGTAATTTAGATTATTTTTATATTTTGAAATTAATGTAAAGGACACGTTTTCACCTTTTGGTGGGTGTCCTATTTAGTTTTATATATGGATGATCTAAGGACATGTTTCCATCCTTGGATGGGTGTCCATTTATTTATTTTATTTGGACATTATTGTGATTTTAATAAAGTATTTATTTATTCTTATGATCGCATGTAGTATGGATAGTATTATTATATTTAAGAATTTTATGATATTAAGACATGAAAAGGAGGTCGGTTCCAATGAACCGGGCGTTGTGAGGGTGCTGGGCCATTTCTCACCTTCCCCACACATAGCCAACTTTCTGAACCCATTAGGGTGCTGGGGATTCCTTAGGAATCAAGTCATCCACCCCTTTCTTTTTCCTGATCTATTCGGGTGGCGACTCCATTTTCTTCGGGCTTAGGCCTGTGTTTTCTAAGGCCCTGAGCCTAAACAGTGATGAAGTCGCAAGAACCATTTCACCGGGAATAGGGCAAAATCCCAGCTCACTCACCTGTAAGTTTCCTCTAGCATTCAACAATTTAACTTGCCTTTTCTACTCAGTAATTTGCCTTGTCCCCAATATTCTTTTGCTGAGAATTTGCTCTTAACATTTCAAATAATGCAACCATTTTAGCAGTTGTTTTCTCAGCCATTGCCCCTCCTGCAACATTATCCACTATATTTTGACATTGTTGAGTTAGCCCATCATAGAAGAACTGATTAAGCAATTGTTGTGGATAATAATGATGTGGGCATTGAAATAATAAAGATTTAAAGCGATCCCATGCCTCATTAAATGGTTCCCCATCAAATTGGGTGAAAGTTGCAATACTCCCCCTAAGCTCCTTTATCTTTTGGTGTGAATAAAATTTTCCCATGAATTTCAGTCCAAGTGATAAATTAATTTTTCGGTAAGGTAATCAACCACTCTTTTGCCCTATCTTTCAAACTATATGGGAAACATCTCATTTTGAGTTCATCCTCTATTAATGCTTGCAAAGGGAAAGTATGCAATATTGTGTAAAAATATCGAATGAAGTTGAGAGGATCTTCATTTGGCAATCCATGGAAGGATGGCAACATACTATAATGAGTGTTTTTTCATAATTTCATGATGTGGTTACTCCAATGATAGATCAGGAAAACTCCTTCATAGGTCGTTCCTCTACGTCACCCATTTCTACTTTTGTGTCCTCCTCAAATTGCTCGTTAGTTTCTTCTCCTTCTTGTCCCAAGGGATCTACTCCTTTGGTTCTTGGGAGTCTATGAATATTGTCTACATATGGAATAAGTTCATTTCCTTGAGACCTTTGTCCTTGCATAAATCACCTAAGCAATTCAAAAAGGAACACTTTAAATAATTAAACAATTAAAATAAAAGAATCAAACAACAAAAAATAATTTCCTTTCCCGACAATGGCGCCAAAAACTTATTGCGCTCTAATTAACACTACTACAAAGTGACACTCGCAAGTATACGAGGTAATTGTAGCAAAGGTGATCGCCCCAAGGTTGTCTCACAAGGAAGGAATTATTTTGCAATAGTTTGATTAACAAATAAATTAAAATTGAGTGTGTATTTTTGAATTGGTGAGTTGTAATTAAAGTTTGAAAGTAAAAATGAGTAGAAGTGCATAAGATTAATTCAATGCCAGGAATGGTGCCTAGGATTGTAGATAAATTTAATTAAATCTTGATTCTCAAATTATCCATTAATAAAACCTTGTATTTTAATTTTTTCCTTGAGTTTAATTAGTAATTACAAATTCATTAGTTTTCACATTCACGAATTAACAACAACCAATTGTTTTGAAATTGCTATTAAATAAACCCTAGACCTTATATTTCTAATTGATTATTAGGGTGGCTGATTGCATAGTTCTGATATCGAATGTCATCTCTTGGTCCATCATTCAATATTAAGTGAATAATAGGTGGCCAATCAATCAAACTAACTTTAAGTCCAATGTAATCCACCAATAACAAGGTATACTAATGGAATTATCAAATCAAGTCATTTAATCAAATCTACTACAACCCACATCATGAGTAAATTAGGTCATCGTCAATTTAAAACAAATATCCATCTCAATATTCATTAAATCAAAATTATACATTTTAATATTAATGTTCATAATAAAACAACAACAATCTAGAAATAAATTAAAAGAGAGAATATGAAAAATCCCTTGTAGACGCCAAGAGTTGAACTACTTGTCTTCCTCCTAGCTTCCGCCTTGATGTATGATGAACAACTTCCAAGCCCTCTTCAATCACTGGCTCTCTTTCTTAAAGGGTGGAATGGTAACTCTCTCAAGCTTACAATACCAATCAAGCTTTCTTCAAACCCTAATCTTCTAAGGAGCTTGCTCACTCAATTTAATTCTCAAACTTGATTAAATCTTGTCTATGAAACAAATGAAAGATGAATGGAAATGAAGATGAAGAAAGAATGGTGTATCCCCTTTCAAAACAAGAACCAAGAACTAAGAACTTGATAGCTCTCAAATAAGCCAAATGTATATGTCATCCCATCTCCCCCACTTCTAATTCCTTTCAATTTTTTATGACACCAACCATGTCTTGCCAACTCACACACCACTCTTTGTCTCCCTCTTTTTCTTTATTTTATATTTCTTCCCATAAATCCATCCACCCCTTACTCATTTTTAATATTTCTTTTTTTAAAAAAGAGTCTTTTGTCCCTCATTTGTCCCTCACTTCATGCAAAAAAATTAAAAGGGACCATATGAGACACAGCCAAGCCTTGAGTGACTTGGTCATGTCACTCATTCTTTTTGGGACATGGCCAAGCCTTGAGGCTATGTCCATAGCTGCCCATCTTTGTTCTTCTTTTCCAAGTGTGACACGGCCAAGTCACTGGCCGTGTCTTCTACTTGTGTTCACCTCTACTATTCAGTTTGCCATTGGTTTTGGTATTTTGTTTCATCAAGCGGAACACGACCAAGGCCATGGCTGTGTCTTCTGCCAGTGTCTACCTCTGTCCAATTTTTCTGAAGGACACGGCCAAGCCTAGTTGCCTCAGCCCGTGTCATATGAGTGGTTCATGCCTCTTGCCTTGGATGAGGGACACAACCAAGCCATGAAGTGTCTTGCCCGTGTCTCATGTTTTTCCACCATTTTGATCCATTAATCCATTCTTTCGCACTTCCATCTAAATCAAACACTTCAAACAAACTTTAAACACAAAATAAAGAAAACTTAAATTAAAGCCAATAAAATTAACCTAAACATGTATACATATTTGATCAAAATATTATGCCATGATCGATCTCCATACCTTGAGTGAAAGTATGATATCCATTATATAACATAACTCGAGTAATAAGGGCGTCCTAACTCATGTACACAATACAATTTAAATGATGTAATGGATAATATCATAATAAGAAAGAAAAAAAATAATATAAAGATCAATGGAATCAACTTCTCTTATCCCCAGTGGAGTCGCCACTGTGAGTGGGGATTTTCACTCCCACTCCTGGTGGAATTATTCTTCCAACTTTGGCACTATTAGGTTCAGAGCCTTAGAGAATAAGGGCCTAAATCCAGAGAAAATGGAGTCGCCACCTAGATGGGTCGAGAAAATGAAAAGGGTGGATGACTCGATTCCTAAGGAATCCCCAACTACCTAATGGGTTCAAAAAGTTAGGTATGTATGGGGAAGGTGAGAATGACTCAGTACCCCCCCATAACGCCTGGTTCATTAGAACCGGCCTTCTTTTAGATCTAAATATTATTAAATTCTTAAATATTATGATAATATCCATACTATCCACAATTTTAAAAAGAAATAAACATCCATCACTTTATTAAAATAAAAATAAAAATAAACAAAATAGGCACCCATCCAAGAATAGAAACATGCCTTTATAATGTCCAAGTCTAGACAAACAAATAAAATAGGACACCCACCAATTTGGTGGAAACATGTCCCTTACATTAATCCCCAAAATAAAATAAAAGAAATAAATTAAATAAATAAGACACCCACAAAGTGGAAAAATGCCTTTTACAACTTTAAAATAAAAATAAACAATAAGGAAATTTTGAGCAGGGATTTTTGCCCCCCACTTCCAGTGGAATGGTTATTGCGACTTCGGCACTGTTTAGGCTCAGGGCCTTAGATAACACAAGCCTAAGCCTGGAGATAATGGAGTTAGCACCCGGACAGGCCGGGAAAAAGAAAGAATGACTTAATTCCTAAGGAATCCCCAACACCCTAATGGGTTTGAAAAGTTGGGTACGTGTGGGGAAGGTGAGAAATGGCCCAGCACCCCCACAATGCTCGGTTCATTAAAATCGATCTCATTTACAGGTCTTAATATTATAAAAATTTTAAATATAATGATATTATCCATACTACATGCAACAATTAAAATGAAACATCATTATATTAAAATAAAAGTAATGTCTAGACAAAACAAATAAATGGACACCCATCCAAGGATGGAAACATGTCCTTACATCGTCTAATATCTAAAACTAAATAGGACACCCACCGAATGGTGGAAACATGTCCTTTACATTAATTCCAAAATATGAAAATAAATTAGATTGCATAAAGATTAATTAATGAGGTACCCAATCATGGAAACCCACCTCTTACAATTTTAATAAACAAATAATAATTGGAAAAAATATTCATCCATAATAAATTAAATAAATCAAGCATTGAAACTAAATAAATCAACCATCAAAACATATAATAAATTGCATAATCAAATCTAAAATTAAATAAAGCAATAAATATATAAATTTAGGTTTACATCTTGAATTAGGATTCTTTTTAAATTAAAATTAGGGTTTGGAATTCTTATGAAAACAACTTTTGGGTTTAGATGAAAAACTGTGATTTTATGGATACTTGGAATCAAATTAGGGTTTTGGGACTTTAAAAAATAACATTAGAGTGATAGGGTTTTTTTGATACTATAAGTGATTATAAAATTTGTTGCAAAATCCTATTTCATGAATTGTTATCAAAGTAAATTAAATGAGTTAAGTGGTGAAATTAATCAATATGTTTAACTGGATGAGTTAAAAAGAACGTTACTTGTATTGTAGGTTCCACCAAGTTGATGTGTTGATCTAAGCTATCTTTTCTTTTATGTCTAGAACAATTGATTCTTGGTTGAAGACTTCATGATCCAAAGATTAGCCACTGCCACTTTGAATTTCTTTCTTCTTTATTTTCATAATGTTTTTTTTGTTTGGTTGACGTTGCTCAATTGCTTTATCAATCTGCTACTGTCTTTTTCACTACCAATTTGTTAATCCAAATTCCTATCAATTTGTTCCTCTCAGTTTGCCTCCTTCCTTTTTTATTTGTGTTAATCATGTATTTATTTGAAAACCAACACTTTAACCTAAACCTAATCCGATTCTCATAAGTTAATTAGGAAGTCTAATGGCCGGTACAATTACGTTTAGGACTCAGATTAAAGGCCAAAAGACATGGAGTGCAACTCATATCGATTTGGGCTAACCAAATCGATAAGAGACAGATTCCATATCGATTTGGGATAGCCAAACCGATATGAAATTGCCTCATATCGATTTGGCTTGCCAAAATTGATATGAGGCACTTGCCCATATCGATTTGGCAAGCTCAAATCGATATGGGTAGTACCCATATAAATTTGGTCCTCTCAAATCGACATGGGCAGCACCCATATAAATTTTGAGAAACCGACTCGACCAAAACCATTAATTTCAACTCAAACCAGTCTAAAATTATTAAATTTTCAACCAATAATTTTGTAATTTTGATATAACTTTCAATTTAATTCTAAAATTAGGTTTAAGAAATCTTAATTCATAATGGACCAACATAAACCTTTTAAATTTAAACCAGTCCAAATTTAAGGGTCTACAGTTTGCCCCCTGCTTGAACGATCTGAGACTTGGTTGAAGAGAGTAAAAAGCAACATGACTTTGAGCAGATTTTGGATGAGGATAGGTTCTCGACCCGAGGTTGGAGTTGGTTTAGGTTTTGACCCAAAAAAAATTTAGGTGCTTGGACCCGAGACTGGGTACTTAGACCAGAGACTGAATCTAATTTGGGTACTTGGACCCGAGACTGGATTAGGTACTTGGTCTCGTGATTGAATTGGGTACTTGGACCTGTGATTGGGAACTTGGACCCGAGACTGAATTTGATTTGGGTACTTGGACATGAGACTGGGTACTTGGACCTAAGACTGAATTTGATTTGGATACTTGGACTCGAGATTGGGTACTTGGACCCAATACTGAATTGGATTTGGGTACTTGGACCTGAGACTGGGTACTTGGACCCGAGACTAAATTGGATTTGGGTACTTAGACCTAAGAATGGGTATTTGGACCCAAGATTGAATTTGATTTGGATACTTGAACCCGAGACTAGGTACTTGGACCCGAGACTGAATTTGAATTGGGTACTTGGACCCGAGACTGGATTGGGTTTGGGTATTTGGACCCGAGACTGAATTTAATTTGGATACTTGGACCCGAGATTGAATTTAATTTGGATACTTGGACCCGAGATTGGTTTGGGTTCTGGATCCAGAATGAGATCTGGACTCAAAAAAATTTGGGTTCTAGACCCGAAGCACCTGCAAAAAATAATTGTAGTTAGTAAATACTTAGCCCCGAAGCACCTGCAAAAAATAATTGTAGTTAGTAAAATACTTTGCAAAAATTTATCTATTTTTTACTATATGTGGGTACCTATATACTCTTTCCCCCTATATGGAAAAAAATATTAAATGAGTAAAAATATATTTTTTTAGACACGTAAAATTTATATATATAGTAAATATCAATTTACTCTGTACTCGTGTGATGTGTAATTTAATTGAATAATTATTGGGATAGAAAGAAATAATGTAATTTAACTATTATAAGAAATTATTGATTTTGATTCCTTTTATTCTTTTCTTTTCTTTCTTTTTATTTCATTCATTTCTTTTCTTTGATTCCCTTCTTTTCTTTTCTTTCATTTCATTCGTTTCTTTTCTTTTCTTTCATTTCTTTCATTGCATTCATTTCTTTTCTTTTTCTTTTTCTTTATTATTTTCTTTTCTTTTCTTTTACTTTGTGCCCTCTTCTCTCTCTTTTTTTTTTATCTTGCCTTAGTTTTTTTTCCTATATAAACCCTCTTTTAGCTTTTCATTCTCATTCATAGCAATCACCATTTCTTTTTCCTTTTTATTTTTCATTCAAAATCTTCATTTCCTTTTTCTTTTCCTTTTCTTTAAGGCTTCATCACTTACCATGGCTACTGTTCAACATTCTTCGAGGTTCGGGACACTATCAAATAACGAATTACTTACTTACCTTAATGAAAATAGGGTTGAGAGAGTTCCATAATTACCCGGGATGCATCTTCACCGTAGTTCCAAAGAAAAAATGTAGGTAGCCATCATTTTGCTGTAATTTAAATACTTAGCTTTCCTATGTTTGGATAGCATGACGGTTGTGACATTCATGGCGATGGAAACATCTATAAGCTCAAAAGTGGTATGATCGGGGCCTACCTCTGGTAAAAAGAATGGTTCGAGAAAGCAGATTTGAGGACTTTGTTTTTCAGCTACCATCTTAAGGATATCAAATTGATAGTAGTATCATCCAAGCACTTGCTGAGCGTTGGATGGACACTAGCCATACTTTTCATTTTCCCATTGGAAAAATGACCATAGGTCCAGTTGATTTTGCTGCCCTAACAAGCATCCGATGTGACGTGATTCCTGTCCCTTTAAATAGCAATATTTTAACCCGCTATGAAATTCTTCAGTTGACCGGTGTTAAGCCCCATTATAGAGGATCTTATAAAATAAAATTCGAGCCTATTCGAGAATATTGGATAAAGTATACTCGACCCATGCAAAATAAAAGAGCTAAACAATATACTCAGGGGTTTCTATTGTATCTATTAGGGGCGACCATATTGGGCAATACTGAGTCTGCCATCCATCTATTGGTGTTGCATGTCCTTTCCAATTTAGATCGTGTGCCAACTTATGCATGGGGGAAAAGCCGGTCTTGCATGCCTTTACCACAATTTTGATGTGATTTGCAGGAATAGAAGATCCTTTATCGGTTTTATGGCTGTCGCTGAGGTATCACTTTACTTATAAATGCCGGTCCAAATAATGCATGTGTGTGGACTTTAATCTATCTTTTTCATGCATAGGTATGGGCATATGAGCACAGGTACTAGGCTGCGAGTTGGATACCCATGACTAAGCTTCTGGCTATTGGGCCATAGAGAAGTGCCTGGAAGCCATCATGTACACACTCACCGCTATCACATGAGTCGCCTAACCTGGGATCAAGTAAGATAAAAAATGATAGTATCAAAACTTATGAGTAAAACCACTTACCTGTTTGCTTTTTTACAGGTGAACGTATCTTGGTGGAGCACCAAAGAAACTTTAAAAACCATAAATTGTTTTCCCTGAACTATTTTCATCTAAACTCTAACGTTTTGCCCAAAATTTCCAAATGTCTTTTGAAATCTCCAAACCTTAATCTTCTTTATAGTTTCTAAAAACTTTAATCATAATTGTTTTTATAAAACTCTAAATTATTTTCTTAAATCCTAAGAACAAACATGTTTTCCAAACTATCAAAAACCCTAATTTTCTAAAAACCCAATACAGTAATCCTAAACCCTAATTCTTAAAACATCAAAACTTCATGACAAGTTTATCAACACCTAAAACCATAATCCAGTGAACCTAAAAATTAATCTTTTAAAATTATAAACCATAATGTCTTAAGGTTCAAAAACCATAATTTCATGATGTTTACTTAAAACCCTAACTAAATCTACTTTTTTTTATAGTAACATTATCTTCATAAAAACATCCAAAACCTTAAATCTTTTTAACATCCAGTAGCTATGTTGTTACTTTAAAATATTTCTCAACAAATTAAACTAGTATATGCAAAACCCTAGTTATTGAACATAAAACCCTAGAAACCCTAATTAATACATGAACCTTAAATTTATTTATTTATTGCTTTATTTAATTTTAGATTTGATTATATAGTTTATTATATGTTTTGATGGTTGATTTATTTAATTTCAATACTTGATTTATTTAATTTATCATGGATGGATATTTTCTTTATTGTTATGGTTATTATTTATTTGTTTTGGTATTAAAATATGTAAGAGGTATGTTTCCACTTTATGGGTACCTCATTAATTAATTTTCATTTAATTTAAATTGCTTTTATATTTTGGAACAATGTAAAGGACATTTTTCCACCTTTCGATGGGTGTCCTATTTAGTTTAGACATGGACGATGTAAGGACATATTTCCATCCTCGGATGGGTGTCCATTTTTTTGCTTTGTTTGGACATTTCTTTGATTTTAATATAATGATGCTTTATTTTAATTATTGCATGTAATATGGATAATATTGTTATACTTAAGAATTTTATAATATTAAGACCTGCAAAGGAGGCCGGTTCCAATGAACCGGGCGTTGTGGGGGTGCTGGGCCATTTCTCACCTTCTCCACACATACCCAACTTTTTTATCCCATTAGGGGGTTGGAATTCCTTAGGAATTGAGTCATCCACCCTTTTCTTTTTCTCGGCCCGTCCGAGTGGTGACTCCATTTTCTCTGGGCTTAAACCCATGTTCTCTAAGGTCCCGAGCCTAAACAGTGTCGAAGTCGCAAGAACCATTCCACCGGGAGTAGGGGAAAAAATCCCCTCTCACAGTGGCGACTCCACTGGGGATAAGAGAAGTTGATTCCGTTGGTCTTTATATTATCCTATTCTTTCTTATAATGATATTATCCATTGCATCAAATTAGATTGCATTGTGTGCATGAGTTAGGACACCTGTGTTACCCGTGTTGTGTTATGTAAGTGATACCATACTTTCACTCAAGGTATGGAGATCGAGCATGGCATAACCACTCATAGCCTTGTACCATTTGGTATATACTTACTATGGGAACCTAAGCCTTTTAACCCAAAGACTAAAGCTCATGTAATTGGCCTAGTTACTTTCCTTAGGTTTGACCCCAAATGCATGTTGTTTGACTATGGTTAGTTTATCCTACATATATATGTCCTATTTTGTTTGGCTTATTTGGTTTGTTCTTTTTCTAATATGACCTAAATACATTGTGAGCTCAAATAAATTTTTCTTTAAAAATCCAAAAGACCAAAGTTGTTTTCAAAACTTTTCAAGATAGTCTTTCGACATAAAATTTTTCTAAAAATAAATAAAAAAATATTTTCTCATGACTCAAATACAAAGCCCAAAATCCATTTTTTCTAAAATCTTTTTTACAATGGGTTTCTCAAACAAAATTATTTTTTCATTTCATCCAACCTTTAAAAGAGCTTACAAATATTTAGGTCAATTATGAAATACCAAAAATCAATTGTGAGCCTAGTTTATACTAAGAATTATTAACCATTGTCTTTTTTTTGGCATGAATCATTAGTTACTTTTTCAAGTGAGAAATCTATTTATAATAAACTTCTTAATTTAGGTTTAATCCAATATAGCATAAAATCTACTTTAGTTGGTTAAATGGATTAAAACCTAATTAATGGGAATTATTATGAACTGATTTCCATTTTTGAAAATATAACTATTGGTTGAAACGTCCGAGGTAATTATTCAAAAAACAAGATACCCCATGTTGGTATTTTGTTAACCATATTACCTAGGAAAAGAGACTCGCCTTTTGTGTGTGGAAGTTACAAGGTTGAAAGGAACGTCCAATTTATCCTTCTTTATTTATTATTTGTGCATACATGCATACATACATTTGCATCTCATATCATTGATCCTCTCTGGCTTATAGCCCTGGATTACGACAGTTCAAAAGCTTACGACAATCCAACCTATGACGAAAATGACAAATATAGCAACCTAATCACTTTCTCACCAAAAGCAATGGAGCCTGAACAAATTCAAAGAATGGTGGATGACGCCTTCAATGCCAAGATGGAAGAAATAAAAGAGGCCCTGGCTGAGACCACGAAGAACCAATTGGCTATAATTTTAAAAAATAATGTCGAAGCATCTACTAGCACTAAGAAGCCAAAGGACAAGGGGAAGGCTAAAGTTGGTGAAGTGGTTTTTAATGATGATAAGGTGATCATCGATGATGATGATGATTGGGCTCAATAATTCCAAGATCCTCAAGACAAGAAGAAAGAACCGAAGATTGTTGAAAGATTAGTTATGGAGAAAACTGAAACATCTGATGTTGCAAAGATGATTGCGGATTTGGAAAAGAAATTTGAGAAGAAGCTGAAAACCGAAGAAATGTCCGAGGTTGACAAATTATTTGAGGTAGATGATCCCATTAGTTCTGTACAAATTCAAGATGCCATCTTTTGCAAAGTTTGATGGAACCAAAAATCCTCACCTCCATGTGAAGCAGTATATCATTACTATGCACTCTACCCGAGTTACTAAGGTTCAAACTCTAAGGTACTTCATGCTCTCTTGATTATTTTTTCAAAACCTTAATTTATTTTTCCAAATCCAAATTTGTGTTTTTTTAGGCAGTAAGTCAATTCCAAAAACCCTAATTATCCAAAACCCTAATTCCAAAACCCTAATTCTAAAACCCTAGTTTTAAAAACCCTAATTCCAAAACCCTAGTTTTAAAATCCCTAATTCCAAAACCCTAGTTTCAAAAACTCTAAAAATCCTAATTTCAAAACCCTAATTATAAAACTTTAGTTTCTAAAACCCTAAGTTTCGAAACCCTAAATTCAATTGATAATTCTTTAAAACCCTAAATTTATATATTTGTTGCTTTATTTAATTTTAGATTTGATTATATAGTTTATTATATTTTTTGATGGTTGATTTATTTAATTTCAATACTTGATTTATTTAATTTATCATGGATAACTGTTTATTATATATTTTGATTGATGTTTAATATCTTTGATGAATGATTATTTATGATGAATGATTATTTACTTTTATCGATTTATTTTGATTTCCAAATGTTGTAAGAGGTATGTTTCCACTTTGTGGGTACCTCATTAATTAAGTTCTATGTAATTTAAATTGCTTTTATTTTAGACCAATGTAAAGGACATGTTTCTACCTTTTGGTGGGTGTCCTATTTAGCTTAGACATATATGATGTAAGGGCATGTTTCCATCTTCAGATGGGTGTCCATTTATCTGCTTTGTTTGGACATTGCTTTGATTTTTAATATAACAATGCTTTATTTCAATTGTTGCGTGTAATATGGATGATATTGTTATGATTAAGAATTTTATAATATTAAGACCTGTAAAGGAGGCCAGTTCCAATGAACCGGACATTGTGGGGGTGCTGGGCCATTTCTCACCTTCCCCACATGTACCAACCTTTCCAAACCCATTAGGGGGTTGGGGATTCCTTAGGAATCGAGTCATCCACCCCTTTCTTTTTCTTGGCCCATACGGGTGGAGACTCCATTTTCTTCGGACTTAGGTCCGTGTTCTCTAAGGCCTAGAGCCTAAATAGTGCCAAAGTCGCAAGAACCATTCCACAAGGAGTGGGGACAAAAATCCCCACTCACACAATCCCTAGTTGTTCCTTTGAGCCTTCATAAAATTTTAGCTTTCTTTTCATTGGAATATAACTCTAACAACCTACCCTGAGCTGTTGTGATACTTTTGACAATTCTTATGATCACTAAGGTGAATAGACAAGAAGATCAAAGAAAGAAATGTATAGCCAACACTGTAAGGATAGTTGATGTTCACAAGACCAAAGGGGTAGTTGAAGTTCACCTAATATCTCCAATCTATCAAGAAATCATCAAAGTAACAAATGATTTATCCTTGTTAAAGAAGATTTATGTCACTCCACTCATCCATTATTAGACACCCAAGTTGGTACAAACAAGACAACACTTTTAAAGCTAGAACCAAAAGAAAAAAAAAAGAAAAAAAAGGAAAAAAAAAGAGGAAAAAAAGAAAAGAAAAAGGATAAAAGAAAAAAAATAAAAAAAAATAAAAAAAAAATAAAACCCAAAATGGCGGTTTAGAAAGCCAACTGAGTTCTCTTTTACCTAAAGTAGCAAAAGGCTTCTATTTAATTTATAAGGAAAGTTTGAATTGAATTGGTCCAACCCAACCAAAGATTCGATCAAAATCAGAGAAAAAGGAGAAAGACCATCCAGTTCTTAAAAGTTCTGTACTTGATAGTGCTACAAGGAAGAGGGACAAAATGATAAAATGCTCAAAGAAAGGGAAGAGTAAGAAAAATAAAAAGAAAGAAAAGGGAGAAGAAGAAAAGAAATGAATTTGGGTACCAAATCTTTTTGCAATGGCAAAGACTATCCCAATCAAGATCTAGATTAATGCCAAAAAGATGGGAGAACTCTCAAAGAGCTATCTTTTTATGTTCCAAACTATCTAAAGTTGCAAAAAGAAATTTGTAGTACGAGGATTTGTCCTTTGTGTCACACTAGCTCCAATCTCAAAATAGCCTTCACATAAATCAGTGTCCCTTATAGACCCCATTTCAAGCCTATCAAAGACCTGTTGATCTCTCTTGGTAGGTAGAGTCTATTAGTGGAGATAGTTGAATAAGCATGCATATGAGATCAACAATATTTAAACTCAAATGATACCTTTGGCTAAGTAATGTGTATGTGCCTATCTGAAGTGCAACAATTCTTGCTTAAATATTCCTGAGTTTAGTACAGTAACTAGGTTTGTCATGTTATAGAAATGTTAATTTGGAAAATCAAGTCTTGAGGTACATTGACATTGATTTGGCAAAGCCAACATTTGATTTCAAAATAAAAATTAAAAAAAATGTGTTTTTGTCACACGAAGCCTTCCAGTTAAGAGAAGTTGCACCATCAAAACTCAAAGAACACATTGGGCAAATGAAATGATTATTAGCAAGGTCATGAAGAAGCTACCAACTGACATGCCGAAACATAGTTTGAAATGAATGTATCCCTGACTCTGCAACTTGGGGTCTCCACCACTCATATTTTCAACATCTCAAAGATAAAAGCCATAAATGTGAAGCATCTTGTAATTCTAGTGCAAGAACTGAATGGTCATCTGAAAGAAATTCGTGAGAGCATTTCAGCTGATAGTCTCAGTCTATGAGTCAATGGAACCATTATAAGTATTATACATGAGCATATCACATCACACTTTCTTATCTTGTATTGTTTATTCTTTGTTAAAGTGAACATTAAATACCCTGCGAAGTAAAGAATCAAAAGAAGATATTGAATCAAGGGGGCATGGAAAGCCTATTTACTTGAGGAAGCTCCAGTCGTTTTGTAAAAGAAGAAATACGTGTTTCTGTGAAGAGCTAGACAAGACAAACATCAATTAGAGACCGCATAGGAAAATCATGGGTTTGAGCCTACACAGGGGCCAAAGTTTCTCCTTTTCAATTTTTGAGTTTATGCTTGAACAAAATATTTTGAGACTCACTTTCAAATATCTTGCCATGCAGGGGGCAAGGAGAAGATATGATGGCTAGCTAAAAAGGGCTGAATTTTTTGTTCATTCATAATTGATGAACAAGAAAAAGAATTCTCAAAAGAACAAAGAGATTGGAAAAAGAAGAAAATTAGAACTCTTAAAAGAATAAAGACACAAAAGACAAAAGATCAGTCTAGCTAGAAGAGCTGAAACCAATATAGGACAAATCTCTAAGGATGAAGATCCACTTTAAAGAGTGAAGACCCAATTCCAAGGATGAAGATCCAGCTTAAAGGATGAAGATCCACTTTCAAGAGTGAAGATCCATTTTCAAGGATGAAGATCCACTTTCAAAGGTGAAGACCTGATTCCAAGGATGAGGATCCAATTTCAAAGGGTGAAAACCTGATTTTCAAGGATGAAGATTCAGCTAAAAGGATGAAGATCCACTTTCAAGGGTGAAGACCTGATACCTGATTTCCATGGATGAAGATCCAATTTAAAGGATGAAGATCCACTTTCTAAGGATGAAGATCCATTTTCAATGGTGAATACCTGATTCCAAGGATGAAGATCCAATTTCAAAGGGTGAAGACCCGAAGTCCAAAGGATGAAGATCCATTTTTAAGGGTAAAGACTTGATGCCAAGGATGAAGATCAAGTTTAAATGATGAAGATTCAATTTCAAGGGTAAAGACCCGACATCCAAAGGATGAAGATCCATTTTCAATGGTGAAGACCCGATCTCAAAGGATGAAGATCCATTTTCAAGGGTGAAGACCCGATCTCCAAGGATGAAGATCCATTTTTAAGGATGAAGACTCGATCTCAAAGGATGAAGATCCATTTACAATGGTGAAGACCCGATCTCCAAGGATGAAGGCCCAATCTCAAAGGATGAAGATCTGTTTTCAAAGGTGAAGATCCGATGCAAAGGATGAAGATCCAAAGTCCAAAGGATGAAGATCCATTTTGGTGGGTAATGTAATATCCCAAAAATATACCCTAGAAGTTTGGTATATAATTGTTGTTTTATTTGGATTAAGTGTATTTGTGTTTAATTGGAAAGAGATATGTTGTAAGAGTAGAGTGCATATGTTATTTATATTGTGATATACACAACATATACCATTCTAAGGGTGAAGGGTATAAAGGAAATTAATTTGAAATTGAGTTAGTGGAATAAGATGAGTGGATGGAGATATTTTGAATATTATATTGTTTAGTATGTGGAGGAGATTGTTTTGAGGAAAGAGAAATTGAGTTTGCTTTTGTACTTCTTTTCCTTTTCTTCTTTCCTTCTCCTTCCTTCGTGGCCTTCATTCCATTTTCTTCTCTTTTCTTTGTATTGGACGGCAGCAGCAAGAGAATCTAAGAGTTCTTCATCCTTGGTAAGTTCTCTCTTGATTTCTTGTGTTGTTTTTGAAGTTATGTGGGTTTGTGAGTTGAAGTTGTGTTTGAGAATGTGTTTGGGTTGATTATGTTGTGTTTAAGAGTATTTGGTTTATGTGGTTTTGGATTTTGGGGTTGGATTGAAGAAAAGAGTAAGTTGGTTGGGATAGATTGAGTTGAGGTTGTGTTTAGAGTTTTGATGATGTTGTGATTTGTGCTTGATGTGTGTTTTAGCTTGTTTTGGTGTTGTTGTAAGTTTGAGATGGTTTTTGGGTATGTTTTGTGAAGTTTGTTTGAAGTGGATGTT
Organism: Garcia nutans; assembly: GCA_947685225.1. Taxonomy (NCBI): domain Eukaryota; kingdom Viridiplantae; phylum Streptophyta; class Magnoliopsida; order Malpighiales; family Euphorbiaceae; genus Garcia; species Garcia nutans. Next base: position 9,430,290 of record CANTUV010000003.1, on the reverse strand, counting down.
GATGGATAGAAGTGTTTTGTTGGTAGTGGTGTTGTCTTGGCCGGAATCTGGTTTTTTGGCCTGACACGCCCAGGAGCACGTCCAGGTCCTTAGGCGTGTCAATTGTTCTGAGTGGCAGTAGGTGTGACACGGCCATTAACACGCCCGTGTTGTTGAGCGTGTCATAGCTACTGTGAGTTTTGAGAATTTACACGGCCATGAGCACGCTCATGATGTTGGACGTGTCGTTATTTCTGAGAGACAGAATGTATTACACGCCCAGTGACACGCCCGTGGTTCTGAGCGTGTAAATGTTTCTGTGTTGTGGAGTTAGGGCACGGTCAGAGACACGCCCGTGTGTGTGAGCGTGTCAAGTCTAGAGTTTGCCCTAATTGATTCTTAACCTTATGATCTCATGAGAGTTTCCTCATTCTTTTGGAATAGGTTGTGAAGAAGGTGATTTACCCTAACTCAAGTGGTGATAGATTCTTGAAAAGTAAGTGTTTAGAGTTGTGTGGGTCATTTTGAAATAGTTCAAAATACATTATTGCATACACTCATATGATATTGAGAATTGAGACATAATTGATTATATGTGAATGTTGTGATGAGCATGTAAAATATGTGTTGATGCCATTAATTATATCCATGTGAATAATGAATTGATTAATGTGATGATGAAGTATAATGTGAAAGATATGAAGCCATGATTGTTGGCTATGATAATGAAAATGAGATAATTAAGGCATGGTTGCCTAGTTGATTATGGATCATGAAATGAGAAATGAATTGAGAAAGAAATTGATAAAGAGATAAACGAAATCATTGTGTATCTAATATGTCTATTCAATTTCCAGAGTTCTGAGTTTGGCGGCATGCCTATGAATAACTGGATAGGTGAAATGACCGGGTCGTAAGCCGAATCCAGTTGATAAATGTGAAATGTGATGTTTTTGGGGTGAAATGACCGGGTCGTAAACCTCAAAAACATATTATTGGAACTAGATTGAGTGAAATGACTGGGTCGTAAACTCAAATCTAGTTGATTATCCATGGATATATATATATTGCCTACGGGGCTAGACACAAGGTGTCAATATGGACCAAAGCAGTAACTCTGAACTTTGAATAACATATTAGTGTGTTTTGGGCCCGTGTCTGTCTTAATTGTCAATGTAAATTATGAATGATGAATAATAAGATTTAATGTACAATTATGAGATGTGATATGCTTATGTATGGTTTATGAAATGTAGAATTGTGACATTTGCATCGCATTAAAGCATAATGTTAGTATGAGTTGTATTACTGAGCTGTTAGCTCAGCGCGATTGTGGTTCATCGCGCAGGTATCAGAGTTGAACCAAAGAGTTCTTCGAGACCGAGTGAGTCTAGACATTGAAGAGTTGACTTTTGGACTTAAAGATCAGAGAAGAGTTGTCAGTCATGTATATATTTTATATTTGTATATTCTGATTTTGATGTATAATAATTGTAAACATTTGTTCTATTTTCCACTGCATTTTAAATGAACTTTCTATTTATTTGGTTTTATAAACTCTTTCAAAAGTTTTCAATTGTTTACATTATATAAGTGTGATAACATGAGTGATTTGTAAAAATGTGGCATTTCTATATTCAGTATACGTATATTACGATCGTTAGCATGCTGTGTACGTATACGGGGTATAGGGGTGTTACAGGTAAAGACCCATAATCCATTAAAGAATGAAATAACAAACTAAGTCCAGAACATAGCTCGGATCCAGAACCCAAATTATCCTTAAGTCCAAAACTTAGCTTAGGTCCAGAACTTAAAATCTCTCTTAAGTCTAGAACTTAGCTCTGGTCCAGAACCCAAATTACCCTTAAGTCCAAAACTTAGCTCGAGTCTAGAACCCAGATTATCCTTAATTCCAGAACTTAGCTTAGGTCTAGAACCTAAAATCTCTCTTAATCCAGAACTTAGCTCGAGTCCAGAACTCAAATTACCTTTAAGTCCAGATCTTAGCTCGGGTCCATAACACAAATTATCCTTAGGTCTAGAACCTAAAATATCTCTTAAGTCCAGAACTTAGCTCAGGTCCAGAACCCAAATTATTCTTAAGTCCAGAACTTAGCTCGGATCTAGAACCCAAATTACGCTTAGGTCCAGAACCTAAAATTACCCTTGAGTCCAAAACTCGAACCGAGTCTAGAACCCAAAACCTAAACCATCTCAGAAAAATTAAGTCTTATTGCTTTTCACTCTCTTTTGCTGTAGTCTCAGATCGTTCAAGCAGGAGGCAAACTATAGACCCTTAATTTTTGACCTAATCTGGTCCAATATTTTTTTTATAGTGTAAAATAATTTTTGTGGTATTTTAATTGAATAATATCTATTTTAGTATTTATTATTTATTATTTATAAAAATAAAAAAGTAATATTAGTAAAGTTTTAAAAAAGGTAATAATAAAAATAGAATAAAAATAAAGATATATAATAAATAAATAAATAAAAATCGGCAAACGAAAAATTCGACGACGAAAAATTTCATCGTCGAAAGTGAATCGGCTGGGCCAATTTCCTGCAGGAATTTACTGCTGGCGAATTAGCGCCCGCACTAGCAATTCTCGCAATTCTCGTAGTTTTTGCCAGCAGTTTTTTCTCCAGTGCAATTTTCCAACGCAGCTTTTTCCGAAACCAAATTTTATTTGGTTTTAGTTTCTTTTCCTAAATGGTTTTAATTTCCTTAGACAATTAGAAGTAAGTGTATTAGTTTTTCTATAAATACCACATTAAAACACAAAATTAAAAAAATTATTTTATTGGATCGAAGACTCAACCATTCGATCGGCCAAAAGAAAAGCCTTAGCAAGCAAGAGACATTAGTAACAAAAAGCAATCATCAATCCATCAAAGGCAACATCATTGCCTTTGTTATTGTTCATCCAGAAGTCAATTTTGGTGGAACCAACTACGCAGGTTTGATCTTTAATCATAGATTATATATTCACAGTAGCTTCGTTTCTTTGATTAATTAGAACATGCATGTAGTACCTTGATATTTAAATATGTAGTAATTTGATCTTTGTTTCAATAACATTAATTTTTTACTTTGGTTAATACATTAATCAGTTGGTTTTCAAAACTGCACTTCCATGTTTTATAAAAACTAAAAACTTCAAAAACCCTAAATTATCCTTCTGTTTCTAAAACTTCTAAAACCCTAAATTACTCTTCTGTTTCTAAAACTTTTAAAACCCTAAATTACTTTTCTGTTTCTAAAACTTTAAAAACTCTAAATTACTCTTCTGCTTCCAAAAACCTTAAAAACCATAAATTGTTTCTTCTGTTTCCAAAAACTTTAAAAACCATAAATTGTTTTCCCCGAACTATTTTCATCTAAACTCTAATTTTTCGTCCAAAATTTCCAAATGTCTTCTTAAATCTCCAAACCCTAATATTCTTTACAGTTTCTAAAAACTTTAACCATAATTATTTTTATAAAACTCTAAATTTTTTTCTTAAATCCTAAGATCAAACTTGTTTTCCAAACTAACAAAACCCCTAATTTTCTCAAAACCCAATACAGTAAACCCTAGTTTTCCTAAACCCTAATTCTTAAAACATCAAAAATTCATGACAAGTTCAGCAACACCTAAAACCATAATCTAGTGAACCTAAAACCTAATCTTTTAAAATTATAAACCCTAATGTCTTAAGGTTCAAAAATTCTAATTTCATGATGTTTATTTAAAACCCTAACCAAATCTGCTTTTTTTTTTCACAGTAACATTATCTTTATAAAAACATCCAAAACTTTAAATTTTTTTAACATTTAGTAGCTATGTTGTTACTTTAAAATATTTCTTAACAAATTAAACTAGTATATGCAAAACCCTAGTTATTGAACATAAAACCCTAGAAACCCTAATTAATATATGAACCCTAATTTATATATTTATTCCTTTATTTAATTTTAAATTTGATTATATAGTTTATTATATGTTTTGATGGTTGTTTTATTTAATTTCAATGCATGATTTATTTAATTTATCATGGATGGATATTTTCTTTATTATTATGATTATTATTTGTTTGTTTTGGTATTAAAATTGTAAGAGGTATGTTTCCACTTTATGGGTTCCTCATTAATTAATTTTCATGTAATTTAAATTGCTTCTATATTTTGGACCAATGTAAAGGACATGTTTCCACCTTTCGGTGGGTGTCCTATTTAGTTTAGACATGGATGATGTAAGGACATGTTTCCATCCTCGGATAGGTGTCCATTTATTTGCTTTGTTTGGATATTGCTTTGATTTTAATATAATGATGCTTTATTTTAATTGTTGCATGTAATATGGATATTATTATTATACTTAAGAATTTTATAATATTAAGACCTGCAAAGGAGGCCGGTTTCCAATGAACTGGGCATTGTGGGGGTGCTGGGCCATTTCTTACCTTCCCCACACGTACCCAACTTTTTGAACCCATTAGGGGGTTGGGGATTCCTTAGGAATCGAGTCATCCACTCCTTTCTTTTTCCCGACCCGTCCGGGTGTCGACTCTATTTTCTAAAGTGACTGTTTAGGCTCAGGGCCTTAAATTAAATTAAGAAATCCTCAATACCCTAATGGGTTTGAAAAGTTGGGTACATGTGGGGAAGGTGAGAAATGGCCCATCACCCCCAAAATGCACGGTTCATTAAAATCGGCCTCCTTTACAGGTCTTAATATTATAAAATTCTTAAATATAAAAATATTATCCATACTACATGCAACAATTAAAATAAAGCATCATTATATTAAAATCAAAGCAATGTATTGACAAAACAAATAAATGGACACCCATCCGAGGATGGAAACATGTCCTTACATCGTCTAATATCTAAAACTAAATAGGACACCCACTGAAAGGTGAAAACATGTCCTTTACATTAATTCCAAGATATGAAAATAAATTAGATTGTATAAAGATTAATTAATGAGGTACCCGATCATGGAAACGCACCTCTTACAATTTTAATAAACAAATAATAATTGGAAAAAATATTCATCCATGATAAATTAAATAAATCAAGCATTGAAATTAAATAAATCAACCATCAAAACATATAATAAATTACATAATCAAATCTAAAATTAAATAAAGCAATAAATATATAAATTTAGGTTTACATCTTGAATTAGGGTTTTTTTTTAATCAAAATTAGGGTTTGGAATTCTTATAAAATAATTTTTGGGTTTAGATGAAAAACTATGATTTTATGGGTACTTGGAATTAAATTAGGGTTTTGGGACTTTAGAAAATAACATTAGAGTGATAGAGTTTTTTGATACTATAAGTGATTATAAAATTTGTTGCAAAATCCTATTTCTTGAATTATTATCATAGCAAATTAAATGAGTTAAGTGTTGAAATTAATCAATATGCTTAACTGGATGAGTTAATAAGAACGTTACTTATATTGTAGGTTCCACCAAGTTGATGTGTTGATCTAAGCTATCTTTTCTTTTATTCCCAGAATAATTGATTCTTGGTTAAAGACTTCATGACCCAAAGATTAGCCACTGCCACTTTGATTTGCTTTCTTCTTTGTTTTCAAAATGTTTTTTTTTTGCTTGCTTGACGTTTCTCAATTGCTTTATCAAACTGCTACTGTCTTTTTCACTGCCAATTTGTTAATCCAAATTCCTATCGATCTGTTCCTCTCAGCTTGCCTCCTTCCTTTTTTATTTGTGTTAATCATGTATTTATATGAAAACCAACACTTTAACCTAAATCTAATTCGATTCTCATAAGTTAATAAGGAAGTCTAATGGCCGGTACAATTACGTTTAGGACTCAGATTAAAGGTCGAAATCGATATGGAGTGTCACTGATATCGATTTGGGCTAACTAAATCGATATGAGACAGATTCCATATCGATTTGGGCTAGTCAAATTGATATGAAATTGCATCATATCAATTTGAGCTAGAAAAATTGATATGAGCCAAATCGATATGAAATTGCCTCATATCAATTTGGCTTGCGAAAATCAATATGAGGCACTTGCCCATATCAATTTGACAAGCTCAAATTGATATGGGTAGTACCCATATAGATTTGGTCCTCCCAAATCTGTTTTTGAAACTTTAAAAACCCTAAAATTACTCTTCTGCTTCCAAAACTTTAAAACCCTAAATTGTTTTCCCCAAACTATTTTCTTAATCATCTAAACTCTAACTTTTTGTCCAAAATTTCCAAATGTCTTCTTAAATCTCTAAACCCTAATTTTCTCAATATAGTAAACCCTAGTTTTCAAAAAACCCTAATTCTAAAAACATCAAAACTTTATAACAAGTTCATCAACACCTAAAACCTTAATCCAGTGAACCTAAAACCCAATCTTTTAAAATTATAAACCTTAATGTCTTAAGATTCCAAAACCTTAATTTCATGATGTTTGCTTAAAACCCTAACTAAACTTACTTTTTTTAAATCACAGTAACATTATTTTCATAAAAACTTCCAAAACCTCAAATATTTTTAACATCCAGTAGCTATGTTATTGCTTTAAAATATTTCTCGAAAAATTAAACTAGTATATGCAAAACCCTAACTATTGAACATAAGACCCTAGAAACCCTACTAAATGCATGAACCCCTGAAGTTAATATATTTACTATTTTATTTAAATTGGATGAATATTTATTATATATTTTGATTGATGTTTGATATCTTTGATGAATTATTTATTTATTATGAATGGTTATTTACTTTTATCGATTTATCTTGATTTCCAAATATTGTAAGAGGTATGTTTCCACTTTGTGGGTGCCTCATTAATTAATTTCTATGTAAATTAAATTGCTTTTATATTTTGGACCAATGTAAAGAACATGTTTCCATCTTTTGGTGGGTATTCTATTTAGTTTAGACATTAACGATGCAAGGACATGTTTCCATCCTCGGATGGGTTTTGTTTGGATATTTTTTTTAATTTTAATATAATGATGCTTTATTTTAACTGTTGCATGTAATATAGATAATATTATTATACTTAAGAATTTTATAATACTAAGACCTGCAAAGGAGGCCGGTTCCAATGAACCAGGCGTTGTGGGGGTGCTGGGCCATTTCTCAACTTTCCCACACATACCCAACTTTTCAAACCCATTAGGGGGTTGGGATTCCTTAGGAATCGAGTCATCCACCCCTTTCGTTTTTCCAGCTCATCCGGGTGGTGATTCCATTTTCTCTGGGTTAGGCCCGTGTTCTCTACTGCCATGAACCTAAACAGTGTCGAAGTCACAAGAACCATTCCACCGAGAGTGGGGGCGAAAATTCCCCCTCACAGTGTCGACTCCACTGGGGACAAGAGAAGTTGATTCCGTTGGTCTTTATATTATTCTATTCTTTCTTATAATGATACTATCTACTGCATCATATTAGATTACATTGTGTGCATGAGTTAGGATGCCCGTGTTATCCGTGTTGTGTTATGTAAGGGATACCATACTTTCACTCAAGGCATGGAGATCGAGCATGGCATAACCACTCATAGCCTCGTACCATTTGGTATATACTTGCTATGGCAACCTAAGTAACCTTAATGGAAGTTGAGTCCATTATACAAAGGCCAAATGAGAATTTTGTGGACTATGCCAAAAGGTGGAGAAATAAGGTTGCTTTGCTCAAGAAGAGGCCCGATGAATCTAATCAAATAAAGATGATTGTGAGAGGGGTGTCGCCTAGTCTTCGTGAAAGGATGTCTCATACACTTATCCATGATTTCAAAGATCTCCTCCAAGCTGGTCTGCAAATTGAAGAATGGGAAAGAGAAAAGAACTATTTTTCAACATGAAGGAATGAGAAAGGAAACTATCAGTCTGGTAGCCAAGGCATGCAAAAGGCAATTGGTGTTAATGCTACTAACCAAGGAACAAGAAGATAGTTTTCATAATTGGGGAAACTGCTGTCTTGGGTTCTCAATAAGCCTCAAAGGAAGTAATTATTACAACCCTTAAATCCTCGTCCTTTGCCTAACCCTCTCTCACCTATTTTGATACTAAGGCATTTTGTCAATTTCATCAAATGCAAGGGCACAACATTGATGGATGTGTGAGGTTGAGGCATGAGATCCAAAATTTAATTGAAAGTGGAAAGCTTCTTGAGCCTGATAAGCCCAACACTAAGAATAAGCGTCTACCTAAAATTGGAAGGGAGCCAACACTTTCAACCTTCATGAAGAGTTTTATCTTGTCATCTCATCATGATATGGATAGAGAAGCTGCTAAAGAGGATCTACATTAACTGTGGATGATGAAGCAATGATCCTTAACGAAGGAAAAAATCCTTGCCCTTGATATGTCTAAATAAATGAAGTATCTTCAATGCCAACTCAACGAACCTTCCTTAGCTTGAATGTTGCTTTTCAATTTTGCTTTCTTCAATTTGAGCAATTATATTTTTTAAATTTAAAGTTGTTTGAATAAATTACTTTCTTAAAATTTTTGTTGGTCTTTGTTCATTTTGGTGCTCAAAAAATGAGGAATCTAGCTTGATGGTTCATGAATTAATATATTTACGTATCAAGATTGAATGACTTTACTAGGTGACGGAATTGCTCTATAGCATTGAATTGTATATGCTTACGTAGAGAGGGCTCCTGCATAATTACCTTTATCCAGGTCCTAGTCAGTCTTAGAACATGATTAGACAAATTTTTTAGGTGAAATTGAACTCTACTTATTTAAGGGAGAGATGATCTAGGCATTGTTTGGTTAGCCAACTAGTATCCACCCTATTAAATATCAATCCCTAGTTGTCCCTTTGAGCCTTCATAAAATTTTTAGCTTTCTTTTCATTAACTTATAAGCCTAAAAACCTATCCTGAACTGTTGTGATACTTTTGACAAGTCTTATGATCACTAAGGTGAAGAGGCAAGAAGATCAAAGAAAGGAATGAAAAGTCAAAACCATGAAGATAGTTGAAGTTCTCAAGCCATAAGGATAGTTAATGCTTTCAAGACCATAAGGGTAGTTAAAGTTCACCTAAGATCTCCAACATATAAAGATAACATCAGAGTAACAAATGATTTATCCTTGTCAAAGAAGATTTATGTCACTCCACTCATCCATTATTGGAAACCCAAGTTGGTTTAAACAAGACAACTCTTTTAGAGCTAGAACAAAAAAAAAAGAAAAAAAAAGAAAGAAAAAGAGAAAAAAAAAGAGTTGACTATTCATGAACTGATTTGGGTTAAAAATAATTTTTGATAAAAAAAAGAAGAAGAAGAAAAAAAAAAGAAAGATAAAACCTAAAAAGGCGGTTCAGAAAGCCAATTGAGTTCTCTTTTACCTAAAGCAGCAAAAGGCTTCCATTTGGTTTATAAGGATAGTTTGACTTGAATTGGTCGAACCCAACCAAAGATTCGATCAAAATCAGAGAAAAAGGAGAAAGATTATCCAGTTCTTGAAAGTTCTGTACTTGACAATCCTACAAGGAAGAAGGACAAAATGATAAAATGCTCAAAGAAAGGGAAAAATAAGAAAAATAAAATAAAATAAGAAAAGGGAGAAGAAGAAAAGAAATAAATTTGCGTACCAAACTTTTTGCAAGGGTAAAGGCTGCCCTAATCAAGATCCAGATTAATGACAAGAAGATAGTGTAACGACCCTACCCCCGACCAGGTCGGCTGCCCGGCCCGCTCTGGCTTACGGCCCAGCCTTTTCACCAGCTGGGCTCGGAGTCCGCAGGAGGCAGTAGCGATCGCACAATACTGGACAGCCCTCGAGGCCCACCCAGCAGGAATTTGTTTATTTGGCTCCCTAAGGAGTCGTCTCCCCAGATCGAACCCATGACCTCCCACTTAAGAGAGCCAGCGAGGGCAATCCAGTACCAATTCTTCCAAATAATTGTAACACCCCCATACCCCGTATACGTACACAGCATGCTTATACGATCGTAATATACGTATACCGAATATAGGTATGCCACCTTTTATAAAACATACAAATAATCCTTTCAACAAAATTATAAATAAATTCAAAACATTTAAAGGAATTTATGAAACACAATAGACTCAATGTTTATTAAATACACAGCGGAAAATGTAACAAATATTTACAAATACATATACATTAAAACTCAAGTTTTACAAAACATAAATATATACATGTTTGGCAGTATGTCTTCGATCTTTAAGCTTCACTAGCAACACCTCAAGATCTAGCCTCTACTCGGCCTAGAGGAACTCTCCGGTTCTTCCCTACTACCTGCACGATAAATCATAATCGCGCTAAGCCAACGGCTTAGTGGTACAAACTACAATAATACTATATTTTGATGCAATGGGATGCCAATATAATATGTTCAAACATTATACTTATACATAAGGATATCACCCATCAAAATCTTACATTGAATCTCATTATTCATTAGTCACATTTAAACAAAGACAAGCATGGGCCCAAAGACACTAATATGCCATTCAACTTTCAGAGTTAATGTTTTGCTTTAATTTTCACATTTATCATTATCCCAACTAGGCTTCAAGGATTTAGGTTCAACCAAGCTTCAAGGGGAACAAAGCATGCTAAGTATCAACCCAACTTGGCTTCAAGAACCAAACCCAACCTAGCTTCAAGGGTTGTAACATCTCAATTAGGCTTCAAGGACTAGATCCAACCAAGCTTCAAGGGGAGTAAAACATGTTAAACTTCAACCCAACTTGGCTTCAAGGATCAAGCCCAACCTAACTTCAAGAGATTGTTACTATAGGCATGCCACCAACAACAAACTCTGAAAATGGAATAACACATTAGCCACACAATTCATTTATTACTTCATTCTCAATTCCATTCTCAATTCTCATCATTATCTAGGCAAACATGCCCCACTTATTTCAATTGAATCATCATAGCCAATCACAATGGCTTCTCATCACATTTGAATCATCATGGCCAATTACAATGGCTTCACATCTCAATATTCAAGTATACATAATCAATTACATTGAACATCATCATATAGGCATACATGCCTCAATTATCTCCATTCACATTATGCAAAACATAATATTATTAATATGCATCAACAATGCAATAGAGTACTTATCACATTAATAATCATATGGATTAAGTCTCAAGATCATATGAATATATGCATTAATTTAGGGTTTGTACTTACCTTGAACACCACTTATACAAATCTATATACTTCCTTTTCCAACACTTCTTCACCACTTAAATTAGGCCAAATCAACCTCTTCACAACCTAATCCAAAAGAATAATTCATATGAGATAAAATAGATTAGGTTAACTAGGGCAAACTCTACACATGACACGCTCAACATCACGGGCGTGTCCCTGACCGTGCCCTAAACTCACAACACAGAAGCTTTGACACGCTCAGAATCACGGGCATGTCACTGAATGTGTAATACATTCTGTCTCACAGAAACATTGACACGTCCAACAACATGGGCGTGTTCATGGCCGTGTCAATTCCTCACCAACACAGTAGCTATGACACGCTCAGTGACACGGGCGTGTCACTGTACCTGTAAATACTACTACTACACAGAAGCTGTGACACGCTCAGTGACATAGGTGTGTCACTGCTCTTGTCACCCATCAAAAACACAGAATCATCGACACGTCCAAAATCCTGGTCGTGCTCATGGGCGTGTCAGGCCAAAAATACAGATTCCGGCCACAACAACACTTCCTCCAACAAAACCCTTCCTTTCACCAACATCCACTTCAAAAAAGCTTAACCCAACATACCCAAAACTCATAACAAACTTGTAAAAACACTAAAACAACTCAAAAAATATATCAATCACAAATCATAAGCATCACCACAAACCCTAAATACAATCACACACTTTCTCTTCCAATCAACTTACAATTTTCTTCAATCCAAACTCAAAAATCCAAGAATCAAATGAATTAAACACTTTTAAACACAACACAACCAAAACGCACTCCTATCATCAACAATAATCTATCAAACTCAAACACAACTTCAAAATAAACAAGAGAAATCAAGAGAGAACTTACCAAAGTTGATGAAACCTCAAAATTTTCAGCTCAATCACTTGATTCTTTCTTCAATTAGCTCTTAGAATTCAAGAACCCCTCTTGCACTCTTGTGACTTTGATGAGCCGGCCAAGCAAAGGAAAAGAAAAGAAAATGAAGAAACAAAGTCAAACTTTTCTTCTCTTTAAACCTCCACCAAGTAATCTAAAAAGAAAATTACTTACGCACCCTCTTCTATAAAATTTTTAATTCTCTTTCACCTTATTGCCCTTTTTAGTAATTTCACAAATAACAAAACAAATATCTTCTTCCTTTGACCAACCCATTTGACTTGTATATATGTTGTATATATATCCATATACATAACATATACACTTCCCTTTAAAGTTCTCTTCTCTTTAAAATTTAACATATACATTCAATACAATTACAACAATAATATCAAAACTTCTAGGGCATACTTTGGGATATTACAGATAGAAGGAATTTGGAGTCTAGCAAGATTGCTCCCTGCTACCTAAAGTTCAAATAAGAAATTTGTAGTGTGAGGGTTTGCCCATAGTGTCACAATAGCTCCAACTTACAAAAGGCCTTCATTAAACCCATGTCCCTTATAGACCTCATTTCAAGCCTATCAAAGACCTATTGATCTCTCTTGGTAGGTAGAGTCTATTAGTGGAGATAGTTTGAATAAGCATGCATATGAGATAGACAATATTCAAACTCAAATGAGACCTTTGGCCAAGTAATGTCATGTCGCCCCCACTCCCGGTGGAATGGTTCTTGCAACTTTGGCACTGTTTAGGCTTAGGGCCTTATAGAACACGGGCCTAAGCCTGGAGAAAATGGATTCGCCACCCGGATGGGCCAGTTAAAAGAAAGGGGTGGATGACTTGATTCCTAAAGAATCCCCAACCCCCTAATGGGTTCGGAAAGTTGGGCACGCGTGGGGATGGTGAGAAATGGCCCAGCACCCCCACAACGCCCAGTTCATTGGAACCGGCCTCCTTTGCATGTCTTAATATTATAAAATTCTTAAATATAACAATATTATCCATACTACATAAAACAATTAAAATAAAGCATCATTATATTAAAATTAAAGCAATGTCCAAACAAAAAAAATAAATGGACACCCATCCGAGGATAGAAACATGTCCTTACATCGTTCATGTCTAAACTAAATAGGAAACCCACCAAAAGGTAGAAACATGTCCTTTACATTGGTCCAAGATATAAAAGCAATTTAAATTACATATAAATTAATTAATGAGGTACCCACAAGGTGGAAACATACCTCTTACAATTTTAATACCAAAATAAACAAATAATAATCATAATAATAAAGAAAATAATCATCCATGGTAAATTAAATAAATCAAGCATTGAAATCAAATAAATCAAAACATATAATAAACTATATAATCAAATATAAAATTAAATAAATCAATAAATATATATATTTAGGATTTGCATCTTAGAATAGGGTTTTTGAAATTAGGATTTAAATTGGGGTTTCATCATTTAGGTTTTAGGGTTTTTTTTGAGGTCGCTAGGATTATGATATTTAGGGTTTAAGAAATTTTAAGGTTTCTATGAAATTAGGGTTTAGGAATTAAGTTATCGGAATTAGGGTTTGGGTCTAGGTTTGGGAATTAAGCAACTGGAGTTAGGGTTTTAGGTTTTCTAGAATTAAAGGATTTTGACATTTTAGAATTTGATTAGGGCTTTGGTGTATTGAATTTGGAAAATAGATTTTATAAATTTAGGTTTGGAATTTAGAAAAAAATTTAGGGTTTTGGAAAATAAAGAAAACAATTAGGGTTTTGGAAATTAATAAAATGATTTAAGGTTTTGGAAAATTATGAAAATAATTAAGGTTTTGGGAATTAATAAAACATTATAGAGTTTTTGAAATTGGAAAGTAGATTAGGGCTTTTAGCAACTGGGTAATTAGATTAGGGTTTTGATAATGTTTTGTGATTATATGAACATTAAACTCAAATCATGTTTTTTAAATCAAGTAATCAAGACTACGAGGTTTAAGTTAACTACTAGACCTAAACAACTTCTTAATCTTCAAACTTCTAATGATATTTATTGAAGGGAATGTATATGCTGGACAGTCAAATAAGTTGTAACTCAATGATGAAACTATTGTTAATTCAAATAAATTAAAGAATTAAATCAAACCTTCGTTAATTGGTTCCTCCACAATTGACTTCTGGATGAACAATGAACAAAGACAGTGTTGCTGTCATTGATGGATTGATGACTAATGAATGTCTGCTACTTTATTTTGCTGCTTCTGCTTTGTTGTTTAAATCTCTGTTAATCTCAATTGCCGACCCTTGTTAATGTTAATTGCCGTCTTGTTAATCTTCCTCCTTAATGTTTCTGAATTCTGAAATGTTATTATTTATAGGCCCTAACCTCACTCAGAATCCTTAACCTAATATTAATCTGTCCTTAAAACAAATTCTAGTTGAATTAGGAAAGTTAGTGAACCCATGTTGACCTGGTTGCCATAGTTTGACATGAGACCAACCTCATGTCGACCTTCGGCTACCCAGGTCGACATGAGGCATGCTCATGTCGACCTTAGGCTGCCCAAGTTGACATGTGGGGCCTCCAGGTCAACATCGACCAAAGCCATGTCGACCTAGGACATCCAAGTCCACATGAGCCAATGCTCATGTCGTCCTGGGGCCTCCAGGTCGACATGAGCCAAGGTTCATGTCACTTGGGCCTTTGAACTTTGAACTAATTTCGCATTTTTTAATTTTTTGGACCGGATCTTCTAAAAAAGACTTGGTTTAGGGTTTTGTAGTTGAGTTTGTGACTTTTAAAATTTTATAGACTTATTAGAAGTTATAAATTGGATCAAATTTATTTTGGCATCTTTTATTCAGGGTTGTATCAAATTAGGGCCAAAATTAAGAGTCTACAGTTTGCCCCCTGCTTGAGCAATATGATACTTTCAGTACAAGAGAGTGAAAAGCAACATGACTTTGAGTAGATTTTGGATGAGGATGGATACTTGGATTTGATTTGGGTACTTGGACCTGAGATTAAACTTGATTTGGGTACTTGGACTCGTGATTGAATCTAATTTCTTGGACCCGAGATTGGGTACATGGACATGATATTGAATTTGATTTTGGTTCTTGGACCCGAGATTGGGTACTTGGACACGAGATTGGATACTTGGACCCGAGATTGAATTTGATTTGGGTTCTTGGACTCGAGATTGGATACTTGGACCCAAGATTGAATTTTATTTGGGTACTTGGACTTGAGATTGGGTACTTGGACTCGAGATTGATTTTGATTTGGGTTCTTGGACCTGAGATTGGGTACTTGAACCCGAGATTGAATTTGATTTGTGTACTTGGACCCGAGATTGAATTTGATTTGGGTACTTGGATTAGAGATTGAAACTGAGATTGGGTACTTGGACCCGAGATTGAATTTTATTTGGGTACTTGGACCAGAGATTGGATACTTGGACCCGAGACTGGGTACTTGGACCAGAGACTGAATTAAATTTGGGTACTTGGACCCGAGATTGAATTGGGTACTTGGACCTAAGACTGAATTAAATTTGGGTACTTGGACCCAAGATTAAATTGGGTACTTGGACCCGAGACTCGATTGGATTTGACTAACCTTTTATTAGTTGAGGATTCTGGCTTAACTGGTTCTTCCGTTCTTTTGTTATTCCTTTTGCAAAAATTCAACTATTTTAAGTTGGCCCTCATATCTTCTCCTTGCCCCCTGTGTGGCAAAATATTTGCAAGTGAGTTTGAAAATGTTTGGTATATAAACTTTAAAAAAAATTGAAAAATAGAAACTTTGCCCCCTGTGTATGATCAAACCAAAGATTTTTTCCATGCAAACTTTGATTGATTTTTTTATTTTGTCTTGTTCTTTGCATAAACATGCATCTCTTCTTTCTTTTGCGAAATGACCAGAGCTTCGTCAAGCAATAGGCTTTCCATGTCCCCTTGATTCAATATCTTCTTTTGATTCTTTACTTCACAGGGTGTTTGCTGTTTACTTTGAAAAAGAATAGACAATACAAGACAAGAAAGTGCGATGTGATATGCTCATGTATGCATGATATGCTTGGATAATACATACAGTGGTTCCATGGACTCACAGATCATGGTGATAGCTGAAGTGTTCTCATCAGTTCCTTTTTGACGCTCGTTCAAGTCTTGCATTGGAATGAAAGAAAGCCTTGCATTTATGGCTTTTACCTTCATGATGTTGAGAACATGAGTGGTGGAGACCCCAAGCAGCAGAGTCAGGGATTCATCCATTTCAAACTATGTTAGTTGGTAGCTTCTTCATGACCTTGCCAATAATCATTTCCTTTGCCAAATGTGTCCTGCGAGTTTTGACGGTTCAACAAACTTATCTTAACTTGAATGCTTCGTGTGACAAAAACATTTTTTTTTAATCAAATGTTGGATTTGCCAAATCAATGTCAATTTACCTCAGGACTTGATTTTTCAAATTAACATATCTATAACATCACAACCCTAGTTATTGTACTAAACTCAGGAATTATTTCTATTTAAGCAAGAATTCTTGCACTTCAGTTGGGCACATATACATTACTTGGTCAAAGATCTCATTTAGTTTAAATATTATCTATCTCATATGCATGCTTATTCAAACTATCTCCACTAATAGACTCTACCTACCAAGAGAGATCAACAGGTCTTTGATAGGCTTGAAATGGGGTCTATAAGGGACATGGGTTTAAATGAAGGCCATTTGTAAGTTGGAGCTATTGTGACACAATGGACAAACCCTCACACTACAAATTTCTTGTTTGAACTTTAGGCAGTTGGGAGCAATCTTGCTAGACTCTAAGTTCTTTCTATCTTCTTGGCATTAATCTGGATCTTGATTAGGACAGTCTTTACCCTTGCAAAATGTTTGGTATCGAAATTTGCTTCTTTTCTTCTTCTCCCTTTTCTTTCTTTTTATTTTTCTTATTCTTCCCTTTCTTTGAGAATTTTATCATTTTGTCCTTCTTCCTTTTAGGACTGTCAAGTACAGAACTTTCAATAACTAGATGGCCTTTCTCCTTTTTCTCTAATTTTGATCGAATTTTTGGTTGGGTTGGACCAATTCAAGTTAAACTGTCTGAGAGCGGGGATTTTCACCCCCGCTCCCGGTGGAATGGTTCTTGCCGCTACGGCACTGTTTAGGCTCGGGGCATTAGAGAACACGGACCTAAGTCCGGAGAAAATGGAGTCGCCACCTGGACGGGCTGGGAAAAAAGAAAGGGGTGGATGACTCGATTCCTAAGGAATCCCCAACCCCTTAATGGGTTCGAAAAGTTGGGTATGTGTGGGGAAGGTGAGAAATGGCCCAGCACCCCCACAACGCCCGGTTCATTGGAACGACCTCCTTTATAGGTCTTAATATTATAAAATTCATAAATACAACAATATTATCCATATTACACATAATAATTAAAAGAAAGCATCAATATATTAAAATCAAAGCAAGGTCCAAACAAAGCAAATAAATGGACACCCATCCGAAGATGGAAAAATGTTCTTACATCCCATGCCTAAATAGGACACCCACCGAAAGGTAGAAACATGTCCTTTACATTGGTTCTAAAATAGAAAAGCAATTTAAATTACATGATATTTAACTAATGAGGTATCCAACAAGTGGAAACATACCTCTTACAACATTTGGAAATCTAAAAAAATTGATAAAAGTAAATAACCATTCATAATAAATAAATCATTCATCAAAAGTATTAAACATCAATAGAATGTAAACATCCATCCATGATAAATTAAATAAACCAAGCATTGAACATAAATAAATTAAAGCATATAGAATAAATCAAAGCATAATTAAATATAGAATTGAATAAGGCAAATAAAAGATATAAGTTATAGCTACTGTTTCCATTTAGGATCTTTTATTTCATGTATTTAGGGTTTTGGATTTTCATGGGTTTAAGCTACTGTGACTTTTCAAAGAATTAAAATAGATTAAGGATTTTATGTTTTTAAAAGGTTGGTAAGACACTTTGATTAACCAAATTAAGGTTTAAATGGTGAAATCATGAAACTAGAGTTTTGGATACTTTAAAATACTTTTGATTTGTGGTTTATGATTAATGAATTGTTGCTTACTGTGCGAATTTAAAATATTTGTGGTTCTATGGTTTTTTAAAATTTTAAAGGATTTAGGTTTAGAAAAATTAGGGTTTAGGGTTTTAAGGGGGTTAGGGTTTTTACTATTGAGTGTTGGAGTTGAATTATGGCTTTAGTGTTTTAGAATTAGAGTTTCGGTGGATGCTTTGTTTTTTAGGATTTGGAAAAAGCAATTGAAAATTTTTTGTAATTTTATGAAAATAAACCAACGATTTAAAGTTCATAAAGCAAAAAAAAAAAGATATTTTTAAAGCTTTTGGGAAATTAACAGAACACAATTTTGAATTTTGAAAATTTGGAAAACAAATTTTGGTTTTGGAGTTTTGAAGAAATATATCTAATAACTTTAAACTTTTAGAAAATAAAGCCACGATTTAAGATTTTCAAACCTTACAAAAGGTGAATTGAGGTTATAAAGTTTTTAATCTAAAAGAAACCAAAGGATGATTAAGCTACTGTGAAAACAAAAAATAAAAGGAATTAAGAATTCAAACCTTATTTTGTTAGTTACACCAAAATTGCTTCTTGGATGAACAAAGTTAAAGACAAGTATTTTTTTACTTTGAATTGCTTAAATCATTTTTCTGCTCCCTTAAAAAATTAGCTTGATTCAAGCTGATTTCCTTCACGGATTTGGATCCACTTTTTCAAGCTACTGTCCATTTTTTTCCCTCGGCCTCCCCTTATTTGATTGCCTTTGGTCCTTATTTATAGAGGTTTCATATGGTTTATTCCTAATTAATAATGAAAAATAATATTGATAAGAAAAGGAAATCGAAACCTAATTGAATTAGGTTTCAAAAAATTTGCGTCAGAAAAATTGCGCTGCCGAAAAAATTGCCGCAGGAAAAATTGCGCTGGAGAAAAAGATCTGCCGTAGTCGGCTGTGGCAGTGGGCGAGGAGCGGGGGACCATTTCGCTCGCAGGAAAATCCTGTGAGCGAAATGGCAACACAAAAATTATTTTGGACCAAAATAAATATATTAGGCAACACAAAAAATTTTTTGGACTAAATAAAATATATTGGACCGGACCGGGTCAAAAATTAAGGGTCTACAGTTTGCCCCCTGCTTGAAAAATCTGAAACTTTAGTGAAAGAGATTGAAAAGCAATAAGACTTAATTTTTGAGATGGTTGAGGTTTTGGGTTCTGGACCCGGTTTGAGTTCTGGACTCAAGGATAAATTCTAGGTTCTAGACCTAAGAAAAGTTTGGGATCTGGACCCCGGTTCGAGTTCTGGACTCAAAGATGATTCTAGGTTCTGGACCCAAGGAAAATTTGGGTTCTGGACCAGGTTTGAGTTCTGGACTCAAGGATGATTCTAGGTTCTGGACCTAAGAAAAATTTGGGTTCTGGACCCGGTTCGAGTTCTAGACTCAAGGATAATTCTAGGTTCTGGACCTAATGGTAAATTTGGGTTCTGGACCCTATTCGAGTTCTGGACTCAAAAGAGATTCTAGGTTATGGACCTAAGGATAATTTGGGTTCTGGACCCGAGCTAAGTTCTGGACTTAGAAGAGATTATAGGTTCTGCACCTAAGGGTATTTTGGGTTCTGGACCCGAGAGATTTAGATACTCGATCCTAAATTGGATTTGGATACTCGATCCTAAATTTGATTGGGATACTCGATCCTAACTGGATTAGGACACTCGATCCTAACTGGATTTGGATACTCGATCCTAAATTTGCTTTGGATACTCGATCCTAAACTGGATTAGGATACTTGATCCTAAATTGGGTTTGGATACTCAATCCTAAACTTGATTTGGATACTCGATCCTAAATTGGCTTTGGATACTCGATCCTAAACTGGATTGGGATACTCGATCCTAAATTGGGTTCGGATACTCGATCCTAACTAGATTTGGACACTTGATCCTAAATAGGGTTTGGATACTCGATCCTAAACTGGATTGAGATACTTGATCCTAACTGGATTCGGATACTTGATCCTAAACTTGATTTGGATACTCGATCCTAAATTGGCTTTGGATACTCGATCCTAACTGGATTTGGACACTCGATCCTAACTAGATTTGGATACTCGATCCTAAACTGGCTTTGGATACTCGTTCCTAAATTGGATTGGGATTTGATTTGGGACCCGAGATTGGGTACTTGGACCCGAGATTGAATTGATTTTGATTTAATTTGGGCACTTGGACCCAAGAATGAATTTGACTAACCTTTTATTAGTTGAGAAGTCTAACTGCTTTGGTTGTTCTATGCATTGTGATTCTTCACCCTCAGAATGGATCTTCATCCTTGAAAATCGAGGTCTTCACCTTTGTAAATGGATCTTCATCTTGGAGATCGGGTCTTCACCCTTGAAAATGGATCTTCATTCTTAGAGATTTGGTCTTCACCCTTGAAAATGGATCTTCATCCTTTGAAATCGGGGCTTCTTTGTTCTTTGAAGATGGGAGTGACACGGCCAGTGGCTTGCCGTGTCTCCTGGGTGTGTCAGCTTCTGTGTCTTTTCTTTGGTTCTTCTTTGTTCTTGGCTTAGAATGGGACACGGCCAAGCTTGTAACCGTGTCTCCTGCCAGTGTCACCTACTGTTTCTTTTCTCTCTTTGCTTGGTCCTTCTTGACTTTGCCCTTTAGGTGAGACACGGCTAGTGGCTTGGCCGTGTCATGTTCTGCCAAGATTTCCTTTGAGATGACACGGCCAAGCTTGATTTGGCTTGGCCATGTCTTGCTTGATCCATGCTCTTCTTTCCTTGTTTTGATCTTTCAAGGGAGTTTTTGTACTTTAACCACCTTTCCCTTGCAACTGCTTTTTCTTTTTTTCTCCAATTTTGATTGGATCTTATATCCTCTCCTTGCCCCCCCCCCAAGGATTTTTTCTTTCATGCAAGCTTTGATTGATGTTTTTCTTGTCTAGTTCTTTGCATAAGCACGCATTTCTTCTCTTTGCAAAGTGACTGGGGCTTCCACATGCGAATAGGCTTTCCAAGCCTCCTTGATTCAATATCTTCTTTCAATTCTTTAATTCACAGGGTGTTTGTTGTTCATTTTGCCAAAGAATAGACAACACAAGACAAAAAAGTGCGATGTGATATGCTCATGTATGCATGAATAATACTCAGTCATTCCATCGACTCATAGACCGAGGTGATTAGCAGAAGTGTTCTCATTGGTTCCTTTTTGATGCTCGTTCAAGTCTCGCGAATGATCGAAAGCTTTGCATTTATGGCTTTTATCTTCAAGATGATGAAAACATGAGCGGTGGAGACCCCAAGCTGTAGAGTCAGGGATACACCCATAGCATGTCGGCTGATAGCTTCTTCATGACCTTGCTAATAATCATTTCCTTTGCCCAATGTGTCCTTTGGAGGTTCAACATACTTCCCTTAACTTGAAGGCTCTGTATGACAAAACATTTTTTTTTATTTTGATTTTTCAATTTTAATTTTGAAATCAAATGTTGGTTTTGCCAAATTAATGTCAATGTACCTCAGGACTCGACTTTTCAAATTAACATATTTATAAAATAACAGCCCTAGTTACCATACTAAACTCGGGAATTATTTATATTTAAGCAAGAATTGTTACCCTTCAGATAGGCACATACACATTACTTGGCCAAAGGTTTCATTTGAGTTTAAATATTGTCTATCTCATATGCATGCTTATCCAAACTATCTCCACTAATAGACTCTACCTACCAAGAGAGATCAACATGTCTTTGATAGGCTTGAAATGAGGACTATGAGGGACATGGGTTAAATGAATGCCATTTTGAGATAGGAGCTGATGTGACACAATGGACAAACCCTCACACTATAAATTTCTTGTTTGAATTTTAGGCAGCTTGGCGGCAATCTTGCTAGACTCCAAATTCCTTCTATCTTCTTGGCATTAATCTGTATCTTGATTAGGATAGTTTTTGCCCTTGCAAAAAGTTTAAGACCCAAATCTGTTTATTTTCTTTTTTTCCCTTTTCTTTCCTCTTTACTTTTCTTACTCTTCCCTTTTATTTCTCTTCCTTACTCTTCCCCTTCCTTACTCTTCCCTTTCTTTTATCATTTTATCATTTTGTCCTTCTTTCTTGTAGGACTATCAAGTACAAAATTTTCAAGAACTGGACGGTCTTCCTCTTTTTTTCTCCAATTTTGATTGTATATTTGGTAAAAATGTCTTTATGATCCAAATGGAAGCCTTTCGCTGCTTTAGGTAAAAGAAAACTCAGTTGGCTTTCTGGACCGCCTTTTTAGGTTTTATTTTCTTTCTTTTCTTTTCTTTTATCTTTTTTTCTCTTTTTTTTTCTTTCTTTTCTCTTTTCTTTCTTTTTCTTTCTTTCTTTCCTTTTTTGGTTCTAGCTCAAATAGAGTTGTCTTGTTTGTACCAACTTGGGCTTCCAATAATGGATAAGTGGAGTAACATAAATCTTCTTTAACAGGGATAAATCATTTGTCACTCTTATGCTATCTTGATATATTGGAGATATTAGGAAAACTTCAACTACCCTTATGGTCTTGAAAACTTCAATTATCTTTATGGTCTTGAGAACTTCAACTATCTTCATGATCTTGACTATTTATTGCTTTCTTTGATCTTCTTGCCTCTTCACATTAGTGATCATAAGATTTGTCAAAAGTATCACAACAGCTCAGGGTAGGTTGTTGAGTTTATATGCCAATGAAAAGAAAGCTAAAATTTTATGAAGGCTCAAAGGGACAACTAGAGATTGATATTTAATGGGTGGATACTAGTTGTTGGCTAACAAAACAATGCCTAGATCATTTTTCTCTTAAATAAGTAGAGTTCAATTTCGCCTCGAAAGTTTGTCAAAGCATGTTCTAAGACTGACTATGACCTTAACAAAGGTAATTATGCAGGAGCCCTCTCTAAGTAACCATACATAACTCAATGCTATAGAGCAATTCCCTCACCTAGTAAAGTCATTCGAGTCATGATGCCTAGACACATTAATTTATGAACATCAAGCTAGATTCCTCATTGGTTGAGCATCAAAATGAACAAAGACCAACAAAATTTTTCATAAAAGTAATTTATTCAAACAAATTTAAATTTGAAAAACACGATAGTTCCAATTAAAGAAAGTAAAATTGAAAAGAAACATTCAAGCTAAGGAAAGTTCATTGAGTTAGGCTTCTTTTCCTTTCACATCTTCAACATTCCCATCTTGAAAAGAGGATAAAACAAAATCTTCTTCCAATCCTTTTCCCACCATAAAGGTTGCTGGTGGTGGCACTCTTCTAAATTTAGGCAAAGGGTTGTCCTTGGTATTGGGCTTATCCGGCTCAGGTAGCTTGCCACTATCGATTAGGTCTTGGATCTCATGCCTCAGACGAGCACATTTATCTGTTTCATTTCCTAGCATTTGATGAAATTGATAGAAGGCCTCGGCATTGAAGTTTGGTGGCAATGGATTATGTAAAGGTCGGGGACCTAATGGTTGCAATAACCCTTTCTTTTGTAGCTTGCTAAAACCCAAGATAGAGGTTTCCCCAATTTTGAGAATTATCTTTTATTCCCTTGACCGGTTACATTAACATCAACTTCTTTTTGTGTGTTTTGATTGTTAGGCTAGTTGTTCCCTTTCTCATTCCTTTTTATTGAAAAGCGATTCTTCTCCCTTTCCCACTCTTCAATTTGTAGACCAGCTTGGAGAAGATCTTTGAAATCCCTTATAAGGGTGTGAGACATCCTTTCATGGAGATTAGGCAACACCCCTCTCACAATCATCCTTATTTGATCAGATTCATCGGGCCTCTTCTTGAGTAAAGCAGCCTTATTTCTCCATCTCTTCACATAGTCCACAAAATTCTCATTTGGCCTTTTTCTAATGGACTCCACTTCCATTAAGGTAACTTCTAACTCAACATTATATCCATATTGTTGGATGAAGGCTTTGTAAAGTAGATCCCAACTCTTTTGTGTTCCATCATCTAAGGTATTGAACCAATTTTGGACAACAGGGTCCAATGAGAGCATAAAGTACCTTAGGGTTTGAGTCTTAGTAGCTCGGGCAAACTGCATGGCAGTGATATACTGCTTCACATGGAGATGAGAATTTTCGGTGCCATTGTACTTTGCAAAGGATGGCATCATGAACTTGTACGAGACTTCTTCATCTTGTTCAAATATTTTATCGATCTCAGACATCTCTTCGGTTTTCAGCTTCTTCTCAAATTTCTTTTCTAAATCAAGAATCATCTTTTCAACATCGGATGTCTCGGTCTTTTCAGTAGTTACTTTCTCATCAACCTTCTGTTCTTTCTTCTTCTCTTGAACATCTTGGTAGTATTGAGCCCAATCATCATCATCAATGATCACCTTTTCATCATCAAAAACTACTTCACTAACTTTGGTCTTCCCTTTATCCTTTGGTTTCTTAGTGCTAGCAAATGCCTCGGCATGGTTCTCTAAGATTGCAGTCAACAGGTTCTTCATGGTCTCAGCTAGGGCCTCTTTGATTTCTTCCATCTTGGCATTGAGGGCCTCATCCACCATCCTTTGAATTTGTTCGGGCTCTATTGTTTTAGGTGAGCAAGTGATTGAGTCGTTGCTAGATAATTTGTCTCCGGCGTAGGTCGAATTGTTGTAAGCTTTAGAACTATCGTAATCCAGGGCTGTGAGCCAGAGAGGATTAATGAGATGCAAATCTATGCATGTATGCACAAACAACAAACAAGGATAATTAGGACGTTCCTTCCAATCTTATAACATCCACATACGAATGGCGAGTCTCTTTTCCTAGGTATATGGTTAACAAAATACCATCATGGGGTATCTTATTTTCAAATAATTCCCTCAGACGTTTCAACCAATAGTTATATTTTTGAAAATGGAAATCCATTCATGATAATTCCCATTAATTAGGTTTTAATCCATCCAACCAACTAAAGTAGCTTTTATGCTATATTGGATTAAAACTAAATTAAGAGGTTTATCATAAATAGATTTCTCACTTGAAAAAGGTAACTAATGATTCATGCCAAAAACAAGCCCATGATTAATTTGTTCTTAGTATAAACTAGGCTCACAATTGATTTTTTGGTATTTCTTAATTGACCTAAATATTTTTGCAAGCTCTTTGTAAGGAGAGGTTGGATAAAAACAATTTTTTTTCTAAGCCCATTATAAAAAAATTTTAGAAAAATAGATTTTGGGCTTAGTATTTGGGCCATGGGCCAAAGAATTTTTGATTTGTTTTTAGAAAAAGTCTTATGTCCAAAGACCATCTTGAAAAATTTTGAAAATAGCTTTGGTCTTTTTGACTTTAAAGAAAAATTTATTTCAAGCTTGCAAATGTACTTAGGTCATATTAGAAAAAGAACAAACCAAATAAGCCATGATTTAAGCCAAAATAAATTAACCATAGTTAAACAACATGCATTTGGGGTAAAACCTAAGGAAAGTAACTAGGCCAATTACATGAGTTTTAGTCTTTGGGTAAAAAGACTTAGGTTCCCATTGCAAGTATATACCAAATGGTACAAGACTATGAGTGGTTATGACATGCTCGATCTCCATACCTTGAGTGAAAGTATGGTATCCCTTACATAACATAACATGGGTAACACGGGTGTCCTAACTCACGCACACGATGTAATCAAATATGATGCAATGGATAATATCATTATAAGAAAGAATAGAATAATATAAAGACCAATGGAATCAACTTCTCTTATCCCCAGTGGAGTCGCCACTGTGAGCGGGGATTTTTGCCACTACTCCCGGTGGAATGGTTCTTGCGACTTCGAAACTGTTTAGGCTCGAGGCCTTAGAGAACACGAACCTAAGTCTGGAGAAAATGGAGTCGCCACCCGGACGGGCCGGGAAAAAAAAGGGATTCCTAAGGAATCCCCAACCCCTTAATGGGTTCGGAAAGTTGGGTACGTGTGGGGAAGGTGAGAAATGACCCGGCACTCCCACAACGCCCGGTTCATTGGAACCGACCTCCTTTATAAGTCTTAATATTATAAAATTCTTAAATACAACAATATTATCCATATGACACATAATAATTAAAAGAAAGCATCAATATATTAAAATCAAAGCAAGGTTCAAACAAAGCAAATAAATGGACACCCATCCGAAGATGGAAACATGTCCTTACATCCCATGCCTAAATAGGACACCCACCAAAAGGTAGAAACATTTCCTTTACATTGGTTCTAAAATAGAAAAGCAATTTAAATTACATGATATTTAACTAATGAGGTATCCAACAAGTGGAAACATACCTCTTACAACATTTGGAAATCTAAAAAAATTGATAAAAGTAAATAACCATTCATAATAAATAAATCATTCATCAAAAGTATTAAACATCAATAGAATGTAAACATCCATCCATGATAAATTAAATAAACCAAGCATTGAACATAAATAAATTAAAGCATATAGAATAAATCAAAGCATAATTAAATATAGAATTGAATAAGGCAAATAAAAGATATAAGTTATAGCTACTGTTTCCATTTAGGATCTTTTATTTCATGTATTTAGGGTTTTGGATTTTCATGGGTTTAAGCTACTGTGACTTTTCAAAGAATTAAAATAGATTAAGGATTTTATGTTTTTAAAAGGTTGGTAAGACACTTTGATTAACCAAATTAAGGTTTAAATGGTGAAATCATGAAACTAGAGTTTTGGTTACTTTAAAATACTTTTGATTTGTGGTTTATGATTAATGAATTGTTGCTTACTGTGCGAATTTAAAATATTTGTGGTTCTATGGTTTTTTAAATTTTTAAAGGATTTGGGTTTAGAAAAATTAGGGTTTAGGGTTTTAAGGGGGTTAGGGTTTTTACTATTGAGTTTTGGAGTTGAATTATGCTTTTAGTGTTTTAGAATTAGAGTTTCGGTGGATGCTTTGTTTTTTAGAATTTGGAAAAAGCAATTGAAAATTTTATGTAATTTTATGAAAATAAGCCAACGATTTAAAGTTTATAAAGCAAAAAAAAAAGATATTTTTAAAGCTTTTGGGAAAGTAACAGAACACAATTTTAAATTTTGAAAATTTGGAAAACAAATTTTAGTTTTGGAGTTTTGAAGAAATAAATCTAATAACTTTAAACTTTTAGAAAATAAAGCCACGTTTTAAGATTTTCAAACCTTACAAAAGGTGAATTGAGGTTATAAAGTTTTTAATCTAAAAGAAACCAAAGGATGATTAAGCTACTGTGAAAACAAAAAATAAAAGGAATTAAGAATTCAAACCTTATTTTGTTAGTTATACCAAAATTGCTTCTTGGATGAACAAAGTCAAAGACAAGTCTTTTTGTTTTTGAATTGCTTAAATCGTTTTTCTGCTCCCTTAAAAAATCAGCTTGATTCAAGCTGATTTCCTTCACGGATTTGGACCCACTTTTTCAAGCTACTGTCCAATTTTTTTCCCCCGGCCTCCCCTTATTTGATTGCCTTTGGTCCTTATTTATTGAGGTTTCATATGGTTTATTTTTAAATATTTATGGAAAATAATATTGATAAGAAAAGGAAACTGAAACCTAATTGAATTAGGTTTCGAAAACTTTGCGTCAGAAAAATTTCTGTGGGCGACCATTTCGCCCGCAGGATTTTCCTGCGGGCGAAATGCCTTCGGGCCCGCGCGATGATTTTTTATCGCCGATGGATGAGTGGAGCAAGAATTATTTAATTAAGATAACAAAAATTATTTTGGACCAAAAAAAATATATTAGGCAACACAAAAATTATTTTAGACTAAATAAAATATATTGAACCGGACCGGGTCAAAAATTAAGGGTCTACACTATCCTTATAAACCAAATGGAAGCCTTTTGCTGCTTTAGGTAAAAGAGAACTCAGTTAGCTTTTTGAAGTTCCTTTTGATTTTTTTTCTTTTCTTTCTTTTTTTTTTCTTTTCTTTTTTTTCCCTTTTTTTGCCTCCTTTTTCTTTTCTCTTTTTTTTTTGTTTTGTTTTCTTCTCTTTTTTTTTGTTCTAGCTCTAACAAAGTTGTCTTGTTTGTACCAACTTGGGTTTCCAATAATGGATGAGTGGAGTGACATAAATTTCCTTTAACAGGGATAAATCATTTGTTACTCTGATGTTATCTTGATAGATTGGAGATATTAGGTGAACTTCAACCACCCTTATGGTCTTGAGAACTTCAACTACCCTTATGGTCCTGAGAACATCAACTATCCTTATGATCTTGACTATTCATTCCTTTCTTTTATCTTCTTGCCTCTTCACCTTAGTGATCATAAGACTTGTCAAAAGTATCACAACAGCTGAGGGTAGGATGTTGGGGTTATATGCCAATGAAAAGAAAGCTAAAATTTTATGAAGGCTTAAAGGACAACTAGGGATTGATATTTAATAAGGTGGATACTAGTTGTTGGCTCATCAAACAATGCCTAGATCATTTCTCCCTTAAATAAGTAGAGTTTAATTTTGCCTCAAATGTTTGTCTAAGCATGTTCTAAGACTGACTAGTACCTAGACAAAGGTAATTATGCAGGAGCCCTCTCTAAGTAAGCATACACAACTCAATGCTATAGAGCAATTCCCTCACCTAGTAAAGTCATTCAAGTCATGATGCATAAATATATTAATTCATGAATTATCAAGCTAGATTCCTCATTGGTTGAGCACCAAAATGAACAAAGACCAACAAAATATTTGATGAAAGTAATTTATTCAAATAAATTTAAATTTGAAAAACACGATTGTTCAAATTAAATATTGAAGAAAGAAAAATTGAAAAGCAACGTTCAAGCTAAGGAAAGTTTGTTGAGTTAAGCTTCTTCTCCTTTCACATCTTCAATTATCCCATTTTGAAAGGATGATAAAACAAAATCTTCTTCCAATCCTTTTCCTACCATGAAGGTTGCTGGTGATGGCACTCTTCCAAATTTAGGTAAAGGATTCTTCTTGGTATTGGGCTTGTCTAGCTCAGGTAGCTTACCACTATTGATCAAATTATGGATCTCATGCCTCAACTTCATACAATTGTTCGTTTCATGTCCAGGCCTTTGATGGAATTGGCAAAATGCATTAGTATCAAAGATAGGTGGAAGAGGATTAGGCAAAGGATGAGGAGTCAAGGGTTGTAACAATCCCTTCTTTTGTAGCTTATTGAGAACCCAAGACAGTTCCCTAATTCTGAAAATTTCCTTCTATTTGATTGACCAGTTGTATTAACATCAACTTCTTTTTGCATGCTTTGATTTCCAGACTGGTAGTTCCCTTTCTCATTCCTTATTGAAAAGCGATTCTTCTCCCTTTCCCATTCTTCAATTTGCAGACCATCTTGGAGAAGATCTTTGAAATCATGGATGAGTGTATGAGATCCTTTCACGAAGACTAGGCAACACCCCCCTCATAATCATCCTTATTTAATCAGATTCATTGGGCCTCTTCTTGAGCAAAGCAGCCTTATTTCTCCACCTTTCACATAGTCCACAAAATTCTCATTTGGCCTTTGTATAATGGATTCAACTTCCTTTAAGGTTACTTCCAGCTCGACATTATACCCATATTGTTGAATGAATGCCATGTACAACATGTCCCAATCTTTTTGAGTGCTTTCCTCTAAGGTGCTGAACCAATTTTGGACAACATGATCCAATGAGAGCATAAAGTACCTTAGTATTTGAGCCTTAGTAGCTCGAGCATACTGCATAGCAATGATATACTGCTTCACATGGAGGTGAGGATTTTCAGTTCCATCAAACTTTGCAAAAGATGGCATCTTCAATTTGTATGGAACGTCTTTGTCTAGCTCAAATAATTTGTCAACTTCGGACATTTCTTCGGTTTTCAACTTCTTCTCAAATTTCTTTTCTAAATCCGCAATCATCTTTTCAACATCAGAAGTCTCAGTTTTCTCCATAGCTGATCTTTGAATAATCTTTGGCTCTTTCTTCTTATCTTGAGGATCTTGGATGTATTGAGCCCAATCATCATCATCATCAATGATCACCTTATCATCAACCACTTCACCAACTTTAGCCTTCCCCTTGTCCTTTGGCTTCTTAGTGCTAGCAGACGCTTCGGCATTATTTCATAAAATTGTAGCTAATTGGTTCTTCATGGTCTTAGCCAGGGCCTCTTTTATTTCTTCCATCTTGGCATTGAAAGCGTCATCCACCATTCTTTGAATTTGTTCGGGCTCCATTGCTTTTGGTGAGCAAGTGATTGATTTGTTGCTAGATTCTTCATCTCCGGCGTAGGTCAGATTGTCATAAGCTTTTGAACTATCATAATCTAGGGTTGTAAGCCAGAAGGGATCAATGATATGAGATGCAAATGTATGTATGCATGTATGCACAAACAATAGACAAACAAGGATAAATAGGACATTCCTTCCAACCTTATAACATCCACACACGAATGGCGAGTCTCTTTTCCTAGGTAATATTGTTAACAAAATACCAACATGGGGTATCTTGTTTTCAAAAAGTTCCCTCGGACGTTTCAATCAATAGTTATATTTTTAAAAATGGAAATCAGTTCATGATAATTCCCATTAATTAGGCTTTAATTCATCCAACCAGCTAAAGTAGCTTTTATGCTATATTGGATTAAAACTAAATTAAGAGGTTTATTATAAATAGATTTCTCACTTGAAAAAGTAACTAATGATTCATGCCAAAAACAAGCCCATGATTAATAACTCTTAGTATAAACTAGGCTCACAATTCATTTTTGGTATTTTCATAATTGACCTGAATAATTTGCAAGCTCTTTGTAAGAAAAGGATGAAAATAATTTTGTTTCTAAGCCCATTGTAAAAAGATTTTAGAAAAAATGGATTTTGGGCTTTGTATTTGAGTGTTGAGAAAAAGAATTTTTGATTTGTTTTTAGAAACGTTTTATGTCTAAAACCTCAAATCACAGTAACATTATTTTCATAAAAACTTCTAAAACCTCAAATCTTTTTAACATCCAATAGCTATGTTATTACTTTAAAATATTTCTCAACAAATTAAACTAGTATATGCAAAACCTTAGCTATTGTACACAAGACCCTAGAAACCCTACTTAAAGCATGAACCCCTGAAGTCAATATATTTACTATTTTATTTAAATTGGATGAATGTTTATTATATATTTTGATTGATGTTTGATATCTTTGGTGAATGATTTATTTAATATGAATGGTTATTTACTTTTATCTATTTATCTTGATTTCCAAATATTTTAAGAGGTATGTTTCCACTTTGTGGGTACCTCATTAATTAATTTTTATGTAATTTAAATTGCTTTTACATTTTGGACCAATGTAAAGGACATGTTTCCACCTTTTGGTGGGTTTCCTATTTAGTTTAGACATGAACGATATAAGGACATGTTTCCATCCTCGGATGGGTGTCCATTTATTTGCTTTGTTTGGATATTGTTTTGATTTTAATATAATGATGCTTTATTTTAAATGTTGCATGTAATATGGATAATATTATTATAATTAAGAATTTTATAATACTAAGACCTGCAAAGGAGGCCGGTTCTAATGAACCGAGCATTGTGGGGTTGTTGGGCCGTTTCTCAACTTCCCCACACATACCCAACTTTTCGAACCTATTAGGGTGTTGGGGATTACTTAGGAATCGAGTCATCCACCCATTTCTTTTTTTTGGCCCGTCCGAGTGGCGACTCCATTTTCTTTGGGCTTAAGGCCCCGAGCCTAAACTGTGCAGAAGTCACAAGAACCATTCCATCGGGAGTGGGGGCAAAAATCCCCGCTCACAGTGGCAACTCCACTAGGGACAAGAGAAATTGATTTCGTTAGTCTTTATATTATTCTATTCTTTCTTATAATGATACTATCCATTGCATCATATTAGATTGCATCGTGTGCGTGAGTTAGGATGCCCGTGTTGCCCGTGTTGTGTTATGTAAGGGATACCATACTTTCACTCAAGGTATGGAGATCAAGCATGGCATAACCACTCATAGCCTCGTACCATTTGGTGTATACTTGCTATGGCAACCTAAGCCTTTTGACCCAAAGACTAAAGCTCATGTAATTGGCCTAGTTACTTTCCTTAGGTTTTACCCCAAATGCTTGTTGCTTGACTATGGTTAATTTGTCATGGCTTAAATCATGGCTTATTTGGTTTATTCTTTTTCTAATATGACTTAAGTGCATTGTAAACAGAAAATAATTTTCAAAAGACCAAAGCTATTTTCAAAACTTTTCAAAATGGTCTTTGGGCATAAAACTTTTCTAAAACAAATCTAAAATTCTTTTGCTCATGACTCAAATACTAAGCCCAAAATCCATTTTTTCTAAAATCTTTTTACAATGGGCTTAGAAACAAAATTAATTTCATCCAACCTTTTCTTACAAAGAGCTTGCAAATTATTTAGGTCAATTAAGAAATATCAAAAATCAATAGTGAGCCTAGTTTATACTAAGAGTTATTAATCATGGGCTTGTTTTTGGCATAAATCATTAGTTACTTTTTCAAGTGAGAAATCTATTTATAACAAACTTCTTAATTTAGTTTTAATCCAATATAGCATAAAAGCTACTTTAGCTGGTTGAATGGATTAAAACCTAATTAATGGGAATTATCATGAACTGATTTCCATTTTTAAAAATATAACTATTGGTTGAAACGTCCGAGGGAATTATTCAAAAAACAAGATACCCCATGTTGTTATTCTGTTAACC
Source organism: Garcia nutans (assembly GCA_947685225.1). Classification (NCBI taxonomy): domain Eukaryota; kingdom Viridiplantae; phylum Streptophyta; class Magnoliopsida; order Malpighiales; family Euphorbiaceae; genus Garcia; species Garcia nutans. Next base: position 9,397,473 of record CANTUV010000003.1, on the reverse strand, counting down.
ATATTACCTAGGAAAAGAGACTCGCCATTCATGTGTGGATGTTATAAGGTTGGAAGGGATGTTCTACTTATTTTTGTTGATTGTTTGTGCATACATGCATACATTTGAATCTCATATCATTGATCCTCTCTGGCTTATAGCCCTGGATTACGACAGTTCAAAAGCTTACAACAATCCAACCTACGCCAGAGATGAAGAATCTAGTAGCAACTCAATCACTTGCTCAATAAAAGAAATGGAGCCCGAACTAATTCAAAGAATGTTGGACGACGCCCTCAATGCCAAGATGGAAGAAATAAAAGAGGCTCTGGCTGAGACCATGAAGAACCAATTGGCCGCAATTTTAGGATATAATGTCGAAGCATCTACTAGCACTAAGAAGCCAAAGGACAAGGGGAAGGCTAAAGTTGGAGAAGTTGTTTTTGATGATGATAAGGTGATCATTGATGCTGACGATGATTGGGCTCAATACTTCCAAGATCCTCAAGACAAGAAGAAAGAATCGAAGATTATTGAAAGATTAGCTGTGGAGAAAAATGAAACTTCTGATGTTGAAAAGATGATTGCGGATTTGGAAAAGAAATTTGAGAAGAAGCTGAAAACCAAAGAAATGTCCGAAGTTGACAAATTATTTGAGCTAGACAAAGAAGTTCCATACAAATTCAAGATGCCATCTTTTGCAAAGTTCGATGGAACTGAAAATCCTCACCTCCATGTGAAGCAGTATATCACTGCTATGCAGTCTGCCCAAGCTACTAAGGCTCAAACACTAAGGTACTTTTTGCTCCCATTGGATCTTGTTATCCAAAATTGGTTCAATACCTTAGAAGATGGAACAAAAAAGAGTTGGGATCTGCTATATAAGGCCTTCATCCAACAATATGGATACAACGTTGAGATGGAAGTTACCTTAATGGAAGTTGAGTCCATTAGACAAAGGCCAAACAAAAATTTTGTGGACTATGTGAAAAGATGAAGAAATAAGTCTGCTTTGCTCAAGAAGAGGCCAAATGAATCTGATCAAATAAGGATGATTGTGAGAGGGGTGTTGCCTAGTCTTCTTGAAAGGATGTCTCATACACTCATCCATGATTTCAAAGATCTCCTCCAAGCTGGTTTGTAAATTGAAGAATGGGAAAGAGAGAAGAATCATTTTTCAAAAAGAAGGAATGAGAAAGGAAACTATTAGTCTGGTAACCAAGGCATGCAAAAGGCAGTTGGTGTTAATGCTACTAGCCAAGGAACAAGAAGATAGTTTTCAAAATTGGGGAAACCACTGTCTTGGGTTCTCAATAAGCTTCAAAGGAAGGGATTGTTACAACCCTTAAATCCTCGTCCTTTGCCTAACCCTTTCCCACCTAATTTTGACACTAAGGCATTTTGTCAATTTCATCAAATGCAAGGGCACGACATGGATAGATGTGTGAGGTTGAGGTATGAGATCCATAATTTAATTGATAGTGGAAAGTTGCTTGAGCCTGATAAGCCCAACTCTAAGAATAAGCCTCTACCTAAAATTGGAAGGGTGCCACCGCTTGCAACCTTCATGAAGAGTTTTATCTTGTCATCTCATCATGATATGGATAAAGAAGCTGCTAAAGAGGATGTACTACTAAACAAGTTTGGATTAACTATGGATGATGAAGCAATGATCCTTAATGATGGAAAAAATCATTTCCCTTCATATGTCTAAATAAATGAAGTATCTTCGACGCCAACTCAACAACCCTTACTTAGCTTGAATGTTGCTTTTCAATTTTTCTTTATTTAACTGGAACAATTATATTTTTCAAATTTAAAGTTGTTTGAATAAATTAATTTCATAGAATTTTTGTTGGTCTTTGTTCATTTTTGTGCTCAACCAATGAAGAATCTAGCTTGATGGTTCATGAATTAATATATTTATGCATCATTGAATTGTGTATGCTTACTTAGAGAGAGTTCCTGCATAATTACCTTTATCTAGGTCCTAGTCAGTCTTAGAGCATGCTTTGACAAATTTTCGAGGTAAATTGAACTCTGCTCATTTAAGGGAGAGATGATCTAGACATTATTTGGTTAGCCAACAACTAGTATTCACCCTATTAAATATCAATCCCTAGTTGTTCCTTTGATACTTTATAAAATTTTTAGCTTTCTTTTCATTAACTTATAAGCCCAATAACCTACCCTGAACTGTTGTGATACTTTTGACAAGTCTTATGATCACAAAGATGAAGAGGCAAGAAGATCAAAGAAAGGAATGAATAGTTAAGACCATGAAGATAGTTGAAGTCTCAAGCCATAAGGATAGTTAATGCTTTTAAGACAATAAGGGTAGTTAAAGTTGACCTAAGATCTCCAATATATCAAGATAACATCAGAGTAACAAATGATTTATCCCTACCAAAGAAGATTTATGTCACTCCACTCATCCATTATTGGAAACCCAAGTTGGTACAAACAAGACAACTCTTTTAGAGCTAGAACCAAAAAAAAGAAAAGAAAAAAGAAAAAAAAAAGAGAAAAAAAAGAGTTGACTATTCATGAACTGATTTGGGTTAAAAATAATTTTTGATGAAAAAAAAAAAGAAAAAAAAAGCAAAAAAAAAGAAAAAAAAAGAAGCAAGATAAAACATAAAAAAGCGATTCAGAAAGCCAAATGAGTTCTCTTTTACCTAAAGCAGCAAAAGGCTTCCATTTGGTTTATAAGGACAGTTTGACTTGAATTTGTCCAACGCAACCAAAGATTCGATCAAAATCAGAGAAAAAGGAGAAAGATCATCCAGTTCTTGAAAGTTCTGTACTTGACAGTCCTACAAGAAAGAAGGACAAAATGATAAAATGCTCAAAGAAAGGGAAGAGTAAGAAAAATAAAATGAAAGAAAAGGGAGAAAAAGAAAAGAAACAAATTTGGGTACCAAACTTTTTACAAGGCTAAAGGCTATCCTAATCAAGATCCAGATTAATGCCAAGAAGATAGAAGGAATTTGGAGTCTAGCAAGATTGCTCCCAGCTGCCTAAATTTCAAACAAGAAATTTGTAGTGTGAGGGTTTGCCAATTGTGTCACAATAGCTCCAACTTACAAATGGCCTTCATTTAACCCATGTCCCTTATAGACCCCATTTCAAGCTTATCAAAGGCTTGTTGATCTCTCTTGGTAGGTAGAGTCTATTAGTGGAGATAGTTTGAATAAGCATGCATGTGAGATAGACAATATTCAAACTCAAAAGAGACCTTTGGCCAAGTAATGTTGTGTCGCCCTCACTCCCGGTGGAATAGTTCTTGCGACTTCGGTACTGTTTAGGCTCGGGGCCTTAGAAAACATGGGCCTAAGCCCGAAAAAAATGGAGTCACCACCTGGACGAGCCAGGAAAAAGAAAGGGGTGGATGACTCAATTCCTAAGGAATCCCTAACCCCCTAATGGGTTCGAAAAGTTGGGTACATGCGGGGAAGGTGAGAAATGGCCCAGTACCCCGACAATGCCCGATTCATTAGAATCGGCCTCATTTGCAGCTCTTAATATTATAAAATTTTTAAATATAACAATATTATCCATACTACATGCAACAATTAAAATAAAGCATCATTATATTAAAATCAAAGCAATGTTCAAACAAAACAAATAAATGGACATCCATCCGAGGATGGAAACATGTTCTTACATCGTTCATGTCTAAACTAAATAGGACACCCACCAAAAGGTGGAAACATGTCCTTTACATTGGTCCAAGATATAAAAGCAATTTAAATTGCATTGAAATTAATTAATGAGGTACCCACAAGGTGGAAACATACCTCTTATAATTTTAATACAAAAATAAACAAATAATAATCATAATAATAAAGAAAATAATCATCCATGGTAAATTAAATAAATCAAGCATTAAAATTAAATAAATCAAAACTTATAATAAACTATATAATCAAATCTAAAACTAAATAAAGCAATAAATATATATATTTAGGATTTGCATCTTAGAATAGGGTTTTTGAAATTAGGATTTAAATTGAGGTTTCATCATTTAGGGTTTAGGGTTTTTTTAGGTTGTTGGGATTATGAAATTTAGGGTTTAAGAAATTTTAAGGTTTCTATGAAACTAGGGTTTAGGAATTAAGTTATTAGGATTAGGGTTTAGGTCTAGGTTTGGGAATTAAGCAACTGGAGTTAGGGTTTTAGGTTTTCTATAATTAAAGGATTCTGACATTTTAGAATTTGATTAGGGCTTTGGTGTTTTGAATTTGGAAAATAGATTTTATAAATTTAGGTTTGGAATTTAGAAAAAATTTTAGGGTTTTGGAAAATAAAGAAAACAATTAGGGTTTTGGGAATTAATAAAATGATTTAAGGTTTTAGAAAATTATGAAAACAATTAAGGTTTTTGGAATTAATAAAACAATATAGAGTTTTTGAAATTGGAAAGCAGATTAGGGTTTTGAGCAACTGGGTATTTAGATTAGGGTTTTGATAATGTTTTGTCATTATATGAACATTAAACTCAAATCATGTTGTTTAAATCAAGTAATCAAGACTGCGAGGTTTAAGTAAACTACTGGACCTAAGCAACTTCTTAATCTTCAAACTTCTAATGATATTTATAGAAGGGAATGTATATGTTGGACAGTCAAATAAGTTGTAACTCAAGGATGAAACTACTATGAATTCAAATAAATTGAAGAATTAAATCAAACCTCCGTTCATTGGTTCCTCCACAATTGACTTATGGATTAACAATGAACAAAGACAGTGTTACTGTCTTTGATGGATTGATGACTGATGAATGTTTGTTGCTTTATTTTGATGCTTCTGCTTTGTTTAAATATCTGTTAATCTCAATTACCAACCCTTGTTAATGTTAATTGTTGTCTTGTTAATCTTCCTCCTTAATGTTTCTGAATTCTGAAACGTTATTATTTATAGGCCCTAACCTCACTTAGAATCCTTAACCTAATATTAATCATTCCTTAAAACAAATTCTAGTTGAATTAGGAAAGTTATTGAACCCATGTCGACATGGTTGCCCTAGGTCGACATGAGACCAACCTCATGTCGACCTTGGGCTATCCAGGTTGACATGAGGCATGCTCATGTCAACCTGGGGCCTCCAGCTAGACATGGACCAAAGCCATGTCGACCTGGTGCCTCCAGGTTCACATGAGCCAAGGTTCATGTCACTTGGGCCTTTGAACTTGAACTAATTTTGCATTTTTTAATTTTTTGGACCAGACCTTCTAAAAAAGACTTGGTTTAGGGTTTTGTAGTTGAGTTTGTGACTTTTAAAATTGGACAGACTTATTAGAAGTTGTAAATTGGATCAAATTTATTTTGGCATCCTTTAATCAGGAGCGTATCAAATTAGGGCCAAAATTAAGGGTCTACAACTATGTATGTGCCTATCTGAAGTGCAACAATTCTTGCTTACATAGAAATGATTCCCGAATTTAGTACATTTAGACCCTTAATTTTTGACCCAGTATGGTCTAATATATTTTATTTAGTCCAAAATAATTTTTGTGTTGTCCAATATATTTTAATTAGCCCAAAATAATTTTTGTTATCTTAATTAATTAATATTTGTTTTAGTATTTAATTTTTATAATTTTAAAAAATATAATAATATTAAAAAATAAATAAAAATAAAAATCGGCGACGAAAAAATTGGCGAAGAAAAAATCGTCACCGAAAATCAGCGAGGACGAAATGGCATTGGGCCATTTCGCCAGCAGGAGTTTCCCGCGGGAGAAATGGCCCGTAGGCCAATTCTCACCCGCAGCCCACAGCCAGCTGCGGCAGTTTTTTTGCCAGCGCATTTTTTCCGCAGCAGTTTTTTTTCGCCAGCGCAATTTTTCCGCAGCAGTTTGTTTTCGTCAGCAAAATTTTTCCAATGCAAATTTTTTCGAAACCAAATACAATTAGGTTTCAGTTTCCTTTTCTTAATCAATGTTAGATTTCGGAATAACTAAAATTAATCATAAAATTCTTCTATAAATAATGACTAAAACAACACAAAAAGGGAGATCGGATTTTGGAGGAAGATTTTGGGGATCGAATTTTGGAGGTGAAATTGGAGACCAAAATTGAGGAGGAAAACTTTGAATTTTAAGAATTCCTTCTAGTAGTAAAATAGATCGTATTTTTGGAGGGAGGAAACAAGTAATTCAATCCATCAAAGGCAGCAAAGCTTGTCTTTATTCTTGTTCATCCAAGAAGAAATTTTTGGTGGAATCAACAAACGAAGATATGAATCAATTGTCTAATTTCTTCATAGTAGCTTAAACTATCCAATTGTCTCTTTTAATTCAAAAACCCTAGAACTTTAATTTACCTTTTCTAAAGCTTAAAAACCTTAATTTGTTTATTTGTTTTCCAAAAATCTTAAAATTGTTATCTTGTTTCTTCAAAATCTCAAAACCCTAATTTGCTTTCCAAATTTTCAAAATCCAAAATTGAATCTGTTTCTTTCCAAAAACCCTAAAAAATATCTTTTCTGTTTCTATAAACCTTAAATCGTTTTGTTTATTTTCATAAAGTTTCATAAAATTATCAATTGATTTTCAAATCCTAAAACCTAATGCATTCTCTGAAACCCTAATTCTAAAATTCTAAAACCCTAATTCAATTCCAAAACCCAAAACTGTAAACCCTAAACTAGTTAACCTAAACCCTAATTTTTCTAAACCCTAATTTTTAAAACCTTAAAACCATATAAATCTAAATGTTATAATTCTACACAGTAAGCTTAAAAACCATAATTCAATAACCGTAAATCATAGATCTAAATGTTTTAAAGTGTTCAAACCCTAATTTCATTATTTCACTCCTCAAACACTAATTTGGTTAATCAAATAATTTTATCAACCTCTTAAATTATAAAACTTTAATCCATTTCAATTTCTTTAAAAACTCACGGTAGCTTAAACTCATTCCAAAACCCTAAACACATGAAATAAAGAATCTTAAATAGAAACAGTAGCCCTAATTTGAATCTTTATTTGCCTTATTCAATTTTATATTTGATTATGCTTTGATTTATTTTATATGCTTTAATTTATTTAAGTTCAATGCTTGGTTTATTTAGTTTATCATGGATGGATGTTTACATTCTATTGTTATTTAATATCCTTGATGAATGATTTATTTATGATGAATGGTTATTTACTTTTATCGATTTATTTAGATTTCCAAATGTTGTAAGAGGTATGTTTCCACTTGGTGGGTACCTCATTAGTTAAATATCATGTAATTTAAATTGCTTTTCTATTTTAGAACTAATGTAAAGGACATGTTTCTACCTTTCGGTGGGTGTCCTATTTAGGCATGGATTATGTAAGGGCATGATTCCATCTTTGGATGAATGTCCATTTATTTGTTTTGCTTCGACATTGTTTTAATTTTCAATATATCCATGCTTTATTTTAATTATTGTGTGTAATATGGATAATATTGTTATACTTAAGAATTTTATAATATTAAGACCTGTAAAGGAGGCTGGTTCCAATGAATCGGGCGTTGTTGGGGTGTTGGGCCATTTCTCACCATCCCTATACGTACCCAACTTTCCGAACCCATTAAGGGGTTGGGGATTCCTTAGGAATCGAGTCATCCACCCCTTTCTTTTTCCTAGGCCGTCCGAGTGGCGACTCCATTTTCTTCGAACTTAGGTCCGTGTTGTCTAAGGCCCCGAGCCTAAACAGTGCCGAAGTCGCAAGAACCATTCCACCGGGAGTGGGGGCGAAAATCCCCTCTCATAGTACGGTAACTAGGATTGTCATGTTATAGATATGTTAATTTGAAAAATCAAGTCCTGAGGTAAATTGACATTAATTTGGCAAAGCCAACATTTGATTTCAAATTCAAAATTCAAAATTCAAAAATTCAAAAATGTTTTTGTCATACAAAATCTTCAAGTTAAGGGGAGTATGTTGAACTATCGAACCTCGAAGGACACATTATGCAAAGGAAATGATTATTGGCAAGGTTATGAAGAAGCTACCAACTAACATGCCAAACATAGTTTGGAAAGGATGTATCTCTACTGCTTGGGGCCTCCATTATTCATGTTTTCAATATCTTGAAGATAAAAGCCATAAAAGTGAAGTATCCTCTCATTCCAAAGCAAGACTTGAATGGGCATCTGGAAGGAGTCAATGAGAACACTACTGCTGATCACCTTGGTCTGTGAGTTGACGGAATCATTCAAACATCCCGTGAAGCAAAGAATCAAAAGAAGATATTAAATTAGGGGGGCATGGAAGTCCCATTGCTCAAAAAAGCTCCAGTCACTTTATAAAAATAAGAGATCCATGCTTGTGCGAAGAACTAGACAACACAAACATCAATAAGAGCCTACATGAGAAAAATCATTTGGGGCAAGGAGAAGATATGAAGGCTAGATAAAAAAGAGAGATGAAGTAAAAATACAAATTATGTATCATCATTATTATTTTTATCATTATGCTTATTATACAATATTTCCTCAATTGATACAATACTCATACATCACTAAGAAGGATGTGGTAGATCATCAAATAAAGCTCTGAAAAAATTATCGCCTGTTGGAGGAGGAGGCATATCACCCATCCCAAGTCCGCTAGAAGTAGGAGCACCTGAATCTCTATTACCTTGAAATTTAAATCTATAACGGCCCTCATCCAAAGTAGACAAAAGGATCTCATGGTCATCATCTTGGGGCCCTCTACATGATGAAGCACCAGGATCTCTCATCCCCTGAAACTGGATGTTTCAAAAATCTTGCTCTGACTGGTGATATAATTTTTCAAAATGGGAAACCTGTTGACGACTAGTAGTCAACTCTTCTTGAAGTTTCTTGTTTTGTTCTTCAAGCATCTGCTGTGAGCTAGAAAGGGAAAGAGTAAGAGCATACATAATCATGCATACATATAGCATAAATTATCGTGGAATAAGAAAACCTACCAGGTAATTCATATCAATGCCCTGTGGATGAGATAGCATCTCCACTTGATTAGAATGAGCAAACGGAGGAGCAGTAAAAGAAGGTCCCACCTCATGACCAAATGAGCCAACAGCCTGCAACAATCATTAAAAAAGTCAAAATAAGTTAAGAAAGAAGCGATTGCAATGGAAAAATGGTAAAAGTTTACCTGAGAAGTTGTAGCCCCGAGATGTGAGACAAACTCTCCTCCCTCTCCAGGATACTCCTCTTCATCTCTATCCTCATTATCCTAGGGAATCTCCCGTACACCAATAAGGGATACATCAAAGTTCAAGAGGCTTATTTGAATAAACTGAGTATAAGATGCACCCGGTTGATAGAGAAAGGTTTCAACATTATAACCGTGCCGAGCCAAACACCATGCATCTCTGGCATTGAAGTGATATTTAAAGTATATTTCAAGCAATGCATCGGGATCCTCCGTTGCTCGGGACCAAGAAACCACTCATATACTCTCTCTTCTAGAAACCAGCCACTAGACATAGGGCCAACAATGACTCAGTGGGTATGTTGAAAAGGCAGTGCAGCATTCATGGAGGACATCCAGTTCGTCTGCTCTTCTGTGTTCCACCAGGCCAAATTGACCTACAAAATAACATAAGGTAATTGGACTTTTATATAAATTTTAAAGTATGCTAATGTTATTTTACCTGGTCCAAGGTTTGGCAACTCAAGAAATAGCATTGACTGTGCACATGGTGAGAGCCGAAAACTTCTACACGATCTAACAACCAAAATTTTAATCTCGGATATCCAACTATCTCTCAGGAAATGCCAGGCACCTTCACAAGATTATGCTCATATGCCCATGCCTACAACAATAATAAAAAAATCAAATTCATACAAGAATAAGAATGGAATTGACATTGGTGGAAGAAGAGTACCTCGACAATCGCCATAAAGCCAACAAAAGACTTCTTATTTCTGCAAATTTTGTCAAGTCCATGGTAAAGATAGGCAAGGGCAGCTTCACCCCAGCCATAAAGTGGTACCATACTCATATCAGTAAGGGCCCTCAACACCGACAAATGTATGGCGGATTCAGTGCTGCCTCAAATGGTCGACCCGAGCAAATACAGTAAAAATCCTCAAGCATATTGTTTGGCTGTTTTTCTATGAACCCATCCTTCATAGTTCATCCAATAACTCCAAATTTGCTCAATTTTTTTTATCTTGAAATGCCTTTTAAATGATGGATCCATACCAATTAACTGTTGAATTTCTTCAAATGTTAGAATATCATTGGTAAGAGGGACAGGAAGGCCATGGTGCCGGATACCAGTTATGGTTGTATAATCGACCAGGCCAATGGTCATTTCTCCTATAGGTAGGTGAAAAGTATGGGTCGTGTCCATCCACCATTCTGACAATGCTTGAACTACACTCCTATCTATCAGATACTCCTCGGAAGGTAATTGTAAGATGACGCTTTCAAAACCGTAATCTCGGATAATCCGTCTTACCCGAGAAAGCACTACATCATACCATTGTCGGGATTTATAGACACATCCTCTACCCCGGATAACACAATGATCATGCTAACATGGAGCCAGGTAAGTTAACACAAGGTAAGTATATCATCATATCAGTACCACTGATTTTTAGGCTAAATTTATTTATATTCTATTTTTAGTCTATCTATTTTCTTAAATTCTTAGATATATTCATCTAATTAATTTATTTTTCCTAAATCTTAAAAGAAACAAAAATAATAATAAATAAAAATATAAAAAAACAACAACAACAAAAACAAACAAAAAAATAAAAAGAAATAAAAAAGAAGAAGAAAAAAAATGAAAAAACACAAAAACGAAAAATAATTTGCTGTTAGAATAAATAATTGAATTATTACCTTATTCTTTTGATTTGAACTACGATGAAGCGGCATCCTGGCTAGTAGACTTATATTTTCATTTTCATGCCGCCAAATAAATTCCAATAACTTAGCATTAAATTGAGTTTCTGATCTTGAAGCATGCATTTTCTCCTCAACTCTATATAAACTCTCTAAACTCTCTGAGATAAAATGTATAAGTATGAATGAAATGAAGAAATCAGCTGAGCTTTATATAGAAAACTTGCAAGGAAAAAAGACAAAAATAAAAGAAGGAAACATTATTCTCGTGAAAAAAAATGAGAAAAAGTAAATGTTACTATTGATAAATAGTAAATTACTATTTATAAATAGTAAATAAATAGTTGGTGAATAGTGTACAAATAGTAATTACAAAGTAAATAAATAAAAAAACTCAATTATTCAATTCAATCTTTCAAATATTTGCGTGTATAAAATTTTTTTTGCACTTTTAAATATTTTTACACGCAGGGGGCTAGGAGAAGATATGTCCACGATAAAAATCAGCTAAATTTTTTGCAGACAATTAAATTAGCTAAATATCCTACTGACTACAATTATTTTTTTGCAGACATTTAAATCTCTCTTAGTTTAAATCCAGAACCTAAATTACCCTTAAGTCCAAAACTTAGCTCGAGTCCAGAACCCTAATACCCTTAGGTCTAGAACTTAAATTACCCTTAAGTTCAGAACTTAGCTCAGGTCCAGAACCCTAATTACCCTTAGGTCCATAACCTAAATTACCTTTAAGTCCAGAACTTAGCTCGGGTCCAGAACCCTAATTACCCTTAAGTCCAGAACTTAGCTCGGGTCCAGAACTCTAATTACCCTTAAGTCCATAACATAGCACGAGTCTAGAACCCAAATCTCTCTTAAGTCCAGAACTTAGCTTGGGCCCAGAAACCAAAATTACCCTTAAGTCCAGAACTTAGCTCAGGTCTAGAACCTAAATCTTTTCTGAGTCCAGAACTCAAACCGGGTTTAGAATCCAAATCACCCCAGGTCTAGAACCCAAGTTTTTTTTAAGTCCAAAATTTGAACCGGGTCCAAAACCCAAACCATCCCGGGTCCAGAAACTAAGTATTTTCCGAGTTCAGAACTCGAACCGGGTCCATAACCCAAAACCTAAAACTTCTAAAAAAAATTAAGTCTATCACATTGCTTTTCACTCTCTTTTATTGTAGTCTCAGATCGTTCAAGCAGGGGACAAACTGTAGGCCCTTAATTTTTTACCCAGTCGTGTCCGATATTTTTTATATAGTCTAAAATAATTTTTGTGGTATTTTAATTAAATAATATCTATTTTAGTATTTATTATTTATTATAATTTTTAATAAAAATAAAAAGTAATATGAATAAAGTTATAAATAAATAAAAATTGGCGACAGAAAAATTGGCTACAAAAAATTTCATCGCCGAAAGTGAATCGGTTGGGCCAATTCGCCGCAGGAATTTCCTGCTGCGAATTGAAGCCCGCCCCAGCCAACGCTCGCAATTTCACCCGCAGCGGTTTTTTTGCTAGTGCAATTTTTCAATGCAGTTTTTTCCGAAATCAAATTCTATTTGGTTTTGGTTTCTTTTCTATTTGGTTTTATTTTCCTTAGACAATTAGAAGTAAGTTTATGATTTTTCCTATAAATACCACATTAAAACACAGAATTATGGGGATGAAACTTTTGACTTTTGACTGGGGGAAAAATTGTTTTACTGGATCGGAGACTCAAAAATTCTATCGGCCAAAAGAAACCCTAGGAGCAAGAGATATTAGCAAGAAGAAGCAATCATCAATCCATCAAAGGCAGCAACATTGTCTTTGTTATTGTTCATCCAGAAATTAGTTTTTGGTGGAACCAACTACGCAGGTTTGATCTTTAATCACAAATTATATATTCACAGTAGCTTCGTTTCTTTGATTAATAAGAACATGCACCCAGTACCTTGATCTTTAAATATCTAGCAATTTGATCTTTGTTTCAATAACTTTAATTGTTTACTTTGGTTAATACATTAATCAATTGGTTTTCAAAACTTCACTTCCATATTTTATAAAAACTAAAAACTTCAAAAACCCTAAATCATCCTTCTGTTTCTAAAACTTCAAAAAACCTAAATCATCATTCTATTTCTAAAAACTTCAAAAACCCTAAATCATCCTTCTATTTCTAAAACTTTAAAAACCCTAAATTACTCTTCTGTTTTCTAAACTTTAAAAACCCTAAAATTACTCCTCTGCTTCCAAAACTTTTAAACCCTAAAATGTTTTCCCCGAACTATTTTCTTAATCATCTAAACTCTAACTTTTTGTCCAAAATTTCCAAATGTCTTCTTAAATCTCCAAACCCTAATTTTCTCAATATAGTAAACCCTAGTTTTCAAAAAACCCTAATTCTTAAAACATCAAAACTTTATAACAAGTTCATCAACACCTAAAACCTTAATCCAGTGAACCTAAAACCCAATCTTTTAAAATTATAAACCTTAATGTCTTAAGATTCCAAAACCCTAATTTCATGATGTTTGCTTAAAACCCTAACTAAACATACTTTTTTAAATCACAGTAACATTATTTTCATAAAAACTTTCAAAACCTCAAATCTTTTTAACATCCAATAGCTATGTTATTACTTTAAAATATTTCTCAACAAATTAAACTAGTATATGCAAAATTCTAGCTATTGAACATAAGACCCTAGAAACCCTACTTAATGCATGAACCACTGAAGTTAATATATTTACTGTTTTATTTAAATTGGATGAATATTTATTATATACTTTGATTGATGTTTGATATCTTTGATGAATGATTTATTTATTATGAATGGTTATTTACTTTTATCGATTAATCTTGATTTCCACAGAGGTATGTTTCCACTTTGTGGGTACCCCATTAATTAATTTTTATATAATTTAAATTGCTTTTATATTTTGGACCAATGTAAAGGACATGTTTCCACCTTTTGGTGGGTGTCCTATTTAGTTTAGACATGAACGATGTAAGGACATGTTTCCATCCTCCGATAGGTGTCCACTTATTTGCTTTGTTTGGATATTGTTTTGATTTTAATATAATGATGCTTTATTTTAACTGTTGCATGTAATATGGATAATATTATTATACTTAATAATTTATTAATACTAAGACCTGCAAAGGAGGCCGATTCCAATTAACCGGGCATTGTGGGGGTGCTGGGCCATTTCTCACCTTCCCCACACGTACCCAACTTTTCCAACCCATTAGGGGGTTGGGGATTCCTTAGAAATTGAGTCATGCACCCCTTTCTTTTTTCCGCCTGTCCGGGTGACGCTCCATTTTCTCCAGGCTTAGGCTCGTATTCTCTAAGGCCCCGAGCCTAAACAATGCCAAAGTTGTAAGAACCATTCCACCGGGAGTGGAGGCAAAAATCCCCACTCACAATTATGTTTGCACATATCTTATTACATTATTCCATATTTCTTTTCATATACAACACATTACTCAATTGCTTTGATACATCAACATAATTCACATTATGTATATCATAACATATAACTCATTCATTACAATATATCAAGTAACTTAAAACATTTCTCAACTAAATGTGTTAAGTTTCAATGTCATGTAAATGTATACAATCATTCAAGTTCGTACTTACCTCTAAAAGCAACAACACCACTCTAACAACCTCATCTTCCAAGATATCCCTCATTCCTTTGCTTGGGTAACTAAATTCTCTTCAAAACCTAATCCAAATGTGATTATACATACTCACTTAGTGATACACATGAGAAAATAAGAATAAGAACAATCTAGGGCAAACTATACACTTGACACGCTTAACAACACTGGCGTGTCCCTGACCATGCGCTAATCCCACAACACAGAAGCTTTGACACGCTTAGTGACATGGGCGTGTCACTTCACGTGTCAATTCTCCTCCAACACAGAAGCTATGACACGCTCAGTGACATGGGCATGTGACTGGACGTGTCAATCCTCCAACAACACAGTAGCTATGACACGCTCAGTGACATGGGCGTGTCACTGGACATGTCAATACTACTACTACACAGAAGCTATGACATGCTCAGTGACATGGGCCTGTTATTGGACGTGTCACCGACCCAGAAAATAGAACCAATGACACTCCTAATGACATGGCCGTGTTACTGGCGTGTCAGGCCAAAAACCTAAAATCGACACCAAAAACGCCACATCTAACTATCATCTTTCAATAACCTTATCAACACCACACATACTCAACCTAATCCATCAACATACCATATAATACTTGCATAAACATCAAAACAACTCAAATACAAGCATCAAACACAAACACAACCATTTTTCACAACTCAAACTTACACAACCTACAAATCTTGCTTTCTTCACCAAACTTAACCCTTTTCTTCAATCCAACCCCAAATATCAAAGTTAACAAGATAAAACACTTCAAACATACCAATCAGCCATAAACACATCTACAACAACCATTCACCAACCTCATAAACTCAAACTCAAAAGAAATCAAAGAAACAAGTTGGAAACTTACCAAAAGTGAAGAAAATCCTTAAAACTCCAACTTGATCACTTGAAATCCCTCAAATTCTTGAGTTAGCAAGAAGAAAAATCTCTCCCTTGAAGAAGATGGTGGTGGCCGGCCAAAGAAGAAAGAAGAAGATGAAAATGCAAAGTCAAACCACACTTTTCTCTTTTAACCAAACACCTTTTTCCTTAAATCACTCTCCAACAAGTATTTAATAATATAATAATAAACCCAATTATGTCATCTTCCACTATCTTTAATTAATTCTATTAAAATAATAAAAATATCTTTAGTCCAAATAAGCTATTGACTTGTATATAATATATATCTCTATATATACAACATATAACCACTCCTTCCTCTTATCTTTTCACTTAAATAAATATACACTTGAAATCATTTAATTCAATTTCAACAATTAGCATTTCCAAAATTTTAGAGTATCATTTGGGATATTACAATTCTCCCCCTCTACAAATAAATTTTGTCCTCGAAATTACCTGTTCTCAAGTCTGAAATAACTGAGAAAATTGATCGCGCATCACTTGCTCACTCTCCCAAGTTGCCTCTTCCTTAGCATGATTCTTCCAAAGAACCTTCATAAGTGACACTTTCGTATATCTCAACTCTTTCACTTCATGTGCCAAAATAGCCACTAGTTCTTCATCAAAAGTCAAATCCAGACTCACCTCAATAGATTCCACTGACAAAATATGAGATGGGTCTGACCTGTACCTCCGTCGCATAGAGACATGGAAGACATTGTGTATTCTATCCAATTCAGGCAGCAAAGCAAGTCGATAAGCAACTGGTCCAACTCTATCCAGTACCTCATAAGGTCCAATGAAACAAGGACTCAGCTTCCCTTTGCGGCCAAATCTCAAAATTTTCTTCCAAGGAGACACTTTCAAAAATACTTTATCTCTTACATTGAACTCTATGTCTCTCCTCTTCAAATTTGAATAAGTTTTCTATCGATCTGAAGCTACTTTCAACCGATCCTGAATTATCTTCACTTTCTCTTCCATTTCTTTAATCAAATCGGGACCAACCAACTTACCTTCTCCAACCTAATCCAAACATAGAGGCGTCCTGCATCTTCTACCATATAAGGCCTCACAAGGAGTCATCCCAATGCTAGACTGGTGACTGTTGTTATAGGAAAATTCAATCAATGGAAAGAATCTGTCCCAACTCCTAGAGAAATCAATGATACAACTTCTCAACATATCCTCTAAAATCTGTATCACTCTCTCTAACTGCCCATTTGTCTGAGGATGAAAAGCAGTGCTAAAATGCAACTGAGAACCCAAAGCATCATGCAAACTTTTCCAAAATCTTAAAGTAAACCAGGGATCTCGATTAGACACCAAAGAAGTTGGGACTCCATGCAATCTCACTATCTCACTGATATACAGCTCAGCCAACTTCTCAAGAGAATAGTCCATCCGAACTAGAAGAAAATGAGTTGTCTTTGTCAGCCGATCAATAATCACCCAGATTGCATCATGATTCTTCTGAGTCAACGTTAACCTAGTCACAAAATCCATCGTTACACGCTTCCATTTCCACTCAGGCGCTGATAAAGGTTGGAGTAACCCCAAAGGAACTTGGTGCTCGGCCTTCACTCTCTGATAAGTGACACATTTAGATACAAACTCTGCTATGTCCCACTTCATACCTGACAACCAATAATATTTCTTCAAATCATGATACATCTTAGTAGTCCCAGGGTGCACAGCAAAAGCCGACTGATGTGCTTCCTCAAAAATAATCTTCAATTCCACATCATCAGGAACACACAATCTATCTTTATACCATAAACTGCTATCATCTCTCACATGAAAATCTCGGCTCTCCTCCTTTTAACAATCCAGAACAACTTTCTAAATTTTCTCATCTGCCAACTGAGCCTCTCTAATTTGATCCAACAATATCGGCCTCAACTGCAACTGAGCTAACAAAGCACCATAATCACATGATTCAAAACTAGCATGCAACGCTCTCAACTCAACAAGCAATAAGAGTGAATAAGCAGTCAAACCTGCCAAAGACTTCCGATGAGCAACTACATTTGCCTTACCAGGATGATAATCAATCAAACAGTCATAGTCTTTTATCAACTCCAACCACCATCTCTGCTGAAGATTCAGCTCTCTCTGAACACCCAAGTATTTCAAACTATTGTGATCTGTATAAATGAAACACTTCTCCCCATAAAGGTAATGTCGCCAAATCTTCAAAGCAAAAACTATAGCTGCCAATTCCAAATCATGCGTCAGATAATTAAACTCATGTGGCTTCAACTGCCGCGAAGCATAAGCTATGACTCTACCTTCCTACATCAAAACACAACCTAAACCATTATGTGAAGCATCATTGTAAATCACATATGGTTTATCTTCCACAGGCAAGGTAAGAACAGGAGCTTGAGTCAACATCTCCTTCAACTACTCAAAGCTCGCTTGACACTGAACTGTCCACACGAATTTTACTCCCTTCCGAAGTAATCTAGTGAGTGGAGTAGCTATCAAAGAAAAACCTTTCACAAACCTTCGATAATAGCCTGCCAAACCTAGAAAACTTCTAACCTCAGTCACTATCTTCGGTGGACTCCAAGTCAAAATAGCTTCAACTTTACTCAGATCAACTTTTATACCATCTGCTGAAACCATATGACTGAGAAAAGTTACTTGATCAAGCCAAAACTCACATTTAGATAGTTTAGCATACAATTGCTTCTCCCTCAAAGTTTGCAATACAATATGAAAATGCTTGTCATGATCCTCCTCATCATACGAATACACCAAAATATCATCGATAAAGACCACCACAAACTGATCTAGATAAGATCTAAACACCTTGTTCATCAAATCCATAAATGTTGCTGGTGCATTCGTCAATCCAAAAGGCATCACCAAAAACTCATGATGCCCATACCTCGTGCAGAAAGCTATCTTAGGTACATCTTCCTCTCTGATTCTCAATTGGTGGTACCCTAATCTCAGATCAATCTTAGAGAATATTGCTGCTCCTTTCAACTGATCAAAGAGATCATCTATCCAAGGCAAAGGATACTTATTCTTGATGGTCACTTTATTTAACTGCCGATAATCAATGCACAATCTTAAGGTACCATCCTTCTTCTTCACAAACAAAACAGGTGCTCCGTCCTGCAACTGCACCTTCAACTCTCTCAACTCAGCAGGCGCCATTCGATAAGGAGTAATAGAGATGGGAGTGGAACCAGGCAACAAATCGATACCAAACTCAACCTCTCTCTCATGGAGTATCCCTGGCAACTCCTCAGGGAAAATATCTAAGAATTCAACAACTGCGGGTATACTATCAAATTGAGAACCCACTACCCTGGTATCTACAACATGAGCAAGATAAGCATCGCACCCTTTCAGAATCATCCTCCTACCTGCAACAGCTAAAACAAACATGGATGCAAGATGTCTCTACTCACTAGATACCATAACACTTCTATCATCACCGATTCTCAGAGTAACACACTTATTCTGACAGTCTACCACAGCCCCATGCTTGGATAACCAATCCATGCCTAAGATTAAATCATAATCCTTGAAAGGCATTTCAATCAAATCATCGAGAAACTCCTCATCCTGAACAACAACTGTGCTATCTCGGTGCAGCTTACTCACCACAACACTATGCCCTAAAAGATTTGTCACCAAAACATCAAATCCTAAGGACTTAGAATGCAATTCAGTCATAGGCAAGATAGATGCACTAATGTAAGAATGTGTAGATCCAGGATCTATCAGAGGAAGAACTGAAATGCCAAATAAAGAGAATGTACCAGCAATGATGGCTGAAGCATCCGGTTGTCTCTACATCACATAAACCCGCTGAGATGGCCCAGCCTTATCTGGCCTACTGCCTCCAGATGTAGAGCCTCCTCTCTGACTAAACCCAGGTAGACCACCACTACTAAAACCTCTGCCACCTCGACCTCCTCTGACACTATGTTGAGAAACTGTAGAATCTGCTTGTCTATCCTCTGGTGGCTATGGACAATCTCTGACAAAATGATCTGGCGACCCACATCTGAAACACACTCCCGAAGTACTTCTCCACCAGCAATCACCTCCGTGTGCTCTACCACAATGAACACATGTAGGTGGAGCAGACCTCTGAACCACTGGGGTCGGTGTACTAGCCACAGAAACTGTAGGTCTCAATCTCTACTTCTGATGTGGTACTGACCTACCAGGCTACCTCTCGCCCCTACTAAACCTCTGAAAATGACCTCCTCATCCTCTCTTTGCAGATGAAGACCGTGCCTCAAACTAGGGTCTCCTAACTCTGGTCTCCTCCTCAGTAGCAACTGTTGCAATACCCTGTGCTCTCTCAACACTCCTGGTAGCTGCAACTAGTTGGGAAAGATCCTGATATCGGGAGCCTATGACAATACACATAATAGAGGGTCTCAACCCCTCCGCAAATCTCCTACACCGGTCTATCTCATCTGAAATAATCCCACCGGCATAATGAGTCAACCGGATAAAATCAATCTCATACTCTGTCACTATCCGGTTATCCTGTCTCAGACTCAGAAACTCCATCATCTTCGATCCTTATACTCCCTCGGATTGTACTTCTACTCAAACTCCCACAGAAAATCACCATAAGTCAAGGTTGGTGGATTATCCATCGCATGTGGAACAGTCTTCCACCAATAATATGCATCTCTCTGCAGAAAGAATCTAGCATAATCAAATTTTTCTTCAGGAGAAGCTTGCAGCTGGATGAATACCCTCTGGACTCTATCTAACCACTGCTCAGCTACTGCAGGATCTATAGTACCAATGAAATCCTTAGCTCCAAACTTCCTCAATTTATCATATTGGCTCACCGGTACTTGTGGCTACAGTTGCGGTGGCGACTACTAAACTAGAGCCTGCCTAAATAATTCTACCATATGTCGTAACCAAATCGGCAGAATCTCATCAGCAGCTGGTCTCTCTAGCACAGGAGTAGGTGCCTCTCCAGCTATCTCAACCCTAGGTCCATCTCTACCCTCAATAGGAGCTACACTCTCGGCACTATCCTCTACGGACTGACGTGTCTGAGATGCCATCACTACCTATATTTGCAAACACAACAGAATATACCTCATAAAAGATCAGAAACTGCCAGTGGCAATGCATGTATCTTATTTTAAAACCATAATTTAAAATCAAAATTTTCTTTTTCTTACAATTCACCTAGGTTGAGAACCTCAAACCTACGCTTTAATACCAAAACAAATGTAACACCCCCGTACCCCATATTCGTATGCCATACACACACATATGTAACATACGTATACTAGATACAAGGATGTCACAAACCATTTTCCTTAAACCAAACCAAACTTTAAAACTTTAACATCAAATCATCATTTCAACAATATGAGTAAACTTAAAAATTTAACTTATTTTATAAATAGTTATAGATAAAACATTCCTTGTTAAAAATACATATATATATTTAACATCATCACCCAAAAGTTTATCCAAAATATTTGTTTAATAAGCAGCGGAATATACATATGTTTACATCAAAGTTTATAAATACAAAAATATGAAATTTATACATGCTGGCAGTTCATATCTGATCTTGATGTCCAAAATCAACAATTCACAAGGGATCACAAGCCTAGATTCGACTCGGTCTAGTTGAACTTTTCGACACAATTGGATCTACCCTGTCACCGGCGCGATGAACCACAATCGTGCTAAGTCAAAAGCTTAGTGGTACAAACTTTGATTCAATATAGATCCATGCGATGCTAATGCACAACACATGTGAATATAACAACTCATTTCACTATATATAGCATAACTCATAACATTATATTAATAATTTGCATCACATTTCACAATTCAAATTAAAGCAAAGACAAGCATGGACCCAAAAAGGATCTAATATGCTATTCAAATTTCAGAGTTACTGCTTTGGTCCATAATGACACCTTGTGTCTAGCCCCATAGGCAATATATATATCCAAGGATAATCCAACTAGATCTGAGCTTCCAGTCTTTTCACTCAGTCTAGCATTAAGGATTTGTTTTTAAGGCTTACGACCCGGTCTTTTCACCCCCAATAACGTCACTTTTATCAGCTGGGCCCAGCTTACAACTCGGTCTTTTCACCTGTCCAGCAATTCATAGGCATGCCGCCAAACCCAGAACTCTAAAAATTAAATAACATATTAGGCACACAATTTATTCATTTATCTCATTATCAAATACTTTCATAATTCCATTCTCATTTCATTTCTCATAATCAAACTAGGCACATTGCCTTAATATATCATCCTTTTTCTCATTCTTCTCTCTTATATCACTAACAATTTGTTACATTATGTTTGCACATATCTTATTACATTATTCCATATTTCTTTTCATATACAACACATTACTCAATTGCTTTGATACATCAACATAATTCACATTATGTATATCATAACATATAACTCATTCATTAACAATATATCAAGTAACTTAACACATTTCTCAACTAAATGTGCTAAGTCCCAATGTCATGTAAATGTATGCAATCATTCAAGTCCGTACTTACCTCTAAAAGCAATAACACCACTCTAACAACCTTCTCTTCCAAGATATCCCTCAATCCTTGGCTTGGGTAACTCAATTCTCTTCAAAACCTAATCCAAAGGTGATTATACATACTCACTTAGTGATACACATGAGAAAATAGGAATAAGAACCATCTAGGGCAAACTATACACTTGACATGCTCAACAACACGGGCGTGTCGCTGACCATGCCCTAATCCCACAACACAGAAGCTTTGGCATGCTCAGTGTCATGGGTGTGTCACTTCACGTGTCAATTCTCCTCCAACACAGAAGCTATGACACGCTCAGTGACATGGGCGTGTCACTGGACGTGTCAATCCTCCAATAATACAGTAGCTATGACATGCTCAGTGACATAGGCGTGTCATTGGATGTGTCACCAACCCAGAAAATAGAACCAATGACACGCCCAAAGACATGGCCATGTTACTGAGTGTGTCAGGCAAAAAACCTGAAATAGACACTAAAAATGCCACATCCAACTATCATCTTTCAATAACCTTATCAACACTACACAAACTCAACCAAATCCATCAACATACCATATAATACTTGCATAAACATCAAAACAACTCAAATACAAGCATCAAACACAAACACAACCATTTTTCACAACTCAAACTTACACAACCCACAACTCTTTTCTTCACCAAAGTTAATCCTTTCTTCAATCCAACCCCAAATATCAAAGTTAACATGACAAAACACTTCAAACATACCAATCAACCACAAACACATCTACAACAACCATTCACCAAACTCATAAGCACAAACTCAAAAGAAATCAAAGAAACAAGTTGGAAACTTACCAAAAGTGAAGAAAATCCTTAAAACTTCAACTTGATCACTTGAAATCTTTCAAATTCTTGAGTTAGTAAGAAGCAAAATCTCTCCCTTGAAGAAGATGGTGGTGGCCGGCCAAAGAAGAAAGAAGAAGATGAAAATGCAAAGTCAAACCACACTCTTCTTTTTTAACCAAACTCCTTTTCCTCAAATCACTCTCCACTAAGTATTTAATAATATAATAATAAACCCAATTATGTCATCTTCCACTATCTTTAATTAATTTTATTAAAATAATAAAAAAATCATTAGACCAAATAAGCTATTGACTAGTATATAGTATATATATCTCTATATATACAACATATACACACTCCTTCCTCTTATCTTTTCACTTACATAAATATACACTTCAAATCATTTAATTCAATTTCAACAATTAGCATTTCCAAAATTTTAGGGTATCATTTGGGATATTACACTTCCTTAATATGGTCTAACAATAATGGCCACAACTGAAACTGAGCCATAAGCACACCATCATCACATACCTGAAATCTGGCATGCAACTCCCTTAACTCAACAAGAAATAAGAGTGAATAGGCAGTCAAACCTACCATGGACTTTTGATTCAAGGCATCCACAACCATATTTGCTTTTCCAAGATGATATCAATAAAGCAGTCATAATTGTTTATTAGCTCTAACCATTGTTTCTACTGAAGATTCAACTCCTTTTGGACACCTAAATACTTGAAACTCTTATTATCAAAATAAATGAAGAATTTCTCCCTATATAAATAATACCACTAAATCTTCAATGTAAAAACTATGGCTGCCATCTCCAAATCATGAGTCGGGTAGTGTAACTCATGAGGCTTCAATTGTTGAGATGCATAACCAGTAACTCTACCCTCCTACACCAAACATGACTTAAACCACTATGTGAAGCATCATTGTATATCACATATGATTTACCTTCCATAGGCAGAGTAAGGATAGGAGTCTGAGTCAACATGTCTGTGAGCGGGGATTTTTGCCCCCACTCCCGGTGGAATGGTTCTTACGACTTCGGCACTTTTTAGGCTCGGGGTCTTAGAGAACAAGGACCTAAGTCTAAAAAAATGGAGTCGCCACCCAGACGGGCCAGAAAAAAGAAAGGGGTGGATGACTCAATTCCTAAGGAATCCCCAACCCCCTAAAGGGTTCAGAAAGTTGGGTACGTGTGGGGAATGTGAGAAATGGACCAGCACCCCCACAACGCCCAGTTCATTGAAACCGGCTTCCTTTTCATGTCTTAATATTATAAAATTCTTAAGTATAACGATATTATCCATACTACATGCAACAATTAAAATAAAGCATCATTATATTAAAATCAAAGCAATGTCCAAACAAAGCAAATAAATTGACACCCATCCGAGGATGGAAACATGTCCTTACATCATCCATGTCTAAACTAAATAGGGCACCCACCAAAAGGTAGAAACATGTCCTTTACATTGGTCTAAAATATAAAAGCAATCTAAATTACATGGCATGTAACTAATTAGGTACCCACAAAGTGGAAACATACCTCTCACACTTTTAATACTAAAACAAACAAATAATAACAATAAAGAAAACATCCATCCATGATAAATTAAATAAATCAATCATTGAAATTAAATAAATCATCCACCAAAGCATATAATAGGGTACATAATCAAATCTAAAAATAAAGCAAGTAAAGATACAAATTAAGGTTTACTGTTTCTATTTAAAGTTCTTTAATTAACATTTAGGATTTTGGGATTTTAGTATTATTATTGTTATTTATTTAACCTACTGTAAAGGTTTTGGAAAATTGGAATGAATTAGGGTTTCATGAATCAAATTAGGGTTTAGGGGTAACATTATGAAATTAGGGTTTTGGAATCTTAAGATATTAGGTTTATAACTCTTGGTTACTGGATTGTGATTTTAGGTTTACTGTATTGAGTTTTAAGGTTTATGTTTATAAGATTTTAAGGTTTTAAGGTTTAGGATTTAGGAAAACTAGGGTTTACCGTATTAATTTTGAGAGAATTAGGGTTTTTGACATTTGGAAAACATATTTGATTTTAGGATTTAAGAAAATAGTTATAAAATAATTATGATTTTTTAGAAACTGTAAAGTAGGTTAGGGTTTGGAGATTTAAGAAAACATTTGAAAATTTTGGAAAAAAAGTTAGAGGAAAACAGTTTAGGGTTTTATAAAGTTTTTGAAAATAGAAGAAACGATTTAATGTTTTTAAGGTTTTTGAAAACAGAAGAAATGAATTAGGGTTTTTGGAGACAGAAGAAATAAATTAGGATTTTTGAGATTTTTTTTTGGGAAACAGAAGAAATAATTTAGGGTTCTTAAGGTTTTTTGAAACAGAAGAAATAAATTTGGGTTCTTAAGGTTTTTGAAACAAAGATCAAATTACTATATATTTAAAGATCAAAGTACTGTGTGCATGTTCTTATTAATCAAAGAAACAAAGCTACATAAATATATAATCTATGATTAAAGATCAAACCTGCGTAGTTGGTTCCACCAAAATTGAATTCTGGATGAACAAAAAACAAAGGCAGTGTGGCTACCTTTGATGAATTGTTGGTTGCTTACTTGTTGCTAATCTTCTCTGGCTAGGGTTTTCTGTAATCCAAGTATAATAGTCCAATTCTCGATCACCAACTTTTCCTCCTGATCTAAATTCCAAGTCCCAATCCTAGTCCCTTAATTCTGAGTTTTAAAGTCTTATTTATAGCAAAAATCATAAACCTAATTCTAATTGTTTAAGGAAACTAAAATTAATTAGGAAAAGAAACCAAAACCAAATAGAATATGGTTTCAGAAAAAATTGCGCTGGAAAATTTCACTGGCAAAAACTGCGAGCGTTGGCGATGACTGCGAGAGCTGGCGAAAAATTGCGAGGCGATGGACAGGCAGCGAGCCAATTCGCCGCAGGAATTGGCCAAGGCCATTTAGCAGCAAGAATTTCCTGCGGCGAAATGGCCTCGCAGGAAATTCCTGCCGGTGAATTGGCCTTGGCTAATTGGACCTTCGGCAATGAAATATTTTCGTCACCGATTTTCCCGTTGCCAATTTTTATTTTTATTTTTTATTTTTTATTTTTATTTTTTATTATTATATTTTTTATTAACTTCACCATTTTAATTTTTATTAAAAAATACAAATAGTAAATACTAAAATAAATATTATTTAATTAAAATACCACAAAAATTACTTTGGACTATATAAAAAAATAACGGACTGGACTGGGTAAAATATTAAGGGTCTACAGTTTTTCTGTCGCCGATTTTTATTTTTATTTTTTATTATTATATTTTTTATTAACTTCACCATTTTTATTTTTTTATTAAAAATTATAAATAATAAATACTAAAATAAATATTATTTAATTAAAATACCACAAAAATTATTTTGGACTATATAAAAAATAACGGACCGGACTGGGTAAAAAATTAAGCGTCTACAATGTCTCTCAACTGCTAAAGCTTGTTTGACACTAATCTATCCACACAAATCTAACTACTTTTGGAAGTAATCCGGTGAGTGGTGTAGCAATTATGAAAAAACCCTTCACAAATCGAAGGTAGTAGCCTACCAATCCCAGAAAAATTTTGACTTCTATAACACCTTTTGGTAGACTCCAATTCAAGATTACTTTTAATTTGCTCGGATCAACTTTAATACCCTCAGCTGAATTTACATATCCGAGAGAAGTCACCTGATCCAATCAAAACTCACATTTAGAAATCTTAGCGTACAACTGTTTCTCTCTCTCAATGTCTGCAGTATGATCCACAGATGCCTATCATGATCTTCTTTACTATGTGAATACACCAATATATCATAAATGAAAACCACCACAAACTAATCTAAATATGGTCAGAAGATTCAGTTCATCAAGTCCATGAATGTTGTTGGTGCATTCATTAGTCTAAAAGGGCATCACCAAAAACTCAAAATGCTCGCATCTCATGTGAAAAGCAATCTAGGGTACATCAACATCTTTAACTCTCAACTGATGGTACCTGATCTCAAATCAATCTTAGAGAATAATATGGCTCTCTTTAACTGATTAAAGAGATCATCAATATAAGGAAAAGATACTTGTTCTTGATCATCACCTTATTCAATCGCCGGTAGTTAATGTATAATCTCAAGGTGCCATCCTTCATCGTCACAAATAGTATGCGTGCTCCCCATGGTGAAACACTAGGGCATATAACCTTTATCCAACAACTCCTGCAACTAAACTTTCAACTCTTTTATTTCTATAGGTGCCATCCGATAAAGAGTAATCGAGATAGGAGTGGTACTAGGCATTGGTAACTCATTAGGGAACACATCAGGAAACTCTGCCACTATAAAAATACTACCAAGCCTAAACCCCTCAGCTCTAGTATCTATTACATGTGCTAGGGAAGCTAAACACCTCTTCTGGATCA
The DNA here is from genome assembly GCA_947685225.1 of Garcia nutans. NCBI lineage: Eukaryota > Viridiplantae > Streptophyta > Magnoliopsida > Malpighiales > Euphorbiaceae > Garcia > Garcia nutans. Next base: position 9,370,262 of record CANTUV010000003.1, on the reverse strand, counting down.
TCCTCCTAGCTGAAATAGCTGAGCTAAACAAGGATGAGAGGTGCCACTGCTCACCATATACCACCACCTCCTTCCATAACGTGTTCTCAGAGTAACACATTTGTGCTGACAATCCATTACTGTCCATTGTCTGAATAACCAATCGATAGCCAAAATGAGATCTTAATCCTAAAGGGTATCTCAATCAAATCATTGAGAAACTCCTCATCAAATACCATAATTAGACTATCTTGGTAGACTATGTTAAACACCACACTATGCCCTAAAGGGTTGGTCACGAGCACATCAAACTCTAAAGACTTAGAATGCACATCACTCATAGGTAGAATGGATGCACTTATGTATGAATATGTCTATCGAGGGTTTATCAATGCATGAATTGAATAACCAAGTAAAGAGAAAGTACCAACTATCACCGCTGAAGCATCCAGCTATCTATGCATCACATATACCCATTGTAATATTCATCCACCCTCTGGTCTTCTCCTGGTAGTAGACCAGACCCCGGTCTGCCTCCTCTACTAGTGCCTCTACCACCTTGACCCCCTCTAACACTGGGTTTAGAAGTTGTTGTGTCAATCTCCCTGTCATATAGTGGCTCTGGGAAATCTCTAATAAAATGGTGTATGGAATCACAATTGAAAAAAATTGGTGTACTAGTCCCCCAATAGACACCTCTATGCACATGTCCACACTAAGCACAAACAGTTGGAGGAGATCTCTAAGACACTGGAGTCGGGGCACTAGCTATTGAGGCTACAAGTCTCTGCCTCTGCTATAATTATGATGATCTACCAGGCTGCCCTGTCTCTTACTAACCCTCTGAGGAAATCCCCCTCGGCCTCTTTTCACATATAAAGACTCTGCCTCGCCCTGGGGTGTCATAGCTCTACTCTACTCTGCTCTCGCTATAGTTGCAAACCTCTAGGCTTTCTCAACATTCTGGGAAGCGGACACCAGCCTAAATAAATCATCATATTGTACTGCAGCTACTAGGCACATGATAGATGGCCTTAGACGCTCCTCAAACCTCCAGTACCTATCTATCTCATCAGATAACAAATCTCATGTATACTTGCTCAATCAAAGGAAATCCTTCTCTTACTCTGTAACTATCTTCATTAACTACTTCAAATTCAAGAATTCCTTCTTCTTGGCATCTTTATACTCTTACGGCATGTATTTCTTCTCAAATTCCTGTAGGTGACACTGATGGATCATCCAACCTGTGAGGAATAGTCTTCACCAGTCATAGGTGTCCCCCTCTAGAAGAGACAAGGCATAATCAAACTTCTCTTCTGCACTAGCCTGTAATAGGATGAATGCCCTCTGAACTCTATCTAGCCATTGCTTTGCCTCGACTAGATCAACTGTGCCAACAAAATTAGTAGCCTTGTACTTCCTCAGCTTGTCATACTTCCTAGTCTATAGCTACTACTGCTGCTACTGTACTAGGACCTGACAAAGTAGCTCTAAAATCTGTTACACCCAGACTAGTGGAATCTCCTGTACTACTAGTCTGACTGGCACTAATACAGATGCCACCCCATTAGTCTTAGCACTAGCTCTAGCTCTACCCTCTTCAAGAGCAACACTCTCAACACTCCTTCACTAGACTAGTGTGTCCTAGATACCATATCCACCTATAAATAAAATCACATCGATATTGCCACATCATATACAAATTTAAATGCCAGTGCAAATCAAATATGAAATGTTAAAATCACATTTTAAATTTCCTTTTTTTCTCTCTCTTATAACCCACCTAAGTCAAGAATCTCAAACCTTGGCTCCGATGCCAAAATAAATATAAAACCCTTATACCCGATATACATATTATACATATACCCTGTATATGTAAAATACACATATAGACTACAAGAATGTCACATTTTCAGCCCTTTCAAAAATTTCCATAATTTCAAAAGAAATATCTTAAACCATAAAGTGTACTCCAATACAAAAATAAAAATATTTGCTAGTAGTTTAAATAATAAAAATACTTATTTGAATGAAAAATCTTGAAAAGAAAAATTCGACATAGTTTTGATTGTAATTTGGATATTTCCAAAAATCAATTTCACAGCCTGCATAAAGTTTAACACTCCTAAATAAATCACGTATGCCTAAAACTCCAATACTCCTCAAAAGTTCTTCCAACTTTCAAACATATATTTTATATGGAAAAATGTAGAAAAGTATACCAAATATACACATTTAGTCCAAAAACTTTATAATTTACATCTTTTGCAAATATAAAAACATAAATCATATACTTAAATCAAATTTCACAAAATTTAAAATATTTACATGAAGTGTAGATGGCTCTGATCCGTGATAACCTATTCAAAACTCCAAAAGTAGTCAATCCCTATCTAGACCTAACCAAGTCTAGCAGAACTCTCTGGAACCTTTGAATTAACCCTGTCTCATGCGCGATGAATTTCAATCGCACTATGCTAATAGCCTAGCAATACATACATTGGTACAAAAATAATGACATTTTATATACAATGCCATAAATGCACTATACTACAAATGTCAAACAACATATACATACTTTTATCAACATATCAATCTTCCACACATATTGGGCCCAACAATCCTTATAAAATGGTCTAGCTCCAGAATTATTGTCTTGGTCTAACTCCATCATATGTGATACTAGCATGTCCCACTCAAAGGCATACCAAACCTTCGATGCTAGCATGTCTCACTCGAAGGCATAATAAATATGTGACATCAGCGTGTCTCATCCTAATGTGTAATAACATTTAACAATAAAATTTCAAAACTAAAGTCTATATAAGGTAAACATGCAATCACATTTCTCATATTCCACTTTTCTCTTATTTTCCATATTTCATCCATTTCTTTTCAAAATTTCCTAAACATAATCAACATCATTATCACGTTTAATGCAAATGTGGCTTACTACCACATTTAGTGCACAATGTTCACATTCTACACCTAATGTCACAATTAGTCATTCTCCAATTACTTATCATGCCATAAACAATTCAAATCGAGTGTTATTACTTCAAACAATGCTTTTTATACACATGAATAATTATTCAAGTATCATAATGCAGTCACCATGTGCAATGTGTTATGCTTAAAATCAATGCAAAACAATTACATTAAGTGTCAAAGCATGTACTAACCTAACATTTCACCACTTCTAAGTTAGAAAACCCACTTTATCACCATTTTCACAATAAGTCCTTTCACCACTAGGGTTGGAAATTTTCTTCTGCTCAATGCCTATTCAAAATTTTGAATGTTTATAATTATTTAGAATCACATTTTAAGACATTTCAACCATTAAACACTAATCAAACAATATTCCCACCAATTTTCAAACTTTTGCCCTAAGTCTCTTTAATTTTGGAAATCTATTATACTCAATTTTAATTCCTATTTTAAGTTCATTTTTATCATTAAAAACATATTATAACATGATTTAAGCAATTAAACACAATTTACATCAATTTTTAAGAATACTCATTAAAAACCCTAAATTTGCCACTAACCCTTCCAAATTCCATTTAAATTTAACCAAATCAACTATCTAACTATAAAATCTTTGTCTCCTCATCAAAATAACACCTTCCATACCCATTAAACAAATTATCTCATCACCCATCAAAAACCCAAATCACACAACCAAAAATTCCAAAGAAACCTCAAAAATTAAGTAAGAAAGCTTACTAACTTGTGAAGAAATCACCAAAACTCACTTTAATTCTTTGAAGTCTTTCAAAAATTTATTGTTGGTGAAGATGAAAGCTCCACTCCTCTTCCAACCATGGTGGCCAACTTCAGGAAGAAGAAGAAGATGAATAACTTTTCAATTTGACTTTTATTTTTCCTTTTTATTTTAACTATATATAAAATATTTAATTATTTTAATTAATTAATTATTTATTTATTTTTAAATTGTTTATTTTCATCTTCCATTCAAAAATATATTATTTTCGAATCTTTTATAATTTTAACTATTCATTTTTTAACTTTTATTTTTTACATGTTGACTTTTATATGTTATATATATTCTACATATACCTCACGTATACATTTCATGTTCTCTCACATCTAACACTTCATTTAACCTTCCTAGCTACATATTCATTTAATTAAATTAAATTTTATTTTAGTAAATTTTTGAATGTTACATACATATCTTATTAATATTTTAAAGTGGTGATTTTATTTCTTTTACATATGGTAGTTCAGTAACTATTTGCTTATGTTATAATTTTTGAAAAATTATGAATATACACAAACCACTGAGCAATAGCTTAGCATGTTAGATTTATTTCTGATACATAGATCAAATGCACATAATAGATCCATCAAAATGAGATTTCAAAGCTTCATAATCAACTACATCTCAGAATATGTTGAATGAAGGATTTTGTACTATGTATTTTGTTTTGTTCACATAGAAATTCTTTAAATTTTAAATGTCAATTGTATAATTATGGGTAACCTAGATTTTTTATATACTTTGTAATTATGGGTTATATTTTGTTAGTTTGACTTGAGTTATAACTATATAGTAAAATATGATAATTATGGAGAATGTTTGATATGCAAACATGTTGATAAAAGTAAAGGTATTTAAATCAAATTATGGGTGATTATTAGTGAAGTGATGAGATTAGAGTTGAGTTTGAAAATAAGAAATATTGTGAGTTTTTTCTTCTGCGGGTTTTGTTTTTGTTTGGACAAAATATTGGCAGTGTCAAATTTTAATTTTTTATAACATTTGAAAAATGAGGGTTTTCTATGTGTTGGGTTCGACATATACAAATATTTGTTTTGTTTTGATGGGTCTCTTGCAGCACAATTGACAAGCAACCCAATCGATAAGAAGGTATTTTTCTTCGAACATCTGACTAGGTGTTCTAGCAGGAAGAAAATGCCCTTATACGGAAAAGGTCTTCATTGATTTCGCACGATCTCAATTCCTCATTTTGACATGCCACTTATAAGGAAATGCTATTTGCTAGTTTCCCTTGGAAATTCCACATTGTCAGTCTCAACATAAAAAAATTGAGGAATCACAACATTCAAAGATGCTGAAAAGATTAGAGGAGATGCATAATGTACTCGAAAAATATGAGTTGCCAAAATTTTTATTGACAATTACTTTAGTGTTTACTAGAAATTGAATGAAAAGGTGTATAGGTATTTTATCATCTCTTGATAGTTCTAAATAGGATTATCAAGGGATGTTACAACCAATCCTTAGGTTACTCAAGAGTTGCCTAACTTGTTGTTGAGGTGGTTTGTCATTGACTTACTTTGGGGCTTCATTCACCTCAAGCTTCTCAAATGAGCTTACAAGATCATCAAAAGGACTACCTTCCCCAAGCTCAAGCTTAGATGATTCATCAAAAATAATATGCATTAATTCTTCTACAACTAAGTATCTTCTATTAAAGACTTGATTTTTGCCACTTGTGGAATTTGCTTACAACAACAGTCACCAATCCAGTATTGGTATGGCACCATTTGAGGCATTATATGGCAGAAGATGCAGAACACCTTTATGTTGGAATGAAATGGGAGAGGGAAAGTTAGTTGGTCCTGATTTGGTAAAAGAGACTGAAGAGAAAGTGAAGATAATTCAGGATCGGTTAAGAACAGCTTCAGACCGACAGAAATCTTATTCAAATTTGAAAAGAAGAGACATAGAATTTGATATTGGAGATAAAGTATTTTTGAAGGTGTCTCCTTGGAAGAAGATTTTGAGATTTGGTCGGAGAGGGAAGCTGAGTCCTCGTTTCATTGGACCTTATGAAGTTTTGGAAAGAGTTGGGCCAGTTGCTTATCGTCTAGCATTACCGCCTGAATTGGATAGAATCCATAATGTATTCCATGTTTCTATGTTGCGGAGGTATAGATCAGATCCATCTCACATCTTGCCAGTGGAATCTAATGAAGTGAGTCCGGATCTGATATTTGAAGAAGAACCAGTTGCTATTTTGGCACATGAAGTGAAAGAGTTAAGGAATAAGAAAGTGCCATTGGTGAAGGTTCTTTGGAAGAATCATGGGAAAGAAGAGGCAACTTGGGAAAGCGAGCAAGCAATGCAAGATCAATATCCTCAACTGTTTTAGGCTTGATATCAGGTAATTTCGAGGACGAAATTTCTTTTTAGAGGGGGAGAATTGTAATATCCCAAAGTATGCCCTAGAAGTTTTGATATTATTGTTGTAATTGTATTGAATGTATATGTTAAATTTTAATGAGAAGAGAACTTTAAAGGGAAGTGTATATGTTGTGTGTATGGATATATATACAACATATATACAAGTCAAATGGGTTGGTCAAAGGAAGAAGATATTTATTTTGTTATTTGTGAAATTACTAAAAAGGGCAATAAGGTGAAAGAGAATTAAAAATTTTATAGAAGAGGGTGTGTAAGTAATTTTCTTTTTAGATTGCTTGGTGGAGGTTTAAAGAGAAGAAAAGTTTGACTTTGTTTCTTCATTTTCTATTCTTTTCCTTTGCTTGGCCGGCTCATCAAAGTCACAAGAGAGCAAGAGGGGTTCTTGAATTCTAAGAGCTAATTGAAGGAAGAATCAAGTGATTGAGTTGAAAATTTTGAGGTTTCATCAACTTTGGTAAGTTCTCTCTTGATTTCTCTTGTTTATTTTGAAGTTGTGTTTGAGTTTGATAGATTATTGTTGATGATAGGAGTGTGTTTTGGTTGTGTTGTGTTTAAGAGTGTTTAATTCATTTGATTCTTGGATTTTTGAGTTTGGATTGAAGAAAAGAGTAAGTTGATTGGAAGAGAAAGTGTGTGATTGTATTTAGGGTTTGTGGTGATGTTTATGATTTGTGATTGATATATGTCTTGAGTTGTTTTAGTGTTTTTACAAGTTTGTTATGAGTTTTGGGTATGTTGGGTTAAGTTTTTTTGAAGTGGATGTTGGTGAAAGGAAGGGTTTTGTTGGAGGAAGTGTTGTTGTGGCCGGAATCTGTATTTTTGGCCTGACACGCCCATGAGCATGACCAGGATTTTGGATGTGTCGATGATTCTGTGTTTTTGATGGGTGACACGAGCAGTGACACGCCCATGTCACTGAGCGTGTCACAGCTTCTGTGTAGTAGTAGTATTTACACGTCCAATGACACACCCATGTCACTGAGCGTGTCATAGCTACTGTGTTGGTGAGGAATTGACACCGCCATGAACATGCCTATGTTGTTGGACGTGTCAATGTTTCTGTGAGACAGAATGTATTACACGTTCAGTGACACGCCCGTGATTCTGAGCCTGTCAAAGCTTCTGTGTTGTGAGTTTAGGGCACGGTCAGGGACACGCTCGTGTTGTTGAGTGTGTCATGTGTAGAGTTTGCCCTAGTTAACCTAATCTATTTTATCTCATATGAATTATTCTTTTGGATTACGTTGTGAAGAGGTTGATTTGCCCTAATTTAAGTGGTGAAGAAGTGTTGGAAAAGGAAGTATATAGATTTGTATAAGTGGTGTTCAAGGTAAGTACAAACCCTAAATTAATGCATATATTCTTATGATCTTGAGACTTAATCCATATGATTATTAATGTGATAAGTACTCTATTGCATTGTTGATGCATATTAATAATATTATGTTTTGCATAATGTGAATGGAGATAATTGAGGCATGTATGCCTATATGATGATGTTCAATGTAATTGATTATGTATACTTGAATATTGAGATGTGAAGCCATTGTAATTGGCCATGATGATTCAAATGTGATGAGAAGCCATTGTGATTGGCTATGATGATTCAATTGAAATAAGTGGGGCATGTTTGCCTAGATAATGATGAGAATTGAGAATGGAATTGAGAATGAAGTAATAAATGAATTGTGTGGCTAATGTGTTATTCCATTTTCAAAGTTTGTTGTTGGTGGCATGCCTATAGTAACAATCTCTTGAAGTTAGGTTGGGCTTGATCCTTGAAGCCAAGTTGGGTTGAAGTTTAACATGTTTTACTCCCCTTAAAGCTTGGTTGGATCTAGTCCTTGAAGCCTAATTGAGATGTTACAACCCTTGAAGCTAGGTTGGGTTTGGTTCTTGAAGCCAAGTTGGGTTGATACTTAGCATGCTTTGTTCCCTTTGAAGCTTGGTTGAACCTAAATCCTTGAAGCCTAGTTGGGATAATGATAAATGTGAAAATTAAACCAAAACATTAACTCTGAAAGTTGAATGGCATATTAGTGTCTTTGGGCCCATGCTTGTCTTTATTTAAATGTGACTAATGAATAATGAGATTCAATGTAAGATTTTGATGGGTGATATCCTTATGTATAAGTATAATGTTTGAACATATTATATTGGCATCCCATTGCATCAAAACATAGTATTATTGTAGTTTGTACCACTAAGCCGTTGGCTTAGCGCGATTATGATTTATCGCGCAGGTAGCAGGGAAGAACCGAAGAGTTCCTCTAGGCCGAGTAGAGGCTAGATCTTGAGGTGTTGCTAGTGAAGCTTAAAGATCGAAGACATACTACCAAACCTGTATATATTTATGTTTTGTAAAACTTGAGTTTTAATGTATATGTATTTGTAAATATTTGTTACATTTTCTGCTGTGTATTTAATAAACATTGAGTCTATTGTGTTTCATAAATTCCTTTAAATGTTTTGAATTTATTTATAATTTTGTTGAAAGGATTATTTGTATGTTTTATAAACGGTGGCATACCTGTATTCGGTATACGTATATTACGATCGTATAAGCATGCTGTGTACGTATACGGGGTATGGGGGTTTTACACTACAGATCATAAGAAGTTTTGCTTATTAAAGGTCTTTTAAAAACTCTATTAGAAACACAGCACGCGGTATTTATGGCTTTAACCCAAAAGTATGAAGGAAGTTCATACTCATTAAGCATAGTACTAACTATTTCTACTAACATTCTATTTTTCCTCCATATAATAGAGTCCAAATTGTGTGAAATACCAAGCTCAACACAAAAGTTTTCAAATTCCTCATTTTTAAATTCCCTACCATGATCACTTCTAATAGATGTAATCTTGTAGCCTTTTTCATTTTAAACCTTTTTAGCAAAAGGCCAAATATGTAAGTACCCCCCAAACTTGTAGCGTTTAGTCACTTTACTCCCTAAACTTTGATTTTAATCACTTTACCCCCTATACTTAGCTATTTGTTACAGATAGATACTTATATTAATGAATATTGATTGCACAAAATATGTACCTCAGTGACTAGGTGTAGCTTAGAGAGTTTATATTTATAAGTTAAAAAAAATATGAGCTCAGGAGGCTATATGGTTAAATTGAAAGTTTAAGGGGCAAAGTGACTAATAGCTACAAATTCAAGGGGCTATCACAATTCTACCCATTTTATTCAAAACAAATACTAGTTACATAAACCCTAACCTAACTTAAATAAAAACCCTAAATTCACCTCTACCTTCACCAAGCTTCACTCCAACTCAATCATTTCCACCTTAAAATCATTACATATACATCAGAATACCATCATAGAAATCCATATTAATAATTATTAAAACCTTAATTGAAACGTGAAATTTCACATATTCATTAATTTAAAGGGAAGGTTCTTAACTTGGGAAGAACTCTTACCTTTTCATTGGAAATCTTCAAAACCATTCTAAATCCTTAGCAATACTTGTAAATTAGATGGATATGAAGAACCAAAGCTGTCCCCTACCCATCCATGGAGTTCGGCCAACTAATAAGAAGAAAAAGATGAATTTTCCCTTTTTCAATTCTTTCTATTTCTACTGATTATATAAACCCTAGCATAATTTCCATAAAAACCCTAAATTCCTTGTTACCTTCACAAAACTTCACTCCAACTCAATCATTTCCACCAAATGACCTTAAAACCATTACATGTACATTACAATAACATCATAGCAAGCCATATTAACAATTACTAAAGCCTCCATCAAAACTTAAAATTTCACATATTCATGAATTTGAAGGAAAGATTCTTAACGTGGGAAGAACTATTATCTTTTGATGGGAAATCTTCAAAAAAAACTCTAAATCCTTAGCATTCCTTGTAAAATTTGTTGGATATGAAGAACCAAAGCTCTCCCTTAGCCATCCATGGAGTTCGGCAAACTAAGATGAAGAAAAAGATGAATTTTCCCTTTTTTAATTCTTTCTTTCTTAACCTCATATATATATTTAATAATTAATTAATTATAAGTAGAAAAATATCATTAATATCACAATTCTACTTGTTTTATTCCAAACAAAAACTAGTTACATAAACCCTAACCTGACTTCTATAAAAATCCTAAATTCACTGCTACCTTCACCAAACTTCTCTCCAACACAATCATTTCCACTAACCAACCATAAAATCATTATATATACATCAAAATAACATCATAGGAACCCATATTAACAATTATCGAAACCTCCATCAAAACTTAAAATTTCACATATTCATAAATTTAAAGGAATGATTCTTAACTTGGAAAGAACTCTTACCATTTCATGGAAAATCATCAAAACCACTCTAAATCCTTTGAAATCCTTGTAAATTTTGATGGATGTGAAGAACTAAAACTCTTCCTTAGCTATCCATGGAGTTCGGTAGGCTATGTGAGTGGGGATTTTTGCCCCCACTCACGGTGGAATGGTTCTTGCAACTTTGGCACTGTTTAGGCTCGGGGCCTTAGAGAACACAGACCTAAGCCCGGAGAAAATAGAGTCACCACCCGGACGGGCCGGGAAAAAGAAAGGGGTGGATGACTCAATTTCTAAGGAATCTCCAACCCCCTGATGGGTTTGGAAAGTTGGGTACATGTGGGAAAGTTGAGAAATGGCCCAGCACCACCACAATGCTCGGTTCATTGGCCATTGACTATGGTTTTTAAGGTTTTTGGAAGCAGAAGTTGGGTACATGTGGGAAAGTTGGAAACAGAAGAAACTTTTAGGGTTTTTAAGATTTTTGGAAGCAGAAGAAATAATTTAGGGTTTTTAAGGTTTTGGAAACAGAAGAAACACTTTTAAGGTTTTGAAGTTTTGATCATTGACTAATGGCTACTGGATGAATGTATGATTTAATGTAAAATATATTATTAAGTTTAATAACTTTGGTTACTTAAAAAACAAACGATGGAAACATTGTAAATAACATTAAATCAAAATTTATAATCAAACCTCCGTTTGTTGGTTCCTCCACAATTTGCTTCTGGATGAACAAAGACAAAGGCAGTGTTGCTGCCTTTGAATGGATTGTTGATTGCTTTCTTGTTGCTAATATCTCTTGTGCTAGGGTTTTTCTGTCTCTTCTTTATTCTAGTAAAGACTAATCTTTCCGATCCCATTAAAAGTCCAAAGTCCCTTAACTCTCAATTTTAATGTGTTAATTATAGAAAAACCATAAACCTACTTCTAGTTGTTTAAGGAAATTAAAACCAATTAGGAAAAGAAACCAAAACCAAACAGAATTTGGTTTCAAAAAAAACTGCATTGGAAAATTGTGCTGGCGAAATCTGCTAGCGAGCAAGCTGCTGCGGGCGGGTGCTGAGAGACCAACCAATTCGCCGCAGGAATTTCCTGCGACGAAATGGTCCAAGGCCATTTCGCCAGTAGGAAATTCCTGCGGGCAAATTGGCCTGGACAATTCAACTTTCGGCGATGAATTTTTTTTATTGCCGTTTTTTTGTCACCGATTTTTATTTTTATTTTTATTTTTTATTTTATTAACTTTACCATTTTTATTTTGATTAAAAATTAAAAATAATAAATTCTAAAATAAATATTATTTAATTAAAATACCACAAAAATTATTTTGAACTATATAAAAAAATGTCGGACCAGACTGGGTCAAAAATTAAGGGTCTACAGACTACGAAGAAGAAAAAGATGAATTTTCCCTTTTTAATTCTTTATTTCTTAACCACATATATATAAATTAATTAACTAACTAATTAATTAATTATAAGATATTTTTCTTCTTCCATCCATAAATATTTTATTTTTAAAATTTTTAACTTTAACTTTAAACTTTTTGTTTTTTTTCGTGAAATTTATACTTTATATATATCTTATATATACACTAAATATACATTAGTCATATTATTCTTCCAACCCATTAATTAACCCGTCCATACTATTATTTAATTATGTTTACTAAAAATATGGGTGTGACACCATCCTTGATTTACTTAATTTGTAGGTTAAGGAAGAATTTGAGCTCACCGATCATGCTCATCTCAAATTCCTTAGTCTACAAGAAGAGAACTCTTGGCACCTCATTAGTAGCACCGAATATAATTTCATCGATATAAATTTACACAATTAAAATGCCATGCTTATCTTTCTTAAAAAAAAAGATTTCTATCAACTTTTCCTTTTAAAAAACCACTTCTTAAAAGGGTTAAACTAAGCCTATAATAACAAGCTCTTGGAACTCGTTTCAAACCCTACAAGGCCTTAGTAAAGTTTAAAGACATGATTTGGAAATCTATATACTTCAAAACCCAGAGGTTGTTCAATATAGACTTCGTCATTTATAAAATCATTTAGAATAGCACTTTCAACATCAATTTGAAATAATTTGAAATTTATATGGCATGCAAATGCTAAAAGAATCCAAATAACTTTTAATCTAGTTATGGGAGCAAAATTTTCATCATAGTCAATGCCTTCCTCTTGATTATAGCCTTTGGTCACCAATCAAGGTTGTTCCTAATGATGAGTCCACTCTTATCAAGCTTGTTCCCAAACACCTATTTGTATCTAATATTTTGGTGATCCTTATGTCTAGGAATTAGATCCCATACTTTATTTCACTCAAATTGGTTGAGTTAATCTTACATAGTAATCACCTAACATTAATTAATTATAGCCTCCTCAATGGTCATTGGCTCAATTTAAGAAACAAAATCTATATTAGAATCCAAATATTGAAGTTTAGAGTGAGTACTTACACCCTTAAAGGTATCTCAAATGATGAGTTCCTCTTGCCCTTACGATATTGCCAATGTAATGTCTAAAATTTTTTAGTGATTTTCTGAATTATATCGATATTGGATTGTGTATAGAGTTAAGACTGACTCGGGTATTTGAAATAGATGGACAAATATGGTTAGTTAAGCCCTCAAATGTTAAATGTTAAATCTGAATGTGGATTTAATTGGTATTTAAAAAAAAAGAATCTTTAAGCGATAAAACTTTATAAAAATTCCTAGAATTGGATTTTTCTTAAATTTTGATGAGAGATATGGATAATGGATCTTTAAATTAATTAAAGCAATTATTTTTACAGTTTTACAAAATTAAAAGTCTGATTTAGAAATAATTTAAGAAAGCATGTGTGCTGAAGTTTTGGTGTGAGCACCACACCTTATAAAACCCTAAAATATATATATAAATGTAAGTGAGTATAAATCTCCTTCTTCTTCATCCATCAAACCAAATTCATCCTTCACCATCATAGCTAAATTTCTTCTCCTTCCTTCTTGCATCACCATACCTAGAAATCAAAGAAATTTTACATATAACATAAAATTTCTAGGAGAATTCATTAGGTTAGATGAGAAATACTAAAATCATCACCAAATAACCAAAGAAAAATTGAAGAAGAGAGAGAAAAAGCTTCTTTGTAAAGAGGTTTTTTTCAAAAATAGGGAGGAGCATGATAAACATTTATGGATTGTGCTACAAACGCTGAGGGAGAACCAATATTATGCTAAGTTGTCAAAAATGTGAATTCTAGTTAACATAAGTGACATTCCCAGGACACATGGTATTAGTTGATGGTATCTATATAGATCCTAGAAATATAGAAACTATTTTGAAGTGGCAACTGTAATGTTTAAAATTTTAAACAGTGCTTTTTTAATAAATATTGATATTGGAATGTGTGTAGTGATGAAATTAACTTGGAAACTTAAACTAAATGGGGCCATAGGATGGATAACATTAAAAGTAAAAAATTTAAGCCAGGTATGGATGAAATCGATGTCTCTGAAAAGGAACCCCAAAGTGATAAGAGTTTATGAAAATGCCACTATGATTCTAGAGTCAAATTTTACTGAATTAGGATAAAAAAATATGGATTGTGGGGCTTTAAATTAATCAAAAGAATTATTTTTAAGATTTTACAGAACTAAAAATTGAATTAGAATTTATATAGAAGGTGCACTATAGCTATTGTGATAATGCCTTTACCCAACCAAGACCGAAGATATTATATAAGTGATAGTCTAAAATCTTCTCTTATCTTCCATCATCTTCATCCATGCCACATACATACCACCACCATATTTCCAACTTTCTTCTTCTTCTTTTCATCAATTTAAGTAAGAATCAATGGGAAATTCATATCTAGTTACATGTTCTTAAGAGAATTCACTAGAGTAGATAAGATTATGATTGATTAATCAAGGAAAGGAGAGAATAGAGAGAGAGAGAGAGGAATCCTTTGAAAGAGGTAAGTACTTGTATATTAATATTTTGTAATTATAAGATTTTCATTAAATTTTGAGGCTTTAACAAGTTGATTGAATCATTTTAGTTGAGTTAAGTGATAGAGAATTGATTGATTGTGATTTTTTTACAAAAAGATGGCTATTGAATCTTTTATGAGAAAAGTTGGCTTTCTATTTCATTTTTACTATGTATAAGTGTGTTGATGTTGATGTTGATGTTGGATCAAAAGTGAAAGCTGGAGTGGCTTTTAGTTTGTTTAAAAGTGAATTTTTGAGATTTGGAGAAATCTGAGAAAAACACACGGCCATGTGAATTTTCCAACATCTATAACTTTATTTCTAGTAAGGTTTTGAAACACGTAGGCATGTTTTCTAGCAGTGTTTTTATATGTACGGGTGTGTGGATTCATTAGACACACCCTTGTCTGTCCTATTTCTTTTGCTTTTTCTCTCTTTTAACCCTAAAACACTTCATTTTTTTTCTTTAATGTAATTTTCTTATTAATTGCTCATTATAACACAAATTTATCTCATATATTTGTAAGATTATCAATTTGGAAAGTTAGGGTTTGACAAAGAGTGTGGAGATTGGAGGAAAAGTGATTATTTATAATATGTCAAGCAAATATGTTTTAAATAAAGAGTGGGTTTGGAAAGTATAAGGTTTTAGAAGATTTTAGAATTAAAGAATTAAGTATCTTGAAAGTAAGATCATGTTTATGATACTTGAAGTTATTATGGTGTTAATTATTTTGTTTGGAAGTTATTTATATTTTCTGAAGCCAAATAGTTGTTTAAAGTATACTACATAGAAAATTGGAGTACTGAACCAATTTTTTATTAATAGAAAGTGTATGTGAAGTTAAATGGTCATCACACAAGAGAATAACTCTGAGTTTAGTAAGTTATGTTTAAAATTATATGCAAACGTGTTTATAGCATTATGTGATTAAATTATGCAAAAATAAGATGATAAAGGTAAGAGGGAATGAAAGTATTATTAATTGATAATCAAGGTTTCAATTTAGTTGTGCACTTGGAGAGAGTTTGATAATATTTATTTGGTTTAGTAATTGAAATCTACATGAGAAAATTAATATATGTTCTTAGAAAATCAAAACAAGTGTATAGTTAGAGAATAGATAAAAGATAACCATTTGAGATTAGTGGATTTTACATTATGCATAAAGAAATAAGAGAGTTTGAGAAATAAGATAAGAAAAATGATCAAATAATGGATTATTATTGATTTTAAATACTTTGGAGATCAACCTAAGGGAAGCCAAGAAGAGACTGAAGTGATTAGTTTAGTAGTGCAAATAAGTGTGATGGAGATATACACATCAAATATCTTCTATATAATTGACAACAATATCATTTGATAATTGTTTTGATCATATATATACATATATTTAGGTTAATTTTATTGGCATTAAGTTAATTTTTCTCTTAATTTTGTTAAAAGTTTGCTTCAAGTGTTTGATTTATATGGAAGCTCAAAAGAATGAATTGAAGGATCCAAAAAGTGGAAAAGCATGTGACACACCCAAGAGAAATGGCCAAGCCATTGGCCGTGTCCCTCATATAAGGTAACACACACATGACACAGCCTGAGTTAACAATCCACTGGCCGCATCCTTCAGAACAAGTTGGCAAAAGCAGACAATGGGAGAAGACACGGCCAAGCCACTGGTCGTGTCTCACTTCATGAAGCCAAAGAGTGAAACCAAAGAAGCAAAGGTAGAAGTGAACACACCCAAGAGAAATGGCCAAGCCATTGGCAGTGTCACATTACATGGCCAAGGCCTTGGCCGTGTCTCATCTAAAGAACAAAGAAAGGATGGAAGCAGTGGAGAACACTCTCAAGAGACATGGCCAAGCCATTGAGACAAGGCTAGGGCTTTGGCAGTGTCTCACATGGAAAAGAACGGAAGTTTTGAGGTAGCCATGGACACAGTAACATCACTTGGCCGTGTCCATAAGAAAATGAGTGTCACGGCCAAGTCACTCATGACTTGGCCATATCTTGTGAAAATTCTTTCAATCATTTTATGCGAATTGGGGGACAAAATGGGAGACAATAGGTGATATCTTTAAAAAGAAACAATAAAATATAAAAAAGTTTGCCTAATTTATGGAAAAAATTATAAAACAAAGAAAAAAGGTGGGAGACAAAGTGTGGTGTGTGAGTTGGCAAGAGATGGATGTTTCTTAAAAAATTAAAAGAAGATGAGAGGTGGTGTATATACACGTTGGCTGTTTTTGAAGGACTTCTTAGTTTTTATTCTAGATTTTTCAAGAGGAGAGATATCATTCTCTCTTCATCTTCATTCCCATTCATCCTTCATTTCTTCCATAGACAAGAGCCAATCAATATTGGGGATTAAATTGAGTGAGTAAGTTTCTTAGACAATTAGGGTTTGAAGAAAACTTGATTGGAGTTGAAGCTTGAGAAAGTTACATTCCATCCTTCAATAGGAGAGCCATTGATATAGGGAGCTTGAAAGTTGTTCATCACACATCAAGGTGGAAGCTAAGAGGAAGACAAGTAGTCCAACTTTTGGCATCTACAAGGGGTTTTTCATATTCTCTCTTTTGATTCATTTCTATATTGTTGTTGTTTTATTATGAACATTAATATTACAATGTATAATTTTGATTTGATGAATATTGAGATGGATATTTGTTTTAAATTGATGATGAGCTAATTCACTCATGCCTTGGGTTGTAGTAGATTTTAATTAGATGACTTGATTTGATAATTCCATTAGTATACCTTGTTGTTGGTTGATTGCATTGGATTGAATGTTAGGTTGATAGAGTGGCCACCTATTAATCACTTAATATTAAACGATGGATCGAGAGGTGAAATTCGATATTGGAACTATGTAATCAACTACCCTAATAATGAATTAGAAATATAAGTTCTAGGGTTTATTAATTTGCAAATTAAAAACTATTGATTATTGTTAATTCATGAATGTGAAAACTAAAGAATTGGTAATCATTAATTAAACTCAAGGAATAAATTAAAATACAAGGTTATATTAATGGATAATTTGAGAATTAAGCTTTAATTAAATTGATCTACAACCCCATGCACCATTACTAGAATTGAATTAATCTTACACAACTACTACTCGTTTACTTTTAAATTAAAATTGCTTTTCACCATTCCAACATATCACACTCTTGCTTTTAAATTTACTTATCAATAAAACTATTGCAAAATAAGTCCTTCCTTGTGAGATGACCTTAAGGCGACCACCATTGCTAAAACTACCTCGTATACTTGTGAGTTTCGCTTGTAATAGTAATTAGTGGAGCGTAACAAGTTTTTGCGCTGCTGCTAGGGAGAGCAATTATTATTTGTAGTTTGATTCTTTTATTTTAATTGTTTTATTATTTAAAGTGTTCCTTTTTTAATTGCCTAGGTGATTTATGCAAGGATGAAGGTCTCAAGGAAATGAACTTGTTCCTTATATACACGATATTCATAGACTACCAAGAGCCGAAGGAATAGATCCCTTGAGACATGAAGGAGAAGAAACCGACGAGCAATTTGAGGAGGACACTGAAGTAGAAATGGTCGATGTAAAGGAACCACCTATGAAGGAGTTTGCCTGACCGATCACTGGAGTAACCACATCATGTATTTGGTTGAGCAACGCAGTAAGGAACTATGAACTTAAAAACACTCATTATAGTATGTTGTCATCCTTCCATGGATTAGCAAATGAAGATCCTCTCAACTTCATTCGAGATTTTTATACAACACTGCATACTTTCCCTTTACAAGCACTAACAGAGGATGAACTTAAAATGAGATGTTTCCCATATAGTTTGAAAGATAGGGCAAAAGTGTGGTTAATGACCTTACCAGAAAAATCTTTGACCACTTGGACCGAAGTGTACAACAAATTTATGGGAAAATTTTATTCACACCAAAATACCAAGGAGCTTAGGGGGAGTATTGCAACTTTCACCCAAATTGATGGGGAGCCATTTCATGAGGCATGGGATCGCTTCAAATATCTATTATTTCAATGCCCTCATCATTATTATCTGCAACAATTTCTCAATCAGTTCTTCTATGATGGGCTAACTCAACAATGTCAAAACACAATGGATAATAGTGCAGGAGGGGCAATGGGTGAGAAAATAGCAGCTGAAATGGTTGCATTATTTGAAATGTTAGGAGCCAATTCTTAACAAAACAGCATTGGAGAAAGGAGAAGAGGGGCATATGAACTGAATGCAAACTTAGAAATGCTAAGGCAAATTGCCGAGTTGACAAAGCAAGTTAAATTGTTGAATTCTAGAGAAAACTTGCCGGGGCGAAGCCAAGAATCATGTGCATCATGTGGTGTGGTAGGCCACAATGACCCATACTCAAATGTATGTCCTTCAAACTTTGACTAATTCCAAGAAGGGCAAGAACAAGCTTTTGCTTTTGAAGAGTTCCAACAAAGAGGAAGGAATGACCCATACTCAAATTCTTATAATCCCGATTGGAGAAATCACCCTAATTTTGCATGGAAGAACTAACAAAAAATTCCAGCTCAACATTCATTCCAACCTTATCAAATGGGACCCCAATTTCAAGGCAAAGGTTCAAATCATGGGCAAGTCAAGAAACCTTCACTTGAAGACAATTTGAATGCTTTCATACAAATAAGCATTCAAAATCAAGAGGTGAACAACAAATGATTCGACTCTTTGGAAGCCTCACCTAAGAAGGTTGAGACGCAAGTGAGTCAATTGGCTAATCAATTACAAGATAATCAAAAAGAAAAATTTCCAAGCCAACTGGAGCAAGCCAAAGCAATCACAGTCCTAAGAAGTGTTAACATACTTGATAACAAAATCGGTGATAATAACATTAATGATTCTTTGG
This sequence comes from Garcia nutans, assembly GCA_947685225.1. NCBI lineage: Eukaryota > Viridiplantae > Streptophyta > Magnoliopsida > Malpighiales > Euphorbiaceae > Garcia > Garcia nutans. The sequence continues at coordinate 9,350,912 of CANTUV010000003.1, read as the reverse complement.
ATGCAGGAACAATGGAAGAAGATGGTGAGGAAATACAAGGAGGCAAAGCTCAACTAATTAAGCCTAAGAAAGTTAGTGAGGAGGCATCAATGGCACCAAAGCTTCACAAATCTCCAAATCCGTACAGACCACCAATTCCTTTTCCAAGCAGGTTAAAAAAAAGAAGCATGATAAGCAATTTACTGAAATTTATAATATGCTCTCAAACATAAGTATTAACCTTCCCTTACTTGAGGTGATTAAAAATATGCCATCATATGCCAAAATTTTTAAGGAGCTTAACATAAAAAAGAAAAAATATGAGTTGAATGAGAAGGTGATAGTCTCAAAAGTAACAAGTATTGTTTTACAACATAGGTTAACTCTAAAACTAAAGGATCCTAGAAGCTTTATAGTTAGTATCTCTATGGGGAATGCGGAAGAAACTATTGGTATGCGTGACTTAGGAGAAGTATAAATTTGATGCCATACTCTGTTTACTTGAAATTAGAGCTAGGGGAACTGAAACCAACTAAAATGGTTTTGAAACTTGCAGATAGAACTCTTTAATACCCTAAGGGAATCGTAGAAGATGTTCTAGTTATGGTAGGTAGTTTAATTGTACCCGTTGATTTCATTGTCTTAGATATGAGGGAAGAAATTCCTAGATATTTTGAACATATAATTTTTTTAGGGGGACCTTTTATGGCCACAACTAACACATTAATTGATGTTAAAAATGGAAAATTGATCATGATTATTTTAGGTCAAACTATAGAATTTTTAATTTTTAACACATCCCCTATTCCCACTACTGCTTTATATGAGGACTGTTCTTTCATTGATTTTACTGATAATGCTATTGAAGAAGTTTTCTTGCAGGTGAGTGGTGAAGACAAACTGGAAAGGGCTTTAAATTTGGAGGAAGAAGTTGAAGGTTCAAATGAGGAGATTCAACCAAAGGGGGTTAAACTTAAAGAACTTCCAAAGCACTTAAAGCATGTTTTTCTTGGGGAAAACAACTCACAACCAGTGATCATTTTCTGCTACTCTTGGTAGTAAGGAGGTAGATAAACTTGTGAGGATGTTGAAAAAATTTAAGAGTGCTATTGGTTGGGGGTTGAGTGATATCAAGGGTATTAGTGCCTCATGTGAATGCACAAGATAGTTCTAGAGGAAGGGGCTAAACCGGTGAGAGAGGCTCAAAGGAGACTTAACCCTAATATGAGCGAAGTAGTGAAGAAGGAGGTTCTTTTATTGCTTGATGAATGGGTAATCTACCCCATTACTGATAGTGAATGGGTTAGTTTTGTTCACGTCATGCCAAAGAAAGTAGGTTTGACTATCTTCCATAATGAGAAGGGAGAGTTGGTACCTACTTGAACACAAACTGGGTGACAAATGTGCATAGATTATAGGAAATTAATTAATGTCACCAAGAAAGATCACTTTCCTTTACCATTTATTGATCAAATGCTTGATAGGTTATCTGGACATGATTTTTACTGTTTTCTTGATGGTCTTTCAGGTTACTACCAAGTCTCGATAGCACTAGAAGATTAACCAAAGACAACCTTTACTTGTCCCTTTGGGACATTTGCCTTTCAGAGGATGTCATTCGGACTATGCAATGCACTAGGTACACTCTCAAAGATTTATGCTTTCAATTTTTTCTAATATGCTGGACAAATGCATTGAGGTGTTTATAGATGACTTCTCTATTTTTGGTAATTCTTTTGATGATTGTTTGCAAAAACTAACTCTTGTGCTTGAAAGATATATTGAATGTAATCTTACCTTGAGTTGGGAAAAGAGTCATTTCATGGTTGATCATGGGATTATTTTTGGTCATGTCGTTTCACACAAAGGGGTTGAGGTAGATAAGGCTAAGGTTGAATTAATCATGAATCTACCTACAATTCTTAAGGGGATTAAAAGCTTTTAAGGACATGCTAGATTTTATAGGAGGTTTATAAAAGATTTTTTAAAAATTTCACGTCCTTTGTGTCATTTTCTAGGAAAAGATGTTCCATTTGTTTTTTACGACAAGTGTTTAGAAGTTTTTGAAATTTTGAAAGAAAAATTAACTTTTGCTCCTATAATTGTTGCCCAAAATTGGGATTTGCCGTTTGAAATCATGTGTGATGCATCGAATTATGCCATTGGAGCTGTTTTGGGCCAAAGAGTGAATAAATTAATGTGTGTAATTTATTATGCAAGTTTATCTTTAAATTATGCACAAGTGAATTACACAACCACTGAAAGGGAAATGTTAGCTGTGGTGTTTGTACTAGATAAATTCAGATCTTACTTGATAGGTTATAAAGTCATGGTATTTTCAGACCATATAGCCTTGAAATACCTATTGACCAAACCACAAGCTAAACCCAGGCTCATTAGGTGGGTATTGATGCTGCAAGAATTCGATGTTGAAATCAAAGATAGGAAGGGAAGTGAGAATGGAGTAGCCGACCATCTCTCTAGATCAAACTCTCACAATAATGATGCAAAAATTTCTTGTGAAAATGCTTTTGAAAAACTCCCGGATGAACACTTGTTTGCTTTAACTCAAGCACCTTGTTATGCAGATATTGCTAACTATCTCTCTTGCAGTGTTATGAGAAAGGATTTGAATTTTCAGGCAAAGAAGAGGTTCTTTCATTCATGTAAGCACTATTTTTGGAATGAGCCATATTTGTTTAGAATTTGCAGGGATGAAATTATAAGAAGATGTGTACCTGAGGAAGAACAAAAATAAGTGTTGCAATTTTGCCACAACATGTGCTGTGGAGGGCATTTTGAAGGAAAGAAGACAGCCAAGAAAATTCTTCAAAGTGGTTTGTATTGGCCTACTCTATTTAAGGATGCTCATAATTTTTGTAAAAGATGTGATAAATGCCAAAGAGTAGGAAACATTAGCAAAAGAAATGAAATTCCTCTCAATATGTTTATTGTGGTTGAAATTTTTGATGCATGGGGGATAGACTTCATGGGACCATTTCCCAAGTCATTTGGTTTTCAATATATTCTTCTTAGAGTGGATTATGTGTCTAAGTGGGTGGAGGCTATCCCCTCTATGACTAATGATGCTAATGTTGTTTTGAAATTTTTATAGGAGAATGTTCTGAGCAGGTTTAGAACCCCAAAGGCAATAGTAAGTGATGGAGGAAGCCACTTTTGCAACAAATGGTGCAAGAAGTTAATGGCCTAGATGGTCATCCGACACAAAGTGGCAACTCCATACCACCCTCAAACATTCGGACAAGCTGAGATCTCCAACAAGAAAATTAAAAGGATCTTAGAAAAGACGGTGGGCACAATAAGAAAGGATTGGTCAATCTAACTTCTAGAAGCATTATGGGCTTACAAAACTACTTTCAAAACACCATTGGGAATGAGTCCATATAGGTTGGTCTTTGGCGAGGCTTGCCACCTGTGAGCAGGGATTTTCGCCCCCACTCCCGGTGGAATGGTTCTTGCGACTTCGGCACTGTTTAGGCTTGGGGCCTTAGAGAACATGGACCTAAGTCCAGAGAAAATGAAGTCGCCACCCGGACGGGCCGGGAAAAAGAAAGGGGTGGATAACTCAATTCCTAAGGAATCCCTAACCCCCTAATGGGTTCAAAAAGTTGGGTACGTGTGGGAAAGGTGAGAAATGGCCCAGCACCCCCACAACGCCCAGTTCATTGGAACCGGCCTCCTTTACAGATCTTAATATTATAAAATTCTTAAATATAACAATATTATCCATATTACATACAATAATTAAAATAAAGCATCAATATATTGAAAATCAAAACAGTGTCCAAATAAAGTAAATAAATGGACACTCATCCAAGGATGAAAACATGTCCTTATATCTCATGCCTAAATAGGACACCCATCGAAAGGTAGAAACATGTCCTTTACATTGGTTCTAAAATAGAAAAGCAATTTAAATTACATGATATTTAACCAATGAGGTATCCACCAAGTGGAAACATACCTCTTACAACATTTGGAAATCTAAATAAATTGATAAAAGTAAATAACCATTCATCATAAATAAATCATTCATCAAAGATATTAAATATTAATAGAAAGTAAACATCCATCCATGATAAATTAAATAAACCAAGCATTGAACTTAAATAAGTTAAAGCATATAAAATAAATCAAAGCATAGTCAAATATAAAATTGAATAAAGCAAGTAAAGATTCAAATTAAAGCTACTGTTTCCATTTAAGGTTCTTTATTCCATGTGTTTAGGGTTTTGGAATTTTATGGGTTTAAGCTTCTATGTTTTTAAGAGAATTAAAATGAATTAAAGTTTTATGATTCAAGAAGTTGGTAAAATTCTTTAATTAACCAAAATGAGGGTTTGTGATGTAAAATCATGAATTTAGAGTCTGGGCTCTACAAAACATTTAGATTATGACTATTAGCTACTGAATTATGTTTTTAAGCTTACTGTGTAAAATTATAAAATTTATGTTTATATGGCTTTTTAAAAGATTAGGATTTAAGGTTTTAAGGGGGGTTAGGGTTTACTGTTTTGGGTTTTGGAGTTGAATTAGGGTTTTAGGATTTTTGATTTAGGGTTTCGGGGAATGCATTAGGTTTTTAGGATTTAAAAATCAATTAATAATTTTATGAAGTTTTATGAAAATAAAAAAAACAATATGGAAGCAAAAAAGATGTTTTTAGGGCTTTTGAAAAGAAACAGAACTCAATTTAGGGTTTTAAAAATTTGGAAAGCAAATTAGGGTTTTGAGATTTTGAAGAAACAAAAATAATAATTTGAAGCTTTTTGGAAAACAAAGTAACGAATTAAGGTTTTTAAACTTTAAAAAAGGTGAATTAGGGTTCTTAGGTTTTTGAATTAAAAGAAACAATTAGATGATTAAGCTACTGTGAAGAATAGAATTTAGACAATTGATGCATACCTCAGTTTGTTGGTTCCATCAAAAATTTGTTCTTGCATGAACAAAAACAAAGACAAGCTTTGCTACCTTTGACGGATTGAATTGTTGTCTACTCTCAAAAAGAGAAATCAAGTTGATTCACTACCTTTCCTACTTAGTTTCGGTCTAAATTTTTCTCCCAAATCCGATCCAACTTTTGATCAATTTCTCCTCCGATTTCTCCCTCTTTTCATGTGTTGTTTAGTCCTTATTTATAGAAGTTTTATATGATTAATTCTAGTTATTCACGGCATCTAATATTGATTAAGAAAAGGAAACCAAAACCTAATTGTATTAGGTTTCAGAAAAATTTGCGTCAAAAAATTTCGCTGGCAAAAAAAAACCGTTGCGGAAAAATTGCGCTGGCGAAAAAAAATTGCTGCGGAAAAAATGCGCTGGCAAAAAAGCTGCGGCAGCTGGCTGCGGCAGCGGGGGCAAAACGGTCCTCCGGGCCATTTCGCCGCAATTTGATTTTTTTTGTTTATTGTTATTATTTTTATTTTTTATTATTAATATTTATTTTTATTGTTTATTATTATTATTTATTTTTTATTAATAAAAATTAGATACTAAAGAAAATATTATTTAATTAATATAAAATTTATTTAGGACTAATTAAAATATATTGGACTGGACTGGGGTCAAAAATTAAGGGTCTACAGTTTGCCCCTTGCTTGAACGATCTCAGACTTTAGAGAGTGAAAAGCAACAAGACTTAATTTTTGAGACGGTTGAGGTTTTGGGTTCTAGACCCAGTTCGAGTTCTGGACTCAAGGATAATTTTAGGTTCTTGACCTAAGCATAATTTTAGGTTTTGGACCTAAGAAAAATTTGGGTTCTAGACCCGAGCTAAGTTCTGGACTTAGAAAAAATTCTAGGTTCTAGACCTAAGGAAAATTTAGGTTCTGGACTTAGAAGAGATTCTAGGTTCTGGACCTAAGAAAAATTTGGGTTCTGGACCCGAGCTGAGTTCTGGACTTAAAAGAGATTCTGAGTTCTGGACCTAAGGAAAATTTGGGTTCTGGACCCGAACTAAGTTCTAGACTTAGAAGAGATTCTAGGTTCTGGACCTAAGGAAAATTTGGGTTTTGGACCCGATATTGAATTTAATTTGGGTGCTTGGACCCGAGACTGAGTTTGACTGACCTTTTATCATTTGAGAAGTCTGATTGCTCCGGTTATTCTATGTATTGTGGTTTTTCACCCACAAAATGGATCTTCATCCTTTGAGATCGGGTCTTCACCCTTGAAAATGAATCTTCATTCTTTGATATTGGGTCTTCACCCTTGCAAATGGATCTTCATCCTTGGAGATCAGGTCTTCAGCCTTGCAAATGGATCTTCATCCTTGGAGATCGGGTCTTCAGCCATGCAAATGGATCTTCATCCTTGGAGATCGGGTCTTCACCCTTGCAAATGGATCTTCATCCTTTGAGATCGGGTCTTCATCCTTGCAAATGGATCTTCATCCTTTGAGATCAGGTCTTCACCCTTGAAAATGGATCTTCATCCTTGGAGATCGGGTCTTCACCATTGAAAGTGGATCTTCATCCTTTAGACTTTGGGTTTTCACCCTTTGAAAGTGGATCTTCATCCTTTAAACTGGATCTTCATCCATTAGAGATTAGGTCTTATATTGGCTTCAGCTCTTCTAACCAGACTGATCTTGTGTCATTTGCGTCATCATTCTTTTGATAGTTCTAATGTTCCATTCTTTTTGTTCTTCCTTTGCAAAAATTCAACTATTTTAATTGGACCTTATCCTCTTCTTCTTGCCCCCCTTCATGGCAAAATATTTGTAAGTGAGTTTGAAAATATAGACTCAAAAAATTAAAAAGGAGAAACTGTGCCCCTTGTGTAGGCCCAAACCCATGATTTTTCTATGCAGGCATTGATTAACGTTCTTATTGTCTAGTTCTTCGTACAAGCACGCATTTGTTCTCTTTGCAAAATTACTGAAACTTTCTCAAGCAATGGGTTTTCCATGCCACCCTGATTTGACATCTTCTTTTGATTGTTTACATCACAGGGTGTTTGCTGTTCACTTTGATAAAGAATACACAATACAATATAAGAAAATGCAATGTGATATGCTCATGTATGCATGATATGCATGAATAACACTTACAGCGGTTTCATTGACTCACAGACTGAGGTGATCAGTAGAAGTATTCTCATTGGTTCCTTTCAGATACTCGTTCAGGTCTTGTATTGGAATAAAAGAATGCTTCCCATTTATGACTTTTATCTTTAAGATGTTGAAAATATGAATAATGGAGGCCCCAAGCAGCAGAGTCAGGGATTCATCCATAAACTTTGTTTCAGCATGTAAGTTGATAGCTTCTTCATACCCTTGCCAATAATCATTTCTTTTGCCCAATGCGTTCTTCGAGGTTTGATAGTTCAACATACTTAACTTAACTTGAAGGTTTTGTATGACAAAAACATTTTTGAATTTTTTTTGAATTCTAATTTTGAAATCAAATGTTGGATTTGCCAAATCAATGTCAATGTACCTCAGGACTTGATTTTTTCAAATTAACATATCTATAACATGACAACCCTAGTAACCATACTAAACTCGGGAATCATTTCTATTTAAGCAAGAAATGTTGCACTTCAGATAGGCACATATACATTACTTGGTCAAAGGTCTCATTGAGTTTAAATATTGTCTATCTCGTATGCATGCTTATTCAAACTATCTCCACTAATAGACTGTACCTACCAAGAGAGATCAACAGGTCTTTGATAGGCTTGAAATGGGGTCTATGAGGGACATGGGTTAAATGAAGGCCATTTTGAGATAGGAGCTATTGTGACACAATGGGCAAACCTTCACACTGCAAACTGCTTGTTGAAACTTTAGACAGTTGGGAGCAATCTTTCTAGACTCCAAATTCCTTCTATCTTCTTGGCATTAATCTGGATCTTGATTAGGATAGTCTTTGCCCTTGCAAAAAGTTTGGTACCCAAATTCATTTCTTTTCTTCTTCTCCCTTTTCTTTCTTTTTTATTTTTCTTGCTCTTCCCTTTCTTTGAGCATTTTATCATTTTGTCCTTCTTCCCTATAGGAGTGTCAAGTACAAAACTTTCAAGAACTGAATGGTCTTCCTCCTTTTTCTCCAATTTTGATTGAATCTTTGGTTGGGTTTGACCAATTCAAGTCAAACCATCCTTATGGAAGCCTTTTGCTGCTTTAGGTAAAAGAGAACTCAGCTGGCTTTCTGAACCGTCTTTTTGGGTTTTATTTTTTCTTTTTTCCTTTTTGTTTTCTTCTTTTTGTTTTCTTCTTCTTCTTCTTCTTTTTCTCTTTTTTTTCTTTTTTTTTCTTTTCCTTTTATTTTTTTTTCAATTTCTTCTTTTTCTTCTCTTTTTTTTTTGGTTCTAGCTCTAAAAGAGTTGTCTTGTTTGTGCAAACTTGGGCTTCCAATAATGGATGAGTGGAGTAACATAAATATTCTTTAACAGGGATAAATCATTTGTTACTCTGATGTTGATGTTGTCTTGATATATTGGAGAGAACTTCAACTACCCTTATGGTTTTGAGAAGATCAACTATCCTTATGGTCTTGAAAACATCAACTACCCTTATGGTCTTGAGAACTTCAACTATCTTCATGATCTTGACTAATCATTGCTTTCTTTTGATCTTCTTGCCTCTTTATCTTAGTGATTATAAGACTTGTCAAAAGTATCACAACAGCTCAAGGTAGGTTGTTGGGCTTATATGCCAATTAAAAGAAAGCTAAAATTTTATGAAGGCTCAAAGGGACAACTAGGGATTGATATTTAAATGGTTGGATACTAGTTGTTGGCTCGTCAAACAATGCCTAGATCATCTCTCCCTCAAATAAGCAGAGTTGCAATTTCGCCTCAAAATTTTGTCAAAGCATGTTCTAAGACTGACTAGGACCTAGATAAAGGTAATTATGCAGGAGCCCTCTCTAAGTAAGCATACACAACTCAATGCTATAGAGCAATTCCCTCACCTAGTAAAGTCATTCAAGTCACGATGCCTAGACACATTAATTTATAAACATCAAGCTAAAATTCCTCATCAGTTGAGCACCAAAATGAACAAAGACCAACAAAAATTTTGATGAAAGTAATTTATTCAAACAAACTTGAAAAACATAATTGTTCAAATTAAATATTAAAGAAAGTAAAATTGAAAAGCAACATTCAAGCTAAGGAAAGTTCGTTGAGTTTAAGCTTCTTTTCCTTTCATATCTTCAATATCCCTATCTTGAAAGGATGATAAAATAGAATCTTCTTCCAATCCCTTTCCCACCAGGAAGGTTGCCAGTGAAGGTACTCTTCCAAACTTAGGCAAAGGATTATTCTTGGTATTGTGCTTGTCCAGCTCCGGTAGCTTACCACTATCGATTAGATCATGGATCTCAAGCTTCAATCGGGTACATCTATCAGTCTCATGTCCTTGAGTTTGATGAAATTGACAAAAAGCCTTAGTATCAAATTTTGGGGACAATGGACTAGGCAAAGGTCGAGGAGCTAACAGTTGTAACAACCCTTTCTTTTGTAGCTTGCTAAAAACCCAAGATAGAGGTTTTCCCAATTCTAAGAACTGACTTCTATTTGCTTTACCAGTTGTATTGACATCAACTTCTTTTTGCGTGCTTTGATTTCCAGACTGGTAATTCCCTTTCTCATTCTTTCTTATTGAAAAATGGTTCTTCTCTCTTTCCCACTCTTCAATTTATAGACTAGCTTGGAGAAGATCTTTGAAATCCCTTATAAGGGTGTGAGACATCCTTTCACAGAGATTGGGTAGGATGCCTCTCACAATCATCCTTATTTGATCAGATTCATCGGGCCTCTTCTTGAGCAAAGAGGCCTTGTTTCTCCATCTCTTCACATACTCTACAAAATTCTCATTTGACCTTTGTCTAATGGACTCCACTTCCATTAAGGTAACTTCCATATCAACATTATATCCATATTGTTGGATGAAGGCCTTGTAAAGCAGATCCCAACTCTTTTGTGTTCCATCATCTAAGGTATTGAACCAATTTTGGACAACAGGGTCCAATGAGAGCATGAAGTACCTTAGAGTTTGAGCCTTAGTAGCTCAGGTAGACTGCATGGCAGTGAAATATTGCTTCACATGGAGATGAGGATTTCCGGTTCCATCAAACTTCACAAAAGATGGCATCTTGAATTTGTATGGAACTTCTTCATCTAGCTCAAATAATTTGTCGATTTCAGACATTTCTTCGGTTTTTAGTTTCTTCTCAAATTTCTTTTCTAAATCGGAAATCATCTTTTTAACATCGGACGTCTCGATCTTTTCAATAGTTGCCTTCTCAATGACCTTTGGCTCCTTTTTGTCTTGAAGATCTTGGTAGTATTAAGCCCAATCATCATCATCATCAATGATCACCTTATCATCATCAAAAGCTATTTCATCAACTTTAGCCTTCCCCTTGACTTTCTTGGTGCTAGCAGATGCTTCGGCATTGTTTCCTAAAATTGCAGCTAGTTGATTCTTTATGGTCTCGGCCATGGCCTCTTTTATTTCTTCCATCTTGGTATTGAGGGCATCATCCACCATTCTTTGAATTTGTTCGAGATTCATTACTTTTGGTGAGCAAGTGATTGAGTCGTTGCTAGATACTTCATCTCCAGCGTAGGTCGGATTGTCGTAAGCTTTTGAACTGTCGTAATCCAGGGCTGTGAGCCAGAGAGAATCAATGATATGAGATGCAAATGTATGTATGCATGTATGCACAAACAATTAACAAAGATAGATAATTAGGACACTCCTTCCAACCTTATAACATCCACACACGAATGGAGAGTCTCTTTTCCTAGGTATATGGCTAACAAAATACCAACATGGGGTATCTTGTTTTCGAATATTTTCCTTGGACATTTCAACCAATAGTTATATTTTCGAAAATGGAAATCAGTTTATAATAATTCCCATTAATTAGGTTTTAATCCATTCAACCAACTGTAGTAGCTTTTATTGGATTAAAACTAAATTAAGAGATTTATTATAGATAGATTTCTCACTTGAAAAAGTAACTAATGATTCATGCCAAAAACAAGCCCATGATTAATTTATTCTTAGTATAAACTAGGCTCACAATTGATTTTTGGTATTTCGTAATTGACCTAAAGATTTTTGCAAGCTCTTTATAAGAAAAGGTTGGATGAAAATAATTTTGTTTCTAAGCTCACTGTAAAAAGATTTTAGGAAAAATGGATTTTGGGCTTAGTATTTGGGCCTTGAGCAAAAGAATTTTTGATTTTTTTTTAGAAAAGTCTTATGTCCAAAGACCATTTTGAAATATTTTGAAAATAGCTTTGGTCTTTTGGATTTTAAAGAAAAAAATTATTTTGAGCTCACAATGTACTTGGGTCATATTAGAAAAAGAAAAAACCAAATAAGCCATGATTTAAGCCACGATAAATTAACCATAGTCAAACAACATGTATTTGGGGTAAAACCTAAGGAAAGTAACAAAGCCAATTACATGAACTTTAGTCTTTAGGTTAAAAGGCTTAGGTTCCCATAGCAAGTATATACCAAATGGTACGAGGCTATGAGTGGTTATGCCATGCTCGATCTCCATACCTTGAGTGAAAGTATGGTATCCCTTACATAACACAACACGGGTAACACGGGCATCCTAACTCACGCACACAATGCAATCTAATATGATGCAATGGAAAATATTATTATAAGAAAGAATAGAATAATATAAAGACCAACGGAATCAACTTCTCTTATCCCCAGTAGAGTCGCCACTGTGACCGGGGATTTTTGCCCCCACTCCCGGTGGAATGGTTCTTGCGACTTCGGCACTGTTTAGGCTCAGGGCCGTAGAGAACAAGGACCTAAGTTCGGAGAAAATGGAGTCGTCACCCGAACGGGCTGGGAAAAAAGAAAGGGGTCGATGACTGAATTCCTAAGGAATCCCCAACCCCCTAATGGGTTTGGAAAGTTAGATACGTGTGGGGAAGGCGAGAAATGGCCCAGCACCCCCACAACGGCCGATTCATTGGAACCGGCCTCCTTTACAAGTCTTAATATTATAAAATTCTTAAATATAACAATATTATCCATATTACATACAATAATTAAAACAAAGCATCGATATATTGAAAATCAAAATAGTGTCCAAACAAGTAAATAAATGGACACCCATCGAAGGATGGAAACATGTCCTTACATCTCATGCCTAAATAGGACACCCACCGAAAGGTAGAAACATGTCCTTTACATTGGTTCTAAAATAGAAAAGCAATTTAAATTACATGATATTTAACCAATGAGGTATCCACCAAGTGGAAACATACCTCTTACAACATTTGGAAATCTAAATATATTGATAAAAGTAAATAACCATTCATCATAAATAAATCATTCATCAAAGATATTAAATATCAATAGAAAGTAAACATCCATCTATGATAAATTAAATAAACCAAGCATTGAACTTAAATAAGTTAAAGTATAACAAATAAATCAAAGCATAGTCAAATATAAAATTGAATAAAGCAAGTAAAGATTCAAATTAAAGCTACTGTTTCCATTTAAGGTTCTTTATTCCATGTGTTTAGGGTTTTGGAATTTTATGGGTTTAAGCTACTATGTTTTTAAGAGAATTAAAATGAATTAATGTTTTATGATTCAAGAAGTTGGTAAATTTCTTTGATTAACCAAATTAGGGTTTGTGATGTAAAATCATGAATTTAGAGTTTGGGCTCTTCAAAACACTACTGAATTATGTTTTTAAGCTTACTGTGTAAAATTATAATATTTATGTTTATATAGCTTTTATAGGATTAGGGTTTAGAAAAAATTAGGGTTTAAGGTTTTAAGGGGGGTTAGTTTTTAGGATTTAAAAATCAATTGATAATTTTATGAAGTTTAATGAAAATAAACAAAACGATTTAAAGTTTATAGAAGCAAAAAAGATGTTTTTAGGGCTTTTGGAAAGAAATAGAACTCAATTTAGGGTTTTGAAAATTTGGAAAGCAAATTAGGGTTTTGAGATTTTGAAAAAACAAAAATAATAATTTGAAGCTTTTTGGAAAACAAAGCAACAAATTAATTTTTTTAAACTTTAAAAAAGGTGAATTAGGGTTCTTAGGTTTTTGAATTAAAAGAAATAATTAGATGATTAAGCTATAAAACTTCTATAAATAAGGACTAAACAACACAGGAAACGAGGGAGAAATCGAAGGAGAAATTGATCAAAAATTGCGTCGGAAAATTTCACTGGGAAAAAAACTGCTGTGGAAAAATTGCGCTGGCGAAAAAGCTATCACAGCTGGCTGCAGCAACGTGGACGAAATGGGCCTACGGGCCATTTCTCCGCAATTTGATTTTTTTTGTTTATTATTATTATTATTTATTTTTTATTATTAATATTTATTTTTATTGTTTATTTATTATTTTTTATTATTAAAAATTAGATACTAAAGCAAATATTATTTAATTAAGATAAAAATTATTTTGGACTAATTAAAAGATATTGGACAAAACAGAAATTAATTTGGAACTAATTAAAATATATTGGACCAGACTGGGGTCAAAAATTAAGGGTCTACACCACCTACGGGTGGAATTGGAGCATAAAGCCTATTGGGCAATAAAGACCACACATATGGACTTAGAAGAAGCAAGGGAGCAAAGAATGTTGCAAATTTCTGAGCTTGATGAGCTTAGAAATTAGGCCTATGAGAGTTTAAGAATCTATAAGGAAAGGGCAAAAGCTATGCATGACAGGATGATCCTTCGAAGAACTTTCGAATCGAGAATGAAATTTTATTGGCTTTAAGTTAATTTTTATCTTAATTTGTGTTTAAAGTTTGTTTGAAATATTTGATTTAGATGGAAGCTCAAAATAATGAATTGAAGGATCAAAAATGTTGAAAAGCATGTGACACACCCAAGAGATACGGCCAAGCCATTAGTCGTGTCCCTCATCCAAGGCAACACACACATGACAAGGCCTGAGTTAACAAGCCACTGGCCGTATCCTTCATAAGAAATTGGGAGAAGCAGACACTGGGAGAAGACACGGCCAATCCACTGGCCGTGTCTCACTTGATGAAGAAAAGGCAGAAGTGAACACACCCAAGAGACACGGCCAAGCCATTGGTCATGTCACATGACAGGGCCAAGGCCTTGGCCGTGTCTCATCTAAAGAACAAAGCAAGGATGGAAGCAGTAGAGAACACACTCAAGAGACATGGCGTGTCTCGTCTAAAGAACAAAGCAAGGATGGAAGCAGTAGAGAGCACACTCAAGAGACATGGCCAAGCCACTGGCCGTGTCCAATGACACTGCCAGGGCCTCCGTTTCTCACATGGAAAAGAAAGGAGATTTTGAGGCAGCCATGGACTTGGCCACATGACTTGGCCGTGTCCATAAGAAAATGAGTGACACGGCCAAGTCACTTATGACTTGGCCGTGTCTTGTGAAAATTCTTTCAATCATTTTGCACGAATTGGAGAGCAAAATGGGGGACAATAGGTGATATCTTTTAAAAAGAAACAATAAAAGATCAAAAAGTTTGCCTAATTTATGGAAAAAATTATAAAACAAAGAAAAAGGTGGGAGACAAAGTGTGGTGTGTGAGTTGGCAAGAGATGGATGTTTCTTAAAATATTAAAAGAAGATAAGAGTGGTGGAGTATATACACATTTGGCTATTTTTGAAGAAGGACTTCTTAGTTTTCGTTCTAGATTTTTCAAGAGGAGAGACACCATTCTCTCTTCATCTTCATTCCCATTCATCCTTCATTTCTTCCATAAATAAGAGCCAATCAATATTGGGTATTAAATTAAGTGAGCAAGTTTCTTAGACAATTAGGGTTTGAAGAAAGCTTGATTGGAGTTGAAGCTTGAAAAAGTTACATTCCATCCTTCAAGAGGAGAGCCATTGATTTAGGGACCTTGAAAGTTGTTCATCACACATCAAGGTGGAAGCTAGGAAGAAGACAAGTAGTCCAACTTTTGGCATCTACAAGGGGTTTTCATATTCTCTCTTTTGATTCATTTCTATATTGTTGTTGTTTTATTATGAACATTAATATTGCAATGTATAATTTTGATTTGATGAATATTGAGATGGATATTTGTTTTAAATTGATGATGAGCTAATTCACTCATGCCTTTGGTTGTAGTAGATTTAATTAGATGACTTGATTTGATAATTCCATTAGTATACCTTGTTGTTGGTTGATTGCATTGGATTGAATGTTAGGTTGATAGATTGGCCACCTATTAATCACTTAATATTGAATGATGGATCGAGAGGTGAAATTCAATATTGGAACTATGTAATCAACTAACCTAAGAATGAATTAGAAATATAAGTTCTACGGTTTATTAATTTGCAAATTCAAAATGATTGGTTGTTGTTAATTCATAAATGTGAAAACTAATGAATTGGTAATCACTAATTAAACTCAAGGAACAAATTAAAATACAAGGTTATATTAATGGATGATTTAAGAATTAAGCTTTGATTAAATTGATCTACAACCCTAGGCACCATTCCTAGAATTGAATTGATCTTACACAACTACTACTCGTTTACTTTTAAATTTAAATTGTTTTTCACCATTCCAACACATCACACTCTTGCTTTTAAATTTACTTGTCAATCAAACTATTGCAAAATAATTCCTTCCTTGTGAGACGACCTTGGGGTGATCACAGTTGCTACAACTACCTCGTATACTTGCGAGTGTCGCTCGTAGTAGCAATTAGTCGAACGCAACAATAATTAGGACAATTCATTGAATATATATAAAAGTGTGTATAGAGTTAAATTATATAGATTGATAAATCACTTATGTTTTCAGATGGTGTGGAGAGCAAGATAAGAAAAGTAAGAAGTTTCTGTATGAATTGATTGAGCGGTGGAAACAAGAGTATGAAATATGTATATCGTATATTCATCATATACTTGATTGCAATATTTGGTCAGCGACTAAAGACAAATCATAGAGTGTATAAAGAAATGTTAAAGAGTTTATAGATACAGATTAGTGATAATAGAAAGAAAGGAATTGATAATGTGAAAAGGAAAGAATATAGTGAGATTCAAAAGTAGTTTAATCCTTTTATTGAAATGATATCTCGAGGATTGAGTTAGATAGATATAATTAAATGTTATGTTACAAGGAATTAATAAAAGCTTATAACATGAAAATGTATCACTAGTGAAATGTATTCATAAATATAAATACAAGTTTATATACATATATATGTATATATAGAAATATATATGTTTGTGTGTTAAACGTAGTGAATACATTATATACACAAATACATTCTCTTAAAGTGAAATAATAGTCTGTGGATTCCTAATATTTTATGGAAAGAACTAAATAAGTAAGAGTTAAAATCTATTTAGATTTCATTATTACAGTGAAAATGAGAAAGTGACATGGAAGGTAAAGATTTATGAATAAATAAGATTAGTCAAATGGAAATAAATATGATATATATATGTTCATATGATAAATGTATTTGAAATAATTTCTCATATCTGATAAATTTATATTGATAAACAAACAATTCAAAGAGGAAGTGTTCTATAACAATAGATATTATAATTAAGGAAATATCTTGAAATAGTAAAGACATAGCCCGATTTTATTAATATTAAAGCTAGTTTCTGTGTTGAATCGCTAGCCAAATGGGGGACGTCCATAGTGATAGTGGGCTTTCTGTGTTATAGAGGACACCTTTGTGTGTCAGTGATATTGGCATTTAAGCCATTAGTGGATACTTTGCGTCATAGAGGACCCTTGGTGCCATTCTTTATAGTGGGCCTTTGGACATATATTTATAGTGGACATTTATTTGCCATCAGTGACCCGCTATCCAGACCTAAGATTTACATTTTAGTATATGATGGCAAGAAAATATATACATTTGTAATAATGGAGTGTAATGGTGTAAATTTTATTGAAAGTAAGAATTATTAAAACATTACTTTAATTGATTATATAAAATACTAAAAGAGTGTTAAACGAAGTTATTGTTTAGGATTTGAAATTTGACTTACACTATTTCAATATGAGACTGATTGAGAATGATTATAATAGTATTCGAGCCAAAGTGTTAAATCACTTAATAGAACGATGAGTTCAAAGTAGTGAATTAATCGATAATTTTCTAAATGCTAAATAATTGAAAAGAAGTATAACGACCTTTAGGAATCTAGTGTTAGAATGTTATATCAAACTAAGGCATCAAAGTAATAAATTGAAATGGAACTGTGCTATAAATTAATATTAACAAGTGGACCTTAATGAAAAATCCAAAAAGTGTAATACAAATAATATTAAAAGATGAGTAATAGCATTTTAATGATAGAACAACTTGAGAGTAAAAAAATATAAGTGTTACAAGTATAATTTAAATAAAATAATTCATAAGAGAACAATTGCAATACTTAAAGTGTAGCATAATATAAAGTGAACTTAAAGGTTAAGTGTTATTTTGTATATTTAGATATTTTCATTAATTGTTAATAAAATATGTGATTTGTTAAGATACATTTATTACAATGATTATTTATTACTATTATGTTTTATATTTTCTTCAATGTTAAATATAGTTAAATAGAAAATTAATTATATACAAGCACCATTAAGCTATAAGCTTAGCATGTTAGAACTTTTTGACACGCAGGTATAAAGAGTCAAAGTGATGTAAATTATTAGAGAGTGAAGGATTTAGGAAATAGTTGCAATACATATAACATTATACATGAACAACATAAAGGAAAGTTATGGTACACGTTTTGTAAGGTCTACTTATGTTGATTTGATCAGAGATTATATTGATTTGTAATAATGGAAAGAGAATATATATGCAAGTTTTAAATTTTTCTATTGTAATATAGTTTTATATCTATAAGTTGATAGATTTTTGATGATTATTTTGGTGTATGTTTGATAATGGATTTATTGGAAATATCAGAGTTTGGTTTGATTATTGATGTTAGAAGTATTAATTTTACAGATTGTGATGTTTATCAAAATTGTTCAATAGGACCATTATTACAATATACTTTGAAACTTATGTTGGATTAGTATAAGAATATACTCAGTGTATTAAGTAACTTCTATTGAAAATACTTTGAATTAATTGTTAGAGGATGTTACATCAACTACCAAAGAATGTGATGGAAGTTCAAAGTTTCCTTGTTTTAGTTGTTTACTCCAGAAGATTTGTATGGTGATTCTCTAAGGTAGCATTTCCTCTAACTATACTGCTTAGAAGGAAACCAAATTCAAGTAGGATGATTAATGTCAATCTAGTTTTGAACAACCAAAAGCTATGTTGACAAAAATGCCTATCTTGACACAACCAACTCCAAATAAAGATTCTGTAATCTACAGTGATGCTTCTCATCAGGGACTTGGTTATGCATTAATATAGGAAGGCAAAGTAATTGCTTATGCTTATAGGAAATTGAAACCTCATTAATTGAATTATCTCACACATGATATGGATCTAGCAGCCATTGTATTTACTCTAAAAATCTAGTGGCACTACTTATATGGTGAAAGATGTTATATTTATACTGACAATAAGAGTTTGTAACGATAGATGGAATTCAAAGATTATGACTGTATCATTAATTACCATCTTGGAAAAGCTAATATGATGGTTGATGCTCTAAGTCGAAAGACTTTAGCATAATTAAGAATCGAGCCAACCCTTAAGCATAAAGTTATAAAGGCCCGAAAAAAGAACCAAAAGCTATTAGAAGTGATGGAATAAATGCACAAAGATGAAAGATTTGATTATTTTATTTTGGAAGATGGTGGCTTGTATTTCCAAAATCGACTTATGTTCCTAATGTGGAGTTAAAAAAGAGTATTTTTAGAGAAGGCCACAATATTACATATGATGTACATTTAGGAAGCAACAAGATGTATTAGGATTTGAAGCCTTTCTATTGGTGGCCTAGTATGAAAAGAGACATTACTGAGTATGGAACCAAATGCCTAGTATGTCAGTGGGTTAAAGCAAAACATTAAGAACCATCAAATCTTTTACAACCCATCACAATACTATAATGGAAATGGAATACAGTCACTATGGATTTTGTGACTGGTCTTCCGAACACCTAGAAGAATCATGTTGCAATTTAGGTGATTGTTGACAAATTAATTAAGTCAACTCATTTTCTTCCAATTATAACTGATTATTAATTGGATAAACTTATAGACTTTATATGAATTAGATAGTCAGACTTCATGGAGTGCCAGAGCCTATCGTATATGATTGAGACTCGTGTTTTACTTTGAGATTTTGGAAAAGTTTTTAGAAAGCATTGGGTACTTGACTTCATTTTAGCACTGCTTTTTATCCACAAACTTATTCCTAATAAAAAAAGGGTTATACATATACTTAAAGATATGCTTAGAAGTTGTGTTATTGAATTTAAAGGTAGTTGGGGTAGGCAACTACCATTAGTAGAATTTGTTTATAACAACGGCTACCAAATAAGTATTGGTATGGCATCATATGAAGCATTGTATAAAAGGAAGTGTAGAACTCTACTCCATTGTATAGAATTGAGTGAAAAAAAACTCATGGGACCTGATCTTATCAGACAGATAGAAGATAAGGTGAAGCTTATAAAGGATCATATGAAAGCTGGAATAGATAGATAAAAGC
This sequence comes from Garcia nutans, assembly GCA_947685225.1. Taxonomy (NCBI): domain Eukaryota; kingdom Viridiplantae; phylum Streptophyta; class Magnoliopsida; order Malpighiales; family Euphorbiaceae; genus Garcia; species Garcia nutans. The sequence continues at coordinate 9,331,298 of CANTUV010000003.1, read as the reverse complement.
CCTTTGCATATTTGAAGAGAAGGGACATCGAATACAATTGGGGCATAAAGTATTTTTAAAAGTATTGCCATGAAAGAAAGTTCTACATTTTGGCAAGAGAGAGAAACTAAGTCCTAGGTTTATTAGACCATAGGAGATACTTGAATGTGTGAATCCAATAGCCTATAAACTAGCTTTACCTCTAAAACTAGCTAGGATACATAGTGTATTCCATGAATTGATGCTTAGAAGATACAGATCAAATCCCTCACATGTAATATAAGTAGAATCTATTGAGATACAACCAGATCTAAGCTATGAGGAATAACTGCGACTATTTTAGCTTAAGAAATTAAGAAATTGTGAAACAAAAGCATTCCTCTAGTAAAAGTGATGTGGAGAAACCATTCAACTGAAGAAGCCATATGGGAAAGTTAAGAGATAATAAGACAACAATATCCATAACATTTTCAAACCCCTCAAACTTGTAAATTTTGAGACAAAATTTCTTAAGAGAGAGAGAGTTGTAATATTTGAAGATTTTAAGTAGTGATTTTCTGCATTATATAGATATTGAACTGTGTATAGTGTTGAAAGTGATATTTGAAATAAATGGAAATGTAAGGTTGGTTAAGGTATTAAATTTAAGATTAAACAAAAACTAAGTTTAAAGAAATTTTTGAACTTTCAAGGTATTAAATTTAAGATTATCTAAGCTTAGGGTTTTGAGAAAGTTTATGATTTTTGGAATTAAAGTAATTGCTCTTAATCTATTTGGAGAATATTGCAATGTCTTCAAATTGTATTAAAATAATATAATAAAATAAATAATTTAAAAGGTTAATTAATGTATTGAAAAGTGGGAAAGATAGAGTGTATATATGAAATATATGTTAAATATACATAACATATAAATGTTATTAGTAAAGGGTAAAATGGTAAAAAGATAAAAGTAAATAATAATAATAATAATAATAATAATAAGTAAATAAAATAAATTAAAATTAAAATAATATTCGATAGTGGACTATGATTGGAATTAGATATTTATTAGATATTAATTAATTAATAATATAGATATACATGGCTATGAATTAAAGAAGAGGAAAAAAATTACAATTTACTTCATCTTCTTCTTCTCTCTCGAAGGCCGAATTCTTCATTGAAGCAAGAAGGAAGTTTCTTCTTCAAATACTCAATATTTTCTAATGAATTCAAAGGAAATAAAGAAGAATTTGAAGGAAGTTTAACTATTACGTATGTTTTCTTGAGAATTTAAGGAATTTTATTAAAATTTTAGATTATGTGCAATTTGAGTTTTTGATGAAGTGTTTGTTTAAATGGTGTGGAAAGATGTTAATTTGATATAGAAGCAATGATTTTAAGGTTAGATTAAAGAAAGAATGGAGTTTGGTTGAACTTTGAGAGAGATAGTAAGAGATATAGGGTTTTGATGAAGAATTTATAAAGAATTTATGTTTATTGATTTTAATTACTTAAATTATATTACAATATGATTCTAATAGTAGAAATGAGCTTAAAACTCAATTTGGAATTGAGTAGAAATAACTTTCAAAGTTAAAGTGCATTGGAGTAGGAAAATGGAAACTTGAAAAAAATGTGTTAAATTGAATTTTATTAGTTAAAATACATTAAAATGTGTTTCTAATTAATTGTGTACACTCATATTTTGATTAGAAAAGTGAGTGGAGCCAAATTCCCATAACAAAGTAGTGAAAGGCGAAAGAGAACTTTGTAATGACCACAAGTTTTATTAAAATATAATTAAATAAATAATTTGGAGGGTTAAGTGAGGTGTTGGAAGTAAAAAGTATAAAACACGTATTTGAAATATATATGAAATATACCTAAAATATAAATGTCACTAAAAAATTAAAAAGTCAAAAGTGAATAGTAAAAAGTTAAATATATATAATAAAATAATAAGAATAAGAATAAAAATAATTTAAATTTTAAATTATTTTTAATGGAAGAGAATAAATGTGAAATATTAAATTTATTATTAATTAATTAATTATTAATATATATAAGGACAAAACTGATGGAAAGGGAATAAAATATCAATTTATCTCATCTTCTTATTCCTTCTTCTACCTTAGAACGAATTTCACCATGGACAAAAAGGAGATTTTTGCTTCTTTTTACATCAAATTCCTCAAGTTTCTCAAATGAATTAAGGGAATTTTGGGGAAAACTCAAGGAAAAGGTAAGCTTTCTTGAAATTTTAAGTAGCTTTCTTGAAATTTTAGGTTATGTGTAATTTGGATTTTTGATGAAGTGTTTCATAATTGTTTAAATAGTGTGGAAAGATGTTAGTTTGATATAGAATCAATGATTTTAAGGTTATATTGAAGAAAGGATGGAATTTGGTTGAAGATTAAGAGAGGTAGTAGGAAATTTAGGATTTTCATGGAATTCTTATAAATAATTGATGCTAATTGTATTTAATTGTTTAAAATGTGTTAGAATATAGTTTTAATGTCACAAATTAACTTAAACTATGATTTTTGAATAGGTTAAAATGATTGCCCAAAATTAAAGATCAATAGGGCAAAAAATTGGAAACTTGGAGGAAATGTGGTAAATTAGATTTAATTGTTTTAATGGTGTTATAATATGCTTTTAAAGACACATGTAACATCCTCAAAATTTACCAAGATTAAATTTAATTTAATTAAAAAATAAGTTTGAAGGTTAAATGAAGGTATTGGAAATCAGAGAATATAAAAATGTATATGTAATATATATGTGATATATATATATAATGTATAAGGTCAAGTATTAAATGAGAAAGTCAAAGGTAAAATAATAATAATAATAATAATAATAATAATAATAATAATAATAATAATAAAAGGGATAGTGGAAGAGATGGAAATTTTTAATTAATTATTAAATATTAATTAATATATTAATATATGGCTATAAATTAAAGAGAAATGAATTAAAAATTATTATTTTACTCTTCTTCTTCTTCTTCTTCTTCTTCTTCTTCTTCTTCATGGGCCTATTTTTGTCCATGGCCAAGGAATAATTTCCTTCATCCAAATACTAGTTTTTGATAAGATTTTCAAGAATTGAAGGAAATTTTGGAGAATTATCAACAAATTGGTAAGTCCTCTTGTGAATTTATTAAGTTTCTTTGAAAATTTGAGTTATGTGAGAAATTGATTTTTGAAGGAGAGTTTTATAATTGTTAGAATGAGTTTGAATGATGTTACTTTGATGAGGAAACTATTATTTTATAGTTAAATAGATGATTTGTTAAAGTTTAATTAAAGTTTGGTTTGGTTAGTATTGAATTTGGGGTTTTGGAAAAGCATAGTTAAATGATAGGTGTTAATTGAATTAAATGGTTTAAAATTTGGTAGAATATGACTTTAAAGATATAATTAAATTTAAAACAACAATTGGAATGGGTTGGAATGGATTTTTAGAATTAAAGAGGGTTAGGGCAAAATTTTAGTAATTGAAGGAAATGCATTTTAAATTGAATTTGGTTGTTTAGAATATGTTAGAATGTGACTCTAAAAATATAATTGAGCTTAAAACTCAATTTGGAATTGGTTAAAGTGTTTTTTCAAAAGTTCAAGTTCATTAAGACAAGAAAATGGAAATTTGTAGGAATGTTGCTTAATTCATGTTTAATAGCTAAAATGCATAGAAATGTGACCATATCAATTATGTTCAATCATATTTTTGTTAGGCAGTGAGTAAAGTTAAATTCTCTTAACCAAGGAAAGAAAGGCAATAAGAAAAGTTGGTGTAGAGTGGAGCTTTGGCTCGCATTTTTGCTTTAAAGAGGTATGTACATACTTTGGTATTTAGCAAAATTAATTTCATTGTTTTAGGCATATCACATTTCATATGGTAAATGTGTTATGATACCTGTTTGATAATGTGTATGTACGTGTGGCATTGTTTGAAGTAACAATACTTAGTTGAATTAAATGTTGTATGATATGACCTTTAAAAATAAATAAAAGAGATGTTATGTGAAAAGTGGGGAAAGTGCAAATATTGCACTAAGGTGTAAAATGAGTTATATTTGTATTGTATGAGAAAATGATGTTAATTACGAGTAGTAGATAAAGAAATATTATTGCATGTTACCTTATATACAACCTAGTTCCATAATATTGTCATTGATAGAATGATGCCTTTGAGTGAGACACACTAGTGTCACTGGTAGCACGAAGCTTTCAGGCAAGACACACCAGTGTCACTGATAGCATGATGCCTTCAGGAAAGACACGCTGGTGTCAGAGATGAATGAAATAACCCAAGACAATAGTTCTTGAATTCGGATAGTACATGAGGTTTTATGGGCCCATTGTGTGCATGTGAATGATTGGTATATTAATAAAAATTATGTATATACATTGCTAGGAATTGAGGTATGTTGTATCTTATGGCATTGCACATGTATAATGTTATTTTTATACCAAAGTATGCATTATTAGGCTAAATGCTCAGTGCGATTGAAATTCATTGCACAGATGATAGGGTTGATTCTGAGATTCCGGAGAGGGTTGCTTAACCACACCAGGTCTAGATTATCATGGTTGCTTAGGAGATCCTTGAGCTACCACGGACCAGAGCCATTAACATCTCATGTAAACATTTTAAACTTTGTTATTAAATTTGTTTAAGTATGTACTTCATACATACAATTATGTATATGATATAAATTATAAAAATTTCTCCTTTGGGTTAAATGTTGGAAGTTGAAACATGAAATATATGTATTAATATCTAAAGATGGTTAATTATTATATGAAATATTGGTTGATTTTAGCCATTAGGCTATTTTGGAGAATTGGGATTGTATTCTATTGCAAGTTGTGTAAATTGAAATTTTAGGATTTATCCAAAATACAGTTCAAACTTTGATGATTTTTTTCCAATGATTTATAATGTAAAATAAGTATTTTTCGCTCCTTAAAGCATTAATTCATATTATTATTTGTCTTTTAAGTATGTTATAAGTTTGAAATATTTTATAAGAAATATGGAAATATTTGTAAAGACTAAACTATGACACTCTTGTATTGTATATGTGTATTTGATATAAAGGTATTATATTTATTTTACTATCAGAGCCTAGGTTTGAGGTTATCGACCTAGGTGGATTTTTGGGGAGAGAAAATGGGATTTTAAATTTTATTTTAATATGTTATACAAGCATTTGTATTGGCATTTTATCTTGTCCCTGGTGTGGCGATTCTTTCTATTTTTATAGATATAGACGTATATGGCATCTCGGACGCATGAGTATGGAGAGGGTAATGCAGAGAGTGTTACCCCTGGAGAGTGTACTATTGGGCTTGGTGTAGAGATTGATGGGGAGGCATTAGTGCCTGTTAACTAGCAGTTGACGAGGTTTGGCCAACATGGGTGCGACATATGGCAGAGTTGTTATGACAGGCTCTAGTACAGCAGCCACAGTCGCAGCAACAACAGTTACTAACTAGGAAATATGACAAGCTGAGAAAGTTTGGGGCTACTAATTTCTTTGACACTACTAATCCAGTTTTAATGGAGCAGTGGTTGGATAAGGTTCAAAGGATATTTATCCAGTTACAAGCCACTGTAAAGGAGAAGTTTGATTATGCCAAGTCTCTTCTGCAGGGAGACACATATGAATGGTGGAAGACAATTTCTCATGGAACGGTTGATCCTCCAGTGCTGACATGCATGAATTTTTTGGTAGAGTTTGAAAAGAAATACACTCCTCGAGAGTATAAAGATGCAAAGAAGAAGGAGTTTATGAGTTTGAAATAGGAATCAAAGACAGTGACAGAGTTTAAGAAGGACTTTACCCGGCTAAGCAAATATGCAGGAGTGATTTTGACATATGAGATTGATAGATGTCGAAGGTTTAAAGAGGGATTGAGGTCATCCATCATATGCCAGTTGGTGGCTGTACAACAAGAGAATTTATCACGATTGGTATCTCCTACTATAAATGTAGAGAAGGCTTAGGGGATTACAATTGCAGTTATAGCTGAGAGTAGAGATAGAAGACCACGGTTAGAGGCAGGGTCTTCATCATCTAAGAGAGGCAGGGGAGTTTTCTACAGAGGTCTGGCAGAGGCCAAGGGCAGTCTGGTCTCTGCAGCAGCAAAGACAGAGACTGCAGCCTCTGTAGCTAGTGCACCAACTCTAGTTACTAAGAGATATTTTTTACTCACTTGTGCTCAGTATGGAAGGGTACATAGAGGTGTTTGCTGGGGAACTCATGCATTACCTAGTTATTTTAGATATGGGTCATGGGACCATCTTATCAGGGACTGTCCAGAGCCACCAATGGTTAAATATACTAAGATGGAAACTTCCAGACTGGGTGATAGAGGGGGTCGAGGTAGCAGAGGTGGTAGGGGTGGCAGATTTGGATCCTGTCAGAGAGGGGGATCCATAACAGGGACTAGCATACTAGAGCAGGCAAGGTCATCACAGAGAGTATATCTGATGCAGCGGCAGCCGGGTGCTTCTGATGTTATAGGTGGTACATTCTCTTTACTTGGTATTTTTGTTCATGCATTGATTGACCTTGGATCGATGCATTCATGGATCGATGCATTCATGGATCGATGCATCCATCCTTCTTATGAGTGATATGCATTTTGAGTCATTATGGTTTGATGTGCTGGTGACTAACCCTTTAGGGCATAGTGTGGCAGTTAGTAGGGTACACCGAGATAGTATAGTTATTGTACATGATGAGAAATTTTTTGATGACCTGATTGAGATGCCCTTTAGGGAGTATGGTGTGATTTTGGGTATGGATTGGTTATCTATACATGGGGCTTCGATAGACTATCAACAAAAATGTGTTACTCCAAAAACATGTGATGGGAAAGATGTTGTGGTAGTTGGTGAGAAAAGAGACCTTGCATCTATGTTTGTTTCATCTTTATTAGCTAAGAGGATGATTTGTAAGGGGTGTATGGCATATTTGGCTCATGTTACAGATACCAGGATACCAGGATTTTATACCCATAGTAATAGAATTTCCAGATGTGTTCCCTGATGATTTTCCAGGGTTACTCCTGTGAATGTGAATTTTTCTCCCACTCCTATATGGAATGGTTCTTGCAACTTCGGCATTGTTAGGCTCAGGGCCTTAGAGAACACGAGCCTAAACCCGGAGAAATGGAGTCACCACCCAGATGGGCCAAAAAAAGAAAGTGGTGGATGACTCAATTCCTAAGGAATCCCCAACCCCCTACTGAGTCTTGAAAGTTAGGTAAGCATGGGGGAAGGTGAGAAGTAGCCCAGCACCCCATAATGCCCAGTTCATTGGAACCGGCCTCCTTTCGAGGTCTAAATATTATTGAATTCTTAAGTATTATAATGTTATCCACACTACATACAAATTAAAATAAATAAATATTTATTGTATTGAAATCAAATAAATAAATACATGGACACCTATCGATCGATGGAAACATGCCCTTACAAATGTTCAAATATCCACAAAGAAAATAAATAAAATAGGACACCCATCAAAATGTGGAAACATATCCCTTACAATTGCCCCAAAGTCTTTAAATTAATTAAATTATAGAAAATAAATAAATCAAACAAATAAGGCACCCACGAGTGGAAACATAACTTTTACATTCTTAAAATCCAAATAATAAATTAACATCATTCAACCATTCATAAAATAAATAATCTAAACATGTAGTTTAATTATCACAAAAAATTAATAAATTAGAGTTTAATAAAAGGAAATTGAGGTTAATCACAAAGACTTACAATCCATAAATAAATATTAACCCAATTGATGAGGGATCGCATACGGCATAGCCCCTTGCGGGGGTCAAGGGGCAGTTCTCCTTACGGGGGATCGAGGGCAATTCTCTCGAAAGGTAAACAATTTTCAAAATAATTTTTTGTTGGGAAATTAGGGTATCTATCTAATCTAGGATTTTATATTTATACAAAGTAGGATTTTTCCTAAACTACGGTTTTACATGTTAAATTAGGGTTTTTGGGATGAAAGTTGGGAAATTAGAGTTTTGGATTTTAGGAATTAGGGTTATGAAGATTAGGGTTTAGGATTCAAGGTTTAAGGTTTTATAAAATTAGGATTTTATAAAATTAAGCTTTTACATAATATTGTTTGAAAAGAATGGTGGTGATTAAAATAAGCTACTGGATATTGGATGATATAATACTGATTTAAAGAATGATGATTTAATCTAGCTATTGGATGTTTAAAATTAATTTATTGCTTAAAGTTGTGTAAATAAGCTATTATAAGAAATAACTTTATTAAAATAGATATTATAAGTTTAAGCAAATTGAATATTAAAAGCAAACCTCCGTTTGTTGGCTCTACCAAGTTGAAAAAGATGAATCAAACTTACAGCCTGAATCCACTTTAGGTTTTGTTGAGGAAAGCAATTCTGAGACAATAACTATAGTCTCAATGGTTGCATATTTTGCGTGTGTTTTAATTACCGTTCATATCTCCTTTTCCTTTAATTGCTCTTAATCATATATTTATAGGGAAAGACTATCTCATTAAAACCCTAATCATCTGCTAATCCGAAGGTTATTTGGAGTCCAATTTCCATTAGGAAATTAAAACTACTGGCTGACTCTTTCTGAATTAGGTTTCATGTCGACTTGGAGTGTCCAAGTTGACATGGACCTAACTCAAGTCGACTTGGAGTGTCCAAGTTGACTCTTTCAATTTGGATGTCCAAGTAGACATGAGCATTAAGCTCATGTTGACTTGGACCATCTGACTCAAACCACCCTAATTTCTTATGTTTTTGGCCCAAACCCTTCACAAATTAAATTTAGGCTTTTATGAATTGGATTGGTTTAAATCCAAGCTTTTAAACTAAGTTTAGGCTCTTTAAAATAATAATGGACCAAGTTAATTTGGGCCAAAATTAAGGGTCTACACCTCTAGAGAGAGAGGTTGAGTTTGGTATCGATTTGATGCCTTGTACCTGTCTTATCTCTATTACTCCTTATTGGATGGCACTTGTTAAATTAAAGGAGTTGAAGCTGTAGTTGCAGGAGCTGCTCAATAAAGGGTTTATCCGCCCCAATGTTTCATCATGAGGAGCACCAGTATTGTTTGTAAAGATGAAGGATGGTACTTCGACGTTGTGCATTGATTATCGACAGTTGAATAAGGTGACCATCAAGAATAGATACCCTTTGCCTTGCATTCATGATCTCTTTGATTAGTTGAAGGGATATCATCAGTTCAGGGTTAGGGATGCAAATGTGCCTAAGACTACATTCTGCACGAGATATGGCCATTATGAGTTCTTGGTGATGCCTTTTGGGTTGATGAATGCGCCAACAGCATTCATGGATTTGATGAATGGGTGTTTAGGCCATACTTGGATCAGTTTTTTGTGGTGTTCATTGATGATATCTTGGTATACTCTTGCAATAAAGAGGAGCATGATAGGCATTTAAGGATTTTATTGTAGACCTTGAGGGAGGAACATTTGTATGCCAAATTGTCCAAGTGTGAATTCTGGTTAGATCAACTAACTTTCCTTGGGCATGTTGTTCTAGCCAAAGGTATTAAGATTATCTGAGCAAAGTTGAAGTAATCTTGAATTGGAGTCCACCAAAGAATATGATAAAGGTTAGGAATTTTTTGAGATTGGTAAGTTATTGCCATTAGTTTGTGAAGGGTTTTTCTATGATAGCTATGCCACTTACCTGATTACTTTGGAAAGATGTGAGATTTCTATGGACTGATTGATGTCAGGCGAGCTTTGAGTAGTTGAGATATATATTGACTCAAGCTCTAATCCTTACTCTGCCTATAGAGGGCAAACCATATATGATATACAATGATGCGTCACACAGTGGATTGAGTTGTGTGCTGATGCAAGAGGGTAGAGTCATTACTTATGCTTCCAGATAGTTAAAGCCTCATGAGCTAAATTATCCAACTCATGATTTGGAGTTAGCAACCATTACTTTTGCATTGAAGATTTTGCAACACCACTTGTATGAAGAGAAGTGTTTTATTTACATGAATCACAAAAAGTTTGAAATATCTAGGTGTCTAGAAAGAGTTAAATCTTTGACAAAGGCGATGGTTATAGTTGATAAAGGATTATGACTGTCTGATTAATTATCATCCTGGCAAGAAAAATGCAGTTGCAGACTCCTTGAGTCAGAAGTCCATGGCAGGTTTGACTACGTACTCACTCTCATTGCTTATTGAGTTAAGAGCATTGAATGTTAGGATTGAGATTTGTTACGATGGTGTCGTTATAGCTCATTTGCAAGTGAGGCCATTAATACTTGATGAGATTAAAAGGGCACAAAAATCATATCCTCAGCTCTTCTAGAGATGATATTAAGCAATTTTGAGGACAAAATTTTTTAAGGGGGAGAGAGTTTTAACATCCGTAAAATTTACCAAGATTAAATTAAATTTAATTAATAATTAAATTTAAAGGTTAAATGAAGGTATTGGAAATAGGAGAATATAAAAATGTATATTTAATATATATGTGATATATATAATGTATATGGTCAAGTATTAAATGAGAAAGTCAAAAGTAAAATAAATAAGTAAAATAATAATAATAATAATAATAAAAGGGATAGTGGAAGATGAAGGAAAATTTTAATTAATTATTAAATATTAATTAGTTAATTAATATATCAATATATGGCTATAAATTAAAGAGAATGGAATTAAAAATTATTAGTTTACTCTTCTTCTTCTTCTTCTTCATGGGCCAATTTTCATCCATGGCCAAGGAATAATTTCTTTCGTCCAAATGATAGTTTTTGACAAGATTTTCAATAATTGAAGGAAATTTTGGTGAATTATCAACAAATTGGTAAGTCTTCTAGTGAATTTTTCAAGTTTCTTTGAAAATTTGAATTATGTGAGAAATTGATTTTTGAAGGAGAGTTTTATAATTGTTATTGATGAGGAAACTATGACTTTATAGTTAAATAGATGATTTGTTAAAGTTTAATTGAAGTTTGGTTTTGTTAGTATTGAATTTAGGGTTTTGGAAAAGCATAGTTAAAGGATGCGTGTTAATTGAGCTAAATGGTTTAAAATGTGTTAGAATATGACTTTATAAATATAATTAAACTTAAAACAACAATTGGAATGGGATGGAATGGATTTCTAGAATCAAAGAGGGTTAGGGAAAAATTTTAGTAATTGAAGGAAATGAATGTTAAATTGAATTTGGTTGTTTAGAAAATGTTAGAATGTGACTCTAAAAATATAATTGAGCTTAAAACTCAATTTGGAATTGGTTGAAGTGGTTTTTCCAAAATTCAAGTTCATTAAGGCAAGAAAATGAAAATTTATAAGAATGTAGCTTAATTCATGTTTAATAGCTAAAATGGATAGAAATTTGACCATAATTAATTATGTTCAATCACATTTTTGTTAGGGAGAGAGTAAAGTTAAATTCTCTAAACCAATGTGTTGTCCCAAGATGGCAACCAAGAGGGGGGTGAATTGGTTGTTTGAGAAGTTGATGGCAAATTGAAAAATTCAATAAACAAGAAATGTAGAAGATGTAGAAGATTGAGTAGAGAGTAGAAAAATGAACACGAGAGATTTATAGTGGTTCGGATTCAACAATCCTACATCCACTCCCCAACCTCAATTGGATATTCCTCAATACTTGAAGTTTTTCAAGCTCACTTCCAACTTTGGTGTTTTTACAATTTCACACCCAACTTGACAAGTGTTTTCCTAAGGCTAACACTCAAACCCCTTACAAGAGTTTCCTAGGCTAACTCTCAAACCCAACAAGTGTTTGTGGCTCACACTAAACCTTACAAATTGTGTTTTAGTGGCTAACACTCAACCTTACATGAAGAGATAAATAAATGAAAACTTAAGGAAATAAATTGCAAGAGTTTGGACAATATTAGTATATATTCTCTTGCTAGAAGACTTGTTTGAGGTGGTATTTATAGGCCTCAAACAAGTTTTGCCCGTTGGTGAAGTGGGTAGAAAATTGCAACTCCAACAGCCACAAAATCTTCTTGGATTTTTGTGTCAGACAAATGGTGCAGTTGCACACCACCTTTGGGCATTCGCGCATCTGTTTGTGCGGTCATCCCAGATGTCTGGTGTGGTCGTGCAATTCTAATTTCTAACAGCTACTTGATACGTGACATCTTCTTATTGGTTCTTTAACTAGCCGTTGAAGCCCTCCAATGGCTATATGAATTTAGCATTCGCGCACCCACTTTGGGCGGTGGCTCATTGTCTTGCGTCGAGTCATTCACCACTCCACGCCACCGCGAATTTCTCTGTCAAACCAAGATAGTTTGGGTGGTCGCGCAACCCCTTGGGGGGGTCACGTATTCCTTCAAAGATAGATTTTTAGCACTTAGAAAATCTGCAAATTTCTTTGCATTTCAGCTCATTCTAAGTTGCTTTCCTGCCATATAGACACTCATTGAAGCCATTAGATCACTTCAATTTATTTGCCAAGATCAAAATCAAGATTGACCTAAATCTAGGTCAACAATCTCCCCCTTTTTTTATTTTAGCAATCAAATTGAATTTGAAATAAAAATAATCAACAAAAATAGGCAATACTTCCCCATTATGCAAAAACATAAGAAAATTCAAAAGATAAAGTCAAATTCAACAAATTTTCTCTACCCCTTTGCCAAAAATCAAAAAGAGGAGGGGAGAGATGAAGAGCAATCAAGCACTTTAAAAAGATGATATAAGAAATAAGGAAATATAAATAGAAGACAAGATAAAAATCAATGTTGGTGTAACTTTATACTAGAATTCAAAGCCAATAACCAATCACCATAAACAAAATTCACAATTAACATAAATCTAAGTCATATACTTAGGAAAAATAAAAGTACCAATCAATGGAAAATATCAAAATCAATTGAAAATATGTTAAAGATACCAATTGATTGGATTATACTCACCCTCAATTGATGATCTCCCCCTCAAGAAGTGAAAAACTTAGATTCAATTAAGATCAATTTTTATCAAAATATTCAAGTTTTCTCCTCTCTTGTTGGAGTCAAATCAAGAGGAATATAAAAAGAAAATTGAATACAATTCAAAAAAGTGATTAACTTAATTATGAACAAATTTAAAATGTAATAAAAATAATTTAGTTAACCACAAAATCATTTTTCAACCGTAATGTCAAACACAACATGTAAAGTAAAAAATTAAAAGTATAAAAGTTAAAATGTTATAAGGCAAGAATTGTTACCAATTTTTTAATGCCAATTGCCTTACTCTTGGCATTGTTGGACTTGGTTTGATGGAGTACTCATCCTCCTCCATCTTCATGCCATTTGCCCTTGTCAATTAGGTGGTTGTCCTTGATAACCTTTTCTAAGCTATGTTTGTTTTTAGATATTTGTTCATTTGAAGTCTTTAATTCTAAAGTAGAATTTTTTAAACTTACAAAATCCTCTTTTAGTTTTGAGCATTTGTCCTTATGAAATTTTATCTTAGAAAAATACTTTTCTACTCTAAGGTTCATATGTTCAATTATATCACTATCATCTAAAGCATCATTAATATTGTCATAATTTAAATTCATGTTTAAAGAATGGGTACCTACCTCATTGGAGTGTTCATCATCTCCCATAGCCATGAGACATAGATTTGCAATTGCTTGCTCTTCTTCCTCTTCTTCTTGCTCTTCTTGCATCTCCATTGCCATCTCATATGAGAGTAATTTTCCAATGAGGACATCCATTGGAAGCTTGCTCAAATCATGTGCTTCCTCAATGGATGATACTCTTGCTTCAAAGTCCTTTTTTGTAAGAGTTCTAAGGATTTTGCAATTTATGTCTTCCAAATAGTAGACTTTGCCAAATTTCTTCAAATCATTGATAATGGCAAGAAGTCGGTTGGTCATCTCCGTGACATCTTTAAAGGACTTCATTTTGAAGAGTTCATACTTTTGGACAAGCATTTAGACCTTCATGAATTTTACTTTATTAGTGCCCTCATGATAATTCTCCAAGGTCTTCCAAATACTTTAGGCATTTGAGCATCCAAGAACTCTTCCACATTCTTCCTTTGGCAATGAGCTTAAGAGAATGAAAGAAGCCTTTTTATCTCTCCCATTGCTTCTTCTTTGTTCTTTATTCCACTCTTTTCGTGGAATCTCTTTTTCTACAACATCAACCACTCTTGTAGGAATCTTCCACTCATTTTCAACATAATCCCAAAGCTCTATTCCTTCACTATCTAGGAGCAAAAACATCTTGTGTTTCCAATAGGAATAATCAAAGTGAGGTATAAGATGAGAGTTTAAGTTTCCTTTGAGGATCAAATTTCACAATTATGTTTCTTGAAATTTTGAAGGCTCTGATACCAATTCTTGTCCTAAGATGGCAACCAAGAGGGGGGGGGGGGGTGAATTGGTTGTTTGAGAAGTTGATGGAAAATTTAAAAATTCAACAAACAAGAAATGTAGAAGATGTAGAAGATTGAGTAGGGAGTAGAAAAATGAACACAAGAGATTTATAGTAGTTTGGATTCAACAATCCTACATCCACTCCCCAACCTCAATTGGGTATTCCACTATACTTGAAGTTTTACAAGCTCACTTCCAACTTTGGTGTTTTTACAAGTTCACACCCAACTTGACAAGTGTTTTTCTAAGGCTAACACTCAAGCCCCTTATAAAAGTTTTACTAGGTTAACTCTCAAACCCAACAAGTGTTTGTGGCTCATACTAAACCTTACAATTGGAGTTTTAGTGGTTAACACTCAACCTTACATGAAAAGATAAATAGATGAAAGCTTAAGGAAATAAATTGCAAGAGTTTGGACAATATTAGCATATATTCTCTTGCTAGAAGACTTGTTTAAGGTGGTATTTATAGGCCTCAAACAAGTTCTGCCCTTTGGTGAAGTGGGTAGAAAAGTGCAACTCCAATAGCCACAAAATCTTCTTGGATTTTTGTGTCAGACAGTTGGTGCAATCATGCATCCTTGGATGGTCGCACACCACCTTTAGGTGTTTGAGCATTTGTTTTTGAGGTTATCCCAAATTTATGTTGTGGTCGTGCAATTCAAATCTCCAACGGCTACTTGATACATGGCATCTTCTTATTGGTTCTTTAACTAGCCGTTGAAGCCCTCCAACGGCTATATGAATTTAGCGGTGGCGCATTGTCTTGTGTCAAGTCATTCACCGCTCCACACCACCGCGAACCTCTCTATCAAACCCAGATAGTTTGGATGGTCGCGCAACCCCTTGGGGTGGTCGCGTATTCCTTCAAAGACAGATTTTCAGCACTTAGAAAATCTTCAAATTTCTTTGCATTTTAGCTCATTCTAAGTTGTTTTCCTGCCATATAGACACTCATTGAAGCCATTAGATCACTTCTATTTATTTGCCAAGATCAAAATCAAGATTGACCTAAATCTAGGTCAACACAATGAAAGAAGGGCAATAAGAAAAGTTGGTGTGGAGTGGAGCTTTGGCTCACATTTTTGCTTTAAAGTGGTATGCACATACTTTGGTATTTAGCAAAATTGATTTCATTATTTTAGGCATAACACATTGCACATGGTAAATGTGTTATGTTACTTGTTTGATAATTTTTATGTATGCGCGGCATTGTTTGCAGTAACAATGCGTAGTTGAATTAAATGTTGTATGATATGAGCTTTAAAACTAAATAAAAGTGATGATATGTGAAAAGTGGGGAAAGTGCAAATATTGCACTAAGCTGTAAATTGAGTTACATTTGTAATGTATGAGAAAGTGATTTTGATTATGAGTAGTAGATAAAGAAATATAATTGCATGTTACCTTATATATAGCCCAGTTACAAAATATTGTCCCAGATAACATGACGTCATCGGGCGAGACACACTAGTATCACTAACAGCATGACGCCTTCGGGTGAGACACACTGGTATCACTGATAGTATGATGCCTTCTGGTCAGACATACTCGTGTCGCAGATTAATGAAATAATCCAAGACAATAGTTTTGGAATTAGGATAGTATATAGTGTTTTATGGGCCCATTGTGTGTGTGTAACATCTGCTTTAGGGATAAAAGTAATTTAAATTAATTAAAATAAATATTTTAAGGGAGAAATGTTGAGTTAGAATTAAGAATTTAACAAAGGTATATGTGTAATATAATAAAATATACATAACATATAAACTTGATAATATGAGAGAATAAGACAAAAATGTGAATAGTAAAAGAGTGGCCATTTAGTAAATATATCTTTTAAAATTAAAATTAATAAAATAATTGAAAATGAAAAGACTTTTGAATGGAAGATAAAAATTATAATTTTAAAGTAAAATAAATACTACTACTAATAATAAAATGCATAGTGGAAGATGATGGGAATATTTAGTTAATTATTAAATATTAATTGATTAATTAATTAAATAATATATTAATATATGGCTATAATTTAAAGAAAGAAAAGTCAAAAATAAAAGAATGCCATCATCTTTTTCTTCTTTCTTGGGTAGCTAATTTTCTCCATGGACAAAAGGGAAAATTTTTTTTTAACAAGTCATCAAATTAATCAAGTTTTCAAAAGGGAATTAGGAAGCTTTTAAAGGAGTTGCTTGATAAAGGTAATAATTCTTTGATTTTATTAGTTTTTTTAAGATATATGAATATTTATTATTTAAATTTTTGAAAGAGTATATTATAATTGTTGAATTGGATATGGAAAGTATTATATTGATGTGGGAATTATGATTTTTAAGTTAGATGGAAGAAATTATTAAGTTTGGTTTGAGTTTGGGTGAAGAAGGTAATTTAGGGTTATGTGTGATTTAGGATTTTGTAATTATGTATTTTAATTGTTTGAATGGGTAAGAATGATGTTTATTTGATGAGTAAACAATAATTTTATGGTTGAATAAGTGATTAGCTTGGGTTATGTTGAAGTTTGAGTTAGTTAGTAAGGTTTATGGTTATGGAAAAGGGTTTTGTTAAAGAATGCTTGTTCAATTGGTTTCATCATTTAAATCATGTTGTTTAATGATTTAAATGATGAAAATGGACTCAAATTGATATTTGGAAATGTTTGGAATGAAGAACAAGAATGGAAGTGAGTTAAGGCACATTTTAGGGTTTTGGGAGGAATGTTTCTAAATTGAGTTTAATTGCTTAAAGTGTCTTAAAATATGATGTTATAGATATATTTGAGCTTAAAACTCAATTTGGAATTGAGTGAATTATAGTTTTAATGTTAAAGTGCCTTAGGCCTAAGAAAAGGAAAAAATGGTGGAATATGTTTTAATATATGTTTTATATTGTAAACACCTTAAAATGTGATTCTAACGTATGGTATACAATGACATTTTGATTAGGTGTTGAGTAGATAGTGATTGTACCAACTTAGTAGTGAAGGATGCTAACGAATTTTGAAGTGAGGTAGAGCTTTGGCTCACTTTTGTGCATTAAAGAGGTATGTACATAATTTGGCATTTAATCACATTGATTGCATTGCTTTTGGTTATAACAAATTAAATATGGAAAATGTGTTATGATACTTGGATGATGATATGTATGTATGTGTGGCATTTTTTGAAGTAACAATGCTTGTTTTGAATTAATATTGTATGATATGACCTTTAAAAATGAATAAAGGTGATGGTATGTGAAAAATGAAAAAAGTGCAAATATTGCGCTAGGATGTAAAATAAGCTACATTTGTAATGTATGAGGAAATGATGTTGATTATGAGTAGTAGATAATGAAATATGATTGTTTGTTGCTTTATATACATTTTGATTCCAGAATATTGTTATTGGATAGTATGATGCCTTCGGGCAAGACATACTGGTGTCATTGATAGCATGACGCCTTCGAGCAAGACACACTGATGTCACAAATGAATGAGATAGCCTAAGACAATAGTTTTGAAATTATAATAGTATATAAGATTATACGGGCCCATTGCATGTGCATGGATGATAGGTATGTTAATAAGTTGTATGTATAGTTTTCTTAGCATTGAAACATGGTATGTTAATAAGTTGTATGTATAGTTTTCTTGGCATTAAAACATAATGTATGTTATGATATGACACATATAACATCATTTTCATTTCATTTATATCAAATTATGAACTACTGAGTGATATGTTTAGCGCGGTTAAAATTCATTGCACAAGTGATAGGGTTGATCCAGAGATTATGGATAGTGCTGCTAGACCACACCAAGTCTAGGTTATAGTGGTCAATTTGGAGATTGTTGTGCTGTCACGGACCAGAGCCATTGGATCTCATGTAAATATTTTAAACTTTATTTTTGACATTTTGTAAAGTATGTATAAATGTGGTCATAATGTAAATTATAAAAATTCTTCTTTTAGGTAAAATGTTAGAAATTAAAAAATGGGATATATGTATATATTAATATCTAAAAATGTTTGAATATTTTTTCTGAAATATTGGTTGATTTGGGCCGTTAGGCCATTTTGGAGAAATGGATGTTTTATAAGGATATTTAGGAGTGTATTTCATTACAGGATGTGTAAGTCAAAATTTTAGGACTTTTCAAAATACAGATAAAACTCTGGCAAATTTGTTCCAGAGATTTTTAGTATACCTTTTATTTTCCATTTAAGTTGTTATGATTTTAAAATATTTTTATTATGAAAATGGGAATGTTTATAAGAATGGAACTGTGACAATCTCATACTGCATATGCATATTTTACATATACCGTTGTATGTGTATTATGCATATATATGGTATTAGTGTGTTACAATATGAATGATTGATATATTAATAAAATTGTCTATATACATTGTTTGGCATTGAGGTATGTTGTATGTTATGGCATTGCACATGTATAATATTATTTTCTATTTTTACACCAATGTATGCACTATAGGGTGAAATGCTCAGCGCGATTGAAATTCATCACGTAGGTGATAGGGTTGATCTAGAGATTCCGAAGACGGCTGCTTGACCACACCAGGTCTAGATTATCGTGGTCATTTTGGAGATTGCTAAGCTGCAACGGACTAGAGCCATTTGCTTCTCATGTAAACATTTTAAACTTTGTTATGAATTTTTTTTAAGTATGTACTTCATAAATACAATTATGTATATGATGAAAATTATAAAAATTTTTCTTTTGGGTTAAATGTTGGAAGTTGAAACATGAAATATATGTAATAATATCTAAAGATGGTTAAGTATTTTAAGAAATACTGGTAGATTTGAGCCATTAGGCTATTTTCAAGAATTGAGAGTATATTTTATTGCAGGTTATGTATAGACCATTAATTTTTGATCCAGTCTAGTCCAAATATTTTAAAATACTCTGAAATAATTTTTTGTGGTATAAATTATTTATTTTAATATTTGTTATTTATTTTACTTAATATTTATTATTTATTTTGATTTATTTTACTTATTATTTATTTATTATTTATTTATATTATTTATATTATTTATCATTTATTTATAAATATTTATTATTTATTATATATTTATTTTACTTTTAAAAAATAATATATAAATAAAAAAATAAAAAATCGGCGACGACAGAATCGACGATGAAAGTCGCTGGCAATGAATTGGCTTGGCCCAATTCGCCACATGAACACATGCGATGAATTGGCCATGGACCAATTTGACGCAGGCAAAACCTGCAACGAAACTGCATCCCTCGCGCAATTTTGCCCGCGTCCAACCCATAGCTCGCCCCTAGCTCGCCCAGAGCCAGTCTCGCTCGGGTCCGCGCGTAGATTTCGCTGAAACCCTATTTTACTTATGTAGACTCTTAATTTTTTACCCAGTCTGGTCCAAAAATTTTAAAATAGTCCGAAATAATTTTTGTGGTATATATTAATAATTTTAATATTTATTATCTATTATTTATTTTACTTATTACTTATTATTTATTTTATTTATTATTTATTTATTTTATTTTAATATAATTTTTATTTTTTTTATTTTTTTATTATTTATAATTTTTAAAATAATAATATATAAATAAAAATAATAAAAATAAATAAATAATAAAAATCGGTGACAGGCAAAATTGGCGACGAAGTAGCCTCAAGCCAATTTTGGCGCAAGCAAAATTGCGGCAGAAACACGTGCGGCCCGCGCTCCCAGCTAGCAGCGCCCAGCAGTAATTTTGCCAGCGTAATTTTTGCCAGCGCAATTTTTTCGAAACCCTACTCTACTTGTTTTTTTAATTTTATTTCCTAAGCGGTTTTTATTTCCTTAATCAATTAGTTTTAGGTTTTTATTTTTTCTTATAAATATCACATTAAAGATAGAAAAAGGGGATTGGGATTTTTCGGCCAGAGAGAGGACCAGACTTTTGGGATTGAGACTTTTGAAATTTTATCCAAGAACTATCCAAATTCCTTTTGGCAGTTGATTGACAATCTCAAGCTTGAAGGATCAACATGCAGCAAACAACATACAACCCATCAAAGACAGCCCACATAGTCTTTGTTATTTAAATCCTAAACTTTAATATTATTTTCATAAAACTTCCAAAACCCTAAATCTTTAAAACATCCAGTAGCTATATTACTTCTTTTATATTAAATATTTCTCAAATTGATTAATCTAGTAAACTAAATTACAATACCCTAATCGTTAAACATGAAACCAAAGAAACCTAATTGATGTATGAACCCTAAATTTATGCATTTATTGTTTTATTTAAATTAGATGAATGTTTATTATATAGTTTGATTTATGTTTGATGTCTTTGATGAATGATTTATTTATAATGAATGGTTTGCTATTTTTATGGATTTGTTTTGGTTTCAAAACATTCTAAGAGGTATGTTTCCATGTTTTGGATACCTCGTGTCGTGAGCATCATGTAATTTATTTTATTTTAAAGTTTTTTGGACCAATGTAAAGGGCACATTTCCACCTTTCGGTGGGTGTCCTATTTAGTTTTAGACATGGACGATGTAAGAACATGTTTCTATCCTCCGATGGGTGTCTAATTATTTATTTTGGTTGGACATTGTAGTGATTTTAATAACGTATTTATTTATTCTTATGATCGCATGTTGTATGGATAATATCATTATATTTAAGAATTTTATAATATTAAGACCTGAAAAGGAGGCTAGTTCTAATGAACCGGGCATTGTGGGGGTGCTGGTCCATTTATCACCTTCCCCACACGTACCTAACTTTTTGAACCCATTAGGGGGTTGGAGATTCCTTGGAATCGAGTCATCCACCCCTTTTTATTTTTTCGGCCCTTTCGGGTGGCGACTCCATTTTCTCCGGGCTTAGGCCCGTGTTCTCTAAGGCCCTGAGCCTAAACAGTGCCGAAGTTGCAAGAACCATTCCACAGGGAGTGGGGGCAAAAATCTCCGCTCATAGTGGCTACTCCACTGGGGATAAGAGAAGTTGATTCCATTAGACTTTATATTATTCTATTCTTTCTTATCATGATATTATCCATTGCATAAATTAGATTGCATCATGTACGTGAGTTAGGATGCCCATGTTATTCGTGTTGTATTTTTTAAGGGATACCATACTTTCACTCAAGGTATGGAGATCGAGTATGGCATAAGTACTCATAGCCTTATACCTTTTGGTATATACTTGCTATGGGAACCTAAGCCTTTTAACCCAAAGATTAAAGCTCATGTAATTGTCCTAGTTACTTTCCTTAAGTTTTTACCCCAAATGTTTATTGTTTGACTATGGTTAATTTATCTTGGCTTAAATCATGTCATATTTGGTTTGTTCTTTTTCTAATATGACCTAATTACATTGTGAGCTCAAATAATTTTTTTCCTCTAAATCCAAAAGACCAAAGCTATTTTTAAAACTTTTTAAGATGGTCTTTGGACATAAAACTTTTCTAAAAATAAATCAAAAAATTCTTTTCTCATGACTCAAATACAAAGTCAAAAATCCATTTTTTCTAAAAAAAATTTTTACAATGGGTTTTTCAAACAAAACTATTTTTGCATTTCATCCAACCTTTTCTTACAAAGAGCTTGCAAATTATTTAGGTCAACTATGAAATACCAAAAATTAATTGTGGGCCTAGTTTATACTAAGAATTATTAACCATGGGCTTATTTTTGGCATGAATCATTAGTTACTTTTTCAAGTGAGAAGTCTATTTATATTAAACCTCTTAATTTAGTTTTAATCCAATATAGCATAAAAGCTACTATAGTTGGTTGAATGGATTAAAACCTAATTAATGGGAATTATCATGAACTGATTTCCATTTTTAAAAATATAACTATTGGTTGAACCGTCCGAGGAAACATTTTGAAAACAAAATATCCCATGTTGGTATTTTTGTTAACCATATACCTAGGAAAAGAGACTCGCCATTCGTGTGTGGAAGTTACAAGATTGGAAGGAACATCCTATTTATCCTTGTTTGTTTATTGTTTGTGCATACATGCATACATGCATCACATGACATATCATTAATCCTTTATGGCTCGCAGACCTAGAGTACGGCAATTCAAGAGCATACAACGACACCACCTACAACATTGATTTTGATTCAAGTGCTTCATTGGAAGTATGGATGCAAACTAGCTAAGGGACATAGTCGATGAAGTTGTCAAAGCTAGGATGGTCGTGCTACGAGATCAATTGGTTGAAATTATGAAGATCCAGTTGATTGAAATTCTAGAGATCATCAACAACGCTAATGAGACATCTCCCATTAACATAAGAAAGAAGGGAAAGGCAACATCAATGGAGAACATGTTCACTGATAGAGATCGAATGAAAAATGAGGGGTCAATCCCTATTCTACAAGACCAGCTAAACCATGTTTTGTCTAACTGGAGCAATAAGGGTAGCTACCACTCCGATGAGCAAAATCAAAGGAAAAGAAGAGTTGTTGAGAAAAATGCAGCAACTGAACCAGTAAAGAAGTGTAAATTTTTAAACTTGGGGGAACCTTTGTCAAAAATGTTAGAGAATCTAATGAAGATGGATTTGCTACAACCATTGGCACCTCAGCCACCAAACATCAATGCCGAGGCCTTCTGTCAATTTCATCAAATGCAAGGGCATGAGACGGATAAATGTGCTTATCTAAGACATGAGATTCAAGATTTGATTGACAGTGGTAAGCTGCCCAAGCCGGATAAGCCCAATACCAAAAGTAATCCTCTACCTAAATTTGGAAGGGCACTATCGCTTGCAACCTTCATGAAGAGTTTTATCTTGTAATCTTATGATAATATGGATAGAGAAGCTACTAAAGATGATGTGCTATTAAGCAAGCTTGGACTAACTGTGGATGATGAAGTAATGATCCTTGATGATGAAAAAAAATCCTTGCCCTTGATATGCCTAAATAAATTGAGTATCTTCGACTCCAACTCAATGAACTTCCCTTAGCTTGGAGCGTTGCTCCATTTAATATTTAATTGAAACAATTATGTTTTTTAAATTAAGATTGTTTGAATAAATTATTTTCATCAAATTTTTCATGGTTTTTGTTCATTTTGGTGCTCAACCAATGAGGAATCTAGCTTGATAATTCATAAATTAATATATTTATGCATCATGACTTGAATGAATTTACTAGGTAAGGAAATTTTTCTATAGCATTAAGTTGTGTATGCTTACTTAGAGAGGGCTCCCACATAATGACCTTTGTCTAGGTCGCAGTCAGTCTTAGAACATGCTTTGACAAACTTTCAAGGCAAAATTAAATTATGCTTATTTAAGGGAGAGATGATCTAGGCATTATTTGGTTAGCCAACAACTAGTATCCACCCAATTAAATATCAATCCCTAGTTGTCCCTTTGAGCCTTCATAAGATTTCAACTTTCTCTTTATTGACTTATAAGCCTGATGACCCACCCTAAGATGTTGTTACACTTTTGACAAGTCTTATGATTACTAAGGTGAGTTTTGGGATTGAGACTTTTGGAATTTTGGAATTGACTATCCAAATTTCTTTTGGCAGTTGATTGACAATCTCAAGCTTGAAGGATAAACAGGCAACAAACAACATACAACCCATCAAAGGTAGCCCACACTATCTTTGTTATTATTCAACTAGAATTCAAAATTGTGGTGGAACCAACAACAGAGATTTGAATCTCTGTTTACTTGTTCATGTTTACAGTAGCTTCATCATTCAATTGGATTAATTATTTAAAGGTACAATAGATGATCAATTGTTCTACTTACCATCCAAACTCTATTTAAAATCCTAAAAATTATTTTTCAAAACCCTAATGCCTTAATACCCATAAAACATATTTTTGAAATCTAAATCCCTAGTTACACTTTTCTAAAACCACAAAACAATAGACTGTTTTCTTAAAACCCTAACCAAAACTATTTTTCTAAAAGATTCACAGTAGCCTATTCTTTCCAAATACCTAACTTAAAATCCAATTTTCATGATCTTCAATCTTATTTATTTAAACTCTCAACTTTAATATTATTTTTATAAAACTTCCAAAACCCTAAATCTTTAAAACATTCAGTAGCTATATTACTTCTTTTATATTAAATATTTCTCAAATTGATTATTCCAATAAATAAATTACAAGACACTAATTATTAAACATGAAACCAAAGAATCATAAATTGATGCATGAACCCTAAATTTATATTCTTATTGTTTTATTTAAATTAGATGAATGTATATTATATTTTTTGATTGATGTTTGATGTCTTTGATAAATGATTTATTTATAATGAATGTTTAGCTATTTTTATTTTTATTTTTTATTTCAAAACCTTGTAAAAGATATGTTTCCATATTTTGGGTACCTCATGTCATGAGCATCATGTAATTTATTTTATTTTAAAGTTTTTTGGACCAATGTAAAGGACACGTTTTCACCTTTCAGTGGGTGTCCTATTTAGTTTTAGACATGGATGATGTAAGGACATATTTCCATCCTCGAATGGGTGTCCATTTATTTGTTTTGTTTGGACATTGTAGTGATTTTAATAAAGTATTTATTTATTCTTATGATCACATGTAGTATGGATAATATCATTATATTTAAGAATTTTATAATATTAAGACGTGAAAAGGAGGCCGATTCTAATGAACCGGGCGTTGTGGGGGTACTGGGCCATTTCTCACCTTCCCCACACGTACCCAACTTTCCAAACCCATTAGGAGGTTGGAGATTCCTTAGAAATTGAGTCATCCACCCCTTTCTATTTTCCCTACCCGTCCGAGTGGCGATTCCATTTTCTCCTGGC
Source organism: Garcia nutans (assembly GCA_947685225.1). Taxonomy (NCBI): domain Eukaryota; kingdom Viridiplantae; phylum Streptophyta; class Magnoliopsida; order Malpighiales; family Euphorbiaceae; genus Garcia; species Garcia nutans. The sequence continues at coordinate 9,306,101 of CANTUV010000003.1, read as the reverse complement.
TTAGGCCCGTGTTCTCTAAGGCCCTGAGCCTAAACAGTGCCGAAGTCGCAAGAACCATTCCACCGGGAGTGTGGGCAAAAATCCCCTCTCACAACTTGGTTTTTATTTTATTTCCAAAATAATTTTTAATTTTCTTAACATACTAGGTTTTTTATTTTAATTACCTATAAATACCACATTAAAAACTCAAAAAAGGGGACTTATGGATCGGAATTTTATTCAAGAACTATTTGGACTCTTTTTTACAAATTATTTAGAACCTCGGACTTGAAGGAGCAAGAGGTAGCAACAAACAAATAATCCATAAAAGGCTGCACACACTGTCCTTGTTATTGTTCAACCAGAATTAAAATTATAGTGGAACCAACAACGGAGATTTAAGTTTCTATTAACTTTTTTTATATTTTCAGTAGCCTCATCATTCATTTTGATCAATTATTTAAACATACAATAGATGGTTTTTTTAAGCACTGATCAATTGTTTTATTTATCATCTAGTCTCTTTTTAAAACCCTAAAAATTATTTTTCAAAACCCTAATATCTTAATACCCGTTAAACTAATTTTTGAGACCTAAAACCCTAGTTGCATCTTTCTAATACCATAAAACAATAATCTGTTTTCTCAAAATCATAATCAATTCTATTTTTATAAAATTTACAGTAGCCTATTCTTTCCAAATACCTAACTTTTAGTCCTATTTTCATGAGCTTCAATTTTATTTACTTAGACCCTAAATCTTAATATTAGTTTCATACAACTTTCGAAACCCCAAATCCAAAACATCCATTCTTTAGATTCAAACACTAATTTATTTCAAACCTAATCTTTAATTCAAACATCTAGTAGCCATAATATTTCTTTCATATTAAATATTTCTTAGTTTACTAGTCCAGTAAATACAAAACCCTAATTATTAAACATAAAACCTACAAAACCTTAATTTCATTCAAGAAAACCTAAATGATGCATAAATCCTAAATTTATATACTTACCATTTTATTTAAATTAGATGAATGTTTATTATGCATTTTGATTGATGTTTCATGTCCTGGATGAATATTTTACTTATGATGAATTGTTGGTTACTTTTATTAATTTGCTTTGGTTTCAAAACATTGTAAGAGGTATGTTTCCATGTTTTCGGTACTTCATATCGTGAGCATAATGTAATTTAATTTATTTTAAAGTTTTTGGATCAATGTAAAGGACATGTTTCCACCTTTCAATGGGTGTCCTATTTAGTTTTAGACATTGGATGATGTGAGGACACATTTCCATCCTCAGATGGGTGTCCATTTATGAATTTTGTTTGAACATTGCTTTGATTTTAATACAATGATGCTTTTATTTTAATTATTGCACGTAGTATGGATAATATCATTATATTTAAGAATTTATAATATTAAGACCTGAAAAGAAGGTCGTTCTAATGAACCGAGCATTGTGGGGTTGTTGGGCTATTTCTCACCTTCCCCACACGTACCCAACTTTTCGAACCCATTAGGGGGTTAGGGATTTCTTAGGAATCGAGTCATCCACCCCTTTCTTTTTCCAAGACCATCTGGGTGGAAACTCCATTTTCTCTGAGTTTAGGCCCGTGTTCTCTAAGGCCCTGAGCCTAAATAGTGTCGAAGTCGTGAGAAGAATTCCACCGGGAGTGGGGACAAAAATCTCCGCTCACAGTGGCTACTCCACCCTAGATAAGAGAAGTTAATTCCATTAGTCTTTATATTATTCTATTCTTTCTTATCATGATATTATCCATTGCATCAAATTAGATTGTATTGTGTGTGTGTGAGTTAGGATGCCCGTGTTACCCATATTGTGTTATGTAAGGGGTACCATACTTTCACTCAAGGTATGGAGATCGAGTATGGCATGACCACTCATAGCCTTATACCTTTTGGTATATACTTGCTATGGGAACCTAAGCATTTCAATCCAAAGACTAAAGCACATGTAATTGGCCTAGTTACTTTCCTTGGGTTTTTACCCCAAATGCTTGTCTTTTGACTATGGTTAGTTTATCTTGGCCTAAATCATGGGTTATTTGGTTTGTTTTTTTTTCTAATATGACCTAAGTATATTGTAAGCTCAAAATAAATTTTTTCTTTAAAATCCAAAAGGCCAAAGATATTTTCAAAACTTTTTAAGATAGTCTTTGGACATAAAACTTTTCCAAAACAAGTCAAAAATTCTTTTCTCATGATCCAAATACAAAGCCCAAAATCCATTTTTTCTAAATTCTTTTTACAATGGGCTAAGAAACAAAAATATTTTCATAACCTTTTGAAAGAGCTTATAAATATTTAGGTCAATTATGGAAATACCAAAAATCAATTATGAGCCTAGTTTATGCTAAGAATTATTAATCATGGGCTTGTTTTTGGCATGACTCATTAGTTTCTTTTTCAAGTGAGAAATCTATTTATAATAAACCTCTTAATTTAGTTTCAATGCAATATAGCATAAAAGTTGTAATATCCCAAGGTACACCCTAAAAGTTTTGGAATAATTATTGTGGTATTTGGATTTAAGGAGTATGTTTAATGGAAGGAGAAAAGAAGTGAAGATATATATAACATATATAAGTTAAACTAATGAAAGTCAAAAGAAGATAAATGAATTAATTTAATACCCGATTTTGGTGTACATTGGAATGGTAGTTGTGAGAAGATATGTTGGTAAAATATGTAAGGAAAATATTATAAGAAATAGGTGTATATGAGGGATGATATATATTTATGTGGTATTTGAAAAATATGGAAAATATAAAGGAAATATAAAAGAGATATACATATACCAACATATATATTACATATACATAATGTATAAAGTGGTGTAGGAAAAGTAAGTTTATATAATTAATTAATAATAATAATAATAATAATAATAATAATAATAAAAGAAAAAGAAGATATTTATTTTGGTTATGTATGAAATTACTAAAAAGGGCAAGTAAGTGAAAGGGAGTTTATTTTGGTTATGTATTTAGGTAATTTTCTTTTTAAATTGCTTGGTGGAGGTTTAAAGAGAGGGGAAATTTGACTTTGTTTCTATTGTCTCTTTCATTTTTCTTCTTTTCTTTTGGGGTGGCCGGGTATCACTTAGTCAAGAGAGCAAGAAGTTGTTTTGAGTTCCAAGTTTCAAATTGAAGGAAGATTTCAAGGAAACAAGTTAGAAATTCAAGAAGTTTATCATTTTTGGTAAGTTTCTCTCTTGATTTCTCTTGTTCTATTTGGAATTTTGTTTGAGTTTGATGGAGTGTGTTTGTGTATGGTGTGTGTAAAAGTGTTGAAATGGAATTAAAGATAAGAAGTTAAGTTGGTGTTGGTGATGGAAGAGTAAGAGTTGTGTTTAGTGAAATTTTTCCTGTTTTACAATTAGTAAAGGCTGTGACTTGTATGATTTTTAATTAAATATAGAAAAATGTTATTGAAGTGAGCCTCTATGAGTCTAGAATGACTGAAAAATATGTTGATTCGATTTTGGAATGGTTATGATTTTGGAAAGATTATTTTTATTAGACCTGTTCCAGCAGGTACCTTAACTGAGACAGCTATCTTTCCGACTTTTTAATAAAATGTAGAAAAATCATATCCAATTGAATTTTGGATATGTTGTTTTTTAGTGAGTCTAGTATTTGAGAAAAATAATTTGGAACCACATTGATTGAATTTAATTTACGGAATTCACAAAGTTCAGAACTGCTGCCAGGATGCAGGCCAATTGGAGCAGTCTGGTTGGGTGAACTATTTGACCAAGATTTTGTGTTCATTTTGATCTGAAATTTTAAAGGAATGATTTTAAGATGTAAAACTAAATTCTGTAAAAATTTTAGAGTTTTTAGTCAAGTATATTATTTTATACAATTTTTCAAAATAAGGATTAAGTTGAGTCCAAAACTAGAATTTACTATTCATATGGTCATTTTGCTAATATTCCTTTTGGATTAGGTTGTGAAGAGGTTGAATTGCCCTAATCTAAGTGTTGAGGATTCTTGGAAGAGTAAGTGTATAGATTGATGTGAGTTGGTTTTAAGGTAAGTACAAACTACATTATTGCATAAATGCATATGACTTTGAGACTTGATACACATTTGGTTGTAAATGTGTTAGGAAATGTAGTGCATTGTTGATGTATATTAATATTAGGAAACGTAATGCATTGTTGATGTATATTAATAATGTTATGTTTGGTATAATATGAATGTTGTGATGAGTATGTAAAATGTGTGTTAATGCCATTGATTATATACATTTGAATTGTTTTATTGTGATTTGAGATCATATGAGATATGATGTCATGGTTGTTGGCTATGATGATGCAAATGAAATATATAATTGAGGCATGGTTGCCTAATTAATTATGAGAAATGAAATGAAAAGAGATTGATAAAGAGATAAATGAAATGATTGTGTGCCTAATGTGTTAATTCAATTTTCAGAGTTCTGTTTTTGGCGGCATGCTTATGAATCACTGGATAGATGAAATGACCGGGTCGTAAGCCGATTCCAGTTGGAAAATGTGAAATGTGATGTTTTTGGGGTGAAATGACCGGGTCGTAAACCTCAAAAACAAATTATTGAAACTAGATTGAGTGAAATGACTGGGTCGTATGCTCAAATCTAGTTGAATATCCATGGATAAATGTATTGATGATTATGATTATAGACCAAAACAGTAACTCTGAACTTTGAATAGCATATTAGAGTCTTTTGGGCCCATGCTTGTCTTTGTTTAAATGTGATTCATGAAATGTGAAATGAATGAATAATGAGACCAATGATTATTTTTGTTTAAATGTGAATTATGGAATAAGATGTAATGTTATGAGATATATGATGATAATTATGAAATGAGATGATTACAATGTATAAGTAAATTATTGAAGGTGAATGTGGATTGAAAAACTATGTTGAATGATGAGATCTGAAGGTACTACATGAAAATACAATATGATGTATAATATGGATGTCGTTGTGGACATTGTGAGTATTATTTTATGAATGTTTTAATAAGTCATGGAATTGTGGGTTGTATTAATGAAATACGTGCATTTGTATATAATTATGAGATTAGTAGAAACATATATAAGGTGTAATTGAAATGGGAAAATATGATAAGAAAATAATAATATATGAAGTTAACATATAAGTATGATTGTCTGTTATGTATGTTTATAATATTTATTTGTATTACTAAGCTTTCGGGCTTAGCGCGGTTGTATAAATCGCGCAGGTGAGTAGGTGGTTGATCTTGAAGTCAAATGTTATGCCACGAGAAGGGTAAGAGTATTTCGAGACCAACTAGAAGGTGATGCATACATGTATAATTTCATTATGTTGTATTTCTGACAAGAATGTATTCATATGTATAAATGAAATTTTGGTAAAGACAAGATTATCATATATATATATAAGATTATTGAAAGTATGTGATAATAATAAACCTCTACTTATTTTGTACTAGAAGTGTAAATCCTTTTTGCAGGTTGTAGTTGAGGTTATAAGGGGGATTTATTGGGAGTGTACTGAGAATGATTTTGTTTGCATTGGTTTGTGTAAAATGTTTCTTTTTTTTAAATCAGGAAAAAAACCAGTTTTGTCGACACTTGGGACTCAATTTTTAGGCGAAACTATGGCAAAATTTCTGTAAAACCGGAACTAAAATTTGAATTAAGTAAAATTGGTAGCAACATTAGGATAGTGTGGCGCCTCTACTCGGCTTACACATGTAGGCTGGGAAGGGGTGTTACAATTTTTGGTATCAGAGCTTAGGTTCGAGATTCTCGGCCTAAGTAGAATTAAAAAGAGAAAGTTTTGAAAAGCTTAAAGAGAATTAAAAAGAAAAGTTTTGAAATGAAATTTATAATACATGCATATGCATTAACACCTAGGTTGGTCTCGGATGTGGCATTATGTGAATTGTAATGTATTTGAATTAGATGAGATGGATGATAGTATGTGGATGAAGTTCTACATGAAATGAAAAAAAAATGAAAAATGATATGGAAACATTCATATGAGTTTAATTGATAAATTAAAGAATAGAAATTTTTAACTTGAAGGAAATATGGTGGAACATTGAGTGAGTTGATTGGTATAGACAAAATGTGATCATTTAAGGTTTGGGTGTATAAAGTTAAAGTTTTGTTTAAAAGAAAAAGAGATGATGTTGGTTAAGTAAAAAGATATATTGGTATTGTTTGTATTGTTATTTTAATGCAACATTGTGATTTCAATGTTAGAAATGTGATATGTTTGAATATTTTGAAAGCTCATGTTAATGGTGGTAATATGTGACATTTGGATTTTTGAAATGAGCTTAATAATTGTGAAAATTATATGTTTGGATGTTGCTTTGTGGTATATATATAAGATGTTTTTAAAGTTGATATTAAGAAAAGATGAGAATTGTAAGTTCAAGTTTAGGTGAAATAGTGATTTGAGAATTTAGAATTTTAATGGAATGTTGATAAAGATTATTTAGATATTAAACATATGAGCTATTTGCAATGAATATTCTTGCATATGAGAATACTACGAATTGGGTAATGAGATTGATAGTATGAGAATTTGTTTTGAAAAAAAAAAGTGATTGAGCGAGTGAAAATGAGTTACTTTAAGTCATTTGACTGGAAAGGGTGAAAATGGATATGAAGGTACATTAAATGCTTTAAAAAAATAAATGAGAGAGATGTCACATTAGAAATGTGACTTGAATATATATATTTGAAGTGTTATTATGGTTAGAATGTATATATTTGTTGTGTTGATGAATAATTTAAATCATTTCAAAAGAATGAGTATGATAATATTCAAAGAAAAATGATAAACATTAAATTTGTACAGATTGTATGCAAAAGAGAAATTAAATAAAATTACATGCTTAAGTGTATACATGTATAGGATATGTGAGATGAGTTTTTCGATATGAATGTAATTGTATTATGTAAGAAATGTGGGAAGTGAGTCACATTATGGATGTGGCCTATGAATATGTAGGTGGTATAATTACTGGTATAATGATATTAAGAATGATATTGCATGTATTAGTGGACCTAAGAGAGATTAGGTCTTGAACTGTGCAAAGCTAGATGGATTATGTAACGAAATTAAGAGTGAGAATGGACTCGAGTAATATTGGATGGTGAAATTGTTATGGTAATCACTGAACCTGATGATTATATAATATTTTGAGTCCCAAGGTATCCACATGTGGGAAGGTTTTATGTATATGTGTATAATAAGAGATTGTAAATGGATTAGAAGTAGATTCGAAATGGAATAACAAAAGGGAAATTGTGTAAGAATTGCATATGATTGAATATATATATACATAAGAGATGATAATAATAATAATATTGTTGAGCAGGAGTTAGACTAATGATGAACATAATCGAGTGCAAATTGTTTTGAGATAGAGTTGAAATGTGTTAACTCTTGGTGTAGCAAAAGTTTAGAGAATGAATATGTAATTCTTGTGATATGATTTAGCATTGTAATTAAAAAGGTTGGAAGTTTTATAATAAAGGAACATTATGGATTTATAAGCTTCAGGCATGACCATTAATCTCTTATGATTTTTTTTAGTATATTTTGGTCAATTAATTTTGTTATCCACAGATTTGGAACTGAGATAACATGACTGTAGTGCAGTTTTGGTGAGATTGATAATTATGTTTCTAGAAACATGGTCAAGAATTATGACTGGTAAAGTTATACTTTATCAATTTTTTTGTTTTGTTAGAAATTTGATTATAATTATGAAAAGTAAGGAAAGAAAAGAGAAATGTAAAATGTTTTGAGTTATGGCTAATGTGATAGAAAGCTGATTATATAAAGATCGTAATGGTATGAAATGTGAGGAGATATTAAAAAGGGGAAATTACAAAATGTGACTGAAAGTTATACTAAATATGTTTATGGTATAAAGTGAATAAGTGAATGGACTTAAGGTTTAAGTGAGTGAACTATGGATGGAAAGTATGTTATGAGATTATCATGAGAATTGGTGGAAATTATACTAAGATAGTAGAAAATAAACTATGTGTATATTGAAAGATAATTTAAAGTGATTTGTAATCATGATAATTTTATTGAATATGGATCTGAAGAGATCAGGATTTGAATATAAGTTTGCTCTAATGGAATTAGGTTATATATATATATATATTGTGAATTTCATGATAGTTTAAATAAATTAATTGTTCATTTGAATTAAACAAGATTGAAACGTGGGTATATTGTGACAGATAGATCAATTGATCTAGATTCTATGAAGATTATGAATCATTATTGAAATTTAATGTTTACAGTTGTACTAGGAGCATAAGATTTAAATGATAATGTATGTGATGTAATATTCTGACAAATGTATGGACGTGAATGTATTGAGTTAAATCAGTTGTAAATGAAGATAAAAGGGAAAAAAAATTAATTACCTGTAAAGTAAGTTGAAAGGCATTGTACTAATATTTATGTTAAGTGAGAAGCATGCTAAAGAAAAAAAAATTTAAGTGTAGGAAAAATAAGGATATTGTTATCAATTAAGGTGTGATAAATGTCTATTCTGGAAGTGATTTTAATGATGAGATATTTTGAATGTTTGGATAAGAAAGTAATAAGATATATAAATGGATCTAATGATGAGTTATGAAATTTAGAGAAAATGATTGACTCTAAGGGAGAGAGTAAAAGTTATATGATGTGATGACATAATAACTTAAAAATATAATTAACTTCATATGAAAGTTAAGATGGTATTATGTTAAGAGTGGATTGCTATTATACTAGATAATTTCGAGGTCGAAATTATTTAAGGGGGAGAGAATTGTAATATCCCAAGGTACACCCTAAAAGTTTTGGAATAATTATTGTGGTATTTGGATTTAAGGAGTATGTTTAATGGAAGGAGAAAAGAAGTGAAGATATATATAACATATATAAGTTAAACTAATGAAAGTCAAAAGAAGATAAATGAATTAATTTAATACCCGATTTTGGTGTACATTGGAATGGTAGTTGTGAGAAGATATGTTGGTAAAATATGTAAGGAAAATATTATAAGAAATAGGTGTATATGAGGGATGATATATATTTATGTGGTATTTGAAAAATATGGAAACTATAAAGGAAATATAAAAGAGATATACATATACCAACATATATATTACATATACATAATGTATAAAGTGGTGTAGGAAAAGTAAGTTTATATAATTAATTAATTAATAATAATAATAATAATAATAATAATAATAAAAGAAAAAGAAGATATTTATTTTGGTTATGTATAAAATTACTAAAAAGGGCAAGTAAGTGAAAGGGAGTTTATTTTGGTTATGTATTTAGGTAATTTTCTTTTTAAATTGCTTGGTGGAGGTTTAAAGAGAGGGGAAATTTGACTTTGTTTCTTTTGTCTCTTTCATTTTTCTTCTTTTCTTTTGGGGTGGCCGGGTATCACTTAGTCAAGAGAGCAAGAAGTTGTTTTGAGTTCCAAGTTTCAAATTGAAGGAAGATTTCAAGGAAACAAGTTAGAAATTCAAGAAGTTTATCATTTTTGGTAAGTTTTCTCTTGATTTCTCTTGTTCTATTTGGAATTTTGTTTGAGTTTGATAGAGTGTGTTTGTGTATGGTGTGTGTAAAAGTGTTGAAATGGAATTAAAGATAAGAAGTTAGGTTGGTGTTGGTGATGGAAGAGTAAGAGTTGTGTTTAGTGAAATTTTTCCTGTTTTACAATTAGTAAAGGCTGTGACTTGTATGATTTTTAATTAATTATAGAAAAATGTTATTGAAGTGAATTTTTGATATGTTGTGCCTCTATGAGTCTAGAATGACTGAAAAATATGTTGATTCGATTTTGGAATGGTTATGATTTTGGAAAGATTATTTTTATTAGACCTGTTCCAGCAGGTACCTTAACTGAGACAGCTATCTTTCCGGATTTTTAATAAAATGTAGAAAAATCATATCCAATTGAATTTTGGATATGTTTTTTTTTAGTGAGTCTAGTATTTCAGAAAAATAATTTGGAACCACATTGATTGAATTTAATTTACGGAATTCACAAAGTTCAGAACTGCTGCTAGGATGCAGGGCAATTGGAGCAGTCTGGTTGGGTGAACTATTTGACCAAGATTTTGTGTTCAATTTGATCTGAAATTTTAAAGGAATTATTTTAAGATGTAAAACTAAATTCTGTAAAAATTTTAGAGTTTTTAGTCAAGTATATTATTTTATACAATTTTTCAAAATAAGGATTAAGTTGAGTCCAAAACTAGAATTTACTATTCATATGGTCATTTTGCTAATATTCCTTTTGGATTAGGTTGTGAAGAGGTTGAATTGCCCTAATCTAAGTGTTGAGGATTCTTGGAAGAGTAAGTGTATAGATTGATGTGAGTTGGTTTTAAGGTAAGTACAAACTACATTATTGCATAAATGCATATGACTTTGAGACTTGATACACATTTGGTTGTAAATGTGTTAGGAAATGTAGTGCATTGTTGATGTATATTAATATTAGGAAACGTAATGCATTGTTGATGTATATTAATAATGTTATGTTTGGTATAATATGAATGTTGTGATGAGTATGTAAAATGTGTGTTAATGCCATTGATTATATACATTTGAATTGTTTTATTGTGATTTGAGATCATATGAGATATGATGCCATGGTTGTTGGCTATGATGATGCAAATGAAATATATAATTGAGGCATGGTTGCCTAATTAATTATGAGAAATGAAATGAAAAGAGATTGATAAAGAGATAAATGAAATGATTGTGTGCCTAATGTGTTAATTCAATTTTCAGAGTTCTGTTTTTGGCGGCATGCTTATGAATCACTGGATAGGTGAAATGACCGGGTCGTAAGCCGATTCCAATTGGAAAATGTGAAATGTGATGTTTTTGGGGTGAAATGACCGGGTCGTAAACCTCAAAAACAAATTATTGAAACTAGATTGAGTGAAATGACTGGGTCGTAAGCTCAAATCTAGTTGAATATCCATGGATAAATGTATTGATGATTATGATTATAGACCAAAACAGTAACTCTGTACTTTGAATAGCATATTAGAGTCTTTTGGGCCCATGCTTGTCTTTGTTTAAATGTGATTCATGAAATGTGAAATGAATGAATAATGAGACCAATGATTATTTTTGTTTAAATGTGAATTATGGAATAAGATGTAATGTTATGAGATATATGATGATAATTATGAAATGAGATGATTACAATGTATAAGTAAATTATTGAAGGTGAATGTGGATTGAAAAACTATGTTGAATGATGAGATCTGAAGGTACTACATGAAAATACAATATGATGTATAATATGGATGTGGTTGTGGACATTGTGAGTATTATTTTATGAATGTTTTAATAAGTCATGGAATTGTGGGTTGTATTAATGAAATACGTGCATTTGTATATAATTATGAGATTAGTAGAAATATATATAAGGTGTAATTGAAATGGGAAAATATGATAAGAAAATAATAATATATGAAGTTAACATATAAGTATGATTGTCTGTTATGTATGTTTATAATATTTATTTGTATTACTAAGCTTTCGGGCTTAGCGCGGTTGTATAAATCGCGCAGGTGAGTAGGTGGTTGATCTGGAAGTCAAATGTTATGCCACGAGAAGGGTAAGAGTATTTCGAGACCAACTAGAAGGTGATGCATACATGTATAATTTCATTATGTTGTATTTCTGACAAGAATGTATTCATATGTATAAATGAAATTTTGGTAAAGACAAGATTATCATATATATATATATAAGATTATTGAAAGTATGTGATAATAATAAACCTCTACTTATTTTGTACTAGAAGTGTAAATCCTTTTTGCAGGTTGTAGTTGAGGTTATAAGGGGGATTTATTGGGAGTGTACTGAGAATGATTTTGTTTGCATTGGTTTGTGTAAAATGTTTCTTTTTTTAAATCAGGAAAAAAACCAGTTTTGTCGACACTTGGGACTCAATTTTTAGGCGAAACTATGGCAAAATTTCTGTAAAACCGGAACTAAAATTTGAATTAAGTAAAATTGGTAGCAACATTAGGATAGTGTGGCGCCTCTACTCGGCTTACACATGTAGGCTTGGAAGGGGTGTTACAAAAGCTACTATAGTTAGTTGAATGGATTAAAACCTAATTAATGGGAATTATCAAGAACTGATTTCCATTTTTTATAACTATTGGTTGAAACGTCTGAGAGAATTTTTTGAAAACAAGATACCCCATGTTAGTATTTTGTTAACCATATACCTAGGAAAAGAGACTTGCCATCCATGTGTGGAAGTTATAAGGTTGGAAGGGACGTTCTACTTATCTTTGTCTATTATTTGTGCATACATGCATACATACATCTCATATAATTGATCCTATCTGGCTCACAGCCTTGGATTACAATAGTTCAATAGCCTACGATAACCCCACTTATGCTGTGACGAAGAATCCAGCAGTGACTCAACCACTTTCTCACCAAAAGTAATGGAGCCCGAACAAATTTAAAGAATGGTGGATGACGCCCTCAATGTTAAAATGGAAGAACTAAAGGAGACCCTGACTGTGACCATGAAAAATCGATTTGCTACAATTTTAGGGAACAATGCTGAAGCATCTGCTAGCACCAAGAAGCCGAAGGACAAAGGAAAGGCTAAGGTTGGTGATGTGGTTTTTGATGATGACAAGGTAGTCATCAATGATGATGATGACTGGGCTCAATACCTCTAATATCCTCAAGACAAGAAGAAGGAAGCAAAGGTTGTTGAAAAATCAGCTGTGGAGAAAACTGAAACTTCTAATGTTGAGAAACTGATTGCTGATTTGGAAAAGAAGTTGAAAACTGAGGAGATGTCCAAGATCAACAAACTATTCAAACAAGATGTGGAGGTCCCTTACAAGTTCAAGATGCCTTCTTTTGCTAGGTACAATGGTACAGAAAATCCTCATGTGCATATCAAACAATACATCACTGCCATGCAATCTGTCAGAGCTACTAAAGCTCAAACTCTAAGGTATTTTATGCTCTCATTGGATCCTATTGTGCAAAATTGGTTTAATACCTTGGAAGAAAGTACCCAAAAAGATTGGGACATTTTGTACAAAGCCTTCATTCAACAGTATGGGTACAATGTCGAGCTGGAAGTTACCTTGATGGAGGTGGAGACATTAGGAAAAGACCAAATGAGAACTTTGTTGATTATGTAAAGAGATGGAGAAATAAGGCTACTTTGCCCAAGAAGAGGCCTGATGAGTCAGATCATATTATGATGATTGTGAGAGGGGTGTTGCCTAGTCTTCGTTAAAAGATGTCTCATACACTCATCCCAGATTTTAAAGATCTTCTCCAAGATGGTTTACAAATTGAAGAGTGGGAAAGGGAGAAGAACCATTTTTCGGCAAGAAGGAATGAGAAAGGGAACTACCAGTCAGGTAATCAAAGCATGCAAAAGGAAGTTGATGTTAATACAACTAGTCAAGGAAATAGAAGACAATTCTCAGAATTGGGGAAACCTCTATCTTGGATTTTCAACAAGCTACAGAAGAGGGGGGTTGTTACAACTGTTGGCTCCTCGACTGCTACATAATCCTCTGTAACCAAACTTTAATGATGAGGCCATCTATCAATTTCATCAAATGCAAGGGCACGAAATGGATAAATGTGCTCATCTAAGGCACGAGATCTAAGATCTAATCAACAGTGGTAAGCTACCTGAGCCGGACAAGCCCAATACCAAGAACAATCCTTTACCTAAATTTGGAAGAATACCTCCACCGGCAACCTTCATGGTAGGAAGAGGATTGGAGGAAGATTTTGTCTTATCCTCCTTTCAAAATGGGAGTATTGAAGATATGGAATAAGGAAAAATTTCATTCAACAAACTTCCCTTAGCTTGGAGTGTTGCTCTATTTATTTTGCTTTCTTTAATATTTAATTAGAATAATTATGTTTTTTAAATTAAGATTATTTGAATAAATTACTTTCATCAAAATTTTTGTTGGCCTTTGTTCATTTTGGTGCTCAACCAATGATGAATCTAGCTTGATGTTCATAAATTAATGTATCTAGGCATCACATTTTGAATGACTTTACTAGGTGAGGGAATTGTTCTATAGCATTGAATTGTGTATGCTTACTTAAAGAGGGCTCTTGCATAATTACCTTTGCTAGGTCCTGTCTTAAAACATACTTTGACAAATTTTTGAGATAAAATTGAACTCTACTTATTTAAGAGAGAAATGATCTAGGCATTGTTTGATAAGCCAATAACTCGTATCCACCCTATTAAATATCAATCCCTAGTTGTCCCTTTGAGCCTTTATGAGATTTTAACTTTTTCTTTATTGACTTATAAGCTCGATGACCCACCCTGAGCTGTTGTTACATTTTTGACAAGTCCTATGATCACTAAGGTGAAGAGGTAAGAAGATCAAAGAAAGAAATGAATAGTCAAGACCATGAGGATAGTTGAATTTCTCTAGACTATAATGACAGTTGAAGTTCACCTAATATCTCCAATCTATCAAGATGACATCAGGGTAACAAATGATTTATCCTTGTTAAAGAAGATTTATGCCACTCCACTCATCCATTATCAGAAACACAAGTTGGTACAAACAAGACAACTCTTTTAGAGCTAGAACAAAAAAAAGAAAAAGAAAATAAAATAAAAGAAGAAAAGAAAAAAAAGAAAGAAAAGAAAAAGAAAAAATAAAAAAAAATAAAACTCAAAACGGTTCAGAAAGCCAACCAAGTTCTCTTTTACTTAAAGCAACAAAAGACTTCCATAAGGACAGTTTGACTTGAATTGGTCTAACTCAATCAAAGATAGAAGAAAGGTCATCTAGTTCTTAACAGTCCTATAGGGAAGAAGGATAAAATAATAAAATGCTCAAAGAAAGGGAAGAGTAAGAAAAAAGAAAGGGAAAGAAAAGGGAAAAAAATGATGATGAATATAGATACCAAACTTTTTGTAAAGGCAAAGACTATCCCAATCAAGATCCAGATTAATGTCAAGAAGAAAGAAGAATGTTCAAAGCTCTATCTTATTATTGCTTCCAACTGTCTAAATAAGAAATTTGTAGCGTGGAGGTTTTTCCATAGTGTCACAATGGCTCCAACTTACAAATGGCCTTCATTTAACCCATATCCCTTATAGACCCTGTTTCAAGCCTATTAAAGATATGTTGATCTCTCTTGGTAGGTAGAGTCTATTAGTGGAGATAGTTTGAATAAGCATGCATATGAGATAGACCATATTTAAACTCAATGAGACCTTTGGCTAAGTAATGTGTATGTGCCTATCTGAAGTGCAATAGTTCTTGCTCAAATAGAAATGATTTCAGAGTTTAGTATGGTAACTAGGGTTGTCATGTTATAGATATATTAATTTGGGAAATCAAGTCCTGAGGTACATTGACATTGATTTGGCAAAGCTAACATTTGATTTCAAAATCAAAATTCAAAAAGAAATTTTTTTTTCATACAAAGCCTTCAAGTTAAGAGACATTTGTTGAACCGTCGAACCTCAAAGGACACATTGGGAAAAGTAAATGATTGTTGGCAAGACTATGAAGAAGCTACCAACTGACATGCTGAATCACAGTTTGAAATGGATGTATCCTTGACTCCACTGCTTGGGTCTCACTACTCATGTTTTCAACATCTTGAAGATAGAAGCCATAAATGCGAAGCCTTTTGTCATTCCAATGCAAGACTTGAATGAGCATCTAGATGAAATCCGTGAGAACACTTCAACTAATCACCTTGGTCTATGAGTAAATGGAACCATTGTAAGTATAATCCATGCATATCATGCATACATGAGAATATCATATTGCATTTTGTTATCTTGTGTTATCTATCATTTGTCAAAGTAAACAGCAATACTCTATGAAGCAAACAGGAAACAGACATGGAATCAGGTGGCATGGAAGGCCCATTGCTTGAGGAAGCTCCAGTCATTTTTCAAAAAGAAGAAATGCATGCTTGTGCAAAGAACTAGACAACAAAAACATCAATCAAAGCATGCATGAAAAAATCTTTGGTTTGAGCCTACAGGGGGCAAAGTTTCTCCTTTTCAACTTTTGAGTTTATGCATGTACAAAGCATTTTCAAACTCACTTTCAAATATTTTGCCATGCAGGGGGCAAGGAGAAGATATGAAGGCGAACTAAAAAAGAGCTGAGTTTTTTTTGCAAAATTACTAGCTAAAAAATGGCTGAATTTTTTGAAAAAGTGCAAAAGAATGGAACACTAAAACTATCAAAAGAATGAAGATGCAATACTCAAAATATCAGTCCAGCTAGAAGAGCTGAAGCCAATATAGGACAAACGTCCAAAGGATGAAGACCCAGTTTAAAGGGTGAAGACCTGATTCCAAGGATGAAGATCCAGCTTGAATGATGAAGATCCATTTTGAAGGGTGAAGACCCTGCCAAGGATGAAGATCTACTTTGAAGGGTGAAGACATGATGCTAAGGATGAAGATCTAGCTTAAAGAATGAAGATCCAATTTCAAGGGTGAAGACCCGATTTCCAAGGATGAAGATTCATTTTGAAGGGTGAAGACCCTACCAAGGATGAAGATCTAGCTTAAAGGATGAAGATCCAATTTCAAGGGTGAAGACCCAATT
This sequence comes from Garcia nutans, assembly GCA_947685225.1. Taxonomy (NCBI): domain Eukaryota; kingdom Viridiplantae; phylum Streptophyta; class Magnoliopsida; order Malpighiales; family Euphorbiaceae; genus Garcia; species Garcia nutans. Next base: position 9,289,439 of record CANTUV010000003.1, on the reverse strand, counting down.
TCCAAGGATGAAGATCCGTTTTCAAGGGTGAAGACCCAATACCAAAGTTGAAGATCCACTTTAAAGGGTGAAGACTCGATCTCCAAGGATGAAGATCATTTTGAGGGTAAATACCCACAACCCATTAAAGAATGGAACAACCAGAATTCTCAACAGATAAAAGGTCAGTCAAATCCAAATCCAATTTTAGGTTGAGCACCCAAATCTAGTTTTGGGTCGAGCACCCAACTCTTGTCTATGGTCCAAATACCCAATCTAGTTTTGGGTCGAGCACATAACTCCTGTCTTGGGTCAAGCACCAAACTCAAGTTTTGAGTCGAGCAACCAAATCTAGTTTAGGATCGAGAATTCAATTTTGGGTCGAGCACCCAAATCTAGTCTAGGATCAAGAATCCAATTTTAGTCAAACACCCAAAATCTAGTCTCGGGTCCAAGTACCTATATCAAATGTAGTTTTGAGTCGAGTATCCAAAATTCAGTCTTGGGTCCAAGTACCCAAACCAAATCCAGTTTCGGGTCGAGCACCCAAATCCAGTTTAGGATCGAGAATCCAATTTTGAGTTGAGAACCCAAATCCAAATCCAGTTTAGCATCAAGAATCCAATTTTGGGTGGAGCACCCAAAATTCAGTCTTGGGTCCAAGTACCCAAATCAAATCTAGTTTTTGGTCAAGTATCCAAGTACCCAAATCAAATCCAGTTTTGGGTCGAGCACCCAAATCCAGTTTAGGATTGAGAATCCAATTTCGGGTTGACAACCCAAATCCAACTCTAGTTTAGGATCAAGAATCCAGTTTTGGGTGAAGAACCCAAATCCAAATCAGTCTCGGATCGAGCATCCAAATCAGCCTTGGGTCCAAGTACCCAAACCAAAATCCAATTTTGGGTTAAGAACCCAAATCCAAATCCAATGTCAGGTTAAGCACCCAAATCCAATTTAGGATCGAGCATCCACATCCAGTTTTGGATTGAGTACTCAAAATCTAGTTTTGGGCCGAGCACCCATAATCCAGTCTTGGATCAAGCATCCAAATCAGCCTCGGGCCGAGAACCCAAAATTTAGTTTTGGGTCGAGCACCCAAACTCCAATTTTGTGTCAAGAACCCAAATCCAAATTCAATTTTGGGTCAAGCATCCAAAATCCAATTTCGGGTCGAAAACCCAAATCCAAATTCAGTTTCGGGTCGAGCACCCAAAATTCAATTTCTGATCGAGAATCCAAATCCAAATTCAATTTCGGGTCGAGCATCCAAAATCTAGTTTCGGGTTGAGAATCCAAATCCAAATCTAGTATCATGTCAAGTACACAAAATTCAGTCCCGGGTCGAGAGCCCAATGAAATCTAGTTTCGAGTTGAGAACCCAACCCAACTCATTTCGAGTCCAGAACCCAAACCAACATCAAACTCGGATCGAGAACCCATCCTCATCCAAAATCTGCTCAAAGTCATGTTGTTTTTCACTCTCTTCTATTGAAAGTCTCAGATCGCTCAAGCAGGGGGCAAATTGTAGACTCTTAATTTTTTATCTAGTCTAATCCAAAGATTTTAAAACAGTCTGAAATATTTTTTGTGGTATAAATTATTTATTTTAATATTTATTATTTATTTTACTTAATATTCATTATTTATTTTGATGTATTTTACTTATTATTTATTATTTATTTTATTTATTATTTATTTTATTTATTTATTATTTTTAAATATTTATTATTTATTATTTATTTTATATTTATTTTACTTTTAAAAAATAATATATAAATAAAAAATAATAAAAATAAAATAAAAAATCGGCGATGAAAGTTGCTGGCGACTAATTGGCTTGGGCTAATTCGCCGCAGGTTTTGCCTGAGACGAAACTGTGCCCCGGGAGCAGTTTTGCCCTCATCCAGACCGTAGCTCGCCCCCAGCTTGCCTAGCGCCAGTCTCGCCCAGGCCCGCGTGCAGATTTCACCGAAATCCTATTTTACATGGTTTTTTATTTTATTTCCAAAATAGTTTTTAATTTCCTTAACATACTAGGTTTTTTATTTTAATTACCTATAAATACCACATGAAAAACTCAAAAAAGGGGACTTTTGGATCAAAATTTTATTCAATAACTATTCGGACTCTTTTTCACAATTTATTCAGAACCTTGGACTTGAAGGAGCAAGAGGCAGCAACAAACAAACAATCCATAAAAGGCAACCCCCACTGTCTTTATTATTATTCAACCAGAATTAAAATTATGGTGGAACCAACAACGGAGGTTTGAGTTTCTATTAACTTTTTTTATATTTTCAGTAGCCTCATAATTCAGTTTGATCAATTATTTAAACATACAATAGATGGGTTTTTTTAAGCACATTGATCAATTATTTTATTTATCATCTAGTCTCTATTTAAAATCCTAAAAATTATTTTTCAAAATCCTAATATCTTATAACTCGTTAAACTAATTTTTGATGCCTAAAACCCTAGTTGCATCTTTCTAATACCACAAAACAATAATCTGTTTTCTCAAAATCATAATCAATTCTATTTTTCTAAAATTCATAGTAGCCTATTCTTTCCAAATACCTAACTTTTAATCCTATTTTCATGAGCTTCAATTTTATTTACTTAGACCCTAAACCTTAATATTAGTTTCATACAACTTTCAAAACCCTAAATCCAAAACATCCATTCTTTAGATTGAAACACTAATTTATTTCAAACCTAATCTTTAATTCAAACATCTAGTAGCCATAATATTTCTTTCATATTAAATATTTCTTAGTTTACTAGTCCAATAAATACAAAACCCTAATTATTAAACATAAAACCTACAAAACCCTAATTTCATTCAAGAAAACCTAAATGATGCATAAATCCTAAATTTATATACTTACCATTTTATTTAAATTAGATGAATGTTTATTATGCATTTTGTTTGATGTTTCATGTCCTGGATGAATATTTTACTTATGATGAATGGTTGGTTACTTTTATTAATTTGCTTTGGTTTCAAAACATTGTAAGAGGTATGTTTCCATGTTTTGGGCACCTCATATCGTGAGCATCATGTAATTTAATTTATTTTAAAGTTTTTGGATCAATGTAAAGGACACGTTTCCACCTTTCGATGGGTGTCCTATTTAGTTTTAGACACTGGATGATGTAAGGACACATTTCCATCCTCGGATGGGTGTCCATTTATTTATTTTGTTTGAACATTGCTTTGATTTTAATACAATGATGCTTTTATTTTAATTATTGCATGTAGTATGGATAATATCATTATATTTAAGAATTTTATAATATTAAAACCTGAAAAGGAGGCCGGTTCCAATGAACCGGGCATTGTGAGAGTGCTGGGCCATTTCTCACCTTCCCCATACGTACCTAACTTTCCGAACCCATTAGGGGTTGGGGATTCCTTCGGAATTAAGTCATCCACCCCTTTCTTTTTCCCAACCCATTCGAGTGGCGACTCCATTTTCTCCGAATTTAGGCCCGTGTTCTCTAAAACCCTTAGCCTAAACAATGTCGAAGTCGCAAGTACCATTCCACCGGGAGTGGGGGCAAAAATCCCCGCTCACATTGTGTAAACTGAAATATTAGGATTTATCCAAAATACAGACATAATTTTGGCAAAATTTTCCCAAAGATTTATAATGTAAAATAAGTATTTTTGGCTCTTTAAAGCATTAATTCATATTTTTATTTGCCTTTTAATTATGTTATAAGTTTGAAATGTTTTATAAGAAATATGGAAATATTTATAAAGACTGAACAATGACACTCATGTGTTGTATATGCATATTTTACATAGATTGATATGTGCATTAAGTGTATATATGACATAAGGGTGTTGTCAACATAAATGAGCTTAAAACTCAATTTGGAATTGAGTAGAATAGACTTTTAAAATTAAAGTACACTAGGGTAAAACCTTGAAATTTTAATGGAATGTAACAAATTAAGTTTAATTAGTTTAAGTGTATAGAAATGTGATACTAAGAAGTATTTAAACTCAAAATATGGTTAGGTGTTGAGTAAAATTGATTTGTCCAACCCAAGTGGTGAAGGACACTTTAGAAAGGTGAAGGGAAGAATGTGAATTTAGCTTGGAAGTTATCTTGGTTAAAGGTTAGTACATACTTTGGCATTTATGTATTAAAATGCAATGAAATAACATGCTACAATATATGTTGGCATTGATGTTATGCTACTTTGATGTGTGTACTCACATGCAAAGAGCTTGGTTATGTGTTTAAAGGCATGAAATGCATAATGTATGAATAAATAAGCCATTCTAAAATGGTTAATAACATTGTTAAATATGTTTGTGAAAAGTAAGCATTTATGTTTGTGAAATTGAAAAAGTGGAAAGAAATTGATGTTTGTGATGAAGGTGTGTGGAAATATTGTGTAATGATGGAGAAAGTGCCAAAAAGATGGAAAGTGGCATAATTGACCATATATGAGAAGGATATGAAATTGTTTAATGAATGTGTGCAACCTTTTGTAACATCAATTTACAAAGTGCTTAGTTTGGTGTTATATGGCATACCGATAATTGCCTTTGGGCTAGATGCTGGGCATCATTTTTATTGTCTTCGAGCCTGATGTTGGGCATCAATACTATATTGCCTTCAGGCTAGAAACTGGGCATCACTATTATTTGCCTTCGGGCCAGACACTGTGTAGACTCTTAATTTTTACCAAGTCCAATCCAAAGATTTTAAAATAGTCCAAAATAATTTTTATTGTATTTATTATTTATTTTAACGTTTTTTATTTATTTATTTTAATATCTATTATTTATTTTAATATTTATTTTAATAATAAAATATTTATTTTATTTATTATTTATAATATTTATTTTATTTATTTTTATTATTTATAATATTTATTTTATTTGTTTTTATTTATTTTTAATAATATAATAATATTTATTTTTAATAAAAATAAAATAAAATGTAAAAAAAATAAAAAATCGAACGGATCGGCAGCAATTGGCCTACCGCAAGCGTGGCGTGCCACAGGCCAATTCGTAGCAGGCTTTGCCTGTGGCGAATCGAGGAGCTCCCAGGCGTCGCAGGCATTTTCGCATAGCAGGCCCAGTCTCACATGCCCGGCAGCCCGATCCTCCCGTAGCAGCACCCAGCGCCAGTCTCGCCCGAGCCCGCACAATTTTTTTGACAAAACCTTTTTAATCACAATTTTTAATTTTATTTTTGAAATAGTTTTATTTTCTTAACCAATTTGTATTAGGTTTTTATTTCTCTTATAAATATCACATTAAAACAGAGAAGCAAGAAAGGAAGGGACGGGGGGGGGAAATTTTTATTTGGACTGGGGAGAATTTTTTGAATGGGGGAAATTTATTGAGGGACTTTTTCTTTGGACTTTTTCTGGGGAGAAGAATTTTTTATTAAAGAATTGGCAGTAAAAGAGAGAGCAATATCTTAATAAAAGAAAGCAACTGCTAATTGGCAAGGAGGCAGTAACCGAGAGTCACCTTGAGCAACCAATAAAACATACATAATTCAAACCAATAGCAACCAAAGAGATAGTAACCATAGTCTCAAGTTTGCTTCATTCCCACTAGAGAAAAGGATGATCCAGGCTGTAGCAATGATGGGATTCATCATTTTAATTTGGAGGAACCAACTAAACAAAGGTTTGATTCCTATATTTAATTAATTTGAATTCACAGTAGCTGTTCTATTATAATTTTATTCAGTGACTTATTTTAATCTTTCAACAATTAATTTGGCTTTCTATGTTTGTTTCATATAAAAATGCTTAAGTAGTTGTTGTAGTTAATATTAAAACCACATTTAACTTTGATCACGGTAAAGTCCTAAACCTTAATTTAATTAACCTAAACCCTATTATTTTCTTAGAACTACAAAACCCTAATTAACTTTATTTTTTAAAAAAACCACAGTAGCTTAAGTATTGTAAGTAATAATAATAATTATGTTATTAACCAAAGACCCTATATTGATACATAAGCCTAAACTTGCATCTTTTTTTGTTTTATTCAAAATTAAATGAATGTTTATTATATATTTTGATTAGTGGGTTATTTATATCTTTGATGAATGATTTGTTTATGATGAATGGTTGGTTGGTTATTTTTATTGATTTGCTTTGGTTTCAAAACATTGTAAGAGATATGTCTCCATGTTTTGGGTACCTCATGTATTGAGCATCATGTAATTTAATTTATTTTAAGTTTTGGATCAATGTAAAGGATACGTTTCCACCAATTAGTGGATATCCTATTTTATTTATTTTCTTTTTACTATTGGACAATTATAAAGACATGTTTTCATCCATGGATGGGTGCCTATTTGCTTGTTTTGTTTGAACATTGTTGTAGTTTTAATAAAGCATTTATTTATTCTTACGATCACATGTAGTATGAATAATGTCATTATATTTAAGGATTTTATAATATTAAGACCTGAAAAGGAGGCCGATTCTAATGAACTGGGCGTTGTGGGGGGTGTTGGGCCCATTTCTCACCTTCCCCACGCGTACCCAACTCTCCGAACCCATTAGGGGTTGGGGATTCCTTAGGAATTGAGTCATCCACCCCTTTCTTTTCCTAGCCCGACCAGATGGCGACTCCATTTTTGCCGAGTTTAGGCCCGTGTTCTCTAAGGCCCTGAGCCTAACAATGCCAAAGTCGCAAGAATCATTCCATGTGGAAGTGGTGAAAAAAATCTCCGCTTACAGTGGCGACTCCACTGGGGATTGAACCCAGAATCTCTCAAAAGGAGAAGATATAAGGGTCAACTAAAAAATAGCTGAATGTTTTCCAAAAGGAAGAACAAAAAGAGTGGAACATTAAAACTCTCAAAAGGATGAGAATCCAATTTAGGATCGAGCAACCACATCTAGTTTAGGATCGAGTATCCAAATCCAGTTTTGGGTCGAGCACCCAACTCCAGTTTCGGATCGAGCATCCAAAATCCATTTTCGGGTCGAGCACTCAAATACAGTTTTGGGTCAAGCACCCAACTCCTATCTCGGGTCCAAGTATCCAATCCAATTTCGGATCGAGTACCCAAAATCCAATTTTGAGTCTAGCACCCAAATCCAGTTTTAGGTCGAGCACCCAACTCCTATCTCTGGTCCAAGTACCCAATTCAGTTTCGAGTCGAGCACCCAACTCCTATCTTGGGCCAAGTACCCAACTCCAGTTTTTGGTCGAGCACCCAAAATCAAGTTTCAGGTAGAGCACCTAAGTCCTGTCTTTGGCCCAAGTACCTAATTTAGTTTCGGGTTGAGTACCCAAAATCCAGTTTAGGATTGAGTATCCAAATCTAGTTTCAGATCGAGCATCTAACTCCAGTTTTGGGTCGAGTACCCAAAATCTAGTTTCGAGTTGAGTACCCAAATCTAGTTTTGGGTCGAGCACCCAACTCCTATCTTGGGTCCAAGTATCCAATCTAGTTTCATGTCGAGCACGCAAAATCCAATTTAGGATTGAGCACCCAAATCCAGTTTCGGATCGAGCACCCAACTCCTATGTTGGGTCCAAGTACCCAAATCCAATTCAGTCTCAGGTCCAAGTACCCAACCCAGTCTCAAGTCCAAGTATCCAATCTCGGGTCCAAGTACCTAAATCAAACTTAATTCAGTCTCGGGTCCAAGTACCAAATCTTTTTCGAATCCAGAACTCATTTTGGGTTTAGAACCCAAACCAACTTCAACCTCATGTCGAGAATCTATCCTCATCCAAAATCAACTCAAAGTCATATTGCTTTTCACTCTCTTCTACTGAAAGTCTCAGATCGTTCAAGCAGGGGGCAAACTGTAGACCCTTAATTTTTTACCAAGTCCAGTCTAAAGATTTTAAAATAGTCCAAAATAATTTTTATGCATTTATTAGTTATTTTAATATTTGTTATTTATTTATTTTAATATTTAATATTTATTTTAATAATATAATATTTATTTTATTTATTATTTATTATTTATAATATTTATTTATATTATTTTATTTATTTTATTTATTTTTATTTATTTATTATTTATTTTTAATAATATTTTTTTAATAAAAATAAAATAAAAAGTAAAAAATTTTAAAAATTGGACGGATCGACGAGCGACACGCGGCAGCAATTGGCATGCTGCAGGCCATGCTTGCGGCGAATTGGCATGCCCCAGGCCAATTCGCCACAGGCTTTGCCTACGGTGAATCGAGGAGCTCTGAGGTGACGCAGGCATTCTCACATAGCAAGCCCAGTCTCACACGCCTGGCAGCCCGATCATGGCATAGCAGCGCTCAGCACAAATCCTGCCCGGGCTCGCATAATTTTTTGACAAAATCTTTTTAATCATGGTTTTTAATTTTATTTCTGAAATAGTTTTATTTCCTTAACCAATTTGTATTAGGTTTTTATCTCTCTTACAAATATCACATTAAAACAGAGAAGCAAGAATGGAAGGGAAGGGTGGAAAAATTTTATTTGGACTGGGGAGAATTTTTTAGACGGGGGAAATTTATTGAGGGACTTTTTCTTTGGACTTTTTCTGGGGAGAAGAACTTTTGATTAAAGAATTGACAGTAAAAGAGAGAGTAATATCTTAATAAAAGAAAGCAATTGATAATTGGCAAGGAGGCCGTAACCGAGAGTCACCTTGAGCAAGCAATAAAACATACATAATTCAAACCAATAGCAACCAAAGAGACAGTAACCATAGTCTCAAGTTTGCTTCATTCCCACCATAGAAAAGGTTGATCCAGGCTATTGCAACAATTGGATTCATTGTTTTAATTTTGAGGAACCAACTAAATGAAGGTTTGATTCCTATATTTAATTAATTTGAATTCACAAACCCAAACCCAAACCAACTCGAGTCCAAACTAGGGGGCAAACTGGTTTGATTACTAATCTTTTTCGGGTCCAAACCCAAACCAACTCCAACCTCAAGTCAAGAACCCATCCTCAACCCAAAATATGCTCAAAGTCATGTTGTTTTTCACTCTTTTCTACTGAAAGTCTCAGATCATTCAAGAGGCAAACTGCAGACCCTTAATTTTTGACCAAGTTTAGTTTGATATTTTAAAACCGTCAAAAATAATTTTTGTGGTATTTATTTTATTTATTATTTATAATATTTATTTTATTTTTATTTATTTATTTATTTTTAATAATATTTATTTTTAATAAAAAATAAAAAAAAGAGGATAAAAAAATAAAACGGACGAATCGGCGACGAAAGCTGCGGCGACAAAATGGCTTGGGCCAATTCACCGTAGGCTTTGTCTGATGTGAATTGGCCATAGGCCAATTCACCTTAGGCAAAGCCTATGGAGAAATAACACCCCGGCCCATGCAGACTCACCCCAGCTCGTAGCAAATCCTCGCGCCCCGCAGACTCACCCTAGCGCAGCCCACAGCAATCCACGCAGGCCCAGCAGCCTGCACGCAGTTTTCTCCCCATCCTTATTTAACTTGATTTTTAATATTTTTCCAAATAGTTTTTAATTTTCTTAACATACTAGGTTTTTTATTTTAATTGCCTATAAATAGCACATTAAAAAATACACAGAAGAGGGAGGATAATATTTTTGACTCAAGAATTATTCAGACTTTTTCTTAGCAATTGACTCAGGGACTAGATTTTGGAAATTTAAAAGCAACAATCAAGAAACAATAAGGAATCAAGGCAACAAGCAATCTTCTACCTTGGTGTTAAGCTCGGCCAAGAATTTCATCAACAATTTTTGGTGGAACCTTCAAATGTAGGGATGTCTCTTTAATTTTATTTGTCAAAATTAATTATCACAGTAGCTATGTTATTTTACCTTTAAAACTTTTTTGATTATTTTGGATTGTTATATTAACACAATAGCTTCATTATTTTGATCATACAGATTTAAGTACTAAAGTCTTAATTACATAAAATCAAAGATCAACTTGTTTGTCCATACAATAGCCATGTTATTTCTTTTATATTAAATATTTCTTAGTTGACTAATCCAGTAATTAAAATACAAAACCTTAATTGTTAAACATAAAACCTATAAAACCCTAATTTTATTCAAGAAACACTAAATGATGCATAAAACATAAATTTATATATTTATTGCTTTATTTAAATTAGAAGCATGTTTATTATATATCTTGATTGATGGTTTGTTTATATCTTTGATTTATATGTTTAACGAATAATTTATTTATGATGAGTGACTGTTATTTTTTGTGATTTATTTTGGTTTTAAAAAATTGTAAGAGGTATGTTTCTATAATTGGGTACCTCATTAATTAATCTTTATGTAATTTCAATTATCTTAATATTTTGAAATTAATGTAAAGGACATGTTTTCACCTTTCGGTGGGTGTCTTATTTAGTTTTAGACATGGACGATGTAAGGACATGTTTTCATCCTCGAATGGGTGTCCATTTATTTGTTTAATTTGGACATTGTTGTTATTTTAATAAAGTATTTATATATTCTTATGATCACATGTAGTATGGATAATATTGTTATATTTAAGAATTTTATAATATTAAGACATGCAAAGGAAGCCGGTTCCAATAAACCGGACATTATGGGAGTGGTGGGCCATTTCTCACCTTCCCCTCACGTACCCAACTTTTCAAACCCATTAGGGGGTTGGGGATTCCTTAGGAATCGAGTCATCCACTCCTTTCTTTTTCCCGGCCCGTCCGGGTGGCGACTTCATTTTCTTCGGGCTTAGGCCCGTCTTCTCTAAGGCCTTGAGCCTAACAGTGCCGAAGTAGCAAGAACCATTCCACCGGGAGTGGAGGTAAAAATTCTCGCTCACACCAGCACCCCCATAGTGCCCAGTTCATTTGAACCGGCCTCCTTTTTAGGTCTAAATATTATTAAATTCTTATATTATTATGACATTTTTCATATTACATGCAATAAAATAAAAATAGATTCATCCATAAAATAAGGTAAAATATTACATCACAAAACAAAATGGATACCCATCCTTAGATGAAAACATACCCTTACAATCCTGAAATGTTCATAATATAAATAAAATGGGACACCCATCAATTGATGAAAATATGTCTCTTACAATATTCCCAAAGTCTTTAAAATAAATAAAAAGAAACAAGGCACCCACAAAGTGGAAGCATGCCTTTTACATCTTAAAATCTCATTAAAAATATAAACAACAAAATAAACACAAATCCATAAACATATAAGTAATCATTCAAAAAATTATATAACTAGGGCTTAATTAAATAGAAATAGATATTAATCATGAAAAATTACAATCCACAAATAAATATTAATCCAATTGATGAGGGGTCACATACGACGGACCCGTTAATTATGTTTAGATGTGGAATTAGGGTTTGGTTATGCAAAATAGGGTTTTTGGATACAAATTAGGATTTTGGGGTTCCTACTAACCAAATTGTGTATTATTATAAAATGATGACTTTTCTTAATCTAGGGTTTAATCCATGCAAACTATGATTTAAAACACAAACTAGGGCTAAGACATGAAAAGTCAGGACTCTAATATGCAAAATAAAGTTTAATCTTCAATATGAGATGCAAGGCTAGAGTCTAAAACATGAAATTAAGGTTTTGTAATATAATTCTAAGTTACAAAGTGGAATTAGGGTTTCGAATTCAAAGTTAGGCTTTATAGATCTTTTAGTTGATTTCCAATATGAGCCTATTGCTTACTGTGAAAGAATCTATAAAATCCCATCCATAGTTTGGTAACACAGTGAACGAAGTATTAAAGTTAATCAATTCAACTATAATTTTGGTTGAGTGAAGCAATCCGAAGGCAATGGCTACCTCCAGCTACTACCTCTCATTTATGATTGCTATATTTTAATTATATGTATTTGTGTTTTTTGTTTTTATGTGTTTTGCTTTTCCTTCTTAATTCTTATTATTGTCAATTATTGAGACCCTCCTCTTTTGCTTTTTAATAATCCATCATTAGGTTAAAACCTCGGCCCTTCTCCTAGCTTAGCCAAGCTTAATTAGAATTTAAACTGAACACAATTTGTATTTGGCCCCAGATTAAGTCCTAAAACAGAAGTCATATCAAATACTCATTTCAAATTAGGTGTCCAATTTGATATGTAACAAATTGGACAGCTCCAATTCAATATGGGATGAACTCATATCGAATTGGAGTGTCCAATTAGGCATAGAAATGGCCCATATCGAATTATACCAAACCAAACCCAGCTTAACTTCGGATCAGACCTCTTTAGGGGTTTAAAAAAATGAACTTATTTTAGGTCTTATAAAATTTGACTGATCTAATTAAAAGCTTAAAACTAGATTTAAGCCACTAAGAACGGATCGAATTTGACTTGGCCTCTATTAATTGAGATCAAACTATCTTAGGGCCAAAATTAAGGGGTCTACAATAAGTATTTTTATTTTTGTTATCTTATTACTAATATAGATTTTAATTTGACTATTAAAATATATTTTAAGAATTAAAACATTTTTCTTATAATTATGGAAATTTTGAAATGTTTAGGACTGTAACACTCTAGTATTCTACATATATATTTTACATATACAAGGTATATGCATTGTATGTATATGGAGTATAAGGGTGTTACACTTTGTGCTATCAGTGAACATTTTATGTTATCAGTGATAGTGGACACTCATGTTATCAGTGGGCATTTACTTGCCATTAATGATCTGTTACCCGAGTCTAGGGTTGATACCATGTATATGTGGGCAAAAGTGTAAAAATATATAAAACTTATTAAAATATATTGAATATATATTAAATGTTTATACTAAATAATACTAAAAAGTGTATTTTACTGCAATTTAACTAAAAGTATAATTGTATAGAATATTATTAAAGTGTTAAATTGTACAAGAGTGTTCAAAGAGTTAAATTGAGTGAAAGTACTCATCGGGTTGAATTCATTAGTGAAATTTATTAAAAATATGAGAAGTGCAATACGAACATTGTTATGAATTATATAATAAATTATAAGTGGAATATATATATATATATATTATAAATGAAATATGGGCAATTGTAGTGAAATGATATTTTACAATTTAAAATAATTCTAAAATTTATTAATATATATAAATTGTAAGTGAAAATATAAACTATAGATAAAAAATATATATATTTTACAAATATAATATAAATAATGCAACAATTGAAAAAGAAACTATGAGTGGTAAATATAAATTAAAGTATAAAAATGCAATGTTCATAGATATAATAATTAATAGACAAATACTATATAGTTATATATATTATTATTTATTTTAACTGAAGTTGAAATGTGAGAATATAGATTTTATTACAAATGATGTTACTTTAGTAAACAATTGCAACGAGATTTTATTTTTATCAGTTTTAATTAAATTTGAAATTATTTAATGATAAATTAAGTTTTACCAAAAGCATTTGATTTACTAATTTGTTTCATTGAAATTGAGATTTGTTACTTTATTATTTCAAATACTTACTTCAATATTAAGTAGAAAGTATGTGTATACAAGCACTACTAACTAATAAGCTTAGCATGTTAGATTTTTCTTATATACAAATAAGATGGACTAGAGCAATGTGATCATTGATGATCTAGGATTTTAGAGATCAGCTGCAAAACGGACAATGTCCTTTATGTACAATACAATTATGGACTGTGTATATTATATAATTTATTTTGGGTTATTTAAGGAACTGTATAAATTGTAAATATGAAAAGAATATATATTATGAGTTGGAGTTATAAGATTTGGTGTATGGTTATAGTTCTGATAGTGTATTATATAATTATAATTATGGATTGATATGTACATGATATTTATTTGATTTGAGATTGTTTTGGATTGATTAGAGTTATTAAATTTGAGACGGTTTAAACAAAAGATAAAAATATTTTTCTACAAGTTGTGTTAATTGTTGAAATTTTTAGGTGGTGATTATTGTAGAGGAAACTCCACTGAAATTTTTAGTGGAATTGTAAATTAAGTTTGTGATGAATTGGATATTGGATTATTTTAGAATTGTTTAGTATATTAAGTAGCATTTTCTGACAGTTCCCTAAGAGGATAATCTTGGGGTGTTACAACTCTTTTGGAATTGGAACTTCTACTCCTTCCACATTTTGAGTTGTGGGATCCATTCATTCATAATATATCCCCCATAACTCAATGCCTTCACTATCTAGGGGCATGTACATTTTGTATTTCCACATGATGTAATCGGTTCCATCAAAGAAAGGTCTTACGTGATAGTTTAGGTTTTCATGAGATAGAGCATTAGAAGAGGTTAAAGTGGAGGTGGATGTTGAAGGAATGGCTGCCATGGATACTATAATACCCTAGAAAAAATTAAAAAATTAATAACAATATAAATATATATAATATAATATAATTAATAAAAAAATATATAAAATATATAAAGCAAAAGAAGAGAAAGAAAAAAGAAAAAGAAGGAAGGAAGGAAGAAAAGAAAAGAGAGATGAGAGAAAGAGAGAGAGAGAGAGATCGAACAAAGAGAGAGAGGGGCTGAGGGAGACAAAGAGGAAGAGCAGGTTTTGCTTTTGATATGCCACCCTCTAGATAACCCCAAGTGACTCCGCCCCAACCAACATGAAGAGCAACGTTAGGCAATTCAGAGAACCAAAGGGCAAGTGAAAAAGGACGTTGGACAGCGGTGCATGCACTGTTCGATGGTCATAGCGGCAAGACTTTTCATTAGCTTTTTTGCCCGATTTTGGCCACCTTTTTCGGTGAATCAAGTACAGTTGGAACTCTCTCTTCACAAGCTTCTATTTAATATATCATTTATAAATTATGGATGAGTTTTTAAAAATAGCTATAAATATATATATATATTAAAATTTTAAAATATAATAATAATTATATTATAATTATTATTATAAATTGAATTTGAATTTGAATTTAATTGAATTATTATAAATTGTATTAATTAATTAAAATTTAAGAATTTGATTTGAATTTAGGAATAATATTATAATTAGTTAGTTAGTTAGTTGTGATTAAAAAGAAATTTGTGAAATTAAGAAAATTAAGTGAATTTAGAATTTTTTTTAATTATAGTTATTTGATCAATAAATTATGTTGAGGAGAAAATAATAAAAATAAATAAATGTGATAATAAAATTAGTTTAAAAATAATTTGTTTTATAATAACTATGAAGTTAATTGAATTTAGAATAAGTTATTTTAATTATTTATTTATTTGTAATTAAGAGAAATTTTATAATGAGTAAAATAAAATGAAATAAAATAAAAATGATTAAATGATTAAATAAATGAGTAATAAGTTTACAAATATTAAATTGAAAAATAAAAATATTAACATAAAATGTTATTAAAACAAATTGAAATTTTAAATTATAATTGTTGTTAGTAATTTGTAAAATAAATAAAATAAAGTTTAAAATATATGTGTATGAAATTAGTTAATTAATTGGAAGAGAGAATTAATAGTTGGTTAATTAAGATATAATTGTTGTTTATCAAATAATTAAATGATAATTAGTATGTTTCAAATTTATAAATTATATGATTGTAATTATTATTACTACTATAGTGATTAAAAATTTATAATAAATGATTATTTGAAATTAAAATAAAGTATTATTAAAGTTAAAAAAATAAATTATTTAGTATTTAATTTTAATTAAGAGTATTTATAAAAGTCTTTTTAAAAAGATTATGTTTATTAAATTATGATTTATTCTAAATATAAAGTAATTATTTTAGAAACTAAATAAATAATATTAAAGTAATTTTAATAAATTCATTTTGTTAATGTCATAGTATTATAATAAATTATTTAAGGAAGAAAATGATAAATATACATATATGCCATAAAATTACAATAATAAATAAAAACAGTCAAATAATCTTGAATGATAAATAATAAGTTAAGAAATAACCTAATAGTGTAGTCCATGTGTAATTGAATGTAGATTAAGAGTTGCCATAGAGCCAATTCAATATTATTAGGGACTAAAAGAAAATGGAACTTCAAATTTAAGGTGAGTTATAGTGTCTATCCTTTCTTTTGATACTTTGGAATTCTTTGATGAAATTTGAACCAATTGATAATTCTGTTGTTTGTAATTTGAACCAATTGATAATTTTGTTATTTGTGTTCTTATATTTTAGAATTATGAACTTAATGTGGCCTCTAGGCCTATGTAATCCAACCAAGTCATTTGATTAGCCAATATTGTAACACCCCGATACTCCATATAAGTACTATACATATACCTGGTATACGTACAGTAAGTATATAAAGTATAAGGATGTCGTTTTTCGTTACAATTTAAAAACCTTTAACATATTTCAAACCACAATACATTAATTTAAAGAACATTTACAAATTTGATATACTTTTAATGATCTTATAAATATACCATAATCTTATCTTTCTCAAAACATCATTTATACAAATGAATACATTTTTGATAGAATACATCATAATTAAATTATACATGTATGCATCACCCTCTAGTTGGTCTCGATAAACTCTTACTCTTCTCGTGGCATAACGAAAGACTTCATATCTTCCACCTGGTCACCTGCGCGATCATATAACCGCGCTAAGCCTGAGAGCTTAGTAGTACAAATATAAAATATACACATACATTATAAAAATACTAACATATAATGATATATCAATTCCATGTAACCTTAGCTTCTATCATATCTTTTCTTTTAGATTATAACTTTCATATATCTCAACTAAATCATATTTCATAAACACACATTCCATAACATACTTCATAATCAACATATCAATACATACACATTAAATATCATACTTCATAACATTGTTCAATTCACAATTCACCAATCATAAGTCACATTGTCAACAAAGTCAATCATAAATCTCATTATTCATTTAATTCAACATTTGTATATCACATGGACAACAAAGACAGACTCGGGCCCAACAAACACTAACATGCCATTCAACTTTCAGAGTTAATGCTTTGGTTTAATTATCACATTATCATTATCATTGACCCAACTAGGCTTCAAGGATTTAGATTCAACCAAGCTTCAAGGGGAGTAAAACATGTTAAACTTCAACCCAACTTGGCTTCAAGAACCAATCCAACCTAGCTTCAAGGGTTGTAACATCTCAATTAGGCTTCAAGGATCATATCCAACCTAACTTCAAGAGATTGTTACTATTATTAGGCATGCCACCAACAACAAAACTCTGAAAATGAATAACATATTAGACACACAAATCATTTATCAATTCCATTATCACTTCTCATCATCATCTAGGCAAATATGCCTTGTTTCTTTCAGTTGAATCATCATAGCCAATCACAATAGCATCATATCACCTTTAAATCATCATAGCCAATCACAATGGCATCATATCACATTTAAATCATCATAGCCAATCACAATGGCATCATATCACATTTAAATCATCATAGCCAATCACAATGGCATCATATCACATTTAAATCATCATAGCCAATCACAATGGCATCATATCACATTTAAATCATCATAGCCAATCACAATGGCATCATATCACCTTTAAATCATCATAGCCAATCACAATGGCATCATATCACATTTAAATCATCATAGCCAATCACAATGGCATCATATCACATTTAAATCATCATAGCCAATCACAATGGCATCATATCACATTTAAATCATCATAGCCAATCACAATGGCATCATATCACATTTCAATCCACATTATAGCAATTCATATTTTACATACATAATCATTTACCTCATCATATCCTTTACATGTCATATTCCATCATTTATATATACCACATTAATTACATTAACTAAGCAAACATGTCATTATTCAATCATATCATTTAGACATGCTTCAATCATATTATTCACATAATTATAAATTGTATTGTACATACCTTTTTGGATGATCCTCATCTCTTTCACTCTTCAAAGTTACTCCCACCAAGCTATCTATAATCAATTACTTCATCCTCTTCTTCACATTTTACATATAGCATCATTGATGTAACATTACAAAGTACATTATTCATATAACAAATTGCCATTCACAAGATTCACAATGCATAATACATAGCTCGGTACATATAGTATCATATGTATTATCAATTCCATATCATCTCACATTTCATTATTCAACAATGATGTTAGACAAATGATATCTATTTAACATGTATTTGAGAATCTTGTTGTAGAATTAGATTGCTTCCAATAAGGTGAACAGAACCTTTCTAGCGGTCGCGCCTCACCTGAGTACGACCGCCCCATACCATTACACAATGAAACCTTATTACAGTAGGTTTCGCGGCCAAAAGCCCGACCTAAGTCGCGACCGCACATGAATAATAGCGACCGCACATGAATAATAGCGACCGCTCCAAATTACGTATCTCTAATGCATAAACCCTAAAATAGCCAAAACTCTTTCAATTGCATTCAAACACATTATACACAACATAATCTCATCAAAATGGACATAATCAATATTATTAATACTTATTCATCACAATATTCATATTAACACTATATCAATTATATATTCAATCACTTACCACATCAAATCCTAAAACCAACATCAATCTTCTTCTTTCAAAAACAACTTCCACTTAATTTGCCATTTTCAAACAAAACCACCACCAATTTAACCCTTATTTATTCACAATCACTTTCACTACTTATAAACACATCTCAAACATTCTAAATCATGATATTAACCAATCACAACTTATCTCAAACACCCCTTCAAAAAATTAACAAGGGAAAACAAGAGAGTACTTACCTAATTTGATGAAATTCCACAAATCTTCAACCAAAACCTTTGATTTTTCCTTCAATTTGCTTCAAGAATCAAGAACACCTCTCTTGTCTCTTTGTTTCTTTTTTTCTATGAAGAAGCCGGCCACACATGAAGAGAAGAGGAAAAGATGAAGAAGCAAAGTCAAACTTTCCTTTTTAATCTCCACCACAAGTTTTCCAAAAGAAAATTACCAAAACACCCTTTAACCATTTAACTAAACCTTTGTCTCTTATATGCCCATTCATGTAATTTCACACTCAACCAAAAATATCTTCTTCCACTTAACCATCACTTTGACTCTTCATTTGACCAATTTATATGTTATATATATCATCATATACACAACATATACATTTGTCTCTAAACCCTAAATTTCCCCAAAACACATATACACAAGCATTCACTTTCCAATTTCTTTTCTCTTGCCAATTAACACATACATTCTAACCCATTAACCAACAACAACAACAACAACAACAACAACATTCAAAACTTCTAGGGCATATGTGGGGATATTACAAATATAATAGAATTTCGACTTGATAGGGAATATATCATCAAGCTATGTGCACATAGAATTTTGTGATCAGTGTGATAAAAGATACTATCCTTATGTGAATGTGATGTGTAGTAGCACTAGAATTTACATAATAATATATTTTCTTCACTACTACTGCAATGAGATTATATGTTATATTATTTGATTATTTTTGTGAAGTTGGTCTAATTATCATGGGCATTTCTTGTGAATTTAATTTTATTGATATTTTTATTGAGCAGCCCTTTGTGTTATTTTTACTTTTAAACCTTAAGATATTCCTATCATGTACTCTACTCTTGTGATACTATAATCTCATTGAGCCGAAGAATCACCCAATTGTCTGTGTGATTTCAAGTAAAGTTGTTCAAGTCAATCAGCTTCTTGATTTCTTCCTTTAAGGAAGAAGTTTGATAAATAGTATATTAGTCATAACTGTTATAGGTAAATTAAGAGCTAAGTTTGTACAATACTTTAGTTACTCCGTAATATTATTATGAATAGTTTATTTGGGTGGTTTAGTTAGGTCCAACGTGGTTCCTAGTGGCCTTAAGCCTTCCTGAACACTAGGACCGTCACATTTCTAGAAATGGGATGTGACAGATACTATATCTCACAATTAAGTTAAAAATATATGTTTGGTTCTAATACCACTTTTTGTCCCTTATTGGCTACCAAGACGGGTTGAATTGGTGTATTTGAGGTTTTAAGGTAAAAGTTAAAATCTTTTAGAAATAAATGAGGATTAAGGAAAGAGAGAAAGAACATATGAGATTTATAGTGGTTTGGATTCAATAATCCTTTGCCCACTCCTCAACAACAATTTTAGTATTGCACTAACTATGGGTTTTTACAAGTTTAAACCTAACTTAAAGTTTTTCAAGCTAACACTAAACTTTTACAAGGTTTAAGTAACTTCTCACAACCCAACAAGAGTTTTACCTAGGTTCACTCTATAACATAATGTTTTGCAAGTTAACACCAAACTTTCACTAGGTGTTTATTACCCACACTCAAACATACAAGAAGCAATAAATAAAAATTTAAGTATAAGGCAATTGAAAATTAAATTTGCAAGAGTTTTGCTAATAAATGTTCAAAAAGATTAAGTAAATGTTGTTTAGTGAGATATTTATAGCCAGCTTCCTCTGAAAGAGCCCTTTGAAATGACTAAAGAAGATCAAGCTCTCACCAACCAAAATCTCTTACATTAAATGCTATCAAAGAGCCTTGCAGTTGCCTGCCTTATCTAGCGGTCACAAGATGCCACTTAGCAACATGATTACTATTTGGTGCAATCACAAGGGCGCTAGTGTATCCCACGGTTAGTTCTAATGGCTAGTCCAGGTGGATCTGACAAGTTGATAGGAACTACTTCGCTTTAGACTTTGTGAACTCAAAGTCTCACTGCCTCTGGTAGGGTCGTAAGCCAACTAGCTAGACTTTCATTCGAATTTGACAGAAACATGTGGAATTCTTCAATTGGTGTATAAAAGTCCGCCAAAACTTTTTATCCAATTTCACAGTTAGAGAGAGGATCTTACTTAGTGAAATTTGCCTTCTGCTATCTGGCAGTTCCAGCATATGGTGCGGCCGTAAAAGTGCCTTAGTGCCAACTCCCCTTACTGCACCTCTGACCATGAACCCCTACTGTGACTTGTGGAAATTTTAATTCTTTAGGGCAGTCATGCCACATGGTATAGCTGTCGCTCTCTTATTGTGTGATTTTATCTTTTCAGTAGATTGATGCAATCGCACTATACCATGAGACTGTCGCAATAAAGGCTCTATGCAGAGAACTTGGAAATACTTAACTCTTAAGCCCAAAACAATTCAATCAAAGATTAAATACCTTCAATTTGAGTATAAAAAATAAAAATAGTATACATGTGCCAAAGATTTGGCCAATAATAGTCTCAATCATGATATTTCTAACAATCTTAAAGGGCTTTACAATGATTAGTACACATGGCATCATGCCATAGGTTGGCTGACTAGTTATTTCACTTTTCCAACTACCACTTAAGAGTTGTAGTCACCATCTTCAATCATGGTCGCACAATACCCTGCATACTCTTAGATTGATTCAATGAGCTTGAACACAAACCCTATTGTAAGTCTTCTTGATTTGAGTGTATTCCATTGACTATGGGCAATATTATATTTTTTTTCTATCCCATGGACAAATAACAGCTTGGGAATAATTGTTGATTTGATTGTTGGGCCTTTTTGCAGATTGAGCTTCTTCACTCATTGAGCTTTTTCACATAAATGAGCTCCTTCTTAACAAAATGGCTTTAACTATTTTTCTCTTCTTGAGCATTTAATTATATTTTTCTTTCTCCCTTTATATTTTTCCCAATGTGGGATTCCTACACTTCCAACGCTTCTTATCAAGTGCAACTGTGCTGAATTTCATTTTTGCAGCCTAGTTATCACTTTAACTTTCTTGCTTTAAACTTATGGGCTTGGCTTTGACCCAACATCAGTCTTTAGCTTGAAAGGATAAATCTTGGCTCCTTCTTTAGGTTTAGAGAATCCAGTTTCACATTTATCACAAGCACTGATCTAGGCTCTTTATTGGACTTGGAGTATTAGCTTTAAATTTGTCCATAGTCCATCATTCATAAGTGGGCTTTTTGATGCATGGCCTATTTTTTTCTTCCAATTGCAATATACTTCCTTATGGTTATTGTCAATTGGGATTGACTTCTAAGATCTTTGGCTTATTGAGCATTGAGCTCTAATACCATGTTAGATTTTCTAGACCCCATGGACCACTAGTAGCTTGGGCATATTTGGTCGTCTAAGTGTTGAGCCTTTTTTCCACATTAAGCTTCCTCACTTGTTGGGCTTCTTCACACAAATGAGCTCTTTCTTCACAAAATGGCCTAAGTCATTTTGTCCTTCTTGATCCTTTAATCATATTTTGCTTTCTTCCTTTATATTTGGTCGAATTTGGATTCCCATACTTCCAACATGCAGTATTTATTGATCACGGCCGCGATGTACCCTTCGCATTGGAAATTTTCAAACGCGAGGTTGGATGCGAACCCTACTATGAGAAAGAGTCCTTTAGCCACTTTGACTTGCGGACGCGATTTATTAGTGTCAATCGTGACTTTATGGTAAATTTGAGCCTTTGTGAATTGTCTAGTTAAACTTAATTTTTTGTCATATAAACACTCAATGCATATATTAATAACTTTAATTTAATTGTCAAGATCCAAATCAAGTGTGATCTATGTTTAGGTCAACACATTCATTACAAAACCTGTTATAAATTTCATCAAATTTGTCACGAAATTTCGACGAAATTTGTCCATTGCAAATTTTGCAATAGAATATTCCATTATGAAATCTATTACAAAATTTGTAATTGACAACTAGATGAAAGGGGGAGAAAACCTGATTCCCCTAAAACCTAAAACATGCATAAATCACTAGATTATTCAAATTAAACTGCAAAGGGGTAAATTGCATACCTGACATCATCGTATATTGAAGCTGAAGACGATTTTGGAGTTTGTCGCCTTCCAGGAGATACACACTTTAAGTTTAGCGGAAGCACTACTGAAGGAATGTAATGTTCTCTAAAATTGTTATGTTCCCCTGGAGACCACGACCCTTTATTTATAACTGATGATGATGATTTCTATTTTGGTCCTTTAACAAAACAGAAATTCTTACCGGTCTCTACACTTATAATCCTATTACGAGTAGGACACCTCAATAGTCAACAATCCTAATTTGATCACAACTTTAATTTGACTATCTTAATTTGACTGCAATACACATCTAAATATTAAATATATTTAGCCCACATTTAGGATTAATTTTAATCAATATAAAATTAATTCTAACAATCTCCCACTTGGGCTAACATATATTAAATGTAAATGTATATACCTTAATGAGCTCATAAAAGCAGTCATACTGAAGGTGCCTCAAACAATCTCGTCCATTGATTATATCGATAAAGGACTGAAGGGCCAGTCGCCACATTCATCGTGACTCAAACCACCATCAATCACATTACCAATACTCTCAAATGACATAGATCAATAATAGGAGTGTAGCATGGAAACTACATGTAATGTGATCTAATCATGCCTGTTTCCAACTGGTTAATCTTAAGTGAGATCAATCAATAATAATACAGAGTGTAACAAAATAAATATTTTATTTTCTGCAGAAACTGAGTATTAATAACATAATATATCCATTACAAATCAGAGTATACACAAATATAATGTAACCATAATGAACAAACTCCCACTGAAACTAAATAGTCTCAAATAATGTGACACCCATATGAGCAGTGTGCTCATGAAAAACTTTCGGTATCACAGCCTTAGTGAGCGGATCCGTAATCATGGAGTTCGTTCCAATATGCTCTATGGATATCTGTCCACTCTGTACTCTCTCCCTCACAGCCAGAAACTTTATCCCAATGTGTCTCGATCGAGAAGAGCTTCTGTTGTTGTTGGAGAATAAAACCGCTGAGTTATTATCACAGTATAACTTTAATGGCCTTTCAATGCCATTCACAATGCGCAGCCCTGCGACAAAGTTCCTCAGCCAAATAGCCTGATTGGATGCCTCATAACTTGCTACAAATTCTGCTTCCATGGTGGAGGTAGCTACTAGAGTTTGTTTCACACTCTTCCAAGAAATAGCACCGCCAGCCAAGAGATATATGTAGCCTGATGTGGATTTTCGACTGTCTTGGCATCCCACGAAATCAGAATCAGTATACCCAATGATCTCAAGCTGATCTGATCGCCTGTATGTGGGCATATGTCCCTTTGTTCTCTGAAGATACCTCAAGACTCTTTTGGCTGCTTTCCAATGATCCATTCCTGGATTGCTGAGATATCGCCCTAGCATGCCAACTATGAATGAAATATCTGGACGAGTGCAAACTTGAGCATACATCAGACTCCCAACTGCTGACGCATAAGGAATCTTCTGCATCTCCTGAATCTCAAGTTCACCCTTTGGACACTGATCAAGACTGAATTTATCTCCTTTAGCAACTGGGGTATCAATTGGTCTACTGTTGTGCATACTAAATCTCTTGAGCACTTTCTCAATATAGCCCTTTTGTGATAATCCAAGAATACCTCGAGTACGGTCTCGATGTATTTGAATCCCTAATACAAAAGAAGCTTCACCTAAATCTTTCATCTCAAAGTGTTTTGAGAGAAAGACTTTGGTCTCGTGCAGCAAGTCCTTACAGTTAGTAGCAAGCAATATGTCATCCACATATAAGACCAAAAAGATAAACCTACTCCCACTGAACTTGTGATACAAACAATCTTCCACAGCATTTGTCTCAAAACCGAAAGAGACAACTACTTCATGAAACTTGAAGTACCACTGACGAGAAGCCTGCTTGAGTCCATAAATGAATTTCTTTAATCTGCATACCAATCGCTTTGGGTCTCCAGACACAAAGTTTTCTGGCTATACCATATAGATGGTTTCATCAATGTCTCCATTGAGAAACGCAATCTTCACATCCATTTGATGTAACTCAAGATCAAAATGAGCAACTAGAGCCATGATTGTCCTAAAAGAGTCCTTCGATGAAACCGGAGAGAAGGTCTCTTTATAGTCAATCCCTTCCTTCTGAGTGAAGCCCTTAGCTACAAGACGTGCCTTATATCTTTCCACATTACCTTTAGAATCCCTCTTGGTTTTAAATATCCATTTACAACCAATAGGTTTCTTTCCTTCAGGTAATGGAACAAGATCCCAAACTTGATTGTCTTGCATTGACTTAAATTCTTCACCCATTGCCTCAATCTACTTCTGAGAATTGGAATCCTACATGGCATGATGAAAGCTGATAGGATCATCTTCCACCATGTCTATAGTGTCCTCATGTTCCTGAAGATATACTACATAGTCATCCGGAATAGCATTTCTTCTCTCACTAGTGGACCTTCTTAAAGGCACAGGTTCTGGCTCAAATTCTTGAGGTTGTTGAGCTTGTACTTGAGGAAGAACAACTTCTTCATCCTGATGGGGAAGTTGATCAACATTGTCTTGTATTGGATCCGGAATTGCTTCTGGGATATTAACATTTCTAGGAACCTGAACAGTCCCAGGAGCAAAGATAGGAATCGACACTGAGTGTTCCTGACTCGATCCCTCCTCAAAGACAATGTTTCTAACCTTATTTCTCCCCCCAAACTCAACATCCTCAAAGAATATTGCAATTCCCGTCTGAAAAATAGATCTGGAAGTAGGATTATAAAACTTAAAACCCCGAGATCGCTCAAAATAACCAATAAAGTAGCTACTAACAGTTTTGGAGTCCAATTTTGTCTCATTAGGCCTATAAGGCCTAGCCTCAGCAGGACATCCCCAAACATGAAGGTGCTTTAGACTGGGCTTGCATCCAGTCCAAAGCTCATAAGGTGTCTTTACAGCTGCTTTAGTTGGTACTCTGTTAAGAAGATAGACTGCTGTTTTTAATGCTTCTCCCCACAGAGACTCAGGTAAAGAAGAATGACTAATCATACTTCTAACCATATCCATAAGAGTCATGTTACGTCTCTCAGATACACCATTCATGCTAGGTGTACCAGGCATTGTGTATTGAGGGACTATACCACAGTCCTGCAGGAAAATAGCAAATGGCCCTGGACGTTGTTCACCTAAACCGTCATATCTGCCATAGTACTCACCTCCACGGTCAGATCTAACAGATTTAATCTTCTTTCCGAGTTGATTTTCAACTTCGGCCTTATAAGATTTGAAAACGTCCAGAGACTCAGATTTTTCATGAATGAGATATAGGTACCCATAACGTGAGTAATCGTCTATGAATGATATAAAGTATCTTTGACCATTCCTAGTTGTTGTAGGGAATGGGCCACAGATGTCCGTATGTATCAACTCTAAGACGTTTGATGACCTATTGGCACCTAATCTCTTTTGTTTAGTCTGTTTACCTTTAATACACTCAACACATGAGTCCAAATTTGTGAAATCAAGTGTATTTATGATACCATCTGACACAAGATGCTCTATTCTAGATTTGGATATGTGACCCAAATGTCTGTGCCATAGAGCAGCTGAGTTATCCATATTCATCTTCCTTTTGGTACCTATAGTACTAACTTGCATGGTCTCATTATAAGAGGCATCGATATCTAACATATATAGATTATGAAGTGCATACAAGAAACCAGTACCTAAAATTTTTGAATCCATAGATAAAGTAAATAAACTGTCTCCAAATGAACAAGTAAAACTAGATTTGTCCAAATAAGAAACAAAAATTAAATTTCGTCTAAACGTCGGAATAACAAAAGTATCTACAAGATCCAAAAAATAACCAGTTCTTAAACACAATCTAATATGCCCAATTGCCTCTACTTCCACCGGATCGCCATTTCCCAAATAGACGTATCTTTCACCGTCAGTTGGCTTTCGGTAGCTCAGGCAACCCTGCAACGAAACACTTATGTGAGTGGTAGCACCAGAATCCATCCAATAAGTGTTTCTAGGAGCTGAAGTTAAATTAAACTCAGAACAGACTAAAACAAGGTACTTACCCTTCTTGACACGCCATGTGGCGTATTTAGGACAGTCCTTCTTTAAGTGTCCAGACTTGCTGCAGAAGAAGCATTTTAATTCCTTAGGCTTCTTTTGCACCGGACCTTTATCAGCAGTCTTCTTTCTTTTATTGTTCTTTCCCTTATCTGCTGAAGAGACCAGATGAGCACTCTCCCTCTTAGTAGCCAACAACTTTTCCTCCTCATCCACACAATGAGCAATGAGCTCGTTAAGAGTCCATTTGCTCGGCTGGCAGTTATATGAAGTCCTGATCTGCCCATACTGTGGTGGAAGAGAATTCAAAGCTAGATGGACTAATAGGTCATCTGGTAAAACCAAATCCAGGACCTTTAGTCTCTTGGCTATTTGGGACATGCTCAGTATATGCTCCTGAACACTACCGCTGCCAACATACCTTATGGAGGTGAGTTTAACTAAAAGCGTCCCCACTTCGGCCTTGTCATTTTTGACATAGACCTTCTCCAGCTCAGCAAGATAGTTTTTAGCATTACTTTCTTCAGCAGAAATGGCTCCTCGAATATGTTCTGGGATTCCCTGCTGCATGATCATAAGACCTAAGCGGTTAGAACGCTCCCACTTCTCATACTGAACCCTCTGAGAATTTGTGCTTTCTTCAGTAAGAGGAGCAGGTTTGTCCATCCTGAATGCAAGGTCTAAGTCCATACAACCCAGATAAATCATGATGCTTGATTTCCATGAACCAAAATTTGACCCCTCAAGCATAGGGACAGTGTTAGGATTATACGGCATGCTAGCTGAATTCAGAGAAAATAAATAATAAATAAATGACATAAGCTCACAATCCACAAAAAATTGAAACAAATCACAGAAGTAGAGTTCAAATATTGGAAATAAGATACCGGATACAACATTAATATTCTCATCTTTGGACATAAAATATTAACTGTAATTGGTATCTCAACGCAATAATCAAATATTGACAATTCAGTCCTGTCAAATAATAAACCTTCCTTTGGGCCGATTTATTATCCACATGGATGAACACATAATAATTATCACATATTTATTACCGCAATGTATTCTCAATTCAGCCAGATAGCAACATTCCTTTATGCCGGTTTACTACCCGCAATGAATTTTAATACACCTGTCTAATATCCCAAATAAATTAATTTACACAATAGAGGTCACTTTGGTAACTTTTTGTATCAATTAATTTATTATTAAAAATATTAAACACAATCAGGACTAAAATACCAAAATTTAAACTCAATTTAATAAATTCTCAATTAAAATTTAATATTGTAATAAATATAAAATTAAACTTTAATTGAACTGTAATTCTTAATAAATTAATTGCAATATTTATATTAATTAAATTTAAGCTTAATTAAATATTGCAACAAAATAAACTTTAATTAATTAATTAAAAAATAAAAAATAAAAAATAAACTTTAATTAATTAATTAAAATATATATATATATATATATATGTATATTTGAATTCCACGAGATCATGATCATGCTGAGGCATGAACGCAAACAACCGTGCCCCCTTATCAAGAAAACCAGACTTCATCAATATGCTCACAATTGAATTCCAAGTAAACGTGTTTCTCTCAGGCATTTTATCAAACACGTTGCACATATCATCCAAACAACCGTACTTTCCAAAAACATCGATGAGCCTATTCTGTATAAAAACTTCATAAACAAACTGGGTTTTGATGATGCGTGCAAGTATTCGGCGTGTCGGCAGACTGCGATTTGACGCATGAATCCAAAAGTTTTTTTTTAATTAATTAATTAAACTGATTAATTAACCAAAACCAAATCAAACCAAAATTGATTTCAGATTACTAAATTCGATTCCAAATTAATTTTAGAAAATTATAATCACCGAATTAATTTTCTAGAATCAAAACAATAATCAATACCGCAATTTAATCGGAAAATCTAGCAACCTAGCATAGGGCTCTGATACCAATTAAAAGTGGGAGAAAACCTGATTCCCCTAAAACCTAAAACATGCATAGATCACTAGATTATTCAAATTAAATTGCAAAGGGGTAAATTGCATACATGACATCATCGTATGTTGAAGCTGAAGACGATTTTGGAGTTTGTCGCCTTCTAGGAGATATACACTTTAAGTTTAGCGGAAGCACTACTGAAGGAATGTAATGTTCTCTAAAATTGTTATGTTCCCATGGAGACCACGACCCTTTATTTATAACTGATGATGATGATTTCTATTTTGGTCCTTCAACAAAACAGAAATTCTTACCGGTCTCTACACTTATAATCCTATTACGAGTAGGACACCTCAATAGTCAACAATCCTAATTTGATCACAACTTTAATTTGACTATCTTAATTTGACTGCAATACACATCTAAATATTAAATATATTTAGCCCACATTTAGGATTAATTTTAATCAATATAAAATTAATTCTAACACTAGATTCATTGCAAACAGTTTTATGATACCATTTTCAGTAACAAACATCATCCATTGCAAACTGAATTTTTGCAAGGAAATTTCCTAGTTTTGTAATGGATATATTAACTGTAAAATTAGAAATTTTTAGTTGTGTTATAAATCTATAATTTTATCACGTTATATCTTTGCCTGACCGAGCCCAATTTAGTTAAGTTTAAATTTTAAAGGTCATCTTGCTCAATTGGCAAATAAAAATAAGTAGAGGAAATTACACCATATACTATTTCTTAAGTTTTATTTTCATTTTTATTACCCTTACTTTTTTCTTTCATTTTTAATCTTTTATTTTTTCATATTTATCCTTTTTATCTTTTGTGTTTGCAAAAATACGGTGCTTTGTTGCTTCCTCTTCCATTCACTTTCAAAGTTCTATATTTCATCTTTCTTGAATTTGATGGCATTGCATTGTCTAATTTCTTGGTCAAATGTGGATGTCAACTCTGTTTAGTGGGACCATTAACACTAGCTGAAGCACGACTCGAAAAAAAAAACGTAAATTTTATATATATTTTTTATTTTTACTATTCATTCTTCTTGTGCATTAAAATGCATTTTGAAAGTTTGATTTCATCCCCTTCTTATTTACGCTGCCTGACTTTTCAAAGTTTAGTGAGTGTTACAAAATTTCTAAAATCTGGCAATATAGATGTTTCTAATTGATTCAAAGATTCCTTACATCTTCATAGATTGAACATTATTAAAAAAATGAATAAAGTGATTGTTATAATCAAATATGTATTTTATTATGTTAAGAGCCGTATTTGTTATTTTCTACGTCTCAACTAAATGTTTTGAACTGTAAGTTGAATGATTATTTAATTAATAACCATCCAATTAATATTAAACACTCAACCAACAGTGATAAGAACAAAGAAAAACTGAAAAGATTAATACTAACGCTCTGCCCTGAATAAAAGAAGAACGAAGAAACAAGTAGTGTATAATAATCATTGATAATGAAAACAAAAAAATTATATTTCATTATAATTTCAATAAAAATTTTATATTTATTTATTTAATTGCAATTATTAATATTGAAGTCATTTTAAACATTAAAATATTTGGATTTGAATAAAAGTGAAATGATCTTTATAATTTTGTAATCCATTACTAATTAATTAATTATGATAATTAAGTTTAAATAATATATTTTATAAAAACATGTTAATCAAAATAGTTTATATTATTTTAAATTTTTTTAATATTTTTTTTACTAAAGAGTGGTATTTGGATATATATATATATATAGGTATATATTATATATAATTTAACTAAAGAATGTTATTTGTAGGTATATACGAGTATACGTTGCATATATTTTAATTAACAAATGATATATATAGATATATATAGGTATATGTTACATGCACTTTAACTAAAGAATGTTATTTGTAGATATATATATATGAATATATATTACATATATTTTAATTAAAAATAGTATATATGGATATATATATATGTTACATATACTTTAACTAAAGAATATTATTTATAGTTATATGTGAGTATATGTCACACATACTTTAATTAGAGAATGATATATGTAGATATATATAGGTATATATTATGTATACTTTAACTAAAGGATAGCATTTGTAGGCATATGTGAGTATATATTACATAGACTTTAAATAAAGTATCATATATTGATATATATAGGTACATATTATATATATTTTAACTGAAAAATTATATTTATAGGTATATAGATAGATGTTATATATGTTTTTAACTAAAGAATAATATATGTAAATATATGTAGGTATATGTCATATATACTTTAATTGAAGAATGATATTTGTAGGTATATATTAGTATATTTTGGTATATGTTACATATATTTTAACTAAAAGATGATAATATATATGGGTATATATCTATATATTTTAATATATATGGATATATAATTATTTTATATATTTATTTATATGTGGATATATGTTACATATAATTAAATATACTGAAAAGAATAACAATATATGTTGATATACATGTTACATATAATTAGATATATATACAGGTATGTATTGCATATAACTAAATATATATGTGTTATATATGTAGGTATATATCAGCATATATTATATATAACTATATATATATATTACATATATATTTATATGTCAATACATGTTATATATAATTTAACTAAAGAACAACACTATATATTGAAATATGTCGATATATATTGGTATATATTACATAAAACTAGATATATATTTCATATATGTTGGTATGTTATATATAACTAGGTATATATCATATATATGTAGGTATATACTGGTATCTATCAGTATATATTGGTATATATTGGTATACATTATATAAACTTTAACTAAAGAATAACAATATATGTGTGTATTTAAATTTAACTAAATAATAACAATATATGTTATATTTTATAAAGAGAAAAAAAATAAGTGTTGCCATTTCTCAATTGCAAAAATTTCATGCACACAATGTATAAATTTGTTATACAATTATATTTAATTTAGACTTTTTTTTAGATTATATGTTGATATAAGTTACATATATTTTAAAGTTATATATTAGTATATGTTGATATATATTAGCATATATTGATATTTGTCGGTATATGTTACATATATTTTAATACTATATATTGGTATATGTTAAGATATGTCGGTATATATTGATATATGTCAGTATATATTATATATATTCGAATAGTATTTGTTGATATATGTTGGTATATTTTAGATATTATTAAAAATTAATTTGAAGGTTAATTAAAGTATTGAAAAAGGTATATGTATACTACATACCTAATATATACTTAGTGTATACTTAATATATACCCCACATATACTTATTAAATATGTTGAATTCATAATATATACATGATATACCCCTAGTGTATACATGATGTATACATATGCACATTACATATACATTATATATTTATATGTAGGTAAAAATATACATAACATATAAGTAAAATAAATAAGATATATGCATATACATAACATATACCACACACATATATATATCAAGTATAAGTTGGTGGTGGAAAAGGTGATAACAATAATAAAAATAAGAGAAGAGAAAGTCAAAGAAGGAAGTAACATGATTCGTAGAAATTAAAGGTGAAAGATGATGGATAAAATATAAAATTTTTAAATAATTCAAAATTAAAATAATTTGAATGGAAGATAGAAAATTGAAGTTTTAAAATAAATCAAAATTAAAAATAATTTTGGATAGTGAAAAATGAAGGAAAGTTAGATATTTATTAAATATTAAATAAATAAATAAATAATTCAAAAATTAATTCAAAATTAAATAGTTTTTAATAGAAAAAAACTAGCATTATAAAAATAATTAGATAATTAATTAGTTAAAATAATTAAATATTATATATATGTGGTCTTATGTGAAGAAGGGAAGAAAAGTCAAAATTTAAAGAAACCATCTTCTTCCTCTCTTTTCTCGCAAACACATTTTTCCCCATGGCTAAGGGATGCGTTTTTCTTCATCCAAACACTAAATTTGGCAAGGATTTTCAAGAATCAATAGGAGCTTTGGTAATTTTCCAAATAATTAGTAAGTAATTTCTTAACTTTATGAAGTTTTCATTGAAATTTCTATTATGCAACAATTGGACTTTTGATGGGTATGTTTTAATTTGTTAAATGGTTATGAGAGGTATTATTTTGATGAGAAGATAATGATTTTATAATTAAATGATTGATTTGTTAGGGTTTAGTAAAAGTTTGATTGAGTTAGTGATGAAATTAAG
This sequence comes from Garcia nutans, assembly GCA_947685225.1. Classification (NCBI taxonomy): domain Eukaryota; kingdom Viridiplantae; phylum Streptophyta; class Magnoliopsida; order Malpighiales; family Euphorbiaceae; genus Garcia; species Garcia nutans. The sequence continues at coordinate 9,256,291 of CANTUV010000003.1, read as the reverse complement.
GTTTCCAAAGATTTTTTGTAGGGAATTGTTTTTAATTGAATTTAATTGTTTAGGATGTGTTCAAGTATGAGTTTAAGGATATATTTGAACTTAAATTATGTTTAGAAATGATTGGATTATATTTTCAAAATTAAAGAAGATTAGGGTTTTGGAAGAACTTGGTTAAAGAGATGATGTTAGTGTAATTCCATTTGTTTAAATCATGTTATAATATGCTTTTAATGATAGAAATTGTAACGCCCTTAATTTTTTTGAAATTAAATAAAATAAATTAAAATTAAATTAAATTGGATAAATTAAATAAATAATTTAAATGAAAATTGAATAATTTTAAGTGAAAAAGTGGAATGTATATGATAAATATACATGAAATATATATATAATATACAAAAGTCAACTCTTTTAAAAGAAAAATCAAAGGTCAAAGGGTATTTTTATAAATATACTTTGAAAATTAAAAATTATTTAAAAAATTCAAAAATAATTTATTTTTGTATGGAAGAGGAAAATTAGTATTTTTTTTAATAAATAAATAAATAATTAATTAATTAAAAATATAATAAAATATTATATATGGCTATTTTTTAAAGTGAAAGAAAGAGAAAACAAAATTGATTTTTCATCTTCTTCTTCTTCCTTATTTGGGCTAAACTCCATGGATGTCCAAGCTCAAGGTTTTGCTTCTTTCAAGCTTCCTAAATTGAAGGGTTTTTAAGGTTTTAAGTGAAGTTTTGAGATTTTTCACCATAATTAACAAGTTCTCTCACTTTTTCTTTGGAATTCCATGGATAAATGATTATGTTAATTTTGGATTGTTGAAGTAGTATGTTTTAATTGCTTAATTCGATATGAATGAAGTTGTTTTTAGTAGTTAATTATGATTTTAAGGTTGGATTGAAGAAATTGTTGAATTTAAGTTGAGTTTGGTGAAGAGAGAGAATTTAGGATTGTGGAACTTTTGGGTTTGTGAATTAATGTGATTTAATTGTGCAATTTGACTCTAAATGTGTTATTTTGATGCATGAATAAGGGTTTTAAAGTCAAACAATGGATTTGGTAATGTTTGGATAGAGTTTGGATGAAGTAGAGTTGATTTAGGGTTTTGGAAAAGGAAATTTTCAAAGTATGTTGAATTGTTTGATTTTAATATTTTAAGCATGTTCTTCAATGATATTAGTGATGGAAATAAGCTTGGATTGATAATTGGGTTGAGTTGGAATGGAAAACCTTCATTGGTGAAGGTTATGCCATTTTAGGATTTTCAACAAAGGAATGTATTTAATTAATATAATTGATTGAAACATGTTAAAATATATTTGTAATAATATAAATAAACTTAAAACACTAATTTGAATGGCTTAATATGATTTTTCAAAGTTAAAGTAAGGTTGGACTTAACTTTGAGGTTTTCATTTGAGTAATGTTTAATTGAGGTTTGATGTTGATAATGCCTTAAAATGTGGTATTAAATGATTGTATTTGATCACATTTGGCATAGACATTATGGAGAGGTGATTTGCCCAATCCTAGTTTTGAAGGGCAACTTGGAAGAGAAGGTTGGAAGTTGATTTGAGCTTGTATTTATGTGCTTTATAAGGTAAGTAAAAACTTTTGATAAATTAGATAGATTGGCATTAAATTGGGCTTAACACATTTTGGTTAGAAAATATGTTAAGCTACTTGATACATTGAACATTCATGAAGAATGTGCTATGACATGTGTATTGTTATGTATACATTATATGCATTATGAAAAGCCATTGATAATGGCTAAATTGAATAAAATGTGAAATATATGAATTATGTGAAAATAACCCAAAATATTTGGGTAATATGATTTTGATGTGAAATGTGATACATTGTGATGAAATGATGAATTAAAATAAAATGACATTGATATAAATGAGAAAAAAATGAAAATGATTCTATGTGATAAAAATTGTGAAAAATAAGGCAATGTGCCTAATTGATAATGAGAAATGAGACAATGTGCCTAGTTGATTATGGAAAAATAAGAAAAAAGTTGAATATGGAAAATATGAATTATTTGTGTGCCTAGTATGTTATTCAATTTTCAGAGTTCTATGTTTGGCGGCATGCCTATGAGATTATCCTCATTATTTGCCTTTGGGGCTAGAAGCTATGCGGCACTGATACATGATTTGCCTTTTATGGCTAGATGTTTGGCGTCACTGTGATATAATTTGCCTTCAGGTGTTAACATAGATCAAAACAGTAACTCTGGGATTTGAATATTATATTAGTTTATTCGGGCCCATACTTGTGTATGTGTTTATGTGAATTAGTAAATGATGAAAGAATATGTTTAAAAGTGAGCTTGGATGCCACATTGTGACATGGCATACAAATGCATTATGCATTGATATTGTATTTAAGTTTTATAGTTATCAAAGTTTGTACCGCTATGCTTTTAGCTTAGCGCGATTGTAATTCATTGCGCAAGTGATAGGGGTGATCCGATTGAGCCGAAGTGTTCTTCTAGACCTGGTCAGGTCTAAATTTGAGTTGAGTATAGAGTTTATTTTTGGTGCATCAAGATCAGAGATACTATCGGCATGTATATATTTTATATTATATAGTACATTGTGATATTAAGTACATTATGCTATGTTTTGAAGTATATATTGTAAATTTTAAAAAATATTTTGGATGATTGTATAATGTGGGTTTTATATGTGTTTTTGATAAATATATATGTATATGTATACATATTTTGAGAAATATGGAGAAATTGAGAAGTGTTAAAGAAATGTGAGATGTATTGTATATTAGGAGTGTTTTTTGTGCAGGTTGTGTTTGATTGAATTTTTGAAATTGTCCAAATTACAGACAAAATTATAGAGAATTTTTTCCAAAGATTTTTATGAAAATTGCTTGTTTTGAAACCTGTGATTTATAAAGAATATTTTATTTATTATTTAAATATACAATTTTAAGTATTTGGGATTTAAATTTAAAATGTGAAAATTTTTATTAATCGGGTGATAATTTTTATACCGTATATGCATATTTTACATATACAGAATGTATGTATTATACGTATATAGGGTATAAAGGTGTTATAGAAATGAATTTAAAATGCTATTTGTAATTGAGTAGAATGAAATTTTAGAATTAAAGAGAATTAGGGGTAGATTTTAAAAGTTAGAGGGAAAGATGTTAAATTGATATTTAATAGTTTAAATGCTTTAAAACGTGATTCTAAATAATTACAAACATTCACATTTGGGATAGGCATTGAGTAGATAGTATTTGTTCAACTCTAGTAGTGAACGGCACATTGTAGGAGTGGTGTGGAAAGAGTGCTTTTTAGTATGGGAGTTGTATAAGCCAAGGTATGTACATACTTTGATAAATTATAATACATTTACATCCAAATTAGCTTAGCACATTTTGTTAGTAAATGTGCCAAGCTACTTTAATATTTGAGTTTTCAAATATATTGCATTGTTGATTGTGAAATGATGTTAAATGCATGATGTGCATTATGCTAGGCCATTGTAAGGGCAAAAATAAATAAAAGTGATGATATGTGAAAAATGAGAAAAGTGCAAATACTGCACTAGGATGTAAAATAAGCTACATTTGTAATGTATGAGGAAATGATATTGATTATGAGTAGTAGATAATGAAATATCATTGTATGTTGCTTTATATACAGTCTGATTCTAGAATATTGTTATTGGATAGTATGACGCATTCAAGCGAGGCACACTGGTGTCACTGATAGCATGATGCCTTCGGGCAACACACATTGGTGTCACGAATGAATGAGATAGCCTAAGACAATAGTTCTAGAATTAGAACAATATATAGAGTTATATGGGCCCATTGTATGTGTTTGTGATACTTTGATGAAATTTTTGTAAAGGTATTGCATATGGTCATCATTTACGATGTAATTTTAAGGGAGATTCATAATGCATTGTTTAAAGCTATCTATATTATCAAAGTACGTACCGCTAAGCTAGACACTTAGCACGGTTTGTTTATCATGTAGGTGATAGGGTTGATATAGAGAGCCCTATGGGACCTGTGCATAAATAGAGTTTCTTGCTTATTTTTGGTGTTTTATTTTATTGCCACAAACCAGGACCAGTTGCAAGAATGTAATGATTTCATTTTGGAAACTTATCTTTTAATTATGTACATTAAGTTTGTACATATGAAATTGATTTAAATTATTAAAGTTTGGTTTTAATTTTAGTATTTATGGATATGTATATGTATAAATGTGTGTTTGAATATTTTGGAGAAATGAAGGTGGTTTTTGATATTATGAAATGGTTAAAAATATTTGGGAGTGTGTTTTCTTGCAGGTTGTAATAATTGTTATTTTTGTGAACACTCAAATTACAGATAAAACTCTGGTGAATTTTTTCTAGATATTTTACTAATTAATTATGCATTTTGGTGTTCTAAATAATTTAAGAATAATATTATTTATTCATTTAAACTATGTTATAAATATTAAAATATTTTTATTAAATCTAAGGAAAATTTTGAAAAGACAATAATAGTGACATTTCTTGTACTGTATATACATATTTTACATATACTAGATGTATGTATTATAGGTATATAGGGTATAAGGGTGTTACATTTATTTTTGTATTAGAGTCTAGGTTTGAGGTTTTCGACCCTAGTGGATTTTTGAAGAGAGAAAATGGGATTTTAAAGTGTCATACATGCATTTGCACTGATATTTCATTTTGTCCCTGATGTGGCAATTATTTATGTATTTATAGACATTGGAAGACATGGCGTCTCAAATGCATGAGTCTAGGGAAGGAAATGCAGAGAGTGTTGCCCCCAGGGAGGGTGCTTTTAGAGCGAGTGCAGAGATTGATGGAGAGGCATCTGTGCCAGTTGGTCCAGCCATTGAAGAGATTTCGTCAGGCTAGTGGGGCATATGGTGGAGCTATTACGACAAGCTCCGGTATTGTAGCCGCAATCGCCGCAGCCACAACCATAGCAGTAGCTACCAAATTGGAAGTATGATAAGCTGAGGAAGTATGAAGCCACCAATTTCGTCAGCACTACTGATCTAGCTATAGTAGAGCAGTGGTTGGATAGGGTTAAGAGAGTGTTTATTTAGTTGCAAGCTAGTGCGGAAGAGAAGTTTGATTATGCCAAGTCTCTTCTGCAGAGGGATGCTTATGAGTGGTGGAAGATAATTTCCCATAGAATGGTTGATCCTTTGGTGCTGACATATGCCAATTTTCTGCAAAAATTCAAGGAGTATACCTTCAGAGAGTACAAAGAGCAAAGAAGAAGGAATTCCTAAGTTTGAGGCAAGAGATGAAGACAGTGACTAAGTACAAGATAGAGTTTATCCGGTTAAGCAAGTATGCAGGGGGATTGTGTATGATGAGATTGACATGTGTCAGAGATTTGAGGAGAATTTGAGGGTGTCTATCATGTGTCTAGTAGCAGGATCACGGTATGAGGATTTCTCCCAGATGGTTATAGCTTCAAGAAGTGTAGAGAAGGCATAGGGACTTGCAGCAACTACAAGTGTAGAGAGTAGAGATAAGAGACCTCAGACTAAGGCAAGGTCTTCATCATCAAAGAGAGGTAGAGGAGTTTTTTAACAGAGTGATTGAGAGAGTCAGGAACAGATTAGTAGGCTTAGCAAAGGCACGGACCTACAATTTTAGTAGCTAGTGCCTCTACCCCTTCTTCCCAAAGATCCACCCCACCTACTTGCACTCAGTGTGGAAGAGTGCATAGAGTTATTTGTTGGGGAGCTAATTTTAGAGGATGTTATAGGTGTGGATCTCCAAATCATTTTTTCAGAGATTGTCCAGAGTCATTAGAGTCTAGACGAACTGAGACTGCTGTATCTAGACTTAGTGGTAGAGGAGATGGGAGTAGTAGAGGAGGTGGTAGAGGTGGCAAAATAGGATATGGACAGGGGGAGGCTTATGTATCTGTATATAGGCTAGAGGAAGCAGGATCATCACAGAGAGTATATGAGATGCAGAGACAGCGAGATGATCCAGATGTAGATGAAGGTAAATATTGTTTACTTGATAACATTATTGTTTATCCTTTGGTAGAATTCTCATTCTTTGATGATGTTTTTAGAAGTTGTATGCTTTTTGCATTAGTTTAGGGATCTATAAATATGATTAAGGATATTCATAGGGGGGGGGGGAGTTAAGATTGGTAGTTAAGGGAGTTTATTAATGTGGTAGATAATTTCGAGGATGAAATTATTTAAGAGGGAGAGAATGCTAACATCCGAAGATTTTAAATATTATTAAAAATTAATTTGAAGGTTAATTAAAGTATTAGGAAATGTGTATGTGTAGTATATAACTAATGTATACCTAGTGTATACATAATATATACCCCGCATATATTTATTCAATATCTTGAATTCATAATATATACATGATATACCCCTAGTATATACATGATGTATACATGGAAAGCACATTACATATACATTATATATATAGGTAAAATTATACATAACATATAAGTAAAATAAATATGACATATACACATATATATATATAATATACTACACATATATTTCAAGTATAAGTTGGTGGTGGAAAAGGTGATAACAATAGTAAAAATGAGAGAAGAGAAAGTCAAAGAAGGAAATAACATACTTGGTGAAAATTAAAGGTGGAAGATGATGAAAATAAATTTAAACTTATTAAATAATTCAAAATTAAAATAATTTGAATGGCAGATAGAAAATTAAAGTTTTAAAATAAATCAAAATTAAAAATAATTTTGGATAGTGAAAAATGATGAAAAGTTAGATATTTATTAAATATTAAATAAATAAATTAATTAATTAAAAAATAAAATATTTTTTAATAGAAGTTAAAATTTAGCATTTTAAAAATAAGTAGATAATTAATTAATTAAAAAAAGTAAATATTATATATGTGGTCTTAAGTGAAGAAGAGAAGAAAAAGTCAAAATTTAAAGAACCATCTTCTTCCTCTCTTTTCTCTCAAGCAATCTTTTCTCCATGGCTAAGGGATGAGTTTTTCTTCATCCAAACACTAATTGTGGCAAGGATTTTCAAGAATCAATAGGAGCTTTGGTGATTTTCCAAATAATTAGTAAGTAATTTCTTGAATTTATGAAGTTTTCTTTGAAATTTCTATTATGTAACAATTGAACTTTTGATGGGTGTGTTTTCACTTGTTAAATGGTTACGGAAGGTGTTATTTTGATGAAGAGATAATGATTTTGTAGTTAAATGATTGATTTGTTAGGGCTTAGTAAAAATTTTATTGAGTTAATGATGAAATTAGGGTTTCCAAAGGATTTTTTGTAAGGACTTATTTTTAATTGAATTTTTTTGTTTAGGATGTGTCAAAGTATGAGTTTAAGAATATATTTGAACTTAAATTATGTTTTAGAAATGATTGGATTATATTTTAAAAATTAAAGAATATTAGGGTTTTGGAAGAACTTGATTGAAGAAATGACATTAATGCAATTCCATTGTTTAAATCATGTTATAATATGCTTTTAATGATAGAAATGAATTTAAAATGATATTTGTAATTGCGTAGAATTGATTTTTAGAATTAAAGATAATTAGGGGTAAATTTTAAAAATTAAAGGGAAAGATGTATTGCAATATCTGTAATTTTATTAAAATATAATGAAATAAATAAATGTCTTGGAAGGTTAGTTAAAGTATTAAAAGAAGGACTAATATAAAATATATATGTTGGGTATATAAAAAATATACCTAAAGTATATATATATATATATATATATATTCAAAAAAGAATTCACCAAAGGACAAAAGTTAAATAGTAACAAGGGTAAAATGGTAAAATGAAAGTATAAATAAAAAAGTTAAAATATATATATAATAAGAAAATAAATAAAAAAAGAATTTAAGATAGTTAAAGATGATGAAAATTTATAATTTATTAAATATTAAATAAATAAATAAATATGTGGCTACAATTAGAAAGAGAATAAAAAGTCAAATACCACTTTTCTATCAACCTCTTTTCCTTCCTATAGTTTTGGACGATTTTCTCCATTAACACAAGGGAATATTTTCTTTAATTACTCAAAATTTGGCAAAGAAATTAAAGGAAGTAAGGAGGTTTTGAAGAAAGCTTAAGTAATAGGTAAGTTTATTTAAATTTAAGTAGCTTTTCCTTGAAATTTTGATTATTTGAAATATTGATTTTTGATAGAGATGTAGATAATTGTTAATATGGATAGTAATGGTGTTATTTTTGATATGAAAGTGATAATTTTAAGGTTAGATGGTTTAAAAGATTGAGTTTCATAGGAAGTTGGAAGAGGTAGTAAGGGTGCTTAGAGTTTTGATGGGGGTATTTATTAGAATGCATGTAGTTTGAATTTAATTGATTAAATTGTGCTTAAATGGAGTTATAATGAGATAATTGAACTTAAGCCTCAGTTTAGAATTTATAAGAATAATTTTCTAAAATTAAAGTGTATTAGGAAAAAAATTGAAAATTAGGTACAACTGTGAATTTGAAGTTTGAGTAGTTAAGATGTAAAGAATTATGTTTTTAATGGACTATGTTAACTTATAATTTGATTAGACATTGAGTAGAGTGGACTTGCCCAATTAAAGAAGGTTATGGAAAAAACTTAGAATTTTGTAGGATTGAGTTAAATTAAGTTTAATTAGTAAAGGTAAATAGAAATGTGATGCTAATGAAGAATTTAAATTGAAAATGTGATTAGGCATTGAGTAGAGTGAGTTTGTCTATACCAAGTGGTGAAAGACGCTTGAAGAAAGTGGATGATAAAAGGTGAATTTAGCTTGGAATTGGTTTTGGTTAAAGGTAAGTACAAACTTTTGATAAATTAGATATGTCGGCATTAAATTGGGCTTAACTCATTTTAGTTAAAAAATGTGTTAAGCTACTTGATGTATTGATTATTCATGAACAATGTGTTACAACATGTGTAATATTATGTATGCATTATATGCATTATGAAAAACCATTGTTAATGGCTAAATTGAGTAAAATGTGAAGTATGTGCATTATGTGAAAATGACCGAAAGTGTTTGGGTAATGTGATTTTGTTATGAAATATCATACATTGTGATGAAATGATGAAATATGATGAAATAAAGTGAATTGACATTGATATAAATGAGATAAATGAGAAAATGAGGCAATGTGCCTAATTGATAATGAGAAATGAGGCAATGTGCCTAGTTGATTATGGGAAAATGAGAAAAAAATTATTGATGGAAAATATGAAATAATTGTGTGCCTAGTATGTTATTGAATTTTCAGAGTTTTGTGTTTGGCGGCATGCCTATGAGATTATCGTCATTATTTACCTTCGGGGCTAGACGCTAAGTGCCACTGATACTTAATATGCCTTCAGGGCTAGACGCTTGGTGTCACTGTGATATGATTTGCCTTCGGGGCTAGCTTTTGAGCATTACTTTGATTTGCCTTTGGGGCTAGATACTTGGTGTCAATTTGGTCCAAGATAGTAATTCTGGAATTTGAATGGCATATTAGATCATTTGGGCCCGTGCTTGTCTTTGTTTTGATGGAATTATTGATTGATGTAAGAATATGTTTAAAAGTGAAATTGTATGCCACATTGTGAAATACCATGCAGTAGTATTATGCATTGCTATTATTTTAAAGTTTTATTATTATCAAAGTTTGTACCGTTAGGCTTTTAGCTTAGCATAATTTTCTCATCGCGCAGGTGACAGGGTAGAGGCAGGGAGCCTCGCTAGTTTAGAATTTTTGGGATAGTAATTGAAGTTTGTTAGGCTGCCACAAGATCATAGCCTATTACATAACATATAAATATTTGATTTTGATTAAGCATATTATATTTATTTACATTATGTTATTACAAGAACAATGTTGTAAACTTTTAGTGTTTGATTAAATATTATGGATATTTTAAATAACTTTTAGTATATATAAAAATGTGGTTTTGATATATCATATATTTTGGAGAAATGTTGGAGATTTGGTTAATGTAAATTTTATTGGGAATGTAGTTTTATTGCAGGTTGTGATTTTGTTAAGTTTTGGAAAATATTGAAATTAAAGATAAAACTCTGGCAAATTTTTTTTAGAGATTTTCTTTTAATATTTGTATTTTGATATTTAATAATTTATCTAATTATTTACCTAATAAATTTATCTTTTAAAGGTTAAATTAGTTTGTTAAAAATAAAGGGGAACTTCATCTCTATTAATTATGATGATATTCTTGTATTCTACATATGTATTTTACCTAAAGAAATTATATGTATGTAGGATATAAGGGTGTTACATTTATTTTTTATTTCAGAGCCTAAGTTTGAGATTCTTAACCTAGGTGGATTTTAAAAGAGAGTAAAGGGGATTTTAAATGTGTTTTTAAAAGTGTGACACATGCATATGCATTAGCACCAAAACTGGTCTTTGATGTGGCAATATTTATGTGTTGTAACAAATATAAGTTGAGATAATATTTAAGACACACATATCAAAGGAGGATAGTGTTAAGAGTTATGCTTATTATGAATAAAGAATGTGAAATTGAGTATGAGATGTGGAAATGAATCATAATGTGATAGTGATTAAGGGATTTGTTGAAGGAATTGGTAATGAGGAGAAGAAAAGAAATAACTAAATGATTGAATCCAAGTATTGGAAATAGTATATATATACTGTATATTTGTTATAGATTTAATAGCAAGACTGTGGATGATTTAAGTTAACTTTTAAATTACATACAAAAGTATTTGGAAAGTTAAAATATAATGATTGTTAATAGTTAACAACAATAACTTATTATATTTGTAGAAAGAACATAATGAGGACCAAAATTAGTATGTTAAATTATTATTATAGTTAAAAGAGATCAATTTCAAATTGAATTTAGTGTATAATGAGATTGACAAAGTGAATTGATGGAATATTAACTCATTGGATGGAGAAATTAGAAAAAAGCAAAGATTTGATAAGACATTTGATAAATGTATTTGAACATATAGAGTTGGTAAATGTGTTAAAGGAATAAATAAATAATACATGTATATGATTATAAACATAGTTTAAACATACTGATTGTATAACTAATATGTACTTAAAGGTACTATCATTTGGTGATTTAACATAATTGATTAAGTACATATATAAAGAAGTGTGGGTAAGTTAAATTATAATTATTGTAAATGATAAAAAATAATAATATAATAACATATATATTATTGGCAAAGAAGAAAACCTAGTGATATTGTGTTATCATGAGTATTGAGAAAAAAAAATATATTTTAAGGATTGAGTTAAGAGTGTTGAGAGATTAAATAGTATGGTAAAAAGAAATAACAAAGTCTGCATGAAAAATGTATAAGATATACAATAAGATATATTAATTAGTGATTGGAGTTACTATTATTTTGTGATGTTACGAGCATTCAATTTTTTAATATAGAATTGAAATAATTGAACAGATGTACATTTTAAAAATAATTTTGATGGTTGATACTCAATTTTAAGATGTAACTTAGTATTCTTTAATTTTAAGATAGTATGGTAATTCAAAATTTGTATTAGTAAGCATAAAGTAAATAGGTGAGAACTTTATAGAGAATTTGTGTGATATAGAAAAATTAAAATGCCTCGAATATGGATGAGAGCAAATATTCTTTGCTTCATAATATTGTATATGCATGAGAAATGTTTAAAAATAGTATTTTGAGGAAAGTATTTCATTTAAAACTAATTGTTTATTCCTTGTTAATACTGTTGGAGTTGAGAATTTTATGTGATAATTTAGAGGTTTCTGAAGAAGGTATTATAATGGTATAATTGTAAGTTAGCCTAGTATTGTTTGATCATATTAAAGAAGTACACAAGGAGGATTTTATATTTCTAAGTGTAATTGAGGAGATATATAAAGGAAAGAGAAGGGATTATTTGGTTAGAAATGGTCACAAATGTAGTTTTAAAATGAATTGTGTGAGATGGATGGTATAAGGATATGAGATTGTTAATTGTTTAAAGATAATTTTGTTTACCATAATAAGTAACTTCGAGAATGAAATTATTTAAGGGGGAGAAAATTATAATATTCATAATTTTATTAAAATATAATTAAATAAATAAATACCTTGGAAGGTTAATTAAAGTGTTGGAAGAAGGATTAATATAAAATATATATGTTGGGTATATAAAAAAATATGCCTAAATTATATAATTTAAAAAAAAAAAGAATTCACTAAAAGATAAAAAGTTAAATAGTAACAAGGGTGAAATGGTAAAATGAAAGTTAAAATATAAAAATTAATATATATATATATAATAAAATAAATAAAAAAAGAATTTAAGATAGTGGAAGATGATGGAAATTTAGGATTTATTAAATATTAAATAAATAAAGAAAGAAATATGTGGCTACAATTAGAAAGAGAATAAAAAGTCAAATACCAATTTTCCATCATCCTCTTCTCCTTCCTCTAGTTTTGGACGATTTTCTCCATTAAAGCACAAGGAAAATTTTTCTTTAATTACTCAAAATTTGGCAAAGAAATTAAAGGAAGTAAGGAGGTTTTGAAGAAAGCTTAAGTAATAGGTGAGTTTATTTAAATTTAAGTAGCTTTTCCTTGAAATTTTGATTATGTGAAATATTGATTTTTGATAGAGATATAGATAATTGTTAATATGGATAGTGGTGGTGTTATTTTGATATGACAGTGATAATTTTAAGGTTGGATGTCTTAAAAGATTGAGTTTCATAGGAAGTTAGAAAGAGATAGTAAGGGTGTTTAGGGTTTTGATGGGGGTATTATTAGAATGCATGTCGTTTGAATTTAATTTATTAAATTGTGTTTAAATGGGGTTCTAATGAGATAATTGAACTTAAAACTCAGTTTGAAATTTATTAGAATAATTTTCTAAAATTAAAGTATATTAGGAAAAAATTGAAAATTAGGTACATTTGTGAATTTGAAGTTTGAGTAGTTAAAATGTGAAGAATTATATTTTTAATGGACTATGTTAACTTATAATTTTATTAGACATTGAGTAGAGTGGACTTGCCCAATTAAAGAAGGTTATGGAAAAAACTTGAAATTTTGTAGGATTGAGTTAAATTAAATTTAATTAGTAAAGGTAAATAGAAATGTGATGCTAATGAAGAATTTAAATAGAAAATATGGTTAGGCATTGAGTAGAGTGAGTTTGTCCATACCAAGTGTTGAAGGACACTTGAAGGAAAGTGGATGATAAAAGGTGAATTTAGCTTAGAATTGGTTTTGGTTAAAGGTAAGTACAAACTTTTGATAAATTAAATATGTTGGCATTAAATTGGGCTTAACACATTTTAGTTGAAAAATGTGTTAAGCTACTTGATGCATTGATCATTCATGAACAATGTGTTATGGCATGTGTAATATTATGTATGCATTATCAAAAGCCATTGTTAATGGCTAAATTGAGTAAAATGTAAAATATGTGCATTATGTGAAAATGACCCAAAGTGTTTGGGTAATGTGATTTTTTATGAAATATCATACATTATGTTGAAATGATGAAATATGATGAATTAAGCGAATTGATATTGATATAAATGAGATAAATGAGAAAATGTGGCTAATTGATAATGAGAAATGAGGCAATGTGTCTAGTTGATTATAGGAAAATGAGAAAGAAATTGATGATGAAAAATATGAAATAATTTTGTGCTTAGTATGTTATTCATTTTTTAGATTTCTGTGTTTGGCGGTATGCCTATGAGGTTATCCTCATTATTTTCCTTCGGGGTTAGACGCTATGCGTCACTGATACTTGATTTGCCTTTGGGACTAGACGCTTGGCATCACTGTGATATGATTTGCCTTCAGGGATAGCTTTTGAGCATTACTTTGATTTGCCTTTGGGGCTAGACACTTGGTGTCAATTTGGACCAAAACAGTAACTCTGAAATTTGAATGGCATATTAGATCATTTGGACCCATGCTTGTCTTTGTTCTTATGTGAATTATTGAATGATGTAAGAATATGTTTAAAAGTGGAATTGTATGCCACATAGTGAAATACCATGCAATAGCATTACACATTGTTATTATTTCAAAGTTTTATTATTATTAAAGTTTGTACCGCTAGGCTTTTAGCTTAGCGTGATTTTCTCATCTCGCAGGTGACAGAGTAGAGGCAAGGAGCCCTGTTAGTTTTGAATTTTTAGGATAGTACTTGAAGTTTGTTAGGCTGCCATAAGACCAGAGCTTGTTGCATAACATATAAATATTTGATTTTGATTAAGCATATTATATTTATTTACATTATGTTATTACATGAAAAGTGTTGTAAACTTTTAGTGTTTGATTAAATATTATGGATATTTCAAATAACTTTTATTATATATAAAAATGTGGTTTTGATATATCAAATATTTTGGAGAAATGTTGGAGATTTGGTTAATGTAAATTTTATTGGGAATGTAGTTTTATTGCAGGTTGTGCTTTGTTGAAATTTGGAAAATATTGAAATTAAAGATAAAACTCTAGCAAATTTTTTTCAAAGATTTTCTTTTAATATTTGTATTTTGATATTTAATAATTTATCTAATTATTCACCTAAAAAATTTATCTTTTAAAGGTTAAATTATTTTGTTAAAAATAAAGGGGAACTTCATCTCTATTAATTATTATGACATTCTTGTATTCTACATATGTATTTTATATAAACAGATTGTATGTATTATATGTATGTAGGATATAAGGGTGTTACATTTATTTTTGTATCAGAGACTAGGTTTGAGATTCTCGACCTAGGTGGATTTTAAAGAGAGTAAAGGGGATTTTAAATGTGTTTTATACTGTGATACATGTATATGTATTAGCACCAAAACTAGTCTCTAATGTGGCAATATTTATGTGTGGTAACAAATATAAGTTGAGATAATATTTGAGACATGCATATCAAAGGAGGATAGTGTTAAGAGTTATGCTTATTATGAATAAAGAATGTGAAATTGAGTATGGGATGTGGAAATGAATCACAATGTGATAGTGATTAAGGGTATTTGTTGAAGGAATTGGTATTGAGGAGAAGAAAAGAAATAACTAAATTATTGAATCCAAGTATTTGAAATAATATTTATATATTGTATACTTGTTGTAGATTTAATAGCAAGACTATGGGATGATTTAAGTTAAGTTTTAAATTACATACATAAGTATTTGGAAAGTTAAAATATAATGATTGTTAATAGTTAACAGGAATAAGTGATTATATGTGTAGAGAGAACATAATGAGAACAAAATTTGTATGTTAAATTATTATTGGAGTTAAAAGAGATAAATTTCAAATTGAATTTAGTGTATAATGAGATTGACAAAGGGAATTGATGGAATATTAACTCATTGGATGGAGAAATTAGATAAAAGCAAAGATTTGATAAGACATTTGATAAATGTATTTGAACATATAGAGTTGGTAAATGTGTTAAAGGAATAAATAAATAATACATGTATATGATTATAAACGTAGTTTAAATATACAGATTGTATAACTAATATGTACTTAAAGGTACTATCATTTGGTGATTTAACATAATTGATTAAGTACATATATAAAGAAGTGCGGGTAAGTTAAATTATAATTATTGTAAATGATAAAAAATTTACCAATAATATAATAACATATATATTATTGGTAAATAAGAAAACCTAGTGATTTTGTGTTATCATGAGTATTGAGGAAAAAAATAATATTTTAAGGGTTGAATTAAGAATGTTAAGAGATTAAATAGTATAGTAAAAAGAAATAATAAATTCTACAAGAAAAATGTATAAGATATACAATAGGATATAGTAATTAGTGATTGGAGTTACTATTATTTTGTGATGTTACGAGCATTCAATTTTTAATATAGAATTGAAATAACTGAACAGATGTACATTTTAAAAATAATTTTGACGGTTGATACTCAATTTTGAGATGTAACTTAGTATTCTTTAATTTTAAGATTATACGGTTATTTAGAATTTGTATTAGTAAGCATAAAGAAAAGAGGTGACAATTTTATAGAGCATTTGTGTGATATATGAAAATTACAATGCCTCAAATATGGATGAGAACAAATATTGTTTGCTTCATAATATTTTTTATGCATTAGAAATGCTTAAATACAAAAATTTTAAGGAAAGTATTTATTTAAAACTAATTGTTTATTCTTTGTTAATACTGCTGGAGTTGAGAATTTTATGTGATAATTTAGAGGTTTCCGAAGATGGTATTATAATGGTATAATTGTAAGTTAGCCTAGTATTGTTTGATCATATTAAAGAAATACATAAGGAGGATTTGATATTTCGAAACGTAATTAAGGAGATATATAAAGGGGAGAGAAGGGATTATTTGGTTAGAAATGGTGACAAATGTGATTCTAAAATAAATGTGGTATAAGGATATGAGATTGTTAATTGTTTTTATATAGTCTTGTTTACCATAATAAGTAACTTCGAGGACGAAATTATTTAAGGGGAAGAAAATTATAATATTCCTAATTTTATTAAAATATAAATAAATAAATAAATACCTTGGAAGGTTAATTAAAGTGTTGGAAGAAGGATTAATATATAATATATATGTTGGGTGTATAAATAATATACCTAAAGTATATATATATTTAAAAAAAGAATTCACTAAAAGACAAAATGTTAAATATTAACAAGGATAAAATGGTAAAATAAAGTAAAAATAAAAAAGTTAAAAAATATATATAATAATAAAATAAATAAATAAGAATTTATGATTGTGGAAGATGATGGGAATTTAGGATTTATTAAATATTAAAGAAATAAATGTGGTTGCAATTAGAAAGAGAATAAAAAGTCAAATACCACTTTTCAATCATCCTCTTCTCCTTCCTCTAGTTTTGGATGATTTTTTCCATTAAAGCACAAGGAATACTATTCTTTAATTATTCAAAATTTGGCAAAGAAATTAGCTTGGAATTGGTTTTGGTTAAAGGTAAGTACAAACTTTTGATAAATTAAATATGTTGGCATTAAATTGGGCTTAACACATTTAAGATGGAAAATGTGTTAAGCTACTTAATGCATTGATCATTCATGAACAATGTTTTTTGACATGTGTAATATTATGTATGCATTATATGCATTATGAAAAGCCATTATTAATGGCTAAATTTAGTAAAATGTGAAATATGTACATTATGTGAAAATGACCAAAATTGTTTTGGTAATGTTATTTTGTTATGAAATATCTTACATTATGATGAAATGCTGAAATATGATGAATTAAAGTGAATTGACATTGATATAAATGTGACAATGTGCCTAATTGATAATGAGAAATGAGGTAATGTGCCTAGTTGACTATGGAAAATGAGAAAGAAATTGATGATGAAAAATATGAAATAATTGTGTGCCTAGTATGTTATTCAATTTTCATAGTTCCGTGCTTAGCGACATGCCTATGAGGTTATCCTCATTATTTTTCTTCGGGACTGACGCTATGCGTCACTGATACTTGATTTACCTTCGGGGCTAGACACTTGGCATCACTGTGATATGATTTGCCTTTAGGTCTAGCTTTTGAGCATTACTTTGATTTGCATTCGGGGCTAGACACTCGGTGTCAATTTGGACCAAAATAGTAACTCTAGGATTTGAATGGCATATTAGATCATTTGGGCCCATGCTTGAAGTTTGTTAGACTGCTATGATGTAATATCCCAAAGTGTGCCCTAGAAGTTTTAATTCAATTGTTGTTTGACTTGAATTTAATGTATATATGTTTTTGCAAAGGAAATGATTGTGTTAATGGAATGTATATGTTGTATATATGTTAATATATATATATATAACATATATGTTGGTCAATGGAGAGTCAAGGGAAGAAGATATTTTAATTTGTGATGAGTGAAATTACTAAAGAGGCCAAGAGTTTTAAAGGAAGTGTGAACAAATAGAAAAGGGCATTTAAGTAATTTTGCTTTGTTAGAATTGCTTGGTGGAGATTTAAAGTAGAAGAGAAGTTGACTTGTCTTCATTTTTCTTTTCTTCTTCTCTTTCTCTTATGTTGGCCGGCCCTCCATAGCTAAGGAGCAAGAGTGAGATTTGTTTATTTCTAAAATCAAATTGAAGGAAGAATCAAAGGATTAAGTTGGAGATTTGTGAAATTTCTTCAATTGTTGTAAGTACTCTCTTGTTTTCCTTTGTTCTTTTGAGGTTGTGTTTAAAGTGAGTTATGAATTGTTGATTTTATGATTAGGTGTGTTTGAGATGTGTTTATAAGTGTTGAGATTGATTGTAAGTTACAAAGTTAAATTGGTGTTGGTTTTGGTTTGAAGATGGTAAGTTAAGTGGATGTTGATTTTGAAAGAATAAGAGTGATGTTGGTTTAGAGTTTTGAAGTGGTGAGTGATTAAATGTGTTGTTGATGTATTATTAATGTGAATATTGTGATGAGCATGCAAGATATGTGTTAATGACATTGTGTATATTCATTTGAATGAGGTTATGTTATGCATAATGTGTTTAAATTCAATCAAAAGAGATTTGGCCATGTTTAGGGTTTTTAATCATGAGAGACACTGCCAAACCAAGGAAGAGACACAGCCAAACTAAAGAATTTTGGGAGACACGGCCAAGTCTAAGGAAATTTTGGCCGTGTTGGATGATTTTTGGAGAGACACGACCGTGTCCCTTGCCCATGTCTGCCACTGCCAATTTGTGTTGAGAGACACGGCCACAAGCTTGGCCATGTCCCTTGAGTGTGTTGGCTCCTGTGATTGTTTATTTGCTCTTCTTACATTGTTGAGATTGAATATACATTTGAAGATAATGATGATGCATATGATACTATATGAACAATGTTATGTTTTATGCATTGTGAATTTTGTGAATGGTAATGTGTTATATGAGTAATATACTTTGAAAGGTTATATCAATGATGCTATATGTATAATATGAATTGAGATATGATATGATATGAGGCCATTGTGATTGGCTATGGTAACTCAAATGTGATGTGAAGCCATTGTGATTGGCTATGATGATTCAATTGAAAGATATAAGGCATGTTTGCCTAATTGATGATGAGAATTGAGAATGAAATAATAAAATGAATTGTGTGGCTAATGTGTTATTCAATTTTCAGAGTTTGTTGTTGGTGGCATGCCTAATGATAGTAACATTCTCTTGAAGTTAGGTTGGGCTTGATCCTTGAAGCCAAGTTGGGTAGAAGTTTAACATGTTTTACTCCCCTTGAAGCTTGGTTGGGTCTAGTCCTTGAAGCCTAATTGAGATGTTACAACCCTTGAAGCTAGGTTGGGTTGGTTCTTGAAGCCAAGTTGGGTTGAGACTTAGCATGCTTTGTTCCCCTTGAAGCTTGGTTGAACCTAATCCTTGAAGCCTAGTTGGGTTTATGATAATGATAAATGTGATGATTGAACCAAAACATCTACTCTGAAAATTGAATGGTATATTAGTGTGTTTTGGGCCCATGCTTGTCTTTGTTTAATGTGATTCATGAATAGTAAAATGATTGACTAATGAGTTATATGGAAGGATGTTGAAATGTGATATGTATATATATGTGTAGTTTATGAAATATAAAGATATGTTGTTAGCCTTTCATCTATGATGTTGATTTGTTAATAAAATGTGTGACATTGCATTGCACTAAAGCATAATGCTAGCATAATTTGTACTACTAAGCCGTTGGCTTAGAGCGATAGTGTTTGATCGCGTAGGTGACAGAGTTGAACCTAAGAGCTCCTTGAGACCAAGTGAGACTAGACATTGAGGATTTTCTTTTGGGACTTAAAGATCAGAGAAGAATTGCCAATCATGTATATATATTCTATGTTTTGTAAACTTTGATTTATAACATATTTGTAATAACTTCCGCTATGAATTATTAAACATTTTATATATGGTGTCTTTTGGATTTCTTTTAAATGTTTGAGATTAGTTTCATTTATTTACAAAGATATTTGTTGTGTCTTTTTAAACTGTGGCATTTTCTATATTTAGTATACGTATATTACGATCGTTTAAGCATGCTTGGTACGTATACGGGATATAGGGGTGTTACATATGAGCAGAAATTTTTGACCCCACTCCCGATGGAATGGTTCTTGCGACTTTGATACTGTTAGGCTTGGGGCCTTAGAGAACACGAGCCTAAACCCAAAAAAATGGAGTCGCCACCCGGGTGGGTAGGGAAAAAGAAAGGGTTAGATGACTCGATTCCTAAGGAATTCCCAACGCCCCTAATGGGTTCAAAAAGTTGGGTATATGTGGGGAAGGTGAGAAACAACCCAGCACTCCCACAACGCCCGATTCATTAGAACCGGTCTCCTTTGCAGGTCTTAATATTATAAAATTCTTAAATATAATGATATTATCCATACTACAAGCGATTAATAGAATAAATGAATACTTTATTAAAAATCATGGCAAGGTCCAAATAAAACAAACAAATGGACACCCATCCAAGGATGGAAACATGTCCTTACATTATCCAATGTCTAAAACTAAATAGGACACCCACCAAAAGGTAGAAACGTGTCCTTTACATTAATCCCAAAGCTAGAAGATAAGTTAAATTACATGATGCTTAATACATGGGGTACCCAAAATATGAAAACATACCTCTTACAATGTTTTGAAACCAAAGAAAAAAAAAACTAACCAACCATTCATCATAAATAAATCATTCATTAAAGACATAAATTGAATATATAAATAAATCATTAATTATATTATATAATAAATACTCACTTAATAATGAGACAAATAAAGATGCAAATTTAAGTTTATGTATCAACTTCGGGTTTCTTAGATAATTGTGAGCGGGGATTTTCACCCCCACTCCTGGTGGAATGATTCTGGCGACTTCGACATTGTTTAGGCTCGGGGCCTTAGAGAACACGGGCCTAAGCCAAGAGAAAATGGAGTCGCCACCCAAACGGGCTGGAAAAAGAAAGGGGTGGATGACTTTATTCTTATGGAATCCCCAACCCCCTAATGGGTTTGGAAAGTTGGGTACGTATGGGGAAGGTGAGAAACGACCCAACACGCCCACAACACCCGGTTCATTAGAACTGACCTCCTTTGCAGGTCTTAATATTATAAAATTCTTAAGTATAAAAATAATATCCACACTACATGCAACAATTAAAATAAAGCATCATTATATTAAAATCAAAGCAATGTCCAAACAAAGCAAATAAATGGACACCCATCCGATGATGGAAACATGTCCTTACATCGTCCATGTCTAAAAATAAATAGGACACCCACCAAAAGGTGGAAACATGTCCTTTACATTGGTCCAAAATATAAAAGCAATTTAAATTACATGAAAATTAATTAATGACGTACCCACAAAGTGGAAACATACCTCTTACACTTTTAATACTAAAACAAACAAATAATAATAATAATGATAAATTAAATAAATCGAGAATTGAAATTAAATAAATTGGGCATCAAAATATATAATAAACTACATAATTAAATCTAAAATTAAATAAAGCAAATAAAGATATAAATTTAGGTTTATGTCTCAATTTAGGGTTCTTTAATTAACATTTAGGATTTTGAGATTTTGAAATTATTACATTTATTATTTAGGCTACTGTGAGGATTTTTGGAAAAAATGTAATGGATTAGGGTTTTATAAATTTAAGAAAATAGTAAGGTTTTTAGTTAATAAAATTAGGGTTTAGGGCTCACATAATGAAATTAGGGTTTTGGAACCTTAAGACATTAGGGTTTATAATTTTAAAAGATTGGGTTTTAGGTTTACTGGATTATGGTTACTGAGTTAAGAATTGGGATTTAGATTTACTAGATTGGGTTTTAGGTTCATCGGATTAGGGCTTTAGGGTGTTGATGAACTTGTCATAAAGTTTTGATGTTTTAAGAATTAGGGTTTAGGAAAACTAGGGTTTACTGGATTGGGTTTTAAGAAAACAGATTGTTGTTTTGGTTTTTAGAAAGTTGTAATTAGTATTTTAGGAAAAAACATATTTTAAGGCTATTAAAGTTTCAGGGTTTTACGGTTAAAATATTAGGGTTTTATGGTTTGAAATCTTGATTATGATTTTGAATTTTGAATTTGATGCTTTACCGTAATCAAAGTTGAGTGTGCTTTTAATATTGACTATATCAATTACTTATGTATATTTAGGTGAAAACAAATATAGAAAGCCAAATTTATTGTTGAAAGATTAAAATAGCTCACTGAATGAAATTATAACAAAATAGCTACCGTGGAAGTTTGGAAACAAAGTTAATTAAGATTTAGGGTTTGAATAACTTAGGGTTTATGAAATTAGATTTGTGTTGAATGATTATATTATTTACTTTAATTAAGATCTTAAGTATTGTATGAATTAATTCGTGCTACTGCCTAAACTAGATTGAAGGAAGAATTAAATAACTAAGGCAGTGTGATGATGGCTTAAAAGATGAAGATGATTAATGATTGAATAAACTGAAATTATAGCAATTTCCCTACGTTTGAAGGCTCCACTAAATTTGAAGAGATTGAACCAAGCTGTTGCCTGCTTCAGATATGACTTTGGATGTGCAAACCAATTTGGAGATTACTGATTGCCTCCTTTGGTTGCTGTCTCTTGAATTTCTCCTTGCTTACTAGGGTTTTCTTTTGGCCGAAAAAATTTTAGGGTCCGAAGTTTTGTTCAGAATTTCTTTTGATTTTGAAAGATCTAAGTTTCATCTTCCAAAGTCCAGATCCCTTTCTGAAGTGTTTTATTGTGGTATTTATAGGAAAAAAAACCAAACCTAATTCTAATTGTCTAAGGAAATTAAAACCATTTAGGGAAAAAAATTAAAACCAAATAGAATTCGATTTCGAAAAAAACTACGCTGAAAAAAATTACGCTGACGAAAGTTGCTGCGGGCTACGGGCAGGCCAGCGAGAATTGCGTGCGAGCGGGCGAGCTGGGGCACGGGCTAGCCAATTTGCCGCAGGAATTTCCTACGGCAAATTGGCTTGTGCCCATTTTTTGGCAGAAAATTCCTGCAGTGAATTGGCCCAAGCCAATTCACTTTCGGCAATGAAAAATTTTTCGTCGTCGATTTTTATTTATTTATTTATTATTTTATTTTTTAACTTTACTAATATTACCTTTTTATTTTTATTAAAAATTATAAATGATAAATACTAAAATAAATATTATTTAATTAAAATACCACAAAAAAATTTTGGACTATAAAAAATATTGGACTAGACTGGATCAAAAATTAAGGGTTTACAGTTTGCCCCTTGCTTGAACGATCTAAGACTATTGCACAAGATAGTGAAAAGCAATGCGATTTTTTACTGTATTTGGAGCCATACTGGACTCCCAAGGTTGGTTTGAGCTCTGGACTAAAAAATAATTTGGGTTCTGGACCTGAGCTAGATTTAGGATTTGGGTTCTAGACCCGGGGTAAGTTCTAGACTTAATAGAGATTTTAGGTTCTAGACCTAAGCTAAGTTCTTGACTTAAAAATAATTTGGGTTTTGGACCAGAGCTAAGTTCTGGTCTTAAGAGAGAATTTAGGTTCTAGACCTAAGCTAAGTTCTGGACTTAAAAATAATTTGGGTTCTGGACCCGAGCTAAGTTCTGGACTTAAGGGTAATTTGAGTTTTGGACTCAAACTAAGTTCTGGACTTAATAGAGATTTTAGGTTCTGGACCTAAGCTAAGTTTTGGACTTAAAAATAATTTGGGTTCTGGACCCGAGCTAAGTTCTAGACTTAAAGGTAATTTGAGTTCTAGACCAGAGCGAAGTTCTAAACTTAAGAGAGATTTTAGGTTTTGAACCTAAGCTAAATTCTGGACCTAAAAATAATTTGATTATCTGTGAAAAATAATTGTAGTCAGTAGGATACTAAAGAAATTTGCAAAAAATTTAGCTATTTTTTATCATGCCTGTATCTTCTTGCCACTGCATGTAAAAATATTTTAAAAGTGTAAAAATATTTATATACACACAAATATCTAATTAATTGAATTGAATAATTGAGTTTTCTATTTATTCACTGTGTAGTTACTATTTATACACTATTTATCAACTATTCATTTACTATTTGTAAATAGTAACATTACTTTTTTTCTCTTTTTTTTCTTTTTTTTACTAGAATATTGTTTTTCTCTTTTTACTTTTGTCTTTTTCTATTGCAATTTTTCTGTATAAACCTCAGCCCATTTCTTCATTTCATCCATACTCATATAAAATTTGAATTCAGAGGGTTTAGAGAGTTTAGCATAGAGTTAAGGAGAAAATGCATTCTTCAAGATCAGGAACTCGTTATAATGCTAAGTTTTTGGAGTTTATTCGGCAGCATAAAAATGGAAATATAAGTCTACTAGCTGGGATGCAGCTTCATCGTAGTTCAAATAAAAAAACCAAGCTAATAATTCAATTATTTATTTTAAAAGAAAATTATTTTTTGTTTTTGTGTGTTTTTTTTTTGTTCTTGTTTTTGTTCTTTTTTGTTTTATCTCTCTTCTTTTTTTAAGATCTAGGAAAAATAAATAAATTAGATGAATATATCTAAGAATTTAACAAATAAGTAAATAGATAGACTAAAAAGAGAACATAAATAAATTTAGCCTAAAAATCAGTGGTATTGATATGATGATATACTTACCTTGTGTTAACTTACCTGGCTCCATGTTAGCGTGATCGTTGCGTTATTCAGGATGGAGGGTGTGTCTATAAAGCCTGACAATGGTATGATGTAGCACCTTCTCATGTAAAATGGATTATCCGAGATTGCAGTTTTGAAAGCTTTATCTTACAATTACCATCTGAGGAGTGTCCAATAGACAGGAGTGTAGTTCAAGCATTGTCAGAGCGGTAGATGGACACGACCCATACTTTTCACCTACCTATAGGAGAAATGACCATTGGCCCAGTCAATTATACAACCATAACTGGTATCCAGTACTATGGCCTTCCGGTACCTCTTACCAATGATATTCTAACATTTGAAGAAGTCCAATAGTTAATCGGTATGGAACCATCATTTAAAGGGCCTTTCAAGATAAAAATTCAGCCGATTCAGAGTTATTGTATGAACTACAAAGGACGAGTTCGTAGGGAAACATCCAAACAATATGCTTAAGGATTTTTACTATATTTGCTCTGGTCGACCATTTTAGGCAGCACCGAATCTGCCATCCATTTGTCGGTGTTGAGGGCCCTTACTGATATGAGTATCTTACTGCTTTATAGCTGGGGTGAAGCTAGCCTTGCATGTTTTTACCATGGACTAAATAAGATTTGCATAAAAAAGAAGTCTTTTGTTGGCTTCATGGCGGTTGTTGAGGTACTCTTCTTCCACCATTGTCAATTCCATTCTAATTCTTGCATGAATTTGATTTTTATTATTGTTATAGATATGGGCATATGAGCATAATCTTGTGAGGGTGCCTGGCATTTTCTGAGAGAGAGTCAGGTATCTGAGATTAAATTTTTGGTTGTTAGGTCATCTAGAAGTTTTCGGCTCTCACCATGTGCACACCCAGCACTATCTCTTAAGTTGCTTAACCTGGGGCCAGGTAAAATAGCATTAGTATATTTTAAAATTTATATAAAAGTCCACTTACCTTATGTCATTTTGTAGGTCAATTTGGCCTAGTGGAACACAAAAGAGCGGACGAACTAGACCTCCTCCATGAATGCCGCATTGCCCTTTCAATATACTCGCTGAGTCATTGCTGGCCCTATTTCTAGTGGCTGGTTTCTCAGGGAGAGAGTGTATGAGTGGTTTCTTGGTCCCGAGTAGTGGAGGATCCCGATGAGTTGCCCGGAGTATACTTTAAATATCACATCAATGCTGGAGAATGCATGGTGGTTGGCTTAGCACGGTTATGATGTTGAAACTTTTCTCTATCCACCAGGTGCATCATATTCCCAATTTATTCGAATAGGAATTTTGAACTTTAATGTATCTTCTGTTGGTGTATGGGAGATTTCTAAGGAAAATGAGGATAGAGATGATGAGGAGTATCATGGAGAGGGAATGTGACACCCTTATACCCTATATACGTACAATACATATTTTCAGCATATGTAAAATACACATATATGGTATAAAAATGTCACAGACCGATTTAATAAAAATTTTCGCATTTCTGTTTTAAGATTTCAAATACTAATATACAAAATAAATAGTATATAAATATTCTTTGCTTATTATAGGAATCCAAACTAAATATTTTATATGAAAATCTCTGGAAAAAATTCGTCAGAGTTTTGTTTGTAATTTGGAAGTTCCCAAAATTTAGCAAAACATAACCTGCATAAAGCAAACATTCCCAATAAAAATCAATTCACCATTTCACCAATACTTCTCAATTTCTCCATATTTTTCTCAAAATACTTATATATAGATATATAAATTAACAACACATATAAAATCCCATCTGAACAAATTATTCAAAACATTATTTACAATTTATATTATATACTTCCAAAAACATATTGTAACATATATAATATCAAAATATATTGTAATATCAAATATCTACATGCTAGCAACTGGCTTTGATCTTGATGTACCCAAAAACAACTCTTCAAGCTCAATAAATATAAACCTAGGCACGACCAGGTCTAGTAGAACTCTCCGGCTCTGCCAAATTATCCATAACACCTTCGCGATGAATTACAATCGCGCTAAGCCGAAGCCTAGTGGTACAAACTTTGATAATAACAATAAAACTCAATGCAATGCCAATGTACAATGCATATAGATGTCACATCATTCTACTTTCTTATATTTTTTAAATATTTCATAACCACAACTCATATCATTATATTGCTTAATTGTATCACAATTCATAATTCACATTAAAGCAAAGACAAGCATGGGCCCAAAAAGGATCTAATATGTTATTCAAATTTCAGAGTTACTGCTTTGGTCCATAATGATACCATGTATCTAGCCCCGTAGGCAATATATCCATGGATAATGTAACAGTCCCAGTCTCTTTGACCTCAACCTGGCTTAGGCCCCATTATCTTGGTCCTCAACCCGGCTAGACTGCTACAGTTTTTGAGGCTTGCCACCCAGTCTTTTCACCCCAAAAATATCATATTTATCAGCTGGCCTGGCTTACGACCTACTCTTTTCACCATTCCATCGTTTAGCTCATAGGCAATCATAGGCACACCGCCAAACCCAGAACTCTGAAAATTGAATAACATACTAGGCACACAATTTATTCATATTTCTCATTATCAAATTCTTTCATAATTCCTTTATCAAAACTTTTCTCATTTTCTCATGATCAAACTAGGCACATTGCCTTATTATATCATCTTTTTCTTACTTTTTTTTTTCATTTATTCATTTTTCCCATTATTAATCTCTTTCCCATTGTAACATATTCAATCTAGGCATATTGCCTTATTTTCACTTTTTTTTTCTCATTTTTCACATTTTTCTCATTTTTCTCACATTTCTCATTTTTCTCATTTTTATCAATATCAATCCATTTCATTATTCCATATATCTCATTTTTGCATTCAAAACACATTACCCAATTACTTTGGGTATTTTCACATAATAAAATATTTCACATTTTACACAATTTAGCCATTATCAATGGCTTTTCACAATGCATTAACACATATATGATATTACAAATGTCATAACACATTATTCATACTCAATCAATGAACCAAGTAACTTAACATATTTTCCAACCAAAAGGTGTTAAGCCCAAATGTCATGCAAATATAAACAATATATTCAAAGTTTGTACGTACCTCTACTAGCAACCCAAAGCAAGCTTAACACAACCTCCAATCCTATCCTTCCAACTTGCCCTTCACCACTTGGATGAAGCAAATCAACCTCCCTCAATGCCTATACCAAATGTGATCATACATAATCATTTAATATCACATTCTAAGGTATTCTCAACATCAAACCATAATTAAACATCACTCTAAACCAAATCCCAAAATTAAGCTTCACCTCGCTTTAACTTTAAAAGACCATATCAAGCCATTTAAAATAATGTTTTAAGTTTATTAATATCATTAGAAACATGTTTTAGCATGTTTAAACCAATTACATTAATTAACTACATGCTTATGCTCAAAACCCTAAAATGGCATAACCTTCACCAATGAAGGATCTCCATTCCAAATCAATCCAATTATCATTTCAATCTTATTTCCACCACTTATATCAATAAATAACATGATTTAAGCATTAAAATCAAATAATTAATCATTCTTTGAAAATTCACTTTTCCAAAACCCTAAATCAATACTACCATCTTCAAACTCTATACAAACTTAACTAAATCCATCATTTGATTTTAAATCCTTGTTTATGCATCAAAACAACACATTTGGAACTAATTTGCACAATTAAAACTCATGATTTCAAAAACTCAAATGTTCCATAACCCTAAATTCTCTCTCTTCACCAATCTTACCCAAACTCAACCATTTTTTTAATCCAACCTTAAAATCATTATTTACTCATCAAAAGAACGTCTTCCATACCCATTCCAACAATTATAACATGCTCTTTCAAAAACTCAATTCATACATATTCATAAGCTTTAAAGAACTTCATAATTTTGGAAATAAAGCTTACTTACTTGATGGAAAATCACCAAAACTACTCTTATTCCCTTGAAAGCTTGAAGAATTTGATGATGGAAGAAGCTAAAAATCTCCCTCTTTGGCCATGGATAATTCGGCTTGGAGAAGAAGAAGAAAGAAGATGAAGACTTTTAATTTTCTTTTTTCCCTTTCATCTTTTATTTTAAACCATATATATATATATTAAAATAATTTAATAATTAATTAATTATTTATTTATTTAATAAATTAAAAGTCATAAATTCCCCCTTCCATTCAAAAATAATTTATTTTTGAATTATTTTATTAATTTTGAATTTCTAAGATTTAATTGCCAAAATACCCTTTTACTTTGACTTTTCTTTTAAAAAGTGTTGACTTTTATATGTTATGTATATTTTATATATATATCACATATATGTTCCACTTTTTCATTTAAAACCTCTTCATTTTTCATTTAAAACCATTAATTTAATTTATCCATTTAAATTATAATTTATTTTATCAAATTTCTAAAAATTAAAATTTTTCAAAAATTTGGGATATTACACATGCACAAGTAATGTGTATCTTATATACACATCAAATGTACCTTATATGTGTATTAAATATTAAGTATGTAATGTATTAATCCATCATATGAATTTAATATACCATATGTATATGTTATATATACTCTAGATATATATATATATATATATTGAGTATGTACAATTTTATATCTCCAAATACTTATTCAATTTCTCCAAAATCACGGATGTTACAGGGAAGAGAGTCTATCTCGCATCTCGAGGCTAGCACTTCTCAGGTAAACTTTTACCAATTTTCCATTGCAATTGCTTCTTTCTTAACTTGTTTTGACTTTTTTAATGAATGTTGCAGGCTGCTGGCCCATTTGTTCATGAGGTTAGACCTTCTTTTACTGCTCCTCCATTTGCTCATTCTAATCAACCGGAGATCCCATCTCATCAACAGGGCGTTGATATGAATTACTTAGTAGGTTTTCTTATTCCATGATAATTTATGCTATATGTATGCATGCTTATGTATGCTCTTACTATTTTTATTTCTGGCTCACAGTGGATGCATGAGGAACAAAACAAAAAACTTCAAGAGGAATTGGCTGCTAGTCGTCAACAAGTTGCCCATTTTGAAAAAAATATATCACCAGTCAGAGCAAGATTTTCAAGACTTTTGGTTTTAGGGGATGAGAGATCCTGGTACTTCTTCATCTAGAGGCCCCCAAGCTGATGACCATGATATCCTTTCGTCTACTTTGGATGAGGACCGTTACAAATCTGAATTCCAAGGTAATAAAGATTCAAGTGCTCCTACTTAGGCAGACTCGGGATGGGTGATATGCCTCCTTCTTCAATAGGCGATGACTTTTTTAAGGCTTTGTTTGATCATGATCCACCACCTCATTCTTAGTGATGTATTAATATTGTATCAATTGAGGAAATATTGTATAATAAGCATAATAATAAAAATAATAATGATGATAAATAATTTGCATCTTTATTGCATCTTTTTTTTTCTTCTTTTTTTTTCTCTTTCTTTTTGTTCTATCATCATTATTACTGTGATACACAATTATTGTACTTTCCTCTTCATATTTAATATTTCCACAGTATCACTAACCTTCAAAATCAAAGGCAACGCGACAACTCAAGATCGTTGCCAATTTTCTATCCTCGCGCATCTCGGTCTCACACTTTTCGTTGTCAATTTTGGAATAGCACAATCATCACATATAAATCTCTTTTCACGCCATGATTTCATACAGAAGCCAAGATATTTTCTACTTCAACGTAAAAATTCCTTTTAACAATTCCAATATTCCTTCAGTTGTCAACAATGACCAAACTCAATTTGAAGAAAAAAAAAGTTCTATTTAAAAATATGAATGCCATTCATTGGAAACAAATATCTTGGTCAAAAATTGATACTTTGAAGTGTTTTCAAAATGTTAAATTGGACCATTCTTTTTTACTTGCAATGGCTTCTTTTTGGAATGTGAATTCTAGGACATTTAAAATTAATGGCTTTGAAATATGTCACTTGATTGAAGAATTTGAGGCCATCCATGGATATCCAAGCAATCAACAAATGGTGTTACCTATATTGATTTTCAAGACTCAACAAAAGATGCAAATGTTATTTCAACTTTCAAAGCCCGAAGTTCTACAATTGATGAGAGCTGAGAAAATTCTGCTTGGTCCCTTAATTGACTTTTGCCTTTCTCATTTGGCTCCTACTAAGGCATGGGGATGTATGCTTTGTCTATGCTTGCTTGGCCAATTCTTGCTTGTTTCTTCTGATGGCGATATTGATCCACGAGAATTGGATATCATGGACCAAATGGAAGGAGGCTTGTCGCTGATACCCGTGATCTTAGCTGAGACTTTAATTGGATTAGACCAACTTAAATCAGGATTGTCAAAGAAACTAACCGAGAGTCCATTATTGCTTCAGGTAATTACCTAAACTGCCCTTTCGGGTTTTCAATTTAGGTTTTTTTGTCTAATTTTTTTGCCTAGTCCGCCCTTGTGGGTTTTCCAAACTAGCAAGCTGTCCTAATTTTTGCCTAAGCCGCCATTGCGGGTTTTTAACTTAGCGGATGCCCTTTTCATTTTTATTTTATTATTTTTTATTCCTCTAATTTTTTCCTAGTCTACCCATGCGGGTTTTTGGAACTAGCGAGCTATCCTAATTTTTGCCTAAGTTGCCCTTGTGGGTTTTCAACTTAGCGGACCTTCCTTTTTTAATTAAAATTTTTTCTTACAGTTTTGGCTTCAGGAGCATCTTTGCTTGCTTGATAATCCATCTATGGATTTTGTCAGATATTTGCTATAACATCATTTTGATAGAAAACTACTCCACCATGATTCTTCATATGATGACTGGGTTGACTGGATCTGTAACACCCCTATACCCCATATACGTACACTACATATACTCTCAATATGTAATACATATATACCGGATACAAGGATGTCACAGTCTATTTGAAACAAACCAATCTTTCTATTTAACAATATGAGAAAACTTAAAACTTAGAACATAATAGATAAAACATTTGCTTATTAAGCAGTAGAAAATGTAGCGGCATGTACATATATATACTTCAAAATCCATAAATACAAAAATATAGAATTATACATGCTTGGCAGTTCGTCTCTGATCTTGAAGTCCAAAAATCAACACTTCACAAAGGATCACAAATCTAGACTCAACTTGGTCTAGCAAAACTCTCTGGTTCTACCCTGTCACCTGCGCGATGAACTACAATCGTGCTAAGCCAACATCTTAATGGAACTAACCATGATGACTATATGCTTTAAATGTAATGCCAATGTCACACTTTCAAGCACTAAAAACAATATTCAAGAATGCCATTTTTCATAACATTAAATCTCATTGTGTTATTCATTTGTTTCATCATTCATAGTTCACATTAAAGCAAAGACAAACATGGGCCCAAAAGAAACTAATATGTCATTCAACTTCCAGAGTTACTGTTTTGGTTCAATAATCACATTTATCAAGCCCGTAGGCGATTCATTATCACAATAAGAAACATCTCATATGTAACATCCCAACTAGGCTTCAAGGACTAGGCCCAACCAAGCTTCAAGGGGAGCTCAGCATCAATCCAACTTGGCTTCAAGGACCAAGCCCAACCCAGCTTCAAGGGATTGTTACTTTTAGGCATGCCACCAATAACAAAACTTTGAAAATTGAATAACATACTAGGCACACAATTCTTTCATTATTTCATTATCAAAACCATTCTCATTTTCTCATAATCATATAGGCACAAAGCCCCAAATATTTCATTTACATCATTATAGCCAATATCAATGGCTTCACATTTCATCACTAGAGTGCACATCACAACTTACATTGTTCATATATTTTGAATCCTCAACATATAATTCACATAATTCACATAATACAAATCATTGCACCATTTTCATATATCAACAATATAATAGGTGACCTAACACATTTTCCAACCAAATATGTTAAGTCCCAAAATCATGTAAATGTATGCAATCATATAAGGTTTGTACTTACCTCAAGAGCAACTCACACCAATCTAACAACCTCCTTTTCCAAGAATCCTTCAACACTTGGATTAGGGCAACTCAATCTCTTCAAAACCTAATCCAAAGATGATTGTACATAAGAAATAAGATCAAGAGCTAACTAGGGCAAACCCTACACATGACATGCTCAACAACATGGGCGTGTCCCTGGTCGTGCCCTGAAACCACAACACAGAAGCTTTGACATGCTCAGTGACATGGGCGTGTCACTGCACGTGTCAATTCTCTTTCAACACAGAAAATATGACACGCTCAGTGACATGGGCATGTCACTGCTTGTGTTAATACTACTCCAACACAGAAGCTGTGACACGCTCAGTTATATGGGTGTGTCACTGGTCGTGTCACCTATCCATAAAATAGAACCATCGACACGCCCAAAGACTTGGCTGTGCTCATGGGCGTGTCAGGCCAAAAACCCTAATTCCGACACCAACAACACCACATCGAACAAACATCTTATTTAACCCTTTTTCCACTCCAAACAATCTTACCCAAAACCATCAATAAACCATAATAAACTTGCATAAGCACCAAAACAACTCAATACATACATCAAACACAAATCACAACCATAATCACAACTCAACCCATACACAATCCACAACACTTGCTTTCCATCACCAAACTTAACATTTCCTTCAAACCAACCCCAAAATCAAAACCAATAAGACCAAACACTCTCAAACACACCACAATTATACATACACATATCAACAGCAACCATACACCAAGCTCAATACACAAACTCAAAAGAAAACCAAGGAAACAAGTTGGAAATTTACCAAAAGTGAAGAAAATCCTTCAAACTCCAACTTGATCTCTTGAAACACCTTCAAATCTTGAATTAGGAAATAAAAAAATCCTTTTCCTTCTAGATATGGAGATAGCCAGCCAAATAAAAGAAAGAATAAGAAGAAGATGAAAGTTATCATCAAGTCAAACTTTCAGCCTCTCTTAACCACTCGAATTCCAATTAATCTCCACCAAGCAATTAATATAATATATTAATTAACCAAAATATCATCTTCCACATATTAAATTTCCATTTTAAAATAATTAATTAACTCATTTGTCCATTAAATAAAAGTTGACTTGTATATGTTGTATATAGCTCTATATATACAACATATACACACTTCTCTTTCCTCTTAATCCTTTATACACACTTTAAAATCATTTAATTCAGTTTCAACAATAAACATTTCCAAAATTAGGGTATAGTTTGGGATATTATAGGATCCACTCACTCGTTGAAGTAAATATCCGTTTGTTAGTACCTTGGTGGAAGATTTCTCGTATCACCATGCAGACGTACTTGATGTATGTTCCTCTTGCTGCTCTTCGTCGAGGTACTTGCTATGATCCTCGCCAGCTTAACCGTCAGTATGGAGCTGAGCCTCGAGGTTCTGAATTCACTCCCAATTTAGACATGCCTTGCCTGACTGAAGCTTACTTGGATCGGCTGAAGCAAAACTGGCCTGCATGTTATACTTATCTTCTGCCATACATTTTACATTTGTCAATTTCTTTAGAAAGTGTATTGTTAAGATGAAAAAGATAATAAAAGTAATAAGAGATGCTTCTTTTCCTTTTATAATTTGTCATCACCTTTTGCTATTATGTTTATTTATTTCATCCATATCTGGCCAAATACTTATAACAGTGCACATAGAATAATTTTAATATTAATTTTGTTTTATTAAATTGCAACCAAACGTAAAGCTAGCATACACAAGATCACTCCTGTTGCCAACTAGCCCTTTCGGGTTTTCTAATTGATGATTTTCTCTCATTTAGCCCTAATTGTTGCCTAGCCCGCCCTTTTGGGTTTTCAAAACTAGTGGATTGCTCTAACTTTTGCCTAGGCCGCCCTTTTGGGTTTTCAACCTAGCGAGCTCTTTTTTCTTTTTCTCTCTTTTTTTTATGCATAAAACCTCTTCAACCTGTCAATGTTCACTAGCTCACTAAACTCATTCCCGTCCATGTATGATAACTTCACTGCACCCTTGTTTATGACTTGTTTCACAACATATGGCCCTTCCTAGCTAGGCCTAAATTTTCCTCTTAGATTAGATACATTAGGCTTACATTTTTTTAACACTAAATCCCTGACTTTGAGTTTTTTGATCTTAACCCTTCTATTATAAGCCTGAGCTATCCTCCTTTGATACAGTTGATGATGATACAGTGCTTTTAACCTTCTCTCCTCTAGTAAAGCCAATTGTGTGCATCTGCTCACTACCCATTCCGTCTCAGGTAGTTCAGCTTCCAAGACCACTCTTAACGACTTGATCTCAATTTTAATTGGCAACACTGCTTCCATCCCGTAAACCAAAGAGAACGGTGTCATTCCAGTCGGTGTTCGTACACTTGTTCTATATCCCCACAAAGCAAAAGGAAGCATCTCCGACCAATTTTTGTATGTCTTGGTCATCTTGGACAGGATCTGCTTAATTTCTTATTTGTTGCTTCTACTGCACCATTAGCCTTTGGTCTATAAGGAGAGGATCGGTGATGATGGATTTGGTACTTCGAGAATACGTCCTTAACTGCTCCTTGAAATTGTACTCCATTGTTTAATATCACACTGTGCAGGACCCCATACCTGTAGATGAGGTTCTTTTCAATAAATCTAGCCATTTGACTTGCCCCAGTTTGTTGAAGGATTTGGGTTTGACCCATTTTAAAAAATAATATACCACTACCATAATAAAATGGTGACCGTTTGAGGCTGTCGGATGTTTCTCTCCTATAATGTTGATACCCCAAGTGACAAAGGGCCAGGGTGAAGACATAGAATGCAATTCTTCAGGAGGCATATGATTCAAATTACCATATATCTAACATTGTTGGTACTTCTTTACAAACTCAATACAATCTCTCTCCATGGTCAACAAGTAGTAACCTTGTCGAATTATCTTTTTAACTAGGGCTAAATCACTCATGTGTGGACCAAAACTTCCCACGTGTATTTCTAACATGATATGCTTTACTTCAGACTTCCTCAAACATCTCAAATGCACCCCATCAGGCCTTCTTCGATATAACTCTCCATGAAAGATGATGTATTGCAAGGACCGCCGCCTTATGGCTCTTCTTTCTTTCTTTGTTGCCCTCAACGGGTATTCCCTTTCCTCCAAAAACCGTCTTATAGTATCATACCATGCATCATGGTCTGTATCAGTTTCCATGATTATCTCATATTCATAGCAAGGAGTTGATGAACTAGTCAAAATTAGAGGCTTGAGTAATAAGTTGACAGGATTTTCCCATACCGAAGCCAATGTGCCTAGGGCATCAACCATCTGGTTTTCTTCTTTTGGTAGGTGTATAAACCTGCACTCCTTAAAGTTCTTCTTCATCATGGTCAAGTAATGGTGGTATGGTTTTAATTTCTCTTCTTTCAACTCCCACTCTCCATTTACTTGAGATACTACTAGCAATGAATCGCCAAAAACTTCCACTTTATCCACCTTCATAATTGTTAGTGTTTCCAAACCAAAGATACATGCTTCGTACTCCACCATATTATTGGTTGCCCTAAATTTTATTTTTTTTGGCTAAAGGGATAAGTTCCCCTTTGGGCGATTCTAGTATGACTTCCAAACTTGCTCCTTTCCTATTCACTGCTCCATCAAAATACATTTTCCATCCCTGTACTTCAATGGCCTCTAAATGTTCATCCGGAAATTCTAAGACTACTTCTTCGCTATCTGGTAATGGTTGTTGGGCCAGGAATTCAGCCACTACTCTACCTTTGATTATTTTCCTGGTTACATACTCAATCTCAAATTCTTCCAATATTATCAACCATCGCCCATACTTCCCAATCAAAGAGGGTGTCTCCCTTAAGTACTTCATTGGATCCAACCTGGAAATTGCTTACACACTATAAGATTGAAAGTAATGCCACAACTTTTTAGAAGACCAAACCACAACTATATAGGTTTTTTCAATGATACTATACTTAATTTCATAAGGTAGGAGCTTTCTACTCAAATAGTATATTGCATGCTCAATCCCTGACTCATTTGCTTGGGCTAGCATGGCTCCTATTGACTCTTCTTTTGCTGCTAAGTATAGTAACAAGGGTTTATTAGGTTTAGGTGGTTTCAAAATAGGTGGATTTAGTAGATACTCCTTTATTCGTTCAAAGGCCCTTTGACACTCTTCATTCCACAGGACCGGCTGATTCTTTTTAAGCAACTTGAAGATAGGCTCACAAATTGTTGTGAGCTTTGCTATAAACCTGTTAATGTATTGTAATTTACCAATGAATCCCCAAACTTCTCTCTCCATCTTAGGGGCTGCCATATCTCTGATTGCTTTAACTTTGTCAGGGTCAATCTCAATGCTATTTGGACCAATCACATGTCCCGACAATTTTCCTGAGGTAACCCCGAACACACACTTATTCTTGTTTAATCTTAGCTTATATTTCAATGCTCTATTGAAAAATAATTCTAAGTTTTGGAAGTGTTGTTCCCTCGTATCTGATTTCACCATCATATCATCAACATATACTTTGACTTCTTTGTGCAGCATGTCATGAAATAATGTGGTGGCCATCCTTTGGTAGTTTTCTCTAGCATTCTTTAATCCAAAAGGCATCACCTTATCACAAAATATACCCCATGTAGTAATGAAAGCAGTTTTGGCTTTATCCTCTTGGGCCATTAACACTTGGTTGTATCCAGAAAATCCATCTACAAACGAGTGTAACACACTAGAGGCTGCACTATCAATGAGGACATCTATATGGGGTAAAGGAAAATCATCTTTAGGGGAAGCCTTGTTTAAATCTCTATAGTCCACACAGACCCTAATTCTTCCATCTTTCTTTGGTACGGGTACTATGTTGGCTAGCCAATTTGGATATTCTATCACTTCAAGGAACTTTACTTGTATTTGTTTAGTGACCTCTTCTTTAACCAATTCAGCCCATTCTGGCCTCAAACGTCTAAGCTTTTGTTTGACAGGCTTCATATGACTGTAAGTAGGAATTAGATGTTCAACTATGTCTCGATCTATTCTAGGCATATCCTCATAAGACCAACCAAATACTTCTTCATATTTTTTAAATATTTTTTCAAATCTTTCTCTCTCATCAGGAGTAAGGTTGGATGCCATGCTAATGTTTTGAGGATTTTCGGTTATTCCCAAATTTAATGATTGTGTATCAATAGAGTTAATATTAAAGATGCTCATGTAACCTCTATTTGAACGTATGCAACCATCAGGAGAAACATCACACAAGTAAGCAAAATTAGACTTTATTGTATTCATCTTGGAAAAGAAAACATCATCATCCTCATACAAAGTAGACAAATTAAAATCAAAATCAAAATCATTGTTCTCAAAATCATAAGCCATAATATCTTCAAACTTCTCTTCAACCAGGGCAGCAATCTCCTCCGGAGTCTTCTCAACTTTCAGGATAGCTTCCTTCTTTTCTTTCAGATTGGACTCCTTATTGGCTGGCAGGGTTAACTCTTTCTTTACTTGTTCCACTAACTCGGCAACATCAGTAAAAATTTCAAAACCCAGGATTAACTTTCCTTGGAGTGGTCCCATGTCTTGAGTTTTGACAAAGATTTTTTCAATTGGCGGGAAGCTCATTTCTCATTCTTCTTTGGCAGGCAACTTTGTTGGCTTCATCATATCCCAACCCTTTCTTGGAAGTTTGAGTTTTGAAATCTGGAAGCTTTGTTAAATCGGCCTTGCCCTTTCCAAGACCAGCTCCGGGAAGGTAGCTCATGCTCTTCATCATGTTCAAGACCTTAGAGTCCACTACTTCATCATCAGAAATTGCAGCTACTTGGAAACAATTGAGAGGCCTCTCAATCATTAGAGCATTAACAACCTCATTAACTTCGGCCTTGATAACCACTGTCTCATCTCTGTTAGGGAACTTGATCTTTTAATGAAGGGTGGAAGGAACTCCACCAAGAGGATGAAACCATGGTCATCCCAAGAGTAAGGCAAAGGTAACAGGTATGTCCAAAACAACAAATTCAACAATAGATTCAATTGGACCAACCTTGGCAGCAACTTTGAAAGTTCCTTCGGCATGTCTCTTGGTGTTATCATAAGCCCGAATGGTTACCTCGATTGGGTTTAGATCCCTCGTTGACATGGCTACCTTTGGCAATATTTTAAGTGTACAAACATTTATGGTGGACATCATCAACCATTACACATGGAGTCCTTTTCCCTTTGATTTCTATTTTGATAAAGAGAGGGCGGATGTGATCTCTCCTTTCTTCCGGTAAATTCGCATCTAAGAAAGATACCACTCCCATATTAACTTCGCTCTTCTCTTGAATATCTTTAGATTTCATTACTCCAATTTTTATGAAGTTGATCAGCTCATCCAGTGTTATGGAGGTGGAAATTGGCATGCTGGCCAAGGCCTTGGCCATAGTTTCTCGGTGCTTTTTAGAAGTAGCCAATAAATCCCAAATGCTAACACTTGCTTGGGTTCTTTTCAATTGCTTGAGCACAGTATCATCTTCCTCTTCTTTGTTTCCTACTTCGACTTCCTTTCCTTTATTAACTTTTACCACCTTAGGTTGTGGCCTTGCATAAGTCTTACCAGATCTTGTGTTCATTACTTCATTTTCCTCGGGCTCGGACCAGGTCCATTCCTCCTTCTTGGGTATAAGATCGTCATCACTATCGCTTGAATCCCAAAACCCATTCACAACATAAATTGTACTTCTTTAACCACCATAGCTTGTTCAATTTCACTAAATACCTCTTCTTCTTTGATTGCTTCTCTACCCACATCTTGGAAAGAAGACATGACAAAACTTTCATGCAAACCTCCTCCAATCATGAAGGTTGCCGGTGGTGGTACTCTATTGAACCTTGGTAATGGATTGTCTTTGGTGTTCGGCTTGTTGGGCTCAGGCAGCTTTCCACTATCAATCAAATTTTGGATCTCATGTCTCAACCTCACACATTTACCCGTGTCGTGTCCTTGCATTTGATGAAATTGACAAAATGCCTTAGTGTCGAAATTAGGTAGGAGAGGATTAGGCAAAGGACGAGGATTTAAGGGTTGTAACAATCTCTTCCTTTGAAGCTTATTGAGAACCCAAGACAGCGGTTTTCCCAATTTTGAAAACTGCCTTCTTGTTCCTTGGCTAGTAGCATTAACAGCAACTGCCTTTTGCATGCCCTGGTTACCAGACTGGTAGTTTCCTTTCTCGTTCCTTCTTGTTGAAAAATGGTTCTTCTCTCTTTTCCATTCTTCAATTTGCAGACCATCTTGGAGAAGATCTTTGAAATCACGGATGAGTGTATAAGACATCCTTTCACGAAGACTAGGCAACACTCCTC
Organism: Garcia nutans; assembly: GCA_947685225.1. Taxonomy (NCBI): domain Eukaryota; kingdom Viridiplantae; phylum Streptophyta; class Magnoliopsida; order Malpighiales; family Euphorbiaceae; genus Garcia; species Garcia nutans. The sequence goes on along the minus strand of CANTUV010000003.1, from coordinate 9,216,203 downwards.
TCACAATCATCCTTATTTGATCAGATTCATCGGGCCTCTTCGTGAGCAAAGCAGCCTTGTTCCTCCATCTCTTCACATAGTCCACAAAATTTTCATTTAGCCTTTGTCTAATGGACTGAACTTCCATTAAGGTAACTTCCATCTCAACATTGTATCCATATTGTTAGATCAAGGCCTATCCTAACTCTTTTGTGTGCCGTCATCTAAGGTGTTGAACCAATTTTGGATAATAGGGTCCAATGAGAGCATGAAGTACCTTAGAGTTTGAGCCTTAGTAGCTCAGATAGATTGCATAGCAGTGATATACTTCTTCACATGGAGGTGAGGATTTTCAATTCCATCAAACTTTGCAAAGGATGGAATCATGAACTTGTATGAAACTTCTTCGTGTAGCTTAAATAATTTGTCAACTTCGGACATTTCTTCGGTTTTCAGCTACCTCTCAAATTTCTTTTCCAAGTCCGCAATCATCTTTTTAACATCAGACATTTCAGTTTTCTCCATAATTGATCTTTCAACAATCTTTGGTTTTTTCTTCTTGTCTTGAGGATCTTGGAAGTATTGAGCCCAATCATCATAATCATCAATGATCACCTTATCATCATCAAAAACCACTTCACCAACTTTATTCTTTCCTTTATCCTTTGGCTTCTTAGTGCTCGCGGATGCTTCGGCATTATTTCCTAAAATTGCAGCCAATTGGTTCTTCATGGTCTCAGCCAGGGCCTCTTTTATCTCTTCCATCTTGGCATTGACGGCGTCGTCCACCATTCTTTGAATTTTTTTGGGCTCCATTGCTTTTGGTGAGCAAGTGATTGAGTTGCTACTAGATTCTTCATCTCCAGCATAGGTCGGATTGTCATAAGCTTTTGAACTGTCGTAATTCTTAGCTACGAGCCAGAGAGGATCAATGATATGAGATGCAAATGTATGCATGTATGCATAAACAATAAACAAAGATAAGTAGAACATCCCTTCCAACCTTATAGCATCCACACACGAATAGCGAGTCTCTTTTCCTAGATAATATTGTTAACAAAATACCAACATGGGGTATTTAGGTTTCAAAAATTTCTCTCGGATGTTACAACCAATAGTTATATTTTCGAAAATGAAAATCAATTTATGACAATTCCCATTAATTAGGTTTTAATCCATTCAACCAACTAAAGTAGCTTTTATGCTATATTGGATTAAAACTAAATTATGAGATTTATTATAAATAGATTTCTCACTTCAAATAGTAACTAGTGGTTCATGCCAAAAACAAGCCCATGATTAATAACTCTTAGTATAAACTAGACTCACAATTGATTTTTGGTATCTTTATAATTGACCTAAATAATTTGTAAGCTCTTTTAAAGGATGAAAATAATTTTGTTTCTAAGCCTATTGTAAAAAGATTTTAGAAAAAATGGATTATGGGCTTAGTATGGCAAAAGAATTTTTGATTTGTTTTTAGAAAAGTTTTATATCCAAAGACCATTTTGAAAAGTTTTGAAGATTGCTTTGGTCTTTTGGACTTTAAAGAAAAAATTTATTTTAAGCTTACAATGTACTTAGGTCATATTAGAAAAAGAACAAACCAAATAAGCCATGATTTAAGCCAAGATAAATTAACCATAGTCAAACAACAAGCATTTGGGGTAAAAACCTAAGGAAAGTAACTAGGCCAATTATACGAGCTTTATTCTTTGGGTTGAAAGGCTTAGGTTCCCATAGCAAGTATATACAAAAAGGTACAAGGCTATGAGTGGTTATGCCATGCTTGATATCCATACCTTGAGTGAAAGTATGGTATCCCTTACATAACACAACACGGGCATCCTAACTCACGAACACGATGCAAATCTAATATGATGCAATGGATAATATCATGATAAGAAAGAATAGAATAATATAAAGACCAACGGAATCAACTTCTCTTATCCCCAATGGAGTTGCCACTGTGAGCGGAGATTTTTGCCCCCACTCTCGGTGGAATGGTTCTTGCGACTTCGGCACTGTTTAGGCTCGGGCCCTTAGAGAATACGGGCCTAAACCCAGAGAAAATGGAGTTGCCACCCGAACAGGCCAGGAAAAAGAAAGGGTTGGATGACTTGATTTCTAAGGAATCCCTAACCCCCTAATGGGTTTGAAAAGTTGGGTACTTGTGGGGAAGGTGAGAAACGGCCCAGCAACCCCACAACACCCGGTTCATTGGAATCGGCCTCCTTTGCAGGTCTTAATATTATAAAATTCTTAAGTATAACAATATTATCCATACTACATGCAACAATTAAAATAAAAATCATTATATTAAAATCAAAGCAATGTCCAAACAAAGCAAATAAATGGACACCCATCCGAGGATGGAAACATCTCCTTATATCGTCCATGTCTAAATCTAAATAAGACACCCACTGAAAGGTGAAAACATGTCCTTTATATTGGTTCAAAATATAAAAGCAATTTAAATTACATGAAAATTAATTAATGAGGTACCCACAAAGTGGAAACATACCTCTTACACTTTTAATACTAAAATAAACAAATAATAATCATAATGATAAATTAAATAAATTGAACATTGAAATTAAATAAACTACATAATCAAATATAAAATTAAATAAAGTAAATAAAGAAATAAATTTAGGTTTATGTCTTAATTTAGGGTTCTTTAATTAACATTTAGTATTTTGGGATTTTGAAATTATTATATTTACTATTTAGGCTACTAGAGGATTTTTGGAAAAAATGGAATGGATTAGGGTTTTATAAATTTAAGAAAATAGTAAGGTTTTTAGTTAATCAAATTAGGGTTTAGGGCTAACATCATGAAATTAGGGTTTTGGAACCTTAAGACATTAGGGTTTATAATTTTAAAAGATTGGGTTTTAGGTTTACTGGATTATGGTTACTGAGTTAAGAATTGGGATTTAGATTTACTAGATTGGGTTTTAGGTTCATCGGATTAGGGCTTTAGGGTGTTGATGAACTTGTCATAAAATTTTGATGTTTTAAGAATTAGGGTTTAGGAAAACTAGGGTTTACCGGATTGGGTTTTAAGAAAACAGATTGTTGTTTTGGTTTTTAGAAAGGTGTAATTAGTATTTTAGATTTGAAAAAAAACATGTTTTAAGGCTATTAAAGTTTTAGGGTTTTACGATTAAAATATTAGGGTTTTATGATTTGAAATCTTGATTTTATAGATTATGATTTTGGATTTAGAATTTGATGCTTTACCGTAATTAAAGTTGAGTGTACTTTTAATATTGATTATATCAATTACTTATGTATTTTTATGTGAAAACAAATATAGAAAGCCAAATTTATTGTTGAAAGATTAAAATAGCTCACTGAATAAAATTATAACAATATAGCTACTGTGGAAGTTGGGAAACAAAGTTAATTAAAATTTAGGGTTTGAATAACTTAGGGTTTATGAAATTAGATTTGTGTTGAATGATTATATTATTTACTTTAATTAAGAGCTTAAGTATTGTATGAATTAATTCATGCTACTGCCTAAACTAGATTGAAGGAACAATTAAATAACTAAGGCAGTGTGATGATGGCTTAAAAGATGAAGATGATTAACGATTCAATAAACTGAAATTATAGCAATTTACCTACGTTTGAAGCCTCCACCAAATTCAAAGAGATTGAACCAAGCTGTTGCCTGCTTCAAATTTGATTTTGGTTGAGCAATGCAATCTGGAGATGACTGATTGCCTCCTTTTGTTGTTATCTCTTGAATTTCTCCTTGCTTGCTAGGGTTTTTTTTTGGCCGAAAGAATTTTAGGGTCCCAAGTTTTGTTCAGAATTTCTTTTGATTTTGAAAGATCTAAGTTTTGTCTTCCAAAGTCCAGATCCCTTTCTAAAGTGTTCTAATGTGGTATTTATAGGAAAAAAAATCAAAACCTAATTCTAATTATCTAAGGAAATTAAAACCATTTAGGAAAAGAAATTAAAACCAAATAAAATTCGGTTTCAGAAAAAACTTCGCTAGAAAAAATTGTGCCGGCGAAAGTTGCTGCGGGCTTTGGGCAGGCCAACAAGAATTGCGTGCGAGCGGGCGAGCTGGGGTGCGGGCCGGCCAATTCGCCACATGAATTTCCTGCGGCGAATTGGCCTAAGCTAATTCACTTTCGGCGACAAAAAATTTTTCATCGCCGATTTTCATTTATTTATTTATTATTTTATTTTTTTAACTTTACTAATATTACTTTTTTATTTTTATTAAAGATTAATTAATAATAAATACTAAAATAAATATTATTTAATAAAAATACCATAAAAATTATTTTAGACTATAAAACATATTAGACCATACTGGGTCTACAATAATATTTAGGGTTTTGAAATTTACATCTAAAAGCTAGGGTTTTGGAATCTTAAAGAACTAGTATTATTGTTAGGTTTATTATTTTAGAAGGATTATGCTACTGTGATTAAAATTACAATTTAGGATTTAAGTAAATAAGGTACAAACCTATGAAAATAAGATTAAAACTTAAATATTGAGAAAGAAATTACTACTGTGATAATAAAATAATAATTGATTAAGGTTTTAACAAAATAGATTAGGGTTTATTTTAAATTAGGGTTTGGATTTCTAAGAAAACTAATACTATCATATTTATTTTTGAAAGAAGAGGCTACTATAAAGATTTTAGAAAATTGATTTAATTAGTGTTTTATAATTTTTAATGATTATTGGTTTTGATTAACAAGAAACTAAGCTACGGTAGTAATTATAACAACAAAATAGCTACTGCATAAAACTTTCTTTTTAATAAAAACTAACTAATAGCTACTGTGTTCTTTAAAAGAAATAAATAAATTTATCCCTTGACGTTCATAGTTATTTATTATATGAGTTTTGAAAGTTATAATTCATCAATTTTAATTGATCAATGATTAATGAATGAATATGATTTTTGATAAATAAAATTAGATATAAATACCTATGTTTGAAGGCTCCACCAAAATTGTTGAATGAAAATTTGGAATGAGCTAAAACCAAGGCAATCACTGCTTGCTTGCTGCCTTAATTTTCTTGCTAAATTGCTATGGTTTTAGAGTTCCAAGCTTCTACCAAAAAATCACCTTAAAAGCTTCCAAAAGTCCGTCAAAAAAAAAAGAGTGCAAAGTTCCAAAAATTCAAAGTCCCAGTCCCTTCTCTAATTCTTTTAATGTCGTATTTATAAGAGAAAAAAAATCTAATACTAATTAATTAAGGAAATAAAATTGTTTAAGGAAAATAAAATTGTTTAGGAAATAAAACTTTAAAACCGAGTAAAAGAACGTTTTGGCAAAATCGACAGCGTGAGTGAATAGGCCTGCGGGCTGCGAGGCGCTTGGGCGAGAGGTGCTGGGAGAGCCATTACCTGTGGCGAATTGGCCTGCAGTAGGCCAATTGGCCACAACCACGTGGCGCACACCGATTCAACCGTCCGATTTTTATTTTCTATTCTTCATGTATATATTTTTATATTTTATTTTTACTATAAAAAATATTATTATTAAAATAATAAAATAAATAATAAATAATAAATGTTATTTTATCATAAAAAATAAATATTATATAATTAAAATAAATAATAACTATTAAAATACTATAAAAATTATTTCGGACTGTTTTAAAATATTTAGACTGGACTTGGTCAAAATTAAGGGTCTACAGTTTGCCCCTTGCTTGAACGATCTGAGAATGCAACAAAAGAGAGTGAAAAAGCAATATGGCTTTTGATCGGGTTTTAGAGTTTTTGAAAAAATAATTTGGGTTCTGGACTCGAAAATAATTTAGGCTCTGGACCTGAGGCGAGTTCTAGTCTCAAAAATAATTTGGGCTCTAGACCCAAGATGAGTTATGGACTCAAAAATAATTTAAGCTCTGGACCCGAGATGAGTTCTGGAATCAAAAATAATTTAGGCTCTAGACTCGAGAAAATTTCTGGAATAAAAAATTATTTGGGTTCTGGACCCGAGATAAGTTCTGAACTTAAAATAATTTGGATTTTTAGACCTGAGATGAGTTATGGACACAAAAATAATTTGGGCTCTGAACCCGAGATGAGTTCTGGACTCAAAATAATTTGGGCTCTGGACTCGAGACGAGTTCTGGACTAAAAAATAATTTGCATAATTTGCAAAAAATTTATCTATTTTTACCATACCCATACTCTCTTACCTCCTGCGTGAAAAATTATTTTAAAAGTGGAAAAATATTTTTAGACATGCAAATAGCTGAATAATTGAATTGAATAATTGATCCTACTATTTAAATACTATTTGAACACTGTTCATACACGATTTATTAACTATTTACCAACAGTGATTTACTGTTTATACACTATTTACTAACTATTTACCAACGGTGATTTTGACCTTTTTTTTTCTTTTTTTTTTTCGGTTCACGAATTTACTATTGATTTTTTGTTTTTCCTTCATCTATTTTCTTTATAAACCCCCTTTCATCATTCATTTTTCATCATCTCTTATCATAAACCATTATATACGTATATATTTCATATTCTAAGTGAGCAGAGAGTTGAGCAAAAAATGGAGAGAGTACATGCCTCAGATCTGATCAATTACTGAGTTGCCAGAATTTATTCGATGACATGAAAATGAAACTGTCGATCTATTAGCTGAAAATACCACTTCATTGCAGTTCAAGGCAAAGGACTGAGGAAACATTGCAACTTAACACAAATATATATTCATTATTAATTAAGATGAGAGAAATTAGATTTTTTTATTATATATATTTTTATTTTTTTATTTTTTTATTTTATTTTATTTATTATTTATATTAAAAAAATAGATTAACTAATGGATTATTAATAAAAAATAATGAGTAATACTAAGCTATGAAACAATAATATTAGTGAGATGATATACTTACCTCATGTTGGCCTACCTGGTTCAGTGCCAGCATGATCGTTGTGTTGTCCGGGGCAGAGGGTGTGTCTATATAGCCCGCCAATGGTATAACATAGCACTTTCTCAGGTAAAACGGATCAACCGAGAGTGCAATTTTGAAAGCTTCATTCTGCAATTGCCATCTGAGGAGCATCCGATAGACAGAAGTGTAGTTCAAGCATTGTCGGAGCGGTGGATGGACACGACCCATACTTTTCACCTACCTATGGGAGAGATGACTATTAGCCCAGTTGATTTTATAGCCATAACTAGTATCTGGTACTATGGCCTTCCGGTTCCTCTTACCAATGATATCCTGACACACGAAGAAATTCAATAATTAATTGGTATGGTACCGTCACTAAAAGGACCCTTTAAGATAAAAATTGAGCCAATTCGGAGTTATTAGATGAGTTATGATGGATTGGTTCATAGAGAAACAGCCGAGCAATATGCTCGAGGATTTTTGCTGTATTTACTTGGGGCGACTATTTTCTATAGCACCGAATCTGCCATTCATTTATCGGTGTTGAAGGCTCTTGCCAATATGGTCCTAGTGCCGCTTTACGGCTGGGGTGAAGCTGGCCTTGCCTGTCTCTATCATGGCCTAGACAAGATTTGCAGGAATAAGAAATTTTTTATTGGCGTCATGGTGATTGTCGAGGTACTCTCACCCATCATTGTCAATTCCATTCATATACATGTATGAATTTAATTCTTATTGCTATTGCAGGTATGGGCATATGATCATAATCTTGTGAGGGTGTCTAACATTTCCCGAGAGAGAGTCGGGTATCCCAAGTTAAATATTTGGTTGTCTAATCGCGTAGCAGTTCCCGGCTCTCACCATGTGCATACCTAGCACTATCACTTGAGTTGCCTAACTTGGGACTATGTAAAATAATATTAGCATTCTTTGAAGTTTATGTAAAAAATTTACTTATCTTTTGTCATCTCGTAGGTTGTTTTAGCTTAGTGGTATGCTGCAGAGTGGGTAAATTGGACTCCATCCATGAATGCTGCACTGCCTTACCAGCATACCCATCCTTGGGGAGAGGGTGTATGAGTGGTTCCTTGGTCCCGAGAGATGGAGGATCCCCATGGACTGCCCGGCCTATACTTTAAATATTACTCAATGCTGGAGAATGCGTGGCTGTTAGCGCAAAATGGTTATGATGTTGAGACCTATCTCCATCCACTGGGTGCGTCATATGTTCAATTTATTCAAACACGACTCTTGAACTTTGATGTATCTCCTATTGGTGCTCGAGGAATTCTTGATGATAGTGATAAAGAGGAGTACGATAGAGAGGGGAAAGGTTCCAACCCTCCTCTCAAGGCTCGCACCTCTCAAGTAAACTTTCATCATCTGGTCATTGCAATTGTTTCTTTTTCAACCTGTTTTGATCATTTTGATTATTTTTATAGGTTACTGACTCATCTGGTCATGAGGCTGGACCTTCTTCTGCCGCCTCTCCATTTGCACCTTCTTATCAATCGAAAATGCCATCTCATCCACAAGGCACTAATTTGAGTTATCTAGTAGGTCATCCTATTCCATGATGATTTATGCTATATGTATGCATGATTATATATGCTCTTACCCTTTCCTTTTTTGATTCACAGAGGATACTTGAGGAGCAAAACAAGAAATTGCAAGAAGAATTAGCTGCTAACTACCAACATGTGGCCTTTCTCGAAAGATTGTATCATCAGTATGAGCAAAACTTTTGAGACTACCCGTTTCAGGGAATGAGAGATCCTAGCGCTTCATCTTCTAGGAGATCCCAAACTGATGATCATGAGATCCTTACATCTAATTCAGATGATGACTACTGAAAGCTTGAATTTTAAGATAATAGGGATTTAAATACCTTCTACTGGATGAATTTCAAATAAGTGATATGCCTTACAACATGAGATCCTTACATCTGATTCAGATGATGACTACTGAAAGCTTCAATTTTAGGAGAACAAGGACTTAAGTACCTTCCATTGGACGAATTTCAAATAAGTTATATGCCTCTTCCTCCTCGATGATCCATCATTGTATTAAGAAAGTATTGTATTATTAATAATAACAATAAGGAATCAATAAAGTATTGTAATAATAATAATAATAATAATTAATAAAAATAGTGACTTTTACTTTTACTTCAACTTTTGACTTTCAAATATTTTTTTAATTCGGATTCCAAAATTGGCACGATTTTGCAAAAACCAAAAGCTAATGGGAATGCAGCAATCCCTAACCATTTCAACTTAAATCTTTTCCTTGCGTGTCTTAGTTTTGTGTGTTCCTTGTCAACTTCAGTTTAGCAAATCCTTATATAAGTCTTTTTTCATGGCCCAATTCCAACAGAAGCCATTAGAAATTCCTCAACGAATTTTACTCCAGCACCAAAAATTCCTTTCAACAATTTTAAATTTTCTTTTAACTCTAACAATGACAAAACTCAATTTGAAAAAAAATCAAGGGTTTATTTAAAGCCACGAAAGCTAATCATTAAGGGTCTCAAATTAATACTTTCAAATGCTTTCAAAATATTAAATCGGATTATTCTTTTCTACATGCTATGGTTTCCTTTTAGGATGTAAATTCTAGGACATTCAAGATAAATGAATTTGAGATATGTACCATGATTGAAGAATTTAAGGCCATCCTTGGATATCCAAGCAATCAACAGATGGCATTGCCCATATTGACTTCCAAAACTCAACAAAAGATGCAAATGATGCTTCAACTTTCAAAGCTCGAAGTTCTACAGTTGACTAGAGGTGAGAAAATTCTGCTTGGTCCTTTGATTGACTTTTGCATTTCTCTTTAGGCTCCTACCAAGGCATGGGGACGTATGCTTTATCTATGCTTGCTTGGACAATTCTTACTTGTTTCTTCTGATGGCAATATCGATCCACAAGCATTGGATATCATAGACCAAAAGAAAGGAGGCTCATCGACGATACCTGTGATTTTAATTGAGACTTTAGTTGGATTGGACCAATTTAAATCAGAATCTTCGAGGATATTAGCTGGGAGTCCCTTGTTGCTTTAGGTAACTACCTAAATCACCCTTTCGAGTTTTCAATTGAGGCTTTATTTATTGCTCTAATTTTTGCCAAGTCCACCCTTGAGGGTTTTTAGAACTAGTGAGTTGTCCTAATTTTTGCCTAAGCCGCCCTTGAGGGTTTTCAACTTAGCGGACCTTTTTTTTTTGTTGATTCTAATTTTTGCCTAGACCGCCCTTGCTGGTTTTCGAAACTAGCAAACCACCCTAATTTTTACTTAAGCCGTCCTTGCGGATTTTTTACCTAACGTGCTTTTTTTTTTTTTTTACAAATTTGGCTTCAGGAGCGCCTCTCCTTGCTCGACACTCCATCCATGGATTTCACCAGATACCTGCCGTGACATCATTTTGCTAGGAAACTACTTCATCCTACTTCTTCATATACTGACTGGGATCTGCTCTCGTGCTGCACTTAACATCTGTTGGTTAGTACCTTAGTGGAAGATTTCTCATATTACCATTCAGACATATTTAATGTATGTTCCTCTTGCTGCTCTTCATCGAGGCACTTGCTATGATCCTCACTGGCTTACCATCAGTATGGAGCTAAGCTTTGAGGTTCTGAGTTTACTCCTGATTTGGACATGCCTTATCTGACTGAAACCTACTTGGATCGACTGAAGTAAAGCTGGCCTGCACGCTATACTTATTGTCTGCCATAGATTTTATATTTGACAATTTCTTTAGAAAGAATATTGTTAGGACAATTTGACAATTTCTTTAGAAAGAATATTGTTAGGATATAAACATAATGAAAACAATAATAAGAGATGTATCTTTTCCTTTCATAATTTGTCATCACCTTTCACTATTGTGTTTATTTGTTTTTTATCCATATTTGATCAAATACTAAAAACAGTGCACACAAAAGAATTTTAATATTAACTCCATTTTATTAAATTGAGGAACATCCAAACATAAAGCCAGCGTACACAAGATCACTCCTATTGTCAACTAGCCCTCTCGGGTTTTCTAATTAACAATTTTCTCTCTCTTAGCCCTAATTATTGCCTAGTCCGCTCTTTTGGGTTTTTGAAACTAGCAGACTGCTCTAACTTTTGCCTAGGCCGCCCGCTTTGTGTTTTCAACCTAGCGAGCTCTTTTTTCTTTTTTTTCTTATACATAAAACCTCTTCAGTCTGTTGATGTTCACTGGTTCACTAAACTCATTCTTGTCCATGTCTGCTAACTTGGCGGCACCCTTGTTCATGACTTGTTTCACAACATATGGTCCTTCCCAGCTAGGCCTAAATTTTCCTCTTGGATCAGATACATTAGGCTTACATTGCTTCAACACTAAATCGCCAACTCTGAGCTTTCTGACCCTAACCCTTCTATTATAGGCTTGAGCTACTTCCTTTGATACAGTTGATGATGATACAGTGCTTTTAACCTCCTTTCTTCTAGTAAAGCTAACTGTGTGTACCTACTTACTACCCACTCCATCTTAGGCAGTTCAGCTTCCAAGACCACTCTTAATGACTTGATCTCAATTTCAATTGGCAACACTGCCTCCATACCGTAAACTAAAGAGAATGGTGTCATTCCAGTTGGCGTTTGCACACTTGTTCTGTATCCCCACAAAGCAGAAGGAAGCATCTCTACCAATCCCTGTATGTCTTGGTCATTTTGGATAGAATCTGCTTAATTGTCTTATTTGTAACTTCTACTGCACCATTAGCCTTTGGTCTATAAGGGAAGGATCGGTGATGATGGATTCGGTACTTCAAGAATAAGTCCTTAATTGCACCTTGAAACTATACCCCATTGTCTGATATCACACTGTGTGAGACCCCATACCTGCAGATGAGATTCTTTTCAATAAATCTAGCCATTTGCTACTTTGAAAAATAATCTACTGCTACTACAATAAAACGGTGACCATTTGAAGCTGTCGGATGTATCTCTCCTATAATGCCAATCCCCCAAGTTGCAAAGGGCCAGGGTGAAGGCATAAAATGCAATTCTTCAGGAGGCATGTGATTCAAATTACCATACATCTGACATTGTTGGCACTTCTTCACAAACTCAATATATTCTTTCTCCATGGTCAACCAATAGTAACCTTGTCGAATTATCTTCTTAACTAGAGCTAAACCACTCATGTGTGGTCCACAACTTCCCGCGTGTATTTTTGACATGATATGCTTTACTTCAGGCTTCCTTAAGCATCTCAAGTGTACCCCATCAGGCCATCTTCGATACAACTCTCCATGAAAGGTGATGTATCATAAGGACCATTGCCTTATGGCTCTTCTTTCTTTCTTTGTTGCCCGCCGTGGGTATCCCTTCTCCTCTAAAAATCATCTTATTATGTCATACCATGCATCACGATCTGTATCAGTTTCCATGATTATCTTATATTCATAGTAACGATTTGATGAGCTGGTCAAAATCAAAGGCTTAAGGAATAGGTTGACAGGATTTTCCCATACTGAAGCCAATGTGGCTAGGGCATCAGCCATTTGGTTTTCTTCTCTTGGTAGGTGTATCAACATGCATTCCTTAAAATTCTTCTCCATCAAGGTCAAGTAATGGTGATATGGTTTTAATTTCTTTTCTTTTAACTCCCACTCTCCATTTACTTGGGATACTACCAGTAATGAATCGCCAAAGACTTGCACCTTATCCACCTTCATAATCATCAAGGTTTCCAAACCAAAAATACATGCTTCATACTCCACCATATTATTGGTCGCCCTGAACTTCAACTTCTTGACTAAAGGGATAAGCTCCCCTTCGAGCGATTCTAGTATGACTCCCAAACCTGCTCCTTTCCTATTCATTGCTCCGTCAAAATACATTTTCCATCCTTGTACTTTTATGGCCACTAAATGTTCATCAGGAAATTCCAAGACTATCTCTTCGCTATCCGATGATGGTTGTTGGGCTAGAAATTTTACCACCTCTCTACCTTTGATTAATTTTCAGATTACATACTCAATCTCAAATTCTTTCAATATTATCAACAATCACCCATACTTCCCGATCAAAGACGGTGTCTCCCTTAAGTACTTCACAGGATCCAACCTGAAAATTGCTTGCATACTATAAGATTGAAAGTAATGCCACAACTTCTTAGAAGACCAAACCATAGCTATACAAGTATTTTCAATGATAATATACTTAATTTCATAAGGTAGGAGCTTTCTACTTAAATAGTAGACTGTGTGTTCAACCCCTGACTCATCTGCTTGGGCTAGCATGGCTCCTATTTACTCTTCTTCTACTGCTAAGTATAGTAATAAGGGTTTACCGGGTTTAGGTGGTTTCAAAATAGGTGGATTTAGCATATACTCTTTTATACGCTTAAAGGCCTTATGACATTCTTCATTCCACTTGACTAGCTGATTCTTTTTAAGCAATTTGAAGATAGATTCACAGATTGTGGTGAGATTTGCTATAAACCTACTAATGTACTACAATCTACCAATAAACCCCCAAACTTCTCTCTCCATCTTAGGGGCTGGCATATCCCTGATTGCCTTAATCTTGTCAGGGTCAATCTCAATGCCATTTGGACCAATCACGTCCCAATAACTTGCCTGAAGTAACCCCAAACACACACTTCTTCGGGTTTAATATTAACATATACTTCACTGCTCTCTTGAAGAATAATTCTAAGTTTTGAAAGTGTTGTTCCCTTGTATCTGACTTCACCATCATATCATCAACATACACTTTGACTTCTTTGTGCATCATATCATGAAACAAGGTAATGGCCATCCTTTGGTAGGTTGCTTCAGCGTTCTTTAATCTAAACAACATCACACTACAATAAAATATACCCCATGTAGTAATGAAGGTAGTTTTAGCTTTATCTTCTTAGGCCATTAACACTTGGTTGTATTCGAAAAATCAATCCATAAATGAGTGTAGCACGCTAGAAGCTGCACTATCAATAAGGACATCTAAATGGGGTAAAGGAAAATCATCTTTAGGGGAAGCCTTGTTTATGTCTTTATAGTCCACATAGACTCTAATTCTTCCACCTTTCTTTGGTACAGGTACTATGTTGGCCAACCAATCTGGATAATCTATCACTTTAAGGAACTTTAGTTGTATTTGTTTAGTGACTTCTTCTTTAACCAGTTCAGCCCATTTAGGTCTTAATCGCCTAAGCTTTTGTTTGACAGGTTTCATGTGAGTGTAAGTAGTAATCAAATGTTTGGCTATGTCTTGATCTATTCCAGGCATATCCAAGAAAAAACTTCTGCATATTTTTTAAATATTTTTTCAAATCTCTCTCTCTCATTAGGAGTAAGGTCAGATGCTATGCTAATATTTTCAGGATTTTCGGTTGTTCCCAAATTTAATGTTTGTGTATCGATAGAGTTAATATTAAAGATGCTCATGTAACCACTATTTAAATATATGCAACCATTAGGAGAAACATCACAGAAGTAAGCAAAATTAGACTTTATTGCATTCATTTTGGAAAAGAAAACATCATAATCCTCATACAAAGCAGACAAATTAAAATCAAAATCATTGTTCTCAAAATCATAAAGCAGAACATCTTCAAACTTTTCTTCAACCAAGGCAGCAATATCCTCTGGAGTCTTTTTGTCTTTTAGGATAGCTTCCTTCGCTTCTTCCAGATTGGGTTCCTTATCAGCTGGCAGGGTGAGCTATTTCTTCACTTGTTCCACTAGCTCAGCAATATCAGCAAAAATTTCAAAGCCTAGGATCAACCTTCCCATGAACATGATTAGCTCGGGCTTTTCTTGGAGTGGTCCCATGTCTGGAGCTTTGACAAAGATCTCTTTAAGTGATGGGAAGCTTATCTTTCATTCTTCTTTGTCTGGACATTTTTGTTGGCTTCTTCATACCCTAATCCTTTCTTGGAAGTTTGAGTCTTGAAATTTGAAAGCTTTGTCACACCGACCTTGCCCTTTCCAAGACCAGCACTAGGAAGGTAGCTCATGTTCTTCATCATGTTCAAGACCTTGGAATCCACTGCTTCATCATCAGAAATTGTAGCTAATTGGAAACCATTGAGAGGCCTCTCAATCATTAGAGCATTGACCACCTCATTATTTTTTGCCTCGATGACTACCATTTCATCTCCAATAGGGAATTTAATTTTTTGATGAAGGGTGGTGTGAGCGGGGATTTTCACCCCCACTCCAGGTGGAATGGTTCTTACGACTTCATCACTATTTAGGCTCGGGACCTTAGAGAACATGGGCCTAAGCCCGGAGAAAATGGAGTCGCCACCCGGACGGGCTGGAAAAATGAAAGGGGTGGATGACTCAATTCCTAAGGAATCCCCAACCCCCTAATGGGTTCGGAAAGTTGGGTACGTGTAAGGAAGGTGAGAAATGGCCATGCACCCCCACAACGTCTGGTTCATTAGAACCAGCCTCCTTTGCAGGTCTTAATATTATAAAATTCTTAAATATAACAATATTATCCATACTACATGCAACAATTAAAATAAAGCATCATCATATTAAAATCGAAACAATGTTCGAACAAAGCAAATAAATGGACACCCATCCGAGGATGGAAACATGTCCTTACATTGTCCATGTCTAAAACTAAATAGGAAACCAACCAAAAGGTGAAAATGTGCCCTTTACATCAATCCCAAAAATATAAAATAAATTAAATTACATAAGGTTTAAATAATAAGGTACCCATAAAGTGAAAACATACCTCTTACATTAGTACCAAAACAACAAATAATAATCATAATAATAAAGAAAATATCCATCCATGATAAATTAAATAAATTAAGCATTTAAATTAAATGAATCAACCATCAAAACATATAATAAATTACATAATCAAATCTAAAATTAAATAAAGTAATAAATATATAAATTTAGGGTTGTAGGTTTTGGTGTTGAAAATTAAGATTTTAGGGTTTAGGATTTAGGAAATAGGGTTTTAGGATTTTGAGACATGAGGGTTTATAATTTTAAAAGATTGGGATTAGGTTTTGAGAATTATACTGTTTAAGAGAGAAAGATCTATGGGATTTATTGGATTTGGGCTTAAGGGTTTGTAGGTTTACTGGATGAAGGTTTGCAAAATTAAGGTTTTGATTTATCATTTTAGAAGAAATACTAATTCTGGAAATAAATTAGGATTTTAGAAAACAATTAGGGTTTTGAGACTTTAATGGAATAATTTAGGGTTTAAAGTTTTGGGAAAAATAGTTTAGGGTTTTAAAGTTTTGGAAACAGAAGAACAGTTTAGAGTTTTAAAGTTTTGAAAACAGAAGAATAGTTTAGGGTTTTAACGTTTTGGAAATAGAAGAATGGTTTAGGGTTTTTAATAATTTTAATCAATGACTTAGGCTACTGGATGAATGAAAAATCTGATTTATAAAACATATGATTAGAGTTTAATAATTAATAATATAGGTTACTGAAAGACTCAATATCAAATTAAATAATAGAAGCACTTAAAAGAAAATATAACAATACTATCATATGCTTAAATAATTCATGAATCAAAACAAAAGAATGCTGCAAATATAAACAAATCAAAGATTTATAATCAAACCTGTGTCGTGTTGGTTCCACCACAGTTGACTCTGGCTGAATAAGAACGAAGATAGCGTTGCTGCCTTTGATGGATTGATGATTGATCAGTGCTATTTGTTGTTGCTTTTTTTTTGCTTTTTCTGCTTTGCTATTTAAATCTATGTTAATCTCAATTGCCGACCCTTGTTAAAGTCTAAAATGTTATTATTTATAGGCAAAAACCTCACTCAGAATCCCTAACCCTAATATTAATCCGTCCTTAAAACAAATTTTAATTCAATTCAAAAACTATTTTCAAAAAAATAGTTGAAACCTGTCGATCTGGGCAACCAGATCGACATGGACCAAAGTCATGTCGACCTGGGGCATCCAGGTTGACATGGCCTTTGGCTCATGTCTACTTGGGCATCTAGGTCAACATGATCCAAGGCTCATATCGCCTGGGCCCTCCCAACTTGAACTAATTTTGCATTTTTATTTTTTTTTACCGGACCTTCTAAAAAAACTTAGTTTAGGGTTTTGTATTTGAGTTTGTGACTTTTAAAATTGGATTAAATTATTAGAAGTTATAAATCGGATCAAATTTATTTTGGCATTCTTTAATTAAGACCGTACCAACTTAGGGCCAAAATTAACGGTCTACATTTTGCCCCCTGCTCGAGCGATCTGAGACTATAGCAAAAGAGAGCGAAAGGCAATGTGATTTTTGACTGATTTTTGATAAGGATGGGTGCTTGGATTTGATTTGGGTGCTTGGACCCAAGACTGAACTTGATTTGGGTACTTGGACCCGAGACTGGATTGAATTTGATTTGGGTACTTGGACCCGAAATTGAATTTGATTTGGGTGCTTAGACCTGAGATTGAATTTGATTTGGGTACTTGGACCCGAGATTGGATACTTGGACCCGAGATTGGATACTTGGACCCAAGACTGAATTTGATTTGGGTACTTGGACCCAAGATTGAATTTGATTTGGGTACTTGAACCCGAGAATGGGTACTTGGATCCGAGATTGAATTTGATTTGACTGACCTTTTATCAGTTGAGGATTCTGGCTTAACTGGTTATTCTATTCTTTTGTTCTTCCTTTTGCAAAAATTCAGCTATTTTCAGTTGGCCCTCATATCTTCTCATTGCCCCCTGCATGGCAAAATATTTGCATGTGAGTTTGAAAATGTTTGGTATATAAACTCAAAAAATTGAAAAGGAGAAACTTTGCCCCCTATGTAGGCTCAAACCAAAGATTTTTTCCATGCAAGCTTTGATTGATGTTTTTGTTGTCTAGTTCTTCGCACAAGCACGCATTTCTTCTTTTTGCAAAATTACTATAGCTTTCTCAAGCAATGGGCTTTCCATGCCCCCCTGATTTGATATCTTCTTTTAATTCTCTACTTCACAGGGCGTTTGCTGTTCACTTTGACAAAGAACAGATAATACAAGAAAAAAATGCCATGTGATATGCTCATGTATGCATGATATGCATGAGTAATACTTACAGTGGTTCCATCGGCTCACAGATCGAGGTGATCAGCAGTAGTGTTCTCATTGGTTCCTTTCAGATGCTCATTCAGGTCTTGCATTGGAATGATAGAATACTTCACATTTATGGCTTTTATCTTCAAGATGTTGAAAATATGAATAATGGAGGCCCTAAACAGCAGAGATACATCCATTTCAAATTATGATTCAGTATGTCAATTGGTAGCTTCTTCATAACCTTGCCAATAATCATTTCCTTTGCCCAATGTGTCCTTTGAGGTTCGATAGTTCAACATACTCCCCTTAACTTGAAGGCTTTCTAAAATTTCTTTTTTTTAATCATCAATTTTGAATTTTGATTTTGAAGTCAAATGTTGGCTTTGCCAAATCAATGACAATTTGCCTCAGGACTTAATTTTTCAAATTAACACATCTATAGCATGACAATCCTAGTTACCGTACTAAACTAAGAAATTATTTCTATTTAAGCAAGAACTGTTGCACTTCAGATAGGTACATACACATTACTTGGTCAAAGATCACATTTGAGTTTGAATATTGTCTATCTCATATGCATGCTTATTCAAACTATCTCCACTAATAGACTCTACCTACCAAGACAGATCAATAGGTCTTTTATAGGCTTGAAATGGGGTCTATAAGGGACATGGGTTAAATGAAGGCCATTTGTAAGTTGGAGCCATTGTGACACTATAGCCAAACTCTCACACCATGATTTTTTGTTGGAGCAATAGGCCATTGGAAACATGAAAAGAAAGAGCTTTGAACATTCTTCTTTCTTTTTGGCATTAACCTCAATCTTGATTGAGATAGTCTTTGCCTTTGCAAAAAGTTTGGTACCCAAATTTGTTTCTTTTCTTCTTCTCCCTTTTCTTTCTTTTTATTTTTCTTACTCTTCCCTTTTCTTTCTCTTTATTTTTCTTACTCTTCCCTTTCTTTGAGCATTTTATCATTTTGTCCTTCTTCTCTGTAGGATAGTTTAAGTATAAGACTTTCAAAAATTAGGCAACCTTTCTCCTTTTTCTTCAATTTTAATTGAATATTTGGTTGGGTTGGACCAATTCAAGTCAAACCGCCCTTACAAACTAAATGAAATCCTTTTGATGTCTTAAGTAAAAGAGAATTTAGTTGACTTTCTGAACTGCCTTTTTAGGTTTTATCTTTTCTTTTTTTTTCTTTCGTCTTTTTTCCTTTTCTTCTTTTTTCTTTTTTTCTTTGTTTTCTTCTTTTCCTTTCTTTTTTTTGTTCTAGCTCTAAAAGAGTTGTCTTGTTTGTACCAACTTGTATTTCTAATAATGGATGAGTGGAGTGGTATCAATTTGCTTCAGTCTTGACGTTATCTGTGATATTTGGTCTAATTCAAATGAACTTCAACTACCCTTATAGTCTTGAGAACTTCAACTATCCTTATAATCTTGACTATTCATTCCTTTCTTTGATCTTCTTGCCTCTTCTCCTTAGTGATCATAAGACTTGTCAAAAGTATCACAACAGCTCAGGGTAGGCTGTTGGGGTTATATGCCAATGAAAAGAAAGCTAAAATTTTATGAAGGCTCAAAGGGACAACTAGGGATTGATATTTAATTGGATGGATACTAGTTGTTGGCTTGTCAAACATTGCCTAGATCATCTCTCTCTTAAAATAAGCAGAGTTCAATTTCCCCTCAAAAGTTTGTCAAAGAATGTTCTAAGATTGACTAGGACCTAAACAAAGGTAATTATGTAGGAGTCCTCTCTAAGTAAGCATACACAATTGAATGCTATAGAGAAATTTCCTCATCTAGTAAATTCATTCAAATCATGATGCCTAGATACATTAATTTATGAACATCAAGCTAGATTCGTCATTGGTTGAGCACCAAAATGAGAAAAGACCAACAAAATTTTTTATGAAAGTAATTTATTCAAATAAATTTAAATTTGAAAAATACGATTATTCCAATTAAATATTAAAGAAAGCAAAATTGAAAAACAACATTCACGCTAAGGAAAGTTTGTTGAGTTAAACTTCTTCTCCTTTCACATCTTCAATATTTCCCATCTTGAAAGGACGGTAAAACAAAATCTTCTTCCAATCCTTTTCCTACCATGAAGGTTGCTGGTGGTGGCACTTTTCCAAATTTAGGCAAAGGATTGTTCTTGGTATTGGGCTTGTCTGGCTCAGGTAGCTTATCATTGTCGATCAAATTCTAGATCTCATGCCTCGACTTCATACAATTATTTATTTAGTGTCCAGGTCTTTGATGAAATTGGCAGAATGCATTAGTATCAAAGTTAGATGGAAGAGGATTAGGCAAAGGACAAGGAGTCAAGGGTTGTAACAATCCCTTCTTTTGTAGCTTATTGAGAACCCAAGATAGCGGCTTTCCTAATTCTGAAAACTACCTCATTCCTTCTTGACTATTGGCATTAACATCAGCTTCCTTTTGTGTACTTTGATTACCAGGCTGATAATTTCCTTTCTCATTCCTTCTTATTGAAAAGTGATTCTTCTCCCTTTCCCATTCTTCAATTTGCAAACCATCTTGGAGAAGATCTTTGAAATCCCTTATAAGGGTGTGGGACAGCCTCTCACAAAGGTTAGGCAGGACGCCTCTGACTATCATTCTAATTTGATTTGATTCATTGGGCCTCTTCTTGAGCAGTGCAGCCTTATTTCTTTATCTTTTCACATAGTCTACAAAATTCTCATTTGGTCTTTGCCTAATGGTTTCCACCTCCATCAAGGTTACTTCCAGCTCGACAATATACCCATATTGCTTAATGAAGGCTTGTACAACATGTCCCAATCTTTTTGAGTACTTTCCTCTAAGGTGTTGAACCAATTTTGGACAATAGAGTCCAATGAGAGCATAAAGTACCTTAAAGTTTGAGCCTTAGTAGCTCGGGCAGACTGCATAGCAGTGATATACTGCTTCACATGGAGATGAGGGTTTCCAGTGCCATTGTACCTAGCGAAGGAAGGCATCTTGAATTTGTAAGGGACCTCCTCATCTTGTTCAAATAGTTTGTCGACCTCGAACATCTCTTCAGTTTTCAGCTTCTTTTCAAATTTCTTTTCTAAATCAGCAATCATCTTCTCAACCTTGGACGTCTCGGTCTTTTCAATAGTTGTCTTCTCAACAACCTTTGGCTCCTTTTTATCTTGAGGATCTTGGAAATATTGAGCCCACTCGTCATCATCATCAATGACTACCTTGACATCATCAAAAGCCACTTCACCAACCTTAGCCTTCCCTTTATCCTTTGGCTTCTTGGTGCTAGCAAATACTTCGGTATTGTTCCCTAAAATTGCAGCCAATTGATTTTTCATGGTCTCGGCCAGGGCCTCCTTTAGTTCTTCCATTTTAGCATTGAGAGCGTCATCCACCATTCTTTGAATTTGTTCGAGCTCCATTGCTTTTGGTGAGAAAGTGATTGAGTCATTGCTAGATTCTTCATCTCCGGTGCAGGTCAGATTGTCGTAAGCTTTTGAACTACCATAATCCAGGGCTGTGAGCTAGGGAGGATCAATGATATGAGATGTGAATGTATGTATGTATGTATGCATGTATGCATAAATAATAAACAAACAAGGATAAATAGGACGTTCCTTCCAACCTTATAACTTCCACACACGGATGACGAGTCTCTTTTCCTAGGTATATGGTTAACAAAATACCAACATGGGGTATCTTGTTTTCTAATAATTCCCTCGGATGTTTCAACCAATAGTTATATTTTCAAAAATGGAAATCAGTTCATGATAATTCCCATTAATTAGGCTTTAATCCATCCAACCAACTAAGGTAGCTTTTATGCTATATTGGATTAAAACTAAATTAAGAGGTTTATTATAAATAGATTTCTCACTTGAAAAAGTAACTAATAATTCATGCTAAAAACAAGGCCATGATTAATAATTCTTAGTATAAACTAGGCTCACAATTGATTTTTGGTATTTCCATAATTGACCTAAATAATTTGTAAGCTCTTTCTAAGATAAGGTTGGATGAAATGCAAAAAAATAGGTTTGTTTGAAAAACACATTGTAAAAAGATTTTTAGAAAAAATGGATTTTGGGCTTTGTATTTAGGTCATGAGAAAAGAATCTTTGATTTGTTTTTAGAAAAGTTTTATGTCCAAAGACCATCTTAAAAAGTTTTAAAAATAGCTTTGGTCTTTTGGATTTTAAAGAAAAATTTATTTGAGCTCACAATGTAATTAGGTCATATTAGAAAAAGAACTGACCAAATAAGCCATGATTTAAGCCAAGATAAATTAACCATAGTCAAACAACATGCATTTCTGGTAAAAACCTAAGGAAAGTAACTAGGCTAATTACATGAGCTTTAGTCTTTGGGTTAAAAGGCTTAGGTTCCCATAGCGAGTATATACCAAATGGTATGAGGCTATGAGTGGTTATGCCATGCTCGATCTCCATACCTTGAGTGAAAGTATGGTATCCCTTACATAACATAACACGGGTTACACGGGTATCCTAACTCATGCACACGATGCAATCTAATATGATGCAATGGATAATATCATGATAAGAAAGAATAGAATAATAAAAAGACCAACAGAATCAACTTCTCTTATCCCCAGGGGAGTCGCCACTGTGAGCGGAGATTTTCGGCCCCACTCCCTATGGAATGGTTCTTGCGACTTCGGTACTATTTAGGTCGGGGCCTTAGAGAACACGGGCCTAAGCCTGGAAAAAATGGAGTCGCCACCCGAATGGGTAGAGAAAAAAAAGGGTGGATGACTCAATTCCTAAGGAATCCCTAACCCCCTAATGGGTTCGAAAAGTTGGGTACGTGGGGAATGTGAGAAATGGCCCAACACCCCACAACGCCCAGTTCATTAGAACCAACCTCCTTTGCAGGTCTTAATATTATAAAATTCTTAAATATAACAATATTATCCATACTACATGCAACAATTAAAATAAAGCATCATCATATTAAAATCAAAACAATGTCTGAACAAAGCAAATAAATGAACACCCATCCGAGGATGGAAACATGTCCTTACATTGTCCATGTCTAACACTAAATAAGACAACCACCAAAAGGTGGAAACATTCCCTTTACATTAATCACAAAAATATAAAATAAATTAAATTACATAAGGCTTAAATAATAAGGTGCCCACAAAGTGGAAACATACCTCTTACATTAGTACCAAAATAAACAAATAATAATCATAATAATAAAGAAAATATCCATCCATGATAAATTAAATAAATCAAACATTGAAATTAAATAAATCAACCATCAAAACATATAATAAATTACATAGTCAAATCTAAATTTAAATAAAGCAATAAATATATAAATTTAGGGTTTGCATCTTAAAATAGGGTTTTAGAATTTTAATTACTAAATTAGGGCTTTGGAAAAATGAAAGTTACATACACGGACTCATAATACATAAATGATTATTAAGATGCAAATAATACATAATACACGGACTCATAATACTTCGATGAGCCCATACGGCGGTCCCGCTAGCCGGTTAGCAGGAGGGGTCAAGGGGGCGGCACCCCTTGCTGGGTCGGGGGCAGTGCCCTAGAAAATTTTAGAAACTGGCTTTTAGGGTTGTAGGTTTTGGTATTGAAAATTAAGATTTTAGGGTTTAGGATTTAGGAAATAGGGTTTTAGGATTTTGAGACATTAGGATTTATAATTTTAAAAGATTGGGATTAGGTTTTAAGATTTTTACGGTTTAAGACAGAAAGATCTATGGGATTTATTGGATTTGGGCTTAATGGTTTGTAGGTATACTGGATGAGGGTTTGAAAAATTAAGGTTTTGATTTACAATTTTAGAAGAAATACTGATTCTGGAAATAAATTAGGATTTTGGAAAACAATTAGGGTTTTGAGACTTTAATGGAATAATTTAGGGTTTAAAGTTTTGGGAAAAATAGTTTAGGGTTTTAAAGTTTTGGAAACATAAGAATAGTTTAGGGTTTTAAAGTTTTGGAAAAAGAAGAATAGTTTAGGGTTTTAAAGTTTTGGAAACAGAAGAATGGTTTAGGGTTTTTGATAAGTTTAATCAATGACTTAGGCTACTGGATGAATGGAAAATCTGATTTATAAAGCATACGATTAGAGTTTAATAATTAATAATATAGGTTACTGAAAGACTCAATATAAAAGTAAATAATAGAAACACTTAAAAGAAAATATGGCAATACTATCATATGCTTAAACAATTCATGAATCAAAACATAAGAATGTTGTAAATATAAACAAATTAAAGATTTATAATCAAACCTGCATCACATTGGTTCCACCACAGTTGACTTTGGCTGATCAAGAACGAAGATAGTGTTACCGCCTTTGATGGATTGATGATTGATGAGTGATATTTGTTGCTGCTTTCTTTTGTTGTTTCTACTTTGCTATTTAAATCTCTGTTAATCTCAATTGCCGACCAATGTTAAAGTCTAAAACATTATTATTTATAGGCAAAAACCTAACTCAGAATCCCTGACCTTAATATTAATCCATCCTTAAAATAAATTTTAATTCAATTCGGAAACCAATTTCAAAAAAACAATTGAAACCATGTCGATCTGGGTAACTAGATCGACATGGACCAAAGTCATGTCGACCGGACTGCTAAAAAAACTTGGTTTAGGGTTAGTTGAGTTTGTGTCATTTAAAATCGGACCGACTTATTAGAAGTTGTAAATCAGATCGAATTTATTTTGGCATTCTTTAATTAAGACCGTACCAACTTATGGCCAAAATTAAGGGTCTACAGGTGGAAGAAACTCCACCAAAAGGATGAAACCATGGTCATCCCAAAAGTAGCACAAAAGTAACAGGTATGTCCAAAACTACAATTTCAACCATAGATTCAATTGGACCAACCTTTACAATGGCATTGAATGTCCCTTCGGCGTGCCTCTTGGTATTGTCATAAGCCCTAATGGTTACTTTGGTTGGGCTTAGATCCCTTGTTGACATAGCTAGCTTTGTCAAAATTTTAAGTGGGCAAACATTTATGGTAGACCCATAATCAACCATTATACATGGAGTCCTTTTTCCTTTGACTTCTACTTTTATAAAGAGAGGGAAGATGTGGTCTATGAGCCGGGATTTTTGCCCCCACTCCCGGTGGAATAGTTCTTGCGACTTCGGCATTGTCTCGGCTCGGGGCCTTAGAGAACACGGACCTTAGTCAGGAGAAAATGGAGTCGCCACCTGGACGGGCCGGGAAAAAAGAAAGGGGTGGATGACTCGATTCCTAAGGAATCACCAACCCCTTAATGGGTTCAGAAAGTTGGGTACGTGTGGGGAAGGTGAGAAATGGCCCGGCACCCCCACAATGCCCGGTTCATTGGAACCGGCCTCCTTTACAGGTCTTAATATTATAAAATTCTTAAATACAATAATAGTATCCATATTACACACAATAATTAAAAGAAAGCATCAATATATTAAAATCAAAGCTAGGTCCAAGCAAAACAAATAAATGAACACCCATCCGAAGATGGAAACATGTCCTTACATCACATGCCTAAATAGGACACCCACCGAAAGGTAGAAACATGCCCTTTACATTGGTTCTAAAATAGAAAAGCAATTTAAATTACATGACTTTAACTAATGAGGTACCCACCAAGTGGAAACATACCTCTTACAACATTTAAAAATCTAAATAAATTGATAAAAGTAAATAACCATTCATCATAAATAAATCATTCATCAAAGGTATTAAATATCAATAAAAAGTAAACATCCATCCATAATAAATTAAGTAAACCAAGTATTGAACTTAAATAAATTAAATCATATAAAATAAATCAATACATAATTAAGTATAGAATTGAATAAGGCAAATAAAAATCTAAATCATAGCTACTGTTTTCGTTTTAGGTTCCATTTATTTTATGTATTTAGGGTTTTTGGATTTTCATGGGTTTAAGCTACTGTGACTTTTTTTATGAAATTAAAATAGATTGAGGTTTCATGTTTTGAAAGGTTGGTAAGACTCTTTGATTAAACAAATTAAGTTTTGAATGGTGAAATCATGAAACTAGGGTTTTGGACACTTTAAAATACTTTTGATTCATGGTTTTAAATGATGATTTCAAGCTTACTGTGTAAATTTAAAATATTTGTGGTTTTATGGTTTTTTAAGTTTTAAAGGATTAAAGTTTAGAAAAAATTAAGTTTTAAGGTTTAAAGGGGTTAGGGTTTATTATCTTGAGTTTAGGAATTGAATTAGGGTTTTAGAAGTTTTGAATCAGGGTTTCGGGTGATCTTAGAATTTTAGAATTTGGAAAAAGCAATTGAATATTTTTAGGGAGTTTTATGAAAATACACCAACGATTTAAAGTTTATAAAGCAAAAAAGGTAGTTTTTAAGGCTTTTGGAAAGAAACAACATAATTAGAGGTTTTGAAAAGAAACAAATTAAATTAGGGTTTTAAGATTTTGATGAAACAAAAGTAGCAATTGTAAGTTTTTTTTTGGAAAACAAAGCAACGGAATAGTGTTTTTAACTTTAGAAAAATCAAATTAAAGGTTCTTGGATTTTTTTTTGTCTTTGAAGAATTAAGCTACTCTAAACAAAAAAAACAAAAAGAATTTAGAATTCAAACCTTCTTTCGTGGGGTTGCACCAAAATTGCTTCTTGGATCAACCAAATCAAAGGTGGTTGATACCTTTGATCAATTGCTGAATTGATTTTTGGCTCCTCCAAAATCAGCTTGGTTCCACTACTTTCCTTCACAGATTCGGTTTCAAATTTTTTCCAATTTCCTCCTTAATTTCTGATTACTTTTCCTCTTTTTTGTGTTGATATTTATAGAGGTTTTTTTATGGTTTTTTCCTAGTTACTCACGGCTTTTAATATTTAATAAGAAAAGGAAACTAAAACCTAATTGTATTAGATTTCAGAAAATTTTCGTCGAAAAAATTGCGCTGGCAAAACAATCTGCCTCAGGAAAAATTGTGCTGGCAAAAAAAATCTACCGCAGCTGCGGGCGAGGTGCGCCTGAGGGCAGGCAAAGGCCATTTCGCCCGCAGGATTTTCCTGCAAGCAAAATGGCCCCTAGCCATTTCTCACAGCCCGACTTTTTTTTTAATTATTTTTTAATTATTTTTGATTTTTTATTTTTTATTAATAAAAATTAGATAATAAAGCAAAAATTATTTAATTAAGATAACAAAAATTATTTTAGACTAATTAAAATATATTAGACAAAATAAAAATTATTTTAGACTAAATAAAATATATTGGACCGGACTGGTCAAAAATTAAGGGTCTATAGTTTTCCCCCTGCTTAAATGATCTGAAACCTTAGTGAAAGAGAGTGAAAAGCAACAAGACTTAATTTTTGAGATGGTGGAGGTTTTGGGTTCTGGACTCGAGGATAATTTTAGGCTTTGGACCTAAGGAAAATTTGTGTTCTAGACCCGGTTCGAGTTCTGAACTCAAGAATAATTCTAGGTTCTGGTCCTAAGGAAAATTTGGGTTCTGGACCCGAGCTAAGTTCTGGATTTAGAAATAATTCTAGGTTATGGACCTAATGGTAAATTTGGATTTTGGACCCGGTTCGAGTTCTGGACTCAAAGAAGATTCTAGGTTCTAGACCCGGTTTGAGTTCTGGACTCAAGGACAATTCTAAGTTCTAGACCTAAGGAAATTTTGGATTCTGAACCCGGTTCCAGTTCTGGACTCAAGGAAGATTCTAGGAACTGGACCTAAGAAAAATTTGAGTTTTGGACCCGAGCTAAATTCTGGACATAGAAATAAATTCTAGGTTCTGGACCTAAGGAAAATTTGGGTTCTAGACCCGGTTTGAGTTCTGGACTTAAGGATAATTCTAGGTTCTGGACCTAAGAAAATTTTGGGTTATGGACCCGGTTTGAGTTCTAGACTCAAGGAAGATTCTAGGTTCTAGACCTAAAAAAAATTTGAGTTCTGGACCCGACCTAATAAAAAAAGTTTGGCTAATTTTTAGGCGTATGTCTTCTTATTGCCCCATGGGTGTAAAAATATTTATATATGTGCAATTATTTGAATGATTAAAATGAATAAATGAATTTACTGTTTATTTACTATGTAGTCACTGTTCATGCACTATTTACTATTCATAAATAGTAAATTTGCTATTCGCAAATAGTATCAAATAGTATTTACTATTGAAAATAGTAATTTTACTATTCACCAATGGTAACACTATTCATAAATAGTAACATTTACTATTCATCAATAGTAACACTATTTATGAATAGTAAAATTCACTATTCGTCAATAGTAAAGTTTACTATTCATGAATAGTTTTGAATTTTGTTTTTTTGCTTACCGTTTCTCTATAAAAAGAAGCTGATATTTCATTTCATTTCATTTCATAGCAAAAATTTTCACATTCTAATTCTCTCAAATTTCCTTCAATTTTAGCATATCTTCTAAAAACAATGCATGCTTCGAGGTTAGGGACTCATTCTAATGCCGAGTTATTGGAGATTATTCGGCATCATAAAGATGAAAATTTAGATATACTGGCTGGGATGCCGCTCCATCGCAGTTCCAACCAAAAGAGCGAGGTAATTATTTTTTCCTTTTGCTCTTGATTTTTCCGTTGTGTGTGTTTTTTCCTCTTTTTTTTTATATATATTTTATATTTTGTTGTTATTATTTGTTATTGTGAAAAATAAATTAATTTAAGTAGATAGAATAATATGTACTTACCTGATATTAACTTACCTGGGTTTGTGTTAGCATGATCGTTGCGTTGTTCGGGCTGGAGGGTGTATTTACAAAGCTCGACAATGGTATGATGTAGTGCCTTCTCAGGTAAGGCGGATTATCCAAGATTGCGGCTTTGAGCAGTTCATCTTACAATTGCCGTCTAAGGAATATCAGATAGACCGGAGGGTAGTCCATGCGCTTGTAGAGCGATGGCTGGATACAACTCACACTTTTCACTTGCCCATTGGGGAGATGACAATTGGTCTGATCGATTTTACTGCCATAACCGGCCTTTGATATGATGGTGCTCCGGTTCCTCTGACCAATGAAATTTTAACATTTGAAGAAATTCAGGAATTAATTGGTATGGAACCATCATATAAAGGGCCTTTTAAGATAAAAATCGAGCCAATTCATAGTTATTAGATTAACTATGAAGGTCGGGTTGGTAGAGATAGGGCCGAACAGTATGCTCGAGGATTTTTGTTATATTTGCTCGGGTCGACCATCTTAGGCAGCACTGAATCATCCATTCACTTGTCAGTGTTGAGTGCCCTTTCTTATCTCAGAATGGTACCATCTTCTGGCTGGGGTGAAGCTGGTCTCGCATGTCTTTACCATGGTCTCGATAAGCTTTGCCGAAACAAGAATTCTTTTTTCGGCTTGATGGCGGTTGTCGAGGTTTTTTTCTTCCACCAATGTCTTTTCCACTCTTTTCTTGCATGAATGTGATCTTTATTGTTATTGTAGATATGGGCATATGAATACAATCTCGTGAGGGTACTCGGCATTTCCTGAGAGGCAATTGGGTATCCAAGATTAAATTACTGGTTGTCCGATCGTGTGGATGTTCCCGGCTCTCATCATGTGCATACTCATCGCTTTGTGTTGAGCCGCTTAACCTGGGATCAGGTAAAATAACATTAGTATACTTTAAATTTTATGTGAAAGTTTTACTTACCTTATGTTATTTTGCAAGTGAATTTGGCCTGGTGGAATCCAGAAGAGCGAGTAAACTGGTCTCCTTTGATGAGGGATGCACTATCTTTCCAACGCTCTCGCCGAATTATTGTTGGCCCAGTATCTAGTGGCTGGTTTCTCGGGGAGAGAGTTTATGAATGGTTTCTCGGTCCAGAGCAGCGGAGGTTTCCGATGCAAATCCCAGAATATACTTTAACTATTATGTCGATGTTGGAGGATGCATGGTAGTCAGCCCGGTATGGTTATGATGCTGAGTCATTTCTCCATTTATCGGGTCCATTTTATGCCCGTTTTATTCAAATGAGACTCTTGAACTTTGATGTATCTCCTGTCGGTGTGGGGAGATTTTTTATGAAAATGAGGGTAGATATGAGGAAGAACATCACGGAGATGCAGGAGAGTCTATTCCACATCTCGAGGCCAGTACTTCTCAGGTAAAACTTTTACCACTTTTCCATTGCAACTGCTTTTTCTCTCTTTGATTCTTTAATGATTGTTGCAAGTTGTTGGCTCGTTTGATCATGAGGCTGGACCTTCTTTTACTGCCCCTTTGTTTGCTCATTCTAGCCCGCCAGATCTGTCATTTCATCCGCAAGGCATTGATATGAACTACCTGGTATGTTTCTTATTTCATAATAGTTTATGCTATATGTATGCATGATTATGTATGCTCTTACCTTTTTCCTTCTTAGCTCACAGTGGAGGCTCGAAGAACAAAATAAGAAACTTCAAGAAGAGTTTGCTGCAAGTCGTCAGCAGGCTTCTCATTTTGAGAGTTTATATCATCAATCTGAACAACATTTTCAAGACTTCCGATTTCAGGGAATGAGGGATCCCTGTGCTTCTTCATCGAGAGGCCCCCAGACTGATGACCATGAGATCCTTTTGTCTGCTTCTGATGAAGACCATGATGGAATAGAACCTCAAGGTAATAGGAATTTTGGTGTTCCCACTTTAGGTGATCCCGGGATGAGTAATTTGTCGGGTTTTGGTACTCCCGCTTCGGGCGGACTCGGGACGAATGATTTGCCCCCTCCTCCAACAGGCGATGATTTTTTCCAGTCTTTATTTGGTGACCTACCACCACCCTCTTAGTGGTATGTAAATATTGTAGCAATTGTAAAACATTGTACAATAATGAAAAATATACAATTTTCCTCTTTACTGTAATCCTTTTTTTTACTTTATTGCACCACTTTTTTTTATTACAGTACACCATTAATTTACATCCACTTCTTTTGTTAAACCAAATCCAACGTGGTAAAGGAAATTCATTGCTACTTCCTTTCCTTATGCCATATGGACTTACTCTTTTCCATCATCTTTTCCTTTTCACTTTTGGAACAAGGTTTGTTTCTTCTATATAAATCACCCTTCATGCCATATTTTAATACATAAACCAAAATTCTTTCTCTTTCAACATGAAGACTCCCTTTAACAATTTTAACTTTTCCTTCATTCATCCATCATGACCGAGCATCATTTAAAGAGAATAAAAATTTTCATGGTCAAAACTTGATGTTTTAAAATGTTTTCAAAATGTCAAATTGGACCACTCCTTCTTATATGTCATGGCTTCCTTTTGGGATACGGATTCTAGGGTATTTAGAATTAATGGCTTTGAAATATGTCCCTTGATTGAAGAATTTGAGGCCATCCTTGGATATCCCAATAATCAACAAATGGCATTACCCACATTGATTTCCAAGACTCAACAGAAGATGCAGATGTTATTTCAAATTCCAATACCCGAAGTTCTTCGGTTGATGAGAGGTGAAAAAATTCTACTTGCTCCTTTGATTGACTTTTGTTGCTCTCATTTGGCCCCTACTAAGGCATGGGGACGCATTCTTTGTCTTTGCTTGCTCGGCCAATTCTTGTTTGTTTCTTCTGACAGCGATATTGATCCACTGGTATTGGATGTTATGGACCAAATGGAAGGAGGCTTGTCGCCAGTACCTGTAATCTTAGCCGAGACCTTAGTTGGATTAGACTGATTTAAATCAGGATTATCAAAGAGACTGACTGGAGTCCGTTGCTGCTTTAGGTAATTACCCAAACTGCCCTTTCGGGTTTTCAATTTAGGTTTTTCTTTTTTCTTTTTATTGCTCTAACTTTTGCCTAGTCCGCCCATGCGGGTTTTGAAAACTAGCGAGCTGTCCTAATTTTTGCCTAAGCTGCCCTTGCGGGTTTTCAACTTAGCGGACTTTTTTTTTAACTTAATTCTTTCTTCACAGATTTGGCTTCAGGAGCGTCTTTGTTTGCTTGATACTCCCTCCATGGATTTTGCCAGATACCTACCACATCATCATTCTGCTAGGAAGCTACTCCATCCAGCTTCTTCATATGCTGACTGGGATGACTGGATCCACTCACACTCTGAAGTCAATATCCATTGGTTGGTACCTTGGTGGAAGATTTCTCGTATCACCATGCGGACATACTTGATGTACGTTCCCCTTAATGCTCTTCGTCAAGGTACATGCTATGATCCTCGCAGACTTAGGCATCAGTATGGAACTGAGCTTTGTGATTCTGACTTTGCTTCTAACTTAGACATGCCTTGTTTGACTGAAACCTACTTGGATCAGCTGAGGCAAAGCTGGCCTGCACGTTACACTTATCGACTGCCATAGATTTTACATTTGTCAATTCAGAAAGTGTTTTGTTAGGACGAAAAATAACTAAAGTAATAAAAGATGCTTCTTTTCCATTTTTAATTTGTCATCACCTTTTGCAATTATGATTATTTATTTCATCCATATCTGGTCAAATACTTATAACAGTGCACAAAGAACAATTTTAACATTAATTCTATTTTATTAAATTGGGGAACAACCAAACATAAAGCCAGCATAATCAAGATCACTCTTGTTGCCAATTAGCCCCTTCGGGTTTTCTAATTGATGATTTTCTCTCATTTTGCCCTAATTGTTGCCTAGCCCGCCCTTTCGGGTTTTTGGAACTAGCGGACTGCTCTAACTTTTGCCTAGGCTACCCTTTTTTGGGTTTTCAACCTAGCGAGCTCTTTCTTTTTTTACTTTTCATATCATACATAAAACCTCTTCAACCTGTCAATGTTTACTAGCTCACTAAATTCATTCCCGTCCATGTCTGATAACTTCATCGCACCTTTATTCATGACTTGTTTTCACAACATATGGCCCTTCCTAGCTAGGTCTAAACTTCCCTCTTGGATTAGATACATTAGGCTTACATTGCTTCAATACCAAATCCCCAACTCTGAATTTTCTGACCTTAACCCTTCTATTATAGGCCCAAGCTATCTTCTTTTGATACAGTTGGTGATGATATAATGCCTTTAACCTTCTCTCTTCTAGTAGAGCTAACTGTGTGTATCTGCTTGCTACCCATTCCATTTCAGGCAGTTCAGCTTCCAAGACTACTCTCAGTGACTTGATCTCAATTTCAATTGGCAATACTGCTTCCATCCCATAAACCAAAGAGAATGGTGTCATTCCAGTAGGTGTTCGCACACTTGTCCTATATCCCCACAAAGCAAAGGGGAGCATCTCTGACCAATCCCTGTAAGTCTTGGTCATCTTGGACAGAATTTACTTATTGTCTTGTTTGTTGCTTCAACCGCACCATTAGCCTTTGGTCTATAAGGAGAGGATCTATGGTGATGAATTTTGTACTTTGAGAATAAATCCTTAATAACTCCTTAAAACTGCACCCCATTGTCTGATACCACATTGTGTGGGACCCCGTATCTGCATATGAGGTTCCTTTCAATAAATCTAGCCATTTGACTTGCACCCAGTTTGTTGAAGGATTCGGCTTTGACCCATTTTGAAAAATAATCTACTGCTACCACCATGAAACGTTGCCCGTTTGAAGATGTCGGATGTATCTCCCCTATAATGTCGATACTCCAGGTGGCAAATGGCTAGGGTGAAGACATAGAATGCAATTCTTCAGGAGGCATGTAATTCAAGTTACCATACATCTGACATTGTTGGCACTTCTTTACAAACTCAATACAGTCTTTCTCCATGGTCAACCAATAGTAACCTTATTGAATAATCTTCTTAACTAGGGCCAAACCATTCATGTGAGGACCACAACTTCCCGCATGTACTTCTGACATGATGCGCTCCACTTCAAGCTTTCTTAAACATCTCAAATGCACTCCATCAGGCCATCTTCGATATAACTCACCATGGAAGGTGATGTACTGCAATGACCACCGCCTTATGGCTCTTCTCTCTTTCTTTGTTGCCCACGGTGGGTATTCTCTTTCCTCTAAAAATCATCTTATAGTATCATACCATGCATCATAGTCTATATCAACTTCCATGATTGTCTCATATTCATAGCAAGGAGTTGATGAACTGGTCAAGATTAGAGGCTTAAGGAATAGGCTAACAGGGTTCTCCCATACCGAAGCTAATGTGGCCAGAGCATCAGCCATCTGATTTTCTTCCCTTGATAGGTGTATAAACCTGCACTCCTTAATGTTTTTTTTCATCATGGTCAAGTAATGGTGGTATGGTTTTAATTTTTCTTCTTTCAACTCTCAATCTCCATTTACTTGGGATACAACTAGCAGTGAATCACCATAAACTTCCACTTTATCCACCTTCATAATCATTAGGGTTTCCAAACCGAAAATACAAGCTTCGTACTCCACCATATTCTTGGTTGCCCTAAATTTTAATTTTTTGGCTAAAGGGATGAGTTCCCCTTCGGACAATTCTAGTATAACTCTTAAACCTGCTCCTTTCCTGTTTACTGCTCCATCAAAATACATTTTTCACCCTTGTACTTCAATTGCTTCTAAATGTTCATCTGGAAATTCCAAGATTACCTCTTCACTTTCTAGTAATGGTTGTTGAGCCAAGAATTTTGCCACCGCTCTACCTTTGATTGTTTTCCTGGTTACATACTCAATCTCAAATTCCTCTAATAATATCAACCATCGACCATATTTCCCAATTAAAGAGGGTGTCTCCCTTAAGTACTTCATTGGATCTAACTTGGAAATTGCTTGCACACTAAACGATTGAAAGTAGTGCTGCAACTTCTTAGAAGACCAAACCACGGCTATACAGGTCTTTTCGATGATACTATACTTAATTTCATAAGGTAGGAGCTTTCTACTCAAATAGTAAACGGCATGCTCAATCCCTAACTCATCTGCTTGGGCTAGCATGGCTCCTATTGACTCTTCTTCTACTGCTAAGTATAGTAATAGAGGTTTACCGGGTTTAGGTTGTTTTAAAACAGGTGGATTCAACAAATACTCTTTTCTTCGATCAAAGGCCTTTTAACATTCTTCATTCCATATGACCGGCTGATTCTTTCTAAGCAATTTGAAGATAGGCTCACAAATTGTTGTGAGCTTTGCTATAAATCTGCTAATATATTGCAGTTTACCAATGAATCCCTGAACTTCTCTCTTCGTCTTTGGGGCTGGCATATCCCTAATTGCTTTGACTTTGTCGGGATCTATCTCAATGCCATTCGGACCAATCACATGTCCCAACAATTTACCTGAGGTAACACCGAATACACACTTCTTTGGGTTCAATCTTAGCATAAAATTTCAAAGCTCTATCGAAGAATAATTCTAAGTTTTGGAAGTGTTGCTCTCTTGTATGTGATTTGACCATCATATCATCAACATATACTTTAACCTCTTTGTGCATCATGTCATGAAATAGTGTGGTGGCCATCCTTTAGTAGGTTGCTCCAGTATTCTTTAAGCCGAAAGGCATCACCCTATAACAAAATATACCCCATGTAGTAATGAAAGCGGTTTTGGCCTTATCCTCTTGGGCCATTAACACTTGATTATATCCGGAAAATCCATCTACAAACGAATGTAGCACTATAGAGGCTGCACTATCAATGAGAACATCTATATGAGGTAAAGGAAAATCATCCTTGGGGGAAGCCTTGTTCAAATCTCTATAGTCCACACAGACTCTTATTCTTCCATCTTTCTTTGGCACGGGTACTATGTTGGCTAGCCAATCTGGGTATTCTATCACTTCAAGGAACTTCACTTGTATTTTCTTAGTGACCTCTTCTTTAACCAATTCAGCCCACTCAGGTCTTAATCGCCTAAGCTTTTGTTTGACAGGTTTCATGTGAGTGTGAGTTGGAATATGATGCTCGGCTATGTCTCGATCTATTCCAGGCATATCCTCATAAGACCAAGCAAACACTTCTTCATATTTTTTGAATATTTTTTCAAATCTCTCTCTCTCATCAGGAGTAAGGTCGGATGCTATGCTAATGTTTTTAGGATTTTCAGTTGTTCCCAAATTTAATGATTGTGTGTTAACATAATTAATATTAAAGATGCTCATGTAACTGCTATTTGAAAGTATGCAACCATCAGGAGAAACATCACACAAGTAAGGAAAATCAGACTTTATTGCATTCATTTTGGAAAAGAAAACATCATCATCCTCATACAAAGCAGACAAATTAAAATCAAAATAAAAATCATTGTTCTCAAAATCATAAAGCAGGATGTCTTCAAACTTTTCTTCGACCAGTGCAGCAATCTCTTCCGGAGTCTTCTCAGCTTTCAGGGCAGCTTCATTCTTCTCTTTTGGATTGGATGCTTTGCTACCTGATAGGGTGAGCTCTTTCTTCATTTGCTCCACTAGCTTGGCAACATCTGTAAAAATTTCAAAACCTGGGATTAACTTACCCATGAACATGATTGGCTCAGGCCTTCCTTGGAGTGGTCCCATATCTAGAGCTTTGACAAAGATCTCTTCAAGTGGTGGGAAGCTCATCTTCTCATTCTTGTTTGGGTGGACATCATTGTCTTCATCATATCCCAACCCTTTTCTTGGAAGTTTGATATCTAAAATCTGGTAACTTTGTCAAACCGGCCATACCTTTTCCAAGACCAGCTCCGGGAAGGTAGTTCATGTTCTTCATCATATTTAAGACTTTGGAATCCATTACTTCATCATCAGAATTGTAGCTACTTGAAAGCCATTAGAGGCCTCTCAATCATTAGAGCGTTAACAATCTCATTATCTTCAGCTTCAATGACCACTGCCTCATCTCCATTGGGGAACTTGATCTTTTGATGAAGGGTGGAAGGAACTCCTCCAAGAGGATGAAACCATGGTCGTCCCAACCTTGACAGCCACTTTGAAAGTCCCTTTGGCATGCCTCTTAGTGTTGTCATAAGCACGAATCATTACCTCAGTCGGGATTAGATCTCTTGTTGACATGGCTAGCTTTGGCAATATCTTAAGAGGACAAACAATTATGGCGGACCCATCATCAACCATTACACAAGGAGTCATCTTCCCCTTAACTTCTATTTTGATAAAGAGAGGGCGGATGTGGTCTCTCCCCTCCTCCGGTAAGTCCGCATTGGAAAAAAAAAACTGCTCCCATATTAACTTCACTCTTTTCTTGGACCTCTTCACATTTCATTACTTCCCCAATTTTTATGAAGTTGATCAACTCCTCCGGTGTTGTGGAGGTAGAAATTGGCATGCTAGCTAAGGCTTTGGCCATAGTTTCTAGGTGCTTTTTAGAAGTAGCTAACAAGTCCCAAATGCTAACACTTGCTTGGGTTCTTTTCAATTGCTTGAGCACAACATCATCTTCTTCTATTTCGACTTCCTTCCCCTTATTAGTTTCTATCTCCTTAGGTGGTGGCCTTGCATAAGGCTTACCGGATCTAGTATTCATCACCTCATCTTCTTCGGGCTCGGACCAAGTCCACTCCTCCTTCTTGGATACAATATCATCATCACTATCACTTGAATCCCAAAACCCTTTGACAACACAAATTGCTACTTCTCCACCCATCATAGCTTGTTCAATTTTGACAAATGCCTCTTCTTCTTTGGTTGCTTTTTCATCCACATCTTGAAAAGAAGACATGACAAAGTCCTCATGCAAACCTCCTCCAATCATAAAGGTTGTCGGTGGTGGTACCCTATTGAATTTTGGCAATGGGTTGTCTTTGGTGTTTGGTTTGTTGGGCTCGGGTAGCTTCCCATTATCAATTAGATTTTGAATCTCATGTCTCAACCTTACACATCTATCCGTGTCATGCCCTTGCATTTGGTGAAACTGACAAAATGCTTTGGTGTGAAAATTAGGTGGGAGAGGGTTAGGCAAAGGGCAAGGATTTAAGGGTTGTAGCAATCCCTTCCTTTGAAGCTTATTGAGAACCCAAGACATT
This sequence comes from Garcia nutans, assembly GCA_947685225.1. NCBI lineage: Eukaryota > Viridiplantae > Streptophyta > Magnoliopsida > Malpighiales > Euphorbiaceae > Garcia > Garcia nutans. The sequence continues at coordinate 9,178,358 of CANTUV010000003.1, read as the reverse complement.
GGTTTTTCCAATTCTAAAAATTGTCTCCTCGTTCCTTGGTTAGTAGCGTTAACACCGACGGCCTTTTGCATGCTTTGGCTACTAGATTGATAGCTCCCTTTCTCATTCCTTTTTATTGCAAAATTGCTCTTCTCCCTTTCCCATTCTTTAATTTGCAAACCAGCTTGAAGAAGGTCTTTGAAATCGTGGATGAGTGTATGAGACATTCTCTCACGAAGACTAGGCAACACCCCTCTCACAATCATCCTTATTTGATCGGATTCATCGGGCCTCTTCTTGAGTAAAGCGGCCTTGTTTCTCCATCTCTTGACATAATCTACAAAATTCTCATTCGGCCTTTGCCTAATGGACTCCACTTCCATTAAGGTAACTTCTAACTCAACATTATATCCATATTGTTGGATGAAGGCTTTGTAAAGTAGATCCCAACTCTTTTGTGTTCCATCATCTAAGGTATTGAACTAATTTTGGACAACAGGGTTTAATGAGAGCATAAAGTACCTTAGGGTTTGAGCCTTAGTAGCTCGGGCAGATTGCATGGCAGTGATACACTACTTCACATGGAGATGAGGATTTTCGGTGCCATTATACTTAGCAAAGGAAGGCATCTTGAACTTATAAGGGACCTCTTCATCTTGTTCGAATAGTTTGCCGATCTCAGACATCTCTTCGGTTTTCAACTTCTTCTCAAATTTCTTTTCTAAATAAGCAATCATCCTTTCGACATCGGATGTCTCGGTCTTTTCAATAGTCACTTTCTCAACAACCTTCGATTCTTTCTTCTTCTCTTAAACATCTTGGTAGTATTGAGCCCAATCATTATCGTCATCAATGATCACTTTTTCATCATCAAAAACCACTTCACCAACTTTGGTCTTCCCTTTGTCCTTTGGCTTCTTAGTGCTAGCAGATGCCTCGACATGATTCTCTAAGATTGCAGTCAACTGGTTCTTCATGGTCTCAGCTAAGGCCTCTTTGATTTCTTCCATCTTGGCATTGAGGGCCTCATCCACCATCCTTTGAATTTGTTCAGGCTCCATTGTTTTAGTGAGCAAGTGATTGAGTCATTGCTAGATACTTCATCTCCAGTGTAGGTTGGATTGTTGTAAGCTTTAGAACTATCGTAATCCAGGGCTGTGAGCCAGAGAGGATCAATGATATGAGATGCAAATGTATGCATGTATGCATGTATGCACAAACAATCAACAAATAAGGATAAATAGGATGTTCCTTCCAACCTTATAACATCCACACACGAATGGCGAGTCCCTTTTCCTAGGTATATGGTTAACAAAATACCAACATGTGACATCTTGCTTTCGAATGATTCCCTCGGACATTTCAACCAATAGTTATATTTTTGAAAATGGAAGTCCATTTATAGTAATTCCCATTAATTAGGTTTTAATCCATTCAACCAACTATAATAGCTCTTATGCTATATTGGATTAAAATGAAATTAAGAGGTTTATTATAAATAGATTTCTCACTTGAAAAAGGTAACTAATGATTCATGCCAAAAACAAGCCCATGGTTAATTTATTCTTAGTGTAAACTAGGCCCACAATTGATTTTTGGTATTTCATAATTGACCTAAATATTTTTGCAAGCTCTTTGTAAGAAAAGTTTGGGTGAAAATATTTTTGTTTCTAAGCCCATTGTAAAAGATTTTAGAAAAATGGATTTTGGGCTTAGTATTTGGGCCATGGGCCAAAGAATTTTTGATTTGTTTTTAGAAAAGTCTTATGTCCAAAGACCAACTTGAAATTTTTTTGAAAATAGCTTTGGTCTTTTGGACTTTAAGAAAAGTTTATTTTGAGTTTACAATATACTTAGGTCATATTAGAAAAAGAACAAACCAAATAAGCCATGATTTAGACTAAGATAAACTAACCATGGTCAAACAACATCCATTTGGGGTAAAACCTAAGGAAAGTAACTAGGCCGATTACATGAGCTTTAGTCCTTGGGTTAAAAGGCTTAGGTTCTCATAGTAAGTATATACCAAATGGTATAAGGCTATGAGTGGTTATGCCATGCTCGATCTCCATACCTTGAGTGAAAGTATGGTATCCCTTACATAACATAACACGGGTAACACGGGCATCCTAACTCACGCACATGATGCAATCTAAGATGATGCAATGGATAATATCGTTATAAGAAAGAATAGAATAAAATAAAGACCAACGGAATCAACTTCTCTTTTCCCCAATGGAGTCGCCACTATGAGCGGGGATTTTCGCCCCCACTCCCGGTGGAATGATTCTTACGACTTCGGCACTGTTTAGGCTCAGGGCCTTAGAGAACACGGACCTAAGTCCGGAGAAAATGGAGTCGCCACCTGGACGGGCCGGGATAAAAGAAAGGGGTGGATGACTCGATTCCTAAGGAATCCCCAACCCCTTAATGTGTTCGGAAAGTTGGGTATGTGTAGGGAAGGTGAGAAATGGTCCAACACCCCCACAACGCCTGGTTCATTGGAACCGGCCTCCTTTACAGGTCTTAATATTATAAAATTCTTAAATACAACAATATTATCTATATTACACACAATAATTAAAAGAAAGCATCAATATATTAAAATCAAAGCAAGGTCCAAGCAAAACAAATAAATGGACACCCATCCAAAGATGGAAACATGTCCTTACATCACATGCCTAAATAGGACACCCACCGAAAGGTAGAAACAAGCCCTTTACATTGGTTCTAAAATAGAAAAGCAATTTAAATTACATGACTTTAACTAATGAGGTACCCACCAAGTGGAAACATACCTCTTACAACATTTAAAAATCTAAATAAATTGATAAAAGTAAATAACCATTCATCATAAATAAATCATTCATCAAAGGTATTAAATATAAATAAAAAGTAAACATCCATCCATAATAAATTAAGTAAACCAATTATTGAACTTAAATAAATTAAATCATATAAAATAAATCAATGCATAATCAAGTGTAGAATTAAATAAGGCAAATAAAAATCTAAATCATAGCTACTGTTTCCATTTTGGGTTCCATTTATTTTATGTTTTAGGGTTTTTGGATTTTCATGGGTTTAAGCTACTGTGACTTTTTTTTATGGAATTAAAATAGATTGAGGTTTCATGTTTTGAAAGGTTGGTAAGACTCTTTGATTAAACAAATTAAGGCTTGAATGGTGAAATCATGAAACTAGGGTTTTGGACACTTTAAAATACTTTTGATTCATGGTTTTAAATGATGATTTCAAGCTTACTGTGTAAATTTAAAATATTTGTGGTTTTATGGTTTTTTAAGTTTTAAAGGATTAAAGTTTAGAAAAAATTAAGGTTTAAGGTTTTAAGGGGTTAGGGTTTATTATCTTGAGTTTAGGAATTGAATTAGGGTTTTAGAAGTTTTGAATTAGGGTTTCAGGTGATCTTAGAATTTTAGAATTTGGAAAAAGCAATTGAATATTTTTAGGGAGTTTTATGAAAATACACCAACGATTTAAAGTTTATAAAGCAAAAAAGGTAGTTTTTAAGACTTTTGGAAAGAAACAGCATATAATTAGAGGTTTTGAAAAGAAACTAATTAAATTAGGGTTTTAAGAATTTGATGAAACAAAAGTAGCAATTGTAAGTTTTTTTTTTTGGAAAACAAAGCAACGAAATAGTGTTTTTAACTTTAGAAAAATCAAATTAAAGGTTCTGGGATTTTTTTTTGTCTTTGAAGAATTAAGCTACTGTAAACAAAAAAAACAAAAGGAATTTAGAATTCAAACCTTCTTTCTTGGGGTTGCACCAAAATTGCTTCTTGGACCAACCAAATCAAATGCAGTTGATACCTTTGATCATTTGCTAAATTGATTTTCGGCTCCTCAAAAATCAGCTTGGTTCCACTACTTTCCTTCACAGATTTTGCTTCAAATTTTTTCCAATTTCCTCCTTAATTTCTGATTACTTTTCCTCTTTTTTGTGTTGATATTTATAGAGGTTTTTTTATGGTTTTTTCCTAGTTACTCATGGCTTTCAATATTTAATAAGAAAAGGAAACCAAAACCTAATTATATTAGGTTTCGAAAAATTTGCGTCGGAAAAATTGCGCTGGCAAAAAAATCTGCCGTAGGAAAAATTGCGCTGGAAAAAAAAATCTGCAGCAGCTGCGTGCGAGGTGCACCTGCTGGCGGGCGAAATGGCTTGGGCCATAACTCTCAGCCCGACTTTTTTTTTGAATTATTTTTTTATTATTTTTGAATTTTTATTTTTTCTTAATAAAAATTAGATAGTAAAGCAAAAATTATTTAATTAAGATAACAAAATTTGTTTTGGACCAATTAAAATATATTAGACAATACAAAAATTATTTTGGACTAAATAAAATATATTGGACCAGACTGGGTCAAAAATTAAGGGTCTACAGGTCTCTTTCCTCTTCTGGTTAATTCGCATTTGAGAAAGATACCATTCCTATGTCAACTTCTCTCTTCTTTTGAACCTCTTCACACTTCGTTACTCCTTCAACTTTCATGAAGTTAACCAGCTCCTCAGGTGTTATAGAGGTGAAAATTGGCATGCTAGCCAAGGCCTTGGCCATAGTTTCGTGGTGCTTCTTAGAAGTGGCCAATAAGTCCCAAATGCTAACACTTGCTTGGGTTCTCTTCAACTGCTTAAGCACAGTGTCATCTTCCTCTTCTTTGTTCCCCACTTCAACTTCTTTTCCTTTATTGAATTATACTTCCTTGGGTTATGGCCTTACATAAGGCTTACCAGATCTAGTGTTCATTACTTCATCTTCTTCCGGCTTGGACTAGGTCCATTCCTCCTTCTTGGGTTCAAGATCATCATCACTATCGCTTGAATCCCAAAACTCATTCACAACACAGATTGCTACTTCTTTACCAACCATATCGTGTTTAACTTTGTTAAACACCACTTCTTCTTTGGTTGCTTCTCTATCCACATCTTGCAAAGAAGACATGATGAAACTTTCATGCAAACCTCCTCCAATCATGAAGGTCACCGGTGGTGGTACTCTATTGAACCTTGGCAATGGATTATCTTTCGTGTTTGGCTTGTTGGGCTTAGGCAGCTTCCCACTATCAATCAAATTCTGGATCTCATGCCTCAACCTCACACATCTATGCGTGTCATGCCCTTGCATTTGATGAAATTAACAAAATGCCTTAGTGTCAAAATTAGGTAGGAGAGGGTTAAGCAAAGGATGAGGATTTAAGGGTTGTAATAATCCCTTCTTTTGTACCTTATTGAGGACCCAAGACAACGCTTCCCCAATTCTGAAAACTACCTTCTTCATCCTTGGCCAGTAGCATTAATATCAACGGCCTTTTGCATGCTTTGGTTACCAGATTGGTAGTTTCCTTTCTCGTTCCTTCTTGTTGAAAAGCAATTCTTCTCTCTTTCTCACTCTTCAATTTATAGACCAATGTGAGCGGGGATTTTTGCCCCCACTTTCGGTGGAATGGTTCTTGCGACTTCAGCACTATTTAGGCTCGGGGCCTTAGAGAACACGGACCTAAGTCCGGAGAAAATGGAGTCGCCACCCCGACGGGCTGGGAAAAAAGAAAGGGGTGGATGACTCGATTCCTAAAGAATCTTCAACCCCCTAATGGGTTCGGAAAGTATCGTACGTGTGGGGAAGGTGAGAAATGGCCCAACACCCGCACAACGCCCGGTTCATTGGAACCGGCCTCCTTTACAGGTCTTAATATTATAAAATTCTTAAATATAACAATATTATCCATATTATACACAATAATTAAAATAAAGCATCGATAAATTTAAATTCAAAACAATTTCCAAACAAAACAAATAAATGGACACCTATCCGAAGATGGAAACATGTCCTTACATCCCATGCTTAAATAGGACACCCACCGAAAGGTAGAAACATATCCTTTACACTGGTTCTAAAATAGAAAAATAATTTAAATTACATAATATCTAACTAATGAGGTACCCACCAAGTGGAAACATACCTCTTACAACATTTGGAAATCTAAATAAATTGATAAAAGTAAATAACCATTCATCATAAATAAATTATTCATCAAAGGTATTAAATATCAATAGAAAGTAAACATCCATCCATGATAAACTAAATAAACCAAGCATTGAACTTAAACAAATTGAAGCATATAAAATAAATCAAAGCATAATCAACTATAAAATTGAATATGGCAAATAAAAATTCAAATTAGGGCTACTGTTTCTATTTAAGATTCTTTATTTCATGTGTTTAGGGTTTTGGAATTTATGGAATTAGGCTACTGTGAGTTTTTAAAGGAATTAAAGTAGATTAAGGTTTTATGTTTTAAAAGGTTGATAAAATTCTTTGATTCACCAAATTAGGGTTTGAGATGTATAATCATGAAATTAGGTTTTGGACACTTTAAAATATCTAGATTTGTAATTTATGGTTAATGAATTGTTGTTTTGGCTCACCATATTGAATTTTAAGCTTACTGTGAAAAATTATATTTATATGGTTTTAAAGTTTTAAAGAATTAGGGTTTAGGTTTTAAGGGAGTTAGGATCCACTGTTTTGAGTTTTGGAGTTGAATTAGGGTTTTAGGATTTTTTGAATTAGTGTTTCGGACAATGAATTAGTTCTTAGAATTTGGAAAAATAATTGATAATTTTATAAAGTTTTATAAAAATAAACAAAACAATTTTAAGTTTATAGAAGCAAAAAAGATGTTTTTGGGGCTTTTGGAAAGAAACAAAACTCAATTTAGGATTTTGAAAACTTGGAAAACAAATTAGGGGTTTTGAGATTTTGAGGAAACAAAAATAATGATTTGAAACTTTTTGGAAAACAAAGCAACAAATTAAGGTTTTTAAACTTTAGAAAAGGTGAATTAGGGTTCTTAGGTTTTTGAATTAAAAGAAACAATTAGATAATTAAGCTACTATGAAGAATAGAATTTAGATAATTGATGCATACCTCCGCCTATTGATTCCACCAAAAATTTCTTCTTTGATGAACAAAAACAAAGACAAGCTTTGCTGCCTTTGATGGATTGAATTGCTGTAAGAAAAAAAAAAGAAATTAGGTTGATTCACTACCTTTCCTACTTAGTTTCGGTCTAAATTTTTCTCTCAAATCCGATCCAATTTTTGATCAATTTCTCCTCCGATTTCTTCCTTCTTTTTGTGTTATTTTTGGTATTATTTATAGAACAATTTTATGGTTTATTCCTAGTTATTCACAGAAGCTATTATTGATAAGAAAAGGAAACCGAAACCTAATTGCATTAGGTTTGGAAAAATTTTGCTTCGGAAAAATTTCGCTGGCGAAAAAAAACTGTTGCGGAAAAATTGTGCTGGCAAAAAAAAATTACCAAAGAAAAATTATGCTGGCAAAAAATATTGCGTAGTTGACTGTGGCAGGGGCGAGGACTGGCTTGCGGGCCATTTCGCCTGCAGGAAATTCCTGCAGGCGAAATGGCCCATGGCCATTCGTCCAGCGCGCTGGTTTTTGGAGAAGATTTTTTCGTCGCTGTTTTTTTTTTTTTTTTTTTGATTTTTATTTTTTTATTAATAAAAATTAGATACTAAAGCAAAAATTATTTAATTAAGATAACAAAAATTATTTTAGAATAATTAAAATATATTGGACAACACAAAAATTATTTTATACTATTTAAAATATATTGGACTGGACTGAGTCAAAAATTAAGGGTCTACAACCAGCTTGCAAAATTTCCTTGAAATCTCGAATGAGTGTACGAGACATTCTTTTGTGAAGGCTAGGTAACACCCCTCTCATAATCATTCTAATTTGATCGGATTCTGTTGTCCCAAGATGGCAACCAAGAGGGGGGGTGAATTGGTTTCCTCAAGAAATAATGACAATTTAAAAAACTCAACAAACAAGAAATGCGGAATAGAGAGTTGGTTGAGTAATGGAGGAAAGAAAGAACACACAAGATTTATAGTGGTTCGGATTTACTTCAATCCTACATCCACTTCCTTAACAACTTGTTAAGGTTCCACTAATCTTTGAAGTTTTTACAAGCTCACTTCCAACTTTACAAGTGTTTTTCTTAGGCTCACACTTACAACCCAAACAAGAGTTTTACAAGGCTTACTCTCACAACCTAACAAGAGTTTTACAAGGCTTACTCTCACAACCCAAGTGTTTCCCAAGCTTACACTCAAACTTATACAATGGTGTTTTCAATGCTAACACCTAACATTCATAACAATTCAAATACAAGTTTAAGTAAAAGAAAATTTGTTGCTTGGCTATGAAAATCTTTTCTCAATGTTGTCTCTTTTTTTTGTTTTCTCATAGAAACTTTGTATTTATAGCCAATGTGGTCTTACTAGCCGTTATTGATGTTGAGAATAAAGTTTTGGCAGATTTGACCTTCTTTACTTAAACTGTCCGAAGCACTTCGCGGTCGCCCTTCATACAAGGATGGTCGCGCTCATGCTTCACGCGGTCATCCTTTTAACCAGGGACGGTCGCTACTTTTAAAAAGCTTCAACGGTCGAATTTTAGTGCTCTGCAGCTGGAATCTTGCCCATGATGTGTTTGTCGGACCGTTTCTTACCCATGCTGTGTTTGTCAGGACGGTCGCGCCAAGCAAAGGTGCGGTCGCCCTTTTTGAATATTGAAGTGGGTTTACAACGGTCATATCACGTGTCATTTTCTGACAGGGCAAAAAAGATGTCCTCCATAATTTGAATCTCGCGGTCGCCCTTGGTAGCCTTTCGCGGTCGAACTCATATTCTCGCGTCGAACTTCTGGACGCACCTGACGACGCGAACACTACTGTCTCTTTGAGCAATTTCTTCTTGAATTGTTGGGCGGTCGCGACTCTAAATGGGCGGTCGCTAAAGTGGTAAGCGAGGTCGAGTCATTCACCGTTCTTGTCACCGCGAACCTTACTGTGATTGTAATGATTTAAGTTCCTTGAGTAGCGGTAGTACAAGTATTTGGACGGTCGCTATTCTGTAGGAGCGGTCGCGACTAAGGTCGAACTTCTGACCGCGAAACCAACTGTGACAAGGTTTCATTCTGTAATTGCTTGGAGCGGTCGTATTCAGGTGAGGTGCGACCGCTAGAATTGTTCTGTTCACCTTTAATTGAAGCAACCTAATCCTGCAACAAGATTTCTCAAACACAAGTTAAATAGATCATCCATTTGAGTTGTCAAGGATCAAAATTAAGATCATTTGTCTAACAATCTCCCCCATTTTGACTTTGACAATTCAAATGGAATGATGAGAAAAATAATAAGTCTAAAATGCTCCCCCTTAACATATGCAACAATCATGGTTAAGAGCATTGTGATTATTAGTTTATCTTGGTGCAAATGTTATTGTTTGATGCAAACATTTATGTTATTGTTTGATGCAAACATTTCTCCCCCATAAACATTTCTCCCCTATTGCAAATGTTCAACAAATTTCAACATGTATACTTGTTTCTCCCATTATTGTATACTGTGTGTTTCATTCCATTTTGGTATTTTCTCCCCCATTGGCAGAGGCAAAATGAAAAAAAAATGTTAAGCAAAACCATTAACAAAGCAATGAAAGGGAATATAAACATTATATATATTAAAGTGGAGGAAAGTACAAAGAGAGATTAAAACAAGCATATTAAAATGCAAACAATAAGAAAAATCTAATGCTATTCTGAGTCATCATCTAACTCTAACTCTTCTTCAACTAAAGGAGCTTTCCCTTTATCTTGAGGTGCAACAGAGGCAGAGCTAGTACTAATGGACTCTTCTTCTTCAGCAATGCTTTGGGTGTAATCACTTATATCCCAATCTTCAAGGTTGCATTGAGGCAAGTCCAATTTGCCTTGCATGTCATAAAGATCATGGTGCATGTGGGATATAAGGTATATTCTCTTGTTCAAGTGCTGGAATCTCTTGGAGACACTTTTCTTGAACTTAGAGAGTTTCCTGGAGAGAGTTTTGATAGCTTGGAGGATCAACAATAGGTTCTCTAATGGTGATTCCTGGAACTCTCTTGGTTTGACCTTTGATTTTGGAAGTGGTTTTTCTTTTGGGGGCCATTGAAAACAGAAGGAGTAGGAGTAATCTGAAAAACAGAGAGTGATTGAGAAACAGAAGTTTTTAGGGTTTCAGAAGGAAGTTTGTGTGTTTTAATAGGCAAAATATCAGATAGACTGATGCTAACCACTCTTAAATAGATGTAGTAAAGAAAATAGCCGTTTATGACTGTTGGAAGTTAAGAGTTGCGACCTATCACACAGCCAACGGTTATAAATTTTCGAGCAGAGTGTACATGGTGCGGTCGTACTTTCAACAAGGTGTGATCGCGACATGTGATCTAGCGACCATTAGTAAGATAGGTACGCTCGCGAGGGAAGAAACTGTCTGTAACGGTCGAAACTATTCAAATTGGTGCGGCCGCGCACAAATTTTCTCGACCGCGCACAAAGATTTTTATTGAATGAAACTAACAGACGAGATAGCGATCGCTAAAGGACACTGGAGCGACCGCGACAAACTTAAAAATGAAAGATTCAAAGAAAGATGGAAGATATTCCAAGTGTGTTAAGAAAAATTAATTTCATGCACATAGAAACTTTATTTTAAGGCAAAAATTTGAATTAACTCAAAGTGATTCCATCAATCATTCCTAAATTGAGTTTGATGAAGTTAAGTCTATCTTCATTCAAGGGTTTTGTAAAGACATCAGCAAGTTGATTTTCTGTATCTATGAATTCTAAGATTATATTCTGATTTTGTACATTTTCTCTTAAGAAATGATGTCTAATATCTATGTGTTTGGATCTAGAATGTTGGATAGGATTCTTAGACAAATTGATAGCACTAGTGTTGTCACATTTAATGGAGATATTGTTAAACATTTTACCATAGTCAAGCAATTGTTGTTTCATCCATAATACTTGTGTGCAACAAAAACATGCTGCAACATATTCTGCTTCCGTTGTGGATAAAGCAACCGATGCTTGTTTCTTACTATGCCAAGAAACTAGACAATTACCAAGAAAGTGACATGCTCCTGTTGTGCTTTTCCTATCTAAGATGCTACCAGCATAATCTGCATCTGAAAATCCTATAATATGAAATGATGTGTTTTTAGGATACCAAAGTCCTAAATGTATTGTACCACTCAAATATTTCAAGATTCTCTTAGTGGCATTCAAGTGTGATTCTTTAGGACTAGTTTGAAATCTAGCACAAAGACATACACTATACATTATATCAGGCCTAGAAGCAGTTAAGTAAAGTAGTGATCCGATGATACCTCGATATTTCTTCTCATCTACTGCTTTACCATTATCATCTTTACCTAATTTCAATGATGTGCTCATAGGAGTTTTGCTAGTTTTGCAGCCATCCATTCCAAATTTCTTGATGAGTTCTTTTGTATATTTGGATTGGTTGATGAAGATCCCATCTTTACATTGCTTGACTTGCAGTCCAAGGAAAAACTTGAGTTCACCCATCATGCTCATTTCAAATTCCCTAGTCATACAAGAAGCAAATTCTTTGCACAAGGCTTCATTAGTAGCTCCAAATATTATGTCATCCACATAAATTTGTACAATCAAAATGTTGTGCTTATCCTTTTTAACAAAAAGAGTTGTGTCTACTTTTCCTTTTGAAAAACCATTTTCAAGCAAATATGCACTAAGTTTATCATACCAGGCTCTAGGTGCTTGCTTTAATCCATATAAAGCTTTGGTAAGTTTGAAAACATGATCAGGAAATTTGTAGTTTTCAAAACCAGGAGGTTGTTCAACATAAACTTCTTCATTTATAAGTCCGTTTAGGAATGCACTTTTGACATCCATTTGATAAAGCTTAAAATTCATATGACATACAAAAGCAAGTAATATTCTAATAGCTTCTAATCTGGCTACTGGGGCAAAGGTTTCATCATAGTCAATACCTTCTTCTTGATTATAACCTTTGGCTACCAATCTTGCTTTATTTCTAATGATGTGACCATTTTCATCAAGCTTATTCCTATAAATCCATTTGCATCCTATTATAGAATGATCTATAGGTCTAGGAGTAAGTTGCCAAACATTATTTCTTTCAAATTGATTAAGTTCATCTTGCATTGCAGTTATCCAATTTTCATCATTTAAAGCTTCCTTAACAGTTTTTGGTTCAATTTGAGAAACAAAAGCAAAATTAATATCAACGTGATTAATTTTAGATCTAGTAGTTACTCCCTTTGATGTTTCTCCAATGATGAGTTCCTTTGGATGATCTTTCTTGTATTGCCAATCCTTAGGTAGATCTTGAGTCTTTTCTTCAAGTTGATTGATCTTTGGAGCATCAATAGATTCAAGAGGTTCAAGAGTACCTGCAGGGTCATTGAAAGTAATACCTTTCTTTTGATCAAGTTTAGATGATTCATCAAATACAACATGCATTGATTCTTCTATAACTAGAGTTTTCATGTTAAATACTCTATATGCTTTGCTATATGATGAATATCCTAAGAATATGCCTTCATCTGATTTGGATGAGAATTTTCCAAGATTATCCTTGGTATTCAATATGAAGCATTTGCATCCAAATACTCTAAAATATCCAATTCTGGGTATTCTTCCATTCCATAGCTCATAAGAAGTTTTATTAGTTAAATGCCTTTTATAAACACGATTTGCAATGTAACAAGCTGTATTAACGGCTTCCGCCCAAAAATAAGATGGTAAATCATATTCATTGAGCATTGTCCTAGCCATTTCGATTAAAATTCTATTTTTCCTTTCAACTACACCATTTTGCTGTGGAGTTCTAGGAGCAGAAAAATTGTGTGAAATGCCAAGTTCATTGCAAAAGTCTTCAAAGTTCTCATTTTCAAATTCTTTGCCATGATCACTTCTAATAGATGTGATCACATATCCTTTTTCATTTTGAACTCTTTTTGCAAAGGTTTTGAAGTAATTAAAGGCTTCATTCTTTTGAGCTAAGAAATTAACCCATGTGAATCTAGAGTAGTCATCAACAAGAACAAATGCATATGATTTGCCTCCTAAGCTTGTAACTCTATTTGGTCCAAACAAATCTAAATGAATGAGCTCTAAAGGTCTAGAGGTGCTTATAACACTCTTTGATTTAAATGAGCTTTTATGTTGCTTACCATGTTGACAAGGTTCACAAATCCTATCTTTATCATATTTTATCTTAGGTAAGCCATCAACTAAGTTCTCATTACAGATATATTTTAATTGATCCATACCAGCATGTCCTAGTCTTCTATGCCATAACCATGCATCATTATTAGTGGACATTAAACATGTATGATTTGAATGTATGCTGACATTGTAAGTGTTGTTTGTTCTAGTGCCCTTAAATATGATAACATCATTTGAATTTGTGATTTTGTATTCCTTAGAATCAAACTTGACAAAGTATGCTTTATCACAAAGTTGACTAACACTTAGCAAGTTATGTTTCAAACCATCAACAAGCCATACATCTTCAATTAAATCCTTACCAATAGAACCAATGGAGCCAACACCAAGAATTTTACCTTTAGCATTGTTTCCAAAAGTTACGTTACCTCCACGTTTATAGGTAATACTTGTAAAGAGCTTTGCATTTCCAGTCATATGCCTTGAGCATCCACTATCCACAAGCCATGTGCTTTCATTGGTAGTAGATTTTAGGCATACCTACAAGACAATTGTGATCATCTTCTTTTAGGTACCCACATATAGTTGGGTCCTTGATGGTTAGTAGAAAGAGTGCCTTCTAAATTGAGATGAGCTTTTCTTATATAACAATAGAAATTTTTGTGACCAAATTTCATGCAATATGTGCATTGCCATGGTATCCTATGCTTCTGCATTTTTCTTTTTGCATTATACATACAACTACAAGTATGTGATTTCTTTTGTACAAGTTTAGTGAACAACAATGCATAATTATTTTTGGCTTTATCTCCTAGTGAACCATAAGAAGTTCTTTTAGACTTGGTGCAAGCATCTTTGATATGAACATCAGAAATTTTAGTTGTAGATGCTTTCACAAATGTTGGTTTGCTAGGTGCAATGTTGGTTGAGCCATTGAATCCTAATCCATATTTCAAGGAAGGTGATCTTTGATTATTAATTAATGTGTTCAATGCTTCCTTTCCTTCATGAAATCTGGAAATTGATTCTTTTAGTTCTTTTAGTTCATGCTTCAATGCCTCATTCTCTTTAATCACCTTTTCTAAGTCATGTGAGCTTTTATTTAATTCTCCTATTGTATTCATTAAGTGTTCATTTGAGGTTTTCAATTCTAAGGTAGAGTTCTTTAAGCATATAAAATCCTTTTCTAACTTAGAGTTTTTCTCTTTATAGAGCATCATTTTAGAGAAATATTTTTCTATTTTAGAATTCATGTGCTCAATCAAGTCACTATCATCTATATCATTTATATCATCATGTGCTACAAGATCAAAGGATTGAGTACTTACCTCATTGGAGTCATCTTCAATAGCCATGAGACAAAGATTTGCAATTCCTTCTTCTTCTTCTTCTTCACTTGAGGAAGAGTCATCCCATGTGGCTTTGAGAGACTTTTTCTTTTCTTTATCCCATTTCCTTTTGTTCTTTAATTTGTAGCAATCCGATTTGATGTGACCAGTTTTTCCACATTCATAGCACTTTACCTCATTTTTCTTTTCTTTATCTTTGAAGGAGAATTTAGGAGGTGTACCTTTGTTTGCTTGTAATCTTTTCTTCCTTTTCCATTCATTCATTCTTTTTGAGAACATTGCCATTTCATCTTCATCATCAGTACCTTCATTGCTTGAGCTCTCAGCTTCTTTGATTGCTTTGAGTGCAATTGGTTTTCTCTTTTCTTTCTCACCTTGATCTTCTTCTTTTTCACTGTGCAGCTCAAAAGTGAGTAATTTACCAACTAGCTCGTCGGTTCTTAATGTGCTGAGATCATGAGCTTCTTCTATGGATGATACTTTGGATTCAAAGTTCTTTCTAGCTCTTAGGGCTCTCAAGATTTTACTGTTTACATCACCTTGATCATATACCTTGCCATACTTCTTTAGTTCATTGACAATAGAAAGCAAGCGATTTGTCATGTCGGTGACATTTTCATTTGGTTTCATCTTGAATAGCTCATACTCATGAACATGCATTTGTTTCTTGGTAAATCTTACCTGAGTTGTACCTTCATGGTAGTTTTCAAGTGTTTTCCAAATGCAATGTGCACAAGTTAAATGTTGAACTCTTCCACCTTCTTCTCTTGAAATGGAGTTCATCAAGATGGAAGCAGCTCTATTGTTCTTGAATCGATCTCTGATATTGCTAGTTGACCATTAAGCTTTGGGAAGTGGAACTTGAATAGCGTCAACTTCATGAGTGGGAGATTTCCACTCATTTTCCACGAAATCCCATAGTTCAATCCCTTCACTATCTAGAAACAAATACATTTTGTGTTTCCAATATGAGTAATCCGTTCCATCAAAGTAGGGTCTAAGAATAGAGTTAAGATTTCCATGAGAGCTTGATGAAGAAGAAGTTGCCATTGTGGATCAGATTTCACAATTAAGTTTAAGAAATCTCAGGGCTCTGATACCAATTGTTGTCCCAAGATGGCAACCAAGAGGGGGGGTGAATTGGTTTCCTCAAGAAATAATGACAATTTAAAAAACTCAACAAACAAGAAATGCGGAATAGAGAGTTGGTTGAGTAATGGAGGAAAGAAAGAACACACAAGATTTATAGTGGTTCGGATTTACTTCAATCCTACATCCACTTCCTTAACAACTTGTTAAGGTTCCACTAATCTTTGAAGTTTTTACAAGCTCACTTCCAACTTTACAAGTGTTTTTCTTAGGCTCACACTTACAACCCAAACAAGAGTTTTACAAGGCTTACTCTCACAACCTAACAAGAGTTTTACAAGGCTTACTCTCACAACCCAAGTGTTTCCCAAGCTTACACTCAAAACTTATACAATGGTGTTTTCAATGCTAACACCTAACATTCATAACAATTCAAATACAAGTTTAAATTAAAGAAAATTTGTTGCTTGGCTATGAAAATCTTTTCTCAATGTTGTCTCTTTTTTTTGTTTTCTCATAGAAACTTTGTATTTATAGCCAATGTGGTCTTACTAGCCGTTATTGATGTTGAGAATAAAGTTTTGGCAGATTTGACCTTCTTTACTTAAACTGTCCGAAGCACTTCGCGGTCGCCCTTCATACAAGGATGGTCGCGCTCATGCTTCACGTGGTCGTCCTTTTAACCAGGGACAGTCGCTACTTTTAAAAAGCTTCAACGGTTGAATTTTAGTGCTATGCAGCTGGAATCTTGCCCATGATGTGTTTGTCGGACCGTTTCTTGCCCATGCTGTGTTTGTCGGGACGGTCGCGCCAAGCAAAGGTGCGGTCGCCCTTTTTGAATATTGAAGTGGGTTTACAACGGTCATATCACGTGTCATTTTCTGACAGGGCAAAAAAGATGTCCACCATAATTTGAATCTCGCGGTCGCCCTTGGTAGCTTTTCGCGGTCGAACTCATATTCTCGCGTCGAACTTCTGGACGCACCTGAGGACACGAACACTACTGTCTCTTTGAGCAATTTCTTCTTGAATTGTTGGGCGGTCGCGACTCTAAATGGGCGGTCGCTAAAGTGGTAAGCGAGGTCGAGTCATTCACCGTTCTTGTCACCGCGAACCTTACTGTGATTGTAATGATTTAAGTTCCTTGAGTAGCGGTAGTACAAGTATTTGGACGGTCGCTATTCTGTAGGAGCGGTCGCGACTAAGGTCGAACTTCTGACCGCGAAACCAACTGTGACAAGGTTTCATTCTGTAATTGCTTGGAGCGGTCGTATTCAGGTGAGGTGCGACCGCTAGAATTGTTCTGTTCACCTTTAATTGAAGCAACCTAATCCTGCAACAAGATTTCTCAAACACAAGTTAAATAGATCATCCATTTGAGTTGTCAAGGATCAAAATTAAGATCATTTGTCTAACAGATTCTTCAGGCCTTCTCTTGAGCAATGCAGCCTTATTCCACCACCTCTTCATATAGTCCACGAACTTCTCGTTCGGCTTTTTTCTAATGGACTCCACCTTCATTAGAGTAACTTCCAATTCAACATTGTATTCATATTATTGGAAGAAGGCCTTGTATAGCAGATCCCAACTTTTTTTAGTACCATCATCTAAGGTATTTTACCAATTTTGGATAACGGGATCCAATGAGAGCATGAAGTACCTTAGAGTTTGTGCCTTGGTAGCTCGGGCAGATTGCATAGCAGTGATATATTGCTTCACATGGAGGTGAGGATTTCCGGTTCCATCAAACTTTGCGAAGGATGGAACTTGAACTTGTATGGAATTTCTTCATCTAGCTCAAACAATTTATCAATCTTGGACATTTTTTCAAATTTTAACTTCTTTTCAAACTTCTTTTCCAGGTCAGCAACCATCTTCTCAACATCCGAAGTTTTAATTTTCTCTACAGCTGATCTTTCAACAACCTTTGGCTCCTTCTTCTTGTCTTGAGGATCTTAGAAGTATTGAGCCCAGTCGTCATCATCATCAATGACTACCTTGACATCATCAAAAGCCACTTCACCAACCTTAGCCTTCATTTTGTCCTTTGGCTTATTGGTGCTAGCAGATGCTTCAGCATTGTTCCCTAAAATTGCAGTCAATTGGTTCTTCATGGTCTCAGCTAGTGTCTCCTTTAGTTCTTCCATTTTAGCATTGAGGGAGTCATCCACCATTCTTTGAATTTGTTCGGACTCCATTGCTTTTGGTGAGAATGTAATTGAGTTGCTGCTGGATTCTTCATCTTCGGTGTAGGTCAAATTTTTGTAAGCTTTTGAACTATTGTAATCCAGGGCTATGAGCCAGAAAGGATTAATGATGTGTGATGTAAATGTATGTATACAGGTATGCATGTATGCGCAAATAATGAACAAACAAAGATAATTAGAACGTTCCTTCCAACCTTATAACTTCCACACACGAATGTTCCTAGGTTTATGGTCAACAAAATACCAACATGGGATATATTATTTTCAAAAGAATTCTCTCGGACGTTTCAACCAATAGTTATATTTTTAAATATGAAAATCGGTTCATGATAATTCCCATTAATTAGGCTTTAATCCATCCAATCAACTAAAGCAGTTTTTATGCTATATTGGATTAAAACTAAATTAAGAGGTTTATTATAAAGAGATTTCTCACTTGAAAAAGTAACTAATGATTCATTCTAAAAACAAGCCCATGATTAATAACTCTTAGCATAAGTTAGGCTCACAATTGATTTTTGATATTTTTATAATTGACCTAAATATTAGTAAGCTCTTTTGAAAAGGTCGTAATGAAGTGAAAAATAGTTTTGTTTCAAAGCCCATAAAAAGATTTTAGAAAAAACAAATTTTGGGCTTTGTATTTGGGTCATGAGAAAAAGAATTTTTGACTTGTTTTTGAAAAGTTTTATGTCCAAAGACCATTTTGAAAATTTTAAAAATAGTTTTGGTCTTTTAGATCTTAAAGAAAATTTTATTTTGAGCTTAAAATGTATTTAGGTCATATTAAAAAAAGAATAAACCAAATAAGCCATGATTTAAACCAAGATAAATTAACCATAGTAAAAAAAATAAGCATTTGGGCTAAAAACGTAAGGAAAGTAACTAGGCCAATTACATGAGCTTCAGTCTTTGGGTTAAAAGGCTTAGGTTTCCATAGCAAGTATATACCAAAAGGTACAAGGCTATGAGTGGTTATGCCATGCTCGATCTCCATACCTTGAGTGAAAGTATAGTATCCCTTACATAACACAACACGAGTAACACGAGCATCCTAACTCACGCACACGATGCAATCTAAATGATGCAATGGATAATATCATAATAAGAAAGAATATAATAATATAAAGACCAATGGAATCAACTTCTCTTATCCCTAGTGGAGTCGCCACTGTAAGCGGGGATTTTTACCCCCACTCCCGGTGGAATGATTCTTGGGACTTCGACACTGTTAGGCTTGGGTCTTAGAGAACACAGGCCTAAATCCAGAGAAAATGGAGTCGCCACTCGGATGGGCCAAAAAAAGAAAGGGGTGGATGACTCGATTTCTAAGGAATCCTCAACCCCCCTAATGGGTTCGAAAAGTTGGGTACGTGTGGGGAAGGTGAGAAACGGCCCAGCACCCCCACAACACCCGGTTCATTAGAATCAGCCTCCTTTGCAGGTCTTAATATTATAAAATTCTTAAATATAATGATATTATCCATACTACATGAAATTAATAGAATAAATGAATACTTTATTAAAAATCATGGCAAGGTCCTAACAAAATAAACAAATGGACACCCATCCAAGGATGAAAACATTTCCTTACATTGTCCATGTCTAAAACTAAATAGGACACCCACTAAAAGGTAGAAATGTGTCCTTTACATTAATCCCAAAGCTCGAACATAAGTTAAATTACATGATGCTTAATACATGAGTTACCCAAAATATGGAAACATACCTCTTACAATATTTTGAAACCAAAGCAAATCAATAAAAATAACCAACCAACCATTCATCATAAATACATCATTCATTGAAGACATAAATTGAATATATAAATAAATCATTAATCAAACTGTATAATAAATAATCACTTAATAATGAGACAAATAAATATGCAAATTTAAGTTTATGTATCAACTTAGGGTTTCTTAGATAATATTTAAGGTTTTGGAATTTATATCTAAAAGCTAGGGCTTTGGAATCTTAAAGAACTAATATTATTGTTAGGTTTATTATTTTAGAAGGATTATGCTACTGTGTGATTAAAATTACAAAATTTAAGTGAATAAGGTACAAACCTATGAAAATAAGATTAAAACTTAAATATTTAAAAAGAAATAGCTACTGTGATAATAAAATAATAATTGATTAAGGTTTTAAGAAAATAGATTAGGGTTTAGTTTAAATTAGGGTTTGGATTTCTAAGAAAACTAATACTATCATATTTATTTTTGAAAGAAGAGGCTACTATAAAAATTTTGAAATTTTGATTTAATTAGGGTTTTATAATTTTGAATGATTATTGGTTTTGATTAACAAGAAACTAAGCTACGGTTGTAATTATAACAACAAAATAGCTACTGCATAAAACTTTCTTTTTAATAAAACTAACTAATGGCTATTGTGTTCTTTAAAAGAAATAAATAAATTTGTCCCTTGATGTTCATAGTTATTTATTACATGAGATTTGAAAGTTATAATTCATCAATTTTAATTGTCAATGATTAATGAATGAAGATGGTTTTTGATAAATTAAATTAGATATAAATACCTATGTTTGAAGGCTCCACCAAAATTGTTGAATGAAAATTTGGGATGAGCTAAAACCAAGGCAGTCATTGCTTGCTTGCTTGTTGCCTTAATTTTCTTGTTAAATTGCTATGGTTTTAGAGTTCCAAGCTTCTACTGAAAAATCACCTTAAAAGCTTCCAAAAGTCCGTCCCCAAATAAAAAGAGTACAAAGTTCAAAAAATTCAAAGTCCCAGTCCCTTCTCTAATTCTTTTAATGTCGTATTTATAAGAGAAAATTAAAAAATAATACTAATTGATTAAGGAAATAAAATTGTTTAAGGAAAATAAAATTGTTTAGGAAATAAAACTTTAAAATCGAGTAAAGGAAGGTTTTGGCAAAATCGGCAGTGCGGGCAAATGGGCTTGCGGGCTGCGAGGCGCTTGGGCGAGAGGCGTTGGGCTAGCCCCAATTTGTCGTAGGCAACGCCAATTCTATGCGGCGAATTGACTGCAACAAAAGAGAGTGAAAAATAATATGACTTTTGATAGGGTTTTAGAGTTTTTGAAAAAATAATTTGAGTTCTGGACCCGAAAATAATTTGTGTTTTGAAAAATTAATTTGGGTTATGGATCCAAAAAAATTTTGGGTTCTAGACCCGAGGCGAGTTCTGGTCTCAAAAATAATTTAGGCTCTGGACCCGAGATGAGTTCTGAACTCAAAAAAAATTTGGGATCGAGACCCAAAATGAGTTCTGGACTCAAAAATAATTTGGGCTCTGGACCCGAGATGAGTTCTGGACTCAAAAATAATTTGGGCTCTGGACCCGAGATGAGTTCTGGACTACAGCAGGCCAATTGGCCGCAACCACGTGGCGTGCACCGATTCGATCGTCCAATTTTTATTTTCTATTCTTTATGTATATATTTTTATTTTTTATTTTTACTATTAAAAATATTATTATTAAAATAATAAAATAAATAATAAATCTTATTTTATTATAAAAAATAAATATTATTAAATTAAAATAAATATTATATAATTAAAATAAATAATAAATATTAAAATACTATAAAAATTATTAGAGACTATTTTAAAATGTTTGGACTGGACTTAGTCAAAATTAAGTGTCTACAGCTGCCACAAGACCAGAGCCTGTTGCATAGCATATAAATATTTGATTTTGATTAAGCATATTATATTTATTTAACATGGAAAAATGTTGTAAACTTTTAGTATTTGATTAAATATTATGGATATTTTAAATAACTTTTAGTATATATAAAAATGTGGTTTTGATATATCGGATATTTTGGAGAAATGTCAGAGATTTGCTTAATGTAAATTTTATTAGGAATGTAGTTTTATTGCAGGTTGTGATTTTGTTGAGTTTTGGAAAATATTGAAATTAAAGATAAAACTCTAGCAAATTTTTTTCAGAGATTTTCTTTTAATATTTGTATTTGATATTTAACAATTTATCTAATTATTTACCTAATAAATTAATCTTTTAAAGGTACAATTATTTTGTTAAAAATAAAAGGAAATTTCATCTCTATTAATTATTATGACATTCTTGTATTCTATATATGTATTTTACATAAACAAATTGTATGTATTATATGTATATAGGATATAAGGGTGTTACATTTATTTTTGTAGCAGAGCCTAGGTTTGAGGTTCTCGACCTAGGTGGATTTTAAAAGAGAGTAAATGGGATTTTAAATGTGTTTTTAGAGTGTGATACATGCATATACATTAGCACCAAAATTGGTCTCTGATGTGGCAATATTTATGTGTGGTAACAAATATAAGTTGAGATAATATTTGAGACACACATATCAAAGGAGGATAGTGTTAAGAGTTATGCTTATTATGAATAAAGAATGTGAAATTGAGTATGGGATGTGGAAATGAATCATAATGTTATAGTGATTAAGGGTATTTGTTGAAGGAATTGGTAACGAGGAGAAGAAAAGAAATAACTAAATGATTGAATCCAAGTACTGGAAATAGTATATATATACTATATACTTGTTGTAGATTTAATAGCAAGATTATGGGATGATTTAAGTTGGCCTGTAAATTACATACAGAAGTATTTGGAAAGTTAAAATAAAATGATTGTTAGTTTACAGGAATAAGTGATTATATGTGTAGAGGAACATATTGAGGACCAAAATTAGTATGTTAAATTATTATTGGAGTTAAAAGAGATGAATTTCAAATTGAATTTAGAGTATAATGAGATTGACAAAAGGAACTGATGGAACATTAACTCATTGGATGGAGAAATTAGATAAAAGCAACGATTTGATAAGACGTTTGATGAATGTATTTGAACATATAGAGTTGGTAAATGTGTTAAAGGAATAAATAAATATTACATGTATATGATTATAAACATAGTTTAAATATACAGATTGTATAACTATTATGTACTTAAAGGTACTATCATTTGGTGATTTAACATAATTGATTAAGTACATATATAAGAAGTGTGGGTAAGTTAAATTATAATTATTGTAAATGATAAAAAATAATAATAATATAATAACATATATATTATTGGTAAAGAAGAAAACCTAATGATATTGTGTTATCATTAGTATTGAGGAAAAAATGATATTTTAAGGATTGAGTTATGAGTGTTAAGAGATTAAATAGTATGGTAAAATGAAATAATAAAGTCTAGATGAAAAATGTATAAGATATACAAAATGATATAGTAATTAGTGATTGGAGTTACTATTATTTTGTGATGTTACGAGCATTCAATTTTTAATATAGAATTGAAATAATTGAACAATTGTACATTTTTAAAAAAATAATTTTGATGGTTGATACTCAATTTTGAGATGTAACTTAGTATTCTTTAATTTTAAGATTATATGGTTATTCAGAATTTGAATGTGTAAGAAGAAAGTAAAGAGGTGAGAATTTTACAGAGAATTTGTGTGATATAGGAAAATTAAAATGCCTCGAATATGGATGAGAGCAAATATTCTTTGCTTCATAAAATTGTGTATGCATGAGAAATGTTTAAAAATAATATTTTAAGGAAAGTATTTCATTTAAAACTAATTGTTTTTTCCTTGTTAATACTGCTGGAGTCGAGAATTGTATGTGATAATTTAGAAGTTTCCGAAGATGGTATTATAATGGTATAATTGTAAGTTAGTCTAGTATTGCTTGATCATATTAAAAAAGTACATAAGGAGGATTTGATATTTCTAAACGTAATTAAGGAGATAAATAAAAGGGAGAGAAGGGATTATTTGGTTAGAAATGGTGACAAATGTGGTTTTAAAACGAATTGTGTGAGATGGATGGTATAAGGATTTGAGATTGTTAATTGTTTTTAGATAGTTTTGTTTATCACAATAAGTAACTTCGAGGATGAAGTTATTTAAGGGAAAAAAAATTATAACAATCGTAATTTTATTAAAATATAAAAATTAAATCCCTTGGAAGGTTAATTAAAGTGTTGGAAAAAGGATTAATATAAAACATATATGTTCGGTATATAAAAATATACCTAAAGTATATATATATATTTTTAAAAAAAAGAATTCACTAAAAGACAAAAAGTTAAATATTAACAAGGGTAAAATGATAAAATAAAAGTTAAAATAAAAAAGTTAAAATATAAATATAATAATAAAATAAATAAATAAAGAATTTAAGATACTGGAAGATGATGGAAATTTAGGATTTATTAAATATTAAATAAATAAATAAATAAATATGTGGCTACAATTAGAAAGAGAATAAAAAGTCAAAGACCACTTTTCCATCATCCTCTTCTCCTTCCTCTGGTTTTGGATGATTTTCTCCATTAAAGCACAAGTAAAACTTTTCTTTAATTACTCAAAATTTGGCAAAGAAATTAAAGGAAGTAAGGAAGTTTTGAAGAAAGCTTAAGTAATAGGTAAGTTTATTTAAATTTAAGTAGCTTTTCCTTGAAAATTTGATTATGTGAAATATTGATTTTTGATAGAGATATAGATAATTGTTAATATGAATAGTAGTGGTGTTATTTTGATATGAAAGTGATAATTTTAAGGTTGGATGATTTAAAAGATTGAGTTTCATAGAAAGTTGGAAAGAGGTAGTAAGGGTGTTTAGGGTTTTGATTGGGGTTTTATTAGAATGCATGTCGTTTGAATTTAATTGATTAAATTGTGTTTAAATGAGATTCTAATGAGATAATTGAACTTAAAACTTAGTTTGAAATTTATTAGAATAATTTCCTAAAATTAAAGTGTATTAGGAATAAAAATTAAAAATTAGGTACAATTGTGAATTTGAAGTCTGGATAGTTAAAATGAGAAGAATTATGTTTTTAATGGACTATATTAACTTATAATTTGATTAGACATTGAGTAGAGTGGACTTGCCCAATTAAAGAAGGTTATGGCAAAAACTTGAAATTTTTTAGAATTGAGTTAAATTAAGTTTAATTAGTAAAGGTAAATAAAAATGTTATGCTAATGAAAAATTTCAATTGAAAATGTGGTTAGGCATTGAGTAGAGTGAGTTTGTCCATATTAAGTGTTGAATGACACTTGAAGAAAGTGGATGATAAAAGGTGAATTTAGCTTGGAATTGGTTTTTGTTAAAGGTAAGTACAAACTTTTGATAAATTAAATATGTTGGCATTAAATTAGGCTTAACATATTTTAGTTGAAAAATATGTTAAGCTACTTGATGCATTGATCATTCATGAATAATGTTATAACACCTTATACCATATATACGGACACTACATACATCCAACATATGTAATATACGAATATATGATATAAGAATGTCACAGCCCATTTTAACAAAATAAATCTTCACTTATAAAATCTGTATAAACTTAAATCATTAAAGTTTTATCATATAAATAATAGATGAAATATCACCTGCTAAAACACATATATACTTTCATTACCAAAGGTTTATCCAAAACATTTTTGATAGTTTACGGAATATACATATATATACATCAAAATATATAACCTAATATACATGAAATCAATATGTACAAAAATATAAAATATATACATGCTGGCAGTTTATCTCTGATCTTGATATCCAACAATCAACATTGCACTCAACATCTCAAGCATAGACTCAACATGGTCTAGCTGAACTCTCCGGCTCAAGCGGATCTACCCTATCACCTGCGCGATGAATCACAATCGCGCTAAGCCAAAAGCTTAGTGATACAAACGTTAATAACAATATAGTTCAAATGCAATGCCAATTCACAACACATAAGGATATTGTATCTCATAACATTAAATTTTAATATATTGCTCAATTGTTCCACAATTCATAATTCACATAAAAGCAAACACAAGCATGGGCCCAAAAGGATCTAATATGCCATTCAAATTTCAGAGTTACTGCTTTGGTCCAAGATAACAACATTTGTCTAGCCCCGAAGGGAAATCATAAAACAATGAGGATTACCTCATATATAACATCCCAACTAGGCTTCAAGGACTAGGCCCAACTCAGCTTCAAGGGACTGCTACATCATATAACATCCCAACTAGGCTTCAAGGACCAAGCCCAACCCAACTTCAAGGGACTGTTAAGTCTTAGGCATCCCACCAAACACAAAACTCCGAAAATTGAATAACATACTAGGTACACAATTCTTTCATAATTCCATTATCAAATCCTTTCTCATTTTCTCATGATCAAACTAGGCACAATGCCTCAAATATCTCAATTATATCAATATAGCCATTACCAATGACTTTACATACCATTTTTAATGTACACATAACAAATTGATTTACCCATATATTTTGGGTCATTATCATATTTTGCACATAATTAATATTATACAAATCATAGCATATTGCTCATGCACCAATAATATAGTAAGTAACTTAACACATTTTCCAATCAAACGTGTTAAGTCCCAATGTCATGTAAATATAAGCAATTATTCAAAGTTTGCACTTACCTCTAAAAGCAACAAATACCACTTTCAACCTCCTCTTCCAAGATATCCCTCAACACATGGACTGGGGTAGCTCAAGTCTCTTCAAAGCCTAAACCAAATGTGATTATAAATAATCACTTAGTAACACAATTATAGGTATAAACAAAACCTCTCAACACAAGGATAAGATACACAAATGAAAATAAGGGAAATAACTATCTAGGGAAAACTCTACACATGACACGCTCAACAGCACGGGCGTGTCAATGACTGTGCCCTAAACCAACAACATAGAAGCTTTGACACGCTCAGTGACATGGGCATGTCAATGACCATGTCTCAAGCTCTGTATTGCAGTAGATAAGACACATCCAGAGACATGGGCGTGTCCCTACCTGTGCCAAAACTCCTACAACAAAGTAGCTATGACATGCTCAGTGACATGGGAGTGTCACTGCACGTGTCAATACTATAATATTACAGAAGCTGTGACACGCTCAGTGACATGGGCATGTCACTGCACGTGTCACCAACACTGAAAACAGAACCATCGACACACCCAAAGACATGGCCTTGTCACCGGGCGTGTCAGGATAAAAATCATGATATCGATACAAAATTGTCACATCCAAAATTATCTTTCATTACCCTTTTCAACTTTGTACAAACTCAGCCAAATCCATCATTATACCACAAAAATACTTGTGTAACCATCAAAACAACTCAATTAAAAGCAAAAATACACAATTTCAACCATGACTTCACAACTCAAAAGTTACACAACCCAAAACTCTTATTCTCTTCACCAAACTTAACCTTTTCTTCAATCCAACCCCAAATTCATAGTTAACTACCTAAAAGAACTTCAAACATACCAATATCAACCATTAACACAAACTACAGAAACATCAATAAACTCATATACAATTTCCATAGAAAATCAAGGAAACAAGTTGGTAACTTACCAAATATGAAGAAAATCCTCAAAACTCCAACTTGAACACTTGAAATCCTTCAATTACTTGAGTTAGCAAGAAGCAAACTTCTCTTTTCCTTTGATGGAAGTAGTCGGCTTCAATGGAGAAAGAAGAAGATGAAGATAATCACCAACTCCTCTTTATCCAACTAATCTCTTTTTTAACCACATAATTATCCAACTTTTACTCTCCACCAAGTAAAACATTTTACTTAATTAATACAAAAATATCATCTTCCACTAACCATTTAATTAATATTCTAATAATTAGAAAAACATTTGACCCACATTAAAAATATTGACTTGTATATATTATATATATCTACATATATATATCATATACACATTTTTCCTTTTTCACTTGATTATATATATACATATATACTTTTAAATCATTTATTTAATTTTCAAAAATTAAGATTTATATATTTTTTAAAATTTTAGGATATTTCAATTGTCTCTATAAATAATTTGGTCCTCGAAATTACTTGCTTTCAAGTTTGGAATAACTGGGGATACTAATTCCGCATCATTTGTTCACTCTCCCATGTTGCCTCTTCTGTAGCATGACTCTTCCAAAGAACTTTCACAAGTGGCACTTTTCTATTTCTCAACTCCTTCACTTCACGTGCCAAAATAGCCACTGGTTCTTCCTCAAAAGTTAGATCTGGACTCACCTCAATTGACTCTACTGACAAAATGTGAGATGGGTCTGACCTGTACCTCCGAAGCATAGAGACATGGAAGACATTGTGAATTCGATCCAATTCAGGCAGTAAAGCCAGTCTATAGGCTACTGGTCCAACTCTCTCTAGAACTTCATAAGGTCCTAAGAAATGAGGACTCAACTTCCCTTTGCGGCCAAATCTCAAAATTTTCTTCCAAGGAGACACTTTCAAAAATACTTTATCTCCTACATTGAATTCTATGTCTCTTCTTTTTAAATCTAAATATGATTTCTATCGGTCTGAGGCTGCTTTCAGACAATTCCTAATCACCTTTACTTTCTCTTCTATTTCCTTAATCAAATCGGGACCAATCAACTTACCTTCTCCAACCTCATCCCAACATAGAGGTGTCTTGCATCTCCTACCATACAATGCCTCACAAGGTACCATTCTAATACTGGACTGATGACTGTTGTTATAAGCAAACTCAATCAGTGGTAAGAATCTGTCCCAACTCCCAGAGAAATTGATGATACAGCTCCTCAACATGTCCTCTAAAATCTATATCACTCTCTCTGACTGCCCATCTATCTGAGGATGGAAAGTAGTGCTAAAATACAACCGAGAGCTTAAAGCATTCTGCAAACTTCTCCACAATCTCGATGTAAATTAGGGATCTCAATTAGATACCAAAGAAATTGGGACTCCATGTAACCTCACTATCTCATTGATATACAGCTTAGCCAATCTCTTAAGAGAGTAATCCATCCGAACTGGAAGAAAATGAGCTATCTTTGTCATCCGATCAACAATCACCCAGATTGCATTATGCTTCTTCCGAGTCAAAGGCAATCCAGTCACAAAATCTATCGTCACTTGCTCACATTTCCACTCTGGCACTGATAATGGCTGAAGTAATCTTGAAGGAACTTGGTGCTTAGCCTTCACTCTCTGACAAGTGAGACATCTGGATACAAACTCTACTATGTCCCTCTTCATACTTGACCACCAACAATATTATTTCAAATCCCGATACATCTTGGTACTCCCAGGGTGTATAGCATAAATTGACTGATGTGCTTCCTCCAAAATTACCTTTTTTAGTCCTGCATCATTAGGAACACATAACCTATCTCCATACCACAAACTGCCATCACTTCTCACATGAAAGTCTCGACTCTCCCCCTTTTGGCAATCCAATATAGTCTTCTGGATATTCTCATTTGCCAACTGAGTCTCCCTAATATGATCCAATAACACCAGCCTCAGTTGCAACTGAGCCATTAATGCACCATCATTACAAGACTCAAAACTGGCACGCAATACTCTCAGCTCAACAAGCAACAAGAGCAAATAAGCAGTCAAACCTGCCAAAGACTTTCGACTCAAGAAATCAGCAACAACATTTGCCTTACTAGGATGATAATCAATTAAACAATCAAAGTCTTAATCAACTCTAACCATCGACTCTGTCGAAGATTCAGCTCTCTCTGAACACCCAGGTATTTTAAACTCTTGTGATCTGTATAAATGAAACACTTCTCCCCATACAAGTAATGTCGCCAAATCTTCAAAGCAAAAACTATAGCTACTAACTCCAAATCAAGCGTCGAGTAATTCAGCTCATGCAGCTTCAACTGTCGAAAGGCATAAGCAATGACTCTACCCTCCTGCATCAGAACACAACCTAAACCACTATGTGAATCATCACTGTAAATCACATAAGGTTTACCTTCCACATGCAGAGTAAGGATAGGAACCTGAGTCAACATCTCCCTCAGCTGCACAAAACTCGCCTGACATCGATCTATCCACATGAATCTAACTTCCTTCCAAAGTAATCTGGTGAGTGGAGTAGCTATCATAGAAAAATATTTCACAAACCGTCGATAATAGCCTGCCAAACCCAAAAAAAGTCTAACCTCTGTCACAGTCTTCGGTGGACTCCAATTCAAAATAGCCTCAACTTTACTTGGATCAACTCTAATACCCTGTGCTAAAACTACATGACCAAGAAAAGTCACTTGATCAAGTCAAAACCCACATTTAGATAGCTTAGCATACAACTACTTCTCTCTCAGAGTCTGCAATACAATCCACAAATGCTTATCATGATCCTCCTCATTACCTGAATACACCAAAATATCATCAATAAAAACCACCACAAATTGATCTAGATAGGGTCTAAATACCTTGTTCATCAAATCCATAAATGCTGCTGGTGCATTCAGCAATCCAAAGGGCATCACCAAGAACTCATAATGCCCATAACTTGTGTGGAAAGCTATTTAGGTACATCTTCATCAACGGATAGTACCCTGATCTCAAGTCAATCTTAGAGAATATTGCTGCTCCTTTCAACTAATCAAAGAGATCATCAATCCGAGGCAATGGATACTTGTTATTGATGGTCACTTTATTTAACTGTAACACCCCTATACCCCGTATACGTACACAGCATGCTAATACGATCGTAATATACGTATACTGAATATAGGTATGCCACAGTTTATAAGACATACAAACAATTCCCTTCAATAATGTAATTAAATTTAAAACATTAAAAGAAATTTATAAAATACAATAAATAAAATATTATTTCAAAACACAGCGGAAAATATAACAAATATTTACAAATACTTATACATCAAAACTCAAGTTTTACAAAACATAAAATATATGCATGTTCGGCAGTATGTCTTTGATCTTTTAGCTCCACTATCAACACCTCAAGATTTAGACTCTACTCCGCCTAGAGGAACTCTCCGGTTCTTCCCTGTCACCTGCGCGATAAATCATAATCGCGCTAAGCTAACGGTTTAGTGGTACAAACTACAATAATATTATGTTTTAATGCAATGCCAATGTCACACAATCAATGCCATACACCATTCACAAGAAATGTTATACTTCAACATCTTACTTTGCTTAATGTCATAACAAACATTCATTCTCAACAAGATAATTATGCATTATAATCAATCTCATTATTCATTCATTTCACATTTCATAAATCATATTTAAACAAAGACAAGCATGGGCCCAAAGACTCTAATATGCCATTCAACTTTCAGAGTTAATGTTTTGGTTTAATTATCACATTTATCATTATCATTATCCCAACTAGGCTTCAAGGATTTAGGTTCAACCAAGCTTCAAGGGGAACAAAGCATGCTAAGTATCAACCCAACTTGGCTTCAAGAACCAAACCCAAACTAGCTTCAAGGGTTGTAACATCTCAATTAGGCTTCAAGGACTAGACCCAACCAAGCTTCAAGGGGAGTAAAACATGTTAAACTTCAACCCAACTTGGCTTCAAGGATCAAGCCCAATCTAACTTCAAGAGATTGTTACTATAGGCATGCCACCAAGAACAAAACTCTGAAAATGGAATAACACATTAGACACACAATTCATTATTTATTTAAGTATCAATTTCATTCTCATTTACTCAACATCACTTAGGCCACCATGCCTCAATCATGTCATTGGCATCATTATCATTTTAGCCAACAATCATGGCTCCATATCTCATCAAGAGAATATATATATATATATCACCAATTGCATTGAACATCATTTTGGTAAACATGTCTCAATTATATCATTTACATCATTAGAACCAATCACATTGGTTTCACATCTCATTATGTCTCATTTCACATTAAATCAATTCATCATTTAGATATACATAGTCAATGACATTAACACACATTTTAGATGCTCATCAATGTAATATCCCAAAATGTGCCCTAGAAGTATTGATGTAATTGTTGTTTGATTTGAATTAAATGTTTATGTGCTATTGGAAAGGAAAATTGTATTTTGAGATAATGTATATGTTGGGTATATGGTAATATATATGACATATAAGTTGGTCAAAAGGGATGGTCAATGGAAGAGGATATTTATTTGTGATATGTGAAACTACTTAAATGGGCATATAAGTGACAAGAGTTAAGTTAAATGGATGAGGGCAATTTGGTAATTGCTTTGTTAAGATTGCTTGGTGGAGATTTAAAGAAGAAGAGAAGTTTGACTTGTCTTCATTTTCTCTTCTTTACTTGGTGTGGCCGGCTACCAAAGGGAAAGAGAGAGCAAGTGAGGTGTTATGATTTCCAACATCAAATTGAAGGAAGAATCAAAGGATTAAGTTGGAGATTTGTGAAATTTCTTCAATTGAGGTAAATACTCTCTTGTTTTCCCTTGTTATTTTTGAAGTTGTGTTTGAAGTGAGTTTTGATTTGTTGGGATTATGATTTGGTGTGGTTGAGATGTGTTTATAAGTGTTGAGTTTGATTGTACGTTAAATTGGTGTTGGTTTTGGTTTGAGGATGGTAAGTTAAGTGGATGTTGATATTGAAAGAATAAGAATGATGTTGGTTTTAGGGTTTTGAAGTAGTATGTGTTTAAATGTGTTGTTAATGTTTTGTTAATGAGAATATTGTGATGAATATGTAAAATAAGTGTTAATGACATAGTTTAGATTGATTTGAATGAGGTTATGGTGTGCACAATGTGTTTAAATGCAATTAAAAGAGTTTTGGCCATATTTAGGGTTTTTGTTCATAAGAGACACGACCAAGACTTAAGATTTTGGAGAGACACGGCCAAGCTTAATGAAACTTGGCCGTGTTGGATGAATTTTGGAGAGACACGGCCACTGGCTTAGCCGTGTCCCTTGACTGTGTTTGCCACTGCCTGATTTTTGTTGAGAGACACGGCCGTGTCCTTTGGCCGTGTCTGCCTCGGCTTGAATTGGTGTTGAGAGACATGGCCACAAGCTTGGCCGTGTCCCTTGAGGGTGTTAGCTACTGTGATTGTTCCTTTGTTCTTCTTGCATTGTTGAGATTGAACATTCATTTGATGATAATGATG
Organism: Garcia nutans; assembly: GCA_947685225.1. Taxonomy (NCBI): domain Eukaryota; kingdom Viridiplantae; phylum Streptophyta; class Magnoliopsida; order Malpighiales; family Euphorbiaceae; genus Garcia; species Garcia nutans. The sequence continues at coordinate 9,145,644 of CANTUV010000003.1, read as the reverse complement.
ATGCATATGATACTATATGAACAATGCTATGTTTTATGCATTGTGAATCTTGTGAATGGTAATGTGTTATATGAATAATGTACTTTGTAGTGTTACATCAATGATGCAATATGTAAAATGTGAAGGATATGATGAGGTAATTGATTATGTATAGCTTGATGGGAGTAGTTCTTGAGTGTAAAAGAGACGAGGATCATCCAAAAAGGTATGTGCAATATATTTTAATAATGAATGATGTTAATGTGTCTTGAGAAATGGATTATGTATGCTTGAATGATGAAGTGTATAATGTGAATTGAGACATAAAGAGGTGTGAAACTAATGTTCTGAGTTATAATGATGTGAATGATATGATTGAAGCATGCCTAGATGGTATGATTGAATAATGATATGTGTGTTTCGTTAATGTAATTGATGTTGCATATATCAATGATGAAATATGAAAGGTAATTTGAGATATAATGTGATGTGAAGCCATTGTGATTGGCTATGATGATTCAATTGTGATAAATAAGGCATGTTTGCCTAGACAATGATTCAATTGAGAATGAAATGGATAATGAAATAATAAATGAATTGTGTGACTAATGTGTTATTCCATTTTCAGAGTTTGTTGTTGGTGGCATGCCTAATGATAGTAACAATCTCTTGAAGTTAGGTTGGGCTTGATCCTTGAAGCCAAGTTGGGTTGAAGTTTAACATGTTTTACTCCCCTTGAAGCTTGGTTGGGTCTAGTCCTTGAAGCCTAATTGAGATGTTACAACCCTTGAAGCTAGGTTGGATTGGTTCTTGAAGCCAAGTTGGGTTGAGACTTAGCATGCTTTGATCCCCTTGAAGCTTGGTTGAGCCTAAATCCTTGCAGCCTAGTTGGGTCTATGATAATGATAAATGTGATAACAAAACCAAAGCATTAACTCTGAAAATTGAATAGCATATTAGTGTCTTTTGGGCCCGAGTCTGTCTTTGTTGTCAATGTGATATACAAGTGTTGAAAGAAATGAGTAATGAGATCTATGGTTGATTTCATTGGAAATGTAATTCATGATTGGTATGATATGTAATATGTGTAATGATATATTGATTATGAATACTAGTGATGGATTGTGGTCGGTGATAATGTTTATGTATATATATGTACATAAAATATGAAATTAGCCGAGATATACGAAAGGTGCAATTAAAAAGGAAAAAACATGATAATAACTAATGGTACATTGAATTGATATATCATTATATGTTAGAATTTCTATAATGTATGTTTATATTTCATAATTGTATTACTAAGCTCTCGGGCTTAGCGCGGTTGTGTAATCGCGCAGGTGGATATGCGGTTGATCTGGAAGTCCAGCTGTTATGCCACGAGAAGAGTAAGAGTTTATTGAGACCAACTAGAGGGTAATGCATACATGTATAACTTTTAATTATGATGTATTTATGACGAGAGAGTATTTATAAGTATAAATGAAGTTTTGATAAAGATAATGATTTTGTAAATGTTATTTGAATTAACGTATTATGTTTTGAACTCTGTTACAGGTTTTTAAAAGGTAACGAAAAGTGACATCCTTATACTTTATATACTTACTGTATGTATACTAGGTATAAGTATAGTACTTATATAGGGTATCGGGGTGTTACAATTATTTTGGTATCAGAGCTTAGGTTCGAGATTCTTGGCCTAGGTGAACTTAAAAAAAAAATTGAAACGTTTAAAGAGAATTAAAAATAAGAGTTTTGGAACGTAATTGGTAATACATGCATATGCATTAACACCTAGGTTGGTCTCGGATGTGGCATTATATGAATGGTAGAATATCTCTGTTATATGAGATGGATGCTAGTGTGTGAATGATGTTTTACATGAATGTAAAGCTAGAGAAAGAAATGATATGGATTTATATAAGTTTAATTGATAAATTGAAAAAAAAAATTTGGAAATTTATGCAAGTAAAGTGAATTGTTAAATGTGTTGAAATATAAAGAAATGAAAAGGAGAATAAAGTTGAACATGAGATGAAATCAAAATTAAGATAAGAGTATGTACTCTTTCCTCTACACTTTGAATCTCTTTATAATAGAGTTTATGTTGGGTTTGCTAGATAGAGGAAATATTGTTGAATTGTTAATATTGAAAGATATGTTACTAAAATGAGGAGAGTATGGTGGAATATTGAATGAGTTGATTAGTATAGACAAAGTGTGACTATTTAAAGTTTGGGGTATATATAAAGTTAAGGTTTTGTTTAAAGGAAAAAGAGATGATATTGGTTAAGTAAGAATATAAATTGGTATTGTTATTTTAATGCAAACATTGTGAATTCAATGTTAGAAATGTGAGATGCTTGGATATTGTGAAAGCTCATGGTAATGGTGGTAATATGTGATATTTGAGATTTTTGAAATGAGCTTGATAATTGTGAAAATTATATGTTTTGATATTGCTTTGTGATATATATATATATATAAGATGTTTTTAAAGTTGATATTAAGAAAAGATGAGTTTGGCAAGTTGAAGCTTAAGCGAAGTAGTAAGTTGAAAAGTTAAAGTTTTAGTGGAATTTGATAAAGATTATTTGGATATTGATGGTTTAATGTATATGCAATACATGAGCTAGATGAAATGACTAATATTTCATATGAAAGTATTATGAATTGAACAATGTGATTGATGGTATAAAAATTTGTTTTGAAGTAAAAAGGGAAGTGAATAAGCGAATGAAAATGAGCTATTTTAAGTCACTATACTGCAAAGGGTAAAAATGGATATGGAAGTATATTAAATGTTTTTAAAGATGAAAGTGAAAGAGATGTCACATTGGGAATGTGACCAAGATGGATGTGAAATGTTATTATAGTCAGAATATAGTGAATAAATACTTTACATCATATTGGAAGAATGAGGAGGATAGTATTTAAAAAAAAAGTGATAAACATTAAATTTGTATTGAATGTATGAAAAAGGAAAATAAAATAAGAGCATATATTTAAGTGTATACATGTATATGATATGTGAACTGAGTTTTCAATATGAATGAAATTATGATATATAAACAAATGTATGAATCACATTATGAAGGTGACCTATGAATATGTATGTGGTATAATTATAGAATTAGTGATATGGAAAATGATGTTATATGTATTAGTGGACCTAAGAGAGATTAGGTCTTGAATTGTATAAAGTTAGATGGATTATGTAATGGAAGTAAGTATGGAATGGACTTGAGTAATATTGGATAGTGGAAATTGTTATGGTGAGCATTGAATGTGATAATCATATGATATTTAGAGTCCCAAAGTATTCACATATGGAAAGTTTTATGTAATTATATTATAAGAGATTGTAAATGGATTAGAAATGAAGTGACGGATAGAAATTATAAGGAAACTGCATATGATTGAATATGTATATAGTAATATTGTTGAAACATGAACTAAGTTGATAAAGATCATATAATCGAGTGCAAATTGGTTTGAAATGGAGTTGGAATGTGTTAATTTCTGTTATACCAAAAATGTAAAGAAGGAATATATAATTCTTGAGATACACCTTAGCCTTGTATTTGTAAAGATTGAGAATAAAGTTATAAAAGAACAGTATTGATTTAAAAGTTCCAGGCTTGAATATTAATCTCTTAAAGCCATGTGTTTTGTTCAGTATATTTAATCGGTTAATGTTGTTATCCATAGATTTGGATTTTAGATAAAATGATTGTAATACAGATTTGGTGAGATTGAAAACTTTATTTGAGAAGTATAGTTAAAAGTTATGATGGATAAAGTTGTTGTAACACTCCCATATCCAATGCACACACACTACAACCACAACAATGTTGCATAAGTACACCAAACATAGGGATGCTACGGTTTCCTTTATATTCAAAAACACTTTCAATTTGATTCAATACCCTTATCATTATTCATTATAGAAAAATAGGTCATTTACTTATAAAACAAAACATATTAGTTATATATATATATACATTTAAATATTACACAGCGGAAGTTATAAAATAATTACATATTTACACATTAAACATTTCTTTACAAAATATAAAGAAGTATACATGATTGGCAAGTCTGCTTTGATCTTTAAGCTCCCAAAAATGGATTCCTCAAGGTCTACTCTCACTTGGTCTTGAAGAACTACCGGGTTCAACTCTATCAACTCTATTACCTGTGCGATTAAACACTATCGCGCTAAGCCAACGGCTTAGTAAGATAATCATGCTAATGATATGACTTAGTGCAATGCAATGTCATTTCTCAATCCATATTATACATGTAACATCATATATACAAAACTAACCACATACTTTCACATTACAAAATCACATTTCAATATCTTTCCATATACTTCATTTGTATCCATTTAATCATTCATAATCAACACTAAACAAAGACAAGCATGGTCTCATTATTCAAACATTTCACCATTCAACAATTACATCTAAACAAACACACACATGGGCCCAAAACACACTAATATGCCATTCAATTTTCAGAGTTAATGCTTTGGTTTGTTATCACATTTATCAATATCATATACCCAACTAGGCTTCAAGGATCAAGTTCAACCAAGCTTCAAGGGGAGCAAAGCATGCTAAGCTTCTACCCAACTTGACTTCAAGAACTAATCCAACCTAGCTTCAAGGGTGGTAACATCTCTATTAGGCTTCAAGGATCCAATCCAACCTAACTTCAAGAGATTGTTACACTTATTAGGCATGCCACCAACAACAAACTCTGAAAATGGAATAACACATTAGCCACACAATTCATTTAGATTTCATTCTCAATTCTCATTATCATTTAGGCAAACATGCCTCATTTATTTCCATTGAATCACATTAGCCAATAACAATGGCTTCACATTTCATTTCACAATATAACACTTCATTATTCAAGTGTATATTTATCTCATCCATGATCACATTATATCTCATAAAGCATCATTCATCATAGCCAAACACAATGGCATTGTCTCATATCATGTCTTATTTGAATTATCATTTCATCTTTGATACAACATTTCAATATACATTACTCATGAAACACATTACCATTCAAAGTGCATAACAACATTGCTAAATCTCAATAATGCAATTAGGGCAAAACACAATTGATATGATTCATAGCTTTATGATCTTCCACATTCATTTGATTAGATCATTCTTGTGTTTGAAACATGTTTATAATGTTCATATGTAAGTTTAGAAACAATGGAACCTTTAAAGAATCAAAACAATGTAAAAAGAAACAAAGTAAAAAGCAATATGTAATTCATTTGTAGGACACGCCCAACCACTTGATGGAACACGCCCGTGTCACTAACAACAAAAGAGGCAGTAGCCAATTCAAACAATTGACACGCCCATCACCTTTGATGGACACGCCCGTGTCTCTCCAATGCATATGGCCGTGTCACCCATCAACACAACCTTAACTAAAACCAACACTTTCTCAATTTCACTCAAACACAATATTCATCATATAACATGTTTCAAGTGAACAAAATCAATGTTCTAACACATTTCCATCACAAGAATTACTTCACAACACAATAATATAACAATTAAACACATATCATCTCAAAACCCTAAAATCAACACTCTTCTCCATCCTTCCAAATCAACATCTCCACCATTTCCAACAACAACCTCTAATTAAACTCATAACTTAAAATCAATTAAACACTTGAAAACACAACACAACACATCTCAAACCCACCAAATCACACAATCACCAAACCCTTATTCACTTCCAACAAAACTTCCAAATAAACAAAGAAAACAAGAGAATACTTACTTTAGAAGAAGAAATTCCACCAATCCTTTGTCAAAACCTTGGATTGCTTCTTCAATTCACTTCTAGCATCAAGAACACTTATCTTTCCCTTTTGTTAATGGAGAGCCGGCCACTTCATGAAGAAAGAAGAAAAATGATGAAGACACCAAGTCAATTTTTGCTTTTAATCTCCACCAAGTATTCTTATCCAAGCAAATACCAAAATGCCCTCAATCATATAACTAACTTTTTGTCTTATCTAAGCCCTTATATGTAATTACACACTTAACACAAAAATATCTTCTTCCACTTAACCAACACTTTGACTCTTCATTTGACCAATTTATATGTTATATATATCATCATATACACAACATATACCATTCTCTCTAAACCCTAAATCTTTCTCAATACACATATACACAAGCATTCTCCTCCCAATTTCTTTTCTTATCCCATCATATACATTCAATCCAATATATAACAATAACAACAACAATAACAACAACAACAATATGCAAAACTTCTAGGGCATAAATGAGGATATTACAATTCTCCCCCTCTAAAAAGAAATTTCGTCCTCGAAATTACCTGATATCAAAGCTGAAACAATTGCGGATACTGCTCTTGCATAAATTGCTCACTTTCCCAAGTTGCTTCTTCTTTTCCATGATTCTTCCATAGCACTTTCACCAATGGTACACTCTTGTTCCTCAACTCTTTCACTTCTCGTGCCAAGATAGCAACTGGTTCCTCTTCAAAAGTCAAGTCTGGGCTCACCTCAATAGATTCAAATGGCAACACATGAGATGGATCCGACCTATATCTCCTCAACATAGAAACATGAAACACATTATGAATACGATCCAACTCAGGTGGCAAAGCAAGTCGATACGCCACTGGCCCAACTCTTTCTAACACTTCATACGGCCCAATGAATCGAGGACTCAATTTCCCTTTCCGACCGAACCTCAAAATCTTCTTCCAAGGAGATACTTTCAAAAATACCTTATCTCCAACATTAAACTCTATGTCTCTCCTTTTCAGATCTGCATAAGACTTCTGTCGGTCTGAAGCTGCTTTTAATCTGCCTCGAATCAACTTTACTTTCTCTTCCGTTTCTTGAATCAAATCAGGGCCAATTATTTTACCTTCACCAAGTTCACTCCAACAAAGAGGTGTCCTGCACCGTCTACCATACAATGCTTCAAATGGTGCCATACCAATGCTGGATTGGTGACTGTTGTTGTAAGCAAACTCCACAAGCGGTAGAAATCTGTCCCAACTTCCAGAGAAATCGATGACACAGCTCCTCAACATGTCCTCAAGAATCTGTATCACCCTCTCTGACTGTCCATCCGTCTGTGGATGAAAAGCAGTGCTGAAGTGCAGTCGAGAACCCAAAGCACTAAACAAACTCTTCCAAAATCTTGAAGTAAACCTGGGATCTCGATCAGACACTAAAGAAGTTGGAACACCATGCAGTTTCACAATCTCATGGATATACAACTCAGCCAACCTCTCCAAAGAGTAATCCATCCGCACCGGAAGGAAATGAGCTGTCTTAGTTAATCTATCCACAATCACCCATATAGCATCATGCTTCTTTTGTGTCAATGGCAAACCAGACACAAAATCCATTGTCACTCTTTCCCACTTCCATTCTGGTACTGACAACGGTTGCAACAACCCGGTTGGAACTTGGTGCTCTGCTTTAACCTTCTGACAAGTGAGACATTTCGATACAAACCCAGCAATGTCTCTCTTCAACCCAATCCACCAGTAATGTTGTCTTAAATCATGATACATCTTGGTATTACCCGGATGCATAACAAACATCGACTGATGAGCTTCTTCCAAAATAACCGTTTTTAAATCAGCATCATCGGGTACACACAATCTGCTCTTGAACCAAAGACTCCCATCACTCTTCACAATAAAATCTCTACCTTTTCCACTCTGACAATCTGAAACAATCTTCTGTATCTTCTTATCAGCCAACTGAGCTTCTTTGATCTGATCTAACAAAACCGGTTTCAAATGCAACTGTGCCAACAATGCACCATCATCACAAGATACAAAACTGGCACACAATGCTCTCAACTCAACAAGTAACGAGAGCGAGTAAACTGTCAAACCTGCTAAAGACTTCTGACTCAAGGCATCAGCAACAACATTTGCTTTACCTGAATGATAATCAATCAAACAGTCGTAGTCTTTAATCAATTCCAACCATCTCCTCTGTCGAAGATTGAGCTCTTTCTGGACACCCAAATACTTCAAACTCTTGTGATCAGTGTAGATGAAACATTTCTCCCCAAACAGATAGTGACGCCAAATTTTCAATGCAAATACAATGGCAGCCAATTCCAAATCATGGGTTGGATAATTAAGCTCATGCGGTTTCAACTGACGAGATGCATAAGCTATAACTTTACCTTCCTGCATAAGAACACACCCCAAACCACTATGTGACGCATCACTGAAAATCACATATGGTTTGCCTTCTATAGGTAAAGTAAGAACAGGCGCTTGAGTTAACATATCTCTCAACTGCTCAAAGCTCGCCTGACACTGATCCGTCCACAAAAACCTCACTCCCTTACGAAGCAATCTGGTGAGTGGAGTAGCTATCAAAGAAAACCCTTTCACAAACCTCCGGTAATAGCCTGCCAAACCCAGAAAACTTCTAACCTCTGTCACTGACTTGGGTGGACTCCAATTCAAAATGGCTTCAACTTTGCTCGGATCAACTCTAATGCCTTCTGCTGAAACTATATGTCCGAGAAAAGCTACTTGATCCAACCAGAACTCACACTTCGACAACTTGGCAAACAACTGCTTCTCTCTCAAAATCTGCAACACAATCCGCAGATGCTTATCATGTTCCTCTTCATTCCGCGAATACACCAGAATGTCATCGATGAAGACCACTAAAAACTGATCCAAATAGGGCCTAAACACCCTATTCATCAAATCCATAAAAGCTGCAGGTGCATTCGTCAGACCAAAAGGCATAACTAAAAACTCATAATGCCCATACCTGGTCCGAAAAGCTGTCTTCGGAACATCCTCAGCTCTGACTCTTAGCTGATGGTACCCAGATCTCAGATCAATTTTAGAAAACACAGCTGCACCCTTCAACTGATCAAAGAGATCATCAATTCTAGGCAAAGGATATTTATTTTTAATAGTCACCTTATTCAATTGCCTATAATCGATACACAACCTCATGGTACCATCTTTCTTCTTCACAAATAGCACAGGAGCTCCCCAAGGAGAAACACTGGGGCGAATAAATCCTTTGTCCAATAACTCCTGTAATTGTACTTTCAACTCCCTTAATTCTGCTGGTGCCATTCTGTAAGGAGTAATCGAGATAGGAGTGGTATCAGGCAACAATTCGATACCGAACTCCACCTCTCTCTCAGGAGGCAATCTTGGCAACTCATCTGGAAAAACATCCGGAAACTCAGCAACTGTGGCAATGCTATCAATGGGAGAACCCTTCACTCTAGTATCCACCACATGAGCAAGATAGGCTTCACACCCCTTCCTAATCAATCTCCTAGCTGCAACAGCTGAAACAAATAGGGAGGCTAGCTGTTCCTGCTCATTAGATACTAACACTTCTCTACCATCAACAGTCCTCAAAGAAATAATTTTCTTTTTACAATCCACCACAGCTCCATGCCGATATAGCCAATCCATTCCTAAGATCACATCATATTCCTTAAATGGCATCTCAATCAAGTCTCCAAGGAACTCCTCACCTTGCACCCTTACTGCACTATCTCGGTGCACCTTACTCACAACCACACTATGCCCTAACGGATTTGTCACTAACACATCAAATCCTAGGGACTCAGCATGCACATCAAAAATAGGCAAAATAGATGCACTAATATAAGAATGGGTGGAACCCGGATCAATCAAAGCAAGTACTGGAGTATCAAATAAAGAAAAAGTACCAGCTATGACTGCCGATGCATCAGGCTGCCTCTGCATCACATAAATCCTCTGAGAAGATCCCACCTCCTCTGGTCTATTCTCTCTGGATGCAGAACCTCCTCTGGAACTGAACCCAACTCTGCCTCCTCTGCCAAAGCCCCTGCTTCCTCGACCTCCCCTCACACTGGGCCGAGAAGCTGCAGTATCAACTGACACATGCTCTTGCCTCTCAGGGCAATCTCTCACAAAGTGATCAGGTGACCCACACCTGAAACAAACTCCCGCTACCCCTGCTTTCCAACAAGGACCACCATGTGGCCTCCCACAATGAATGCAGATGGGGTAAGTAGATCTCTGAGTCATTGGAGTTGGAGCACTAGCCACTGAAGCTGCAGGTCTAAATCTCTGCCTCTGAGACTGCACTGACCTACCAGTAGGCCTCTGACTCCTACCAACCCGAGGAATAAAACTCCCCTTTCCTCTCTTCGCAGAAAAAGACCCTACCTCGAACTGGGGCCTCCTAACTCTAGTCTCTTCCTCTGAAGCAGCTGCAATAACTTGAGCTCTCTCCACACTGCGAGCTGCTGCCACAAGCTGGGAAAAATCAGTATATCTTGAACCAGCCACATGACACATAAGAGAAGGCCGCAATCCCTCCTCAAATCTCCTGCATCTATCAATCTCATCAACTGTAATTCCCCCAGCATACTCACTCAACCGGATAAATTCAACCTCATACTCTGTCACGGTCCGGTGATTCTGCCTCAAATATAAAAACTCTCTTTTCTTCCCATCTTTATACTCCCTTGGAGTATACTTCAATTCAAATTCTCTCAAAAAGTCAGCATATGACAAAGTTGGTGGATCATCCATAGAATGGGGCACTGTTTTCCACCAACTATATGCATCTTTTTGTAGCAAAGATCTTGCATAGTCAAACTTTTCCTCAGGGGTGGCTTGCAACTGAACAAATACCCTCTGAACTCTATCAAGCCACTGTTCTGCCACAGCTGGATCAATTGTACCAAAGAAATCCTCTGCTCCATATTTCCTTAGCTTATCATAGTGCCTCACTGATACTGAAGGCTGAGGGGGTGGTGGCACTGGTTGCACAGGTGCTGGTCTCATAACTTCCATCATATTCCTGAACCAAGCTGGCGGAACATCCTCACCAACTGGTCTACCCGACACCGAAGCAGGTGCCTCCTCAACACTATCAATCCTAGCTCCCTCCTCAGGAGCAACACTCTCTGCACTTCCCTCAATTGACTGCCGTGAGTGGGGATCCATTACTACCTATATCTGCAAACACAGCAGATGATGTCTTATTAAAGATCAAAGACTGCCAATCATAAACATTCATGTTATTCAGAAATTCACTTTTTTTTTTAAGTAAAAATATTCTTTTCCTTACATTTTACCTAGGTTGAGAATCTCAAACCTAGGCTCTGATACCAAAACAATTGTAACACTCCCATATCCAATGCACACACACTACAACCACAATAATGTAGCATATGTGCACCAAACATAGGGATGCTACGGTTTCCTTTATATTCAAAAACACTTTCAATTTGATTCAATACCCTTATCATTATTCATTATAGAAAAATAGGTCATTTACTTATAAAACAAAACATATTAGTTATATATATATATATACATTTAAATATTACACAGCGGAAGTTATAAAATAATTACATATTTACACATTAAACATTTCTTTACAAAATATAAAGAAGTATACATGATTGGCAAGTCTGCTTTGATCTTTAAGCTCCCAAAAATGGATTCCTCAAGGTCTACTCTCACTTGGTCTTGAAGAACTACCGGGTTCAACTCTATCAACTCTATTACCTGCGCGATTAAACACTATCGCGCTAAGCCAACGGCTTAGTAAGATAATCATGCTAATGATATGACTTAGTGCAATGCAATGTCATTTCTCAATCCATATTATACATGTAACATCATATATACAAAACTAACCACATACTTTCACATTACAAAATCACATTTCAATATCTTTCCATATACTTCATTTGTATCCATTTAATCATTCATAATCAACACTAAACAAAGACAAGCATGGTCTCATTATTCAAACATTTCACCATTCAACAATTACATCTAAACAAACACACACATGGGCCCAAAACACACTAATATGCCATTCAATTTTCAGAGTTAATGCTTTGGTTTGTTATCACATTTATCAATATCATATACCCAACTAGGCTTCAAGGATCAAGTTCAACCAAGCTTCAAGGGGAGCAAAGCATGCTAAGCTTCTACCCAACTTGACTTCAAGAACTAATCCAACCTAGCTTCAAGGGTGGTAACATCTCTATTAGGCTTCAAGGATCCAATCCAACCTAACTTCAAGAGATTGTTACACTTATTAGGCATGCCACCAACAACAAACTCTGAAAATGGAATAACACATTAGCCACACAATTCATTTAGATTTCATTCTCAATTCTCATTATCATTTAGGCAAACATGCCTCATTTATTTCCATTGAATCACATTAGCCAATAACAATGGCTTCACATTTCATTTCACAATATAACACTTCATTATTCAAGTGTATATTTATCTCATCCATGATCACATTATATCTCATAAAGCATCATTCATCATAGCCAAACACAATGGCATTGTCTCATATCATGTCTTATTTGAATTATCATTTCATCTTTGATACAACATTTCAATATACATTACTCATGAAACACATTACCATTCAAAGTGCATAACAACATTGCTAAATCTCAATAATGCAATTAGGGCAAAACACAATTGATATGATTCATAGCTTTATGATCTTCCACATTCATTTGATTAGATCATTCTTGTGTTTGAAACATGTTTATAATGTTCATATGTAAGTTTAGAAACAATGGAACCTTTAAAGAATCAAAACAATGTAAAAAGAAACAAAGTAAAAAGCAATATGTAATTCATTTGTAGGACACGCCCAACCACTTGATGGAACACGCCCGTGTCACTAACAACAAAAGAGGCAGTAGCCAATTCAAACAATTGACACGCCCATCACCTTTGATGGACACGCCCATGTCTCTCCAATGCATATGGCCGTGTCACCCATCAACACAACCTTAACTAAAACCAACACTTTCTCAATTTCACTCAAACACAATATTCATCATATAACATGTTTCAAGTGAACAAAATCAATGTTCTAACACATTTCCATCACAAGAATTACTTCACAACACAATAATATAACAATTAAACACATATCATCTCAAAACCCTAAAATCAACACTCTTCTCCATCCTTCCAAATCAACATCTCCACCATTTCCAACAACAACCTCTAATTAAACTCATAACTTAAAATCAATTAAACACTTGAAAACACAACACAACACATCTCAAACCCACCAAATCACACAATCACCAAACCCTTATTCACTTCCAACAAAACTTCCAAATAAACAAAGAAAACAAGAGAATACTTACTTTAGAAGAAGAAATTCCACCAATCCTTTGTCAAAACCTTGGATTGCTTCTTCAATTCACTTCTAGCATCAAGAACACTTATCTTTCCCTTTTGTTAATGGAGAGCCGGCCACTTCATGAAGAAAGAAGAAAAATGATGAAGACACCAAGTCAATTTTTGCTTTTAATCTCCACCAAGTATTCTTATCCAAGCAAATACCAAAATGCCCTCAATCATATAACTAACTTTTTGTCTTATCTAAGCCCTTATATGTAATTACACACTTAACACAAAAATATCTTCTTCCACTTAACCAACACTTTGACTCTTCATTTGACCAATTTATATGTTATATATATCATCATATACACAACATATACCATTCTCTCTAAACCCTAAATCTTTCTCAATACACATATACACAAGCATTCTCCTCCCAATTTCTTTTCTTATCCCATCATATACATTCAATCCAATATATAACAATAACAACAACAATAACAACAACAACAATATGCAAAACTTCTAGGGCATAAATGAGGATATTACAGTTGTACTTTATCATTTTATGTTAAAAATTTGGTTATAGTTGTGAAGGTAAAGAGAGAAAAAGGAAATTATGGAAATGTGTTGAGTTATGGATAATATGACAAAAAGATAATTTGAAGTGATTTGTTATTATGATAATTTGATTGAATATGGATCGGAAGAGATCAGGAATTGAATATAAATTTGCCCTAATGGAATGAAGATATATATATACATATATGAATATTGTGAAATTTCATGATAAGTTAAATAAATTAATCGTTGGTTGGAATTGAACAAGATTGGAATGTGGGTATATTGTGGCAGATAGATCAAGTGATCTGGATTTGGCTAAGAATTATGAATCACTATTGAGATTTAATGTGTATAGTTGTACTAAGAGTATAATTATTTTCATGATAATGTATATAATGTAAAATTTTAGAGTGTGTTTGGACATGAATGAATGGAGTATAGTAGTTATTAATAGTGATAATAAGGGAAAAGATTGATTATGTATCAAATAAGTTGGAAGGTAGTGTATTAATATGTAAGTGAAGCGAAAAGCATGCTAAAGAAGTAACTCCATTTGTGAAAAATAAGGATCTTGTTATCCATTGAGGTTTGATAAATGTCTATTTAGACAGTAATTGTAATGACGGGATAATTAATGCTCAGATATAAACCAATGGTTTCTAAGGTTAAAGTTAAGAGGGTAATTACAAAGAGATGAAGGAACAAATTATATTAAATATAAAGATTGGACGAAGTGTAAGTGTGCTATAAAATGATCTGATTATTGCATAAAGACATTAATAGGAAATGTAATGAGTTCTTTTAAATGTTTGATCAAGGAAGTGATAAGATGTATAAACGTATAGAATGATGAGTTATGGAATATAGAGAAGATGGTTGATTAAAAAGGGGAGAGTTGAAATTATATGGTTTGGTGACATAATAACTTAAGCATATAATTAACTTCATATGGAAGTTAAGATAACATTTTGTTAAGAATGGATTGTTATGATACTGATAATTTTGAGGACGAAATTTCTTTTTAGAGGGGGAGAATTGTAATATCCCAAAATGTGCCCTAGAAGTATTGATGTAATTGTTGTTTGATTTGAATTAAATGTTTATGTGCTATTGGAAAGGAAAAATGTATTTTGAGATAATGTATATGTTGGGTATATGGTAATATATATAACATATAAGTTGGTCAAAAGGGATGGTCAATGGAAGAGGATATTTATTTGTGATATGTGAAACTACTTAAATGGGCATATAAGTGACAAGAGTTAAGTTAAATGGATGAGGGCAATTTGGTAATTGCCTTGTTAAGATTGCTTGGTGGAGATTTAAAGAAGAAGAGAAGTTTGACTTGTCTTCATTTTCTCTTCTTTGCTTGGTGTGGCTGGCTACCAAAGGGAAAGAGAGAGCAAGTGAGGTGTTTTGATTTCTAACATCAAATTGAAGGAAGAATCAAAGGATTAAGTTGGAGATTTGTGAAATTTCTTCAATTGAGGTAAGTACTCTCTTGTTTTCCCTTGTTATTTTTGAAGTTGTGTTTGAAGTGAATTTTGATTTGTTGGGATTATGATTTGGTGTGGTTGAGATGTGTTTATAAGTGTTGAGTTTGATTGTAAGTTAAATTGGTGTTGGTTTTGGTTTGAGGATGGTAAGTTAAGTGGATGTTGATATTGAAAGAATAAGAATGATGTTGGTTTTAGGGTTTTGAAGTAGTATGTGTTTAAATGTGTTGTTAATGTTTTGTTAATGAGAATATTGTGATGAATATGTAAAATAAGTGTTAATGACATAGTTTAGATCGATTTGAATGAGGTTATGGTGTGCACAATGTGTTTAAATGCAATTAAAAGAGTTTTGGCCATATTTAGGGTTTTTGTTCATGAGAGACATGGCCAAAACTTAAGATTTTGGAGAGACACGGCCAAGCTTAATGAAACTTGGCCTTGTTGGATGAATTTTGGAGAGACACGGCCACTGGCTTGCCCGTGTCCCTTGACTGTGTTTGCCACTGCCTGATTTTTGTTGAGAGACACGGCCGTGTCCTTTGGCCGTGTCTGCCTCAGTTTGAATTGGTGTTGAGAGACACGGCCACAAGCTTGGCCGTGTCCCTTGAGGGTGTTAGCTACTGTGATTGTTCCTTTGTTCTTCTTGCATTGTTGAGATTGAACATTCATTTGATGACAATGATGATGCATATGATACTATATGAACAATGCTATGTTTTATGCATTGTGAATCTTGTGAATGGTAATGTGTTATATGAATAATGTACTTTGAAGTGTTACATCAATGATGCAATATGTAAAATGTGAAGGATATGATGAGGTAATTGATTATGTATAGCTTGATGGGAGTAGTTCTTGAGTGTAAAAGAGACGAGGATCATCCAAAAAGGTATGTGCAATATATTTTAATAATGAATGATGTTAATGTGTCTTGAGAAATGGATTATGTATGCTTGAATGTTGAAGTGTATAATGTGAATTGAGACATAAAGAGGTGTGAAACTAATGTTCTGAGTTATAATGATGTGAATGATATGATTGAAGCATGCCTAGATGGTATGATTGAATAATGATATGTGTGTTTCGTTAATGTAATTGATGTTGCATATATCAATGATGAAATATGAAAGGTAATTTGAGATATAATGTGATGTGAAGCCATTGTGATTGGCTATGATGATTCAATTGTGATAAATAAGGCATGTTTGCCTAGACAATGATTCAATTGAGAATGAAATGGATAATGAAATAATAAATGAATTGTGTGACTAATGTGTTATTCCATTTTCAGAGTTTGTTGTTGGTGGCATGCCTAATGATAGTAACAATCTCTTGAAGTTAGGTTGGGCTTGATCCTTGAAGCCAAGTTGGGTTGAAGTTTAACATGTTTTACTCCCCTTGAAGCTTGGTTGGGTCTAGTCCTTGAAGCCTAATTGAGATGTTACAACCCTTGAAGCTAGGTTGGATTGGTTCTTGAAGCCAAGTTGGGTTGAGACTTAGCATGCTTTGTTCCCCTTGAAGCTTGGTTGAACCTAAATCCTTGAAGCCTAGTTGGGTCTATGATAATGATAAATGTGATAACAAAACCAAAGCATTAACTCAGAAAATTGAATAGCATATTAGTGTCTTTTGGGCCCGAGTCTATCTTTGTTGTCAATGTGATATACAAGTGTTGAAAGAAATGAGTAATGAGATCTATGGTTGATTTCATTGGAAATGTAATTCATGATTGGTATGATATGTAATATGTGTAATGATATATTGATTATGAATACTAGTGATGGATTGTGGTCGGTGATAATGTTTATGTATATATATGTACATAAAATATGAAATTAGCCGAGATATATGAAAGGTGCAATTAAAAAGGAAAAACATGATAATAACTAATGGTACATTGAATTGATATATCATTATATGTTAGAATTTCTATAATGTATGTTTATATTTCATAATTGTATTACTAAGCTCTCGGGCTTAGCTCGGTTGTGTAATCACGCAGGTGGATATGCGGTTGATCTAGAAGTCCAGCTGTTATGCCACGAGAAAAGTAAGAGTTTATCGAGACCAACTAGAGAGTAATGCATACATGTATAACTTTTAATTATGATGTATTTATGACGAGAGAGTATTTATAAGTATAAATGAAGTTTTGATAAAGATAATGATTTTGTAAATGTTATTTGAATTAACGTATTATGGTTTGAACTCTGTTACAGGTTTTTAAAAGGTAACGAAAAGTGACATCCTTATACTTTATATACTTACTGTATGTATACTAGGTATATGTATAGTACTTATATAGGGTATCGGGGTGTTACAATCAATCATTCACATTATACCAAATATAACATTATTCATAAGCATCAACAATGCATTAGATTTCCTAACACATTTACAATCAAATGGATGTTAAGTCTCAACATCATATGAATATATGCAATCTTGTAGTTTGTACTTACCTCAAGAACACTCACACAACTTTAAACTCTTCTTCTTCCAAGAATTCTTCACTTCTTAAATTAGGGCAAATCACCTTCTTCCCAAAACCTAATCCAAAAATGATACAATACATGAATTCCAATTCAATTTATCACTTATTAACCTCATCTTAGACCTTTAGATCACAAATTACAACTCAACATCACTAACTAAAGCCCACGGCCGTGGCCACCCCAACCCCCACGGGCGTGGGTTAGAAAACAATTCTGCCCCAAATTGTTCAACACCCCACGGCCATGGCATCTAAGGGCCACGGGCGTGGCATCCAAGATGCTACTGCTTCTGACCAAATTCACATATTCTAGGCTTACAACTCCAACAAACACAAACAACATGAAGATCTATGAAAATAATTGATCAAACTCAAGTTAAACATCACTTACCACTTCAAAACCCTAAAACCAACATCACTCTTACTCTTCCAATACCAACATCAATTTAACTTTTTATTTTCAATTCAAAACCAACACCACACTCAATTAAATCAAACACACACCAACATACTACCATTAACACAACCCCACTTTCAATTATCAACAATCAAACTCATACACAACTTAAAATAAAACAAGAGAAACCAAGAGAGAACTTACCAAAGTTGATGAAACTTCAAAATTTTCCAACTCAATCACTTGATTCTTCCTTCAATTTGCTCTTAAAATTCAAAAACCCTCTCTTGCTCTCTTGTTTCCTTGATGCTCGGCCAACACAAAGAGAAAAGAAGAAAAATGAAAAAGAGTAAGAAACAAAGTCAAACTTCTCATCTCTTTAAACCTCCACCAAGCATTCCAAATAAGAAATTACTTAAATACACTCTTCTATTTATTTTAACTCCCTTTCACTTACTTGCCCTTTTTAGTAATTTCATTAATAACAAAATAAATATCTTCTTCCTTTGACCATCACATTTGACTTGTGTATATGTTATATATATTTCCATATATACAACATATACACTCTCTTTTAAATTCTTTTCTCTGTCCAATTACACATATACATTTAATTTAAATCAAACAACAATTATATCAAAACTTCTATGGCACACTTTGGGATATTACAATTCTCCCCCTCTAAAAAGAAATTTCGTCCTCGAAATTACCTGGTATTATGTCTGAAACAGTTGAGGATACTGATCTTGCATTGCTTGCTCGCTCTCCCAAGTTGCCTCTTCTCTCCCATGATTCTTCCATAGAACCTTCACCAATGACACTTTCTTATTCCTCAACTCTTTCACTTCATGTGCCAAAATAGCAACTGGTTCTTCTTCAAATGTCAGATCCGAACTCACTTCAATGAATTCAACTGGCAAGATATGAGATGGATCCGATCTATACCTCCCCAACATAGAAACATGGAATACATTATGGATTCTATCCAACTCAGGCGGCAAAGCAAGACGATAAGAAACTGGCCCAACTCTTTCTAAAACTTCATACGGTCCAATGAAACGAGGACTCAGCTTCCCTTTTCGACCAAATCTCAATATCTTTTTCCAAGGAGACACTTTCAAAAATACTTTATCTCCAATATCAAACTCTATGTCTCTCCTCTTCAAATCTGAATAAGACTTTTGTCGATCTGAAGCCGCTTTTAACCGATCCCGAATTATCTTCACTTTCTCTTCAGTCTCTTTAACCAAATCGGGACCAATTAATTTTCCCTCTCCAATTTCATTCCAACATAAAGCCGTTCTGCATATTCTACCATACAATGCCTCAAATGGTGCCATACCAATACTGGATTGATGACTGTTGTTGTAAGCAAATTCCACAAGTGGCAAAAATCTATTCCAACTTCCAGAGAAATCGATGACACAGCTTCTCAACATATCCTCAATAATCTGTATCACTCTCTCTGACTGCCCATCTGTCTGTGGATGAAAAGCAGTACTAAAGTGTAATCGAGAACCCAAAGCACCATGTAAACTCTTCCAAAACCTCGAAGTAAACCGTGGATCTCGATCAGACACTAAAGAAATTGGGACTCCATGCAACTTCACTATCTCACTAATATACAGCTCTGCTAATCTTTCAAGAGAATAGTCCATTCTAACAGGAAGGAAATGAGCTGTCTTAAACAACCGATCAACAATCACCCAAATAGCATCATGCTTCTTCTGAGTCAATGGCAAACCAGACACAAAATCCATTGTTACTCTCTTCCATTTCCATTCAGGCACTGTTAAAGGTTGAAGCAACCCTGTTGGAACTTGATGCTCAGTTTTCACCCTTTGACAAGTAAGACATTTAGACACAAATTCAGCTATATCTCTTTTCATACCAGACCACCAATAGTGTTGTTTCAAATCATGGTACATCTTTGTACTACCCGGATGCATAGCAAAAACCGATTGATGTGCTTCCTCTAAAATAATTTTTCTCAAACTATCATCATCAGGAACACACAACCTACCTTTGAACCAAAGGCTACCATCATTTTTCACATAAAAATCTCGGCTCTCCCCATTCTGGCAATCTGATATAATCTTCTGAATTTTCTTATCTACCAATTGAGCCTCCTTAATCTGATCCAACAATACTGGTCTCAACTGCAGCTGAGCCAATAATGCACCATCATCACATACTTCAAAACTAGCATACACTCTTCTATTTATTTTAACTCCCTTTCACTTACTTGCCCTTTTTAGTAATTTCATTAATAACAAAATAAATATCTTCTTCCTTTGACCATCACATTTGACTTGTGTATATGTTATATATATATTTCCATATATACAACATATACACTCTCTTTTAAATTCTTTTCTCTTTCCAATTACACATATACATTTAATTTAAATCAAACAACAATTATATCAAAACTTCTAGGGCACACTTTGGGATATTACATTAACTGTCGGTAATCAATGCACAATTTCAAGATACCATCCTTCTTCTTCACAAACAAAACGGGTGCTCTCCATGGACACACACTAGGCCGAACAAATCCTTTATCCAACAACTCCTACAACTGCACCTTCAACTCTCTCAACTCAGCAGGTGCCATAAGATAAGGAGTAATAGAGATGGGAGTTGTGCCAGGCAACAAATCGATACCAAACTCAACCTCTCTCTCAAGGGGTATCCCTAGCAACTCCTCAGGAAAAATATCTATAAACTCAGTAACTGTGGATATATCGTCAAGCTGAGAACCCACTACTCTGGTATCTATAACATGAGCAAGATAAGCCTCACATCCCTTCTAAATCATTCTCCTAGATGAAACAGCTGAAACAAATATGGATGAAAGATGTCTCTGCTCACTAGATACCATCACATTCCTACCATCACAAGTTCTCAGGGTAACACACTTTTGCTGATAATCTACCATAGCCTCATGCTTTGATAACCAATCCATGACTAAAATTAAATCATACTCCCTAAAAGGCATCTCAATTAAGTCACCAAGGAACTCCTCATCCTGAACCACAATCGAACTATTTCGGTGCACTTTACTAACTACAACACTATGCCCTAAAGAATTTGTCACCAAAACATCAAATCCTAGGGACTCTGAATGTAAATCAGTCACAGGCAAGATGGATGCACTAATGTATGAATGAGTCGACCCAGGGTCTATCAAAGCAAGAACGAAAATACCAAATAAAGAAAAAGGACCAGCAATAACAGCTGAAGTATCTGATTGCCTCTGCATCACATATACCCGCTGAGATGGTCCTGCCTCATCTGGTCTGCTACCTGCGGTAGAATCTCCTCTCTGACCAGACCATGTCTGACCCCCTTTACTAAAATCACTGCCACCACGACCCCCTCTTATATTGGGTTGAGAAACTGCAGTATCCGTCTGTCTATCCTGGACAATCTCTGATGAAATGATCTGATGACCCATATCTATAACACACTGCCAGTCGACCTGTCTTTCAGTAAGCACCCCTGTGTGCCCTACCACAATGGACACATGTATATGGAACAGGCCTCTGAACTACTGGAGTCGGAGCACTAGCCACAGAAATTGTAGGTCTCGATCTCTGTCTCTGCTGCTGTACTGACCTACCAGACTGCCTCTGGCTCCTACTAAACCTCAAAAATATCCTCCTCGGCCTCTTTTCACATATGAAGACCCTACCTCAATCTGGGTTCTCCTAGCTCTTGTCTCCTCATCTCTAGCAGCTGTTGCAAGACCCTGTGCTCTCTCAACACTCCTGGCAGCTGCAACCAACTGGAAAAAATCCTGATACTGAAGCCTGCGATAATGCACATGACCCCTCCTCAAATCTCCGACACCAATCAATCTCATCTGAAATGATCCCACCAGTATACTGACTCAGCCGAGTAAAATCTATCTCATACTCCAACACCTGGTATCCTGCCTCAAACTCAAGAACTCTATCTTCTTTGCATCTTTATACTCCCTTGGAATATACTTCTATTCGAACTCCTGCAGAAAATCATCATAGGTCAGAATTGGTAGATCATCCAGGGCATGTGGAACTGTCTTCCACTAATCATATGCATCCCTCTGCAAAAGAGATTTAGCATAATCAAACTTTTCTTCTGGAGTAGCTTGCAGCTGGATAAACACTCTCTGGTCTCTATCTGATCACTGCCCTGCTACAGCAGGGTTACTAGTACCAATAAAGTCCTCAACTCCATACTTTCTCAGCTTATCATATTTCCTCATTAACAACTGCAGTTGTGGCAGCGGCTGCCAAATTGGAACCTGCCTCAACAGTTCCACCATATATCATACCCAGCCCGGCAAAATCTCATCAACTGCTGGTCTCTTTGGCATAAGAGTAGGTGCCCCTCTAGCTATATCAACTCTAGCTCCATCTCTACCCTCAATAGGAGCTACACTCTCTGCACTACCCTCTACAGATTGACGTGTCTGAGACGCCATAACTACCTATATCTGCAAACACAGCAGAAATTGCCACATCAGAGATCTGAAACTACCAGTGCCAATGCATGTATCATATTAAAAAACCATATTTAAAAATCTCAATTGTCTTTCTCTTGAGAACCTCAAACCTAGGCTCTGATACCAAAACAAATGAAACACCCTTATACAATATATACGTACACTACATACATCCAACATATGTAATATAGGAATATATGATACAAGAATGTCACAACCCATTTTAACAAAACAAATCTTCACGTATAAAATCTGTATAAACTTAAATCATTTAAGTTTTATCATATAAATAATAGATGAAATATCACTTGCTAAAACACATATATAATTTCATTACCAAAGGTTTATCCAAAATTTTTTTGATAGTTTGTGGAATATACATATATATATACATCAAAATATATAACCTAATATACATGAAATCAATATGTACAAAAATATAAAATATATACATGCTGGCAGTTTGTCTCTGATCTTGATGTCCAATAATCAACATTGCACTCAAGATCTCAAGCCTAGACTCGACTTAGTCTAGCTGAACTCTCTGGCTCAACCGGATCTACCCTGTCACCTGCGCGATGAATCACAATCTAGCTAAGCCAAAAGCTTAGTGATACAAACTTTGATAATAATATAGTTCAAATAAAATGGCAATGCACAACACATAGGGATATTATATCTCATAACATTACATTTTAATATATTACTCAATTATTCCACAATTCATAATTCACATAAAAGCAAACACAAGCATGGGCCCAAAAGGATCTAATATGCCATTCAAATTCTAGAGTTACTGCTTTGGTCTAAGATAACAACATTTGTCTAGCCCCGAAGGCAAATCATAAACACAATGACGATTACCTCATATGTAACATCCCAACTAGGCTTCAAGGACTAGGCTCAACCCAGCTTCAAGGGACTGCTACATCATGTAACATCCCAATTAGGCTTCAAGGACCAAGCCCAATCCAGCTTCAAGGGACTGTTACATCTTAGGCATGCCACCAAACACAAAACTCTGAAAATTGAATAACATACTAGGCACACAATTCTTTCATAATTCCATTATCAAATCCTTTCTCATTTTCTCATGATCAAACTAGGCACAATGCCTCAAATATTTAAATTATATCAATATATCCATTACCAATGACTTTACATACCATTTTTAATGTACACATAACAAATTGCATTGCCCATACATTTTGGGTCATTATCATATTTTGCACATAATTCACATTATACAAATCATATCATATTACTCATGCACCAATAATGTAGTAAGTAACTTAACACATTTTCGAATCAAATGTCTTAAGTCCCAATGTCATGCAAATATAAGCAATTATTCAAAGTTTGTACTTACCTCTAAAAGCAACAAACACCACTTTCAACCTCCTCTTCCAAGATATCCCTCAACACTTGGACTGGGGTAACTCAAGTCTCTTTAAAGCCTAAACCAAATGTGATTATAAATAATCATTTAGTAACACACTTATAGGTATAAACAAAACCTCTCAACACAAGGATAAGACACACAAATGAAAATAAGGAAAAGAACTATCTAGGGCAAACTATACACATGACACGCTCAATAACATGGGCGTGTCAATGACCGTGCCCTAAACCCACAACACAGAAGCTTTGACACGCTTAGTGACACGGGCGTGTCAATGTCCATGTCCCAAGCTCTGTATTATAGCAGATAAGACACGTCTAGAGACATGGGCATGTCCCTGCCCATGCCAAAACTCCTACAATACAGTAGCTATGACACGCTCAGTGACATGGGCGTGTCAATGCACGTGTCAATACTATAATATTACAGAAGCTGTGACATACTCAATGACATGGGTGTGTCACTGCATGTGTCACAAATACTGAAAACAGAACCATCGACATGCCCAAAGATATGGCTGTGTCACAGGGTGTGTCAAGACAAAAATCTTGATATCGACAAAATTATCACATCCAAAATTATCTTTCATTACCCTTTTCAACTCTATACAAACTCAGCTAAATCCATCATTATACCACCAAATACTTGTGTAAACATCAAAACAACTAAATTAAAAGCAAAAATACACAATTTTAACCATGACTTCACAACTCAAAAGTTACACAACCCAAAACTCTTATTCTCTTCACCAAACTTAACCTTTTCTTCAATCCAACCCCAAATTCATAGTTAACTACCCAAAAGAACTTCAAACATACCAATATCAACCATTACCACAAGCTACTCCAAACATCAATAAACTCATATACAACTTCCATAGAAAATCAAGGAAACAAGTTGGTAACTTACTAAATATGGAGAAAATCCACAAAACTCCAACTTGAATACTTGAAATCCTTCAATTACTTGAGTTAACAAGAAGCAAACTTCTCTTTTCCTTTGATGGAAGTAGCCAGCTTCAATGGAGAAAGAAGAAGATGAAGATAATCACTAACTTCTCTTTATTCAACTAATCTCTTTTTAACCACACAATTATCCAACTTTTACTCTCCACCAAGTAAAACATTTTACTTAATTAATACAAAAATATCATCTTCCACTAACCATTTAATTAATATTTTAATAATTAGAAAAACATTTAAAAATATTGATTTGTATATATTATGTATATCTATATATATATATATATGATATACACATTTTTCCTTTTTAACTTGATTATATATATACATATATACTTTTAAATCATTTATTTAATTTTCAAAAATTAATATTTATATTTTTTAAAATTTGGGGATATTACAAATGTGTTATGACATGTGTAATATTATGTATGCATCATATGCATTGTGAAAAGCTATTGTTAATGGCTAAATTGAGTAAAAAGTGAAATATATGCATTATGTGAAAATGACCCAAAGTGTTTGGGTAATATTATTTTGTTATGAAATATCTTGCATTATCATGAAATGATGAATTATGATGAATTAAAGTGAATTAACATTGATATAAAAGAGATAAATGAGAAAATGAAGCAATGTTCCTAATTGATAATGAGAAATAAGGCAATGTACCTAGTTGATTATGAAAAATTAGAAAGAGATTGATGATGAAAAATATGAAATAATTGTATACCTAGTATGTTATTCAATTTTCAGAATTTTGTGTTTGGCTACATGCCTATGAGGTTATCCTCATTATTTGCTTTTAGGCCTAGACGCTATGCATCACTGATGCTTGATTTGCCTTCGGGGCTAGAAGCTTGGCGTTATTGTGACATGATTTGCCTTTGAGGCTAGCTTTTGAGCATTACTTTGATTTGTCTTCGAGGCTAGGCATTTAGTGTCAATTTGGACGAAAAGAGTAACTCTGAGATTTGAATGGTATATTAGATCATTTGGGCCCATGCTTGTCTTTATTCTTATGTGAATTATTGAATGATGTAAGAATATGTTTAAAAGTGGAATTGTATGCCACATTGTGAAATATCATGCAATAGCATTATGCATTGTCATTATTTTAAAGTTTTATTACTATTAAAGTTTGTACAGCTAAGCTTTTAGCTTAGCGCCATTTTCTCATCGCATAGGTGATAGGGTAGAGGCAGGAAGCCCCGCTAAATAAGAATTTTTGGGATAGTACTTGAAGTTTGTTAGGCTGCCACAAGACCAGAGCCTGTTGCATAGCATATAAATATTTGATTTTGATTAAGCATATTATATTATTTACATTATGTTATTACATGAAAATGTTGTAAACTTTTAGTGTTTGATTACATATTATGGATATTTTAAATAACTTTTAGTATATATAAAATTGTGATTTTGATATATTAGATATTTTGGAGAAATTTTAGAGATTTAGTTAATGTAATTTTTATTGGGAATGTAGTTTTATTGCATGTTGTGCTTTTATTGAGTTTTGGGAAATATTGAAATTAAAGGTAAAACTTTGACAAATTTTTTCCAGAGATTTTTTTAATATTTGGTTTTAGACATTTAATAATTTATATAATTATTTTCTTAATAAATTTATCTTTTAAAGGTTATATTATTTTGTTAAAAATAAAGGGGAACTTTTTCTCTATTAATTATAGTGACATTCTTGCATTCTACATATGTATTTTACATAAACAAATTGTATGTATTATATGTATGTATCATATAAGGGTGTTACATGTATAATTCATATTTAATAGTTTAAATGCTTTAAAAAGTAATTCTAAATAATTGAAAACATTCACATTTAGGATAGGCATTGAGTAGATAGTACTTGTCAACCCTAGTGGTGAAGGGCACATTGTAGGAGTGGTGTTGAAAGAGTGCTTTTTAGTTTGGGAGTTGTATAAGACAAGTTATGTACATACTTTGATAAGTTATAATACATTTGCATCCAAATTAGCTTATTATATTTTGATAGTAAATGTTTCAAGCTACTTTGTTATTTGCATTTTCAAATGTACTGCATTGTTGATTGTGAAATGATGTTAAATGCATGATATGCATTATGCTAGGCCATTGTAATGGTAAAAATAAATAAAAGTGATGATATGTGAAAAATGAGAAAAGTGCAAATATTGCACTAGGATATAGAATAAGCTAGATTTGTAATGCATGAGGAAATGATGTTGATTATGAGTAGTAGATAATGAAATATAATTGAATGTTGCTTCTGATTCCATAATATTATTATTGGATAGTATGACGCCTTCGGGCAAGGCACACAAGTGTTACCAATAGCATGACACCTTCGGGTGAGACACATCGGTGTCACGAATGAATGAGATAGCCCAAGTCAATAGTGTGACACCCTTATACCCTATATACATATAATACATACACTCAGTATATGTAAAATATGCATATACATTACAAAAATATCACAATTTGATTTAATAATTTTTATTTCACTTTTCAAATTTAAAATCTTAAATACTTTAAAATGTATATTCAAATAACAAATAAAATATTATCATAAATCATAGGCTCTAAAATAAGTATTTTTCATAAAAATATCTGAGAAAAATTTGTCAGAGTTTTGTTTGTAATTTGAACATTGCCAAATTCAATAAAACCACAACCTGCATAAGATAACACTCCTAAATAATATCAAATCATCATTTCACCCATACTCCTCAATTTCTCTAAGTTTAGCAAAATATTTATACGTGTATATATGTTTATTCAAAAACACATATAAAATCTATAATATAACATTTATCCAAAACATCCTTAATAATTTATAATATATATGCCAAAAACATACTATAATGTATGTAATATCAAAATATAATAAAAAAATATATATACATGCTGGCAATGTTTCTGATCTTGACGTCCAAAAATCAACTCTACACTGAAAATCCCAAATCTAGACCCGACCCGGTCTAGATGAACTCTCACGCTCTATTGGATCTCCCCTGTCATCTACGTAATTAATTACAATCACGCTAAGCCAAAAGCCTAGTCGTACAAATTTTGATAATCAAAAAGCTCAAATGCAATGCCACTGCACAATGCATATGGATATCATATCCATATCATTTCAGTAAACTATAATTTTCAATTGTTTTGCAATTCACAATTCACATAAAAGCAAATACAAGCATGAGCCCAAAGGATCTAATATGCTATTCAAATTCTAGAGCTACTGTTTTGGTCCATATTGATACCTAGTGTCTAGCTCGAAGGTAAGTAACGCCCAGCATCTAGCCCGAAGGTAAATCATAGTGATGTGCAGCATCTAGCCCGAAGGCAAGTGTCGTCTAACGTTTAGCCCAAAGGCAAATTAAATAGTTGCTCAAAAGCTAGCTCCGAAAGCAAATAATGAGGATAACCTCATAGGCATGCTGCCAAAAATAGAATTATGAAAAATAAATAACATACTAGGCACACAATTATTACATATATTTCATTATCAATTTCTTTCTCATTTTCTCATTATTCATTAGGCACATTGCCTCTTTTATTATTATCAATTAGGCACATTGCCTTATTTTCTCATTTATTTCAATGTCATCTCACTTCGTATTATCATATATCAACAAATAATCATAATGTATCACATTTTATATTTACAACACATTACCCAATTATTTTGGGTATTTCCACATAGTTCACATTTTATGCAATCTAGCCATTAGCAATGACTTTTTAACAATGCTCTTAATGCATATATAATAAATGAAATTACCCAAAAACTTTAGGTCATTTCACATAATACACATATTTCACATTTTACATAATTTAGCCATTAACAATGGCTTTTCGCAATGAATTTAATGCATATATGACATTACACATGTCATAGCACATTATTCATACATGTTCCATGTATCAAGTAACTTAACACATTTTTCAATCCAAAATGTGCTAAGCCCAATGTAATGCAAATATGTCCAATTCATCCAAAGTTTATACTTACCTCAAATGACAACCAAAAGCAAGCTTAACACCACCTCCAACCTTCTATTCCAACTTGCTTTTCAACACTTGGGTTGGGCAAATCAACTCTCCTCAATTCCTAAACCAAATGTGATTATAAATAATCATTTAGTATCACATTCTAAGGCATTTCCAATTTTAAATCATAATTAAACATCATTTAAACAACAATCCCAAAGTTAAAGCTATCCTCACTTTAAATTTGGAATACCATACTAAGCCTTTCAATTTCATGTTTTAAGTTTATTTATATTATTAAAAACCTATTTTAACATGTTTAAACCAATTATATTACAAAAATACATACTTATGACCAAAACCTTAAAATGGCATAACCTTTCCCCTTTAAATGTTTTTCATTCCAACTCAACCCATTGATCGTTTCAAGCTTATATTCATCACTTTTATCACTAAAGAACATACTTTAACTAGTAAAATCAAACAATTCAACAACTTTGGAAAATCACTTTTCTAAAACCCTAAATAAACATTTCCATTCTCGAACTCCAATCAAACTCAATCAAATCAAAATACTTGTTTATGCATCAAAACAACTCATTTAGAATCAATTTTCACAATTAAAAATCATGGTTTCTCAAACCCTAAATGTCCATAACCCTAAATTCTCTCTCTTCTCCAATCTTTACCCAAACTCAACCATTTCTTCAATCCAACTTTAAAATCATTGTTAATCACTTAAAATAACTTCATACATATAAATTTCAACAATTAAATCATACTACTCCATATACCCAAAACACACATAATCAATCTTCTATGAAATTTCAAGAAAAGATGTTGGAAACTTACTAAATTTGGTGAAAATTACCAAAAATCCACTTTGAATACTTGAAATCCTCCAATTAATGGAGTATGGAAGAAGCAAAAATTCTTGGCTTTCTTCAATGGAGGTTCGGCTAGAATGAAAGAAGATGAAGATGAAAAAAAAAATTAATTTTCTCTTTCTTTTCACTTTTATTTATTGCCATATATATATTATTTAATAATTTAATAATTATTTATTTATTTATTGAATTTAAAATCTAAAAATTCATCTTTCATTCAAAAATAAATTATTTTTGAATAATTTTAATAATTTTAAATTTCTGAAGTTTATTTACAAAAATACCATTTATCTTTGACTTTTAAAATTTTGACTTTATATATGTTATATATATTTTGTATATATATCATATATATACTCTACTTTTTCATTTAAAAACCCTTCATTTTTTATTTAAAATCATTAATTTAATTTATCCAATTAAATTATAATTTATTTTATCAAATTTTTAAAAATTAAAAATTTTTAAAATTTTGGGATATTATAAATAGTTCTGGAATTAAAACAATATATAGAGTTATATGGGTCTATTGCATGTGTTTGCCATAGTTTAATGAAATATGTGTAAATACATTGAATATGGTCATCATTTATGGTGTAATTTTAAGGGAGATTCATAATGCATTGTTTAAAGTTATTTAACTTATCAAAGTTTGTACCACTAAGTTGGACGCTCAGCACGATTTATTTATCGCGCAGGTGACAGGGTTGATATAGAGAGCCATGCGGGACCTATGCAGGAGTAGAGTTTTCTGCTTATTTTTGGTATTTTATTTTACTGTCACGGACCAAGACCAGTTGCAAGCATGTAATGATTTCATTTTAGAAACTTATCTTTTAATTATGTACATTAAGTTTGTAAATATGAAGTTGATGTAAATTATTAAAGTTTGGTTTTAATTTTAGGATTATGGATATGTATATGTATATATGTGTGTTTGAATATTTTGGAGAAATGAAGAGAGTTTTTGAGAGTATGAAATGGTTGGAAATATTTGAGAGTGTATTTTCATGCAGGTTGTGATAATTATTATTTTTGTGAACATTCAATTTACAGATAAAATTCTGGCAAAGTTTTTTATCAGATTTTACTAATTAATTATGTATTTTGGTGTTTTAAATTATTTAAGAATAATATTATTTTTTCATTTAAACTATATTATAAATATTAAAATATTTTTATTAAATCTTTGGAAAATTTTGAAAAGACAATAATAGTGATATTTTTTGTACTGTATATGCATATTTTACATGTACTAAATATATGTATTATAAGTATATAAAATATAAGGGTGTTACAATATTGATATATATCGGCACATATGAGAATATGTTATAAAAGAATAACAATATTTATGGATATATATTGATATATATTACATATATTTTAACAATGTATGTTGATATAATATCAATATATTATATATATATTTTAATATTATTTGTTAGTATATGTTAATATATATTGATATATGTCTATACATATCTGCATATATCAGTATATATTGATATATTTTAGCATATATTATAAATATTTTAATGGTATATATTGATATTCATTGATATATGTCTATATATGTTGATAAATATATATGTTATATGTGTAATATATATCAACATATGTTATTTATATTTTATCAGTATATATTGATATATATTGTTATATTTCTGTATATGCTATACATGAAATGGTATTTTTATAATTTTATATTATAAAATATTATAAATAATTTTTATAGTATGTATATAAAATATATAAAATATATTAATATAAATAAATTTTATTTTTAAAATGAGAGTATATGTGAATATTTATGAGTATTTTTACACATAAATAGAAATTTAATATTAAATATTTTTAATTTGATATTTAAAAAATTATTTTGAAATTAAAAGATGAAAAATTAAAAAAAAATACAAATGTCCAATGCTTTTTATATTTTATCTTATTTTATATGTTATTTTCATTAATATAAATTTTAATTAAAATTAAATTATATTTTCACTAGTGTATATATATATATATATATGAGTGTGTATGGGTTTATGACAGTAGTATGTATGCCCGTAAAAGTTCACGTGGTCCTATCCGTTTAAAAGCTTATGTTCGGATAAAACTGAAAATTTCTTAGATAAATATTAAATACAGTCATTTTAAAGAGTGATTGTTCAATAATCTTTCTCTCATTGACTAAAAAATAATTATTATACCTTCATTTTTTAAGAGATATATTATAATAAATATTTTTTAGCTAATAAAAAAAGATTATTAAGTAGTCACTCCTCAAAGTAATTGTGACTAGCATTCATTAATTTCTTATAGGTGCCGTAAAACTGAAATTAGTTTTTAATTTTAGGTTATTTTTGTAAGTCTCCCAAATAAGTATTGGAGTCTCAAGGCAAGACGAATAACCGATTGAGTGAATAAAAATATCATCTTAATGAGAATAACTTCGCTCTTTTAACGATTATTATCAATTGATGACAACTTGTTTGAAAAAAAAAATATTTCGTTTCACATTAACTAAAATACAGAGAAATAAGCTGAATAATGTTTTGATGTACCTGCTCTTATGGAATATATATATATATTATTTGGCAAAGTAAATTTTGTAAGGTTATGAGCTATCATACCTTTAGCAAAAGAAGATAACACATAATAAAAATAATATATATATATATATATATATATCTAACTATAAGAACTCCCATCATCTACTAGCCTCTTTACAGATGAAATCTAAAAGTTAATCTTGTAATATTTTTCATAAATTGAGATTAGAAACGCATCCCCCCAATAAATTTATAATCTCCATAACTCTAAAGTAAGTGGATTTTTTTTTCCGAGTGTAGAAAGATCTGCCTCTAGGCTAATTTTAAGTATGCAAAGGAATTAAGAATTTTAAAGCCTACCAACCTTGAGAAATGCATGTGTAAATGTATTATTCAAGATATTTTATATATAATGATCTCACAATTATTTAAGGTCAATAAGGCTTCTAATTGATTAAATCCCTTTGGTCTTTGATTGGATGCAAGTTATACCCACTGAATGATAACCAAATTCAACTTCTAAAAAGGTTTATAGTTTGTTCTTACCACAAAACGTCATGATCTTTTGTGCTTTAAAAGAAAATTAAATAAAAATGAAAAACATAAAAATTGATGCCTTAGTGTCACCTTTTATTCATTTAGAAAGCACAAAGTATTCATGGAGGCTCCAGCTAAAAAGAATAGATCAATGATTGGTCTCTTTCTTGCAGTGTTACCTTCCTTATCCACCACTCCAGCCTAATATCTTAGCAGAATTCAATGGAAGGATCATATATTCAGCCTCTTGTATCTCCAAATACCAATAAATGGGCAATAATCTGACAATTTCCATGTAAAAACAATTTTGTATTCATAGCACACCACCCAACCAACAATTTTGTATTTTAAATGCTAATATAAAGAAAATATATAGAGCAATTGAAAAATAATTTAAAAATAAATAACTATTGATCTATATAAATTATGATTGTGATCGATATAAATACAATGTATAAAAAGTGCCTTCATATATAAATTAAAATTTTTGACGTAATTACTATTCACATCGCAAAATATTTTCTGAATAACTAATTTTATCTCAATTTTTATTTTGTGTAAAGCAAAATCATAAAGCAAATTAATATGAGTGGAAATTAGAAAGCAAGTAACAAAATAAGGAAAACAATATATTAGGAAGTGAATTTTGAAAGCGCACGTTACATTAATGACTCAGAAGATGCATTCGTCACTTGTTAATAAAGCAATATTTATCAATTCTGTAAAAACTAATTAATTAATTAATTAAATTAAAGAACATAAAATTGAAAACAATAATTAGTAGGAAGAGTAATTAAAGAATGCCAAGTGGCCAAGTAAGAAGCATGCCATAGTCGCCTCCTCGTGGTCTAGCTACCAAAAAGTAATGCCCTTCACGGTACTTTGTATGGCAGATCCCAACCTCTCCATGTTACAATATACCTCTCTTTCTAGTTTCTATTGTGTGTGTGTGCGTGTGTATATATATATATAAACCACCGCTCTTCTTTTCCTCTAATCTCCTTCTTTTCGATTTATCCTTATAATTAAACATATAACTACTCAAAATGTGCAGCTCTAAAGCCAAGGTGACCACCGGGGTTGAAATAACTCCGGCAGCAGCCAAAATCAATGGCCGGCCAGTTCTTCAACCTACTTGTAATCATGTACCTAAACTTGAAAGGCGTAATTCCTTGCAAAAAAATTCACCAATGTCTTGTCCACCACCAGTGCCACTGTCAACCACCACTCCTTTATCTCCAAAATCAAAGTCTCCAAGACCACCGGCTACCAAGAGAGGAAGTGATCTTAATGGCTTAAATTCGAGTTCTGAGAAGGTTTTAACGCCAAGAAACACCATAAAAACTCCTTGTTTAGAGAGAAAAAAATCGAAAAGTTTTAAAGAAAGTAGTAGTACTACTACTTGTTCTGCTGAGGCTTCATTGGATTATTCTTCTTCTTTAATCCTTAAGTCTCCCGGAAGTATTGCTGCTGTAAGAAGAGAACAGATGGCTCTTCAACATGCACAAAGGAAGATGAGAATTGCCCATTATGGAAGATCAAAATCTGCCAAATTTCCTTCTATTCATTCTTCCACTGATGATCAGGTGACTAAGCCTGATGGAGAAGAGAAGAGATGTAGTTTTATTACGCCAAATTCAGGTACAATAATTCCTCAAAATTTAATATTATAAAAATTAATGCCCATCGGAAATGTTCTAAAATACTCATTGGAGAATGAGATTTAATCTCGATAAAATGTGTGATAATAATATGATGTTTTGAAATTAAAAGCTATATTTTTCAATTAAAATATTTTTAATCAGCGGAAGATAAAATAATATTTAATTAATTAATTTTTCTGTGGTTAGATCCTATCTACATCGCTTACCATGATGAAGAATGGGGAGTTCCTGTGCATGATGATAAGTGAGTTTCTTAATTTCTCTTTTTCTCCCTTTAAAAAATTGCAATAACTAAATTAGTCATATTAATTCATATAATTTGTGCAGGCTATTATTTGAACTGTTAGTGCTAAGTGGTGCCCAAGTTGGTTCAGATTGGACTTCAATTTTGAAGAAACGCCAAGATTTTAGGTCTGCTACGCAAATATTTCTTATTAACAAAAATCAAATACAGCTATTTGTAAATTAGATCATAAATTTCAATTTTATGAAAAAAAAATTTATGGTAGAAAGATCACAATTTAAGTAATTTAACCTA
The DNA here is from genome assembly GCA_947685225.1 of Garcia nutans. NCBI lineage: Eukaryota > Viridiplantae > Streptophyta > Magnoliopsida > Malpighiales > Euphorbiaceae > Garcia > Garcia nutans. Next base: position 9,110,451 of record CANTUV010000003.1, on the reverse strand, counting down.
CTCATCCACCGCATTACGTTTACCAAACATACTTATTTGTGAATTTTTAATTTTTAATTTTTTTTACAGAGATGCGTTTTACGGTTTTGAAGCGGAATCTGTGGCGAACATGAGCGAAAAACAAATGATTTCAGTCAGTACAGAATATGCAATTGACATAAGCCGAGTTCGGGGTGTTGTCGACAACTCCAACAGAATTCTTGAGGTATAATCACTCCCACATCAATTTTTGTTTTTTCTTTTCCTTGCATTAAAACTTAATTTTTTGCTCAGTCTAATCTTCAAAGTATGTTTTTTAAATAGAACATATATATATATATATATATATATATACCTATTGTTCATAAAATGATACCCCTTTTATTTATTTTTATTTTTTCCTCTTTTATTGTGAAATGTTCATATCAAGGCAACCTTCGAAAAAATGTAAAATAAATAATCTGGGACCCTACATTACTTTATTTATGAGCATGACGTATTAGGTCTGCCTATACAGTGTTTTTTTATAATAATTTTCAGTGTGTTAATAGATTTGAAATTAATATATTTTTTTAAATTTTTCTTCCACTTACTGATAAATGGAAGAATTCAAATTCAAAAATTCAGTTAGACGTTAAAGTTCTCTGTAAAACTATAAAATTAAATTAACTAAAAATTGAAGAATTCAAACTCTAAATTAATTTTAACTCCAATTGAGTTATTGTTTATTATCCAATTTGTTAAGAAAAATTTTTGGTGGAACAGATAAAAAAGGAGTTTGGATCATTTGATAAATATATATGGGCATTTGTGAACAACAAGCCAATCTCAACTCAGTACAAATTTGGACACAAAATTCCAGTGAAGACTTCAAAATCAGAGAGTATAAGCAAAGACATGGTTAGAAGAGGGTTTAGGTTCGTGGGTCCAACTATGGTTCACTCATTCCTGCAAGCTGCTGGCTTGACCAATGACCATTTGATCACTTGTCACAGGCGCCTCCCCTGCACTCTATTGGCAGCAACAGCAGCAGCCCGCCGGCCGCCCACCACCGAATTAACCACAAAATCCTCAAACCAAAGTTTCAAAATATAATTAATTAATATATAACAATGACATACGGTAGTTGATGACCTCATTTAATTTCAAACTAATTAATCGAATTTTTTTTTGTGTACAATGTATAGAAAAATAGGCCAAGAAAATTACATTGCAGGGTTTGACACTAGTGATATTTGTGTGAGATTTTTCTTATTTTTTTCTTTTTTTATTAATGACATTATTTTGAGTTTGAGTGTGGTGAAATAGATGAGAAAGAAGAAAGTTTGGTAACAGTGTTGCAGTGGAGGAGGAGACAGGCTGCATGTGCAATTGGGAGGCAACAGCATGTGTGGGTGTCAGCTACTTATATATATATATATTATTCCATGTGACTTATCACACTTGCATTATTTTCCTTTAACAGCCCTATGGTGCGAGATACTTGTAATAAGTGGGAGAAGTGGTCCACCACCCATTTCTCTATCTTAGTTTGGGTTTGAGTTGTAAACTTGTAATTTTATTTTTTTTTCTTACGTTTTGGTTGGCTTGTGGAATATTATACCTCATATGGCCATGAATTTTTTATTTAATATTATATAAAACCTTTGATTTGGTGTGAATTTTTAAGGGGTTTGATACAAAATGGTATGTGCTTCTTTCTTTCCTCAGCTTTTTATAATGCTAACCAGATAAGATAAGTATCTTCTCCATGTGCGGAACTATCATTTGCACATAAAACACAAACTCTTTAGCCTTCTCAATTATTCTATTCTACGCAGACACAAAATAAGAACTAGGCATGAGCAGTGGTCAGGTTGGTCGGGTTTTTTGACCTTGCCAACCCGACCACCGTCAATCGGGGTGGATGCATTATCCACAAACCCGACCAATGAAAGGAAAGAAATCTAATATAACTGACCGACTGCCCATTGTCGGTCGGGTTGAGAAAAAAAAATTTCATGCATTCCACATTTAAAATTTCCAGCACACATTAATTTGCCCCTACAAAATTTCAGCAATCATCAACAAAAAAAAAAAATACATATTTTTAACTTCAAATGAGATCAAATCCAATTCAAAACCATAGAAATACAAATCTAAACATTGAAATAATACAAAATTACAAATCAAAACAATAAAAATTCCAAATTGTTTCAATCAAAAACCAACAACAATGCATTTCAAAATTAATTAGCAATCTAAATCCAATCCGTCACAATAGAAATACAAATACTCAAATATAAATCCAAACATCCAAAAATATATAAAATTACAATCTAAATCCAATCCAACACAATAGAAATACAAATACTCAAATACAAATCCAAACATCCAAAAATATATAAAATTGCAATCTAAATCCAATCCAACACAATGAAAATACAAATACTCAAATATAAATCCAAACATCCAAAAAAAATATAAAATTACAAATCCCAACAACACAAATCCAAATTTTAACAACCAACATTACATATCTAAAAATTAACAATCCAGATCCTAAAAACATAAAACACAAACAACAACTCAATAAACCAACAACTCTAGCTTCCATCACATATCATCCTTAAAAGCAACATCTGTAAATCAAAATAAAAATTAAAGTAGTTAGTAAACATAAATCAAATATACAATATCTTAAAAATTGATAGTATAAAACAATAAAATATTTTTACCTTTGACAATTTGTTCATATTTCTCAATTTCTGATATCATCTCACGAAGATCATTTGAATTTAAAAGTTTGTCATCGGGGAAGTCCAACAAATTTTGAGAACAAATTAGTGTCTCAATTGTTTCAGCCGTTAATCTACTTCTGCATGGATCAAGGATTTTATCACCGGTAGAGAAGGTAGACTCAGACGATACTATAGAAACGAGAATAGCCAATACTTCCTTTGCCATTTTTGAGAGGCATGAATATCTATTCGAATTAGCTCTCCACCATATCAAAATATCAAAATTCCCACCATCTTCCTCTACTTCCTCTGACAAATATTTAACCAATTCAAATATATTCACATTAGACTGCTCTGCATTATATTGGCTCTTCCAACATTTAAAAATGTGTTCACCATAATCATCAGTGTCCACCTCATCACCTATTCCTGATCTCCACTCACTGCATTTTTTCCATCATTGGCTTACTTATCCTCATAATATTGATGCAATCTATCTAAAGAAGACTCAATTGAATGAATCATATTAGCTGCTTGCACATTGTCATGCAATCGATTAATAGAAATTTTAACAAATCCTATCTTGTATCGAGAATCCAATATAACAACAACATATAACAAGTAGTTAATATTTTCATCCTTTCCGCAATACTTGTTATATTTCAACTTCATTTCCTTTGCAACATGTTGCATAGATTCATCACCAGAAATAACCATGGAATTCAACCAATCATTCAATTTAACAGTTTTACGAAAAAATGTAGATGCTATCACATGCAATGAACCATAAAATTTTAAAATAGCATCATAATTTTTTTTGAGAAATTTCACAAACCTCCTTGCAAACTCCCAATCATTATGAGTAGGTGGCCCTTTTACTTTTACCCCATCAAAATTATTTTGAAACGCTTGACCATCCCTTATTAATCTATCAAATGCCTTTTCATACATAATTGCAGCCTTCAACATAAGATATGTACTATTTTATTGTGTGTCAACATCTGAAAATACTATCAACACTCCAAATTATCATGCATTTTTCTATTTCCCTCCCAATATTTTTTCCTTTATGACTTTTTACTTGATGAAAATTTAAATTCTTTTTTGCAATTTCCACTCATTATCAGTCCAATGACCAGTCAAACGCATATAATTCTTATTCTGATTTGTTGATGTCCAACAATCAGTGGTCATGCATATGCACTTACCCTTCATTTTTTCCTTCAATTTTTCTTTTTCCTCAGTAAACAACTGTGCACAATCTCTAGCTATAGACCACCTAGAAGACATAACAAATCTAGGTTCAAAGGTGCATAACATGTGCCTAAATCCCCTCCCTTCGACAATTTTAAAAGGCAACTCATCCAACAACACAAGTATTGCTATAGATTTTCTATAATCATCATAGTTATATGTTTGCTTCCTTAACTCGGTACCCTCTCTTTTACTATCAAATGAAAGAAGTGTTTGGCCTTTTGCTACTCTATTAGGATACTTCTTACATTGGCTTTCCAAATGATTTTTCAAACTACTAGTTCTTTACTTTTTTGAATGACATTTATAGGATTGTCCATAGTAATTTCATATAGCTTTAGGACACTTGGGATCATTAATTTTTTTTTTGTAAAATGATCCCAAACATATGAATGCTTGCTCCTAGATGTTTGTGGTAATGATTCAGTGGGATTTGTTTTAGTACCTTCTTCAACAGCTACATGTTCGGATTGGGAAACCTCGATATCATTGGCATTTTGAACTGAGACAACATTTGAATTGATTTTTGCTGCTACGTTTTCACTCCTACAAAAAAAGATAGCATACAGTTTAGTACTTTTTTTTCAAACCTTGTTAAGGTCAAAATAAAAAGGACAAAATGTTATTAAGAAAATAAATATATTAATAATTTTCTTATGTAATGGAAAAATATTTAATCTTAAGGGTCAATAAGATAGTTTAATACATGAAGTGAGCTAGTACTATCAATGATCTATCATCAAATTATGACTTTTGCTCATTAGCTTATTGCATGGAGTAACCTACTGATTAGAGTAATTTTATATGGTCCACCTAAGAGAGAAATTAATATATCTAGACAATAAATGTTACATCTAGTTGATATTAAATGTAGACAAATATGCAGACCCCACATTCTCAAATGAAGCTAATCCTGATTTCAATGGAGAGTGATGTCAAAGTTCAGGTTTTCATTTTTTTTTAGTTCTTTAAATTATTAGTACACATATATCCCTATAATTTGTATGTACGAAATACACATATATCAGCATGTTTTTTTTTTAAATGTCAACTAAGCTAAAAAAATGCAATGTTGTGATATACAATTATACACACTTGAAAATCTTCATCAAGCAAGCAAGCAGGTCAGTAATTTTGAAAAAAAACAAATATTCAAATAAAAGCAAACAAAAAAAAACAAACAGTCCATGAACATAATTACTGAAGAATATTGCATGTGCTCATAGTTCACTGAGTAGAGAGATAAAAAAACATAATCCAAGAAAAAAAATAAATCAAACCCAAATCAATTCCTCAAATTCCCAACTCTAATTACTGGTTTTTCACTCAAAATCCAATCATAAATACATAGACTAAAAATAATCAATTCACAGAAGCAAAAAGTAGAAATAATCAATTCACATAAACAAGAAACAAAACAATCAGTTGAACAAATAATACGGTATGATGAAGTACTGAAAGTAGCAAAACAAAAGGACCCATGTTTCAAAAAGAAATGCCAAAAAAAAAGGAAAAACTCAATTCGAGTATTTCATAGAAAACATTTGAGATAAATAAAAGCATAAGATAATAAATACAAGCAAATGCACTCACTCATTTTCAGAATTAAAAATAACTAATTGTAATTTGATTTTAAGAACCTAAAATTAATTTTAAAAATAAGAGCTCAAGTATGTGTTACAATGTTACTGCATTTCGTCTACACTACAATTACAATCTTTCAAGTATGAGCGAAATTTTCGCCCCCACTCCCGGTGAAACTGTTCTTACGACTTCGACACTATTAGACTTAGGGCCTTAGAGAATATGAGCCTAAACTCAGAGAAAATGAAGTCGCCACCCGGACGGGCAGGTAAAAAGAAAGGGGTGGATAACTCGATACCTAATGAATCCCCAATGCCCTATTGGGTTCAAAAAGTTGGGTACGCATGGGGAAGGTGAAAAGTGGCTCAGCACCCTTATTGGAACCGACCTCCTTTTTAGGTCTCAATATTATTAAAATCTTAACTTATTAAAATATCATCCATACAACATGTGATTTAAAATAAATAAAGAATTCATTGCATCGAAATGAATCAAAACAAAACAATAAATGGACACCCATCCGAAGATGGAAATATGCCCTTAATATGTCCAAATGTCCATAAAGAAAACAAAATAGGACACCCACTAAAAGGTGAAAACATATCCATTATAATAGTCCCAAAAACTTTAAACGATAAACTAAATTACATATTAAAAATCGAGGCAACCATAAAGTGGAAAGGTGACTTTTACAATTCAAGATATCAACTAAATAAATTAAGTCATTCAAGTATGATAATTAAAACGAACATCCATCATAAAAATGAACTAAAGCATCCATCAGATAAAGAGTAGCAAATCAAATAAATGATTAAAGCTAGGGTTCAAATCATTAAACCAATAAAATTAGGGTTTAAGGAATTAAGTTGTTGGGATTAGGATTTTGACCTAGGTTTGGGAATTTAAGCTATTGGAATTAGGATTTCAGATTTTGGAGTACTGGTTTTGGGAATTAAGGTTTAAGAACTTTAAGTTTCTTGGATTAGGGTTTAGAAAAATTGGGTTTTGATATTTTGGGAACAACTTAGGGTTTTCTCGGATTAGGGTTTTAAGTTTACTGGATTAAGGTTTTGGTGTTTTGGGTTGAACAATTTTGGAAGTAGGGTTACTGGATGAAAAGTTTCAAAATGAATTAGGGTTTCAATATGTTATTTTTAAAAAGAAGTTTAGGATTTTAGGGAAATAAATTAAGGTTTTGGAAAAATAATTAGGGTTTTGGAATTTAATGAAACAGTTTAAGGTTTTTGACAAAAATGGTTTAGGGTTTTGAGTTTTAACAAAATGGTTTTTGGGGTTTAACAAGATAGATTAGGGTTTTGGAAATTGGGAAACATATTAGGGTTTTATATGTTGAAAACTAGGATTTTGAATATCAACTATGGTTTTAGAAAATAAATCAGGGTTTAATTTTAACTATTGTGATATATTCATGAACTTAGGCCACTGGATGTTAATTCTGTCAAATATTGCCCGAGGTTTATTAATTTATGAATTGCTACTGGATGAAACAATGTTGAATGAATTAAGCTACCATGACTTTGAAATTAATTTAAATAAGCTACTTGACATAAACTTTAGATAATGCTTAAAATTATAATCAAACTAGTTTCTGTTAAATTTAAAATAATGGAAATGTACTGTCGTTCGTTGGCTCCACCAAAATTGACATTTTATTCTGGCTGAACAAAAGCCAAGACAATGTGGATGCCTTTGATGAGTTGACGATTGATGAACGTTGTTGGTTGATTACTTGAATCTTTGATTGTTGATTCTTGCTCCAATTTTTTGATCCCTGTCAAAGTATTAAACATCATTATTTATAGGCAAAGTCAGGGTTAACCTAAACCTAATATGCCTAATTTGATACATAACAAGATTCTAATTTAATTAGGAAACTCAATTATTGGCCAAAATTGCTTTGGAATCAAAGCTCATGTCGATTTGGTTGCCCGAATCGATATGGGCCAATGCCATGTCGATTTGGTTGCTCGAATCGACATGGGCCAAGGCCATGTCGATTTGATGTGCCAAATCAACATGGAAGTAAGGCCAAGTCGATTTGGTGTGCCAAATCAACATGAGCCTTGGCTCATGTCAAATTTGGCCCTCTAAGTCGACATAAACCATGGTTAAGGTCGCCTAGGGCCCTCCCAACACAAAATCAATTTAAAAAAACTTCAATTGGGCTAAACAATTGAATTTGGGTTGAATAAATTAAGCTTGTACATTTAAAATATTAATCAATTAAATATATGCCATTTGAAATCGGACTAGTCTATTTAAAGACCTATTTAAAAGTTATAAATTAGGTTAAAATCTTTTAAAGTAGGTCCAAATTTATTTTGGCATCCTTTAATTAGGATCGTACGAACTTAGGGCCAAAATTAAGGGTCTACAGTTTGTCCCCTGCTTGAACGATTTTAAATTGATTCAAAGAGTGAAAAGCAACACGATTGTTGAATTAATTTTGGCAGAAATGAATTGGGTTTTGGATCTGGTTTGAGTTATGGGCTTGAAAATGAGTTTGGGTTCTAAACCCAAGTTGGTTTGGATTCTGGACTTAAAAAATAATTTGAGTTCTGGACTCAATTTGAGTTTATTTGGGTTCTAGACCCAGTTTGAGTTTTAGAATCGAGAAAATAATTTTAGGTTTTGGACCCGAGTTTGAGTTCTGGACTCAAAAATAATTTGAGTTCTGGACCCGAGTTGGTTTGGATTTTGGACCTGGTTTGAGTATTAGACTCAAAAAAATAATTTTGGGTTCTGGACCCAAGTTTGATTTTTTTACTCAAAAATAATTTGGATTCTTGACCCAAGTTGGTTTGGGATCTAGATCGGGATTGAGTTCTGGACTCAAAAAATAATTTGGATTCTGGACCCGGTTTAAGTTCTGGACTAGAAAGTAATTTTGGATTCTGGACCCGAGTTGAGTTATGTACTCAAAAATAATTTTGAATTCTAGACCCGAGTTGGTTTGGATTCTGGACCCGGTTTGAGTTCTGAACTCGAAAAAAATAATTTTGGATTCTGGACTCAAGTTTGAGTTCTGGACTCAAAAATAATTTGGGTTTTGGATCCGGTTTGAGTTCTAGACTCAAAAATAATTTTAGGTTCTAGACTTGAGGCACCTGCAAAAATTAATTATAGTTAGTAAAGCATTGTACAAACATTAGGCTATTTTTTACTGCACCTATATACTCTTGCTCCCTATGTGGAAAAAATATTTAGCATAAAAATTATTTTTTAGACACGCATAAAGAATATATACCCACAATAAAAATTTGTTTACTGTGCATGTGTGCTGTGAATTATTGAAACATAGAAAGAAATCTAAATTTGACTAAAAAAGTAACTTTGAATTATGAATTATTGAATTTGGACGAAAGTTATTAATTTGTTATCAGTGCATGTGACTTCGGCCATTATTTATCATATTACATATATTATATTATATTTTATATATGCATATATATATATATAATTTGATATTTATCTCATTTTCCTATATAAATATCGTGCTCCTTCAATTTCACAATCAAAACACCTCCATTTTTAACATTCTGCTTAAAATGTTTTGACAACTTCATCGCTTACCATGGCTGGTATCCAACACCCCTCAAGGTATGAGACTCGATCAAATAATGAATTTATTACTTACGTCCGAGACAATGACATTGATGCAACAGAAGTAACGAACAAAAGGGTAAAGTTGTTATAAACCTATTTAGTCTAAGAATGCCCAGGAATATAGAAATAAACAAGCAGTCGTTGATTCAAAGAATAACGAAAGCTTAAAAATAAAGAGACAAAGTTCTCTCTGAAATTTTATTGAAATATGAAAACTGACTATCACATTCTAAAAGGTTATAATATATATGGTTAGGGTTATTGCACAAACCCTAATTACATATAAGAAAATTTATTTAAAAGTAATAGACTACCAAAAATAAAAGAAAATACATAAAAGGAAAGAAAATATTTATGAGGTAGATAAAATACTAAAATAGTGCCTTAATCCGATATTCTTACCAAAATTGAATAAGGAAATAAATATTAAAATCTTATTTCCTTTTTTTAGCTCCATCATTCTCCCTTGCTTGAAAAAAACTTGACCTCGAGTTTTGTAATGCCGAAGAATCCATAATTGATATACTGCAATAACATATTCAGTACTCCTTAGAGGTGGTGAATTATTTGGCAAATTGCCATTAACCAACTCCTTGAACTCTTTAAATGATTGCTGAATTTCAATGGAATATTGAAATGATTCTCAAATCAGGTCACATATTTCAGAAAATATTTCTATTGAAATAATTGATTCTGGTGTTTGTAGAACTATCAACCAATTTATTTGCTTCTTCTTCATTCATTATTGTTGAAATATTAAGTTCCTCCATCTCCTCACAATAGTTATCAAAAACTGGTTATGATTCTTCAACATCCTCTATCTCATCATTATATTCATCAAAAACTGGTTCTATTCCTTCAAAATAATTTTCTAAATAATCATCTGCATATAATTTTTTATGCGAGTCAAATACCTCTGTAATATCCTCATTTGTGGTCTAGAAGTTTTGATTATGTTATTGTTATTGTTGTTATTGTTGTAGTTGTTGTTGGTTTAAATTGAGAAAAGGAAAGTATATGTATATATGTTTTGGGAAGAAATAGGGTTTAGAGACAAGTTTATATGTTGTGTATATGGTGATATATATAACATATAAAATGGTCAAAGGGAGAGAGTCAATGCAAGAGGAGATTTTTATATGGCATGTGAAATTACTTAATTGGGTTTATAAGAGACAAAAGCTAAGTTAAGTGATGAGGGGTATATGAGTAATTGCTTGAAGTGGAATGCATGGTGGAGATTAAAAGAAGAAAAGGTGTTTGACTTGTGCATTTTCTTCTTTCTTTCTTGAAGAGGCCGGCCATTGAAGAGAAGAGAGAGCAAGAGAGGTATTCATGATGCTAGAAGCAGATTGAAGAAGCAATCAAAGGATTTGACAAGAGAATTGTGGAATTTCTTCATCTTAGGTAAGAAATCTCTTGAATTCCTTTGGTAATTTTGAGGTTATGTCTATATTGAATTGTGATTTGTTGATGTGATGATTTGGTGTGTTTGATATGTGTTTACAAGTGTTAAAGTTGATTGTTAGTTAAAAGATTGAATTGAGGTTGGTTTGGTTGTAAGTTTAAATGGATTTTGATAGTGGAAGTTCAAGTGTAAAGTTGGTTTTAGGGTTTAATATGGTATGTGTTTAAATGATTTGGTTGATGTGTTTTAATAAGGAATATTGTGTTAAACATGTAGAATTTGTGTTTAGAACATTGATTCCATTCATTTGAAACATTTTATATGGTGTTTGATGAGTTTGAGTGCAATTGGAGGAGAGTTGTGCATATTAGGGTTTGTGTTTTGGGAGACACGGCCAAAAGCAATGTGAGACACGGCCAAGCCAAGGGATTTTGGGCGTGTTGGATTAGTTTTTGGGTGACATGGCTGTGTTCCCAAGCCGTGTTAGCTACTGTGAGTTTTGGTTTAAGAGACACGGCCACAAGCTTGGCCGTGTCCCTTGCCCGTGTTGCTTACTGTCCAAGTGGGTTGAGTGACACGGCCATAAGCTTGGCCGTGTCCCTCAAGTGGCTGCCCGTGTCCCTCAAATGTGTGGGTTAGGGTTTTTATACTTTGTTCTATTTGCATTGTTTTGGTCCTTTTAAGGTAAGTTGGTACCTTAACCTAAAACTAAACACATTTAAACAATGATTGACCTAAACAAATGCATATGGAAGATCTTAAAGCTATGAATGATATAAATTATTCTTTGCCCTAATTGCATTGTTGAGATTGAACAATGTTATGTTATGCATTGTGAATGCTTATGTGTTTCATGAATAATGTATATTGAAATGTTATATCAAAGATGCTATGATGATTCAAATAAGAGGTGAAATGTGATGTAAAGCCATTGTGATTGGCTATGATGATCATATTGAAAGAAAGAAGGCATGTTTGCCTAAATGTGATGAGAATTTGAGAATGGAAATGGTAACTATATAATAAATGAATTGTCTGTTTAATATGTTATTCAGTTTCAGAGTTCTGGATTTGGGTGGCATGCCTAAGAAATGATGAAAGGTAACAGTCTTGCCGGGTTGAGGATCTCCTCATATGTGTTGAGTTGATGGTCCAAGAGACTGGGTCTGTTACACTATGAGAATTGTGAATATGAGATATATGATTTGTAACAGTCTTGCCGGGTTGAGGATCTCCTCATATGTGTTGAGTTGATGGTCTAAGAGACTGGGTCTGTTACACTATCCATGGATAGAGATACATGTATATACATTGCCTACGGGCGTGATTATTGTGACTATGAACCAAAGCAGTAACTCTGAACTCTGAATATCGTATTAAATACTTGTTGGGCCCATAGGTGTCAAGGTTATATGAATGTCCTAAATAATGTTATGAGTTAATGAAATGAGATGTTGTTTATTGAGTATGATTGATTAATGTTGAATGTGGAAAGATGTTGAAATGTGGTATGCTCATATGACTATGATTTGTGAAATGCATAATTATGTGGTTAACTTTATATTTATGATGTTGATCTTATCAATAACATATGTGGCATTGCATTACATTATAGCATACCATTAGCATGTTTTATCTTACTAAGCCGTTGGCTTAGTGCGATAGTGTTTAATCGTGCAGGTAATAGGGTTGATAGGGGTGAACCTGAGAGTTCATCAAGACCAAGTGAGAGTAGACCTTGAAGAATCCATTTTGGGAGCTTAAAGATCAGAGCAGACTTGCCAATCATGTATACTTCTTTATATTTTGTAAAGAAATGTTTAATATGTAAATATGTACATATTTTATAACTTCCGCTGTGTAATATTTAAATGTATATATATATATAACTAATACGTTTTGTTTTATAAGTAAATGATCTACTTTTCTATAATGTATAATGATAAGGGTATTGTATCAAATTTAAAGTGTTTTAAATGTTAAGAAAACCGTAGCATCCCTATATTTGGTGCACTTATGCTACATTGTTGTGGTTGTAGTGTGTGTGCATTGGATATGGGAGTGTTACAACCTCAATTTTAGTTCTTCCACTATCTAAACCAAGAGCATGCAATAATAGTGTAATATCCCAAAATTTTGAAAATATTAATTATTGAAAATTAATTAAATGATTTAAAAGTGTATACATGCAATTAAGTGAAAAGAGAAGAGAAAGGAAAGGTATGTATATGATGTATATATGAAGATATACATATCATATACAAGTCAACATTTTAACTTGGTCAAATATTTTTTTTAATTAATAAGATATTTTAATTATTAAGATATTAATTAATAGATAGTAGAAGATGATTTTTGATTTTAATAAATATAATAATAATAAATATGCTTGGTGGAGATTAAAAGAGGGAAAATTGTGTGGTTATAGGGGTTTAGCTAGTAAAAAGAGGAGTTGACCATTATTATTATATTCTTCTTCTTCTTCTTCTCCATTGAAGGCTGGCCATCATCTTCTCCATCAAAGGAAAGAGAGAAGTTGCTTCTTGCTAACTCAATAAATTGAAGGATTTTAAGTGTTCAAGTTGGAGTTTTTAGGATTTTCTTCATATTTGGTAAGTTTCCAACTTGTTCCCTTGAATTTCCATGAAAGTTTGTATGTGTGAATTGAATTTTTGGTGTGGTATGTGTCTATGGTTAATATTGGTATATATGAAGTTGTTTTGAGTAGATAACTATGAATTTGGGGTTGGATTGAAGAAAAGGGTTCATTTTGGTGAAGAAAATAAGAGTTTTGGAATTGTGTAACTTTTGAGTTGTAAATTCTTGATTGTGATTGTGAATATTTGCTTTTAATTGAGTTGTGTTGATGTTTATACAAGTATTATGAGGTTTAATGATGGATTTGGTTGACCTTGTATGGATTTGAAAAGGTTAATGAAAGATAATAGTTGGATGTGGCAATTGTATGTGGATATCAGGTTTTTGGCTTGACACGCCCGGTGGCACGGCCATTCCTTTGGGCGTGTCGATGGTTCTGTTTTCAGTATTGGTGACATGAGCAGTGACACATCCATGTCACTGAGCGTGCCATAGCTATTGTGTTGGAGGAGAATTGACACATGAAGTGACACGCCTATGTCACTGAGCGTGTCATAGCTACTGTGTTATTGTAGAATTGGCGAAGTGACATGCCCATGTCATTGAGCATGTCATAGCTACTGTGCTATTGTAGTATTTACACGTGCAGTGACATGCCCATGTTACTGAGCATGTCAAAGCTTCTGTGTTATGGTTTTAGGGCACGGTCATGGACACGCTCGTATTGTTGAGCGTGTCATGTGTAAAGTTTACCCTAGATAGTTCTTTTCCTTATTTTTTTCTTTGTGTATCACTTAGTGATTATTTATAATCACATTTGGTTTAGGCTTTGAAGAGACTTGAGCTACCCTAATCCAAGTGTTGAGGGATATCTTGGAAGTGGAGGTTGGAAGTGGTGTTTGTTGCTTTTAGAGGTAAGTACAAACTTTGAATAATTATTTATATTTACATGACATTGGGACTTAACACATTTGTTGGAAAAAGTGTTAAGTTACTATATGATTGATACATGAATAATATGCTATGATTTGTATAATGTCCCAAATGCATTATGTATAATGTGGGCTTGGTGCAAAATATGATAATGATCCAAAATGTATGGATAATGCAAATTATTTTGTGTACATTAAAGATGGTATGTAAAGTCATTGGTAATGACTATAATGATATAAGTGAGATATTTAAGGCATTGTGCCTAAAGTGATCATGAGAAAATGAGAAAGGATTCAATCATGAAATAAGATATATGAAAATATAATACAATTAATTGATATCGGTATTAATAAGAAATAAAAATAAATTGTGTGCCTAGTATGTTGTTCAATTTTTAGAGTTCTGGGTTTGGCGGCATGCTTAAGAATTGCCTACGGGCTAGACGCTGAGCATCAATGTGAAAATATTTTTGAGGTGAAATGACCGAGTCGTAAGCCTTATAAATAAATCCTTGAAGCTAGGCTGGGTGAAATGACCAGATCGTAAACTCAGACTGTAACACCCCCGTATCCCATATATACACACTACATACAACCACATCTGTAATATACGTATATTAGATACAGGAGTGTCACGGTTTATATTAAACAACCCAATCTTTCAATTTAACAGCAATATAAGAAAGCTTAAAACATTCAAATTATATTATAAAGTATATTAGATAAAACATTTATTTATCAGGTAGCGGAAAATGTAGCGGTATTTACATATATATATTTACATCAAAATCAATATTTACAAAAATATATAGAGTTTATATATGTTTGGCAGTTCGTCTCTGATCTTTAAGTCCACAATCAACACTTCGCAAGCCTAGAATCGACTCGGTCTAGCTGAACTCTCCGGTTCTACCCTGTCACCTGCGCGATGAACCACAATCGCGCTAACCCGACGACTTAGTGGTACAAACCACAATAACAATATGCTTCAATGCAATGCCAATGTCACACATTCAAATATTATAAACAATACATAAGAATATCATATTACACAACCTTACATTAAGTCTTATTATTCATTTGTTTCACTATTCATAATTCGTATGGAAGCAAAGACAAGCATGGGCCCAAAAGATACTAATATGCTATTCAACTTTCAAAGTTAATGTTTTGGTTTAATTCTCACGTTTATCATTATCCCAATTAGGCTTCAAGGATTAGGCCCAACCAAGCTTCAAGGGGAGCGAAGCATGCTAAGCATCAACCCAACTTGGCTTCAAGGACCAAAGCCAACCTAGCTTCAAGGGTTGTAACATCTCAACTAGGCTTCAAGGACTAGACCCAACCAAGCTTCAAGGAGAGTAAAGCATGCTAAACTTCAACCCAACTTGGCTTCAAGGATCAAGCCCAACCCAGCTTCAAGAGATTGTTACTATTAGGCATGCCACCAACAATAAAACTCTGAAAAGTGAATAACACATTAGACACACAATTTTTTCATTATTTCATTATCAATTCCGTTCTCATTTCCTCATAGTCATCTAGGCAAACATGCCCCAATTGTTTCATTTGCATCATTATAGCCAACAACAATTGCTTCACATCTCATCATTAGGGTATACACAACCAATTGCATTGTACATATAATTTGAATGATCATCATATCTTTCACATTAAGCAATTCATAGCATTAATCAAATATATCAACAATGTAATAGATTACTTAACACATTTACAACCAAATGTGTTAAGTCCCAAAGTCATATATATGTATGCAACCATGTGAGGTGTAATATCCCAAAGTACACCCTAAAAGTTTTGGAATTTATTATGGTGTTTGGATTTAATGTATATGTTTAACGGAAAGAGAAAAGAAGTGAAGAGAGTGTATATGTTGTATTTATGGAAATATATATACAAGTTAAATTAATGAAGGTAAAAAGAAGAGAAATGAATTAATTTAATACCCGATTTTAGTGTACATTGGAATAGTAGTAGTGAGAAGATATGTTGGTAAAATAGGTAAGGAAAATATTATAAGAGATAGATGTATATGAAGGATAAAATATATAAGAGATATACATATACCAACATATACATCACATATACATAATGTATAAAGTGGTGTAGGAAAAGTAAGTTTATATAATAATAATAATAATAATAATAATAATAATAATAATAATAATAAAGAAAAAGAAGAAAGGAAAGTCAAAGGATGAAAGTGGTGGTGGAGAATATTTTAGAAAATATTTAATTATATTATTATTATATATATGATAAGTATGAATAAAGAAAGAAGATTTTCTTTCTTTCTTCCTTCTTCTTATTATTCTTCTTCTTCTTGCACGAGAGAGAGAGAGAGAGAGAGAGAGAGAGAGAGAGAGAGAGAGAGAAAGAGAGGTGATTTTATCTACATATACATCAAATTCCTAAGGACTTTAAGAGAATTGAAGGTGGAGATTGAGGATTTGGCAAAATATTCAAGTAAGTATTCATTTTCTTGTATTGATTTCTATTGATTGAGTTTATATTTGATATGGTTGGTGTGTGAAGATGATGCTAATGAAAGATTGAAGTATATAGATATGTTGAATTGGTATTTAGATGATGATAATATGGTTATTTGTGAGGATGATGATGGATTGTTAGATTGTTTAGTAATGGTTTCATATAAATGAATTGGGGAATTGAGTAGTTGATACATGGTGATGTATATAATGATTATTATTATGATATATTGAAGTTATATAAGTGTTAAATTGATAGGTAATTGATGAATATAACCATGATGTTGATTAAGGGTGATGTAGTATAGGTTTTGAAGTGTTTGTGTTTACATGGATGAGAGTTCAAAATGCATGATTTTTGCTTGACACGGCCAGTGACACGGCCATGTTGTTGGACATGTCAACGGTACTGAGTTTGACGTTTGTGACACGACCATTAACACGGCCATGTTACTGAGCGTGTCATAGCTACTGTGAGAAAAAAAGTAATTGACACGGCCATTAACACGCCCGTGTTGTTGTGCGTGTCAATGTTTCTGTGAGGTAGAATGAGTGACATGTCCATTGACACTCCCGTGTTACTAAGCGTGTCAAAGCTTCTGTATTGTTGGCTTAGGGCACGATCTGGGACACGGCCGTGTTGGTGAGCGTGTCATGTATAGAGCTTGCCCTAGTTAGTTATCATTCTTATTTTCTTATATGTATAATTATCTTTGGATTAGGTTTCGAAGAGATTGTGTTGCCCTAATCCATGTGTTGAGGATTATTGGAAGGTGAGTTTGGTGTGGTGTGATTGCTCAGGAGGTAAGTACAAACCCTATTTGATTGCATATATTTATATGTCTTTGGACCTTAACATATTTGGTTATAAATAGGTTAAGTAGCCTATTACATTGATGATGCATAAGAATAATGCATTGTATATATGTTAATGATGAAATATGAAATGTAAAAGAAATGATGATTATTAAAAAGGTATATGCAATGCAATTGGTTATGATGAATTGCTTTTATATGATTTGAGATTAATGAGATGTAATGCCATTGTTGTTGCCTATAATGATACAAATGAAATGAATGAGGCATGGTTGTTTAAATGTTGATGTCCAATACAATTGAGTATATATACTCTATTGATGAGATGTGAAGCCATTGTTGTTGGCTATAATGATGCAAATGAGATAATTGAGGCATGGATGCCTAAATGATGATGAGAAAATGAGAATGAAAATGAGAATGAAATAATGAATGAATTGTGTGTCTAATATGTTATTCATTTTCAGAGTTTTGTTGTTGGTGGCATGCCTAATAGTAACAATCTCTTGAAGTTAGCTTGGGCTAAATCCTTGAAGCCAAGTTGGGTTTAAGTTTAGCATGCTTAACTCCCCTTGAAGCTTGGTTGGGTCTAGTCCTTGAAGCCTAATTGAGATGTTACAACCCTTGAAGCTAGGTTGAGTTTGGTTCTTGAAGCCAAGTTGGGTTGATACTTAGCATGCTTTGTTCCCCTTGAAGCTTGGTTGAACCTAAATCCTTGAAGCCTAGTTGGGACAATGATAATGATAAATGTGATAATTAAACCAAAACATTAACTCTGAAAGTTGAATGGCATATTAGAGTCTTTGGGCCCATGCTTGTCTTTGTTGGAAATGTGATTCATGAATGGTGAATTGTGAATAATGAATTAATTGAATAAAATAAGAACATGTAATGTTATGAAGTATGATATGATTACAATACATAAGTAAACTAGTGAAAAGAAATATGGCTTGAGAAGCTAAGTTGAAAGATGAGATTCTGAAAATATAGTATGACATGTAATATGTGTATTGATGTAGACATTGTGAGTATTAGTTATGGAATTGTGGTTTGTGTTAATGATATGTGTATATGTATATAATATATGAGATTAATAGAGATATATGGTGTAATTGAAAAAGGAAAACATGATAAGAAACTAATGGTACATGAAGTTAATATATATATGTTTGAATTTCTATAATGTATGTTTATATTATTTATCTGTACTACTAAGCTCTCAGGCTTAGCGCGGTTGTGTAATCGCGCAGGTGAGTAGGTGGTAGATCTAAAGTCAATCGTTATGCCACGAGAAGAGTAAGAGTATATCGAGACCAACTAGAAGGTGATGCATACATGTATAATTTTAATTATGTTGTATTTCTGAAAAGAATGTATTTATATGTATAAATGAAGTTTTGGTAAATATAAGATTATTATATATACGTAAGATCATTAAAAGTATAATGATTTTGTAAATGTTCTTTAAATTAATGTAATATTGTTTGAATTCAGCTAAAGGTTTTTAAATTGAAACAAAAAGTGACATTCTTATACTTTATATACCTACTGTATGTATACCCGGTATATGTATAGTATTTATATAGGGTATGGGGGTGTTACAATTATTTTGGTATCAGAGCTTAGGTTCGAGATTCTCGGCCTAAGTGGAATTAAAAAGAAAAAAGTTTTGAAAAGCCTAAATAGAATTAAAAAAAAAAGTTTTTGAAATGAAATTTGTAATACATGCATATGCATTAACACCTAGGTTGGTCTCGGATGTGGCATTATGTGAATTGTAATGTATTTGAATTAGATGAGATGAATGATAGTGTGTGGATGAAGTTCTGCATGAAAGGAAAAAAAATTTTATATGAGTTTAATTGATAAATTAAAGAATGGGAATTTATTTAAGTAAAGTAAATTTTGGAATTTCTGATTATGGAAGTATACTTGTGAAAAAGGTTGTAATAAAATGAATAAAAGAATAAAGTTGGAACTGAGTTAAAAATAAAATCAAGATTAAAGTATGTACTCTTTCCTCTACAATTTGAATCTCTTTCTAATAAACCTTATGGTTGGATTACTAAAGAGAGGAAATATTGTTGGATTGTTAAAATGGATAGATATGTTATTAATTAAAGAGAGTATGGTGGAATATTAAGTGAGTTAATTGGTATAGACAAAGCGTGACCATTTAAGGTTTGGGTATATAAAATTAAGGTTTTGTGTAAAAGAAAAAGAGATGATGTTGGGTAAGTAAGAAGATATATTGGTGTTGTTTGTATTGTTATTTTAATGCTAACATTGTGATTTCAATGTTAGAAATGTGATATGTTTGAATATTGTGAAAGCTCATGTAATGGTGGTAATATGTGACATTTGAATTTTTGAAATGAGCTTAATAATTGTGAAAATTATATGTTCTGATGTTGCTTTGTGGTATATATATAAGAAGTTTTTAAAGTTGATATTAAGAAAAGATGAGATTTGTAAATTAAAGTTTAGGTGAGATAGTGATTTAAGAATTTAGAATGTTAATGGAATATTGATAAAGATTATTTAGATATGGATAGTTTAATGTATATTAAGCATATGAGCTAAATGAAGGAATATTATTGCATATGAGAATACTATGAATTGAGTAATGTGATTGATAGTATGAGAATTTGTTTTGAAAAAAAAAATGGATATGGAGGTATGTTAAATATTTGTAAAAAAACAAAAGTGAAAGAAATGTCACATTGAAAATGTGACTAAGATTTCTGTAAAATATCATTATGATTAGAGTAAATATATATATATGTTGAGTTGATAACTAATTTAAGTCATGTTAAAAGAATGAGAATGATACTGTTCAAAGAAAAGTAATAAATGCTAAATTTGTATGGATTGTATGTAAAAGAAAAATTAAATATACATATATAACTATGTGTACACATGTATAGGATATGTGAAATGAGCTTTTCAATATAACTGTAAATGAAGTGGGAAGTAAATCACATTATAAATGTGCTCTATGAATGTGTATGTGGTATAACTACTGGTTTAATGATATTAAGAATGATATTGCATGTATTAATGGACCTAAGAGAGATTATGTCTTGAACTGTGTAAAGCTAGATGGATTATGTGACGAAATTGAGAATGGAAATGGACTTGAGTAATACTGGACAGTGAAAATTGTTATAGTGATCACTGAACTTGATGATCATATAATATTTTGAGTTCCAAGGTATTTACATGTGGAAATGTTCTATGTACATGGGTATAATAAGAAATTGTAAGGAAGAAGGGAAGTATAATATATACAAATTCTAAAAGAGATAGATTAGAAATGGAGTAGCAAATGGAAATTGTGTTAGATTTGCATATGATTGAATATGTATATGTAAGAAATGTTAAAACATGAATTAAGCCAATGATGATTATATAATTGAGTGCAAATTGGGTTGAAACGGAGTTGGAATGTGTTAACTCTTGGTCTAGCAAAAGTTTAGAAAATGAATATGTAATTCTTGTGATATGGTTTAGTTTTGTAATTGGAAAGGTTGGAAGCAGAATAATAAAGGGACAGTATTGGTTTATAAGCCTCAGGCATGACCATTAATCTCCTATGGCCATATGATTTGTTTAGTAAATCTGGCCGGTTAGTTTTATTATCCACAGATTTGGGACTGAGGTAACATGATTGTGGTACAGTTTTGGTGAGATTGATAATTATGTTTCTAGAAACATGGTTAATAGTTATGACTGGTAAAGTTATACTTTATCATTTTATGTTAGAAATTTGTTTATAATTATGAAAAGTAAGGAAAGAAAAGAGAAATGTAAAATATTTTGAGTTATGACTAATGTGATAGAAAGCTGATTATGTAAATATCATAATGATATGAAATGCGAGGAGATATTAAAAGGGGAAAATTACAAAATGTGACTGAAAGTTATATTGAATATGTTTATGGTATAAAGTGAATAAGTGAATGGACTTAAAGTTTAAGTGGGTGAACTATAGATAGTAATTATGGTATGAGATTATCAAGAGAATTTGTGGAAATTATATTAAGATAATAGAAAATAAACTATGTGTATATTGAAAGATAATTTGAAGTAATT
This sequence comes from Garcia nutans, assembly GCA_947685225.1. Taxonomy (NCBI): domain Eukaryota; kingdom Viridiplantae; phylum Streptophyta; class Magnoliopsida; order Malpighiales; family Euphorbiaceae; genus Garcia; species Garcia nutans. The sequence goes on along the minus strand of CANTUV010000003.1, from coordinate 9,088,928 downwards.
TGTTATCATGATAATTTGACTGAATATGGATCTGAAGAGATCAGGAATTGAATATAAGTTTGCTCTAATGGAATTAGGTTATATATATATATGTATATTGAGAAATTTCATGATAAGTTTAAATAAATTAATTGTTGGTTTGAATTGAACAAGATTGAAACATGGGTATATTGTGACAGATAGATAAATTGATTTGGATTTGACTAAGGTTGCGAATCATTACTGAAATTTAATATGTATAGTAGTATTAAGAGTGTAGAATTTAAGTGATAATGTATATGACGTAATATTCTTACTAATGAATGGACATGAATAAATTGAGTTATATCAATTGTAAATGATGATAAAAGGGAAAAAGATTGATTATCTGTAAAGTAAGTTTAAAGACATTGTACTAATATGTATGTTAAGTGAGAAGCATGGTAAAGAAGGAATTAAGTGTATGAAAAATAAGGATGTTATTATCAATTAAAGTTTGATAAATGTCTATTCTGAAAGTGATTGTAATGACGGGATAATTAATATTAAGATATAAATTCATGATTGTTAAAGTTAAGAGAGTTATTATAAAGAGATGAAGTGATAAAATATCTTAAAGGTAATAATTGGACGAAGTATAAGTATATTATAAGATGATCTGATTCTTATATAAAGGTAAATTCATTGGGAATGTAAGAAATTATCTTGATTGCTTTGTTGAGAAAGTAATAAGATATATATATAAGAAGGAGTTATGAAATTTAGAGAAGATGATTGTATCTAAGGGGGAGAGTAAAAGTTATGTGATTTGATGACATAATTACTTAAGAATATAATTAACTTTATATGAAAATTAAGATATTATTGTGTTAAGAATGGATTGCTATTGTACTAGATAATTTCGAGGATGAAATTATTTAAGGGGGAGAGAATTGTAATATCCCAAAGCACACCCTAAAAGTTTTGGAATTTATTATGGTGTTTGGATTTAATGTATATGTTTAACGGAAAGAGAAAAGAAGTGAAGAGAGTGTATATGTTGTATTTATGGAAATATATATACAAGTTAAATTAATGAAGGTAAAAAGAAGAGAAATGAATTAATTTAATACCCGATTTTAGTGTACATTGGAATAGTAGTAGTGAGAAGATATGTTGGTAAAATAGGTAAGGAAAATATTATAAGAGATAGATGTATATGAAGGATAAAATATATAAGAGATATACATATACCAACATATACATCACATATACATAATGTATAAAGTGGTGTAGGAAAAGTAAGTTTATATAATAATAATAATAATAATAATAATAATAATAAAAGAAAAAGAAGAAAGGAAAGTCAAAGGATGAACGTGGTGGTGGAGAATATTTTAGAAAATATTTAATTATATTATTATTATATATATGATAAGTATGAATAAAGAAAGAAGATTTTCTTTCTTTCTTCCTTCTTATTATTCTTCTTCTTCTTGCACGAGAGAGAGAGAGAGAGAGAGAGGTGATTTTATCTACATATACATCAAATTCTTAAGGACTTTAAGAGAATTGAAGGTGGAGATTGAGGATTTGGCAAAATATTCAAGTAAGTATTCATTTTCTTGTATTGATTTCTATTGATTGAGTTTATATTTGATATGGTTGGTGTGTGAAGTGAAAGATTGAAGTATATAGATATGTTGAATTGGTATTTAGATGATGATAATATGGTTATTTGTGAGGATGATGATGGATTGTTGAGATTGTTTAGTAAGGGTTTCATATAAATGAATTGGGGAATTGAGTAGTTGATACATGGTGATGTATATAATGATTATTATTATGATATATTGAAGTTATATAAGTGTTAAATTGATAGGTAATTGATGAATATAACCAAGATGTTGATTAAGGGTGATGTAGTATAGGTTTTGAAGTGTTTGTGTTTACATGGATGAGAGTTCAAAATGCATGATTTTTGCCTGACACGGCCAGTGACACGGCCATGTTGTTGGACGTGTCAACGGTACTGAGTTTGACGTTTGTGACACGACCATTAACACGGCCATGTTACTGAACGTGTCATAGCTACTGTGAGAAAAAAAGTAATTGACACGGCCATTAACACGCCCGTGTTGTTGTGCGTGTCAATGTTTCTGTGAGGAAGAATGAGTGACACGTCCATTGACACTCCCGTGTTACTAAGCATGTCAAAGCTTTTGTATTGTTGGCTTAGGGCACGATCAGGGACACGCCCGTGTTGGTGAGCGTGTCATGTGTAGAGCTTGCCCTAGTTAGTTATCATTCTTATTTTCTTATATGTATAATTATCTTTGGATTAGGTTTCAAAGAGATTGTGTTGCCCTAATCCAAGTGTTGAGGATTATTGGAAGGTGAGTTTGGTGTGGTGTGATTGCTCATGAGGTAAGTACAAACCCTATTTGATTGCATATATTTATATGTCTTTGGACCTTAACATATTTGGTTATAAATAGGTTAAGTAGCCTATTACATCGATGATGCATAAGAATAATGCTATGTATATATGTTAATGATGAAATATGAAATGTAAAAGATATGATGATTATTAAAAAGGTATGTGCAATGCAATTGGTTATGATGAATTGCTTTTATATGATTTGAGATTAATGAGATGTAATGCCATTGTTGTTGCCTATAATGATACAAATGAAATGAATGAGGCATGGTTGTTTAAATGTTGATGTCCAATACAATTGAGTATATATACTCTATTGATGAGATGTGAAGCCATTGTTGTTGGCTATAATGATGCAAATGAGATAATTGAGGCATGGATGCCTAAATGATGATGAGAAAATGAGAATGAAATTGATAATGAAATAATGAATGAATTGTGTGTCTAATATGTTATTCATTTTTAGAGTTTTGTTGTTGGTGGCATGCCTAATAGTAACAATCTCTTGAAGTTAGCTTGGGCTAAATCCTTGAAGCCAAGTTGGGTTTAAGTTTAGCATGCTTAACTCCCCTTGAAGCTTGGTTGGGTCTAGTCCTTGAAGCCTAATTGAGATGTTACAACCCTTGAAGCTAGGTTGGGTTTGGTTCTTGAAGCCAAGTTGGGTTGATACTTAGCATGCTTTGTTCCCCTTGAAGCTTGGTTGAACCTAAATCCTTGAAGCCTAGTTGGGATAATGATAATGATAAATGTGATAATTAAACCAAAACATTAACTCTGAAAGTTGAATGGCATATTAGAGTCTTTGGGCCCATGCTTGTCTTTGTTGGAAATGTGATTCATGAATGGTGAATTGTGAATAATGAATTAATTGAATAAAATAAGAACATGTAATGTTATGAAGTATGATATGATTACAATACATAAGTAAACTATTGAAAAGAAATATGGCTTGAGAAGATGAGATTCTGAAAATATAGTATGACATGTAATATGTGTATTGATGTAGACATTGTGAGTATTAGTTATGGAATTGTGGTTTGTGTTAATGATATGTGTATATGTATATAATATATGAGATTAATAGAGATATATGAAAGGTGTAATTGAAAAAGGAAAACATGATAAGAAACTAATGGTACATGAAGTTAATATATATATGTTTGAATTTCTGTAATGTATGTTTATATTATTTATCTGTACTACTAAGCTCTTGGGCTTAGCGCGGTTGTGTAATCGCGCAGGTGAGTAGGTGGTAGATCTGAAGTCAATCGTTATGCCACGAGAAGAGTAAGAGTATGTCGAGACCAACTAGAAGGTGATGCATACATGTATAATTTTAATTATGTTGTATTTCTGACAAGAATGTATTTATATGTATAAATGAAGTTTTGGTAAATATAAGATTATTATATATACGTAAGATCATTAAAAGTATAATGATTTTGTAAATGTTCTTTAAATTAATGTAATATTGTTTGAATTCAGCTAAATGTTTTTAAATTGAAACAAAAAGTGACATTCTTATACTTTATATACCTACTGTATGTATACCCGATATATGTATAGTATTTATATAGGGTATGGGGGTGTTACTTTTAATTGGCCTTGGCCAACTTGGCTTTCGGCGATGAATTTTTCGTCGCCGATTTTTCCGTCGCCGATTTTTATTTTTATTTTTATTTGTTCGTTTTATTTGTTGTTTATTTTTTATTTTTGTTTGTTTATTTATTATTATTATTATTATTATTTATTCACTTCACCATTTTAAATTTTTATTAAAAATTATAAATAATAAATACTAAAATAAATATTAAAATATCACAAAAATTATTTTGGACTATAAAAAAATAACGGATCGGACTGGGTCAAAAATTAAGGGTCTACAGTTTGCCACCTACTTGAACGATCTGAGACTTTTAGTAAAAGAGAGTGAAAAGCAATAAGACTTAATTTTTCCGAAATGGTTTTGGTTTTGGGTTCTGGACCCGGTTTGAGTTCTGAACTCAATGATAATTTTAGGTTCTGGACCTAAGGGTAATTTTGGGTTCTGGACCCGGACTTAAAAGAGATTTTAGGTTCTGGACCTAAGAATAATTTGGGTTCTGGACCCGAGCTAAGTTCTGGACTTGGAAGAGATTTTAGGTTTCAGACCTAAGGATAATTTGAGTATTGGACCCGAGATAAGTTCTGGACTTAAGAGAGATTTTAGGTTCTGGTTCTAAGGATAATTTGGGTTCTGGACCCAAGCTAAGTTCTGGACTTAGAAGAGATTTTAGGTTCTGGACCTAAAGATAATTTTGGGTTCTGGACTCGAGCCAATAGAAATTTAATTATCTGCAAAAGAATAATTATAGTCAGTAGCATATAAATTTTGTTTGCAAAAAATTTAGCTAATTTTTATGCATATATCTTCTTCTTGCCCCCTGCGTGTAAAAAATCTTTAAAAAGTGCAAAAATATTTATATACACGCAATTATTTGAATGATTAAACTTAATAATAGAGTTTCCTATTTATTTACTGTGTAATCACTGTTTATGCACTATTTACTATTCGTAAATAGTAACATACTATTTGTAAATAGTAATTTACTATTAATAAATAGTAATTTACTATTCATTAATAGTAAAATTTACTTTTTGAATTTTGTTTTTTCCTTTGCCGTTCCTCTATATAAACGAATGATTTCTTCGTTTCATTCACAACAAATTTTTCACTTCTTTCGTTAATCGCTATAATTGTCTCAAATTTAGCATACAGTTTTTTAAAAAAAATGCACTTTTCAAGATCAAGAACTCATTCTAATGCTGAGTTATTAGAGTTTTTTCGGCATCATGAAGATGAAAATATAGATCTGCTAGCCGGGATGCCGCTTCATCGTAGTTCAAACCAAAAGAGCAAGGTAATTATTTCCTTTTTCTTTTCTTTTCTTTATTTCTTCTTTTTTTTGTTTTTGTTCTTGTTTTTTTGTTCTTGTTTTTTTGTTTTTCATTTTTCTTTATTATTTTTATTTTTATTTTATATTTTTAGTTTTTATTTTTTTATTTTTTTTAGAAAATTTAGGGAAAATATATTAATTTAAGAATTTAAGTAGATAGACTAATGATATACTTACCTGGTGTTAACTTACCTGGCTTCGTGTTAGTGTGATTGTTGTGTTATTCGGGCTGGAGAGTGTATCTACAAAGCCCAACAATGGTATGATGTAGCGCCTTCTCGGGTAAGATAGATTATCCGAGATTGCAGCTTTGAGAGCTTCATCTTACAATTACCATCTAAGGAGTATCTGATAGACTGGAACGTAGTCCAGGCACTTGTAAAACGATGGTTGTACACAACTCATACCTTTCACTTGCCTATTGGAGAGATGACAATTGGTCCGGTCGACTTTGCTGCTATAACAGGCATTCGGTATGATGGTGTTTCGGTTCCTCCTACCAATGATGACATTTGAAGAAATTCAACAATTAATTGGTATGGAACCATCATATAAAGGGCCTTTTAAGATAAAAATCAAGCCAATTCATAGTTATTGGATGAACTACAAAGGACGGGTTCACAGAGACACAGCCCAACAGTATGCTCGAGGATTTTTATTACATTTGCTTGGGTCGACCATCTTAGGTAGCACTAAATCTGCCATCCATTTGTCAGTGTTAAGGGCCCTTTCTTATTTTAGGACGATACCACTTTATGGCTAGGTTGAAGCTGGTCTTGCCTGTCTTTACCATGGTCTTGACAAAATTTGCCGAAATAAGAAGTCTTTTGTCGGCTTTATGGCAGTTGTCAAGGTATTCTTCTTCCACTATTGTAAATTCCATTCTTTTCTTATATGAATTTGATTTTTATTATTGTTGTAGGCATTAGCATACGAGCACAACCTTGTGAGGGTTCCTGGTATTTCCCGAGAGAGAGTTGGGTATCCAAGAATAAATTTTTGGTCGTCAGATCACGTGGAAGTTCCAAGCTCTCACCATGTGCATACCCAACGCTTCGTGTTGAGCCGCTTAACCTGGGACCAGGTAAAATAGCATTAGTATGCTTTAAAATTTATATGAAAGTTTACTTACCTTATGTTATTTTGCAGGTGAATTTGGCCTGATGGAACCCAGAAGAGTGGACAAACTGGACTTCCTCCATGAATGCTGCATTGTCTTTCCAACATACTTGCTGAGTCATCGCTGGCCCTGTGTCTAGTGGCTGGTTTCTCGGAGAGAGAGTATATAAGTGGTTTCTTGGTCTCGCACAATGGAGGATTCTGATGCCTTGCCTGGAATATACTTTGAATATCACATCAATGCTGGAGAATGCATGGTGGTTGGCTCGGCATGGTTATGATGTTAAAATATTTCTCTATCCACCAGGTGCATCTTATACCTATTTTATTCAAATAGGGCTCTTATAAACTTTGATGTATCTCATGTCGGTGTGCGAGAAATTTCTGAAGAAAATGAGGATAGAGATGAAGAGGTACATCATGGAGAGGGAGGAGGGTTCGTTCCACATCTCGGGGCTAGCACTTCTTAGGTAAATCTTTTTCCATTTTTCCATTATAATCGCTTCTTTCTCAACTTATTTTGATTCTTTAATGATTGTTACATGCTGTTGGATTATTGGATCATGAGGCTGGACCTTCTTTTACTGATCCTTCATTTTCTCATTCTAGTCCGCCAGATATGCCATCTCATCCTCAGGGCATTGATATGAATTACCTGGTAAGTTTTCTTATTTCATGGTAATTTATGCTATTTGTATGCATGATTATGTATGCTCTTACTTTTTTCCTTTCCAGCTCACAGTCGATGCTTGAAGAACAAAATAAGAAACTTCAAGAAGAGTTGGCCGCTAGTCATCAGCAGGCTTCTCATTTTGAAAATTTATATCATCAATCAGAACAAAATTTTCAAGACTTTCGGTTTCAAGGGATGAGGGATCCTGGTGCTTCTTCATCTAGAGGCCCCCAAACTGATGACCATGAGATCCTTTTGTCTACTTCTGATGAGGACCATGACAGATCAAAACTCCAAGGCAATAGGGATTTTAGTGCTCCTGCTTCGGGTGGACTTGGGACGGGTGATTTGCCTCCTCCTCCAACAGGCGATGATTTTTTTAGGGCTTTATTTGATGACCTACCACCACCTTCTTAATGATGTATAAATATTGTATCAATTGTATAAACATTGTACAATAAGCATAAAAATAATAATGACAATATATAATTTCTATCTTTACTATAACTCTTCTTCTTTTTTATTTTATTGCTCTAATTTTTGCCTAGTCTGCCCATGCGGGTTTTCGGAACTAGCGAGCTGTCCTGATTTTTGCCTAAGTCGCCCTTATGGGTTTTCAACTTAGCGGACTTTTTTCTATTTAATTTTCCCTCATAGATTTGTCTTCAGGAGCATCTCTGCTTGATTGATACTCCATCTATGGATTTTGCTAGATATCTGCCACGACATCATTCTGCTAGGAAGCTACTCCATCCTGCTTCTTCATATGTTGGCTGGGTTGACTGGATCCACTCACGCGTTGAAGTCAACATCTGTTGGTTGGTACCTTGGTGGGATATTTCTCGCATCACCATGCGAACATACTTGATGTATGTTCCTCTTGCTGCTCTTCATCAAGGTGCTTGCTATGATTCTCGCCGGCTTAGCCGTTAGTACGGAGCTGAGCCTCGCGATTCTGAATTCACTCCTGATTTAGACATGCCTTGCTTGACTGAAGCCTACTTGAATCGGCTGAGGCAAAGTTGGCCTGCATGTTACACTTATCGTCTGCCATAGATTTTATATTTGTCAATTCAAAAAGTGTATTGTTAGGATGAAAAAATAATTAAAGTAATAAAAGATGCTTCTTTTTCTTTTATAATTTATCATCACCTTTTGCTATTGTGTTTATTTATTTCATCCATATCTAGTCAAATACTTATAATAGTGCACATAGAACAATTTCAACATTAATTCTGTTTTATTAAATTGGGGAACAACCAAACATAAAGCCAACATACACAAGATTACTCCTGTTGCCAACTAGCCCTTTCAGGTTTTCTAATTGACGATTTTCTCTCATTTAGCCCTAATTGTTGCCTAGCCCACCCTTTTGGGTTTTCAAAACTAGCGGACCACCCTAACTTTTTCCTAGGCCGCCCTTTTTGGGTTTTCAACCTAGCAAGCTTCTTTTTTTTTATGCATAAAACCTCTTCAATATGTCAATGTTCACTGGCTCGCTAAACTCGTTCCCATCCATGTCTGATAACTTCACTACACCCTTATTCATGACTTGTTTCACAATATATGGCCCTTCCCAGCTAGGCCTAAACTTCCCTCTTGGATCAGATATATTAGGCTTACATTGTTTCAACACCAAATCCCCAACTCTGAGTTTTTTTTATCTTAACCTTTCTATTGTAGGCCCGAGCTATCTTCTTTTGATATAGTTGATGATGATACAGTGCCTTTAACCTTCTCTTTTCTAGTAAAGCTAACTGTGTGTATCTGCTCACTACCCATTCCATTTTAGGCAGTTCAGTTTCCAAGACTACTCTTAATGACTTGATCTTAATTTCAATTGGCAATACTACTTCCATCCCATAAACCAAAGGGAACTGTGTCATTCCAGTAGGTGTTTGCACACTTGTTCTATATCCCCATAAAGCAAAGGGAAGCATCTTTGACCAATCCCTGTAAGTCTTGGTCATGTTGGACATAATTTGCTTAATTGTCTTATTTGCTACTTCTACTGCACCATTAGCCTTTGGTCTATAAGGAGAGGATCGGTGATGATGGATTCAGTATTTCGAGAATAAATCCTTAACTGCTCCTTGAAATTGTACCCCATTGTCTGATATCACACTATGTGGGACCCCATATCTACAGATGAGGTTCTTTTTAATGAATCTAGCCATTTGACTTGCCCCCAATTTGTTGAAGGATTCGGCTTTGACCTATTTTGAAAAATAATCTACTGCTACTACAATGAAACGGTGACCGTTTGAGGCTGTCGGATGTATCTCTCCCATAATGTCGATACCCCAAGTGGCAAAGGGCCAGCGTGAAGACATAGAATGCAATTTTTCAGGAGGCATGTGATTCACGTTACCATAAATTTGCAATTGTTGGCACTTCTTTACAAACTCAATAAAATCTCTCTCCATGGTCAACCAGTAGTAACCTTGTTGAATAATCTTCTTAACTAGGGCCAAACCACTCATGTGCGGACCGCAACTTTCTGCATGTATTTCTGACATGATATGCTCCACTTCAGGCTTCTTTTAACATCTCAAATGCACCCCCATCAGGCCATCTTCAATATAACTCTCTATGGAATGTGATGTATTGCAAAGACCACCACCTTATGGCCCTTCTTTCTTTCTTTGTTGCCCCCGACGAGTATTCCCTTTCCTCCAAAAATCGCCTTATATTATCATACCACACATCATGGTCTATATCAGTTTCCATGATTGTCTCATATTCATAGCAAGGAGTTGATGAACTGGTCAAAATCAGAGGCTTAAGAAATAAACTGACAAGATTTTCCCATACCGAAGCCAATGTGGCTAGGGCATCAGCCATTTGATTTTCTTCTCTTGATAGGTGTATAAACCTACACTCTTTAAAGTTCTTCTTCATCATGGTCAAGTAATGGTGGTATGGTTTTAATGTTCCTTCTTTCAACTCCCACTCTCCATTTACTTAGGATACTACTAGTAATGAGTCACCAAAAACTTCTACCTTATCCACCTTCATAATCATTAGGATTTCCAAACCAAAAATACAAGCTTCCTACACCACCATATTATTCGTTGCCCTGAATTTCAACTTTTTGGCTAAAGGGATAAGTTCCCCTTTGGGTGATTCTAGTATGACTCCTAAACCTTCTCCTTTCCTGTTTGCTGCTCCATCAAAATACATTTTTCACCCTTGTACTTCAATTGCCTCTAAATGTTCATTCAGAAATTCCAAGATTACCTCTTTGCTATCTGGTAATGGTTGTTGGGCCAGGAATTCTGCCACTGCTCTACCTTTGATTATTTTCTCGGTTACATACTCAATCTCAAATTCTTCTAATATTATTAACCAGTGACCATATTTCCCAATCAAAGAGGGTGTCTCCCTTAAGTACTTCATTGGGTCCAACCTGGAAATTGCTTGCACACTATATGATTGAAAGTAATGCTGCAACTTCTTAGAAGACCAAACCACAGCTATGTAGGTCTTTTCAATGATACTATACTTAATTTCATAAGGTAGGAGCTTTCTACTCAAATAGTAAATTGCATGCTCAGTCCCTGACTCATTTGCCTGGGCTAGCATGGCTCCTATTGACTCTTCTTCTACTGCTAAGTATAGCAATAGAGGTTTGTCGGGTTTAGTTGGTTTTAAAATAGGTGGATTCAGCAAATATTCTTTTATTCGCTCAAAGGCCTTTTGACACTCTTCATTTCATATGACCGGCTGATTCTTTTTAAGCAATTTGAAGATAGGTTCACAGATTGTTGTGAGCTTTGCTATAAATCTGCTAATGTATTGTAATTTACCAATGAATCCCCAAACTTCTCTCTCCGTCTTTGGGGCTGGCATATCCCTGATTGGGGTCTCCACCACTCATATTTTCATCGTCTTGAAGATAAAATCTACAAATGCAAAGCTTTCGATCTTTCCAATGCGAGACCTGAACGAGCGTCAAAAAGGAACCAATGAGAACACTTCTACTGATCGCCTCGGTCTGTGAGTCGATGGAACAACTGTAAGTATTATTCATGCATATCATGCATACATGAGCATCACATCGTACTTTCTTGTCTTGTATTGTCTATTCTTTATCAAAGTGAACAGCAAACACTCTGTGAAGTGAAGAATCAAAAGAAGATGTCAAATTAGGGGGGCATGGAAAGCCCATTGCTTGAGAAAGCTCCAGTAATTTTGCAAAGAGAAGAAATGCGTGCTTGTGCGAAGAACTAGATAAGAAAAATATCAATCAAAGCTTGTATAGAAAAATCTTTGGTTTGAGCGTACACAAGGGTCAAAGTTTCTCCTTTTCAATTTTTTAAGTTTATATACCAAACATTTTTTAACTGACTTGTAAATGTTTCACCATGCAGGGAGGCAAGGAGAGGATATAAGGTCCAATTAAAAATAGCTAAATCTTTGCAAAAAGGAAGAACAGAAGAATGGAACATTAGAACTCTCAAAAGAATGAAGATGCAAAAGACAAAAGACCAATCCAACTAAAAGAGCTAAAGCCAGGGTAAAGACCCGACCTCTAATGGATAAAGACCCATGTTTCAAGGGTAAAGACCCAATCTCAAAGGATGAAGATCCATTTGCAAGGGTGAAGACCCGATCTCAAAGAATAAAGATCCATTTTTCAAGGGTAAAGACCCGATCTTAAAGGATGAAGATCCATTTGCAAAGGTGAAGACCCGATCTCAAAGGATGAAGATCCATTTTTCAAGGGTAAAGACCCGATGTCAAAAGATGAAGATTCATTTTCAAGGATGAAGATCCATTTGCAAGGGTGAAGACCCAATCTCTAAGGATGAAGATCCATTCTGAGGGTGAAGAATCACAATGCATAGAACAGCCGGAGCAGTCAGACTTCTCAACTGATAAAAGGTTAGTTAAATTCATTCTCGGATCCAAGTACCCATTCTCGGGTCCAAGTACCCAAATCAAATCTAATCTCGGGTCCAAGTACCTAAATTAAATCAAAATCAATTCAAATCTCAAGTAAAAATATCCAGGTTAGGATCGAGTATCCCAATCAAGTTTAGGATCGAGTATCCAAATCAAGTTAGGATCGAGTATCCCAATCCAATTTAGGATCGAGTATCCAAATCCAGTTAGGATCGAGTATTCCAATCAAGTTTAGGATCGAGTATCCGAATCCAAGTTAGGATCGAGTATCCCAATCCAAGTTAGGATCGAGTATCCAAATCCAGTTTAGGATCAAGTATCCAAATCCAGTTCAGGATACTCGATCCAAATCCAGTTAGGATCGAGTATCCCAATCCAATTTAAGATCGAGTATCCAAATCCAGTTTAGGATCGAGTATCCAAAGCCAGTTTAGGATCGAGTATGCAAATCCAGTTAGGATCAACTGTCCGAATCCAGTTAGGATCGAGTATCCCAATCCAATTTAGGATCGAGTATCCAAATCCAGTTAGGATCGAGTATCCCAATCCAGTTTAGGATCGAGTATCCAAATCCAGTTTAGGATCGAGTATCCAAATCCATTTAGGATCGAGTATCCAAATCCATTTTAGGATCGAGTATCCAAATCCGATTTAAGATCGAGTATCCAAATCCAGTTAGGATCGAGTATCCCAATCAAGTTTAGGATCGAGTATCCGAATCCAAGTTAGGATCGAGTATCCCAATCCAATTTAGGATTGAGTATCCAAATCCAATTTAGGATCGCGTATCCAAATTCAGTTTAGGATCGAGTACCCAAATCCAGATAGGATCGAGTATCCAAGTCTAGTTTAGGATCGAGTGTCCAAATCTCTCGGGTCCAGAACCCTAAACCTCAAAAATTAAGTCTTATTGCTTTTCACTCTCTTTCACTAAGGTTTCAGATCATTCAAGCAGGGGGCAAACTATAGACCCTTAATTTTTTACCCAATCTAGTCTAATATGTTTTATCTAGTCTAAAATGATTTTTGTTGTCTAATTGGTCCAAAATAATTTTTATTAAATAATTTTTGCTTTAGCATCTAATTTTTTTAATAAAAAATAAAAATAAACAAATAAAATTCAAAAAATAAAAATAAAAATAAAAATCAGAGTAGAAAAAATCAGCGACAAAAAAATTATCTCGCGGGCCCGTGGACATTTCGCACGCAGAAAAATTCTGCCTGCGAAATAGCACGCAAAATTTTTCTGCCTGCGAAATGGCTACGGGCCCGTTCCGCGCGCGCTACCGCAGCCAACTGCAGCAGAATTTTTTTGCCAGCGCAATTTTTTCGACGCAAATTTTTTGAAACCTAATTCAATTAGGTTTTGGTTTCTTTCTTTTTTTATTAATATTACTTACCTTAACTAATTAGGAAAAAACCACATCAAACCACTATAAATAAGGACCAAAGGAAATTAAAAAAGGGGAGGCCGAGAGGGACAAGAAAAAAAAGAAAATCCAAATTCATAAAGGAAAAGCTTGAATTCAATTGATTTTAAAGTAGCAGAAACACGATTTAAGGGATTAAAAAGGCAAAAAGGCTGGTCTTTTGAGCTTGTTAATCTAAGAAGCAATTTTGGTGCAACTTACAAAAGAAGGTATGAAATTCTAATTTCTTTATTTTTTTTTATACAGTAGCAAAAAATAGGAATTTGCTTTTTTTTTTTTTCCAAATCTAAAATCTTAGAATTTTAAATTAGTTTTTCTAAAGTTAAAAGCTTTATTTCGTTGGTTTATCTTCCAAAAGGCTTAAAATTGTTATTTTTACTTCTTAAAAATCTTAAAACGCTAATTGAACATATTTTTCAACAAAACTAAGATTTAAATTCTGTTTCTTTTAAAATTTAAAAGTAGGTTCTATTTCATTCAAAAAGCCTTAAAAAACATCTTTTCTACTTGTAAAAACTTTAATTTGTTTGTGTAAATTCATAAAATTTCATGAAATTATCAAATTGATTTCCAAATTCATAAAAATTAATTCACCACCCGTGACCCTAAATTCTAAAAATACTAAACCCAAATTCAACTTCCATAATTCAAAATAATGAACCGTAATCCTTTTATAACATTAAACCCTAATTTTTATGAACCGTAATCCTTTTAAAACATTAAAAGCTTAATTATTCACCATTCAAACCTTAATTTAGTTAATCAAAGAGTCTTACCAACCTTTTAAAACATAAAAACCTAATCTATTTTAATTCCATAAAAAATCACAGTAGCTATAATTGGACTTTTATTTGCTTTATTTAATTCTATATTTGATTATGCTTTGATTTATCTCTTGTGCTCTAATTTATTTAATTTCAATACTTGATTTATTTAATTTATCATGGATGGATATTTATTTTCTATTTTGATTAATAGCTTTAATGAATGATTTATTTATGATAAAAGATTACTTACTTTTATCAAGTAATTTAGATTTCCAAAAGTTGTAAGAGGTATGTTTTCCACTTGGTGGGTACCTCATTAGTTAAATATCATGTAATTTAATTTGCTTTTCCATCTTAGAACTTATGTAAAGGGCATGTTTCTACCTTTCGGTAAGTGTCCTATCTAGGCATGTGATGTAAGGACATGTTTCCATCTTTGGATGGGTGTCCATTTATTTGTTTTGTTTTGTTTGGACATTGCTTTGATTTTAATATAATGATGCTTTCTTTTAATTATTTTGTGTAATATGGATAATGTTGTTATATTTAAGAATTTTATAATATTAAGACCTGTAAAGGAGGCCGGTTCCAATGAACCGGGCATTGTTGGGGTGCTAGGCCATTTCTCACCTTCCTCACACGTACCCAACTTTCAGAACTCATTAAGGGGTTGGGATTCCTTAGGAATCGAGTCATCCACCCCTTTCTTTTTCCCGGCCCGTCCAGGTGGCGACTCCATTTTCTCCGGACTTAGGTCCGTGTTCTCTAAGGCCCCGAGCCTAAACAATGCCAAAGTAGCAAGAACCATTCCACCGGGAGTGGGGGCGAAAATCCCGCTCACAGGTACGAGGCTATGAGTTGTTATGCCATGCTTGATCTCCATACCTTGAGTGAAAGTATGGTATCCCTTACATAACATAACACGGGTAACACGGGCGTCCTAACTCACGCACACGATGTAATATAATATGATGCAATGGATAATATCTTTATGAGAAAGAATAGAATAATATAAAGACCAACGAAATTAACTTCTCTTATCCCCAGTGGAGTCGCCACTGTGAGCGGGGATTTTCACCCCCACTCCCGAGGGAATGGTTCTTGCGACTTTGGCACTGTTTATGCTCTGGGCCTTAGAGAACACGAACCTAAGTCCGGAGAAACCAGACTGGCCGGGAAATAAGAAAGGAGTGGATGACTCGATTCCTAAGGAATCCCCAACCCCCTAATGGGTTTGAAAAGTTAGGTACGTGTGAGGAAGGTGAGAAATGGCTCAGCACCCCCACAACGCCTGGTTTATTGGAACCAGCCTTCTTTATAGGTCTTCATATTATAAAATTCTTAAATATAATAATATTATCCATATTACACACAATAATTAAAATAAAGCATCAATATATTGAAAATCAAAATAATGTCCAAGCAAAACAAATAAATGGACACCCATCTGAGGATGGAAACATGTCCTTACATCCCATGCCTAAATAGGACACCCACCAAAAGGTAGAAACATGTCCTTTACATTGGTTCTAAAGTAGAAAAGCAATTTAAATTACATGATATTTAACTATTGAGGTACCCACCAAGTGGAAACATACCTCTTACAACATTTGGAAATCTAAATAAATCGATAAAAGTAAATAACCATTCATAATAAATAAATCATTCATCAAAAATATTAAATATCAATAGAAAGTAAACATCCATCCATGATAAATTAAATAAACCAAGCATTGAACTTAAATAAATTAAAGCATATAAAATAAATCAAAGCATAATCAAATATAAAAATTGAATAAGGCAAATAAAGATTCAAATTAGGGCTACTGTTTCTATTTAAGATTCTTTATTCCATGTGTTTAGGGTTTTGGAATTTTATGGGTTTAAGCTACTGTGATTTTAAGAGAATTAAAATGAATTAAAGTTTTATGATTCAAGAAGTTGGTAAAATTCTTTGATTAACCAAATTAGGGCTTGTTATGTAAAATCATGAAATTAGAGTTCGAGCTCTTCAAAACATTTAGATTATGACTATTAGCTACTGAATTATGTTTGTTTTTAAGCTTACTGTGTAAAATTATAACATTTATGTTTATATGGTTTTTAAAGTTTTAAAGGATTATGGTTTAGAAAAAATTAGGGTTTAAGGTTTTAAGGGGTTAGGGTTCACTGTTTTGGGTTTTGGAGTTGAATTAGGGTTTTAGGATTTTTGAATTAGGGTTTTGGAGAATGAATTAGTTTTTAGAATTTGGAAAAACAATTGATAATTTTATGAAGTTTTATGAAAATAAACAAAACAATTTAAAGTTTATAGAAGCAAATGTTTTAGGGCTTTTGGAAAGAAACAGAACTCAAGTTAGGATTTTAAAATTTGGAAAGCAAATTAGGGTTTTGAGATTTTGAAGAAACAAAAATAATAATTTGAAGCTTTTTGGAAAACAAAGCAATGAATTAAGGTTTTTAAACTTTAGAAAAGGTGAATTAGAGTTCTTAGGTTTTTGAATTAAAAGAAACAATTAGATGATTAAGCTACTGTGAAGAATAGAATTTAGACAATTGATGCATACTTCTATTTGTTGGTTCCACCAAAAATTTCTTCTTGGATGAACAAAAACAAATACAAGCTTTACTGCCTTTGATGGATTGAATTGTTGTTTGCTCTAAAAAAAATCAGTTTGATTCAAAAATTTTCCTCCTCCGTTTTGGTCTAAGTTTTTCCTCCCAAATCCGATCCAATTTTTGATCAATTTCTCCTCCCTTTTTTGGGTTGTTTTTGTACTTATTTATAAAAGAATTCTTGATTAATTCTAGTTACTCACGGCATATAACTTTCATTAAGAAAAGGAAACAAAAACCTAATTGTATTAGGTTTCGGAAAATTTTCGTCGGAAAAATTTTGCTGGGGAAAAAAAACTGCTGCGAAAAAATTGCGCTGGAAAAAAAAACCCCTGCGAAAAAATTGCGTATTAACAGTGTTCCATCTTGTTAATATTATGACTAGGAATAGCTTTAGCTTAAATATATTTGCATGTAATGGGTATATCATATCATGATCTTATCATAATTTTCCTTACACTATGTTTTATATTGGAGACTTTATTAATCAATTTAAAATTTATTATCAACTCCATGTATCACAGGACTCATGAGTACTAAATAATTGACATAGCAGAAGTAAACAAGCAAAAGGGTAAAAGGGTGTTATTCCTGTTTAGTATGAAAACACCTAGGTAATAGATACAAATGAGAGGAAACTTCTCTACTAAATTCTTATTAAAATCTTAAAACTGATTATATTTTCTCAAACATTACAATATATAGTATTAGGGTTATAGAAAACTCTAATTCCAAATAAGAAAAGTTTTCAAAAATATAATAGATTACCAAAATAAAAAAAAGACTACAAATATAGAAAGATAATATTTAACGGGGTAAACAAAATACCTAAATAATGCCTCGATCCACGATCTATAAATAAGAAAATAAAAATCTACCCTAAGCTGCCATAATAATAAAATGTGCTTTCGAAGGCCTAAATGATAGAATTTGGCTGAAAATTGATGGATCCCACTGTAAAGTAGTGAACTTGACACTTTAGCCTATTTTCCTTGGGCTAGGCCCTTAGAACGCCCAATTTGCAATTTTAGCTTTTGGTAGTAATTACCAAACTATCATTAGCCAGTTTTTTGTCAAATTATTTCATACAAGTCAGAGCTCTCTACTCTATATCAATAATAAAGAATGTCTTAATTCATGAATAAAAGCATACATATTATAATCTAAAGTGATTATCTCTATAATATACCTATTTAACAAAACTGATATGTATCCTATGACCGTCACACATCTAGAAGCTGTAGGGTGTGACAATATAGCGAATAAATATAAAGATAAAAATTAATGAAATGTGAAAATTTTGATAATATACTTAAGTGTATACAAACTTGACAATTTTAGTGGCCAACATTATTCTATAAATTTATAGACTCAAAAGTTACAATATATATATATATATGATCGATCACTGGAGTGGTTCTTATTAGGTATGAGCAAAAATACCAATTCAACCTGACCCAACCAATAGTCCGACCAAACTGATTGACCAAGTCGGCTCAACCCGACCAAATTGGACGACTTTGACTTTTAAAAAATGAGAAATCGACCATTTTAGTTGGGTCTCGGCTTGCATATTTTGCAAGCGAACTGACCTAACCCGATCACCTTATTATTATAACATATAGAATATATAATATATTATAATAATAATAATATATAATTATATTTTATATATAATAATATATATGTAATTTGAAATGTTTTTTGCTCTTAATCGATCTACCCAACCCCAAACAAAACAAAAGAACCCTAGCCGCCATACACCTAAAAAAATTTCACTCTCATCTTTTCTCTTCTTCCATCCTTGGTTCTTCACTTCTTCTTCTTCTTCTTCTTCTTCTTCTTCCCTCTTCTTCTTCTAATTTATACTGCTGCACCTGCACATAAGGCTTCATCTACTGCCAGTGGTGATAAGTGAAGGACAAGGCTTCATCTCTCCCTTTGCTGGAGGAAACCGATCTGCAAAAATGTGAGTGAATTAATTGCTTGTTGTTGAAACTTGGTATAGACCCTTAATTTTGGCCCTAAGTTGGTACAGTCCTAATTAAAGGATGGCAAAATAAATTTGGACCGACTTTAAAAGATTTAAACCTAATTTATAACTTTTAAATAGGTCTTTAAATAGATCCGTCTGATTTCAAAGGGCATATATTCAATTAATTAATATTTTAAATGTCCAAGCTTAATTTATTCGGCCCAAATTCAATTGTTTGGCCCAATTGAAGTTTTTTAAATTGATTTTGAGTCAGGAGGGCCCCAAGCAACCTAAACCACGGTTCATGTCTACTTGAAGGGCCAAATTCGACATTAGCCATGGCTCATGTCGATTTGGAAAACCAAATCGACATGGCCTTGGCCCATGTTGATTAGGGCAACCAAATCGACATCAGCTTTGATTTTGAAGCAATTTTTGTCAATAATTGCTTATCCACCTCCGACATCTATTCAATTTTTAGCTTCTTTTCAAACTTCTTCTCTAGGCCTACTACCATCTTCTCCACATCAGAAGTCTCAGCCTTTTCAACAGTTGATTTCTCCACAACCTTCGGCTCCTTCTTCTTATCTGGAGGATCTTGAAAATACTAAGCCCAGTATTCATCATCATCCATGACCATCTTGTCATCATCAAAGGCTACTTCACCAACCTTAACCTTCCCTTTGTCATTCTGCTTCTTGGTGCTAACAGATGCTTCAGCAGCATTCCCAAATATTGTAGCCATTTGGCTTCTCATGGTCTCAACCAGGACCTCCTTTAGATCTTCCATTTTGGCATTGATGGTATCATCTATCATCTTTTGAATATGCTCTTGCTCCATTACTTTTGGTGAGAAAGTGACTGAGTCGTGACTGGATTCTATGTCGTCAGCATAGGTCAAATTGTCGTAGGCTCTTAAGTTATTGTAATCCAGGGCTATGAGCCAAAAAGGATTAATGATATGAGTTGCAATGCATGTATGGATGCATGGATGTACAAATAACAAACAAACCATGTAATATCCTCATGTATGCCCTAGAAGTCTTGGTTATGTTGTTGTTATTGTTGATGTTGTTGTTAGTGTTGTTGTTGTTATATATTGGATTGAATATATGTGTTAAATTGTAAGAGAAAAGAAATGGGAAGAGAATGTATATGTATATGTGTTTTGGAGAAGAAATTTAGGGTTTAGAGACAAATGTATATGTTGTGTATATGATGATATATATAACATATAGATTGGTCAAATATAGAGTCAATGCAAGAAGATATTTTTGTGGAATGTGCAATTACATATAAGGGCTTAGATGAGACAAAAGGTTAGTTAAATGGTGAAGGGTGTTTTAGTAATTGCAAGGTTAAAAACACTTGATGGATATAAGAAGCCAAATTTGACTTTGCTCTTCATATTTTCTTCCTCTCTTCATGTGTGGTCGGATTCTCCATAGACAAAGAGAGAAAGAGAGGTGATCTTGAGGTTTGAAGCAAATTGAAGAAGGAATCAAGGGTGTTGGTTAGAGATTTGTGGAATTCTTCATTTAAGGTAAGTTTTCTCTTGATTTCTCTTGTTCTATTTGGAATTTTGTTTGAGTTTGATGGAGTGTGTTTGTGTATGGTGTGTGTAAAAGTGTTGAAATGGAATTAAAGATAAGAAGCTAGGTTGGTGTTGGTGATGGAAGAGTAAGAGTTGTGTTTAGTGAATTTTTTTCTGTTTTACAATTAGTAAAGGCTGTGACTTGTATGATTTTTAATTAATTATAGAAAAATGTTCTTGAAGTGAATTTTTGATATGTTGTGCCTCTATGAGTCTAGAATGACTGAAAAATATGTTGTTTCGATTTTGGAATGGTTATGAGTTTAGAAAGATTATTTTTATTAGACCTGTTCCAGCAGGTACCTTAACTGAGACAGCTATATTTCGGGATTTTTAATAAAATGTAGAAAAATCATATCCAATTTAATTTTGGATATGTTGTTTCTTAGTGAGTCTAGTATTTGAGAAAAATAATTTGGAACCACGTTGATTGAATTTGATTTATGGAATTCACAAAGTTCAGAACTGCTGCCAGGATGCAGGGCAATTGGGGCAGTCTGGTTAGGTGAACTATTTGACCAAGATTTTGTGTTCAGTTTGATCTGAAATTTTAAAGGAATGATTTTAAGATACAAAACTAAATTCTGTAAAAATTTTAGAATTTTTAGTCAAGTAGATTATTTTATACAATTTTTCAAAATAAGGATAAAATGGAGTCTAAAACCAGAATGTACTATTCATATGGTCATTTTGCTAATATTCCTTTTGGATTAGATTGTGAAGAGGTTGAATTGCCCTAACCGTGTCCCTCAAGTGGCTGCCCGTGTCCCTCAATTGTGTGGGTTAGGGTTTTAATTCTTTGTTCTTCTTGCATTGCTTTGGTTCTCCAAAGGTAGGTTGGTCCTTAAACCTAACCCTAAACACTTTAAACACATTTGAATCAATGAATGATATAATCAAATGCATGTGTAAGGTCCTAAAACTATGAATCATATCAATTGTTCTTTGCCCTAATTGCATTGTTGAGATTGAACAATGTTATGTTATGTATTGTGAATGGTAATGTGTTTCATGAGTAATATACATTGAAATTGAAATGTATATCAAAGATGCAATGATAATTTAAATAAGACATGATATGAGACAATGCCATTGTGATTGGCTATGATGATGATATTGAAAGAAAGAAGGCATGTTTGCCTAAATGTGATGAGAATTTGAGAATGGAAATGATAACTATATAATAAATGAATTGTTTGTTTAATATGTTATTCAGTTTCAGAGTTCTGGATTTGGGTGGCATGCCTAAGAAATGATGAAAGGTAACAGTCTTGCCGGGTTGAGGATCTCCTCATATGTGTTGAGTTGATGGTCCAAGAGACTGGGTCTGTTACACTATGAGAATTGTGAATATGAGATATATGATTTGTAACAGTCTTGCCGGGTTGGGGATCTCCTCATATGTGTTGAGTTGATGGTCCAAGAGACTGGGTCTGTTACACTATCCATGGATAGAGATACATGTATATACATTGCCTACGGGCGTGATTATTGTGACTATGAACCAAAGCAGTAACTCTGAACTCTGAATATCGTATTAAATACTTGTTGGGCCCATAGGTGTCAAGGTTATATGAATGTCTTAAATAATGTTATGAGTTAATGAAATGAGATGTTGTTTATTGAGTATGATTGATTAATGTTGAATGTGGAAAGATGTTGAAATGTGGTATGCTCATATGACTATGATTTGTGAAATGCATAATTATGTGGTTAACTTTATATTTATGATGTTGATCTTATCAATAAAATATGTGACATTGCATTACATTAAAGCATACCATTAGTATGTTTTATCTTACTAAGCCGTTGGCTTAGCGCGATAGTGTTTAATCGCGCAGGTAATAGAGTGGATAGAGTTGAACCCGAGAGTTCATCAAGACCAAGTGAGAGTAGACCTTAAAGAATCCATTTTGGGAGCTTAAAGATCAGAGCAGACTTGCCAATCATGTATATTTCTTTATATTTTGTAAAGAAATGTTTAATATGTAAATATGTACATATTTTATAACTTCCGTTGTGTAATATTTAAATGTATATATATATATAACTAATATGTTTTGTTTTATAAGTAAATGATCTACTTTTCTATAATGTATAATGATAAGGGTATTGTATCAAGTTTAAAGTGTTTTGAATGTTAAGAAAACCGTAGCATCCCTATGTTTGATGCACTTATGCTACATTGTTGTAGTTGTAGTGTGTGGGCATTGGATATGGGGGTGTTACAAACCAAATCAACTCAACATAATAGGAATGAACCTTCCAACCTTATAACTTCCACATAAGAATGGCAAGTCTCTTTTTCTAGGTATATGGCCAACAAAATACCAACATGGGGTATCTTGTTTTCAAACAATTCCCTTAAATGGTTTAACCAATAATTGTATTTTCAAACTTAGAAGTTAGTCCATGATAACTCCCATTAATTATGTCTTAATCTATTGGGTAAACAAAAGACAACTTTTATGCTATATTGGATTAAAACTAAATTAAAAGGCTTATCATAAATAGATTTTCCCATTTGAAAAAGCAACCAATGATTTATGCCACAAACAAGCCCATAATTAATAAGTCCTAGTGTGAACTAGGTCCACACTTGATTTTAAGTATTCCATAATTGACCAATATAGTTGTAAGCTTAATAAAAAGGTTTATTTAAAATGGTTTTCTTCTAAAGCCCATTGTAAAGGAATTTTGGGCCTTGAAATTCGGCCATGAGTTGAAAAATATTTTTGCTTCAAAGCCCATTGTGAAAAGATTTGTTTGAAAATAGATTTAGACTTTGAACTTGGGCCATGAGGTGAAAAATATTTTTGTTTTAAAGCCCGCTGTGAAAAAATTTATTTAAAAAATAGATTTTGTGCTTTGAGCTTGGGCCATAAGGTAAAAAGAATTTTTTAGCCATCTTAAAAAAAGATTTTATGTCAGAAGACCATTGTTAAAAAGTCTTAAAAATAATTTTGGTCTTTTGGGTTTTAAAAATTATTTTGGGCTTTGAAAATTATTTTGGGCTTATAATATAATCAGGTCATATTAGAAAAACAACAAACCAAATAGGCCATGATTCAAACTAAGACATATCAAACATAGTCAAAGAGCAAGCATTTGAGTATAAACCTAAGAAAAGTAACTAGGCCAACTACATGGGCTTTAGTCTTTGGATTGAAAAGCATAGGCTCCCATAGCAAGTATATACTAAATGGTATGAGGCTATGAGTGGTTATGCAATGCTCGATCTCTATACCTTAAGTGAAAGTATGGTATCCTTGCATAACACAACATGAGTAACACGAGTGTCATAACTCTCGCACATAATGCGAACTAAGATGATACATTAGAAAATATCATAATAAGAAAGAATAAAATAATATAAAGACTATCGGAATCAACTTCTCTTATCCCCAGTGGAGTCGCCACTGTGAGCGGAGATTTTTGCCCCCACTCCCGGTGGAATGATTATTGCGACTTCGACATTGTTAGGTTCAAGGCCTTAGAGAACACGGGTCTGCACCCAAAGAAAATAGAATTGCCACCCGGACAGGCTAGGAAAAAGAAAGGGGTGGAAGTCTCTATTTCTAAGGAATCCCCAACCCCCTATTGGGTTCAAAAAGTTGGGTACACATGGGGAAGGTGAGAAGTGGCCCAGCACACCCATAACGCCCGGTTCATTAGCACCAGCCTCCTTTTCAGGTCTAAATATTATTAAATTCTTAACTTATTAAAATATCATCCATACTACATGTAATTGAAAAAAAGTAAAGAATTTATTACATCGAAATGAATAAATACAAAACAATAAATGGGCACCCATCCGAAGATGAAAACATACACTCACAAAGTCCAAATGTCCATAAAGAAAATGAAATAGGACACCCACCAAAAGGTGAAAACATGTCCTTTACAATAGTCCCAAAAACTTTAAACAATAAACTAAATTACATAATAAAAACTGAGGCACTCATAAAGTGGAAACATGCCTTTTACAAATCAAGAAATTAAATAAATTAATTAAGTTATTCAAGTATGATAATTAAAACAAACATCCATCACAAAATGAACTAAAGCATTCATCACATAAAGAGTAGCAAATCAAATAAATGATTAAAGCTAGGGTTCAAATCATTAAACCAATAAAATTAAGGTTAAAGGAATTAAGTTATTGGGATTAGGGTTTGGACCTAGGTTTGGGAATTTAATCTACTAGAATTAGGATTTCAGATTTTGGAGTACTAGTTTTGGGAATTAAGGTTTAAGAACTTTATGGTTTCTGGATTAGGTTTTGGGAAAATTGGGTTTTGATATTTTGGGAACAAATTAGGGTTTTCTCAGATTAGCATTTTATGTTTACTAGATTAGGGTTTTGGTGTTTCGGGATGAACAATTTTGGAAGTAGGGTTGCTGGATGAAAAGTTTCAAAATGAATTAGGGTTTTAATTTGTTATTTTTAAAAAGAAGTTTAGGATTTTAGGGAAATAAATAAAGGATTTGGAAAAATAATTAGGGTTTTGGAATTTAATGAAACAGTTTAAGGTTTTGGACAAAAATAGTTTAGGGTTTTGAGTTTTAACAAAATAATTTAGGGTTTTTGGGATTTAACAAGATAGATTAGGGTTTTGGAAATTTTTGAAATAGATTAGGATTTTGTATGTTGAAAACCAGGGTTTTGAATATAAACTATGGTTTTAGAAAGTAAATTAGTTTTAATTTTAACTACTGTGATATTCATGAACTTAGGCCACTGGATGTTAATTCTGTCAAATATTGCCCAAGGTTTATTAATTTATGAATTGCTATTGGATGAAACAATGTTGAATGAATTAAGCTACCATGACTTTGAAACTAATTGAAACAACCTACTCGACATAAACTTCAGATAATGCTTAAAATTATAATCAAAATAGCTTTTGTTAAATTTAAAATAATGGAAATGTACTGTCGTTCATTGGCTTCATCAAAATTGACTTTTGATTTCGACTGAACAAAAGGCAAGACAGTGTGGCTGCCTTTGATGAGTTGATGATTGATGAATGTTGTTGGTTGCTTACTTGAATCCTTGATTATTGATTCTTGCTCTAGTTTTTCAATCCCTATCAAAGTATTAAACATCATTATTTATAGGCAAAGTCAGGGTTAGCCTAAACCTAATTTGCCTAATCCAAGACATAACAGGATTCTAATTTATATAGGAAACTTAATTATTGGCAAAAATTGCTTCAAAATCAAAGCTGATGTCAATTTGGTTGCCCGAATCAACATGGGCCAAGGCCATGTCGATTTGGTTTTCCAAATCGACATGGGCCAAGGCCATGTCGATTTGGTTTTCCAAATCGACATGAGCCATGGCTAATGTCGAATTTGGCCCTTCAAGTAGACATGAACCATGGTTCAGGTTGCTTGGAGCCCTCCTGACTCAAAATCGATTTAAAAAACTTCAATTGGGCTAAACAATTGAATTTGGGCCGAATAAATTAAGCTTGGACATTTAAAATATTAATTAATTGAATATATGCCCTTCGAAATTAGACGGATCTATTTAAAGACCTATTTAAAAGTTATAAATTAGGTTTAAATCTTTTAAAGTCGGTCCAAATTTATTTTGCCATCCTTTAATTAGGACTGTACCAACTTAGGGCCAAAATTAAGGGTCTATACCAAGTTTCAACAACAAGCAATTAATTCACTCACATTTTTGCAGATCGGTTTCCTCCAGCAAAGGGAGAGATGAAGCCTTGTCCTTCACTTATCACCACTGGCAGTAGATGAAGCCTTATGTGCAGGTGCAGCAGTATAAATTAGAAGAACAAGAGGGAAGAAGAAGAAGAAGAAGAAGTGAAGAACCAAGGATGGAAGAAGAGAAAAGATGAGAGTGAAATTTTTTGAGGTGTATGGCGGCTAGGGTTCTTTTGTTTTGTTTGGGGCTGGGTAGATCGATTAAGAGCAAAAAACATTTCAAATTACATATATATTATTATATATAAAATATTATTATATATTATTATTATTATAATATATTATATATTATATATGTTATAATAATAAGGCGATCGAGTTAGGTCAGTTCGGCTTGCAAAATATGCAAGCTGAGACCGAACTAAAATGGTCGATTTCTCATTTTTTTAAAAGTCAAAGTCATCCGATTTGGTCGGGTTGAGCCAACTTGGTGAATCAGTTTGGTCGGACTGTTGGTTGGGTCAGGTTGAATTGGTATTTTTGCTCATACCTAATAAGAACCACTCCAGTGATCGATCATATATATATATTTGTAACTTTTGAGTCTATAAATTTATAGAATAATGTTGGCCACTAAAATTGTCAAGTTTGTATACACTTAAGTAAATTATCAAAATTTTCACGTATTATTAATTTTTATCTTTATATTTATTTGCTATATTGTCACACCCTACAGCTTCTAGATGTGTGACGATCATAGGATACATATCAGTTTTGTTAAATAGGTATATTATAGAGATAATCACTTTAGATTATAATATGTATGCTTTTATTCATGAATTAAGACATTCTTTATTATTGATATAGAGTAGAGAGCTCTGACTTGTATGAAATAATTTGACAAAAAACTGGCTAATGATAGTTTGGTAATTACTACCAAAAGCTAAAATTGCAAATTGGGCGTTCTAAGGGCCTAGCCCAAGGAAAATAGGCTAAAGTGTCAAGTTCACTGCTTTACAGTGGGATCCATCAATTTTCAGCCAAATTCTATCATTTAGGCCTTCGAAAGCACATTTTATTATTATGGCAGCTTAGGGTAGATTTTTATTTTCTTATTTATAGACCGTGGATCGAGGCATTGTTTAGGTATTTTGTCTACCCTGTTAAATATTATCTTTCTATATTTGTAGTCTCTTTTATTTTGGCAATCTATTATATTTTTGAAAACTTTTCTTATTTGGAATTAGGGTTTTCTATAACCCTAATACTATATATTGTAATGTTTGAGAAAATATAATCAGTTTTAAGATTTTAATAAGAATTTAGTAGAGAAGTTTCCTCTCATTTGTGTCTATTACCTGGGTGTTTTCATACTAAATAGGAATAACACCCTTTTACCCTTTTGCTTGTTTACTTCTGCTACGTCAATTATTTAGTGCTCATGAGTCCTGCGATACATGGAGTTGATAATAAATTTTAAATTGATTAATAAAGTCTCCAATATAAAACATAGTGTAAGGAAAATTATGATAAGATCATGATATGACATACCCATTACATGCAAATATATTTAAGCTAAAGCTATTCCTAGTCATAATATTAACAAGATGGAACATTGTTAATACGGATAGACTAGCACATGTTATACTTCTTTATTGGATCAAGCACTTATGCTCATAAGCTATCGGTATAGTGATGCTTAGAGTAACATGTGGATGCCTATTAATGAACACCTACTGGATGACCTAGCTAACTATGAGTTAATCACATGGATATCAATTCAATTTTAGTGATTTTATCTCATCATAGTAGTTGTATAAATATCCTTAGACTTGAGGTCTTCAAGGAATCTTGGATATCCAGTATTATACATTAATCTCATTTCTTATTATCTCATGAGAGATTGCTCATAGTGTGGATATTGGGTATTGCATAAAGTATTTGAAGATAGTTGAGAGATTAACAAATGATGTATCACTCCTAATAGGAAAGTCTATCTCAATCTCACGATCTCTTATAAATCTTTGGCCAAGATAGATGCATCTTTAAGAGAGTCTCAAAGATACCTCTTATATAGTAATGGGCTTCAGGAATGAGAACTTATAGATTTGGGCTAAGTGCGATGTAGTCAATCTAATAACAAAGTCCATACTCTAAATCAAATGAGATATAGTGCGATATAAGAAGTTAATTAAATAGTAACTACTATGGAAAGGTTGTATTCAAACCATTTAACTTTCTCAAAACTTTGGTGGCTTTAATTCATTGCTAGATGTCAATCTTGTTCTCCTTAATATTAGTCAATTGATTGGAAAATCAATCATAAATGAAAAGTTTATTTTAGGAAACCTGAATTTTAATTAAGGATAAAATTGATATTTAGCTACAAATGTGTTTGGAAACCTAACAATTCAGACACCAAAGGTTTCATAATTAATTAAATTGGCTTAAATATCTTATTATATAATATATTTAGTAGGGTAGATCCATTAAAGAAAAAGATTGGGTTGGATAGCTTTTATTAGTTATTGGCCAAGTTGGGCCTTTTTGGGCCTAATGAGCTATAAGGTCTTAATAAGGGGTAAAAGTCTAATGAAGTGAAACCCTAGCAAACCCTAATAATATATATAATATTATTGTTAGGGAGCCACCAACAATATTAACCCTAGCCTCCTCTCTAATTTAATTAATCTTAAACACATAAAAGAAAAGTGTAATACCTTTATATCCTATATAAGAATAATATATATACTTCGTATATGTAAAATACGTATATATATAGTACAAGAGTGCTGCAGTATTTGTTTATAGAAACCCTCATATATGATACCAAAAATAATTATAATTGACATAAAAATATAAACATAATATAAGCAAATAAATATGAATTTAGTAATTATATAAATATAATTAAAGTGTAGTTGGTTAGTTTATATAATAAAATATTTTAAAAAAATTTTGCTAGAGTTTTGTCTATATTTTTAGTAAATTCCAAAATTACGAATAACCTAACTTGCATAAAATAACACTCCCAAAGTTCATAATTTCACCAATTTACCATTTCTCAATTACATAACCAAAATGCTTTAGTTTACAATCAAATTTATAACATATGAATAATAATCAATTCATATATTACATAGCATTATAATACCTTGTAACCAAAACACATTTTTACATAATAATTATAATGTACCAAATCCAAAATACATTAGAAACAAACTTTACTTGTAATGCAGTATTGCACCAACAAATGAGTCTTGTGGTAGGCCTCTCTAATTTTAATATCAATCTTAAATCTATACATGCTCAGATCAATCAAAACTTTCTTTCTCCACTTTGTCACCTGCGTGATTAAATATAATCATGCTAACCTAAAAGGTTAGTGGTACTTTGTTAACATAAAATATTTAAAACAAACGTTCCTTTGTTATATAAAATGCATTCATCTTTATATAAAAGTGTAGTGCTTAAATAACAATTCATAGTCTCATAATTCATAAAAAATATATCTCATTAGCACATGGCACATAATGCATTCAGTTCCAACTGCAGTGAAATGCTCAATCAATAGTTATAATCTCATAACATGCATAAACATAATACAGCAACGTACATTGGACCCACCAATTCCCTACATAATATTTAATTCCATAAAGATTAATTTGGCCTATCGCGACCCAAAGTCTAACATTGAAGATTTTAGTGTCATATATATATAACCCGAAGGCCTTCCCCTATCAACACCAGAGATAAAGTCTCATATATTACCTGAAGGCCGTCTCTTCATCACGGAAGTGCCCAGTACTAGCGTGCCTTGCTCGAAGGCATATAAAACATCATAACGTATCATTGGCATGTCAACTCGATAGTACCAAACTTAATATTCTAGAACAAGTAATTATATAGGCAACCATTCACACAATGACATATCACATTTTCTTTTTTCCCATAATAATAATAAAATGCCTCTTTTAAATATTTCTCGTCACTATAACCTATTGATTCTAAAGTTCAAAATAATATTTAAATCATACTTTGATATAATACATTGGATTAATAAATAACTTCATTTAAAAGAAAAGCAATATTCTTTAAAAGTGCCAATATAGATTATGTCAAATATGAAAACTTTAAGTAAATGCTATCACAGTATGTACAAACCTCTCTTTGCCCCAAAATCAACCCAAATCCACTTTTCAAGCTTCAAATTCCAAAAAGCCCTAAACTTTGTTTTTTGCTTCAATCATGCCTATACACTTCTAAACCAAACAAAAGCCCAATTCTTTAATTAAAATCATTCTCATACTTAGTTTATACAAACTACCACTAATTAATCCAAATTTAATTAAAATCTAACAAAACCCTAACTTTACTAAACTTCCATATTTTAAACTTCTTCCAACAAACTTACTTTCACCATCTAGCCACTAAATTAATACATACTCATTAAAATAACTTCAAAACAATCCATTTCAACAATTATAACTGTAACACCATCTAACCATCCTCTCGGATAATTGTTAGAATACATTATTCAATATACTAGGCAATATTATTAAAATCTAATATTCAATTTAAAATATATTTAAGATATAGTCCGACTAAAAATTTCGAAAGAGTCTCCTCTGCAATAGTCACTATCCATAAATTCAATAATTGACATAGCCTATAGAAAAACACTTTCAATTTGCTTTTAATAGATCAACTCCAATACTCTAATAAAGTATCAATAAAGAATTCAAACAAAAACCAATAGCATATAAACATAAATCTACAAAAATAATTATTTCTAAATTAATCAAATTAATTCTCATTCACTAGATTTAATAAATCCAATCACAAATTGTACTAATATTTATCCATATAACATATATATAAACCTCAAATTTGTACAAATATTTATAATACAATATTAACAATATATAAATTTTCAAAATCCATAAAGTTTTTCATCCGTTCTGCATTTTAGTTTATGAAATCCTTATTCACCAATTGATAAGTCTGCTCTGGTTCATCTTATCTGCTTGTCAGAAAATTCTAACATGTTAAACTTATAGTTTAGTGATGCTTGTACACACATACTTTGCTATTTAATTTTAATACAAATAATTGCAACGATAAAATAGTAAATCATAATTTTTAAAAATAAATCAACAAAATAAATATTTCAAGTAAAACTTATTTTACCATGAAATAAATACAATTTTAGTTTAAATTAATGATAATAAAACCTCTTTGCAATTATTTTTCAAAATGAAACTATTTATAATAAGATCTATATTCTTATATTTTAAACACAATTAAAATAAATAAATAATAATATATAACTATATAGTAATTGTCTCTAACATTTATTTTAAAATAAATATTGAATTTATAACATCAATATATTTCTATTTACATTTTTATATTTTTCATTTGCAATTACTTTAATAAGTTTCATAAATTCACACAATTGTCAATATTTCACTAATAAAATTTCTATCTTATACTTTTAATAAATTTCATTTATTATAATGAAAACTTTCATTTAGTTAACACTATGAACACTTTTGTTCTATTTAACACTTTAAGTGTAATATCCCAAATGATACCCTAAAATTTTGGAATGTTAATTGTTGAAATTGAATTAAAAGATTTTGAGTATATATTTAATTAAGAAAGGAAAAAGGGAATAAGAGGAAGAAGTGTATATGTTATGTATATGGAGATAAATACAATATATACAAGATTATGTCTTATTTTGGTCAAGAGATATTTTAGTTATTTAAATGGAATAAATTAAGTTAGTGGAAGATGATGTCATTGGGTTTAATATTTTATTAATTAAACTCTTGGTGGAGAGTAATTTGAGGAGAGAGTGTTCGGTTTAAGAGGTTGACTTTCTTTCTTTCTTTCTTTCTTTCTTTCTTTTTCTTTCATTTTAATCTTCTTCTTTCTTCTTGGCCGGCCATCACCACCATTTTCAAGAGGGAGAGATTTTGTTGCTTCCAAACTCAAGAGATTGAAGGATTTCAAGAGATCAAGTTGGAGTTTTAAGGATTTTCTTCATTTTTGGTAAGTTTCTAAATTGTTTCTTTGTTTTCTTTTTAATTGTGTTTATGAGTTTGCTGATTGGTTGTTGTAGATGTGTTTATGGTTGATTTGGTACTTTTGGGGTTGTGTTGTTTTGTTAACTTTGATTTTGTGGTTTGGATTGAAGAGAGAAAAGGGTTAAGTTTGGTGAAAGAGACAACTGTGTGGATTGTGTAAGTTTGAGTTGTGATATATGGTTGTGATTGTGTTTTGATGTTTGTAATGGAGTTGTTTTAATGTTTACTCAAATATTATATGGGTTGTTGATGGTTTTGGTTAAGGTTGTTTGGAGTGGAAAAGGGTTTAAAGAAGGTATTTGTTGGATGTGGCCTTGTTGGTGTCAATTTCAGGGTTTTTGGCCTGACACTCCCAGGAGCACGACCATGTCTTTGGGCATGCCATTGGTTCTATTTTCTAGGTTATTGACACGAGCAGTGACACACCTATGTCACTGAGTGTGTCACAGCTTCTGTGTTGTAGCAGCATTGACACGGCCAGTGACACGCCCATGTCACTGAGCGTGTCATAGCTACTGTGTTGTTGGTTGATTGACACGTGTAGTGACATGCCCATGTCACTGAGCATGTCATAGCTTCTGTGTTGGAGGAGAATTGACACGTGCAGTGACACGCCCATGTCACTGAGCTTGTCAAAGCTTCTGTGTTGTGGGTTTAGGGCACGATCAGGGACACGCTCGTGTTGTTGAGCATGTCAAGTGTAGAGTTTGTCCTAGATAGTTCACTTCCTTATTTTCTTATGTGTATCACTAAGTGAGTGTGTATGATCACCTTTGGATTAGGTTTTGAAGAGAATTGAGATACCCAAGCCAAGGTTTGAGGGACTTTTGATAGAGGAAGTTGATAGAGTGGTGTTGTTGCTTTTAGTGGTAAGTACAAACTTTGAATGATTGCATACATTTACATGGCATTAAGACTTAACACATTTAGTTGAGAAATGTGTTAAGTTACTTAATACATTATTGATGAATGAATTATATGGTATGATATGCATAATGTGAATTATGTTGTTGCATCAAAGCAATTGAGTAATGTGTTAGAAATGAAAGGGAATGTGGAATACCATGATGAGATATATGAAAACATAATGTAACCAATCGATATTGAGATAAAATAGAAGAATGAGAAAAATGAGAAAAGATGATATACTAAGGCAATGAGCCTAGTTTGATTATGAGAAATGAATTGTGAAAGAGATTGATAATGAGATAAATGACTAAATTGTGTGCCTAGTATGTTATTTAATTTTTAGAGTTCTTGGTTTGGCGGCATGCCTATGAATTGTTGGGCATGAGAAAAGACAGGGTCGTAAGCCGAGCCCAGCTGATAAATGTGATATTTTTGGGGTGAAAAGACCGGGTCGTAAGCCTCAAAAACTATAACAGTCTAGCCAGGTTGAGGACCAAGATACTGAGGCCTAAGGGTCTGGCCGGGTTGAGGTCCAAGAGACTTGGTCTGTTACATTATCCATGGATATATATATTGCCTATAGGGCTAGACACAAGGTGTCAATATGGACCAAAGCAGTAACTCTGAACTTTTAATAGCATATTAGTTTCATTTTGGGCCCATGTTTGTCTTTACTTAAATGTGAATTATGAAATGTGATGCAAATGATTAAAATGTTGAGATATAATGCAATGAGTTGATATATTCATATATATTGTGCATGAGCATCACATTGATCTATATTGAATCAAAGTTTGTACCACTAAGCTTTCTGCTTAGCGCGATTGTTGTTCATTGTGCAAGTGACAGGGTAGATCCGGTTGTGCCGGAGAGCTCGTCTAGACCGAGTCGAGTCTAGGCTTGAGTTTGTTAGAGCAGTTGTGAGCAGGGATTTTTGCTCCCACTCCCGGTGTAATGGTTCTTGCGACTTCGGCAGTGTTTAGGCTCGGGGCCTTAGAGAACACGGACCTAAGTCCGGAGAAAATGGAGTCACCACCCGGACAAGCCGGGAAAAAGAAAGGGGTGGATAACTCAATTCCTAAGGAATCCCCAACCACCTAATGGGTTTGGAAAGTTGGGTACATGTGGGGAAGGTGAGAAATGGCCCAGCACTCCCACAATGCCTAGTTCATTGGAACCGGCCTCCTTTACAGGTCTTAATATTATAAAATTCTTAAATATAACAACATTATCCATATTACACACAATAATTAAAATAAAGCATCGATATATTAAAGATCAAAATAATGTCCAAACAAAGCAAATAAATGGACACCCATCCGAGGATGGAAACCTGTCCTTACATCACATGCCTAAATAGGACACCCACTGAAAGGTAGAAACATGTCCTTTACATTGGTTCTAAAATAGAAAAGCAATTTAAATTACATGAAATTTAACTAATGAGGTACCCACCAAGTGGAAACATACCTCTTACAACATTTGAAAATCTAAATAAATGGACAAAAGTAAATAACCATTCATAATAAATAAATCATTCATCAAAAATATTAAATATCAATAGAAAGTAAACATCCATCCGTGATAAATTAAATAAACCAAGCATTAAACTTAAATAAATTAAAGCATATAAAATAAATCAAAGCATAAACAGGTATAAAATTGAATAAAGCAAATAAAGATTCAAATTAGGGCTACTATTTCTATTTAAGATTCCATGTATTTAGGGTTTTGGAAGCTACTGTGATTTTAATGGGATTAAAATGGAGCAAAAGTTTTATGATTTAAAAGGTTGGTAAAGTTCTTTGATTAACCAAATTAGAGTTTGAGATGTATAATCATGAAATTAGGTTTTGGACACTTTAAAACACATAGATTATGACTATTAGCTACTGAATTATGTTTTTTTTAAGCTTACTATGTAAAATTATAACATTTATGTTTATATGGTTTTTAAAGTTTTAAAGGATTAGGGTTTAGAAAAAATTAGGGTTTAAGGTTTTAAGGGGGTTAGGGTTCACTGTTTCGGTTTTTGGAGTTGAATTAGGATTTTACGATTTTTGAATTAGGGTTTCGGAGAATGAATTAGTTTTTAGAATTTGAAAAAACAATTGATAATTTTATGAAGTTTTATGAAAATAAACAAAACGATTTAAAGTTTATAGATGCAAAAAAGATGTTTTTAGGGCTTTTGGAAAGAAACAGAACTCAATTTAGGATTTTGAAAATTTGGAAAGCAAATTAGGGTTTTGAGATTTTGAAGAAACAAAAATAATAATTTGAAACTTTTTGGAAAACAAAGCAACGAATTAAGGTTTTTAAACTTTAGAAAAGGTGAATTAGGGTTCTTAGGTTTTTGAATTAAAAGAAACAATTATATGATTAAGCTACTATGAAGAATAGAATTTAGACAATTGATGCATACCTCCGTTTGTTGGGTCCACCATAATTTTCTTCTTGGATGAACAAAAACAAAGACAAGCTTTGCTGCCTTTGAATTGCTTGAATTGTTTGTTTGCTCTCTCAAAAAATCAAATTGATTCAAAGCTTTTCCTCCTCAGTTTCGCTTTCAGTTTTTCTTCAGATTTTTGTCCTAATTTCTTCCTTTTTCCTCCAATTTCTTGATGCTTTTTGTGTTGTTTTTGGTATTGTTTATAGAAGATTTTTTTGAGTAATCTTAGTTATTCATGGAATATAACATTCATTAAGAAAAGGAAACCAAAACCTAATTGCATTAGGTTTCAGAAAAAATTTAGGTCGGAAAAATTTTGCTGGCAAAAAAAAACTGATGCGGAAAAAATGCGCTGGCGAAAAAGCTGCCACAGCTGGCTGCAGCAGCGGCGGGCGAATTGGCCTGCTGGCCATTTCACCCGCAGGAAACTCCTGCAGGCAAAATGCCCACAGGCCCGCGCTGACTTTCGGCGATGATTTTTCCGTCGCCAATTTTTTTTGTTATTTTTTATTTTTTATTATTTTTGATTTTTATTCACTTCACCATTTTTTACTAAAATAAATATTAAAATTAATCATGATACCATAAAAATTATTTTGGACTAATTAAAATATATTGGATCGGACTAGGTCAAAAATTAAGGGTCTATAGTTTGCCCCCTACTTGAACGATCTGAGACTTTAGAGAGTGAAAAGCAACAAGACTTAATTTTTGATGAGATGGTTATTTGAATTTGTTTTTGGGTACTTGGACCCGAGAATGATTTGATTTGGGTACTTGGACCCTAGAATGGGTTTGATTTGGGTACTGGGACTGGAGATTGGGTCCCGAGATTGAATTTGATTTAGGTACTTGGACCCGAGATTGGATTGAATTTGGATACTTGGACCCAGGATTGGGTACTTAGACCCGAGATTGATTTGATTTGGGTATTGGACCCGAGATTAGATTGAATTTGGGTACTTGGAAACGAGAAAGATTTGGGCACTTAGACCCGAGAATGGGTACTTGGACCCGTGATTAAATTTGATTTTGAATTGGGTACTTGGACCCAAGATTAGATTGAATTTGATTTGGGTACTTTGACCAGAGAATGGGTACTTGGACCCGAGATTGATTTTGAATTTGACTGACCTTTTATCAGTTGAGAATTCTGGCATAACTTGTTGTTCTATTTTTATGAATTGTAGGTCTTTACCCACCAAAAATAGATCTTTATCTATTGGAAATTAGGTCTTTAACCTAGGAACATGGATCTTTATCCATTGGAGATTGCGTCTTTACCCGTGAAATATGGATCTTTTATCCATTGGAAATCGGGTATTTACCCTTGAAATATGGATCTTTATCCATTTGAAATTGGGTCTTTACCCTTGAAACAAGGATCTTTATCCTTCGGACTTTGGGTCTTTACCTTTTGAAATATGGATCTTTATCCATTTGAAATCGGGTCTTTACCTTTGAAATAATGATCTTTATCCATTAGAGATAAGGTCTTTACCCTTGAAACATAGATCTTTATCCATTGGAAATCGAGTCTTTACCCTTGAAATACGGATCTTTATCCATTGAAAATTAGGTCTTTACCCTTGAAACATGGATCTTTATCCATTGGAAATTGGGTCTTTACCCTTGGAACATGAATCTTTATCCATTAGAGATCGGGTCTTTACCCTTGAAACATGGATCTTTATCCATTGGAAATCGGGTCTTTACCCTTGAAACAACCCTTTTAGCTGGACTGACCTTTTGTCTTTTGCATTTTCATTCTATTTTTTTTTCTTTTGATTGATGATAATTTTTTTTATTCTTTTGAGAATTCTTTTTCTTGTTCATTAATTAAACATGAACAAAAAAATCAGTCTTTTTAGCTAGCCTTCATATCTTCTCCTTGCCCCCTGTGTGGCAAGATAATCAAAATATTTTGTTTATGCATAAACTCAAAATTTGAAAAGGAGAAGCGTTTCCCCCTTTATAGGCTCAAACCTATGATTTTTCTATGCAGGCTCCGTCTAGTTCTTCACACAAGCATGTATTTCTTCTTTTGCAAAACGACTGGTGCTTCCACAAGCAAATAGGCTTTCCATGCCCCCTTGATTCAATATCTTCTTTTGATTCTTTAGTTTGCAAGGTATTTGCTGTTCACTTTGAAAAGGAATAGACAATACAAGACAAGAAAGTGCAATGTGATATGCTCATGCATACATGATATGCATGAATAATACTTACAGTCATTCCATCTACTCACAGACCGAGGTGATTAGCAGAAGTGTTCTCATTGGTTCCTTTTTGATGCTCATTCAAGTCTTGCATTGGAATGATCGAAAGCTTTGCATTTGTGGCTTTTATCTTCAAGATGTTGAAAACACGAGTGGTAGAGATCCCAAGTTGCAGAGTCAGGGATACATCCTTTTTAAACTATGTTTCAGCATGTCAGTTGGTAGCTTCTTCATGACCTTGCCAATAATCATTTCCTTTGCCCAATGTGTCCTTTGGAGACTCGACAGTTCAACATACTCCCTTTAGTTTGAAGGCTTTGTATGACAAAAAAAATTTTTTTTTTTTGAATTTTGATTTTGAAATCAAATGTTGGCTTTGCCAAATTAATGTCAATGCACCTCAGGAATTGATTTTTCCAAATTAACATATCTATAACCTCACAACCCTATTTACCATACTAAACACAAAATTATTTCTATTTAAGCAAGAATTGTTGCACTTCAGATAGGCACATACACATTACTTGGTCAAAGGTCTCATTGAGTTTAAATATTGTCTATCTCATATGCATGCCTATCCAAACTATCTCCACTAATATACTCTACCTACCAAGAGAGATCAACAGGCCTTTGATAGGCTTGAAATGGGGTCTATAAGGGACATGGGTTAAATGAAGGCCATTTTGAGATAGGAGCTGATGTGACACAATGGATAAATCCTCACACTACAAATTTTTTGTTGGAACTTTAGACAGTTGGGAGCAATCTTGCTAGACTCCAAATTCCTTCTATCTTCTTGGCATTAATCTGGATCTTGATTAGGATAGTTTTTGCCCTTGCAAAAAGCTTGGTTCCCAAATTCGTTTCTTTTCTTCTTCTCCCCTTTTTTATTGTTCTTACCCTTCCCTTTCTTTGAGCATTTTAACATTTTTTCCTTTTTCCTCATAGGACTGTCAAGTACAGAACTTTTAAGTGTTGGATGGTCTTTCTCCTTTTCCTCTGATTTTGATCGAATCTTTGCTTGGGTTGGACCAATTCAAGTCAAACCGTCCTTATAAACCAAATGGAAGCCTTTTGTTGTATTAGGTCAAAGAGAACTCAGTTGGCTTTTTGAACCTTTTTGGGTTTTCTTTTCTTTTTTTTCTTTTCTCCTTTCTTTCTTTTTTTTCTTTTCTTCTTCTTTTTTCTTTTCTCTCATTTCTCTTGTTTTCTTTTCTTTTCTTTTTTTTTGTTTTTCATTTTTTGTTTTGTTTGGTTCTAGCTCTAAAAGAGTTGTCTTGTTTGTACTAACTTGGGCTTCCAATAATGGATGAGTGGAGTAACATAAATCTTCTTTAACAGGGATAAATCATTCGTTACTCTGACGTTGTCTTGATATATTGGAGATATTAGAAAAACATCAACTACCCTTATGGTCTTGCGAACTTCAACTATCTTTATGGTCTTGAGAACTTCAACTATACTCATGATCTTGACTAATAATTGTTTTCTTTGATCTTCTTGCCTCTTCATCTTAGTGATCATAAGACTTGTCAAAAGTATCACAACAGCTCAGGATAGGTTATTGGGGTTTGTAAGCCAATGAAAAGAAAGCTAAAATTTTATGAAGGGTCAAAGGGACAACTAGGGATTGATATTTAATAGGTGGATACTAGTTGTTGGCTAACCAAACAATGCCTAGATCATTTCTCTCTTAAATAAGCAGAGTTCAATTTCACCTCGAAAATTTGTCAAAGCATGTTCTAAGACTGACTAGGACCCAGACAAAGGTAATTATGCAGGAGCCCTCTCTAAGTAAGCATAACTCGATGCTATAGAGCAATTCCCTCACCTAGTAAAGTCATTCGAGTCATGATGCATAAATGTATTAATTCATGAATTATCAAGCTAAATTCCTCATTGGTTGAGCACCAAAGTGAACAAAGACCAACAAAATTTTTGATAAAAGTAATTTATTCAAACAAATTTGAAAAATAAGATTATTCCAATTAAATATTAAAGAAAGCAAAATTGAAAAGCAACATTCAAGCTAAGGAAAGTTCATTGAGTTGGAGTCGAAGATGCTTCATTTATTTAGACATCTCAAGGGCAAGGATTTTTCCACCATCAAGGATCATTGCTTCATCATCCACAGTTAGTCCAAACTTGGTTAGTAGCATATCATCTTTAGCAGCTTCTCTATCCATATCATGACAAGGTGACAAGATAAAACTCTTCATGAAGGTTGTAAGCGATGATGCCCTTCCAAATTTAGGCTGAGGATTATTCTTAGTGTTGGGCTTATAAGGCTCAGGCAGCTTTCCACTGTCAATCAAATCTTGGATTTCATGCCTTAATCGAACACATTTATCTATCTCACGCCCTTGCATTTGATGAAATTGATAGAAGACCTTGGCATCAAAATTTGGCGGTAAAGGCTTATGCAGAGGTCGAGGTGCCAATGGTTGTATCAAATCCATTTTCATTAGATTTTCTAACATCTTTGACAAAAGCTCCCTTAAGTCTGAAAATTTACGCTTCTTTGTTGGCTTAGTTGTTGCATCTTTCTCAACACCTCCTCTTTCCCTTTGACTTTTCCCACTAGGGTGATAGCCGCTCTTATTGCTCCACTTAGATAGAACATGGTTTGGTTTGTCTTGTAGAATAGGGATTGATCTCTCATTTTTCATTCGATCTCTATCAGTAGACATGTTCCTTGTTAATGCTGCCTTTTCCTTCTTTCTTATGTCAATGGGAGATGCCTTATTAGCATTGTTGATGATCTCCAGAATTTCAATCAACTGGGTCTTCATAATTTCAACCAATTGGTCTTGTAGTTTGGCCATCCTAGCTTTAACAACTTCATCAACTATGTCCCTTAGCTGGTTTGCATCCATCCTTGAAATGTTGTATGTGGTGTCGTTGTATGCTCTTGAATTATCGTATTCTAGGTCTGTGAGCCAGAGAGGATCAAGGAAATGAGATGCAAATGTATGTATGCATGTATGCACAAGCAATAAACAAACAAGGATAAATAGGACGTTCCTTCCAACCTTATAACATCCACGCAAGAATGGCGAGTCTCTTTTCCTAGGTATATGGTTAACAAAATACCAACATGGGGTATCTTGTTTTCGAATAGATCCCTCGGACGTTTCAACCAATAGTTATATTTTTGAAAATGGAAATCCATTCATAGTAATTCCCATTAATTAGGTTTTAATCCATTCAACTAACTATAGTAGCTTTTATGTTATATTGGATTAAAACTAAATTAAGAGGTTTATTATAGATAGATTTCTCACTTGAAAAAGTAACTAATGATTCATGCCAAAAACAAGCCCATGATTAATTACTCTTAGTATAAACTAGGCTCACAATTGATTTTTGGTATTTCATAATTGACCTAAATAATTTGCAAGCTCTTTGTAAGAAAAGGTTGGATAAAAATAATTTTGTTTCTAAGCCCATTGTAAAAAGATCATAGAAAAAATGGATTTTGGGCTTAGTATTTAGGCCATGAGCCAAAGAATTTTTTATTTATTTTTAGAAAAGTCTTATGTCCAAAGAAAAGTTTTGAAAATAGCTTTGGTCTTTTGGACTTTAAAGAAAAATTTATTTGAGCTTACAATGTACTTAGGTCATATTAGAAAAGGAGCAAACCAAATAAGCCATGATTTAAGCCAAGATAAATTAACCATAGTCAAACAACATGCATTTGGGGTAAAAACCTAAGGAAAGTAACTAGGCCAATTACATGAGCTTTGGTCTTTGGGTGAAAAGGTTTAGGTTCCCATAGCAAGAATATACCAAATGGCATGAGACTATGAGTGGTTATGCCATGCTCAATCTCCATACCTTGAGTGAAAGTATGGTATCCCTTACATAACATAACACGGGTAACACAGGCGTCCTAACTCACGCACATGATGCAATCTAAGAAGATGCAATGGATAATATCAATATAAGAAAGAAAAGAATAATATAAAAACCAATGGAATCAACTTCTCTTATCCCTAGTGGAGTCGCCACTGTGAGCGGGAATTTTCGCCCCCACTCCTGGTGGAATGGTTCTTGCGACTTCGGCACTGTTTAGGCTCGGGGCCTTAGAGAACATGGACCTAAGTCCAGAGAAAATGAAGTCGCCACCCGGACGGGCCGGGAAAAAGAAAGGGGTGGATAACTCAATTCCTAAGGAATCCCCAACCCCTTAATGGATTCGGAAAGTTGGGTACGTGTGGGGAAGGTGAGAAATGGCCCAGCACTCCCACAATGCCCGGTTCATTAGAACCGGCCTCCTTTACAGGTCTTAATATTATAAAATTCTTAAATATAACAACATTATCCATATTACACACAATAATTAAAATAAAGCATCGATATATTAAAGATCAAAATAATGTCCAAACAAAGCAAATAAATGGACACCCATCCAAGGATGGAAACATGTCCTTACATCACATGCCTAAATAGGACACCCACTGAAAGGTAGAAACATGTCCTTTACATTGGTTCTAAAATAGAAAAGCAATTTAAATTACATGATATTTAACTAATGAGGTACCAACCAAGTGGAAACATACCTCTTACAACTTTTGGAAATCTAAATAAATCGATAACAGTAAATAACCATTAATAATAAATAAATCATTCATAAAAAATATTAAATATCAATAGAAAGTAAACATCCATCCGTGATAAATTAAATAAACCAAGCATTGAACTTAAATAAATTAAAGCATATAAAATAAATCAAAGCATAAACAGGTATAAAATTGAATAAAGCAAATAAAGATTCAAATTAGGGCTACTGTTTCTATTTCAGATTCCATGTATTTAGGGTTTTGGAATCTACTGTGATTTTAATGGGATTAAAATGGAGCAAAAGTTTTAGGATTTAAAAAGTTGGTAAAGTTCTTTGATTAACCAAATTAGGGTTTGAGATGTATAATCATGAAATTAGGTTTTGGACACTTTAAAACACATAGATTATGACTATTAGCTACTGAATTATGTTTTTGTTAAGCTCACTGTGTAAAATTATAACATGTATGTTTATATGGTTTTTAAAGTTTTAAAGGATTAGGGTTTAGAAAAAATTAGGTTTAAGGTTTTAAGGGGGTTAGAGTTCACTATTTTTGTTTTTGGAGTTGAATTAGGGTTTTAGGAGTTTTGAATTAGGGTTTCGGAGAATAAATTAGTTTTTAGAATTTGGAAAAACAATTGATAGTTTTATGAAGTTTTATGAAAATAAACAAAATGATTTAAAGTTTATAGAAGCAAAAATGATGTTTTTAGGGCTTTTGGAAAGAAACAGAACTCAATTTAGGATATTTAAAATTTGGAAAGCAAATTATGGTTTTGAGATTTTGAAGAAACAAAAAAAATAATTTGAAACTTTTTGGAAAACAAAGCAATGAATTAAGGTTTTTAAACTTTAGAAAAGGTGAATTAGGGTTCTTAGGTTTTTGAATTAAAAGAAACAATTATATGATTAAGCTACTGTGAAGAATAGAATTTAGACAATTGATGCATACCTTCGTTTGTTGGTTCCACCAAAATTTTCTTCTTGGATGAACAAAAACAAAGACAAGCTTTGTTGACTTTGAATTGCTTGAATTGTTTGTTTGCTCTCTCAAAAAATCAGATTGATTCAAAGCTTTTCCTCCTCGGTTTCGGTTTCAATTTTTCTTCAGATTTTCGTCTGAATTTCTTCCTTTTTTCCTCCGATTTCTTGATGCTTTTTGTGTTGTTTTTGGTATCATTTATAGAAGATTTTTTTGATTAATCTTAGTTATTCACGGAATATAACATTTATTAAGGAAAGGAAACTGAAACCTAATTACATTAGGTTTCGGAAAAAAAAATGCGTCGAAAAAATTTTGCTGGCGAAAAAAAATTGCTGCGGAAAAATCCCATCGGCGAAAAAAAATGCGCTGGCAAAAAGCTGCCGCGGCCAGCGGAGGCCATTTCGCCCGCAGGAAACTCCTGCGAGCAAAATGCCCATGAGCCCGCGCCGACTTTCGACAATTATTTTTTCGTCGCCGATTTTTCCTTCGCCGATTTTTTTGTTATTTTTTATTATTATTATTTTTTATTTTTGATTTTTTATTCACTTCACCATTTTTTACTAAAATAAATATTAAAATTAATGAAGATACCATAAAAATTATTTTGGACTAATTAAATTATATTGGACAACACAAAAATTATTTTGGACTAATTAAAATATATTGGATCGGACTAGGTCAAAAATTATGGGTCTACAGTAGTGTTAGTTATGGACATCAAGATCAGAGATGAACTGCCATCATGTATAAATTTCATATTTTTGTACTTATTGATTTTGATGTAAACATATGTATTTTTCGCTGCTTATTAAACAAATATTTTTGATATACTTTCGGGTAATGATGATATATATATATATGTATTTTAACAAAGGAATGTTTTATCTATTACTATTTATAATATAGGTTAAATGTTTTAAGTTTACTCGGACTAACTTATGATGATTATATGTTAAAGATTAAAGTTTGGTTTGTTTAAAAATGTACTGTG
Source organism: Garcia nutans (assembly GCA_947685225.1). Taxonomy (NCBI): domain Eukaryota; kingdom Viridiplantae; phylum Streptophyta; class Magnoliopsida; order Malpighiales; family Euphorbiaceae; genus Garcia; species Garcia nutans. The sequence continues at coordinate 9,044,624 of CANTUV010000003.1, read as the reverse complement.
ACACCCTTATATCCTCTATACGTTTATCACATATTGTGTGGATGTATGCGGTGTGCGTATATGGGGTATGGGGGTGTTACAACTGTTTTGGTATCAGAGCCTGGTTTGAGATTCTCAACCTAGGTGAATTGTAAGAAAAAGAAAATTTTGATTTTTAAAACATGGTTTTTAAATAAGATACATGCATTGGCACTGGCAGTTTCTTATCTTTTATGAGGTATTATTCTGTTGTGTTTGTAGATATAGGTAGTGATGGCATCTCAGTCACGTCAGTCTCTAGATGGTAGTGCTGAGAGTGTAGCTCTTGTTAAGGGTAGAGATGGAGCTAGGGTTGAGATAGTTGCAGAGGCACCTGCTCCTGTGTCAAGAGACCAGCTATTGATGAGATTCTGCCAGTTTGGTTAAGGCATATGGTAGATTTATTGAGGCAGGCTCCAGTGCAGCAGCCGCCACCACAACCACAAGTACCGGTGAGGCAGTATGATAAATTAAGGAAGTTCGGAGCTGAGGACTTCTTTGGTACTACAGATCCTGCAGTAGCTGAGCAGTTGATGGATAGAGTTTAGAGGGTATTTATCCAGTTGCAAGCCACTCTGTAGACCCTTAATTTTTGACCCAATCTGATCCGATATGCTTTATTTAGTCCAAAATAATTTTTGTTGTTTAATTGGTCCAAAATAATTTTAATTAAATTATTTTTACCTTAGTATCTAATTTTTATTAATAAAAAATGAAAATTAACAAATAAAAAATAAAAATAAAAATAAAAATCGGAGTCGGAGTCGGAAAAAAATCGGCAGCGAAAAGTGGTCGCGCGGGCCCGTCGGGCCAACAGTGGCTCCCCCGCAGGCATGCAGGAATAAAAATCCGTTATTTCGCCCGCAGGAATTTCCTGCGGGCTGGCACGCCCACGGGCCCGTCTCTAGAATTTTCGCCAGCGCAAATTTTTCTGATGCAATTTTTAGAATTCTAATCCAATTAGGTTTTAATTTCTTTTTTTATTATTATTACTTACCTTAATTAATTAGGAATAAACAACCTAAAAACCCCTATAAATAAGGACCAATTAAACCAAATCAAGGGAGGAAGGAAAATACACAAAGACTTGAGGATTTGAAACCAAATCAAGGAAGGAAAAGGAAAAACTCAATTCAGGATATTAATAGCAGCAGTAGCACAGCAGAAACAGAAAAGGAGGAGGCAATCAAAGCTTGTCTTTGGAGCTAGTTCATCCAAGAAGAGTTATTTTTTGGAGAATCAACAAAAGAAGGTATGTTTTAATTCTTTTGATTTATGTTTTATAATAGTCAAATCTATAAAATTTAAGTTTTTTAAAATCAAAATCTTAGAGCTTTAACTTAATTTTTCCAAGATTAGAACATTAAAAACGTGACTTTCTCTTCTAAAAGGACTCAAAATTGTTATTTTTTCTTCTTAAAAATCTTTAAACTTTAATTGAACATATTTTTCAACAAAACCAAAATAAAATTCTGTTTTATTTAAGATTTTAAAGTAGGTTCTTTTTCATTCAAAAAACCTTAAAAAACATCTTTTCTACTTATAAAAACTTCAATCCATGTGTTTAAATTCATAAAACCTCATAAAATATCAAATTGCTTTTTTAAAACTCTAAATTAAATCTTTTACCCGAGAATCCAATTTCAAAGCCTAAAATCCAAAAATCATCTTTTAAACCTAAAATAATGAACCCTAACCCTTTAAAACCTTAAACCCTAACTTTTTCTAAACTTTAAACCCTTTAAAACATAAAAAACATAAAAACATAAAAAAAAACTCAAAAAAGCTACAGTAGCTCAATTTACTATTTTAAAAACATGAATTAAAAATATTTCAAAAGTGTCCAAAACTCAAGTTTTATTATTTCATTATTCAAATCTTAATTTGTTTAATCAAAGTGTCTTGCTAACCTTTAAAAAACATAAAACCTAATCTATTTTAATTACCTAAAAAGTCATAGTAGCTTAAACTTTAGAATTTCCAAAGCCTTAACACATGAGATAAATAACCCTAAATAGAAATAGTAGCTATACTTGAACTTTTATTTGTTTTATTCAATTCCATATTTATTTATACCTTGATTTATTTCTTATGCTTTAATTTATTTAATTTTAATACTTGATTTATTTAATTTATCATGGATGGATGTTTGTTTTATATTTTGGTTAATACTTTTAATGAATGATTTATTTATTATAGATGATTATTTACTTTTATCAATCAATTTAGACTTCCAAAAGTTGTAAGAGGTATGTTTTCCACTTGGTGGGTACCTCATTAGTTAAACATCATGTAATTTAATTTTCTTTTCTATTTTAGAACTTATGTAAAGGGCATGCTTCTACCTTGTGGTGGATGTCCTATCTAGGCATGTGATGTAAGGACATGTTTCCATCCTTGGATGGGTGTCCATTTATTTGTTTTGTTTTGTTTAGACATTGCTTTGATTTTAATATAATGATGCTTTCTTTTTATTGTGTGTAGTATGGATAATGTTATTATACTTAAGAATTTTATAATATTAAGACCTGTAAAGGAGGCCGGTTCCAATGAACCGGGCTTTGTGGGGGTACTGGGCCATTTCTCACCTTCCCCACACGTACCCAACTTTCCGAACCCATTAATGGGTTGGGGATTCCTTAGGAATCGAGTCATCCACCCCTTTCTTTTTCCCGGCCCATCCGGGTGGCAACTCCATTTTCTCCGGACCTAGGTCCGTGTTCTCTAAGGCCCCGAGCCTAAATAGTGCCGACGTAGCAAGAACCATTCCACCGGGAGTGGGGGCAAAAATCCCCGCTCACACACTCCTAAAGAGAAATTTGATTATGCTAGATCTCTTCTGTAGAGAGATGCATATGATTGGTGGAAGACGGTTCTCCGTGCCATGGACGATCCACCGACCTTGTTTTATGGTGATTTTCTGTGGGAGTTTGAGTAGAAGTATACTCTGAGGGAGTATAAGGATGCTAAGAAGATGGAGTTTCTAAATCTGAGGCAGGATAACCAAACTATGATAGAGTATGAGATAGAGTTTATCCGGTTGAGTCATTATGCCGATGGGATTATTTCAGATGAGATAGACCGGTGCAGGAGATTTGAGGATGGGTTGAGACCTTCTATTATGTGCATTGTTGTTGGTTCCTGGTATCAAGATCTTTTTCAGCTAGTTGCAAAGGCCTAGAGTATTGAGAGAGCACAGGGTATTGCAGCAGCTGCTACTGAGGAGGAGACCAGAGTTAGGAGACCCCAGTTTGAGGCAGGGTCTTCATCTGCAAAGAGAGGCCGAGGAGGTCATTTTTAGAGGTTCAGTATGGGCCACAGACAGCCTGTTAGGTCAGTACCACATGAGAGGCAAAGATTGAGACCTACAGTTTATGTGGCTAGTGCACCGACCCCAGTGGCTCAGAGGTCTACTCTACGTACATGTGTCCATTGTGGTAGGATACATGGGGGTGTTTGTTGGAAGATAGGTGGACCAGCTGTGTGTTTTAGATGTGGGTCACCAGACCATTTCATCAGAGATTGTTCTGAGCTACAGGAGGATAGGTAGACTGATTCTGCAGTCTCTCGACCTAGTGTCAGAGGAGGTCGAAGTGGTAGAGGTTTCAGTAGAGGTGGTCGACCTGGGTTTAGTCAGAGAGGAAACTCTACATCCGAAGGTAGTAGGCCAGATGAGGCTGGGCCTTCTCAGCGAGTGTATATGATGCAGAGGCAGCCGGATGCTTCAGCCGTCGTTGTGGGTACATTTTCTTTATTTGACATTTCTGTTCTTGCTTTGATTGATCCAGGATCTATGCATTCATACATAAGTGCATCCATCTTGCCTGTGTCTGAATTGTATTCTGAGTCCCTAGGATTTGGTGTCTTGGTGACAAATCCTTTAGGGCATAGTGTTATGGTGAGTAAGGTGCACTGAGAGAGTCCAATTGTTGTTCAGGATGAAGAGTTTCTTAGTGATTTGATTGAAATGCCTTTTAAGGAGTATGATTTAATCTTAGGCATGGATAGGTTATCTAAGCACGGGGCTGTAGTAGATTGTCAGAAGAAGTGTGTTACCATAAGAACCAATGATGGTAGGAGTGTAATGGTATCTAGTGAGCAGAGACAACTTGCATCCATGTTTGTTTCAGCTGTTGCAGTTAGGAGGATGATTCGGAAAGAGTGTGATGTTTATCTTGCTCATGTTGTGGATACCAGAGTAGTGGGTTCCCAGCTTGATAGTATATCCACAGTTGCTGAATTCCCAGATGTGTTTCCCGATGAGTTGCAAGGGATGCCCCCTGAGAGAGAGGTTGAGTTTGGTATTGATTTGTTGTCTGGTACCACTCCTATCTCTATTACTCCTTATTGAATGGCATCTGCTGAGTTGCGAGAGTTGAAGGAGTTATTGGATAAAGGGTTTGTTTGCCCTAGTGTTTCTGCTTGGGGAGCTCCTATTTTGTTTGTGAAGAAGAAGGATGGTACCTTAAGATTATGCATTAATTATAGGCAGTTGAACAAAGTGACCATGAAGAATAAGTATCCTTTGCCTCGGATAGATGATCTCTTTGATCAATTAAAAGGAGCAGCAGTATTCTCTAAGATTGATCTGAGATTGGGGTACCATCAGTTGAGAATCAGAGAGGAAGATGTTCCTAAGACAGCTTTTTGCATAAGGTATGGGCATTATGAGTTCTTGGTGATGCCTTTTGGATTGACAAATGCACCAGTAGCTTTTATGGATTTGATGAACAGGGTGTTTAGACCCTATCTAGATCAGTTTGTAGTGGTCTTTATCGATGATATTTTGGTGTATTCGCCTAATGAGGAGGATCATGATAAGCATCTGCGAATTGTGTTGCAGACTTTAAGAGAGAAGCAGTTGTATGCTAAGCTATCGAAGTGTGAGTTTTGGCTTGATCAGGTGACTTTTCTTGGTCATGTGGTTTCAGCAGATGGTATAAGAGTTGATCCGAGTAAAGTTGAGGCCATTTTGAATTGGAGTCCACCAAAGACTGTGACAGAGGTTAGAAGTTTTCTGGGTTTGGCAGGCTATTATCGACGTTTTGTGAAAGGTTTTTCTTTGATAGCTACTCCACTCACCAGATTACTTCGGAAGGGAGTTAGATTTTTGTGGTCAGATCATTGTCAAGCATGTTTTGAGCAGTTAAAGGAGATGTTGACTCAAGCTCCTGTTCTTACCTTGCCTGTGGAAGATAAACCATATGTGATTTACAGCGATGCTTCATATAGTGGTTTAGGTTGTGTTTTGATGCAAGAGGGTAGAGTCATAGCTTATGCTTCTCAACAGTTGAAGCCGCATGAGTTGAATTACCATACGCATGATTTGGAGTTAACAGCCATAGTTTTTGCTTTGAAGATTTGGCGACATTATCTTTATGGGGAGAAGTGTTTCATTTATATGGATCACAAGAGTTTGAAATACTTGGGGTTCAGAGAGAGCTGAATCTTCGGTACAGACGGTGGTTAGAGTTGATCAAAGACTACGACTATTTGATTGATTATCATCCTGGTAAGGCAAATGTTGTAGCAGATGCCTTGAGTCAGAAGTCTTTGGTAAGTTTAAATGCGTATTCGCTCTTGTTACTTGTTGAATTGAGAGCATTGCATGCTAGTTTTGAATCATGTGATGATGGTGCTTTGTTAGCTCAGTTGCAATTGAGGTCAGTCTTGTTGGATCAAATTAGAAAGGCTCAGTTGGCAGATGAAAGAATTCAGAAAGTTGTTTCAGATTGCCAAAAAGGGGAGAGTCGAGATTTTTGGGTGAGGAATGATGGCAGCCTTTGGTACAAAGATAGATTGTGTGTTCCTAATCATGCAAGACTGAGAAAGATTATTTTGGAGGATGCACATCAATCGGCTTTTGCTATGCACCCTAGGAGTACTAAGATGTATCATGATTTGAATCAACATTATTGGTGGTCAGGTATGAAGAGGGACATAGCTAAGTTTGTATCCAAATGTCTCACTTGTTAGAGAGTGAAGGCCGAGCACCAAGTTCCTTCGAGGTTGTTCCAACCTTTAACAGTGCCAGAATGGAAATGGGAGCGTGTAACAATGGATTTTGTGACTGGTTTGCCTTTGACTCAGAAGAAGCATTATGCCATTTGAGTGATTGTTGATCAGTTGACGAAGACAACTCATTTCCTTCCAATTTGGGTGGACTATTCTCTTGAGAAGTTGGCTGAGCTGTATAACAGTGAGATAGTGAGGTTGCATGGAGTCCCAATTTCTTTAGTGTCTGATCGAGATCCCCATTTTACTTTGAGATTTTGAAAGAATTTGCATGGTGCTTTGGGATCTCGGTTGCTTTTTAGCACCGCTTTTCATCCTCGGACAGATGAGCAGTCAGAGAGGGTGATACAGATTTTGAAGGACATGTTGAGAAGTTGTGTCATTGATTTCTCTGGGAGTTGGGACAGATTCTTGCCATTGATTGAGTTCTCTTATAACAACAATCATTAGTCCAGCATTAGAATGGCACCATTTGTGGCATTGTATGGTAAAAGATGCAGGATGCCTCTATGTTGGAACGAGATTGGAGAAGGTAAGTTTGTTGGTCCCGATTTGATTAAAGAAACGGAAGAGAAAGTGAAGATAATTCAAGATCGGTTGAAAGCAGCTTCAGATCGGCAGAAATTTTATTCAGATTTGAAGAGGAGAGACATAAAGTATTTTTAAAAGTGTCTCCTTGGAAGAGAATTTTGAGATTTGGCCACAAAGGAAAGTTGAGTCCTCGTTTCATTGGACCTTATGAAGTACTGAAAAGAGTTGGACCAGTGGCCTATAGACTCGCTTTGCCGCCTGATTTGGATAGAATCCATAATGTCCGCCATGTTTCTATGCTGCAGAGGTACAGGTCAGACCCATCTCACATTCTGTCAGTTGAATCTATTGAGGTGAGTCCAGATCTAACTTATGAGGAAGAACCGGTGGTTATTTTGGCACATGGAGTCAAAGAGTTGAGGAATAAGAAAGTGATAATTGTGAAGGTTCTCTGGAAGAATCATGTTAAGGAAGAGGCAACTTGGGAGAGTGAGCAAACGATGCGAGATCAGTATCCCCAGTTATTTCAGACTTGAGAACAGGTAATTTCAAGGACGAAATTATTTTGTAGAGGGGGAGAATTGTAATATCCCAAATGATACCCTAAAATTTTGGAATGTTAATTGTTGAAATCGAATTAAAAGATTTTGAGTATATATTTAATTAAGAAAGGAAAAAGGGAATAAGAGGAAGAAGTGTATATGTTATGTATATGGAGATAAATACAATATATACAAGATTATGTATTATTTTGGTTATTTAAATGGAATAAATTAAGTTAGTGGAAGATGATGTCATTGGGTTTAATATTTTATTAATTAAACTCTTGGTGGAGAGTAATTTGAGGAGAGAGTATTATGTTTAAGAGGTTGACTTTCTTTCTTTCTTTCTTTCTTTCTTTTTCTTTTATTTTCATCTTCTTCTTTCTTCTTGGCTGGCCATCACCACCATTTTCAAGAGGGAGAGATTTTGTTGCTTCCAAACTCAAGAGATTGAAGGATTTCAAGAGATCAAGTTGGAGTTTTAAGGATTTTCTTCATTTTTGGTAAGTTTCCAACTTGTTTCTTTGTTTTCTTTTAAGTTGTGTTTATGAGTTTGGTGATTAGTTATTGTAGATGTTTTTATGGTTGATTTGGTACTTTTGGGGTATTGTTGTTTTCTTAACTTTGATTTTGGGGTTTGGATTGAAGAGAGAAAAGGGTTAAGTTTGGTGAAAGAGACAAGTGTGTGGATTGTGTAAGTTTGAGTTGTGATATATGGTTGTGATTGTATTTTGATGTTTGTAATGGAGTTGTTTTAATGTTTACTCAAGTATTATATGGGTTTTTTATGCTTTTGGTTAAGGTTGTTTGGAGTGGAAAAGGGTTTTAAGAAGGTGTTTGTTGGATGTGGCCTTGTTCGTGTCGATTTCAGGATTTTTGGCCTGACACGCCTAAGAGCACGGCCATGTCTTTGGGCGTGTCATTGGTTCTATTTTCTGGGTTGTTGACACGAGCAATGACATGGCCAGTGTCACTGAGCATGTCACAGCTTCTGTGTTGTAGTAGCATTGATACGGCCAGTGACACACCCATGTCACTGAGCGTGTCATAGCTATCGTGTTATTGGTTGATTGACACGTGCAGTGATACACCCATGTCACTGAGCATGTCATAGCTTCTATGGTGGAGGAGAATTGACACGCCCATGTCACTGAGCATGTCAAAGCTTCTGTGTTGTGGGTTTATTGCACGATTAAGGACACGCCCGTGTTGTTGAGCGTGCCAAGTGTAGAGTTTGCCCTAGATAGTTCTCTTCCTTATTTTCTTATGTGTATCACTAAGTGAGTGTGTATGATCACCATTGGATTAGGTTTTGAAGAGAATGGAGATACCCAAGCGAAGGTTTGAGGGACTTTTGATAGAGGAAGTTAATAGAGTGGTGTTGTTGCTTTTAGAGGTAAGTACAAACTTTGAATGATTGCATACATTTAAATGACATTAAGACTTAACACATTTAGTTGAGAAATGTGTTAAGTTACTTGATACATTATTGATGAATGAATTATATAGTATGATATGCATAATGTGAATTATGTTGTTGTATCAAAGCAATTGAGTAATGTGTTTGAAATGAAAGGGAATGTGGAATAACATGATGAGATATATGAAAACATAATGTAACCAATCAATATTAAGATAAAATAGAAGAATGAGAAAGGATGAGAAAAGATGATATACTAAGGCAATGAGCCTAGTTTGATTATGAGAAATGAATTGTGAAAGAGATTGATAATGAGATAGATGAATAAATTGTGTGCCTAGTATGTTATTCAATTTTCAGAATTTTGGGTTTGGCGGCATGCCTATGAATTGCTGGGCAAGTATTTTCCGCTGCTTATTAAACAAATATTTTGGATAAACTTTTGGGTAATGATGATATATATATATATATGTATTTTAACAAAGGAATGTTTTATCTATTACTATTTATAATATAGGTTAAATGTTTTAAGTTTACTCGGACTGACTTATGATGATTATATGTTAAAGATTAAAGTTTGGTTTGTTTTAAAATGTACTGTGACACCCATATATCCTCTATACGTATATCACATGTTGTGTGGATGTATGCAGTGTGCGTATATGGGGTACGGGGGTGTTACATTAAGCACTATGATTTAAAATAATATTCTAAGACATTTTCAGTCAATATACAATTTAACACTTTGAAAATTGTCATTATATTTGATTAAATAATATTCAATTCAATAAAATTTATTATAATCCAATAATTTAATATAAACAATCATTAACGCGCACACACACACATATATATATATAATTCAGTAAGCTTTTCTTATCTTTATACTTTTATCCTCATATACTGAGTTTAAAATTCTAGGATCAAATAACGAGTCAGTAGTGGCAAGTAAATACCAAGTAATATCAGTCAGTATAACCAATGACCCAGTAATAGTAAATTGCTCAGTAACAGTAGTGACATAAAGTGTTTAGTAACAGTAATAACACAAAGTGTCTAGTAGCAGTAGTGACACAAAATGTCCAGTAACAGTAAGGACTTTCACCCTTTGGTTAGCCATTCAATCCAAAGACTAGGCTTATTATCAGTATAATTGGGCAATTCACTTATTTTACAATTCCAATTAATTTAATAATTATCATATTAATTTTAATAGAATATTCTTTTCTTCCTTTTATTTAATCTTTTCACTTTAACAAAATAATGAAATGATCTTTATTTAATTAACTTACTTGTTTAATATAAATTATTTTCAAAATTTCATTGAAGTTTTTTCTTTTAACATTTTACAAATATACATATCTTGTAAATTTTATAGAATTTGAACCATTATTTCAATTACAATTATTATATATATTTATATCATACTTATGCCATTGGTTCTATTTTCTAGGTTATTGACACGAGCAGTGACACGCCTATGTCACTGAGTGTGTCATAGCTTCTGTGTTGTAGTAGCATTGACACGGCCAGTGACACGCCCATGTCACTGAGCGTGTCATAGCTACTGTATTGCTGGTTGATTGACACGTGTAATGACATGCCTATGTCACTGAGCGTGTCATAGCTTCTGTGTTGGAGGAGAATTGACACGTGCAGTGACACGCCCATGTCACTGAGCGTGTCAAAGCTTCTGTGTTGTTGGTTTAGGGCACGATCAGGGACACGCCGTGTTGTTGAGCATGTCAAGTGTAGAGTTTGTCTTAGATAGTTCTCTTCCTTATTTTCTTATGTGTATCACTAAGTGGGTGTGTATGATCACCTTTGGATTAGGTTTTGAAGAGAATTGAGATACCCAAGCCAAGGTTTGAGGGACTTTTGATAGAGGAAGTTGATAGAGTGGTGTTGTTGCTTTTAGAGGTAAGTATAAACTTTGAATGATTGCATACATTTACATGACATTAAGACTTAACACATTTAGTTGAGAAATGTGTTAAGTTACTTGATACATTGTTGATGAATGAATTATATGGTATGATATGCATAATGTGAATTATGTTGTTGTATCAAAGCAATTGAGTAATGTGTTAGAAATGAAAGAGAATGTGGAATAACATGATGAGATATATGAAAACATAATGTAACCAATCGATATTGAGATAAAATAGAAGAATGAGAAAAATGAGAAAAGATGATATACTAAGGCAATGAGCCTAGTTTGATTATGAGAAATGAATTGTGAAAGAGATTGATAAAGAGATAGATGAATAAATTGTGTGCCTAGTATGTTATTCAATTTTCAGAATTTTGGGTTTGGCGGCATGCCTATGAATTGCTGGGCAAGTGAAAAGACCGAGTCGTGAGCCGAGCCCAGCTGATAAATGTCATATTTTTGGGGTGAAAAGACCGGGTCGTAAGCCTCAAAAACTGTAACAGTCTAGCCGGGTTTAGGACCATGATACTGGGGCCTAAGGGTCTAGCCGGGTTGAGGTCCAAGAGACTGGGTCAGTTACATTATCCATGGATATATATATTGCCTAAGGGCTAGACACAAGGTGTCAATATGGACCAAAGCAGTAACTCTGAACTTTTAATAGCATATTAGTTTCATTTTGGGCCCATGTTTGTCTTTGCTTAAATGTGAATTATGAAATGTGATGCAAATGATTAAAATGTTGAGATATAATGCAATGAGTTGATATATTCATATATATTGTGCATGAGCATCGCATTGATCTATATTGAATCAAAGTTTGTACCACTAAGCTTTCTGCTTAGCGCGATTGTGGTTCATTGTGTAAGTGATAGGGTAGATCCGGTTGTGCTGGAGAGCTCGTCTAGACCGAGTCGAGTCTAGGCTTGAGTTTGTTAGAGCAGTTGTGAGCATGGATTTTTGCCCCCACTCCCGGTGTAATGGTTCTTGCAACTTCGGCACTGTTTAGGCTCGGGGCCTTAGAGAACACGGACCTAAGTCCAGAGAAAATGGAGTCACCACCCGGACGGGCCGGGAAAAAGAAAGGGGTGTATAACTCAATTCCTAAGGAATCCCCAACCCCCTAATGGGTTCAAAAAGTTGGGTACGTGTGGGGAAGGTGAGAAATGGCCCAGCACTCCCACAATGCCTGGTTCCTTGGAACCGGCCTCCTTTACAGGTCTTAATATTATAAAATTCTTAAATATAACAACATTATCCATATTACACACAATAATTAAAATAAAGCATTGATATATTAAAGATTAAAATAATGTCCAAACAAAGCAAATAAATGGACACCCATCTGAGGATGGAAACATGTCCTTACATCACATGCCTAAATAGGACACCCACAGAAAGGTAGAAACATGTCCTTTACATTGGTTCTAAAATAGAAAGGAAATTTAAATTACATGATATTTAACTAATGAGGTACCCACCAAGTGGAAACATACCTCTTACAACATTTGAAAATCTAAATAAATCGACAAAAGTAAATAACCATTCATAATAAATAAATCATTCATCAAAAATATTAAATATCAATAGAAAGTAAACATCCATCCATGATAAATTAAATAAACCAAGCATTGAACTTTAATAAATTAAAGCATATAAAATAAATCAAACCATAAACAGGTATAAAATTGAATAAAGCAAGTAAAGATTCAAATTAGGGCTACTGTTTCTATTTAAGATTCCATGTATTTAGGGTTTTGGAAGCTACTGTGATTTTAATGGGATTAAAATGGAGCAAAAGTTTTATGATTTAAAAAGTTGGTAAAGTTCTTCGATTAACCAAATTAGGGTTTGAGATGTATAATCATGAAATTAGGTTTTGGACACTTTAAAACACATAGATTATGACTATTAGCTACTGAATTATGTTTTTTTTAAGCTTACTGTGTAAAATTATAACATTTATGTTTATATGGTTTTTAAAGTTTTAAAGGATTAGGGTTTAGAAAAAATTAGGGTTTAAGGTTTTAAGGGTGTTAGGGTTCACTGTTTTGGTTTTTGGAGTTGAATTAGGGTTTTAGGATTTTTGAATTAGGGTTTCGGAGAATGAATTAGTTTTTAGAATTTGGAAAAACAATTGATAATTTTATGAAGTTTTATGAAAATAAACAAAACGATTTAAAGTTTATAGAAGTAAAAAAGATGTTTTTAGAGCTTTTGGAAAGAAACAGAACTCAATTTAGGATTTTGAAAATTTGGAAACCAAGTTAGGGTTTTGAGATTTTGAAGAAACAAAAATAATAATTTGAAACTTTTTAGAAAACAAAGCAACGAATTAAGGTTTTTAAACTTTAGAAAAGGTGAATTAGGGTTCTTAGGTTTTTGAATTAAAAGAAACAATTATATGATTAAGCTACTGTGAAGAATAGAATTTAGACAATTGATGCATACCTCCGTTTGTTGGTTCCACCAAAATTTTCTTCTTGGATGAACAAAAACAAAGACAAGCTTTGCTGCCTTTGAGTTGCTTGAATTGTTTGTTTGCTCTCTCAAAAAATCAGATTGATTCAAAGCTTTTCCTCCTCAGTTTCGGTTTCAATTTTTCTTCAGATTTATGTCCCAATTTCTTCCTTTTTTCCTCTGATTTCTTGATGCTTTTTGTGTTGTTTTTGGTATTATTTATAGAAGATTTTTTTGATTAATCTTAGTTATTCACAGAATATAACATTCATTAAGAAAAGGAAATCGAAACCTAATTGCATTAGGTTTTAGAAAAAATTTGGGTCGGAAATATTTCACTGGCGAAAAAAAACTGCTGCGGAAAAATCGCGCTGGCGAAAAAAAAAACTGCTATGGAAAAAATGCACTGGCGAAAAAGCTGCCGCAGCTGGCTGCGGCAAAAATGGGCGAATTGGCCTGCGCAGGAAACTCCTGCGGGCAAAATGCCCACGAGCCCACGCTGACTTTCGGCGATGATTTTTATTTTTGATTTTTTATTCACCTCACCATTTTTTTGTTATTTGTTATTTTTTATTATTTTTGATTTTTTATTCACTTCACCATTTTTTACTAAAATAAATATTAAAATTAATCATGATACCACAAAAATTATTTTGGGCTAATTAAAATATATTGGATCGGACTAGGTCAAAAATTAAAGGTCTATAGTTTGCCCCCTGCTTGAACGATCTGAGACTTTAGAGAGTGAAAAGCAACAAGACTTAAGTTTTGATGAGATGGTTATTTGAATTTGTTTTTGGGTACTTGGACCCGAGACTGAACTTGATTTGGGTACTTGGACTTGAGATTGGGTACATGGACCCAAGATTGAATTTGATTTGGTTACTTGGACCCGAGAATGATTTGATTTGGGTACATGGACCCGAGAATGAGTTTGATTTGGGTACTTGGACCAGAGATTGGGTACTTGGACCCGAGATTGAATTTGATTTAGGTACTTGGACTCGAGATTGGATTGAATTTGGATACTTAGACCCAGGATTTGGTACTTAGACCCGAGATTGATTTGATTTGGGTACTTGGACCCGAGATTGGATTGAATTTGGGTACTTGGACCCAAGATTGATTTGATTTGGGCACTTGGACCAGAGAATGGGTACTTGGACCCGAGATTAAATTTGATTTTGAATTGGGTACTTGGACCCAAGATTAGATTGAATTTGATTTGGGTACTTTGACCCGAGAATGGGTACTTGGACCTGAGATTGATTTTGAATTTGACTAACCTTTTATCAATTGAGAATTCTAGCATAACTTGTTGTTCTATTTTTATGAATTGTAGGTCTTTACCCACCAAAAATAGATCTTTATCTATTGGAAATTAGGTCTTTAACCTAGGAACATGGATCTTTATCCATTGGAGATTGGGTCTTTACCCGTGAAATATGGATCTTTTATCCATTGAAAATCGGGTATTTACCCTTGAAATATGGATCTTTATCCATTTGAAATTGGGTCTTTACCCTTGAAACAAGGATCTTTATCCTTTGGACTTTGGGTCTTTACCCTTTGAAATATGGATCTTTATCCATTTGAAATCGGGTCTTTACCCTTGAAATAAGGATCTTTATCCATTAGAGATCGGGTCTTTACCCTTGAAACATGGATCTTTATCCATTGGAAATTGAGTCTTTACCCTTGAAATATGGATCTTTATCCATTGAAAATCGGGTCTTTACCCTTGAAATATGGATCTTTATCCATTGAAAATTGGGTCTTTACCCTTGGAACATGGATCTTTATCCATTAGAGATCGGGTCTTTACCATTGAAACATGGATCTTTATGCATTGGAAATCGGGTCTTTACCCTTGAAACAACCTTTTTAGCTGGACTGACCTTTTGTCTTTTGCATTTTCATTCTATTTTTTTTTCTTTTGATTGATTTTTTTTATTCTTTTGAGAATTCTTTTTCTTGTTCATTAATTAAACATGAACAAAAAAATCAGTCTTTTTAGCTAGCCTTCATATCTTCTCCTTGCCCCCTGCGTGGCAAGATATTCAAAATATTTTGTTTATGCAAAATATCAACAGGTCTTTGATAGGCTTGAAATGGGGTCTATAAGAGACATGGGTTAAATGAAGGCCATTTTGAGATAGGAGCTGATGTGACACAATGGATAAATCCTACACTACAAATTTCTTGTTGGAACTTTAGACAGTTGGGAGCAATCTTGCTAGACTCCAAATTCCTTCTATCTTCTTGGCATTATTCTGGATCTTGATTAGGATAGTTTTTTGCCCTTGCAAAAAGTTTGGTTCCCAAATTTGTTTCTTTTCTTCTTCTCCCCTTTTTTATTTTTCTTACCCTTCCCTTTCTTTGAGCATTTTATCATTTTTTTTCCTTCTTCCTCGTAGGATTGTCAAATACAGAACTTTTAAGCACTGGATGGTCTTTCTCCTTTTCCTCTAATTTTGATAGAATCTTTGCTTGCCTTGGACCAATTCAAGTCAAACTGTCCTTATAAACCAAATGGAAGCCTTTTGTTGTCTTAGGTCAAAGAGAACTCAGTTGGCTTTTTAAACCTTTTTGGGTTTTCTTTTCTTTTTTCTTTTCTCCTTTCTTTCTTTTTTTTCTTTTCTTCTTCTTTTTTCTTTTCTCTCATTTCTCTTGTTTTCTTTTCTTCTCTTTTTTTTTTGTT
Source organism: Garcia nutans (assembly GCA_947685225.1). Lineage (NCBI taxonomy): Eukaryota > Viridiplantae > Streptophyta > Magnoliopsida > Malpighiales > Euphorbiaceae > Garcia > Garcia nutans. The sequence goes on along the minus strand of CANTUV010000003.1, from coordinate 9,029,004 downwards.
TTTCATTTTTTGTTTTGTTTGGTTCTAGCTCTAAAAGAGTTGTCTTGTTTGTACTAACTTGGGCTTCCAATAATGGATGAGTGGAGTAACATAAATCTTCTTTAACAGGGATAAATCATTCGTTACTCTGATATTGTCTTGATATATTGGAGATATTAGAAAAACATCAACTACCCTTATGGTCTTGCGAACTTCAACTATCTTTATGGTCTTGAGAACTTCAACTATCCTCATGATCTTGGCTAATAATTGTTTTCTTTGATCTTCTTGCCTCTTCATCTTAGTGATCATAAGACTTGTCAAAAGTATCACAACAGCTCAGGGTAGGTTATTGGGGTTTGTAAGCCAATGAAAAGAAAGCTAAAATTTTATGAAGGCTCAAAGGGACAACTAGGGATTGATATTTAATAGGTGGATACTAGTTGTTGGCTAACCAAACAATGCCTAGATCATTTCTCTCTTAAATAAGCAGAGTTCAATTTCACCTCGAAAGTTTGTCAAAGCATGTTCTAAGGCTGACTAGGACCCCAGACAAAGGTAATTATGCAGAAGCCCTCTCAAAGTAAGCATACACAACTCGATGCTATAGAGCAATTCCCTCACCTAGTAAAGTCATTGGAGTCATGATGCATAAATATATAAATTCATGAATTATCAAGCTAAATTCCTCATTGATTGAGCACCAAAGTGAACAAAGACCAACAAAATTTTTGATAAAAGTAATTTATTCAAACAAATTTGAAAAATAAGATTGTTCCAATTAAATATTAAAGAAAGCAAAATTGAAAAGCAACATTCAAGCTAAGGAAAGTTCGTTGAGTTGGAGTCAAAGATGCTTCATTTATTTAGACATCTCAAGGGCAAGGATTTTTCCATCATCAAGGATCATTGCTTCATCATCCACAGTTAGTCCAAGCTTGGTTAGTAGCATATCATCTTTAGCAGCTTCTCTATCCATATCATGATAAGGTGACAAGATAAAACTCTTTATGAAGGTTGTAAGCGATGATGCCCTTCCAAATTTAGGATGAGGATTATTCTTAGTGTTGGGCTTATCAGGCTCAGGCAACTTTCCACTGTCAATCAAATCTTGGATTTCATGCCTTAATCGAACACATTTATCTATCTCATGCCCTTGCATTTGATGAAATTGAAGAAGACCTTGGCATCAAAATTTGGCGGTAAAGGCTTATGTAGAGGCCGAGGTGCCAATGGTTGTATCAAATCCATTTTCATTAGATTTTCTAACATCTTTGACAAAAGCTCCCTTAAGTCTGAAAATTTACGCTTCTTTGTTGGCTTAGTTGTTTCATCTTTCTCAACACCTCCTCTTTCCCTTTGACTTTTCCCACTATGGTGATAGCCGCTCTTATTGCTCCACTTAGATAGCACATGGTTTGGTTTGTCTTGTAGAATAGGGATTGATCTCTCATTTTTCATTCGATCTCTATCAGTAGACATGTTCCTTGTTAATGCTGCCTTTTCCTTCTTTCTTATGTCAATGGGAGATGCCTTATTAGCATTGTTGATGATCTCCAGAATTTCAATCAACTGGGTCTTCATAATTTCAACCAATTGGTCTTATAGTTTGGCCATCCTAGCTTTGACAACTTTATCAACTATGTCCCTTAGTTGGTTTGCATCCATCCTTGTAATGTTGTATGTGGTGTCGTTGTATGCTCTTGAATTATCATATTCTAGGTCTGTGAGCCAGAGAGGATCAAGGATATGAGATGCAAATGTATGTATGCATGTATGCACAAGCAATAAACAAACAAGGATAAATAGGACGTTCCTTCCAACCTTATAACATCCACACATGAATGGCGAGTCTCTTTTCCTAGGTATATGGTTAACAAAATACCAACATGGGGTATCTTGTTTTCGAATAGATCCCTCGGACGTTTCAACCAATAGTTATATTTTCAAAAATGGAAATCCATTCATAGTAATTCCCATTAATTAGGTTTTAATCCATTCAACTAACTATAGTAGCTTTTATGCTATATTGGATTAAAACTAAATTAATAGGTTTATTATAGATAGATTTCTCACTTGAAAAAGTAACTAATAATTCATTCCAAAAACAAGCCCATGATTAATTACTCTTAGTATAAACTAGGCTCAGAATTGATTTTTTGTATTTCATAATTGACCTAAATAATTTGCAAGCTCTTTGTAAGAAAAGGTTGGATAAAAATAATTTTGTTTCTAAGCCCATTGTAAAAAGATCTTAGAAAAAATGGATTTTGGGCTTAGTATTTGGGCCATGAGCTAAAGAATTTTTTATTTGTTTTTAGAAAAGTCTTATGTCCAAAGAAAAGTTTTGAAAATAGCTTTGGTCTTTTGGACTTTAAAGAAAAATTTATTTGAGCTTACAATGTACTTAGGTCATATTAGAAAAGGAGCAAACCAAATAAGCCATGATTTAAGCCAAGATAAATTAACCATAGTCAAACAACATGCATTTGGGGTAAAAACCTAAGGAAAGTAACTAGGCCAATTACATGAGCTTTGGTCTTTGGGTTAAAAGGTTTAGGTTCCCATAGCAAGTATATACCAAATGGTATGAGACTATGAGTGGTTATGCCATGCTCGATCTCCATACCTTGAGTGAAAGTATGGTATCCCTTACATAACATAACACGGGTAACATGGGCGTCCTAACTCACGCACACAATGCAATCAAAGATGATGCAATGGATAATATAAATATAAGAAAGAATAGAATAATATAAAAACCAACGGAATCAACGTCTCTTATCCCCAGTGGAGTCGCCACTGTGAGCGGGAATTTTCGCCCCCACTCCTGGTGGAATGGTTCTTGTGACTTCTGCACTGTTTAAGCTCGGGGCCTTAGAGAACAAGTACCTAAGTCCGGAGAAAATGGAGTCGCCACCCGGATGGGCCGGGAAAAAGAAAGGGGTGGATAACTCAATTCCTAAGGAATCCCCAACCCCCTAATGGATTCAGAAAGTTGGGTACGTGTGGGGAAGGTGAGAAATGGCCCAACACCCCCACAACGCCCGGTTCATTGGAACCGCCTCCTTTACAGGTCTTAATATTATAAAATTCTTAAATATAACAACATTATCCATATTACACACAATAATTAAAATAAAGCATCGATATATTAAAGATCAAAATAATGTCCAAACAAAGCAAATAAATGGACACCCATCCGAGGATGGAAACATGTCCTTACATCACATGCCTAAATAGGACACCCACCGAAAGGTAGAAACATGTCCTTTACATTGATTCTAAAATATAAAAGGAATTTAAATTACATGATATTTAACTAATGAGGTACCCACCAAGTGGAAACATACCTCTTACAACATTTGGAAATCTAAATAAATAGATAAAAGTAAATAACCATTCATAATAAATAAATCATTCATCAAAAATATTAAATATCAATAGAAAGTAAACATACATCCATGATAAATTAAATAACCAAGCATTGAACTTAAATAAATTAAAGCATATAAAATAAATCAAAGCATAAACAGGTATAAAATTGAATAAAGCAAGTAAAGATTCAAATTAGGGCTACTGTTTGTATTTCAGATTCCACGTATTTAGGGTTTTGGAAGCTACTGTGATTTTAATGGGACTAAAATGGAGCAAAAGTTTTAGGATTTAAAAAGTTGGTAAAGTTCTTTGATTAACCAAATTAGGGTTTGAGATGTATAATCATGAAATTAGGTTTTGGACACTTTAAAACACTTAGATTATGACTATTAGCTGCTGAATTATGTTTTTTATTAAGCTTACTGTGTAAAATTATAACATGTATGTTTATATGGTTTTTAAAGTTTTAAAAAATTAGGGTTTAGAAAAAATTAGGGTTTAAGGTTTTAAGGGGGTTAGGGTTCACTATTTTGGTTTTTGGAGTTGAATTAGGGTTTTAGGATTTTTGAATTAGGGTTTCGAAGAATAAATTACTTTTTAGAATTTGGAAAAACAATTGATAGTTTTATGAAGTTTTATGAAAATAAACAAAACGATTTAAAGTTTATAGAAGAAAAAAAGATGTTTTTAGGGCTTTTGGAAAGAAACAGAACTCAATTTAGGATTTTGAAAATTTGGAAAGCAAATTAGGGTTTTGAGATTTTGAAGAAACAAAAATAATAATTTGAAACTTTTTGGAAAACAAAGCAATGAATTAAGGTTTTTAAACTTTAAAAAAGGTGAATTAGGGTTCTTAGGTTTTTGAATTAAAAGAAACAATTATATGATTAAGCTACTGTGAAGAATAGAATTTAGACAAATGATGCATACCTCCGTTTGTTGGTTCCACCAAAATTTTCTTCTTGGATGAACAAAAACTAAGACAAGCTTTGTTACCTTTGAATTGCTTGAATATTTTGTTTGCTCTCTCAAAAAATCAGATTGATTAAAAGCTTTTCCTCCTCAGTTTCGGTTTCAATTTTTCTTCAGATTTTCGTCCCAATTTCTTCCTTTTTTCCTCCGATTTCTTGATGCTTTTTGTGTTGTTTTTGGTATTATTTATAGAAGATTTTTTTGATTAATCTTATTTATTCACAGAATATAACATTCATTAAGATAAGGAAACTGAAACTTAATTGCATTAGGTTTCGGAAAAAATTTGTGTCGAAAAAATTTTGCCGGCGAAAAAAAACTGCTGCGGAAAAAATGTGCTGGCAAAAAGCTACCGCAGCCAGCGGGCGAATTGTCCTACAGGCCATTTCGCCCGCAGGAAACTCCTGCGAGCGAAATGCCCACTGGCCCGCGCTGACTTTCGGCAACGATTTTTTCGTCGCCGATTTTTTTGTTATTTTTTATTTTTATTATTTTTTATTTTTTATTCACTTCACCATTTTTACTAAAATAAATATTGAAATTAATGAAGATACCATAAAAATTATTTTCGACTAATTAAAATATATTGGACAACACAAAAATTATTTTGGACTAATTAAAATATATTGGATCGGACTAGGTGAAAAATTATGGGTCTACAGTAGTGTTAGCTATGGACATCAAGATCAGAGATGAACTGCCAGCATGTATAAATTTCATATTTTTGTACTATGTAAACATATGTATTTTTCGCTGCTTATTAAACAAATATTTTTGATATACTTTTGGGTAATGATGATATATATATATATGTATTTTAACAAAGGAATATTTTATCTATTACTATTTATAATATAGGTTAAATGTTTTAAGTTTACTCGGACTGACTTATGATGATTATATGTTAAAGATTAAAGTTTGGTTTGTTTTAAAATGTACTGTGACATCCTTATATCTTCTATACGTATATCACATAATGTGTGGATGTATGCGGTGTGCGTATATGGGGTATAGGGGTGTTACAACTGTTTTGGTATCAGAGCCTGGTTTGAGATTCTCAACCTAGGTGAATTGTAAGAAAAAGAAAATTCTGAGTCAAAGGCACCAAGTTCCTTCGGGGTTGCTCCAACCTTTAACGGTGCTAGAATGGAAATGGGAGCGTGTAACAATGGATTTTGTGACTGGTTTGCCTTTGACTCAGAAGAAGCATTATGCCATTTGAGTGATTGTTGATCGGTTGATGAAGACAACTCATTTCCTTCCAGTTCGGGTGGACTATTCTCTTGAGAAGTTGGCTGAGCTGTATATCAGTGAGATAGTGAGGTTGCATGGAGTCCCAATTTCTTTAGTGTTTGATCGAGATCCCCATTTTACTTTGAGATTTTGAAAGAGTTTGCATGGTGCTCTGGGATCTCGGTTGCTTTTTAGCACCGCTTTTCATCCTCGGACAGATGGGCAGTCAGAGAGGTTGATACAGATTTTGAAGGACATGTTGAGAAGTTGTCATTGATTTCTCTGGGAGTTGGGACAGATTCTCACCATTGATTGAGTTTGCTTATAACAACAGTCATTAGTCCAGCTTTAGAATGGCACCATTTGTGGCATTGTATGGTAAAAGATGCAGGATGCCTCTATGTTGGAACAAGATTGGAGAAGGTAAGTTGGTTGGTCCCGATTTGATTAAAGAAACGGAAGAGAAAGTGAAGATAATTCGGGATCGGTTGAAATCAGCTTTAGATCGGCAGAAATCCTATTCAGATTTGAAGAGGAGAGACATAAAGTATTTTTGAAAGTGTCTCCTTGGAATAGAATTTTGAGATTTGGCCACAAAGGAAAGTTGAGTCCTCGTTTCATTGGACCTTATGAAGTACTGAAAAGAGTTGGACCAGTGGCCTATAAACTCGCTTTGCCGCCTGATTTGGATAGAATCCATAATGTCTTCCATGTTTCTATGCTGCAGAGGTACAAGTCAGGCCCATCTCACATTCTGTCGGTTGAATCTATTGAGGTGAGTCCGGATCTAACTTATGAGGAAGAACCAGTGGTTATTTTGGCACATGGAGTCAAAGAGTTGAGGAATAAGAAAGTGATAATTGTGAAGGTTCTCTGGAAGAATCATGTTAAGGAAGAGGCAACTTCGGAGAGTGAGCAAGCGATGTGAGATCAGTATCCCCAGTTATTTCAAACTTGAGAATAGGAAATTTCGAGGATGAAATTATTTTGTCGAGGGGGAGAATTGTAATATCCCAAATGATACCCTAAAATTTTGGAATGTTAATTGTTGAAATTGAATTAAAAGATTTTGAGTATATATTTAATTAAGAAAGGAAAAAGGGAATAAGATGAAGAAGTGTATATGTTATGTATATGGAGATAAATACAATATATACAAGATTATGTCTTATTTTGGTCAAGAGATATTTTAGTTATTTCAATGGAATAAATTAAGTTAGTGGAAGATGATGTCATTGGGTTTAATATTTTATTAATTAAACTCTTGGTGGAGAGTAATTTGAGGAGAGAGTGTTGGGTTTAAGAGGTTGACTTTCTTTCTTTCTTTCTTTTTCTTTTATTTTCATCTTCTTCTTTCTTCTTGGCCGGCCATCACCACCATTTTCAAGAGGGAGAGATTTTGTTGCTTCCAAACTCAAGAGATTGAAGGATTTCAAGAGATCAAGTTGGAGTTTTAAGGATTTTCTTCATTTTTGGTAAGTTTCCAACTTGTTTCTTTGTTTTCTTTTGAGTTGTGTTTATGAGTTTGGTGATTGGTTATTGTAGATGTTTTTATGGTTGATTTGGTACTTTTGGGGTATTGTTGTTTTCTTAACTTTCATTTTGGGGTTTGGATTGAAGAGAGAAAAGGGTTAAGTTTGGTGAAAGAGACAAGTGTGTGGATTGTGTAAGTTTAAGTTGTGATATATAGTTGTGATTGTGTTTTGATGTTTGTAATGGAGTTGTTTAATGTTTACTCAAGTATTATATGGGTTGTTGATGCTTTTGGTTAAGGTTGTTTGGAGTGGAAAAGGGTTTTAAGAAGGTGTTTGTTGGATGTGGCCTTGTTGGTGTCGATTTCAGGATTTTTGGCCTGACACGCCTAGGAGCACGGCCATGTCTTTGGGTGTGTCATTGGTTCTGTTTTCTGGGTTGTTGACACGAGCAGTGACATGCCCATGTCACTGAGCGTGTCACAGCTTCTGTGTTTTAGTAGCATTGACACGGCCAGTGACACACCCATGTCACTGAGCGTGTCATAGCTACCGTGTTATTGGTTTATTGACATGTGCAGTGACACGCCCATGTCACTGAGCGTGTCATAGCTTCTGTGTTGGAGGAGAATTGACACGTGCATTGACACGCCCATGTCATTGAGCGTGTCAAAGCTTTTGTGTTGTGGGTTTATTGCACGATTAGGGACACGCCCGTGTTGTTGAGCGTGCCAAGTGTAGAGTTTGCCCTAGATAGTTCTCTTCTTTATTTTCTTATGTGTATCACTAAGTGAGTGTGTATGATCACCTTTGGATTAGGTTTTGAAGAGAACGGAGATACCCAAGCCAAGGTTTGAGGGACTTTTGATAGAGGAAGTTAATAGAGTGGTGTTGTTGCTTTTAGAGGTAAGTACAAACTTTGAATGATTGCATACATTTACATGACATTAAGACTTAACACATTTAGTTGAGAAATGTGTTATGTTACTTGATACATTGTTGATGAATGAATTATATGGTATGATATGCATAATGTGAATTATGTTGTTGTATCAAAGCAATTGAGTAATGTGTTAGAAATAAAAGGGAATGTGGAATAACATGATGAGATATATGAAAACATAATGTAACCAATCGATATTGAGATAAAATAGAAGAATGAGAAAATTGATAAAAGATGATATATTAAGGCAATGAGCATAGTTTGATTATGAGAAATGAATTGTGAAAGAGATTGATAATGAGATAGATGAATAAATTGTGTGCCTAGTATGTTATTCAATTTTCATAATTCTGGATTTGGCGGCATGCCTATGAATTGCTAGGCAGGTAAAAAGACCGGGTTGTAAGCCGAGCCCAGCTGATAAATGTGATGTTTTTGGGGTGAAAAGACCGAGTCGAGTCTAGGCTTGAGTTTTTTAGAGCAGTGTTAGTTGTGGACATCAAGATTAGAGATGAACTGCCAGCATGTATAAATTTCATATTTTTGTACTTATTGATTTTGATGTAAACATATATATTTTCCGCTGCTTATTAAACAAATATTTTGGATAAACTTTTGGGTAATGATATATATATATATGTGTGTATTTTAACAAAGGAATGTTTTATCTATTACTATTTATAATATAGGTTAAGTGTTTTAAGTTTACTCGGACTGACTTATGATGAATATATGTTAAAGATTAAAGTTTGGTTTGTTTTAAAATGTACTGTGATACCCTTATATCCTCTATACGTATATCACATGTTGTGTGGATGTATGCAGTGTGCGTATATGGGGTACGGGGGTGTTACATTAAGCACTATGATTTAAAATAATATTCTAAGACATTTTCAGTTAATATACAATTTAAAACTTTGAAAATTGTCATTATATTTGATTCAATAATATTCAATTTAATAAAATTTTATTATAATCCAATAATTTAATATAAACAATCATTAACGCACACACACACACACACATATATATAATTCAGTAAGCTTTTCTTATAACCAATGACCCAGTAATGGTAAAATGCTCAGTAACAGTAGTGACATAAAGTGTTTAGTAACAGTAATAACACAAAGTGTCTAGTAGCAGTAGTGACATAAAAATGTTCAGTAACAGTAAGAACTTTCACCCTTTGGTTAGCCATTCAATCCAAAGACTAGGCTTATTATCAATATAATTGGGCAATTCACTTATTTTACTAATCCAATTAATTTAATAATTATCATATTAATTTTAATAGAATATTCTTTTCTTCCTTTTATTTAATCTTTTCACTTTAACAAACAATGAAATGATCTTTATTTTAATTAACTTACTTGTTTAATATAAATTATTTTCAAAATTTCATTGAAGTTTTTTCTTTTAACATTTTACAAATATACATATCTTGTAAATTTTATAGAATTTGAACCATTATTTCAATTACAATTATTATATATATTTATATCATACTTATACCAAATTAATTTGCTAACTTTATTTAATAATATATTATCTTCTCAATTCAAATTTCAAATTTTCATTGAACAATAACTTCTAAATAGATTTATTCATGTTCACATGATTCATTTTTTCAAAATTTATGAGTTTCATAAATTATTATTCTCACTTCAAAATACATATATTTATATATGTTGCAATATCCTAAATTTTTTTAAAAATTCTTAATTCTTGGAAATTAAATAAAATAAATTATAAAATAATTGGATAAATTAAATAAATAATTTTAAATAAAAAATGAAGGGTTTATAAGAAAAAAAAGTGAAATGTATATATGATATGTATGCAAAATATACATAATATATATACAAGTCAACAAAAGTCAAATCTTTTTAAGGAAAAGTCAAAGTCAAAGGGCATTTTGGTAAATATAGTTTAGAAATTGAAAATTTAAGACGTAATTCAAAAATATTTTATTTTTGAATGGAAGATATGAATTTTGAATTTTTATTAATTAAATAATTTATTAAAATTTATTAAAATAATATATATATATGGATATTATTTAAAGTGGAAAGAAAGAGAAAAATTCAACTTTTCTTCATCTTCTTCTTCTTCCTCCAAGGGTCGACCCCCATTGTTGGAGAGCTTAAGAGTTTTGTTTCTTCTTACTCCATGGATTGAAGGATTTAACAAGTTTGAAGTGGATTTTTGGAGTTTTCTTCTATAAATAGTAAGTTTTCTAACTTTTTTCTCTGGATTTCCATAAAGATTTGATTATGTGGATTTTGGGTTGTTGAAGCGGCATATTTTAATTATCTATTTGGGTATGAATGAGATTATTTTAAGTGATTAACAATGATTTTAAGGTTGAATTTTAAGAAATGGTTGAGTTTGGGTAAGGATTGGTGAAGAGAGAATTTAGGGTTATGAACTTTTAGGGTTTGAGAAACCATAGGTTTTAATTGTGCAAATTAATTCTAAATGAGTTGTTTTGATGAATAAACAAGTATTTTAAAGTCAAATATTGGATTTGGTTGAGTTTGATTGGAGTTTGAGAATGAAAGTGTTGATTTAGGATTTTGAAAAAAGTGATTTTTTGAATTATTTAATTTTATTGGTTAAATCATGTTCTTTAGTGATAAAAGTGTAAATATAAGCTTGAAATGATAATTGGATTGAGTTGGAATGGAAAACTTTCAATGGTGAAGGTTATGCCATTTTAGGGTTTTGATTATAAGTGTTTTTTTGTAATATAATTGGTTTAAACATGTTAAAATATGTTTTTTATAATGTAAATAAACTTAAAATACCAAATTGAATGGCCTAGTAAGGTATTCCAAGGTTAAAGTGAGGTTAGCCTTAACACCATTCAAACAAAAATCTCAAAGTTAAGGCTAAGCTCACTTTAACTTTGGAATAATATACTGGGCCATTCAATTTCATATTTTAAGTTTATTTACATTATTAAAAACATAATTTAACATGTTTAAACCAATTACATTACAAAAAATACACACTTATAACCAAAATGCTAAAACAGCATAACCTTCACCATTAAAGGCTTTACATTTCAACTTAATCCAATTATCATTTCAAGCTTATATTCATCACTTTTATCACTAAAGAACATGCTTTAACCAATAAAATCAAACAATTCAACAACTTTGAAAAATCACTTTTTCCAAAACCCTAAATCAACACTTCTATTCTTAAACTCCAATCAAACTCAAACAAATCCAATATTTGACTTTAAAATACTTGTTTATTCATCAAAATAACTCATTTAGAATCAATTTGCACAATTAAAACCCATAGTTTCTTAAACTCTAAACGTCCATAACCCTAAATTCTCTCTCTTCCCCAATCCTTACCCAAACTCAACCGTTTCTTCAATCCAATCTTAAAATCATTGTTAATCACTTAAAATAATCTCATTCATACCTAAATAGACAATTAAAATATGCTACTTCAACAACCCAAAATCCACATAATCAAATCTTTATGGAAATCCAAGAAAAAAGTTAGAAAACTTACTATTTATGGAAGAAAACTTCAAAAATCCACTTAAAACTTGTTAAATCCTTCAATTCCTGAAGAAAGAAGAAGAAAAACTCTTGAGCTCTCCAACAATGGGGGTCGGCCCTTGGAGGAAGAAGAAGAAGATGAAGAAAAGTTGACTTTTTCTCTTTCTTTCCACTTTAAATAATATCCATATTTATTTTATTTTAATAACTTTTAATTATTTATTTAATTAATAAAAATTCAAAATTCATTTCTTCCATTCAAAAATAAAATATTTTTGAATTATTTTTATAATTTTCAATTTCTAAAGTATATTTACCAAAACGTCCTTTGACTTTGACTTTTTCTTTAAAAGATTTGACTTTTATTGACTTGCATATATTATGTATATTTTGCATATATCACATACAAATTTCACTTTTTCACTTAAAAACCCTTCATTTTTTATTTAAAATTATTTATTTAATTCATCCAATTATTTTATAATTTATTTTATTTAATTTTCAAAAATTAAAAATTTATAAAAAAAATTTGAGATATTACATATGTAGTATGTATACACTTCATATGTCTTATATTTATATATATATGAATTATATTTTGTGATTAATATATTATTCCTCCACTTTAAACTATATTATTTTTCTCTAACATATTAATCATATTTATATATAACTCAATCCTCAATACATCTTTTTACCCAACTCCAATAATAATGCCATATATATATTTTAGTCCTCATTAGATTTTCCCTTCATGTAATCCTTTCTTTTTCTCTAACTATTATCAATCAATAAAATTTAATTCATCAAACACTTCTAATTACAATTTATTAATTATCTCAAGTCATCCAATGGTGTTGCAGTCACCTATACATTTGGTATACAATTTGTATGCAAACACACTAATTCTAAAATTTTAACTTCCATCCTAAATTATTCCTTCATTACTCCTCTTTGTTTTTTTTTTTAACTATCTTAAATCACTAATAATTCGTCATTCCATCTTCTTACCTTTGTTTCTCAATTTACCTTATTTCTTTAAAAATAATCCAAAATCTATTAGTCACATACAAACATCATTTACCCATTCTCTAGCTATACACTCATTTTGAATATCCAAAGCTTTATATAAATTCTTCACTTTCTAGAATTCATCATCAAATGAATTGCTCACTTCAATCTTATAAATAATCTACCATTAAGTACAAATACTTTTAGGATTTAATTAACAATTCACTACTAATTTCACTCACTTAAACCAAATAAATATTATCTAGCACTCCATAAATTCAAGTCTAAACTTTCATAACAACTTAATCAAGTATAGTTCAATGCACTTACATTAAGTTCCAATAAGCTAAATACTAGTCTTTCTTACACAATTTATTTTTTTCCAATTCAATTCTCATTCAATGGCACTTTCCTTTTTCTTTCCTCACATCCTCTTACATAAGTATAACTTAACCATATGATTTCCACAAGTGCTATCACATTTAATTTTAGTCATAACTCATTTAAACGAAAATTGTCTAGTATTTAACTTCACATACATTTTTCAATCCATAAATAAATTATTCAACATTTCATTACTTCAACTAATAAACTTCAAATAGCCATTAATTTTATAAACACATTCCACTTTAAAATTAGTTAATTTAACATTCCAATAAACTCCAAGTATTCTTCAATTAATATATATCAAGAATAAAATCTTCTTTCTTAATTATCAAATCTTCCATAATCCAACAATTCATCATCTCTTCAATTCAAAGATTCCTTCAAATATTATTTCAACTCAAATATCCAACAATTACAATACCAAATATCACAAGCATCATCATACTTCAAAGATAGAAAATTCCATAACCCTAAAGTCCTTTAAAATCCTAAACTTGATAAAACCCTAATTTGTTCCATAATTCTAAATTAATACATAAAAAATTCAATAGTTGTTTTAAATATTGTTTCAATTTAATAACCATTAAATTCATACCTTATTGTATACACTTAATTTTAACCCCAATTTGATACGGTCCTGATTAAAGGATACAAAAATAAATTCGATCTAATTTACAACTTCTTATAAGTCGGTCTGATTTTAAAAGTGACAAACTCAACTACAAAACCCTAAACTAAGTCTTTTTTTAGAAGGTCCGATCCAAAAAATTAAAAAATGTGAAATTAGTTCAAGTTCGAAGGGCCCAAGTGACATGAACCTTGGCTCATGTTTACCAGGAGGCCCCAGGTCGACATGAGCCAAAGGACATGTTAACCTGGATGTCCCAGGTCAACATGGCTTTGGTCCATGTTGATCTGGTTGCCCCAGGTTGACATGGTTTCAATTGTTTTTTGAAATTAGTTTCCAAATTGAAGTAAAATTTGTTTTAAGGACTGATTAATATTAGGGTTAGGGATTATGAGTGAGGTTTGCCTATAAATAATAAAGTTTTAGAATTTAGAAAGGGGGAATTAACATTAAAGAGGGTCGGCAATTAACATTAAGAGGATTAGGAACAACAAAAAGAGAAGAACAACAGCAGTTTTTTTAGAATGAAAGAAACAACAAACAGAAATATCAAGACAACCAAAGAAGAAGGCGGCGTCCAACGACAGAGGTTTGATCTTTAATCATAAATTATTCATGCTCACAATAGCTTTGTTTTCTTTGATTAATAAGAACATACAGTAACTTGATCTTTAAACATGTAGTAACTTGATCTTTGAACATGCAGTAAATTGATATTTGTTTTAATAACTTTAATTGTTTGCTTTAGTTAATACATTAATCAGTTGGTTTTCAAAACTCCACTTGCATGTTTTATAAAAACTAAAAGCTTAAAACCATCCAGTAGCCTAAGTCATTAAATAAATTATCAAAATCCTAAATTATTCTTCTGTTTCCAAAACTTAAAACCCTAAACTATTCTTCTGTTTCCAAAATTTTAAACCCTAAATTATTCCATTAAAGTCTCACAACCCTAATTGTTTTCCAAAATCTCAATTTATCTCCTGAATCAATGTTTCTTCTAAAAGATAAATCAAAACCTTAATTTATTTTAAAACTTATAACCCCGTAATCCTTTCTCCAAACTATTCTACCTAAAGCCACCAAAACCCTAATTACAAAACTCTAGTTCCCAAAACCCTAATCCAAGAAAACCTTAATTTATTCCCGAAATTCCAAAACCTCATTTTTTCAAACCCCTATCCAGTAAACCTAAAAAATCTCAAACCCTAATTCTAGTGGACAAACCTAAAAATCTTAAACCCTAATTCCAATCTTTTAAAATTATAAACTCTAGTTTCCAAAACCCTATTTTCTAAATACTAAACCCTAAAATCTTAATTTTCAACACCGAAACCTACAACTCTAAAAGCCAGTTTCTAAAATTTTCTGGGGTGCCGCCCCCTTGACCCCCGCCCCCTAACCGACTAGGGGGATCGCCGTATGGGCTCATCGAAGGGGTTAATATTCATTTGTGTATTTTGAGTCCGTGTATTTAACTTTCCTTTTTCCAAAGCCCTAATTTAGCAATTAAAATTCTAAAACCCTATTTTAAGATGCGAACCCTAAATTTATATATTTATTACTTTATTTAATTTTAGATTTGATTATGTAGTTTATTATATGTTTTGATGGTTGATTTATTTAATTTCAATGCTTGATTTATTTAATTTATCATGGATGGATATTTTCTTTATTATTATGATTATTATTTGTTTGTTTTGGTATTAAAATTATAAGAGGTATGTTTTCACTTTGTGGGTACCTCGTTAATTAATTTTCATGTAATTTAAATTGCTTTTATATTTTGGACCAATGTAAAGGACATGTTTCCACCTTTCGGTGGGTGTCCTATTTAGTTTAGACATGGACGATGTAAGAACATATTTCCATTCTCAGATGGGTGTCCATTTATTTGCTTTGTTTGGACATTACTTTGATTTTAATATAATGATGCTTTATTTTAATTGTTGCATATAGTATGGATAATATTGTTATATTTAAGAATTTTATAATATTAAGACCTGCAAAGGAGGCCGATTCTAATGAACCGGGCGTTGTGGGGGTGCTGGGTCATTTCTCACCTTCCCCATATGTATCCAACTTTCCAAACCCATTAGGGGGTTGGGGATTCCTTAGGAATCGAGTCATCAACTCCTTTCTTTTTTTCGGCCCATCCGGGTAGTGACTCTATTTTCTCCAGGCTTAGGCCCGTGTTCTCTAAGGCCCCGAGCCTAAGCAGTACCAAAGTCGCAAGAACCATTCCACCGGGAGTAGGGGCAAAAATTTCCGCTCACACTTATATACCATAAATATAACTTTATTATGAAAAGAGTAAAGTTTTCTATTCATATTCATATCCTTCGCTAATCATTCAATATATAATTTATTTCACAATAATTTCATTTAATCCAATCAAATGGCTATATAAGCAATTAGAATTCAAATAAAAATCAATTAATATCAAAGTATATGATATACAAGCACTAACCTCATCAATATAGCAGTTTCATCATCCTTCTTTTCAATCCCTTGATTTGATGATGATTTGCTTGAAAATTCATCCTTAAAGTAGCTAACTCTCACCAAAATTTGATTTTCTCTAAAATTTCCATGTTTTCTAAGTAAAGGAATAGAAGAAGAAGAAAAAGAAATGAAGATGGAGGTTTTTCTAGAGAGAAATTTCAGCCATCCTAAGGAAGAAGGAAGAAGAAGTCAGTAGAAATTCTCTTTACAAAGTAATTAGGGTTTTGATCCCATGAGGTGTATTATCATAACTTTGGTGCACCCACTTTCTTAAATTATCCCTTAATCTAATTTTTTAACTCCATAAAATTATAAAAATAATTACTTTAGCTATTTTAAAGCCCCCATTATTCACATTTTACATCTCAATTATGGTATAATTTCATTTTAGGGCCATAAAGCATTTTCATAATTTTTTACCCCTTAAAAATCTTTTTCAAAAATACCGACATTGTTCATACCCAGATTTAAATTTTCACTTATCAGGGCTTAATCAACCTTATTACTACAAATTCTAAACTCAAACCATACGTAAGATCATGATTGGTCTAATATACATATATATTTATATATTTAGTATGAACAATTATTACTTAAAATTTCTAGGCATTGCAATAACCAACTCCATCAAAAACCCAAGATTCACATAATCTTGATTTTAAAGAAAAACTTACTTACATTGAATAATACTTACCTAATCCTTGATTAATCTTCAAAACCACCTTGAATCCCTTGAAATTCTTAAAAAATTTAGTGTGTATGATGAAGAAGCTCTCTTCCTCTCTCTTTAAAAATCAGCCATGGTGATGGCAAAGAAAGAAGAAGATTTTTAAATTTCAATTTTCCATCCTTATCTCTTATATGGTTAAATAATTAATTTAAATAATCAAGTAATTAAATAATTAGATAGTTTTGTCTTCTTTAAATACTATCCATAAATAATTTCCATCTTACTTTTGACTTTTCATTTTTTTTCTTACTTTTTACCTAACTTTGTGTTTATGTATATGTCTATACATTAGCTATCTGTTAGGTATATATTATGTAACTAGCATATTTGTTATGTATATATAGGGTATATATTATGTATCCATGGTGTATATATTATGTATCCATGATATGTATCATATATATTTAGTATATATTGGATATATATTATACATATCTATCTTCTATCACACTAATTAACCCTCCACATTAATTATTTTTATGTATATTAAAAATGTAGATGTTATAAAAAAGAGAGCAATAGCTTTGTTCATCTTCTTCTTCCTCTTTCGAGTGATCTTTTCTTGCTAGCAAATAGAATCATTAATTGCTTTAGAGAGTAGTTCTGTCCTTATGTGGATATCATTAGAGACAATTATGCTTTGGATTGTTATAGTTTGTGATAACCCAACAAGGTGAAAGGAGAAGATTTATAAAAAACTCAGAGGTATAATCTATAAACCTTGTTCGCTCTTGCTATAATTTAGTTAATCAATATGGAATGATATTAAGGATTGGCAATTTTTATATTTCCAATATGCATTGACTATTTTATATGATTTTACTCTCAACGGTGTTATCATAGCCCACCCATTGTGATTAAAAATGAAAGGACATGAAAACAAATTGATTTTAGGAAACCCTAGTTTTGTGCTAATTAATTTTGGTTGTCCCTTATGGTATTATGTGTTTCTAACAAAATTTGTATGCTTTTCATTGAATTAAAATGTCTAATTTTAATGCAAAAAGCATAAAAATGGAAAAATAAAAAATCTATCAATTTTGGTTAGACCACCATGCGGTTGTTTGAAGTAGCCGCATGGTCGTCCTAAAAGTGCCCTGCGGTAGTCATTCCATAAAGAATAGGCAAGAAGTTTTAAAATTTTATGCAATTGTCTGAGACTTCTAAGTGGTGATCCATGGCAACCACTTTGTTGTTTTTGTCTATAAGATAGAATTTGGAATTCTAGGCTGCCTTACATGGTTTTTTTATATATGATATATATGATTATTTAAGTCATGGTAAGCATATGAGGTATGTTTTTCAAGATTTGACAAAACGTTGAAACACTACAACAAACATGCACATTACCGATGGTAGTTACCGATAGAAAAAAATTCTATCAGTAATTATCAACTGATTAATGATAAAATATAAGGAAACAAGAAAAATAAATTTATCAAAAATTTAGAAACATAATGTCGATCTTAGTTGGTAAAAATGGCATAAAAAATATGGCACTAGTCTATACAAATGAAAATTATCGACAACTAAAGATATGTGTCGGTAAAGATAGTGGGAATAACTAATGTGACCCATTTTAGTGCATCAATTAATTATTGAGAGATATCATATTCTTTCAATAATTATATAATTGGTGGCATATTAAAAGTCTCATTTAAAATAAAATATGACATCTTTAGGTACATTTTTTGGGCTGTATTTTAAGCGCCACAAGTTACTGAGAGAGTACATATCCTTTTGGCAAATATATAATTGATGGCATATAAAAAGTCTCCTTTATTGAGAGAATGTAATATCTCTCAATAAATTTTAAGAATATTAAATTTAAATGGCATTTTGAGCATCATAATTTACCGAAAGAACATGTAATCTCTTGATAAAGGAATAAATGATGGCATATCAACAGTCTCCTTTACTGAGAGAATAGTAAATCTCTCAGAAAAGTTTTAGAATATTAACTTTATGCGCTATTTGAGTGCCATAATTTACCAATAGAGTTCATATTCTCTCAGTAAACGTATAAATGGTGGCATATTAAAAGTCTCATATACCAAGAGAATGTATTTTTTCTTGGTAAAGTTTAAGAATATTAAATTTAGATGGAATTTTGAGCATCACAATTTATCAAGAGAGTTCATATTCTCTCAATAAATATATAATTGAAGGCATATCATATGTCTCATTTACCAAGAGGATATGGACTCTCTTCATAAATTTTAAGAATATTAAATTCAGATGGCATTTTGGGTGCTGTATGTTTTGAGAGGAGATGTTTGTCAATGATTTTAGTAAGGTACCAATAGACACTTATAGCGGTTGGTAAATTGTAAACCCTAGGTATAAAATATTTTGTTCCTCTTTTTTCCTTTGTTGTTTTTCAAAAAAATCCTCTCTCTCTCTCTCTCTCTCTGTGTGTGTGTGTGTGTGTGAGTGTCTAACTCTCTCACTCTCTTTCTAACTCTCGCTCTTACAATTTTGGTGAAGGAAATTGATTTCGGTGAAGATTCCAGTGAAGCAAGCTTCTCTTATGTACATTTTCTACCCATTTTTTTAGTTTTTATTTCTTTTTTCTAAATCATCCTTTTTACTTTTTTTAATAATTTTTGTGTTTTCATTTCAAAATTTCAAGAGTTAAATTTTTATATTGTTATTTTTTTTGCATATTAATTTCCTTTTTCTCTCTCATTCTGGTATATTTTTTGTGTATTAATTTCCTTTCTATGTATCATTTATTTTTCTTATTATCTATTTTTTTATGATTTTGTTTATTTTTCTTCTACTATGGTCGGTCCGCCAATTTTGGCTGTGGTTTTGCTTCTGGGGTCACCTTTTTGCTTCTTCTCTCCATATTCGGGTAAGTATATTTTTTTCTTTTTATTTATTTTTTTGCATTTTGTATATTATTTATATATTAATTGATTTTTTTTTTTGTAAATTGTCTATTATGTATATATTTTGTTGAATTCTTTTGTGTTGTAATTTTGTGTAAATTTTGTGTATTCTATATATATATATATATATATATTGTACTATAACTTTTTAAAAATATATTGTATTTTAGGTAAAAATAGATTTTTTAATAATTAGAGGTTAAAATTTAAGTTTTAAAATTAAAATATTGGTAATTTAGGTAAAAATAATTTTTTTAATAATTAGTGTTAAAATCTAATTTGTTAAGTTAATGTAGTATATTTTAGGTGAAAATAGGATTTAAGGATTATAAGGGCTAAAATTTTAATTTTTTAAATAATATATTGGTTTTTTTATTATTAGGTAATAGAATTAAGTTAAATATAGTGTTATTTTAAGTAATATTTTGAATAATTAGGTAAATTTTAATTGTTATATATACATGTTAATATTTATTTTTAATTTAGTTCATCATATCATTTGCTATTTTATTATTTTTTATTGAAATATATTTCAATTCGAATAAAATCTTGTGATTGTTGATAAAGTCTCGGTGATATAAGAGTAATATTGAAGTGTATTTTTTTTATTTGTAGAAACATTAGATATTAGGTTGATATTGATAGATGTAGGTTAGATGCTGTCAAAATTTTTAGAAAAATTTAATTTCATAAAATTTATAACACAATGAATAATAAAAACTAATGCCAATATAGGGGATATTCTTTCAAATTATTCTAAATAAAAAAAGTTTTAGTCAAACTAGGATTTTTAAAATTTAATTTTAGAAATTCAAAACACAATGAATAAAAAAGACAACTACCAATATAGGGGATATTCTACTGAATTCTCTTAAATAAAAAAGTTTTAGTTGAACTAGAATTTTTTTAAAATTTAATTGCATAAATTTTAAAATACTATGATTTAAAAAAATAACGGACAATATAGGGGATATTAAAAATTGAACATAGGTTTAGAAGATATTAAAAATTGAAGTATATTAAAACGTATTATCAACATTGAAAAGTATTTTGGATATATGAATTTATAGGAGAAATTCTACCAAATTTTCTTTTAAAAACATAACATATTAATATCAATGAATCAAATATTTATAAAAATTGAATATAGATTTAGAAGATATTAAAAATTTTAGTCCATTTAAATGTCTTATCAATATTGAAAATAATTTTGGATATATGAATTTATAGAGAAAATTCTGCCAAATTTTCCTTAAAAATATTATTTTTATCTAGTAAAAAAAGATTTAATTTAATTAAATAGAATGTTATTAACTTGAACTAATAACTAAATTGTTATATGTTTAGAGATGGCTAGTCATTAAGACATTCTTCATAGAGACAAATCTGTCTCTATGCCAGACAAAGAGCATTCAACAATTGGACCTTTTGAGAAATGGTCTACTAGAGATCATTCCTCTACATCTGCTATAAAAATCATCCTATTAGGTACTGCCACACCATTGAATTTTGCTTGTTCCATATCGATGGATACACTGCTAACTTCAGATATAGTTTTATCTACTTCTGTTGCGCCATCTGCAAAAGTAGAAATAGTAGGTGTTAATTCTAATACTGTAGCATTGGCACCGAGCATATGTGACACTCGCATTCAAGTCACTCTTCAAGCACGAGAGTAAGTAATATTTCATTTACAAATATTTTATAAAATAATAAAATTTAATGATCAAGCTGTAACTAATGAATATGGTCAAAAATTATAGTAGGATCTTAGAGCAATCTGGTCCATTCTCGGGGAAGATTAGGAAGATAATGACAGAGAATTTATAGGTGAATGGAATTAATTGGAAGTTGTTCTCCAAAGAAACTAAAGATTTTTATTTTGAAGAATTTAAAGTATAAAAAATATTTAAATTAATTTTGTTTAAATAGTTAACCCATATAGTTATGAATTTAAATATTTAATCAACTTTTTTTCAGAAATATTTTTATTAGGAGGAGGCAATCAACTTTTTAGTCAAAATCACCTTTAAGATATATTTTTATTTGTGATTATGGACCAAAGCAGTAACTCTGAACTTTGAATAGCATATTAGATTCTTTTTGGGCCCATGCTTGTCTTTGCTTTAATGTGAATTATGGAATAAGATATAATGTTATGAGATATATGATGATAATTATGGAATGAGATGAATACGATACATAAGTAAATTACTGAAAATGAATGTGGCTTGAGAAACTATGTTGAATGATGAGATTATGAAAATACAATATGATGTGTAATATGTATATGGATGTGGAAATTGTGAGTATTATTTCATGAATGTTCTGATAAGTAATTGAATTGTGGTTTGTTGAAATGATATATGTGTATGTGTATATAAATTATGAGATTAGTGGAAATATATGAAGAGTGCAATGAAAAGGGAAAACATGATAAGAAAATGATGATACATGATGTTAATATATGAAGTATGATTTTTCTGTAATGTATATTTAAAATATTTATTTGTACTACTAAGCTTTCGAGCTTAGCGCAGTTGTGTAAATCGTGCAGGTGAGTAGAGAGTTGATCTGGGAGTCAAACCGTTATGCCACGAGAAGGGTAAGAGTATTTCGAGACCAACTAGAAGGTGGTGCATACATGTACAATTTGATTATGTTGTATTTTGATAAAAATGTATATATATACAAATGAATTTTGGAAAACACAAGGTCATATATATATATATGTAATATCATCAAAAGTATAATGATTTTGTAAATGTCCTTTAAATCAAATGTATTATTGTTTGGAACTAAGGTAAAAGTTTTAAACTGTAATGAAAAGTGACATCCTTATACTTTGTATACGTATTATATGTATACAAGGTATATGTATAGTACTTATATAAAGTATAGGGGTGTTACAATTATTTTGGTATCAGAGCTTAGGTTTGAGATTCTAGGCCTAAGTAGATTTAAAACGAAAAGAGAAAAATTTTTGAAAAGTGAAATTTGTGATACATGCATATGCATTAACACCTAGATTGGTCTCGGATGTGGCATTATGTGATTTGTAGTATATCTTAATTATATGAGATGGATGATAGTGTGTGAATAAGGTTTTGCATGACAAAAAAAAATTTAAGATTTAATTAAGTACTTTTTTCTCTAAAATTTGGATCTCTTTATTATTTGGATTGCTAGAAAGAGAAAATATTGTTTGATTGTTAAAAATGATAGATATAATATTAAATTGAAGAAAGTATGGTGGCCTATTAAGTGAGTTGATCGTATAGACAAAGTGTGACAATTTAAGGTTTGGGTATGCAAAGTTAAGGTTTTTAAAACAAGGGATGATGTTGGTTAACGTAAGGAGATATAATGGTGTTATTTGTATTGTCGTTTTAATGCAAACATTGTGATTTTAATGTTAGAAATGTGATATGCTTAAGTGTTGTTAAAGCTCATGTTAATGGTAGTAATATGTGAAATTTGGATTTTTGAAATGAGCTTTAATAATTGTGAAAATGAGATGTTTTGATATTACATGATGGTATATATATATACATATATATATATATATAGTTTTTAAAGTTGATATTAAGAAAACAAGATTAGTAATTTGAAGTTTAGGTAAAGTAGCAAGTTGAGAGTTTAGAGTTTTAATAGAATTTTGATGAGGATTATTTAGATATTGATAGTTTAAAGTATATTAAACATATGAGCTATGTGGAACGAATATTATTGCACATGAATGTATTATGAAGTGGGTAATGTGATTGATAATATGGAAATTTGTTTTGAAATAAAAGGAAAATGAGTTGCTTTAAGTAATTTGACTGGAAATGATGAAAATGGATATGAAGGGTATACTAAATGCATTTAAAAACAAATGTGAGAGAAATGTCACATTATAAATGTGACTAAGATTTATGTGAAGTGTTGTTATGGTTAGAGTGTATATATATATTGAGTTGATGAATAACCCAAGTCATGTTAAAAGAATGAGAATGATAATGTTCAATGAAAAGTAATAAACGTTAATTTGTATAGATTGTATGTAAAAGAGGAATTAAATATAATTGTATGATTATGTGTATACATGTATAGAATATGTGAGATGAGTTTTTTGATATGAACGTAATTGTACTATGTAAGAAATGTGGAAAGTAAGTCACATTATGAATGTGACCTATGAATGTGAATGTGGTATAACTACTTGTCTAGTGGTGTTGAGAATGATATTGCATGTATTAGTGGACCTAAGAGAGATTAGGTTTTGACCTACACAGAGCTAGACTATGTGATGAAATTAAGAGTGAGAATGGACTCAAGTAAGACTGGACAGTGAAATTGTTATGGTAATAACTGAACTTGACTATCATATAATGTTTTGGGCCCAAGGTATATGCATGTGGAAATGTTATGTGTATATATGTATAATAAGAGATTGTAAGGAAAAAGGGAAGTATAAAGCATTAAAATTTTTATAAGAGATAGATTAGAAATGGAGTAATAAATGGAAATTGTGTAAAATTTACATATGATTGAATGTTGTGCGTAAGAGATGTTAAAGATAATATTGTTGAACATAAGTTAGGCTAATGATGATCAAATGATCAAGAGTAAATTGTTTTGAAACGGAGTTGAAATGTGTTAACACTTGGTATAGCAAAAGTTTAGAGAATGAATATGTAATCTTTGTGATACAAACTTAGCATTATAATTGGAAATGTTTGAAGAAAAATAATAGAGGGGTAATACTGATTTATAAGCAACAGATGTGACCATTAATATACTATGGCCATATGATTTGTTTAGTATATTTGACTGGTTAGTTTTGTTATCCACAGACTAGTATAGTTTTGGTGAGATTGATAATTATGTTTCAAGAAACATGGTCAAGAGTTATGATTGGTAAAGTTGTACCTTATAATTTTATGGTAGAAATTGTTTATAATTATAGAAAATATGGAAAGAGAAGAGAACTGTGAAAATGTTTTGAGTTATGGATAATGTGATATAAAAGTAATTATTGTAAAAATAGTAATGGTATGAAATGTGAGGAGATGTTAAATGGGAGAAATTACAAAATGTGATTTAAAGTTATACTGAATATGTTTATGGTATAAAATGAATAAGTGGATGGACTTAAGATTTAAGTGAGTGAACTATGGGTAATAAATATGGTATGAGATAATCATGAGAATTTTGTGGAAATTGTACTAAGATAATTTGAAGTGATTTGTTATTAATAATCATAATTTCAAAAAGCTGAAAAATGGATCCGAAGAGATTAGAATTTGAATATAAGTTTGACCTAATGGAATTAGGTCATATATATTGTGAAATCTAATGATAAATTTAAATAACTTAATTGTTGGTTTGAATCGAATAAGATTGAGACGTTAGTATATTGTGACAGATAGATCAATTGATCTAGATTTTGCTAAGGTTGCGAATCATTATTGAGATTTAATATGTATAGTTGTACTAAGAGTATAAGATTTAAGTGATAATGTATATGATTTAATATTCTGATAAATGAATGGACATGAATGAATTGAGTTATATTAGTTGTAAATGATGATAAAAGGGAAAAGGTTGATTACCTGTAAAGTAAGTTTAAAGGCATTGTATTAATATTTATGTTAAGTGAGAAGCATGCTAAAGAAGGAATTAAGTGTATGAAAAATAAGGATATTGTTATCAATTAAGGTTTGCTAAGTGTCTATTTTGAAAGTGACTGTAGTGACGGGATAATCAATATTAAGATATAAAGCAATGATTTTTAAGGTTAAAGTTAAGAGAGTATTTATAAAGAGATGAAGTGATAAAATATCTTGAATGTAAAAGATGGACGAAGTATATGGATATTATAAGATGATTTGATTCTTGTATAAAGATAAATTAATTGGGAATGTAATGAGTTATTTTGAATGTTTGGTTAAGAAAGTAACAAGATATATATATATATAATGATGAGCTATGAAATTTAGAGAAGATGATTGACTCTATGGGGGAAAGTAGAGGTTATGTGATTTGATGACATAATAACTTAATAATATAATTAACTTCATATGAAAGTTAAGATGGTATTTTGTTAAGAATGGATTGTTACTGTACTAGATAATTTCGAGGATGAAATTATTTAAGGATGAGAGAATTGTAATACCCCGATTTTGGTGTACATTGGAATAGTAGTTGTGAGAAGATATGTTGGTAAAATATGTAAGTAAAATATTATAAGAGATAGATGTATATGAAGGATGATATGTATATATGGTATTTGAAAAATATGGGAAATATAAATACAATATATAAGAGATATACATATAGCAACATATACATCACATATACATGATGTATATATTGGTGTAGGAAAAGTAAGTTGTAATAATAATAATAATAATAATAATAATAACAAGAGAAAAAGAAGAAAAGGAAGTCAAAGGGAATGACAAGTGTGTGGTGGAGAATTTTTAAGGGATTTAATTATATTATATATATATATATGATAAGATTGAAAAGGGAAGAAAATATCTTCTTTCTTTCTTTCTTCTTCTTCTTCTTGAACGAGAGAGAGAGAGAGAGAGAGAGAGAGAGAGAGAGAGAGAGAGAGAGAGAGAGATGTGATTTTGTTTGTATACACATCAAATTATTAAGGGCTTTAAGAGAATTGAAGGTGGATATTGAAGATTTGGCAAAGAATTCAAGTAAGTGTTCATTTCTTTGTGTTGATTTCTATTGATTGTGTTTATATTTGATATGGTTAGTGTGTGAAGATGATGATAATGAAAGATTGAAGTATATATATATGTTGAATTGGTATTTAGATGATGATAATATGGTTATTTGTGAGGATGATGATGGATTGTTGAAATTGTTTAGTAAGGGTTTAATATAAATGAGTTGGGGAAATTGAGTAATTGATATATGGATGATGTATATAATGATTATTATTATGATATGTTGAAGTTATATAAGTGTTAAATTAATAGGGATTTATGTGTATATAAACCAAGATGTTGATTAAGGGTGTTGTAGTATGGATTTTGGAGTGTTTGTGTTTTCATGGATGAGAGTTTGGAATATATAATTCTTGCTTGACACGGCCATGTCGTTAGGCGTGTCAACGGTACTGAGTTTGACGTTTGTGACACGATCATTAACACGGCCATGTTACTGAGCGTGTCATAGCTACTGTGAGATAAAGTAATTGACACGGCCATGAACACGCCCATGTTGTTGGGCATGTCAATGTTTCTGTAAGGCAGAATGACTGACACGTCCAGTGACACGCCCGTGTTACTGAGCGTGTCAAAGCTTCTGTGTTGTTGGTTTAGGGCACGATCAGGGACACGCTCATGTTGTTGAGCGTGTCATGTGTAGAGTTTGCCCTAGTTGGTTCATATCTATATTATCTCATGTGTATCTCTGAGTGAGTGTGTATAATCACCTTTGGATTAGGTTTTAAAGATTTGAGTTGCCCTAATCCAAGTGTTGAAGGATTCATGGAAGAGGAATTTGGAATTGGTGTGAGTTCCTCTTAGAGGTAAGTACAAATCCTATATGATATATATATAATTACATGACTATGGGACTTAACATGTTTGAGTGGAAAAAATCATGTTTGAGTGGAAAAAATGTGTTAAGTTATCTATTATATTGTTCATGTGTGAGAAATGTGCTATGATTGGTATTATGTGTACTATGTGGAATGTATGTTGAAGATTCTAAAAATATGAATAATGTAATTTGCTATGTATATCTCAATGATAAAATATGAAACTAATGTTAATGGATATAAAGGTGAAATATGAAATATGAAAGATATAATAAGCATACAAAAAGTATGTACAATGCAAATGGTTATGTATACCCTAATGATGAGATGTGAATGAGATGTGAAGCCATTATTGTTGGCTATAATGATGCAAATGAAATAATTGGGGCATGGTTGCCTAGTTTGATTATGAGAAATGAATTGTGAAAGAGATTGATAATGAGATAAATGAATTAATTGTGTGCCTAGTATGTTATTCAATTTTCAGAGTTCTGGGTTTGGCGGCATGCCTATGAATTGCTGGGCATGTGAAAAGACCGGGTCGTAAGCCGAGTTCAGCTGATAAATATGAAAATGATATTTTTGAGGTGAAAAGACCGGGTCGTAAGCCTCAAAAATAGTAACAGTCTAGCCGGGTTAATGACCAAGATACTGGGGCCCTAGGGTCTAGCCGGGTTGAGGTCTAAGAGACTGGGTCTGTTACTTTATCCATGGATAGATATATATATCGCCTACGGGCTTGATAAATATGATTATGGACCAAAGCAGTAACTCTGAACTTTGAATAGCATATTAGATTCTTTTTGGGCCCATGCTTGTCTTTGCTTTAATGTGAATTATGGAATAAGATATAATGTTATGAGATATATGATGATAATTATGGAATGACATGAATACAATACATAAGTAAATTACTAAAAATGAATGTGGCTTGAGAAACTATGCTGAATGATGATATTATGAAAATACAATATGATGTGTAATATGCATATGGATGTGGAAATTATGAGTATTATTTCATGAATATTCTGATAAGTCATCGAATTGTGGTTTATTGAAATGATATATGTGTATGTGTATATAAATTATGAGATTAGTGGAAATATATGAAGAGTGAATTGAAAAGGGAAAACATGATAAGAAAATGATGATACATGATGTTAATATATGAAGTATGATTTTTCTGTAATGTATATTTAAAATATTTATTTGTACTACTAAGCTTTTGAGCTTAGCGCGGTTGTATAAATTGAGCAGGTGAGTAGAGGGTTGATCTGGGAGTCAAACCGTTATGCCATGAGAAGGGTAAGAGTATTTCGAGACCAACTAGAAGGTGGTGCATACATGTACAATTTGATTATGTTGTATTTTGATAAAAATGTATATATATACAAATGAATTTTGGAAAAGACAAGATATATATGTAATATCATCAAAAGTATAATGATTTTGTAAATGTCCTTTAAATCAAATGTATTATTGTTTGAAACTAAGGTAAAAGTTTTAAACTGTAATGAAAAGTGACATCCTTATACTTTGTATACGTATTGTATGTATACAAAGTATATGTATAGTACTTATATAGAGTATAGGGGTGTTACAGGCAAATACAAGTAAAATGCAACATTTACAATCATTGAAACTTATGCACCGACATGCATTAATGTCTTCTAGTCTATTACTAACAATGATAATTGTATACTTAATATACAAACAATCAATGCATATATGTAAAATATAAATATAAAATGAATTATAGAAATTATATATTATAATAAACTATAAAACTCATAGATAGACAAAATTTAACAAGTTTCCTTGAAACTTCGGTCATCAGATGATTTAAAAAGACACTTAGAATATCAGTATTAAATAGACAAGAAACATTAAAATAGAGACCAACCAGCGGCTCTAAAGATTTTGATGAAATTTTGACAGTGTCTCTTCTATAATTAGGACATTTTCTCATGAGACAAAATAAGGAACTAAATAATACACAAGGCTTCCAATTATCCATCATAAAGCAATTATCTCATTTTGACCTCCAATCCAAACTCAGTAAACAAACAAAATATCACAAGTTCAAATAATCGCCAAATATTAAAATATCACGATTTCCTTAGTTTCTGATAATCATTTATTATAACATTTACAATAATAATTGATTTACAAAATAAAATAATTACTTAAAATTTAAACATATTTTAATTCAATTTGCATAATTCATAGAAAGAAATTTGCTAATTGCCCTTAAATTAAAACTAGGAACTATATAATATGATTACTATAGCTCTCATTTACATATCAACATTACTTATTTAGCTTTAACATAAAAATAATTACTTAAAATTTTAAAATATATTCTAAACTAGTCAAATAACTTTAAGAAAATGTTTTTCTAAATATCTTCCAAATAACTAAATAACATATAACTTAATTACATTCATGGTCGAGAATGGAAACATAGCTGGAAAGACAACAGCATCATTATCCCAAAATTCCAGCAAACAATTGTCCTTAGATTTCAAGCCAATAATGCTGCCTTGAATTGGCATTCATATCTTGGATTGATGGGTATATAGATTGGAACAGATAATCCAAAATAACCGGGTTCAAGCATTCGCAAATTGAGATTGTTTATGACAAGCAAAGCATGTCACTTGCATGTAGAAGATTATTACTCAAAGAAAGAAACAAATTTCATACAGTATAAGCACACCTCAAGTTCTAAATAAACTATAAAAAATCTCTCTATTTATGTAACAAAGAACACAATTTTTATATTTAAAAAAGATGGAAAAAGATAGCTAGGAGACACATTTTATTTCTTACTAGGACAAACTAACAATCCATCATTGAAAGTAACAAATTGGTAATTGAGCGCAAAAAAAAAAAAAAAGAGTAGCTAAAAATTCAATTAGAGGGTGTTTCTCAAAACTGGAGCTTTTCAGCTTATTGTGAATAAGTGATTTTTAGGTTATAATCAGATTAAAAATAAGCAGTTAAGCGTTTCTGTAAACTAGTTAATAATCAGCTGATAATCAGTTTATAATCAGTTAAGTGTTTCTGTAAAATCAGCTTATAATCAGTTTTTAATTGCAGAAACTGTCAAAATGACCAAACTGTCTCTGAGTTTATTTATTGTATAAAAATAATTTTTTAAATGTCAATTCAAAATTTATTTTGTAATAATAATAATAATAATAATAATATATTTAAGAAGAAACGTAAAAAATTTTTGATGGGAACTAAAGTATATAGGGTGGGTAAATTTGAAATATTGAAGATTAGGTAGGGATAGTATGGCCTTTTACTTGGTCAAAACTGCTTAAAAAATAAGTGCTTAAAAAAAAGTAGCAAAACCCAACTTTTAAAAAACTGATTAAAATCATATTATAATCTACTATTTAAGTTTTCAGAAACACTTAAACAACTTATAATCTAAAAACTGCTTATAATCAGTTTTGACCAGCTTTTAAGTTTTGAGAAACACCCTCTTAATTTCTAAGCGAAAAACATGTCCAAATACCAAAAAACAACTAAAACAATAATTATAACTCAAATAATTAATTAGTTTTAATGAATTAATTTTAAATTCATTGGACTCATCGGAAAATCTCCCAACGCCACCAAATTCCAACCAAGATATAGATTAACCTAAAAAATCGCAGATGAGGTACCAAATTAATCGGGGTTACACCGATCTGCCCTCTCTCCCTCTCTTACTTTGTCTCTTTTTTCATAAATGTCTTCATTTTGATTGGTAAACTAGCTATGTTATAGTAGAAATGCATTTCTGATGAGTATACTTATATATTAGTAGGATTTAACAGAAAAATAAATAAATATAAAAGGGTTGAGCCTAACGGTTAAAATAATAACTTCACATTTATAGGTTTGGATTCGAATTCCTGCTGCCAATACATATTCATATTTAATTTAATTTTCTCTTTTTTTAATATACCTATATGTTTTATTATATAATTATATATATTTTTTTATTACAACCTACATTAAAGTAAATAAACAAATAAACGATATGCATAAATAAAAATATTATCTTAGAAAATTTAAATTTTAAATATTTCTTAAAATGGGGTTATTATAAATAAGCTATTTTTATTTTTCATTAATTTACTAGAAGGAGCATCTGGGACAACCCTCATCAAATATGAAGTGTTTGTCCACACATACACCAAAAATCATGACGGACAGATTTTTATTAATTTGCACTTCCAAGATGAACATATATGTATAATTTTTATTTTAATATTTATATTTAATTTTTTACTGTATGTTGCTTATATTGTATTAGTATATTTTTTTACAAAACCACTTTATATCAACTCAGGACTGGCAGTCTCAAATAGTTGAATCTATTAATGAGACTCAATTTATAATACCCTTATACCCTATATACATATAGCACACACACTCCATATATTTAAAACATATATATATAGTACAATAATGTCACAAATATAATCATTAGAAATTTTACCAAAAGTATCAGAAAAATAATTTTTTTCTTAAATCATAATTTTACTAAGTAAACCAATGTACATGTTAACAATTAAATATTTAAAATAATAGTTATGAATGAAAATCTCTAGAAAAAAAAATTTCACTAGAGTTTTATTTGTAATTTTAGTATTTTTCAAATATCAAATACTCAACCTCAACTTGCAGTTGAAAAATACTCCCAAAATATTATTTATCCATTTTCATTCTTCCAAACAATAACATCAAGAAATTTCACAATCATATATATATATATATATAATACTTTAAATACTTTTACAAAAATGTAGTTACAAAATATACTTATAACATCTTATAATGTACATTTGCATATATAACATTCTTTTCAAACATGATTTTTATGCAAAATTCAAACTCTACAGTTCACAAATAAATACACGAATGCAACACTATTAATGTTGATCTCGTGGCACTCATATTTTTAAGTCTCAATTACTTACCGGCTCACCTTGGTCTGCATCTCTAAACTCAAAAGCTCAATGGTATATATATATATATATATATATATATTCTTTTATAAAATAACAATACAAATTACACCAACATTTATTATTCTTTTTCTCAAATTATAGATTTAGGATATTTTTATAAAACTTTTGTTAACCTTTATTCCATATCTAATATATAAATTATATCATCAATTTCTCAAATATAACATTTTTTTACATACTCATTGGCTTAATTTTCTTATTCAATCACTAAGTCTAGTGCACATATTATCAATTTCATGTCTCAACTCTGCTCAGATCATCTTAGTTTTTAGACCTAGCTCTACTCAGGGATATCAGCATGTGCATTATTTTCTCATAACTTAATCACAATATATTACCATTCATTATTCATGAATTTATCTCACATACTTTATCTTATCACAATCAAATGATCATATACCATTATTCATAGCACAACACATATATATACATATAAACACATCACAAACACATAAATTGAGCCCAAATAACCTTGTATAGTATTCCGGTTCCAGAGATATTATTATGGTCTATCGCGACACCGAGGATCTAAGTGTTGCATCCGTTCCTACTTGACGTATCTGTGTCAAGCCCCGAAAATAAATAACAATGACATCCGAAGATAAATAATAATGATGCCCAACATATAGCACGAAGACAAATAACAGTGATGCCTAGAGTCTAGCCCGAAGGCAAATCATATCAATAGCACCAAAAATAATTCTCTGGAATAAGATATTATATAAGGTAACCATACATTTCATTACATTCTCATTTTACATAACCATTTCCATCATTTCTCATTTTCATTATGTTATATTATCTCCTTTCAACATATTCAATCATACTTTCATACTGAAATACTCATTTAATCTTAATATTTTTTTCACATTTCTCAAGTGATCAACTTACTCATGATCACTTTCATACTTCATTTCATTATATAACAATGTGACTATTTTTCACATTTTAATACCTTTCACAAGCATATACTTATTACATATCACATTATATGTTCATTTACCATTTCTATTTTAGTATTTCTCATATCATCTCCTCATGTTCATATATAATTCATTTATTATTTCCTTTATATATTTATCAAGTGATAATAATATGTTATGATCACTTTTTTTTTATTGAATTTTTATATTTCTCATTTAATTTGTCAATTCCTCATTATTACACAATTAATTTTCAATTTTAGATTACATTTATCAATTTTATCACAATCATTTATTTTTTCCATATTTTCCTTATTTTTTATATTTTTAACTATTTTTCACATTTTTATATTTATTTTCCACATTCCACATTTTATCCTTTTTCATATCTTTGCATTCATAAAATTTTATATCCATGAGTCACATTCACAATGTGACTCATTTTTCACGTTTGCTCACAAAATCATAAGTGTGTCCACATTGGACAACACACTATATATATATATATATATATGTATGTATATATATCCATATTGGATTATTGCCAATGTGACACCCAACACATAGCTATGCCAGCAGACATAGATTATGTGCAAAATCATATTTTGCAATAACATTATACATTCACAATGCTCACTTACATTTAATGAAAATACAATATTTAGTAATATGTACTAACCTTATTTCTTTTCCAAGCTACACCTTAAACTTCTCCTCTTTTAACACTTTAACCTATACATACATAACTCAATAAGCAACATTACTCATTTAAAGTCACTAACACATTCATTGATTATCAAATTAACATCATTTATTAAATTCTTATCAAAACCTCATTAATACTCTAATTTCATCATTCACTACTTTATTTAAAATTTATTCTACCAATCTCATTTTCAATATTTAATCTTAAAAACATTACTTATACATTAATATAACACTAAAACAATTCTCTTTCATAGTTATAGAAACATCCTTCAAAAACCTAAATTTCACATAATATAACCATCATCATGAACTTCACCAAAACTTATCCATATCACATGTCCAATCTTAAAATCATATCATTTACATTGAAACAATAATAATCCATCTTATTACAACAATTAACATCATCCATATTAGAAACACAAATTTTAGATAACCAAACCTTAAATCCCAACTTTATCCAACTTGCCCATAATTAATTTCTAACCATAGAATCATTACATGCATATTGACATAACATTAAATTCATCCATTCTAATAATTATCTTCATCCGTATTGAAAACCTTAATTACACATAATCATCCAAAAATCATAATTCCATCAACTTTGTTCTTTTAAACTAATCAATTATCAATTCATCATATTCTCACCATTTTAACATCATTTCTATTTATTTTAGCAATTTAACACACTTTTTCTCACTAACCCCAATTATACATAATCATAAAACTATAGATAATAAGCTTGAGATAAAAGTACTTACTTAAATCCTTTGATAATTCCTTCAAAACCACTTTAAATTCTCTTATATCCTTGTAGTATTCAATATGTAGAATAATTCAAACTCTCCTCACCCTCTCAAGGTTCACGTTGAAGAAGAAGAAGAAGAAGAAGAAGTCTTTCTTTAATTCTCATACTTATCTTTTATATATATAATAATAATAATATAATAATTTTCACCAATAATATTTATCCTCTCTTTGACTTTTTCTCTTCTTCTATTATTATCATCAACATCATCATCATCATTATCATCAACTTTTCCATTACCAATTTATACTTCAAATATATGTATTATATATTTTATATATATTTATAAATTTATATTTCGAATATATTTCAAGTATATATAATATATATATTATATCTATTATACATTTAATTATTTATTTAATTTACTTTTAATCTCCACTAAGTACTTCTTCCTTATTTTAACTTTCTTTTCTTTTTTATTTTTTTATTTATTTATCATCTTACATCATAAATTATACATATATATACCATTTATGTGTTACATACATTCTATGTATATGCATATGTCATATATATGTTACATATACTTTTATGTACATGTTTATGTAGTGTATATATATTATGTTTATGTAATGTATATTTAATATATATATTTACCCACATGTATATATATATATGTCATGTGTACCTTGTGTACACTACAAGCATACCACATACATATTATATATATATCAAATATAATATATATACATATAACCAATATACATTATATATGTAATATGTATATACTATATATACAATAGGCATACATTAGGTTATACAACTCTTATACCTCCAAATACTTATTTAATTTCTCCAAGATCACGAATATTATAATTATCTCTCTCTTAAATAATTTTTTCCTCGAAATTACTTACTGCAGTAATTAACCCCATTATAATTAAACACTAAGCTTCACTTTTTGCATAATTAATGACCAAATTATTGTCACCATTTATTGCCATTACAAATCATATAATCTTTTCATCTCCCCCTTTGCAAAATACTCTTAATCATTTTTACAATTACCATTGTAAAGATCAATAATAAATATTAACTCTTCGCTTACTTATATCTAATGTACATATAGTTTCTAGTTCTCTAACATATAATTAAATTCTAAATCCATACTTCCATTTATTAATCAATTACAAGTCATTACCTATCATCAAGTATTTAAATAGCATTAAATTAACATTTATGTTGAACACACCAATTCAAAATTTCATCTAAATACTCAGTTGTGTCAATATAATATCATGTCATGCATTTCAATTCATTTTTGTCTTTAGCTTTCAAATTCTTTGATTCACATCTTTGCTTCTTCTTCTTCTTTTTTTTTTAACTTACTCTTCCTACTATCTAAAATCATCAAAGATTCTTTAATATGTCATACCATTTATGTAATTTCTCAAATTGTATTACTCGTTTACAATTTAATGTAAAATCCTCTTATCAAGTACAATTATCTTTTTTTAATTCTTCAACTATGCACTTATTTTAATTACCTATATATATGTCAACCTTTCCTCATATAGTTCTTGCTTTTCAAACTCATCCAATGAATTGATCTCATTGCTATCTTTGATAATTTGATATCAATTATAGATACTCCTAAAATTTACTCATCAAATTCTGATTAATTTCATCCACTTATATCAAATGGACTATGTCTTGACTAATCAACCAAATACCACTCATAAAATAAATTAAAATCCATTTATTATGATATCATTGTATATCCATTATTAAATCTTGACATCCATCTTAAATATCTAAAAAGATATTTATTACTTTTCTCATAACATCCACTTTCATATAACACATTAATAAGCACATCTCAATCACACAATCAAATACATAACCTCAACTCACATTAGCCTGATAAACATTTATATAAATCCACATTTTAATTGCTCATAATAAGGAACAACATTTAAATTTTTATTTACTCATATTAAATATTGACTAAACCAATATTGTATATCACTCTAATAAATCTTCAATATACTTCTATAATAAATAGATTTACTAACTTATACTAGTTCTCCTTTTAATTTAAATTATGAACTCTTTGTTCTAATTTATTAAAAACTCTGCATCCCTTCTTCATACATCTACCAAACCATATGTAAATTTTCATAATTTTCTTCAATAATTTCACATAAAATTAATTTGTTACTTAATTTTACAAATCTGTAAAATTTTCTAACTTTCATATCAATCTCAATTTTCAACTTTTTATTCATCACCAAAGCTTCACTAAAGATTAT
Source organism: Garcia nutans (assembly GCA_947685225.1). Lineage (NCBI taxonomy): Eukaryota > Viridiplantae > Streptophyta > Magnoliopsida > Malpighiales > Euphorbiaceae > Garcia > Garcia nutans. Next base: position 8,992,069 of record CANTUV010000003.1, on the reverse strand, counting down.
ACAAATTTAACCATATAAACTTGACACATATATGGACTTACTTTTAAAATTTTAGATATTTCTCAGCTGATTTACTAATTTAAAAATTAAGTCTTCTAAATCCACAAAATCTCTCTCTTTAATAATTTCTCTGGTAGCACTTAGTTATCCATCTTTTTCAGGTATCAAATATTAATAAAAATTCATAAACTTTTAACCATATGTTCTAGGAATACATATAATATTTTATGTAAAATTTCATATTTTTCTGGATTGGTTTGCTATAGTATTTAAATATGTTTCTCAACTTCTATAAATTCTGAGTTGCTGAAACTGCTCCAATAATGTGTGTTCTTCTATTTTTCTTAAATAATACTTCATCTTTAAAATTTATAAAATTTTATACATTATATTCTAACATATAGAAAAACTTCCCATTAAAATTTCAAGCTCATTTAACTTCTCTAGATAAGTCTAAAAATTTGGGCAAAATCACTTCCCAGCACATATCCAAAATTTCCAGCGACAATAATACTCATCTCCCATGCTTTTTTTTTTATTATTTTATATCCTAGATCATTTTTCTTAATTCCACTTATCCATCAATTGGATCGACATAAAATTTTAATTTTAAATAGAATTTCTAAAATTTATTTTTAATTAATAATCTCCAGAATGATACTTTCACTGTACTACTCTAATATACGCGTCCCAGATGCCATCTCAATTTATATCCATTACATCAAACGAACATTGCCATATTAGAGACCAACACAGATACCAATGCATATGCATGTATTAAAACACAAATCACTATTTTAAAATTCTCCTTGCTCATTTTTGAAACTCGCCTAGGTTGAGAATCTCAAATCTAGACTCTAATACCAAAATAAATGTAACACCCTTATACCCTATATACGTATAGTACATGCATTCCATATATGTAAAATATATATATAGAGTACATGAATGTCAGAAATATAGTCATTAAAAATTTTATCAAAATTACCAGAAAAATAATTTATTTCTTAAATCATAATTTTACTAAGTAAACCAATGTACACATTAATAATTAAATATTTAAAATAATAGTTATTAATAAAAATCTCTAAAAACATATTTGCTGGAGTTTTGTCTTTAATTTTAGTATTTCTCAAATATCAAATACTCAACATGCGGTTTGAAAAACACTCCCAAAATTATTATTCATCCATTTTCATTCTTCCAACCAATAACATCAAGAAATTTCACAAGCATATATACAACATACTTTAAATATTTATACAATACTTTTATAAAAATGTAGTTACAAAATATACATATAACATCTTATAATCTATATTTGCATATATAAAATAATTTTCAAACATGATTTTTATATAAAATCCAAACTCTACAGTTAACAGATAAATACACGAATGCAACATTATTAATGTTGGTCTCATGGCACCCACATCTTCAAGTCTTAATTACTTGACTGCTCACCCTGGTCTGCACATCTAATACTTGTACGATACATACTACTGCGCTAAACTAGAAAGCTCAGTAGTATATATATATTTTTATAAAATAACAATACAAATTATACCCACATTTATTATTCTTTTTCTCAAATTACAGCTTTATGATATTTTTACAAAACTTTTATTAACTTTTATTCCATATCTAATATATAAATTATATCATCAATTTCTCAAATACAACACTTTTACATACTCATTTTTACATACTCATTGGCTTATTTTTTCTATTCAATCACCAAGTCTAGTGCACATATTATCAATTTTATGTCTCAATTCTGCTCATGTCATCTTAGTTTTTAAACCTAGTTCTGCTCAGGCCTATCAGCTAGTGTATTATTATTCTCATAACTTAATCACAATATATTACCATACATTATTCATGAATTTATCTTACATACTTTATCTTATTACAATCAAATCATCATATACCATTATTCACAGCATAACACATATATATATATACACAAACACACACATTAGATCCAAACAACCTTGTACAGTATTTTGGTTCTAGAGATATTATTATGATCTATCGCGATACTGAAAATCTAAGTGTCGCATCCGTCCCCTGTTAACACATCTGTGTTTAGCCCCGAAGGTAAATAACAATGACACCTAGTGTTTAGCCCGAAAACAAATAATAGTGATGCCCAACATTTAACCTGAAGGCAAATAATAGAAATAGCTAGAGTCTACCCTGAAGGCAAATCATATCAATAGCACCAAAAATAATTCTCTGGATCAAGATACTATATAAGGTAACCACACATTTCATTACATTCTCATTTTACATAACCATTTCTATCATTTATGATTTTCATTTTGTCATATTATCTTATTTCAACATATTCAATCATACTTTTATAACGCAATACTACAAGTTATCAACTTACTCATGATCACTTTCATGCTTCATTTCATTATATAACCTTGAGTCACATTGTAAATTGACTCTTTTCCACATTTTAATACCTTTCACAAGCATATACCTATAATATATCACATTACCTATTCATTTACCATTTCTATTTTAATATTTCTCATATCATCTCCCCATGTTCATATATCATCCATTTATCATTCCTTTCCCATATTTATCAAGTGATCATCATATGTTATGACCACTTTCTTATTGCATTTTTATATTTTTCATTTAATTTGTCAATTTCTCATTATTACACAATTAATTTTCACTTTTAGATTACATTTATTAATTTTATCACAATTATTTATTTTTCTATTTTTTCCTTAATTTTCATATTTTAACTATTTTTTCACATTTTTATATTTATTTTCCACATTCCATATTTTAACCTTTTCCATATTTTATGTTCATAAAATTTCATATCCACGAGTCACATTCACAATGTGACTCATTTTCCACGTTTGCTCATAAATTATAAGTGTGTCCACATTGGACAATGCTATATCCATATTGGATTCTTGCTAATGTGACACCCAACACATAGCTATGCCACAAGGCTTAGATTATGTGCAAAATCATAGTTTGCAATAATATTATACATTCACAATGCTCACTTACATTTAATAAAAATACAATATTTGGTAATATGTACTAACCTTATTTCTTTTCTAAGCTACACCTTAAACTTCTCCTCTTTTACTACTTTATCCTACACATACATAATTTAATAAGCAACATTACTCATTTAAAGTCACTTACACGCTCATTGATTATCAAATTACCATTATTTATTCAATTCTCATCAAAACCTCATTAATACTCTAATTTCACCATTCACTACTTTATTTAAACTTCATTATACCAATCTTATTTTCAACATTTAATCTAAAAAACATTACTTATACATTAATATAACACTAAAAAAATTCACTTTCACAATTATAGAAACCTCCTTCAAAAATTCAAATTTCACATAATACAACCATCGCTATGAACTTCACCAAAACTTATTCATATCACATTTCCAACCTTAAAATCATATCATTTACATTAAAACAACACTAATCCATCTTATTACAAGAATTAACATCATCCATATTGGAAACACAATTTTTACATAACCAACTCTTAAATCCCAACTTTATCCAACTTGACCATAATTAATTTCTAACCATAGAACCATTACATACATATTGAAATAACATTAAATTCATCCATTCCAATAATTATCTTCATCCATATTTAAAGTCCTAATTACACATAATCATCCAAAAACCATAATTCCATCAAATTTGTTCTTTAAACTAATCAACTATTAATCTTTATATTCTCACCATTTTAACATCATTTCTATTTATTTTAGCAATTTAACACACTTTCTCTCACTAAACCCAATTATACATAATCATAAAACTATAGATAGTAAGCTTGAGATAGAAATACTTACTTGAATCCTTTGATAGTTCCTTCAAAACTACTTTAAATTCTCTTAGATCCTTGTAGTATTCAATATGTAGAATAATTCAAACTCTCCTCACCCTCTCAAGGTTGACGTTGAAGAAGAAAAAGAAGAAGATGAAGAAGATGAAGAAGATGAAACATAAGTCTTTCTTTAATTCTCATATTTAACCTTTATATATATATAATAATATAACAATTTCCACCAATAATATTTCTCCTTTCTTTGACTTTTTCTCTTCTTCTTCTTCTTCTTCTTCTTCTTCTATTATTATTATTATTATTATTATTATTATTATTATTATTATTATTATTATTATTATTATTATTATCATTTTTTTTATTTTTTTTAAACGGTGGAAAAAGGCACCACCAAGCTCTTTTATTAAAAATTAATATCGAAAATGAGGAAATACAAGGTCAGTCTTGACAAGACCCTTAATCAGTTGAGGCAAAGAGCTAAAGGATGTGAATATACAATCAACAGCATTAATACGACAATATTGTGCCAGGCAGTGTGCAACAGAGTTCGTTTCTCGAAAAATGGCACAAGCTGTAATGGTGGGAGGGATTTGAAGTTGTTGAAAGGGATGTCTCCTTTGGGAGTAACGAGCAACAGCCTCAGAAGAATCAGACTCAATAATCATTCTATCAAAACCATACATGCTCGCCCATTGCAGCCCTCCAAGTAAAGCTTGAATTTCTGCAGTTTCAGCGTTCGTGGCAGTTAGTTTATTGCATATACCGGCAATAAACTCTCCATTGGAATCCCGGATTACAGCGCCATAACCTGCAAAATCGGTTGTATAAGTAGCATCGACATTCACTTTGACATACCCAGATGGAGGAGGGCGCCAGTAAACCAGCAGTGGCTTGCAGATACGCTTGCCGAAACTAGCAGGGAGCAAGTCGGCATACATGGCTGCTGGCTTAGCGAATTTTCTTGCAGAGACCGAAACACCCCAAGCTTTGATCTCCTTATCAATTTTCTGGTACACTATATTTTGATAAAACTTGCCACAGTCCCAAGTAATAGAGCAATAAACCAGCCAGATGTTATACAGTATGATAATTGGAATAACTTTAGCCAATTTGCTTGTAAGAGAGTTTCCCTTTGTGTGCAGCCACCAGATCATAAGCTCTTGATGTAAAGAGTGGGATTTGGTGCGGGAGGAAGGCAAGATTCTGCTACGATAATATGCCCAAATGTCAACCACTTTGCAACACTGAAAGAAAACATGTTTTTCGTCTGCACTGCCTGCCATACAAAAGGGGCATGCTGAAGCCATAGTAATACCAATTCTTTGTAAATTTTGTGGTAAAGGGAGAGATCTGTGGAGCATCCTCCATGCAAAGATAGACAATTTGACAGGAATGGAAGTGTCCCATATAGCCTCGAATTGTAACGAAGGCTGCTGTTTGCGTCGAATGAGATCATAAATTGCAGAAAACTTTGACACATCAGACCTGCAGAGAACGGCAGAAACAACAAAATCATATGTGCTATGAATACGAGCAATACGTTTCCATCCTGGAGAATCCGTAGGAAGGAACGTATATTGTCTATTGCCATATTTGCCTTGCATATAACCTTGCCACAGAGATGTTTCGGTCTCAAATTTGCGCAAAATTTTTATAGAACAAGCTTCCTGCACAGTGTGCAGAGACCGCAAACCCAAACCTCCTTCTTCAATGGGGAATAAAAATTTTTTGTAGGCAATCCAATGATGCTTCTTTTTCCCATTATCAAAACCCCAGAAAAAAGAAGATATTTTCTTCTCAATGAGACCTATTACTGGTGAGGGGAGAACAACCACATTCATTAGATGCAAAGGAACTGAGTGAAGAACATGCTTTATTAGTATTAGGCGACCCCCAGGAGAAAGCAAATTCTTAATCCATCCTGAAAGCTTCGAATCAACCTTGTTTAATAAATCAGTGCAGTGAATTGCTTTCGTCATTCCCTGATGTATTGGCGCACCCAAATAGGTAAAGGGAATCTCCTCTTTTTTCATAGACAGTAGCCTTTCCATTTCAGCCACCACCGCAAGATCGGCTTTTTTAGAACAGAAAAATGAACTCTTTTCCAGATTAGTGAACTGACCAGAAAAGTGTTGATACTCATTTAAAAAGCTCCTGAAATTGGCAAGAGAAGATGTGTCACCATGGAGGAATATAAGAAGATCATCCGCAAATGCTAGATGAGAAACACTGGGGCATCTTCTATTGATTTTATATGACATAATTTTAGCTGAAGCAATCTGGGCATTAAACCCTCGAGTAAAGGCCTCCGATGCAATAATAAATAGCAGAGGTGACAGTGGGTCACCCTGCTTGACCCCTCTGGAAGGCTTAAAGTAACCGTAGCTACGGCCATTCACAAGAATAGATAATCTGGTAGCATTAAGATGGTGCATAATTAACCGGACCACCTGTGGTCAAAAACCAAACTTGAACATTATGTATTGAAGGAAGCCCCAAGAAACACGATCAAAAGCTTTAGCCATGTCTAATTTTATTGCCACGTTATACCCAATAGAAGATTTATCCAGTTCATGAATCATTTCGTTTGCTAATAATGCATGAGAATGAATAGACCTCCCCTTCATAAAGCCGGCTTGTTCCACCGATATAACTTTGTCTAAAATGTTAGCAAACCTATTAGCCAGGATTCTGGTGCAAGTTTTACTGATGAAAGAAGCCAAACAGATTGGCCTGTAATGTGAAAAATTTTCAGGTCTCTCCTTCTTTGGTAGCAAAATAATTTGAGCACTTCCGAACCCGCTTGGCAAAGGAAGACAAAGAAAGAATTCTTGGACTGTACTGACCACATCATTGCAAATAAACTCCCAACAACTTCTGAAAAACATTCCATCAAAACCGTCTGGCCCTGGTGCACTGGAAGGTTCCAATTGCCATACCGCCTCTTTAATCTCAGAAAAATCAGGGACAGCACTTATCATTGCATTTTCCTCACAAGTAACCAGACTAGGAATATGTTGCAGCAATGGACATTGAAAATCCGAACTAGCGTTTGGGTCTTCACAAAACATACCTTGAAAAAATTCAACAGCAGCCTCACCCATTGCATTCTGTTCAGTGCGACAGATGCCACTCTGATCAACAATGTTGTTTATCCTGTGCAACTTTCGCCTCATCTTCACATATGTATGAAAAAATTTTGTATTTCTATCACCATCAGAGAACCACTGAATATGAGCCTTCTGTCTCCAGTAAATGTCCTCCAGTGTAAGCTTTTCCTCCATGATAACCTTCTTAGCATCTAAGTCATTCCTGTTGTCATCACTTGGATCAACTTGATATCTTGCTTCTGCCTCCTCCACATTGGACTCAGCAAGAGCAATAGCATTAAAGAGGTTCCCAAAAATATTTTTATTCCATGCCTGTAGGTCTTTCTTCAAGGTTTTGAGTTTATCAAATAAACCCTTCATTCCTCCATAGCTGAAAGTTTTAGACCAACTATCCCTGACCACAGATTGGAATCCATCATGATGAAGCCAAATATGCTGAAACTTAAATTGTTTTGGAATTGATTCACTATTTGATGCACAAGAAAGAACAAGTGGCGTATGATCAGAAGTAGAACTATTCAGGTATCTAACCGAAACAGAATCGAAACCATCAAAGAAAGCAACATTGGCAAAAATCCTGTCAATACGCTCCCAAACTTTGCCATTAGGACGATTTCCAGACCATGAATATTGCAAACCAGAACTAGGAATCTCTGCCAAGGAGCAATCCACAACACAATTATTGAAATCCTGCATAGCCAATAAGTCTGGATCACCATTGCCTTTATAATCAGAAAGGGAAAGCATCACATTAAAATCCCCCCCTATGACCCATGGACCACGAATATTCTGAGCAATTCCAATCAAATGATCCCACAAAAACTGTCTAAAACTGTCTATGGGCCCTAGAATGAAACCCATATATTGCTGACATATCAAAAGTGAAACCTGAAGCAACATGAGTAAAATGACCAGTAAGAGCTTGTGGAAAATCACTGCAACTATGAAGAGTATATTGGTGCGATTGCCACATTACCCAGATTTTATTATTACAAGAAGAAACAATGTCACTAAAATCAAGCTTGTGAGCAATAAACTGTTTCTTTGAACCATCAACCAATGGCTCGATACAAACCAATAATCCAAGATGATACTTACGACATAAGTTATTCAAACGGTTAAGCGATGACTTTATTCCTCTCATATTCCAAAACATAACATTCATAGCATTCATTGATGTTTATTATGAGAAGTAAGAGACCTAGTGATAATTGCTTTTGACACAATACCTTTTGCTTTATTTTTTGATCCCCTCGGCCTTCCTCTGCCTTGCTTTGCCCGAAGCTTAACATCATCATTTGTCATCCCAGGCTCGGAGTGCATAGAGTCAGCATCGGTGTCATAATCTTCCCCAACATCACTGGATACAAACTCCATGCAAGCATTATTTTCTGCTGTGATCGGGTCCTGCACTATTACCAACTGACCAGATAGAACAGTAATATCATCAGATTCAGTTATTATGTGATTGCCTGGTGTTGAATTATTTTCCCGAACATTATCTTGCTGGTTCACTGTGTCTGCGACAGTAGCATGCACAGATGAACTAGCTTGATAATAATCAGTCTCATCATTATGTTCATCTGGGACACTGTTTGTTGCTATTTGATCATGCAATGATTTGTCAACATCATTATTTTGCAGCACGGCAATAGGCACTTCAACGTGCGCAGTCTTGCTTTGGTATTATTATTATCATTATTATTATTATTATTATTATCATCATCATCATCATCATCATCATCATCATCATCATCATTATTATTACTATTATTATTATCAATTTTCCTACACCAATTTATAATTCATGTATATGTATTGTATATCTTTTGTATATTTATATGTCTTATATATTCAATTTATATTTCACATATATTTTAAGTAAATAAATATATATATTACATCTATTATACATTTAATTATTTATTTAATTTACTTTTAATCTCCACTAAGCACTTCTTCTTTATTTTAACTTTCTTTTCATTCTTATTTATTTATTTATTTATCATCTTACATCATAAATTATATGTATATATATATATATATATACAATTTATGTGTTGCATATGTTCTATGTACATGTATATGTCATATATATGTTACATATATTTTTATGTACATGTTTATCTAATGTATGAATATTATGTATATATAATGTTTATTTAATATATATTTATCCACATGTATATATATATCATGTGTACCCTATGTACACTACAAGCATACCACATACATATTATATATATATATATCAAGTATAATATATATTTATACACATAACCAACATACATTATATATAATATGTATATATTATGTATACACTATATATACATTAGGTATATATAACTCCTATACCTCCAAATACTTATCTAATTTCTCGAAGATCACTGGTATTACATAATTATTTATTGAGGCTGTTGATGGGGTTAGGAAGAGAAGGGTGTATGGGCTGAGCTCTCAATACATCTCTAAGGCCCTCATCTTCATTTACCTCATCAGTTGAAGGCATCTTTTCACGAGCGGCATCAAGCATAATAGAGAAAATGGAAAATGAAAGCACTCATGTGTTGAAAGAGTTTTAGGAACAATTTAATTAATTTATGCGACAATATCTCCTTGGCGCTTCCACCATGCAATTTTTAGCTGCTCAAGCCTTTTGCTCTACCTTCATATTATCCTCCACCTTCCCACCCCTCCCAATTGTTTTTCTTTTTTACTCTATTTGTACTTTTTTATTTGTATTTATTATTTTAACATTTTATTTATATATTTTTATTAATTTAATTTAATTTATATATTATTTTTTATTTGAAATTTTAATTTATTTTTATATTTAATTTAATAAAATGCAAAATACAAATAATAAAATATTATTCGTTACAAAATATAATAAAATGAAAATTACAAAATGTAATAATTAAATACTATTAAAATATCTAAATTAATAATATAACACAATAAAATTAAATTATTATAAAATATAATAAAATTAATTATATATCAATTTAAAATTTTATTTAAAAAAGTAAAAAAAATTATTGATGAATTACCGATAAAATAGTAAAATATTAACAATTTATTGACCGCTTTACCGAGAGATCAGCAAAATATTTATTGTTTAACGGCGAATTATATTGACATATATACAAAATATTAAATATTTACCGATCAAATTAGCGATAGATAAATAATACTTAAAGATTTACTAATCAATTTACCGATGGTTTTAAAAATTTTAAAGAAAATATCAAAATATTTTAGTGACGGTTTTTGCCAACAAATATTTTATAGTTATCAACAAAAACTTCCGTTAGTAATACGTGTTTCTTTTGTTTAGTGAAACAACTTAAGGGTTTCTTTATTAAATTAAATAACAAGAAACAATTGTTCAGAAGTGTTTTATGCAACGATTCATATAGTTAATATGTGTTGATAATTTTTTTTTTGTTATATTTTGTATAGTCCAGTAAATTTATTTTTATTTGTGTTATAAATATGAAATTTGTTTAATGATTCTGAGTAACTAAAATTGATATTTTGAATATGGAAATTTTAGAAACTTCAATTAATAAAATTTTATAACAAAATAAATTGGATTTTTTAAACTTATTTTCAAAAACTCAGAATCATCAAATCTAATTTGGATTTTAGTGAAATTAAAATCAAAGCTAGACATATTTGAACTAAATTAATGACACTGTTATGATGGAATATTAGAAAATATATATTGGCTCAAGCCTAAAGACTGGAGGCACCACTCTATTAGATTGGCAAAATAGAAAGTGATGGTTTCAATTTTTATGAATCTCAAACTTTCTACTGAGTTCGAAAAAAAAGTTAGAAACGTTTGTAGAATATGCAAAATATTTTAGTTCCATCTCATTTTAGATTATAATATTATTTTATTTTAGATTATTAATGTTTTATCCATGTAGACATTCAATTAGAATATACATAAGGCAAATAAAGAGTATTCATTCAATCAAATAAATATGATAATATTACTGCCTATGAATAAATGTTCAATCAAATTTGTCAGTAATCAAATCTACTGAATAGTTAGAAAATGAAACAAAATAAAGCCCTAATCAAATAAAATAACTGCACATGCCGCTAAATATCCATTCAATCCTAACATTCATAAAACATTCATAAACATCTATCCAAAATTCAAATCCATAGCACGAATGTTCGTTAAAATAATAAAATAATCATCCATGTCCATATAGATTATGTATAATCATAAACTATCAAAAATGTATGTAGAAAATAATTAAAATGAAGTGAATATGGAGGTCAGGAACAAAAAGGTTCGCCAGTTATGGAGGTTCGACAAAACATGAGAAAACTCAGGCACTGGTTAAAAAATAATTCAAATTTCAAGGTTTATAGATGCAAAAATAAAAATTAATAGAATAATTTACTCTATACAAATTCGAAATTAATATGTCAGATTTAAAATCATAATAATTAATGCCAAAATATAAAAAATATCAAATAATCAATTTTAACAAAAAAAAAAAACAATCTAATCGCAAATTAACACAAATAGCTTCAAGTCACGTAATAATATAAAAAATTACCAAGCTTTTAATTAATCCAATAAGTCTGCTGCATGAAAAATTGAGTTTTAGGACAAATATCAATATGTTAACTCCTTCAATATTTATAAATTCACGTGAATCAACCCAGAAATGTCTCTGAATCGCAAATAACTCTTTAGCATTACTAAAATTCATGTGCAAACATATTAGAAATGTCAATATAAAAGTCTTATATCCTAAATTTGGTTATTTGCTGGTGATTCTTGATTTTTCTAGGTTGGTGTGTCGTGTTTGGATTGTTTGAGTTTCTGTGTTTTTTTAGGAATTTTCTTTGCATCTCAATTCCCAGGTTTTTCCTCGAAATCGTGCCAGAAGTTCTGAAAATGGTTGATTTAGGCTCTAAATAGAGAAACAGAGGAGGCACAGCAATATTGGCGGGCAGCCAATTTGCACCTAGTTTGCTGCCAAGCGCGTGCCAAGCTCATCTTGTCCATTTTTTGCTATTCCGATGCTATTTCACAAACTCCGGTATTGAATCCCCCATCCTACAGTCAAAGTTAGGGATGACAAGGCGTAGATTATTTTCGTGAACCCAACTCATTCTAATGTATTCTATAAACTAGTTTGGAAAGATACCAATAATATATTTTTTACTATTTTTTATGGGTTTGGATCTATTTCGATATATACTTTTAGGTATCTATTATTCAAACCTGCTTATATATTAATTATATTTTATTAAATTTTAATTATATATTAATTTAGAATTATTTGGAGTAAAATTATTTTAATAAAATTATATTAGTATATATATATTTTTATTTACAATCATTTAATTGAAAAAAAATATAATTTATATTTTAAATTTTATAATATTTTTAAAATTTATATTTAAACAGTCAATTAAAAAGATATGGATAGTGCTAAACAGGTTTGAGATAGAGAAGAAGAATAAAATGATAATTATAATTGAATCAGATACAAATAATTTAAATTTAAATGAATTTAGATTCGAGTAGGATAATTTTTGTGGGTATCCCGTCTATTGTCATTCCTAGTTAAAGTAGGTGAATAAATTAATAGCATGCAGTGGCCCACGGTTAATTTTTCAACGTATCAACATGAATTTTTGGTAAACTTTTAAGGGTTTTTCTACGTGAGTTTGTTATTTCGCATACAAGTTCGAAATCTTTTGGATTTGATTTGAAGTAAAATCAACAATCTAACATGCATAGTTATTTGATTATGAGAAATTTTGACTTAAAATTTCAGTTTTATGCTTAGCTATTGCATATGCCACATACATACTACAATAATATTTTTTTGAGAACTTTATAACGATATGAAAATGTGCATGGTTATGAATATGGTTACATTGAGAAAATTATGAACGGAAATTTATTGATCTAACATAAAAAGGAAAACTTTTTATACAAATACGCCAACTTGAAAAAACTTTCACAAATTAATGCGGAAATAAAAAAAATTATTACAAAACTACAGAATCTTAATAAATTTCAATGAAAGGCAAAAACTATTTCCTTCTTCCTTCCTTACCCTATCTGCAACAAAAATTCCTATTCCACAGTTCATTATATGTTATGGATGTTTTTTTATATGTATATAAAATCTTTAAAAAAAATATTAATATACTGGTATATTATATATGTTAGTAACATATTTATTCATATCCAGCGTATATGTATATAAACTATTCTAAGACAGTGTAGTGATAAAACTGATTTTTCATATGTTCACCATATGCACTTTTATATATATTATATCAATATATGCTCATTATATTTATATTTTTCATATGTTAATTAAAATTAATTTTATATTGTTCATTATATGTTATGTAAATGTACTTCTTAAAAATGTATATTGATATTTATATATGTTAGTTATATGTTATTTATATCCAGCGTATATGTACATAAATTATCTTAAGATAGTATAGCAATAAACTAATTTTGTATATATTTATTATATGTTATGTATATGTCCATAAAATCTAAAACAATATTTAATAACAAATACTGCTACTGTAAAAATTGTATATGTAAGACTACAAGTACATCTTGTAACTGTACATTAATATATTGTATATATTAGTTATATGTTGTTTATATTCAGAGTATATGTATATAAACTATCCTAAGATATTGTAGCGATAACTAATTTTATGGATATAATTTATTATATGTTATGCACATGCAGATATAATTTAAAATAATATTTAATATACTGCCATTGTAAAAATTTTATGTGAAATTATTAATGCAAATGCATCTTAAGACTGCATATTTATATATTGTATATGTTAGTTATATGTTATTTATATCCAGCATACATACATACGTATAAATCAAATAAAGCTTGAAAAAATGGGGGCTACAAAGTGATGTTTTCTATTGAATCGGGAGAAAACATGTGGAAAACAATAAAAATATAAATAAAAATATTACTTTAAAAAGTATAGCATTTTTTTAAAATAAAAACTTAAAAGAAATTAAAAAATAAAAAATAAAAAAAATTATAAAAAAAATTAACAACAATAAAAATGAAAATAAAAAAGGACTTTAATGGTGTAATTTCATCAAGGAAGAAGGTGCAAAAATACCCCTAAAATTTTTTCGTAGGTGCGGATTGACTCTTAATTTTATTTTTTTGCCATTTATGTACTTAAAATATTAAAAAGCTGCAAAGTAGTTTTTTTTTAATGAAAAGCAAATTGTCTATTATTGTTTGGTTAGTTAGCGAGAGAAAGTGCAAATATTATTGTCACCGAGGAGTGCAGATATTGTTGGTATCGGAAAGCTCACTCACCTGAAAGATATGCTTGATAGGTCTTAGTGAGAAAATATATTCGTGAACTTGACAACACATCTCAATTCAAAATCTTAAGGCATTGAGTTTATGGTCTTTTTCACTTATATACCCCTCATAAATCCCGTCTCTTTCCAATGTAAGATTTCTCTCACACTTGATAAATTTTAATAATCTCTACCTTAAGTGTGAGTTCCTACATCGGGCTTGGGCTCACCCTCAAGCAGAATACTTTCTAGACTCGGACTTGAGTATATGGCATCACTTTGAGCCTTTTATATTTTTATTAGCCTGCTCACCCAATGAGAGTAATCTTTTCTCTTCTACGTTGATGGATATGGACAAACATGGGATATGATCACTGTCTCCATACTTATCCCGTCGAACCACTGGCTCTGATACCCATTGTTAGAAAATTCTTATACTTTAGAACTTGTAAGTAAAATAAAGGATCAATCTATGAATAGAAAAAAAAAAGATTAAGGAGAAGAATAAGAGAAATAATTACAAAAGACACAAATTTATATGGTTCAGCATGGGAGGCTTCTCATTTTATTTCTTAGAGAGAGAATACAACTGTAGTTTTTTTTTTCTCATAATGCTACTTTATCTGCTTTTGTTATTGCCATGTATTTTAGCTCTGTGGTAGATAAAACAATCACACTCTACAAGGTTGACCTCCAACTAATTAGACCATTTGCAAGTATGAAAATGTATCCTATAGTAGACTTCCTATCATTTACATCTCTAGTGTAGTCTGATTCAATATATCCAAAACGGGGACCAAATTATTTACTGCATCATAGGAAATTCCATAAGTATTAGTGAATCCACTTTATAGCCTTCTAGTGTTCCTTGCCTAGGTTAGCCACAAACCTGCTAACCATACTAACTACTTGTGCTAAGTTTGGTCTTGTACACATCATTGCATGCATCAAAAACCCTATTGCACTAGCATACAAAACCTTTGCCATATACTGGTATCCCTATGTTCTAGGGCATTGATAGCTAGACAATTTGAAATGGTTAGTCTCAGGAGTAGTAACTAATTTTGCCTTGTCCATACTGAATCTCTTCAATAATTTATCAATGTAATTCTTCTCTAAAAGTTGTAGCTTCATGTTTTTCCTATCCCTATTAATCTCCATGCTAAGAATTTTCTTTGCAGTATCTAAGTTTTTCATGTCAAACTATAGACTTAACAAGAATTTAAAATCATACACATTTTTAATGTTTCTTTCAACAATTAACATATCATCAACATAAATCAACAAGTAGATGAAGGATCCATTCTTCAAATACTTAAGATATAGACAACAATTATACTCACAATGGGTAAAGCCATTACATATCATGTAAGCATCAAATCGCTTGTACCATTGCCGAAGACTTCTTTAATCCATAAATGTTTTTCTTGAGCTTGCATACTAGATGCTCATTATTTTGCTCCTCAGACCCTTATTGTTGATTCATATAAATCTGCTTCTCCAATTCACCATGAATGTAACATTCATATTTTATAAAAATTAAATAAATTAAGTAAATAATTTAAATAGAAAATTAAAAGATTAGAAGTAAAAAAGTAAAGAGTATATATGAAATATATATTAAATATACATAACATATACAAAAGTCAACTCTTGAATAGAAAAGTCAAAAGTCAAGTGATAAAATGGTAATTATATTTTGTAAAATTAAAATTAATTAAATAATTTAAAAATAAATTAATTATGGATGGAAGTGGTAATTTGTGATTTTTTAAATAAATAAATAAATAAATAATTAAAAATATAATAAAATAATATATATGGCCATATTTTTAGTGGAAGGAAAGAGAAATTAAAAAGTTGATCTTCATCTTCTTCTTCTTCAAGTGAAGGTCGAACCACCATAGCCTAAAGAACCAAGCTTTTTTCTTCTTCCAAGCTTCTATAATTGAAGAGATTTTAAGAATTTAAGTGGGATTTTGGTATTTTCTCCATAAATTGTAAGTTTTTCATCTTATTCTTTGGAATTCCATGAAATTGTGAATATGTGGATTTTGGGATTTTGTCTTAGCATGATTTAATTACTTGAATAAATTTGTATGAAGCTATAGTTATTAATGGTTCTTAAGTTGGATTAGAGGAAAGATGAAGTTTGACTTGAGTTTGGTTGTAAGAGTTGATTTAGGGTTATGGAAAATTTGAACTTTTGAAATCATGCATTTTAATTGTGAAAATGGATTCTAAATGTGCTATTTTGATGCATACACAAGGATTTTAATGTCAATGATGAATTTAACCAAGTTTGGTTAGAGATTGGATAAGGTAGTATTGAATTTAGGGTTTTAGAAGGAAATTTTCAAAATATTGGTATTTGTTTGATTTTAATATTTAAATCATGTTGTGTAATTATGTAAGTGATGAAAATAAGCTTGGATTAACAATTGGAATGAGTTGGAATGAAGAACCTTAATTGATGATGGTTATGGCATTTTAGGGTGTTGTATAAAGAGCATGTGTTTATTTAATGTGATTGGTTAAAACATGTTATAATATATTTTTAATGATGTAAATAAACTTAAAACACCAATTTAAATGGATTAACATGGATTTTCAATATTTAAGTAAGGTTAGGCAAAATTTTGGGATTTTGTAGGAGTGATGTTTAAGGTTTAATGTTTTAAATGTCTTGAAATGTGATTCTAAATGATAGTATTTATTTACATTTTGAATATGTATTAAGAGAAAGTGAATTGCCCAACCTTAGTGTTGAAGATCAATTTAAAAGTAAAAGTTGGGGAATGATTTTGAGCTTGTATTTGAGTGCTAATTGAGATAAGTACAAACTCTTGATAATTTAGGCGTATTGGTATTAAATTTGGCCTAACACATTTTGGGTAGAAAATGTGTTAAGCTACTTGGCAAAATGAACATTTATGAACATTGTGTTATAACATGTGAATTGTGATATACGCATTATGTGCATTATGAAAAGCCATTATTAATGACTAAAATGATTAAAATGTGATTTATGTGTATTATGTGAGAATGACCCAAAAATATTTGGGTAATATGACTTTAATATGAAATGACATACATTGTGACGAAATGATAAGATATGATAAATTAAAATAAGTTGACATTGATATGAATGAGAAAAATGAGAAAATTAGACAATGTGATGAGAAAAATAAGAAATTGAGGCAATGTGATAAGAAAAGTTGATTATGGAAAATATGTATTATTTGTATGCCTAGTATATTATTCAATTTTCAGAGTTTTGTGTTTGGCGGCATGCCTATGAGGTTATTCTCATTATTTTCCTTCGAGGCTAGACACTAGGCGTCACTGATATATGATTTGCCTTCGGGGCTAGACGCTAGGTGTCATTGATATATGATTTGTCTTCGGGGCTAGGCACTGGATGTCAATATGGACCAAAATAATAACTCTGAGATTTGAATAATATATTAGTTTGTTTAGGCCTATGCTTGTGTATATGTTTATGTGAATTATAAAAAGATGAAAGATTATGTTTTAAAAGTGGAATTGTATGCCACATTGTGAAATAATATGCAAAAGTATTATGCATTATTATTGTTTTAAAGTTTTATCATTATCAAAGTTTTATTATTATCAGAGTTTGTACTGCAGGAAGCAGGGTTGATCCGGTAGATCCGGAGAGTTCTTCTAGACCAGGTCAGGTCTAGACTTAAGGTTGATTGAGTGGGTTTTTGCTACTTCAAGATCAAACCAGTTGCCATCATGTATATATTTTATGTTATAGTCCATTATGTTATTATGTATATTATGGTTATGTTTTTTAGTACATTGTAAATTATAAAGATATTTTGGATAAATTCGATCATGTGGGGTTGTGTATGTGTACTTTGATATATATATATATATATGTATAAATATTTTGCGAAACTTGGAGAAATTGAGGAGTATTGGTGAAATGTGTGATTTATTATTTATTGGGAGTGCGTTTTTATGCAGGTTGAGTAATTATTGAATTTTTAGGACGTCCTATTTACAGATAAAACTCTGGCAAATTTTTTCCAGAGATTTTTTTTATGTAAAATGCTTATTTTAAGAATCTATAATTAATAAAAAAAATATTTTATTTAGCATTTAAATATACATTTTAAGGTGTTTCAGATTTTTAATTGGGAATATCTGAAATTTTATTAAACTGGGTTGTGATACTTCTATACTATATATGCGTATTTTACATATACTAGGTATATGTATTATATGTATATAGGATATAAGGATGTTACATTTATTTTGGTATCAAAGCCTAGGTTTGAGGTTCTAGACCTAGGTGGATTTTTAGGAGAAGAAAATGGAGATTTTAAATATGATTTTAAATCATGATACATGCATTGACATTATCATTTTATCTGATCTTTGACGTTGCAAAGTTTGTTTAATGTAACAAATATAAGTTGAGGTAGCGTCTGGGATGCGTAGATCAGAGTAGCGTAATGGAAGCGTTATTTTAGAGATTTTAAATTAAGGACCTTTGGAGCTTTCACTTAAAAAAATTTATTAAAAATTAAATTAAGATTTATGATTGATTCAATTGATGAATAAATGAAATTAAGGAAAATAATCAAGGATGATTTAAGATATGAAATAAAAAGTTTGAGAGATGAGTATGATAGTTACAAAAAATTTTATATGTGTGCTTTAAAGTAATATTGTTTGAATTTTTGGACAAATCTAGAAATGTTGGATAAGCTTAAAAATTTAATGGGAGGTTTTTCTATATGTTAGAATCTAATGTATAAAAGTTCATAATTTTTAAAGATGAATCACTAATTAAGAAAAATAGAAGAACACAAATTGTTGGAGCAGTTCCAGCAACTCATAATCTATAGAAGTTGAGAAACATATTTAAAAATTATGGAAAACGAACCTAGAAAAAATCTGAAAATTTACACATAATATCATACGTATTTCTAGAATATGTGGTTAAAATTTTATAAATTTTTATTAAGGTTTGATACTTGAAAAAAATGGATAACTAGGTACTGCTAGAGGAATTATTAAAGAGACAGATTCTGTAGGATTGGAAGACTTATTAAATATAGTAAATCAGCTTGGAAAAATCTAAAATTTTAAATATAAGTCCATATATGTGTCGAGTGCATATGATTAAAAGTTTACAATATTTTATAAAGAATTGGTGAGGAATGAAAAACTGAAAAGTGAGATTGATATTAAATTAAGGAAGTCACGTAGATTTATATAAGTGAGTAATAAATTAATTTCATATGACAAATGAATGAAGAAAATTATGAAAATTTATATTTGGATAGGTAGAGGTATGAATAAGGAATATGGAGTTTTTAATAATTTAGAACAAAGATTTCATAACTAAATTGAAGAGAGAAATGGTATATGATAGCGAATTGTTTATCATGGAAGTATATTGAGGATTTATTAATATGATGCATAGTATTTATTAAGTTAAGATTGACTATGACTAAGTGAGAATTTAAATATTGTTCCTTATATTGAGCAATTAAGATATGAATCTATATAAGCGAATTACTAAGTTAAAGCGAGTTGAGATTATGTATACAATCCATATTCGGTTGTTTGATTGAGATGTGTTCATTGATGCACTATGTAGAGATGAATATTATGAGAAAAGGTAATAAATGTGTTTTTGGAATATTTAAGGTGGATGTAAAGATTTAATAATGGATATAAGATGATTGTATAATAAATGATTTTTTTAAAAATTTATTTCTTGAATGGTAGTTGACTGACTAATCAAGACATGATCTAATTGATTTAAGTGGATGGAGTAAATTAAAACATAAGGCGTAGATTGTGGGAGTAGTTGTAATTGATATTAAATGATTATTAAAGATAGCAATGAGATTAATTTATTGGAGGAGTTTGAAAGTGTGATTTATATAAAGAGAATTTGATATTTTAAAAAATGCATAACCAAAAATTAAAGAATTTAGAAGTTAATGATAGAAATGATATAAAATGTATGGATGTACTGTTATATTGAACAGCTGAGTTTGTGGTTAGAATTTTGAGTTAAAATGTACATTGGATATAAATAAGTGGAGAGTTTATATTTATAGTGATCTTAATGATAAATAAAAGTGATTAAGAGTATTTGTAATGGAGGAGAGTAAAAAATTATATGATTAGTAATGATGATAAATGGTAACAATAATTTTGTAGTTAATTATGCAGAAAATAAAGATTTGTGTTTAATTATAGTGGACTAAAATATGGTACTGATTGTTAATCTGTATTGTTAAAGTATGTATATTCATGAGTTTGCAAATAAAAGAGAGATACTAGAGTAAGTAAATAGAAATTATGATCGAATAATCAATATTTAATAAAAAAAGTTAGTGTATAATCAAATTAAAGATAAGTTCTATTGAATGAAACTTAATGTAAGTATATTATATAAGCTTGTTGGTTTGTTTATGAAAGTTTAAACTTGGAATTTATTTTAATTGTTAGAGAGTTAGACATTACTTATTTGATGTAAGTAGGAGAAATTAGTATAAGAAAAAAAACTTGTTGGATAAATTTAGGTATAATTCATAATTATTGGTAAATGGAATCTAAGATTGGAAATGGAGTTTTATTGAGTATTAGTATATAATTGGCATGGGAATGTATATGTACATATATATATATATAAGTTGTTAATAATAATATTGTTAGATCATGTGTTTAGGCTAATAAAGAACAATTGGATAAGGGTAAATTATTTTAAAACAGAGTTGATATGCATTAACTCTTCATGTAGTAGGAGTTTAGATAGTAAATGTGTGATTTTGAGATGCCACGGGCATGTGACCATTGAGATATAGGCATAGCATCGAGATAAGAACCATTTGAGGAAAAGTTATAGTGAAGGCAGTGTTTATTTATAAACCCACGAGCGTGGGCTTGAAATGATACAACTGTGAAATATATTTTGTGAGATTGATAGTTTTATTTCATGAGATATAAGTAAGATTTGTGGTTGGTATAGTTGGAACTAGTAACCTTATGTTAGAAATTTATTTATGACAATAGACAATGTGGAAACAGAAGAAATTGTGAAAATATGATGAGCTATAAATGATGGGTAAGAAAAATGATTATGTAAATATGGTAATCATATAAAATATGAGAAGATGATAAATGAGAGGAATTATGAAATGTGATTAAGAGTTATATTGAATGTGTCTAAAAATGGTATAATATGAATAAGTTGATGAAATGATGTTTAAAGTGAATAAGACTAGGGGAAATGAATAAGTTAGGAGATGATCATGAGAATTAATTTGGAAAGATGTATATTGATTGTATATAAGCATTAACTTCAATAAGTTGAAATGAGTATTATTTGTGATGTTGTATCCAAAGAGAATTGGAATTTGAAAATAAGTTTGACCTAATAGAGTTAGGTCATAAATTGAAACAGAATGATGATTTTAAGTAGGCTAAAGGTTGACTAGAATAGAATAAGGCTGTGATGTTCATATTGTGATTGTTAGATCAATTGATATGGAATGTGGTAAGTTTATGAATAATTATTGAGATTCAAAATATATAGTTGTATTAAGAGTATGAGAGATATGTGATAATGTGTATGTTGGGTTGATGAATATCTTGTGGAAATGAATCTTAATAAGAAAATAATATTTCGTTGTTGTATACTGGTGATATTGAATTAATATGTGGTAATGGTATAAAGAGTGAGATCAAAGTGAAAATGTGTAAAATTATTGTGTTAAGACTTGTAAATTGGGAATTGGGAATTGTTATCATTTGTGGTTTTTACAAATAACTAATTGTAAATATAAGTAAGGGGTATGTAAACAAAGATACAATTCTGGAAATGATTATGATGACTGAATAGTCTGTATTAAGGTATAAGTCATTACAATTTGGTATTTTGGGAAACTAGGATTGTTGTAATTGAATAAATAATGCTGTTGTGTGATTATATTGGATATGTTTTTATAAATTACTATTGGATGTCTTAACAGATTGCTATGCAAAGATAATTCAAAAGGGTTTATGTGATTATTGTAAACTAAACTGACTTATTGCCCATTAATATTGGAAAATTCAATTATTACTATGATTTAAAAACAATGTTGATAAACAAATAGCTACTGTGAATTTTAAACAAGATAAACAATGAATTCAAATCTCCATTGTTGGTTCCTCCCAATTAAAAGTGTTGAAACAAACTGCCTATCTCTCATTGTTGCTTGGATCAATATTATTTTTGGTTGGAACAAAGAAAATCCGAGGCAATGGTCCCTGCCTCCTCAATTATTGTGTTTTTTTTTATGTTTTTGGTATGTATTTCTTTCTTTTATAGTTCCTAATTGTTGCTAACTCTCTGCCTCTTTGATAACCACAACTGCTAGGATTTTTAATTAATTCTGCTGATTGATTTTTACCCACTGCTTGATCCTTATTAAATCCTATATTTATATAACGTATATTAGGTTAAATCTGAAGACTCCCAAAGCTCATAAGATCATAATTAAAAATGGAAAATGATTTGAATTGAATCTGGATGCAGTGAAATCCAAGTTCAAAAATAACGTTAAAACTCAAGACACGTTACTTGCCATTTTGGGCCTACGGGGAATTGGGCGTGCCAATTCACTGCGGCTGGCTAGGCCTACAGGCATACAGTGAATTGGTGCTGCCAATTCGCCACAGCTGGTCGGATCAAAGGGCCTGCGATGAATTAGGAGCCCCAATTCACTGCAGTAGGACCCTGCGGTGTATTGGGTGCAACAATTCACCTCATCCAGGCCTGTGGGCTTGCGGCAGGGGCAAATTCATAATTTAAAAAAAAAAAAAACAAAACCATATGCTTGGACTGACTCGTCTTGAATTTTTATCAGACTTATTTTACCATTTAAAATTCAACCAGCTTATTTTAGGTCTAATTAGAATTGGATTGACCTATATTTAAAAATCAAACCGAATTTAATTTGACCTTTTAATTAGGATCGATTAGCTAAGGGTAAAAAATAAGGGTTTACAGTTTGCCCCCTGCTTGAATGATTTTGAATTTATTTAGAGAGTGAAAATCAACATGACTTTTGAATTAATTTTGGTGAAAATGGGTTATGGACCCGAGGTGGTTTGGGTTCTGGACCTGGATTGAGTTCTGGACTCGAAAAAATATTTGGGTTCTAGATGTGAGGTGGTTTGATTGGGTTTTGGACCCGAATTGGTTTTTTTTCTGGACCCTAAATTGAATTTGGTTATCTACCCGATACTGGATTTGATTTGGGTGCTTGACTCGATATTAGATTTAAATTGAGTGCTCGACCCAAAACTGGATTTGGATTCTCGACCCAAGATTAGATTAGGGTTCTCAACCTAAGACTGGATTATGGTGCTTGATCCGAAATTGAATTAGGGTGCTCGACCTAAAACTGGATTAGGGTTCTCAACCCAAGACTGAATTAGGATGCTCGACCTGAAATTGGATTAGGGTGCTCAAACCAAAATTGGATCAGGGTGTTCAATCTAAGACTGGATTAGGGTGCTCAACTAGAAATTGGATTAGTGTGCTCGACCCAAAATTGGATTAGGGTTCTCGACCCAAAACTGAATTAGGTTGCTCGACCCAAAACTAGAATAGGGTACTCGACCCAAGACTGTATTAGGGTTCTAGACCCGGATTGGATTAGGGTGCTCGACCCAAGACTTAATCTCTTCTAGCTTGATCATCTTTTTATTGTTTTAGAATTCTAACTTTCTTCTATCTAATTGGTTCTATTCTTTAATGGATTATGCTGAACTTCTATCATCTGAGAGATTTAGCTTTCTTCTAGCCAGTTGATCCATTCTTCAATGGATTGCCTTCAGCTCTTCTAGCTGGACTGATCTTCTATCATTTGAAAGTGCGGGCTTTCTTCTTGCCACTTGTTCCATCCTTCAATGGATTGATTTCAACTCTTATAGCTGGACTGGCCTTTTATCTTTTGTATCATCATTCTTTTAGGTTCTTACTTTCTTCTTTCATTCTTACTTTTGTAAAAAATTCAGCTATTTTTTAGCTAGCTCTCATATCCTCTCTTTGCCCCCTGTGTGGCAAAATATTAAAAGTGAGTATGAAAATATTTTGTACACACATAAAATCAAGAATTGAAAAGAAGAAGTTTTGTCCCCCTATGTAGGCTCAAATCAATGATTTTGTTCCCATGTAGGCTTTGATCAATGTTTGCATTTTTTTTGGTTCCTTTCATAAGCATGCATCTTTATTTTTGCAATATGACTGGATCTTTCTCAAGTGATGGGCCTTCCATGCCCCCTGATTCTATATATGCTTCTGATTGTTTACTTCACAAAATGTTTGGTATTCTTTTTGACAAAGAATAGACAATACAGTGTGATATGCTCATGTATACATGATATGCATGAATAATACTTATGGTGATTCTATTGACTCATAGACCGGGGTGACCAGCTGAAGTGCCTCCATGGATTCCTTCCAGATGCTCGTTCATGCCTTGTATTAAAATGGTAGAAGACTTTACTTTTATGGCTTTCCAAATATTGAAAACATGAGTGGTAGGGCATAGAGATACATCCATTTCTAACTATGATTCAACACATTAGTTGGTAGCTTCCTCATAACCTTGAGAATGATTATTTATTTTTCCCAATGTGTCATTTGAGATTCAAAGGTGCGACATACTTCTCTTAACTTGAAAGTTTATATAACAAGAAATACCTTTTTTTTTAAATCACATTCTGGCTTTGTCATATTGGTCTCATTATACCTTAAGATTTGATTTTTCCAAATTAACATATCTATAACATGACAACCCTAGTTACAATACTAAACTCGGAAATCATTTCTATTTGAGTAAGAACTGTTGCACTTTAGATAGGCATATACACATTACTTGGCCAAAGCTCTCATTGAGCTTAAATATTATCTATCTCATAGGCATGTTTATTCAAATAATCCCTACTAATAGACTCTACCTACCAAGAGAGATCAATAGATCTTTAACAGGCTTGAAATGGGATCTATAAGGGATATCGGTTAAATGAAGGCCATTTTCAAATCGGAGCTAACGTGACACAAATGACACATCTTCACATTATAAAGAGTTTTGAACATTCTTCCATCTTTTTAGCATGAATATGGATCTTGATTAGGACAGTCTTTGCCTTTCTAAAAAGTTGGAGACCCCTCATTCTTTCACTTTTTTTCCATTTCCTTTCTTTTTGTTTATTTTTTTTTCCTTTCTTTTGGTATTTCATTATTTTGTCCTTTTTCTATGCAGAACTCCAAAATTACTATTTTGGAGCTGTGACGGGTGTTATGAACTTGATGGTCTTTCTCCTACTTCTCTAATTTTGGTTGAATCTCTGGTTGGGTTGGACCAATTAAAGTCAAACTTCTTCTAAGTGGACGTCTTCTATTATTTCAGGTAGAAAGAACTTTGTTGGATTTCTGCATTGCCCTTTCAAACTTTTGTTATTTTATTTTCCTTTTCTCTTTTCTTCTTTTTTTCTTTTTTTAGCTCTAAGATAGTCTTATTGTTCATACTATCGGTTCTAAGAGTAGCATAATTCTGCTTCAATGAGAATGAATTATTTGTAATCTTGATGCCATCAAACCTAAATTCGGGTAAATTTCAACTTTCTTCATAGCCTTGATTGAACATCCCTTTCTTCAGTCATTTTGCCCCTTTGCATCAGTGATAATCAGACTTGTCATAAGTGTCATAATAGCTCAGGGTAGGTTATCGAGGTTCACAAGCTAATAAAAATGCAAGCTAAAATCTTATGAAGGCTTAAAAGTAACAAACTAGGGATTGATATTAATGAGGTAGATTCTAGTCATTGGCTTACCAAACAATGCCTAGATCATTTCTCCCTTAAATAAGCAAAGTTTAATTTCATCTCAAAAGTTTGTCAAAGCATGTTCTAAGATTGACTAGGACCTAGACACTTATAATTATGTAGGAGCCCTCTCTAATTAAGCATACACAACTCAATGCTATAGAACAACTCCCTCACCTAGTAAAGTCATTCAAATTATGATGCATAGATATACTAATTTATGAATATCAAGCTATATTCATCATTGGTTGAGCACCAAAATAAACAAAGACCAACAAAAAATTAATGAAAATAATTTATTCAAAACAATCTTAATTTGAAAAATATAATTGTTCTAAAAACACCAAAGAAAGAAAATGAAACTAAAAAACCAAACAAGCCAAGGGAAGTTTTATTGATTTGAAGTCAAAAGAGCTTTCTCTACTTGGACATATTAAGGGCAAGGACCAAAACTAGCAACCCCTTTCTCAGCAATTTCTCCATCCATATCTTAAAAAGACAACAAGATAGAACTTTCCATCAATCCTCCTTCTATCATGAAGATCGCTGGCGGTGGCATTCTTCCAAACTTAGGCAATGGATTTCTTTTAGTATTGGATTTATCAGGTTTGAATAGCTTGCCACTATCGATCAAATCTTGGATCTTGTGCCTTAATCAAGCATATTTATCTATATCATGCCCTTACATTTAATGGAATTGACAGAAGGACTTGGCTTCAAAATTTGCTGGCAGAGGATTGTGTAGTAGTCAAGGAGCCAATGGCTGTAACTTATTGAAAACCCAAGATAAAGTTCTCCATAACTCTTAAAATTGCCTCTTATTCCCTTGGTCAGTAGTTTCATGGACATCCATTTCTTTTTGTTCACTTTGACTACCATATTGGTAGTTCCCTCTTTCATTCCTCCTTCTAGAAAAGCGATTCTTCACCCGTTTCCACTCTTCTATTTGTAAGCCAGCTTGGAGAAGATCTTTGAAATCTCTGATAAGGGTGTGGGACATGCTTTCACGAAGATTAGGTAGCACCCCTCTCACAATCATCCTAATCTGATCTGACTCATCGGGCTTTTTCTTGAGCAATGCAACTTTGTTTGTCCACCTTTTCACATAGTCAACAAAATTCTCATTCTATTTCTGCCTGATTAACTCAACTTCCAACAAAGTCACTTTTAATTCCACATTATACCCATACTACTGGATGAAGGCTTTATACAGCAAATCTCAGTTCTTTTGAGTACTTTCCTCTAAGGTATTGAACCAATTTTGCACAACAGGATCCAGTAAAAGATGAAATACCTTAGAGTTTGAGCCTTAGTTGCTTGGGCAGACTGCATGGAAGTGATGTACTATTTAACATGCAAATGAGGAATTCATGTACCATTGTACTTAGAAAAAGCAATCATTTTTAACATATGACTTCCTCATCTTGTTCAAACAACTTGTCTACTTATAACATCTCTTTGGTTTTCAGCTTCTTTTCAAACTTCTTCTTCAAGTCCACAATCATCTTCTCTACATTAAAAGTCTTGGTCTTTTCAACAGTTGATTTCTCCACAACCTTTGACTCCTTCTTATCTTGAGGATCTTGAAAGTACTGTGCCTAGTATTCATCATCATCCATAACCATCTTGTCATCATTGAAGGCTACTTCACCAACCTTAGCCTTTCCTTTGTCTTTCTACTTTTTGGTACTAGCAGATGCTTCAGCAGCATTCCTAAATATTGCAACCATTTGGCTTCTCATGGTCTTAGCCAGGACCCCTTTAGTTCTTCCATTTTGGCATTGAAGGCATCATCTATCATCTTTTGAATATGTTATGGCTCTGTTGCTTTTGGTGAGAAAGTGACTGAGTCGTGACTGAATTCTACATCGTCGGTATAGATTGGAATGTTGTAGGCTCTTGAACTGTTATAATCTAGGGTTGTGAGCCAGAAAGGATCAATAATATGAGATGCAATGCATGTATGCATGGATGCATAAGTAATAAACAAATCAAATCAACTCAACATAGTAGGAACGAACCTTCCAATCTTATAACTTTCACACATGAATAGTGAGTCCCTTTTCCTAGGTATGTGATCAACAAAATATCAACATGGGATATCTTGTTTTTGAATAATTCACTCAGACATTTAACCAATAGTTGTTTTTTCAAATTTAGAACTCAGTCCATGATAACTCCCATTAATTAAGTCTTAATCAATTGGATCAACAAAAGATAGCTTCTATGCTATATTAGATTATAACTAAATTATAAAGTTTATCAAAAATAGATTTCTAATTTTGAAAAAAAAAAAACTAATGATCCATACTTCAAACAAGCCTATGATTAATAAGATTAGTGTAAACTAGGCCCACATTTGATTTTAAGTATTCCATTATTATCCTAAATAGTTGTAAGCCCAATGAAAAGGTTCATTTAAAATGTTTTTGTTTCAAAGTCCATTGTAAATATTTTTTGGGCTTTGAGCTTGGGCCATGAAGTGAAAAATATTTTTGTTTCAAAGCTCATTGTGAAAATATTTGTTTGAAAATAGATTGGGTTTTGAACTTGGGCCATGAGGTAAAAAGAAATTTTGACCCATCTTAAAAAAGGTTTTATGTCCAAAGACCATCATTGAAAAGTGTTGAAAATAATTTTGAAAATAGTTTTGGTCTTTTGGGCTTAAAAATTATTTTGGGCTTACAATATAATTAAGTCATATTAGGAATGGAATAAACCAAATAAGCCATGGTTCAAACTAAGATATATTAATCATAGTCAAAGAGAAAACACTTGGGTATAAACCTAAGGAAAGTAACTAGACCAATTACATGGGCTTTAGTCTTTGGGTTGAAAAGTTTAGGCTCCCATAGCAAGTATATATCAAAAGGTACTAGGATATGAGTGGTTATGTCATGCTCGATCTCCACACATTAAGTGAAAGTATGGTATCCCTTATATAATACAACATGGGTAACATAGGTGTCCTAACTCACGCACATAATGCAATCTGATGCAATGGACAATATCATAATAAGAAAGAATAAAATAATATAAAGACCAATGGAATCAACTTCTCTTATCCCCAGTAGAGTCACCACTGTGAGCGGAGATTTTACCCCCACTCCCATGTGGAATGATTCTTGCAACTTCGGCACTGTTGGGCTTATTGCCTTAGAGAACACGGCCTAAACCTGGAGAAAATAAAGTTGCCATCCGGATGGGCTGAGAAAGAAGAAAGGGGTGGATGACTCTATTTCTAAGAAGTCTCCAACCCCTTAACGGGTTCGGAAAGTTGGGATGCATGGGAATGGTGAGAAGTGGCCCAATACCCTCATAACGCTTGGTTTATTGGAATCAACCTCCTTTTCAGAATTGAATATTATTAAATTCTTAAATATTATGATATTATCCATACTACATGAAATTAATAAAATAAAACATCATATTAGTAAAATAAAACAAATAAAATAGGCACCCATCCAAGGATGGAAACATGCCCTTACAATGTCCAAACGTCCTTACAATTAAATCAAATAGGACACCCACCAAATGGTGGAAACGTGTCCCTTACAATTATCTCAAAAACCTTAAAATAAATTAAATTATATAAACTAAATAAACAAGGTGCCCACACTAGATAGAAACATGCCTTTTATAATTCCCTTTAAATCCAAATAAATTAAATATAAACTCATAAATACATAAATAATCATTGTAATAAAATTTGGACTTAATTAAAAAGGAAACAAGATAAATAACAAAGAATACAGTGAACAAATAAATATTGACCCTATTGACAAGGGATCACGTACGGTGGTTCCGCTAGCTGGTTAGCAGGCGGGGCTCAAGGAGGCAACGCCTCCAGAAGGTAGACGGTTTACACGATATGGTTTTGTTGGAGAATTAGGATTTTCCTAGACTAGGGTTTTATATTTATACAAATTAGGATTTTTCTTAAATTAGGGTTTTAGGGTTTTAATTTTAGAAAAATAGTATTAGGGTTTAGGGTTTTGGAAAATGGATTATGGTTTTGGTATTTTGGGAAACTAGGGTTACTGTAATTGAATAAATAATGCTACTGTGTGATTATATCGGATATGTTTTTATAAATTACTATTGGATGTCTTAACAGATTGCTATGCAAATATAATTCAAAAGGATTTATGTGATTATTGTAAACTAAGCTGACTTATTGCCCGATAATATTGGAAAATTCAAAAATTACTATGATTTAAAAATAATGTTGATAAACAAATAGCTACTGTGAATTTAAAACAAGATAAATAATAAATTCAAACCTCCGTTGTTGGTTCCTCTCAATTAAAAGTGTTGAAACAAACTGCATGTCTCTCGTTTCTGCTTGAATCAATATTATTCTTGGCTGGATCAAAGCAAATTCGAGGCAAGGGTCCCCGCCTCCTCAGTTGTTGTGTCTTTTTATGTTTTTGGTATGCTTTGCTTTCTTTAATAGTTCCTGATTGATCCTAACTCTCAACCTCTTTGATAACAATGACTGCTAGGTTTTTTAATTAATTTTGTTGATTCATTATTGCCTACTGCTTGATCGCTTATTAAATCATTTATATATATAAGGTATATTAGGTTAAATTTGAAGACTCCCAAAGGTCATAGGATCATAATTAAAATTGGAAATTGATTTGAATTGAATCTGGATGCAATCAAATCCATGTTCAGAAATAACAATAAAACTCAAGACCCGTTACTTGCCAATTTGGGCATGCGGTGAATTGGGCATGCAAATTCATCGCAATTGGCCAGGCTAAAGGGCTTGCGGTGAATTGGGGCTAGAGCCAAGCCTTGGCCAAGGCTTGTGGCAAATTGGGGATTCTAATTCATCACAGCTCACTGTAGTAGGCCCCTGCAGTGAATTGAGCCCACCAATTCAACGCAGCCAGGCCTGTGGGCTTGCGATAGGGGTAAATTCATAATTTCTCCAAAAAAAAAAAAAACAAAACCATATGCTTGGACTAACTCAGCTTGAATTTTTTATCAGACTTATTTTACCATTTAAAAATCAACTAGCTTATTTTAGGTCTAATTAGACTTGGACCGACCTATGTTTAAAAATTGGATCGAATTTAATTTGACCTTTTTAATTAGGATCGACTAGCTTAGGGTCAAAATTAAGGGTCTACAGGTATCTTAGGAACTATGCAGTGTCATTCAATTCCTTATTTCTTGTAGAAATATATGAACTACTTAGATGTGTACTCACTCCCATTGCCAGACCTTAAGTACTTCAAGATTTTTTCTATCTATTTCTTGATAGAGTCATATTTTGACTAAAATTTTGGGTCATTCTAACTTTGTTTTTAACTATTTTCAATTGAATATGATATTTTTTCCTTTATTGAAGTTATAATATCTATAATCTTAGCTTGGAAAGTAAAGATAAGAATTTTTACTAAAAAATAGTGCAAAAATGAAGAAATAGTGCAAAAAGGTGTAGAGGATACAATGCCACGACCATGGCACTAAAAGGCCACGACCATAGGATCCATTTTGAAGTTGACAAAAGATGGGGAGAAAAGAATGAAGAGTTCTAGAAGAGAAATGAAAGCCATGACCATGGCCGTGGAATCAGATTCGACACTGCCTAAGAATCTTGAAGGAAAAGAGCAAAAGTTCTAATGTAGATTCAAAGGCACTAAAAGGCCATTACTCTGGGAATTGCGGAGGGAACTTAGAACTGCAATTTTCAAGGAAATTTTAAAAATTTGACTCCTTTTTGGATCAAGATACCTTTAAACCTATCCTAATCTGTTCTTAATTTGATTATATGTTGTTTTACCCCCTATGAATACCCTAATTATCTCCCATAAAAGATGAGGATATTTTTGATATAGTTTTTTTCTAGCTTTAGGGATATAATTCATCTTGAAAAGAAGGAAGAATTTTTTTTTGTGCAAGAAGACATTCAAGTCTAAGAGCTTTCTTCTTTCCAAGTTTCATGTTTTTAATTTGTGTGAGTGGGGATTTTCGCCCCCACTCCCGTATGGAATGGTTCTTACTACTTTGGCACTGTTAGGCTTAGGGCCGTTGTAGACACTTAATATTTGACCCAGTCTGGTCCAATATTTTTTTAGTCCAAAATAATTTTTGTGGTATTTTAATTAAATAATATTTATTTTAGTATTTATTATTTATAATTTTTAATAAAAATAAAAAGGCAATATTAATAAAGTTAAAAAAATATATAAAAATAAATAAATAAAAATTGGCGGTGGAAAAATCGGTGACGAAAAATTTTGTCGCCGAAAGTGAATTGGCTTGGGCCAAATTGCAGCAGGAAATTCCTGCGGCAAATTGGCTGGCCTGCCCCAACGCTCGCTCACAATTTCATCGCCCGCAGTAATGTTTTGCCAGCTCAATTTTTCAGCGCAGTTTTTTCGAAATTGATTTCTATTTGGTTTTGATTTCTTTTCCTAAATAGTTTTAATTTCCTTAGATAATTAGAAGTAGGTTTTTTTTATTTTTCCTATAAATACCATATTAAAACATAGAATTGGGGGGATCAAGACTTTGGACTTCTGACTTGAGAGGAAAAAGAAGACAGAAATCCTAGAAGTAAGAAACGACAAAAATTAAAAATAAGAAGCATTCATCAATCCATCAAAGGCAGCAACATTGCCTTTGTTATTGCTCATCCATAAATCAATTTTTTGGTAGAGCCTTCAAACGTAGGTAAATTGCTCTAACTTTAGTTTATTCAATCATCAATCATCTTCATCTTTTAAACCATCATCACACTGCCTAGTTATTTAATTCTTCCTTTAATTTAATTTAGGCAGTAGCACGAATTGATTCATACAATACTTAAGATCTTAATTAAAGTAAATAAAATAATCGTTCAACACAAATCTAATTTTAAAAACCCTAACTATCCAAAACCCTAGCTTCCTAAAATCCTAATTCCCAAGCCTTAATTCCAGAAACCATAAACATGAGTTTGCAAATAGTTTAATTATTAAAATTGATCCAATAAGCCAAATTTCTAAACTCTAAATCTAGTAAACTCTAAGAACCAAACCCTAATTTGCCTTATATTTCCTAAAACCAAAATAGCTTTTCAATTATCAAAACCCTAAATTATTTTCTTAAATTCTAAAATTCAAAGTTGCTTTATTGAATCCTAATTTGTTTTCCAAACATCCTGTAGCCTAAGTCATTGATTAAACTTTAAAACCCTAAACTATTTTTTCCAAAACTCTAAACCCTAAATTATTCCATTAAAGTCTCGAAGCCCTAATTGTTTTCCAAAATCTTAATTTATTTCCTGAATAATTATTTCTTCTAAAATTATAAATCAAAAACCTTAATTTTTCAAACCCTCATCCAGTAAACCTACAAACCCTTAAGCCCAAATCCAAAAACATCCAAAACCCTAAATCTTTAAAACATCCAGTAGCTATGTTATTACCTTAAAATATTGCTCATCTAATTAAACTAGTATATGCAAAACCCTAGTTATTGAACAACAAATCCTAGAAACCCTAATTAATGCATGAATCCCTAAAGTTAATATATTTACTGTTTTATTTAATTTGGATGAATGTTTATCATATATTTTGATTGATGTTTGATATCTTTGATGAATGATTTATTTATTATGAATGGTTATTTACTTTTATTGATTTATTTTGATTTTCAAAAATTGTAAGAGGTATGTTTCCATATTTTTGGGTACCTCATGTCGTGAGCATCATGTAATTTATTTTATTTTAAAGTTTTTGGACTAATGTAAAGGGCATGTTTCTACCTTTCGGTGGGTGTCCTATTTAGTTTAGACATGAATGATGTAAGGACATGTTTTCATCCTCGGATGGGTGTCCATTTATTTGTTTTGTTTGGACATTGCTTTGATTTTAATATAATGATGTTTTATTTTAGTTGTTGCATATAATATGGATAATATTGTCATATTTAAGAATTTTATAATATTAAGACCTGCAAAGGAGGCCGGTTCCAATGAACTGGGCGTTGTGGGGATGCTAGGCCATTTCTCACCTTCCCCACACGTACCCAACTTTCTGAACCCATTAAGGGGTTGGAGATTCCTTAGGAATCGATTCATCCACCCCTTTCTTTTTTCCCAACCTGTCTAGGTGGCGACTCTATTTTCTCCGGGCTTAGGCCCGTGTTCTCTAAGGAGTTGAGCCTAAACAGTGCCGAATTTGCAAGAACCATTCCACCGGGAGTGGAGGCGAAAATCCCCGCTCACAGTGGCAACTCCATTGGGGATAAGAGAAGTTAATTTTGTGTGTCTTTATATTATTCTATTCTTTCTTATCAAAGTATTATCCATTGTATCATATTAGATTACATCGTGTGCATGAGTTAGGACGCCCGTGTTACCCGTGTTGTGTTATATAAGGGATACCATACTTTCACTCAAGGTATGGAGATCGAGCATGGCATAACCACTCATAGCCTCGTACTTTTTTTATATATTTGCTATGGGAACCTAAGCCTTTTAATCTAAAGACTAAAGCTCATGTAATTGGCCTAGTTACTTTCTTTAGGTTTTACCCTAAATGCATGTTGTTTGACTATGGTTAATTTGCCTTGGCTTAAATCATGGCTTATTTGGTTTGTTCTTTTTCTAGTATGACCTAAGTACATTGTAAGCTCAAATAAATATTTTCTTTAAAGTCCAAAAGACCAAAGCTATTTTCAAAACTTTTCAAGATGGTCTTTGGACATAAAACTTTTCTAAAAATAAATTAAAAAAAATACTTTTTTCATGTTCCAAATACAAAGCCCAAAATCCATTTTTTCTAAAATATTTTTTCAACGGGCTTAGAAACAAAATTATTTTCATCCATCCTTTTCTTACAAAGAGCTTGCAAATTATTTAGGTCAATTACGAAATATCAAAAATCAATTGTGAGCCTAGTTTATACTAAGAATAATTAATCACGGGCTTGTTTTTTGCATGAACCATTAGTTACTTTTTCAAGTGAGAAATCTATTGATAATAAACCTCTTAATTTAGTTTTAATCCAATATAGCATAAAAGCTATTTTAGTTGGTTGAATGGATTAAAACCTAATTAATGGGAATTATCATGAACTGATTTCCATTTTTGAAAATATAACTATTGGTTGAAATGTCCTAGGGAATTATTCGAAAAATAAGATATTCCATGTTGGTATTTTTTTAACCATATTACCTAGGAAAAGAGACTTGCCAATCGTGTGTGGATGTTATAAGGTTGGAAGGGACGTTCTACTTATCTTTGTTGATTGTTTGCGCATACATACATTTGCATCTCATATCATTGATCCTCTTTGGCTCACAGCCCTGGATTATGATAGTTCAAAAGCTTACGACAATCTGACCTATGCCGAAGATGAAGAATCTAGCAACTACTCAATCTCTTGCTCACCAAAAGCAATGGAGTCTGAACACATTCAAAGAATGGTGGATGATGCCCTCAATGCCAAGATGGAAGAAATAAAGAGGCCCTGGCTGAGACCATGAAGAACCAATTGGCTACAATTTTAGGAAATAATGTTGAAGCATCTGCTAGCACTAAGAAGCCAAAGGACAAGGGGAAGGCTAAAGTTGGTGAAGTGGATTTTGATTATAATAAGGTGATCATTGATGATGATGATGATTGGGCTCAATACTTTCAAGATCCTCAAGACAAGAAGAAAGAACCAAAGATTATTGAAAGATCAGCTATGGAGAAAACTGATACTTCTGATGTTGAAAAGATGATTGCAGATTTGGAAAAGAAATTTGAGAAGAAGCTGAAAACCGAAGAAATGTCCAAAGTTGACAAATTATTTGAGCTAGACGAAGAAGTTCCACATAAATTCAAGATGCCATCCTTTGCAAAGTTTGATGGAACCGAAAATTCTCACCTCTATGTGAAGCAGTACATCACTACTATGCAGTCTGCCCGAGCTACTAAAGCTCAAACTCTAAGGTATTTCATGCTCTCATTGGTTATCCAAAATTGGTTCAACACCTTAGAGGAAAGTACTCAAAAAGATTGGAACATATTGTACAAGGCTTTCATTCATCAATATGGGTACAATGTCGAGCTGGAAGTAACCTTGATGGAGGTGGAGTCCATTAGACAAAGGCCAAATGAGAATTTTATGGACTATGTGAAAAGGTGGAGGAATAAGGCTGCTTTGCTCAAGAAGAGGCCTGATGAATCTGATCAAATAAGGATGATTGTGAGAGGGGTGTTGCCTAGTTTTTGTGAAAGGATGTCTCATACACTCATCTGGGATTTCTGGTAACAGCATTTTTGCACTTTTTTTTAGTATGATTTTTATGTGTTTTTAGTTATTGTTTCATTTGATTTTTGTTTAAAGTTTGTTTAAAGTGTTTGTTTTAGGTTAAAGTGCAAAAACTCCCTTGGATGATCAAAACAATGAAGGAAGAGCATGAATCAAGCAAGACATGGCCAAGCCAAAGCAACCTTGGCTGTGTCCCTCAAAAGAATTCCAAGACAGTAGCTGACACGCCCAAGAGGCACGGCCAAGCCACTGGCCGTGTCTCACCTGAAGAGCAAAATCAAGAAACCAAAGAAATGAACGCAGAAGCTGACACCATCACATGACACGGCCAGGAGCTTGGCCGTGTCACCCTAGGAAATAAAGAAAACAAATTGACAAAGCTGGAAGCAGAAGGTGAAACAGCAAGCCACTGGCCGTGTCACATGACACGGCCAGGAGCTTGGCTGTGTGACCTAGAAGAAAAGAAGGAAAGAAATGGCAGAAGGAGACAAGACCAGCAAGCTTGGCCGTGTCCCAAGCAAAGTGAGAGACACGGCCAGTAAGCTTGGTCGTGTCACCTAGGGCAACCTTGAATAATTGAATTCTTTTGCAGACAAGTGGGGAACAAAGACTAGCTTTTGCCAAAAGTAATATTAAACAAAAGAAAAGCTTGCCTAATTTGAGGAAAAGAAAGATAAAGCAAAGGGAATGTGGGAGACAAGGGAGAGTGGTGTGAGTTGGAAGATATGGGTTGTGAGCTGGAAGGTATGGGCTGTGAGCTTTGAAGGGAGTTAAAAGGAGAAGAAAATGAAGAGGAGAGGGGACGTGAAGGCTGGAACAAGGGAGAAGGAGCCAACTGCTGAAGCAAAGAGGAGAGTCTTGAGCTGAGTTTGAAGAAGGAGATACATCCTATACAAGACCTAAACCAAGAATCATGGATTGAAGTGAAGAAATACAAATTATTCGCCATGGATTGTTTGGTTCCTTTTACTCATTTCTCTTGTTCTATTTTTCTGGTTTTGAACATGAACTAATTCATTTTCTATCTAGATATTGATGAACCCTAGCTTATTTGTATGGATTGAATAATCTCATTTAATTGAATCATTTGATTGAGTTGTTTTATTCTTATGATGCTTAATGATTTATTTCCAAATGATAATAGCATGCTTATTGATTGGTTGCAATTTTCATATTATTGACTTGAGAAAGCTTGATATGAATTGAATACTCATAAGGGTTGAGGATTGATTGGAGTGCTAGAGATAGACTTACAAGATCCTTTGGTTTATAGTTCCTTGTTCTTAATGCAAGATCTATTTAATTGTGTTTGAGAAGAGATTTCGGCACTCTACTTAGTGATTAGGGATTAATTCACTCGAGAGAGGTTTTAGTCTAAGTTATAGGAATGCCAATTCAACTCTATTATGTGATTTAATTGAATTAATTTTCATAAATATAATTGTGGCTAGGGGGATTCAATATCTGGATAGTATTATTATCATCAATCCTTTTTGCATAACATTTAATTTCTCTTTACTTTCAGTTATTAAATTAGTTGTTGTTAATTACAAAACATCACAAAACTATTGATTTGCTAAACAACGGTTAAGATTTGTACTAGTACTTAACCTTGTCCTTAGTGGAATGATAACTCACTCACTACTTTATTACTTGGGCGACCCGTGCACTTGCGGTATTGCTATAGCATTAGGCTCGCGCGCACCATTTTCAAAGATCTTCTCCAAGCTGGTCTACAAATTAAAGAATGGGAAAGGGAGAAGAACTGCTTGTCGGCAAGAAGGAATGAGAAAGGGAATTGCCAGTCAGGTAATCAAAGCATGCAAAAGGAAGTTGATGTTAATACAACTGGTCAAGCAAATAGAAGGAAATTTTTAGATCTGAGGAAGCCTTTATCTTGGGTCATCAACAAGCTACAAAAGAAGGGACTATTACAGCCAGTGGCCCCTCGACCTTTGCCAAATCCTTTACCCCCAAAATTTAATACTAAAGCCTTTTGTGAGTTTCATCAGACACAAGGACATGGGACAGAAAAATGCTTGCGACTAAAACATGAGTTTCAAAATTTAATTGACAGTGGTAAGCTGCTAAGCCTGATAAGACCAGCACAAAAGACAATCCATTGCCAAAGTTCAACAAAGTGCCACCACCAGCAACTTTCATGGTAGGAGGAGGATTGGAGGAAGATCTTATCTTATACTCCTTTCAAGATGGGAATAATGAAGATGTGAAAGGAGAAGAAACTTAGCATCATGTAATTTATTTTATTTTAAATGTAAAGGGCATGTTTCTACCTTTTGGCGGGTGTCCTATTTAGTTTAGACATGAATGATGTAAGGACATGTTTTCATCCTCGGATGGGTGTCCATTTAATTGCTTTGTTTGGACATTGCTTTGATTTTAATATAATGATGTTTTATTTTAGTTGTTGGATGTAATATGGATAATATTGTCATATTTAAGAATTTTATAATATTAAGACCTGCAAAGTAGGTCAGTTCCAATAAACCGGGCATTATAGGGGTGCTAGGCCATTTCTCATCTTCCCCACACGTACCCAACTTTTCAAACCCATTAAGGGGTTGGGGATTCCTTAGAAATCGAGTCATCCACCCCTTTCTTTTTTTTTCAGCCTGTCCGGGTGGCGACTCCATTTTCTTCGGGCTTAGGCCCGTGTTCTCTAAGGCCCCGAGCCTAAATAGTGTTGAAGTCGCAAGAACCATTTTACCGGAGTGGGGGCAAAAATCCCGCTCACAGCAGTAGAGAACACGAGCCTAAGACCAAAAAAAATGGAGTAGCCACCCGGACTGGCCGAGAAAATATAAAAGGGTGGATGACTCGATTCCTAAGGAATCCCCAACCCCCTAATGGGTTTGGAAAGTTGGGTACGTGTGGGGAAGGTGAGAAATAGCCCAGCACCCCCACAATGCCAGATTCATTGGAACTGACCTCCTTTTCAGGTCTATTATAAAATTCTTAAATATAATGATATTATCCATACTACATGCAATAATTAAAATAAAACATCATTATATTAAAATCAAAATAATGTTCAAAGAAAATTAATAAATGGACACCCATCCGAGGATGAAAACGTGTCCTTACACTGTCCAATGTCTAAACTAAATAGGACACCCACCAAAAGGTGAAAACATGTCTTTTACATTAATCTTAAAATATAAAACAATTTAAATTACATGAAAATTAATTAATGAGGTACCTAATCATAGAAACATACCTCGTACATTTTAATAAACAAATAATAATTGAAAAAATATTCATCCATGATAAATTAAATAAACCAAACATCAAAATTAAATAAATCAATCATTAAAACATAAAATAAACTACATAATCAAATCTAAAATTAAATAAAGCAATAAATATATAAATTTAGGGTTTACATATTAAATTAAGGCTTTTAAAATTTTAATAACTAAATTAGGATTTAAAATAAAGTTAAACACAAAGACTTATAATACACAAATAAATATTGACCTTCAATGAGCCCATACAGCAGTCACATTAGCCTATTAGCGAGCGAGGGTTAGGGGGGGGGGGCAGCGTCGAAAAAAATTTTTAAAACTAGTTTTAGAGTTATAGGTTTTGGTGTTGAAAATTAAGATTTTAGGATTTAAGATTTAAAAAATAGGGTTTTGGTATTTTTATGAAAATAACATGAGGGTTTGAGTAAATTAGATTAGTGTTTTGGTGATTATGTTATTGATTTAAATTAAAACTAATGCCTATAGTATGAAAGAAATTATTGATTTAAATTAAAACTAATGCCTATAGTATGAAAGAAATTATTGATTTAAATTAAAACTAATGCCTATAGTATGAAAGAAATCAAAAAGAAGTTAAGTAATCAAAATGTTGCGATGATAGTTTTGAAAAGTGGAGGTGATTATTGATTTAATAAATTGAATTTAGAAGAACTTACCTACATGTGAAGGCTCCACCAAATTGAAGAATTTAAAACAAGCTACTGCCTGCTTTAATGCAAGATTTTTGGCAGAGTAAGACCAAGGCAATGCGTTCACTGCCTTTGTATAATTCTGTTTCCTTTGTTGCTTTCGTCTTCCTTGCTTTCTTTTCTTTTTCTTCCCTATTTTGCTATGGTTTCTGCCTCAAGTCTTGGGAAAAATTAATAGTCTAAAGTTTCTTGAAATAATTGCTACCAAAGTCTGAGAGCTAAAAGTCTCTGCCTCCTTTTTATTTTTATGTTTCTACCCGAATCAAGGAAAAAACCAAAAGTCCAGTCCTGAATAATTTTTTTCATCTTAATAAAATTCCAAAGTTTCTAGTCAAAAGAAAAAGTCCCAAATAATTACTCCCAAAAAAAATCCTCCTGGTCGAATAAAAATTTTCTCCCCCCCTGTGTGTCTTTTAATCGTCCTATTTATAAGAAAAAAATAAAAACCTAATACTAATTGGTTTAGAAAATAAACTTGTTTAGGAAAATATAATTAAAATTGAGTAAAACACTGATTCGTCAAAAATTGCAAGCGGGCCTGGGCTGGCGAGGCTGCTGGGGTGAGCTATTGGCGCTGCGGGTGAGACTTGCTAAGGGCTACGCTGGGCAAAAACTATGTGTTGGGGCGAGAATTGATGTGAGCTGTGCTGGGCGAGAGGATCTGCTGGGCGAGTAGCAGTTCATCATAGGCTTGGGCCTGCAAAAAATTGGCTGCTGCTAGCCAATTCGCCACAGGCCCAAGCTGCTGTGAATTGGCTTCCAGCAGCCAATTGCTGCTTACTGCTGTTGCGCTGCCTCACATCACTCGCCGATCCATTCTGACTTTTAATTTTTATTTTTGATTTTATTTTTATAATTATAAATAAATATTTATAATTTTTTCTTTTTTTCTTTTTCTATATTAAATAATAAATATTATATTATTAAAATAAGTAATAAATATTAAAATAAATAGACAAACAATATTAAAATAAATGATAAATACTACAAAAATTATTTTGAACTATTTTAAAATCTTTGGAGTGAACTTGGTAAAAAATTAGGCGTCTATAGTTTGCCTCCTGCTTGAATAATCTAAGACTTTCAGTTGAAGAGAGTGGAAAACAACATGACTTTAAGCAAATTTTGGGTTGGGATGGATTTTCAAAAATGATTTGGGTACTTGGACCCGAGACTGAATTTGATTTGGGTACTTAGACCCGAGACTAAATTAGATTTACCTTTTATCAGTTGAGAATTGTGGCTGCTCCGGTTGTTCCATTCTTTAATGGATTGTAGGTCTTCACCCTCAAAATGGATTTTCATCCTTGGCCTCGTGTCTTCACCCTTGAAAATGGATCTTCATCCTTGGAGATCGGGTCTTCACTCTTGAAAGTAGATCTTCATCCTTGGCATCGGGTCTTCACCCTTGAAAATGGATCTTCATCCTTGGAAATCAGGTCTTCACCCTTGAAAGTGGATCTTCATCCTTTAGGCTAGATCTTCATCCTTGGTAGGGTCTTCACCCTTCAAAATGGATCTTCATCCTTTGAACTTCGAGTCTTCACCCTTAAAATTGGATCTTCATCCTTTTGAACTTTTGTCCTATATTGGCTTTAGCTCTTCTAGCTGGACTAATCTTTTATGTTATGCATCTTCATTCTTTTAATAGTTTTAATGTTCCATTCTTTTGAACTTTTGCAAAAAAATTCGGCCATTTTTTAGCTGGCCCCTTATATCTTCTCCTTGTTTGCCCCCTACTTGAATGATCTAAGACTTTCAGTTGAAGAGAGTAAAAAGCAACATGACTTTGAGCAGATTTTGGGTTAGGATGGGTTTTTAAAAAAGATTTGGATACTTGGACTCAAGACTAGTATTTAGACACGAGATTGAATTGAATTTAGGTACTTGGACTAGAGACTGGGTACTTGGACCTAAGATTGAATTTTGAGTGCTTGGACCCGAGACTGAATTTGATTTGGGTACTTAGACCCGAGACTGAATTTGATTTACCTTTTATCAGAGTAGAATTCTGGCTGCTCTGGCTATTCCATTCTTTAATGGATTGTGGGTCTTCACCCTCAAAATGGATCTTCATCCTTGGACCTTGAATCTTCATCCTTGGCATCGGGTCTTCACCCTTGAAAATGGATCTTCATTGTTTGAGATCGGGTCTTCAACCTTGAAAGTGGATCTTCATCCTTGGCATCGGGTCTTCACCCTTGAAAGTGGATTTTCATCCTTTAAGCTGGATCTTCATCCTTGGCAGGGTCTTCACCCTTCAAAACGAATCTTCATCCTTTGGACTTGGGGTCTTCACCCTTTAAATTGGATCTTCATCCTTTTGATATTTTGTCCTATATTGGCTTTAGCTCTTCTAGCTGGACTAATCTTTTATCTTTTGCATCTTCATTCTTTTAATAGTTTCAATGTTCCATTCTTTTGCACTTTTACAAAAAAAATTTGGCCATTTTTTAGCTGGCCCCTTATATCTTCTCCTTGCCCCCCTGCGTGGTAAAATATTAAAAGTGAGTCTGAAAATATTTTATATACGCATAAACTCAGAAAATTGAAAGGAGAAACTTTGCCCCCCTGAATAGGCACAAACCAATGATTTTTTCCATGTAGGCTCTGATTGATGTTTGTATATTGTCTAGTTCTTCGGACAAGTATGCATTTTTCTTTTGTAAAATGACTGGAGCTTCTTTAAGCAATGAGCCTTCATAGAGTATTTTATTTTTGACAAAGAAAAATGCAGGATATGCTCATGTATGCATGATATGCATAAGTAATACTTACAGTGTTCCATCGACTCACAGACTGAGGTGATCAACTGAAGTGTTTTCATTGACTCCTTCCAGATGCCCGTTTAGGTCTTGCATTGGAATGACAGAAAGCTTTGCATTTATGGCTTTTATCTTCGAGATGTTGAAAACATGAGTGGTGAGGCCCAAGTAGCGGAGTCAAGGATACATCCATTTCAA
The DNA here is from genome assembly GCA_947685225.1 of Garcia nutans. NCBI lineage: Eukaryota > Viridiplantae > Streptophyta > Magnoliopsida > Malpighiales > Euphorbiaceae > Garcia > Garcia nutans. The sequence goes on along the minus strand of CANTUV010000003.1, from coordinate 8,948,657 downwards.
ATTAGGATTTAGCATGTTAGTAGGTAGCTTCTTCATAACCTTGCCAACAATCATTTACTTTGCCCCAATGTATCCTTCGAGGTTTGATTATTCAACATATTTCCCTTAACTTAAAGGCTTTTTACAACAAGAAAATAATTTTTTTAAAAATCAAATGTTGACTTTGTCAAATCAATGTCATTGTACCTCAAGACTCGATTTCCCAAATTAACATATCTATAACATGACAACCCTATTTATCATACTAAACTTGGGAATCATTTCTATTTAAGCAAGAACTGTTGCACTTCAGATAGGCACATACACATTTCTTGGTCAAAGGTCTCATTGAGTTTGAATATTGTTTACTCATATGCATGTGTAGACCCTTAATTTTTACCCCAATTTGATATGGTCCTAATTAAAGGATGCCAAAATAAATTTGATCCAACTTTAAATATTTAAACCTAGTTTATAATTTTTAAAAGGAGTCGGTTCGGATTAAAGAGGCATATATTTGATTGTAAAACCCTAAAACCAAGTGGAATTGGCCCAAATTAAAAATTTTCGATTCATAAGTTAAAAAAAGGTCAGAGTAATTTAACTGAGGCCGGCCTGGAGACATTAGGATGCTTTATGTCGACCTTGGCAGCCCAAGATCGACATGAGCATGCCTCATGTCGACTTGGGCAAGCTAGGTCGACATGTCGACTTGGGCAAGCTAGGTCGACATGAGCATGCTTCATGTCGACCTTGGGAGGCTACCCAAGATCGACATGAGCATGCCTCATGTCGACTTGGGCAGCCCAAGGTCAACATGAGGTTGGTCTCATGTCGACCTAGGGCAACTAGGTTGACATGGGTTCAATATGTTTCCTAATTCAACTAGAATTTGTTTTAAGGACTGTTTTCTATTAGGTTAAGGATTCTGAGTGAGGTTCGGCTATAAGTAACAATGTTTTAGAATTCATAAAGGGGAGAAAACATTAACAAGGTAACATTAAGAGGGGACGGCAAGGAACATTAATAAGATAGCAAAGAGACGGCAACAAACAGAAAAGATTAGCATCAAACATTCATCGGTAATCAATCCATCAAAGACAACAGTGCTGCCTTTGTTAATTGTTCATCCAGAAGTTAATCATGGAGTAACCAACGAGTGGAGGTTTGATCTTTAATCATGAATTATTTACGTTTACAGTAGTTTTGTTTCTTTGATTAATAAGAACATGCATGCATGCAGTAACTTTGAACACACAGTAGCTTGATCTTTGAGCATGCAGTAAATTCATTATTAATTTATTGATTATTTTTCCAAAATCTAAATTTATTTTTCCAAACCCAAAATTGTGTTTTTTTAGGCAGTAAGTCAATTCCAGAAACCTTAATTCCAAAACCCTAGTTTTAAAAACTCTAATTCCAAAACCCTAGTTTTAAAAACTCTAATTCCAAAAACCCTAATTCCAAAAACCCTAATTCCAAAACCCTAATTCCAAAAACCCTAATTCTAAAACCCTAGTTTTAAAAACTCTAATTCCAAAAACCCTAATTCCAAAACCCTAATTTAAAAAACCCTAATTCCAAAACCCTAGTTTTAAAAACCCTAATTCCAAAACCCTAATTTAAAAAAAAAACCCTAGTTCCAAAACCCTAATTCCAAAACCCTAGTTTCAAAAATCCTAAAAATCCTAATTTCAAAACCCTAATTATAAAACTTTAGTTTCTAAAACCCTATGTTTTGAAACCCTAAATTTAAATATTTATTGCTTTATTTAATTTTAGATTTGATTATATAGTTTATTATATTTTTTGATGGTTGATTTATTTAATTTCAATACTTGATTTATTTAATTTATCATGGATGAATGTTTATTATATATTTTGATTGATGTTTAATATCTTTGATGAATTTCAATACTTTTATCAATTTATTTAGATTTCTAAATGTTGTAAGAGGTATGTTTCCACTTGGTGGGTACCTCATTAGTTAAATATCTTGTAATTTAATTTGCTTTTCTATCTTAGAACTTATGTAAAGGGCATGTTTCTACCTTTCAGTGGGTGTCCTATCTAAGTATGTGATGTAAGGGCATGTTTCCATCTTCGGATGGGTATCCATTTATTTGTTTTGTTTTGTTTGGACATTGCTTTGATTTTAATATAATAATGCTTTCTTTTTATTGTGTGTAGTATGGATAATATTGTTATATTTCATAATCTTATAATATTAAGACCTGTAAAGGAGGCCGGTTCCAATGAACCGGGCGTTGTAGGGGTGCTGGGCCATTTCTCACCTTCCCCACACGTACCCAACTTTTCGAACCCATTAGGGGGTTGGGGATTCCTTAGGAATCGAGTCATCCACCCCTTTCTTTTTTCCCGGCCTGTTCGGGTGGGACTCCATTTTCTTCGAACTTAGATCCGTGTTCTCTAAGGCCCCGAGCCTAAATAGTGTCGAAGTTGCAAGAACCATTCCACTGGGAGTGGGGAAAAAAATCCCCGCTCACAGTGGCGACTCCACTAGGGATAAGAGAAGTTGATTCCGTTGGTCTTTATATTATTCTATTCTTTCTTATAATGATATTATCCATTGCATCATCTTAGATTGCATTGTGTGCGTGAGTTAGGATTCCCGTGTTACCCGTGTTATGTTATGTAAGGGATACCATACTTTCACTCAAGGTATGGAGATCGAGCATGGTATAACCACTTATAGCCTCGTACCATTTGGTATATACTTGCTATGGGAACCTAAGCCTTTTTACCCAAAGACTAAAGCTCATGTAATTGGCCTAGTTACTTTCCTTGGGTTTTACCCCAAATGCATGTTGTTTGACTATGGTTAATTTATCTTGGCTTAAATCATGGCTTATTTGGTTTGTTCTTTTTCTAATATGACCTAAGTACATTGTAAGCTCAAAATAAAATTTTCTTTAAAATCCAAAAGACCAAAACTATTTTCAAAATTTTTCAAAATGGTCTTTGGACATAAGACTTTTCTAAAAATAAATCAAAAATTCTTTGGCCCATGGCCCAAATACTAAGCCCAAAATCCAATTTTCTAAAATCTTTTACAATGGGCTTAGAAACAAAACTATTTTCACCCAACCTTTTCTTACAAAGAGCTTGCAAAAATATTTAGGTCAATTATGAAATATCAAAAATCAATTGTGGGCCTAGTTTATACTAAGAATAAATTAACCATGGGCTTGTTTTTGGCATGAACCATTAGTTACTCTTTTCCAGTGAGAAATCTATTTGTAATAAACCTCTTAGTTTCATTTTAATCCAACATAGCACAAAAGCTACTATAGTTGGTTGAATGGATTAAAACCTAATTAATGGGAATTATCATGGATTGATTTCCATTTTCGAAAATAGAACTATTGGTTGAAACGTCCAAGAGATTTAATTGAAAGCAAAGTACCCCATGTTGGTATTTTGTCAACCATATACCTAGGAAAAGAGAGTCACCATTCGTGTGTGGATGTTATAAGGTTGGAAGGAATGTCCTATTTATCCTTATTTGTTGATTGTTTGTGCATACATGCATATATTTGCATCTCATATCATTGATCCTCTTTGGCTCACAGCCCTGGATTACGAGAGCTCAAAAGCTTACAACAATCCGACCTATGCCGGAGATGAAGTATCTAGCAACGACTCAATCACTTGCTCACCTAAAACAATGGAGCCCGAACAAATTCAAAGGATGGTGGATGAGGCGCTTAATGCCAAAATGGAAGAAATCAAAAAGGCCCTAGCTGAGACCATAAAGAACTAGTTGACTGCAATCTTAGAGAACCATGCCGAGGCATCTGCTAGCACTAAGAAACCAAAGGACAAAGGGAAGATCAAAGTTAGTGAAGTGGTTTTTGATGATGAAAAGGTGATCATTGATGATGATGACGATTGGGCTCAATACTATCAAGATGTTCAAAGAAGAAGAAAGAACCGAAGGTTGTTAAGAAAATAACTATTGAAAAGACCGAGACATCCGATGTTGAAAAGATGATTACTTATTTAGAAAAGAAATTTGAGAAGAAGCTGAAAGCCGAAGAGATGTCCGTAATCGACAAACTATTTAAACAAGATGAAGAAGTCCCTTTTAAGTTCAAGATGCCTTCCTTCGCTAGGTACAATGGAACCGAAAACCCTCATCTCCATGTGAAGCAGTACATCACTGCTATGCAATCTGCCCGAGCTACTAAGGCTCAAACCCTAGGGTACTTTATGCTCTTATTGAACCATGTTGTCCAAAATTGGTTCAATACCTTAGATGATGGAACACAAAAGAATTGGGATTTGCTGTACAAGGCCTTTATCTAGCAATATGGGTATAATATCGAGTTGGAGGTTACCTTAATGGAAGTGGAGTCCATAAGACAAAGGCCAAATGAGAATTTTGTGGAATATGTGAAGCGATGGAGAAACAACGCTGCTTTGCTCAAGAAAAGGCCCGATGAATCTGATCAAATAAGGATGATCGTGAGAGGTGTCTTGTCCAATCTCCTTGAAAGGATGTCTCACACTCTTATAAGGGATTTCAAAGATCTTCTCCAAGATGGTCTGCAAATTGAAGAGTGGGAAAGAGAGAAGAATCACTTTTCAATAAAGAAGAATGAGAAAGGAAATTACCAGTCCGGAAATCAAAGCACAAAAAAAGAAGTTGATGTCAATACAACTAGTAAAGCAAATATAAGGCAGTTTTCAGATCTAGGGAAGCCTTTTTCTTGGGTCTTCGACAAGCTACAAAAGAAAGGGTTGTTACAACCATTGGCTCCTCGACCTTTGCCTAGTCCATTAGCCCCAAATTTTGATATTAAGGCTTTTTGTCAATTTCATCAGACTCAAGGACATGAGACTGATAGATGTACCCGATTAAGGCATGAGATCCAAGATTTGATTGATAGTGGCAAGCTACCCGAGCCGGATAAGCCTAACACCAAAGACAATCCATTACCAAGGTTCAATAGAGTACCTCCACCGGCAACCTTCATGGTGGGAAAAGGATTGGAAGAAGATTTTGTTTTATCATCCTTTCAAGATGGGGATATTGAAGATATGAGAGAAAAAGAAGCTTAAACTCAACGAACTTTCCTTAGCTTGAATGATGCTTTTCAATTTTACTTTCTTTAATATTTTGAACTATTGTGCTTTTCAAACTTAAAGTTGCTTTAAATAAATTACTTTCATCAAAATTTTGTTGGTCTTTGTTCATTTTGGTGCTCAACCAATGAGGAATCTAGCTTGATAATTCATGAATTAATATATCTAAGCATCATGACTTGAATGACTTTGCTAGGTGAGGGGAATTGCTCTATAGCATTGAATTGTGCATGCTTACTTAGAGAGGGCTTCTCCATAATTACATTTTTCTAGGTCCTAGTCAGTCTTAGAACATGCTTTGACAAGCTTTCGAGGCGAAATTGAACTCTACTTATTTAAGAGAGAAATGATCTAGGCATCATTTGGTTAGCTAACAACTAGTATCCACCTTGTTAAATATCAATCCCTAGTTGTCCCTTTGAGCCTTCATAAAATTTTAGTTTTCTTTTCATTGGCTTACAAACCCCAATAATCTACCCCGTGCTGTTGTGATACTTTTGACAAGTCTTATGATCACTAAGATAAAGTGGCAAGAAGATCAAAGAAAACAACGATTGGTCAAGATCATGAAGATAATTGAAGTTCTCAAGACCATGAAGATAGTTGATGTTTTCAAGACCATAGGGGTAGTTGAAGTTTTCAAGACCATAAGGGTAGTTGAAGTTCCTTTGATATCTCCAATATATCAAAACAACATCATCATTAGAGTAACAAATGATTTATCCCTGCTAAAGATGATTTATGTTACTCCATTCATCCATTATTGGAAGCCCAAGCTAGTACAAATGAGACAACTATTTTAGAGCTAGAACCAAACAAAAAAATATAAAAATAAACAAAAAAAAAGAGAGAAGAGAAAAGAGATGAAAAAGAAAAAGAAAAGGACAAAAGAAAAAGAAAAGAAAGAAAAAGAAAAGAAGGAAAAAAACAACAAGAAAAGAAAACCTAAAAAGGCGGTTCAAAAAGCCAACTGAGTTCTCTTTTACCTAAGCAGCAAAAGGCTTCCATTTGGTTCATAAGGACATTTTGACTTGAATTGGTCCCAACCCAGCCAAAGATTCTATCAAAATCAAAAGAAAAGGAGAAAGACCATCCAGTGCTTAAATGTTCTGTACTTGACAGTCCTATAAGGAAGAAGGACAAAATGCTCAAAGAAAGGGAAGAGTAAGGAAAATAAAGAGAAAGAAAAGGGAAGAGTAAGAGAAATAAAGAAAAGGGAGAAGAAGAAAAGAAACAAATTTGGGTACCAAACTTTTTGCGCTGGCAAAGACTGTCCTAATCAAGATCCAGATTAATGCCAAGAAGGTATAGAAGGAATTTGGAGTCTATCAAGATTACCTCCAAGTTGTCTAAAGTTTCAACAAGAAATTTGTAATGTGAGGGTTTGTCCATTGTGTCACACCAGCTCCAATCTCAAAATGGCCTTCACTTAAACATGTGTCCCTTATAAACCCCATTTCAAGCCTATCAAAGACATGTTGATCTCTCTTGGTAGGTAGAGTCTATTAGTGGAGGTAGTTTGGATAAACATGCATATGAGATAGACAATATTTTAACTCAAATGAGACCTTTGGCCAAGTAATGTGTATGTGCCTATCTGAAGTGCAACAATTCTTGCTTAAATAGAAATAATTCCCGAGTTTAGTACGGTAACTAAGGTTGTCATGTTATAGATATGTTAATTTATCAAGTCCTGAGGTACATTGACATTGATTTGGCAAAGCCAACATTTGATTTCAAAATGAAAATTCAAAAATTTCAAAAAAAAAAAACAAAAAAAAGTTTTGTCATACAAAGCCTTCAAGTTAAGGGAAGTATGTTAAACCTCCAAAGGACACATTGGGCTAAGGAAATGATTATTGGCAAGGTCATGAAGAAGCTATCAATTGACATGCTGGATGTATCCCTGACTCTGCTGCTTAGGGTCTCCACCACTCATGTTTTCATCATCTTGAAGATAAAAGCCCAATGCAAAGCTTTCGATCATTCCAAATGCGAGAACTGAATGGGCATCTCAAAGGAACTAATGAGAACACTTCTGCTGATCACCTCGGTCTGTGAGTCAATGGAATGACTGTAAGCATTATTCATGCATATCATGCATACATGAGTATATCACATCGCACTTTCTTGTCTTGTGTTGTCCATTCTTTATCAAGGTGAACAGCAAACACTCTGTGAAGTGAAGAATCAAAAGAAGATGTCAAATTAGGGGGCATGGAAAGCCCATTACTTGAGAAAGCCCCAGTCACTTTGCAAAGAGAAGAAATGCATGCTTATGCAAAGAACTAGACGGCAAAAACATCAATTAGAGCCCGCATAGAAAAATTATGGGTTTGGGCCTACACAGGGGGGCAAAGTTTCTCCTTTTCAATTTTTTGAGTTTATATACAAAACATTATCGAACTCACTTGCAAATATTTTGCCATGCAGGGGGCAGGAGAAGATATGAGGGCCAACTAAAAATAGTTAAATTTTTGCAAAGGAAGAACAAAAAAGAATGGAATAAAGAAAAGAGAAAATTAGAATTCCCAAAAGAATGAAGAATGCAAAGGATGAAGATCCATTAGCCAAGGTGAAGACCCAATCCCAAAGGATGAAGATCCATTTTCAAGGTGAAGACCCAATCCCAAAGGATGAAGATCCATTTTCAAAGGTGAAGACCCGATCTCAAAGGATGAAGATCCATTTGAAGACCCGATCTCAAAGGATGAAGATCCATTTTCAAGGGTGAAGACCTGATCTCAAAGGATGAAGATCCATTTTCAAGGGTGAAGACCCAATCTCAAAGGATGAAGATCTATTTTCAAGGGTGAAGACCCGATCTCAAAGGATGAAGATCCATTTTCAAGGGTGAAGACCCGATCTCAAAGGATGAAGATCCATTTTCAAGGGTGAAGACCCGATCTCAAAGGATGAAGATCCATTTTGATGGTGAAGAATCACAATGAATAGAACAGCCGGAGCAGTAAGACTTCTCAACTAAAAGGTTAGTCAAATTCATTCTCAGGTCCAAGTACCCAATCTTGGGTCTAAGTACCCAAAACAAAACCTCAACCATCTCAAAATTTAAGTCTTATTGCTTTTCACTCTCTTTTGCTGTAGTCTCAGATCGTTCAAGCAGGAGGCAAACTGTAGACCCTTAATTTTTACCCCAATTTGATATGGTACTAATTAAAGGATGCCAAAATAAATTTGATCCGACTTTAAATATTTAAACCTAGTTTATAATTTTTAAAAGAAGTTAGTTTGGATTAAAGAGGCATATATTTGATTGTAAAACCCTAAAACCAAGTGGAATTGGCCCAAATTAAAATTATTCGGTTCATAAGTTTAAAAAAGGTCAAAGTAATTTAATTGAGGCCGGAATGGAGACATTAGGATGCTTCATGTCGACCTTGGCAGCCCAAGATTGACATGAGCATGCCTCATGTCGACTTGGGCAAGCAAGGTCGACATGAGCATGTTTCATGTCGACCTTGGGAGGCTAGGTTAACATGAACATGCCTCAAGTCGACCTTGGCAACCCAAGATCGACATGAGCATGCCTCATGTCGACTTGGGCAGCCCAAGGTCGACATGAGGTTGGTCTCATGTCGACCTAGAGCAACTAGGTCGACATGGGTTCAATATGTTTCCTAATTCAACTAGAATTTGTTTTAGGGACTGTTTTATATTAGGTTAAGGATTCTGAGTGAGGTTCGACTATAAGTAACAATGTTTTAGAATTAATAAAGGGGAGAAAACATTAACAAGGTAACATTAAGAGGGGACGGCAAGGAATGTAATATCCCAAAGTGTGCCCTAGAAGTTTTGATATAATTGTTGTTTTATTTGAATTTAATGTCTATGTTAAATTGAGAAGAGAAAATAAGTGAAGAGAGTGTATATGTTGTATATATGGAAATATATATAACATATACACAAGTCAAAGTGAGTTATAGTCAAAGAAGATATTTATTCATTTTTGAATTAATGAATTAATTAAAAGAATATTAAGTTAGTGGAAGAGATTAAATGGAATATTTTAATATTAAAACACTTGGTGGAGGTTTTTAAGAGATTGAGTATTTGACTTTTCCTCCTCATTTTCTTTTCCTTTTCTTTTCTCTTTGGGTTGGCCGGGCATCAAGGAAGCAAGAGAGCAAGAGAGGGTTTTTGATTTCTAAGAGCAAATTGAAGGAGGATTCAAGTGATTAAGTTGGAAAATTTTGAAGTTTTATCAACTTTGGTAAGTTCTCTCTTGATTTCCCTTGTTTTATTTGAGTTGTGATTGAGTTTGCTTGTTGATTTGTGATAGTGTGATTATGTTTGATTAAGGTATGTTTGGAAGTGTTGGTATTGAATTAAAGATAAGAAGTTAAGTTGGTGTTGGTGTTGGTAGTGTATGAGTTGTGTTGTGTTAGGGTTGTGTATTGGTGATTTTTTTATTGTAGATGTTGAATTTGGTTAATTGTTTTTGTTAATCTTCATGGTAATTGTGTTTGATGGAGTTAGAAGCATAGAATATGCGAATTTGGTCCGAAACAGAAGCATCTTAGATGCCACGCCCGTGGCCCTTGGCTGCCACGACCGTGGCCAATGGAAGCCATGGCCGTGGCGTTTTGAGCAAGAGAGGCAGAACCATTTCTTAACCCACGCCCGTGGGGGTTGGGAGTCCACGACCGTGGGGTCCTAGGGAGAGATGTTGTTTTGTAATTTGTGATTTATGGGTCTAGTTTGAGGTTAATAAGTGAATAATTGCATTGGAATTCATGTGAATTGGTATTAAGTGTGTATATGTTCATTTTTGGATTAGGTTGTGAGAAGTTGAATTGCCCTAACCTAAGTGGTGAAGAATTCTTAGAAGAGGAAGGTTGTAGATTGGTGTGAGTTGTTCTTAAGGTAAGTACAAACTACATGGTTGCATACATTTACATGATTATGATACTTAACATATTTGATTGTACATATGTTAAGTAATTGATTATATTGTTAAAACATTTGATGAATGTTATGATTTGTATAATGTGAATGATTGATGAGCATTTAAAATGTATGTTAATGCAATTGGTTGTGTACACTTGAATGATGAATTGATTTAATGTGAATTAGGATATGATGAGATGTGGAGCCATGGTTGTTGGCTATGATGATGATGTTTAATGCAATTGATTATGTATACTATCTTGATGAGATATGAAGCCATGGTTGTTGGCTATAATGATGCAAATGAGATGATTGAGGCATGGTTGCCTATTTGATAATGAGAAATAGAATTGATAACGAAATGAGAAATGAATTGAGAAAGAGATTGTTAAAGAGATAATTGAAATAATTGTGTGCTTAATATGTTATTCAATTTTTAGAGTTCTGGGTTTGGCGGCATGCCTATGAATCACTGGATAGGTGAAAAGACCGGGTCGTAAGCCGATTCCAGTTGAAACATGTGAAATGATAAATGTGAAATGTGATGTTTTTGGGGTGAAAAGAATGGGTTGTAAGCCTCAAAAACAGTAACAGTCTTGCAGGGTTGAGGATCTCCTCGAGTTTAGCCGGGTTGAGGTCCAAGAGACTGGGTCTGTTATACTATCCATGGATATATATATATATCGCCTACGGGCTTGATGATTGTGATTATGGACCAAAGCAGTAACTTTGAACTTTGAATAACATATTAGTTTCTTTTTGGGCCCATGTTTGTGTTTGTTTTCAATGTGATTCTTGAATGGTGAAACAAATGAATAATGAGATACATGTGTGTCTTTGCTTTAATGAAACTATGAAGATACAACATGAATGTTTTGATAAGTTATTTAGTATTGTAAGATTTTGAAATGTAATATTCTTTTGAGTTGTTTATGAAACTTGATTGTGTGACATTGGCATTGCATTGAAGCATAATATTATTGTAGTTTGTATCACTAAGCCGTTGGCTTAGCGAGATTATGGTTCATCGCGCAGGTGACAGGGAAGAACTAGAGAGTTCCTCTAGGCCGAGTCGAGTCTAGATTTTGAGGGGTTGATAGTGGAGCTTAAAGATCAAAGACATACTGCCAAACATGTATAAACTTTATGTTTTGAAAAACTTAAGTTTTGATGTATATGTATTTGTGAATATGTATTTTTGATGTATATAAATATAATTGTAAATACCACTATATTTCTGCTGCGTATTTAATGAAAGTTTTGCTTATTAGACTCTATAATATAATTTGAAGGTTTCTTATGATGCTATTACCGATACTTAACCGATAACCTTTTTATCTACTGTGTTTTATAAAATAACTTAAATGTTTTAAATTTGTTCATATTATTGTAAAGGGATGATTTGTGTATTTTGTAAGCCGTAGCATTCCTATATTCAGTATACGTATATTACGGATACAGTGGTATGTAGTGTGCATATACGGGGTATAGGAGTGTTACAATTGTTTTGGTATCAGAGCCTAGGTTTGAGATTCTCAACCTAGATAAAATGTAAGAAAAAGAAATATTTTGATTTTAAAAGTTGGTTTTCAATTAAGATACATATTTTGGTATTGGCAGTCTTTGATCTTTAATGAGGTATATTCTGCTATGTTTGCAGATATAGGTAGTGATGGCATCTCAATCACGTTAGTTTGTAGAAGGTAGTGCTGAGAGCGTAGCTCCTGAAGAGAGTAGAGATGGAGCTAGAGTTAATAGAGTTAGTGAGGCACTTGTTTCTGTGCCAGAGAGATCAGCTGCTGATGGGTTCCACCGGGTTGGTTAAGGCATATGGTAGAATTATTGAGACAAACTCCAGTGCAGCAGCCACCACCACCACAGCCTCTAGTGCTAGTGAGACATTATGATAAGTTGAGGAAATATGGGGCTAAAGATTTCTTTGGTACTACAGATCCTGCAGTAGCTGAGCAGTGGTTGGACAGAGTGCAGAGGATATTTATTCAATTGCAAGCCACTCCTAAAGAAAAATTTGATTATGCTAGATCCTTACTGCAGAAAGATGCGTATGACTGGTGGAAGACGATTCCTCATGCCATGGATGATCCACCTACATTATCTTATAGTGACTTTCTGAGGGAGTTCGAGCAGAAATATACTCCGAGGGAGTATAAAGATGTTAAGAAGATGGAATTCTTGAATTTGAGGCAAGACAATCGGACAGTGATAGAATATGAGATTGAGTACATTCGGTTGAGTCACTATGCCGGTGGGATTATCTCTGATGAGATTGACCGGTGCAGAAGATTTGAGGAGGGGTTGAGGCCCTCTATTATGTGCATTGTTGCTGGTTCTCGGTACCAGGATTTCTCTCAGCTAGTTGCAGGAGCTAGAAGTGTTGAGAGAGCACAAGGTATTGCTGCAGCTGCTACTGAGGAGGAGACCAGAGTGAGAAGATCCCAGTTTGAGGCAGGGTCTTCATCGATGAAGAGAGGCCGAGGAAGTTTTGTGCCGAGGATTAGTAGGAGCCAGAGGCAGTCGAGTAGGTCAGTTCAGTATCAGAGGCAGATGCCGAGACCTACAGCTTCTGTAGGTAGTGCTCCGACTCCAGTGGTTCAGAGGTCTACTCTACCAGCATGTGAGCTTTGTGGTAGGAACCATGGGGGTATTTGTTGGAAGGTTGGTGGATCGGTTGGGTGTTTCAGATGTGGGTCACCAGCTCATTTTATTAGAGATTGTCCTGAGATGCAGGAGCATAGGCAGGCAGATACTGCAGCTTCTTGACCTAGTGTCAGCAGAGGTGGTCGAGGGGGCAGAGGTTTCAGTAGAGGTGGTCGACCCGGGGTTAGTCAGAGAGATCCAGAGGTAGTAGGCCAGATGAGGCTGAATCTTCTCAGAGAGTTTATGTGATGCAGAGGCAGTCGGATGCTTCAGCAGTTATAGCCGGTACATTCTCTTTATTTGGCATTTCAGTTCTTGCTTTGATTGATCCAAGATCTACTCATTCATACATAAGTGCATCTATCTTGCCTGTGTCTGAATTGCATTCAGAGTCCTTAGGATTTGATGTCTTAGTGACAAATCCTTTAGGACATAGTGTTATGGTGAGTAAGGTGCATCGTGATAGTGCAGTTGTGGTCCAAGGTGAGGTGTTTCTTGGTGATTTGATTGAAATGCCTTTTAAGGAGTATGATTTGATCTTAGGCATGGATTGGTTGTCTAAGTATGGAGCTGTGGTAGACTGTCAAAATAAGTGTGTTACCTTGAGAACAGGTGATGGTAGAAATGTGATGGTATCTAGTGAGCAGAGACAACTTGCATCCTTGTTTGTATCAGTTGTAGCAGCTAGAAAGTTGATTAGAAAAGGGTGTGATGCTTATCTTGCTTATGTTGTGGATACCAGAGTAGTGGGTTCTCAACTTGATAGTATACCCACAGTTGCGGAATTTTCAGATGTGTTTCCTGAGGAGTTGCCAGGGTTACCTCCTGAGAGAGAGGTGGAGTTTGGTATTGAATTGTTGCCTGGTACCACTCCCATCTCTATTACTCCTTATCGAATGGCACCTGCTGAGTTGAGAGATTTGAAGGTGTAGTTGCAGGAGTTGTTGGATAAAGGGTTTATTCGCCCTAGTGTTTCTCCGTAGGGAGCTCCTGTTTTTTTTTTTTTTTGTGAAGAAGAAGGATGGCACTTTGAGGTTGTGCATCGATTATAGGCAATTGAACAAAGTGACTATCAAGAATAAGTATCCTTTTCCTAGGATTGATGATCTCTTTGATCAGTTGAAGGGAGAAGCAGTGTTTTCCAAGATTGATTTTAGATCAGGGTACCATCAGTTGAGAGTCAAAGCTGAAGATGTTCCTAAGACAGCTTTCCGCACAAGATATGGGCATTATGAGTTTTTAGTGATGCCTTTTGGATTCACGAATGCACCTGCAGCTTTCATGGATTTGATGAATAGGGTGTTTAGGCCCTATCTGGATCAGTTTGTGGTGGTCTTCATTGACGATATTTTGGTGTATTCGCGTAATGAAGAGGAGCATGACAAGCATTTGCGGATTGTATTGTAGACCTTGAGAGAGAAGCAATTGTATGCTAAGCTATCGAAGTGTGAGTTTTGGCTTGACCAAGTTACTTTTCTGGGTCATATAGTTTTAGCAGATGATATTAGAGTTGATCCAAGTAAAGTTGAAGCTATTTTGAATTGGAGTCCACCGAAGTCAGTGACTGAAGTTAGAAGTTTTCTGGGCTTGGCAGGCTATTATCGACGCTTTGTGAAAGCCTTTTCATTGATAGCTACTCCACTCACCAGATTGCTTCGAAAGGGAGTTAGATTTGTGTGGACAGATCAGTGTCAAGCTAGTTTTGAGCAGTTGAAAGAAATGTTGACTGAGCGCCTGTTCTTACTTTACCTGTGGAAGATAAACCATATGTGATTTATAGTGATGCTTCACATAATGGTTTAGGATGTGTTTTGATGCAAGAGGGTAAAGTCATAGCTTATGCTTCTTGGCAGTTGAAGCCGCATGAGCTTAATTATCCGACACATGATTTGGAATTGGCAGCTATAGTCTTTGCTTTGAAGATTTTTGCGACACTACTTGTATGGGGAGAAGTGTTTTATTTATACGGATCATAAGAGTTTGATGGGTGTTCAGAGGGAGTTGAATCTTCGGCAAATGCGATGGTTGGAGTTGATCAAAGACTATGACTGCTTGATTGATTATCATCTGGGTAAGGTGAATGTTGTTGCTGATGCCTTGAGACAGAAGTCTTTGGCAGGTTTGACTGTGTATTCGCTCTCATTGCTTGTTGAGTTGAGAGCGTTGCATGCTAATTTTAAATCATGTGATGATGGTGCATTGTTGGCTCAGTTGCAGTTGAGACCAGTATTGTTGGATCAGATTAAGGAGGCTTAATTGGTTGATGAGAAAATTCAGAAGATTGTGTCAGATTGCCAAAATGGGGAGAGCCGAGATTTCTATGTGAGAAATGATGGTAGCCTTTGGTTCAAGGATAGATTGTGTGTTTCTAATGATGCTAGCTTGAGAAGGATTATTCTAGAGGAAGCACACCAATCGGTCTTTGCTATGCATCCTGGAAGTACAAAGATGTATCAGGATTTGAAACAGTATTATTGGTGGTCAGGTATGAAGAGAGACATAGCAAAGTTTGTATCCAAGTGTCTCACGTGTCAAAGGGTGAAAACTGAGCATCAAGTTCCAACAGGGTTGCTTCAACCTTTAACAGTGCCTGAGTGGAAATGGGAATGGATTTTGTATCTAGTTTGCCATTGACTCAGAAGAAACACGATGCTATTTGGGTGATTGTTGATCGGTTGACAAAGACAGCTCATTTTCTTCCAGTTAGAATGGACTATTCTCTTGAGAGACTGGTTGAGCTGTATATCAATGAGATAGTGAAGTTGCATGGAGTCCCGATTTCTTTAGTGTTTGATCAAGATCCCCGGTTCACTTCAAGGTTTTGGAAGAGTTTGCATGGTACATTGGTTTCTCGATTGCACTTTAGTACTGCTTTTCATCCGCAGATAGATGGGCAGTCAGAAAGAGTGATACAGATTATTGAGGATATGTTGAGAAGTTGTGTCATTGATTTTTCAGGAAGTTGGGACAGATTTATGCCACTTGTGGAATTTTCTTACAACAACAGTCATCAATCCAGTATTGGTATGGCACCATTTGAGGCATTGTATGGTAGAAGATGTAGAACGCCTTTATGTTGGAATGAACTTGGAGAAGGCAAATTAGTTGGTCCTGATTTGGTTAAAGAGACGGAAGAGAAAGTGAAGATAATTTGGGATCTGTTGAAAGCAGCTTCAGATCGGCAGAAATCTTATTCAGATTTGAAGAGGAGAGACATAGAGTTCAATGTTAGAGATAAAGTATTCCTGAAAGTGTCTCCTTGGAAGAAGATTTTAAGATTTGGTCGAAGAGGGAAGCTGAGTCCTCGTTTTATTGGTCCGTATGAAATTTTAGAAAGAGTTGGACCAGTTGCTTATCGTCTTGCTTTGCCACCTGAGTTGGATAGAATC
The DNA here is from genome assembly GCA_947685225.1 of Garcia nutans. Lineage (NCBI taxonomy): Eukaryota > Viridiplantae > Streptophyta > Magnoliopsida > Malpighiales > Euphorbiaceae > Garcia > Garcia nutans. The sequence continues at coordinate 8,932,614 of CANTUV010000003.1, read as the reverse complement.
CACAATATCTTCCATGTTTCTATGTTGCGGAGGTACAAATCAGATCCATCTCATGTTTTACCAGTTGAATCTATTGAGGTGAATCCAGATCTGACATTTGAGGAAGAACCAATTGCAATTCTAGCACATGAAGTGAAAGAGTTAAGAAATAAGAGAGTGCCACTGGTGAAGGTTCTTTGGAAGAATCATGGTAGAGAAGAGGCAACTTGGGAGAGTGAGCAAGCAATGCAAGAGCAACATCCTCAACTATTTCAGACTTGATATCAGGTAATTTCGAGGATGAAATTTCTTTTTAGAGGGGGAGAATTGTAATATCCCAAAGTGTGCCCTAGAAGTTTTGATATAATTGTTTTTTTATTTGAATTTAATGTCTATGTTAAATTGAGAAGAGAAAAGAAGTGAAGAGAGTGTATATGTTGTATATATGGAAATATATATAACATATACACAAGTCAAAGTGAGTTATAGTCAAAGAAGATATTTATTCATTTTTTGAATTAATGAATTAATTAAAAGAATATTAAGTGAGTGGAAGAGATTAAATGGAATATTTTAATATTAAAACACTTGGTGGAGGTTTTTAAGAGATTGACTATTTGACTTTTCCTCCTTATTTTCTTTTCCTTTTCTTTTCTCTTTGGGTTGGTCGGGCATCAAGGAAGCAAGAGAGCAAGAGAGGGTTTTTGATTTCTAAGAGCAAATTGAAGGAGGATTCAAGTGATTAAGTTGGAAAATTTTGAAGTTTTATCAACTTTGGTAAGTTCTCTCTTGATTTCCCTTGTTTTACTTGAGTTGTGATTGAGTTTGCTTGTTGATTTGTGATAGTGTGATTATGTTTGATTATGGTATGTTTGGAAGTGTTGGTATTGAATTAAAGATAAGAAGTTAAGTTGGTGTTGGTGTTGGTAGTGTATGAGTTGTGTTGTGTTAGGGTTGTGTATTGGTGATTTTTTGTTGTAGATGTTGAATTTGGTTAACTGTTTTTGTTAATCTTCATGGTAATTGTGTTTGATGGAGTTAGAAGCATAGAATATGTGAATTTAGTCCGAAACAGAAGCATCTTGGATGCCACGCCTGTGGCCCTTGGCTGCCACGACCGTGGCCAATGGAAGCCATGGCCGTGGGGTTTTGAGCAAGAGAGGCACAACCATTTCTTAACCCACGCCCGTGGGGGTTGGGAGGCCACGACCGTGGGGTCCTAGGGAGAGATGTTGTTTTGTAATTTGTGATTTATGGGTCTAGTTTGAGGTTAATAAGTGAATAATTGCATTGGAATTCATGTGAATTGGTATTAAGTGTGTATATGTTCATTTTTGGATTAGGTTGTGAGAAGTTGAATTGCCCTAACCTAAGTGGTGAAGAATTCTTGGAAGAGGAAGGTTGTAGATTGGTGTGAGTTGTTCTTAAGGTAAGTACAAACTACATGGTTGCATACATTTACATGATTATGATACTTAACATATTTGATTGTACATATGTTAAGTAATTGATTATATTGTTAAAACATTTGATGAATGTTATGATTTGTATAATGTGAATGATTGATGAGCATTTAAAATGTATGTTAATGCAATTGGTTGTGTACACTTGAATGATGAATTGATTTAATGTGAATTAGGATATGATGAGATGTGGAGCCATGGTTGTTGGCTATGATGATGATGTTTAATGCAATTGATTATGTATACTATATAATGATGCAAATGAGATGATTGAGGCATGGTTGCCTATTTGATAATGAGAAATAGAATTGATAATGAAATGAGAAATGAATTGAGAAAGAGATTGTTAAAGAGATAATTGAAATAACTGTGTGCTTAATATGTTATTCAATTTTTAGAGTTCTGGGTTTGGCGGCATGCCTATGAATCACTGGATAGGTGAAAAGACCGGGTCGTAAGCTGATTCCAATTGAAAAATGTGAAATGATAAATGTGAAATGTGATGTTTTTGGGGTGAAAAGAATGGGTTGTAAGCCTAAAAAACAATAACAGTCTTGCCGGGTTGAGGATCTCCTCGAGTTTAGCCGGGTTGAGGTCCAAGAGACTGGGTCTGTTACACTATTTATGGATAGAGATAGATATATATATATATATATATCGCCTACGGGCTTGATGATTGTGATTATGGACCAAAGAAGTAACTCTGAACTTTGAATAACATATTAGTTTCTTTTTGGGCCCATGCTTGTGTTTGTTTTCAATGTGATTCTTGAATGGTGAAACAAATGAATAATGAGATAAATGCGTGTCTTTGCTTTAATGAAACTATGAAGATACAACATGAATGTTTTGATAAGTTATTTAGTATTGTAAGATTTTGAAATGTAATATTCTTTTGAGTGGTTTATGAAACTTGATTGTGTGACATTGGCATTGCATTGAAGCATAATATTATTGTAGTTTGTATCACTAAGCCGTTGGCTTAGCGCGATTATGGTTCATCGCGCAGGTGACAGGGAAGAACCAGAGAGTTCCTCTAGGCTGAGTCGAGTCTAGATTTTGAGGGGTTGATAGTGGAGCTTAAAGATCAAAGACATACTACCAAACATGTATAAACTTTATGTTTTGAAAAACTTGAGTTTTGATGTATATGTATTTGTGAATATGTATTTTTGATGTATATAAATATAATTGTAAATACCACTATATTTCCGCTGCGTATTTAATGAAAGTTTTGCTTATTAGACTCTATAATATAATTTGAAGGTTTCTTTTGATGCTATTACCGATACTTAACCGATAACCTTTTTATCTACTGTGTTTTATAAAATAACTTAAATGTTTTAAATTTGTTCATATTATTGTAAAGTGATGATTTGTGTATTTTGTAAGCCGTAGCATTCCTATATTCAGTATACGTATATTATGGATACAGTGGTATGTAGTGTGCGTATACGAGGTATAGGAGTGTTACAAGGAACATTAATAAGATAGCAAAGAGACGGCAACAAACAGAAAAGATTAGCATCAAACATTCATCGGTAATCAATCCATCAAAGACAGCAGTGCTGTCTTTGTTAATTTTTCATCCAGAAGTTAATTGTGGAGTAACCAACGAGTGGAGGTTTGATCTTTAATCATGAATTATTTACGTTTACAGTATTTTTGTTTCTTTGATTAATAAGAACATGCATGCATGCAGTAACTTTGAACACACAGTAGCTTGATCTTTAAGCATGCAGTAAATTGTTTTTTCGTTTTAATAACTTTAATTGTTTGCTTTGGTTTTTGTTTTAATAACTTTAATCTTTTGCTTTAATTATCACATTAATCAATTGGTATTCGTAATCCCACTGGCATATTTCATAAAGCATAAAACTATCCAGTAGTCAACAATTAATTATTAAAATCTATCTTGTTTACTTTAACTTCGATAACCGTATGTTATTTCATTAAAACTCAAAACCTCAAACTATTTTTATCCAAAAGCCTAAACCATTATTAAACTCCAAAATATTGATTATTTTTCCAAAATCTTAATTTATTTTTCCAAATCCAAAATTGTGATTTTTTTTGGTAGTAAGTCAATTCCAAAAACCCTAATTCCAAAACCCTAGTTTTAAAAACTCTAATTCCAAAAAACCCTAATGCCAAAACCCTAGTTTTAAAAACTCTAATTCTAAAAACCCTAATTCCAAAACCCCTGATTCCAAAACCCTAGTTTTAAAAACCCTAATTCCAAAACCCTAATTTTAAAAAAAAAACCTAGTTCCAAAACCCTAATTCCAAAACCCTAGTTTCAAAAATCCTAATTTCAAAACCGTAATTATAAAACTTTAGTTTCTAAAACCCTATGTTTTGAAACCCTAAATTTATATATTTATTACTTTATTTAATTTTAGATTTGATTATATAGTTTATTATATTTTTTTGATAGTTGATTTATTTAATTTCAATACTTGATTTATTTAATTTATCAAGGATGAATGTTTATTATATATTTTGATTGATGTTTAATATCTTTGATGAATGTTTTATTTATGATAAATGGTTATTTACTTTTATCAATTTATTTAGATTTCTAAATGTTGTAAGAGGTATGTTTCCACTTGGTGGGTACCTCATTAGTTAAATATCATGTAATTTAATTTGCTTTTCTATCTTAGAACTTATGTAAAGGGCATGTTTCTAAAATTATCAATTGTTTTTCCAAATTCTAAAAACTAATTCATTCTCTGAAACCCTATTTCAAAAATCCTAAAACCCTAATTCAATTCCAAAGCTTAAAACAGTAAACCCTAACTCCCTTAAAACCTTAAACCCTAATTTTTCTAAACCCTAATCCTTTAAACAATAAAACCTTATAAATTTAAATATTATAATTCAAACACAGTAAGCTTAAAACCATAATTCAATGAGTAACCGTAAATCATAAATAACCCTAATTTCATGATTTTACCACTCAAATACTAATTTGGTTAATCAAAGAACTTTATTAACCTATTAAATTCTAAAACTTGGCTCCATCTCAATTCTTTTAAAATTCATAGTAGTTTAAACCTATGAATTCCCAAAACCTTAAACATATTAAATAAAGAAACTTAAATAGAAACAGTAGCCCTAATTTGAATCTTTGTTTGCCTTATTCAATTTTATATTTGATTATGCTTTGATTTATTTTATATGCTTTAATTTATTTAAGTTCAATGCTCGGTTTATTTAATTTATCATGGATGGATGTTTACTTTCTATTGATGTTTAATACCTTTGATAAATGATTTATTTATGATGAATGGTTATTAACTTTTATCAATTTATTTAGATTTTCAAATGTTGTAAGAGGTATGTTTCTACTTGTTGGGTACCTCATTAGTTAAAGATCATGTAATTTAAATTGCTTTTCTATTTAACAACCAATGTAAAGGACATATTTCTACCTTTCGGCGAGTGTCCTATTTAGGCATGGGATGTAAGGACATGTTTCCATCTTCGGATGGGTGTCCATTTATTTGTTTTTTTTTGTTTGGACATTCTTTGATTTTAATATAATGATGCTTTCTTTTTATTGTGTGTAGTATGGATAATATTGTTATATTTAAGAATCTTATAATATTAAGACCTGTAAAGGAGGCCGGTTCCAATGAACCGGGCATTGTGGGGGTGCTGGGCCATTTCTCACCTTCCCCACATGTACCTAACTTTCCAAACCCATTAGGGGGTTGGGGATTCCTTAGGAATCGAGTCATCCACCCCTTTCTTTTTTCCCGGCCCGTCCGGGTGGTGACTTTATTTTCTCTGAACTTAGGTCCGTGTTCTCTAAGGCCCCGAGCCTAAACAGTGCCAAAGTCGCAAGAACCATTCAACCGGAAGTGGGGGAAAAAATCCCCGCTCACAGCATGCTTTTTCAAACTATCTCCACTAATAGACTCTACCTACCAAGAGAGATCAATAGGTCTTTGATAGGCTTGAAATGGGGTATATAAGGGACATGGGTTAAATGAAAGCCATTTTGAGATCGGAGCTGATGTGATACTGTTGACAAACCTTCACACTATGATTTTCTGTTGGAGCCATAGGCAATTGAGGGCAATCTTTGCTATACTCTAATTTTCTTCTATCTCCTTGGAAGAAATATAGAATTAATTAAAACAATCTTCATCTTTTCCTTTTGCTTTTGCATAAACTCAGTACTCCTTTTTCTTTCTTTTTTTCTTTTCTTTCTCTTTTTGTTTTTTTATTATTATTTTTTTGTTCTTGTTTTTCTTTTTCTTTTTCTTTTTTTTTTGTGGTGTTGGGTCCTAGCTCAAAAATAATTGTCTCGCTTACACCATTCCATACTTCTGTTTATGGATGAGTGGAGTAGAGTGATAAATCATTTGTTGCCCTGATATCATCTTAATAAATTGGAGATATTAGGTCTAATATCAAGTGAACTTCAACTATCCTTAAGGTCTTGACTATGCATTCCTTTCTTTGATCTTCTTGCCTCTTCACCTCAGTGATCATAAGACTTGTCAAAAGTATCACAACAGCTCAGGGTTGGTTATCGAGCTTATAAGTCAATAAAGAGAAGGTTGAAATCTTATGAAGGCTCAAAGGGACAACTAGGGATTGCTATTTAATTAGGTGGATACTAGTTGTTGGCTAACCAAACAATGCCTAGATCATCTCTCCTTTAAATAAGCAGAGTTTAATTTTGCCTCGAAAGTTTGTCAAAGCATGTTCTAAGACTGGCTAGGTCCTAGACAAAGGTCATTATGTAGGAGCCCTCTCTAAGTAAGCATACAAAACTCAATGCTATAGAACAATTCCCTCACCTAATAAAGTCATTCGAATTATAATGCATAGATATGCTAATTTATAAATATCAAGCTAGATTCATCATCGGTTGAGCATCAAAATGAGCAAATATCAATAAACATTTTGATGAAAACAATTTATTCAAATAATCTTAATTTAAAAAACATAATTATTCCAATTAAATATTAAAGAAAGCAGAATATAAAGGGTAACACTTCATGCTAAGGGAAGTTTGTTGAGCGGGAGTCGAAGATACTTCATTTATTTAGACATATCACAGGCAAGGATTTTTCATCATCAAGGATCATTGCTTCATCATTCATAGTTAGTCCAAGCTTGCTTAGTAGCACATCATCTTTAGCAGCTTCTCTATCCATATCATCACAAGATGACGAGATAAAACTCTTCATGAAGGTTGTAAGCGGTGGTGCCCTTCCAAATTTAGGCAGAGGATTATTCTTAGTGTTGGGCTTATCAGGTTTAGACAGCTTTCCACTGTCAATCAAATCTTAGATTTCATGCCTTAATCAAACACATTTATCTGTCTCATGCCCTTGCACTTGATGGAATTGATAGAAAACCTTGGCATCAAAATTTGGTGGTAGAGGCTTATGTAGATCCGAGGTGCCAATGGTTGTAGCAAATCCATCTTCATTAGATTTTCTAACATCTTTGACAAAGGCTCCCTTAAGTCTAAAAATTTATGCTTCTTTGCTGGTTTAGTTGTTGTATTTTTCTCAACACCTCCTCTTTCCCTTTGACTTGCCCATTAGGGTGGTAGCCACCCTTATTGCTCCACTTAGACAGCACATGGTTCGGCTGGTCTTGTAGAATAGGGATTGAGCCCTCATTTTTCATTCAATCTCTATTAGTGAACATGTTCCCCATTGATGTTGCCTTTCCCTTCTTTCTTATGTCAATGGGAGATGTCTCATTAGCATTGTTAATGATCTCCAGAATTTCAATCAACTGGGCCTGCAAAATTTCAACCAATTAATCTCGTAGCTTGGCCATCCTAGCTTTGACAACTTCATCGACTATGTCCCTTAGCTGGTTGTATCCATCCTTCCAATGAAGCACTTGAATCAAAATCAATATTGTAGGTGGTATCGTTGTATGCTCTTAAATTGCCATACTCCAGGTCTGTGAGTCAGAAAGTATCAATGCCATGTAATGCAATGCGTGTATGCATGTATGCACAAATAACAAGCAAAGAAAGATAATTAGGATGTCCCTTCCAACCTTATAACTTTCACACATGAATGGCGAGTCTCTTTTCCTAGGTATATGGTTAATAAAATACCAACATGGGATATTTTATTTTTGAAAAGTTTCATCAAACGGTTTAACCAATAGTTGCATTTTCTAACATAGAGTCGGTCCATGATAACTTCCAATAATTAGGCTTTAATCTATTGAATCTCAACTAAAATTGCTTTTATGCTCTATTGAATTAAAGTAAAATTAATAAGTTTATCATAAATAGATTTCTTATTTGAAAAAGTAACTAGTGATTGAAGCCGAAAATAAGCCCATGATTAATAGTTCTTAGCATAGGTTCACAATTAATTTTTGGTATTTTCATTATTGACCTAAATATTTGTAAGCTATTTGTAATCTCTGATAAAAAATAATTTTGTTGCAAAAACCCTTGGGCCATAAGATAGAAAAAGATTTTTGACCCATCTTAAAAGGTTTTAATGTCTAAAGACCATCTTAAAAATTTTGAAAATAGTTTTGGTCTTTTGGATCTTAAAGGAAAAGAATTATTTTTGAGCTTACAATATAGGTAGGCCATATTAGAAAAAGAACAAACCAAATAAGACATGGTTCAAACCAAGATATATCAATCATAGTCAAACAACAAGCATTTGGGGTAAAACCTAAAGAAAGTAACTAGGCCAATTACATGAGGTTTAGTCTTTGGGTTGAAAAGCTTAGGTTTCCATAGCAAATATATACCAAAAAGGTACAAGGCTATGATTAGTTAAGCCATGCTCGATCTTCATACCTTGAGTGAAGGTATGGTATCCCTTACATAACACAAAACGGGTAACATGGATGTCCTAACTCACGTACACAATGCAATCTAAATGATGCAATGGATAATATCATAATAAGAAAGAATAAAATAATAAAAAGACCAATGGAATCAACTTCTCTTATCCCCAGTGGAGTGGCCACTCTAAGCGGGGATTTTTGCCCCCACTCACGTGTGAAATGGTTCTTGCGACTTTGACACTGTTAGGCTCAGGCCCTTAGAGAACACGAGCCTAAGCCTGGAGAAAATGGAGTCGTCACTCGAAAGGACTGAGAAAATAGAAAGAGGTGGATGACTCGATTCATAAGAAATTCCCAACCCCCTAATGGGTTTGAAAAGTTGGGTACGTATGGGGAAGGTGAGAAATGACCCAGCACCCCCCACAACGCCCGATTCATTAGAATCAGCCTCCTTTTCAGGTCTTAATATTATAAAATTCTTAAATATAATGATATTATCCATACTATATGCAATAATTAAAATAAAGCATCATTATATTAAAATCAAAATAATGTTCAAATAAAATAAATAAATGGACACCCATCCGAGGATGGAAACATGTTCTTACATCGTCCAATGTGTAAAACTAAATAGGATACCCACCAAAAGGTGGAAAAGTTTCCTTTACATTAATCCCAAAATATAAAACAATATAAATTACATGTAAATTAATTAATTAGGTATCCAATCATGGAAACATACCTCTTACAATTTTAATAAACAAATAATAATTGAAAAAATATTCATCCATGATAAATTAAATAAACCAAACATCAAAATTAAATAAATTAATCATCAAAACATATAATAAAATGTATAATAAAATCTAAAATTAAATAAAGCAATAAATATATAAATTTAGGGTTTACATCTTAAATTAAGGCTTTTAGAATTTTAATAACTAAATTAGGATTTAAAATAAAGGAAGTTAAACACAAAGACTTATAATACACAAATAAATATTGACCTTCGATGAGCCCATACAGCAGTTCTGCTAGCCGGTTAGCGGGCAAGGGTCAAGGGGACAGTTCCCCTTGCGGGGTCGAGGGCCGCACCTTGGAAAATTTTAAAAACTAGTTTTTAGAGTTATAGGTTTTGGTGTTGAAAATTAAGATTTTAGGGTTTAAGATTTAGAAAATAGGGTTTTGGCATTTTTATGAAAATAACATTCGGGTTTGAGTAAATTAGATTAGTGTTTTGATGATTATGTTATTGATTTAAATTAATACTTATGCTTACTATATGAAAGAAATAAAAAAGAAGTTGAGTAATCAAAATGTTGTGATGATAGTTTTAAAAAATGGAGGTGATTATTGATTTAATAAATTGAATTAGAAGAACTTACCTACATGTGAAGGCTCCACCACATTGAAGAAATTAAAACAAGCTACTGCCTGCTTTAATGCAAGATTTTTGGAAAAGCAAGACTAAGGCAATGCGTTCACTGCCTTTGTATAATCCTATTTCCTTTGTTGGTTTCGCCTTCCTTGCTTTCTTTTCTTTTTCTTCCCTATTTTGCTATGGTTTCTGCCTCAAGTCTTAGGAAAAATTAAAAGTCCAAAGTTTCTTGAAATAATTGCTACCAAAGTCTGAGAGCCAAAAGTCCCTGCCTCCTTTTTATTTTTATGTTTCTGCCCGAATCAAAGAAAAAAACCAAAAGTCCATTCCTAAATAATTTTTTCTGTCCAAATAAAATTCCAAAGTTTCTAGTCCGAAGAAAAAGTCCTAAATAATTGCTCCCCAAAAAAATCCTCCTGGCCAAATAAAAATTTTCTCCCCCTGTGTGTCTTTTAATTGTCCTATTTATAAAAAAAAATAAAAATCTAATACTAATTGGTTAAGAAAATAAAGCTGTTTAGAAAAATATAATTAAAACTGAGTAAAACACTAATTCGTCAAAAATTGCATGCTAGCCCGGGCTGGCGAGGCTACTGGGGCAAGCTGCCAGCGCTGCGGGAGAGACTTGCTGCGGGCTGGGCTGGGCAAAAACTATGTGCTGGGGCGAAAATTGCTGTGGGCTGCGCTAGGCGAGATGGCATGCTGGGTGAGAGGATCTGCTAGGCAAGCAGCAATTCACCGCAGGCTTGGGCCTGCGGCGAATTGTCTGCTGCTAGCCAATTCACTGCATGCCCAAGCTATGGCGAATTGGCTGCCAGCAGCCAATTGCTGCTTGCCGCAAGGCAGCGCTGCCGCGCATCGCTCACCGATCAGTCTGATTTTTTATTTTATTTTTATTTTTATAAATGAATATTTATATTTTTTCTTTTTTCTATATTAAATAATAAATATTATATTATTAAAATAAGTAATAAATATTAAAATAAATAGACAAAAAATATAAAAGTAAATGATAAATACTACAAAAATTATTTCGGACCATTTTAAAATCTTTGGACTGGACTTGGTAAAAAATTAGGGGTCTACAATTTGTTTTGTTCTTTTCAAGTTACAATTTCAATTATGCCTTCAATCTTATTTTCTTTCTTTTTTTTTTTAACTTTTCAATCATAAGTAACTAAAAATCTATTAGGGTTAAAATATTTCTTATTGATTAATCTATAAAGTAGTTATTTTTAATTTGATTTAATTTAAGTTTATTCTTGATTATTTTATTATATGTGATCATAGTGCATTGATTATTTAGTCAATAAGTGATTGATCTAAGGCATTGTGTGATGGAGCGAGAGTGGAAGCACAATATTTGTTTAAAGAGGTAACAATCTTAGGTTTAAGTTTGTGCCTAGAAATAGGGTAAATGCTTATGAGATTTACACAAAGGTTTTTCACAAATCTTAATAAGTTGGCTTAATTTGCTTGGGATCATGAGAGTAGACACAATGTTAAGTTCAATATTAGGTTTAGTATTCGAGAGAGACTAAGTCTTAATCTAGGAGAACCCAACCAATAATCAATAGTATATTAAAATTGATTCAAATGTTTAGGAAATCTATAGTTAATCAATGAGAATAGGTTTAACTATAATGCCAAAAATATTAGATTTAATTTAAAGTTTAGTTTAGCTTTGATCTTGGTTAATTTAGTTTTCTCACACCTTTATCGTCCAAATAATATTTATTTCAATTATTTAGCACTTAGAATACCTTTCTCATGGGAATGATATTTCTCATGGGAATAATACTCTACTCATCACTTTATTACTTAATTACGATATGTACACTTGCAGATAGCTAGTCAAGGCCCTAACACGTTTTCAGAGCCATTGCCTTAGAAGGCGATAATTCTAATATTAATAATATTAAATTATTATTACTTTGGATAATTTTTCTACTGTCTTTTCTTTTCCTTACAGGTTTTAGGTTTATATGCATACTAATCCAAACATACAACTTATACCATATAAACTTGAAATTGAAAGCTTTATCGCAAGTAAAATAAGGAAAGGAAGGAAAAGCATAAAGAGGAAGTAGGAGGAACTTCAGCTTATGACAACCCTTTATTCATCTATGGCAGAAAGAGAAAACAGTGAAGGTGGTAATAATAGAGCACCTAAAATTTTGAAAGATTATGCTCTACAGATTGTTGAGATTGGATCTAGTATAGGAAGACCATTTGTACTAGCTAAATATTTCAAGATCAAACCTTCATTAGTCAATCTAATATAACCATCAACTTTCCATAGGTTAGAAAAATGAAAATGCCTACATTCACATTGCCACCTTCCTAGAAATGTGAGATACCTTATGAATTAATGGTATTTCTGAAGATGCCATTTGTCTTATGCTATTCGCAGTCTCACTAAAAGATAAAGAAAATAGATCACTCTTATCTAAAGTACTGGGAAAATTCACAACATGGGATCAATTAGCTTCAGCATTCTTAACCAAATACTTTCCACCATTTAAAATTGCTAAGCTAAGCAATGACATCACTAGCTTCATCCAATTTGATGGAAAAACTTTATATAAAGCTTAGGAGAGGTTTAAAGATCTTCGAAGGAGGTGTCCCATCATGAAGTGCTAGATTGCCTCTTGATTCAAAATTTTTACAATAGGCTCACAACTTCCATAAAGAGTAAAATTTATTAAGTAGCTGGGGGAGTTATCATGAACAAAGTACCCAAAGATGCTTATGAACTAATTAAAGAGATGGCACCTAGTAATTATCATTGGTCTTTAAGAAGGAACACTATAATAAAGGTTACTGGCCTTCATGAAATTGATAACTACTCCTTGCTTGTAGCCAAGGTAGATGTACTCATCAAACGGCTTGAACAAGATAAGTTGGCATCTCTATCATCAACTTATGATGTTTGTAGAGAAAACCATGACATTATTGATAGTAAAATATGAAGCAAGTGTGATATGTGGTAAATAAAAAACAGAGGCTTTAATATTCCTTAAGGCAACACCTACAACCCCTTGCAGACCCTTAATTTTGGCTCAAAATGAATTTGATTCTAATTAAAAGGCCCAAATAAAGTCTAGTTCCAATTAAAAGGCCCTAATCAAATCTGGTTCCAATTAAAAGGCCCTAATCAAATTTGGTTCCAATTAAAAGGCCCCAATCAAATTTGGATCCAATTAAAAAAGTCCAAACAGACTTCGGTATGATTCAAAAAGCTAAAATAATTGGACTGACCCAAAACTTTTGATGAATTAGCCATGCCATGCCATGTGCATGGCCATGAACAATTCATCATGAGCACACTCATGGCTTTAAGGCTGACCCTAATTTAGTTATCCTAATAGTACTAAAATTCAAATTAACTCAAGTAAGTAGCGCTTAATGGGAATGTTTAACATTCCTTAGCCTTTCCCTTATTTCTTTTCCTCTTAGAACTGGTAGATGCTACAACAGTGTTATGTTTTAGTAGTGCAATTAGTTGGTTTCTTATAATCGTAGCTAGTTCCCCTTTAGTTCTTCCATCTTGGAGTTGAAGGCATCATTCATAAGTTTTTGAACTTGCTTAGGATCCATTGCTTTTAGTGTGAAGTTGACTGAATTCTCACTGGACTCTGAGTAGTAGGTGTTGTAAGCTCTTGAACTATTATACTCTAGGTCTGTGAGCTAAAAATGATCAATATAATGTAATGCAATTAATGTATACATGTGTAACAATCAAACAAAAAAAGATTTAGAATATTCTTTCCAACCCTCTATCACCACACACGAATGGCAAGTCTCTTTTTCTAGGTATATGGTCAACAAAACATCAACATGAGATGTTTTATTTTTGAAAGATGCACTCAAACAGATTAACAAATAGTTGTATTTTCAAATATAGAAGTCTGTCCATGATAATTCCCACTAATTAAGCCTTAATCCATAGGGTCAACTGAAAAATAGTTTTTCTACTATATCTTGATTTAAAACTAAATAAGAGGGTTTATCATAAATAGATTTCTTATTTAGAAATAGACAACTAATGATCCATGACACAAACAAGCTTATGATTAATAAGTCTTCGTATAAATTAGGCCCATAATTGATTTTAATATTTCATAATTGACCTAACTAGTTGTAAGTCCATTTAAGAAAAGGTTGTAATAAAAATTTGAATTTGGGTCATGAAGTGAAAAATAGATTTGAGCCAATTTTTAAAAAGTGTTTCAAAGCTTATTGTAAAAAAGGTTTGTTTAAAAATGAGTCTTGGGTTTTATGCTTGGGCTATAATGTGGAAAAATTATTTTTGACCCATCTTAAAATCATTTTATGTCCAAAGACCATCTTGAAAAGAATTTTAAAATAATTTGGTCTTTTGGGCTTACACCATAATTAGGTCATATTAGGAAGAGACAAACTAAATAAACCATAACTCAAACCAACATATGTTAGCCATAATTAAACAATAAGCATATAAGGTAAACATAAGGAAAGTTACTAGGGCAACTAGATGGGCTTTAGTCTTTTGGTTGAAAAACTTAGGTTCTCATAGCAAGTATATACCAAAAGGTACGAGACTATGAGTGATTATGCCATGCTCGATCTCCATACCTTGAGTAAAAGTATGGTAGCCCTTACATAACATAATACAATTTACACAGGGCGTCCTAACTCACACATACAATGTAATCTAAGTGATACAATGGATAATATCATAAGAAGAAAGAATAAAATAATATAAAAACCAATGGAATCAACTTCTCTTATCCCCAATGGAGTTGTGAATGTGAGCGGAGATTTTCACCCCCACTCTAGGTGGAATGGTTCTTGCGACTTCAGTACTATTAGGTTCTGGGCCTTAAAGAAAATAGAAGGGGTGGATTACTCGATTCCTAAGGAATCTCAGACTCCTACTAGGTTTAGAAAGTTGGATATGCATGGGGAATGTGAGAATGAACCAACACCCCCCCCCCCAAAGAGTCCTTTTCATTAGAGTTGACCTTCTTTTCAGGTCTAAATATTATTAAATTCTTGGCTTATTAAAATAATATCCATAATATATCCAATTAAAATAAATAAACATTCATCATATTATTTAAATGAATCAAACAAGAATGGGCACCCATACGACATGGAAATTGACCTTTACAATATCTAAATGTCCATAGTAAAAATAGAACACCCACTAAAAGGTGAAAATGTGTCCTTTACAACTGTCCAAAAGTCTAAATAATTAAAATAAATAAGGTACTCATAAAGTGGAAACATGCCTTTCACATCTTAAATTCCAAATAACAAAACAAACATAAATCCATAAACACATGCATAATCATCATACAAAGAGTCATAAAATTAGGGGTTTAATTAAAAGGAAATAAAGATTAATCCTAAAAGATGCAATCCACAAATAAATATTGACTCATTGATGAAATATAGGGTGCCACGCCCCCGAAAGATAAACGATTTACAAGATATCATTTTAGCATGAAATTAGGGTTTTATCATGCAAGTTAAGGTTTTATTGTGAAATTAGGGTCTTAATCCTAAACTAGGGTAAACATGCAAAATTAGGGTTTTAATTATGTGATTAGGGTTTTCTAATATAATTCTAGGTCACAAAATACAATTAGGTTTTGAAAAGGCAAACATTACAACATAAATCAATTTAAAATAGTTAATACCAAATTTATAAAGATTAAATGAAGATGACCAATTGTATGGATTTAATTTGTAAAAATCATACATTCTTACATTGGTTCCACCAAATAATTGTGTTGATCCAAGCTCGAACATAACCTCAAAGATTCTGCCTTGCTGTTGTGCATTTTGCTTGAGTAAAATAAGATTTATTACTGTATTCTCTAGCTTTTTGTTTCTTGTTCACTCTCTGTGTTTATTTTTGTTTCACTTTTGGTACTTCACTGTGTCCATTGCCTCTATATTTTTTTTTTCTATTTTGGTTCCTTACTCAGGCTTTTAATTATTAATTGTGGCCGCTTTATTTCTAGATTGTGATTTTGTATTTATAGGCAAAACTAGGGCAACTATGCTGAGTAGTTCTAGTTAACTAAGAAAAACCCGAACCATCTGAGTCCAAGTAGAATTAAAATTCTTTAAACCAGGGTCAGCCATGAGGCTAATTTGACTTGAGCAAAGGCTCATGTTGAATTAGCACAAGCTAATTCGACATGAATTTAATGTCGACCCACTATTTTGGGATTTTGGTTAGAATCAAGTCAATTTGGGCCCTTTAATTTGATTTAACTTTAATTAGGGCATTTTAATTGGAATCACATTTTAATTTGCCCCCTTTTAATTGGAGTTGAATTCAATCTGGGCCAAAATTATGGATCTACAACATGCATCCCAACAGTTGAAGCCTCATGAGTTAAACTACCCGACTCATGATTTCGAGTTGACAGCTATAGTTTTTTCACTGAAGATTTGGCGACATTATTTATTTGGGGAGAAATGCTTCATTTATACTGATTACAAGATTTTAAAATATCTGGGTGTCTAGAATGAGTTGAATCTTCAATAGAGATGATGATTGGAACTGATAAAGTATTATGAGTAATTGATTGATTACCATTTTGATAAGGCAAATATAGTTGTAGATGCCTTGAGTCGAAAGTCTATGGCAAGGTTGATTACCTATTCACTCTGGCTGCTTATTGAGTGCCAAATTTGAGTTATGTGATGATGGTGCACCTATGGCTCAATTGTAGTTGAGGCCATTATTGCTAGACTAGATTAAGGAAGGATAATGGACAGATGTGAAAATCTAGAAGATTATGGAGGATTGCCAAAAGGGGGAGAGCAGAGATTTTTTATATGCGAGATGATAGCAATATGTGGTACAGAGATAGATTGTGTATTCCTGAGGATGTGGAATTGAAAAAGAGGATTTTAGAGGAAGCACGTCAATCATCCTATGCTATGCACCCTAGAAGTACCAAGATGCATCAAGACTTGAAGCAACACTATTGGTGGTCAAGTATGAAGAGAGACATAGCAAAATTTGTATCTAGATGTCTCACTTGCTAGAGAGTGAAGGCTAACCGTCATATTTCTTCAAGGTTACTATAGCCATTATCATTGCCTAAGTGCAAGTCGGAGTGTGTGACTATTGATTTTATGGTTGGACTGTCTTTGACCTAGAGGAATCATAATGCAATATGGGTGATAATTGATAGGATAACTAAGTCAACACATATTCTTCAAGTTAGGATGGACTATTCACTTGATAGGTTGGTTGAGCTCTGCATCAGTGAGATTGTGAGATTGCATGAAGTTCCAATTTCATTGGTATTAGACTGAGATTCTAGATTTACATTGAGATTTTAGAGGAGTTTGTCGGATAAATTTGGTACTTGGTTGCATTTCATTACTACTTTTCATCCATGGATAGATGGACAGTTAGAGAGAGTGATATAGATCTTGGAGGATATATTGAGGAATTGTGTCTTTGAGTTTATAAGGAGTTAGGATAGACATTTGTCATTGATTGAGTTTGCCTACAACGACAACTATCAGTCCAGCATTAGAATGATATCTTATGAGGCCTTGTATGGCAGAAAATACAGAACAACATTGTATTGGGATGAAGTTGGAGAATGTAAATTGGTATGTCTCACTTTAATAAAAGAAATAGAGGTGAAGGTGAAAGTAATTCGGGATCAGTTAAAAGCAGCTTTAGATCAACATAAATCATATTCAGATTTGAAGAGGAAAGATATAGAGTTTAGTGTGGGGGACAAGGAGTATCTGAAGGTGTCTCTATGGAAGAAGATTTTGAGATTTGGTCAGAAGAAAAAGCTGAGTCCTCGCTTCATCAGACCATATAAGGTACTATAGAGAGTAGGACCAGTGGCTTATAGATTAGTTTTATTGCCCGAGTTAGATAAGATACATAACATCTTTCATGTCTCGATGCTTTAGAGGTACAGATCGAATCCATCTCATATCTTATCAGTTGAGTCTATTGAGGTGAGTCCGGATCTGACATACGAAGAGAAACCAGTAGCGATCCTAGCACAGAAAGTAAAAGAGTTAAGAAATAAAAAGGTGCCTTTGGTTAAAGCATTATGGAGGAACCATTCTACTAAGGAGGCGACATGGAAAAGCGAGCCGACCCTACGGAGCTAGTATCCTCAGCTATTCAGAGTTGATATCAGGTAATTTCGAGGGTGAAATTCTTTAAGAGGGAGAAAGTTGTAACATCTGTACTTTTACTAAAATGAAATTTAATTTAATTAAATAAATAATTTGAGAGATAAACAGAGAGTTGAAAGTGAGAAAATATCAAATATATATGTGGAAAAAAAGCTAGTGGAAAATATCAATTATAAGATAGTCATGCAAACACATCGCTCAGATGACATGATTGATATGAAGGGTCCGGAGAGTGCTACTAAACCTAGTCAGGTCTAGTTTTTGGTTGATTACCTTTTGAGTTTGGATATGTTACCATGGACCAGAGCCAGCTGCATAATGTATTTATCTTATTTTGTGAAACTTGTTATAAATTTGTATATTATGTTATATATATATATATTTGTAAATGATGTGAATTATTAAAGTTTTGGATTAAATGTTTTGAATTGGATTTTATGTTAAATATTGATATATATGTATATATGGAGGAATTTTTGAGGAGCAATGGAGAATTGGGTGAATGCATGCAAATATTTGAGAATGTATTTCTTTCACAGGTTGAGCAATTTGATTTTTGAGAATGTTCGAAAAATAGATAAACTTTGACGAATTTTTTTCAGAGATTTTTGTTATAAACATGTGTTTTTAGTAACTAATTTTTTTATGTACATTTTTATTTATATATTAAAGTATATTTTAAGGATTATAAATAATTTATTATAATTATGGAAATTTATAAAGTTGTAACATTCTTGTTTTCTGTGTAATATCCCAATGTATGCCCTAGAAATTTTAATATTATTGTTTTAATTGGAATTGAATGTATATGTTAATTTGGAAGAGAAAAGAAATTTAAAAGAAAGTGTATATGTTGTGTATATAGAAATATATACAACATATATACAAGTCAATGTGATGGTCAAGGGATGAAGATATTTATTTTGTTCTTTGTGAAATTACTAAATAGGGTAATAAGTGAAAGAGAAGTAAAATTAATAGGTGAGGGTATTTAAGTAATTTTCTTTTTGGAATACTTGGTGGAGGTTTAAAGGGATGACAAATTTGACTTTTCTTCATTTCTTCTTCTTTCCTTCTCCATTGTTGGCCGGCCATCCTAAACAAGAGAGAGAACAAGAGTGAGTTGGTGTTTAAAGCTCAAATTGAAGGAGTTTTCAAGTGATTAAGTGGAAATCCAAGAAGATTCATTATTTTTGGTAAGTCTCTCTTGATTCTCTTGTTTTATTTTAAGTTGTTTGTGAGTTTGATTGTGGATATTTGAAAGTGGGGTTGTGTTTATGGTAGTATGTTGGTGTGTGTTTGATTTAAATCGATTGTGGTGTTGGTTTTGAATGGAAAATTAAAAGGTGGGTTGATGTTGGTGTTGGAAGAGTAGGAGTGTTGTTGGTTTTAGGGTTTTGAAGTGGTAAGTGATGTTTAACTTGAGTTTGATCAATTATTTTCATAGATTTTCATGTTGTTGATGTTGGTTGGAGTTGTAAGCATTGAATATGTGATTTTGGTCAGAAACAGTAGCGTTTTGGATGCCACGCCCGTGGCCTTTGGTTGCCATGGTCGTGGCCATTTGTAGCCATGGCCGTGGAGGTTTGGAGCAAGGGAGGCAGACCCATTTTCTAACCCACGCCCGTGGGGGTTGGGGTGGCCACGCCCGTGGGCCTTAGTGAGCAATGTTGAAGTGTAATTTGTGATTTAAGGGTTTAGTAAGAGGGTATTAAGTGAGTATTCATATTTGGAATTGATATATTTTATCAATTTTTGGATTAGGTTTTGGAAGAAAGTGAATTGCCCTAATTTAAGAAGTGAGGAACTTTTGAGTATAGAGTTGTATGAGTGTTTTGGAGGTAAGTACAAACTACATTATTGCATTCATTCATATGATGTTAAGAACTATATTGCTATGTTTGATATAATGTGAACATTGATGATGCATATGAATAATGTTATATTGTGTATCATGTGAATTATATGGAATGTATACTGAAGGTTATAAATCTATGAATAATGCAAATTGCTAAACATATATATATGATGACCATTCTTAATGGATGTTCAATGTAATTGATTATGAGTACTTAAAAGATGAGTTGAGATATGTTGAGATGTGAATTCATGTGATTGAGGCATGTATGTCTAAATGATGTTCAATGTAATTGATGATATATGTATACTATTTTGATGTGATGAAAAGCCATGATTGTTGGCTATGATGATGTAAATGAATTATAATGGAGGCATGATTGCCTATTTGATTATGAGAATGAAATGATTTGAGAAAGAAATGTATAATGATATAAATGAAAAGATTTTGTGTCAAATGTGTTATTCAACCTTCAGAGTTCTGTGTTTGGTGGCATGCCAATGAATTACTGGATAGGTGAAAAGACCGGGTCGTAAGCCGAATCCAGTTGGAAAAAAAATGTGAAATGTGAATTAAAAGTAACAGTCTAGCCGGGTTGAGGATTTCCTCGGGTTTATCCGGGTTGAGATCCAAGAGACTGGGTCTGTTACTAGTAACAGTCTAGCCGGGTTGAGGATCTCCTCGAGTTTAGACGGGTTGAGGTCCAAGAGACTGGGTCTGTTACACTATCCATGGATAGAGATATATATATATATATATATATGATGCCTACGGGCTTGATGATTATGATTATAGACCAAAGCAGTAACTCTGAATTTTAAATAACAAATTAGTGTCTTGTGGGCCCATATGTGTCTTCGTGTCAATGTAAATCATAAAATGAGGAAATGTAATCTAATGAACAATGTGTACATATCATTTGTGAATATTATATGAATTGTTGAAATGTGTGACATTGGCATTGCATAGAAACATATTATTATTGTAGTTTGTACCACTAAGCCGTTGGCTTAGCGCGATTGTGATTCATCGCGCAGGTGACAGAGAAGAACCGGAGAGTTCCGCTAGACCGAGTAGAGTCTAGATTTTGAGACTTTGAGAGTGGAGCTTAAAGATCGAAGACATACTGCCAAACATGTATATAGTTTATGTTTTGTAAAATTTGAATTTTGATATATATATATATGTTTGTAAATATTTGTTACAATTTCCGCTGCTTTTAAATAAACGTTTTATCTTTTGTCTTTTGTAATTTCTTTTAAATGTTTTAAATTTGTTTCATGTGTCTTGCAAAAGGATGAGTCTTTTGTTAAGTATACCACGACATTTCTATATTCAGTATACATATATTACGATCGTATTAGCATGCTATGTACGTATACCGGGTATAGGGGTCTTACATTCTGTATCCGTATTTTACATGTATGGGATATATTATATGTTTATAGGGTATAAAGGTCTTACAACCTTTTTTAGGTTAATTATCTTTTGATATTTTTTCTTACTATATAAATGCTCAATTGAAGATAGAGAGTAAATTAGAAGTATCATAGCTCCTACAAATAACCTCCTAACAAAAGTTCAAGTGTGGAAAAAATATAATTTAAATAATATATATATATAGACAAAAATAAAAAATAATATAAATAAAAAAATAATGAAGGACAAATGAATCCCTTAAAATAAGGTGTCAAATCAAGAGAAGAACGAGCAAAGCAAAGAACTCTCCAACAACATGAAAAAGAGCTACAATCAAGAGATTTGGAAGATATTCAAAAGATAAAAGACTTAAGTTATTAAGCGTCACTTTATCTTTAAATTTTTTTTTCTTTAAGTTAGTGAGGTCTATTAGCGGAAAACGTTTGATTAAACATGCATATAATAATGGGCGAGCTCTTTGAACTCCATTAAAATCTTTAATGAATATAAGAAGTCATGTGTCTATTTGAAGTATAACAATTAATTGCGATTGGCTAAATTTCTTGAATAAGGAGGGGAGAATGAAGCTTATAAGCTAATGAAATCGAGTTAGATTTGAATTGTAGGATTTTGACTATTAAAATTTTTGTATATCAAAATATCAAGAATACTTGACATATGATAGGGCCTATTGTAAAGGATTTATTCTTATTGCTTGAGGACAAGCAATGAACTAAGTTTGAGGGAGTTGATAAAATCATATTTTGTACATAATTTTATGATTTTTCTAACCATATTTTTGTTTATTTCTAATTAAATTTGATGAGTTTTCTTTGATGAGTTAGAATAAATCTTCAATTTAAGTTAAATATGAAAAATGAATTTTTATTGCATTTGAGCTAAAACTGGGAGCAAAAGGCAGAAAATAATTTATTTTTGCACCCATGGACTTTATCTTGAGCCTGCCAAAGAAAAGAAAAAGAAAATGTTAGGAAACCAGAAGCTCATTCAAGTCCACGGTCATAGCATATGAAGTCCACAACCGTAGAGTCTATTTGGCCACTGCCTGAAATAAATTCTCATAAGTCAGCTTACATACAGTTAAGCACAATCGTGGGGTCCTAAGGCCATGATTGTGGGATTTATAAGGCGGCTGAAAATGTAATTTTTAAGCAAATTCTTATGAAAATAGAATTTCTATTCACGTAAACCCCCCCCCCCCCCCCCCCCCCCCCCCCCTCCAAATCTTCTCTAAATCTTTTCTTATTCAGAATTGTAGACCTACTAAGCTCCTATAAATACCAAAGCCTCCTCAATTTGATTATCCAATTTTCTTTTGCAATTTTCTATTCAAGATTTTAAGTCTTGCCTTTGGTGAGAGAAGGAGGCTTGGTCCGAAGAAGAGATTGAAGATCAAGAGTAATATTCAATCCAAAGACTTCACATGTTTGATCTTTCTTATTTTCTTTATTTTTAAACATGTCTTCAATTAATTTTCAATCTTTACTGTTTATTCTTTTAAATATGGGTAACCAAAAGCTAATTAGGGTTAGACCCTTATATTGATTCATCTATGAAATAATTCATGATTACTTAATTCAACTGAGTTTATCCTTTTGGATATTTTGTTATCATTGCACTTAATCTACTATGAGAAATCAGAGCAAAATGTCAACTGGTCATTCAATTTCGAGAGAATTTCTTTGTTCAATTTGCAAATTCATTTTGTTACTGGTTGTTCATGTTTTTGTAGCACCATTTTCTTTGAATTTAGCGTCATTTGCTTACCAATCTGCAACCAAATTACTTAGAAGTTTCATTACTTTGAGTCCTGTAATTCGTTCAGTAACTCGTAATATTCATCCCTGAGAAATTCAAGTAAACTGATAAGGAGAGCTTGGAACTCTATTTTATTTATAATCTTTTTTAGAATTTCACACTATTTTATAATCTTTCATTTTTTGTTTCAGAAGTCAATGAGCGCAATTTGGTCAATGAGCCTACAATTCTCTGGCATGTCTCGCATACTTAGGCCAAAATTTACCATTCTTCAAGCAAACAGAGGCGTATTTGAAAAAAAGAAAAGAAAAAACTATATGGTAAAACTTCAAAAGTGTATAAAAATAATAATAATAAAAAAAAGAAACGAAGTATAGTAAAATTTAAAAAGTGAAAGTAAAAAAAGAAAAGTATATTGTGTAATTTCCTTGATTCAAATAGCTTGAAAGAAATCACTGAGTTTTCCAAAATGATCCCAACAAAAAATTATCTTAAATTTCGAGGAAAACATTCATTTTATTGTATGACAATATGATTTTAGAGTTGCTTTCTAATTTTGACTTGGAAAAGAAATAGTACAGAAACAGTGGCATGCCTTGGCCCATTATTCTGTTCTGAATTACACTGTATAGTGTGTGAATAGATACAATGGTGCTGCTTTTTGGCAAAATAACCCCATCTCTCTATTCGTTTGGTTATTGTGCCCAACACAATATCCTACTTTTTTCTGTCAAAAGAATACCAGTTAATAATTCGAAGTGTCAATTAATTTAAAAAAAACGTGAATGCATATTATATTTTGTCTCTATCAGTGTACTCAATCATGTATGGAAAGGGCATTCTCTTGAGAGGAGCATAGCTAGAAAATTTCTTCTAATGTTCTGTTCATGCAATCCTTGTCATTCATCACGTAATCCTCCATGATTTCAGGCTTTCTCGTTGCTTCGTTTATCTGTAGGAAGTAATCTATCTTTAAGGGTGGATAAGGAAATTGATAAATATTATTCAAGTTTGAATAGTTTGGAACCTCCACGCTCATATCCTGCATCAATGCAAAAATAATTTTGAGAAAAATTATACAATATTATTCTAACTAGGCATTCTAGTTGGAGTAACAAACTAATTAGATAATTACATGTATTAATATTTTTTAAAAATATAATATAAAAATTATCTGGTGAAGCTTATAATTTCTCATGACAAAAACATAATTATCTAATTAGTTTATTATTCTAACAAGTGTCTAGTTGAAATAACAGTTCAATTATAGAGAGGTCAATGCTGCAACGGATTTTATGGCTAATCTAGCGATTTTTCAGGACAATCACATTGTTTCGCAGGGTTGTCTCCTGTTAGTTTTATGTTTTATATTTTTTCTTAGCTATTCTCCATTATACAAAAAAAAATAATAAATAAATAAATAAAAGTTCAATTATATATTTTTTCGCATTTTTAATATAAATGATAATATTGACCTATTAACTCGCAATTACGTATAAGATTGTATATATACATGTTAGGATAATGATAAGTTCTATAAGACTAAATATAATAACATAAGAAATATCCTCTAATATTTCATATTACACCTTGGACACATAAGTTAATGTAAAAGAAAAAAAATTATGTGTTGATATATTTGCATTCAAGTGTTATGGGATTCATCCATAGAATTGGAGAAATGTTTAAAAATATAAACTAAGCTACACAAAATATTTCATTGGAAATGGTGATATTTTAGATGTGGTAGACCAAGTGAGGAAAATCAGGAAGAAAATGTTTGCACTTTGAATGATGTCTTGAGTCTGTCAAAAGATGGATGTAGAAGATACTGAAAATGTTTTATATGAGTTGGTCTAGGAGATTTTTTTGAGGCGAGCTTTTGCAAAAGATAGAGAGTTTATTGAAAGGGGGAGAAAACCTGATTCCCCTAAAACATAAAATATGCATAGATCACTAGATTATTCAAATTAAATTGCAAAGGGGTAAATTGCGTACCTGACATCATCGTATGTTGAAGCTGAAGACGATTTTGGAGTTTGTCGCCTTCCAGGAGATACACACTTTAAGTTTAGCGGAAGCACTACTGAAGGAATGCAATATTCTCTTAAAATTGTTATGTTCCCCTAGAGACCACGACCCCTTATTTATAACTGATGATGATAGTTTCTATTTTGGTCCTTCAACAAAATAGAAACTCTTATCGGTCTCTACACTTATAATCCTATTACGAGTAGGACACCTCAATAATCAACAATCCTTATTTGATCATAACTTTAATTTGACTATTTTAATTTGACTGCAATACATATTTAATATTTAAATATATTTAGCCCACACTTATGATTAATTAGAGGATTAATTTTAACAATTTAAAATTAATTCTAACAATCTCCCACTTGGGCTAACATATATTAAATATAAATGTATATACCTTAATGAGCTCACAAAAGCAGTCATACTGAAGGTGTCTCAAACAATCTCGTCCATTAATTATATCGATAAAGGACTGAAGGGCCAGTCGCCACATTAATCGTGACTCAAACCACCGTCAATCACATTACCAATACTCTCAAATGACATAGATCAATAATAGGAGTGTAGCATGGAAACTACATGTAATATGATCTAATCATGCCTGTTTCCAACTGGTCATACTTTAGTGAGATCAATCAATAATAATACAGAGTGTAACAAAATAAATACTTTATTTTCTGCAGAAACTGAGTATTAATAACATAATATATCCATTACAAAACAGAGTATAACCATAATGAACAAACTCCCACTGAAACTAAATAGTCTCAAATAATGTGACACCCATATGAGCAGCGTGCTCATGAAAAATTTTCGGTATCACAGCCTTAGTGAGCGGATCCGCAATCATGGAGTTCGTTCTAATATGCTCTATGGATATCTATCCACTCTGTACTCTCTCCCTCACAGCCAGAAACTTTATCCCAATGTGTCTCGATCAAGAAGAGCTTCTGTTGTTGTTGGAGAATAAAACTGCTGAGTTATTATCACAGTATAACTTTAATGGCCTTTCAATGCCATTCACAATGCGCAGCCCTGTGACAAAGTTCCTCAGCCAAATAGCCTGATTGGATGCCTCGTAGCTTGCTACAAATTCTGCTTCCATGGTGGAGGTAGCTACTAGAGTTTGTTTCACACTCTTCCAAGAAATAGCACCGCCAGCCAAGAGATATATGTAGCCTGATGTGGATTTTCGACTGTCTTGGCATCCCGCGAAATCAGAATCAGTATACCCAATGATCTCAAGCTGATCTGATCGCCTGTATGTGAGCATATGTCCCTTAGTTCTCTGAAGATATCTCAAGACTCTTTTGGCTGCTTTCCAATGATCCATTCTTGGATTGCTGAGATATCGCCCTAACATGCCAACTATGAATGAAATATCTGGACGAGTGCAAACTTGAGCATACATCAGACTCCCAACTGTTGACGCATAAGGAATCTTCTGCATCTCTTGAATATCAAGTTCACCCTTTGGACACTGATCAAGACTGAATTTATCTCCTTTAGCAACTGGGGTATCAATTGGTCTACTGTTGTTCATACTAAATCTCTTGAGCACTTTCTCAATATAGCCCTTTTGTGATAATCCAAGAATACCTCGAGTACGGTCTCGATGTATTTGAATCCCTAATACAAAAGAAGCTTCACCTAAATCTTTCATCTCAAAGTGTTTTGAGAGAAAGACTTTGGTCTCGTGCAGCAAGTCCTTATAGTTAGTAGCAAGCAATATGTCATCCACATATAAGACCAAAAAGATAAACCTACTCCCACTGAACTTGTGATACACACAATCTTCCACAACATTTGTCTCAAAACCGAAAGAGACAACTACTTCATGGAACTTGAAGTACCACTGACGAGAAGCCTGCTTGAGTCCATAAATGGATTTCTTTAATCTGCATACCAGTCGCTTTGGGTCTCCAGACACAAAGTTTTCTGGCTGCACCATATAGATGGTTTCATCAATGTCTCCATTGAGAAACGCAGTCTTCACATCCATTTGATGTAAACTCAAGATCAAAATGTGCAACTAGAGCCATGATTGTCCTAAAAGAGTCCTTCGATGATACTGGAGAGAATGTCTCTTTATAGTCAATCCCTTCTTTCTGAGTGAAGCCTTTAGCTACAAGACGAGCCTTATATCTTTCCACATTACCTTTAGAATCCCTCTTGGTTTTAAATATCCATTTGCAACCAATGGGTTTCTTTCCTTCAGGTAATGGGGTAAGATCCCAAACTTGATTGTCTTGCATAGATTTATATTCTTCACTCATTGCCTCAATCCACTTATGAGAGTTGGAATCCTGCATGGCATGATGAAAGCTGATAGGATCATCTTCCACCATGTCTACAGTGTCCTCATGTTCCTGAAGATATACTACATAATCATCTGGAATAGCATTTCTTCTCTCTCTAGTGGACCTCCATAAAGGCACAGGTTCTGGCTCAAATTCTTGAGGTTGTTGAGCTTGTTCTTGAGGAAGAACAACTTCTTCATCCTGATGGGGAAGTTGATCAACATTGTCTTGTATTGGATCCGGAATTGCTTCTGGAATATTAACAAGTCTAGGAACCTGAACAGTCCCAGGAGCAACAATAGGAATCGACACTGAGTGGTCCTGACTCGATCCCTCCTCAAAGACAATGTTTCTAACCTTATTTCTCCCCCCAAACTCAACATCCTCAAAGAATGTTGCAATTCTCGTCTCAAAAATAGATCTGGAAGTAGGATTATAAAACTTAAAACCCCGAGATCGCTCAGAATAACCAACAAAGTAGCTACTAACAGTTTTGGAGTCCAATTTTGTCTCATTAGGCCTATAAGGCCTAGCCTCAGCAGGACATCCCCAAACATGAAGGTGCTTTAGACTGGGCTTGCGTCCAGTCCAAAGCTTATAAGGTGTTTTTGTAGCTGCTTTAGTTGGTACTCTGTTAAGAAGATAGACTGCTGTTTTTAATGCTTCTCCCCACAGAAACTCAGGTAAAGAAGAATGACTAATCATACTTTTAACCATATCCATAAGAGTCCTGTTACGTCTCTCAGATACACCATTCATGCTAGGTGTACCAGGCATTGTGTATTGAGGGACTATACCACAGTCCTGCAGGAAAATAGCAAATGGCCCTGGACGTTGTTCACCTGAACCGTCATATCTGCCATAGTACTCACCTCCACGGTCAGATCTAACAGATTTAATCTTCTTTCCGAGTTGATTTTCAACTTCGGCCTTATAAGATTTGAAAACGTCCAGAGACTCAGATTTCTCATGAATGAGATATAGGTACCCATAACGTGAGTAATTGTCTATGAATGATATAAAGTATCTTTGACCATTCCTTGTTGCTGTAGGGAATAGACCACAGATGTCCGTATGTATCAATTCTAAGACGTTCGATGATCTGTTGGCACCTAATCTCTTTTATTTAGTCTGTTTACCTTTAATACACTCAACACAGGAGTCCAAATCTGTGTAATCAAGTGTGTTTAGGATACCATCTGACACAAGACGTTCTATTCTAGATTTAGATATGTGACCCAAACGTCTATGCCAAAGTTCAGCTGAATTATCTATATTTCGCTTTCTTTTGGTACCTATAGTACTTACCTGCAGGGTTTCATTATAAGAATCATTAATATCCAGCATATATGGATTATCACATACATTCAAGAAGCCAGTACCAAAAATTTTTGAATCCGTAGATAAAGTAAATAAACTGTCTCCAAATGAACAAGTAAAACCAGATTTGTCCAAATAAGAAACAGAAATTAAATTCCGTCTAAACGTCGGAATAACAAAAGTATCTACAAGATCCAAAAAATAACCAGTTCTTAAACACAATCTAATATGCCCAATTGCCTCTACTTCCACCGGATCGCCATTTCCCACATAGACGTATCTTTCACCGTCAGTTGGCTTTCGGTAGCTCAGGCAACCCTGCAATGAAACACTTATGTGAGCGATAGCACCAGAATCCATCCAATAAGTGTTTCTAGGAGCTGAAGTTAAATTAACCTCAGAACAGACTAAAACAAGGTACTTACCCTTCTTGACACGCCATGTGGCGTATTTAGGACAGTCCTTCATTGAGTGTCCAGACTTGCTGCAGAAGAAGCATTTTAATTCCTTAGGCTTCTTTTGCACAGGACCTTTATTAGCAGTCTTATTCTCGGCAGTCTTGTTTCTCTTCTTGTTCTTGCCCTTATCTGCTGAAGAGACCAGATGAGCACTCTCCCTTTTAGTAGCCAACAACTTTTCCTCCTCATCCACACAATGAGCAATGAGCTCGTTAAGAGTCCATTTGCTCGGCTGGCAGTTATATGAAGTCCTGATCTGCCCATACTGTGGTGGAAGAGAATTCAAAGCTAGATGGACTAACAGGTCATCTGGTAAAACCAAATCCAGGACCTTTAGCCTCTTGGCTATTTGGGACATGCTCAGTATATGCTCCCGAACACTACCATTGCCAGTATATCTTATGGAGGTGAGTTTTGCTAAAAGCGTCCCCACTTCGGCTTTGTCATTTTTGACATAGACCTTCTCCAGCTCAGCAAGATAGTTTTTAGCATTACTTTCTTCAGCAGAAATGGCTCCTCGAACATGTTCTGGGATTCCCTGCTGCATGATCATAAGACCTAAGCGGTTAGAACGCTCCCACTTCTCATACTGAACCCTCTGAGCATCTGTGCTCTCTTCAGTAAGAGGAGCAAGTTTGTCCATCCTGAATGCAAGGTCTAAGTCCATACAACCCAGATAAATCATAATGCTTGATTTCCATGAACCAAAGTTTGACCCTCAAGCATAGGGACAGTGTTAGGATTATACGGCATGCTAGCTGAATTCAGAGAAAATAAATAATAAATAAATGACATAAGCTCACAATCCACAAAAATTGAAACAAATCACAGAATTAGAGTTTAAATATTGGAAACAAGATACCAGACACAACATTAATATTCTCATCTTTGGACATAAAATATTAACTGTAATTGGTATCTCAACGCAGTAATCAAATATTGACAATTCAATCCTGTCAAATAATAAATCTTCCTTTGGGCCGATTTATTATCCACATGGATGAAAACATAATAATTATCACATATTTATCACTGCACATGTATTCTCAATTCAGCCAGATAGTAACCTTCCTTTGGGCCGATTTACTACCCGCAATGAATTTTAATACACATGTCTAATATTTCAAATAAATTAATTCAAATAATAGAGGTCACTTTGGTGACTTATTATCCAAACCAATTTATTATTACAAATATTAAACACAATAAGGACTAAATATTCCAAAATTTAAACTCAATAAATTCTCAATTAAATTTTAATATTGTAATAAAATTAAACTTTAATTGAACTGTAATTCTTAATAAATTGATTGCAATATTTAAATTTAAGCTTAATTAAATATTGCAAAAAAAAATAAACTTTAATCAATTAAAATCCTTAACAACGAAACACTGTAATTAATTATGAATTTTTTTTTAAATTTTCGAAATTCGAAACTGTTTCTTTTTTTGGGAATCCGATTTTGAAACAGATTAAAATTACAGTTTCGTAATTCGATTTTGCAAACTGTTTTGAAACTGTTTTGAACAGTTTCATCTGAATATATTTACGAAAATCGAAAACAGTTTCTTTTTTTTTAAATCTTTAATTAATTGATTTACATAATTAATTAACCAAAAATTAATTAATTCTAGAAAAATTAAAAACCAAAATTCAAGTCCAGAAATTCGATTTTTCCAGAATTAATTAAATAATCTCAGTAATTTAATCTAAAAACAAATCAAACCAAAATTGATTTCAGATTAATAATTTCGATTTCAAATTAATTCTCGAAAATTACAATCACCGAATTAATTTTCTAGAATTAAAACAATAATCAATACCGCAATTTAATCAGAAAATCTAGCAACCTAGCATAGGGCTCTGATACCAATTGAAAGGGGGAGAAAACCTGATTCCCCTAAAACATAAAATATGCATAGATCACTAGATTATTCAAATTAAATTGCAAAGGGGTAAATTGCGTACCTGACATCATCGTATGTTGAAGCTGAAGATGATTTTGGAGTTTGTCGCCTTCTGGGAGATACACACTTTAAGTTTAGCGGAAGCACTACTGAAGGAATGCAATATTCTCTTAAAATTGTTATGTTCCCCTGGAGACCACGACCCCTTATTTATAACTGATGATGATAGTTTCTATTTTGGTCCTTCAACAAAATAGAAACTCTTATCGGTCTCTACACTTATAATCCTATTACGAGTAGGACACCTCAATAATCAACAATCCTTATTTGATCATAACTTTAATTTGACTATTTTAATTTGACTGCAATACATATTTAATATTTAAATATATTTAGCCCACACTTATGATTAATTAGAGGATTAATTTTAACAATTTAAAATTAATTTTAACATTTATTGCTTCCTACTTTTGTCATTTTAAGATCAAAAGAGAACTTACTCTAAAGGACTTATCAGCGGGACCAAGCTTAGCCCATTGCCAACCCATTGGCTGAAGGCTTGTTCTTTTATTTTTTTTTATATGTAATATGTGTAGAGGAAAATTAACATGATCTCCAAAATCACATGTGAACATGCTACGTTAGTTATAAAGTTACAACATTTGCTTGAAATGTGTTGGTGTTGGGGCAAAGGAGATGATAATAGATTAATTATTATATGAATGTTGGCATGGTCCATATAATTGAATTAATTAATAACAAATTATATATATGCTATCAATTTTTTATTTAATTTTCTCCTAAACTAAAGATCAGTTTAATTTGAGTTCCCTCAAAGAGTTATTTTATGAATAATCTTGGGATGGTCCATATAATTGACTAAATTAATACTTCTTAATTACCACCTGTACTAAATGGCACCTTAAGTATGTCATAAATTATTTCTTTATATCCACCTAAACTAAAAATAGGTTCACTCATTTAAATATTATTCATATAATCAAGAACAAAACATAATAAAATTATGATTTGTTGATAGTGTATACCTGAAGTAGAGTTGAAGAGAATTCGAGTCCAGCAGAATACATGTTAGCTAAGCTATTTGCTTCATCAGAGGTAAATGGAGCATGTGAATCATGGGCTAATGCAGTTTCAAATGATGTTCCTTGAGTTACATCTGAAGAAGATGTATCGGATATTGGAAATTTTGAATAATCATTGTTCAAATTCTCATCTTCTGTCCTTTCTCTCCCTTTACAAGTATCGTCTCCTAATAATTGTTCATCCTTGTCTACATTATTGTTATTATCATTCCCTTCTTTTGATTTCGGAATTTGCGCGATTTTCTTGAAAACACGGCATAAAGCATAGGAATCCTACACATACAGTTCAATATCATTAGATTTTGTGAAAGAATATATATACAAAGATCTACAAAAGCCATCTCAGAAAGGAAAATAAAAAAATAAAAAAGAAACACGAAGAACAAAGATACAAAATATGAGTACATTTAAAGTCATGAAACAAAGACTCTTTCATTATCATATGCTGATAAGTATTCTTTATTAAAGAGAAAGAGGGGCAACATACCTGTTAGGAAAAAGAAAGATCTTAAAAATGATAAATGGTACATAAATCATCATGAGTAATGATTAAATTAAAAGAGATCTAAACAAAGACTCTCTCTCTCTCTCTCTCCCACTGCTTTTACCATAAAGAAGCTCAACCTGCGAATTATGATGCTTTTCTTCTCTTCACTGCACAAAGTCATCCGGTAATTTCCCATATGCTTATTCAAAATCATTTCAATTTCAATGAATATCATTCCCAATCCCATATGCCAAATCAGTCTAAGAGCATCGAACGATTTATACATGATTCATGTGAAGAAAATGCCTATATACGTTTATTATTTCTAGGGTTGCACAATGAAAGTGTCTATTTCTCCTACAACTCTTTAATTCTTTTTATTAATTGAAATTCGCACTAGCAATCTCGCTATTCCAAGCCTACTCCATCTTGTAAAAATAAAGCTAATTGCTGCTATTATTATATTTGTTTCGCATACCATTCCAAAACCCTATTATGGAACCAACATAACAACCTTCTATAAACCTTCATAACCTCTTTGTTTCTCTAGGACACATGTAGGACAAAACCCTAACTAGATCTCACTTAATTTGTGGACTGCAGTCGCTACATAATCCATTATACCAGCGGCGTAGACAGAATTTTTATCCAGTGGGGTCAAAATATGTAATAATCCAATACTGAAAAGTTGAGAATGGTGTTAAAGAAGAGGGAGAATATAAAGGGTTAAATAGAGAATAGGAAGGAGAAAAGCCCTCTAACAGAGAGAATGATTAAAAAAAAGCATGTGCTGTGATTCTATAAAAAAAAAAGAAAAAAGAAAAGTGAAAGATGAGGAGTATTGTGATTATGTGAAAAAGGGAAAGTGAAAGATGAGGGGGGTCACATGAGTATAAAGAAATAGGAGAAAGTGAAGTTTAATCCAATTGAGTTAATCCCTTAAATATTTATTTGTAGAAATAAGAATAATTAATATTTTTTTTTATTTAGTGGAGCCCATTAAAATAATCTAGTAAGATCAATTATTATAATTTGATGGGGTCAATTAAAAAATTTAGTAGGGTCAATTTAAAAAAATAACAAAATTTATAAGGTAATTTTTTATTTTTTCTAAAGTTGAGTGGGGTCAATGGTCCCCACTCATATTGCTTCAGCTACGCCCCTGCATTATACATTTGCTTATAATTCAATTAGAAGTAGAAACGTGCAGTAATAAAAATTTCTAAATTAGTCTGATATATATATATATATATATACCATTATTGTTGATGAGGCAGTGCCACACAAAGAGTCGATTAACCTGACCCAGTTGGTTCTAATGCCATGAGGAGCTCTACCTCTATAGTATACCAACGTCTTCTTCATACCCACATGACGCTTTTGAGAGTGAACTGCTCTGTCTTTCCCAGTGGCTTTCCAATACCCAGCTTTCGTTGCCCTGTTAGTTCTTGAACCATTCGGGTACTTCTTATTCCTTGGACTATAAAAATACCACTCCAAGTCTTTGCTCGGTAAAAATGATTTATCTATTCAACAAATCATAGTATTAAGAATTAAATTTTTAGTCGGAACTATCAATTTTCTGTTTACGTCAGAATTCAAATGATGAGCTGAATAATAAGAGGAAGACAAAATTAATAGTATAATTATAAAAAGAAAATATATATTGTGTGTATATGTACCTGGTAAGTCCCATGGCTCGCACTTATAAAGATCAACTTCTGGAATAATTTCAAGTTCAATGGTTCTGCCAGTGATTTTTCTATCAAGATAATAAGCCACAAGCTCTTCATCTGTTGGATGGAACCTAAACCCAGGGGGAAGGCTCACCGGTGCCATTGGAGATAGATATGAGAAACACAGAGAGAGAGAGAGAGAGAGAGAAGAGACAAACTTTTGGAATCAAATGGAACAGGCAATTAAAATTATTGGTAAAATTTGTACGACATTGAACTGCATAGGCCGCCATTACGACGACGAACATACGGTTTAATATTTGCCCCTCACTTTTCTGTTATTTCATATTATTGCCATTCACTTTTGAGGTTCTGAATTTTTTTTTTGGTCAGTTACCGCCCGCATCAAAATATTGTGTCTCTCAAAATAATAAAAATATTATTTTTATTTATCTTAAAATTTAATTTTATTATTTTATTTAAAATATAATTATATTAAAAATTAATCATCATACCTCTATTTAAATATTTTATAATTAATATTTAATAATATTATATTTAATTATTTATATTTTTTAAATTATAATTATTTTATATTCAATAAATTGTTATGCTAATTTTTAATATTTATAATAATTAATATTTATTTAATATAAATAAATAAAAAAATTAATAGTTGATAAAAAAATTTTATCTACGTGTTAAATGAAAAATATTCCATCATTATACAGTGAGAATATAATTTTAGAAGAGGAATTTATTAAAGATGATAGATCGAATTGGTAATTTTGTGACAAGTGGGATATGAAATATGACAAGTGCTTTACGTCTGAAAACCAACGGAGGAGGATGAGAAGCTTCTCTGCTTTTGTCTGCTCAAAAACTAACAAATATCAGACTCCTCCTCAAAAGCCTGTGTGGGCCACTAAACCGACCATACTTCTACACGCAATACTAGGTCTCTTCTCTCTTCATTTTGTTATCCCCTTCAATACATATTAAAGTAACAACAAATAATATTATAATTCATATAAAAAGAAAATATTTTTATTATGATATAAAAAAATATAACCAAATAAAAATATATTTAATTACATGGTACTTTATTATATTGTGATTTACCAAATGGAATTTAATGATATTAAGTTTATTTCATAAACAATAATTTTATACATTTATAATATTTTTACATATAGACATTGATTTTTGTTTTTGGTTATTTAGAAGCATGACGAAGATAACAAATAATAATAATAATCAAATGGTACACTTATATTAAAGTACCTAAAATTCTAAATCATTTAGAGTTTCAAGTTGAAGCTTAGAGATTATTTAAAGAATGGTATCACCATTAGACTAAGGCAAGCTAGGGAAAGACCTATGTACAATTAGAGAAATAAAAGAGAAGCTAACAAACTAAAGAGCTTATATATTTCAACCATAACATTATTGTGAGCGGAGATTTTCGCCCTCACTTCCGGTGGAATGGTTCTTGTGACTTTGGCACTGTTTGGGCTCGGGGCCTTAGAGAACACAGACCTAGGTCCGAAGTAAATGGAGTCGCCACTCGGATGGGCCGAAAAAAAAAGGGTGGATGACTCGATTCCTAAAGAATCCCAAACCCCCTAATGGGTTCGAAAAGTTAGGTACGTGTGGGGAAGGTGAGAAATGACCCAGCACCCTCACAACGCCCGGTTCATTGGAACCGGCCTCCTTTACGGGTCTTAATATTATAAAATTCTTAAATATAACAATATTATCCATATTACACACAATAATTAAGACAAAGCATCGATATATTGAAAATCAAAACAATGTCCAAGCAAAACAAATAAATGGACACCCATCCGAAGATGGAAACATGTCCTTACACTACAAAAAAATACGCTATCTGCAACGGACAGAATCCGTCGCAGATCCGTCGCAAATCAAGTCTTGCGACCGATCTGCGACGGATACGATCAGTTAATAAAAAAGGCGTCGCAATTTTCAATTTTGCGACGGATTTGCAACCACTCAGCGGTTGCAAATCTCGCGCTTAAATTTTCGCGGGTAAAGGGCAGCCGTCGCAGATTCAGTCGCAGATTTTCGTCGCAAATTCCGTCACAGATTTCCGTCGCAAATTCGTTGCAGATTCCGTCGCAGATTGCCGTCACAGATTCCGTCGCAGATGGTCGTCGCAGTATCTGTCGCAGATTCCGTCATAGATTTCAAATATCCGTCGCAGATTCGTAGCAAATTCGTAGTAATTTAATATTGATTTTTATTGGAACTATTTGTATTATCAATTAATTTTATGAGAACTTTATAAATACATTTGGAACATTTAAACACAATCTAAAAAACACTAATTACATTGATAAAAATTTCGTAAGAACTCAAAATATGGCATGGATAGAAGATTCCAACCACAAGATTAGCCTGAGTGACCATTTAAAATAAATGTTCTCAAAGTCATTCAACACACAGAAATTGAAAATAACTCAGAAAGTAAAATTGAATTGCCAACAATTCAAAGGGTTATCCTTAAATACAAATGAAGAACACATATGCTACTTGGACTTGGGGTATTGAATAATGGACTTTAGTACATATATCATGTCTGAAGTAGTAAGTGAAAGTATCACATACCACGTATGCATACTCTAATTCTAACACCAAAAAACAATAGCAACAAAACTGAAGCGAAAAAAAGAAAAGCATAAACAAGAGCAGACGAAGTAAGAGAAAGTTAAAAGGGATTGATACAGCAGTCCATGGCTTATACTTGTCCAAGAACCAAGGAATAATGTGTAGAAGAATCTTCTGAGATGCAATCTGTTCCAAACATATGGACCATATCTTTTCCACAGCATGATTCAACCAGCGAACAGTTTCAGAATCAGAAAGAACCTAAACAAACAGAGAATTATTAAAAAGATATGAAGGAGAAACAGAATATACACCTTTATAAGTCCAAAAATGAGAAAAACAGAAATTACCCTTTTCTGATTGGCTTGTTTTTGTTCATGGAAACGCAATTTCCTCCTCAATCTCATAACATATTTTTCATGAACCTTCATTTTTTTTTCAGATTCAAGAAAAAATACATATATAAATCATCAGAAATTCAAAAAATAAAGAAAGCAAAAAACCAAGGAATTGAAGGAGAAAAATCAAATACCGCAAAAAGATAGATCAAAGACATGAAGTAAGCGACTGGATGGCATCGCTCGAAGAAAGAAAGCAACCATAGCAAAAACAGTACAATGCCGACATGATGTATTATTGAAACCTTTGTAATATCCATTGACTTGAAAATTTTTCTATTTACACTAACTCAGTCTCTCTCACCTCGTATTACTATTTACAACTACTATACCTATAATCAAACCCGAATCCCAAAAAGCTTGAATTTGAATTCAAACATAAACTATAAGCTACAAGCAACACACGGTCACTAGTTTACAGTTACAAAATTATTAATTCAAGAGAAAGAAAAACAGTAAAGTTGATGAAGAAACGGTGTCACTCAATGGCGAAGACATATGAATTAGAAAGGACAGCTGCCCCTTCTATTTTAAAATTTATATATATATGATTCATAGTCAAATGCTCCTAAGAAAATAATGAAGTGCTGCAAGGTCAGTGTACCATCCTTGTGATAGTATTTGTAAATTGCCTACAGAGAAATGGAAAACAGAAAAGAAAACCAGAGAGAGAAAGAAATTATGCAAATTACTGGTTCAACAATTGAATTAAGATTTGGTCAGCTTAACCAACCTTAAGACTGCTCCCAGCAGCAATTTGAATGGCAATATTATTGCCCAAAGAAGCCACCAACTGAAAAAATGCAATAGACCAATAACCCCAAATTCCTTCAAGAAGTAGAAATCAACAAAGTCAAGATAATAATATCAAACATCCATTTGAAAATTACTTCCATATAAATTTGAAAATGATATTGCAGGACATGTTTACTAAATCAAGCAAAAGCATTATTTTCTGGAAACAAAAAAAATACAAAACACGTCATTTGTCAAAATCCCAATTCTAATTTCCTATTAAATCCCACAAACGAAGACAACAAAATATGCAAAAAGTGTTTCAGTACATGAAAATCTAACCAAAAAGGCTCTGTGCAAGATGCCTGTAAGTAATTTGCTTCTTTCCATTCCATCTCCACAAAGACTCAATCAATAGAATCGAATACCAAGTGGTTATTGTTGCTCCCACTAGACTACTAACCCCTGAAAGAAAGCAGAAAAAAACAAGTTTTTTGAGAGAGTGATTGTTTAAATGTAAATAAAAAATCCCAATTCAATAGGGAATGACGGAGGGGCCAACCAAGAGAAGCAAGAGCAAAAGCTAAAGATGTATAAGCAGCAGGACTTAGCGATGGTTGTGGCAACGTGAAAAGTTGCGTGCTTCCATGTGCCTTTGCCTTGATGTTCTGTTACTGAATCTGCACTTTCTATTGCTGTTGATGCTTGTTCTTCCTCATCATCGTCCTCCTGAAGCTTTCGCTTCTCTTTCAGTGGAAATCACTATCAGAAAAACTACACAAAAATTTTGACTCAAGGATAATAAGAAAGGGAAAAAATATCTAAAACTCCAACAAAAAATGGGAGCTTAACTACCAGTGATTCTAGGCTCTGTCAACACACATATTTCACTTTAAGGTGAAAATGTACGGTAGTAAGCTTCAGTCCAGGGCGCACAGAATGCTAAAAAACAAAAAACTCAGAGAAGGAAAAATAAAGATATAACTCTGATATTAGCATCCAAATGTACACAACCTAATCAATAATCCACAATTAGGCCTAATCATTTTGCCACCAAAGTTTCAGCAAAGCAATCGCGCAGCCTTTTGTTGCAATACGAATCCCCAAATTAAAAACCGCCTATAAGCTTTAGGATAGTCAAAAACTCAACTAGACTATTGTTTCTTCTTCTCTCTACTAAACTATTAAGCAAACTACTGCAAACGACTAACCTTAATTCACTGAACTATAAAATCTTCAGAGGGGTAATAAATAAGTTAAACTGTATACAGTGAGAATCAGTCCAGACACACAAGAAATATTTTACAGCAATTTATTGGCAACCAAATCAAAAGCGAGAAATAACAGAACGATGAGATTGAAATATTACCTGTAAAAATAAATATTGTGATGAAGAGGACCAAATTGCTGCTAATTAACGAAGCAAAAAAATCGAAGATTGTGAGCTCAAAACCTGTGTTCTGGAATACAGAATTTGGCTTTCGGGAGTTTCCCGCTCGCTCGCTCGCTATATCTCTGTCATTCTCTCAGTTTCGCTCTCTCGTTCGCTCGCTCTCTCTCTCTCTCTCTCTCTCTCGTGCTAGGGCAAAGAAAAAAAAGCATTGCAAGGGGTTGGGGCAGCGTTTTATTTCTTTATTTGTAGCCTTGTAGTTAGCCCATGTGGAATTGGATCTAGTAAATGTCTTTATTTATTTTCTTCCGTCGCAAATCCGTCGCAGATTCGTAGCAAATTTGCGACGAAAACAAGTCCGTCACAGATTTCCGTCGCAAATATCGAATATTTTTGAAAAAATATAAGCGGGTCTCTCCCGCCAAGTATTCACGCCAACTTTTGCGACGATTATTTGCGACGGAATGATTTTCGTCGCAGATTTACTATAGATTTGCAACCGATTTGCGACCAATTTCTCAAAATTCCTCTAACTTGTCCTTCAATCACAAATCCGTCGCAGATCCGTAGCAAATTTGTGACGGAAACAAGTCCGTCGCAGATATCCGTCGCAAATGCCGAATATTTTTGTAGTGTTACATCCCATGCCTAAATAGGACACCCACCGAAAGGTAGAAATATGTCTTTTACATTGGTTCTAAAATAGAAAAGCAATTTAAATTACATGATCTTTAACTAATGAGGTATCCAACAAGTAGAAACATACCTCTTACAACATTTGAAAATCTAAATAAATTGATAAAAGTTAATAACTATTCATCATAAATAAATCATTCATCAAATGTATTAAACATCAATAGAAAGTAAACACCCATCCATGATAAATTAAATAAACCAAGCATTGAACTTAAATAAATTAAAGCATATAAAATAAATCAAAGCATAATCAAATATAAAATTGAATAAGGCAAATAAAGATTCAAATTAGGGCTACTGTTTCTATTTAAGTTTCTTTATTTAATATGTTTAAGGTTTTGGGAATTCATAGGTTTAAACTACTGTGAATTTTAAAAGAATTGAGATGGAGCCAAGTTTTAGAATTTAATAGGTTAATAAAGTTCTTTGATTAACCAAATTAGTATTTGAGTGGTAAAATCATGAAATTAGGGTTATTTATGATTTACGGTTACTCATTGAATTATAGTTTTAAGCTTACTGTGTTTGAATTATAATATTTAAATTTATAAGGTTTTAAAGTTTAAAGGATTAGGGTTTAGAAAAATTAGGATTTAAGGTTTTAAGGGAGTTAGGGTTTACTGTTTTGAGCTTTGGAATTGAATTAGGGTTTTAGGATTTTTGAAATAGGGTTTCGGAGAATGAATTAGTTTTTAGAATTTGGAAAAACAATTGATAATTTTATGAAGTTTTATGAAAATAAACAAAACAATTTAAAGTTTATAGAAATAGAAAAGAAGTTTTTAGGGCTTTTAGAAAGAAACAGAACTCAATTTAAGGTTTTGAAAATTTGGAAAGCAAATTAGGGTTTTGAGGTTTTAAAGAAACAAAAATAACAACTTTAAACTTTTTGGAAAACAAAGCAATGAATTAAGGTTTTAAAACTTTAGAAAAAGTGAATTGAGGTTCTAGGATTTTTGAATTAAAAGAAACAATGGGATGATTTAAGCTACTGTGAAGAATAGAATTTAGACAATTGCTTCATACCTCCATTTGTTGGTTCCACCAAAAATTTCTTCTTGGATGAAAAAAAAACAAAGGCAAACTTTGCTGCCTTTGATGGATTGAATTGTTGTTTACTCTCTCAAGAAAATCAGATTGATTCAAAGCCTTTCCTACTCAGTTTCGGTCTCAACATTTCTCCCAATTTCCATCCGAATTTTTGATTTTTTTCCTCCTCCTTTTTTTTGTTGTTTTAGTCCTTATTCGAAAAAAAAACTGCTGTAGAAAAAATGCGCTGCCAAAAAAGCTGCGGTAGCCAGGGGGCAAATTGGCCTGTGGGCCATTTCGTCGCAGCCGCTTCTTTTTTTTATTTTTTATTAATAAAAATTAGATACTAAAGTAAATATTATTTAATTAAGATAACAAAAATTATTTTAGACTAATTAAAATATATTGGACAACACAAAAATTTTTTTAGACTAATTAAAATATATTAGACCGGACTAGGTCAAAAATTAAGAGTCTACAGTTTGCCCCTGGCTTGAATGATCTGAGACTTTAGTGAAAGAGAGTGAAAATCAATAAGACTTAATTTTTTATGAGATGGTTATTTGAATTTGTTTTGGGTACTTGGACCCGAGACTGAACGTGATTTGGGTACTTGGACACAAGATTGGGTACTTGGACCCGAGATTAGGTACTTGGACCCGAGATTGAATTTGATTTGGGTAGTTGGACCCGAGATTGAGTACTTGGACTCGAGCTTGAATTTGATTTGGGTACTTGGATCCAAGATTGGGTAATTAGACCCGAGATTGGGTACTTGAACCCTAGCTTGAATTGATTTGGATACTTAGACTCGAGAATGGGTACTTAGACCCGAGATTGGATACTTGGACCCGAGCTTGAATTGATTTGGGTACTTGGACCCGAGATTGGGTACTTGGACCCAAGCTTGAATTGATTTGGGTACTTGGACCCGAGAATGGGTAATTGGACCTGAGAATGATTTGATTTGGGTACTTGGACCCGAGATTAAATTAATTTGGGTACTTGGACCCGAGATTGGGTACTTGGACTCGAGATAGGGTTCTTGGACCCAATATTGAATTTGAATTGGGTGCTTGGACACGAGAATGGGTACTTAGACCCGGGATTAAATTTGATTTGGGTACTTGGACCCGAGATTAGATTGATTTGGGTACTTGAACCCGAGATTGGGTACTTGGACCCGAGATTGGGTTTGACTAACCTTTTATCAGTTGAGAAGTCTGACTGATCCGGCTGTTCAATGCATTGTGGTTCTTCACCCTTAAAATGGATCTTCATCCTTTGAGATCGGGTCTTCACCCTTGAAAATGAATCTTCATCCTTTCGGATCGGGTCTTTACCCTGGCTTCAGCTCTTTTAGCTGGGCTGATCTTTTGTCTTTTGCATCTTCATTCTTTTAAGAGTTCTAATGTTCCATTCTTTTGTTCTTCCTTTTTGCAAAAATTTAGCTATTTTTAATTGGACCTTATATCATCTCCTTGCCTCCTCCGTGGCAAAATACAAGTGAGTTTGAAAATATTTGGTATATAAACTCAAAAAATTGAAAAGGAGAAACTTTGTCCCCTGTGTAGGCCCAAACCAAAGATTTTTTCCATGCAAGCTTTGATTGATGTTTTCGTTATCTATATCTTCACACAAGCATGTATTTCTTCTCTTTGCAAGATTACTGGAACTTTCTCAAGCAATGGGCTTTCTATGCCCCCCTGATTTGATATCTTCTTTTGATTTTTTATTTCACAGAGTATTTGCTGTTCACTTTGATAAAGAATAGACAATACAAGACAAGAAAGTGTGTTGTGATATGCTCATGTATGCATGATATGCATGAATGATACTTACAGTTGTTCCATCAACTCACAGACCGAGGTGTTCAGCAGAAGTGTTCTCATTGGTTCCTTTTTGACGCTTGTTCAAGTCTTGCATTGGAATGATCAAAAGCTTTGCATTTGTGGCTTTTATCTTCTAGATGTTGAAGACATGAGTGGTGGAGACCCAAAGCAGCAGAGTCAGGAATGCATCTATTTCAAACTATGTTTCAGCATGTCAGTTGGTAGTTTCTTCATGACCTTGCCAACAATCATTTCCTTTGTGCAATGTGTCCTTTGGAGGTTCAACATACTTCCCTTAACTTGAAGGCTTTGTATGAAAAAACACTTTTTTTTTTTAATTTTGATTTTGAAATCAAATGTTGGCTTTGCCAAATTAATGTCAATGCACTTCTGGACTTGATTTTCCAAATTAACATATCTATAACATGACAACCCTAGTCACTGTACTAAACTCGGGAATCATTTTTATTTAAGCAAGAATTGTTGCACTTTAGATAGGCACATACACATTACTTGGCCAAAGGTCTCATTGAGTTTAAATATTGTCTATCTCATATGCATGCTTATTCAAACTATCTCCACTAATGGACTCTACCTACCAAGAGAGATCAACAGGTCTTTGATAGGCTTGAAATGGGGTCTATAAGGGACACAGGTTTAAATGAAGGCCATTTTGAGATAGGAGTTGGTGTGACCCAATGGACAAACCCTCACACTACGAATTTCTTATTTGAAAATTAGGCAGCTGGGAGCTATCTTGCTAGACTTCAAATTTCTTCTATCTTCTTGGCATTAATCTGGATCTTGATTAGGACAGTTTTTGCCCTTGCATAAAGTTTGGTTTCCACATTCGTTTCTTTTCTTCTTCTCCCTTTTCTTTCTTTTTCTTACTCTTCCCTTTCTTTGAGCATTTTATCATTTTGTCATTCTTTCTTGTAGGACTGTCAAGTACAAAACTTTCAATAATTAGATGGTCTTTCTCCTTTTTCTTTGATTTTGATTGAATCTTTGGTTGGGTTGGACCAATTTAAGTCAATCCGTCCTTATAAACCAAATGGAAGCCTTTTGTTGTCTTAGGTAAAAGAGAACTCAGTTGGCTTTCTGAACCGCCTTTTTAGGTTTTATCTTTTTTCCTCTCTTTTTTTTCTTTTCTCTTTTCCTTTTTTCTTCTTTTTTTTCTTTTCTTTTTCTTCTTTTTTTTTGTTTGTTTGTTTTTTTTCTGTTTGGTTCTAGCTCTAAAAGAGTTGTCTTGTTTGTACCAACTTGGGCTTCCAATAATGGATGAGTGGAGTAACATAAATCTTCTTTAACAGAGATAATCATTTGTTACTCTGATGTTGTCTTGATATATTGGAGATATTAAGAAAACTTCAACTACCCTTATGGTCTTAAAAACTTCAACTACCCCTATGGTCTTGAGAGCTTCAACTATCTTCATGATCTTGACTAATCATTGCTTTCTTTTGATCTTCTTGCCTCTTCATCTTAGTGATTATAAGACTTGTCAAAAGTATCACAACAGCTCAGGGTAGGTTATTGGGTTATATGCCAATGAAAAGAAAGCTAAAATTTTATGAAGGCTTAAAAGGACAACTAGGGATTGATATTTAATAAGGTGGATACTAGTTGTTGGCTCGTCAAACAATGCCTAGATCATCTCTCCCTTAAATAAGTAGAGTTCAATTTCGCCTCGAAAGTTTGTCAAAGCATGTTCTAAGACT
The DNA here is from genome assembly GCA_947685225.1 of Garcia nutans. NCBI lineage: Eukaryota > Viridiplantae > Streptophyta > Magnoliopsida > Malpighiales > Euphorbiaceae > Garcia > Garcia nutans. The sequence goes on along the minus strand of CANTUV010000003.1, from coordinate 8,888,035 downwards.
GACTAGGACCTAGACAAAGGTAATTATGCAGGAGCCCTCTCTAAGTAAGCATGCACAACTTAATGCTATAGAGCAATTCCCTCATCTAGTAAAGTCATTCAAGTCATGATGCCTAGACATATTAATTTGAAAAACATGATTGTTCCAATTAAATATTAAAGAAAGTAAAATTGAAAAGCCGCATTCAAGCTAAGGAAAGTTTGTTGAGTTTAAGCCTCTTTTCCTTTCACATCTTCAATATCCCCATCTTGAAAGGATGATAAAACAAAATCCTCTTCTAATCCTTTTCCTACCATGAAAGTTGCTGGTGGTGGCACCTTGTTGAACCTTGGAAATGGATTACCTTTGGTATTGGGCTTGTTTGGCTCAGGCAACTTGCCATTATTAATTAAATTCTGGATCTCATGCCTCAACTTCATACAATTGTCCATTTTTGTGTCCAAGCCTTTGATGGAATTGGCAAAATGCATTAGTATCAAAGTTAGGTGGAAGAGGATTAGGCAAAGGATGAGGAGTCAAGGGTTGTAATAATCCCTTCTTTTGTAGCTTATTGAGAACCCAAGATAGTGGCTTCCCTAATTCTGAAAACTGCCTTATTCCTCCTTGAGTAGTGGCATTGACATCAACTTCTTTTTGTGTGCTTTGATTGCCCGATTGATAATTTCCTTTCTCATTCCTTCTTATTGAAAAGCGATTCTTCTCCCTTTCCCACTCTTCAATTTGTAGACCAGCTTGGAGAAGATCCTTGAAATCCCTTATAAGGGTATGAGACATCCTTTCACGGAGGCTGGACAGGACGCCTTTGACGATCATCCTTATTTGATCAGATTCATCAGGTCTTTTCTTGAGCAAAGCAGCCTTATTTCTCCATCTCTTCACATAGTCAACAAAATTCTCATTTGGCCTTTGTCTAATGGACTCCACTTCCATTAAGATAACTTCCATCTCGACATTATACCCATATTGTTGGATGAAGGCTTTGTATAGCAGATTCCAACTCTTTTGTGTTCCTTCTTCCAAGGTATTGAACCAATTTTGGACAACAGGGTCCAATGAGAGCATGAAGTACCTTAGAGTTTGAGCCTTAGTAGCTCAAGCAGACTGCATGGCAGTGATATACCGCTTTACATGGAGGTGAGGATTTCCAGTTCCATCAAACTTCGCAAAGGATGGCATCTTGAATTTGTATGGAACTTCTTCGTCTAGCTCAAATAATTTGTCAACTTCGGACATTTCTTCGATTTTTAGTTTCTTCTCAAATTTCTTTTCTAAATCTGCGATCATCTTTTCAACATCAGAATTTTCAGTCTTTTCAAAAGTTGCCTTCTCAACAACCTTCGGCTCCTTTTTGTCTTGAAGATCTTAGTAGTATTGAGCCCAGTCATCATCATCAATGATCACCTTATCATCATCAAAAACTACTTCACCAACTGTAATCTTTCCTTTGTCCTTTGGCTTCTTAGTGCTAGCAGATGCTTCGGCATTGTTTCCTATAATTGCAGTCAACTGGTTCTTCATGGTCTCAGCTAGGGCCTCTTTTATTTCTTCCATCTTGGAGTTGAGGGCATCATCCACCATTCTTTGAATTTGTTCGGGATCCATTATTTTTGGTGAGCAAGTGATTGAGTTGTTGCTAGATACTTCATCTCCGACGTAGATCAGATTGTCGTAAGCTTTTGAACTATCGTAATCCAAGGCTGTGAGCTAGAGAGGATTAATGATATGAGATGCACATGTATGTATGTATGCATGTATGCACAAACAATCAACAAAGAAAGATAATTAGGACGTTCCTTCCAACCTTATAACATCCACACACGAATGGCGAGTCTATTTTCCTAGGTAAATAGTTAACAAAATAATAATATAGGGTATCTTATTTTTGAATATTTCCCTCGGACGTTACAATCAATAGTTATATTTTCAAAAATGGAAATCAGTTTATAATAATTCCCATTAATTAGGTTTTAATCCATTCAACCAACTATAGTAGCTTTTATGCTATATTGGATTTAAACTAAATTAAGAGGTTTATTATAAATAGATTTCTCACTTGAAAAAAAGTAACTAATGGTTTATGCCAAAAACAAGCCCATGGTTAATTTATTCTTAGTATAAACTAGGCTCACAATTGATTTTTGGTATTTCGTAATTGACCTAAATAATTTGCAAGCTCTTTGTAAGAAAAGGTTGGATAAACATAATTTTATTTATATGCCCATTGTAAAAAGAATTTAGAAAAAATGGATTTTGGGCTTAATATTTGGGCCATGAGCAAAAGAATTTTTTATTTATTTTTAGAAAAGTTTTATGTCCAAAGACCATTTTGAAAAGTTTTGAAGATAGCTTTGGTCTTTTGGACTTTAAAGAAAAATTTATTTGAGCTTGCAAATGTACTTGGGTCATATCAGAAAAAGATCAAACGAAATAAGCCATGATTTAAGCCAAGATAAATTAACCATAGTCAAACAACATGCATTTGGGGTAAAACCTAAGGAAAGTAACTATGCCAATTACATGAGCTTTAGTCTTTGGGGAAAAATGCTTAAGTTCCCATAGCAAGTATATACCAAATGGTACGAGGCTATGAGTGGCTATGCCATGCTTGATCTCCATACCTTGAGTGAAAGTATGGTATCCCTTACATAACACAACACGGGTAACACGGGCATCCTAACTCACGCACACGATGCAATCTAATATGATGCAATGGATAATATCATTATAAGAAAGAATAAAATAATATAAAGACCAATGGAATCAACTTATCTTATCCCCAGTGGAGTCGTCACTGTGAGCGAGGATTTTCGCCCCCACTCCCGGTGGAATGGTTTTTGCAACTTCGGCACTGTTTAGGCTCGAGGCCTTAAAGAACACGGACCTAGGTTAGGAGAAAATGGAGTCGCCACCCGGATGGGCCGGGGAAAAGAAAGGGGTGGATGACTCGATTCCTAAGGAATCCCCAACCCCCTAATGGGTTCTGAAAGTTGGGTACGTTTGGGGAAGGTGAGAAACGGCCCAGCACCCGCACAATGCCCGGTTCATTGGAACCGGCCTCCTTTATAGGTCTTAATATTATAAAATTCTTAAATATAACAATATTATCCATATTGCACACAATAATTAAGATAAAGCATCGATATATTGAAAATCAAAACAATGTCTAAGAAAAACAAATAAATGGACACCCATCCGAAGATGGAAACATGTCCTTACATCCCATGCCTAAATAGGACACCCACTAAAAGGTAGAAACATGTCCTTTACATTGGTTCTAAAATAGAAAAGCAATTTAAATTACATGATCATTAACTAATGAGGTACCCAACAAATGGAAACATACCTCTTACAACATTTGGAAATCTAAATAAATTGATAAAAGTTAATAACCATTCATCATAAATAAATCATTCATCAAAGGTATTAAACATCAATAGAAAGTAAACATCCATCCATGATAAATTAAATAAACCAAGCATTGAACTTAAATAAATTAAAATATATAAAATAAATCAAAGCATAATCAAATATAAAATTGAATAAGGCAAATAAAGATTCAAATTAGGGCTACTGTTTCTATTTAAGTTTCTTTATTTAATATGTTTAAGGTTTTGGGAATTCATAGGTTTAAACTACTGTGAATTTTAAAAGAATTGAGATGGAGCCAAGTTTTAGAATTTAATAGGTTGATAAAGTTCTTTGATTAACCAAATTAGTATTTGAGTAGTAAAATCATGAAATTAGGGTTTGAACACTTTAAAACACTTAGATTTATGATTTACGGTTACTCATTGAATTATGGTTTTAAGTTTACTGTGTTTGAATTATAATATTTAAATTTATAAGGTTTTAAAGTTTAAAGGATTAGGGTTTAGAAAAATTAGGGTTTAAGGTTTTAAGGGAGTTAGGGTTTACTGTTTTGAGTTTTGGAATTGAATTATGGTTTTAGGATTTTTGAATTAGGGTTTCGGAGAATGAATTAGTTTTTAGAATTTGGAAAAACAATTGATAATTTTATGAAGTTTTATGAAAATAAACAAAACAATTTAAAGTTTATAGAAATAGAAAAGATGTTTTTAGGGCTTTTAGAAAGAAACAGAACTCAATTTAGGGTTTTGAAAAATTGGAAAGCAAATTAGGGTTTTGAGGTTTTAAAGAAACAAAAATAACAACTTTAAACTTTTTAGAAAACAAAGCAATGAATTAAGGTTTTTAAATTTTAGAAAAAGTGAATTGAGGTTCTAGGTTTTTTGAATTAAAAGAAACAATGGGATGATTTAAGCTACTGTGAATAATAGAATTTAGACAATTGATGCATACCTCCGTTTGTTGGTTCCACCAAAAATTTCTTCTTGGATGAACAAAAACAAAGGCAAGCTTTGCTGCCTTTGATGGATTGAATTGTTGTTTGCTCTCTCAAGAAAATTAGATTGATTCAAAGCTTTTCCTACTCAGTTTCGGTCTCAACTTTTCTCCCAATTTCCATCCCAATTTTTGATTTTTTTTCTCCTTCTTTTTTTTTGTGTTGTTTTAGTCCTTATTTATAGAAGATTTCTATGGTTAATTCTAATTATGCACGGAATATATCATTCATTAAGAAAAGAAAACCGAAACCTAATTGTATTAGGTTTCAAAAAATTTGCGTCGGAAAAATTTCGCTAGTGAAAAAAAAACTGCTGCAGAAAAATTGCGCTGGAGAAAAAAAAACTGTTGCGAAAAAAATGCGCTGGCGAAAAAGCTGCCGCTTCTTTTTTTATTTTATTTTTTTATTATTATTTTTTATTTTTTATTAATAAAAATTAGATACCAAAGAAAATATTATTTAATTAAGATAACAAAAATTATTTTTGACTAATTAAAATATATTGGACAACACAAAAATTATTTTAGAGTAATTAAAATATATTGGACCAGACTGAGTAAAAAATTAAGGGTCTAATTATTTTTGTGGCAAAGAAATACTTTTTTTAACTATGAATTTATTAGATTTATAGCGTGTAAAAGTATTTGTCACTATGTTAATTAAAAGTGTGGCAAGTATATAAATTTGTTTAGTTACATTTTTATTAAGTTGTAACCAATATGTGTATATAGTTAGAAGTATTAATATTGTGTTTAATTTAATTTATTATTTACAATAGGTTTTTCTCTTTTAAAATAATATATTTTGATATTTTAGTTAAAAAATACCTAGTAAAATAAATTGATTCTTAGCCACAAAAATTGTAAATCATATAGCTAACATTTAGTTATGCCACTTTTTTTATTTTATAAAAGGTAATTAATCTAGAACTAAGAACAGATAGCTCTATGCAAACATATTCCTTTATGGTTTTCCTCTATGTTGGCTACCATGTTGCTCAATGGTTGATGTAGAATATGCAATCCCAACGGAAGAGATTCAACCTCTACAACAGCCCTATCTGCAAATCGGTTAGCTTCTCTGTGAATATGAAGAGTTTACCTCCCATTCTCAGTTTAGAAGGTCCCAGATGCCATAGACAATTGGTAGATGTTCTATGATCACTAGCTTCCTTTTGTTAATTATGTAAATAACACAAAGGCTATTTGCTTCAAAAATAATTCTTCTAAAGCCTCTATCCCAAGGGAGTTGTAATCCATGCATGATTGCCCATAGCTCAGTGCAAACTATCCATCTAGCACAACTATCATGTAATACCCCACCAACTTTTTCCACACTGGACTTAGAACAAAAGGCTTCATCTATGTTTACATTGACCCATCCACTAGAAGGTGGATTCCAGCCAATAAGAGTACACACCTTAGCTTTTCACCTAGATTCGAACTCAAAATAATGGTTAATACTTAGAATTTCTAAAACTCTTCTTCGGTTATCACCAACCTTGTCATATTTGTTACATGGCTCTTTGAAAACAAAGCCATTCCTGCAAGTCCAAATGCTCCAAACAACCACACCAAACTTGATGGTCCAGTTATCATGCATATTGAGATTCCTCCTTTCATGTAGATTCCAACAGAGTCATTCATTCATATTAAGGGAGAAGAAACTTGTTCGAACATTAGGAGGCAAAAGTTTAAATCATATATATATATATATTTGTATAAATGCAGTCACGAAGGACATGTAGCAGATTTTCTAGCCCCTATCCACATCATGGATAAAAATCATCTATAGTAATGTCTCTCCTAGCCCTCTCTACATTAGTCAGAAGCTTCTTTTGCATAGTTAGCTATAAAAAAGTTTGGATCCTTAGCCACTTCCAGACTAGCTTCTTTTGAGCATTAGGATGACATACACCTTCATCTAGCAACCCAAAATAGCTTAAGTTGATTGTGAGTTATACAGTCTTTGAGCCTCGCCAAAAAACACAATCTTGACCATTAGTGATGGATGGAGCCTTTACACCTGTAATAGATAACACAACTTGATTAGGGAGATAATTCCCAAACAATTCCCAGTGCTACTCACCATTCTCTTTGATGAATGTGTTCATAATAGCCTCCACCTTATTGTTTGGAACACTACCCCTAACATCATCTAAGAGAGGTCAACCATTTGTTGCCTAAAGATCCTTCTAATATCTAACTGATCCTCCATCGCCAATAATCCAAAGGAGCCCTTTTTTGACCTCTAGGTAAACCATGCAAATACTTCTTCATAAAGACGAGCCATTTTTAAAAAGGCGACTATCATGGGCTAAAATATTCTAGATACCAAATTTCCATAGAATGACTTGAACCCTCAAACTCTGAGGATTGGTGATTAATCCCTACCCCAGCTTCATTAACATGGCCATATTCATTCTTTGTAGGCTTTTAAACAATAAGTCTCCCATGGCCTTTGGTTGACAAATAAGTGACCACTTTGCCAGATTAGGTTTCATACTAGTGTTTGTGGAACCCCAAATAAAAAGGTGACAAAGCTTCTTAACTTCATCGAACAACAAAGCTGGGAGTTGTGTTGTTTGCATGGCATGAATAACTAATTGCACTAGGGTTACTCTGCTAGTGAGAGAAAGAGATCACTTGCATTCTAGCTTGAAAACTATTGTTTATGTAACACCCCTTAATAACCCTAAATAATGAGCTACTAAGAGATGGCACCCAACTCTCAAATAATCACTATTCAAATAAAAGTTCCAATTTGAAAACAAGTGACATGATCGTGTAGAACTAGAGGGACATGCCCGTGTGTATGAAAAAGGTTTTGTCATTCACTTATGCTAATTAGGAACATGGCCTTGTCTGAGGATTAGACACGCCTATGTATATGAAATAATTTATATCCAAACATTAAATTTTATCGAACAATTTATCTAACCATAACACGCCCGTGTTTACATCATACACACCCGTGTCAATTTAAGCTGTCTTGTTTCCAAATTTTCAATCAACACAACCTGCAAACACATCACTAATAACATATTCTCAATCATTTTCAACTCATATTATACATTGTCAATGAAAACTTCCACAACTTATTTCAAACTCAACATTTCATCCATAGAAATTCGCTCAATAATAAGATAATGATATCTAGTTATTTTATAAGTAAACCCAACATTTATACATGTCTTTAAATTTTAAAACACCTTAAAGTTATTTGCCATCTTGCTATGAACAAATCATTTGTTATCAAATGCCACATCTGACCTTTAAGGCGTATGATTATGAGTCCAAATTGTCCAGCAAAGGGGAAAGAGGACTGACCAAAGGGATCGCGATCAGCTTATGTGGCGAGATGTCTTGGTTTGGACTTCCTGTCTGATCCACTCTCTAAACGAGATTTTGGCTATCTAGCATTCAAAATGTACATCCACTATACAAAGTTCACAATATTTTAATGTGGATACAAGAAAGTATTTCTACAAAATTTCTTAAAACCACCTCTTGCGATTGTAGTTGATCTTGATGCTCTAAATCTCACTCTGCGGATCCTACTTTTCTCATTTAATCTACATGTCTAACATGCTAAGAAAAATCTTGGAGGTGCTTTCATACTCACAATTTACTACAAGTTTTGATAAAAGAACAACAACAAGCAAAGAAATAACAAAAGAACAAAACTTATAAAAATTATCTTAATTCTTTAACAATTCTTATTATTAAACTTTTAAATACTAAATATCATTAAGATTTGTTTTGAATTTATGTTCAATGACATTATTAGAGAATCTATCACTTAGCTTAATTCCTTAACAAATAGAGTTTATTCACATTGTCCTCACTCACACTATACATTTAAATCCTAAACTCGGATAGCGGGTCCAATAATAGTAAGTAAATGCCTAGTAAATCAATCTGTATGGCCAAAGGCTTAGTAAGAGTAATGACACAGAGTGTCTAGTATAGTTATGACACATAGTGTCCAATAACAATGATGGCACATAGTGTTTAGTAATAATAAGGACATCCACCCTCTAGCTAGCCATTTAATCTATAACTAGGTTTAAACATAGTATGAGTTGGGGAAATTCGATCATTAATACTTACAATAAATCTTTCATAATTACCAAATCATCATATCAAATTTAACAATAATAATCTTTCAAATCAACCACTCATACATCTTTCTCTATACAACATCTTATGAGTTTAAGGGCCATTTAGACCAATCTTAGTCAAAATTACATAATTAAATTTCTTTAGATAAATTATGAGTTTAAAATCAATTATTTTAGAAACCAATTCCATTTCTTCTACTACCAATAACTCTTGCGCAACTTCTAAAAAAAACTACAAATGATTAATAATAAATATTTTAACTAAGAATCCACTCTAACATGTTAGAATCATTCAAGAATCAACCTTTTGGTCAATTTCACTTTTTATAGGTTCTATACTCAATCTTATGTCTACTAAGTTCAATAAATTGTTCAATATCAAGACTATAATAAAAATTTAATTTTAGTAAATTAAATAACTTATATATTCACTAGAAAATCAAACAAAACACAAAAATAGTAAATTGTTATTATACAAGCACAAATCTCCTTTCAATAAGCTTTTCCCTACTCTTTCTCAATTCTCTTCAATATTTAATGATAATATCACTTGATTTCAAGAATTCAACTTGAAATTTTAAGTTAGATGGAAGGTTTCTTTAGTTTTTCATAAAAGTTAATGGAAGAATGAAGAAGGAAGAAGAAAATGGAGTTTTGGTGAAAGGTGATGGTGAAGTCAATTTGAGGAAGAAGAAGGAAGAATAAATTTTTTGCATACTCTTTATATAATTTTAGGGTTTTCCTAAGGTGTGTTGCTCATATCGTAACTTCGGTACATCTACTTTCTTAATTTATTTTTAACTCCAACTTCTGATCTTGTAAAATTGTGCAGACAATTCCTTTATCAAAATATTAAATACAATCCCAATTTCTAAGGTAAAAGAACACTTCTATTGAATTACACTGTTTAAGGGTCCTTTTTCAAAAAAACTGATATCGTTCATATCCGAAATTAAATTTTTTTAATGGCTCAACTAGCTCCATTTCCATTCTATTTCAAATATCCAAGTCTTTTCAATATCATACAAAATTTCGCAAAGTATAATTCAATGAATTATTACTTTAAAATTTCTCCCATTACAGTTTAGCCTTATCTAAAATTGAGGCATACGTACTTTGCTTGATCCTTTCAGTAATTACAGGCATCCATATCTTCCTAGATAATATCTTTTTTTTAAACCCAAAAGAGAACAAATATTACTCCCTACATGCCGAGAAATATTACTTGAAAAAAAATACAGTTCTTGTTATTGTTTACTTTCTGTCTAAAGCTTTTCAAAACCTCTTAAGGATAGATTGGATAACCTTGGCTTAATTTTTGGTTGCTTTTGAAAAAAAGAGAAGGTCATCCGCAAAAAACAAATTAGATATAGCCATCCCATTTCACCCTAGTTTAATGGGCTTCTAGCTCCCTTCATAAATAGTCTCCCTAATATTATGAGTTAATCTTTGAACATAGAGCACATAGATATATTGATGTCCCTTGATGGTTTGAATTCTTCTAATAACTCTCCATTCCAAAGGAGCTCCATTGAATAGGAAGTGAGGCATTCTATGATAACATTCACCATCGATGTCAGGAGTCTAGCCTCTAACAGAGTATCATGCACAAAAAGCCAACTCAATTAATCATATGCCTTTTCTAGGTCCATTTAATATCCATTTACTTCGACTTGCCCTTCTTTTTCTTTGTAGAATGCATAAATTCTAGGGCATTAATAATATCATCTAAGACATGTTTGCCTACAATGAAGCTAGCTTGTTGAGGTCCCACCAGTTCAAGCATTAAGTTTTTCAATCTATTAATAATAACTTCTATAATAGTTTTGTAAGCAATAGTGCAAAGACTAATAGGTCTGTATAGTTTCAAACTATTGGGGTTGTTTATTATGGGAATTAAGACCTATATTATTTGTCAACTCTAGGGGAATTTCATCTCCTGAGAATATCTCTTTAACCTTTTGCATAGGTGGTCACCTACAAGTCTCCAATTTTTTTTATTTTCTTTTTATAAAAATAAGCAAGAAAACCATCTACTTTTAGGGCATTTAAAGGTGGCATCTAAAAAATAACTATGATGATTTCTTCATCATCAACCATCCTTTCTAATATTAAAATTACTTCAGTAGATAGCTTAAGAAATTTTCTAATTGGAGTAATTGCATGAAATCATCATCCTTAGTTGAATAAAAAGATGAGAAGGAGTCACTTGCATGTTTCTTAAGCTCCTCTTCCTCTATAATCCATTCACCTTCATCATCTTCTAACATGTGGGTTCTATTTTGTCTCTTACATTGAATAGCATGATTGTAGAAGAAAGAAGTGCTCTAGTCTCCATGTTGGATCCACTCCTTCCCTACTTTCTAAAGCCAAATTAATTCCTCTTGAGCTAAAACCTCCTCCAATTCCTTTTTTAAATTTGCCTTAATTCAATAAAGATTATGTGAGTGGAATTTTTTGAGAGCATTCTGAGCTCAAATTATAGGAGTGAAAATTTTTGAGAGCTTTTTAAGCTGCCTCCAGATGAGCCAAGTGGAACACCTGTGATTTTAAATACAATGGAATAATTAATATGAAGGATAATTGTAGACCCTTAATTCTGGCCTAAGCTAATCCGATCCCAATTAATAGAGGCCAAGTGAAACTTAGTCTGACTTTAAAAGATTTAACCTAATTTAAAGCCCTAAATTAGGTCGGTCTAATTTTAAAAGCCCAAAATAAGCTGGTACAATTTTTAAAGCCCTAAAAAGGTCTGATATGATGTTAAATGGGTTCAGTTTGGTTTAAATCGGTATGGGCCATGCCCATGTCGAATTGGACACTCGAATTTGATATGAATGTATCTCATACTGAATTAGACCTTGTCCAATTCAATTTGATATGGACATCTTCATATCGAATTGACAAGCCTCAATTCGACACGAGCATTAGTCATATCGAGTTGGTGCTTGTCCAATTTGATAGGAACATTAGCTCATATCGAATTATCCGTGGTCCAATTTGATATGGCTATAGTTCATATCAAATTAAACACAATTTAATTTGATATAAGCCCTACCTAATTTGAGATGGAATTGGGTTTAAATGCTCATTTCAAATTGTCTGTGGTCCAATTCGATATGGTTGTAGTTCATAATGAATTAAACACAGTTTAATTTGATATAAGCCCTACCTAATTCGAGGTGGAATTGGGTTTAAACTATAATTGCACTAGGATAAGTGAGGAGATTAGGATTGGAGGCCGACTTTAACCTATGGATTTTCTATAAATACAGGTGTAAACAGCAGCAATTAAAAGCAATAAGAATTAACCCTATTGGCAGTAATCAAGCAGAGAGCGATTAAGGAAGAATTAAGAAAGCAACGAGCAACCATAAACAATTCACAAAGAACTTATCAATTCACATAGAATAAAAAAATAAGATCAACATAACAATCAAGGAGGACAGTAGTTGAACAAAGCATTGAACTTCAAATTGCTTGACTCAACCAAAGGCCAACACTTATCCAGGCAGTAAGTTACAATTAAGTTTAGGATAATAGATTCAACTTTAGTGGAGCTAACAAATAGGTATGGATTATTATTAATCAATTCGATTCCAGTTCCATGTTTGTTAATCGATACACAACCAATTCAATTATAGTTTCATGGTTTATGTTTATTAATCAATGCACTGTGTTGCCAATATCAAAGTTGCAACTTTAGGGTTTGAAATAATTGATAAGTAGTTGCTATTTTTTTGTAAATTAAAAACCCTAATTCAACCAACTAATTGCTAGGTTTAGATTTAAACCCCAAAACTACAATTTTATCCTAAAAACCCTAATTCTATATTAAACCCTAATTTATATTTTCAAAATCCTAAGTGCATATTAAACCCTAATTTGTATTTTGAAAATCCTAATTCTATATCAAACCTTAGCCTTGCATGATTCAACCATAGTTTGTAGTCTAAAACCCTAGTTTTATTTAAAACCCTAATTTACAACAATAAACCGTAATTTCATATTTGAAACCATAATTTTGTATGATTAATGCCTAACTTAGGATTAAACCCTAGATTTGATTATTTGATTTATTATTATATGTTTATGATGGATGATGAGCTTTGAATCTTATTTTGTTGTTTATGGTGGATGAATGAATGGTTAAATTATATTTTCTTATTATTATTTACTATTTAGATCTTTGAAGTTATAAAATGCATGTTTTCACTTTGTAGGTTCCTTGTTTTATTTAATTTATTCTTTCATTTTATTTGAATTTTGGTATTAATGTAAATGACACTTTTTCACTAACGGCGGGTGTCCTATTTTACTTACTTGTATTTTGGATATTGGACATTATTGTAAAGGTATGTTTCCATCTTGTATGGGTGCCCATCTTGTGAATTTGTTTGGACTTGTTTGATTTTATAATATGATTATTTTAATTTCAATAATTGCATGTATTATGGATTGCATTATGATAAGTAAAAATTTAATAATGTATAGACCTGAAAAGAAGGCTGGTTCCAATGAACCGGACACTATGGGAGTGTTGGGTCATTCATACCTTTTCCATGCATACCCAACTTTCTGAACCCAATAAGGGGTTGAGGATTCCTTATGAATCAAGTCATTCACCCCTTTCTATCTTCCCGACCCATTTGGGTGGCAACTCTTATTCTCCAAGTTTAGGCCCATATTCTCTAAGGCCCTGAGCCTAATAGTGTTGAAGTCACAAGAACCATTTCATATGGGAGTAGGGGAAAAATTTTCGCTCACAGTGGAGACTCCACTGGGGTTAAGAGAAGTTAATTCCATTGGTCTTTATATTATTTTATTCTTTCTTGCTGTAATACTATCAATTGCATCACTTAGATTGCATTGTGTACGTGAATTAGGATGCCCTGTGTAACCCATGTTATGTTGTGTATGGGATACCATAATTTCACTCAAGGTATAGAGATCGAGCATGGAAAAACTACTCATAGCCTCGTACCTTTTGGTATATACTTGCTATAGGAGCCTAAGCTTTTGAACCCAAAGACTAAAGACCATGTAATTGGCCTAGTAACTTTCCTTAGGTTTACCTAATGTGCTTGCTATTTGACTATGGTTAACATGTTTTGGTTTAAGCTATGATCGATTTGTTTTTTTTCCTAATATGAACTAATCATATTTTAACCCCAAAATAAATTTTCTCTTTTAAATCCAATAGACTAAAACTATTTTCAAACTCTTTTTTCAAAATGATATTTGGAAGATAAAACCTTTTAGAGATGGGTCAAAATCCATTTTCACCTCATGGCCCATGCTTAAAGTAATTCATGTGTTATACAAGACTTTTTACAATGGGCTTTGAAACACTTTTTCAATTCATGAACCAAATTCAAAACTTTTTTTACAACCTTTTCTTAAATGGGCTAACAACTAGTTGGGTCAATTATGGAATATTAAAATAAATTGTAGGCCTAATTTATACCAATACTTATTAATCATAGGCTTGTTTGTGGCATGAATCATTAGTTACTTTTCCAAACGAGAAATCTATTTATGATAAACTCTTTAATTTAGTTTTAATCCTCAATATACATAAAATCTATTTTTAGTTGATCCAATGGATTAAGGCTTAATTAGTGGGAATTATCATAGAGTGGCTTTTAAATTTGAAAAGACAATTATTAGTTTATTCATCTGAGTGGATCTCTTAAAAATAAAAATATCCCCTATTGATGTTTTGTAGGCCACATACCTAGGAAAAGAGACTCGCCATTTATGTGTGGAAGATATAATGTTAGAAGGAATGTTTTGATTCTTTTTGTTTGTTACTTGTGCATACATGCATTGTATTACATGGCATTGATCCTTTCTATCTCACAGACCTAGAGTATAGTCGTTCAAGAGCTTACGACAACCGACCTATGCCAGTGACTTAGAATCTAGTTAGAATTTAGTCAATTTCACATCAAAAGTGATGGATCATGAGCAAGTTTAGAAACTGGTGAATGATGCCCTCAACACTAAGATGGTAGAATTCAAGGGGGCCCTAACTGATACTGAAATGAACTACTTTCAATATTAGAGGATAACAATGTTGAAGCATCTGCTAGAAACAAGAAGCAAAGGGATAAGGGAAAGGCTAAGATAGTTGAAGTCACCTCTGACGAAGATAAGGTAGTGATGTATGATGATGAATGGGCTGAATAGTTCTAAGATCCTCAAGAAAAGAAGAAAGAGAAGAAGGCTACAAAGAATGCGATTGTGAAGAAAACTTAAACTGTGGATGTGGAGAAAATAATTGCTGATTTAGGAAAGAAGTTGAAGGCTAAGGAGGTGTCGAAGGTAGACAAGCTGTTTAAGCAAGATGAAGAAGTCCCTTACAAGTTCAAGATGCCTTCCTTTGCTAGGTTCGTTGGAGTAGGGAATCCTCACCTACATGTCAAGCAATACATCACTAACATGTAGTCTGCTCGAGCTACTAAGGCTCAAACTCTAAGGTACTTCATGCTCTCATTTGATCCTATTATGTAAAACTAGTCAACACCTTAGAAGACAATACTCAAAAGAATTAGGATTCATTGTACAAGGCTTTCATCTAGCAATATGGGCATAATGTAGAATTAGAAATCACTCTGATAGAGATAGAGTCAATTAGGCAAAAACATAATGAGAATTTTGTTGACTATGTGAAAAGGGGGATGAATAAGGTTGCATTGCTTAAGAAGAGGCTAGATGAGTCTGATTAGATTAAGATGACAGTGAGAGGTGTCCTGCCTAATCTTCATAAGTGAATGTCTCATACTCTTATTAGGGATTTCAAATATCTCCTTCAAACTGGCTTGCAAATAGAAGAATGGGAAAGAGAGAAGAACCATTTTTCTGCAAGAAGGAAAGAAAAAAGGGAAGTATCAGTCTGATAGTCAAAGTGCACAAAAGGCCATAAATGTCCATGCAACTGGTCAAGAAAGTAGGAGACAGTTTTCAACGTTGGGAAAACTATTGTCTTGGGTTAATAAGTTGCAGAAGAAAGGGCTGCTACAGTCATTGACTTCCTGACCTTTGCCAAATCCTTTACCACCCAACATTGATGCCAAGGTTTCTGTCAATTCCATCAAATGCAAGGGCATGAGACAAATAAATGTTTGTGATTAAGGCATGAGATCTAGAATGTGATTGATAGTGGGAAGTTGCCTGAACCTAACAAGCCTACCATGAAGGATAATTCTTTACATAGTTTAACAGAGCACCACCACCATCAACTTTCATGATAAGAGGAGGATTGAATGAAAGATTTGTCCTGTCATCTTTCCAAGATATGGATAGAGAGGCCACTAAAGAATAAGAGATTTTTAGCAACATTAAACCAACTATGGTTCAGGAGGAGGTAGCCATTTACGCTGTGAATGAGTTTGGGATTCAACCAATAGTGATGATGACTTAGAACCCAAGAAGGAAGAATGGACCTGGTTTGAGCCTGAAGAAGATAAGGTATTGAATACTCACTCTGGTAAGCCTTATCCAAGGCCTCCACCAAAGGTAGTAGTAGCAGATAAGGGAAAACATGATGAAACAGGAGGGAAAGATGAAGAAGATGGTGTTGTCCTCGAGTAATTGAAATGAACTCAAGCTAGTATTAGTATCTGGGATTTACTAGCTACGTTTGAGAACACCGAGAAATGATGGCTAAAGCAATGGCATGCATGCAGATTTCTACTTCTGCAACACCAGATGGGCTGATTAAATTTATAGGGGTAAACAAGGTAGAGGAAGTAAAGAAGGGTGATGATACTCAAAAGAAAAACAAAGTTAATGTTGGGATTGTGTCATTTTTAGATTTTGACTTATCAAAAGATGAAAGAGATCACATTCATCCACTTTTTATTAAGGTGGAAGTTAAAGGAAAAAGAACCCCTTGTGTCATGGTCGATGATGGATTTGCTATAATGTGTGCCCGCTCAAGATCTTGCCTAAGCTGGCTATGTCTACATGAGATTTGAGCCCAACTGAGATGACAATTAGGGCTTATGACAATACTAAAAGGCATGTTAAGGGAACCTTTAAAGCTATTATGAAAGCTAGCCCTATTGAATCCATAGTGGGGGTTTTAGTCCTAGATATACCTGTCACTTTTGAATTGTTGTTAGGATGAGCCTGGTTTCATCCTCTCGGTGGAGTTCCTTTAACCCTCTATCAAAAGATCAAGTTCCCAAATGGAGATGACACAGTGGTTATTGAGGCTGAAGGTAATGACGTGGTGAATGCCTTAATGATTGAGAGGCCTTTCAAAGGATTTGAAGTGGCTGTTATTTTTGATACTGAGATGGTGGACTCTAGAGTCTTCACCATGATGAAAAAAATGAATTATCTACCAGGTACTGGCCTTGGGAAAGGGAAGATAGGTGTGAGAGAGATTCCAGATTTCAAGGCTCAAGTTTTTAGAAAAGGGTTGGGTTATAAGGAAGCTAATTGAGGTGTTCTACTAAAAAAGAATGAAAAGATGAGTTTTCCTCCAGTTGAAGAGACATTTGTCAAAGCTCCAGATATGGGTGCACTCTAAGGAAAACTAGAGCCAATCACATTCATGGAGAAGTTGATTCCTAGTTTTAAGATATTTGCTGATGTTGCTGAGCTTGTGGAATAAATAAAGAAGAAGCTTATTTTGCCAACTGACAAGGAATCTAGCCCATAAGAGAAGAAGGAGGTTGCCCTGAAGATCCAAAAGGCCCCAAAGGAGTTTGCTACTCTCATTGAAGAACAGTTTGAAAGCCTTGTGGTTCATGATTATGAGAACACTGACTCTGATTTTGATTTTGATTTATCTCCTTTGTATGAGGATGATGATGTTTTCTTTTCCAAAATGAATAAAATAAAGTCTAATTTTGCTTAGTTGTGTGATATTTTTTCTGATGGCTGCATAAATTCGTGTAGTAATTATAAGAGCATTTTTAATATTAACTTTGTTGATATACAATAATTAAATTTGGGAACAACCAACAATTCTAAAAATGTTAGCATAACATCTAAACTTACTCCTGAAGAGAGAGACTTGAAAAAATATTTAAAAACATGAAGAAGTCTTTGCTTGGTGTAGACCCTTAATTTTTAACTCAGTTTAATCTGATATTTTTAAACAGTCCAAAATAATTTTTATGGTATTTTAATTAAATAATATTTATTTTAATAATTATTTACAATATTTATTTTTAATAAAAATAAAATAATAAAAATAAAAAAAGGAATAATAAATAAATAAATAAATAAAAATCAGCAGCAAATTGGCCCAACCTGCTGCGAATTGGCCATAAGCCAATTCCTCGCAGATTTTTCTACGGCGAAATGGCCACAGGCCAATTCACCGCGGGAAAATCCTGTGGCGAATTGGCTGGCCCGTGCCCAGCGCCTGTAAAACTTCTTCTCCAGCGCACTTTCGCACGCCTGGCTAGTGCATGGTTTCGTCGAAACCGTATTCTACTTGGTTTTTAATTTTATTTCCTAAACGTTTTTATTTCCTTAACCAATTAGTATTAGGTTTTTATTTTTTCTTATAAATACCACATTAAAGATACAAAATAAGGGGGAGAAATTTTTGAATCTGAAAATTTTGATCGGACTTTGGACTTTTGGATTTTTTTGGACAAAAAAGAGAATCTTGAAGTAGCAAGAGGCAGTGAGCAAGCAACAATCCATATAAGGCAGCCTATACTGTCTTTATTATTGTTCAACCAGAATTCAAAGATTGTGGTGGAACCAACAATGGGGGTTTGAATCTCTATTTCATTGCTTATCTTTACAGTAGCTTCATCACTCAACTGGATTAATTGTTTAAATGTGCAATAGATGATCAATTGTTCTACTTACCATCCAAACTCTATTTCAAACCCTAAAACTATTTTTCAAAACAATAATACCTTAATACCGTAAAACATATTTTTGAAAACTAAAACTCTAATTACACTTTTCTAAAACCACAAAACACAAATCTCATTTCTTAAACCCTAAGTTATTCAAACTCTAAATCTTAATTAATTATGTTTTCAAATATTCACAGTAGCTTGTTCCATTAAAACACCATAGCATTAGATTATTCAAATAATATTTTAAACGTCCAGTAGTCATATTACATATAAGTATTTATAAAAAAAATCTATGTTAAAGTGGTCTTAAAGTTTTTATAATAATCATATTTTGATAAAACTCTAACTCCAGTAAACTCTAAGACCCAAACCCTAATTTCTTAAATCCTAAATCTTAAACCTTAACCTTGTTTATTTAATGGATTGAATTCTAATTTTATTTATTTATTTGATTATGTGATTTATTATATGTTAATGATGAATGGTTTATTTTATTTTATGAATGGTTTGCTTTTAGTTATAATTAGATGATTGAATATTATTTTATTTGTCTTAGTTTTAAAATTGTAAGAGGTATGTTTCCACTTTATAGGTACCTCATTAGTTAAAAATCATGTAATTTATTTCATTTTAAAGTTTTTTGGACCAATGTAAAGGACACGTTTTCACCTTTTGGTAGGTGCCCTATTTAGTTTTAGACATGGACTATGTAAGGACATGTTTCCATCCTCGGATGGGTGTCCATTTATTTATTTTGTTTGGATATTGCTTTGATTTTAATATAATGATGCTTTATTTTAATTGTCACATGTAATGTGAATAATATTGTTTTATTTAAGAATTTTATAATATTAAGACCTGTAAAGGATGCCGGTTCCAATGAACCGGGCGTTGTGGGGGTGCTGGGCCGTTTCTCACCTTCCCTATAAGTACCCAACTTTTCAAACCCATTAGGGGGTTGGGATTCCTTAGTAATCGAGTCATCCACCCGTTTCTTTTTCCCTGCTCGTCCAGGTGCCGACTCAATTTTCTCTGGACTTAGGCCAATGTTCTCTAAGGCCCTGAGCATAAACAGTGCCAAAGTCGCAAGAAATATTTCACCGGGAGTAGGGGGGAGAAAATCCCCACTCACAGTGGCGAATCCACTGGGGATAAGAGAAGTTAATTTCATTGGTCTTTATATTATTCTATTCTTTCTTATCATGATATTATCCATTGCATCATATTAGATTTGCATCGTGTGCGTGAGTTAGGATGCCCGTGATAGCCATGTTGTATTGTGTGAGGGATACTATACTTTCACTCAAGGTATGGAGATCGAGCATGGCATAACCACTCATAGCCTTGTACCTTTTGGTATATACTTGCTATGGGAACTTAAGCCTTTTCAACCCAAAGACTAAAGCTCCTGTAATTGGCCTAGTTACTTTCCTTAGGTTTTTACCCCAAATGCTTGTTGTTTAACTATGGTTAATTTATATTGGCTTAAATCATGGCTTATTTGGTTTGTTCTTTTGCTAATATGACCTAAATACATTGTGAGCTCAAATAAATTTTTCTTTAAAATCCAAAAGACCAAAGCTATTTTCAAAATTTGTAAGATGGTCTTTGGACATAAAACTTTTCTAAAAACAAATCAAAAATTCTTTTCTCATGACTCAAATACAAAGTAAAAAATTCAACTTTTCTTAAAATCTTTTTACAATGGGTTTTTCAAACAAAATTATTTTTGCATTTCATCCAACCTTTAAAAGAGCTTACAAATTATTTAGGTCAATTATGGAATACCAAAAATCAATTGTGAGCCTAGTTTATACTAAGAATTATTAATCATGGGCTTATTTTTGGCATGAATCATTAGTTACTTTTTCAAGTGAGAAATCTATTTATAATAAAACCTCTTAATTTAGTTTTAATCCAATATAGCATAAAAGCTACTTTAGCTGGTTGAATGGATTAAAACCTAATTAATGGGAATTATCATGAACCGATTTTCATTTTTGAAAATATAACTATTGGTTGAACCGTCCGAGGGAACTTTTTAAAAATAAAATATCCCATGTTAGTATTTTGTTAACCATATTACCTAGGAAAAGAGACTCGCCATTCGTGAATGGAAGTTATAGGATTGGTAGGAACGTCCTATTTATCCTTGTTTGTTTATTGTTTGTGTATACATGCATACATACATACATTTGCATCTCATATCATTGATCCTCTCTGGCTCACAGCCCTAGATTATGACAGTTCAAAAGCTTACGACAATTTGACCTACGCCGCAGATGAAGAATCTAGCAACAACTCAATCACTTTTTTACCAAAAGCAATGGAGCCCGAACAAATTCAAAGAATGGTGGATGACACCCTCAATGCTAAAATGGAAGAACTAAAGGGGGCCCTAGCTAAGATCATGAAAAATCAAATGGCTACAATGTTTGGGAACAATGTCGAAGCATCCGCAAACACCAAGAAAGATAAGGGGAAGGCTAAAGTTGGTGAAGTTGCTTTTGATGATAATAAGGTGATCATTGATGATGATGACGATTGGGCTCAATACTTCCAAGATCTTCAAGACAAGAAGAAAGAGCCAAAGATTGTTGAAAGATCAGCTAAGGAGAAAAATGAAACTTCTGATGTTGAGAAGATGATTGCGGACCTGGAAAAGAAATTTGAGAAGAAACTGAAAATTGAAGAGATGTCTGAAATTAGCAAACTATTTGAACAAGATGAGGAGGTCCCTTATAAGTTCAAGATGCCATCCTTTGCAAAGTTTGATGGAATCAGAAATCCTCACCTCCATGTGAAGCAGTATATCACTGCTATGCAGTCTGCCCGAGCTACTAAGGCTCAAACTCTTATATACTTTATGCTCTCATTGGATCCTATTATCCAAAATTGGTTTAATACCTTAGATGATGGCACTCAAAAGAGTTGGGATCTGCTATACAAAGCCTTCATCCAATAATACGGACATAATGCTGAATTAGAAGTTACTCTAATGGAGGTGGAGTCAATTAGACAAAAGTCGAATGAGAACTTCGTGGACTATATAAAGAGGTGGAGAAATAAGGCTGCATTGCTCAAGAAAAGGCTTGATGAATCTGATCAAATTAGAATGATTGTAAGAGGAGTGTTACCTAGCATTCATGAAAGGATGTCTCATACACTGATTCAAGATTTCAAGGACCTTTTTCAAGCTGGTCTACAAATTGAAGAGTGGGAAAGAGAGAAGAACCACTTTTCAACAAGAAGGAACGAGAAAGGAAACTACCAGTATGGTAACCAAAGCATGCAAAAGGTAGTTGGTGTTAACGCTACTGGCCAAGGAGGAAGAAGGCAATTTTCAAAATTAGGGAAGCCGCTGTCTTGGGTCCTCAATAAGCTACAAAAGAAGGGATTGTTACAACCCTTAAATCCTCATTCTTTGCCTAACCCTCTCCCACCTAATTTTGACACTAAGATATTTTGTCAATTTCATCAAATGCAAGGGCATGACAAGGATAGATGTGTGAGGTTGAGGTATGAGATCCAAAATTTGATTGATAGTGCGAAGCTACCATAGCCCAATAAGCTAAACACTAAAGACAATCCATTGCCAAGGTTCAATACAGTACCACCACCGGCAACCTTCATGATTGGAGGAGGTTTGCATGAAAGTTTTGTCATGTCTTCTTTCCAAGATGTGGATGAAGAAGCAACCAAAAAAGAATTGGTATTTAGTAAAATTGAACAAACTATGGCGCATAAAGAAGTAGCAATTTGTGTTGTGAATGACTTTTTGAATTCAAGTGATAGTGATGATGATCTTGTACCCAAGAAGGAGGAATGGACCTGGTCTAAGCCTGAAGAGGATGAAGTAATGAACACTAGATATGGTAAACCTTATGCAAGGCCACCACCTAAGGAGGTAGAAGCTAATAAAGGAAAGAAAGTCGAAGTGGGAAATAAAGAAGAGGAAGATGACACTGTGCTTAAGCAGTTTAAAAGAACCCAAGCAAGTGTCAGCATTTGGGACTTATTGGCCATCTCTAAGAAGCACCGTGAAACTATGGCCAAGGCCTTGGCTAGCATGCAATTTCCACCTCCATAACACCGGAGGAGTTGATTAACTTCATAAAAGTTGAAGGAGTAATGAAATGTGAAGACATTCAAAATAAGAGTGAAGTTAATATGGGAATAGTATCTTTCTCAGATGTGGAAATTAGCGAAAGAGGGGAGAGATCACATCCATCCTCTCTTTATCAAAGTAGAAATCAAAGGAAAAAGGACTCCATGTGTGATGGTTGATGATGGGTCCACCATAAATATTTGTCCTCTTAAAATATTGCCAAAGCTAGCTATGTCAATGAGGGATCTAAGCCCAACCAAGGTAACCATTAGGGCTTATGACAATACCAAGAGGCATGCCGAAGTGACTTTCAAAGCGGTTGTGAAGGTTGATCCAATTGAATCTATTGTTGAATTTGTTATTTTGGACATACTTGTTACTTTTGCTCTACTTTTAGGATGACCATGGTGCCATCCTCTTGGTGGAGTTCCTTCCACCCTTCATCAAAAGATCAAGTTCCCTAATGGAGATGAGACGGTGGTCATCGAGGCCAAGGATAATGAGGTTGTTAATGCTTTAATGATAGAGAATCTTCTCAATGGTTTCCAAATAGCTGTAATTTTTGATGATGAAGTAATGGACTCTAAGGTCTTGAACATGATGAAGAACATGAGCTACCTTCCCGGAGCTAGTCTTGGAAAGGTCAAGGCCAGTGTGACAAAGCTTCCAGATTTCAAAACTCAAACTTCCAAGAGAGGGTTAGGGTATGAAGAAGCCAACAAAGATGTCCAGCCAAAGAAGAATGAGAAGATGAGCTTCCCACCACTTAAAGAGATCATTGTCAAAGCTCCAAACGTGGGACCACTCTAAGGAAAGCCCGTGCGAATCATGTTCATGAGAAAGCTGATCCCAAATTTTGAAATTTTTGCTAACGTTACCAAGATAGTGGAACAAGTGAAGAAAGAGTTCACCCTACTAGCCGACAAGGAGCCCAATCTAGAAAGGAAGAAGGAAGCTATCCCGAAAACCAAGAAGACTCCAGAGGAGATTGCTACCCTGGTTGAAGAGAAGTTTGAAGATGTTCTGATTTATGATTTTGAGAACAATGATTTTAATTTTGATTTTTATTTGTTTGCTTTGTATGAGGATGATGATGTTTTCTTTTCCAAAATGAATGCAATAAAGTCTGATTTTGCTTACTTGTATGATGTTTCTCCTGATGGTTGCATACATTTAAATAGTGATTACATGAGCATCTTTAATATTAACTCTATTGATACATAATTATTAAATTTGGGAACAACCGAAAATCCTAAAAACATTAGCATAGCATCTGACCTTACTTCTGATGAGAGAGAGAGATTTGAAAAAATATTTAAAAAATATGAAGAAGTATTCGTTTGGTCTTATGAGGATATGCCTGGAATAGATTGAGACATAGCCAAACATATGATTCCTACTTACACTCACATGAAACCTGTCAAACAAAAGCTTAGGCATTTGAGGCCGGAATGGGCTGAATTGGTTAAAGAAGAGGTCACTAAATAAATACAAGTAAAGTTTCTTAAAGTGATAGATTATCCAGATTGGCTAGCCAACTTAGTACCAGTGCCAAAGAAAGATGGAAGAATTAGTGTCTGTGTGGACTATAGAGATTTAAACAAGGCTTCCCATAAAGATGATTTTCCTTTACCCCATATAGATATTCTCATTGATAGTGAAGCCTCTAGCGTGCTACACTCATTTGTAGATGGATTTTTTAGATACAACCAAGTTTTAATGGCCTAAGAGGATAAAGCCAAAACTGCTTTCATTACTACATGGGGTATATTTTGTCATAGGGTAATGCCATTTGGGTTAAAGAATGCTGGAGCAACCTATCAAAGGTTGGCCACCACATTGTTTCATGATATGATGTGCAAAGAAGTTGAAGTGTATGTTGATGATATGATGGTGAAATCAGATACAAGGGAACAACACTTCCAAAACTTAGAATTATTCTTCGATAGAGCAATGAAGTATAAGCTAAGGCTAAATCTGAAGAAGTGTGTGTTTGGGGTTAGGAAAATTGTTAGGACATGTAATTGGTCCAAATGGCATTGAGATTGACCCTGACAAAGTTAAAGCAATCAGGGATATGCCAACCCCTAAGACGGAGAGAGAAGTTAGAGGATTCATTGGCAAATTGTAGTACATTAGTAGGTTTATAGCAAAGCTCACCACAATCTGTGAACCTATCTTCAAATTCCTTAAAAAGAATCAGCCAGCCCTATGGAATGAAGAGTGTCAAAAGGCCTTTGAGCAAATAAAGGAGTATCTATTAAATCCACCTCTTTTGAAACAGCCTAAACCCGGTAAACCTTTTTTACTATACTTAGCAGTAGAAGAAGAGCCATGCTAGCCCAAGCAGATGAGTTAGGTAGGGATTGAGCACGCAGTTTACTATTTGAGTAGAAAGCTCCTACCTTGTGAAATTAAGTATAGTATCATTGAAAAGACTTGTACAGCTGTGGTTTGGTCTTCTAAAAAGTTGCGACATTACTTTCAATCTTATAGTGTGCAAGCAATTTCCAGGTTGGATCCGATGAAGTACTTAAGGGAGACACCCTCTTTGATTGGGAAGTACAAGCGATGGTTGATAATATTGGAAGAATTTGAGATTGAGAATGTAACCAAGAAAACAATCAAAGGTAGAATAGTGGCAGAATTCTTGGCCCAACAACCATTACAGGATAGCTAAGAGACAGTGTTGGAATTTCCAGATGAACATTTAGAGGCCATTGAAGTACAAGGATGAAAAATGTATTTTGACGAAGCAGTGAATAGGAAAGGAGCAAGTTTGGGAGTCATACTAGAATCACCCGAAGGAAAGCTTATCCCTTTAGCCAAGAAGTTGAAATTCAGGGCGACCAATAATATGGTGGAGTATGAAGCATGTATCTTTGGTTTGGAAGCCCTGACAATTATGAAGGTGGATAAGGTAAAAGTCTTTGGTGATTCATTGCTAGTAGTATCCTAAGTAAATGGAGAGTGGGAGTTGAAAGAAGAGAAATTAAAACCATACCACCATTACTTGACCATGATGAAGAAGAACTTTAAGGAGTGCAAGTTTATACACCTACCAAGAGAAGAAAACCAGATGGCTGATGCCTTAGCCACATTGTCTTCGGTATGGGAAAATCCTGTCAACTTATTCCTTAAGCCTCTGATTTTGACTAGTTCATCATCTCCTTGCTATGAATATGAGACAATCATGGAAATTGATACAAACCATGATGCGTGGTATGACACTATAAGACGGTTTTTAGAAGAGAAAGAATACATGTTGGGAGCAATAAAGCAAGAAAGAAGAGCCATAAGACGATGGTCCTTACAATACATCACCTTTCATGGAGAGTTATATCGAAGATGGCCTGATGGGGTGCACTTGAGATGCTTAAGGAAGCCTGAAGTGGAGCATATCATGTCAGAAATACACGCGGGAAGTTATGGTCCACACATGAGTGGTTTAGCCCTAGTTAAGAAGATAATTCAACATGGTTACTACTAGTTGACCATGGAGAGAGATTGTATTGAGTTTGTAAAGAAGTGCCAGCAATGTCAAATGTATGGTAATTTGAATCACATGCCACCTAAAGAATTTCATTCTATGTCTTCACCCTGGCCATTCGCAACTTGAGGGATTGACATCATAAGAGAGATACATCCGACAGCCTCAAATGGTCATCGTTTTATTGTAGTAGCGGTAGATTATTTTTCAAAATGGGTCGAAGCCAAATCTTTCAATAGACTGGGGGCAAGTCAAATGGCTAGATTTATTGAAAAGAATCTCATATGCAGATATGGGGTCCTGCACAGTGTGACATCAGACAATGGGGTACAGTTTCAAGGTGTAGCTAAGGACTTATTCTTGAAGTACAAAATCCATCATCACCGATCCTCTCCTTATAGACCAAAGGCTAATGGTGCAGTAGAAGTACCTAATAAGACAATTAAGCAGATCCTGTCCAAGATGACCAAGACATACAGGGATTGGTCAAAAATGCTTTCTTTTGCTTTGTGGGGATACGGAACAAGTGTACGAACACCAACTGGAATGACACGGTTCTCTTTAGTTTACGGGATGGAATCAGTGTTGCCAATTGAAATTGAGATCAAATAATTAAGAGTGGTCTTGGAAACTGAACTGCCTGAGATGGAATGGGTAGTGAGCAGATACACACAGCTAGCTTTTCTAGAGGAGAGAAGATTAAAAGCACTGTATCATCATTAAATATATCAAAGGAAGATAGCTCGAGCCTATAATAGAAGGATCAAAATAAGAAAACTCAAAGTCAGTGATTTAGTGTTGAAACAATGTAAGCCTAACATATCTGATCCAAGAGGGAAATTTAGGCCTAGCTAGGAAGGGCCATATGTTGTGAAATAAGTCATCAACAAGGGTGCAGTGAAGTTATCAGACATGGACGAGAACGAGTTTAGCGAGCCAGTGAACATTGACAGGTTGAAGAGGTTTTATGTATAAAAAAAAGAGAGCTCACTAGGTTGAAAACCCAAAAGAGCCGCCTAGGCAAAAGTTAGAGTAGTCTGCTATTTTCAAAACCCAAAAGGGAGGGCTAGGCAACAATTAGGGCTAAGCGAGAGAAAATCATCAAATAGGAAACCCAAAAGGGCTAGTTGGCAATAAAAGTGATCTTGTGTATGTTGGCTTTGTGTTTGGTTGTTCCCTAATTTAATAAAGTAGAATTAATATTAAAATTGTTCCATGTGCATTGTTTTAAGTATTTGACCAAATATGGATAAAACGAAATAAACACAATAGCAAAAGGTGATGACAAATTATGAAAGGAAAGAAACATCCCTTATTATTACTTTCATTATTTTTTCATCCTAACAATATTCTTTCTAGAGAAATTGATAAATGTAAAATCTATGATAGACGATAAGTGTAACATGCAGGCTATCTTTGCTTTAGCCGATCCAAGTAGGCTTCAGTTAGACAAGGCAAGTCTAAATCAAGATTAAAATCAAAACCTCGTGGCTCAGCTCCATATTAACGGTCAAGGCAGTGAGGATCATAGCAAGTACCTCAATGAAGAGTAGTAAGAGGAACATACATCAAATACGATTGAATGGTGATATGAGAAATTTTCCACTAGGGTACTAACCAACGGGTGTTGACTTCAGCGCATGACTGGATCTAGTTATCAAGTCATCATATGAAGAAGCAGAATGGAGTAGTTTCCTAGCAGAATGATGTCATGGAAAATATTTGGCAAAATCCATAGATGGAGTGTTGAGCAAGTAGAAACGCTCCTAAAGCCAAATCTATAAGCAGAAAAAAAGAAAAAAGGTCCATTAGGTAAAAAATCTGCAAGGATGGCCTAAGAAAAAAAACTAGGATAGCTCGCTAGTTCCAAAAACCCGTAAGGGCAGACTAGGCAAAAATTATAGCAATAAAAAATAATAAAAAAATAAAAAAAGAGACCTAAATTGAAAACCCAAAAGGGCAATTTAGGTAATTACCTGAAGAAGTAACGAACTCCCTGTCAATCTCTTTGACAATCCCAATTTAAGTTGGTCTAGTCCAACTAAAGTCTCAGCTAAGATCACGGGTATCGGTGACAAGCCTCCTTCCATTTGGTCCATTGGAGGAAAATTGGAATTGTTAAAAGGAATTTTGATGCTGAAATTGAAAATTTGTGAAAAATTTCCTGGCTTCTATATGAGATCATAGCATGGAAAGAGATTTATATAGGACGATTGGCTATTCTAAAATTGACAAGGAATAGCTTGAGACCGAGATGGGCAAGGATAGGAAATTGGCGACGAAACAGTTTTGAATTATGGCATTGCCTTCGGTTTTGTGAATCAATGCTACTGTGGAAATTTTGAATGTGAAAGGAAAGACTAGTAGCGTAGAAATAATAATGATGATAAAAAAAATAAAAATAAAAAATAAAAAATAAAAAGAAGAAAAAAAAGAAAAAAAAAAGAGAAAAGAAAAAAAAATTAAGTTAAAAGTTACAGTAAAAGTGCAAATTATATATCATCATTATTATTTTTATCATTATTTTTATTTTACAATATTTTCTCAATTAATACAATAATGATAGATCACTGAGAAGTAGGTGGTGGATCATGATCAAACAAAGCCCTAAAAAAGTCATCGCCTGTTAGAGGAGGAGGCATATCACCTATCCTGAGTCCGCCCGAAGTAGGAGCACTTGAACCTCTATTACCTTAGAATTCAGATCTGTAACAGTCCTCATCCGAAGTAGATGACAGAATCTCATGGTCATCAGTTTGGGGTCCCCTAGATGACGAAGCACCAGGATCTCCCATCCCCTAAAACTGAAAGTCTCAAAAATCTTGCTCTAACTGTTGATATAATTTTTCAAAATGGGCAACCTATGGACGAATAGTAGCTAGCTCTTCTTAAAGTTTCTTGTTTTGTTCTTCAAGCATCCGTTGTGAGCCAAAAAGAAAAAGGTAAGAGCATACATAATTATGCATACATGTAGCATAAATCATTGTGGAATAGGAAAACCTACTAAGTAATTCATATCAATGCCCTATGGATGAGATGGGATCTTCGGTTGATTAGAATGAGAAAATGGAGAAGCTGTAAAGGAAGGTCCAGCCTCATGACCAAATGAGTCAGTAGCCTAAAAATAATCATTAAAATAGTTAAAACAAGTTAAGAAAGAAGTAATTATAATGGCAAAATGGTAAACGTTTACCTAAGAGGTGTTAGCCGTAGGATACGGGACGAACCCTCCTCCCTCTCCATGATACTCCTCTTCATCGCTATCCTCTTTATCCTCAAGAATCTCCCAGATGCCAACAGGAGATAAATCAAAGTTTAGGAGTCCTACTTGAATAAACTGGGTATATGATGCACCCGATGGATAGAGAAAGGTTTCAACATCATAACCATACCGAGCCATGCATTCTCTAGCATTGATGCGATATTTAAAGTATACTATTGGCAACTCATCGAGATCCTACATTGCTCAGGACTAAGGAACCACTCATACACTCTCTCCCCAAGAAATCAACCACTAGACACAGGGCCGGCAATGACTTGACGAGTATGCTGAAAAGGCAATGCGACATTCATAGAAGAAGTCCAGCTCATCCGCTCTTTTGTGTTCCACCAAGCCAAATTGATCTACAAAATGACATAAGGTAAGTGAACTTTTATATAAATTTTAAAGTATACTAATACTATCTTACCTGGCCCCAGGTTAAGCAACTCAAGAGATAGCACTGGGTGTGTGCATGGTGAGAGTCAGGA
This sequence comes from Garcia nutans, assembly GCA_947685225.1. Lineage (NCBI taxonomy): Eukaryota > Viridiplantae > Streptophyta > Magnoliopsida > Malpighiales > Euphorbiaceae > Garcia > Garcia nutans. Next base: position 8,858,362 of record CANTUV010000003.1, on the reverse strand, counting down.
ACTACTACACGATCTGACAACCAAAAATTCAATCTCGGATACCCGACTCTCTCTTGGTAAATGCCAAGCACCCTCACAATATTATGCTCATATGCCCATACCTACAACAACGATGAAAATCAAATTCATGCAAGAATAAGAATGGAATTGACAATGGTGGAAGAAGAGTACCTAAACAACCACCATGAAACCAACGAAAGACTTCTTATTTCTGCAAATCTTGTCTAGTCCATGATAGAGACAGGCAAGGCTAGCTTCACCCCAGCCGTAAAGCGGTACCATACTCATGTCAGTAAGGGCCCTCAACACCAATAAATGGATGGCATATTCGGTGCTACATAAATGGTCGACCTGAGCAAATATAGTAAAAATCCTCGAGCATATTGTTTGGCTATTTCCCTATGAACCCATCCTTCATAGTTCATCCAATAACTCCTAATTGGCTAAATTTTTTTTATCTTGAAAGACCCTTTTAATGATGGTTCCATACCGATTAACTGTTGGACTTCTTCAAATGTCAGAATATCATTGGTAAGAGGGACCGAAAGGCCATAGTACCGGATGCGAGTTATGGCTGTATAATCGACTGGGCCAATGGTCATCTCTCCTATAGGTAGGTAAAAGTATAGGTCGGGTCCCTCCACCGCTTCGAAAATGCTTGAACTACACTCCTGTCTATCGGACACTCCTCAGATGGTAATTGTAAAATAAAGCTTTTAAAACTGCAATCTCGGAAAATCCATTTTACCCGAGAGGGTGCTACATCATCCCATTGTCGGGCTTTATAGACACACCCTCCGCCTTGGATAATGCAACGATCACGCTAACACGAAGCCAGGTAAGTTAACACAAGGTAAGTATATCATCCTAACAATACCACTGATTTATAGACTAAATTTATTCGTTATGTTCTCTTTTTAGTCTATCTATTTACTTGTTTATTAAATTCTTAAACATAGTCCTCTAATTAATTTATTTTTCCTAAATCTTAAAGAAAAAAAACACAAAAAAAATTATGATAAAATAATAAATACATATTTGTGCTGTTAAAATATTAAATTGTATTGTTACCTTAGTTTTTTTACTTGAACTACGATGAAGCTGCATTCTAGCTAGTAGACTTACAGTTCCATTTTCATACCGTCGAATAAATTCTAATAACTCAGTATTGGATCGAGTTCCTGATCACGAAACATGTATTTTCTCCTCAATTCTATGCTAAACTCTCTGATTTAACTTTGAAAATATGTGAGTATGGATGAATATGGTAGAAATTGGCTGAGGATTATATAGAAAAATTGTAAAGGAAAAAGTCAAAAATAAATAAGTGAAAAACAGTATTCTCGTGAAAAGAAAGAAAAAGAAAAAGTAAATATTACTGTTGATAAATAGTAAATAAATAGTTAGTAAATAGTGCATAAATAGTGACTACACAGTGAATAAATAGTAAACTCAATTATTCAATTTAATTATTTAGATATTTTTTTGTATACAAATATTTTTGCACTTTTAAAATATTTTTATACACAGGAGGCAAAAAGATATAGGCATGTAAAAAACAGTTAAATTTTTTGCAAATTTTTTTAGCATCCAGTTGACTACAATTATTTTTTGCAGATAACCAAATTACTTTTAAGTCCAAAACTTACTTCGGGTCCAGAACCGAAATTACTTTTAAGTCCAAAACTTATCTCGGGTCCAGAACCCAAATTACTCTAGCTCGGGTCCAGAACCCAAAATCCAAAACTTACCTAGGGTCCAGAACCCAAATTATTTTAAGTCCAGAACTTACCTCGGGTCCAGAACCCAAATCCTAAATTCACCTTGGGTTTAGAACCCAAATCCTAAATTCACCTCGGGTCCAGAACCCAAATTATTTTTATGTCTAGAACTTACCTCTGGTCCAGAATCCAAATCCTAAATTCACCTTGGGTCCAGAATCCAATTTTTTTTAAGTCCAGAACTTACCTCGGGTCCTGAACCCAAATCCTAAGTTCACCTTGGGTCTAGAACTCAAATTATTTTTAAGTCCAGAGCTCAAACCAACCTTGGGTATGGAGTCCAGTATGGCTCTAAATCCAGTAAAAAATCTCATTACTTTTCGCTCTTTTTTGTTGTAGTCTCACATCGCTCAAGCAGGGGGCAAACTGTAAATCCTTAATTTTTGAACCAGTCCAATCCGATATTTTTAAATTGTCCAAAATAATTTTTATGGTGTTTTAATTAAATAATATTTATTTTAATAATTATTTACAATATTTATTTTTAATAAAAATAAAAAAGAAAAATAATAATAAAAAGAATAATAAATAAATAAAAATCGGCTACAAAAATTCTGCGGCGAAATGGCCACAGGCTAATTTGCCGCAGGAAAATCCTGTGGCGAATTGGCTGGCCCGGGCCCAGCGCCCGTGGAACTTCTTCGCCAGCACACTTTTGCATGCCCGGCCCGCGCATGGTTTTGCCAAAACCCTATTGTACTTTGTTTTTAATTTTGTTTCCTAAAACTTTTTTATTTCCTTAGCCAATTAGTATTAGGTTTTTATTTTTTCTTATAAATACCACATTAAAGACATAGAATAAGGGGGAGAAATTTTTGGATCTGAAATTTTTTTATCAAACTTTGGAATTTGGATTTTTTCGGCCAAAAAAGAGAACTTTGAAGGAGCAAGAGGCAGTGAGTAAGCAACAACAATCCATCAAAGGCAGCCTACATTGTCTTTATTATTGTTCAACCAAAATTCAAAGATTGTGGTGAAACTAACAACGGAGGTTTGAATCTCTATTTCTTTGCTTATCTTTACAGCAGTCATCACTCAATTGGATTAATTATTTAAACGTGCAATAGATGATCAATTGTTCTACTTAACATCCAAACTCTATTTCAAATCCTAAAAACTATTTTTCAAAACACTAATACCTTAATACCCGTAAAACATATTTTTGAAAACTAAAACCCTAATTACACTTTTCTAAAACCACAAAACACAAATCTAATTTCTTAAACCCTAAGTTATTCAAACCCTAAATCTTAATTAATTCTGTTTTCAAATCTTCACAATAGCTTGTTCCATTAAATCACCATAACATTAGATTATTCAAATAATGTTTTAGACGTCCAGTAGTCATATTACATATAAGTATTTATAAAAAAAATTCATGTTAAAGTGGTCTTAAAGTTTTTATAATAGTCATGTTTTGATAAAACCCTAACTCCAATAAACTCTAAGACCCAAACCTAATTTCTTAAATCTTAAATCTTAAACCTTAACCTTATTTATTTAATGGATTGAATTCTAATTTTATTTATTTATTTGATTATGTGATTTGTTATATGTTAATGATGAATGGTTTATTTTATTTTTTGAATGGTTTGCTTTTATTTATAATTAGATGATTGAATATTATTTTATTTGTCTTAGTTTTAAAATTGTAAAAGGTATGTTTCCACTTTGTGGGTACCTCATGAGTTAAAAATTATGTAATTTATTTTATTTTAATGTTTTTTGGACCAATGTAAATGATACGTTTCCACCTTTCGGTGGGTGTCCTACTTAGTTTTATACATGGACTATGTAAGGACATGTTTCCATCCTCGGATGGGTGTCCATTTATTTGTTTTGTTTGTATATTGCTTTGATTTTAATATAATGATGCTTTATTTTAATTGTCGCATGTAATATGGATAATATTATTATATTTAATAATTTTATAATATTAAGACCTACAAAGGAGGCCAGTTCCAATGAACCAAGCGTTGTGGGGGTGCTGGTTCTCACCTTCCCCATACATACTCAACTTTCTAAACCCATTAGGAGGTTGAGATTTCTTAGAAACCGAGTCATCCACCCCTTTCTTTTTTTGGCCTGTCCGGGTGGCGACTCCATTTTCTCCAGGCTTTGGCCAGTGTTCTCTAAGGCCCCGAGCCTAAACAGTGCCAAAGTCATAAGAACCATTCCACCAAGAGTAGGGGGGCAAAATCCCTGCTCACACTTGGTCTTATGAGGATATGCCCAGAATTGATAGAAATATAGCCGAGCATATGATCCATACTTATAATCATATGAAACCTGTTAAACAAAAGTTGAGGTGTTTAAGGCCAAAATGGGTATAGCTGATCAAAGAAGAGGACACTAAGCAAATACAGGTAAAATTCTTAGAGGTGATATATTACCATAATTGGTTAGCTAACATTGTTCTCGTGTTGAAGAAAGATGAAAGAATTAGGGTTGACATGGATTATAGAGTTTTGAACAAGGCTTCCCCTAAGGATGACTTTCCTTTAACCCAAATAGATGTCCTTATCGATAGTGCATCCTCAAGTGTGCTACACTCATTCGTAGATGGATTTTTCGAATATAATCAAGTGTTAATGGCCCAAGAGGATAAAGCTAAAACCGCCTTCATTACTATATGGGGTATATCTTGTTATAGGATGATGTCGTTTGGATTGAAGAGTATTGAAGCAACCTATCAGAGGATGGCCACAACCTTGTTTCATGATATGATGCATAAGGAGGTTGAGATTTATGTTGATGATATGATGGTGAAATCAGATACAAGAGAACAATATTTTCAAAACTTGGAAATCTTCTTTGAGAGAGAGGCAGAATATAATCTAAAGTTAAACCCAAAGAAGTGTGTGTTTGGGGTTACTTTGAGTAAGATGTTGAGGCATGTGATTGGCCCAAATGACATTAAGATTGACCTAGACAAGGTTATCGCAATCAGGGATATGCTAGCTCTTAAGATAAAGAAGGAAGTTTGGGGGTATATTAGAAGTTTACAGCATATCACTAAATTCATTGCAAAACTCACCATGATTTGTGAACCCATCTTCAAATTGCTTAGAAAGAACCAACCGGTCGTGTAAAATGATGACTGTTAGAACATAAAAGAATATTTATTAAATCCACCTATCTCAAAACCACATAAACTTGGTAAACCATTATTACTATACTTAGAAGTAGAAGAAGAGTCGATAGGGGTAATGCTGGCATAGGCAGATGAATTAGAAGTTGAGTATGCAATTTACTATTTGAGTTGAAAACTTTAACATTATGAAGTTAAGATTGAAATCCACATAATTGCTAAATAAAAAAAATAAATTTAAATTAAATTAAATTACTATGTTGGAGGGTTAAATTAAGTGTTGGAAGTGAGATATAGGTAATGTATATGTGAAATATAAATGAAATATGCATTACATATAAAGTAGAATGTAAGTTAGAAAAGGCAAAATTTAAAAAGTAAAAGGAGGGGTAAAATAGTAATTTATTAAAAATTCAAAAATAAAATTATTTTGGATGGAAGATAAGATTTGGAATTTAAAAATAATTAATTAAATAATTAATTAAAATATTAGTATTTTATTAATTATTTATTTGGTAATTATAAAGGAAGATGAGGGGTATAATTGGAAAGTAAAATTATTAAAAACCCCTGTTCTTCTTCCTTTTTCATTCTTGGCCAAACTTTCCATGGGTGCACAAGGAGGGTTTCTTTTCTTCAAACACTCTATATTTCACAAGATTCTTTTAGAATTCAAGGTGGTTTTGAGGAATTCTCAATAAATAGATAATCTTTCTTTGATTTTAAGGAGTTTTGTTGGAAATTTTGAATATGTAAGAATTGTTTTTTTGAAAGAGCATGTTATAATTGTGGAAATGGGATTGTAAGATGTTATTTTGATGAGTAGGTAAAGATTTTATTGTTAAATATAGGATTTGATTAGGTTTAGTTATATTTTGGAAGAGGTAGTAGGGATATTAGGGTTTTAGTAAGGGTTTTATAAAAAGTGATGGTGCATTTGGTTTTATGATTTAAGTTGTGTTGTTTAGTGAGGTTAATGATATAAATGAGCTCAAATTACCATTTAAAATTAGTTAGAATGTTAAACCAAAACAAATAGGCTTAGGGGAAAATTTTGGAATTTTGATGAAAGAGTGATGCATTATATTTTAATGCTTGAAATGTGTTAAAATATAATGTTTGTGATATATTTAAGCTTCAAAATCAATTTGGACACATAGGGGTATCTGTTGAGCTAGGTGAAGATAGTGCCTACTGCCTTATGCTATGTGTTGATTGTTTTTGATTACTTGGTATTAATTGTTCTTAATTGCTCTTAAGTGTTACTGCTTGTTATTGATGATTGTCGCCATCCCTTGTTTAATTGTTCAAGCCTTGGATTGGACCATTTTAGGGCTTTAAAAGTTGAACCGGCTTATTTTAGGCTATATAAAATTGGACCAATCTAAGTAAAAGCTTTAAACTAGGTTTAAGCCATTAAGAATGGATCCAATTTTACTAGGCCTCTATTAATTTAGATAAGACTATCTTAGGGCCAAAGTTAAGGGTCTACACTTTCCTTAACTGATTAGAAGTGTTTGCATTGGTTACCCTAATAATTGCCTATAAAAAGGCAACTAGCAGCAACTAGAAGGGAAGCCACATGGAAGTACAAAAAATAGAAACAAACAATAAACACAAAGAGTGAAAAAGAAATAGAAAGCTAAAAATACAATATTAAAGCTAGTTTTACTCAAGCAAATTGCACAGAAGAAAGGAAGAATCTATGAGGCTGTGTTCGATCTTGGATCAACGCAATTACTTGGTGGAACCAAAAAATGAAGGTATGGTTTTTATAAATTAAATCCATACAATTGATCATCCTCTTTCAATCTTTGTAAATATGCCATTAACAGTTTTAAATTGATTTTGCAATGTTTGTTTTCTAAAACCCTAATCCAATCCTCTATGACATTAGTATAGGATCAAACCCAAATTGCATTTTTTAACTTTAGAATTATATTATAAAACCTAGTTTGCATGTTAAACCCTAGTTTGCATGTAAAACCTTAGTTAGCTTGTTAAACCCTAATATTGCATGATTAAACCCTATTTAGGATTAAAACCCTAGTTTGTAAGTTAAACCCTGATTTTGCATGATTAAACCCTAGTTTTGGATTAAAACCCTAGAATTGCATGTTAAACCATAATATTGCATGATTAAACCCAAGTTTAAGATTAAAACTTTAATTTTGCTATTAAAGCCCTAATTTGTTCATAAAATCCTAATATTAGATGTAAACTCTAATTTTGCAATCCTAAACCAAAAATTTTAAAATAAAACCCTAAATTTATTAGTTTAATCCTAATCTACTATTATTTGCTTGATGTTTGATCATGTGTCTTGATTACTTATTCATTATTGTTTATGGATTTACATGTAGTTTTAAAGGTGATTGTAAAGGGTATGTTTACACACTATGTGGGTGCCTTATTTATTTCGTTTGTGTAAACTAATCTATTTTAAGGACTCTGGACATTTTATTGTGGGTGTCCTATTTTATTTATTCTTGTGAACATTTGGACAATGTAAGGGCATGTTTCCATCTTATATGGATGCCCATTTTGTTTGATTTGTTTATTTATTACATGATATTATTTATTTTAATAAATGCTTATAATATGGATAATGTCATAATAACATCAGAGTCCAATAATATTTAGACTTGAAAAGGAGGTTAGTTCCAATGATCTGGGAGTTATGGAAGTGTAGGGCCATTTCTCACCTTCCTTATGAGTGCCCAACTTTTTGAACCCAATATTTGTTGGGGATTCCTTAGAAATTAAGTCATCCACCCCTTTCTATCTTCCCAGCCTGTATGGGTGGCAATTCCTATTCTCTGAGTTTAGGCCTGTCTTCTTTGAGGCCCAGAGCCTAATAGTGCCACTGTCATAAGAACCATTCCACCGAGATTGGGGGTGAAAATTTATGCTCAACGTGGCAACTCTGCCGAGGATAAGAGAAGTTGATTCTGTTAGTTTTTATATTATTTTATTATTTCTTATTATAATATTATTCATTGCATCACTTAGAATTGTGTTATGTATGCGAGTTAGGATGCCTGATGTAACTCGTGTTATATGTGTGTAAGGGATACCATACTTTCATTCAAGGTATCGAGATCGAGTACTACATAACCACTCATAGCCTCGTACCTTTTGATATATACTTGATATAGGAACCTAAGATTTTCAAATTAAAGACTAAAGTCCATGTAGTTGGCCTAGTAACTAATGTTTACCCTAAATGCTTATTGTTGGACTATGATTGACATATCTTGGTTTGAGTTATGACCTATTTGTTTTGTTCTTTCCTAATATGACCTCATTATGCTGTAAGCCCAAAATAAATCTTTTAAGCCTAGAGGACCAAAATCATTTTCAAACTTTTTTCAAGGTGGACTTTTGGGCATGGAAACTTCTTTTTCGATGTGTCAAAAATTATTTTCTACCTCATGGCCCAAACATAAAGCCTAAAATTATTTTTTTAAACAAAGTTTTTTACAATGGGCTTTGAAAATATGGGTCAAAGACTATTGTTCACTTCATGACCCAAATTCAAATTTTATTACAACCTTTTTTAAATGGGCTTACAACTAGTTAGGTCAATTATGGAACATTAAAATTAGTTGTGAGCCTGATTTATACCAAGACTTATTAATTATGGGCTTGTTTGTGGCATGGATCATTAGTTGCCTATTTTCATATAAGATATATAATTATGATAAACCCTTTAATTTAGTTTTAATCTACAATACCGTATAAAAGCTATTTTTTAGTTAACCCAATGGATTAAGGCTAAATTAAGTGGGAATTATCATGGAATGATTTCTATATTTTAAAATACAACTATTGATTAATCCTTATGAGTGGATATTTCAAAAATAAAATATCCCATATTGATGTTTTGTTGACTAAACACCTAGGAAAAGAGACTCGCCATTCATGTGTGGGTGATATAGGGTTGGAAGCAATGTCCTTAAAAAAATGTCCTTACTCTTTTTTTTTGTTACATATGCATACATCTATACATACATTGCATTATATAACATTGATCCTTTTTGGCTCATAGACCTAGAGTATGGTAGTTCAATAGCTTATAACAACCCAACATACACTACAAAAATATTCGGCATTTGCGACGGATATCTGCGACGGACTTGTTTCCGTCGCAAATTTGCTACTGATCTGCGACGGATTTGCGACGGAAGGACAAGTTAGAGGAATTTTGAGAAATTGGTCGCAAATTGGTTACAAATTCGTAGTAAATCTGCGACGAAAATCATTCCGTCGCAAATAATCATCTCAAAAGTTGGAGCGGATACTTGGCGGGAGAGACACCCGCATATATTTTTTCCCGAAAATTTTTTCCGTCGCAGATTGGTTGTAGAAAACACTAAAAAAAGCAATTTGCAATGGAGATCTGCTACCGTCTATTGCCGTCACAAATTTCACTACAAAAATATTCGGCATTTACGACGAAAATTTTTCATCTCAAATTTACGACGGATCTGCAACGGTTTTGCGACGGATAAACACAGTGAAGGAATTTTGAGGAAGCCGTCGCAAATCGGTTGCAAATTAGTAGTAAATCTGCGACGGTTGTCTGGTCGACGCAAATTTTCGTCGCAAAATTTGGCGCGGCTGCTTGGCTGGAGAAGGTAGCACGGGAAATTTTTGCGAAAATTAATCAGATTTGCAATTATTTTTAAAATTCTACCCATTAATCGGATTTAACTTATTTTGCTATTATCATTTTTTAATCATAAAATATGATTCTTTAAATTATTATAATATTTTCTTATAGTAAAGAATTTAATACAATAATTTAAATTTAAAAAATAAAAATTATCTAAAAAATAATTTATTTTATAATTTACTATAAGATACAATTATTACTTTTTCTTAGTTGCTAAGGGTCAAATGGGATGTAACGAGGCAATTGTACAAATGGAGTTAAAAAATTAATAATATTATAGTAACTGCAAGTTGAATTTTGAGCTAAAAATTTAATAAATTAGTATTTTATTTAGTGAGACTGAAAAAAACTGGCTTTTGTTGTGAAAAAGAAAATATCAAAATCGCAAGTATTATTCAAAAGAAAAAAAAATGAAAAAATGAAAACTAGAATAGTAGCATGCTTGAAACGATGCGTTTAAGGAAAAACAAATGCGGCCTCTGAAGGGATTTTACTGGTATAGTTCCAGAAAGCCCTAAAGCCCGAACTTCCATCTGCTTCTTCTTCTTCGCACAGTTCATTGCTTCATAAAACCTAGAACAACAAATCTCTCTATATATCTCTTAATACAAAGCAAAGTGAAGGAGAAGGAGAAGAATAAGAAAGAAGAAGATGTCCCTTCGAGTTTTGAACCCTAATGTGGAGGTTTTGAAAAATCGGCGGCTCTTCATATGAACATCAATGCTGCAAAGGGCCTGCAGGATGTCCTCAAATCCAATCTCGGTCCTAAAGGCACTATCAAGATGTAATTTCTCTCTCTCATTTTCTCTCTCACCCTGCCTTTAATGTATTTAATTAAATTCTTTTTTTTTGGTTAAAAAAATACATTTAGGCTTGTTGGTGGAGCTGGAGATATCAAGCTTACTAAGGACGGAAACACTGTTGAAAGAAATGGTTTTTTTTATCTTCTCTCGATCTTTTCATCTACATTCGATTTTTTTTTGTAGTGAAATCAAGTGTAGTGGCATCTGGATTTACTTATTTGACCATGGAATCGATGTAATGTCACCTTTGAAGTTCGTAGTAGTATGTAATGCACTGATGAATGTTCCATCCTGCAGGAGGAGCTGTTTTTATTTTTATTTTTTATTTTTTAGTTTTGCTTTTTTCGGTAATTAGTTTGATTTTAGACCTTGGCTTACGACTGTAGTTATTTAAAATTTAGGAAAAATAATTAGTTCTGACATTCTCCTTTTAGTGATTTGCTTTGGAGTTGTAAGATCAAGATGTTCATCTTCAAAAAGAACTTACTGGCATCCTGCTTCCTGAACTCCTAGGTTAGCTTCAGCAGTTCAGGCATCAGCCTTGAGTCAATGCAAAATTCCTTTTGGAGTATGTCTGTGTGTGCATGTTTATTTACCAAAGGTTGAATTGAAGTTGATCTAAGAAACACACAAGGAAAGCTATACTATATCTTTTGATTATGTGAAAGTTAGATGTCAGTAGAATATCAACAATTGTTGCTGGTTGCTTTGTAACAGAGCTACAGTTTGGAGCAAGCCCTGCTAGTATTAGTTTCCTTTAGTTGTGTAATACTTGTAAAGAACTTAACTTTTTATTCGCAGAAGTTTATGTCCTTTTATACAAGATGTTAACTTCATACAACCATATGATACAGGGTGGAATAGATGACAATGAAGATCCTAAAATTGCAGCCATCAGGGAATTAAAAGAGGAGACAGGGATTAGCTCAGCAGAAATTCTTGCAGAGGTTTGGTTTTGCATTTCCTCTTTTATTTTTAGCCTGTCAGTGGAAATCACTAAAATTTTATATCATTCAATGAAAAAGTGGGAAACAAAGAGAGGATGATCTTAAATGAAGATTTTCATTGTTTCAGGAAAATGATATAGCACTTCTTGCATAATAGGTGACTGACTGTAACAACCAAAGTTCTATTTGGCTCACAACAATCTTTTTATTCTATTTGGCTCATAACAATCTTTTTATTTAGTTTTTTGTATTTATGCTTGCGCCATGCACCCTTGTCTACCCAAATAGCTCCATTTTTTAAAGACAAGCGACCTCCCTATTCAAATAGTAACCAATCTGTCAAATAATTAGCAAGAAATTCATCAAAATAGTGTTATAATGAGGACATTGTAGGCTTAATCTTGAAAATTAAGCATACATTTTCCTTCCTTTGTTTCATGGATATGACTGGTCCTGCATTCATTATTTTTTATATCTAGATCTAATGTATTTATGTTGCATTTGTCTTTTCTATAGATCCAACTTTGCCTATCATGCTAATTTTGCAGCTTCTTATTTTTCAGCTTTTCCTTAGATTCAGCTATGTAGTTCCCCATGAATAAAAAAACTAATAAGAGAATGTGATTTTATGTGCCATTGATTAATGTAATCTAATTTGAATAGATTAGTTTTTAGCATAGTTAGAGAAAATTATCCTTTCATGCTATTAGAGTTCTCTCTTACTCATTCACTATGTATACATGTGTGTGAATGCATGTGTTTTTGGTTGCTGCATGAATGTATCACCCTAGATTGTCTTGAGTTATATCCATGTTGGACTTATATTATTCTGTTCATTGTGTTCAAGTTACATTTTGGGTGTCTTGTCAAGCATTACTTTGTGATTTCATTCACTGTCTATATGGTGCAGGCACCTTATTGGTTGACATATGACTTCCCACCTGAAGTGAGGGAGAAGCTGAAACAACAATGGGGGTCTGACTGGAAAGGTCAAGCGCAGAAGTGGTGAGTATATGGGCAACCTATGCTAAGTCGCATGAAGTACTATCCATAAGTGAGAGTTATGTTTGACCAAGTTAAGGTCTAATACAAGTCAGGACCACTCATAATACAGGGTAGTTCAGATTAATTTCATTGAATTTGTGAATGCAAGTTTAATATATTTTCTATGGATTTTCTTAGGAGCAAAAGTTATTCATTCTATATTCTGCTTAATGCTATTAAATTTGCAAATGCAAACAAAGGTTTCTTCTTAAATTCACTGGGAATGAAGAAGAGGTCAATCTTTTGGGTGATGGCACAGAAAAACCTGAGTTTGGCCAGTGGTCATGGATGTCTCCAGAACAAATACTTGACCATGTTGGTAGATTTCTCTTCTTATGAGCGAAAGTGGTTATCTAATATTAGGTGCTCATATGAGCTTGAAATCTCCTTAATCTTTCCTTGCTTGCTGGGAGAGGTTGAAGAAATTGAGTTATCATATGAACTCTAGCTCTGTATAGCTCTTCCATGCGACTTACACAGTCAATAATTTCAACCAGTTGATCCGAGAAAATTATTTGTTAGTAATTTAATATTTTAAGATTTGATTAAACAATTGGTTTGATTAACAAAGAAGAAAAGAAATCCAATACTTGAAAACTAGCACTTCTACAAAATCAAGGTCTCATAATCTTTCCTATTTGTTCAATATTTTTTTCCTTCTAATTCCTTTCACAGGTGCAGGCTGAGTAAACGTTAAATAGTCTTCATGTATGTTAACTATCACAGATATTAGTCAAAATTTGATTGTATTTGGGCACTAGTTAAGGTTTACTTGATACATGGGTAAAAGTTTTGCTAGGTCTCGCAACTGCTTAGGGAAAAAACATGAAATTATTTGTTTACTTGTTCAGTGTTCCTCTTATGAAGGTCTCTTTAGATGTCTGTTATACATGGCAACAAGCATCATTGCTGTGTGTTCTATCATTGGTGAAGTGAAATTTACCACATACATTGAACCATTTAAAAGTATTAGATAGAGATTTGTAAGTAAGTGTAAGGGAATGTAAATCCCATAAAATCTTGCAACTGCCATGAAGATTTTGAAGTCTTCCATGCAGGGGTTAATTCCAAGAAATATTTTAGAGGGGGCAAACTTTTGTGCATAAAGATGATGAGAGGGGAAAAAACTTAGAATATGTGAAAGAAAAGGGAGAGAACTTTATCATTTATCATTTTTTGTGCATGAAGAGTGTATGAGTAAAAGTTCTTTTAAATTGTTTTATGATAATAGACTTAATTTTTTAGTTTTTATGTTAAGCCTATTATAGAAATTTTAGATTAGTTACTTAGTGTTTAAACTAAGTCTCAATTCTCAAATTCAAATGATTTGATGCATAATGGGCTATTATTATTATAGTGAGCTGGAAAACCTGCACCCGACGACAAACAGCTTGTGTATATACAAAATTCCTGAGCAGCTACACGAGTTGAATGAAAAAGCCTACACACCACGGTTAGTATTACTTTGTTAACGTGTATCATATTATTCTTTTCATTTACTCTTTTTAATATTATTTGCAGGTTAATAATGATGATGCAAGTCATGATTCAATGGAAAATGATAATTGAAGATCTATATTGTTATTTTCAAGATAGATTATTTATAGTAGTGTTCTTAACACTTGTATAGTTAAATTGTAAAATATTTTATTCTATTGAAGATTAATAAAAGAATTATTTTTATCAATGTAATTAGTGTTTTTTTAGATTGTGTTTAAATGTTCCAAATGTATTTATAAAGTTCTCATAAAATTAATTGATAATATAAATAGTTTCAATAAAAATCAATATTAAATTACTACGGATTTGCTACGAATCTGCGACGGATATTTGAAATCTATGACGGAATCTGTGACGGAATCTGTGATGGCAATCTATGACGGAATCTGTGACGGCAATCTGCGATGGAATCTGCAACGAATTTGCGATGGAAATCTATGACGAAATCTGTGATGAAAATCTGCGACGAAATCTGTGACGGATTTGCGACGGCTGCTCTTTACCCGCGAAAATTTAAGCGCGAGATTTGCAACCGCCGAGTGGTTGCAAATCTATCGCAATCTACAATGGCCTGTCGCAAAATTGAAAATTGGAACGCCTTTTTTTATTAACGGATCGTATCCATCATAGATCGGTCGCAGATCGGTCGCGAGACTTGATTTGTGACGGATTTGCAACATATTCTATCCATTGCAGATAGCGTGTTTTTTTGTAGTGATACGACTCAAAATCTAGTGAGAATTCACTCAACTTCACACCAAAAGCAATGGAACATGAGCAAGTTCAGAAGATGGTGAATGATGCCCTTAACTCTAAGATGGAAGAATTAAAGGAGGCCCTGGCTAAGACCGTGAGAAGTTAATTACTTTCATTGTTGAAGGATAATACTGAAGCAAAAAGATAAGGGAAAGGCTAAAGTAGCTGAGGTAGCCATTGTTGAAGAGAAAGTAGTGATGGATAATGATGATTGGGATGCATACTTCCAAGACCCGCTAGAAAAGAATAAAGAAAAGAAGGTTGTGGAGAAGACTAAAACTATTGATGTAGAAAAAATTAATTACTCAATTAGAAAAGAAGTTTAAAAAGAAGCCGAAGGCTGAAGAGGTGTCAAAGGTGGACAAGCTGTTTGAGCAAGATGAAGTAATTTCCTATAAGTTCAAGATGCCTCCTTTTGCTAAATTTGTTGAAACTAAAAATCCCCACCTACATGTTAAGCAATACATCACTGGCACATAGAGTTCTTAGAGCTACTAAAACTCAAACTCTTAGGTATTTCATACTTTTATGAAATCTTGTTATGAAAAACTGATTCAATACCTTGAAGGAAAGTACTCAGAAGGATTGAGATTTACTCTATAAAGCCTTCATCTAGCAGTATTAGTATAATGTTGAATTGGAAGTGGCTCTGATAGTAGTAGAATCAACTATACAGAAACAAAATGAGATTTTTGTTGATTATGTGAAAATATGGAGGAATAAGGCTGCACTTCTTAAAAAGAGGCTAGATGAGTCTGATCAGATTGAGATGATAGTGAGAGGTGTCCTGCCAAATTTGCATGAATGAATATTTCACACTCTTATTAGGGACTTAAAAGATCTTCTTCAAGCTGGTTTATATATAGAAGAATGGAAAAGAGAGAAGAACCATTTTTCTAAAAGAAGTAATGAGAGGGAAAATTATTAATCTAGTAGTTAGGGTACACAAAAATCAGTGGATGTCAATACATCAACTGGTCAAGCAAAAAGGAGAGCTTTTAGATCTAGGGAGACCTCTGTCTTGGGTTTTAAATAAGTTGCAGAGAAAGGGGTTGATACAGCCATGGACTCCTTGACCTTTGTTGAGTCCTTTACCCCCAAACTTTGATGCCAAGGCCTTCTATCAATTTCACCAAATGCAAGGGCATGAGACAAACAAATGTATTTGGTTAAGGCATAAGATCTAAGATATTATCAACAGTGGTAAGCTACCTGAACCCAATGGGCCCAACATCAAGAGCAATCCATTACATAAGCTTGGAAGAGTGCCACTTCTAATAATGTTTGTGATAGGGGAGGATTAAGGGAAAGCTTTGTCTTGTCATCATTTCAAGATATAGATAGAGGAGCCACTAAGAAGGAGGTGTTACATAGCAAGATTAAACCAATTGTGGATAAGGAGGAAATGACAATTTGTGTTGTGAATGAGTTCTGGGACTCTACTGATAGTGATGGTGAATTAGAGTCCAAGGAAGAAGAGTGGGCCTAGTTTGAGCCTGTAATGGAAGAAGTGCCGAATACTCACCCTGACAAGCCTTATGGGAGGGTTCCACCAAAAGAAGCAGAGGCTGATAAAAAGGAAAGATGTTGAAATAGGAAGAAAAGAAGAGGAAGATAATGCTATCCTTAAGCAATTTAAAAGAAAGCCAAGCTGTAATAGTATTTAAGATTTACTAGATTCATCCAAGAAGTATCGGGAGACTATGGCTAAAGCTATGGCTAGCATGTAAATTTCTACTTCTGCATTACCACAGGAGCAGGTTAATTTTATAGGAGTAAAGAAAGTTGAAGAGGTAAAGAAAGGTGAAGACACGCAAAAGGAAAATAAGGTTGATGTTGGGATGGTTTCCTTCTCAGATGCCAACTTACTAGAAGAGGAAACAGACCACATCCATCCACTTTTTATTAAGGTGGAAGTCAAAGGAAAAAAAAACCCCTTGTGTCATGGTTGATGATGGATCTGCTATAAATGTGTGCTCACTGTAGACCCTTAATTTTTTGACCCCAATTTAATACGATTCTAATTAAAGGATGCCAAAATAAATTTGATCTGACTTTAAATATTTAAACCTAGTTTATAATTTTTAAAGGAGTCGGTACGGATTAAAGAGGCATAAATTCAATTGTAAAACACTAAAATTAAGTGTAATTGGCCCAAATTAAAACTTTTCGGTCCATAAGTTAAAAAAGGCCAGAATAATTTGATTGAGGCCGGTCGGGGAGACAGCCTCATGTCTATCTGGCAGCCCAGATGGGCATGAGGTTGGACTCATGTCGACATAGGCAAGCTAGGTCGACATGAGCATGCTTCATGTCGACCTTGGCAAGCTAGGTCGACATGAGCATGCTTCATGTCGACCTTGGCAGCCCAAGGTCGACATGAGCATGCCTCATGTCAACCTGGGCAGCCCAAGGTCGACATAAGGTTGGTCTCATGTCGACCTAGGGCAACTAGGTCGACATGGGTTCAATAATTTTCCTAATTCAACTAGAATTTGTTTTAAGGAATGATTAATATTAGGTTAAGAATTCTGAGTAAAGTTAGGGCCTAAAAATAATAAAGTTTCAAGATCAGAAGGAGGGAACATGAAAGAGGGTCGGCAATGAATATTAAGAGAGATTAAAACCACATAAAAGAAGAGACAACAACAAAGAGAGAAGAACAGTAGTAGCTTTTTGGAGGAACCAAAACCCTAATTCTCCAAACTTTGAAGAATAGCAACAAAGAGAGAAGAATAGCAAAAATCAATTTGGAGGAACCAACGAATGGAGGTTTGATCTTTAATCATAAATTACTCATGATCACAGTAGCTTCATTTCTTTGATTAATAAAAACATGCATGCAGTAACTTATCTTTGAAACATGTAGTACCTTGATCTTTAAACATGTAGTAAATTGATTTTTCTTTCAATAACTTTAATCGTTTGCTTTAATTAACACATGGATCAGTTGATATTCGTAACCCCACTTGCATGTTTCATAAAAAACATAAAACTATCCAGTAGCCATCGAGAACTTAAATTAATTGTTAGAATCTATTTTGTTTACTTTAACTTCAAGAACTGTAGGTTATTTTATTAAAACTCAAAACCTCAAACTATTTTTATCCAAAAGCTTAAACCATTTCATTATTAAACTCTAAAGTATTGATTATTTTTCCAAAACCTTAATTTATCTCTCCAAACTGAAAATTATGTTTTTAAGGCAGCAAATTAAACCCTAATTCCAAACCCTAACTATCCAAAACCCTAATTCCAAACTTTGAATTCCAAAAACCCTAGTTTCAAAAACCCTAAAAACCCTAATTCCAAAACCCTAGTTTTAAAAACCCTAATTTCAAAACCCTAATTATAAAACTTTAGTTTCTAAAACCCTAAGTTCCGAAATCCTAAATTCAATTGATAATTCTTTAAAACACTAAATTTATATATTTATTGCTTTATTTAATTTTAGATTTGATTATATAGTTTATTATATTTTTTGATGGCTGATTTATTTAATTTCAATACTTGAATTATTTAATTTATCATGGATGAATATTTTCTTTATTATTATGATTATTATTTATTTGTTTTGGTATTAAAAATGTAAGAGGTATGTTTCCACTTTGTGGATACCTCATTAGCTAAATATCATGTAATTTAAATTGCTTTTATATTTTGAACCAATGTAAGGACATGTTTCCATCCTCGGATGGGTGTCCATTTATTTGCTTTTGTTTGGACATTGCTTTGATTTTAATATAATGATGCTTTATTTCAATTGTTGCATGTAATATGGATAATATTGTTATACTTAAGAATTTTATAATATTAAGACCTATAAAGGAGTCCGATTCCAATGAACCAGGCGTTGTGGGGGTGCTGGGCCATTTCTCACCTTCCCCACATGTACCCAACTTTTTGAACCCGTTAGGGGGTTGGGGATTCCTTAAGAATCGAGTCATCCACCCCTTTCTTTTTCCCGGCCCATCTGGGTGGCGACTCCATTTTTCTTCGGGCTTAGGTCCGTGTTCTCTAAGGCCCCGAGCCTAAATAGTGCCGATGTCGCAGGAACCATTCCACCGAGAGTGGGGGCAAAAATCCCCTTTAACAGTGGCGACTCCACTGGGGATAAGAGAAGTTGATTCCGTTGGTCTTTATATTATTTTATTCTTTCTTATCATGCTATTATCCCATTGCATCGTGTGCATGAGTTAGGATGCCCATGTTACCCATGTTGTGTTATGTAAGGGATACCATACTTTCACTCAAGGTATGGAGATCGAGTGTAACACCCCTTCCCGGCCTACATGTGTAAGCCGAGTAGAGGCGCCACACTATCCTAATGTTGCTACCAATTTTACTTAGTCAAATTTTAGTTCCGATTTTACAGAAATTTTGCCAGAGGTTCGCCTAGAAATTTGGGTCCCAAGTGTCGACAAAACTGATTTTTCTTATTTTTGAAAAAAATATTTTATTTCACAATTCAACTCAAGCACACTCCCAATAATCCACCCTTATAACCTCAACTACAATCCTGCAAGAAAAGTTCACACTTCTATATCATTTCTCAAGATTACATATCATTTGCTAAGTTTCATTACCATACCACTGTTTATTCTCTTGTTACATACACCATAATACTTAATATGTTAACAAACCTTTACAATAGATATAACGTACATGCCATACTACTATTTTATGTCAAAAGTCCTATCCTAATCACCGTCGAGCTGATGCGAGCCGCTGCAGAAATGCTGATCTTCTATACACTACCTGCGAGTTAGACATATAACTCGCTGAGCAACTTATTGCCTAGTGGGTACTTTAACCATTGCCATACAATGTCTACTCGAGCTGAAAGTTACCTTAATGGAAGTGGAGTCCATTAGAAAAAGGCCAAATGAGAATTTTGTGGACTATATGAAAAGGTGGAGAAATAAGGCTGCTTTGCTCAAGAAAAGGCCCAATGAATCTGATCAAATAAGGATGATTGTGAGAGGTTCCTGCCTAATCTCCATG
Organism: Garcia nutans; assembly: GCA_947685225.1. NCBI lineage: Eukaryota > Viridiplantae > Streptophyta > Magnoliopsida > Malpighiales > Euphorbiaceae > Garcia > Garcia nutans. The sequence goes on along the minus strand of CANTUV010000003.1, from coordinate 8,838,758 downwards.
AAAGGATGTCTCACACCCTTATAAGGGATTTCAAAGATCTCCTCCAAGCTGGTCTGCAAATTGAAGAGTGGGAAAGAGAGAAGAATCGCTTTTCGGCAAGAAGGAATGAGAAAGGGAACTACTAGTCTGGAAATTAAAGCACGTAAAAAGAAAGTTGATGTTAATACAACTAGTCAAGCAAATAGAAGGCAGTTTTTAGATCTGGGGAAGCCTTTGTCTTGGGTCTTCAACAAGCTACAAAAGAAGGGACTATTACAGCCATTAGCCCCTCGACCTTTGCCAAATCCTTTACCCCCAAAATTTGATACTAAGGCTTTTTGTTAATTTCATTAGACTCAAGGACATGAGACTGATAGATGTACCCGATTGAAGCATGAGATCCATGATCTAATCGATAGTGGTAAGCTACTGGAGCCAGACAAGCCCAATACCAAGAACAATCCTTTGCCTAAGTTTGAAAGAGTACCTCCACCGGCAACCTTCATGGTGGGAAAAAGATTGGAAGAAGATTTTGTTTTATCATCCTTTCAAGATGGAAATATTAAAGATGTGAAAGGAAAAGAAGCTTAAACTCAATGAAATTTCCTTAGCTTGAATGTTGCTTTTCAATTTTACTTTCTTTAATAATTTGGAACTATTGTGTTTTTCAAATTTAAAGTTGCTTGAAATAAATTACTTTCATCAAAAATTTTGTTGGTCTTTGTTCATTTTGGTTCTCAACCAATGAGGAATCTAGCTTGATGTTTATAAATTAGCATATCTAGGCATCATGATTCGAATCACTTTACTAGATAAGGGAATTGCTCTATAGCATTGAGTTTTATATGCTTACTTAGAGAGGGCTCCTGCATAATTACCTTTGTCTAGATCCTAGTTAGTCTTAAAACATGCTTTGACAAACTTTCGAGGCGAAATTGAATTCTTCTTATTTAAGGGAGAGATATCTAGGCATTGTTTGGTTAGCCAACAACTAGTATCCACCCAATTAGATATCAATCCCTAATTGTCCCTTTGAACCTTCATGTAATTTTAGCTTTCTTTTCATTGGCATATAATCCCAACAACCTACCCTGAGTTGTTGTGATACTTTTGACAAGTCTTACGATAATTAAGGTGAAGAGGCAAGAAGATCAAAGAAAGAAATGAATAGTTAAGACCATGAAGATAGTTGAAGTTCTCAAGATCATAAGGGTAGTTGATGTTTTCAAGATCATAAGGGTAGTTGAAGTTCACCTAAAATCTCCAATATATCAAGACAACATCAGAGTAACAAATGATTTATCATTATTTAAGGAGATTTATGTCAATCCACTCATCCATTATTAGAAACCCAAGTTGGTACAAACAAGACAACTCTTTTAGAACTAGAACAAAAAAATGAAAAAAGATGAAAAAAAAGAGAAAAAAAGACAAAAAAGACAAAAGAAAAAAAAAGAGAAAAGAAAAGAAAAAAGAAGAAAGATAAAACCTAAAAAGGCGATTCAGAAAGCCAACTGAGTTCTCTTTTACCTAAAGCAGCAAAAGGCTTCCATTTGGGTTATAAGGACAGTTTGACTTGAATTGGTCCAACCCAACCAAAGATTAGATCAAAATCAGAGAAAAAGGAGAAAGACCATCCAGTTCTTGAAAATTCTATACTTGACAGTCCTACAAGTAAGAAGGACAAAATGATAAAATGCTCAAAGAAAGGGAAGAGTAAGAAAAATAAAAAGAAAGAAAAGGGAGAAGAAGAAAAGAAACGAATTTGGGCACCAAACTTTTTGCAAGGGCAAAGACTATCCTAATCAAGATCCAGATTAATGCTAAGAAGATAGAAGGAGTTTGGAGTCTAGCAAGATTGCTCCCAGCTGCCTAAAGTTCAAACAAGAAACTTGTAGTGTGAGGGTTTGTCCATTGTGTCACATCAGCTCCAACTTACAAATGGCCTTCATTTAATCCATGTCCCATATAGTCCCTGTTACAAGCCTATTAAAGACCTGTTGATCTCTCTTGGTAGGTAGAGTCTATTAGTAAAGATAGTTTGGATAAGCATGCATATGAGATAGACAATATTCAAACTCAATAAGACCTTTGGCCAAGTAATGTGTATGTGCCTATCTGAAGTGCAACAATTCTTGCTTAAGTAGAAATGATTCTAGAGTTTAGTACGATAACTAGGGTTGTCATGTTATAGATATGTTAATTTGGAAAAATCAAGTCCTGAGGTACATTGACATTGATTTGGCAAAGCCAACATTTGATTTCAAAATAAAAAATAAAAAAAAAAAGAAAGAAATTTTACAAAGCCTTCAAGTTAAGGGGAGTATGTTGAACTATCAAACCTCAAAGGACACATTGGGCAAAGGAAATGATTATTGGCAAGGTCATGAAGAAGCTACTAATTGACATACTGAATCATAATTTGAAATGGATGTATCTCTGCTATTTAGGGCCTCCATTATTCATATTTTGAACATCTCAAAGATAAAAGCCATAAATGCAAAGCTTTCTATCATTTTAATGCAAAAGCTTAATGGGCATCTGGAAGGAGTCAATGAGAATACTTTTGCTGATCACCTCAGTCTATGAGTCGATGGAACCAATGTAAGTATTACTCATGCATACATGAGCATATCACATGGCATTTTTTTCTTGTATTATCTGTTCTTTGTCAAAGTGAACAGCAAACACTCTATGAAGTAAAGAATCAAAAGAAGATATTAAATCAGGGGGGCATAGAAAGCCCATTGCTTGAGAAAGCTCCAGTAATTTTGCAAAAAGAAGAAATGCATGCTTGTACGAAGAACTAGACAACAAAAACATCAATCAAAGCTTGCATGGGGGCAGGAGAAGATATGAGGGCCAACTAAAAATAGCTGAATTTTTGCAAAAAGGAAGAAAAAATAATGGAACATTAGAACTATCAAAAGAATGAAGACGCAAAAGATAAAAGATCAGTCTAGCTAGAAGAGCTGAAGCCAATATTGGACAAATCTCTAAGGATGAAGATCCACTTTCAAGGGTGAAGATCCGATTTCCAAGGATGAAGATCCAGCTTAAAGGATGAAGATCCATTTTCAAGGGTGAAGACTCGATTTTCAAGGAAGAAGATCCAATTTCAAAGGTGAAGACCTTATTCCAAGGATGAAGATCCAATTTCAAGGGTGAAGACCCAATTTTCAAGGATGAAGATCCAATTTCAAAGAGTGAAGACCTAAAGTCCAAAGGATGAAGATCCATTTTCAACGGTGAAGACCCGATTTCCAAGGATGAAGGTCCATTTTCAAGGGTGAAGACCTAATCTCAAAGGATGAAGATCCATTTTACAAAGGGTGAAGACCCGAAGTCCAAAGGATGAAGATCCATTTTCAAGGGTGAAGACCTGATCTCAAAGGATGAAGATCTAGTTATAAAGGTGAAGACCCGATCTCCAAGGATGAAGATCCATTTATAAGGGTGAAGACCCGATCTCCAAGGATGAAGATCCATTTACTAGGATGAAGACCCGAACTCCAAGGATGAAGATCCATTTGCAAGGGTGAAGACCCGATCTCCAAGGATGAAGATCCATTTTCAAAGGTGAAGATCCGATGCTAAGGATGTAGATCCAAGGTCCAACAATGAAGATCCATTTTAAGGGTGAAGACCAACAATGCGTTAAAGAATGGAACATCCAGAGCAGTCAAAATTCTCAACTGATAAAAGGTCAGTCAAACTCAGTCTCGGGTCCAAAATCCAAACCCTAAATTCACCTTGGGTCCAGAACCCAAATAATTTTTTAGTCTGGAACTCAAACCAACCTTGGGTAAGGAGTCCCATATGGCTCTAAACCCAGTCAAAAATCACATTGCTTTTCACTCTCTTTTGCTATAGTCTCAGATCGCTCAAGTAGGGGGTAAAATGTAGACCCTTAATTTTTGACCCCAATTTAATACGGTTCTAATTAAAGGATGCCAAAATAAATTTGATCCGACTTTAAATATTAAACCTAGTTTATAATTTTTAAAGGAGTCGGTTCGGATTAAAGAGGCATAAATTCAATTGTAAAACCCTAAAAACAAGTGGAGTTGGCCAAAATTAAAACTTTTCCATCCATAAGTTAAAAAAGGCCATAATAGTTTGAGTGAGGCCGGCCGGGGAGACATGAGCATGCCTCATGTCTATCTGGCAGCCCAGATGGACATGAGGTCGGACTCATGTCGACCTAGGCAAGCTAGGTCGACATGAGCATCTTCATGTCGACCTTAGCAAGCTAGGTCGACATGAGCATGCTTCATGTTGACCTTGGTAGCCCAAGGTTGACATGAGGTTGGTCTCATGTCGACCTAGGGCAACTAGGTCGACATGGGTTCAATACCTTTCCTAATTCAACTAGAATTTGTATTAAGGACTGATTAATATTAGGTTAAGGATTCTGAGTGAAGTTAGGGCCTATAAATAATAATGTTTGAAGATCAGAAGGAAGGAACATGAAAGAGGGTTGGCAATAAATATTAAGAGAGATTAAAACCACAAAAAAGAAGAGATGGCAACAAAGAGAAGAACAACAGCTGCTTTTTGGAGAACGAAGGAAACCACAAACAAAAAAATAAAAACAACCAAAGAAGAAGGCAGAATCCATACTGTCTTCACATTGTTCATCCAAAAATCAATTTGGAGGAACCAACGAACGGAGGTTTGATCTTTAATCATAAATTACTCATGATCACAGTAGCTTCATTTCTTTGATTAATAAAAACATGCATGCAGTAACTTTATCTTTGAAACATGTAGTACCTTGATCTTTAAACATGCAGTAACTTGATTTTTCTTTCAATAACTTTAATCGTTTGCTTTAATTAACACATGGATCAGTTGATATTCGTAACCCCACTTGCATGTTTCATAAAAAACATAAAACTATCCAGTACCATCGAGAATTTAAATTAATTGTTAGAATCTATTTTGTTTACTTTAACTTCAACAACCGTAGGTTATTTTATTAAAACTCAAAACCTCAAACTATTTTTATCCAAAAGCTTAAACCATTTCATTATTAAACTCCAAAGTATTGATTATTTTTCCAAAACCTTAATTTATCTCTCCAAACCCAAAATTATGTTTTTATGGCAGTAAGTTAAACCTTAATTCCAAACCCTAACTATCCAAAACCCTAATTCCAAACTTTGAATTCCAAAAACCCTAGTTTCAAAAACCCTAAAAACCCTAATTTCAAAACCCTAATTCCAGACTCTTAATTCCAAAACCCTAATTTTAAAAACCCTAAAAATGCTAATTTCAAAACCCTAATTATAAAACTTTAGTTTCTAAAACCCTAAGTTTCGAAACCCTAAATTCAATTGATAATTCTTTAAAACCCTAAATTTATATATTTATTGCTTTATTTAATTTTAGATTTGATTAGATAGTTTATTATATTTTTTGATGGTTGATTTATTTAATTTCAATACTTGATTTATTTAATTTATCATGGATGGATATTTTCTTTATTATTATGATTATTATTTATTTGTTTTGGTATTAAAAATGTAAGAGGTATGTTTCCACTTTGTGGGTACCTCATTAGCTAAATATCATGTAATTTAAATTGCTTTTATATTTTGAACCAATGTAAGGACATGTTTCCATCCTCGGATGGGTGTCCATTTATTTGCTTTTGTTTGGACATTGCTTTGATTTTAATATAATGATGCTTTATTTCAATTGTTGTGTGTAATATGGATAATATTGTTATACTTAAGAATTTTATAATATTAAGACTTGTAAAGGAGGCTGGTTCCAATGAACCGGGCGTTGTGGGGGTGTTGGGCCATTTCTCACCTTCCCCACATGTACCCAAAATTTTGAACCCATTAGGGGGGTTGGGAATTCCTTAGGAATTGAGTCATCCACCCCTTTCTTTTTCTCGGCCCATCCAGGTGGCGACTCCATTTTTCTCCAGGCTTAGGTCTGTGTTCTCTAAGGCCCCGAGCCTAAATAGTGCCGAAGTCGCAAGAACCATTCCACCTGGAATGGGGGCAAAAATCCCTGCTCACACTCACTTAAGATACTACCAAAGCTATCCATGTTAGCATGTGATATGAGTCTAACTGAGGTGACGATCCGAGCTTATGATAATACTAAAATGCAAGATAAAAGGGACTTTTAAAGCTATTGCAAGGGCGGGCCCTATTAAATCCATGGTGGAGTTTATGGTTTTGGGCATACCCGTCACCTTCGCATTATCATTTGATCCTCTTACTAAAGTTCCTTCAACACTCCATCAAAAGATTAAGTTTTCAAATGGGGATGACATAGTGGTGATCGAGGCGGAAGACAATGAGGTAGTGAATGGCTTGATGATAGAGAGGCCTTTTAACAGATTTTGTGTAATATCTAAAGATTTATAAAAATAAAATTTAAATTAAATTAAAATAAATAATTCGGGGGATAAATGATGAGTTGGAAGTGGGAAATAATAAAATGTATATTTGAAGTAAATGTTATGTATATAACATATAAAAGTCAAAGTGAATAGTAAAAGCCAAAGGATATAATGGGAAAATGGTAAAAAGTTAAAAGTAAAAAAATTCAAAATTAAAATAATTTTGAGTGAAAAATTAAAATTTGGATTTAAAAGTAAATAAATTAATAATTAATAATACTAAAATAGTATAAATATATGGTTAGAAGGTGAAAGAAAAAGAAAAGTTAGATTTTAAGCTCATCTTCTTCCCTTCTCTTTAGCCATGGCCGAACCACCCCATGGATGATAGAGAGTGGAGTGTTGATTTTCCAAATAATATGTATTTTCTTGAATTTATAAAGGTTTCTTTGAAATTTCTATTATGTAAAAATTGGATTTTTGATGGGTGATGTTTTAATTGTTGAAATGGGTTTGGAACATATTATTTTGATGAGTAGGCAAAGATTTTATGGTTGGATGTTACATTTAATGGAGTTAAGTAGAAGATTGGAATGGTTAGTAAAGAATTGGGATTTTGGAAAGGGTTTTCATAAAGTATATTTATACATTTGGTTTCACGATTTAAATAATGTTGTTTAATTATTTAAATGATAAAAATGAGATTAAATTGGCATTTGGAATTGGTTAGAATGAATAATTCAAATTAAAGAGGCTTAGAACAAAATTTTAGAATTTTGAGGGATGTGTGATACATTGTATTTTAATGCTTGAAATGTGTTAAAATATAATGTTTGAGATATATTTAAGCTTTAAATTCAATTTGGAAATAATGAAAATTAAGTTCCAATGTTAAAGTGCATTAGGGCTAAGAAAAGGAAAAAATTGAAGGGTTATGTTTTAATTGATGTTTAATATCTTAAACACCTTAAAAAGTGATTCTAATGTATGTTATACATTCACATTTGAATAGGTGTTGAGTTGATAGGAGTTCCATAAACTTAGTAGTGAAGGGCACATTGAAGAGTTGGTGGGAAAGTAAGAATTTTGGCTTGGAAGTGCTCTTGTTAAGAGGTTAGTACATACTTTGATTGAATTGTGTTTATATACATTTGATTGTTATGTTGTGTTATATGTGAAAGTGATGAGTATGCTACTTTGATGTGTGGATACACATGAAAAGAGCATAAATATATGTTTATATTATGAAATGTATAATGTGTGATTGAGTGAGCCATTTTTAGATGGCTAAAATCATTTAAATATGTGTTTGTGAAAAGTGGTAATTATGCCAAATGTATCCATAATTCAGCCACATTGAGGTTGTGGCAAGTAAATTGATGAAATTGATGAAAATGTGTGGAAATAATGAGAAAAGATGGAAAAGTACAAAAATAATGGAACTTGGCATAATTGACAAAGCATGAGGAAAATGTGAAATTATATGTGTTATGTGTGAAACCTTATGTAATATTAATTTTCAAAGTATTATGTTTGGTGTTATACGGTGTACCGGTTATTTTCCTTTAGACCAGACTCTGGGCATCATTATTATTGCCTTCGAGCCAGATGTTGAGCTTCACTTTTATTTGCCTTTGGGCTAGATGCTGGGTATCAATATTATTTACCTTCAGGTCAGACACTGGGTGTGAAATATTACTCTAAAGCAATATCTCTGGAACATGAATATTATATAAGGTCATTTGGGCCCAATGCAAATGAATGTGTAATGTGATAGGTCAAAAGTGATAAGTTTTTGTGTTGGTACATGAGAGTGCATGTCACTTCATAGTTTTAGACAGAAATGCATTCTTGCTCCATTCTCAAATTTTTATATCTATCAAAGTATGTATTACTAGGCAATTTTCTTAGCGCGATTTGTTAATCATGCAGGTAACATGGTTGATTTTGAGAGCCCTACAGTTCCAGAGCAGTAGTAGAGGTTTCTTTTCTTATTTTAGTATTTTCTTTGGCCACCACAGACTAGGACCAGTTGTGAGTATGTAAATATTATATTTTGAGGACTTTTTCTTTTAAATTATGTATATGAATATTTTGAAATATGCATGTATTCTAATAATTATGAATATTTGTGTATATTGAAAAATGTTTGATATTTGAAGCCATTGAGGTCTTATGGAGAAATGGATATTTTGGAAATATATGGAAGTGTTAGTTTTATGTAGGTTGTAAAATTTGAAAATTTCTTTTTGGAGCGTCCAAATTACCGACAAAAATCTAACAAATTTTTCCTAGAAATTTTTATAATAAATAATTATTTTTGTACTAAAAATTTTAAAAAACCTTTATTTAATAATTGAAATACATTTTAAGTTTTTAAATATTTATTTTGGAATTATGAAAAATTTTGAAAAGATTGAAGTGTGGCATTCTTGTATTCTATATATTCATATTTTATACATATCAGTTGTATGTATTATACATATATGGGCATAAGGGTGTTACATTTATTTTGATACCAGAACCTAGGTTTGAGATTCTCAACCTAGATGGGTTTTGGAGAGAGAAATGGGGGAATTTAAATTTGATTTTTAAAATGTCATACATGCATTTGCAGTGGTGCTTAAACTGGTCTCTGATGTGGTGATTTTTTTATGTAATTATAGACTTAGATGGATGGCATCTTGGACGTATGTTTTAGGTGGATGGCGTCTTGGAAGCATGTTTCTGGTGAGGGGAGAGCTGAGTATGTGGCTCCTAGAGAGGGAGAGGATAGACCTGCTGAGGTTGCTGGGAAGGCACCAATGCCAACCAGACCAGTAGCTCATGATGTACTGCTAGGCTGGATGCAGCAGACGGCAGGGTTTTTTAGACAGGCCCCCGCACAGTTGCAATAGTATACTAAGAAATATGAGAAATTGAGGAAGTACAGGGCTATAGATTTTATGGGGACAGCTGATCCAGCCGAGGCTGAATGGTGGTTGGACAAAGTTAAGAGAGCTTTCATACAGCTTCAGGCGACTGCATAAGAGAAATTTGATTATGTTGTATATATTCTGTAGGGGGACACCTATGACTAGTGGAAGACAGTTCCCCGGGGTATGGAGCAGTCTCCAGTTCTCACTTATATAGATTTTCATAAAAGAGTTTAGGAAGAAGTATACTCCCTAAGAATATAGAGACAAGAAAAGAAGGGAGTTCTTAAATTTGAAGCAATGTTTCAGAATAGTTATAGAGTATGAGAAGGAGTTCCTTCGGCTGAGTAGATATGCGGGGGATGCTTTGTCGAATGAGATAGACAGTTGTTGGAGATTTGAGGAGGGTTTGAGGCCATCCTTCATGTGTCTTGTGCCAGCATCTTATTATGAGGATTTGTAACATCTGAAAAATTTACCAAAAATAAAACTTAAAATAAATAATTTGGAGGATAAGTGAAGAGTTGGAAGTGAGAAATAATGAAATACATATGTCAAGTATATGTTATACATATAACATATAATGTCAAAGTGAATAATAAAAGTCAAAAGGTAAAATGGTAAAAATGGTAAAAAGTAAAAAAAAATTAAAATTAAAATAATTTTGAGTGGAAGATTAAAATTAGGATTTAAAAATAAATAAATAATTAATAATATTAAAAATATATATATAAATATATGGTTAGAAAGTGAAAGAAAAAGAAAAGTCAAATTTTAAGCTCATCTTCTTCCCTTCTCTTTAGCCATGGCTGAACCACCCCATGGATGAGCAAGAGTGGAGTTTTCTTCATCCACACACTAGAATTTTGAAGGAATTTCAAGAAGCAATGGTGATTTTGATGATTTTCCAAATAATTAGTAAGTATTTTCTTGAATTTATAAAGGTTTCTTTGAAATTTCTATTATGCAAAAATTGGGTTTTTAATGGGTGATGATTTAATTGTTGAAATGGGTTTGAAACATGTTATTTTGATGAGTAGGCAAAGATTTTATGGTTGGATGTTAGATTTGATGGAGTTGAGTAGAAGATTTGAATGGTTAGAAAGGAATTGGGGTTTCAAAAAGGGTTTTCATAAAGTATGTTTATACATTTGGTTTCATAATTTAAATCATGTTGTTTAATGGTTTAAATGATACAAATAAGATTAAATTGGCATGTGGAATTGGTTAGAATGAAGAACAAAAACTAAAGAAGCTTAGGATAAAGTTTTGAAATTTTGAGGGAATATGATACATTGTATTTTATTGCTTGGATTGTGTTAAAATGTAATGTTTGAGATATATTTAAGCTTGAAATTCAACTTGGAAAAGATGAAAATTAATTTCCAATGTTAAAGTACATTGGGGCTAAGAAAAGGGAAAATTGATGTATGTTATACATTCACATTTGAATAAGTGTTGAGCATGTAGGAATTCCATCAACTGAGTAGTGATGGGCACATTGAAGAGTTGGTTAGAAAGTGAGCATTTTGGCTTGGAAGTGCTCTTGTTAAGAGGTTAGTACATACTTTGATAGAATTGTGTTTATATACATTTGATTGGCATGTTGCATTATATTTGAAAGTGATGAGTATGCTACTTTGATGTGTGGATACATATAAAAAGAGCATAAATATATGTTTATGTTATGAAATGCATAATGTGTGATTGAGTGACCCATTTTAAGATGGCTAAAAGCATTTAAATACGTGCTTGCGAAAAGTGTGTAATTATGCCAAATGTAGGCATAATTCTACCACATTGAGGACGTGGCAAGCAAATTGATTAAATTGCTGAAAATGTGTGGAAATAATGAGAAAAGATGGAACAAGTACAAAAAGAATGGAAATTGGCATAATTGACAAACCATGAGGAAAATGTGAAATAATATGTGTTATGTGTGAAATCTTATGTAATTTCAATTTCTAAAGTAGTGTTTGGTGTTATATGGTACACTAATTTTTCGCCTTCGGGCAAGAAGCTAGTCATCATTATTATTGCATTCAGTCCAGATGCTGGGCATCGCTTTTATTTGCCTTTAGGCCAGACGTTGGGAGTTAATATTATTTGCCTTCGAGCCAGACACTGGGTGTCAATATTGGTCCAAAGCAATATTTCTACAACTTGAATAATATATAAGGTCATTTAGGCTCAATGCATGTAAATGTGTAGTGTGATAGGTGAAAAGTGATAAGTGCTTGCGTTGGTGCATGAGAGTGCATGTCACTTCATAATTTTAGAAAGAAATGCATTCTAGCCCTATTCTTAAATTTTTATATACATCAAAGTATGTATTACTAGGCAATTTATTTAGCACAATTTGTTTATCGCGCAGGGAACATGGTTGATTTTGGGAGCCCTGCGGTACTGTGAGCGGGGATTTTCGCCCCCACTCCCGGTGAAATGGTTCTTGCGACTTCGGCACTGTTTAGGAGCAAGGCCTTAGAGAACACGGACCTAAGTCCGGAGAAAATGGAGTTGCCACCCGGATGACTCAATTCCTAAGGAATCCCCAACCCCCTAATGGGTTCGGAAAGTTGAGTACGTGTGGGGAAGGTGAGAAATGGCCCAGCACCCCCACAACGCCCGGTTCATTGGAACCGGCCTCCTTTACAGGTCTTAATATTATAAAATTCTTAAATATAACAACATTATCCATATTATACACAATAATTAAAATAAAGCATCGATATATTGAAAATCAAAATAATGTCCAAGCAAAACAAATAAATAGACACCCACCCGAAGATGAAAATATGCCCTTACATAATCCATGCCTAAATAGGACACTCACTGAAAGGTAGAAACATGTCCTTTACATTCGTTCTAAAATAGAAAAGGAATTTAAATTACATGATATTTAACTAATGAGGTACCCACCAAGTGGAAACACACCTCTTACAACATTTGGAAATCTAAATAAATCGATAAAAGTAAATAACTATTCATCATAAATAAATCATTAATCAAAGATATTAAACATCCATTGGATGTAAACATCCGTCCATGATAAATTAAATAAACCAAGCATTGAACTTAAATAAATTAAAGCATATAAAATAAATCAAAGCATAATCAAATATAAAATTGAATAAGGCAAATAAAGATTCAAATTAGGGTTACTATTTCTATTTAAGATTATTTAATTAATGTGTTTAGGGTTTTGAAATTTATGGGTTTAAGCTACTGTAAATTTTAAAAGAATTGAAATGGAGCAAAGTTTTATAATTTAAGAGGTTGATAAATTAAGAGGTTAATCGTCACCCAATCCCACGCTGATTTTCAGTGACAATTTTTTTCGTCGCCGATTTTTCCGTCGCTGATTTTTATTTTTATTTATTTTTTTATATTATTAATTTTTAAAAAAATTATAAAAAATAAATAATAAAACAAATATTATTTAATTAAGGTAACACAAAAATTATTTTGGACTAATTAAAATATATTAGACAACACAAAAATTATTTTGGATTTATTAAAATATATTAGATCGGACTGGTCAAAAATTAAGGGTCTACAGTTTGCCTCCTGCTTGAACGATCTGAGATTTTAGAGAGTGATAAGGTTATTTGAATTTGTTTTGGGTACTTGGACCCGAGACTGAACTTGATTTGGGTACTTGGACCCGAGATTGAATTTAATTTGGGTACTTCGACCCGAGATTGGATTGAATTTGATTTGGGTACTTGGACCTGGGATTAGGTACTTGTACTCGAGATTGGGTACTTGGATTCAAGATTGATTTGATTTGGCTACTTGGACCCGAGATTGAATTTGATTTGGGTACTTGGACCCGTGATTGGATTGAATTTGGGTACTTGGACCCAAGATTGATTTAATTTGGGTACTTGGACCCAATAATGATTTGATTTGAGTACTTGGACCCGGGATTGGGTACTTGGACCCGAGCTTGAATTTGACTTGGGAACTTGGACCCGAGATTAGATTTATTTCGGTACTTGGACCCGAGATTGGGTACTTTGACCCGAGCTTGAATTTGATTTGGGTACTTGGACCCAATATTACATTAATTTGGGTACTTGGACCCGAGATTGGGTACTTAGACCCGAGATTGATTTGACTTGGGTACTTGGACCCGAGAATGAATTTGGTTTGGGTACTTGGACTTGGGATTGAATTTGATTTGGGTACTTGGACCCGAGATTGGATTGGATTTGGGTACTTGGACCCGAGATTGAACTTGATTTTAGGGTACTTAGACCCAAGATCAAGTTTGACTAACCTTTTATCAGTTGAGAAGTCTGACTGCTCCGGCTGTTCTATGCATGGTGTTTCTTCACCCTCAGAATGGATCTTCATCCTTTGAGATCGGGTCTTCACCCTTGAAAATGGATCTTCATCCCTTGAGATCGGGCCTTCACCCTTGAAAATGGATCTTCATCCTTTGAGATTAGGTCTTCACCCTTGTAAATGGATCTTCATCCTTGGAGATAGGGTCTTCACCCTTGTAAATGGATCTTCATCCTTTTGGACTTCGGGTCTTCATCCTTTGAAATTGGATCTTTATCCATTAGAGATTACCCTTGAAAATGTATCTTCATCCTTTGAGACTTCAGGTCTTCACCCTTTAAAATTAGATCTTCATCCTTTGGACTTTAGGTCTTTACCCTTGCTTCAGCTCTTTTAGCTGGACTGATCTTTTATCTTTTGCATCTTCATTCTTTGACAGTTCTAATGTTCTATACTTTTGTTCTTCCTTTTCGCAAAAATTCAGCTATTTTTACTTGGCTCTCATATCTTCTCCTACCCCTTGCGTTGCAAAATATTTGCAAGTGAGTTTGAAAATGTTTGGTATATAAACTCTAAAAATTGAAAAGGAGAAACTTTGCCCCCTATGTAGGCTCAAACCCATGATTTTTCTATGCGGGCTCTGATTGATGTTTTTGCCGTCTAGTTCTTCGCACAATCACCTATTTCTTCTTTTGCAAAATGACTGGAGCTTCCAGAAGTAAATAGGCTTTCCATGCCCCCTTGATTCAATATCTTCTTTTGATTTTTTACTTCACAGAGTGTTTGCTGTTCACCTTAATAAGAAGAGACAATTCAAGATAAGAAAGTGCGATGTGATATGTTCATGTATGCATGATATGCATGATAATACTCACAACGGTTTCATTGACTCACAGACCGAGGTGATCAGCAGAAGTATTCTCATTGACTCCTTTTCGATGCTCGTTCGAGTCTTGCATTGGAATGATAGAAAGCTTTGCATTTATGGCTTTTATCTTCAAGATGTTGAGAATATGAGTTGTGAAGACCCCAATCAGTAGAGTCAGGGACGCATCCATTTCACACTATGTTTCAGCATGTCAGTCGATAGCTTCTTCATGACCTTGACAATAATCATTTCCTTTGCCTAATGTGTCCTTTGGAGGTTCAACATACTTCCCTTAACTTGAAGGCTTTGTATGACAAAACACTTTTATTATTATTATTTTTTATTTTGAAATCAAATGTTGGCTTTGCCAAATCAATGTCAATGTACCTCAGGACTTGATTTTCCAAATTAACATATCTATAACATGACAACCCTAGTTACCGTACTACACTTGAGAATCATTTCTATTTAAGCAAGAATTGTTGCACTTCAGATAGGCACATACACATTAATTGGCCAAAGGTCTCATTTTAGTTTAAATATTGTCTATCTTATATGCATGCTTATTTAAACTATCTCCACTAATAGATTTTACCTACCATGAGAGATCAACAGGTCTTTGATAGGCTTGAAATGGGTTCTATAAGGGACACGGGTTTAAATGAAAGCCATTTTGAGATTGGAGATGGTGTGACACAATGGACAAACCCTCACACTACAAATTTTTTGTTTGAATGTTAGGCAGTTGGGAGCAATCTTCCTAGACTCTAAATTCCTTCTATCTTCTTGGCATTAATCTGGATCTTAATTAGGACAGTTTTTGCCCTTGCAAAATGTTTGGTTCCCAAATTCGTTTCTTTTCTTCTTCTTCCTTTTCTTTATTTTTCTTACTCTTCCCTTTCTTTGAAATTTTATCATTTTGTCCTTTTTCCTTGTAGGACAATCAAGTACAGAACTTTCAAGAACTGGATGGTCTTCCTCTTTTTTCTCTAATTTTGATTGAATCTTTGGTTGGGTTGGACCAATTCAAGTCAAACCGTCCTTATGGAAGCCTTTTGTTGCTTTAGGTAAAAGAGATTCAGTTGGCTTTCTGAACCGCCTTGGGTTTTATTTTTCTTTTTTCCTTTTTGTTTTCTTCTTTTGTTTTCTTCTTTTTTCTTCTTTTTCTTTTTCTCTTCTTTTTTTTTTCTTTTTTCTTTGTCTTTTTTCTTCTTTTTTTTATTTGGTTCTAGCTCTAAAAGAGTTGTCTTGTTTGTACTAACTTGGGTTTCCAATAATGGATGAGTGGAGTGGTATAAATCTTTTTTAATAGGGATAAAATATTAGAGATATTAAGAAAACTTCAACTACCTTTATGGTCTTAAAAACTTCAACTATCCTTATGGTCTTGAGAACTTCAACTATCTTTATGGTTTTGAGAGCTTCAACTACCTTCATGATCTTGACTAATCATTGCTTTCTTTTGATCTTCTTGCCTCTTCATCTTAGTGATCATAAGACTTGTCAAAAGTATCACAACAGCTCAAGGTAGGTTATTGGAGTTATATGCCAATGAAAAGAAAGCTAAAACCTTATGAAGGCTCAACGGGACAACTAGGGATTGATATTTAATAGAGTGGATACTAGTTGTTGGCTAATCCAAACAATGCCTAGATCATTTCTCTCTTAAATAAGCAGAGTTCAATTTCGACTCGAAAGTTTGTCAAAGCATGTTCTAAGACTGACTAGGACCTAGACAAAGATAATTATGCAGGAGCCCTCTCTAAGTAAGCATACACAACTCAATGCTATAGCGCAATTCCCTCACCTAGTAAAGTCATTCAAGTCATGATGCATAAATATATTAATTCATGAATTATCAAGCTAGATTCCTCATTGGTTGAGCACCAAAATGAACAAAGACCAACAAAATTTTTGATAAAAGTTATTTATTCAAACAACTTTAAATTTGAAAAACAAGATTGTTCCAATTTAGATATTAAAGAAAGTAAAATTGAAAAGTAACATTCAAGCTAAGGAAAGTTCGTTGAGTTAAGCATCTTTTCCTTTCACATCTTCAATATCCCCATCTTGGAAGGATGATAAAACAAAATCTTCTTCCAATCCTTTTCCCACCATGAAGGTTGCTGGTAGAGGCACTCTTCCAATCTTAGGCAAAGGATTGTCTTTTGTGCTGGTCTTATCAGGCTCAGGCAGCTTACCACTGTCAATTAAATTTTGGATCTCATGTTTCAACTTCATACAATTGTCCATTTCGTGTCCAGGCCTTTGATGGAATTGGCAAAATGCATTAGTATCAAAGTTAGGTGGAAGATGATTAGGCAAAGGACGATGAGTCAAAGGTTATAATAATCCCCTCTTTTGTAGCTTATGGAGAACCCAAGATAGAGGCTTCCCTAATTCTGAAAACTGCCTCATTCCTCCTTGACTAGTGGCATTAACATCAACTTCTTTTTGAGTGCTTTGATTGCTCGACTGGTAGTTCCCTTTCTCATTCCTTTTTATTGAAAATGATTCTTCTCCCTTTCCCACTCTTCAATTTGTAGACCAGCTTAGAAAAGATCTTTGAAATTCCTTATAAGGGTGTGAGACATCCTTTCACGGAGATTGGGCAGGATGCCTCTCATGATCATCCTTATTTGATCGGATTTATTGGGCCTCTTCTTGAGTAAAGCAGCCTTGTTTCTCCATCTCTTCACATAATCTACAAAATTCTCATTCTGCCTTTGCGTAATGGACTCAACTTCCATTAAGGTAACTTCCATTTCAACATTGTATCCATATTGTTGGATGAAGACCTTGTATAGCAAATCCCAACTCTTTTGTGTTCCTTCATTTAAGATATTGAACCAATTTTGGACAATAGGGTCCAATGAGAGCATAAAGTACCTTAGAGTTTGAGCCTTAGTAGCTCGGGCAGACTGCATAGCAGTGATATACTACTTCACATGGAGATGAGGATTTCTAGTTCCATCAAACTTCGCAAAAGTTGGCATCTTGAACTTGTACGAAACTTCTTCATCTAGCTCAAATAATTTGTCAATCTCGGACATCTCTTCATTTTTCAACTTCTTCTCAAATTTCTTTTCTAAATTAGCAATCATCTTTTCAACATCAGAAGCTTCGATCTTTTCAATAGTTGCCTTCTCAACAACCTTCGGCTCCTTTTTTTCTTGAGGATCTTGGTAGTATTGAGCCCAATCATCATCATCAATGATCACCTTATCATCATCAAAAGCTACTTCACCAACTTTAGTCTTCCCATTGCCTTTCTTGGTGCTAGCAGATGCTTCGACATTGTTTCCTAAAATTGCAGCTAGTTGATTTTTTATGGTCTCGGCCATGGCCTCTTTTATTTCTTCCATCTTGGCGTTGAGGGCATTGTCCACCATTCTTTGAATTTGTTCAGGATCCATTGTTTTTGGTGATCAAGTGATTGAGTTTTTGCTAGATACTTCGTCTCCGGCGTAGGTCGGATTATTGTAAGCTTTTGAACTAATGAAATCCAGGGCTGTGAGCCAGAACGGATCAATGATATGAGATGCAAATGTATGCATGTATGTATGCACAAACAATCAACAAACAAGGATAATTAGGATGCTCCTTCCAACCTTATAACATCCACACATGAATGGCGAGTCTCTTTTCCTAGGTATATGTTTAACAAAATACCAACATGGGGTATCTTGTTTTTGAATAATTCCCTCGGACGTTTCAACCAATAGTTATATTTTCGAAAATGGAAATCATTTCATAATAATTCCCATTAATTAGGTTTTAATCCATTCAACTAACTAGAGTAGCTTTTATGCTATATTGAATTAAAACAAAATTAAGAGATTTATTATAAATAGATTTCTCACTTAAAAAAAGTAACTAATGATTCATGCCAAAAACAAGCCCATGATTAATTATTCTTAGTATAAACTAGGCTCACAATTGATTTTTGGTATTTCTTAATTGACCTAAATAATTTGCAAGCTCTTTGAAAATAATTTTGTTTCTAATCCCATTGTAAAAAGATTTTAGAAAAAATTGATTTTGGGCTTAGTATTTGGGCCATGAGCAAAAAGAATTTTTGATTTGTTTTTAGAAAAGTCTTATGTCCAAAGACCATCTTGAAATGTTTTGAAAATAGCTTTGGTCTTTTGGACTTTAAAGAAAAATTCATTTTGAGCTTACAATATACTTAGGTCATATTAGAAAAAAGAATAAACCAAATAAGCCATGATTTAAGCCAAGACAAATTAACCATAGTCAAACAACATGCATTTGGGGTAAAACCTAAGGAATGTAACTAGGCCAATTATATGAGCTTTAGTCTTTGGGTAAAGAGGCTTAGGTTCCCACAACAAGTATATACCAAATGGTACGAGGCTATGAGTGGTTATGCCATGCTCGATCTCCATACCTTGAATGAAAGTATGGTATCCCTTACATAACATAACACGGGTAACACGGGCATCCTAACTCACGCACACGATGCAATATAATATGATGCAATGGATAATGTCATTATAAGAAAGAATAGAACAATATACAGACCAACGGAATCAACTTCTCTTTTCCCCAGTGGAGTCACCACTGTGAGCGGGGATTTTCGCCCCCACTCCCGGTGGAATGGTTCTTGCGACTTTGACACTGTTTAGGCTCAGGGCCTTAGAGAACACGGACCTAAGTTCGGAGAAAATGGAGTCACCACTCGGATGGCTGGGAAAAAAGAAAGGGGTGGATAACTCGATTCCTAAGGAATCCCCAACCCTCTAATGGGTTCGGAAAGTTAGGTATGTGTGGGGAAGGTGAGAAATGACCTAGTACCCCCACAATGCCCGGTTCATTGGAACCGGGCTCCTTTACAGGTCTTAATATTATAAAATTCTTAAATATAACAACATTATCCATATTACACACAATAATTAAAATATAGCATCGATATATTGAAAATCAAAATAATGTCCAAGCAAAACAAATAAATGGACACCCACCCGAAGATGGAAACATGCCCTTACATAATCCATGCCTAAATAGGACACTCACTGAAAGGTAGAAACATGTCCTTTACATTCGTTCTAAAATAGAAAAGCAATTTAAATTACATGATATTTAACTAATGAGGTACCCACCAAGTGGAAACATACCTCTTACAACATTTGGAAATCTAAATAAATTGATAAAAGTAAATAACCATTCATCATAAATAAATCATTCATCAAAGATATTAAACATCCATTGAAAGTAAACATCCATCCATGATAAATTAAATAAACCAAAAATTGAACTTAAATAAATTAAAGGATATAAAATAAATCAAAGCATAATCAAATATAAAATTGAATAAGGCAAATAAAGATTCAAATTAGGGTTACTGTTTCTATTTAAGATTCTTTATTTAATGTGTTTAGGGTTTTGAAATTTATGGGTTTAAGCTACTGTAAATTTTAAAAGAAATGAAATGGAGCAAAGTTTTATAATTTAAGAGGTTGATAAAGTTCTTTGATTAACCAAATTGGTCTTTGAGAAGTGAAATCATGAAACTAGAGTTTGAATACTTTAAAACATTTAGATTTATGATTTGCGGTTACTGGATCATTATTTTTTATTTAACATATTGAATTTTAATATTTAGGTTTATAAGATTTCAAGGTTTAAAGGATTAGGGTATAATGGTTTTGAGGGAATTAGGGTTTAAGAAAACTAGGGTTTAGGTTTAGCTAATTTGGGGTTTACTGTTTTGGTTTTGAAGTTGAATTAGGGTTTTAGAATTTTAGAATTAGGGTTTCGGAGAATGCATTATATTTTAGAATTTGAAAATGAATTGATAATTTTATGAAACTTTATGACAATAAACAAAATGATTTAAGGTTTATAGATTTTCGGCGACGATTTTTTCGTCGCTAATTTTTCCGTCGCCGATTTTTATTTTTATTTATTTTTTTATATTATTAATATTTTTAAAAAATTATAAAAAATAAATATTAAAACAAATATTATTTAATTAAGATAACACAAAACTTATTTTGAAAATAATTAAAATATATTGGACAACATAAAAATTATTTTGGACTTATTAAAATATATTAGATCGGACTGGGTCAAAAATTAAGAGTCTATAGGTACCGGATAAAAAGTAGAGATTTCTGCTTATTTTGGTATTTTTTTGGCCACCATGGACCAGGACCAGTTATGAGAATGTAAATATTATATTTTGAGAATTTTTTTCCTTTTAATATATGTACATTACGTTTATGAATATTTTGAAATATTTATGTATTCTAATAATTATGAATATTTGTGTATATTGAAAAATGTTGGATTTTTGGAGCTATTGAGCTCTTATGGAGAAATGGATATTTTGAAAATTTATGGGAGTGTTTCTTTTATGCATGTTGTGAAATTTGAAATTTTATTTTTGGGAGCATCAAAATTACAGATAAAACTCTAACAAATTTTTTTCAGAGATTTTTATAATAAATAATTATTTTTGGTATTAAAAATATTAAAAAATACCTTTATTTATTCATTAAAATACATTTTAAGTCTTTAAATATTTATTCTGGAATTATGGAAAATTTTTAAAAGATTGAACTGTGCCATTTTTGTATTCTATATGCATATTTTACATATACAGGGTGTTTGTATTATATGTCTATGTGATATAAGGGTGTTACATTTATTTTAATATCAAAGCTTATGTTTGAGGTTCTCGACCTAGCTGGATTTTAGAGAGGTAAATAGGGGAATTTAATTTTGATTTTTTAAAATGTCATACATGCATTTGCACTGGCATTTGAACTGATTTCTGATGTGGTAATTTCTATCTATAATTACAAATTTTGGTTGTTTATAGTGAGGGGAGTGCTGAGAGTTTAGCTCCTAGAGAGGGAGATGATAGACCTGCTGAGGTTGCTGAGGATGCACTAGTGCAAGCTAGACTAGTATCTTAGGATGTACCGATAGGCTGTATGTAGCTGATTGCGGAATTTTTTATATAGGCCCCTGTATAGCAGCAACAACAGACCAAGAAATATGACAAATTGAGGAAGTACGAGGCTATAAATTTTATAGGGACAACTAATCCAGCCAAGGTAGTGTAGTGGCTGGACAGAGTTGAGAGAGTTTTGATATAGCTTTAGGCGACTGCATAAGAGAAATTTTATTATGATGTATCTTTTTTTCAAGGGGATGCTATGACTGGTGGAAGAAAATTCCCCAGGGTATGGAGCAGCATCCAGTTCTCACTCATACAGATTTTTAGAAATAGTTTTGGAAGAACTACACTCATAGAGACTTCATAGATAAGAAAAGAAGGTAGTTCTTAAAAATTGAAGCAAGGTTCCAAAATAGTTATAGAGTATGAGAAGGAGTTCCTCTGGGTGAACAAATATGCGGGGGATGCTTTGTCTAATGAGATAGACCATTTTCAGACATTTAAGGAGGGTTTGAGGCCATCCATCATGTGTCTTATGGCAGCATCTCATTATGATGATTTTTCCAAGATGGTTGCAGCTACTAGAAATGTAGAGAAGGCATAGGGACTTGTAGTAGTTGCCTGAGTTGATGAAAGCAGAGGTAGGAGACCCTAGGATGAGGCAAGATCTATGTAGAAAGGTAGAGGAGGCTTCCCTCAAAGGTCTAGTGGGAGCCAAGGGCAGCTTGGAAGATCATTTCAATAGAGAGGCATAGACCTACAGCTTCTGTGGGTAGTGTTTTATCCCTAGTTTCATAGAGATTTACTCGACCAGTACATGCTCAGTGTGGTAGGGCACATGGAGGTATTTGTTGGAAGACTTGTGCTTCTGGTGGATGTTTTAGATGTGGGTGTTTGGATCAGTATATTAGAGATTGTCCAGAGCCACTAATGGCAGACAGATAGAGACCACTGCATCTAAACCCAGTGACAGAGGGGGTTAAAGTGGCAGAAGAGGTAGTAGAGCCTGGAGTTAGTTAGAGAGGGGATTCACAGTAAGGACTAGTAGACCAAAGCAAGCAGGGTCATCATAGAGATTTTATGTGATGAAGATATAGACAGAGGCTTCAGCTGTTGCAGCTGGCACTTTTCTTTTATTTGACACTTTATTTATGGGTTTAATGAATCGAGTGTTTAGACCATACTTGGATCAATTTATTGTAGTGTTTATTAATGACATTTTGGTACACTCTCATAGTAAAGAAGAGCATGATAGACATCTGCGGATTGTATTGTAGACTTTGAGAGAGAAATAGTTATATGCCAAATTATCCAAGTGTGAGTTCTGGTTGGATCAGGTGACTTTTCTCAGACATGTGGTTTCAGTAGATGGGATTAGAGTTGATCTAAGTAAAGTCAAGGCAATCTTGAATTGGATTCCACCAAACAATGTGATAGAGATTAGAAGTTTTTTTGGGATTGGCTGGTTATTATTGTTAGTTTGTGAAGGGATTTTCCATGATAGCTTTTCCACTTACTAGATTGCTTTGGAAGAATGTGAAGATATGTGTGGACAGATCAATGTCAGGCGAGTTTAAGTAGTTGAGAGATATGTTGATGCATGAGGGTAGAGTCATTGCTTATGCCTCAAGAGAGTTGAAGCCTCATGAATAAAATTATCTGACTCATGATTTGGAGTTGGCAGCCATTATTTTTGCATCGAAGATTTGGCAACACCACTTATATGGAGAGAAGTGTATCATTGACATGGATCATAAGAGTTTAAGGTATTTGGGTGTCTAGAAAAAGTTGAATCTTTGACAGAGGCGGTGGTTAGAGTTGATAAAGGATTATGACTATCTGATTGATTATCATCTCGGCAAGGCTAAAGTTATTACAGATGCCTTAAGTCAGAAGTCTATGGCAGGATTGACTATCTATGCTCTCTTATTATTATTGAGTGGAGAGATTTATATGTTAGATTGAGGCTTGCGAGGATGGTGATCTTATGGCCCAATTGCAGGTGAGACCGTTAATACTATATCAAATTAAAGGAGCACAAAAGGCAAATTTGAAACTCAAGAAGATTAAGGAGAACTATAACAAGAGGGAGAGAAAAAATTTTCATATGAGATATGATTATAGCTTGTGGTATAGAGACATATTTTGTGTTCATAAGGATACATATTTGAAAAGGAAGATTTTTTAGGAAGCATATCAATCTTCATATGCTATGCACCCTGAAAATACCAAGATGTATCAAGACTTAAAATGACATTATTAGTGGTCTGTTATGAAAAGGGACATAGTAGAGTTTGTATCGAGATGCCTCACATGTCAGAGGGTGAAGGCTGAGCACCAATTTCCTTCAGGATTGTTACCGCCTTTATCAGTACCCGAGTGGAAGTGGAAGTGAGTGACCACGGATATTGTGTTAGGTCTTCCTTTAACGCAGAAGAAATATGATGCAATATGGGTAATTGTGGATAGGATATCACTTTCTTCCTATTAGGATGGACTACACTCTTGATAGGCTAGCTGAGTTGTATATCAGTGAGATTGTGAGATTGTATGGAGTCTCTGTTTCATTAGTACTCGCTTACACATTAGTATTGCTTTCCATCCACAGAAAGATGGACAATCTGAGAGGGTAATACAGATCCTAGAGGATATGATGAGGGGTTGTATCATTGAGTTTACAGGGAGATGGGACAGACATTTTCCATTGATAAAGTTTTCCAACAACAACAATTACCGGTCCAGCATTGGGATGGCATAATTTGAGGCCTTATATGGAAGAAAATGGAAGACACCATTGTGTTGGGATGAGGTTGGAGAAGGAAAGTTAGTAGGTCCTGATTTGATCAAGGAAATAGAGGAAAAGGTTAAAGTGATTTGAGATCACTTGAAAGCAGCTTCAGAGCGATAGAAGTCTGTGAGTGGGGATTTTTGCCCCCACTCCCATGTGAAATGATTCTTACGACTTCAGAACTGTTAGGCTCAAGCCTTAAAGAATATGGGCCTAAATCTAGAGAAAATTGAGTAGCCACTTGGATGGCCTGATAAAAAGAAAGGGATGCATGACTCGATTCCTAAGGAATCCCACCCTTTATTGGGTTCAAAAAGTTGGATATGCATGGGGAAGGTGATAATGACCTATCACCCCCTTAGCACCCGGTTCATTGGTACCAGCCTCCTTTTCAGGTCTACATATTTTAAAATTCTTAACTTATTAAAATATCATCAATACTATGTACAATTTAAAGTAAATAAATATTCATTGCATTAAAATCAAATAAGGTGCAAACAAGCAAATAAAAATGGGCACCCATACAAGATGGAAACATGTCCTTACAATAATATCCAATGTCTAAAACTAAATTAAATAAGACATCCACCATTTGGTAGAAATATGTCCTTTACATTAATCCCAAAACATAAAATAAATTAAATTACACTGAGCTTAACAAATGAGGTACCCATGAAGTGGAAACATACCTCTTACATACCTCAAACCATTTAAGCATTTACCTTGAGCAAAATAATAATAAAGCATTCATCATACACACATAACTATTAATCAAATAATCAAACCTAGGTTTTATTCTTAAATAAAGCATTAGATAAAATTAGGTTTTATTAATATGAATTAGGGTTTATAGGTGTAAATTAGGGTTTTGGGACAAAAACTATGGTTTTGGAGTTTTAGAAACTAAGCTAGGATTGTTAAGATAAAAATTAGGGTTTTAGTATAAGAATTAGGTTTTTAGGCTTTTTAAAACAAAACTAGGATTTTTAAGATAAAAATTAGGGTTTTAGTATAAGAATTAGGGTTTTAGGCTTTTAAAACAAAACTAGGGTTTTTAAGATAAACATTTGGGTTTAGGGTTTTTAAAACAAAACTAAGCATTTTAAGATAAAAATTAAGGTAATAGTATAAGGATTAGGATTTTAGGATTTTAAAATAAGAGACTAGGGTTTAGGATAGAAATCTAGGTTTTTTTAGGATAAAATTAGGGTTTTGTGCTTTGTAAAAAATATTTAAGGTTTTTCAATGAAAACTAGGGCTTTTGGGGTTTTTTATATATGAATTGGGGTTTTGATGTGAAAATTATACAAATTAGGGTTTGCTGTGGAAATTATGGTTTTAAGTCTTTTTAAATCATGATATTAGGGTTTGATGCTTAAGATTATATTTATTAATTTAGATAAATACACGTATGGGATATATAAACTGCTACTAGATAAAACTAAGCATAATGTATGATAATATTATTTTGAAGAATAGAAATTGCTTCTAGATGTTTAAATAACTGTGAATCAATGAATGAAACTACAACAGTAACTACTGTAAATTTAAATGAGTTAAATGACAAAGCCAAACCTTTGTTTGTTGGTTCCACCAAAATTGAGCATATTGATCCAAGCTTTCTGCCTTACTGCCTGCACCAATTTTGAGTTTTAGTTGGATGAAGAAATCTGAAGACAATGCCTACTGCCCTCTCAGTTGCTGCGTATTGGTTGCTTATTGATTGCTACGTTGCTTGAGAATTGTTGTGTCTCTTTTGCTAATTGTTTCTATTAGGTGTTCCCTATGCTACTGCCCTTAATTATTTTCTTAAGCCTATATTTATAAGAAACAAATTAAGTTAACATTAGGTAAGTAAACTAAGCTTAATCAGGATTTTCACTAAACAGGGCTCGGATTATCTTCCAAAGCAGGAACCATATCGAAATAAAATCTTTTATGTTCATCATGAAGCCAACCATATCAAATTAAATTTTATTTAATTTGACATGAAACCATGGCCATATCGAATTTGATTGGTCAAATTCGATATGAATACATTCACATCAAATTGGATCAAATCCAATTTGATTTGTGACACATTCATATTGAATCAGACATGATTCAATTTGATATGGATAAATAAAAGTTTATGGATGAAGTAATCAGAGTGATAAATGGTTAAAGTTGTGGAAACCTGAGAAAGAAGGGAATCATTTGTTACTTTTGAATCATTCATTTGTTACTTTTCAGATCGAACCCTTTTAGGGCTTTAAAAGTTGAACGGGCTTATTTTAGGACTTATAAAACTGGACCAATCTAATTAAAAATTTTAAACTAGGACTAAGCCATTTAGAATGGACCAAACTTGACTTGGCATCTATTAATTGAGATCATACTAACTTAGGGCCAAAGTTAACCCCATGCATGAACGATCTTGAATTCATTCAGAGAGTGAAAAGCAACACCACTTTGAATTGATCTTTGATAAGGATGGGTTTTGGACCCGGGAATTGGTTCGGATTCTAAAATTAAGGTTTTAGGTTCTAGACTCAGAAATTTGGATTCTGGACCCGAGATTAGTTTGGGTTATGGACCAGAGATTGATTTGGGTTAAGAAGTGGAGATTAGTTTTGGTTCTTGACCCGAGACTGGATTTCGGTTATGGAGCCTAGATTGGTTTGAGTTTTGGACCCATGACTGAATTTGGGTTATGGACCTGAGATTGGTTTGGGTTCTAGACTCGAGACTAGATTTGGGTTATGGACCCGAGATTGATTTGGGTTCTAAACCGAGACTCGATTTAATTTGGGTACTTAGACCCTAGACTAAATTTTGAGTTTTGGACCTGAGACTGGATTTTAGATTATGGACCCGAGATTGGTTTGGATTATGGACCCAATACTGGATTTGGGTTTTGGACCCGAGATTAGATTTGAGTTTTGGACCATAAAATTTAAGCTGGTTGAATTGGTTTCTAGTTCTGGTCCCCATAATATCTATAAAAAATTAATTTTAATAGTCAGTAAAGGATTTACAAAAAAATTGACTATTTTTTACCGTATATGGGTACCTATGTACTCTTGCCCCTGTGTGTTAAAAAATATTTATGAGTACAAAAATATTTTTAGACACGCAAAAAGGTTGTACGCATAATAATTATCAGTGCACTGTGTGTGTGATGCATTTTGAATTGGAAAGTAAAATTTGTGAATTATTGATCAGGATAATTGATAAGATGCAATCCATGATTTTGCTTATTTGTCTTTATATTACTTTATCCTTTTTTTTAACTTTGCTTTATTCTGTGTGCATTCCTTGCCATTCCTTTTCTGTCTTGGAAGTAAAACACGTGAATGATGCTTAGCTTTGATCTTATCCCTCAAACTCATTCTTTATAAATATGTAGCATTTATGTCGAAGTGATTCATTCAAAGCCTTCAAGCAAAATTACAATCTTTCTAGCTTTAAAAAAACAATTTCAATTTCTTTGCTCATTTAAAATTTCCAACCTTCAACATATATAAAAATGGTATTCAATCAACACACATCTAGGACTGGACCCCATGTAAATGCCAAACTGATTGCTTACCTTAAGAAAAGTGGGTTGGATTGGGTTCCCCTTCTAGCAAGGATGCACCTCCATCGAAGTGAGAAAGAAAAGACACAAGTAAGCATTTTTTATTTTATTTTTTTATATTTGTTTATTTATTATTTTTTACTACAATTTAACTATTTAATAGATAGAATTAGTGGTAAAATAGAAAAATGAATGTAGAAAATAAATTATGCAAAAAAATTAATTTTTTAGGACTTATTTAGCAAACATTTGTGAAAATAGACAAATTAATTTAGAAAATAGCTTTATGCATGAATACAAAATAATTGAAACAAGATATGATGCAAAAGTTATAAAAATGCCAAAAATAAATTTTTAGAGTCCATTAATAGAAAATTATTATAAAAATGTAAATAATCATAGTAAAAGAAAGAAAAAAAATTATTAGATGACTGAAAATAATTTTTATGTTATTTGTTATTTATTATTATTATGACTATTATTATTATTATTTTGTTAGGGCTTATATACTTTCTTGGCCTGACTTGCCTTTATTTTGATAGTATGATAGCTGTGTAATCCATGGTGGAGGAAATGTCCATAAGGCCTACTAAGGGTATGAACAAGTACCACCTCCAGTATGGAGGATGATACAAGCTGCAATTCCCAACAAAAGGGTACCAGATTGATAGGATTGTAATCCAAGCACTCTTGGAATGATGTATGGAGACCACCCACACCTTTCATTTGCCTACAGGGGAGATGACCACAGGTCCAGTGGACTTCACTGTAACAACGAGCCTGAAATATGACGGGATCTCCATTCCCTTGGAAAATGATATATTGACCGATGATGAGATCCAACAGTTGATTGGTTTGAGGCCTAAGTAGAAAGGAGCATGTAAAATCAAATATGAATATATCTAACAGTATTGGATGAGGCAGACTCAACCAGTACACAATGAACGAGCAAAATAATGCACCAATGGATTCTTGTTATATCTATTAGCTATGATGATCTTATGCAGCACCGAGGTAACCATTCACCTATTAGTTTTACTTGCTCTAACTAATTTTGATCTCATGCCATTTTATGCTGGGGGAGAGGTTGGCCTTGCCTATATCTATCATGGCTCTAACAAAACTTGCAGGAATAATAGATCATTCACCAGCTTTATGGTCATTGCCGAGGAATGAGTTTTTCCCCTATTTATTTAAGTAATATATGTATGCAAGCTTGATCTTTGTTGTTTGCTTTGGTAGGTGTGGGCACATTAACATAACCATGTAAGGGTTCTTGGTATTGCTGGGAGACGGGATGGATACTCGAGGTTAAGATTTTGGTTTTCAGGTCGTACGAATGTGCCTAGTAGCCATCACGTGCATGCCCAATGCTATCATCTATGTTGTGTAATTCATTACCCCTACATAATTCTTGTCGGATCATCATCTAGCCAATTTCCAGTGGCAGGTTCCTTGGTGAGAGAGTACATAACTGGTTCCCAAGTCCTGATCAGAGATGGGTGCCAGCACACATTCTGGTATCTATGCTGACATGTATGTCTATGTTAGAGAGCTCCTGGAGGCATGCTCAAAATGGATTTGATGTTAATGCCTTCTTGCTTCGACCCAAGTTGTCATATATTGAGTTCATGTAGGACCAACAGCTACATTTTGAAGTTTCTCCTGTTGGTGTTGAGGGTATGGAGGAAGAAGAGGAAGAGGAAGAAGAAGAAGAAACAGGTGATTAGGAGGATGATAAGGAGGATGAATATGAAGAGGTGGAGGAAGATGATGGTGAGGAAGGTGATGAAATGGGTGAAGAGGAGGATAAAGAGGAGGATGAAGAGAAGGTTAGTACGAGAGATGCTGCTTCCTATATGCATGATGCCATGGTTATCTGCCCTCATGATAATATGATATGTTCTTTTGTTAATCCATGACTACTTTTCATTGCACTTGTCTAGCTTTATGAATCTTTACAGCCAATTCTTTTACGCCTTAATCATCTTAGACAGAATCTGCTTAATTTCTTTATTCGTAACCTTACCGAATTATCTTTTTGACAAAAGCTAAACCATTCATATGGGGCCTGCACTTTTGACATGATTTTCCCAACTTTAAACTTCCTTAAACATCTTAGATGCACTCCATCAGGCCATATTTGATACAACTCCACATGAAAGGTGATGTATTGTAAGGACCATCACCTTAAAGCTCTTCTCTCCTCCCTTACTGTATCCTGTAGGTATTCCTTATTCTCCAAGAACTATTTTATAGTGTCATACCACTCATCATGGTCTGTATCAGTTTTCATGATTATTTAATACTCATAGCAAGGAGTCGATGAACTTGTCAAAACTAGAGGTTTAAGGAATAATTTGACAGGGTCTTCCCATACCGAAGCCAGTGTGGCTAGGGTATCGGCCATCTAATTTTCTTCTCTTGGCAGGTGTATGAACCTACAATTCTTAAAATTCTTCCTTACTATGGTTGAGTAATCGTGGTACAGTTTCAACTTTTCTTCCTTCAGCTCCTATTCTCCATTTACCTAGGATACCACTAGCAATGAATTGCCAAAAACATGTACTCTATCAACCTTCATAATCATCAAGGTTTCCAAACCAAAGATACATGCTTCATACTCCACCATATTATTGGTTTCCCTGAACCCTAACTTCTTATCCAAAGTGATGAGCTCTCCTTCTAGTGACCCTAATATCACTCCCAAACTAGCTCCCTTTCTATTTACTACTCCACCAAATACATCTTCTATCCTTGTACTTCTATGGCCTCCAAATGTTCATCTAGAAATTCTAAAATTACCTCCTCACTGTTCGACAATGGTTGCTGAACCAAGAATTTTTCTATTGCTCTACCTTTTGATTGTCTTCCTATTTACATACTTGATCTCAAATTCTTATAAAATTATCAACTATCGACCATATTTTCCAATCAATGAGGGCGTCTCCTTAAATACTTCACTGGATCCATCCTAGAAATTGCTTGCATACTACAAGATTGAAAGTAAGGCCACAACTTTTTAGAATACCAAACCATAACTATACATGTCTTTTCAATGATACTATACTTAATCTCATATGGTAGGAGCTTTCTACTCATAAACTACATTGCGTACTCGACTCTCGCCTCATCTACTTGGGCCAGCATTGCTCTTATCAATTCTTCCTCTAATGATAAGTACAATAACAATGGTCTACTAGGTCTAGGTGGCTTTAAACAAGGTGAATTTAGCAAATACTCTTTTATACCCTCAAAGGCCTTTTGACACTCTTCATTCCACTTAACTGATTGGTTCTTTTTAAGTAATTTAAAGATAAGTTCACAAATTGTAGTAAGCTTCGCTATGAACCTATTAATGTACTGTAACCTTCCGATGAACACCTAAACTTCCTTCTCTATCTTAGGGGCTATCATATCCCTGATTGGCTTAACCTTGTCAGGGTCAATCTAAATTCCATTTGGGCCAATCATGTGCCCTAGCATCTTGCCTAAAGTAATCTCAAACACACACTTCTTTGGGTTCAAACTTAGATTAAACATTAGTACTCTTTCAAAAAAGATCTCTAAGTTTTAGAAATGTTTCTCTCCTATATCCAACTCACCATCATATTACCAACATAGAACTCAACTTCCTTATGCATCATGACATGAAACAAGGTGGTGGCCATCCTCTGGTAGATTTCTCCAGTATTCTTTAATCCAAACAAAATCACCCTATAACAAAATATACCCCATATAGCGATGAAGGTAGTTTTAGCTTTATCCTCTTGGGCCATTAACACTTGATTGTATGCGAAAAATCTATCTACGAACGAGTATAGCATGCTAGAGGCTGCACTATCAATAAGAACATTTATATGGGGTAGAGGTAAATCATCCTTAAGGGAAGCCTTGTTCAAATCTCTATAATCTATATAAACCCTAATTCTTCCATCTTTCTTCGGCACAGAAACTATGTTAGCTATCCAGTCTAGGTAATTTATCACTTCAAGGAAATTTACTTGTATCTTCTTAGTGACTTCTTCCTTGATCAACTCTACCCATTCTATTCTTAACTGCCTAAGCTTTTGTTTGACAAGCCTCATGTGAGTGTAAGTCGGAATCATGTGCTTGGTTATATCTCAATAAATTCCAGGCATGTCCTTATAAGACCAAGTAAAGACTTTTTCATATTTTTAAAATTTTTTTTCAAATATCTCTCTCTCTTCAAGAGTAAGGTTGGATGCTATGCTAATGATTTTAGGATTATTGGTTGTTCCCAAATTTAATAATTATGTATCAACAGAGTTAATATTAAAAATACTCACGTAATCACCACACAAATGTATGCAACCATAAGGGAAAACATCACACAAGTAAGCAAAATTAGACATTATTGCATTCATTTTAAAAAAGAAAAAATCACTATCCTCATACAGGGCAGACAAATCAAAATCAAAATCAGAGTCATTGTTCTCATAATCATGAATAATAAGACTTTGAAACTGTTCTTTAATGAGAGCAACAATATCATCTGGAGTCTTCTAGATCTTCAGGGCAGCTTCCTTCTTCTCTTTTGTGCTAGATTCCTTATCAACTAGTAAGACAAGTATCTTCTCTACCTGTTCCACCAGCTCACCAACATCAGCAAAGATCTCAAAACCTAGAATCAACTTTTTGATGAACATGATTGGCTCTGGCTTTCCTTAGAGTGGTCCAATATCTTGAGCTTTGACAAATTTCTCATCAAGTGGAAGAAAATTCATCTTCTCATTCTTTTGTAGTAGAACTCCTCCAGTAGCTTCCTTATATCCCAACCCTTTTCTAGAAACATGTGTCTTGATATCCAAAAGCTGTCTCACACCTATCTTTCCTTACCTAAGGCTAGTGCCGGTAGATAATTCATTTTCTTCATCATGATCAAGACTTCATGATCAAGACTTTGGAGTCCACCATCTCATCATCATTAGTAACAATAGCCACTTAAAACACATTAAGAGGCCTCTCAATCATTATAGCATTAACCACTTCATTGTCTTTAGCCTCGATAACTATTGTCTCATCTCCATTTGGGAACTTGATCTTTTGATGAAGCATTGAAGGAACTTCACAAAGAGGATGAAACCATGGTCGACCTAACAATAATGTAAAAGTGACAAGTATATCTAGGACCACAAACTCCACCATGGATTCAATTAGACCAGCCTTTGCAATAGCCTTAAATGTTCCCTCAGTATGCCTCTTAGTATTATCATAAGCCCTAATTGTCATCTCAGTTGGGCTTAGATCTATTGTTGACATAGCTAGCTTCAGTAAGTTCTTAAGTAGGATCACATTTATGGTAGATCCATCATCAAGCATGACACTTGAAGTCCCTTTTCCTTTGACTTCTACTTTGATAAAAGTAGGCAGATGTGATCTCTTCCCTCTTCTGGCAAATTAGCATCTGAAAATGATACCATTCTCACATCAACCTTTTCTTCTTCTGAGCATCATCACCTTTCTTTACTTCTTTAGCCTTATTTACCCCTATAAAATGAATCAGTTCATCTGGCATTGCAGAAGTAGAAATATATATGCTTGCCATAGCTTTGGCCATAGTTTCTTGATGCTTCTTGGATATAGCCAGTAAATCGCAGATGCTAATACTAGCTTGAGTTCTTTTCAACTGCTTAAGAACATCATCATCTTTTTCTTATTTACCCTTTGTTTTGGAATATTTTCCCTTATAGGCTTCTGCATCCTTTGGTGGAGGCCTCACATAAGGCATACTAGAGTGAGCATTCAATACTTCATCCTCTTCGGGCTCGAACTAGGTCCATTCTTTTTTCTTAGATTTTGACTCACCATCACTGTCGGTTGAATCCCAAAACTCACTCACAACATAGATGGGTACATCCTTCTTAACCACATCTGGTTCAATTTTGCTAACCACCTTTTCTTCTTTAGTTGACTCTCCACCTACATATTGGAAAGAAGACATAACAAATTTCTCATTCAAATCTCCTCCTATCGTGAATGTTGCTGGTGATGGTAATGTGTTGAACCTAGGCAATGGATTGTCTTTCATGTAAGGCTTGTTAGGTTCAGGTAACTTTCCACTGTCAATCAAATTCTAGATTTCATGCCTTGATCTCAAACATTTGTCCATCTCGTGCCCTTGCATTTAGTGGAATTGACAGAAGGCCTTAGCATCAAAGTTAGGTGGTAGAGGTTTTGGCAATGATTATAACACCCTTATGCCATATATACATATAATACAAATACACAGTATATGTAAAATTTTCGTATAAAGTATAAGAATGCCACAACTCAGTTTAATAAAAAAAATTTCATATACCTAATTTAAAATCCCAAACACTTTAAAATGTCTTTTTAATAAACCAATAAAATATTGTTTATTACTTTTAGGTACCTTAAATAAGTATTTTGCATAAAAATCTCTGGGAAAAATTAGTTTGAGTTTTACTTGTAAATTGGACATCTAAAAAATTACAACACTCAACCTGCATGAAAATACTTTTCCAATAGTAATAAATTATACATTTTGCACCAACTTCTTGATCTTCCACATTTTCCGCAAAACCTTTAAATATGTACATACATATATATTAAACATATAAACAATCCTATATCATAAAATTAATCCAAAAGTTCTTTATAATTTACAAAACTCTAAAAAATATAAACATAATATACATAATGATAAAAAGTGCTACAGCACAGAATATATATATAGTAGCAACCGGCTCTGACCCTGTGGCAGCAAAATCACCTCAAGCTCAAACATTCTCAAGCCTAGACCTGACCAGGTCTAAATGAACTCTCCAGATCTACCAAATCAACCCTGTCACCTGCGCAATAAATTTCAATTGCACTAAGCTAAAAGCCTAGTGGTACATACTTTGATAATAATGAAACTTTAAAAGAAAGACAATGCATTATGTTGTATCATGACATTTCACAATGTAATATGCAATTCCACCTTAATTCACATTTATCATTTTTTCTAAACATTACATCAATACTTACACAAGCATTGGACCCAACTAACCTAGTATATTATTCAAATCCTAGAGTTACTGTTTTGGTTTATTTTTGACACCCAGTGTCTCGCCTGAAGGTAATACAAGTGACGCCCAACATCTAGCCTGAAGGCAAATCATAGTGATGTCCAACATCTAGTCCAAAGGCAAATCATATATCAGTGACGCCCAATGTCTAGCCTTAAAGGCAAATGATGAGAATAATCTCATAGGCATGCCATCAAACACAAAACTCTAGAAATTGAATAATATACTAAGCAACACATAAATAATATATATTTCCATAACCAACTTTCTTATCAAATATCCTCTTTTTCTCATCTTTCTCATTTATAACAATGCCAAATCACTTTAATACATTATATCTTATCATTTTATCACAATGCATGTCATTTAACATTACAACCATATTACCCAAATATTTTTGGGTTATTTTTACATAAATCACATAAACCATGTTCTACTCATTTTAGCCATTAGTAATGGCTTTTCACAATGTACATAATGATACATATCATTTTACATTCAATATCACAATGCATATGCATATTCTAATAACTAAGTAGCTTAACACATTTTCTATCTAAAATGTGTTAAGCCAAATTAAATGCAAATATATTTAAATCATAAAAGTATGCACATACCTTAATTAAACACTCAACCCAAGCTAAAGTATCACTTTAACTTCCACTTCCACAATGCCCTTCAACACTAAG
Source organism: Garcia nutans (assembly GCA_947685225.1). Classification (NCBI taxonomy): domain Eukaryota; kingdom Viridiplantae; phylum Streptophyta; class Magnoliopsida; order Malpighiales; family Euphorbiaceae; genus Garcia; species Garcia nutans. Next base: position 8,803,323 of record CANTUV010000003.1, on the reverse strand, counting down.
GTTGGGCAACTTGCTACCACTTAATGCCTATTCAAAATGCGAGTAAATACAATTATTTAGGATCACATTTTAAGGCATTTCAAAAATAAAACCCTAATTAAGCATCATTCCAGTCACTTTTCCAAAATTTTCCTTCCCTTACATTAACCTTAGAATTATATTCCACCACATTTGAATTGGTGTTTTAAGTTTATTTTTATCATTAAAAATATATTAGAACATGTTTTAACCAATTAAATCCAATAAACACATATTCTTTAACAAAATCCTAAAATGTGCCCTAAGCCTCTTCATTTCCAATTATTCATTATAACTCCATTCCAAAAGCTAATCTAAAATTCCATCATTTAAATCTTTTAATAACATGATTTATTCATTAAAATCAAATAAACAACCATACTTTAAAAATTCTCTTCCAAAACCCTAAATTCAATACTACCTTATCCAATCCCTAATCAAACTTTATTAAATCTATCATTTGACTTTAAAATCCTTATTTAGGCATCAAAAGAACATCAAACAGACCAATTCTAATAATTTAAAACACATAATTGAAAAATCATAAATTACACATAACCCTAAACCATCTTCTTCATTCAAACTCAACCCAAACTTAATCCTTTCTCCTATATAACTTAAAAATCATTACTTACAACAAAAAATAGCATCATACATACCCATTCAAGCAATTAAATCATGCTACATCAAAACCCCAAATCCAACAACCCATTTAACTAAAACAATATAGTTTTATATAACTCAAAACTATATCGTTTTGTTATTATTTGCTCTAAGAAAATAAAAATAAGTGTTTTATATTTATTATATTATTATAATTTTATTATTATATGATGTATTATTATTTATTTAAAAATATTTTGTTTAATTTTTTTAATTATTCTTATTAAAAATTTATTAATTTCATCTAATTATTAATTTATTAATTTTATATTAATTAATTTAAATTTTATTCTTGATGAATTTTAGAAATCATTTTCTTAAATTGAATATTAAAAAATAAATAATTTTATGATTTAAAAAACCTAATATTTTATGTCAAATAACTTTTTTAATTTAGAATATAGAACATAATTTATAAAAAAAAATAGAATAGAAAAAACAAATAGAAAATAAAAATCATATTTTCAAAAATTTTATTACAAAATTTGTATTGAACAACTATATAGTATCTTCTTAACTATTTTTATTTTTTATTAAGTTCTAAAACTAAAGTATAATACAAACTTATTATTTATTTCATATTAATTATGTTATATATTTTATTTTATTTTTGTATTTATAAGAAATTTTAATACATTTATTTTTTAAAATTATTTTAATCAAAATTTACTATATTAATAAATTTTTAATTGATTATTTAAGAATATATAATTATTGTAAATTAAAAATATTATATGGATTAAATGGGTCATGTCAGGTTAAGTGACCCATATATAACCCATTTAATTAAATGTGTTATACGTGTCGTACCTGTGTAACCCATTTAATTTTTGTGTCGTGTTCGTATCGATACGATTAATAAATGAATCGTGTTTGTGTTGAACTTAATTGTGTCATCAGAGTGGGTCAACCCGATATGAACACGACCCTGCCAAACCATTTTGACACCCCTACTTAGGAAGAAGAAGGTATGAATTTTTTGATATTTTCTCTTTCTTTCCACTTATAATTCAAGACCATATATTTATATTATTTTAATATTTTTATTAATTAATTAATTAGTTATTTATTTATTTTAAAAATGATAATTTTTGTCTTCCATTCATAAATAATTTATAATTAAATTATTTAATTAATTTTAATTTTATAAAGCATATTTATAATTTTGTCATTTGACCATTGACTATATTCTATATATTCCATATATATATATATTATATACTTTATTTTCTTAATTCTCATCCTTCAATTTTCATTTAAATTATTTATTTAATTCATTTAATTTAATTTTTTTTAAAAATGAACTAATGCCACAATTCTCTCCTCTAAAGAAAATTTCATTCTCGAAATTACCTAATATCAACTCTGAAATAACTGAGGATGTTGGCTCTGCATCATTTGCTCACTCTCCCATGTCGCCCTCAGTGGCATGGTTCCTCCATAGAACTTTTACAAATGGCACCTTCTTATTTTTCAACTCCTTCACCTCTCGTGATAAGATCGCCACTGGTTCTTCTTCATAAGTTAGATCCAAACTCACCTCAGTAGACTCCACTCAAAAGACATGAGATGGGTTTGACCTGTATCTCCAAAGCATAGAGACATGGAAGACATTATGTATCTGATCTAACTTAGGCAGCAAATCTAATCTGTATGCCATTGGTCCAACTCTCTCCAGCACCTCATAAGGTCCTATGAAGCGAGGACTCAACTTTCCTTTTCAACCAAACCTCAGAATCTTCTTCCACAGAGATACCTTCAGGAACACCTTATCCCCCAGACTTTACTCTATATCTTTCCTCTTCAAATCTGCATAGGATTTTTGTTAATTTGAAGTTGCTTTCAAACGTTCCTGAATCACCTTCACTTTCTCTTCTGTTTCTTTTATTAAATCGGGACCTGCAAGTTTACATTCTCCAACCTCATCCCAACATAATGGTTTCCTACATTTTCTGCCATACAAGGCCTCATATGGTGCCATCCCAATACTTGATCGATGACTGTTGTTGTAGCGAACTCAATCAGTGGCAAATATCTATCCCAGCTCCCAGTAAAATTAATAATATAGCTCCTCAACATATCCTCCAGAACATGCATCACTCTTTCCGACTGTCCATCTATCTGTGAATGGAAAGTATTACTAAAGTGTAATCGAGAACCCAATGCATCCTTCAAACTCCTCAAAAATCTAGATGAAAAATGGGAATCTCAGTCGGAAACCAAAGAAACTGGGACCCCATGCAATCTCATAATCTCACTAAAATACAACTCAGCCAACCTATCAAGTGAGTAATCCATCCGAACTGGAAGAAAATGAGTTATCTTTGTCATCCGATCAACTATCACCCAGATTGCATCATGATTTTTCTGGGTCAAAGGCAGTCCAGTCACAAAATCCATGGTCACTTGCTCCCATTTCCACTCGGGTACTGACAATGGTTGAAGCAACCCTGAAGGAACTTGGTGCTCGGCCTTCACTTTTTGGCAAGTGAAACATCTGGATACAAATTCTGCTATGTCCCTCTTCATACCTGACCACTAGAAGTGCTACTTCAAATCTTGATACATCTTGGTACTTCTAGGGTGCATGGCATAAAATAACTGATGTGCTTCCTCTAAAATCTTCTTATTCAATCTTGTATCATCAAAAATGTACAATCTATCCCTGTACCACAAACTGCCATCATCTCTCACATAAAAGTCTCTACTCTCCCCCTTTTGATATTCCTTTACCATCTTCTGGATTTTCTCATATGCATACTAGGCTTCCTTAATCTGATCCAGCGACACTAGCCTCAACTGTAACTGAGCCATCAGTGCACAATCATCACATAACTCAAATCTGGCATGCAACACTCTCAACTCAACAAGCAATGAGAGTGAATAGGCAGTCAAACCTACCATGGACTTCCGACTCAAGGCATCCACAACTAAATTTACCTTGCCAGGATGATAATCAATCAAGTAGTCATAGTCTTTAATCAACTCCAACCACCGTCTTTGCCAAAGATTCAGCTCTCTTTGAACACCCAGGTACTTTAAGCTCTTAAGATCCATGTAAATAAAACATTTTTACCATACAAATATTTCCACCAAATCTTCAATACAAAAACTATGGCCACTAACTACAAATCATGACTTGGGTAATTCAACTCATGAGGCTTCAACTATCAAGATGCATAAGCAATGAATCTACCTCCATGCATCAGAACACAACCTAAACCACTATGTGAAACATCACTATAAATCACATATGGTTTACCTTCCATAGGCAGGTTAAGGATAGGAGCCTAAGTCAACATGTCTCTCAACTGCTCGAAACTCACCTGACACCAATCGGTCCACATAAATCTAACCCCTTTCCGATGTAATATGGTGAGTGGTGTAACTATCAAAGAAAAACCCTTCATAAACTGATGATAATAGCTTGCCAATCCCAGAAAACTTCTAACCTCTGCCACATTCTTTGGTGGACTCTAATTCAAGATAGCCTCAACTTTACTCGGATCAACTCTATTACCCTCTACTGATACCACATGATCGAGGAAAGTCACCTAATTGAGCCAGAACTCATACTTAGACAGCTTAGCATATAACTATATCTCTCTCAATGTCTGCAATATAATCCGCAAATGCCTACCATGATCTTCCTCATTACGCAAATGCACCAGAATATCATCAATGAAGACCACTACAAACTGATCTAAGTATGGTCTAAACACCCTGTTCATCAAATCTATGAAGACTGCTGGTGCATTTATCATTTCAAAGGGCATCTGTCATATCTGTGATTTAGGAGAAATTAAATAAGTATTTGGATATATATATCAATATATAAACCTAGTGTATATATAACATATACATATGGTATATTAATTGTATATGTTGGATATATATATTGCATACTTAATATATTTAATACATATATAAGGTACATTTGATGTGTATATATGATACACATTATTTATGCATATCAGTATTTATATTCATTAAATATACATTACATATACATAGTATATACATTATATAAATATGTATATAATGGTATGTGTGAAATATAAGTAACTTATATAAGACATATACATATACAAAAAATATTCAATTCATATATGTGAGATATAATTTGGTGTTGAAAAAGTGAATGGTGAAAATAATAATAAAATAATATTAGATAGTGGAAGATGATGGAAAAGTGTGATATTTTGTAATTATTAATTAATTAATTAACAATAAGTAAATAAAATAATTCAATATTAATTTATTTTTGGATGGTGGAAGATTAAATATATTTATTAATAATTATTTATTTATTTATTTATATATATAAGGCTAGAAATTATAGAAGAAAGAAATAAAAACGACAAAAATATAAATAGTAAAGGATGGGTAAATTAGCAAATATACTTTATAAAATTAAAAAATTAATAAAATAATTTAAAAATAAAATATTTTTGAATGGAAGATGAAAATTTATATTTTTAAAATAAATAAATAAATAATTAAAATTATATAAAATTATATATATGTGGTCTTAAATGAAGTAAAGAGAAAAATCAAAAATTGAAAAGAATTTCTTTCTTCTTGTTCTTTCTTTCTTGGATGATTTCCCATGGGTGAGCAAAAGTGATTTTTGCTTCATTTAAATAACCAATTTTGCAAGAATTTTCAAGAACCAAGTGGAATTTTGGTGGTTTTCCAACAAATTAGTAAGCTTCTTATCCTAATTTTTGGGTTTCTATGGAAATTATGAATATGTAAAGTTTGGGTTTTTATATAAGTGTGATTTAATTGCTTGAATGGGTATATATGATGCTATTTTGATCAGTATTTAATGATTTTCAAGTTAGATGGAAGAAAAGAGTAAGTTTGAGTGAAGTTTGGTGAAGAGAGAGAATTTAGGGTTATGGAACTTTTGGATTTTTGAATTCATGTGATTTAATTGTGAAACTTGGTTCTAAATGTGTTATTTTGATGCATAAACAAGGATTTTAAATTCAAATGATGGATTTGCTTAAGTTTGGATAGAGATTGGATGAGCTAATGTTGATTTAGGGTTTTGGAAAAGTGTATTTTCAAAGAATGATTAATTATTTGATTTTAATGCCTAAATAATGTTCTTTAATGATATAAGTGATGGAAATAAGATTGAAATGATAATTGGATTGAGTTGGAATAGAGAACCTTCAATGGTGAATGTTATGCCATTTTAGGGTTTTGAACATAAGCATGTGTTTATGTAATATCCCAAACTATACCCTAAAATTTTTAGAATACTTATTGTTGTTTTTGGATTAAATGTTATAAGTGTATATATGTTTAAGTGGGAAGATAAGAAAGGTTAGAGGAGTGTGTATATGTTGTATATATAGAGATATATACAACATATACAAGTCAACATTTAATTAAGGTCAAAAGGAGATTTATTAATTATTTTTAAAATGGAAATTAAAGTAAGTGAAAGATGATATTTATGAATATTATATTATTATAATTGCTTGGTGGATATTGAAAGAGAGAATTGTATGGTTAAGAGAGGTTGTGAGTAGTTGACTTTTCTCTTCTTTCTTCATCTTCATCTTCTTCTTTCTTTGTTGGCTGGCTATCTCCATAGCAAGAGAGAAAGAGAGATTTTGCTCATCCAAACTCAAGATTTAAGGGTGTTTCAAGTGATCAAGTTGGAAATCTAAGGGTTTTCATCACTTTTGGTAAGTTTTCCACTTGATTCCTTAGTTTTCTTTTAAGTTTGTGTTTTGAGTTTGGTGTTTGAGTGTTGATGGAATGTGAATATTTGATTTTGGTGTAATTGAGAGTGTTTGGTCTTATTGGTATTGATTTTGGGGTTGGTTTGAAGGAAAGGTTAAGTTTGGTGTTGTAAGAGCAAGTGTTGTGTTTTGGGTATTTGATGGTTGTGATATGTGTTTTTGTATGTTTGAATTGCTTTGGTGTTTTTGCAAGTTATTATGGTTTATTGGTGTGTTTAGTTAAGTTTGTTTGGAGTTGAAGATGATAAAAGAAAGAGGTTTGTTGGATGTGGTGTTGTTGTTGCCGGAATCAAGATTTTTGGCCTGACACGCCCATGAGCATGGCCAAGTCTTTGGGCGTGTCAATGGTTCTATTTTCTAGATGGGTGACATGAGCAGTGACATGCCCATGTTACTGAACATGTCACAGCTTCTGTGTTGGAGTAGTATATACACGACCAGTGACACGCCCATGTCACTGAGCGTGTCATAGCTATTGTGATGTTGGTGGATTGACACGGCCAGTGACACGCCCATGTCACTGAGCGTGTCATAGTCACTGTGTTTAGGGAGGATTGACACGGCCAGTGACATGCCCATGTCACTGAGTGTGTCAAAGCTTCTGTGTTGTGGATTTAGGGCACGGTCAGGGACACACCCGTGTTGTTGAGTGTGTCATGTGTAGAGTTTGCCCTAGTTGGTTCTTATCCATATTATCTCATGTGTATCTTTAAGTAAGTGTGTATGATCACTTTTGGATTAGATTTTGAAGAGATTGAGTTGCCCTAATCCAAGTGTTGAAGGATTCCTGGAAGAGGAGTTTTGTGATGTGTGAGTTGCTCTTGAGGTAAGTACAAATCTATATGGTTGCATACATTTACATGACATTGGGACTTAACACATTTGGTTGTAAATGTCTTAAGTAATCTATTACATTGTTGATACATTTGATTAATATTATGATTTGCATAATGTGAAAGATATGATGATCATTCAAAATGTATGTTTAATGCAATTGGTTATATATACTCTAATGATGAGATGTGAAGCCATTGTTGTTGGCTATAATATTGCAAATGAAATAATTGGGGCATGGTTGCCTAGATGATTATGAAGAAATGAGAATGGAATTGATAATGAAATAATAAAAGAATTGTGTGCCTAATGTGTTATTCAATTTTCAGAGTTTTGTTGTTGGTGGCATGCCTAATAGTAACAAACCCTTGAAGATGGGTTGGGCTTGATCCTTGAAGCCAAGTTGGGTTGAAGTTTAGCATGCTTAACTCCCCTTGAAGCTTGGTTGGGTCTAGTCCTTGAAGCCTAGTTGGGATGTTACAAACCCTTGAAGCTGGGTTGGGTTTGGTCCTTGAAGCCAAGTTGGGTTGATGCCGAGCATGCTTCGCTCCCCTTGAAGCTTGGTTGGGCCTAATCCTTGAAGCCTACTTGGGATGATAAATGTGATAATTGAACCAAAACATTAACTCTGAAAGTTGAATGGCATATTAGTTTCTTTTGGGCCCATGCTTATCTTTGTTTAAATGTGAATCATGAATGGTGAAACAAATGAATAATAAAATTTAATGTAAGGTTTTGACATATGATATCCTCATGTATTGTTTATAATATTTGAATGCATGACATTGGCATTAAATTAAAGCAGATTGTTATCATGGTTTGTACCACTAAGCCGTTGGCTTAGCGCGATTGTAGTTCATCGCGCAGGTGACAGGGTAGATCCGGTTGAACCAGAGAGTTCAGCTAGACTGAGTCGAGTCTAGGCTTGTGAAGTGTTGATTGTGGATTTCAAGATTAGAGATGAACTGCCAAACATGTATAAACTCTATATATTTTATAAATATTGATTTTGATGTAAATATATATGTAAATACCGCTACATTTTCGCTGCCTAATAAATAAATGTTTTATTTAGTATATTTTATAATATAATTTGAATGTTTTAAGTTTTCTTATATTGTTGTTAAATTGAAATATTGGGTTGTTTAATATAAACTGTGACATTCTTGTATCTGATATACGTATATTACAGATGTGGTTGTATGTAGTGTGCGTATATGGGGTACGGGGGTGTTACAGTTTAATTAATGTAATTAGTTTAAATATGTAAAATATATTTGTAATGATATAAATAAACTCAAAACACTAATTTAATAGGTTAATATGGATTTTCTAAGTTGAAGTAAGGAAAGACTTAATTTTGAAAATTTTGTCGGAGTGTTGTTTAATTAAGGCTTGATGTTGAGAATTCCATGGAATGTGACACTGTGAGCGGGGATTTTCGCCCCCACTCCCAGTGGAATGGTTCTTGCGACTTCAGCACTGTTTAGGCTTGGGGCCTTAGAGAACACGGACCTAAGTCCGGAGAAAATGGAGTCGCCACCCGGACGGGCCGGGAAAAAGAAAGGGGTGGATGACTCGATTCCTAAGGAATCCCCAACCCCCTAATGGGTTTGGAAAGTTGGATACGTGTGGGGAAGGTGAGAAATGGCCCAGCACCCGCACAACGCCCGGTTCATTGGAACCGGCCTCCTTTACAGGTCTTAATATTATAAAATTCTTAAGTATAATAACATTATCCATACTACACACAATAAAAAGAAAGCATCATTATATTAAAATCAAAGCAATGTCCAAACAAAACAAAACAAATAAATGGACACCCATCCAAGGATGGAAACATGTCCTTACATCACATGCCTAGATAGGACATCCACCAAAAGGTAGAAACATGCCCTTTACAAAGGTTCTAAAATAGAAAAGAAAATTAAATTATATGATGTTTAACTAATGAGGTACCCACCAAGTGGAAACAGACCTCTTACAACTTTTGGAAGTCTAAATTGATTGATAAAAGTAAATAATCATCCATAATAAATAAATCATTCATTAAAAGTATTAACCAAAATATAAAACAAACATCCATCCATGATAAATTAAATAAATCAAGTATTAAAATTAAATAAATTAAAGCATAAGAAATAAATCAAGGTATAAATAAATATGGAATTGAATAAAATAAATAAAAGTTCAAGTATAGCTACTATTTCTATTTAGGGTTATTTATCTCATGTGTTAAGGCTTTGGAAATTCTAAAGTTTAAGCTACTATGACTTTTTAGGTAATTAAAATAGATTAGGTTTTATGTTTTTTAAAGGTTATCAAGTCACTTTGATTAAAACAATTAAGATTTGAATGATGAAATAATAAAACTTGAGTTTTGGACACTTTTGAATTATTTTTAATTCATGTTTTTAAAATAGTAAATTGAGCTACTGTAGCTTTTTTTGAGTTTTTTTTTTTATGTTTTTATGTTTTTTAAGTTTTAAAGGGTTTAAAGTTTAGAAAAAGTTAGGGTTTAAGGTTTTAAAGGGTTAGGGTTCATTATTTTAGGTTTAAAAGTTGATTTTTGGATTTTAGGCTTTCAATTTGGGTTCTCGGCCAAAGTATTTAAATTAGTGTTTTAAATAGCAATTTGATATTTTATGAGATTTTATGAATTTAAACACGTGGATTGAAGTTTTTATAAGTAGAAAAGATGTTTTTTAAGGTTTTTTGAATGAAAAAGAACCTAATTTAAAATTTTAATAGAAACAGAATTTTATTTTGGTTTTGTTGAAAAATATGTTCAATTAAAGTTTAAAGATTTTTAAGAAGAAAAAATAACAATTTTGAGTCCTTTTAGAAGAGAAAGTCACGTTTTTAATGTTCTAATCTTGGAAAAATTAAGTTAAAGGTCTAAGATTTTAATTTATAAAAAAAACTTAAATTTTATAGATTTAACTATTGTAAAACATAAATCAAAAGAATTAAAACATACCTTCTTTTGTTGATTCTCCAAAAAATAACTCTTCTTGGATGAACTAGCTCCAAAGACAAGCTTTGATTGCCTCCTCCTCTTTTGTTTTTGCCGTGCTACTGCTGCTATTAATATCCTGAATTGAGTTTTTCCTTTTCCTTCCTTGATTTGGTTTCAAATCCTAAAGTCACTATGTCTTTTTTTTCCCCCTTGATTTGGTTTAATTGGTCCTTATTTATAGTGGTTTTTAGGTTGTTTTTTCCTAATTAATTAAGGTAAGTAATAATAATAATAATAAAAGAAATTAAAACCAAATTGGATTAGAATTCTAAAAATTGCATCAGAAAAATTACGCTGGCAAAAATTCTGGCTCCTACTTGAATGATCTGAAACCTTAGTGAAAGAGAGTGAAAAGCAGCAAAACTTAATTTTTGATATGGCGACTTGTTTTGGGTACTTGGACCCGAGATTGGGTAATTGGACCCGAGATTGATTTGATTTTACTAACCTTTTAGTTGGGAAGTCTGACTGCTCTGGCTGTATTATGCATTGTGGTTCTTCACTCTCATAATGGATCTTCATCCTTGGAGATTGGGTCTTTACCCTTCACCCTTGCAAATGGATCTTCATCCTTTAAGATCGGGTCTTCACCCTTGAAAATGGATCTTCATCCTTTGAGATCGGGTCTTCACCCTTGAAAAATGGATCTTTATTCTTTGAGATCGGGTCTTCACCCTTGCAACTGGATCTTCATCCTTTGAGATCGGGTCTTCACCCTTGAAAAGTGGATCTTCATCCTTTGAGATCAGTTCTTCACCCTTGAAAATGGATCCTCGAGATCGGGTCTTCACCCTTGAAAAGTGAATCTTCATCCTTTGAGATCGGGTCTTCACCCTTGAAAATGGATCTTCATCCTTTGAGATTGGGTCTTCACCCTTGAAAATGGATTTTCATCCTTTAAGATCGGGTCTTCACCCTTGAAAATGGATTTTCATCCTTTGAGATCGGGTCTTCACCCTTGAAAATGGATTTTCATTCTTTTGAGAGTTCTAATTGTTCCATTCTTTTGCTCTTCCTTTTTGCAAAGAATTAGCTATTTTTTAATTGGACCTTATATCCTCTCCTTGCCCCCCCTGTGTGGCAAAATATTTGTAAGTGAGTTTAAAAATATTTGGTATATAAACCCAAAAAATTGAAAAAGAGAAACTTTGCCCCCTGTGTAGGATCAAACTCATGATTTTTCTATGCGGACTCTGATTGATGTTGTTGTTGTCTAGTTCTTCACACAAGCACGTATTTCTTCTCTTTGCAAATTACTGGAGTTTTCTCAAGCAATGGGCTTTCTATGCCCCCTGATTCAATATCTTCTTTTGATTCTTTACTTCACAAGGTGTTTGCTGTTCATTTTGCCAAAGAATAGACAACACAAGACAAGAAAGTGCGATGTGATATGCTCATGTACGCATACTTACAGTGGTTCCATGACTCACAGAACGAGGTGATCAGCATAAGTGTTCTCATTGGTTCCCTTTTGACGCTTGTTCAAGTCTTGCATTATAATGATCAAAAGCTTTGTATTTGTGGCTTTTATCTTCAAGATGTTGAAAACATGAGTGGTGGAAATCCCAAGTTGCAGAGTTAGGGATTCATCTATTTCGAGCTATATTTTAGCATGTCAGTTGGTAGTTTCTTCATAACTTTTCCAATAATAATTTTCTTTGCTCAATGTGTCCTTTGGAGGTTCAACATACTTCCCTTAACTTGAAGACTTTGTTATGACAAAACATTTTTTTTTTTTGATATTTGAAATTTTTGGATTTTTCATTTTGAAATCAAATATTGGCTTTGCCAAATTAATGTCGATGTACCTCAGGACTTGATTTTTCCAAATTAACATATCTATAACATGACAACCCTAGTTACCGTACTAAACTCGGGGATTATTTCTACTTAAGCAATAATTGTTGCACTTCAGATAGGCACATACACATTACTTGGCCAAAGGTCTCATTGAGTTTAAATACTGTCTATCTCATATGCGTGCTTATTCAAACTATCTCCACTAATAGACTCTACCTACCAAGAGAGATCAACAGGTCTTTGATAGGCTTGAAATGGGGTCTATGAGGGAAACAGGCTTAAGTGAAGGCCGTTTTGAGATAGGAGCTGGTGTGACACAATGGACAAACCCTCACACTATAAATTTCTTGTTTGAATTTTAGGCGGTTTGGAGGCAATCTTGCTAGACTCTAAATTCCTCTTGGAATTAATCTGGATCTTGATCAGGACAGTTTTTGCCCTTGCAAAAAGTTTGGTTCCCAAATTCATTTCTTTTCTTCTTCTCCCTTTTCTTTATTTCTCTCACTCTTCCCTATCATTTTGTCATTCTTCCTTATAGGACTGTCAAGTACAGAACTTTCAAGAATTGGATGGTCTTTCTCCTTTTCCTCTGATTTTGATTGAATCCTTGGTTGGGTTGGACTAATTCAAGTCAAAATGTCCAAATGGAAGCCTTTTTTTGCTTAGGTAAAAGAGAACTTAGTTGGCTTTTTGAACCATTTTGGGTTTTTTTTTCCATTTCTTTTGCCTTTTTTGTTTTCTTTTCTTCTCTCTTCTCTTTTTTTTGTTGTTTTTTTTTTCTTTTGGTTCTAGCTCTAACAGAGTTGTCTTATTTGTACCAACTTGGGCTTCCAATAATGGATGAGTGGAGTAACATAAATCTTCTTTAATTGGGATAAATCATTTATTACTTCAATGTTGATGTTGTCTTGGAGATATTAGGGGATCTTCAACTACCCTTAGGGTCTTGAAAATGTCCACTATCTTTATGGTCTTGAGAACTTCAACTATCTTTATGGTCTTGACTAATCATTGCCTTTTTTTTATCTTATTGCCTCTTTATCTTAGTGATCATAAGACTTGCCAAAAGTATCACAACAGCTCAAGGTAGGTTGTTGAGGTTATATGCCAATGAAAAGAAACCTAAAATTTTATGAAGGCTCAAAGGGACAACTAGGGATTAATATTTAATTGGGTGGATACTAGTTGTTGGCTAATTAAACAATGCCTAGATCATTTGTCCCTTAAATAAGCAGAGTTCAATTTCGCCTCGAAAATTTGTCAAAGCATGTTCTAAGACTGACTAAGACCTAGACAAAGATAATTATGCAGGAGCCCTCTCTAAGTAAGCATACACAACTCAATGCTATAGAGTAATTCCCTCATCTAGTAAAGTCATTCGAGTCATGATGCCTAGACACATTAATTTATAAACATCAAGCTAAATTCCTCATTGGTTGAGCACCAAAATGAACAAAGACCAACAAAATTTTGATGAAAGTAATTTATTTAAAGAAACTTTAAGTTTGAAAAGCACAATAGTTCAAAATATTAAAGAAAGTAAAATTGAAAAGCAACATTCAAGCTAAGGAAAGTTTGTTGAGTTTAAGCTTCTTTTTCTTTCATATCTTCAATATCCCCATCTTGAAAGAATGATAAAACAAAATCTTCTTCCAATCCTTTTCCCACCATGAAGGTTGCTGGTGGAGGTACTATTCCAAACTTAGGCAAAGGTTGTTCTTGGTATTGGGCTTATCCGGCTCGGGTAGCTTACCACTGTCAATCAAATCTTGGATCTCATGCCTTAATCGGGTACACCTATCAGTCTCATGTCCTTGAGTCTGATGAAATTGACAAAAAGCCTTAGTATCAAATTTTAGGGCTAATGGACTAGGTAAAGGTCGAGGAGCCAATGGTTGTAACAACCCTTTCTTTTGTAGCTTATCGAAGACCCAAGACAAAGGCTTCCCCAAATCTGAAAACTGCCTTCTATTTGCTTGACCGGTTACATTAACATCAACTTCTTTTTGTGTGCTTTGATTCCCCAACTGGTAGTTCCCTTTCTCATTCTTTTTCATTGAAAAGCGATTCTTCTCCCTTTCCCATTCTTCAATTTGTAGACCAGCTTGGAGAAGATCTTTGAAGTCCCTTATAAGGGTGTGAGACATCCTTTCGCGGAGATTGGGCAGGACACCTCTCACGATCATCCTTATTTGATCAGATTCATCGGGCCTTTTCTTGAGCAAAGCAGCCTTGTTTCTCCATCTCTTGACATAATCTACAAAATTCTCATTCGGTCTTTGCCTAATGGACTCCACTTCCATTAAGGTAACTTCCAACTCAACATTATATCCATATTGTTGGATGAAGGCTTTGTAAAGTAGATCCCAACTCTTTTGTGTTCCATCATCTAAGGTATTGAACAAATTTTGGACAGCAGGATCCAATGAGAGCATAAAGTACCTTAGGGTTTGAGCCTTAGTAGCTCGGGCAGACTGCATGGCAGTTATATATTGCTTCACATGGAGATGAGGATTTCCAGTGCCATTGTACCTTGCAAAAGATGGCATCTTGAACTTGTACGGGACTTCTTCATCTAGCTCAAACAATTTGTCGATCTGGGACACCTCTTCAGTTTTCAATTTCTTCTCAAATTTCTTTTCTAAATCAGCTATCATCTTTTCAACATCGAATGTTTCGGTCTTTTCAATAGTTGCCTTCTTAACAACCTTTGGCTCCTTTTTATCTTGAAGATCTTGGTAGTATTGAGCCCAATCATCATCATCAATGATCATCTTCTCATCATCACAAGCCACTTCATTAACTTTAGTCTTCCCTTTGTCCTTTGGTTTCTTAGTGCTAGCAGATGCCTCGGCATGATTCTCTAAGATTGTAGTCAATTGGTTCTTCATGGTCTCAGCCAGGGCCTCTTTGATTTCTTCCATCTTGGCATTGAGGGCTTCATCCACCATTCTTTGAATTTGTTCGGGCTCCATTGTTTTTGGTGAGCAAGTGATTGAGTCGTTGCTAGATACTTCATCTCCAGTGTAAGTCGGATTGTTGTAAGCTTTTGAACTTTCATAATCCAGGGCTGTGAGCCAGAGAGGACCAATGATATGAGATGCAAATGTATGCATGTATGCATGTATGCACAAGCAATTAACAAACAAAAACAAATTAGGACGTTCCTTCCAACCTTATAACATCCACACATGAATGGCGAGTCTCTTTTCCTAGGTATATGGTTAACAAAATACCAACATGGGGTACCTTGCTTTCGAATAATTCCCTCGAACGTTTCAACCAATAGTTATATTTTCAAAAATGGAAATCAATCCATGATAATTCCCATTAATTAGGTTTTAATCCATTCAACCAACTTTTGGATTAAAACGAAATTAAGAGGTTTATTATAAATAGATTTCTTACTTGAAAAAGTAACTAATGATTCATGCCAAAAACAAGCCCATGGTTAGTTTGTTCTTAGTGTAAACTAGGCCCACAATTGATTTTTGGTATTTCATAATTGACCTAAATATTTTTGCAAGCTCTTTGTAAAAATGGTTGGGTGAAAATAGTTTTGTTTCTAAGCCCATTGTAAAAGATTTTAGAAAAATGGATTTTGGGCTTAGTATTTGGGTCATGAGCCAAAGGATTTATTTTTAGAAAAGTCTTATGTCCAAAGACCATCTTAAAAAGTTTTGAAAATAGCTTTGGTCTTTTGGATTTTAAGAAAAATTTATTTTGAGCTTGCAAATGTACTTAGGTCATATTAGAAAAAGAACAAACCAAATAAGCCATGATTTAGACTAAGATAAACTAACCATAGTCAAACAACATGCATTTGGGGTAAAAACCTAAGGAAAGTAACTAGGCCAATTACATGAGCTTTAGTCTTTGGGTAAAAAGGCTTAGGTTCCCATAGTAAGTATATACCAAATGGTATGAGGCTATGAGTGGTTATGCCATGCTCGATCTCCATACCTTGAGTGAAAGTATGGTGTCCCTTACATAACATAACACGGGTAACACGGGCGTCCTAACTCACGCACACAATGCAATGTAATATGATGCAATGGATAATATCATTATAAGAAAGAATAGAATAATATAAAGACCAACGGAAACAACTTCTCTTATCCCCAGTGGAGTCGCCACTGTGAGCGGGGATTTTCGCCCCCACTCCCGGTGGAATGGTTCTTGCGACTTCGGCACTGTTTAGGCTCGGGGCCTTAGAGAACACGGACCTAAGTCCGGAGAAAATGGAGTCGCCACCCGGACGGGCCGGGAAAAAGAAAGGGGTGGATGACTCAATTCCTAAGGAATCCCCAACCCCCTAATGGGTTCGGAAAGTTGGGTACGTGTGGGGAAGGTGAGAAATGGCCCAGCACCCCCACAACGTCCGGTTCATTGGAATCGGCCTCCTTTACAGGTCTTAATATTATAAAATTCTTAAGTATAATAACATTATCCATACTACACACAATAAAAAGAAAGCATCATTATATTAAAATCAAAGTAATGTCCAAACAAAATAAAACAAATAAATGGACACCCATCCAAGGATGGAAACATGTCCTTACATCACATGCCTAGATAGGACATCCACCAAAAGGTAGAAACATGCCCTTTACAAAGGTTCTAAAATAGAAAAGAAAATTAAATTACATGATGTTTAACTAATGAGGTACCCACCAAGTGGAAACATACCTCTTACAACTTTTGGAAGTATAAATTGATTGATAAAAGTAAATAATCATCCATAATAAATAAATCATTCATTAAAAGTATTAACCAAAATATAAAACAAACATCCATCCATGATAAATTAAATAAATCAAGTATTAAAATTAAATAAATTAAAGCAGAAGAAATAAATCAAGGTATAAATAAATATGGAATTGAATAAAACAAATAAAAGTTCAAGTATAGCTACTATTTCTATTTAGGGTTATTTATCTCATGTGTTAAGGCTTTGGAAATTCTAAAGTTTAAGCTACTATGACTTTTTAGGTAATTAAAATAGATTAGGTTTTATGTTTTTTAAAGGTTATCAAGTCACTTTGATTAAACCAATTAAGATTTGAATGATGAAATAATAAAACTTGAGTTTTGGACACTTTTGAAATATTTTTAATTCATGTTTTTAAAATAGTAAATTGAGCTACTGTAGCTTTTTTTGAGTTTTTTTTTTTTTTATATTTTTATGTTTTTTATGTTTTAAAGGGTTTAAAGTTTAGAAAAAGTTAGGGTTTAAGGTTTTAAAGGGTTAGGGTTCTTTATTTTAGGTTTAAAAGTTGATTTTTGGATTTTAGGCTTTCAATTTGGGGTTATCGGCCAAAGTATTTAAATTAGTGTTTTAAATAGCAATTTGATATTTTATGAGATTTTATGAATTTAAACACATGGATTGAAGTTTTTATAAGTAGAAAAGATGTTTTTTAAGGTTTTTTGAATGAAAAATAACCTAATTTAAAATTTTAATAGAAACAAAATTTTATTTTGGTTTTGTTGAAAAATATGTTCAATTAAAGTTTAAAGATTTGTAAGAAGAAAAAATAACAATTTTGAGTCCTTTTAGAAGAGAAAGTCACGTTTTTAATGTTTTAATTTTGGAAAAATTAAGTTAAAGCTCTAAGATTTTGATTTAAAAAAAAACTTAAATTTTATAGATTTGACTATTGTAAAACATAAATCAAAAGAATTCAAACATACCTTCTTTTGTTGATTCTCCAAAAAATAACTCTTCTTGGATGAACTAGCTCCAAAGACAAGCTTTGATTGCCTCCTCCTCTTTTGTTTCTGCCGTGCTACTGCTGCTATTAATATCCTGAATTGAGTTTTTCCTTTTCCTTCCTTGATTTGGTTTCAAATCCTAAAGTCACTATGTCTTTTTTTTCCCCCTTGATTTGGTTTAATTGGTCCTTATTTATAGTGATTTTTAGGTTGTTTATTCCTAATTAATTAAGGTAAGTAATAATAAAAAAAAAGAAATTAAAACTTAATTGGATTAGAATTCTAAAAATTGCATCAGAAAAATTTGCGCTGGCAAAAATTCTGGCGACGGGCCCGTGGGCGTGCCAGCCCGCAGGAAATTCCTGCGGGTGGTTATTTCGCCCGCAGGAATTACTGTTGGCCCGACGGGCCCGCGCGACCACTTTTTGCTGCCGATTTTTTTTTCGACTCTGATTTTTATTTTTATTTTTATTTTTAATTGTTTATTTTCATTTTTTATTAATAAAAATTAGATACTACGGTAAAAATAATTTAATTAAAATTATTTTGGACTAATTAAACAACAAAAATCATTTTGGACTAAATAAAGCATATCGGATCAGATTGGGTCAAAAATTAAGGGTCTACAGATACTAAATAATTGTATTTGATCACATTGTGTTTAGGCATTAAGGAGAATTGATTTGCCCAACCTTAGTGTTGAAGGGCAACTTGGAAGAGAAGGTTAGTGAGAGTTTTGAGCTTGCACGTGAAAGCTTTTAGAGGGAAGTACAAACTTTGGAAAAAAATTGGATATGTTGCAATACATTGGGCTTAACACATTTTTATTGAAAAATGTATTAAGCTACTTGATATATTAATCATTCATGAAAAATGTGTTATGACATGTGATTCATTATGTATGCATTAAAGGCATTGTGAAAAGCCATTGTTAATGGCTAAATTGCATAAAATATGAATTATGTGAATAATGTGAAAGTAGCCTTAAGTGTTTGGGTAATGTGATATTAATGTGGTATGTGATACCTTGTGTAACACCCCGATTTTTATGTATTTTATAATAGTAAATATGGGAGAGTAAATAGTTGTGATAGATAGAGGAAATATAAGATGAATAAATATGATAGATGAAATATATATTTATATGTTATATATATATTAAAGTATATTTAAAATAAACATGACATATAAGACATATACATATATCAAACATATACACCACATATACATGAGGTATAATTGGTTGTAGAGAATGTTGATTTTAAATATTTAATTAATAATAATAATAAAGGTGAAGCAAAAAGTCTAAGGACGAAGATGAGTGGTTGAGAATTTAAGTGGAAATTGTTTATAATATTTTATTTATATAAAGATAAGGATGAGTAAAGAAGAGACAAGTGTTCTTCTTCTTCTTCTTCTTTAACGTGAGATAGAGAGAGAGAGTGGGAAGGTTGAACTTTTCATGCTACATATCAAACTTTTACAAGAAATTCAAGAGGGATTAAAGGAAATAGTCAAGATTTGGCAAGTAATTCAAGTAGGTACTTTCTTTTTGAGCTTATTTTATGGATTATATATATGTATGATATAGTTAGTGAGAGAAAGTGATGATTAATCGAATAATATGATAACAATGATATATTGAAGTATATATATGTTGAATTGATACATTGATGAAGAAATATGGTTTGATATTGGGGATAATGATGAGTAGTTGGTATTGAAGAAAAGAGTAAGGGTTTGGTAAAGTTGAGTTGGGGATTGGGTGATTTGATAAATGGATGATGGTATGAATGAAATATATGATGATTGTTATTATGATTTTGTGTTTAGATTAACAAGAAGTAAGTAAAGAAGAGTAAACTCTTGGGTTTATACATATGACCTTGAGTTTGCATATATGATCTTGAGGTTCTACATATTTTATTTAACATGATTTGGAGTTGCTTATGCGATATGTGAGTATTGTATTGATGAAAGTGGAGTGAAAGAGTATTTTTGCAATGTCTTGGGCATACCCATAGTTTTAGCTTGACATGCCCAATGACATGCCCATGTCTCTGGGCATGTCATAGATATTGTAACAAAGGACTAAGAGTACGGGTAGTGACACGCCCATGTGTCATAGCTACTGTAACACAAGACTAAGGACACGGACAGTGACACACCCATATCTCTGGATGTGTCATAACTATTATAAGATAACATTAAAGACACGGGTAGTGATGCGCCCTTATCCTTGAGCGTGTCAAACTTTTTACAAGTTGAGTGTGTCACTTGAAGAATTATGAAAAATATGTCGATTATGCTAAATATTGGTATATTGATGGGTCATATTGAGAGTGTGGCTTATGCTTGCATGATGGAAATATGAAATGGGAAATGTGGTTGGATGTTAAGTATGAATTATTAATGAATATGATAAGGATGAGATGAATATGATATTATTGTTTATTTAGAAACTTATTATAGTATTAGTTAATGAGAAATTCAAAAGTATGGAGTTTTGAATTAAGTTATATGAGTTGAGAAGGAAAGAGATGATTTGAGTTATATAATTAATATATGTAGATTGATTTTATTAATAACTTAACTATTCATAACTTGCTTAGAAGATCAAGTTATGAAGAGTTAACAAAAGTAAAGATTTAAGGAGTTTGGTTTGAGTTTGAGTTATGTTGCATTACATTGGGCTTAACACATTTTGGATGGGAAATGTGTTAAGCTATTTGATATATTGAACATTGATGAATAATGTGCTATGCCATGTGTTTTTTCATGCATGCATTAAATGCATTTGTGAAGCCATTGATAATAGCTAAATTGAGTACAAAGTGAAATATGTGCAAAATGTAAAATGACCCAAAGTGTTTGGGTAATGTGGTTTGTTGTGTTTGCATTAAAGATAATGTGAAAAGGCATTGTCAATGGCTAGATTACATAAAGTGTGATACATTGTGATGATATAACAATGAAATGATGAAATTAAATGATATGACATTGAAATGATGAAATGAAATGATATGACATTGAAATGATGAAATGAAATGGCATGACATTGAAATGATGAAATGAAATGTTATGACATTGAAATGAATTAGAAAGATGAGAAATGAGGCAATGTGCCTAAATGACAATGAGAAATAAAGTAATGTGCCTAAATGATAATGAGAAAAGAGGCAATTTGCCTTGTTGAATGTGAGAAAATGTGAAAGAAATGGATAATGGAATATATAAAATAATTGTGTGCCTAGTATGTTGTTCAATTTCCAGAGTTCTGTATTTAGCGGTATGCCTATGAGGTTATCCTCGTTATTTGCCTTTGGGCTAGATGCTAGGCATCACTATGATTTGCCTTCAGGCTAGATGTTAGACGTCTTCTGCCTTTGGGCTAGATGCTGGGCATCACTATGATTTGCCTTCAGGTTAGACACTGGGCATCACTTGCCTTTAGGCTATACACTGGGTGTCAATATGGAACAAAATAGTAACTCTGGGATTTGAATAATATATTAGATTATTCGGGGCCACGCTTGTGTTTGTTTCATATGAATTGTAAGATGTTTGTAAAATATATCAAAAATGAAATTGTAGGTCCAATAGTGACATGATGTGCATAAGCATTGTGCATTGGTAATGTATGTAAACTGGTAAATGATGAAAGAATATGATGATAAATTATGTTAGTGTTGTGAATGTGATTTTCTGTAATGTCTGTATATGTTGTTTTTAAGTAACACTAAGATTTCGAGCTTAGCGCGATTGGGTGAATCATGCAGGTGAGTAGATCACTGAACTAAGAGTCAGATAGTTGTGTCATGAGAAGACTAAGGGTGTGCCAGAGACCAACTAGAAGGTGGTACATGCATGTACAATGTGTTATGTTGTATTATGATCATAAATATATGTATATCAGTGAATTTTTAAAAGACAGTATAAATGTATAAATGTAAATAAATGAAAATTTTAATGATTTTGGAAATGTTACTTTTAAAGAATGAGATTTGATAATTTTAAAATGTTCTTTTATTCAATATATAATTGATGTGGAATTAAGTGTTAGGAAATCAAGGAGATCACTGCAAACAAAACACGCAGCGAAAAAAAAAATTTTGATCTTTGATTTCCCATCAGGATCCATGCTGTTCGTTTAATTCGACAAAACTGTTCAAAGAACTAACCTGTTAATGATTCAAAATCACAGTTTGAAGAGATGCCTCGATCGTGAAACACCCTCTATTGCGTATCCACACGAATGCTACAGTCTGGAGTGCTAGCTCTCTGCAACGGCGAAGGCTGAAAAAATATTTTTTCTAAAACGTATTAGGGTTTCTTTTTCGTTTTTTTTTTATTTTCTAAAGTTACCTATATAAAGACTTAACGTCTGGAGTGAATATAATCACTCTAGAATCCAATTCGAAATTGGATAAGGTAAGTCAAATTCAGAATCCAAATCTAATTAGGATTCTGAATATATTATCTAATAATATATATATATAAACGAAAATAATAATAATAATAAATATTAATATCTAATATTAATATTATTAATATTATATCCAGTCCAAAGCGCATTCTTGTGTGTGACCCGATAGGCCCATATTAATTGGCAGTCAATTTAATCTCTATTAAACCAACAAGTCATAATTGGCCTCTAGCAAGGCGTTACAACTACCCAATTAATATAAGGAATGTCCAATTTGCCTAATAATAATACATGCATTAATCCCTTTGTCACACGATATCTAGCTTGAACATAAGTCATGGTCAACGTCATACTTATATTGTCCAAACTTATGATTACTCGATCTCCAAGTAGACTGATAAATACAAATGAAATTGATCACACTATCAATTCATTTGAGCACGGCCATGCATTTCACAGTCTCACTTATCGAGGGGCCCAAAAAATATCTCTCTCAAAGAGAGGGACAAATTCTATCTTGATTGTTCATTATCCTCTACATAATTTCTATCATATATGATCATAACCTTTATTACTATCCAGTTACGGATAATGTTTGATCATGTCAAAATATAATAGTCCTTATATTGAAAACTATGACAATCTCAAGTCAAAGAATTAATACATAACTATCATGAGATTTACTTGTGACACTAACCCATGTAGTAATCTCATGATGGGTCTATCCAATACATTGTTCTCTAACAAGTATCTATGAAATTGATTTGTATCACTATACACATAACCATCTGATGATTATCAAATCAATGTTCATACTGGTTAAGAATTATTTTTTATCTCTATAACAATAATAAACCAGGGACAAATATCAAAATTGTGTAACATGCAAACAAACAATAATGATAATAAAACCTCATTTATTAATAATGAATATATAACATAAAGATCCAAATAAATGGCCTAGGGCACATACATTAACATTAAGGTGTTTAAACAACACTGTAAAATGGCATCCCTATATTTTATATTCGTATTGTATATATACGGAGTATATGTATGGTACGTATATAGGGTATAAGGTGTTACAATTATTTTTGTATCAGAGCTTAGGTTTGAGATTCTCAGCATACGTGTGTTTTGAAAAAGAAATGGAAATTTTGAAAAAAAAAATAAAGCAAGTCATGATACATGCATATGCATTGACACCTAGGTTGGTCTTGGATGTGGCATTATATGGTTTATGATGTAAGGTGTTTGAATGATATGAGTTAGATGATAGTATGGAAAATGGGGTTCCACATGAGAGTAAAGCTAGAGGAAGAAATGATGTGGGAGAAGTTATATAAGTTTAATTGATGAATTAAAGAAATGGAGTTTTATTTTAGTAATACTAATTTTGAAATTATTGATTATTGAAATGTGTTTGTGAAATAAGTTATAAGAGAATGAATTTGAGAATAATGTTAGAATTGAGTTATAAGATTATAAAACAACAACAACAACAACAATAATGAAGCCTTAATCCCAAGTTAATTGGGGTCGGCTATATGAATTCTTCTTTTCCACTCAATACGATTTAAGGTTATCTCTTCTGATAGATGTAACATCATAAGATCATTTTGGACCACCTTTGACCAAGTCAGTTTAGGCCTACCTCTGCCTCTCTTAGTTATATCTACTCTAACTTGTTCGGTTTTTCTAACTGGCGCATCGCTAGATCTTCGTTTCACATGGCTAAACCATCTCAATCTATGCTCTCTTATCTTATCCTCAATAGGAACTACTTTCGCTTTTTCTCTAATGCACTCATTGCGGATTCTATCCATCCTAGTATGACCACACATCCATCTTATCATTCTCATTTCCGCAACATGCATTTTACTCATGTGTTGTCCTTTTACTGCCCAACACTCACTACCATACATCATCGCAGGCCGTATTACAGTGTGGTAAAATTTTCCATTTAATTTAATTGGTATCTCTCGATCACATAAAACTCCTATAGCACCCCTCCACTTCATCCAACCAGCTTTAATCATATGATTTACATCTTCTTCACAACCCCCATCTTCTTGAAGAATAGAGCCAAGGTATCTAAAATAAGTACTATGAGGCACTGCTATTCCGTCTAAAATAATTTTACCTCTTTCTCTATTCTCGCTATTAAATCTACAATGCATATACTCAGTCTTAGTCCTACTTAGCTTAAAACCCTTAGATTCCAAAGTGCTTCTCCATAACTCCAACTTTTGACTTACCCCTGCTTAAGTCTCATCTATTAATACAATATCATCTGCAAATATCATACACCAAGGGATGTCATCTTATATATGTCTTGTTAGCTCATCCATGACCAAGGCAAAAAGATAAGGGCTCAAAGTTGAACCTTGGTGTAATCCAATAGAAACGGAAAAATCCTTAGTATTTCCTCCCACGGTGTGGACACTGGTGGTAGCTCCCTTATACATATCCTTCAAGACTTGAATATATCATATAGATATTCCCCTATGCTCTAGGACTCACCATAAAACTTCTCTATGGACTTTATCATACGCCTTTTCTAAGTCAATAAAAACCATATGTAAGTCCTTCTTCATCTCTCTATACTTTTCCATCAAATCTCTTATAAGAAAAATAGCTTCCATAGTTGATCGACCAGGCATAAAGCCAAACTGATTTGAGAAGATACAAGTATCTAACCGCAAACGGTGTTCCACAACTCTTTCCCACAATTTCATAGTGTGGCTCATAAGCTTTATACCTCTATAATTTGAGCAATTCTGAATATTTCCTTTATTCTTAAAAATAGGTATCAAATTACTTTGTCTCTATTCATTAGGCATTTTCTTTGTACTTAAGATCTTATTGAACAAAGATGTCAACCATGTAACTCTTGTATCTCCCAAACATTTCCAAACCTCAATAGGTATTTCATCTGGTCCACAGGCTTTATTAAATTTCATCATCTTCAAAACTTCTTTAACTTTCGAAAATCTAATCTGTCTAGTGTATTTCACATTTTTCTCCGGCCTAACGTCTAAACCCTCAATGTTATTACAATGATTACCATTAAGAAGTTCCTCAAAATAGCTTCTCCATTGTTCCTTAATATCGTCTTCTTGAACCAAAACCTTATTCTCTTTATTTTTAATGCACTTAACTTGGTTTAAATCACGACATTTCTTTTCTCTTATCTTAGCCAATTTATAGATAGGTATAAGATTATAAAAGAAAATGAAATATTCATTATTAAGTAAAATTATATATGATATAATGTTGATTTAAATGAATTATGTTGGTTGTAGACTATGGTGATAAAAGTGTGTACAAGTAAGAGATTTCAAAGAAAAGAAAAGTATAATGAAAAGAGTGTGTAAGTGGAAAAGTTAGATTGATTAAAGAGGAATGGAAGTTGAGTTAATGAAATTTTATGCAAGCGCATTGGGTGTTATTTGATAAAATTGTTATGAGAAAGGAGTGAATGAGGATTTTTTTATAAGAAATATATTGGAAATAGAATAATAAATAGAAAAGTAAGATTTTAATATGGTGTAAATATATATATGCATGATTTAAGGAGTACCTGACAAGTTAATTATTTAATTTAAGATGCAATGTGTTGTAAGTATGAAATGAATATTTGAATATAAAAATTGAAGATGTGAATATTGAAAATATTTATTCAATTATAATGAGTGCATGAGCAGTTTTATAGTTTATTAAAGAGTAAGTTTGAGTCAAGTAAATGATTTAAGCAATAAAGAAAATTGACATGGAACTAATTGAATACTTGTTAAGAACATAATTTATTAATTCTGTTGATAGATAGAACGAAAATCATAATGGTTGAATTTATTCGGTATGACTATAGAGGGTATGTAATTGTGTTGCAAAGTGGTGAGATAATTTATTTAAATTAAAAGAGATTTATTATACATGGATGTGTTAATTAAATTAACATGACCATGTGATTTGTTTCATGTATTTGAAGATTAGTTTTGTTATCCTCTGGTGTGGACCTAAGATAACATGGCCATGGGATAGTTTTGATAAGATCAATAGTTTTGTTTTTGGAACTCGTAACCTTGTGTAGGAATTTATCTATAACTATAGAAAGTGTGAAAGATAAAAGAATTGTGAAAATATGATGAGTTATAGAAAGTGAGATGTGACTAAGAGTCATGTTGAATGTGAAATGTTAGTATGGTGCGATCACATACAGTGGTGATCATGGGAAAAGTATAGAGTTATGGGTATATGATAATAAAATGTAAAGTGATGTTATATATGTGTAGCCTATACAATTACTTGTTCGGTTGTGTTGAGATTGATTGGATATGCATAAGAGGTCCTGAGCAGAGATATGACTAGAGATGCATATATTGATAGACCTGAGCAGGGCTAGGTCTTGACTTGAACAGTGCTAGGTCATGTGATTGAGATCAGTGATGGTTTCAAGCAGAGCTGGACCATAAAACTGTGTTAACCGGGCATGTTAATTGTATAGAAGTGTTGCGCCTAATAGTGGACTTGTACATGTGTATGTTATATATATAAATATGTCATGTGATGATTAATGAGATATTTGATAGTGATTAAGTTTGATATGATCACATGAGTTCTGAGGAATGTGATATGATTAAAGATATATAATAAAAAAATGCATAAGAAAATTATTTATAATGTTGAATGTAATTTGAAATGATGTATATTGGTTGTATACAGTTATTAGCTTCAATAAGTTGAAATGAGTATTATTTATGATGGATCCAAGGAAAATTAAAATTTGAAAATAAGTTTGACCTAATAAAGTTTTGTCATGACTTGAGATAGAATGATAAGTTTAAACAAGCCAAAAAGTTGATTAGAATAGAATAGGGTCGTAAGGAAAATATTGTGATAATTAGATTAATTGATCTCGAATGTGATAAGTTTGCAACTAATTATTGAGATTTAGTATGTATAGTTGTGTTACGAATATGAAAAATATGCGATGACACATATATTATGTAATATTCTGATGTGAGCATGGACGTGAAGTAAGTTTAGAGATATTATATTAATATTGATGCTAAAAAAAAGGACATTCTATAGACTGAATGAATTGTGTAA
This sequence comes from Garcia nutans, assembly GCA_947685225.1. Taxonomy (NCBI): domain Eukaryota; kingdom Viridiplantae; phylum Streptophyta; class Magnoliopsida; order Malpighiales; family Euphorbiaceae; genus Garcia; species Garcia nutans. Next base: position 8,775,974 of record CANTUV010000003.1, on the reverse strand, counting down.
GAAATAAGAAAGTTGTTTAAGAAAATAGTGGTTAGGTTGAGGAAGATGTCAATTATATGTGATTGAAGGTATATATATGTTGGTTTGATGAATAAATCATGAGAATGAATTTTAATGACGAAAATAAGATTTTAGTAGTTATATATTGATTGTATTAAAATCATATGTGGTAATTGTATAAAGAATACAATCATGGTGAAAATGCATACATTATCGCAATGAGATTGAGATTTGTTATCGTTTATGGATTTACAAATACTTATTTGTAAATATAAGAAAGGGATAATTGAATAGAGATACACACCTGAAGATGATTATGGTGACTGAAAAGTTAGTGTTAAGGTATAAATACATAATCTTTAAATTTAAGGCTTACTAGAGTATATTTATAAAAAGATGAAGTGATAAAGTATCTGGAGTATAACAAATATGTGAGATAAATATGTATACTAATGAGATGAATTGATTTTTGTCTAATGATAATATCATTTATGATATAATGATTTATCATGATTGTTTGAATATAGTGGAAAAGTATAGCGAAAAAGTTATGATTAATTATGAGAAGATGATTGAAAATAACCCTAAGTGGGGGAGTAGATGTGGCGTGATTTGATGACATGAATAATTCATATAATAATTTAAAATGATATTTTTTTTATGGATGGATTATTACCGTATTGGATAATTTTGAGGATGAAATTATTTAAGGGGGAGAGAATTGTAACACCCTGATTTTTATGTATTTTAGAATAGTAAATATGGGAGAGTAAATAGTTGTGATGAATAGAGTAAATATAAGATGAATATGTATGATAGATGAAATATATATGTATATGCTATATATATTTTATAGTATATTTAAAATAAACATGACATAAAAGACATATACATATATCTAATATACACACCATATATACATGTGGTATAATTGGTTGTAGGGAAAGTTGATTTTAATTATTTAATTAATAATAATAATAATAATAATAATAATAATAATAATAATAAAGGTGAAGCAAAAAGTCAAAGGAAGGAAGATGAGTGGAGGAGAATTTATGTGGAAATTATTTATAATATTTTATTTATATAAATATAAGGATGATTAAAGAAGAGACAAGTGTTCTTCTTCTTCTTCTTCAACATGAGATAGAGAGAGAGAGTGGGAAGATTGAACTTTTCATGCTACATATCAAACTTTTACAAGAGATTCAAGAGGGATTAAAAGAAATAGTCAAGATTTGGAAAGTAATTCAAGTAAGTACTTTCTTTTTGAGCTTATTTTGTGGATTATATATATGTATAATATAGTTAGTGAGAGAAAGTGATGATTAATCGAATAATATGATGACAATGATATATTGAAGTATATATATGTTGAATTGATACATTGATGACGAAATATGGTTTGATGTTGGGGATAATGATGAATAGTTGGAATTGAGGAAAAGAGTAAGGGTTTGGTAAAGTTGAGTTGGGGATTGGGTGAATTGATATATGGATGATGGTATCAATGAAATATCTGGTGATTGTTATTATGATTTTGTGTTTAGATTAACAAGAAGTAAAGAAGAGTAAACTCTTGGGTTTATACACATGATCTTGAGTTTGTATATATGATCCTAAGGTTCTGCATATTTGATTTAACATGATTTGGAGTTGCTTATGTGATATGTGAGTATTGTATTGATAAAAATGGAGTGAAAGAGTATTTTTTCTATGTCTTGGGTTTACACAGAGATTTAGCCTGAAATGCCCAATGACTCGCCCATGTCTCTAGGCGTGTCGTAGCTACTGTAATTCAGGACAAATAACACAGGCAGTGACACTCCCATGTCTCTAGGCATGTCATAGCTACTGTAATGCAGGACTAAGAACACAGGCAATGACATGCCCATATCTTTGGGCGTGTCATAACTACTGTAAGGCAGCATTAAAGACATGGGCAGTGACATGCCCATGTCCCTAGGCATGTCAAAGTTTCTCTAAGTTGAGTGTGTCACTTGAAGAATTATGATAACATATGTTGATTATGATAAATATTGATATATTGATGGGTCATATGGTGAGTGTGGCTTATGCCTAGATGATGAAACTAAGAAATGGGAAATGTCGTTGGATGTTAAGTATGAATTATTAGTGAATATGATAAGGATGAGATGAATGTGATATTATTGTTAGTTTGGAAACTTATTATAGTATTAGTTAATGAGAAATTCCAAAGTATGGAGTATTGAATTAAGTGTTATGAGGTGAGAAGGCAAGAGAGGATTTAAAATATATAATTGAGATATGTAGATTGATGTTATTAATAACTTAACTATTCATAACTTGCTTAGAAGATCAAGTTATGAAGAGTTAACAAAAGTAAAGATTTAAGGAGTTTGGTTTGACTTGGAGTTATGTTGCATTACGTTGGGCTTAACACATTTTGGATGGGAAATGTGTTAAGCTATTTGATATATTAAACATTGATGAATAATGTAATATGCCATGTGGTTTGTCATGTATGCAATAAATACATTTGTGAAGCCATTGATAATAGCTAAATTGAGTACAAAGTGAAATAACTGAGGATACTAGCTCCGCATTGTCTGCTCACTCTCCCATGTCGGCTCCTCAGTGGCATGGTTTCTCCAAAGAACTTTCACAAGTGGCACTTTCTTGTTCCTCAACTCTTTCACTTATCGCCACTGGTTCTTTTTCGTAAGTTAGATCCAGACTCACCACAATAGATTCCACTGACAAGATATGAGATGGGTCTGATATGTATTTCCAAAGCATAGAGACACACAAGTCATTATGTATCCAATCTAACTAGGGTGGTAGAGCCAATCTGTAAGCCACTAGACCAACTCTCTAGTATCTCAAATGGTCCTATGAAACTAGTTCTCAACTTCCCTTTTCGACCGAATCTCAAAATAGTCTTCCATGAAGACACCTTCAAGAACACCTTATCTCCCACACTAAACTCTATATCCTTCTTCTTAAAATCTGTATTGGATTTTTGTCTGTCTGAAGTTGTTTTTAGATGACCCTGAATCACCTATACTTTCTCTTCCATTTCCTTAATCAAATCGGGACCAACTAGTTTACCTTCTCCAACCTCATCCCAACATAATGTTGTCTTGCACTTTCTTCCATACAAGGCCTTATAAGGTTCCATCCTAATCCTGGACTGATGGCTATTATTTTAGGTGAACTCAATCAGTGGCAAAAATTTGTCCCAGCTCCCAGTGAAATCAATGATACAACTCCTCAACATATCCTCTAGAATCTGTATCACTCTCTCTAACTGTCCATCTGTCTGAGGATGGAAAGCATTACTAAAATGGAACCAAGAACCCAACGCATCTTGTAAACTCATCCAAAATCTTAATGAAAATTAAGGATCTCAGTCTGACACGAAAGAAACTGGGACTCCATACAATCGCACTATCTTATTGATATATAGCTCAACCAACCTCTCAAGTGAGTAGTCCATCCGAACTGGCAAAATATGAGTTGTCATCATCATCTGATCAACTATCACCCTGATTGCATCATCCTTATTTTGGGTCAAAGACAGTCTAGTCACAAAATCTATCATCAGTCGTGCAGACCCTTAATTTTTGACCCAGTCCGGTCCGTTATTTTATATAGTCCATAATAATTTTTGTGGTATTTTAATTAAATAATATTTATTTTAGTATTTATTTTTTATAAGTTTTAATAAAATAATAATAATAATAATAAATAAACCAAAATAAAAATAAAAATAAAAATCGGCGAAAAAAAATTAGCGATGAAAAAAATCATCGCCGAAAGTAATTGGCCAAGGCCAATTTCGCAGCAGGAAATTCCTACAGCGAAATTTGCTGGCTGTGCCAATTCTCGCTTGTAGCTCATAATTTTCCTCACAGCCCGTCGCAGTTTTCGCCAGCGAGATTTTTCCAACGCAATTTTTTTCGAAGCCAAACTCTATTTGGTTTTGGTTTTTTTTTCCTAATTAATCTTAGTTTCCATAAATAATTAGAATAAATCTTATAAATTTTCCTATAAATAACACTAAAAACACATAGAAAAAGGGGACTGGAAACTTGGACTTTTAGACTTTAAAAACTTGGACGGAGACTGGACTTTAAGAAGGAGAGAATTTTGGACTTGGATCGGATAGTGGAATTTCATATTTGAAAGGAGCAAGAAGAAGCAATCAAGAATTCATCAAAGGCAACAACCTTGCCTTTGTCTTTGTTCATCCAGAAAGCAACTTTTTGGTGGAACCAACTACGCAGGTTTGATCCTTAATTATACATTGCTCTTGATCACAGTAGTTTTGTTCCTTTGATTCATAAGAATATACACACAAAACCTTCATCTATAAATATGTAGTAACATTAATCTTCGTTTCAATAACATAAATGATTTCTTCTATTTCCAAATACCTTAAAAACCCTAATTCATTTCTTTTGTTTCCAAAAACCTTAAATGATTTTTTCTGTTTCCAAATATCTTAAAAATCCTAATTCGTTTCTTTTGTTTCCAAAAAACCTTAAATCATTCCTTCTATTTCCAAAAACCCTAAAAATTACTTTTCTGTTTCTTCTAAAACTTAAAAACCTAATATGCTTTCCAATTTTCCAAAGCCTTAAAACCCTAAATTATTCCTTTTATTTCCAAAAACCCAAAAAAAATACTTTTCTGTTTCCAAAAACCTTAAATCGTTTTGCCTATTTCCAAAAGCTTTATAAAACTCCAAACTGTTTTCTCAAATCCTAAAACTAAAAATATTTTTCGAAACACCAAAAACCCTAATTCTCTCAAAGCCAAAACAGCAAACCCTAATTTGATCAATCAAAGAACCTTACTAATTTCTTAAATTATAAAATCCTAATTCATTTCACTTCTCTTAAAACTTACAGTAGCCTAAACAAATAACAATAATAGTATCTTAAGATTCCAAAAACCTAAATATTAATGAAAGAACTTTAAATAGAAACAGTAAACCTCAATTTATATCTTTACTTGCTTTATTTTAAGATTTGATTATATAGTTTATTAAATGCTTTGGTGGTTGATTTATTTAATTTCAATGCTTGATTTTATTTATCATGGATGAATGTTCATTATTTTTATTGATGTTTAATATCTTTGATGAATGACTTGTTTATGATGAATGGTTATATACTTTTATCAGTTTATTTTGATTTCCAAATGTTGTATGAGGTATGTTTCCACTTTGTGGGTACCTCATTAATTAAGTTCTATGTAATTTAAATTGCTTTTATAATTTAGAACAATGTAAGGGACATGTTTCTACCTTATGGTGGGTGTCCTATTTAGCTTAGACATGGGTGATGTAAGGGCATGTTTCCATCTTCGGATGGGTGTCCATTTATTTGCTTTGTTTGGACATTGCTTTCATTCTAATATAATGATGTTTTATTTCAATTGTTGTATGTAATATGGATAATATTGTTATATTTAAGAATTTTATAATATTAAGACCTGTAAAGGATGCCGGTTCCAATGAATCGGGCATGGTGGGGGTACTGGGCCATTTCTCACCTTTCCCATACGTACCCAACTTTCCGAACCCATTAGGGGATTCCTTAGGAATCAAGTCATCCACCCCTTTCTTTTTCCCAGCCCGGCCGGGTGGCGACTCCATTTTCTCCGGACTTTGGTTTGTGTTCTCTAAGGCCCCGAGCCTAAACAATGCCGAAGTCGCAAAATCATTTCACCGAGAGTGGGGACAAAAATCCCCGCTCACAGTGGCTACTCCACTGGGGATAAGAGAAGTTGATTCTGTTGGTCTTTATATTATTTTATTCTTTCTTATCATCATATTATCCATTGCATCATATTAGATTTGCATCGTGTGCGTGAGTTAGGATGCCTGTGTTACCCGTGTTGTGTTATGTAAGGGATACCATACTTTCACTCAAGGCATGGAGATCGAGCATGGCATAACCACTCATAGCCTCATACCATTTGGTATATACTTGCTATGGGAACCTAAGCCTTTTAGACCAAAGACTAAAGCTCATGTAATTGGCCTAGTTACTTTCCTTAGGTTTTTACCCCAAATGCATGTTATTTGACTATGGTTAATTTATCTTGGCTTAAATCATGGTTTATTTGGTTTGTTCTTTTTCTAATATGACCTAAATAGATTGTGAGCTCAAAATAAATTTTTCTTTAAAATCCCAAAGACCAAAGCAATTTTCAAAAATTTTCAAAATGGTCTTTGGAAATAAAACTTTTCCAAAACAAGTTAAAAATTCTTTTGCTCATAACCCAAATACAAAGCCCAAAATATATTTTTTTCTAAAATCTTTTTACAATGGGCTTAGAAACAAAATTATTTTCATCCAATCTTTTTTACAAAGAGCTTGCAAATTATTTAGGTCAATTACGAAATACCAAAAATCAATTGTGAGCCTAGTTTATACTAAGAAATAATTAATCATCGGCTTGTTTTTGGCATGAATCATTAGTTGCTTTTTCAAGTGAGAAATCTATTTATAATAAACCACTTAATTTAGTTTTAATCCAATATAGCATAAAAGCTACTTTAGTTGGTTGAATGGATTAAAACCTAATTAATGGAAATTATCATGGCTTGATTTCCATTTTTGAAAATATAACTATTGGTTAAAACGTCCGAGGGAATTATTCGAAAACCAGATGCCCCATGTTGGTATTTTGTTAACCATATTACCTAGGAGAAGAGACTCGCCATTCGTGTGTGGATGTTATAAGGTTGGAAGGAGCATCCTATTTATCCTTGTTTGTTGATTGTTCGTGCATACATGTATACATACATTTGCATCTCATATCATTGATCCTTTCTGGCACGTAGCCTAAGATTACGACAGTTCAAAAGCTTACGACAATCCAACCTACGCCAGAAGTGAAGAATTTAGCAACGACTCAATCACTTGCTCACCAAAAACAATGGAGCCTGAACAAATTCAAAGAATGGTGGATGATGCCCTCAATGCCAAGATGGAATAAATAAAAGAGGCCCTAGCTGAGACAATGAAGAACCAATTGACTGCAATTTTAGGAAATCATGCCGAAGCATCTGCTAGCACTAAGAAGCCAAAAGACAAAGGGAAAACCAAAGTTGGTGAAGTGGTTTTTGATGATGAAAAGGTGATCATTGATGATGATGATGATTGGGCTCAATACTACCAAGATCCTCAAGACAAGAAGAAAGAACCAAAGATTGTTGAAAGATCAGCTATGGAGAAAACCAAAACTTCTGATGTTGAAAAGATGATTGCGGACTTAGAAAAGAAATTTGAGAAGAAACTAAAGACCGAAAAATGTCCTAAGTTGACAAATTATTTGAGCTAGATGAAGAAGTTTCGCACAAGTTCAAGATGCCATCTTTTACGAAGTTTGATGGAACCAGAAATCCTTATCTCCATGTGAAACAGTATATCACTGCCATGCAGTCTGCCTGAGCTACTAAGACTCAAACTCTAAGGTACTTTATGCTCTCATTGGATTATGTTATCCAAAATTGGTTCAATACCTTGGATGATGGAACAGAAAAGAGTTGGGATTTGCTATACAAGGCCTTCATCCAACAATATGGATACCATGTCGAGATGGAAGTTACGTTAATGGAAGTGGAGTCCATTAGACAAAGGCCAAATGAGAATTTTGTGGACTATGCAAAAATATGGAGAAATAAGGCGGCTTTGCTCAAGAAAAGGCCCGATGAATCTAATCAAATAAGGATGATTGTGAGAGGGGTGTTACCTAGTCTTCGTGAAAGGATGTCCCATACACTCATCCGTGATTTCAAAGATCTTCTCCAAGCTGGTCTGTAAATTGAAGAATGGGAAAGAGAGAAGAACCATTTTTCAACAAGAAGGAACGAGAAAGGAAACTATCAATCTGATAGCCAAAGCATGCAAAAGGCGGTCGGTGTAAACGCTACTAGCCAAGGAACAAGGAGGCAGTTTTTCAAACTTAGGAAAACCGATGTCTTGGGTTTTCAATAAGCTTTAAAGAAATGGATTGTTACAACCCTTAAATCCTCACCTTTTGCCTAACCCTGTCCCACTTAATTTCGACACTAAAACATTTTGTCAGTTTCATCAAATGCAAGGGCATGACACGGATAGATGTGTGAGGTTGAGACATGTGATCCAAAATCTAATTGATAGTGGGAAGCTGCCCGAGCCCAACAAGGAAAACACCAAAGACAATCCATTACCAAAGTTTAATAGAGTACCACCACCGACAACCTTCATGATTGGGGGAGGTTTGCATGAAGATTTTATCATGGCTTCTTTTCAAGATGTGGATGAAGAGGCAACCAAAGAAGAAGAGATATTTGGCAAGATTAAACAAGCTATGGTGGGTAAAGAAGTAGCAATTCGTGTTGTCAATGGGTTTTGGGATTCAAGCGATAGTGATGATGATCTTATATCCAAGAAGGAGGAATGGACCTGGTCTGAGCCCGAAGAAGATGAAGTAATGAACACTAGATCTGGTAAGCCTTATGCAAGGCCACCACTTAAGGAGGTAGAAACTAATAAGGGAAAGGAAGTTGAAGTAGGGAATAAAGAAGAGGAAGATGGTGTTGTGCTCAAGCAATTGAAAAGAACCCAAGCAAGTGTTAGCATTTGGGACTTATTGGCTACTTCTAAAAAGCACCGAGAAACTATGGCCAAGGCCTCAACTAGCATGCCAATTTATACCTCCAACCCACCGGAGGAGCTGATCAACTTCATAAAAATTGGAGGAGTAATGAAATGTGAAGATGTTCAAGAGAAGAGTGAAGTTAATATAGGAGCAGTTTCTTTCTCAGATGCGGACTTATCGGAGGAGGGGAGAGATCACATCCACCCTCTCTTTATCAAAATAGAAATCAAAGGGAAAAGGACTCCATGTGTAATGGTCGATGATGGGTCTGCCATAAATGTTTGTCCACTTAAAATATTGCCAAAGCTAGTCATGTCAACAAGGGATCTAAACCCGATCGAGGTAACCATTTGGGCTTATGACAACACTAAGAGACATGCCGAAGGAACTTTCAAAGCTATTGTCAAGGTTGGTCCAATTTAATCTATTGTTGAATTTGTTGTTTTGGACATACCTGTGACTTTGCCTTACTCTTAGGACGTCCATGGTTTCACCCGCTTGGTGGAGTTCCTTCCACCCTTCATCAAAAGATCAAGTTCCCTAACGAAGATGAGACAGCGGTCATCGAGGCCAAAGATAATGAGATTGTTAATGCTCTAATGATTGAGAGGCCTCTCAATGGTTTCCAAGTAGCTGTAATTTCTAATGATGAAGTAGTGGACTCCAAAGTCTTGAATATGATGAAGAGCATGAACTACCTTCCCGGAGATGGTCTAGGAAAGGGTAAGGCCGGCTTGAAAAAGCTGCCAGATTTTAGAACTCAAACTTCCAAGAAGGGGTTGGGATATGATGAAGACAACAATGTCCAGCCAAAGAAGAATGAGAAGATGAACTTCTCACCACTCGAAGAAATCTTTGTCAAAGCTACAAATATGGGACCACTCCAGGGAAAGCCCGAGTCAATCATGTTCATGGGAAAGTTGATCTTGGATTTTGAAATTTTGCAGATGTTGCTGAGCTAGTGGAGCAAGTGAAGAAAGAGCTCAACCTGCCAGGGAACAAAGAATCCAATTTGGAAGAGAAGAACGAAGCTGTCCTGAAAGCCAAGAAGACTCCGGAAGAGATTACTGCCCTGGTTGAAGAGAAGTTTGAAGACATTCTGCCTTATGATTCTGAGAACAATGATTTTGATTTTGATTTTAATTTGTCTACTATGTATGTGGATGATGATGTTTTCTTTTCCAAAATGAATGCAATAAAGTCTGATTTTGCTTACTTGTGTGATGTTTCTCCTGATGGTTGCATACATTCAAGTAGCAGTTACATGAGCATCTTTAATATTAATTCTGTTAACACTCAATCATTAAATTTGGGAACAATCAAAAATCCTAAAAACATTAGCATAGCATCCGAACTTACCCCTGATGAGAGAGAGAGAGATTTAAAACAAATATTCAAAAAATATGAAGAAGTATTTGCTTGGTCTTATGAGGATATGCCTGGTATAGATCGAGACATAGCCGAACATCTTATTCCTACTTACACTCACATGAAACCTGTCAAACAAAAGCTTAGGCGATTAAGACCTGAGTGGGCTAAATTGGTTAAAAAAGAGGTCACTAAACAGATACAAGTTCCTTGAAGTGATAGAATATCCAGATTGGCTAGCCAACATAATACCCGTGCCAAAGAAACATGGAAGAATAAGGGTATGTGTGGACTATAGAGATTTAAACAAGGCTTCCCCTAAAGATGATTTTCCTTTACCCCATATAGATGTTCTCATTGATAGTGCAGCCTCTAGCGTGCTACACTCATTTGTAGATGGATTTTCTGGATACAACCAAGTGTTAATGGCCCAAGTGGATAAAGCCAAAACTGCTTTCATTACTATGTGAAGTATATTTTATAATAGGGTGATGCCATTCAGCTTAAAGAATGCTGGAGCGACCTACCAAATGATAGCCACCACACTATTTCATGACATGATGCACAAAGAAGTTGAAGTATATGTTGATGATATGAGGTGAAATCGGATACAAGGGAACAACACTTCCAAAACTTAGAATTATTCTTTGATAGAGCTTTGAAATATAAGCTAAGATTAAACCCGAAGAAGTGTGTGTTTGGGGTTACCCCAGGCAAATTATTAGGACATGTGATTGGTCCGAATAGCATTGAGATTGATCTTGACAAAGTTAAAGCAATCAGGGATATGCCAGTCCCAAAGACGGATAGAGAAGTCCGGGGATTCATTGGTAAATTACAATATATTAGCAGATTTATAACAAAGTTCACAACAATCTGTGAGCCTATTTTCAAATTGCTTAAAAAGAATCAGCCGGTCATATGGAATGAAGAGTGTCAAAAGGCCTTTGAGCGAATAAAAGAGTATTTGCTGAATTCACCTGTTTTAAAACCACTTAAACCAGGCAAACCTCTATTGCTATACTTAGCAGTGGAAGAAGAGTCAATAGGAGCCATGCTAGCCCGGGCAGATGAGTCAGGGAATAAGCATGCAATTTACTATTTGAGTAGAAAGCTCCTACCTTATGAAATTAAGTATAGTATCATTGAAAAGACCTGTATAGCCGTGGTTTGGTCTTCTAAGAAGTTGTAGCATTACTTTCAATCTTATATTGTGCAAGCAATTTCCAGGTCAGACCCAATGAAATACTTAAGGGAGACACCCTCTTTGATTGGGAAATATGGTCGATGGTTGATAATATTAGAAGAATTTGAGATTGAGTATGTAACCAGGAAAACAATCAAAGGTAGAGTAGTGGCAGAATTCCTAGCCCAACAACCATTATCGGATAGCAAAGAGGTAATCTTGGAATTTCTGGATGAACATTTAAAGGCAATTGAAGTACAAGGGTGGAAAATGTATTTTGATGGAGCAGCAAACAGGAAAGGAACAGGTTTAGGAGTCATACTAGAATCGCCTGAAGGGGAACTTATCCCTTTAGCCATAAAGTTGAAATTTAGGGCAACCAAAAATATGGTGGAGTACGAAGCTTGTATCTTTGGTTTGGAAACCCTAATGATTATAAAGGTGGATAAGGTGCAAGTTTTTGGCGATTCTTTGCTAGTAGTATCCCAAGTAAATGGAGAGTGGGAGTTGAAAGAAGAAAAATTAAAACCTTACCACCATTACTTGACCGTAATGAAGAGGAACTTTAATGAATGTAGGTTTATACACCTATCAAGAGAAGAAAATTAGATGGCTAATGCCCTAGCCACATTGGCTTCAATATGGGAAAATCCTGTCAATTTTTTCCTCAAACCTCTGATTTTGACCAGTTCATCAACTCCTTGCTACAAATATGAAACAATCATGGAAACTGATATAGACCATGATGCATGGTATGATACTATAAGATGATTTTTAGAGGAAAGGGAATACCCGTCGGGGGCAACGAACAAAGAAAGAAGAGCCATAAGGTGGTGGTCTTTACAATACATCACATTCCATGGAGAGTTATATCGAAGATGGCCTGATGGGGTGCATTTGAGATGTTTAAGGAAGCCTGAAGTGGAGCATATCATGTCAGAAGTACATGCTGGAAGTTGCGGACCACATATAAGTGGTTTGGCTCTAGTTAAGAAGATTATTCGACAAGGTTACTACTGGTTGACCATGGAGAGAGATTGTATTGAGTTCGTAAAGAAGTGCCAACATTGTCAGATGTATGGTAACTTGAATCACATGCCTCTTAAAGAATTGCATTCTATGTCTTCGCCTTGGCCCTTTGCCACTTGGGGTATCGACATTATAGGAGAGATACATCCAACAGCCTCAAACGGTCACCATTTCATTATAGTAGCAGTAGATTATTTTTCAAAATGGGTCGAAGCTAAATCCTTCAATAAACTGGGTGCAAGTCAAATGGTTAGATTTATAGAAAAGAACCTCATCTATAGGTATGGGCTCCCGCACAGTGTGATATCAGACAATGGGGTATAGTTTCAAGGAGCAGTCAAGGATTTATTCTTGAAGTACCAAATCCATCATCACCGATCCTCTCCTTATAGACCAAAGGCTAATGGTGCAGTAGAAGCAACAAAAAAGACAATTAATCAAATTCTGTCCAAGATGACCAAGACTTACAGGGATTGGTCAGAGATGCTTCCCTTTGCTTTATGGGGATATAGAACAAGTGTGCGAACACCTACTGGAATGACACTGTTCTCTTTGGTTTATGGGATGGAAGTAGTATTGCTAATTGAAATTGAGGTCAAGTCATTGAGAGTAGTCTTGGAAGCCGAATTGCCTAAAACAAAATGGGTAGTGAGCAGATACATGCAGTTAGCTTTACTAGAAGAGAGAAGGTTAAAGGCATTATATCATCATCAACTATATCAAAAGAAGATAGCTCAGGCCTACAATAGAAGGGTTAAAATAAAAAAAACTCAGAGTCAGGGATTTGGTGTTGAAACAATGTAAGCCTAATGTATCTGATCCAAGAGGGAAGTTTAGGCATAGCTGGGAAGGGCCATATGTCGTAAAACAAGTCATGAACAAGGGAGCAGTGAAGCTATTAGACATAGATGGGAACGAGTTTAGTGAGCCAGTAAACATTGACAGGTTGAAGAGGTTTTATGTATAAAATAAAAAAAAAGAGAGAGAGAGCTCGCTAGGTTGAAAACCCAAAAGGGAGGCCTAGGCAAAAGTTAGAGCAGTCTGCTAGTTTCGAAAACCCGAAAGGGCAGGCTAGGCAACAATTAGGGCTAAATGAGAGAAAATCGTCAATTAGAAAACCCGAAAGGGCTAGTTGACAACAGGAGTGATCTTGTGTATGCTGACTTTACGTTTGGCTGTTCCCCAATTTAATAAAACAGAATTAATGTTAAAATTGTTCTATGTGCACTGTTATAAGTATTTGACCAGATATGGATGAAATAAATAAACACAATAACTAAAGGTGATGACAAATTATAAAAGGAAAAGAAGCATCTTTTATTACTTTAATTATTTTTTCATCCTAACAATACACTTTTTGAATTGACAAACGTGCAGGCCAGCTTTGCCTCAGCCGATCCAAGTAGGCTTTAGTCAAGCAAGGCATGTCTAAATCAGGAGTGAATTCAGAATCACGAGACTCAGCTCCGTACTGACGGCTAAGCCGGCGAGGATCATAGCAAGTACCTTGATGAAGAGCAGCAAGAGGAACATACATCAAGTATGTCCGTATGGTTATACGAGAAATCTTCCACCAAGGTATCAACCAACGGATGTTGACTTCAGCGCGTGAGTGGATCTAGTCAACCCAGTCAGCATATGAAGAAGTAGGATGGAGTAGTTTCCTAGCGGAATGATGCCATGGCAGATATCTGGCAAAATCCATGGATGGAGTATCAAGCAAGCAGAGATGCTCCTGAAGCCAAATCTGTGAGGAAAAAATAATAAAATAAAAAAGAAGAGAGAAAAAGAGTCCGCAAAGTTGAAAATCCGTAAGGGCAGCTTAGGCAAAAATTAGGACAGCTCGCTAGTTCTAAAAACCCAAATGGGCAAACTAAGCAAAAATTAGAGCAATATAAAAAATATATATATAATAAAAGAGGTCCGCTAAGTTGAAAACCCTCAAGGGCAGCTTAGGCAAAAATTAGGACTGCTCGCTAGTTTTGAAAACCCGTATGGGCGGACTAGGCAAAAATTAGAGCAATAAAAAAAAGAAAGGAAGAAAAAGAAAACCTAAATTGAAAACCCGAAAGGTTAGTTTTGGTAATTACCTGAAGCAACAACAGACTCTCGATCAGTCTCTTTGACGATCCTGATTTAAGTTGGTCCAATCCAACTGAAGTTTCGGTTAAGATCACGGGTATCGGTGACAAGCCTCCTTCCATTTGGTCCATAATATCCAATATTCGTGGATCAATATCGCCATCAGAAGAAACAAGCAAGAATTGGCCAAGTAAGCAAAGACAAAGCATACGTCCCCATGCCTTAGTAGGAGCCAAATGAGAGAGACAAAAATCAACCAAGGGAGCAAATAGAATTTTCTCACCTCTCATCAACTGAAGAACTTCGGGCTTTGAAATTTGAAATAACATCTACATCTTCTGTTGAGTCTTGAAAATCAATGCGGGTAACACCATTTGTTGATTATTTGGATATCCAAGGATGGCCTCAAATTCTTCAATCAAGGGACATATTTCAAAGCCATTAATTTTAAATGTCCTAGAATCTACATCTCAAAAAGAAGCCATGGCATGTAAAAAGGAATGGTACAATTTAACATTTTGAAAACACTTTGAAATATCAAGTTTTGACCAATAAATTTGCTTCTAGTGAATGACATCCATATTCTTAAATAGAATTTTTATCTTCTTTAAATGAAGTTCGATCATGGTTGATGAATGAAGGAAAATCAAAATTGTTAAAAAGAGTTTTTACGTTGAAGTGGAAAATCTCTTGGTTTCTGTATGAAATTATGGCGTGAAAGGTGATTTATATAGAGGAAACAAGCTTTTCCAAAATCAATAAGGAAAAGATGATAGGAAAAGAGTGAGACCATGTCACATGAGGAAAGGAATTGACGACAAAATTTTTTTTAATTAATTGCCGCATTGCATTTGGCTTTGTAGAGATGTTGTGTAAATGTTAAAATATGAAGAGGAAAGTATAATAATTGTGGCCCAGTAATAATGAAAAAAAAGAGTTACAGTAAAGATAGAAATTATATATTGTCATTATTATTTTTATGCTCATTGTACAATATTTATACAATTGATACAATATTTATATATCACTAAGAAGGTAATGGTAGGTCATCAAATAAGGCTCTGAAAAAGTCATCGCCTGTCGGAGGAGGAGGCAAATCACTCGTCCCAAGTCTGCCCATAGCAGGATCACCAAAATCCCTATTACCTTGGAGTTTCGATCTGTCACGGTCCTCATCAGAAGTAAATAAAAGGATCTCATGGTCATCAGTTTGGGGGCCTCTAGATGAAGAAGCACCAGGATCCCTCATTCCATGAAATCGGAAGTCTCGAAAATTTTGTTCTGATTGATGGTACAAATATTCAAAATGAAAAACCTGCTGACGACTAGCAGCCAACTCTTCTTGAAGTTTTTTGCTTTGTTCTTCAAGCATCCGCTGTGAGCTAAAAAGGAAAAAAGTAAGAGCATACATAATCATGCATACATATAGCATAAATTACCATGGAACAAGAAACTTACCAGGTAATTCATATCAATGTCCTAAGGATGAGATGGCATATCTGGTGAACTAGAATGAGAAAATGAAGGAGCAGTAAAAGAAGGTCCAGCCTCATGATCAAATGAGCCAACAGCCTGCAACAATCATTAACGAATCAAAATAAGATAGAAGAGAAGCGATTACAATGAAAAATGGTAAAAGTTTACCTGAGAAGTGCTAGCCCTGAGATGTGGAACGAATTCTCCTCCCTCTTCATCTCTACTTTCATTTTCTTCGGGAATTTCCCATACACCAACAGGAGATACATCAGAGTTTAAGAGCCTTATTTGAATAAAATGGGCATAAGATGCCCCCGGCGGATAGAGAAATGCTTCGACACCATAACCGTGCCGGGCCAACCACCATGCATCCTCCGGCATTGATGTAATATTTAAAGTATATTTCGGGCATCACATCGAGACCCTTCACTGCTCGGGACCAAGAAACCACTCATATACTCTCTCTTCGAGAAACCAGCCACTAGACACTGGGCCAGCGATGACTCTGCGAGTATGTTGAAAAGACAATGCAGCATTCATGGAGGAAGTCCAGTTTGTCCGCTCTTTTGGGTTCCACCAGGCCAAATTCACTTTCAAAATGACATAAGGTAAGTAAACTTTCACATAAATTTTAAAGTATACTAATGCTATTTTACTTGGTCCCAGGTTAAGCGGCTCAACACGAAGCGTTGGGTATGCACATGGTGAGAGTCGGGAACTTCTACACGATTAGACAACCAAAAATTTAATCTCGGATACCCAACTCTCTCTCAGAAATACTAGGCACCCTCACAAGGTTGTGCTCATATGCCCATGCCTACAATAACAATAGAGATCAAATTCATACAAGAAATGAATGGAATTGACATTGGTGGAAGAAGAGCACCTCGACAACCGCCATAAAGCCAACAAAATACTTCTTATTTTGGAAAATTTTGTCAAGATCATGATAAAGATAGACGAGGCCAGCTTCACCCCAGCCATAAAGTGGTACCATCCTAAAATAAGAAAGGGCCCTCAACACTGACAAATGGATGGTGGATTCAGTGCTGCCTAAGATGGTCGACCCAAGCAAATATAATAGAAATCCTCGAGCATATTGTTGGGTTGTGTCTCTGTGAACCCGTCCTTCATAGTTCATCTAATAACTATGAATCGGCTCAATTTTTATCTTAAAAGGCCCTTTATATGATGGTTCCATACCAATTAATTGTTAAATTTCTTCAAATGTCAAAATATCATTGGTAAGAGGAACCGGAACACCATCATACCGAATGTCAGTTATAGCAGCAAAGTCGACCGGACCAATTGACATCTTTCCAATGGGCAAGTGAAAAGTATGAGTTGTGTCCAGCCATCGTTCTGCAAGTGCCTGAACTATGCTCAAGTCTATCAGATACTCCTCGAATGGTAATTGTAAGATAAAGCTCTCAAGGCCACAATCTCGAATAATCTGCCTTACCCGAGAAGGTGCTACATCATACCATTGTCGGGCTTTGTAGATACACCCTCCAGCCTGAATAACGCAACGATCATGCTAACACAGAGCCAGGTAAGTTAATACTAGGTAAGTATAACATTAGTCTATCTACTTAAATTCTTAAATTAATATATTTTTTCTAAATTTTCTAAAAACAAAAATATAAATGAAAAATAAAGACAAACATAATAAAAAACAAATAAAAATAAAAGGAAAAAATAAAAATAAGAACAAAAGAAAATAAAAAATAAAAAAAATGAAAAAAAAAGAAAAAGAAAAAATAATTACCTTGCTCTTTTGATTTGAACTATGATGAAGCGGTATCCCGGCTAGTAGACCTATATTTCCACCTTCATGATGCCAAATATGCTCCAATAACTCAGCATTAGAATGAGTTCCTGATCTTGAAGCATGCGTTTTTTTCAAAACTATATGCTAAATTTGAAAGAATTATAGTAGTGAATGAACGAAATTAATGATTTTGCTGTGAATGAAATGAAGAAATCGTTCATTTATATAGAAGAACGAAATAGTAAATTACTATTGATGAATAGTAAATTACACTTCACAAATAATAGGTTACTATTTATAATAGTAGGATACTATTTGCAAATAGTAGGTTACTATTGATAATAGTAGGATACTATTTATAAATAGTAGGTTACTATTTACGAATAGTAAATAGTGCACGAACAGTGACTACACAGTAAATAAATAGGAAACTCAATCATTCAATTTAATCATTCAAATACTCGCGTGCATATAAATATTTTTGTACTTTTAAAAATATTTTTACACACAGGGGGCAAGAAGAAGATATGTGCATAAAAATTAGAGAAATCTTTTGCAAAATTAGCTAAATTTTTTGCAGACAAAATTTATATGTTATTGACTATAATTATTATTTTTTTTGCAGGTAATTAAATCCCTATTAGCTCGGGTTCAGAACCCAAATTACCCTTAGGTCCAGAACCTAAAATCTCTTTTAAGCCACTTAGCTCGGGTCCAGAACCCAAATTACCCTTAGGTCCAGAAAGTAAAATCTCTTTTAACTCCAGAACTTAGCTCGGGTCCAGAACCCAAATTACCATTAGGTCCTTAACCTAAAATCTCTTTTAAACTTAGCTCAGGTCCAAAACCCAAATTACCCTTAGCTCTAGAATCTAAAATCTCTTTTATGTCCAGAACTTAGCTCAGGTCCAGAACCTAAAATCTCTTTTAAGTCCAGAACTTAGCTCGGGTCCAGAACCCAAAATTACCCTTAGGTCTAAAACATAAAATTATCCTTGAGTCCAGAACTCAAACCGGGTCCAGAACCCAAAACCTCAACCATCTCAAAAAAAATTAAGTCTTATTATTTTTCATTGTCTTTTACTAAAGTCTCAGATCGTTCAAGCAGGGGGCAAACTGTAGACCCTTAATTTTTGACCTAGCCCAGTCCGTTATTTTATATAGTATAGAATAATTTTTGTGGTATTTTAATTAAATAATATTAATTTTAGTATTTATTTTTTATAAGTTTTAATAAAATAAAAATAATAATAAATAATAATAATAAATAAATAAACCAAAATAAAATAAAAATTGGCAACGAAAAAATTCATCACCGAAAGTAATTGGCCAAGGCCAATTTTGCCCGCAGGCACTTCCTGCGTGCGGGCGAAATGGCCAAGGCCAATTTTGCCGCAGGAATTGCTGGCTGCTCCAATTCTCGTTGGCAGCTCGCAGTTTTCCTCACAGCCCGTCGCAGTTTTCGCCAGCGAGATTTTTCCAACGTAATTTTTTCTGAAGCCAAACTCTATTAGGTTTTGGTTTCTTTTCCTAATTAATCTTAGTTTCCTTAAACAATTATAATGAATCTTATAAATTTTCCTATAAATAACACTAAAAACACAGAAAAAGGGGACTGGAAACTTGGACTTTTAAACTTTAAAAACTTGGACAGAGACTGGACTTTAAGAAGGAGAGAATTTTGGACTTGGATCGGATAGTGGAATTTCATATTTGAAAGGAGCAAGAAGAAGCAATCAAGAATTCATCAAAGGCAGCAACCTTGCCTCTGTCTTTGTTCATCCGGAAAGCAACTTTTTGGTGGAACCAACTACATAGGTTTGATCCTTAATTATACATTGCTCATGATCACAGTAGCTTTGTTCCTTTGATTCATAAGAATATACACACAAAACGTTGATCTATAAATATGTAGTAACATTGATCTTCGTTTCAATAACATAAATGATTTCTTCTGTTTCCAAATACCTTAAAAACCCTAATTCATTTCTTTTGTTTCCAAAAACCTTAAATGATTTTTTCTGTTTCCAAATACCTTAAAAACCCTAATTCGTTTCTTTTGTTTCCAAAAAATCTTAAATTGTTCCTTCTATTTCCAAAAACCCAAAAAATTACTTTTCTGTTTCTTCTAAAACTTAAAAACCCTAATCTGCTTTCCAATTTTCCAAAACCTTAAAACCCTAAATTGTTCCTTCTATTTCCAAAAGCCCTAAAAAAATACTTTTTTGTTTCCAAAAACCATAAATCGTTTTGCCTATTTCCAAAATTTTTATAAAACTCTAAACTATTTTCTCAAATCCTAAAACCAAAAATATTTTCCAAAACACCAAAAACCTTAATTCTCTCAAAACCAAAACGGCAAACCCTAATTTGTTCAATCAAAGAACCTTACTAATTTCTTAAATTATAAAACCCTAATTCATTTCAATTCTCTTAAAACTTATAGTAGCCTAAACAAATAACAATAATAGTATCTTAAGATTCCAAAACCCTAAATATTAATTAAAGAACTTTAAATAGAAACAGTAAACCTCAATTTATATCTTTACTTGCTTTATTTTTAGATTTGTTTATATAGTTTATTATATGCTTTGGTAGTTGATTAATTTAATTTTACTGCTTGATTTTATTTATCATGGATGAATGTTTATTATTTTGATTGATGTTTAATATCTTTGATGAATGACTTGTTTATGATGAATGGTTATTTGCTTTTATCAATTTATTTTGATTTCCAAATATTGTAAGAGGTATGTTTCCACTTTGTGAGTACCTCATTAATTAAGTTCTATGCAATTTAAATTGCTTTTATATATTTAGACCAATGTAAGGGACATTTTTCTACCTTATGGTGGGTGTCCTATTTAGCTTAAACATGGATGATATAAGGGCATGTTTCCATCTTCGAATGGGTATCCATTTATTTGCTTTGTTTGGACATTGCTTTGATTCTAATATAATGATGCTTTATTTCAATTGTTGTATGCAATATGGATAATATTATTATATTTAAGAATTTTATAATATTAAGACCTGTAAACGAGGTCGGTTCTAATGAACCGGGCATTGTAGGGGTGCTGGGCCATTTCTCACCTTCCCCACATGTACCCAACTTTTCGAACCCATTAGGGGGTTGGGGATTCCTTAGAAATTGAGTCATCCACCCCTTTCTTTTTCCCGGCCCTTCCGGGTGGCGACTCCATTTTCTCCGAACTTAGGTCTGTGTTCTTAAGGCCTTGAGCCTAAACAGTGCCGAAGTCGCAAGAACCATTCCACTGGGAGTGATGGCAAAAATCCCCACTCACAAGTAGCTTCCATTTCCACGATGAGTGTTAGGTCTCGAGCCTAGCTATCTACAAGTGCACAGGTTGTATCAAGTAATACAGTAATAAGTAGAGTATCGTTCCCATGAAGAAGATTATTTTAAGTACTAAGCAATTAAACTGATTATTATTTGGATAACAAAAGTTGGTTTAAGAGTAAATTAAACTTTAAACAAAAGTAAATTATAGAAATTAAATCTAATAATATGAAACTTAGGGTTAAGTCACCTTTATGAGTTTATTATGGATTTTCTAAGTTATTGATTTTTTATTTAGTTTCCCTTTTTATTAATGGTCTAATTATCCTTAATGAAACTTAAGTCTCTCTCAAGTACTAAAGCTAATATCAATTTAACCCTAATGTCTACTCTTGTGATCACAAGTAATTAAATCAATTCATTAAGTTTTGTGAGAATCTTGAATCAACCTCTTAAATTTTTAACCTTATCTTTAAGTGAAAAACTTATTTAAGATTGTTACCTCCTTGGATAAATATTGTGCTTCCACTCTAGTTCCATCACACAACATCTCAATTCAATTTAATTATTGGCTAGATAATCAAAGCGTTAAGATCAAAGATAAAAAAAAAATCAAAAGTAAACTTACTTAAATCAAATAAGTAATAAGTGTTCCATAATAAACTCAATACATGGACTAACTCTAAAAAGAGTTTAGTTCCTCATAATTGAAAGTAAGACACAACAATTACAAATTGAGAACATAAAAACAAGAAATAACAAACTCTAGTTCATTGAATTAGAGAAGAACAACTTTTTGAGTTCTTGAATCTCTTCCTTGAAACCTTATTTTACTCTTCTCTTAAAAGAAAGACTAGAACTCAATTGATATAAGATTTGGGTACAAAGAATTAACCTTACCACACTCTCACTTGTATCTAAAGCTCTCTTGTTTATAAAACACACACTAACTTTTATCTAAAACTAAATCAAAAACTCATATATCACAGCATCACACCCTTGAATCTTGGGAGGAATGATGTTTATATAGAGTGCTCAGAGGCTTTTTGATGTTGGAAAGCTATCAAATGCAAGTTGCAGCTATTTAAATCTTCAAAATTCAATTTTTATGGCTTAAAGTCATCATTTGTTGCCTCACATTCACGGCATTTGGATGCCACGGTCGTGGCTTGGGTTTATTTGGATGGGTTTGAGCAATTTTCTACTTGTAAATGATGGCTTTGTGGGCCATGGTTATGCCCTTTTGATTGCCACTGTCATGGAATTTGAATTAAGGCTGCAATTTTTTACTTTTCTTCCTGTTTTTGGCTATGGCAGTAGGTAAATGGATTCCATGGGCGTGGCCTTTAATGGCCACGGTCGTGGCACTTCATCCTTTCTTCGTTTTTGCTTCATTTTCTTTGATTTTGCAACACTAGTCATTAAAATCCTTGAATATTGCCTTCCAAAGCTTAAACACTAGAATTCTAACTTAAACGAAAAAATCAATCAAATTCAATTGAAAATAATTAAAATCAGGGTTAGAATTACATAAAATATTTGATCAAATTTTAACTCTATCAAACTCCACCAAACTTAAATCATTGCTTGTCCTCAAGCAATTAAATTTAATACTATTGATTTCTCTTATATGTTAGTTTATATAGAAAAATTTTATCAATAAAAATTTCATAATTCCAGGTTTACAATCTAGCCTAATAACTTTACCTTCTTTATTCTCACCTCCTTTACTCAAAAAATTAATCAATTGCAATCAATCATTTAAACTTTAGATAAACAAATATTCTTTTTTATGCAAATTTATCCTAGTATCATATACATGCTTAATTGAGCTTTCTCGACTAGTAGACCACACTAATTCAAGGGAAATCTAAAGGTTTTTGATAGGCTTATAATGGGGCTATAAAGGTGAGGGCCTAACATAAGATTTAAATAGGTTAAGTATCTTTTCAAAACTTTTCTTACCTTGAAGCTCTTGTAGAGGACTCTTGGATACTTTGCTCCTTTCTTTAATCTCCTTCCTCTCCTATAAGGGAATTTATTTTATTTCATTTTATTAACAAAATACTTATATATTCCTCCAAACTTTAAGCTTAGGAGTCTCTTATAAACTTGTTATCCTTATAATATAAATAATTTGATTTTGAGAAAATTTTCAAAAGATAATTAACCTTTAAAAGGATGGTTTATGTAGCTTATCAAATCAAAGAAAATTTCAAGCAAAAAAATTTAATTTAGGCTCAAAAGGGACAACTAGGGACAATGTTAAATTAGTGGGTATAAGGATTTGGTTTCACAAATAATGCCTAAATCATTTTTCCCTTTTACTTAGTAAGGTTCAATTTCGCCCCAAAAGCTCTTTTAAATATGTTCTAGGCCTAGGAAATATATAATATGAAAGAATATAAACTTAAACTAAAATTCAATAACTAATTACTTTTAATTAATTTGAAGAGCTCATTTGGTTAAAATTTCATAAGATATTATTATTTCACCATATCATATCCTTAAAATTTTGAAATTTTAAATTGAAAAAAAAATTAACACATAAAATAACATATAAGGAAATCTAAGGAAAAATACACATAATTATATTAAATCATACCCAAACTTATAATCCATAAAACCAAACAACATAACATAAGTATCTAAAATAAAACATAAGTATTTATACACAAAATGAAACAAATTTAACCAAAATACCATAAGTTAAAAAGTACCACAAGTTTGCATAATTTCAATAATGTCAAGGGAAAACTCCCCCAAACTTGAATTACCACTGTCCTCAATGGTTGCCAATATCAGGATCCTCACCAGGAGGATGGGTTGCTGTGGAGGTGGGTAGTGCAGTCCCAATTAAGTAAAGAAAGAATTGAACTGCTCAATAAGTCTCATCATCTGAGTTGAAATAGTGCGCACATCATGCTCAACTCCCCCAAATCGCTGCTACATACAGTCAAAGCGTAGCTCCAAGATTGCATTCCTGCAGTTCATCTCATTTTCAAAAGAATCAAGTTTGTTAGCAATATAATCAAATGTATTTGGTGGTAGAGCAAATGGACCAGCCTCAGAAGATGGAGGTGGTGGTTGATATTCAGGTTCCTCAACCTCCCTCTCCAAATAACTCATCTATGTCAATATTAATATCAACATCTGGTGGTCCTAAAATTTCATATTGGTTCCCTCTTTTTCTTGCTAATCTCATGGCTAAGATAGTAACCATATCAATTATAAGTTTACCCAGGACGGGTACAAGTTGATCAAATCCTATATTTAGATATGCAGTAATTTTTATGATCATTCTCCCAATGACAATCTTACTGCTTTGCCTAACTACTTCCTCCCACCTCTTGGCAAACCAAAACCCGACATTGAACACTTTTTCTTTCATGGCACAATAAAAGAAATGCAAATCTTTGGAATTTACCATGTCTTGGCTCTCCCCTCGTCCAAAAATAGTGTTTACTAAGACAACATGGATATACCGATAAAATAGGTTTGTAAAATTAGAGGCTTTAGATATTTTGCTATTAAACCTTCTCATGCCCCCTAGATTAGTCCAAGTTTCATTTTCATCAATCTAATCATTTCTCTTAAATGTTCCTTGCAATCCAACTAATCTTAAAGCATGTCCAAATTCACTAATGAACCAATTATAATTTTGATTGGCTAACCTAAATTCTACCTTTTCGTTATGGGTAGCAAAACTATCTAGTGGGATAAATCGAAAACTACTTAAGAATTCTAGGGTTAATTTGACATATATTGGATAACACATACTAGCAAACATAATCCACTCCATATTGGCAAGCATCTTAAGCAATGCATCGTTCCATCTCAATTTCCTAATAACATTACCGTCAATAAAATAAGAGGGAATAATTTTTCTAGATCTCAAATTTTGTTACCTTTGTCATTGTTCCTCATCATGGAAATGAATTTCCAGATACATGCGTGATCCTTGAGGTATTGGAGATGATGATGGGGAAGGTGTTGTTGATGATGATGATGATCATTCTTGATGTCTTCTTTTAGAGCCACCTCCCCCTTGATCCTCCACCTTTTGATCCACCCTTTGATTTTGTGGCAAAAGTCCTGCTTCTAACCATTTTTGCATTTGATTTGCTGAAAATAAATAAAATTGGAAGAAAATTGAGTGAAAATGGAGTTTAGGTTGTGGGTTAAGAGGTTTTGGTCATGGGTTTGAAACTTGGGCGACTAGGGCTTTAAAAAGTGAGGGGAGAGAGAAAAATGAGATGAATATATAGTTCTAGAAGGCCACGGTCATGGCCCCTTAGTGCCACTGTCGTGAGGTTTAAAGTTGACCCATCAAAGTGAATTTACAAGGCTTGCCACTGTCGTGGCCATTATGAGGCCACGGTCATGGAATCTATTTTGCTTTTGCCGCTTGTTTCTTCCTTTCTGGTAGTTTCATTTGCCATCCCACAGTTGTGGCCCTTTGAAGGCCACAATCCTAGGATTGATTTTGCTTTGTCTCCCTTAATTTCCTTCATATTTTCATGTTTGGCAGTTTCATCCTCAAACCCGCGGTCATGGCCCTTTAGAGGCCACAGTCGTGGGATTCATTTATTTGCTGTTTCGTTAAAGTTCTTCCCCCACCTATATTTTTTGCAATGTCTAATTAATTCCCACAACCATAGGGATAGTTTGCCACGGTTGTTGCACTTTTACTCATTCAATTTTTTGTGCTTTTGCTCCTTAAATCACCTACAAAACAAGAATCAAACTACCATTATTCAAAATTTTGAAAAGAAAATTAATTAAAAGAATAAAATGAAAAGAAATTGGGTTGCCTCCCAACAATCGCTAGGTTTATTGTTGATGGCTCGATGTTCTCCGGTTGAATGCTCATGTATTAAAGTGATAGACGGTCTCGACGTCTATTGGATCACCAATGAAATAAGGTTTCAACCATTGGCCATTCACTTTGAAGATTTCTCCACTCTGATTTCGAATATCGATTGTACAATAAGGATAAACCTTCACAACTTTAAATTGTCCCGATCAATGAGACTTAAGCTTCCTAGAAAAGAGTCTTAATCTATAATTGTACAATAAAACTTGGTGTCCTTCATGGAAGTTCTTTAATTTAATAAATTTTTCATGCCACATTCTGGTTATTTTTTTATAGATTTTGGCATTTTCATAAGCTTGAAACCTGATCTCATCTAATTCACTTAATTGTAACAAACACTTTTGTCCAGCCTTATTCCAATACATGTTCAATTTCTTAATAGCCCAATATGCCTTATGTTCTAATTCAAATGGTAAATGACATACCTTTCCAAAAAAAAAATCTATATGGTGACATACCAATTGGAGTCTTATATGCTGTTCTATAAGCCCGAAGAGCATTGTCCAACTTAATCGACCAATGTTTCTTTGAATTGCTTACTATTTTCTCCAAGATTCATTTAAGTTCTCTGTTAGAAATTTCTACTTGTCCACTAGTTTGAGGAAGATAAGTGTTGCCACCTTATGGTGTACTCCATATTTCTTGAAAATGAAATCAAAATTCTTGTTACAAAAATGAGTACCTCCATCACTAATTATAGCCCTAGGAACTCCAAACCTAGTGAAAATATTTTTCTTAATGAACCTAGTTATGACCTTGGAATCATTTGTTGGACTTGCTAATGCTTCTACCCATTTTGAAACATAATCCACAGCCACTAAAATGTATTGATTACTAAATGATGGTGGAAATGGACTTATAAAATCAATTTCCAAAACATCAAACAATTCAACCTCAAGAATTGTGTTTAGTGGCATAACTTGTCTTTTGAAAATATTACCTACCCGTTGACATTGATAATAGGACTAAACAAAATTTTTTCCATCCTTATACATAGTAAGCTAGAAAAATTAAGATTGCCAAATTTTAGCAATTGTCGTAGATGTACTAGAATGACCTGCACATTCTCTTGAATGACATAATTCTAAATACTTTTCATTTCTTCTTTCGGGAAACATCTATGAGTCGTTCCATCCCCACATGTTTAAACAATAAAGGCTCTTCCCAAATGTAATGTCTAACATTATCAAGAAATTTCTTCCGTTGAGCATATGTCAAGTCTAATGGAAGGACACCACCTGCCAAATAATTCACAAAATCAGCATACCATGGAACATAATTTTTAACAGACGGGAAATGATTCATTATAGGAAAGATATCCTTATCCATGTGCTTTTCCAACCATGACAGATGATCGACTACGAGATTTTCAGCTCCCTTTTTATATTTGATCTCAAGATCAAACTCTTGAAAAAGTAAAATCCACCTAATTAGTCGTGTTTTAGCTTCCTTCTTGCTCATAAGATATTTAACCGATGCATGGTCAGTATAAACAATAACTTTATAGACTAAAAGTTAAGATCTGAATTTGTGAAGAGCAAATACTATAGCAAGCATTTCCTTTTCTATTGTAGCATAATGATTTGAGTTTCATTAAGAGTTCGACTTGCATAATATATGACATGACTTTTCTTATCTTTCTTTTGACTCAACACTGCTCCAATAGCATAATCACTTGCATCACATATGAACTAAAAAGGTAATGACCAATCTAGTAGTGAAATGATAGGAGTTGTTGTAAGTGCTGCTTTTAACCTATTAAAGGAAATTAATCATTCATTAAAAAAATTAAAAACAACATCCTTATTCAATAATTCACATAAGGGTTTAGTAAATTTTGAAAAATCCTTTATGAAATGCCTATAAAACCCTACATGTCTCAAAAAACTATCAACTCCCTTAATATTAGTTGGTGGTGGTAATCATTCAATAACCTCTATTTTGCTCGATCAACTTCAATTCCTCTTTTGGAAACTTTATGTCTAAGAATAATGCCTTCTTCTACCATGAAATGACATTTTTCCCAATTAAGAACAAGATTCGCTTCCTCACAACGTTAAAGTACTTGTTCCAAATGTTGTAAATAAGTATCACAAGTAGTACCATAAATAGTAAAATCATCCATGAATATTTCAACAATGAATTCCACAATATCTGAAAATATGACCATCATGCATCTTTGAAAGGTTACTGGCGCATTGCATAATCCGAAAGGCATTCTACGATGAGTGAAAGTGTCATATAGACATGTAAATGTTGTCTTTTCTTGATCTTCTGGTGCTATAAGAATTTTAAAATATCTTGAATATCCATCTAATAAATAAAAATAAGTATTACCTACAAGTCTCTCAAGCATTTGATCAATGAATGGTAAAGGAAAATGATCCTTGAAAGTAGCTTTGTTCAATTTCCTATAGTCTATACAAACACGCCATCCAGTGACTGTTCTTGAAGGAATTAATTAAATTTTTTCATTGTTAATAACATTCATGTGAGCGGGGATTTTTGCCCCCACTCCCGGTGGAATGGTTCTTGCGACTTCGGCACTGTTTAGGCTCAGGGCCTTAGAGAACACGGGCCTAAGCCAAGAGAAAATGGATTCGCCACCCCGACGGGTCGGGAAAAAGAAAGGGGTAGATGACTCGATTCCTAAGGAATCTCCAACCCCCTAATGGTTCGAAAAGTTGGGTACGTGTGGGGAAGGTGAGAAATGGCCTAGCACCCCCACAACGCTCGGTTCATTGGAACCGACCTCCTTTGTAGGTCTTAATATTATAAAATTCTTAAATATAATAATATTATCCATATTACATGCAACAATTAAAATAAAGCATCACTATATTAAAATCAAAGCAATGTCCAAACAAAGCGAATAAACGAACACCCATCTGAGGATGGAAACATGTCCTTACATCATCCATGTGTAAACTAAATAGGACACCCACCGAAAAGTGGAAACATGTCCTTTACATTGGTCCAAAATATAAAAGCAATTTAAATTACATAAAATTTATCTAATGAGGTACCCAATAATGGAAACATACCTCTTACAATTTTAATACAAAAATAAATAAATAATAATCATAATAATAATAAAGAAAATATCCATCCATGATAAATTAAATAAATCAACCATCAAAACATATAATAAACTACATAATCAATTCTAAAATTAAATAAAGCAATAAATATATAAATTTAGGGTTCATGCATTAATTAGGATTTATAAGGTTTTATGTTCAATAACTAGGGTTTTGCATATACTAGCTTAATTAGTTGAGAAATATTTTAAGGTAATAACCTAGCTACTGGATGTTTAAAAGATTTAAGGTTTTAGATATTTGTATGAAAATAATGCTACTGTGATTTAAAAAATAGGTTTGATTTGGGTTTAAAGCAAACATATTGTTGTTTTGACTTTTAGAAAGATGTAATTAGGCTTTTTAGATTTGAAAAACATGTTTTAAGGCTATTAAGGTTTTAGGGTTTAGACTCACGGTTTGAGGAAATAAGGTTTTAGGGTTTTTTTGAAAAATAAAGCACTTTAGGATTTGTTTGAAGAATAATTTATGGTTTTGGAAGAAGAATTTAAGAATTTGGGATCTAAGGTTTGAAAGTTAATTTTTAGGGTTACTGGATATTTGGAAAATAAATTAGGATTCAATAAAGCAACTTTGAATTTTAGAATTTAAGAAAATAATTTAGGGTTTTGATAATTGAAAAGCTATTTTGGGGTTTTAGGAAAATTAAGGATTTAAACACTGGGTTTAGGGTTTTGAGAATTAATAAGATAGTTTAGGGCTTTTGGAATTCTCTGGATTTTTGAGCTATTGAATGAAATAATAATGAACAAAATATATAATTAGGGTTTATCAATTTGTACTATTGAATCAAAGTGATAAACATAAACAAACAAAAACTAGTAAGAACAAAAATGATATAACAATTGAATGTTTAAGCAAATTCAAGATTAAGACACAAAACCTGCATTGAAGGTTCCACCGAATTGTATATTGACTCCAAGCTACTGCCTGCATCAATATTATTTTTGGCCGAGCAAACATCAAACATGGTGATCACTGCCTCTGTTAGTTGATGAATGTTCATTGTTATACTCCTCGATTGTTGATAATTTGCTTATGGCCTTGTTGTTTTTATCTCTGTTCTTTTTCTTTGATTGCCGTTATCTAGGGTTTTCTCCCTCCTTCTTCATTTGTGTGTTTAATGCTAGTATTTATAGGAAAAATAAAGAGTCCTAATCCTATTTTAATAAGGAAATACCAATTGTTTAGGAAAAATTAGAAAACTGGGTAAAACAAGGTTTGGTTAAAAAATCATCAGCGCGCGGGCTATCGGCTGGCAGAAATTGTGCTGGCAAAAATGGGTGCAGCGGGCTAGCTGGCAAGCCAATTCGACACAGAATTGGCTGCGACAAATTGGGAAGTGCCCAATTTGCCCTAGATTGCGGCAAAAAGGGCTGCCGCGTGTGGCTCGCCGATCCATCCGATTTTTTTATTTTTTTTATTTTTTTCATTTTTATTAAAAATAATAATTAAATATTATTAGTAATTAAAATATTATTAAAATAAATAAAATATCATAAAAATTATTTTAGACTATCATATTGGATTGGGTCAAAAATTAAGGGTCTACAAGTCATTCCTCCCTTCTTTGGAACTACATGTACAGAACATACCCAAGAACTATTAGAAATGGGATAAATAATTCCTACATCTAAAAGCTTAGTCACTTCTTCCTTTTCTACCTCTTTCATATTTGGATTTAATCTTCTTTGTTGATCGATCACAGGTTTAGAATTTTCTTCCAACAATATTCTATGTATACAAATTGAAGGGCTAATTCCTTTAATATCAGATATTGTCCAACCTATTTCTTTCTTATATCTTTTAATCAAATCTAAGGTTTGACTTAATTGAATTTTGAACAAATTAGCACTGACAATAATAGGCAAAGTATTGTTGGTTTGAAGGTACACATACCTGAGATGATTTGGAAGAGGTTTTAGTTCTAGATCCGGTGCCTTTTCAATAGAAAGAGATGGTAAGGTCTTACCTTTTTCAAGAGGATCAAAATTTTGAAAGTACATGATTAGAGTTTGTTGAAAAGTTGAAGCATAAGCTGTTACTTCCTTATTTTAATCCATTGATGTAGAACTTTATACAAGGCATGTTTCCAAGGAATCATCACCTGTTTGTTCACTTAATTCTACACACATTCATCTATAACATCAATTAGAAAACAATCATCAAGACATGTTGGATGTTTGGCTGCTTTCATCATGTTAAATTCCACTCTCTCCTCTCCTACTTGAAATGTAAGTTTTCCACCGTAAACATTGATCATGGTTCAGCTGTAGCCAAAAATGGCCTTCCAAAAATAAGTGGAATTTCAATGTCCTCGTCCATTTCAAAAATCATAAAATCTACTAGAATGTAAAGCTTATGCACATTCACAAGGACATTTTTCATATTGCTTATCTAATTTTTGTTTCTTTAATCTTTGAGGAAAAGGAATTGGAGGCACGTAGGGTTTAATAGTTTCTTTCGGTACTTCTTTAATTCCTTCTTCTTTTTCTTTTTCCTTATCTAAATCTGGGGCTTTATTTGGTTGAGGCTCCTTAAGTTGTAAACCACTTATTAAAGTAACAACTTTACATTATTCCCTTAGATTAACCTCCATTTGGCTAGGAGCTCCTTGGTTCCGAGTATTTAGTGATCCTGCAAATTTGACTAACTTGAGTTTTAAGATTTCTATTTTGTGTTGTGAGACATTCAATTTTCTACTGAAGTTTTTCAAATTGCTTTTCAATTTTATCATACCTTTCTGATGTTGCTCCAATGAAGTTTTCTAAAGCTGATTCATATCTGGGTTTTTCTAATGAAGTGGATCCCAAATTTTGGTTTTTCACATATGGAGGTTGAAAGGGAGCTCTTTGGTTGTTTTGTTTTCCCTAATAAAAATTTGCATGATTTCTCAAAGTTGGTTTGTAATTATTTTCTTGAAAGTTTTGACCCCTATTTTGATTCCCTAAAAATTGGACTTGCTCTATAATTCTACAATCTGATGTCTCATGGTTTCCTCCACATCCTTCGCATGCTGAAGATGATGACAAATTGACATGCTCTAATTTCTTAGCAATTGTATCTATTTTAGCTGCAAGCAATGAAGAGTTATCAATTTCATGTAATCCTACAACTCTTTTATGTATTCCTTGTTCTGAAGTCCAATGATAATTATTTGATGTCATTTCTTGAATCAAATCATTGGCTTCTGAAGGAGCTTTATTCATCATTGCACTGCCTGCTGCTGCATCAACTGTTCCTTTGATATTTGGATGAGACCATTATAAAAGGTTTGAATCAAAAGCCATTCTGGTACTCCATGGTACAAACACTTTTTTTGTAAATTTTTAAAATGTTCTCAAGCTTCATACAAACTTTCTCCATCTAATTGAATAAATCTTGTGATATCATTTCTTAATTTAGCCATTTTTGCTGGTGGAAAATATTTGGCAAGAAAAGCTGCGGCTACACCATTAATTTTAAAAGTGTCACACATTTCTAAGAAATTAGATATATGAGCATAGGCATCTTCGAGTGGTAAGCCATGAAAAACTAATTGTTGAATCAATTTAATAAGTGTTGGCTTTAAATCAAAAGTATTTGCTTGAACAGGTGGTTTAGCAACGGTGGATCTTGGTTGAGCAGAGGGCATAGCATATTGCTTAAGTGTCATAATTTGTAGATCTCCCATGGTTGATTCTTCATTGGTTGAATTTTTAATTTTAAGTTTTAATGTTGAAGTTCCTTCCACTGTTTGTTCTTCTTTCCTCTCTTTCTTCTTTTTCCTCAAAAGTCATTCAATTTCTGGATTATATGTCTCAAGTTTTATATTAGGATTTCTTTGCACATAAACCATTAATGTTCAATTAAAAGTAAATTAAAATAGAAAAAAAAAATCCAAAGCAATAATAGTTTAATATTATTAATATCAAAATGCTTGCCTTCCCCAGCAACGGCGCCAAAAACTTGTTAGGACTTGGGCCAAGCTATCTGCAATTACACAGGTCGTATCAAGTAATACAATGATAAGTAGAGTATCATTCCCATGAGGAATGTTGTTTTAAGCACTAAAGAGTTAAACTAATTATTATTTGGATAATAAAAGTTGGTTTAAGATTAAATTAAACTTTAAACAAAAGTAATTTGATGAAATTAAATCTAGTAATATGAAACATAGCGTTAAGTCACCTTTAGGAGTTCATTATGGATTTTCTAAGTTATTGATTTTTAATTTAGTTTCCCTTATTATTAATGGTTGAATTCTCCTTAATTAAGCTTAAGTCTCTCTCAAGTACTAAAGCTAATATCAATTTAACCCTTATGTCTACTCTCGTGATCACAAGTAATTAAATCAATTCATTAAGTTTTGTGAGAATCTTGAATCAACTTCTTAAATGTTTAACCTTATCTCTAAGTAAAAAACTTATTTAAGATTGTTACCTCCTTGGACAAATATTGTGCTTCCACTCTCGCTCCATCACATAACATCTCAATTCAATTAATTATTGGCCAGATAATCATGGCAAGATCAAAGATAAGAAAATATCAAAACTAAACTTAGTTAAATCAAATAAGCAATAAGTGTTCCATAATAAACTCAATACAAGGGACTAACCCTAAAAAGAGTTTAGTTCCTCATCATTGAAAGTAAGTGTAAGCGGGAATTTTCGCCCCCACTACCATATGGAATAGTTTTTGCGACTTCGGCACTGTTAGGCTCAGGGCCTTAGAGAAAACGAGCCTAAATCCGGAGAAAATGGAGTCACCACCTGGACGGACCAAAAAAATAGAAACGGGTGGATGACTCAATTCCTAAGGAATTCCTAACCCCCTAATGGGTTTAAAAAGTTAGGTGTGTGTGGGTAAGGTGAGAATGACCCATCACTCCCGCAACGCTCGGTTCTTTGGAACCGACCTCCTTTTTAGGTATAAATATTATATAATTCTTAATTATTATGATATAATCCATACTACAAATAATAATTAAAATAAAAGCATCATTGTATTACAATAAAAGTAATGTTCAAATAAAACAAATAAATGGACACCCATTCGAGGATGGAAACATGTCCTTACATCATCCAATATCTAAAACTAAATAGGACACCCATAAAAAGATGGAAATGTGTCCTTTGCATCAATCCAAAAATAGAAAAATAATTTAAACTACATGAAGCTTAACTAATGAGATACCCATAAAGTGGATACATACCTCTTACATTATTGATACCTAAACAAATAATAACAATGAAGAAAATATCCATCGATTCATTCATCATAAATTAAATCAATCAACCATCCAAATTCAAGTAAATCATTCATAATAATATATAACAAATCACATAATCAAATCTAAAATTAAATAAAATAATAAATGTATAAATTTAGGGTTTTAGAGTTTTAATGACCAAATTAGGGTTTTTAGGGTTTAGGAAAATATGATTATGGTTTTTAGGGTTTTGAAAAATAAGGCTATGGTTTTTAGGATTTTGAAAAACAAGGCTAGGGGTTTTAGGGTTTTGGAAAACAAGATTAAAAAATTGGTTTTAGAACTTTTATTATTTTAGAGATTGATTTTAGGGTTTAGTTTTAAAAACTATTTTAGGGTTTAATATTGAAAGTAAGCTACTGTCATATTTAAGGTTTTAAAGAAAATTTCCTTTAAAATGTAGGGTGCTAGAGAATTGATTTTTCATACTTTAAAACTAGTTTAGCAATTCGTTTTTGAAATCAAATAAACAGTTTAATGTGGTTTGATTAATCAACATAAAAACCAACACATCCGAATGATTTATATTTTAACCTTATGGATTATAGATTCATGGATTCTGGATATGAATGGAACATCAGGACGTGGACATGGTTACTACATGAAATAACTAAACAAGCTAATGACTACTGTGATTAATGAAATGATCAAAGTAAACAATGAAACCTAAAATGAAAAGTAAAATAATTTAAATAGAATATTTAAAGTACTGTGATTATAAAAATAATTAAATGAAAGATCGCAAACCTCCGTTGTAGGTTCCACCAATATTCAAGTTTATAAATCTTAGTTGAAATGAGATGAAGAAAAATGGGTAGTATTGCCTTCTATTTTGAGAGCTTTAGTGTTTCTGTTCACTGCTCTCTCGAGTTGCTAGGGTGTAGACCCTTAATTTTTTATCCAGTCCAGTTCGATATTTTTAAACAGTCCAAAATAATTTTTGTGGTATTTTTAATAATATTTATTACTTATAGTATTTGTTTTTAATTAAAATAAAAGATATAAAAAAAGAAGAAGAAAAGATAAAATATAAATAAAAACCTGCGGCGAATTGGCCACAAGCCAATTTGCTGCAAATTTTTCTGCGGCGAAATGGCCAGGCCAATTCGCCGCAGGAAAATCCTGCGGTGAATTGGCTAGCCCGTGCCTAGCGCTCGCAGCAATTTTTTTAGCAGCAACAATATTTTTACCAGCACGCTTTCGCACACCTGGCCTGCGCGCGATTTCGCCAAAAGCCTATTCTACTTGGTTTTTAATTTTGTTTCCTAAAAGGTTTTTATTTTCATAACCAATTAGTATTAGTTTTTTATTTTTTCCTGTAAATACCACATTAAAACACATAGAAAGGGACTTTGATCTTTTAAAAAGGGATCTAAAAAATATTATTGGACTTTGGACTTTTGGATTTTTTCAGCCAAACAAGAGAACCTTGAAGGAGCAAGAGGCAGTGAGTAAGCAACAACAATCCATGAAAGGCAGCCTACATTGTCTTTATTATTGTTCAACCAAAATTCAAAGATTGTGGTGGAACCAACAATGGAGGTTTGATTCTCAATTTCTTTGTTTATTTTTACAGTAGCTTCATCAAATTGGATTAATTATTTCATCATACAATTTGATCAATTATTTTACTTACCATCCAAACTCTGTTTGAAACCCTAAAACTATTTCTTTTAAAACCCCAATGCCTTAATACTCGTAGCACATATTTTCAAAATCTAAAACCCTAATTACACTTTTCTAAAACCATAAAATAATATACTTTCTTCTTAAAACCCTAACCTAATCTCTAATTCAAACATCCAGTAGCCTTATTTTAGAAGTATCAAAAGCTTTAACCCTAATTAATTCTTTTTTCCAAAATCACATAGTAGCATTATTCTTTTAAAAAATAACATTAGTTTCTTCCAATTCCGAAACCCTATTTTCTAAATCTTAAACCCTAAAATTTTGATTTTCAACACCAAAACCTATAACCCTTAAAGCCAGTTTCCAAAATTTTCTGGAGCGCTGTCCCCTTGACCCCCTCCCGCTAACCGAATAGCGGGACCGCCATGTGGGCTCATCAAAGGCGTTAATATTTATTTGTATATTGTAAGTCTTTATGTTTAACTTCCTTTATTATGACTATTGAAAATACAGTAGCTTTATTCAAAGTACAAACCTAAACCCTAATTTATTCAAATCATAAATCTAAATTAATTCTATTTTCCAAATCATCACAGTAACTTGTTCCTTTCAAATATCTAAAGATTTTATTTAATTTTCATAAGCTTCAATCTTATTTACTTAAACCCTAATTGTTAAACATAAAACCCAAGAAACCCTAATTGATACATGAACCCTAAGGTTATATACTTGCTGTTTTATTTAAATTGGATGAATGTTTATTATATGTTTTGATAATTGATTTATTTAATTTTGATATTTGATTTGTTTATCATGAATGGATGTTTACTTTTATCGAGTTGTTTTAATTTCAAAACTTTTTAAGAGGTATGTTTCCATATGTTGGGTACCTCATGTATTAAGCATTATGTAATTTAAATTGCTTTTATATTTTGGACCAATGTAAAGGACACATTTTCACCTTTTGGTGGGTGTCCTATTTAGTTTTAGACATGGACAATGTAAGGACATGTTTCCATTCTCGGATGGGTGTCCATTTATTTGTTTTGTTTGGACATTGCTTTGATTTTAATATAATGATGTTTTATTTTAATTGTTGCATGTAGTATGGATAATATTGTTATATTTAAGAATTTTATAATATTAAGGCCTGCAAATGAGGCCAGTTCCAATGAACCAGGCATTATGGTGGTGCTGGGCCATTTCTCACCTTCCCCACATGTACCCAACTTTTCGAACCCATTAAGGGGTTGGGTATTCCTTAGGAATCGAGTCATCCATCCCTTTCTTTTTCCCGGCCCATCCGACTGGTGACTCCATTTTCTCCGGGCTTAGTCCCGTGTTCTCTAAGGCCCCAAGCTTGAATAGTGTCAAAGTCGCAAGAACCATACCACCGGGAGTGGGGCCAAAATCCCCGCTCACATAGGATTTTTAGCTTCCTGTGTTTTTATTTCTTTTTCTGCTGCTAATAACGATGGTTTTTTTTTGTTTCCCTCCTCTTTCTATTATTGTTTAAAACCTATATTTATAAGTGATGATTAGCTCAAAAACTGTAAACTCGCATCAGTTTTCTACTTATCCACGATTTTCATCTGATGCAACTTGAATTATTTGAGAATATCCACATAAAAATCATTTGAATTCTAGATAAAATGTCACCATATCAAACTGAGCTCAAAGCAAAATAGGACCATCTTGAAGTAGGGAAGACCCAATTCGATATGGACATTCCCATGTTGATATAGGAATTTCCCAAATCGATATTGGAGCCCATGTCGATTTGGGAAATTCCCAAATCAATATGGGAGTCCCACATCGACTTGGGAAAGTCCCAAATCGATATGGGACTCCCCATGTCAATTTAGGAATTTTGCAAATCGATATGGGAATCCATGTCGATTTTGGAAAGTCCTAAATCCATATGGACCTTCCCATATCAACTTGGGAAAGTCCCAAATCGATATGGGACCTTCCCATATCAATTTAGGGCATGCCAAATCGATATGGACTATGCCATATTGATTTGGGAAGCCCTATTTGACATGGTTACACCCACACAAAATTAGAGCCGACCAAACCTTCAAAATAGGCCCATTTAGGTTTTTAAAGATTGAACCATCATATTTTAGGTTGTATGAATTGAACCAATCAAATTTAAAAGCTTAAAATAGGTTTAAGCCATTAAGAATGGACCGATAATGCTTTGGCCACTTTTATTAAGACCAAACTAGCTTAGACCCTAAATTAAGGTTCTACAGTTTGCCCCTTGCTTGAACGATCTTGAATTTATTTAGAGAGTGAAAAACAACATGAGTTTGAGCTGATTTTGGACACGGATGGATTTTGAACATGGGGTTTGGTTTGTTTAGGTTCTGGACCCGATCTAGCTTGGGTTTTGGACCCAGTTTGGTTTTGGTTTTAGACCCGAGATGAGTTCTGGACTTAAAAATAATTTTGGGTTCCAGTCCCAATGTGAGTTCTGGACTCAAAAAATGATTTTGGATTCTAGACCAGAGTTGATCTGGGTTCTAGAGTTAAAAATAATTTTGGGTTCTGGACCTTAGATGATTTGGGTTCTGGACTCGACGTGAGTTCTGAACTCAAAAATAATTTTGGGTTCTGGACCCGAGGTGAGTTCTGGACTCAAAAATAATTTTGGCTTTTGGACCTAAGCTAATTGGATTCTGAACCCGAGGTGAGTTCTAGAATCAAAAATAATTTTGGGTTCTGGATCCAGTTTGGCTTGGGTTCTGGACACGAGGTACCTGCAAAAATTAATTGTAGTCAGTAAAGTATTTGCAAAAAAGTTAGCTATTTTTTATTTTATCTAGATACCTATGTACTCTTACCCTCTCTGTGGAAAGAATATTTAGAAAAATATTTTTTAGACACGCAAATAAAATAGACCCATCATAAATATATACTGTGTGCTCAAGTGCTGTGTTCTTAAAAATGAATTATTGAAAAAGTAAATGCAGGAGATGAATTATTGAAATAAATGAGACATGGGACATATTTTCATTTTCTTTGACTTAGGCACATTATTATGTTTCACCTTATCCTCAGCTATGCCTTCTATAAATAGAAATATTTGTGCAATTCAACCGTAGCTTTGCAAAATCTCCCAAGTTTCTCATTTTTGCTTTCAAAAACATTGTTCAAGTTTTTTTTTAAGTTTTCAAATTTTTCAAAGAAATATAAAGGAAATGGCAGTACCTCAACATGCATCTAGGACCGGACCACGTATGGACCCTGAAATGCTAGCTTACCTCAGAAATTGAGGATTGAATCAAATTTCAATTTTACCGGGGATGCACCTCCATAAAAGTTCACAAGAAAAAACACAGGTATTTATTAAAATTTTTTTTTATTATTTATTTTTTATAAATGTTATGACTTTGATGCACTTTTATGTATTTTTTTATTATGTACAGTAGGAAAACTAAATGAGTTAACTAATTCTAAAAATAATAGGCCTATGCATGAAGAAAATAATTTTAAGCAGTGGGTAAAATATTATTGCATAAAAAAATAGAAAAATAAAATTTTATTTAGAATAAATACATATAAAAAATAAGGCTAACAAGAATAAAAACATGATGTGAAAAAATGCAAAAACAAATAAAAAAATAAGAAAAATAAATTAAGTGAGACAATAAAATTATTGGGAAGCTAAAAATAATTTTTATGTAATTTTATGTATTTTTTATATTTTTATATATACTTTTTATAAGAGTAATTGTTAGGGGTGATATACTTACTTGGCTAGATTTACCTTTATTGTGGCAGTTTGATAGCTGTGTGATTCATGGCAGTGGGATTATCCATAAAGCCTGTGAATGGTATGATCAAGTATCGCATGCAGTTTGACAAATGAGCAGTGGATGACACCGTTCACACTTTTCATTTGCCTATTGGATAAATGACCATTGGCCTTATAGATTTTACTGTGATAACATGCTTGACATATGAAGGGATCCCTATTCCTTTGACAAATAATATATTGACTGAGGATGAAATTCATAGATTAATTTGTCTAGGTCCTAGGTAAAGGGGAGCATGCAAAATAAAATATGAATACATCTAAGAGTATTAGATTAGGCAGTCTAGACCAGTTCATGGTAAATGGGCAGAGAGATATACCCTCAGATTTTTGCTATACCTGCTTGCGACAATAATTTTAAGTAGCACTGAGTCAGCAGTTCACCTGTCGGTGTTGCATGCTTTGGCATATTTTGATCTTGTCCCTTTTTATGATTGGGGAGAGGCTGGCCTTGCTTGTGGGAGAGGTTGGCCTTGCTTGTCTTTATTATGGTTTTGACAAAATTAGCAGGAACAAGATATCATTTATAGGCATGATGGCCATTGTGGAGGTATGGGTTCTCTTTTTTCACTAATTGGAACAATGGTTTATGATCAAAATTAATATCTTTTGATCTTGACAGGTGTGGGCCTATGAACATAATCTTGTGAGAGCACCTCATATTTCTGGAAGACAGGTGGGATACCCGAGATTGAGCTTTTGGCTGTCAAGTGGCAGAGAAGTGGCTGGTTGCCATCATGTGCATTCCCGGCATTATTAGTTCAGTCAGTTGACTTGGGATTAGGTAAAAAACACAATTAGTAATACCATAGAATTTAATGAAAATGACTTACTGGTATCTTTTGTGTTTTAGTTGAATGTCGCTTGGTGGAGAGCAAATGAAAGGGCTAATTGGACTACCAACATGAACAATGCATTGCCCTTGTCGAATTATTATTAGACCGATTTTGAGCAGTTGGTTTCTAGGTGAGAGAGCACACAACTGGTTCGTTGGCCCTAGTCAAAGGCGGGTGCCAACCAATGTGTGACACCCCTATACCCTATATATATTCTATACACATACCCCATATATGTATAATATGCATATAAGACATAAGGATGCCACATTACAGATCCATTCAAACCTTTCATTATTGTATTTATACAAATATATGTATAAGAACACAAGAACATTTTTCATTTAATTACATATATACATTTATACATTGTCTTTCCAAAAATTTACTTATATACATATACATATGGTAAAACTACAAAATAACAAAAATGTACATGTATGCACCACCATCTAGTTGGTCTCTGGCACACTCTCAGTCTTCTTGTGGTACAAATATCCGACTCTTAGATCAGCAATCTACTTACCTACGTGATTCACACAACCGCGCTAAGCTTCAAAGCTTAGTGGTACATATAAACAATATATATATACAAATACACAAATACAAATATCACATCCTTATCCATATATAATATGCACAAATATAATATTGGGATTCACATCCCACTTACACATCAGTACACTATTGGAAAATCACATTCCATATTCGTACATGACTATTGGTCTTCACATCCTGCTCACACATCATTCCAATTACTAAGTTCAGTTGTCACACTATCAATTTTTTGGCCTAGCTCAGCTCGGGTCCATTTTCAATTTCAATCACATGACCTATGTAATATCCCAATGCATGCCCTAAAAGTTTTGATTATGTTGTTGTTGTATATTGGATTGAATGTATATGTATGTGATAAGAAAAGAATTTGGAAGAGAATGTTTATGCATATGTGTTTTGGGAAAGAAAAGAGGGTTTAGAGAGAAGTGTATATGTTGTTTATATGATATATATATAACTTATAAGTTGGTCAAATATGTGGTCAAGGGAAGAAGATATTTTTAGTTGAGAATTGTGAAATGACTTAAAAGGACAAGTGATTGTAAGGAAATCAAAACATGTGGTTAAAGGGTGTTTTGGTAATTGCTTGAATTGAAATACTTGGTGGAGATTTAAAGATGAGTTGACTTTGGGCTTCTTGATTGTTCTTTGTGTTTTCTTCTTCTTTTTCCTTCATCTTGGCCAGCTCTCCCATAGACAAAGGAAAGCAAAAGACAAAGTGAGGATCTTGAGGTGTTTAACTCAAATTGAAGGAAGATTGAAGTGATCTAGTGGATGATACAAGAAGTCTTATAACTTTGGTAAGTTCTCTTGTGATCTTTGTGCTTATTTGAAATGATATTTGAGTTTGATAGATTTTTAAGAGTGTGTTGGTTGATTTTGAGATGTGAGAAGTGTTTGAGTGATTTGATGATGGATTTTGAGTATGGATTGAAGAAAAGAGTAAGTGGTTGGAAGAGATGATGTTGTATATGTGGTGAGGGTTTTGAGATGATTTTGTGTTTTGTGTTTGATGTGTGTTTTGGCTTGTTTTGGTGTGTTGTAAGTTTGAGATGAGTTTTGAGTATGTTTTGTTAAGATTGTTTGAAGAGGATGTTAATGAATAGAAGTGTGTTGTTGAGTGTTTGGTTGTTTTGACCGGAGTTTTGATTTGTGGCCGGACACGCCCATGAGCACGTCCAGGGTTTTTAGGCGTGTCAATTGTGTTGGAGGCAGTAGGTTTGACACGACCAGTAACACGCCCGTGTTATTGAGCGTGTCATAGCTACTGTGAGTTTGGAGAATTTACACGGCCAGGAGCACGTTCATGATGTTGAACGTGTTGTTATGGTTGAGAGGCAGTAGGTATTACACGCCCATGAACACGCCCGTGTGGGTGATCGTGTCAGGGTTAGGGTTTGCCCTAATTAATTCCTAATTGGATTATCTCTTGTGTATCCCTAAGCAAGTATATGCTATTACTTTTGATTTAGGTCTTGAAGATAGTGATTGATCATTGATTTAAGAGGTAGAAGGATCTTGAACAAGGAAGTGTTAAGAGTGGTGTGATTTGCTTTTGAGGTAAGTACAAAACCTATATGATTGTTTATAAGTACAAATGTGGCATTACTACATTGTTAATTTATATGAGTAATGTGTGTTGTTATGTTTATATCAATGATGATATATATATATATATGAATAATGTGAATGACATGATGATGCAAATGATGGTGTATATAAAAGATTGAAATGCTATGATGTGAATTGAGATGAAATGGAATATAAAGCCATTGTGATTGGCTATATTGATTCATTTGAGAATGAAATTGATAACAAATTAATAAATGAGTTGTGTGGCTAATGTGTTATTCCATTTTCAGAGTTTGTTGTTGGTGGCATGCCTAAAGATAGTAACAATCTATTGAAGTTAGGTTGGGCTTGATCCTTGAAGCCAAGTTGGGTTGAAGTTTAACATGTTTTACTCCCCTTGAAGCTTGGTTGGGTCTAGTCCTTGAAGCCTAATTGAGATGTTACAACCCTTGAAGCTAGGTTGGGTTTGGTTCTTGAAGCCAAGTTGGGTTGAGACTTAGCATGCTTTGTTCCCCTTGAAGCTTGGTTGAACCTAATCCTTGAAGCCTAGTTGGGTATATGTGATAATGATAAATGTGATAAAACCAAAGCATTAACTCTGAAAATTGAATGGCATATTAGTGTGTTTTGGGCCCATGCTTGTCTTTGTTTATATGTGATTCATTGATGGTAAAATAATTGAATAATGAAATTCATGAAAGGAATTTGAGATGTGATATGCTTATATGATTATGATTTGTGAAAGGCAAAGGTTTGATGTTAGCTCTTCACTTATGATGTTGATATTAATGGAATGTGTGACATTACATAGCATACAAGCATAATGTTAGCATGTTTTGTACTACTAAGCCCTTGGCTTAGCGCGATAGTGTTGATCGCGCAGGTGATAGAGTTGATAGAGTTGAACCCGAGAGCTCTTCGAGGCCGAGTGAGAGTAGACATTGAAGAGTTGATTTTGGGACTTAAAGATCAGAGAAGATTTGCCAATCATGTATAACTCTTTTAATATTTTGTAAAGTATTGTTTATAATGTGAATATATGTACATTTGTAAATATAAATATTTAAATGTTTTCCTATATGTAAATAGTTCTAAATTCCGCTGCGTATTAAGTATATGTATATACATATATATATATATATCTATTTTGTTTTATATTACAGGTTAATCACTTATTTTTTTCTATTATGTATAATGAGAAAGATTATAGTATCATTGGAAATGTTTTGAATGTTAAGAAAATTCGTAGCATTCCTATATTCGATGCATGTATACTACATTGTGGTGTATGTAGTGTGCATGTATTGGATGTGGGGGTGTTACAACCTAGCTCTGCTTAGGTCAACCGTCATCTCAAACACATCACCCAATTCTACTAGGGTCAAGACCTAGCTCAACTCAAGTCTACCATCATTTCAAATACATGACCCAGCTCTACTCGGGTTAAGACCTAGCTCTACTCAGGTCTATTAACATATGCACATCTAGGCCTAGCTCTGCTCAGGACCTCTCATGCAAATCTAATCAATCTCAACACAATTAGACAAGTAATGATATAGGTTACATGTATATAACATCACTTTAGTTTATACTTTTCCAGTGATCATCACCGTTCTTGATCACATCACATTACCAGTTCACATTATTCATACATAGGTCACATGCATTACCAATACTCATCTTCCATTTCTTTCACATTTTCTCACATTCAACTAGGCATATTGCCTCATTTCTCATTTTTCCCATTCATTTCAATATCATATCATTTCATATAATCATTTCAATGCCATATCATTTCATTTCATCATTTTAATGTCATATCATTTCATTTCATCATTTCAATATCATATCATCACAATGTATCACATTTTATGCTATCTAGTCATTGTCAATGGCTTTTCACAATATCTTTGATGCATACGCAACAAAACCAAATTACCTAAATACTTTGGGTCATTTTCACATATTGCACGTGTTTCACTTTATACTCAATTTAGCCATTATGAATGGCTTCACAATGCATTTAATGCATACATGGCAAATAACATGACATAGCACATTGTGATTCAATGTTCAATATATCAAATAGCTTAACACATTTCCAATCAAAATGTGTTCAGCCCAATGTAATGCAAACATAACCCAAACTCAA
Organism: Garcia nutans; assembly: GCA_947685225.1. NCBI lineage: Eukaryota > Viridiplantae > Streptophyta > Magnoliopsida > Malpighiales > Euphorbiaceae > Garcia > Garcia nutans. Next base: position 8,731,320 of record CANTUV010000003.1, on the reverse strand, counting down.
GCCAACAACTTAAATCTTTACTTTCTCTAACTCATCATAATTTGATCTTCTAAGCAAGTTATGAATAGACAAGTTATTAATAACATCAATCTATATATCTTAATTATACAACTCAAATCCTCTCTTTCCTTCTTAACTCATAACACCTAATTCAATACTCCATACTTCGGAGTTTCTCATTAACTAATACTATGATAAGTTTCCAAACTAAAAATAATATCATATTCATCTCATCCTTACCATATTCAGTATTCATTAATAAGTTACACCTAACATCCAACCACATTTCCCATTTCATATTTCCATCATGCAAGCATAAAGCCACACTCGCCATATGACTCATCCACATACCAATATTTAGCATAATTAACATATTTTATCATAATTCTTCAAGTGACACACTCAACTTACAAAAACTTTGACAAGCCCAGGGACATGGGCGTGTCACTACTCGTGTCCTTAATACTGACTTACAGTAGCTGTGACATGCCTAGAGACATGGGCGTGTCACTGCCTATGTCCTTAATACTGCTTTACAGTAGCTACAACACGCCCAGAGACATGGGCGTGTCACTGTCCGTGTCCTTAGTTCTGTATTATAGTGATTACAACATGCCCAGCGATATGGGCGTGTCATTGGGCGTGTCAGGCTAAATCTCTGGGTATGCCCATGAAATCGCAAAAACACTCTTTCACTCCATTTCATCAATACAATGCTCACATATCACATAGCAACTGCAATCCATGCTAAATCAAATATGCACAATCTCAAAATCATATATATAAACTCAAGATCGTGTATACAAACCAAAGAAGTTATATATACAAATCTTTGGTTATTCCCAAGCATACTCTTATTTATTTACTTCTTGTTAATCTAAACACAAAATCATAATAACAATCATCATGTATTTTATTCATACCATCATCCATATATCAATTCACCCAATCTCCAACTCAACTTTACCAAACCCTTACTCTTTTCCTCAATTCCAACTACTCATATTATCCTCGACATCTAACCATATTTACTTCATCTATATATCAATTATATATATATATACTTCAACATATCATTGTCATCATATTAATCAATTAATCATCAATTTCTCTCACTAACTATAGACCCTTAATTTTTGACCCAGTCAAGTCCGATATTTTTAAACAGTCCAAAATAATTTTTGTGGTATATATTATTTATTTTAATATTTATTATTTGTTTTGATAATATAATATTTATTTTACTAATTATTTATTATTTATTATTTATTATCATTTATATTTATTATTTATTATTTGTTTTATAATATTTATTTTACTTCTCATTTATTATTTATTTATTTTATTAATATTCATTATTTATATTCAATATATATATATAAATAAAAAAAAGAGAAATCGGCGACGGCAGAATCAGTGACAAATTGGCTTAGGCCAATTCATCGCAGGCTTCTCCTGCTGCAAAATTAGCCTCAACAACCCATTCCTCGCAATCTCGGCTAGTGCAGTCTAGCACGCTTAGGCCGATCCTAGTGCAACATCACCCAATTCCAATCTCGCCGGGGCCCACGTGCAGTTTTTGCCAAAACCTTATTTTACTTGGTTTTTAATATTTTTCTAAACAATTTTTATTTCCTTAACCAATTAGTATTAGGTTTTTATTTTTTTTATAAATATCATATTAAAAACACAAAGAAAATAAAAGAAAATTGACTTAAGAATTATTCGGACTCTTCTTAGCAATTTACTCAGATCTTTGGACATTGGCCTTTGGATTGCATGCTGGAACTCTGGGAAATTCAGTATCCATCAACAAAAACCCTAAGAAAGCTTCATCAACTTGAAACAGCAAGCAACAAAGCAGTAACCCTAAACTGTTTGAACAATTTTACAAAGGTAGCGATACACCGTCTTGGTTTCTGCCCAACCAGAGTTTAAGTTATTAAATTTTGGTGGAGTCTTCAAATGCAGGTACAACCTCCTAAACTCTCTAAAATCATAATGAGTTATGTTTACTAATATTATGAAGTTCATATCTGTTGTTTAGTTTAAACATGTCCAAATAAAGTTCTGTTTGATAACATTATCAATTTATATCCACAGTGTCTTCATTGAAATATATTCAATAGTCATGTCTCTGTGAACACTCGAATTTTGAGGCTCGGAAAGCCAATTTTCTCAGACTACTGAAAACCGGGCCGGACCGGACGTCCCCGGTAAAATTCACCGGAAGTATATCGATATGGTACTTGAAATGTCCGGGACGACGTGAGGATCACGGATATGATCCCGGAATAATTTTTGGAGGTCTCTAGCTCCCGAAAAATCAGTTTGAGCGAAAACCGGCCAAAATCGGCGGCCCGGCCGCCGTGACCCGGCGGCTCAACCGCCAAAATCGGAGGCTCGGCCGCCGTGACCGGGACTTTTCTGATTTTACCTATAAATAGGCTTCAGATTTTTAGAAAAAGGGGGGACTTTTCTGGGTGGGCCTCATGCTGTCGAATTCTTTTCACGCTTAAAAACGATTAAGAACTTTTATTTGCATAAATCTAACCGTGTGCTGCAGGAAACAATCTGTAATCAAGAATCATAATCCCCGGTTCAAGAAAACGAGATCTGGAACTTCGAAGCGGGAAAATCCTAAGCAAGGTAATATTTCAATCCATCATTTGTCAATTTAAGCATATCATAAGCATTCTATCTTCTTCTCAATTTCTTCTCGGTCAAAGACCTAATCCTTTTAGGTCTAAGGCCTAATGGACTAATCAATCAGCCTCTTTGGCACAAAGACTTAAATTACATCTTTTTGGTACAAAGTACCTACATTTCACAATTAAAATCAATCTGTTGGCACGGAGCCTAAATTACACCATTTTGGTACGAAGTACCTAAAATTTCACAATTTAGCACTAAGTGCTGAAATTCACATTTTTGGCATGGAGCCCAACCACACTTGGCCAAAGGCCCAAAATTTGCACTCTTTTGGTACAAAGTACCTAAAATTGGAGAATTTAGCACTAAGTGCTAAATCTCACATCTTTGGCATGAAGCCCAACCACACTTGGCCAAAGGCCTAAATTGCACTCTTTTGGTACAAAGTACCTAAAATTGCACCATTTAGCACTAAGTGCTAAATTTCACAACTCTGGCATGAAGCCCGACTCAATTAAAATCAACCTTTGGCATGGAGCCTAAATTCCACTCTTTTGGTACAAAGTACCTAAATCTCACATCTTTGGCATGAAGCCCAACAATGCACGAAGCATACACACACACATGCATGAAGCATAATTTTCATCGCCTTTAAATAGGCTTTTCCGAACTACATGGGCTTTGATCTCCTATTCAAACGGGAGTATGTAGGCATGTTTGGGATTCACCCCAAATAGCAAGTCCACCAAACTACCAACAATCTTTTTGTCTTTAAATTTGTTCCATTTTTGCAAGTTAATCAAATGCATGACATAGTCCCCGAATCCTCCTTGGGTTCGCAGACTAGAAGCCTTTACATTGGATGCATTATTGGAGTCAAACAAGGGTTTTCTTAGTTTTTCCCTTCGAACAAAATAAACTGAGTGACGACTCCCGACAACGAGTGAACTTTCGCCCGGATCCTTTTCGGGCGGAAAACCGAGGTTCACAATCTGGCGACTCCACTGGGGACCCATAAAAATGATTTATGGGATTCTAAGTGGACTACTATTGCTTATTTGATTGATTTGACACTAGGGACCATAAAAACGATTTATGGGATCCTAGTAGATTGTTATTATTTGTTTAACCAATTTGCCCTTCTTTAGGGTATTTTTATTCATTTTGCAGGGTACCCTAGCATTATATATCCTTTCTTTAAGGATATTGGACTGAAGATTGAAGAAAGGAATCTTTTTCCTTTGATGGATCTATTTTTTTGACTACTTGTGCATTTGTTTTCTCATTCAGAGAATCTTTTTCTCTTGCATATATGGGGGAATCTTTTTCCTCCATTGCATAAAAAATTATTTTCAAATGAATTTCTTCTCTTTCTGTTCAAAGTTCTGAGTCTGGATAGCAAGTAGCGCTGACCGGCAGGTCTCCTTGATTATGCCGGCGGACAGCCAAAGCGTCCTCCCTGTTGTCGCAAACCATTCCAATCCTTTTGGAGTGGCCCATGAGTAATCATACTGTTGGACCCACGCGAAACTCCTTGTTTCACATGTGGTTAGGTATATCTTACTCAAGACTCAAGGGTCCCTATGATAAGCCGATTCTCTATTTTTACATAACAATAGAACCTTCCCTTAGGTTGTATGTACCCAATGATAGTGCCACATACCATTAAAATGAATTGCGATGTGATGAGGTGCATTCATGCAACATAACAACACAGTTTTGGGGAAAATCTTTTGATATGTGCAAGTGGACCAAGAGTTTTCCTACCCTACACACTACCCTGATCCTTTACCCTTGACCTTTTCAGGTATCCACCATCCGTGTGCCGTCACCTACACAAACTACACCAACTCCAACTGGGCAATCACCCACAAGCTCTACCACTCCAACTTCACCAACCACTCCTATTCCTGAAATGGCTACAATTGAATAGATCAAGGCCTTGTTAGATGGACAGGCTAAGGAAATTGAAGCTAGGATGCAAGAAAAAATTGATGAAGCTTTAGCCGCCCAAAGGGTAGCCATCCTGGCTGAATTAGGAGGAGCACCAAAGACAGTCCCTACTCCTGGAAATTTAGGGAAGGAACCTATTGTGGGACAAACTAGTACCCCCATGACTGCTCAGAATACCCCTGTCATCAATTTAGAGGATCCACCCTCTAAGAATGTCAATGAAACAGACGAACTGAAAAGAAAACTTGAATTGCTTGAGAGGTCAATCAATGCCATGAAAACTCACAAAGAGGTGGTAGACATGGATTCCTTATCCTTGTTTCCCCAAGCCAGATTGCCTCCAAAATTCAAGATGCCTGGGATGGACAGATTTGATGGGACTACTTGCCCTAAAACTCACCTCAAGATGTATGTGGGGGCATTAAGCCCTTGGGGTCTAAATGATGAGCTCTTTGCTCAATTATTCCAACAATCTTTGACTGGTACTGCCCTCAAGTGGTTTGTAAGCCTGGACCGTGCCAAGATTAAGACCTGGGAGGATATCTGCAATGCATTCAACTCTCAATACCACTACAATATTGAGGTGGATGTCACTAGAAGGGAACTTGAGACTACCAAGCAGAACAACAATGAACCCTTCTCCTCTTTCCTTACGAGGTGGAGGGCAAAGGCCGCCCAAATGATCGATCGCCCTTCAGAACAAGAGCAGATTGATATCATAATCAGAAATTTAAAGCCTACATATCAAGCTCAACTGCAAACCCAATATCTACCTACTTTCAAATCGCTCATTGCGACTGCAACCAAGGTAGAAGATTTGATACAATTGGGTAAGATAGTAGATGAAGAAGCTATCTCGAAGTATAAAAAACAAGGCCAAGCTGCTAATGAAGTGGCCAATATTGCCCCTGCGAATCCTTTACGTGTGGGCAATTTTGGGCAAAGAAATCAGTCAAGAAGGCAATATACCGACATTGGAATGCCCCTTCATCTAGTGTTTAAAAAGGCCGTGGAAGGGAAATATTTGAAGCCTTTGGACCCAAGACCTCCTCCAAACCCATTACCTTCCAGTTATAAAGTCAATGAATATTGTGAATACCATCAAGGGAATGGGCATAAAACAGATGCTTGCTGGACACTCAAAAACCGCATCCAGGATTTGGTGGATAGTGGTGACATCATTCCTCTCAGGAGGCAACCAAACATTAACACTAACCCCTTGCCCAATCATTCCATCAATGCCATCACTTTGGAAGATTTCATGCAACTTAGTCTCTTTGATGAGGATGCTATGATAACCAATGTCGAAGACAAAAGGGACTTCACAAAGCTGATCAAGACAACAGATGGACCACTGATGAACTGGTATGTCAAGGAGGGACAAGCTGCTGTAGACAAAACTAGTCCAGTGTCACACCTTGAACCCGAGTCTTGTACCGAGTCAAATTCTGAGTCAAACACCAAGCCAGAGTCTAGTTCTGAGTCCTCTATAGCTTCAGATTTAGAGAACCCAAATGTCACATTTAATGTAATCTTGGAGAATGACTCTGCCATTATCAATGAAACTCTTCAAATTCTTGGTTACCCTGTGTCTTTTGCTTTCCAAGTATTATCTAGCAAAAATGAAAAAAAAAATGAAAAAATGAATGAAAAGATAATAATTGGCAAAGAAAATGAACATACATACATTGCATGTGATTGTGTGAATAAAGAACAGGTTCTGGAATGCACCAGAAAGTATGCCGACTGCTTCATGTGCAAGACAAGTGATGTCACGGGAATAGACCCAGCCATGGCAGTTCACAAGATTCCGCTATACCCAGATGCGAAGCCGGTTAAGCAGAAATTGAGAAGAATGAAGCCTCGAATGGACATCAGTTTATCATGGTAGCAGTGGATTACTTCACAAAGTGGGTTGAAGCCGCTTCCTATGCAGAATTAGACGCCAAAAAGGCAGCACAATTTGTCCGAACCAACATTCTTTGTCGGTACGGAACACCATTTGAGGTTACCACTGATAACGGAACTCATTTCCAGGCAGAATTTGCTAAACTCTTGAAGGACATGAAGATCCAACGCCACAAGTCCTCTCCTTATAGACCCCAAACAAATGGAGTTGTAGAAGCAGCGAACAAGTCTATAAAGGTGATCATACAAAAAATGATCAAGGAACATAGGCGTTGGCATGAGAAGTTGCCATTGGCCTTATGGGGATACAGAACATCAGTTAGAACTCCTACTGGGGCAACCCCGTATTCATTGGTATACGGAATGGAAGCAGTACTCCCCATTGAACTGGAAGTTCAATCGGCGAGGATAATTCAAGAAAGTCAGATAAATGAAGCTGAATGGATCAGCAATTATCATCATCAGTTGTTGAGTTTGGATGAAAAAAGACTTCAAGCTCTACATCAGATTCAAGGGTATCATAGGCGAATGGCCAGACATTTCAACAAAAAGATCAAAGATCGAAAGTTGGAAGAAGGTTGTTTGGTTCTGAAAGAGATCAAAACACCCGTTACAGATCCTCGTGGGAAGTTCCGTCCTCATTGGGCTGGACCCTACATTTTAAAGAAAATACTTTCCGGCGGAGCCGTCATCTTGTCTGATTTGGATGGGTTAGAATTCACAAATCCATGCAATTTGGACCAATTAAAGAAATATTATGTGTGATTATGCATTAAAATGAACTACATTAGACCTGATTCTCGCAAACTAATTCGAGATATGTAGGCAGCTCTCCTTGAGCACGGTCTAAATTTTAATAAAAATCATTCATTTTTCTTTTGCCAACATAAAAAAAAATAACAGACAACAAAAAAAATCCCGCTAAGTCGAAAACCCACAAAGGGCGGCTTAGGCAATAGTGGGGCCCGCTAAGTCGAAAACCCGCAAAGGGCGGCTTAGGCAAGAATGGGTAAGAGCTCGCTAAGTTGAAAATCCGAAAGGACGGCTTAGGCAAAAATTAGAGCAAATAAATAAAGTAGATAATGCTTGGAAAGCAAATTAAAGGGTCCTTCATTCAAAAAAGAGTCATTCATCCCAAGAAGAGTCATTCATTCCCAAGGGAGTCATTTATTCAAAAAGAGTCATTCCTTTCATAAAGTACCAAAAAACCAACAAAAAAGAGTCAGACTATAAGTCCAAAACGTTAAAAAAAAAGTCAACCCTAGAGTCTGCAGCGTCTGCCTTCTCCTCGTTAAGAGGAACCACCTCATTTCCCTCCAGCTCCTGCAGCAATGCAAGCCTCCTTGGCTTTTCAAGTGGCCAAACTTCAGCTATAAACCGAGTTCTGTACTTAGGAGTAGTCTGAATAAGGGAAGGCTCTATAAAAGGCCTGATCATCTGATGGTTCCTAACCCAAGTTTGAAGAACAGTTCGAGTAACTCCGGAAATAATTTGGGGGCAACTTCAGAAAAATTCAAGTTCCTTCCCCAGTAGAGTTGGACTTCCTAGAGGATTATTTCTAAGTTCTTTACTAGAAATAATTACTGATGGCTTGAGCTTGAGGCCTTGTAAAGTTGAAAAGCCTCTGAAAAGACCCCACATAGCCAATTTGAACCTCATGCCTTACAAAGGGGGCATTTGAGTCACATCCAATGATTGAGCAGAATTCCTCAAAAAGAGGACACATCTCGTCCATCCGGGCACCGAACCTGAAGACATGAGCTTGTGGATTCCAAAATCTGATACAAGCGTGCAAGAAATCCTAATCCCTAGCTGCGCCTCTAAGAGTAGCATCAGCTCACAACCCGAGTAGCAACAACTTTCAATCCATATCTTTCCATATTGATCCTTTCAACCTTATGGAGACTCTTGGTCCAGTTGTTCATACAACGGTTTAAAAAAAATGCCTTTTTGAAAAAATAGAAGAGGACATCATGCATACATATGTACTGTTTGTGCTTAACAAAAGTGCAGGTACAGAAAAATTAGAAATGTTGCAAGCGATCCAGAAGTGCCAAAAGGCGTATCTTTTACCCCTCGCTCAAAATTCGTTCTTCAGAAGCCACTGGGCCCCATAAATCATTTTTATGGACCCCAGTGGGGGGCAATTGTGAACACTCGAATTTTGAGGCTCGGAAAGCCAATTTTCTCAGACTACTGAAAACCGGGCCGGACGTCCCCGGTAAAATTCACCGGAAGTATATCGATATGGTACTTGAAATGTCCGGGACGACGTGAGGATCACGGATATGATCCCGGAATAATTTTTGGAGGTCTCTAGCTCCCGAAAAATCAGTTTGAGCGAAAATCGGCCAAAATCGGCGGCCCGGCCGCCGTACAGTCCGATTTTGCCTATAAATAGGCTTCAGATTTTTAGAAAAAGGGGGGACTTTTCCGGGTGGGCCTCATGCTGTCGAATTCTTTTCACGCTTAAAAATGATTAAGAACTTTTATTTGCATAAATCTAACCGTGTGCTGCAGGAAACAATCTGTAATCAAGAATCATAATCCCCGGTTCAAGAAAACGAGATCTGGAACTTCGAAGCGGGAAAATCCTAAGCAAGGTAATATTTCAATCCATCATTTGTCAATTTAAGCATATCATAAGCATTCTATCTTCTTCTCAATTTCTTCTCGGTCAAAGACCTAATCCTTTTAGGTCTAAGGCCTAATGGACTAATCAATCAGCCTCTTTAGCACAAAGACTTAAATTACATCTTTTTGGTACAAAGTACCTACATTTCACAATTAAAATCAATCTGTTGGCACGGAGCCTAAATTACACCATTTTGGTACGAAGTACCTAAAATTTCACAATTTAGCACTAAGTGCTGAAATTCACATTTTTGGCATGGAGCCCAACCACACTTGGCCAAAGGCCCAAAATTTGCACTCTTTTGGTACAAAGTACCTAAAATTGGAGAATTTAGCACTAAGTGCTAAATCTCACATCTTTGGCATGAAGCCCAACCACACTTGGCCAAAGGCCTAAATTGCACTCTTTTGGTACAAAGTACCTAAAATTGCACCATTTAGCACTAAGTGCTAAATTTCACAACTCTGGCATGAAGCCCGACTCAATTAAAATCAACCTTTGGCATGGAGCCTAAATTCCACTCTTTTGGTACAAAGTACCTAAATCTCACATCTTTGGCATGAAGCCCAACAATGCACGAAGCATACACACACACATGCATGAAGCATAATTTTCATCGCCTTTAAATAGGCTTTTCCGAACTACATGGGCTTTGATCTCCTATTCAAACGGGAGTATGTAGGCATGTTTGGGATTCACCCCAAATAGCAAGTCCACCAAACTACCAACAATCTTTTTGTCTTTAAATTTGTTCCATTTTTGCAAGTTAATCAAATGCATGACATAGTCCCCGAATCCTCCTTGGGTTCGCAGACTAGAAGCCTTTACATTGGATGCATTATTGGAGTCAAACAAGGGTTTTCTTAGTTTTTCCCTTCGAACAAAATAAACTGAGTGGCGACTCCCGACAACGAGTGAACTTTCGCCCGGATCCTTTTCGGGCGGAAAACCGAGGTTCACAGTCTCATACCAGTATCAATATTAAAAGTTATAAGGGTTTATACAGTGACCATGTTTTTATCAAAACCCTAAACCCTAGCACTGTATTCATAAAAGTTCCATATTTTTTTATCAAAACCCTAACCCTAATTTCAAAACTAAAAAACCCTAAACTGGACCGCTGTATGGGCTCATCGAAGGGGTCAATATTTATTTGTGAATTATAAGTCTTTGTGTTTAACTTCCTTTATTTTAAATCCTAATGTAGTTATTAAAATTCTAAAAACTTTAATTTAAGATGCAAACCCTAAATTTATATATTTTTTGCTTTATTTAATTTTAAATTTGATTATGTAGTTTATATGTTTTGATGATTGATTTATTTAATTTTGATGTTTGGTTTATTTAATTTATCGTGGATGAATATTTTTTCAATTATTATTTGTTTATTAAAATTGTAATAGGTATATTTCCTTGATTGGATATCTCATTAATTAATTTTCATGTAATTTAAATTGTTTTCATACTTTGGAATTAATGTAAAGGACGCATTTCCACCTTTCGGTGGGTGTCCCATTTAGTTTTGGACATTGGACAATTGTAAAGGCATGTTTCCATCCTTGGATGGGTGCCTATTTGTTTGTTTTGTTTGGATCTTGCCATTATTTTTACTACAGTATTTATTTATTCTATTGATCGCATGTAGTATGGACAATATTGTGTTAATTAAGAATTTTATAATATTGTGACATGAAAAGAAGGCCGGTTTCAATGAACTGGGCATTGTGGGGGTTTTGGTCCATTTCTCCCCTTCTCCACACATACCCAACTTTCTAAACCCATTAGGGGGCTGGGGATTCCTTAGGAATCGAGTCATCCACCTCTTTTTTTTCAGCCCATCCAGGTAGCGACTCCATTTTCTTCAAGCTTAGACTCGTGTTCTGTAAGGCCCATAGCCTAACAGTGTCGAAGTCGCAAGAACCATTCCACCGTTTTTCTCGTGGTCTTAATTCTCTTATTCATCAGAATTCTATTGCTGCTTATAAGCTCAACAGGAATTGTCCTGTTGTTTCTCATTTGGCTTTTGCAGATGATTTGCTTGTCTTCATTAATGGTGATGTAAAGTCCATTAAGCATTTCAGAAAATTTTTGCTTGCTTATCAAGCTGCTTCGGGTCAGCTTATCAATTTTGAGAAGAGTTCCTTCTATTGCTCCAAAAAAGCTACGCTGACTTCAATTAAAAAGTTTGAAGATCTTCTTTCCATCAAGCGTTGTTCTCTGCCTTTCACTTATCTTGGAGCACCGATTTATCAAGGTATTAATAGAGCTGTTTACTGTAAAGATCTCATGAAAAAAATTGATGCTAAATTGTTTGGTTGGATGAAGAAACTTTTGACTCCTGGTGGTAGATTGGTTCTTATTAAACATGTTTTAAGTGTTATTGCTATACATATCATGGGTGCTATGATATTACCTAAATCTGTGATTACGGCCATTGAACGTCGTTGTGCTCAATTTTTCTGGAGTCAGGATCTTTCTTTTCCTAAGCATCATTGGATTCAGTATTCAGAGATGCAGTTTCCTACCTCGGAAGGGGGTTTAGGTATACGTTCTCTTCCTGCTATTCAAGATGCTTTTTCTTTAAAGTTACTATGGTTGTATCTCTCTGGTAACTCTCTTTGGGCCGCTTATATGTTTAAGAAGTATCATAGGAAAGGGTTGATGAAATTTGTTCAGTCTGATACTTGTACATGGAAGCGTATTTGTCGTACTTATGATATTCATTCTGATGTTTTGTTCAAAGATGGCAAATCTGTTGTATGGAAAGGGAATGCTTCGGGAGCTTTCAGTCTATCTTCAGCTCATGAATTGGTTAGGACGAAATGGATCTCCGCGCTCCCTCGTCAATCTATATGGGATGCGGCTATTCCGGTTAAATTGTCGGTTTTCACTTGGAAACTTTTGAATAATGGTCTCCCTCTCCCACATAGACTGCAGGCTATGGGTGTTCAGCTTGCTTCTATTTTACCTTTCCGTTTACATGCATCGGGCTCTTTGGATCATATTTTCTTCTCTTGTCCGATTATTCTTAAAATATGGTGCTATTATTCTGCTCACTTGCTTCCCTTTGTTAGTCGTCACCTTCGACATTAAGGCAAGAGCTTTTGTTGTGGTGGTTGTTAACTAAGAGAAGATCCACTAGAGGGGTTCTTTGCAAATTAGTTCCTCAAATCATAATTTTTTCAGTCTGGTGTGGCTACTGCAAGTCGGTTTCGGGAAATGAAAAGGTCTCTTCTCAATTTATTGAATTGCACATATCAAAATTTTTGCTTAATTGGGGAGTTGCTCATTCACAGGACAAACTTGCATCTCCATTAGAGCCTTTCTCGGAACATCTGCCAAGCAATTTTGGGGTTAGGAAGGTTGCAATAAAGCTTGTTCATTGGTCCAATCCACCGGCGGGTTCATATAAATTAAATATTGATGCTTCCTTCACCATGTCAAAATCATCGGGTGGTACGATTTTAAGGGATGATAATGGCCATTTTATTGCTGCTAATGCTTTTCTTTTACAGGCGTGCAGTTCTTTGGAAGCAGTAACAGTTGGCTTGTGTTGGTGCCTTGCTTTGGGTTATCAACGTGTCCAAGTTGAGTTGGATGCGATTAATGCTGTTTCTTTCTTCTCTCAACAACAAAGGTCTAGGCTTCTGGATATTCCAAATGAGGTTTCATTTCTGCACATTTTTTGTGAAGGCAATCAAGCTTCGCATTATCTTGCTTACTATAGTTGAATTAATAGTGTTTCTAGAGTTTTTGAGTCTTTTAGTTCTCTTCCTAATTACATTAAAGGGATTGTTTTAACTGACTGTGTAGACCTTCCATTTATTAGATATCAATAGGTTTATTTTTCTTCATCGTTTTTTCTGCCCATTTGCTATAAGGGTAGTGTACGAACTATTTGTATGGGTTCTCCATACTTTTATTTCATTTTATAAAGTTTGCGGTGGTGCCATCCACCTTTATTAAATATATATATATAATCCATAAAATAAGCTCAAGAAGAAAGTACATACTTGAATTACTTGCTAAATCTTGACTATTTTCTTTAATCCCTCTTGAATCTCATGTAGCATGAAAAGTTTACTCTTCCCCACTCTCTCTCTTTATCTCACATTGAAGAAGAAGAAGAAGAACACTTGTCTCCTCTTTACTCATCCTTATCCTTATATAAATTAAATATTATATACACTTCCCACTTAAATTCTCCACCACTCATCTTCTTTCTTCCTTTGACTTTTTACTTTCCCTTTTATTATTCTTATTAATGAATTAAATGACTAAAATCAACTTTCCCACCATTAATGTATACCTCATGCATATGTGTAGTATATGTTAGGTATATTTATATGTCTTATATATTCTATTTATCCTTCTCATGTATCTCAACTATATATAGTACATATATAACATCCATCATAAACATCCATCTAATATTTTCTCTACCCATTACACCCATATGCTCTCCCGTATTTACTATTCTAAAGTACGTAAAAAATTGGGATATTACACAATGTGCTAGTAAGTGTGTTGATTTGCAGATATATGAAAGAGAACTCTTGGAGATGTGCCTATGATGGTTTTGATATTGATTTGCTTTTTCTTTGACCGGACTTATCATATAGCGAATTTGTACGAGATCAACGTCTACATTTCAAAGTATCCCCTGATGGTGTTGAAAGTTCGGAAGAAGAAAGGAATGAAAAGGAAGAAGGAGAGGAGGAGTGTGATGAAGAGATGGATGAGGAAGAGGATGATGAATATGAGATTGATGATAAGGAGAATGGTGACAGTGAGGGGGTAATAAGGATAAAAAGCATAATGACACAGGAGGTTTTGCTGCCCATTATTACACCATGGTTGTTTCTTTTTCAAGATGATCGGACATATTGTAACGTGCTGGACTGGCATGTGACTAACATTTATGAATTTTTGTAGACGGTTGAGCACTCGAATGTTACTGGGCAAGGTGAAGTTGAGCTAAGTAGTGTAGCTCCACTTTAACCAGTTCCTTATGCTGAGCCGTCTTCTGAGCCTCAAGGCATCGATTTGAGCTATCTAGTTCGTGACCCCTGTTTCATATTCCTATATGCTTAATGTATGCATGAAAATGTATGAATCTAATTTTTTCCTTTTCTGGCTTACAGTAAATGCTTGAGGAACATAATCGAAAGCTGCAAGAACAACTGGTTGCTAGTCGTTGGCATGCTGATTTCTTTGAATGAAACTTTTAGGAGTTCATATTTTAGGGCTATAGAGATCTTGGGCCATCTTCATCGAGAAGGTCCTAGACCGACGACCATAATGCGCCACCTATTTTACAGGCACTGATGCTGACTTTCAGGGTGACCAAAATCCAAATGCTTCTTCAGGGGGAAAATGGATAGACAATGTGCCACCGCCTCCAATAGGCGATGACTTCCATAGAGATTTATTTAATTAAATATCCCCACCTCCATCGCAATGATCAATTTGTATTAAGATGTTGTATGAAATTTATTGTACATAAATAAACAAAGGGCTTGTAACAATTTGTAAATAGTAAACTGTAATTAATATATATATAATACTTTGACTTTTCATTTTTTTTAATCTGGACATTTTTTTCTTCTTTTTTTCTTTATTTTTTCTTTCTTTTATGATTCTTTGACTTTTCTTTTTGCTTTTTACATATATACATTTATACACAGAAGCATAACATGTTGAGTTCGACATGGAAATAAAAATTAATTAAAACCAAAACCCATATAGATTAGATTTAACATCACTCTTCGCAGCAAAATTCCGTTTCAACATGGCTTAAAATTTACACCGATTCCAACACTTACTTGTCTTTGCCTTTAACTAGCTTCTACTTCAGCTATATAAATAAATCACTTTCTTCTCTTCTATATTCAAAGTAATTTCACCCTAAATGAACTCAAATATTTATTTTTGCTACCTCCAATCCTTCTTTAAAAAATAAAAAATAGCCATTGCCACATTCTCACCATGACTGAGATCAACTTAAAGAAGATGAAAATTTTATTTAAAAGTATCAAGATAACACACTAGGAACAAAATATTATGGTTTTAGTTCAATGTTTTGAAGTGTTTTCAAAATGTTAAACTAGACCAACCATTTTTACATGCCATGGCTTCTTTTTGGGATATGAAAACAAGGACTTTAAAGATAAATAATTTTGGGATATGTCCTATGATTGAAGAATTTGAGGCTATTCTTGGATATCCGAGCAACCAACTAATGGCATTACCCATATTGGGTTCCAAAACTCAACAAAAGATGCAGATGCTTTTTCAACTTTCACAACCTGAAGTTCTGCAATTAACCAGAGGTGAGAAAATCTTGCTTGGTCCTTTGATTGACTTTTGCACTTTCCATATAGCTCCCACAAAAGCTTGGGGATGCATGTTCTGCTTATGCTTGCTTGGTCAACTCTTACTTGTTTCTGTTGATGATGACATTAATCTACGAGTACTAGACATCCTGGACCAAATGGAAGGAGGCTTGTCTCTAGTACCTGTGATCTTAGCTAAAACCTTGGTTGGATTGGACCAATTAAAATCAGAATCTTCAATGAGATTGGATGGGAGTCCACTGTTGTTTCAGGTAATTACCTAAACCACCCTTTCAGGTTTTCAATTTAGGTCTCTCTTTTTATTTTATTGTTCTAATTTTTGCCAAGCCTGCCCTTGAGAATTTTCGAGACTAGCAAGCTGTCCTAATTTTTTCCTAAGCCGCCCTTGCGGGTTTTCAACTTAGCGAACTTCTTTTTTATTATTTATTTATTTATTATTTATTTTTTTATCGGTTCTAATTTTTGCCTAGACCTCCCTCACGGATGTTCAAACAAAACAAATAAATGGATACCCATTCGAGGATGGAAACAAGTCCTTACATCGTCCAATATCTAAAACTAAATTGGACACCTACCAAAAGGTGGAAACGTGTCCATTACATCAATCCAAAAATATAAAAATAATTTAAACTACATGAAGCTTAACTAATGAGGTACCCACAAAGTGGATACATACCTCTTACATTATTGATACCTAAACAAATAATAGCAATGAAGAAAATATCCATCCATTCATTCATCATTAATTAAATCAATCAACCATCAAAATTCAAGTAAATCATTCATAAAAACATATATCAAATCATATAATCAAATCTAAAATTAAATTAAATAATAAATATATAAATTTAGGGGTTTAGAGTTTTAATGACCAATTTAGGGTTTTTAGGGTTTAGGAAAATATGATTAGGGTTTTTAGGTTTTGAAAAACAAGGCTATAGTTTTTAGGGTTTTGAAAAACAAGGCAAGGGTTTTGGAAAACAAGATTAAAAAACTGGTTTTAGAACTTTTATTATTTTAAAGATTGATGTTAGGGCTTAGTTTTAAAAACTATTTTAGTGTTTACTATAGAAAGTAAGCTACTGTCAAATTTAAGGTTTTAAAGAAAATCTATTTTAAAATGTAGGAAATTGGAGAATTGATTTTTCGGACTTTAAAATGAGTTAAATCAAAAAAATAGTTTAATGTGGTTTGATTAGTCAACACAGAAACCAACACATCCGAATGAATTATATTTTAACCTTATAGATTATAGATTCATGGATACTGGATATGAATGGAACATCAGGACGTGGAAATGGTTACTATATGAAATAACTAAACAAGCTAATGATGATTGTGATCAATGAAATGATCAAAACAAACAATGAAACAAAAAATAAAAAGGAAAATAATGAAACAGAATATTTAAAGTATTGAGATTTTAAAAATGATTAAATGAAAGATCGCAAACCTCCATTGTTGGTTCCACCAATATTCAAGTTTATAAATCTTGGTTGAAATGAGATGAAGAAAGACGTGTAGTACTGCCTTCTGGTTTGAGAGCTTCAGTGTTTTTGTACACTGCTCTCTTGAGTTGCTAGGGTTTTTAGCTTCATGTGTTTTTGTTTCTTTTTTTGCTGCTAATAATGATGGTTGTTTCTTTTTTTTTGTTGCCCTCCTCTTTGTGTTGCTGTTCAAAAACTATAATCCCGTATCGGTTTCCTACTTAGCCACGATTTTCATCTGATGCATCTCAAATTATCTGAGAATATTTGCTTAAAAGTCATTTGAATTCGAGATAAAATGTCACAATATCGAAATGAGTTCAAAGCAAAATAAAGCCATGTTAAATTAGGGAAGGCCCAATTCGATATGGACCTTCCCATGTTGATTTTGGAATTTCCCAAATCGATATGTTAGCCCGTGTTGATTTGGGAATTTCCCAAATCAATATGGGAGTCCCATATCAACTTGGGAAAGTCCCAAATCGATATGGGACTCTCCATGTCGATTTGGGAATTTCCTAAATTGATGTGGGGGTCCATGTCGATTTGGGAAAGTCCCAAATCGTTATGGACCTTCCCATATCGACTTGGGAAGGTCCCAAATTGATATGGAACCTTCCCATATCGATTTGGGGCTTGCCAAATCAATATGGACTATCCCATATCAATTTGGGAAGCCCAATTCAACATGTTTACACCCCACACCAAATTGGAGCTGACCAAACGTTCAAAACAGGCCCATTTAGTTTTTCAAAGATTGAACCATCATATTTTAGTCCTTAAGAATCGAACCAATCAAATTTAAAAGCTTAAAGTAGGTTTAAGCCATTAAGAATGGACTCATAAATACTTAGGCCATTTTTATTAAGACTGAGCTAGCTTAGAGCTAAAATTTAGGGTCTATAGTAAGAAATAACAATAACAAATTAAAAACATGAAAACAAGAAAGAGTAAACTATAGTTCTTTGAATTGGAGAAGAACTCCTTTGGGACTTCTTGAATCTCTTCCTTGAAACCTTATTTTACTCTTCTCTTAAAAGAAAGACTATAACTCAATTGATACAAGATTTGGGTACAAAGAATTAACCTTACTACACTCTCACTTACATCTAAAGCTCTCTTGTTTATAAAATACACATTAACTTTCATCTAAAACTAAACAAAAACTCATATATCATAACATCACACCATTGAATCTTTGGAGGAATGCTGTTTATATAGAGTGCTTGGAGGCTTCTTAATTATGGCAAGCTGTCAAATGCAAGTTGTAGCTATTTAGATCTTCAAAATTCAATTTTTTTGGCTTAAATTCATCATTTTCTATTCCATGGTAGTGGCATTTGGATACCACGATCATGGCCTGGGTTTATTTGAATTGTTCTGAACTATTTTCTAGTTGTAAATGGCTGCTTTGTGGACCATGGTCGTGGCTTTTTGTTTGCCACGGTTGTGGCATTTGAATTAAGGTTGTAATTTATGATTTTCTTCCTATTCTTGGCTCTAGCAGTAGGGAAATCGATCCCACGGGTGTGGCCTTGAATGTTTATGGTCGTGGCATTCATTTTTCTTCTGGAACTTTTATTTTTCTTTAATTTTCAAAGTGGAAGACTTAAATTTATTCCCAGCATCATGGCCTTGAATTGCCACGGTCGTGGCACTTCATCCTTTCTTTGTTTTTGCTTCCTTTTCATTGATTTTGCAACACTAGTCATTAAAATCCTTGAATCTTTCCTTCCAAAGCTTAAACACTATAATTCTAACTTAAACAAACAAAATCCATCAAATTCAATTGAAAACAATTAAAATCAAGGTTAGAATTACATAAAATATTTTATCAATTTTTTACTCTATCAGTGACACACTAGGGCGGATAAACCTGCAACTGCTCCTTCAACTCATTCAACTCTGTAGGTGCCATCCGATAAGGGGTAATAGAGATGGGAGTGGTACTAGGCATCAAATCAATACCAAACTCCACTTCTCTCCCAGAAGGTACCCTTGACAACTCATCAGGAAAAACATCTGAAAACTCAATAACTATAGTTATACTGTCAATCTGGGATCCCACTACTCTAGTATCTACAACATGCACAATATATGGCTCGTATCCCTTTCGAATCATCCTCCTAGATGATATAGCTAAATTAAACATGGATAAAAGATGTCTCTGCTCACTAGATACCACCACATCCTTAGCATCATTTGTTCTCAAGGTAACATATTTCTGTTGTTAGTCTACCACAACCCTATGCCTGGATAACCAATCCATGCCTAGAATTAGATCATAACCAATCCATGCCTAGAATTAGATCATACTCCCTAAAAGGCATCTCAATTATGTCACCAAGAAACTACACATCTTGGACAACAATTGGACTATCTCGGTGCACCCTACTAACTATAACATTTTGCCCTAAAGGATTTATAACCAACACATCAAATCCTAGGGACTCCGATTGCAAATCACTCACATGCATAATGGATGTACTGATGTATGAATGAGTCAACCCCTGGTTTATCAATGCATGAACTAAAGTACCAAATAATATAAAAATATTAGCTATGACAGCTAAAGCATCTGGATGATTCTATATCACATAAACCCATTGTGATGGCCCTGCATCTTTGGGTCTACTCCTAGTTATAGAACCTCCACTCTGACCAGACCATAATCTACCTCCCCTGTCAAAACTTCTGCCACCACAACCCCCTCTGATAGTTTGACTAGATGCTATTGTATCTAACTGTCTGTCATCTAGTGGTTCTTAATAGTGTCTAAGAAAATGGTATGGTGATCCACATCTAAAACATACTGCTGGCACACTAGTCCTCCAGTAGACACCTCCATGTTCCCTACCACAATGAACATAGGTAGGTAGAGTAGGTCTTTGAGTCACTAGGGTCGGGGCATTAGCTACTAAGGCTACAGTTCTCCGTCTCTACCTCTCCTGAACCTCTGAGGATATCCCCCTTGACCTCTCATCACTGATGAAGACCCTACTTCACTCTGAGGTCTCCTAGCTCTGCTCTCCTCTGCTCTGGTAGCTGCTGTAAGACCTTGTGCCTTCTCCATACTCCTGGTAGCTGCAGCCAGCTCAGAAAAATCTTGATACCGAGAGCTTGCCACTAAGCACATGATATGTAATATCCTAATTTTTTTGAAAATTCCTAATCTTTGGAAATAAAAAAAATAAATTATAATTTAATTGGATAAATTAAAGAAATGATTTTAAATGAAAAATGAAGGGATTTTAAATAAAAAAGGTAGAATATACGTGTGATATATATTTAAAATATATATAACATATACAAAGTCAAAATTTTAAAAAGTCAAAGTTAAAGTCCAATGGTATTTTTGTAAATAAACTTTGAAAATTCAAAATTATTAAAATTATTCAAAAATAATTTATTTTTTAATGAAAGAGGTATTTTGGATTTTTAATTAATAAAATAAATAATTAAATAAATAATTATTAAATAATATATATGGCTTAAAATGAAGTTGAAAGAGAGAGAAATTGTCATCTTTTTCATCTTCTTCTTCTTTCTCTTTGAAGGCCAAACTCCATGGCTATTCTAGAGGGAGGATTTTCTTCTTCCATACTGTGAATGGAGATTTTTTTTCCACTCCCGGTGGAATGGTTCTTGCAACTTCGACACTATTTAGGCTCAGGGCCTTAGAGAACACAGGCCTAAGCCCGGAGAAAATGGAGTCGCCACCCGGTTAAGCCGGAAAAAAGAAAGGGGTGGATGACTCGATTCCAAAGGAATTTCCAACCCCCTAATGGATTCAAAAAGTTGGGTACGTGTGGGGAAGGTGAGAAATGACCGAGCACCCCTACAACACCCAGTTCATTGGAACTGGCCTCCTTTTTAGGTCTTAATATTATAAAATTGTTAAATATAATGATATTATCTATATTATATGCAATTAATAGAATAAATAAATACTTTATTAAAAATCATAGCAAGGTCCAATCAAAACAAACAAATGGACACCCATCCGAGGATGGAAACGTATCCTTCTATCGTCCAATGTCTAAAACTGAATAGGACACCCACCAAAAGATGAAAACGAGTCCTTTACATTAATCCCAATAAACTTTAAAATAAATTAAATTACATAATGCTCACAATATGAGGTACCCAAAAATGAAAACATACCTCTTACAATGTTTTGAAATCAAAGAAGATCAATAAAAGTAATCAACTATTCATTATAAATAAATCATTCATCAAAGACATGAAACATCAATCAAAATATATAATAAACATTCATCCAATCTAAATAAAATAGTAAGTATATGAATTTAGGGTTTATGCATCAATTAGGGTTTCTTAAATAAAATTAAGGTTTCATGGATCTAAAGAATGGATATTTTTTATTTAGGGTTTCGAAAGTTGTATAAAAATATTAAGGTTTAGGGTTTAAGTAAATAAAATTTAAGATAATGAAAATAGGATTTAAAGTTTAGGTATTTGGAAAGAATAGGCTACTGTGATTTTTAGAAAAATAGAATTGATTATGGTTTTGGGAAAACAAATTATTGTTTTGTGGTATTAGAAAAGTGCAATTAGGGTTTTAGTTTTCAAAAATTAGTTTAACAGGTATTAAGATATTAGGGTTTTGAAAATAATTATGAGGGTTTTAAATAGAAACTAGATGATAAATAGAACAATTGATCAATGTGTTTTAAATAAAAATCCATCCATTGCATGCTTAAACAATTGATCAAATTGAATAATGAGGCTTCTGAAAATATGAAAAAGTTATAGAAACTCAAACCTCCGTTGTTGGTTCCACCATAATTTTAATTCTGGTTAAACAATAATAAGGACAGTGTGTGCTACCTTTTATGGATTGTTTTGTTGTTTGCTCCCTCTTGATCCTTCAAGTCTGAGGTTATGAATAAATTGCCAAAAAGAATTCGAATAGTTCTTGAATAAAATCCCAATCCCATCCAATTCCCTTTTTCTGCGTGTTCTAATGTGGTATTTATAGGTAATTAAAATAAAAACTTAGTATGTTAAGGAAATTAAAATTGTTTTTGAAATAAAATTAAAAACCAAGTAAAATAAGGTTTCGGCGAGAACTGTGTGCGAGCCCGGGCAAAATTGGCGCTGGGTGAGCTGAAAGTGAGCTACAGGCTGAAAGCAGGCAAAACTGCATGCGGGGCGCAGTTTCATCGCAGGTTTTGCTTGCCACAAATTTGTCCATGGCCAATTCGTCACAAGTAATCCTACGGTGAATTGGCCCAAGCCAATTCGTCGCCAGCGACTTTCGTCGTCGATTCTGTCGTCGCTGATTTTTTTATTTATTATTTATATATAAAAATAAATAATAAATAAAAATTAAAATAAATATTAAGATAAATAATAAATAATAAATATTTATAAATAAATGATAAACAAAATAAATAATAAATATTAAGTAAAATAAATAATTTATACCACAAAATTATTTCAGACTATTTTAAAATCTTTGGACTGGAGTGGATCAAAAATTAAGGGTCTACAGTTTACCCACCTGCTTGAGTGATCTAAGACTACAACAGAAGTGAGTGAAAAGCAATGTGATTTTTGACTGGGTTTAGAGCCAAACTGGACTTCATACCCAAGGTTGGGATAAGTTTTGGACTATAAAAATAATTTGGGTTCTCGACCCGGAATGAGTTATGGACTCTAGAATAATTTGGGTTCTAGACCCGAGTGAGTTCTGGACTTGAAAATGATTTGAGTTCTCGACCTGAAATGAGTTTTGAATTAAAAAATGATTTGGGTTCTGGACTCAGAGTGAGTTATAGATTTAAAAATAATTTAGATTCTAGACCTAAGCGAGTTTTGGACTAAAAAATGATTTGGGTTCTAGACCCGAGTGAGTTTTGGACTCAAAATGATTTGGGTTCTGGACTCGAGTGAGTTTTGGACTCAAAACTAATTTGGGTTCTGGACTCGGAGTGAGTTCTGGGCTCAAAAATAATTTGGGTTCTGGACTCGGAGTGAGTTCTGGGCTCAAAAATAATTTGGGTTCTGGACCCGACACTAACCTTTTATCAGTTGAGAATTTTGGCTTAATTGGTTATTCCATTCTTTAATGGATTGTAGGTCTTTACCCACCAAAAATGAATCTTTATCCATTGGAGATTGGGTCTTCATCCTTGACATCGGGTCTTCACCCTTGAAAATGGATCTTCATCCTTGGAGATTGGGCCTTCACCCTTGAAAGTGGATCTTCATCCTTGGCATCGGGTCTTCAACCTTGAAAATGGATCTTCATCCTTGGCATCGGGTCTTCAACCTTGAAAATGGATCTTCATCCTTGGAGATTGGGTCTTTACCCTTGATAGTGGATCTTCATCCTTGGCATCAGGTCTTCACCCTTGAAAACGGATCTTCATCCTTGGAAATTGGGTCTTCACCCTTGAAAGTGGATCTTCATACTTGGCTTCGGGTCTTCACCCTTTAAACTGGATCTTCATCCTTTTGAATTTTGTCCTATATTGGCTTTAGCTCTTCTAACTGGACTGATCTTTTGAGTTTTGCATCTTCATTCTTTCGATAGTTTTAGTGTTCCATTCTTTTGCACTTTTGCAAAAAATTTAGCCATTTTTAGCTGGCCCCTTATATCTTCTCCTTGCCCCCAATGATTTTTCTCATGTAGGCTCTGATTGTTGTTTATGTTGTCTAGTTCTTAGCAAAAGCATGCATCTCTTCTTTCTTTTGCAAAATGACTCGAGCTTCCTCAAGCAATGGGCCTTCCATGCTCCTTGATTTCATGTATTCTTTTGATTCTTTACTTTACAAGGTGTTTGTTGTTCACTTTGACAAAGAATAGACAATACAATACAATACAAGAAAATGCAATGTGATATGCTCATGTATGCATGATATGCATGAATAATACTTACAGTGGTTCCATTAACTCACAAACTTAGGTGATCAGCAGAAGTGTTTTCATTGGTTCCTGCCAGATGCTTGTTCAGGTCTTGCATTGGAATGACAGAAGGTTTTGCATTTATGGGTTTTATCTTCGAGATATTAAAAACATGAATGGTGAGGACCAAGCAGCATAGTCAGGGATACATCCATTTCAATCTATGATTCATCATGTAAATTGGTAGCTTCTTCACAACCTTGCAAATAATTCTTTACTTTGCCCAATGTGTCCTTCGAGGTTCGATTGTTCAACATATTTTCCTTAACTTAAAGGCTTTTATAATAAGAAAATAATTTTTTTAAAATCAAATGTTGACTTTGTCAAATCAATTTCATTGTACCTCAGGACTCGATTTTTAGAATTAACATATCTATAACATGACAACCCTAGTTACCGTACTAAACTGGGAATCATTTCTATTTAAGCAAGAACTGTTGCACTTCAGATAGGCACATACACATTACTTGGTCAAAGGTGTCATTGAGTTTGAATATTGTCTATCTCATATGCATGCATATTCAAACTATCTCCACTAATAGACTCTACCTACCAAGAGATATCAACAGGTCTTTGACAGGCTTGAAATGGGGTCTATAAGGGACATGGGTTAAATGAAATCCATTTTGAGATCAGAGCTGATGTGACACTATTGACAAACCTTCACACTATGATTTTCTGTTGGAACTTTAGACAGTTGGGAGCATGAAAAGATAGAACTTTGAATGTTCTCCCACCTTCTTGGTATTAATCTGGATCTTGATTGTGATAGTCTTTGCATTTGCAAAAAGTTTTGTACCCATATTCATTTCTTTTTTTTTCCTTTTCTTTATCTTTCTTTTTCTTACTCTTCTTTTTCTTTGAGCATTTTATCATTTGTCCTTCTTCCCTGTAGGACTGTCAAGTACAGGACTTTCAAGAACTAGACAACCTTTCTTCTATTTCTCTAATTTTGATTGAATCTTTGGTTGGGTTGGACCAATTCAAGTCAAACTATCCTTATGGAAGTCTTTTGCTCCTTTAGGTAAAAGAGAACTTGGTTGGCTTTCTGAACCATTTTGGATTTTATTTCTTTCTCTATTTTTTCCTTTTTTTTGTCTTTTTTGTCTTTTCTTTTTTTTTTATTCTTTTTTTTTCTTCTTCTTTTTCTTGGTTCTAGCTCTAAAAGAGTTGTCTTGTTTGTACCAACTTGTGTTTCTCATAATGGATCAGTAGAGTGGTATTAATCTGCTTCAACCCTGACTTTATCTATGATATTTGGTCTAATTCAGGTGAACTTCAACTACCCTTATGGTCTTGAGAACTTCAACTATCCTCATAGTCTTGACTATGCATTCCTTTTTTATCTTCTTGCCTCTTCACCTTAGTGATCATAAGACTTGTAAAAAGTGTAACAACAGTGCAGGGTAGGTTGTTGGGGTTTGTAAGCCAATGAAAAAAAAGCTAAAATTGCATGAAGACTCAAAGGGACAACTAGGGATTGATATTTAATTGGGTGGATATTAGTTGTTGGCTTGCCAAACAATGCCTAGATCATCTCTCCCTTAAATAGACAGAGTTCAATTTCACCTCGAAAGTTTGTCAAAGCAAGTACTAAGACTGACTAGGAATTAGACAAAGGTAATTATGCAGGAGCCCTCTCTCTAAGTAAGCATATACAACTCAATGCTATAGAGAAATTCCCTCACCCAGTAAAGTCATTCGAATCATGATACATAGATATGCTAATTTATAAATATCAAGTTAAATTCGTCATTGGTTGAGCTCCATAATGATCAAAGATCATAAAAAATTTGATGAAAATAATTTATTCAAACAATCTTAAAAAAGAAAACATAATTATTCCAAATAAGTAAAAATTAAAAAGAGCAACATTTCAGGCTAAGGAAGGTTTGTTGAGTTGGAGTCAAAGATACTTCATTTATTTAGAAATATCAAGGGAAAGGATTTTTTCCATCATTAAGGATCATTGCTTCATCATCCACAGTAAGCCCAAGCTTGCTTAGTAGCACATCATCTTTTGTAGCTTCTCTATCCATATCATCACAGGATGGCAAGATAAAACTCTTCATGAAGGTTGCAAGTGGTGGCAACTTTCCAAATTTAGGCAGAGGATTATTCTTAGTGTTGGGCTTAAAAGGCTCAAGAAGCTTTATATTGTCAATCAAATTTTAGATCTCGTGCCTTCATCGAACACATTTATCTCTCTTGTGCCCTTGAGTCTGATGAAATTGATAAAAAACATTAGTATCAAAGTTTGGAGGCAGAGGATTCAGCAAGGGTCGAGGAGCTAATGGTTGTAGCAAATCCATCTTCATTAGATTCTCTAACATTTTCGACAAAGGTTCCCCCAAGTCTGAAAATTTATACTTCTTTGCTGGTTCAGTTGCTGCATTTTTCTCAACACTTCTTCTTTTCCTTTGATTTTGATCATTGGGGTGGTAGTTGTCCTTATTGCTCCAGTTAGACAGAACATGGTTTGACTAGTCTTGAAGAATAAGGATTGATCCCTCATTTTTCGTTCGATCTCTATTAGTGAACATGTTCCCCGTTGATGTTGCCTTTCACTTCTTTCTTATGTTGATGGCAGATGCCTCATTAGCATTGTTGATGAGCTCTAGAATTTCAATCAACTGAGTCTTCATAATTTCAATCAATTGATCTCATAGCTCGGCCATCCTAGCTTTGACAACTTCATTGACTATGTCCCTTAACTGGTTTGCATTCATCCTTCCAATGAAGCACTTGAATCAAAAATCAATGTTGTAGGTGGTGTCGTTGTATGCTCTTGAATTGCCGTACTCTAGGTCTGTGAGACAGAAAGGATTAATGATATGTCATGTGATGCATGTTTGCATCTATGCATGTATGCACAAATAATAAACAAACAAGGATAAATAGGACGTTCCTTCCAATCTTATAACATACACACACGAATGGCGAGTCTCTTTTCCTAGGTATATGGTTAACAAAAATACCAACATGGGATATTTTGTTTTCGAAAAGTTCCCTCGGACGGTTCAGCCAATAGTTATATTTTCAAAAATGGAAATGAGTTTATCATAATTCCCATTAATTAGGGTTTAATCCATTCAACCAACTATAGTAGCTTTTATGCTATATTGGATTAAAACTAAATTAAGAGGTTTATTATAAATAGATTTCTCACTTGAAAAGGTATCTAATGATTCATGCCAAAAACAAGCCCATGATTAATAATTCTTAGTATAAACTAGGCTCACAATTGATTTTTGGTATTTCCATAATTGACCTAAATAATTTGTAAGCTCTTTATAAGAAAAGGTTGGATGAAATGCAAAAATAGTTTTGTTTGAAAAACCCATTGTAAACAATAGATTTTTAGAAAAAATGGATTTTTGACTTTGTATTTGAGTCATGAGAAAATAATTTTTTGATTTATTTTTAGAAAATTTTTATGTCCAAAGACCATCTTAAATAGTTTGAAAATAGCTTTGGTCTTTTGGATTTAGAGGAAAACATTATTTAAGCTCACAATGTAATTAGGTCATATTAGAAAAAGAACAAACCAAATAAGCCATGATTTAAACTAAGATAAATTAACCATAGTCAAACAACAAACATTTGGGGTAAAAACCTAAGGAAATTATCTAGGCCAATTACATCAGCTTTAGTCATTGGGTTGAAAGGCTTAGGTTTTCATAGCAAGTATATATCAAAAGGTACAAGGCTATGAGTGGTTATGCCATGCTCAATCTCCATACCTTGAGTGAAAGTATGGTATCCCTTACATAACACAACAAGGATAACACGGACGTCCTAACTCACGCACACGATGCAATCTAAATGATGCAATGGATAATATAATGATAAGAAAGAATAGAATAATATAAAGACCAACGGAATCAACTTCTCTTATCCCTAGTGGAGACGCCACTATGAACGGGGATATCACCCCCACTACCAATGGAATGGCTCTTGCAACTTTGACACTGTTTAGGCTCAGGGCCTTAGAGAACACAAGCCTAAGCCTGGAGATAATGAAGCTGCCACCTGGACAGGCCAAGAAAAAAAAAGGGGTGGATGACTTGATTCCTAAGGAATTCCCAACTCTATGATGGGTTCAAAAAGTTGGGTATGCATGGGGAAGGTGAGAAATGGCCCAGCTTCCCCACAACGCCTGGTTCATTAGAGCCGGCCTCCTTTTTTAGGTCTTAATATTATAAAATTCTTAAATTTAATGATATTATCCATATTACATGCAATTAATAGAATAAATAAATACTTTATTAAAAATCATGGCAAGGTCCAAACAAAACAAACAAATGGACACCCATCCGAGGATGGAAACGTATCATTATATCGTAAAATGTCTAAAACTGAATAGGACACCTACCAAAAGGTGGAAACGTGTCCTTTACATTAATCTCAACAAACTTTAAAATAAATTAAATTACATGATGCTCACAATATGAGGTACCTAAAAATGGAAACATACCTCTTATAATGTTTTGAAATCAAAGAAGATAAATTAAAGTAATCAACTATTTATTATAAATAAATTATTCATCAAAGACATAAAATATCAACCGATATATATAATAAGCATTCATCTAATCTAAATAAAATAGTAAGTATATGAATTTAGGGTTTATGCATCAATTAGGATTTCTTGAATAAAATTAGGGTTTCATGGATCTAAAGAATGGATATTTAGGATTTAGGGCTTCAGAAGTTGTATAAAAATATTAATGTTTAGGGTTTAAATAAATAAAATTGAAGATAATGAAAATAGGATTTAAAGGTTAGGTATTTGGAAAGAATAGGCTACTGAAAATATGAAAAAGTTATAGAAATTCAAACCTCCGTTGTTGGTTCAACCACAATTTTAATTCTGGTTGAACAATAACAAAGACAGTGTGTACTGCCTTTTATGGATTGTTTTGTTGCTTGCTCCCACTTGATCATTCAAGTTCGAGGTTATGAATAAATTGCCAAAAAGAATTCGAATAGTTCTTGAATAAAATTCTGATCCCAAAAGTCCCAATCCCATCAAATTCACTTTTTCTGTGTGTTTTAATGTGGTATTTATAGGTAATTAAAATAAAAAGCCCATTATATTAAGGAAATTAAAAATTATTTTTAAAATAAAATCAAAAACCAAATGAAACAAGGTTTTAGTGAGAAATGTGCGCGGGCTCGAGCGAAATTGGCGCTGGGCGAGCTGGAAGCGACCTATAGGCTGGACGCTGGCAAAACTGCCCTCAGGACATAGTTTCGTTGCAGGTTTTGCCTGCGACAAATTGGCCCATGGCCAATTCACAGCAGGCAAAACCTGTGGCCAATTCCTCGCAGGTGTTCCTACGGTGAATTGGCCTAAGCCAATTCATTGCTAGCGACTTTTGTCGCCGATTCTACCGTCGTATTTTTTATTTTTTATTTATATATATATAAATAAATAATAAATGAAAAGTAAAATAAATATTAAAATAAATAATAAATATTTATAAATAAATGATAAATAAAAGAAATAATAAACATTAAGTAAAATAAATAATTTATACCACAAAAAATTATTTAAGACTGTTTTAAAATGTTTGAACTAGACTGGATAAAAAATTAAGGGTCTACACATACTCTATTAATTAAAGGATTTCAAGTATTCAAAGTGGATTTTTGGTGATTTCCACCAAAATTAGTAAGTTTCCAACTTCTTTCTTTGGATTTCATGAAAGTTTGAGTATGTGTGTTTTGGGTATGTGAAGTGGTATGATTTAATTATCTATTTTGGATTTAATAAAGTTCTTTTAAGTGATTAACAATGATTTTAAGGTTGGATTGAAGAAATAGTTGAGTTTGGGTAAAGAATGATGAAGAGAGAGAATTTAGGGTCATGGACTTTTAGGGTTTGTGAAAGCATGTGATTTAATTGTGCAAATGGATTCCAAATGAGTTTTTTTGTTGCTTAAACAAGTATTTTAAAGTCAAATATTTGATTTGGTTATGTTTGGATGGAGTTTGAGAATGGAAATGGTGATTTAGGGTTTTGGAAAAGTAATTTTTCAAAGTTGTTGAATTGTTTGATTTTATTGGTTTAAGCATATTGTTTAGTGATAAAAGTCATGAATATAAGCTTGAAATTATAAATGGATTGAGTTGGAATGCAAAACCTTCAATGGGGGAAGGTTATGCGATTTTAGGGTTTTAGATTTAAGTGTGTGTTTTTCTAATGTAATTGGCTTAAACATGTTAAAATATGTTTTTAATAATATAAATAAACCTAAAATATCAAATTGAATGGCTTAGTATGGTAATCCAAAGTTAAAGTGAGGTTAGCCTAAACTTTGGGGTTTTTGATTGAATGATGTTTAATTATGATTTGAGTTTAGAAATGACTTAGAATGTGGTACTAAATTATTATTTATGATCACATTTGGTATAGACATTGTGGAGAGTTGATTTACCCCATCCTAGTATTGAAGGGCAAGTTGGAAGAGAAGGTTGGAGGTGGAGTTTATGCTTGCTTTTGGTTATCTTTTGAGGTAAGCACAAACTTTCAATGAATTGGACATGTTTGCATTACATTGGGCTTAACACATTTTGAATTAGAAAATGCGTTAAGCTACTTGATGTATTGATTATTTATGAATAATATGCTATGACATGTGTAATGTCATATATGTATTAAATGCATTGTGGGAAGTAATTATTAATGGCTAAATTGTGTAAAATGTGTATTATATGAAAATAACTCAAAGTGTTTCGGTAATGCCATTGGTTGTATATGCATTAAAGCATTATTAAAAAGCCACTGTTAATGGCTAAAGTGCATAAAATGTGATTCATATGCGAATTATGTGAACATATCCAAAATAATTGGGTAATGTGTTAAAATGAAAAATGTGATACATTATGATATTATAGGTTGATATATGATGATATGAAATGAGATGAAATTGATATACATGAGAAAAATGAGAAAAGAGGCAATGTGCCTAGTTGAAAATAAGAAAAGAGGCAATGTGCCTAATGAATTATGAGAAAATGAGAAAGAGATTGATAATGGGAAATATGAAAAAATTATGCGCCTAGTATGTTCTTCGATTTCTAGAGTTCTGTGTTTGGTGGCATACCTATGAGGTTATCCTCATTATTTGCCTTTGGAGCTAGCTTTTGAGCAACTATTTGATTTGCCTTCTTGCTAGACTTTGGACTTCACTTGCCTTTGAGCTAGATTTTAGGCATCACTATGATTTTCCTTCTATCTAGACGTTGGGCGTCACATGCTTTTGGACAAGACAAGTGTCAATATGGACCAAAACAGTAACTCTGAAATTTGAATAACATATTAGATCCTTTGGGCCCATGCTTTTGTCTGTTTTTATTTGAATTGTGAATTGTGAAACATTTGAAAAATGTGTTATAATGAAATGATATGAGATATGATGTCCATAAGCATTGTGCATTAGTATTGCATTTGAACTTTATTATTATCAAAGATTGTACCGCTAGGCTTTCAGCTTAGCGCGAATGAATTCATCACGTAGGTGACAGGGGAGATCTAGTAGAGCCGGATAGTTTGTCTAGACCGAGCCAGGTCTAGATTTGAGGTTTTCAGTGTAGAGTTGATTTTTGGACATCAAGATCAAAAACACTGCCAGCATGTATATGTTTTTATTGTATTTTTAAATTTCATATATTATATTATGTTTGTTTATGCATATATATTGTAAATTATAAAGAATGTGTAGAAAAACTTTATAATATGGGTTGATATATTTTCATATATATATATATATATGTTTATGAATAAATGTGATGTGAAATTTAGAGAAATTAAGGAGTATTGGAGAAATGTATGAATTGGTTATTGAGAGTGCTTTTTTTGTGCAGATTGTGATTTTGTTGAATTTGGGATTATTCAAATTACCGACAAAACTCTGGAGAATTTTTCCCAGAGATTTTTATGAAAAAGGCTTATTTTAGAACCTATGATTTATAATAATATTTACATTTCAAAGTATATAAGATTTGAAATTTGAAAAGTGAAAAATTTTTATTAAACTGGATTGTGATATTTTTTTCTATCGTATATGCGTATTGTACATATACTGGGTGTATGTATTGTATATATATAGGGTATGAGAGTGTTACATTTATTTTAGTATCAAAGCCTAGTTTTGAGGTTCTTGACCTAGGTGGGTTGTTAAAGAGAGATAATGGGGATTTTAAATATGGTTTTCAATTGTGATACATGTATTGGCACTAGTAGTTTTTAATCTCTGATGTGGCAATTTCTGCTGTGTTTGTACATATATATAGTTATGGCATCTCAGACGCATCAGTCTGCAGAAGGTAGTGCAGAGGGTGTAGCTCTTGTTGAGGGTTGAGATGAAGCTAGAGCTAAGACTGCTGGAGCGGCATCTGCTTTTGTGCCTATTAGACCAGCAGTAAAGGAGATTACACCATGCTGGGTACGGTATATGGTGGAGCTATTGAGACAAGATCTAGTTCAGCAGCCGCCACTGTTACCATGGTCATAGCCACAGCCGCAGTTGCCTACAAGGAAGTATGATAAGCTAAGGAAGTTTGGAGCTGAGAATTTTGTTGGTACTATAGACCCTGCTGTAGTAGAGCAGTGGCTAGATAGGGTCCAGAGAGTGTTTATGCAACTATAGGCTACTTCAAAGAAAAAGTTTGATTCTGCCAGATCTCTTATGCAGAGGGATTCCTATGAGTGGTGGAAGACGGTTCCACATGCTATGGCTGATCCACCAGTTCTGACCTTTGATGATTTTCTACGAGAATTCGAGAAGAAGTATTCGAGGAAGTACAAGGATGCAAAAAAGATGGAGTTCCAAAGTTTGAGGCAATATACTAGGATAGTGACGGAGTATGAGATAGAGTTTATTCGGTTGAGTCAGTATGCTTGAGGGATCATATCTAATGAGACTGACTGGTGCCAGAGGTTTGAAGAGTGATTGAGACCCTCTATCATTTGTATTGTGCTAGGCTCTCAGTATCAAGACTTCTTAGTTGGTTACAGCTTTCAAGAGTGTTGAGAGAGCATAGGGTCTTGCACCAGCTGCCAGAGCCGAGGAGACCAGAGCTAGAAGACCCCAGAGTGAGGCAGTGTCTTGAACAGTGAAGAGAGGCCGAGGGGATATTTTCAGAGGTTCGGTAGGAGTCAGGGGCAGTCTGGCAGGTCAGTATAGCAGTAAAGATAGAGATATAGACCTGCAGTTTTAATGGCTAGTGCTTTGATCCTAGTGGCCCAGAGGCATGTTCCACCTACCTATGTTCATTGGGGTAGAGCACGCAGAGGTGTCTACTGGAAGAGAGGTGCATTAGTAGTGTTTTTTAGATGTGGATTGCCATACCATTTTATTAGAGATTGTCCAGAGCCACCATAGGATAGATAGACAGATACTGTAACTTCTCAATCCAGTGTTAAAAGGGGTCATGGTGGCAGAGATTTTGGTAGAGGTGGTCGATCTAGGACTTGTCAGAGAGGAGGTTCTACAACTGGAGGTAGACCGGATGAGGTAGGGCCATCACAGCGGGTCTATGTGATGTAATGGCAGTTGGATGCTTCAGCTGTTATTGCTAGTACTTTTAGTTTATTTGGTACTTTAATTCTTACATTGATAGACCCTGAGTTGACTCATTCATACATCAGTGCATCCATCTTGCCTGTGAGTGATTTGCATTCTGAGTCACTAGGATTTTGATGTTTTGGTGGCAAATCCATTAGGGCATAGTATTGTAGTTAACAGAGTGCACCGAGATAGCCTAGTTGTAGTCGAGGATGAGGAGTTTCTCAATGACCTGATTGAGATTCCTTTCAAAGAGTATGATCTGATTCTGGGCATAGATTGGTTATCCAGGCATGGGGCTGTGGTAGACTATCAGCAGAAATGTGTTACCCTAAGACCATGTGATAGTAGAGTTGTGATGGTATCTGGTGAGTAGAGACATCTTTCATCCATGTTTGTTTCATCTATTTCAGCTAGGAGGATGTTTTAGAAGGGATGTGAGGCTTATCTTGCTCATGTTGTAGATACTAGAGTAGTGGGGTCCTAGCTTGACAGTATACCCACAGTTATCGAGTTTCCATAATTTTTTCCTGATGAGTTTCCATGGGTACCTCTTGAGAGAGATTGAGTTTGGTATTGATCTGCCTGGTACCACTCCCATCTCTATTATCCCTTATCGAATGACACCTACAGAGTTGAGGGATTTAAAGGTGCAGTTGCAAGAGTTGCTGGATAAAGGATTCATCCGCCCTAGTTTGTCCCCGTAAGGAGCGCCTATTTTATTTGTGAAGAAGAATGATGGCACCTTAAGATTATGCATTGATTACAGATAGTTGAATAAGGTGAGCATCAAGAATAAGTATCCTTTACCTCCGATATATGTAACACCCCTATATCTCGTATACGTACCAAGCATGCTTATACGATCGTATAATACGTATACTGAATATAGAACATGCCACTGTTTAAAATACATAACTCATAACTCGAATGTTTAAAGGAAATTCAAAAGACACTATGTATAAAAACATTTATAAATTCACAGCGGAAGTTATTACAAATTTTTACAAGTTCAAATACATAAACGTCAAAAATATATACGACATAGAATAGATACATGATTGGCAGCTTGACTCTCTGATCTTTAAGCTCTAATCCAACTCTTCAAGTAAAGCTCAACTAGGTCTAGAGGAATCCTCAGTCTCAACCCTATCAACTCTACCACCTGCGCGATGAACCACAATCGCGCTGAGCCAAAACTCAGTAGTACAAACCATCATGATAATATGAAATGTCAATATCAATATCATACATTCAATCAATAATAATCATATATATATATGAAGGTTACATTTCATAATTTCAATAATCATATCATCATCCATTATACTCATTCAACAAAGACACCTATGGGCCCACAAGACACTAATTTGTTATTCAAAGTTCAGAGTTGCTGTTTCGGTCCAATATCACAATAATCAAGCCCGTAGGCAATATACATATCTCTCTATCCATGGATAGGGTAACAAACCCAGTCTCTTGGACCATCAACTCAACAACTTGAGGAGATCTTCAACCCGGCTAGAATGTTACCTGTAACAGACCCAGTCTCTTGGACCATCAACCCGACTAAATCGAGGAGATCCTCAACCCGGCTAGACTTTTACTTCAATTTACATTTATCATTTCACATTTATAAAGTAACAGACCCAGTCTCTTGGACCATCAACTCAACAACTTGAGGAGATCCTCAACCCGGCTAGACTGTTACTACAATAGGCATGCCTGCCAAAATCAGAACTCTGAAGGTTGAATAACACACTTTACACAAATCATTTCATTCTCATTTCATTCTCATTTTCGCAATAGACAACCTTGCCTCAATTGTAATTTATTTCATCATCATAGCCAACAATCATGGCTTCTCATCACATAAATACAATTCATCACATTATCATATCTTTCATATCATTATAAATGTTCACATCATATTCCACATTATACACAACATAACATTATTCATAAGCATCATCAATATCATGAAATGTATGTTAAATTTCAACATCATATGGATGTATGCAATAATGTAGTTTATACTTACCTTAAATGCAACCCACACAATATTAACACCTCTCTTTCCAACAATCTTTCACTTCTTGAATTAGAGTAATTCACCTTCTTCACAACCTAATCCAAAGGAAGATGAAACCCTTATAAGAACATAAGGCTAAGAACCAACTAGAGCAAACTCTAACCATGACACGCTCACCCACACGGGCGTGTCCCTGACCGTGCCCTAACTCCACAACACAGAAGCTTTTACACGCTCAATGACACGGGCGTGTTACTGGGCGTGTAATACCTTCTGCCTTACAACAATATT
This sequence comes from Garcia nutans, assembly GCA_947685225.1. Lineage (NCBI taxonomy): Eukaryota > Viridiplantae > Streptophyta > Magnoliopsida > Malpighiales > Euphorbiaceae > Garcia > Garcia nutans. The sequence continues at coordinate 8,695,497 of CANTUV010000003.1, read as the reverse complement.
GACACGTCCAACATCAAGAACGTGCTCATGGCCGTGTCAATTCCCCAAAAACACAGTGGCTATGACACGCTCAATAACATGGGCGTGTTACTGGTCGTGTCAATCCTACTGCCACACAGAAGCTACAACACGCTCAGTGACATGGGCGTGTCACTGGTCGTGCCACTCAACCCAAAATACAGAGCTATCGACACGCCCAAAATCCTGGACGTGCCCTAGGGCGTGTCAGGCCAAAAACCCAGATTCCGGCCAAAACAACAACACAACCAACAAAACTCTTTCTTTCACCAAAAACCACTTCAACCAAAGTCATCTCAACATACCCAAAAACCATAACAAACTCACAAAAACACCAAAACAACTAAAGCATTTCTCAAATCTCAAATCAAAAATCATCAACACAAACCTAAAACACAACCTCAAAACAATCACTTCCAACAACTTACTCTTTCCTCCAATCCATCCCCAAAAACAAGAAATCAGTTACCCAAACACTCTTAAACCCATCTTAAACAACATAATCACATACCAATCACAACTCAACTCAAAAACTCAAAGAAATCAAAGAGTCAAGTGAAGAACTTACCAAAGATGAAGAAATCTCTTAACTTTCCACTTGAACTCTTGAAAGCTTCCTTAGATCTTGAATTAGAGGTTCAAATCTCTTCTTTGCTCTCTTGTTTCTTGTGTTAACCGGCCAAACAAAGCAAAGGAAGGAGAAGGAGAAAGTGATCCATGGCAATGAGAAAGAAAGAAGAAGGAAGAAAGAGAAATCCAAAGTCAAACCCCTCTTTTCCTTAAAACTCTCTCAACCAAGCAATTTAAAATATTAAACTAATCTCTTTCAACCTCTTCCACACATTCAAATCCTTATTAATTAATTAATAACAAATTCAAAAACACAACAAATATCTTCTTCCACTAACTCAAAACTTTGACTTTCAATGACTTAGGTATATGTTATATATATCCTAATATACATCACATATACACTTCCTTTAAAAACCCCTTTTTCTTCCAATAAAACATATACAATAAATCCAATTATAATAATAATAAAACCCAAAACATCTAGGGTATATTTTGGGATATTACAATATATGATATCTTTGATTAGTTAAAGGGAGCAGTAGTATTCTCAAAGATTGATCTGAGATCAGGATATCATCAGTTGAGAGTCAGAGATGTGGATGTACCTAAGACAGCTTTTTCGCATAAGGTATGGGCATTATGAGTTTTTAGTGATGCCTTTTGGATTGACGAATGCACCAGAAGCATTTATAGATTGATGAATAGGGTATTTAAACCATATTTAGATCAGTTTGTGGTGGTCTTCATAGATGATATTCTGGTGATTCACGTAATGAAAAGGATCATGACAGGCATTTGCAAATTATTTTGCAGACTCTGAGAGAAAAGCAATTGGATGCTAAGCTATCTAAGTGTGAGTTCTAACTTGATCAGGTGACTTTTCTTGATCATGTAGTTTCAGCAAGGTATTAAAGTTTATCCAAGAAAAGTCAAAGCTATCTTGAATTGGAGTCCACCGAAGAATGTGACAGAGATTATAAGTTTTTTGGGATTGGCAGGCTATTATCATCGATTTGTGAAGGGTTTTTCTGTGATAGCTACACCACTCGCTAGATTGCTTCGGAAAGGAGTTAGATTTGTATGGACAAATCAGTGTTAGGCAAGTTTGGAGCAGCTGAGGGAGATGATGACTCAAGCTCATATCCTTACCCTGCCTACAGAAGGTAAACCTTATGTGATATATAGTGATGCTTCACATAGTGGTTAGGTTGTGTTCTAATGCATGAGGGTAGAGTCATTGCTTATGCCTCTTAAAAGTTGAAGCAACATGAGTTGAATTACCTGACTCATGATTTGAAACTAGCAGCCATAGTTTTTTCCTTAAAGATTTAGCAGCATTACTTGTATGGGGAGAAGTGTTTCATTTATACGAATCAAAAGAGTTTAAAGTACCTGGGTGTTCAGAGAGAGCTGAATCTTCTGCAGAGACAGTGGTTAGAGTTGATTAAAGACTATGACTATTTGATTGATTATCATTCTGGCAAGGTAAATGTTATTGCTGATGCCTTAAGTAAAAAGTCTTTGGCAGGTTTGACTGCTTATTCTCTCTCATTGCTTTTTTATTTAAGAGCGCTGTAGGCTAGATTTGAGTTTTGTGATTATGGTGAATTGATGGTTTAGTTGCAGTTGTGGCCAGTTTTGTTGAATCAGGTTAAGGAGGCTCAGTTGGCATATGTGAGAATCCAGAAGATTGTGATGGATTGCCAAAAGGGGAGAGTCAAGATTTTCATGTGAGAGATGATGGCAGTCTATGGTACAGAGATATATTGTGTATTCCTGATGATGCAAGGTTGAAGAGGATGATTTTGGAGGAAGCACATCATTCACTCTATGTTATGCACCCCGATAGTACCAAGATGTCCCAGGATTTGAAGTAGCATTATTGCTGATTAGGTATGAAGAGGGACATAGTAGAGTTTGTATTGTAACACCCCTATACCCCATATACGTACACCACATAAAGCCACATATGTAATATACGTATACTGGATACAGGAATGTCACAGTCTATTTAAAACAAACCAAGCTTTAATCTTAACATCAAATCACCATGTCTACAAATTGAGTAAACTTAAAGACATTTAACTTATTTTATAGAAAGTAATAAATGAAACATCCTTTGTTAAAACATATTTACATATATTTTCATTACCTTAAAAGTTTATCCAAAACATATGTTTAATAAGCAGCGAAATATACATATGTACACATCAAAATCAATATTTACAAAAATATAGAGTTTATAAATGCTTGGCAGTTCGTCTCTGATCTTGAAGTCCAAAAATCAACACTTCACAAGAAATCGCAAGTCTAGACTCAACTCGGTCTAGCAGAACTCTCCGGTTCAACCAGATCTACCCTGTCACCTGCTTGATAAATTACAATCGCGCTAAGCCAACGGCTTAGTGGAACTAACCATGATAACAATATGATTCAATGTAATGCCAATGTCAAACTTTCAAGAATTATAAACAATACACAAGGATATCATATTTCATAACATTACATTTCATTATATTATTCAATTGTTTCATCATTCATGATTCACATTTAAGCAAAGACAAGCATGGGCCCAAAAGAAACTAATATGCCATTCAAATTTCAGAGTTACTGTTTTAGTCCAATAATCACATTTATCAAGCCCGTAGGTAAATCATTATCACAATGAGAAACATCTCATATGTAACATCCCAACTAGGCTTCAAGGACTAGGCCCAACCAAGCTTCAAGGGGAGCATAGCATCAACCCAACCTAGCTTCAAGGACCAAGCCCAACCCAGCTTCAAGGGATTGTTACTTTTAGGCATGCCACCAACAACAAAACTCTGAAAATTGAATAACATACTAGGCACACAATTCTTTCATTATTTCATTATCAAATCCATTCCCATTTTCTCATGATCATCTAGGCACAATGCCCCAAATATATTTCATTTACATCATTATAGCCAACACCAATGGCTTCACATATCATCATTAGAGCATACATAACAAATTACATTAATCATACATTTTGAATCCTCAACATATATTTCACATAGTTTACATAATGCAAATCTTATCACCATTCTTATACATTAACAATATAATAGGTAACTTAACACATTTTTCAACCAAATGTGTTAAGTCCCAAAGTCATGTAAATGTATGCAATCATGTAAGGTTTGTACTTACCTCTAAGAGAAACACACACAAATACCAAACTCTTCTTTGAAGATTCCTTCAATCCTTAGATTGGTTACCTCAAATCTCTTCAAAACCTAATCCAAAGGTGATTACACATAAGAAATAAGAACAAGAGCTAACTAGGGCAAACCCTACACATGACACACTCAACAACACCAGCGTGTCCTTGGTAGTGCCCTAAACCCACAATGCAGAAGTTTTGACATGCTCAGTGACATGGGCGTATTACTGCACGTGTCAATCCACCAACAACATAGTAGCTATGACACGCTCAGTGACATGGGCGTGTCACTGGACGTGTCAATACTACTCCAACACAGAAGTTGTGACATGCTCAGTGACATAGGCGTGTCACTGCTTGTGTCACCCATACTAAAAACAGAACCAACGGCACGCCGAAAGACATGGCCGTGCTACTGGGCATGTCAGGCCAAAAACCTGAAATCGATACCAAAAACACTACATCCAACAAACATTTTTCTTTTACCCTTTTCCACTCCAAACAAACTTAACCAAAACCATCAATATACCATAATAAACTTGTATAATAACAAAACAACTCAATAATATGCATCAACACACAACACAACCATATTTTACAACTCAACACATACACAATCCACAACTCTTGTCTCTTTCACCAAACTTAACATTTTCTTCAATCCAACCCCAAATTCAAAGTTAATTAGACCAAACAATCTCAAACATATCAAATCAACCATAAAAACATCTACAACAACCATTCACCAAACTCAAATACACAAACTCCAAAAGAGCATAAAGAAACAAGTTGGAAACTTACCAAAAGTGAAGAAAATAATTAAAACTCCAACTTGATCTCTTGAAATCCTTCAATTGCTTGAGATAGGAATCAACAAAACCTCTCTTCCCTCTTTAGCAATGGCGATGGCCAACTTTTGAAGAAAGAAAGAAGAAGGTGATGATAGTTATTCTCAAGTCAAAGCAATCAACCTCTCTTAGCCACACAAAAACTCCCTTTAATCTCAACCAAGCAATTAATATATATTATAATATAATAAATATCATCTTCCACTAATAATTTTTAATATTTAATTAATTCAAATATCCTTTGACCCCATATCAATTTGTTGACTTGTATATGTTGTATATATCTTCATATATACAAAATATACACACTCCTTCTTTTATCTTTTCACTTAATCAAATATACACTTTAAATCATTTAATTCCATTTCAACAATAAACATTCCAAAATTTTAGAGTATCATTTGGGATATTACATGTATCCAGATGTCTCACTTGCCAGAGAGTGATGGTTGAGCACCAAGTTCCTACAGGATTGCTTCAGCCATTATCAATGCCAGAGTGGAAATGGGAGTGAGTGATGATGAATTTTATGATTGGACTACCTTTAAACTAGAAAAAGCATGATGCAATATGCTTGATTGTGGATCTGATGGCGAAGACAACTCATTTTCTTCCAGTGGCTTATAGACTGGCTTTGCCACCTGAGTTAGATCATATTCATAATATCTTCCATGTCTCTATGCTTCAGAGGTATAGGTCAGACCCATCTCATATCTTGTCAGTGGAGTCCATTGAGATGAGTCCAAATCTGACTTTTGAGGAAGAACCAGTGGCAATCTTGACACGAGAAGTGAAAGAATTAAGGAATAAGAAGGTGCCAATTGTGAAAGTCCTTTGGAGGAATCAAGCCACTGAGGAGCCGACATGGGAGAGTGAGTAGACAATGAGGAGTTAGTATCCCCAGTTGTTTCAGAGTTGACATCAGGTAATTTTGAGGATGAAATTTGTTTTTAAGGGAAGATAGTTGTAATATCCCAAATTTTTGAAAATTCCTAATTTTTGGAAATTAAAAAAATAAATTATAATTTATTTGGATAAATTACAGAAATAATTTTAAATAAAAAATGAAGGGATTTTAAATGAAAAAGTGAAATATATTTGTGATATATATGCAAAATATATATAACATATACAAAGTTAAAATTTTAAAAAGTCAAAGTCAAAATCAATGGTATTTTTGTAAATAAACTTTAGAATTTTAAAATTATTAAAATTATTCAAAAATAATTTATTTTATAATTGAAGAGGTATTTTTGGATTTCTAATTAATAAAATAAATTATTAAATTATTAAATAATATATATATGGCTTAAAATGAAGTGGAAAGAGAGAGAAATTGTTCCCTTTTTCATCTTCTTCTTCTTTCTCTTTGAAGGCCGAACTCCATGGCTATTCTAGAGGGAGGATTTTCTTCCTCCATACTCTATTAATTGAAGGATTTCAAGTATTCAAAGTGGATATTTTGTGATTTCCACTAAAATTAGTAAGTTTTCAACTTATTTCTTTGGATTTCATGAAAGTTTGAATATGTGTATTTTTGGTATGTGAAGTGGTATAATTTAATTATCTATTTTGGATTGAATAAAGTTATTTTAAGTGATTAACAATGATTTTAAGGTTGGATTGAAGAAATAGTTGAGTTTGGGTAAAGAATAGTGAAGAGAGAGAATTTAGGGTCATGGACTTGTAGGGTTTACGAAAGCATGTGATTTAATTGTGAAAATTGATTCCAAATGAGTTTTTTTGATGCGTAAACAAGTATTTTAAAGTCAAATATTTGATTTGGTTATGTTTGGATGGAGTTTAAGAATTGAAGTGGTGATTTAGGATTTTGTAAAAGTGAATTTTCAAAGTTGTTGAATTGTTTGATTTTATTGGTTTAAGCATGTTGTTTAGTGATAAAAGTTATGAATATAAGCTTGAAATGATAAATGGATTGAGTTGGAATGGAAAACCTTCAATGGGGGAAGGTTATACCATTTGAGGATTTTGGATTTAATTGTGTGTTTTTGTAATGTAATTCGTTTAAACATGTTAAAATATGTTTTTAATAATATAAATAAACTTAAAATATCAAATTGAATGGCTTAGTATGGTAATCCAAAGTTAAAGTGAGGTTAGCCTAAACTTTGAAATTTTTATTTGAATGATGTTTAATTATGATTTAAGTTTTGAAATTACTTAGACCGTGGTACTAAATTATTATTTATGATCACATTTGGTATAGGCATTGAGGAGAGTGGATTTACCCCATCCTAGTGTTGAAGGGCAAGTTGGAAGAGAAGGTTGGAGGTGGAGTTTAAACTTGCTTTTGGTTGTCTTTTGAGGTAAGTACAAACTTTGGATGAATTAGACATGTTTGCATTACATTGGGCTTAACACATCTTGAATTGGAATGTGAATATACCCAAAATAATTGGGTAATGTGTTGAAATGAAAATTGTGATACATTATGATATTATATGTTGATATATGATGATATGAAATGAGATGAGATGGCATTGATATGCATGAGAAAAATGAGAAAAGAGGCAATGTGCCTAGTTGAAAATAAGAAAAGAGGTAATGTGCCTAATGAATTATGAGAAAATAAGAAAGAGATTGATAATGAGAAATATGAAATAATTGTGTGCCTAGTATGTTCTTCAATTTCTAAAGTTTCGTATGTGGCGGCATACCTGTTTGGTTATCCTCATTATTTGCCTTTGGGGCTAGCTTTTGAGCAACTATTTGATTTGCCTTCAGGTTAGATGTTGGATGTCACTTGCCTTCTGGCTAGATGTTGGGCATCACTATGATTTGCCTTTGGTCTAGAAGTTGGGAGTCACTTGCTTTTGGGCAAGACAATGGGTGTCATTATGGACCAAAACAGTAACTCTAGAATTTGAATAACACATTAGATCCTTTGGGCCCATGGTTTTGTTTATTTTTATATGAATTTTGAATTGTGAAACAATTGAAAAATATGTTATAATGAAATGATATGAGATATGACATCCATAAGCATTGTGCATTGGCATTGCATTTGAACTTTATTATTATCAAAGTTTGTGTCGCTAGGCTTTTGGCTTAGCACGATTGAATTTATGGTATAGATGACAGGGGAGATCTGGTAGAGCCAGATAGTTCGTCTAGACCTGGTTAGGTCTAGATTTGAGGTTTTTCAGTGCAGAGTTGATTTTTGGGCATCAAGATCAGAAACACTACCATCATGTATATGTTTTTTTTTTTTTACATTTTGAAATTTCATATATTGTATTATGTTTTTGATGATATATATTGTAAATTATAAAGAATGTGTAGAAAAAATTTATAATGTGAGTTGATATATGTATAAATATGTAGTGAAATTTGGAGAAATTAAGGAGTATTAGAGAAATGTATGAATTGGTTAATGGGAGTGCTTTTGTGTGCAGGTTATAGTTTTATTGAATTCGAGAATGTTCAAATTACAGACAAAAACTATGGTGAATTTTTTCAAAGATTTTTTTTATAAAAAATGCTTATTTTAGAACATATGATATATAATAATATTTTATTTATTATTTAAATATATATTTTAAAGTATTTAAGATTTTAATTTGAAAAGTAAAATTTTTTTATTAAACTGAATTTTGACATTTTTGTACCATATATGCATATCATACATATACAGGGTGTATGTATTGTATGTATATAGGGTATAAAGGTGTTACATAATAAATTATCTTAGCCCCTCCTCAAACCTTCGGCATCTATTAGTCTCATCAGATATAATCCTTCCAACATACTGGCTCAGCCGGATAAACTCAATTTCATACTCTATCACAGTCCTTGTATCCTACCTCAAACTCAGAAACTCCATCTTCTTAGCATCCTTATACTCTCTAGAAGTATAGTACTTCCCGAATTCCCGTAGGAAATTGTCATAGGTCAGAACTAGTAGATCACTTGTGCCATGGGGAATCGTCTTCCACCACTCATATGCATTCCTTTGCAAAAGTGATCTAGCATAATCAAACTTCTCCTCAGGACTAGCTTGCAACTGAATGAACACCTCTGGACCTTATCCGGCCACTGCTCTGCTACAATCGAGTCTATAGTGTCAAAAAAATTTGAAGCTCCAAACTTCCTTAGCTTGTCATACTTCTGAGTCGGCAACTACTGTTGTAGTTGCGGCTGTGGCGGTTGCTGTAGCTGCTGAACCGAAGCGTATCTCAACAACTCTACCAAATGTTGTACCCAGTTCGATGGAACCTCCTCAGTTGCTAGTCTAACTCGCACTGGAGCAGATGCCTCTCTAGTAGTCTCAGTACTAGCTTCAACTCTACCCTCATCAGGAGCTATACTCTCTACACTACCCTCTGCAGACTGATGTGACCTAGACGCCATAACTACTTATATCTTCAAATACAACAGAAATTACCACATCAGAGATCAGATAAATTGCCAGTGCCAATACATGTATCAAAATTTAAAGCCATATTTAAAATCCCCATTTTCTATCTCAAGAAACCCAACTAGGTTGAGAACCTTAAACCTAGGCTCTAATACCAAAATAATTGTAACACTCTTATACCTTATATACATATAATACATACACTCAGTATATGTAAAATATGCATATATAGTATAAAATATTTCAACCCAGTTTAATAAAAATTTTCACATTTCCAATTTAAAATCCCAAATATTTTAAAATATATATAGTTAAATAGTAAATAAAATATTCTTTATAAATTATAGGTTCCAAAATAAGCATTTATATGAAAATCTCTGAGAAAAATTTGGCAAAGTTTGATACGGCCAGCCTTCAAAATAGCTTTGAAGGTTCCCTCGGTATCCCTCTTAGTATTATCATAAGCTGTAATTGTCACCTTGGTTAGGCTTAGATCTCTTGTTGACATAGCAAGCTTTGGCAAGATCTTGAATGGGCAGACATGTATGGCAGATCCATCATCAACCATAACACATGGAGTCCTTTTTCCTTTGACTTCTACTTTAATGAAAAGTAGGCAAATGTGATCTCTTCCTTCTTTCGGCAAATTAGCATATAAGAATGACACCATTCCTATATCAATCTTGCTCCTCTTCTGAGCATTATCACATTTCTTTGCTTCCTCAGCCTTGTTTACCCCCATAAAGTGGATCAGTTCATCGGGTGTTGCAGAAGTGGAAATTTGCATGCTTGCCATAGCTTTAGCCATTGTTTCTTGATGCTTCTTAGATGTAGCTAGCAGATCCCATATGCTGATACTAGCTTGGGTTCTCTTCAACTGTTTAAGAACATCATCATCTTATTCTTTTTTATCCCTTGTTTCAACTTCCTTACCCTTATTAGCTTCCACTTCTTTTTGTGGTGGCCTTGTATAAGGCCTACTAGAGCGAGTATTCATTACTTCATCTTCTTTGGGTTCATAATAGTCCACTCACATTTTTTGGCTTAAAATCCTCATCACTATTAGTTAAGTCCCAAAACTCGCTTACAACACAAATGGCTACTTCCTTCTTAACCACAGCTTGCTTCATCTTGATAAGCACCTTTTCTTCTTTAATTGCCTCTTCATCTACATCTTAGAAAGATGATAGGACAAATTTCTCATTGAAACCACCCACAATCATGAAAGTTGCTGGTGGTGGTACTCAATTGAATATTGGCAAGGGATTGTCTTTCATGCTAGGCTTACTAGGTTTGGGCAAGTTTCCACTATCAATCAAGTTCTGGATCTCATATCTCAATCTCAAACATTTATTCATCTCATGCCCTTAAATTTGGTGGAACTGGCAAAATGCTTTAGCATTGAAATTGGGTGGTGGAGGATTTGGCAATGGGCGAGGAGTCAAAGATTGTAATAGTCCTCTCTTCTATAGTCTATTGAAAACCCAGGATGTAACACTCTTATACTCTATATACATATAATACATACACCCAGTATATGTAAAATACATGTATAAAATATAAGAATGTCACAATTCGATTTAGTAAAAATTTACACATTTTAAATTTAAATTCTCAAATACTTTAAAATATATATTTAAATGATAAATAAATTATTTATTATTAACTATAGGTTTCAAAATAGTATTTTATCTGAAAATCTTTGGAAAAATTTATCAAAGTTTTGTCTATAATTTGGATATCCCAAAGTTTCAACAAAACACAACCTGCATAAAAATACTCCCAACAAATAATAATTCACCATTTCACCAATACTTCTCAATCATCTCCCATTTTCCTCAAAACATTTATACTTATACATATATATAAATATATATATCAAAACACATGTTCACAACCCACATTGTACAATTTATCCAAATAGTCTTTATATTCTACAATATACACTTTAAAAACATAAATATAATATACATAATATCATAGTGTACTATAACATAAAATATATACATGATGGCAACTGGATTGATCTTGTAGTAGCAAAAATTAGCTCAAGTCTAGACCCAACCAGGTCTAGCAGAACTCTCTGGATCTACCAGATCACCCCTATCACCTGCGCGATGAATTACAATCGCACTAAGCTAAAAGCCTAGCGATATAAACTTTGATAACAATAAAACTGTAAAACAATGGCAATGCATAATGCCTTTACATGTTGTTTCACAATGTAGAACTCAATTTCATTTTAAAACATAATCTTTAATTATTTTGCAATACACATAAACACAAACACAAGTATGGGCCCAAATGATCTAATATGCCATTCAAATGCCAGACTTACTGTTTTGGTCCAAATTGACATCAAGTGTCTAGCCTTAAAGGCAAATTAAAGTAATGCTCAAAAGCTATCCCCGAAGGCAAATCATATCACAGTGATGCCAAGAGTCTAGCCCCAAAGGCAAATCAAAGTAATTGCTCAAAAGCTAGCCCTGAGGGAAAATAATGAGGATAACCTCATAGGCATGCCGCTAAACACATAACTTTGAAAATTGAATAACATAATAGGCACACAGTTATTTCATATTTTCCATCATCAATTTATTTCTCATTTTCCATAATTAACTAGGCCCATTGCCTCTTTTCTCTTTATCAATTAGGCACATTGCCTCATTTTCTCATTTACCTCATTCATATCAATGTCAATTCATTTCATTTCATCATATCTCAACATATCATCACAATGATCACATTTTACATTAAAACACATTAACCAAATATTTTGCGTTATTTTCACATAATTCATAAATCACATTTTATGTAATTTAGCCATTAACAATGGCTTTTCACAATGTCTTTAATGCATATATAACAAATCACGTTACCCAAACACTTTGGGTCATTTTCACATAATGCACATATTTTACATTTTATTCAATTTAGCCATTAAAAATGGCTTTTCATAATGCATATAATGCATACATAACATTACACATGTCATAGCACATTGTTCATGAATGTTCAATGTATCAAGTAGCTTAACACATTTTCCAATCAAAATGCGTTAAGCCCAATATAATGCAAACATGTCCAATTGATGAAAAGTTTGTACTTACCTCTAAAAGCTTTTAAATGCAAGCTCAAAACTCTCACCAACCTTCACTTTCAACTTGCCCTTCAACACTAAGGTTGGCCAATTCAACTCTCCTTAATGCTATTTCAAATATGAACAAATACCATTATTTAAATTTACATTTTAAGATATTTAAGACCTAAAATCTTAAGTAAACCTCACTCCAACAAATTCCCCAAAATTTAGCCTAATATTACTTTAACATTGAAAATTCATTTTAATCCACTCAAATTGGTGTTTTAAGTTTATTTATATATTGTACATATGCTTTTGTTCAAAACCCTAAAATGGCATAACCTTCACCAATAAAGGTTCTTTTGTAACATCCCTAATTTTTAAAAATTCAATAAAATAAATTAAAATTATATTTGATAAATAAAATAAATGATTTAAATGGAAAATTGAATGATTTTAAGTGAACAATTGGAATGTATATGTGAAGTATACATGAAATATACATAAAGTATATAAAAGTCAACATTTTTAAAAGAAAAGTAAAAAAATCAAATGGCATTTTTTCAATTATACTTTGGAAATTAAAATTATTTAAATAATTAAAAAATAAATTATTTTGGATGAAAGATGTAATTTTGGTGTTTTTATTAAATAAATAAATAAATAATTAATTAATTAAAAATATATTAAAATATTATATATGAGGTTAAAATTCAATGTGGAAAGAGAGAGAAAATCAAATTTTATCTTCTTCTTCTTCCTTCTTCAAGGTCGATCCACCATTGTTGAACAAGAAAAGGTTTTACTTCTTCCATGCTTCATTAATTGAAGAATTTCAAGGGTTCAAGTGGGATTTTTAGGGATTTCCACCATAATTAGTAAGTTTTCTAACTTTTTCCTTGGAATTCCATGCAAGTATGATTATGTGTGATTTGGAATTTTAAAGTAGTATGTTTTAATTGCTTAATTGGGTATGAATGAAGTTGTTTTGAGTAGCTAATAATGATTTTAATGTTAGATTGAAGAGATGGTTGAATTTAAGTTGAGTTTGGTGAAGAGAGAGAATTTAAGGTTATGAGAAATGTGGATTTGTGAAATAATGTGATTTAATTGTGCAATTTAATTCTAAATGTGTTATTTTGATGTATAAACAAGGATTTTAAAGTCAAATGATGGATTTGGTTATGTTTGGATAAAGTTTGGATGAAGTAGTGTTGATGATTAGGGTTTTGGAAAGTGAATTTTAAAAGTTTGGTGAATTTTTTGATTTTAATGTTTAAAGCGTGTTGCTTAATGGTATTAGTGATGGAAATAAGCTTGGATTGATAATTGGATTGAGTTGGAATGAAAAACCTTCAATGGTGAAGGTCATGCCATTTTAGAATTTTTGAACAAAGGCATATATGTAATTAATGTAATTGGGTTAAACACGTTAAGATATGTTTAAAAATACTAATTTGAATAGCTTAATATGGTTTTCCAAAGTTAAAGTAAGGTTGGGCTTAACTTTGAGGTTTTGATTTGAGTAATATTTAATTAAGGTTTGATGTTGAGATTGCCTTAAAATGTGATATTAAATGATTATATTTCATCACATTTGGTATAGGCATTAAGGAGAGGTGATTTGCCCAACCCTAGTGTTGAATGGCAACATGGAAGAGATGGTTGGTGAGAGTTTTGAGCTTGTTTGGGAGTGCGTATAATGGCAAATCTATGCTATCGCAGTGTTACCGTAAGTGCATGGGTCGCGAAGTAATAAAATAGAGAGTAAGATATCGTTCCACTGGGGACAAGGTCAAATATTAGTGCAAATTTCAACTGTTGTTTAGCAAAATAATAGTTTGTGTGGTAATTAAAATAAAAGATGAATTACTAAATAAATTAAAGTAAAGAAAAATTGAATGTTGTGCAACAAAAGTTGTTGATGAAGATACTATCTAGATATTGAATCCCCTTTGCCATAAAAAGCATTTATGAATATCAATTAAATTAAATCAAATAATAGAGCTAAATTGGCATTTCTCTAAATTAGATTAAAATCTCTCTCAAGTTAATTAATCCATAATCACTAAGTAGAATGCTAGGAATCTCTTCTCAAGCATGATTAAATAGATATTGCAATAAGAACAAGGAATTTTGAAGAAAAGGGTCTTGTAAGTCCATCTCTAGCACTCCAATCAACCCTCAATCCTAATGAAAATTCTGTTCATATCAAGCTTTCTCAAGTCAATAATATGAAAATTGAAACCAATCAATAAGCATGATATTATATATTGGAAATAAGAAATTAAGAATCAAAAGGATAAAACAAATCAATCAAATGATTTAATTTAATAAGAACTATACAATCCATACAATAAAGCTAGGGTTCATCAATATCTAGATAGACAAAATTTAGCTCATGTTCATAACCAGAAAACCAAAACAGAGGAAATAAGTAAAAGAATTCAAACAATCCATAATGAAAAATTTGTATTTCTTCACTTCAATCCTCAAATCTTGGATTAAATCTAGCATGAATTGGATTTTCACCTTCACTCTTAGCTGCCAAAAACTCTCTTTTTCTTAGGAGGTTGGCTCTGACAATAAAACTGGATCCCTAATTTGCTCTTTAGCTTAAATTTTATAGCCAATAGATTTTTGCCTAACATGCCCATGGACATGCCCTTATCTGTGGGACTAACAACGGTGCTGTTTTGAGCTTTATGACATGGCCAGTGACACGCCCATGTCCTTGGGTGTGTCATTGCTAGTGCAATGCTGAGTTAGGGACACGCCCTTGTCATTGGGCATGTCACAACTTCTATAAGTCAAGTGTAGTGGCACAATAGAAAAGGTTGGATGAAATGCAAAAATAGTTTTGTTTGAAAAACCCATTGTAAACAATAGATTTTTAGAAAAAATGGATTTTTGACTTTGTATTTGAGTCATGAGAAAATAATTTTTTGATTTATTTTTAGAAAATTTTTATGTCCAAAGACCATCTTAAATAGTTTGAAAATAGCTTTGGTCTTTTGGATTTAGAGGAAAACATTATTTAAGCTCACAATGTAATTAGGTCATATTAGAAAAAGAACAAACCAAATAAGCCATGATTTAAACTAAGATAAATTAACCATAGTCAAACAACAAACATTTGGGGTAAAAATCTAAGGAAATTATCTAGGCCAATTACATCAGCTTTAGTCATTGGGTTGAAAGGCTTAGGTTTTCATAGCAAGTATATATCAAAAGGTACAAGGCTATGAGTGGTTATGCCATGCTCAATCTCCATACCTTGAGTGAAAGTATGGTATCCCTTACATAACACAACAAGGATAACACGGACGTCCTAACTCACGCACACGATGCAATCAAAATGATGCAATGGATAATATCATGATAAGAAAGAATAGAATAATATAAAGACCAACGGAATCAACTTCTCTTATCCCTAGTGGAGACGCCACTATGAATGGGGATATCACCCCCACTGCCAATGGAATGGCTCTTGCAACTTTGACACTGTTTAGGCTCAGGGCCTTAGAGAACACAAGCGTAAGCCTGGAGAAAATGAAGCTGCCACCTGGACAGGCCAAGAAAAAAAAAAGGGGTGGATGACTCGATTCCTAAGGAATTCCCAACTCTATGATGGGTTCAAAAAGTTGGGTATGCATGGGGAAGGTGAGAAATGGCCCAGCTTCCCCACAACGCCTGGTTCATTAGAGCCGGCCTCCTTTTTTAGGTCTTAATATTATAAAATTCTTAAATTTAATGATATTATCCATATTACATGCAATTAATAGAATAAATAAATACTTTATTAAAAATCATGGCAAGGTCCAAACAAAACAAACAAATGGACACCCATCCGAGGATGGAAACGTATCATTATATCGTAAAATGTCTAAAACTGAATAGGACACCTACCAAAAGGTGGAAACGTGTCCTTTACATTAATCTCAACAAACTTTAAAATAAATTAAATTACATGATGCTCACAATATGAGGTACCTAAAAATGGAAACATACCTCTTATAATGTTTTGAAATCAAAGAAGATAAATTAAAGTAATCAACTATTTATTATAAATAAATTATTCATCAAAGACATAAAATATCAACCGAAATATATAATAAGCATTCATCTAATCTAAATAAAATAGTAAGTATATGAATTTAGGGTTTATGCATCAATTAGGATTTCTTGAATAAAATTAGGGTTTCATGGATCTAAAGAATGGATATTTAGGATTTAGGGCTTCAGAAGTTGTATAAAAATATTAAGGTTTAGGGTTTAAATAAATAAAATTGAAGATAATGAAAATAGGATTTAAAGGTTAGGTATTTGGAAAGAATAGGCTACTGAAAATATGAAAAAGTTATAGAAATTCAAACCTCCGTTGTTGGTTCAACCACAATTTTAATTCTGGTTGAACAATAACAAAGACAGTGTGTACTGCCTTTTATGGATTGTTTTGTTGCTTGCTCCCACTTGATCATTCAAGTTCGAGGTTATGAATAAATTGCCAAAAAGAATTCGAATAGTTCTTGAATAAAATTCTGATCCCAAAAGTCCCAATCCCATCAAATTCACTTTTTCTGTGTGTTTTAATGTGGTATTTATAGGTAATTAAAATAAAAAGCCCATTATATTAAGGAAATTAAAAATTATTTTTAAAATAAAATCAAAAACCAAATGAAACAAGGTTTTAGTGAGAAATGTGCGCGGGCTCGGGCGAAATTGGCGCTGGGCGAGCTGGAAGCGACCTATAGGCTGGACGCTGGCAAAACTGCCCTCAGGACATAGTTTCGTTGCAGGTTTTGCCTGCGACAAATTGGCCCATGGCCAATTCACAGCAGGCAAAACCTGTGGCCAATTCCTCGCAGGTGTTCCTACGGTGAATTGGCCTAAGCCAATTCATTGCTAGCGACTTTTGTCGCCGATTCTACCGTCGTATTTTTTATTTTTTATTTATATATATATAAATAAATAATAAATGAAAAGTAAAATAAATATTAAAATAAATAATAAATATTTATAAATAAATGATAAATAAAAGAAATAATAAACATTAAGTAAAATAAATAATTTATACCACAAAAAATTATTTAAGACTGTTTTAAAATGTTTGAACTAGACTGGATAAAAAATTAAGGGTCTACACATACTCTATTAATTAAAGGATTTCAAGTATTCAAAGTGGATTTTTGGTGATTTCCACCAAAATTAGTAAGTTTCCAACTTCTTTCTTTGGATTTCATGAAAGTTTGAGTATGTGTGTTTTGGGTATGTGAAGTGGTATGATTTAATTATCTATTTTGGATTTAATAAAGTTCTTTTAAGTGATTAACAATGATTTTAAGGTTGGATTGAAGAAATAGTTGAGTTTGGGTAAAGAATGATGAAGAGAGAGAATTTAGGGTCATGGACTTTTAGGGTTTGTGAAAGCATGTGATTTAATTGTGCAAATGGATTTCAAATGAGTTTTTTTGTTGCTTAAACAAGTATTTTAAAGTCAAATATTTGATTTGGTTATGTTTGGATGGAGTTTGAGAATGGAAATGGTGATTTAGGGTTTTGGAAAAGTAATTTTTCAAAGTTGTTGAATTGTTTGATTTTATTGGTTTAAGCATATTGTTTAGTGATAAAAGTCATGAATATAAGCTTGAAATTATAAATGGATTGAGTTGGAATGCAAAACCTTCAATGGGGGAAGGTTATGCGATTTTAGGGTTTTAGATTTAAGTGTGTGTTTTTCTAATGTAATTGACTTAAACATGTTAAAATATGTTTTTAATAATATAAATAAACCTAAAATATCAAATTGAATGGCTTAGTATGGTAATCCAAAGTTAAAGTGAGGTTAGCCTAAACTTTGGGGTTTTTGATTGAATGATGTTTAATTATGATTTGAGTTTAGAAATGACTTAGAATGTGGTACTAAATTATTATTTATGATCACATTTGGTATAGACATTGTGGAGAGTTGATTTACCCCATCCTAGTATTGAAGGGCAAGTTGGAAGAGAAGGTTGGAGGTGGAGTTTATGCTTGCTTTTGGTTATCTTTTGAGGTAAGCACAAACTTTCAATGAATTGGACATGTTTGCATTACATTGGGCTTAACACATTTTGAATTAGAAAATGCGTTAAGCTACTTGATGTATTGATTATTTATGAATAATATGCTATGACATGTGTAATGTCATATATGTATTAAATGCATTGTGGGAAGTAATTATTAATGGCTAAATTGTGTAAAATGTGTATTATATGAAAATAACTCAAAGTGTTTCGGTAATGCCATTGGTTGTATATGCATTAAAGCATTATTAAAAAGCCACTGTTAATGGCTAAAGTGCATAAAATGTGATTCATATGCGAATTATGTGAATATATCCAAAATAATTGGGTAATGTGTTAAAATGAAAAATGTGATACATTATGATATTATAGGTTGATATATGATGATATGAAATGAGATGAAATTGATATACATGAGAAAAATGAGAAAAGAGGCAATGTGCCTAGTTGAAAATAAGAAAAGAGGCAATGTGCCTAATGAATTATGAGAAAATGAGAAAGAGATTGATAATGGGAAATATGAAAAAATTATGCGCCTAGTATGTTCTTCAATTTCTAGAGTTCTGTGTTTGGTGGCATACCTATGAGGTTATCCTCATTATTTGCCTTTGGAGCTAGCTTTTGAGCAACTATTTGATTTGCCTTCTTGCTAGACTTTGGACTTCACTTGCCTTTGAGCTAGATTTTAGGCATCACTATGATTTTCCTTCGGTCTAGACGTTGGGCGTCACATGCTTTTGGACAAGACAAGTGTCAATATGGACCAAAACAGTAACTCTGAAATTTGAATAACATATTAGATCCTTTGGGCCCATGCTTCTGTTTGTTTTTATTTGAATTGTGAAACATTTGAAAAATGTGTTATAATGAAATGATATGAGATATGATGTCCATAAGCATTGTGCATTAGTATTGCATTTGAACTTTATTATTATCAAAGATTGTACCGTTAGGCTTTCAGCTTAGCGCGAATGAATTCATCACGTAGGTGACAGGGGAGATCTAGTAGAGCCGGATAGTTTGTCTAGACCGGGCCAGGTCTAGATTTGAGGTTTTCAGTGTAGAGTTGATTTTTGGACATCAAGATCAAAAACACTGCCAGCATGTATATGTTTTTATTGTATTTTTAAATTTCATATATTATATTATGTTTGTTTATGCATATATATTGTAAATTATAAAGAATGTGTAGAAAAACTTTATAATATGGGTTGATATATTTTCATATATATATATATATGTTTATGAATAAATGTGATGTGAAATTTAGAGAAATTAAGGAGTATTGGAGAAATGTATGAATTGGTTATTGAGAGTGCTTTTTTTGTGCAGATTGTGATTTTGTTGAATTTGGGATTATTCAAATTACCGACAAAACTCTGGAGAATTTTTCCCAGAGATTTTTATGAAAAAGGCTTATTTTAGAACCTATGATTTATAATAATATTTACATTTCAAAGTATATAAGATTTGAAATTTGAAAAGTGAAAAATTTTTATTAAACTGGATTGTGATATTTTTTTCTATCGTATATGCGTATTGTACATATACTGGGTGTATGTATTGTATATATATAGGGTATGAGAGTGTTACATTTATTTTAGTATCAAAGCCTAGGTTTGAGGTTCTTGACCTAGGTGGGTTGTTAAAGAGAGATAATGGGGATTTTAAATATGGTTTTCAATTGTGATACATGTATTGGCACTAGTAGTTTTTAATCTCTGATGTGGCAATTTCTGCTGTGTTTGTACATATATATAGTTATGGCATCTCAGACGCATCAGTCTGCAGAAGGTAGTGCAGAGAGTGTAGCTCTTGTTGAGGGTTGAGATGAAGCTAGAGCTAAGACTGCTGGAGCGGCATCTGCTTTTGTGCCTATTAGACCAGCAGTAAAGGAGATTACACCATGCTGGGTACGGTATATGGTGGAGCTATTGAGACAAGATCTAGTTCAGCAGCCGCCACTGTTACCATGGTCATAGCCACAGCCGCAGTTGCCTACAAGGAAGTATGATAAGCTAAGGAAGTTTGGAGCTGAGAATTTTGTTGGTACTATAGACCCTGCTGTAGTAGAGCAGTGGCTAGATAGGGTCCAGAGAGTGTTTATGCAACTATAGGCTACTTCAAAGAAAAAGTTTGATTCTGCCAGATCTCTTATGCAGAGGGATTCCTATGAGTGGTGGAAGACGGTTCCACATGCTATGGCTGATCCACCAGTCCTGACCTATGATGATTTCCTACGAGAATTCGAGAAGAAGTATTCGAGGAAGTACAAGGATGCAAAAAAGATGGAGTTCCAAAGTTTGAGGCAATATACTAGGATAGTGACGGAGTATGAGATAGAGTTTATTCGGTTGAGTCAGTATGCTTGAGGGATCATATCTAATGAGACTGACTGGTGCCAGAGGTTTGAGGAGTGATTGAGACCCTCTATCATTTGTATTGTGCTAGGCTCTCAGTATCAAGACTTCTTAGTTGGTTACAGCTTTCAAGAGTGTTGAGAGAGCATAGGGTCTTGCACCAGCTGCCAGAGCCGAGGAGACCAGAGCTAGAAGACCCCAGAGTGAGGCAGAGTCTTGAACAGTGAAGAGAGGCCGAGGGGATATTTTCAGAGGTTCGGTAGGAGTCAGGGGCAGTCTGGCAGGTCAGTATAGCAGTAAAGATAGAGATATAGACCTGCAGTTTTAGTGGCTAGTGCTCTGATCCTAGTGGCCCAGAGGCATGTTCCACCTACCTATGTTCATTGGGGTAGAGCACGCAGAGGTGTCTACTGGAAGAGAGGTGCATTAGTAGTGTTTTTTAGATGTGGATTGCCATACCATTTTATTAGAGATTGTCCAGAGCCACCATAGGATAGATAGACAGATACTGTAACTTCTCAATCCAGTGTTAAAAGGGGTCATGGTGGCAGAGATTTTGGTAGAGGTGGTCGATCTAGGACTTGTCAGAGAGGAGGTTCTACAACTGGAGGTAGACCGGATGAGGTAGGGCCATCACAGCGGGTCTATGTGATGTAATGGCAGTTGGATGCTTCAGCTGTTATTGCTAGTACTTTTAGTTTATTTGGTACTTTAATTCTTACATTGATAGACCCTGAGTTGACTCATTCATACATCAGTGCATCCATCTTGCCTATGAGTGATTTGCATTCTGAGTCGCTAGGATTTTGATGTTTTGGTGGCAAATCCATTAGGGCATAGTATT
The DNA here is from genome assembly GCA_947685225.1 of Garcia nutans. Classification (NCBI taxonomy): domain Eukaryota; kingdom Viridiplantae; phylum Streptophyta; class Magnoliopsida; order Malpighiales; family Euphorbiaceae; genus Garcia; species Garcia nutans. Next base: position 8,674,142 of record CANTUV010000003.1, on the reverse strand, counting down.
GTAGTTAACAGAGTGCACCGAGATAGCCTAGTTGTAGTCGAGGATGAGGAGTTTCTCAATGACCTGATTGAGATTCCTTTCAAGGAGTATGATCTGATTCTGGGCATAGATTGGTTATCCAGGCATGGGGCTGTGGTAGACTATCAGCGGAAATGTGTTACCCTAAGACCATGTGATAGTAGAGTTGTGATGGTATCTGGTGAGTAGAGACATCTTTCATCCATGTTTGTTTCATCTATTTCAGCTAGGAGGATGTTTTAGAAGGGATGTGAGGCTTATCTTGCTCATGTTGTAGATACTAGAGTAGTGGGGTCCTAGCTTGACAGTATACCCACAGTTATTGAGTTTCCATAATTTTTTCCTGATGAGTTTCCATGGGTACCTCTTGAGAGAGATTGAGTTTGGTATTGATCTGCCTGGTACCACTCCCATCTCTATTATCCCTTATCGAATGACACCTACAGAGTTGAGGGATTTGAAGGTGCAGTTGCAGGAGTTGCTGGATAAAGGATTCATCCGCCCTAGTTTGTCCCCGTAAGGAGCGCCTATTTTATTTGTGAAGAAGAATGATGGCACCTTAAGATTATGCATTGATTACAGATAGTTGAATAAGGTGAGCATCAAGAATAAGTATCCTTTACCTCCGATATATGATATCTTTGATTAGTTAAAGGGAGCAGTAGTATTCTCAAAGATTGATCTGAGATCAGGATATCATCAGTTGAGAGTCAGAGATGTGGATGTACCTAAGACAGCTTTTTCGCATAAGGTATGGGCATTATGAGTTTTTAGTGATGCCTTTTGGATTGACGAATGCACCAGAAGCATTTATAGATTGATGAATAGGGTATTTAAACCATATTTAGATCAGTTTGTGGTGGTCTTCATAGATGATATTCCGGTGATTCACGTAATGAAAAGGATCATGACAGGCATTTGCAAATTATTTTGCAGACTCTGAGAGAAAAGAAATTGGATGCTAAGCTATCTAAGTGTGAGTTCTAACTTGATCAGGTGACTTTTCTCGATCATGTAGTTTCAGCAAGGTATTAAAGTTTATCCAAGAAAAGTCAAAGCTATCTTGAATTGGAGTCCACCGAAGAATGTGACAGAGATTATAAGTTTTTTGGGATTGGCAGGCTATTATCATCGATTTGTGAAGGGTTTTTCTGTGATAGCTACACCACTCGCTAGATTGCTTCAGAAAGGAGTTAGATTTGTATGGACAAATCAGTGTTAGGCAAGTTTGGAGCAGCTGAGGGAGATGATGACTCAAGCTCATATCCTTACCCTGCCTACAGAAGGTAAACCTTATGTGATATATAGTGATGCTTCACATAGTGGTTAGGTTGTGTTCTAATGCATGATGGTAGAGTCATTGCTTATGCCTCTTAAAAGTTGAAGCAACATGAGTTGAATTACCTGACTCATGATTTGAAACTAGCAGCCATAGTTTTTTCCTTAAAGATTTAGCAGCATTACTTGTATGGGGAGAAGTGTTTCATTTATACGAATCACAAGAGTTTAAAGTACCTGGGTGTTCAGAGAGAGCTGAATCTTCGGCAGAGACAGTGGTTAGAGTTGATTAAAGACTATGACTATTTGATTGATTATCATTCTGGCAAGGTAAATGTTATTGCTGATGCCTTAAGTAAAAAGTCTTTGGCAGGTTTGACTGCTTATTCTCTCTCATTGCTTTTTTATTTAAGAGCGCTGTAGGCTAGATTCGAGTTTTGTGATTATGGTGAATTGATGGTTTAGTTGCAGTTGTGGCCAGTTTTGTTGAATCAGGTTAAGGAGGCTCAGTTGGCATATGTGAGAATCCAGAAGATTGTGATGGATTGCCAAAAGGGGAGAGTCAAGATTTTCATGTGAGAGATGATGGCAGTCTATGGTACAGAGATATATTGTGTATTCCTGATGATGCAAGGTTGAAGAGGATGATTTTGGAGGAAGCACATCATTCACTCTATGCTATGCACCCCGATAGTACCAAGATGTCCCAGGATTTGAAGTAGCATTATTGCTGATTAGGTATGAAGAGGGACATAGTAGAGTTTGTATTGTAACACCCCTATACCCCATATACGTACACCACATAAAGCCACATATGTAATATACGTATACTGGATACAGGAATGTCACAGTCTATTTAAAACAAACCAAGCTTTAATCTTAACATCAAATCACCATGTCTACAAATTGAGTAAACTTAAAGACATTTAACTTATTTTATAGAAAGTAATAAATGAAACATCCTTTGTTAAAACATATTTACATATATTTTCATTACCTTAAAAGTTTATCCAAAACATATGTTTAATAAGCAGCGAAATATACATATGTACACATCAAAATCAATATTTACAAAAATATAGAGTTTATAAATGCTTGGCAGTTCGTCTCTGATCTTGAAGTCCAAAAATCAACACTTCACAAGAAATCGCAAGTCTAGACTCAACTCGGTCTAGCAGAACTCTCCGGTTCAACCAGATCTACCCTGTCACCTGCTTGATAAATCACAATCGCGCTAAGCCAACGGCTTAGTGGAACTAACCATGATAACAGTATGATTCAATGTAATGCCAATGTCAAACTTTCAAGAATTATAAACAATACACAAGGATATCATATTTCATAACATTACGTTTCATTATATTATTCAATTGTTTCATCATTCATGATTCACATTTAAGCAAAGACAAGCATGGGCCCAAAAGAAACTAATATGCCATTCAAATTTCAGAGTTACTGTTTTAGTCCAATAATCACATTTATCAAGCCCGTAGGTAAATCATTATCACAATGAGAAACATCTCATATGTAACATCCCAACTAGGCTTCAAGGACTAGGCCCAACCAAGCTTCAAGGGGAGCATAGCATCAACCCAACCTAGCTTCAAGGACCAAGCCCAACCCAGCTTCAAGGGATTGTTACTTTTAGGCATGCCACCAACAACAAAACTCTGAAAATTGAATAACATACTAGGCACACAATTCTTTCATTATTTCATTATCAAATCCATTCCCATTTTCTCATGATCATCTAGGCACAATGCCCCAAATATATTTCATTTACATCATTATAGCCAACACCAATGGCTTCACATATCATCATTAGAGCATACATAACAAATTACATTAATCATACATTTTGAATCCTCAACATATATTTCACATAGTTTACATAATGCAAATCTTATCACCATTCTTATACATTAACAATATAATAGGTAACTTAACACATTTTTCAACCAAATGTGTTAAGTCCCAAAGTCATGTAAATGTATGCAATCATGTAAGGTTTGTACTTACCTCTAAGAGAAACACACACAAATACCAAACTCTTCTTCGAAGATTCCTTCAATCCTTAGATTGGTTACCTCAAATCTCTTCAAAACCTAATCCAAAGGTGATTACACATAAGAAATAAGAACAAGAGCTAACTAGGGCAAACCCTACACATGACACACTCAACAACACCAGCGTGTCCTTGGTAGTGCCCTAAACCCACAATGCAGAAGTTTTGACATGCTCAGTGACATGGGCGTATTACTGCACGTGTCAATCCACCAACAACATAGTAGCTATGACACGCTCAGTGACATGGGCGTGTCACTGGACGTGTCAATACTACTCCAACACAGAAGTTGTGACATGCTCAGTGACATAGGCGTGTCACTGCTTGTGTCACCCATACTAAAAATAGAACCAACGGCACGCCGAAAGACATGGCCGTGCTACTGGGCATGTCAGGCCAAAAACCTGAAATCGATACCAAAAACACTACATCCAACAAACATTTTTCTTTTACCCTTTTCCACTCCAAACAAACTTAACCAAAACCATCAATATACCATAATAAACTTGTATAATAACAAAACAACTCAATAATATGCATCAACACACAACACAACCATATTTTACAACTCAACACATACACAATCCACAACTCTTGTCTCTTTCACCAAACTTAACATTTTCTTCAATCCAACCCCAAATTCAAAGTTAATTAGACCAAACAACCTCAAACATATCAAATCAACCATAAAAACATCTACAACAACCATTCACCAAACTCAAATACACAAACTCCAAAAGAGCATAAAGAAACAAGTTGGAAACTTACCAAAAGTGAAGAAAATAATTAAAACTCCAACTTGATCTCTTGAAATCCTTCAATTGCTTGAGATAGGAATCAACAAAACCTCTCTTCCCTCTTTAGCAATGGTGATGGCCAACTTTTGAAGAAAGAAAGAAGAAGGTGATGATAGTTATTCTCAAGTCAAAGCAATCAACCTCTCTTAGCCACACAAAAACTCCCTTTAATCTCAACCAAGCAATTAATATATATTATAATATAATAAATATCATCTTCCACTAATAATTTTTAATATTTAATTAATTCAAATATCCTTTGACCCCATATCAATTTGTTGACTTGTATATGTTGTATATATCTTCATATATACAAAATATACACACTCCTTCTTTTATCTTTTCACTTAATCAAATATACACTTTAAATCATTTAATTCCATTTCAACAATAAACATTCCAAAATTTTAGAGTATCATTTGGGATATTACATGTATCCAGATGTCTCACTTGCCAGAGAGTGATGGTTGAGCACCAAGTTCCTACAGGATTGCTTCAGCCATTATCAATGCCAGAGTGGAAATGGGAGTGAGTGATAATGAATTTTATGATTGGACTACCTTTAAACTAGAAAAAGCATGATGCAATATGCTTGATTGTGGATCTGATGGCGAAGACAACTCATTTTCTTCCAGTGGCTTATAGACTGGCTTTGCCACCTGAGTTAGATCATATTCATAATATCTTCCATGTCTCTATGCTTCAGAGGTATAGGTCAGACCCATCTCATATCTTGTCAGTGGAGTCCATTGAGATGAGTCCAAATCTGACTTTTGAGGAAGAACCAGTGGCAATCTTGACACGAGAAGTGAAAGAATTAAGGAATAAGAAGGTGCCAATTGTGAAAGTCCTTTGGAGGAATCAAGCCACTGAGGAGCCGACATGGGAGAGTGAGTAGACAATGAGGAGTTAGTATCCCCAGTTGTTTCAGAGTTGACATCAGGTAATTTTGAGGATGAAATTTGTTTTTAAGGGAAGAGAGTTGTAATATCCCAAATTTTTGAAAATTCCTAATTTTTGGAAATTAAAAAAATAAATTATAATTTATTTGGATAAATTACAGAAATAATTTTAAATAAAAAATGAAGGGATTTTAAATGAAAAAGTGAAATATATTTGTGATATATATGCAAAATATATATAACATATACAAAGTTAAAATTTTAAAAAGTCAAAGTCAAAATCAATGGTATTTTTGTAAATAAACTTTAGAATTTTAAAATTATTAAAATTATTCAAAAATAATTTATTTTATAATTGAAGAGGTATTTTTGGATTTCTAATTAATAAAATAAATTATTAAATTATTAAATAATATATATATGGCTTAAAATGAAGTGGAAAGAGAGAGAAATTGTTCCCTTTTTCATCTTCTTCTTCTTTCTCTTTGAAGGCCGAACTCCATGGCTATTCTAGAGGGAGGATTTTCTTCCTCCATACTCTATTAATTGAAGGATTTCAAGTATTCAAAGTGGATATTTTGTGATTTCCACTAAAATTAGTAAGTTTTCAACTTATTTCTTTGGATTTCATGAAAGTTTGAATATGTGTATTTTTGGTATGTGAAGTGGTATAATTTAATTATCTATTTTGGATTGAATAAAGTTATTTTAAGTGATTAACAATGATTTTAAGGTTGGATTGAAGAAATAGTTGAGTTTGGGTAAAGAATAGTGAAGAGAGAGAATTAGGGTCATGGACTTGTAGGGTTTACGAAAGCATGTGATTTAATTGTGAAAATTGATTCCAAATGAGTTTTTTTGATGCGTAAACAAGTATTTTAAAGTCAAATATTTGATTTGGTTATGTTTGGATGGAGTTTAAGAATTGAAGTGGTGATTTAGGATTTTTTAAAGTGAATTTTCAAAGTTGTTGAATTGTTTGATTTTATTGGTTTAAGCATGTTGTTTAGTGATAAAAGTTATGAATATAAGCTTGAAATGATAAATGGATTGAGTTGGAATGGAAAACCTTCAACGGGGGAAGGTTATACCATTTGAGGATTTTGGATTTAAGTGTGTGTTTTTGTAATGTAATTCGTTTAAACATGTTAAAATATGTTTTTAATAATATAAATAAACTTAAAATATCAAATTGAATGGCTTAGTATGGTAATCCAAAGTTAAAGTGAGGTTAGCCTAAACTTTGAAATTTTTATTTGAATGATGTTTAATTATGATTTAAGTTTTGAAATTACTTAGACTGTGGTACTAAATTATTATTTATGATCACATTTGGTATAGGCATTGAGGAGAGTGGATTTACCCCATCCTAGTGTTGAAGGGCAAGTTGGAAGAGAAGGTTGGAGGTGGAGTTTAAGCTTTCTTTTGGTTGTCTTTTGAGGTAAGTACAAACTTTGGATGAATTAGACATGTTTGCATTACATTGGGCTTAACACATCTTGAATTGGAATGTGAATATACCCAAAATAATTGGGTAATGTGTTGAAATGAAAATTGTGATACATTATGATATTATATGTTGATATATGATGATATGAAATGAGATGAGATGGCATTGATATGCATGAGAAAAATGAGAAAAGAGGCAATGTGCCTAGTTGAAAATAAGAAAAGAGGTAATGTGCCTAATGAATTATGAGAAAATAAGAAAGAGATTGATAATGAGAAATATGAAATAATTGTGTGCCTAGTATGTTCTTCAATTTCTAAAGTTCCGTATGTGGCGGCATACCTGTTTGGTTATCCTCATTATTTGCCTTTGGGGCTAGCTTTTGAGCAACTATTTGATTTGCCTTCAGGTTAGATGTTGGATGTCACTTGCCTTCTGGCTAGATGTTGGGCATCACTATGATTTGCCTTTGGTCTAGAAGTTGGGAGTCACTTGCTTTTGGGCAAGACAATGGGTGTAATTATGGACCAAAACAGTAACTCTAGAATTTGAATAACACATTAGATCCTTTGGGCCCATGGTTTTGTTTATTTTTATATGAATTTTGAATTGTGAAACAATTGAAAAATATGTTATAATGAAATGATATGAGATATGACATCCATAAGCATCGTGCATTGGCATTGCATTTGAACTTTATTATTATCAAAGTTTGTGTCGCTAGGGTTTTGGCTTAGCACGATTGAATTTATGGTATAGATGACAGGGGAGATCTGGCAGAGCCAGATAGTTCGTCTAGACCTTGTTAGGTCTAGATTTGAGGTTTTTCAGTGCAGAGTTGATTTTTGGGCATCAAGATCAGAAACACTACCATCATGTATATGTTTTTTTTTTTTACATTTTGAAATTTCATATATTGTATTATGTTTTTGATGATATATATTGTAAATTATAAAGAATGTGTAGAAAAAATTTATAATGTGAGTTGATATATGTATAAATATGTAGTGAAATTTGGAGAAATTAAGGAGTATTAGAGAAATGTATGAATTGGTTAATGGGAGTGCTTTTGTGTGCAGGTTATAGTTTTATTGAATTCGAGAATGTTCAAATTACAGACAAAAACTATGGTGAATTTTTTCAAAGATTTTTTTTTATAAAAAATGCTTATTTTAGAACATATGATATATAATAATATTTTATTTATTATTTAAATATATATTTTAAAGTATTTAAGATTTTAATTTGAAAAGTAAAATTTTTTTATTAAACTGAATTTTGACATTTTTGTACCATATATGCATATCATACATATACGGGGTGTATGTATTGTATGTATATAGGGTATAAAGGTGTTACATAATAAATTATCTTAGCCCCTCCTCAAACCTTCGGCATCTATTAGTCTCATCAGATATAATCCTTCCAACATACTGGCTCAGCCGGATAAACTCAATTTCATACTCTATCACAGTCCTTGTATACTACCTCAAACTCAGAAACTCCATCTTCTTAGCATCCTTATACTCTCTAGAAGTATAGTACTTCCCGAATTCCCGTAGGAAATTGTCATAGGTTAGAACTAGTAGATCACTTGTGCCATGGGGAATCGTCTTCCACCACTCATATGCATTCCTTTGCAAAAGTGATCTAGCATAATCAAACTTCTCCTCAGGACTAGCTTGCAACTGAATGAACACCTCGGGACCTTATCCGGCCACTGCTCTGCTACAATCGAGTCTATAGTGTCAAAAAAATTTGAAGCTCCAAACTTCCTTAGCTTGTCATACTTCTGAGTCGGCAACTACTGCTGTAGTTGCGGCTGTGGCGGTTGCTGTAGCTGCTGAACCGAAGCGTATCTCAACAACTCTACCAAATGTTGTACCCAGTTCGATGGAACCTCCTCAGTTGCTAGTCTAACTCGCACTGGAGCAGATGCCTCTCTAGTAGTCTCAGTACTAGCTTCAACTCTACCCTCATCAGGAGCTATACTCTCTACACTACCCTCTGCAGACTGATGTGACCTAGACGCCATAACTACTTATATCTTCAAATACAACAGAAATTACCACATCAGAGATCAGATAAATTGCCAGTGCCAATACATGTATCAAAATTTAAAGCCATATTTAAAATCCCCATTTTCTATCTCAAGAAACCCAGCTAGGTTGAGAACCTTAAACCTAGGCTCTAATACCAAAATAATTGTAACACTCTTATACCTTATATACATATAATACATACACTCAGTATATGTAAAATATGCATATATAGTATAAAATATTTCAACCCAGTTTAATAAAAATTTTCACATTTCCAATTTAAAATCCCAAATATTTTAAAATATATATAGTTAAATAGTAAATAAAATATTCTTTATAAATTATAGGTTCCAAAATAAGCATTTATATGAAAATCTCTGAGAAAAATTTGGCAAAGTTTGATACGGCCAGCCTTCAAAATAGCTTTGAAGGTTCCCTCGGTATCCCTCTTAGTATTATCATAAGCTGTAATTGTCACCTTGGTTAGGCTTAGATCTCTTGTTGACATAGCAAGCTTTGGCAAGATCTTGAATGGGCAGACATGTATGGCAGATCCATCATCAACCATAACACATGGAGTCCTTTTTCCTTTGACTTCTACTTTAATGAAAAGTAGGCAAATGTGATCTCTTCCTTCTTTCGGCAAATTAGCATATAAGAATGACACCATTCCTATATCAATCTTGCTCCTCTTCTGAGCATTATCACATTTCTTTGCTTCCTCAGCCTTGTTTACCCCCATAAAGTGGATCAGTTCATCGGGTGTTGCAGAAGTGGAAATTTGCATGCTTGCCATAGCTTTAGCCATTGTTTCTTGATGCTTCTTAGATGTAGCTAGCAGATCCCATATGCTGATACTAGCTTGGGTTCTCTTCAACTGTTTAAGAACATCATCATCTTATTCTTTTTTATCCCTTGTTTCAACTTCCTTACCCTTATTAGCTTCCACTTCTTTTTGTGGTGGCCTTGTATAAGGCCTACTAGAGCGAGTATTCATTACTTCATCTTCTTTGGGTTCATAATAGTCCACTCACATTTTTTGGCTTAAAATCCTCATCACTATTAGTTAAGTCCCAAAACTCGCTTACAACACAAATGGCTACTTCCTTCTTAACCACAGCTTGCTTCATCTTGATAAGCACCTTTTCTTCTTTAATTGCCTCTTCATCTACATCTTAGAAAGATGATAGGACAAATTTCTCATTGAAACCACCCACAATCATGAAAGTTGCTGGTGGTGGTACTCAATTGAATATTGGCAACGGATTGTCTTTCATGCTAGGCTTACTAGGTTTGGGCAAGTTTCCACTATCAATCAAGTTCTGGATCTCATATCTCAATCTCAAACATTTATTCATCTCATGCCCTTAAATTTGGTGGAACTGGCAAAATGCTTTAGCATTGAAATTGGGTGGTGGAGGATTTGGCAATGGGCGAGGAGTCAAAGATTGTAATAGTCCTCTCTTCTATAGTCTATTGAAAACCCAGGATGTAACACTCTTATACTCTATATACATATAATACATACACCCAGTATATGTAAAATACATGTATAAAATATAAGAATGTCACAATTCGATTTAGTAAAAATTTACACATTTTAAATTTAAATTCTCAAATACTTTAAAATATATATTTAAATGATAAATAAATTATTTATTATTAACTATAGGTTTCAAAATAGTATTTTATCTGAAAATCTTTGGAAAAAATTTATCAAAGTTTTGTCTATAATTTGGATATCCAAAGTTTCAACAAAACACAACCTGCATAAAAATACTCCCAACAAATAATAATTCACCATTTCACCAATACTTCTCAATCATCTCCCATTTTCCTCAAAACATTTATACTTATACATATATATAAATATATATATCAAAACACATGTTCACAACCCACATTGTACAATTTATCCAAATAGTCTTTATATTCTACAATATACACTTTAAAAACATAAATATAATATACATAATATCATAGTGTACTATAACATAAAATATATACATGATGGCAACTGGATTGATCTTGTAGTAGCAAAAATTAGCTCAAGTCTAGACCCAACCAGGTCTAGCAGAACTCTCTGGATCTACCAGATCACCCCTATCACCTGCGCGATGAATTACAATCGCACTAAGCTAAAAGCCTAGCGATATAAACTTTGATAACAATAAAACTGTAAAACAATGGCAATGCATAATGCCTTTACATGTTGTTTCACAATGTAGAACTCAATTTCATTTTAAAACATAATCTTTAATTATTTTGCAATACACATAAACACAAACACAAGTATGGGCCCAAATGATCTAATATGCCATTCAAATGCCAGACTTACTGTTTTGGTCCAAATTGACATCAAGTGTCTAGCCTTAAAGGCAAATTAAAGTAATGCTCAAAAGCTATCCCCGAAGGCAAATCATATCACAGTGATGCCAAGAGTCTAGCCCTGAAGGCAAATCAAAGTAATTGCTCAAAAGCTAGCCCTGAGGGAAAATAATGAGGATAACCTCATAGGCATGCCGCTAAACACATAACTTTGAAAATTGAATAACATAATAGGCACACAGTTATTTCATATTTTCCATCATCAATTTATTTCTCATTTTCCATAATTAACTAGGCCCATTGCCTCTTTTCTCTTTATCAATTAGGCACATTGCCTCATTTTCTCATTTACCTCATTCATATCAATGTCAATTCATTTCATTTCATCATATCTCAACATATCATCACAATGATCACATTTTACATTAAAACACATTAACCAAATATTTTGCGTTATTTTCACATAATTCATAAATCACATTTTATGTAATTTAGCCATTAACAATGGCTTTTCACAATGTCTTTAATGCATATATAACAAATCACGTTACCCAAACACTTTGGGTCATTTTCACATAATGCACATATTTTACATTTTATTCAATTTAGCCATTAAAAATGGCTTTTCATAATGCATATAATGCATACATAACATTACACATGTCATAGCACATTGTTCATGAATGTTCAATGTATCAAGTAGCTTAACACATTTTCCAATCAAAATGCGTTAAGCCCAATATAATGCAAACATGTCCAATTGATGAAAAGTTTGTACTTACCTCTAAAAGCTTTTAAATGCAAGCTCAAAACTCTCACCAACCTTCACTTTCAACTTGCCCTTCAACACTAAGGTTGGCCAATTCAACTCTCCTTAATGCTATTTCAAATATGAACAAATACCATTATTTAAATTTACATTTTAAGATATTTAAGACCTAAAATCTTAAGTAAACCTCACTCCAACAAATTCCCCAAAATTTAGCCTAATATTACTTTAACATTGAAAATTCATTTTAATCCACTCAAATTGGTGTTTTAAGTTTATTTATATATTGTACATATGCTTTTGTTCAAAACCCTAAAATGGCATAACCTTCACCAATAAAGGTTCTTTTGTAACATCCCTAATTTTTAAAAATTCAATAAAATAAATTAAAATTATATTTGATAAATAAAATAAATGATTTAAATGGAAAATTGAATGATTTTAAGTGAACAATTGGAATGTATATGTGAAGTATACATGAAATATACATAAAGTATATAAAAGTCAACATTTTTAAAATAAAAGTAAAAAAATCAAATGGCATTTTTTCAATTATACTTTGGAAATTAAAATTATTTAAATAATTAAAAAATAAATTATTTTGGATGAAAGATGTAATTTTGGTGTTTTTATTAAATAATTAATTAATTAATTAAAAATATATTAAAATATTATATATGAGGTTAAAATTCAATGTGGAAAGAGAGAGAAAATCAAATTTTATCTTCTTCTTCTTCCTTCTTCAAGGCCGATCCACCATTGTTGAACAAGAAAAGGTTTTACTTCTTCAATGCTTCATTAATTGAAGAATTTCAAGGGTTCAAGTGGGATTTTTAGGGATTTCCACCATAATTAGTAAGTTTTCTAACTTTTTCCTTGGAATTCCATGCAAGTATGATTATGTGTGATTTGGAATTTTAAAGTAGTATGTTTTAATTGCTTAATTGGGTATGAATGAAGTTGTTTTGAGTAGCTAATAATGATTTTAATGTTAAATTGAAGAGATGGTTGAATTTAAGTTGAGTTTGGTGAAGAGAGAGAATTTAAGGTTATGAGAAATGTGGATTTGTGAAATAATGTGATTTAATTGTGCAATTTAATTCTAAATGTGTTATTTTGATGTATAAACAAGGATTTTAAAGTCAAATGATGGATTTGGTTATGTTTGGATAAAGTTTGGATGAAGTAGTGTTGATGATTAGGGTTTTGGAAAGTGAATTTTAAAAGTTTGGTGAATTTTATGATTTTAATGTTTAAAGCGTGTTGTTTAATGGTATTAGTGATGGAAATAAGCTTGGATTGATAATTGGATTGAGTTGGAATGAAAAACCTTCAATGGTGAAGGTCATGCCATTTTAGAATTTTTGAACAAAGGCATATATTTAATTAATGTAATTGGGTTAAACACGTTAAGATATGTTTGAAAATACTAATTTGAATAGCTTAATATGGTTTTCCAAAGTTAAAGTAAGGTTGGGCTTAACTTTGAGGTTTTGATTTGAGTAATATTTAATTAAGGTTTGATGTTGAGATTGCCTTAAAATGTGATATTAAATGATTATATTTCATCACATTTGGTATAGGCATTAAGGAGAGGTGATTTGCCCAACCCTAGTGTTGAATGGCAACATGGAAGAGATGGTTGGTGAGAGTTTTGAGCTTGTTTGGGAGTGCGTATAATGGCAAATCTATGCTATCGCAGTGTTACCGTAAGTGCATGGGTCGTGAAGTAATAAAATAGAGAGTAAGATATCGTTCCACTGGGGACAAGGTCAAATATTAGTGCAAATTTCAACTGTTGTTTAGCAAAACAATAGTTTGTGTGGTAATTAAAATAAAAGATGAATTACTAAATAAATTAAAGTAAAGAAAAATTGAATGTTGTGCAACAAAAGTTGTTGATGAAGATACTATCTAGATATTGAATCCCCTTTGCCATAAAAAGCATTTATGAATATCAATTAAATTAAATCAAATAATAGAGCTAAATTGGCATTTCTCTAAATTAGATTAAAATCTCTCTCAAGTTAATTAATCCATAATCACTATGTAGAATGCTAGGAATCTCTTCTCAAGCATGATTAAATAGATATTGCAATAAGAACAAGGAATTTTGAAGAAAAGGGTCTTGTAAGTCCATCTCTAGCACTCCAATCAACCCTCAATCCTAATGAAAATTCTGTTCATATCAAGCTTTCTCAAGTCAATAATATGAAAATTGAAACCAATCAATAAGCATGATATTATATATTGGAAATAAGAAATTAAGAATCAAAAGGATAAAACAAATCAATCAAATGATTTAATTTAATAAGAACTATACAATCCATACAATAAAGCTAGGGTTCATCAATATCTAGATAGACAAAATTTAGCTCATGTTCATAACCAGAAAACCAAAACAGAGGAAATAAGTAAAAGAATTCAAACAATCCATAATGAAAAATTTGTATTTCTTCACTTCAATCCTCAAATCTTGGATTAAATCTAGCATGAATTGGATCTTCACCTTCACTCTTAGCTGCCAAAAACTCTCTTTTTCTTAGGAGGTTGGCTCTGAAAATAAAACTGGATCCCTAATTTGCTCTTTAGCTTAAATTTTATAGCCAATAGATTTTTGCCTAACATGCCCATGGACATGCCCTTATCTGTGGGACTAACAACGGTGCTGTTTTGAGCTTTAATGACATGGCCAGTGACACGCCCATGTCCTTGGGTGTGTCATTGCTACTGCAATGCTGAGTTAGGGACATGCCCTTGTCATTGGGCATGTCACAACTTCTATAAGTCAAGTGTAGTGGCACATTTAGGGACACGCCCATGTCTCCGGGCATGCCGAAGCTTAAGTAAAGTAGTTAAATAACACGGCCACTGACACGCCCTTGTCACTGGGTGTGCCAATCGAAGAATTTGCCCAACATGGCTTCTTTCCTTGTCTTTTATCCGTGATTCCAGCCTAAATAACCTTAAGGTCCCAACGTGTCAAAAGTTCTTGGAATCAACCCTAATAAACACTTGAACAAACAAATTAAACTCAATTTGACAAGAAATATATTAAGAAATAGGGCAAAAATATCATCAATTATACACTTATCGAATTCCCCCACACTTGAGTTTTCGCTTATCCTCAAGCAAACCAAATCACTATAATAGGCATAATGAAGGACCCCTTTATATCCAAGGAAAATAAAAGTTTTTACAACACTTGAATTAGAAAACCCAACATTCTTAACCAAAAACTAAATCTCAAACATTATAGCTGAATTAAAAAGTTTCAAAACAACAATCTAAAAGATCCAAAATCTAAAAATTCAGAGTTAAAAGATTGAGCACAAAATTCCAAGAGCTGAAAAGCCATGAACAAAGTAAGAAAGTGTAAGTTTTCTCTTAAGTTCTTTGGCCCCTTCATAAAAAGCATTGAGTGAAACATTATTATTATTATTATTTTATTTTTTTTCAAAAGGAGCCCGACTTGTTTGAACTGATAATAACTTTTTCACGCAAAAGTAAGCAATTGTGATGCCGACCCCCGGTTACTCGGTTAAAATCACCATTCAAATGGCTACTAGCACTATTCATGATTCCAACTCATTTGTTTCAATTCAAGAGTTAACATCAGTGGAACAGGGATAAATTTTCAAAGCTCCTGAAAAATTATTTTAATCTATTAATTAATTAATTAATTAATTATTTATTTATTTTAAAGTGGTCAGGAACTTAAGATAATAAAGATGTCATACTAAGTACGACTCAAGTATCTAAAGAATTGGAATATGCTAAAGAATGTAACTAAGGTTTTAAACTTCAGATGTGAAACTCTCATCAATCAACTACCTAATTCAAACTATCGCATTTAGGCTTTAGCAATCAATTAAGAAAACCAAGTCAACTTCAATAAGAAATTGTCGTTCGTTAAATCAATCATTATTTTAATAAAAAGAGAGGAAAAAGAGGAACCATTTCACTTCATATTATAATAGCAACCTAGTTTACTTGAATCCAAAAATAAAATCAAAGAAACTAAATGAGACAAATGCAGCAAGTGGCAAGAATGAAAACAAAAGCTTAATCTATAAAATATCCCTCTCCTCCATACTTAAGACGCACATTGTCCCCAATATGTGTAAAATAACAAAAAGAACAAAAGAGAGAGAAAACTACTCTGACATGTCATGAATCGACATATATGAATAAGTTCCAAAAGCGTTGCAATGTTGATGGGGCTATAGGACAAAAAATGGACATACAAAATTATAAAGGTTCGAAGACATAAAAAATAATCATAATAATAACAAAAAAACACAAATATAAAATTAAAAAAATTAAACATACAGTCTTCCATAAGAAAATAAAAAGGAAAATAAAATAAAATAAAAAATAAAAAAATGAGCTAGTCGATCATGGGCTGGGAATTGGAATCATTACTTGTGCCGGTATCATCATCGCTGGCACTAGCATCATCGCTATTATCATCATCCGAAACATCAACGTGGTGTACTGAAGGATGGTATGGTAGTAGCGGTGGCTGTAAAGGACTGAAGCCTTGAGATCTCCAAAGCTTGAGAATGGACTGCTTGAGCCATTGCCTCAGTATCTCGTGATCCAATTACGCTTTGAAGGATGAGTAGTGCTGCTCCATGGAACGCTGGATCTGATCCTGCTGAGTCAATAATTTATTCAGGTTCAACTCTATGTTTCCAATTTTTCCTTCTATCCTTCATATCTAGCGTTCAAACTTAGTTAGTTTTCGGTCATCATCCCACTCAACATTCATAGAATGACGCCAGTCTCTGAAAGTAAAGGCTGGAGTAAAAGATGGGCCAGCTGAGGAAGAAGGTCCGGCAGTGGTGGATGGGCCGGGGACTTTTGTCAGTGGACGTGGAGGTATGTCAAAAGTGGGAGCAGGAGGAACTGGCTCAAAATTCGTAGGATGAACTGGCCCAAAATCCATGGGTGGTGACTGTAGCTCCATCACCTTCTCCTGGTTTAACCGTTTTAAAGTATCCATGCCCAAAAGTTTGGGGAGCCCATCCAAAGTCATTGGGAGGCATCCATCCAACACCCCAAAACTGTAAGCAAGTCTCATGACATACATGCCACCATTCAAGTTACCCAGTGCCCCTTTCTTGGAATGCTCATAGAAAAAGTGCGTGACAGCGTGAGCTACATTGCGCTAGATCTTCTAGACCATACAGTTCAAGAAGAATAGCTCCCTCAGGCCAACAACTCCCATATTGCTGAGTTGAGTCACAGTGGTGTGAACCAATAGATTATGTACCACTTAACAAGGTAAGGACTCAAAATTTGATACCTTGGATACCTTCGGTTGATACTTAGTGGCATTTGGTGCAAACATGCTCCAAACCCTAGGAGGGATGACATTGTACTCTGCAAAATCAACCTCGGAGTTAAGACACTCTACGGTCAGCACCTCCTCTATAGTAAATAGAGCCAAGCGCATGCCAAGTTTGCTGATGCTCATGTGGAATCGCTGACCTCCCAACCGAAACTTCATCGTAGGCTCAATGATGGAGATCTTGTTTTTATCAAATTGAAAAGTGCAGAAGAACTCCTGGGTTAACTCTCTGTATGAAGGCTCATTGATGGAGAAGAGTTGTTCCCATCTCGGCTAATTTATCAAATCTCAAACCTTAGTCAGTATGTTAGCTTGCTCCATGGCACCCTAATCCAAAATCCTAGGTGGCGACCAATCCTTGTTCCCTAACAGTTCAAACTATTTTCGCTCCTCCGAAGTTGAGAATTGAAGGCACTTGTGGCCTGCCATATATTTTGAGATGGGATGGGCAGCGGGTTAGCTTGAGCTGCCTTCACCTCTAGCCCACTTAGTTGGTAATTTGGGCAACACTTGTTTGGGAGGACCCATGATCTACAAATTGATCGAACTTGGAAAAAAAACTGTTGGAGAAAAAAAGAAAACTTTAAACTGGGATTACAGAAAACTCTAGCAATAAGCAAGCAAATCAACGATTCATGAAAGGCAACAAGCTTGTCTTTGTCATTGTTCATCTGAGAAGCAATTTTTGGTGGAACCAACGAATGAAGATTTGAATCTCTAATTTCTTTTTATTTTCTTACAGTAGCTTTGTTTCTTTGATTCATAAGATTATACACACAAAACCTTGATCTATAAATATGTAGTAACATTGATCTTCGTTTCAAAAACCCAAAAAAGTATTCTTATGTTTCCAAAAACCTCAAAACCCAAAAAGGTACTTTTATGTTTCTTCTAAACCTTAAAACCCTAATTTGTTTCTTTTGTTTCCAAAAACCTTAAATCATTTTTCCTATTTATAAAAACTTTTAAAAATCGTAAACTGTTTTCCTCTAATTCTTTTCCAAAATTTTCAAATGTTTTGTTAAATCACCAAACTCTAACTTTACAGTTTCTAAAAATCACAATTACTTTATAAAAATTTAAACTATTTTCTTCAACTTCAAAACCAAAATAGTAAACCCCCAAACCAACTTCCAAACCCTAATTTTCCTAAACCCTAATTCCCTCAAAACAAAAACCGTAAACCCTAGTTTTCCTAAACCCTAACCCTATTCCTTAAAACCTTATAAACCTAAACGTTCAAACCCAATACAGTAAATCTAAAACAACAATCCAGTAGCTAAGAATTATAAAGCTAAATATTATAAAGTATCCAAACCCTAATTTCACAATTTCACCACTCAACCCCTAATATGATTAATCAAAGAACCTTATTAATTTCTTAAATTATAAAACCCTAATCCATTTGAATTCTATTAAAACTTAGAGTAGCCTAAACCAATCATAATAATAATATCTTAAGGTTTCGAAACTCTAAATATTAATTAAAGAACTTTAAATGGAAACAGTAAACCTCAATTTGTATCTTACTTGCTTTATTTGATTATGTAGTTCATTATATGCTTTGATTTATTTTCAATGCTTGATTTATTTAATTTATTATGGATGAATGTTTTATATGTATTTTGATTGATGTTTAATATCTTTGATGAATGATTTATTTATGATGAATGGTTATTTACTTTTATCGATTTATTTTGATTTCCAAATGTTGTAAGAGGTATGTTTCCACTTTTGTGGGTACCTCATTAGTTAAATATCATGTAATTTAAATTGATTTTATATTTTAGACCAATGTAAAGGACATGTTTCTACCTTTTTGGTGGGTGTCCTATTTAGCTTATACATATATGATGTAAGGGCATGTTTTCATCTTTGGATGGGTGTCCATTTATCTGCTTTGTTTTGACATTGCTTTGATTTTTAATATAATGATGCTTTATTTCAATTGTTGCATGTAATATTGATGATATTGTTATAGTTAAGAATTTTATAATATTAAGACCTGTAAAGTAGGCCGGTTCCAATGAATCGGATATTGTGGGGGTGCTGGGCCATTTCTCACCTTCCCCACACGTACCCAACTTTTCAAAGCCATTAGGAGGTTGGGGATTCCTTAGGAATCGAGTCATCCACCCCTTTCTTTTTCCCAGCCAGTCCGGGTGGAGACTCCATTTTCTCTGGACATAGGTCCGTGTTCTCTAAGGCCTCGAGCCTAATCAGTGCCGAAGTCGCGAGAACCATTCCACCGGGAGTGGGGGCAAAAATCTCCGCTCACAGTTGTGTTCTGATGTAGGAGGGTAGAGTCATTACTTATGCCTCCAGACATTTAAAGCCTCATGAGTTAAATTATCCGACTCACGATTTAGAGTTGGCAGCCATTGTCTTTGCATTGAAGATTTGACAATATCATTTGCATAGAGAGAAGTGTTTCATCTATACGGATCATAAGAGTTTGAAATATTTGGGTGTCCAGAAAGAATTGAATCTTCTGTAGAGACGATGGTTAAAGTTAATAAAGGAATATGATTGTATGATCGATTATCATCCTGGCAAGGCTAATGTAGCTACAGACACCTTGAATCGAATGTCTATGGCAGGGTTAACTGCCTATGCTCTCTCCTTGCTTGTTGAATTGAGAGTTTTACATGCTAGATTTGATATTTTTTATGATAGTGCTCTAATGGCCTAGTTGCAGAGAAGGCCATTATTACTTGATCATATTAAAGTAGCACAAAAGTCAGATATGAAACTCTAAAAAATTATATAGGACTATAATGAGGGTGAGAGCAAAGATTTTAATGTTAGGGATGATGATAGCTTATAGTATAGAGATAGATTGTGGATTCCTAATTATGTGGAGTTAAAAAAGAGGATTTTGGAGGAAGCACATCAATCTTCATATGCTATGCACCTTGGAAGTACCAAAATGCACTAGGATTTAAAGTAACATTATTGGTGCACTGGTGTGAAAAGGGACATGGCAGAGTTTATGTTGAGATGTCTCACATGTCAAAGGGTGAAAGCGGAACACTAGGTTCCTTCAGGGTTATTGCTATCTTTAGCAGTGCCTGAGTGGAAATAGGAATAGGTAACCATGGATTTTGTGTAAGGGCTTCCTTTGATCTAGAAGAAACATGATGCAATCTAGGTGATTGTGGATAGGATGACTAAGTCAACTCATTTTCTTCCAATGAGGATCGACTATTCTCTCGATAGACTGGCTGAGTTATATATCAGTAAGATTGTGAGGTTGCACAAAGTCTAAGTTTCTTTTTTGTCGAACCAAGATCCCAAATTCACATCTAGGTTTTGGAGGAGTTTGCAGGATGCATTTGGTACTCAGTTACACTTTAGTACTATTTTTCATCTACAAATAGATGGGTGTAGATGCTTAATTTTGTTCCTAAGTTGGTACAGTCTTAATTAAAGATTGCAAAAATAAATTTGATCCAATTTTAAAAGATGTGAACTTAATTTACAACTTTGAAATAAGTCGGTCTGGTTTCAAAAGAAACAAATTCAACTGTAAAATCCTAAATTAAGATTTTATGCCCAAATTAAAAATTTTTGGTCTAGAAATTAAAAAAAAAATACAAGAGTCATTTGGGTTGGGGTGGCCTAGGTTGACATGAGCCAAAGGCTAAAGTCGATTTGGGACATTGGATCAACATGGTCTTGAATTTTTTTTAGTTTTGGCCAGCCATTTGGTGTCCTAGTTAAGCTAGAATTTGTTTTAAAGATGGATTAAAAATTAGGTTTAGGGTTTTTGAGGTGACAGTTTTTCCTATAAATAATAATGCTTAATACAAAAATAGGGATCGACAATTTTAGCAAGAAAAGCAACATTGACCAACAACAATGAACATCCATCAACACTTCAAAGGCAGTAATCACTATCTTTGATCTTTGCTTAACCAGAAACAACCATTGGTACAAGCAGTAAGCTCAGAATCAGCAATCCAATTTGACGGAGCCTTCGAATGCAGGTTTTGTGACTTAAATTTAATTTGCTTAAACATACAGTAGCTAGGTTATCTTTTCATATTTTGATTTGTTAGCTTTAATTATCATATTAATCATGGAAATTTAATTGCTAAAACCTTATTTGCATATTTTATAAAGTTAAAAATCAATCCATTTTCTCCATTCAATAACTTAAGTTTTGATATGAATAATCGGTATAAACCCTAATTCTTAAACCTAGTGTCCAGAAACTGTAACTCCTTAAAACCCTAATCCCTCAGGCTTAGTTCCAAGGAAAACCCTAATGCCTTAAAACCTAATGCCTAGGGCCTTAAAATCCATAAAACCTAATGCCCAAACCCTAACTTGCAAAACTCTAAAAACCTAAGCACTAGCTTCCAAGCCCTATCTTTCAAAATTCCAAAACCCTAATTTGTAATCCTTAAGCCTTAAACACCTAAACCCTAATTTCTAAGCCCTAGCTTCCAAACCCTAACTTATAAATTCCAAAACCATAATTTGTAATCCTTAAGCCTTAAACATCTAAACCCTAATTTCTAAACCTATTTAGTAACCTAAACCAAACCCCAATATCCAAAACCCTATTTTCTTAAAACCCTAATTCCTGAATTTAATCCCAAACATCCAATAAAAAATAATCCATTCCCAAAATACCAAAATACCCTAATTCAATGTTCAAGCCCTAATTTTGTATATTTAAATAATTAATTTATGATTGAACCCTAGTTTTGATTATGTAATTTATTATTATATGTTCATGATTTATTTTATTTGGTTTGCAAATGGGTGATTTATTATTGTGGATGTTTATATAGTTTAATTTGCTATTTGTTTGATTTTCTTGTATTGTAAAAGGCATGTTTCCACTTTGTGAATGTCTCAGTTTTTTATATATAATTTAATTTATTATTTTAAGATTTTGGGACTATTGTAAAAGGACATGTTTTCACCTTTTGGTGGGTGTCCTATTTATTTTGGACATTGGACATGGTTGTAAGGACATGTTTCCGTCTCATACGGGTGCCCATTTGTTATTTTTTTTATTTTGAATATTACTTTGATTTTAATACGATGATGTTAAATTATCGCATGTAGTATGGACAATATTACAATAAGTTAAGGAATTTATAATATTTAGACCTAAAAATGTGACCGATTCTAATGAACCTGGCACTGTAGGGGTGTTGGGTCATTCTTACCTTCCCCACACGTACCCAACCCATTAGGGGGTTGGAGATTCCTTAAAAATTGAGTCATCCACCCCTTTCTTTTTTCCGGCCCATCCGGGTGGTGACTTCATTTTCTCCCAGTTTAGGCCCATGTTCTCTAAGGCCTTAAGCCTAAAAGTACCAAAGTCGCAAGAACCATTCCATCGGTAGTGGAGGCAAAAATCGCCGCTCACAGTGGCAACTCCACTGGAGATAAGAGAAGTTAATTCCGTTGGTTTTTATATTATTTTATTCTTTATTATTATGATATTATCCATTGCATCATTTTAGATTGCATTGTGTGCGTGAGTTAGGATGCTCGTGTTACCCATGTTGTGTTATGTAAGGGATACCATACTTTCACTCAAGGTATGGAGATCGAGCATGGCATAACCACTCATAGCCTCATACCTTTTGGTATATACTTGCTATGGTAACCTAAGCTTTTCAACACAAAGACTAAAGCCTATGTAGTTGGTCTAGTTACTTTCCTTAGATTTATACCCAAATGCTTGCTCTTTGAATATGTTTGATATATCTTAGTTTGAACCATGGCTTACTTGGTTTGTTCCTTTCCTAATATGACCTAATTATATTGTAATCCCAAAATAATTTTTAAAAACCCAAACGACCAAGATTATTTTCAAAACATTTTTAGATAGTCTTTTGACATAAAACCTTTTCCATGATGGGTCAAAAATTCTTTTTACCTCATGGCCCAAGTCCAAAGCCCAAAATTCAATTTTTACAAATCTTCTACAATGGGCTTTGAAACAAAACCATTTTAAAAATCTTTTTCACAACTTTTTCTTTAATAGGCTCACAACTAATTGGGTCAATTATGGAATATTTAAAATTAATTATGGGCCTAATCTATACTAAGACTTATTAATCAAGGGCTTGTTTGAAGTATGAATCATTATTTGTTTTTCCAAAATGGGAAATCTATTTATGATAAACCCTTTAATTTGGTTTTAATCCAATATAGCATAAAAGCTATATTTTTGTTGGACCAATGGATTAAAACTTAATTAGAGGGAATTATCATGGAATGACTTCTAAGTTTGCAATTACAACTATTGGTTAAAACATCCGAGGGAATTGTTCAAAAATAAGATACCTCATGGTGGTATTTTGATGGGCAATACCTTGGAAAAGAGACTCACCATTCATGTATGAAAGTTGATTTGTTTGTTTGTCATTTGTACATGCATACATGTATTGCATCTCATATCATTGATCCTTTTTGTCTTATAGTCCTGGATTACAGCAGTTCAAGAGTTTATGAAAATCTAACCTATACCGACGACATAGAATCCAACAATGACTCGGTTAGCTTCTCACCAAAAATAATGGAACCTGAACAGATTCAGAGGATGATAGACAATGCAGTTAACACCAAGATAGAAGAGCTAAAAGGGGTCCTGTCTAAGACCATGAAAAGCCAAATGGCCGCAATGTTTGGAAACACTACTGAAGCATCCGCTAGTACCAAGAAAGACAAAGGGAAGGCCAAGGTTGGTGAAGTAGCCTTTGATGATGAAAATATGGTTATGGATGGTGATAAATACTAGGCCCAATACTTTTTAGATCCTCAAGATAAGAAGAAGGAGTCAAAGGTTGTGGACAAACCAACTGTTGAGAAAACCAATACTTCTAATATCGAGAAGATGATTGCTTATCTTGAGAAAAAGTTTAAGAATAAGCAGAAAATTGAAGAAATGTCAGAAGTGGACAAACTATTTGAACAAGATGATGAGGTTTCATATAAGTTCAAGATGCCATCATTTTATAGGTTAGATGGAACTGGCAATCCTCATCTTCATGTGAAATAGTATATCACAGCTATGCAGTCTGCTTGAGCTACTAAGGCTCAAACTCTAAGGTACTTTATGCTTTCATTGGATCGAGTTGTACATAATTGGTTCAACATCTTAGAGGATAGTACTCAAAAGAGTTGGGACTTATTGTACAAGGCTTTCATCCAACAATACGGATATAATGCTGAGTTGGAGGTCACTTTTATAGAAGTTGAGTTGATAAGATAGAAATCAAATGAAAACTTTGTTGACTATGTGAAGAGGTGGAGAAATAAGGCTGCGTACTAAAGAAGAGGCCTGATGAATCTGATCATATTTGGATGATTGAAAGAGGGGTGTTGCCTAGTCTTTGTGAGAGAATGTCTCACACACTCATCCGAGATTTGAAGTATCTTCTATAAGTTGGTCTGCAAATTGAAGAGTGGGAAAGGGAAAAGAACCACTTCTCAGCTAGGAGGAATGAAAAAGGGAACTACCAGTCATGTAATCAAAGCACACAAAAGGCAGTAGATGTTAATGAGACTGGTCAATGCGGTAAAAGACAATTTTTGGAGTTGAACAAACCACTTTCTTGGGTTTTTAATAACCTGCAGAAAAAGGGGTTGTTACAGCTATTAGCCCCTGCCCATCCTTTGCCACCTAATTTTGATGCAAAGGCATTTTGCCAATTTCACCAGATGCAAGGACATGAGACTGATAAGCATTTGAGGTTGAGATATAAAATTCAAAACTTGATTGATAGTGGGAAGTTGCCCAAACCTAACAGGCCCAACACGAAGGATAATCCATTGACAAGGTTCAACAGGGTCCCACCATCAGCAACTTTCATGATCGGGGGAGGTTTAAATGAGAGATCTGTGTTGTCTTCTTTTCAAGATGTAGAAGGAGAGACCACTAAAGAAGAAGTGATCCTTAATTAGAAGAAGCAAGTTATAGTTGGAAAAGAAGTAGCAATTCATATGGTAAGCGGGTTTTTGGGCTCAACTAATAGTGATGATGATTCTGAGCCCAAGAAGGAAGAGTGGACCTGGTCCGGGCCCGAAGAAGATGAAGTTATGAACACCTGATCTAGTAAGCCATATGTAAGGCCACCATCAAAGGAAGTAAAAGCTAATAAGGGAAAGGAAGCTGAAACTTGGAACAAAGAAGAAGAAGACAATGTTGTTCATAAGCCGTTAAAGAGGGCACAAGCTAATATCACCACGTAGGATCTGCTAGTTACATCAAAGAAGCATCAAGAAAAATGGCCAAAGCTATGGCTAGCATGCTAATTTCTACTTCCATAACACCAGAGGAGCTGGTTAATTTTGTGAGCATTGAAGGAGTGATGAAGTGTGAGGAGGATCAAAAGAAGAACAAAATTGATGTGGGGATGGTATCATTCTCGGATGTTGATTTGCCAGAAGAGGGAAGGGACCACATCTACCCACTTTTTATCAAGGTGGAAGTCAAAGGGAAATAGACTTTGTGTAATGGTTGATGATGGATCCACCATAATAATTTTTGTGGTGTTTTAATTAAATAATATTTATTTTAATAATTATTTACAATATTTATTTTTAATAAAAATAAAAAAAAGTAATAATAAAAAGGATAAAAAATAATAAATAAATAAAAATCGGAGACAGAAGAATCGGCAACAAAAAATTTTCGTCGCGAGCTACTAATTAGCTTAGGCCAATTCACCGCAGATTTTTCTACGGCGAAATGGCCACAGGCCAATTTCCCGCAGAAAAATCCTACGGCAAATTGGCTGGCCTGCACCCAGCACCCATGGAACTTCTTCGCCAGTGCACTTTTGCACTCCCGACCCGCGCACGGTTTTGCCAAAACCCTATTTTACTTGGTTTTTAATTTTATTTCCTAAAAAATTTTTATTTCCTTAGCCAATTAGCATTAGATTTTTATTTTTTCTTATAAATACCACATTAGGGGGTTGGGATTCCTTAGGAATCGAGTCATCCACCCCTTTCTTTTTTTCCAGCCCGTCCGGGTGGCAACTCCATTTTCTCATGGCTTAGGCTCGTGTTCTCTAAGGCCCTGAGCCTAAAAAGTGTCAAAGTTGCAAGAACAATTCAATTGGGAGTGGGGATGAAAATCACCGCTCACAGTGGCGACTCCACTGGGGATAAAAGAAGTTGATTCCGTTGGTCTTTATATTATTCTATTCTTTCTTATCATGATATTATCCTTTGCATCATTTAGTTTGCATTGTGTGCATGAGTTAGGATGCCTGTGTTACCCGTGTTGTGTTATGTAAGGGATACTATACTTTCACTTAAGGTATGGAGATCGAGCATGGCATAACCACTCATAGCCTCATACCTTTTGGTATATACTTGCTATGGTAACCTAAGCTTTTCAACACAAAGACTAAAGCCTATGTAGTTGGTCTAGTTACTTTCCTTAGATTTATACCCAAATGCTTGCTCTTTGAATATGTTTGATATATCTTAGTTTGAACCATGGCTTACTTGGTTTGTTCCTTTCCTAATATGACCTAATTATATTGTAATCCCAAAATAATTTTTAAAAACCCAAACGACCAAGATTATTTTCAAAACATTTTTAGATAGTCTTTTGACATAAAACCTTTTCCATGATGGGTCAAAAATTCTTTTTACCTCATGGCCCAAGTCCAAAGCCCAAAATTCAATTTTTACAAATCTTCTACAATGGGCTTTGAAACAAAACCATTTTAAAAATCTTTTTCACAACTTTTTCTTTAATAGGCTCACAACTAATTGGGTCAATTATGGAATATTTAAAATTAATTATGGGCCTAATCTATACTAAGACTTATTAATCAAGGGCTTGTTTGAAGTATGAATCATTATTTGTTTTTCCAAAATGGGAAATCTATTTATGATAAACCCTTTAATTTGGTTTTAATCCAATATAGCATAAAAGCTATATTTTTGTTGGACCAATGGATTAAAACTTAATTAGAGGGAATTATCATGGAATGACTTCTAAGTTTGCAATTACAACTATTGGTTAAAACATCCGAGGGAATTGTTCAAAAATAAGATACCTCATGGTGGTATTTTGATGGGCAATACCTTGGAAAAGAGACTCACCATTCATGTATGAAAGTTGATTTGTTTGTTTGTCATTTGTACATGCATACATGTATTGCATCTCATATCATTGATCCTTTTTGTCTTATAGTCCTGGATTACAGCAGTTCAAGAGTTTATGAAAATCTAACCTATACCGACGACATAGAATCCAACAATGACTCGGTTAGCTTCTCACCAAAAATAATGGAACCTGAACAGATTCAGAGGATGATAGACAATGCAGTTAACACCAAGATAGAAGAGCTAAAAGGGGTCCTGTCTAAGACCATGAAAAGCCAAATGGCCGCAATGTTTGGAAACACTACTGAAGCATCCGCTAGTACCAAGAAAGACAAAGGGAAGGCCAAGGTTGGTGAAGTAGCCTTTGATGATGAAAATATGGTTATGGATGGTGATAAATACTAGGCCCAATACTTTTTAGATCCTCAAGATAAGAAGAAGGAGTCAAAGGTTGTGGACAAACCAACTGTTGAGAAAACCAATACTTCTAATATCGAGAAGATGATTGCTTATCTTGAGAAAAAGTTTAAGAATAAGCAGAAAATTGAAGAAATGTCAGAAGTGGACAAACTATTTGAACAAGATGATGAGGTTTCATATAAGTTCAAGATGCCATCATTTTATAGGTTAGATGGAACTGGCAATCCTCATCTTCATGTGAAATAGTATATCACAGCTATGCAGTCTGCTTGAGCTACTAAGGCTCAAACTCTAAGGTACTTTATGCTTTCATTGGATCGAGTTGTACATAATTGGTTCAACATCTTAGAGGATAGTACTCAAAAGAGTTGGGACTTATTGTACAAGGCTTTCATCCAACAATACGGATATAATGCTGAGTTGGAGGTCACTTTTATAGAAGTTGAGTTGATAAGATAGAAATCAAATGAAAACTTTGTTGACTATGTGAAGAGGTGGAGAAATAAGGCTGCGTACTAAAGAAGAGGCCTGATGAATCTGATCATATTTGGATGATTGAAAGAGGGGTGTTGCCTAGTCTTTGTGAGAGAATGTCTCACACACTCATCCGAGATTTGAAGTATCTTCTATAAGTTGGTCTGCAAATTGAAGAGTGGGAAAGGGAAAAGAACCACTTCTCAGCTAGGAGGAATGAAAAAGGGAACTACCAGTCATGTAATCAAAGCACACAAAAGGCAGTAGATGTTAATGAGACTGGTCAATGCGGTAAAAGACAATTTTTGGAGTTGAACAAACCACTTTCTTGGGTTTTTAATAACCTGCAGAAAAAGGGGTTGTTACAGCTATTAGCCCCTGCCCATCCTTTGCCACCTAATTTTGATGCAAAGGCATTTTGCCAATTTCACCAGATGCAAGGACATGAGACTGATAAGCATTTGAGGTTGAGATATAAAATTCAAAACTTGATTGATAGTGGGAAGTTGCCCAAACCTAACAGGCCCAACACGAAGGATAATCCATTGACAAGGTTCAACAGGGTCCCACCATCAGCAACTTTCATGATCGGGGGAGGTTTAAATGAGAGATCTGTGTTGTCTTCTTTTCAAGATGTAGAAGGAGAGACCACTAAAGAAGAAGTGATCCTTAATTAGAAGAAGCAAGTTATAGTTGGAAAAGAAGTAGCAATTCATATGGTAAGCGGGTTTTTGGGCTCAACTAATAGTGATGATGATTCTGAGCCCAAGAAGGAAGAGTGGACCTGGTCCGGGCCCGAAGAAGATGAAGTTATGAACACCTGATCTAGTAAGCCATATGTAAGGCCACCATCAAAGGAAGTAAAAGCTAATAAGGGAAAGGAAGCTGAAACTTGGAACAAAGAAGAAGAAGACAATGTTGTTCATAAGCCGTTAAAGAGGGCACAAGCTAATATCACCACGTAGGATCTGCTAGTTACATCAAAGAAGCATCAAGAAAAATGGCCAAAGCTATGGCTAGCATGCTAATTTCTACTTCCATAACACCAGAGGAGCTGGTTAATTTTGTGAGCATTGAAGGAGTGATGAAGTGTGAGGAGGATCAAAAGAAGAACAAAATTGATGTGGGGATGGTATCATTCTCGGATGTTGATTTGCCAGAAGAGGGAAGGGACCACATCTACCCACTTTTTATCAAGGTGGAAGTCAAAGGGAAATAGACTTTGTGTAATGGTTGATGATGGATCCACCATAATAATTTTTGTGGTGTTTTAATTAAATAATATTTATTTTAATAATTATTTACAATATTTATTTTTAATAAAAATAAAAAAAAGTAATAATAAAAAGGATAAAAAATAATAAATAAATAAAAATCGGAGACAGAAGAATCGGCAACAAAAAATTTTCGTCGCGAGCTACTAATTAGCTTAGGCCAATTCACCGCAGATTTTTCTACGGCGAAATGGCCACAGGCCAATTTCCCGCAGAAAAATCCTACGGCAAATTGGCTGGCCTGCACCCAGCACCCATGGAACTTCTTCGCCAGTGCACTTTTGCACTCCCGACCCGCGCACGGTTTTGCCAAAACCCTATTTTACTTGGTTTTTAATTTTATTTCCTAAAAAATTTTTATTTCCTTAGCCAATTAGCATTAGATTTTTATTTTTTCTTATAAATACCACATTAGGGGGTTGGGATTCCTTAGGAATCGAGTCATCCACCCCTTTCTTTTTTTCCAGCCCGTCCGGGTGGCAACTCCATTTTCTCATGGCTTAGGCTCGTGTTCTCTAAGGCCCTGAGCCTAAAAAGTGTCAAAGTTGCAAGAACAATTCAATTGGGAGTGGGGATGAAAATCACCGCTCACAGTGGCGACTCCACTGGGGATAAAAGAAGTTGATTCCGTTGGTCTTTATATTATTCTATTCTTTCTTATCATGATATTATCCTTTGCATCATTTAGTTTGCATTGTGTGCATGAGTTAGGATGCCTGTGTTACCCGTGTTGTGTTATGTAAGGGATACTATACTTTCACTTAAGGTATGGAGATCGAGCATGGCATAACCACTCATAGCCTTATACCATTTGGTATATACTTGCTATAGGAACCTAAGCCTTTTCAACCCAAAGACTAAAGGTCATGTAATTGGCCTAGTTACTTTCCTTAGGTTTTTACCCCAAATGCTTGTTGTTTGACTATGGTTAATTTTATCTTGGCTTAAATCATGGCATGTTTGGTTTGTTCTTTTTCTAATATGACCCAAGTACATTTGTAAGCTCAAAATAAATTTTTCTTTAAAGTCCAAAAGACCAAAGCTATTTTGAAAACTTTTCAAGATGGTCTTTGGATATAAAACTTTTCTAAAAACTAGTTCTTTTCTCATGACTCAAATATAAAGCCCAAAATCTATTTTTTTTCTAAAATCTTTTTATAATGGCTTAGAAACAAAATTATTTTCATCTAACCTTTAAAAGAGCTTACAAATATTTAGGTCAATTATGAAATACCAAAAATCAATTGTGAGCCTAGTTTATACTAAGAATTATTAATCTTGGGCTTGTTTTTGGAATGAATCATTTGTTACTTTTTCAAGTGAGAAATCTAAAATAAACCTCTTAATTTAGTTTTAATCCAATATAGTATAAAAGCTGCTTTAGTTGATTGGATGGATTAAAGCCTAATTAATTGGAATTATCATGAATTGATTTCTATTTTTGAAAATATAACTATTGGTTGAAACGTCCAAGGGAAATATTCAAAAACAAGATACCCCATGTTTGTATTTTGTTAACCATATACCTAGGAAAAGAGACTCGCCATTCGTGTGTGGAAGTTATAAGATGGGAAGGAATATCCTATTTATCCTTGTCTGTTTGTGCATAAATGCATACATACATTTGCATGGCATATCATTAATCCCTTCTGGCTCACAATCTTGGATTACGATAATTCAAAAGCTGAAGACAATCTGACCTACGCAGGAGATGAAGAATCTAGCAGTGACTCAATCTTTTTTTCACCTAAAGCAATGGAGCCCAAACAAATTCAAAGAATGGTGTACGACACCCTCAATGCTAAAGTGGAAGAACTAAAGGGGGCCCTGGTCGAGATCATAAAGAATCAATTGGCTACAATTTTAGGAAATAATGCCGAAGCATCTGCTAGCACCAAGAAACCAAAGGACAAGGGGAAGGCTAAAGTTGGGGAAGTGGTTTTTAATGATGATAAGGTGATAATTGAGGATGATGATGATGATTGGGCTCAATATTTCTAAGATCCTCAAGATAAGAAGAAAGAGCCAAATATTGTTGAAAGATTAGCTATGGAGAAAACTAAAACTTCAGATGTTGAAAAGTTGATTGTGGACTTGGAAAAGAAATTTGAGAAGAAACTGAAAATCGAAGAGATGTCCGAGATCTACAAACTATTTGAACAATATGAGGAGGTCCCTTATAAGTTCAAGATGCCTTCCTTCGCTAGGTACAATGGTACTAGAAACCCTCATCTCCATGTGAAGCAGTACATCACTGCCATGCATTCTACCAGAGCTACTAAAGCTCAAACTCTGAGGTATTTCATGCTCTCATTGGACCCTGTTGTCCAAAATTGATTCAACTCCTTAGAGGAAAGTACTCAAAAAGATTGGGATATGTTATACAAGGCTTTCATTCAGTAATATGGGTACAATGTTGAGCTAGAAGTAACCTTGATGGAGGTGGAAACCATTAGGCAAAGACTAAATGAGAATTTTGTGTACTAAGTGAAAAGATGGAGAAATAAGGTTGCACTTCTCAAAAGGAGGCCTGATGAGTTGGACCAAATTAGGATGATAGTCAGAGGCATCCTACCCAACCTTCATGAAAAATTATCTCACACCCTTATAAGGGATTTCAAAGACCTTTTGCAAGCTGGCTTGCAAATCGAAGAGTGGGAAAGGGAGAAGAACCGCTTTTCGGCAAGAAGGAATGAGAAAAGGAATTATCAGCCTTGCAAGTACATAAAAGGAAGCTGATGTTAATGCCACTAGTCAAGAAGGAATGAGGCAATTTTCTAAATTAGGGAAGCCAATGTCTTGGGTTCTCAATAAGCTACAAAAGAAGGGATTGTTACAACCCTTGACTCCCCGTCCTTTGCCTAATTCTCTTCCACCTAACTTTGACAATAACGCATTTTGCCAATTCTATTAAAGGCCTGGACACGAAACAAACAACTGTATGAAGTTGAGGCATGAGATCCAGAATTTAATTGACAGTGGTAAGCTGCCTGAGCCAGATAAGCCCAATACCAAAAATAATCCTCTGCCTAGGTTCAACAAGGTGCCATCACCAGCAGCTTCCATGGTAGGAGGAGGATTGGAGGAAGATCTTGTCTTATCCTCCTTTTAAGATGGGAATATTGAAGATCTAGTATAAGGAGAAATTTTATTCAACAAACTTCCCTTAGCTTGGAGTGTTGCTCTATTTATTTTTAATATTTAATTATAACAATTATGTTATTCAAATTATGTTTGTTTGAATAAATTATTTTCATCAAAATTTTCCTGGTTTCTATTCATGTTGGTGCTCAACCAATGAGGAATCTAG
This sequence comes from Garcia nutans, assembly GCA_947685225.1. Taxonomy (NCBI): domain Eukaryota; kingdom Viridiplantae; phylum Streptophyta; class Magnoliopsida; order Malpighiales; family Euphorbiaceae; genus Garcia; species Garcia nutans. The sequence goes on along the minus strand of CANTUV010000003.1, from coordinate 8,641,561 downwards.
CTTGATGTTCATAAATTAATATATCTAGGCATCATGATTCAAATGACTTTACTAGGTGAGGAAATTACTCTATAGCATTGAGTTGTATATGATTACATAGAGAGGGCTCCTGCATAATGACCTTTGTCTAGGTCCTAGTCAGTCTTAGAACATGCTTTGACAAACTTTCGAGGCGAAATTGAACTCTGCTTATTTAAGGGAGAGATGATCTAAGCATTGTTTGGTTAACCAACAACTTGTATCCACCCAATTAAATATCAATCCCTAGTTGTCCCTCTGAGCCTTCATAGAATTTTAACTTTCTTTTCATTGACTTATAAGCCCAATGACCTACCTAAGTTGTTGTTACACTTTTGACAAGTCTTATGATCACTAAGGTGAAGAGGCAAGAAGATCAAAGAAAGGAATGCATAGATAAGACTGTAAGGATAGTTGATGTTCTCAAGACCATAAGGATAGTTGAAGTTCACCTAATATCTCCAATCTATCAAGATAACATCAGAGTAACAAATGATTTATCCTTGTTAAAGAAGATTTATGTCACTCCACTCATCCATTATTAGAAATCCAAGTTGGTACAAACAAGACAACTCTTTTAGAGCTAGAACCAAAAAAAAGAAAAGAAAGAAGAAAAGAAAAGAAACAAAAGAGAAAGAAAAAAAATAAAACCCAAAACAGTTCAGAAAGCCAACTGAGTTCTCTTTCACCTAAAGCAGCAAAACGCTTCCATTTGGTTTATAAGGACAGTTTGACTTGAATTGGTCCAACCCAACCAAAGATTCAATCAAAATCAGAGAAAAAGGAGAAAATTTATCCAGTTCTTGAAAATCCTGTACTTGACATACCTACAGGGGAGAAGGAAAAAATGATAAAATGCTCAAAGAAAAGAAGGAGTAAGAAAAAGAAAGAGAAAGAAAAGGGAAAAGAAGAGAGAAAAGGAATGTGGGTATCAACTTTTTTATAAGGGAAAAGATAGTCCCTATCAAGATTCAGATTCATGTCAAAAACAAAGAAGAATGCTCAAAGTTCTATCTTTTCATGCTTCCAACTATCTAAAGTTCCAAGAAAATTTTATAGTGTGAGGGTTTGGCCATAGTGTCACGATGACTCCAACTTACAAAAGGCCTTTATTTAACATGTGTCCCTTATAGACCCATTTCAAGCCTATTAAAGACCTATTAATCTCTCTTTGTAGGTAGAGTCTATTAGTGGAGATAGTTTGGATAAGCATGCATATGAGATAGACAATATTCAAACTCAAATGAGAACTTTGACCAAGTAATGTGTATGTGCCTATCTGAAGTGCAATGGTTCTTGCCTAAATAGAAATGATTCTTGAGTTTAGTACGGTAACTAGGGTTGTCATGCTATAGATATATTAATTTGGGAAATTGAGTCCTGAGGTACAATGACATTGATTTGACAAACTCAGCATTTGATTTAAAAGAAAAAAAAGAATTTTTTTTCTTGTTATAAAACCTTTAAGTTAAGGAAAATATGTTGAATAGTCGAACCTCAAACGACACACTGGGCAAAGTAAAGAATTATTTACAAGGTTATGAAGAAGCTACCAACTGACATGATGAATCATAGTTCAAAATGGATGAATCCCTGACTATGCTACTTGGGCCTCACCACTCATGATTTCAACATCTGTAAGATAAAAGCCATAAAAGCAAAGCCTTCTATGAGACCTGAATGAGCATCTAGAAGGAGTCAACGAGAACACTTCAGCTAAGCACCTTAGTCTGTGAGTCAATGGAACCACTTTAAGTATTATTCATGCATATCATGCACACATGAGCATATCACACTATTTTTCTTGTAAAAAATAAATAGTTATATTCTATGAATTAATCATAAAGTGGATATGGAATCAGGGGGCATGGAAAGCCCATTGCATGAGGAAGCTCCAGTAATTTTGCAAAAGAAAGAAGAAATGCATGCTTGATTTGATGAGCTAGACAATATATAAATATCAACCAAAGCCGCATAGAAAAAATCATGGGTTTGAGCCTACACAGGGGGCAAAGTTTCTCCTTTCAATTTTTTTTTTTAGTGTATGTATGTACAAAACATTTTGAAACTCACTTCCAATATTTTACCACGCAGGAGGCAAGGAGAAAATATGAAGGCTATCTAAAAAAAGGGCTGAATTTTTTGCAAAAGTGCAAAGGAAGAACAAAAAAGAATGACAAAAGAAGAAAATTAGAACTCTCAAAAGAATGAAGATGCAAAAAACAAAAGATCAGTCCAGCTAAAAGAGTTCAAGCTAGGGTAAAGACCCGATCTCCAATGGATAAAGATCCATGTTTCAAGGGTAAAGACCCGATCTCCAATGAATAAAGATCCATGTTTCACTGGTAAAGACCTGATTTTCAACGGATAAAGATCCATGATTCAAGGGTAAAGACCTGATCTCAAATGGTTAAAGATCCATATTTCAAGGGTAAAGACCCGATCTCCAATGGATAAAGATCCATATTTCAAGGGTAAAGACCTAATCTCCAATGGATAAAGATCCATGTTTCAAGGGTAAAGACCCGATCTCCAACGGATAAAGATCCATGTTTCAAAAGACCTAATTTTCCAATGGATGAAGATTCATGTTTCAAGGGTAAAGATCCATTTTTGGTGGGTTTTTCCATTAAAGAATGGAATAACAAGCTAAGCTAGAATTCTCAACTGATAAACGGTCAGTCTTAGGTCTAGAACTCAAATCATTTTTTAGTCCAAAACTCATTCTGGGTCCAGAACCTAAATCATTTTCGAGTCCAAAACTCGCCTTGGATCCAGAATCTGAATCATTCTGAGTCTAAAACACAAATTATTCTTTTAAGTCTAGAACTTATCATGGGTCCAGAACCCAAAATTTTTTTTTTAAGTCCAGAACTTATCCCGGGTCCTATACCCAAAATATATATAAGTCCAGAACTTACCTAGGGTCCAGAACCCAAATTATTCTTAAGTCCAAAACTTACCTCGAGTCCAGCTAAATTCACCTTGGGTCCAGAACCCAAATTATTTTTTAGTCCAAAGCTCAAACCAACCTTGGGTATGGAGTCCAGTATGGCTCTAAATCCAGTCAAAAATCACATTGCTTTTCACTTTCTTTTGTTGTAGTCTCAGATCGCTCAAGCAGGGGCAAACTATGGACCCTTAATTTTTTACCCAGTCCAATTCGATATTTTTAAACAGTCCAAAATAATTTTTGTGGTGTTTTAATTAAATAATATTTATTTTAATAATTAATTACAATATTTATTTTTAATAAAAATAATAAAAATGATAAAAATAATAAATAAATTAAAATCAGCGACGGAAGAATCGGCGACAAAAATTTTGGGTTGCCAATTCACGGTAGAAAAATCCTGCGGCGAATTGGCCACAAGCCAATTCCCCGCAGGAAAATCCTGCTGTGAATTGCCTGGCCCACTCCCAGCACCCTTGGAACTTCTTCTCCAGTATACATTCGCATGCCCGACCAGTGCACGATTTTGCCAAAACCCTATTTTACTTGGTTTTAAATTTTATTTCCTAAAACATTTTTATTTCCTTAGCCAATTAGTATTAGATTTTTATTTTTTCTTATAAATACCACATTAAAGACACAGAATGGAGGGGGAAAATTTTTTATCTAAAATTTTTTATTGGACTTTGGACTTTTGGATTTTTTCAGCCAAAAAAGAAAACCTTAAAGGAGCAAGAGGCAGTGAGCAAACAACAACAATCCATCAAAGGCAACCTACACTGTCTTTATTATTGTTCAACTAGAATTCAAAGATTATGGTGGAACCAACAAAGGAGGTTTGAATCTTTATTTCTTTGCTTATCTTTACAGTAGCTTCATCATTCAAATTAGATTAATTGTTTAAACGTGCAATAGATGATCAATTGTTCAACGTACCATCCAAACTCTATTTGAAACCCTAAAAACTATTTTTCAAAGTAATAATACCTTAATGCCCGTAAAACATATTTTTGAAATCTAAAACCCTAATTACACTTTTCTAAAACCACAAAATAATAATCTATTTTCTCAAAACCATAATCAAATCAATTTTTTTAAGATTTACAGTAGCTTATTTCTTCCAATTTTGAAACCTTATTTTCTAAATCTTAAACCCTAAAATCTTAATTTTCAACACCAAAACCTACAACCCTAAAAGCCAGTTTCCAAAATTTTCTAGGGTGCTGCCCCCTTGACCCCCGCCCGCTAACTGGCTAATAGGACTGCAGTATAGGCTTGTCGAAGGGGTCAATATTTATTTGTGTATTATAAGTCTTTATGTTTAACTTCCTTTATTATGATTATTCAAAATACAGTAGCTTTATTCAAAATATAAACCTAAATCCTATTTTATTCAAATCATAAATCTTAATTAATTCTATTTTCCTAATCATTACAGTAGCTTGTTCCTTTCAAATATCTAAAGATTTTATTTTATTTTCATAAGCTTCAATCTTATTTACTTAAACCCTAATTGTTAAACATAAAACCTAAGAAACCGTAATTGATACATGAACCCTAAAGTTATATGCCTGCTATTTTATTTAAATTGGATGAATGTTTATTATATATTTTGATTGATGTTTGATGTCTTTGATGAATGATTTATTTATGATGAATGGATGTTTACTTTTATTGATTTGTTTTGATTTCAAAACATTGTAAGAGGTATGCTTCCATATTTTGGGTACCTCATGTCGTGAGCATCATGTAATTTATTTTATTTTAATGTTTTTAGACCAATATAAAGGATACGTTTCCACCTTTTGGTGGGTGTCCTATTTAGTTTTAGATATGGATGATGTAAGGATATGTTTCCATCCTCGGATGGGTATCCATTTATTTATTTTGTTTAGACATTGTTGTGATTTTAATTAAGTATTTATTTATTTTTATGGATAATATCATTTTATTTAAAAAATTTATAATATTAAGACCTGCAAAGGAGATCAGTTCCAATGAACCGGGCATTGTGGGGATGCTGGGCCATTTCTCACCTTCCCCACACCTACCCAACTTTTCAAACCCATTATGGGGTTGGGGATTCCTTAGGAATCGAGTCATCCACCCCTTTCTTTTTTCCTGGCCTCTCCGGGTGGTGACTCCATTTTCTCTGGGCTTAGGCCAGTATTCTCTAAGGCCCTGAGCCTAAATAGTGCCGAAGTCGCATGAACCATTCCACCTGGAGTTTGGGCAAAAATCCCTGCTCACACTTAATTTTGGCCCTAAGTTGGTACGATCTTAATTACAGAATTCTAAAATAAATTCGATTTGATTTTAAAAGATGTGAACTTAATTTACAACTTTTAAATAAGTCGATCCGATTTCAAAAGGCACAAATTCAACTTCAAAACCCAAAATTAAGTTTTTTTGGACCAAATTAAAACTTTTTGATCCAGAAATTAAAAAATACACCAGTCATTTAGGTCAGGAAGGCCCAAGTCGACTTGAGCCATTGCTTTTGTCGACCTGGAGGGCCCAGGTCGATATCAGCCAAGGCTCATGTCCACCTAAGCAACCAGGTCGACATAAGCCAAAGGCTTATGTTGATCTGGTTACCAAGACCGACATGGCTTTGCCCATGTCGGTTTAAGACACCAGATCAATGTGGTCTTGAATTATTTTGAGTTTTGGCCGGCCATTTGGTGTCCTAATTAAGTTAGAATTCATTTTAAAGATGGATTAAAAAATAGGTTTAGGGTTTCTGGTGTGATGATTTTGCATGAAGTAATAATGGTTAATACTAAAGCAGGGATCAATAATTTTAGCAAAAAAAAGTAACACTGGGCAACAATAATCAACATCAATCAACACTTCAAAGGCAGTAATCACTGTATTTGATCTTTGCTCAACCATAAACAACCATTGGTACAAGCAGTAAGCTTGAAATTAGTAATCCAATTTGGTGAAGCCTTTGAATGCAGGTTTCATATAGATTACTTCGGAAGGATGTGAAGTTTGTATGGATGGACTAATGTCAGGTGAGCTTTGACCAATTGAGAGACATGTTGACTCAAGCTCTAGTTCTTACCCTTCCTTTGGAAGGTGAACCATATGTGATATATAGTGATGTATCACTTATTTTCTTCTCTAACTCTTTTAATGTCGTATTTATAAGAGAAAATAAAAAACCTAATACTAATTGGTTAAGGAAATAAAATTATTTAAGAAAAATAAAATTATTTAGGAAATAAAACAGTAAAACCGAGTAAATGAAGGTTTTGGCAAAATCGGCAGTGTGCACGAATGGGCCTGCGGGCTACGAGGCACCTGGGCGAGAGGAGCTAGGCGAGCCCAAATTCGCTACAGGCGTTGCCTGCGGTGAATCGGGCTGGCACACCAATACTCCTGCGGCGGCGAATTAGCCTGCAGCAGGCCAATTGGCCACAACCACGTGGCTGTCATCGATTTGACCGTCTGATTTTTATTTTCTATTCTTTATGTATATATTTTTATTTTTTATTTTTTATTTTTACTATTAAAAATATGATTATTAAAATAATAAAATAAATAATAAATAATAAATATTTTTTATTATAAAAAATATTTATTATTAAATTAAAATAAATATTATATAATTAAAATAAATAATAAATATTAAAATACTATAAAAATTATTTGGGACTATTTTAAAATATTTAGACTGGACTTTGTCAAAATTAAGGGTCTACGGTTTGCCCCCTACTTGAACGATGTGAGACTGTAGCAAAAGAGAGTGAAAAGCAATATGATTTTTGATCGAGTTTTAGAGTTTTTGAAAAAATAATTTGAGTTCTGGACCCGAAAATAATTTGTGTTTTAAAAAATTAATTTGGGTTCTGGACCCAAAAGTAATTTGAGTTCTAGACCCGAGGTGAGCTTCGATCTAAAAAATAGTTTGGGCTCTAGGCCCGAGATGAGTTCTAGACACAAAAATAATTTGGGCTCTGGACTCAAGACAAGTTCTGGACTCAAAAATAATTTGGGCTCTAGACTCGAGATGAGTTATGGACTCAAAAATATTTTGGACTCTAGACCTGAGATGATTTTTGGACTCAAAAATAATTTGGTCTCTGGACCGGAGATAAGTTCTGGACTAAAAAATAATTTGGGCTCTAGACCCAAGATGAGTTCTGGACTCAAAAATAATTTGGGCTCTGGACCCCAGACGAGTTTTGGACTCTAAAATAATTTGGGCTCTGGACCCGAGACGAGTTCTGGACTTAAAAATAATTTAGGCTCTGGACTTGAGATAAGCAAAAATTTTAGCTATTTTTACCATACCCTTACTCTCTTGCCCCTACGTGAAAAATTATTTTAAAAGTAGAAAAATATTTTTACACGCAAATATCTAAATAATTGAATTGAATAATTGATCCTACTATTTAAATACTATTTGAACACTGTTCATATACTATTCACTAGCTATTTACCAACAGTGATATACTGTTCATATACTATTCACTAACTATTTTTTTTTCGTTTCACTGATTTACTATTGATTTTTTTTTGTTTTTCCTTCATTTATTTTCTATATAAACCCCTTTCATCATTCATTTTTCATCATCCCTTATCATAAAATCATTATACGCTTATATATTTCATATTCTGAGTGAGCAGAGAGTTGAGCGAAAAATGGAGAGAGTACATGCCTCGAGATTTGGACCCCAATCAAATACTGAGTTGCTAGAATTTATTCGACGACATGAAAATGAAACTGTCGATCTACTAGCTGGAATGCCACTTCATCGTAGTTCAAGGCAAAGGATTGAGGTAACATTGCAATTTAACACAAACATATATTCATTATTAATTAAGATGAGAGAAATTAGATTTTTTTTATTTATTTTTTATTTTTTATTTTTTATGTTTTTTTTTATTTTGATTTATTTATTACTATTTATATTAAAAAAGATAAATTAACTAATGGATTATTAATAAAAAGAAATTTAAATAAAAAAATAATGAGTAATATTAAGCTATGAAATAATAACATTAGTGAGATGATATACTAACCACTGTTGGCCTATCTGGTTCGATGCCAGCATGATCGTTGTGTTGTCCGGGGCGGAGGGTGTGTCTATACAGCCTGCCAATGGTATGACATAGCACCTTCTCTAGTAAAATGGATCATCCGAGAGTGCAGTTTTGAAAGCTTCATTCTGTAATTGCCATCTAAGGAGCCTCCAATAGATAGGAGTGTAGTTCAAGCATTGTCGGAGCGGTGGATGGACCCGACCCATACTTTTCACCTACCTGTGGGAGAGATGACTATTGGCCCAACCAATTTTATAGCCATAACTGGTATCTGGTACTATGGCCTTCCGGTTCCTCTTACCAATGATATCTAACACACGAAGAAATTCAACAATTAATTGGTATGGAACTGTCATTAAAAGGACCCTTTAAGATAAAAATTGAGCAAATTTGGAGTTATTGGATGAGCTATGATGGACTGGTTCGTAGAGAAACAGATGAGAAACAGCCGAGGATTTTTGCTGTATTTGCTTGGGTCGACTATTTTCTGCTGCATCGATTTCGCCATTCATTTATCGGTGTTGAGGGCTCTTGCTAATATGGTCCTGGTGCCGCTTTATAGCTGGGGTGAAGTTGGCCTTGCCTATCTCTATCATGGCCTAGATAAGATTTATAGGAATAAGAAATCTTTTATTGGCTTCATGGTGATTGTCGAGGTACTCTCTCCCATCATTGTCAATTCCATTCATATACATGTATGAATTTAATTCTTATTGCTATTGCATGTATGGGCATACGAGCACAATCTTGTGAGCGTGCCTGACATTTCTCGAGAGAGAGTCGGGTACCCCAGGTTAAATCTTTGGTTGTCTGATCGCGCAACAGTTCCCGGCTCTCACCATGTGCTTACCCAGCGCTATCACTTGAGTTGCCTAACCTGGGACCAAGTTAAATAATATTAGCATTCTTTAAAGTTTACGTAAAAAATTTACTTATCTTTTATCATCTCATAGGCCGATTTGGCTTGGTGGTATGCTGTAGAGCGGGTGAACTGGACTCCATCCATGAATGTTGCACTGCCTTGCTAGCATACTTGTTGAATCATTATTGGTCTTGTGTCAAGTGGCTGGTTCCTCAGGGAGAGGGTGTATGAGTGGTTCCTTGGTCCAGAGTGACAGAGTATCCCCATGGACTACCCGATGTATGCTTTAAATATTACCTTAATGCCGGAGAATGTGTGGCTGTTAGCATGAAATGGTTATGATGTTGAAACCTATCTCCATCCACCAGGTGCATCATATGTTCAATTTATTCAAACACGGCTCTTGAACTTTGACATACCTTCTATTAGTGCTCGGGGAATTCCTAATGATAGTGATGAAGAGGAGTATGATGGAGAGGGGAAAGGGTCCATCCCTCCTCTCGGGGCTAGCACCTCTCAAGTAAACTTTCATCATCTGGTCATTGTAATTATTTCTTTTTCAACTTGTTTTTACCGTTTTGAATATTTTTTCAGGTTATTGACTCATCTGGTCATGAGGTTAGACCTTCTTTTGCCGCTTCTCAATTTGTGCCTTCTTATCAATCGAAAATGCCATCTCATCCATAAGGCGTTGATTTGAGTTATCCGGTAGGTCATCCTATTCCATGATGATTTATGCTATATGTATGCATGATTATATATGCTCTTACCCTTTCCTTTTCTGACTCACAACGGATGCTTAAGGAGCAAAACAAGAAACTGCAAGAAGAATTAGCTGCTAACCACCAACAAGTGGCCTTTCTCGAAAGATTGTATAATCAGTCTGAGCAAAATTTTTGAGACTACTGATTTTAGGGAATGAGAGATCCTAGTGCTTCATCTTCTAGGAGACCCCAAACTAACGATCATGAGATCCTTACATCTTATTCAGATGATGACTACTGAAAGCTTGAATTTTAAGAGAACAGGGACTTAAGTACCTTCCATCGGACAAATTTCAAATAAGTGATATGCCTCCTCCTCCTCGGTGATCCTTCATTGTATCAAGAAAGTATTGAATTATTAATAATAACAATAAGGAATCAATAAAGTATTGTATTAATAATAAGAATAATAATAATAATAAATAAATAAAAATAGTGACTTTTACTTTTACTGCAATTTTTGATTTTCAAAATTTTTTTTTGTTGGTTCTAATTTTGTCTAGACCGCTCTTGCGGGTTATCGAAACTAGCGAACTGTTCTAATTTTTGCTCGAGCTGTTCTTGTGGATTTTCCACCTAACGAGATTTTTTTTTATAGATTTGACTTTATGAGCGCCTCTACTTGCTCAACACTCCATCCATGGATTTCACCAGATACCTGTCACGACATCATTATACTAGGAAACTACTTCATCCTGCTTCTTCATATACTGACTGGGTTGACTAGATCCCCTCTCGTGCTGCACTCAACATCCGTTGGTTAGTACCTTGGTGGAAGATTTCTCATATTACCATTCAGACATATTTAATGTATGTTCCTCTTGTTGCTATTCATCGAGGTACTTGCTATGATTCTCGCCGGCTTGACCGTCAATATGAAGCTGAGCCTCAAGGTTTTCAGTTTGCTCCTGATTTGGACATGCCTTGTCTGACTGAAGCCTACTTGGATCGGCTGAAGCAAAGGTGGCCTGCATGCTATACTTATCATCTGTCATAGATTTTATATTTCTCAATTTCTTTAGAAAGAATATTATTAGGATATAAAAATAATGAAGATAATAATAAGAGATGTATCTTTTCCTTTCATAATTTATCATCACCTTTCACTATTGTGTTTATTTGTTTTATCCATATTTGGTCAAATACTAAAAATAGTGCACATAGAACAATTTTAATATTAACTTCATTTTATTAAATTGAGGAACATCCAAACATAAAGCCAGCATATACAAGATCACTCCTGTCGTCAACTAGCCCTCTCGGGTTTTCTAATTGACAATTTTCACTCCCTTAGCCCTAATTATTACCTAGTCCGCCCTTTTGGATTTTTGAAACTAACGAACTGTTCTAACTTTTTTCTAGGCAGCCCTCTTTGGGTTTTGAACCTAGCAAGCTCTTTTTTTCTTTTTTTTTATACATAAAACCTCTTCAGCCTATCAATGTTCACTGGTTCACTAAACTCTTTCCCATCCATGTCTGATAACTTGACTGTACCCTTGTTCATAACTTGTTTCACAATATATGGTCCTTCAAACTAGGCCTAAATTTCCCTCTTGGATCAAATACATTATGCTTACATTGCTTCAACACTAAATTGCCGATTCTGAGCTTTCTAACTCTAACCCTTCTATTATAGGCTTGAGTTATCTTCCTTTGATACAGCTGATGATGATACAGTGCTTTTAACCTCCTCTCTTCTAGTAAAGCTAACTGTGTGTACCTGTTTACTACCCACTCCATCTCAAGTAGTTCAGCTTCCAAGACTACTCTTAATGAACACTGCCTCCATCCCATAAACCAAAGAGAACGGTGTCATTTCGGTCGGCATTCGCACACTTGTTTTGTATCCCCATAAAGCAAAAGGAATCATCTCTAATCAATCCCTATATGTCTTGGTCATTTTGGATAGAAATTGCTTAATTGTCTTATTTGTTGCTTCACTGCACCATTAGCCTTTGATCTATAAGTGGAGGATCGGTGATGATGGATTTAGTACTTCGAGAATAAGTCCTTAACTGCACATTAAAACTGTACCCCATTGTTTGATATCACACTGTGTGGGACCCCATACCTGCAGAAGAGATTCTTTTCAATAAATCTAGCCATTTGCCTTGCCCCCAGCTTATTGAAAGATTTAGCTTCAACCCACTTTGAAAAATAATCTACTAGTGCTACAATAAAACGGTGACCATTTGAAGTTGCCAGATGTATCTCTCCTATAATGTCAATCCCCCAAGTTGCGAACGACCAGGGTGAAGACATAGAATGCAATTCTTTAGGAGGCATGTGATTCAAATTACCATACATTTGACATTGTTGGCACTTCTTTACAAACTCAATACAATCTTTCTCCATGGTCTACCAGTAGTAACCTTGTAGAATTATCATCTTAACTAGAGCTAAACCACTCATGTGTGGTCCACAACTTCCCGTGTGTATTTCTGACATGATATGCTCTACTTCAGGCTTCCTCAAGCATCTCAAGTGCACCCCATCAGGCCATCTTCGATATAACTCTCCATGAAAGGTGATGTATTGTAAGGACCATCGTCTTATGACTCCTCTTTCTTTCTTTGTTGCCCCCAACGGGTATTCCTTTTCCTCCAAAAACTGTCTTATTGTGTCATACCATGCATCATGGTTTGTATCAGTTTCCATGATTGTCTCATATTCATAGCAAGGAGTTGATGAACTAGTCAAAATTAGAGGCTTAAGGAATAAGTTGATAGGATTTTCCCATACCAAAGCCAATGTGGCTAGGGCATCAGCCATCTGGTTTTCTTCTCTTGGTAGGTGTATAAGCCTGCACTCCTTAAAATTCTTCTTCATTAAGGTCAAGTAATGGTGCTATGATTTTAACTTCTCTTCTTTTAACTCTCACTCTTTATTTACTTGGGATACTACCAGCAATGAATTGCCAAAGACTTGCACCTTATCCACCTTCATAATCATCAAGGTTTCAAATCCAAAAATACGTGCTTCATACTCCACCATATTATTGGTTGCCCTGAACATCAACTTCTTGGCTAAAGGGATAAGCTTCCCTTTGGACGATTCTAGTATGACTCCCAAACCTACTCCTTTCCTATTCACTGCTCTTTCGAAATACATTTTCCATCCTTATACTTCTATGGCCTCTAAATGTTCGTCAAGAAATTCCAAGACTACCTCTTCGCTATCCGGTAATGGTTGTTGGGCTAGGAATTCTGCACCGCTCTACCTTTGATTGTTTTCTGGGTTACATACTCAATCTCAAATTCTTCCAATATTATCAACCATCATCCATACTTCCTTATCAAGGATGATATCTCCCTTTCGTACTTCATCGGATCCAACCTGAAAATTGCTTACACACTGTAAGATTGAAAGTAATGTCGTAACTTTTTAGAAGACCAAACCATAGCTATACAGGTCTTTTCAATGATATTATACTTAATTTCATAAGGTAGGAGCTTTCTACTTAAATAGTAGACTGCGTGTTCAACCCCTGACTCATCTGCTTGGGCTAGCATGGCTCCTATTGACTCTTCTTCTACTACTAAGTATAGTAGTAAGGGTTTACCGGGTTTAGGTGGTTTCAAAATAGGTGGATTTAGCATATACTCTTTTATAATCTCAAAGGCCTTTTGACATTCTTCATTCCACTTGACTAGCTGATTCTTTTTAAGCAATTTGAAGATAGGTTCACATATTGTGGTGAGCTTTGCTATAAACCTACTAATGTACTGCAATCTGCCAATAAAACCCCAAACTTCTCTCTCTGTCTTAAGGGCTGGCATATCCCTGATTGCCTTAACCTTGTCAAGGTCAATCTCAATGCCATTTTGACCAATCACATGTCCCAACAACTTGCCTGAAGTAACCCCAAACACACACTTCTTCGGATTTAATATTAGCTTATACTTCACTGCTCTCTCGAAGAATAATTCTAAGTTTTGGAAGTATTGTTCCCTTGTACCTGACTTCACCATCATATCATCAACATACACTTCGACTTCTTTGTGCATCATATCATGAAACAAGGTGGTGGCCATCCTTTGGTAGGTTGCTCCAGCATTCTTTAATCCGAACGACATCACCCTATAACAAAATATACCCCATGTAGTAATGAAGACAGCTTTAGCTTTATCTTCTTGGGCCATTAACACTCGGTTGTATCCAAAAAATCCATCTACAAATGAGTGTATCATGCTAGAAGTTGCACTATAAATAAGGACATCTATATGGGGCAAAGGAAAATCATCTTTAGGGGAAGCCTTGTTTAAGTCTCTATAGTCCACACAGACCCTAATTCTTCCATCTTTCATTGGCATAGGTACTATGTTGGCCAACCAATCTGGATAGTCTATCACTTCAAGGAACTTTACTTGTATTTGTTTAGTAACCACTTCTTTAACCAATTCAACCCATTCAGGTCTTAACCACCTAAGCTTTTGTTTGACAGGTTTTATGTGAGTGTAAGTAGGGATCAAATGTTTGGCTATATCTCGATCTATCCCAGGCATATCCTCGTAAGACCAAGCAAAAACTTCTTCATATTTTTTAAATATTTTTTCAAATCTCTCTCTCTCATCAGGAGTAAGGTCGGATGCTATGCTAATGTTTTTAGAATTTTCGGTTGTTCCCAAATTTAATGATTGTGTATCGACAGAGTTAATATTAAAGATGCTCATGTAATCACTATTTGAATGTATGCAACCATCAGGAGAAACATCACACAAGTAAGCAAAATCAGACTTTATTTCATTCATTTTGGAAAAGAAAACATCATCATCCTCATACAAAGCAGACAAATTAAAATCAAAATCAAAATCATTGTTCTCAAAATCATAAAGCAAAACATCTTCAAACTTCTCTTCAACCAGGGCAGCAATCTCCTCTGGAGTCTTCTTAGCTTTCAAGACAACTTCCTTCTTCCCTTTCGAATTGGGCTTCTTGTCAGCTAGCAGGGTGAGCTCTTTCTTCACTTGTTTTACTAGCTCGGCAACATCAGTAAAAATCTTAAAACCCGAGATCAACTTTCCCATGAACATGATTGGCTTGGGCTTTTCTTAGAGTGGTCCCATGTTTGGAGCTTTGACAAAGATCTCTTCAAGTGGTGGGAAGCTCATCTTCTTATTCTGCTTTGGATGAACATCTTTGCTAGCTTCTTCATACCCTAACCCTTTCTTGGAAGTTTGAGTCTTAAAATCTGGAAGCTTTTTCACACCGGCCTTGTCCTTTCCAAGACCACCACCAGGAAGGTAGCTCATGTTTTTCATCATGTTTAAGACCTTGGAGTCCACTACTTCATCATCAAAAATTGCATCTACTTGGAAACCATTTAGAGGCCTCTCAATTATTAGAGCATTGACCACCTCATTATCTTCGGCCTCGATGTCCACCGTCTCTTCTCCGTTAGGGAATTTAATCTTTTGATGAAGGGTGGAAGGAACTCCACCAAAAGAATGAAATCATGGTCATCCTAGAAGAAGAGAAAAAGTAACAGGTATGTCCAAAACCATAAATTCAACAATAGATTCAATTGGCCCAACCTTCACAACAGCTTTGAATGTCCCTTCTGTGTGCCTCTTAGTATTGTCATAAGCCCTAATGGTTACCTCGGTTGGGCTTAGATTCCTTGTTGACATAGCTAGCTTTGGAAAAATTTTAAGTGGGCAAACATTTATGGTGGACCCATCATCAACCATTACACATGGGTCCTTTTTCCTTTGACTTCTACTTTGATAAAGAGAGGGTGAATGTGATCTTTCCCCTCTTCTAGTAAATCCGCATCTGAGAAAGATACCATTCCCATATTAACTTCACTCTTCTTTTGAATATCTTCACACTTCATCACTCCTTCAACCTTCACAAAGTTAACCAACTCCTCCAGTTTTATAGAGGTGGAAATTGGCATGCTAGTCAAGGCCTTGGCCATAGTTTCACAGTGCTTCTTAAAAGTGGCTAATAGATCCCAAATGCTAACACTTTCTTGGGTTCTCTTCAACTACTTAAGCACAGTGTCATCTTCCTCTTCTTTGTTCCCCACTTCGACTTCTTTTCCTTTATTAACTTCTACTTCCTTGGGTGGTGGCCTTACATAAGGCTTACCAGATCTAGTGTTCATTACTTCATCTTCTTGCAGCTCTGACTAGGCCCATTCCTCCTCCTTCTTAGTTTTAAGATCATCATCACTATCGCTTGAGTCCCAAAACTCATTCACAACACAGATTGCTACTTCTTTACCAACCATAGCTTGTTTAACTTTGCTAAACACCACTTCTTCTTTGGTTGCTTCTCCATCCACATCTTGGAAAGAAGACATGACCAAACTTTCATGCAAACCTCCTCCAATCATAAAGGTCGCCGGTGGTGGTACTCTATTGAACCTTGGCAGTGGATTATCTTTGGTGTTTGGCTTGTTGGGCTCGGGCAGCTTCCCATTATCAATCAAATTTTGGATCTCATGCCTCAACCTCACACATCTATTTGTGTCATGCCCTTGCATTTGATGAAATTGACAAAATGCCTTAGTGTCAAAATTAGGTGGGAGAGGGTTAGGCAAAGGATGAGGATTTAAGGGTTGTAACAATCCCTTCCTTTGTAGCTTATTGAGGACCCAAGACAGCGGCTTCCCCAATTCTAAAAAATGCCTTCTTCCTCCTTGTCCAGTAGTATTAACATCAACTGCCTTTTGCATGCTTTGGTTACCAGACTGGTAGTTTCCTTTCTCATTCCTTCTTATTGAAAAGCGGTTCTTCTCTCTTTCCCACTCTTCAATTTGTAGACCAGCTTGCAAAAGGTCCTTGAAATCTCGAATGAGTGTATGAGATATCCTTTCACAAAGGCTAGGTAACACTCCTCTTATAATCATTCTATTTGAACGGATTCATCAGGCCTGCTCTTGGGAAATGCAGCCTTATTCCTCCACCTATTCATATAATCCACGAAGTTCTCGTTCGGCCTTTGTCTAATGGACTCCACCTCCATCAAAGTAACTTCCCATTCAGCATTATATCCATATTGTTGGATGAAGGCCTTGTATAGCAGATCCCAACTCTTTTGTGTGCCATCATCTAAGGTATTGAACCAATTTTGGATAATGGGATCCAATGAGAGCATGAAGTACCTTAGGGTTTGAGCCTTAGTAGCTCAGGCAGACTGCATAGCAGTGATATACTGCTTCATATGGAGGTGAGAATTTTCGGTTCCATCAAACTTTGCAAAGGATGGCATCTTGAACTTGCATGAAACTTCTTCATCTAGCTCAAACAATTTGTCAATCTCGGACATTTCTTCTATTTTCAACTTCTTTTCCAGGTCAGCCATCATCTTCTCAACATTCGAAGTTTTAGATTTCTCCATAGCTGATCTTTCAATAACCTTTGACTCCTTCTTCTTGTCTTAAGGCTCTTGAAAGTATTAAGCCCAGTCATCGTCATCATCAATGACTACCTTATCATCATCAAAGGCCACTTCACCAACCTTAGCTTTCCCTTTATCCTTTGGCTTCTATGTACTAGCTTATGCTTCAGCATTGTTCCCTAAAATTGCAGGTAATTGGTTCTTCATGGTCTCAGCCAGGGTCTCCTTTAGTTCTTCCATTTTAGCATTGAGGGCGTCGTCCACTATTCTGTGAATTTGTTCGGCTCCATTGCTTTTGGTGAAAAAGTAATTGAGTCATTGTTGGATTCTTCATCTCGAGCGTAATCTTTTGAACTGTTGTAATCCAGGGCTGTGAGCCAGAAAGGATTAATGATATGTGATGCAAATGTATGTATGCATGTATGCGTGTATGCTCAAACAATAGACAATGAAAAGTAGAATTTCCCTTCCAACCTTATAACTTCCACACATTGAATGGCGAGTCTCTTTTCCTAGCTATATGGTTAACAAAATACCAATATGGGGTATCTTGTTTTAGAATAATTTCCCTCGGATGTTTCAACCAATAGTTATATTTTTAAAAATGAAAATCAGTTCATGATAATTCCCATTAATTAGGTTTTAATCCATTCAACCAACTAAAGTAGCTTTTATGCTATATTGGATTAAAACTAAATTAAGAGGTTTATTATAAATATATTTCTCACTTGAAAAAGTAACTAATGATTTATGCCAAAAACAAACCCATGATTAATAACTTTTAGTATAAACTAGGCTCATAATTGATTTTTGGTATTTCCATAATTGAACTAAATAATTTGTAAGCTTTTTTAAAGGTTGGATGAAAATAATTTTGTTTCTAAGCCCATTGTAAAAAGATTTTAGAAAAAAATGAATTTTGGGCTTTGTATTTGAGTCATGAGAAAAGAACTTGTTTTTGGAAATGTTTTATATCCAAAGACTATTTTGAAAAATTTTGGAAATTGCTTTGGTCTTTTGGACTTTAAAGAAAAATTTATTTTGAGCTTACAATGTACTTAGGTCATATTAGAAAAAGAACAAACCAAATAAGCCATGATTTAAACCAAGATAAATTAATCTTAGTCAAACAATAAACATTTGGGGTAAAAACCTAAGGAAAGTAGCTAGGCCAATTACATGGGCTTTAGTCTTTAGGTTAAAAGGCTTAGGTTCCCATAGCAAGTATATACCAAAAGGTACAAGGGTATGAGTGGTTATGCCATGCTAGATCTCCATACCTTGAGTGAAAGTGTGATATCCCTCACATAACACAACACAGGTAACACGTGCATCCTAACTCAGGCACATGATGCAATCTAATATAATGCAATGGATAATATCATGATAAGAAAGAATAGAATAATATAAAGACCAATGGAATCAACTTCGCTTATCGCTAGTAGAGTCGCCACTGTGAGCAGGGATTTTCGCCCCCACTCCCAGTGGAATGGTTCTTGTGACTTTAGCACTGTTAGGCTCGGGGCCTTAGAGAACATGGGCCTAAACCCGGAGAAAGTGGAGTCACCACCCGGATGGGCTAGGAAAAAGAAAGGGGTGGATGACTCAATTTCTAAGGAATCCCCAACCCCCCTAATGGGTTTGGAAAGTTGGGTATGTGTGGGGAATGTGAGAAACGGCCTAGCACCCCAATAATGCCCGGTTCATTTGAACCGCCTCCTTTGCAGGTCTTAGTATTATAAAATTCTTAATTAATACAATATTATCCATACTACATGCGATTAATAGAATAAATAAATACTTTATTAAAAATCATGGCAAGGTCCAAACAAAACAAATAAATGGACACCCATCCAAGGATGGAAACATGTCCTTACATCATCCAATGTCTAAAACTAAATAGGACACCCACCAAAAGGTAGAAACGTGTCCTTTACATTAATCCCAAAGCTAGAACATAAGTTAAATTACATGATGCTTAATACATGAGGTACCCAAAATATGGAGACATACCTCTTACAATGTTTTGAAACCAAAGCAAATCAATAAAAATAACCAACCAACCATTCATCATAAATAAATCATTCATTGAAGACATAAATTGAATATATAAGTAAATCATTAATCAAACTATATAATAGATACTCACTTAATAATGAGACAAATAAAGATGAAAATTTAAGTTATGTATCAACTTAGGGTTTTTTAGATAATATTTAGGGTTTTGGAATTTATATCTAAAAGCTAGGGTTTTGGAATCTTAAAGAGCGAGTATTATTGTAAGGTTTATTATTTTAGAAGGATTATGCTACTGTGTGATTAAAATTACAATTTGGGATTTAAGTGAATAAGGTACAAACCTATGCAAATAAGATTAAAGATTAAATATTTAAAAAGAAATAGTTGTTGTGATAATAAAATAATAATTGATTAAGGTTTTAACAAAATAGATTAGGGTTTAATTTAAATTAGGTTTTAGATTTCTAAGAAAACTAATACTATCATATTTATTTTTGAAAGAAGAGGCTACTATAAAGATTTTGGAAAATTGATTTAATTAGGGTTTTATAATTTGCAATGATTATTGGTTTTGATTAACAAGAAACTAAGCTACGGTAGTAATTATAACAACAAAATAGCTACTGCATAAAACTTTCTTTTTAAAAAAAAAAACTAACTAATAGCTATTGTATTCTTTAAAAGAAATAAATAAATTTGTCCATTAATGTTCATAGTTATTTATTACATGAGTTTTGAAAGTTATAATTCATCAATTTTAATTGATCAATGATTAATGAATGAAGATGGCTTTTGATAAATAAAATTAAATATAAATACCTATGTTTCTATTATAAATACGACATTAAAAGAATTAGAGAAGAATCTAGGACTTTGAATTTTTGAAACTTTGCACTTTTTTCGGATAAGGAAATAAAATTGTTTAAGGAAAATAAAATTGTTTAGGAAATAAAATATTAAAACCAAGTAAAGGAAGGTTTTGGAAAAATCAGTAGCGTGCGCGAATGGGCCCGCGGGCTGCGAGGTGCCTGGGCGAGAGGCGCTAGGCAAGCCCCAATTCAATCGAATCAGGCTGGCACACCAATTCCCCGCAGGCAATGCCTATGGTGAATTAGCCTGCAGTAGGCTAATTGGCCGCAACCATGTGGTTTGCACCGATTGTACCATCCGATTTTTATTTTCTATTCTTTTTGTATATATTTTTATTTTATATTTTATATTTTTACTATTAAAAATATTATTATTAAAATAATAAAATAAATAATAAATAATAAATGTTATTTTGTTATAAAAAATAAATATTATTAAATTAAAATAAATATTATATAATTAAAATAAATAATAAATATTAAAATACTATAAAAATTATTTGGGACTGCTTTAAAATGTTTGGACTGGACTTGGTCAAAATTAAGGGTCTACATATATGATCATGATTTATTTTATTTTGTTGCAAATGGGTGATTTATTATTGTGGATGTTTATATAGTTTAATTTACTATTTATTTGATTTTTTGTATTATAAAAGGTATGTTTTCACTTTGTGGGTGTCTCGGTTTTTTATATGTAATTTAATTTATTATTTAAAGATTTTGAAACTATTGTAAAAGGACATGTTTCCACCTTTTTGGTAGGTGTCCTACTTATTTTAGACATTGGACATGGTTGTAAGGGCATATTTCCGTCTCATTTGGGTGCCCATTTGTTTTTTTTTTGTTTTGAACATCACATTGTTTTAATACGATGATGTTAAATTATCACATGTAGTTTGGATAATATTGCAATAAGTTAAGAATTTTATAATATTTAGACCTGAAAAGGCGGCTGGATCCAATGAACCCGGTGCTGTGGGGGTGCTAGGTCATTTTACCTTCCCCACGCGTACCTAACTTTCTGAACCATTAGAGGATTAGGGATTACTTAGGAATTGAGTCATCCACCCATTTCTTTTTCCCAGACCATCTAGGTGGTGACACTATTTTCCCCTTGTTTAGGCCCATATTCTCTAAGGCCCCGACCCTAACAATGTCAAAGTCACAAGAACCATTCCACCGGGAGTGGGGGGAAAAATCCTCGCTCATAATAGGTAGTTTGAGAGAGTGATATAGGAATCAGAGGATATGTTAAGGAGTTGTATCATTGAGTTTACAGGGAGATAGGATAAACATTTGTCACTAATGGAGTTTGCCTACAATAACAGTTTCCAATCCAGCATTAGGATGGCACCAATTGAGGCCTTAAATGGAAGAAGATGTAGGACACCTTTATATTGGGATGGGGTTAGAGAAGGAAAGTTAGTGGGTCTCGATTTAATCAAGGAAATAGAAGAAAAGGTTTAAATAATTCAAGATCAATTAAAAGTAGCTTCAAACTGACAGACGTCTTATTTGGACCTGAAGTGGAGACATTGAGTTTGGTGTAGGTGACAAAGTGTTCTTAAGAGTGTCTCCTTGGAAGAGAATTCTAAGATTTGTTCGAAAAGGAAATTGAGTCCTCGATTTATTGGGCCATATGAGATTCAGGAGAGAGTGGGACCCGTGACCTATAGATTGGCTCTGTCGCTTGACTTAGATCAGATACATAATGTCTTCCATGTCTTGATGCTTCGGAGATATAGATTAGATCCATCTCATGTGTTATCTGTTGAATCTATGGAGGTGAATCAGATCTGGCGTATGAAGAAGAGCCAGCAACAATCTTAGCATGAGAAGTGAAGGAATTGAGAAACAAGAAGGTACCATTGGTAAAAGTTCTTTGGAGAAATCATTCCACTAAAAAGGTGACATGGGAGAGTGAGTAGACAATGCAGACCTAGTACCCTCAGCTTTTTCAAAGCTGATAACAGGCAAATTCCAGGATGAAATTTGTTTAAGACAGAAAGAGTTGTAATGCCCACATAATTATTAAAATAAATAAATAAAATTTAAATTAAGTTAAATCAATAAGTTGGAGGGTAAATGAAGTGATGGAAGTGAGAAATAGGTAATGTATATGTGAAGTATAAAGAAAATATACACTACATATAAAGTAAAAAAAAAGTTAGAAAAAGACAAATTTAAAAAGTAAAAGGAGGGGTAAAAAAATGAAAAAAAAATTAAATTAAATTAAATTAAATTATTTTTGGATAGATGATGGAAATTAAAGAATTTAAAATGTTTAAAAATTAATTAATTATTTGGTAATTATAAAGAAAGATGAGGGGGTAAAGTTGGAAAGTGAGTTATTAAAAAGCCCATCTTCTTCTTCCTTTTCCATTCATGGCCGAATTTCACTAAGAATGAGGGGGAGGTTTTTGCTTCATCTAAAACCAAATTCTTCAATTTTTCAAGAGGTTTTGGGGTGATTTTATAAAATTTTCAATCAAATGTAAGCTTTCTTACCTTATTTGGCAGTTTTACGGTTAAATATGAATATGTGTAAATTGGATTTTTTGAATGAGTATGTTATAGTTGTTGTAATAGATATGTAAGAAGTTATTTTGATGAGCAAGTAAAGATTTTATGGTTAAAAATTGGATTTGATTAGGTTTAGTTGGAGTTTGGAAGAGGTAGTATGGAAGTTAGGGTTTTAGTAAGGGTTTTAGTAAAAAGTGGTGGTGCATTTGGTTTTATAAGTGGAATTGTGTTATTTTGCATTGGTAATGATATAAATGAGCTCAAATTACCATTTGGAATTGGTTAGAATGAAAAACCAAAATCAAAGAGGCTTATGGCAAAATTTTAGAATTTTCATGGAAAAGTGGTACATTATATTTTAATGCTTGGAATGTGTTAAAATATGATGCTTATGATATATTTAAGCTTTAAATTTAAATTGGAATTGATTAGAGTGAAGTTTGAAAGTTGGAGTGTGTTAGGATACATTTTAGTGTTTTTGAAGGAATGTGCCTAAACTTATGTTTTATGCTTTAAACACCTACAAATGTGATATTAATTGATTATTTGCATTCACATTTTCGATAGGTGTTGAGTAGGTTGTAATTTCACCAACCTGGTAGTGAAGGACATTAGGAGATTTTAGCAGTGGAGTGGAGTTTTAACTCCATTTGTTGCTTAATAAAGGTTAGTACATACATTGGGTTATAATGTGTTTAATTGCATTAATTTTTAGCATAACACATTGTAAATGTTGAATGTATTGTGTTACTTAGTATTCTTGTATGTGTGTGTAGCATTGTTTGGAGTAACAATGCTTGATTTGTATTATTTATAGTATGATAAGCCATTTGAGATTAGATAAATGAAATGTTTGTGCAGAATATGAAAAGTGCAAATTGTACACTAACATGTGGAAATGAGCCACATTTGCATTGTATATGATGCTAACATTAAAAATGAGTTGAAAATATGAAAAAGAATGTGAAAAGTGAAAATTGTGAAAATATAATTGCATGTCACCTTATATAGGGTCTCATTCCAAATTGTTGTTGTTGGATATTATTACGCCCCTTGGGTGAGACACACTAGTATCATAGATAGTACTAAGCCCTAGGGTGAGACACAATGGTGTCATTGGCATTATTACACCTTTGGGTGAGACACACTAGTGTCACAAATGATTGAGTGAGCCCAAGACAATATTCTTGGAACTAAACAAATATATAAGAATTTTTGGGCCCAATGTATGTGGATGATTGATGTGTTGTTAAAATATGTAAAAAAGAGATAAATTGTCTGGCATTTTTATCATAATGCATTTATGGCATTATTTTTTGTTACACCATATATTTATTATACTGAAGTATGTACCACTAAGTATCATACTTAGCGTGATTGAATTGCATCACACAGGCGATAGAGTTGATTCGGAGAGTGCTGCTAGACCACACTAGGTCTAGATTATAGTTGTTTACTTTTAGAGCTTGTCATGATGCCACGGACTAGAGCCATTTGCATCTCATGTATATATTTTAAACTTTGTGAAATTTACTTAAATATGAATATTATGTTTACTACATTTATATGATGTAAATTATAAAAGGATTTTTAGTTTTAATGTTGAAAATTTGAGAGATGGGTTATTTATATGATTATATATAAACATTTGTGTATTTTATGATTATGTTGCAGATTTTGGAGAAATGAATGTGTTTAATGAATATTTGGGAGTGTATTTTAAATGCAGTTTGAGTGTGTTGAAATTTGGAAATATTTGAAATACAGATAAAACTCTGTTGAATTTTTTTCAGATATTTTCATTTAAAATGTGTCTTTTTATATTTACATTACTAGGGAATAATTTTCTTTATTTATTAATATATATATAGTGTTCTAAATAATTAATTTTGAATGATGGAATTTTAAAAAAAATATGTGATATTCTTGTATTCTGTATATATATTTTATACATATGGAACGTGTATATTATACGTGCATGGGGTATAAGGGTGTTACAAAATAGATAGGTTGAGTGGTAGTTTGCAAAAAGTAGTAGTGTTGAATTAGAGTTTTTGGTGGAATTTAGGAAGAATGGATATAATTAGTGTTTGATTAATTTAAATAGCTTGGAATGTGTTGCTAATGAATTATTTCTACTTATAATTTAATTTATGATTAACTATGGTGAATTTGTGAAACCAAATTATTGATGGGCAAATGGTGAAATTAATGTTGGAAGGTGATTAGAGCTTAGAACTTAGTATAATTGAGGTTAGTACATGCTTTGATAATTTTTAAATTGAATATTTATGTATGATATTATATGTTTATTGGCATACTTTAAGGGATCTTGTGATTCTTTAATGTGACAATGTGTATAAGGTGTATGTAAGTGTGATTCTAAAAGGTTTATTAAATTTGATATAAGCGATAATAATGTATGATGTATGTTAATGGTATGTAATATAATGTAATTATAATGATAAAATGATGAAGTGTTATGCTATGTGGTGTGTGAAATGTGGAAATGGGTCACACTGTGGATGTCACTCATGATAGTGTGTAATGTACTAGATATGGATTTGGAATAAAAAGGAAAAATTAAATGTGATGGAAATGATAATGTGATGTGAATGAGAAAGGGAAATGAGAATATGAGTAATGTGATGTGTTGTTATGTGAGGGTGGCCCTACTCAATTACTTGTTCCAGAGAATTAAGTTTGGTGTGGAAAGAGGATAGCCTTTAAGTGATTTATTTGACACTATGCCTTCGGTGTCAAGAGGAGGCAGCTTTTGGGTGATTTATATGACACTTTATCTCCGGTGTCGAGAGGGGATGGCCTTCGAGTGAATTATATGACATTTAGTCTCAAGTGTCGGGTAAGCCAAATCAATATCTCTAAAACTTGAATATGGGGTAGGATTTTGTTGGGCCTGACGTGTGTGTATGTGTGTGTGGGTTAATGAGATATTAGCATGTATGTGTTGAATGAATGAGTATTATATAGAATAATAATTTGTGTCTTGATGAATATGTATTAGATTTTAATTATTGTATTATTATAATATGTACTGCAATACATTTATACCCTATACACATATAATATAAATACCTCATATACGCAAAATACACATATAGAATATAAAAATATCACAGTAATAATTAGAAACAACCTCTCATTTCAACATTAGTTGTTAACAACAATAATTTAACCATTTAAATATAAATGTAATAGATAAATAAATATTTAAAGAAATAATTAAAGGTCAAAAAATATGGATTTAAAAGAAAATCTTCGAAAAAATTTACTAGAGTTCTGTTTGAAATTTTAATAAATTCCAAAGCAAACAAACTCGACCGGTATAAAAATTTCACTTTCAAAATATTATTTACAACTAAATCTCCAAATCGCCATTTCATTAATTTGCATAACATGATTTTATATCCAAGACATTTCTCATCACAAATATTTATATATACATATATAAACAATATTGCTTTCAATTATATATACATACATAACATTTTCCAAAATAATCATTTATTATACACACTACATATTTACATAAAACATTTTACAAAGTCTCACTTAACTCAATTATTTAACATCAAATGTCTAATATGTTCAAGAACTAAAGTACACTGAAATCAACTTATACATGGATGCAACACCTTCCAAGTTAGTCTCGAGGAATAGAAGAGCTCCAAACCTCAACCCCAAATTGGATCTACACTCTAATCACTTCTATACTCAAAAGCTTAGTGGTACATATATATATATTTTTTCTTTTATAAAATAACAATATAAATTACACACACATTTATTATTCTTTTTCTTATGTTATAGCTTTACAACATTTTCATAAAATCTTTGTTAACTTTTATTCCATATTTTATATATAAATCATATCATTAATTTCTCAAATACAATACAATCACATACTCACTGACTCAATTCTCCTACTCAATTACCAAGTCTAGTGCACACATTATCAATTCCATGACCCAACTCTGCTAAGGTCATCTGAGTTTTTAGACCAGCTCTAATCAAGTCTATCAGTATGAACATTATTATTCTCTTAATTTAGTTGCAACCCATTACCATATATTATTCATCAATTTATCTTGCATACATTATCTTATCACACCAAATAATCATATACCATTATTCACAACACAACACATATATATACACATAAACACATCACAAACACACAAATTAGGCCTAAACAACCTTGTATAGTATTTCGGTTCTAGAGATATTGTTATAGTCTATCGTGACATTAGGGATCTAAGTGTCTCATCCGTCCCCTGTTGACACATCTATGTCAGCCCCAAAGGCAATTAACAATGATATCTAGTGTCTAGCCTGAAGACAAATAATAATGTTGCCCAGCATCTAGTCCAAAGGAAAATCATATAATAAATGATGCCCAATGTCTAGCCCAAAGGAAAATCATATCAATAGCACTAAAAATAATTCTCTGGAATAAGATACTTACAAGACAAACACACATTTCATATCCATATTTTCATTTCCTTTCCATAATTTTCCTTATTTATCAAGTGATCAACTCTTTCATGATCACTTCCAAACTTTATCTCATTAATCAACTACTCAAATTCTCACATAAGTATCAAATTTCATATTTCATAATATTTTTACACAATCCATGAGTCACATTTACAATGTGACTCATTTCCACATTTTAACACATTTCACAAGCATATACATGCTACGTATCACATTTCACATTTTCCATAATATTATCATTTTTTATCATTTTCCCAAATTCCCCATATTTTTATGTTTATTTTTATTGATCAATTACCCTATACAACATATATCGCATGCCCATGCAATAATGCATAGATTATGTGTTTAACCATATTTTTAATTACATTTTATGTTACTATTATTTCTATATTTTAACTATTTTCACATTATTCTTCACAGTATTTACCACATTATCAATTTTTTCAACTTTCTAATAATTTTTAACATATCTCACATTTACTACAATATATAGAACCTTTACATTAGCCATTCAACAATGGCCTATCTTATAAATCTTATACATTTCATGCATAAACATTAATTTTACATTGAGCAAGTGCCCAATGTGATATTCATCACATAACTATGCCACTTGGCATAAGTTATGCGAATATCTACATTTTAAAGAAACTATATACACTATACCAAATCATATTTAATAAATTTCAAGTAAACAATAATATGTACTAACCTTGTTTCACTTTCCAAGCCTTATCTTTGATAAAAATCTACACTCCTCCACTTTTATCAATATGGCCTACACACACATAACCCAACAACAATCAACATTACTCATTTAAATGAACTTCCATGCTCAATGTACATTAAACCATCATTTAACTGAACAATTCTCATTAAAACTATAAATTCACCACTTGCTACTTTGCTTAAACTTCATCCAAACCTAATTCATTTCCAACATTTAACTATAAAATTATTATTTATTTATCAAAATAACATGAAAACACTTCAATTCAATAATTATAAACATCTCTTTTACAAAACCTATTTTCACATATTCTTACTATAAGCCCTAATTTCATCCAAACTCAGCCATATAAATTTTCAATCATAAAATCACCATATATATACTATAACAGCATTAAATTATTTCATTTCAACAATTATATGTATCTATATCAAAAGACTTTTTTTTTACATAACCCTAAATTTATCAACTTTGTGCAAACTTGCCAATAATCAATTTCTAGCCATAAAATCATTATATATATATATATATTAAAACAACATTAAATCAATCTATTATAAGAATTATATTCACCTATATCAAAACCCTTATTCACACATAATCATCCCATAACCCTAAATTCACCAAAATTCAATTATTTCCAACACCCAACCTTAAAATCATTACCTCTACATTAAAAGAACTTCATAACAAGTCATTATAGCAATTATAGAATGTAACACCCTAAAACCCTATATACGTACAATACATATACCCCGTATACATAGTGTACATATATAGAATATAAGAGTGCCACTAGAATTGCCTGTGAAAACCTCAAAATTATGCTTTTAAAAATTTAGTTTATGTATTAATAGCAATTATATTCAGTATTATTGGAAAACTTTATAGGAAAATTCTCTAAGAAAAATTCATCAGAGTTTTATTTGTAATTCCAATAAATCCCAAACAACAAACAACCCAACCTACAAATAAAATTTATTACACTCCCAAAGTTCATACCATTCAAAAATCCTCCACTTTATTAATTTACATCCACATACTTCCAATTAAAATTTCATCATCATAAATATATTTATTCGTACATAATATTTCCAAAACTCTTTATGTTATAAACATACATTCTCAATAAACACAATTAATACTTATAAAACCTTTCGCAACATTAGTTATACCACCTTAATGTAATGTATACAATATATACAATAATCCAAAATGTGTTAATATAAAAATTATGCATTTATGTACTTCCAGCACGGTTGGTCTTGCGGCACTTTAAAATTCTAGATATCACCCACTATTTGGATTCCCCATATCCGCTACTCTCCTACTTGTGTAATTCATAAAACCGCGCTGAGCCATATAGCTTAGGGTGCATTTATACAATAATGACATAACAATATTATATCTCAAACATGCACCATATCTAAATATTACATAAAAATAGCTTTACTTGTACATAAAACATAAGCAACTAAATGCATTGGGCCTAAATTCTTTATATAATAACATAGTCCCATAATCATTGCTTTGGCCTATCTCATTAATAATGACACCACTATGTCACACTAGTGGATGTAGTAATATCTATGATACCTAGTGTCTCATCAACAGCGTAATTATATCTCTGACACCTCATGTATCTCATTCAGGGGTGTAGTAACATCTTTGTGACACCCAGTGTCTCACCCTATCACTCATGGCATGCCAACTACAAAACACAATCTTCTGTCAACTAGTTAACGTATAAGGTTCACACAGTACACATACATCATTCAACATCTTTCACAACATTTGCTCATTTCCCACATTCTAGATCCATATTTTCATTTACTTCCCATAATTTTCCACAATTATCAAGTGATCGACTCACTCATGATCACTTTCATACTTTATCTCATTACATAACCTTGAGCCACATTAACAATGTGACTCTTTTCACATTTTAACACCATTCACAAACATATACATATTACATATTACATTACAATTCATATTTCATCACATTACGTATTCATTTCCCAAGTGATCATCATATGTTATGATCACATTCATATTGCATTTCTATATTCTCATTTAATTTGTCAATTTCTCATTACTACATAATTAATTTTTATTTTAGATTACACTTATCAATTTTATCACAATCACTCTTTTTTCCATATTTTCCTTATTTTTCATATTCTTTAACTATTTTTCACATGTTTATATTTATTTCCCACATTCCACATTTTATCCTTTTTCATATTTTTCATTCATCAAATATTATATCCATGAGTCACATTCACAATATGACTCATTTTCCACATTTGCTCACAAGTTATAAAGTGTGCCCACATTGGAAAACACACGACATATATCATATGTATTAATATAATTTCTCACATCACTGACATACTATGCACAAATCATATCCAAATAACATTTTATTTTCAATAATCAATTACCCAATACAACATACATCACATAACTATGCAACAATGCATAGATTGTGTTTAACCATATTTTTAATCCCATTTCATCTTACATATTATTTCGACATTTAGTCTTAGTAATATCAATACACAATGCTACTTACCATATTTTTAATCACATTTCATCTTACATATTATTTCTACATTTAGTCTTAGTAATATCAATACAAAATGCTACTTTAAAGGAATAAGGACATCCTTTAAAGTACACTAAAATGATTAATGCCATTCATATAAATTCATTTTAAAAGTTACCAAAGAATGTACTAACCTCAATTATGTCAAAATCCAACGCCAATTCACCTTCGAAGTCTTATTTCACCAATTGTCCTTTCTCTCTTTAATTTTGCAACTTTCCTTTACTCAACCCTAAACCACAATATAAGTTCTAGTTTAGCATTAACAATTCATTTAAATACATTTTAATCATTCAAATATCATTTACATCAATTCCACTAAAAATTCCACCAAAATACTATTTTCATCATTACTACCTTATTCAAACTTCAACATCTCAAACTCATTACCATCATTCAACTATAAAATGATCAATAATACATCAATATAACAATAAAACAATTTACTTCCATAATAATGGAAATCTCTTTCAAAAGTCCAAATTTCACATAATGTAACTATTAATATTAACTTCACCAAGACCTCCTCATATCACATTTTTTAACCTTAAAATCATAACATTTACAGTAAAACAATACTAATTCATCTCATTAAAATAATTATCCACATCCATATTAAAAACCCTAATTGCACATAATAGGTCCATAACCATAAACTTAACCAAACTCTCTTATAATCAATTTCTAATCATAAAATCATTACATACATATGAAAATAACATTAAATTTATCCATTTCAACAATTATAACCATTCACATCAAAACTCTAATTTACACATATTCATCCATAACCCTAACTTTATCAATCATACCCTTTTCAATCATCTAACCAATAAATCAATATATAATCATCATTCTAACTTCATTTCTATTTATTCTAATAATTAAAACATACTTTCTCTCTCTAACTATATCAAACATATTTATACATATTCAAAACTATAAGCTTTAATAAAAATACTTGAATTCCTTGCAAAACCTTCAAAACCTTCTTAAATCCTCTTTGAATCTCATATAAATTGATGTATAAGAAGGAAACCAAATTCTCCTCACCTCTCTCAATCCCATGTCCAAATGAAGAAGAAGAAGAAGATAAGCTCTTTTTAATTATCATCTTTATCTCTTTATATATATAATAATTAAATAATTTTCCACCAACTTCTTTGACTTTTCACTCTTCCTCTTATTGTTGTTGTTGTTGTTGTTGTTGTTATTATTAACACCAACTTTTTCAACACAAAATTATACCACATATATATAGTGTATACTTTATGTATATGCATATGTCTAAAATATGTTACTTATATGTTACATATACTTTTGTGTATATATTCATGCAATATATATATTATGTATATGCAATGTATATTTAATATATACATTTACCCATATATATATATCATATGTACCTTATGTACATAACAAGTATACCATATATTTGTATTATATATATCAAGTATATAATATATATACATATAACCAACGTACATTATATGTATAATATGCATGTACTATGTATACACTAGGTATATATTAGATATATGTAACTCCTATACCTCCAAATACTTATTTAATTTCTCCAATATCACGGATATTACATAGAATCCCATTTAAAAAATGAAAAATTTACATATTCATCAATTTAAAGATATCTTTCTAAAAACCAAAGAAAACTTACCTCTTACTTGAAAATTATTCAAAATTATCTTTATTCCCTTGAATTCTTTAAGAAATCTGGTATAACAAGTCATAGAAATCTTCCCTTCCCTTAGCTATGGTGGAAAAAAGTGATGGACAAGAAGAAGAAGAAGAAAAGTTAAGTTTTTATTTCTTTCTTTACTAACCACTCATATATACATACATACATATATATATATATATAAATTTATTAATTAATAATAATTAATTATTGTATATATCTTCTTCCCATCCATAATTCATTTAATTTTTTATTTTTCATCTTCCTCCCAACCATATATATAATTTATTTATTTATTAAAATATAATTAAATAAGTTGATATTTATTTCTTCTTTGACTTTTCCTTCTCTTTTATTATTATTATTATTATTATTATTATTATTATTTATTAATTAGTTAATATTTAATAAATATCTAAAGTTCCATCATCTTCCTGTATCCAAAATTATTTTAAATTTTGATTAATTTTGATTTCTTTTATTCATTATTATTTATTATTATATTATTATTGTTATTATCATCATCATCTTTTCCAATACAACTTTATACTTGGCATATATGTGATGTGTATTTTATGTATATGTATATGTTTTATATATCTCATATATATATATATATAATGTATATGTAATATATATTTTTACTTATATGAATATGTAATGCATATCTCATGTATATTTCAAGTACACATTATGAGTATATCATGTATATATTAAACATATAATAAGAATTCAACATATTTAATAAGTATATGTCAGGTATATATTATGTATACACCCTGCATATATTAGGTATATACCACACATATACTTCTCTCAATACTCTAATTACCTTCATATACTTATTTAATCTATCCAAAACCACAGATATTGCATGTACCACTAAGCTCTCGAGCTTAGCGATACAGTGCATATCGCCTAGGTGATTAGAAGTGTAGACCAAGGTGATTTGAAGTGTAATTGAGACTTAGAGATTGTGTGTGCTACGAGACCAGACTAGAAGTGTTGCATATCATGGATAAAGTTGTTTTAAAAGCCTTAGTTTTGTATAATATATTTTCAATAATGTGAATGTATTGGAAATGGATGAAAATTTTGTATAGTTATGTGTGTATATATATATATACACAGTATAAATTTGAGTGTATATATATAATGAACATTGTTTTAATTAAGGAAGAGATGGTGTTGGTTTATAAAGTGATTTTAGGAGTGTTTTGTTTAATTACAGGTTGAGTTGTTTGTATTTTGGGACTTTGACAAATTACAGACAAAACTCTAACAAATTTTTCTTAGAAAATCAGATAAGGTTTTAACTATGTTTATATTAATGTAATTTATATATTTATAATACTCTATATTTATATTACCAAATGACGGTGTGTATATAGTTAATTATGGTGACACTCTTGTAGCCTATGTATGTACTTTACATATATGGGGTATACATATTGTATGTATATAAGATATAAGGGTGTTATAGAGTCTTAATGAGGTAGAGCATAGCCAAGACCCTTAGCAAAGGCTCCACACCTAGCAGCTTACTGAGTAACTTAAATCTTACAATGGTTCACTAGGCATTTGGGCTTAGCTGCCTTGGAGAAATTTCTTTAATTGAAAAAATAGCTTCAAGAGCAAGCAAAGGGGAAATCACACTCCTGCCATAGATCTTCCTCATAGATTATGATTCGATCCACTCCCAGAGTATCATTTCCCCTAGTGTCCTTCTCGGACATGACCATCCAATACTCATTGGGTATCCCATATTTCTCTTGGATACCCCCATAAATCCTCCTCGGTTAATGAAGAAGGCAAATGTTTAACTCGAGCCTAGTCTATTGAAACTCGAATCTAATTGCTTCCTTTTCCCTTTCCTCTTCATCTATCAGAGTAGGACCAACTAGTGCAACACACCCTACTTCCTCAGCCACATTGGCTTCTACTACACCTCCTTTTACCGAGTCTCCATTAGGCAAAGCACTCTCAGCATCACTATTGTTAACACACTACACCGAGTCATTATACTATATATACCACTCATTCACTCTCTCCTCATTTATGGGCATGTTCTCACTACCAAAATTCATCTAATTGAAATCAAGAAAAAAATTAAAATTTAATGTTATAACAGATGCTCACCTATAGCAATTAGTAGCACATTAAGACCTCAGTGGATTAGGAAACTCTGAACCACTCTTATTTATATTGTTACTTGAAAATCGAACAAAATGCCAATTTTATCAAGCAACTGATCTCTCAGAAACTTTAGAAGTAGAGAATGATAGGTAATCAACCCTTAATTTATAGATATAGCAACATTAAATGATCTTGGTGGGAAACCAATTTTTGTTTCTTGCCTATTCCACTGTGTAGTAGCTATAACATTGGCACCCCCCTTAATCGATGAGTATAGCCCTAAGCTCTAAGGATAACACCTATCCTTATCTGACATAAATGTTAAATGGCTACGGGGACAAGTGGTACTACCCCCTATTTACCGAGCTCACAACTGAGCCTTGTAGCCTCTCAATGTCTTGATCAAGCTCTTAGAGAGGAATGGGCCTCGCAAGCAGTGCACTCATGGCCCTACCGAGCTCTCATTATTTGACAAATTAATTCCTGGTACAACTGTCATACGACAGTGACACTTCCTAATTATCTGTTGACATATTCAGACCTTGTCGCCTACCCTTCAACTATAAATAGAGGTGAACCCCCACAGGTAAAGAATGTTTTTCCCAATTTTATTAACTCACTTATCTATAGACAACCTGAATACTATGCAACACCCTTATACCCTATATAAATATAGTTTACATGTAACACCCTCATAACCTACCCACATATAATACACATTCTCTTGAATATGTAGCATACATTTATAGGATATAAAAGCATTACTAAAATGATATGATTATTCCTTATTACTCTTCTTAATTTAGCTATAATTTATAGTATTATATAAATAGTACAATAGGTATAAGAAAAATAAATAAATCTATAGAAATTATGCCAGACTTCCCTTTAAAATACGAGTATTACTAAGTTCTGTCAATTCAACATCCAGTATTTTTCAAAATATTTCCACTCACTCACATCCCAAAATCTTATGTTTTCACACGTATATTTATAAATATGAGAACATAATATTACTTATATACAAAACACCCTTATGTCATAATACAATTTATTATATTTTACAAAATATTTATTACATCTACAACAACTTAAAAGAATATTTACATGTGATGCTTAGGCTTGATCTGTGGCAACCAAAGGCTTCTAGTAACCAACCTCTAATTAGACCTATCCTGGTCTAGACAAACTTCCAACTTCTATCCTATCAATTGCGCGATGAACAACTCGCGCTGAGCTACAAGCTTAGTGATATACATACTTTGACAAAACAATATTAATATGACAGCATAATATAAAAATACATCAAACTTTACGATAAGAGCAAATAGATAGCATACAACATGCATTGGGCCTACAACCCTTATACAATGAACTAGTTCTAGAACCATTATTTTGGCCTTTCTCATTACAATGATACCAATGTGCCTCGCTAGTGGACGTAGTAATATCTGTGACACCCATTGTCTCATCCACATCGTATCTTATCAATAGTGACACTAATGTGTCTAGCTCAGGGGCATAGCAATATCTGTGACACCCAGTATCTCACCTCATCACATATGGCATGCCAACTTCCAAATAAAATCTTCTGAAAATTAGTTAAAGTATAAGGTTACACATAATTCATTATCATTGATTTAACTTTTGTTCTATTTCACATTTTGATTATGCTTTTCACATAGCATCATTATTTGTATCATATTCTTAAGGATATCAACAATATAACACTTTTTCTAAGCATAACCAAATGCCACAAATGTGCCTGCCCATAGGCCACACACCGTGCACTTCAAAATGTCTCTACCATACACTCGAATCAAGGCCAATGCCATGGCTCACCAATGCCACGCCCGTAGCTTTGAAAATGTCATTGCCATATCATTAAATCAATGCCACGGCTGTGGCTATCAAGTGTCATGCCCATGGCATCCAATTTGGCACTGCCACTTCATAAAAATTTGCACCAAATCTCAATCAATAAACTCAAAGCAGCAATAAAATAATAAAAGACATAATCAAAGTATATACTAACCTTTTGAAGCCCAATTTGGTAAGATAAACTCCTTACCAACACCAACTTCACCAAATCTCTTACTTCACCCAAAAATCTTTTCTCTTATAGATTCCACCAACTAATTTAATTAACACTTATAACTTTTAAACCTATTAAACCAATCCCAACTCAAAATTAGTGAAAACTCTTATAAAATCCTATTTTTCATCTTTATCATTCCAAACCCTTGCCAAATATATTCAATCACTCACTCAATGTTAAATCCATCACTTCAATCAATAAACTTTATTTTAATCATTTAAATTATTATCCAATTTATTAGAAATTTCTACTCAAAAGAATATTCATCAATAATTAAAGAAACTTACTTATTACTCCACTTAGCACCAAAACTACCACTAACTCTTGAACATTCTTAGCAAAACTTGATGATTAAAAAAATTAAAATTGTCTCTCTCTCTCTTGTCTATGGAATCGGCCAAAAGGAAAAGAAAAGAAGAAGAAAAAATAATTTCTAGAAATTTTCACTTCCCCATAATTTTCCACTATTATATATAATAATTAATTTAGATATTTATATAAAATATCTTTCCTAAATTAATTATTATATATATTATTATCTTTCCTACTTTTAACTTTTTTACCTCTTTCAATATGTACATTTAACTTTCATATGTTATATATATATATATATATATATATCATTAATATTTTCAACACCCTCACATCTAAATCTCCCATAATCCTTCACCAATTAATATGCAACTAGATTTAATGAAAATTGGGGTGTTACAACACACACCTTGAGTATGTAAAATACATATACATAATATAAAAATGTCACAATCTTTATCATTAGAAAATTCTTCTTAATTTTAAAAAAATAGTTTAACTTTTAAATATAATTTGATAAATAAAATAACATACATATTATATTAATTAATTGTTAAAAATACAAATTTAAAAGAAATATCTCTGAAAAAAAATTTGCTAGAGTTTTGTCAGTGAATTGGACATTCCCAAAATAATAAAAACACAACCTGCATGAAAATTTGCACTCCTAATGTATGTTTCCATTTCAAACTCTAAAATCCTTCTCCAAATATACTCAACATCACATGCATTTTATATATAAGAAAATATTTCAATACTTACAATATTTATTGATAATGTAATTAACTAAAAACAACTATATTTATATGTTATGCAGTGGCTTTGGTATGGTGGCAAACTAGTAAACTTTTAGCACTATCCATATGTCTTCGACCTCATCAGGTCTAGCAAGACTCTCTATATCTACCATGTCACCTGCACAATGAGATCAATCAGACTAAGCTATTAGCTTAGTTGTACATACCTTGATAAGAATAATTGATAGTATGAAATAAGATCCTTAAAAATGCATTATGGTGCAATGTCATGCAAAATATAATTAATTTATCAACACATCATAATCACTAACACACATAGGGATAAAAAATCCTTATATAATAATCTAGTTCTAGAAATATTATTTTGGTCCGTCTCAACACAAGGGATCTAAGTATCAAATCTCACCTGAAGGCACGTCCTCTAATGTAATATCCCAAAATTTTTGAAAATTTTTAAATTATGGAAATTTAATAAAATAAATTTTAAGTTAATTTGATAAATTAAATAAATGATTTTAAAAGAAAATCAAAAGATTAAGTAAAAAATAAAATGTATATATACTATATATGAAAATATACATAACATATACAAGTTGATATTTTTAAAACTCAAAGTTTATTTTAATAATTCAAAAGTAAATTATATAGCTAATGGAAGAGGATATTTTGATGTTGTAATTAAATAATAATATATATATTTGGCTAAGATTAAAAGTGAAAATATTAGGTTCAAAGTGAATGTGGGTGGAGAGAGGTACTTAATTTTGGTCTTCATCTTCTTCTTCTTTCTTCCTTAGTCGATTACCATTGTTGTGCAAGGGAGGATTTAATTTTTAAGCTCAAGTAATTGAAGGGTTTCAAGTGTTCAAAGGAGATTTTTGGTGATTTCCACTAACTTTGGTAAGTTTTCCAACTTCTTTCTTTGAATTCCATGGAAGATTGATTATGTAGATTTTGAGTTGTTGAAGTAGCATGTTTTAATTACCTATTTGGGGATGAATGAGATTATTTTAAGTGATCAACAATGATTTTAGGGTTGTATTGAAGAAATAGTTAAGTTTGAGTTAAGTTTGGTGAAGACAGAGATAGTTTGAGGTATGTACAAACTTTGGATGAATTGGTTATATTTGCATTATATTGGGTTTAACACATTTTGGATTGAAAAATGTGTTAAGCTACTTGATACATGGAACATGTATGAATAATGTGCTATGACTTGTGTAATGTCATATATGTGTTAAATACATTGTGAAAAGCCATTGATAATGGCTAGTTTGTGAAAATTGTGAAATATGTGTATTATGTGAAAATGACCCAAAGTATTTGGGTAATGCCATTTGTGGTGCATGCATTTAGGGCATTGTTAAAAAAGCCATTGGTAATGGCTAATGTGCATAAAATATGAATCATATGTGGATTATGTGAAATTACCAAAAATATTTGGATAATGAGATTTAAGGTAAAATGTGATGCAATGTGATGATAGAAATGCAAAAAAAGATGATAAAATGATATGAAATGAGAAAAAAGGCAATGTGCCTAGCTTGATTATGAGAAAATGAGAAATAGATTTATAATGAGAAATGTTACTCAATTGTGTGCCTAGTATGTTATTCAATTTTCAGAGTTCTGTGTTTGGCAGCATGCCTGTGAGGTTATCCTCATTATTTTCCTTCGGGCTAGATGTTGTGCATCACTATGATTTGCCTTCGAGCTAGACATTGGACATCACTTGCCTTTATGCTAGATGCTAGGCATCACTATAATTTGCCTTTGGGCTAGACGTCGAGGGTCACTTGCCTTCGGGCTTGACACTGGGTGTCAATATAGACCAAAACAGTAACTCTTGATTTTGAATAGCATATTAGATCCTTTGGGCCCATGCTTGTGTTTTTTTTAAATGAATTGTGAATTTTGAAACAATTGAGAAATATGTTATAATGATATGATATTCATATGCATTGTGCATTGGCATTTCATTTCAACTTTATTGTTATCAAAGTTTGTACCGCTAGGCTTTTGGCTTAGCGCGATTATATTCATCGCGCAGGAGATAGGGTTGATTCGATAGAGCCAGAGAGTTCGTCTAGACTGAGCCAGGTCTAGATTTGAGATCTTGAGTGTAGAGTTGTTTATTGGATGTCAAGATCAAAGACACACTGCCAGCATGTACATATTTTATATTATAGTACATTTTGACATTATGTATATTATATTATGTTTTGATGTATATATATATGTTGTAAATTATAAAGAGTGATTTGGATAAAATTTTGGGGGATTTGTATGTGTTTTTGATAAGTAATATTTTATTTGTTATTTAAGTATATTCTTTAAATTATTTAAGATTGTACATATTCGAAAAGTAAGGGTTCTTTATAGTAAATGGGTTGTGACATTTTTGTGTTGTATATGCATATAGTACATATGTTGGGTGTATGTATTGTATGTATATAAGGTATAATGGTGTTACATTTATTTTGGTATCAGAGCCTAGGTTTGAGGTTCTCAACCTAGGTGGGTTGTTAGAGAGAAAAAATGGGAATTTTAAATATGGTTTTAAATTGTGATATATGCATTGGCACTGGCAATTTTTTATCTCTAATGTGGAAATTTATGACATAGAGGCAGTTATGGCATCTCGGACGCATCAGTATGTAAAGGGTAGTGCAGAGAGTGTGGATCTTGATGAGGGTAGAGAGGGAGCTAGAGCTAAGATTGTTGGTGAGGCACCTGCTTATGTGTCAGAGAGACCAGGAACTGAAGAGATTTCGTCGGGCTAGATACGACATATGGTGGAGCTGTTGTGGCAGGCTCTAGTTCAGCAGCCGCTGTCACCACCACCGCAGTTGCAGTTGCCGACGAGGAAGTATGATAAATGAGGAAGTTTGGAGCTGATAACTTTGTTGATACTACAGACCCTGCTGTAGCAGAGCGGTGGCTAGACAGGGTCCAAAGAGTGTTTACCCAGCTGCAGACCAGTCCAAAGGAGAAGTTTGATTATGCTAGATCTCTTTGATAAAGAGATGCCTATGAGTGGTGGAAGATGGTTCCACATGCCCTGGATGATCCACCAGTCTTGACCTATGACAATTTTCTATGAGAATTTAAGTAGAAGTATACTCTGAGGGAGTATAAGGATGTAAAGAAGTTGGAGTTCCTAGATTTAAGGTAGGACACCAGGATAGTGACAGAGTATGAGATAGAGTTTATTCGGCTGAGAAATTATGCTGGTGGGATCATTTTTTATGAGATTGACCGATGCCAAAGGTTTAAGGAGGGGCTTATGTATATTATAGCAGGCTCTCAGTATCAGGATTTTTTTCAGTTGGCTGTAGCTGTCAGGAGTGTTGAGAGAGCACAGGGTCTTACAGCAGCTGCTAGGGTCGAGGAGACTATAGCTAGGATACCCCAAAGTGAGGCAAGGTCTTCATTAGTAAAGAGCAACTGAGGGGCATATTTTTAGAGGTTCAGTAGGAGTCAAGGGTAGTCTGGCAGGTCTGTACAATAGTAGAGACAGAGACCTACAGTTTCAGTGGCTAGTGCTCCGACCCTAGTGGCTCAAAGGCCTGCTCCACCTACCTGTGTATATTGTGGTAAGGTTTATGGAGGTGTCTACTGGAGGAGAGGTGCATCAGCAGTGTGTTTCAGATGTTGGTCGCCAGAACATTTTATCAGAGATTGTCCAAAGCCACCAGAGGATAGATAGACAGATACTGTAGCTTCTCGATCCAGTGTCAAACGGGGTCACGATGGCACAGGTTTTGGTAGAGGTGGTAGATTTGGGTTTGGTCAGAGAGGAGGTTCTACAGTTGGAGGTAGACCAGATAAGGCAGGGCCATCACAATGGGTCTATGTGATGCAGAGGCAGCCAGATGCTTCAATTATTATTACTGGTACTTTCTCTTTATTTGGTACTTCAGTTCTTACATTGATAGACCCTGGGTCGACACATTCATACATCAGTGCATCAATCTTGCCTATGAGTGATTTGCATTCTGAGTCCCTAGGATTTGACATTTTGGTGACAAATCCTTTAGGGCATAGTATTGTGGTTAGCAGGGTGTGCCAAGATAGTCTGGTTGTGGTTCAAGATGAGGAGTTTCTCGATGACCTGATTGAGATGCCTTTCAGGGAGTATGATCTAATTTGGGCATGGATTGGTTATCCAGGCATGGGGCTGTGGTAGACTGTTAGCGAAAACATGTTACCTTGAGAACACGTGATGGTAGGGATGTGATGGTATCTAGTGAGCAGAGGCATCTTTCATCCATGTTTGTTTAAGCTATGAGGATGATTCGGAAGGGAATTGAGTCTTATCTTGCTTATGTTGTAGATATCAGAGTAGTGGGGTCCCAGCTTGATAGTATTCCTACAGTAGTTGAGTTTTCAGATATTTTTTCTGATGAGTTGTCAGGGGTACCTCCTGAGAGAGAGGTTGATTTTGGTATTGATCTGAAGCCCAGTAGTACTCCCATCTCTATTACCCCATATCGGATGGCACCTGCTGAGTTGAGAGAGTTGAAGGTGCAATTACCGGAGTTGCTGGATAAAGGGTTCATCCGCCCTAGTGTATCCTAATAGGGAGCGCCTATTTTGTTTGTGAAGAAGAAGGATGGCACCTTGAGATTGTGTATTAATTACTGGCAGTTGAATAAGGTGGCCACCAAGAACATGTATTTATTGCCTCGAATAGATGATCTCTTTGATCAGTTGAAGGGAGCAGTAGTATTCTCTAAGATTGATCTGAGATCAGGGTACCATCAGTTGAGAGTCAGAGATTTAGATGCACCTAAGATAGATTTTCGCATGAGCTATGGGCATTATGAGTTTCTAATGATGCCCTTTAGACTGACGAATACACCAGCAACTTTTATGGATTTGATGAACAGGGTGTTTAAACCATACTTAGACCAATTTGTGGTGGTCTTCATTGATGATATTTTGGTGTATTCACGTAATGAGGAGGATCATGACAGGCATCTGTGGATTGTATTATAGACTTTGTGAGAGAAGCAGTAATATGCTAAGTTGTCTAAGTGTGAATTTTGCCTCCATCAGGTGACTTTTCTCAGTCATGTGGTTTCAGCATAGGGTATTAGAGTTGACTCGAGTAAAGTTGAGGCTATCTTGAATTGGAGTCCACCGAAGACTGTGACAGAGGTTAGATATTTTCTGGGATTAGCATGTGTGAGCCGGGATTTTTACCCTCACTCCCGGTGGAATGGTTCTTGTGACTTCGGCACTGTTTAGGCTCGAGGCCTTAGAGAACATGTGCCTAAGCCCAGAGAAAATGGAGTCTCCACCCGGACGAGCCAGAAAAAGAAAGGGTGGATGACTTGATTCCTAAGGAATCCCCAACCCCCTAATTGGTTTGAAAAGTTAGGTACATGTAAGGAAGGTGAGAAATGGCCTAGCACCCCTACAATGCCCGACTCATTGGAACTGACCTCCTTTGCAAGTCTTAATATTACAAAATTCTTAAATATAACAATATTATCCATACTACATGCAATAATTAAAATAAAGCATCATTATATTAAAATCAAAGCAATGTCCAAACAAAGTAAATAAATGGACACCCATCCGAGGATGGAAACATGTCCTTACATCGTTCATGTCTAAACTAAATAGGACACCTACCAAAAGGTGGAAACATATCCTTTACATTGGTCCAAAATATAAAAAGTAATTTAAATTACATAATACTTAGCTAATGAGGTACCCACAAAGTGGAAAATTACCTCTTACTATTTTAATACTAAAACAAACAAATAATAGAAGAAAATATCCATCCATGATAAATTAAACAAATCAAACAATGAAATTAAATAAATCAACCATCAAAATGTATAATAAACTGCATAATCAAATCTAAAATTAAATAAAGCAATAAATATATAAGTTTGGGGTTTTAAAGAATTTAGGGTTTTTTGGAACTTAGGGCTTTGGAACTTAAGGTCTTAAAATTAGGATTTTGAGGGTTTTTGAAACTAGGGTTATGGAATTCAAAGTTTGGAATTAGAGTTTTAAAATTAGGGTTTTTGAAACTAGGGTTTTGGAATTCAAAATTTGGAATTAGGGTTTTTGGGTTTAACATAGTACCTTAAAAACATAATTTTGGGTTTGAAAAGATAAATTACGGTTTTGGAAAAATTATCAATATTTTGGAGTTTAATAATGAAATGGTTTAAGCTTTTGGATAAAAATAGTTTAAGGTTTTGACTTTCAATAAAATAATTTATGGTTCTTAATGTAAAGTAAACAAAATAGATTCTAACAATTAATTTAAATCCTCGATGGATACTGGATAGTTTTATGTTTTTTATGAAACGTGCATGTGGGTTTATGAATACCAACTAATCAATGTGTTAAATAAAGCAAATGATTAAAGTTATTGAGACAAAGATAAATTTACTGGATGTTCAAAGATCGAGTTACTGCACGTTCAAGGATCATGTTACTGCATGCATGCTCTTATTAATCAAAGAAACGAAGCTACTGTGAGCATGAATAATTTATGATTAAAGATCAAACCTCCGTCGTTGGATCTACCAAAAAAATTGATTTCTGGATGAACAATGTGAAGACAATATGGATTATGCCTTCTTCTTTGGTTGTTTTGATTTTTCTGTTTGTGGTTTCCTTCGCTCTCCAAAAAGCTGCTGCTATTCTTCTCTCTTTGTTGCCATCTCTTCTGTTTTGTGGTTTTAATCTCTGTTAATATTCATTGCCGACCCTCTTTAATTTTCCTTCCTCCTCTTTGAATTCTAAAACGCTAATATTTATAGCCAAACCTAACTCAGAATTCTTAACCTAATATTAATCAGTCCCTAAAATGAATTCTAGTTGAATTAGGAAAGTTATTAAACTCATGTCGACCTGGTTGC
Organism: Garcia nutans; assembly: GCA_947685225.1. Lineage (NCBI taxonomy): Eukaryota > Viridiplantae > Streptophyta > Magnoliopsida > Malpighiales > Euphorbiaceae > Garcia > Garcia nutans. Next base: position 8,597,393 of record CANTUV010000003.1, on the reverse strand, counting down.
CCTAGGTCATCATGAGACCAACCTCATGTCGACCTTGGGCTGCCCAGGTCGACATGAGGCATGCTCATGTCAACCTAGCTTGCCAAGGTCGACGTGAAGCATGCTCATGTCGACCTAGCCTACCCAGGTCGACATGAGTCCAACCTCATGTCGATTTGGGCTACTAGATCGACATGAGGCATGCTCATATCTCCCCAGCTGGTCTAATTCGAATCAGTATTGCCTTTTTTAACTCATGGACCGAAAGGTTTAATTTGGGTCGATTCAACTTGATTTTAGGGTTTTACAATTGAATTTATGCGTCTTAAAGCCAAACCAACTTCTTTAAAAATTATAAATTCAGTTTAAATATTTTAAAGTTGGATAAAATTTATTTTGATATCCTTTAATTAGGACCATATCAAATTAGAGTCAAAATTAAAGGTCTACAGTTCGCCCCCTGCTTGAGCGATCTGAGACTTTCAGTAGAAGAGAGTGAAAAGCATCTTGACTTTGAGTAGATGAGGATGGATAATTGGATTTGATTTGGGTACTCGACATGAAACTAGATTTGGATGCTCAATCCTAAACTGAATTTGTATACTCGATCCTAAACTGGATTTGGATACTCGATCTAAACTGGATTTGGATACTCGATCCTAATTGGAGTTGGATACTCAATCCTAACTGGATTTGGATACTCGATCCTGAACTGGATTTGGATGCTCGATCCTAAAATAGATTTGGATGCTCGATCCTAAACTAGATTTGGATACTTAATCCTAAACTGGATTTGGATACTCGATCCTAAACTGGATTTGGATGCTCGATCTTTGGATACTTGATCCTAAACTAGATTTGGATGTTGGATCCTAAACTGGATTTGGATACTCAATCCTAAACTGGATTTGGATACTCGATCCTGAACTGGATTTGGATGCTCAATCCAAAACTAGATTTGGATACTCGATCCAAAACTAGATTTGGATACTCGATCCTGAACTGGATTTGGATGCTCGATCCTAAAATAGATTTGGATACTCGATCCGAAACTAGATTTGGATACTCGATCCTAAACTGGATTTGGATACTCGATCCTAAACTAGATTTGGATACTCGATCCTAAATTGGATTTGGATACTCGATCCTAAACTATATTTGAAAGTGAGTTTTAAAATATTTTGTATACGCATAAATTCAAAAATTAAAATGGAGAAACTTTGCCCCCCATGTAGGCTCAAACCAATAATTTTTCTTATGTAGGCTCTGATTGATGTTTGTATTTTTTCTTGTTCTTTGCATAAGCATGCATCTCTTCCTTCTTTTGTGAAATGATTAGAGCTTCCTCAAGCAATGGGTCTTCCATGCCCCCCTGATTCAATATCTTCTTTTGATTCTTTACTTCACAGGGTGTTTGCTGTTCACTTTGACAAAGAATAGACAATACAAGACAAGAAAATGCAATGTGATATGCTCATATACACATGATATGCATGAATAATACTTAGAGTGGTTTCATTGACTCACAGACCGAGGTGATCAGCAAAAGTGTTCTCATTGGTTCCTTTTTGATGCTTGTTCAAGTCTTGCATTGGAATGATCAAAAGCTTTGCATTTATGGCTTTTATCTTCAAAATATTGAGAATATGAGTGGTGGAGACCCCAAGCAGCAGAATTAGGGATACATCCATTTCAAACTATGTTTCAGCATGTCAGTTGGTAGCTTCTTAATGACCTTGCCAATAATCATTTACTTTGCCCAATGTGTCTTTCGAGGTTCGACTGTTCAACATATTTCCTTTAACTTGAAGGCTTTGTATGACAAAAACATTTTTTTGATTTTTTAATTTTGATTTTGATTTTTGATTTTGAAATCAAATGTTGGTTGTGCCAAATTAATGTCAATTTACCTCAGGACTTGATTTTTCAAATTAACATATCTATAACTTGACAACCCTAGTTACCATAATAAACTCGGGAATCATTTCTATTTAAGCAAGAATTTTTGCACTTCAAATAGGAACATACACATTCCTTGGTCAAAGGTCTCATTTGAGTTTGAATATTGTCTACTCATATGCATGTTTATCCAAACTATCTCCACTAATAGACTCTACCTACCAAGAGAGATCAACAGGTCTATGATAGGCTTGAAATGGGATCTATAAGGGACATGGGTTTAAATGAAGGCCATTTTGAGATTAGAGCTAAAGTGACACAATGGACAAACCCTCACACTACAAATTTCTTGTTTGAACTTTAGGTAGCTGGGAGCAATCTTGCTAGACTCCAAATTCCTTCTATCTTCTTAGCATTAATCTGGATCTTGATTGGGACAATCTTTGCCCTTGCATAAAGTTTGGTACCCAAATTCGTTTCTTTTCTTCTTCTCCCTTTTTTTTCTTTTTATTTTTCTTACTCTTCCCTTTCTTTTAGCATTTTAGAACTTTCAAGAACTGGATGGTCTTTCTCATTTTTCTTTAATTTTGATCAAATCTTTGGTTGGGTTGGACCAATTCATGTCAAACTATCCTTATAAACCAAATGGAAACCTTTTGCTACTTTAGGTAAAAAAGAACTCAGTTGCCTTTTTAGGTTTCATCTTTCTTTTTTTTTTCCTTTTTTTTCCTTTTTTTCTTTTGACCCTTTTTTCTTTTCCTTTCTTTTCTTTTTTTTTCCTCTTCTTTTCTTCTTTTTTTTGTTCTAGCTTTAAAAGAGTTGTCTTGTTTGTACCAACTTGAGTTTCCAATAATGGATGAGTGGAGTGACATAAATCTTCTTTAATAAGGATAAATCATTTGTTACTCTGATGTTGTCTTGATATATTGGAGATATTAGGTGAACTTCAACTACCCTTATAGTTTTTAGAACATCAACTTTCCTTATGGTTTTTGCTATGCATTCCTTTCTTTGATCTTCTTGCCTCTTCACCTTAGTGATAATAAGACTTGTCAAAAGTATTACAACAGCTTAGGGTAGGTTGTTGGGGGCCAATGAAAAGAAAGCTAAAATTTTATGAAGGCTCAAAGGGACAACTAGGATTGATATTTAATTGGGTGGATACTAGTTGTTGGCTAGCCAAACGATGCCTAGATCATTTCTCTGCCTCAAAAATTTGTCAAAGCATGTTCTAAGACTGACTATGACCTAGACAAAGATAATTATGCAGGAGCCCTCTCTAAGTAAGCTTACACAACTCAATGCTATAGAGTAATTCCCTCACCTAGTAAAGTCATTCAAGTCATGATGCATAAATATATTAATTCATGAATTATCAAGCTAGATTCCTCATTGGTTGAGCACCAAAATGAAAAAAGACCAACAAAATTTTTGATGAAAGTAATTTATTCAAATAAATTTAAATTTAAAAAACAAGATTGCTCCAATTAAATATTAAAGAAAACAAAATTGAAAAGCAATATTCAAGATAAGGAAAGTTTGTTGAGTTAAGCTTCTTTTCCTTTCACATCTTCAATTTTTCCATCTTGAAAGGATGATAAAATAAAATCTTCTTCAAATCCTATCAGAGAATAATCCATCCTAACTGGAAGGAAGTGAGTTGACTTCATCATCCTGTCCACTATTATGCAGATTGCATCATGCTTCTTCTGGGTTAAAGGTAGTCCAGCTACAAAGTCCATAGTCACTTACTCCAACTTTTGTTCAGGAACTGATAATGGCAGCAACAACTCTAAAGGAACCTAGTGCTTACCCTTCACTCTCTGACAAGTGAGACACCTAGATAAAAATTCTACTATATTCTTCTTCATACCTAACCACTAATAATGTTGCTTCAAATTTTGATAATCTTGGTACTTTCAGGGTGTATAGCATAAGGTGATTGATGTGCTTCCTCCAAAATCTTTTTTTTCAATTCAGCATCATCCAAAACACACAATTGATCCTTGCACCATAAGCTGCCATCATCTCTAATGTGAAAATCCCTACTCTCCCCCTTATGACAATCCTCCTCAATCTTCTATAGTTTCAAATTTGTCTTTTGTGCTTCTTTGATCTGATCAAGTAGTAATGGGATCACCTGCAACTGAGCCATAAGTATACCATCATCATATACCTCAAATCTAGCATGCAACACTCTAACTCAACAAGCAATGAGAGTGAATAGGCAGTTAACCATGGGCTCCAACTCAAGGAATCTACAACTATATCAGCCTTACAGGGGTGGTAGTCAATCAAGTAGTTATAATTTTTTATCAATTTTAACCATCATCTCTATCGAATAATCAGCTCCTTTGGACACCCAGATACTTCAAACTCTTGTGATCAGCGTAGATGAAGCATTTCTCCATTATACAAGTAATTTTGTCAAATCTTCAATGCAAACTTTGTGACTGCCAACTCCAAATCATGAGTTGGATAATTTAACTCATGAGGCTTCAACCTTTTGGATGCATATGAAATAATGTAGACCCTTAATTTTTTACCAAGTCCAGTCTGATATTTTTAAATAGTTCAAAATAATTTTTTGTGGCATTTTAATATTTATTATTTATTTTAATAATATTTATTTTATTTATTGTTTATTATTTATTTTTATAATATTTAATAGTTATTTTTAAAAAATAAAAAAATCAACGACGGCAGAATCGGCGACGAAAGCTGCAAACGCGATGAATTGGCTTGGGCCAATTCGCCGCAGGAGTGCCTGCGACGAAATACGCGTGCCAGCCCGTGCCTAGCAATAGCTCACCCCCAGGAGCCAATTCTCGCCCAGCACAGTCTTGCACGCCCAGCCCGATCCTCGCGCAGCGGCACCCAATGCCAATTTCGCCCGGGCCCATGCACAATTTTCGCCAAAACCTTATTTTACTTGATTTTTGATTTTATTTCCAAAACAGTTTTGTTTTCCTTAACCAAATAACATTCGATTTTTTATTTTTTTCCCTATAAATACTATATTAAAAACACACAAAGGGAGGGGGAAGGAAATTAATTATGGTGGATTAATTTACTCGTCTAACTTTACTCAATACAACATGATTTGATGATTTTAAATGTTGAATATAATGGTTATTTGGTTGGATTAATTCCAGTAGGTTATAGCCTTTTATTTTATTTTCATAGTAGTTCATGTAAAGTGATTTGATGATGTTGTTCATTATTCAAACAAAATAAATCCACAACCTATTAGCTTAAGTTACAGTGACTTATAAAGTGTTAAATTGATATTTTTAGTACATGATTATTTAATTGCAAACGTTTTCCAATAACCTTATTTTTCTATCATCAAAAACTTTATTTAAAATCCTAAAATTATTTTTCAAAACCCTAATATCTTAATATCCAGTAAACTAATTTTCAAAAATCCCAAAACCCTATTTTCTAAATCTTAAACCCTAAAATCTTAATTTTCAACACCAAAATCTACAACCCTAAAAGCCGATTTTTAAAATTTTTAGGGGCGCTGCCCCTTGACCCCACCTACTAACTGGCTAGCGAGACCGCCGTATGGGCTCGTCGAAGGGGTCAATATTTATTTGTGTATTATAAGTCTTTATGTTTAACCTCCTTTATTTTAAATCCTAAATTAGTTATTAAAATTCTAAAAATCTTAATTTAAGATGTAAACCCTAAATTTATATATTTATTACTTTATTTAATTTTAAACTTGATTATGTAGTTTATTATATGTTTTGATGATTTATTTATTTAATTTTGATATTTGGTTTATTTAATTTATCATGGATGAATATTTTTCAATTATTATTTGTTTATTAAAATTGTAAGAGTTAAATTCCAATGATTGGGTACCTCATTTATTAATTTTCATGCAATTTAAGTTGTTTTTATATTTTGGAATTAATGTAAAGGACACGTTTTCATCTTTTGGTGGGTGTCCTATTTAGTTTTAGACATTGGATGATGTAAGGACATGTTTCTATCCTCAGATGGGTGTCCATTTATTTGTTTTGTTTGAACATTGCTTTGATTTTAATATAATAATGTTTTATTTTAATTGTTGCATGTAGTATGGATAATATTGTATTAATTAAGAATTTTATAATATTAAGACCTGAAAAGGTGGCCGGTTCCAATGAACCGGACGTTGTAAGGGTGCTGGGCCATTTCTCACCTTCCCTACATGTACTCAACTTTTTGAAGCCCTTAGGGGGTTGGGGATTCCTTAGGAATCGAGTCATCCACCCCTTTCTTTTTCTGGCCCGTCCGGGTGGAGACTCTATTTTCTCCGGGTGTAATATCCCAAATTGTACCTTAGGAGTATTGGATTAATTGTTGTTATTAATTGGATTTGTATAAGCAAATTGAAAGAGAAAAAGGAATATGTGGAAGAGTATATGTTGTGTATATGAATTATATATGTTTGCAAGTCAAAGGAAGAGGTTTTGTTAATATTTAATTGTGATTAAAGAAGTGATTAAGTGAGTTTGGAGTAGTGGGAGAAGATATTTTATTTGTTTATTATTAAATGAAAGGTGGAGAGGGTTTTAAGGAAAGTGGTTGGAGAGAGAAGGTTTGAATTTGTCTTTGGCTTTTCTTCTTTCCTTCCATACGTGACAGCTTTCTTTCTTTTCCTTTTTCCCTTTCTTTTCCTTTGTTCTTCGGCCAGCAGAAACAAGAGAGAGGAAGAGATTTAGCTCTCCAAGATCAAGAGTAGAGAAGTTTTCAAGAGTTAAAGAAAGAGATTTAAGAGTTCTTCATCCTTGGTAAGTGTTCTCTTGACTCTTTGTGTTGTTTTGAGTGGATTGGATATTTGATGGTTTGAGTTGTTTGTTTGAGATGTGTTTTTGAGTACTTGGTTCTTGGGTTTATGGATTTTGAGGTTTGATTGAGGAAAAGAGTAAGGTTGTTGGTAAGGTAGAGATGTGTTGGTGTTAAAGATTTGTAATGATGAGTATGAGTGGTGATTTGAGTTTGATATATATATGTTTTGGGTTGTTTTGTGGTTGTTGTAAGTATAACTACATTATTGCATTCATTTATAAGATGTTGGAATTTGAAACATGTGAGTGTTAGGGTGTTAAGAGCATTAATGCATTGTGGATGCATGTGGTTAATGTTATGTAAATATTGTGATTAACATGTAAATAAGTGTTGAGGATGTTGTTTGTGTCCATTTGAATGAGGTTATAATGTGTTTGAAGTTAACCAAAAGAGATAAAATTGCTAGATTTAGGGTTTATGCATGAGACCCGTAGTTTGGGACGGTCGCTATTGTTGATGTGCAGTCGCTATTGTTGATGTGCGGTCGCGACTCAGGTCGGACTCCTGACCGCGAACCCTACTGTGATTAAGTTGCACCTTGTGATTTTGAAGTGCGGTCGCGACTTAGGTCGGACTCCTGACCGCGAAACTTACTGTGATAATATTTTCTCTTTGATTGTGCAGTGCGGTCGCGACTTCGGTCGGGCTTGTGACCGCGAAACCTACTGTAAAAAGGTTTCGTCTTTTGACTAAGCAGCGCGGTCGTATTTTGGTCTGGTGCGACCGCGAGAAACATTCTGTTTTACTTTATTGAAGTAATCAAATTTTGCAACAAGACTCTAAAACACATGTTAAATAGATCATTTGTCTAACATTATTAATGAATTATGGAATGTGAAATAATATGGGACGTAATATGATTTGTGGAAGATGTGATGAATTGATTAAAGTAAATTGTGATTGGCAATTATGATTTAAATGTGATATGATGCCATTGTGATTGGCTATGATGATTTAAATGTGATATGATGCCATTGTGATTGGCTATGATGATTTAAATGTGATATGATGCCATTGTGATTGGCTATGATGATTTAAATGTGATTTGATGCCATTGTGATTGGCTATGATGATTCAATTGAAAGAAATAAGGCATATTTGCCTAGATGATGATGAGAAGTGATAATGGAATTGATAAATGAATTGTGTGTCTAATATGTTATTCATTTTCAGAGTTTTGTTGTTGGTGGCATGCCTAATAATAGTAACAATCTCTTGAAGTTAGGTTGGATATGATCCTTGAAGCCTAATTGAGATGTTACAACCCTTGAAGCTAGGTTGGGTTGGTTCTTGAAGCCAAGTTGGGTTGATACTTAGCATGCTTTGTTCCCCTTGAAGCTTGGTTGAACTTGAATCCTTGAAGCCTAGTTGGGTCAATGATAATGATAAATGTGAAATTTAACCAAAACATTAACTCTGAAAGTTGAATGGCATATTAGTTTTTGGGCCCGAGTCTGTCTTTGTTTTCAATGTGATATGCAAAGGTTGAGTTAAATGAGATCTATGGTTACCTTTGTTGAAAATGTGATTCATGAGTGGTGAATGGTGCATAGAATAATGACATAAAATGTTATGAATTATGATATGTAATGTGTGTATCGATATATTGATTGTGAGTATAAATGTTGGATTGTGGATGGTGATAATGATAATGATATGAATAGATAATGAATTAATTGAATGGTGTAATGAAGTATAATGTTATGTACTATGGCATGATAATATTGTATAAAGGAATTATAAAAAGGAGATTTGGTTTGAGAAGTTATGTTGAAAGATGTGATTTTTGAAAGTACAATGTGAGATGTAATATGTATATGACGTATATATGGTAAGTATCACTTTATGAATGAATGTTATATGTGTATATATATATGGTTCATGAGATTATAGGAATGTATGAAGAATGCTTTGAAAAAAAAAAGGGGAAACAAAATAAGAAAACATGATGCTAAAAATATGAGGTATGTTTATCTTGTAATGTATATTTTAGTATTTATTTGTACTACTAAGCTTTCAAGCTTAGCGCGGTTATATTAATCGCGCAGGTAAATAGGTGATGGAGCTGGAATTAAGCCACTATGTCACTAAGAGAGCAAGTGTCGTTCGAGACCAACTAGAGGATGATGCATGCATGTACAAGTTAAGGATTTTGCATTTTTATAAGAATGTATTCATCTGTATAAATGAATCTTTGGAAGAGTTAATATAATATATGTATATGTTTTATCATCAAAGGATAATAATTTGATAAATACTTTTATATAAGGAAATGTATTATTTTTTAGGAGTAAAGTAAAGATTTTAAATTGTGACGAAACGTGATATTCTTATGTTCTATATACGTATTGTATGTATACTTGGTATATGTACGGTATTATATAGGATATGAGGGTGTTACAGTTATTTTGGTATCAGAGCTTAGGTTTCGAGATTCTCGGCCTAAGTAAATGTAAAAAGAAAAGTTTTAACAAGAAAATGATGATAAATGAAAATGAAAAGAATGAAATTTTTGATACATGCATATGCATTAACACCTAGGTTGGTCTCAAATGTGGTATTAAGTGAATTAAAGTGTATTGGAATTATATGAGATGGATTATAGTTTGTGGATGAAATTCTATATGAATGGAAATTAAAGAAAGAATGATGTGGAAAATTTATATGAGCTTAATTGCTAAATTAAAGAATGGGAAGTTATTCAAATAAAGGAAAGAAATTTTGATTATTGATGTCTTTAATATGTAAAGAAATGATTAGGAGAATAAGGTTGGGAATAAGTTAAAAACGAAATCAAGATTAAAGTATGTGATCTTTCCTCTATAATTTGAATCTCTTTCTACTAAACCTTATGTTTGGATGTCTAGAAAGAGGAAATATTGTTGGATGGATAAGGTGGATAGATATGTTGTTAAATGAAGAGAGTATGGTGGTATATTGAGTGAGTTGATGGGTTTAGACAAAGTTTAACTCTTTAAGGTTTGAATATGTAAAGTTAAAGTTGTTAAAAAGAAAAAGAGATGATGCTGGATAGATAGGAAGATACAATGGTGCTGTTTGCATTGCTGTTTTAAATGCAAACACTATGATTTTAATGTTAGAAATGTGATATGTTTGAGAGTTGTTAAAGCTCATGTTAATGGTGGTAAGATGTAACTTTTGGATTTTTGAAATGAGCTTTAATAATTGTGAAAAAGGTGAATTACCCTAAATCAAGAAGTGTTTAGAGTTGTGAGGGTGATTATGGAGGAAAGTACAAGTTCTTCCTTAAAGCATATGTATGTTGAGATTCAATGCATGTGAATGTAAATGTGTTGAGTATTGCATTATATTGTTCATGCACATGATAATGCTATGTGGTGCATAATGTGAATTTCTATGCACATACTTTAATGAGATATTAGAACCATGTAGTTAATTTCAATGATGTGAATGAGATGGTTAAAGTATGTTTACTTATATGATGAAACAATGTGATTTGAGAAAGTAATGTTTAAAGATATGAATGAGCGAACCTAGCTGCCTCCTGCGGAACCATGCGGACCCTGTGGATTGGGCAACCGAACTTGGACTACCGACCTGGTTGGGGGAAAGTTCGTATATGAAGCCATAATTGTTGGCTATATTGATGAAATTAATGAATAATGAAATAATGTTATGATATGTGAATATAATTCGATTGCATGACATGAATACTACCGTATATGAGATTACTATTAAATTGGGTAATGTGATTGATTGTATGAGAATGATTACACTTGCTTTGATAAACTTGTGTAAAGCTAAATCATGTTATAAACTTGATAGTGAGAATTGGATAAAATAATGTTGGTTCAGGAAATTGAGAATTTTGATAACTAAACTTGGAAATGTTATAGAGATTGTTGGGCTCAATGTGTATATGACTGGATGTAATGTACATGTGTATAAATGTGAGTGAGATGTCACATTAGTAATGTGACTCAGATTTTGTGAAGTATTATCATGGTTGGAAAGTATATATGTGTTGAGTTGATAAATAACTTTAATCATGTCAAAAAGGGATAAGAATGATGTTGTGCAATGAAAGTAATAGATGTTAAATTGTGTTGATGATGTGTAAAAGAGAAATTGAATATAATTGTATGATTATGTGTATAAATGTAAGGAATGTGGAAAGCAAGTCACATTGTGAATGTGACCTATGAATGTGAATGGGATATAATTACTTGTCTAGTGAAGTGGAAATGATATGGCATATATTAGTGGACCTATGAGAGATTAGGTCTTGATCTATGCAGAGTTAAATTATGGACTAAAATGAAGAGTGAGAAAGGACTTAAGTATCACTGGACAATGAAATTGTTATGATGATAACTGAGCTAGACTATCATATGATGTTTTCTGGTTCAAAAAAAAAAAAATTTATATGTGAAAATATTATATGTATATGTGTAAAACAAGAAGGGAAGTATAATGTATGAAAAGTTTTACAAAAGACAGATTAGAAGTGGAGTAATAAATGAAATTTGTGTATGATTGAATGTTGTGCATAAAAGTGTTATAAAGAATATTGTTGATGTGAGTTAGGTTAATAACGATCTTGTGATCAAGAGCAAATCGTTTTGGAACAAAGTTGAAATATGTTAACTCTTGGAAATAGAAAGAGTATAGTGAAGGAATTTGTAAACTTAATATTGTAATTGAAAATGTTTGAAGAAGAATGATAGAAGAGCAATATTGATTTATAAATTACAGACGTGATTATTAAAATACTCTGGCCGTATGACTTGTTTGAGTGATTGGCTGGATAATTTAGTTATCAGCAGATTTGGGTCTGAGATGATATGATGGTAGTATTATGTGGGTGAGGTTGATAATTTTGTGTCAAGAAATCATGGTTAGGAGTTACGAATGGTAAAGTTGTATCTTATCAGTTCTATGTTTGAACTATGGGAAAATTATGATATGTGATTGAAAATGATACGGAATATATTTTTGTTATAAGATGAAGTAATGGATGGAAACAATGTTAAGTGAGTGAACTATGGGTAATAATTATAATATGAGAATGATGTGAGGTTGCACTACTATTATATAAGCAGAATATATATATATATATGAATGTTAAAAGGAAATTGAGGTGATTTGTTATTAATGGGTATAGTCTCAAAAAGCTAAACAGATGAATCCTAAGGGATTAGAATTTGAAAATGAGTTGGACCTAATGGAATTAGGTCCTGTATATTGATACGTGATGATAAGCTTAAATAAGTTAATTGTTGATTTGAATATTATAAGATTGAGATGTTATTATATTATGATAATTAGATCAATTGATCTAAATTTCGCTAAGATTGCGAATTATTATAGAGATTTAAAATATATAGTTGTGCTAAGAGTATAAGATATGTGTGAAAATGCGTATAAAAAGTAATGTGCTGATACGTCAAGGAGTTATGATATATCAATATTAATGTTAAGTGAAAAACATGGTAAAGAAGGATTTAAGAGTAAGCAAAATGAAGATATTGTTGTCAATCAAGGTGTGATAAGAACCTATTTTCAAAAGTGATAGTAATGACAGGATGAGCAATAGTAAGAGTATCTATAAAGAGATGAAGTGATCAATAACTTGATTGTAAAAGATGAATGGTATATATAAATTATAAGATACTTTGATTATTGTATAAAAGAAAATTCATTGGGAATATAATGAGTTATCTTGGTTGCTTTGTTGAGAAAGTAACAAAATAAAAATAGATATATAATGATGAGTTATGAATTTAGGAAAAGAGGATTGACATAAAGAGGGAGAGTAAAAGTTATGTGATTTGATGAAATCTTGGTGTAAGAACACGATTATCTTTATATGAAAAGTTAAAAGGGGTGTGTTGTTAAGAGTAGAACGTTATTGTATTGGATAATTTCGAGGACGAAATTCTTTTAAGAGGGGGAGAATTGTAATATCCCAAATTGTACCTTAGGAGTATTGGATTAATTGTTGTTATTAATTGGATTTGTATAAGCAAATTGAAAGAGAAAAAGGAATATGTGGAAGAGTATATGTTGTGTATATGAATTATATATGTTTGCAAGTCAAAGGAAGAGGTTTTGTTAATATTTAATTGTGATTAAAGAAGTGATTAAGTGAGTTTGGAGTAGTGGGAGAAGATATTTTATTTGTTTATTATTAAATGAAAGGTGGAGAGGGTTTTAAGGAAAGTGGTTGGAGAGAGAAGGTTTGAATTTGTCTTTGGCTTTTCTTCTTTCCTTCCATACGTGACAGCTTTCTTTCTTTTCCTTTTTCCCTTTCTTTTCCTTTGTTCTTCGGCCAGCAGAAACAAGAGAGAGGAAGAGATTTAGCTCTCCAAGATCAAGAGTAGAGAAGTTTTCAAGAGTTAAAGAAAGAGATTTAAGAGTTCTTCATCCTTGGTAAGTGTTCTCTTGACTCTTTGTGTTGTTTTGAGTGGATTGGATATTTGATGGTTTGAGTTGTTTGTTTGAGATGTGTTTTTGAGTACTTGGTTCTTGGGTTTATGGATTTTGAGGTTTGATTGAGGAAAAGAGTAAGGTTGTTGGTAAGGTAGAGATGTGTTGGTGTTAAAGATTTGTAATGATGAGTATGAGTGGTGATTTGAGTTTGATATATATATGTTTTGGGTTGTTTTGTGGTTGTTGTAAGTATAACTACATTATTGCATTCATTTATAAGATGTTGGAATTTGAAACATGTGAGTGTTAGGGTGTTAAGAGCATTAATGCATTGTGGATGCATGTGGTTAATGTTATGTAAATATTGTGATTAACATGTAAATAAGTGTTGAGGATGTTGTTTGTGTCCATTTGAATGAGGTTATAATGTGTTTGAAGTTAACCAAAAGAGATAAAATTGCTAAATTTAGGGTTTATGCATGAGACCCGTAGTTTGGGACGGTCGCTATTGTTGATGTGCAGTCGCTATTGTTGATGTGCGGTCGCGACTCAGGTCGGACTCCTGACCGCGAACCCTACTGTGATTAAGTTGCACCTTGTGATTTTGAAGTGCGGTCGCGACTTAGGTCGGACTCCTGACCGCGAAACTTACTGTGATAATATTTTCTCTTTGATTGTGCAGTGCGGTCGCGACTTCGGTCGGGCTTGTGACCGCGAAACCTACTGTAAAAAGGTTTCGTCTTTTGACTAAGCAGCGCGGTCGTATTTTGGTCTGGTGCGACCGCGAGAAACATTCTGTTTTACTTTATTGAAGTAATCAAATTTTGCAACAAGACTCTAAAACACATGTTAAATAGATCATTTGTCTAACATTATTAATGAATTATGGAATGTGAAATAATATGGGACGTAATATGATTTGTGGAAGATGTGATGAATTGATTAAAGTAAATTGTGATTGGCAATTATGATTTAAATGTGATATGATGCCATTGTGATTGGCTATGATGATTTAAATGTGATATGATGCCATTGTGATTGGCTATGATGATTTAAATGTGATATGATGCCATTGTGATTGGCTATGATGATTTAAATGTGATTTGATGCCATTGTGATTGGCTATGATGATTCAATTGAAAGAAATAAGGCATATTTGCCTAGATGATGATGAGAAGTGATAATGGAATTGATAAATGAATTGTGTCTAATATGTTATTCATTTTCAGAGTTTTGTTGTTGGTGGCATGCCTAATAATAGTAACAATCTCTTGAAGTTAGGTTGGATATGATCCTTGAAGCCTAATTGAGATGTTACAACCCTTGAAGCTAGGTTGGGTTGGTTCTTGAAGCCAAGTTGGGTTGATACTTAGCATGCTTTGTTCCCCTTGAAGCTTGGTTGAACTTGAATCCTTGAAGCCTAGTTGGGTCAATGATAATGATAAATGTGAAATTTAACCAAAACATTAACTCTGAAAGTTGAATGGCATATTAGTTTTTGGGCCCGAGTCTGTCTTTGTTTTCAATGTGATATGCAAAGGTTGAGTTAAATGAGATCTATGGTTACCTTTGTTGAAAATGTGATTCATGAGTGGTGAATGGTGCATAGAATAATGACATAAAATGTTATGAATTATGATATGTAATGTGTGTATCGATATATTGATTGTGAGTATAAATGTTGGATTGTGGATGGTGATAATGATAATGATATGAATAGATAATGAATTAATTGAATGGTGTAATGAAGTATAATGTTATGTACTATGGCATGATAATATTGTATAAAGGAATTATAAAAAGGAGATTTGGTTTGAGAAGTTATGTTGAAAGATGTGATTTTTGAAAGTACAATGTGAGATGTAATATGTATATGACGTATATATGGTAAGTATCACTTTATGAATGAATGTTATATGTGTATATATATATGGTTCATGAGATTATAGGAATGTATGAAGAATGCTTTGAAAAAAAAAGGGGAAACAAAATAAGAAAACATGATGCTAAAAATATGAGGTATGTTTATCTTGTAATGTATATTTTAGTATTTATTTGTACTACTAAGCTTTCAAGCTTAGCGCGGTTATATTAATCGCGCAGGTAAATAGGTGATGGAGCTGGAATTAAGCCACTATGTCACTAAGAGAGCAAGTGTCGTTCGAGACCAACTAGAGGATGATGCATGCATGTACAAGTTAAGGATTTTGCATTTTTATAAGAATGTATTCATCTGTATAAATGAATCTTTGGAAGAGTTAATATAATATATGTATATGTTTTATCATCAAAGGATAATAATTTGATAAATACTTTTATATAAGGAAATGTATTATTTTTTAGGAGTAAAGTAAAGATTTTAAATTGTGACGAAACGTGATATTCTTATGTTCTATATACGTATTGTATGTATACTTGGTATATGTACGGTATTATATAGGATATGAGGGTGTTACACCGGGTTTAGGCCTGTGTTCTCTAAGGCCCTGAGCCTAACAGTACTGAAGTCGCAAGAACCATTCCACATGGGTGTGAGGACAAAAATCTCCGCTCACAGTGGTGACTCCACTGGGAATAAGAGAAGTTACTCTATTCTTTCTTAGCATGATATTATCCATTGTATCATTTAGATTGCATCGTGTGCGTGAGTTAGGACGCCCGTGTTGCCCGTGTTGAGTTATGTAAGGGATATCATACTTTCACTCAAGGTATGGAGATCGAGCATGGTATAACCACTTATGGCCTTGTACCTTTTGATATAAACTTGCCATGGGAACCTAAGCCTCTTAACCCAAAGACTAAAGCTCATGTAATTGGCCTAGTTACTTTCCTTAGGTTTTTACCCCAAATGCTTATTGTTTGACTATGGTTAATTTATCTTGGTTTAAATCATGGCTCATTTGGTTTGTTCTTTTTCTAATATGACCTAATTACATTGTAAGCTCATATAATGTTTTTTCCTCTAAAGTCCAAAAGACCAAAACTATTTTCAAAATTTTTGAAATAGTCTTTGTACATAAACTTTTCTAAAATTAAGTCAAAAATTCTTTTCTCATGACCCAAATACAAAGTCCAAAATTCATTTCTTTTTCTAAGATCTTTTTACAATGGGCTTAGGAAAAAACTGTTTTCACAATTTTTTGAAAGAGCTTACGAATATTTAGGTCAATTATGAAAATACCAAAAATTAATTATGAGCCTAGTTTATACTAAGAATTATTAATCATGGGCTTATTTTTGGCATGAACCATTGGTTGCTTTTTCAAGTGAGAAATCTATTTATAATAAACCTCTTAATTTAGTTTTAATCCAATATAGCATAAAAGCTTCTTTAGTTGGTTGAATTGATTAAAACCTAATTAATGGAAATTATCATGAACTAATTTCCATTTTGGTTCAACCGTCCGAGGGAACTTTTCGAAAACAAAATATCCCATGTTGGTATTTTTTTAACCATATACCTAGGAAAAGAGACTAGCCATCCGTGTGTGAAAGTTATAAGGTTGGAATGGATGTCCTAATTATCTTTGTTTATTTGTTGTTTGTGCATACATACACGTATTACATGACATCATTAATCATTTCTGGCTCACAGACCTAGAGTACAATAGCTCAAAATTGTATGACAACCCCACTTACACCAGTGACATTAATTCCAGCAGCAATTCAATTATCTTCTCACCAAAAACAATGGAACTTGAGCAGATTCAAAAGATGTTGGATGATGCCCTTAAAGTCAAGATGGAAGAATTAAAGGGGGCCCTAGTTGAGATCATAAAGAGTCAAATGGCTACAATGTTTGGGAACACTACTGAAGAATCCGCAAGCACCAAGAAAGACAAAGGGAAGGCTAACATTGGTGAAGTGGCTTTTGATGATGATAAGGTAGTCATTGATGATAATGATGACTGGGCTCAATACTTCCAAGATCCTCAAGACAAGAAGAAAGAGCTAAAGGTTATTGAAAGATCAGCTGTGGAGAAAACTGAAACTTCAGATGTTGAGAAGTTGATTACTGACTTGGAAAAGAAATTTGAAAAGAAGCTGAAATTTGAAGAAATTTCAGAGGTTGACAAGTTGTTCGAACAAGATGAGGAGGTCCCTTACAAGTTCAAGATGCCTTCCTTCGCTAGGTACAACAATACAGGAAATCCTCACTTGCATGTTAAGCAGTATATCACTACTATGCAATCTGCCTGAGCTACTAAGGCTCAAACCCTAAGGTACTTCATGCTTTTATTGGATCCCGTTATCCAAAATTGGTTCAATGCCTTAGATGATGGCACTCAAAAGAGTTGGGATCTGCTATACAAGACATTCACCCAATAATATGGATATAATGTTGAATTGGAAGTTACTCTAATGGAGGTAGAGTCCATTATATAAAGGCTGAATGAGAACTTCATGGACTATGTGAAAAGGTGGAGGAATAAGGTTGCATTGCTTAGGAAGAGGCCCGTGAATCTGATCAAATAAGGATGATTGTGAGAGGGGTGTTGCCTAGTCTTCGTGAAAGGATGTCTCATACACTCATCCGGGATTTCAAAGACCTTTTGCAAGCTAGTCTACAAATTGAAGAGTGGAAAAGAGAGAAGAGCCGCTTTTTGGCAAGAAGGAACGAGAAGGGAAACTACCAGTCGGGTAATCAAAACATGCAAAAGGAAGTTGATGTTAATGTGACTGGTCAAGGAAATAGAAGACAGTTCTCAGAGTTGGGGAAACCTCTATCTTTGGTTTTCAACAAGCTGCAGAAGAAGGAGATGTTACAATTGTTGGCTCCTCGACTGCTACATAATCCTCTGTCGAGGCCTTCTGTTAATTTCATCAAATGCAAGGGCATGAGATGGATAAATGTGTTCGTCTAAGGCACAGGATCTAAGATTTGATTGACAGTGGTAAGGTACCTAAGCCGGATAAGCCCAATACCAAAAGCAATCCTCTGCCTAGGTTCAATAGAGTGCCACCACTGGCAACTTTCATGGTAGGAGGAGGATTGGAGGAAGATCTTATCTTATTCTCTTTTCAAGATGTGAATACTGAAGATGTGAAGGGAGAAGAAGCTTAACTCAACAATCTTCAATTGGCTTGTTTTTTTTTTGTTTTTTTTTCTTTATTTGGTGTTTATGGAACAATCGTGTTTTTCAAATTTAAAGTTGCTTGAAATAAATTATTTTCATCAAAAAAAAATTTTATTTTGGTGCTCAACCAATGACGAATTTAACTTGATATTTATAAATTGAGTTGGGTATGCTTACTTAAAGAGGGCTCCTAATTACCTTTGTCTAGGTCCTAGTCAGTCTTAGAACATGCATTGACGGACTTTAGAGGCAAAATTTGAACTCTACTTGTTTAAGGAAGAGATGATCTAGACATTGTTTGGTTAACTGACAACTAGTATCCACCCAATTAAATATCAATCCCTAGCCGTCCCTTTGAGCCTTCATAAAATTTTAGCTTTGTTTTCATTGGCTTACAAATTCCAGCAACCTACCTTTAGCCGTTGTGATACTTATGACAAATCTGATGATCACTAAGGGGAAGAGGCAAGAAGATCAAAAAGAAAGGAATGCCTAGTGAAGACCATAAGGGTAGAAAAGAAAAAGAAAAAAAAGAAGAAGAAAGGAAAAAAAGGAAAAAAAAAAGATGAAAGAAGAAAAGAAAGATGAAAGATAAAAAGAAGATAAAAAAAGAAGAAAAAGAAAATAAAATTAAACCCAAAACGGTTCAGAAAGCCAACCGAGTTCTCTTTTACCTAAAGCAGCAAAATACTTCCATTTGGTTTATAAGGATAGTTTGACTTGAATTGATCCAACCCAACCAAAGATTCAATCAAAATCAGAGAAAAAGGAGAAAGGTCATCCAGTTCTTGAAAGTCCTGTACTTGACAGTCCTACAGGGGAGAAGGACAAAATGATAAAATGCTCAAAGAAAAGGAGTAAGAAAAAGAAAGATAAAGAAAAGGGAAAAGAAGAAAGAAAAGGAATGTGGGTATCAACCTTTTTATAAGGGAAAAGACTATCCTAATCAAGATCCAGATTAACACCAAGAAGATGGAAGAACATTCAAAGCTTTATCTTTTCATATTTCCAACTGCCTAAAGTTACAACAAGAAGTTTACAATGTGAAGGCTTGTCCATAGTATCACATCAGCTCCAATTTCAAAGTGACCTTAATTTAAACTAGGTCCCTTATAGACCACATTTCAAGCCTATCAAAGACCTGTTGATCTCTCTTAGTAGGTAGAGTCTATCAGTGGAGATAGTTTGGATAAGCATGCATATGAGATAGACAATATTTATAATCAAATAAGATCTTTGACCAAGTAATATGTATATGCCTATCTGAAGTGCAACAGTTGTTGCTCAAATAGAAATGATTCCCAAGTTTAGTACAGTAACTAGGGTTGTCATGTTATAGATATGTTAATTTGGAAAATCGAGTCCTGAGGTATAATGACACTGATTTAACAAAGCCAAAATATAATTTTAAGGTTCTTTTAAAAAAAAATTTCATACAAAGCCTTCAAGTTAAGAGAAGTTTGTTGAACCATCGAACCTCAAAGGACACATTGGGCAAAGTAAATAATTATTAGCAAGGTCATGAAGAAGCTAACAACTAATGTGTTGAAATATAATTTAAAATGGATGTATCCCTGACTATGCTACTTGGGCCTCACCACTCATGTTCTCAACATCTTGAAGATAAAAGCCATAAATGCGAAGCTTTCTATCATTCCATTGCAAGACCTGAACGAGCATCTGAAAGGAATCGATGAGGACACTTCAGCTGATCACCTCAGTCTATGAGTCAATGGAACCATTGTAAGCATTATTCATGCATACCATGCATACATGAGCATATCACGTTACATTTTCTTGTATGGTATTGTCTATTCAAAGTGAATAATAGATACTCTATGAAGCAAAGATGAAGTGGGTATAGAATTGTGAGCGGGGATTTTTGCCCCCACTCCCAGTGGAATGGTTTTTGCGACATCGGCACAGTTTAGGCTCGAGGCCTTAGAGAACCCGGACCTAGGTCCGAAGAAAATGGAGTCGCCACCTGGACGGGCCGGGAAAAAGAAAGGGGTGGATGACTTGATTCATAAGGAATCCCCAACCCCCTAATGGGTTCAGAAAGTTGGGTACGTGTGGGGAAGGTGAGAAATGGCCCAGCACCCCCATAATGCCCGGTTCATTGGAACCGGCCTCCTTTACAGGTCTTAATATTATAAAATTCTTAAATATAACAATATCATCCATATTGCACACAATAATTGAAATAAAGCATCATTATATTAAAATCAAAGCAATGTCCAAGCAAGATAAATAAATGGACACCCATCCGAAGATGGAAACATGCCCTTACATAATCCATGCCTAAATAGGACACCCACCAAAAGGTAGAAACATGTCCTTTACATTGATCTAAAATATAAAAGCAATTTAAATTACATGATAGTTAACTAATGAGGTATCCAGAAAGTGAAAACATACCTCTTAAAACATTTGGAAATCAAAATAAATCGACAAAGGTAAATAACCATTCATCATAAATAAATCATTCACCAAAGATATTAAACATCAATCAAAATATAAACATTCATCCATGATAATTTAAATAAATCAAGTATTTAACTTAAATAAATCAAAGAAAATAAAATAAATCAAAGCATATAATGAACTACACAATCAAATCTAAAAGTGAATAAAGCAAGTAAAGATACAAATTAAGGCTACTGTTTGTATTTAAGATTCTTTATTTAATGTTTAGGGTTTTGGAATTTATTGGTTTAAGCTACTGTAAGTTTTAAGGGAATTAAAATGGATTAAGGTTTTATGATTTAAGGTATTGATAAGGTTCTTTAATTAACTAAATTAGTGTTTAAGGAGTAAAATCATGAAATTAGGGTTTGGATGTTAAAACATTAGGTTTATGATTTACGGTTACTGGATTACTATTTTGGATTTACTATATTGGGTTTGAATATTTTAGGTTTATAAGGTTTTAAGGATTTAAGGATTAGGGTTTAAGGTTTTAAGGGAATTAGGGTTTAGAATAATTGGTTTGAGGTTCACTGTTTTGGTTTTGAAGTTGAAGAAAATAGTTTAGGGTTTTTAAAAGCTTTTGGAAATAAGAAAAACGATTTAAGGTTTTTGGAAACAAAAGAAACAATTTAGGATTTTTGCGGACAAAAGGAATAAATTAGGGTTTTTGAGGTTTCAGGGAAACAGAAGTATGATTTTTAGGGTTTAAGAACGATTTAAGGTTTTTGGGAAAACAAAAGAAACGAATTAGGATTTTAGGATTTTTCAAAATAGAGGAAATGATTTAAGGTTCTAAGGTTTAGAAAAAGTAAATTAGGGTTCTAAGGTTTTTAGAATCAAAAGAAAGAGTTTTGTTGGATGAACAAGGATAAAGGCAAGATGGCTGCCTTTGATGGTTTGATTGTTTTGTTGCTTATTCTTATCCCAAAAATTCCGATTGATGTCACTGCCAGAAAGAATTTTTTAAAATCTGATTGATTCAAAGTTTCTCAGTTCACTCCCCCCCCCCCCCCCATCCCCTCCTTGTGTTGTTTTTAGTCCTATTAATAGAAGATTTTAATGATTACTCTTAATTATTCATGGAATCTAACATTAATTAAGAAAAGAAAACCGAAACCAAATTGATTTGGTTTCAAAAAAAATTACATCGAAAAAAATTTCGATGGTGAAAAAAAACTGCTGCGGAAAAATTTTGCTGGCAAAAAAACTGCCGTGGGAACTTACGGGCTACGGGCTACGAAATTGCCCGTGGGCCATTTCGTCCGACCCCTTTTCAGCGACAAAATTTTTTGTCGCCGATTTTTCGTTGTCAATTTTTATTTTTATTATTTTTTATTAATTATAAAAACTAAATAGTAAAGCAAATATTATTTAATTAAGATAACACAAAAATTATTTTGGACTAATTAAAATATATTAGATAACACAAAAATTATTTTGGACTAATTAAAATATATTGGACCGGACTGGGTCAAAAATTAAGAGTCTACAGTTTGCCTCCTGCATGAATGATCTGAGACTTTAGTAAAACAGAGTGAAAAGCAATAAGACTTAATTTTTGAGATGGTTAAGGTTTTGGGTTCTGGACCCGGTTCGAGTTCTAGACTCAAGGATAATTTTAGGTTATGGACTTAAGCATAATTTAAGATTCTGGACCTAAGGAAAATTTGGGTTCTGGACCCAAGCTAAGTTCTGGACTTAGAAAAGGATTCTAAGTTCTGAACCTAAGGATAATTTGGGTTCTGAACCCGAGCTAAGTTTTGGACTTAGAAAAGATTCTAGGTTCTGGACCTAAGGATAATTTGGGTTCTGGACCCGAGCTAAGTTCTAGACTTAGGAAAGATTCTAGGTTCTGGACCTAAGTGTAATTTGGGTTCTGGACCCAAGCTAAGTTCTGGACTTAGGAAAGATTTTAGGTTCTGGACCTAAGGAAAATTTGGGTTCTAGACTCGAGCTAAGTTGGACTTAGGAAAGATTCTAGGTTCTGGACCTAAGGGTAATTTAGGTTCTGGACCCGAGTTAAGTTCTGGACTTAGGAAAGATTCTATTATCTGTAAAAAATAATTTTTTGGTTTCAAAAAGTTTGACTAATTTTTATGCACATATCTTCTTCTTGCAGTGCGTGTAAAAATATTTATATACATGCAAGCATTTGAATGATTAAATTGAATAATTGAATTTACTGTTTATATACTATGCAGTCACTGTTCATGCACTATTTACTATTCATAAATAGTAACTCACTATTCATAAATAGTATTTTACTATTGTAAATAGTAATTTACTATTTATAAATAGTAAAGTTTACTATTCATGAACAGTAAAACTTACTTTTGAATTTTGTTTTTTTTCTTGCCGTTTCTCTATATAAACCAACGAATTCCTTCATTTCATTCACAGCAAAATCTATAATTTCTATAATTCTCTTAAATTCTTTAAAATTTAACACATAGTTTTCAAAAAAATGCATGCTTCAAAGTCAGGGACTCATTCTAATGCTGAGTTATTAGAGTTTATTCGGCATCATGAAGACGAAAATATAGGCCTACTAGCCGGAATGCCGCTTCATCATAATTCAAATCAAAAGAGCGCGGTAATTATTTTTCCCTTTCTTTTTCATTTTGATTTTTTCGTCTTTCTGTTATTTGTTTTTTCTTTTTTTTCGTGCATTTTGTTTTTTTATTTATTATTATTTTTGATTTTTGATTTATGTTTTTATATTATTATTTTTTAAAAAAGTTTATGAAAGATACATTAATTTAAGCAGATAGAATAATATGTAATTTAAGCAGATAGAATAATATGTACTTACCTGGTATTAACTTACCTGGCTCCGTGTTAGCGTGATCGTTGCGTTGTTCGGGCCAAAGGGTGTATCTATAAAGCCCGAAAATGGTATGATGTAGTGCCTTCTCCGGTAAGGCAGATTATCCAATATTGCGGCTTTGAAAGCTTCATCTTACAATGCCATCCGAGGAGTATTTGATAGACTGGAGCGTGGTCCAGGCGCTTGCAGAATGATGGTTGGACACAACTCATACTTTTCACTTGCCCATTGGAGAGATGACAATTGGTCTGATCGATTTTGCTGCTATAACCGGCCTTTGATATGATGGTGTTCCAGTTCCTCTGACCAACGATATTTTAACATTTGAAGAAATTCAGCTATTAATTGGTATGGAACCATCATATAAGGGGCCTTTTAAGATAAAGATCGAGCCAATTCGTAGTTATTGGATGAACTATGAAGGACGGGTTCACAGAGACACAGCTCAACAGTATGCTCGAGGATTTTTATTATATTTGCTTGGGTCGACTATCTTAGGCAGCACTGAATCCTCCATCCATTTTTTAGTGTTGAGGGCCCTTTCTTATTTCAGAACGGTACCATCTTTTGGCTAGGGTGAAGCTGGCCTCGCTTGTCTTTACCATGGTCTTGATAAAATTTGCCAAAATAAGAAGTCTTTTTTCGGCTTGATGGTTGTTTTCGAGGTACTCTTCTTCCACCAGTGTCAATTCCACTCTTTTCTTGCATGAATTTGATCTCTATTGTTGTTGTAGGCATGGGCATACGAACACAACCTTGTGAGGGTACCTGGTATTTCCCAAGAGAGAATCGGATATCCAAGATTAAATTTTTGGTTGTCAAATCGCGTCGAAATTCCTGGCTCTCACCACGTGCATACCCAACGCTTCATGCTGAGCCGCTTAACTGGGACCAGCTAAAATAGTGTTAGGATGCTCTAAAATTTATGTGAAAGTTTACTTACCTTATGTCATCTTGCAGGTGAATTTGGCCTGGTGGAATGAAGGCTATGCTATCTTTCCAACATACTCGCCGAGTCATCGCTGGCCTAGTGTCTAATAGCTGGTTTCTCGGAGAGAGAGTTTATGAGTGGTTTCTTAGTCTAGAGCAACGAAGGGTTCTTATGCATTGCCCGGAGTATACTTTAAATATTATATCAATGCCGGAGGATGCATGGTGGTCAACTCAGTACGGTTATGGTGTTGAGACATTTCTCCATCCACCAGGTGCATTTTATGCCCATTTTATTCAAAAAAAGGCTCTTGAACTTTGATGTATCTCCTGTTGGCATATGGGAAATTCTTGAAGAAAATGAGGGTAGAGATGGAGATGCAGGAGAGTTCGCTCCACATCTCGGGGCTAGTACTTCTCAGGTAAGACTTTTACCATTTTTCCATTGCAATTGCTTCTTTCTTATTTTGACTTTTTGATGATTGTTGTAGGTTGTTGGCTCATTTGATCATGAGGCTGGGCCTTCTTTTTCTGCTCCTTCATTTGCTCATTCTGGTCCGCCCGAGATGCCATCTTATTTGCAGGGCATTGATATGAATTACCTGGTGAGTTTTCCTGTTAATTTATGCTACATGTATGCATGATTATGTATGCCCTTACCTTTTCCTTTCTAGCTCACAGCGGATGCTTGAAGATCAAAATAAGAAACTTCAAGAAAAGTTGGCTACAAGTCGTCAGCAGGCTTCTCATTTTGAAAATTTATATCATCAATCAGAGCAAAATTTTTGAGACTTCCAATTTCAGGGGATGAGGGATCCTGGTGCTTCTTCATCAAGAGGCCTCCAAACTGATGACCATGAGATCCTTTCGCCTACCTCCGATGAGGGCCGTGACAGATTGAAACTCAAAGGTAATAGGGATTTTGGTGCCCCTGCTTCTGGCGAATTCGGGACGAGTGATTTACCTCCTCCTCCAACAGGTGATGACTTTTTCAGGGCTTTTTTTGATGACCTACCACCACCCTCTTAGTGATGTATTAATATTGTATCAATTGTATAAACATTGTATAATAAGCATAATACATAATTTCTGCCTTTACTGTAACTCTCTCTTTTTTTATTTTATTTTTTTATTATTTATTTTATATCTTCTCCTTGCCCCCTGTATAGGTTCAAACCCATGATGTTTTCTATGTGGCTTTGGTTGATGTTTGCATATTGTCTAGCTCATCGAACCAGGCATGCATTTCTTCCTTTCAAAATTACTGGAGTTTCCTCAAGCAATGGGTCTTCTATGCCCCCCTGATTCAATATAGCGGTTTCGTCAACTCATAGACTGAGGTGATCAGTTGAAGTGTTTTCATTGACTCCTTTCAGATACCCATTCAAATTTTGCTTTGGGATGACAGGATGCTTCGAGATATTGAGAACATGAATAATGGAGGCCCCAAGTAGTAGAGATACATCCATTCAGCATGTCAGTTGGTAACTTCTTCATATCCTTTCCAGCAATCATTTTCTTTGCCCGATGTGCCCAAGAAACTTCTCTTAACTTGAAGGCTTTGTATGACAAAAATATTTTTTATTTTCAATTTTGATTTTGAAATCAAATGTTGGCTTTGTCAAATCAATGGCAATGTACCTCAGGACTTGATTTTTCCAAATTAACATATCTATAACTTGACAACCCTAGTTACCATACTAAACTCGAGAATTATTTCTATTTAAGCAAAAATTATTGCACTTTAGATAGGCACATACACATTACTTGGCCAAAGGTCTCATTGAGTTTAAATATTATCTATCTCATATGCATGCTTATTCAAACTATCTCCACTAATAGACTCTACCTACCAAGAGAGATCAATAGGTCTTTGATAGGCTTGAAATGGGGTCTATAAGGGACACAGGTTTAAATGAAGGCCATTTGTAAGTTGGAGCCGTTGTGACACAACGGACAAACCTTCACACTATAAATTTCTTGTTTGAACTTTAGGCAGCTGGGAATGATCTTGCTAGACTCTAAATTCTTTCTATCTTCTTGTCATTAATCTAGATCTTGATTAGGGCAGTCTTTGCCCCCACAAAAAGTTTGTTACCAAAATTTATTTCTTTTCTTCTTCTCCCTTTTTTCTCTTTATTTTTCTTCCTCTTCCATTTTGAGCATTTTCTCATTTTGTTCTTCTTCCTTGTAGGACTGTCAAGTACAGAACTTTCAAGAATTCGATGGTCTTTCTCCTTTTTTCTCCAATTTTGATTGAATCTTTGGTTGGGTTGGACCAATTCAAGTCAAAATGCCCTTATGAACCAAATGGAAGCCTTTTGTTGCTTTAGGTAAAAGAGAACTCAATTGGCTTTTTGAACCGCCTTTTTAGGTTTTATTTTTCTTCTTTCCTTTTTTCTTTGTCTTTTCTCTTTTTTTCTATCTTTTTTCTTTTTTTTTTTGTCCTTTTTTCTTTCCTTTTTCTTTTTCTTCTTTTTTTCTCTTCTCTTCTTTTTTTTTATTCTAGCTCTAAAAGAGTTGTCTTGTTTATACTAACTTGGGCTTCTAATAATGGATGAGTCGAGTAACATAAATCTTCTTTAACAGGGATAAATTATTTGTTACTCTGATGTTGATGTTGTCTTGATATATTGGAGATATTAGGAAAACTTCAACTACCCTTATGGTCTTAAAAACATCAACTACCCTTATGATCTTGACTATGCATTCCTTTCTTTGATCTTCTTGACTACTCACCTTAGTGATCATAAGACTTGTCAAAAGTATCACAGCAGCTCAGGATAGGTTGTTGGGGTTTGTAAGCCAATGAAAAGAAAGCTAAAAATTTTATGAAGGCTCAAAGGGACAACTAGGGGTTGATATTTAATTGGATGGATACTAGTTGTTGGCTAACCAAATAATGCCTAGATCATCTCTCCCTTAAATAAGCAGAGTTACAATTTCGCCTCGAAAGTTTGTCAAAGCATGTTCTAAGACTGACTAAGACCTAGACAAAGGTAATTATGCAGGAGCCCTCTCTAAGTAAGCATATACAACTCAATTCTATAGAGCAATTCCTCACCTAGTAAAGTCATTTAGGTTATGATGCATAAGTATATTAATTAATGAATCATCAAGATAGATTCCTGATTGGTTGAGCACCAAAATGACCAAAGACCAACAAAAATTTCGATGAAAGTAATTTATTCAAACAACTTTAAACTTTGAAAAACATAATTGTTCAAATTAAAGAAAGTAAAATTGAAAAGCAACATTCAAGCTAAGGAAAGTTTGATGAGTTTAAGCTTCCTTTCCTTTCACATCTTCAATATTTCCATCTTGAAAAGAGGATAAGACAAAATCTTCTTCCAATCCTTTTCCCACCATGAAGGTTGCCAGTGGAGGTACTCTATTGAACTTGGGTAATGGATTATCTTTGGTGTTCGGCTTGTTGGGCTCAGGCAGCTTTCCACCATCGATTAAATTTTGGATCTCATGTCTCAACCTCACACATCTATCCGTGTCATGCCCTTGCATTTGATGAAATTGACAAAATGCTTTAGTGTCAAAATTAGGTGGGAGAGGGTTAGGCAAAGAGCGAGGATTTAAGGGTTGTAACAATCCCCTTCTTTGAAGCTTATTGAGAACCCAAGACATCACTTTGCCTAATTCTGAAAACTGCCTTCTTGTTCTTTGGTTAGTAGTATTAACACCGACTTCTTTTTGCATGCTTTGATTTCCAGACTGGTAGTTCCCTTTCTCATTCCTTTTTATTGAAAAGCGATTCTTCTCCCTTTCCCACTCTTCAATTTGCAAACCAGCTTGGAGGAGATCTTTGAAATCATGGATGAGTGTATGAGACATCCTCTCACGAAGACTAGGCAACACCCCTCTCACAATCATCCTTATTTGATCGGATTCATCGGGCTTCTTCTTGATCAAAGCGGCCTTGTTCCTCCATCTCTTCACATAATCAACAAAATTCTCATTCGACCTTTGCCTAATGGACTCCACTTCCATTAAGGTAACTTCCATCTCAACATTATATCCATATTGATGGATGAAGGCCTTGTATAACAAATCCCAACTCTTTTGTGTTCCATCATCTAAGGTATTTAACCAATTTTGGACAACAGGGTCCAATGAGAGCATAAAGTACCTTAGAGTTTGAGCCTTAGTAGCTCGGGCAGACTGTATAGCAGTGATATAATGCTTCACATGGAGATGGGGATTTTTGATTCCATCAAACTTCGCAAAAGATGGCATCTTGAACTTGTATGGAACTTCTTCATCTAACTCAAATAATTGTCAACTTCAGACATTTCTTCAGTTTTCAGCTTCTTCTCAAATTTCTTTTCTAAATCAGCAATCATCTTTTCAACATTAGAAGTCTCGGTCTTCTCCATAGTTGATCTTTCAACAATCTTCGGTTCTTTTTTCTTCTCTTGAGCATCTTGGTAGTATTGAGCCCAATCATCATCATCATCATCAATGATCACCTTTTCATCATCAAAAACCACTTCACCAACTTTGGTCTTCCCTTTGTCCTTTGGCTTCTTAGTGCTAGCAGATGCTTCGACATGATTTTCTAAAATTGCAGTAAATTGGTTCTTCATGGTCTCAGCTAGGGCCTCTTTTATTTCTTCCATCTTGGCGTTGAGGGCATCATCCACCAATTTTTGAATTTATTTGGGATCCATTATTTTTGGTGAGCAAGTGATTGAGTCATTGCTAGATACTTCGTCTTCGGCATAAATCGGATTGTCGTAAGCTTTTGAACTGTCATAATCCAAGGCTGTGAGCTAGAAAGGATCAATGATATGAGGTGCAAATGTATGTATGTATGTATGCATGCATGCACAAACAATCAATAAAGAAAGATAATTAGGACGCTCCTTCCAACCTTATAACATCCACACACGAATGGTGAGTCTCTTTTCCTAGGTATATGGTTAACAAAATACCAACATGGGGTACCTTGTTTTCGAATATTTCCCTCGGACGTTTCAACCAATAGTTATATTTTCAAAGATGAAAATCAGTTCATGATAACTCCCATTAATTAGGTTTTAATCCATTTAACCAACTAAAATAGCTTTTATGCTATATTGGATAAAAACTAAATTAAGAGGTTTATTATAAATAGATTTCTCACTTGAAAAAGGTAACTAATGGTTCATACCAAAAACAAGACCATGATTAATTACTCCTGGTATAAACTAGGCTCACAATTGATTTTTGGTATTTCGTAATTGACCTAAATATTTTGCAAGCTCTTTGTGAGAAAAGGTTGGATAAAAATCATTTTGTTTCTAAGCCCATTGTAAAAAGATTTTAGGAAAAAATGGATTTTGGGCTTAGTATTTGGGTCATGAGCAAAAGAATTTTTGATTTGTTTTTAGAAAAGTTTTATGTCCAAAGACCATTTTAAAAAGTTTTGAAAATAGCTTTGGTCTTTTAGATTTTAAAGAAAAATTTATTTTGAGCTCACAATGTATTTAGGTCATATTAGAAAAAGAACAAACCAAATAAGCCATGATTTAAGCCAAGATAAATTAACCATAGTCAAACAACATGCATTTGGGGTAAAAACCTAAGGAAAGTAACTAGGCCAATTACATGAGCTTTAGTCTTTGGGTTAAAAGGCTTAGGTTCCCATAGCAAGTATATACCAAATGGTACAAGGCTATGAGTGGTTATGCCATGCTCGATCTCCATACCTTGAGTGAAAGTATGGTATCCCTTACATAACACAACACGGGTAACACGAGCGTCCTAACTCACGCACATGATGCAATCTAATATGATGCAATGGATAATATCATTATAAGAAAGAATAGAATAATAAAAAGACCAACGGAATTAACTTCTCTTATCCCCAGTGGAGTCGCCACTGTGAGTGGGGATTTTTGCCCCCACTCCTGGTGGAATGGTTCTTGCGACTTCGGCACTGTTTAGGCTCGGGGCCTTAGAGAACACGGACCTAGGTCCAGAGAAAATGGAGTCGCCCCCTAAACGGACCAGGAAAAAGAAAGGGGTGGATGACTCGATTCCTAAGGAATCCCCAACCTCCTAATGGGTTCGAAAAGTTGGGTATGTGTGGAGAAGGTGAGAAATAGCCCAGCACCCCCACAATGCCCGGTTCATTGGAACCGGCCTCCTTTACAGGTCTTAATATTATAAAATTCTTAAATATAACAATATCATCCATATTACACACAATAATTGAAATAAAGCATCGTTATATTAAAATCAAAGCAATGTCCAAGCAATATAAATAAATGGACACCCATCCGAAGATGGAAACATGCCCTTACATAATCCATGCCTAAATAGGACACCTACCAAAAGGTAGAAACATGTCCTTTACATTGATCTAAGATATAAAAGCAATTTAAATTATATGATAGTTAACTAATGAGGTACCCACAAAGTGGAAACATACCTCTTACAACATTTGGAAATCTAAATAAATCGACAAAGGAAAATAACCATTCATTATAAATAAATCATTCACCAAAGATATTAAACATCAATCAAAATATAAACATTCATCCATGATAATTTAAATAAATCAAGTATTTAACTTAAATAAATCAAAGCATATAAAATAAATCAAAGCATATAATGAACTACACAATCAAATCTAAAAGTGAATAAAGCAAGTAAAGATAAAAATTAAGGCTACTGTTTTTATTTAAGATTCTTTATTTAATGTTTAGGGTTTTGGAATTTATTGGTTTAAGCTATTGCGCTCTAATAAACACTACTAGAACTACACTCGCAAGTATACGAGGCTGCTGTAGTATTCTGGTGAACACCTCAAGGTCGTCTCACAAGGAAGCTAAATAAGCTAATTATTTATCAAATCATAAATAACAAATTATCAATAAAATTAAATTGCTAAACAACTAATGGAAACAGAACGAGTTGAATTTAGAACAATGAAAGTAAACTGAGCAGATATATTGATTCACTTAATAGAAAAGTCTAGGGTTTGCACTTCTCCACTAACTTATATATATGAACGGCTATTCCTCTCAACTGATTTAATTTCAAAGATCATATTTCAAGCAACTTAATTAATCAAATCAAGGAAATAAGCTCTCGCATTCAAACCTCTTTCAAATAATCTTGTTACAATTGAAATGATCTTTCCTTAGGTTTATATTTCTAATTCACCTAAGTCCCTAATTGAATTATTCCAGCATTAGACTTCATTTCTCAATCCTTCATCTAAATACCTTAAACACATAATTGGTGGCCAATCAATTATATATTACCATTAATCCATTCAATCAAGGATAAAAGAAGTAATTCAGTTAAGTGTAATAACCATTTCATACAATCATATTAGATCCATACAAACCCTAGACTAGATCAAAATTAGTTCATAATGATGCTATCAAACAAATTCATCTCATTAAAATTCAAAGAAATTAATTTAGACATTAGAGAATTCATAAATACAATTTCAATGAAACTTAAGAGATAGAGTTTGAGAACAAAACCAAATTACAAACTTCCTTTGGCTTCTGAAGAATCTCTTGCTCAGATTTTTGCTAAAAGAATAATGCAATGGCTAAAACTAATTTGATCTAGAGTGTTTGCATGAAAGTGAAATCAAAATTCAAAAGAAAAGTGAAGAATAGCTTAAAAGTTTGTGTTGGACGGCTGGAAGTGTGTAACCCCTTTCTCTTGCCCTAATCTTCTTATTTATACAAAACCCTCGCTCAAAATCCGCGTTTCCTTTCTTTCCTTAGCCCCATGGAATGACACGGCCAAGCTTGTTGCCGTGTCATGTGACACATCCTGTGGCTTGGCCGTGTCACCTGGGTGTGTCATCTTCTGTTTCCCCTTTGGTCTTCTTTGTTCTTTGAAGATGAGAGTGACACAGCCAAGCTCCTGGCCGTGTCATGTGACATGGCCAGTGGCTTGGCCGTGTCACCTGCCAGTGTCACCTACTAATTCTCTTCTTTCTTTGCTCTTCTTTCTTGGCTTAATATGGGACACGGCCAAGCTTGTGGCCGTGTCAGCTGCCAGTGTCAGCTTCTGCCAAATTTTTCTTTTCTTTTTTGGTTCCCTTGGTTTTGCCCTTTAGGTGAGACACGGCCAGTGGCTTGGCCGTGTCTCTTACCCGTGTCATAATCTGCCAAAAATTTTCTTGAGGTGACACGGCCAAGCTTGATTTTGCTTGGCCATGTCTTGCTGTTTAATGCTCTTCTTTCTTTGTTTTGATCTTCCAAGGGAGTTTTTTGCACATTAACCTAAAACAAACACTTGAAACAAACTTTAAACAAGAATCAAATGAAACATTAACCAAAAACACAAAAACATCACACTAAAAACTAGTACAAAAATGACATAAACACTGGGATAAATTAAAACTACCAAAATTGATGAAATCACTAAATAAACAGATTAAAACTACCAAAATACATGAAGAAAACAATAATCATCATAATAAATAAGTTACAATTCTATGACAAAAACTAATAAAACATAAACTACTGTAAGTTTTAAGGGAATTAAAATGGATTAAGGTTTTATGATTTAAGGGAATGATAAGGTTCTTTAATTAACCAAATTAGTGTTTAAGGAGTAAAATCATGAAATTAGGTTTTGGATGTTAAAACATTAGGTTTATGATTTACGGTTACTGGATTATTATTTTGGATTTACTATATTGGGTTTGAATGTTTTAGGTTTATAAGGTTTTAAGGTTTTAAGGATTAGGATTTAAGGTTTTAAAGGAATTAGGGTTTTAGGAAAATTAGGGTTTAGAATAATTGGTTTGAGGTTCACTGTTTTTGTTTTGAAGTTGAAGAAAATAGTTTAGGGTTTTTAAAAGCTTTTAGAAATAAGAAAAATGATTTAAGGTTTTTGGAAACAAAAGAAACAATTTAGGATTTTTGCGGACAGAAGGAATAAATTAGGGTTTTTGAGGTTTTAGGGAAACAGAAGTATGAATTTTAGGGTTTAAGAACGATTTAATGTTTTTGGGAAAAAAAAAGAAACGAATTAGGATTTTAGGGTTTTTGAAAATAGAGGAAACGATTTAAGGTTCTAAGGTTTAGAAAAAGTAAATTAGGGTTCTAAGGTTTTTAGAATCAAAAGAAAGAGTTTAATGATTCAAGCTACTGTAAAGAAAAAGATTTGATATTCATACCTTCGTTTGTTGGTTCCACCAAAATTTACTTCTTAGATGAACAAGGACAAAGGCAAGGTGGCTGCCTTTAATGGATTGATTGTTTTGTTGCTTATTCTTCTCTCAAAAAATCCGATTGATTTCACTGCTAGAAAGAATTTTTTAAAATTCGATTGATTCAAAGTTTCTCAGTTTACTCCCCCCCATCCCCTTCTTGTGTTGTTTTTAGTCCTATTTACAGAAGATTTTAATGATAAATCTTAATTGTTCATGGAATCTAACATTAATTAAGAAAGGAAACCGAAACCAAATTGAATTTGGTTTCGGAAAAAATTGCGTCGAAAAAAATTTTGCTGGCGAAAAAAACCTGCCGTAGGAACTTGCGGGCTGCGGGCTACGAAATTGCATGCGGGCCATTTCGCCAGCAGGAAATTCCTATGGGTGAAATTGCCCTGGCCATTTCGCTCACAGGATTCAAAGCCATTTCACCCGCAGAAAAAAATCTGCAAGCGAAATGGCTTTGGCCATTTCGTCAGACCCAAATTTCGTCGCCGATTTTCCGTCTCCGATTTTTATTTTTATTTATTTGTTTATAATTATTATTTTTTATTTTTTTATTAATTATAAAATCTAAATAGTAAAGCAAATATTATTTAATTAAGATAACACAAATTATTTTGGACTAATTAAAATATATTGGACAACACAAAAATTATTTTGTACTAATTAAAATATATTGGACCTAACTGGGTCAAAAATTAAGGGTCTATAAGAATCAGGGGGCATGGAGGGCCCATTGCTTGAGAAAGCTCTAGTCATTTTGCAAAAGAAAGAAGAGATGCTTGCTGATGCAAGGAACCAGACAAAATACAAACATCAATCAGAGCCTGTATGAGAAAAATCATTGGTTTGAGCCTACACAGGGGGTAAAGTTTCTCCTTTTTAATTTTTGAATTTATTCGTGTACAAAATATTTTCAAACTCACTTTCAAATATTTTACCACATAGGGGGCAAGGAGAAGATATAAGGGCCAGCTAACAAATAGCTAAATGTTTTGCAAAAAGAAGAACAAAAAGAACAAAACAAGAAGAAAGTAAGACTCTCAAAAGAATAAAGATGCAAGAGACGAAAGAACAATCCAGCTAGAAGATCTAAGCTAATACAAGACCTAATGCCAAGGATGAAGATCCAATTTCAAGGGTGAAGACCCAAAGACTAGAAATGAAGATCCAAGGTCCAAGGATGAACATCCATTTTGAGGGTGAAGACCCATAATCCATTAAAGAATGGAACAGCCGGTTAAAAGGAAGCCAGAATTCTCAACTGATAAAAGCTCAGTCAAATTCAATCTCGGGTCCAAGTACCCAAACCCGGGTCGAGCACCCAAAAATTTAGTTTCAGGTCGAGCACCAAAAAAACCAATTTCAGGTCAAGCACCAAAAAATCCAATTTCAGGTCGAGCACCCAAATCCAGTTTTAGGTCGAGCACCCAAATCCAGTTTCGGGTCGAGCACCCAACTCTTGTTTAGGGTCCAAATACCAAATCCAATTTCGGTTTGAGCACCTAAATCTAGTTTCAGGTTGAGCACCCCAACTCCTGTCTAGGGTCCAAATACCCAATCCAGTTTCGGGTCGAGCACCTAACTCCTGTCTCAGGTCGAGCACCCAAATCCAGTTTTGGTTCGAGCATTAAAATTCAGTTTAGGATCGAGAATCTAATTTTGGGTCGAGCACCCAAATCTAGTCTAGGATCGAAGATCCAATTTTGGGTCGAGCACCTAAAATCCAGTCTCAGGTCCAAGTACCCAAATCAAATCCAATATTGCGTCAAGCACCCAAATGCAGTCTACGATCGAGAATCCAATTTCAGGTCGAGTACTCAAATTTAGTTTAGGATCAAGAATCCAGTTTTGGGTCAAGCATCCAAATCTAATCTAGGATCGAGAATCCAATTTTGGGCCAAGCACCCGAAATCCAATCTCGGGTCCAAGTACCCAAATCAAATCTAGTTTCGGGTCAAGCACCCAAATCTAGTTTAGGATTAAGAATCCAGTTTTGGGCTAAGAACTCAAATTCAAATCTAGTTTATGATCAAGAATCCAGTTTTGAGTCAAGAACCTAAATATAAATCAGTCTTGGGTTGAACACCCAAAATCCTATCTCAGGTCCAAGTACCCAAACCAAGATCCAGTTTTGAGTCGAGCACCCAAATCCAATTTCGGGTCGAGTACCCAAAATCCAGTCTCGGGTCTAAGTACCCAAATCAAAATTCAATCTCAAGTCGAGAACCCAATCAAATCTAGTCTCGGGTCGAGAACCCAAATTATTTTGAAGTCTAGAACCCAATATCGGATCAATAACCTAAACCAACTCCAACCTCAGGTTGAGAACCAACCCTCATCCAAAATCTGCTCAAAATCATGTTGCTTTTCACTCTCTTCTACTGAAAGTCTCAGATCGTTCAAGCAAGGGACAAACTATAGACCCTTAATTTTTTACCATGTCCAGTTTGATATTTTTAAACAGACTAAAATAATTTTTTGTGTTATTTTAATATTTATTATTTATTTTAATAAAATTTATTTTTTTAATAATATTTATTACTTATAATATTTATTTTATTTATTGTTTATTATTTATTTTTATAATATTTAATGGTTATTTTTTAAAAAATATAAAATATCAAAAAAATAAAAATAAAAAAATCGGCTACAGCAGAATGGGCGACGAAAGCTGTAGGTGCGACGAATTGGCTTGGGCCAATTCGCTGCAGGAGTGCCTGCCGCAAAATACGCATGCTAGCCCACACCTAGCAACAGCTCGCCCCCAGTAGCTAATTCTCGCCCAGCATAGTCTCGCACGCCCAGCCCGATCCTTGCACCGTAGCGCCCAGCGCCAGTTTCTCTCGGGCCCGAGCGCAGTTTTTGCCAAAACCTTATTTTACTAGGTTTTTAATTTTATTTTCAAATTAGTTTTTATTTCCTTAACCAAATAACATTAGGTTTTTTTATTTTTTTTCCTATAAATACTACATTAAAAACACACAAAGGGAGGGGGAAGGAAATTTTGGTTCGGCAAGGAGAGCATAATTATTGAAGAATTATTCAAGAAATATTCGAGGACTTTTGAACTTTCTTTTGAAATTGGAAAGCAACAGATACAAGAGACAACCATAATCCAGGCAGCAAGCTAGGTCTTCTGTCTTGGTTTCAAGCTAAACCATAATTTCATTCTACAAATTGTGGTGGAGCCAGCAAATTATGGTACACATCTAACTTAACTCAATATAATATGATTTGACGATTTTAAATGTTGAATATAATGGTTATTTGGTTGGATTAATTCCAGTAGGTTATAGCCTTTTGTTTTATTTTCATATTAGTTCATGTAAAGTGATTTGATGATGTTGTTCTTTATTCAAACAAAATAAATCCACAACCTATTAGCTTAAGTTACAGTAACTTATAAAGTGTTAAATTGATATTTTTAGTACATGATTATTTAATTGTAAACATTTTCCAATAACCTTATTTTTTCAGCATCAAAAGCTTTATTTAAAACCCTAAATTATTTTTCAAAACCCTAATATCTTAATATCCAGTAAACTAATTTTCAAAAATTCTAAAACCTTATTTTCTAAATCTTAAACCCTAAAATCTTAATTTTCAATACCAAAACCTACAACCCTAAAAGCCAATTTTTAAAATTTTTAGGATCGCTGCCCTTTGAGCCCGCCCTCTAAATGGCTAGCGGGACCTCCATATGGGCTCGTCGAAGGGGTCAATATTTATTTGTGTATTATAAGTCTTTGTGTTTAACTTCCTTTATTTTAAATCCTAATTTAGTTATTAAAATTCTAAAAAACTTAATTTAAGATGTAAACCCTAAATTTATATATTTATTACTTTATTTAATTTTAGATTTGATTATGTAGTTTATTATATGTTTTGATGATTGATTTATTTAATTTTGATGTTTGGTTTATTTAATTTACCATGGATGAATATTGTTTCAATTATTATTTGTCTATTAAAATTGTAAGAGGTATGTTTCCATGATTAGGTACCTCATTAATTAATTTTCATGTAATTTAAGTTATTTTTATATTTTGGGATTAATATAAAGAACACGTTTTCACCTTTTGGTGGGTGTCCTATTTAGTTTTAGACATTAGACGATGTAAGGACACATTTCCATCCTCGGATGGGTGTCCATTTATTTGTTTTGTTTGAACATTGCTTTAATTTTAATATAATGATGTTTTATTTTAATTGTTGCATGTTGTATGGATAATATTGTATTAATTAAGAATTTTATAATATTAAGAACTAAAAAGGAGGTCGATTCCAATGAACCAGGCATTGTAGGGGTGTTGGGCTATTTCTCACCTTCCCCACACGTACCCAACTTTTCTAACCCATTAGGAGGTTGGTGATTCCATAGGAATCGAGTCATCCACCCCTTTCTTTTTTCGGCCCATCCGGGTGGTGACTCCATTTTCTTCGAGTTTAGGCCCGTGTTCTCTAAGGTAGCCTAACAGTGCCAAAGTCACAAGAACCATTCCACATGGGTGTGGGGGTGAAAATCCCCATTCAAAAATAACTTTACCCTCCTACATCATAATGCATCCCAAACCATTATGTGAAACATCACTATATATCATATATGGTTTACTTTCCACAGTTAAGGTAAAGATAGGAGTCTAAGTCAACATGTCTCTCAACTGCTCAAAGCTCACCTAACACCGATCAGTCCACACAAGTTTCACACCTTTTTTATGTAGTGTAATAAGTGGCATAGTTATCATGGAAAAACCCTTCATAAACTAATGGTAGTATCTTGCTAATCCCAGAAAACTTCTAACTTTTGTAATATTCTTTGGTGGACTCCAATTTAGAATTGCCTCTACTTTGCTTAGATTAACTCTAATGCCATCTGCTGAAACAACATGTTTGAGAAAAGTCACCAGATCTAACAGAACTCACATTTGGATAATTTGGCATACAACTTTTCTCTCTCAATGTCTGCAGCACAATCCAGAGATGCCTATTATGATCTTCCTTACTATGTGAATAAACCAAAATATCATCAATGAATATTATTACAAACTGATCCAAATATGGTCGGAAGACCCAATTCATTAAATCGATAAAGACCATTGTTGCATTCATCATCCCAAAAGGCATCACTAGAAACTCATAATGGTTATACCTCATGTGAAAAATAGTCTTGGGTACATTTTCATCCTTAAATCTCAACTGATGGTACCATGATCTGAAATCAATCTTGGAAAACATAGCTGCCCCCTTCAACTAATCAAAAAGATCATCAACACGAAGCAATGGGTACTTGTTCTTGATGGTCACCCTATTCAGCTGCTGATAATTAATACACAATCTCAAAGTGACATTCTTCTTCTTAACAAACAATATTGGTGCTCCCTATGGTGAGATAATAGGGTGAATGAACCCTTTAACTTGCAGCTCTTGCAATTTCACCTTCAACTCTTTCAATTATGTAGGTGCCATCCAATAAGGGATAATAGAAATAGGAGTGGTACCCGGCATCACATTGATATCAAACATTATTTCTCACACTAGAGGTAGCCCTGGCAACTCATCAGGGAACACATTAGGGAACTTTGCCACCGTAGAAATACCATCAAGCTTAGACCCCTTTGCTTTAGTATCCAATAAATGTGCCATGTAAGCTTCACCCCCCTTCTGAATCATCCTCCTAGCGATAATAGCTAAAATGAAAGTAGATAAGATGTGTCTCAGCTACCTAGCACCACCATATCCTTTTCATCATTTATTTTCAAAGTAACATATTTCTGCTGACAATCTACTACTGCTCGATGTCTAGATAGCCAATCCATACCCAGAACGAGGTCATAATCCCTAAAGGACATCTCAATCAAGTCACCGAGAAACTCTTCATCATGAACCACTACTAGACTATCTTGGTATACCCTACTAACTATTACACTATACCCCAAAGGGTTGCTAACCAACACATCAAACCCTAAGGACTCTGAATGCACATCATTCATAGGCAAGATGAATGCACTAATGTATGAATGTGTTAATCCCGGGTCTATCAATGCATGAACAAATATGTTAAGTAGAGAAAATATACTAGTTATCACATCTGAGGCATCCGGCTTCTTATGCATCATATATACCCTCTGTGCAGCTCTGGTCTCCTCTGGCCTACTCACTGATGTTGAATCTCCTCTCTGATTGGACCCAAGTCTACCACTCCTACCACTACCTCTACCTCCTCTTCCACTAGGTCTAGATACTATTGTGTCTACCAGTATATCATCAGGCAACTCTAGGCAATCTCTGATATTGTAGACTCAGGACCCATATTTGAAATAACTATCTGGTGCACTATTCATCCAACAAATGCCCTTATGCATTCGACCACACTGAGCATATATGGGTGGAGGAGATCTCTAAGAAGTTAGGGTTGGGGCACTAGCTACTGAGGCTACAAGTCTCTGCCTCTGTTGTTGTGATGATCTATCAGTCTACTCCTAGCTCCTACTTAAATTATGGGGAAAAATTCCTCTGCCTCTCTTCAAAGATGAAGATCTTGTCTCAATTTGAGCTCCCTTGGCTTTACTCTCTTTTGTACTAGCTACAGTTCAAAGCCCCTAAGCCTTCTCGACATTCGGGCAGTAGATACCATCCTAGAGAAATCCTTATACTGTACCGCTACCACCAACCACATAATGGATGGACTTAACCCCTCCTCAAATCTCCGACACCAGCCTATCTCATCTATCATAATATTCGCTGCATACTTGCTCAAATGAAGAAACTCCTCATATTTTGTAATCGTCTTTGTACCCTGCTTCAAATTCAGTAATTCCTTCTTCTTTATATCTTTATAGTCTCTGGGTGTGTACTTTCTCCCAAACTATCCCAAAAAGTCATCATATGATAGCATTGGAGGTCGGTCCAATTCATGTGGAATGTTCATCCACCAATCATATGCATCCCCTGTAGAAGAGAAATGGCATAGTCAAAGTTCTCCTCTGTAGTGGACTCTAGTAGAACGAACACTTGCTCCACTCTGTCCAACCACTACTCTGCCTCAGCTAGATCTGCAGTGCCCATGAAGTTTGTAGCCCCATATTTTCTTAACTTATCATATTTTTTGTCTACTATTACTATACTGGGCTTGACGGAACAACTTCACCATCTGCTACATCCAGATGGGCAAAATGTCCTATATTGCTGGTCTGGTTTGGCACTGATGCCTCCCAGCAATGTCTGTACTGGCTTCGGCTCTACCCTCTCTTGGAGCAATACTCTCTACAATACCCTCATCAGATATATACATCCTAAATGCCATCACCACCTATATGTTACAATAACAAATATTTCCACATCAGATACCATTATAAATGCCAACGCATATGTATGTGTCACACTTTAAAATCATATTTAAAATCACTTAACTCTCTCTTAAAAATCCACCAAGGTCGAGAACCTCAAACCCAAGCTCTGATACAAAAATAAATGCAATACTCTCATATCCTATATACACATAGCATACACACCTTGAGTATATAAAATACATATCCAAAATATAGGAATGTCATAATATTTATCATTAGAAAATTCTCCTTAATTTTATAAAAATAGTTTAACTTTTAAAAAATAATTTAATTGTAACACCCCCACATTCAGTACACACACACTACAACACCACAATGTAGCATATGTGCACCGAACATAGGAGTGCTACGGCTTTTCATCAACATTCAAAATATTTGTATATATAATACCATCATCTTTCTCAATATACATTATAGATATATAAATACATTTAAGTAGTACACAGCGGAAGTTATAAAATAGGTACATATATGAAAACATTTGAATACATATTTACAATTATACATATATTTACATTATAAACAAAAACTTTTCAAAATATAAAGAAGTAGTACATGATTGGCAAATCTCCTCTGATCTTTAAGTCCCAATATCCACTCTTCAATGTCTACTCTCACTGGGTCTCGAAGAACTCTCGGGTTCAACTCTATTACCTGCGCGATTAAACACTATCGCGCTAAGCCAAGGGCTTAGTAAGACAATTCATGCTTATG
The DNA here is from genome assembly GCA_947685225.1 of Garcia nutans. Classification (NCBI taxonomy): domain Eukaryota; kingdom Viridiplantae; phylum Streptophyta; class Magnoliopsida; order Malpighiales; family Euphorbiaceae; genus Garcia; species Garcia nutans. Next base: position 8,555,696 of record CANTUV010000003.1, on the reverse strand, counting down.
TTATGCTTTAGTGCCATGCAATGTTTCATATATGTATTAACAATTCAACATCAATGATGCACACTCAATCAATAAAGATCATATTCAACAGACAATATTCCGTAAATAGTCCATTTCATCATTTAAGTAATATTAACATTTCATTACATTAGAACATCATTTATGATATATATAAAACCTAGACACCTATGGGCCCATCAAGTACTTAATACGATATTCAGAATTCAGAGTTACTGCTTTGGTTCATAAACACCATTATCAAGCCCGTAGGCAACATATACATATATATATCTCTATCCATGGATAGCGTAACAGACCCGGTCTCTTGGATCATCAACTCATCTAATTCGAGAAGATCCTCAACCCGGCAAGACTGCTACAATTCAAATATCTCATAATATCAATTATCATTGTGTAACAGACCCAGTTTCTTGGACCTCAATTCAACTCAATTTGAAGAGATCCTCAACCCGGCAAGACTGTTACCTTTCATTAAATAGGCATGCCTCCAAAACCAGAACTCTGAAACTGAATATCATATTAAACATACACTTATTTCATTATTCTCTTTATCAAACTCTTTCTCAATCTTCCTCATCAATTAGGCAAACATGCCATACATCATTCAATTATATCATCATAGCCACTCACAATGGCTTTATATCACATTTCACATCTCAATTCATATTTTGCATATAGCATCTCAACATACATTATTCATAACACACACATTATCATTTACAAGATTCACATTACATATAACATACTATTGTTCAATCTCAACAATGCAATTAGGGCAAAGAACAATTGATATGATTCATAGCTTTGGGATCTTCCACACATGTTTGATTAGGTCATTCTTGTGTTTGAAGTATGTTTAAAGTGATTATGTTTAGGTTTAGGAGCAATACAACCTTTGAAGAATCAAAACAATGCAAAAAGAACCAAAAATAAAAACATTAACCAATACATTTGAGGGACACGGGCAGCACATTTGAGGGACACTGCCAAGCTTGTGGCCGTGTCTCTCAACCATAAAATCCAGTAGCCAACATGGGCATAAGACACGGCCGTGTCTCCCAATCCAACTTGGACAGTAGCAAACACATTCAAGGGACACGGCCAAGCCAGTGGCCGTGTCACCCCAAAACCTATCCAACACGGCCAAAATCCCTCCACCTTGGCCGTGTCACCCAAATTTCTCAAGTCTTGGTCGTGTCTCTCATTGATTCTAGCCGTGTCACTCAAGAACACAACCCTAATCAAAACCAACACTCTTCCAAATGCATTTTCACACCCTTTGCACAACAATAACTTCATTCAATTGGTTTTAATCAATGTTATTAACACATATCAAACCCACCAAATCATCACATCAACAAATCACAATTCAATTTAGACATAACCTCAAAATTAACAAAGGAATTCAAGAGATTTCTTACCTAAGATGAAGAAATTCCACAATACTCTTGTCAAATCCTTTGATTGCTTCTTCAATTTGCTTCTAGCACCTTGAATACCTCTCTTGCTCTCTCTTCTCTTCAATGGCCGGCCTCTTCAAGAAAGAAAGAAGAAAATGCACAAGTCAAACACCTTTTCTTCTTTTAATCTCCACCATGCATTCCACTTCAAGCAATTACTCAAATACCCCTCATCATTTAACTTAGCTTTTGTCTCTTATAAGCCCAATTAAGTAATTGCACATTCCACATAAAATATCCTCTTGCATTGACCAACCCTTTTGACCAATGTATATGTTATATATATCATCATATACACAACATATACCACTCTCTCTAAACCATAAATTCTTTCTCAAAACACATATACACAAACATCTTTCCTCATTTCTTTCCCTTGCAATATAAAACAACAACAATAACAACAACATAACCAAGACTTCTAGGGCATAAATGAGGATATTACAATTCTCCCCCTCTAAAAAGAAAATTTCGTCCTCGAAATTACCTGATATCTTGGCTGAAACAACTGAGGATATTGCTCTCGCATGGTTTGCTCACTTTCCCAAGTTGCTTCTTCCTTTGCATGATTCTTCCAAAGAATCTTCACCAATGGCACTCTCTTGTTCCTCAACACTTTCACATCATGTGCCAGGATAGAAACTGGTTCCTCCTCAAATGTCAAATCAGGATTCACTTCAATTGACTCAATTGGCAACACATGAGATGGATCTGACCTGTATCTCCTCAACATAGAAACATGAAATACATTATGAATACGATCCAACTCAGGTGGCAAAGCGAGTCGATAAGCAACTGGCCCTACTCTTTCTAACACTTCATACGGCCCAATAAACCGAGGACTCAATTTTCCTTTCCGACCGAACCTCAAAATCTTCTTCCAAGGAGACACTTTCAGAAATACCTTATCTCCAACATCAAACTCTATGTCTCTTCTTTTCAGATCTGCATAAGACTTCTGTCGGTCTGAAGCTGCTTTTAACCTGCCTCGAATCAACTTTACTTTTTCTTCAGTTTCTTGAATCAAATCAGGACCAACCAACTTATTATCTCCAAGCTCATTCCAACAAAGAGGTGTCCTACACCGTCTGCCATACAATGCTTCAAACGGTGCCATACCAATGCTGGATTGGTGACTGTTGTTGTAAGCAAACTCCATAAGAGGTAAAAATCTATCCCAACTTCCAATGAAATCAATGACACAGCTTCTCAACATGTCTTCAAGAATCTGTATCACCCTCTCTGACTGTCCATCTGTCTGTGGATGAAAAGCAGTGCTGAAGTGCAGTCGAGAACCCAAAGCACTATGCAAACTCTTCCAAAATCTTGAAGTAAACCTGGGATCTCGATCAGACACTAAAGAAGTTGGAACACCATGCAATTTCACAATCTCATGGATATACAGCTCAGCCAACCTCTCCAAAGAGTAATCCATCTGCACCGGAAGGAAATGAGCTGTTTTAGTCGATCTATCCACAATCACCCATATGGCATCATGTTTCCTTTGTGTCAATGGCAATCCAGACACAAAGTCCATTGTCACTCTTTCCCACTTCCATTCTGGCACTGACAATGGTTGAAGCAACCCGGTTGGAACTTGATGCTCTGCTTTTACCTTCTGACAAGTGAGACATTTCGACACAAAATCTGCAATGTCTTTCTTCAACCCAATCCACCAATAATGTTGTCTCAAATCATGATAAATCTTCGTATTACCCGGATGCATAGCAAACATTGACTGATGAGCTTCTTCCAAAATGACCCTTTTTAAATCAGCATCATCGGGTACACACAATCTGCTCTTGAACTAGAGACTTCCATCACTCTTCACAATAAAATCTCTACCCTTTCCACTCTGACAATCTGAAATAATCTTCTGAATCTTCATATCAGTCAACTGAGCCTCTTTGATCTGATCTAACAAAACTGGTTTCAAAAGCAACTGTGTCAACAATGCACCATCATCACAAGGTACAAAACTGGCATGCAAAGCTCTCAACTCAACAAGCAACGAGAGCGAGTAAACAGTTAAACCAGCTAAAGACTTCCGACTCAAGGCATCAGCAACAACATTTGCTTTACCTGGATGATAATCAATCAAACAGTCGTAGTCTTTAATCAATTCCAACCATCTCCTCTGCCGAAGATTGAGCTCTTTTTGAACACCCAAATATTTTAAACTTTTGTGATCAGTGTAGATAAAACATTTTTCCCCAAACAGATAGTGTCACCAAATCTTCAATGCAAACACAATGGCAGCCAATTCTAAATCATGGGTCGGATAGTTAAGCTCATGCGGTTTCAACTGTCTAGATGCATAAGCTATAACTTTACCTTCCTGCATCAGCACACACCCCAAACCACTATGTGAAGCATCACTGTAAATCACATATGGTTTGCCTTCTATAGGTAAAGTAAGAATAGGCGCTTGAGTCAACATTTCTCTCAACTGCTCAAAACTAGCCTGACACTGATCTGTCCACATAAATCTAATTCCCTTTCGAAGCAATCTGGTGAGTGGAGTAGCTATCAAAGAAAACCCTTTCACAAACCGTCGGTAATAGCCAGCCAAACCCAGAAAACTTCTAACCTCTGTCACCGACTTGGGTGGACTCCAATTCAATATAGCTTCAACTTTGCTCGAATCAACTCTAATGCCTTCTGCTGAAACAATATGTCAGAGAAAAGCGACTTGATCCAACCAGAACTCACATTTCGACAATTTGGCAAACAACTGCTTCTCTCTCAAAATCTGCAATACAATCCGCAGATGCTTGTCATGTTCCTCTTCATTCCGCGAATACACCAGAATGTCATCGATGAAGACTACTACAAACTGATCTAAATAGGGCCTGAACACCCTATTCATCAAATCCATGAAAGCTGCAGGTGCATTCGTTAGACCAAAAGGCATAACTAGAAACTCATAATGTCCATACCTGGTCCGAAAGGCGGTCTTGGAAATGTCTTCAGCTTTAACTCTCAATTGATGGTACCCAGATCTCAAATCAATTTTAGAAAACACAGTTGCACCCTTCAATTGATCAAAGAGATCATCGATTCTAGGCAAAGGATATTTATTTTTAATAGTCACCTTGTTCAATTGCCTATAATCGATACACAATCTCATAGTACCATCTTTCTTCTTCACAAATAGCACAGGAGCTCCCCACGGAGAAACACTGGGGCGAATAAATCCTTTATCCAACAACTCTTGTAATTGCACTTTCAATTCCCTCAATTCTGCTGGTGCCATTCTATAAGGAGTAATAGAGATAGGAGTGGTACCAGGCAACAATTCAATACCAAACTCCACCTCTCTCTCCGGAGGCAATCCTGGCAACTCCTCTTGAAACACATCCGGGAACTCAGCAACTGTGGCAATGCTATCAATAGGGGAACCCTTCACTCTAGTATCCACCACATGAGCAAGATAGGCTTCACACCCCTTTCTAATCAATCTCCTAGCTGCAACAGCTGAAACAAATAAAGATGCTAACTGTTCCTGCTCATTAGATACTATCACATCTCTACCATCAGCAGTTCTCAAAGTAACAATTTTCCTTTTACAGTCTACCACAGCTCCATGTCTAGATAGCCAGTCCATACCTAGAATCACATCATATTCCTTAAATGGCATCTCAATCAAGTCTCCAAGGAACTCCTCACCTTGCACCCTCACTGCACTATCTCGGTGCACCTTACTCACAATCACACTATGCCCTAACGGATTTGTCACCAACACATCAAATCCTAGGGACTCAGCATGCACATCAAATACAGGGAAAACAGATGCACTAATATATGAATGCGTGGAACCCGGATCAATCAAAGCAAGTACTGGAGTATTAAATAAAGAAAAAGTACCAGCTATGACTGCCGAAGCATCTGGCTGCCTCTGCATAACATACATCCTCTGGGAAGACCCAACCTCCTCTGGTCTACTCTCCCTAGATGCAGCACCTCCTCTAGAACTGAACCTCGGTCTGCCTCCCCGGCTGCTACCTCTGCCTGCTCGACCTCCCCTCACATTAGGTCGAGAAGCTGTGGAATCAACTGACCTCTGTTCCCGCGTCTCTGGACAATCTCTAATAAAATGATCAGGCGATCCACACCTGAAGCATATAGCTGACCCACTATACCTCCAACAAGCACCCCTATGTGATCCACCACACTGAGCACACACAGGTAGAGCAGATCTCTGAGTCACTGGGGTCGGAGCACTCGCCACTGAAGCTGTAGGTCTAAATCTCTATCTCTGAAACTGCACTGACCTACCAGCTGACCTCTGACTCCTACTGACTCTAGGAACAAAGCTTCCTTTACCTCTCTTAACAGAAGAAGACCCTGCCTCAAACTGAGGTCTTCTCACCCTAACCTCTTCCTCTGAAGCAGCTGCAATACTCTGAGCTCGCTCTACACTTCGAGCTGCTGCCACAAGCTGGGAAAAATCATGATATCTAGATCCAGCCACTAAGCACATGATAGAGGGTCTCAATCCCTCCTCAAATCTCCTGCATCTATCTATCTCATCAACTATAATACCCCCAGCATACTGACTTAACCGAATAAACTCAACCTCATATTCAGTTACAGTCCGATGATCTTGCTTCAAATCTAGAAACTCTCTTTTCTTCCCATCTTTATACTCCCTTGGAGTATACTTCAATTCAAACTCTCTCAGAAAATCTGTATAGGATAAGGTAGGTGGATCATCCATAGAATGGGGCACTGTCTTCCACCAATCGTAGGCATCCTTCTGCAGCAAAGATCTTGCATAGTCAAACTTTTCCTCTGAGGTGGCTTGCAACTGAACAAATACCCTCTGTACTCAGTCAAGCCACTGTTCTGCTACAGCTGGATCAACTGTACCAAAGAAATCCTCCGCTCCATATTTCCTTAGCTTATCATAGTGCCTCACTGGTACTGAAGGTTGAGGGGGTGGTGGCTGTGGTTGCACTGGTGCTTGCCTCATAACTTCCATCATATGTCTAAACCAGGCTGGCGGAACCTCCTCACCAACTGGTCTACCCGACACCGAAGCAGGTGCCTCCTCAACACTATCAACTCTAGCTCCCTCAGCAGGAGCAATACTCTCGGCACTACCCTCAATCGACTGACGTGAGTGAGAATCCATCACAACCTAAGTCTGCAAACACAACATACTACATCTTATTAAAGATCAGAGGTTGCCAATCCAAAAATATATGTTATTCAAAAACCACTTTTTAAAATCAAAATAGTCTTTTTCTTACATTTTACCTAGGCTGAGAATCTCAAACCTAGGCTCTGATACCAAAACAATTGTAACACCCCCACATTCAGTACACACACACTACAATACCACAATGTAGCATATGTGCACCGAACATAGGAGTGCTACGGCTTTTCATCAACATTCAAAATATTTGTATATATAATACCATCATCTTTCTCAATATACATTATAGATATATAAATACATTTAAGTAGTACACAGCGGAAGTTATAAAATAGGTACATATATGAAAACATTTGAATACATATTTACAATTATACATATATTTACATTATAAACAAAAACTTTTCAAAATATAAAGAAGTAGTACATGATTGGCAAATCTCCTCTGATCTTTAAGTCCCAATATCCACTCTTCAATGTCTACTCTCACTGGGTCTCGAAGAACTCTCGGGTTCAACTCTATTACCTGCGCGATTAAACACTATCGCGCTAAGCCAAGGGCTTAGTAAGACAATTCATGCTTATGTTATGCTTTAGTGTCATGCAATGTTTCATATATGTATTAACAATTCAACATCAATGATGCACACTCAATCAATAAAGATCATATTCAACAGACAATATTCCGTAAATAGTCCATTTCATCATTTAAGTAATATTAACATTTCATTACATTAGAACATCATTTATGATATATATAAAACCTAGACACCTATGGGCCCATCAAGTACTTAATACGATATTCAGAATTCAGAGTTACTGCTTTGGTTCATAAACACCATTATCAAGCCCGTAGGCAACATATACATATATATATCTCTATCCATGGATAGCGTAACAGACCCGGTCTCTTGGATCATCAACTCATCTAATTCGAGAAGATCCTCAACCCGGCAAGACTGCTACAATTCAAATATCTCATAATATCAATTATCATTGTGTAACAGACCCAGTTTCTTGGACCTCAATTCAACTCAATTTGAAGAGATCCTCAACCCTGCAAGATTGTTACCTTTCATTAAATAGGCATGCCTCCAAAACCAGAACTCTGAAACTGAATATCATATTAAACATACACTTATTTCATTATTCTCTTTATCAAACTCTTTCTCAATCTTCCTCATCAATTAGGCAAACATGCCATACATCATTCAATTATATCATCATAGACACTCACAATGGCTTTATATCACATTTCACATCTCAATTCATATTTTGCATATAGCATCTCAACATACATTATTCATAACACACACATTATCATTTACAAGATTCACATTACATATAACATACTATTGTTCAATCTCAACAATGCAATTAGGGCAGAGAACAATTGATATGATTCATAGCTTTGGGATCTTCCACACATGTTTGATTAGGTCATTCTTGTGTTTGAAGTATGTTTAAAGTGATTATGTTTAGGTTTAGGAGCAATACAACCTTTGAAGAATCAAAACAATGCAAAAAGAACCAAAAATAAAAACATTAACCAATACATTTGAGGGACACGGGCAGCACATTTGAGGGACACTGCCAAGCTTGTGGCCGTGTCTCTCAACCATAAAATCCAGTAGCCAACACGGGCATAAGACACGGCCGTGTCTCCCAATCCAACTTGGACAGTAGCAAACACATTCAAGGGACACGGCCAAGCCAGTGGCCGTGTCACCCCAAAACCTATCCAACACGGCCAAAATCCCTCCACCTTGGCCGTGTCACCCAAATTTCTCAAGTCTTGGCCGTGTCTCTCATTGATTCTAGCCGTGTCACTCAAGAACACAACCCTAATCAAAACCAACACTCTTCCAAATGCATTTTCACACCCTTTGCACAACAATAACTTCATTCAATTGGTTTTAATCAATGTTATTAACACATATCAAACCCACCAAATCATCACATCAACAAATCACAATTCAATTTAGACATAACCTCAAAATTAACAAAGGAATTCAAGAGATTTCTTACCTAAGATGAAGAAATTCCACAATTCTCTTGTCAAATCCTTTGATTGCTTCTTCAATTTGCTTCTAGCACCATGAATACCTCTCTTGCTCTCTCTTCTCTTCAATGGCCGGCCTCTTCAAGAAAGAAAGAAGAAAATGCACAAGTCAAACACCTTTTCTTCTTTTAATCTCCACCATGCATTCCACTTCAAGCAATTACTCAAATACCCCTCATCATTTAACTTAGCTTTTGTCTCTTATAAGCCCAATTAAGTAATTGCACATTCCACATAAAATATCCTCTTGCATTGACCAACCCTTTTGACCAATGTATATGTTATATATATCATCATATACACAACATATACCACTCTCTCTAAACCCTAAATTCTTTCTCAAAACACATATACACAAACATCTTTCCTCATTTCTTTCCCTTGCAATATAAAACAACAACAATAACAACAACATAACCAAGACTTCTAGGGCATAAATGAGGATATTACATTAATAAAAAATTAACATATATATAATAGCAATTAATTTTAAAAAAACATATTTAAAAGAAAATCTCTGAAAGAAAATTCATCAGAGTTTTATCTGTAAATTGCGCAATCCCAAAATAACAAAAACACAACGTGCATAAAAATTTACATTCCCAATATACGTTCCATTTCAAACTCCAAAATCTTTCTCGAAATATACTCAACATCACATACATTTTACATATAAAAAAATATTTTAACACTCACAATATTTTATTCAACATTAAATTTATAATAATTTTATATAACTCATAATTTATACAAACGTATTGTAATTAGCTAAAAACAACTATTTACATGTTATGCAGTGTAACATCTGTTAATTTTTTAAAAATTAAATTAAATAAATTAAATAAATAATTTAAATAAAAAATTAAAGGATTAGAACTGAGAAAGTAAAGTGTATATGTGATATATTTAATATATATATATATATATATATAACATATACAAAAGTCAACATTTAAAGAAGAAAGTCAAAAAGCCAAATGACAAAATTATAAATATCCTTTGTAAAATTAAAAATTAATTAAATAATTTAAAAATAAACTAGTTATGAATGGAACATAAAAATTATCATTTTTAAAATAAAATAAATAATTAATTAATTAATTATATTAAAATATTATATATATGGTCTTAAAATAAGTGGAAAGAAAGAGAAAATAAAAAAAATCATATCATCTTCTTATTCTTTAAAGGGTGGCCGAACCTCCACAGTTAAAGGAGCAAGGTTTCTTCTTCTTCCCAGCACCAAGAATTGAAGGGATTTTCAAGATTTAAGTGGAGTTTTGGCAATTTCTTCTCTAATTGATAAGCTTTCTTACTAAATTTTTAAGTTTTGTGAAAATTATGAATATTTGAAGTTTGGGGTTTTTGGTATGTAATATCCGTGGTTTTAGTTAAATTAAATAAGTATTTGATGATTAATTAATGTGTGGATAGAAGTATATGTGAGTGTGCTTAATGTTTACATAAAAGATATATTATATATATAAAGTATATACTTAACATATACCTATTGTATAGGTTGAATACATATTATACACCTAATATATATGAGATTTACACATAAAACATACTTTGTCTATGTATTAGTTATATAAAGTATATGTAGAGTATAAATAACATATACATATATATAAGATATACCATAGATATATATCTAGTATACAATTGTGATGGAAAAAGTAGTAGTAGTAGTAGGAGTAGTAATAAGTCAAAGAAGGAAGAAAGTTGATTGGTGGGAATTATATAATTAATTATTATATATGTATAATTAAATAATATATATATATATGTGTGGTTAGTAAAATAAGAGGAAAAAGAAAACATATTTCATCTTCTTCTTCATCCTTTCTTCTTCTCCAAAAATGTTGCTCTCCATGGATGTCCAAGGAAATTTTTTTACTTCTTTAAAACACTTAGAATTTTACAAGAATTTCTAAGTAAACAAGTGGATTTTGAAGGGAAATCAAGAAAATCAAGTAAGTACATCTCTTTTAGCTTTTATTTTTGAGATTTTAAGTTTATGTATGGAATGTCTAGAGAGAGAAAGCGTGATTTAATTGTTTAAATTGATAATAATTAAGTTAAAGTGATGGATGAGTGATGATTTGATGAGTAATTAGTGAAGATGAGCTTAAATGATTAAAGTAAGGTTATGTAGTGAAGATGTATGAATTAGGGTTTTGAATGGGATGATTATAATTGTTGCCATGGAATAATTAAATGTTATTTTAATGTATATGGTATGATTCTTTGGTTAGAATTTTGATATGGATGAGTTTGGGTAAGTTTTGGATTATGAAAAGAATATGTATAATTAGGGTTTCCAACATAGGTGATTTTAATTATTGAAATGAAATGAATTAGGGTTGTTATAATGTAAATGCTATGAATTTATGAGTGGAAAAGTCATATGAGTGGATTTTAATAAAGTTGATATTTATGGTTATAATATGTGAAATAAGGATTTTGGAAGGAGGATGTTGTAATTGTTGTAACAAGATGAATTATTGTTGTCTTAATGTAAATAATATGATTGTAAGGATTGAAATGTGATTTGGATAAGTTTTCATGAAATATATATTGATGGTTGTATAATGTGAAATATATATTGATGGTTGGATTTTTGAAAGATATTTCCATAATTATGAAGGTAAATTATTTTGATGTTATATTAATGTATAAATAATGTTTTTAAGGATAAATATTGAAAATGAGTTTTGTAGGTTGAAGTTTAAACAAAGTTGTAATATCCCAAAGTATACCCTAAAAGTTTTGGAATATTTATTGTTTTATTTGGATTAAATGTATATGTTTAAATGGAAAGAGAATGAGGTAAGGGAAGAGTGTATATGTTGTATATATAGTGATATATACAACATATACAAGTCAAAGAAATGGAAGTCAAAGAAGATTAATTAATTATTTTGAATTATTTTAAATTAAATGGAAAATTGAATTAGTGAGTGGATGAAGATATTTGATTATTTTAATATTTAATTGCTTGGTGGAGGTTTAAACAGAAAAGTGGTTGACCTTGCCATTCATTCTTTTTCTTCTTCTTCTTTCTTTGTTGTTGGCCGGGTATCACAATAGCAAGAGAGGAAGAGAGTTTTTGATTTTCCAAACTCAAGATTGAAGGATGTTTCAAGTGATCAAGTTAGAAATCTAAGAAGTTACATCATTTTTGGTAAGTTTCCACTTGATTCCTTAGTTTTCTTTTAATTTGTATTTGAGTTTGATGGTTGATTATTGATGGTATGAGTATGTTTGATTGTGGGGTGTTTGAGAGTATTTGGTTTACTTGATTTTGATTTTTGGGGTGAGATTGAAGAAAAGTGTTAGGTTTGGTGGAAGAACAAGTGTTGTGTTTGAGTTGTGTGTATGTGATGGTTGTGAATTGGTGTTTGATGTATGTTTTGAAATGTTTTGATGTTTTTGCAAGTTACTATGGTTTATGAGTGTGTTTAGTTAAGTTTGTTTCAAGTGGAAAATGGTGGAAGAAAGAGGTTTGTTGGATGTGAGGTTGTTGTTGCTGGAATCAGGATTTTTGGCCTGACACGCCCATGAGCACGGCCAGGTCTTTAGGCGTGTCAATGGTTCTGTGTTCTTGGATGGGTGACACGAGCAGTGACACGCCCATGTCACTGAGCATGTCACAGCTTCTGTGTTGTAGTAGCATTGACACGTCCAGTGACACGCCCATGTCACTGAGCGTGTCATAGCTATTGTGTTGAGGGAGGATTGACACGGCCAGTGACACGCCCATGTCACTGAGTGTGTCAAAGCTTCTGTGTTGTGAGTTTAGGGCACGGTCAGGGACACGCCCGTGTTGTTGAGCATGTCATGTATAGAGTTTGCCCTAGTTGGTTCTTAGCCTTATTATCTCATGTGTATCTCTAAAGGAGTGTGTATTATCCCTTTTGGATTAGGTTTTGAAGAGGTTGAGTTGCCCTAATCCAAGTGTTGAAGAATTCTTGGAAGAGGAGTTTGGTGTTTTGTGAGTTGCTCTTGAGGTAAGTACAAACTTACATGGTTGCATACATTTACATGACTTTGAGACTTAACACATTTGATTATAAATGTGTTAAGTAATTTATTACATTGTTAATGCATTTGATTAATGTTATGATTTGCTAAATGTGAAAGATATGATGATCATTCAAAATGTATGTCCAATGCAATTGGTTATGTATACTCTAATGATGAGAGGTGAAGCCATTGTGGTTGGCTATAATGATGCAAATGAAATAATTGGGGCATGATTGCCAAGTTTGATTATGAGAAATGAAATGAGAAATGAATTGTGAAAGAAATTGATAATGAGATAAATGAATTAATTGTGTGCCTAGTATGTTATTCAATTTTTAGAGTTTTGGGTTTGGCGGCATGCCTATGAATTGCTGGACAGGTGAAAAGACCGGGTCGTAAGCCGAGTCTAGCTGATAAATGTGAAATATGATATTTTTGAGGTGAAAAGACCGGGTCGTAAGCCTCAAAAATAGTAACAGTCTAGCCGGGTTGAGGACCAAGATACTGGGGCCCTAGGGTCTAGCCGGGTTGAGGTCCAAGAGACTGGGTCTGTTACACTATCCATGGATAGATATATATGTATCGCCTACGGGCTTGACGAATGTGATTATGGACCAAAGCAGTAACTCTAAACTTTGAATAACATATTAGATCCTTTTTGGGCCAATGCTTGTCTTTGTTTCAATGTGAATCATAAATGGTAAAACAATTGAATAAGATAATGAAATGTAATGTTATGAATTATAGCATTTTGAATATGATCTCTATTGTTGAAAGTATGACATTGTAATTGCGTTAAAGCATATTGTTATTGTGGTTTGTACCACTAAGTCTATGGCTTAGCGCGATTGTGGTTCATCGCGCAGGTGACAGGGTAGAACCGGAGAGTTCATCTAGATCGAGTCGAGTCTAGACTCTAAAGTGTTGATTGTGGGCTTAAAGATCAGAGACGAACTGCCAAACATGTATAAACTTTATGTTTTGTAAATATTTATTTTGATATATATGTATATGTAAATACCGCTACATTTTCCGCTGCTTAATAAATAAATGTTTTACTTGTTATGTTCCATAATATATATATATATGAAATGTTTTAAATTTTCCTCATATTATTGTAGAAGAGAAAAATTGGGTTGTCTTATATAAATCGTGGCACTCCTGTATCCAGTATACGTATAGTACAGATGTAGTAGTATGTAGTATGCGTATACGGGGTATAGGGGTGTTACAAATATTTTGGTATCAGAGCCTAGGTTTGAGATTCTAAACCTAGGTCAATTGTAAGAAAAAGAAAATTTTAATTTTAAAATATGGTTTTTGAATAAGATACATGTTTTGGCACTGGGAGTCTCTTCTCTTTGATGAGGTATATTCTGCTGTGTTTGCAGATATAGGTAGTGATGGCATCTCAGTCACGTCAGTCCATAGAAGGGAGTGCTGAGAGTGTAGCTCCTGAAGAGGGTAGAGATGGAGCTAGGATTGAGAGAGCTGGAGAGGCACCTGCTCATGTGCAAGAGAGACTAGCTGCTGATGAGGTTCCGCCAGTTTGGCTAAGACATGTGGTAGAATTATTGAGGCAAGCTCCAGTGTAGCCACCGCCACCACAGCCACAAGTATCGATGAGAAGTTATGATAAATTGAGAAAGTATGGGGCTGAGGATTTCTTTGGTACTACAGATCCTGCAGTAGCTGAGTAGTGGTTGGATAGAGTTCAGAGGGTATTCATCTAGTTGCAAGCTACTCCTGAAGAGAAATTTGATTATGCTAGATCCCTTCTATAGAAAGATGCTTATGATTGGTGGAAAACGGTTTCTCATGCTATGGATGATCCACCGACTTTGTTTTATAGTGATTTTCTGCGGGAATTTGAGCAGAAATATACTCCGAGGGAGTATAAGGATGTCAAGAAGATGGAATTTCTGAATCTGAGACAAGATAACTGGACTGTGACAGAGTAAGAGGTAGAGTTCATCTGGTTGAGTCATTATGCTAGGGGGATTATTTCAGATGAGATTGACCGGTGTAGGAGATTTGAGGAAGGGTTGAGGCCCTCTATTATGTGTATTGTTGCTGGTTCCCGGTATCAGGATCTTTCCCAGCTTGTTGCAGCAGCCAGAAGTGTTGAGAGAGCACAGGCTATTGCAGCAGCAGCTACTGAAGAGGAGACCAGAGCTAGGAGATCCCAGTTTGAGGCAGGGTCTTCGTCTATGAAGAGAGGCCTAGGAAGTTTTGTTCCGAGAGTCAGTAGGAGCCAGAGGCAGTCGGGTAGGTCAGTTCAGTATCAGAGGCAAAGACCGAGACCTACAGTTTCTGTAACTAGTGCTCCGACTCCAGTGGTTCAGAGGTCTACTCCACCTACATGTGTCCATTGTGCTAGGATACATGGGGGTGTTTGTTGGAAGATTAGTGGATCAGCTGTGTGTTTCAGATGTGGATCACCTGACCATTTCATTAAAGATTGTCCTGAGATGCAGGAACATAGGCAGGCAGATTCTGCAGTTTCTCGACCTAGTGTGAGAGGAGGTCGAAGTGGCAGAGGTGTTAGTAGAGGTGGTCGACCTGGGATCAGTCAGAGAGGAGGCTCTACATCCGGAGGCAGTAGGCCAGATGAGGCTGGGTCTTCTTAGAGAGTGTATGTGATGCAAAGGCAACCGGATGCTTCAGCAGTCATTGCGGGTACATTTTCTTTATTTGGCATTTCAGTTCTTACTTTGATAGATCCAGGATCTACTCATTCATACATAAGTGCATCTATCTTGCCTGTGTCTGAATTGCATTCTGAGTCCTTAGGATTTGATGTCTTGGTGACAAATCCTTTAGGACATAGTGTTGTGGTGAGTAAGGTGCATTGTGATAGTTCAGTTGTGGTGCAAGGAGAGGAGTTTTTGGGTGATTTGATTGAAATGCCTTTTAAGGAATATGATTTGATTTTAGGTATGGATTGGTTGTCTAAGCATGGAGCTATGGTAGACTGTCAAAAGAAGTGTGTTACCTTAAGAACAGGTGATGGTAGAAGTGTGATGGTATCTAGTAAACAGAGGCAACTTGCATCCTTGTTTATTTCAGCTGTTGCAGCTGGGAAGTTGATTAGAAAAGGGTGTGATGCTTATCTTGCTCATGTTGTGGATACCAGAGTAGTGGGTACTCAACTTGATAGTATACCCACAGTTGTGGAATTCCCAGATGTGTTTCCTGAGGAGTTACCAGGGTTACCCCCTGAGAGAGAGGTTGAGTTTGGTATCGATTTGTTGCCTGGTACCACTCCCATCTCTATTACTCCTTATCGAATGGCACCTACTGAGTTGAGAGAGTTGAAGGTGCAGTTGCAGGAGTTGTTGGATAAAGGGTTTGTTGACCCTAGTATTTCTCCGTGGGGAGCACCTATTTTGTTTGTGAAGAAGAAGGATGGTACTTTGAGGTTGTGCATCGATTATAGGCAATTGAATAAGGTGACTATTAAGAATAAGTATCCTTTGCCTAGGATTGATGATCTCTTCGATCAGTTGAAAGGAGCAGTAGTGTTTTCCAAGATTGATTTGAGATCAGGGTACCATCAGTTGAGAGTCAGAGCTGAAGATGTTCCTAAGACAAATTTCCGCACAAGGTATGCGCATTATGAGTTCTTAGTGATGCCTTTTGGGTTGATGAATGCACCTGCAGCATTTATGGATTTGATGAATAGGGTGTTTAGGCCCTATCTAGATCAGTTTGTGGTGGTCTTCATTGATGATATTTTGGTATATTCGCATAATAAGGAGGATCATGACAAGCATCTGCGGATTGTATTGCAGACCTTGAGAGAGAAGCAAGTGTATGCTAAGCTGTCGAAGTGTGAGTTTTGGCTTGATCAAGTGACTTTTCTGGGTCATATAGTTTCAGCAGATGGTATAAGAGTTGATCCAAATAAAGTTGAGGCCATTTTGAATTGGAGTCCACCAAAGTCTGTGACTGAAGTCAGAAGTTTTTTGGGTTTGGCAGGCTATTATCAACGGTTTGTGAAAGATTTTTCTTTGATAGCTACTCCACTCACCAGATTACTTCGAAAGGGAGTTAGATTTGTATGGACAGATCAGTGTCAAGGTAGCTTTGAGCAGTTGAAGGAGATGTTGACTCAAGCTCCTGTTCTTACTTTGCCTGTGGAAGATAAACCATATGTGATTTACAGTGATGCCTTACATAATGGTTTAGGTTGTGTTTTGATGCAAGAAGGTAAAGTCATAGCTTATGCTTCTCGGCAGTTGAAGCCGCATGAGCTTAATTATCCGACGCATGATTTGGAGTTGGCAGCTATAGTGTTTGCTTTGAAGATTTGGCGACACTACTTGTATGGGGAGAAGTGTTTTATTTATACAGATCATAAGAGTTTGAAATATTTGGGTGTTTAGAGGGAGCTAAATCTTCGGCAAAGACGGTGGTTGGAATTAATCAAATACTATGATTGTTTGATTGATTATCATCCTGTTAAGGCAAATGTTGTTGCGGATGCCTTGACTCGGAAGTCTTTAGCAGGTTTGACTGTTTATTCACTCTCGTTGCTTGTTGAGTTGAGAGCGTTGCATGCTAGTTTTGAATTATGTGATGATGGTGCATTGTTGGCTCAATTGCAGTTGAGACCGGTGTTGTTGGATCAGATTAAAGAGGCTCAATTGGCTTATAAGAAAATTCAGAAAGTTGTGTCAGATTGCCAAAATGGGGAGAGCCGAGATTTCCATGTGAGAAGTGATGGTAGCCTTTGGTTCAAGGATAGATTGTGTGTTCCTGATGATGCTAGTTTAAGAAAGATTATTTTGGAAGAAGCACATCAATTGGTTTTTGCTATGCACCCTGGAAGTACTAAAATGTATCATGATTTGAAGCAGCATTACTGGTGGTTAGGTATGAAGAGAGATATAGCGGAATTTGTATCCAAGTGTCTCACTTGTCAGAGGGTGAAAGCTGAGCATCAAGTTCCAATAGGGTTGCTTCAACCTTTATCAGTGCCTGAATGGAAATGGGAATGTGTGACAATGGATTTTGTATCTGGTTTGCCGTTGACTCAGAAGAAGCATGATGCTATCTGGGTGATTGTTGATCGGTTGACAAAGATGGCTCATTTTCTTTCAGATCGGATGGACTATTCTCTGGATAAGTTGGCTGAGTTGTATATCAGTGAGATAGTAAAGTTGCATGGAATCCCAATTTCTTTAGTGTCTAATCAAGATCCTCGTTTTACTTCAAGGTTTTGGAAAAGTTTACATGGTGCTTTGGCTTCTTGATTGCACTTTAGCACTGCTTTTCATCCGCAGATAGATGGGCAGTCAGAGAGAGTGATACAGATTTTAGAGGACATGTTGAGAAGCTGTGTCATTGAATTCTCTGGAAGTTGGGACAGATTTTTGCCATTAATGGAATTTGCTTATAACAACAGTCATCAATCTAGTATTAAAATGGCACCATTTGAGGCTTTGGATGGAAGAAGATGCAGAACACCTCTGTGCTGGAATGAAGTTGGAGAAGGCAAGTTGATTGGTCCCGATTTGATTAAGGAAACAGAAGAGAAAGTGAAGATAATTCGGAATCGGTTGAAAGCAGCTTCAAATCGACAGAAATCTTATTCAGATTTGAAGAGAAGAGACATAGAATTTGATGTTGGAGATAAAGTATTTCTGAAAGTGTCTCCTTGGAAAAAGATTTTGAGATTTGGCAGAAAAGGGAAACTAAGTCCTCGTTTTATTGGACCTTATGAAGTATTAGCAAGAGTTGGACCAGTTACTTATCGAATTGCTTTGCCACCTAAGTTGGATAGAATTCACAATGTCTTCCATGTTTCTATGCTGCGGAGGTACAGATCAGATCCATCTCATGTTTTGTCGATTGAATCTATTGAGGTGAGTTTGAATCTGACTTTTGAAGAAGAACCAGTTGCTATTTTGGCACATGAAATGAAAGAATTGAAAAATAAGAAAGTACCACTTGTCAAGGTTCTTTGGAAGAATCATACAAAGGAAGAGTCAACTTGGGAGAGTGAGCAAGCGATGCAAAATCAGTATCATCAACTGTTTCAAACTTGAGATCAGGTAATTTCAAGGATGAAATTTCTTTTTAGAGAGGGAGAATTGTAATATCCCAAAGTATACCCTAAAAGTTTTGGAATATTTATTGTTGTATTTAGAT
The DNA here is from genome assembly GCA_947685225.1 of Garcia nutans. Lineage (NCBI taxonomy): Eukaryota > Viridiplantae > Streptophyta > Magnoliopsida > Malpighiales > Euphorbiaceae > Garcia > Garcia nutans. The sequence goes on along the minus strand of CANTUV010000003.1, from coordinate 8,536,807 downwards.
TAAATGTATATGTTTAAATGGAAAGAGAATGAGGTAAGGGAAGAGTGTATATGTTGTATATATAGTGATATATACAACATATACAAGTCAAAGAAATGGAAGTCAAAGAAGATTAATTAATTATTTTAAATTAATTAAATTAATTAAATGGAAAATTGAATTAGTGAGTGGATGAAGATATTTGATTATTTTAATATTTAATTGCTTGGTGGAGGTTTAAAGAGAAGAAGTGGTTGGCCTTGCCATTCATTCTTTTTCTTCTTCTTCTTTCTTTGTTGTTGGCCGGGTATCACAATAGCAAGAGAGGAAGAGAGTTTTTGATTTTCCAAACTCAAGATTGAAGGATGTTTCAAGTGATCAAGTTGGAAATCTAAGAAGTTTCATCATTTTTGGTAAGTTTCCACTTGATTCCTTAGTTTTCTTTTAAGTTGTATTTTGTTTGATGGTTGATTATTGATGGTATAAGTATGTTTGATTGTGGGGTGTTTGAGAGTATTTGGTTTATTTGATTTTGATTTTTAGGGTTGGATTGAAGAGAAAGTGTTAGGTTTGGTGGAAGAACAAGTGTTGTGTTTGTGTTGTGTGTATGTGATGGTTGTGAATTGGTGTTTGATGTATGTTTTGAATTGTTTTGGCATTTTTGCAAGTTACTATGGTTTATGAGTGTGTTTCGTTAAGTTTGTTTCAAGTGGAAAATGGTAGAAGTAAGAGATTTGTTGGATGTGAGGTTGTTGTTACCGGAATTAGGATTTTTGGCCTTACACGCCCATGAGCACGGCCAGGTCTTTGGGCATGTCAATGGTTCTGTGTTCTTGGATGGGTGACATGAGCAGTGACACGCCCATGTCACTGAGTGTGTCACAGCTTCTGTGTTGTAGTAGCATTGACACGTCCAGTGACACGCCCATGTCACTGAGCGTGTCATAGCTACTGTGTTGAGGGAGGATTGACACGACCAGTGACACGCCCATGTCACTGAGCGTGTCAAAGCTTCTGTGTTGTGAGTTTAGGGCACGGTCAGAGACACGCCCGTGTTGTTGAGCGTGTTATGTGTAGAGTTTGCCCTAGGTGGTTCTTAGCCTTATTATCTCATGTGTATCTCTAAGTGAGTGTGTATTATCCCTTTTGGATTAGGTTTTGAAGAGGTTGAATTGCCCTAATCCAAGTGTTGAAGAATTCTTGGAAGAGGAGTTTGGTGTTGTGTGAGTTGCTCTTGAGGTAAGTACAAACTTACATGGTTGCATACATTTACATGACTTTGAGACTTAACACATTTGATTATAAATGTGTTAAGTAAATTATAACATTGTTATTGCATTTGATTAATGTTATGATTTGCTTAATGTGAAAGATATGATGATCATTCAAAATGTATGTCCAATGCAATTGGTTATGTTTACTCTAATGATGTGAGGTGAAGCCATTGTGGTTGGCTATAATGATGCAAATGAAATAATTGGGGCATGATTGCCTAGTTTGATTATGAGAAATGAATTGTGAAAGAAATTGATAATGAGATAAATGAATTAATTGTGTGCCTAGTATGTTATTCAATTTTCAGAGTTCTGGGTTTGGCGGCACACCTATGAATTGCTGGACAGGTGAAAAGACCGGGTCGTAAGCCAAGTCCAGCAGATAAATGTGAAATATGATATTTTTGAGGTGAAAAGACCGGGTCGTAAGCCTCAAAAATAGTAACAGTCTAGCCGGGTTGAGGACCAAGATACTGGGGCCCTAGGGTCTAGCCGGGTTGAGGTCCAAGAGACTGGGTCTGTTACACTATCCATGGATAGATATATATGTATCGCCTACGGGCTTGACGAATGTGATTATGGACCAAAGCAGTAACTCTGAACTTTGAATAACATATTAGATCCTTTTTGGGCCCATGCTTGTCTTTGTTTCAATGTGAATCATAAATGGTAAAACAATTGAATAAGATAATGAAATGTAATGTTATGAATTATAGCATTTTGAATATGATCTCTATTGTTGAAAGTATGACATTTTAATTGCATTAAAGCATATTGTTATTGTGGTTTGTACCACTAAGCCTATGGCTTAGCGCGATTGTGGTTCATCGCGCAGGTGACAGGGTAGAACCGGAGAGTTCATCTAGACCGAGTCGAGTCTAGACTCTAAAGTGTTGATTGTGGGCTTAAAGATCAGAGACGAACTGCCAAACATGTATAAACTTTATGTTTTGTAAATATTTATTTTGATATATATGTATATGTAAATACCGCTACATTTTCCGCTGCTTAATAAATAAATGTTTTACTTGTTATGTTCCATAATATATATATATATGAAATGTTTTAAATTTTCCTCATATTATTGTAGAAGAGAAAAATTGGGTTGTCTTATATAAATTGTGGCACTCCTGTATCCGGTATACGTATAGTACAGATGTAGTAGTATGTAGTGTGCGTATACGGGGTATAGCGGTGTTACAAAAGTGGTAAATGGTGGAATTGGAGTATTAATGAGATTTTGATGAGAATTGAATAAATAATGATAAGTTAATAATTGGTGTGCATGTAAGTGACTTTAAATGAGTAATGTTGTTATTATTGAGTTATGCATGTGTATGTTAAAGAGATAAAGGAAGTGAAATTAAGATTTTAGCTTGGGAAAGGAGAAGGGAAGTTAGTATATATTTATTTAAATGATTGACATTCTATAAATGTGATTTTGTCTCAATGTCTATGATTGTTTTGCAATATGGGTATTTACATAATCAATGCAAGGTGGCATAGTTATGTGATGTGTATTACAATGATCATTTGCCAATATAGGATAATATGTATACATAAGATATGTGAAATAAATTAATGTTATGTAGTAAGGTTTACTCAACGGATAAGTTTTTATAAAGTGATAATATGTGGAATGAGTCACATTATGATGTGACTCATGGTTATATATTGTAAATGTGCTTTAGTGTGTAATGTTTGTGAAATGTGGAGAATGTGCCACATTGTGATGCTGCTCATCGCTATGTATACTGAAATGTGCATGTGAGGTATGTTTGAATGTGTAAAATGGAAATGGTCATGAAATATTTATGTTGGCACTGTGGAGTCAATTTGCCAATAGTATGTCATGATGTTATTGTGCTTACAGGCAAGACACATTTGTGTTGAATATCTTTGTGCTGAGGAGATGGCCTTCAGGCAATGATAGACACTTCATCTCCTCTGCCGAGAGAGGGTGGCCAACGAGTGATTTAAGTGACACTTGCCCTCGGTGTCAATATAGGCGGCCTACTGGTTATGGTAAGACACTAGCCTCAATGTCCATAGGGGCGGTCTTTGGGTGATTGATGCGACACTTGCCCCGGTGTCAAAATGAATTAAACTGGTTTTGTGCATAAACTGGTTGGGACTAATATATGTGTCTGTATGAGAATGTGTGCATGTATAAGCTGCTTAGGTGTTTTGTGTTAGGGTTTACAAAATATTAAGTATCTTTTGAAAATATGTGATACATTGTGTAATGGTCTTTATATGTTGATAAGTATTTATTTTTATATTTATAAATATTTATTATTATTAAAATATGTACCACTAAGAAAAATTGCTTAGTGCGGTTGTAAATATTGCGCAAGTGATGGAACTGCAAAGTAGAGTGACAAGAGTGAGTTTGTGATTGAAGCATTCATTTTGCCCGAGACCAATAGTTCCAGGTGTAGAATCTTAATTTTAGCCCTAAGTTAATCTGATCTTAATTAAAGAAGACCAAGCTAAATATCGTCTAATTTTAAAAGCTTAAACCTAGTTTTAGCTTTCAAATAGGTTGGTCCAATTTTAAAAGGCCTAAATTGAGTTGGTTCACTTTTTGAAACCCAAAACTAGTCTGATTTTTTAAAGGCACAAATCAAATTGGTTCAGCTTAAATTAAATTTGTTCAGCCTAAATATTAAAATTTTACACCGGTTTGAGTTGGGACGAGTCCAGGGTGACATGAGCAAGGGCTTAAGTCAATTTGGGTACACAAATCGACATGGGCTGGCTCCATATCAATTTGGACATGCCAAATCGACATGAACCTAATTCTAAAATAATTTTGGCTGGCAATTTAATTTCCTAATCAAGTTAGAATTCATGTAAACCTCAGATTAAGCTGTTAGGTTTAGGGTTAGTCTCAATTTGCCTATAAATAACAATGTTTAATACTAAAGCTAGGATCGACAATTATCAACAACTATCAGCAACCAGTAACAAGCAATGATTAAGGAGCAAACCCAGCAACTAGCACGGATTAACAAAGTAACAACCATCAACATACCAAAGGCAGTAACCACTGCCTTTATTATTGCTCAGCTAAAAATAGCAATTGGTGCAGGCAGTAGCTTAGATCAACATATAATTTGGTGGAGCCTTCAATACAGGTTGACATGAACCTAATTCTAAAATAATTTTGGCTGGCAATTTAATTTCCTAATCAAGTTAGAATTCATGTAAACCTCAGATTAAGCTGTTAGGTTTAGGGTTAGTCTCAATTTGCCTATAAATAACAATGTTTAATACTAAAGCTAGGATCGACAATTATCAACAACTATCAGCAACCAGTAACAAGCAATGATTAAGGAGCAAACCCAGCAACTAGCACGGATTAACAAAGTAACAACCATCAACATACCAAAGGCAGTAACCACTGCCTTTATTATTGCTCAGCTAAAAATAGCAATTGGTGCAGGCAGTAGCTTAGATCAACATATAATTTGGTGGAGCCTTCAATACAGGTTTTGTCTTCTGAACTCTTTAAAATAATAACAAGTTTCGTTTACTAATATTATGAAGTTCATGATTTATGTGGTTTGATTGAATATGTTCAATAAGGCTTTAATTGATAATGCAATCAATTTATATTTATTAAACATGTCTAGTAGCCAGGTCCCATGCAATTATTTATCAAAAATCCATGTTAAAGTAGCCTTAACGTTTTTACAATAATCATATTTTTGATAAAACCCTAATCTATGTTTCTAAAAACTAAAAACCCTAAACCTATTTTCTCCAACATTAAAACCCTAATATGTTTCTCAATTTCCAAAACCCTAATCTGTTTCCTAACTTCCAAAACCCCTAAATAAGTTTCTAAATAACCTTGGTTATTTTCTAAAACCCTAAAACCTTAATTCCTATGAATATAAAACCCTATATTATATAAAAACCCTAATTTCCCAACAAAACCATATCTTATAAACCATTTATCTTTCAAGGATGATGCTCCCTTGACCTCCTTGATCCCCTAACCGGCTAGTGGGACCGCCGTAAGCATGACCCTCATCGTCATGCCCTATATTTCATTATTGGGTTAATATTAAGCTCTATTTATAAATTGTAATTTTTATAACTTCCTTATGTTAAACTCAAATTTATTATTTCTTTGATGATTAAACAACATGTTTGGATTATTTGTTTTGCTATGAATGGTGTTAATTTTATTATTGCAAGGATGTAAAAGACATGTTTCGACACTATGTGGGTGTCTTATTCATTTAGATTGTAATTTAATTTGTTTAAAGACTTTGGGACAATTGTAAGGGACACATTTCTACCTTTTAATGGGTATCCTATTTTATTTATTTTTTTTGTGAAAATTTAAGGATTCTAAAGGTATGTTTCCATCTAAGGATGGGTATCCATATTGTTTTGTGATGTACTATTTTATTTTATTTTATGAATGAATCCATTTTTAATTGCATGTAGTATGGGTAATAACATAATATTTAAGAATTCAATGATATTTAGACCTAAATAGGAGGCTAGTTCCAATGAACCAGGCGTTATGGGGGTGCTGGACCATTTCTTACCTTTCCCATAAGTATCCAACTTTTCAAACCTATTAAGGGGTTGAGGATTCCTTAGGAATTGAGTCATCACCCTTTTTTTCCTGGCCTGTATGGGTGGCCACTCCATTTTCTTTAGGTTTAGGCCCTTGTTCTCTGAGGCCCTGAGCCTAACAGTGTCGAAGTCACAAGAATAATTCCACATGGGAGGGGTCAAAAATCCCCACTCACAGTGGCAACTCCACTGGGGATAAAAGAAGTTGATTTTGTTGGTCTTTATATTATTGTCAGCGGGGATTTTTTCCCCCACTCCCATGTGGAATGGTTCTTGTGACTTTGGCACTGTTAGGCTCATGACCTTAAAGAACACTGGCCTAAACTCTAAGAAAATGGAGTCGCTACCCGGATAGGCTAGGAAAAGAAAGGGGTGGATGACTCGATTCCTAAGGAATCCCCAACCCCTTAATGGGTTCGAAAAGTTTGAAAAGTTCCTAAGGAATGACCCAGCACCCCCACAACTCCCGGTTTATTAGAACCGACCTCCTTTTCTGGTTTAGATATTATAAAATTCTTAAATATTATAATATTATCCATACTACATGTGAATATAAAATAAATAAAAAATTTATTGCATTAAAATCAAAACAAGTCAAAACAAAACAAAAAATGGGCACCAATATGAGATGGAAACATGCCTTTACAACCATGTCCAATGTCTAAAATAAAATAAATAGGATATCCACCAAAAGGTGAAAATGTATCCTTTTACATTAATCCAAAACTTTAAATGATAAACTAAATTAAATAAAAAAATCGAGGCACCCACAAAGTGAAAACATGTCTTTTACAATTCAAATTAATCAGATAAATTAAATCATTCAAGCATGATATTTAAAACAAAACATCCATCATCAAATAAGCCGTCCATCATATAAACAAATCAAATAGATAAATGAAACTAGAGTTTAAGCTATTAAATAAACAAATTTAGGGTTTTAGATTTAAAAGGTTGGTTTTATAGTTTAGGGATTGGAATTTTAAAGCTACTGGATAAAGTTGGTTTGGGAAAATAGATTTTAGAAATTAAGGTTTGGATTTCGGAAAACAGTTTAGAGTTTTAGAAAATTATGAAAAAAGATTAGGGTTTTCATAACTAGGGTTTATGATTTAGAGTTGAAAGTTGATTTTGAGGTTTTAAGAAACAGGTTACTGAGATATTAGGGTTTGGGAAAATAATTATCAAGGCTTTGGATTTTAAGATTAGGAATTTGACTTTACAGACTAGGGTTTTAGTGTTTTGATTTTGAAAAATAGGCTTTATAAATGAGGGTTTGGGATTTAGAAAAACAATTTATGATTTTTGAAGTTAAGAAATATGGTCAGGGTTTTAGAAAGACAAACTATGGCTTAGGATTTTGAAAATTACACCAATTGATTTGAGACTTTGATTTACTGGATGAAACAACACAGATTGAATTTTGATTTTATAAAATATGGAATTATGGTTTAGCAAGGTAAAACTACTGAACTAAAATAATAATAAAAAATAAACAAACAAAATATTTCAAAGAAAAGATAATATGATTATTGCATGCCTTAAATAAGTTGAATTTAGGAAATAAAACCTATGTTGAAGGCTTCACCAAATTGAATAGACTAATCCAAGCTATTGCCTGCACCAATTGTTACTTCTGACTGAGCAAAGATAAAGACAGTAACTTGTTACTGCCTTTGGAGTATGGATGCTTTGTCATTTTGTGCGAAGTGATTTGTATGTTACTTATTGATCATTCTTGCCACCCCCTGCTGATTAAAAATCCTGTATTTATATAAGATACATTAGGTTAAATTCAAAGACTCCTAAAGCTAATCAGATTATAATTAGAATTGGAAGTTGATTTAAATTGAATATGGACGCAATCAAACCCAAAGTTCAAAAATAATGTTGAACAGTTGGAGTTGGCTGCCAATTCGAGCTTGTGGCAAATTGGGCATGCCAATTCGCAGCAACTGGCCAAGCCTGCGGTGAATCGGGGCTACCAATTCTCTGTCGGCCTATGGATTGTGCCTAGGCTTGTGGCAAACTGGGTGTGCCAGTTCATCGCGGCTAGGCTTGCACCCAGGCTTGCGTGCCTGGGGGCCTACTGGCCTGCACCCAGGCCTGTGGCGAACTAGCAGTTTGTCGTAGCTAGGCTCGTGCCAGTTCACCGCGCCTAGGCCTGTGACGAACTGGGTATGTCAGTTTGCCGAGGCTAGGCCAGCGCATAGGCCTACGGTGAACTGGGCGTACAGTTTGCCAGGGCTAGGCCAATACCAAGGCTTGCGGCGAACTAGACATGCCTAGTTCATCATGGCTGATCCTTGTGGCGAACCCAAGCATGCCAAAAAAAAACTGAACTTAGGCCAACTCATCTTGTAGCAGACCTATTTTATCACTAAAAATTTCAACCAACTTATTTAGGTTTTTTTTAAATTGGACCGACCTAAAATGAAATAATCAGACCAAATTTAATTTAACCATTTTAATTGGGATCGACTAGCTTAGGGCCAAAATTAAGGGTCTACAATTATTTTATTCTTTCTTATTATGATATTATCCATCGCATCATATTAGATTGCATTATGTACGTGAGTTAGCACGCCCATGTTACTCGTGTTGTGTTAGGTAAGGGATACCGTAATTTTACTCAAGGTATGGAGATCAAGCATGGCATAACCACTCATAACCTCGTACCATTTGGTATACACTTGCTATGGGAGCCTAAACTTGTCAACCCAAAGACTAAAGCCCATGTAGTTGGCCTAGGTACTTTCCATAAGTTTTTATCCAAATGCTTGTTGTTTGACTACGATTATCTTGGTGTGAATCATAGCTTATTTGGTTTGTTACATTCCTAATATGACCTAATTATATTGTATGCCCAAAAGACCAAAACTATTTTTAAAACTTTTCAAGATGGTCTTTGGGCATAAAACCTTTTCCAAGATGGGTCAAAATTCTTTTTACCTCATGGCCCAAGATCAAAGCCCAAAATCTATAAATCTTTTCTCAAATGGGTCTTTCACATCATGGCCTAAGACTAAAGCCCAAAATTCAAATCTTTTACTATGGGCTTTTAAACAAAAAAAATTTTGCACTTCATTTAAATTAAAACCTTTTTCAATGGGCTTTTTAACATTTATTAAAATCTATTCTTAAGTAGGCTTACAACTAGTTAGGTCAGTTATGGAATACCTAAAATCAATTGTAGGCCTAGTTTATACCAAGATTTATTAATCATGGGCTTGTTTTGTGGCATGAATCATTAGTTGCTTTTTCAAATGGGAAATTTATTTATGATAAACCCTTTAATTTAGTTTTAATCCATAATATAGCATAAAAGCTATTTTTAGTTGATCCAATGGAATAAGGCTTAATTAATGGGAATTATCGTGGATTGACTTCTAAATTTGAAAATACAATTATTGGTTAAACAGTCTGAGTGAATTGTTCAAAAATAAGATACCCCATGTTGGTATTATGTTGACCATATACCTAGGAAAAGAGACTCGTCATTCGTGTGTGGAAGATATAAGGTTGGAAGGTTCGCTCCTATTCTTTTAGTTTGTTTGTTTGTTTATTACTTGTGCATCCATGTATACATGCATACATACATTGCATTTGATCCTTTTTGGCTCACAGTCCTAGAGATAGCAGTTCATGAGCCTACAACAATTCGACCTACGGCAATGTCATAGAATCCAGCCACAACTTAGGCAGCTTCTCACCAAAAGTGATGGATCCTGAGCAAGTTCAGAAGATGGTAGATGATGCAATCAACTCCAAAATAGAAGAACTAAAGGAGGCCATAACTGAGACCATGAAAAGCCAACTAGCTGCATTATTGGAAAATATTGTTGAAGCATCTGCTATTACTAAGAAGCCAAGAGACAAGGGAAAGGCTAAAGTTTGTGAAGTAGCTATGGATGATGACAAAGTGACAATGGATGATGATGATGACTGGGCTCAGTATTTCCAAGATCCTCAAAATAAGAAAAAAGAGCCAAAAGCTATGGAAAAGTCAACTGTTGAAAAGACTAAAACTTCGGACATAGAAATGATGATCGTTGATTTAGAGAAGAAATTCAAAAAGAAGCTAAAAACTAAAGAGATGTCAAAGGTGGACAAACTATTTGAACAAAATGAAGAAGTCCCTTACAAATTCAAGATGCCTTCCTTTGCCATGTTTGATGGAACTGGGAACCCTAATCTCCATGTGAAGCAATACATCATTATTATGCAGCCTGTCCAAGCTACTGAGGCTCAAACTCTAAGGTACTTCATACTCTCATTGGATCCTATTGTGCAAAATTGGTTCAACTCCTTAGAGGATAGTGCTTAGAAGAATTAGGAATCATTGTACAAAGCCTTCATCCAATAATATGGGTATAATGCTGAATAATAAGTTACTTTGATAGAGGTAGAGTCGATAAGGCAAAAACAGAATGAAAACTTCATTGACTATGTCAAGAAGTAGATAAACAAGGTTGCATTGCTCAAGAAAATTCCAGATGAGTCAGACAAGATTATGATGATTGTGAGAGGGGTGCTGCCCAATCTTCGTGCAAGGATATCTCACACACTTATCAGGGATTTCAATATCTTCTCCAAGCTGGCTTGCAAATAGAAGAATGGGAAAGTGAGAAGAACCATTTTCTGGAAAAAGGAATGAGAGAGGAAATTATCAGTATGGCAGTCAAGGCACATAGAAAGTGGTGGATGTCAATGCAACTAGTCAAGCAAATAGGAAGCAGTTTTCAAATATGGGGAGACCTTTGTCTTGGATTTTTAACAAGCTGCAGAAAAAAGGGCTGTTACAACCATTAGCTTCTCGACCTTTGTCAAATCCTTTACCCCCAAATTTTGATACCAAAGCCTTTTGTCAATTTTATTAGACACAAGGACATGAGACAGATAGATGTATTTAGTTAAGACAAGAGATCCAAGATTTGATTGACAATGGAAAACTACCTGAGCCTGATAAGCCCGACACTAAGAATAATCCTCTGCCCAAATTTGAAAGGGTCCCACCACCTGTAACCTTCATGATAGAGGGAGGATTGAAGGAAAGTTTTATCTTATCATCTTGTCAAGATATAGATAAAGAAACTGTTAAAGAAGGGGTTGCTAGTTTTGGCTCTTGTCCCTAACATAACCAAGTAGATGAAGCATTGTTCGACTCCAACTCAATAAAACCTTCCTTGACTTATTGGTTATTTATTTTATTTTCTATCTCTGATGTTTTCTGGAATAATTATGCTTTTCAAATTAAGACTATTTGAATTAATTATTTTCTTTAAATTTTTGTTGGTCTTTTGTTTATTTTGGTGCTTAACCGATGACAAGTCTACCTTGATATTCATAAATTAGCGTATCTAAGCATCATGATCTGAATGACTTTACTAGGTGAGAGAGTTGTTCTATAGCATTGAGCTATGTATGCTTACTTAGAGAGGTTCCTACATAATTATGAATGTCTAGGTCCTAGTCAATCGTAGAACATGCTTTGATGAACTTTCGAGGCAAAATTGTACTCTACTTATTTAAGGGATAAATGATCTAGGCATTGTTTAATAAGCCAACAACTAGTATCTGCCCTATTAATATCAATCCCTAGTTTGTCCCTTCGAGCCTTTATGAAACTTTTAGCTTGCTTTTATTGGCTTGTAAACCCCAACAACCTTCCTTTAACTGTTGTGATACTCATGGCAAGTCTGATGATCACTAAGGTACTAAGAGCTAAAGAAGATCAAGGAAGAAGATGTATAGTCAAGATCACAAAGCTAGTTGCAGCTTACCCAAATTGGACTTAATATCTCAGATCTATTAAGGCACCGAAGGGTCCGTCCTTACTGAAGCTGACTCACTCTAATTAGGCTCACTCTAATTCACTCATCCATAGTCAGAAGCATAGAATGATGCAAACAAGACAACTCTCTTAGAGCTAGGATAAAAAAAAGAAAAAAAAAGAAAAGAAAAGAAAGAAAAAAGAAAAGAAAAAAAGAAGAAAATATATATATATATAAAGGAAAAAGAAAATAAAACCCAAAAAAGGCAGTTTAGAAAGTCAACATAGTTTTTTACCTAAAGTGGTAGAAGACTTCCACTTAGTCTAGCCCAGCTAAAGACTGAAATACAATCAAAGAAATTAGGAAAAGACCATGTTTCATTTTTCAGTCCTGTAATCTTGAAAGCCTTAGATTTGATAAAGGGAAAAAGTCAAAATAATGGTCCTGGGTTTTTGCAAAAGAAGAAGATCAAGTTCATACTGATCAAGTCTAGGTTTCCGCCAAGAAGATGGAATAACATTCAAGCTTTATCTTTTCATGAAGCAATAAGATGCCTAAATGGTGAAAATGGAGTCCAGAGTTTAATGTTTCCAACTATGTATGATTCCAACATAAAGTTTGAAGTGTGAAGATTTGTCAATATTATTACATCAACTCCAATCTGAAATTGGCCTTCACTTAACCCTTATAGACCTCATTTCAAGCCTGTTAAAGACCCGTTGATCTTTCTTAATAGGTGGAGTTTATTAGTGAAGATTGTTTAAATAAGCATGCATATGAGGTAGGCAATATTTAAACTTAATGAGACCTTTGGTCAAGTAATGTGTATGTGCCTATCTGAAGTGCAACAGTTCTTGCACAAATGGAAATAATTCCTGAGTTTAGTATGGTAACTAAGGTTGTCATGTTATAGATATGTTAATTTAAGAAAATTGATCCCGAGGTATAATGATACTGGTTTGACAAAGCCAAAATATAACTTTAAAAAAAACAAAAAGGAAAATTTGTCATACAAAATCGTCAAGTTAAGGGAAGTATGTTGCATTGTCAATCCTCAAAAAGTGGGCTAATGAAAGGATTATTTGCAAGGTCATGAGGAAGTTTCCAATCAAATGTGTTGAAATGGATGTTTGTTGTGTCTCTAGCTATACTGCTTAGGCCCACACTATTCATGATTTTATCTTGAAGATAAAAGCCATATATGTGAAGGCTTCTGATATTCTAATGCAAGACCTGAATGAGCATCTAGAAAGAAGGAATGGGAATGCTTTAGCTGATCATGTCGGTCTGTGAGTCTATAGAATCATTGTAAGTATCACTCATTTATATCATGCATACATGAATATATCACACTTCATTTTTGTTGCATTGCCTATTCTTTGTCAAAGTGAACAACAGATACCCTGTAAAGCAAACATGAAGTAGATACAGAATCAGGGGGCATGGAAGGTCCATTGCTTAAGGAAGATCTAGTCACTTTACAAAAATGGAGATGCGTGCTTGAACAAGGAACCAGACATAACACACACATCGATCAGAGCTTGCATGGGAACAAAATCATTGATTGAGCCAATATAGAGGGCAAAACTTCCTCTTTTCAATTATTGATTTTATGCGTGTACAAAATATTTTCAGACTCACTTTCAATATTTTGCCAAGCAGGAGGCAAAGAGAGGATATGAGGGATAGCTAAAAATAGCTAATTTTTTTTTGCAAAAAGAAGAAAGTAAGAATCCTAAAAGAATGAAGATACAAAAGATAAAAGATTACTCTAGCTGAAAGAGCTGAAGCTAATACATGAGAATATCCAAGGATAAAGATCTATTTATGAAGGGTGAAGACCCATTGTCCAAGGATGAAGATCCGTTATGAAAAGTAAAAACATAAAGCAACCGGTTAGAAGAAAGTCGAAACTCTCAAAATGATAGAAGGTCAGTGTAATATCCCAAATAATACCCTAAAATTTTGAAATTGCTAATTGTTGAAATTGAATTAAATGATTTTAAGTGTATATATGATTAAGTGGAAAGAAGGGAAAAGGGAAGTCTGTATATGTTGTATATATGAAGATATATACAACATATACAAGTCAATATCTTAATAATAAGGTCAAAGGATATTTTAATTAATTATATATTAAATATTGATAGTGGAAGATGATTTTTGTTTATTATATTATAATAATATATTAATGCTTGGTGGAGATTAAAGAGGGGATTTATGTGGTTAAGTGAAGTGGAGTGGTTTAGTGAAGTGGAGTGGTTTTGACTATTTTCATCATCTTCTTCTTTCTTCTCCAAGGGGGCCGGCCATCACCATTAGCAAAGGAAAGAGATAAATTGTTGCTTGCTAACTCAAGAAATTGAAGGATTTCAAGAGATCAAGTTAGAGTTTTAAGGATTTTCTTCATATTTGATAAGTTTCCAACTTGTTTCTTTGATTTCTTTTGAGTTTGTGTTTATGAGTTTGGTGGATGGTTGGTGTAGTTATGTGTATGGTTGATTTTGGTGTATTTGAGGTTGTTTTGTTTAGTTAACTTTGATTTTGGGGTTGGATTGAAGAAAAGGTTAAGTTTGGTGAAGAAAATAAGAGTTATGGATTGTGTAAGTTTTGAGTTGTGAAATATGGTTGTGATTTTGTTTTGATGCATGTAATTGAGTTGTTTTGATGTTATGCAAGTTTATTATGGTATATTGATGGATTTGGTTGAGTTTGTGTGGTGTTGTTAAGGTTATAGAAAGATGTTTGTTGGATGTGGCATTTTTGGTGTCGATATCAAGTTTTTGGCCTGACACGCCCAGTAGCACGGCCAAGTCTTTGAGCGTGTCATTGGTTCTATTTTTAGTGTTGGTGACACAAGAAGTGACACGCCTATGTCACTGAGCGTGTCACAGCTTCTGTGTTGGAGTAGTATTGACATGTCCAGTGACACGCCCATGTCACTGAGCGTGTCATAGCTACTGTGTTGTTAAAGATTGACACGTCCAATGACATGCCCATGTCACTGAGCATGTCATAGTTTCTGTGTTGGAGGAGGATTGACATGTGTAGTGACACGCCCACGTCACTGAGCATGTCAAAGCTTCTGTGTTGTGGGTTTAGGGCATGGTCAGGGATACGCCCGTGTTGTTGAGCGTGTCATGTGTAGAGTTTGCCCTAGATAGTTCTCTTCTTTATTTTCTTATGTGTATCACTAAGTGAGTATGTATAATCACATTTGGATTAGGTTTTGAAGAGAATTGAGTTACCCCAATCCAAGTGTTGAAGGATACCTTGGAAGAGGAGATTGGAATTGGTGTTTGTTGCTCTTAGAGATAAGTACAAACCTTAAATGATTGCATATATTTACATGACTTTGGGACTTAACACATTTGGTTGGAAAATGTGTTAAGTTACCTACTATATTGTTGGTGTATGAGAATAGTGCTATGATTTGCATAATGTGAGCTATGTGAAACATATAATGATGATTCAAAATGTATAGATAATGCAATTTGTTATGTATACACTAATGATGGTATGTAAAGCCATTGGTGATGGCTATACTGATATAAATGGGATATTTGAGGCATTGTGCCTAGGTGATTATGAGAAAATAAGAAAGGATTTGATAATGAAATTATGAAAGAATTGTGTGCCTAGTATGTTATTCAATTTTCAGAGTTTTGTTGTTGGTGGCATGCCTAAAAAGTAACAATCCCTTGTAGCTGAGTTGGGCTTGGTCCTTGAAGCCTAGTTGGGTGTTACATGATGTAGCAGACCCTTGAAGCTGGGTTGGGCCTAGTCATTGAAGCCTAGTTGGGATGTTACGTATGAGGTAATCCTCATTGTGATTATGATTTGCCTTCGAGCTAGATAAATGTGATTATTGGACCAAAGCAGTAACTTTGGAATTTGAATGGCATATTAGATCTTTTTGGACCCATGCTTGTCTTTGCTTAAATGTGAAATATGATTTTTAAATAATTGAGTAATATAATGTTATAAGTTATGGTATTTATTTGTTTTGTGCATTAGCATTGCAATTGAATAATATTGTTATCAAGGTTTGTACCACTAAGCTTCTGGCTTAGCGCGATTGTGATTTATCTTGCGGGTGACAGGGTAGATCCGATTGAGCCAGAGAGTTTTGCTAGACCGAGTCGAGTCTAGGCTTGAGATTGTAAGAGTAGTGTTGATTTGGACATCAAGATTAGAAATGAACTGCCAGCATGTATAAATTCTATATTTTTGTAAATATTGATTTTGATGTATACATATGTATATTCCGCTGCATATTCCGCTGCTTATTAAACAAATGTTTTAGATAAAACAAATGCTTATATATATGTATTTTAACAAGAAATATTTTATCTATTACTTTCTATAATATAAGTTAAATATTTTTAGTTTACTCAGATTGACTTATGATGATTTGAATTAGAGTTTAAAGTTTGCTTTTGTTTAAAATGGATTGTGACATTCTTGTATCAGGTATACGTATATTACATATGTGGGTGTATGTGGTGTACGTATATAGGATACAAGGGTGTTACAGTCAGTCCAGCTAGAAGAGCTGAAATCAATCCATTGAAGAATGGAGCATATTAGCTAGAAGAAAGCTGAAATTCTCAAACAACAAAAGGTCAATCTAGAAGAGCTAAAGTTGATCTTTTTTTTACTCTTTGAAGCATCCATTATTCAGTCTATATTGGATTTGGTGAAGTATCCTGATGACACAATCTCTTGCCTATATCAAATTTGGTGAAGTATCCTGATGGTACAATCTCTTGCCTATATCAGATTTGGTGAAGTATCCTGATGGCACAACCCCAACCTATATTGGATTTGGTGAAGTATCCTAATGGCACTATCTCTTGCCTATATCAAATTTGGTGAAGTATCCTGATGTCACAATCTCTTACCTATATTAGATTTGGTGAAGTATCCTGACGGCACAACCCCATCCTATATTGGATTTAGTGAAGTATCCTAACGGCACTATCTCTTGTCTATATCGAATTTGTTGAAGTATCCTGATGGCACAATCTCTTACCTATATCATATTTGGTAAAGTATCCTGATGGTACAACCTCTAGCCTATATTGAATTTGGTGAAGTATCCTGACAACACTATCTCTAGCCTACATTGGATTTGGTGAAGTATCATAACGGCACAATCTCTTGCCTATATCAGATTTGGTAAAGTATCCGGATGGCACAACCCCTAGCCTATATTAGATTTGTTGAAGTATCCTGACGGGAATTTTTATGAATTTGTTGAAGTACCAAAACCCAAACAATCTCGGTTCAAGAACCCAAATTATTTTTTAGTCCAGAATTCAATCGGGTCTAGAATCTAAACCAACTTAGGTCTAGAGCCTAAATCATTTTTGAGTCCATAACTCATTCCGGGTCCCGAACCCAAACCATCTCAGGTCTAGAACCCAAATCATTTTTTAGTCTAGAACTCAATACTGGTCTAGAACCCAAAACAAATTCAATCATCGGGTCAAGTACCCAAATTCAGTCTCGGGTCCAGAACCCAATTCAATCTCAGGTACAGAATCCTAATCCTGCTCTCAGGTTGAGCACCTTTATCCAGTCTCAGGTCGAGAATCCAAATTCAATCATCGGGCTGAGTACCCAAATTCAATCATCAGGTCGAGTATCCAAATCCAGTATCGGGTTAAGAATCTAAATTTAGTATCGGGTCGAGAATCCAAATCTAGTCTTTAGTCGAGAATCTAAAATCCAGTATCGAGCTCAGAACCCAAATCTAGTCTCGAGTCGATAACCTAAAATCTAGCCGTAGACCCTTATTTGTTGACCTAGTCTGGTCCAATATTTTTTATAGCCCAAAATAATTTTGTGGTATTTTAATTAAATAATATTTATTTTAATATTTAATATTTTTAATTTTTAATAAAAATAAAAAAGGTAATATTAGTAAAGTAAAAAAATAATAAATAAATAAATAATCGACGACGGAAGAATCGGCGACGAAAATTTTTCATCTACGAAAGTGAATTGGCTTGGGCCAATTTGCCGCAGGAATTTCCTGCTGCGAATTGGCTAGCCCATGCCCCAGTTCTCGTAATTTTTGTGCTGGCCGCCCGTAGCCGCAGCAATTTTTGCCAGTGTAATTTTTTCCAGCGCAGTTTTTTTCGAAACCGAATTCTATTTGGTTTTGATTTCTTTTCCTAAATAATTTTTATTTCCTTAAATAATTAAAATTAGGTTTGGATTTTTTCCTATAAATACCACATTAAAACACTTCAAAATGGGGAACTTTAGAGACAAAACTTAGATCTTTCAAAAAAAAAAGAAATTTTGAACCAAACTTGGAATCCTTGAGTTCTTTTGGCCAAAAAAAACCCTAGAAAGCAAGGAGAAATTGAAGACACAACAACCAAAGGAGACAATCAATCGTCTCCAGATTACTTTGCTCAACCAAAACTAAATCTGAAGCAGGCAACAGCTTGGTTCAATCTCTTCAAATTTGGTGGAGCCTTCAAACGTAGGTAAATTGCTCTAACTTCAGTTTATTGAATCATTAATCATCTTCATCTTTTAAGCCATCATCACACTGCCTTAGTTATTTAATTCTTCGGTCAATTTATTTTAGGCAGTAGCATAAATTAATTTATACAATACTTAAGATCTTAATTAAAGTAAATAATATAATTGTTCAAAACATAAATCTAATTTCATAAACCCTAAGTTATTCAAACCCTATTTCTTAATAAATTTCGTATCCAAACCTTCACAGTAGCTATTTTGTTATAATTTTATTAAGTCAGTTATTTTAATCTTTCAACAATAAGTTTGGCTTTCTATATTAGCTTCACCTAAAAATACATAAGTAGTTCATATAGTCAATATTAAAAGCACACTCAACTTTGATCACAGAAAAGCATCAAATTATAAATTCAAAATCATAATCTACATAATTGAGATTTCAAACCATAAAATCCTAATATCTCAACCGTAAAACCTTAAAACTTTAATAGCCTTAAAACATATTTTTTCAAATCTAAAATCCTGATTACACCTTTATAAAAATCGAAACAACAATCTGTTTGCTTAAAACCCTAACCAAACCTATTTTTTTAAAATCACAGTAGCATTATTTTCATAAAAACATCCAAAATCCTAAATCTTTAAAACATCCAGTAGCTATGTTATTTCTTTAAAATATTTTTAAACTAATTAAAGTAGTATATGCAAAACCCTAGTTATTAAACATAAAACCCTAGAAACCCTAATTAATGCATGAACCCCTAAAGTTAATGTATTTATTGTTTTATTTAAATTGGATGAATGTTTATTATATATTTTGATTGATGTTTGATGTCTTTGATGAATGATTTATTTATGATGGATGGTTGTTTACTTTTATTGATTTATTTTGATTTCAAAATATTGTAAGAGATATGTTTTCATATTTTTGGGTACCTCATGTCATGAGCATCATGTAATTTATTTTATTTTAAAATTTTTGGACCAATGTAAAGGACATATTTCCACCTTTCGGTGGGTGTCCTATTTAGTTTTAGACATGGACAATGTAAAGACATGTTTCCATCCTTAGATGGGTGTCCATTTATTTGTTTTGTTTGGACATTGCTTTGATTTTAATATAATGGTGCTTTATTTTAATTGTTGCATGTAGTATGGATAATATTGTTATACTTAAGAATTTTATAATATTAAGACCTGCAAAGGAGGTCGGTTCCAATGAACCGGGCGTTGTGGGGGTGCTGGGTCGTTTCTCACCTTCCTTACATGTACCCAACTTTTTGAACCCATTAGGGGGTTGGGGATTCCTTAGGAATCGAGTCATCCACCCTTTCTTTTTCCTGGCCCGTCCGGGTAGCGACTCCATTTTTATTATTCCAAGGATGTAAAAGACATGTTTCCACACTATGTGGGAGTCTTATTCATTTAGATTGTAATTTAAATGGTTTAAAGACTTTGGGACAATTGTAAGGGATATGTTTCCACCTTTTGGTAGGTGTCCTATTTTATTTATTTTCTTTATGGACATTTAAGGATTGTAACAAGCAAAGATTAAGGAGCAAACCCAGCAACTAGCATGAATTAACAAAGTAACAACCATCAACACACCAAAGGCAGTAACCACTGTCTTTATTTTTGCTCAGCCAGAATTAGCAATTGGTGTAGGCAATAGCTTGGATCAACATATAATTTTGTGGAGCCTTCAACGCAGGTTTTGTCTTCTAAACTCTTTAAAATAATAACAAGTTTCATTTACTAATATTATGAAGTTCATGCTTTCTATGGTTTGATTGAATATGTCCAATGAGGCTTTATTTGATAATGCAATCAATTTATATTTATTAAACACGTCCAGTAGCCATGTCCCATGCAATTATTTATCAAGAATCCATGTTAAAGTGGCATTAAAATTTTTACAATAATCATATTTTGATAAAACCCTAATTTGTGTTTTTGAAAACTAAAAATGCTAAACCTATTTTCTCCAACATTAAAACCCTAATATGTTTCTCAATTTCCAAAACCATTATATGTTTCCCAACTTCCAAAACCCCTAAATCAGTTTTCTAAATAATCTTGATTTTTTCTAAAGCCCTAAAACCTTAATTCCTATAAAAAAAATAAAACCCTAGCTTACATAGAATAATTTCCCAAAAAACTATATTCTATAAATAGTTTACCTTTCAGAGGTGCTGCCCTCCATCCTTTGTAAGGGGCACTGCCCCCTTAACCTTCGCACTCTAGCCGGCTAGTGAAACTACTATAAGAGCAACCGGCGTAAGCGCGACTCTCGTTGTCACACCCCATATTTCATTATTGGGTTAATATTAAGCTCTATTTGTAAATTGTAACTTTTATAATTTTATTTAATTAAACTCTAATTTATTATTTTTGTGATGTTTAAACTACATATTTGGATTATTTAATTTGCTATGAATGGTGTTAATTTTATTATTCCAAGGATGTAAAAGACATGTTTCCACACTATATGGGAGTCTTATTCATTTAGATTGTAATTTAATTGGTTTAAAGACTTTGGGACAATTGTAAGGGATATGTTTCCACCTTTTGGTAGGTGTCCTATTTTTTTTATTTTCTTTATGAACATTTAAGGATTGTAATAAGCAACGATTAAGGAGCAAACCCAGCAACTAGCATGAATTAACAAAGTAACAACCATCAACACACCAAAGGCAGTAACCACTGTCTTTATTTTTGCTCAACCAGAATTAGCAATTGGTGTAGGCAGTAACTTGGATCAACATATAATTTGGTGGAGCCTTCAACGCAGGTTTTGTCTTCTAAACTCTTTAAAATAATAACAAGTTTCATTGACTAATATTATGAAGTTCATGCTTTCTATGGTTTGATTGAATATGTTCAATGAGGCTTTATTTGATAATGCAATCAATTTATATTTATTAAACACGTCCAGTAGCCATGTCCCATGCAATTATTTATCAATAATCCATGTTAAAGTGGCATTAAAATTTTTACAATAATCATATTTTGATAAAACCCTAATTTGTGTTTTTGAAAACTAAAAATGCTAAACCTATTTTCTCCAACATTAAAACCCTAATATGTTTCTCAATTTCCAAAACCATTATATGTTTCCCAACTTCCAAAACCCCTAAATCAGTTTTCTAAATAATCTTGATTTTTTCTAAAGCCCTAAAACCTTAATTCCTATAAAAAAAATAAAACCCTAGCTTACATAGAATAATTTCCCAAAAAACTATATTCTATAAATAGTTTACCTTTTGGAGGTGCTGCCCTCCATCCTTTGTAAGGAGCACTGCCCCCTTAACCTTCGCACTCTAGCCGGCTAGCGAAACTACCATAAGAGCAACCAGCGTAAGCGCGACTCTCGTTGTCACACCCCATATTTCATTATTGGGTTAATATTAAGCTCTATTTGTAAATTGTAACTTTTATAATTTTATTTAATTAAACTCTAATTTATTATTTTTGTGATGTTTAAACTACATATTTGGATTATTTAATTTGCTATGAATGGTGTTAATTTTATTATTCCAAGGATGTAAAAGACATGTTTCCACACTATGTGGGAGTCTTATTCATTTAGATTGTAATTTAATTGGTTTAAAGACTTTGGGACAATTGTAAGGGATATGTTTCCACCTTTTAGTGGGTGTTCTATTTTATTTATTTTCTTTATGGACATTTAAGGATTGTAATGGTATTTTTTCATCTAAGGATGGATACCCATGTTGTTTTGCAATGTACTATTTTATTTTATTTTATGAACGAATCCATTTTTAATTGTATGTAGTATGGGTAATATTATAATATTTAAGAATTCAATAATATTTAGACCTGAAAAGGAGGTCGGTTCCAATGAACAGGGCATTATGGGTTTGCTGGGTCATTTCTCACATTCCCCATGCATACCAAATTTCCAAACCCATTAAGGGGATGGGAATTCCTTAGGAATCAAGTCATCCACTCATTTCTTTTTTCTAGCCTGTCCGATTAGCGACTCCATTTTGTCTAAATTTAGGTCTGTGTTCTCTATGGCCCTGAGCCTAATAATGCCAAAGTCGCAAGAACCATTCCACATGGGAGGGGGCGAAAATCCCCACTCACACCAAGGTTAGCATACATGTATTAATTACAATATTGTATATTTTAGAAAATAAATTGTATGTATTTTAAACATATGTTGGGAAATTATATGAATGTATATGTGTATATATATTAAATATGATGTTTTGGATAAAATGTTGAGACTATAGAAATATTGTTGCTAGATGGAGGTTTTGTGACATCATTATTATATTTCAGGAGTGAAATTTCATGCAAGTTGTGTAATTGAATATTTGGAGTTTTCGAATTACAGCTAAAACTCTGGCGTATTTTTTTCCCAAATATTTTTTCTTAAACTATGCATTTTTGATATTTAATCTACTAATGAATATTTTATTTAATTATTAAAATACATTATAAGATTTAAAATATTTTTTTATAAATATGGTAAATTTTAAATGGAGGGTAATGATGACACTTTCATATTCTATATATATATATATATATATATTACATATACAGAGTGTATGTATTATACATATAAGGGATATAAGGGTGTTACAGGATATGTGTGTTATAATTGCTTGAATAGGTATGTATGAAGCTATTTTGACTAGTATATAATGATTTTAAAGTTAGATGGAAGAAAATATTAAGTTTGGGTTAAGTTTAGATGAAGAAGATGGTTTAAGGTTATGCGTAATTTGGACTTTTTCAATCATGTGTTTTAATTGTGCAAATGGATTCCAAAGATGTTGTTTTGATTCCTAAACAAGGATTTTAAAGTCAAATGAGGGATTTAATCAAGTTTGGTTAGAGATTGAGAGAGGTAGTGTTGAATTTAGGATTTTGGAAGAGAATTTTTAATGTATGGTTTTTTATTTGATTTTAATGAATAAATCATGTTATTAAAAGATTTAAATGATGAAAATGGGCTTAGATTAACATTTGGAATGGGTTAAAATGAAGAACATAATTGGTAAAGGTTGTGGCACATTTTAGGGTTTTGTACAAGAATATGTGTTCAATTGATCTAATTGCTTTAAACATATTCTAATGTGATTGTATTAATAAAAATAAACTTAAAACATCATTTCTAATGGATTAAAGTGGAATTCAAAAATTAAAGTAAGGTAAGGAAAATATTGGGAAATTAGTAGGAATGTGATTTAATTGGAATTTAATATTTGAAATGCCTTGAAATGTCATGTTAAATGATTATCTTTACTCACATTTTGGATAGGCATTAAGTGGAAGCAATTTTTAACCAACCCTAGTATTGAAGAGCATTTGGAAGTGAAGGATAAAGAGTGACTTGAGCTTGGGTTTGAATATTAAATTAAGGCACATACATATTTTTGATAATTTAGATATATTTGTATTAAATTTGGCCTAACATATTTTTGATAGAAAATGTATTAAGCTACTTGGCAACTTGAATAGTCATGTACATTATGTTATAACATGTGAATTTATGAGTATGTATTATATGCATTATGTAAATCCATTATTAATGGCTAAAATAAATGAAATATGGTTTATGTGAATTATGTGAAAATAACCCAAAAATATTTGGGTAATATGATTATAATGCAAAATGGCATACATTGTGACAAAGTGATGAGATATAAAGAATTGAAGTGATTTGGCATTGTGATGAATGAGAAAAATGAGATAAGAGGCAATGAGATAAGAAAAATTGATTATGAAAAATATATACTATTTGTATATTGCTTAGTATATTATTCAATTTTCAAAGTTTTGTGTGGTGGCATGCCTATGAGATTATTCTCATTATTTGCCTACGGGGCTAGATGCTGGGTGTCACTAATATATAATTTGCCTTTGGACTAGATGTTGGACGTCACTATGATTTGCCTTCGGGCTATACGTTGGGCGTCACTTGCCTTCGGGCTAGACGCTAGGTGTCAAAATAAACTAAAATAGTAACTCTACAATTTTAATAATGTACTAGGTTAGTTGGGTCCAATGCTTGTGTATGTGTTGATGTAATGTTTAAAAAGAATGATAAATGTGAAGTGTTGTGGAACTACATATTACATTGTGAAATGTCATGATACAACATAATGCATTGTCTTTCTTTTAAAGTTTTATTATTATCAAGTATCTACCTTTAGGCTTTTAGCTTAGGGTGATTGAAATTCATTGCGCAGGTGACATCAACACATAGATCTGGAGAGTTCATCTAGACTTGGTTAGGTCTAAGCTTGAGGTTGATAGTTGTTTGAAGTGAGTTTTGCTGCCACCATATCAGAGCCAGCTGTTATCATGTATACACTTTATTTTATAAAGCATGACATAGTTATGTATATTATGTTATATTTTTAAGAGTGTTGTAAATTATAAAGAATTTTTTGATAAATTGTATAATGTGGGAATGTATATATGTGTTTTTATATATTTATGTACATATATGAATATTTTGAAGAAAATGTGGAGAGATTGAGAAGTTGGGGGTGAAATGTTTGATTTATTATTATTAGGAGTGTGTTTTACTACAGGTTGAGTGTTGTTGAAATTTTTGGGGTGCCTAATTTATAAACAAAACTCAGGCAAATTTTTCTCAGCGATTTTTATATAAAATACTTATTTTGGGTACTTAAAACTAATAAAGAATATTTTATTGGTTTATTATAAATACATGTTAAAAAATTTTCGGATTTTAAATTAGGAATATGAAAATTTTAATAAACTGAGTTGTGGTATTTTATACTTTATTTGTGTATTTTACATATACTGGGTGTATGTATTATACGTATATAGGGTTTAAGGGAGTTACATTTATTTGGGTATCAGAGCATAGGATTGAAATTCTGGACCTAGATGAGTTTTGAAAGGGAGTAAGGGAAAATTTTAAAACATGGTTTGAATTATTTTACATGCATATGCATTAACACTTAAACTGGTCTCCGATGTGACAATTGTGAAAAGAGTGATGAATGAAATGAGAGGAAAAAGTGATCATGAATTGAAATGATCACTTGGAAATAGTGTAGTGAATGATAAAATGAGTTATGAGAACATGAGTAATGTAAAGAGGAACTTTGGGATAAATGTTTATTCTATTGTGTACATAAGTACTTTAATATTTAATGATAGTTGTACTATTAAGTATAATTAGCAACACTTAATATTTTGGGGTTGTGAAAGATTTGATAAATAAGAAAGTAAAATTCTTTAACTTGGTTTATACATGATTCGAATGATTTGTGTTGTATTAATTAATCGATTTGAGGTGGAATGTGCTTCTAGAGCTAAATGGTTGTTTAAGGTATATAAGTTAGAAAAAAGAATGATGAACTATTTGTTAATTGTGGTTTAAATGGATTAAATTTAAAGTTAATATTAATTGCAGTGGAAATTATTAAATTATATTGTTAAGGTGTACCTATTCAAGAATCTGAGAATGCAAGAGAAAAGAAAATGTAATTGAAGGAAGATTAAAGTGGAATATATATATATCTAATCATTATTTGGAGAATTGAAACATGAACTATTTACTTATGGGCAGGAATGTATACAAATTTAGATAACTATTATATGTATACATTAGATAATGTTGGTTTAAATGAGTTATGTCTAAAGTATGATGTAATATCGATTATAGTAATACATAGTTAAGATATGTATAAGTAAAGGATTGGGGGAAAGAGAAAGAAAAATGTCATTGAATGAGAACTGAAGAAGGTGGAGTGTGATATTTAATTTAATGGAATTTAATGTGAATGTATTGGATTATATCTTGTTCATTTGTTTGTGCAAATTTAAAATTTAATTCAATTAATATGTTGGGGTATTAATTATTATTCATTTGATTTAGATGGATGGAATTAATAGTGATATGTTAAGGAAATTTTGAGAATATTAGTAATCGTTGGTGAAATGGTTCTAAGATTGTTGTGTGACCAATTTGATTAGTGATAGACTTAGAAGTGGGGAAGAGTGGGAAAAGTATTGATATATATATATATATTTGGATGTACAAACTAGATGTATACCTATAGGAGGGATCAATATTAATTATATGCGACTAGTGTATTATTATAACATTTTGAGGAAAAAAGATAAATTTGATAATTGAGGTAGGGAAGATTATAAGATGATGAATAGTCATTGATTTGAAATAGCTTTAAAAAATAAATTTTTTTTTAATTGAGACCAAGTAAATACATGTTAGGAGTGAAAAATTTATATATTGTGTTGGCAAATAAGATGAAAATAAAGATGATTGGATTCATATGAGTGTGTATGTAGAGAAAACATGGGTGTGATGTGAATTGATGAAATAATTTATTTAAGTTAAAAGATATTTATTATATACGGGCTAGTCAACTAAATTGATACAACTGTGTCTATGAATTTTATATGAGAATGGCAGTAGAGGCTCAAATCACATGAGCTGTAATATTTTCTAACCCAAGTGTGTTTGATGGATGAAACTTAATCTAGATTATACAATATAGAGGATTTGGTGGTGCTCCTTAATAATTTATTTATAGAGTGATTGAAATGCAACTGATGGTTTTGATGCAAAAGAATCATAAGTAAAGTCAAATATGGTATTGATTATTAATTTGTATTGTTAAAGTATGTATATTCATGAGTTTACAAAGAAAAGAAAAATACTAGAGTAAGTAAATGGAAATTATGATCGAATAATCAATGTTTGATAAAAAGGTTGGTGTTTAGTTTAATTAAAGTTAATGGTGATGTTTCGAATTTTCCTTAATTGATTTACTTATGGAAAATAATAAATAATAATAATTTTAATTAAAATTCAATGTAATTATGATTTTGGAGTATATGGAATTATTTCCTTAGTTGACATGAACAAATTAGTAGTGAATTAGTTGAGGGAAGGTTGTTATAAGATATTGCAGAAGGGTTACTCTATTGGTTGGCAAAATTTAGAAAGATGGGAAATTTGAAAAAATTATTGATAAATGGTATGGGTAGATAATAAATGTATGTGATTAGTGAATTTTGAAATATTATTTAAGGAAAAGATAAGTGTTATTAAATGAAACTTAAAGTGGAAAAAATTAATTTGAATAAGAAAGATAAGTATTTAATTGAATGAAACTTAAGGTTAGTGTATTGATATAAGCTTATTGGTTTGCTTATGAAAGTTTAAACTTGAAATTGATTGTAATTTTTAGAGAGTTAAACATTATTTACTTGATTTAAGTAGGAGAAATTGATAAAAACTTGTTGAATAAATTTTGGTATAATTTATAATTATTGGTAAATAGATTCTAAGATTTGAATGGGATTGATTTATTACATAATAAATGATGAGAATATATAATTAGTAAATTATGGATTGTTTTTCCTTTATAAAAATATATAATAAATAAATAAGACATTTGGAAATGAAAGAAAGAATATTGATAGAATGATAAGTTATTAGTGACTTAAAATTTGTCTTAAAAAAAGAGATAAAGAAAATAAAGAAGAGAAGAGTAGAAATAACTTAATGATAGAATTAAATATTAAAAATAATATATATATTGTATACTTATGGTGTATCTAATAGCAATATTATGTGGTAAACTTAGCAATATTATGTGGTAAACTAAGTGATTTTGTAAATTATACATAGGAGTATTTAGGAAGTTAAAATATATTAACTAGTAATAGTTAAAAGAAAGAAGTGATTATATGTAACGGAAACATGATGAAGATCTAAATTAGTATGTTAGATTAATATTAAAGTTAAAAGAAAGATATTTAGATCTTGATTTTATTATGTAATGAGATTTACCAATGAAATTAATGTAAGATTAACTCATTAAATTGAGAAATTTTGATAAAAGCAAAGGCTTGGTGAGACATTTGATAAATGTATTTGAACATATAGAGTGCGTAAATGTATTAGAGGAATAAACAAATGTTACTTAACTTGTATATGATTATAAATACAGTTTAAATATGCATATTATATATCAACTATGTATTTGATAATACCAGCATTTGGTGACTTAATATAATTGGTTAAATACATATAAATAGAATGTCGATAAGTTAAATCGTATTTATTATTAGAAAAAAGGAAGAAAAGAAGAAGAAAATATTATTTGTAAAGAAGAAAACTTGGTAATATTGTGTTGTCGGGAGTATTGAGGAAAATGATATTTTAAGGATCAAGTTAAGAGTATAAAGAGATTGGATAATATGTTTAAAGAAAATAATAAAGTTTTGTGGAAAACATAGCTTGAGATTTATTTTAAGTTCTAAGGTTATGGAATTAATAAGGTTAAAGATTGAGCTTGTATTTGGTGGCAAACAAGAAATTTATGTAATGTTCTAATATGTGCATGAACATGAAATGAGTTAAGACATAATAGTTGTAAATGATTATAAGAGAAAGAAGTTGATTATTGATAAAGTAAGTTTAAAGGTATTGTATTAATGTTGATGTTGAGAGAGGAACATTCTAAAGAATGAATTAAGTATGTCAGAAATAAGAGAATTGTTATCAATTGAGGTTTAACAAGTGTCTACTTATAAATATAAGAAAGAGATAATTGAACAAAAATACAACCCTAGTGTTATGATTAGAAAGGAAAATATAGTGATAAGTAATCAAATTGTGAAAAGATGATTAAGAATGACTGTGCGCTCGAATTAACTCTACCACAAAGCGTCACTCGCAAGTATACGAGGTAGTTGTAGCAAAGGTGATCGCCCCAAGGTCGTCTCACAAGGAAGCTAAAGTGGCTAATTGATTATCAGATTATGAATAACAAGTAATGAAGAAAATTTAAATTGTTAACTAATGAAGAAGATTGATTGAAATTTAAAACGAATAAAAGTAAATTAAGCTGATGTTTTGATTCACTTGATAGAAAGGTCTAGGGTTTGCACTTCTCTACTACTTATATGTATGAACGGTTATTCCTCTTAACTAATTTAATTTCAAAGATTAAATCTCAAACAACTCAATTAATTGAGTCAAGGAAATAAGCTCTCGCATTCAAACCTCTTTCAACTAATCTTGTTACAATTGAAATAATCTTTTTAATAGGTTATATCTCTAATTCACCTAAGTCCCTAATTGAATTGTTCCAGCATTAGACTTCATCTCTCAATCCATCATCTAATACCTAAAACACATAATTGGTGGCCAATCAATTATATATTAATAATATTCCATTCAATCAAGGCTAAAGAAATTATTAACTAAGAGAATAACCAATTCATACAATCATAGTAGATCCATACAAACCCTAGACTTGATCAAATTAGTTCATAATGCTATCAAACATACTCATCTCATTAATATTCAAAGAAATCAATTCAGACATGATAATATCCATAAATACAATTCCAATGAAAATAAAGAGATAAAGTTCAAGAACAAAACCAAATTACAAACTCCTTGAAGCTTCTGAAGAATCTCTTGTTCAAATCTTGCAAGAAGGATGTATCAATGGCTAGAACAATCTAATCTAAGCTAGTTTAATCCAAAGTGTAATCAAAAATCAAAGAAAAACAAATGTTAAACCCTAAACTATCTTTGACGGCTAAAACGCTCTCAAAATCTCAACAACCCTAAACCCTAACTTCTTTTTTTCTTTTATATGAATTCTCCGGTTTAAAAATCCGCTACGTCTTTGGTTCATGAGAGACACGGCCAAGTTGGATGAGACTTGGCCGTGTTGGTGGTCTTTGGAGGAACACGGCCAGTGACTTGGCCGTGTCCCTTGCCTGTGTTTACTTATGTGAGAATTGTTCTTCTTTTCTTCTTTGGTTGAGTGACACGGCCGTGTTGGAGGTGACTTGGCCGTGTTGGACCATTTTGGAGGGACACGGCCAGTGACTTGGCCGTGTCCCTTGCATGTGTCTTCTACTGTGAGAGTTTCTTCTTCTTTGCTTTGGATTAAAGTGAGACACGGCCAAGTCAACCAATCCTGGCCGTGTTTGAGCTTCTTTGGAGGGACACGGCCACTGACTTGGGCGTGTCCCTTGAGTGTGTCCCTCTCTGTGTCTTGAACTTCCTTTTTAACTTGGTATGGGACACGGCCAGTGACTTGGCCGTGTCCTCTGCCTTTGTCAGCTACTGTCCCTTTTTTCCTTCAATTTGTTTCCTTGGCTTTTTAACCTAAAACAAAACTTCAGACAAACTTTAAACAAGAAGTAAATAAATAATAACCAACAAAACATAAACACCATACTAAAAACTAGATCAGAAACAACATAAACACTGAAATAAACTAAAACTATCAAAATTAATGAAAACACTAAACAAACCGATTAAAACTAACAAAATACCTAAATAAAACAATAATTATTATAATAAACAAGACACAAATCTATAACAAAAACTAATAAAACAATGACCCCAAAGGGGAGAGTATAGATTGTGTGATTTAATGAAATAACGATTTGATAAGATGATTAATTTTATATGAAATTTTAAGATTGTATTTTGATTTAGATGATTTATTACCATACTAGATAATTTCGAGGACGAAATTTTCTTTAGGGGGAGAGAATTGTAACATCTGTTAATTTTTTTAAAAATAATTTAAATGAAAAATTAAAGGATTAGAAGTAAGCAAGTAAAGTGTATATAATATATATATATATATATATATATAACATATACAAAAGTCAACATTTAAAGAAGAAAGTCAAAAAGTCAAATGGCAAAATTATAAATATGCTTTATAAAATTAAAAATTATTTAAATTATTTAAAAATAAATTATTTATGAATGGGAGATAAAAATTATCATTTTTAAAATAATTAATTAATTAAGTAATTAATTATATTAACATATTATATATATATATGGTCTTAAAATAAGTGGAAAGAAAGAGAAAATAAAAAAATCATATCATCATCTTCTTCTTCAAAGGGTGGTCGAACCTCCCTGGTTAAAGAAGCAAGGTTTTTTTTTTCTTCCAAGCACCAAGAATTGAAGGGATTTTCAAGATTTAAGTGGAGTTTTGGTGATTTCTTCTCTAATTGGTAAGCTTTCTTATCAAATTTCTAAGTTTTGTGAAAATTATGAATATGTGAAGTTTGGAATTTTGGGTATGTGTGTTATAATTGCTTGAATGGGTATGTATGAAGCTATTTTGACTAGTATATAATGATTTCATGTTAGATGGAAGAAAAGATTAAGTTTGGGTTAAGTTTGGATGAAGAAGATGGTTTAGGGTTCTGTGTAATTTGGGCTTTTTCAACTATATATTTTTATTGTGCAAATAGATTCTAAAGATGTTGTTTTGATGCCTAAACAAGGATTTTAAAGTCAAATGAGGGATTTAATCAAGTTTGGTTAGAGATTAAGAAAGGTAGTGTTGAATTTAGGGTTTTGGAAGAGAATTTTTAAAGTATGGTTGTTTATTTGATTTTAATGAAAAAATCATGTTATTAAAAGATTTAAATGATGAAAATGGACTTAGATTAATATTTAGAATAAGTTGAAATGAAGAACCATAATTGGTGAAGGTTATTGTAACACCCCTATACCCCATATACGTACACTGTATGATACTACGATCGTAATATACGTATAGTGA
This sequence comes from Garcia nutans, assembly GCA_947685225.1. NCBI lineage: Eukaryota > Viridiplantae > Streptophyta > Magnoliopsida > Malpighiales > Euphorbiaceae > Garcia > Garcia nutans. The sequence continues at coordinate 8,505,076 of CANTUV010000003.1, read as the reverse complement.
ATATAGGAATGCCACAGATTTTCTTTACATTTCAAATAAACAAATCCTCCTCTCATACAATAATATGAGCAAATTTAAACATTTAAGTTATAATATAACACAATAGATAAAAAAACGTTCATTCAATACGCAGCATAAAATATAGTTATATTTACATATATAAACATCAAAATCAAAATTTTACAAAACATAAAGTTTATACATGTTTGGCAGTTCGTCTCTGATCTTTACGCCCACAATCAACACCTCAAAGTCTAGACTCGACTCGGTCTAGATGAACTCTCTGGCTCTACCCTGTCACCTGCACGATGAACCACAATCGCGCTAAGCCAACGGCTTAGTGGTACAAACCCCAATGATAATATGTTTCAATGCAATGCCAATATCATATGTTCAAACATTATAAACAATACATAAGAATATCACATTTCAAAGTCTTACATTGGATCTCACTATTCATTTGTTTCACCAATTCATGAATCACATTTGAACAAAGACAAGCATGGGCCCAAAAACACTAATATGCCATTCAACTTTCAGAGTTAATGTTTTGGTTCAATTATCACATTTATTATTATCATTATCCCAACTAGGCTTCAAGGATTAGGCTCAACCAAGCTTCAAGGGGAACAAAGCATGCTAAGTATCAACCCAACTTGGCTTCAAGAACCAAACCCAACCTAGCTTCAAGGGTTGTAACATCTCAACTAGGCTTCAAGGACTAGACCCAACCAAGCTTCAAGGGGAGTTAAACATGCTAAACTTCAACCCAACTTGGCTTCAAGGATCAAGCCCAACCTAGCTTCAAGAGATTTTTACTATTAGGCATGCCACCAACAACAAAACTCTGAAAATGGAATAACACATTAGACACACAATTTATTCATTATTTCATTATCAATTCCATTCTCATTTTCTTATCATCATTTAGGCATTCATGCCTCAATCATCTCATTTGCATCATTATAGCCAACAACAATGGCTTCACATCTCATCAATAGAGTATACATAATTAATTGCATTGGACATACCTTTTGAATGATTATCATATCTTTCACATTATACAAGTCATACATTAATCAAATAGTAATAACAATATAGTAGATTACTTAACACATTTATAACTAAATGTGTTAAGTCTCAAAATCATGTAAATGAATGCAACCATGCAAGTTTGTACTTACCTCGAGAGCAACTCACTCCACACCAAACTCCTCTTCCAAGAATCCTTCAACACTTGGATTATGGCAACTCAAATCTCTTCAAAATCTAAACCAAAGGTAATCATACACACTCACTTAGAGATACATATAAGATAATAAAGCTAAGAACCAACTAGGGCAAACTCTAAACATGACACGCTCAATAACACGGGTGTGTCCCTGACCGTGCTCTAATTCCACAACACAGAAGCTTTGACACGCTCAGAACCACGGGCGTGTCACTGAACGTGTAATACATTCTGTCTCACAGAAATATTGACACGTCCAACAACACGGACGTGCTCATGGCCGTGTCAATCCTTCACCCACACAGTCTCTATGACACGCTCAGTGACATGGGCGTGTCAGTGCTCGTGTCACTCATCCACAAAACAGAACCATTGACACGCCCGAAGACCTGGCCGTGCTCACGGGCGTGTCAGGCAAAAAATGCAAATTCCGGCAACAATAACAACATATCCAACAAACCACTTACTTCCACCATTTTCCACTTCAAACAAACTTAATTAAACACACCCATAAACCATAATAACTTACAAAAGCACCCAAAACAACTCAAAACACACATGAAACACAAATCATAATCATCACCACAAACTCAAAACACAACCACAACACTTTCTCTTCCAACAAACTTACTCTTTCCTTCAATCCAACCCCAAAATCCAAAATCAATTGAACCAAACACTCTTAAACACGCCACAATCAAACAAACACATACTATCCACAATCTCAACTCACAAACTCAAAGAAAATCAAAGAATCAAGTGGAAAACTTACCAAAGATGAAGAAACTCTTAAATTTCCAACTTGATCACTTGAAAACTTCCTTCAATCTTGAGCTTGGAAAATCAAATCTCTCTCTTTCTCTCTTGCTTCTTTGATGGCCGGCCAACCCAAGGAAAAGAAAAGAAGAAGAAGACAAATATCCAAGTCAAACACTCAATCTCTTTAAATCTCCACCAAGCACTTGTTTAATATTAAAATAATGCAAATTATCTTCCTCCACTAATTCAATTTCCATTCACTTAATTAATTTAATTTTAAAAAATAAATAAATATCTTATTTTGACTTTCATTATCTTGACTTGTATATGTTGTATATATTTCTATATATACAACATATACACTCCCTCTCTTAACTTCTTTTCTCTTTCCATTCAAACATAAACATTAAATCCAAATACAACAATAATACCAAAACTTCTAGGGCATACTTTGGGATATTATAGTTATAGCACATTTTAGGATTTTGTACAAGAATATATATTCAATTGATATAATTGTAACATCCCTAATTTTTTAAAATTAAATTAAATAAATTAAAATTAAATTGGATAAATTAAATAGATAATTTAAATAGAAATGAAAGGTTTAGAAGTGAAAAAGTAGAATGAATATGTGAAATATATATGAAATATACATAACATATACAAAGTCAACTAAAAGTCAATATTTTTAAAAGAAAAGTCGAAGTATACTTATAAAATTGCCACTGGAATGGTGAAAAGACTGGGTCGTAAGCCAAGCCAGCTGATAAATTGATGTTTTTGGGGTGAAAAGACTGGGTTGTAAGCCTCAAAAACTGTAGCAGTCTAGCCGGGTTGAGGACCAAGATACTGGGGCCTAAGGGTCTAGCCGGGTTGAGGTCCAAGAGACTGGGGCTGTTACATTATCCATGGATATATATATATATATTGCCTACGGGGCTAGACACATGGTGTCATTATAGACCAAAGCAGTAACTTTGAAATTTGAATAGCATATTAGATCCTTTTTGGGCCCATGCTTGTCTTTGTTTTACTGTGAATTATGAATTATGATACAATTGAGTAATATAATGTTATGAGTTGTGCTTATGAATTATTTGAAAAATATAAGAAAGTGGATTGATGTGACATTTTTATGCATTGTGCATTTGGTATTGCATTGAGTTATATTATTATTATCAAATTTTGTACCACTAGGCTTCGGCTTAGCGCGATTGTTTCTATCACGCAGGTGACAGGGTAGACCCAGTTGAGCCAGAGAGTTCTTCTAGACCAGGTCGTGTCTAGACTTCTATTTGAGCTTGTTGAGTTGCTATCGAAATCTGAAACACTGCCAGCAGCATATATATATTTTTATGTTATTATACATTTTTGAGTTTTATGCATAATATATTATGTTTTTGAATATTACGTATTGTATATTATAAAGAATATTTGGCTCAATATATTTGAAATGGGAGAGTAAGTGTGTTTTAAATTATATATATCTATATATAAAAATGTTTGAGAAACTTGGTGAAATTGAGAAGTATGGTTGAGATGGTGATTTGAAATTATTTGGGAGTGTTTTCTTTTTGTAGGTTGTGTTTTGATAAATTTTGGGATATCCAAAATACAGACAAAACTCTGGCGAATTTTTCCCAGAGATTTTTTTTATATATATTATTTATTTTGGGTTCTTATAATAAGTAAAGAATATTTATATTCTACTTAATTTTTATATATTTAAAATTTTAAATTGGAAATGTGAAAATTTTTTATTAAACCTGTCTGTGATATTTTTGTACCGTATATGCGTATTTTACATATGCTGGAAATATGTATTGTACTTATATAGGGTATGAGGGTGTTAAATTTGTTTTGGTATCAGAGCCTAGGTTTGATTTTCTTGACCTAGGTGGGATGATAGAGAGAGAAAATGGGGGATTTGAAAAATAGTTTTTAATTGTAATACATGCATTGGCACTGGCAGTTTCTAATATCTGATATAGTATTTTCTGCTTTGTTTGCAGATATAGGTAGTTATAGCGTCTCGGCCGCATCAGGCTGCTGAAGGTAGTGCAGAGAGTGTGGCTCCAGTTGAGGGTAGAGATGGAGCTAGAGTTGTATCTGCTGGTGAGGCGTCTATTTCTGTACTTATGAGACCAGTAGCTGATGAGGTTTCGCCTGGCTGGGTATGGCATATGGTAGAGTTGTTAAGGCAGGCTCCAGTTCCGCAACCGCCACAGCCACAGCAACAGCCGTAGTTACCGGTGAGGCAGTATGACAAACTGAGAAAGTATGGAGCTGAGGACTTTGTTGGTACTACAGACCCTGCTGTAGCAGAGCAGTGGCTAGACTGGGTTCAGAGGATATTTATTCAGTTACAGGCCAGTCCAGAAGAGAAGTTTGATTATGCCAAATCTCTTCTGCAGAGAGATACATATGATTGGTGGAATACAGTTCCACATGCTCTGGATGATCCACCAGTCCTGACCTATGATGATTTTCTGCGGGAATTTGAGCAGAAGTATACTCCGAGAGAGTATAAAGATGCAAAGAAGATGGAGTTCCTGAGTCTGAGACAGGATACTAGGATAGTGACCGAGTATGAGATCGAGTTTATCTGGTTGAGTCACTATGCTGGTGGGATCATTTCTGATGAGTTTGACAGGTGTAGGAGGTTTGAGGAGGGACTGAGACCCTCTATCATGTGCATCATTGCAGGCTCTCGGTATCAAGATTTCTCCCAGTTAGTTGCAGCTGCCAGGAGTGTTGAGAGGGCGCAAAATCTTGCAGCAGCTTCCAGGGTTGAGGAGACCAGAGTGAGGCAGGGTCTTCATCAGTGAAGAGAGGCCGAGGGGGACATTTTCAGAGGTTTAGTAGGAGTCAGGGGCAGTTTGGCAGGTCAGTACAGCAGCAGAGACAGAGACAGAGACCTGCAATTTCAGTGGCTAGTGCTCCGACCCCAGTGGCTCAGAGACCTACTCCACCTACTTGCGTTCATTGTGGTACTCATTCATCACATGGTTTCCTCTTAAGGGAGGAGGTCATGGGTTCGAATGAGAGAGGCGACCTCATTTGAGGCCAAATAAACAAATTCCTACTCGGGAGCCGTGAGGTGAACGAGTACTGTGCCGGCCTGCTGGGTTGAGGGCTGGGACTACGGTCCACCTAAGGGAGAAAAGGCCCAAGAGACCAGCTGTCGTAAGACTGTGCTAGTGGGGTTGTTACATGTACATTGTGTTATAACATGTGAATTTATGAGTATGCATTATGTGCATTATGTAAAGCCATTATTAATGGCTAAAATGAATAAAATATGATTTATATGAATTGTGTGAAAATAATCCAAAAATGATTAGGTAATATGATTGTAATGCAAAATGGCATACATTGTGATAAAGTGATGAGATATGAAGAATTGAAGTGATTTGGCATTGTGATGAATGAGAAAAATAAGAAAAGAGGCAATGAGATAAGAAAATTTGATTATGGAAAATATGTACTATTTGTATATTGCTTAGTTTATTATTCAATTTTTAGAGTTCTGTATGGTGGCATGCCTATGAGATTATTCTCATTATTTACCTTCAGAGCTAGACATTGGGCATCACTTGCCTTTGGCCTAAATAATGGGTGTCAAAATAAACCAAAACAATTTCTCTGAGATTTTAATAATGTACTTAGTTGGGCCCAATGCTTGTGTATGCGTTAATGTGATGTTTAGAAAGAATAATAAATGTGAAGTACTATGTATTTGCATATCATATTGTGAAATGTCATGATACAACATAATGCACTGTCTTTCTTTTAAAGTTTTATTATTATTAAGTATGTACCGCTAGGTTTTTAACTTAGCGAGATTGAAAGTCATCGCGCAGGTGACAAAGTTACCGGTAGATCTGTAGAGTTCATCTAGACTTGGGTAGGTCTAAGCTAGAGGTTGATAGTGTTTGAAGTGAGTTTTGTTGCCAGCAGATAAAAGTTAGCTGCTGTCATGTATATACTTTATTTTATAAAACATGACATAGTTATGTATATTATGTTATATTTTTTAAAGTGTTGTAAATTATAAAGAAATTTTGATAAATTGTATAATGTGAAAATGTGTATATGTGTTTTTATATATTTATGTACATATATGAATATTTTGAAGAAAATGTGGAGAGATTGAGAAGTCAGCGTAAAATGTTTGATTTATTATTATTGAGAGTGTATTTTTTGCAGGTTGAGTGTTGTTGAAATTTTTGGGATGTCTAATTTATAAACAAAACTCTGATGATTTTTTTCAGAGATTTTTATATAAAATACTTATTTTGAGCACCTAAAATTAATAAAAAAAATATTTTATTGGTTTATTAGAAATACATTTTAAAATGTTTGGTATTTTAAATTAGGAATATGAAAATTTTAATAAACTAAGTTGTGGTATTTTTATACTTTATATGCATATATTTACATATACTAGGTGTATATATTATATGTATATAGGGTTAAAAGGTGTTGCATACTATGGCTTTAGTTTGGTGGCAAACTGATAAACTTCTAACACTGTTCACATATCCTCTACCTAGTCAGCTGGTCTAGCAGGACTCTCTATATCTACCTTGTCACATGCACGATGAAATTCAATCGCACTAAGCTACTAGCTTAGTGATATATACCTTGATAATAATAATTGATAGTATGAAATAAGATCCTTAAAAATGCATTATTCTCCAATGTCATGCAAAATATATATAATTCATCAATGCATCATAATCACCAGCACATATTGAGCCCAAAAATTCTTATACAATAATCTAGTTCTAGAAATATTATTTTGGTTTATCTCAACACCTAGGATCTAAGTATCCAATCTCGTCTGAAGGTACGTCCCCTAATAACACAAGCATATTTCGTCGGATCGCGTAATCATAGTTGTGACATCATTGTATCTCGCCTAGTGGCATAATCCTAACTGGGACACCAACGTGTCTCGCCTCAAGGTGTATGGCATACCAAATAATATCAAATATACTTTTTTAAAACTAGATATTATATAAGGCAACATGTAATACATATTCACCATATTACACTTTATCCTCACATTTACACTTTTTTCATATTTTTCCACATTTCACATTTATTTTCCAAATTTACAATCATATTCAACATCATTCTTAGTCAAAAATCTAAATGTGGCTAATTTTCGCATTTTAGTATATAATTCACACATTTTACATTTTATGTATATCACTATTAGTAGCCATGCTATAATGGCTTAACATATCATAATTTATGCAAATTATGCATTTTTTACTTCAAACAATGCAAATCACACATAAACATCAATATTCAAGTAGCATAACATATTCATTCATATGCAATGTATAATGTAAAAAATAATACAATTGAAACAATAGTTACCAAAGAATGTACAAATCTCTAAATTACCAAAATCCAAGCTACTTTCTCCTCCCAACTCCAACTTCTACTAATACCCTTCACCACTTTGATTAGACAACTTCACTCAGCTTGGTCTTAAACTAAATTATAGATCAAAATAAATCATTAACAATATTTTTCTACTCATTTAAACTAATCAAACTTAAATTTACCACATTTCTATCCAATTACCAATATTTGCCCTAACATTCTTTTATTTTGAAATTCTACTCTAACCAATTCAAAATCAAGTTTTAAGTTAAATTATATCACTAGAATCATAATCTAACACAATTTATATTATTACAATTTCCACCAAATACCCTAATTTCCCTTCTTTTTCTTCCAAACTTTAACTGAACTCATTCAAATCAACCATCTAACCTTAAATCATTATCCCCACATAAAAATAACATCATCTCATACCAATTAAACAATTATCCAATTTTCTTTCAAAAATTGAAATTTTACATAATTAAAATTTTCAAGAAACTTTCTTAAATTCAAAAGGAAACTTACTAATTACTTGAGATTTCACCAAAACTTTCTTCAATCCTTGAAAATTCCTGTAAACTTGGTGTATGAAAAAAAGCAAAAACCTTCTCTCTACATCAATGGTGGTTCAACCTTAAGATGGAAGAAGATGGAAATTGTTTTATTTTTTTCTTAATCATTCATATAATAATAATAATAATAATAATAATAATAATAATAATAATAATAATAATTTAATTAATTAGTTAATTAAAAATGCCAATTTTTCCACTTCCACCAAAAAGTATTTTCATTTTGAATTATTTTTTTAACTTTTACTTTAACTATTTACCTTTTTCTTACTTTTGACTTTTTCTTTTTTTAGTGACATTTATATGTTATGTATATTTCATTTATATTTCACCCATACATTAGCTATTTTTTTCTTCTAACTCCTCACTTAACTTTTCTAAATTATTTATTTAATTATATTTAATAAAAATATAGATATTATACATTGACTTAGACATCAGAGTCTTTCTACTAAAATCTGATCCCTTCTCTTGTTTTACATGTAAGAAAGTCAATAGCAAAATCCAAACTCGAGTTAGGAGTCCTTGACAGTCCACCTCTTCATCATATGTTATAAACAAAAAAAAATTTTGTTTTGACAATGTATTTATGGGAATAATACATCTTTATATAAATAGAAATCACAATAGAAATAAAAATAAAAGTCAACCTTCAGTTAAGGTGAGATATGTTTAAAATCTAGATGTTATGCATGTATAAATTACAACATTATTCAATATGCAACAATCATAAATCATGAAAAACAATCATATCATGCGGTGTAACTTAAACAAACATTCAAAATTAAAATATAATAATTTGATTAGCCATTTCGAATCTAACATATATAATTATAATTTAAGAATGAAAAGATTCTCTCTCTTAATTCTAATAAATATCATGTTAAATGATACTCCCGTTGCTCCTAATCAATAGACACTTTTTTTTTTATAAAAATTAAAAAAATTAATTATTTTTATTGAAAATATAAATTTACATGTATTGTTTCTATTCTAATCTTAGTTTAATATGAGATATATTTAATAAGTAATATTAAATATGAGTATAATAAGAATTTATCACATTAATTAATTTATTAAAATAGTAAATGAGCTATAATTTTGAATAAATAAAGAAGATAAATAAACTTATCAATTGAGGATGGAGGTATATTTTAATATGAGATATATTCTATAATTTTGTATACTATAAACATCACAACAACATTAATTATTTTTTACATGTGTATGTATGCTTTTGTTTTTTATTTTTTATTTTTGGGACTAGAATGTGTAAATTTAGTAGGCTAAATTGCTAATTAGTACCTTAATGTCTAAACATTATTCCTTTGTTTTTTTTTTCTGTTTTATTAGAAGGTAGAGTAATTGGTATTAAAATCCTTTTTGATTTCACATTCCATTTGTTTCACTGAGAAAAGAAAGGTAAATAAATGATCATGACGTTACAAAATAATGGTGGAGTCAAAGGATTTCCAAATAAAGTGATTTTCAAATCATTTGGGATTTTGTTCCCAACCAAAGAGGCTATTGTCATCCCATAAATCTGTTTATTTTTCTTTTATAACATATATATATATATATGAATTCTATTAAAAAATTACTTTAAAACAAATGATTAAAATTTTCAGATAAATTAAAAATAAATAAATATTTATATTATGAAAATTTAATTTTTTTTCCTTTATAAATTAAAATTTTTACGAAAATATATTGCATTGACTTAATAATGATTCATAAATGTATTTTCTCTCCGCTTAATAATAATTATAACTCAATATGCATAAAGCATTTATTTAAATACCTAAAGCCTATTAATTATTATTGTAATTTAATATTTAGCAATTTAACTGAATCACCAATAATTAAATATGACGCTTTTGCCAAACAACACGCACCGGTGCTCGCGTAATATTAGGGAGGCGGGTTCGGTGTCGGACATCACAAAGCTTGCTATAGAAGTAAGTAGACCCACTATTTCTCTCTCTTCCTCATTTACATATTAGTAATTAAAATTATTAAATTTTTATTACTTGCCTTTTCATTACACTCTTTTTTCCCTTTTTTTAAACTTCGAAAGGGGGGAGGGGAGAGAATTGTCCATGGAGAAATAGAAGCCACGGAAACCAGTAAGAAAAACTTATATATATAAAAAAATTCAAAACTAGGATTTTTGGGGGGTTTGATTAAATCAATTCATTTATGGGGTTTTATTTCTAGGTTTTATTTAATCAGAGTAGTCAAAATCCCCATTTTTTTATCATAGAAATTCCCATTTGGCTATGCTGATCTTCTTTCCTCACTCTAAGTAATTCAACTTCTATACCTTCAAATCTTAATTATTATTATTTTTATCATATAGTAGTGAAGTAATAAGAATAATAATAATGATAATATGCTTGGCTATTTGGTAAAGTGCTTACATCAAATACTTTTGTCGTTTGCCCGTCAAAAGATCCCAAATAGTACATGGAGAAAGAGGGACTGAGATTTCTCTGAGAGGGGAGAGAGAGGATCTGCTTATGCAATCTCTACCATATCTTTCTCTGTGAAAGAAATAGCCAAACAAGCCTTGGTTATTGTAAAATAATAAAAGAAAAGATGTACTTTTTTTTTCATGTACTGGGATTGGTATTTTTGCAGTGTGTTATAGTGAGAGAGAGAGAGAGAGGGAGACGTCAACTGCGTTGTTTTGCTCTAATTTAGTTTTGCATATTATATTAGCATTGGTATTATTATTTTGTAGAAGTCCTTGATTCATTTAAGTCTAGATGTGAGAGATCAAGTTCTAACTTTTTGTTATTTAGCTTTTGGTTTTCTTACTTTTCTTTTTATAAATCACCCATATTTTAAATTAAGTATTGATGTCCGCCACTTTTTTTTTTATATATAAACACATATTCAATATATATTTAATATATACTGAACACAATTTTATATATTTTTTATTATTTTATTTATTTTTAGATACAAAAATACTATAAAAATATATAAAGATCACAGCAAAAATATGATTTAACATATTTTAAAATATTTGAAAATATATTTTAATATAAAATTTTATTTACATGATATTGCTAAAATTTCAGTTATATAATTATAATTAATTTTAGTTATAAAATTTATCTTTTTATCACAAATAAATTATTTTTTTGTTTATATAAATATATTTATATACAAATAAACTAACATATATTTATTTTGATTATATATTATCTTTTATTGTATTTTATAACTTAATATATATATATATGTATGTATAATTATATTAATATATGTTTATTTTAAATATAAGTTGCTCTCTTATTATATTATATTTTTATGATTTACAATATATTAATATATGTGTATGTCTATTGTATAAACATATCATATTTATATCGATATTTATACCGTGTCTTTATACCATACTAATTATTCGTATCGTATTTTAGTTTTATGTATGTGGTCGTATCTTTTTTTTTTGTTCACAGAAATTGAAAAAAAGAAAAGAAAAGAAAGGAAAAGAAAATTTCGTGCCGTCCTTTTGAAGTCTTTTCATTTTTTCTATCCTTTGGGGCCATTTTCAATGCTGACAAACAGTTGGTCAAGCACTCTATACTGTAGAAGTTGGTGGAAAAATTAGGGTTTTATTTATCTAATTTTCTTTCACTTTGTGGTCTTTTATGGTGTTCCGGATATTTTCTTTTGATGTAGCGGCGAAATAAAAAAAAACGGATGGAGGAGGGATAATTTTAAAAAAATAAAATAAAATAATAAAAGAATTAAAGATAAAATTAAATATTTAATATTATAATAAAATTTAAATTTTTATTATAATTTATTATTAAAATTTTTTTATTAATTTTTATATTATTTATTAAATTTTAAAAATTTATTAAATTTATTATTATTTTTATTAAATTTTTGAATCAAATAATTTATTTATAAAATTTTATTAAAAATTAAAAAAATTAATATTTAAAAAATTATTAATATATATAATTTTGTGTATACATAAAATAATTTTATAAAGTTATATATGTATTATTATGTATATATATATATATATATTATAGGGTCGTGGGTGAGGCAGGGAGTGTCAACCGACCCCACCTGATCCATAGTGGTTCCACCCCTGAAATTTGATGGTTTGTGTTTTTCAGAATGAAAGATAGGTGTATACAGTGAATCAGAGGGAAAGATTTTTTTTTTAAAAAAAAATAATAATTTAGTTGTCTTTTCTATTTCTTCTTTCTTCCATTTGTTGGAGAGAGAGAGCAAAGAAATGCATGGGACGTTGACAATAAAATAGCCTTTTTCTGTTTGATAAGAATGGTATTGTAATACTATTAGTCTTGTTTCAACGTTGGGCTGAAGCTTTGTTTTAAAGGTCAATCTTAGCAGACAATCAACAGGAACATCATCTTAGCACATCTTCTGAAAGTCAGAGGAAGATTAGGAGGGGTTCCATTTTGAATGAGTTCTGGGGAGGCTTGATGATTAGTAGTGGTGTTAATAGTGGTAGGGGTGGGAGTTCAAAGATTGTGGCTGATATTGTTACACAGAGTAGTAGCATGCATAATGGTGCCATTGCTCAGCCACTACTGTTCACTCCATCTATTCCCAAATCACCTTCACTATCGCTTTCTTTTGTATGCCCCATCCCATTACAATTTTTTTTTGAATCACTGAGTGCATTATTGTTTTTTTTATTGTGATTTGGGTTTTATGCTTCTTGATGTTTTTAGTAGTGGGTGCTAACCAATTTTTTTTTTAATTTCTTGTTATATTTATTTTAAATGGGATTGCAGAAAGCCAAGATGGATGATCGTGATGATATGGGTTTATTTGGGGAACATTTTGATCATAGTATAGTGGGAAGGATCAAGGATGATGGTTATGAAAGCAGGTCTAGTAGTGATAATCTGGAAGGTGCATCTGGGGATGATCAAGATGCCGGTGACGGTCAACGGCCACAAAAAAAGTACCATAGGCACACTCCTCATCAAATACAAGAGCTTGAAGCGTATGGCTTTATGTTTTATTTCTTTTATGGTTCAGGGATTTGCATTTTATTATTATTATTATTTTTTTGCTTCCTGAGCTTTGATTTAGGGATTTTACTAAGCTTTGTTTTGTTTGTGCTAATAGTTTCTTTAAGGAGTGTCCTCATCCTGATGAGAAACAAAGAATGGAGCTTAGCAGGAGGCTTGGCTTGGAAAGCAAGCAAATCAAGTTTTGGTTCCAGAATAGACGAACCCAAATAAAGGTAAATTGCTTTAATGTAGTGCTCTCTGTCCTTTCTCCCTTAATTTTCTCTTATGGGTACTGAAGATTATGAAATTGTTGATTATGGAAGCAGACCCAATTGGAACGTCATGAGAATATAATCCTTAGACAAGAAAACGATAAGCTACGAGCTGAAAATGAGTTATTGAAGCAAAATATGACAGACCTAATTTGCAACAGTTGCGGTGGCCCTGTGGTTCCTGGTTCAGTATCACTCGAGCAACAACAATTAAGGATTGAAAATGCTAGACTCAATGATGAATTAGGCCATGTCTATGCTTTAACAAATAAATTCTTTGGCAAGCCAATCTCGTCCTCAGCCAATCCTGTCCCTCCCATTGGCCCAAATTTCATGCTGGACCTTACAGTTGGGAGAAATGAGTTTGGGGATTTAGGCAACATGGAGACTACTTTGACAATGAGGCTTGATTTGGATGATGGGATTACAATGCGTTTAATGAAGCCAATGACTAGTCCTGTGGGTGAAGCTTATTATGATAGATCTGTGTATATAGATTTGGCATTGGCCACTATGGATGAATTGGTTAAGATAGCTCAAATTGATAGTCCCCTTTGGATCAAAAGCTTCGATGGAGGGAAAGAAATCCTGAACTATGAGGAGTATATGAGGACTATTTCTCCTTGTATTGGTATGAAACCCTGCAACTTTGTTACTGAGGCTACAAGGGAGGCTGGTATAATAAGTATCAACAGCTTGGCTCTTGTTGAGACTTTGATGGATGTGGTATGCTATCTGACTCTTCATGCCATTGTGAAGCACAACTATGGAGCCAGAAAATTATTTTGAGGGGGGAGGGGAAATTTTTTATATCATAATTTACATTAAAGTGCTATATATTAACTTCTAGGTATTTGTGGGAAAATTTTCAGCTAAAATAAAGTGCCAAATTTAATGTGGAGGCAGATTTTGATAAAAGAATACTTGAAATTTTTAGTAAAAAATTTGTGGCCCCATTGGTCTTCCTCCTTCGTCAATGGTAACGCTAATGGGTTTTAATTATAAACTTGCTACTATACTATGTTTTCATATGTGTAACGTGTTTTTTACTTTCATCTCAATTTCATCATTATAGACATGTTTAACAGCTTTGTTTACATGAAATATTTTTCATCTTATCCTTAATGGTTTTATTGCATTGGGTGAATCATTTTGCTTATCCACAGTACAGTGGTCAATACTTCAAATGCTTCCCAATGATTATTATTATTATTATTATTATTATTATTATTATTATTATTATTATTATTATTATTATTATTATTATTATTATTTATCTTAACATTGTCCATTGATTTGTTTCTAGTGTTTGCCTATCCAATTTAACTGCTTTTGTGTAAATAGAATCGATGGAGAGAAGCATTTCCTAGTCTGATCGCTATAGCCTCCACCGTTGATGTGATCTCGAGTGGCGTGGCAGCTGGAACTAAAAATGGTGCTTTGCAAGTGGTATGTTTGCAGATCCCATCTGTTTTTACTCTTTGGCGGTAAGCTGCCACTGATTAATGAAGGCTATATTCCCAGATGCATGCTGAGTTTCAAGTGATTTCCCCCTTGGTCCCTGTGCGCCAAGTGAAGTTCCTTCGGTTTTGTAAGCAGCACGCAGAGGGTGTGTGGGCTGTGGTTGATGTTTCTGTTGATGCAAACCAAGAAAGTTCAAGAGTACACCCAATTGCTGCATGTAGGAGATTTCCTTCTGGTTGTATTGTGCAAGATATGCCAAACCGTTGCTCCAAGGTAAAAACTTATGTGGATTATTTTTCATTCATGCTGCATATATTTACTTGCAAGCTTTACTAGTCATTCTTATAGGTGCTTAATGACAATGTTGTTATTACTATTAGATGTGATATTGCTACTTTTATGTTCAATTTATGTGGCATTTGAAAAATATATGATACAACGGTAATTTCAATTAGACATCTTATTTCGAATGACAAACAATTGGATAATACATTTTTGATATTTTATAATCGGAGAAATTAAAGATTTCACTTGAGCAAATTATAATATATATTTTTAGAAAAATATTACCACGTCATTTCTCGTGACATTTTTTTAAATTTGAGAGTTGTCTTATAAAAATAGGAAAATCTGACCCGGTCCCAACTTACATTGACCTGTGTTTTCTTGAATTTATTTATTGTTATTGCACTAAATGTTATGCACAATTTGATGGCATTACCATCAACGAAATGCATTAGGATTTTAAGTGACAATCTAAAACTTTATAATAATTTAACCAACGAAAGATGCTTCCTTTATTAAATAATATTGATGCTTCAATTTCAAAGGTAAGGTTGCTTCTTGTATGTATTCGGTCAGCTTATAATTTCTAAATTGAGTAAATCAATTGTGCTTTTAAGCAATACAATTATACACGAACACCCATACACATATAGACATTTAAATACAGCTACACGCACAGAGAGACATTTAAATACAATTACAGGCACAGGGAGAGAAATTTAATAGCATTATACGATTCCCTCATTTTAAATTTAGTATATGCATGATCTCCCTATCCAGGTAAGTCTTGCAATTTTCAACATTTGGTTTATAAACTATGTATTTGAAGATTCTATTCCTATCTCATCTGTTTTGTTGATGATTTTTTTTATTGTTTAAAAGGTTGTATGAACTGGGTCCAGTCTTTATATTGTACCTTATATTCCTAGTTCTTGGAAATCGTCCTTTTAACTTATTAAAAAAGTCTTATTATGATATTTGTTTAGATCTTTTTCTTCACATCTTGCTAAATATACCCCAATGTATAGTTCTGATTTGTTTGTCCTTTGTGCAAACCTTCTTTATATATGATATATAATATTAGTTCGTTAAAAATCTCGAGGCTATTATTCTCTTGGTAGTTTCTCTTGACATTGGTTACATAGGACATCTATCGTACTTTGGTGAAGATGGACATTCAATGTTAATGTATTATTAGAGGTGAGACACTGTTTGATAAATTTCAATATCGATCTAGGTTGGTGCATGATCTGTTTACTGACACCGGGATACAACTCAAAAGTTGTTGACATTTTAATTGAAATACATTGAGTTTTTAGGGGTCAAACAGACTTAAGATCCTTTAGATATCTCTTTCCAGTAGCTTTTGCTTCAATAGAACTATTACAAGGTAATAGCTTTTATACTGAGTCTTATGAAAATTTTAGAAAAGCATTATGTGGAATAATAAACCAGAAGGGACAATTAATAGGTCAAAATCTTTTATTTGAATTATTGAATATGTTGGCTTTGCACCGCCTTTTCTACACTATGGAACAATTATTGAGGGAATAGACCAATTTTGCTTTAAATTGATAGAAAATTTTGGTACATTGCATCAAGTCTCCTGCAAACTGTTATTTTATTTTGTTTATTCGGTTTGTCACTTTTTACCTTTTCCACACCTCTCATTGCTACCTAGTTATTGTGAATGTTCGTAGGCTTCAAGGTATAATAATAATTATCGCTTTTAAAAGTTCCTAAAAATCTTCTTGGTAGCTGTAAATTTAGCTTAGTAAATCCAAGTTCATTTCTAGCTAGCCAGTTTGATGTTTATTGCTGCATCATTAGAGTTGGTACGCACTGTATGCACGCATGCCTGCACACAGCTACCTACTAATGTAAAATAAAAATGGATGTGCATGCATGCTAGCATTTTGATTAATGTTCAAATGCAGATTACATGGGTGGAACATTCAGAATATGATGAGAGTGCAGTACATCAACTCTATCGGTCAGTAATTAATTCTGGCAAGGGCTTTGGAGCTCAGAGGTGGGTGGCCACCCTGCAAAGATACTGCGAGTTTATGGCCATCTTCGCGTCTAGTACGATTTCTGGTGAAGATCAGAAAGGTCTTGCACTGTTATCTGACCCTTTCTTGACTTATTTATTTTTGTGACAAATATTGTATGTTTTTGTGTCTAATGTATTATACTGTGTGGTGCAACAGTGTTAAATTTAAGTGGTAAGAAAAGCATGATAAAGCTTGCTCAGCGCATGGTGGATAACTTTTGTTGTGGAGTTAGTGCCTCATCTGCTCGCAGGTGGGATAGGCTTCTAGTTGGAAATGTGGGAGAAGATGTGAGGATATTGACCCGAAAGAATGTCAATGATCCTGGAGAACCACCTGGGATTGTGTTGAGTGCATCAACTTCCGTTTGGTTGCCTGTCATGCGAGAGAGGTTATTTGATTTCCTGCGGGATGAACGGCTGAGGTGCGAGTGGGACATTTTATCCCATGGTGCGCTGACGCAGGAGATGGTCCATATTTCCAAGGGTCAGAGTACTGGAAATTGTGTTTCTCTCTTGCATTCAAGCGTGAGTGGTGATAAAATTGTGTTTTGATGAATGAAAAATTTATGCGGTATATTAGATTTTTGTTGAATCAATATTCTAATTTGTTTCATTTTTACCTAGTGTATATTTTCAAATTTGTGACGGGCCCTTAATTTGCAGGCTGTTAGTCCTAATGCAAATGAGAGCAGCATGCTAATATTGCAAGAAACATGGAATGATGCCTCAAGTTCTCTGGTAGTGTATGCACCAGTTGACATTCCATCAATGAGCATGGTGATGAATGGTGGGGATTCTTCCTATGTGGCTCTCTTGCCATCAGGATTTGTGATTCTTTCGAATGATTCCTTGGGTGAAGGTGGTCAAAATTTCTGTAATGGGAATATGGCCAAAAGAGATGTTGATGGCGATGACAGAGGTGGGTCTCTTCTGACCGTTGGATTCCAATTTTTGGTAAATAACCTTCCTACAGCCAAGCTCACAGTGGAGTCAGTTGAGACTGTCAACAATCTAATCTCAAACACAATTCATAGGATCAAAGCAGCACTTCAGCTAACATAGTTGAAAGGGATACACAAGTATGCAAGTTGTTTTTAGCTTTCTAGACTTTTGGGTTTTAGTTTTGGTTTTTAAACATAAATAATATAGCATGAAGTATAGCCAGATAGATTGTTAAATGCAATGGAGGGACACATAAAAAGGGGGGTTTTAAGTCGAGAATAAATCGCCTGTAGACAACTTTTCTTCTTTTTGTTTTGCTCTGTGATAAGTTGGCAGAGAGACAGGGAATGTAGTTTTAAAATATGACAATAGATTGAGGTTAGTGTTTCGGGTAATGACTTGGTTAGAACCTGTGAACTACTCTTCTCTCACTTGGTAAATGTCATATTTACTCTTCCATGCAAAAAGAAGATACCTTTGTTTTTTGGTTATAAGCGTAATGAAGATACTCTTTTTACATGTAACTTTTGAAATTTTTTTTACTGATTTTGATTAGGAAATTTCAGGCTTTAGTCCGCTTTAAACTTTTATTCGCATCTCTACTTGTCAATTTCATTAGGTGTCTTTAATAAATATAATGATATTGACGGAAACTGCATTTATTTCATGGGGGATTTTTTTTATGCTTTTGCTCTTTGATTGTGTTATAATCACTTTTGATTTTGATTATTATGATTATTATTTAGTATAGAATTATTTCATATGCAAATCTTAACTTACAATCCATTCCTTAGTTTTTGACTTCTTATTGGATTTGGATAATATTGTGGGTTGTCGTTAACCTTGCCATGCTAAGCTGTGTTGATACCTAAATTTCGTAGCTTGTGTAATTTTTAAAATGTTGTCGAGCTCAATAATTCTTACTGCTATGATCATTTATATATATATTTTTAGGATAATTTTATTTACTTTTTAGTTATCTTTTTAATATGTGTTTTCAAGTTTGCTTGAAGTTTGATGATTTAAATGAACATGTACAAAATGGAACTGAATCCACTTGATGAAGTTATTTTAGAAGGAAAAACATTGAACACAACAAAGATGGTTCAAGCTTGGCATGTCTCCATTAAAAGAATTGTAAATTTTAGGCAGTACTGGATATACTCACATGACATGGCCATATCTATATCCATATCTGATTGTCTTGGCTATGTCTCTGACCATGTCTCATGACATGGCTATGACAATCTAAAGTTTGGCCATGTCGCTAACCATGTCTCATTGTCTTGGCCGTGTTTCATCCTAAGAAAAGAAAATCATGTGCAAATAGAAGCAGTGATAAACATAAGCACCATCTTGGCCATATCTTTCATGAGAAAGAATTGAAATTTAGACAAAAGTGAATACAGTCACTTTTCTTGGCCATGTCTTTAGGTGTGTCAACATGTCTTGGCCATATTCTTGGGTGTGTCAACATGTCCTGGCTATGTTATATGTCCCTTTCATAAGAAATAAAAATTGAAGGCGGAGGCAAACACATGCAGCTGACACGGCCAAGTCACTTATCGTGTCACATGACACGCCCAAGCAACTTGGTCGTGTTCCACCTAAAGAGAAAGATTACCAAAGAAAGGCAGAAGACAATACACCCATTGATTTGATCACGTCACCGAGTGTATCACATGACACATCCACTGACTTGGCCGTGTTACTAGGTGTGTCACACGACATACCCACTTGTCTTTGCCGTGTCACATGAATTTGGTCACCACTCAATTTAGCTGCATGTTTTCACTTTTAAGAGATTATTTTAGACAAGATATGGGAATGTCATGAGAAAAATATTTTAAAATTGAGTGGATAGGATACAAGTGATGGTGGAAAGGGATAAAAGGTAATGACACTACAAAAGGAATGATTTTTTATTGGAGAAAAGGACAAGCTTTTGAAATAAAGAAAGGGATCATCTTCATTTAGAGGGGACTACATGTTGGAGGACATCATTCATCATTAATGCATTCTATTCTTCTTCTTCTTGGAGAGGGATACACCATCATCATCGCCATCTCCAACTCCATCTTCCTTCCATCTTCATTTTCTCCATAGACAAGTTTCTTTAACAGTTTTTGGGATAGTTTTGGGTGAATAAGCTCTTGAGAGGTTAGACATGGAGGAATATATAGAGTGGGTTGGAGGCTTGAGAAAGTTTCCATTCCATTTGCAAGGATAGAACCATTAAATGAAGGGTTGAAGAGAGCTTGAGAGTTCTTCATCATATTCAAGTTGAGCTAGGAGAAAGAATAAGAAGTTCAACTCTTGACATCTTCAATGGGTTTTTCATATTCTCTAGTTTAATTCATTTTTAAATTTTTGTTGATTTGTTATGAACATTGATATTTCAATTGATATTTGTGATTTGATTTCTATTGAGATAAACATATGTTTTAGTTTGATTATGATGACCTAAATTACTCATGCCTAGTGTTTATAGTAGATTTGATTAAATGATTTAATTTGATATTTTCATTAATATACCTTATTATTAGTTGATTGTATTGGATTGAATGTTAGGTTAATAGATTAGCTACCTATTGATCTCTAGATATTTGAATGAAGGACCGAGAGATGAAATTTGTAATTAGAATTATACATTCAATTACCCTAAGAATGAATTAGAAATATAAGTTCTAGGTTGCAATTAATTTGTAAGTTCAAAATAATTGGTTGTTAATTCATGAATGTGAGAACTAATGAATTGATAATCGCTAATTAATCACGAGAAACAAATTAAGTTCAATGTTATATTAATGGATAATTTGACAATTAAGCTTTGATTAAATTGATCTACAACTCTAGATACCATTATAAGAATTTAAATTAATCTTGCACAACCATCACTCGTTTTAATTTTAAATTTTAATTACTTTTCATCATTTCAACAACATACACTCAAACTTTAATATATTTTTTAATCAAATTATTACAAACAAACACATTCCTAGTGAAACGACCTTGGGGCGATTACCGTTGCTACAATTACCTCGTATACTTGCGAGAGTCGCACTTTAGTAGTGTTAAGTAAAGCACAATACTTACATTGAACTCAATACGTACCAAAGTTGTCAAGGTTTCACAAGGAACAAAATTAATGAGTTGAATGAGATTAACCAAAATTATCAAATTGGAGAATTCATTAATTATTGAACTCGATAATTCTATCTCATAGAAAGTTGTCATTTACCTATAAAAGGCAGGTACAATATGTGAGCAAGCTGGACTAACGGATGAATACATATCTCAAAAGGTGGGCTATTCTAACAGATGATCCTCATGAAGAGAGTCAGTCTGATTCTTTATACTAGGTTCGATGATAGTACACTACTAGTCACTAGACCGAGTAAGTCTATATGGACCATTGGTCTTGCATTTACTGAAAAGCCTTTTTATTGTGTAATACTAAGACAACTGATATACATAATAATGAATATAAACAAATAAGATGTATGTATGTTCATGATAATAGTATCATGGCATCATCATCATCATATTACAATTAACATCATATGGTTCATATTTCATGATAGATTAAACTAAGAATATGAAGGAAACCAAATTGTGAATTATCCTAAACAAACTTATGCAAATTCTAGCAGCTCATTTTCATGGTGAGATAAAAAATAAAAGCATAATCATCAACCTAATCATGCCTATTAAGTTATCTCGCCATTCTATGAAAACATCATAAAAATGAGGTTATGATAACAATTAACAATTCATATAACCTTTGATTAAACTTACTAGATTTGACAAAAAGAAATTTATAAGTCTAAACCCTCAAGTTTGACAAATTAAGAATATATACTTTTAGTTTAGATTTATTTTCATGCTTAAACTCACAAAACAAGCAAAATAGGTTTTAAATCTTTTACAGGCGTCGGGAGTAATTTATCTATGCAATTTTTTGTCTTCATTTAAGGGACAACACTGCATCTAATGACTTTTTTCGTGACGTAATTCTTTGTGTGGGTAATTAATTTAGCGACACTTTTTTGCATCAATAAATGATGGCGAATCTGTGCTATTGCAATGTTTTTGCAAGTGCACTGGTCGCGCAAGTAATAAAGTAGTAAGATATCGTTCCATTGGGGACAAGGTCAATTACTAGTGCAAATTTTAACTGTTGTTTAGCAATCCAATAGTTTTTTTTTGTGATGGTTAAAATAAAAGACAAATTACTTAATAAATTAAATTAAAGAAAAATTGAGTATTGTCTAAAAAGATCTGATGATAGAAACACTATCTAGATATGAAATCCCCTAGCATTTAAAATATTTATGAATATCAATTCAATTAAATAAAATAATAGAGCTGAATTGGCAATCCTCTAAATTAGACTAAAACCTCTCTCGAGTGAGTTAATCCATAATCACTAAGTAGAATGCTAGGAATCTCTTTTCAAACATAATTAAATAGATCTTGCAACAGGAACTAGAAATTATAAACCAAAGAATTTTGTAAGTCTATCTCTAGCACTCCAATCAACCCTCAATCCTCATGAGAATTCTATTCATATCAAGCTTTCTCAAGTCAATAATATGAAAATTGCAACCGATCAATAAGTCTGCTATTATCAATTGAAAATAAACAATTAAGAATTATAAAAATAAGATAACTCAATTAAATAATTTAATTAAATAAAAACTATTTAATCCATACAATAAAGCTAGGGTTCATCAATATTCAGATATAAATAATTTAGCTCATGTTCATAACCAAAAAACCAGAGCAAAAGAAATAAGTAAAAGAATTCAAACAATCCATGATGAATGATTTGTGTTTTTTCACTTCAATCCTTGATTCATGATTTAGATCTTGTATAAATTGGATCTTCACCTTCACTCTCAGTTGCAAAAACTCTTTTTCTTTTAAAGAAGTCGGCTTTAAGTGATAAAAACTGGATCCCTAATTTCCACTTCAAGTTAGATTTTATACCCCAGAAATTTAGCTTGATACTCCCAGTGACACGGTCATGCCTCTAGGCATGTCGCCGCTACTGTTTCTCAATGTTAATGACATGGGAAATGACACTCCCATATCTCTGGGCGTGTTGTAGCTACTGTAATTCTAAATTCATGATAAGGACAATGACACACCCATGTCCTTGGGCGTGTCGAAGCTTTTGTAAGGTGGGCGAACAACATGGTCATTGACACACACATGTTGTTGGACGTGTCACTTGAAGAATTTTCCCAAAATAGCCATTTTTCTTGTCTTTCATCCGTGATTCCGGCCTAAACGACCATAAAACCTCAAAATGTAAAAGATTTTCAAAATCAACCCTAATAAGTACTTGAACAAATAAATTAAACTTAATTTGACAATAAATATACTAAGAAATAGGGGCAACAATATCATCAATTATAAATTTATTAATTCGCAAACATGACAGCTGAATTAAGAAGCTTTAAAAATAAAAATTTCACATATCTAAAATTTAAACATCCAGAGTTAAAAGATTGAGCATAAAATTTCAATAACTCAAAAGTGATGAGCAAAGCAAGAAGTGTAGATTTTCTCTTAAGTTATTTGCCTTTTTTTTAAGAAGCTTGACTTGTTTGAATTGATGCTAGCTTTTTGACGCGAAGGTAAATATTTATGATGCCGACCCCCGGTTACTCAGTTAGAATTATCATTCAAATGGCTACTAGTACTATTTATAATTCCAAATCCTTCGTTTCAATTTAAGAGTTCAAATTAGCGGAATATTAATTAATTTTCAAAGCTCCTTATGCAAATTGTTTTTATAAGAATACTCAAGTGATGAAGAACTTAAGATATTAAATATGTCCTACCAAGTTTGACTCAAGTTTCGAAAGAATTTTAATATGCTAAAAAATGTAACTAAGGTTTCAAACAGCAAGTGCATGCAATTCTCATTAATCAACTACTTAATTATAACTATCACATTCGATCCTTAGCAATTGATTAAGAAAATCGAGTCAACCTCAACAAGATATTGTCATTTAGTAAATCAACCATTAATTGAATATAAAGAGAAAACATGTCAATTCATGCTATTATAGTAATCTAGTTTACTTGAACCCAAAAATAAGTTAAAAAACTGAATGAGACTAATGAAGAAAATGACAAGAATGAAATAAATAACAATAAAACTCAATCTAGGAAATGTACCTATCCCCTACACTTAAGATGCACATTGTCTCTAATATGTGTAAAAGAATAAAAATAATAAAAGAGAGAGAGAGAACTGCCTGTCATGTCTGTGAGCGGGGATTTTCGCCCCCACTCCCGGTGGAATAGTTCTTGCAACTTTGGCACTGTTTAGGCTCGGGGCCTTAAAGAACACATACCTAAGTCTGGAGAAAATGAAGTCATCACCCGGACGGGCCGGGAAAAAGAAAGAGGTGGATGACTTGATTCCTAAGAAATCCCCAACTCCCTAATGGGTTCGGAAAGTTGGGTACGTGTGGGGAAGGTGAGAAATGGCCTAGTACCCCCACAACGTCTGGTTCATTAGAACCAGCCTCTTTTACATGTCTTAATATTATAAAATTCTTAAATATAATAACATTATCCATATTACACACAATAATTAAAAGAAAGCATCAATATATTAAAATCAAAGCAATGTCTAAACAAAGCAAATAAATGGACACCCATCCAAGGATGGAAACATGTCCTTACATCACATGCCTAGATAGGACACCCACCAAAAAGTAGAAACATGCCCTTCACATAGATTCTAAAATAGAAAAGCAAATTAATTTACATGATATTTAACTAATGAGGTACCCACCAAGTGAAAACATACCTCTTACAACTTTTGAAAATATAATTTAATTGATAAAAGTAAATAATCATTCATCATAAATAAATCATTCATCAAAGCTATTAATCAAAATATAAAATAAACATCCATCCTTGATAAATTAAATAAATCAAGTATTGAATTAAATAAATTAAAGCATAAGAAATAAATCTAAGCATAATCAAATATGGAATTGAATAAAGCAAATAAAAGTTCAATTATAGCTACTGTGACTTTTTATGGAATTAAAATAGATTAGGGTTTTATGTTTTAAAAGTTTGGTAAGACTCTTTGATTAAACAAATTAAGGTTTGAATGGTGAAATCATGAAACTAGAGTTTTAGACACTTAAAAATACTTTGGTTTGTGATTTTTGGTTATTGGGTTTCTAAGCTACTGTGTAAATTTAATCTATTTATGATTTTATGGTTTTTAATATTTTAAAAAGATTAGGGTTCATAAAAATTAGGGTTTAAAGTTTTAAAAGGATTAGGGTTCATTATTTTAGGTTTAAAAGTTGAATTTTGGATTTTAGGATTTAGAATTAGGGTCACGGGTGGTGAATTAATTTTTAAGAATTTGGAAATCAATTTGATAATTTCATGAAGCTTTATGAATTTAAACAAACAAATTAAAGTTTTTATAAGTAGAAAAGATGTTTTTTAAGGCTTTTTGAATGAAATAGAACATACTTTAAAATTTTAAAAGAAACAAAATCTAAATCTTAATTTTGTTGAAAAATATATTCAATTAGAGTTTTAAGATTTTTAAGAAGGAAAAATAACAATTTTAAGCCTTTTGGAAGATAAACTAACGAAATAATGTTTTTTAGCTTTAGAAAAACTAAATTAAAGTTCTAAGATTTTAACTTTTGAAAAACACAAAAATTCTAGTTTTTAGCTACTGTGTAAAAACAATTAAAAAAAATTAATTAACACATACCTTCTTTTGATGATTCCTCCAAAAACAATTCTTCTTGGATGAACTAGCTCCAAAGACAAGCCTTTTTTGCCTTTGAATTGCTTAAATCGTGATGCTGCTCCTTTAAAAATCAATTGAATTGAATTTATTACTTTTTCTTCACTGATTTGGTTTTCCAATTTCCAAGCTACTGCCAAAATTTTCCTCCCCCTAAATTAATTGCCTTTGGTCCTTATTTATAGTGGTTTGAGGTTGTTTATTCATAATTAGTTAAGGTAAGTAATATTAATAAAAAAAAGAAACCGAAACCTAATTGAATTAAGTTTCGAAAAATTTGCGTCGAAAAATTTGCGCTACCGAAAAAAATTGCCGTAGGAAAAAATGCGCTGGCGAAAAAAAACTGCAGCAGAAAACTGCGGCAGTGGGCGGGTTGGGGCGTCGCCCGCAGGAAATTCCTGCTGGCGAGCTATTTTGCTTGCAGGATTTTCCTGTGGGTGAAATAGAACAGTTATTTCGCCCGCAGGAATTTCCTGCGGCGAAATAGCCCATGGGCCCATGCGACTGTTTTTTTGCTGCCTAATTTTTCGACTCTGATTTTTATTTTTTAATTTTGATTTGTTTATTTTTATTTTTTATTAATAAAAATTAGATGCTAAAGTAAAAAATTATTTAACAAAAATTATTTTGGACCAATTAGACAACATAAATCATTTTGGACTAAATAAAATATATTGGACCGGATTGGGTAAAAAATTAAGGGTCTACAGTTTACCCCCTGCTTGAATGATCTGAAACCTTAGTGAAAGAGAGTGAAAAGCAATAAGACTTAATTTTTGATGAAACGGTTGAGGTTTTGGGTTCTGGACCCGGTTTGAGTTCTAGACTCAAGGATGATTATAGGTTCTAGACTTAAGGAAAATTTGGATTTTGGACCCAATTCGAGTTCTAGACTCAAGAATAATTCTAGGTTCTGGACCTAAGGGAAATTTGGGTTCTGGACCCAGTTCGAGTTCTGGACTCAAGAGTAATTCTAGGTTCTCGACCTAAGGAAAATTTGGGTTCTGGACCCGGTTCGAGTTCTGGACTCAAGGGAGATTTTAGGTTCTGGACCTAAGAAAAATTTAGGTTCTGGACCCGGTTTGAGTTCTGAACTCAAGGATGATTCTAGGTTCTGGACCCAAGAAGGATAATTATAGGTTCTGGACCTAAGAAAAATTTGGGTTCTGGACCCAAGAGATTTGATACTCGATCCTAAACTAGACTTAGATACTCGATCCTAAATTGGGTCGGGATACTTGCTCCTAAACTGGATTTGAATACTCGATCCTAACTTGATTTGGATACTCGATCCTAACTGGATTTGGACATTCGATCCTAACTTGATTGGGATACTCGGCCTTAAATTGATTTGATTTGGGTACTTGGACCCGAGAGTGGGTACTTGGACCCGAGAACGAATTTGACTAACCTTTTATCAGTTGAGAAGTTTGACTGCTCCGACTGTTCTATGCATTGTGATTCTTCACCCTCGGAATGAATCTTCATCCTTGAGAATTGGGGTCTTCATCTTTGTAAATGGATCTTCATCCTTGGAGATTGGGTCTTCTTTGTTCTTTGAAGATGGGAGTGACACAGCCAGTGGCTTGGCCGTGTTGCCTGCCAGTGTCACCTACTGTTTCTTTTCTTTCTTTGCTTAGTCCTTCTTGACTTTGTCCTTTAGGTGAGACACGGCCAGTGGCTTGGCCGTGTAGCCTGCTCGTGTCATGTTCTGCCAAAATTTCTTTTGAGGTGACATGACCAAGCTCGATTTGGCTTGGCCATGTCTTGCTTGATTCATGCTCTTCTTTCCTTGTTTTGATCTTCCAAGGGGTTTTTGCACTTTAACCACTTTTCCGTTGCAACTGCTTTTCCTTTCTTTGATTCTTTAATGATTGTTGCAGGTTGTTGGCTCGATTGATCATGAGGCTGGACCTTCCTTTATTGTCCCTTCATCTGCTCGCTCTAGCCCGTCAGATATGCCATCTCATCCGCAGGGTATTGATATGAACTACCTGGTATGTTCCTTATTTCATAATAGTTTATGCTATATGTATGCATGATTATGTATGCTCTTACCTTTTTCCTTCTTGGCTCACAGCGGATGCTCAAAGAATAAAATAAGAAACTTCAAGAAGAGTTGGCTGCAAGTCATCAGCAGGCTTCTCATTTTGAAAGTTTATATCACCAATCTGAACAAAATTTTCGTGACTTCCGATTTCAGGGAATGAGGGATCCCGACGCTTCTTCATCAAGAGGCCCCTAGACTGATGAACATGAGATCCTTTCGTCTGCTTCTGATGAAGACCATGACAAATCGAAACTCCAAGGCAATAGGAATTTTAGTGCTTCTGCTTCGGATGATCCCGGGACGAGTAATTTGCCCCCTTCTCCAACAGGCGACGACTTTTTCAGGTCTTTATTTGGTGACCTACCACCACCCTCTTAGTGATATGTAAACATTGTAGCAATTGTAAAACATTGTACAATAATAAAAACTATACAATTTTCCTCTTTACTGTAATCCTTCTCTTCCCCTTTTTTCTCTTCTTTTTTTTTCATTATTTTTCATTATTTTTCATTACTGCCAATTTTTTTATTTTTTATTTATTTTTTAATTATAGTACATCATAATTAATATCCACTTCTTTTGTTAAACCAAATCCAAAGTGGAAAAATAAATTGTGACCACTTCCTTTCCTTATGCCATATGGTCTTATCCTTTCCCATCATCTTTTCCATTTCACTTTTGGAAAAGGTTTATTTTCTTCTATATAAATCACCTTGCATGCCCTTTTTAGTACAAAAACCAAAATTCTTTTCCCTTTCAACGTGAAGACCCTTTTAACAATTTTGGTTCTCCTTTATTCATTAATCATGACCGAGCACCATTTAAAGAAAATAAAAATTATATTTAAGAATATGGATGCCATCCATTGGAAGCAAATTTCATGGTCAAAGCTTGATGTTTTAAAATGTTTTCAAAATGTCAAATTGGACCACTCTTTCTTACATGCCGTGGCTTCCTTGTGGGATACGGATTCTAGGGTATTTAGAATTAATGACTTTGAAATATGTCCCTTGATTGAAGAATTTGAAGCCATCCTTGGACATCCAAATAATAGACAAATGGCATTACCCACATTGATTTCCAAGACTCAACAGAAGATGCAGATGTTATTTCAAATTCCAAAACCTGAAATTCTTCAGTTGATGAGAGGTGAAAAAATTCTACTTGCTCCTTTGATTGACTTTTGTTCCTCTCATTTGGCTCCTACTAAGGCATGGGGACGCATGCTTTGTCTTTGCTTGCTCGGCCAATTCTTGCTTGTTTCTTCTGACGGCGATATTGACCCACGAGTATTGGATATCATGGATCAAATGGAAGGAGGCTTGTCGCCGGTACCTGTGATTTTAGCCGAGACCTTAGTTGGATTAGACCGATTTAAATCAGGATTGTCAAAGAGACTGATTGGGAGTCTGTTGCTGCTTCAGGTAATTACCTAAACTGCCCTTTCGGGTTTTCAATTTAGTTTTTTTTTCTTTTTTTTATGGCTCTAACTTTTGCCTAGTCCGCCCATGTGGGTTTTTGGAACTAGCGAGCTGTCCTAATTTTTGCCTAAGCTGCCCTTGCGAGTTTTCAACTTAGCGGACTTTTTTTTAACTTATTTTTTCTTCACAGATTTGGCTTCAGGAGCGTCTTTGTTTGCTTGATACTCCCTCCATGGATTTTGCCAGATACCTGCCACGTCACCATTCTACTAGGAAGCTACTCCATCCTGCTTCTTCATACGCTGATTGGGTTGACTGGATCCACTCCCGCTTTGAAGTCAATATCCGTTGGTTGGTACCTTGGTGGAAGATTTCTCGTATCACCATGCGGACATACTTGATGTACGTTCCTCTTGCTGCTCTTCGTCAAGGTACATGCTATGATCCTCGCTGACTTGGGCATCAGTATGGAGCTGAGTGTAATATCCTCATGTATGCTCTAGAAGTTTTGATTATGTTGTTGTTATTGTTGTTGTTGTTATATTGGATTGAATATATGTGTTAATTGCAAGAGAAAAGAAATTGGGAAAGAATAAGGGTTTAGAGAGAATGGTATATGTTGTGTATATGATGATATATATAACATATAAATTGGTCAAATGAAGAGTCAAGGGGGTAGAGGATATTTTATGTGGAATGTGCAATTACATATAAGGGCTTATATGAGACAAAAAGTTAGTTATATGATTGAGGGCATTTTGGTAATTGCTTGGATAAGATCACTTGGTGGAGATTAAAAGCAAAATTTGACTTTGTGTCTTCATCATTTCCTTCTTTCTTTCAAGAAGTGGCCGGCTCTCCAAAAACCAAAAGGAAAGAGAGGTGTTCTTGATGCTAGAAGCAAATTGAAGAAGCAATCAAAGGATTTGACAAGAGATTTGTGGAAGTTCTTCATCTAATGTAAGTATTCTCTAGTTTTCTTTACTTATTTTGAAGTGGTGTTGAAGTGAATTAAGATTTGTTGATTTTGTGATTTGGTGTTTTTGAGATGTGTTTGTGTTGTGTTTTCAAGTGTTGAATTGGTTTTAAGTTAAGAGTTTAAATAGGTGTTGTTGTTGGAAGTGGTGGATGTTGATTTTTGAAAGATGGTGATTTTAGGGTTTGAGATGGTTTGTGTTTAAGTGTAATATTAATGTGTTGTGTAGTGATTCTTATGATGAATATGTGTTTAGAACATTGATTATGTTCATTTGAAACATGTTGTAGGGTGTATATTGTATTTGAGTACAATTGAAAGAGTGTTGGATTTTGGTTAGGGTTTGTTTATGGGTGACACGGCCTAAAGCAAAGGAGAGACACGGCCGTGTCCCCAAGCCGTGTTAGCTACTGTGATTTTTGGTTGAGAGACACGGCCACAAGCTTGGCCGTGTCCCTTGCCCGTGTTGCTTACTGTCCAATTGGTTTGAGTGACACGACCACAAGCTTGGCCGTGTCCCTCAAGGGTGCTGCCCGTGTCCCTCCAATGTGTTGGTTAGGGTTTTATTTTTTTGTTCTAATTGTATTGTTTTAGTTCTTCAAAGGTGGGTTGGTCCCTAAACCTAAACATAAACACTTTAAATATACTTAAAGCATGGAAAGCCCTAATCAAATGGATGTGGAAGATCATAAAGCTATAAATGATATAAATTGTTCTTTGCCCTAATTGCATTGTTGAGATTGAACAATATTATGTTATGCAATGTAAATGGTAATGTGTTTCATGAGTAATGTATATTGAAATGTTATATCAAAGATGTTATGATGATTCAAATAAGAAATGATATGATGCAAAGCCATTGTGATTGGCTATGATGATGCAATTGAAAGAAAGAAGGCATGTTTGCCTAAATGTTGATGAGAATTGGAAATGGAAATGATAATTGAATGATAAATGAATTGTGTGGCTAATGTGTTATTCCATTTTCAGAGTTTGTTGTTGGTGGCATGCCTAATAAGTGTAACAATCTCTTGAAGTTAGGTTGGATTGAATCCTTGAAGCCTAATTGAGATGTTACCACCCTTGAAGCTAGGTTGGGTTGGTTCTTGAAGCCAAGTTGGGTTGATGCTTAGCATGCTTTGCTCCCCTTGAAGCTTGGTTGAACCTAATCCTTGAAGCCTAGTTGAGTATATGATATTGATAAATGTGATAACAAAACCAAAACATCAACTCTGAAAATTGAATGGCATATTAGTGTGTCTTGGGCCCAATGCTTGTCTTTGTTTAATGTGAGTCATGATTTGTTTAATGTTGTTCATGAATGGTTAAATGAATAACGAATGAGGCATATGAAATGTAAAGGTATGTTGTTAGCTTTGCATATATGATGTTACATGTATAATATGGATTGAGAATTGGCATTGCATTGCACTGAAGCATAACACTAGCACATTTTGTCTTACTAAGCCGTTGGCTTAGCGCGATAGTGTTTGATCGCGCAGGTAATAGGGTTGAACCTGAGAGCTCTTCGAGACCGAGTGAGAGTAGACAGTGAAGAGTTGATTTTGGGAACTTAAAGTTCAGAGGAGACTTGCCAATCATGTATAACTCTTTTATATTTTGTAAAGTAATGATTTTAATGTACATATGTGTATATTTGTAAATATGAAATTAAATGTTTTCATATATGTAAATATTTGATAAATTCCGCTGCGTAACAACTAAATGTATCTATATATATCTATTTAGTTTTGTATTACAAGTTAACTACTTATCTTTCTATAATGTATACAATTGAAAGATTATGGTATGGTTTAAAATGTTTAAAATGTTAAGAAAATCCGTAGCATTTCTATGTTTAGTGCATGTATACTACATTGTGGTGTTTGTAGTGTGCATGTATTGAATGTAGGGGTGTTACACTGAGCCTCATGATTCTGACTTTGCTCCTGACCTAGACATGCCTTGCTTGACTGAAGCCTACTTGGATCGGCTGAGGCAAAGTTGGCCTGCACGTTACACTTATTGACTGCCATGGATTTTACATTTGTCAATTCGGAAAGTGTTTTGTTAGGATGAAAAATAACTAAAGTAATAAAAGATGTTTCTTTTCCATTTATAATTTGTCATCGCCTTTTGCAATTATGATTATTATTTCATCCAAATATGGTCAAATACTTATAACAGTACACATAGAACAATTTTAACATTAATTTTATTTTATTAAATTGGGGAACAACCAAACATAAAGTCAGCATACACAAGATCACTCATGTTGCCAATTAGCCCTTTCGGATTTTTTAATTGACGATTTTCTCTCATTTAGCCCTAATTGTTGCCTAGCCCGCCCTTTTGGGTTTTTGAAACTAGCGGACTACTCTAATTTTTGCCTAGGCTATCCTTTTTGGGTTTTCAACCTAGCGAGCTCTTTTTTTTTCTATCATACATAAAACCTCTTCAACCTGTCAATGTTTACTGGCTCACTAAATTCGTTCCCATCCATGTCTGACAATTTCACTGCACCTTTGTTCATGACTTGTTTCACGACATATGGCCCTTCCTAGCTAGGTCTGAACTTTCTTCTTAGATCAGATACATTAGGCTTACATTGCTTCAACACCAAATCTCCAACTCTGAATTTTCTGACCTTGACCCTTCTATTGTAGGCCTGAGTTATCTTCTTTTGATACAGTTGGTGATGATACAACACCTTTAATCTTCTCTCTTCTAATGGAGCTAATTGTGTGTATCTACTTGCTACCCATTCCGTTTCAGGCAATTCAGCTTCCAAGACTACTCTTAGTGACTTGATCTCAACTTCAATAGGCAATATTGCTTCCATCCCATAAACCAAAGAGAACGGTGTCATTCCAGTAGGTGTTCGCACACTCGTCCTATATCCCCATAAAGCAAAGGGAAGCATTTCCGACCAGTCCATGTAAGTCTTAGTCATCTTGGATAGAATTTGCTTAATTGTCTTGTTCATTGCTTCTATTGCACCATTAGCCTTTGGTCTATAAGGAGAGGATCGATGATGATGGATTTGGTACTTCGAGAATAAATCCTTCACTACTCCTTGAAACTGTACCCCGTTGTCTAATATCACACTGTACGGGACCCCATATCTGCAGATGAGGTTCTTTTCAATAAACCTAGCCATTTGGCTTGCACCCAGTTTATTGAAGGATTCGGCTTCGACCCATTTTGAAAAATAATCAACTGCTACCACAATGAAATGGTGACCGTTTGAAGCTGTCGGATGTATCTCTCCTATAATGTCGATACCCAGGTGGCAAATGGCCAGGGTGAAGACATTGAATGCAGTTCTTTAGGAGGCATATGATTCAAGTTACCATACATCTGACATTGCTGGCACTTCCTGAAAAACTCAATACAGTCTCTCTCCATGGTCAACGAATAGTAACCTTGTCGAATAATCTTCTTAACTAGGGCCAAACCACTCATGTGCGGGCCGCAACTTCCAGCATGTATTTCTAACATGATACGCTCCACTTCAGGCTTTCATAAACATCTCAAATGCACTCCATCAGGCTATCTTTGATATAACTCTCCATGGAAGGTGATGTATTGCAATGACCATCTCTTTATGGCTCTTCTCTCTTTCTTTGTTGCCCCCGGCGGGTATTCTCTTTCCTCCAAAAATTGCCTTATAGTATCATACCATGCATCATGGTCCGTATCAATTTCCATGATTGTCTCATATTCATAACAAGGAGTTGATGAACTGGTTAAGATCAGAGGCTTAAGGAATAAGCTAACAGGATTTTCCCATACCGAAGCCAATGTGGCTAGGGCATCAGCCATCTGAGTTTCTTCTCTTGACAGGTGTATAAACCTACACTCCTTAAAATTCTTCTTCATCATGGTCAGGTAATGGTGGTATGGTTTCAAATTTTCTTCTTTCAACTCCCACTCTCCATTTACTTGGGATACTACTAGCAACGAATCACCATAAACTTCCACCTTATCCACCTTCATAATCATTAGGGTTTCCAAACCGAAAATACAAGCTTCGTACTCCACCATATTATTGGTTGCCCTAAATTTCAATTTTTGGCTAAAGGGATGAGTTCCCCTTCGGGTGATTCTAGTATAACTCCCAAACCTGCTCCTTTCCTATTTGCTGCTCCATCAAAATACATTTTCCACCCTTGTACTTCAATTGCTTCTAAATGTTCATCTGGAAATTCCAAGATTACCTTTTCACTTTCTGGTAATGGTTGCTGAGCCAGGAATTCTGCCACCGCTCTACCCTTGATTGTTTTCCTGGTTACATACTCGATCTCAAATTCTTCTAATATTATCAACCATCGACCATATTTCCCAATTAAAGAGGGTGTCTCCCTCAAGTATTTCATTGGATCCAACCTGGAAATTACTTGCACACTATATGATTGAAAGTAATACCGTAACTTCTTAGAAGACCAAACCACAGCTGTACATGTCTTTTCAATGATACTATACTTAATTTCATAAGGTAGGAGCTTTCTACTCAAATTGTAAACGGCATGCTCAATCCCCGACTCATCTGCTTGGGCTAGCATGGCTCCTATTGACTCTTCTTCTACTGCTAAGTATAGTAATAGAGGTTTGCCGGGTTTAGGTGGTTTAAAAACAGGTGGATTCAACAAATACTCTTTTATTCGATTAAAGGCCTTTTGACATTCTTCATTCCATACGACCGATTGATTCTTTCTAAGCAACTTGAAGATAGGCTCACAGATTGTTGTGAGCTTTACTATAAATATGTTGATGTACTGCAGTTTACCAATGAATCCCCAAACTTCTCTCTCCGTCTTTGGGGTTGGCATATCCCTGATTGCTTTGACTTTGTCAGGATCAATTTCAATGCCATTCGGACCAATTACATGTCCCAATAATTTGCCTGAAGTAACATAGAGTACACACTTCTTCGGGTTTAATCTTAGCTTATACTTCAAAGCTCTATTGAAGAATAATTCTAAATTCTGAAAGTGTTGCTCCCTTGTATCCGACTTCACCATCATATCATCAACATATACTTCAACTTCTTTGTGCATCATGTCATGAAATAGTGTGGTGGCCATCCTTTGGTAGGTTGCTCCAGCATTCTTTAAGTCGAAAGGCATCACCCTATAACAAAATATACCCCATGTAGTAATGAAGGCAGTTTTGGCTTTATCCTCTTGGGACATTAACACTTGATTGTATCCGGAAAATCCATCTACAAATGAGTGTAGCACACTAGAGGCTGCACTATCAATGAGAACATCTATATGAGGTAAAGGAAAATCATCCTTAGGGGAAGCCTTGTTTAAATCTCTATAGTCCATGTAGACCCTTATCCTTCCATCTTTCTTTGGCACGGGTACTATGTTGGCTAACCAATCTGGGTATTCTATCACTTCAAGGAACTTCACTTGTATTTGCTTAGTGACATCTTCTTTAACCAATTTAGCCCACTCAGGTCTTAATCGCCTAAGCTTTTGTTTGATAGGTTTAATGTGAGTGCAAGTAGGAATATGATGCTCGGCTATATCTCGATCTATCCCCGGCATATCTTCATAAGACCAAGCAAACACTTCTTCATATTTTTTGAATATTTTTTCAAATCTCTCTCTCTCATCAGGAGTAAGGTCGGATGCTATGCTAATGTTTTTAGGATTTTCAGTTGTTCCCAAATTTAATGATTGTGTGTTAACAGAATTAATATTAAAGATGCTCATGTAACTGCTATTTGAATGTATGCAACCATCAGGAGAAACATCACACAAGTAAGCAAAATCAGACTTTATTGCATTCATTTTGAAAAAGAAAACATCATCATCCTCATACAAAGCAGGAAAATTAAAATCAAAATCAAAATCATTTTTCTCAGAATCATAAAGCAGGATGTCTTCAAACTTCTCTTCAACCAGGGCAGCAATCTCTTTCGGAGTCTTCTCGGCTTTCAGGGCAGCTTCAATCTTCTCTTTTGGATTAGATTCTTTGTTGGTTGACAGGGTGAGCTCTTTCTTCACTTGCTCCACTAGCTCAGCAACATCTGCAAAAATTTAAAAACCTAGAATTAACTTACCCATGAACATGACCGGCTCGGGCTTTCCTTGGAGTGGTCCTATATCTGGAGCCTTGACAAAGATCTCTTCAAGTGGTGGGAAGCTCATCTTCTCACTCTTCTTTGGCTGGACACCATTAGCTTCATCATATCCCAACCCCTTCTTGGAAGCTTGAGTTCTAAAATCTGGAAATTTTGTTAAACCGGCTTTACCCTTTCCAAGACCAGCTCCGGGAAGGTAGTTCATGTTCTTCATCATATTCAAGACTTTGGAGTCCACTACTTCATCATCAGAAATTGCAGCCACTTGAAAACCATTGAGAGGTCTCTCAACCATTAGAGCGTTAACAATCTCATTATCTTCAGCTTCAATGACCACTGTCTCATTTCCGTTGGGAAATTTGATCTTTTGATGAAGGGTGGAAGG
Organism: Garcia nutans; assembly: GCA_947685225.1. Lineage (NCBI taxonomy): Eukaryota > Viridiplantae > Streptophyta > Magnoliopsida > Malpighiales > Euphorbiaceae > Garcia > Garcia nutans. Next base: position 8,468,341 of record CANTUV010000003.1, on the reverse strand, counting down.
AACTCCACCAAGAGGGTGAAACCATGGTCGCCCCAAGAGCAAGGCGAAGGTAACTGGTATGTCTAAAACAACAAATTCAACAATAGATTCAATTGGACCAACCTTGACAGCCGCTTTGAAAGTCCCTTCGGCATGCCTCTTAGTGTTGTCATAAGCACGAATCGTTACCTCGGTTGGGTTTAGATCTCTTGTTGACATGGCTAGCTTTGGCAATATCTTAAGTGGACAAACATTTATGGCGGATCCATTATCGACCATTACACATGGAGTCCTCTTCCCCTTAACTTCTATTTTGATAAAGAGAGGGCAGAAGTGGTCTCTCCCCTCCTCCGGTAAGTCCGCATATGAAAAAGAAACTGCTCCCATACTAACTTCACTCTTTTCTTGGACCTCTTCACATTTCATTACTTCCCCAATTTTTATGAAGTTGATCAACTCCTCCGGTGTTGTGCAGGTAGAAATTGGCATGCTAGCCAAGGCTTTGGCCATAGTTTCTCGGTGCTTTTTGGAAGTAGCTAGCAAGTCCCAAATGCTAACACTTGCTTGGGTTCTTTTCAATTGCTTGAGCACAACATCATCTTCTTCCACTTCAACTTCCTTTCCCTTATTAGTTTCTATCTCCTTAGGTGGTGACCTTGCATAAGGCTTACTGAATCTAGTATTCATCACATCATCTTCTTCGGGCTCAGACCAAGTCCACTCCTCCTTCTTGGATACAATATCATCATCACTGTCACTTGAATCCCAAAACCCGTTGACAACACAAATTGCTACTTCTCCACCCATCATAGCTTGTTCAATTTTGACAAATGCCTCTTCATCTTTGGTTGCTTTCTCATCCACATCTTGAAAAGAAGACATGACAAAGTCCTCAAGTAAACCTCCTCCAATCATGAAGGTCGCCGATGGTGGTATCCTATTGAATTTTGGCAATGGGTTGTCTTTGGTGTTTGGCTTGTTGGGCTTGGGTAGCTTCCCATTATCAATTAGATTTTGAATCTCATGTCTCAACCTTACACATCTATCCGTGTCATGTCCTTGCATTTGGTGAAATTGACAAAATGCTTTGGTGTCAAAGTTAGGTGGGAGAGGGTTAGGCAAAGGACGAGGATTTAAGGGTTGTAACAATCCTTTTCTTTGAAGCTTGTTGAGAACCCAAGACATCGGTTTTCCCAATTTCAAAAATTGTCTCCTTATTCCTTGGTTAGTAGTATTAACACCGACGACCTTTTGCATGCTTTGGCTACTAGGTTGATAGCTCCCTTTCTCGTTCCTTTTTGTTGCAAAGCGGCTTTTCTCCCTTTCCCATTCTTCAATTTGCAAACCAGCTTGAAGAAGGTCTTTGAAATCACGAATGAGTGTATGAGACATCCTCTCACGAAGACTAGGCAGCACTCCTCTCACAATTATCCTTATTTGATCAGATTCATCGGGCCTCTTCTTGAGTAAAGCGGCCTTGTTTCTCCACCTTTTCACATAGTCCACAAAATTCTCATTTGGCCTTTGCCTAATGGACTCCACTTCCATCAAGGTAACTTCCAACTCAACATTATATCCATATTGTTGGATGAAGGCTTTGTAAAGTAGATCCCAATTCTTTTGTGTTCCATCATCTAAGGTATTGAACCAATTTTGGATAATAGGGTCCAATGAGAGCATAAAGTACCTTAGGGTTTGAGCCTTAGTAGCTCGGGCAGATGCTTCACATGAAGATGGGGATTTCCGGTGCCATTGTACTTAGCAAAGGAAGGCATCTTGAACTTGTATGGAACCTCTTCATCTTGTTCAAATAGTTTGTCGATCTCAGACTTCTCTTCGGTTTTCAGCTTCTTCTCAAATTTCTTTTCTAAATCAGCAATCATCTTTTCAACATCGGATGTCTCGGTCTTTTCAATAGTTGCCTTCTCAATAGCCTTCGGTTCTTTCTTCTTTTCTTGAACCTCTTGGTAGTATTGAGCCCAATCATCATCATCATCAATGATCACTTTTTCATCATCAAAAACCACTTCACTAACTTTGGTCTTCCCTTTATCCTTTGGTTTCTTAGTGCTAGCAGATGCCTCGTTATGGTTTTCTAAGATTGCAGTCAATTGGTTCTTCATGGTCTCAGCTAGCGCCTCTTTGATTTCTTCCATTTTGGTGTTGAAGGCCTCATCCACCATCCTTTGAATTTGTTTGGGCTCCATTATTTTAGGTGAGCAAGTGATTGAGTCGTTGCTAGATACTTCATCTCCGGCATAGGTCGGATTGTTGTAAGCTTTTGAACTATCATAATTCAGGGCTGTGAGCTAGAAAGAATCAATGATATGAGATGCAAATGTATGCATGTATGCATGTATGCACAAATAATCAACAAATAAGGAAAAATAGGACGTTTCTTCCAACCTTATAACATCCACACACGAATGGCGAGTCTCATTTCCTAGGTACATGGTTGACAAAATACCATCATGGGGTATCTTGTTTTCGAATAATTTCCTCGGACGTTTCAACCAATAGTTATATTTTCAAATATGGAAATCCATTCATGATAATTCCCATTAATTAGGTTTTAATCTAATCAACCAACTGAAGTAGCTTTTATGCTATGTTGGATTAAAATGAAATTAAGAGGTTTATTATAAATAGATTTCTCACTTGAAAAAGGTAACTAATGGTTCATGCCAAAAATAAGCCCATGGTTAATTTATTCTTAGTGTAAACTAGGCCCACAATTGATTTTTGGTATTTCATAATTGACCTAAATATTTTTGCAAGCTCTTTATAAGAAAAGGTTGGGTGAAAATAGTTTTGTTTCTAAGCCCATTGTAAAAGATTTTAGAAAAATAAATTTTGGGCTTAGTATTTGGGCCATGGGCCAAAGAATCTTTGATTTGTTTTAGAAAAGTCTTATGTCCAAAGATCATCTTGAAAAATTTTGAAAATAGTTTTGGTCTTTTGGATTTTAGAGAAAAAAATTATTTTGAGCTTGAAAATGTACTTGGGTCATATTAGAAAAAGAACAAACCAAATAAGCCACAGTTTAGACTAAGATAAACTAACCATAGTCAAACAACATGCATTTGGGGTAAAACCTAAGGAAAGTAACTAGGCCAATTACATGAGCTTTAGTCTTTGGATTAAAAGGATTAGGTTCCCATAGCAAGTATATACCAAATGGTACGAGGCTATGAGTTGTTATGCCATGCTTGATCTCCATACCTTGAGTAAAAGTATGGTATCCCTCACATAACATAACACGGGTAACTCGGGCGTCCTAACTCACGCACACGATGCAATCTAAGATGATGCAATGGATAATATCATTATAAGAAAGAATAGAATAATATAAAGACCAACAAAATCAACTTCTCTTATCCCCAGTGGATTCGCCACTGTGAGCGGGGATTTTCGCCCCCACTCCAGGTGGAATGGTTCTTGCGACTTCGGCACTGTTTAGGCTCGGGGCCTTAGAGAACACGAACCTAAGTCTGGAGAAAATGGAGTCGCCACCCGGACGGGCCGGGAAAAGGAAAGGGGTGGATGACTCGATTCCTAAGGAATCCCCAACCCCCTAATGGGTTCGGAAAGTTGGGTACATGTGGGGAAGGTGAGAAATGGCCCAGCACCTCCACAACGCCCGGTTCATTGGAACCGGCCTCCTTTACAGGTCTTAATATTATAAAATTCTTAAATATAATAACATTATCCATATTACACAATATTTAAAATAAAGGATCAATATATTAAAATCAAAGCAATGTCCAAACAAAGCAAATAAATAGACACCCATCCAAGGATGGAAACATGTCCTTACATCACATGCCTAGATAGGACATCCACCAAAAGGTAGAAACATGCCCTTTACATAGATTCTAAAATAGAAAAGCAAATTAATTTACATGATGTTTAACTAATGAGGTACCCACCAAGTGGAAACATACCTCTTACAACTTTTGGAAATCTAATTTAATTGATAAAAGTAAATAATCATTCATCATAAATAAATCATTCATCAAAGCTATTAATCAAAATATAAAATAAACATCCATCCATGATAAATTAAATAAATCAAGTATTGAAATTAAATAAATTAAAGCATAAGAAATAAATCTAAGCATAATCAAATATGGAATTGAATAAAGCAAATAAAAGTTCAATTATAGCTACTGTGACTTTTTATGGAATTAAAATAGATTAGGGTTTTATGTTTTAAAAGGTTGGTAAGACTCTTTGATTAAACAAATTAAGGTTTGAATGGTGAAATCATGAAACTAAGGTTTTAGATACTTTAAAATACTTTGGTTTGTGATTTTTGGTTATTGGGTTTCTAAGCTACTGTGTAAATTTAATCTATTTATGGTTTTATGGTTTTTAATATTTTAAAAGAATTAGGGTTCATAAAAATTAGGGTTTAAAGTTTTAAAAGGATTAGGGTTCATTATTTTAGGTTTAAAATTTGAATTTTGGATTTTAGGATTTAGAATTAGGGTCATGGGTGGTGAATTAATTTTTAGGAATTTGGAAATCAATTTGATAATTTCATGAAGCTTTATGAATTTAAACAAACAAAATAAAGTTTTTATAAGTAGAAAAGATGTTTTTTAAGGCTTTTTTGAATGAAATAGAACCTACTTTAAAATTTTAAAAGAAACAGAATTTAAATCTTAATTTTGTTGAAAAATATATTCAATTAGAGTTTCAAGATTTTTAAGAAGGAAAAATAACAATTTTAAGCCTTTTGGAAGATAAACTAACGAAATAAGGTTTTTTGGCTTTAGAAAAACTAAATTAAAGTTCTAAGATTTTAACTTTTGAAAAACACAAAAATCCTATTTTTTAGCTACTGTGTAAAAACAATTAAAGAAAATCAATTAACACATACCTTCTTTTGATGATTCCTCCCAAAACAATTCTTCTTGGATGAACTAGCTCCAAAGACAAGCCTTTTTTTTCCTTTGAATTGCTTAAATCGTGATGCTGCTCCTTTAAAAATCAATTGAATTGAATTTATTACTTTTCCTTCACTGATTTGGTTTTCCAATTTCTAAGCTACTGCCAAAATTTTCCTCCCCCTAATTTAATTGCCTTTAGTCCTTATTTATAGTGGTTTGAGGTTGTTTATTCCTAATTAGTTAAGGTAAGTAATATTAATAAAAAAAAGAAACCGAAACCTAATTGAATTAGGTTTCGAAAAATTTGAGTCAGAAAATTTGCGCTGCCGAAAAAAATTGCCGCAGGAAAAATGCGCTGGCAAAAAAAAACTGCCGCAGAAAACTGCGACAGTGGGAGGGCTGGGACGTCGCCCGCAGGAAAATCCTGTGAGCGAAATAGAATAGTTATTTCGCCCGTAGGAATTTCCTACAGGCGAAATAGCCCACGGGCCCGTGCTACTGTTTTTTCACGGCCGATTTTTTCTTTTATTTGTTTATTTTTATTTTTTATTAATAAAAATTAGATACTAAAGCAAAAATTATTTAACAAAAAATATTTTGGACCAATTAGACAACAAAAATTATTTTGGACTATATAAAACATATTGGACCGGATTGGGTCAAAAATTAAGGGTCTACAATGTCCATGAGTCGACATATAAGAATATGGTCCCAAAAATGTTGTGAAGTCGAATTAGCTACAGAACAAAGACTAACATACAAAATTGTGAAGATTCATGTATGTTTAAAAAATGATAGAAAGAAATAAATATAGAAATAAAAGAAAAACAAAAGAAAAGGAACAAATACGAACTAGTGAAAAGTACAGTCATCCATACTCAAGGTGATCCGGAAGGGTCTTGAGTTCCAAGTTGGGTGGATCAATCACAGATGGTTTCAACTTCTTTTCTCTTGGCATCTCAATGGTCTCAGATGCTCGACACTTGAATGATTTGCTTGCTTCAAGATAAGCAAGCTGCCTTATTGCTTCTTGGTCCTCAACATTATCCTGCATTAAACACAACTCAAGGGGATTCTTGGAAATAATATTAGTAATAAAATTTAAGGTGTCATGCTCAATAATATCATTGCATGAATCCACCTCATTGAGTGTAAGTGGGTGCTTCTTAGTATAATGTATATTAAAAGAAACTTTCTCGCTTCCCACTCTCAAAGTCAATGTGCCATCATGGACATCGATAAGGGCGAGGGTTGTATTTAAAAATGACCTACTAAGGATAAATGAAATATCTGCGTCCTCATCTATATCGATGACAACAAGTCATTGGGAAAAATGAAATCCCCAACTTTACCAATACATCTTCTATAATACCACGAGGGTGAACTACTGACTTATCAGCAAGTTGAATGGTCATGAGTATTGATTTAGGTTCTCCGATACCTAACTCTTTAAACATCTTGTAGGGCATAACACTTATGCTAACTCCCCAAATCAGCCAATGCACTTTTAACTTCAAGATTCCCTATCAAACATGGAATAGTAAAACTATCAGGATCTTTTAATTTCTTAGGTAACCTCTTTTACAAAATTGCCAAACTCTTTTTCAACAAATGCACCAAAGATACTTCCTCAAGTCTCCTTTTGTTAGAAAGTAGATCTTTAAAAAATTTAGCATATTTGGGCATTTGCGATAAAGCTTCGACAAATGGAATATTAATATGCAATTATTTAAATAGTTCAAGAAACTTACCGAACTAAGTATCCGTCTTGTCCTTGTTCAACCTTGCTGGATATGGCACTCGAGGTCAGTATTCCTTCACTATTGGACTGGGCTCTCATTGGTAGTTCCCTTTCTCATTTTCCACTGCAGCTTTCTCACCCAGATTGACAGTAGGATCATCTTTTTTTTCTTTTTCTTGTGCCTCAGGTTCTTCCTCAATCACTTCTTCTCTTTTCTCATCCACACCATCCTTAATTTCCCTTCCACTCCTCAGAGTAATTACCTTTAGCTAATCCTTCAGGTTTGCCTCAGTATTGCTAGGTAAACTCCCTTGTGGTCTTTCACCGAGTAACTTGGCAATTTAACCCACCTAATTTTTCAAATTGTGAATAGAGGCTTGCTGATTTCTAAGGGTGGTTTCAGTTGATTGAAATATGTTTTCCAAAGCTGCTATGAACTTCTCCATCATGTCTTCGAAATTGCTCTTTCTTGGAGGAGAAACTTGCTGATGTTGAGGCTGTTAAAATCCAGGAGGACGTCTTGAATTGTTTTGATTATTCCAGGAGAAATTAGGATGATTTCTCTACTTCGGATTATATATGTTGCTAGAGGGGTTGTTTTACTGTTGCCTTGGCATATTCCTAACAAAATCCACCGGCTCCTGCCTAGCAAACATATTACCACTTTGGCAATCTTTGTAACACCCCCTACATAGACCATACAGTTACCTATATAGGAGATGCCACCTAACATTTACAATTGTACTAAATATATGTTTATGTATGTACTAAAGAAATAAAATCATAAAACCTTTTTTGCAATAATGCCACTGTCAAGTTCTCTATATTACACACAGATATTCATATATTTATAAGAACTCTTAATAAAAACTTGCATTATTATAAGAATTCTCAAACTACACTCAAACTAGAACAACTGTCATACAAAATTAGTTTTGCTATGTGAACCATAAAGATTACAATATTTACAATATTGTTCATTGAACCTTGATGATGCAGTTGATCAAGAACACAAGTCTCTCACTCTGCTGTCTCAACTCTCCTTGTTTGATCTGTGCATCAGAAAACAATTCTAACACGCTAAGCAAAGTTTAGTGGTGCTTATGTATTTATAATATTCAAAAAAAATAAAAAGAGATGTAGCAATTAAATAATTTAGAAACATCGAATTGCATTACTTTATGAATGCTAAATAAAGAAATTAATTAAATTCATTGTAAATTGAAATACTAAGCACAATTAGATTCAGAATGGAGTAATTTATCAACAACTGAATAACAAATTGTTAACTGAATAACACATTGTTTTCATTATATATAACTATTTAAATTATGCCCAAACACACTGAGCTCAGATTCTAGATTTGGATAACGGGTCACTGAAGGCAATTTGATGACACTGTATAAAATTTTGGCCAATGACCCACTATGGCATGAATGCCCACTGAGTATGATGACACAGAGTGCCCACTAACACTTTGGATATTCTCCCTTTTGGCTAGCCATTCAATCCCAAGCTAGATCTAAAATTGGTATGATTAGGGCAATTCATTAGTTTGTAGTTAATACTGAATTGTATATATCATTTCAATGAAACAATACTTTTATCAACATTTAGTATTATATATATTTATCATAAATTCAAAGTTTATCACTCTTTTTCATACTTTCAACACTTACACATAATTTCCCAATACAAAAGTAATAAACATAAACATATTAGCCTCATACTAGGCCCGTATATCACAAAATACAAGTCAAAAACATCATTTAGGTACCCCACGACCGTGGCATCTCAAGCCCACGACCGTAGGATACAAGAAGAAGCTGTAAAATAATTTTGAAGATCCCCACGGTCGTGGTCTTCCAGGGCCATGGCCGTGGCATTTAGAATGGCTTTGTTTTAGCAAAATTCTTAAAGACACAGTCCCGTTTTCAATCCCACGGTCGTGGCACTTATTGGCCATGACCGTCGCATTGATTTTTGGTCTATTTTCGGAGTAATTCTTCCTCCAACAGTTCCCACATTGACGCCACGTCTGTGGCACCTTTAAGCCACGCCTGTGGCATCCCAAAATCATGTCTTCTACACATTTAACTTCATGAAACACTAACATCTTGAAAATATAAGATAATAATATATCAAACTCAAACTTTTGACATAAAAAGGATTCATATCAAATATTTTACTACAACTTCACTCAATCAAACTTACAATCATTTCATATGAGTAAAACCAACATCAAACCATGCAATTCTTATAAAGGTTGAGTTAAGAATCAAAACCCATCATATAAAGACTATTTTTCATTCAACAATCCATTTAATCAATATTTTCAAGAAATATATCACTATAAAGAATAAATCAGTAAAACTCATAAAATTTCATATATTTGCAAATTATAAATCCAAAAGCACATACCTCTTCTTTTTCTCTAATTAAGTGTTAATAATCTCAACTTTCTATCTTAATCTTCTCAAAACTTATAACTAAACCTTATTTTCTCTTTGGTTTTGATCAAACTCTTGGAAAGAAGGAAACAAGGAGTTTTGATGGTGAGAAAGGTGGTGAACGTGGGAAGAAGAAGAGGAAAGAAGGAAAGAAATGCTTCTCAACATCACATTTGTCCACACACCTACACACACTTATATATATATATAGTAATTTGGTGTAGCCAATCTCATCTTAGTTATGGTGTACCCTCTTTCTTATCCGTTGATTCTAATTCGATTTTAAATCTCGTAAAACAGTAAAAATAAATATTTACTTCGGTAAATTTTTGAGATCCATTATTTACATCACTTATCCTTATCTCTTATATCACAATTCACAATTAATTATCACTATGAATTTAAAAGTTTAGTATATAAAATTTTAAACATTACAATTCTCCCCCTCTAAAGAAATTTCGTCCACGAAATTTACTTATTATAGACGCTTGAAATAATTGAGGATATTGTTGGCTCATTATCTCTTCACTTTCCCAAGTGGCTTCCTCTATTGAATGATTCCTCCACAATACTTTTACTAAAGGAATGCGTTTATTATGCAACTCTTTTATTTCATGAGCTAATATAGCCACTGGTTCTTCTTCATAATTCAAATTTGGCTGAATTTCAATTGACTCCACTTGAATCACATGTGTAGGATTTAATCTATAGCGCCTAAGCATTGACACATGAAATACGTTATGAATCTTAGCCAATTCTAGAGGCAAAGCTAGTTGATAGGCTACTGGACCTACACGTTCAAGTATTTCATATAGTCCAATGAACCTAGGACTTAATTTACCTTTCTTTCCAAAGCAAATAACTTTCTTCCATGGTGATACTTTTAAAAATACCTTAACCCCCACATTATACTCAATATCACGCCGTTTCAAATCTGCATAAGATTTTTATCTGTCCATCTCAATTTGTAATCGATTCTTTATAAGCTTTACTTTGTCTTCAGTTTGTTTTATAAGATCAGGCCCTACAAGTTTGCTCTCATTCAATTCCACCCAACACAATGGAGTTCTACACTTCCTTCCATAGAGTGCCTCATATGGAGCCATTCCAATACTCATTTGATAACTGTTGTTATAAGCAAATTCTACTAAAGGCAGATATTTATCCCAGCTACCTTCAAAATTGATTACACAACTCCTAAGCATATCCTCAAGTATTTGTATCACCCTTTCAGATTGACCATCTGTTTATGGTTGAAATGCAGTACTAAAATGAAGTCAAGTGCCCAATGCTTTCTGAAAACTATCCCAAAATCTGGATGTAAAGCGAGGGTCTCGATATGAGATAATAGACATTGGTACTCCATGAAGCCTGACTATCTCATTAATATACAACTCTGCAAGTTTATTCATTGAATAGTCAACTTGAATGGGAAGGAAATGAGTTGATTTAGTTAATCGGTCAACAATTACCCAAATTGTATCATGCTTCTTCTGGGTATTTGGAAGTCCAGTCACAAAATCCATGGTGACTTTATCCCACTTCCATTCTGGTATTGCTATAGGTTGCAACAGACCTGATGGAACTTGATGTTCTGCTTTGACTTGCTGACATACTAAACATCGAGTCACATATTCAGTAATATCTCTTTTCATACCAGGCCGCCAATAATGAGATTTCAAATCCTGGTACATCTTATTGCTTCTGGGATGTACAATATACATAGTATTGTGAGCTTCACCAAGAATACTTTCCTTCAGTTCCTTCACATTAGGTACACACAAGGGATCTCTATAATACACTCCACTATCTTTTGACACAACATAATCTAGTTTTTCCCCTTCCTGCACTTGTTTCAAAAGTTCTAACAATTTTTGATTTTGTTTTTGAGATTCTATCACTTTTTGCCTAATGGTTGGTTCAACCCTCAATTCTGCTAACATAACACATGATATCATTTAGTTTATGTAATATATATATAAAATATTAAAATAGTCTATATATAACATACCTGCTAAAGTCTTTCGACTTAAAGCATCGGCTACCACATTAGCTTTCCCAGGATGATAGTCAATGATACAATCATAATCCTTGATCAATTCCATCCATCTTCTCTGCCTTAGATTTAGTTATTTTTGTGCTGGCAAGTATTTCAAACTTTTTATGATTAGTGAAAATATAACACCTTTCAACATACAAATAATATCGCCAGATTTTAAGAGCAAATACAATCGCAGCTAACTCCAAATCATGTGTAGGGTAATTCAATTCATGAGATTTTAATTGCCTAGAAGCATAAGCAATTACCTTACCCTCTTGCATCAATACACAACCAAGTCCTTGATGAGAACCATCACTATAAATAACATAGTCTTTACCTGGAATTGGCTGGGTTAAGACAGGCGCTTCAGTTAATATCACCTTCAATTGTTCAAAACTAGCTTGACACTGAGCATTCCACTTAAATTTAATTTCTTTTCTAAGGAGCTTAGTTAAGGGAAGTGCTATCTTCGAAAACCCTTGAACAAATCTTCTATAATATCCAGCCAACCCAAGGAAACTTCAGACTTCTGTTATATTCTTTGGTGGTTGCCAATTCAAAATAGTCTCAATTTTACTTGGATTCACATGAATACCATTAGCTGACACTACATGTCCTAGAAATGTCACTTCCGTCAACCAAAAATCACACTTCGATAATTTAGCATACAATTGATTCTCTCTTAGTGCCTGTAGTACAATTCTCAAATGCTTATCATAATCCTCCCTATTTCTAGAATAAACCAGTATATCATCAATAAAAACAACTACAAACTGGTCCAAATAGGATTTAAAGACTCGATTCATCAAGTCCATAAAGCTGCTGGAGCATTAGTTAAACCAAAGGGCATAACCAAAAATTCATAATGTCCATATCGAGTTCTAAAAGCTTTCTTTGGAATATCTACTTCTTTAATTTTCATCTGATAATAACTTGATTTAAGATCAATTTTAGAGAAAACACCCGCTCCTCTCAACTGATCAAATAAGTCATTAATCCTAGGTAATGGGTACTTATTCTTAATAGTCACTTTATTCAACTGTCGATAATCTATACATAATCTTAAAGTACCATCCTTCTTCTTTACAAACAAAACTGGTGCACCCCAAGGCGACACACTAGGTTTTATAAATCCTTTGTCAAGCAATTCTTGGAGTTGCACCTTTAATTCTTTTAATTCTAGAGATGCCATTCTATAAGGTGGAATAGAAATTGGTGCTGTACCTAGAACTACATCAATAACAAATTCTACCTCTCTCTCTGGTGGTACTCCAGGTAGTTCTTCTGAAAAAACATTCGAAAACTCACTCACTGTAGGTATGTCTCCCAAAACCTTGCTTGAATGTCGTGTATCAGTAACATAAGCAAGATAAGCTTCACATCTCTTCCTAATTAACCATCTAGCTTTAGCTACAGAAATCAAACTGGAAGGATAAAATTGCTTTTCTCCTTGAACTACAATTTCACCATAACCCAGAATTTTAAAAGTTACAATTTTACTACAACAGTCCATAACTGCTTGATGTCAGAACAACCAATCCATTCCCAAGATTACATCAAAGTCATGGAATGGTAGTTCAATCAAATCAGCAGAAAGCTCCACATCATGAACTCTAAGTGGACAATTTTGATATACTCTATTTACTTTCACACTATGGCCTAAGGGATTTGTAACTTCTATCTCATAATCAAGTTTATCAACACACATTTTCCTTCCGGAAGCTATAGTTGTACAAATATAAGAATGTGTAGAACCAGGATCTAACAATGCATACACATCAAGACCAAGTAAAGAAAATTTACCAACTACAACATCAGGAGCATCCTGGTCTTCCACAGCTTTCATGGCATAAGCCCTAGCTGGAGCATTGCCTCGAGTTTGAGGTCTATCCACTGTTTTAGATCCTCTCTGCTGACTAACACTATGTCAACCACCTCTACCAGTCTTACGGCTTGCCTGAGACCTCTGTACAGAACTTTGACCTTCCACAACTTCTAATTCTTTTATTGTTGGACAATCTCTGATTTTATGCTCCAAAGAACCACATTTCAAACAAGCCCCCTTTTTAAACCAAAAATCTTCACTTGCATGACCCTTACCACAATATTGACAAGGTGTAGTAACTACTCTTGAAGAAGAACCTATAGCCACTCCAAACCTACCACCTCTAGATTTATGAAAACTAGCTCCACTTCATCTACTAAACCCCTGAGTTTGGGTTTGAATATTTCTCTGTCTTTTCTAGCTACCTTGTTGTTGTTCACTAGAAAATCCCTTCTTTAACTGTTGTTTTCTTCCCTGCTCTTATTTAATCTCATTTTCTATAGCGATTGCTGCATTAACAAGAGTAGAAAACTCTTTAATCCTCATTGCTATTAAATACACCCGAATCTGACTGTTCAAACCTTGTTCAAACCACTTACACTTCTCTTCCTCAGATACAACCAACTCTAGAAAATATTTACTAAGGCGAACAAACTGCCCCTCATATTCAGACACAGATAATTGCCTTTGCTTAAGATACAAAAATTCTCGATGCTTCTCCTCCAAATAGATCTCACTAATATATTCCTTTTTGAATTCTTCTTGGAAAAATGCCCAAGTAAGTCTACCTGCAGGTATACCTTTCTGCTTTGTATCCCACCAGGCAAAAGCTTGTTCTTGCAATAAGGAAACTGCACATTCTAATCTTTCATCATCAGTACAATGCAGAATATCAAAAACTCTTACAATCCTCTCCATCCAATACTCTGCTACTGAAGACTCATCAGTGTCATGAGCTTTAAAATCTTCTGCTCCTAATTTTCTAATTCTCTCCAAAGGAGATCTTTGGAGTACTGGCGGTGGAGGTTGTGCAGGAGGAGTAACTCTCACAATTTGCCTAAGGATTTCCCCCATATTTCTCACAAATTGAGGATCTAATGGAATTTGTTCCGCAGAAGGTTCTGATGGCTGCTGATTTCCCACACTAGCTTGACTGTGTGAGGATGCAGCTTGATCCTCGGCACCTTGACGGGATTCAGAGGCCATCTTATACCTTTAAACATAAAAAAATCAACTGCATCAAACATTTGTTCAATTGTATAGTTCACATAGCTATGACAGTTGTACTTCTCCTTTCTTTAAACCCACAATTTAGAACCGTCTAAACCTGGGCGCTCTGATACCACTAATTGTAATACCCCCTACATAGACCATACACTTACCTATATAGGAGATGCCACCTAACATTTACAATTGTACTAAATATATGTTTATGTATGTACTAAAGAAATAAAATCATAAAACCTCGATCTAATGATGAGTTATTGGAGTTTATTCGGCGGCATGAAGATGGAAATATAAGTCTACTAACCGGGATGCCGCTTCATCGTAGTTCAAATCAAAAGAGCAAGGTAATTATTTAATTATTTATTTTAACATCAAATTATTTTTGTTGTTTGTGTTTTTGTTATATTCATTTTTTTGGTTATTATTATTTATTTTGTTTTTGTTTTATATATTCATTTTCCTTTTCTGGTTCTTTTTTTTCTTTTCTGTTTTTTTTTGTTTTTTTGTTTTTTTATTTTTTGTTTGTTTTCTTTCCTTTTTATTTTTATATATTTTCTATTTTCTTTTTTATATGTTTCATTTTCTTTTTTATTTTTGTTTTCTTTTTGTTTTTTTAGGAAAATTTAGGAAAAATAAATTAATTAGATGAATATATTTAAAAATTTAAGTAAATAGATAGACTAAGAATAGAATATAAATTAATTTAGCCTAAAAATTGGTGGTAATGATATAATGTTATACTTACCTTGTATTAACTTACCTGGCTCCGTGTTAGCATGACCGTTGCGTTATTCGGGGTGGAGGGTGTGTCTACAAAGCCCGACAATGGTATGATGTAGCACCTTCTTGGATAAGGCAGATTATTTGAGATTGCAATTTTGAAAGCTTCATCTTGCAATTAGCATCCGAGGAGTATCTGATAGACCGGAGCATGATCCAGGCACTTGCAGAACGATGGTTGGACACAACTCATACTTTTCACTTGCCCATTGGAGAGATGACAATTGGTCTGCTTGATTATACAACTATAACTGGTATTCGGTATGATGACCTTCCGCTTCCTCTTACCAATGATATTCTGACATTTGAAGATAAAAATTGGTATGGAACCATCATTTAAAGGGCCTTTCAAGATAAAAATTGAGCCAATTCATAGTTATTGGATGAACTATGAAGGACTGGTTTACAGAGACACAGCCAAATAGTATGCTCGAGGATTTTTATTGTATTTGCTCGGGTCAACCATTTTAGGCAGCACCGAATCCGCCATCCATTTGTCAGTGTTGAGGGCCCTTACTTATATAAGGATGGTACCGCTTTATAGCTGGGGTGAAGCTGGTATTGCCTGTCTTTACCATGGTCTTAACAAAATTTGCAGAAATATGAAGTCCTTTGTTGGCTTTATGGTGATTGTCGAGGTACTCTTCTTCCACCAATGTAAATTCCATCCTTATTCTTGCATGAATTTGATTTTTATTATTGTTGTAGGCATGGGCATATGAGCATAATATTGTGAAGGTGCCTGACATTTGCTAAGAGAAAGTCGGGTATCCGAGATTAAAATTTTGGTTGTTAGATCGTGTAGAAATTCTTGGCTCTCACCATGTGCATAGCCAACGCTATTTCTTGAGTTGCCTAACCTGGGACCAGGTAAAATATCATTAGCATACTTTAAAATTTATATAAAAGTTCACTTACTTTATGTCTTTTTGTAGGTCAATTTAGCCTGGTGGAACACAGAAGAGCGGACGAATTGGACTTCCTCCATGAATGCGTTGACTTTTCAACATAATCGCCGAGTCATTGCTAGCCCTGTGTCTAGTGGCTTGTTTCTCAGAGAGAGAGTATATGAGTGGTTTCTTGGTCTCGAGCAGCAGAGGATCGTCCGAAATATACTTTAAATATCACATCAATGCCGGAGAGCGCATGGTGGTTGGCCTGGCACAGTTATGATGTTGAAACCTTTCTCTATCCACTGGGTGCATCCTATACTCAGTTTATTCAAATAGGGCTCTTGAACTTTGACGTTTCTCCCCTTGGCATATGGGAAATTTTTGAAGAAAATGAGGATAGAGATGAAGAGGAATATCATGGAGTGGGAGGAGAGTTTGTTCCACATCTTGGGGCTAGCACTTCTCAGGTAAGTTTTTACCATTTTTCCATTGCAATCGCTTCTTAACTTCTTTTAACCTTTTTAATTATTGTTATAGGCTGCTGGTTCATTTGATCATGAGGCTGGACCTTCTTTTACTGTTCATTCATTTGCTCATTCTAGTCCACCGGATATGCCATCTCATCCACAGGGCGTTGACATAAATTACCTGGTAGATTTTCTTGCTCCATGATAATTTATGCTATATGTATGCATGATTTATGTATGCTCTTACTCTTTTCCTTTCTGGCTCACAATTGATGCTTGAAGAACAAAACAAGAAACTTCAAGAAGAGCTAGCCGCTAGTTGTCAACATGTTTCCCATTTTGAAAATTTGTACCATCAGCCAGAACAAAATTTTTGAGACTTTCGATTTCAGGGGATGAGGGATCCTGGTGCTTCTTCATCTAGAGGCCCCCAAACTGATGACCATGAGATCCTTTTGTCTACTTCTAATGAGGACCGTTACAGATCGAAACTCCAAGGTAATAGAGATTCTAGTGCTCCTACTTTGGGCGGACTTGGGATGGGTGATATGCCTCCTCCAGCAGGCGATGATTTTTTCAGAGCTTTATTTGATGATCTACCACCTCCTTCTTAGTGATGTATAAATATTGTATCAATTGAGGAAACATTGTACAATAAGTATAAAATAATAATGAAGATATATAATCTTTATTTTACTGCAACTTTTTTTATCATCATTATTATTGCGCTACAATTTTCCTTTTCACATTCACAGTCACACCAATTAACTAAACCAAATGCAACACGACAATTAAAGAACTTTCGTCGCCAATTCCTTATCCCCATGCCTCTCGGCCTCACTCTTTCCTTATCAATTTTGGACTAGCATGGGTTCTTCTATATAAATCACTTTTCACGCCATAATTTCATACAAAAACCAAGAGATTTTCCACTTCAACGTAAAAACTCCTTTTAACACTTCTGATTTTCCTTCATTCATCAATAATGACCGAACTTCATTTGAAGAAAATAAAAGTTCTATTTAAAAATATGAATGCCATTAATTGGAAACAAATATCTTGGTCAAAAATTGATACTTTGAAGTGTTTTCAAAATGTCAAATTGGACCATTCTTTTTTACATGCCATGGCTTATTTTTGGAATGTGGAATATAGGACATTTAAAATTAATGGCTTCGAAATATGTCCCTTGATTGAAGAATTTGAGGCTATCCTTAGATATCCAAGCAATCAACAAATGGCATTACCTATATTGATTTCCAAGACTCAACAGAAGATGCAGATGTTATTTCAAATCTCAAAGCCTGAAGTTCTACAGTTGATGAGAGTTGAGAAAATTCTGCTCGGTCCCTTAATTGACTTTTGACTTTCTCATTTGGCTCCTACTAAGGCATGGGGACGCATGCTTTGTCTTTACTTGCTTGGCCAATTCTTGCTTGTTTCCTCTGATGGCGATATTAATCCATGAGTATTGGATAACATGGACCAAATGGAAGGAGGCTTGTCGCCGATACCCATGATCTTAGCTAAGACTTTAGTTGGATTAGACCAGTTTAAATCAAGATTGTCATAGAGACTGACCGGGAGTCCATTGTTGCTTCAGGTAATTACCTTTCAATTTAGATTTTTCTTTCTTCTTCTTTTTTATTAATTTTTTATTGCTCTAATTTTTTCCTAGTCCGCCCATGCGGGTTTTCGGAACTAGAGAGCTATCCTAACTTTAGCCTAAGCCGCCCTTGCGGGTTTTCAACTTAGCAGACTTTTTTTTAATTTATTTTTTATTTTTTATATATATTGCTCTAATTTTTGCCTAGTCTGCCCATGCGGGTTTTCGGAACTAGCGAGTTGTCCTAATTTTTGCCTAAGCTGCCCTTACGGGTTTTCAACTTAGCAGACTTTTTTTTAATTAAATTTTTCCTTACAAATTTGGCTTCAGGAGCATCTCTGCTTGCTCGATACTCCATCAATGGATTTTTTTAGATATCTGCCACGACATCATTCTACTAGGAAGCTACTCCATCCTGCTTCTTCCTATGCTGACTGGGTTGACTGGATCCACTCACGCACTGAAGTTAACATTCGTTAGTTGGTACCTTGGTGGAAGATTTCTCGTGTCACCATGCAGACATACTTGATGTATATACCTCTTGCTGCTCTTCATCAAGGTACTTGCTATGATCCTTGCTGGCATGATCGTCAGTGTGGAGCTGAGCCTCGAGGTTTTGAATTCACTCCCGATTTAGACATGCCTTGTCTGATTGAAGCCTACTTGGATTGACTAAAGCAAAGCTGGCCTGCATGTTACACTTATCTTTTGCCATAGATTTTACATTTGTCAATTTCTTTAGGAAATGCATTGTTAGGATGCAAAAATAATAAAAGAAATAATAAGAGATGCTTCTTTTCCTTTTATAATTTATCATCACCTTTTGCTATTGTGTTTATTCATTTCATCCAAATATGGTCAAATACTTATAACAGTGCACATAGAACAAGTTTAATATTAATTCTGTTTTATTAAATTGGGGAACAACCAAACATAAAGCCAGTATACACAAGATCACTCTTGTTGCCAACTAGCCCTTTTGGGTTTTCTAATTAACGATTTTCTCTCATTTAGCCCTAATTGTTGCTTAGCCTACCCTTTTGGGTTTTTAGAACTAGCGGACTGCTTGAACTTTTGCCTAGGCCACCCTTTTGGGTTTTCAACCTAGCGAGATTTTTTTTCTTCTTTTTTCTTTTTTTTCCTTTTTTTATACATAAAACCTCTTCAACCTGTCAATGTTCACTGGTTCACTAAACTCGTTCCTGTCCATGTCTGATAACTTCACTGCACCCTTATTCATGACTTGTTTCACAACATATGACCCTTCCCAGCTAGGCCTAAACTTTTCTCTTGGATCAGATACATTAGGCTTACATTGTTTCAATACAAAATCCCCGACTCTAAGTTTTCTGATCTTAACTCTTCTATCATAAGCCCGAGCTATCTTCCTTTGATACAGTTGATGATGATACAATGCTTTTAACCTTCTCTCCTCTAGTAAAGCTAACTGTGTGTATTTGCTCACTACCCATTCTGTTTCAGGCAGTTCAGCTTCCAAGACCACTCTTAATGACTCGATCTCAATTTCAATTAGCAATACTTCTTCCATCCCGTAAACCAAGGAGAACGGTGTCATTCCAATCGGTGTTCGTAAACTTGTTCTATATCCCCATAAAGCAAAAGGAAGCATTTCTGACCAATCCCTATATGTCTTGGTCATCTTGGACAAGATCTGCTTAATTGTCTTGTTTGTTGCTTCTACCGTACCATTAGCCTTTTGTCTATACGGAGAGGATCGGTGATGATGGATTTGGTACTTTGAGAATAAGTCCTTAACTGCTCCTTGAAACTGTACCCCATTGTCTGATATCACATTGTGCAGGACTCCATACCCGCAGATAAGGTTCTTTTCAATAAATCTAGCCATTTGGCTTGCGCCCAGTTTGTTTGAAGGATTCAACTTCGACCCATTTTGAAAAATAATCTACTGCTACTATAATGAAACGGTGATTCTTTGAGGCTGTCGGATGTATCTCTCCTATAATAGTCGATACCCCAAGTGGCAAAGGGCCAGGGTGAAGACATAGAATGCAATTCTTCAGGAGGCATGTGATTCAAATTACCATACATCTGACATTGATGGCACTTTTTTATGAACTCTATACAATCTCTCTCCATAGTTAACCAGTAGTAACCTTGTCAAATTACTTTCTTAACTAGGGCCAAACCACTCATGTGCTGACCGCAATTTCATGCATGTATTTCTGACATGATATGCTCCACTTCAGGCTTCTTCAAGCATCTCAAATGCATTCCATATGGCCATCTTCGATATAACTCTCCATGGAAGGTGATGTATTGTAAGGACCACCACCTTATGGCTCTTCTTTCTTTCTTTGTTGCCCCCGATGGGTACTCCCGTTCCTCTAAAAATTGTCTTATATCATGGTCTGTATCGGTTTCTATGATTGTCTCATATTTATAGCAAGGAGTTGATGAACTGGTCAAAATCAGAGTCTTAAGGAATAAATTGACAGGATTTTCCCATACCGAAGCCAATGTGACTAGGGCATCAGCCATCTGGTTTTCTTCTCTTGGTAGGTGTATAAACCTACACTCCTTAAAGTTCTTCATCATGGTCAGGTAATGGTGGTATGATTTTAATTTCTTATCTTTCAACTCCCACTCTCCATTTACTTGGGACACTACTAGCAATGAATCCCCAAAAACTTCCACCTTATCCGCCTTTATAATCAGTAGGGTTTCCAAACCAAAGATACATGCTTCATACTCCACCATATTATTGGTTGCCCTGAATTTCAACTTTTTAGCTAAAGGGATAAGTTCCCCTTCGGGCGATTCTAGTATGACTCCCAAACCTACTCCTTTCCTATTTACTACTCCATCAAAATACATTTTTCATCCTTGTACTTCAATTGCTTCTAAATGTTCATCTGCAAATTCCAAGACTATCTCTTCGCTATCTGGTAATGGTTGTTGGGCTAGGAATTTTGCCACTGCTCTACCTTTGATTGTTTTCCTGGTTACATACTCAATCTCAAATTCTTCTAATATTATCAACCACCGACCATACTTCCCAATCAAAGAGGGTGTCTCCCTTAAGTACTTCATTAGATCCAACCTGAAAATTGCTTGCACACTATAAGATTGAAAGTAATGCTGCAACTTCTTAGAAGACCAAACCATGGCTATACGGGTTTTTTCAATGATACTATACTTAATTTCATAAGGTAGGAGCTTTCTACTCAAATAGTAAACTGCATGCTCAATCCCTGACTCATCTGCTTGGGCTAGCATGGCTCCTATTGATTCTTCTTCTACTGCTAAGTATAGTAACAAGGGTTTATCGGGTTTAGGTGGTTTTAAAATAGGTGGATTTAGTAGATACTCCTTTATTCGCTCAAAGGCCTTTTGACATTCTTCATTCCACAGGACTAGCTGATTCTTTTTAAGAAATTTGAAGATAGGCTCACAGATTATTGTGAGCTTTGCTTTAACTTTGCCAGGATCAATCTCAATGCCATTTGGACCAATCAAATGTCCCAACAATTTGCCTGAGGTAACCCCGAACACACTTCTTCGAGTTTAATCTTAGCTTATATTTCAATGCTCTATCAAAGAATAATTCCAAGTTTTGGAAGTGTTATTCCCTTGTATTCGATTTCACCATCATATCATCAACATATACTTCAACTTCTTTGTGCATCATGTCATGAAATAGTGTGGTGGCCATCCTTTGATAGGTTGCTCTAGCATTCTTTAAGCCGAACGGCATCACCCTATAACAAAATATACCCTATATAGTAATGAAAGCAGTTTTGGCTTTATCCTCTTGGGCCATTAACACTTGGTTGTATCCGAAAAATTCATCTACAAACGAGTGTAGCATGCTAGAGGCTGCACTATTAATGAGAACATCTATATGAGTTAAAGGAAAATTATCTTTAGGGGAAGCCTTGTTTAAATCTCTGTAGTCCATACAGACCCTTATTCTTCCATCTTTTTTTGGCACGGGTACTATGTTTGCTAGCCAATCTGGATATTCTATCACTTCAAGGAACTTTACTTGTATTTGTTTAGTGATCTCTTCTTTTACCAATTTAGCCCACTAAGGTCTTAATCGCCTAAGCTTTTGTTTAACAGGTTTCATGTGAGTGTAAGTAGAAATAAGATATTCGGCTATGTCTCGATCTATTCCAGGCATATCCTCATAAGACCAAGCAAATACTTCTTCATATTTTTTGAATATTTTTTTAAATCTCTCTCTCTCATCAGGAGTAAGGTCGGATGCTATGCTAATGTTTTTAGGATTTTCGATTGTTCCCAAATTTAATGATTGTGTATCAATAGAATTAATATTAAAGATGCTCATGTAACTGCTATTTGAATGTATGCAACCATCAGGAGAAACATCACACAAGTAAGCAAAATCAAACTTTATTGCATTCATTTTGGAAAAGAAAACATCATTATCCTCATACAAGGCAGAAAAATTAAAATTAAAATCAAAATCATTGTTGTTGTGCTCAAATTAACTCTACCACAAAGCGTCACTCGCAAGTATACGAGGTAGCTGTAGCAAAGGTGATCGCCCCAAGGTCATCTCACAAGGAAGCTAAAGTGGCTAATTGATTATCAGATTATGAATAACAAGTAATGAAGAAAATTTAAATTGTTAACTAATTAAGAAGATTGATTGAAGTTTAAAACGAATAAAAGTAAATTAAGCTGATGTTTTGATTCACTCGATAGAAAGGTCTAGGGTTTGCACTTCTCTACTACTTATATGTATGAATGGTTATTCCTCTTAACTAATTTAATTTCAAAGATTAAATCTCAAACAACTCAATTAATTGAGTCAAGGAAATAAGCTCTCGCATTCAAACCTCTTTCAACTAATCTTGTTATAATTGAAATAATCTTTTTAATAGGTTGTATCTCTAATTCACCTAAGTCCTTAATTGAATTTTTCCAGCATTAGAATTCATCTCTCAATCCATCATCTAATACCTAAAACACATAATTGGTGGCCAATCAATTATATATTAACAATATTCCATTCAATCAAGGCTAAAGAAATTATTAGCTAAGAGAATAACCAATTCATACAATCATAGCAGATCCATACAAACCCTAGACTGGATCAAATTAGTTCATAATGCTATTAAACATACTCATCTCATTAATATTCAAAGAAATCAATTCAGACATGATAATATCCATAAATACAATTCCAAAGAAAATAAAGAGATAAAGTTCAAGAACAAAACCAAATTACAAACTCCTTAAAGCTTCTGAAGAATCTCTTGTTCAAATCTTGCAAGAAGGATGTATCAATGGCTAGAACAATCTAATCTAATTTAGTTTTAATCAAATTGTAATCAAAATCAAAGAAAACAAATGTGAAACCCTAAGTTCTTCTCTTTGATGGCTCAATCTACTATAAAACTTTCAACAACCCTCAAACCCTAGCTTCTTTTTCTCTTTTATACGAATTCTCCACTTTAAAAATCCGCTACGTCTTTGGTTCATGAGAGACACAGCCAAGTTGGATGAGACTTGGCCGTGTTGGTGGTCTTTGGAGGGACACGGCCACTGACTTGGCTATGTCCCTTGCTTGTGTCTTCTACTGCCTGGTTTTGATCTTTCCTTTGGACTTGAGTGAGACACGGCTAAGCTGGATGAGACACGGCCGTGTTGGAGCTTTTTGGAGGGACACGGCCAGTGACTTGGCCGTGTCCCTTGCATGTGTCACCTACTGTGAGAGTTTCTTCTTCTTTGCTTGGGATTTAAGTGAGACACGGCCAAGTCAACCAATCCTGGCCGTGTTTGAGGTTCTTTGGAGGGACACGGCCACTGACTTGGCCGTGTCCCTTGAGTGTGTCCCTCTCTGTGTCTTGAACTTCCTTTTTAACTTGGTATGGGACACGGCCAGTGACTTGGCCGTGTCCTCTGCCTGTGTCAGCTACTGTCCCTTTTTTCCTTCAATTTGTTCCTTGGCTTTTTAACCTAAAACAAAACTTCAAACAAACTTTAAACAAGAAGTAAATAAACAATAACCAACAAAACATAAACACCATACTAAACGCTAGATCAAAAATGACATAAACACTGAAATAAACTAAAACTACCAAAATTAATGAAAACACTAAACAAACCGATTAAAACTAACAAAATACCTAAATAAAACAATAATTATTATAATAAACAAGACACAAATCTATAACAAAAACTAATAAAACAATTGTTCAAAATCATAAGGTAGAATGTCTTCAAACTTCTCTTCAACCAGGGCAGCAATCTCCTCCGGAGTCTTTTCGGCTTTCAGGATAGTTTCCTTCTTCTCTTCCGGATTGGACTCTTTGTTGGCTGGAAGGGTGAGCTCTTTCTTCACTTGCTCCACTAGCTCGACAATATCTGCAAAAATTTTAAAACCCGGGATCAACTTTCCCGTGAACATGATTGGCTTGGGGTTTCCTTAGAGTGGTCCCATGTCTGAAGCTTTGACAAAGATTTTTTCAAGTGGCGAAAAGCTCATCTTCTCATTCTTCTTTAGCTGGACATCTTTGTTGGCTTCATCATATCCCAACCCCTTCTTAGAAGTTTGAGTTTTAAAATCTGGAAGCTTTGTCAAACCGGCCTTGCCCTTTCTGAGACCAGCTCCGGGAAGATAGTTCATGCTCTTCATCATATTCAAGACCTTAGAGTCCACTACTTCATCATCAGAAATTGTTGCTATTTGGAAACCATTGAGAGGCTTCTCAATCATTAGAGCATTAACAACCTAGTTATCTTTGGCCTCGATGACAACTGTCTCATCTCCGTTAGGGAACTTGATCTTTTGATGAAGGGTGGAAGGAACTCCACTAAGAGGATGAAACCATGGTTGTTCCAAGAGTAAGGCAAATGTGATAGGTATGTCCAAAACAACAAATTCAACAATAGATTCAATTGGACCAACCGTGACAGCAACATTGAAAGTCCCTTCGGCATGTCTCTTGGTGTTGTCATAAGCTCGAATCATTACCTTGGTCGGGTTTAGATCCCTTGTTGACATGGCTAGCTTTGGCAATATTTTAAGTGGACAAACATTTATGGCGGACCCATCATCAACCATTACACATGGAGTCCTTTTCCCTTTGATTTCTATTTTGATAAAGAGAGGGCGGATGTGATCTCTCCCCTCTTCCGGTAAATCCGCATCTGAGAAAGATACCGTTCCCATATTAACTTTGCTCTTCTCTTGAATATCTTCACATTTCATTACTCCCTCAATTTTTATGAAGTTGATTAGCTCCTCCGGTGTTATGGAGTTGGAAATTAGCATGCTAGCCAAGGCCTTGGCCATAGTTTCTCGATGCTTTTTGGAAGTAGCCAATAAATCCCAAATGCTAACATTTGCTTGGGTTCTTTTCAATTGCTTGAGCATGGTATCATCTTCCTCTTCTTTATTCCCTACTTCAACTTCCTTTCCTTATTAATTTCTATCTCCTTAGGCGGTGGCCTTGCATAAGGCTTCCCAGATCTTTTGTTCATTACTTCATCTTCCTCGAGCTTGGGCCAGATCCATTCTTCCTTCTTGGGTACAAAATCGTCATCACTATCGCTTGAATCCCAAAATCCATTGACAACACAAATTGCTACTTCTTTACCCACCATAGCTTGTTTAATTTTGCCAAATACCTCTTCTTCTTTGGTTGCTTCTCCACCCACATCTTGAAAAGAAGACATGATAAAACTTTCATGCAAACTTCCTCCAATCATGAAGGTTGCCGGTGGTGGTACTCTATTGAACCTCGGTAATGGGTTGTCTTTGGTGTTCGGCTTGTTGGGCTCAGGTAGCTTCCCACTAGCAATCAAATTTTGAATCTCATACCTCAACCTCACACATCTATCTGTGTCGTGCCCTTGCATTTGATGAAATTGACAAAATGCTTTAGTGTCGAAATTAGGTGGGAGAGGGTTAGACAAAGGATGAGGATTTAAGGGTTGTAACAATCCCTTCCTTTGAAGCATATTGAGAACCCAAGACATCAGTTTCCCCAACTCTGAAAACTGCCTTCTTGTTCCTTGGATAGTAGCATTAACACCAACTGCCTTTTGCATGCCTTGGTTGCCAGACTGATAGTTTCCTTTCTCGTTCCTTGATGAAAAACAGTTCTTCTCTCTTTCCCATTCTTCAATTTGCAGACCAGCTTGGAGGAGATCTTTGAAATCACAGATGAGTGTATGAGACATCCTTTCATAAAGACTAGGCAACACCCCTCTCACAATCATCCTTATTTGATCGGATTCATCGGGCCTTTTCTTGAGCAAAGCAGACTTATTTCTCCATCTTTTGACATAGTCCACAAAATTCTCATTTGGCCTTTGTCTAATGGACTCAACTTCCATTAAGGTAACTTCCATTTCAACATTGTATCCATATTGTTGGATGAAGGCCTTGTATAGCAGATCCCAACTCTTTTGTGTTCCCTCTTCTAAGGTATTGAACCAATTTTGAATAACAATATCCAATGAGAGCATAAAGTACCTTAGAGTTTGAGCCTTAGTAGCTTGGGTAGACTGCATAACAGTGATATACTGCTTCACATAGAGGTGAGGATTTCTGGTTCCATCAAACTTTGCAAAGGATGACATCTTGAATTTGTATGGCACTTCTTTGTCTAGCTCTAATAATTTGTCAACTTTGGACATTTCTTTGGTTTTAAGTTTCTTCTCAAATTTCTTTTCTAAATTTGCAATCATCTTTTCAACATCAGAAGTTTCAGTTTTCTCCATAGCTGATCTTTCAACAATTTTTGGTTCTTTCTTCTTATCTTGAGGATCTTGAAAGTATTGAGCCTAATCAACATCATCATCAATGATCACCTTATCATCATCAAAAACCACATCACCAACTTTAGCCTTCCCCTTGTCCTTCAGCTTCGTAGTGCTAGCAGATGCTTCGGCATGATTTCCTAAAATTGCAGCCAATTGGTTCTTCATGGTCTCAGCTAGGGCCTCTTTTATTTCTTCCATCTTGGCATTGAGGGCGTCGTCCACCATTCTTTGAATTTGTTTGGGCTCCATTGCTTTTGGTGAGCAAGTGATTGAATTGCTACTAGATTCTTCATCTCCAGCATATGTTAGATTGTCGTAAGCTTTTGAACTGTCGTAATCCAGGGCTGTGAGCCAGAGAGGATTAATGATATGAGATGCAAATGTATGCATGTATGCACAGATAAGTAGGATGTTCCTTCCAACCTTATAACTTCCACACATGAATGGCGAGTCTATTTTCCTAAGTATATGGTTAACAAAATTACCAACATGGGATATTTTATTTTTTGAATAATTCCCTCGGACGTTTCAACCAATAGTTATATTTTCAAAAATGGAAATCAGTTCATGATAATTCCCATTAATTAGGTTTTAATCCATTCAACCTACTAAAGTAGCTTTTATGCTATATTGGATTAAAACTAAATTAAGAGGTTTATTATAATTCTAGGTTCTGGACCTAAGGAAAATTTGGGTTCTGGACCCAGTTCGAGTTCTGGACTCAAGGGAGATTCTAGGTTCTGGACCTAAGGAAAATTTGGTTTCTAGACCCGGTTCGAGTTCTGGACTCAAGGATAATTCTAAGTTCTGGACCTAAGGAAAATTTGGGTTTTGGACCCGGTATTAGGTACTTGGACCCGAGATTAATTTGATTTGGGTACTTGGACCCGAGATTGATTTAATTTGGGTACTTTGACCCGAGATTGATTTGATTTGGGTACTTGGACCCGAGAATGGGTGCTTGGACTCGAGAATGGGTGCTTGGACCTGAGATTGAGTTTGACTGACCTTTTATCATTTGAGAAGTTTGACTGCTCCGGCTGTTTTATGCATTGTGATTCTTCACCATCAAAATGGATCTTCATCCTTTGAGATCGGGTCTTCACCCTTAAAAATGGATATTCATCCTTTGAGATCGGGTCTTCACCCTTGAAAATGGATCTTCATCCTTTGAGATTGGGTCTTCACCCTTGAAAATGGATCTTCATCTTTTGAGATCGGGTCTTCACCCTTGAAAATGGATCTTCATCCTTTGAGATCGGGTCTTCACCCTTGAAAATGGATCTTCATCCTTTGAGATCGGGTCTTTACCCTTGAAAATGGATCTTCATCCTTTGAGATCGGGTCTTTACCCTTGAAAATGGATCTTCATCCTTTGAGATCGGGTCTTCTTTGTTCTTTGAAGATGGGAATTACACGGCTAGTGGCTTGGCCGTGTCCCCTGGGTGTGTCAGCTTCTGTGTTTTTTCTTTGGTTCTCCTTTATTCTTGGCTTAGGATGGGACACGGCCAAGCTTGTGGTCGTGTCATGTGACACGTCCAGTGGCTTGGCCGTGTCGCCTGCCAGTGTCACCTACTGCTTCCCTTCTCTCTTTGCTTGGTCTTTCTTGGCTTTGCCCTTTAGGTGAGACACGGCCAGTGGCTTGGCCGTGTCTCCTGCCCGTGTCATGTTCTGCCAAGATTTCCTTTGAGGTGACACGGCCAAGCTTGATTTGGGCTGGCCATGTCTTACTTGATCCATGTTCTTCTTTCCTTGTTTTGATCTTCCAAGGGAGTTTTTGCATTTTAACCACTTTTCCCTTGCAACTGCTTTTCCTTTTTTCTCCAATTTTGATTGGATCTTATATCCTCTCCTTGCCCCCCAAGGATTTTTTCTTTCATGCAAGCTTTGATTGATGTTTTTCTTGTCTAGTTCTTTGCATAAGCACACATTTCTTATCTTTGCAAAGTGACTGTGGCTTCCACAAGCGAATAGGCTTTCCATGCCCCCTTGATTCAATATATTCTTTTGATTCTTTAATTCGCAGGGTGTTTGCTGTTCATTAAGAAAAGAAAGTGCGATGTAATATGCTCATGTATGCTTGATATGCATGAATAATACTTACAGTCATTCCATCGACTCACAGACCGAGGTGATTAGCATAAGTGTTCTCATTGGTTCCTTTTTAACACTCGTTCAAGTCTCGCATTGAAATGATCAAAAGATTTTCAATTGGCTTTTATCTTCAAGATGTTGAAAACATGAGTGGTGGAGACCTTAAGAAGCAGAGTCAGGGATATATCCATTTCAAACTATGTTTCAGCTTGTCAGTTGGTAGTTTCTTCATGACCTTGCCAATAATCAATTCAACATACTTCCCTTAACTTGAAGGCTTTGTATGACAAAACACCTTTTTTTTTTCTTGAATTTTGATTTTGAAATCAAATGTTGGCTTTGCCAAATCGATGTCAATGTACCTTAGGACTTAATTTTTCCAAATTAATATATCTATAACATGACAACCCTAGTTACTGTACTAAACTCGGGAATAATTTCTATTTAAGCAAGAACTGTTGCACTTCAGATAGGCACATACACATTGCTTGGCCAAAGGTCTCATTTGAGTTTAAATATATTCTATCTCATATGCATGCTTATCCAAACTATCTCCACTAATAGACTCTACCTACCAAGAGAGATCAACAGGTCTTTGATAGGCTTGAAACGGGGTCTATAAGGGACATGGGTTAAAGTGGAGGCCATTTTGAGATTGGAGCTGGTGTGACACAATGGACAAACCCTCACACTACAAATTTCTTGTTGGAACTTTAGACAGTTGGGAGCAATCTTTCTAGACTCCAAATTCCTTCTATCTTCTTGGCATTAATCTGGATCTTTATTAGGACAGTTTTTGCCCTTGCAAAAAGTTTAAGACCCAAATCTGTTTCTTTTCTTCTTTTTCCTTTTTTCCTCTTTATTTTTCTTACTCTTCCCTTTTCTTTCTCTTTCCTTACTCTTCCCTTTCTTTTATCATTTTGTCATTC
Organism: Garcia nutans; assembly: GCA_947685225.1. Lineage (NCBI taxonomy): Eukaryota > Viridiplantae > Streptophyta > Magnoliopsida > Malpighiales > Euphorbiaceae > Garcia > Garcia nutans. The sequence goes on along the minus strand of CANTUV010000003.1, from coordinate 8,438,630 downwards.
TTTCTTGTAGGACTATCAAGTACAGAACTTTCATGAACTAGATGGTCTTCCTCCTTTTTCTTTGATTTTGATTGAATCTTTGGTTGTGTTGGGACCAATTCAATTCAATCCATAAATGGAAGGCTTTTGTTGTCTTAGGTAAAAGAGAACTAAGTTGGCTTTTTGAACCACCTTTTTAGATTTTATCTTTCTTCCTTTTCTCTTTTTTTTTTCTTTTGTTTTTCTTTTGTTTTCTTTTGTTTTCTCTTTTTTTTTAGCTCCAAAAAGAGTTGTCTTGGTTTGTACTAACTTGGGCTTCCAATAATGGATAAGTGGAGTAACATAAATCTTCTTTAATAGGGATAAATCATTTGTTACTCTGATGTTGATGTTGATATATTAGAGATATTAAGAAAACTTCAACTACCCTTATGGTTTTGAGAACATCAACCATCCTTATGATCTTGAGAACTTCAAATATCTTCATGGTCTGGAGAACTTCAACTATCTTCATGGTCTTGAAACTTCAACTATCCTCAAGATCTTGACTAATCATTGTTTTCTTTGATCTTCTTGCCTATTCATCTTAGTAATCATAAGACTTGTCAAAAGTATCACAACAGCTCAGGGTAGGTTATTGGGGTTTGTAAGCCAATAAAAAGAAAGCTAAAATTTTATGAAGGCTCAAAGGGACAACTAGGGATTGATATTTAATTGGGTGGATACTAGTTGTTGGCTAACCAAACAATGCCTAGATCATTTCTCTCTTAAATAAGCAGAGTTCAATTTCGCCTCAAAAGTTTGTCAAAGCACGTTCTAAGACTGACTAGGACCTAGACAAAGGTATTTATGCCCTCTCTAAGTAAGCATACACAACTCAATGCTATAGAGCCATTCCCTCACCTAGTAAAGTGATTCAAGTCATGATGCATAAATATATTAATTCATGAATTATCAAGCTAGATTCCTCATTGGTCAAGCACCAAAATGAACAAAGACCAACAAAAATTTTGATGAAAGTAATTTATTCAAACAACTTTAAATTTGAAAAACACAATAGTTCCAAAATATTAAATAAAGTAAGATTGAAAAGCAACATTCAAGCTAAGGAAAGTTCATTGAGTTAGGCTTCTTTTCCTTTCACATCTTCAACATTCCCATCTTGAAAAGAGGATAAAACAAAATCTTCTTCCAATCCTTTTCCCACCATAAAGGTTGCTGATGGTGGCACTCTTTCAAATTTAGGCAAAGGGTTATCCTTGGTATTGAGCTTACCCGGCTCGGGTAGCTTGCCACTATCAATCAAATCTTGGATCTCATGCCTTAATCAGGTACACCTATCAGTCTTATGTCCTTGAGTCTGATGAAATTGACAAAAAGCCTTAGTATCAAATTTTGGGGGGTAATAGACTAGGTAAAGGTCGAGAAGCCAATGGTTGTAACAACCCTTTCTTTTGTAGCTTATCGAAGACCCAAGACAAAGGCTTCACCAGATCTGAAAACTGCCTTTTATTTGCTTGACCGGTTACATTAACATCAACTTCTTTTTGTGTGCTTTGATTGTTAGGCTGGTTGTTCCCTTTCTCATTCCTTCTTATTGAAAAGCGATTCTTCTCCCTTTCCTACTCGTCAATTTGTAGACCAGCTTGGAGAAGATCTTTGAAATCATGGATGAGTGTATGAGACATCCTCTCACGAAGATTAGGTAACACCCCTCTCACAATCATCCTTATTTGATCGGATTCATCTGGCCTCTTCTTGAGTAAAGCGGCCTTGTTTCTCCATCGCTTCACATAGTCCACAAAATTCTCATTTGGCCTTTGCCTTATGGACTCCACTTCCATTAAAGTAACTTCTAACTCACCATTATATCCATATTATTGGATGAAGGCTTTGTAAAGTAGATCCCAACTCTTTTGTGTTCCATCATCTAAGGTATTGAACCAATTTTGGACAACAGGGTCCAATGAGAGCATAAAGTACCTTAGGGTTTGAGCCTTAGTAGCTCAGGCAGATTGCATGGCAGTGATATACTGCTTCACATGAAGATGGGGATTTCCGGTGCCATTGTACTTAGCAAAGGAAGGCATCTTGAATTTATAAGGGACCTCTAAATATTTTTGCAAGCTCTTTGTAAAAAATGGTTGGATGAAAATAATTTTGTTTCTAAGCCCATTGTAAAAGATTTTAGAAAAATGGATTTTGGGCTTAGTATTTGGGCCATGGGCCAAAGAATTTATTTATTTTTTAGAAAAGTATTATGTCCAAAGACCATCTTAAAAAAAATTAAAAATAGTTTTGGTCTTTTGGATTTTAAAGAAAAATTTATTTTGAGCTTACAATATACTTAGGTCATATTAGAAAAAGAACAAACCAAATAAGCCATGATTTAAGCCAAGATAAATCAACCATAGTCAAACAACATGCATATGGGGTAAAACCTAAGGAAAGTAACTAGGCCAATTACATGAGCTTTAGTCTTTGGGTTAAAAGGCATAGGTTCCCATAGCAAGTATATACCAAATGGTACGAGGCTATGAGTGGTTATGCCATGCTCGATCTCCATACCTTGAGTGAAAGTATGGTATCCCTTACATAACATAACACGGGTAACACGGGCGTCCTAACTCACGCACACGATGCAATGGATAATATCATTATAAGAAAGAATAGAATAATATAAAGACCAACGGAATCAACTTCTCTTGTCCCCAGTGGAGTCGCCACTGTGAGCGGGGATTTTAGCCCCCACTCCCGGTGGAATGGTTCTTGCGACTTCGGCACTGTTTAGGCTCGGGGCCTTAGAGAACACGGACCTAAGTCCGGAGAAAATGGAGTCGCCACCCGGATGGGCCGGGAAAAATAAAGGGGTGGATGACTTGATTCCTAAGGAATCCCGAACCCCTTAATGGGTTTGGAAAGTTGGGTACATGTGGGAAAGGTGAGAAATGGCCCAGCACCCCCACAACGCTCGGTTCATTGGAACCGGCCTCTTTTACAGGTCTTAATATTATAAAATTCTTAAATATAATAACATTATCCATATTACACACAATAATTAAAAGAAAGCATCAATATATTAAAATCAAGGCAATGTCCAAACAAAGCAAATAAATGGACACCCATCCAAGGATGGAAACATGTCCTTACATCACATGCATAAATAGGACACCCACCAAAAGGTAGAAACATGCCCTTTACATAGCTTCTAAAATAGAAAAGCAAATTAAATTACATGATGTTTAACTAATGAGGTACCCACCAAGTGGAAACATACCTTTACAACTTTTGGAAATCTAAATTAATTGATAAAAGTAAATGATCATTCATCATAAATAAATCATTCATTAAACCTATTAATCAAAATATAAAATAAACATCCATCCATGATAAATTAAATAAATCAAGTATTGAAATTAAATTAAAGCATAAGAGATAAATCAAAGTATAATCAAGTATAAAATTGAATAAAGCAAATAAAAGTTCAATTATAGCTACTGTGACTTTTTATGAAATTAAAATAAATTAGGGTTTTAAGTTTTAAAAGGTTGGTAAGACTCTGTGATTAACTAAATTAATATTTGAATGGTGAAATCATTAAACCAGGGTTTTAGACACTTTAAAATACTTTAATTTGTGATTTTTGGTTATTAGGTTCCTAAGCTACTGTGTAAAATTTAGGTTTTTATGTTTTTATGTTTTTTAATGTTTTAAAAGGATTAGGGTTCATAAAAATTAGGGTTTAAGGTTTTAAAAGTGTTAGTGTTCATTATTTTGAATTTTGGAAGTTGAATTTGGATTTGATATTTTGGAAGTAGGGTCACGGGTGGTGAATAATTTTTAGGAATTTGGAAATCAATTTGATATTTTATGGAATTTTATGAATTTAAACAAATAAATTAAAGTTTATATAAGTAGAAAAGATGTTTTTTAAGGCTTTTTGAATGAAATAGAACCTACTTTAAAATTTTTAAAGAAGCAGAATTTACATCTTAGTTTTGTTGAAAAATATGTTCAACTAGAGTTTTAAGGTTTTTAAGAAGAAAAAATAACAATTTTAAGCCTTTTGGAAGATAAACCAACGAAATAAGGTTTTTTTTTGTTTTAGAAAAACTAAATTAAAGTTCAAAGGTTTTTAATTTTGATTTCGTAGATTTGCTACTGTGTAAAAAAAATAATTAAAGAAAATTAATTAACACATACATTCTTTTGATGATTTCTCCAAAAATAATTCTTCTTGGATGAACTAGCTCCAAAGACAAGCCTTTTTTTTGCCTTTGAATCCTCTAAATCGTGCTGCTGCTGTTCCAGAAAAGAGTTGAATTGAATTTCTTCTTTTCCTTCCTTGATTTGGTTTCAAAATTTTCAAACTACTCTTGGATTTTTTCCTCCTTTTTTAATTGTCTTTGGTCCTTATTTATAGTGGTTTGAGGTTGTTTATTCCTAATTAGTTAAGGTAAGTAATATTAATAAAAAAAAACCAAAACCTAATTGGATTACGTTTCAAAAAATTTGCGCTGCCGAAAAAAGTTATGCCGCAGAAATCTGCGGCAGCGCGCGCGGAGCGGGCCCGTAAGATATTTTGCAGGCAGAAAATTTGTGCATGTGAAATAGCTGGGCTATTTCGTAGGCAGAAAATTTCTGCGTGCGAAATAGCATAGTGATTTCGCCCGCAGCCCGCAGGAAATTCCTGCGGGCGAAATGCCCACGGGCCCGCGTGACGATTTTTTCTTCGCCGATTTTTTAGACTCTGATTTTTATTTTTTAATTTTTATTTGTTTATTTCTATTTTTTATTAAAAAAAATTAGATACTAAAGCAAAAATTATTTAATAAAAATTATTTTGGACCAATTAGACAGCAAAAATATTTTAGACTAAATAAAACATATTGGACCGGATTGGGTAAAAAATTAAGGGTCTACAGCCACCCGGATGGGCTGGGAAAAAGAAAAGGGTGGATGACTCGATTCCTAAGAAATCCCCAACCCCCTAATGGGTTCGAAAAGTTGGGTACGTGTAGGAAAGGTGAGAAATGGCCCAGCACCCCCACAATGCCTGGTTCATTGGAACCGGCCTCCTTTACAGGTCTTAATATTATAAAATTCTTAAATATAATAATATTATCCATATTACATGCAACAATTAAAATAAAGCATCATTATATTAAAATCAAAGCAAGGTCCAAACAAAGCAAATAAATGGACACCCATCCGAGGATGGAAACATGTCCTTACATCATTCATGTCTAAACTAAATAGGACACCCACCTAAAGGTGGAAACATGTCCTTTACATTGGTCCAAAATATAAAAGCAATTTAAATTACATAATATTTAACTAATGAGGTACCCACAAGGTGGAAACATACCTCTTATAATTTGAATACTAAAACAAACAAATAATAATCATAACAATAAAGAAAATATCCATCCATGATAAATTAAATAAATCAAGCATTGAAATTAAATAAATCAACCATCAAAACATATAAGAAACTACATAATCAAATCTAAAATTAAAAAAAGAAAGTAAAGATATAAATTTAGGTTTATGTCTCAATTTAGGGTTCTTTAATTAACATTTAGGGTTTTGGGGATTTTGGAATTATTATTATTATTACTTAGGCTACTGTGAAGATTTTGGAAGATTAGGGTTTAGGAAAACTTAGGGTTTACTATTTTGGTTAATCAAATTAGGATTTTAGGGTTAACATCATGAAATTAGGGTTTTGAAATATTAAGACATTAGGTTTATAATTCATGTTTACTGGATTGTGATTTTAGGTTTGCTGGATCATGGCTTTAGGGTTTAGATTTATTAGTTTAGGTTTTAAGTTCACTGGATTAGGGTTTAGGTTGTTGTTGAATTTGTCATAAAGTTTTGATGCTTCAAGAATTTAGGGTTTAGGAAAACTAGGGTTTACTGTTTTGGTTTTTTTGAGAAAGTTAGGGTTTTTGGTATTTTAGAAAATATATTTGGTTTTAGGATTTAAAAAAATAGTTTAGAGTTTTATAAAAATAATTATGATTTTTAGAAAACGTAAAGAAGACTAGGGTTTGGAGAGTTAAGAAAACATTTGGAAATTTTTGACAAAAAGTTAGGGTTTGGATGAAAGTAGTTCAGAGAAAACAATTTAGGGTTTTGAAGCTTTTGGAAATAGAAGAAACACTTTAGGGTTTTTAAGGTTTTTGGAAGCATAAGAAATAATTTTAGGGTTTTGAAGTTTTGGAAACAGGGGAGAAACAATTTTAGGGTTTTAAAGTTTCTGGCAAGAGAAGAATAATTTTAGGGTTTCGAAGTTTTGATTACTGACTAAGGCTACTGGATGAATGTATGATTTAATGTCAAATATATTATTTAGTTTGATAACTTAGGTTACTTAAAAAAATGATGGAAACATTGTAAATAATATCAAATCAAAGATTTATAATCAAATCTCCATTCGTTTGTTCCTCCACAATTTGCTTCTGGATGAAAAAAGACAAGGGTAGTGTCACTGCCTTTGATGGATTGTTGATTGCTTCTTGTTGCTAATGTCTCTTGCTTGCTAGGGTTTTCTGTCTCTCTTTTCCTCAGTCAGAAGTCCAAAGTTTTCCTCTAGTAAAAACCAATTTTTGATCCCCTAATTCTGAGTTTTAATGTGTTATTTATAGGAAAAATCATAAACCTACTTCTAATTGTTTAAGGAAATTAAAACTAATTAGGAAAAGAAACCAAAACCAAATAAAATTTGGTTTCGAAAAAATTACGTTGAAAAATTACGTTGGCGAAAAACTTGCTGGCGAAAGCGAGGGCCAGCGCTGGGCGGCCAGCCAATTCGCTGTAGGAATTTCCTGCGGCGAAATGGCCTTGCAGGAAATTCTTGCGGGTGAATTGGCCTGGCCGATTCACCTTCGGCGATGAAAAAATTCATCGCCGATTTTTTCATCACCGATTTTTATTTTTTTATTTATATATTTTTATTTATTTAACTTTACCATTTTTATTTTTATTAAAAATTATAAATATTAAATATTAAAATATATATTATTTAATTAAAATACCACAAAAATTATTTTGGTCTATATAAAAAATATCGAACCAAATTGGGTCAAAAATTAAGGGTCTACAATAATATAAATTGAATCCAGATGTGTTGTTTTGATGCACAAACAAGGATTTTAAAGTCAAATGATGGATTTAACCAAGTTTGGTTAGAGATTGGATAAGGTAGTGTTAAATTTAGGGTTTGGAAGGGAAATTTTCAAAGTATTGGTATTTGTTTGATTTTAATGTTTAAATCATGTTATTTAATGATATAAGTGATGGAAATAAGCTTGGGTTAATAATTTTAATGAGTTTAAATGAAGGAACAGTAATTGTTGAAGGTTATGGCATTTTAGGATTTTGTATAAAGAATGTGTGTTTATTGAATTTAATTTATTAAAACATGTTATAATATGTTTTTAATAATGTAAAAAAACTTAAAACACAAATTGAAATGGATTAAAATGGTTTTTCAATGTTAAAGTAAGATAAGGCATACTTTAGGATTTTTGGTTGAAGTGAGGTCTAATTAGGGTTTTATGTTTTAATTGCCTTAAAATGTGATTTTAAATGATAATATTTATTCACATTTCACTACAAAAAAAAAAATGCTATCTATAATGGACAGAATCCGTCGCAGATCCGTCGCAAATCAAGATTTGCTACCGATCTGCGACGGATACGATCCGTTAATAAAAAAGGCGTCGCAATTTTCAATTTTGCGACGGGCCATCGCAAATTTGCCACTCAAATTTTCGCGGCAAACATTAACCGTCGCAAATCCGTCGCAGATTGTCTTTGCAGATTTTCCGTCGCAGATTTCGTCGCAAAACTCATCGTAAATCCGTCACAAAGGCCGTCGCAGATGTTCTGGAGTATATATATGCCGTGGTGTTTTCCGTCGCAAATTCCGTCGCAGATGCCGTAGCAGATGCTGTCACAGATGAAATGAATTTACAATTTTTGTGTCATTATATGGATTTTATATATAAAATACGCACTTGTAGTAATAATATTTACAATTTAATTACATAAATCTAAATTTACACCAATTTTCATTTATATAAAATGCAATAGTTAGTTAAACTAACATAATTCAAAAGTCATTACAATATATAAGTTTTAAACATTTCAAAGTATTAAAGTATGAACACTTTCAAAAGTAAAAACTAAGCCGAAGGCATACACTAGTCATCATCTGGATGTTTTGCTGTTACTTGATCTTCTGCTGGTGGGGTTGGTTATGTTGGAGCCCATCTAGGAGGTTTAGTTGGCCGTCCTAGTAACATATTCTGAATCCAAGTCTGGTTCTCAACCAAAAATCGAGTCATATCTGCAATTTTGGTCTCTAATTTGCTCTCTATATGACTGACTTTATTGCTTATCTCATCACGTATCTCAGTTAACATATTCTCATTCACTTGTTGAGATGTACTTCCACTGCCCTTAAAGATGTGAGAAATCCCTAAATTCCCCAACCCATATAATCTGGCCTTCTTTGTTCCTCCTGCCGCTTCAACAAATAAATCATCATCATCCTTAGTACAAGATTGAACTTACTCTCCATTTGCCTCTTCTGTAGATTGTGATGCTTTCAATTTCTGAAAGCTTTCCTAAAAAAGAAAATCAAAACAACGTTAGAGTCAAAAGAATCCAGTAGCCAATACACACAATTCACAAGCAATATTCATAAAAAAGCATGTTAACAAGTAAATTTTTAATTGACAAGTAACTAATTAATACACAATTCACAAGAAGTAAACAAAACCAAATTTCCTGAATCCTGCAATTTAATTGCAGAAACCCTTCTACCACCAGTATCAGGTGTCCAAATCGTTGTTTCCCTCTTGTGCAAAGACACTTTACCATCTTCACCAAAGGAGAAATTATCATAATTTGCTACTGGAGAGCCTTTGTTTGCAGACCATATAACATTTAAACTTTTGATGTGCAAGATAACTAATAGATACAATGTGGTATCTTTCATGGGTTGGAAGCCAAAAGCAAAACTGGAACTATTAGATAAAAGAAAAAGCCCATTTTAATCAATCCAGTTCATCTGAGACCCTTGAAACCCAGGAGGAATCTCCCCAGTAGTTTGAAAAGAAGCCATGTAAACTTTAACTAGAAGGAGAAAAACTAACCAAATGGAACCCAAAAAAGGAATGAAACCCTGACAATCCATGGCAGCAGCAAGAACCCAAATTTTGGTTATAATTTGCAGAGTCAAAGGATTTTCTAGATGAGAAGCACAAATCAACAGATGCAAAAAAAAGGAAATATGCAAATAAATGAAGAAAAGAAAAAAAAAGGTTTTAACTTTATATTCTGAAATGAATCTAAAATCAGTACTTCAAACCAAAATTAATTGTTCAAAGGAAGCATATTAGCAGATATCCTAAGATAACAATTCCTAAACAGAAAGGATAGAATTGCAAGAAATAGCAAGATTTAATATTGAATGTCCAAGCAAGAAAACCCAAGTTATAAACTTTCACACGTGAATTTAGTAATGAAAGACTTCTAGTTAGCCTTTGAATTCAAACATCCAAAAAAGATAAACCAAAATTGGCTAGACAAAGAAGCAAATAAGGAGACATAAGATCACTTGGTTCACAAAGAACTGAAAATTTAGTGTTCTACACATAATTCCAGACCTTAAAAGCAAACAACTACTTTCATGGAATCAACAATTACCAATCCATGATGGGTTCCTTTCAGTGGTCCATGAGATAACCACTAAAAGAACAAGAACAAGAAGGAGAGAACTATCAAGGAAAGTTGAGACTACTACTCCTTAATTCACCCATGAGTTGAGCCCCAAGTTGCAGAGAGAGAGACAGACATGTGATTATGAAAAAAGAGCTAGATTCAGAGGAACTGAATTATCCTATAGCAATTAAATAACAGAGAGAGAAAAAGATGGTCTTTTTTAAATTTTCTCTTTTGAATTTTTAGAGTTGACTGATGAAGTTGGAGAAACATTAACAAGTTGTAAAAAGATTGCCTTTTTTCTTCTTCTTTTTTTCCTCCTCTAGTGTTTTCCTGAAGAGAACTGAGGTGGGTTTTATCTTCCAAGATTAGTTCATCAGCAATCAAATACTTGGTTTTGTGTGGTTTCACAGCAAAATCAGTGTGTGTATATATATATATATATATAGTTGTACCTGTTTGCGCCATGTTTGGAGGGTAAGGGTAAATTAGTCTTTTTCGACTGTGTAAGAACACATTGGCCAGATTAGTGAAAATTGAGTGTTCAGCCATTACATCAACCTAATCACAGCAAAACAGATTTAATCACGATTTTTATAAAAAATTTTATATATTTTACTTAGTAAAGTTAACAATATAGTTGAAATTTTAAATTTTAAAAACGAGGGTGTATACATGAAATTAAAGAAATACTATGAAATCAAATTGCCTATATTAATTGAAATCAACACATTTGAAAGAGGGTGTATACATTATGCAATACCAAGTAAACCACACACCATATCAATCATATTTTCAACAAAAACATTATAAACTAATCCATAAAATAATGTAAATACAATATATTAACTTACATGAACAAGTTCTGATCTCTTATCTATAAACTTCCCCTGATCTTTTTTACTGGTATGGCTATGCTTGAACAATTCATAATTTCCAGGAAACTTTCCCCCATTTGCTGCAGCCTGTTTAAATCAATATGAAACACAAACATAAGATGAAAAAAATACTCGATTTATTTAACAAAATAAGATGTAGATTACATACCAAATCCTTCGCATGCTCTTTCATCGATTTCAACCCACAAGTGTGAGTAGATGGCCCTGTTCCTGGTCCAGCAGGCTCAGACAGTCTGTTCTTAGACTGTTGCTCTGATAATTTTTTAGCATCCTCCGTTTCCCAATCTCTTCTCCACTCTTCTACAAATTCAGAAGGCACGGGACAGTTCACTAATCTGTTATGTCTCACATTGTAAATGAAAGTACTGTATGTCCTTGCTGCTTTGCTTTCCCAAGCTTTTCTCATCAAGCCATCTTCAGATGACCTCCAAGTAAATAATTTTTGCAAAGTAAGTAAAAATTCTTAAATATGCTAGCCATTATCATTATTAAAGAATATGAACAAACAAATAAAAATGAATATTAGATAAACATTAACCTTAAACTCTCCGAAGTATAAGTCCTTTGATTGTCGAGACAGTTTTGCCCAAGAGGATCCTGTTTTATCAGGATACCGTTGAAAAGCTTCTGTGCATGCATGTGATATGCCCCATAAATCAGGATTAAATCTGAAACAACTTAAGATTATTAATAAAGTGCCAAAATAGTGACTAAATAGGATAAAATTAGTAAATTACCCATCAGCCTTTGACCAACTAATTATTATTCGCCCATCAGCATCACGGGCTGGTTCTTGGGATCGAGAGCCTCTACTTATAACGTCATTGTTAACATCAGGTTGAGGTTCATGTTCACTAGAATTAGGAGATGAAGCTGATATTTGGGGATTTTCTATTCCTAATCCGTGCATGTTATCCAGTGAGGGAGTAGAAGAGGGTGGTGTTATAGGATTAGAAGATTCAGATATTCTTCTCCTAGATGTTGGAGTTCCATCTGTGTTAGGATTTGAAGATTCAGAGGTTCTTCTCCCAGATGTTGGAGTTGCTTCTGAATTTGGACTTACAGCCACTGGAATTGCAGGTGTGGGTTGGGTAGGTGCTATGGCTGTTGGTGTGGGTTGGGTAAGTGCAATGGCTGTTGGTGTGGGTTGGATAGGTACCATGGCTGTTGGTGTGGGTTGGGTAGGTACCATGGCTGCTGGAACTGTACGTGTGGATCGTCCTCTTCCCACTGGTGGTTGAATAATATTGCGACTTTTCCCTTTAGCCATATCTGTAAGAACCCATAAAACATAAGATTAAATATAGAGAAAAAGATTAGCAATATTGGTATAGCATATAGAGATGATACAGATAAAAATTTTAAAAATGTTGTTACCTTAAATTTTCGCAGTAATAAGAAATTCACTTGCTCTTAAATCCAGAACAATCCAACACTAGTTAAGAAGTTCAGTTCCTGCCACAAATAAAGAGCAAAAGAAAACACAGGAAGCAATAATTTTGCCAGAATTTTGACACAAGAAAGCATGCGAAGAATCAAATAATGAAATGAACTTATATATAAAATGTCTGTTTGTACAAGAAAATAATGATATGACTACTGCATGTGATAAATACATATGTAACTACCATGTATGCAGTAGGAATTGACAGCATCTGTAGTAAATTAATAAATTACTGCAAAATTATTATAACATTTCAAAATGGGCCATAAATAGTTCCCAACTCTATAGTATAGTCCAAGTAAACATCAAAACAAGGAAAAAGAACCAAATACTAGTCATTCGTCTTCATCATTATTCATCATCTCATCCTCCGAAGAATAATACTGAAATTCTTCATCATTCCCTTCCTCCAAACTCTCACTTATATGCATTACAACACCTTCAACATCATTTAAAGTATCAGGCATTTCATTGTCATTTACATCAAAAGTCTGCCTGGCTGTATCATCTTCTTGGAATGCCATTGCTGTTTGAGAAACATTGGAAGGAGCTATAATTTCTGGCAGCTCAATTACATGTCTAGCTTTAACCTTCACAACAGATAACCAATCACTATCAACCCGTCTTATAGACGGATAAGGAGCATAGTATACCTGTTGTGCTTGGCTTGCCAAAATAAAGGGCTCATACTTCCCAAATCTCTTCCTTTTGTGAACATCTACTGTAATATCCTCATTTATGCCCTAGAAGTTTTGAGTATGTTGTTGTTATTGTGGTTGTTGATATATATATTGGGAAGTGAATGTTTGTGCATATATGTGTTAAATTGTAAGAGAAAAGAAATGGGAAGAGAATGTATATGTATATGTGTTTTGGAGAAGAAATTTAGGGTTTAGAGACAAATGTATATGTTGTTTATATGATGATATAATTAACATATACATTGGTCAAATGAAGAGTCAAGGTGATGGTTAAGTGGAAGAAGATATTTTTGGTTGTTAATGAAATTACTATAAAGGGCTTATATGAGACAAAGAGTTAGTTATATGGTTAAGGGTGTTTTGGTAATTTTTCTTGTAAGATGCATGGTGGAGATTAAAAGAAGAAAAGGTGTTTGACTTGTGCATTTTCTTCTTTCTTTCTTGAAGTGGCCGGATTCTCCATAGACAAAGAGAGAAAGAGAGGTGATCTTGAGGTTTGAAGCATTTTGAAGAAGGAAGCAAGGGTTTTGGTTAAAGATTTGTGGATTTCTTCATTTGAGGTAAGATCTTTTCTTTAATTTCTTCAATTCTTTTGAAGTGGTGTGAGAAAGGAATTAGGGTTTGTTGGTTTGATGATGAGAAGTTGAGTTGGTGAAGGTGTTGGAAGTGATTGTGTTGAGTAAGAGTTGTGTTTAGTGAAATTGTTTCTGTTTTACAATTAGTAAAGGCTGTGATTTGTATGATTTTTAATTAATTATAGAAAAATGTTCTTGAAGTGAATTTTTGATATGTTGTGCCTCTATGAGTGTAGAATGACTGAAAAATATGTTGATTCGATTTTGGAATGGTTATGAGTTTAGAAAGATTATTTTTATTAGACCTGTTCCAGCAGGTATCTTAACTGAGACAGCTATACTTCGGGATTTTTAATAAAATGTAGAAAAATTATATCCAATCGAATTTTGGATATGTTGTTGCTTAGTGAGTCTAGTATTTGAGAAAAATAATTTGGAACCACGTTGATTGAATTTGATTTATGGAATTCACAAAGTTCAGAACTGCTGCCAGGATGCAGGGCAATTGGGGCAGTCTGGTTAGGTGAACTATTTGACCAAGATTTTGTGTTCAGTTTGATCTGAAATTTTAAAGGAATGATTTTTAGATACAAAACTAAATTCTGTAAAAATTTTAGAATTTTTAGTCAAGTAGATTATTTTATACAATTTTTCAAAATAAGGATAAAATGGAGTTTAAAACCAGAATGTACTATTCATATGAATCATATCAATTGTTCTTTGCCCTAATTGCATTGTTGAGATTGAACAATGTTATGTTATGCATTGTGAATGGTTATGTGTTTCATGAATAATATACATTGAAATTGAAATGATAATTCAAATAAGACATGATATGAGGCAATGCCATTGTGATTGGCTATGATGATGATATTGAAAGAAAGAAGGCATGTTTGCCTAAATGTGATGAGAATTTGAGAATGGAAATGGTAACTATATAATAAATGAATTGTTTGTTTAATATGTTATTCAGTTTCAGAGTTCTGGATTTGGGTGGCATGCCTAAGAAATGATAAAAGGTAATAGTCTTGCCGGGTTGAGGATCTCCTCATATGTGTTGAGTTGATGATCCAAGAGACTGGGTCTGTTACACTATGAGATATATGATTTGTAACAGTCTTGCCGGGTTGAGGATCTCCTCATATGTGTTGAGTTGATGATCCAAGAGACTGGGTCTGTTACACTATCCATGGATAGAGATACATGTATATACATTGCCTACGGGCGTGATTATTGTGACTATGAACCAAAGCAGTAACTCTGAACTCTGAATATCATATTAAATACTTGTTGGGCCCATAGGTGTCAGGGTTATATGAATGTCCTAAATAATGTTATGAGTTAATGAAATGAGATGTTGGTTATTGAGTATGATTGATTAATGTTGAATGTGGAAAGATGTTGAAATGTGGTATGCTCATATGACTATGATTTGTGAAATGCATAATTATGTGGTTAACTTTATATTTATGATATTGATCTTATCAATAACATATGTGGCATTGCATTACATTAAAGCATACCATTAGCATGTTTTATCTTACTAAGCCGTTGGCTTAGCGCGAATGTGATTCTTCGCGCAGGTGACAAGGAAGAACCAGAGAGTTCCTCTAGGCCGAGTCGAGCCTAGATTTTGAAGAGTGAATAGTGGGCTTTAAGATCGAAGACTGACTGCCAAACATGTATAAATTTTATGTGTTGTAAAACTTGAGTTTTGATGTATATGAATTTGTAAATATTGTTACTTTCCGTTGCATAGTGAACAAAGATTTTATCTGCTGTATTTCATAATAAACCTTTACTTTATTTTGTACTAGAAGTGTAAATCCTTTTTGCAGGTTGTAGTTGAGGTTATAAGGGGGATTTATTGGAAGTGTACTGAGAATGATTTTGTTTGCATTGGTTTGTGTAAAAATGTTTTCAAAAATTAGAAAAAAACCAGTTTTGTCGACACTTGGGATTGAATTTTTAGGCAAAACTATGGCAAAATTTCTATAAAAATCGGAACAAAAATTTGACTAAGTAAAAGTGGTAGCAACATTAGGATAGGGTGGCGCCTCTACTCAGCTTACACACGTAGGTCGGGAAGGGGTGTTACAATTTTTGGTATCAGAGCCTAGGTTTGAGATTCTCAACCTAGATCAATTGTAAGAAAAAGAATATTTTGATTTTTAAAGTGGGTTTTTGAGTAAAATACATGTTTTGGTATGGCAGTCTTTGATCTTTAATGAGGAATATTCTGCTGTGTTTGCAGATATAGGTAGAGATGGCATCTCATTCGCGACAATCTGTTGAGGGTAGTGCCGAGAGTATTGCTCCTGCTGAGGGAGCTAGGGTTGATAGTGTTGAGGAGGCACCTGCTTCGGTGTCGGGTAGACCAGCTGGGGAGGAGGTTCCGCCAGCCTGGTTTAGGCCTATGTTGGAAGCTATGAGACAATCACCTGTGCAACCACAGCCACCGCCACCACCCCCTCAGCCTTCAGTACCAGTAAGGCACTATGATAAGCTAAGGAAATATGGAGCAGAGGATTTCTTTGGTACAGTTGATCCGGCTGTAGCAGAACAGTGGCTTGATAGAGTTCAGAGGGTATTTGTGCAGTTGCAAGCCACTTCAGAGGAGAAGTTTGACTATGCAAGATCTTTGCTACAGAAGGATGCCTACGACTGGTGGAAGACAGTGCCCCATTCTATGGATGATCCACCAACCTTGTCTTATGCGGATTTTCTGAGAGAATTTGAGTTGAAGTATACTCCTAGGGAGTATAAAGATGGGAAGAAAAGAGAGTTTCTAGATTTGAAGCAAGATCATCGGACCGTAACTGAGTATGAAGTTGAGTTTATTCGACTGAGTCAGTATGCTGGGGGTATCATTACTGATGAGATTGATAGATGTCGGCGATTTGAGGAGGGATTGAGGCCCTCGATCATGTGCTTAGTGGCTGGATCCAGATATCAGGATTTCTCACAGCTTGTGGCAGCAGCTCGAAGTGTAGAGCGAGCTCAAGTTATTGCAGCTGCTTCAGAGGAAGAGGTTAGGGTTAGAAGGCCCCAGTTCGAGGCAGGGTCTTCTTCTGCGAAGAGGGGTAGAGGAAGTTTTGTTCCTCGGAGTAGTAGGAGCCAGAGACCAGTGGGTAGGTCAGTGCAGTTCCAGAGGCAGAGATTTAGACCTGCAGCTTCAGTAGCGAGTGCTCCTACTCCTGGAGTTCAGAGATCCACCTTACCTGTGTGTAACCAGTGTGGTGGAAGACATGGGGGCGTTTGTTGGAGGCATAGTAGATCAGGGGTATGCTTCAGGTGTGGATCACCTGACCACTTTGTGAGAGACTGTCCTGAGAGGCAGGAGCAGATGCCAGTTGATTCTGCTGCTTCTCGAGCTAGTGTGAGGGGAGGCAGAGGAGGCAGAGGTGCCAGCCGGGGAGGTAGACCAGGATTCAGTTCTAGAGGAGGTGCTACATCCAGGGAGGGTAGACCAGAGGAGGTTGGATCTTCCCAGAGGATGTATGTTATGCAGAGACAGCCAGATACATCGGCAGTCATAGCTGGTACTTTTTCTTTATTTAATACTCCAGTACTTGCTTTGATTGATCCGGGTTCCACACATTCATATATTAGTGCATCTGTTTTGCCTGTATCTGATTTGCATGCTGAGTCCCTAGGATTTGATGTGTTGGTAACAAATCCGTTAGGGCATAGTGTGGTTGTGAGTAAGGTGCATAGAGATAGTGCAGTAGTGGTGCAGGGTGAGGAGTTCCTTGGGGATTTGATTGAGATGCCATTTAAGGAATATGACGTGATCTTAGGTATGGATTGGCTATCTCGACATGAAGCTGTGGTGGATTGTAAAAAGAAAATTGTTTCTTTGAGAACGGGTGATGGTAGAGAGGTGATAGTATCTAATGAGCAGGAACAGCTAGCCTCCTTATTTGTTTCAGCTGTTGCAGCCAGGAGGTTGATTAGAAAGGGGTGTGAAGCCTATCTTGCTCATGTGGTGGATACTAGAGTGAAGGGTTCCCCTATTGATAGCATTGCCACAGTTGCTGAGTTCCCGGATATGTTTCCAGAGGAGTTGCCAGGGTTGCCTCCTGAGAGAGAGGTGGAGTTCGGTATTGAATTGTTGCCTGGTACCACTCCTATCTCTATTACTCCTTATAGAATGGCACCAGCAGAATTGAGGGAGTTGAAAGTGCAATTACAGGAGTTGTTGGACAAAGGATTCATTCGCCCCAGTGTTTCTCCTTGGGGAGCTCCTGTGCTATTTGTGAAGAAGAAAGATGGTACTATGAGGTCGTGTATCGATTATAGGCAATTGAACAAGGTGACTATTAAAAATAAATATCCTTTGCCTAGAATCGATGATCTCTTTGATCAGTTGAAGGGAGCGTCAGTGTTCTCCAAAATTGATTTGAGATCTGGGTACCATCAGCTGAGGGTAAGAAGTGAAGATGTTCCTAAGACTGCTTTTCGGACCAGGTATGGGCATTATGAGTTTTTAGTTATGCCTTTTGGTCTAACGAATGCACCTGCAGCTTTTATGGATTTGATGAATAGGGTGTTTAGGCCCTATTTGGATCAGTTTGTAGTGGTCGTCATTGATGATATACTGGTGTATTCGCGGAATGAAGAGGAGCATGATATGCATCTGCGGATTGTGTTGCAGATTTTGAGAGAGAATCAGTTATTTGCCAAATTGTCGAAGTGTGAGTTCTGGTTGGATCAAGTTGCTTTTCTCGGACATATTGTTTCTGCAGAAGGCATCAGAGTTGATCCGAGCAAAGTTGAAGCCATTTTAAATTGGAGTCCACCCAAGTCTGTGACAGAGATTAGAAGTTTTCTGGGTTTAGCAGGCTATTACCGACGGTTTGTGAAAGGGTTTTCTTTGATAGCTACTCCACTCACCAGATTACTTCGAAAGGGAGTGAGATTTGTGTGGACAGATCAGTGTCAGGCTAGTTTTGAGCAGTTGAGAGAGTTGTTGACTCAAGCGCCTGTTCTTACTTTACCTGTTGAAGGCAAACCATATGTGATCTACAGTGATGCTTCACATAGAGGTTTGGGGTGTGTATTGATGCAGGAAGGGAAAGTTATAGCTTATGCATCTCGACAGTTGAAACCGCATGAGCTTAACTATCCGACCCATGATTTAGAATTGGCTGCCATTGTGTTTGCATTAAAGATTTGGCGCCACTATCTGTTTGGGGAGAAATGTTTCATCTACACTGATCACAAGAGTTTGAAGTATTTGGGTGTCCAGAAAGAACTCAATCTTCGTCAGAGGAGATGGTTAGAATTGATTAAAGACTACGACTGCTTGATTGACTATCATCCAGGTAAAGCAAATGTTGTTGCTGATGCCTTGAGTCGGAAGTCTTTAGCTGGTTTAACTGTTTACTCGCTCTCGTTGCTTGTTGAGTTGAGAGCATTGCATGCCAGTTTTGTACCTTGTGTTGATGGTGCATTATTGGCACAGTTGCAATTAAAGCCGATTTTGTTAGATCAGATCAAAGAAGCTCAGTTGGCCGATAAGAAGATTCAGAAGATTTTTTCAGATTGCAAGAATGGGAAGACTAGAGATTTTGTTGTGAAAGATGATGGGAGTCTCTGGTTTAAGAACCGATTGTGTGTACCCGATGATGCTGATTTGAAAAGAGTCATTTTAGAAGAAGCTCATCAGTCAATGTTTGCTATGCATCCGGGTAATACGAAGATGTATCATGATTTGAGACAGCATTATTGGTGGATGGGTTTGAAGAGAGACATTGCTGAGTTTGTATCGAAATGTCTCACTTGTCAGAAGGTTAAAGCAGAGCATCAAGTTCCAACCGGGTTGCTTCAACCATTGTCAGTGCCAGAATGGAAGTGGGAAAGAGTGACAATGGATTTTGTGTCTGGTTTGCCATTGACACAAAAGAAGCATGATGCTATATGGGTGATTGTGGATAGATTGACTAAGACAGCTCATTTCCTTCCGGTTCGAATGGATTACTCTTTGGAGAGATTGGCTGAGCTGTATATCCATGAGATTGTGAAACTGCATGGTGTTCCAACTTCTTTAGTGTCTGATCGAGATCCCAGGTTTACTTCCAGATTTTGGAAGAGTTTGCATAGTGCTTTAGGTTCTCGACTGCACTTCAGCACTGCTTTTCATCCACAGACGGATGGACAGTCAGAGAGGGTGATACAGATTATTGAGGACATGTTGAGAAGCTGTGTCATCGATTTCTCTGGAAGTTGGGATAGGTTTTTACCTCTTGTGGAGTTTGCTTACAACAACAGTCACCAATCCAGCATTGGTATGGCACCGTTTGAAGCATTGTATGGCAGACGGTGTAGGACACCTCTTTGTTGGAATGAGCTTGGAGATAATAAGTTGGTTGGTCCTGATTTGATTCAAGAAACTGAAGATAAAGTAAAGTTGATTCGAGGCAGGTTAAAAGCAGCTTCAGACCGACAGAAGTCTTATGCAGATCTAAAAAGGAGAGATATAGAGTTTGATGTTGGAGATAAGGTATTTCTGAAAGTGTCTCCTTGGAAGAAAATTTTGAGGTTCGGTCGGAAAGGAAAATTGAGTCCTCGTTTCATTGGGCCGTATGAAGTGTTAGAAAGAGTTGGGCCAGTGGCGTATCGACTTGCTTTGCCACCTGAGTTGGATCGTATTCATAATGTATTCCATGTTTCTATGTTGAGGAGATATAGGTCGGATCCATCTCATGTGTTGCCATTTGAGTCTATTGAAGTGAGCCCAGATTTGACATTTGAAGAGGAACCAGTTGCTATCTTGGCACGAGAAGTGAAAGAGTTAAGGAACAAGAGAGTGCCATTGGTGAAGATTCTTTGGAAGAATCATGCAAAAGAAGAAGCGACTTGGGAAAGTGAGCATACCATGCGAGAGCAGTATCCGCAATTGTTTCAGCTTTGATATCAGGTAATTTCGAGGACGAAATTTTCTTTTTAGAGGGGGAGAATTGTAATATCCTCATTTATGCCCTAGAAGTTTTGAGTATGTTGTTGTTATTGTGGTTGTTGATATATATATTGGGAAGTGAATGTTTGTGCATATATGTGTTAAATTGTAAGAGAAAAGAAATGGGAAGAGAATGTATATGTATATGTGTTTTGGAGAAGAAATTTAGGGTTTAGAGACAAATGTATATGTTGTTTATATGATGATATAATTAACATATACATTGGTCAAATGAAGAGTCAAGGTGATGGTTAAGTGGAAGAAGATATTTTTGGTTGTTAATGAAATTACTATAAAGGGCTTATATGAGACAAAGAGTTAGTTATATGGTTAAGGGTGTTTTGGTAATTTTTCTTGTAAGATGCATGGTGGAGATTAAAAGAAGAAAAGGTGTTTGACTTGTGCATTTTCTTCTTTCTTTCTTGAAGTGGCCGGATTCTCCATAGACAAAGAGAGAAAGAGAGGTGATCTTGAGGTTTGAAGCATTTTGAAGAAGGAAGCAAGGGTTTTGGTTAAAGATTTGTGGATTTCTTCATTTGAGGTAAGATCTTTTCTTTAATTTCTTCAATTCTTTTGAAGTGGTGTGAGAAAGGAATTAGGGTTTGTTGGTTTGATGATGAGAAGTTGAGTTGGTGAAGGTGTTGGAAGTGACTGTGTTGAGTAAGAGTTGTGTTTAGTGAAATTGTTTCTGTTTTACAATTAGTAAAGGCTGTGATTTGTATGATTTTTAATTAATTATAGAAAAATGTTCTTGAAGTGAATTTTTGATATGTTGTGCCTCTATGAGTGTAGAATGACTGAAAAATATGTTGATTCGATTTTGGAATGGTTATGAGTTTAGAAAGATTATTTTTATTAGACCTGTTCCAGCAGGTATCTTAACTGAGACAGCTATACTTCGGGATTTTTAATAAAATGTAGAAAAATTATATCCAATCGAATTTTGGATATGTTGTTGCTTAGTGAGTCTAGTATTTGAGAAAAATAATTTGGAACCACGTTGATTGAATTTGATTTATGGAATTCACAAAGTTCAGAACTGCTGCCAGGATGCAGGGCAATTGGGGCAGTCTGGTTAGGTGAACTATTTGACCAAGATTTTGTGTTCAGTTTGATCTGAAATTTTAAAGGAATGATTTTTAGATACAAAACTAAATTCTGTAAAAATTTTAGAATTTTTAGTCAAGTAGATTATTTTATACAATTTTTCAAAATAAGGATAAAATGGAGTTTAAAACCAGAATGTACTATTCATATGAATCATATCAATTGTTCTTTGCCCTAATTGCATTGTTGAGATTGAACAATGTTATGTTATGCATTGTGAATGGTTATGTGTTTCATGAATAATATACATTGAAATTGAAATGATAATTCAAATAAGACATGATATGAGGCAATGCCATTGTGATTGGCTATGATGATGATATTGAAAGAAAGAAGGCATGTTTGCCTAAATGTGATGAGAATTTGAGAATGGAAATGGTAACTATATAATAAATGAATTGTTTGTTTAATATGTTATTCAGTTTCAGAGTTCTGGATTTGGGTGGCATGCCTAAGAAATGATAAAAGGTAACAGTCTTGCCGGGTTGAGGATCTCCTCATATGTGTTGAGTTGATGATCCAAGAGACTGGGTCTGTTACACTATGAGATATATGATTTGTAACAGTCTTGCCGGGTTGAGGATCTCCTCATATGTGTTGAGTTGATGATCCAAGAGACTGGGTCTGTTACACTATCCATGGATAGAGATACATGTATATACATTGCCTACGGGCGTGATTATTGTGACTATGAACCAAAGCAGTAACTCTGAACTCTGAATATCATATTAAATACTTGTTGGGCCCATAGGTGTCAGGGTTATATGAATGTCCTAAATAATGTTATGAGTTAATGAAATGAGATGTTGGTTATTGAGTATGATTGATTAATGTTGAATGTGGAAAGATGTTGAAATGTGGTATGCTCATATGACTATGATTTGTGAAATGCATAATTATGTGGTTAACTTTATATTTATGATATTGATCTTATCAATAACATATGTGGCATTGCATTACATTAAAGCATACCATTAGCATGTTTTATCTTACTAAGCCGTTGGCTTAGCGCGAATGTGATTCTTCGCGCAGGTGACAAGGAAGAACCAGAGAGTTCCTCTAGGCCGAGTCGAGCCTAGATTTTGAAGAGTGAATAGTGGGCTTTAAGATCGAAGACTGACTGCCAAACATGTATAAATTTTATGTGTTGTAAAACTTGAGTTTTGATGTATATGAATTTGTAAATATTGTTACTTTCCGTTGCATAGTGAACAAAGATTTTATCTGCTGTATTTCATAATAAACCTTTACTTTATTTTGTACTAGAAGTGTAAATCCTTTTTGCAGGTTGTAGTTGAGGTTATAAGGGGGATTTATTGGAAGTGTACTGAGAATGATTTTGTTTGCATTGGTTTGTGTAAAAATGTTTTCAAAAATTAGAAAAAAACCAGTTTTGTCGACACTTGGGATTGAATTTTTAGGCAAAACTATGGCAAAATTTCTATAAAAATCGGAACAAAAATTTGACTAAGTAAAAGTGGTAGCAACATTAGGATAGGGTGGCGCCTCTACTCAGCTTACACACGTAGGTCGGGAAGGGGTGTTACATCTACAATATTGTATCCTTTATGACACCTCATACCCACATCTAGTGTTGGATCATACCAATCACAAAGGAATAAAGTTGTCCGCTTAATTGGTAGTGCCGGGTACTCTATTTCAATGACCTCCTGTAACCTACCAAAGTAATCGCTTGATTGTTCACTGTAGTTTGTCCCTTTAATACATACACCACTATTCTTGGTAGATCTATTTGCACTTCTTCTCTCTGTGTGGAACTTAAATCCATTCACAAAATACCCAGAATATGCCTTAGCATCATTGTAAGGTCCCTGTGCCAAGTCTTTTATAAATTAGTTGTTCACAGCATTCAACGGGTCATGCACCTATATGAAAAGCATAAATATTCAATACACGTGCCTTAGATAATATTGACTACAAAATGCTAGGTAATAAACTTACATAGGATTTGAACCACTGGGGAAAATTATTATCCAAATGCATATCAATCTCATCCTTGCTAATGTTAGGATTTTGAGTACGTACTTCGCCAATGAACAATCTTCATAATATAAAGGACCATCATTAAGTATATCAAGAATGGGAGTGTAAAACAATATTACTGAAATTCAATTTTAACATACTCGACAAATGGCTCAACTTCTGCACAATTCATGAGAATATACGACTGAGCCGCGTTCCTCTCACGTTTCGTCAATTTTCGATTCTTTGGTTGACCCATCGGTCGACCACAAGACTGGAATATTGATAACATTCCTTCAATCTCCTCCTCAGCCTGACCATCATCATTCCGTGGCACACAATGATGTCTAGTTGATACATGTGGCTCAAAAAAATGGGCACAAAATGCAGTTGCTTCTTTTACCAAGTATGCATTAGCAATTGACCCTTCAACTTGTGCCTTATTTTTTACATCCTTTTTCAAATCACCATTGTAACTGCAAGATGTTTATATAAGGCTTACAATGCATTTATTATTAAAGTAAGCTCAATAAAAGGGTTTAAGGAGAAAAGTAAATTACCGCTCAAATGGATACATCCAACGATATTGTACAGGCCCTGCAATCCGAGCTTCATATGGTAGATGGATAGGAAGATGTTCCATAACATTAAAGAATCCTGGAGGAAAAAACCTCTCTAATTTGCATAGGATTTTAGGAATTTCCTCTTCAAGCCGTATCATATCATCTACCCGTATGACTGAACTTGTTAATTGTCTAAAAAATATACTTATTTCAGTTATTGCCTCCCAAACTCTTGCTGGTAATAATTCAAGAAAGGCAATCAGGAGTAAACGTTGCATAAACACGTGACAATCGTGGCTTTTCATCCCATACATTGTTAATGTTTTCATGTTTACACATCTAGCCATGTTAGAAACATAGCCATCGGGAAACCTTAGTTCTTTTAACCACTCACAAATTGCTTGCTTTCCATGCTTATCCAATGAGTATATTGCTTTCGGATATTTACCAGTTTGTACATTTTTTTGTAACTCTGGCCTGTCACATAACACCATCATCTCCTCCCTTGCTTTGGCATTATCTTTCGATTTACCGTCGATGTTCATAATGGTGTTGAACAAATTATCAAAGAAGTTTTTTTCAATATGCATCACATCGAGGTTATGCCTAATTAGCAAAGAACTCCAATATGGCAAATCCCAGAAAATACTCCGTTTCTTACATCCACTCCCACTCCGTCTACCAATTGCTGCATTAACATCATCTGAGTCTAGATCAGTAACTTTTAGTAAACCAAGAGAATTAAGCTCAGCTAATATTTCTTCCCCGGTCTTCACAGGTGGTGGCATGTCCTTAATTATTTTATTTTTCCTGAACCAAGTTCTATTCTTTCTCCATGGATGGTCAATTGGAAGAAACTTCCTATGATTATCAAACCATGTTTGTTTTGTTCCATTCGGAAGTGTAAAGGCATCTGTCTCTCCCATACAATGAGGACATGATAGCCTTCCACCAGTACTCCATCCAGAAAGCATTGACAAGGCAGGGAAGTCACTAATAGTCCATAGTAATGCAGCATGCATAACAAAATTTTGCTTCATGGACACATCATATGTCATAACCCCTACATCCCACAATTGTTTCAATTCGGCAATTAATGGTTGTAGGAACACATCTATTTTAATTTTCGGATTATTAGGCCCTGGCACTAAGACTGTTAAGAACATATACTCCGACTTACCACACATCCATGGAGGAAGATTGTAAGGAGTGATAATGATTGGCCACGATGAGTACGATTCGCTGTATTTCCCAAATGGCTGGAATCCGTCAGAACTTAACCCAAGCATGACATTTCGAGTCTCATAAGCAAATGAGGGATACAGATTGTGAAAGTGCTTCCAAGCAGGAGATTCAGATGGATGACGCATAACTCCCTCCTTGGACTCGTGTTCTGCATGCCACCTCATGTCTTTTGCGGTGGCATTAGATGCATAGAGCCGTTGCAACCTTGGAATGAGAGGGAAGTAATGCATGACCTTGTATGCCTTCTTAACAATGCCAATTCATTTGTATCTTGCTTGTTGGCAAAACTTGCACACAAGCAAATCTACATCATCACCCCAGTATATCATACAATTATTTCTACAGCAGTCAATCTTCTGCACTGGGAGGCCCAAACCTTCAATCAATCTTTTCGTTCTATAGAAATTTTCAGGGAATACATTATCCTCTAGCAAAACTTCTTTAACGAATTCTGCTATCTGATCAAAACATCTCTCCGAAAAATGGTGTTCGGCCTTCATGTTGAACATACGAGCCATGGCAGATAACTTCGTATGCTTTACACAACCGGGCCATAGTTCCTCATTAGCCGCTTCCAACATTTGAAATAGCTTTTTAGATTCTTGATTCAGTTCCTCCTCCATGTAATCAGAATGAGAATTAGGAACTCCAAGCCCTTGGAGGACCATTTCACGATATTGTGCACCTGTTTCATTATGCATTTGATCGACCAATCCAGTTTCAAGATCCCTAAAGTTGTACTTGTATCCTCAGGCCATGGTTCCCCATGTGATACCCACTGATAGTAATTTGGCATAAAACCAAATTTTGTAACGTGGAAGCAGACTTCTTCCACCGGTTGGAAAAATCGATTTCTACATTTCGGCTTCGAACTAGGACACCTAATTCTGGTTCCATCCATACTTGCTGGATGAGAAATTGCGTAGTCTAAAAACTCTTGTAGTTTTTCTTGAAATACTCTATTCAAACGTCCCCCAGCATACGTTTCATACATCCATCCCCGGTCCATACTAATTGTCTTGACCGAATCGTAAAAAATGTACTAAAAGAATAAAAAATCAATAATCAAGCCCAATAAAAAGTGACAAAATATTAACACCTAAAATAATGAATATAATTTTTTAAAAAATAATTAAAATAAATAAATTATTTAATTCATTAAATGAGTTCAAATTAATTTAGTTGAAAAATTTATTCTTTTTTTTTTTGTATTTGTATATTATCAATATTTAATCAATTTTTTAAAAGACAATTGGTTATAGAATAAATAATTTATTATCTAGAAGACACTACTGAATTGACTCAATGTATACATACCATATTAAGTAAGACTTACGTATGAAAAAATCCCAAAATTGTTTAATTTAATTTCTTCTTATAATTTTGCAAATGAGACCTAACACAATTAATTTATTTTCATACGTGTTGTCTTGTTAAATTATAATATTTATTTGTTTCCTTATTGAAGACAACAATGGAAAAAATGGTGAAATGCAATTAATCATGGGAGATTATCTATTATGCCCACGCCATAAGTTGTACTTTTCAACAAGTAGGCAAAATGAAGGCAATATTTGAATTTGATTAATCAATGAGTGTTTTGTCACTACATAAGAAAGAGAGAATCCAGCAATATGCAGCACTGACTGCTGATCTGTTTAATTTTTTAAAAAAATCTGATTTATTAATTCATAATTTTTTTATTAATTAAAATCCATAGCCTAGTTTATGATCAAATCAGCATAAGTTGAAATAAACCTTTTTTTTAGTTTTATTTTAAGAGTTAATATTAATTTTTTCTCTAATTCTAAAAAAATGATTTTATATATTTTTATTGCTGTTATATATCAACTTCTAATAGTAAATTTGTCTTAATTTCTTGTAAAAATTATATGTTAATTGTATAATATATCTCGTGGTAATAAAATATAAAAAAATGGGTTTGCTCAAAGAGGCTGTGATTGATTCATAGGGAGATAATGTGAATTAACTAAAAAACAAATAGACCTACTTATTACAAATTAAAATAGTGGAAGAGTACCAGAAGCAACTAATTTTAAGTTCAAAGAAGAAGATCAATATTCAAATTCACATTGATTCATTTATAATTAGTGGAGACTTTGGTTTGTTAAATAATATAAGGTATGTCCAATCAATTTATATATTTGCATTTGCAAGTATTAAGCTGTAGCTTTCATTTATATTAGTTCTCTTGTGTTATTATATACTTTTTCGTTTAGATTTTTCTGCCTAACAAACTTTTCAATTTCCTTTAATTAAACATATGAATGGAATTTAATTAGTTTCATTCTATTATATTATGAGGTGTTCTTCCATGTACCTAGCTTCAATTTTAAATTAATCACATATTTATTTTGGTAGATGGGTGGAAGGCAGAACTAAAAAGAAATGAAGAATAGGAAAATAAGATAGTATGTGAGACTCATGGATTGCAAAAATAGAAAAGATAATAAAATTTTTTTGAAAGAATTGGATTAGAAATACAAGAAAATATTAAGGAGATAAAATGAACAATTAATTGCACTGGGAAATAAACTTGAATTTGTGCTATTCCATAAGTAAGATTTGAATGCAAGTCTATTTTTCATTAATTTTTGTAATAAATTTATTTTTAATTAAAACTCACATTAATAAAGTTTATGGAATTGGAAGTTATATTATTATTAAACCAATGAAGTTATATAATTTACCAATGACATTAATAAGTAAATAAAATGAAACAATCATTATACAATGAAAAATGTACCTCTATTGTCAGCCACTTGGCAACATGAGCAGCTGATGGATTTGATTATTTTGTAGAACAGAGTGCAAAGAAACGACTGAATCTGTAACTGATCACAGCAAAATGCATGGAGCATGAGACACTAAATATGCAAGTGCTCAAATGTTTTAAGCACAAACAAGAGAATCCACAAATAAAGCAGTACAAAGGTGAATCTCGTGATTAACACCTTGAAGATATTTACGGTTTAAAGCAGGTGGTATCCCCTTAATGTAGCATTTTATAATGTCTTGGGAATCAATTGCATAATAGCACTAAACTTAATTAACTATTGCATTATGGAAATCAAGTCCTCTTTTTGTATTCTTAGGCACCAAAAATTGAACAATGAGCAGAGATACTATGGTATCTGCAAACTTTGATAAATTTCCATTACAAACTTCTTAATAATAGGGTAAAGAACATACAAAAGAATCTCTATCATACATATTTAAACTCTCAATTTATATAATTAATTTACACTGTTCATCTACTGTCATATACAAGGAATAAGTTCACTACAGAGCAGCATACCATAAAACTATGCATAACACGCACATCACAGATTTGATGGCTCAAATATTAGACAAACCATTCCGCCAAAGCCCACACATGATTACTCCATAGACCTTTCTACATTCACTTCATATTAGTTGAAGTCAAAAGAATAATTGAGAAAAAGAAAATTATATTATATAAAGACAAGTCAAAAGAATTTGCCTTATGGAGGATGTTCAAATCCAGAATCTACAATGGCTCGAAGAAGCTCTGGCTTCAACAGGAAGTCTCTGAATCCTGAACTGTGAATTCCAACAGCCCCTGGCATTGTTCAAAAAATAAACCAATATCAACACAAGAAACATTTTAATTGCAAAATGAAAACAAGAGGAATTTCCCCAGTGCAGAGGAAAAACCAGAAACTGAATATGCTACACTGAAACATACACTCGTAATAGCATATTTAAGATTACAAAGGTTTATACAGTTCTCTAAGTAGCACAATGTCATGGTCAAGAATAAAAGTACAACTTCCACTTTTTAAAAAGAAATTAACAAAGTACAAAATTGAAAAAACGAACTTTCAAACAAGGAACAATTTACCAATACAGATAACACCACAGATTCGTACACAAACTCCACACTTTAACCCCATCCTTGTTTTAGCTTAAAAAAAATGGGTTTGTGGTTTGCCGACTTTTTTATTGGGTCAAAACTAGAAAGCATATGCCCTTCAAAGTGTATTTTTATAGAAAGGGGAGATAAGCTCCAGAATTACAAAAGAATGGGCAAAGTTCTTCCCTCCTTATCCAAACAGAGGGTACGAATTAGAAATGTAGGTATAGAAAACAGATGCTGTATTCCTAAGGGTATATCCCTTCCACGTTTAGCTAATTTGTCAGCACAAACATTGGCATAACGAGGAGCATATTGAATAACCAAATTCCAATGATGACTTCTCATACTTCTAATATTATAGACAAAGGCCTGATGCATTCCTTGCCAAGGTTGATTCGAAATGGAGATTTGTATTGCTAATAAAGAGTCAGATTCGAAATGGAGATTTGTACTGCTACAATCCAAATGATTCAAAATGTGTGTGTGTGTGGGGGGGGGGGGGGGGGGGTGTGTGGAGGACATACCAGCAGGCTGAGATGAAGATGGAGGTGGCGATGACGGCGTTGACCTCTCTGTGAAGGCGAGAGGAGGCTGAGATGAAGATGGCGATGCTGCGATGGTGGGCGGAGATGAAGATGATTGGTTACTGCAGAGAGGAGAAGAGAGGGAGCGGCGCAAATAGGAGAGTGGGGATTCTGAGATTAGGTTAGGCAGTAAAACATTTGATACATTACCCTTCGAAAATATATCAAAAATTCAATTTTCTTTGTTAATTTTAAAAATATCATTTTTTTCAAATATATATTTAATATATTAAAAATATATTTTATTTTTAAATAGACATAGATTATATATTTCGTATATCAAGTGCATATAAAAACACAATATTTTTTTTTAAAAAATAAAAATTGTGTTATACAATATAGTTTCTTAAAAAAATCAGAATTATCTATATTTATATTTATTTTATTTTGAAGTTAAATTAAAATATATTTTAATTATTTATATGATGATAAATATTAGACAGTAAATTAGTATAATAAAATATAATTTTGTACTATTAATATGTTATACTATTAATTTTACTATTTTAATTTACAAAACACAATTCATTATATTATTAGTACTATTAGTACTGTTTATTACTTAATAACTAATAAGTATTTATTATAACCACTAAATATGTAGATCACTTAATAAAAATACCATTTTAATTTAATAAAATATTCATAAATTTGAATTACGAATATGATTCTATCATACTCCACTTTAAGATAATGAATTGCACCAAAAAAAAATTAAATACTAATTTAAAATTTTATATTAGTGATAATAACTAAAATTTAATTTGTCATTATAAATTATTAAATTAATATCAATGCAATATATAAAATATTTAAATGAAGCTATACAAATAAATCGATTTGTTGAAATCAAAATATGCTTTAAAATAATTAAACAGATACTCAAATATATCATTCATGCTATACGATAAATGCAGGGAAATGAGATAAAATAAAATGCCTATAACGAAATTATGTAAAAAATAAAAATTAGTATTTTTTTTATATAAAATAAGTCTTCTAACTTATTTCAAATAATTATAATTTATTTTTTGGGCCCCCACTAAAAATTTCCTTTTAGTTTTACGACGAAAATTTTTTACGGCTATTTTCTGTCGCAAATTTGCTACAGATTTGCCACCGATTTGCGACAGATACATATATATATAGTCAAATTTTATTTTTGTCGCAAATTCGTAGCAAATGGGTAGCAAATTTGCAACGAATCTGCGACGGTAAAAATTTTCCGCAAAAATTCTCGGCGGGAGTAATCCCGCCAACTTTAGCGACGAAATTTGTGACGAACAAAAATTCGTCGCAGATTTATTACGGATTTGCAATCGATTTGCGACGGCTTTCTCAAAATTCCTTCAACTTATTATCCTGTCGCAAATGCGTTGCAGATCCGTCGCACATTTGCGACGGAAATTTTTCGTTGCAAATTTCCATCGCAAATGTCGAATATTTTTATAGTGAAATTTTCGACGGCAATAGACGGTAGCAGATCTCCGTTGCAAATTGCTTTTTTTAGTGTTTTCTACAACCAATCTGCAACGGAAAAAAAATTTTGCGAAAAAATATACCCGGGTCTCTCTTGCGCTAAGTTTTCGCGCCAACTTTTGCGACGATTATTTGCGACGAAATGATTTTCGTCGCAGATCTGCGACGAATTTGCAACGGATTTGCGAACAATTTCTCAAAATTCCTCTGACTTGTCCTTCCGTCGCAAATCCGTCGCAGATCCATAGCAAATTTGCGACGGAAACATGTCCGTCGCAGATTTTCGTCGCAAATGCCAAATATTTTTATAGTGAAATTTGCGACGGCAATAGACGGTAGCAGATCTCCGTTGCAAATTTCTTTTTTTAGTGTTTTCTCTCTCGCGCCAAGTTTCCGCGCCAACTTTTGCGACGATTATTTTCGACGGAATTATTTTCGTCGCAGATCTGCGACGGATTTGCGACCAATTTCTCAAAATTTCTCTGACTTGTCCTTCCATCGCAAATCCGTCGCAGATTTGCGACGGAAACATGTCCGTTGCAGATTTTCATCGCAAATGCCGAATATTTTTATAGTGAAATTTGCGACGGCAATAGACGGTAGCAGATCTCCGTTGCAAATTGCTTTTTTTAGTGTTTTCTCTCTCGCGCCAAGTTTCCGCGCCAACTTTTGCGACGGAATTATTTTCATCGCAGATTTTTGACGGATTTGCTACCAATTTCTCAAAATTCCTCTGACTTGTCCTTCCGTCGCAAATCCGTCGCAGATCCGTAGCAAATTTGCGATGGAAACATGTCCGTCGTAGATTTTCGTCGCAAATGCCGAATATTTTTGTAGTGTTTTGAATAAGTATTAAGAAGAGGTGAATTGCCCAACCTTAGTATTGAAGGGCAAGTTGGAAGTGAAAGTTGGGGAGTGATATTGTACTTGTATTTGAGTGCTAATTGAGGTATGTACAAACTCTTGATAATTGAGATATGTTTACATTAAATTTGGCCTAACATGTTTGATATAGAAAATGTGTTAAGCTACTTGGTACATTGGATATTCATGAACATTGTATTATAACATATGAATTGTTATGTATGCGTTATGTGCATTATGAAAAGCCATTATTAATGGCTAAAATGAATGAAATATGATTTATGTGAAATTGACCCAAAAATATTTGGGTAAGATGTTTGAAATGTTAAATGTGGTATATTGTGATAATGTGATTATATATGATGAAGGAAAGTGTTTTGACATTGATATGAATGAGAAAAATGAGAAATAAGACATTGTGATGAGAAAGTGTGATTATGGAAAATAAGTATTATTTGTGTGCCTAGTATGTTATTCAATTTTCAGAGTTCTATATTTGGCTACATGCTATGAGTTTATCCTCAATATTTACCTTCAGGACTAGACGCTAAGTATCACTGAACTCTGATTTGCCTTCGGGGCTAGACGCTAGGCGTACTGATTTATGATTTACCTTCAGGGCTAGACACTGAGTGTCAATATGGACCAAAACAACAACTTTGGCATTTGAATAATATATTAGCTTGTTTGGGCCCATGCTTGTGTATGTATTTATGTGAATTATAAAAGATAAAGATTATGTTTTAAAATTGACTTGAGTGTCACATTGTTACATGTCATGCAAAACCATTATGCATTGGTTTTATATTAAAGTTTTATTACTATCAAGGTTTGTACAACTAAGATTTTAGCTTAGCGCAATTGTAATTTATAGCATTGGTGGTAGAGGTGATCCAGTAGATCCGAAGAGTTCTTCTAGATTTAGTCAGGTCTAGGCTTGTGTTTAATGAGCTTGAAGTATTTTTGCTACTACAAGATCAAGCCAGTTGCCATCATATATATATATATATTATGTTATAGTACATTTTGATAATATGTAGATTATATTTATGTTTTTAAAGTATATATTGTAAATTATAAAGACGCTTTGGGATAAGTTATGTAATGTGGGACTTTATATGTGTGTTTTGATATATATATATATATGCATATATATATATATATGTTTTGAGGAAATGTGGAGAAATTGAGAAGTTGGGGGTGAAAGGTGTGATTTATTATTTATTGGGAGTATATTTTTGCAGGTTGTGTAACTATTGAATTTTTGGGAATTTCTATTTACAAACAAAACTCTAATGAATTTTGTCCAGATATTTTTATATAAAATATTTATTTTTGAACCTATAACTTATAAAGAATATTTTATTTACTATTTAAATATACATTTTAAAGTGTTTGAGATTTTAAATTTAAAATGTGTAAATTTTTATTTTACCAGATTGTGATATTTTTATACCATATATGTGTATTTTACATATACTAGGTGTATGTATTATACCTATATAGGGTATGAGGGTGTTATATTTATTTTGGTATAGATTTGAGGTTTTAACCTAAGTGGATTTTAGAGAGAGAAAATGAAAATTTTAAATATGGTTTTAAATTGTGAAACATGCATTGGCACTTGCATTTTATTTGATTCATGATGTGGCAAGTTCATTCAATGTAACGGATATAAGTTGAGGTAGCGTCTGAGACGCGTAAATCAGAGTAGCATAGTAGAAGCGTTATTTTAGAAATATTAAATTAATGACCCATGGAGCATTCACATAAAAAAAAGTTATTAAAAAAATATTAAATTGAGATTTATGATTGATTCAATTGATGAATAAGTGAAATTAAGAAAATGATTTAGATGTGAAATAAAAAGTTTGAGAGATGAGTATGATAGTTATAGAAAATTCTGCATGTGTGTTGTAAAGTGGTATTATTCAAATTTTTGGATAAATCTAGGAATGTTGGATGAGCTTGAAAATTTAATGGAAAGTTTTTCTATATGTTAGAATCTAATGTATAAAATTTCATAATTTTGAAAGATGAATTAATAATTAAAAAAATAGAAGAACACATATTGTTGGAGCAGTTCCAGTAACTCAGAATCTGTAGAAATTGAGAAAAAAATATTTAAACACTATAACAAACCAACCTAGAAAATTCTGAAAATTTACACATAATATCATATGTATTCATGGAACATATGGTTAAAATTTAAAGAAGTTTTATTAAGGTTTGATACCTAAACAAATGGATAACCAGGTGTTGCCAGAGGAATTATTAAAGAGACAGATTATGTGGGTTTGGAAGACCAATTTTTAAATATAATAAATTAGCTAGGAAAAATCTAAAATTTTAAATATAAGTTCATATATGTGTCAAGTACACATGGTTAAAAGTCTACAAACTTTTATAAATAATTGGTGAGGAATATAAAAATTAAAAAGTGAGATTGATATGAAACTGAGGAAGTCATGCAGATTTATGTAAGTGAGTAATAAATTAATTTCACGTGACAAATGAATGAGGAAAATTATGAAAATTTATATATGGACCAGCAGAGGAATGAAGAAGGAATATGAAGTTTCTAATAATTTAGAATAAAGAGTTCATAATTAAAATTAAAGAGAGAAATGGTATATCACAGCGAATTGTTTATTATGAAAATATATTGAGGATTTATTAATATGATGCATAGTATTGATTAAGTCAAGATTAAGTATGACTCAGTAAGAATTTAAATGTTGTTCCTTATATTGAGCAATTAAAATATAAATCTATATAAACGGATTACTAAGTTAAAGCGAGTTGAGGTTATATATACAATTCATATTTGGTTGCATGATTGAGATGTCTTCATTGATGCACTATGTGGAGATGAATATTATGCGAAAGCATAATAAACATGTTTTTGGAATATTTAAGGTGAATGTAAAGATTTAATAATGGATATAAGATGATTGTATAATAAATAACTCTTTAATTTATTTCATGAATAGTAGTTGATTAACTAATCAAGGCATGATTCAATTGATTTAAGGTGGATGAAATAAATTAAAACATAAGGAATATATTATGGGAGTATTTGTAATTGATATTAAATGATTATCAAAGATAGCAATGAGATCAATTCATTGGAGGAGTTTGAAAGTGTGATTTATATGTAGAGAATTTGGTATAAAAAAATGTACAGCCGAAATTAAAGAATTTGGAAGTTAAGGATAAAAATGATTTAAAATGTATGGATGTATTGTTATATTGAACAGCTGAGTTTGTGGTTAGAATTCTTAGTTAAAATGTACATTGGATATAAATCAGTGGAGAATTTATATTTATTAGTGATCTTTATGGTAGATATTATAATAATGATTAAGAGTGTATGTAAGAGAGGAGAGTAAAAGATTATATGGTTAGTAATGATGATAAATGGTGACAATAATTTTGTGGTCAATTATGCAGAAAATGAAGATTAGTGTTTGATTATAGTGGAATCAAATATGATACTGATTATTAATATGTATTATTAAAGTATGTATATTCATGAGTTTGCAAAGAAAAGAGAGATACTAGAGTAAGTAAATAGAGATCATGATCGAATAATTAATGTTTAATAAAAATGTTAGTGTATAATATAATTAAAGATAAGTGTTATTGAATGAAACTTAATGTAAGTATATTGATATAAGCTTGCTGGTTTGTTTATGAAAGTTTAAACTTGGAATTGATTATAATTATTAGAGAGTTAGACATTACTTATTTGATTTAAGAAGGAAAAATTGGTAAAAATTTGTTCGGTAAATTTAGATATAAATTTATAATTATTGCAAATGGATTTTAAAATTGGAAAGGAAGCTTTTGTTTAATAATAGTATAGAATTGGTATGTGAATATATATATATATATTAGTGAGTTATTGATGATAATATTGATGGATCATGTGTTTAGGCTAATAAAGAACAAGTGGGTAAGGGTAAATTATTTTAAAATAAAGTTAATATGCGTTAACTCTTCATGTAGTAAGAGTTTAGAGAGTAAATGTGTGATTATGAGATGCCACCAGCATGTGACCACTGAGACATAGGCATAGCATCGAGATAAGAACTGTTTGAGAAAGAGTTATAGTAAAGACAGTGTTTATTTGTAACCCACAAGTGTGGACTTGAGATGACACGACTATGAAATACATTTGGTGAGATTGATAGTTTTGCTTTATGAGATACAAGCATGATTTATGGTTGGTATAGTTGGACTTATAACCTTATGTTAGAAATTTATTTATGACTATAGACAGTGTGGAAACAGAAGAAATTGTGAAAATATGATGAGCTATAAATGGTATGTAAGGAAAGTGATTATGTAAATATGGTAACTATATGAAATGTGAGAAAATGATAAATGAGAGGAATTATGAAATGTGAGTAAGGGTTATATTGAATGTGTTTGAAAATGGTATAATATAAATAAGTTGATGAAAATAACATTTAAAGTAAGTGAGAGTAGAGGAAATGAATATTATTTGTGATAATGGATCTAAAGAGAATTAAGATTTGAGAATAAGTTTAACCCAATAGAGTTAGGTAATGAATTAAAACAACATGATGAATTAAAAAATAGGCTAAAGGTTGGTTAGAATAGAATGAGACTATGATGGTCATATTGTGATAATAAGATCGATTGATCTAGAATGTGATAATTTTACAAGTAATTATTGAAATTCAAAGTATGTTGTTGTATTAAGAGTATGAGAGATATGTGACAATGTACATAATGCAATGTTCTAATATGTATATGGATATGAAAGGAGTTAAGTTATATTAGTTGTAAATGATTATAAGAGAAAGATGTTAATTATAGTATGATTGAAATGAATATATATGGTGGGTTGATGAATGACCTGTGGGAATGAACCTTAATAAGGAAATAAGATTTTGTTGTTGTATAATGGTGATATTGAATTAATATGTGGTAATTATATAGAGAGTGGGATCAAAGTGGAGATATGCATAATTATTGTGTTAAGATTTATTAATTGAAATTGGGAATTGGGAATTGTTATCATTTATGATTTTTAAAAATAACTATTTGTAAATATAAGCTAGGGGTAATTAAATAGAGATACAATTCTAGAAATGACTGTGATGTCGGAATAGTCAGTGTTAAGATATAAGTTATTAACCTTTAAATTTAAGGTTGTGAAAGTATATTTTTTTTAAGATAATGAAGTGATAAAATATCTTGAGTATAACAGATGTGATATTCATATATACTAAAGAGATGAACTAATTTTGTCCAATGACAAATCGGTTGAAGATATGATAATCTATTGTGATTGTTTGATTAAATAGAAAGTATAATAATGAGTTATGAAATTGTGAAAAGATAATTGAGAATGATCCTAAGGGGGAGAGTAGAAATTTGAATTGATGTTTTGATGAGATGATTAATTTCATAAGAAATTTTAAGATTATGTTTTGATTTGGATGGTTTATTACCATACAGGATAATTTCGATGATGAAATTATTTAAGGGAGAGAAAATTATTACATCCATATTTTATAAAAAGTAAATTAAATAAATTAAACAAATAATGTAAATGGAAAATTGAAGAATTAGAAGTGAAAAAGTAAAGAGTATATATGATATATATAGAATATACATAACATATACAAAAAAATCAACATTTCAAAAAGAAAAGTCAAAAGTCAAATGACAAAGTTATAATTATACTTTGTAAGATTAAAATTAATTAAATAATTTAAAAATAAATTATTTATGGATGGAAGAGGTAATTTGTGATTTTTTAAATAAATAAATAAATAACTAATTAATTAAAAATACAATAAAATAATATATATGGTCAAATTTTAAGTGGAAGGAAAGAGAAATTATAAACAAATCTTCATCTTCTTCTTCTTCAAGTGGAGGCTGAACCTCCATGGCCTAATTACCAAGCTTTTTTCTTCTTCCAAACTTCCATGATTGAAGAGATTAACAAGTTTCAAGTGGGATTTTAGTGTTTTCCTCCATATATAGTAAGTTTTCCGTCTTATTTTTTGGATTTCCATGAAGATTTGAGTATGTTGAGTTTGGGATTTTGTTGTAGCATGATTTAATGGCTTGAATGAGTTTTTTTGAAGTTATTTTGATTAGTTATTAATGATTCTTAAGTTGGATTGAAAACATGATTAAGTTTGAGTGGAGTTTGGTTGAAAGACTTGATTTAGGGTTATAGAAAATTTGGATTTTTGAAATCCTATGTTTTAATTGTGCAAATTGATTCCAAATGTGTTATTTTCATGCATAAACAATAATTTTAATGTCAAATGATATATTTAACCAAGTTTGGTTAGAGATTGGATCAAGTAGTGTTGCATTAAGGGTTTTGGAAGGGAAATTTTCAAAGTATTGGTATTTGTTTGATTTTAATGTTTAGCTTGGATTAATAATTAGAATGAGTTGAAAAGAACCTTAGTATTTGAAGGTTATGGCATTTTAGGGTTTTATATAAAGAATGTGTGTTTATTGAATTTAATTGATTAAAATATGTTATAATATTTTTTTAATAACATAAATAAACTTAAAGCACAAATTGAAATGGATTAAAATGGTTTTTCAATGTTAAAGTAAGGTAAGGCATAACTTAGGATTTTTGGTGGGAGTGAGGTTTAATTAGGGTTTTATGTTTTAAATGCCTTAAAATGCAAATCACATTTGAATAAGCATCAAGAAGAGGTGAATTGCCCAACCTTAGTGTTGGAGGGCAAGTTGGAAGTGAAAGTTGGGGAGTGATATTGAACTTGTAATTGAGTGCTAATTGAGGTATGTATAAACTCTTGATAATTGAGATATGTTTGCATTAAATTTTGCCTAATACATTTGATATAGAAAATGTGTTAAGCTACTTGGTACATTAAACATTCATGAACATTGTGTTATAACATGTGAATTGTTATGTTTGCATTATGTGCATTATGAAAAGCCATTATTAATGACTAAAATGAATGAAATATGATTTATGTGAATTATGTGAAATTGACCTAAAAATATTTGGGTAAGATGTTTGAAATGTTAAATGAGGTACATTGTGATAATGTGATGATATATGATGAAGTAAAGTGTTTTGAAATTGATATGAATGAGAAAAATGAGAAAATGAGGCAATGTGATGAGAAAAATGAGAAATGATTCATTGTGATGAGAAAGAGTGATTATGGAAAATATGTATTATTTGTGTGCCTAGTATGTTATTCAATTTCCAGAGTTTTGTGCTTGGCTGCATGCCTATGAGGTTATCCTCATTATTTGCTTCTAGACACTAGGCATCATTGATATATGATTTGCCTTTGGGGCTAGATGCTAGGAGTTGCTGATTTATGATTTGCCTTCGGGGCTAGACACTGAGTGTCAATATAGACCAAAATAGTAACTCTATGATTTGAATAATATATTAGTTTTTTTGGGCCCATGATTGTGTATGTATTTATGTGAATTATAAAAAGATTAAATATTATATTTTAAAGTGGACTTGAGTGCCACATTATGACATATCATGCAAAAGTATTATGCATTGGTATTATATTAAAGTTTTATTACTATCAAGGTTTGTACCGCTAGGCTTTTAACTTAGTGCGATTGTGATTTATTGCGTAGGTAACAAGGGTGAGCCAGTAGATTTGGAGAGTTATTTTAGACCTGGTCGGGTCTAGGCTTGTGTTTGTTGAGCTTGAAGTATTTTTGCTACTACAAGATCAAGCCAGTTGCCATCATGTATAGATTTTATATTATAGTACATTTTGATATTATGTAAATTATATTTATGTTTTTAAAGTATTTATTGTAAATTATAAAGACTTTTTGGGATAAATTATGTAATGTGGGACTTTATATGCGTGTTTTGATATATATATATATGTATATATATAAATATTTTGAGGAAATATGGAGAAAGTGATAAGTTGGGGTGAAAGGTGTGATTTATTATTTATTGAGAGTATTTTTTGCAGGTTGTGTAACTGTTGAATTTTTGGGATGTCCTATTTACAGACAAAACTCTGGCAAATTTTTCTTAGAGATTTTTATACAAAATGTTTATTTTGGAACCTATAACTTATAAATAATATTTTATTTACTATTTAAATATATATTTTAAAGTGTTTGAGATTTTAAATTAAAAATGTAAAAATTTTTATTTTATCGGGTTGTGATATTTTTATACTGTATATGCATATTTTACATATACTTGGTATATATTTTATACATTTATAGGGTATAAAGGTCTTACATCTTCTTTTATTAATTAATTGGAGATTTGTTCTCAACCTAGGACCCATTAGGGCTAGAGTTGAAGCTCCCCTAAAATCATTATTTTGGCGAATTTGTAATATTTTATTTTTCCCACACTACAATTGTGGATGTCATTATTATTAAATTTGCATGCATTATAATATCCTATCATTCATGATAACTATGGCATAATACATAAAAATCACACTTTTTCATATCAATCTAAATCAGTAACAACATACAAAATGTTTAACACCTGATGAAAATAGTCACTTCCATAGCCATACATGGTTAGGTCTTTCAAAACATCACATAAAATATGAGATTCCCCGTCAGTTCTCAAATAATATCCTTTGCCAGGGGAAAATTAAATCCAAGAGAAAGTTTTTATTAAAATTGGTTTAAAAAACTTAGCTCGGAACTCATCGTGATTGGTTTCGAACTAGTGTGTTTTTGGGTATAAAATGGTTTTTTCCTTAATTTTTCCAACTAAATAAACTAAGGTGGTGACTATCCAATATGCGCTTTTCAAAATGAAAGCCACTAGTCCCTTTTCAAAATAAAAGCAGTGTCTTATTTTCAAAATAAAAGGAGATTTTAAATCCGTGCTTACCTAAACAAGTGGAGACCGTACACAGTGGTATCATGTGGGGCCAAGTCCAAGAGGCCCAGGCACTCGGGCGAGGTCTCACAACTTGAAAGTTTTTATTTATTTAATTATTTTAATATTCTCCCCTTTTTTCCTAACCACATATTTATTTTCTTCATTTGACTTCTTTTATTTATTTATTTACTTTACTTTACTTTATCCTCTAACTATATATAAAATATATAAATATACCATATTTACTTAATATATATTTTATATATATCTTTTGTATGAGTATATGTCATGTATACTTTATGTATACATCTAGGCTGATAGATACAGTTGATGGATACAGATGTTGTGTAATATCCCAAAAGATACCCTAAAATTTTAGAGATGTTAATTGTTGGAATTGAATTAAATGATTTAAAGTGTATATATGATTTAGTGGAAAGAAAGGAAAAGGGAAGTGTTTATATGTTGTATATATGATGATATATACAACATATACAAGTCAACAAGTTGAGTTTGTCAAATGAGATAATTAATTATATCAAATAGATATTAGATGTGAGTGGAAGATGATATTTATTAATAGTATAATAATTTAATTGCTTGGTGGAGATTTATTAAGGATTTATGTGGTTAATGTAGTGGAGTGGTTATTGAATTTTCATCATCTTCTTCTTTCCTCTCCAAGAGCCAGCCACCACCATTGCCAAAGGGAAAGAGAGGTTTTGTTGATTCCTAACTCAAGCAATTGAAGGATTTCAAGAGATCAAGTTGGAGTTTTAAGGATTTTCTTCACTTTGGTAAGTTTCCAACTTGTTTCTTTGATTTCTTTTGAGTTTATGTATTTGAGTTTGGTGGATGGTTGGTGTAGTTGTGTGTATGGTTGATTTTGGTGTGTTTGAAGTTGTTTTGTCTTGTTAACTTTGATTTTGGGGTTGGATTGAAGAGAAAGGGTTAAGTTTGGTGAAAGAGACAAGAGTTGTGAGTGTTGTGATTTTGAGTTGTGAAATATGGTTGTGATTATGTTTTGATGCATGTAATTGAGTTGTTTTGATGTTATGCAAGTTTATTA
This sequence comes from Garcia nutans, assembly GCA_947685225.1. Lineage (NCBI taxonomy): Eukaryota > Viridiplantae > Streptophyta > Magnoliopsida > Malpighiales > Euphorbiaceae > Garcia > Garcia nutans. Next base: position 8,396,657 of record CANTUV010000003.1, on the reverse strand, counting down.
TAGTATATTGATGGTTTTGGTTAAGTTTGTTTGGAGTGGAGAAGGGTAAAGGAAAGATGATAGTTGGATGTGGGGTTTTTTTGTCGATTTTGGATTTTTGGCCTGACACGCCCAGTAACACGGCCATATCTTTGGGCGTGTCGTTAGTTCTGTTTTCAGTATGGGTGACATGTGCAGTGACATACCCATGTCACTGAGCATGTCACAACATTTGTGTTGAAGTAGTATTGACACGTCCAGTGACATGCCCATGTCACTGAGCGTGTCAAAGCTTATGTGTTGTGGGTTTAAGGCACGATCAGGGACATGCTCGTGTTGTTGAGCATGTCAAGTGTATAGTTTGCCTTAGATAGTTCTTATTCTTATTTTTTTTTATGTTTATAACTAAGTGAGTTTGTATAATCACCTTTGGATTAGGTTTGGAAGAGATTTGAGTTGCCCTAATCCAAGTGTTGAAGATATCTTGGAAGAGGAGGTTGTTAGATTTGTGTTTGTTGCTCTTATAGGTAAGTACAAACCTTACATAATTGCATACATTTACATGACTTTAGGACTTAACACATTTGGTTGGAAAATGTGTTGAGTTACCTATTATATTGCTGGTGTATGAGAATGGTGTTATGATTTGCATAATGTGAAATATATGTTGAGGATTTGAAATATATGAATAATGTAATTTGTTATGTATACCCTGATGATGATATGTGAAGCCATTGGTGATAGCTATATTGATAAATGGGATATTTGAGGCATTGTGCATATAATGATCATGAGAAGATGAGAAAAGATTTGATAATGAAATAATGAAAGAATTGTGTGCCTAGTATGTTATTCAATTTTCAGAGTTTTGTTGTTGGTGGCATGCCTAAAAGTAATAATCCCTTGAAGCTAGGTTGGGCTTGGTCCTTGAAGCCAGGTTGGGTTGATGCTGAGATCCTCTTGAAGCTTGGCTGGGCCTAGTCCTTGAAGCCTAGTTGGGATGTTACATATGAGGTAATCCTCATTTTGATAATGATTCACCCATGGGCTTGATAAATGTGATTATTGGACCAAAACAGTAACTCTGGAATTTGAATGGCATATTAGTTTCTTTTGGGCCCATGCTTATCTTTGCTATAATGTGAGTTATGATTGATGGAATAATTGAACAATATAATGAGATTTAATATTGTGAAATGTGATATCCTTGTATATTGTTTCTAATTCTTGAAAGTGTGACATTGGCATTACATTAGAATCATATTGTTATCAAGATTTGTACCGCTAAGCCTTTGGCTTAGCGTGATTGTGATTTATCGCGCAGGTGACAAGGTAGATCCGGTTGAACCAGAGAGTTTAGCTAGACCGAGTCGAGTCTAGGCTTGTGATCCCTTGTGAAGTGTTGATTTTTGGACTTCAAGATCAGAAATAAAACTGCCAGCATGTATAAACTTTATATTTTTGTTAATATTGATTTTGATGTATACATATGTATATTCCGCTACATTTTCTGATGCTTATTAAATAAATGTATTTTGGATAAACTTTTGGGCAATGATGATAAATATATATATGTATTTTTAACAAGGAATGTTTTACCTATTACTATTTATAAAATAAGTTTAAATGCTTTAAGTTTACTCGTATTGTTGAAATGATGACTTGATGTTAAAGTTTTAAAGTTTGGTTTGGTTTAAGGAAAATGGTTTGTGACATTCTTGTATCCGGTATACGTATACTACATATAGTGAGTATATGTGGTGTGCGTATATTGGGTATAAGGGTGTTACATGTTGGCTCATCACTATGGTTTGGCATAGAGAGAAGGTACGATGATTGGTTTTTATTTATGAGTTGGAGATGAGGACTACTGACGAGACTACCTAGATGTTTAAGACTTATTTTTTGTAGACTTTCTAGGAAGTCACTAAGATGGTAGGATTTAATTTATTTTGATTTTGGAAACAAACGACCATTATATTATGATAAAATCCTTTTATGAGCATTATCAAATCAAAGTTTCCTTTTTATTTATGTGTTGCATGGTGTAACATCCGTTAATTTAAAAAAAATTAAATTAAATGAATTAAATAAATAATTTAAGGGAGAAATGTTGAGTTAGAATTGAGAATTTAACAAAGGTATATGTGAAATATCAAGAAATATACATAACAAATAAACTTGATAATAAGAGATAATAAGACAAAAATATAAATAGTAAAAGAGTGACAATTTAGTAAATATATCTTGTAAAATTAAAAATTAATAAAATGATTCAAAATCAAAATTTTTTTGAATGGAAGAGGAATATTGGTATTTTTTAAATAAATAAATAATTAATTAATTAAAATAATAATAAATTAGATAGTGGAAGATGATGGAGAAATTTAAATATTTATTAAATATTAAAATAAAATAATTTTTTAGTGAAAGATGATAATTAGTATTTTAAAAATAATTAATTAAATAAATAATTAAAATAATAAAATATTATATTTATATGGTTGGAATTTGAAGGAATAAGAAAAAGTCAAATTTTTTAAAGAAAACTCATCTTTTCTCTTCTTCTTCTTTCTTATCAGAGAACCACCATGGCTAAGGATGATTTTGCTCATCCAAATACTAAATTTTAAAAGGGATTTTCAAGTATTAAAGAGAATTTTTGTGGATTTTCAATAAATTGATAAGCTTTCTTTCAAAATTTTTACAATTTCTTTGGAATTTATGATTATGTAAAATATGAAATTTTGAATTGGTGTGATTAAATTGTTCAAATGAATATGAATGATGTTATTTTGATTAGTAAGTAATGATTTTTAAGTTAGATAGAAGAAAGGATTAAGTTTGTGTTGAGTTCGGATGAAGAAGATGATTTTAGTGTTATGTGTAATTTGAAATTTTGTAATCTTGTGTTTTAATTATTCAAATGGATTCAAAAGATGTTTTGATGCATAAACAAAGATTTTAAAGTCAAATGATGGATTTAGTTAAGTTTGATTAGGAATTGGGTAAGGTAGTATTGAGTTTAGGGTTATGGAAGAGAGTTTGTAAAGTATTGTTATTTATTTGATTTTAATGTATAAATTATGTTATTAAATGATGTAAATAATGGAAATAAGCTTGGATTAACATTTAGAATGGGATGGAATGAACAATTGGAAATGAAGAGGTTATGGCACATTTTAGGATTTTAATAAAGAATATGTGTTTATTGAATTTGATTGGTTAAAACATGTTATAATATATTTTTAATGGTAAAAATAAACTTAAAACACCAACTAAAATAGATTGAAATGAAATTCCAATGTTAAATTAAGGAAAGGCAAAATTTTGAGATATTGGTTGGAGTGATGTTTAATTAGGGTTTCATATTTGAAATGCCTTGAAATGTGATTCTAAATGATTGTATTTGCTCGCATTTTGAATAGGCATTAGGAGGAAGTGATTTGCACCACCTTAATGTTGAAGGGCAATTTGGAAGTGAAGGTTGGAGAGTGATTTTAGCTTGAGTTTGAGTGATAATTAAGGTATGTACAGACTTTTGATAATTTAGATATATTTGTATTAAATTTGGCTTAACACATTTTGGATAGAAAATGTGTTAAGCTACTTGGCAACTTGAACATTCATGTACATTGTGTTAAATTAATGAGTATGCATTATGTGCATTATGTAAAGCCATTATTAATGGCTAAAATGAACGAAATGTGGTTTATATGAATTATGTGATAATGACCCAAAAATATTTGGGTAATATGATTATAATGCTAAATGGCATACATTGTGATAAAGTGATGAGATATAAAGAATTGAAGTGATTTAGCATTGTGATGAATGAGAAAAATGAGAAAAGAGGCCATGAGATAAGGAAAATTGATTATAGAAATTATGTACTATTTGTATGTTGCTTAGTATATATTTCCAGAGTTCTACATGGTGGCATGCCTATGAGATTATTCTCACCATCTACCTTTGGGGCTAGACATTGTGCATCACTGATATATGATTTGCCTTCGGGCTAGACATTGGATGTCACTATGATTTGCCTTCGGGCTAGACGCTGGGCGTCACTTGCCTTCGAGCTAGACACTGAATGTCAAAATAAACTAAAATAGTAACTCTAGGATTCAAATAATCTACTAGGTTAGTTGGGCCCAATGCTTGTGTATGTGTTTATGTGATGTTTAAAGAGAGTGTTAAATGTAAAGTAAAGTGGAATTGTATATTACATTGTGAAATGTCATGATACAACATAATGTATTGTCTTTCTTTTAAAGTTTCATTATCAAAGTATGTACTGCTAGGTTTTTAGCTTAACACAATTAAAATTCATCGCGCAGGTGACAGGGTCGTCGGTAGATCCGAAGAGTTCATTAGACCTAGTTAGATCTAGGCTCGAGATTGATAGTGTTTAAAGTGAGTTTTGCTACCACAAAATCAGAGCCAGTTGTTGTCATGTATACATTTTATTTTATAAAACATGACATAATTACTATAAAGAGTTTTGGGCATAGTTTTGTGATATGAGATTGTATATATGTTATATATATATGTACACATTTGAGTGCTTTTGTGAAAAATTGGAGAATTGTTTGATTTACTATTATTGGGAGTGTGTTTTCTGCAGGTTGAGTATTGTTGAAATTTTTGGGATGTCTAATTTATAAATAAAACTCTAGTGAATTTTTTCCAGAGATTTTTATATAAAATACTATTTTGAAAACCTAAAATTAATAAAGAATATTTTATTGGTTTATTAAAAATACATTTTAAAGTGTTTGAGGTTTTTAAATTGGGATTATGAAAATTTTTATTAAACTGAGTTGTGGCATTCTTATGCTTTATATGCGTATTTTACATATACTAGGTATATGTATTATACAGATATAGGGTATAAGGGTGTTACATATGGGTTGAATGTATTTTTTATGATGATTTAGACCAAACCCAAAGAGGGCTTCCTACATATCTCTTTATTATTTTGAACTCTAACTTTTGCTTGAGCTGCCCTTTTAGGTTTTCAACTCGCTGAGCCTCTTTTTATGTGATAATTAGGTCTATGTAGTTATATTACAAAAATGTTTATAGAATCAAACAAAATATCTCTTGAGCTAGTCCATGTTACATGGACTTGAAAACTTGATGCCATCCAAATATGAGAGTATTGCCACTCCTTCTGACAAGATGTTGAGCTCTAATTAACACTACTACAAAGCGACACTTATAAGTATACGAGGTAGTTGTAGCAATGGTGATTTCCCCAAGGGTGTCTCACAAGGAAGGAATCATTATGCAATATTTTGATTAAAACAAAATAATAAAATTGAGTGTATGTTGTTGGATTGGTGAAAAGCAATTAAAATTGAAAAGTTAAATGAGTGATGTTGTGCAAGATTAATTCAATTCTTAGAATAGTGCCTATGGTTGTAGATCAATTTAATCAAAGCCTAATTCTAAAATTATCCATTAATATAATCTTGTATTTTAATTTATTCCTTGAGTTTAATTAGTAATTACCAATTCAATAGTTTTCACATTCATGAATTAATAACAACCAATTATTTTGAAATTGCAAATTAATAAAACCCTAGAACTTATATTTCTAATTCATTCTTTGGGTGGTTAATTACATTATTCCGATATCGAATTTCACTTTTTGATCCATTGTTCAATATTAAGTGATAAATAGGTGGCCAATCTATCAACCTAACTTTAAGTCCAATGCAATTAACCAATAACAAGGTATATTACTGGAATTATCAAATCAACTACAAACCCTAGGCATGAGTAATTTATCTCATCATTATCAAATAAATATTCATCTCAATATAAATCAAATCACAATTGTCCATTGAAATATTAATGTTCTTAACAAACAACAACAATAATGTAGAAACAAATTAAAAGAGAGAATATAAAAACCTCCTTATAGATGCCAAGAGTTGAACTTCTTGTCTTCCTCATACCTCCACTTTGATTATGATGAAGAACTTCCAAGCCCTCTTTAATCAATGGCTCTCTTCTTGAAAGATGGAATGGTAACTCTCTCAAACTTGCACTCCTTAATCAAGTCTTCTTTAAACCCTAACCTTCTTGAAAGCTTGTTCACTCACTTTAATCCTAGGAATTATCTTTACTATTATCTATGGAAGAAATGAAAGATGAATGGAAATGAAGATGAAGAGAGAATGATGTCTTCTCTCCCAAAAACAAGAACCAAACTAAGAACTAGATTTCAATCAAGCCCAACATGTATGTATGTTCCATCTCCATCCACTTCCAATTCTTTTTAATTTTTTAAGATACCAAGCGTGTCTTGCCAACTCACACACTACTCTTTGTCTCCCCCTTTTCCTTTGTTTAATATTTCTTCCCATAAATCTATCCATTTATCACTCATTTTTAATATTTCTTTTTAAAAACTTGAGCCTTTTGTCCTCCATTTATCCCTCACTTTGTGCAAAATAATTTAAAAGAATCATAGGAGACACGGGCAAGTCATGAGTGACTTGGCCAAGTCACTCATCCTTCTTTGGACACGACCAAGCCATGTGGTCGTGTCCATGGTTTCTCTTCAAGAAAGGAGTGATACGGCTAGTGGCTTGGCTGTGACACTTGCATATGTCCACTTCTGCCACTTTCTTCCTCTTTTTCTTTGTTTTATTCAATTGGCGAGACATGACCAAGATCATATGACACGGCCAATGACTTGGCCGTGTCTCTTGTTTGTGTTCTCTACTGCCCAATTCTCCTTGATGAACATGGCCAAGCCAAGTTGTCCTGGCTGTATCTTGCTTGTTCCTTGTCTTTCTTGTCCTTGATGAGGGACATAGCGAAGTTATGAAGTGTCTTGGCCATGTCACGTGCTTTTCTCAAAACTTCATCCATCAAATTGAATTGAATCTCCATTGTTTTGCACTCAACCTAAAGAAAACACTTCAAACAATATTTAAACACAAATTAAAAGAAAAATTAACTTAAAATAAAATTACCCTAAAAATATATAAATAATTAATCAAAATGCAAGATCTTCTAGAGTAAGTAAGATCATGGCCAATTTGGCCTGAACTTACCTCTGGTGTCATGTACCAATACCCTAATTTCTTTCAAAACCAACTGCCCTTATTGCAATCCTTAATCTCTAACTCTCTTGTCATAATTCCTTGCTATCTCTTGTTGATGTTCTTGTACCTTATACAAGGCATTCATTCTTTTCACATCAATAGCATTTAATTGGTCATGATAAGCCCTGGCCCACTCAACTTTACTGATTTGAACTTCATGAAGCATTTGGGTTGACTGAACCTCCACTTTTATCAAAAGAACTGCTTCCATACCAAATACCAAAGAAAATGGAGTTTCTTCAATTGGTGTTCTAACTTAAGTTCTATAACGTTACAGAGCAAACAACATGTGGTCATGCCAACTCTTGTGACTTTGCATCATCTTTTGTAAGATGTTCTTTAAGGTTTTATTTGTTGCCTCCATCACTTTATTGGTTTGAGGTCGATAAGGAGAGGACCTGTGATGCAATATTTTGTACCTTTTTATCAACTAAAATATCTCCAATTGGAAGTGTGATCCATTGTCTAAAAAGGAACTCCATACTGACAAATGATGTTGATATAGAAGAAGTGGGCTACCTTCTTGGCATTAAGGACAAAATTGAAGCTGTTTCCGGCCATTTAGTAAAATAATCTATGGCTACAAGTATGTACATATGGCCGTTTGATGACTTATGGGTGATCTTCCCTATTATATCAACTCCCCATGTTGCAAATGGCTAGGGGGTTGCAGTAAGATGCATAGGGACTGGAGGCTGGTTTTAAGGCTTAGCATATATTTGACAATTATGGAACTTCTTGACAAAATTCAAAAAATCCTCTCTCATGGTGAAACAATAATAACCTAGATTAGTGATCTTTCTAGCTAAGGTGACCCATTCATGTGAGGTCCCTGCTCATCACCATGAATCCACTCCATTGTTTGTTATGTTTCATATTCATCCATACATTTGAGGTGAATGTTATGCCAGTAACTCTTATACATCACATCATCATTCAGAATGTAATAACTTGCTAACTACCTCAAAGTTCTTCGATATGCTTTTGAGGACTCCTTGGGGTATTCACCCTTTTGAATAATATTAAAAATGTCAAAGAACCATGGTTTCTAATTTGACACTTGAATCAGAACACAGTATGTTGGCTGAGTTTTCACATCAATTATGATGGGACAAATTGTCATTGCCTTTCCTATGTGGACATGGATGCTAAAGTGGCCAAGGCATCATCAAATTGGTTTTTAGTTTGTGGTTGGTAATGAAAGGAAACTTCTTCAAATTGATGTGCCAAAATTTCTAAGCATTAATGGTAAGGAACCAGACAACCTTCTCTTATTTTCCACTTTTCTAATGCTTAAGATACAATAAGAGTAGGGTCTCTAAATGACTTTAGGTTTTTGACTTTCAATTCCAAAGCCACTTCTAGACCAGGTATGCAAGCTTCATACTCTGCCTTGTTTTTTTTTATGATTTTAAGAACAACTTTATTGCTGATGGGATTTTCTCCCCTTCTAGATTGATGAGGACAATGCTGGTGCCATAATATTTATAGTTAGATGCATCCATATCTACTTGTTAATGTTTATGATATCATCATCTTGGAACTCAGGTTCTTTAATAATGTCTTGAGCAAGATCAACTGCCAATTGATTAGCTATTACACTTCCTTTGATTACTTTGCATGCCACAAACTTGAGGCCCAAAGTATCCATTTTACTATCCAGAACTAGCCTTTCCATAACGAATTTAGAAGGGCCCTAATCTATAATCACTGGCATGGTTTAAGAGGCCAAGTGGTGGCATAGTTTCTAACATACCCATACCAAAGCCAAACATAACTTTTCAATCTGATTATATTTAAAGTCATAAACTAATAACTTTTTGCTAAGGTGATAAATAACAAACTCTTTTCTTGAGCTTTCCTCATGTTGAGCAAGTATGGCTCCCATTGCTTCTATGTTCACTAAAAGATAAAGAAGTAAAGGGTTTTCATGTCTTAGAGGTTGTGAAACTAGTGGTTACAACTTGATCTTTTCAAATGCCTCTTGGCACATGTCATTTTACTTTGTTGGGGAAGCTTACCTGAGTAATTTGAAGATAGGCCCACATACATCAGCCATCTGACAGATGAACTAGCTAATGTATTATAGGAGACCTAAGAATCCCTTGATTTTTTTCTATCTTGGGTGCAGGCATTTCAAGAATTGACTTAGATTTGGTGGGATCAATCTTAATTCCTTAAGAACTGACCATAAGTCCTAGAAGTATGTTAGAGGCTGCTCCAAGCACACATTTGATAGGGTTGAGTTTCAATTGTATTGATGGAGTCTAAGGAAGAACCATCTTAAAGCTTCTACATGCATTTCAGCTTTTCTTTATTTAATGACCATATCATCTGCATAAACATCCATATCCTGGTGCATCATGTCATGGAAGAGTGTAGTGGCCATTCTTTGGTAAGTTGCTCCAGTATTCTTGAGGTTGAATGATAATGCAATGTATGTATTTTTTTTGTACTTCTGATGTATCCAAATTTAATGTTTCTTTATCTTCATTGATTTCATTAATGTTGAATATTCATAATGCTCATTAGGAGACAAATGAAAGTAAATGCTAACCTTGGAACTTTTACTGATGATGAAATGATTATAATATTTTTTTATTACAGATAGTGTAATACCCTTATACCCTATATACATATAATACATACATCCAACATATATAAATTAGGCATATATAGTATAAAAATGTCACAACCTGATTTAATAAAAATTTTCACATTTCCAATTAAAATCTCATTTACTTTAAAATGCATATTTAAATAACAAATAAAATATTCTTTATAAATCATAAGTTCCAAAATAAGAATTTTATATGAAAATATCTAGGAACAATTCGCTAGAGTTTTGTCTATAATTCGGACATTCCAAATATTCAATAAAGCACAACCTTCACAAAAACACTCCCAATAAAACAAATCACACATTTTCACCTTAACTTCTCAATTTCTCTAAGTTTCTCAAAATATTTGTACATATACATATATATATATATCAAAAAAACATATAAACCTCACATTACCCAATTTATCCAAAACATTTTTTATAATTTAAAATATATACCTCAAAAATATAAACATAATATATATAACATCAAAATGTACTATAATATAAAATATATACATGTTGGCAAATGGCTCTAATCTTAATGTACCCAAAATCAACTCAATAAGCAACCTCAAATCTAGACCTGACTCGGCCTAGAAGAACTCTTTGGATCAATTGGATTACCCTTGTCACCTACGCGATGAATTCCAATCGCGCTAAGCTAAAAGCCTAGTGGTATTGATAAGTGTATAATTGATGATATTTTTGCCCCTATTTCTTAGTATAATTATTGTCAAATTGAGTTTAATTTGTTTGTTCAATTGTTTGATAGGGTTGATTTCAGAAATCTTTAAATTTTGAGGCCTTATTGTCATTTAAGCTGGAATCACATATGAAAGACAAGGAAAAAAGCTATTTTTGGCACATTTTTCAAGTGACACGCCCAACGACATAGGTGTGTCAATGACCGTGTCATTCACCTAAATTATAGAAGCTTTGACACGCCCAAAGATATGGTCGTATCCATGCACGTGTTATTAATCCTAAATTATAGTAGCTGTGACACGCCCAAGGACATTGGCGTGTCGCTACCCATGTCATTAACATTGGAAACGGGATCGTTGACATGCCCAGAGACATGGTCGTGTCACTGGGAGTGTCAGGCAAAATTTTTGGGCTATAAAATCTAAGCTGAAGTGCAAATTAGGGATGGAGTTTTTACCATTTTAGAATCGACTTCCATAGAAGAAAAAGAGTTTGGCAACTGAGACTGAAGGTGAAGATCCAATCTATACAAGATCTAAATCAACAATCAGGGATTGAAGTGAAGAAACACAAATCATTCATCATGGATTGTTTGGATCCTTTTACTTATTTCTTTTGTTTTGGTTTTCTAGTTATGAACATGAGCTAAATCATTTCTATCTGGATATTGATGAACCCTAGCCTTATTGTATGGATTGATTAGTTTTTATTTAATTAAATCATTCAATCAATAAGCATGCTATTATCAATTGGAAATAGACAATTAAGAATCATAAGAATAAGGCAACTCAATTAATATTATTGACTTGAGAAAGCTTGATATGAATAGAATTCTCATGAGGATTGAAGATTGATTGGAGTTCTAGAGATAGACTTACAAGATCCTTTAGTTTAAAATTCTTTGTTTCTATTGCAAAATCTATTTAATTATGGTTGAGAAAAGATTCCTAGCATTCTACTTAGTGATTAGGGATTAACTCACTCGAGAGAGGTTTTAATCTAATTTGGAGGAATGCCAATTCAACTCTACTAGTTGATTTAATATAATTGATATTCATAAATATTTTTAATGCTAGGGGATTTAATATCTAGATAGTGTTTCTATCATCAAATCTTTTTACACAATACTCAATTTTTCTTTAATTTAATTTATTAAGTAATTCATCTTTTATTTTAATCATCACAAAAATTATTTGATTGCTAAAAAAAAATTGAGATTTGCACTAGCAATTGACCTTGCCTCTAGTGGAACAATATCTTACTCACTACTTTATTATTTGCATGACCCGTGCACTTTTAGTAACATTGCAATAGCATAGATTCGCCATCAGAAACAAACTTTGATAACAAAAAAACTTAAATGAAATGCCAATGCTTAATGCTTTTATGCTATATCACAATATGGCATCCAAGCTCACTTTCAAACATATTCTTTCATCATTTAATAATTCACATAAACACATATACAGGCATGGGCCCAAACAACTAATACATTATTCAAATCCTAGAGTTACCATTTTGGTCTAAATCGACACCAAGTGTCTAGCCTCGAAGGTAAAATCATATCACATTGATGCCTAACATCTAGCCCTGAAGCAAATCATAAATAAGTGGTGCATAACATCTAGCTTTGAAGGCAAATAATGAGGATAAAAGACATGCTGCCAAACATAGAACTCTGGAAATTGATTAACATATTAGGCACACAATTAATGCATATTTTCAATAATCAACGTTTTCTCATTTTCTCATATTCAACTAGGCACATTACCTCATTTTTCTCAATTTTCTCATTCATATCAATGTCAATTCACCTTAATTCATCATATTTCATCATTTTATCATATTTTATCAAATTTCACATCAAAATCATATATATCCAACTATTTTGGGTTATTTTCAAATAATTCACATATTTCGCACTTTATTTAATTTAACCATTAAAAATGGCTTTTTATAATGCATATAATGTATACATAACAATGCACATGTCATAACACATTGTTCATGAATGCTCAATGTATCAAATAGCTTAACACATTTTCTATTCAAAATGTGTTAAGCCCAAATGTAATGCAAACATATCCCATTTATTAAAAGCTTGTATATACCTTAATAAGAACTCAAATGCAAGCTCAAAATCTCCTACAAACCTTCACTTTCAAGTTGCCCTTCAACACTAGGGTTGGGCAATTCACCTTTCTTTAATGCCTATTCACTATATGATCAAATATAATCATTTAATATCAAATTTTAAGACATTTCCAACCTTAAACCTTAATTAAACTTCATTCTAATCAAAACCCCAAAGTTAAGCCTAACCTTACTTTAACATTGAACTTCAATTATAATCCATTTAAATTTGTGTTTTAAGTTTATTTATATCATTAAAAACATATAATAACATGTTTTAATTAATTACATTCAATAAACACATACACTTTAAACAAAACCCTAAAATGGCATAACCTTCACCAATGAAAGTTCTTCATTCCAACTCATTCCAATTATTAATCCATGTAACATCCAAAATTTTTGAAAATTTCTAATTTTTGGAAAATTTGATAAAATAAATTATAATTTAAAAGGATAAATTAAATTAATAGTTTTAAATGAAAAATGAAGTGATTTTAAATGAAAAAGTGGAATATATATATGATATATATGCAAAATATACATAACATATATAAAAGTCAACACTTTTTAAAAGAAAAGGGTATTTTGGTAATTAAATCTTATAAATTCAAAATTAATAAAATAATTCAAAAACAAATTAATTTTGAATGGAAGAGGGAAATTAGGACTTTTAATTTATTAAAAAAATAATTAAATAATTAAATTATTTTAATATATATATATATGTGTGTGTGGTTAAAAAAAGATGAAAAAGAAAGAATATTTAAAAGTCTTCTTCTTCTTCTTCTTCTTCTCAAGAACGTGGCTTCCATGGATGATTGAAGAACAAGGATTTTGCTTCTTCCATACTCCATAAATTGAAGGAATTAACAAGTTTCAAGTAGATTTTTGGTGATTTTCACCAAAATTAGTAAGTTTCCATCTCTTTTCATTGAATTCCTTGGAAATTTAGATTATGTGAGAGTTTGGACTTTTATGTAGTATGTTATAATTGTTGGAATTGGTATGTATGATGTTATTTTGGGTAGTTAAAAATGATTCTAAGGTTAGATTGAAGATATGATGGAATTTGGTTAAAGAATGGTGAAGAGAGAGAATTTAGGGTTATGGATTTTTGGGGTTTTGAAAACATGAATTTTAATTGTGCAAATTGATTCCAAATGAGTTATTTTGATTCATAAATAAGTATTTTAAAATCAAATATTGGATTTTGTGGTGTTGGGTTGGAGTTTGAGAATGGAAGTGGAGATTTAGGGTTTTGGAAAAGTGATTTTCCAAAGTGGTTGAATTGTGTGATTTTATTTGTTTAAACATGTTGTTTAGTGTTAAAAGTGATGAATATAAGCTTGGAATGAGTAATGGATTGTGTTGGAATGGAAAACCTTCAATGGGGGAAGGTTAGGCCATTTTTGAGATTTTGTATATAAGAGTGTATTTTTATAATGTAAATGATTTTAATGTATTAAAATATGTTTTTAATAATATAAATAAACTTAAAATACTAATTTAATTGTAGTAGAATGGAATTCTAATGTTGAAGTAAGGAAAGGCTAAATTTTTGAAAATTTATAGGAGTGATGTGTAATTATGATTTAATGTTGGAAATGCCATTAAATGTGATACTAAATGATTATTTGCTATCACATTTGGTTTAGGCATTGAGGGAGATTGATTTGCTTCATCCAAGTGGTGAAGGGCAAGTTAGAAAGATTGGATTGAAGGTTGTTTTTAGCTTGCTTTGGGTTGCTAGTGGAGGTATGAACAAACTTTGAATATGATATTTATATTTTCATAACATTTTGACTTAACACATTTTGGTTGGAAAATGCGTTAAGCTACTTGTTTCATTGATTGTGCATGCATAATGTGCTATGACATTTGTAATATCATATATGCGTTAAATGAATTGTGAAAAGCCATTGATAATGGCTAATTTGTGTAACATGTGAAATATGCATATTATGTGAAAATAACCAAAGTAATGTGTTGTGAATGCAAAAATGAGATATATGTAATAATGAAATGAATTGATATTGATAAAAATGAGAAAAGTGAGAAAAATGAGAAAGATGTGAAAAGTGAGAAAAGTGAGAAAAAAAATGTGAAAATAAGGCAATGTGCCTAGATTGAATATGTAAAATGAGAAAGAGATTAATAATGAGAAATATGAATAAATCATGTGCCTAGTATGCTATTCAATTTTCTGATTGCTGGGTTTGGCGACATGCCTATGATTACCTATGGGCTATATGCTGGAATGGTGAAAAGACTAGGTCGTAAGCCAGGCCAGCTGATAAATATGATGTTTTTGGGGTGAAAAGACTGGGTCGTAAGCCTAAAAAACTGTAGCAGTCTAGCCGGGTTGAGGACCAAGATACTGGGGCCTAAGGGTCTAGCCGGGTTGAGGTCCAAGAGACTGGGGCTATTACATTATCCATGGATATAGATATTGCCTACGGGGCTAGACACATGGTGTCATTATGGACCAAAGCAGTAACTCTGAAATTTGAATAGCATATTAGATCCTTTTTGGGCCCATGCTTGTCTTTGTTTTAATGTGAATTATGAATTTGATACAGTTGAGTAATATAATATTATGAGTTTTGCTTATGAAATATTTGAAAAATATAAGAAAGTGGATTGATGTAACATCTATATGCATTATGCATTTGGTATTGCATGGAGTTATATTGTTATTATCAAAGTTTGTACCACTAGGCTTCGGCTTAGCACGATTGTTTTCATCGCGCAGGTGACAGGGTAGACCCAGTTGAGCCAGAGAGTTCTTATAGACTAGGTCGGGTCTAGACTTGTAGTTGAGCTTGTAGAGTTGCTATCGAGATCAGTAACACTGCCAGCAACATGTATATATTTTTATGTTATTGTACATTTTGAGTTTTATGAATAATATATTTTGTTTTGAATTTTACATATTGCATATTATAAAGAATGTTTGGGTCAATGTATTTGAAATGGGAGAGTAAGTGTTTTAAATTATATATATATATATGTACAAATGTTTGAGAAAATTGGTGAAATTGAGAAGTATGGTTGAGAGGGTGATTGGAAATTATTGGGAGTGTTTTCTTTTTGCAGGTTGAGTAATTGCTAAATTTTGGGATGTCCAAAATACAGATAAAACTCTGGCAAATTTTTTCCAGAGATTTATATATATATTATTTATTTTGGGTTCTTGTAACAAGTAAATAATATTTATATTCTATTTAATTTTTATATATTTAGAATTTGAAATTTTAAATTGGAATGTAAAAAAAAATTTGTAAATCCGTCTATGACATTTTTGTACTGTATATGCGTATTTTAAATATGCTAGAAATATGTTTTATACATATATAGGGTATAAGGGTGTTACATTTGTTTTGGTATCAGAGCCTAGGTTTGAGGTTCTCGACCTAGGTGGGATGATAGAGAGAGAAAATGGGGGATT
Organism: Garcia nutans; assembly: GCA_947685225.1. Classification (NCBI taxonomy): domain Eukaryota; kingdom Viridiplantae; phylum Streptophyta; class Magnoliopsida; order Malpighiales; family Euphorbiaceae; genus Garcia; species Garcia nutans. The sequence goes on along the minus strand of CANTUV010000003.1, from coordinate 8,380,660 downwards.
TGAAAAATAGTTTTTAATTGTAATACATGCATTGGCACTGGCAGTTTCTGATCTCTGATATAGTATGTTTTGCTTTGTTTGCAGATATAGGTAGTTATGGCGTCTCGGCCGCATCAGGCTGCTGAGGGTAGTGCAGAGAGTGTGGCTCCAGATGAGGGTAGAGATGAAGCTAGAGTTGTATCTGCTGGTGAGGTGTCTATTTCTATGCCTGTGAGACCAGCAGCTGATGAGGTTTCGCCTGGCTAGGTATGGCATATGGTAGAGCTGTTGAGGCAGGCTCCAGTTCCACAGCCGCCACAGCCATAGCCATAGCCGCAGTTGCCGGTGAGGCAGTATGATAAACTGAGAAAGTATGGGGCTGAGGACTTTGTTGGTACTACAGACCCTGCTGTAGTAGAGCAGTGGCTAGACCGGGTTCAGAGGATATTTATTCAGTTACAGGCTAGTCCAGAAGAGAAGTTTGATTATGCCAGATCTCTTCTGCAGAGAGATGCATATGATTGGTGGAAGACGGTTCCACATGCTCTTGATGATCCACCAGTCTTGACCTATGATGATTTCTTACGGGAATTTGAGCAGAAGTATACTCCGAGAGAGTATAAAGATGCAAAGAAGATGGAGTTCCTGAGTCTGAGATAGGATACTAGGACAGTGATCGAGTATGAGATTGAGTTTATCTGATTGAGTCACTATGCTGGTGGGATTATTTCTGACGAGTTTGACAGGTGCAGGAGGTTTGAGGAGGGACTGAGACCCTCTATCATGTGCATCATTGCAGGCTCTCGGTATTAGGATTTCTCCCAGTTAGTTGCAGTTACCAAGAGTGTTGAGAGGGCGCAGAATCTTGCAGCAGTTGCCAGGGTTGAGGAGACCAGAGTTAGGAGACCCCAGAGTGAGGCAGGGTCTTCATCAGTGAAGAGAGGCCGAGGGGGACATTTTCAGAGGTTTAGTAGGAGTCAGGGGCAGTTTGGCAGGTCAGTACAACAGTAGAGACAGAGACAAAGACCTACAATTTCAGTGGCTAGTGCTCCGACTCCAGTGGCTCAGAGACCTAATCCACCTACTTGCATTCATTGTGGTAGAGTACACGGAGGTGTCTGCTGGTGGAGAGGTGCTTCGGGAGTGTGTTTTAGATGTCGATCATCAGACCATTTTATTAGAGATTGTCCCGAGCCACCAGATGTTAGGCGGGCAGATACTGCATCTTCTCGACCCAGTGTCAGAGGGGGTCATGGTGGCAGAGGTTTTAGTAGAGGTGGTCGCCCTGGGTTTAGTCAGAGAGGAGGCTCTACATCCGGAGGCAGTAGGCCAGATGAGGCTGGGCCATCTCAGCGGGTTTATGTGATGCAGAGACAGCCGGATGCTTAAGCCGTCATTGCGGGTACATTTTCTTTATTTGGTATTTCAGTCCTTGCTCTATTAGATCCTGGATCTACGTATTCATACATAAGTGCATCTATCCTTCCTGTGTCTGAATTGCATTCTGAGTCCCTAGGATTTGATGTCTTGGTGACAAATCCTTTAGGGCATAGTGTTGTGGTGAGCAGGGTGCACCGAGATAATCAAGTTGTTGTTCAAGATGAGGAGTTTCTCGATGACCTGATTGAGATGCCTTTTAGGGAATATGATCTGATTTTGGGCATGGATTGGTTATCCAAGCATGGGGCTGTGGTAGACTGTCAGAGGAAATGTGTTACTTTGAGAACACGGGATGGTAGGGATGTTATAGTATCTAGTGAGTAGAGGTATCTTTCATCTATGTTTGTTTCAGCTATTTTAGCTGAGAGAATGATTCGGAAGGGATGTGAGGCTTATCTTGCTCATGTTGTAGATACTAGAGTAGTGGGATCCCTGCTTGAAAGTATACCCACAGTTGTCGAGTTTCCAAATGTTTTCCCTGATGAGTTGCCAGGGGTACCACCTGAGAGAAGTGGAGTTTGGTATCGATTTGTTGCCTGGTACCACTCCTATCTCTATTACCCCTTATCGGATGGCACCTGCTGAGTTGAGAGAGTTGAAAGTGCAGTTGCAGGAGTTATTGGATAAAGGGTTTATCCGCCCTAGTGTGTCCCCGTGGGGGGCGCCTGTGTTGTTTGTGAAGAAGAAGGATGACACCATGAGATTGTGTATTGATTATAGGTAGTTGAATAAGGTGACCATCAAGAACAAGTATCCTTTGCCTCGGATAGATGATCTCTTTGATCAGTTGAAGGGAGCAGTATTATTCTCTAAGATTGATCTGAGATCAGGCTACCATCAGTTGAGAGTCAGAGATGTGAATGTACCCAAGACAGCTTTTCGTACGAGGTATGGGCATTATGAGTTTCTGGTGATGCCCTTTGGATTGACGAATGCACCAGCAGCTTTTATGGATTTGATGAACAGGGTATTCGGACCATATTTGGATCAGTTTGTGGTAGTCTTCATTGATGACATCTTGGTGTATTCGCGTAATGAGGAGGATCATGATAGGAATTTGCGGATCGTATTACAGACTCTGAGAGAAAAGCAGTTGTATGCTAAATTATCTAAGTGTGAGTTCTGGCTCGATTAGGTAGCTTTTCTTGGTCATGTGGTTTCAGCAGAGGGTATTAGTGTTGATCCGAGTAAAATTGAGGCTATCTTGAATTGGAGTCCACCGAAGACTGTGACTGAGGTTAGAAGTTTTCTGGGATTGGCAGGCTATTATCGTCGGTTTGTGAAGAGTTTTTCTATAATAGCTATACCACTCACCAGATTACTTCGGAAAGGAGTTAAATTTGTGTGGACAGATCGTTATCAGGCGAGTTTTGAGCAGCTGAGGGAGATGTTGACTCAAGCTCCTGTCCTTACTTTGCCTGTGGAAGGTAAACCATATGTGATATATAGTAATGCTTCACAAAATGGTTTAGGTTGTGTTTTGATGCAGGAGGGTAGAGTCATTGCTTATGCCTCTCGACAGTTGAAACCGCATGAGCTGAATTATCCAACGCATGATTTGGAATTAGCAGCAATAGTCTTTGCCTTGAAGATTTGGCGGCATTATTTGTATGGGGAAAAGTGTTTCATTTATACAGATCACAAGAGTTTGAAATACTTGGGTGTTCAGAGAGAGCTGAATCTTTGGCAGAGGCGGTGGTTAGAGTTGATTAAAGACTATGACTGTTTGATTGATTATCATCCTGGTAAGGCAAATGTTGTTGCTGATGCCTTGAGTCAGAAATCTTTGGTAGGTTTGACTGCTTATTCGCTCTCGTTGCTTGTTGAGTTGAGAGCATTGCATGCTAGATTTGAGCCTTCTGATGATGGTGCTTTGATGGCTCAGTTGCAGTTGAAGCCAGTCTTGTTGGATCATATTAGGGAGGCTCAATTAGCAGATGAGAGAATTCAAAAAATTGTGCTGGTTTGTCAGAAAGGGGAAAGTCGAAACTTTTATGTGAGGGATGATGACAGTCTATGGTACAGAGATAGATTGTGTATTCCTGATGATGCAAAATTGAAAAGAATGATATTAGAGGAAGCACATCAGTCACTTTTGCCTATGCACCCTGGGAGTACCAAGTGTTAAGAAATCATAGGAGGTCACTGCAAACAAAAACACGCAGCGGAAAAATATTTGATCTCTGATTTCCCACCAGGATCCATGCTGTTCGTTTAATTCGACAAAAGTGTTCAAAGAACTAACCTGTTGATGATTCGAAATCACAGTTTGGAAGAGATGCCTCGATCGCGAAACACCCTCTATCGCGTATCCACACGAATGCTTCCGTTTGGAGTGCTAGCTCTCTGCAACGGCGAAGGCTGGAAAAACGTTTTCTCTAAAAACGTATTAGGGTTACCTTTTTCATTCCTCTTTTTTTTGTTACCTCTTAGAAGACTTAACGTCTGGAGTGAATATAATCACTCCAGAATCCAATTCAAAATTGGATACGGAAAGTCAAATTCAGAATCCAAGTCTAATTAGGATTTTGAATACATTATCTAATAATATATATAATTGGATAAGGTAAGTCAAATTCAAAATCCAAATCTAATTAGGATTCTGAATATATTATCTAATAATATATATATATAAAAACGAAAATAATAATAATAATAAATATTAATATCTAATATTAATATTATTAATATTATATCCAGCCCAAAACGCATTCTTGTGTGTGACCCGATAGGCCCATATTAATTGGCAGTCAATTTAATCTCTATTAAATCAACAAGTCATAATTGGCCTCTAGCAAGGCGTTACAACTACCCAATTAATATAAGGAATGTCCAATTTGCCTAATAATAGTATATGCATTAATCCCTTTGTCACACGATATCTAGCTTGAACATAAGTCATGGTCAACGTCATACTTATATTGTCCAAACTTATGATTACTCGATCTCCAAGTAGACTGATAAAAACAAATGAAATTGATCACACTATCAATTCATTTGAGCACGGCCATGCATTTCACAGTCTCACTTATCGAGGGGCCCAAAAGATATCTCTCTCAAAGAGAGGGACAAATTCTATCTTGATTGTTCATTATCCTCTACATAATTTCTATCATATATGAACATAACCTTTATTACTATCCAGTTACGGATAATGTTTGATCATGTCAAAATATAATAGTCCTTATATTGGAAACTATGACAATCTCAAGTCAAAGAATTAATACATAACTATCATGAGATTTACTTATGACACTAACCCATGTAGTAATCTCATGATGGGTCTATCCAATACATTGTTCTCTAACAAGTATCTATGAAATTGATTTGTATCACTATACACATAACCATCTAATGATTATCAAATCAATGTTCATACTGGTTAAGAATTATTTTTTTTTATCTCTATAACAATAATAAACCAGGGACAAATATCAAAATTGTGTAACATGCAAACAAACAATAATGATAATAAAACCTCATTTATTAATAATGAATGTATAACATAAAGATCCAAATAAATGGCCTAGGGCACATACACTAACACCAAGATGTATCAGGACTTGAAGCGACATTATTGGTGGTCAGGTATGAAGAGAGACATAGCAGAGTTTGTACCCAGATGTCTCACTTGCCATAAAGTGAAGGCTAAGCACCAAGTTCCTTCAGGATTGCTCCAACCTTTATCAGTGCTAGAGTGGAAATGGGAGCGAGTGACAATGGATTTTGTGACTGGACTGCCTTTAACTCAGAAGAAGCATGATGCAATCTGGGTGATAGTTGATCGGATGATGAAGACAGCTCATTTTCTTCCAGTTCGGATGGATTATTCTCTTGAGAGGTTGGCTGAGCTGTATATCAATGAGATAGTCAGGTTGCATGGAGTCCCAGTTTCTTTGGTGTCAGATCGAGATCCCCAGTTTACTTCGAGATTTTGAAAGAGTTTGCATAATGCTCTAGGGTCTCGATTGCATTTTAGTACTACTTTCATCCTCAGATAGATGGACAGTCATAGAGAGTGATACAGATTCTAGAGGATATGTTGAGGAGATGTATCATTGATTTTGCCGGGAATTGGGACAGATTTTTGCCATTAATTGAATTTTCTTATAACAATAGTCATCAGTCGAGTATTGGGATGACTCCTTATGAGGCTTTATATGGCAGGAGATGCAGGACACCTTTGTGTTGGGATGAAGTTGGAGAAAGTAAACTGGTTGGTCCCGATTTGATTAAGGAAACAGAGGAGAAGGTGAAGGTGATTCGGGGTCATTTGAAAGCAGCTTCAGACCGATAGAAATCTTATTCAGATTTAAAGAGAAGAGACATAGATTTTAGTGTGGGAGATAAAGTGTTTCTGAAGGTGTCTCCATAGAAGAAAATTTTGAGATTTGGCCGCAAAGGGAAGTTGAGTCCTCGTTTCATAGGACCATATGAGGTGTTGGAGAGAGTTGGTCCAGTAGCTTATAGACTAGCTTTGCCGCCTGAGTTGGATCGAATACATAATGTTTTCCATGTCTTGATGCTTCAGAGATATAGGTCTGACCCATCTCATATCTTGTTAGTGGAGTCCATTGAGGTGAGTCCAGATCTGACTTACGAGGAAGAACCAGTGGCGATTTTGGCACGAGAGGTTAAAGAATTGAAGAATAAGAGGGTGCCACTTGTGAAAGTCCTTTGGAGGAATCATGCCACTGAGGAGGCGACATGGGAAAGTGAGCAGGCGATGCAGAGTCAGTTTCCCCATTTGTTCCAGACTTGAGGACAGGTAATTTCGGGGACAAAATTTGTTTTAGGGGGAGAGAATTGTAACATCCAAAATTTTTGAAAATTTCTAATTTTTGGAAAATTTGATAAAATATATAATAATTTAAAAGAATAAATTAAATTAATAGTTTTAAATAAAAAATGAAGGGATTTTAAATGAAAAAGTGGAATATATATATGATATATATGGAAAATATACATAACATATATAAAAGTCAACACTTTTTAAAAGAAAAGGGTATTTTGGTAATTAAATCTTATAAATTTAAAATTAATAAAATAATTCAAAAACAAATTAATTTTGAATGGAAGAGGGAAATTAGGACTTTTAATTTATTAAAAAAATAATTAAATAATTAAATAATTAAATTATTTTAATATATATATATATGTGGTTAAAAAAAAGATGAAAAGGAAAGAATATTTAAAAGTCTTCTTCTTCTTCTTCTTCTTCTTCTTCTTCTTCTTCTCAAGAACGTGGCTTCCATGGATGATTGAAGACCAAGGATTTTGCTTCTTCCATACACCATAAATTGAAGGAATTAACAAGTTTCAAGTGGATTTTTGGTGATTTCCACCAAAATTAGTAAGTTTCCATCTCTTTTCTTTGAATTCCTTGGAAATTTAGATTATGTGAGAGTTTGAATTTTTATGTAGTATGTTATAATTGTTGGAATTGGTATGTATGATGTTATTTTGGGTAGTTAAAAATGATTCTAAGGTTAGATTGAAGACATGATGGAATTTGGTTAAAGAATGGTGAAGAGAGAGAATTTAGGGTTATGGATTTTTGGGGTTTTGAAAACATGAATTTTAATTGTGCAAATTGATTCCAAATGAGTTGTTTTGATTCATAAATAAGTATTTTAAAGTCAAATATTGGATTTGGTGGTGTTGGGTTGGAGTTTGAGAATGGAAGTGGAGATTTAGGGTTTTGAAAAAGTGATTTTCCAAAGTGGTTGAATTGTGCGATTTTATTTGTTTAAGCATGTTGTTTAGTGTTGAAAGTGATTAATATAAGCTTGGAATGAGTAATGGATTGTGCTGGAATGGAAAACCTTCAATGGGGGAAGGTTAGGCCATTTTTGAGATTTTGTATATAAGAGTGTATTTTTATAATGTAAATGATTTTAATGTATTAAAATATGTTTTTAATAATATAAATAAACTTAAAATACTAATTTAATTGTAGTAGAATGGAATTCTAATGTTGAAGTAAGGAAAGGCTAAATTTTTGGAAATTTATAGGAGTGATGTGTAATTATGATTTAATGTTGGAAATGCCATTAAATGTGATACTAAATGATTATTTGCTATCACATTTGGTTTAGGCATTGAGGGAGATTGATTTGCTTCATCCAAGTGGTGAAGGGCAAGTTAGAAAGATTGGATTGAAGGTTGTTTTTAGCTTGCTTTGGGTTGTTAGTGGAGGTATGTACAAACTTTGAATATGATATTTATATTTGCATAACATTTTGACTTAACACATTTTGGTTGAAAAATATGTTAAGCTACTTGGTTCATTGATTGTGTATGCATAATGTGCTATGACATTTGTAATGTCATATATGTGTTAAATGCATTGTGAAAAGCCATTGATAATGGCTAATTTGTGTAACATGTGAAATATGCATATTATGTGAAAATAACCAAAGTAATGTGTTGTGAATGCAAAAATGAGATATGTGTAATAATGAAATGAATTGATATTGATAAAAATGAGAAAAGTGAGAAAAATGAGAAAGATGTGAAAAATGAGAAAAGTGAGAAAAAAAATGTGAAAATAAGGCAATGTGCCTAGGTTGAATATGTAAAAATGAGAAAGAGATTAATAATGAGAAATATGAATAAATTGTGTGCCTAGTATTCTATTCAATTTTTAAAGTTCTGGGTTTGGCGGAATGCCTGTGATTGCCTACGGGCTATACGCTGGAATGGTGAAAAGACTGGGTCGTAAGCCAGGCCAGCTGATAAATATGATGTTTTTGGGGTGAAAAGACTGGGTCGTAAGCGTCAAAAACTGTAGCAGTCTAGCCGGGTTGAGGACCAAGATACTGGGGCCTAAGGGTCTAGCCGGGTTGAGGTCTAAGAGACTGGGGCTATTACATTATCCATGGATATATATATTGCCTACGGGGCTAGACACATGGTGTCATTATGGACCAAAGCAGTAACTCTGAAATTTGAATAGCATATTAGATTCTTTTTGGGCCCATGCTTTCTTTGTTTTAATGTGAATTATGAATTTGATACAACTGAGTAATATAATATTATGAGTTGTGCTTATGAAATATTTGAAAAATATAAGAAAGTGGATTGATGTGACATCTATATGCATTATGCATTTGGTATTGCATGGAGTTATATTGTTATTATCAAAGTTTGTACCATTAGGCTTCGGCCTAGCGTGATTGTTTCCATCACGTAGGTGACAGGGTAGACCCAGTTGAGCCAGAGAGTTCTTCTAGACTAGGTCGGGTCTAGACTTGTAGTTGAGCTTGTAGAGTTGCTATCGAGATCAGAAACACTGCCAGCAACATGTATATATTTTTATGTTATTGTACATTTTGAGTTTTATGCATAATATATTTTGTTTTGAATTTTACGTATTGTATATTATAAAGAATGTTTGGGTCAATGTATTTGAAATGGGAGAGTAAGTGTTTTAAATTATATATATCTATATGTATAAATGTTTGAGAAAATTGTTGAAATTGAGAAGTATGGTTGAGAGGGTGACTTGAAATTATTGGGAGTGTTTTCTTTTTGCAGGTTGAGTAATTGCTAAATTTTGGGATGTCCAAAATACAAACAAAACTTTGGCGAATTTTTCCCAGAGATTTATATATATATTATTTATTTTGGGTTCTTGTAACAAGTAAATAATATTTATATTCTATTTAATTTTTATATGTTTAGATTTTGAAATTTTAAATTGGAATGTAAAAAAAATTTTGTAAATCCGTCTGTGACATTTTTGTACTGTATATGCATATTTTACATATGCTAGAAATATGTTTTGTACGTATATAGGGTATAAGGGTGTTACAATCCAAGCTTATTTTCATCACTTATATCATTAAATATCATTATTTAAATATTAAAATCAAACAATTAATCATTCTTTGAAAATTCAATTTCCAAAACCCTAAATCAACACTACCTCATCCAATCTCTATCCAAACTTAACTAAATCCATCATTTGACTTTAAAAACCTTGTTTATTCAAGAAAACAACACATTTGGAATCAAATTGCACAATTAAAACTCATGATTTTAAAAATTCATACGTTTCATAACCCTAAATTCTCTCTCTCCACCCAACTCAACTCAAACTTAACCATTTTTTCAATCCAAACTTAAAATCATTAATTACTACTCAAAATAACTTTATTCATTCCCAATTAAGTAATTAAATCATACTACTCCAAAAATTCAAAATCAACATATTCTCAATGTCATGGAAATCCAAAGAAAGAAGTTAGAAACTTACTAATTGAAGAGGAAATCACTAAAACTTCACTTGAAACCTTGAATTTCTTTCAATTAATGGAGATTGGAAGAAGAAAAATCTTGTCCCTTGAAGCTATGGAGGTCTATCCTTGCAAGGAAGAAGAAGAAGATGAAAATCAGTTTTTGTTTTCTCTTTCTTTCCACTTTCATTTTAACCACATATATATTTTTTTATTATATTTTTAATCTATTATTTATTTATTTAATAAAAACCCTAAATTACATCTTCCATACAAAATTAATTTTAATGTTCAAAGTATATTTATAAAATTACCACTTGACTTTGACTTTTCTATTAAAAATGTTGACTTCGTGTTAACTTTTATATACTTTATGTATATTTCATATATATTTCACATATACATTCTATTTTTTCACTTAAAATCCTTCAATTTTCCATTTAATTTATTTATTTAATTTATGTATTTAATTTTAATTTAATTTATTTAATTGTTAAAAATTAGAGATTTTACAATTCTCTCCAAAAATTTCGTTCGCAGAATTACTTACTATTAACTATGGAGCAATTGAGGATACTAACTCCGCATCTTTTAGTCACTCTCCCATGTCACCTCCTCAGTGGTATGATTCCTCCAACGAACCTTCATAAGTGGCACCTTCTTATTTCTCAACTCTTTCACCTCTCATGCCAAAATCGCCACTGGTTCTTCTTCGTAAGTCAGAACCGGACTCACCTCAATGGACTCCATTGACAAGTTATGAGATGGGTATAACCTATATCTCGAAGCATAGATACATGGAAGACATTATGTATCCGATCTAACTCAGATGATAGAGCCAATCTGTAAGCCACTGGACCAACTCTCTCCAGAACCTCATATGGTCCTATGAAATGAGGATTCAACTTCCCTTTGCAACCGAATCTAAGAATTCTCTTCCATGGAGACACGTTCAGGAAAAATTTATCTCCCACACTGAACTCTATATCTTTTCTCTTTAAATATGTATAGGATTTAAGTCGGTCTGAAGCTATTTTAGATGATCCCGAATCACCTTCACTTTCTCTTCCATTTCCTTAATCAAATTGGGATCAACCAGTTGACCTTCTCTAACCTTATCCCAACATAAAGGTATCCTATATTTTCTACCATATAAGGCCTCATAAGGTGCCATTCCAATATTGGACTAATGACTGTTGTTATAATAAAACTCAATAAGTAGAAAGAACCTATCCCAGCTCCCAATGAAATCAATGATACAACTCCTCAATATGTATCACTCTCTCGAACTGACCATCTGTCTGAGGATGTAAAGTAGTACTAAAATACAACTGAAAACCCAAAACATCCTCCAAAACCTCAATGTAAACCAAGGATCTTGGTCCGACACCAAAGAAACTGGGACCTCATGTAACCTCACTATCTCACTAATATACAGCTCAACCAACCTCTCAAGTGAGAAATCCATCAGAACTGGAAAAAATTAAGTTGTCTTCTTCATCCAATCAACTATCACCCAGATTGCATTATGCTTCTTCTTGGTCAAAGGTAGTCCAGTTACAAAATCCATCATCACTTTCTCCCATTCGCACTCTAGTACTGACAATGGCTGAAGCAACCATGAAGGAACTTGGTGCTCAACGTTCACTCTCTAGCAAGTGAGACATTTGGATACAAATTCTGCTATGTCCCTCTTCAAACCTGACCACTAATAATGCTTCTTCAAATCTTGATACATCTTAGTACTTCCAAAGTGCAAAGCATAAAATGACTGATGTGCTTCCTCTAATATCATCCTCTTCAATCTTGCATCAAAACACAACCTAAACCGCTATGTGAAGCATCACTATATATCACATAAGGCTTACCTTCCATAGGCAGGGTAAGGATAGGCACCTGAATCAACATCTCCCTTAACTACTCAAAACTTGCCTGACATTGATCTATCCATGCAAATCTAACTCCTTTCCAAAGCTATCTGGTGAGTGGTGTAGCTATCATAGAAAAACCTTTCACAAACCGATGATAATAGCCTGCCAATCCCAGAAAACTTTTAACCTCTGTCACAGTCATTAGTGGACTCCAACTCAAGATAGCCTCAAACTTTCCTCGGATCCACTCTAATACCCTCTGTTGAAAGCACATGACTGAGAAAAGTTACTTGATCAAGCCAGAACTAACACTTAGACCACTTAGCATACAACTACTTCTCTTTCAAAGTCTGCAATACAATTAGCAGATGCCTATCATGATCTTTTTCATCATACGAATACACCAGAATATCATCAGTAAAGACCACTGCAAACTGATCTAAGTATGGTCTAAACACCTAATTTATCAAATCCATAAATGCTGCTGGTGCATTCATCAATCCAAAGGGCATAACCAGAAACTCATAATAGGCATACCTTGTGCAGAATGCTGTCTTGGGTACATCAACATCTCTAACTCTCAACTGATGTTATCCTGATCTTAGATCAATCTTAGAGAATACTAATGCTCCCTTTAACTGATTAAAGAGATCATCTATCTGATGTTGCGCTCTAATAAACACTACTAAAGCTACACTAGCAAGTATACGAGGCTGCTGTAGTATTTCAGTGAACACCTCAAGGTCGTCTCACAAGGAAGCTAGATAAGCTAATTATTTATCAAATCGTAAAAACAAGTTATCAATTAATAGTCTTTGATTTATAAAATTAAATTACTGAACAACTAACGAAAACAGAAAGGAATTGAATTTATAAAAATGAAAGAAAACTGAACAATATATATTGATTCACTTAATAGAAAAGCCTAGGGTTTGCACTTCTCTACTAATTTATATGTATGAATGGCTATTCCTCTCAACTGATTTAATTTCAAAGATCAGATTTCAAGCAACTTAATTAATCAAATTAAGGAAATAAGCTCTCGCATTCAATCCTTTTTCAATTAATCTTACTACAATCAAAATGATCTTTTCCTTAGGTTTATATTTCTAATTCACCCAAGTCCCTAATTAAATTATTTCAGTATTAGATTTCATTTCTCAATCCTTCATCTAAATACCTAAAATACATAATTGGTGGCCAATCAATTATATATTAACATTAATCCATTCAATTAAGGATAAAAGAAATAAATCAATTAAGATAAATAACCAGTTCATACAATCATAGTAGATTCATACAAACCCTATACTAGATCAAAATTAGTTCATAGTAATGCTATCAAACAAATTCATCTTAATTTAGACATTAGAGAATTCATAAATAAAATTTCAATGAAACTTAAGAAATAGAGTTTAAGAACAAAACCCAATTACAATTTTCCTTTGGCTTCTGAAGAATCTCTTGCTCAGATTTTTGCTAAAAGAATAATTTAATGGCTAGAAATAATTTGATCTAGAGTGTTTGAATCAAAGTGAAATCAATCTCAGATAACAAAAAAAAAATAAATAAAGAATGGCTGAAAGTATCCCTACTATGCTCTTGCCCTAATCTTATCTATTTATACAAATCCCTTCGCTAAAAATCCATGTCTTCTTTCTTTCTTTCGTCTCATGGGGTGACACGGCCAGTAGCTTGGCCGTGTCTCTTGGGTTCGTTAGCTTCTGTTTCTTTTTTTTGGTTCTTCCTTGTTCTTTGTATTAGGATGGGACACGGCCAAGCCACTAGCCGTGTGACATAGCCAGGAGCTTGGCCGTGTCACTTGAGTGTGTCAGCTTCTGTTTCTCCTTGCTCTTCTTTATTCTTTGGAGATGAGAGTGACACAGCCAAGCCTATTGGCCATGTCACTTACTGCCATTTCTTTCCTTCTTTTCTTTTTCTTTCTTTAGTTTCTTTGGTTTTGGTCTTTAGGTGAGACACGGCCAGTGGCTTGGCCGTGTCTCCTGGCCGTGTCAGCTTCTGCCAAAATTTCCTTTGAGGTGACACGGCCAAGCTTGATTTGGCATGGCCATGTCTTGCTTGATTCATGCTCTTCTTTCTTTGTTTTGATCTTCCAAGGGAGTTTTTGCACTTTAACCTAAAACAAACACTTAAAACAAACTTTAAACAAAAATCAAATGAAACATTAACTAAAAACACATAAACATCATACTAAAAACTAGTATAAAAATGATCTAAATACTGGGATAAATTAAAACTACCAAAATGCTAAAATCACTAAATAAACAGATTAAAACTACCAAAATGCATAAAGAAAGCAATAATTATCATAATAAATAAATAGCAATTTGAGGACAAAAACTAATAAAGCATCTGAGGTAATGGGTACTTGTTTTTGATGGTCACCTTATTCAACTACCTGTAATCAATACATAATCTCAAAATGCCATCCTTCTTCTTCACAAACAGGATAAGTGCTCCCCATGGTGACACACTAGGGCGGATGAACCCTTTACCAAGTAACTCCTGCAACTACACCTTTAATTCCTTTAACTCTGTAGGTGCCATCCAATAAGGGGCAATAGAGATGGGAGTGGTACCATGCATCAGATTAATAACAAACTCCACCTCTCTCTCAGGAGGTACCCCTAGCAACTCATCAGCGAAAACATCTAAAAACTCAAAAACTGTAGGTATACTATCAAGCTGGGACTGTAATATCCCAATGTATGCCCTAGAAGTTTAATACAATTGTTGTTTGATTTGAATTAAATATACATATATGTTGTTGCAAAGGAAATGATTGTGTTAATGGAATGTATATGTTGTATATATGTTAATATATATAACATATAAATTGATCAAAAGAAAGTCAAGAGAAGAATGAGGTGTGGTGGAGGATTTTTGGAAATTATTATTATTATTATTATTATTATTATATATGTGGTGAACGTGAGAAGAGGAAAAAGATATTTTCTTTCTTCTTCTTCTTCTTTTGGTTTTGCACGAGAGAGAGAGAGAGAGAGAGAGAGAGATAGAGAGATGTGATGATCTTCATCAAAATCATGGGGTTTTAAGAGAATTGAAGGTAGAGATTGAAGATTTGACAAGATATTCAAGTAAGTATTCAATTCTTTGTTTTGATTTCTATTGTTTGAGTTGGATTTGATATGGTTGGTGTGATGGTGATGCTAATGAAAGATTAAGATTATAGATATGTTGAATTGATAGTTAGATGATGTTAATAAGGTTAATTGTGAGGTTGATGATGGATTATTGAAATTGGTTAGTAAAGATTTTATATATATGAGATGGAGAATTGATTGATTGATGTATGTTTATGTTTATTGAAGTTGAAATGCATAAAATACATGATGTGTGCCATGTTTGAAATCTTTACCTTTTGTGAGACATGGCCAGGATGATGGGAGACACGGCCGTGTTGGATCATTTTGGAGAGACACGGCCACTGTCTCGGCCGTGTCACTTGCCCGTGTCTGCTACTGGATTTTTGGTGTTGAGAGACACGGCCACTGGCTTGGCCGTGTCTGTCACTGCCTCTTTTGGTTGAGAGACACGGCCAAGCTAGGGGAGTCTTGGCCGTGTTGGAGCATGTGTTGGGAGACACGGCCACAAGCTTGGCCGTGTCCCTTGAGTGTGTTAGCTACTGTGAGAAAAGTGATTGATGAACACGCCCGTGTTGGTGAACGTGTTGGTGGGCGTGTCTTGTGTTAAGGTTGCTCTAATTAATTATCATTCTTATGTTCTTATGGGAATAACTATCTTTGGATTAGGTTTTGAAGAAATTGTGTTGCATTAACCTAATGTGGAGAATTCTTGGAAAAAGGAAATGTAGAGATTGATGGGAGTAGTTTTTGTGGTAAGTACCAATTTATATGATTGTATTTATTTACATGACTTGAGACTTAACACATATGTTTGCAAATGTGTTAAGTGGTTTATTATATTGTTAATATAATTTGATTAAGATGATGATTAAATGATGTTAAGGATATGAAGATCATTAAAAAGGTACGCATAATCCTTATTTGATTGTATATCTCTATATGTCTTTGAACCTTAACACATTTGGATGAATGTGTAAATAATCTATTATATGATGGATGTAAATGAGTAAGGTAAATTGCTATCATATAAGATAGAAAGAAATGATGATCATTCTTAAGGTATATGCAATGCAATTGGTTGTGATAAATGTTTTAATACAGAATGGTATTAATGTGTCTTGAGAAATGATGGAAATGAAATAAATGGACATATGGTTTATATGATAATGAATTTAAAATACATGTGTAATGAAATTGATTATGTATGCTTGAATGATAAAGTGTAAAATGTGATTTGAGATATAATGTGATGAGAAGCTATTGTGAATGGCTATGATTATACAAATAAGATTGTTGAGGTATGTTTGCCTATTTGATAATGATAGAAATGGATTGAGAAAGTAATGTTAAAAGATATAAATGAGCGAACCTATCTGCCTCCTGCGGAACCATGCGGACCCAGAGAGCTGGGCAACCGATCTTGGACTACCGACCTGGTTGGGGGGAAGGTTCAGTACAGTCAGTATTATATGTACCTCTTTGCCTCCTGCGGAACCATGCGGACCCTGTGGTTGGGCAACCGAACTTGGACTACCGACCTGGTTGGGGAAAGGTACATTACTGATAGTCTTATACGTTCCTATCTGCCTCCTGCGGAACCATGCAGACCCTATGAGTGGGCAACCAAACTTGGACCACCGACCTGGTTGGGGGAAGGATCGTATTTGGTAGTTTTATAAGTACTTATCTGCCTCCTGCGGACCCCTGGGATTGGCAGTGGCCTGAGGCCCAGTGGGCAACCGACCAGGTTGGGGGAAAGTTCGTATATGATGTTATAGTTGTTGGCTATATTGAGAAACTTTGAATGTGTATAATAGATGATGATATAAATATTGAAATAATAATATGAAGTATAATATGTAAATGAATTGTGATTGATGATAATGATTATCTTCATTGGAATGTGATTCATGATTAGTATGATATGTATTGTGTGTATAGCAATATTGATTGTGAGTATAAATGATGAATCATGATTGGTGAATTGTGAATAAAATAATGTCATGAGATATAATATATCATGTGTGTATTGATATAGTGATTGTAAGAATTAGTAATGGATTATGGTTAGTGAGATAAATGTGTATATATGCATATATTATATGAAATTAGTCAAGATATATAAAAGGTGTAATAAAAAACGGAAAACGTGATAAGAAACTAATGGTACATGAAATTGATATATCATTATATGTTAGAATGTTTATAATATAAGTTTATATTTTATATTTGTACTACTAAGCTCTCGGGCTTAGCGCGGATGTGTACTTGCGCAGGTAACTAGGTGGAAGATATGAAGTCTTTTGTTATGCCACGAGAAAAGTAAGAGTTTGTCGAGACCAACTAGAGGGTGATGCATACATGTATAACTTTTATTTATGATGTATTTCTGATTTATATATTCATATGTATAAATGGGGATTTAATAAAGATAAGATTGTTATATGTATGTAAGATTTGTAAAAATATAATGATTTTGTAAATGTTCTTTGAAAATGAATGTGTTGTGGTTTGAATGCTGTTAAGGTTTTTTTTTAAATTGCAACAAAAAAGTGACATCCTTATACTTTATATACTTACTGTATATATACCGGGTATATGTATAGTACTTATATGGGGTATCGGGGTGTTACAATTATTTTGGTATCAGAGCTTAGGTTCGAGATTCTCGGCCTAAGTGAAATTAAAAAGAAAAAAGTTTTGAAAAGTTTAAATAGAAGTAAAAAGGAAAAGTTTTGAAATGAAATTTGTAATACATGCATATGCATTGACACCTAGGTTGGTCTCGGATGTGGCATTATATGAATTGTAGAATATTTGTGTTATAAGAGATGTTCAATATAGTTGATGATATATGTGTATACTATTTTGATGTGATGAGAAACCATGATTGTTGGCAATGATGTTGGAAATGAATTATAATTGAGGCATAGTGCCTAATTGATTATGAGAAACGAATTGTGAAATGTAATGTGAATTGAAACATAAAGAAATGAAAAGAAGAATAAAGTTGAAAATGAGTTGAAATCAAATCAAGATAAGAGTATGTACTCTTTCTTCTACACTTTGAACCTATTTATAATAAAGTTTATGTTGGGTTTGCTAATGTTGGGTTTGCTAGACAGAGGAAATATTGTTGGATTGTTAATACTGAAAGTTATGTTATTTAAATGAGGAGAGTATGGTGGAATATTGAATGAGTTGATTTGTATAGATAAAGTGTGATTATTTAAAGTTTGGGATATATATATAAAGTTAAGGTTTTGTTTAAAGGAAAAAGAGATAATATTGGTTAAGTAAGAATATAAATTGGTATTGTTGTTTTAATGCAAACATTGTGAATTCAATGTTTGAAAGGTGAGATGCTTGGATATTGTGAAAACTCATAGTAATGATGAAAATATGTGATATTTGAGATTTTTGAAGTGAGCTTGATAATTGTGAAAATTATATGTTTTGATATTGCTTTGTGATATATATATAAGATGTTTTTAAAGTGATATTAAGAAAAGATGAGTTTGGCAAATTGAAGTTTAAGCAGAGTAGTAAGTTGAAAAGTTCAAGTTTTAGTGGAATTTGATAAAGATTATTTGGCAAATTGATAGTTTAATGTATATTCAATGCATGAGTTAGGTGCAATCGCTAATATTGCACATGAAAGTATTATGAATTGAGTAATGTGATTGATAGTATGAGAATTTGTTTGGAAGTATAGATAAGCAAATGAAAATGAGTTATTTTAAGTCATTTTATTGCAAAGGGTAAAAATGGATATGGAAGTATATTAAATGCTTTTAAAGATAAAAGTGAAAGAGATGTCACATTGGGAATGTGACTGAGATGGATATGAAGTGTTATTATAGTCGGAATATATATATTTGTTGTGTGAACAAATACTTTATATCATATGGGGAGAATGAGAATGATAGTGTTTAAGAGAAAGTGATAAACATTAAATGTGTATTGAATGTATGAAAAAGGGAAATAAAATAAGAGCATATGATTAAGTGTATACATGTATATGAAATGTGAAATGAGTTTTTCACTATGGATGAAAATATGATATGAAGGTGACCTATGAATATGTAGGTGGTATAATTATAGAATTAGTGATATGGAAATGGTGTTGTGTGTATTAGTGAACCTAAGAGAGATTGGGTTTTGAACTGTGTAAAGTTAAATGGATCATGTGATGGAAGTGAGAATGGAATGGACTTGAGTAAAATTTGACAGTGGAAATTGTTATAGTGAGCCTTGAACTTAATGATCATATGATATTTAGAGTCCCAAAGTAATCACATATGAAAAATTCTATGTAATTATATTATAAGAGATTGTAAATGGATTAAAAATGAAGTGACGAATAGAAATTGTATAGGAATTGTATATGATTGAATATGTATATAGTAATGTTGTTGAAACAGAAATTAAGTGGATAAAGATTTTATAATCGAGTGCAAATTGGTTTGAAACGGAGTTGGAATGTATTAACTTCTGATATAACAAAAATGTAAAGAAGGAATATATGATTCTTGAGATATACCTTAGCTTTGTATTTGTAAAGATTGAGAATAGAATTATAAAAGAACAGTATTGATTTGAAAGTTCCAGGCTTGAATATTAATCTCTTAAAGCCATGTGTTTTGTTCAGTATATTTGATCGGTTAAATTGTTATCCATGGATTTGGATCTTAGATAAAATGATTGTAATACAGATTTGGTGAGGTTGAAATTATGTTTGAGAAGTATAGTTAAAAGTTATGATGGATAAAGTTGTACCTTATCATTTGATGTTAAGAATTTGGTTATAATTATGAAGGTAAAGAGAGAAAAAGGAAATTATGGAAATGTGTTGAGTTATGGATAATATGACAAAAAGGTAATCAAAATAAATATACCAATGGTAGGAAATGTGAAGAGATATTAAAAAGGGAGAAATTATAAAAAATGAATGAAAGTTATACTGAATATGTTTATGGTACTTAATTTGAGGTTTAAGTGAATGAATTGTAGATAGTAAGTATGGTATAAAATTATTATGAGAATTGGTGGGAATTATAATAAGATAATAGAGAATAAACTATGTGAATATTAAAAGATAATTTGAAGTGATTTGTTATCATGATAATTTAACTGAATATGGGTTGGAAGAGATCAGGAATTGTATATAAGTTTGTCCTAATGGAATTAGGTTATATATATATATGAATATTGTGAAATTTCATGATAAATTAAATAAATTAATCGTTGATTGGACTTGAACAAGATTGGAATGTGGGTATATTGTGACAGATAGATCATTTGATCTGGATTTGGCTAAGATTATGAATCATCATTGAGATGCAATATGTATAGTTGTACCAAGAGTACAAATATTTATATGATAATGTATATGATGTAAAATTTTAAAGTGTGATTGGACATGAAAGTATGGAGTTAGAGTAGTTATAAATCATGATAAAAAGGGAAAAGAATGGTTATTTATAAAATAAGTTGAAAGGTAATGTATTAATATGTAAGTTAAGTGAAAAGTATGCTAAAGAAGTAACTCTCTTTGTGAAAAATAAGGATCTTGTTATCCATTGAGGTTTGATAAATGTTTATTTAGACAGTGATTGTAATGACGGGATAATTAATGCTCAGATATAAACCAATGGCTTTTAAGGGTAAAGCTAAGAGAGTAATATTAAAGAGGTGAAGGAACAATATATATATTAAATATAAAGATTGGATGAAGCATAAGTGTACTATAAAATAAACTGATTCTTGTACAAAGACATTAATAAGCAGTGTAATGAGATCTTTCAGAATGTTTGATCAAGAAAGTATGAAAATATAGAGATATATAGAATGATGAATTATGGAGTTTAAATAAGGTGGTTGATTCTAAAGGGGAGAGTTGAAGTTATATGATTTGATGACATAATAACTTAATACTATAATTAACTTCATATAGGAGTTAAGATAGTATTTTGTTAAGAATGGATTGTTATGGTACTAATAATTTCGAGAACGAAATTATTTAAGGGGGAGAGAATTGTAATATCCCAATGTATGCCCTAGAAGTTTAATACAATTGTTGTTTGATTTGAATTAAATATACATATATGTTGTTGCAAAGGAAATGATTGTGTTAATGGAATGTATATGTTGTATATATGTTAATATATATAACATATAAATTGGTCAAAAGAAAGTCAAGAGAAGAATGAGGTGTGGTGGAGGATTTTTGGAAATTATTATTATTATTATTATTATTATTATTATTATTATTATTATATATATATATATATGTGGTGAACGTGAGAAGAGGAAAAAGATATTTTCTTTCTTCTTCTTCTTCTTTTGGTTTTGCACGAGAGAGAGAGAGAGAGAGAGAGAGATAGAGAGATGTGATGATCTTCATCAAAATCGTGGGGTTTTAAGAGAATTGAAGGTAGAGATTGAAGATTTGACAAGATATTCAAGTAAGTATTCAATTCTTTGTTTTGATTTCTATTATTTGAGTTGGATTTGATATGGTTGGTGTGATGGTGATGTTAATGAAAGATTAAGATTATAGATATGTTGAATTGATAGTTAGATGATGTTAATAAGGTTAATTGTGAGGTTGATGATGGATTATTGAAATTGGTTAGTAAAGATTTTATATCTATGAGATGGAGAATTGATTGATTGATGTATGTTTGTGTTTATTAAAGTTGAAATGCATAAAATACATGATGTGTGCCGTGTTTGAAATCTTTACCTTTTGTGAGACACGGCCAGGATGATGGGAGACAAGGCCGTGTTGGATCATTTTGGAGAGACACGGCCACTGTCTCGGCCGTGTCACTTGCCCGTGTCTGCTACTGGATTTTTGGTGTTGAGAGACACGGCCACTGGCTTGGCCGTGTCTGTCACTGCCTCTTTTGGTTGAGAGACACGGCCAAGCTAGGGGAGTCTTGGCCGTGTTGGAGCATGTGTTGGGAGACACGGCCACAAGCTTGGCCATGTCCCTTGAGTGTGTTAGCTACTGTGAGAAAAGTGATTGATGAACACGCCCGTGTTGGTGAACGTGTTGGTGGGCGTGTCTTGTGTTAAGGTTGCTCTAATTAATTATCATTCTTATGTTCTTATGGGAATAACTATCTTTGGATTAGGTTTTGAAGAAATTGTGTTGCATTAACCTAATGTGGAGAATTCTTGGAAAAAGGAAATGTAGAGATTGATGGGAGTAGTTTTTGAGGTAAGTACCAATTTATATGATTGTATTTATTTACATGACTTGAGACTTAACACATATGTTTGCAAATGTGTTAAGTGGTTTATTATATTGTTAATATAATTTGATTAAGATGATGATTAAATGATGTTAAGGATATGAAGATCATTAAAAAGGTACGCATAATCCTTATTTGATTGTATATCTCTATATGTCTTTGAACCTTAACACATTTGGATGAATGTGTAAATAATCTATTATATGATGGATGTAAATGAGTAAGGTAAATTGCTATCATATAAGATAGAAAGAAATGATGATCATTCTTAAGGTATATGCAATGCAATTGGTTGTGATAAATGTTTTAATACAGAATGGTATTAATGTGTCTTGAGAAATGATGGAAATGAAATAAATGGACATATGGTTTATATGATAATGAATTTAAAATACATGTGTAATGAAATTGATTATGTATGCTTGAATGATAAAGTGTAAAATGTGATTTGAGATATAATGTGATGAGAAGCTATTGTGAATGGCTATGATTATACAAATAAGATTGTTGAGGTATGTTTGCCTATTTGATAATGATAGAAATGGATTGAGAAAGTAATGTTAAAAGATATAAATGAGCGAACCTATCTGCCTCCTGTGGAACCATGCGGACCCAGAGAGCTGGGTAACCGATCTTGGACTATCGATGTAATATCCTCATGTATGCCTTAGAAGTTTTGATTATGTTGTTGTTGTAAGTTGAATTGAATGTATATGTTATGTGAAGAGAAAAGAAATGGGAAGAGAAGGTTTATGTATATGTGTTTTGGGAAAGAAAAGAGGGTTTAGAGAGAGATGTATATGTTGATTATATGGTAATATATATAACATAGGGAGAGTCAAGGGGGAAGAGATATTTATTTTGTTGAGTGTGAAATTACATAAATGGGCACATAAGAGACAAGAGGCTAGTTAAATGGTTAAGGGTGTTTTAGTAATTTTCCTTGTAGGATTGCATGGTGGAGATTAAAAGAAGGAAAGAAAGGTTGACTTGCTCATTTTCTTGTCTTTTCTCATGTGTGTGTGGCCGGCTATCCAAAGGGAGGAAGAGAGCAAAGTGTTGTTTTGATTTCTAAACTCAAATTGAAAGGAGATTCAAGGAATTAAGTGGAAGATTTGTGAAATTCAACAATTTTGGTAAGCTCTTTTTTCTTGATTTCCTTTATTCTTTTGAAGTGGAGTTTGAAATAAATTTTGGTTTGTTGAGATAATGATTAAATGTGTTTGTGATGTGTTTTCAAATGTTATTTTTGATTTTAAGTGAAGAGGGTTAAGAGGTGTTGTTGTTGGAAGTGTTGGAGTTGAAATTGTTTTAGGATTTTGAAGTGTTACATGATGTTTTCCTTGTGTTTGCTTCATTATTTTCAAAGATCTTCTTGTTGTTGGTGTTTGTTGGAATTTTAGGCTTGGAAATGGGAAGTTGGCCGAAGGCAGTAGCCTTTTTGATGCCACGCCCGTGGCCTTGATTGGCCATGGCCGTGGCCATTGGTAGGCTTTTGGTGCCATGGTCGTGGAGGATGGAAGCTTGGGTGGCAGAACTGTTTTGTACCCCACGCCCGTGGGGGTTATGGTGGCCACGACCGTGGCCTATAATGAATGATGTTGAAGTGTAATTTTGTGATTTAAGGTTTAAGATGAAGTTATTAAGTGATTAAATGGTATTGGAATTGATGGATTGTGTTATGTTTGGATTAGGGTTTGAAAGAAGGTAATTTGCCCTAAGTTTGGGAAGTGAAGATCTTGGATAAAGGAAAGTGTTAAGAGTGGTGTGATTTGCTTTTGAGGTAAGTACAAACTTACATAGATGTAATCTTTTATATGATTTTGAGACTTAACACCCTTGGTATAAATGTGTTAAGTAGATTATTATATTGTTAATTCAATGTTACTAATATTGTCATTTGTATAGTGTGAAAGCTATAATGATCATCCAAAAGAAAGGTATGTGCAATGCAATTTGTTACGATAAATGTTTTAATAATGAATGGTGTTAATGTGTCTTGAGAAATGATGAAATGTGATGTTATCATGATTGATAATGATGATCAAAATGAAATAAATGAACATATGGATTATATGACAATGAATTTAAGATACATGTACAAAGAAATGGATTATGTATGCTTGAATGATATGATTAAAGCATGCCTATATGGTATGATTGATTAATAACATGTTTGTTTAGTAATGTAATTGATGTTGCATATATCAATGATGAAATATGAAATGTGATTTGAGATATAATGTGATATGAAGCCATTGTTCTCGGCAATGATAACTCAAATGTGATATGAAGCCATTGTGATTGGCTATGATAATTCAATTGAGATATGTAAGGCATGTTTGCCTAAATGATGATGAGAATTGAAAATGATATTGATGATGAAATAAACAATGAATTGTGTATCTAATGTGTTATTCATTTTCAGAGTTTTGTTGTTGGTGGCATGCCTAATGGTAACAATCTCTTGAAGTTAGGTTGGGCTTGCTCCTTGAAGCCAAGTTGGGTTGAAGTTTAACATGTTTTACTCCCCTTGAAGCTTGGTTGGGTCTAGTCCTTGAAGCCTAATTGAGATGTTACAACCCTTGAAGCTAGGTTGGATTAGTTCTTGAAGCCAAGTTGGGTTGATACTTAGCATGCTTTGTTCCCCTTGAAGCTTGGTTGAACTTAATCCTTGAAGCCTAGTTGGGATATTTATGAATGTGAAAATTAAACCAAAGCATTAACTCTGAAAGTCGAATAGCATATTAGTGTCTTTTGCGCCCGAGTCTGTCATTTGTTGTAAATATGATATATATATACAAATGTTGGAATACATGAGTAATGAGATATATAAATTGTGGATATTAGTGAAGGATGATGGTTGGTGATAATAATTGCCTTTGTGAGAAATGTGATGTATGATTAATGAATTGTGAACAAACTAATGTTATGAAGTATGATATGTGATGTGTGTATTGATTATGGGTATTAATGATGAATTGTGTTTGGTGATAAGGATTGTCTTCCTTGGAAAATGTGACTTTTGATTAGTATGATATATAATGTATGTATATTGATATATTGATTGTGGATATTATTAATGAATGGTGGATGGTGATAATGATTGTCTTCATTGGAAAGGTGATTCATGATTGGTATGATGTATAATGTGTGTATTGATAAATTGATTGTGAGTATTAGTGACAGGTTGGAATTGGTAATAATGGTATGTATATATATTTACATAATCTATGAAATTAGTCGAGATATATGAAAGGTGTAATTTAAAAAGAGAAAAACATGATAAGAATTAATGGTATATGGAATGAATATAGAATTATTATATGTTAGAATTTCTATAAGGTATGTTTATATTTTATATTGTACTACTAAGCTCTCGGGCTTAGTGCGGTTGTGTAATCGCGCAGGTGGATATGCGGTTGATTTGGAAGTCCAGCTGTTATGCCACGAGAAGAGTAAGAATTTGTCGAGACCAACTAGAGGGTAATGCATACATGTATAACTTTTAATTATGATGTATTTCTGATGAGAGAGTATTTATATGTATAAATGGAGTTTTGATAAAGATAATGATTTTGTGAATGTTATTTAAATTAACGTATTATGGTTTGAACTCTGTTATAGGTTTTTTTAAAAAGATAACGAAAAGTGACATCCTTATACTTTATATACTTACTGTATGTATACTAAGTATATGTATAGTACTTATATAGGGTATCGGGGTGTTACAACCGACCTGGTTGGGGGAAGGTTCAGTACAGTCAGTATTATATGTACCTCTTTGCCTCCTGCGGAACCATGCGGACCCTGTGGTTGGGCAACCGAACTTGGACTACCGACCTGGTTGGGGAAAGGTACATTACTGATAGTCTTATACGTTCCCATCTGCCTCCTGCGGAACCATGCGGACCCTGTGAGTGGGCAACCGAACTTGGACCACTGACCTGATTGGGGGAAGGATCGTATTTGGTAGTTTTATACGTACTTATCTGCCTCCTGCGGACCCCTGGGATTGGCAGTGGCCTGAAGCCCAGTGGGCAACCGACCTGGTTGGGGGAAATTTCGTATATGATGTTATAGTTGTTGGCTATATTGAGAAACTTTGAATGTGTATAATAGATGATGATATAAATATTGAAATAATGATATGAAGTATAATATGTAAATAAATTGTGATTGATGATAATGATTATCTTCATTGGAATGTGATTCATGATTAGTATGATATGTATTGTGTGTATAGCAATATTGATTGTTAGTATAAATGATGAATCATGATTGGTGAATTGTGAATAAAATAATGTCATGAGATATAATATATCATGTGTGTATTGATATAGTGATTGTAAGAATTAGTAATGGATTATGGTTAGTGAGATAAATGTGTATATATGCATATATTATATGAAATTAGTCAAGATATATAAAAGGTGTAATCAAAAAGGGAAAACGTGATAAGAAACTAATGGTACATGAAATTGATATATCATTATATGTTAGAATGTTTATAATATAAGTTTATATTTTATATTTGTACTACTAAGCTCTCGGGCTTAGCGCGGATGTGTACTTGCGCAGGTAACTAGGTGGAAGATATGAAGTCTTTTGTTATGACACGAGAAAAGTAAGAGTTTGTCGAGACCAACTAGAGGGTGATGCATACATGTATAACTTTTATTTATGATGTATTTCTGATTTATATATTCATATGTATAAATGGGGATTTAATAAAGATAAGATTGTTATATGTATGTAAGATTTGTAAAAATATAATGATTTTGTAAATGTTCTTTGAAAATGAATGTGTTGTGGTTTGAATGCTGTTAAGGTTTTTTTTTAAATTGCAACAAAAAAGTGACATCCTTATACTTTATATACTTACTATATATATACCGGGTATATGTATAGTATTTATATGGGGTATCGGGGTGTTACAGGGACCCCACTACACTGGTATCTACAACATGAGCAAGATATGCCTCACATCCCTTCTAAATCATCCACTTAGCTGATACAACTGAAATAAACATGGATGAAAGATGTCTCTACTCACTAGATACCACCACATCCCTACCATCATATGTTCTCAGGGTAGCACATTTTTGCTGACAATATACCACAACCCCATGCTTGGATAACCAATCCATGCCCATAATCAGATCATACTACCTGAAAGGCTTCTTAATCAAATCATCGAGTAACTCCTCATCCTAAACCATAACTGAAATATCTCAGTGCACCCTGCTAGCTGCAACACTATGCCCTAAAGGATTTGTGACAAAAACATCAAATCCTAGGGACTCCTAATGCAAATCACTCACAGGCAATATGGATGCACTAATGTATGAATGCATTGACCCATGGTCTATAAAAGTATGAATAGAAGTACTAAATAAAGTAAAAATACTGGCTATAACAGCTGAAGCATCTGGCTGCCTCTGCATCACATAAACCCAATATGATGGCCCCACATCATTTGGTCTACTCCCAGATATACAACATCCTCTCTGACCAGTCCCAGATTTACCACCTTTAACAAAACCTCTACCACTATGACCCCCTCTGATACTGGGTCTAGAAGCTGCGTATCTTTCTGTCTATCATTTGGTCGCTCTGGATACTCTCTGAGAAAATTGTCTGGTGATCCACATCTGTAACATAATGTTAGTGCACCTGTCCTCTAGCAGACACCCCCATGTGCCCTACCATAATGTAACATAGAGGACAGGGGGTGTCTGCTAGAGGACAGGTGCACTAACATTAT
Organism: Garcia nutans; assembly: GCA_947685225.1. Taxonomy (NCBI): domain Eukaryota; kingdom Viridiplantae; phylum Streptophyta; class Magnoliopsida; order Malpighiales; family Euphorbiaceae; genus Garcia; species Garcia nutans. The sequence goes on along the minus strand of CANTUV010000003.1, from coordinate 8,352,973 downwards.
GTTTAAAGTGTAACATAAATAGGCGGAGCAACATCATCTCTAACTGTCCTCTAACAGGCACATAAGCAAATGCCTCACCAGCAGACTCAACATCATCTCTAACTCTACCCTCATCGAGATCTACACTCTCTGCACTACCCTCTATATACTAGTGCATCCTAGACACTATAACTACCAATATCTGCAAATAAAACAGAAATTGCCACATCAGAGATTAGATAAATTACCAGTGCCAATGTATGTATCACAATTTAAAATCGTATTTAAAAGATCCAATTTCTCTCTCTAACAACTTACCTAAATTGAAAACATCAAACCTAGGCTCTAATGCCAAAATAAATGTAACACCCTTATACCCTATATACGTATAATACATACACCTAGTATATGTAAAATATGCATATACGACATAAAAATGCCACAACCTGGTTTAATAAAAATTTTAACATTTCCAATTTAAAATGTCAATTACTTTAAAATGTATATTTAAATAACAAATAAAATATTCTTTATAAATCAAAGGTTCCAAAATAAGCATTTTATACAAAAAATCTGTGGAAAAAATTTACCAGAGTTTTGTCTGTAATTTGGACATCCCAAAATTTTCACAAAATACAACCTGCAGAAAAACACTCCTAATAAAACAAATCACACATTTCTACCTCAACTTCACAATTTCTCCAAGTTTATCAAAATATTTATACATATACATATATATATATATATATCAAAAACACATATAAACCTCACATTACCTTATTTATCAATAACATTCTTTATAATTTACAATAAATACCTCAAAAATATAAACATAATATGCATAATAACAAAATGTCCTAAAATATAAAATATATAGATACTGGCAAATGTCTATGATCTTGATGTACCCAAAATCGACTCAATAAGCAACTTCAAATATAAATCTGACCCGGTCTATAAGAACTCTCCAGATCAACCGGATCACCCTTGTCACTTCCACGATGAATTGCAATCACGCTAAGCTAAAAGCCTAGCGGTACAAACTTTGATAACAATAAACTTAAATACAATGTCAATGCTTAATGCTTTTATGTTATATCACAATCTGGCATCTAAGTTCACTTTTAAACATATACTTTCATAATTTAATAATTCACATAAACACATACACGAGCATGGGCCCAAACAACTAATACATTATTCAAATCCCAGAGTTACCATTTTGGTCCAAATTGACACCAAGTGTCTAGCCCCAAGGGTAAAATCATATCACAGTGATGCCCAATATCTAGCCCCAAAGGCAAATCATAAATCAATGACACATAACGACTAGTCCCAAAGGCAAATAATGAGGATAACCTTATAAGCATTCCGTCAAACACAGAACTATGAAATTGAATAACATACTAGGCACACAATTAATTTATATTTTCCATAATCAAAATTTTCTCATTTTGTCATATTCAACTAGGCACATTGACTCAATTTCCCATTTTTATTATTCATATCAAAGTCAATTCACCTTAATTCATCATATTTCTTTATTTCATCACATTGTATGACATTTCACATCAAAATCACATTACCCAACTATTATGGATTATTTTCACATAATTCATATATTCCACACTTTATTCAATTTAGCCAATAATAACGGCTTTTCATAATGCATATAATGCTTACATAATAATGCACATGTCATAACACATTGTTCATAAATGTTCAATGTATCAAGTAGCTTAACACATTTTCCATTCAAAATGTGTTAAGCCCAAATGTAAGGCAAACATATCCCATTTATCAAAAGCTTGTACATATCTCAATAAGCACTCAAAAGCAAGCTCAAAATCTCCCACAAACCTTCACTTCCAAGTTGCCCTTCAACACTAAGGTTGGGCAATTCACCTCTCTTTAATGCCTATTCAAAATGTGATCAGATACAATCATTAATATCACATTTTAAGGCATTTCCAGCCTAAAATGCCTAACCTTACTCAACATTGAAACTCCAAAGTGAAGCCTAACCTTACTCAATTAAACTTCACTTTAATCAAAACTCCAAAGTGAAGCCTAACCTTACTTTAACATTGAACTTTCATTTTAATCCATTTAAATTTGTGTTTTGAGTGTATTTATGTCATTAAAAACATATAGTAACATATTTTAATTAATTACATTCAATAAACAAATACACTTTAAACAAAACCCTAAAATGCCATAACCTTTACCAATTAAGGTTCTTTATTCTAACTCATCCCAATTATTAATCCAAGCTTATAGTCATCACTTATATCATTAAATATCATGATTTAAACATTAAAATCAAACAATTAACCATTCTTTGAAAATTCACTTTTCAAAACCTTAAATCAACACTACCTCATCCAATCTATTTCCAACTTAACCAAATCCATCATTTGACTTTAAAATCCTTGTTTATGCATCAAAACAACACATTTGGAAACAAATTGCACAATTAAAACTTATAATTTCAAAAATCCATATGTTCCATAACCCTAAATTCTCTCTCTTCACCCAACTCAACTCAAACTTAACCATTTCTTCAATCCAACCTTAAAATCATTAATAACTACTCAAAATAACTTCATTCATACCCAATTAAACAATTAAATCATACTACTCCAAAAATCTAAAATCACATAATCTCAATTTCATGAAAATCCAAAGAAAGAAGTTAGAAAACTTACTAATTCAAGAGGAAATCATTAAAACTTCAGTTGAAATCTTGAATTCTTTTCAATTAATGGAGCTTGGAAGAAGAAAAATCTTGTCACTTGAAGCTATGGAGGTTTGGCCTTACAAGGAAGAAGAAAAAGATGAAAATTTGTTTTTGTTTTCTCTTTCTTTCCACTTTAATTTTAACCATATATATATATATTATTTTATTATATTTTTTAATTAATTAATTAATTAATTATTTAATAAAAACCTTAAATTGCATCTTCCATAAAAATAATTTATTTTTGAATTATTTAAATAATTTTAATTTCCAAAGCATATTTAAAAAATTGCCACTTGACTTTGATATTTTTTAAAATGTTGACTTTGACTTTTTTTAAAATGTTGACTTTGAGTTGACTTTTATATACTTTATGTATATTTCATATATATTTCACATATACATTCCATTTTTTTTACTTAAAATCCTTCAATTTTTTATTTAAATTATTTTTTAATTTATCTAATTTAATTTAATTTTAATTTAATTTATTTAATTGTTAAAAATTAGGGATGTTACAAATAGACCCATAATCAGACAATTCTGAAGAATCAGACTTAGACTCTAAATTTGAAGATTGAGATTAAGACTCAAACTCGGTAATGGAAACTGACTCGGAGCTTGACCTCATTTTGGACACGAACTGGATTTTTGGCTTGATATTAGACACATGCTTAGAATTTGACTGGGGGTTGACCTTTGACTGGGCTAGAATCTAGCTCTACTGTGGATGGGATAGACTCTAATGATGGACCGCCATTCTTTTAAAAATACCAATTGTTGGGTATTCCTATAGCTAATTGGATCAGGTGGCTGAAATCTTATTATGCTCCTCTTAACATAGCTACTTGAAACAAACTAGGCTCATGTTATCCTTAAAATTCTCTCACATCTCCATGGTAGGCTTGCTATCCTCTAAGATAAGCCTTACATCAAAGAAAATTTCAAAACTAGGTGTTAGTTCATTAGTGATGAGATTCAACCATTGTTTGAGAAATCCATAATAAAGGGAATTTGTTCCTTCTTTAATAAAGCATCCATTCAGGGTTTTAAAATAAGGTTTCAAGGTCTAATCAAATATTTCTACTGTCTTTTTACACTAGATTCTTTGTTTAGCCCTTTCCTCCATTTCTTCCATAACCTCTTGAGTTATCTGGTAACCTAGACCAAATAATGGTTAGACTGAAGCATAATCTAAAAATTGTTGTATTCCTTATTGGTTCTTACCTAGTCCTATTATAGGAAAATAATTCGTGTGCTTGAGAATGTTAGCAACAACTAGGTTGCCATACAGGTCAAAGTCAAAAGGAACAAGTTCTTTAGTTGCCTCTTCTTCTATGAAATGAACAGAGTCAAAGGTGAATCTAGATGGAGCTATGGCTGAAGGTTCTAACTTAATCTTCAAAATTGGCACTTGAGCTAAAAGATCTGATTTTTCACTCGAGTCCCCTTTTATAGTAACCATCCCATCTTTATATTGAAACTTAAGCTTTTGGTGAAGGGAGGATGGGACTACATGAATCCAAGGACTTCTAAGTAAAAAATTAAAGCATGTTGAGACATCTATAGTGTGAAAAAGGATTTCATGCTCTATGGTGCCGATTGTCACTGTGATATTGGCTACCCTTAAAACTTCTCTTCTTATATTATCATAAGCTCTCACAATTTGATCAAAGGGTATTAACTTAGACATTCCAATCTCTAGACAACTTGCAACTTTAAATAGACAGACATTACCATTGGCACTGTCTTTCCTCGAGCTAGGATTGTGATGTATAGAGCATGGTGATAACCATTTTCACCTGATGGATCCTTATCTGAAAAGGAGATGATAACTCACTTGGTCATAGATGCAACCAGAACTACAAGAGTGGTTTCAACTAGCATTTGAATTTGACTTAAAGCCTTATAAAGAGCTTGCAAATGATTGTAATTAGATTGAATGAGGCTTCAAATAGAAAGACTAACTTAGGTCTTTTGAGTTGTTTCAATAAGGGATCTTCATCAGGTTCAAGGGTAGGATTTACTTTTGGTGGTAGAACTGTTTATGGGTGTAGCACTGATTGTTATAGATCCAAGGATGTCTATGTAACTTTTCCACCTTTTTCCATTGCATTGATCCCATCAATAAGATAATTCAAATCCAACTCACAAAAATAATCATGGATTAGAGAATGGGATCTAATTCATCATTACCCAATGAGATGATGTTATTAATGCATTGATGGGTTGGTAATGTGTTCATGTTGATGTTAGGTCACCTGGGTGGCAGAATGGTTTCATTTTCAATGAGATCTTGTACCCAATGTTTGAGGTTTTTACATCCATTTTCGTGTTGATTGTACTCACTGTACTTATTAAGATTCCATTTCTTGGGAAGCATGTTTGGAATAGGCTTAGGATCAAAAGGCTGAACCAACTGAGCCTCTAAGGCCTTTTTATACTCCAAACTGTGGGGCATACCCAAATCAGTATAGATTCTTTGTTATTGGTTCCTTTACCATTGAAGCTTTGGTGAAGGATTAATACTGACAAATTCCTCTACCTTCTGATTGGTAGTTTACAGGCCATTGTAGTTTGAGTTTTTCCTAAACCTTAAGAAAGAGGTTATCTCATCCTTGGTTTGGCTATTAAGTCTTCAATTTTGGTTGTATTGGCAATAAGAGCTTTGAAGGTAGGCAAATATTGTGTTTGCAAATGGGTTTGATTAATAGGCAACAAGTTATTCACAATGATGTTAATTTGTTGTTGTTCTGAGGGGCAGTTGATCATATGTGCCGTCTTTCCTTTCTACATCATAAGGAATGAGGATAGTGATTCCTTTTAATTATGCATAGTAGTCTCAAGCTCTCAATTTAGAGGTAGTATTATTTGGTGAAGGCATTACAAATATCCTCCTATGTCCGATAATTTTTCTTAGTAAGATCTATAAACCATCTGACGGCAGCTCCTATAAGGGACCTCTGGAATAGTTGAGAAAAGAGATTATCATTGAGTCCCATTGGTTTAAGGGCCTGCACATACATGTTGAGACGAGTCTTATGGCAAGTGATGCTATCAAACATATCCATCTCAAGCATTTTGAACTTGGTAGCAAACGAGCCTCAAGATATAGGGTCAAGGAATCAAGGTCAAAGGTTTCATCATGGCATTTAAAGTTGTAGATCCACTTTGCCATTGCCTTCAATTTTTCTATGAGAAGGCGAGTCTCAGGGTGCTCTTTCCTCTATAAAGGATTTACTACCCTTGTATAGTTGGGGGAGGATTAGATGATGAACTAATATCTGACTGCTTTCCATGTAACACATTTTGGACCTTTATCATAATTGAGTTGCATTGTACACTCAAGGAATCAAGTAGTATTTTATTGAAATTAGTCTATTGACTAACCAACATGTTCTTAAAACTTTCCTCTTATTTATTGAGGATGGCCTTAACAAAGGCTTGCAATTCATGAGATTCAATAGTTTGAGCCATGGGTACCTTGAGATAAAAGAAGGCAAGGCTAGTGCTTTGGGTAGATTTTACATTTTATGATGTGAGATTTTGGACAATTAGTTGTTAAACATGAAGCTAAATGGTCTTGATTCGTGTTTCAATTTATGTATGTCGGGATAAATGGTCTTGATTCATGTTTCAATTTTTAGGGTAGGAGGAGAAATGATAAGTAAGAAAACTAGGGATTATATGTGGTTTATAGATCTTATTATATATTTTTTTATGCTTTTCTTATTCATTTGCTTTAGAAACAAAAATTGTTATTGGTGTTTCTAAATTCTACCAAAAAGGATTTGACCATTAATGGCTTTCAAAATTACGACTTATGTTTTGATGAGGGCAAAAAGGCCTTCCTTTATTGTTGGATAACTATGCTATTGCGACTTTTATGATTTCTTGGAATGAACCAAGCCGATGGGGCTTCGGCTTAGGTTTGGTTGACTTTTATCATGTTGGATAAAATCAATGTGTGAAAATAAACCAATGTGATTTAGGTTTTGATTTAAGGTAGTAGCTTCATGTTAAGCAAGGATTTTAGAGAAAAAATTTCTTTGAAATTGTGTGGATACATGTCATGACGCATGAAAAAAAAACCATTTTATAATGATGTTATAGAAGGATGGTGCATGCCACTTAAGGGCAGGGTCTATGGCCTTTAAATTGTAACACCCTTATACCCTATATAACCTGTATATGTAAAATACATATACAGAATATAAGAATGCCACCATAATTGTCTGTTAAAATCTCATTATTTTCATTCTACAACATAATTATACTTTCAGAAATTAAATTTATTAATGCATAGCACTTATACACAGTAAAATAAGAAAACTTTATAGGAAAACTCTATTGAAAAAATTTGCAAAAGTTTTATTTGTAATTACAATAAATTCCAAACAACAACAAATACAACCGACAAAACAATTTTCACTTCCAAAAATTTATCAATCAATCTCCAATAAATTTACAAAATCACCACTTCATTTATTTTCATAATAAGATTTTCTTTTACATCCAAGCACTACATATAAAACTCACATACTTTAAAAATATCACTAGTCTCCTTTACATATGTATAAATATAACATTTTCAAAAACATTTTAATGTATTCAAAATCCCAGATAGGAAGTATATAATAGTAAAAAAAACTATACATGTTTGCAGTCCTAGCATGGTTGGTCTTCTGACAAAACAAACACTTCAATCTCCACTCACTCTCAATCGCTATACTCTACAGTCCTACCACCTACGCTATTCACACAACCGCACTAAGCCATATTGCTTAGTGGTACATATAAACAACAATAATAATATATATAAGTACCTTTTCTCATGATGTAAATTGCAACATCACAATAATCACCATTTTTTTTATAATTCACCATATATATATTTATATATGTATGTACAAATTAACAACTTATACTGTAATTTGCAGCACACTTAGTCATACATACTTACATCACATTCAACACACATTGGGCCTCACCACTCCTATACAATTGTCCAGTCCAGTAATCACAGTATCAATTTCACGGCCCAGCTATGCTCAGGTCCATTCTCAATCTCAATCTCATCATATGACTTAGCTCTGCTCAAGTCAAGACCTAGCTCAGCTTAGGACTATCAATGTATGCATAATCAGTCTCAACACTACTAGACAATTAATTATATGGGATTGCAAACACACAATAATACTTTTTCCACACTTTTCAAGTTATCAAATCAAGCCTTGATCACTTTCACATTACATCACATTATCACATTTTCCAAGTGATCAACCTTATCATAATCACTTCTATCTCACATTTTCATATTACTTCACCTTTTATCACTAATCACTGCAAATAAAATTTTGTAGCCTATTCTCCTCATTTCTAGGCTCGCTAGTGATCACTTTTAAATCTATTAGCAATGACTTAATTTTATTGCAAAAAATTATTTGCAACAATGTTGTCCCAAGAAAAACCTTTTAAAAGGGAGGTATTTGCTACGACATGTAAGGATTAGATGTGAGAATTTATTAGATATCAAATTTATAGGAAGTAGAAAGCAAATGTCATAAATCATCTATAAGGCTTTAGCACTAAATTATAAAGAATAGGCTTAGAAAAATATTTTTTGTAATGCTGGAAGTTTGTCAAGCTCGATAATTTTAAACTATTAAACTTGACAATCTTTATTAGTTTAGTCAAAAATCATCATTTTTTTTAGAAACAAATTATTTTAAAAAATGGTTTTTGTAAAGTTTCATGATAGAGCAAAGGTTTTAAAATGTAAATAAGAAAAGGATAGTTAAAGGGAGCAAAATAATAAGAAATAAGGCTTTAATAATTAAAAGATCTCATTGCGCTCTACTTAACACTACTAAAAAGTGACACTCGCAAGTATACAAGGTTGTTAAAGTAATGGTGGAACGTCCCAAGGTCATCTCATAAGAAAGGTGTTATTTGTAATAATTTGATTAAAACAAAATAAATTAAAGAATAAGTGTGTGATTTTAAAATGGTAATAAAAGTGAAAATTGTAAGTAAAACAAATAACAGTTTGCTTAGAACTGATTTAAATTCTTGGAAGGGTACCTAGGATTTATAGATTGATTTTATCAAAGTTTAATTCTCAATTATCCATTAATATAATCTTGTAACTTAATTTGTTCCTTAAGATTAATTAGCAATTATCGATTCATTCGTTCTCACATTCATGAATTAATAAAAAAAAATTATTTTTAACTTGCAAATTAAGTACACCCAAGAACTTATATTTCTAATTCATTCTTAGGGTAGTTGAATGCATAGTTCAAATATGAAATTTCACCTCTCGGTTCTTCACACAATATCTAGAGATTGATAGGTGGACAATCTATCAACCTAACATAAAATCCAATGCAATCAACTCATAACAAGGTTTACTAATAGAATTTATTGAATTAAATCATTTAATCAAATATACTACAAATCCTAGGCATAAATAATTTAGCTCATCATCATAACATGATAAAAATTTATCTCAATACAATTCAAATTACAAAATCTCATTGAAATATTAATGTATTTAACAATCAAATTCAAAAAATTGAATAAATTGAATGAATAGAAAAACCTGTTTTTGACGATGATTCGATTTGCTACTCTTTTGCTCTTCTTGAATTTATGATGGAATTCTCCACATCTCCAACAGGACATGTTAAAAATTCTTTGCTTCCTCCTTATGAACTTCTTGCCCATGTCTATCTCTCTTCCTTGTGTATGATGGTGGCTATGTCCAGTAGAATAACCTTCTTCTTTTGCAAAAACCAAAACCTTGGTCGTGTCTGTGTATATGTGAATATCAAAATTTAGAGATGATAGCCCTATTCCTCAAACTGATCACCTTTTTTTTTTATTTCAAAAGCTTGTTTTCTTATTTAATAAATAATCCTTCCTTACTTTTGCCATTACCTTTTGTCCCAACTAATTCCAACAATCCATCCTTTTTTTATTTTAAAAACTCACCATTCCCCTTATTCTACTAAGCCAAACCTATATGTCTCATTTCTAGAACTAAAAGTAATGCAATCCAAGTTTTTAAATGCCAAATTATATACATACCTCTTTATTGCACAAAAGTGAACCAAAGCTCCACGTCCCTTCAAAATTCCTTAGCACCCTTCACTACTAAGTTGGTGCAATGACTAACTACTCAACACCTAAACAAAATATGAATGTATAGCATACCTTAGAATCACATTTTAAGGTGTTTATAATATTAAACATAAATTAAAACACATTACACCATTTTCCCATTCTCTTAGGCCTGAGGCACTTTAACATTAAAACTATAATTAAATCAATTCCATATTAAGTTTTAAACTCAAATATGTCTATAACATCATATTTTAAGACACTTTAAGCAATTAAACTCAATTTAGAAACATTCCTCCCAAAACCCTAAAATGTGCCTTAACTCACTTCCATTCTTTTTCTTCATTCCAACCATTTCTAGTTATCAATTTGAATCGATTTCCATCATTTAAATCTTTAAACAACATGATTTAAATAATGAAACCAATTGATCAAGAATTCATTAAAAAAACCATTTTCCATAACCCTAAACCTTACTAATCAACTCAAACTCCAACTTAACCCAAGCTAATCAATTATTCAACCATAAAATCATTGGTTACTCATCAAATATACATCATTCTTACCCATTAAAAAAAATTAAAATACATAATTATGAAATCCCAAATCATACATAACCCTAAATCACCTTCTTCATCCAAACTCAAACCAAACTTAATCATTTCTTCCATCTAACTTAAAAATCATAATCCCCATATCAAAAGGATACTTTCCATATCCAATTCAACAATTATAATATTCTCTTTTAAAAAAATTAAATTATACATATTCGTATATTTTTAAAAAAAAATAATAAAATCAAAGAATTCTAACCTCTGTCAAGCAATTCCTTTAAAAATTCCTAATTCCTTTTGAAAACTTGATGAATTTGATGACTTGTTAAAGACAAAATTTCCCCTTTGTCCATGGAGAAACTCGGCTGCCCAAGAAAGAAGAAGAATATGTTGGACATTCTTTTATTTTTGACTTTTCTTTCTTTAAATTATAGCCATATTAATTAATTAATTAATTAATATTTAGTAATTAATTAAATGTTCTCATCATCTTCCACTATCACTTTTATTATTATTTATTTTATTTTAAAATTATATTGTTTATTTTTCATTATCAAAAATTTTTTCTTTTTCAATTATTATATTAATTTTAATTTTACAAGATATATTTAATAAATTGCCACTCTTTTACTATTCACATTTTTGTCGTATACTTCCTTATTATCAAGTTTATATTTTATGTATATTTCTTTATATTTCACATATACCTTTGTTAATTTCTCAATTCTAACTCAACATTTCTCCCTTAAATTATTTATTTTAATTAATTTAAATTACTTTTAGCCCTAAAGTGAATGTTACAATTCTCCCCCCTAAAGAAAATTTTATCCTAGAAATTACATGATATCAACTCTGGAAAAGCTAAGGATACTAGCTCCACATTGTTTGCTTACTCTCTCATTTCACCTCCTCGGTGAAATGGTTCCTCCATAGAACTTTAACAAGTCACACCTTCTTATTTCTCAACACTTTAACCTCTCATGCCAAAATTGCCATTGTTTCTTCTTGTCAAAACATGAGATGAGTCTGATCTATACTTCTGAAGCATAGAGACATAGAAGACATTGTGCATTTGATCTAACTTAGGTGGCAAAACTAATCTATAAGCCACTGATCTAACTCTGTCCAGTACCTTATAAGGTCCAATAAAGTGAGGACTCAACTTCCCTTTTTGACCAAATCTTAGAATCTTCTTCCATGGAAACACCTTTAGGAACACTTTATCCCCCACACTGAACTCTATATCCTTTCTCTTTAAATCTAAATATGATTTCTATTAGTCTGAAGCTGCTTTCAAATGACCTCGAATTACCTTCACTTTCTCTTATGTTTCCTTGATCAATTCGGGACCTACTAGTTTACCCTCTACAACCTTATCCAAACATAATGGTGACCTGCACTTCCTACCATACAGGGCCTCATATTGTGCCATTCCAATACTAGACTAATGCTTGTTGTTGTAGGAGAACTCTATCAATGGAAAATATCTATCCCAGCTCCCAGTAAAGTCATTGATATAGCTCCTCAACATATCCTCTAGAACTTGTATCACTCTCTCTGACTGTCTATCTGTCTGTCAATGGAAAGTTGTACTAAAGTGCAATCGAGAACCTAATGCATCCTGAAACCTCCTCTAAAATCTTGATATAAAATGGGGATCTCGGCCTGACACCAATGACACTAAGACTCCATGCAATCTCACTATCTCACTGATATACAGTTCAACCAACCTATCAAGTGAGTAGTCCATCCTAACTACAAGAAAATGAGTTGTCTTTGTCATTCGATCAACTATCACATAGATTGCATCATGCTTCTTCTGGGTCAAAGGTAGTCCAGTCACAAAATCCATGGTCACCTGCTCCTATTTCCACTCAGGTACTGACAATGGCTGAAGAAACTCTAAAGGAACTTGGTGCTCAACCTTTACTCTTTAGCAAGTGAGACATCTAGATACAAATTTTGCTATGTCCCTCTTCATATGTAACCACCAATAGTGCTGCTTCACATCTTGATATATTTTGTTACTTCCAGGATGCATAACATAGAATGATTGATGTGTTTTCTCTAATATTTTCTTCTTCAAATTCACATCATCGGGAATACATAATCTATCCTTGTACCATAAACTGCCATCATCTCTCATATGAAAGTCTTCACTCTCCCCCTTTTGGCAATCCTTCACAATCTTTTTGATTTTTTCATTTGCATGTTGTGCTTCTATAGACCCTTAATTTTTTACCGAGTCAAATTTGATAGTCCAAACTAATTTTGTAGTATTTTATTTATTTTAATAATATTTTAATTACTAATAATATTTAATAGTTATTTTTAATAAAAAAATAATAATAAAAAAATAAAAAATCAGACAGATGAGCAAGCGATGCGCGGCAGGGCAATTTGCCTGCAGAAAATTTCTATAGCTGGGCTTGCCCAGTTCTGTGACAAACTCGCTTGCCAGCTAGTCCACCACCGATCCTCGCAGGAATTTTTGCCAGTGCAGCTTGCGGGCCCGGCAGCCAGAGCGCACTACCGATTTTTTGACCAAACCTTGTTTTACCCGATTTTGTAGTTTTTCCTAGATAGTTAGTATTTTCTTATTAAAATAGGATTAGGTTTTTATTTTTTCTTATAAATACCACATTAAGACAAAAGAAAAAAGGAGATGGAGACAGAAAACTCTAGAGAAAGACAGAGACATAAAACCCTAGAGACAAAACGGAGACAAAAAATCCTAGAGACAGAAGGGAACGGGGAAAACCCTAAGGACGGGGAAGAAAAGAGAGAAAACCCCTAGAGGATGGAAATTATTGGAAGAAACTTTGGACTTTTATTTTTTGAGGAGAGTTGGGAACTTTTAGGGCTTTCAACAAACCCTAGCAAGCAAGAAGAAATCCAAAATAGCAACAAAGAACACAAGGCAACGAATATGAAATATCAAGAAAAAAAGCAATCAATAAGGCAGTGGCTTATCTCACTATCTTGTTCTCAATTCAACCAAAATATATAATGCAGTGTAATCATTGTCTTTATCAGAGCTCATCTAGAATTTTGTTCAAACTATTTTGGTGGAGCCAACAAATGGAGGTGTGTCTTTAACTTTATTCATTTAAATTTATATTGAGATAACTTATTATTGTTTCATCTATCAAACTTTCTTCGTTTAAAGTTCATTCTTTTGACTTTTAATTTATATACAAATATACAGTGATCATAGTAGTTTATTTATCAAAATATGATTTCATGCAGTAGCTTAATTATCAAAATCTCAATCACATATTTTTAAATAACTCAAAACAATAGTCTATTTTCTCAAACCCTAATCAATACAGTAAACCTTAATAGCCGTAAGCCATATTTCATATTTAAAAACCCTAGAAACCCTATTTCATGATGTTAGTCCCAAATCCTAATTAAATCAAAATTTTAAAATCTTCACAGTAGCCTCTTCTTTCAAAAATAAATATGATAGTGTTAGTTTTCTTAGAAACCCTAACCCTAATTTAAAACCGTGAGCCCTAAACCCTAATATCTTAAGGATCCAAAACCCTAAATTCATGATGTTAGCCTAAACCCTAATTTGATTAACCAAAAACCTTACTACTTTCTTAAAATTATAAAACCCTAATCAATTCCATTTTACCAAAAACCCTCATAGTAGCCTAAATAATAAATATAATAATTTCAAATTTCCAAAACCCTAAAAGTTAATTAACCCCAAATTGAGACATAAACCTAAATTTGTATCTTTATTTGCTTTAATTAAATTTAGATTTGATTATGTAGTTTATTATATGTTTTGATGGTTGATTTATTTAATTTCAAAGCTTGATTTATTTAATTTATCAGGGATGGATGATTTCTTTATTATTATTATTATTTGTTTATTTTGATATTAAAATTGTAAGAGGTATGTTTCCATTATTGGGTACCTCATTAATTAATTTTCATATAATTTAAATTGCTTTTATATTTTGGTATTAATGTAAATGACATGCTTCCACCTTTTGGTAGTTGTCCCATTTAGTTTTAGACATGGACGATGTAAGGACATGTTTCCATCCTCGGATGGGTGTCCATTTATTTGCTTTGTTTGGACATTGCTTTGATTTTAATATGATGATGCTTTATTTTAATTGTTGCATGTAATATGGATAATATTATTATATTTAAGAATTTTATAATATTAAAACCTGTAAAGGAAGCCGGTTCCAATGAACCGGGCATTGTGGGGGTGCTGGGCCATTTCTCACCTTCCCCACACATACCCAACTTTCCGAACCCATTAGGGGGTTGGGAATTCCTTAGGAATTGAGTCATCCACCTTTTTTATTTCCTGGCCCATCCGGGTGGTGACTCTATTTTCTCCGGGCTTAGGCCTGTGTTCTCTAAGGCCCCGAGCCTAAACAGTGCCGAAGTTACAAGAACCATTCCATCAGGGGTAGGGGCAAAAATCCCCGCTCACAGTGGCTACTCCACTGGGGATAAGAGAAGTTGATTCCGTGGGTCTTTATATTATTCTGTTCTTTCTTATCATGATATTATCCATTGCATCATTTAGATTGCATCATTGCATGAGTTAGGACGCCCGTTTTACCCGTGTTGTGTTATGTAAGGGATACCATACTTTCACTTAAGATATGGAGATCGAGCATGGCATAACCACTCATAGCCTGGTACCATTTGGTATATACTTGCTATGGAAACCTAAGCCTTTTCAACCCAAAGACTAAAGCTCATAAAATTGGCCTAGTTACTTTCCTTAGATTTTTACCCCAAATGCTTGTTATTTGACTATGGTTAGATTATCTTGCTTTAAATCATGGCTTATTTGGTTTGTTCTTTTTCTAATATGACTTAAGTACATTGTAAGCTCAAAATAAATTTTTCTTTAAAATCAAAAAGACCATAGAAATTTTCAAAACTTTTCAAGATGATCTTTGGACGTAAAATTTTTTTAAAAACAAATCAAAAATTCTTTTCTCATGAATCAGATACAAAGCCTAAAATCTATTTTTTCTAAAAAAATTTTTACAATGGGCTTAGAAACAAAATTATTTTCATAATCATTTAAAAGAGCTTACAAATTATTTAGGTCAATTATGGAAATACCAAAAATCAATTGTGAGTCTAGTTTATACTAAGAATAATTAATCATGGGCTTATTTTTGGCATGAATCATTAGTTACTTTTTCAAGTGAGAAATCTATTTATAATAAACCTCTTAATTTTGTTTTAATCTAATATAGCATAAAAGCTACTTTTGTTTGTTGAATGAAATAAAACCTAATTAATGGGAATTATCATGAACTGATTTTCATTTTTAAAATATAAATATTAGTTGAAATGTATGAGGGAATTATTCGAAAACAAGATACCCCATGTTGGTATTTTGTGTTAACCATATTACCTAGGAAAAGAGACTTGCCATTCATGTGTGAAAGTTATAAGGTTGAAATGAACGTCCTAATTATCTTTCTTTGTTTAATTTTTATGCATACATGCTTACATACATTTGCATCTCATATCATTGATCCTCTTTAGCTCACAGACCTGGATTACGATAGTTCAAAAGCTTACGACAATCCAACCTGCACCGGAGATGAAGAATCTAGAAATGACTCAATCACTTTTTCACCAAAAGCAATGGAGCCCGAACAAATTTAAAGAATGGTGGATGACGCCCTCAATGCTAAAATGGAAGAACTAAAGGGGGCCCTAGCTGAGATCATGAAGAATCAAATGACTATAATGTTTGGGAACAATGCCAAAGCATTCGCAAGCACCAAGAAAGATAAGGGGAAGGCTAAAGTTGGTGAAGTGGCTTTTGATGATGATAAGGTGATCATTGATGATGATGACGATTGGGCTCAATACTTCCAAGATCCTCAAGACAAGAAGAAAGAGTCAAAGGTTGTTAAAAGATCAGCAGTGGAGAAAATTGAAACTTCAGATGTTGAGAAGATGATTGCTAAGCTAGAAAAGAAGTTTGAAAAGAAGCTAAAAATTGAAGAGATGCCTGAGATCGAAAAACTATTTGAACAAGATGAGGAGGTCCCTTATAAGTTTAAGATGCCTTCTTTTGCTAGGTATAATGGTACTGAAAATCCTCATCTTCATGTAAAGTAGTACATCACTGCTATGCAGTCTGCTAGAGCTACTAAGTCTCAAACTCTAAGATATTTCATGCTTTCATTGGACCCTATTGTCCAAAATTGGTTTAACACCTTAAAGGAAAGTACTCAAAAAGATTGGGACGTGTTGTATAAGACTTTCATTCAGCAATATGGGTACAATGTCGAGCTGGAAGTAACCTTGATGGAGGTGGAAACCATTAGGCAAAGACAAAATGAGAATTTTGTGGACTATGTGAAAAGATGGAGAAATAAGGCTACACTTCTCAAAAGGAGGCCTGATGAGTTAGACCAAATCAGGATGATAGTCAGAGGCATCCTACCCAACCTCTATGAAAGGCTATCTCACACCCTTATAAGGGACTTCAAAGATCTTCTTCAAGCTAGTCTACAAATTAAAGAGTGGGAAAGGGAGAAGAACCGTTTTTCGGCATGAAGGAATGAGAAAGGGAACTACTAGTCGGGCAATCAAAGCATGCAAAAAGAAGTTGATGTTAATGCGATTGGTCAAGGAAATAAAAGACAATTCTTAGAATTGGGGAAACCTCTATCTTGGGTTTTCAACAAGCTACAGAAGAAGGGGTTGTTATAACCGTTGGCTCCTCGACCGTTACATAATCCTCTGCCACCAAACTTAAATGCTGAGGCCTTCTGTCAATCTCATCAAATGCAAGGGCATGAAATGGATAAATGTGCTCATCTAAGTCAAGAGATCCAAGATTTGATTGACAGTGGTAAGTTACCTGAGCCTGATAAGCCCATCAGGTAGCATTTTTTTGGCCCAAGCACTTATTTGTTGAGGCAAAACTGATCCAATTCAGAGTTGTTGATGTTTATACCGATCAATCATGGAAAAAAAATTCTGATTCATTCCGATTAAGCTTCCTTCCTATTAATCTGGAAGTTCTTCTCAGATACAAGGAAATGATTCAGTTCCAGAGCCAAAGATCGTAGTTCTCGAACGAGCAATCAAAAAGATTCTGGAGCATCTTCAAGTTTAGGTATTGTTCCTCCAATGATCGTAGTACCAAGCACTTCTTGGCGAGCTCTAATATGATCAGATTTATAAGTAAGCATCTCTTGTAAAATATGAGAAACACCAAATCCCTCTAGAGCCCAAACCTCCATTTCTCCGACCCGTTGTCCCCCTTGCTTGGTCCTTCCTCTAAGGGGTTGTTGTGTAACAAGTGCATAATGTCCACTGGAATGTCCATGTATTTTATCTTCAACTTGATGAATTAATTTCAAGATATAAGGCTTTCCTATTATAACAGGTTGTTCAAAAGGATCCCCTGTTCTTCCATCAAATATTCTACTTTTTCCTAGATACTCGGGTTCAAATACCCACGGATTAGCTATTTGCTTACTGGCTTCATATAATTCAGAAAACACTAGTTTCCTCGAAGCCTCTTGTTCATATCTCTCATCAAAGGGTGCTATTCGATAATGTCTATCTAGCAGACCTCCCGCTAACCCGAGTGAGCATTCAAAATATCTGTCCTACATTCATTCATGAAGGTACTCCTAATGGGTTGAAGACCATATCAACAGGTTTTCCATCTTGTAAATAAGGCATATCCTGTCTAGGCAAAATTTTTGAAATGATGCCTTTATTTCCATGTCTTCCAGCTACTTTATCACCCACTTTGATTTCACGTTTTTGTAAAATATATACACGAATCGTTTCAGGATTATAACAGGAACCCCCCTTTTTCTGGATCCATCTCACGTCAATAACTCGACCCCTACCACCTATAGGTAGTTTTAGACAAGTTTCCTTTGAAGTCGATACCTGAATACCAAGTATGGCTCTTAATAATCTATCTTCCGGGGCATACGATGATTCTTTCGCCATTTGAGGCATTAATTTACCTACTAAAATATCGCCCGTCTCTACCCAAGATCCCAGCATCACAATTCCCTTTTTGTCTAAATTTCGGAGTAAATGGGCTTCTAGATGCGGTATTTCGTTACTGATCCTTTCAGGTCCTTGACTTGTCACATGAGTCTGAATTTCATATTTCCATATGTGAAAAGAAGTATAAATATCTTCATATACCAGATGTTCGCTAATGAGTACCGCATCCTCAAAATTGTAACCTTCCCATGGCATATAAGCTACTAATACGCTTTTGCTTTTGCCCAAGGCGAGTTCCCCACCAACTATAGCGGCACCATCCGCTAAAACTTGTCCCTTTTTAATGCATTTACCCCCCCTGAACCTGGGTTTTTTGATGCATACAAGTATTTTTGTTGGAATGTTGATACATAACTAATGGAATGTGTAGAGTATCCCCATTACCCGATAAAATGATCTTGTCAATATCAGTATAAATTATCTTTCCCTCGTGTTCGACTATAGCAGGAACCCCTAAATCTAGAGCCACTTGGTGTTCCAATCCAATTCCAACAATGCATTTTTCAGATCGAGAAAGTGGAACTGCTTGACGTTGCATATTAGAACTCATTAAAGCCCAATTTGCATCATTATGCTCGATAAAAGGAATGAGGGAAGCTCCAATAGAAAAATATTGGAAGGGAAAAATACTTTGAAAATGTACCTGTTCCCATGCAATAGTCAGGAATTCTTAACGATATCGAGCTGGAGCAACCTGTTCTTCCTAAACACCTCGATTCAGTGCCAAAGAATTTCCTGCCGCTACCATATAGTATTCCTCTTTATTTGGTGATAAATAAAACATCCGTACTTTTTTTGATCTCTCAGAGATTTCATAAAATGGGTTTTCTAAAGACCCCCAATGACCAATCTTGGCATGAATTGCTAAAGACCCAATAAGTCCAACATTGATTCCTTTAGATGTATCAATTGGGAAAATGCGCCCATAGTGACTAGGGTGGATATCTCGTATTCAAAAACTAGTAATTCGTCCTGTTAATCCTCCAGGACCCAAATAACTCGATTTTCTCCCATGAAATATTTGTGTCAATGGATTAGTTCGATCCAAAACTTGAGATAATGGGTGTAATCCGAAAAAAGATTCATAAGTGGTTGTTAATGGAGTTGAAGTTGCCAAATTTTGAGGGGTCGGTATCAATTTATGCCTAATTACTCCACATATAGTCCCTCTAACCACATTTTCCAAAAGAATCAGAGCCAATCCGAGTTGATCTTGTACGAGATCTGCTACAGAACGAATACATTTATTTTTTAAATGATTCATATCATCAAGTGTACCCATTCCAAATTTCATTCCAATCAAACGATCTGCAGCTGCCAATATATCTCGTGGTAACAAAAATGTATTGTTATAGGGTATATCAAGATTCAGTCTCCGGTTCATATTTAATCGGCCAATCCTTCCTAATTCACATCTTTGTTGAAAGAATTTCTTTTGTAATTCCTTACATAAGGATTCAGAAAATACTGGTTCTCTGCCTACACAAGTAAACTGTTGATAAAACTCCAAAATGGCATTTTCCTTTGACCCAATTTTTTTTCCTTATCATTTAGGAAAGATAAGAAAATTTCAGGGTAGCACACATTCTCTAAAATTTCTCTTAGATTCAAACCCATAGCTGATGATAAAACTAGAATAGATATTGTTAGACAAATGACCTTAATTTTGATCCTTGACAACTCAAATGGATGATCTATTTAACTTGTGTTTGAGAAATCTTGTTGCAGGATTAGGTTGCTTCAAATAAGGTGAACAGAACACTTATAGCGGTCGCACCTCACCTGAATACGACCGCTCCATGTAATTAAAAGAAGAAACCTTATCACAGTAGGTTTCGCGGTCAGAAGTTCGACCTATGTCGCGACCGCTCCTACAGAATAGCGACCGTTCTAATTCATGGATGACCGCTACTCAAGGAACTTAAATCATTACAATCACAGTAAGGTTCGCGGTGACAAGAATGGTGAATGACTCGACCTCGCTTAACACAATAGCGACCGCCCATTCAGAATCGCGACCGCTCTACCATTCAAGAAGAAATTGTTTGAAGAGACAGTAGGTTTCGCGTCCTCAGGAGCGTCCAGAAGTTCGACGCGAGTTTCTCAATTCGACCGCGATAATCTACATAGGGCGACCGCGACATTCAAATTATGGCGGACATTCAATTTTGCCCTGTCAGAGAATGACACGTAATATGACCGTTATAAACCCACTTGATTATTCAAAAAGGGCGACCGCACCATTGCTAGGCGCGACCGTCCCGACAAACACAGCTGGGCAAGAAACCGGTCCGACAAACACAGCATGGGCAAGATTCCAGCTGCACAGCACTAAAATTCGACCGTTGAAGCTTTTTTAAAAGCAGCGACCGTCCCTTGTTAAAGGACGACCGCGAGAAGCATTAGAGCGACCATCCTTATATTAAGGGCGACCGCGAAGTGCTTCGGACAGTTTAAGTAAAGTAGGTCTAAACTGCCAAGACTTTATTCTCATTATCTATAACGGCTAGTAAGACCACTTTGGCTATAAATACAATGTCTCTCTGAGAAAACAAAAAAAGAAAAAGCAAGAAATCAGATTGTAATAGCCAAGCAACAAATTTTCATTTACTTAAACTTACAATTAAATTGTATTGAATGTTAGGTGTTAGCATTGAAAACACCATTGTATAAGTTTGAGTGTGAGCTTGGGAAACACTTAGGTTGTGAGAGTAAGCCTTGTAAAACTCTTGTTTGGGTTGTAAGTGTGAGCCTTAGAAAAACACTTGTAAAGTTAGGTGTGAACTTGTGAAAACACCAAAGTTGGAAGTGAGCTTGTAAAAACTTCAAAGTCTAGTGGAACCTTAACAAGTTGTTAAGGAAGTGGATGTAGGATTGAAGTAAATCCGAACCACTATAAATCTTGTGTGTTCTTTCTTCCTTCATTTCTCAACAATCTTTATATTCCGAATTTCTTGTTTGTTGAGTTTTTTAAATTGTCATTATTTCTTGAGGAAACCAATTCACCCCCCCCCCTCTTGGTTGCCATCTTAGGACAACAATTGGTATCAGAGCCCTTAGATTTCTTAAACTTAATTGTGAAATCTGATCCACTATGGCAACTTCTTCTTCATCAAGCTCTCATGGAAATCTTAATTCTATTCTTAGACCCTACTTTGATGGAACTGATTATTCATACTGGAAACACAAAATGTATTTGTTTCTAGATAGTGAAGGGATTGAACTATAGGATTTCGTGGAAAATGAATGGAAATCTCCTACCCACGAAGTTGACGGTATTCAAGTTCCACTTCCCAAAGCTCAATGGTCAACTAGCAATGTCAGAGATCGATTCAAGAACAATAGAGCTACTTCCATCTTGATGAATTCCATTTCAAGGGAAGAAGGCGGAAGAGTTCAACATTTAACTTGTGCACATTGCATTTGGAAAACACTTGAAAACTACCATGAAGGTACGACTCAAGTGAGATTTACCAAAAAACAAATGCATGTTCATGAATATGAGCTATTCAAGATGAAACCAAATGAAAATGTCACCGACATGACCAATCGCTTACTTGTAATTGTCAATGAACTAAAGAAGTATGGCAAGGTATATGATCAAGGTGATGTAAACAGCAAAATCTTGAGAGCCCTAAGAGCTAGAAAGAACTTTGAATCCAAAGTATCATCCATAGAAGAAGCTCATGATCTCAGCACATTAAGAACCGACGAGCTAGTTGGAAAATTACTCACATTTGAGCTACACAGTGAGAAAGAAGAAGATCAAGGTGAGAAAGAAAAGAGAAAACCAATTGCACTCAAAGCAATCAAAGAAGCTGAGAGCTCAAGCAATGAAGGTACTGATGATGAAGATGAAATGGCAATGTTCTCTAAAAGAATCAATGAATGGAAAAGGAAGAAAAGATTACAAGCAAACAAAGGTACACCTCCAAAATTCTCCTTCAAAGATAAAGAAAAGAAAAATGAGGTAAAGTGCTATGAATGTGGAAAAACTGGTCACATCAAATCAGATTGCTACAAATTAAAGAACAAAAGGAAATGGGATAAAGAAAAGAAAAAGTCTCTCAAAGCCACATGGGATGACTCTTCTTCAAGTGAGGAAGAAGAAGAAGAAGGAATTGCAAATCTGTGTCTTATGGCTATTGAAGATGACTCCAATGAGGTAAGTACTCAATCTTTTGATCTTGTAGCACATGATGATATAAATGATATAGATGATAGTGATTTGATTGAGCACATGAATTTTAAAATTGAAAAATATTTCTCTAAAATGATGCTCTATAAAGAGAAAAACTCTAAGTTAGAAAAAGATTTTATATGCTTAAAGAATTCTACCTTAGAATTGAAAACCTCAAATGAACACTTGATGAATACAATAGGAGAGTTAAATAAAAACTCACATGACTTAGAAAAAGTGATTAAAGAGAATGAAACTTTGAAGCATGAACTAAAAGAACTAAAAGAATTAATTTCCAGATTTCATAAAGGAAAGGAAGCATTGAACACATTAATTAATAATCAAAGATCACCTTCCTTGAAATATGGATTAGGATTCAATGGCTCAACCAACATTGCACCTAGCAAACCAATATTTGTGAAAGCATCTACAATTGAAACTTCTAATGCTCATATCAAAGATGCTTGCACCAAGTCTAAAAGAACTTCTTATGGTTCACTAGGAGATAAAGCCAAAAATAATTATGCATTATTGTTCACTAAACTTGCACAAAAGAAATCACATACTTGTGGCTGTATGCATAATACGATAAATACAAAAAGAAAAATGCAGAAGTATAAAATACCATGGCGATGCACATATTGCATGAAATTTGGACACAAAAATTTTTCTTGTTATATAAGAAAGGCTCATCTCAAGTTAGAAGACACTTCTACTACTAACCATCAAGGACCCAACTTCATGTGGGTACCTAAAAGAAGATGATCACAATTGTCTTGCAGGTATGCCTAAAGTCTACTATCAATGAAAGCACATGGCTTGTGGATAGTGGATGCTCAAGGCATATGACTGGAAATGCAAAGCTCTTTACAAGTATTACCTACAAGCATGGAGGTAATGTAACTTTTGGAAACAATGCTAAAGGAAAAATTCTTGGTGTTGGCTCCATTGGTTCTATTGGTAAGGATTTAATTAAAGATGTATGGCTTGTTGATGGTTTGAAACATAACCTGCTAAGTGTTAGTCAACTTTGTGATAAAGCATACTTTGTCAAGTTTGATTCCAAAGAATGCAAGATCACGAATTCAAATGATATTATCATATTTAAAGGCACTAGAACAAACAACAATTATAATGTCAGCATACATTCAAATCATACATGTTTAATGTCTACTAATAATGATGCATGGTTATGGCATAGAAGACTAGGACATGCTGGTATGGATCAATTGAAATATATTTGCAATGAGAACCTAGTTGATGGCTTACCTAAGATAAAATATGATAAAGATAGGATTTGTGAACCTTGTCAACATGGTAAGCAACATAAAAGCTCATTTAAATCAAAAAGTGTTATAAGCACCTCTAGACCTTTAGAGCTCATTCATTTGGATTTATTTGGACCAAATAGAGTTACAAGCTTAGGAGGCAAATCATATGCATTTGTTCTTGTTGATGATTACTCTAGATTCACATGGGTTAATTTCTTAGCTCAAAAGAATGAAGCCTTTAATTGCTTCAAAACATTTGCAAAAAAAAGTTCAAAATGAAAAAGGATATGTGATCACATCTATTAGAAGTGATCATGGCAAAGAATTTGGAAATGAAAATTTTGAAAGATTTTGCAATGAACTTGGCATTTCACATAATTTTTCTGCTCCTAGAACTCCACAGCAAAATGGTGTAGTTGAAAGGAAAAATAGAACTTTAATTGAAATGGCTAGAACAATGCTCAATGAATATGATTTACCATCTTATTTTTGGGCAGAAGCCGTTAATACAGCTTGCTACATTGCAAATCGTGTTTACAAAAGGCATTTAACTAATAAAACTTCTTATGAGCTATGGAATGGAAGAATACCCAGAATTGGATATTTTAGAGTATTCGGATGCAAATGCTTCATATTGAATACCAAGGATAATCTTGGAAAATTTTCATCCAAATCAGATGAAGGCATATTCTTAGGATATTCATCATATAGCAAAGCATATAGAGTATTTAACATGAAAACTCTAGTAATAGAAGAATCAATGCATGTTGTATTTGATGAATCATCTAAACTTGATCAAAAGAAAGGTATTACTTTCAATGACCCTGCAGATAATCTTGAACCTCTTGAATCTATTGATGCTCCAAAGATCAATCAACTTGAAGAAAAGACTCAAGATCTACCTAAGGATTGGCAATACAAGAAAGATCATCCAAAGGAACTCATCATTGGAGAAACATCTAAGGGAGTAATAACTAGATCTAAAATTAATCATGATGATGTTAATTTTGCTTTTGTTTCTCAAATTGAACCAAAAACTGTTGAGGAAGCTTTAAATGATGAAAATTGGATAATTGCAATGCAAGATGAACTTAATCAATTTGAGAGAAATAATGTTTGGCAACTTACTCCTAGACCTAAAGATCATTCTATAATAGGATGCAAATGGGTTTATAGGAATAAGCTTGATGAAAATGGTCATATTATTAGAAATAAGGCAAGATTGGTAGCAAAAGGCTATAATCAAGAAGAAGGTATTGACTATGATGAAACCTTTGCCCCTGTAGCAAGATTAGAAGCTATTAGGATATTACTTGCTTTTGCATGTCACATGAACTTTAAACTTTTTCAAATGGATGTTAAAAGTGCATTTCTAAACGGAATTATAAGTGAGGAAGTTTATGTTGAACAACCTCCTGGTTTTGAAAACTACAAATTTCCTGATCATGTTTTCAAACTTACCAAAGCTTTATATGGACTGAAACAAGCACCAAGAGCTTGGTATGACAAACTTAGTGCATATTTACTTGAAAATGGTTTTGCGAAAGGAAAAGTAGACACAACTCTTTTTGTTAAAAAGGATAAGCATAACATTTTGATTGTACAAATTTATGTGGATGACATAATATTTGGAGCTACTAATGAAACCTTGTGCAAAGAATTTGCTTCTTGTATGACTAAGGAATTTGAAATGAGCATGATGGGTGAACTCAAGTTCTTCCTTGGACTGCAAGTCAAGCAATGTGAGGATGGGATCTTCATCAACCAATCCAAATATACAAAAGAACTCATCAAGAAATTTGGAATGGATGGCTGCAAAACTAGCAAAACTCCTATGAGCACATCCTTGAAATTAGGTAAAGATGAAAATGGTAAAGCAGTAGATGAGAAGAAATATCGAGGTATCATCGGATCACTACTTTACTTAACCGCATCTAGGCCTGATATAATGTACAGTGTATGTCTTTGTGCTAGATTTCAAACTTGTCCTAAAGAATCACACTTGAATGCCACTAAGAGAATCTTGAAATATTTGAGTGGTACAATGTATTTAGGACTTTGGTATCCTAAAAACACATCATTTCATATTATAGGATTTTCAGATGCAGATTATGCTGGTAGCATCTTAGATAGGAAAAGCACTACAGGAGCATGTCACTTTCTTGGTAATTGTCTAGTTTCTTGGCATAGTAAGAAACAAGCATCGGTTGCTTTATCCACAACGGAAGCTGAGTATGTTGCAGCATGTTTTTGTTGCACACAAGTATTATGGATGAAACAACAATTGCTTGACTATGGTAAGGTTTTTAACAATATTTCCATTAAATGTGACAACACTAGTGCTATCAATTTGTCTAAAAATCCTATCCAACATTCTAGATCCAAGCATATAGATATTAGACATCATTTTTTGAGGGAAAATGTACAAAATCAGAACATAATCTTAGAATTTATAGATACACAAAATCAACTTGCTGATGTTTTTACAAAACCCTTGAATGAAGATAGACTTAACTTCATTAAACTCAATTTAGGAATGATTGATGGAATCACTTTGAATTAATTAAAACTTTTGCCTTTCAATGAAGTTTCTATGTGAATGAATTTAATGGTTCTTAACACTCTTGAAATAGTTTCTATCTTTCCTTGAATCTTTCAATTTTTAAGTATTTAGCGGTCGCTCCAGAGTCCTTTCGCGATCGCTATCTTGTCTGTCAGTTTCATTCAAACTAATGACTCTATGCGCGGTCGAGAAAATTTGTGCGCGGCCGCACCAATTTGAATAGTTTCGACCGTTACAGTTACTTTCCTCACTCGCGAGCATACTTATCTTGACAATGGTCGCTAGACCATAAGTAGCGATCGCACTATCTTCAATCCGCGACCGCACCCTGTACACTCTGCTCGAAAATTTATAACCGTTGGCTGTGTGACAGGTCGCAACTCTTAATATCCAACAGTCAAAAATGACTATTTTCTTAACTCCATCTATTTAAGAGTAAGTTACATCAAATTTCTTGGATATTTTGCTTCTGAAAACAATCTAAAACCCTAAAATCTTCTCAACTCATCTGCTTCTCAAATCAACCTCTGTTTTCCTGCTCTCATCTGTTTCTTCTATTCTAATGGCTCCCAAAAGAAAAACCACTTCCAAAATAAAGGGACAAGCCAAGAGAGTTCCAGGAATCACCATTAGAGAACCCGAAGTTGTTCCCCCATCTCCTCCTCAATCTAAAAGAGGTGAGAAAATTCACAAACATCACCATCAAACCACTGAAGAAGATGTTAGGTATGCCATGCTAAAGAGAAAGAAGGTTGAAGGCACCAAATCTCCTTTTGGTGGGATGCTTTCTGCCTTGAACATCAAGGACGAAATTGAGAGATTACTGGATGTCCTTGGATGGAGAAAATTTGTCTTTCCAGAAGAGGTAGGCTACTCTAGTCTGAGTAAGGAGTTTTTAATGTCTCTTCAAATAGAGAAGAGTGCAAATTCTGCACTAGGGTGGTATGGGGTTAGATTTAAGCTCTTTGATCAATACCAAGCCCTATCTCTAGAAGATTTTGGCAGCATTTGGGACTTCCCTTCTGAAGGTATAACTTCTTACAATGACCAAATCTTCTCTAATCAAACTCTTTCAGCTTTCTGGCAAGAAATTTCCATTGAAACCTCTTTTGAAAAGGAATCCAAAGCCAGACACATCAAAACTCTCACCCATTGGATGCTCCATAGGATTATCACCTACACCATCCATCAAAGAGCAGATGGGAATGAGAAAGTAACCAAAAGAGACCTTATCTTTCTCTATGCTTTCACCCACAACATCAAAATAAACACCACCAAGTTCTTAATTGACACCTTTTATCATCATGCTGTAACAAGAACTGGTACTTTCTTTCTATCCTCTCAAGTTACTCAAATAGCTAGACACTTAAACCTTCTGAATGATCTGAATCTAGCTACTTTGAGAAACCCTTTCACTCTTGCTTCTTGTGCTATCACAATCGATTACTTAGAGCATGCAGGATGTGTTAGGAAAATTGAAGGAACATATGTATATTACTTTGGCAAGAAAGGAGTTGTGGACAAACAAAAGAAGAGGCCAAGGTATACAATTGAGGAAGAAGGAGATTCAGTTGAAGTTGCTGTGGAATTACCTCCAAAAGCAACTTCATCAAAAGCTGCTCAAGAAACTACTTCATCCTCCACTCAACTCATCCTCCAAGCTATCAAAACTCTTTCCAGGAAATTCTCCAAGTTCAAGAAAAGTGTATCCAAGAGATTTCAGCACTTGAACAAGAGAATTGACCTTATATCTCATATGCACCATGATCTCTATGACATGCAAGGCAAATTGGACTTGCCCCAGTGCAACCTTGAAGATTGGGATATAAGTGATCATACCCAAAGCATTCCTGAAGAAGAAGAGTCCATCAGCACTAGCTCTGCCTCTGTTGCTCCTAAAGATAAAGGAAAAGCTCCTTTAGTTGAAGAAGAGTTAGATGTAGATGATGACTCTGAATAGCTTAAAACTTTTTGTCTCTATTGTTTGCATTTTCATATGTTTATTGCTTTATTTTCTGCCTTTGTACTTTTCTCTATCCTTAATAAACATGTCTGTTTCAAATGTTATTTGTTTTTTCCTTATTTGTTGTGATTGTTGCTTTTAATAATTTATCCAATGGAAGACACATTTGTTTAAACATTTGATTTACTTTTGCCTATGACAATGGGGGAGAAAATAACAAAAATGGAATGAAAATGGATATATAAAATAATAGGTGAGAACATAGTACATTGGGGGAGAAAGAGATAATGGCATAACATAGAATACATAACCTAATGCACCAAGTCAATGCTCTAAACCAAAAATTGTTGCATATGTTAAGGGGGAGCATTTTTAGACTTATTATTTTTTCTTATCATTCCATTTGAATTGTCAAAGTCAAAATGGGGGAGATTGTTAGACAAATGACCTTAATTTTGATCCTTGACAACTCAAATGGATGATCTATTTAACTTGTGTTTGAGAAATCTTGTTGCAGGATTAGGTTGCTTCAAATAAGGTGAACAGAACACTTATAGCGGTCGCACCTCACCTGAATACGACCGCTCCATGTAATTAAAAGAAGAAACCTTATCACAGTAGGTTTCGCGGTCAGAAGTTCGACCTATGTCGCGACCGCTCCTACAGAATAGCGACCGTTCTAATTCATGGATGACCGCTACTCAAGGAACTTAAATCATTACAATCACAGTAAGGTTCGCGGTGACAAGAACGGTGAATGACTCGACCTCGCTTAACACAATAGCGACCGCCCATTCAGAATCGCGACCGCTCTACCATTCAAGAAGAAATTGTTTGAAGAGACAGTAGGTTTCGCGTCCTCAGGAGCGTCCAGAAGTTCGACGCGAGTTTCTCAATTCGACCGCGATAATCTACATAGGGCGACCGCGACATTCAAATTATGGCGAACATTCAATTTTGCCCTGTCAGAGAATGACACGTAATATGACCGTTATAAACCCACTTGATTATTCAAAAAGGGCGACCGCACCATTGCTAGGCGCGACCGTCCCGACAAACACAGCTGGGCAAGAAACCGGTCCGACAAACACAGCATGGGCAAGATTCCAGCTGCACAGCACTAAAATTCGACCGTTGAAGCTTTTTTAAAAGCAGCGACCGTCCCTTGTTAAAGGACGACCGCGAGAAGCATTAGAGCGACCATCCTTATATTAAGGGCGACCGCGAAGTGCTTCGGACAGTTTAAGTAAAGTAGGTCTAAACTGCCAAGACTTTATTCTCATTATCTATAACGGCTAGTAAGACCACTTTGGCTATAAATACAATGTCTCTCTGAGAAAACAAAAAAAGAAAAAGCAAGAAATCAGATTGTAATAGCCAAGCAACAAATTTTCATTTACTTAAACTTACAATTAAATTGTATTGAATGTTAGGTGTTAGCATTGAAAACACCATTGTATAAGTTTGAGTGTGAGCTTGGGAAACACTTAGGTTGTGAGAGTAAGCCTTGTAAAACTCTTGTTTGGGTTGTAAGTGTGAGCCTTAGAAAAACACTTGTAAAGTTAGGTGTGAACTTGTGAAAACACCAAAGTTGGAAGTGAGCTTGTAAAAACTTCAAAGTCTAGTGGAACCTTAACAAGTTGTTAAGGAAGTGGATGTAGGATTGAAGTAAATCCGAACCACTATAAATCTTGTGTGTTCTTTCTTCCTTCATTTCTCAACAATCTTTATATTCCGCATTTCTTGTTTGTTGAGTTTTTTAAATTGTCATTATTTCTTGAGGAAACCAATTCACCCCCCCCCCCTCTTGGTTGCCATCTTGGGACAACAGATATTTTCTGTTTCCTAGTCACACGAGC
Organism: Garcia nutans; assembly: GCA_947685225.1. Taxonomy (NCBI): domain Eukaryota; kingdom Viridiplantae; phylum Streptophyta; class Magnoliopsida; order Malpighiales; family Euphorbiaceae; genus Garcia; species Garcia nutans. The sequence continues at coordinate 8,322,687 of CANTUV010000003.1, read as the reverse complement.
CCATATCCTTGCTTTTCTATTAATCTGTAATTCTACTCTTCCCCCCTAATCTAATATTATGGTGCCGGTATAGACCGAAATTCCGTTATGATCCAATTCTGACTGGTAATAGATACCGGGACTTTGTAATATTTGATTGATCACAATTCTATATATTCCATTTATTATAAAAGTTCCCATGGAATTCATTAGAGGAATGTTTATAATAAAAATTGTTTGTTCTTGTATATCCCTACTGGTTTTCCCAATTAATCCCGCGGATACATATAATTTAGAAGAATATGTAAGTGATTCATATATAGCATCTCTTTCTTTTATCAGCGGCTCCACCAATTGATATGTTTCCACAAATAATTGAAATTCAATTTCTTGATCTGTGTCTTCAATTTTTGGAAACTTAGAAAATTCTTCTCTTAAGCCCTGATCAATGAACCTACAAAATCCTTCAAATTGTATCTGATTAAATCCAGGTATTGTAGACATTCCCTCATTTCCATCCCCGAGCATTTTAAATTTCCCGTTTATTAAAAAAAATCCCATTATTGGATCGTTCTTCATTCAATTATATGGATCAACGATCTAGCAATGATGAAATTTAGATTTTGTTTACAGAATCACATAAAATTTTATCTAACTCCATAGATGGATATGGAATGTATGAAATACGTATGAACAAAGGAATAAAGAGAATTTTATACTCAAATTCGAATTTGCAACAGATACAATTGGAAAGGAATTTCAAAATTTAGATTGTGTGCCTAGATGTTAATCAATTTTCAGAGTTCTGTGTTTGGCAGCATGCCTATGAGGTTATTCTCATTATTTGCCTTTGGGGCTAGCTTTTGAGCAATTATTTGATTTACCTTCAGGCTAGACATTAGACATCACCTGCCTTCAGGCTAGATGCTGGGCATCACTATGAATTGCCTTCGAGCTGGACGCTAGGCATCACTTTGCTTCGAGCTAGACACTGGGTGTCAATATGGACCAAAACATTAACTCTGGAATTTGAATAATATATTAGATTATTTGGGCCCATGCTTGTGCCTGTTTCATATGAATTATAAGACAATTGAAAAATATATCTAAAATGAAATAGTAGGTCACATAGGGACATGATGTCCATAAGCATTGTACATTGGCATTGCATGTAAATTTGTAAATGATGAAAGAATATGATGATAAATGATCTTAGTGTTGTGAATGTGATTTTCTATAGTGTATGTATATGTTGTTTATAAGTAGCATTAAGTTTTTGAGCTTAGCACGGTTGTGTGAATTGCGCAGGTGAGTAGATTGCTGATCCAAGAATTGGAGAGTGGTACTACAAGAGAACTAAGGGTATTATGAGGTCAATTAGAAGGTTGTGCATGCTTGTACAATGTGTTATGTTGTATTTTGATCATATGTATATGTATATAAGTGAATTTTGGAAAAAAAATGTATAAATGTATATATAATTAAATAAAAAGTTCCATGATTTTGGAAATGTCACTTCTTGAAAAGGAGATTTGATAATTTAAAATGTTCTTACACTAAATTTATTATTAATGTGGAATTAAGGTAAATATTTAAACAATACTATAATGTGACATTCTTATATTTTATATGCGTATTGTGTGTTTATGGGGTATATGTATGGTGTGTTTATAAGGTATAGGGTGTTACAATTATTTTGGTATCAGATCTTAGGTTTGAGATTCTCAGCCTGATTGAGTTTTGAGAAAGAAATGGAAATTTTGGAAAAGTGAATCGAGTTGTGATACATGCATATGCATTAACACCTAGGATGGTCTCAGATGTGACATTATGTGGTTTATGATGTGAGGTGTTTGAATGATATGAGTTAGATGATAGTGTGGAAAATGAGGTTCCACATGAGAGTAAAGCTAGATAAAGAAATGATGTGGGAAGAGTTATATAATTTTAATTGATGAATTAAAGAAATGGAGTTTTCCTTAAGTAAAACTATTTTTGAAAGTATTGATTTTTGAAATGTGTTTGTGAAATAAGTTATAAGAGAATGAATTTGAGAATAATGTTAGAATTGAGTTATATGATTATAAAAGAAAATGTGTGAGCGGGGATTTTTGCCCCCACTCTCAGTGGAATGGTTCTTGAGACTTCGACACTGTTTAGGCTCGGGGCCTTAGAGAACACGGATCTAAGTCCGGAGAAAATGAAGTCGACACTTGGACGGGTAGGGAAAAAGAAACTGGTGGATGACTCGATTCCTAAGGAATCCCCAACCCCTTAATGGGTTCGAAAAGTTAGGTACGTGTGGGGAAGGTGAGAAATAGCCCAACACACCCACAACACCCGGTTCATTGGAACCGGCCTCCTTTACAGGTCTTAATATTATAAAATTCTTAAGTATAATAATATTATCCATATTACACATAATAATTGAAAGAAAGCATCATTATATTAAAATCAAAGCAATGTCCAAATAAAGAAAATAAATGGACACCCATCCAAGGATGGAAACATGTCCTTACATCTCATGCCTAAATAGGACACCCACCGAAAGGTAGAAGCATGCCCTTTACATTAGTTCTAAAATAGAAAAGCAATTTAAGTTACATGATATTCAACTAATGAGGTATCCAACAATTTGAAACATACCTCTTACAACATTTGGAAATCTAAATAAATTGATAAAAGTAAATAACCATTCGTATCTAAACCGAAACCTGATTGTATTAGGTTTCGGAAAATTTGCGTCGGAAAAATTTCGCTAGCAAAAAAAACTACTGCGGAAAAACTGCGCTGGCAAAAAAGCTGCCGCAACTGGCTGCGGCAAAGCGCGCGGAACGGGCCCGCAGGAATTTCCTGCCGGCGAAATGCCCACGGGCCCGTGCTGAATCGTCGCCGATTTTTCCGTCGCCGATTTTTTTTGTTATTTGTTATTTTTTATTATTTTTGAATTTTTATTCATTTCACCATTTTTTACTAAAATAAATATTAAAATTAATTAAGATACCATAAAAATTATTTTAGACTAACTAAAATATTTCGGATAACATAAAAATTATTTTGGACTAATTAAAATATATTGGACCGGACCAGGTCAAAAATTAAGGGTCTACAGCTTGCCCCCTGCTTGAACGATCTGAGACTTAAGTGAAAGAGAGTGAAAAATAATAAGACTTAATTTTTGAGATGGTTATTTAAATTTGTTTTGGGTACTTAGACCCGAGACTGAACTTGATTTGGGTACTTGGACCCGGGATTGGGTACTTGGACCCGAGATTGGGTATGATTTGGGTATTTGGACCCGAGAATGGATTGAATTTGGGTACTTGGACCCGAGATTAGATTTGATTTGGGTACTTGGACCCGAGATTGATTGAATTTGGGTACTTGGACCTAGGATTGGGTACTTGGACCCGAAATTGATTTGATTTGGGTACTTGAACCCGAGATTAGTTACTTGGACTCGAGACTGGGCACTTGGACCCAAGATTGGATTGAATTTGATTTGGGTACTTGGACCCGAAAATGGGTGCTTGGATCCGAGATTGGGTACTTGGTCCCAAGCTTGAATTGATTTGAGTACTTGGACCCGAGAATGGGTGCTTGGACCCTAGATTGGGTACTTGGACCCAAGCTTTAATTGATTTGGGTACTTGGACCCGAGATTGGATACTTGGACCCGAGCTTGAGTTGATTTGGGTACTTGGACCCAAAATGGGTGTTTGGACCTGAGATTAGGTGCTTGGACCAGAGATTAGGTACTTGGACCCGAGCTTGAATTGATTTGGGTACTTGGACCCGAGATTGGGTGCTTGGACCTGAGATTGATTTGATTTGGGTACTTGGACCTGAGATTAGATTTGATTTGGGTACTTGGACTTGAAATTAATTTGATTTGGTTACTTGGACCTGAGAATGAGTTTGACTGACCTTTTATCATTTCAAAAGTTTGATTTCTCCTATTATTCTATGCATTGTTGTTTTTCGCCCACAAAATGGATCTTCATCCTTTGAGATTGGGTATTCATCCTTGAAAATGGATCTTCATCCTTTGAGATCAGGACTTCACCCTTGAAAATGGATCTTCATCCTTTGAGATCGGGTCTTCACCCTCGCAAATGGATCTTTATCCTTTGAGATCGGGTTTTCACCCTTGAAAATGGATCTTCATCCTTTGAGATCGGGTCTTCACCCTTGAAAATAGATCTTCATCCTTTGAGATCAGGTCTTCACCCTTGCAAATGGATCTTCATCCTTTGAGATCAGGTTTTCACCCTTGAAAATGGATCTTCATCCTTTGAGATCGGGTCTTCACCCTTGAAAATGGATCTTCATCCTTTGAGATCGGGTTTTCACCCTTGCAAATGGATCTTCATCCTTTGAGATCAGGTCTTCAACCTTGAAAATGGATCTTCGTCCATTGAGATTGGGTCTTCACCCTTGCAAATGGATCTTCGTCCCTTGAGATCTAGTCTTCACCCTTGCAAATGGATCTTCATCCCTTGAGATCGGGTCTTCACCCTTGAAAATGGATCTTCATCCTTTGAGATCGGGTCTTCAACCTTGCAAATGGATCTTGATCCTTTGAGATTAAGTCTTATATTGGCTTAAACTCTTCTAGCTAGACTGATCTTTTGTCATTTGCGTCATCATTCTTTTGATAGTTCTAATGTTCCATTCTTTTTGTTCTTCCTTTGCAAAAATTCAGCTATTTTTAATTGGACCTTATATCCTCTCCTTGCCCCCCTGTGTGGCAAAATATTTGTAAGTGAGTTTGAAAATATTTGGTATATAAAATTAAAAAATTGAAAAGGAGAAACTTTGCCTCTTGTGTAGGCCCAAACCCATGATTTTTCAATGCGGGCTTTGATTGATGTTTTTGCTGTCTAGTTCTTTGCACGAGCACACATTTCTTCTTTTGCAAAATGGCTGGAGCTTCCACAAGCAAATAGGCTTTCTATGCCCCCTTGATTCAATATCTTCTTTTGATTCTTTACCTCGCAGGGTGTTTGCTATTCATTTGACAAGGAATAGACAACACAAGACAAGAAAGTGCAATATGCTCATGTATGCATGGTATGCATGAATAATACTTACAGTCATTCCATCGACTCACAGACCGAGGTGATCAGCAGAAGTGTTCTCATTGGTTCCATTTTGACGCTTGTTCAAGTCTTGCATTAGAATGACAGTATGCTTCACATTCATGGATTTTATCTTCAAGATGTTGAAAATATGAATAATGGAGACCCCAAGCAGCAGAGTCAAGGATGCATCCATTTCAAACTATGTTTCAGCATGCCAGTTGGTAGCTTCTTCTTGACCTTGCTAATAATCATTTACTTTATCCAACGTGTCTTTCGAGATTCGACAGTTCAACATACTTGATGCGCTCGAATTAACTCTACCACAAAGCGTCACTCGCAAGTATACGAGGTAGCTGTAGCAAAGGTGATCACCCCAAGGTCATCTCACAAGGAAGCTAAAGTGGTTAATTGATTATCAGATTATGAATAACAAGTAATGAAGAAAATTTAAATTGTTAACTAATGAAAAAGATTGATTGAAGTTTAAAACAAATAAAAGTAAACTAAACTGATGTTTTGATTCACTTGATAGAAAGGTCTAGGGTTTGCACTTCTCTACTACTTATATGTATGAATGGTTATTCCTCTTAACTAATTTAATTTCAAAGATTAAATCTCAAACAACTCAATTAATCGAGTCAAGGAAATAAGCTCTCGCATTCAAACCTTTTTCAACTAATCTTGTTATAATTGAAATAATCTTTTTAATAGGTTATATCTCTAATTCACCTAAGTCCCTAATTGAATTGTTCCAGCATTAGACTTCATCTCTCAATCCATCATCTAATACCTAAAACACATAATTGGTGGCCAATCAATTATATATTAACAATATTTCATTCAATCAAGGCTAAAGAAATTATTGGCTAAGAGAATAACCATTTCATACAATCATAGCAGATCTATACAAACCCTAAACTAGATCAAATTAGTTCATATTGCTATCAAACATACTCATCTCATTCATATTCAAAAAAATCAATTCAGACATGATAATATCCATAAATACAATTTCAATGAAAATAAAGAGATAAAGTTCAAGAACAAAACCAAATTACAAACTCCTTGAAGCTTCTGAAGAATTTCTTGTTCAAATCTTGCAAGAAGGATGTATCAATGGCATAAACAATCTAATCTAGCTAGTTTTAATCAAATTATAATCAAAATCAAAGAAAAACAAATGTAAACACTAAGTTCTTCTCTTGACGGCTCAATCTCAGCTCAAAATCGCAACAACCCCAAAACCCTAGCTTCTCTTTTCCTTTTATATGAAACATCCGCTTTAAAATCCGCTACGGCTTTGGTTCATGAGAGACACGGCCAAGTTGGATGTGACTTGACCGTGTGGGTGCTCTTTGGAGGGACACGGCCAGTGACTTGGCCGTGTCCCTTGCATGTGTCACCTACTGTAAGAATTCCTTCTTCTTTTCTTCTTTGATTGAGTGACACGGCCAGTTGGAGGTTGACTTGGCCGTGTTGGACTCTTTTGGAGGGACACGGCCAGTGACTTGGCCGTGTCCCTTGCCTATGTTCACTTCTGTGAGAGTTGCTTCATCTTTGCCTTTGGAACTAAGTGAGACACGGCCAAGTTGGAGTGACTTGGCCGTGTTGGAGCCTTTTTGGAGGGACACGGCCAGTGACTTGGCCGTGTCCCTTGCTTATGTCCTTCTTTGTGACTTGCTCTTCTTCTTTATCTTAGTATGGGACACGGCCAGTGACTTGGCCGTGTCCTCTGCCTGTGTCAGCTACTGTCCATTTTTCCTTCAGTCTTGGTTCCTTGGCTTATTAACCTAAAACAAAACTTCAAACAAACTTTAAACAAAAAGTAAATAAACAATAACCAACAAAAACTAGATAAAAAACGACATAAACACTAAAATAAACTAAAACTACCAAAATTAACAAAAACACTAAATAAACCAATTTAAACTAACATAATACCTAAATAAAACAATAATTATTATAATAAACAAGACACAAATCTATAACAAAAACTAATAAAACAACTACCCCACACTTAAAACTTTGCTTGTCCTCAAGCAAATTCACATGGCATAAATTAAAAACTCAAACAACCTTAACTATAATTCCAGCATATAAGATGAAATCCTTTAAGACTCAGCCATAAATATTTGCAATTTCCTTCAATCAAGATTTTCTTAACTCATTCATTAATCCAGACATACAAACCTTATCTCTCTTCTAAGTGTTTTGCTCGATTTCAAAGGTTAATCACTCAAACCACTCATGACTGCATACTACCATAAACTTGCTTAATTATCCAATCTCCCTCACTGATTTTCTCAAGAAATAATCCGAAGGTCTTTCATTTGGATGTAATGGGGCTAAGGTAAAGGTGTGAGAAAAGACATTTAAGCTGGAGCATCAAGAAATGGAGTATTTACATTAGACAATACTCTTGCTTAAGGAATTCATAACTCCCTCAAATGGCATACTCACAATCCATTAATACTTCACATACTTGCATACTTCAAGAAAAATACATGAGTCGACATTCCTCTTTTGATAACCAATGCTAGAACATTTAAGAATTTTGTATACATATATATATCTTCTTTTCTTTTTTTTACATCATATAAAATTTTTTCTTTTTTTTAATATATATATATATACAAAATATGAATTTTGCATAGAACATCTAGCTTAAAATGTAGGGGAAAAGAATAATCAACTCTTAATCCAATATAATGTGCAAAGTATGCATTTCAACCCCAAATAGCAATACCATTTTTCTTTTTTCTTTTTACTTGCTTACCCCACACTTTGAAATAAACCACCCTATTGTCATATCATAAAACTCCATTCCTTAATGCAAGTATGATGATAATAAGAGAATGCTAAGTTGAGAATTGTGTTGATCAAACAAGAAAAGGTCAAAGGCTCAACTTGGCTCACTAAGGAATTTAATATTAAGGGAGGTCTTTTTAAGCTAAAGGGCTAACCTAATTTGCCTTCATCATTTTAAAACTTGAGATTAAATCATAATGTGAGTTCAATTAGTATGCAAAAGCAAACTCTAGAGATGCAAAATCATGAAGGTGTACACTTAAGAAAAGAAAATTAACTGATAATAATATCAAATTATGAGGCTCAAAACTCACACAGGTGGGTTCACAAAGATTTATATGTCATAAATTGCAGAATGTGAAAATTGATCCTGAATGAATTCAAATGCTAATTTCTATGCTGATACTAAAGTCTCAACTACAATGCTAAAATCACATAAAAGATCAATAAGATTTCAACAATTATGCCATGCACAACAAACATAATAAACAAAACAAGACAAACATTAAAGAAAAGTTTAAAGATTACCCCACACTTTAGAATTTACATTGTCCTCAATGGAAACAAGAATAATAAAGAAAAAAAGTTAAAGGACAACCTGTCTTCCATCGTACCCTGGTGAGGCAAAACCCTAACTTTCCATCACAAACACAAAAGTTCAAAAACAAAAGTACAATAAATAAAAATAAAATATAAAATGTTAACATGAAAACAAAAATAAAAACAAAAACAAAAACACACTAAACAAAATAAAGCAAGGAACTCAAAATCTATGGAAAAGGTGGGCGTGAAGATGATGCAGCCAAGGGATGAAGACTCAAGTTCTTGGCAAGTTTGCCATTAATTTGTTCCAACTGCTGCAAGACCTCAGCATGGTTATGGTCCACCTTGCCTTCCAGTCGATCTACCTTTCCCTCCAAGGCCTCAATCCTAATAAGCACCTCTTGATGTTCCGAGACCGGAGCATCCTCATCTAGATCAAGTGAATCTGAGTCAGAATCTTCTTGAACCCGTGCTCTCTTCTGCCTGTCCTCTGGTGCTTCTGGCTCAGCTGAAGCCATCATATAAGCCCCTCTCCTATGCACTACCATGTGCATCTTCTCAAGTGTAGCTAAATCCAAAGAGTCATTACTCGAAATTCTAGTCATGCAACTGGTACTCGGGTCAAAATTCTCAACAAGGGCTACTGCTAATGTGGTAATCAACCCTCCAACACAAATTGCCCCCTTTCTTTTATTAGCCACAGTATCAAAAATATCGGCTAACCAATAGCCGGCACTAACATGCATTGAATTACAAGCACAATCAAGGAAAAATAGCTCACTTAATTCCACCACACCCGGGCTCTCTTTCCGAGCAAAGAAAACGCAAGACATGAAATGATGTAAATACCTCAAAGCGGAATTTCTTAATTTAGATGCCTTGGCTAATTTGGCCACATAGGTCCCCGAGCCTAATGCTCCCGAAGCAAATTGCTGTTTAAATTCTTTAGGTACTGACCTTTCCCCATGCTGATGGAAACCATATATAGCATTTAACTGTTCAATATTCAGCACAAATGATTTACCCAGCAATTTAAAACTCATTCTAGTGCAGATTTTCTTATCATCTCTTTCAACCTTAAGAGATGTCAGAAATTCCAAAGTCAGCTCCTCAAACTGCAAAGGTCTCAAAGAGACTAGAGTCTCCCACCCAAGAAATTGCAGATATCTATAAAAATTAGTCCTAATTTGCAGAGCATCAAGTGATTCGTCATTAACATACCTTGTCGGGAAAAAACCCCGAGCCAAAAGACTTGCTCTCTTCAAAGATAAAGTTGATGATGAGGAAGAAGCTCCTTCGGTTGTAGGCCTCTTCTTCTTGCGGTGTGAAACAATTTTTGTTCTTGGCATCTTTAGAAATCTAAAAAACTCAAACCAAAACTTGATCAAATCAAAATTTTATGAGAAAAGAAGAAGTTTTAATGGATTATTTTTAGTTTTGGTAAAGAAATTTGAGGTTTAATGGAAGATTTGGAGCTTGGAATAAAAAAGAATAGAGTTTGCGATACAGAGAGCGAGAGAGCGAGAGAGATGAAGAAATAGGAATTTAGGGATTTAATGGAACATCTGTGCAAAAATCGTGGCTTTTTAAAGTGAAAAGATGGGAGACACGGCCAAGTTGTGGGCAACACGGCCGTGTCATGTGCTTTTTGAGGGACACGGCCAGTGACTTGGCCGTGTCCTATGCCTGTGTCTGCTACTGGAACTAGAGGTGCAAAATAAAAAATCAAAGAGCAATTTTTGGTGGAGACTTGGCCGTGTCCAGTGACACGGCCAAGTCCTTTGGCCGTGTCTCCTTCTGCCTTTTCAACTTTTTTTTTTTAAATTTTAATTTGAAATCTTTATTTTATATCACCAAATATCAAAGAAATTGCAAACCTCTTCGATTAACCCTGAAACACATTAGAAAAAATAAAAACCGATCAAAGCACCCATTCCATTTATTTAGACTAAACATAAAATCAAAACTTGCTAAATTTAAAATTACAACTATGAAGAATAAATGCAAACCGATGGGTTGCCACCCATTTAGCGCTTCTTTAATGTCATATAGCTGGACATCATGCAAGGCTTAGGGATCATGAATCAAAGTGTTGTCAATGATCCTCACTTCCTGAAATCCTTCATTGTATGGCTTAACTCTCTGTCCATTTACTTTAAAAGTCTCATTTGTTCGAGAGTTAAGCAATTCAATGGCACCAGAAGGATACACCTGAGTTATCTCGAAAGGACCACTCCATCGAGACTTGAGTTTACCTGGAAAAAGATGGAGTCGAGAGTTAAAAAGTAAAACTTTCATACCTGGACTCAATGTCTTTCGCACTATAATTCTGTCATGAAGTGCTTTAGTGCGATCCTTGTAAATTCTCGAGCTCTCATAAGCCTCATTCCTCAGCTCATCTAACTCTGAAATTTGCAGAAATTGTTCTCTCTTCGCTTTGTCCAAGTCCAAATTCAGAGTCTTGATTGCCCAATATGCTCTGTGCTCCAACTCCACTGGTAAGTGACAACCTTTTCCAAAAACCAATCGGTATGGACTCATACCAAGAGCAGTTTTGAAAGCAGTCCGATATGCCCATAGTGCATCATGCAATCTGTTTGCCCAATCCTTCCTTGATGTGTTGACTGTTTTCTCCAGAATTCCTTTTAGTTGCTTGTTTGATGTTTCAACTTGCCCAGAAGTCTGTGGATGATATGGGGTTGCCACCTTGTGCTTCACACTAGATTTGTGCATTAATTTTTCAAAAAGTCTGTTGCAAAAATGGCTTCCCCCATCATTGACTATTACCCTTGGTGTGCCAAATCTGGTAAGAATATTCTCCTTCCCAAATTTAACAACCACATTAGCATCATTAGTATGGGTGCGGATTGCCTCCACCCATTTGGAAACATAATCAACAGCAACTAAAATATATTCATAACCAAAGGACTTGGGGAAAGGACCCATGAAGTCTATTCCCCACACATCAAATAGTTCAACAACAATATATGATTGAAGGGGCATTTCATTCCTCCTCCCAATGTTACCTACTCTTTGGCAACGATCACAGTGCTTACAATACTCTTGAGCATCTTTAAATAAGGTAGGCCAGTAAAAACCACTTTGAAGCACATTTTCTGCAGTCTTTCTTCCTCCAAAATGACCCCCACAGTGAAAGTCATGACAAAATTGAAGAACACTCAGTTGTTCTTCCTCAGATACACACCTGCGAACTATCTCATCTTTGCATATCCGGAATAGATAAGGTTCATCCCAAAAATAAAACTTACTCAAGTGTAAAAACCTTTTCTTTTCCTGAAATGACATGTTAGTACGCAATATACCACAAGCAAGATAGTTAGCAATATCTGCAAACCAAGGTGCATCAAATACCACAAATAGCTGCTCATCAGGAAATGCTTCTAAATTTTTATGAATGCTATCAAATGCAAGATTTTCACTAAAGAAGGGTAATCTGGATAAATGATCAGCAACAACATTCTCACTACCCTTAGTATCCTTGATTTGGAAATCAAATTCTTGCAATAACAACACCCATCTAATTAAGTGCGGTTTAGCATGTTGTTTTGTTAACAGATATTTAAGAGCTGCATGATCATAATGCACAATAATTTGACCCAATTAAATATGCTCTAAATTTGTCTAAAGCAAAAACAACAGCTAACATTTCCTTTTCAGTTGTGGTGTAGTTCATTTGTGCACTATTCAGGATCAAACTGGCATAATATATTACTCTCAAGTATTTATCAACCCTTTGCCCAAGAACAGATCCTACTGCATGGTTAGAGGCATCACACATGATTTCAAAAGGTAAAGACCAAACAGGAGCTACAATCACTGGTGCACTAGTCAATTTTTCCTTAAGGGAATTAAAAGCTTGCATGCATTGTGCTGTAAATTCAAATGGAACATCATTCCCTAGCAAATGGCACAATACTTGGCTTATTTTGGAAAAATCCTTAATAAATCTCCGGTAAAAACCTACATTCCCTAAAAAACTTCTTATTCCCTTAATAGAGGTAGGTGGGGGTAACTTAGCAATCAATTCAACTTTAGCCTTATCCACCTCAATCCCTTTACTTGACACCACACGACCTAAAACAATGACCTGGGTAACCATAAAATGACTCTTTTCCCAACTTAAAGTAAGGTTACATTCAATGCATCTCTCAAGCACAAGAACAAGTTTATTGAGGCAATTATCAAAAGAATTACCAAAAACAGAAAAGTCATCCATAAATACCTCAATAAAATCATCTATCATGTTTGAGAAGACAGACATCATGCATCTCTGAAAAGTTGCAGGTGCATTGCACAAGCCAAAGGGCATACGCCGAAATGCATAAGTCCCAAAAGGGCAAGTAAAGGTAGTCTTGGACTGATCCTCTGGTGCAATCGGCACCTGATAGTAACCTAAAAGGCCATCCAAAAAACAATAATGTGAGTGTCTAGAAAGTTTATCTAACATCTGATCAATAAAAGGAAGAGGGAAATGATCTTTCTTTGTAGCATTGTTCAACTTCCTATAATCGATGCACATTCTTCACCCAGTAGTAGTCCTAGTAGGAACCAATTCATTATTCTCATTTTTCACCACAGTGATTCCAGATTTCTTAGGAACTACATGTATTGGGCTCACCCACTCACTATTAGCAATTGGATATATTACTCCTTCATCCGGCAATTTGAGCACTTCCTTCTTAACCACTTCACTCATATTTGGGTTAAGGCGCCTTTGAGTCTCCCTCACAGGTTTAGCTCCCTCTTCTAAAGTGATTCTATGCATGCACATTGAAGGGCTAATACCCTTGATGTCACTCAATCCCCATCCTATTGCTTTTTTCAATCTTTTAAGCTCACTCACCAACCTCATCTCCTCCTCTTCACTAAGTTCACTAGATATTATCACATGTAAGGTATTGTGATCTCCTAAAAATACATATTTCAGATTCTTAGGTAACTCTTTCAGCTCTAACTCAAGTGAAGGGTTCTTCTCTTCTTTTTGAATGGGGGGAAGCTCACAAGTTGGGTCCTCCTTAAGTTCCTCTATTTCAGCACTTTCTAAGGTCTCAAGACAACTGGCTATTTCTGCATCAAAAATTTCCAAATCACTATCTAAGGTTAATGCCAGCTCCAATTTATCAGAGGAACCTGTCTGCAAGAAAACATCTGAAACAACTGCATCAACACAATCAATGAAAGAACAATCCTCATATAAAGCAGTTGTAGGAATAGGAGAAGTGTTAAAAATAGAAAATTCAATAGTTTGTCGTAAGACAGTCATTGATAATTTACCATTTTTAACATTTATCAAAGTGTTGTTAGTCGCCATAAAAGGCCTACCCAGCAGAATGGTGTCTGCAGATGGTGAAGAGTTACTTACTTCCATGTCAAGAATAATGAAATCCACAGGTACTATCAAACCACAAACTTTAACTAACACATCTTCTATAACCCCTTTCGGGAATCTAAGAGATCTATCAGCTAATTGCAACACCATTTTTGTTGGTTTAAGTTCCCTTAATTCTAATTCAAGGTACACAGAATAAGGCATTAAATTCACACTAGCTCCTAAATCACACATGCCATCAGTACCCTTTCCATTCCCCATAGTAATTTGAATGATAAAACTACCAGAATCCTTTAGCTTGGGAGGTAGTTTATGCTGCAAAACAGCACTAGCTACCTCTGAAACTATCACCTTTTCATTCGGCTCATACCTTTTTTTCTTGGTATTCAGTTCTTTGAAGAATTTAGCATAAGCCAGCATGTTCTTAATTGCTTCAAGTAAGGGTAAGTTGATACTTACCTTAGACAGCATGTTGAAGATATCTGAAAATTGCTTATCTTTTTTATCATCCTTCAACCTGCTGGGGAATGGTATAGGTGGCCGGTATGGATTGCTTGCCTTGTGCAAATCTACTGTAGGGGACTTCTCCATTTATCTTTCTTCAGCACCTTTGTTCTCTAGTTCTCATTCCTTTTTATTCTCTTGCTCACCTGCATTCACAGAATTATTTTCAACATTATTGTTAATTACCTTGCCACTTCTAAGAACAGTCACTGATTGTGCCTGCTCAGGTTGACTTGGAAAATTCTCCTTTTGTTGAATCTGCATATGTTGAGCAAGTTGCCCCACTTAGGTCTCCACCTTCTTAAAAGATGCTTCTAGTGAATCCAGCCTCTTGTTGTTCATCTCTTGATTTTTAGCACTGACTTGGATAAAAGCCTGCAAACTTTCTTCCAAACTCTCTCTCTTAGGCTGACCTTGATTTGAGGATTGGCCCTACTGTGGGTTCTGTCTCTGGAGCAAATGGAAAGACTGTTAAGCATTATTTGTTGTCCAGGAAAAATTTGGGTGATTCCTCCAACCAGGATTATAAGAATTGGAGTAAGGATCATTCCGGGCCCTTGGTTGAAAACCCCCCATAGCATTAACTTGCTCAGCTTCATTCCCAAAAGACTCATATGCAGAGGGGCATATATTTGCTCCATGCCCAAATGTCCCACAGATTCCACACACTTCTTGAATAGATGAAGAAATATTGTTCTTCATGTTTAGCATCTGAACCTGCCTTGTCAATTCAGCTATTTGACTGACCATCTCACTATTGGCCTCCAGTTGATTCACCCCTTTACTTCTTCCCCTTACACTTTTCTGTTGAGAATTAGCTCCCAACATCTCAAAGATCTCATAGGTTTCATCAGCTGTCTTTTCTCCCATAGCTCCCCCAGCTGCATTATCAACTGTATTCTGAAATTGCTGGGTTAGACCATCATAGAAAAACTGATTAAGAAGTTGAAGTGGGTAGTGATGATGTGGACACTGGATCAATAGCATCTTAAATCTGTCCCAAGCCTCATGAAATGGTTCTCCTTCAAATTGAGAGAATGTAGCAATCTTCCCTCTCAATTCAGCTGTCTTCTGATGTGAATAAAACTTGCCCATGAACTTGTTATAAACTTGCTCCCAAGTTGTCAAAGAATTTTCGGGCAACATCATGAGCCAGCTTTTTGCCCTATCCTTCAAAGTATATGGAAAACACCGCATCCTCAACTGATCCTCTGTTAATCCTCCCAATGGAAAAGTGTTGAGGGTGGAGTAGAAATCCCGAATAAAGTTCAAAGGATCTTCATTTGGAACTCCATAGAATGATGCAGCATGTTGTAGTGAATGTTTTTCAACTCATAATTTCTTGCTGCATCTGTCAGTCTTATGCAAGAAGTGGAAGTTCCAATGACAGGTCTAGCAAAGTCTCTCATCGTTCTTTGCCTTTCTTCAGCCATTTTAACAGATTGTGCAGATTCCGACTCAAAATCAGAAGTGTCCTCCTCTGTAGTATCAAATCCTGTGTATAGTTCAAACTCTTCCATGCTCCTTTTCACTCTCTGAATTTCTAGAATGAATGGATATAGCTCTCCTTTGAGTGATCTCCTGCCTTGCATAAACAAAATTTCTAGAAAAAGAAATTATTAAAAGTAAAAGACAAAATATAATCAAAAGGAAATAATGAAAAATAATCTAAAATATCTATGCTAATAAACAATTTCGCCAATTAGCTTCCCCGGCAGCGGCGCCAAAAATTTGTTGCGCTCGAATTAACTCTACCACAAAGCGTCACTCGCAAGTATATGAGGTAGCTGTAGCAAAGGTGATCGCCCCAAGGTCGTCTCACAAGGAAGCTAAAGTGGCTAATTGATTATCAGATTATGAATGACAAGTAATGAAGAAAATTTAAATTGTTAACTAATGAAAAAGATTGATTGAAGTTTAAAACAAATAAAAGTAAACTAAACTGATGTTTTGATTCACTTGATAGAAAGGTCTAGGGTTTGCACTTCTCTACTACTTATATGTATGAATGGTTATTCCTCTTAACTAATTTAATTTCAAAGATTAAATCTCAAACAACTCAATTAATCGAGTCAAGGAAATAAGCTCTCGCATTCAAACATTTTTCAACTAATCTTGTTATAATTAAAATAATCTTTTTAATAGGTTATATCTCTAATTCACCTAAGTCCCTAATTAAATTGTTCCAACATTAGACTTCATCTCTCAATCCATCATCTAATACCTAAAACACATAATTGGTGGCCAATCAATTATATATTAACAATATTTCATTCAATCAAGGCTAAAGAAATTATTAGCTAAGAGAATAACCAATTCATACAATCATAGCAGATCCATACAAACCCTAGACTAGATCAAATTAGTTCATATTGCTATCAAACAAACTCATCTCATTCATATTCAAAGAAATCAATTCAGACATGATAATATCCATAAATACAATTTCAATGAAAATAAAGAGATAAAGTTCAAGAACAAAACCAAATTACAAACTCCTTGAAGCTTCTGAAGAATCTCTTGTTCAAATCTTGCAATAAGGATGTATCAATGGCATAAACAATCTAATCTAGCTAGTTTTAATCAAAGTATAATCAAAATCAAAGAAAAACAAATGTAAACCCTAAGTTCTTCTCTTGACGGCTCAATCTCAGCTCAAAATCACAATAACCCCAAAACCCTAGCTTCTCTTTTCCTTTTATATGAAACGTCCGCTTTAAAATCCACTACAACTTTGGTTCATGAGAGACATGGCCAAGTTGGATGTGACTTGGCCATGTGGGTGCTCTTTGGAGGGATACGGCCAGTGACTTGGCCGTGTCCCTTGCATGTGTCACCTACTGTAAGAATTCCTTCTTCTTTTCTTCTTTGGTTGAGTGACACGACCAGTTAGAGGTTGACTTGGCCGTGTTGGACTCTTTTAAAGGGACACAACCAGTGACTTGGCCGTGTCCCTTGCCTGTGTTCGCTTCTGTGAGAGTTGCTTCATCTTTGCCTTTGGAACTAAGTGAGACACGGCCAAGTTGGAGTGACTTGGCCGTGTTGGAGCCTTTTTGGAGGGACACGGCCAGTGACTTGGCCGTGTCCCTTGCTTTGTGTCATTCTTTGTGACTTGCTCTTCTTCTTTAACTTAGTATGGGACACGGCCAGTGACTTGGCCGTGTCCTCTGCCTGTGTCAGCTACTGTCCATTTTTCCTTCAGTCTTGGTTCCTTGGCTTATTAACCTAAAACAAAACTTCAAACAAACTTTAAACAAAAAGTAAATAAACAATAACCAACAAAAACATAAACACCATACTAAAAACTAGATCAAAAACTACATAAACACTGAAATAAACTAAAACTACCAAAATTAACAAAAACACTAAATAAACCAATTTAAACTAACAAAATACCTAAATAAAACAATAATTATTATAATAAACAAGACACAAATCTATAACAAAAACTAATAAAACAATACTCCCCTTAAATTGAAGGCTTTGTATGACAACTTTTTTCTTTTTTTTGAATTTTTTGAATTTTTGAATTTTAATTTTGAAATCAAATCTTGGCTTTGCCAAATTAATGTCAATGTACCTCAGGACTTGATTTTTTCAAATTAACATATCTATAACATGACAACCCTAGTTACCGTACTAAACTCGGGAATCATTTCTATTTAAGGAAGAATTGTTGCACTTCAGATAGGCACATACACATTACTTGGCCAAAGGTCTCATTTGAGTTTTAATATTGTCTATCTCATATGCATGCTCATCCAAATTATATCCACTAATAGACTCTACCTACCAAGAGAGATCAACAGGTCTTTGATAGGCTTAAAATGGGGTCTATAAGGGACACGGGTTTAAGTGAAGGCTATTTTGAGATTGGAGCTGGTGTGACACAATGGACAAACCCTCACACTACAAATTTCTTGTTGGATCTTTAGACAGTTGGGAGCAATCTTTTTAGACTCCAAATTCCTTCTATCTTCTTGGCATTAATCTGGATCTTTATTGGAACAATCTTTGCCTTTGCATAATGTTTGGTACCCAAATTCATTTCTTTTCTTCTTCTCCCTTTTCTTTCTTTTTATTTTTCTTACTCTTCCCTTTCTTTGAGCATTTTATCATTTTGTCCTTCTTCCTTGTAGGACTGTCAAGTACAGAACTTTTAAGCACTGGATGGTCTTTCTCCTTTTCCTCTCATTTTGATTGAATCTTTAATTGGGTTGGACCAATTCAAGTCAAAATTTCCTTATAAACCAAATGGAAGCCTTTTGTTGTCTTAGGTAAAAGAGAACTCAGTTGGCTTTCTGAACCGCCTTTCTAGGTTTTATTTTTCTTTTTCTTCTTTTTGTTTTCTTCTTTTGTTTTCTTCTTTTTTGTTTTCTTTTTTGTTTTCTTTCTTTTTTTTTTCCTTTCCTTTTCTTTCTTTTTTTTTTCCCTTTCTTTCTTTCCTTTTTTGGTTCTAGCTCAAACAGAGTTGTCTGGTTCGTACCGACTTTGGCTTCCAATAATGGATGAGTGGAGTAACATAAATCTCCTTTAATAGGGATGAATCATTTGTTACTCTAATGCTGTCTTGATATATTGGAGATATTAGGAAAACTTCAACTACCCTTATGGTCTTAAAAACATCAACTACCCTTATAGTCTTGAGAACTTCAACTATCTTCATGGTCTTGAGAACTTCAATTATCCTCATGATCTTGACTAATCATTGCTTTCTTTGATCTTCTTGCCTCTTCACCTTAGTGATCATAAGACTTGTCAAAAGTATCACAACAACTCAAGGTAGGTTATTGGGGTTTGTAAGCTAATGAAAAGAAAGCTAAAATGTTATGAAGGCTCAAAGGGATAACTAAGGATTGATATTTAATTGGGTGGATACTAGTTGTTGGCTAACCAAACAATGCCTAGATCATCTCTCCCTTAAATAAGCAGAGTTCAATTTTGCCTCAAAATTTTGTCAAAGCATGTTCTAAGACTGACTAAGACCTAGACAAAGGTAATTATGTAGGAGCCCTCTCTAAGTAAGCATACACAACTCAATGCTATAGAGCAATTCCCTCACCTAGTAAAGTTATTCAAGTCATGATGCATAAATATATCAATTCATGAATTATCAAGTTAGATTCCTCATCGGTTGAGCACCAAAATGAACAAAGACCAACAAAAATTTTGATGAAAGTAATTTATTCAAACAAATTTAAATTTGAAAAACATGACAGTTCCAATTAACTATTAAGGAAAGTAAAATTAAAAAGCAACATTCAAGCTAAGGAAAGTTTGTTGAGTTTAAGCTTCTTTTCCCTTCACATCTTCAATATTTCCATCTTGAAAGGATGATAAAACAAAGTCTTCTTCCAATCCTTTTCCCACCATGAAGGTTGCTGGTGGTGGCACTCTATTGAACCTTAGTAATGGCTTATCTTTGGTGTTGGGCTTATCCGGCTCGGGTAGCTTGCCAATATCAATCAAATCTTGGATCTCATACCTTAATCGGGTACATCTATCAGTCTCATGTCCTTGAGTCTGATGAAATTGACAAAAAACCTTATTATCAAATTTTGGGGTAATGGACTAGGCAAAGGTCGAGGAGCCAATGGTTGTAACAACCCTTTCTTTTGTAGCTTGTCGAAGACCCAAGATAAAGGCTTCCCTTGATCTGAGAATTGTCTTTTATTTCCTTGACCGGTTACATTAATATCAACTTCTTTTTGCGTGCTTTGATTGCTAGGCTGGTAATTCCCTTTCTCATTCCTTCTTATTGAAAAGCGATTTTTCTCCCTTTCCCACTCTTCAATTTGTAGAACAGCTTGGAGAAGATCTTTGAAATCCTTTATAAGGGTGGGAGACATCCTTTCACGGAGATTGGTCAGGACACCTCTCACGATCATCCTTATTTGATCAGATTCATCGGGCCTCTTATTGAGCAAAGCAGCCTTATTTCTCCACCTTATCACATAGTCAACAAAATTCACATTTGGCCTTTGTCTAATGGACTCTACTTCCATCAAGGTAACTTCCATCTCGACATTATATCCATATTGTTGGATGAAGGCTTTGTAAAGTATATCCCAACTCTTTTGTGTTCCATCATCTAAGGTATTGAACCAATTTTGGACAACAGGGTCCAATGAGAGCATAAAGTACCTTAGGGTTTGAGCCTTAGTAGCTCGGGAAGACTGCATGGCAGTGATATACTGCTTCACATGGAGATGAGGATTTCCGGTGCCATTGTACTTTGCAAAGGATGGCATCTTGAACTTGTACAGGACTTCTTCATCTTGTTCAAATAGTTTATTGATCTCGGACATCTCTTCGGTTTTCATCTTCTTCTCAAATTTCTTTTCTAAATCAGTAATCATCTTTTCAACATCGGATGTCTCGGTCTTTTCAATAGTTGCCTTCTCAACAACCTTTGGTTCTTTCTTCTTCTCTTGAACATCTTGGTAGTATTGAGCCCAATCATCATCATCATCAATGATCACCTTTTCATCATCAAAAACCACTTCACCAACTTTAGTCTTCCCTTTGTCCCTTGGCTACTTAGTGCTAGTAGATGCCTCGACATGATTCTCTAAGATTGCAGTCAATTGGTTCTTCATGGTCTCAGCTAGGGCCTCTTTGATTTCTTCCATTTTGGTGTTGAGGGCTTCATCCACCATCCTCTGAATTTGTTCGGGCTCCATTGTTTTTGGTGAGCAAGTGATTGAGTCGTTGCTAGATACTTCATCTCCGGTGTAGGTCGGATTATTATAAGCTTTTGAACTGTCATAATCCAGGGCTATGAGCTAGAGAGGATCAATGATATGAGATGTAAATGTATGCATGTATTTACAAACAATCAACAAACAAGAAAGAATAGGATGTTCCTTCAAACCTTATAACATCCACACACGAATGGCGATTCTCTTTTCCTAGGTATATGGTTAACAAACCACCAACATGGGGTACCTTGCTTTCGAATAATTACCTCAGACGTTTCAACCAATAATTATATTTTTGAAAATGGAAATCAGTTTATAATAATTCCCATTAATTAGGTTTTAATCCATTCAACCAACTATAGTAGCTTTTATGCTACATTGGATTAAAACTAAATTAAGAGGTTTATTATAGATAGATTTCTCACTTGAAAAAGGTAACTAATGATTCATGCCAAAAAAAGCCCATGGTTAATTTATTCTTAGTGTAAACTAGGCCCACAATTGATTATTGGTATTTCATAATTGACCTAAATATTATTGCAAGCTCTTTGTAAGAAAAGGTTGGGTGAAAATAGTTTTGTTTCTAAGCCTATTGTAAAAGATTTTAGAAAAATGGATTTTGGGCTTAGTATTTAGTCCATGAGCAAAAGAATTTTTGATTTATTTTTAGAAAAATTTTATGTCCAAAGACCCTCTTGAAAAGTTTTTGAAAATAGCTTCGGTCTTTTGGAATTTAAAGAAAAAATTTATTTTGAACTTACAATATACTTAGGTCATATTAGAAAAAGAACAAACCAAATAAGCCATGATTTAAGCCAAGATAAATTAACCATAGTCAAACAACATTCATGTGGGATAAAACCTTAGGAAAGTAACTAGGCCAATTACATGAGCTTTAGTCTTTGGGTAAAAAGGCTTAGGTTTCCATAGCAAGTATATACCAAATGGTACGAGGCTATGAGTGGTTATGCCATGCTCGATCTCCATACCTTGAGTGAAAGTATGGTATCCCTTACATAACATAACACGGGTAACACGGGCGTCCTAACTCATGCACACGATGCAAACTAATAAGATGCAATGGATAATATCATTATAAGAAAGAATAGGATAATATAAAGACCAACGAAAACAACTTCTCTTATCCCCAGTGGCGTCGCCACTGTGAGCAGGGATTTTTGCCCCCACTCCCGGTGGAATGGTTCTTACAACTTCGGCACTGTTTAGGTTCGGGGCCTTAGAGAACACGGACCTAAGTCCAGAGAAAATGGAGTCGCCACCCGGACGGGCAGGGAAAAGGAAACGGGTGGATGACTTGATTCCTAAGGAATCCCCAACCCCTTAATGGGTTCAAAAAATTGGGTACGTGTGGGGAAGGTGAGAAATGGCCCAGCACCCCCACAACGCCCGGTTCATTGGAACCGGCCTCCTTTACAGGTCTTAATATTATAAAATTCTTAAGTATAATAATATTATCCATATTACACACAATAATTGAAAGAAAGCATCATTATATTAAAATCAAAGCAATGTCCAAACAAAGAAAATAAATGGACACCCATCCAAGGATGGAAACATGTCCTTACATCTCATGCCTAAATAGGACACCCACCGAAAGGTAGAAACATGTCCTTTACATTAGTTCTAAAATAGAAAAGCAATTTAAGTTACATGATATTCAACTAATGAGGTATCCAACAAGTGGAAACATACCTCTTACAACATTTGAAAATCTAAATAAATTGATAAAAGTAAATAACCATTCATAATGAATAAATCATTCATCAAAGATATTAAATATCAATTGAAAGTAAACATCCACCCATGATAAATTAAATAAACCAAGCATTGAAATTAAATAAATTAAAGCATATAAAATAAATCAAAGCATAATCAAATATAGAATTGAATAAAGCAAATAAAAGTCTAAATTATGGCTACTGTGAGTTTTTTTAAGAAATTAAAATAGATTAGGTTTTATGTTTTAAAAGGTTGATAAAGCTCTTTGATTAACTAAATTAATGTTTGAATGGTGAAATCATGAAACTAGGGTTTGGACACTTTAAAACATTTTTGATTTGTGGTTTATGGCTATTCATTGAATTATGGTTTCAAGCTTACTGTGTAAAATTAAATATTTGTGTTTATATGGTTTTTTAAAATTTTAAAGGATTAGGGTTTAGAAAAAATTAAGGTTTAGGGTTTGGAGTTGAATTAGGATTTTAGGATATTTGAATTTAGGGTTTTGGGTAATGAGTTATTTTTAGGATTTGAAAAATCAATTGATAATTTTATGAAGTTTTACGAAGATAAACAACATGATTTAAAATTTATAAAAGCAAAAAAGATGTTTTTAAGTCTTTTGGAAGGAAACAGAACACAAATTGAAGTTTTGATAATTTGGAAAGCAAATCTTAGTTTTGGGGTTTTGAAGAAATAAAACTAATATCTTTAAACTTTTAGAAAATAAAGCCACGATTTAAGATTTTTAAGCCTTAGAAAAAGTGAATTGAGGTCCTAAAATTTTTGAATTAAAAGAAAAAAAGTGATGATTAAGCTACTGTGAAAAAAAAAACAAAAGAAATTAAGAATTCAAACCTTATTTTGTAAGTTTCACCAAAAATTGCTTCTTGGATGAACAACGTCAAAGACAAGCCTTTTTGTCTTTGAATTGCTTGAATTGTTTTTCAGCTCTCTGAAAAAACTGCTTGATTCCCATTTTTCCTTCACAGTTTTGGTTTCCACTTCTTGATCCAAGTTCCTGTCCAATTTTCTTTTTTTTTTCGGCCTCCCTTTTTTTTTTGTTTAGTCCATATTTATAGAAGTTTTATATCCTTCATTCCTAATTATTCACGGCATCTTTATTGAATAAGAAAAAGGAAACCAAAACCTAATTGTATTTGGTTTCAAAAAATTTGCGTCGGAAAAATTTCACTGGCGAAAAAAAACTGCTGCGGAAAAACTGCGCTGGCGAAAAAGCTGCCGCAGCCGCGCGCAGAACTGGCCCGTAGGACATTTCGCCCACAGGAGTTTCCTACGGCCATTTCACCTACAGGAGTTTCCTGCGGGCAAAATGCCCACCGGCCCGCGTAGACTTTATACGATGATTTTTTCGTCGCCGATTTTTTTTGTTATTTTTTATTTTTTATTATTTTTGAATTTTTATTCATTTCACCAATTTTTACTAAAATAAATATTAAAATTAATTAAGATACCATAAAAATTATTTTGGACTAACTAAAATATATCGGACAACACAAAAATTATTTTGGACTAATTAAAATATATTGGACCGGACCGGGTCAAAAATTAAGGGTCTACAAAATGAAATATTTATTAGTGAGAAAATTTATATATGATATGATGTTGATTTAAATGCATTAGGTTGGTTATAGTCTATGGTGATAAAAGTGTGTACAAGTAAGAGATTGTAAAGAAAAGAAAAGTATAATGAAAAGAGTGCGTAAGTGGAAAAGTTAGTTTGATTACAGAGGAATGGAAGTTGAGTTAATGAAATTTTATGCAAGCGCATTGAGTATTATTTGATAAAATTGTTATGAGAAAGGAGTGAATGAGAATTTTTATAAGAGATATTGGAAAAGGAATAATAAATAGAGAAGTAAGATTTTAATATGATGTATATATATACATGATTTAAGGAATATTGGGTATGTTAATTATTTGATGTGAGGTGAAATGTGTTGTTAGAATGAAATGATTATTTGGATATAAAGGAAAATTTAAGATGAAATTATTGCAAATATTTATTCAATTATAACGTGTGCATGAGAAGTTATATGGTATATTAAAGAGTAAGTTTGAGTTAAGTGAATGATTTAAGAAATGAAGAAAATTGACATGGAACTAATTGAATACTTGTTAGGAATGTAAATTTATTAATTGTGTTCACTACAAGAATGTAGCTGATTACTGATGGATTCTTCCATCAGTAATCCCTATTTTTTGTCGGTAATTGCAATTATCGACAGATTACTGACAAAAAAATTTATCGCCATATCTTTTGCTGGTAATTAAAAAGCCGAGGAAAATAGAAATCTGTCGATAAATTACCGACAGAAAAAATCTGTCGGCAATATTTACTGATAGTTAAAAACATCTTGTCCCCACTCCCGGTGGAATGGTTCTTGCTACTTCGGCACTGTTTAGGCTCTGGGCCTTAGAGAACACGGACCTAAGTCCAGAGAAAATGGAGTCGCCACCGGGATGGGCCAGGAAAAAAGAAAGGGGTGGATGACTCGATTCCTAAGGAATCCCCAACCCTCTAATGGGTACGGAAAGTTGGGTACATGTGGGGAAGGTGAGAAATGGCTCAGCACCCCCACAACGCCCGGTTCATTAGAATCGGCTTCCTTTACAGGTCTTAATATTATAAAATTCTTAAATATTACAATATTATCTATATTACACACAATAAAAAGAAAGCATCATTATATTAAAATCAAAACAATGTCCAAACAAAACAAAATAAATAAATGGACACCCATCCGAAGATGGAATCATGTCCTTACATCACATGCCTAGATAGGACACCCACCAAAAGGTAGAAACATTCCCTTCACATAGGTTCTAAAATAGAAAAGTAAATTAAATTACATGATGTTTAACTAATGAGGTACCCACCAAGTAGAAACATACCTCTTACAACATTTGGAAGTCTAAACAAATTGATAAAATAAATAACCATTCACCATAAATAAATCATTCATCAAAGCTATTAATCAAAATATAAAATAAATATCCATCCATGATAAATTAAATAAATCAAGTATTGAAATTAAATAAATTAAAGCATAAGAGATAAATCAAAGCATAATCAAGTATAGAATTAAATAAAGCAAATAAAAGTCCAATTATAGCTACTGTGACTTTTTATGGAATTAAAATAGATTAGGTTTTTATGTTTTAAAAGGTTGGTAAGACTCTTTGAATAACTAAATTAATATTTGAATGGTGAAATCATGAAACTAGGGTTTTAGACACTTTAAAATACTTTTGATTCAAGGTTTTAAATGGTGATTTATTGTATTTTTAAGCTACTGTATAAAATTAAAGTTTTTATGTTTTTATGGTTTTATAATGTTTTAAAGAATTAGTGTCTTAAAGAAATTAAGGTTTAAGGTTTTAAAGGGTTTACATAATTTAGGTTTAGGAATTGAATATTGTTTTTAGGAGCTTTGGATTGGACTTTCGGGTGATGCATGAAGCTTTTGGGATTGAAAATCAATTTGATACTTTTATGAGATTTTATAAGTTTAAACCAAACAAATTAAAGTTTTTATAAATAGAAAAGATTTATGTAATTGGAAAAAGTATTTTAGGGTTTTTTATAAGAAACATAATATGTTTTAAGAGTTTACATAATTTGGAAAGTAAATTGGAGTTTTGGGGTTTTGAAGAAATAAAATTAATAACTTTAAATTCTTTGGGAAATAAAGCAACGAAATAATGTTTTTAACTTTGAACAAAAGGGATTAGGTTCTGGGATTTTTGAATTTAAAGAAAATAATTTCATGCTACTGTAAAAACATAACAAAAATAAATTAATACATACCTTCTTTTGATGATTTCTCCAAAATTAATTATTCTTGGATGAACTAGCTCCAAAGGCAAGCCTTTTTTGCCTTTGAATCCTTTAAATCGTGTTTCTACTCCTTTAAAAATCAATTGAATTGAATTATTACTTTTCCTTCACTGATTGGTTTCCAATTTTCTTTGATTTTCGGCCACCCTTATTTTCATTGCCTTTGGTCCTTATTTATAGAGGTTTTTCTATGTATAATCCTAATTAATCACGGCATGTAATATTAATAAGAAAAGGAAACCAAAACCTAATTGAATTAGGTTTCGAAAAATTTTGCGTCGGAAAAATTGTGCTGCCGAAAAAATTACCGCAGGAAAAAATGCGCTAGCGAAAAAAATCTACCTCAGGAAATTGAGGCAGTGGGCCTGCGAGCCCATCGCCCGCAGAAAAAATCCTGCTGGCGACATCCTGCGAGCGAAATAGAAAATCTATTGCGCTCGCAGGAAAATCCTATGAGCGAAATAGAAAAGCTATTTCGCCCGTAGGAATTTCTTGCGGGCGAAATAGCTTGGGCTATTTTGCCCGCAGGAAATTCCTACGGGCAAAATGCCCACGGGCCCGCTCGATTTTTTTTCGTCGCCTATTTTTTCGACTCCGATTTTTATTTTTATTTTTTATTTGTTAATTTTTATTTGTTAATTTTTATTTGTTAATTTTTATTTTTTATTAATAAAAATTAGATAATAAAGAAGAAACTATTTAATTAAAATTATTTTGGATCAATTAGACAACAAAAATCATTTTGGACTAAATAAAACATATTGGACCGGATGGTGTCAAAAATTAAGGGTATACAGTTTGCCCCCTGCTTGAAAAATCTGAAACTTTAGTGAAAGAGAGTGGAAAGCAATAAGACTTAATTTTTGAGATGGTTGAGGCTTTGGATTTTGGACCTGGTTTGAGTTCTGGACTCAAGGATAAATTCTAGGTTCTAGACCAAAGGAAAATTTGGGTTCTGGACCCGGTTCGAGTTCTGGACTTAAGGATGATTCTAGGTTCTGGACCTAAGAAAAATTTGGGTTCTTGACTTGGTTCAAATTGTGGACTCAAGGATGATTCTAGGTTCTGGACCTAAAGAAAAATTTGGGTTCTGGACCCGGTTCGAGTTTTGGACTCAAGGATGATTCTAGGTTCTTAACCTAAGGAAAATTTGGGTTCTGGACCCGGTTCGAGTTCTGGACTCAAGGAAGATTCTAGGTTCTGGACCTAAGGAAGATTTGGGTTCTAGACCCGAAAGGTTTGGATACTCTATCCTAAACTGGATTGGGATACTCGATCTTAATTGGATTTGGATACTCGATTCTAAATTGGATTGGGATACTCGATCCTAACTTGATTGGGATACTCGATCCTAATTGGATTGGGATACTCGATCCTAAACTGGATTGGGATACTCGACCCTAAATTGGATTTGGACACTCGATCCTAAATTGGATTAGGATACTCGATCCTAACTAGATTTTGATACTCGATCCTAAACTAGGTATTTTGACTTGAGATTTGAATTTGATTTTGATTTAATTTTATTTGGGCACTTGGACCTGAGAATGGGTGCTTGGACTCGAGCTTGGGTACCTAGACTCGAGAGTGAGTTTGACTAACCTTTTAGGTGAGAATTCTAACTGCTCCGGCCGTTTTATGCATTGTGGTTCTTTAGCCTCAAAACAGATCTTTACCTTTGAAAATGGATCTTCCTTCTTTGAGATCAGGTCTTCACACTTGAAAATGGATCTTCATCCTTGGACATTGGGTCTTCTTTGTTCTTTGAAGATGGGAGTGACACGACCAGTGGCTTGGCCTTGTCTCCTGGGCGTGTCAGCTTCTCGATCCTAACTGGATTTTGATACTAAATCCTAAACTAGGTATTTTGACTTAAGATTTGAATTTGAATTTGATTTAATTTGATTTGGGCACTTGGACCTGAGAATGGGTGCTTGGACTCGAGCTCGGGTACCTAGACCCGAGAGTGAGTTTGACTAACCTTTTAGGTGAGAATTCTGACTGCTCCGGCCGTTCTATGCATTGTGGTTCTTTAGCCTCAAAACAGATCTTTAACTCTGAAAATGGATCTTCCTTCTTTGAGATCAGGTCTTCACACTTGAAAATGGATCTTCATCCTTGGACATTGGGTCTTCTTTGTTCTTTGAAGATGGGAGTGACACGGCCAGTGGCTTGGCCTTGTCTCTTGGGTGTGTCAGCTTCTGTATTTTTTCTTTGGTTCTTCTTTGTTCTTGGCTTAGGATGGGACACGGCCAGTGGCTTGGCCGTGTCTCCCGCCAGTGTCACCTACTGTTTCTTTTCTCTCTTTGCCTGGTCTTTCTTTGCTTTGCCCTTTAGGTGAGACACGGCCAGTGGCTTGGCAGTGTCACCTGCCCATGTCATGTTCTGCCAAGATTTCATTTGAGGTAACACGGCCAAGCTTGATTTGGCTTGGCCATGTCTTGCTTGATTCATGTACTTCTTTTCTTGTTTTGATCTTCCACAGGAATTTTTGTATTTTAACCATTTTTCCCTTGCAACTGCTTTTCATTTCTTTGATTCTTTAATGATTGTTGCAGGCTG
The DNA here is from genome assembly GCA_947685225.1 of Garcia nutans. Taxonomy (NCBI): domain Eukaryota; kingdom Viridiplantae; phylum Streptophyta; class Magnoliopsida; order Malpighiales; family Euphorbiaceae; genus Garcia; species Garcia nutans. The sequence goes on along the minus strand of CANTUV010000003.1, from coordinate 8,293,554 downwards.
TGGGCTCATTTGATCATGAGGCTAGACGTTCCTTTATTGTCCCTTCATCTGCTCGCTCTAGCTCGTCAGATATGCCATCTCATCCGCAGGGTATTGATATGAACTACCTGGTACATTCCTTATTTCATAATAGTTTATGCTATATGTATGCATGATTATGTATGTTCTTACCTTTTTTCCTTCTTGGCTCACAGCGGATGCTTGAAGAATAAAATAAGAAACTTCAAGAAGAGTTAGTTGCAAGTCGCCAGTAGGCTTCTCATTTTGAAAGTTTATATCATCAATCCGAACAAAGTTTCCATAACTTCCAATTTCGAGGGATGAGGGATCCCGGCGCTTCTTCATCAAGAGGCCCCCCAGACTGATGAACATGAGATCCTTTCATCTGCTTTTGATGAAGACCATGACAGATCGAAACTCCAAGGCAATAAGGATTTTAGTGCTTCTGCTTCGGGTGATCCTGGGACGAGTAATTTGCCCCCTCCTCCAACAGGCGACAACTTTTTCAGGTCTTTATTTGGTGACCAATCACCACCCTCTTAGTAATATGTAAATATTGTAGCAATTGTAAAATATTGTACAATAATGAAAAATATACAATTTTTCTCTTTACTGTAATCCTTTTTTTGCATTTATTTTATTTTATTTTTATTTTTGCATTTTTTCGTTACTGCCAATTTTTTTTTGTATAGTACATCATAATTAATATCCACCTTATTTACTAAACCAAATCTAAAGTGGAAAAAGAAATTGTGACCACTTACTTTCCTTATGCCATATGGTCTTATCCTTTCCCATCATCTTTTCCATTTCACTTTTGGAAAAGGTTTATTTTCTTTTATATAAATCACCTTGCATGCCCCTTTTAATTCATAAACCAAAAATCTCTCTCTTTCAACGTGAAGACTCCTTTTAGCAATTTTAATTCTCCTTTATTAATCAACCATGACCAAGCACCATTTAAAGAAAATAAAAATTCTATTTAAGAATATGGATGTCATCCATTGGAAGCAAATTTCATGGTCAAAGCTTGATGCTTTAAAATGTTTTCAAAATGTCAAGTTGGACCACTCCTTCATACATGTCGTGGCTTCCTTTTGGGATACAGATTCTAGGGTATTTAGAATTAATAGCTTTGAAATATTTCCTTTGATTGAAGAATTTGAGGCCATCCTTAGACATCCCAATAATCAACAAATGGCGTTACCCACATTGATTTCCAAAACTCAACAAAAGATGTAGATGTTATTTCAAATTCCAAATCCCAAAGTTCTTCAGTTGATGAGAGGTGAAAAAATTCTACTTGCTCCTTTGATTGACTTTTGTTTCTCTCATTTGGCTCCTACTAAGGCATGGGGACGCATGCTTTGTCTTTGCTTGCTTGGCCAATTCTTGCTTGTTTCTTCTGATGGCGATATTGATCCACGAGTATTGGATATTATGGACCAAATGGAAGGGGGTTTGTCTCCAGTACCTGTAATCTTAGCCGAGACCTTAGTTGGATTAGACCGATTTAAATCGGGATTGTCAAGGAGACTGACTGGGAGTCCGTTGCTGCTCCAGGTAATTACCTAAACTGCCCTTTTGGGTTTTCAATTTAGGTTTTTTTTTTCTTTTTATCGCTCTAACTTTTGCCTAGTCCGCCCATTCGGGTTTTCGAAACTAGCGAGCTGTCCTAATTTTTGCCTAAGCTACTCTTACGGGTTTTCAACTTAGCGGACTCTTTTTTTTATTTTAATTCTTTCTTCACAGATTTGGCTTCAGGAGCATCTTTGTTTGCTTGATACTCCCTCCATGGATTTTGCCAGATACCTGCCACGTCATCATTCTACTAGGAAGCTACTCCATCCTGCTTCTTCATATGCTGACTGGGTCGACTGGATCCACTCACACTCTGAAGTCAATATTTGTTGGTTGGTACCTTAGTGGAAGATTTCTCGTATCACCATGCGGACATACTTGATGTACGTTCCCCTTGCTGCTCTTCATCAAGGTACATGCTATGATCCTCGTCGACTTGGGTTTCAGTATGGAGCTGAGCCTCGTGATTCTGACTTTGCTCCTGACCTGGACATGCCTTGCTTGACCGAAGCCTATTTGGATCGGCTGAGGCAAAGCTGGCCTGTACGTTACACTTATCGATTGCCATCGATTTTACATTTTTCAATTCAGAAAGTGTATTGTTAGGATGATAAAATAATTAAAGTAATAAAAGATGCTTCTTTTCCATTTATAATTTGTCATCACCTTTTGCAATTATGATTATTTATTTCATCCATATCTGGTCAAATACTTATAACAGTGCACATAGAACAATTTTAACATTAATTCTGTTTTATTAAATTAGGGAACAACCAAACATAAAGCCAACATACACAAGATCACTCCTGTTGCCAATTAGCCCTTTCAGGTTTTCTAATTGACGATTTTCTCTCATTTAGCCCTAATTGTTGCCTAGCCCTCCCTTTTGGGTTTTCGGAACTAGCAGACTTCTCTAACTTTTGCCTAGGTTGCCCTTTTTGGGTTTTCAACCTAGCGAGCTTCTTTTTCCCTTTTTTCTATCATACATAAAACCTCTTCAACTTGTCAATGTTTACTGGCTCACTAAATTCGTTCCCATCCATGTCTGATAACTTCACCGCACCTTTACTCATGACTTGTTTCACGACATATGGCCCTTCCCAGCTAGGTCTAAACTTCCCTCTTGGATTAGATACATTAGGCTTACATTGCTTCAACACCAAATCCCCGACTCTGAATTTTTGGATTTTAACCCTTTTATTGTAGGCTCGAGCTATCTTCTTTTGATACAGTTGGTGATGATACAATGCCTTTAACCTTCTCTCTTCTAGTAGAGCTAACTGAGTGTATCTGCTTACTACCCATTCCGCTTCAGGAAATTCAGCTTCCAAGACTACTCTTAACGACTTGATCTCAATTTCAATTGGCAATACTGCTTCCATCCCATAAACCAAAGAGAACGGTGTCATTCCAGTAGGTGTTCGCACACTCATCCTATATCCCCATAAAGCAAAGGGAAGCATTTCCGACCAGTCCCTATAATTCTTAGTCATCTTGGATAGAATTTGCTTAATTTTCTTGTTTGTTGCTTCTACTACACCATTAGCCTTTGGTCTATAAGGAGAGGATCTATGATGATGGATTTGGTACTTCGAGAATAAATCCTTAACTGCTCCTTGAAACTGTACCCCATTGTCTGATATCACACTATGCAGGACCCCATATCTACAAATGAGATTCTTTTCGATAAACCTAGCCACTTGACTTGCACCCAGCTTGTTGAAGGATTCAGCTTTGACCCATTATGAAAAATAATCAACTGCTACTATAATGAAACGGTGTCAGTTTGAAGCTGTCGGATGTATCTCTCCTATAATGTTGATACCCTGGGTGGCAAATGGCCAGGGTGAAGACATTGAATGCAGTTCTTCAGGAGGCATGTGATTCAAGTTACCATACATCTGACATTGCTGGCACTTCTTTACAAACTCAATACAGTCTTTTTTCATGGTCAACCAATAGTAACCTTATCGAATAATCTTCTTAACTAGGGCCAAACCACTCATGTACAGACCGCAACTTCCCGCATGTATTTCTGACATGATGCGCTCCACTTCAAGCTTTCTTAAACATCTCAAATGCACCCCATCAGGCCATCTTTGATATAACTCCCCATGGAAGGTGATGTATTGCAATGACCACCGCCTTATGGCTCTTATTGCTTTCTTTATTGCCCCCGGTGGGTATTCTCTTTCCTTCAAAAATTGCTTTATAGTATCATACCACGCATCATGGTCCGTATCAGTTTCCATGATTGTCTCATATTCATAACAAGGAGTTGATGAACTGGTCAAGATCAGAGGCTTAAAGAATAAGCTAACAGGGTTTTCCCACACCGAAGCCAATGTGGCTAAGGCATCAGCCATATGATTTTCTTCTCTTGACAGGTGTATAAACATACACTCCTTAAAATTCTTCTTCATCATGGTCAAGTAATGGTGGTATGGTTTCAATTTTTCTTCTTTCAACTCCCACTCTCCATTTACTTGGGATACTACTAGTAATGAATCGCCATAAACTTCCGCCTTATCCAACTTCATAATCATTAGGGTTTCCAAGCCGAAAATACAAGCTTCGTACTACACCATCTTATTGGTTGCCCTAAATTTCAACTTTTTGGCTAAAGGGATAAGTTCCCCTTCGGGCGATTCTAGTATAACTCCCAAACCAGCTCCTTTCCTGTTTACTGCTCCATCAAAATACATTTTCCACCCTTGTACTTTAATTACTTCTAAATGTTCATCTGGAAACTCCAAAATTACCTCTTCACTTTCTGATAATGGTTGTTGGGCCAGGAATTCTGCCACCACTCTACCTTTAATTATTTTCCTGGTTACATACTCTATCTCAAATTCTTCTAATATTATCAACCATCGACCATATTTCCCAATCAAAGAGGGTGTCTCCCTTAAGTACTTTATTGGATCCAACCTGGAAATTGCTTGCACACTATACGATTGAAAGTAATGCCGCAACTTCTTAGAAGACCAAACTATGGCTATACAGTTCTTTTCGATGATACTATACTTAATTTCATAAGGTAGGAGCTTTCTACTCAAATAGTAAACGGCATGCTCAATCCCCGACTCATCTGCTTGGGCTAGCATGGCTCCTATCGACTCTTCTTCTACTGCTAAGTATAGTAACAGAGGTTTGCCGGGTTTAGGTGGTTTCAAAATAGGTGGATTCAACAAATACTCTTTTATTCGATCAAAGGCCTTTTGACATTCCTTATTCCATATGATCGACTGATTCTTTCTAAGAAACTTGAAGATAGGCTCATAAATTGTTGTGAGCTTTGCTATAAATTTGCTAATGTACTACAGTTTACCAATGAATCCCCAAACTTCTCTCTCCATCTTTGGGTCTGGCATATCCCTGATTGCTTTGACTTTGTCAAGATCTATCTCAATACCATTCGGACCAATTACATGTTCCAATAATTTGCCTAAAGTAACACCGAATACACACTTCTTTGGGTTTAATCTTAGCTTATATTTCAAAGCTCTATCGAAGAATAATTCTAAATTCTGGAAGTGTTGCTCCCTTGTATCTGACTTCACCATCATATCATCAACATATACTTCAACTTCTTTGTGCATCATGTCATGAAATAGCGTGGTGGCCATCCTTTGGTAGGTTGCTCCAGCATTCTTTAAGCCGAATGACATCACCCTATAACAGAATATACCCCATGTAGTAATGAAGGCAGTTTTGGCTTTATCCTCTTGGGCCATTAACACTTGATTGTATCCAGAAAATCCATCTACAAATGAGTGTAGCACGCTAGAGGCTGCACTATCACTGAGAACATCTATATGAGGTAAAGGAAAATCATCCTTAGGGGAAGCCTTGTTTAAATCTCTATAGTCCACGCAGACCCTTATCCTCCCATCTTTCTTTGGCACAGGTACTATGTTGGCTAGCCAATCTGGGTATTCTATCACTTTAAGGAACTTCACTTGTATTTACTTAGTGACCTCTTCTTTAAACAATTCACCCCACTCAGGTCTTAATCGCCTAAGCTTTTGTTTGACAGGTTTAATATGAGTGTAAGTAGGAATATGATGCTCGGCTATGTTTCGATCTATTCCTGGCATATCTTCATAAGACCAAGCAAAAACTTCTTCATATTTTTTGAATATTTTATCAAATCTCTCTCTCTCATCAGGAGTAAGGTCGGATGCTATGCTAATGCTTTTAGGATTTTCAGTTGTTCCCAAATTTAATGATTGTGTGTTAACAGAATTAATATCAAAGATGCTCATGTAATTGCTATTTAAATGTATGTAACCATCAGGAGAAACATCACACAAGTAAGCAAAATCAGACTTTATTGCATTCATTTTGGAAAACAAAACATCATCATCCTCATACAAAGCAGACAAATTAAAATCAAAATCAAAATCATTGTTCTCAGAATCATAAGGCAGGATGTCTTCAAACTTCTCTTCAACCAGGGCAACAATCTCTTCCCGAGTCTTCTCGGCTTTCAGGGTAGCTTCATTCTTCTCTTTTGGATTAGATTCTTTGTTGGTTGACAAGGTGAGCTCTTTCTTCACTTGCTCCACTAACTCAGTAACATCTGCAAAAATTTCAAAACCTAGAATTAACTTACCCATGAACATGATCGGCTTGGGCTTTCCTTGGAGTGGTCCCATATCTGGGGCTTTGACAAAGATCTCTTCAAGTGGTGGGAAGCTCATCTTCTCATTCTTCTTTGGCTGAACATCATTGGCTTCATCATATCCTAACCCCTTCTTAGAAGCTTGAGCTCTAAAATCTGGCAATTTTGTCAAACCGGCCTTTCCCTTTCCAAGACCAGCTCCGGGAAGGTAGTTCATGTTCTTCATCATATTCAAGACTTTGAAGTCCACTACTTCATCTTAGGAAATTGCAGCCACTTGAAAACCATTGAGAGGCCTCTCAACCATTAGAGCGTTAACAATCTCATTATCTTCAGCTTCAATGACCACTGTCTCATTTTCATTGGGGAATTTGATCTTTTGATGCAGGGTGGAAGGAACTCCACCAAGAGGATGAAACCATGGTCGCCCCAAGAGCAAGGCAAAGGTAACTGGTATGTCTGAAACAACAAATTCAACAATAGATTCAATTGGCCCAACCTTGACGGCCGCTTTGAAAGTCCCTTCGGCATGCCTCTTAGTGTTGTCATAAGCACGTATTGTCACCTTGGTTGGGTTTAGATCCCTTGTTGACATGGCTAGCTTTGGCAATATCTTAAGTAGACAAACATTTATGGAGGACCCATCATCGACCATTACACATGGAGTCCTCTTCCCCTTGACTTCTATTTTGATAAAGAGAGGGCGGATGTGGTCTCTCCCCTCCTCCGGTAAGTCTGCATCTGAAAAAGAAACTGCTCCCATATTAACTTCACTCTTTTCTTGGACTTCACATTTCATTAATTCCCCAATTTTTATGAAGTTGATCAACTCCTCAGGTGTTGTGGAGGTAGAAATTGGCATGCTAGCTAAGGCTTTGGCCATAGTTTCTCAGTGCTTTTTAAAAGTAGCTAACAGGTCCCAAATGCTAACACTTGCTTGGGTTCTTTTTAATTGCTTGAGCACATCATCATCTTCTTCCACTTCAACTTCCTTCCCCTTATTAGTTTCTATCTCCTTTGGTGGTGGCCTTGCGTAAGGCTTACCGGATCTAGTATTCATCATCTCATCTTCTTCGGGCTCGGACCAAGTTCACTCCTCCTTCTTGGGCATAATATCATCATCACTATCACTTGAATCCCAAAACCGATTGACAACATAAATTGCTACTTCTCCACCCATCATAGCTTGTTTAATTTTGACAAATGCCTCTTCTTCTTTGGTTACTTTTTCATCCACTTCTTGAAAAGAAGACATGACAAAGTCCTCATGCAAACCCCCTCCAATCATGAAGGTTGTCGGTGGTGGTACCCTATTGAATTTTGGTAATGGGTTGTCTTTGGTGTTTGGCTTATTGGGATCGGGTAGCTTCCCATTATTAATTAGATTTTGAATCTCATGTCTCAACCTCACACATCTATCCATGTCATGTCCTTGCATTTGGTGAAATTGACAAAATGCTTTGGTGTCAAAATTAGGTGGGAGAGGGTTAGGCAAAGGACGAGAATTTAAGGTTTTAGCAATCTTTTCTTTGAGGCTTGTTGAGAACCCAAGACATCGATTTCCCAATTCTAAAAATTGTCTCCTTGTTCATTGGTTAGTAGTATTAACACCGACTGCCTTTTGCATGCTTTGGCTACTAGGTTGATAGCTCCCTTTCTTGTTCCTTTTTGTTGAAAAATGGCTTTTCTCCCTTTCCCATTCTTCAATTTGCAAACTAGCTTGAAGAAGGTCTTTGAAATCACGGATGAGTGTATAAGACATCCTCTCACGAAGATTAGGCAACACCCCTCTCACAATCATCCTTATTTGACCGGATTCATCAGGCCTCTTCTTGAGTAAAGCAGCCTTATTTCCCCATCTCTTGACATAATCTACAAAATTCTCATTCAGCCTTTGCCTAATGGACTCCACTTCCATCAAGGTATCTTCCAACTCAACATTATATCCATATTGTTGGATGAAGGCTTTGTAAAGTAGATCCCAACTCTTTTGTGTTCCATCATCTAAGGTATTGAACCAATTTTAGACAACAAGGTCCAATGAGAGCATAAAGTACCTTAGGGTTTGAGCCTTAGTAGCTCGAGTAGATTGCATGGCAGTGATATACTGCTTAACATGAAGATGAGGATTTCCGGTGCCATTGTACTTTGCAAAGGATGGCATCTTGAACTTGTATGGAACTTCTTCATCTTGTTCAAATAGTTTGTCGATCTCAGACATCTCTTTGGTTTTCAACTTCTTCTCAAATTTCTTTTCTAAATCAGTAATCATCTTTTCAACATCGGATGTCTCGGTCTTTTCAATAGTTGCCTTCTCAACAGCCTTCAGTTCTTTCTTCTTTTCTTGAACCTTTTGGTTGTATTGAGCCCAATCATCATCATCATCAATGATCACCTTTTCATCATCAAAAACCACTTCACTAACTTTGGTCTTCCCTTTGTCCTTTAGTTTCTTAGTGCTAGCAGATGCCTCGGCATGGTTCTCTAAGATTGCAGTCAATTGGTTCTTCATGGTCTCAGCTAGGGCCTCTTTGATTTCTTCCATCTTGGCATTGAGGGCCTCATCCACTATCCTTTGAATTTGTTTGGGCTCCATTATTTTAGGTGAGCAAGTGATTGAGTCATTGCTAGATACTTTGTCTTCGGCATAGGTAGGATTATTGTGAGCCAGAGAGGATCAATGAGATGCAAATGTATGCATGTATGCACAAACAAATAAAAAAATAAGGATAAATAGGACGTTCCTTCCAACCTTATAACATCCACACACAAATGGCGAGTCTCTTTTCCTAGGTATATGGTTAACAAAATACCAACATGGAGTATCTTGCTTTCGAATAATTCCCTCGGACGTTTTAACCAATAGTTATATTTTTGAAAATGGAAATCCATTCATAATAATTCCCATTAATTAGGTTTTAATCTATTCAGCCAACAATTGGATAAATTAAGAGGCTTATTATAGATAGATTTCTCACTTGAAAAGAGTAACTAATGGTTCATGCAAAAAACAAGCCCATGGTTAATTTATCCTTAGTATAAACTAGGCCCACAATTGATTTTTGGTATTTCATAATTGACCTAAATATTTTTGCAAGCTCTTTGTAAGAAAAGGTTGGGTGAAAATAGTTTTGTTTCTAAGCCCATTGTAAATGATTTTAGAAAAATGGATTTTGGGCTTAGTATTTGGGCCATAGGCCAAAGAATTTGTGATTTGTTTTTAGAAAAGTCTTATGTCCAAAGACCAACTTGAAAAATTTTTGAAAATAGTTTTGGTCTTTTGGATTTTAAAGAAAAAATTATTTTAAGCTTAGAATATACTTAGGTCATATTAGAAAAAGAATAAACCAAATAAGCCATGATTTAGACTAAGATAAACTAACCATAGTCAAACAACATGCATTTGGGGTAAAACCTAAGGAAAGTAACTAGGCCAATTACATGAGCTTTAGTTTTTGGGTAAAAAGGCTTAGGTTTCCATAGCAAGTATATACCAAATGGTATGAGGCTATGAGTGGTTATGCCATGCTCGATCTCCATACCTTGAGTGAAAGTATGGTATCCCTTACATAACATAACACGGGTAACACGGGCATCCTAACTCACGCACACAATGCAATCTAAGATGATGCAATGGATAATATCATTATAAGAAAGAATAGAATAATATAAAGACCAACGGAATCAACTTCTCTTATCCCCAGTGGAGTCGCCACTGTGAGCAGGGATTTTTACCCCCACTCCCTGTGGAATGGTTCTTGCGACTCGGCACTGTTTAGGCTCGGGACCTTAGAGAACACGGACCTAAGTCAGGAGAAAATGGAGTCACCACCCGGATGGGCCGAGAAAAAAGAAAGGGGTGGATGACTCGATTCCTAATGAATCCCCAACTCCCTAATGGGTTTGAAAAGTTGGGTACGTGTGGGGAAGGTGAGAAATGGCCCAGCACCCCCACAACGCCCGGTTCATTGGAACCGGCCTCCTTTACAGGTCTTAATATTATAAAATTCTTAAATATAACAATATTATGCTTATTACACACAATAAAAAAGAAAGCATCATTATATTAAAATCAAAGCAATGTCCAAACAAACAAAACAAATAAATGGACACCCATCCGAAGATGGAAACATGTCCTTACATCACTTGCCTAGATAGGACGCCCACCAAAAGGTAGAAACATGCCCTTTACATAGGTTCTAAAATAGAAAGTAAATTAAATTACATGATGTTTAACTAATGAGGTACCCACCAAGTGGAAACATACCTTTTACAACATTTGGAAGTCTAAACAAATTGATAAAATAAATAACCTTTCACCATAAATAAATCATTCATTAAAGCTATTAATCAAAATATAAAATAAACTTCCATCCATGATAAATTAAATAAATCAAGTATTGAAATTAAATAAATTAAAGCATAAGAGATAAATCAAATCATAATCAAGTATAGAATGAAATAGAGCAAATAAAAGTCCAATTATAGCTACTGTGACTTTTTATGGAATTAAAATAGATTAGGGTTTTATGTTTTAAAAGGTTGGTAAGACTCTTTGATTAACTAAATTAATATTTGAATGGTGAAATCATGAAACTAGGGTTTTAGACACTTTAAAATACTTTTGATTCAAGGTTTTAAATGGTGATTTATTGTGTTTTTAAGCTACTGTATAAAATTAAAGTATTTATATTTTTATGTTTTTTTAATGTTTTAAAGAATTAGTTCCTTAAAGAAATTAAGGTTTAAGGTTTTAAAGGGTTTACATAATTCAGGTTTAGGAATTGAATTTGGTTTTTAGGAGCTTTGGATTGGAGTTTCGGGTGATGCATGAAGCTTTTGGGATTGAAAATCAATTTGACACTTTTATGAGATTTTATATGTTTAAACCAAACAAATTAAAGTTTTTATAAATAGAAAAGATTTATGTTATTGGAAAAGGTATTTTAGGGTTTTTTATAAGAAACAAAATATGTTTTAAGAGTTTACATAATTTGGAAAGTAAATTGGAGTTTTGGGGTTTTGAAGAAATAAAATTAATAACTTTAAATTCTTTGGAAAATAAAGCAACCGAATAATGTTTTTAACTTTGAACAAAAGGGATTAGGTTCTGGGATTTTTGAATTAAAAGAAAATAATTTCATGCTACTATAAAAACATAACAAAAATAATTTAACACATACCTTCTTTTGATGATTCCTCTAAAATAATTCTTCTTGGATGAACTAGCTCTAAAGGCAAGCCTTTTTGCCTTTGAATCCTTTAAATCGTGTTTCTGCTCCTTTAAAAATCAATTGAATTGAATTATTACTTTTCCTTCACTGATTTGGTTTCCAATTTTCCAAGCCACTGTCCAATTTTCTTTGATTTTTGGCCACCATTATTTTCATTGCCTTTGGTCCTTATTTATAAAGGTTTTTTAATGTATAATCCTAATTAATCACGGCATGTAATATTAATAAGAAAAGGAAACCAAAACCTAATAGAATTAGGTTTCAAAAAATTTTGCGTCGGAAAAATTGCGCTGTCGAAAAAATTGCCGCATGAAAAAATGCGCTGGCAAAAAAAATCTGCCGCAGGAAACTGTGGCAGTGGGCGAGGCAGTGGGCCTGCGGGCGAAATAGAAAATCTATTTCGCTCGAAGGAAAATCCTGCAAGCGAAATAGAAAAGCTATTTCGCCGTCAAGAATTTCCTGAGGGCGAAATGCCCACGAGCCTGGGCGACGATTTTTTTCATCGCCGATTTTTATTTTTATTTGTTTATTTTTATTTTTTTTAATAAAAATTAGATAATAAAGCAAAAACTATTTAATTAAAATTATTTTGGTCAATTAGACAACAAAAATCATTTTGGACTAAATAAAACATATTGGACCGGATTTGGTAAAAAATTAAGGGTCTACACCTGGAACATCCATTATCGTATTAAACACATTCTCAAAAACATTTTTTCCAATGTGCATTAGATCTAGGTGATGTCTTATAAGATTTGAACTCCAATAAGGAAATCCCAAAAGATGCTTTTTTCCATCCAAAATTCCGACATACACTGTTATTGGAATTTTCATTATATTCAGTTACCTTATGAAGTCTCAGTTGCTCAATTTAAAATAGCAAATCTTCCCCATTCAATATAGAAGGAGCATCTTTCCTTATTGTAATGTTCTTTCTGAAATATTTTTTATTCCTTATGAATGGTTGATCTGCCTTCAAAAACTTCTTGTGGTTGTCAAACCAATTTGTTTTAACCCCATTCAGAAGAGTAAATGCTTCAGAATCAGTCATGCAATAAGGACATGCTAATTTACCAGTAGTGCTCCATCCAAATAACATCGCATATGTGGGAAAATCACTTATAGTCCACATAAGTGTTGCTCTCAAATAAAAATTCTATTTCTCAAAACAATCATAAGTCACGATGCCCTCATTCCATAACTGTTTCAAGTCTTCTATCAATGGCTATAGAAATACATCAATTTGATGTTTTGGGTTATTTTGACCAAGTACAAGTAAAGACAAAAATAAATATTGCTCTTTCATGCACATCCACAGTAGCAAATTATAAGGAGTGAGTATTACCGGCCAGTAAGAGTCCTATTGTCCTAATGACCCAAAAGGCTGAAAACCATCAATACATAGACCCAACCTAACATTACGACATTCAGCTATAAAATCAGGATGTAATCGGTTAAAATGCTTCCATGCCTCAGAATTTGATGGATGGCACATGACTCCATCTTCTTGCTTATGCTCATAATGCCATCTCATGTGTTATGCTGTAGCATTTGAAGTATATAATCTTTGAAGTCTTGGTTTGAGAGGAAAATAACACATTCTTTTAAAAGGCACAAATTTTTGCTTGCCTATAACCATCTCTATTTGAATCTCGGATGTTCACAAAACTTATATATTTTGTCTTTTGCATAATCACCCCAATATTGCATGCACCCATTTTTGCAACAGTCAATAGTTTCTACTAGCAAGCCAAGCGCTTGAACAATTTTTCTTGTTTAGTAGAAACTATCAAACATTTCATTATCCTTTGGTATTATCTCTTTAATAAATTGGATCCATTGATAGAAAGACTTTTTGGACATATGTTGCTTAGACTTCATATTCAAACAACGAGCCATGGCAGATATCTTAGTATGTTTTCTACGCCCTGCCTCTGTATCCAGTGAATTAAATAAATTGTAGAACCATTGAGCCTCAACCCTTATCATGTTGTTCTTAATGAACCTCACTAGTTCCAAGTACATCAATATTTGGCATGCCCCAACAAAACACATTAGGCGCAACTGCATCATATACCGGTTGTGGGTATGGATTTTCAAAGACAAATTCCAATGTACTATATTATTGTGGAATAGATTGGCCGACTATATTCTCTTCACCATGCATATTCCAAATGAAATAATTTGGAACAAAACCCCATTTCACTAAGTGATATTTCACTTCATCTACTTCTCGAAATCTACAATGTTTACATTTTATTCAATGACAACGAATCTTATTGCCTTGCATATAATCCCTTTGACTGGATGCAAAACCAACAAGCTCTTCTAACCCATTACCAAATGCCATACAAAGAGTGCAATCCAGATTGAGTCATTCATACATCCAAGCACGTATTGTGTTCATTTTGCCTATGTATACAAACAAGACAATGAATTATATCATAGGAATTAAATCTCCTTATTTCTCCTTCATAAAAGGGTAAGGCACTAACCCATTTAGAAACACAATATATATCTAATTTAACATAATCCAAGACTTTTTACAAATTAAGAAGAAAATTCGGCAGCATTTCCCCTAAGTTCTCTAAGTACACTACGTCAAATATAATAAATATTCATAATTTTTAATTTATGAATATATATATTATTTGGTATGCAATCAAAGAATAAAATAAGAGAAATACTATGAGTTTTCTACATAACTTGCACACTATTATGTCTCACATTAATGTTAATGACCCAATAGATATATGTTGTTATTTCTAAACGGTCTAAATGGGACAATTCGATGAGTTCTCATTTTTTTAGAAAAAAATAAGTAACGCACCAAATGGGTACTAAGGTTTATTATAAAATTATATTCATTCAAAAAAAGAAATTAACAATCAATATTTAGATAGCGCACCCTTTTTATATTCTAATCTTACATTTATTCATGCCACTTTATCTACTTTGACTAATCATAAATAAGGGCTATAAAGTGTTGAGACATGTTCTACATCAAATGAATTTTTTTTTTGGATTAAGTGTTGTGCTTGTGATGTTTATTAAATTATTATCATATAATATGTGTGTTTAATACTAATTTTGTTGTAATTATCTTTCTATTACTTATCATGTGATATTCATATATTTGCCTAAATTGTTGTTAAATATATATATTTGTCTGAATTTATCATATACTGTGTTATTAAGTTGAAATATATAATTAAAAAATTCTAAATTTAAGTTCTGTATTTATGCGAAAAATATTTTGAATAAGTTTTTAATTAGTTTGTTTGAAATTGTTTTTTTCTATCTATATTATATTATAGTATTTATTAATTTGATATTCAACAATTGTAATTGATATTTATATTATATATAATAATAATTACTAAAAAAATACATATATGCAGATCTAATTTAATTATTTTTAAATTATTTCTTAACAGGTTTAATTCTAATCAAAGTTATATTTAAAATTTCACAGTTTAAAAATACATATCTATTTCTAATTAGTAATACGTCATTCCCGTTTAAATTGTCACTTTTGTAAAAAAAATTATCCTACATATATTGTTACTTTGCAAATTAATATGTGTTTAATACTAATTCTGTTGTAATTATCTTTCTATTACTTATCATGTGTCACATTTCTTATATTTCTTTAAATATTAAATAAAATTAATTCTTTTGAATATTAAATTTTAAGGATATTAAATATAAAAAACTTTATATTAATAATCTATTGCATTTATTTGAGCTTTTTTCTATTCTCTACTATTTTTTTAGAAAATTAAATGAAAAATCAGTTTTTAAAAATTTGTTTCCAAATATACTTTCTTAATTTTTTTTTTCAATTTTATATCTTTCCTTTTAGCCAAAAAGTTATACTAGAATCGCCCGAAGGGGAACTTGTCCCTTTAGCCAAAAAGTTGAAATTTAGGGCAACCAATAATATGGTGGAATACGAAGCTTGTATTTTTGGTATGGAAACCCTAATGATTATGAAGGTGGATAAGGTGGAAGTTTTTGGTGATTCATTGCTAGTAGTATCCCAAGTAAATGGAGAGTGGGAGTTGAAAGAAGAAAAATTAAAACCATACCACCATTACTTGACCATGATGAAGAAGAACTTTAAGGAGTGTAGGTTTATACACCTATCAAGAGAAGAAAATCAGATGGCTGATGCCCTAGCCACATTGGCTTCGGTATGGGAAAACCCTGTCAGCTTATTCCTTAAGCCTCTGATCTTGACCAGTTCATCAACTCCTTGCTATGAATATGGGACAATCAAGGAAATTGACACAGATCATGATGCATGGTATGATACTATAAGGCAATTTTTGGAGGAAAGAGAATACCCGCTAGGGGCAACAAAGAAAGAGAGAAGAGCCATAAGGCGGTGGTCATTACAATACATCACATTCCATGGAGAGTTATATCGAAGATGGCCTGATGGGGGTACATTTGAGATGCTTAAGAAAGCCTGAAGTGGAGCGTATCATGTCATAAATACATGGGGGAAGTTGCAGTCCGCACATGAGTGGTTTGGCCCTAGTTAAGAAGATTATTCAACAAGTTTACTACTGGTTGACCATGGAGAAAGATTGTATTGAGTTTGTAAAGAAGTGCCAAAAATGTCAGATGTATGGTAACTTGAATCACATGCCTCCTGAAGCATTGCATTCTATGTCTTCACCCTGGCCATTTGCCACCTGGAGTATTGACATTATAGGAGAGATACATCCGACAGCTTCAAATGGTCACCATTTCATTATGGTAGCAGAAGACTATTTTTCAAAATGGGTCGAAGTTGAATCCTTCAACAAACTGGGTGCAAGTCAAATGGCTAGATTTGTAACACCCCTTCCCAACCTACATGTGTAAGCTGAGTAGAGGTTCCACACTATCCTAATTGTTGCTACCAATTTACTTAGTCAAATTTTAGTTCTGATTTTTACAGAAATTTTGCCATAGTTCCGCCTAGAAATTTGGATCCCAAGTGTCGTCAAAACTTGTTTTTCTGATTTTTGAAAACATTTTACACATACCAATGTGAATAAGAATACCATCAAATTTAATGCACTCCCAATGAATCCACCTTATACCCTCAACTACAAACCTGCACGAAGAGTTCACACTTCTAATATAACATAAAGTAAATATTTATGATTATTACATACTACTAACATACAATTATAACATAGAAAATCTCTTTTATATTTATTCATATACATGCCACAACTATCGACTCATAATGGAACTAAAAGATCTACCCCTGAGATTTGCTGTGGTCTGGTCGTTGCTTCCCCAAGATTTATCTACTGCTCCGAACCTACGAGTCAAGGAAAACTTAACTCGCTGAGCGTTGTCGCTCAGTGGGTACTTTACCAATAAAAATAAAAGTAGTACATGAAAGTATTCGAAGTAAAAAGGAAATAATAAAATCAACAATCAACCAACATTATACCAATAGAAATCGTGATACATTCAGTATGATATGTTTTCAATAATGTAAAATCATAATTCAAATTCATTTGCATTATATAGTTCAACGAAAAATAATATGTCTTTGATCCAGGCTCTACTGGGATATAGGGAACCATAGTGATAAGGCAGTGGCCCTCACCACTGTAACATAGGTGGCCCTCACCACCGATATCAGATCACAGGAATGGCCCTCACCATCCTGGTTATAACCAATGGCCCTCACCATTGAGTTCAGATCATATCAATTCAATCACAATATCAAGCAGTACTGCATAAGTTAGTATAGTGCACCATACCCTTATCTACCACTCCCACTATCCAGTAGAGCAAAAAGATTTAAATGATTCAATTTAAGTCTCAAACCTCATTTTAGGATGACTCGCGAAATCATTTTAAATTCCCATCGCACTTTGCCATTTATGCCGCGCAACACATTCTTTAGTCAAACCATTACTCTTTTTCACATATTTAACATCCATAATAAACACATCAAACATTTCAAAGCATTCCTCAAAATATCACAAATTGACCAAATGAATAGTGTTGCGGCGAGACAAATCGGCAACGCAAAATGGCATGACCACATGAATAGAAAAATCTGGGTTTTCGTCAAAATTTCAGTCCACTTCAGTCATGCATTTGACCAAGTAAATGATCTTATTTTTAGCTGAAATTTTACAGAAAACTTTTTTTATATGTTGACTAATTGCATGTAAAATTTCATTGAAAAATTCATTCATTTGCTGCCTCAAACGATTTCCACAAAAAGGTCCAGAAAGCTGTCTTTTTGGGACCATTTCGGCCCAAACACATAAAATGCATAGGATAGTTTATTTTTCTTTTGCAAATCAATATTAAGGCTTCTTTAATGGTAAAGTGAAAATTCAAACACTTCTCTTTGACAACTTTTGCATGTTTAACTCAAATCAATATATTTAAGCATCAACAACAAAACTTTCATAAACCAAAGTTTGTAAAGCATCAAACCAAAATTTATTATTCAAAAGTAAAGTACCAAACTAATTATTCAAAGGTAGAGTACCAAACCTTATTCTTGTACTTCCCCTTTTTCTTTTCCTCCTTCTCCTTCCTTAATCTTTGTTTTTCCTTCAAGAAATTCAAGAACACACCCTTAAACATAAACCTTAGCAATTTAGATTAATAAGCTATCCTCCATTTCTTTTCAAACTAAACCCTAATCTAACCTTATTAAACCTTAGAAACCTTGATTCTTTCATTTAATCAATTAATCTCATCACTTACTTAATATTATTATTATGTTTTTCAATTCCATATAAGACTCTAATTCCCAATCTTCTAATAAATATATAACTACCTAAAATTAATACTAAAATCAAAGTCTACTTACTAGAAAACCTTAAAAACATACCTTAAAAATCAAATTTGGAGAAACTTAGAAGTCCTTTGGTGTTTCCCTTTGTTGGCCGAAATTTGCAAGTGGAAAAGAGAGAAATTGGTTCTTCATATCACATATATTTATATACAAAAGAAATGATGATCACCTTGCCCACTTGTCCACTTTTTCTCTTTCTTCATTTATTACACATTTATTACACATGCTAAATGTTTTCTTTTGATTGGCCAACCTTTGATTTTTATAACTTCCTTTTTCCTTTACTTCTTTCCACTTGTCTCTCTTCCCATTGGATCTCATAAAGTTGTCCCGGGTTACCCATCCAGTCCCGACACGAAACCGAGCCACATTACGTTCCGGCGATTAATTGATCATATCTTTTAAACCGTATAGTTCCATGAGTCAAACTATATATAGTTTTGATCCTCTCGACCTCTACTTTCTATTTATAAGGTCTATTTTAGGTTTCCAAGTCATTTTGAAAAATTACCAATAAGCCCTCAACTTTTTACAAAATTCCCTTTAGGTCCTATTTTTGCTCGGGTTTTCTCCGGCTTCGTTTCCACTGACGATCGTTTCATATTTAACCTCTCGCCATTCTCTACGTACTCACTTCTTTATTTCCTACCCTAAATTCATGTATAACTTTAATTGATAATGACCAAAATGCCCTTAGGCAACATTTCTTCATTTTTCTTTAACGGGACATTTCCTGGAAAAACCGTTACACGTCGTTGCGATCCGGCTTTTCTCTACATTCCATTTTTGAAATCTGTTATATGCACTATTAAGAACATCCGGTGCAACTTTCTTTGAAATTACATCTACGTCCCCAACTTTATTAAAAATTACAATTATGTCCCTTTTGTCATACAACCTTATCTAGGGCTGTTATCAAGAATTATCTTCTCCTTTTCCCTACTCTTGCTATGCACGTGTCTACACTGCATAAATGCAGTAGGCGGATGTGACAGTTCCTTGCTCGTTAATTTAAGCTTCGTCCCGAAGCTCATCAAGTGAAAACAAATATGGGTATTGCTTCTTCATAGTTTCTTCGCGTTCCCATGTAGCTTCTTCTACTTTGTGATTCCTCCAAAGCACTTTGACCAATGGAATCTTCTTATTTTGCAACTCTTTGATTTCACGTGCTAGGATCTCTACCGGCTCTTCCTCATATGTCATTTCAGGCTGAATCTCAATATCTTGAACTTGTATGACGTGGGTTGGATCCGTTTAATAATTTCATATGGTCCGATGAATCTAGGGCTTAGCTTGCCTTTTTGTTTAAATCGTAACACTTTCTTCCAAGGAGAGACTTTGAGGAACACTCTGTCACCTACCTCAAACTGTATGTCTTTCCTTTTTAGATCCGCGTATGATTTTTGCCGGTCCGCTGCTGCTTTTAATCGGTCTCGAATGATTTCTACCTTCTCTTCAGTTTCCTTAACTATGTCTGGCCCCAACATCTTTTCCTCACTCAATTCTGTCCAGCAAACTGGAGTTCTGCATTTTCGACCATACAGTGCTTCGTAAGGGGCCATTTGTATGCTGGATTGATAACTGTTGTTGTACGCGAATTCCATTAAGCTTAGGTGTTTGTCCCAACTACCTTTAAATTCTAAAACGCACGCCCTCAGCATATCTTCTAAAATTTGAATCACTCTTTCCGACTGTCCGTCTGTCTGGGGATGAAATGCTGTGCTGTGGTAAGTTCGAGTTCCAAGGGCTGTTTGTAACTTCTGCCAAAAATTTGACGTAAAACGTGGGTCTCGATCGAATATGATCGAAGTTGGAACTCCGTGGAGACATATAATCTCTTTGATATACAAGTCTGCCAACTTGTCTAGCGAGTAATCCACACGTACTGGTATGAAATGAGCAGACTTAGTAAGCCGGTCTACGATTACCCAAATCGCGTCATGTTTGTCCCTTGTTATAGGCAATCCTGTGACAAAATCCATAGTAATACGATCCCATTTCCAGGTTGGAATCGTAATAGGTTGTAGTAGCCCTGAGGGTAGTTGATGTTCCGCCTTCACTTGCTGACAGGTTAGACACTTCGTTACGTGATCAACGATATCTCTTTTCATTCCTGGCCACCAATAATACTCCTTCAAGTCCCGATACATTTTCGTTACTCCCGGATGCATTGTATAAGGACTGTTATGAGCTTCTTGCAAAATCTGCTTCTTCAGCTCCTTGGACTTAGGTACCACCATTCTCCTCTTGTAGTAGAGAATACCATCAGGATGAATTTGATAGTCTCCTGAAGAGTTCTCCTGTGCCTGTTGACTCCACTTCTTCACTTGTTCATCTTCCTTCTGAGCCTCACGTATTTGTTGATGTAAGTTAGGTCGCACGTGCATTTCTGCAAAGATAGCTCCATCTTCTGTAGGTTTTAACGTTACCCTCATAGCACTTAGCGCTTGCATTGACTTCCTACTAAGTGCATCTGCTACGACATTCGCTTTGCCCGGGTGATAATTAATCGTATAGTCGTAGTTGGCTAACCATTGCATCCATTTTCGCTGTCGTAGGTTTAAATCTTTCTGCGTGGGCAAATATTTCAGGCTTTGATGATCCGTAAAGATGTAACATTTTTCCCCGTATAAGTAGTGCCTCCATGTCTTGAAAGCCAAAACAATCGCTGCTAGCTCTAAGTCATGCGTAGGATAATTCTTTTCATGTGGCTTGAGCTGTCGAGAGACATACGCAATGACTTTGCCTTCCTGCATCAATACACAACCTAACCCGATATGGGATGCATCGCTATAAATCACAAAATCTTTTCCTGATTCTGGTTGTGTAAGAATAGGTGCTTCAGTAAGTTTTTGTTTCAGCTTTTCAAAGCTCCTTTGACAAGCGTCGGTCCACTGGAATTTGGCATTCTTCTGAAGTAGCTTGGTCATAGGTACGGCGATCATGGAAAACCCTTTAACGAATCTCCGATAATATCCTGCTAATCCCAAGAAACTACGGACTTCCGTTACTGTTTTAGGTGACTTCCATTCCAATACTGCTTCTATTTTCTTGGGATCGACCCTTATTCCTTCTGCCGATACAATATGTCCCAAGAAAGCTACTTCTTCCAACCAAAATTCGCATTTGCTGAACTTAGCGTATAACTGCTTCTCACGCAGGGTTTGCAAAACAATTCTAAGGTGACGATCATGATCCTCTCGATTCTTTGAATACACCAATATGTCGTCAATAAATACCACCACGAACTGATCCAAATACGGGTGGAAGATTCTATTCATCAGATCCATGAATACTGCAGGTGCGTTCGTTAATCCGAAAGGCATAACAATGAATTCATAATGTCCATAGCGAGTTCTGAATGCGGTTTTTGATATGTCTTCATCTTTAATTCTCAATTGATGATAACCCGATCGTAGATCAATTTTTGAAAAGACTCCAGCACCTTTGAGTTGATCAAACAAATCATCTATGCGAGGTAACGGATACTTGTTTTTGATGGTCAGCTTATTAAGTTGACGGTAATCTACACACAACCTTAAGGATCCGTCTTTCTTTTTCACGAACAATACTGGTGCTTCCCATGGTGATACACTTGGCCTTATGAACCCCTTGTCTAAAAGTTCTTGTAGCTGTACCTTTAATTCTTTTAGCTCCGCTGGCGCCATTCGGTAAGGTGCGATGGATACTGGTGCAGCTCCCGGGTACACGTCTATGATGAATTCTACCTCTCGTTTAGGTGGTAATCCGGGTAAATCATCAGGAAATACGTCGGGAAAATCGCATACAGTAGGTATATCTTGTAACTTTGGTGCCTCTTCTTTCGCTACTAATGCACATACCAGGTATGCCTCGCAACCTTTTTGCACTAACCTCTTAGCCGTCATGGCAGAAATAATGTTAGTTAGATAGTCCTTCCTTTTTCCTACTAGGGTCACTTCGTCACCGTCTGCAGTATACAAGGTAACTCTCTTCCGTTTACAGTCAACTAGTGCATCGTGCTTGGCCAACCAATCCATCCCAAGAATAGCATCGAATTCTTGAAATGGTAGTTCAAATAAATCTCCCCAAAAGATATGTCCGTGTATCTCTACGGGGCAATCTTTCACTACCTTCCTAGTAATCACCTCATTTCCTAATGGGTTAGTAACTAATATTCCTTCTTTCTCTAGTTCTACCTTTATGTCCTCAAGTTTTTCATTTTTCGTGCATATATATGAGTGTGAAGAACCTGGATCTATTAAAACGTAAAGCGGAACCCCAAACATAGACAACTGACCTACAATCACGTCTAGCGCTTCTTCGTCTTCTCGCCCCCTCATAGCATACATTCTAGCAGGAGCCCTTGCTTCTGGTCGATTCACCGTTTCAGATTGCACACGCGACGGATTTTCGCTCCTTCCTCTGCCTCGGCCTCGACCTGCTGCCGCTTGCGATCTCTCAGTATCCCTGGGTAGATTCTGTATTCGCTGGGGACACTCTCGCATAAGGTGGTCTAAAGATCCACATATATAACATGCAAATGTCCGACCCCAACATTCTCCCGTGTGACGGCGTCCGCATTGATCACAGCGTGGATTATTATTTTCGCCTTCATTACCTCTTGGACCGATAAAGAAGTTACCTCCGCTTCGGCTGAATCCTCTTCCTTGTCCTCTTCCGGATCGTCCCGTACTAGCAACTGAGGTAGTTTGACTTAAGCCACCGCGAATTGATCCCTGACTGTAACCTCGACGTTGACCGCCTCCCGTGGAACCACTGCCGCGGAATCGTTTCCTTGATGATTGGTAGTTTCCCGAATAGTTCTGGGTACCTCTCTTCTGTTTCATCTTCTGTCGTCTATTCTGTTCATCAGACCGGCATTGCTCTACTTCTAGAGCCCTATTGACCATCTCGGAAAATTCTTTGATATTAGCAGCAATTAGCTGCATCCTAATCTCATTATTCAATCCATCCTGGAACTGCTTACATCTATCATGTTCGTCTTCAATTGTCTTCTTGGCATACCTACTCAGCCTAGTAAATTCCCTCTCATACTCAGCAACGGTCAGTCGACCTTGCTTTAAGTGTAGAAACTCCTTTTTCTTGGCATCTAGGTATGCCTCCGATATAAACTTCCTCTTGAACTCATTCACAAAGAAATCCCATGTTCTCTGTTCCGGTGAAACTCGTTGGTGAACTGTGTCCCACCATATATATGCTTCTTCCACTAATAAAGAAGTAGCACATATCACTCGCTCTTCTGGCGTACACTGTAACTGATCTAAGGCTCGTATTGTTCCTTCCAGCCAATACTCGGCTGTTGAAGAATCATCGTCCCTTCGAGCCTTAAACTCCTTCGCACCATACTTTCTTATCTTTTCTATTGGGGGTTTCCTTTCCCCTCCTACAGCAGGTACTGGTACGGGTGCTGGCGCTGGGGGTGGTGCTGGGGCAACGCCGGCTATCTGCCGAAATACGGCAGCCATTTGTTGCAACATATCATTGGGAATAGGAGCATCAGCGGGTGGTTGCTCCGACGCTGATGTCTCAGATACACGCATTTCTACAACTCGGGAGGCCTGAGATTCGGCCTCCTCCCCTATATCACGCTGCGCTGATTGCGACATCTAAAGAGTAAACATATACCATCCCATCATTAGTAACGACCCAGACCAACAGCATTATTTTATCCTAAGTGGCATGTATATAAATATAAAATTCTTAATTAACACATATACAACACAACTTTTATTTATTTCCAAACACAAAGTTTTACAATATTAGGAAGCCCTTATATACATTGCAAAATTTAGGACTCCATGAAATCGTACAATCTCTTATTTACTACAGGATATCTCGTTTTACGTCGGTAATGGCCACTCCCGACATAAAACGTACATCCTCCTATGTTGGATTACCCAGAAGCGGCTAAACCTTAGCTCTGATACCACTAATTGTAACACCCCTTCCCAACCTACATGTGTAAGCTGAGTAGAGGTGCCACACTATCCTAATTGTTGCTACCAATTTACTTAGTCAAATTTTAGTTCTGATTTTTACAGAAATTTTGCCATAGTTCCGCCTAGAAATTTGGATCCCAAGTGTCGTCAAAACTTGTTTTTCTGATTTTTGAAAACATTTTACACATACCAATGTGAATAAGAATACCATCAAATTTAATGCACTCCCAATGAATCCACCTTATACCCTCAACTACAAACCTGCACGAAGAGTTCACACTTCTAATATAACATAAAGTAAATATTTATGATTATTACATACTACTAACATACAATTATAACATAGAAAATCTCTTTTATATTTATTCATATACATGCCACAACTATCGACTCATAATGGAACTAAAAGATCTACCCCTGAGATTTGCTGTGGTCTGGTCGTTGCTTCCCCAAGATTTATCTACTGCTCCGAACCTACGAGTCAAGGAAAACATAACTCGCTGAGCGTTGTCGCTCAGTGGGTACTTTACCAATAAAAATAAAAGTAGTACATGAAAGTATTCGAAGTAAAAAGGAAATAATAAAATCAACAATCAACCAACATTATACCAATAGAAATCGTGATACATTCAGTATGATATGTTTTCAATAATGTAAAATCATAATTCAAATTCATTTGCATTATATAGTTCAACGAAAAATAATATGTCTTTGATCCAGGCTCTACTGGGATATAGGGAACCATAGTGATAAGGCAGTGGCCCTCACCACTGTAACATAGGTGGCCCTCACCACCGATATCATATCACAGGAATGGCCCTCACCATCCTGGTTATAACCAATGGCCCTCACCATTGGCCCCCAATGGCCCTCACCATTGAGTTCAGATCATATCAATTCAATCACAATATCAAGCAGTACTGCATAAGTTAGTATAGTGCACCATACCCTTATCTACCACTCCCACTATCCAGTAGAGCAAAAAGATTAAAATGATTCAATTTAAGTCTCAAACTTCATTTTAGAATGACTCGCAAAATCATTTTAAATTCCCATCGCACTTTGCCATTTATGTCGCGCAACACATTCTTTAGTCAAACCATTCCCCTTTTTCACATATTTAATATCCAGAATAAACACATTAAACATTTCAAAGCATTCCTCAAAAGATCACAAATTGACCAAATGAATAGTGTTGCGGCGAGACAAATCGGCAACGCAAAATGGCATGACCAAATGAATAGTAAAATCTGGGTTTTCGTCAAAATTTCAGTCCACTTCAGTCATGCATTTGACCAAGTAAATGATCTTATTTTTAGCTGAAATTTTACAGAAAACTTATTTCATATGTTGACTAATTGCATGTAAAATTTCGTTGAAAATTTCATTCATTTGCTGCCTCAGACGATTTCCACAAAAAGGTCCAGAAAGCTGTCTTTTTGGGACCATTTCGGCCCAAACACATAAAATGCATAGGATAGTTTATTTTTCTTTTGCAAATCAATATTAAGGCTTCTTTAATGGTAAAGTGAAAATTCAAACACTTCCTTTTGACAACTTTTGCATGTTTAACTCAAATCAATATATTTAAGCATCAACAACAAAACTTTCATAAACCAAAGTTTGTAAAGCATCAAACCAAAATTTATTATTCAAAAGTAAAGTACCAAACTAATTATTCAAAGGTAGAGTACCAAGCCTTATTCTTGTACTTCCCCTTTTTCTTTTCCTCCTTCTCCTTCCTTAATCTTTGTTTTTCCTTCAAGAAATTCAAAAACACACCCTTAAACATAAACCTTAGCAATTTAGATTAATAAGCTATCCTCCATTTCTTTTCAAACTAAACCCTAATCTAACCTTATTAAACCTTAGAAACCTTGATTCTTTCATTTAATCAATTAATCTCATCACTTACTTAATATTATTATTATGTTTTTCAATTCCATATAAGACTCTAATTCCCAATCTTCTAATAAATATATAACTACCTAAAATTAATACTAAAATCAAAGTCTACTTACTAGAAAACCTTAAAAACATACCTTAAAAATCAAATTTGGAGAAACTTAGAAGTCCTTTGGTGTTTCCCTTTGTTGGCCGAAATTTGCAAGTGGAAAAGAGAGAAATTGGTTCTTCATATCACATATATTTATATACAAAAGAAATGATGATCACCTTGCCCACTTGTCCACTTTTTCTCTTTCTTCATTTATTACACATTTATTACACATGCTAAATGTTTTCTTTTGATTGGCCAACCTTTGATTTTTATAACTTCCTTTTTCCTTTACTTCTTTCCACTTGTCTCTCTTCCCATTGGATCTCATAAAGTTGTCCCGGGTTACCCATCCGGTCCCGACACGAAACCGAGCCACATTACGTTCCGGCGATTAATCGATCATATCTTTTAAACCGTATAGTTCCATGAGTCAAACTATATATAGTTTTGATCCTCTCGACCTCTACTTTCTATTTATAAGGTCTATTTTAGGTTTCCAAGTCATTTTGAAAAATTACCAATAAGCCCTCAACTTTTTACAAAATTCCCTTTAGGTCCTATTTTTGCTCGGGTTTTCTCCGGCTTCGTTTCCACTGACGATCGTTTCATATTTAACCTCTCGCCATTCTCTACGTACTCACGTCTTTATTTCCTACCCTAAATTCATGTATAACTTTAATTGATAATGACCAAAATGCCCTTAGGCAACATTTCTTCATTTTTCTTTAACGGGACATTTCCTGGAAAAACCGTTACACGTCGTTGCGATCCGGTTTTTCTCTACATTCCATTTTTGAAATCTGTTATATGCACTATTAAGAACATCCGGTGCAACTTTCTTTGAAATTACATCTACGTCCCCAACTTTATTAAAAATTACAATTATGTCCCTTTTGTCATACAACCTTATCTAGGGCTGTTATCAAGAATTATCTTCTCCTTTTCCCTACTCTTGCTATGCACGTGTCTACACTGCATAAATGCAGTAGGCGGATGTGACAAGATTTATTGAAAAGAACCTCATCTGCAGATATGGGGTCCCGCACAGTGTGATATCAGACAATGGGGTACATTTTAAGGAGCTGTTAATGATTTATTCTCAAAGCACTGAATCCATCATCATAGATCCTCTCCTTATAGACCAAAAGCTAATGGTGCAGTAGAAGCAACAAACAAGACAATTAAGCAAATTCTATCCAAGATGACCAAGACTTAAAGGGATTGGTCAGAGATACTTCCCTTTGCTTTATGGGGATATAGGACAAGTGTGCGAATGCCTACTAGAATGACACCGTTCTCTTTGGTTTATAGGATGGAAATAGTGTTGCCAATTGAAATAGAGATCAAGTCATTGAGAGTAGTCTTGGAAGCTGAACTTCCTGAAATGAAATGGGTAGCAAGCAGATACACACAGTTAGCTTTACTAGAAGAGAGAAGGTTAAAGGCACTATATCATCACCAACTATATCAAAAGAAGATAGCTCAGGCCTAAAATAGAAGGGTTAAAATCAGAAAACTCAGAGTCGGGGATTCGGTATTGAAGCAATGTAAGCCTAATGTATCTGATCCAAGAGGGAAGTTTAGGCCTAGCTGAGAAGGGCCATATGTCGTGAAACAAGTCATGAACAAAGGTGAGGTTAAGTTATTAGACATGGACGGGAACGAGTTTAGTGAGCCAGTAAATATTGATAGGTTGAAGATGTTTTATGTATGATATAAAAAAAGGGAATCTTGCTACGTTGAAAACCAAAAAAGGGTGGCCTAGGCAAAAGTTAGAGCAGTCCGCTAGTTTTGAAAACCCGAAAGGGTGGGCTAGGCAATAATTAGGGCTAAAAGAGAGAAAATAGTCAATTAGAAAACCCGAAAGGGCTAGTTGACAATAGGAGTAATCTTGTGTATGCTGGCTTTATGTTTGGTTGTTCCCCAATTTAATAAAATAGAATTAACGTTAAAATTGTTCTATGTGCACTGTTATAAGTATTTGACCAGATATGGATGAAATAAATAAACACAATAACAAAAGGTGATGACAAATTTGAAATGGAAAAGAAGCATTTATTACTTAATTATTTTTCATCCTAACAATACACTTTTTGAATTAACAAATGTAAAATCTATGGCTGTCGATAAATATAACATGCAGGCCAGCTTTGCCTCAGCCGATCCAACTAGACTTCAGTCAAGCGAGGCATGTCTAAATCGGGAGTAAAGTCAGAATCGCAAGGCTCAGCTCCATACTTACGGCCAAGTTGGCGAGGATCATAGCATGTACCTTAACGATGAGCAGCATGGGGAACATACATAAAGTATGTCCGCATGATGATACAAGAAATCTCCACCAAGGTACCAACCAACGGATATTAACTTTAGCGCGTGAGTGGATCCAGTCAACCCAGTCAGCATATGAAGAAGCAGGATGGAGTAGCTTCTTAACAGAATGATGATGTGGCAGAGATCTGGCAAGATCCATGGATGGAGTATCAAGCAAACAAAGATGCTTCTGAAGCCAAATCTATGAAGAAAGAAAAATGAATTAAAAAAAAGAGGGTCCACTAAGTTGAAAACCCGCAAGGGCAGCTTAGGCAAAAATTAGGACAGCTTGCTAGTTCCGAAAACCCACATGGGCGGACTAGGCAAAAATTAGAGCAATAAAAAAAATAAAAAAATATATATATATAAAAAGTCCACTAAGTTGGAAACCCACAAGGGCAGCTTAGGTAAAAAATTAGGACAGCTCGCTAGTTCCGAAAACCCATATGGGCGAACTAGGCAAAAATTAGAGCAATAAAATATATATATATAATAAAAAAGGGGTCCGGTAAGTTGAAAACCCGCAAGGGCAGTTTAGGCAAAAATTAGGACAGCTCGCAAGTTTCAAAAACCCACATGGGCGGACTAGGCAAAAATTAGAGCAATAAAAAGAAGAAGAAAAAACCTAAATTGAAAACCCAAAAGGGCAGTTTAGGTAATTACCTGAAGCAGCAATGGACTCCCAGTTAGTCTCTTTGTCAATCCTGATTTAAGTCGATCTAATCCAGCTAAGGTCTCGGCTAAGATTACAGGTACAAGCGACAAGCCTCCTTCCATTTGGTCCATAATACCACCTTTTTAATGGGTAATGCCAGATATTCAACCTCTACAATATCTATTAATCGACCATAGAAATCAAATGAGTTTTTACTATAGTTTGACCCCTTTATACAAACGCCACTATTTGTTGTTGCTCTCAAAGCACAGTGAGATTCAGTGTGAAATTTATAACCATTAACAAAATACACCTTATAACATCTAACAGTTGGTAATGGACCTTGGGCTAAAACATTCAAACATTTGTCAGAAATCATATTCCCATTTTCATTTACCTAAATAAATAAGAAAAAAATATGCATAAGTTCAAATTTTAGTAAAAAAAACAAATGACATGTATACAAAATGTTAATAGCAATGAATTAATACTTACAAATTTTTGAAACCATAAGTGAAAATTCTTCTCAACATCAACATCAACATGTGAATTCATTATATTTCATCAAAATCTCGTAAGTGTTTAATGAATATGCAGAAATATATTACCAAAAACATCATTATCATTCAAATTTTGAAGATTTTATCTTAGACGTAAAATATTTTATTTCAATTTACGATATTCTTACTAACTTGCTTGATATAAGATGTCACTTCTTCACAATTCAACAATATGTAAGTATGTGCTGCACAATATTCTCTTTATTCCAATCTTCGATTGGTTAGTTTGTCGTATGGTCTACCCAGATGTTTGAAAATAGATAGAAGACATTCAAATTGGTCTTGTATACCTCCATCATCATTTCGAGGGACTTCATGCAATTTTGTTATTACATTAGGCTTGAAATAAGAAGAACAGAAAGTTGATGCCTCTTCCACTATAAAGCATTACAAATTGATGCTTCTACTATTGCCTTATTTTTTTAACATTTTTATTCAAGTGTCATAGGTATCTTTCGAAAGGGTACATCCAATGATACTATACCGGTCCTGTAATTTTGGCTTCATATGGCAAATGAATTGGTAAATGTTACATTGAATAAAAAAAACTTGGAGGAAATATTTACTCCAATTTACAAAAAATTATTGGAATTTCTTCTTATAAATGATCAATTTGGGATACCTTTAGAGATGTTGCAGTAAGTTCTCTAAAAAATAAGCTTAACTCCGTCAGAGCTTCCCAAACTTTTTTTTTGGCAATAACTCTCTAAATGCAATGGGTAATAATCATTACATAAATATGTGACAACCATGACTTTTCATCACGAACAATTTATATTTCCTTATATCAACACACCTTGACAAATTCGAGATATATCCGTTTGGAAACTTTAAATTTTTTACCCAATGGAATATTAATTGTTTTTTTATTACGATCCAATGTGTAATTAGCTTTAGGATACCTCCCAGACATTTCATCTTGCTCTAACTCCGGCCTTCGACAAAATATCCTCAAATCTTCTCTTGATTTGGCATTGTCTTTTGCTTTACCTGGAACATCCATTATCATATTAAACACATTCTCAATAACATTTTTTCAAATGTGCATTAGATCTAGGTTATATCTTATAAGATTTGAACTCCAATAAGGCAAATCCCAAAAGATGCTTTTTTCCATCCACAATTCTGACATATATTGTTATTGGAATTTTCATTATATTTAGTTACCTTATGAAGTCTCAGTTGCTCAATTTAAAACAACAAATCTTCCCCATTCAATATAGGAGGAGCATCTTTCCTTATTGTAATGCTCTTTCTGAAATATTTTTTATTCCTTCTGAATGGATGATCTTCCTTCAAAAACTTCTTGTGGTTGTCAAACCAATTTGTTTTAACCCCATTCAGAAGAGTAAATGCTTCAGAATCAGTCATGCAATAAGGACATGCTAATTTACCGATAGTGCTCCATCCAAATAACATCGCATATGTGGGAAAATCACTTATAGTCCACATAAGTGTTGCTCTTAAATAAAAATTCTATTTCTCAAAACAATCATAAGTCACGACGCCCTCATTCCATAACTGTTTCAACTCTATTATCAATGGCTATAGAAATACATCAATTTGATGTTTTGGGTTATTTTGATCAAGTACAAGTAAAGACAAAAATAAATATTGCTCTTTCATGCACATCCACGATGGCAAATTATAAGGAGTGAGTATTACCAGCCAATAAGAGTCCTGTTGTCCTAATGACCCAAAAGGCTGAAAACCATCAATACATAGACCCAACCTAACATTACGACATTCAGCTGTAAAATCAGGATGTCATCGGTTAAAATGCTTCCATGCCTCAGAATTCGATGGATGGCATATGACTCCATCTTCTTGCTCATGCTTATAATGCCATCTCATGTGTTATGCTGTAGCATTTGAAGTATATAATCTTTGAAGTCTTGGTTTGAGAAGAAAATAACACATTCTTTTAAAAGGCACAAACTTTTGCTTGCCTGTAACCATCTCTATTTGAATCTTGGATGTTCACAAAACTTATATATTTTGTCTTTTGCATAATCACCCCAATATTGCATGCGCCCATTTTTTGCAGCAATCAATAGTTTCTACTGGCAAGCCAAGCGCCTGAACAATTTTCTTGTTTAGTAGAAACTATCAAACATTTCATTATCCTCTGGTATTATCTCTTTAATAAATTG
Source organism: Garcia nutans (assembly GCA_947685225.1). Lineage (NCBI taxonomy): Eukaryota > Viridiplantae > Streptophyta > Magnoliopsida > Malpighiales > Euphorbiaceae > Garcia > Garcia nutans. The sequence goes on along the minus strand of CANTUV010000003.1, from coordinate 8,261,661 downwards.
GATCCATTGATCGAAAGACTTTTTGGACATATGTTGCTCAGACTTCATATTCAAACAATGAGTCATAGCAGATAGCTTAGTATGTTTTCTACACCCTGGCCACACCTCTATATCCAGTGAATTCAATAAATTGTAGAACCATTGAGCCTCAACGTTAGGAGCCTCATCATGTTGTTCTTAATGAACCTCACTAGTTCCAAGTGCATCAATATTTGGCATGCCCCAACCAAACACATTAGGCGCAACTGCATCATATACCGGTTGCGGGTATGGATTTTCAAAGACAAATTCCAATGTACTATATTGTTGTGGAATAGATTGGCCGACTATATTCTCTTCACCATGCATATTCCAAATGAAATAATTTGGAACAAAACCCCATTTCACTAAGTGATATTTCACTTCATCTACTTCTCGAAATCTACAATGTTTACATTTTATTCAATGACAATGAATCTTATTGCCTTGCATATAATCCCTTTGACTGGATGCAAAACCAACAAGCTCTTCTAACCCATTACCAAATGTCATACAAAGAGTGCAATCCAGATTGAGTTATTCATACATCCAAGCACGTATTGTGTTCATTTTTGCCTATGTATACAAACAATACAATGAATTATATCATAGGAATTAAATCTCCTTATTTCTCTTTCAGGTAAGGCCATAACCCATTTAGAAACACAATATATATCTTATTTAACATAATCCAAGACTTTATACAAATTATGAAGCCAATTCGGCAGCATTTTTAATTTATGAATATATATATTATTTGGTATGCAATCAAAGAATAAAATAAGAGAAATACTATGAGTTTGCTACATAACTTGCATACTATTATGTCTCACATTAATGTTAATGACCCAATAGATATATATTGTTATTTCTAAACGGTCTAAATGGGACAATTCGGTGAGTTCTCATTTTTTTTAGAAAAAAAAAGTAACGCACCAAATGGGTACTATGGTTTATTATAAAATTATATTCATTCAAAAAAAGACATTAACAATCAATATTTAGATAGCACACCCTTTTTATATTCTAACCTTACATTTATTCATGCGACTTTATCTACTTTGACTAATCATAAATAAGGGCTATAAAGTGTTGAGACATGTTCTACATCAAATGAATTCTTTTTATTGGATTAAGTGTTGTGCTTGTGATATTTATTAAATTATTATCATATAATATTTGTGTTTAATACTAATTTTGTTATAATTATCTTTCTATTACTTATCATGCGATATTCATATATTTGCCTGAATTGTTGTTAGATATATATATATTTTTCTGAATTTATCATATACTGTGTTATTAAGTTGAAATATATAATTAAAAAATTCTAAATTTAAGTTCTGTATTTATGCGTAAAAATATTTTGAATAAGTTTTTAATTAGTTTGTTTAAAATTATTTTTTTCTATCTATATTATATTATAGTATTTATTAATTTGATATTCAATATTTGTAATTGATATTTATATTATATATAATAATAATTACTAAAAAAATACATATATGCAGACCTAATTTAATTATTTTTAAATTATTTCTTAACAGGTTTAATTCTAATCAAAGTTATATTTAAAATTTCACAGTTTAAAAATACATATCTATTTCTAATTAGTAATACGTCATTCCCGTTTAAATTGAACTTTTGTAAAAAAAATTATCCTACATATATTGTTACTTTGCAAATTAATATGTGTGTTTAATACTAATTATGTTGTAATTATCTTTCTATTACTTATCATGTGTCACATTTCTTATATTTCTTTAAATATTAAATAAAATTAATTCCTTTGAATATTAAAATTTTAAGATATTAAATATAAAAAACTTTATATTAATCATCTATTGCATTTATTTGAGCTTTTATCTATTCTCTACTATTTTTTTAGAAAATTAAATGAAAAATCAGTTTTTAAAAATTTGTTTCCAAATATACTTTCTTAATTTTTTTTTTCAATTTTATATCTTTCCTTTTAGCCAAAAAGTTACACTAGAATCGCCCAAAGGGGAACTTGTCCCTTTAGCCAAAAAGTTGAAATTTAGGGCAACCAATAATATGGTGGAATACGAAGCTTGTATTTTTGGTTTGGAAACCCTAATGATTATGAAGGTGGATAAGGTGGAAGTTTTCGGCGATTCATTGTTAGTAGTATCCCAAGTAAATGGAGAGTGGGAGTTGAAAGAAGAAAAATTAAAACCATACCACCATTACTTGACCATGATGAAGAAGAACTTTAAGGAGTGTAGGTTTATACACCTATCAAGAGAAGAAAATCAGATGGCTGATGCCCTAGCCACATTGGCTTCGGTTTGGGAAAACCATGTCAGCTTATTCCTTAAGCCTCTGATCTTGACCAGTTCATCAACTCCTTGCTATGAATATGAGACAATCAAGGAAATTGACACAGATCATGATGCGTGGTATGATACTATATGGTGATTTTTGGAGGAAAGAGAATACCCGCCGGGGCAACAAAGAAAGAGAGAAGAGCCATAAGGTGGTGGTCATTACAATACATCACATTCCATGGAGAGTTATTTCAAAGATGGCTTGATGGGGTACATTTGAGATGCTTAAGAAAGCCTGAAGTGGAGCGTATCATGTCATAAATACATGCGGAAAGTTGCAGTCCGCACATGAGTGGTTTGGCCCTAGTTAAGAAGATTATTCGACAAGGTTACTACTGGTTGACCATGGAGAAAGATTGTATTGAGTTTGTAAAGAAGTGCCAACAATGTCAGATGTATGGTAACTTGAATCACATGCCTCCTGAAAATTTGCATTCTATGTCTTAACCCTAGCCTTTTGCCACCTAGGATATCGAAATTAAAGGAGAGATACATCCGACAGCTTCAAACGGTCACCATTTCATTGTGGTAGCAGTAGAATATTTTTCAAAATGGGTCGGAGTTGAATCTTTCAACAAACTGGTGCAAGTCAAACGACTAGATTTATTGAAAAGAACCTCGTCTGCAGATACGGGGTCTTGCACAGTGTGATACCAGAAAATGGGGTATAGTTTCAAGGAGCAGTTAAGGATTTATTCTCAAAGTACCGAATCCATAATAATAGATCCTCTCCTTATAGACCAAAGGCTAATGGTGCAGTTGAAGCAACAAACAAGACAATTAAGCAAATTCTGTCCAAGATGACCAAGACTTACAGGGATTGGTCAGAGATACTTCCCTTTGCTTTATGGGGATATAGGATAAGTGTGAATGACACCGTTCTCTTTGGTTTACGGGATAGAAGCAGTGTTGCCAATTGAAATAGAGATCAAGTCATTGAGAGTAGTCTTAGAAGCTGAACTACCTGAAATGGAATGGGTAGCAAGCACATACACACAGTTAGCTTTACTAGAAGAGAGAAGGTTAAAGGCACTGTATCATCACCAACTATATCAAAAGAAGATAGCTCGGGCCTACAATAGAAGGGTTAAAATCAGAAAACTCAGAGTCGGGGATTTGGTGTTGAAGCAATGTAAGCCTAATGAATCTTATCCAAGAGGGAAGTTCAGGCCTAGCTGAGAAGAGCCATATGTCGTGAAACAAGTCATGAACAAAGGTGCGGTGAAGTTATCAGACATGGACGGGAACGAGTTTAGTGAGCCGGTAAACATTGATAGGTTGAAGAGGTTTTATGTATGATATAAAAAAAGGGTAGCTCACTAGGTTGAAAACCCAAAAAGGGTGGCCTAGGCAAAAGTTAGAGCAGTCTGCTAGTTCCGAAAATCCGAAAGGGCGGGCTAGGCAACAATTAGGGCTAAAAGAGAGAAAATCATCAATTAGAAAACCCGAAAGGTCTAGTTGACAACAAGAGTAATCTTGTGTATGCTGGCTTTATGTTTGGTTGTTCCCCAATTTAATAAAATAGAATTAACGCTAAAATTGTTCTATGTGCACTGTTATAAGTATTTGACCAGATATGGATTAAATAAATAAACACAATAGCAAAAGGTGATGACAAATTTTAAATGGAAAAGAAGCAACTTTTATTACTTTAATTATTTTTCATCCTAACAATACACTTTCTGAATTAACAAATGTAAAATCTATGGCAGTTGATAAATATAACATGCAAGGCAGCTTTGCCTCAACCGATCCAAGTAGGCTTCAGTCAAGCGAGGCATGTCTAAATCGGGAGTAAAGTCAGAATCGCAAGGCTCAGCTCCATACTGACGGCCAAGTCGGCGAGGATCATAGAATGTACATTGATGAAGAGCAGCATGGGGAACATACATCAAGTATGTCCGCATGGTGATACGAGAAATCTTCCACCAAGGTACCAACCAACGGTTATTGACTTCAGCGCATGAGTGGATCCAGTCAACCCAGTCAGCATATGAAGAAGCAGGATGGAGTAGCTTCCTAACAGAATGATGATGTGGCAGATATTTGGTAAAATCCATGGATGGAGTATCAAGCAAATAAAGATGCTCCTAAAGCCAAATCTGTGAAGAAAGAAAAAAGAATTAAAAAAAAGAGGGTCCGCTAAGTTGAAACCCACAAGGGCAGCTTAGGCAAAAATTAGGACAGCTCGCTAGTTCCGAAAACCCACATGGGCGGACTAGAAAAAAATTAGAGCAATAAAAAAATATAAAAAATAAAAAAATATATAAAAATTCAGCTAAGTTGCAAACCCGCAAGGGCAGCTTAGGCAAAAAATTAGGACAGATCGCTAGTTTTGAAAACCCACATGGGCAGACTAGGCAAAAATTGGAGCAATAAAAAATATATATAAAAAAATAAAAAAAAGGGTCTGCTAAGCTGAAAACCCGCAAGGGTAGCTTAGGCAAAAATTAGGATAGCTCGCTAGTTCTGAAAACCCATATGGGCAGACTAGGCAAAAATTAGAGCAATAAAAAGACGAGAAAAAAATAAGGAAACATAAATTGAAAACCCAAAAGGACAGTTTAGGTAATTACCTGAAGCAGCAATGGACTCCCAGTCAGTCTCTTTGTCATTCCTGATTTAAGTCGGTCTAATCTAACTAAGGTCTCGGCTAAGATCACAGGTACCGGTGACAAGCCTCCTGCCATTTGGTCTATAATATCCAATGCGTGGATCAATGTCGCCGTCGAAAGAGACAAGCAAGAATTGGCCAAGCAAGCAAAGACAGAGCATGCGTCCCCATGCCTTAGTAGGGGCTAAACGAGAGAGACAAAAATCAATCAAAGGAGCAAGTAGAATTTTTTCACCTCTCATCAACTGAAGAACTTCGGGTTTTGGAATTTGAAATAACATCTGCATCTTCTATTGAGTTTTGGAAATCAATGTGGGTAACGCCATTTGTTGATTATTTGGATATCCAAGGATGGCCTCAAATTCTTTAATCAAGGGACATATTTCAAAGCCATTAATTTTAAATACCCTTGAACCCGTATCCCAAAAGGAATCTATGGCATGTAAGAAGGAGTGGTCCAATTTAACATTTTGAAAACATTTTAAAACATCAAGTTTTGACCATGAAATTTGCTTCCAATGAATGGCATCCATATTTTTAAATAGAATTTCTATATTCTTTAAATGATGCTCGGTCATGGTTGATGAATGAAGGAAAATCAAAATTGTTAAAGGGAGTTTTTACATTGAATTGGAAAGAATTTTGGATTCTGTATGAAATTAGGCATGAAAGGTGATTTATTTAGAAGAAATAACCTTTTCCAAAATTGATAAGGTAAAGGTGATGGAAAAGGACGAAACCTTGTTGTGTAAGGAAAGGAATTGGCGACGAATTTACTTTACCATGTTGCATTTGGCTTTTTGGGTGGTGATTGTATAAATATTGAAATATGAAAAAGAAAGTTTAATAATTATGCAGTAACGATAAAAAAAAGTTACAGTAAAGATGGAAATTGTATTTTTTTTCATTATTGTACAATATTTATACAATTAATACAATGTTTATACATCACTAAGAGGGTGGTGGTAGGTCATCAAATAAAGCGCTGAAAAAATAGTCACCTGTTGGAGGAGGGGACAAATCACTAGTCCCGAGTTCGCCCAAAGCGGGAGCACCAAAATCCGGCAAATTACTCATCCCGGGATCACCCGAAGTAGAAGCACCAAAATCTTTATTACCTTGAAGTTCCAATCTATCACGGTCCTCATCAGAAGTAGATGAAAGGATCTCATGGTCATCATTCTGGGGGCCTCTCGATGAAGAAGCACTGGGATCCCTCATCCCTGAAATCGAAAGTCTCAGAAATTTTTTTCAGATTGATGATATAAACTTTCAAAATGAGAAGCTTGTTGACGACTTGCAGCCAAATCTTCTTGAAGTTTCCTATTTTGTTCTTCAAGCATCCACTGTGAGCCAAAAAGGAAAAAGGTAAGAGCATACATAATCATGCATACATATAACATAAATTACCATGAAATAAGGAGCTTACTAGGTAGTTCATATCAATGCCTTGCAGATGAGATGGCATATCTGGTGGGCTTGAATGAGCAAATGAAGGGGCAGCAAAAGAAGGTCCAGCCTCATGATCAAATGAGCCAACGGCCTGCAACAATCATTAAAGAATCAAAAAAAAAAAAGAAAGGAGCAGTTGCAAGGGAAAAATGGTAAAAGTTTTACCTGAGAAGTACTGGCCCCGAGATGTTGAACAGACTCTCCTGCATCTCCGTGATGTTCCTTTTCATCTTTACCCTCATTTTCTTCGGGAATCTCCCGCACACCAACAGGAGATACATCAAAGTTCAAGAGCCTTCTTTGAAAAAAGTGGGCATAAGATGCACTCGGCGGATAGAGAAATCCTTCAATACTATAACTGTACCGAGCCGGCCACCAAGCATCCTCCGGCATCGACATAATATTTAATGTGTATTCCGGGCAAGGTATCGAAATCCTCCGCCGCTCTGGACTGAGAAACCACTCATAAACTCTCTCTCCGAGAAACCAGCCACTAGACACTGGGCCGGCAATGACTCAGTGAAAATGTTGGAAAGATAGCGCAGCCCTCATCAAAGGAGACCAGTTTGTCTACTCTTTTGGGCTCCACCAGGCCAAATTCACCTACAAAATAACACAAGGTCAGTAAACTTTCACATAAAATTTAAAGCATACTAATGCTATTTTACCTTGTCTTAGGTTAAGCGGCTCAACACAAAGCGATGAGTATGTACATGGTGAGAGCCGGGAACGTTGACATGATCGGACAACCAGAAATTTAATCTCTGATACCCGACCCTATCTCGGGAAATACCGGGTACCCTCACTAGGTTGTGTTCATAAGCTCATGCCTCCAATAACAATAAAGATCACATTCATGCAAGAAAAGAACAGAAATGACATTGGTAGTAGAAGAATACCTTGACAACCGCCATCAAGCTGACAAAATACTTCTTATTTCGGCAAAGTTTATCAAGACCATGGTAAAGACAGGCGAGACCAGCTTCACCCCAGCCAGAAGACGGTACCATTCTGAAATAAGAAAGGGCATTCAACACTGACAAGTGGATGGAGGATTCAATGTTGCCTAAGATGGTCGACCCAAGCAAATATAACAAAAATCCTCGAGCATACTGTTGGGCCATGTCTCTGTTAATCCATCCTTCGTAGTTCATCCAATAGCTATGAATTGGTTCAATTTTTATCTTAAAAGGCCCTTTATATGATTGTTCCATACCAATTAATTCCTGAATTTCTTCAAATGTTAAAATATCGTTGGTTAGAGGATTTGGAACACCATCAAATCGAAGGCCGGTTATAGTAGTAAAATCGACCGGACCAATTGTCATCTCTCCAATGGGCAAGTGAAAAGTGTGGGTTGTGTCCAACTATCATTCTGCAAGCGCTTGGACTACGCTCCGGTCTATCTGATATTTCTCGGATGGCAATTGTAAGATGAAGCTTTCAAAGCCACATTCTCGAATAATCTGCCTTACCTGAGAAGGCACTACATCGTACCATTGTCGAGCTTTGTAAATACACCCTCCAGCCCGAACAATGCAACGATCATGCTAAAACAGAGCCAGGTAAGTACATATTATCCTATCTGCTTAAATTAATATATTTTTCCTAAATTTTCTAAAAAAGATAATAATATAAAAATACAAAATAAAAAAAATAATAAAGGCAAACATAATAATAATAAAAGAGCATAATATAAAAACATAAAACAAAAAAAATAAATAATAAATAATAACAAACAAAAACAGTAAAACAAAAACAGAAAGATGAAAAAATCAGGAATAAAATAAAATAAAATAAAATAAAATAATAATAATAACAGAAAGACGAAAAATCAAGAAAAAAAGGAAAGAAAAATAATTATCGCGCTCTTCTCGTTGGAACTACGGTGAAGCAGCATCCCGGCTAGTATATATATATTTCCATCTTCATGATGCCGAATAAACTCTAATAACTCTGCATTAGAATGAGTCCTTGACCTTGAAGCATGCATATTTTTTTGAAAAATATATGCTAAATTTGAAAGAATTTGAGAGAATTATAGAAATTGAGAAATTTTGCTGTGAATCGAATGGAAGAATTAGCTCATTTATATAGGGAAACGGCAAGGAAAAAAAACAAAATTCAAAACTAAGTTTCACTGTTCATGAATAGTAAACTTTACTATTCATAAATATCTTGTAAATTATTATTTCCAATAGTAAATACTATTTGCTACTATTTACAAATAGTAAGTTACTATTTATGAAAAGTAAATAGTACATGAACAGTGACTACACAGTAAATAAACAGTAAATTCAATTATTCAATTTAATCATTCAAATACTTGCGTGTGTATAAATATTTTTACTCGCAAGGGGGCAAAAAAGAAGACATGTGAATAAAAATAGCCAAACTTTTTGAAATAAAAAGAATTATTAGCTTGGGTCCAGAAACCAAATTTTCCCTAGGTCCAGAACCTAAAATCTTTTCTAAGTCCAGAACTTAGCTCGGGTACATACCTAAATTTTTCTTAGGCCCAGAACCTAGAATCTCTTTTAAGTCCAGAACTTAGCTCGGGTCTAGAACCCAAATTATCCTTAGGTCCAGAACCTAAAATCTTTTCTAAGTCCAGAACTTAGCTCGGGTCCAGAACCCTAATTTCCTTAGGTCCAGAACCTAAAATATCTTTTAAGTCCAGAACTTAGCTTGGGTCCAGGACCCAAATTATCCTTAGGTCCAGAACCTAAAATCTTTTCTAATTCTAGAACTTAGCTCGGGTCCAGAACCCAAATTATCCTTAGGTCCAGAACCTAGAATCTCTTTTAAGTCCAGAACTTAGCCCAAGTCTAGAACCCAAATTATCCTTAGGTCTAGAAACTAGAATTTTTTTTCTCTAAGTCCAGAACTTAGCTCGGGTCCAGAACCCAAATTTTCCTTAGGTCCAGAACCTAAAATTATCCTTGAGTCCTGAACTCGAATCAGGTCTAGAATCCAAAACCTCAACCATCTCAAAAATTAAGTCTTATTGCTTTTCACTCTCTTTTACTAAAGTCTCAGATCATTCAAGCAGGGGGCAAACTGTAGACCCTTAATTTTTTACCAGTCCGGTTCAATATATTTTATTTAGTCCAAAATAATTTTTGTGCTGTCCAATATATTTTAATTAGTCTAAAATAAATTTGTTATCTTAATTAAATAATTTTTGCTTTAGTATCTAATTTTTATTAATAAAAAATAAAATAAAAATAAACAAATAAAAAAATCGGCGATGAAAAATTTCATCGCACAAAGGGGCTACGGCGAGATGGCCAAAGCCATTTCGCCCACAGATAATTTCTGCGGGCGCCATTTCTCGCGCAGGAAAATCCTGTGAGCGAAATAGCCCTCAGGCCAATTTGCCCCCTTTGCCAGCGCATTTTTTCTGCAGCAGTTTTTTTTTTACTAGCGCAATTTTTCCGCAGCAGTTTTTTTTTTCGCCAGCAAAATTTTTTCGTCGCAAATTTTTCTGAAACCTAATACAATTAGGTTTCGGTTTCCTTTTCTTAATGAATGTTATTTTCTATGAATAACTAAGATTAATAAAAAATTCTTCTATAAATAAGACCAAAACAACACAAAAAGGAGGAGAAATTGATCAAAAATTGGACAGAAATTTGAAGAAAAATTGAGACCGAAACTGAGGAGGGAAAGCTTTGAATCAGTCTGATTTTTTTTATAGAGCAAACAACAATTCAATCCATCAAAGGCAGCAAAGCTTGTCTTTGTTTTTGTTCATCCAAGAAGAAATTTTTGGTGGAACCAACAAACGGAGGTATGCATCAATTGTCTAATTTGTTCACAATAGCTTAAATCATCCAATTGTTTCTTTTAATTCAAAAACCCTAGAACCTTAATTCCCCTTTTTAAAATTTTAAAAACCTTAATTCATTGCTTTATTTTCCAAAAAGCTTAAAATTGTTATTTTTATTTCTTCAAAATCTCAAAACCCTAATTTGCTTTCCAAATTTTCAAAATCATAAATTAAATATGTTTCTTTCTAAAAACCCTAAAAAACATCTTTTCTGCTTCTATAAGCATTAAATCATTTTGTTTATTTTCATAAAGTTTCATAAAATTATCAATTGATTTTCAAATCCTAAAACTTAATGCATTCTCCGAAATCCTAATTCTAAAATTCTAAAACCCCTAATTCCACTCCAAAATCCAAAACAGTAAACCCTAACTCCCTTATAACCATAAACCCTAATTTTTCTAAACCTAATCCTTTAAATCTTAAAACCTTATAAAACCTAAAATTCAACACATTAAGTAGCTAATAATCAGAACTTAATGTTTTAAAGTGTCCAAACCCTAGTTTCATGATTTCACTTCTCAAACACTAATTTAGTTAATCAAAGAACTTTATCAACCTCTTAAATTCTAAAACTTTGCTCCATTTCAATTCTCTTAAAATCACAGTAGCTTAGACCCATGAATTCCAAAACCCTAAACACATTAAATAAAGAATCTTAAATAGAAACAGTGGCCCTAATTTGAATCTTTATTTTCTTTGTTCAATTTTATATTTGATGATGTTTTGATTTATTTTATATGCTTTAATTTATTTTAGTTCAATGCTTGGTTTATTTAGTTTACCTTTGATGAATGATTTATTTATGATGAATGGTTATTTACCTTTATCGATTTATTTAGATTTCCAAATGTTGTAAGAGGTATGTTTCCACTTGGTGGGTACCTCATTAGTTAAATATCATGTAATTTAAATTTCTTTTCTATTTTAGAACCAATGTAAAGGACATGTTTCTACCTTTCGGTGGGTGTCCTATCTAGGCATGGGATGTAAGGACATGTTCGGATGGGTGTCCATTTATTTTTTTTGTTTGGACATTGTTTTGATTTTCAATATATCAATGCTTTATTTTAATTATTGTGTGTAATATGGATAATATTGTTATATTTAAGAATTTTATAATATTAAGACCTGTAAAGGAGGCCGGCTCCAATGAGCAGGGCATTGTGGGGGTGCTGGGCCATTTCTCACATTCCCCAAACGTACCCAACTTTTTGAACCCATTAGGGGGTTGGGGATTCCTTAGGAATCGAGTCACCACACCTTTCTTTTTCCCCGCTTGTCCGGGTGGTGACTCCATGTTCACCGGACTTAGGTCCGTGTTCTCTAAGGCCTCCATCCTAAACAGTGCAGAAGTCGCAAGAACCATTCCACCGGGAGTGGGGGCAAAAATCCCCGCTCACAGCGTCATACTATCGAATAACAATATTTTGGAATTAGACTGTATATAAAGCAACATACAATCATATATCATTATCTACCACTCATAATTAACCTCATTTCCTCATACTTTACAAATGTAGCTTATTTACATACCAGTGCAACATTTGCACTTTTCTCATTTTTCACATATCATCATTTTTATTCATGTTTAATGGTCAAATTATACAACGTTAATTCAAAATAAGCATTGTTACTTCAAACAATGCCACACATACATTCACATTATCAATCACATATCATAACACATTTTCCATAATCAATGTGTTTTGACTAAAAACAATGCAATCCAAGTTATTAAATGCCAAATATACAAGCCTCTTTAATGCACAAAAGTGAGCCAAAGCTCCACCTCCCTTCAAAATTCCTTAGCACCCTTCACTACTAAGTTGGTGCAATGACTAACTACTAAACACCTTAACAAAATCTGAATCTATAGCATACATTAGAATTACATTTTAATGTGTTTACAATATAAAACAAAAATTAAAACACATTCTACCAACTTTCTCTTCTCTTATGCCTAAGGCACTTTAACATTAAAACTATAATTCAATCAATTCCAAATTGAGTTTTAAGCTCAAATATGTCTATACATCATATTTTAAGACACTTTAAAAATTATACTCAACTTAGAAACATTCCTACCTGTGAGCGGGGATTTTTGCCCCCACTCCCATGTGGAATAGTTCTTTCAACTTTGGTACTGTTAGACTCAGGGTCTTAGAGAACACGAACCTAAATCGGGATAAAATGGAGTCGCCACCCGGACGGGTAGAGAAAATAAAGGGGTGGATGACTTGATTTCTAAGTAATCCCTAACCCCCTATTGGGTTCAGAAAGTTGGGTATGAGTGGGGAAGGTAAGAATGATCCAGCACCCCCACAACACCCAGTTTATTTGAACTAGCCTCCTTTTAAGGTCTAGATATTATAAAATTTTAAATATTATGATATTATCTATATTACACGCGAATATTAAAATAAAAAATTATTACATTAAAATCAAAATAAGTCCAAATAAAATAACAAATAGGCACCCATCCAAGGATGGAAACATGCCTTTAAAAGTGTCCAACGTCCAAACAAAAAAAAAGCAAGATAAATAAATAAAATGGGACACCCACCATAGGCAGAAACGTGTCCCTTACTATAGTCCCAAAATCCTTAAAACACAAATTACATTACATAATGAAAACTGAGGTACCTACAAAGTGGAAACATACCTCTTACAATTCTTGAGACAAAGATAAATTAATAAACAAGCACTCAACCATTCATCATAAAACTAAACCATCCATCACATATCAAAATAAAAATAAATCGTTCACCAAAACGTATGATAAATCAATTCTACATTTAAATATTATATTAAAAATTAGATATACAAACTAGGGTTTTATAAAAAAAAAATAGAAATAGGGCTTTTGGTTTTATAAAATTGATTACTAGATATTTTGGTACTAGGGTCTTTGACATTAAGAAGTAAGGATTTTATGGGTTCAAGGTTTTTGATGTTTTAAAAAAGGGATTAGGGTTTTTAATTATTTTGAAAAATAAATTAGGTTAATGGATATTGGGAAACATATTTTTCAAATTAGGGTTTTGAAATTGGAAAACAAATTAAAGTTTTAAAGGTTGGAAAACAAACTAGGGTTTTAGAAGTTGGAAAATAATTTAGGGTTTGAGAAATTGAGGGTTTTTGGAGCTAGGGTTTAAGAAGTTAAAGCTTGGGTTATGGTTTGGAATTAGGGTTTTGGCTACTGGAACTTAGGGTTTATGACATTTAAGAAATGGTTTTATAGATTATGGTTTTAAGGTTTTATAAAAACAGATTTAGCTTTTTAAGATTTTATAGAACAACATTAGGGTTTTGAGATTTTACAAAATAGTATTAGGTTTTAAGCAATGGCTAAGGTTCTGGCTAATAAAATTTGGATACTGGTTGTTGAAACTTAGGGTTTTTGATAGTTCTAAGCTACTGTAAAATAGTGTATTAATTTGGTAATTATTGTTAAGGTTTGTATGAAATTGTAACTCAAACAGAGTAGATACTTGACCAAACAACCATCAATGTTCAATATGTAAAAGAAAACTATAATTAATGGATGTCTAAGAAAATAAAAATTAGAAAATAAAACTGCATTCGGTGGTTCCACCCAATGTGATGTTTTGAACCAAACTCCCATCATTGAAATGCCTAGATCAATAAAGGTATTGGTTGTTGTCTATTGGTGAGTTGCTGCCTCTGTGTTAATTGCTTTGATTGTGATTTGTTCTTATACCTAAGAGCTCTTTCTTATTAGAACTCAAGATGTACAGAAGTTTTCCTTGAACCACAATGAAATAAGCACTCAAGAACTCAAGAAATAAGAAATAAAACAAAAATACAAATGAACAATTCAATTGCAATTCAATCAACACCTTACGCATAAAAACTCAAAGAAAGCAAACTCTCTTTTCATTCATAAAGTGATAATTCATAATTTCTTGGATGCCTCAAACACAAAGCAAACAACCTCTTTTATAGGGGTTTACGTCAGAAATAAAATACAACCTAATGCTAGATTATTGGTCAAGTCTTCTCAAGTTTTTATATTCCTTCCAATTATGGAGGAGAATTAGGTCCAAGTTTATCATTGTTGCGTGCTTTAATTGGAAGGAATATAAAAACTTCAACAAATGGTAAACTGTCTTCTCAAGTTTTTATATTCCTTCCAATTAAAGCATGCAACAATGATCCAAGAGTTTTATTTACTACTTCATTTTGCCCATCAGTTTTATGGGTGTGAAGTAGTGGAAAACAATAATTTTGTCCCAAGTTTGGACCATAAAACTTGTCAAAAATGGCTTAAAAACTTAACATCCCTATCAGACACAATTGTCTTAAGAATGCCATGCAAATGTACAATCTCACGAAAGAACAAATCAGGTATGTATGTGGCATCGTTAGTTTTGTGACATGGTATACTGTGTGCCATTTTAGAAAATTGATCCACAATAACAAAAATTGAGTCTTGACCCTTTTTAGTCCTAGGCAGCCCCAACAAAAAATCCGTAGAAATATCAACCCAAGGATGAGTAGGAATAGGAAATGGCATGTATAATCCATGTGGTTAAGTTCTAGATTTAGCTTGCCTACAAGATATACATCATGAACAGATTTTCTCAACATCTTTGTGCATATTAGGCCAAAAGAGATGCTCATGTAAAATGGTCAATGTTTTATCTATACCAAAATGCCCCATAAGTCCCCCACTATGAGCTTCTCGAACAAGCAATTCTCTAATTGAGCTATTAGGCACACGCAACTTTCCTTTTTTAAATAAAAATCCCTCATGCCTATAAAAATCATTGAATGCCGCATGTTCACAAGAATCATACACATTTGAAGAATCACTATCATTCACATACAATTCTTTCAAATGTTCAAATCCCAACTATTTAGAAGAAAGAGTTGAAATCAGATTATACTTTCTTGAAAGCGCATCAACCATAATGTTTTCTTTTCCTTTCTTATATTGGATAACATAAGGAAAAAGGCTCAATGAACTCTACCCATTTAGCATGTCTCTTATTCAATTTGCCTTGGCCTTTCAAATGGCATAATGACTCATGGTCTGTGTGTATCACAAATTCCTTTGGTAATAAAATAATGCTGCCTAGTCTCTAAAAATCTCACCAATGCATACATCTCCTTATCATAAGTAGAGTAGTTAAGTTGACCTCCATTTAGCTTTTCACTAAAATAAGCAATGAGTCTCTTTTCCTACAATAACACAACACATATTCTGATCCCGGAGGCATCACATGGGCGTAAGCTTTCTCTTATGTGTCCTTTCTCCAAAAGCTCTTCCACTTGCCTTTGAAGCTCCTTAGCCTCTTTCGGATTGCTTCTATATGCAGACCTATTAGGTATGGCAGCCTCGGGAGAAAAATCAATTTAATGTTCAATCCCTCTTAAAGGTGGCAAACCTCATGGTAGATCATCAGGGAAAACATCACTATATTCCTGCAAAATATCAACCACAACACTAGTAAAAGTAGGGTTAAGATCGTTAGAAGAAAAATAGTCCTTTTTATACATAAGTACAATCATTGGCTTATTTGTAACCAAAGCTCTCTTAACATCACTCATTTTTGCATAGAAGCTCACTTTTCTCCCCTCTTTTCTCTCTTGGGCTGATTCACTCAAACTAATTTTCTCTCTTAAATTTTCATTTTTACTCTCTAATTTTTTTCTCACTCTCCTTTTCACACTCTTTTCTTTTTTTTCCTTTTTCTTTCAGCCTCTCTTTGTACGAATTCTTCATTTGCTTTGTCAAGTTGCATTTGATCTTCAAAAATCTGTTTAGCGGTTAAAGGAGCTAGAGTGAATCTTCTACCTTCATTCTCCAAAGAGTACCTATTAGAATACCCATCATGAGTCACTCTCCTATCCCATTGCAATGGTCAACCTAATAACAAATGACTAGCTTCCATAGGCACCACATCAATTGTCACCTCATCATGATATTTTCCAATTGTAAATGGTACCCTCACTTGTTTTTGGACTCTCACTTCCCCACTATTATTAAGCCAATGCAATTTGTATGGCTTAGGATGCTTAGTGGCCTTTAATCCTAACCTGTCCACAAATAAAGTACTAGCCACATTCACATAACTAGCCCCATCAATGATCAAACTACACACCTTCTTATTTACTAAACACCTAGTATGGAAAATGTGTTCTCTTTGCAACTTGATCCCCTCTTCATCTTCTTTTACTTGTACATTAAGAGCCCTCCTAGTTACCATTATTCTACCTTCCATAGTCATCTCACAATCACTACAATCTTCCAATGAAGGCATCTCATCCTCAACATCACTCTCATAATTTGTTTCAACCTGGCTCTGATACAAAATGATGTGGTTGGGCCATGCCCTTCCTAGGAGTTCACCCATCCTTGTACTTACCCTACACCAGCAGGCTTAACCAGAAAGAACGCTAACCATTTCTACCAAAAGCTTAAGCTGTTAGTATAGGTGCAACCATTTCCTTTATTTGGATCAAACATGGGCTCACCAGTCTCTTTTGACTTTATGTGCCATCTTGTCAAACTTGATTCACAACCCTCCAAACCCTTGGACATATCATTCCCTCCTTCTTTAAGGAGGTTCCTCCTTGAAGTTAGAGCAATGGGACCAGACCTGATAAATAGTCTCTGATACCAAATGATGTAGAACTCGAAGACCCAAATTCGATTCTTACAACTCTTTGTCAATCGAATCAGATTTTCAATTACACCCAAGCAACCATATTGTGATTTATTCTTACACCCAACAGATCTTTCTTATTAGAACTCATGATATACATAAGTTTCCCTTGAACTCCAATGAAATAAGTACTCAATAACATAAGAAATATGAATTAAAACTGAAATACAAATGAACAATTCAATTGCAATTCAATGAACACCTTATGCATAAAAACTCTAAGAACGAAAACTCTCTTTTCATTTATAAAATGATAATTCATAATTTTCTTGGATGCCTCAAACACAAAGTAAACAACCCCTTTTATAGGGGTTTACATCATAAATAAAATAGAACCTAATGCTAGATTAATTCTCCTCCATAAATGCATTTGTAACTCTCATGGTGAATGGTCAAGCCTTCAAATTCAAAACTGGAATTCCTCTCTTTAAATGGATGTATCTAGAAAGAATATGGATAAATGGTAGTGGAACATTATTTCAAAGGCTGATTATTATGGTTGGTGGTTATGCTCAAAGGAATTTAAAAGGTCTTTGAAGAAGAGGTTCAAAAATAAACAGATTTAAACCTAAAAAATAAGCAAAATTTGGCCAACTTGGCCCACACCCAAAAAGACCCAAAAAATGAGCCCAAATGCACTTAAGCTTGATTCAAGTATTCTAGCCCAATTTTGTCGACATATATGGGCTCTCCATTATTTCCATATATGGACTTTTTATGTTTGGACAGCCCATATTCAAAATGTTTTTGTACATAAATTTGAAGTTGAACTTTTAGGCTTTTTGCACACAACCTTGTGGTCGGGCCAACAAGACTGTCCATGTCGGGAAAAGTTTCCTTATTTGCAATCACCTTCAAATCATTTGTTTTGCTCTATTGACCATCTTGGGTGGCATTTGTATTACACATGGTCCTGTGGTGAATTATCTCTTAAGCCGAGGCCTGCAACAAATTGGGAGCCCCAATTCATCGCTGCTGGCTAGGCTTATTGTGAATTAGGCACCAACGAATTTGGCCCCCCAATTTTCCGCGGATGAGGCCCATGATTAATTGGGCATGCCAATTCACCACGCTTGCCAAAAATCAAACTGGGCTTAAATCAAACTTATTGGGCTTGGATCGATTCGTCTTGGATTTTATCATTGTATCATATCCATTTTAGATTTTAAAATTATCCTACACTGGTTTAAACCCTTATACTTAACCTAATCTCTTCTTAACTAGGGCCAGGTAGACTTAAGTCCAAAATTAAGGGTCTACAGTTTGCCCCTTACTTGAGCAATCTGAGATTTTAATATAAAAGAGGGAAAAGAAACATGACTTTGAGGTAATTTTGGATGAGGAAGGTGATAAGTGCACAATTGATGATATTTTATTCCTATTTCTTAATATGATTATTATCCAATTGAGTTTAATTTGTTTGTTCAAGTGTATTTTAGGGTTAATTTTAGGAATTCTCTGTTTTTTGAGGCTTATGGTCATTTCGGAGGAATTACGGATAAAGGTAGAAGAAAAGAGCAAAATTAATCAATGGACATGCCCATGGACATAGGCGTGTCAAAGGATGTGCCCTTGATGCTGCATACAGAAGCATTGACATTACCAGTGACATGGGCATGTCATCAATTGTGCCTTTTGCAATGTTTCACTGTAGCTGTGACACGCCCAGTGACATGGGCGTGTCAGGCGAAATTATCTACACTATAAAAGCTGTGCTGAAGCACGAATTAAGGTTCTGAATTTCATATTTTATAACCTAGAGCCGACTTCTAAAGCAAAAAGGAGAGTTTTGGAGCTGAGATTGAGGGTGAAGACATATTTTAAACAAGATCTAAACCAAGATTCAAGCATTCAAGAGAAGATATATGAATTATTCGCAATGGATTGTTTGGATTCTTTTTCTTATTTCTCTTGTTCTAGTTTTCTAATTTTGAACATGAACTAATTCATTCTCTATCTAGATATTGATGAACCCTAGCTTTATTGTATGGATTTAATAATTTTATTAAATTGAATCATTTGATTGAGTTGTTTTATTCTTATGATGCTTAATGATTTTTTTCCAATTAATAATAGCATGCTTATTGATTGGTTGCAATTTTCATATTATTGACTAGAGAAAGCTTGATATGAATTGAATATTCATAAGAATTGAGGATTGATTGGGGTACTAGAGATAGACTTACGAGATCCTTTGGTTTATAATTCCTTAATCTTAATGCAAGATCTATTTAATTATGTTTGAGAAGAGATTCTGGCATTCTACTTAGTGATTAGGGATTAATTCGCTTGAGAAAGGTTTTACTCTAATTTAGAGGAATACCAATTCAACTCTATCATTTGGTTTAATTGCATTGATTTTCATAAATATAATTGTGGCTAATCTGGATAGTATCATCATCATCAATCAATTTATTCAACTTTCAATTTCTCTCTATTTTCATTTATTAAGTTAATTATCTTTATTTACAAAACTTCACAAAACTATTGAGTCGCTAAACAACGGTTAAAATTTGCACGGGTACTTAGCATTGTCCTCAGTGGACCGATAACTCACTCACTACTTTATTACTTGACCGACCCGTGCACTTGCGGTATTGCAATAGCATAGGTTCTCGCAATCAAAACCTGAGTTGAGTTGGGTTCTAGACCCAGATAGAGTTATGGACTCAAAAATAATTTGGTTTCTAGACCAGAATTGATTTGGTTTCTGGACTCGGATTAAGTTCTAGACTCAAAAATGATTTAGGCTCTGGACATAAGTTGGTTTGGGTTCTGGACCTGGATTGAGTTATGGACACGAAAACATTTTGGGTTTTAGACCCGAGTTGGTTTGGGTTCTGGACCCGGATTGATTTCTAGACTAAAAAAAAGATTTGGGTTCTGAACCCAAGTTGGTTTGGGTTCTGGACCTGAATTGAGTTCTGGACTCGAAAAATGGTTTGGGTTTTGGACCCGAAATAACTGCAAAAAATTAATTTTAGTTAGTAATGTAGTTGCAAAGAGGTGCAAAAAAATTTGGCTATTTTTTACCATATATGGATACCTATATACTCTTGCCCTCTACGTGCAAAAATATTTTAGAAGCATAAACAATATTTTTAAACATGCAAATATTTATTATATGCATGTGATGGAGTAATAATTTACATGAATTATTGATGTCAGTTGCTTTGCAATGTTACAAAGTGACAATAATTTAGATGAACTATTAATGCATATGACTTTGTAATGTTACAAAGTAACAATAATTTATATGGCCTATTGAGGCACATGAATTTGTTTTTACTTTTTTGACTTTAAATGTTTTAGAGGAACTCCTTTTTTATATATTTAAACAACTCCAATAACTCATTTCTCCTTCATTTAAATAGCGAGACACCATTTAGATTTGTAAAAGGAGGGGATACAACATGCTTCAAGATCGAGGCCTTGACCCAACATTGAATTGCTAGACTACAACCGAGAGCATGAGCATGTGAATGTCGATCTTTTGGCTAGGATGAGGCTTCATCGAAGTTCGAGCAAAAAAAAATTGAGGTAAGCTTTACTATATTGCAATTTAAAGTTTTAATAACACAAAGTGTTGCCTATATATGTGTTAGCGGGAATGGTTCTTATGACTTTGACACTATTAGGCTCAGGGCCTTAGAGAAAATGGGTCTAAAGTTAGAGAAAATGGAGTTGCCACCCAGACAAGCCAGGAAAAAGAAAGGGGTGGATGACTCGATTCCTAAGGAATCCCGAACCCCCTAATGGGTACGCATGGGGAAGGTGAGAAATGGCCCAGCACCCCCTTCCCCACAGCGCCCGGTTCATTGGAATTAGCCTCCTTTTTAGGTCTTAATATTATAAAATTCTTAATTAATACAATATTATCCATACTACATGCAATCATTATAAATATCCACTTTAAACAAAAATCATAGCAGTATTTAAACAAAATAAATAAATGGACACCCATCTGAGGATGGAAATATGTCCTTACATTGTCCAACATCTAAAACTAAATAGGACACCCACCAAAAGATAGAAACGTGTCCTCTACATTAATCTAAAAATAAGAAAATAAATTAAATTACATAAAGATTAATTAATGAGGTATCCAATCATAGAAACATACCTCTTACAATTTTAATAAACAAATAATAATAAAGAAAATATTCATCCGTGATAAATTAAATAAATCAAACATTGAAGTCAAATAAATTAATCACCAAAACATATAATGGATTACATAATCAAATTTAAAACTAAATAAAGTAATAAAAGTATAAATTTAGGGTTTTAGAATTTTAATAACCAATTTAGGGTTTTTAAATAAAGGGAGTTAAACACAAAGACTTATAATACATAAATAAATATTGACCCCTTCAACGAGCCCATAGGGTTTTGAAAACTAGTCTTTAGAGTTGTAGGTTTTGGTGTTGAAAAATTAGAATTTTAGTTTTTAAGATTTAGAAAATAGGGTTTTGTGATTTTTGAAAGCTTATCAAAGTTTTAAAGTTTATACAAATTAAAGTCACTGTGAATATTTTTAAAGAGCTTAAATGAAGCTACTATGAGTTTTTATGGAAAAACCTTAAGTGAGTCTGTGTAGCATATTGATTAAATAACCATGCACAATAGAAAATAAATAAATATCCTGAGCCAGCAAGTTTACTGGTTCTAGTTTATATGATGTAGAAAAATAATAACAGAAATCTGCACTCCATGTAAACTAATATATGAATTGATTTTAAAAGAACTGCCCTACTGTAACTTTAATTAGATGAAGAACAAACTTATTCAATATTTAAAATAATCAAAACATATTGTATTTATTTAATTTAGAGCATACCGTCATTTGTTGGCTCCACCAAAATCGATGAATGAGAATTATGGGTGTGCTTTTCCAAGACAGTGAGTGCACTGCCTTTCTAAAGTTTGTGTGTCATTGATATTTTTTTTCTATCCTTTTCTCCGCTTCCTTTGTTGATGAAAATTTTCTAGGGTTTCTTCTTTTATCAAAAGTCCTCCCTGAATAAAATTGCCAAAGTCCTGCCTCTCTAGAAAAAATCCAGAAGTCCTTGAATAATTCTTGAATAATTGTGTCATCCCTATTTCTATTTTTTTAATGCCTTATTTATAGAAAAAATAAAAAAAAAACCTAATCTTAGTTGGTTAAGGAAATAATAGACTCTTAAGGAAAAATTAAAAATGAGATAAATAACGATTTTGGAGAAATCGGTTGCACGCGTGGGCTGCCACGGGCTGCTGACCAATTGCTGCGAGAAATTGGGCTGCTGGAACACGGGCTGGGCTGGGCTGGGAAAGTACGAGCTACTGCGGGGCTTGTCACAATTCTCCACAGGCCAAGTGGCGAATTGTCGGGTAGAAAATTCGCTGCAGGCCAGGCTCACCGATCCGTCTGATTTTTTATTTTTTTATTTATTTTTATTTTTATTATTAAAAATAAATATTATAAATATTATATATTTTAAAATTAAATAATAAATATTATATTATAATATTAAAATAAATAATAATATTATAAAAATTATTTTTGGACTGTTTTAAAATATCGGACTGGGCTTAGTAAAAAATTAAGGGTCTACAGTTTGCCCCCTGCTTGAACGATCTGAGAGTGTAGTAGAAGAGAGTGAAATGCAACATAATTTTTGAGTTAATTTTGGATGAGGATGGGTTCCCGACCAGGGTGAGTTCTGGACTCAAAAAAAGATTTAGGTTCTGGACCCGAGGTGAGTTCTAAACTAAAAAATGTTTTGGGTTTGGGTACTTGGACCTAAAACTGAGTACTTGGACCCGAGACTGAATTGATTTGGGTACTTGGACTCGAGACTGGGCACTTGAAACTAAGATTGAATTTGATTGACCTTCTGTCAGTTTGAGAGTTCTGACTTTCTTCTAGCTAATTGTTCCATTCTTCAACATATTGACCTTCAAAATGGATCTTAATCCTTAGAGATCGGGTCTTCACCCTTGAAAATGGATCTTCATCCTTTGGACATCGGGTCTTCACCCTTTAAATTGGACCTTCATCCTTGGAGATTGGGTCTTCACCCTTTAAGTTGGATCTTCATCCTTTTGACTTCGGATCTTCACCCTTTAAATCGGATCTTTATCCTTTGCATCAGGTCTTCACCCTTTAAATTAGATCTTCATCCCTTTGACTTTGAGTTTTCACCCTTGAAAATGAATCTTCATCCTTGAGCTTCAGATCTTCATCCTTTGTCATCGGGTCTTCACCCTTGAAAACAAATCTTCATCCTTGGTCACTGAGTCTTCACCCTTGAAAATGGATCTTCATCCTAAGAGATCGGGTTTTCACTACTGAAATTGGATCTTCATCCTTGGTCATTAGGTATTCACCTTTGAAAATGGATCTTCATCCTTAGAGATTGGGTCTTCACCCTTGAAACTGGATCTTCATCCTTGGAGATTAGGTCTTCACCCTTGAAACTGGATCTTCATCCTTTTGACTTCGGGTCTTCACCCTTTAAATTAGATCTTCATCCTTTTGACTTCGAGTCTTTACCCTTTAAATTTGATCTTCATCATTGGACCTCGGATCTTCATCCTTGGTTATCGGGTCTTTACCCTTGAAAATGGATCTTCATCCTTAGAGATTGGGTCTTCACCCTTGAAACTGGATCTTCATCCTTTTGACTTTGGGTTTTCACTCTTTAAATTGGATCTTCATCCTTTTGACTTCGGGTCTTCACCCTTTAAATTGGATCTTCATCCTTTTGACTTTTGTCCTATATTAGCCTCAGCTCTTCTAGCTGGACTGATCTTTTGTCTTTTGCATCTTCATTCTTTTGAGAGTTCTAATTTTCTTCTTTATTCCATTCTCTTTGCTCTTCCTTAGCACTTTTGCAAAAAAATTCAGCCATTTTTTAACTAGCCTCTTATATCTTCTCCTTGCCCCCTGCATGGCAAAATATTTGAAAGTGAGTTTGAAAATGCTTTGTACATGCATGAACTCAAAAATTGAAAAAGGAGAAACTTTTCCCCCTGTGTAGCCTCAAACCAATGATTTATCCTATGCGGGCTTATATTGATGTTTGTGTTGTCAAGTTCCTCACACAAGTATGCATTTCTTCATTTGTAAAATGACTGGAGCTTCCTCAAGCAATGGGCCTTTCATGCCTCTTGATTCAATATCTTCTTCATGGTTGCTTCATGGAGTATTGCTATTTTCTTTTGACCAAGAATAGATAACACAAGACAAAAATGCATTGTGATATGCTCATGTATGCATGATATGCATGGATTACACTTATAGTGGTTCCATTGACTCATAAACCGAGGAGATCAGCTAAAGTATTCTCATTGACTCCTTCCAGATGCCCGTTTAGGTCTTGCACTGGAATGACAGAAGGCTTTGCTTTTATCTTAAAAATGTTGAAAACATGAATAGTGGAGACCCCAAGCAGCAGAGAGACATCCATTTCAAATTATGATTCAGTATGCTAGTTGGTAGCATCTTCATAACTTTGATAATAATCTACTTTGCCCAATTTATTCTTCGAGTTTTGATGATGCAACACACTTCCCTTAACTAAAAGGTTTTTTTTCAACAAGAAAACACATTTTTTTTGAATCAAATGTTGACTTTGTCAAATTAGTGTCATTGTACCTCAGGACTCAATTTTCTAAATTAACATATCTATAACATGACAACCCTAGTTACCGTACTAAACTCGGGAATCATTTCTATTTGAGCAAGAACTATTGCACTTCAGATAGGCACATACACATTACTTAGCCAAAGGTCTCATTGAGTTTAAATATTGTTTATGTCATATGCATGCTTATTCAAACTATCTCCACTAATAGACTCTACCTGCCAAGAGGGACAATAGGTCTTTAATAGGCTTGAAATACGGTCTATAAGGGACACAGGTTAAATGAAGGCCATTTGTATGTTGGAGCCATTGTGACACTATGGGCAAACCCTCACACTACAACTTTCTTGTTTAGACAGTTAGAAGCATGAAAAGATAGAGTTTTGAACATTCCTCTTTCTTCTTGACATGAATTTGGGCCTTTGGATCTTGATTAGGACACTCTTTTCCTTTGTAAAAAAATTTGGTACCCATATTCCTTTCCTTTTCTTCTTTTCATTTTCTCTCTTTATTTTCACTTTTATGTTTCTTCTTTTTTTAGTTTCTTTATCATTTTTTCCTTCTTTCCTGTGGGACTGTCAAGTATAGGACTTTCAAGCACTAGATGACCTTTCTTCTATCTCTCTAATTTTGGTTGAATTTCTAGTTGGGTTAGATCAATTTAAGTCAAACTATTTTGCCTTCTACTGCTTTAGGTAAAGGAAAACCCGGTTGGCTTTCTGGACTGCCATTTGTATTTTCTTTTCCTTTTGATTTCACACAAACTCAGGACCCATTTTTTTCTTTTTTTTTCTTGCTTTTTTTTTCTTTGCCTTTTCTCTCTTTCTCTTTTCCTTTTCTTTTATTCTTTTTGTAATATCCCAAAATATACCCTAAAAGTTTTAGAGTTATTGTTGTATTTGGATTAAATGTATATGTTTGATGAAAAGAGAAAAGAAATGAAGAGGTAGATGTATTTGAGGGATGAGATGTATATTTGGTATTTGGAAAATATATGGGAAATATAAAAGGAATATACATATACCCACATATACACCACATATACATAATGTATAAAGTGGTGTAGGAAAAGTGAATATATATATATATATAATATTAATTAATTAATAATAATGATAATAATATTTATAAAAGAGAAAGAAGAAAAGAAAGTCAAAGGGTTGAATGAAGGTTGTGGTGGAGAATTTTTAGAAATAATTAATATTATTATTATTATATATATATATATAGGATAAGTATGAAGAAAAGAAGAAAAATCTTCTTGTCTCCTTCTTCTTCTTCTTCTTACGAGAGAGAGAGAGAGAGAAAGAGAGAAAGGAGATTTTAATTATGCACATCAAAATTTTTTAAGGGCTTAAAGAGAATTGAAGTGAAGATTGAAGATTTGGCAAAGACTACTCAAGTAAGTATTCATTTCTTTGAATTGATTTCCATTGATTGTGTTGATATGGGATGTAGTTAGTATGTTAAGATGATAATAGTGAAAGATTGAAAGATATGTGTAGATTTAAATGGTTATTTGTGAGGATGATGATGGATTATTAAATTGGTTAGTAAGGGTTTGATATATATATGAGTTGGAAAATGGAATAATTGATGTATGTTTGTGTTTAGTGAAATTGTTTCTGTTTTACAATTAGTAAAGGCTGTGATTTGTATGATTTTTAATTAATTATAGAAAAATGTTCTTGAAGTGAATTTTTGATATGTTGTGCCTCTATGAGTCTAGAATGACTGAAAAATATGTTGATTCGATTTTGGATAGGTTATGAGTTTAGAAAAATTATTTTTATTAGATCTGTTCCAGCAGGTACCTTAACTGAGACAGCTATATTTCGGGATTTTTAATAAAATGTAGAAAAATTATATTCAATTGAATTTTGGATATGTTGTTGCTTAATGAGTCTAGTATTTGAGAAAAATAATTAGGAACCAAGTTGATTGAATTTAATTTATGGAATTCACAAAGTTTAGAACTGCTGCCAGGATGCAGGGCAATTGGGGCAGTCTGTTTGGGTGAATTATTTGACCAAGATTTTGTGTTCAGTTTGATCTGAAATTTTAAAGGAATGATTTTAAGATGTAAAATTAAGTTCTGTAAAAATTTTAGAGTTTTTAGTCAAGTATATTATTTTATACAAATTTTCAAAATAAGGATAAAATTTAGTCTAAAACCAGAATTTACTATTCATATGGTCATTTTGCTAATATTCCTTTTGGATTAGGTTGTGAAGAGGTTGAATTGCCCTAATCTAAGTGTTGAGGATTCTTGGAAGAGTAGGTGTATAGAGTGGTGTAAGTTGGTTTTAAGGTAAGTACAAAGTTTATATGATTGCACTTATTTACATGAATTAAGACTTAACACATTTGTTTGTAAATGTGTTAAGTGAATTACTATATTGTCAATATAATTTGATTAAGGTTATGATTGGATGATGTGAAAGATATGAAGATCATTCAAATAGGTAAGTACAATGCAATTTGTTATGATAAATATTGTAATGATGAATTGTGCTAATGTGTTTTGAGAAATGATGAAATGTATTGTAATTGTGGTTGGTAATAATGATTGAAATGAAATAAATAGACATGTTGATTATATGATGATGAATTTAAGATATATGCTCAATATAATTGTTTATGTATACTTGAATGATGAAGTGCTATAACGTGAATTGAAATATGATAAGAGGTGAAGCCATTGAGATTGGCTATGATGAATCAAATGAGATGTGAAGCCATTGTGTTGGCTACGAGAATGTAAATGAATTATAATTGAGGCATGGTTGCCTGTTTTGAAAATGAAATGAATTGAGAAAGAAATGTACAAAGATATAAATGAAAAGAGTTGTGTCTAATATGTTAATTCAACTTTCAGAGTTCTGGATTTGACGGCATGCCTATAACATATGAAATGTAACAGTCTAGCCGGGTTGAGGATCTCCTCAAGTTGTTGAGTTGATGGTCCAAGAGACTGGGTCTGTTACACTATATGAATTATAAATGTGAAATATATGAAAAGTAACAGTCTTGCCGGGTTGAGGATCTTCTCGATTAGTCGGGTGGATGGTCCAAGAGACTGGGTCTGTTACACTCTCCATGGATAGAGATATGATATATGTTGCCTACGGGCTTGATTATTGTGATTATGGATCAAAGCAGTAACTCTGAACTTTGAATAACATATTAGTGTTTTGGGCCCGAGTCTGTCTTTATTGTCAATGTGAAATGCAAGTATTGAAATATTGATTGTGAGTATTAATAATGAATTATGCTTGGTGGATTGTGAATAATATAATGTTATTAAGTGTAATAGGAAAATGAATTGTGGTTGATGATAAAGGTTGTCTTTATTGGAAATATGATTTATGATTTATATGATATGTAGATTGTGTATTGCAATAATGAGTGATATGATGTGTAATGTGTGTATTGCAATAATGGTTGGTATGGTATATATATAATGTAGGGGTATTAATATATTGGTTTTGAGTATTGGTGATGCATTGGGGTTGGTGATAATATTATATATATATATACATCTTATATGAAATTAGCTAGGATATATTAAAGATAAAGTTAAAAAGAAAAGAAGATATGATAAGAACTAATTATATATTGAATCGATGTATCATTACATATCAATACTTCTATACTATATGTTTATATTTTATATTTGGACTACTAAGCTCTCGGGCTTAGCGCGGGTGTTTATTCGCGCAGGTTTTTAGATGGAAGATATGAAGTCTTTTGTTATGCCACAAGAAGAGTAAAGTTTGTCGAGACCAACTAGAGGGTTATGCATACATGTATAAATTTTAATTATGATGTATTTCTGACGAGAGAGTATTTATATGTATAAATCTAGTAATGTATAATAACTGTATGGTTTTAAATTGAGTTGGATTGTGAATATAGAAGTGTGAATTCTTCTTGCAGGATTGTAGTTGAGGTTATAAGGGTGGATTATTGGGAGTGTACTTGAGTTGAATTGTGAAACAAAATGTTTTTCAAATATAAGAAAAATCAATTTTGTCGACACTTGGGACCTAGAATTTTAAGGGAGACTCCGTCAAAATTTTTTTGAAAAAAAATTTTTATAAGGAACATTAAGTAAGCTGACATAACCAGAGCTCGTATCTTGATGTAGCATTCCTCCTCGGCTTATTATAGGTCGGGAAGGGGTGTTACAATTGTTTTGGTATCAGAGCTTAGGTTCGAGATTCTCGGCCTAAGTAAATTTAAAAAGGAAATGTTTTAAAAAGAAAAATGATGATGAATGAAAATGAAAAGAATGAAATTTTTGATACATGCATATGCATTAACATCTAGGTTGGTCTCGAATGTGGTATTATATGAATTGAAATGTATTGAATTGTATGAAATGGATAATAATGTGTGGATGAAGTTCTATATGAATGGAAATTTAAAGAAAGCAATGAGATGGAAAAATTTATGTAAGTTTAAGTGATAAATTAAAGAATGGTAGTTTCCTTGAGGAAAGAAAATGTGAAATATGATTATAATATAAAGAAATGATCAGGAAAATAAAGTTAAAAAAAAATGAATTAAAAACAAAATCAAAATCAAAGTATGTAATCTTTCCTCTATTATTTGAATCTCTTTCTAATAAAGTTTATGTTTGGATTGCAAGGGAGAGGAAATATTGTTGATGGATAATATGGATGGATATGTAATTATAATGAAGAGAATATGGGGGAATATTGAATGAGTTGATTGATATAGACAAAGTGTGATAACTTAAGGTTTGAATATGTAAAGTTAAGATTAAAAAAAAAATGATAGGGGTTAAGCAAGGAGATAAAATGGTGTTGTTAGTATTGTTAATTTAATGTAAACATTGTGGTTTGAATGGTAGGAATATAATATGCTTGAGTATTGTTAAAGCTCATGTTAATGGTGATAATGTGTAATATTTGGATTTTTGAAATGAGCTTTAATGATTGTAAAAAAGATATATTTTGATGTTGCTTTGTAGTATGTATATATAAGATGTTTACTTAAGTTTATATTAATAAAACGAGATGAGTAAATTGAAGTTTAAGCAAAGTAGTAAGAGGAGAATTTATAATGTTAACGGAATTTGGATAAAGATTATTTAAATATCGAAAATTTAATGTATAGTACGTATATGAGTTAAGTGGAATGAAAATTTTTGCATATTAAGAATGACTTACAGATATGTAATTTGATGAACTAAAAGTTGGCAAGTGATGAAGTAATCATGATAAGGTTGACTACTTGGAAGGTGATAATGGGATGTAAGATGCTAGTGATCAAGGATTGAGTTGATCACTTGAAAGTGTAATGTACGCATAGTATTGCGTGTTTGTAACCTATACAACTACATATCTATTAGTGTTGAGAATGAGTACTCTTGCATTGATAAACTTGTGCAAAGTTAGGTCATGTGATAATATTAATAGTGAGAATTGGATTGAGCAATGTTAGTTCAAGAAATTGAGATTTGTGATAACGAAATTTGGAAATTTTATAGGGATTAATGGGCGATGTGTATATGATTGGATGTAAGGGACATATGTATAAATATGTGAGATATATATAAATAATTTAAGTCATGTAAAAAAAAAAAAAAAAAAAAAAGAAGAAGAAGAAGAAGAAGATGAAAATGGTGTTGTTCAATGAAAAATAATAAATGTTAAATGTGTATTGATGGTATGAAAAAGAGGAATTAAATATAATTGTAAAGTGTAAGAAATATGAAAGCAAGTCACATTGTGAACGTGACCTATGTATGTGAATGTGGTATAATTATTTGTATAGTGGTATGAAGAATGATATGGCATGTATTAGTGGATCTATGAGAAATTAAGTTTTGATTTATGAAGAGTTAGACTATGGATTGTAATGGAAAGTGAAAAAGGACTCGAGTAACAATGGACGATGAAATTGTTATGATAATAACTGAGCTAGACTATCATATAATGCTTTCTGGTTGAAGGATTATGCTTGTGGAAATATATTATATGTATATGTGTTTAATAAAGATGGAAAGTATAATGTATGAAAAGTTTTATAAGAGATAGGTTAGAAATGGAAGTTGTATAAAGTTTGTATATGATTGAATGTTGTACACATAAGTGTTATAAGTAATATTGTTGATGTGAGTTAGGCTAATGATAATCATATGATCAAGAACAAATTGTTTTGGAGACAAAGTTGAATTATGTCAACTTTTGAGATAGTTGGAAATGTTTGAAGAAGAATAATAGAGGAACAATATTGATTTATAAACTACATATGTGACTATTAATATACTCTGGCTATATAATTTGTTTAGTGTAATTGGCTGGTTAAGTTTGTTATCAGCAGATTTGGGCCTAAGGTGATATGATTGTAGTATTATGTGGGTGAGATTGATAATTTTGTTTCAAGAAATATGGTTAGGAGTTGTGATTGGTAAAGTGGTATCTTATCAATTCTATGTTAGAAATTTGTTTATAATTATGAAAAATATGAATAGAGAAGAGAACCGTGTAAATGTCTTGAATTGTGAAGAATGAATAAAAAGTGATTATGTAATCATAGTAATGGTATGATAATGTGAGAATATGATAAATGGGAGAAATTTATGAAATGTGATTGAAAATGATACTGAATATATTTTTGTTATAAGATGAATTAATTGATGGAAACAATGTTAAGTGAATGAACTATGGGTAATAATTATAGTATGAGAAAAATTATGAGAATTATGGGAGATTGCACTGCTATTATTGAAAGCAGAAGATATATATGAATATTGAAAGATAATTTGAAGTAATTTGTTAGTAAGGAGTCGAACAGATGGATCCTAAGGGATTAGAAGTTGAGAATGAGTTTGACCTAATAGAATTGTGTTATGTATATTGATATGTGATGATAAACTTAAATAAGTTAATGGTTGGTTTGAATGGAATAAGATTGAAATGTTGTTATTTTATGACAGCTAGATCAATTGATCTAGAATTCATTAAGATTGTGAATTATTATCGAGATTTAATATGTATAGTTATGCTAAGAGTATAAGATATATATGATAATGTATATATGAAGTGATATGCTGATACATGAATGAATTATGATATATCAGTTATTAAAGATAATGAAAGGAAAAAGGTTGATTATCTGTAAAGTAAATTTATAAAGATTGTATCGATATTAATATTAAGTGAAAAACATGGTAAAGAGGGATTTAAGTATAAGAAATGAAAATATTGTTATCAATCAAGGTTTGATAAGTGGTTATTTTCAAAAGTGATTGTAATAACAGGATAATCTATAGTAAGATTTAATTCAATAATTTCCAAGATTAAAGTTAAAAGATTGCCTACAAAAAAATGAAGTGATAAATATCTTGAATGTAATAGATGAATGGTATATTTATAGATTATAAGATGATTTGATTATTGTATAAAAGAAAATTTCTTTGAAATGTAATGAGTTATTTTGGGTGTTTTGTTGAAAAAGTAATAAGATAAATATAGCTATATAATGATAAGTTGTGAATTGGAAAAGATGATTGACTAAAGGTGGAAGAGTAAAAGTTATGTAATTTGATGAAATCATAATATAAGAATACGATTACCTTCATATGAATTAAGATGGTGTTTTATTATAAATGAATT
Organism: Garcia nutans; assembly: GCA_947685225.1. Lineage (NCBI taxonomy): Eukaryota > Viridiplantae > Streptophyta > Magnoliopsida > Malpighiales > Euphorbiaceae > Garcia > Garcia nutans. The sequence continues at coordinate 8,229,422 of CANTUV010000003.1, read as the reverse complement.
GTTATTGTGCTGGATAATTTCGAGGACGAAATTATTTAAGGGGGAGAGAATTGTAATATCCCAAAATATACCCTAAAAGTTTTAGAGTTATTGTTGTATTTGGATTAAATGTATATGTTTGATGAAAAGAGAAAAGAAATGAAGAGGTAGATGTATTTGAGGGATGAGATGTATATTTGGTATTTGGAAAATATATGGGAAATATAAAAGGAATATACATATACCCACATATACACCACATATACATAATGTATAAAGTGGTGTAGGAAAAGTGAATATATATATATATATAATATTAATTAATTAATAATAATGATAATAATATTTATAAAAGAGAAAGAAGAAAAGAAAGTCAAAGGGTTGAATGAAGGTTGTGGTGGAGAATTTTTAGAAATAATTAATATTATTATTATTATATATATATATATAGGATAAGTATGAAGAAAAGAAGAAAAATCTTCTTGTCTCCTTCTTCTTCTTCTTCTTACGAGAGAGAGAGAGAGAGAAAGAGAGAAAGGAGATTTTAATTATGCACATCAAAATTTTTTAAGGGCTTAAAGAGAATTGAAGTGAAGATTGAAGATTTGGCAAAGACTACTCAAGTAAGTATTCATTTCTTTGAATTGATTTCCATTGATTGTGTTGATATGGGATGTAGTTAGTATGTTAAGATGATAATAGTGAAAGATTGAAAGATATGTGTAGATTTAAATGGTTATTTGTGAGGATGATGATGGATTATTAAATTGGTTAGTAAGGGTTTGATATATATATGAGTTGGAAAATGGAATAATTGATGTATGTTTGTGTTTAGTGAAATTGTTTCTGTTTTACAATTAGTAAAGGCTGTGATTTGTATGATTTTTAATTAATTATAGAAAAATGTTCTTGAAGTGAATTTTTGATATGTTGTGCCTCTATGAGTCTAGAATGACTGAAAAATATGTTGATTCGATTTTGGATAGGTTATGAGTTTAGAAAAATTATTTTTATTAGATCTGTTCCAGCAGGTACCTTAACTGAGACAGCTATATTTCGGGATTTTTAATAAAATGTAGAAAAATTATATTCAATTGAATTTTGGATATGTTGTTGCTTAATGAGTCTAGTATTTGAGAAAAATAATTAGGAACCAAGTTGATTGAATTTAATTTATGGAATTCACAAAGTTTAGAACTGCTGCCAGGATGCAGGGCAATTGGGGCAGTCTGTTTGGGTGAATTATTTGACCAAGATTTTGTGTTCAGTTTGATCTGAAATTTTAAAGGAATGATTTTAAGATGTAAAATTAAGTTCTGTAAAAATTTTAGAGTTTTTAGTCAAGTATATTATTTTATAAAAATTTTCAAAATAAGGATAAAATTTAGTCTAAAACCAGAATTTACTATTCATATGGTCATTTTGCTAATATTCCTTTTGGATTAGGTTGTGAAGAGGTTGAATTGCCCTAATCTAAGTGTTGAGGATTCTTGGAAGAGTAGGTGTATAGAGTGGTGTAAGTTGGTTTTAAGGTAAGTACAAAGTTTATATGATTGCACTTATTTACATGAATTAAGACTTAACACATTTGTTTGTAAATGTGTTAAGTGAATTACTATATTGTCAATATAATTTGATTAAGGTTATGATTGGATGATGTGAAAGATATGAAGATCATTCAAATAGGTAAGTACAATGCAATTTGTTATGATAAATATTGTAATGATGAATTGTGCTAATGTGTTTTGAGAAATGATGAAATGTATTGTAATTGTGGTTGGTAATAATGATTGAAATGAAATAAATAGACATGTTGATTATATGATGATGAATTTAAGATATATGCTCAATATAATTGTTTATGTATACTTGAATGATGAAGTGCTATAACGTGAATTGAAATATGATAAGAGGTGAAGCCATTGAGATTGGCTATGATGAATCAAATGAGATGTGAAGCCATTGTGTTGGCTACGAGAATGTAAATGAATTATAATTGAGGCATGGTTGCCTGTTTTGAAAATGAAATGAATTGAGAAAGAAATGTACAAAGATATAAATGAAAAGAGTTGTGTCTAATATGTTAATTCAACTTTCAGAGTTCTGGATTTGACGGCATGCCTATAACATATGAAATGTAACAGTCTAGCCGGGTTGAGGATCTCCTCAAGTTGTTGAGTTGATGGTCCAAGAGACTGGGTCTGTTACACTATATGAATTATAAATGTGAAATATATGAAAAGTAACAGTCTTGCCGGGTTGAGGATCTTCTCGATTAGTCGGGTGGATGGTCCAAGAGACTGGGTCTGTTACACTCTCCATGGATAGAGATATGATATATGTTGCCTACGGGCTTGATTATTGTGATTATGGATCAAAGCAGTAACTCTGAACTTTGAATAACATATTAGTGTTTTGGGCCCGAGTCTGTCTTTATTGTCAATGTGAAATGCAAGTATTGAAATATTGATTGTGAGTATTAATAATGAATTATGCTTGGTGGATTGTGAATAATATAATGTTATTAAGTGTAATAGGAAAATGAATTGTGGTTGATGATAAAGGTTGTCTTTATTGGAAATATGATTTATGATTTATATGATATGTAGATTGTGTATTGCAATAATGAGTGATATGATGTGTAATGTGTGTATTGCAATAATGGTTGGTATGGTATATATATAATGTAGGGGTATTAATATATTGGTTTTGAGTATTGGTGATGCATTGGGGTTGGTGATAATATTATATATATATATATACATCTTATATGAAATTAGCTAGGATATATTAAAGATAAAGTTAAAAAGAAAAGAAGATATGATAAGAACTAATTATATATTGAATCGATGTATCATTACATATCAATACTTCTATACTATATGTTTATATTTTATATTTGGACTACTAAGCTCTCGGGCTTAGCGCGGGTGTTTATTCGCGCAGGTTTTTAGATGGAAGATATGAAGTCTTTTGTTATGCCACAAGAAGAGTAAAGTTTGTCGAGACCAACTAGAGGGTTATGCATACATGTATAAATTTTAATTATGATGTATTTCTGACGAGAGAGTATTTATATGTATAAATCTAGTAATGTATAATAACTGTATGGTTTTAAATTGAGTTGGATTGTGAATATAGAAGTGTGAATTCTTCTTGCAGGATTGTAGTTGAGGTTATAAGGGTGGATTATTGGGAGTGTACTTGAGTTGAATTGTGAAACAAAATGTTTTTCAAATATAAGAAAAATCAATTTTGTCGACACTTGGGACCTAGAATTTTAAGGGAGACTCCGTCAAAATTTTTTTGAAAAAAAATTTTTATAAGGAACATTAAGTAAGCTGACATAACCAGAGCTCGTATCTTGATGTAGCATTCCTCCTCGGCTTATTATAGGTCGGGAAGGGGTGTTACACTTTTTTTTTTTGTGTTGGGTCCTAACTTTAAAAGGATTATATTGCTTACACCATTCTATACTTCTGTTTATGGATGAGTGGAGTAGAGTGAGTCTTATTTCAATAATGATAAATCATTTTTCATCTAGATGTCATCTTAATGAATAGGAGATATCATGTCTAATATCATGTGAACTTCAACTACCCTTATGGTCTTGGGAACTTTAACTATCCATATGGTCTTGACTACGCATTCCTTTCTTTTTTTCTTCTTGTCTCTTCACCTTAGTGATCATTAGATTTGTCATAAAAGTCACAATAGCTAGGATAGATTATTGGGTTTACCAGTCAATAAAGAGAAAGTTGAAATCTTATGAAGGGGTGGATACTAGTTATTGGCTTACTAAATAATGCCTAGCTCATCTCTCTCTTAAATAAGCAGAGTTCAATTTCATCTCGAAAGTTTGTCAAAGCATGTTCTAAGATTGGCTAGACAAAGGTAATTATGTAGGAGCCCTCTCTAAGTAAGCATACACAACTCAAGGCTATAGAACAATTCCCTCACCTAGTAAACTCATTCGAATTATAATGCATAGATATACTAATTCATAAAGATCAAGCTAAATTCGTCATCGGTTGAGCACCAAAATGAACAAAGACCAACAAAAATTTAAGGAAAATAATTTATTCAAACAATCTTAATCTTGAAAACATAGTTGTTCCAAATAAGTACTAAAGAAAGCAAAATAAAAAGAGCAATACTTCAAGCTAAGGGAAGTTCATTGAGTTGGAGTCGAAGATACTCCATTTATTTAGACATGTCAAGGGCAAGGATTTTTTCATCATTAAGGATCATTGCTTCATCATCCACAGTTAGTCTAAGCTTTCTTAGTAGCACATCATCTTTACCAACTTCTCTGTCCATATCATCACAGGATGACAAGATAAAACTCTTCATGAAGATTGTAAGTCGTGGAGCCCTTCCAAATTTAGGCAGAGGATTATTCTTAGTGTTGGGCTTATCAGGCTTAGGTGACTTTCTACTGTCAATCAAATCTTGGATCTCGTACCTTAATTGAACACATTTATCTATCTCATGCCCTTGCACTTGATGGAATTGACAAAAAACCTTGGCATCAAAGTTTGGAGGCAGAGGCTTATTTAGAGACCAAGGTGCCAATGGTTGTAGCAAATCCATCTTCATTAGATTTTCTAACATCTTTGACAAAGGCTCCCTCAAGTCTAAAAATTTATGCTTCTTTGCTGGTTCAGTTGTTGCATTTTTCTCAACACCTCCTCTTTCCCTTTGGCTTGGCCCATTGGGGTGGTAGCCGCCCTTATTGCTCAACTTAGACAGCACATGGTTCGACTAGTCTTGTAGAATAGGGATTGATCCCTTATTTTTCATTCATCTCTATCAGTAGACATGTTCCTTATTAATGTTGCCTTTCTCTTCTTCTTTACGTCAATGGAAGATGTCTCATTAGCATTGTTGATGATCTCCAGAATTCCAATTAACTGGGTTCTCATAATTTCAACCAATTGATCTCGTAGCTTGGCCATCCTAACTTTGACAACCTCATCGACTATGACTCTTAGCTGGTTTGCATCCATCCTTCCAATAAAGCACTTGAATCAAGATCATTATTGTAGGTGCTTTCTTTGTATGCTCTTGAATTGCCGCACTTTAGGCCTGTGAGCCAGAATGGACCAATGATATGAGATGCAAAAGTATGTATGTATGTATGCATGGATGCATGAATAATAAACTAACCAAGATAATTAAGACGTCCCTTCCAACCTTATAACTTCCACACACAAATTGCCAGTCTCTTTTCCTAGGTATATGGTTAACAAAATACCAACATGAGATATTTTGTTTTCAAAAAATTTCCTCAGATGATTTAACCAATAGTTATATTTTCGAACATGGAAATCAGTTCATGATAATTCCCATTAATTAGGCTTTAATCCATTCAATCAGCTAAAGCAGCTTTTATGCTATATTGGATTAAAACTAAATTAAGAGGTTTATTATAAATAGATTTCTCACTTGAAAAAGTAACTAATGATTTATGCCAAAAATAAGCCCATGATTAATAATTCTTAGTATAAACTAGACTCACAATTGATTTTTGGTGTTCCATAATTGACCTAAATAATTTGTAAGCTCTTTTAAAGAAAATGTTGTAATTTGGATGAAATGCAAAAATAGTTTTGTTTGAAAATTCATTGTAAAAAGATTTTAGAAAAAATGGATATTGGGCTTTGTATTTGGGTCATGAGAAAAGAATCTTTGACTTGTTTTAGAAAAGTTTTATGTCCAAAGACCATTTTGAAAATAGTTTTGGTCTTTTGGATTTAGAGAAAAAATTGTTTGTGCTCACAATGTAATTAGGTCATATTAGAAAAAGAACAAACCAAATAAGCCATTATTTAAACCAAAATAAATTAACCATAGTCAAACAATAAACATTTGGGATAAAAACCTAAGGAAAGTAACTAGGCCAATTACATGAGCTTAAGTCTTTGGGTTGAAAGGCTTAGGTTCACATAACAAGTATATACCAAAAGGTACAAGGCTTTGAGTGGTTATGCCATGCTCGATCTTCATACCTTGAGTGAAAGTATGGTATCCCTTACATAACACAACATGGGTTACACGGGCGTCCTAACTCATGTACACGATGCAATCTAAATAATGCAATCGATAATCTCATAAGAAGAAAGAATAAAATAATAAAAAGACCAACAGAATCAACTTCTCTTATCCCTAGTGGAGTCGCCATTGTGAGCGGAGATTTTTGCCCCCACTCCCAGTGGAATAGTTCTTACGACTTCAACACTATTAGGCTTAGGGCCTTAGAGAACACGGGCCTAAATTCAAAGAAAAGAGAGTCGCCACTCGGATGGGCTGGAGAAAAGAAAGGGGTGGATGACTCGATTTCTAAGGAAACTCTAACCCCCCTAATGGGTTTGGAAAGTTGGGTATACATGGGGAAGGTTAGAAATGTCCCAGCACCCCCACAGCTCCCGGTTCATTAGAACCGGCCTCCTTTTCAGGTCTTAATATTATAAAATTCTTAATTAATACAATATTATTCATACTACATGCAATCATTATAAATATCCACTTTATTAAAAATCACACACCCATCCGAGGATGGAAGCATGTCCTTACATCATCTAACGTCTAAAACTAAATAGAACACCCACCAAAAGATGGAAATGTATCCTTTACATTAATTTCAAAATATGAAAATAAATTAAATTACATAAAGATTAATTAATGAGGTACCCAATCATGGAAACATACCTCTTACAATTTTAATAAACAAATAATAATAAAGAAAATATTCATCCATAAAAAATTAAATAAATCAAACATTGAAATCAAATAAATCAATCACCAAAACATATAATGAATTACATAATCAAATCTAAAACTAAATAAAGTAATAAAAGTATAAATTTAGGATTTTAGAATTTAATAACCAATTTAGGGTTTTTAAATAAAGGGAGTTAAACACAAAAACTTATAATATAAAAATAAATATTGACCCCTTTAACGAGCCCATAGGGTTTTGAAAATTGGTCTTTAGGGTTGTAGGTTTTGGTGTTGAAAATTAAGATTTTACGGTTTAAGATTTAGAAAATAGGATTTTGGAATTTTTGAAAGTTGATCAAAGTTTTAAAGTTTATAAGAATTAAAGTCAATGTGCATATTTTTAAAGAGGTTCAATGAAGCTACTATGAGTTTTTATGGAAAAACCTTAAGTGAGTTTGTGTAGCATATTGATTAAATAACCATAGGCAATAGAAAACAAATAAATATCTGAGCCAATAAGTTTAATGGTTCTAGTTTATATGATGTAGAAATATAATAATAGAAATTTGCACTCCATGTAAACTAATATATAAATTGATTTTAAAAGAACTAGCCTACTATAGCTTAAATTAGATGAAGAACGAACTTATTCAATATTTAAAATAATCAAAACATATTGTATTTATTTAATTTAGATTATACTGTCGTTTGTTGGCTCCATCAAAATCATTGAATGAGAATTATGGGTGAGCTTTTCCAAGATAGTGAGTGCACTGCCTTTGTAAAGTATGTGTGTCGTTGATCTCCTTTTTCTATCCTTTTCTCCGCTTTCTTTGTTCATGAAAATTTTCTAGGGTTTCTTCGTTGATCAAAAGTCCTCCATGAATAAAATTGCCAAAGTCCTGCCTCTCTAGATAAAATCCAAAAGTCCTTGAATAATTCTTGAATAATTGTGTTGTCCCTGTGTTTTGTGTTTTAATGCCTTATTTATAGGAAAAATCAAAAAATCTAATCTTAGTTGGTTAAGGAAATAATAGACTGTTAAGAAAAAAATTAAAACTGAGCTAAATAAGAATTTTTGTTAAATCGACAGCGCGCGCGGGCTGCTGGCCAATTGCTGCGAGGAATTAGGCTGCTGACAAGTGCCCTAGGCTGGGCAAGTATGGGCTGCTATGGGGCATGTCAGAATTCGCCACAGGCCTTGCTGGGCAGCAAATTTGGCCTGCGGCGAATCGCTTGCCGCATGTCGCTCGCCGATTTATTCGATTTTTTATTTTTTTTATTTTTTATTTTTTATTTTTATTATTAAAAATGAATATTATATAATTTAAAATTAAATTATAAATATTATATTATAATATTAAAATAAATAATAAATATTATAAAAATTATTTTTGGACTGTTTTAAAATATCGGACTGGACTTGGTAAAAAATTAAGGGTCTACAATATGAGAAAAATTATAATGAAAAGAAACAAAGTAAGAAAAGGAAATTATCATCTCAAAAGACTAGGTTTTTAGGCTATGATTTAGTTATTAAATTTAGATTAGCCAATAAATTGTACAAAAGTTTAAGAAACATTTTAGTCAATAGATAAAGTAATGGATTGGAGCAAAAATTGAATAAGTAACTTAGTATTTAATAAATTTGAACAGAAAGTAACGAGTAGCTTATGACAATACTAGCCTTTAAAATTTTAGCATTTGTGAGATGATTTACTTACCTCGTATTGACTTACCTTGTAACATTTGAAAATTTTAAAAATTAAATAAAATAAATTAAAATTAAATTGAATAAATTATTTAAATGGAAAATAAAAGGATTTTAAATAAAAAAATTGGAATGTATACATAAAATATACATGAAATATACATACAATATATAAAAGTTAATAAAAGTCAACTTTAAAAAAGTCAAAAGTCAAAGGTCCAATGGTATTTTGTAATTAAACTTTGGAAACTAAAATTTATAAAAATAAGTTTAAAATAATTTATTTTTGTATGGAAGAGGAAAATTATTATTTTTATTAAATAAAAAATAATTAATTAATTAAAAATATATTAAAATATTATATATATATATATGGATATAAAAAGAAAGTGGAAAGAGAGAGAGAAATAACATTTGGTCTTTTTCTTCTTCTTCTTCTTCCTTGCAAAGGCAAACCTCCATTGTTGTAGAGCTCAATGATTTCCTTCTTCCATGCTTCAAGAATTGAAGGATTTTCAAGATTTTAAGTGGATTTTTAGTGATTTCCACCATAATTAGTAAGTTTTATAACTTTTTCCTTGAAATTTCATGGATTTTAGATATGTTGATTTTTGGGTTTTTGAAGTGGTATGATTTAAATATTTGGGTATGAATGAAGTTGTTTTGAGTAGTTAACAATGATTTTAAGCTTGGATGGAAAAAATAGTTAAGTTTGAGTGAGGTTTGGTGAAGATAGAGAATTTAGGGTTATGGGAGAATTGAATTTTTGAAATCATGTACTTTAATTGTGTAATTTGATTCCAAAGGTGTTATTTTGATGCATAAACAATGATTTTAAAGTCAAATGAGGGATTTAGTTAAGTTTGGATAGAGTTTGGATGTAGTGTTGATTTAGGGTTTTGGAAAATTGAATTTTCAAAGATGGTGAATTGTTTGATTTTAATGTTTAAAGCATGTTGTTTAATGATATAAGTGATGAATATAAGCTTTGATTGATAATTGGATTGAGTTGGAATGGAAAACCTTCAATGGTGAAGGTTATGCTATTTTTAGGGGTTTTGTACTAAAACATGTGTTTAACTAATGTAATTGGTTTAAACATGTTAAAATATGTTTGTAATGATATTAATAAACTTAAAACACCTATTTATATAATTTAACATGGTTTTCCAATGTTAAAGTGAGGTAAGGCTTAATTTTGTGGTTTTGTCTAGAATGATGTTTAATTATGGTTTGATGTTGAAAATGCCTTTGAATGTCATATTAAATGTTTGTATTTGATCATATTTGGTATAAGCAGTAAGGAAAGGTGATTTTCCCAACACTAGTGTTGAAGGGAAACTTGAAAGAGGTGGTTGGAGTTTGATTTTGAGCTTGCTTTTGAGAGCTTATAGAGATATGGACAAACTCTTGATAAATTTGGCATAATTGAATTAAATTTGGGCTTAACACATTTTGGTTGGAAAAATGTGTTAAGTTGATGCATTGATTATTCATGAATAATGTGTCATTTTATGTAGTACCAAATATGCCATTTATTTATCAGTGTTACGGGCCCTTGCTGATATGGATATCCTGCAACTCTATGGCTGGGGTGAAGCTGGCCTTGCTTGCTTATATCATGGTTTTGATATGATTTGCAGGATTAAAAAGTCCTTTGTTGGCTTTATGGTTATCGCTGAGGTACTATCATTCACCATTGTCAATTCAATTCAGGTATTTGAATGAGTTTTGACTATCTTTGCCATCACAGGTATGGGCTTATGAGCACATTCTCATGAGGGTGCCTAGTATTTCCCAGGAGAGAGTCGAGTATCTAAGGTTGAATTTTTGGTTGTTTGATCACATAACAATTCTTGGTTCTCATCATGTGCACCCCCAATGTTATCATTTGAGTCGCTTAACATGGAGCCAGGCAAAATAGTGTTAGTGTACTTTGAAATTTTATCTAAAAGTTCACTTACCTTTTGTAAACTTTTAGGTCGACTTGGCTTGGTGGAAAGCTGAGGAGCGGGTGAATTGGACTCCTCTCATGAATGCTGCACTACCTTACCAGCATTCCCGCCGGGTCATTGATGGTCCTATCTCGAGTGGTTGGTTTCTCGGGGAGAGGGTGTTAAACTGGTTCCTTGGTCCCAAGCAATGAAGGGTTCCAGTGAATAATCCGATGTATAATTTGAACATTACATCAATGTCGGAGAATTGGTGGCAGTCTACCCGAAATGGTTACGATGTTGAAACTTATCTTTTTCCACCTGATGTGCCATATGTATGATTTATCCTGGAACAACTCTTGAATTTTGATGTGTCTCCTATTGGCATTTGAGGAGTTCTTGAGGAGGGGAAAGAGGAGAGGAAGAAGAAGAAGAAGAAAATGGTGATGTGGAAGAATATGAAGGAGAGGGAAGAGAAACTATTTATCATCCCTTTTATCATCCTGAGGCTGGTACTTATTAGGTGAATTGCCAACATGTCCTATGTTATTGCTGCTTATTCTGAAAATTATTCTGACTCCCTTTTATTTTTATTATAGGCTACTGGTTAATCTTCTCTACTTGCGCCTTCTTCTTGCAGTATATTCTACCTCATCCTCAAAGCTTTGATTTAAACTATATGGTCTGTCATTTTGTTTTATGTCCATTTATGTTGTATGCATGCATGATTATGTATGGACTTATCTTTTCTTCTTATCTGGCTCATAGCAGATGCTTGAGGAGCAAAATAAGAAGCTGCAAGAAGAACTAGCCACCAGCAGTCAACAAATTTCCCATCTCAAAGGATTGTATCAACAATTGGAATAAAAATTTCGAGACTTCCGGTACCGTGGCATCAAAGATCCTAGTACTTCATCTTCTAGGGGACCCCAAACTGACGACCATGAGGTGCATCCTTTTTTTTATAATGACTATTATAGACCTAACTTTCAAGACACTAGGAATTCAGGTATACCACCTTCTCCATTCAGGAGATGACTTTTTTAGGGCTTTATTCGACCACGGACTGCCTCGCCCTTCTCAGTAATCAACTCGTATTAAATTTCACTGAAAATCTTGTATGTAATGTACAACATAACACAATAATAATAGTTTAACTTTCTTAAAACTTTAACCTTTTTTTTTTTACTTTTCTGTATTGTTATATATATATACAAAAAAATTTATGCAGGATATGCATGATGAATCTAGAGCTTGAATTTGTCATGGACTCAAACATATGAAACCATGTTAGATTCGGCATCCCAACCATAACTTGACATAAACACCTTTTCCATGCGCATCTTGGTTTTGAGCTAGTGCCTATTCCTCATACACTTCGGCTTACAAACTATTGCCTATTTAAATACACCTTAATTCACCACAACTCACCAGCCACATCATGATTCTCAACTTTAACAAATCTATCAACCTTCTTCTCGTAATTCTCACCTCATGAATTTTATCATAGCACAGAAAAAATTTAACACTTTATCAATGCTTCCTTATAAACTCAAATCAAACTCAACTGTTATACTCCCATGATGACAAAAGCTAATTTGAAAAAAGATAAAGAATTTATTTAAGAACATCAAACCTAATCATTCAGAACATATATCATGGTCTCAACTCAATGTCTTAAAGTGCTTTTAAAATGTCAAATTAGAACAACTATTTTTACATGCCATGGCATCCTTTTGGGATGTAAAACTAGGACTTTTAAGATAAATAATTTCAAAATATATCCTATGATTGAAGAATTTGAAGCTATTCTTGTATATCCATGAAATCAACCAATATCATTACCCATATTGACTTCAAGGACTCATCAAAAGATGTAGATGTTGTTTCAACTTTCAAAACCTAAAGTTCTGTAATTAACTGAAGGTGAAAAAATTCTGCTCGGTCCCTTGATTGATTTTTGTACCACACATTTGGCTCCCACTAAAATGTGGGGGTGCATGTTCTGTCTTTGATTTCTTAGGCAATTCTTACTCATTTCCACTGACAGTGACATTGATCCATGAGTTCTGGACCTCGTGGACCAAATGGAGGGAGGATTGTCACCAGTGCCCGTGATCTTGGCATAATCTTTGAGGAGATTGGCTGGAAGTCCCCTGCTGCTTCAGGTAATTACTGAAATTGCCCTTTTTGGTTTTTAATTTAGGCTTTTATTTGTATTGTTCTAATTTTTTACTAGTTCACCCTTGCAGGTAGTGAGCTATCCTAATTTTTGGTTATAATTTAGGTTTTTAACTTAGCGAACTCCTTTTTTTATTGGTTCTAATTTTTACCTATACCGCCCTTCTAGGTTTTCGAAACTAGCAAAGTGCCCTAATTTTTGCATAGGCCGCCCTTATGAATGAGTTCTCTCTTTTTTAATCTTATTGTTTGTCTTTACAAATCTAGCTACAGAAGTGTCTTTGGTTACACGACACCCTATCTATAAATTTCACCAAACATTTGCCCCAACATCATTCTGCTAGAAAACTACTTCATCCCGCTTCTTCTTATGTTGACTAGATTGACTGGATCCGCTTACGAGCTATGGTTAACATCTGTTGGTTGGTACCTTGGTAGAAGATTACCCATGTCACCATTCGGACGTATTTGATGTATGTTCCTCTTGCTGCTCTCCGTCAAGGTACTTGCTATGATCCTTATCGACTTGACCACCAGTATGGAGCTGAGCCTTGAGGTTTTGAGTTCATTGTTGATTTGGACATGCCTTGTCTGACTAAAACTTACTTCGATAGATGTTTTTCATAGATGTTAGTCTGCGTGCTACACTTATCATCTACCATAGATTTTACACTTGTCAATTTTTAGGAAAAGTAATGTCAGGATGAACTATAATGATAATAAAAAGATGTTTTTCTTTCTTTTAATAATTTATCATCACTTTTTGCTATTGAAGTATTTATTTTACCTGTAACACCCCTATACCCAATATACATACACCATATATATGCACTATATGTAATATACATATACTGGATATGAGAATGTCACAATCCATTTTAAACAAACCAAACTTTACAACTTTAACATCAAATCATCATTTCAATAATATGAGTAAACTTAAAACATTTAACTTATTTTATAATTAGTAATAGATAAAACATCCCTTGTTAAAATACATATTCATATATCTTCATTACCCCAAAAGTTTATCCAAAACATTTGTTTAATAAGTAGCGGAAAATGCAGCGAAATATATATATGTTTACATCAAAATCAATAAGTTTAAAAATATGAAATTTATGCATGCTGGCAGTTCGTCTATGATCTTGATGTCCACTAACAACTCTGATCTTAAAGTCTCAAGCCTAGACTCGACTCGGTCTAGACAAGCTCTCCGGCACAACTGGATCTACCTTGTTACCTGCGCGATGAACCACAATCGCTCTAAGCAAAAAGCTTAGTGGTACAAACTTTGATTCAATATGGATCAATGTGATGCTAATGCACAACACATATGAATATAACAATTCATTACATTATATCTCATTATATAAATCATTTGCATCACATTTCATAATTCACATTAAAGCAAAGACAAGCATGGGCTCAAAAAGAATCTAATATGCTATTCAAATTTCAGAGTTATTGCTTTGGTCCATAATGACACCTTGTGTCTAGCCTCGTAGGCAATATATATATCCATGGATAATCCAACTAGATATGAGCTTATGACCTGGTCTTTTCACTCAGTCTAGCTTCAAGGATTTGTTTTTGAGGCTTACGACCTGGTCTTTTCACCCCAAAAACATCACATTTATCAGCTACGTCCGACTTATGACCCAGTCTTTTCACCTGCCCAGCAATTCATAGGCATACCACCAAACCCATAACTCTGAAAATTGAATAACATACTAGGCACACAATTTATTCATTTATCTCATTATCAAAAACTTTCACAATTCCATTCTCATTTCATTTCTCATAATCAACCTAGGCACATTGCCTTTTTATATCATTACTTTCACATTCTTCTCTTCGGTATCAATATCAATTTGTTACATTAAGATTTCACATATCTTATCACATTATTCCATATTTCATTTCATATACAACACATTACTCAATTGCTTTGATACATCATCATAATTCACATTATGCATATCATAACATAGAACTCATTCATTAACAATATATCAAGTAACTTAACACATTTCTCATCTAAATGTGTTAAGTCCCAATGTCATGTAAATGTATGCAATCATTCAAAGCTTGTACTTACCTCTAAAAGCAACAACATGACTCTATCAACTCCTCTTCCAAAATATCCCTCAATCCTTAGCTTGAGTAACTCAATTCTCTTCAAAACCTAATCCAAAGGTGATTATACATACTCACTTAGTGATACACATAAGAGAATAAGGAAGAGAACTATCTAGGACAAACTCTACACTTGACACGCTCAATAACATGGGCGTGTCCCTGACCATGCCCTAAACCCACAACACATAAGCTTTGACATGCTCAGTGACATGGGTGTGTCACTGGACATGTCAATCCTCCTTCAACACAAAAGCTATGACACACTCAGTGACATGGGTGTGTCACTGGACGTGTCAATCCTCCAACAACACAGTAGCTATGGCACACTCAGTGACATGGGCATGTCACTAGACGTGTCAATGCTACTCCAACCAGTAACATAGGCATGTCACTGCTCGTGTCACCCATATTGAAAACAAAACCAACGAAATGCCCAAAGACATGGCCGTGTTACTAGGTGTGTCAGGCTAAAACCCTGAAATCGACACCAAAAACACCACATCCAATAAACATCTTTCTTTTACCCTTATTATCACCACACAAACTCAACCAAATCCATCAATATACCATAATAAACTTGCATAACATCAAAAAAGCTCATTTACATGCATCAAAACACAATCACAACCATGTTTTACAACATAACACATACAGAATCCACAACTCTTGTTTTCTTCACTGAACTTAACATTTTCTTCAATCCAACCCCAAAATCAAAGTTAATTAGACCAAACAACCTCAAACACACCAAAATAAACCATACACACAACTTCACCAACCATCCACCAAACTCAAATACACAAACTCAAAAGAAATCAAAGAAACAAGTTGGAAACTTACCAAAAGTAAAGAAAATCCTTAAACTCCAACTTGATCTCTTGAAATCCTTCAATTGCTTGAGTTAGGAATCAACAAAACCTCTCTTTCTCTTTGGAAATGGTGATGTCCGGCTAACCAAGAGAAGAAAGAAGAAGATGATAAGAAAGTCAAACCAACCTCTACTCTTAACCACTTAAATCTCCACTTAATTTCCACCAAGTATTAAATTATTATAATAATATAAATATCATCTTCCACTCACATCTAATTTCTATTTTATATAATTAAATATATTATTTGACCATAAATAAATGCTGACTTGTATATGTTGTATATATATACAACATATACGCACTTCCCTTTTCCTTTCTTTCCACTTAATCAAATATACACACTTTAAAATAATTTAATTCAATTTTAACAATTAACATTTCCAAAATTTTAGGGTATCATTTGGGATATTACAATTCTCCCCCTCTATAAAAATAATTTCATCCTCAAAATTACCTATTCTCAAATCTGGAACAAATAGGGATACAAATCTTACATCACTTACTCACTCTCCCAAGTTGCCTCTTCCTTAGCATGATTCTTCCAAAGAACCTCCACAAGTGGCACTTTCTTATTTCTCAACACTTTCACTTCATGTGCCAAAATAACCACTGGTTCTTATTCAAAAGTTAGATCCAGACTCACATCAATGGATTCCACTGATAAAATGTGAGATGGGTATGACTTGTACCTTCGTAGCATGGAGACATGGAAGACATTGTGAATTCTATCCAATTCAGGAGGTAAAGCTAGTCTATAGGCCACTGGTCCAATTCTTTCCAGTACCTCATAAGGTCCAATGAAATGAGGACTTAGCTTCCCTTTGCGGCCAAATCTCAAAATTCTCTTCCAATGAGACACTTTCAAAAATACTTTATCTCCAATACTGAACTCTATGTCTCTCCTCTTCAAATCTGAGTAGGATTTATGTCGGTCTGAAGCTGTTTCAACTGATCCCAAATTATCTTCACTTTCTCTTCCGTTTCTTTAATCAAATTGGGACCAACCAATTTACCTTCTCCAACTTCATCCCAAGATAGAGGCGTCTTACATCTTCTACCATACAATGCCTCATAAGGTGCCATTCCAATACTGGACTGCTGACTATTGTTATAAGCAAATTCCATCAGTGGTAAGAACCTATCCCAACTTCTAGAGAAATCAATGACACAGCTTCTCAACATATCCTCCAGAATCTGTATCACCCTCTCTGACTGCCCATCTATTTGAGGATGAAAAGTAGTGCTAAAATGTAACCAAGATCCCAAAGCATCATGCAAACTCTTCTAAAACCTTGAAGTAAACTGAGGATCTCGATCAGACACAAAAGAAATTGGGACTCCATGCAGTCTTACTATCTCACTAATATACAGCTTAATCAACTTCTCAAGAGAATAGTCCATCCGGACTGGAAGGAAATGAGCTATCTTCATCAACCGATCAACAATCACCCAGATGGCATCAAGCTTCTTCTGAGTCAACAGCAAACCAGTCACAAAATCCATATTTAATCGCTTCCATTTCCATTCTGCCACTAATAACGGTTGGAGCAACCCCAAAGGAACTTGGTGCTCGGCCTTCACTCTTTGACAAGTGAGACATTTAGATACAAACTCCGCTATGTCCCTCTTCATACCTGACCACCAATAATGTTGCTTCAAATCATGATACATCTTAGAATTCCCAGGGTGCATAGCAAAAACCGACTAATGTGCTTCCTCCAAAATAATCTTTTTCAGTCTTGCATCATTAGGAACACATAATCTATCTTTATACCATAAACTGCCATAACCTTTCACATGAAAATCTCGGCTCTCCCCCTTCTGGAAATCCAAAACAATCTTTTTGATTTTCTCATCTGCCAACTGAGCTTCTCTAATATGCTCCAACAATACCGGTCTCAATTGCAACTGAGCCAACAAAGCACCATCATCGCATGATTCAAAACTAGCATGCAACGCTCTCAACTCAACAAACAATGAGAGTGAATAAGCAGTCAAACCTGTCAAAGACTTTCGACTCAAGGCATCAACAACAACATTCGCCTTACTAGGATGATAATCAAACAAACAGACATAGTCTTTAATCAACTCCAACCACCGTCTTTGTCGAAGATTTAGCTCCCTCTGAACACCCAGATATTTCAAACTCTTGTGATTCGTATAAATGTAACACTTCTCCCCATAAAGGTAATGTCACCAAATCTTCAAAGCAAAAACTATGGCTGCCAATTCCAAATCATGCGTCGGATAATTAAACTCATGTGGCTTCAACTGCAGCGAAGCATAAGCTATGACTCTACCCTCCTGCATCAATACACAACCTAAACGACTATGTGAAGCATCATTGTAAATCACATATGGTTTACCTTCCATAGGCAAAGTAAGAACAAGAGCTTGAGTCAACATCTCTGTGAGCGGGGATTTTCGCCCCCACTCCCAGTGAAATGGTTCTTGTGACTTTGGCACTGTTTAGGCTCGGGGCCCTAGAGAACACGGACCTAAGTCTGGAGAAAATGGAGTCGCCACCCGGACGGGCCGAAAAAAAAGAAGGGGATGGATGACTCGATTCCTAAGGAATCGCCAACCCCCTAATGGGTTCGGAAAGTTAGGTACATGTGGGGAAGGTGAGAAAATGGCCCAGCACCCCCACAACGCCCGGTTCATTGGAACTGGCCTCCTTAACAAGTCTTAATATTATAAAATTCTTACATGTAACAATATCATCCATATTACACACAATAATTAAAATAAAGCATCGATATATTGAAAATCAAAATAATGTCCAAGCAAAACAAATAAATGGACACCCATTCGAAGATGAAAACATGCCCTTACATCCTTGCCTAAATAGGACACCCAGCGAAAGGTAGAAACATGTCCTTTACATTGGTTCTAAAATAGAAAAGCAATTTAAATTACATGATATTTAACTAATGAGGTACCTACCAAGTGGAAACATACCTCTTACAACATTTGGAAATCTAAATAAATTAATAAAAGTAAATAACCATTCATCATAAATAAATCATTCATCAAAGGTATTAAATATCAATAAAAAGTAAACATCCATCCATGATAAATTAAATAAACCAAGCATTGAACTTAATAAATTAAACCATATAAAATAAATCAGAGCATAATCAAATATAGAATTAAATAAGACAAATAAAAATCTAAATTATAGCTACTGTTTCCATTTAAGATTCTTTATTTCATGTGTTTAGGGTTTTGGAATTTATGGAATTAGGCTACTGTGAGTTTTTAATGGAATTAAAATAGATTAAGGTTTTATGATTTAAGAAGTTGGTAGAACTCTTTGATTAACGAAATTAAGGTTTGTGATGTAAAATCATGAAATTAGGATTTGAACACTTTAAAATACTTAGATTTATGGTTTACGGTTACTCATTGAATTGTGTTTTAAGCTTACTGTGTAAAATTAAACATTTGGTATTTATATGATTTTTAAAGTTTTAAAGGATTAGGGTTTAGAAAAAAAAATTAGGGTTTAAGGTTTTAAAGGGGTTAGGATTCACTGTTTTGAGTTTTGGAATTGAATTAGGGTTTTAGGATTTTTGATTTAGGGTTTCGGGTAATGAGTTGGTTTTTAGAATTTGGAAAAAACAATTGATAATTTTATGAAGTTTTATGAATTTAAACAAAATGATTTAAAGTTTATAAGAGAAAAAAGATGTTTTTAAGGCTTTTGGAAAGAAACAGAACTCTATTTAGAGTTTTGATAATTTGGAAAGCAAATTAGGGTTTTGGGATTTTGAAGAAACAAAACTAACAACTTTAAACTCTTTTAGAAAACAAAGCAACGAATTAAGATTTTTAAACCTTAGAAAAAGTGAATTGAGGTTCTAAAGTGTTTGAATTAAAAGAAAGAATGGGATGATTTAGCTACTGTGAAAAGATAAAAGAAATTAAGAATTCAAGCCTTCTTTTGTAGGTTACACCAAAAATTTCTTCTTGGATGAACAAGGTCAAAGACAAGCTTTTTTCCTTTGAATTGCTTTAATTGTTTTTCTGCTCTCTCAAAAAATCAGCTTGATTCAAGGTTTTCCTACACAATTTCAGATCCAATTTTCCTCCAAGTTTCTGTCTGATTTCTTCCCTTCTTTCTAATTGATTTCTTGTGTTATTTTTTATCTTATTTATAGAAGTTTTATATGATTCATTTCTAATTATTCACGGCATCTATTATTCATTAAGAAAAGGAAACCGAAACCTAATTGCAGTAGGTTTCGAAAAATTTGCATCGAAAAAATTTTGCTAGAAAAAATAAAACTGCTGCGAAAAAAATGCGCCGGCTACGGCAGAGGGCGCACAAACTGGCCTGCGGGTGGACGAAGGCCATTTCGCCCTTAGGAAACTCACGGTCATGCCCCGCGCGCTGGTTTTCGTTGCTGATTTTTTATTTTTATTTATTTTTATTTTTTTATTAATAAAAATTAGATACTAAAGCAAAAATTATTTAATTAATATAACTAAATTATTTTGGATCATTAAAATATATCGGACAACACAAAAATTATTTTGGACTAAATAAAATATATTGGACTGAACTAGGTCAAAAATTAAGGGTCTACAATTTGCCCCCTGCTTGAATAATCTGAAACTTTAGTGAAAGGGAGTGAAAAGCAATAAGACTTAATTTTTGAGATGGTGGAGGATTTGGGTTCTGTACCCGGTTCGAGTTCTGGACTCAAGGATAATTCTAGGTTCTGAACCTAAGAAAAATTTGGGTTTTGGACCCGAACTAAGTTCTTGGACGTAGAAATAAATTCTAGGTTCTTGGACCTAAGGAAAATTTGGGTTCTGGACCCGAGCTAAGTTCTGGACTTAGAAAAGATTCTAGGTTCTGGACCTAAGGATAACTTAGGTTCTGGACCCGAGTTAAGTTCTGGACTTAAAAGAGATTTTAGGTTCTGGACCTAAGAAAAATTTGGGTTCTGGACCCGAGCTAAGTTCTAGACTTAGAAAAGATTCTAGGTTCTGGACCTAAAGAAAATTTGGGTTATAGACCCGAGCTAATAATTTTTTATTTGGTTGCAAAAATTTTGGCTAATTTTTAACAATTTTGATTTTCCTTCATTCATCAGCCATGACCGAACATCATTTAAAGATGGTAAAAATTCTATTTAAGAATATGGATGCCATTCATTGGAAGCAAATTTCATGGTCAAAAATTGATGTTTTAAAATGTTTTCAAAATGTTAAATTGGACCACTCCTTCTTAGATGTCGTGGCTTCCTTTCGGAATACGGATTCTAGGGCATTTAAAATTAATGGCTTTGAAATATGTCCCTTGATTGAAGAATTTGAGGCCATCCTTGGATATCCAAATAATCAACAAATGGTGTTACCCACATTGATTTCCAAGACTCAACAGAAGATGTAGATGTTATTTCAAATTCCAAAACCCAAAGTTCTTCGGTTGATGAGAGGTGAAAAAATTCTACTTGCTACTTTGATTGACTTTTGTCTCTCTCATTTGGCCCCTACTAAGGCATGGGGACGCATGCTTTGTTTTTGCTTGCTCAGCCAATTCTTGTTTGTTTCTTCTGACAGCGATATTGATCCATGGGTAATGGATATTATGGACCAAATGGAAGGAGGCTTTTCCCTGGTACCTGTGATCTTAGCCGAGACCTTAGTTGGATTAGACCAACTTAAATCAGGATTGTCAAAGAGACTGACCGGGAGTCCATTGCTGCTTTAGGTAATTACCTAATCTACCCTTTCGGGTTTTCAATTTAGGTTTTCTTTTCCTTTTTTGCTTTGCTATAATTTTTTCCTAGTTCGCCCATATGGGTTTTCAGAACTAGCGAGCTGTCCTAATTTTTACCTAAGCTGGCTTTGCGGGTTTTCAACTTAGCGGACCCCTTTTTTTATTTAATTTAATTCCTTCTTCACAGATTTGGCTTCAGGAGCATCTTTGTTTGCTTGATACTCCATCCATGGACTTTTCCAGGTACCTGCCACATCATCATTCTGCTAGGAAGCTACTCCATCCTGCTTCTTCATATGCTAACTGGGTTGACTGGATCCACTCACGTTCTAAAGTCAATATCCGTTGGTTGGTACCTTGGTGGAAAATTTCTCGCATCACCATGCGGACATACTTGATGTATGTTCCTCTTGCAGTTCTTCGTCAAGGTACATGCTATGATCCTCGCCGGCCGTCAATACGGAGCTGAGCCTTGCGATTCTGACTTTACCCCTGATTTAGACATGCCTTGCTTAACTGAAGCCTACTTGGATCGGCTGAGACAAAGCTTGCTTGCACGTTACATTTATCGACTGCCATAGATTTTACATTTGTCAATTCAGAAAGTGTATCATTAGGATGAAAAATAATTAAAGTAATAAAAGATGCTTCTTTTCCATTTATAATTTGTCATCACCTTTTACTATTGTGTTTATTTATTTCCTGCATACCTGATCAAATACTTATAACAGTGAACATAGAACGATTTTAACATTAATTCTATTTTATTAAATTAGGGAGCAACCAAACATAAAGCCAGCAAACACAAGATCACTCCTATTGCCAACTAGCCCTTTTGGGTTTTCTAATTGATGATTTTCTCTCTTTTAGCCCTAATTGTTGCCTAGCCCGCCCTTTCGGGTTTTCGGAACTAGGAACTGCTCTAACTTTTTCCTAGGCCACCCTTTTTCGGTTTTCAACCTAGCGAGCTCTCTCTCTCTTTTTTTTATTTTATACATAAAACTTCTTCAACCTATCAATGTTTACTGGTTCACTAAATTCGTTCTCGTCCATGTCTGATAACTTCACCGCACCTTTGTTCATGACTTGTTTCAAGACATATGGCCCTTCCCAGCTAGGCCTGAACTTCCCTCTTGGATCAGATACATTAGGCTTACATTGCTTCAACACCAAATCCCCAACTTTGAATTTTTTGATTTTAACCCTTCTATTGTAGGCCCGAGCTATCTTCTTTTGATACAGTTGGTGATGATACAGTGCTTTTAACCTTCTCTCTTATAGTAAAGCTAACTGTCTGTATTTGCTCGCAACCCATTCTGTTTCAAGCAGTTTGGCTTCCCAGACTACTCTTAATGACTTGATTTCTATTTCAATTGGCAACACTGCTTCTATCTCGTAAACCAAAGAGAACGGTGTCATTTCAGTAGGTGTTCGCACACTTGTCCTATATCCCCATAAAGCAAAGGTAAGCATCTCTGACCAATCCCTGTAAGTCTTGGTCATCTTAAACAGAATTTGCTTAATTGTTTTATTTGTTGCTTCTACTGCACCATTAGCCTTTTGTCTATAAGGAGAGGATCGATGATGGTGGATTTGGTACTTTTAGAACAAATCCTTAACTGCTCTTTGAAACTGTACCCCATTGTCTGATATCACACTGTGTGGGACCCTGTATCTGCAGATGTGGTTCTTTTCAATAAATCTAGCCATTTGGCTTGCACCCAATTTGTTGAAGGATTTGGCTTCGACCCATTTTGAAAAATAATATACTGCTACCATATTGAAACGGTGACCGTTTGAAGCTGTCGGATGTATCTTTCCTATAATGCCGATACCCCAGGTGGCAAATGGCCAAGGTAAAGACATATAATGCAATTCTTCAGGAGGCATGTGATTAAAATTACCATTCATCTGACATTGTTGGCACTTCTTTACAAACTCAATACAATCTTTCTCTATGGTCAACCAGTAGTAACCTTGTCAAATAATCTTCTTAACTAGGGCCAAACCACTCATGTGTGGACCACAATTTTCCGCATGTATTTTTGACATTATACGCTCCAGTTCAGGTTTTCTTAAACATCTCAAATGCACCCCCCATCGGGCCATCTTCGATATAACTCCCCATGGAAGGTGATGTATTGCAATGACCACTGCCTTATGGCTCTTCTCTCTTTCTTTGTTGCCCCCGACGGGTATTTTCTTTCTTCCAAAAATTGCCTTATAGTATCATACCACCCATCTTGATCCGTATCAATTTCCATGATTGTTTCATATTCATAGCAAGGAGTTGATGACCTAGTCAAGATTAGAGGCTTAAGGAATAAGCTGACAGGGTTTTTCCATACTGAAGCCAATGTGGCTAGGGCATCAGCCATCTGATTTTCTTCACTTGATAGGTGTATAAACCTACACTCCTTAAATTTCTTCTTCATCATGTTCAGGCAATGGTGGTGTGGTTTTGAATTTTCCTCTTTCAACTCCCACTCTCCATTTACTTGGGATACTACTAGTAATGAATCGCCATAAACTTCAACCTTATCCACCTTCATTATCATTAGGGTTTTCAAACCGAAAATACAAGCTTCGTACTCCACCATATTATTGATTGCCCTAAATTTCAACTTTTTGCCTAAAAGGATGAGTTCCCCTTCGAGCGATTCTAGTTTAACTCCCAAACCTGCTCCTTTCCTGTTTACTGCTCCATCAAAATACATTTTCGACCCTTGTACATCAATTGCTTCTAAATGTTCATCCGGAAATTCAAAGATTACCTCTTCACTATCTGATAATGGTTGTTGGGCCAGGAATTCTGCCACCGCTGTACCTTTGATCATTTTTCTGGTTACATACTCAATCTCAATTTCTTCTAATATTATCAACCATCAACCATATTTCCCAATCAAAGAGGGTGTCTCCCTTAAGTAATTCATTGGATCCAGCCTAGAAATTGCTTGAACACTATACGATTGAAAGTAATGCCGCAACTTCTTAGAAGACCAAACCATGGCTATACAGGTCTTTTCAATGATACTATACTTAATTTCATAAGGTAGGAGCTTTCTACTCAAATAGTAAACTGCATGCTCAATCCCTGACTCATCTGCTTGGGCTAGCATGGCTCCTATTGACTCTTCTTCTACTGTTAAGTATAGTAATAGTGGTTTTATGGGTTTAGGTGGTTTTAAAACAGGTGGATTCAACAAATACTCTTTTATTCGCTCAAAGGCCTTTTGACACTCTTCATTCCATATGACCGGCTAATTCTTTCTAAGTAATTTGAAGATAGGCTCACAGATTGTTGTGAGTTTTGCTATAAATCTACTAATGTATTGTAATTTACCAATGAATCCTCGAACTTCTCTCTTCCTCTTAGGGGCTAGCATATCCCTGATTGCTTTAACTTTGTCAGGATCAATCTCAATGCCGTTCGGACCAATCACATGTCCTAATAACTTGCTTGAAGTAACACCGAGCCTACACTTCTTCGGGTTCACTCTTAGCTTATATTTCAAAGCCCTATCGATGAATAACTCTAAGTTTTGGAAGTGTTGTTCTCTTGTATCCAATTTAACCATCATATCATCAACATATACTTCAACTTCTTTGTGCATCATGTCATGAAATAGTGTGGTGGCCATCCTTTGGTAGGTTGTTCCAACATTCTTTAAGCCGAACGGTATTACCCTATAGCAAAATATACCCCATGTGGTAATGAAGGCAGTTTTGGCTTTATCCTATTGGGCCATTAACACTTGATTGTATCCGGAAAATCCATCTACAAATGAGTGTAGCACACTAGAGGCTGCACTATCAATTAAAACATCTATATGAAGTAAAGTAAAATCATCCTTAGGGGAAGCCTTGTTCAAATCTCTATAGTCCACACAGACCCTTATTCTCCCATCGTTCTTTGGCATGGGTATTATGTTGGCTAGCCAATCTGGATATTCTATGACTTCAAGGAACTTCACTTGTATTTGCTTAGTGATCTCTTCTTTAACCAATTCAGCCCACTAAGGTCTTAATTGCCTAAGCTTTTATTTGACAGGTTTCATGTAAGTGTGAGTTGGAATATGATGCTCGGCTATGTCTTGATCTATTCCAGGCATATCCTCATAAGACCACGCAAACACTTCTTCATATTTTTTGAATATTTTTTCAAATCTCTCTCTCTCATCAGGAGTAAGGTTGGATGCTATGCTAATGTTTTTAGGATTTTTGGTTGTTCCCAAATTTAATGATTGTGTGTTAACAGAATTAATATTAAAGATGCTCATGTAACTGCTATTTGAATGTATGCAACCATCAGGAGAAACATCACACAAGTAAGCAAAATCAGACTTTATTGCATTCATTTTAGAAAAGAAAACATCATCATCCTCATACAAAGCAGACAAATTAAAATCAAAATCAAAATCATCATAAGGCAGGATGTCTTCAAACTTTTCTTCAACCAGGGCAGCAATCTCCTCCGGAGTCTTCTCAGCTTTCAGGATAGCTTCATTCTTCTCTTTTGGATTGGATTCTTTGCCGGCTGACAGGGTGAGCTCTTTCTTCACTCGGTCCACTAGCTCGGCCACATCTGTAAAAATTTCAAAACCTAGGATAAACTTACCCATGAACATGATCGGCTCAGGCTTTCCTTGGAGTGGTCCCATAATTGGAGCTTTGACTAAGATCTCTTCAAGTGGTGGGAAGCTCATCTTCTCACTCTTGTTTGGTTGGACATCATTGTCTTCATTATATCCCAACCCTTTCTTGGAAGTTTGAGTTCTAAAGTCTGGCAGCTTTGTCAAACCGGCTTTACCCTTTCCAAGACCAACTCCGAGAAGGTAGTTCATGTTCTTCATCATATTCAAGACTTTGGAGTCCACTGCTTCATCATCAGAAATTGTAGCTACTCGAAAACCATTGAGAGACCTCTCAATCATTAGAGCGTTAACAATCTCATTATCTTCAGCTTCGATGACCACTATCTCATCTCCACTGGGGAACTTGATCTTTTGATGAAGGGTGAAAGGAACTCCACTAAGAGGATGAAACCATGGTTGCCCCAAGAGTAAGGCAAAGGTAACCGGTATGTCTAAAACAACAAACTCAACAATAGATTCAATTGGACCAACCTTGACAGCGGCTTTGAAAGTCCCTTCGGCATGCCTCTTAGTGTTGTCATAAGCACGAATTGTTACCTTGGTCGGGTTTAGATCTCTTATTGACATGGCTAGCATTGGCAATATCTTAAGTGGACAAACATTTATGGTGGACCCATCATCGTCCATTACACATGGAGTCCTCTTCCCCTTGACTTCTATTTTGATAAAGAGAGGGCGGATGTGGTCTCTCCCCTCCTCTGGTAAGTCAGTATTTGAAAAAGAAACTGCTCCCATATTAACTTTACTCTTCTCTTGAACCTCTTCACATTTCATTACCCCTCCAATTTTTATGAAGTTGATCAGCTCCTCCGGTGTCGTTGAGGTAGAAATTTGCATGCTAGCCAAGGCTTTGACCATAGTTTCTCGGTGCTTTTTAGAAGTAGCTAATAAGTCCCAAATGCTAACACTTGCTTGTGTTATTTTCAATTGCTTGAGCACAACATCATCTTCTTCTTCTTTATTTCCTACTTTAACTTCCTTACCCTTATTAGTTTCTACCTCCTTAGGTAGTGGCCTTGCATAAGGCTTACCGGACCTAGTGTTCATTACTTCATCTTCTTCGGGTTTGGACCAAGTCCACTCCTCCTTCTTGGATACAAGATCATCATCACTATCGCTTGAATCCCAAAACCCATTGACAACACAAATTGTTACCTCTTTATTCACCATAGCTTGTTTAATTTCACCAAACACCTCTTCTTCTTTGGTTGCTTCTCTACCCATATCTTGAAAAGAAGACATGACAAAGTCCTCAAGCAAACCTCCTCCAATCATGAAGGTTGCCGGCGACGGTACCCTATTGAACTTTGGTAATGGGTTGTCTTTGGTGCTTGGCTTGTTGGGCTCGGGTAGTCTCCCATTATCAATTATATTTTGCATCTCATGTCTCAACCTCACACATCAATCAGTGTCATGCCCTTGCATTTGGTGAAATTGACAAAATGATTTATTGTCAAAATTAGGTGGGAGAGGGTTAGGCAAAGGGCGAGGATTTAAGGGTTGTAGCAATCCCTTTCTTTGAAGCTTATTGAGAACCCAATACATCGATTTCCCCAATTTCGAAAACTGTCTCCTTGTTCCTTAGTTAGTAGCATTGACACCAACTACCTTTTGCATGCTTTGGCTACCGGACTGATAGTTTCCTTTCTCGTTCCTTTTTGTTGAAAAATGGTTCTTCTCCCTTTCCCATTCTTCAATTTACAAACCAGCTTGGAGAAGGTCTTTGAAATCACGGATGAGTGTATGAGACATCCTCTCACGAAGACTAGGTAACATCCCTCTCACAATCATCCTTATTTGATCGGATTCATCGAGCCTCTTCTTGAGTAAAGCAGCCTTGTTTCTCCATCTCTTCACATAATCCACAAAATTCTCATTCGACCTTTGCCTAATAGACTCCACTTCCATCAAGGTAACTTCCAACTCGTCATTATACCCATATTGCTGGATGAAAACCTTATATAGCAAATCCCAATTCTTTTGTGTTCCATCATCAAAGGTATTGAACCAATTTTGGATAACAGGGTCCAATGAGAGCATAAAGTATCTTAGGGTTTGAGCCTTAGTAGCTCAGGCAGATTGCATGGCAGTGATATATTGCTTCACGTAGAGATGAGGATTTTCGGTTCCATCAAACTTTGCGAAAGACGACATCTTGAACTTGTGCAAAACTTCTTCATCTAGCTCAAATAATTTGTCAACCTCTGACATTTCCTTGGTTTTTAGTTTCTTCGCAAATTTCTTTTCTAAATCAGCAATCATCTTTTCAACATCAGAAGTCTCGGTCTTTTCAATAGTTGCCTTCTCAACAACCTTCGGCTCTTTTTTCTTCTCTTGGGCATCTTGGTAGTATTGAGCCCAATCATCATCATCATCACTGATCACCTTTTCATCATCAAAAACCACTTCACCAACTTTCATCTTCCCTTTGTCCTTTGGCTTCTTAGTGCTAGCAGATGCCTCGACATGGTTTTCTAAGATTGCAGTCAATTGGTTCTTCATGGTCTCAGCTAGGGCCTCTTTTATTTCTTCCATTTTGGCATTGAGGGCTTCATCCACCATTCTTTGAATTTGCTCGGGCTCCATTGTTTTTGGTGAGCAAGTGATTGAGTTGTTGTTAGATATTTCATCTCTGACGTAGGTCGGATTGTTGTAAGCTTTTGAACTATCGTAATCCAGGGCTGTGAGCTAGAGAGGATCAATGAGATGCAAATGTATGCATGTATGCACAAACAATAGACAAACAAGGATAAATAGGACGCTCCTTCCAACCTTATAACATCCACACACGAATGGTGAGCCTCTTTTCCTAGGTATATGGTTAACAAAATACCAACATGGGGTATCTCATTTTCAAATATTTCCCTCAGATGTTTCAACCAATAGTTAAATTTTCGAAAATGGAAATCAACTTATGATAATTCCCATTAATTAGGTTTAATCCATTTAACCAACTAATGTAGCTTTTATGCTATATTGTATTAAAACTAAATTAAGAGGTTTATTATAGATAGATTTCTTACTTGAAAAAGTAACTAATGATTCATGCCAAAAATAAGCCCATTGTTAATTTATTCTTAGTATAAACTAGGCTCACAATTGATTTTTGGTATTTCATAATTGACCTAAATATTTTGCAAGCTCTTTGTAAGAAAAGGTTGGATAAAAATAATTTTATTTCTAAGCCCATTGTAAAAAGATTTTAGAAAAAACATATTTTAGGCTTAGTATTTGGGCCATGAGCAAAAGAATTTTTTATTTAATTTTAGAAAAGTCTTATGTCCAATGACCATCTTGAAAAATTTTGAAAATAACTTTAGTCTTTTGGATTTTAAAGAAAAATTTATTTTGAACTTACAATATACTTAGGTCATATTAGAAAAAGAACAAACCAAATAAGTCATGGTTTAGACTAAGATAAATTAACCATAGTCAAACAACATGCATTTGGGGTAAAACCTAAGGAAAGTAACTAGGCCAATTACATGAGCTTTAGTCTTTGGGTTAAAAGGCTTAGATTTCCATAGCAAGTATATACCAAATGGTATGAGGCTATGAGTGGTTATGCCATGCTCGATCTCCATACCTTGAGTGAAAGTATGGTATCCCTTACATAACATAACACGGGTAACACGGGCATCCTAACTCACGCACACGATGCAATCTAATATGATGCAATGGATAATATCATTATAAGAAAGAATAGAATAATAAAAAGACCAACGGAATTAACTTCTCTTACCCCCAGTGGAGTCGCCACTATGAGCGAGGATTTTCCCCCCACTCCCGGTGGAATGGTTCTTGCAACTTCGGCACTGTTTAGGCTCGGGACCTTAGAGAACACGAACCTAAGTTCAGAGAAAATGGAGTTGCCACCCAGACGAGCTGGGAAAAAAGAAATGGATGGATGACTCGATTCCTAAGGAATCCCCAAACCCTTAATGGGTTCGGAAAGTTGGGTACGTGTGGGGAAGGTGAGAAATGGCCCAGCACCCAGACAACGCCCGGTTCATTGGAATTGACCTCCTTTACATATCTTAATATTACAAAATTCTTAAATGTAACAATACCATCCATATTACACACAATAATTAAAATAAAGCATCGATATATTGAAAATCAAAATAATGTCCAAGCAAAACAAATAAATGGACACCCATCCGAAGATGGAAACATGCCCTTACATCCATGCCTAAATAGGACACCCACCGAAAGGTAGAAACATGTCCTTTACATTGGTTCTAAAATAGAAAAGCAATTTAAATTACATGATATTTAACTAATGAGGTACCCACCAACTGGAAACATACCTCTTACAACATTTGGAAATCTAAATAAAATGATAAAAGTAAATAACCATTCATCATAAATAAATCATTCATCAAAGGTATTAAATATCAATAAAAAGTAAACATCCATCCATGATAAATTAAATAAACCAAGCATTGAACTTAAATAAAGTAAAGCATATAAAATAAATCAAAACATAATCAAATATAGAATTGAATAAGACAAATAAAAATCTAAATTATAGCTACTGTTTCCATTTAAGATTCTTTATTTCATGTGTTTAGGGCTTTGGAATTTATGGAATTAGGCTACTGTGAGTTTTAATGGAATTAAAATAGATTAAGGTTTTATGATTTAAGAAGTTGGTAGAACACTTTGATTAACCAAATTAAGGTTTGTGATGTAAAATCATGAAATTAGGATTTGAACACTTTAAAATACTTAGATTTATGGTTTACGGTTACTCATTGAATTGTGTTTTAAGCTTACTGTGTAAAATTAAATATTTGGTGTTTATATGGTTTTTAAAGTTTTAAAGGATTAGGGTTTAGAAAAAAAATTAGGGTTTACGGTTTTAAAGGGGTTAGGATTCACTGTTTTGAGTTTTGGAATTGATTAGGGTTTTAGGATTTTTGATTTAGGGTTTCGGGTAATGAGTTGGTTTTTAGAATTTGGAAAAAAACAATTAATAATTTTATGAAGTTTTATGAATTTAAACAAAATGATTTAAAGTTTATAAGAGCAAAAAAGATGTTTTTAAGGCTTTTGGAAAAAAACATAACTCTATTTAGAGTTTTGATAATTTGGAAAGCAAATTAGGGTTTTGGGATTTTGAGAAAACAAAACTAACAACTTTAAGTTTTTTTAGAAAACAAAACAACGAATTAAGATTTTTAAACCTTAGAAAAAGTGAATTGAGGTTCTAAAGTGTTTGAATTAAAAGAAAGAATGGGATGATTTAGCTACTGTGAAAAGATAAAAGAAATTAAGAATTCAAACCTTCTTTCGTAGGTTACACCAAAAATTGCTTCTTGGATGAACAAGGTCAAAGACAAGCTTTTTTTTCCTTTGAATTGCTTGAATTGTTTTTTTGCTCTCTCAAAATATCAGCTTGATTCAAGGTTTTCCTTCATAGTTTCGAATCCAATTTTCCTCCAAGTTTCTGTCCGATTTCTTCCCTTCTTTTCTGATTGATTTCTTGTGTTGTTTTTGATCTTATTTATAGAAGTTTTATATGATTCATTCCTAATTATTCATGACATCTATTATTCATTAAGAAAAGAAAACCGAAACCTAATTACATTAGGTTTCGAAAAACTTGCGTCGAAAAAATTTTGCTGGCAAAAAAAAAAAAACTGCTGCGGGCCCACGGCCATGCCCCGGGCACTGGTTTTTGGCGATGATTTTTTCGTCGTCGATTTTTTATTTTTATTTTTATTTTTTTATTATAATTTGTTTATTTTTATTTTTTATTAATAAAAAATTAGATACTAAAGCAAAAAGTATTTAATTAAGATAACAAAAATTATTTTGGACTAATTAAAATATATTGGACAACACAAATTATTTTGGACTAAATAAAATATTTTAGACTGAACTGGGTCAAAAATTAAGGGTCTACAATCTCCTTCAATTGCTCAAAGCTTGCTTGACACTGATCTGTCCACTTGAATCTAACTCCCTTCCTAAGCAACCTGGTGAGTGGAGTAGCTATCAAAGAAAAACCATTCAAAAATCGTCGATAATAGCCTGCCAAACCTAGAAAACTTCTAACCTCAGTCACTGTCTTTGGTGGACTCCAATTCAATATAGCTTCAACTTTACTTGGATCAACTCTTATACCATTTGCTGAAACTACATGACCGAGAAAAGTCACTTGTTGAAGCCAAAACTCACATTTAGACAGCTTAGCATACAACTGCTTCTCTCTCAAGATCTGTAATACAATCCACAAATGCTTATCATGATCCCCCTTATTATGTGAATACATAAAAATATCATCAATAAAGACCACCACAAACTGATCTAGATAGGGTCTAAACACCCTATTCATCAAATCCATAAAAGTTGCTGGTGCATTCTTCAACCCAAAAGGCATCACCAAAAACTCATAATGCCCATACCTTTTGCGGAAAACTGTCTTAGGTACATCTTCCTCTTTGATTCTCCATTAATGGTACCTTGATCTCAGATCAAAGAGATAATCTATCCGACGCAAAGGATACTTATTCTTTATGGTCACCTTATTTAACCGTCGATAATCAATGCACAATATTAAGGTACCATCCTTCTTCTTTACAAACAGACCGGGCGCTCCCCATGGTGACACACTAGGGCGAACAAACCCTTTATCCAACAACTCCTGCTACTGCACCTTCAACTCTCTCAACTTAGCGGGCGCCATTCAATAGGGAGTAATAGAGATGGGAGTGGTACCATGCAACAAATCGATACCAAACTCAACCTCTGTCTCAGGAGGTATCCCTGGAAACTCCTCAGGAAAAACATCTGGGAATTCCGCAACTGTGGGTATACTATCAAGTTGAGAACTCATTACCCTGGTGTCTAAAACATGAGCAAGATAAGCATCACACCCTTTCTGAATCATCCTCCTAGCTGCAATAGCTGAAACAAACAAGGATGAAAGATGTCTCTACTCACTAGATACCATAACACTTCTACCATCACCGTTTCTAAGGGTAACACACTTATTCTGGCAATCTACTATAGCCCCATACTTAGATAACCAATCCATGCCTAAGATCAAATCATACTCCTTAAAAGGCATTTCAATCAAATCACCAAGAAACTCCCCATCATGAACAATAACTGGACTATCTCGGTGCACCTTAGTCACCACAACACTATGCCCTAAAGGATTTGTCACCAAAATATCAAATCCTAGGGACTCAGAATGCAATTCAGACACAGGCAAGATGGATGCACTTATATATGAATGAGTAGATCCAGGATCTATCAGAGTAATAGCTGAAATGCCAAATAAAGAAAATGTACCCGCAATGATGGCTGAAGCATCCGGCTGCCTCTGCATCACATACACTTGTTGTGATGGCCCTGCCTCATCTGATGGCTAAAGCATCTAGCTGCCTCTGCATCACATACACTTGCTATGATGGCCCTCCCAAAATGTTGAAATAAATATTAATTCTTGAATATTAATTAAAGGATTTAAAAGTGTATATATTTAATTAAGTGAAAAGAAAAGAAAAAGGAAAAATGAAAGTGTGTATATGTTGTATATATGAAGATATATACATTATATACAAAGTCAACATGTTTAGTTGATCAAATGATATTTTAAACTATTAAGATATTAATATGTTATGATAGTGGAAGATGATATTATTTTATAATAATATATTTGCTTGGTGGAGATTAAAAGAGGGATTTGTGTGGTTATGGGGGTTAGTTGGTAAAAAGAGGAGTTGACTTTCTTCTTCATCTTCTTCTTTCTTTTTTGGGCCGGCCACCACCATCATCATCAAAGGTAGAGAGGTTTTGTTTCTTCCTAACTCAAGAAATTGAAGGATTTTGAGTGTTTAAGCTGGAGTTTTAAGGATTTTTCTTCACATTTGGTAAGTTTCCAACTTGTTTCTTTGTTTTCCTTTGATAGTGTGTTTATGAGTTTGTTGGATGTTTGATGTAGTTGTGCATATGGTTGATTTTGGTATATTTGAAGTTCTTTTGTCTAGTTTGTTATGATTGATGAAAAGTGTTAAGTTTGGTGAAAAGAATAAGAGTTGTGGATTGTGTAAATTGTTGAGTTGTGAAGTATGGTTGTGATTGTGTATTTTTGTGTTAAATTGAGTTGTGTTGATGTTTATACAAGCATTATGTGGTATAATATTGGTTTTGGGTAAGTTGTGTGGTGGTTATGAAAGATGATAGTCGGATGTGGCATTTTTGTGTTGATATCAAGTTTGTTGGCCTGACACGCCCAGTGACACGGCCATGCCTGTGGGCGTGTCATTGGTTCTATTTTTAGTGTTGGTGACAGGAGCAGTGACATGCCCATGTCACTGAGCGTGCCACAGCTTCTGTGGTGTTGTAGTTTTGACACGTCCAGTGACACGCCCATGTCACTAAGCATGTCATAGCTACTATGTTATTGTAGAACTAACACAACCAGTGACACGCCTATGTCACTGAGCGTATCATAGCTACTGTGTTGCTGGAAGATTGACACGTGCAGTGACACGCCCATGTCAATGAGTGTGTCAAAGCTTCTGTGTTGTGGGTTTAAGGCACGGTCCTGGACACGCCCATGTTGTTGAGCGTGTCAAGTGTAGAGTTTTCCCTAGATAGTTCTCTTCCTTATTTTCTTATGTGAATCACTAAGTGGGTATTTATAATCACCTTTGGTTTAGGCTTTGAAGAGAATTGAGTTACCCAATCCAAGTGTTGAGGGATATCTTGGAAGAGGAGGTTGAATTGGTGTTGTTGCTTTTAGAGGTAAGTACAAACTTTGAATGATTGCATATATTTACATGACATTGGGACTTAACACATTTGATTGGAAAGATGTGTTAAGTTACTTAATATATTGTTGATGAATGAGAAATATGTTATGATATGTATAATGTGAATTATGTTGATGTATCAAAGCAATTGAGTAATGTGTTGTAAATGAAAAGAAATGTGGAATGATGTGATGAGATATGTGAAAACATAATGTAACAAATTGATATTGATATAAAAGAGAAAGATGAGTGAGAAAAAGATGATATAATAAAGCAATGTGCCTAGTTGATCATGAGAAAATGAGAAAGGATTTGAGAATGAAATTATGAAAGTATTTGATAATGAGAAAAATGAATAAATTGTGTGCCTAGTATGTTATTCAATTTTTAGAGTTCTGGGTTTGGCGGCATGCCTATGAATTACCTACGGGCTAAATGATGGGCAGGTGAAAAGATCAGGTCGTAAGTCGAGCCCAGCTGATAAATTTGATGTTTTTGGGGTGAAAAGATAGGGTTGTAAGCCTCAA
The DNA here is from genome assembly GCA_947685225.1 of Garcia nutans. Lineage (NCBI taxonomy): Eukaryota > Viridiplantae > Streptophyta > Magnoliopsida > Malpighiales > Euphorbiaceae > Garcia > Garcia nutans. Next base: position 8,194,193 of record CANTUV010000003.1, on the reverse strand, counting down.
AAATAAATCCTTGAAGCTAGACTGAGTGAAAAGACCGAGTCGTAAACTCAGATCTTATTGGATTATCCATGGATATATTGCCTACAGGGCTAAACATAAGGTGTCATTATGGACCAAAGCAATAACTCTGAAATTTGAATAGCATATTAGATCCTTTTTGGGCCCATGCTTGTCTTCGCTTTAATGTGAATTATGAAATGAGATACAATTGATTAATATAGTGAGTGATAATGTTATGAGCTGTGATGTATATATATATATGTGTTGTGCATTAACATTTCATTTAGACTGTATTGTATCAAAGTTTGTACCACTAAGCTTTGGCTTAGCGCGATTGTGGTTCATCACGCAGGTAGCAGGGTAGATCCGTGTAACATCCAAAATTTTTTTAAAATTTCTAATTTTTTGAAAATTGGATAAAATAAATTATAATTTAAAAGGACAAATTAAATTAATAGTTTTAAATGAAAAATGAAGGGATTTTAAATGAAAAAATGGAATATATATGTGATATATATGCAAAATATATATAACATATATAAAAATCAACACTTTTTAAAAGAAAAGGGTATTTGGTAATTAAATCTTATAAATTCAAAATTAATAAAATAATTAAAAAAAATTAATTTTGAATGGAAGAGGGAAATTAGGACTTTTAATTTATTAAAATAATAATTAAATAATTAACTATTAAATTATTTTAATATATATATATGTGGTTAAAAAAAAGATGAAAATGAAAGAATATTAAAAGTCTTCTTCTTCTTCTTCTTCTTCTTCTTCTTCTTCTGTTTCTTCTCAAGAACATGGCTTCCATGGAAGTTTGAAGACCAAGGATTTTGCTTCTTCCATACTCCATAAATTGAAGGAATTAACAAGTTTCAAGTAGATTTTTAGTGATTTCCACCAAAATTAGTAATTTTCTATCTATTTTCTTTGAATTCCATGGAAGATGAGATTATGTGAGAATTTAGATTTTTATGTAGTATGTTATAATTGTTGGAATTGGTGTGTATGATAGTATTTTGGGTAGTTAACAATGATTCTAAGGTTAGATTGAAGAGATGATGGAGTTTGGTTAAAGAATGGTGAAGAGAGAGAATTTAGGGTTATGGATTTTTGGGGCTTTGAAAACATGAACTTTAATTGTGCAAATTAATTCTAAATGAGTTGTTTTGATTCATAAACAAGTATTTTAAAGTCAAATATTAGATTTGGTGGTGTTGGGTTGGAGTTGGAGAATGGAAGTGGAGATTTAGGGTTTTGGAAAAGTGATTTTCCAAAGTGGTTGAATTGTGTGATTTTACTTGTTTAAGCATGTTATTTAGCATTAAAAGTGATGAAAATAAGCTTGGAATGAGTAATGGATTGTGTTAGAATGGAAAACCTTCTATGGGGGAAGGTTATGCCATTTTTGAGATTTTGTGTATAAGAGTGTATTTTTATAATGTAAATGATTTAAATGTATTAAAATATGTTTTTAATAATATAAATAAACTTAAAACACTAATTTAATTGTAGTAAAATGGAATTCCAATGTTGAAGTAAGGGAAGGCTAAATTTTTGGAAATTTGTAGGAGTGATGTGTAATTATTGTTTAATGTTGGAAATGACATAAAATGTGATACTAAATGATTATTTGCTATCACATTTGGTTTAGGAATTGAGGGAGGTTGATTTGCTTCATCCAAGTGGTAAAGGGCAAGTTAGAAAGATTGGATTGAAGGTTATTTTTAGCTTGCTTTGGATTGCTAGTGGAGGTATGTACAAACTTTGAATATAATGTTTATATTTGCATAACATTTGGACTTAACACATTTTGGTTGAAAAATGTGTTAAGTTACTTGGTTCATTGATTGTGTATGAATAATATGCTATGACATTTGTAATGTAATATGTGTTAAATGCATTGTGAAAAGTTATTGATAATGGCTAATTTGGGTAACATGTGAAATATGCATATTATATGAAAATACCCAAAGTAATTGGGTAATGTGTTGTGAATGCAAAAATGAGATATGTGTAATAATGAAATGAATTGATATTGATAAAAACGAGAAAAGTGAGAAAAGTGAGAAAAATGAGAAAGATGTGAAAAATGAGAAAAGTGAGACAAAAATGTGAAAATAAGGCAATGTGCCTAGATTGAATATGTAAAATGACAAAGAGATTAATAATGAGAAATATGAATAAATTGTATGCCTATTAAGTTATTCAATTTTTAGAGTTCTGGGTTTGGTGGCATGCCTATAATTGCCTACGGGCTACACGCTGGAATGGTTAAAAGACTAGGTCGTAAGCCATGCCAACTGATAAATATGATGTTTTTTGTGTGAAAAGACTGGGTCGTAAGCCTAAAAAATTGTAGCAATCTAGCCGGGTTGAGGACCAAGATACTGGGGCCTAAGAGTCTAGCCGGGTTGAGGTCTAAGAGACTGGGGCTGTTACATTATCCACGGATATATATATATATTGCCTACGGGGATAGACACATGGTGTCAGAGGTTTAGTAGGAGTCAGGGGCAGTTTGGTAGGTCAGTACAGCAATAGAGATAGAGATAGAGACCTGCAGTTTGAGTAGCTAGTGCTCCGACCCCAGTGGCTCAGAGACCTACTCCACCTATTTGCGTTCACTGTGGTAGAGTACACAGAGGTGTCTGCTGGTGGAGAGGTGCTTTGGGAGTGTGTTTTAGATGTGGGTCATCAGACCATTTTATCAAAGATTATCCCGAGCCACTGTTAGTGTATGTTCCCTAGGCCATTTATTTGGATCTTTATGTTATATATTCATTATTAATAAATGAGGTTTTATTATCATTATTGTTTGTTTGCATGTTACACAATTTTGATATTTGTCCCTGGTTTATTATTGTTATAGAGATAAAAAAATAATTCTTAACCAGTATGAACATTGATTTGATAATCATAAGATGGTTATGTGTATAGTGATACAAATCAATTTCATAGATACTTGTTAGAGAACAATGTATTGGATAGACCCATAATGAGATTACTACATGGGTTAGTGTCATAAGTAAATCTCATGATAGTTATGTATTAATTCTTTGACTTGAGATTGTCATAGTTTCCAATATAAGGACTATTATATTTTGACAAGATCAAACATTATCCGTAACTGGATAGTAATAAAGGTTATGATCATATATGATAGAAATTATGTAGAGGATAATGAACAATCAAGATAGAATTTGTCCCCCTCTTTGAGAGAGATATTTTTTGGGCCCCTCGATAAGTGAGACTATGAAATGCATGGCCGTGCTCAAATGAATTGATAGTGTGATCAATTTCATTTGTATTTATCACTCTACTTGGAGATCGAGTAATCATAAGTTTGGACAATATAAGTATGACGTTGACCATGACTTATGTTCAAGCTAGATATTGTGTGACAAAGGGATTAATGCATGTACTATTATTAGGCAAATTGGACATTCATTATATTAATTTGGTAGTTGTAACGCCTTGCTAGAGGCCAATTATGACTTGTTGGTTTAATAGAGATTAAATTGACTGCCAATTAATATGGGCCTATCGGGTCACACACAAGAATGCGCTTTGGGCTGGATATAATATTAATAATATTAATATTAGATATTAATATTTATTATTATTATTATTATTTTCGTTTATATATATATTATTAGATAATATATTCAGAATCCTAATTAGATTTGGATTCTGAATTTGACTTACCTTATCCAATTTCGAATTGGATTCTGGAGTGATTATATTCACTCCAGACGTTAAGTCTTTATATAGGTAACTTTAGAAAATAAAAGAAAACAAAAAAGAAACCCTAATACGTTTTAGAGAAAACGTTTTTTCAGCCTTCGCCGTTGCAGAGAGCTAGCACTCCAGACGGTAGCATTCGTGTGGATACGCGATAGAGGGTGTTTCACGATCGAGGCATCTCTTCAAACTGTGATTTCGATTCATCAACAAGTTAGTTCTTTGAACACTTTTGTCGAATTAAACGAACAGCATGGATCCTGATGGGAAATCAAAGATCAAATTTTTTTTTTCGCTGCGTGTTTTGTTTACAGTGATCTCCTTGATTTCCTAACAGTGCTCTCAGAGCCACTTGTTGTTTTCGTTTAAGTCAAAAATGCCATGTTGATATGATTACATGAGATATATTGATTTCGTATGGCATGTTAATTATAAAACCTTAATTCATTTTTCATATGATGAGAAAGGATTGTTTTTGGTTTCATTTCTGTAAAACCCTAATTCGTTTTTCATATGATGAGAAAGGATTGGTGTTTTTAATTTCGTTTTCATGAGATGATCACGTATATATAATTGGTTTTCATATGATGAGAAAGGATTGTTTTTGGTTTCGTTTCTGTAAAACCCTAATTCGTTTTTCATTTGATGAGAAAGGATTGGTGTTTTTAATTTCGTTTTCATGAGATGATCATGTATATATGATTGGTTGATTAAAACGATTTTCATATGATGAAAATGATTAAGTTTATATGTGATATAAACATTTGGTAATGATTCTGTAATGGGTTGTACATATTTGAAATAAAATAGTAAGAAGGTTAATGAGATTAACGATTCTGTTTTAGGGTTTTGCCAAAGAAAAATGTTCATGAGATTAACGTTTCTATTTGGCTTCGAGGGGCGCTGCCCCTAGACCCCGCCCAGGGGCGCTGCCCCTTTGGAACCCCACCAGCTGACCGGCCAGAGGGAGCCCCACCAGCTAACCGGCTAGCGAGACCGCCGTATGTTCCCGCCCTATAGTTCGTTACTGCGACATTAAGAATGTCAATATGTTTGTTTCTATTTAACATGTTTGGTGATGAATATGTTATGTTTGTTTGATGTCTTGGCATAGTGCATAGCATGGCCTTATGACCTATGTGATTGGTTTATTCATATCTTAATTTTGGGTAAATACGGCCTGCGTGTCGTTTATTTTGTTGTAATTTATTTTACTAGTAGTTAGATTTTCTTTTATTGTAATAAATGAAGATTCAAGCTACAATGTTTATGATGGAGATTCATACCAAGGAGAAGATGGTTCCATGGTGATGGAAGCGCAAGCTCAAGTTTTGAAGATATGTAACATTGCAAGTGTTGTAATAGATAGGTTTTTCACCTAGGGTTGCCTTTATGATCTTCATTTGGTCTCTTGAAGATCATATTTAGTTTGGCCATGCTATGTCACGTTTACATATTTTGTCATTTGGTATATGATGCTTATGTGATAAATTTTATATATGCATATAGGATGCTAAAATATAATGATATGTAATGCAAGACATGATAATAATTTAGTTGAACCCTCATTAATAATTTAAGTCTAAATGCCATCCACGTTTTGAACACCTATCAAAACTAAGATTGTATTAAAGTAGGTATTGCCAAAGCAATATGCTTTAAACATTCCTAGCTAAGTAGGATGAGTAATAGTGTTACTCATATGTTTTAAAATTTGTTAGACTTAATTAGGCTATGAAAATGGTTTTGGGCCTAAGGCATTAGATGGAATTCAACATGCTATGACATATGATGTCAATATTCCCTAATTACTAAGAGTTACAAGAGATGTAATTGGTAAAGATGTTACCTACCTAAATAACTTGATTTTAAGCGTCACGCCAAAGCTGAGTTTAGAATTAAGTGAAATACGGATCTTAGCCTACTAAAATTTTTCTTTAGAGGGTTATATTTTTAGTAGGAGTTTAAATAATTTTAACCTCATTATTAATTAAAATTTGACTTTGCATATTTATCAACAGATGGCTGCTAATAACAATTCCACCTTATCACTGCGATCTATCCTTGAGAAGGAAAAACTGAAAGAATGTGGGACTAATTTTGTTGACTGGTTTAGGAACCTGAGAATTGTTCTCAAACAAGAGAAAAAGTCCTACGTGCTTGATGAAGCTATCCCTGACCCACCTCCTACTGATGCTTCTAATGCTGCTAAGAGTAAGCATAAGAAGCATGTGGATGATTCAAATGACATAGGATGTCTTATGTTGGCTACTATGTGTCCAGGACTTCAGAAGGATCTGGAACACTTAGAGGCTTATGAGATGAGTGTGCATCTCAAACAAGCTTTCCAACAACAGGCTAGGCAAGATAGGTTTAACACCGCTGTTGCATTATTTGACTGCAAAATGTCTGAAGGTGAATCTGTTAGTGCTCATGTTTTGAAGATGAAAGGTTATCTAGATCTCCTTGCTAGACTTGGATATCCCCTGAGTTTAGAACTCTCCATGGATTTGATCCTACATTCATTGCCTAGCAGTTTCTCACAGTTTGTCATGAACTATAACATGAATGACATGGAGAAATCCATTCCTGAGCTACATGGTATGCTCAAAACTACTGAGGGGAATATCAAAAAGCCTACCCAAATATTGAATGTTAATATTAAACAAATGAAAAAGAAAGCCAAATATACTAAAGGCAAGGGTAAAAAAGAAAGCCAAATATACTAAAGGCAAGGGTAAGGCAAAAGGTGCTAAAGGGTCCAAGGGACAAGCTAAACCAAAACTTGAACCTAAGGCTAAAGTTCCTAAGGAAGGGACTTGTTTCCATTGCAACAAGCCTAGGCATTGGAAGATAAATTTTCAACTCTATTTGGATGAGTTAAAGAAGTTGAAGGGTAGTGCGACTACATCTTCAGGTATTTATGTTATAGAAATTAATTTATCTATTCCTTCTTCCTGGGTATTAGATACCGGATGTGGATCTCATATTTGTACAAATATGCAGGGACTCAAAAGGAGTAGGATGCTGAAGAAGGGCGAAGTGGACCTACGTGTTGGCAATAGAGCAAGAGTTGCTGCTATAGCTGTAGGAACTTATGAACTTGTTATGCCCAATGGGTTTTTGTTAATTTTGAACAATTGCTTTTATATTCCTACTATGAGTAGGAATCTTATTTCAGTATTTGTTTTGGATGATGAAGGTTATTCATTTTTTATTAAGAATAAGAAATGTTCTATTTTTGATAAAAATGATTTGCTTTATGGTATTGCAAATTCTTATAATGGCCTTTATATCCTTAATCTTGATGATTCTAATGGTAATGATATCTATAACATAACTTCTAAGAGAACTAAGCCAAATGAGTTAAACCCTACTTATTTATGGCATTGTCGCCTTGGCCATATCAATGAGAAATGCATTTCTAAGCTCCATCAAGATGGATTATTAGATTCATTTGATTTTGAATCATTTGAAACATGTGAGTCTTGTTTGCTTGGTAAGATGACAAAGGATCCTTTTACTGGGCATAGTGAAAGGGCTAATGATTTATTGGGCTTGATACATACAGATGTATGTGGTCCTTTCAACATTAGTGCCAGAGGAAGATTTCGATACTTCATTACTTTTATTGATGATTTCAGTAGGTATGGCTATGTCTACCTAATGAAACATAAGCATGAGTCTTTTGAAATGTTTAGAACTTTTCAAAATGAAGTACAAAATCAACTTGGTAAAACAATTAAACAACTTCGATCAGATCGAGGTGGTGAATATTTAAGCCAAGAGTTTGATGATCATCTAAGGGATTGTGGAATTGTTTCACAACTGACTCCTCTAGGAACTCCACAGTGGAATGGAGTTTCTGAAAGGAGAAATCAAACTCTATTAGATATGGTTCGATCAATGATGAGTCAAGCGGATCTTCCTTTATCTTTTTGGGGTCATGCCTTGGAGACAGCTGCATTCATTCTGAACCGTGTACCATCTAAGGCGGTTGAAAAGACACCATATGAGATATGGATAGGTAAGACACCTAGTTTGTTTTTTCTTAAGATTTGGGGTTGTGAAGCTTATGTGAAAAGACCAGTTTCAGATAAGTTAGCTCCAAAGTCTATCAAATGTATTTTTGTGGGGTATCCTAAGGAAACTAAAGGATACTATTTCTATACTCCTTCAGAGAACAAAGTGTTTGTTGCTCGAAATGGGATCTTTTTGGAAAAGGAATTTCTTTCTAAGAGAACTAGTGGGAGTATAGTAGAACTTGAGGAAACTCAAGTACCACAAGAAATCATTGAGCCGTCTATAGAGCCTATTTCAGAACCACAAATAGTTGTGGAGTCTGAAGATGTAACACAAATCCCTCGCAGGTCTGATAGGACACGACGTCAGCCAGAGAGATATGGATTTCTTATGACTGATGATAGTGAAGTAATGCTCATAGATCAAGATGAGCCTACTACCTATCAAGAAGCTGTGTCAGGTCCAGATTCAGACAAATGGCTTGGAGCCATGAAATCTGAGATGCAATCTATGTTTGACAACCAAGCTTGGTCTTTAATTGATCCTCCAGAGGGTATTAAGACTATTGGTTGCAAATGGGTTTTCAAGAAGAAAACTGACATGGATGGGAATGTGCAGACCTATAAAGCAAGGCTTGTTGCAAAAGGTTTCAAGCAAACTCATGGTATAGACTATGATGAAACCTTTTCACCAGTTGCTATGCTTAAGTCTGTTAGAATTCTCATTGCCATTGCAGCATACTATGATTATGAGATATGGCAAATGGATGTCAAAACCGCTTTCCTTAATGGAAACTTGCTTGAGGATGTGTATATGACACAACCTGAGGGTTTTTGTAAATCCTGAGAATTCTACAAAGGTTTGCAAGCTTCAAAGATCCATTTATGGATTGAAGCAAGCATCTCGAAGCTGGAATCTTCATTTTGATGAAACAGTTAGGAACTTTGGTTTCATCAAGAATGAAGATGAACCTTGTGTTTACAAGATGGTTAGTGGGAGTGCAGTAGTGTTTTTAGTCTTATATGTGGATGACATATTACTCATTGGGAATGATATCCTTACCTTGCAAAAGGTTAAGACTTGGTTAGGGAATTCTTTCTTAATGAAAGACTTAGGTGAGGCTGCCTATATCTTTGGTATAAAGATCTATAGAGATAGATCTAGAAGGATAATTGGCCTGAGTCAAAGTACATACATAGATAAAGTGTTGAAGAGGTTCAACATGCAAGATTCCAAAAAGGGATTCTTGCCTATGTCTCATGGCATTCATCTCAGCAAGAGTCAATGTCCTATGACATCTGATGAGCAAGATCAAATGAATAAGATTCCTTATGCTTCTGCTATAGGATCTATTATGTATGCCATGTTATGTACTAGACCAGATGTCTCATATCCATTAAGCGCAACTAGTAGATTTCAAGCTGATCCTGGTGAAGGTCACTGGACAACTGTCAAGAATATTCTTAAGTACCTTCGAAGGACTAAAGATGTATTCTTGGTTTATGGAGGTTTGGAAGATGTGCTAGTTGTAAATGGTTACACAGATGCTAGTTTCCAAACTGACATAGATGATTTTAGATCGCAGTCAGGTTTTGTATTCACATTGAATGGTGGAGCTGTTAGTTGGAAGAGTTCAAAACAAAGCACTGTGGCTAATTCTACAACAGAGGCTGAGTATATAGCAGCATCAGATGCAGCTAAGGAAGCAGTCTGGTTGAAGAAATTCATCACTGAGCTAGGAGTGGTGCCTAGCATTGCAAATCCTGTGGACATTTATTGTGACAACAATGGTGCCATAGCACAGGCAAAAGAGCCTAGATCTCATCAAAGGTCTAAGCATGTACTCAGGCATTTTCACCTCATTCAAGACATTATCGATAGAGGAGATATCAAGATATGCAAAGTTGACACAAATGATAACATAGCAGATCCAGTAACAAAGCCTCTCTCATAGGTCAAGCATGATCAACACACTAGATCTATGGGTCTTGGAAATTTGTAGGCCTAGTGCAAGTGGGAGATTGTTAGTGTATGTGCCCTAGGCCATTTATTTGGATCTTTATGTTATATATTCATTATTAATAAATGAGGTTTTATTATCATTATTGTTTGTTTGCATGTTACACAATTTTGATATTTGTCCCTGGTTTATTGTAATATCCTCATTTATGCCCTAGAAGTTTTGCATGTTGTTGTTGTTGTTGTTGTTGTTGTTGTTGTTGTTGTATTGTTGGTTTAAATTGAGAAAGAAAAGTATAAGTGTTTTGGGAAAGAATTTAGGGTTTAGAGACAAGTTTATATGTTGTGTATATTGTGATATATATAACATATACATTGGTCAAAAGAGTTGGTCAAGGCAAGAGGAGATATTTTTTTAGGGCATGTGAAATTACCAAAATGGGCAAGAGATAACAAAGAGAATTAAGATATGTATGAGGGCATTATAGTAATTTTCCTTTGGATGGGTATTTAATGAAGTTTGACTTTGTGATTCTTGATCATTTTCTCTTCCTCTTGATGGTAGTGGCCGACTCTCTATTAGCAAAAGGGAAGGAGAAGTGTTCTTGATAGTAAGATCAAGATTGAAGGGAGAATTGAAGAATCAAGTTGAAGATTTGTGGAATTTCTTCACTTTAGGTAAGTAATTTCTTGTTTTCTTTTATTAATTTGGAAATTGTGGTTAAGGTGTATTGAGAATTGTTGAGATGATGATTTAGTGTGTTGATGTGTGTTTATAAGTGTTAGAGTTGATTGTAAGTTAAAAATTGGAGGTTGTGTTGGTTTGGTTGTGATTATGGAAAAATAAGTGAAGATTGATAGTGGAAAATCAAGAGTAGAGTTTGAGTTAGGGTTTTGAGATGGTGTTTGTTTAATTGTGATATTAAGGTGTTTTAAAGTGATTATTGTAATGAATATGTATTTAGAACATTGATGATGTTCATTTGAAGCATGTGGTATGATGTATATTGAGTTTTAATGCATTTGGAAGAGAGTTGGTTAGAATTAGGGTTTTGATTTTGGGAGACACGGCCAAAGGCCATGTGAGACACGGCCAAGTCATATGATTTTGGACGTGTTGGATTAATTTTTGGGTGACACAGCCGTGTTCCCAAGCCGTGTGAGCTACTGTGAGTTTTGGTTGAAGAGACACGGCCGTGTCCCTAAGCCGTGTTTGCTACTGCCAAAGTTGAATTGAGAGACACGGCCACAAGCTTGGCCGTGTCCCTCATGTGTGCTGCCCGTGTCCATCAAATGAGTTGGTTAGGGTTTTGTTTCTTTGTTCTTTTTGCATTGTTTTAGTTCTTCAAAGGTGGGTTGATTCTTAAACCTAACCCTAAACACTTTAAACACACTTGAATCAATGAATGAACTAATCAAATGCATATGGAAGATCCTAAAGCTATGAATCATATAAGTTGTTCTTTGCCCTAATTGCATTGTTGAGATTTAAACAAGGTTATGTTATGCATTGTGAAAGGTAATGTGTTTTATGAGTAATGTACCTTGAAATGTTATATCAAAGATGTGATATCAATGATGCTTTATGCATAATATGAATTGAAATGTGAAATGTGATACAAAGCCATTGTTATTGGCTATGATGATGATATTGAGAGAAAGAAGGCATGTTTGCCTAAATGTTGATGATAATTGGAAATGGAAATGATAATTGAATAATAAATGAATTGTGTGGCTAATGTTATTCTATTTTCAGAGTTTGTTGTTGGTGGCATGCCTAGTAAGTGTAACAATCTCTTGAAGTTAGGTTGGATTGAATCCTTGAAGCCTAATTGAGATGTTACCACCCTTGAAGCTAGGTTGGGTTAGTTCTTGAAGCCAAGTTGGGTAGAAGCTTAGCATGCTTTGCTCCCCTTGAAGCTTGGTTGAACTTAATCCTTGAAGCCTAGTTGGGTCTATGATATTGATATTGATAAATGTGATGATAGAACCAAAACATTAACTCTGAAAATTGAATGGCATATTAGTGTGTCTTGGGCCCATGCTTGTCTATGGTTAATGTGAGTCATGAATGATGTTTGTTTTGCTTTGTATTGATGATTAAATGAATACTAATGAGGTATATGAAAAGATAATAAAATGTGATATGTAATGTGAAAGTATATTGTTAATTTTGCATATATGATGTTACATATATATTATGGTTTGAGAAATGACATTGCATTGCACGAAGTCATATCATTAGCATGATTATCTTACTAAGCCCTTGGCTTAGCGCGATAGTGTTTAATCGCGCAGGTAATAGAGTTGATAGAGTTGATCCCGAAAGCTCTTCGAAACCGACCGAGGGTAGACAGTGAAGAGTTGATTTTTGGAGACTTAAAGATCAAAGAAAATTTGCCAATCATGTATAACTCTTTTTATATTTTGTAAAGTATTGATTAAATGTACATATTTGTATATTTGTAAATATGGAATTAAGTGTTTTCAAATATGTAAATATTTTATGACTTCCGCTGTGAAATAACTATATGTATGTATATATATATCTAATGTGTTTTATTTTAAAAGTAAATGATCTACTTTTCTATATTATATAATGATAATAGTATTGTATCTATTTAAATGTTTTGAATGTTGAAGAAAACCGTAGCATCCCTATGTTTGGTGCACTTATGCTACATGGTTGTAGTTGTAGTGTGTGTGCATTGGATGTGGGGGTGTTACAATTGTTTTGGTATCAGAGCCTAGGTTTGAGATTCTCAACCTAGGTAAAATGTAATAAAAAGAATATTTTGAATTAAAAAGTGAGTTTTTGAAATAAAATACATGTTTGGGATTGGCAATCTTTGATCTTTAATAAGGTATGTCCTGTTGTGTTTGCAGTGTTAGGTGTTGATGGATTCTCATTTGAGACAGTCAGTTGAGGGCAGTGAGGAGAGTGTTGCTCCTGATGAGGGAGTTAGGGTTGATAGTGCTGGTGAGGCACCTGTTTCTGGGTCGGGTAGACCAGTAGGTGATGAGGTTCCGCCAGCCTGGTTTAGGAATATGATGGAGACTTTCAGGCAAGCGCCAGTGCAACCACAGCCACCACCCCCTCAGCCTTCAGTACCAGTAAGGCATTATGATAAACTGAGGAAATATGGAGCTGAGGATTTTATTGGTACCACTGATCCAGCTGTGGCAGAACAGTGGCTTGACAAAGTTCAGAGGATCTTTATTCAGTTACAAGCCACCCCTGAGGAAAAGTTTGACTATGCAAGATCTTTGCTACAGAAGGATGCCTACGATTGGTGGAAGACTGTGCCACATTCCATGGAAGATCCACCAACTTTGTCATATGCAGATTTCTTGAGGGAATTCGAGTTGAAATATACTCCTAGGGAGTATAAGGATATGAAGAAGATGGAATTCTTGAGCTTGAAGCAAGATAACAAGACTGTTACTGAGTATGAAGTTGAGTTTATTCGACTGAGTCAGTATGCTGGGGGCATCATTGCTGATGAGATTGATAGATGTCGGCGATTTCAGGAGGGATTGAGGCCCTCGATCATGTGTTTAGTGGCTGGATCTCGATATCACGATTTCTCCCAGTTAGTGGAAGCAGCTCGAAGTGTAGAGCGAGCTCAAGTGATTGCAGCTGCTTCAGAGGATGAGGTTAGGGTGAGAAGGCCCCAGTTTGAGGCAGGGTCTTCTTCAGTGAAGAGGGGTAGAGGAAGCTTTGTTCCTCGGAGTATTAGGAGCCAGAGACCAGCAGGTAGATCAGTGCAGTTCCAGAGACAAAGATTCAGACCTGCAGCTTCAGTGGCAAGTGCTCCAACCCCTATGGTTCAGAGATCCACCTTACCTATTTGCATCCATTGTGGGAGGCCCCATGGTGGTCCATGTTGGAAAGCTGGTGTTGCTGGGGTATGTTTCAGGTGTGGGTCACCGGATCACTTTGTGAGAGATTGCCCTGAGAGGCAGAGGCAGATGTCAGTTGATTCTGCCGCTTCTCGAGCCAGTGTGAGGGGAGGCAGAGGTGCCAGCCGAGGTGGTAGAGCAGGGTTCAGTTCTAGAGGTGGTGCTGCATCTAGGGAGACTAGACCGGAGGAGGTTGGTTCTTCCCAGAGGATGTATGTTATGCAGAGACAGCCGGATGCATCGGCAGTCATCGCTGGTACTTTTTCTTTATTTGATACTACAGTGCTTGCTTTGATTGATCCGGGTTCCACCCATTCTTATATTAGTGCATCTGTATTGCCTGTGTTTGATGTGCATGCTGAGTCCCTAGGATTTGATGTTTTGGTGACAAATCCGTTAGGGCATAGTGTGATTGTGAGTAAAGTGCATCGGGATAGTGCAGTAAGGGTGCAGGGTGAGGAGTTCCTTGGAGATTTGATTGAGATGCCATTTAAGGAATATGATGTGATTTTAGGCATGGATTGGCTATCTCGACATGGAGCTGTGGTGGATTGTAAAAAGAAAATTGTTTCTTTGAGAACCGGTGATGGGAGAGAGGTGATAGTATCTAATGAGCAGGAACAGTTAGCCTCCTTATTTGTTTCAGCTGTTGCAGCCCGGAGGTTGATTAGGAAGGGGTGTGAAGCCTATCTTGCTCATGTGGTAGATACTAGAGTGAAGGGTTCTCCTATTGATAGCATTGCCACAGTTGCAGAGTTCCCAGATGTATTTCCAGAGGAGCTGCCAGGATTGCCTCCTGAGAGAGAGGTGGAGTTTGGTATTGAATTGTTGCCGGGTACCACTCCTATCTCCATTACTCCTTACAGAATGGCACCAGCAGAATTGAGGGAGTTGAAAGTGCAATTACAGGAGCTGTTGGATAAAGGATTCATTCGCCCCAGTGTTTCTCCTTGGGGAGCTCCTGTGCTCTTTGTAAAGAAGAAGGATGGTACTATGAGGTTGTGCATCGACTATAGGCAATTGAACAAGGTGACCATTAAAAATAAGTATCCTTTGCCTAGAATCGATGATCTCTTTGATCAGTTGAAGGGAGCGTCAGTATTCTCTAAGATTGATCTGAGATCGGGGTACCATCAGCTGAGAGTCAGAGCTGAAGATGTTCCGAAGACTGCATTTCGGACCAGGTATGGGCATTATGAATTTTTAGTTATGCCTTTTGGTCTGACGAATGCTCCTGCAGCTTTTATGGATTTGATGAATAGGGTGTTTAGGCCCTATTTGGATCAGTTTGTAGTGGTCTTCATCGATGATATTCTGGTGTATTCGAGGAATGAAGAGGAACATGATTTGCATCTGCGGATTGTGTTGCAGATTTTGAGAGAGAAGCAACTATTTGCCAAATTGTCGAAGTGTGAGTTCTAGTTGGATCAAGTAGCTTTTCTCGGACATATTGTTTCAGCAGAAGGCATTAGAGTTGATCCGAGTAAAGTTGAAGCCATTTTGAATTGGAGTCCACCCAAGTTTGTGACAGAGGTTAGAAGTTTTCTGGGTTTGGCAGGCTATTACCGGCGGTTTGTGAAAGGATTTTCTTTGATAGCTACTCCACTCACCAGATTGCTTCGTAAAGGAGTGAGGTTTTTGTGGACAGATCAGTGTCAGGCTAGCTTTGAACAGTTGAGAGATTTGTTGACTCAAGCGCCTGTTCTCACTTTACCTGTAGAAGGCCAACCCTATGTGATCTACAGTGATGCTTCACATAGAGGTTTGGGGTGTGTATTGATGCAGGAAGGGAAAGTTATAGCTTATGCATCTCGACAGTTGAAACCGCATGAGCTTAACTATCCTACCCATGATTTGGAGTTGGCTGCCATTGTTTTTGCATTAAAGATTTGGCGCCATTATCTGTTTGGGGAGAAATGTTTCATTTACACTGATCACAAGAGTTTGAAGTATTTGGGTGTTCAGAAAGAGCTCAACCTTCGGCAGAGGAGATGGTTAGAATTGATTAAAGACTACGACTGTTTGATAGATTATCATCCAGGTAAAGCAAATGTGGTTGCTGATGCCTTAAGTCGGAAGTCTTTAGCTGGTTTAACAGTTTACTCGCTCTCGTTGCTTGTTGAGTTGAGAGCATTGCGTGCCAGTTTTGTACCTTGTGATGATGGTGCATTATTGGCACAGTTACAATTGAAGCCTGTTTTGTTGGATCAGATCAAAGAGGCTCAGTTAGCTGATAAGAAGATTCAGAAGATTGTTTTAGATTGTGAGAGTGGAAAGACTAGAGATTTTGTTGTGAAGGATGATGGGAGCCTATGGTTTAAGAATAGATTGTGTGTACCCGATAATGCTGACTTGAAGAGGATCATTTTAGAGGAAGCTCATCAGTCTTTATTTGCTATGCATCCGGGTAATACGAAGATGTATCATGATTTGAGACAGCATTATTGGTGGATTGGGTTGAAGAGAGACATTGCTGAGTTTGTATCAAAATGTCTCACTTGTCAGAAGGTTAAAGCAGAGCATCAAGTTCCAACTGGGTTGCTTCAACCGTTGTCAGTGCCAGAATGGAAGTGGGAAAGAGTGACAATGGACTTTGTGTCTGGGTTGCCTTTGACACAAAGGAGACATGATGCTATATGGGTGATTGTGGATAGATTAACTAAGACAGCTCATTTCCTTCCGGTTCGGATGGATTACTCTTTGGAGAGATTGGCTGAGCTGTACATCCATGAGATTGTGAGATTGCATGGTGTTCCAACTTCTTTAGTGTCTGATCGAGATCCCAGGTTTACTTCGAGATTTTGGAAGAGTTTGCATGATGCTTTAGGTTCTCGACTGCATTTCAGTACTGCTTTTCATCCACAGACGGATGGACAGTCTGAGAGGGTGATACAGATCATTGAGGATATGTTGAGAAGCTGTGTCATCGATTTCTCTGGAAGTTGGGATAGATTCTTACCTCTTGTGGAGTTTGCTTATAATAACAGTCACCAGTCTAGCATCGGAATGGCTCCATTCGAGGCATTGTATGGCAGACGGTGTAGGACACCTCTTTGTTGGAGTGAACTTGGTGATAGCAAATTGATTGGGCCTGATTTGATTCAAGAAACTGAAGAGAAAGTAAAGTTGATTCGAGGCAGATTGAAAACAGCTTCAGACCGACAGAAGTCTTATGCAGATCTGAAGAGGAGAGATATTCAGTTTGATGTTGGGGATAAGGTATTTTTGAAGGTATCTCCTTGGAAGAAGATTTTGAGGTTCGGTCGAAAAGGAAAATTGAGTCCTCGTTTCATCGGACCGTATGAAGTGTTGGAAAGAGTTGGGCCAGTGGCGTATAGACTTGCTTTGCCACCTGAGTTGGATCGTATTCATAATGTGTTCCATGTATCTATGTTGAGGAGGTACAGGTCAGATCCATCTCATGTGTTGCCATTTGAATCTATTGAAGTGAGCCCAGACTTGTCATTTGAAGAGGAACCAGTTGCTATCTTGGCACGGGAAGTGAAAGAATTGAGGAACAAGAGAGTGCCATTGGTGAAGATTCTTTGGAAGAATCATGCAAAAGAAGAAGCAACTTGGGAAAGTGAGCAGACTATGCGAGAGCAATATCCTCAGTTGTTTCAGAATTGATTTCAGGTAATTTCGAGGACGAAATTTCTTTTTAGAGGGGGAGAATTGTAATATCCTCATTTATGCCCTAGAAGTTTTGCATGTTGTTGTTGTTGTTGTTGTTGTTGTTGTTGTTGTTGTATTGTTGGTTTAAATTGAGAAAGAAAAGTATAAGTGTTTTGGGAAAGAATTTAGGGTTTAGAGACAAGTTTATATGTTGTGTATATTGTGATATATATAACATATACATTGGTCAAAAGAGTTGGTCAAGGCAAGAGGAGATATTTTTTTAGGGCATGTGAAATTACCAAAATGGGCAAGAGATAACAAAGAGAATTAAGATATGTATGAGGGCATTATAGTAATTTTCCTTTGGATGGGTATTTAATGAAGTTTGACTTTGTGATTCTTGATCATTTTCTCTTCCTCTTGATGGTAGTGGCCGGCTCTCTATTAGCAAAAGGGAAGGAGAAGTGTTCTTGATAGTAAGATCAAGATTGAAGGGAGAATTGAAGAATCAAGTTGAAGATTTGTGGAATTTCTTCACTTTAGGTAAGTAATTTCTTGTTTTCTTTTATTAATTTGGAAATTGTGGTTAAGGTGTATTGAGAATTGTTGAGATGATGATTTAGTGTGTTGATGTGTGTTTATAAGTGTTAGAGTTGATTGTAAGTTAAAAATTGGAGGTTGTGTTGGTTTGGTTGTGATTATGGAAAAATAAGTGAAGATTGATAGTGGAAAATCAAGAGTAGAGTTTGAGTTAGGGTTTTGAGATGGTGTTTGTTTAATTGTGATATTAAGGTGTTTTAAAGTGATTATTGTAATGAATATGTATTTAGAACATTGATGATGTTCATTTGAAGCATGTGGTATGATGTATATTGAGTTTTAATGCATTTGGAAGAGAGTTGGTTAGAATTAGGGTTTTGATTTTGGGAGACACGGCCAAAGGCCATGTGAGACACGGCCAAGTCATATGATTTTGGACGTGTTGGATTAATTTTTGGGTGACACAGCCGTGTTCCCAAGCCGTGTGAGCTACTGTGAGTTTTGGTTGAAGAGACACGGCCGTGTCCCTAAGCCGTGTTTGCTACTGCCAAAGTTGAATTGAGAGACACGGCCACAAGCTTGGCCGTGTCCCTCATGTGTGCTGCCCGTGTCCATCAAATGAGTTGGTTAGGGTTTTGTTTCTTTGTTCTTTTTGCATTGTTTTAGTTCTTCAAAGGTGGGTTGATTCTTAAACCTAACCCTAAACACTTTAAACACACTTGAATCAATGAATGAACTAATCAAATGCATATGGAAGATCCTAAAGCTATGAATCATATAAGTTGTTCTTTGCCCTAATTGCATTGTTGAGATTTAAACAAGGTTATGTTATGCATTGTGAAAGGTAATGTGTTTTATGAGTAATGTACCTTGAAATGTTATATCAAAGATGTGATATCAATGATGCTTTATGCATAATATGAATTGAAATGTGAAATGTGATACAAAGCCATTGTTATTGGCTATGATGATGATATTGAGAGAAAGAAGGCATGTTTGCCTAAATGTTGATGATAATTGGAAATGGAAATGATAATTGAATAATAAATGAATTGTGTGGCTAATGTGTTATTCTATTTTCAGAGTTTGTTGTTGGTGGCATGCCTAGTAAGTGTAACAATCTCTTGAAGTTAGGTTGGATTGAATCCTTGAAGCCTAATTGAGATGTTACCACCCTTGAAGCTAGGTTGGGTTAGTTCTTGAAGCCAAGTTGGGTAGAAGCTTAGCATGCTTTGCTCCCCTTGAAGCTTGGTTGAACTTAATCCTTGAAGCCTAGTTGGGTCTATGATATTGATATTGATAAATGTGATGATAGAACCAAAACATTAACTCTGAAAATTGAATGGCATATTAGTGTGTCTTGGGCCCATGCTTGTCTATGGTTAATGTGAGTCATGAATGATGTTTGTTTTGCTTTGTATTGATGATTAAATGAATACTAATGAGGTATATGAAAAGATAATAAAATGTGATATGTAATGTGAAAGTATATTGTTAATTTTGCATATATGATGTTACATATATATTATGGTTTGAGAAATGACATTGCATTGCACGAAGTCATATCATTAGCATGATTATCTTACTAAGCCCTTGGCTTAGCGCGATAGTGTTTAATCACGCAGGTAATAGAGTTGATAGAGTTGATCCCGAAAGCTCTTCGAAACCGACCGAGGGTAGACAGTGAAGAGTTGATTTTTGGAGACTTAAAGATCAAAGAAATTTGCCAATCATGTATAACTCTTTTTATATTTTGTAAAGTATTGATTAAATGTACATATTTGTATATTTGTAAATATGGAATTAAGTGTTTTCAAATATGTAAATATTTTATGACTTCCGCTGTGAAATAACTATATGTATGTATATATATATCTAATGTGTTTTATTTTAAAAGTAAATGATCTACTTTTCTATATTATATAATGATAATAGTATTGTATCTATTTAAATGTTTTGAATGTTGAAGAAAACCGTAGCATCCCTATGTTTGGTGCACTTATGCTACATGGTTGTAGTTGTAGTGTGTGTGCATTGGATGTGGGGGTGTTACATTTATTATTGTTATAGAGATAAAAAATAATTCTTAACCAGTATGAACATTGATTTGATAATCATCAAATAGTTATGTGTATAGTGATACAAATCAATTTCATAGATACTTGTTAGAGAACAATGTATTGGATAGACCCATCATGAGATTACTACATGGGTTAGTGTCATAAGTAAATCTCATGATAGTTATGTATTAATTCTTTGACTTGAGATTGTCATAGTTTCCAATATAAGGACTATTATATTTTGACATGATCAAACATTATCCGTAACTGGATAGTAATAAAGGTTATGATCATATATGATAGAAATTATGTAGAGGATAATGAACAATCAAGATAGAATTTGTCCCTCTCTTTGAGAGAGATATTTTTTGGGCCCCTCGATAAGTGAGACTGTGAAATGCATGGCCGTGCTCAAATGAATTGATAGTGTGATCAATTTCATTTGTATTTATCAGTCTACTTGGAGATCGAGTAATCATAAGTTTGGACAATATAAGTATGACGTTGACCATGACTTATGTTCAAGCTAGATATCGTGTGACAAAGGGATTAATGCATGTACTAATATTAGGCAAATTGGACATTCCTTATATTAAATGGGTAGTTGTAACGCCTTGCTAGAGGCCAATTATCACTTGTTGGTTTAATAGAGATTAAATTGACTGCCAATTAATATGGGCCTATCGGGTCACACACAAGAATGCACTTTGGGCTGGATATAATATTAATAATATTAATATTAGATATTAATATTTATTATTATTATTATTATTTTCATTTATATATATTATTAGATAATATATTCAGAATCCTAATTAGATTTGGATTCTGAATTTGACTTACCTTATCCAATTTTGAATTGGATTCTGGAGTGATTATATTCACTCAAGACGTTAAGTCTTTATATAGGTAACTTTAGAAAATAAAAGAAAACGAAAAAGAAACCCTAATACGTTTTAGAGAAAACATTTTTTTAGCCTTCGCCGTTGCAGAGAGCTAGCACTCCAGACGGTAGCATTCATGTGGATACGCGATTGAGGGTGTTTCACGATCGAGGCATCTCTTCAAACTGTGATTTTGAATCATCAACAGGTTAGTTCTTTGAACACTTTTATCGAATTAAACGAACAACATGGATCCTGATGGGAAATCAAAGACCAAAATTTTTTTTTCCGCTGCGTGTTTTGTTTGCAGTGATCTCCTTGATTTCCTAACAGGCACCAGAGGTTAGGCAGGCAGATTCTGCAGCTTCTCAACCTAGTATCAGAGCGGGTCGTGGTGACAGAGGTTTTAGTAGAGGTGGTCGGCCTAGGTTTAGTCAAAGAGGAGGCTCTACATCCGGAGGCAGTAGGCCAGATGAGGCTTGGCCATCTCAGCGGGTTTATGTGATGCAGAGGCAACCGGATGCTTCAATCGTCATTGCTGGTATATTTTCTTTATTTTGTATTTCAGTCCTTGCTCTATTAGATCCTGGATCTATGCATTCATACATAAGTGCATCCATCTTGCCTGTGAGTGAATTGCATTCTGAGTCCCTAGGATTTGATGTCTTGGTGACAAATCCTTTAGGGCATAGTGTTATGGTGAGTAGGGTGCACTGAGATAGTCTAGTTGTTGTTCAGGATGAGGAGTTTTTCGGTGACCTGAATGAGATGCCTTTCAGGGAATATGATCTAATTTTGGGCATGGATTGGTTATCCAAGCATGGGCCCGTGGTAGACTTTCAGAAGAAATGTGTTACTTTGAGAACATGGGATGTGAGGCTTATCTTGCTCATGTTGTAGATACTAGAGTAGTGGGATCCCTGCTTGAAAGTATACCCACAGTTGCCGAGTTTTTAGATGTTTTCCCTGATGAGTTGCCAGGGGTACCTCCTGATAGAGAAGTGGAGTTTGGTATCGATTTGTTGCATGGTACCACTCCTATCTCTATTACCTCTTATCGGATGGCACCAGCTGAGTTGAGAGAGTTGAAGGTGCAGTTGCAAGAGTTATTGGATAAAGGGTTTATCCGCCCTAGATTGTCTCCGTGGGGAGCGCCTGTGTTATTTGTGAAGAAGAAGGATGGCACCATGAGATTGTATATTTATTATAGGTAGTTGAATAAGGTGACCATCAAGAACAAGTATCCTTTGCCTTGGATAGATGATCTCTTTGATCAGTTGAAGGGAGTAGCAGTATTCTCTAAGATTGATCTGAGATCAGGGTACCATCAGTTGAGAGTCAGAGATGTGGATGTACCCAAGACAGCTTTTCGTACAAGGTATGGGCATTATGAGTTTCTGGTGATGCCCTTTGGATTGACAAATGCACCAGCAACTTTTATGGATTTGATGAACAGGGTATTCAAACCATTTTTGGATCAGTTTGTGGTAGTCTTCATTGATAACATTTTGGTGTATTCGCGTAATGAGAAGGATCATAATAGGCATTTATGAATCGTATTGCAGACTCTGAGAGAGAAGCAGTTGTATACTAAACTGTCTAAGTGTGAGTTCTAGCTTGATCAGGTAGCTTTTCTTGGTCATGTGGTTTCAGCAGAGGGTATTAAAGTTGATCAGAGTAAAAGTGAGGCTATCTTGAATTGGAGTCCACCAAAGACTGTGACAGAGGTTAGAAGTTTTCTGAGATTGGTAGGCTATTATCATTGATTTGTGAAGGGTTTTTCTATAATAGCTACACCACTCACCAGATTACTTCGGAAAGGAGTTAAATTTGTGTGGACAGATCAGTGTTAGGTCAGTTTTGAGCAGCTGAGGGAGATGTTGACTCAAGCTCCTATCCTTACCCTGCCTGCGGAAGGTAAAACATATGTGATATATAGTGATGCTTCACACAATGGTTTAGTTTGTGTTTTGATGCAGGAGGGTAGAGTCATTGCTTATGCCTCTCGACAGTTGAAACCACATGAGCTAAATTATCCAACGCATGATTTGGAATTAGCAGCAATAGTCTTTGCCTTATAGATTTGGTTGCATTATTTGTATAGGGAAAAGTGTTTCATTTATACAGATCACAAGAGTTTGAAATACCTGGGTGTTCAGAGAGAGCTGAATCTTCGGCAGAGACAGTGGTTAGAGGTTATTAAAGACTACGACTGTTTGATTGATTATCATCCTGGTAAGGCAAATGTTGTTGCTGATGCCTTGAGTAAAAAATCTTTCACATGTTTGACTGCTTATTCACTCTCGTTGCTTGTTGAGTTGAGAGCATTGCACGCTAGATTTGAATCTTCTGATGATGGTGCTTTGATGGCTCAGGTATAGTTGAGGCCAATCTTGTTGGATCATATTAGACTTTCATTATCCCTCACATAAAAGTCTCGACTCTCCCCCTTCTGACAAACCAACACAATTTTTTGAATTCTCTCATCCGCCAATTGAGTCTCCCTAGTACTGGATTGTGCACACTGGCTCTCTTAAGGGAGAGGTCGGGTGTTCGATCTGGGGAGGCGACTCCCTTGGGAGCCAAATAAACAAATCCTACTGGAGGGCCCGCGAGGGCAGTCTAGTACTGTGGCGGCCTGCCAGGTTGAGGGCTGGGACTTCGGTCCACATACAGGAGAAAAGTCCCAATAGACCAGCTGTCGTTACATTCTTTGGTCTCGGATCGAGATCTCCGGTTTACTTCGAGGCTTTGGAAGAGATTGCATAATGCTTTGGGTTCTCAATTGCATTTTAGTACTGCTTTCTATCCTCAGACAGATGGACAGTCAGAAAGAGTGATACAGATTCTGGAGGATATGTTGAGGAGCTGTATCATTGATTTTGCCGAGAATTGGGACAGATTTTTGCCATTAATTGAATTTGCTTATAACAATAGTCATCAGTCGAGAATTGGGATGACTCCTTATGAGGCTTTATATGGCAGGGGATGCAGGACACCTTTGTGTTGGGATGAAGTTGGAGAAGGTAAACTGGTTGGTCCCGATTTGATTAAGGAAACAGAGGAAAAAGTGAAGGTGATTCGGGGTCATTTGAAAGCAGTTTCAGACCGACATAAATCATATTCAGATTTAAAAAGAAGAGACATAGAGTTTAGTGTGGAAGATAAAGTGTTTCTGAAGGTGTCTCCATGGAAGAAGATTTTGAGATTTGGCTCAAAGGGAAGTTGAGTCCTCGTTTCATAGGACCATATGAGGTGTTGGAGAGAGTTGGTCCAGTGGCTTATAGACTAGC
This sequence comes from Garcia nutans, assembly GCA_947685225.1. Classification (NCBI taxonomy): domain Eukaryota; kingdom Viridiplantae; phylum Streptophyta; class Magnoliopsida; order Malpighiales; family Euphorbiaceae; genus Garcia; species Garcia nutans. Next base: position 8,170,163 of record CANTUV010000003.1, on the reverse strand, counting down.
TTTGCCGCCTGAGTTGGATCAAATACATAATATTTTCCATGCCTCGATGCTTTGAAGATACAGGTTTGACCCATCTCATATCTTGTTAGTGGAGTCCATTGAGGTGAGTCCAGATTTGACTTACGAGGAAGAACCAGTGGCGATTTTGGCACGAGAGGTTAAAGAATTGAGGAATAAGAGGATGCCACTTGTGAAAGTCCTTTGGAGGAATCACGCCATTGAGGAGGCGACATAGGAAAGTGAGCAGGTGATGTAGAGTCAGTTTCCCCAATTGTTCCAGACTTGAGGACAGGTAATTTCGGGGACGAAATTTGTTTTAGGGGGAGAGAATTGTAACATCCAAAATTTTTTGAAAATTTCTAATTTTTGGAAAATTGGATAAAATAAATTATAATTTAAAAGGATAAATTAAATTAATGGTTTTAAATGAAAAATGAAGGGATTTTAAATGAAAAAATGGAATATATATGTGATATATATGCAAAATATATATAACATATATAAAAGTCAACACTTTTTAAAAGAAAAAGGTATTTTGGTAATTAAATATTATAAATTCAAAATTAATAAAATAATTCAAAAACAAATTAATTTTGAATGGAAGAGGGAAATTAGAACTTTTAATTTATTAAAAAAATAATTAAATAATTAAATATTAAATTATTTTAATATATATATATATGTGTGGTTAAAAAAAGATGAAAATGAAAGAATATTAAAAGCCTTCTTCTTCTTCTTCTTTTTCTCAAGAACGTGGCTTCCATGGAAGTTTGAAGACCAAGGATTTTGCTTCTTCCATACTCCATAAATTAAAGGAATTAACAAGTTTCAAGTGGATTTTTGGTGATTTCCACCAAAATTAAGTAAGTTTCCACTTTTTTTCTTTGAATTCCATGGAAGATGAGATTATGTGAGAATTTAGAGTTTTATGTAGTATGTTATAATTGTTGGAATTGGTGTGTATGATGTTATTTTGGGTAGTTAACAATGATTCTAAAGTTAGATTGAAGAGATGATGGAGTTTGGTTAAAGAATGGTGAAGAGAGAGAATTTATGGTTATGGATTTTTGGGGCTTTGAAAACATGAACTTAAATTGTGCAAATTGGTTCTAAATGAGTTGTTTTGATTCATAAACAAGTATTTTAAAGTCAAATATTGGATTTGGTGGTGTTGGGTTGGAGTTTGAGAATGGAAGTGGAGATTTAGGGTTTTGGAAAAGTGATTTTCCAAAGTGGTTGAATTGTGAGATTTTACTTGTTTAAGCATGTTATTTAGTGTTAAAAGTGATGAAAATAAGCTTGGAATGAGTAATGGATTGTGTTGGAATGGAAAACCTTCAATGGGGGAAGGTTATGCCATTTTTGAGATTTTATGTATAAGAGTGTATTTTTATAATGTAAATGATTTAAATGTATTAAAATATGTTTTTAATAATATAAATAAACTTAAAACACTAATTTAATTGTATTAAAATGGAATTCCAATGTTGAAGTAAGGAAAGGCTAAATTTTTGGAAATTTGTAGGAGTGATGTGTAATTATGGTTTAATGTTGGAAATGTCATTAAATGTGATACTAAATGATTATTTGCTATTACATTTGGTTTAGGCATTGAGGGAGGTTGATTTGCTTCATCCAAGTGGTAAAGGGCAAGTTAGAAAGATTGGATTGAAGGTTGTTTTTAGCTTGCTTTGGTTTGCTAGTGGAGGTATGTACAAACTTTGAATATAATGTTTATATTTGCATAACATTTGGACTTAACACATTTTGGTTGAAAAATGTGTTAAGTTACTTGGTTCATTGATTGTGTATGAATAATATGCTATGACATTTGTAATGTAATATGTGTTAAATGCATTGTGAAAAGTTATTGATAATGGCTAATTTGTGTAACATGTGAAATATGCATATTATGTGAAAATACCCAAAGTAATTGGGTAATGTGTTGTGAATGCAAAAATGAGATATGTGTAATAATGAAATGAATTGATATTGATAAAAATGAGAAAAGTGAGAAAAGTGAGAAAAATGAGAAAGATGTGAAAAATGAGAAAAGTGAGAAAAAAAATTATGAAAATAAGGCAATGTGACTAGATTGAATATGTAAAAATTAGAAAGAGATTAATAATGAGAAATATGAATAAATTGTGTGCCTAGTATGTTATTCAATTTTTAGAGTTCTGGGTTTGGTGGCATGCCTATGATTGCCTATGGGCTACACGCTGGAATGGTGAAAAGACTGGGTCGTAAGCCAAGCCAGCTGATAAATATGATGTTTTTGGGGTGAAAAAACTGGGTCGTAAGCCTCAAAAACTGTAGCAGTCTAGCTGGGTAGAGGACCAAGATACTGGAGCCTAAGGGTCTAGCCGGGTTGAGGTCCAACAGACTGGGGCTGTTACATTATCCATGGATATATATATATTGCCTACGGGGCTAGACACATGGTGTCATTATGGACCAAAGCAGTAACTCTGAAATTTGAATAGCATATTAGATCCTTTTTGGGCCCATGCTTGTCTTTGTTTTAATGTGAATTATGAATTATGATACAATTGAGTAATATAATGTTATGAGTTGTGCTTATGAAATATTTTAAAAAAATATAAGAAAGTGGATTGATGTGACATCTTTATGCATTATGCATTTGTTATTGCATTGAGTTATATTGTTATTATCAAAGTTTGTACCACTAGGCTTCGACTTAGCATGATTGTTTCCATCGCGCAGGTGACAGGGTAGATCCAGTTGAGCTAGAGAGTTCTTCTAGACCAGGTCGGGTCTAGACTTTTAGTTGAGCTTGTAGAGTTGCTATCGAGATCAGAAACACTACCAGCAGCATGTATATATTTTAATGTTATTGTACATTTTGAGTCTTATGCATAATATATTATGTTTTGAATTTTACATATTGTATATTATAAAGAATGTTTGGGTCAATGTATTTGAAATGGGAGAGTAAGTGTGTTTTAAATTATATATATCTATATGTATAAAGGTTTGAGAAACTTGGTGAAATTGAGAAGTATGGTTGAGATGGTGATTGGAAATTATTTGGGAATATTTTCTTTTTGCAGGTTGTGTTTTGATAAATTTTGGGATAATCCAAATTATAGACAAAACTCTAGTGAATTTTTTTTCCAAAGATTTATATATATATATATTTATTTTGGGTTCTTATAACAAGTAAATAATATTTATATTCTATTTAATTTTTATATATTTAGAATTTGAAATTTTAAATTGGAAATGTAAAAAAAATTAGTAAATCAGTCTGTGACATTTTTGTACCGTATATGCGTATTTTACATATGCTGGAAATATGTATTGTACGTATATAGGGTATAAGGTTGTTACAATCCAGTTGTTCCAGAGAGCTCGTCTAGACCGAGTCGAGTCTAGGCGTGAAACTTTTAGATCAAAGTTGTTAGTGGAACATCAAGATCAGAGACAAACTGCCAGCATGTATAAATCCTATATTTTTATACATTTTGATTTTAATGTATATAAATATGTATATTTCGCTTCCGCAATCTATAAAAAATGTTTTAGATAAACCTTTGGTTTTGAAAGTATATATGTGTTATAGCAAATAATATTTCATTTACTATTTATGTGATATTGTTTAAATGTTTTAAGTTATACAAATTTTATAAATAAGGTTTTGATTGTTTTCAAAAAGGTTGTGACATTCGTGTAACCTCTATACATATATTACATATAGCGGGTATATGTAGTGTTTGTATATTGGGTATACGGGTGTTACATTTGTTTTCGTTTCAAAGCCTAGGTTTGAGGTTCTCAACCTAGGTGAAATGTAAAAGAAAGAATATTTTGATTTTAAAATATGGTTTTTAAATAAGATACATGTATAGGCATTGGCAGTTTTTGATCTTGATGTGGCAATTTCTGCTGTGTTTACATATATAGGTAGTTATGGCATCTCAGGTGCGTCAGTCTGTTGAAGGTAATGCTGAGAGTGTAGCTCCTGTTACGGGTAGAGATGGAGCTAGGGTTGAGATAGCTAGTGAGGCACCTGCTCTTGTGCCAGAGAGACCAGCAGTTGATGAGATTCCGCCGGTTTGGGTACGACATATGGTGGAGTTATTGAGGCAGGCTCCAGTGCAGTAGCCGCCACCGCAACCGTAGCCTTAAGTACCGATGAGGCAATATGATAAATTGAGAAAGTTTGGAGCTGAGGATTTTATTGGTACTACAGATCCTGCAGTAGCTGAGCAGTGGTTAGATAGAGTTCAGAGGGTATTCATCCAGCTACAAGCTACTCCTAAAGAAAAAAATTGATTATGCTAGATCCCTTCTGCAGAGAGATGCATATGATTGGTGGAAGACGGTTCCACATGCGATGGATAATCCACCAACATTGACTTATGATGATTTTTTTAAGAGAGTTTAAGCATAAGTATACTTCGAGGGAGTATAAAGATGCAAAGAAGATGGAGTTTTTGAATCTGAGATAGGATAACCATACAGTGATAGAGTATGAGATTGAGTTTATCTGGTTGAGTCATTATGCTGGTGGGATTATTTCATATGAGATAGACCGGTGTCGGAGATTTTAAGGAGGGGTTGAGACTCTCTATCATGTGTATTATCACAGGCTCCCAGTATCAAAATTTTTCCCAGTTAGTTGCAGCTGCCAGGAGTGTTGAGAGAGCATAGGGTACTACAGTAGTTGCTAGGGATGAGGAGACCAGAGTTAGGAGAACCCAGTTTGAGGCAGGGTCTTCATCTGTGAAGAGAGGCCAAGGAGGTCATTTTTAGAGGTTTAGTAGGAGTTAGGGGGCAGTCTAGTAGGTCAGTTCAGCAGCAGTTGAGGCAGAGATCAAGACCTATAGTGTCAGTGGCTAGTGCTCCAACTTCAGTAATTCAGAGGCTAGTTTCTTATACACGTGTCCATTGTGGTAAGCACATGGGAGGTGATTGTTGGAAGACAGGTGGACTAGGAGTGTGTTATAGATGTGGGTATCTAGATCACTTCATCAAAAATTGTCCTGAGTCACTGGAGGATAGACAAACTGATACTGCAGCTTCTCAATCTAGTGTTAGAGGGGGTCGAGGTGGCAGAGGTTTTAGCAGAGGAGGTCGGCCATGGTCTGATCATAGAGGAGGCTCTACATCCAAAAATAGTAGGCCAGATGAAGCAGGGCATCACAGTGGATACAGAGGCTGCCAGATGCTTTAGCCATATAAAGAAATGTAATACCCGTATACCCAATATATAAACACTACATATACCCTCCATATGTAATATATGTATAAAGGAAACACGAATGTCACAACCTTTTTGAAAACAATCAAAACGTATTTATAAAATTTTTATAACTTAAAACATTTAAGCAATATCACATAAATATTAAATGAAATATTATTTGCTATAAAGGATATATACTTTCAAAACCAAAGGTTTATCCAAAATATTTTTGATAGATTGCGGAAGCGAAATATACATATTTATATACATCAAAATCAAAATGTACAAAAATATAAGATTTATACATGCTGGCAGTTTATCTATGATCTTGATGTTCCACTAACAACTCTGATCTAAAAGTCTCAAGCCTAGACTCGACTCGGTCTAGATGAGCTCTCCGGCACAACCGGATCTACCCTGCTAACTGCGCGATGAACCACAATCGCGCTAAGCCAATGCTTAGTGGTACAAACTTTGATACAATACAGTCCAAATGAAATGTTAATGCACAACACATATATATATACATAACAGCTCATAACATTATAACTCATTATATTAATCAATTGTATCTCATTTCATAATTCACATTAAAGTGAAGACAAGCATGGACCCAAAAAGGATCTAATATGCTATTCAAATTTCAGAGTTACTGCTTTCGTCCATAATGACACCTTGTGTCTAGCCCCGTAGCAATATATCCATGGATAATCCAATTAGATATGAGCTTATGACCCGGTCTTTTCACTCATTCTAGCTTCAAGGATTTATTTTCGAGGCTTATGACCTGGTCTTTTCACCCCAAAAAATCAAATTTATCAGCTGGGCCCAGCTTACGACTCGGTCTTTTCACCTGCCCAGCATTTAGCCCGTAAGCAATTCATAGGCATGCTGCCAAACCTAGAACTCTGAAAATTGAATAACATACTAGGCACACAATTTATTCATTTTTCTCGTTATTAAATACTTTCATAGTTTCATTCTCAAATCCTTTCTCATTTTCTCATGATCAACTAGGCACATTGCTTTATTATATCATCTTTTTCTTACTTTTCTCATCTTTCTCTTTTATATCAATATCAATTTGTTACATTATGTTTTCAAATATCTCATCACATCATTCCACATTTCTTTTCATTTACAACACATTACTCAATTGCTTTGATACATCAACATAATTCACATTATACATATCATAACATATTTCTCATTCATCAACAATATATTAAGTAACTTAACACATCTTTCCAACAAATGTGTTAAGTCCCAATGTCATGTAAATGTATGCAATCATTCAAAGTTTGTACTTACCTCTAAAAGCAACAACACCACTTCAATCTCGTCTTCCAAGATATCCCTCAAACTTGGATTGGGTAACTCAATTCTCTTTAAATCCTAAACCAAAGGTGATTATAAATACCCATTTAGTGATTCACATAATAAAATAAGGGAGAGAACTATCTAGGGCAAACTCTACACTTGACACACTCAACAACAAGGGCATGTCCATGACCGTGCCCTAAACCCACAACACAGAAGCTTTGACACACTCATTGACATGGGTGTGTCACTGCATGTGTCAATCTTCCAGCAACACAGTAGCTATGACATGCTCAGTGACATGGGCGTGTCACTGGTAGTGTCAATTCTATAATAACACGGTAGCTATGACACGCTCAGTGACATGGGAGTGTCACTGGACGTGTCAAAACTACAACACCACAGAAGCTGTGGCATGCTCAGTGACATGGGCATGTCACTGCTCCTGTCACCATCACTGAAAATAGAACCAATGACACGCCTAAAGGCATGGCCGTGTCACTGGGCGTGTCAGGCCAACAAACCTGATATCGACACAAAAATGCCACATCCTACTATCATCTTTCATAACCATTTTCAACTCCACACAACTTACCCAAAACCATTATTATACCACATAATACTTGTATAAACATCAACACAACTCAATTTAACTCAAAAATACACAATCACAACCATACTTCACAACTAATTTACCTCATCAAAGATCATAATCTGTGAGTGCCAATGCATGTATCTTATTTAAAAACCATATTTTAAAAATCAAAATTTTCTTTCTCTTACAATTCACCTAGGTTGAGAACCTCAAACCTAGGCTCTGATACCAAAACAATTGTAACACCCCTATACCCAATATACATATACCACATATATGCACTATATGTAATATAATTTTACAATCCACTTTAAACAAACCAAACTTCACAACTTTAACATCAAATCATCATTTCAATAATATGATTAAACTTAAAACATTTAACTTATTTTATAATTAGTAATAGATAAAACATCCCTTTTTAAAATACATATTCATATAACTTCATTACCCCAAAAGTTTACCCAAAACATTTGTGTAATAAGCAGTGGAAACTGCAGCGAAATATACATATATTTACATCAAATCAATAAGCACAAAAATATGAAATTTATACATGCTGGCAGTTCATCTCTAATCTTGATGTCCACTAACAACTTTGATCTCAAAGTCTCAAGCCTAGACTCGACTCAGACTAGACGAGCTCTCCGGCACAACCAGATCTACCTTGTTACCTACGCGATGAACCACAATCGAGCTAAGCAAAAAGCTTAGTGGTACAAACTTTGATTCAATATGGATCAATGTGATGCTAATGCACAACACATATGAATATAACAATTCATTACATTATATCTCATTATATTAATCATTTGCATCACATTTCATAATTCACATTAAAGCAAAGATAAGCATGGGCCCAAAATGGATCTAATATGCTATTCAAATTTCAGAGTTACTGCTTTGGTCTATAATGACACCTTGTGTCTAGCCCTGTAGGCAATATATATATCCATGGATAATCCAACTAGATATGAGCTTACGACCCGATCTTTTCACTCAATCTAGCTTCAAGGATTTGTTTTTGAGGCTTATGACCCGGTCTTTTCACCCCAAAAACATCACATTTATTAGCTAGGCCCGGCTTACGATCCTGTCTTTTCACCTGCCCAGCAATTCATAGGCATGTCGCCAAACCCAGAACTCTAAAAATTTAATAACATACTTGTAACACCCCTTCCCGGCCTACATGTGTAAGCCGAGTAGAGGCGCCACACTATCCTAATGTTGCTACCAATTTTACTTAGTCAAATTTTAGTTCTGATTTTACAGAAATTTTGCCAGAGTTTCGCCTAGAGATTTGGGTCCCAAGTGTCGACAAAACTGATTTTTCTGATTTTTGAAAACATTTTTACACAAACCAGTGTGAGTACAATTAGTTTCAATACACTCCCAATGAATCCACCTTATACCCTCAACTACAAACCTGCAAGAAGAGTTCACACTTCTAATACAAAATAAAGTAGAGGTTTATTATTATTACATACCACTAACGTACAGTATACATAGTAATTCTCAAACTTATATATATACATATACATGCCACAACTAGCTAACTCATAATGGAAACCAAAAGATCTACCCCGAGATATGCTGTGGGTCTGGTCGTCGCTTTCCAAGAATTTGCTACTACTCTGAACCTACGAGTCAAGGAAAACTTAACTCGCTGAGCGTTGTCGCTCAATGGGTACTTTACCAATAAAAATAAAAGTAACATATGAAAGTGTTTGAAATAAAAGGAAATAATTAAATCATAATTTAACCAACCTTAAACCAATAGAAATTATTGTACATTCAGTGTGATATGCTTCCAATAATGTAAAACCATAATTCAAACTTATTTTGCATTACATAGTTTAACGAAAAATGTGACTTTGGCTCAGGCTCTACTAGTATATAGGGAACCATAGTGATAAGGCAGTAGCCCTCACTACTGTAACATAGGTGGCCCTCACCACCGATATCAGATCACAGGAATGGCCCTCACCATCCTGGTTATAACCAATGGGCCTCCCCATTGGCTTCAGTGGCCTCACCACTGAATAAAATATCATATCACAATATTGAGCAGTACTGCATGCGTTAGTATAGTGCACCATACCCTTATCTACCACTCCCACTATCCAGTAGAGCATAAAGATTAAAATGATTCACTTTAAGTCTCAAACTTTATTTTAGAATGATTCGAGAAATCATTTTAATTCTCATTGCACTTTGTCATTTATGCCGCACACCACATTCTTTAGTCAAACCATTACCCTTTTTCCCATATTTAATATCCACAATAAACATATTAAACATTTCAAAGCATTCCTCAAAAGATCACAAATTGACCAAATGAATAGTGTCGTGGCACGAAAAATCAGCAACGCAAAATGGCATGACCAAATGAATAGTAAAATCTGGCTTTTCGTCAAAATTTCAGTCCACTTCAGTCATGCATTTGACCAAGTAAATGTTTTTATTTTTGGCTAAACTTTTACAGAAAACTTATTTCATATGTTGACTAATTGCATGTAAAATTTCGTTGAAAAATTCATTCATTAGCTACCTCAAACAATTGCCACAAAAAGATCCAGAAAGCTGTCATTTTGGGACCATTTCGGCCCAAACATATGAAATACATAGGATAGTTTATTTTTCTTTTGCAAATCAATATGAAGGCTTCTTTAATGGTAAAGTGAAGATTCAAACACTTCCCTTTGACAACTTTTGCATGTTTAACTCAAATCAAACTAATTAAAGTCCAAAACAACTTACCAAATCAACTTGCCAAATTTTCTCAAAACATTTGGTTTCAATTAAATTTAAACAACCCAATTGCCATAAGAAATCAAGAACATAACTCAAATATTTAATTTAAACTCAATCAATATATTTCAGCATCAACATCAAAACTTTCATAAACCAAAGTTTGTAAGAAAAATAGAATTTCTTTTATGGTAAAGCACAAAACCTTATTCTTTTACTTCCCCTTTTGCTTTTCCTCCTTCTCCTTCCTTAATCTTTGTTTTTCCTTCAAGAAATTCAAGAACACACCCTTAAACATAAACCTTAACAATTTAGAATAATAAGCTATCCTCCATTTCTTTTCAAACGAAACCCTAATCTAACCTTATTAAACCTTAGAAACCTTGATTCTTTTATTTAATTGATTAATAACATAACTACTTAAAGTTTTCTCAAATCCACCATATGAACCCTAATCTCCAATCTTCCAATAGTTATATAAATACCTAAAATTGATACTAGAATTGAATTCTACATACTTGAAAACCTTAAAACTTACCTTGAAAATCAAAATTGACAAAACTTGGAAATCTTTTGATGTTTTCCTATGGTGGCCGAAACTTGGAAGTGGGAGAGAGAGAGTTTGTTCTTCATATCATGATATATATATATATATATATAAGGGAAATGATGGTCACTTTTGGATGAATGATTGTTTTTAAAGCCAAATGTCCACACTTTTCTCTTTCTTCTTTATTATAACTTTTAAATGGCTAATTTTCATTAGCCCAATTGTCTCCTCCTTTTATTTATTTAAAAACCCAAGCCCTTAAACTTTCTTTTAATTATATTTTGGCCCCTCCACCATCTTGTGTTGAAATTTCTATGGTCTAAGGTGTGAAAAGACCAAAATACCCTCTAGCGATTATTTGTTCGTAATTTTTAACCCGTATAATTTCACGAGGCAAACTATGTATAGTTTTGATCCTCTCAACCTCAACTTTCTATTTTTAAGGTCTATTTTAGGTTTCCAAGTCATTTTGAAAAATTACCAATAAGCCCTCAACTTTTTACAAAATTCCCTTTAGGTCCTTTCTTTGCTCGGGTGTTGCCCGGGCCCCGTTTCTACTGACGATAATTTCATATTTACCCCCTTAACGTCCTCTACTCACTCTTGTGTTTATTTCCTACTTCGGATTCATGTATAATGACCAAAATGTCCCTAGTCAAAATCCCCTATATCTTCCAAATCGTGCGTTTTCTGGAAAAACCGTTACACGTTGTTATGACCCGATTTTTCTCTATTTTCCATTTTTGGAATCTATTATGTGCACTATTAAGAACATCCAGTATGACTTTTGGAAATTATATTTACCTCCCCAAAACTTTTAAAAATTACAATAACCTCCCCAAAACTTTTTGAAATTACAATCACCTCCCTAACACTTTGCATTTTTCATCAATTAGGTCCCAGTGGTCCTATAGCCTTTTCTGGGGCCGTTGTCAGGAATTATCTTCTCCTTTTCCCTTCTCTCACTGTGTACGTGACTACTATGCATAAATGCGGCAGGCGGATGTGACAATACTAGGCACACAATTTATTCAATAATCTCATTATAAAAAACTTTCATAATTCCATTCTCATTTCATTTCTCATAATCAAACTAGGCACATTGCCTTTTTATATCGTCACTTTCTCATTCTTCTCTTTGGTATCAATATCAATTTGTTACATTAAGATTTCACATATCTTATCACATTATTTCATATTTCATTTCATATACAACACATTACTCAATTGCTTTGATACATCATCATTATTCACATTATACATATCATAACATAGAACTCGTTCATCAACAATATATCAAGTAACTTAACACATTTCTCATCTAAATGTGTTAAGTCCCAACGTCATGTAAATGTATGCAATCATTCAAAACTTGTACTTAGCTCTAAAAATAACAACACCACTCTATCAACCTCCTCTTCCAAGATATCCCTTAATCCTTGGCTTGAGTAACTCAATTCTCTTCAAAACCTAATCCAAAGGTGATTATACATACTCACTTAGTGATACACATAAGAGAATAAGGAAGAGAACTATCTAGGGCAAACTCTACACTTGACACGCTCAACAACACGGGCGTGTCCCTGACCGTGCCCTAAACCTACAATATAGAAGCTTTGACATGCTTAGTGACATGGGCGTGTCACTGTATGTGTCAATCCTCCTTCAACACAGAAGATATGACATGCTCAGTGACATGGGCATTTCACTGGATGTGTCAATCCTCCAACAACACAGTAGCTATGACACGCTCAGTGACATGGGCATGTCACTGGACGTGTCAATGCTACTCCAACACAGAAGCTATGGCACGCTAAGTATGTAATATCCTCATGTATACCTTAAAAGTTTTGATTATGTTATTGTTATATATTGGATTTGAATATATGTGTTAAATTACAAGAGAAAAGAAGTTGGGAAAAGAATGTATAGGTATTTGTGCTTTGAGAAGAAAAGAGGGTGTAGAGAGAAGTGTATATGTTGTTTATATGGTTGTATAACTAACATATACATTGGTCAAAAGGGTTGGTCAATATGAGATGATATTTATTTGTGGCATGTGAAATTATATATATGGGTATATATGAGACAAAAGATTAATTAAATGGATGAAGGGCATGGAGGTAATTTTCTTTGGTTAAGTTGCATGGTGGAGATTAAAAGAAGAAAAGTGGTTGACTTGTTGGTATTTTCTTCTTTCTTTCTTGAAGAGGCCGGCCATTGAAGAAGAGAAAGAGCTAGGGAGGTGTTTGAAGTTCTATAATCAAATTGAAGAAGGAATCAAGGGTTTTGATTAGAGATTTGTGGAATTTCTTCATTTAAGGTAAGTTTTCTCTTCATTTCTCTTGTTCTATTTGGAATTTTGTTTGAGTTTGATGGAGTGTGTTTGTGTATGGTGTGTGTAAAAGTGTTGAAATGGAATTAAAGATAAGAAGCTAGGTTGGTGTTGGTGATGGAAGAGTAAGAGTTGTGTTTAGTGAATTTTTTTTTCTGTTTTACAATTAGTAAAGGCTGTGACTTGTATGATTTTTAATTAATTATAGAAAAATGTTCTTGAAGTGAATTTTTGATATGTTGTGCCTCTATGAGTCTAGAATGACTGAAAAATATGTTGATTCGATTTTGGAATGGTTATGAGTTTAGAAAGATTATTTTTATTAGACCTGTTCCAGCAGGTACCTTAACTGAGACAGCTATATTTCGGGATTTTTAATAAAATGTAGAAAAATCATATCCAATTTAATTTTGGATATGTTGTTGCTTAGTGAGTCTAGTATTTGAGAAAAATAATTTGGAACCACGTTGATTGAATTTGATTTATTGAATTCACAAAGTTCAGAACTGCTGCCAGGATGCAGGGCAATTGGGGCAGTCTGGTTAGGTGAACTATTTGACCAATATTTTGTGTTCAGTTTGATCTGAAATTTTAAAGGAATGATTTTAAGATACAAAAATAAATTCTGTAAAAATTTTAGAATTTTTAGTCAAGTAGATTATTTTATACAATTTTTCAAAATAAGGATAAAATGGAGTCTTAAACCAGAATGTACTATTCATATGGTCATTTTGCTAATATTCCTTTTGGATTAGATTGTGAAGAGGTTGAATTGCCCTAACCGTGTCCCTCAAGTGGTGCTGCCCGTGTCCCTCAAAGGTTTTGAAGAGATTGGGTTGCATTAACCTAAATGTGGAGAATTCTTGGAAAGAAAAGAAATGTATAGATTGATGGGACTAGTTCTTGAGGTAAGTACCAATACATATGATTGTATTTAATTACATAATTCGAGGCTTAACACATTTGTTTGCAAATGTGTTAAGTGATCTATTATATTGTTAACATAATTGGACTAAGGTGATGATTGAATGATGTGAAGGATGTGAAGATCATTAACAAGGTAAGCATAAACCCTATTTGATTGTATATCCTTATATGTCTTTGAACATTAACACATTGGGATGAAAGTGTTAAATAAGCTATTATATTGTGAATGTAAATGAAGAATATATATAAAGGATGAAATATGAAATGGGAAAGGTAGGAAGAAATGAGGATCATTCTTAAGGTATGTGCAATTTGTTATGATAAATGCTCTAGTAATGAATGATGTTAATGTGTTTTGAGAAGTGAGAAAATGTTATGTTATATGCATTGTGAATCTTGTGTATGGCAATGTATTATATGAATAATATACTTTGAAATGTGATATCAATGATGCTATATGTATCATATGGATTGAGATATGATATGATATGAAGCCATTGTGATTGGCTATGATAATTCAATTGAAAGAGATAAGGCATGTTGGCCTAATTGATGATGAGATTGATAATGAAATAATAAATGAATTGTTTGTTTAATATGTTATTCAGTTTCAGAGTTCTGGATTTGGGTGGCATGCCTAAGAAATGATGAAAGGTAACAGTCTTGCCGGGTTGAGGATCTCCTCATATGTGTTGAGTTGATGGTCCAAGAGACTGGGTCTGTTACACTATGAGAATTGTGAATATGAGATATATGATTTGTAACAGTCTTGCCGGGTTGAGGATCTCCTCATATGTGTTGAGTTGATGGTCCAAGAGACTGGGTCTGTTACACTATCCATGGATAGAGATACATGTATATACATTGCCTACGGGCGTGATGATTGTGACTATGAACCAAAGCAATAACTCTGAACTTTGAATAACATATTAGTGTTTTGGGCCTGAGTCTGTCTTTATTGTCAATGTGAAATGCAAGTATTGAAATACTGATTGTGAGTATTAATAATGAATTATGCTTGGTGAATTGTGAATAATATAATGTTATTAAGTGTAATATGTAAATGAATTGTGGTTGATGATAAAGGTTGTCTTTATTGGAAATATGATTTATGATTTATATGATATGTAAATTGTGTATTGCAATAATGAGTGATATGATGTGTAATGTGTGTATTGCAATAATGAGTGTATGATATGTAATGTGTGTATTGCAATAATAATTGGTATGATATGTAAAGTGTGTATTGCAATAATGGTTGGTGTGGTATATATATAATGTAGGGGTATTAATATATTGGTTTTGAGTATTGGTGATGCATTGGGGTTGGTGATAATATTATGTATATATATACATCATATATGAAATTAGCTAGGATATATTAAAGATAAAATTAAAAAGAAAAGAAGATATGATAAGAACTAATTATATATTGAATCGATGTATCATTATATATCAATACTTCTATACTATATGTTTATATTTTATATTTGGACTACTAAGCTCTCGGGCTTAGCGCGGGTGTTTATTCGCGCAGGTATATAGATGGAAGATATGAAGTCTTTGTTATGCCACAAGAAGAGTAAAGTTTGTCGAGACCAACTAGAGGGTAATGCATACATGTATAAATTTTAATTATGATGTATTTCTGACGAGAGAGTATTTATATGTATAAATGAAGTTTTAATAAAGATAATGATTTTGTAAATGTTATTTAAATTAATGTATTATGGTTTGAACTCTGTTACAGGTTTTTAAAAGGTAACGAAAAGTGACATCCTTATACTTTATATATTTACTGTATGTATACTAGGTATACGCATAGTACTTATATAGGGTATCGGGGTGTTACAAAGTAACATGAGCGTGTTACTGCTCGTGTCACCCATACTAAAAACAGAACCAATGACACCCCCAAAGACATGGCCGTTGTAATATCCCAAAGTGTGCCCTAGAAGTTTTGATATTTTTATTGCAATTGGATTGAATGTATATGTTAATTTGAAAGAGAAAAGAATTTAAGAGAGAGTGTATATGTTGTATATATGGAAATATATACAACATATACACAAGTCAAAGTGAGTATAGTCAAGAAGATATTTATTTATTTTGAATTAATGAAATTAATTAAAAGAAAATTAATTGAATGGAAGAGAGGAATTGGATTATTATATTATTATAAATGCTTGGTGGATATTTAATTGAAGAGTAAATATTTGACTTTGCTTCTTTTACTCTTCATTTTCTTCTTCTCCATTTGTTGGCCGGCTCACCCAAAGACAAAAGAGAGAAAGAGAGGTTTTGAGTTCTAATAGCAAATTGAAGGAAGAATCAAGTGATTAAGTTGAAAAATTGTGAAGTTTCATCAACTTTGGTAAGTTCTCTCTTGATTTCTCTTGTTTTATTTGAAGTTGTGAATGAGTTGATTGTTGATTTGTGATAGTGTGAATAGGTTTGATTGTGGTGTATTTGTATGTGTTGGAATTGAGTTAAAGATAAGAAGTTAAGTTGGATTGAAGGAAAGAGTAAGTTGTTGGAAGTGAAAATGTTGTGGTTGTGTTTTGGGGTTTGTGGTGATGATTATGATTTGTGTTTGATGTATGTTTTGAGTTGTTTGATGTTTTTGCAAGTTTGTTATTGTTTTTGGGTGTGTTTAATTAAGTTTGGTGGAAGTGATAAATGGTGGAAGAAAGTGGTTTGTTGGATGTAGTGTTGTGGTGGCCGGAATATGTATTTTTGGCCTGACACGCCCATGAGCACGGCCAGGTCTTTAGGCGTGTCAATGGTTCTGTGCTATTGGAGAATTGACACGGCCATGAGCACTCCCGTGTTGTTGGATGTGTCAATGTTTATGTGAGACAGAATGTATTACACGTTCAGTGACACGCCCGTGGTTCTGAGCGTGTCATAGCTTCTGTGTTGTGAGTTTAGGGCACGGTCAGGGACACGCCCGTGTTGTTGAGCGTGTCATGTGTAGAGTTTACATCTCATGTGTATTATTCCTTTTTGGATTAGGTTGCGAAGAGGTTGATTTGCTCTAACTTAAGTGGTGAAGAATTCTTGGAAGAGGAAGGGTAGAGATTGGTGTGAGTGATTCATAAGGTAAGTACAAACTATATTATTGCATACATTTACATGACATTGGGACTTAACACATTTGGTTGTAAATGTGTTAAGTAATCTATTACATTGTTGATACATTTGATTAATGTTATGATTGGTATAATGTGAATTGATTAATGTAAATTGAGATATAATGAGATGTGAAACCAATGTGGTTGGTTATAATGATGTAAATGACATAATTGAGGCATGTTTGCCTAGAGGATATGCAATGCAATTGATGATATATATATATATATATATACTCTCTTGATAAGATATGAAGCCATGGTTGTTGGCTAAAATGATAATGATGCCAATGAGATGATTGAGGCATGGTTGCCTAAGTGATGATGAGTAAATGAGAATGAAATTTATAATAAAATAATGAATGTATTGTGTGTCTAATGTGTTATTCCATTTTCAGAGTTTTGTTGGTGGTGGCATGCCTATAGTAACAATCTCTTGAAGTTAGGTTGGGCTTGATCATTGAAGCCAAGTTGGGTTGAAGTTTAGCATGCTTAACTCCCCTTGAAGCTTGGTTGGGTCTAGTCCTTGAAGCCTAATTGAGATGTTACAACCCTTGAAGCTAGGTTGGGTTTGGTTCTTGAAGCCAAGTTGGGTTGATACTTAGCATGCTTTGTTCCCCTTGAAGCTTGGTTGAACCTAAATCCTTGAAGCCTAGTTGGGATAATGAAAATGATAAATGTGATAATTAAACCAAAACATTAAATCTGAAAGTTGAATGGCATATTAGTGTCTTTGGGCCCATGCTTGTCTTTGTTTACAATGTGATTTTTGAATGGTGAAATCAATGAATAATGAGATAAATGTTTATGAGATATAATGTTATGAGATGATTATAATACATAAGTATCTTATTGAAAATGAATGTAGCATGGGAAGCTATGTTGAGTAATGGAACTATAAAGATACAACTTGAATACTTTGATATGATGTTGAATGAAGTAAGGTGTTGAAATATAATATTTCTTTGAATGGTGTATGAAAATTTATTGTGTGACATTGGCATTGCATCAAAATATAGTGCTATTGTAGTTTGTACCACTAAGCCGTTGGCTTAGCGCGAATGTGATTCATCGCGCAGGTGATAGGGAAGAACCGAAGAGTTCCTCTAGGCCGGGTAGTGTCTAGATCTTGAGGTGTTGATAGTGGAGTTTAAAGATTAAAGACATATTGCCAAACATGTATATATTTTATGTTTTGTAAATCTTGAGTGTTGATGTATATGTATTTGTAAATATTTGTTATATTTTCCGTTGGGTTTTGAATAAACATTTTATCTATTGTGTTTTATAATATAACTTAAATGTTTTAAATTTGTTCATATTATTGTAAAGGGATGGTTTGTGTGTTTTGTAAACCGTGGCATTTCTATATTCAGTATACGTATATTATGATCGTATTAGCATGCTGTGTACGTATACGGGGTATAGAGGTGTTACAATTGTTTTGGTATCAGAGCCTAGGTTTGAGATTCTCAACCTAGGTGAATTGTAAGAAAAAGAATATTTTGATTTTAAAAGTTGGTTTTTGGGTAAAATACATGTTTTGGTATGGCAGTCTTTGATCATTAATGAGGAATATTCTGCTGTGTTTGCAGATATAGGTAGTAATGGAGTCCCATTCACGTCAGACTGTAGAAGGAAGTGCTGAGAGTGTAGCTCCAGGAGAGAGTAGAGATGGAGCTAGAGTTGATAGAGTTAGTGAGGCACCTATTT
Source organism: Garcia nutans (assembly GCA_947685225.1). Taxonomy (NCBI): domain Eukaryota; kingdom Viridiplantae; phylum Streptophyta; class Magnoliopsida; order Malpighiales; family Euphorbiaceae; genus Garcia; species Garcia nutans. Next base: position 8,151,632 of record CANTUV010000003.1, on the reverse strand, counting down.
CTGTGCCAGAGAGATCAGCTGTAGAGGAGGTTCCTCCAGGTTGGTTAAGGCATATGATAGAACTATTGAGGCCAGCTCCAGTGCAGCCACCACCACCACCACAGCCTCAGGTGCCGGTAAGACATTATGATAAGTTGAGAAAATATGGGGCTGAAGATTTCTTAGGTACTACCGATCCTGCAGTGGCTGAGCAGTGGTTGGATAAAGTGCAGAGGATATTCATCCAGTTGCAAGCTACTCCAGATGAGAAATTTGACTATGCTAGATCCCTCCTATAGAAAGATGCCTATGACTGGTGGAAGATGGCTCCTCATGCCATGGATGATCCACCTACATTATCCTATGGTGATTTTCTGAGGGAATTCGAGCAGAAATATACTCCTAGGGAGTATAAAGATATTAAGAAGATGGAATTCTTGAATTTGAAGCAAGACAACCGGACAGTAACAGAGTATGAGATTGAGTACATCCGGTTGAGTCATTATGCCGGGAGAATTATCTCTGATGAAATAGACTGGTGCAGAAGATTTGAGGAGGGATTGAGGCCCTCTATCATGTGCATTGTGGCTGGTTCTCGGTACCAGGATTTCTCTCAGCTTGTTGCAGCAGCTAGAAGTGTTGAGAGAGCGCAGAGCATTGCAGCAGCTGCTACTGAGGAAGAGACTAAAGTAAGGAGATCCCAGTTTGAGGCAGGGTCTTCATCTGTGAAGAGGGGTAGAGGAAGTTTTATTCCGAGGATCAATAGGAGTCAGTGGCAGTCAGGCAGATCAGTGCAGTATCAGAGGCAGAGGCCGAGACCGACAGTCTCTGTAGCGAGTGCCCCGACTCCCGTGATGCAAAGGTCTACTGCACTTGTATGTGTTCATTGTGCCAGGCCACATGGGGGTGTTTGTTGGAAGACTGGTGTATCGGAGTATGCTTTAGATGTGGGTCACCAGATCATTTTATTAAAGATTGCCCCAAGATGCAAGATGATAGGCAGACAGATACTGCAGTTTCTCGACCCAGTGTCAGCAGAGGTGGTCGAGGGGGCAGAGGTTTCAGTAGAGGTGGTAGACCCAGATTTAGTCAGAGAGGAGGATCTTCATCCAGAGGCAGTAGGCCAGATGAGGCCGGATCTTCTCAGAGAGTATATGTGATGCAGAGGCAGCCAGATGCTTCAGCAGTTATAGCGGGTACATTTTCTTTATTTGGCATTTCAGTACTTGCTTTGATTGATCCAGGATCTACTCATTCATACATAAGTGCATCTATCTTGCCTGTGTCTGAATTGCATTCAGAGTCCTTAGGATTTGATGTCTTAGTGACAAATCCTTTAGGACATAGTGTTGTGGTGAGTAAGGTGCATCGTGATAGTGCTGTTGTGGTACAAGGTGAGGAGTTTCTTGGTGATCTGATTGAAATGCCTTTTATGGAGTATGATTTAATCTTAGGCATGGATTGGTTGTCTAAGCATGGAGCTGTGGTAGATTGTCAAAAGAAGTGTGTGACTTTGAGAACCAGTGTTGGTAAGAGTGTGATGATATCTAGTGAGCAGAGACAACTTGCATCCTTGTTTGTATCAGCTGTAACAGCTAGAAAGTTGATTAGAAAAGGGTGTGATGCTTATCTTGCTCATGTTGTGGATACTAGAGTAGTGGGTTCTCAACCTAATAATATAACCACAGTTGCAGATTTTCTGGATGTGTTTCCTGAGGAGTTGCCAGGGTTACCCCCTGAGAGAGAGGTGGAGTTTGGTATCGATTTGTTGCCTAGTACCACTCCCATCTCTATCACTCCTTATCGAATGGCACCTGCTGAATTGAGAGAGTTGAAGGTGCAATTATAGGAGTTTTTGGATAAAGAGTTTATTCGCCCTAGTGTTTCTCCTTGGGGAGCTCCTCTGTTGTTTGTGAAGAAGAAGGATGGTACTTTGAGGTTATGCATTGATTATAGGCAATTGAATAAAGTGACTATTAAGAATAAATATCCTTTGCCTAGGATTGATGATCTTTTTGATCAATTGAATGGAGCAGCGGTGTTTTCCAAGATTGATTTGAGATCAGGGTACCATCAACTGAGGGTTAGAGCTGAAGATGTTTCTAAGACAGCTTTCCGCACCAGATATGGGCATTATGAGTTTTTGGTGATGCCTTTTGGGTTGACGAATGCACCTGCAGCTTTCATGGATCTGATGAATAGGGTGTTTAGGCCCTATCTGGATCAGTTTGTGGTAGTTTTCATCGATGATATTCTGGTGTATTCGCGTAATGAAGAAGAACATGACAAGCATTTGCGGATTGTGTTACAGATTTTGAGAGAGAAGCAGTTGTATGCTAAGCTGTCAAAGTGTGAGTTTTGGCTTGACCAAGTAACTTTTCTGGGTCATATAGTTTCAGTAGATGGTATAAGAGTCGATCCAAGTAAAGTTGAAGCTATTTTGAATTGGAGTCCACCAAAGTCTGTGACTGAAGTTAGAAGTTTTCTGGGTTTGGCAGGCTATTATCGACGATTTGTGAAAGGTTTTTCTTTGATAGCTACTCCACTCACCAGATTGCTTCGGAAGGGAGTTAGATTTGTGTGGACGGATCAGTGTCAAGCTAGCTTTGAGCAGTTGAAAGAAATGTTGACTCAAGCACCTGTTCTTACTTTACCCGTGGAAGATAAACCATATGTGATTTACAGTGATGCTTCACATAATGGTTTAGGATGCGTTTTGATGCAAGAGGGTAAAGTCATAGCTTATGCTTCTCGGCAGTTGAAGCCGCATGAGCTTAATTATCCGACTCATGATTTGGAGTTAGCAGCTATAGTGTTTGCTTTGAAGATTTGGTGACACTACTTATATGGGGAAAAATGTTTTATCTATACAGATCACAAAAGTTTGAAATATTTGGGTGTTCAGAAAGAGCTGAATCTTCGGCAAAGGCGATGGTTAGAACTGATTAAATGTAACACCCCCATACTCTATATAAGTACTATACATATACCTTGTATACATGCAGTACGTATGTAAAGTATAAGAATGTCACATTTAACTTCAGATTAAAACCTATACTCTAGTTCCAAACAATAATACATTTTATTTAAAAACACATTTACAAAATCATTATACTTTCGATAATCTTACATATATTTAATAATCTTGTTTTTACCAAAATTCGTTTATACATATGAATATATTTTTTTTATCAAAATACAACATAATTAAATTGTACATGTATGCACCACCTTCTAGTTGGTCTCGAGATACTCTTACCCTTCTCGTGGCATAATGATTTGACTTCCAGATCATCCATCTACTCACATGCGCAATTTACATAACCGCGCTAAGTTCGAAAGCTTAGTATTACAAATAAAATTTTAAAATATACATTACAGAAGAATCATACCTCATATTTTAACGTTATGTGTTATCATTTTCTTATCATGTTTCCCCTTTTCAATGCATTCTTCATATATATTTCCACTAATCTCATAATTTATATACATATACACATATAGCATTACAACCACTCACAATTTAATAGCTTAGCAGAACATTCATGAAATAGTATTCACAATTTCCACATCCATATACATATTACACATCATTCAATATAGTTCTCATGCCACATTCACTTTTAATAATTGATTTATGTATTGTAATCATCTCATTCCATAATTATCATCTCATTCCATGACTTACATTTAAAGCAAAGACATGCATGGGCCCAAAAAGGATCTAATATGCTATTCAAAGTTCAGAGTAGCGGTTTTGGTCCATAATCACAATCATCAAGCCCGTAGGCGATAAATATATATATCTCTATCCATGGATAGTGTAACAGACCCAGTCTCTTGGACCGCAACCCGGCTAAACTCGAGGAGATCCTCAACCCGGCAAGACTGTTACTGTATTTGAGGCTTACGACCCAGTCTTTTCACCCCAAAAACATCACATTTCACATTTATCATTTCACATTTTTCAACTGGAATTGGCTTACGACCCGGTCTTTTCACCTATCCAGTGATTCATAGGCATGCCGCCAAACCCAGAACTCTGAAACTTGAATAACATATTAGGCACACAATCATTTCATTTATCCCTTTATCAATCTCTTTTCAATTCATTTCTCATTTCATTTCTCATTTCATTTCCATAATCAAATAGGCAACCATGCCTCAATTATATCATTTACATTGTCATAGCCAATAACTATGGCTTCACATTTCATCATATCTCAATTCACATTTCATATTTCATCATAACAACACATCTTTCACATTTCATACAATTCACATTGTATACAACATAGCATTATTCATATGCATCAACAATGTAATAGATTACTTAACACATTTATAACCAAATGTGTTAAGATCCAAAGTCATATAAATACATGCAATCAAATAAGGTTTGTACTTACCTCCAGAGAACTCACACCAATCTAAATTCCTCTTCCAAGAATCCTCCAACACTTGGATTAAGGCAACACAATCTCTTCAAAACCTAATCCAAAGATAATTATACATATAAGAAAATAAGAATGATAATTAACTAGGGCAAACTCTACACATGACACGCTCACCAACATGGGCGTGTCCCTGATCGTGCCCTAAACCAATAATACAGAAACTTTGACACGCTTAGTAACACGGGCGTGTCAATGGACGTGTCACTTACTTTTTCTCACAGTAGCTGTCACACGCTCAGTAACATGGCCGTGTTAATGGTCGTGTCACAAACGTCAAACTCAGTACCGTTGACACGCCCAACAACATGGCCGTGTCAGGCAAAAATCATGCATTTCGAACTCTCATCAATGTAAACACAAACACTTCAAAACCCATACTACATCACCCTTAATCAACATCTTGGTTATATTCATCAATTACCTATCAATTTAACACTTATATAACTTCAATATATCATAATAATAATTATTATATACATCACCATGTATCAACTACTCAATTCCCCAATTCATTTATATGAAACCCTTACTAAACAATCTCAACAATCCATCATCATCCTCACAAATAACCATATTATCATCATCTAAATACCAATTCAACATATCTATATACTTCAATCTTTCATTATCATCATCTTCACACACCAACCATATCAAATATAAACTCAATCAATAGAAATCAATACAAGAAAATGAATACTTTAATATTTTGCCAAATCCTCAATCTCCACCTTCAATTCTCTTAAAGCCCTTAAGAATTTGATGTATAAATCAACCAAAACCACATCTCTCTCTCTCTCTCTCTCTCTCTCTCTCTCTCTCTCTCTCTCTCTCTCTCGTTGAAGAAGAAGAAGAAGAAAGAAAGAAAATCTTCTTTTCTTTATCCATACTTATCTTATATATATAATAATAATAATAATAATAATAATAATAATAATAATAAATATTTCTAAAAATCCTACACCACCACTATGCCCATCCTTTGACTTTCTTTTCTTCTTTTGTCATTATTATCATTTTTAGTATTATTATTATTATTAATTAATTATATACACTTATTTTTCCTACACCAATGTATACATCATATATATGTGATGTATATGTTGATATATGTATATGTCTTATATATTGTATTTATATTTCCCCTATTTTTCAAATACCATATATATATATATATCATCCTTCATATACATCTATTCCTTATAATATTTCCTTTTAATTAATTTCAAATAATAATTTATCTTCTTTTGACTTCCATTACTTTGACTTGTATATGTTATATATATATATCTATATATCCAACATATACACTCTCTCTTTACTTCTTTTCTCTTTCCATCAAACATATGCATTAAATCCAAATACAATAATAATTCCAAAACTTTTAGGGTATACTTTAGGATATTACAATTCTACCCCTCTAAAAAGAAATTTCGTCCTAGAAATTATTCCGTACAGTAACAATCCATTCTTAACAAAATACCATCTTAACTTTCATATGAAGTTAATTATATGATTAAGTTATTATGTTATCAAATCACATAACTTCTACTCTCCCTCTTAGAGTCAATCATCTTCTTTAAATTTCATAATAATCATTATATATATATTTATATCTTCTTACTTTCTTAACCAAACATTCAAAATAACTCATTACATTCCCAATGAATTTACCTTTATACAAGAATCAGATCATCTTATAATATACTTATACTTCGTCCAATTATTACCTTCTAGATATTTTATCATTTCATCTCTTTATAATTACTCTCTTAACTTTAACCTTAAAAATCATTGCTTTATATCTTAATATTGATTATCCCATCACTACAATCACTTTCAGAATAGACATTTATCAAATCTTAATTTTATAACAATATTCTTATTTTTCATACATTTAATTCCTTCTTTAACATGCTTCTCACTTAACATAAATATTAATACAATGCCTTTAAACTTACTTTATAGGTAATCAACCGTTTCCCTTTTCTTCATTTACAACTGATATAGCTCAATTCATTCATGTCCATTCATGTATCAGAATATTACATCATATACATTGTCACTTATATCTTATACTCTTAATACAACTATACATATTAAATCTCAACAATAATTCACAATCTTAGCGAAATCTGAATCAATTGATCTATCTGTCACAATATAACCACATTTGAATCTTATTCGATTCAAACCAACAATTAACTTATTTAAACTTATCATTAGATTTCACAATATATATATGACCTAATTCCATTAGGTCAAACTTATATTCAAATTCTAATCTCCTCGGATCCATTTTTCAGCTTTTTGAAATTATGATTATTAATAACAAATCACTTCAAATTATCTTAGTAAAATTTTCACAAAATTCTCATGATTATCTCATACCATATTTGCTATCCATAGTTCACTCACTTAAACCTTAAGCCCATCCATTTCTTCTCTTCATACCATAAACATATTCAGTATAACTTTCAATCACATTTTGTAATTTCTCCCATTTAATATCTTCTCACATTTCATACCATTACTATTTTTACAATAATTACCTATTTATCACATTATCCATAACTCAAAACATTTTCACAGTTCTCTTTTCTTCCATATTTTCTATAATTATAAACAAATTTCTAACATAAAATGATAAAGTATAACTTTACTAGTCATAACTCTTGACCATGTTTCTAGAAACATAATTATCAATCTCATCAAAATTGTACTACAATCATATTATCTCAGTCCCAAATCTATGGATAACAAAACTAACCGGCCAAATATACTAAACAAATCATATGGCCATAGGAGATTTATGGTCACACCTGTGGCTTATAAATCAATACTGTCCCTCTATTATTCTGCTTCCAATCTTTCCAATTACAGTACTAAGTTGTATTGCAAGGATTACATATTTATTCTCTGAACTTTTGCTACACCAAGAGGTAACACATTTCAACTCCGTTTCAAACCAATTTGTACTCTATTATATGATCTTCATTAGCCTAATTCATGATCAATAATATTATCTTTAATATTTCTTATGCACAACATTCGATCATATGCAAATTTTTACACAACTTCCATTTATTACTCCATTTCTAATCTATCTCTAATCCATTTATAATCTCTTATTATATATAAATACATAGGACTTTTCCACATGTAGATAGTTTGGGACTCAAAATATTATATGATCATCAAGTTCAGTGATTACCATAACAATTTTACTGTCCAGTATTACTCGAGTCCATTCTTACTCTTAATTTCGTCACATTGTCTAGCTCTGCGCAGGTCAAGACCTAATCTTTCCTAGGTCCGCTAATACATGCAATATCATTCTCCATATCACTAGACCAGTAGTTATACCACATACACATTCATAGGTCAAATTCATAATGTGACTCACTTCCCACATTTCTTACATATTACAATTACATTCATATCGAAAAACTCATCTCACACATCCTATACATGTATACACATAATCATGCAATTTTATTTAATTTCTCTTTTGCATACAATCTATATAAATTTAATGTTTATTACTTTTCTTTGAACATTATCTTTCGCATTCTTTTAACATGACTTAAATTATTCATCAACATAACAAATATATACACTCTATTCATAATAATATTTCACACAAATCTTTGTCACATTTCTAATGTGACATTCTCTCTCACATTTATTTTTAAATGCATTTAGTATACCCTTCATATCCATTTTCACCATTTCTATTCAAATGACTTAAAGTAACTCATTTTCATATGCTTAATCACTTTCCTTTTATTTCAAAACAAATTTTCATACTATCAATCACATTACCCAATTCATAGTATTCTCATATGCAATAATATTCATTCCAAATAGCTCATATGTTTAACTTACATTAAACTATCGATATCTAAATAATGCAATCAAACATATTCATCTCATTGATGTTCAAAGAAATCAAAATAGACATGATAATATCCATTAAAACAATTTCAATGTAAATAAAGAGAATAAGTTCGAGAACAAAACCAAGTTACAACTCTTGAAGCTTCTGAAGAATCTCTTGTTCAAATCTTGCAAGAAGGATGAAACAATGGCTAGAACAATCTAATCTAAGCTAGTTTTGATCCAAAGTGAAATCAAAATCAAAATAAAACAAGTTATCAAAAACCCTAATCTCTTTTCGGCTGAAAACAGTTCTCCAAATCGTCAACAGTTCAAACCCTAGCTCCCCTCTTTCCTTTTATACGAAACGTCCGCTTTAAAATTCACTGCGCGTTTGGTTCATGAGGGACACGGCCAAGTCAGATGTGACTTGGCCGTGTGAGTGGCTTTTGGAGGGACACGGCCAGGTGACACGGCCTTGTCCCTTGCCTGTGTCCACCACTGATTGCCTTTCCTTCTTTCTCTTCTTTGTTGAGTGACACGGCCAAGTGGAGCTTCCCTTGGCCGTGTTGAAGTCTTTTGGAGGGACACGGCCAGGTGACACAGCCGTGTCCCTTGCCTGTGTCTGCCTCTATGAAATTTGCTTCATCTTTGCCTTTGGAACCAAGTGAGACACGGCCAAGTGAAGATGACTTGGCCGTGTGGATCTTCTTTGGAGGGACACGGCCACAAGACTTGGCCGTGTCCCTTGCATGTGTCTGCTACTGGGACTTGCTCTTCCTTTTAACTTGGCATGGGACACGGCCAGTGACTTGGCCGTGTCCTCTGCCTGTGTCAGCCACTGCCCCTGTCTCCTTCAATTTATTTCCTTGCCTGTTTAACCTAACACAAAACTTGCAAACAAAACTTAAACAAGAAATAAATAAACATTAACAATCAAAACATAAACACATACTAAAAACTAGATCAAAAACAACATAAACACTGAAATAAACTAAAAATAACACAATTAAAGAAAATACTAAACAAACCAATTAAAACTAACAAAATACCTAAATAAAACAATAATTAACATAACAAACAAGACACAAAACTATAACAAAAACTAATAAAACAACTACCCCACACTTAAAACTTTACTTGTCCTCAAGCAAATTCACATGACATAAATTAAAAACTCAAACAACCTTAACTATAATTCCAGCATATAGATGAAAAACTTCAAGACATCAGACATAAATAATTGCAATTTCCTACAATCGAGATTTTCTTAACTCATTCATTAATCCAGACATACAAATCTTATCTCTCATATAAGTGTTTCACTCGATTTCAAAATTTATTCACTCAAACCACTCATGATTGCATACTACCATAAACTTGCTTAATTATCCAATCTCCCTCACTGATTTTCTCAAGAAATAATCTGAAGGTCTTTCATTTGGATGTAATGGGGCTAAGGTAAAGGTGTGAGAAAAGACATTTAGGCTGGAGCATCAAGAAATGGAGTATCTAAATTAGACACTTCTCTTGCTAAGGAACTCATAACTTCCTCAAATGGCATACTCACCAACCCTTGATAATCTTACATACTTGCATAAAAATACATGAGTCAACATTCCTCTTTTGATAACCAATGCTAGAACATATATGAATTTTGTATATATATATATAACTTTTCTTTTATTTTCTCTCTTTTTTTTTACTTTTACTATTTTTTTAAAATATATATATATATACAAAATTAAGAATTGATGGAACATCTAGCTTAAAATGTAGAGGAAAAGAATAATCAACTCTTAATCCAACACAATATGCAAAGTATGCATTTCACCCCAAATAGCAATACCATTTTTTTTCTATTTTTTTTATATTTTTTTTACTTACCCCACACTTTGCAATAAACTACCCAATTGTCAAAACATAAAACTCCATTCCTTAATGCATAGGGATGATGATAATAAGAACATGTTAAGTTGAGAATTATGTTGATCAAACACAAGAAAAGGTCAATGGCTCAACTTGGCTCACTAAGGAAATCAATATTAAGGGAAGTCTTTTTAAGCTAAAGGGTCTAACCTAATTTGCCTTCATCATTTTAAAAATTGAGATTAAATCATAATGTGAGTTTAATAAGTATGCAAAAGCAAACTCTAGAGATGCAACATCATGAAGGTGCACACTTAAGAAAAGAAAATCAATTGATAAAAATATCAAATTTATGAGGCTCAAAACTCACACAGGTGGGTTCACAAAGATTATATGTCATGAATTGCAGAATGCGAAAATTGATCCCAAATGAATCAAAAGCTCATTTCTATGCTGATACTAAAGTCTCAACTATAATGCTAGAATCAAAGAAAAGATCAATAAATTTTCAACAATTATGCCATACACAACAAACACAATAAGCAAAACAAGACAAACATTAAAGGAAAACTTAAAGAGTACCCCACACTTAAAATTTACATTGTCCTCAATGTAAAACAAGAATAGTAAATAAAAAGAGTTAAAGGACAACCTGCCTTCCATCGTATTGGTGAGGCAAAATCCTAGCTTTCCATCACAAACACAAAAGTTTAAAAACAAAAGTACAATATATAAAAATAAAATATCCAAATATAAAGGTTAACATGAAAACAAAAACGAAAAATAAGAACAAAAATGCATTAAACAAAATAAAGCAAGGATCTCAAAATCTATGGAAAAGGTGGGCGTGAAGATGATGCAGCTGAGGGATGAAGACTCAGGATCGTTGCAAGGTTGCTGTTAATTTGTTCCAACTGCTGTAAGACCTCAGCATGGTTACGGTCCACCTTGCTATCCAGTCGATCCACTTTGCCCTCCAGGGCCTCAATCCTCAGAAGTACCTCTTGATGTTTCGAGACCGGAGCATCCTCATCTAGGTCAAGAGAATCCGAGTCGGACTCCTCTTGGACCCGTGCTCTCTTCTGCTTGTCCCCCGGTGCTTCAGGCTCATCTGAAGGCATCACATAAGTCCCTCTCCTACGCACCACCATGTGCATCTTCTCAAGAGTAGCTAAATCCAAAGAGTCATTACCCAAAATTCTAGTCATACGACTAGTACTCGGGTCAAAATCCTCAACCAGGGCTACTGCTAGTGTGGTAACCAACCCTCCAACACAAATTGCCCCCTTTCTTTTGTTAGCCACAGAATAAAAAATATCGGCTAACCAATAGCCGGCACTGATATGCATTGCATTAAAAGCACAATCCAGGAAAAATAGTTCACTCACTTCAACAACACCCGGGCTCTCCTTCCTAGCAAAGAATCCACAAGCCATAAACCTATGCAAATATCTCAAAGCAGAATTTCTTAACTTAGATGCCTTGGCCGATTTGGCCATATAAGAACCCGAGCCTAAAGCTCCCCAAGCAAATTGTTGTTTAAATTCTTTGGGTACCGACCTTTCCCCGTGCTGATGAAAACCATATATATCATTTAACTGGTCAATATTGAGCACATAAGATTTACCCAGCAATTTAAACATCAATTTAGTGCAGATTTTCTTATCATTTCTTTCAACCTTGAGAGATGTCAAAAATTCTAGAGTAAGTTCCTCAAACTGCAAAGGTCTCAAGGTGACTAGAGTTTCCCATCCAAGAAATTGCACATATCGCTCAAAATTAGTCCTAATTTGCAAGGCATCAAGAGATTCATCGTTAACATACCTTGTCGGGAAAAAACCCCGAGCTAAAAGACTTGCTCTCTTCGAAGATAAAGTGGATGAAGAGGAAGAAGCTCCTTCGGTTGTAGGCCTCTTCATCTTGTGGTGTGAAATAGTCTTAGTTCTCGGCATCCTTAGAAATCTGAAAATTCAACCCAAAACTGAATTAAATCAAAATAATATGAGTAAACAGGAAGTTTTAAGTGATTATCTCAAGTTTTGTTGAAGAAATTTGAAGTTTTAATGGAAAAGTTGGAGTTTTGAAATAAAAATATGGCTATGGCGATACAGAGAGCGAGAGAGAGATAAAGAAAAGAAATTAGGGATTTATGAAAAGAACTGGGCAAAATCGGGTTTTAAAAGTGTAAAATTTGAGGGACACGACCGTGTGATTGTGGACTTGGCCGTGTCTGGTGTGTGAAAGTGAAGGAACACGGCCAAGTCAACATGACACGGCCGTGTCTGATGGTCTTGGAGGGACATGGCCAGGTGACACGGCCGTGTCCCTTGCCAGTGTTCGTCTCTGTGAAGAAAAGGTGCAAAAAATAAAAACAAAAAATGAAATAGTGAAGCTCGGCCATACCAAGTGACACGGCCAAGGGAAACGGCCATGTTCCATGGCCGTGTCACTCACTGTGACAAATGCATATTTTTGGTTTTTTTGAGGCATGGCTGTGTCCAAGTGACATGGCCAAGTCCTTTGGCAGTGTCTCCTTCTGCCATTTCAACTTTTCTTCTTTTTTTTATATATATTTATAAATCACCAAACATCAAAGAAATTGCACCCTCTTTTTCCGATCAACCCTGAAACACATTAGAAAGATAAAACTGATCAAAGCACCTGTTCCATTTATTTAGACTAATCATAAAATCAAAACATGCTAAAATTAAAATTACAACTATCAAAAATAAATGCAAACCGATGGGTTGCCTCCCATTAAGCGCTTCTTTAATGTCATATAGCTAGACATCATGTAAGGCCTAGGGATCATGAATCAAAGTGCTATCAATGATCCTCACTTCTTGAAATCCTTCATTGTATGGCTTAACTCTCTGTCCATTCACTTTAAAAGTCTCACCTGTTCGAGAGTTAAGTAATTCAATGGCACCAGAAGGATACACCTGAGTGATCTCGAAAGGCCCACTCCATCGAGACTTGAGTTTAAATGGAAAAAGATGGAGTCGTGAGTTAAAAAGTAAAACTTTCATACCTGGACTCAATGTCTTTCGCACTATAATTCTGTCATGAAGTGCTTTCATACGATCCTTGTAAATTCTCGAGCTCTCATACGCCTCATTTCTCAGCTCATCTAACTCTGAAATTTGAAGAAATCGTTCTCTCTTCGCTTTGTCCAAGTCCAAATTCAGAGTCTTGATTGCCCAATATGCTCTGTGCTCCAACTCCACTGGTAAGTGACAAGCTTTTCCAAACACCAATCGATATGGACTCATACCTAGAGGAGTTTTGAAAGCAATCCGATATGCCCAGAGTGCATCATGCAATCTGTTTGCCCAATCCTTCCTGGATGTGTTGACTGTTTTCTCCAGAATTCCTTTTAGCTGCTTGTTTGATGTTTCCACTTGCCCAGAAGTCTGTGGATGGTATGGGTTGCCACCTTGTGCTTCACACCAGATTTGTGCATTAACTTCTCAAAAAGCCTGTTGCAAAAATGGCTCCCCCCGTCACTGACTATCACCCTTGGTGTGCCAAACCTGCTAAGAATGTTTTCCTTCACAAATTTAACAACAATATTAGCATCATTAGTATGGGTGGGGATTTCCTCCACCCATTTGGAAACATAGTCAACAGCAACTAAAATATACTCATATCCAAAAGACTTGGGGAAAGGACCCATGAAGTCTATTCCCCACACATCAAACAGTTCAACAACAATATATGACTGAAGGGGCATTTCATTCCTCCTCCCAATGTTACCTACTCTTTGGCAACGATCACAGTGCTTACAATAGTCTTGAGCATCTCTAAATAAAGTAGGCCAGTAAAAACCACTTTGCAGCACCTTTTCTGCAGTCTTTCTTCCTCCAAAATGACCCCCACAGTGAAGGTCATGACAAAATTGAAGAACACTCAGTTGTTCTTCCTCAGCTACACACCTGCGAACTATCTCATCTTTGCATATCCGGAATAGATAAGGTTCATCCCAAAAATAAAACTTACTCAAGTGCAGAAACCTTTTCTTTTCCTGAAAGGACATGTTAGATCTCAAAATACCACAAGCAAGATAGTTAGCAATATCTGCAAACCAAGGGGCATTAATTACCACAAACAGATGCTTATCAGGAAATTCTTCTAAATTTTTATGAATGCTATCAGATGCAAGATGTTCACTAAAGAAGGGTAATCTGGATAAATGATCAGCAACAACATTCTCACTACCCTTAGTATCCTTGATTTGGAAATCAAATTCTTGCAATAACAACACCCATCTAATTAAGCGCGGTTTAGCATGTTGTTTTGTTAACAGATATTTAAGAGCTGCATGATCAGAATGCGCAATGATTTTTGACCCAATTAAATATGCTCTAAATTTGTCTAAAGCAAAAACAACAGCTAACATTTCCTTCTCAGTTGTGGTGTAGTTCATTTGTACACTATTCAGGGTTAAACTGGCATAATAAATCACTCTCGAGTATTTGTCAACCCTTTGCCCAAGAACAGCTCCTACTGCATGATTAGAGGCATCACACATGATTTCAAAAGGTAAAGACCAAACAGGAGCTACAATCACTGGTGCACTAGTCAATTTTTCCTTAAGGGAATTAAAAGCTTGCATGCATTGTGCTGTAAATTCAAATGGAACATCTTTCCCCAACAAATGGCACAATGGTTGGCTTATTTTGGAAAAATCCTTAATAAACCTCCTGTAAAATCCTGCATGCCCTAAAAAACTTCTTATTCCCTTAACAGAGGTAGGTGGGGGTAACTTAGCAATCAATTCAATTTTAGCCTTATCTACCTCAATCCCTTTACTTGACACCACATGACCTAAAATAATGCCCTGGGTAACCATAAAATGACTCTTTTCCCAACTTAAAGTGAGGTTACATTCAATGCATCTCTCAAGCACACGAACAAGTTTATTGAGGCAATTATCAAAAGAATTACCAAAAACAAAAAAGTCATCCATAAATACCTCAATAAAATCGTCTATCATGTTAGAGAAGACAGACATCATGCATCTCTGAAAAGTTGCAGGTGCATTGCACAAGCCGAAGGGCATACGTCGAAATGCATAAGTCCCAAAAGGACAAGTAAAGGTTGTTTTGGACTGATCCTCTAGAGCTATTGGCACCTGATAGTAACCTGAAAGGCCATCCATAAAACAATAATGTGAGTGTCCAAAAAGTTTATCTAACATCTGATCAATAAAAGGAAGAGGGAAATGATCTTTCTTTGTAGCATTGTTTAACTTCCTATAATCGATGCACATTCTCCACCCAGTAGTAGTCCTAGTAGGAGCCAATTCATTATTCTCATTTTTCACCACAGTAATTCCAGATTTCTTAGGAACTACATGTACTGGGCTTACCCACTCACTATTAGCAATTGGATATATTACTCCTTCATCAATCAATTTGAGCACTTCCTTCTTAACCACTTCACTCATATTTGGGTTAAGTCGCCTTTGGGTCTCCCTCACAGGTTTAGCTCCCTCTTCTAAAGTGATTCTATGCATGCACATTGAAGGGTTAATACCCTTGATGTCACTCAATCCCCAGCCTATTGCTCTCTTTAATCTTTTAAGCTCACTCACCAACCTCATCTCCTCCCCTTCACTAAGTTCATTAGATATTATCACAGGTAAAGTGTTGTGATCTCCTAAAAACACATATTTCAGGTTCTTAGGTAACTCTTTCGGCTCTAACTCTAGTGAGGGGTTCTTCTCTTCTTTTTGAATGGAGGGAAGCTCACAAACTGGGTCCTCCTTAAGTTCCTCTACTTCAGCACTTCCTAAGGTCTCAAGACAACTGGCTATTTCTGCATCAAAAATTTCCAAATCACTATCCAAAGTCAATGCCAGCTCCAATTTATCAGAGGTACCTGTCTGCAAGAAAACATCTGAAACAACTGCATCAACACAATCAATGAAAGAGCAATCCTCATATAAAGCAGTTGTGGGAATAGGAGAAGTGTTAAAAATAGAAAATTTCACAGTTTGTCCCAAAACAGTCATTGATAATTTTCCATTCTTAACATCTATCAAAGTGTTGGTAGTTGCCATAGAAGGCCTACCCAACAGAATGGTGTGTGCAGATGGTGAAGAATTACCTACTTCCATGTCAAGAACAATGAAATCCATAGGTACTGTCAAACCACCAACTTTAACTAACACATCTTCTATAACCCCTTTCGGGAATCTAAGAGATCTATCAGGTAATTGCAATACCATTTTTGTTGGTTTAAGTTCCCCTAATTCTAAATCAAGGTACACAGAATAAGGCATTAAATTCACACTGGCTCCCAAGTCACACATGCCATCAGTACCCTTTCCATTCCCCATGGTAATTTGAATAATAAAACTTCCAGGATCCTTTAGCTTAGGAGGTAGTTTATGCTGCAAAATGGCACTAGCTACCTCAGAAACTATCACCTTTTCATTCGGCTCATACCTCTTTTTCTTGGTATTCAGTTCTTTGAAGAATTTAGCATAAGCCGACATGTTCTTAATTGCTTCAAGTAAGGGTAAGTTAATACTTACCTTAGACAGCATGTTGAAGATATATGAAAATTGCTTATCTTTTTTATCATCCTTCAACCTGCTGGGGAATGGTATAGGTGGCCGGTATGGATTGTTTGCCTTGTGCAAATCCGCTGTAGGAGACTTCTCCATTAATCTTTCTTCAGTACCTTTGTTCTCCAGTTCTCCTTCCTTTTTATTCTCTTGCTCACCTGCATTCACAGAATTATTTTCAACATTGTTATTAATTACCTTGCCACCCTAAGAACAGTCACCGCTTGTGCCTGCTCAGGTTGACTTGGAAACTTCCCCTTTTGTTGAATCTGCATCTGTTGAGCAAGTTGCCCCACTTGGGTCTCCACCTTCTTAAAAGATGCTTCCAAGGAATCCAGCCTTTTGTTGTTCATCTCCTGATTTTTAGCACTGACCTGGATAAAAGCCTGTAAACTTTCTTCCAAACTCTCTCTCTTAGGCTGACCTTGATTTGAGGATTGGCCCTGCTGTTAGTTCTGTCTCTGGAGCAAATGGAAAGGTTGTTGAGCATTATTTGTTGTCCAGGAGAAATTGGGGTGACTCCTCCAACCAGGATTGTAAGTGTTGGAGTAAGGATCATTCCTGGCTCTTGGTTGAAACCCCCCCATATCATTAACTTGCTCAGCTTCATTCCCAAAAAGATTCATATGCAGAGGGGCATATATTTGCTCCATGCCCAAATGTCCCACAGATTCCACACACCTCTTGAGTGGATGAAGAAATATTGTTCTTCATGTTTAGCATCTGAACCTGCCTTGTCAACTCAGCTATTTGACTAACCATTTCAGTATTGGCTTCCAGTTGATTCACCCCTTTACTTCTTCCCCTTACACTCTTTTGTTGAGAATTAACTCCCAACATCTCAAAGATCTCATAAGTCTCATCAGCTGTCTTTTCTCCCATGGCTCCCCCAGCTGCATTGTCAACAGTGTTCTGAAATTGTTGGGTTAGACCATCATAGAAGAACTGATTAAGGAGTTGAAGTGGGTAGTGATGATGCGGACACTGGATCAATAGCATCTTAAATCTGTCCCAAGCCTCATGAAAGGGTTCTCCTTCAAATTGAGAGAATGTAGCAATCTTCCCTCTCAACTCAGCTGTCTTTTGGTGTGAATAGAACTTGCCCATGAACTTGTTATAAACTTGCTCCCAAGTTGTCAGTGAATTTTCAGGCAACATCATGAGCCAGCTCTTTGCCCTATCCTTCAAAGTATATGGGAAACACCTCATCCTTAACTGATCCTCTGTTAATCCTCCCAAAGGAAAAGTGTTGAGAGTGGAGTAGAAATTCCTAATAAAATTCAAAGGATCTTCATTTGGAACTCCATAGAATGATGGCAGCATGTTGTAGTGAATGTTCTTCAACTCATAATTTCTTGCTGCATCTGTCAGTCTTATGCAAGAAGTGGAAGTTGCAATGATAGGTCTAGCAAAGTCTCTCATCGTTCTTTGTCTTTCTTCAGCCATTTTAACAGATTGTGCAGATTCTGACTCAAAATCAGAAGTGTCCTCCTCTGTAGTATCAAATCCGGTGTAGAGCTCAAACTCTTCTCTGCTCCTTTTCACTCTCTGAATTTCTGGAATGAATGGATGTAGCTCTCCTTCGAGTGATCTCCTGCCTTGCATAAACAAAATTTTCTAGAAAAAGAAACAATTAAAAGCAAAAGACAAAATAAAATAAAATGAAAACAATGAAAAATAATCCAAAGTATTTTTTTTTAAATAAATAATTACGCCAATTAGCTTCCCCGGCAGCGGCGCCAAAAACTTGTTGCGCTCGAATTAACTCTATCACAAAGCGTCACTCGCAAGTATACGAGGTAGCTGTAGCAAAGGTGATCGCCCCAAGGTCATCTCACAAGGAAGCTAAAGTGACTAATTGATTATCAAATTATAAATAACAAGTAATGAAGAAATTGAAATTGCTAACAACTAATGAAAAGGATTGATTAAAGTTTAAAACAAAGAAAAGTAAAATAAACTGATGTTTTGATTCACTTGTTAAAAAGGTCTAGGGTTTGCACTTCTCTACTACTTATTTGTATGAACGGTTATTCCACTTAACTAATTTAATTTCAAAGATTAAATCTCAAACAACTTAATTAATTGAGTCAAGGAAATAAGCTCTCGCATTCAAACCTCTTACAACTAATCTTGTTATAATTGAAACAATCTTTTTAATAGGTTACATCTCTAATTCACCTAAGTCCTTAATTGAATTGTTCCAGCATTAGACTTCATCTCTCAATCCATCATCTAATACCTAAAACACACAGTTGGTGGCCAATCAATTATATGTAACCATATTTCATTCAATAAAGGCAAAAGAAATTATTAGCTAAGAGAATAACCAATTCATACAATCATAGCAGATCCATACAAACCTTAGACTAGACCAAATTAGTTCATAATGCAATCAAACATATTCATCTCATTGATGTTCAAAGAAATCGAAATAGACATGATAATATCCATTAAAACAATTTCAATGTAAATAAAGAGAATAAGTTCGAGAACAAAACCAAGTTACAACTCTTGAAGCTTCTGAAGAATCTCTTATTCAAATCTTGCAAGAAGGATGAAACAATGGCTAGAACAATCTAATATAAGCTATTTTTGATCCAAAGTGAAATCAAAATCTAAAGAAAACAAGTTATCAAAAACCCTAATCTCTTTTCGGCTGAAAATAGTTCTCCAAATCGTCAATAGTTCAAACCCTAGCTCCCCTCTTTCCTTTAATACGAAACGTCCGCTTTAAAATTCACTGTGCGTTTTGTTCATGAGGGACACGGCCAAGTCAGATGTGACTTGGCCGTGTGAGTGGCTTTTGGAGGGACACGGCCAGGTGACACGGCCGTGACCCTTGCCTGTGTCCACCACTGATTGCCTTTCCTTCTTTCTCTTCTTTGTTGAGTGACACGGCCAAGTGGAGCTTCCCTTGGCCGTGTTGAAGTCTTTTGGAGGGACACGGCCAGGTGACACGGCCGTGTCCCTTGCCTGTGTCTGCCTCTATGAAATTTACTTCATCTTTGCCTTTGGAACCAAGTGAGACACGGCCAAGTGAAGATGACTTGGCCGTGTGGATCTTCTTTGGAGGGACACGGCCACAAGACTTGGCTGTGTCCCTTGCATGTGTCTGCTACTGGGACTTGCTCTTCTTTTTAACTTGGTATGGGACATGGCCAGTGACTTGGCCGTGTCCTCTGCCTGTGTCAGCCACTGCCCCTGTCTCCTTCAATTTGTTTCCTTGCCTGTTTAACCTAACACAAAACTTAAACAAGAAATAAATAAACATTAACAATCAAAACATAAACACATACTAAAAACTAGATCAAAAACAACATAAACACTGAAATAAACTAAAACTAACACAATTAAAGAAAATACTAAACAAACCAATTAAAACTAACAAAATACCTAAATAAAATAATAATTAACATAACAAACAAGACACAAAACTATAACAAAAACTAATAAAACAAAGAGGAAGGGTAGAGATTGGTGTGAGTGATTCA
Source organism: Garcia nutans (assembly GCA_947685225.1). NCBI lineage: Eukaryota > Viridiplantae > Streptophyta > Magnoliopsida > Malpighiales > Euphorbiaceae > Garcia > Garcia nutans. The sequence goes on along the minus strand of CANTUV010000003.1, from coordinate 8,131,380 downwards.
TAAGGTAAGTACAAACTATATTATTGCATACATTTACATGACATTGGGACTTAACACATTTGGTTGTAAATGTGTTAAGTAATCTATTACATTGTTGATACATTTGATTAATGTTATGATTGGTATAATGTGAATTGATTAATGTAAATTGAGATATAATGAGATGTGAAACCAATGTGGTTGGTTATAATGATGTAAATGACATAATTGAGGCATGTTTGCCTAGAGGATATGCAATGCAATTGATGATATATATATATACTCTCTTGATAAGATATGAAGCCATGGTTGTTGGATAAAATGATAATGATGCCAATGAGATGATTGAGGCATGGTTGCCTAAGTGATGATGAGTAAATGAGAATGAAATTTATAATAAAATAATGAATGTATTGTGTGTCTAATGTGTTATTCCATTTTCAGAGTTTTGTTGGTGGTGGCATGCCTATAGTAACAATCTCTTAAAGTTAGGTTGGGCTTGATCCTTGAAGCCAAGTTGGGTTGAAGTTTAGCATGTTTTGGTATGGCAATCTTTGATCTTTATTGAGGATATTCTACTGTGTTTGCAGATATAGGTAGTAATGGAGTCCCATTCACGTCAGACTGTAGAAGGCAGTGCTGAGAGTGTAGCTCCAGGAGAGAGTAGAGATGGAGCTAGAGTTGATAGAGTTAGTGAGGCACCTATTTCTGTGCCAGAGAGATCAGCTGTAGAGGAGGTTCCTCCAGGTTGGTTAAGGCATATGATAGAACTATTGAGGCCAGCTCCAGTGCAGCCACCACCACCACCACAGCCTCAGGTGCCGGTAAGACATTATGATAAGTTGAGAAAATATGGGGCTGAAGATTTCTTAGGTACTACCGATCCTGAAGTGGCTGAGCAGTGGTTGGATAAAGTGCAGAGGATATTCATCCAGTTGCAAGCTACTCCAGATGAGAAATTTGACTATGCTGGAACCCTCCTACAGAAAGATGCCTATGACTGGTAGAAGACGGCTCCTCATGCCATGGATGATCCACCTACATTATCCTATGGTGATTTTCTGAGGGAATTCGAGCAGAAATATACTCCTAGGGAGTATAAAGATATTAAGAAGATGGAATTCTTGAATTTGAAGAAAGACAACCGGACAGTAACAGAGTATGAGATTGAGTACATCCGGTTGAGTCATTATGTCGGGGGAATTATCTCTTATGAAATAGACTGGTGCAGAAGATTTGAGGAGGGATTGAGGCCCTCTATCATGTGCATTGTGGCTGGTTCTCGGTACCAGGATTTCTCTCAGCTTGTTGCAGTAGCTAGAAGTGTTGAGAGAGCGCAGAGCATTGCAGCAGCTGCTACTGAGGAAGAGACTAAAGTAAGGAGACCCCAATTTGAGGCAGGGTCTTCACCTGTGAAGAGGGGTAGAGGAAGTTTTATTCCGAGGATCAATAGGAGTCAGAGGCAGTCGGGCAGATCAGTGCAGTATCAGAGGCAGAGGCTGAGACCGACAGTCTCTGTAGCGAGTGCCCCAACTCCCGTGATGCAAAGGTCTTCTCCACCTGTATGTGTTCACTGTGGCAGGCCACATGGGGGTGTTTGTTGGAAGACTGGTGTATCCGGAGTATACTTTAGATGTGGGTCACGAGATCATTTTATTAAAGATTGTCCCAAGATGCAAGATGATAGGCAGACAGATACTGCAGTTTCTCGACCCAGTGTCAGCAGAGGTGGTCGAGGGGGCAGAGGTTTCAGTAGAGGTGGTAGACCTAGATTTAGTCAGAGAGGAGGATCTTCATCCAGAGGCAAGGTAACTGCAATTTTCAAAAGTTGTACTGGAGGTTCTTAATAGTGCATATAACAGACTCCAGAAAATGGAAAGTAGAGAAAAATTGGGTCGAAACGGAACACCATGGTTTTTCTCGAAAACGTATAGTTTGAGAGATACAGTGGATTCTTGACCAAGGGTATTTTCGTTATTCTTGTGATAATAATTTATACACTGGAAAACAAGACACGTAAAGTTATCCGAAGTAAACGGAAGGACTCCGCAGTGATCGATGTTGAAGAACGAACCTAAGTGGAGACCCGAATCACATAAGGACCTAAAGGAAATTTTTACAAAAGTCATGGGCATGAGCGTAATTTTTATAAATTAGTTCAAAATCAAGAATGAATGTCGGAAATGGAAACGAGAGGTTGAAAGGAGGAGAACGGTACATTTTCAATTCAATTGAAACGGTACCACCCGGTTACGAAGAAAAGGCAAAACCTTCAATTGAAGGGTATTTTGGTCTTTTCACTTCCACCCATTTTATAGAAAAGGGACACATGGCATAGAAATTTTCTAGAAAAGGGACACATGGCATAGTAATTTTCTAGAAAAGGACACATGGCAAAATCTTGTTTAAAGACACTTTTGGGCTGGATTAATCTTAACCCTCCATATGGCACCATCCTAGTTAAAGATACTTTTGTGGTGGTTACATCTTAACCCTCCAAAATGAAATTAATTAAATAAATGGAAAATGGAAAAATATAAAAAGGGAGAGAAGGATGATTAAAGAACTAAGGACACATTTTTCTCTCCATTTTTGAGAGGTATGGCCGAATTCTCTCCACCAAAAAAAGGGAAGGAATTTTTCAAGTGTTCAAATGGATTTTTGGAAGGAAAAGCTTGATTTTAAGGTAAGGATTCCAATTCTATCTTTAGTTTATTCATTTGATTGATAGTTTTCAAGTTATCAATGAAAGAAAAGTTGGGAAGATTATGGGAAAGTTAAGAAAGTGAAGAGGAATTAGATTAAATGATCCATACATGTAGAAGTGATGAATAAATGGTAATTAGTAGCTTTAGATAGCAAGAATCAAGGCTTGAACATATGGTTTTTATCATGTTCTTATTATGGAAGTTATGAAAATTATAGGAAATCAAAGGGATAAAGAAGAAGAAGGGAAGAAAGAATAGGACAAGCAAGGAACAAAGCAAATAAACAAGGTTTGGTACTTAAATCATTGCCCTTTTCAATTAATTCACATATTTTGCATTATGGGACTTTTGAAATGGTTTTGAAATAATGTTCTTATGTGTGGTAAATATGAGGGAAAGTACTCTTGAACCATTTGTAATCAATTGATTGTGAAAAGAATGAAAACAAAACAAACTAGCTAAACTTTGCTCAATTATCCATAAACTTTGATGAACTTTTAATCACCCCTTTGGTTTGATTTTTGAAAGAGGGACCCTTAGTCCTTCAATGGTATCACAAAAGGAGTCTAAAAATCAATTTTACAAGAAAAAAATGAATTTCCCTCAAGTTTTGAAAATTTGGGCCGAATGGTCCCTTTTGGGCACCATTCTGCAGCTTTCATTTTGGGCAGTCTGTTGAAGGGGCAAACGAAAGAAATTTTCGACGAAATTTTACATGCAATTAGTTAACTTATGAAATTGTTTTCCTGCAAAAATTCATCCAAAAATAAGGTTGTTTACTTGGTCAAAAATGTTGCCAAAGTTGACTAATTTTCAGCAGTAAAAACAGATTTTATTATTTAGTTGTCGCGCGCCATTGCGTTGCCGATTTTACGCACCGTGCTACTATTCATTTGGTCATTTTTCTAAATGTGTTAAAACTTGAATATTATGATATAGAGTGATGTTATATCATTTAAAATGACACAAAAGGGGTTGGAATAATCAGAAAGGCATCATGAGAAGTTATCCTAGTAATATATGCATTATGGAAAAATCATGACCTATTGAATATCATGACCAAAGTAATTTAATAAATTATTTATGCTCTACTTGGTATATCAGAACCCTTGAGATAAGGGTATGATGCATCATACTATTACTGCAGTACTGCTTATGACATGATATGATATTCTGGCTGAAGGCCGATGATTACAATGACATGATCAATGATACAATGATAATGGCCATTGGCACATGTGCAAGAATTATGATGAAAGATAATGAAATATGATCATGACAAGATATGTTATCATGACCCTTCCTTATCCGTTGATGTTCTGTTAAACCAGTAGAGCAACCAAAATGATAAAAGCAAGAAAAATGATTTAAATTCAAATTATTCAGTCAAGCCTTTTTACCTTCTGTGTTTTGTATTTATTCCTTTCAATTATTTAAAGTATATAAATGTATGTTCAAATCATTCTTTCATTTTAATTATTTATTGCAATGATTTAAGTACCCACTAAGCAATTGCTTAGCGAGTTTAGTTTCCCTCTAAACTCGTAGGTTAAACGAGGAGACGAGATTGCAGCATATCCTGCGCAGCTGGCCTTGACTACTACTTTGGGTAGGAGTTTGGATATGATTGATTGTAGCAATATGGCATGTACATAAGCTTGTATGATCTAGCAAATAAATGTATTATACTGAAAAGCTAGAACACGTACACTGCTAGAAATCTAATAAATCTTATTTGGGTTTAGCATTTATGTATGCAAGTATAGAAGTGTGAATTATTCTTGCAGGATTGTAGTTGAGGTTATAAGGGTGGATTATTGGGAGTGTGCTTGAGTTGAATTGTGAAACAAAATGTTTTTCAAAAATAAGAAAAATCAGTTTTGGCGACACTTGGGACCTCCATTTTTAGGGGAGGTTATGCCAAATTTTTAAAATTTTTTTTTAAATCTGTACTTAAAATTGGCTAAATAAAATATTAAGACACAACCACCATGAGATAACAGTCCATCTTGGTCTATAAACGTAGGCTAAGATGGGGTGTTACAGATCCAGGATCTACTCATTCATACATAAGTGCATCTATCTTGCCTGTTTCTGAATTGCATTCAGAGTCCTTAGGATTTGATGTCTTAGTGACAAATCCTTTAGGACATAGTGTTGTGGTGAGTAAGGTGCATCGTGATAGTGCTGTTGTGGTGCAAGGTGAGGAATTTCTTGGTGATCTGATTGAAATGCCTTTTAAGGAGTATGATTTAATCTTAGGTATGGATTGGTTGTCTAAGCATGGAGCTGTGGTAGATTGTCAAAAGAAGTGTGTGACTTTGAGAACCAGTGTTGGTAAGAGTGTGATGATATCTAGTGAGCAGAGACAACTTGCATCCTTGTTTGTATCAGCTGTAACAGCTAGAAAGTTGATTAGAAAAGGGTGTGATGCTTATCTTGCTCATGTTGTGGATACTAGAGTAGTGGGTTCTCAACTTAATAATATAACCACAGTTGCAGATTTTCCGGATGTGTTTCCTGAGGAGTTGCCAGGGTTACCCCCTGAGAGAGAGGTGGAGTTTGGTATCGATTTGTTGCCTGGTACCACTCCCATCTCTATCACTCCTTATATAATGGCACCTGCTGAATTGAGAGAGTTGAAGGTGCAGTTATAGGAGTTTTTGGATAAAGAGTTTATTCGCCCTAGTGTTTCTCCTTGGGGAGCTCCTGTGTTGTTTGTGAAGAAGAAGGATGGTACTTTGAGGTTATGCATTGATTATAGGCAATTGAATAAAGTGACTATTAAGAATAAATATCCTTTGCCTAGGATTGATGATCTTTTTGATCAATTGAAGGGAGCAGCGGTGTTTTTCAAGATTGATTTGAGATCAGGGTACCATCAACTGAGGGTTAGAGCTGAAGATGTTTCTAAGACAACTTTCCGCACCAGATATGGGCATTATGAGTTTTTGGTGATGCCTTTTGGGTTGACGAATGCACCTGCAGCTTTCATGGATTTGATGAATAGGGTGTTTAGGCCCTATCTGGATCAGTTTGTGGTAGTTTTCATCGATGATATTCTGGTGTATTCGCGTAATGAAGAAGAACATGACAAGCATTTGCGGATTGTGTTACAGATTTTGAGAGAGAAGCAGTTGTATGCTAAGCTGTCAAAGTGTGAGTTTTGGCTTGACCAAGTAACTTTTCTGGGTCATATAGTTTCAGTAGATGGTATAAGAGTCGATACAAGTAAAGTTGAAGCTATTTTGAATTGGAGTCCACCAAAGTTTATGACTGAAGTTAGAAGTTTTTTGGGTTTGGCAGGCTATTATCGACGATTTGTGAAAGGTTTTTCTTTGATAGCTACTCCACTCACCAGATTGCTTTGGAAGGGAGTTAGATTTGTGTGGATGGATCAGTGTCAAGCTAGCTTTGAGCAGTTGAAAGAAATGTTGACTCAAGCACCTGTTCTTACTTTACCCATGGAAGATAAACCATATGTGATTTACAGTGATGCTTCACATAATGGTTTAGGATGCGTTTTGATGCAAGAGGGTAAAGTCATAGCTTATGCTTCTCGGCAGTTGAAGCCGCATGAGCTTAATTATCCGACTCATGATTTGGAGTTAGCAGCTATAGTGTTTGCTTTGAAGATTTGGCGACACTACTTATATGGGGAAAAATGTTTAATCTATACGGATCACAAAAGTTTGAAATATTTGGGTGTTCAGAAAGAGCTGAATCTTCGGCAAAGGCGATGGTTAGAACTGATTAAATGTAACACCCCCATACTCTATATAAGTACTATACATATACCTTGTATACATGCAGTACGTATATAAAGTATAAGAATGTCACATTTAACTTCAGATTAAAACCTATACTCTAGTTCCAAACAATAATACATTTTATTTAAAAACACATTTACAAAATCATTATACTTTCGATAATCTTACATATATTTAATAATCTTGTTTTTACCAAAATTCGTTTATACATATGAATATATTTTTTTTATCGAAATACAACATAATTAAATTGTACATGTATGCACCACCTTCTAGTTGGTCTCGAGATACTCTTACCCTTCTCGTGGCATAACAATTTGACTTCCAGATCATCCATCTACTCACATGCGCGATTTACATAACCGCGCTAAGCTCAAAAGCTTAGTCGTACAAATAAAATTTTAAAATATACATTACAGAAGAATCATACCTCATATTTTAACGTTATGTGTTATCATTTTCTTATCATGTTTCCCCTTTTCAATGCATTCTTCATATATATTTCCACTAATCTCATAATTTATATACATATACACATATAGCATTACAACCATTCACAATTTAATAGCTTAGCAGAACATTCATGAAATAGTATTCACAATTTCCACATCCATATACATATTACACATCATTCAACATAGTTCTCATGCCACAATAACTTTTAATAATTGATTTATGTATTGTAATCATCTCATTCCATAATTATCATCTCATTCCATGACTTACATTTAAAGCAAAGACATGCATGGGCCCAAAAAGGATCTAATATGCTATTCAAAGTTCAGAGTAGCTATTTTGGTCCATAATCACAATCATCAAGCCCGTAGGCGATAAATATATATATCTCTATCCATGGATAGTGTAACAGACCCAGTCTCTTGGACCTCAACCCGGCTAAACTCGAGGAGATCCTCAACCCGGCAAGATTGTTACTGTTTTTTAGGCTTACGACCCAGTCTTTTCACCCCAAAAAAATCACATTTCACATTTATCATTTCACATTTTTCAACTGGAATCGGCTTACGACCCGGTCTTTTCACCTATCCAGTGATTCATAGACATGCTGCCAAACCCAGAACTCTGAAACTTGAATAACATATTAGGCACACAATCATTTCATTTATCCCTTTATCAATCTCTTTTTAATTCATTTCTCATTTCATTTCTCATTTCATTTCCATAATCAAATAGGCAACCATGCCTCAATTATATCATTTACATTGTCATAGCCAATAACTATGGCTTCACATTTCATCATATCTCAATTAACATTTCATATTTCATCATAACATCACATCTTTCACATTTCATACAATTCACATTGTATACAACATAGCATTATTCATATGCATCAACAATGTAATAGATTACTTAACACATTTATAACCAAATGTGTTAAGATCCAAAGTCATATAAATACATGCAATCAAATAAGGTTTGTACTTACCTCCAGAGAACTCACACCAATCTAAATTCCTCTTCCAAGAATCCTCCAACACTTGGATTAAGGCAACACAATCTCTTCAAAACCTAATCCAAAGATAATTATACATATAAGAAAATAAGAATGATAATTAACTAGGGCAAACTCTACACATGACATGCTCACCAACACGGGCGTGTCCCTGATCGTGCCCTAAACCAACAATACAGAAACTTTGACACGCTTAGTAACACGGGTGTGTCAATGGACGTGTCACTTACTTTTTCTCACAGTAGCTGTGACACGCTCAGTAACATGGCCGTGTTAATGGTCCTGTCACAAACGTCAAACTCAGTACCGTTGACACGCCCAACAACATGGCCGTGTCAGGCAAAAATCATGCATTTTGAACTCTCATCCATGTAAACACAAACACTTCAAAACCCATACTACATCACCCTTAATCAACATCTTGGTTATATTCATCAATTACCTATCAATTTAACACTTATATAACTTCAATATATCATAATAATAATTATTATATACATCACCATGTATCAACTACTCAATTCCCCAATTCATTTATATGAAACCCTTACTAAACAATCTCAACAATCCATCATCATCCTCACAAATAACCATATTATCATCATCTAAATACCAATTCAACATATCTATATACTTCAATCTTTCATTATCATCATCTTCACACACCAACCATATCAAATATAAACTCAATCAATAGAAATCAATACAAGAAAATGAATACTTTAATATTTTGCCAAATCCTCAATCTCCACCTTCAATTCTCTTAAAGCCCTTAAGAATTTGATGTATAAACCAACCAAAACCACATCTCTCTCTCTCTCTCTCTCTCTCGTTGAAGAAGAAGAAGAAGAAGAAAGAAAGAAAATCTTCTTTTCTTTATCCATACTTATCTTATATATATATATAATAATAATAATAATAATAATAAATATTTCTAAAAATCCTACACCACCATTATGCCCATCCTTTGACTTTCTTTTCTTCTTTTGTCATTATTATCATTATTAGTATTATTATTATTATTAATTAATTATATACACTTACTTTTCCTACACCAATGTATACATCATATATATGTGATGTATATGTTGATATATGTATATGTCTTATATATTGTATTTATATTTCCCCTATTTTTCAAATACCACATATATATATATATCATCCTTCATATACATCTATTCCTTATAATATTTCCTTTTAATTAATTTCAAATAATAATTTATCTTCTTTTGACTTCCATTACTTTGACTTGTATATGTTATATATATATATATCTATATCTATATATCCAACATATACACTCTCTCTTTACTTCTTTTCTCTTTCCATCAAACATATACATTAAATCCAAATACAATAATAATTCCAAAACTTTTAGGGTATACTTTGGGATATTACAATTCTACCCCTCTAAAAAGAAATTTCGTCCTCGAAATTATTCCGTACAGTAACAATCCATTCTTAACAAAATACCATCTTAACTTTCATATGAAGTTAATTATATGATTAAGTTATTATGTTATCAAATCACAACTTCTACTCTCCCCCTTAGAGTCAATCATCTTCTCTAAATTTCATAACTAATCATTATATATATATATATATTTATATCTTCTTACTTTCTTAACCAAACATTCAAAATAACTCATTACATTCCCAATGAATTTACCTTTATACAAGAATCATATCATCTTATAATATACTTATACTTCGTCCAATTATTACCTTCTAGATATTTTATCATTTCATCTCTTTATAATTACTCTCTTAACTTTAACCTTAAAAATCATTGCTTTATATCTTAATACTGATTATCCCGTCACTACAATCACTTTCAGAATAGACATTTATCAAATCTTAATTTTATAACAATATTCTTATTTTTCATACATTTAATTCCTTCTTTAACATGCTTCTCACTTAACATAAATATTAATATAATGCCTTTAAACTTACTTTACAGGTAATCAACCTTTTCCCTTTTCATCATTTACAACTGATATAGCTCAATTCATTCATGTCCATTCATGTATCAGAATATTACATCATATACATTATCACTTATATCTTATACTCTTAATACAACTATACATATTAAATCTCAATAATAATTCACGATCTTAGCGAAATTTGAATCAATTGATCTATCTGTCACAATATAACCACATTTGAATCTTATTTGATTCAAACCAACAATTAACTTATTTAAACTTATCATTAGATTTCACAATATATATATGACCTAATTCCATTAGGTCAAACTTATATTCAAATTCTAATCTCCTCGGATCCATTTTTCAGCTTTTTGAAATTATGATTATTAATAACAAATCACTTCAAATTATCTTAGTAAAATTTTCACAAAATTCTCATGATTATCTCATACCATATTTACTATCCATAGTTCACTCACTTAAACCTTAAGCCCATCCATTTCTTCTCTTCATACCATAAACATATTCAGTATAACTTTCAATCACATTTTGTAATTTCTCCCATTTAATATCTTCTCACATTTCATACCATTACTATTTTTACAATAATTACCTGTTTATCACATTATCCATAACTCAAAACATTTTCACAGTTCTCTTTTCTTCCATATTTTCTATAATTATAAACAAATTTCTAACATAAAATGATAAAGTATAACTTTACTAGTCATAACTCTTGACCATGTTTCTAGAAACATAATTATCAATCTCATCAAAACTGTACTACAATCATATTATCTCAGTCCCAAATCTATGGATAACAAAACTAACCGGCCAAATATACTAAACAAATCATATGGCCATAGGAGATTTATGGTCACACCTGTGGCTTATAAATCAATATTGTCCCTCTATTATTCTGCTTCCAATCTTTCCAATTACAATACTAAGTTGTATTGCAAGGATTACATATTTATTCTCTGAACTTTTGCTACACCAAGAGGTAACACATTTCAACTCCGTTTCAAACCAATTTGTACTCTATTATATGATCTTCATTAGCCTAATTCATGATCAACAATATTATCTTTAATATTTCTTATGCACATCATTCGATCATATGCAAATTTTTACACAACTTCCATTTATTACTCCATTTCTAATCTATTTCTAATCCATTTATAATCTCTTATTATATATAAATACATAGGACTTTTCCACATGTAGATAGTTTGGGACTCAAAATATTATATGATCATCAAGTTCAGTGATTACCATAACAATTTCACTGTCCAGTATTACTCGAGTCCATTCTTACTCTTAATTTCGTCACATAGTCTAGCTCTGCGCAGGTCAAGACCTAATCTTTCCTAGGTCCGCTAATACATGCAATATCATTCTCCATATCACTAGACCAGTAGTTATACCACATACACATTCATAGGTCACATTCATAATTCGACTCACTTCCCACATTTCTTACATATTACAATTACATTCATATCGAAAAACTCACCTCACATATCCTATACATGTATACACATAATCATGCAATTTTATTTAATTTCTCTTTTGCATACAATCTATATAAATTTAATGTTTATTACTTTTCTTTGAACATTATCTTTCTCATTCTTTTAACATGACTTAAATTATTCATCAACATAACAAATATATACACTCTATTCATAATAATATTTCACACAAATCTTTGTCACATTTCTAATGTGACATTCTCTCTCACATTTATTTTTAAATGCATTTAGTATACCCTTCATATCCATTTTCACCATTTCTATTCAAATGACTTAAAGTAACTCATTTTCATATGCTTAATCACTTTCCTTTTATTTCAAAACAAATTTTCATACTATCAATCACATTACCCAATTCATAGTATTCTCATATGCAATAATATTCATTCCAAATAGCTCATATGTTTAACTTACATTAAACTATCGATATCTAAATAATCCTTATCAAATTTCCATTAAAACTCTAAACTCTCAACTTACTACTTTTACCTAAACTTCAATTTACTAATTTCATTTTCTTAATATCAACTTTAAAACATCTTATATATATACCACAAAGCAACATCAAAACATATAACTTTCACAATTATTAAAGCTTATTTAAAAAATCCAAATGTCACATATTACCACCCTTAACATGAACTTTATCAACACTTAAGCACATCACATTTCTAACATTAACATCACAATGTTTACATTAAAATAACAATACAAACAACACCATTATATCTCCCTACTTAACCAACATCATCTCTTTTTCTTTTAAAAACCTTAACTTTACATACCCAAACCTTAAATGGTCACACTTTGGCTATACCAATCAACTCACTTAATATTCCACCATACTCTCTTCATTTAATAGCATATCTATCCATATTAACAATCCAACAATATTTCCTCTCTCTAGTAATCCAAGCATAAGGTTTATTAGAAAGAGATTCAAATTGTAGAGGAAAGAGTACATACTTTAATCTTAATTTTATTTTCATCTCATTTTCAACTTTATTCTCCTATTCATTTTTTTTTAATATTACAATAACATTTCAATAATCAATATTTCAAATTTTGCTTTCCTTAAGTAAACTCCCATTCTTTAATTTATCAATTAAACTTGTATAAATTTTCCCATATCATTTCTTTCTCTAATTTTCCTTTCATGTAGAACCTCATCCAAACACTATCATCCATCTCATCTAATTCAGATACATTACAATTCACATAATGCCACATCCGAGACCAACCTAGGTGTTAAGGTATATACATGTATCACAAATTTCATCTTTTGAAAACTTTTCTTTTTAATTCTACTTAGGCCGAGAATCTCGAACCTAAGCTCTGATACAAAAATAATTGTAACACCCCCATACTCTATATAAGTACTATACATATACCTTGTATACATGCAGTACGTATATAAAGTATAAGAATGTCACATTTAACTTCAGATTAAAACCTATACTCTAGTTCCAAACAATAATACTTTTTATTTAAAACACATTTACAAAATCATTATACTTTTGATAATCTTACATATATTTAATAATCTTGTTTTTACCAAAATTCGTTTATACATATGAATATATTTTTATCAAAATACAACATAATTAAATTGTATATGTATGCACCACCTTCTAGTTGGCCTCGAGATACTCTTACCCTTCTCATGGCATAACAATTTGACTTCCAGATCATCCATCTACTCAACTGCACGATTTACATAACCGCGCTAAGCTCGAAAGCTTAGTAGTACAAATAAAGTTTTAAAATATACATTACAAAAGAATCATACCTCATATTTTAACGTTATGTGTTATCATTTTCTTATCATGTTTCCCCTTTTCAATGCATTCTTCATATATATTTCCACTAATCTCATAATTTATATACATATACACATATAGCATTACAACCACTCACAATTTAATAGCTTAGCAGAACATTCATGAAATAGTATTCACAATTTCCACATCCATATACATATTACACATTATTCAACATAATTCTCATGCCACATTCACTTTTAATAATTGATTTATGTATTGTAATCATCTCATTCCATAATTATCATCTCATTCCATGACTTACATTTAAAGCAAAGACATGCATGGGCCCAAAAAGGATCTAATATGCTATTCAAAGTTCAGAGTAGCTGTTTTGGTCCATAATCACAATCATCAAGCCCGAAGGCAATAAATATATATTTCTCTATCCATGGATAGTGTAACAGACCTAGTCTCTTGGACCTCAACCCGGCTAAACTCGAGGAGATCCTCAACCCGGCAAGACTGTTACTATTTTTGAGGCTTACGACCCAGCCTTTTCACCCCAAAAACATCACATTTCACATTTATCATTTCATATTTTTCAACTGGAATCGGCTTACGACCCGGTCTTTTCACCTATCCAGTGATTCATAGGCATGCCACCAAACCCAGAACTCTAAAACTTGAATAACATATTAGGCACACAATCATTTCATTTATCCCTTTATCAATCTCTTTTCAATTCATTTCTCATTTCATTTCTCATTTCATTTCTCATGTCACTTATTTTTTCTCACAGTAGCTGTGACACACTCAGTAACATGGCCGTGTTAATGGTCCTGTCACAAACGTCAAACTCAGTACCGTTGACACACCCAACAACATGGCCGTGTCAGGCAAAAATCATGCATTTCGAACTCTCATCCATGTAAACACAAACACTTCAAAACCCATACTACATCACCCTTAATCAACATCTTGGTTATATTCATCAATTACCTATCAATTTAACACTTATATAACTTCAATATATCATAATAATAATTATTATATACATCACCATGTATCAACTACTCAATTCCCCAATTCATTTATATGAAACCCTTACTAAACAATCTCAACAATCCATCATCATCCTCACAAATAACCATATTATCATCATCTAAATACCAATTCAACATATCTATATACTTCAATCTTTCATTATCATCATCTTCACACACCAACCATATCAAATATAAACTCAATCAATAGAAATCAATACAAGAAAATGAATACTTTAATATTTTGCCAAATCCTCAATCTCCACCTTCAATTCTCTTAAAGCCCTTAAGAATTTGATGTATAAACCAACCAAAACCACATCTCTCTCTCTCTCTCTCTCTCGTTGAAGAAGAAGAAGAAGAAGAAAGAAAGAAAATCTTCTTTTCTTTATCCATACTTATCTTATATATATATAATAATAATAATAATAATAATATTCTTATTATTAAATATTTCTAAAAATCCTACACCACCACTATGCCCATCCTTTGACTTTCTTTTCTTCTTTTGTCATTATTATCATTATTAGTATTATTATTATTATTAATTAATTATATACACTTACTTTTCCTACACCAATGTATACATCATATATATGTGATGTATATGTTGATATATGTATATGTCTTATACATTGTATTTATATTTCCCCCATTTTTCAAATACCATATATATATATATATCATCCTTCATATACATCTATTCCTTATAATATTTCCTTTTAATTAATTTCAAATAATAATTTATCTTCTTTTGACTTCCATTACTTTGACTTGTATATGTTATATATATATATATATCTATATATCCAACATATACACTCTCTCTTTACTTCTTTTCTCTTTCCATCAAACTTATACATTAAATCCAAATACAACAATAATTCCAAAACTTTTAGGGTATACTTTGGGATATTACATTAAAGACTATGACTGTTTGATTGATTATCATCTTGGTAAGGCGAATGTAGTTGCTGATGCCTTGAGTCGGAAGTCTTTGGCAGGTTTGGCTGTTTATTCACTCTCGTTGCTTGTTGAGTTGAGAGAGTTGCATGTTAGTTTTGAAGTATGTGATGATGGTGCATTATTGGCTCAGTTACAGTTGAGACCAGTATTGTTGGATCAGATAAAGGAGGCTCAATTGGCTGATGAGAAAATTCAGAAGATTGTATCAGATTGCCAAAATGGGGGAGAGCCGAGATTTCTATGTGAAAAGTGATGGTAGCCTTTGGTTCAAGGATAGGTTGTGTGTTCCTGTTGATGATAGTTTAAGAATGATTATTTTAGAGGAAGCACGCCAATCGGTTTTTGCTATGCATCCAGGTAGTACAAAGATGTACCATGATTTGAAACAACACTACTGGTGGTCTGGTATGAAGAGAGACATAGTGAAATTTGTGTCCAAATGTCTCACTTGTCAGAGGGTGAAAGTTGAGCATCAAGTTCCAACAGGGTTGCTTCAACCTTTAATAGTGCCTGAATGGAAATGGGAGAGAGTGACAATGGATTTTGTATCTGGGTTGCCTTTGACTCAAAAGAAGCATGATGCTGTCTGGGTGATTGTTGATCGATTGACTAAGACAGCTCATTTTCTTCCAGTTTGGATGGACTATTCTCTTGAAAGGTTAGCTGAGCTGTATATTAGTGAGATAGTGAAGTTCCATTGAGTCCCAATTTTTGTAGTGTCTGATCGAGATCCCTGGTTTACTTTGAGGTTTTGGAAGAGTTTACATGGTGCTTTGGGTTCTCGATTGCACTTTAGTACTGCTTTTCATCCACAGACAGATGGGCAATCAGAAAGAGTGATACAGATTATTGAGGATATGTTGAGAAGCTGTGTCATTGATTTCTCTGGAAGTTGGGACAGATTTTTGCCACTTGTGGAATTTGCTTACAACAACAGTCATCAATCCAGTATTGGTATGGCACCATTTGAGGCATTGTATGGTAGAAGATGCAGAACACCTTTATGTTGGAATGAAATTGGAGAGGGCAAGTTAATTGGTCCTAATTTGGTTAAAGAGACTGAAGAGAAAGTGAAGATAATTCGGGATCGGTTAAAAGCAGCTTCAGGTCGATAGAAATCTTATTCAGATTTAATGAGGAGAGACATAGAGTTTGATATTGGAGATAAAGTATTTTTGAAAGTGTCTCCTTGGAAGAAGATTTTAAGATTTGGTTGAAAAGGAAAGTTGAGTCCTCGTTTCATTGGACCGTATGAAATTTTAGAAAGAGTTGGGCCAGTTGCTTATCGTCTTGCTTTGTCGCCTGAGTTGGATAGAATCCATAATGTATTCCATGTTTCTATGTTATGGAGGTACATATCAGATCCATCTCATATTTTGCCAGTTCAATCCATTGAGGTGAATTCGGATCTGACATTTGAAGAAGAACCAGTTATTATTTTGGCACATGAAGTGAAAGAGTTGATACATAAGAAAGTGCCACTGGTGAAGGTTCTTTGGAAGAATCATGGTAGAGAAGAGGCAACTTGGGAAAGTGAGCAAGCAATGCGAGATCAATATCCTCAACTGTTTCAGACTTGATATCAAGTAATTTCAAGGACAAAATTTCTTTTTAGAGGGGGAGAATTGTAATATCCCAAAGTGTGCCCTAGAAGTTTTGATATTTTTATTGCAATTGGATTGAATGTATATGTTAATTTGAAAGAGAAAAGAATTTAAGAGAGAGTGTATATATGGAAATATATACAACATATACACAAGTCAAAGTGAGTATAGTCAAGAAGATATTTATTTATTTTGAATTAATGAAATTAATTAAAAGAAAATTAATTGAATGGAAGAGAGGAATTGGATTATTATATTATTATAAATGCTTGGTGGAGATTTAATTGAAGAGTAAATATTTGACTTTGCTTCTTTTAGTCTTCATTTTCTTCTTCTCCATTTGTTGGCCGGCTCACCCAAAGACTAAAGAGAGAAAGAGAGGTTTTGAGTTCTAATAGCAAATTGAAGGAAGAATCAAGTGATTAAGTTGAAAATTTGTGAAGTTTCATCAACTTTGGTAAGTTCTCTCTTGATTTCTCTTGTTTTATTTGAAGTTGTGAATGAGTTGATTGTTGATTTGTGATAGTGTGAATAGGTTTGATTGTGGTGTATTTGTATGTGTTGGAATTGAGTTAAAGATAAGAAGTTAAGTTGGATTAAAGGAAAGAGTAAGTTGTTGGAAGTGAAAATGTTGTGGTTGTGTTTTGGGGTTTGTGGTGATGATTATGATTTGTGTTTGATGTATGTTTTGAGTTGTTTGGTGTTTTTGCAAGTTTGTTATTGTTTTTGGGTGTGTTTAATTAAGTTTGGTTGAAGTGGAAAATGGTGGAAGAAAGTGGTTTGTTGGATGTAGTGTTGTGGTGGCCGAAATCTGTATTTTTGGCCTGACACGCCCATGAGCACGACCAGGTCTTTAGGCGTGTCAATGGTTCTGTGTTATTGAAGAATTGACACGGCCATGAGCATGCCCGTGTTGTTGGACGTGTTAATGTTTCTGTGAGACAGAATGTATTACACATTCAGTGACACGCCCGTGGTTCTGAACGTGTCATAGCTTCTGTGTTGTGAGTTTAGGGCACGGTCAGGGACACGCCCGTGTTGTTGAGCGTGTCATGTGTAGAGTTTGCATCTCATGTGTATTATTCCTTTTTGGATTAGGTTGCAAAGAGGTTGATTTGCTCTAACTTAAGTGGTGAAGAATTCTTGGAAGAGGAAGGGTAGAGATTGGTGTGAGTGATTCATAAGGTAAGTACAAACTATATTATTGCATACATTTACATGACATTGGGACTTAACACATTTGGTTGTAAATGTGTTAAGTAATCTATTACATTGTTGATACATTTGATTAATGTTATGATTGGTATAATGTGAATTGATTAATGTAAATTGAGATATAATGAGATGTGAAACCAATGTGGTTGGTTATAATGATGTAAATGACATAATTGAGGCATGTTTGCCTAGAGGATATGCAATGCAATTGATGATATATATATACTCTCTTGATGAGATATGAAGCCATGGTTGTTGGCTAAAATGATAATGATGCCAATGAGATGATTGAGGCATGGTTGCCTAAGTGATGATGAGTAAATGAGAATGAAATTTATAATAAAATAATGAATGTATTGTGTGTCTAATGTGTTATTCCATTTTCAGAGTTTTGTTGTTGGTGGCATGCCTATAGTAACAATCTCTTGAAGTTAGGTTGGGCTTGATCCTTGAAGCCAAGTTGGGTTGAAGTTTAGCATGCTTAACTCCCCTTGAAGCTTGGTTGGGTGTAGTCCTTGAAGCCTAATTGAGATGTTACAACCCTTGAAGCTAGGTTGGGTTTGGTTCTTGAAGCTAAGTTGGGTTGATACTTATCATGCTTTGTTCCCCTTGAAGCTTGGTTGAACCTAAATCCTTGAAGCCTAGTTGGGATAATGATAATGATAAATGTGATAATTAAACCAAAACATTAACTCTGAAAGTTGAATGGCATATTAGTGTCTTTGGGCCCATGCTTGTCTTTGTTTTCAATGTGATTTTTAAATGGTGAAATCAATGAATAATGAGATACATGTTTATGAGATATAATGTTATGAGATGATTATAATACATAAGTATCTTATTGAAAATGAATGTAGCATGGGATGCTATGTTGAGTAATGGAACTATAAAGATACAACTTGAATACTTTGATATGATGTTGAATGAAGTAAGGTGTTGAAATATAATATTCCTTTGAAAGGTGTATGAAAATTTATTGTGTGACATTGGCATTGCATCAAAATATAGTACTATTGTAGTTTGTACCACTAAGCCGTTGGCTTAGCGCGAATGTGATTCATCGCGCAGGTGACAGGGAAGAACCGGAGAGTTCCTCTAGGCTGGGTAGAGTCTAGATCTTGAGGTGTTGATAGTGGAGTTTAAAGATCAAAGACATATTGCCAAACATATATATATTTTATGTTTTGTAAAACTTGAGTATTGATGTATATGTATTTGTAAATATTTATTATATTTTCCGTTACGTTTTGAATAAACATTTTATCTATTGTGTTTTATAATATAACTTAAATGTTTTAAATTTGTTCATATTATTGTAAAGGGATGGTTTGTGTGTTTTGTAAACCGTGGCATTTCTATATTCAGTATACGTATATTACGATCGTATTAGCATGTTGTGTACGTATACGGGGTATAGAGGTGTTACAGCCGTGTTACTGGGTGTGTCAGGCCAAAACCCTGAAATCGACACCAAAAACACCACATCCAATAAACATCTTTCTTTTACCGTTATTATCCCCACACAAACTCAACCAAACCCATTAATATACCATAATAAACTTGCATAACATCAAAACAACTCATTTACATGCATCAAAACACAATCACAACCATGTTTTACAACTTAACACATACACAATCCACAACTCTTGTTTTCTTCACCAAACTTAACATTTTTTTCAATCCAACCCCAAAATCAAAGTTAATTAGACCAAACAACCTCAAACACACCAAAATCAACCATACACACAACTACATCAACCATCCACCAAACTCAAATACACAAACTCAAAAGAAATCAAAGAAACAAGTTGGAAACTTACCAAAAGTGAAGAAAATCCTTAAAACTCCAACTTGATCTCTTGAAATCCTTTAATTGCTTGAGTTAGGAATCAATAAAACCTCTATTTCCCTTTGGCAATGGTGATGGCCAGCTAACCAAGAGAAGAAAGAAGAAGATGATAAGAAAGTCAAACCAACCTCTACTCTTAACCACTTAAATCTCCGCTTAATTTCCACCAAGTATTAAATTATTATAATAATATAAATATCATCTTTCACTCACATCTAATTTCTATTTTATATAATTAAATATATCATTTGACCATAAATAAATGTTGACTTGTATATTTTGTATATATCTTTATATATACAACTTATACACACTTCCCTTTTCCTTTCTTTTCACTTAATCAAATATACACACTTTAAATCATTTAATTCAATTTCAACAATTAACATTTCCAAAATTTTAGGGTATCATTTGGGATATTACATTACCGAATGGTCAAATCATTCAAAATAGTGCACATAGAATAATTTTAGCATGGACTCTATTTTATTAAATCAAGGAAATGACCAAAAATATAAAGCCAACATACACAAGATTACTCCTATCTCCAACTGGCCCTTTCAAGTTTTCTAATTGACAATTTTCTCTCATTTAGCCCTAATTTTTGCCTAGCCTTCCCTTTTGGGTTTTCAAAACTAGTGAATTGCTCTAACTTTTGTCTATGCCACCCTTTTTTGGGTTTTCAACCTAGCAAGCTTCTTTTTTTTAAAAAAATAAAACCTCTTCAATATGTCAATTTTCACTGGCTCACTAAACTCATTTCTGTCCATGTCTGACAACTTGAATGCGCCCTTGCTAATGACTTGCTTCACTATATACAACCCTTCCTATCAAGGTCTAAACTTCCCTCTTGGATCAGGGACATTAGGATTGCATGCTTCAACATTAAGTCACCGACCTTAAGCTTTCTTATCTTAACCCTTTTGTTGTCGACTCAAGCTATTTTCCTTTGATATAGTTGGTGATGATACAATGCCTTTAACCTTTTTTCTTCTAACAAGACTAGTTGTGCATATCTACTTCCTACCCTTCCATTTTAGGCAATTCAGCTTCTAGGACCACCCTCAGTGATTTAATCTCAATTTGAATCAGCAATACTACTTCCATCCCATAAACTAAGGAAAATGGCATCATTTCAGTCGGGGTTCACACACTAGTCCTATACCCCCATAAAGCAATTGGAAGCATTTCTGACCAATCCCTGTATGTCTTGGTCATTTTGGACGAACTTTTCTTAATCATTTTTTTCATTACTTCCACTGAACCATTAGCCTTTCGTCTATAAGGGATGATAGGTGATGGTGAATCTGGTACTTTGAGAATAAATCCTTAATAGCCCCTTGAAACTATACCCCATTGTCTGATATCACACTGTATGGGAACCCATATATGCAGATGAGATTCTTCTTGATAAATTTAGCCATTTGCCTTGCCCCTAGCTTCTTAAAAGACTTGGCTTGAACCCATTTTGAAAAAATAATTGACTGCTACTACAATGAATCGGTGACCATTTGAAGCTGTAGGATGTATCTCTCCAATAATGTCAATCACCCAAGTTGCAAACGGCTAGGGTGAAGACATAAATGTAATTCTTCAGAAGGCAAGTGATTCAAGTTTCCATACATCTAGCACTAATGGCACTTCTTTAAAAAGTTAGTACAATTTTTTGCCATAGTCAACCAATAGTAACCTTATCGGATTATCATATTAACCAGGGCTAGCCCATTCATGTGGGGTTCACAACTTCCTGCATGTATTTTTAACATGATATGCTCAACTTCAAACTTCCTCAAGCATCTTAAATGAACTCCATCAAGCCATTTTTGATACAACTCCCCATGATAGGTGATATATTGCAAAGGCCATCGCCTTATAGCTCTTCTATTTTCCCTTGTTGCTTCCAATGGGTATTCCCTATTTTTCAAGAATCTCCTAATGGTGTCATACCACGTATCATGGTCTGTATCAGTTCCATGATTGTCTCATACTCATAACAAGGAGTTGATGAACTAGTCAAAATCAAAGGCTTAAGAAATAACTTAACAGGATCGTCTCATATCGATGCTAGGGTGGCTAAGGCATCGGCCATCTAGTTTTCTTCCCTTGGCAAGTGTATAAATTTGCACTCCTTAAAGTTCTTTTTTCATCATCGTCAAGTAGTCATGGTATGGTTTTAACTTTTATTCTTTCAACTTCCACTCTCGATTCGCTTGGGAAAACACTAACAATGAATCACCAAAAACCTACACTTTATCAATCTTCATAATCACCAAGGTTTCTAGGCCAAAAATACATGCTTCATACTCCACCATGTTGTTTGTTACCCTAAACTTCAACTTCTTAGCTAGAGGGATGAGCTCTCCTTTAGGTTATTCTAAAATTACTCCCAGGCCACCCCCTTTTCTATTCATTTATTCATCAAAATACATCTTCCAATCTTGTACTTCTATGGCCTTTAAATGGTCATTGGGAAATTCCAAAATCACTTCTTCATCATCGAGCAATGGTTGTTGGGCTAGGAGTTATGCTATTGCTCTTCCTTTAATGGTTTTCTTGGTTATATATTCAATCTCAAATTCTTCTAAAATTATTAATCATCTTCCATATTTCCTAATTAATAAGGTGTTTCCCTTAAATACTTCACTGGATCCATCCTGGAAATTGCTAGAACATTATAAGACTGAAAGTAATGCTGCAACTTCTTAGATGACCAAACCATGGCTATGCAAGTCTTTTATAAGATACTGTACTTAATCTCATAAGGCAGGAGTTTTCTACTTAAATAGTAAATTGCATACTGAACTCCCAATTCATCTGCTTGGGCTAGCATTGCTCCTATCGACTCTTCTTTTACTGCTAAGTATAGTAACAAAGGTCTACAGGGTTTAGGTGGTTTCAAAATAGGTGGATTCGGTAAATACTCTTTTATACACTCAAAGGCCCTTTTATACTCCTCATTCCACTTGACCGGCCAGTTCTTTTTAAGCAATTTGAAGAATGGTTCACAAATCATTGTAAGCTTTGTTATAAACTTGCTAATGTATTGTAACCAACAAATAAACCCCCAAACTTCTTTTAGGGTCTATCATATCCTTGATTGCATTAACCTTGTCAAGGTTAATCTCAATGCCATTTGTACTAATCAAGTGTCCCAACAACTTGCCTTGAGTAACCCCAAACTCGCACTTCTTCATGTTCAATCTTAGCTTATACTTTACTGCTCTCTCAAAAGAATAAGTTTTGGAAATGTTGCTTCCTTGTATCAAACTTCACCATCATGTCATCAACATAAACCTCAACTTCCTTATGCATCATGTCATGAAATAAGGTGGTGGCCACCTCTTGTAGGCTGCTTCAGCATTCTTTAACCCAAACTGCATCACCCTATAGCAAAATATACCTCATGTAGTAATAAAGACAATTTTAGCTTTATCCTCTTGTGCCATTAACACTTGATTGTATCCAAAAAACCCATCTATGAATGAGTGTAGCACTATCAATAAGGACATCTATATGGGGTAAAGGGAAATCATTTGTAGGGGAAGCCTTATTTAAGTCTCTGTAATCCATACAAACCCTAATTCTTCCATCTTTCTTTGGGAGGGGAACTATGTTAGCTAACCAATCAGGATAGTCTATCACCTAAAGGAAATGACTAGTTCTACCCATTCTGGCCTTAACTGTTTAAGTTTTTATTTGATCGATTTCATGTGAGTGTAGGTAGGAATCATGTGTTCGGCTATGTCTCGATCAATTCTAGGCATATCTTTATAAAACCAAGCAAAGACTTCTTCATATTTCTTAAATATTTTTTCAAATCTCTTTCTCTCTTTAGGAGTAAGGTCGGATGCTATGCTGAGAATTTTAGGATTGTCGGTTGTTCTCAAATTTAATGATTATATGTCAACAAAGTTAATATTAAAAATGCTCATATAATCACTACTTGAATATATGCAACCATCGGAAAAAACATCACACAAATAAGCAAAATCAGACTTTATTGCATTCATCTTGGAAATGAAAATATCATCATCCTCATACAATGCGAACAAATTAAAATTAAAATCAAAATCATTGTTCTCATAATTAGAAACTAAAAGACTTTCAAATTGTTCTTCAATTAGAGCAGCAATTTCCTTTGGACTCTTATGGATCTTCAGGACAGCTTCTTTCTTCTCTTTGATGCTTGGCGCTTTATCAATTGGTAGGTCAAGTTTCTTCTTCATCTATTTCACCAACTCAGCAACATCAACAAAGATCTCAAAAGCCCATAATCATCTTCCCCACGAACATTATTGGCTTCGGCTTTCCTTGAAGTGGCCCCATGTCTGGAGCTTTAACAAAAACCTCTTCTAGTGGGGGAAAACTCATCTTCTCATTCTTGTTTGGTAAAACACCATTAATAGCTTCATCATATCCCAACCCTTTCTTTGAAATCTTAGCCCTGAAATCTCTGAAAGCTCCATTACACCTGTCTTACCCTTTCTAAGGCCATCACCATGTAGATAGTTCATATTCTTCATCATAGTCATGACCTTTGAATCTATCAGTTCATTATCAGAAATAATAGCTACTTAGAATCCATTGAGAGGCCTCTCAATCATCAGAGCATTCACCACTTCATTGTCTTCAGCCTCGATAACCATTGTCTCATCCCCATTTGGGAACTTAATCTTTTGATGCAGTGTGGAAGGAACTCCATTAAGAGGATGAAACTAGGGCCTCCCCAATAGCAGTGCAAAGGTGACAAGGATATCAAAGATTATGAACTATACCATGGATTTAATTAGGCCAGCCTTCACAATAGCTTTAAAGGTTCCTTCGGCATGCCTTTTAGTATTATCATAAGCCATAATCGTCACCTCGATTAGGCTTAGGTCCCTTGTTGACATAGCAAGCTTTGGCAAGATCTTGAGGGGGCAGATATTTATGGCAGATCCATCATTAACCATTACACATGGAGTTCTTTTCCCTTTGACCTCAACCTTGATGAAAGCAGGCAAATGTGATCTTTTCCCTCTTCCGACAAATCAGCATATGAGAATGACACCATTCCTACATCAATCTTATTCTTCGTCTTCTGAATATCCTCACATTTCACCACTCCTTCAACTTTCACAAAATTAACCAGCTCCTCTGGTGCTATAGAAGTGGAAATTGGCATGCTAGCCATAGCTTTTGTAATATCTCAAAATTTTGAGAATATTAATTTTTGAAAATTAAATAAATGATCTTAAAAGTATATATATATATATATATTTGATTAAGTGAAAAGAAAAGAGAAAGGAAAGATGTGTATATGATGTAGATATGTAGAGATATACAATATATACAAGTCAACATTTTTTATAAGGTCAAATGTCATTTTAATTAATAAGATATTAATTAATAGATAGTGGAAGATGATATTTGATTTTAATTATATAATAATAATATATATACTTGGTGGAGAATAAAAGAGGAAATTTGTGTGGTTTAAAGGAGATTTGTTGGAATGAGTGAGTGATCATGTTCTTCCTCTTCTTTCTCCATTGAAGCCAACCATCATCTTCATAAAAGGAAAGAGAGAAGTTGCTTCTTTCTAACTCAAGTAATTGAAGGATTCCAACTTGTTTCTTTGATTTCCTTTGAAAGTTTGTATGTGTGAATTGGATGTTTGGTGTAGCATGTTTTAAAGGTTGATATTGCTATGTTTGAAGTTCTTTTGTCTAGTTAACTATGAATTTTGGGGTTGGATTGAAGAAAAGGGTTAAGTTTGGTAAAGAGAATAAGAGTTTTGGATTGTGTAACTTTTGAGTTGTGAAGTCATGGTTGTAATTATGTATCTTTGCTTTTGATTGAGTTGTTTTAATGTTTATACAAGTATTATGTGGTATAACGATTGATTTGGTTTAGTTTGTATGGAGTTGAAAAGGTTAATGAAAGATAATAGTTGGATGTGACAATTATGTGTGGATATCAGGATTTTAGCCTGACACTCCCGGTGACACAGCCATGTCTTTGGGCTTGTCGATGGTTCTATTTCTAGTGTTGGTGACATGAGCAGTGACACGACAATTTCACTGAGTGTGTCACAGCTTCTGTGTTGTTGTAGTATTGACACGTGCAGTGACACACCCATGTCACTGAGCGTGTCATAGCTATTGTGTTGTTGTAGTATTTACACATGCAGTGACACGCTCATGTCACTGAGCATGTCATAGCTACTGTGTTGCAAGAGTTTTGGCACGGTCATTGACATGCCCATGTCACTGAGCGTGTCAAAGCTTTTGTGTTGTGGGTTTAGGGCACGGTCATTGACATGCTCGTATTGTTGAGCATGTCATGTGTAGAGTTTGCCCTAGATAATTCTTTCCCTTATTTTCCTTGTTGTTGAGAGGTTTTGTTTATACCTATAAGTGTATTACTAAGTGATTATGTATAATCACATTTAGTTTAGGCTTTGAAGAGGTTTGAGCTACCCTAATTCAAGTGTTGAGGGATATCTTGGAAGAGGAGGTTGAAAGTGGTGTTGTTGCCTTTAGAGGTAAGTACAAACTTTGAATAATTGTTTATATTTACATGACATTGGGACTTAACACATTTGGTTGGAAAATGTGTTAAGTTACCTACTACATTATTGGTGCATGAGAAATATGCTATGATTTTTATAATGTTACAAATGCATTATGTGTAATGTGAACTTTGTGTAAAATATGGTAATGGCCCAAAACGTATGGGTATTGCAATTTGTTATGTATAAATTAAAGATGGTATGTAAAGCCATTGGTGATGGCTATATTGATATAAATGAGATATTTGAAGCATTGTGCCTAGTTTGATCATGAGAAAATGAGAAAGGATTTGATAATGGAATTATGAAAGAATTGTGTGTCTAGTATGTTATTCAATTTTTATATGTTTTTTGCAGCATGCCTAAGACGTAATAGTCCCTTGAAGCTAGATTGGGCTTGGTCCTTGAAGCCTAGTTGGGTGTTTGTAGACCCTTAATTTTTTACCCAGTCCGGTCCAATATATTTTAATTAGTCCAAAATAATTTTTGTGTTATCCAATATATTTTAATTAGTCCAAAATAATTTTTGTGTTATTTTAATTGAATAATATTAGTTTTAGTATTTAGTTTTTATAATTAATAAAAAATAATAATAATAAATAAATAAACAAAAATAAAAATAAAAATAAAAATCGGCGATTGAAAAATCGGCGACGAAAAAATTCGTCGCCGAAAAGTTAGGACGAAATGGCCTTGGACCATTTCGCCCGTAGGAGTTTCCTACAGGCGAAATGGCCAAATGCCAATTTCGCTTGCCCAGCTCACAGGTTCCCATGGCAATCCTCGCAGCAGCCTGCAACAACTTTTTCGCCAGCAAAATTTTTCCACAACAGTTCTTTTCGCCAGGGAAATTTTTCCGACGTAATTTTTTCCGAAACCAAATTCTATTTGGTTTCGGTTTTCTTTTCTTAATTTATGTTAGTTTTCATAAACAAGTTGAATTAATCATTGAAATTTTCTATAAATAAGACCAAAACAACACAGAAAAGAAAGGAAAAAAAGAGAGGAATCGGACTTTAGACTAGAATTTTAAATTAGAACTTTACAAATCGATCAAGCATTTTAGAGAAGAATAAGCAAACAAGCAATTTAATCCATCAAAGGCAACCATCTTTCCTTTGTTCTTGTTCATCCAAGAAGTAATTTTTGGTGAACCAACAAACTAAGGTATGAATATCTAATCTCTTTTTTCTTCACAGTAGCTTGAATAATCCAATTGTTTCTTTTGATTCTAAAAACCTTAATTCATTTCTTTGTTTTCCAAAAATCTTAAAATTGTTGTTTTTGTTTCTTCTAAAACCTAAGAACCCTAATCTATTTCATCAAAATCTTAAAACCCTAATATACTTTCCAACTTTTCAAAACCTTAAATCGTTTCATTAATTTACCAAAACCCTAATCTGCTTTCCAATTTTCCAAAACCCTAAATTGAATCCTTTTCTTTCCAAAAACCCTAAAAAATATCTTTTCTGTCTCTATAAACCTTAAATCATTTTGTTTAATTCCAAAAGCTTTTAAAAAAACTCTAAATTGTTTTTCCAAATTCTAAAATCAAATACATTCTCCGAAACACTAAAAACCATAATTCAACTTCAAAACCAAGACAGTAACCCCTAACTAGTTAACCTTAAACCAAAGTTTTCTTAAACCCTAAACTCCCCCAAAAATCGTAAACCCTAATATTCCTAACCCTACCTTAAAACCTTAAAACTTTATAAACCTAAATATTAAAAATCAAACACAATAAGCCTAAAAACAACAATCCAGTCGCTAATAATCATAAACCTAATGTTTTAAAGTATCCAAACCCTAATTACATGATTTTACTCCTCAAACACTAATTTGGTTAATCAAAGAACCTTATCAATCTCTTAAGTCATAAAACTTTAATCTATTTCAATTCCCTTAAAACCTATAGTAGCCTAAACTAATAAATTCCAAAACCCTAAAATATTAATTAAAGAACTTTAAATGAGAAACAATGACCTTAATTTCTATCATTACTTGCTTTATTTTTAGATTTGATTATGTAGTCTATTATATTCTTTGATTTATTTGCAATGCTTTATTTAATTTATCGTGGATGGATGTTTATTTTATATTTTGGTGATATATTTGATGAATGGTTATTTTCTTTATCGATTTATTTAGATTTTCAAATGTTGTAAGAGGTATGTTTCTACTTTGTGGGTGCCTCATCAGTTAAATATCATGTAATTTAAATTGCTTTTATATTTTAGACCAATGTAAAGGACATTTTCGGTGGGTGTCCTATTTCGGAATGGGATGTAAAGACGTCTTTCCATCCTCGGATGGGTGTCCATTTATTTACTTTGTTTGGATTGTTGTGTGTAATATGGATAATATTGTTATATTTAAGAATTTTATAATATTAAGACCTGTAAAGGAGGCCGGTTCCATGAATCGGGCATTGTGGGGGTTCTGGTCCATTTCTCACCTTCCCCACACGTACCCAACTTTCTAAACCCATTAAGGGGTTAGGGATTCCTTAGGAATCGAGTCACCCACCCTTTCTTTTGTCCAGGCCCATCCGGGTGGCTACTCCATTTTCTCCGGACTTAGGTCTGTATTCTCTAAGGCCCCGAGCCTACAGTGCCGAAGTTATAAGAACCATTCCACCAGGAGTGGGGGCAAAAATCCCCACTCATAGTGGCGACTCCACTGAGGATAAGAGAAGTTGATTCCGTTGGTCTTTATATTATTCTATTCTTTCTTATAATGATATTATCCATTGCATCATATTAGATTGCATCGTGTGCTTGAGTTAGGATGCTCGTGTTACCCGTGTTGTGTTATGTAAGGGATACCATACTTTTACTCAAGGTATGGAGATCGAGCATGGCATTACCACTCATATCCTCGTACCATTTGGTATATACTTGCTATAGGAACCTAAGCCTTTTTACCCAAAGACTAAAGCTCATGTAATTGGCCTAGTTACTTTCCTTAGGTTTTACCCCAAATGCATGTTGTTTGACTATGGTTAATTTATCTTGGCTTAAATCATGGCTTATTTGGTTTGCTCTTTTTCTAATATGACCTAAGTGCATTGTAAGCTCAAAATAATTTTCTTTAAAATCCAAAAGACCAAAGCTATTTTCAAAACATTTCAAGTTGGTCTATGGATATAAAACTTTTCTAAAAACAAAATAAAAAAAATTATTTTGCTCATAACCTAAGTACTAAGCCCAAAATCTATTTTTCCTAAAATCTTTTTACAATGGGCTTAGAAATAAAATTATTTTCATCCAATCTTTTTGCAAATTATTTAGGTTAATTACAAAATACCAAAAATCAATTGTGAGCCTAGTTTATACTAAGAAATAATTAACCATGGGCTTGTTTTTGGCATAAATCATTAGTTGCTTTTTCAAGAGAGAAATCTATTTATAATAAACCTCTTAATTTAGTTTTAATCCAATGTAGCATAAAAGCTACTATAGGTGGTTAAATGGATTAAAACCCAATTAATGGGAATTATTATGAGTTGATTTCCATTTTAGAAAATATAACTAATGGTTGAAAAATCTGAGGGAATTATTCGAAAACAAGATACCCCATGTTGGTATTTTGTTAACCATACTACCTAGGAAAAGAGACTCGCCATTCGTGTGCGGATGTTATAAGGTTGGAAGGAGCATCCTAATTATCTTTCTTTGTTGATTGTTTATGCATACATGCATGCATACATACATTTGCATCTCATATCATTGATCCTCTCTGGCTCACAGCCCTGGATTACGACAGTTCAAAAGCTTACGACAATCCAACCTATGCCGGAGATGAAGTATCTAGCAACGACTCAATCACTTGCTCACCAAAAATAATGGATCCCAAACAAATTCAAAGAATGGTGGATGAGGGCCTCAATGCCAAAATGGAAGAAATAAAAGAGGCCCTAGTTGAGACCATGAAGAACCAATTGACTGCAATTTTAGAAAATCACGCCGAAGCATCTGCTAGCATTAAGAAGCCAAAGGACAAAGGGAAGTCTAAAGTTGGTGAAGTGATTTTTGATGATGAAAAGGTGATCATTGATGATGATGATGATTGGGCTCAATACTACCAAGATTCTTAAGACAAGAAAGAACCGAAGATTGCTGAAAGATCAGCTATGGAGCAAACCGAAACTTCTGATGTTGAAAAGATGATTGCGGACTTAGAAAAGAAATTTGAGAAGAAACTAAAAACCGAAGAAATGTCCGAAGTTGACAAATTATTTGAGCTAGATGAAGAAGTTCAATACAAATTCAAGATGCCATCTTTTGCGAAGTTCGATGGAACTGAAAATCATCATCTCCATTTGAAGCAGTATATCACTACTATGCAGTCTGCCCGAGCTACTAAGTCTCAAACTCTAAGGTACTTTATGCTCTCATTGGACCCTGTTGTCCAAAATTGGTTCAATACCTTAGATGATGGAACAAAAAAGAGTTGAGATCTACTTTATAAAGCTTTCATCCAATAATATGGGTATAATGTCGAGATGGAAGTTACCTTAATGGAAGTGGAGTCCATTAGGCAAAGGTCGAATGAGAATTTTGTGGATTATGTGAAGAGATGGAGAAACAAGGCCGCTTTGCTCAAGAAGAGGACCAATGAATCCGATCAAATAAGGATGATTGTGAGAGGGGTGTCGCCTAGTCTTCGTGAAAAGATGTCTCATACACTCATCCGCGATTTCAAAGACCTTTTCCAAACTGGTTTGCAAATTGAAGAATGGGAGAGAGAGAAGAACCATTTTTCAATGAGAAGGAACGAGAAAGGGAACTATCAATCTGGTAGCCAAAGCATGCAAAAGGCAGTCGATGTTAATGCCGCTAACCAAGGAACAAGGAGGCAATTTTTGAAATTAGGGAAACCGATGTCTTAGGTTCTCAATAAGCTTCAAAGAAAGGGATTGCCTTAAATCCTCATCCCTTGCCTAACCCTCTCCCACCTAATTTCGACATTAAAGCATTTTGTCAGTTTCATCAAATGCAAGGGCATGACACGGATAGATGTGTGAGGTTGAGACATGAGATCCAAAATCTAATTGATAATGGGAAGCTACTCGAGCCCAATATGCCAAACACCAAAGACAACCCATTACCAAAGTTCAATAGGGTACCACCACCGGCAACCTTCATGATTGGAGGAGGTTTGCATGAAGATTTTGTCATTTCTTTTCAAGATGTGGGTGGAGAAGCAACCAAAGAAGAAGAGGTATTCGGTGGAATTAAACAAGCTATGGTGGGTAGAGAAGTAACAATTTGTGTTGTCAATGGGTTTTGGGATTCAAGCGATAGTGATGATGATCTTGTATCCAAGAAGGAGGAATGGACTTGGTCTGAGCCCGAAGAAGATGAAGTAATGAACACTAGATCCGCTAAGCCTTATGCAAGGCCACCACCTAAGGAGGTAGAAACTAATAAGGGTTAGGAAGCTGAAGTAGGAAATAAAGAAGAGGAAGATGATGCTGTGCTCAAGCAATTGAAAAGAACCTAAGAAAGTGTTAGCATATGGGACTTATTAGTTACTTCCAAAAAGCATTGAGAAACTATGGCCAAAGCCTTAGCTAGCATGCTAATTTCTACCTCCACAACACTGGAGGAGCTGATCAACTTCATAAAAATTGGAGGGGTAATGAAATGTGAAGATGTTCAAGAAAAGAGTGAAGTTAATATGGGAGCAGTTTCTTTTTCAGATGCCGACTTACCGGAGGAGGGGAGAGATCACATCCGCCCTCTCTTTATCAAAATAGAAGTCAAGGGGAAGAGAACTCCATGTGTAATGGTCGATTATGGGTCCACCATAAATGTTTGCCCACTTAAGATATTACCAAAGCTAGCCATGTCAACAAGGGATCTAAACCCGACCGAGGTAACAATTCGAGCTTATGACAACACTAAGAGACACGCCGAAGGAACTTTCAAAGTTGCTGTCAAGGTTGGTCCAATTGAATCTATTATTGAGTTTGTTGTTTTAGACATACCGGTTACCTTCACCTTACTCTTGGGGCGACCATGGTTTCATCCTCTTGGTGGAGTTCCTTCCACCCTTCATCAAAAGATCAAGTTCCCCAATGGAGATGAGAAAGTGGTCATCGAAGATGAAGATAATGAGATTGTTAATGCTCTAATGATTGAGAGGCCTCTCAATGGTTTTCAAGTAGCTGCAATTTCTAATGATGAAGTAGTGGACTCCAAAGTCTTGAATATGATGAACCTTCCTGGAGCTGGTCTTGGAAAGGGTAAAGCTGGTTTGACAAAGTTGACAGATTTTAAAACTCAAAGGGGTTGTGATATGATGAAGCCAAAAATGCCTCGCCAAAGAAGATTGAGAAGATGAGCTTCCCACCACTTGAAGAAATCTTTGTCAAAACTCTAGATATGGGACCACTCCAAGGAACGCCAGAGCCAATCATGTTCATGGGAAAGTTGATCCCGGGTTTTGAAATTTTTACAAATGTGGCCGAGCTAGTGGAGCAAGTGAAGAAAGAGCTCACCTTGTCATCTAACAAAGAATCCAATTCGAAAGAGAAGAAAGAAGCTGTCCTAAAAGTCGAGAAGACTCTAGAAAAGATTGCTGCCCTGGTTGAAGAAAAGTTTGAAGACATCCTGCCTTATGATTCTGAGAACAAAGATTTTGATTTTGATTTTAATTTGTCTTTTTTATATGAGGATGATGATTTTTCCTTTCCAAAATGAATGTAATAAAGTCTGATTTTGCTTACTTGTGTGATGTTTCTCCTGATGGTTGCATACATTCAAATAGCAGTTACATGAGCATCTTTAATATTAATTTTGTTAACACACAATCATTAAATTTGGGAACAACCGAAAATCCTAAAAACATTAGCATAGCATTCGACCTTACTCCTGATGAGAGAGAGAGATTTGAAAAAATATTCAAAAAATATGAAGAGGTGTTTGCTTGGTCTTATGAGGATATGCCTGGTATAGATCGAGACATAGTCGAACATCTTATTCCTACTTACACTCACATGAAACCTATCGAACAAAAGCTTAGGCGATTAAGACTTGAGTGGGTTGAATTGGTTAAAGAAGAGGTCACTAAACAAATACAAGTGAAGTTCCTTGAAGTAATAGAATATCCAGATTGGCTAGCCAACATAGTACCCGTGCCAAAGAAAGATGGAAGAATAAGGGTCTATGTGGACTATAGAGATTTGAACAAGGCTTCCCCTAAAGTTGATTTTCCTTTACCTTATATAGATATTCTCATTGATAGTGCAGCCTCTAGCGTGCTACACTCATTTGTAGATGGATTTTCCGCATACAACCAATTGTTAATGGCCCAAGAGGATAAAGCCAAAACTGCTTTCATTACTACATGGGGTATATTTTGTTATAGGGTGATGCCATTCGGCTTAAAGAATGCTGAAGCAACCTACCAAAGGATGGCCACCAAACTATTTCATGACATGATGCACAAAGAAGTTGAAGTATATGCTGATGATATGATGGTGAAATTGGATACAAGGGAACAACACTTCCAAAACTTAGAATTATTCTTCGATAGAGCTTTAAAATATAAGCTAAGATTGTATTCGGGGTTACCTCAGGTAAATTATTGGGACATGTGATTGGTCCAAATGGCATTGAGATTGATCCTGACAAAGTTAAGGCAATCAAGGATATGCTAGCCCCAAGGACGGAGAGAGAAGTTCGGGGATTCATCGGTAAATTACAATACATTAGTAGATTTATAGTAAAGCTCACAACAATCTGTCAGCCTATCTTCAAATTTCTTAAAAAGAATCAGCCTGTCATATGGAATGAAGAGTGTCAAAAGGCCTTTGAGCGAATAAAATAGTATTTTCTAAATCCACCTATTTTAAAACCACCTAAACCTGGCAAACCTCTATTACTATACTTAGCTGTAGAAGAAGAGTTAATAGGAGCCATGCTAGCCCAAGCAGACGAGTCAGGGATTGAGCATACAGTTTACTATTTGAGTAGAAAGCTCCTACCTTATGAAATTAAGTATAGTATCATTAAAAAAACATGTATAGCTGTGGTTTGGTCTTCTAAGAAGTTGCGGCATTATTTTCAATCGTATAGTGTGCAAGCAATTTCCAGGTTGGACCCAATGAAGTATTTAAGGGAGACACCCTCTTTAATTGAGAAATATTGTTGATGGTTGATAATATTAGAAGAATTTGAGATTGAATATGTAACCAAGAAAACAATCAAAGGTAGAGCGGTGGCAGAATTCCTGGCCCAACAACCATTACCAGATAGCGAAGAGGTAATCTTGGAGTACAAGGATGGAAAATGTATTTTGATGGAGCAGTAAACAGGAAAGGAGAAGGTTTGGGAGTTATACTAGAATTGCTCAAAGTGAAACTTATTCCTTTAGCCAAAAAGTTGAAATTTAGGGCAACCAATAATATGGTCGAATACGAAGCTTTTATTTTTGGTTTGGAAACCCTAATGATTATGAAGGTGGATAAGGTGAAAGTTTATGGCGATTCATTGCTAATAGTATCCCAAGTGAATGGAGAGTGGGAGTTGAAAGAAGAAAAATTAAAACCATACCACCATTACATAACCATGATGAAGAAGAACTTTAAGGAGTGTAGGTTTATACACCTATCAAGAGAAGAAAATCAGATGGTTGATGCCCTAGCCACATTGGTTTCGGTATGGGAAAATCATGTCAGCTTATTCCTTAAGCCTCTGATTTTGACCAGTTCATCAACTCCTTGCTATGAATATGAGACAATCATGGAAATTGATATAGACCATGATGCGTGGTATGATACTATAAGGCAATTTTTGGAGGAAAGAGAATACCTGCCGGGGGCAATAAAGAAAGAAAGAAGAGCCATAAGGCGGTGGTCATTGCAATACATCACATTCCATGGAGAGTTATATCGAAGATGGCCTGATGGGGTGCATTTAAGATGTTTAAGAATGCCTAAAGTGGAGCATATCATGTCAGAAATACATGCGGAAAGTTACGGTCCGCACATGAGTGGTTTGGCCCTAGTTAAGAAGATTATTCGACAAGGTTACTACTAGTTGACCAAGGAGAAGGATTGTATTGGGTTTGTAAAAAAGTGCCAATAGTGTCAGATGTACGGTAACTTGAATCACATGCCTCTTGAGGAATTGCATTCTATGTCTTCACCCTAGCCCTTTTCCACTTGGTGTATCGACATTATAGGGGAGATACATCCGATAGTCTCAAACAGTCATCGTTTCATTGTGGTAGTAGTAGATTTTTTTCAAAATGGGTCGAAGCTGAATCCTTCAACAAACTAGGTGCAAGTCAAATGGCTAGATTTATTGAAAAGAACCTCATCTGTCGGTACGGGATCCCGCACAGTGTGATATCAGACAATGGGGTACAGTTTCAAGGAGCAGTTAAGGATTTATTCTCAAAGTATCAAATCCCATAAATCCTCTCCTTATAGACCAAAGGCTAATGGTGCAGTAAAAGCGGCAAACAAAACAATTAAGCAAATTTTGTCCAAGATGACCAAGACTTACAGGGATTGGTCAAAGATGCTTCCCTTTGCTTTATGGGGATATTGGACAAGTGTGCGAACACCTACTGGAAATGACACCGTTCCCTCTGGTTTACGGGATGGAAGCAGTGTTGCCAATTGAAATAGAGATCAAGTCATTGAGAGTAGTCTTGGAAGCTGAACTGCCTGAAATGGAATGGGTAGCAAGCAGATACACATAGTTAGCTTTACTAGAAGAGAGAAGGTTAAAGGCACTGTATCATCACCAACTATATCAAAGGAAGATAGCTCGGGCCTACAATAGAAGGGCTAAGATCAGAAAACTTAGAGTCAGGGATTTGGTGTTGAAGCAATGTAAGCCTAATGTATCTGATCTGAGAGGGAAGTTCAAGCCTAGCTGGGAAGGGCCATATGTCGTGAAATAAGTCATGAATAAGGGAGCGGTGAAGTTATCAGACATGGACGGGAATGAGTTTAGTGAGCCAGTGAACATCGACAGGTTGAAGAGGTTTTATGTATAAAATAAAAAAAAGAGCTCGCTAGGTTGAAAACCCAAAAGGGCGGCCTAGGCAAAAGTTAGAGCAGTCCGCTATTTCTTAAAACCCGAAAGGGTGGGCTAGGCAAAAATTAGGGCTAAAAGAGAGAAAATCATCAATTAGAAAACTCGAAAGGGCTAGTTGGCAATAGGAGTGATCTTGTGTATGCTGGCTTTATGTTTGGTTGTTCCCCAATTTAATAAAACAAAATTAATGTTAAAATTATTCTATGTGCACTGTTATAAGTATTTGACCAAATATGGATGAAATATATAAACACAATAGCAAAATGTGATGACAAATTTTAAATGGAAAAGAAGCATCTTTTATTACTTTAATTATCTTTCATCCTAACAATACACTTTCTGAATTGACAAATGTAAAATCTATGGCAGATGAGAAGTGTAACGTGCAGGCCAGCTTTGCCTTAGCCGATCCAAGTAGGCTTCAGTTAAGCAAGGCATGTCTAAATCGGGAGTAAAGTTAGAATCGCGAGGCTCAGCTCCGTACTAACGACTAAGTCGGCGAGGATCATAGCATGTACCTTGACGAAGAGAAGCAAGGGGAACATACATCAAGTATGTCCGCATGGTGATATGACAAATCTTCCACCAAGGTACCAACCAACGGATGTTGACTTCAGTGCGTGAGTGGATCCAGTCAACCCAGTCAGCATATGAAGAAGCAGGATGGAGTATCTTCCTAGCAGAATGATGACGTGGCAGATATCTGGCAAAATCCATGGATGGAGTATCAAGCAAACAAAGATGCTCCTGAAGCCAAATCTGTGAGGAAAGAATTAAATTAAAAAAAAAGTCCGCTAAGTTGAAAACCCGCAAGGGCAGCTTAGGCAAAAATTAGGACAACTCGCTAGTTTCGAAAACCCGCATGGGTGGACTAGGAAAAAAATTAGAGCAATACAAAAATATATATATAAGAGGTCCTCTAAGTTTAAAACCCGCAAGGGCAACTTAGGAAAAAATTAGGATAGCTCGCTAGTTCCAAAAACCCGCATGGGTGAACTCGGCAAAAATTATAGTAATAAAACAAAAAAAAAAGAAAACCTAAATTGAAAACCTGAAAGGGCAGTTTAGGTAATTACCTGAAGCAGCAATGGACTCCTGGTCAGTCTATTTGACAATTCTGATTTAAGTCGGTCTAATCCAACTAAAGTCTCGGCTAAGATCATAGGTATCGGTGACAAGCCTCCTTCCATTTTGTCAATAATATCCAATACCCGCAGATCAATATCGCTGTCAGAAGAAACAAGCAAAAATTGGCCAAGCAAGCAAAGATAGAGCATGCATCCCCATGCCTTAGTAGGAGCCAAATGAGAGAGACAAAAATCAATCAAGGGAGCAAGTAGAATTGTTTCACCTCTCATCAACTGAAGAACTTCGGGTTTTGGAATTTGAAATAACATCTACATCTTCTGTTGAATCTTGGAAATCAATGTGGGTAATGCCATTTGTTGATTATTTGGACATATAAGGATGGCCTCAAATTCTTCAATCAAGGGACATATTTCAAAGCCATTAATTTTAAATGTCCTAGAATCCACATTCCAAAAGGAAGTCATGGCATGTAAAAAGGAGTGGTCCAATTTAACATTTTGAAAACACTTTAAAATATCAAGTTTTGACCACACAATTTGCTTCCAATGAATGGCCTCCATTTTCTTAAATAGAATTTTTATCTTCTTTAAATGATGTTCGGTCATGGTTGATGAATGAAGGAAAATCAAAATTGTTAAAGGGAGTTTTTTACAATTAGGCGTAAAAAGGAGATTTATATAGAGGAAACAAGCTTTTTCACAGTTGGTAAGGAAAAGGTGATGGGAAAAGGGCGAGACCATGTTACATGAGGAAAAGAATTAGCGACAAAATCCTTTACCGTGTTGCATTGGGTTTTAGCAAAGTGATGCAGCTGCGAAAAGGAAATTGTGATGCAATGTTTATGATATGATAAAAAAAAAGTATAATAATTGTGGCGCAGGAATGACAAAAAAGAAGAGAGAAAGTTATTACAGTAAAGGTAGAAATGATGTATTATGCTTATACAATTGATACAATATTAATACATCACTAAGAGGGTGGTGGTAGGTCATCAAATAAAGCCCTGAAAAAGTCATCGCCTGTTGGAGGAGGGGGCAAATTACTCATCCCGAGATCACCCAAAGCAGGAGCACCGAAATCCCTATTACCTTGGAGTTCTGATCTATCACGACCCTCATCAAAAGTAGATGAAAGGATCTCCTGGTCATCAGTCTGGGGGCCTCTTGATGAAGAAGCACCAGGATCCCTCATCCCCTAAAATCGAAAGTCTCGAAAATTCTGTTTTGAGTGATGATACAAATTTTTGAAATGAGAAGACTACTGATGACTTGCAGCCAAATCTTCTTAAAGTTTCTTATTTTGTTCTTCAAGCATCCGCTATGAGCCAGAAAGGAAAAAGGTAAGAACATATATAACCATACATACATATAGCATAAATTACCATGGAACAAGAAAACTTACCAGGTAATTCATATCAATGCCCTGCGGATGAGATGGCATCTCAGGCAGACCAGAATGAGCAAATGAAGGAGCACTAAAAGAAGGTCCAACCTCATGATCAAATGAGCCAACAGCCTACAACAATCATCAAAAAGTCAAAATAAGAAAGAAGCAATTGCAATGGGAAAATGGTAAAAGTCTTACTTGAGAAGTACCAGCCCCGAGATGTGGAGCGAACTCTCCCACATCTCCATCTCTACCCTCATTTTATTTAGGAATTTCCCGTACACCAATAGGAGATACATCAAAGTTCAAGAGTCTTCTTTGAATAAAATGGGCATAAAATGCACCCGGTGGATGGAGAAATGTCTCAACACCATAACCGTACCGAGCTGCCACCATGCATCCTTCGGCATTGATATGATATTTAAAGTATATTTTGGGCAATGCATTGGAACCCTCCGCTGCTCTGGACCAAGAAACCACTCATAAACTCTCTCTCCGAGAAACCAGCCACTAGATACTGGGCAAGCGATGACTCAGCGAGTATGTTGGAAAGACAATGCAGCCTTTATGAAGGGAGACCAGTTTGTCCATTCTTCTGGGTTCCACCAAGCCAAATTCACCTGCAAGATAACATAAGGTAAGTAAACTTTCAAATAAATTTTAGAGCATACTAACACTATTTTACCTGGTCCTAGGTTAAGCGGCTCAACACGAAGCGTTGGGTATGCACGTGGTGAGAGCCGGGAACTTCCACATGATCTGACAACTAGAAATTTAATCTTGGATACCCAATTCTCTCTCGGGAAATACCAGGCACCCTCACGAGGTTGTGTTTGTATGCCCATGCCTACAACAATAATAGAGATCAATTTCATGCAAGAAAAGAGTGGAATTGACATTGGTGGAAGAAGAGTACCTCGATAACCGCCATCAAGCTGACAAAAGACTTCTTATTTCGGCAAATTTTATCAAGACCATGGTAAAGACAGGCGAGGCCAGCTTCAACCCAACCATAAGATGGTACCGTTCTGAAATAAGAAAGGGCCCTCAACACTGACAAATGGATGGATGATTCAGTGCTGCCTAAGATGGTCGACCCAAGCAAATATAATAAAAATCCTCGAGCATACTGTTAGGCCTTGTCTCTGTGAAGCCGTCCTTCGTAGTTCATCCAATAACTATGAATTGGCTCGATCTTTATCTTAAAAGGCCCTTTATATGATGGTTCCATACCAATTAATTATTGAATTTCTTCAGAAGTCAAAATATCATTGGTCAGAGGAACTGGAATACCATCATACCGAAGGCCGGTTACAACAGCAAAATCGACCGGACCAATTGTCATCTCTCCAATGGGAAAGTGAAAAGTATGAGTTGTGTTCAACCATCATTCTACAAGCGCCTAGACTACGCTTCGATCTATCAGATACTCCTCGGATGGCAATTGTAAGATGAAGCTTTCAAAGCCGCAATCTCTGATAATCTGTCTTACCTGAGAAGGCACTACATCATACCATTGTCGGGCTTTATAGATACACCCTCTGGCCCGAACAATGCAACGATCACGCTAACACGGAGTCAGGAAAGTTAATACCAGGTAAGTACATATTATTCTATATGCTTAAATTAAAGTATCTTTCCTAAACTTTCTAAAAAAAATAAAAACATAAATAATAATAAAATAATAATAATAAAATAATAATATAAACAAAAAATAGAAAAATAGAAAAAAATAACAAATAACAAAAAAAACAAATAACAGAAAGACGAAAAAATGAAAAAGAAAGGGAAAAATAATTACTGCGCTCTTTTGGTTTGAACTACGATGAAGCGGCATCCCGGCTAGTAGATCTATATTTCCATCTTCATGATGCTGATTAAACTCTAATAACTCAGCATTAGAATGAGTTCCTGACCTTGAAGCATGCATTTTTTTTCAAAACTATATGCTAAATTTGAAAGAATTTGAGAGAATTATAGAAATTAAGGATTTTGCTGCGAATGAAATGAAGGAATTCATTGGTTTATATAGAGAAACGACAAGAAAAAAAAATAAAACTCAAAAGTAAGTTTTACTGTTCATGAATAGTAAACTTACTATTGATGAATAGTAAATTTTACTATTTATAAATAGTAAATTACTATTGATGAATAGTAAATTACTAGTTACAATAGTGAATTACTATTTACTACTATTTACGAATAGTAAGCTACTATTTATGAATAGTTAATAGTGTATAAATAGTCACTACACAGTAAATAAACAGTAAATTCAATTATTCAATTTAATCATTCAAATTCTTGCGTGTATAAATATTTTTACACGCAGGGGGCAAGGAGAAGACATGTGGATAAAAATTAGTCAAACTTTTTGAAACTAAAAAATTATTTTTTGCTGATAATTAAATCTTTATTAGCTCGGGTCCAGAACCCAAATTTTCCTTAGTTCCAGAACCTAGAATCTTTTCTAAGTCCAGAACTTAGCCCGGGTCCAGAACCCGAATTATCTTTTGGTCTAGAACCTAGAATCTTTTCTAAGTCCAGAACTTAGCTCGGGTCCAGACCCCAAATTATCCTTAGGTCTAGAACCTAGAATCTTTTCTAAGTCCAAAACTTAGCTCGGGTCTAGAACCTAAATTATCCTTTGGTCCTGAACCTAGAATCTTTTCTAAGTCCACAACTTAGCTCGGGTCCCAAACCCAAATTATCATTAGGTCTAGAACCTAGAATCTTTTCTAAGTCCAGAACTTAGCTCGGGTCCAGAACCCAAATTATCCTTAGGTCCATAACCTAGAATCTCTTCTAAGTCCAGAACTTAGCTTGGGTCCAGAACCCAAATTATCCTTAGGTCCAGAATCTAAAATTATCCTTGAGTCCAGAACTCGAACTGGGTCCAGAACCCAAAACCTCAACCATCTCAAAAATTAAGTCTTATTGATTTTCACTCTCTTTTACTAAAGTCTCAGATCATTCAAGCAGGGGGCAAACTGTAGACTCTTAATTTTTGACCCAGTCCAGTCCAATATATTTTAATTAGTCCAAAATAATTTTTGTGTTATCATATTTGAATAATATTAGTTTTAGTATTTAGTTTTCATAATTAATAAAAAATATAATAATAATAATAAATAAATAAACAAAAATAAAAATAAAAATGGGCGACGAAAAAATCAGTGATGAATTTTTTCATCGCCAAAAAGTTAGGACGAAATGGCCCGCAGCCAATTTCGCTCACCCAGGTCACAGGTTCCCACGGCAATCCTCGTAGTAGCCCACAACAACTTTTTCCCCAGCGAAATTTTTCCGCAGCAGTTTTTTTTCGCCAGCAAAATTTTTTCGACGCAATTTTTTCTGAAACCAAATTCTATTTGGTTTCGGTTTCCTTTTCTTAATTTATGTTAGTTTCCATAAACAAGTTGAATTAATCGTCAAAATTTTCTATAAATAAGACCAAAATCAACACAGAAAAGAAAGGAAAAAAAGAGAGGAATCGGAGTTTAGACTGGAATTTTGAATTGGAACTTTACAAATCGATCGAGCTTTTTAGAGAAGA
Source organism: Garcia nutans (assembly GCA_947685225.1). Taxonomy (NCBI): domain Eukaryota; kingdom Viridiplantae; phylum Streptophyta; class Magnoliopsida; order Malpighiales; family Euphorbiaceae; genus Garcia; species Garcia nutans. The sequence goes on along the minus strand of CANTUV010000003.1, from coordinate 8,088,892 downwards.
ATAAGCAAACAAGCAATTCAATCCATCAAAGGCAACCATCTTACCTTTGTTCTTGTTCATCCAAGAAGTAATTTTTGGTGGAGCTAACAAACAAATGTATGAATATCTAATCTCTTTTTTCTTCACAGTAGCTTGAATCATCCAATTGTTTCTTTTGATTCTAAAAACCTTAATTCATTTCTTTGTTTTCCAAAAATCTAAAAATTGTTGTTTCTATTTCTTCTAAAACCTAAGAACCCTAATCTATTTCTTCAAAATCTTAAAACCCTATTCTACTTTCCAACTTTTCAAAACCTTAAATCGTTTCATTAATTTACTAAAACCCTAATCTGCTTTCCAATTATCCAAAACCCTAAATTGAATCATTTTCTTTCCAAAAACCCTAAAAAATATCTTTTTTGTTTCTATAAACCTTAAATCATTTTGTTTATTTCCAAAAGCTTTTAAAAAAAACTCTAAATTGTTTTTCCAAATTCTAAAATCAAATGCATTCTCCGAAACAATAAAAACCCTAATTCAACTTCATAACCAAGACAATAACCCCTAACTAGTTAACCTTAAACCAAAGTTTTCTTAAACCCTAAACTCCCCCAAAAATCATAAACCCTAATATTCCTATCCCTTAAAACCTTAAAACCTTAAAACATTGTAAACCTAAATATTAAAATTCAAACATAGTAAGCCTAAAAACAACAATCTAGTAGCTAATAATCATAAACATAATGTTTTAAAGTATCCCAACCGTAATTTCATGGTTTTACTCCTCAAACACTAATTTGGTTAATCAAAGAATCTTATCAGTCTCTTACATCATAAAACTTTAATCTATTTCAATTCCCTTAAAACCTACAGTAGCCTAAATCAATAAATTCCAAAACCCTAAAATATTAATTAAAGAACTTTAAATGAGAAACAATGACCCTAATTTGTATCTTTAATTGCTTTATTTTTAGATTTAATTATGTAGTCTATTATATGCTTTGATTTATTTGCAATGCTTTATTTAATTTATTGTGGATGGATGTTTATTTTATATTTTGGTGATATCTTTGATGAATGATTTATTTATGATGAATGGTTATTTACTTTATCGATTTATTTAGATTTTCAAATGTTGTAAGAGGTATGTTTCCACTTTGTGGGTGCCTCATCAGTTAAATATCATGTAATTTAAATTGCTTTTATATTTTAGACCAATGTAAAGGACATGTTTCTACCTTTCGGTGGGTGTCCTATTTAGGCATGGGATGTAAGGACATGTTTCCATCCTCTGATGGGTGTCCATTTATTTGCTTTGTTTGGACATTGTTTTGATTTTTAATATATCGATGCTTTATTTTAATTGTTGTGTGTAATATGGATAATATTGTTATATTTAAGAATTTTATAATATTAATGTAACATCCCAAATCCCAGATTGGTAAGAAATAGACATAACCTATAACTTGAGCTCGAATTTCATCCAAGTTAATGACAAAATTAGAGAGTCTTAAAGAATACTTAATTGTTTATTTGTGTCTTAGCTAGATTTATAACTTGAAATTACTCAATTTAGAGTTGTACATAATAAGATATGATGGATTTAGTAGACAATGTGCAAGCTGCCTCAGGACAGCATAGTAGGCTTGACTTCGAAGGACCGTCAAAAATCAGATATAACTCGGATTGACCTGAAATTTTGACACAATGTAGCCCCGGATGTCTAGTTTCAGTGGGAATAATAATTACTTAATTTGGAGTTGTGAGTAAAAAGATATTAATAAAGAAATACAGCAAGGTCAGGAAGGGATATCAAAAGGACCTAAGTGAATATTTCTCAAAAGTTAGGGGTAACTATGTAAACTTAAAAATTAAGAGTGGGAAGTTCTTAATAGTGCCCATATCCGACCCCGGAAGAATATTCTAGAGATTAATCGGGTCGCAACGACGTGTAACGATTTTTCTAGGAAATGTCCCGTTAAAGAAAAACGAAGACATCTTGACTAGGGGCATTTTGGTCATTATCAATTAAAGTTATACATGAATTTAAAGTAGGAAATAAAAAAATGAGTATGTAGAGGATGACGAGGGGTGATATATGAAATGATCGACAGTAGAAACGGAGCCAGAAGAAAACCCGAGCAAGGAAAGGACCTAAAGGGAATTTTGTAAAAAGTTGAGGGCTTATTGGTAATTTTTTCAAAATGACTTGGAAACCTAAAATAGACCTTATAAATAGAAAGTAGAGGTCGAGAGGATCAAAACTATATGTAGTATGACTCGTGGAACTGTACGGTTTAAAAGATATGATCGATTAATCGCCGAAACGTAAAGTGGGCCCGGTTTCGTGTCGGGACCGTATGGGTAACCCGGGACAACTTTAGGATATCCTATGGGAAGAGGGACAAGTGGAAAGAAGTAAAGGAAAAGAAAACTATAAAAATCTAATGTTGGCCAATCAAAAGTAACCATTTAGCATGTGTAATAAATGAAGAAAGAGAAAGGTGGACAAGTGGTCTTAAAGGGTTCAACCAACACATAAGGTGATCATCATTTCCTTTGTATATAAATATATGTGAAATGAAGAACCAATTTCTCTCTTTTCCACTTACAAATTTCAGCCAACAAAAGGAAACACCAAAGGACTTCCAAGTTTCTCCAAATTTGATTTTTAAGGTAAGTTTTTAAGGTTTTCTAGTAAGTAGACTTTAATTTTAGTATTAATTTTAGGTAGTTATATATTTATTGGAAGATTGGAGATTAGAATCTTTATGTGGAATTGGAAAAAATATTAAGTAAGTGATGAGATTAATTGATTAAATGGAAGAATAAAGATGTATAAAGATTAATAAGGTTGGATTAGGGTTTCGGTTGGAAAAGAAATGGAGGATAACTTATTATTTTGAATTTCTAAGGTTTATGTTGTATCTTGAATTGATTGAAGGAGAAATAAAGAATTAAGGAAGGAGAAGAAGGAAAAGCTAAGGGGGAGTACAAGAATAAGGTTTGGTACTTTACCTTGGAAGTTTGGTACTTTACCATAAAAGAAATTTTATTTTTCTTACAAATTTTGGTTTATGGATATTTTGATGTTGATGAACTTTAATTAGTTTGATTTGAGTTAAACATGCAAAAGTTATTAAAGGGAAGTGTTTGAATCTCAAATTTATCATTAAAGAAGACTTCATATTGATTTGAAAAAGAAAAATAAACTATTCTATGTATTTCATATGTTTGGGCCGAAATGGTCCCAAAGTGACAGCTTCTGGACTATTTTTGTGACAATTGTTTGAGGCAGCAAATGAATGAATTTTTCAACAAAATTTTACGTGTAAGTAGTTAACATATGAAATAAGTTTTCTGTAAAATTTCAGCCAAAAATAAGATCATTTACTTGGTTAAATGCATAACTGAAGTGGACTGAACTTTTGACGAAAACCCAGATTTTACTATTCATTTGGTCATGCCATTTTGCGTTGCCGATTTTTCTCGCCGCAACACTATTCATTTGGTCAATTTGTGATCTTTTGAGGAATACTTTGAAATGTTTGATGTGTTTATTGTGGATGTTAAATATGTGAAAAAGAGTAATGGTTTGACCAAAGAAAGTGGTGCGCGGCATAAATGGCAAAGCGCAATGAGAATTTAAATTGATTTCTTGGATCATTCTAAAATGAAGTTGAGACTTAAATTGAATCATTTTAATCTTTATGCTCTACTGGATAGTGGGAGTGGTATATAAGGGTATGGTGCACTATACTAACTTATGCAGTACTACCACTTATTGTGTTTGATATGCCCCGGTGGTTACCTTCGGGTATAGGCCGTGGAGCGGAGATGTTGTGAAATTGTGATTGGAATGCCCCGGCGGTTACCTTTGGGTATAGGCCGTGGAGCGAAGATGTTGTGAAATTGTGATTGGAATGCTCCGGCGGTTACCTACGGGTATAGGCCGTAGAGCGGAATTAGTTATAACCAGGATGGGGAGGCCCATTCCTGTGATCTGATATCGGTGGCGAGGGCCACCTATGTTACAGTGGGGAGGCCCACTGCCTTATCGCTATGGTTCCCTATATACCAGTAGAGCCTGATCCAAAGTCTTGTTTCTTTTAAACCACGTAATGCAAAATGAGTTTGAATTATGGTTTTTACATTTGTTGGAAGCATATTTACACAGAATGTATAGAAACTTCCATTGGTTTAAGGTTGGCTAATTTATTATTTAATTATTTCATTTTGTTTCAAAGGCTTTCATGTTTTACTTATATTTTCATCGTTAAAGTACCCACTGAGCGACAACGCTCAGCGAGTTAAGTTTTCCTTGACTCGTAGGTTCAGAGCAGTAGATAAATCTTGGGGAAGCAACGACCAGACCACAACATATCTCAGGGGTAGATCTTTTAGTTCCATTATGAGTTAGTTAGTTGTGGCATGTATATGAATAAATATAAAAGAGAATTTCTATGTTATAATTGTATGTTAGTAGTGTGTAATAATCATAAACCTTTACTTTATGTTGTATTAGAAGTGTGAACTCTTCTTGCAGATTTGTAGTTGAGGGTATAAGGTGAATTCATTGGGAGTGTATTAAATTTGATAGTATTCACATTGGTCTGTGTAAAGTGTTTTTAAAAAATAGAAAAACAAGTTTTGTCGACACTTGGGATCCAAATTTCTAGGCGAAACTATGGCAAATTTCTGTAAAAATCGGAACTAAAATTTAACGAAGTAAATTGGTAGCAACGTTAGGATAGTGTGGCGCCTCTACTCGGCTTACACATGTAGGTTGGGAAGTGGTGTTACAATTAAGACCTGTAAAGGAGGCCGGTTCCAATGAACCAGGCGTTGTAGGGGTACTGGGCCATTTCTCACCTTTCCCACACATACCAACCTTTCTGAACCCATTAGGGGGTTGGGGATTCCTTAGGAATCAAGTCATCCCCCCCTTTCTTTTTTCCCGGCCCGTCCGGGTGGTGACTCCATTTTCTCCAGACTTAGGTCCGTGTTCTCTAAGGCCCCGAGCCTAAATAGTGCCGAAGTCACTAGAACCATTCCACCGGGAGTGGGGGCAAAAATTCCCGCTCACAGTGTTATATGATATAGCAAACCCTTGAAGCTGGGTTGGGCCTAGTCCTTAAAGCCTAGTTGGGATGTTACATATGAGGTAATCCTCATTGTGATTATGATTTGCCTACGGGCTAGACACATGGTGTCATATTGGACCAAAGTAGTAACTCTGGAATTTGAATGGCATATTAGATCTTTTTGGGCCCATGTTTGTGTTTGCTTTTATGTGAATTATGAAATGTGGAACAATTGAGTAATTTATCAAGATATAATGATATGATGTTATGAGATATAATATCATTATGTGTTGTGCATTAGCATTGCATTTGAACTATTTTGTTATCAATGTTTGTACCACTAAGCTTTTAGCTTAGCGCGATTGTGGTTCATCACGCATGTGACAGGGTAGATCCTGTTGTGCTGAAGAGTTCGTCTAGGCCGAGTCAAGTCTAGGCTAGAGACCTTGAGGGCAGAGTTGATTATGGACATCAAGATGAGAGACAAACTGCCAGGATGTATATATTTTATATTATTGCACATATTGATTCCATGTATATTATAATATATTTTGATGTAAAGATATGTATATTCCATAAACTATCAAAAATGTTTTGGTTGAACCTTTAGTAATAAATTTATATATATGTTTTAGCAAGTAATATCTCAACTATTATTTACATGATGTCGGTTGAATGTTTTAAGATTATACATATTTTATAAATGATGATTTGATTGTTTAAAATGGTTGTGACATTCTTGTATCCTCTATATGTATATTACATATGTTAGGTATATGTAGTGCTAAATTGGGTATAAGGGTGTTACATTTGTTTTGGTATCAGAGCCTAGGTTTGAGATTCTCAACCTAGGTGGGTTGTAAGAAAAAAAATTGAGATTTTTAAATATAGTTTTTAAATATGATACATGCATTGGCATTGGTAGTTTCTAATCTTTGATGTGGCAATTTCTGTTGTGTTTGCAAATATAGGTAGTTATGGCATCTTAGACACGTCAGTCTGGTGAGGGTAGTGTTGAGAGTGTGACTCCTGTTGAGGGTAGAGATGGAGCTAGAGTTGAGATAGCTGGAGGGGCACCTACTCCTGTGCCAGAGAGACTAGCAGTTGATGAGATTTTGCCGAGTTGGATACGACATATGGTAGAGTTGTTGAGGTAGGCTCCAGTTCAACAGCCGCCACCGCAGCGGCATTTGCAATTACCGATGAGACAATATGATTAGTTGAGGAAGTTTGGAGCTGAGGACTTTATTGGTACTATAGACCCTGTTGTTGCTGAGTAGTGGCTAGATAGAGTCCAGAGAGTGTTCATCTAGCTGCAGGCTACTCTAGAAGAAAAGTTTGATTATGCCAGATCTCTTTTGCAGAGGGATGCATATGATTGGTGGAAGATGGTTCCACATACCCTGGATGATCCACCAATATTGGCCTACGATGATTTCCTGCGAGAGTTCGAGCAGAAGTATACTCTGAGGGAGTATAAATATGCAAAGAAAATAGAGTTCTTGAGTTTGAAGCAGGATACCAGGACTGTGTCGGACTATGAGATAGAGTTTACTCGGCTGAGTCAGTATGTTGGTGGGATTATTTCTGATGAGATTGATTGGTATAGGAGGTTTGAGGAGGGATTGAGACCCTATCATATGCATTATTGCAGGCTCCTAGTATCAAGATTTTTCCCAGTTGGTTGCAGCTGCCAGGAGTGGTGAGAGAGCACAGAGTCTTGCAGTAGCTGCTAGGGATGAGAAGACTAGAGCTAGGAGACCCCAGAGTGAGGCAGGGTTCTGTGAAGAGGGGCCGAGGAGGATATTTTTTGAGGTTTAGTAGGAGCCAGAGGTAGTCTGGTAGGTCAGTACAGCAGCAGAGGCAGAGATTGAGACCAAGAGTTTCTGTGGCTAGTGCTCTCCGACTCAAGTAGTTCAGAGGCAAGTTTCATATACCTGTGCCCATTGTGGTAGGGCACATGGGGGTGATTGCTGGAAGACTGGTGGACTAGCAGTGTGTTATAGATGTAGGTCACTAGATCACCTCATCAGAGATTGCCCAGATCCACCAAAGGATAGACATACAGATACTGCAGCTTCACAACCCAGTGTTAGAGGGGGTCATGGTGGCAGAGGTTCTAGCAGAGGAGGTCGGACATGGTCTGGCCAGAGAGGAGGTTCTATAGCAGGTAGTAGACCAGATGAGGCAGGGCTGTCTCAATGGGTTTATGTGATGTAGAGGCAGCTGGATGCTTTAGCCATTATTGCTGGTACTTTCTCTTTATTTGGTACTTCAGTTCTTGCTTTGATAGATCCTGGATCAACTCATTCATACATTAGTTCATCCATCTTGCCTATGACTAATTTGCATTCAAAGTCCCTAGGATTTGATGTTTTGGTGACAAATCATTTAGAACATAGTGTTGTAGTTAGCAAAGAGTACCGAAATAGTCCGGTCATGGTTCGGGATGAGAAATTCCTTGGTGACTTGATTGAGATGCCTTTCAACGAGTGTGATTTAATTTTAGGCATGGATTGTCTATCTAAGCATGGGGGCTGTGCTAGATTGTCAACAAAAGTGTGTTACCCTAAGCACCTATGATGGTAGGAATGTGATGGTATCTAGTAAGCAGAGACATCTTTCATTCATGTTTGTTTCAGCTGTTTCAGTTAGGATGATGATTCGGAAAGGATGTGAAGCTTATCTTGCTCATGTTGTAGATACCAGAGTAGTAGGTTCCCAGCTTGATAGTATACCCATAGTTGCCAAGTTTTCAAATGTTTTCCCTGATGAGTTGCCAGGGATACCTCCTAAGAGAGAGGTTGAGTTTGGTATTGATTTGTTTCTTGGTACCACTCCCATCTTTATTACTCCTTATCACATGGCACTTGCTGAGTTGAGAGAGCTAAAGGTGCAGTTGCAGGAATTATTGGATAAAGGGTTCGTTCGCCCTAGTGTGTCCCCGTGAGGAGCACCTATTTTGTTTGTGAAGAAGAAGGATGATACCTTAAGATTGTGCATTGACTATCGGCAGTTGAATAAAGTGACCATTAAGGACAAGTATCCTTTGCCTAGGATAGATGATCTCTTTGATCAGTTGAAAGGAGCAGCAGTATTCTCTAAGATTGATTTGAGATCAGGGTACCATCAATTGAGAGTTAGTGATGAAGATGTACCTAAGACAGCTTTCCATACGAGGTATAGGCATTATGAGTTCTTGGTGATGCCTTTTGGGTTGACGAATGCACCAGCAGCATTTATGGATTTGATGAACAGGGTGTTCAGACCCTATCTAGATCAGTTTGTGGTGGTTTTTATTGATGATATTTTGGTGTATTCATGTAATGAAGAGGATCATGACAAGCATTTATGGATTGTATTGCAGACTCTGAGAGAGAAGCAGTTGTATGCTATGCTGTCTAAATGTGAGTTTTGGCATGATCAAATGACTTTTCTTGGTCATGTGGTTTCAGCACAGGGTATTAGAGTATCCGAGTAAAGTTGAGGCTATTTTGAATTGGAGTCCACCGAAGACTATGACAAAGGTTAGAAGTTTTCTGGGTTTGGCAGGCTATTATCGATGGTTTATGAAAGGTTTTTCTATGATAGCTACTCCACTCACCAGATTATTTCGAAAGGGAGTTAGATTCGTGTGGACAGATCGGTGTCAGGTGAGTTTTGAGCAGCTGAAGGAGATGTTGACTCAGGCTCCTGTTCTTACTTTGCCTGTGGAAGATAAACCTTATGTGATTTACAGGGATGCTTTACATAGTGGTTTAGGTTGTGTTCTAAAGCAGGAGGATAGAGTCATTGCTTATGCCTCTCGACAGTTGAAGCCGCATGAGCTTAATTACTCGACGCATGATTTTGAGTTAGCAGTTATAGTTTTTGTTTTGAAGATTTGCCGACATTACTTGTATGGGGAAAAGTGTTTAATTTATATTGATCACAAGAGTTTGAAATACCTGGGTGTTCAGAGAGAGCTAAATCTTCAGTAGAGATGATGGTTAGAATTGATTAAAGACTATAATTGTTTAATTGATTATCATCCTGGTAAGGCAAATGTTGTTGCTGATGCCTTAAGTCGGAAGTCTTTGGCAGGTTTGACTGCTTATTCACTCTTGTTGTTTGTTGAGTTGAGAGCGTTGCATGCCAGATTTGAGTCTTGTGATGATGGTGCATTGATGGCTCAGTTGCAATTGAGGCTGGTGTTATTGGATCAAATTAGGGAGATTCTGTTGGTAGATGAGAAAATCTAGAAAGCTATATTGGATTGCCAAAAAGGGGAGAGTCGAGACTTTCATGTGAGAAGTGATGGCAGTTTGTGGTACAGATATAGGTTGTGTGTTCATGATGATGCAAGATTGAGAAAGGTAATTTTGGAGGAAGCACATCAGTCAGCTTATGCTATGCACCCTGGGAGTTCCAAGATGTATCAAGATTTGAAATAATATTATTTAAGGTCAAGTATGAAGAGGGACATAGCAGAGTTTGTATCCAGATGTCTCAGTTGTCTGAGAGTGAAGGCTGAACACCAAGTTCCTTCGGGATTACTTCAGCCATTATCAGTGCCAGAGTGGAAATGGGAGCGAGTGATGATGGATTTTGTGACTGGGTTGCCTTTGACTCAGAAGAAGCATGATGCAATCTGGGTGATTATTGATCAGATGATGAAGACAACTCATTTCCTTCCAGTTCGGATGAATTATCTCTTGAGAGGTTGGTTGAGCTGTATATCAGTGAAATAATGAGGTTACATGGAGCTCCAATTTCTTTGGTATCTGACCGAGATCCCCGATTTACATCGAGATTGTGGAGAAGTTTAGGTTCCCGGTTACATTTTAGCACTACTTTCCATCCTCAGACAGATGAGCGGTCAGAGAGAGTGATACAGATTTTAGAGGACATGTTGAGGAGCTGTATCATCTATTTCTCTAGGAGCTGGGATAGATTCTTACCACTTATTGAGTTTGCATATAACAACAATCATCAGTCCAGTATTGGAATGACACCTAATGAGGCATTGTATGATAGAAGATGCAAGACACCTCTATGTTGGGATGAGGTTGGAGAAGGTGAGTTGATTGGTCCTAATTTGATTAGGAAAATGGAAGAGAAACTATAGGTGATTAGGAATTGTCTGAAAGCAGCCTCATACCGACAAAAGTCATATGCAGACTTAAAAAGAAGAGCATAGAGTTCAATATAGGAGATAAAGTATTTTTGAGAGATTTGGCTATAAAAGGGAAGTTGAGTCCTCATTTCATAGAACCTTATGAGGTACTGGAGAGAGTTAGACCAGTGGCTTATCGACTAACTTTACCGCCTGAATTGGATCAAATTCATGATGTCTTCCATGTCTCTATGCTTCGGAGGTATAGGTCAGACCCATCTCATGTTCTGTCAGTAGAATCAATTGATGTGAGTCCAGATCTGACTTATGAGGAAGAACCAGTGGCTATTTTGGCATGTGAAGTGAAGGAGTTGAGAAATAAGAAAGTGTCACTCGTGAAAGTTCTTTGGAAAAATCATGCTATGAAAGAAGCAACATGGGAGAGTGAGCGGATGATGTAGAATTAGTATCCCCAGTTGTTCCAGACTTGAGACTAGGTAATTTCAAGGATGAAATTTATTTGTAGATAGGGAGAATTATAATGTCCCAAAATTTTGAGAATATTAATTTTTGAAAATTAAATAAATGATTTTAAAAGTATATATATATATGATTAAGTGAAAAGAAAAGAGAAAGGAAAGATGTGTATATGATGTATATATGTAGATATATACAATATATACAAGTCAACATTTTTAATATGGTCAAATGTCATTTTAATTATTAAGGTATTAATTAATAGATAGTGGAAGATGATATTCAATTTTAATTATATAATAATAATATATATACTTGGTGGAGAATAAAAGAGGAAATTTGTGTGGTTTAAAGGAGATTTGTTGGAATGAGTGAGTGATCATCTTCTTCCTCTTCTTTCTCCATTGAAGCCGGCCATCATCTTCATCAAAGGAAAGAGAGAAGTTGCTTCTTTCTAACTCAAGTAATTGAAGGATTTCAAGTGTTCAAGTTGGAGTTTTGAGGATTTTCTTCATATTTGGTAAGTTTCCAACTTGTTTCTTTGATTTCCTTTGAAAGTTTGTATGTGTGAATTGGATGTTTGATGTAGTATGTTTTAAAGGTTGATATTGGTATGTTTGAAGTTCTTTTGTCTAGTTAACTATGAAGTCTGGGGTTGGATTAAAGAAAAGGGTTAAGTTTGGTGAAGAGAATAAGAGTTTTGGGTTGTGTAACTTTTGAGTTGTGAAGTCATGGTTGTAATTGTGTATCTTTGCTTTTGATTGAGTGGTTTTAATGTTTATATAAGTATTATGTGGTATAATGATGAATTTGGTTGAGTTTGTATGGAGTTGAAAAGGTTAATGAAGGATAATAGTTGGATGTGACAATTATGTGTGGATATCAGGATTTTGGCCTGACACGCCCGGTGACACGGCCATGCCTTTGGATGTGTCGATGGTTCTTTTTCCAGTATTGGTGACACGAGCAGTGACATGCCCATGTCACTGAGCATGTCACAGCTTCTATGTTGTTGTAGTATTGACACGTGAAGTGACACACCCATGTCACTAAGCTAAGCGTGTCATAGCTACTGTGTTGTTGTAGTATTTACATGTGCAATGACACGCCCATGTCACTAAGCGTGTCATAGCTACTGTGTTGCAAGAGTTTTGGCACGATCATTGACAAGACCATGTCACTGAGATTATCAAAGCTTCTGTGTTGTGGGTTTAGGGCACGGTCATTGACACGCCCGTGTTGTTGAGCATGTCATGTGTAGAGTTTGCCCTAGTTAATTCTTTCCCTTATTTTCCTTATGTTGAGAGGTTTTTTTTATACCTATAAGTGTATCACTAAGTTATTATGTATAATCACATTTGGTTTAGACTTTGAAGAGGTTCGAGCTACCCTAATTCAAGTGTTGAAGGATATCTTGGAAGAGGAGGTTGAAAGTGGTGTTGTTGCCTTTAGAGGTAAGTACAAACTTTGAATAATTGTTTATATTTACATGACATTGGGACTTAACACATTTGGTTGGAAAATGTGTTAAGTTACCTACTACATTATTGGTGCATGAGAAATATGCTATGATTTTTATAATGCTACAAATGCATTATGTGTAATGTGAACTTTGTGTAAAATATGGTAATGGCCCAAAACGTATGGGTATTGCAATTTGTTATGTATAAATTAAAGATGGTATGTAAAGCCATTGGTGATGGCTATATTGATATAAATGAGATATTTGAAGCATTGTGCCAAGTTTGATCATGAGAAAATGAGAAAGGATTTGATAATGGAATTATGAAAGAATTATGTACCTAGTATGTTATTCAATTTTCAGATATTTTTGGCGGCATGCCTAAGACGTAACAGTCCCTTGAAGCTGGGTTGGGCTTGATCCTTGAAACCTAATTGGGTATTACATGACGTAGCAGACTCTTGAAGCTGGGTTGGGCCTAGTCCTTAAAGCCTAGTTGGGATGTTACATATGGGGTAATCCTCATTATGATTATGATTTGCCTACGGGCTAGACACATGGTGTCATATTGGACCAAAGCAGTAACTCTGGAATTTGAATGGCGTATTAGATCCTTTTGGGCCCATGTTTGTGTTTGCTTTTATGTGAATTATGAATTGTGGAATAATTAAGTAATTTATCAAGATATAATGATATAACGTTATGAGATATAATATCCTTATGTGTTGTGCATTAGCATTGCATTTGAACTATTTTGTTATCAAAGTTTGTACCACTAAGCTTTTGGCTTAGCGTGATTGTGGTTCATCATGCATGTGACAGGGTAGATCCTGTTGTGCCGGAGAGTTCATCTAAACCGAGTTGAGTCTAGGCTAGAGACCTTGGGGGCAGAGTTGATTGTGGACATCAAGATCAAAGACAAACTACCAGCATGTATATATTTTATATTATTGCACATATTGATTCCATGTATGTTATAATATATTTTGATGTAAAGATATGTATATTCCACAAACTATCAAAAACGTTTTGGTTGAACCTTTAGTAATAAAGTTATATATATGTTTTAGCAAGTAATATCTCAACTATTATTTACCTGATATCGGTTGAATGTTTTAAGATTATACAGATTTTATAAATGATGATTTGATTGTTTAAAATGGTTGTGACATTCTTGTATCCTCTATACATATATTACATATGTTGGGTATATGTAGTGTACGTAAATTGGGTATAAGGGTGTTACAGCTTTAGCCATAGTTTCTCAATGCTTCTTGGATTTAGCTAGCAGATCTCATATGTTGATGCTAGCTTGAGTTCTTTTTAATTGCTTAAAAACAACATCGTCTTCTTCTTGTTTACTTCCTGTTTCAACTTCTTTTCCCTTATCATCTTCCACATCCTTTGGTGGTGGTATTACATAAGGCTTACCAGAGTGAGTGTTCATTACTTCATCTTTTTCAGGCTAAGACCAAGTCCATTCCTCCTTCTTTGGCTCAAAATCCTCATCACTATCATTGAGTCCCAAAACTCGCTCACAACACAAATAGTTACTTCCTTCTCAACTATAGCTTGCTTCATCTTATTAAACACTAGTTCTTCTTTGACTACTTCATTACCCTTATGTTGGAAAGAGGACAAGACAAATTTCTCATTTAAACCTCCTCTGATCATGAAAGTTGCCAATGGTGGTACCCTATTGAACCATGGAAATGGGTTATCCTTCATGCTAGGCTTGTCAAGTTTGGGTAACTTCCCACCATCAATCAAGTTCTAGATCTCATGTCTCAATCTCAAACATTTCTCCATCTCGTGCCCTTACATCTGGTCGAATTGGCAAAATGCCTTGGCATCAAAATTAGGTGTTAGAGGATTTGGCAATAGGCGAGGGGTTAATGGTTGTAATAGCCCTCTCTTCTATAGCTTATTAAAAACCCAGGACAATGGTTTTCTCAATTCTAAAAATTCCCTTCTTCCTCCTTGGCCAGTTGCATTTACATGCCTTAATTGCCAAATTGATAACTCCCTTTGTCATTCCTTCTTGTAGAAAATTGGTTCTTCTCCCTTTCCCACTCTTCAATTTGCAAGACAACTTAGAGAAGATCTTTGAAATCCCAGATAAGAGTGTTGGACATCCTCTTTAGAAGATTAGGTAACACTCCTCTCACAATTATCCTAATCTGATATGACTCGTCCAACCTCTTCTTGAGCAATGCAGCCTTATTTCTCCATCTTTTCACATAGTCAACAAAATTATCATTTTGTTTTTGTCTAATTTACTCAACCCCCATCAGAGTAACCTCCAACTTAGTATTATACCCATATTGTAGGATAAAGGCTTTATACAAAGAATCCCAGCTCTTTTGTGTACTATCCTCTAAGGTTTTGAACAAATTATGCACAACAGGATCCAACGAAAGCTTGAAGTACCTTAGAGTTTGAGCCTTAGTGGCTCAAGCATACTGTATGGATGTGATATATTGCTTGACATGAAGATGAGGATTGTTATTCCATCGAACTTAACAAAGGAAGGCATCTTGAGCTTGTAAGGGACTTCCTCATTTTGTTCAAACAACTTTTCCACCTCCGACATCTCTTCTATTTTCAGCTTCTTTTCTAAATCAATAATCATCTTTTCCACATCTGGAGTTTCAGTCTTCTCAACAGTTGATTTTTTCACAACCTTTAATTCCTTCTTCTTGCCTTGAGGATCTTGGAAATATGAACCCAATCATCATCATCCACTAGTACTCTATCATCATCAAAGACTACCTCACCAACTTTAACCTTTCCCTTGTCTTTCGGCTTCTTGGTACTAGCAAATACTTCGGTAGCATTTTCCAATAATGCAGCCATTTGGTTTTTCATGGTCTCAGCTATGGCCCCCTTTAGTTCTTCCATTTAGGAGTTGATTGCATCATCTACCATCTTCTAAATTTGTTCTGGATCCATTGCTTTTGGTGAGAAACTGACTAAGTCGTTGCTGGATTCTACGTCACTGGCATAGGTCAAATTATCGTAGGTTCTTGAACTGCTATACTCTAGGACTGTGAGTCAAAAAGGATCAATGATATGCATGGATGTACAAGTAAGAAACAAACCAAGCCAAATCAATGTACCTTCCAACCTTATAACTTCCACACATGAACGGCGAGTCTCTTTTCCTAGGTATGTGGTTAACAAAATATCAAAATGGGATATCTTATTTTCGAACAATTCTCTAAAATGGTTTAACTAATAGTTATGTTTTCAAACTTAGAAGTTAGTCCATTATAATTCCCAATGATTAAGTCTTAATCCATTGGTCCAGCAAAAAAGATAGCTTTTTTGCAATATTGGATTAAAACTAAATTAAAAGGTTTTTCATAAATAGACTTCTCATTTGAAAAAGCAACTATCGATTCATGCATCAAACAAGCCCATGATTAATAAGTCTTAGTGTAAACTAGGCCCACAATTGATTTTAATTATTCCATAACTTACCTAAATAGTTGTAAGCCCATTCAAGAAAAGGTTTGTAATTTGAATGAAATGGTTTTGTTTCAAAGCCCAATGTAAAAGGTTAAAAAATTAAATTTTAGGCTTTGTATTTTGGCCATGAGATAAAAGAATTTTTGACCCATCTTAAAAAGGTTTTATGTCCAAAGACCATCTTAAAAAGTTTTGAAAATAATTTTGATCTTTTGAGCTTAAAAGAATAAATTTAATTTGGGCTTAGAATATAGTTAGGTCATATTATAAAAAAGAGCAAACCAAATAACCTATGGTTCAAACAAAGATATATCAATCATAGTCAAATAATAATAGATGTTAGAATAAGAAAGTTGTAAAATTATTTTAATATATCCTAAGTGCTACCGAACTTGATAATCTTATGACTATCGAGCTCGATAGTTTTACATTTTTTATATCTTTTTTCCAATTATTCATTTATGTTTCATGTTGTTCTAGTTTTCCTTTTCTTCTTATTTTTGCTATTATCATTACATTCATTCATGCATATTACATCTTTTTATAGATTTGATGTATATAGGTTCCTGATGTAATCTTTTCTTTTTAGATGAATGTATAGTATTTGTTTAAAACTATGTAATTAATTAATTTACTTTTCCACTCTAGTAATTTTAAAGGAAAGTTTCCACTTCGGTGGGTGCTCATTCAGTATTTTGTAACACATGCATCATATGCATTATATTATAATGTATGATTGTTATATGAATTGTTATGGATGATTTATTCATCATTAAATCCATTTAGTATTTAATATCCCGAATAGCTCCAATTCAATAATATTTAAATCATTTAGTTGATTTATTCTTTCTAGAGGAGGCTAGTGCTTTTGAACTAGACGTATGCGAGTGGAAAGAATCTTTTTTTGATATTCCCATGCGTACCTAATTTTCCAAACACATTAGGGAGTTAGCATTTTCTCATGGAATCAAGAGTATGCTACCCCCCCCCCCCCCTACTATTTTTTAGTCCAAATTGGGTGGTGACTAATTGTCATATGCCTTAACTTGTTGGAACCCTAAGGTTAAGAACCTAACAGTGATGTGGTCATAAAACCAATGACCCATTAGAGGTGCAATCGGACCAGGTGCTCACAAGTTGCTTTCTCTAAATTTCAAGAGCAATTTGTTGAGTTTTCTTACAAAAGCTACTAGAAAAATAATACAAAATTTGTTAAATTTCTAAAATATTTTTTATTGGAATTTGTGAGTTAAATTCATATAGTTTATTATAAAAATAATACAATTTATTATGCATATAATAACTTTAGTAAGTTTATTATGAGCTTATTATGTACTTCGAAATTGATTGAAATATCTCTTATAAAGCATATAGAAGTTTTAAAAATGTGGCAAAGAGCATAATTTTTCCATACTATTTCATATACATGTACACAAGTAGAACTATTAATTTATATAAAATATTTTATTGGATACTCTTTACTAGAAAATGATAAAAAAAAAATAAATAGAAATGTAAGTAATCAAGGCAATGCTAAGTGGCATCTACTTACAAACTTTCTTTTTGGGTTTTTACCTTGACATATTATTGGCCTAGACCTATGCTTCATGCATAAGCTCAGCCTATTATCTCCTACTCAAGCTGTAATTTTTTAGTTCTTGTTCTAGTAGAGTTAATGGAATTTTATGCTCTGCAAAATCCTAATGCTATATTTAGATGAGGTGTAAGGAGATTAAATAAAGTAAAGTAAAGTAGGGTAAAGTAAAGAAAGAATATTTATTTTTTTACATTTAGAAGGAAGGCAAGGTAAAATAAAGTAAAGAAAAGGGTTTATACTTTTATATTGTTTGGGTGAAAAGTAATGGAAGGTAAAGTTTAATATTAACTTACTAAGATATCCTTTTATATATGAAAATAGCTTTTGTAGTTATATAATTGATTAAAAATTTATTTTTATTTTTAATATTACTTTAGAAATAGTGCAATAATAATAATAATTTTAAAATTACTAAAATATTTTTTTCTTTCTTTATGAAAAAGATGAATATATAACATCTATTTATATAATAAAATATTTAGTATAAAAATATAAATAAAATGTAACACCCTTATGCACTATATACGTATAATACGTGCGCCCGGTATATAAAAAATATGCATATATAGTACAAGAATGCTACAGTCCAATTTTAATAAAAAATCTCATATTTCCAAATTAATATCTCAAATATTAAAATGCATTTTATATAAAAATTTATGAAAAAAATTCGCCAGAGTTTTGTCTGTAATTTTGATATCCCAAAAATTTTAATATTTCACAACCTGCAGAAAACACACTCCCAAAATAATTTTTAACATTCCACACTTCCAAAACTCCATCAATCTTCCAAAAACACTCAAACATGTATATATACACATATACAAAACCATTATTTACAAGAATACAAATCCCAAATTTTATAAATTACACCATTTATATAGTTACAATACAATATATATATATTTAGAAGTTAAGTTGTCAAAATGAACATATTACATGTTTGCACGGTCTTTGTCTGTGGCGGCTAACTCAAAACTCCAGAAAGCAGGGATGCTCTACACCAGGTCTGGTCCAGCATGGCTCTCTGCAGTAATCCTATCACCTACGCGATACACAAATCGCGCTAAGCAAAATTGCCTAGTCGTATATACTTTTAAATAAAGAAAATCACATAAATAATATAAAATGCACTTTTTTCAAAGTATAAACTTGATATGCATTTCCATAATGCAAGTCACTCAATTGAAACTTTTAAATAATCACATTTCTCATACACATGCATTGAGCCCAAATAACCCTATATAATAGTCAAGTTCCAGAGATATTATTTTGAACTCACATTTGACAACCAGTGTATGGGCCGAAGGCAAATGTCCTGTATACCGTATCACACCAAACCCTATACTCTGAAATTTGATATTACATAAGGTTACACTCATTACTTAAACCATTTTATATTTTTCTCAATCTTTGGTGATTATGCCAATTTTAATTCTTTTTCCATTATTTCTCATTTACTTCACATATTTTCACACATTTTCACAAATATTCATCACAATGCTTTTAGTCAACTCAAAGTGGCTCATAAACACATACCTTAGACATTTCAAACTTTAAGCAAATATCTATGCACTTTTTATGTGAATTCACACATTAAAACGGCATAGTCACCAAATCATTCAATCACAAAACATGTCAAACAAGTGCAACTTAGTGCATAATAATCAAAGCATGTACATACCTGTGTACAAAGGCACTTCCACACCATCAACACCAATCTTACAACTTCACCAATATCCCTTCACTTACTAAGTTGTTGGAATAACAATTTATTAAACACCTAACAAAAATGTGAATAACAAACACACATTAACATCACATTTTAAGGTGTTTAAGCTACCAAACATCAATTAAAACCCAATCCTTCAATTTCCCCTTTCTTAAGCCATAAGGTACTACAACTTTGGAATTTCAATCTAACCAATACCAAATTGAGTTTTAAGCTTAATTATATCTTAAGCAACATATTTAAACACATATTAAACCCAATTTAAAGGCATTCCCTTCAAAAATACTAAAATGTGCCAAATACACATTAATATTAAAACTTCATTCTCAAAATTTCCAAATTGATTTTTAAAGCTCAAATATATTATAAACATTATTTTTTAACACATATAAAGCATTAAAATACAATGTATCCTTCTTCCATCATAATTCCAAAATTCAAACCCTAAGCCACTTTGATTTTAGTTCAACATTTTAACCAATTTCAACTGTTAATTTAAGTTCATTTCTATCATTTAAGTCCTTAAACAACATGAATTAAATGATAAAACTAAATGAACAATCTTGAACAAATTCCTTTTCCATTATCCTAAACCTTACTACCTTTCTCAAACTCTACCAAAACCTAAACCTATCAACCATTCAACCATAGAGTCATTACCTACTCATTAAAATAACATGCTTAACATGCATTAGAACCAAAAACAACTAGCCCATCAAAACCCCAAATCACACATAATTTAAAATTCTCATAAAACTTAGAAAATAATGAAGAAAGCTTACTAGTTGTTGGAAAAATCACTTTGATCCTTTGAAAACCTTCAAATTTTGGTATTTGGAGCAAATGTCTTCCTTGGCTATGGTGGAATTTCATGGTGGAGAGAGAAAAGAAGAAGATGATGATGATGATAAATAGTAAATTTTGATTTTTTTCTTTTAAAAAGAAATTTCCACCATATATATATATTTAATTAATTTTTATTTATTACTTTTTTTATTATTTTTAACTCTTTAATTTCCAACATCAATTCAAAAATAAATTTTTTCGAAATATTTAATTAATTTTTTTAAATAAAATTACCATTTTACCATTCATTTACTATTCAACTGCTAACTTTTTCTAATTCATGTTTGACTTTATATGTAATCTATATTTTACATATATGCAACTTATACACTTATCTTTCTCACTTCTAACACTTCATTTCTCCCTTAAATTATTTAGTTTAACTCAATTTAACTTTTATTTTAGTGATTAACCGAATGTTACATAAAAAATAAAATTTATAACACCATCCTAACAACTAAAATGAGGTGTTAAAATTTATATGAAAAAATAACACTTTTTAACCCTTTATTAACCTCATAAAATCCTCTCCCTTAATCTAATATATTCTCAAATAACACAATTTACCCTCCCTCCCCTTCTTTAACCCCCTAACCAACCTTCCTTCACTCCATTCCATAAGCCCCTAAACAATGTCACAACATAAAAGCATCATATCAGACAAGAAAAATGTGTGAGCGAACTGAAACTATAAGGAGTTGCCACTCTATATAGACTAAGAATACATATCGTAAAAGGTGGGTTGACATAAAGGTCAAGCTTGATTCTCTATACTAGGCTCAATGATGGCCAAACTACTAGTCGCTAGATCAAGTAATCTATACGCACCATTTTTTGCCTTTGCCGAGGAGCTCTTTTAGAGATGCAATTGCTAATAACTACTGATATAATAACAAGTGTGTGAAATAAATAAAGTGTATGCATTTTCATGGCAAATATGACAATAATAATCATAAATATTCAAATTCATAACATAAAGATCCAATATAGATCAATGTTTAGTTAATAATTCATTTTATAATTAGAAGACATGGAGATAATATATTCAAGAGCATAATCACCAACCTAATCATGCTATCTAGGTTATCTCATCATTCCATAAGAACATCATTTTCAATTGTAACTAATAATCAAAGATTATTATAGACCCTTATTTTGGCCCTAAGCTAGTCCAATCCCAATTAATGGAGGCCAAGCTAAATTCGGTCAAATTTTAAAAGCTTAAACCTAGTTTATAGCTTTTAATTAGGTCGGTCCAGTTTTAAAAGGCATAAAGTAAGTCTATTCAATTTTTGAAGCCATAAACCAAGTCTAATTTTTATAATTAAAGACCAAATTAGGTTCGATCAAATTTAAAAGATAAAACCAAGCCAGACCTAGCCCGAAACCTAAATTTATGATTAATTGGCTTAGCCAATTCACTATAGGGGCTAACCCAAGGTGAATTTGCCATGGCCATTTCGCCATGAAAGCCATTCCATGGCAAAATGGCCTTGCCAATTCAACATGGAGGCTTGACCATGGCAAATTGGCCTTCGCCAATTTGCCATGGTCTTTTAATTTGGGTTTAATTTAGATTATTAAAGAGTTTTATGTTTCCTAACTAGTATCAAACTTATAATGAGCTTTCGGATTAACAAATTAGGGTTTGAGTCAAACCATATTTGCCTATAAATATAGGACTAAAAAGCATAGTCACAAATAGTAGCAATTATTATTAAAAACCTAGCAATTAACATAGAATGAAAAAACACAAAATCAACACATCAATTAACTCTAGCTTACTTCTCTCAATAAAAAAAATAATTGATCTAGGCAGACAGTAAGCTTAGCTTAACATTCGACTTTGGTGGAGCCTTCAAATGCAGGTTTAGTTTTCTATATTTACTTTACTTAAAACATCCAGTAGCTGCTAGTTTTCCTTTAAAACACATCAAATAGTTTGGATGTTAAGAAGATTGTTTCATCCAGTGGCTTGTTTAAACAATAATTATTTGTTTTAAATTTCTAGTAGCTTAGGGTTTACTTCATATAGTAGTTTTAAATCTTAAATCTATTAGGATCCAAACTCTAATTTTATGTTAGAAACCCTAGTTTAGTATTTTAGACCCTAACCTTATTTTCAAAACCCTAACCGCCGTGCGCGACCACTCATCAATTGGATCAATATTTATTTGTGGATTTTAGTTCTTTGAAATTAATCTTTACTTCTATTAAACCCTATTTTAATAATTCTTTGAATGATTATTTATATGTGTATGGATTTGTATTTATTTTGTTATTTAGATTTTAAAGGTGATTTTAAGATGTGAAAGGCTTGTTTCCACTATATGGGTGCCTTATTTTGTTTCTTTTGTTTCTTTTATTTATTTTAAAGACTTTGAAATTATTGTAAGGGACATATTTCCATTAATTGATAGGTGTCCAATTTTATTTATATTATGAACATTTGAGGATTGTAAGGGTATGTTTCCATCTAAGGATGGTACCCATTTTCTTTTGTGATGTACTGTTTTACCTTATTTTATGGATGAATCTATTTTTTTTTATTGTATGTAATATGGATAATGTCAAAATACCATAAGAGTTTAATAATATTTTGGCCTGAAAAGGAGGCTGATTCCAAAGAACTGGGCGCTATGGGGATGCTAGGTTATTCTCACCTTCCCCATGAGAACCAAACTTTATGAACCCAATAGGGGTATAGGGATTCCATAGGAATCGAGTCATCCATCCCTTTCTACTTTCAAGGTCTGTCTGGGTGATGACTCTATTTTCTCCTAGTTTAGGCCCATATTCTCTAAGGTTATGAGCCTAAGAGTACCGACATCATAAGAACCATTATATTGGAAGTAGGGCAAAAATCCCCGCTCATAGTGACGACTCCACTAGGGATAAGAGAAGTTGATTTTGCTAGTCTTTATATTATTTTATTCTTTCTTATTAGGATATTATCCATTGCATCATTTAGATTGCATTGTGTACATGAGTTAGGACGTCTTATGTAACCCGTGTTATGTTATATAAGAGATACCATACTTTCACTCAAGGTATGGAGATCGAACATAGCATAACCACTCATAACCTCGTACCTTTTGGTATATACTTGCTATTGAAGCCTAAACGTTTGAACCCAAAGATTGAAGCTCATGTAATTAGCCTAGTAATATTTCTTAGGTTTACCTCAAATGCTTGTTGTTTGACTATGATTAGCTTATCTTAGTTTGAGTTATGGCCTATTTGGTTTGCTTTTTTCAGATATGACCTAATTATAGTGTAAGTCCAAAGTAATTTTAAAGCCCAAAATAATTTTGATCTTTAATGACCAAAATTATTTTACTCTTTTAAGCCAAAAGATCAAAAAAAAAATTTGTTAAACTCTTTTTCAAAGATGATCTTTGGACATGAAACCTTTTTAGATGGGTCAAAAACCTTTTCCACCTTATGGTCCAAACTTAAAGCCCAAAATTCATTTTTTTCAAAATAAACCTTTTTTGCAATGGGCTGTTAAATTTTTTCAAAAGATGATCTCAAGACTATTTTTCATGCAGACTTTTATTACAACCTTTTCTTAAATGGGCTTACAACTAGTTAGGTCAATTATGGAATATTAAAATCAATTATGGGCCTAATTTGCACTAAGACTTGTTAATCATGGGCTTGTTTGTGGCCTGAATCACTAGTTGCTTTTTCAAATGAGAAATCTACTTATGATAAACTCTTTAATTTGGTTTTAATCCAAAATATAGAATAAAAGCTATCTTTTTGTTGCCCCAATATATTAAGACTTAATTAGTAGGAGTTATTATGGACTGACTTCTAAATTTAAAAATACAACTATTAGTTAAATTGTCTGAGTGGATCTCTTAAAAATAAGATATCTCATATTGATATTTTGTTGACCATATGCCTAAGAAAAGAGACTCGCCGTTCGCGTATGGGTGATATACGGTTGAAAGGGTCGTTCTTACTCCTTTTGCTTGTTTGTTATTTGTGCATACATGCATACATGTATTGCATGGCATTGCATTGATCCTTTCTAGCTTATAAACCTAAAGTACAATAGTTCAAGGGCTTATAACAATCCAACCGATGTTAATGACTCAGAGTTCAGTGAGAATTTGGTCAATTTCACATCAAAAGTGATGGATCCTAAGCAAGTTTAAAAGCTAGTAAATGATGCACTCAACTCCAAGATGGAAGAATTAAAGGGGACCCTAGTTGAAATCGTGAAAAGCCAGCTAGATGCACTATTATAGAGTACTATTGAAAATCTGCTAGTACTAAGAAGTAGAAGGATAAAGGAAATGCTAAGGTTAGTGAGGTAGCCTTTGATGATGACAAGGGTGATAATTGATGATGATGACGACTGCGCTTAATACTTCCAAGATCCTCAAGATAAGAAGAAAGAAACAAAGGTTATGGAGGAAGCGACTATGGAAAAGACTAAAACTTCAAATATGGAAAAATGATTACTGATCTGGAAAATAAGTTTGAAAAGAAGCTGAAGACTGAAGAAGAGCCATAGGTGGATATGCTATTTGAGGATGATGAAGGAATCCCTCCCAAATTCGAGACACCTTCCTTTGTTAAGTTTGATGGGACAGGAAATCCTTAGTTGCATGTTAAGCAGTACATCACCACCATGCAGTCTACTAGAGCTACTAGGGCCTAAACCCTAAGGTATTTTATGCTTTATTTGGACCCTATTATGCAGAATTGGGTCAATACATTGGAGGAAAGTACGCAAAAATATTGGAATTTGTTGTATAAAGCCTTCATTTAGCAATATGGGTACAATGATGAGCTGGAAGTGACCCCGATAGAGGTGGAAACTATCAGACAAAAGCAAAATGAGAATTTTGTCGACTATATGAAAAGATGGAGGAACAAGGCTGCTCTTCTAAAAAAGAGTCCCGATGAGTCTAACCAGATTAAGATGATAGTCAGAGGTCCTACCTAATCTATGTTAATGGATGTCTCACATTCATCAAAGATTTCAAATATATCCTCGATGCTAGCTTGAAAATAGAGGAATATGAAAGAAAGAAGAACTATTTTTCTGGAAAAAGGAATGAGAGAGAAAATTATTAGTCTGGCAGCTAAGGTACATAGAAGGCAATGGATGTCAATGCAACTAGTCAAGCAAAGGAAGCAGTTTTCAGATCTAGGGAGATATTTGTCTTGGATTTTCAACAAGCTATAGAAGAAAGGGATGTTATAGCCATTAGCTCCTCGACCTTTCTCGAATCCTTTACCCCTAAATTTTAATACTAAAGCCTTTTGTCAATTTCATTAAACACAAGGATATGAGATAGATAGATGCATTTAGTTAATACATTAGATTCAATATCTTATTAATAGTCGTAAACTACCTAAGCCTAATAATCCCAACACCAATAGCAATCCATTGACTAAATTTGGAAGAGTGCCACTACCAGAAACCTTAATGATACAGGAAGGATTGAAGGAAAGTTTTGTCTTGTAAACTTTTCAAGATGTAGATGGAGGAACTACTAAAGAGGAGGTGCTACTAAACAAGCTTGGATGAACTACGAATGAGGAGGTGATGACCATTGCCCTGATATGTCTAAGTAGATGAAGCATTTTTTACTCCAACTCAATAAACTTCCCTTGGGTTATTTGGTTTTTGTTTCATTTTTTTTCTTTGGTGTTTTTCGAAACAATTATGTTTTTCAAATTAAGATTATTTGAATAAATTACTTTTATTAAATTTTTATTGGTCTTTGTTCATCTTGGTGCTCTACCAATGACAAATCTAGCTTGATATTCATAAATTAGTATATCTATTCATTATAATTCGAATGACCTTACTAGGTGAGAAAGTCATTCTATAGCATTGAGTTGTGTATACTTACTTAGAGAGGCCTTCTGTATAATTATGAGTGTCTAGGTCCTAGTCAATCTTAGAGCATGCTTTGATGAACTTTTGAGGAGAAATGGAACTCTACATTTTTAAGGTAGAAATGATCTAGGCATTGTTGGGTAAGCCAACAACTGTAATCCACTTTGTTAATATCAATCCCTAATTGGTCCCTTTGAGCTTTCACAAGATTTTAGCTTGCATTTTATTTACTTGTGTTTTAACATTTATGACAAGTCTGATGATCGCTGAGATACTAAGGGTTAAAGAATATCAAGGAAAAATGTGCATAGTCAAGAATATAGATATACTTAAAGGATGCATGAATTAGATCTAATATCATAGACTTATTAAGATGATATCAGGGCAATAAAGGATTCATCTTCGTTAAATCAAACTCTCTCTACTCCACTGATACACACTCAAAAGCATATGATGGTATAAATAAGATAACTCTCTTAGAGCTTCGAAAAAAGAAGAAAGAGGAAAAAAATTAAAAACAAAAAAAAGAAGGGAAAAAGAAAAAGAAAGAAGAACAAGAAAAGAAAAAAGAAAAAAGAAAATAAAACCCAGAAAAGGCCGTTCAAACAGCCAACAAAGTTCTTTTTACCTAAAGCAGTAGAAGACTTCCACTTAGTTTGCGAGGATAGATTGACTTGAATTGGTCCAGCCCAGCCAAATACTTAAATACATAAGGGAAAGACCATCTTTTATTTTATCTAATATAGCTTTAGGTCCACAATCTTGAAAGTCTTAGATTTGATATTCCAAAAAGTGAAAAGGACAAAATAATGGTTCTGAGTTTTTACAAAAGGAAAAAAGATCAAGATTATCCTGAATGGATCTAGATTTCTACCACAAAGATGGAAGAACATTCAAGCTCCATATTTTCATGAAGCCAAATAACAAGATACGTAGAAGGAGGAAATGGTGCCTAAAGGTTAAGAATACCCCTAACATCAATAAAACATTTTGAGTGTGAAGATTTATCCATAGTGTTACATCAGCTCCAATTTAAAAATAGCCTTCATTTAACCCATATCCCTTATAAAACCCCCCTATTAAAGACCCACTGATCTCTTTTAGTAGGTAGAGTCTATTAGTGGAGATTGTTTGGATAAGTATGCATATGAGATAGACAATATTTAAACTCAATGAGACCTTTGGCCAAGTAATGTGTATGTGCCTATCTAAAGTATGACAGTTCTTGCTCAAATGGAAATGATTGCCGAGTTTAGTATGGTAACTAGGGTTGTCATGTTATAGATATCTTAATATGGGAACATCGAGCCTTGAGATAAATTGACACTAATTTGACAAAGCCAACATTTTAAAATAAAAAGGGTATTTTTATTGT
The DNA here is from genome assembly GCA_947685225.1 of Garcia nutans. Lineage (NCBI taxonomy): Eukaryota > Viridiplantae > Streptophyta > Magnoliopsida > Malpighiales > Euphorbiaceae > Garcia > Garcia nutans. Next base: position 8,061,908 of record CANTUV010000003.1, on the reverse strand, counting down.
TACATAAACCTTCAAGTTAAGGGAAGTATGTTGGATTGTCGAACCTTAAAGGTCATATTGGGCAAAAGAGGGTTAATGAAAGGATCATTCACAAGGTCATGGAGAAGTTACCAATTAATGTGTTGATTCACTGGCTAAAATGAGCACCTCCTATACCTTTGACTACCTTGCTTGGGCTTCCACCACTCATGCTTTTTATATATGGAAGATAAAGCCATAGGTGTGAAGTCTTCTATTATTCTGAACAAGCACCTAGAAGGAACCAATGGGAGCACTTTGGCTTATCACCTCAGTCTGTGAGTCAATAGAATCACTATAAGTATCACTCATGCATATCATGCATACATGTGTACATGAGTATATCACACTGCATTTTTGTTGTCCTATGTTGTCTATTCTTTGTCAAAGTAAATAACAAATAGCCCATGAAATAAACAATCAAAAGCAGATATGGAATCTAGGGGTATGAAAGACCCATCGCTTGAGAAATATCCAGTCATTGTGAAGAAATAGAGATGCATATTTGTGCAAGGAACCAGACAAAATGCAAACATCAATCAGGGTCTACATGATAGCAAAATCGTTGGATCGAGCCTACACAGGGGGCAAAACCTCTCATTTTCAATTTTTGAATTTATGCATGTACAAAATATTTTTAGACTCACTTTTAATATTTTCCACATAGGAAGCAAAGAGAGGATATAAGGGCTAGCTAAAAAATACTTGAATTTTTTGTAAAGTGGAACAACCAGCTATAAGAAAGCCACAACTCTCATATTATAAAAGGTCAGTAGAATCCATTGAATAATAGAACAAGTGGCTAGAAGAAAGCCAAATCTCTCAGATGATAGAAGATCAGTCCATCTAGAAGAGCTGAAGTTGATCCGTTGGAGAATGGAATAGGTGGTTATAGGAAAGCCCACAGCCTCAATTGACAGAAGGTCACTCCAGCTAGAGGAGCTAGAGTTCCATCCCTATGAATAGAAAATCAAAATAAAGATCCATTTCTGTAAGAGCAGACATTTTCAAATGAATTTGTTGAAGCATCCACTACATAGTCTATATCAGATTTGGTGAAGTATCCTGATTGTACAATCTCTAGCCTATATCAGATTCGGTGAAGTATCCTGATGGCGCAATCCCCAGCCTATATCGAATTTGGTAAAGTATCATGATGGCACAATCTCTAGCCTATATTAGATTTGTTGAAGTATCCTGACGACATAATCTCTAGCCTATATTGGATTTGTTGAAGTATCCTAACGGCACAATTTTATGGATTTGTTGAAGAACCCAACATCTAGTCTCAGGGCTAGAACTCTAAATCTAGTTTTGGGTCCATATACCAAAACTCAAATCAAGTCTAGGGTCCAGAACCCAAAATCCAGTCTCTGGACTAGAACACGAAATCTAGTCTCAGGTCCAGAACCTAAATCCAGTCTCGGGTCCAAAACCTAAATCTAGTCTCAGGTCCAGAACCCTCAGGTCCATAACATATCCTTATCCAAGATCAGCTCAAAGTCATGTTGCTTTTAATTTTCTTCTACTGATGTTTTAAGATTGTTCAAGTATGGGACAAACTATAGACCCTTAATTTTGGCAATAAGCTAGTTCGATCCCAATTAAAGAAGGCCAAGCTAAATTTGGTTTGATATTAAAAGATTAAACCTAGTTTATAGTTTTAAAATAGGTCGGTCCAATTTTAAAAGGCCTAAAGTAAGTTGGTTCAATTTTTGAAGCCCTAAACCTAGTTTGATTTAATATTTAAAGACCAACTTAGGTTCGATCAAATTTTAAAGTATAAAACCAAGCCAGATTGAGCCCAAAACCTAAATTCATGATGAATTGGCTTAGCCAATTCACCATAGGAGCTGACCCATGGTGAAATGGCCACCCATGGTGAATTGGCCATGGCCATTTCACCATGCAAGCCATTCCATGACGAAATGACCTTGCCAATTCACTATAGAGGCTATTCCATGGCGAATTGGCTTAGCCAAATCACCATGGAGGCTTGACCATGGCGAATTGGCATTAGCCAATTCAACATGGTCCTTTAATTTGGTTTCAATTTGGATTATTAAATAGTTCAGGTTTCCTAATTAGTATCATACTTTCAATGAGCTTTCAGATTAACAAATTAGGGTTTGAATTAAACCATCTTTGCCTATAAATATAAGATTAAAAAGCAAAGTAACAATGTGAGCGGGGATTTTTGCCCCCACTCCCGATGGAATGGTTCTTGCGACTTCAGCACTGTTTAGGCTCGGGGCCTTAGAGAACACGGACCTAAGTATGGAGAAAATGGAGTCGCCACCCGGACGGGCCGGGAAAAAGAAAGGGGTGGATGACTCAATTCCTAAGCAATCCCCAACCCCCTAAAGGGTTTGAAAAGTTGGGTACCTGTGGGGAAGGTGACAATGCCCGGTTCATTGGAACCAGCCTCCTTTACAGGTCTTAATATTATAAAATTCTTAAATATAACAATATTATCCATATTACATACGACAATTGAAGTAAAGCATCATTATATTAAAATCAAAGCAATGTCCAAGCAAAGCAAATAAATGGACACCCATCTGAGGATGGAAACATGCCCTTACATCATCCATGTCTAAACTAATAGGACACCCACCAAAAGGTAGAAAAATGTCCTTTGCATTGGTCTAAAATATAAAAGAAATTTAAATTACATTAGAATTTAATTAATGAGGTACCCACAAAGTGGAAACACACATCTTACAACATTTGAAAATCAAAATAAATCGATAAAAGTAAATAACCACTCATCATAAATAAATCATTCATCAAAGATATTAAACATCAATAAAAATATAAACATTCATCCATGATGATTTAAATAAACTAAGCATAGAACTTAAATAAATCAAAGCATATAATAAACTACATAATTAAATCTAAAAATAAAGTAAGTCTAGATACAAATTAGGGTTATTGTTTCTCATTTAAAGTTCTTTAATTAATATTTAGGGTTTTGGAATTTATTGGTTTTGGCTACTATAAGTTTTAAGGGAATTGAAATGGATTAAGGTTTTATAATTTAAGAGATTGATAAGGTTCTTTGATTAACCAAATTAGGGTTTGAGAGGTAAAATCATGAAATTAGGGTTTGAATACTTTAAAACATTAGGTTTATGATTATTAGCTACTGGATTGTTGTTTTTAGGCTTATTGTGTTGAATTTTATTATTTAGATTTATAAGGTTTTAAGGTTTTAAGGATTAGGGTTTAGGAAAATTAAGGCTTACGGTTTTGGTTTTGGGAGAATTAGGGTTTTTGGTGTTTTGGAAAACATGTTTTGGTTTTTGGATTTGAGAAAACTGTTTAGAGTTTTATAAAGTTTTTGGAAATAGGTAAGACGATTTAAGGTTTTTGGAAACATAAAATATTTTTTAGGGTTTTTAGAAATAGAAGGATCAATTTAATGTTTTAAGGTTTTGAAAAATTGGAAAACAGATTAGGGTTTTGGGAATTAATAAAATGATTTAAGGTTTTGGAAAGTTGGTGTAGACCCTTAATTTTTGACCCAGTCCTGTAATATCCCTATGCATGCCCTAGAAGTTTTGTATGTTGTTGTTGTTGTTGTTTTTGTTGTTGTTGGTTTAAATTGAGAAAAGAAAAGTATATTTATATGTGTTTTGGGAAAGAAATAGGGTTTAGAGAGAATGGTATATGTTGTGTATATGATGATATATATAACATATAAATGGGTCAAAGGAAGAGTCAAAGGAAGAGAGATATTTTTGTGTTAAGTGTGTAATTACATATAAGGGCTTATATGAGACAAAAAGTTAGTTATATGATTGAGGGCATTTTGGTAATTGCTTGGATAAGATCACTTGGTGGAGATTAAAAGCAAAATTTGACTTTGTTTCTTCATCATTTTCTTCTTTCTTTCATGAAGTGGCCGGCTCCTCCATAGACAAAGGGAAGCAAGAGGTGAAGAGAGGTTCTTGATGAGTTGAGTTCAAAATTGAAGGAAGATTAAGTGTTCAAGTGTTGATTCAAGAAGTTTTTAACTAAGGTAAGATCTTCCCTTTGATTTCTTTCTTTCTTTTGAAGTGGTATGGGAAGTTAATTAGGGTTTGATGATTTGATGATGAGATGTGTTTATGATTTGTTCTCAAGTGTTAAATTGGTTTTAAGTTAATAGTTTAAATAGGTGTTGTTGTTGGAAGTGGTAAATGTTGATCTTGAAAGGTGGAGAAGGATGGTGATTTTAGTGTTTTGAGATGGGTTGTGTTTAAATGTAATATTAATGGGTTGTAAAGTGATTCTTGTGATGAATATATGTTTAGAACATTGATTGTATTCATTTGAAATATATTATATGGAGTGTATTGTGTTTGGGTTCAATTGAAAAAGTGTTGGAATTGGTTAAGGTTATGTGCATGGGTGACACGGCCAGAAGCCATGAAGAGACACGGCCGTGTCATTTATTTGTGTTGGCTACTGCCTCTTTTATTTTTAGAGACACGGCCGTGTCCCTCAAGTGGGCTGGGCGTGTCCCTCAAATGAGTTGGATATTGTTTGATTTCTTGGTTCTCTTTTTGCATGGTTTGGGTTCTTCAAAGGTAGTTTGGTCTCTAAACCTAAACATAAACATTTTAAACATACTTAAACCAAGGAATGAATTAATCAAACATTTGTGGATGATCCTAAAGCTATGAAGAATATAAATTGTTCTTGCATTGTTGAGATTGAACAATGTTATGTTATGCATTGTGAATGGTAATGTGTTTCATGAGTAATGTGGAATGAAATGTTGATATTTATGAATGATGCTATGTGAGATATAATGTGATCATGGATGAGATAAATATACACTTGAATAATGAAGTGTTATATTGTGAAATGAAATGTGAAGCCATTGTTATTGGCTATGATGATGTGATTAAAAGAAATAAGGCATGTTTGCCTAAATGATGTTAAGAATTGAGAATGAAAATGATAATTGAATAATAAATGAATTGTGTGGCTAATGTGTTATTCCATTTTCAGAGTTGGTTGTTGGTGGCATGCCTAATAAGTGTAACAATCTCTTGAAGTTAGGTTGGATTGAATCCTTGAAGCCTAATTGAGATGTTACCACCCTTGAAGCTAGGTTGGGTTAGTTCTTGAAGCCAAGTTGGGTAGAAGCTTAGCATGCTTTGCTCCCCTTGAAGCTTGGTTGAACTTAATCCTTGAAGCCTAGTTGGGTATATGATATTGATAAATTTGATAACAAACCAAAGCATTAACTCTGAAAATTGAATGACATATTAGTGTGTCTTGGGCCCATGCTTGTCTTTGTTTAGTGTTGATTATGAATGGTTAAATGAATACTAATGAGGTATATGAAAAGATATTGAAATGTGATATGTAATGTGAAAATATGTTGTTAGTGTTGCATATATGATGTTACATGTATAATATGGATTGAGAAATGACATTGCATTGCACTAAGTCATATCATTTGCATGATTATCTTACTAAGCCGTTGGCTTAGCGCGATAGTGTTTAATCGCGCAGGTAATAGAGTTGATAGAGTTGAACCCGAGAGTTCATCAAGACCAAGTGAGAGTAGACCTTGAAGAATCCATTTTGGGAGCTTAAAGATCAGAGCAAACTTGCCAATCATGTATACTTCTTTATATTTTGTAAATAAATGTTTAATATGTAAATATGTAAATATTTTATAACTTCCGCTGTGTAATATTTAAATGTATATATATATAACTAATATGTTTTGTTTTATAAGTAAATGATCTACTTTTCTATAATGTATAATGATAAGGGTATTGTATCAAGTTTTAAAGTGTTTTGAATGTTAAGAGAATCGTAGCATCCCTATGTTTGGTGCACTTATACTACATTGTTGTGGTTGTAGTGTGTGTGCATTGGATATGGGGGTGTTACAATTGTTTTGGTATCAGAGCCTAGGTTTGAGATTCTCAACCTAGGTAAAATGTAAGAAAAAGATTATTTTGATTTTAAAAGTGGTTTTTGAATAATATACATGTTTGGGATTGGCAACCTCTGATCTTTAATAAGATGTAGTATGTTGTGTTTGCAGACTTAGGTTGTGATGGATTCTCACTCACGCCAGTCGGTTGAGGGTAGTGAGGAGAGCGTTGCTCCTGATGAGGGAGCTAGAGTTGATAGTGTTGAGGAGGCACCTGCTTCGGTGTCGGGTAGACCAGTTGGTGAGGAGGTTCCGCCAGCTTGGTTTAGGCATATGATGGAAGCTATGAGACAAGCACCCGTGCAACCAGTGCCACCACCCCCTCAGCCTTCAGTATCAGTAAGGCACTATGATAAGCTAAGGAAGTATGGAGCAGAGGATTTCTTTGGTACAGTTGATCCGGCTGTAGCAGAACAGTGGCTTGATAGAGTTCAGAGGGTATTTGTTCAATTGCAAGCCACCTCAGAGGAAAAGTTTGATTATGCAAGATCTTTGCTACAGAAGGATGCCTACGATTGGTGGAAGACGGTGCCCTATTCTATGGATGATCCTCCAACACTGTCTTACACTGATTTTCTGAGGGAATTTGAGTTGAAGTATACTCCTAGGGAGTATAAAGACATGAAGAAGATGGAGTTCTTAAGCTTGAAGCAAGATAGCAAGACTGTTACTGAGTATGAGGTTGAGTTTATTAGATTGAGTCAGTATGCTGGGGGTATCATTGCTGATGAGATTGATAGATGTCGGTGATTTGAGGAGGGATTGAGGCCCTCGATCATGTGCTTAGTGGCTGGATCCAGATATCAGGATTTCTCACAGCTTGTGGCAGCAGCTCGAAGTGTAGAGCGAGCTCAGGGTATTGCGGTTGCTTCAGAGGAAGAGATCAGGGTTAGGAGGCCCCAGGTTGAGGCAGGGTCTTCTTCTGATAAGAGAGGTAAAGGAAGTTTTGTTCCTAGAGTTAGTAGGAGTCAGAGGTCAGCTGGTAGGTCAGTGTAGTTACAGAGGCAGAGATTTAGACCTGCAGCTTCAGTGGTGAGTGCTCCGACCCCTATGGTTCAGAGATCCACCTTACCCATCTGCATCCATTGTGGTAGGCCGCATGGTGGTCCTTGTTGGAAGGCTGGTGTTGCAGGGGTATGTTTCAGGTGTGGGTCACCTGATCACTTTGTGAAAGATTGTCCTGAGAGGCAAGAGCAGATGTCAGTTGATACTGCAGCTTCTCGACCTAGTGTGAGGGGAGGTCGAGCAGGCAGAGGTAGCAGCCGGGGAGGCAGATCTGGGTTCAGTGTTAGAGGAGGTGCTACATCCAGGGAGAGTAGACCAGAGGAGGTTGGTTCTTCCCAGAGGATGTATGTTATGCAGAGGCAGTCAGATGTTTCGGCAGTCATTGCTGGTACTTTTTCCTTATTTGGTTTTTCTGTACTTGCTTTGATTGATCCGGGTTCCACGCATTCATTTGTTAGTGCATCTGTATTGCCTGTATTTGATGTGCATGCTGAGTCCCTAGGATTTGATGTGTTGGTGACAAATCCGTTAGGGCATAGTGTGGTGGTGAGTAAGGTGCACCGAGAGAGTGCAGTGAGGGTGCAAGGTGAGGAGTTCCTTGGAGACTTGATTGAGATGCCATTTAAGGAATATGATGTGATCTTAGGTATGGATTGGCTATCTCGACATGGAGCTGTGGTGGATTGTAAAAAGAAAATTGTTTCTTTGAGAACGGGTGATGGTAGAGAGGTGATAGTATCTAATGAGCAGGAACAGCTAGCCTCCATATTTGTTTCAGCTGTTGCAGCTAGGAGATTGATTAGAAAGGGGTGTGAAGCCTATCTTGCTCATGTGGTGGATACTAGAGTGAAGGGTTCTCCCATTGTTAGTATTGCCACAGTTGCAGATTTCCCTGATGTTTTTCCAGAGGAGTTGCCAGGATTGCCTCCTGAGAGAGAGGTGGAGTTCGGTATTGAATTGTTGCCTGGTACCACTCCTATCTCTATTACTCCTTATAGAATGGCACCAGCAGAATTGAGGGAGTTGAAAGTGCAATTACAGGAGTTGTTGGATAAAGGATTCATTCGCCCCAGTGTTTCTCCTTGGGGAGCTCCTGTGCTATTTGTGAAAAAGAAAGATGGTACTATGAGGTTGTGTATCGATTATAGGCAATTGAACAAGGTAACTATTAAAAATAAATATCCTTTGCCTAGAATCGATGATCTCTTTGATCAATTGAAGGGTGCAGCTGTGTTTTCTAAAATTGATTTGAGATCTGGGTACCATCAATTGAGAGTTAAAGCTGAAGATGTTCCGAAGACCGCCTTTCGGACCAGGTATGGGCATTATGAATTTCTAGTTATGCCTTTTGGTCTGACGAATGCACCTGCAGCTTTCATGGATTTGATGAATAGGGTGTTTAGGCCCTATCTGGATCAGTTTGTAGTGGTCTTCATCGATGATATTCTGGTGTATTCGCGGAATAAAGAGGAACATGACAAGCATCTGCGGATTGTATTGCAGATTTTGAGAGAGAAGCAGTTGTTTGCCAAATTGTCGAAGTGTGAGTTTTGGTTAGATCAAGTAGCTTTTCTCGGACATATTGTTTCTGCAGAAGGCATTAGAGTTGATCCGAGTAAAGTTGAAGCCATTTTAAATTGGAGTCCACCCAAGTTTGTGATAGAGATTAGAAGTTTTCTGGGTTTGGCAGGCTATTACCGGCGGTTTGTGAAAGGGTTTTCTTTGATAGCTACTCCACTCACCAGATTGCTTCGTAAGGGAGTGAGGTTTTTGTGGATAGATCAGTGTCAGGCGAGCTTTGAGCAGTTAAGAGAAATGTTAACTCAAGCGCCTGTTCTTACTTTACCTGTTGAAGGCAAACCATATGTGATCTACAGTGATGCTTCACATAGAGGTTTGGGGTGTGTATTGATGCAGGAAGGGAAAGTTATAGCTTATGCATCTAGACAGTTGAAACCGCATGAGCTTAACTATCCGACCCATGATTTGGAATTGGCTGCCATTGTGTTTGCATTGAAGATTTGGCGCCACTATCTGTTTGGGGAGAAATGTTTCATCTACACTGATCACAAAAGCTTGAAATATTTGGGTGTTCAGAAAGAGCTCAATCTTCGTCAGAGGAGATGGTTAGAATTGATTAAAGACTATGATTGTTTGATTGATTATCATCCAGGTAAAGCAAATGTTGTTGCTGATGCCTTGAGTCAGAAGTCTTTAGCAGGTTTGACTGTTTACTCGCTCTCGTTGCTTGTTGAGTTGAGAGCATTGTGTGCTAGTTTTGTACCTTGTGATGATGGTGCATTGTTAGCACAGTTGCAATTGAAGCCGGTTTTGTTAGATCAAATCAAAGAAGCTCAGTTAGCCGATAAAAAGATACAGAAGATTGTTTCGGATTGTCAGAGTGGAAAGGGTAGAGATTTTATTGTGAAGAGTGATGGAAGTCTCTGGTTCAAGAGCAGATTGTGTGTACCCGATGATGCTGATTTGAAAAGGGTCATTTTGGAAGAAGCTCATCAGTCGATGTTTGCTATGCATCCGGGCAATACCAAGATGTATCATGATTTGAAATAGCATTACTGGTGGATGGGGTTGAAGAGAGACATTGCTGAGTTTGTATCGAAATGTCTCACTTGTCAGAAGGTTAAAGCAGAGCATCAAGTTCCAACCGGGTTGCTTCAACTGTTGTCAGTGCCAGAATGGAAGTGGGAATGAGTGACAATGGACTTTGTGTCTGGATTGCCATTGACACAAAGGAAACATGATGCCATATGGGTGATTGTGGATAGATTGACTAAGACAGCTCATTTCCTTCCGGTGCGGATGGATTACTCTTTGGAGAGATTGGCTGAGCTGTATATCAATGAGATTGTGAAGTTGCATGGTGTTCCAACTTCTTTAGTATCTGATCGAGATCCCAGGTTTACTTCCAGATTTGGAAGAGTTTGCATAGTGCTTTGGGTTCTCGACTGCACTTCAGCACTGCTTTTCATCCACAGATGGATGGACAGTCAGAGAGGGTGATACAGATTATTGAGGACATGTTGAGAAGCTGTGTCATTGATTTCTCTGGAAGCTGGGATAAGTTTTTACCTCTTGTGGAGTTTGCATACAACAACCGTCACCAATCTAGCATTGGTATGGCACCGTTTGAAGCATTGTATGGCAGACGGTGTAGGACACCTCTTTGTTGGAGTGAAGTTGGGGAAGGTAAGTTAATTGGGCCTGATTTGATTCAAGAAACTGAAGAAAAAGTAAAGCTGATTCGAGGCAGAATGAGAGCAGCTTCAGACCGACAGAAGTCTTATGCAGATCTGAAGAGGAGAGACATAGAGTTTGATGTGGGAGATAAGGTATTTTTGAAAGTATCTCCTTGGAAGAAGATTTTGAGGTTCGGTCGGAAAAGAAAATTGAGTCCTTGTTTCATTGGACCGTACGAAGTTTTGGAAAGAGTTGGGCCAGTTGCTTATCGGCTTGCTTTGCCACCTGAGTTGGATCGGATTCATAACGTATTTCATGTTTCTATGTTGAGGAGGTATAGGTCGGATCCATCTCATGTGTTGCCGATTGAGTCAATTGAAGTAAATCCTGATTTGACGTTTGAAGAGGAACCAGTTGCTATCTTGGCACGTGATGTGAAAGAGTTGAGAAACAAGAGAGTGCCACTTGTGAAGATTTTGTGGAAGAATCATGGAAAAGAAGAAGCAACTTGGGAAAGTGAACAATCCATGCGAGAGCAATATCCGCAGTTGTTTCAGATTTGATATCAGGTAATTTCGAGGAAAAAATTTCTTTTTAGAGGGGGAGAATTGTAATATCCCTATGCATGCCCTAGAAGTTTTGTATGTTGTTGTTGTTGTTGTTGTTGTTGTTGTTGTTGTTGGTTTAAATTGAGAAAAGAAAAGTATATGTATATGTGTTTTGGGAAAGAAATAGGGTTTAGAGAGAATGGTATATGTTGTGTATATGATGATATATATAACATATAAATGGGTCAAAGGAAGAGTCAAAGGAAGAGAGATATTTTTGTGTTAAGTGTGTAATTACATATAAGGGCTTATATGAGACAAAAAGTTAGTTATATGATTGAGGGCATTTTGGTAATTGCTTGGATAAGATCACTTGGTGGAGATTAAAAGCAAAATTTGACTTTGTTTCTTCATCATTTTCTTCTTTCTTTCATGAAGTGGCCGGCTCCTCCATAGACAAAGGGAAGCAAGAGGTGAAGAGAGGTTCTTGATGAGTTGAGTTCAAAATTGAAGGAAGATTAAGTGTTCAAGTGTTGATTCAAGAAGTTTTTAACTAAGGTAAGATCTTCCCTTTGATTTCTTTCTTTCTTTTGAAGTGGTATGGGAAGTTAATTAGGGTTTGATGATTTGATGATGAGATGTGTTTATGATTTGTTCTCAAGTGTTAAATTGGTTTTAAGTTAATAGTTTAAATAGGTGTTGTTGTTGGAAGTGGTAAATGTTGATCTTGAAAGGTGGAGAAGGATGGTGATTTTAGTGTTTTGAGATGGGTTGTGTTTAAATGTAATATTAATGGGTTGTAAAGTGATTCTTGTGATGAATATATGTTTAGAACATTGATTGTATTCATTTGAAATATATTATATGGAGTGTATTGTGTTTGGGTTCAATTGAAAAAGTGTTGGAATTGGTTAAGGTTATGTGCATGGGTGACACGGCCAGAAGCCATGAAGAGACACGGCCATGTCATTTATTTGTGTTGGCTACTGCCTCTTTTATTTTTAGAGACACGGCCGTGTCCCTCAAGTGGGCTGGGCATGTCCCTCAAATGAGTTGGATATTGTTTGATTTCTTGGTTCTCTTTTTGCATGGTTTGGGTTCTTCAAAGGTAGTTTGGTCTCTAAACCTAAACATAAACATTTTAAACATACTTAAACCAAGGAATGAATTAATCAAACATTTGTGGATGATCCTAAAGCTATGAAGAATATAAATTGTTCTTGCATTGTTGAGATTGAACAATGTTATGTTATGCATTGTGAATGGTAATGTGTTTCATGAGTAATGTGGAATGAAATGTTGATATTTATGAATGATGCTATGTGAGATATAATGTGATCATGGATGAGATAAATATACACTTGAATAATGAAGTGTTATATTGTGAAATGAAATGTGAAGCCATTGTTATTGGCTATGATGATGTGATTAAAAGAAATAAGGCATGTTTGCCTAAATGATGTTAAGAATTGAGAATGAAAATGATAATTGAATAATAAATGAATTGTGTGGCTAATGTGTTATTCCATTTTCAGAGTTGGTTGTTGGTGGCATGCCTAATAAGTGTAACAATCTCTTGAAGTTAGGTTGGATTGAATCCTTGAAGCCTAATTGAGATGTTACCACCCTTGAAGCTAGGTTGGGTTAGTTCTTGAAGCCAAGTTGGGTAGAAGCTTAGCATGCTTTGCTCCCCTTGAAGCTTGGTTGAACTTAATCCTTGAAGCCTAGTTGGGTATATGATATTGATAAATGTGATAACAAACCAAAGCATTAACTCTGAAAATTGAATGACATATTAGTGTGTCTTGGGCCCTTGCTTGTCTTTGTTTAGTGTTGATTATGAATGGTTAAATGAATACTAATGAGGTATATGAAAAGATATTGAAATGTGATATGTAATGTGAAAATATGTTGTTAGTGTTGCATATATGATGTTACATGTATAATATGGATTGAGAAATGACATTGCATTGCACTAAGTCATATCATTTGCATGATTATCTTACTAAGCCGTTGGCTTAGCGCGATAGTGTTTAATCGCGCAGGTAATAGAGTTGATAGAGTTGAACCCGAGAGTTCATCAAGACCAAGTGAGAGTAGACCTTGAAGAATCCATTTTGGGAGCTAAAGATCAGAGCAAACTTGCCAATCATGTATACTTCTTTATATTTTGTAAATAAATGTTTAATATGTAAATATGTAAATATTTTATAACTTCCGCTGTGTAATATTTAAATGTATATATATAACTAATATGTTTTGTTTTATAAGTAAATGATCTACTTTTCTATAATGTATAATGATAAGGGTATTGTATCAAGTTTTAAAGTGTTTTGAATGTTAAGAGAATCGTAGCATCCCTATGTTTGGTGCACTTATACTACATTGTTGTGGTTGCAGTGTGTGTGCATTGGATATGGGGGTGTTACAAGTCCGGTCCAATATATTTTGTTTAGTCCAAAATATTTTTTGTATTGTCTAATATATTTTAATTGGTCCAAAATAATTTTTGTTATCTTAATTAAATAATTTTTGCTTTAGTATCTAATTTTTATTAATAAAAAATAAAAATAAACAAATAAAAATAAAAAAAATCATCGTCGAAAGTCAGTGCGGGCCCGCAGAATTTTATGCCGGCGAAATGGCCCAGGCCATTTTGCCCGCAGGCCTGTTTCGCCCGCAGTTGCGGCAGCTTTTTCGCCAGTGCAATTTTTCCTGTGGCAATTTTTTTTGCCAGCGTAATTTTTCCGCAACATTTTTTTTTTGCCAGCGAAATTTTCCTACGCAAATTTTCCAAAACCTAATACAATTAGGTTGCGGTTTCCTTTTCTTAATAAATAATGTATGTCATGAGCAACTAGAAAAAAACCATAAAAACTTCTATAAATAAGGAGGCAGAAAGAGGGGAAAGGACAATAAGAAATTGGGACGAGATTGGGGATTTTGAAACCGAATCTGTGAAGGAAAACTTTAATCAAGCTGATTTTTTGAGAGAAGAAGAAGCAAAGCCAGAAACAAATCATCAAAAGGCAGCAACTGCCTTTGTTTTTATTCATCCAAGAAGAATTATTTTCGAGGAATCATCGAAAGGAGGTATGTATTAATTGTTATATTTTTTCACAATAGCATAAACTATGAAATTGTGTTCTTTAAATCAAAAACCCTAGAACTTTAATTTAGTTTTTCTAAACTTAAAAACACTAATTCGTCGCTTTATTTTCCAAAAGGGCTTAAAATTGTTATTTTTACTTCTTTAAAATCTTAAAACCCTAATTGAACATGTTTTTCAACAAAACCAAAATTTGATTCTGTTTCTTACAGCAAACCCTAAAAACACCTTTTCTATTTGTATAAACCTTAATTGGTTGGTCTACTTTCATAAAGTTATCAATTGCTTTTTCCAAATTCTAAAAAACCTAAACATCCACCGAAACCCTAATTCTAAAACACTAAATCCAAATGCAACTTCCAAACCTAAAATAGTAAAACTCTAACCCCTTTAAAACCTTAAACCCTAATTTTTCCTAAACCCTCATCCTTAAAAATTTTAAAAATCATAAAAACACAAATATTTTAATTTCACACAGTAAACTTGAAACCATAAATTAAAAGTGTTTTAAAGAGTCCAAATTCTAGTTTCACGATTTTACATCATAAACCCTAGTTTGATTAATCAAACAGTCTTACCAACCTTTTAAAACATAAAATCCTTAATCTATTTTATTTCTCTTAAAGTCACAGTAGCCAAATTCCATTAATTCCAAAACCTTAAACACATGAAATAAAGAAATAGTAGCCATAATTTAGACTTTTATTTGCTTTATTCAATTCTATATTTGATTATGCTTTGATTTATTTTATATGCTTTAATTTATTTAAGTTCAATGCTTGGTTTATTTTATTTATCATGGATGGATGTTTATTTTCTATTGATATTTAATGCCTTTGATGAATGATTTATTGTTTACTTTTATCAATTTATTTAGATTTCCAAATGTTGTAAGAGGTATGCTTCCACTTGTTGGATACCTCATTAGTTAAATACCATGTAATTTAATTTATTTTTCTATTTTAGAACCTATGTAAAGGACATGTTTCTACCTTTTGGTGGGTGTCCTATTTAGGCATGTGATGTAAGGACATGTTTCCATCTTCGGATGGGTGTCCATTTATTTGTTTTGCTTGGACCTTGCTCTAATTTTAATATATTGATGCTTTCTTTTAATTATTGTGTGTAATATGGATAATGTTGTTATATTTAAGAATTTTATAATATTAAGACCTGTAAAGGAGGCCGGTTCCAATGAACCGGGCGTTGTGGGGGTGCTGGGCCATTTCTCACCTTCCCCACACGTACCCAACTTTCCAAACACATTAGGGGGTTGGGGATTCCTTAGGAATCGAGTCATCCACCCCTTTCTTTTTTCCCGGCCCGTCCAGGTGGCTACTCCATTTTCTCCAGACTTAGGTCCATATTCTCTAAGGCCTCGAGCCTAAACAGTGCCCAAGTCACAAGAACCATTCCACCGGGAGTGGGGGCAAAAATCCTTGCTCACAGTGGCGACTCCACTGGGGATAAGAGAACTTGATTATGTTGGTCTTTATATTATTTTATTCTTTCTTATAATGATATTATCCATTCCATCATATTAGATTGCATCGTGTGCATGAGTTAGAATGCCCGTGTTACCCATGTTGTGTTATGTAAGGGATACCATACTTTCACTCAAGGTATGGAGATCGAGCATGGCATAACCACTCATAGCCTCATACCATTTGGTATATAATTGCTATGGGAACCTAAGCCTTTTTACCCAAAGACTAAAGCTCATGTAATTGGCCTAGTTACTTTCCTTAGGTTTTACCCCAAATGCATGTTGTTTGACTCTGGTTTATTTATCTTTGCTTAAATCATGGCTTATTTGGTTTATTCTTTTTCTAATGTGACCTAAGTACATTGTAAGCTCAAAATAAATTTTTCTTTAGAAAATCCAAAAGACCCAAGCTATTTTCAAAATTTTTCAAGATGGTCTTTGGACATAAAACTTTTCTAAAAACATATCTTTGGCTCATGGCCCAAATACTAAGCCCAAAGTATGTTTTTCTAAAATCTTTTTATAATGGGCTTAGAAACAAAATTGATTTTATCCAACCTCTCCTTACAAAGAGCTTGCAAATTATTTAGGTCAATTAAGAAATACCAAAAACCAATTGTGGGCCTAGTTTATACTAAGAATAAATTAACCATGGCTTGTTTTTGACATGAATCATTAGTTACCTTTTTCAAGTGAGAAATCTATTTATGATAAACCTCTTAATTTAGTTTTAATCCAATATAGCATAAATGCTACTTTAGTTGGATAAATGAATTAAAACCTAATTAATGCGAATTATTATGAACTGATTTCTATTTTTGAAAATATAACTATTGGTTGAAACGTCCAAGGGAATTATTCGAAAGCAAGGTACCCCATGTTGGTATTTTGTTAACCATATACCTAGGAAAAAAGACTCGCTATTCGTGTGTGGATGATATAAGGTTGGAAGAAACGTCCTAATTATCCTTGTTTGTTGATTGTTCATGCATACATGTATACATGCATACATTTGCATCTCATATCATTGATCCTTTCTGGCTCACAGCCCTGGATTACGATAGTTCTAAAGCTTACAGCAATTCGACCTATGTCGGAGATGAAGTATCTAGCAACGACTCAATCACTTGCTCACCAAAACCAATGGAGCCCGAACAAATTCAAAGAATGGTGGATGAGGCCCTCAACGCCAAGATGGAAGAAATAAAAGAGGCCCTAGCTGAGACCATGAAGAACCAGTTGACTGCAATCTTAGAGAATCATGCCAAGGCATCCGCTAGCACTAAGAAGCCAAAGGATAAAGGGAAGATTAAAGTTAGTGAAGTGGTTTTTGATGATGAAAAAGTGATCATTGATGATGATGATTGGCCTCAATACTACCAAGATGCTCAAGAGAAGAAGAAAGAACCGAAGATTGTTGAGAAGGCAACTATTGAAAAGACCGAGACATCCAATGTAGAAAAGATGATTGCTGATTTAGAAAAGAAATTTGAGAAGAAGTTGAAAACCGAAGAGATGTCTGAGATCAACAAACTATTTGAACAAGATGAAGAGGTCCCTTATAAGTTCAAGATGCCTTCTTTTGCTAAGTACAATGGCACCGGAAATCCTCATCTCCATGTGAAGTAGTATATCACTGCCATGCAGTCTCCCCGAGCTACTAAGGCTCAAACCCTAAGGTACTTTATGCTCTCATTGGACCCTGTTGTCTAAAATTGGTTCAATACCTTAGATGATGGAACACAAAAGAGTTGTGTAGACCCTTAATTTTTTACCCAATACAGTCCAATATGTTTTATTTAGTCTAAAATGATTTTTGTTGTCTAATTGGTCCAAAATAATTTTTATTAAATAATTTTTGCTTTAGTATCTAATTTTTATTAATAAAAAATAGAAATAAACAAATAAAAGTCAAAAAATAAAAATAAAAATCGGAGTCGAAAAAATCGGCGACGAAAAAATTGTATCTCGGGCCCGTGGGCATTTCGCCGTAGGAAATTCCTGCGAGCGAAATCACTGTGCTATTTCGCACACGCAGAAATTTTCTGCCTGCTAAATAGCTTACGGGCCCGCTACGCGCGCGCTGCCGCTGCTAGCTGCAGCAGATTTTTTTTGCCAACGCAGTTTTTCCGCATCAGTTTTTTTTCGGCAGTGCAAATTTTCCGATGCAAATTTTTCGAAACCTAATCCAATTAGGTTTTGGTTTCTTTTTTTTATTAATATTACTTACCTTAGCTAATTAGGAATAAACAACCTCAAACCACTATAAATAAGGACCAAAGGCAATTTAAAAAAAGGGAGGCAAAAATCCAAGAGTAGTTTGGAAAATTTGAAACCAAATCAAGGAAGGAAAAGAAGAAATTGAATTCAACTCTTTTCTAGAGCAGCAGCAGCACGATTTAGAGGATTCAAAGGCAAAAAAGGCTTGTCTTTGGAGCTAGTTCATCCAAGAAGAATGGTTTTTGGAGAAATCATCAAAAGAAGATATGTGTTAATTAATTTTCTTTAATTGTTTTTTTACACAGTAGCAAATCTATGAAATCAAAATTAAAAACCTTTGAACTTTAATTTAGTTTTTCTAAAGCAAAAAAAAACCTTATTTCGTTGGTTTATCTTCCAAAAGGCTTAAAATTGTTATTTCTTCTTCTTAAAAACATTGAAACTCTAATTGAACATATTCTTCAACAAAACCAAAATCAAATTCTGTTTCTTTCAAAACTTTAAACTTGGTACTTTTTCATTCAAAAAGACTTAAAAACATCTTTTCTACTTATAAAAACTTTAATTTATTTGTTTAAATTCATAAATTCCATAAAATACCACCCGTGACCCTACTTCCAAAATATCAAATCCAAATTCAACTTCCAAAATTCAAAATAATGAACACTAACCCTTTTAAAACCTTAAACCCTAATTTTTATGAATCCTAATCCTTTTAAAACATTAAAAAACATAAAAACATAAAAACCTAAAAACCTAAACTTTACACAGTAGCTTAGGAACCCAATAACCAAAAATCACAAATTAAAGTATTTTAAAGTGTTTAAAACCCTAGTTTCATGATATCATCATTCAAACCTTAATTTTGTTAATCAAAGAGTCTTACCAACCCTTTAAAACATAAAACCCTAATTTATTTTAATTCCATAAAAAGTCACAGTAGCCATAATTGGACTTTTATTTGTTTTATTCAATTCCATACTTGATTATGTTTTGATTTATTTCTTATGCTTTAATTTATTTAATTTCAATACTTGATTTATTTAATTTATCATGGATGGATGTTTATTTTATATTTTAATTAATAGCTTTGATGAATGATTTATTTATGATGAATGATTATTTACTTTTATCAATTAATTTAGATTTCCAAAAGTTGTAAGAGGTATGTTTCCACTTGGTGGGTACCTCATTAGTCAAACATCATGTAATTTAATTTGCTTTTCTATTTTAGAACCTATGTAAAGGGCATGTTTCTACCTTTTGGTGGGTGTCCTATTTAGGCATGTGATATAAGGACATGTTTCCATCCTTGGATGGGTGTCCATTTATTTGCTTTGTTTGGACATTGCTTTGATTTTAATATATTGATGCTTTCTTTTAATTATTGTGTGTAATATGGATAATGTTATTATATTTAAGAATTTTATAATATTAAGACCTGTAAAGGAGGCCGGTTCCAATGAACCGGGCGTTGTAGGGGTGCTGAGCCATTTCTCACCTTCCCCACACATACCCAACTTTTCGAACCCATTAAGGGGTTGGGGATTCCTTAGGAATCGAGTCATCCACCCTTTTCTTTTTCCCGGCCCATCCGGGTGGCGACTCCATTTTCTCCAGACTTAGGTCCGTGTTCTCTAAGGCCCCGAGCCTAAATAGTACCGAAGTCGCAAGAACCATTCCACCGGGAGTGGGGGCGAAAATCCCCGCTTACAGTGGCGACTCCACTGGGGATAAGAGAAGTTGATTCCGTTGGTCTTTATATTATTCTATTCTTTCTTATAATGATATTATCCATTGCATCATCTTAGATTGCATCGTTTGCGTGAGTTACAACGCCCATGTTACCCGTGTTATGTTATGTAAGGGATACCATACTTTCACTCAAGGTATGGAGATCGAGCATGGCATAACCACTCATAGCCTCATACCATTTGGTTTATACTTTCTATGGGAACCTAAGCCTTTTTACCCAAAGACTAAAGCTCATGTAATTGGCCTAGTTACTTTCCTTAGATTTTACCCCAAATGCATGTTGTTTGACTATGGTTAATTTATCTTTGGCTTAAATCATGGTTTATTTGGTTTTTTCTTTTTCTAATATGACCTAAGTACATTATAAGCTCAAAATAAATTTTTCCTTTAAAGTCCAAGAGACCAAAGCTATTTTAAAAATTTTTTCAAGATGGCCTTTGGACATAAGACTTTTCTAAAAACAAATCAAAGATTCTTTGGCCCATGGCCCAAATACTAAGCCCAAAATCGATTTTTCTAAAATATTTTACGATGGGCTTAGAAACAAAACTATTTTCACCCAACCTTTTCTTACAAAGAGCTTGCAAAAATATCTAGGTCAATTATGAAATACCAAAAATCAATTGTGGGCCTAGTTTACACTAAGAATAATTTAACCATGGGCTTGTTTTTGGCATGAACCATTAGTTACCTTTTGCAAGTGAGAAATCTATTTATGATAAACCTCTTAATTTAGTTTTAATCCAACATAGCATAAAAGCTACTTTAGTTGGTTGAATGGATTAAAACCTAATTAATGGGAATTATCATGGATTGTTTTTCATTTTTGAAAATATAACAATTGGTTGAAACATCCGAGGGATTTATTTGAAAGCAAGATACCCCATGTTGGTAATTTGTTAACCATATACCTAGGAAAAGAGACTCGCCATTCGTGTGTGGATGTTATAAGGTTGGAAGGAATGTCCTATTTGTCCTTATTTGTTGATTGTTTGTGCATACATGCATACATGCATACATTTGCATCTCATATCATTGATCCTTTCTGGCTCACAGCCCTGGATTACGATAGTTCAAAAGCTTACAACAATCTGACCTACGCCGGAGATGAAGTATCTAGCAACAACTCAATCACTTGCTCACCTAAAACAATGGAGCCCGAACAAATTCAAAGGATGGTGGATGAAGCCCTCAATGCCAAGATGGAAGAAATCAAAGAGGCCCTAGCTGAGACCATGAAGAACCAATTGATTGCAATCTTAGAGAACCATGCCGAGGTGTCTGCTAGCACTAAGAAGCCAAAGGACAAAGGGAAGACCAAAGTTAGTGAAGTGGTTTTTGATGATGAAAAGGTGATCATTGATAATGATGATTGGGCTCAATACTACCAAGAGGTTCAAGAAAAGAAGAAAGAATCGAAGGCTGTTGAGAAGGCAACTATTGAAAAGACAGAGACATCCAATGTTGAAAAGATGATTGCTGATTTAGAAAAGAAATTTGAGAAGAAGCTGAAAATCGAAGAGAAGTCTGAGATCGACAAACTATTTGAACAAGATGAAGAGGTCCCTTATAAATTTAAGATGCCTTCCTTTGCTAAGTACAATGGCACCGGAAATCCTCATCTCCATGTGAAGCAGTATATCACTGCCATGCAGTCTGCTTGAGCTACTAAGGCTCAAACCCTAAGGTACTTCATGCTCTCATTGGACCCAGTTGTCCAAAATTGGTTCAATACCTTAGATGATAGAACATAAAACAGTTGGGATCTACTTTACAAAGCCTTCATCCAACAATATAGATATAATGTTGAGTTAGAAGTTACTTCAATGGAAGTGGAGTCCATTAGTCAAAGGCCAAATGAGAATTTTATGGACTATGTGAAGCGATGGAGAAACAAGGCCACTTTACTCAAGAAGAGGCCCGATGAATCCGATCAAATAAGGATGATTGTGAGAGGGGTGTTACCTAATCTTCGTGAGAGGATGTCTCATACACTCATCCGTGATTTCAAAGATCTTCTCCAAGCTGGTCTACAAATTGAAGAGTGGGAAAGGGAGAAGAATCGCTTTTCAATAAGAAGGAATGAGAAAGGGAACAACCAACCTAACAATCAAAGCACACAAAAAGAAGTTGATGTTAATGTAACCGGTCAAGCAAATAGAAGGCAGTTTTTAGATTTGGGGAAGCCTTTGTCTTGGGTCTTCGATAAGCTACAAAAGAAAGGGTTGTTACAACCATTGGCTCCTCGACCTTTACTTAGTCCATTACCCCCAAAATTTGATACTAAGGCTTTTTGTCAATTTCATCAGACTCAAGGACATGAGACTGATAGGTGTACCCGATTAAGGCATGAGATCCAAGATTTGATTGATAGTGGTAAGCTACCCGAGCCGGATAAGCCCAATACCAAGGACAAACCTTTGCCTAAATTTGGAAGAGTGCCACCACCAGCAACCTTTATGGTAGGAAAACGATTGGAAGAAGATTTTGTTTTATCCTCTTTTCAAGATGGGAATGTTGAAGATGTGAAAGGAAAAGAAGCCTAACTCAATGAACTTTCCTTAGCTTGAATGTTGCTTTTCAATCTTACTTTATTTAATATTTTGGAACTATTGTGTTTTTCAAATTTAAAGTTGTTTAAATAAATTACTTTCATCAAAATTTTTGTTGGTCTTTGTTCATTTTGGTGCTAGACTAATGAGGAATCTAGCTTGATAATTCATGAATTAATATATTTATGCATCATTACTTGAATGACTTTACTAGGTGAGGGAATGGCTCTATAGCATTGAGTTGTGTATGATTACTTAGAGAGGGCTCCTGCATAATTACCTTTGTCTAGGTCCTAGTCAGTCTTAGAACATGCTTTGACAAACTTTTGAGGCGAAATTGAACTCTGCTTATTTAAGAGAGAAATGATCTAGGCATTGTTTGGTTAGCCAACAACTAGTATCCACCCAATTAAATATCAATCCCTAGTTGTCCCTTTGAGCCTTCATAAAATTTTAGCTTTCTTTTTATTGGCTTACAAACCCTAATAACCTACCGTGAGCTGTTGTGATACTTTTGACAAGTCTTATGATTACTAAGATGAATAGGCAAGAAGATCAAAGAAAGCAATGATTAGTCAAGATCATGAGGATAGTTGAAGTTTCAAGACCATGAAGATAGTTGAAGTTCTCAAGATCATAAGGATAGTTGATGTTCTCAAAACCATAAGGGTAGTTGAAGTTTTCCTAATATCTCTAATATATCAACATCAACATCAAAGTAACAAATGATTTATCCCTATTAAAGAAGATTTATGTTACTCCACTTATCCATTATTGGAAGCCCAAGTTAGTACAAACCAAGACAACTCTTTTTAGAGCTAAAAAAAACAAAAAAGAGAAAAAAGAAGAAAACAAAAGAAAAACAAAAAAAGAAGAAGAAAAGGAAGAAAGATAAAATCTAAAAAGATGGTTCAAAAATCCAACTGAGTTCTCTTTTACCTAAGACAACAAAAGGCTTCCATTTATGGATTGACTTGAATTGGTCCCAACATAACCAAAGATTCAATCAAAATCAAAGAAAAAGGAGGAAGACCATCCAATTCTTGAAGGTTCTGTACTTGATAGTCCTACAAGAAAGAAGGACAAAATGATAAAAGAAAGGGAAGAGTAAGGGAAGAGAAAGAAAAGGGAAGAGTAAGAAAAATAAAGAGGAAAAAAGGGAAAAGAAGAAAAGAAACAGATTTGGGTCTTAAACTTTTTGCAAGGGCAAAAACTGTCCTAATCAAGATCCAGATTAATGCCAAGAAGATAGAAGGAATTTGGAGTCTAGAAATATTGCTCCCAACTGTCTAAAGTTCCAACAATAAATTTGTAGTGTGAGGGTTTGTCCATTGTGTCACACCAACTCCAATCTCAAAATGGCCTCCACTTTAACCCATGTCCCTTATAAACCCCGTTTTAAGCCTATCAAAGACCTGTTGATCTCTCTTGGTAGGTAGAGTCTATTAGTGGAGATAGTTTGGATAAGCATGCATATGAGATAGACAATATTTAAACTTAAATGAGACCTTTGGCCAAGCAATGTGTAAGTGCCTATCTGAAGTGCAACAGTTCTTGCTTAAATAGAAATGATTCCCGAGTTTTGTACGGTAACTAGGGTTGTCATGTTATAGATATATTAATTTTGAAAAATCAAGTCTTGAGGTACATTGACATCGATTTGGCAAAGCCAACATTTGATTTCAAAATAAAAAATTTTTAAAAAAAAGTGTTTTGTCATACAAAGCCTTCAAGTTAAGGGAAGTATGTTGAATTGATTATTAGGAAGGTCATGAAGAAACTACCAACTGACAAGCTGAAGCATAGTTTGAAATGGATACATCCCTGACTCTGCTACTTAGGGTCTCCACCACTCATGTTTTCAACATCTTGAAGATAAAAGCCAAATGCAAAGCTTTTGATCATTTCAATGCGAGACTTGAACGAAAAGGAACCAATGAGAACACTTCTGCTAATCACCTCGGTCTGTGAGTCAATGGAACGACTGTGAGTATTATTCGTGCATACATGAGCATATTACATCACACTTTCTTGTCTTAATGAATAGTAAACACCCTGCAAATTAAAGAATCAAAAGAAGATATTGAATCAAGGGGGCATGGAAAGCCTATTCGCTTGTGGAAGCTCCAGTAACTTTGCAAAGAGAAGAAATGCATGCTTATGCAAAGAACTAGACAAGAAAAACATCAATCAAAGCTTGCATGAAAGAAAAAATCCTTGGGGGCAAGGAGAGGATATCAGATCCAATCAAAATTGGAGAAAAAGGAAAAGCAGTTGCAAGGGAAAAGTGGTTAAAGTGCAAAAACTCCCTTGGAAGATCAAAACAAGGAAAGAAGAACATGGATCAAGCAAGACATGACCAAGCCAAATCAAGCTTGGCCGTGTCACCTCAAAGGAAATCTTGGCAGAACATGACACGGGCAGGAGACACGACCAACCCACTGGCCGTGTCTCACCTAAAGGGCAAAGCCAAGAAAGACCAAGCAAAGAGAGAAGGGAAGCAGTAGGTGACACTGGCAGGCGACACAGCCAAGCCACTAAACGTGTTATATGACACAGCCACAAGCTTGGCCGTGTCCCATCCTAAGCCAAGAATAAAGAAGAACCAAAGAAAAAACACAGAAGCTGACACACCCAGGGGACACGGCCAAGCCATTGGCCGTGTCACTCCCATCTTCAAAGAACAAAGAAGACTCGATCTCAAAGGATGAAGATCCATTTTCAAGGGTGAAGACCCGATCTCAAAGGATGAAGATCCATTTTCAAGGGTGAAGACCCGATCTCAAAGGATGAAGATCCATTTTCAAGGGTAAAGACCCGATGTCAAAATATGAAGATCCATTTTTAAGGGTGAAGACCCGATGTTAAAGGATGAAGATCCATTTTTAAGGATGAAGACCCAATCTCAAAGGATGAAGATCCATTTTGATGGTGAAGAATCACAATGCATAAAACAACCGGAGCAGTTAGACTTCTCAAATGATAAAAGGTCAGTCGAACTCAATCTCGGGTCCATGAACCCATTCTCGGGTCCAACTACCCAAGCTCGGGTCCAAGTATCCAATCTGGGGTTCAAGTACCCAAATTAAATCAATCTCGGGTCTGAGTACCCAAATCAAATCAATCCCGGGTCCAAGTACCCAAATCAAATCAATCTCGGGTCCAAGTACCCAATACCGAGTCCAAAACCCAAATTTTCCTTAGGTCCAGAACCTAGAATTATCCTTGAGTCTAGAACTCGAACCGGGTCCAGAACCCAAATTTTCCTTTGGTCCAGAACCTAGAATCTCCCTTGAGTCTAGAACTCGAACCGGGTCCAGAACCCAAATTTTCCTTAGGTCCAGAACCTAGAATTATCCTTGAGTCCAGAACTCGAATCGGGTCCAGAACCCAAATTTTTCTTAGGTCCAGAACATAGAATTATCCTTGAGTCCAGAACTCGAACCGGGTCCAGAACCCAAAACCTCAACCGTTTCATCAAAAATTAAGTCTTATTGCTTTTCACTCTCTTTCACTAAGGTTTCAGATCATTCAAGCAGGGGGTAAACTGTAGACCCTTAATTTTTTACCCAATCCGGTCCAATATGTTTTATTTAGTCTAAAATGATTTTTGTTGTCTAATTGGTCTAAAATAATTTTTATTAAATAATTTTTGCTTTAGTATCTAATTTTTATTATTAAAAAAATAGAAATAAACAAATAAAAGTCAAAAAATAAAAATAAAAATAAAAATCAGAGTCGAAAAAATCAGCGATGAAAAAATTGTCACGCAGGCCCGTGGGCATTTTGCCCGCAGGAAATTCCTGCGGGTGAAATCACTGTGCTATTTCGCAGGCAGAAAATTTCTGCCTGCGAAATAGCTTATGAGCCCACTCCGCAAGCGCTGCCGCAGTCAGCTGCAGCATATTTTTTTGAACCTGCCTGCCTATTCGCTTGTGGAACCCCCGTCCCTTTGACCAGTAATATTTTGAAATAAGAAGAAATCAAACAATTGATCGGTGTCAAGCCCGGATATAAATAGTCATATAAGATCCGATATGAGCCCATCCGAGAGTTTTGGGTAAAGTACACTCAACCTGTGCATGGTTAGAGGGCAAAACATTATACTCGAGGATTTTTTTTATGTTTGTTAGGGGCAACCATTTTTGGTAGCACCGAGTCTGCCATTCATTTATCTGTGTTGCGTGTCCTTTCTGACTTGGATCACGTATCTTCTTATGCATGGGGGGAAGCTAGTCTAGCTTGTATTTATCACAGTTTTGATGTGCTCTGTAGGAAGAAAATATCCTTCATTGGTTTTGAAGCCATTGCTAAGGTGCTACTTCCTTTAAAATTATTAATCCACATAATGCATGTGCATAGGCTTGATTTTCTCTTTCATGTACAGGTCTGGGCATACGAGCATAACTTGGTGAGGGTTCCAAACATTACACAGCCATGAGTCAATTTTCCAAGGTTGGGTGTTTCGTTGTCAAGTCGCAGGGAAGTGTCCGGGAGTCGCCATGTGCACTCTCACCATTACCACTTGAGTCGTCTGACCTAGGATCAAGTAAGAAAAATGTTAAATTAATATCAAACCTATGATAAAAGATAAATTACTGGTTTGGTTTTCTGCAGGTGGATACAGCCTGGTGGAGAGCCGAAGAGAAAAATGGCTAGATTACATGCATGACTGATGTAATGCCTTTGTACAACTCTCGTCAAATTATGGCTGGCCTGGTCTCTAGTGGGTGGTTTCTAGGCGATAGAGTACATGACTGGTTCCTTGGACCTAACCGACGCAGAGTACCAGTTGATATTCCATCATTTGTTCTGAACACTATAGCAATGTTGGAGCCCTTTTGGAGTCATTCCCGTATTGGTTTTGATGTTCATGACTTCTTGCTCTCACCGGACGTGTCATATGCTCAATTTATCCAGGATTATCTGATAAGTTTTGAAGTGTCACCTATTGGTGTCCGTGGGCTATCTGGAGGTGAAGAAGAAATAGAAGCTAGCGAGGAGAAGATGAAGGAGATGAAGGAGTGGATGAGGAGGAGCCTATTTCCCAATCCCATGGCAATTCCGGGGCTGGCACTTCCCAGGTAGCTATGACTTTATCATTACAATTGTCTCTTTATTTATCTATTCTGATTATTTAT
Organism: Garcia nutans; assembly: GCA_947685225.1. Taxonomy (NCBI): domain Eukaryota; kingdom Viridiplantae; phylum Streptophyta; class Magnoliopsida; order Malpighiales; family Euphorbiaceae; genus Garcia; species Garcia nutans. Next base: position 8,034,929 of record CANTUV010000003.1, on the reverse strand, counting down.
ATAATCATTGTAGGCTGATGGTTCCTCTGACTATGGGGCTGTCCCTCTATATGACACCCCGATACAGCGACAATTTTATCCATTTGCCCCTTCTCATTTAGATGTGCCATCTAATTCGTAGAGCTTTGATCTGAGTTACCTAGTTAATCATTCTTATCCCATAATGATGTATGCTTGCATGTATGCATAAAAATGTATGGACTTATCCTTTCCTTTTTTGGCTCACAGTGGATGCTTGAGGAGCAAAATAGGAAGCTTCAGGAGGAATTAGCTGCAAGTCATCGGAATGTGGCTCATTTTGAGAAAATGTATCAGCAAGAGGCATGGGACTTTCGATACTTTTGATTTCAGGGCATGATGGAACCAAATGCCTCTTCATCAAGAGGATCCCGGACTGTTGTCCATGATATACCACCTCCCTGTTTAGGCGATGGTAGAACCGATTTTTGAAGTCCTGGAGGTTTAGATATTCCTTCTTTGAGCATATATGGGATGAATAATATGCCCCCTCCTCCAACGGGTGATGATTTTTTCAGGGCTTTGTCTGATTATGAACCGCCTCCTTCCTCGCAGTGACAAAAATATAAAGCTTGTAATAAAAACTTGTAGTAAAACTTGTAATTAAGAAAAAATGGTAATGATAATAATAATTTTTTGGTTTTGCACACTTTTTTTTCTATTTTTTTAATTAGATATAGTGGCTTTGTCAAATCAGTTCCATAGTACCTCAGGACTTGACTTTCCAAATTAATATATCTATAACATCATAGCCCTAGTTACCATACTAAACTCGGGAATTATTTCTATTTAAGCAAGACTCGTTGCACTTCAGATAGGCACATACACATTACTTGGCCAAAGATCTCATTTGAGTTTGAATATTGTCTATCTTATATGCATGCTTATTAAAACTATCTCTGTAATATCCCAAAATGTGCCCTAGAAGTATTTATGTAATTGTTGTTTGATTTGAATTAAATGTTTATGTGTTATTGGAAAGGAAAAATGTATTTTGAGATAATGTATATGTTGGGTATATGGTAATATATATAACATATATGTTGGTCAAAAGGGATGGTCAATGGAAGAGGATATTTATTTGTGATATGTGAAATTACTTAAATGGGCATATAAGTGACAAGAGTTAAGTTAAATGGTTGAGGGCAATTTGGTAATTGCTTTGTTAGGATTGCTTGGTGGAGATTTAAAGAAGAAGAGAAGTTTGACTTGTCTTCATTTTCTCTTCTTTGCTTGGTGTGGCCGGCTACTAAAGGGAAAGAGAGAGCAAGTGAGGTGTTTTGATTTCTAACATCAAATTGAAGGAAGAATCAAAGGATTAAGTTGGAGATTTGTGAAATTTCTTCACTTGAGGTAAGTACTCTCTTGTTTTCCCTTGTTATTTTTGAAGTTGTGTTTGAAGTGAGTTTTGATTTGTTGGGATTATGATTTGGTGTGGTTGAGATGTGTTTATAAGTGTTGAGTTTGATTGTAAGTTAAATTGGTGTTGGTTTTGGTTTGAGGATGGTAAGTTAAGTGGATGTTGATATTGAAAGAATAAGAATGATGTTGGTTTTAGGGTTTTGAAGTAGTATGTGTTTAAATTTGTTGTTAATGTTTTGTTAATGAGAATATTGTGATGAATATGTAAAATAAGTGTTAATGACATAGTTTAGATCCATTTGAATGAGGTTATGGTGTGCACAATGTGTTTAAATGCAATTAAAAGAGTTTTGGCCATATTTAGGGTTTTGTTCATGAGAGACACGGCCAAGACTTAAGATTTTGGAGAGACACGGCCAAGCTTAATGAAACTTGGCCTTGTTGGATGAATTTTGGAGAGACACGGCCACTGGCTTGGCCGTGTCCCTTGACTGTGTTTGCCACTGCTTGATTTTTTGTTGAGAGACACGGCCGTGTCCTTTGCCCTTGTCTGCCTCGGCTTGAATTGGTGTTGAGAGACACGGCCATAAGCTTGGCCGTGTCCCTTGAGGGTGTTAGCTACTGTGATTGTTCCTTTGTTCTTCTTGCATTGTTGAGATTGAACATTCATTTGATGACAATGATGATGCATATGATACTATATGAACAATGCTATGTTTTATGCATTGTGAATCTTGTGAATGGTAATGTGTTATATGAATAATGTACTTTGTAGTGTTACATCAATGATGCAATATGTAAAATGCGAAGGATATGATGAGGTAATTGATTATGTATAGCTTGATGGGAGTAGTTCTTGAGTGTAAAAGAGACGAGGATCATCCAAAAAGGTATGTGCAATATGTTTTAATAATGAATGATGTTAATGTGTCTTAAGTAATGGATTATGTATGCTTGAATGATGAAGTGTATAATGTGAATTGAAACATAAAGAGGTGTGAAACTAATGTTCTGAGTTATAATGATGTGAATGATATGATTGAAGCATGCCTAGATGGTATGATTGAATAATGATATGTGTGTTTAGTTAATGTAATTGATGTTGCATATATCAATGATGAAATATGAAAGGTAATTTGAGATATAATGTGATGTGAAGCCATTGTGATTGGCTATGATAACTCAAATGTGATGTGAAGCCATTGTGATTGGCTATGATAACTCAAATGTGATGTGAAGCCATTGTGATTGGCTATGATGATTCAATTGTGATAAATAAGGCATGTTTGCCTAGATAATGATTCAATTGAGAATGAAATGGATAATGAAATAATAAATGAATTGTGTGACTAATGTGTTATTCCATTTTCAGAGTTTGTTGTTGGTGGCATGCCTAATGATAGTAACAATCTCTTGAAGTTAGGTTGGGCTTGATCCTTGAAGCCAAGTTGGGTAGAAGTTTAACATGTTTTACTCCCCTTGAAGCTTGGTTGGGTCTAGTCCTTGAAGCCTAATTGAGATGTTACAACCCTTGAAGCTAGGTTGGATTGATTCTTGAAGCCAAGTTGGGTTGAGACTTAGCATGCTTTGTTCCCCTGAAGCTTGGTTGAATCTAAATCCTTGAAGCCTAGTTGGGTCTATGATAATGATAAATATGATAACAAAACCAAAGCATTAACTCTGAAAATTGAATAGCATATTAGTGTCTTTTGGGCCCGAGTTTTTCTTTGTTGTCAATGTGATATACAAGTGTTGAAAGAAATGAGTAATGAGATCTATGGTTGATTTCATTGGAAATGTAATTCATGATTGATATGATATGTAATATGTGTAATGATATATTGATTATGAATACTAGTGATGGATTATGGTCGGTGATAATGTTTATGTATATATATGTACATAAAATATGAAATTAGCCGAGATATATGAAAGGTGCAATTAAAAAGGAAAAACATGATAATAACTAATGGTACATTGAATTGATATATCATTATATGTTAGAATTTCTATAATGTATGTTTATATTTCATAATTGTATTACTAAGCTCTCGGGCTTAGCGCAGTTGTGTAATCACACAGGTGGATATGCGGTTGATTTGGAAGTCCAGCTGTTATGCCACGAGAAGAGTAAGAGTTTATCGAGACCAACTAGAGGGTGATGCATACATGTATAACTTTTAATTATGATGTATTTCTGACGAGAAAGTATTTATATGTATAAATGAAGTTTTGATAATGATAATGATTTTGTAAATGTTATTTAAAGTAACGTATTATGGTTTGAACTCTGTTACAGGTTTTTAAAAGGTAATGAAAAGTGACATCCTCATACTTTATATACTTACTGAATGTATACTAGGTATATGTATAGTACTTATATAGGGTATCGGGGTGTTACAATCTCCACTAATAGACTCTACCTGCCAAGAGAGATCAACAGGTCTTTGATAGGCTTGAAATGGGGTCTATAAGGGACATAGGTTAAATGAAGGCCATTTTGAGACAGGAGCTGATGTGACACAATGGACACTATAAATTTCTTGTTTGAACTTTAGGTAGCTGGGAGCAATCTTGCTAGACTCCAAATTCCTTGTATATCTTCTTGCCATTAATCTGGATCTTGATTAGGACAGTCTTTGCCCTTGCAAAAAGTTCGATACCCAAATTCGCTTCTTTTCTTTTTCCCTCTTTTCTTTCTTTTTATTTTTCTTACTCTTCCCTTTATTTTGAGTATTTTATCACTTTGTCCTTCTTCCTTATAGGGCTGTCAAGTACAGAGCTTTCAAGTACTAGATGGTCTTTCTCCCTTTTCTTTGATTTTGATAGAATCTTTGGTTGGGTTGGACCAATTCAAGTCAAACTGTCCTTATAAACCAAATGGAAGCCTTTTGCTGCTTTAAGTAAAAGAGAACTCAGTTGGCTTTTTGAACCGCCTTTTTGGTTCTTTTTTTCCTTTCTTCTTTTTTTTCCTTTCTTTTTTTCTTTTCTTTTTTTTCTTCTTCTTTCTTTTCTTTTTTTTTCTCATCTTTCTTTTTTTTTTTTGGTTCTAGCTCTAAAAGAGTTGTCTTGTTTGTACCAACTTGGGTATCTTATAATGGATAAGTGGAGTGACATAAATCTTCTTTAACAGGGATAAATCATTTGTTACTCTGATGTTATCTTGATAGATTGGAGATATTAGGTGAACTTCAACTACCCTTATGCTCTTGAGAACATTAACTACCCTTACAATCTTGATTGTGTATTCGTTTCTTTGATCTTCTTGCCTCTTCCTCTTAGTGGTCATAAGACTTGTCAAAAGTATCATAACAGCTCAGGGTAGGTTGTTGGGGTTTGTAAGCCAATGAAAAGAAAGCTAAAATTTTATGAAGACTCAAAGGGACAACTAGGGATTGTTATCTAATTGGGTGGATACTAATTGTTGGCTAACCAAACAATGCCTAGATCATTTCTCCCTTAAATAAGTAGAGTTCAATTTTTCCTCGAAAGTTTGTCTAAGCATGTTCTAAGACTGACTAGGACCTAGGCAAAGGTAATTATGCAGGAGCCCTCTCTAAGTAAGCATACACAACTCAATGCTATAGAGCAATTCCCTCATCTAGTAAAGTCATTCGAATCATGATGCATAGATATATTAATTTATGAATATCAAGCTAGATTCCTCATTATTGAGCACCAAAATGAACAAAGACCAACAAAAAATTTTATGAAAGTAATTTATTCAAACAAATTTAAATTTGAAAAATAGATTGTTCCAATTAAATATTAAAGAAAGTAAAATTGAAAAGCAACATTCAAGCTAAGGAAAGTTTGTTGAGTTGGAGGCAAGGATTTTTTCCATCATCAAGGATCATTACTTCATCATCCACAGTTAGTCCAAGCACATCATCTTTAGTAGCTTCTCTATCCATATCATCACAGGATGACAAGATAAAACTCTTCATGAAGGTTGTAAGAGATGGCGCCCTTCCAAATTTAGGTAGAGGATTACTCTTAGTGTTAGGCTTGTCTGGCTCAGGCAGTTTACCATTGTTGATTAGATCTTAGATCTCATTCCTCAATCGAGTACATCTATCGGTCTCATGTCCTTGAGTATGATGAAATTGACAAAAAGCCTTAATATCAAATTTTGGGGGTAAAGGATTTGGCAAAGGTTGAGGAGTCAAGGGTTGTAACAATCCCTTTGTTTGTAGTTTATTGAGAACCCAAGATAGCAGCTTCCCCAATTCTGAAAATTGCCTCATTCCTCCTTGACCGGTGGCATTAACATCAGCTTCCTTTTGTGTATTTTGATTGCTAGGCTGATAATTCTACTTTGCAAAAAAATGGTTCTTCTCTCTTTCCCTTTGACTTTTTCCACTGGGGTGATAGTCGTCCTTATTGCTCCACTTAGATAGCACATGATTCGGCTGGTCTCATAGAATAGGGATTGGTCCCTCATTTTTCATTCGATCTCTATTAGTGAAAATGTTCTCCATGGATGCCGCCTTAGTATTGTTGATGAGCTCTAGAATTCCAACCAACTGGGTCTTTATAATTTCAACCAATTGATCTTGTAGCTCAGCCATCCTAGCTTTGACAACTTCATCTATTATATCCCTTCCATTCTCCCAATGAAGCACTTGAATCAAAAATCAATGTTGTATGCTCTTGAATTGTCGTACTTCAGGTCTATGAGCCAGAAAGGATTAATGATATGTCATGTGATGCATGTATGCATGTATGTATGTATTCACAAACAATAAACAAATAAGGACAAATATGACATTCCTTCCAACCTTATAACTTCCACACACAAATGGCGAGTCTCTTTTCCTAGGTATATGGTTAACAAATTACCAACATGGGGTATCTTATTTTCGAATATTTCCCTCAGATGTTTCAACCAATAGTTATATTTTTAAAAATGGAAATCAGTTTATGATAATTCCCATTAATTAGGTTTTAATTCATTCAACCAATTAAAGCAGCTTTTATGCTATATTAGATTAAAACTAAATTAAGAGGTTTATTATAAATAGATTTCTCACTTGAAAAAGTAACTAATGATTCATGTCAAAAACAAGCCCATGATTAATAACTCTTAGTATAAACTAGGCTCACAATTGATTTTTGGTATTTCGTAATTGACCTAAATAATTTGCAAGCTCTTTGTAAGAAAAAGGTTGGATGAAAATAATTTTTTTTCTAAGCCTATTGTAAAAAAATTTTAGAAAAAAATGGATTTTGGGCTTTGTATTTGAATCTTGAGAAAAAGAATTTGTTTATAGGAAAATTTTATATCCAAAGACCATTATGAAATATTTTGAAAATTGCTTTGGTCTTTTGGACTTAGAGAAAAATTTATTTGAGCTCACAATGTAATTAGGTCATATTAGAAAAATAAAAAACCAAATAAGCCATGATTTAAGCTAAGATAAATTAACCATAGTCAAACAACAAGCTTTTGAGGTAAAAACCTAAGAAAAGTAACTAGGCTAATTATATGAGCTTTAGTCTTCGGGTTAAAAGGCTTAGGTTCCCATAGCAAGTATATGCCAAATGGTACAAGGCTATGAGTGGTTATGCCATGCTCGATCTCCACACCTTGAGTGAAAGTATGGTATCCCTTACATAACACAAAACAGGTAACACGAGCGTCCTAACTCGCGCACACGATGCAATCAAATATGATGCAATGGATAATATCATTATAAGAAAGAATAGAATAATAAAAAGACCAACGGAATCAACTTCTCTTATCCCCAGTGGAGTCGCCACTGTGAGCGAAGATTTTTGCCCCCACTCCCGGTTGTGACTTCAGCACTGTTTAGGCTCGAGGCCTTAGAGAACACGGACCTAAGCCCTGAGAAAATGGAGTCACCACCCGAACGGGCCGGAAAAAAGAAAGGAGTGGATGAATCGATTGCTAAGGAATTCCCAACTCCCTAATGGGTTTGAAAAGTTGGGTATGTGTGGGGAAGGTGAGAAATGGCTCAGCACCCCCACAAAGCCCGGTTCATTGGAACCGGCCTCCTTTGCAGGTCTTAATATTATAAAATTCTTAAGTATAACAATATTATCCATATCACATGCAACAATTAAAATAAAGCATCATTATATTAAAATTAAGGCAATGTCCAAACAAAACAAATAAATGGACACCCATTCGAGGATGGAAACATGTCCTTACATCATTCATGTCTAAACTAAATAGGACACCCACCGAAAGGTGGAAAACATGTCCTTTACATTTGTCCAAAATATAAAAGCAATTTAAATTACATAGAAATTAATTAATGAGGTACCCACAAATTGAAAACACACCTCTTACAATTTTAATACTAAAACAACCAAATAATAATCATAATAACAAAGAGAATATCCATCCATGATAAATTAAATAAATCAAGCATTGAAATTAAATAAATCAACCTTCAGAACATATAATAAACTACATAATCAAATCTAAAATTAAATAAAGCAATAAAAATACAAATTTAGGGTTTCGAAACTTAGGGTTTTAGAAACTAAACTTTTGTAATTAGGGTTTAAATTAGGATTTTTAGGGTTTTGGAAACTAGGGTTTTGGAAACTAAGGTTTTGGAATTAGCATTTTAAAACTAGGGTTTTGGAATTAGGGTTTTTAGATAGTTAGGGTTTTTTGAAACTAGGGTTTTGGAATTAGGGTTTTTGGATTTAACTTACTGCCTAAAAAAAACATAATTTTGGATTTGGAGAATTAAATTAAGGTTTTGGAAAAATAGTCAATATTTTGGAGTTTAATAATGAATTGGTTTATCCTTTTGGATAAAAATAGTCTGAGTTTTGAGTTTTAATAAAATAACTTGCGGTTCTTGAAGTTAAAGTAAACAAAATAAATTCTAACAATTAATTTAAATCCTCAAGGCTACTGGATAGTTATATGTTTTTTATGAAACATGCAAGTGGGGTTACGAATATCAACTGATCCATGCATATATGAAAGCAAATGATTAAAGTTATTGAAACAAAAATCAATTTATTGCATGTTTAAAGATCAAGGTACTGCATGTTTCAAAGATCAAGTTATTGTATGTTCCAAAGATTAAGTTATTATATGCATGTTCTTATTAATCAAAGAAACAAAGATACTGTGATCATGAGTAATTTAAGATTAAAGATCAAACCTCTGCTTGTTGGTTCCTCCATAATTAACTTCTGGACGAACAATGAATAAAGACAGCGTTGCTGTCTTTGATGGATTGATGATTGATAATCTCTTTTGCCTTCTTCTGACTTTCTGGTTTTAATCTCTCTCAATCTCAATTGCCGACCCTGTTAATGTTCATTCCTTGCTACCTTGTTAATGTCCCCCCTTCTGAATTCTGAAATGTTAATATTTATAGCCAAAACTCACTCAGAATCCTTAACCTAATATTAATCAGTCCCTAAAATGAATTCTAGTTGAATTAGGAAACTTATCTGACCTCATGTCGACCTGGTTGCCCTAGGTCGACATGAGTCCAACCTCATGTCGACCTAGCTTGCTAAGGTCGACATGAAGCATGCTCATGTTGACCTAACCTGCCCAGGTCGAGATGAGTCCAACCTCATGTCAATCTGGGGTACCAGATCAACAAGAGGCATGCTCATGTCTCCCCCGCCGGCCTGACTTGAATTATTCTTGCCCTTTTTTAACTTATTGACTGAAATGTTTAATTTGGGCTATGATTTTAGGGTTTTGTAATTGAATTTATGCCTCTTTAATTCAAACCGACTTCTTTAAAAGTTATAAACTAGTTTTAAATATTTAAAGTCGGATCAAATTTATTTTGGCATCCTTTAATTAGTACCATATCAAATTGGGGTCAAAATTAAGGGTCTACACTCCATGGAAAAAAGAGGCTTTTAGCTATTGTTTTTGCTTTAGAAAAAATCAACTCTTACCTTCTTAGTACTAAGCTTATTGTTTATTCTGATCATGTAGCTTTAAAATATCTACTCATGAAGAAAGATGCTAAGCCAAGGCTCATCCGATGGATCCTTTTACTACAAGAGTTTGATTTAGAAAATAGAGACTTGAAGGGGTAAAAAAATTCAGCAGTAGATCATCTCAGCCAATTATTGAGGAATGAAAGACCACTTCCAATTAATGATGAATTTTTGGATGAATATCTTTTTTCTGTCCATCAATCGACACCTTGATATGCTGATATAGTTAATTATTTGTCTGCTAATATCTTTCCAGGTGATATGCTAGAATTGAAAAGGACAAGATCTAGAGAGAGGCAAGATACTAAGTTTCAGATGATCCTTATTTATAGAAGTATTGCTCCGACCATACTATTAGGAGGTGTGTTAATGAAAGTGAGATTCTTTATTTTGTAAATTTTGCTTATTCATATGCATGTGGAGGACACTTTGGTCCCTCCCAAAAGAACAACCCATAAGATATTAGAGTTGGTTTGTTTTGTCCATCCCTATTTTGTGATTCTTATATGCATTTTAAGTCTTCTGAAAATTGTCAAAAGACTGAAACTTTAAGTCATAAGAATTAGAAGCCTCTTATACCTATTTGAATTTGTGAAATTTTCATTGTATGGGATATTGATTTTATGGGCCTGTACCCCTCTTCTTTTGGTAATTCTTATATCTTAGTTACTACTGATTATATTTTGAAATGGGTAGAAGCTAAAGCTACCCGAACTAATAATACTAAAGTTATTATAGATTTTTCCAGATCACATATATTTGTCAGGTTTGGAATCCTAAGAGTTCTTATAAGTGATAGGGGGACACATTATACTAAGTTGGTTGAAGCCCTTCTTCAGAAGTACAATGTCATGCATCGCACCGCGATAGGTTACCATCCACAAACCAATGACCAAGCTGAGATATCTAATTGTGAGGTCAAATCCATTCTTGAAAAAATAGTGAATCCCAATAGGAAGGATTGGAGCTTACACCTGGAAAATGCATTGACTTATAGGACCACCTATAAGATGCTTATCATTTACCTATGGAGTTAGAGCACAACATGTACTAGGTAGTCAAATAATGTGATATAAAGTTAGAGGCAATAGGGGAATAAAGGAAGTTGCAGCTCAATGAATTAGAAGAAATTAGGAATGAGCCCTACAAAAATTCAAAATTTTATAAGGCAAAAATAAAAGCATTCCATGATCATTTGATTTCTACAAAATAATTTGTGATAAGACAAAAAGTGTTACTCTATGATTCATTACTTAAATTGTTTCCTAGCAAATTGAAGACTAGGTGGATGGAACCTTTTGTCATCACCAATTTATTCCCTCATAGAGAGATGGAGATCAAAAGTTTAGAAACTGGCAAAATCTTTAAAGTTAATGGGCATTACATGGAACCATTTTATAAGGGATTTTGTGCATCTAATATAGTGGAAATACGGCTGCAATGCCCCTCTAAAGAAACTTGAATGGAAAATGATGTCTAGCCAAAGACTCTAAATAAAGGCACTAATGGAAGGCAACCCATGTTTCTTTCCCTTTTCTATATTTTGTTTTTCTTTCTTCTTTATTTCACTTGCCTACTAATTCTTCTACTTAGTTAACTTTGTTTTGTTTTGTTTAAGTTTTACTTAAGTTTTAATTCAATTTCAGTTTTAGTTTGTTTTGTTTTATTAATTTTTGTTAAAAACAAACAATAATAATAATAAAATAATAATAATGGGAGCCACTATTCATCCTACATTGCAGTAGCTATGACATGCCTATTGACATGGGCGTGTCAGCGGGCATGTCAAGCTAAATTTTTAGGGTGCCCAAGACATCCCAAAAACACACTTTCAATCCATTTTCATCAACACGATAGTCACATATCACATAAGGAACTCCAAATCATGTTAAATCAAATATGTACAACCTCAATATCATATACATAAACTCAAGATCATATATACAAACCAAAGAAGTTTTATGTACAAACCTTTGGTTATTCCAAGCTTACTCTTCTTTACTTACTTCTTGTTAATTTAAACACACAATCATCTATATATTAATTCACTCAATCTCCAACTCAATTCTACAAAATCCTTACTCTTATCCTCACTTCCAACTACTCATCATTATTCCCAACATCTAATCATATTTACTTCATCTATGCATCAATTCAACATATATATATATATTAATATATCATTGTCATCATATTATTCAATTAATCATCACTTTCTCTCACTAAATATATCATACATATATACATAATCCATAAAATAAGCTCACGAAGAAAGTACTTACTTGAGTTACTTGCCAAATCTTCACTATTATCTTTAATCCCTCTTTATTCTCTTATAAAATTTGATATATAGCATGAAAAGTTTACTCTTCCCACTCTCTCTCTCTCTCTCTCTCTCTCTCTCTCTATCTCATGTTGAAGAAGAAGAATAAGATCTTATCTCTTCTTTTCTCACCCTTATTTTTATATAAATAAAATATTATAAATAATTTCCACTTAAATTCTCCACCACTCATCTTCTTCCTTCTTTTTACTTTGTACTTCACCTTTATTATTATTATTATTATTATTATTATTAGCATTAGTATTAGTATTAGTATTTTTAATTAAGTAATTAAAATCAACTTTCCATTCAACCAATTATACCTCATGTATATGTGGTGTATATATTGAATATATATATGTCTTATATATGTTATATTTATTTTAAATATATTGTATATATATATAACATACACATATATATTACACCTATCATATATATTCATCTTATATTTTCTCTATCCATCATAACTATTTACTCTCTCATATTTACTATTTCAAAGTATATAAAAATCAAAGTGTTATAATTCTCTTCCCCTCAAATAATTTCGTCCTCGAAATTATCCAGTATGGTGATAATTCATCCATAACAAAACATCATTTTAAATTCTTATATGGAAATATTCATATCATCAAATCATGCAACCTCTGCTCTCCCCCTTAGGTTCTTTTTCAATCATCTTCTCATAATTCATCAAAACTATTCACTATACTTTTCTACTCTAATCAAAACAATCATGATAAATCATATCATCAATGAAACTGTCATTAGAAAAAATCAATTCATCTCGTTAGTTTGCATATTTATCTCACATATATGTTATACTCTAGATATTTTATCACTTCATCATTTTACAAATATAATCTTATAATCCTTAAATTTAAAGATTATGTATTTACACCTTAACACTAACTTTTCAGTCACCATAATCATCTTTAGGAGTGCATCTCTAATCAACTATCCCTTTCTTATATTTTCAAATAAGTATTTGTAAATCCATAAATGATAACAATTTTAAATCTCTATTTAACAAGTCTCATTGCGATAACGTATACATTTTCACCATTATTGTATTCTTTATACAATTGCCACATATTATTTTAATACAATCAATATATAATTACCAAAATCTTATTTCTATGATTAAAATTTATTCTCGTGATTTATTCATCAAACCAACATATATATACATTCAATCACACATAATTGACATCTTCCTCAACTTAACCAGCATTTTCTTAAACAGCTTTCTTATTTCTTACACAATTAATTCAGTCTCTAGAATGTCCTTTTCTTAACATCGATATCAATATAATATCTCTAAACTTACTTCATGTCCAAGCTCACATCAAAATATTACATCATATATGTGTCATCACTTATCTTTCATATTCTTAACACAACCATACATATTGAATCTCAATAATTACTCACAAACTTACCACATTCCAGATCAATTAATCTAATTATCACAATATTTGCCTCACAACTTTTTCTATTCTAATAAACTTTTAGCCTGTTTAAACTTATCATTCTATCTCAAGTCATGACCTAACTTTATTAGGTCAAACTTATTTTCAAATTCTGATTTTCTTTGGATCCATCACCAGTAATAGTCATTTCGACTTATTGGAGCTAAAGATTGTATACAACTAATATACATCATTTCAAATTACATTTGATCATTATATAAAAAAAAATTTCTTATGCATTTTCTATTATATATCTTTAATCATATTGCATTCAATTCATCATATTTTGAGTTATAACCACAATGTTACTAATAAATCACATTTCTCATAACTCATGTGATCATATCAAACTATTATCACCATCAAATATCTTATTCATCATGCGCATTAGATATTCATATATATATAACATACATATATACAAATACACTATTGGGCGCAACACTTCTGTACAACCAACATGTCCAGTTAACACGATTTCATGGTCCAGCTCTGCTTGAAACCATCACTGATCTTGATCACATGACTTAGCACTGCTCAAGTCAAGACCTAGCCCTGCTCAGGTCTATCAATATATGCATCTCTAGTCCTAGCTCTGCTCAAGACCTTTCATGCATATCCAATCAATCTTAACACAATCGAACAAGTAATTGTATAGGCTGCATATATATATCATCACTTTACATTGTATTATCACATACTCATTACTCTATACTTTCCTCGTGATCATCACTATACATGATCACGCCATATTAGCATTTCACATTTAACATAACTCTTAGTCACATTCCACTTTCTATAACTCATCATACTTTCACAATTCTTTTCTCTTTCACACTTTCTATAGCTATAAACAAATTTCTGCACAAGATTACAAGTTCCAAAAATAAAACTATCAATCTTATCAAAACTATCCCACGGCCATGTTATCTTAGGTCCACACCAGTGGATAACAAAACTAATCTGCCAATACACAAAATAAGTCACATGGCCGTGTTAATTTAATTAACACATCTGTGTATAATAAATCACTTCTACTTTAAATAAATTATCTCACCACTTTGCAACACATTTACATATCCTCCATAGTCATACTGAATAAATTCAACCATTATGATTTCTTTCTATCTATCAACACTATTAATAAATTTACATTCTTAACAAGTATTCAATTAGTTCCATGTCAATTTTCTTAATTTCATTCGCTTAACTCAAACTTACTCTTTAATATACTATATAACTACTCATGCACTCGTTATAATTGAATAAATATTTTCAATATTCACATCTTCAATTTTTATATCCAAATAATCATTTCATACTAACAACACATTGCACCTCAAATTAAATAATTAGCATACCAAGTAATTCTTAAATCATGTATGTATATATATATACACCATATTAGAATCTTACTACTCTATTTATTATTCCTTTTCCAATATATCTCTTATAAAAATTCCCATTCACTCCTTTCTCATAACAATTTTATCAAATAACACTCAATGTACTTGCATAAAATTTTATTAACTCAAATTTCATTCTTCTCTAGTCAAACTAACTTTTCCACTTACACACTCTTTTCATTATATTTATCTTTTCTTTACACTCTCTTACTTGTACACATTTTTATCACCATAGACTATAACCAATATAATTCATTTAAAACAACATCATATCATATATAATTTTACTCAATAGCAAATATTTCATTTTTTTATAATCTTATAACTCAATTCTAACATTATTCTCAAATTCATTCTCTTATAACTTAATTCACAAACACATTTCAATAATCAATAATTTCAAAATTAGTTTTACTTAAATAAGTCTCCATTTCTTTAATTCATCAATTAAACTTATATAACTTTCCCACATCATTTCTTCCTCTAGCTTTACTCTCATGTGGAACCTCATTTTCCACACTATCATCTAACTTATATCATTCAAATACATCACATCATAAACCACATAATATCGCATCCAAGACTAACCTAAGTGTCAATGCATATGCATGTATCACAACTCGCTTCACTTTTCCAAAATTTTTATTTTTTGAAAACTCACTTAGGCTGAGAATCTCAAACCTAAGCTCAGATACCAAAATAATTGTAGCACCCTATACCTTATATACATATCACACATATACCCCGTATACACACAATATGCATATAAAATATAAGGATGTCATGTTATAGTATTATTTAAAAATTTACCTTAATTCCACATCAATAATATATTTAATGTAAGAATATTTTAAATTATCAATTCTCATTCGTAAGAAGTAACATTTCCAAAATCATTAAACTTTTCATTTAATTACATACATGCATTTATACATTGTCTTTCCAAAATTCACTTATATACATATACATGTGATCAAAATACAACATAACGCATTGTACAAGCATGCACCACCTTCTAGTTGGTCTCGTAAAACCCTTAGTTCTCTTGTAGCACCACTCTCCAATTCTCGGATTGGCAATCTACTCACATGCTTGATTCACACAACCGCGGTAAGCTCGAAAGCTTAGTGGTACTTATAAACAACATATAAATACATTACAAAAAATCACATTCACAACACTAACATCATTTATCATCATATTCTTTCATCATTTACCAATTTACATGCAATGCTAATGTACAATGCTTATGTTCATCATGTCACTATGTGACCTACTATTTCATTTTAGATATATTTTTCAATCATCTTACAATTCATATGAAACAAACACAAGCATGGGCCCAAATAATCTAATATATTATTCAAATCTCAGAGTTACTATTTTGGTCCATATTGACATCCAGTGTCTAGCCCGAACGCAAGTGACACCCAGCTTCTAGGCTGAAGGAGGTTCATAGTGATGCCCAACATATAGCCCGAAGGCAGGTGACATCCAATGTCTAGCCCGAAGGCAAATCAAAAAATTATTCAAAAGCTAGCCCCGAAGGAAAATAATGAGGATAACCTTATAGGCATGCCGCCAAACACAGAACTCTGAAAATTGAATAACATACTAGGTACACAATTATTTTATATTTTATATTTTCCATTTCTTTCACATTTTCTCACATTCAACTAGGCACATTGCCTCTTTTCTCATTATCATCTAGGCACATTGCCTCATTTCTTATTATCATTTAGGCACATTGCCTCATTTCTCATTTTTCTCATTCATTTCAATATCATATCATTTCATTTCATCATTTCAATGTCATATCATTTCATTTCATCATTTCTCGGCATATCATCACAATATATAACATTTTACATTAAAGTAAATTACCTAAATATTTTGGGTATCTTCGTATAATTCACATACTTATGCAATCTAGCCATTGCCAATGGCTTTTCACAATGTCTTTAATGCATACACAACAAACCACATTACCCAAACACTTTGGGTTATTTCATATATTGCACATATTTCACTTTTTACTCAATTTAGTCATTATCAATGGCTTTTCATAATGCATTTAATGCATAAATGACAAAAAACATATAATAGTACTATTCAATGTAGAAAATAGCTTAACACATTTTCCCATCCAAAATATATTAAGCCCAATGTAATGCAACATAACCCAAACTCTAGCCAACTCCTTAAATCTTTACTTCCTCTAACTCTTCATAACTTGATTTTTTAATCAATTTATGAATAATCAAGTTATTAATAACATCAATCTAGATATCAGAATTATACCACTCAATTCCTCTCTTTCCTTCTCAACTCATAACATTTAATTCAATACTCGATACTTTGGAGTTTCTCATTAACTAATACTATATTAAGTACCAAACTAACAATAATATCATATTCCTCACATCTTTATTATAATCATTATTCATTTATAATTCACACTTGATATCCAACCACATTTTCCTATTTCATACTTTCATCATGCAAGCATATGCCACACTCGCCATATGACTCATCAACATACCAATATTTAGCATAATCAACATATTTTATCATAATCCTTCACTTTATAATCACATATTTATACTTTGAGGCCTTCTGGTCATTTAGGCCGGAATCACGAATGAAAGACAAGGTAAAGAGTTATTTTAGGCAAATTCTACAACTGACACGCCTAATGACATGGGTGTGTCAATGACCATGTCATTTACCCATCTTACAAAAGCTTTGACACACCCAGTGACATAGGCATGTCACTGTACATGACATTAATCCTTCCTTATAGAAGCTTTGACATACCCAATGATATGGGCGTGTCACTGCACCTGTCATTTATCCTACATTACAGTAGCTATGACATGCCCAGTGACATGGGCATGTCAGTGGACATGGGCGTGTCAGTGGGCATGTCAGGCTAAATTTTTGGATATGCCTAAGACATCCTAAAAACACACTTTCGCTCCATTTCCATCAATAAAATACTCATATATCCCATAAGGAACACCAAATCATGTTAAATCAAATATGTACAACCTCAGTATCGTATATATGAACTCATGATCATATATACAAACCAAAGAAGTTACATGTACAAACCTTTGGCTATTCCAAGCTTACTCTTCTTTACTTACTTCTTGTTAATTTAAACACACAATCATCCATATATCAATTCACTCAATCCCCAATTCAATTCTATAAAACCCTTACTCTTATCCTCACTTCCAACTACTCATCATTATTCCCTCAACTAAGTACTTTCTCTCACTAATTATATCATACATATATATATAATCCATAAAATAAGCTCATGAAGAAAGTACTTACTTGAATTACTTGCCAAATCTTGACTATTATCTTTAATTCCTCTTGAATCTCTTGTAAAATTTGATATGTAGCATGAAAAGTTCACTCTTTCCACTCTCTCTCTCTCTATCTCATGTTGAAGAAGAAGAAGAAGAAGAAGAACTTCTCTCTTCTTTTCTCATCCTTATCTTTATGTAAATAAAATATTATAAACAATTACCACATAAAATTCTCCACCACTCATCTTTCTTCTTCTTTAGACTTTGTGCTTCACCTTTATTATTATTATTATTATTATTATTATTATTATTATTATTATTATTATTATTATTATTATTATTATTATTATTATTATTATTATTATTATTATTATTATTAATTAAGTAATTAAAATCAACTTTTCCTACAACCAATTATACCTCATGTATATGTGGTGTATATGTTGAATATATGTATATATCTTATATATGTCATGTTTATTTTAAATGTATTGTAAATATATATAACATACACATATATATTACACCTATCATACTTATTCCTCTTATATTTTCTGTATCCATCATAACTATTTACTCTCCCACATTTACTATTTTAAGTACATAAAAATCAGGGCATTACAAAGTGTCGTAGAGAATTGTTGTGATTTGAACCTATTTTTGGCTAAATTTTGGCTCGTTACCTATTTTTAGGAAACATATTTTGCTTTTCAATTGCTAAGCCATGTTTACTGGTCTAGATGTTGCCTTTTACTTTTAGGAAATATTTCGTTGAATCATGTTTTTTTTCTTGAACTTTATTGCTGCTACCTTTGTGCTTTATGATTTCTTAGCTAAAGCCCTATTTGACATGTTAATTGATTGGAATATAACATTTTGAATCTCAAATTGCTTTCTCAGTCTTAATACTAATTGTTTTAGTCTGATTATCATTTATTCACCTAATATGAGCAATTTTAATTAATATATATTATTCATATAAAATATTTTTAAGGACTTTTACTCTGTGATGTTTCTGTCTAATCAACTTAATTAGTTGGGAGCACATATTCAGACCCATTTAATCTATCTTGAGTTGTTTTTCTTGAAATGAGAAATATGTTAAGAACAAATATAATAAATTAAAGAGGTTAAAAGATTAAAAAATGAACAACTTACTTTGCTAGTCAAAAGACTATGAGTAAAGTTAGTAGCCACTTGATTTGATGAGCAATTGAGAAACCATATGCTGGCAGTATAAATGTTTACCCTCGTGTCAAAAGACTGGTGATATTTCAAGTTAGCATAAAAAGGCGCTCAAGAAGTAATAATAATAATAAAGTTATTCACATTAATTTTTATATGACTCAACGGATTAAATATTGCCTTCCATATAAGACTAGCTTTTCACTTGATAATTTAATTGCCATCAAAGTAGGATGAAATTCCTGGCATTTTTTATTGATAATGTTATTGATTGAGTCTCTCATACTTGTGAATTAGCGAAAATCTTATTCTATGGACTCCCAATTTTTAGTTGCCATTCTATTTGTGGTTATTAGAATGTTATAGATTGAATAGAGAAATGACGAAGGTGGCGTAGTGGTTTTGAGTTGTAAAGTGCTTGAGGACAAGTACAATTTAAGTGTAAGGGAATTTGATAGCAAGTAAATTTTTCATTAATTTTGAAAATATTTAAGAATGTTATTATATGATTATACTAATTTTGAGGTATTTTTACATAGGTTACAACTTAGGAATAAAAAAAAGCCAATTGGAGAAAAGTTGATGAAATGTTGTTGAAAATGGCCTTGAGTGTAAGCCTTAGGCAAGACAAATACCCAAGGCAAATCTGATTCTAGAATAGTACATGTGACAGTTGGGAACTATAACTTACAGTAAGTTATGAATTTTGAGCAAACGTCTTGATATATTGTGATTTTTTAATTTTCATATTAAGTAGATAATATTTAAGAATTTTAATAACTATGAATTTCTATTATTTGTAATTTCATTTTCCTAATTAGAGTTAGAATAGGAAACTTTAGAGGAGCGATTAAAATAGCTAATCGGGCAGTGACCCTAGACACTTTTAGTTCATGTTTTGGCATACTTATTATGAATATATTTTTAGATTTGTTCTCTCAAGAAGCATATGGAGTTGAACTCCGATTGATTGAAGGGTAATCAAGGTTGTCAATTAGTTAAGATTTGTGAGATCTAATCAAACTCTTTTCTTATTTTCTTAATTTCAGTATTTACATATTTTTTTAGCTTAATTATATTATCATTTTGCTAATTAAAGAATAGGGCATGTTGCCTTATTAGTCGAATAATACATCGCCATTAAAAACATAGAATGTAATTGTTCTTAATATTTTGATGCTTGTGGCAATTAGGATTAATACTAATAAGATACGCAATCTAATTTAAATAAATTCTACAGTAGAATTCATTAATTAAAATTAGGTCCTTTTAATTCATAAAGCTATTGGTGGGTTAAATTCTAAGGGCATCCCTATAGAATTATTCATTAATAAAGGTTAGTTAGAGAATGTTTCCTAACTAATTTAACACCTAAAGAAGGGTTGCCCATTGCGAGTGTAACATCCTTATACCCTATATACGTATAATACATGCACCAGTATTTATAAAATACACATATATGATATAAAAATGTGACAATTCGGTTTAACAAAAATTTTCCTGTTTCAATTTTAAAATCCCAAATACTTAAAAATGTATATTTAAATAACAAATAAAATATTCTTTATAAAACATAAGGTCCAAAATAGTATTTTTCATAAAAATCTCTGAAAAAAATTCATCAGAGTTTTGTCTGTAATTTGGACATCCCCATATTTAAACAAAACACAACCTAAACAAAAACACTTCCAATATACATTACATCTCACATTTCCCTAACACTTCTCAAGTTCTCCATATTTCTCAAAATATTTATACATATACATATATATTTATCAAAACACATGTAAAACCCACATTATATAATTTATCTAAAATATTCTTTATAATTTACATTATATACTTCAAAAAATATATAAATGCTGATAGTGTCTCTGATCTTGATGCTCCAAAATCAACTCAAATCTAGTCCCGATCCAGTCTAGAAGAACTCTCTAGCTTAACCAGATCACCTATGTCACTTGCGCAATGAATTATAATCACGCTAAGCTAAAACCTAGCGATGCAATTTTGATAACAATAAAACTTAAATAGAATGCCAATGCATAATGCATTTGTATGCCATGTCACAATGTGGCATCCAAGCTCACTTTTAAACATATTCTTCCATCATTTACTAATTCACATAAATACATACACAAGCATGGGTTCAAATAAACTAATACATTATTTAAATTCCAAAGTTACTATTTTAGTCCAAATTAACACCAAGTGTCTGGCCCGAAAGGCAAATCAAAAGAATGCTCAAAAGCTAGCCCCGAAGGTAAATTATATCATAGTGACACCAAGCGTCTAGCTCTGAAGGTAAAACATATCACAATGGCACATATCGTCTAGCCCCGAAGGCAAATAATGAGGATAACCTCATTGGCATGCCGGCAAACACAAAACTCTAAAAATTGAATAACATTCTTTTTCTCATAATTATTTCATATTTTCCATATTCAACTTTTTCTCATTTTTTCATAATCACTAAGGTTATTGCCTCATTTCTCATTATCAATTAGGCACATTGCCTCATTTTTCTCACAATGTCATTTCATTGTAATTCATCACATTTCATCATAATGTATCACATTTCACATCAAAATCACATTACCCAAATATTTTGGGTCGTTTTCACGTAATTCATTTATTTCACATTTTGTGCAATTTAGCCATTACCAATAGCTTTTTTCAATGCATATAATGCATACACAAGAAGTTGCATATCATAGCACATTGCTCACCAATGTTCAATGTATCAAGTAGCTTCACACATTTTTCAACCAAAATGTGTTAAGCCCAAATATAATGCAATTATGCCACATTTATCAAGAGTTTGTACATACCTCCTTAAGCTCTCAAAAGCAAGATCAAAATTAACCTCCAACCTTCTCTTCCAAGTTGCCCTTCAACACTAGGGTTGGGTAAACTACCTCTCCTCAATGCTTATACCAAATGCGATCAAATACAATCATTTAATATCATATTTTAAGGCATTTTCAGCATCAAACCTCAATTAAATATTACTCAAATCAAACTTTAAAGTTAAGCCCAACCTTACTTTAACTTTGAAAACCCATATTAAGCCATTCAAATTAGTGTTTTTAAGTTTATTTATATTATTACAAACATATTTTAACATGTTTCAAACAATTATATTAGTTAAACACATGCTTTAGTATAAAACCCTAAAAATGGCATAACCTTCACCATTGAAGGTTCTCCATTCCAACTTAATCCAATTATCAATCTAAGCTTATTTCCATCACTAATGTCATTAAACAACATGCTTTAAATATTAAAATCAAACACTTCACCATCTTTGAAAATTCCCTTTTCCAAAACACTAAATCAACACTACCTCAACTAAACTCTAACCAAACTTAACCAAATCTATCCTTTGACTCTAAAATCCTTGTTTATGCATCAAAATAACATGTTTAGAACCAAATTGCACAATTAAATCACATGAATTCACAAACCCAAAAGTTCCATAACCCTAAATTCTCGCTCTTCACCAAACTCAACTTAAATTCAACCATTTCTTCAATCCAACCTTAAAATCACTATTAACCAAGTAAAATAACTTCATACACACCAATTCCAATAATTAAATCATACTACTGTGAACACTCGAATTTTGAGGCTCGGAAAGCCAATTTTCTCAGACTACTGAAAACCGGGCCGGACCGGACGTCCCCGATAAAATTCACCGGAAGTATATTGATATGGTACTTGAAATGTCCGGGACGACGTGAGGATCACGGATATGGTCCCGGAATAATTTTTGGAGGTCTCTAGCTCCCGAAAAATCAGTTTGAGCGAAAACCGGCCAAAATCGGCGGCTCAGCCGCCGTGACCCAGCGGCTCAGCCGCCAAAGTCGGCGGCCCGGCCGCCGTGATCCCGGCGGCTCGGCCGCCGTGACCCGCGGCCCGGCCGCCGTACAGTCCGATTTTGCCTATAAATAGCAGTTCAGAAAAAAGGGGGGTTGGACTTTTTCGGGTGGGCCTCATGCTGTCGAATTCTTTTCACGCTTAAAAACGATTAAGAACTTTTATTTGCATAAATCTAACCGTGTGCTACAGGAAACAATCCGTAATCAAGAATCATAATCCCCGGTTCAAGAAAACGGGATCTGGAACTTCGAAGCGGGAAAATCCTAAGCAAGGTAATATTCTAATCCATCATTTGTCAATTTAAGCATATCATAAGCATTCTATCTTCTTCTCAATTTCTTCTCGGTCAAAGGCCTAATCCTTTTAGGTCTAAGGCCTAATGGACTAATCAATCAGCCTCTTTGGCACAAAGACTTAAATTACATCTTTTTGGTACAAAGTACCTACATTTCACAATTAAAATCAATCTGTTGGCACGGAGCCTAAATTACACCATTTTGGTACGAAGTACCTAAAATTTCACAATTTAGCACTAAGTGCTGAAATTCACATTTTTTGGCATGGAGCCCAACCACACTTGGCCAAAGGCCCAAAATTTGCACTCTTTTGGTACAAAGTACCTAAATTTGGAGAATTTAGCACTAAGTGCTAAATCTCACATTTTGGCATAAAGCCCGACAACACTTGGCCAAAAGGCCTAAATTGCACTCTTTTGGTACAAAGTACCTAAAATTGCACCATTTAGCACTAAGTGCTAAATTTCACAACTCTGGCATGAAGCCCGACTCAATTGAAATCAACCTTTGGCATGGAGCCTAAATTCCACTCTTTTGGTACAAAGTACCTAAATCTCACATCTTTGGCATGAAGCCCGACAATGCACGAAGCATACACACACACATGCATGAAGCATAATTTTCATCGCCTTTAAATAGGCTTTTCCGAACTACATGGGCTTTGATCTCCTATTCAAATGGGAGTGTGTAGGCATGTCTGGGATTCACCCCAAATAGCAAGTCCACCAAACTACCAACAATCTTTTTGTCTTTAAATTTGTTCCATTTTTGCAAGTTAATCAAATGCATGACATAGTCCCCGAATCCTCCTTGGGTTCGCAGACTAGAAGCCTTTACATTGGATGAATTATTGGAGTCAAACAAGGGTTTTCTTAATTTTTCCCTTCGAACAAAATAAACTGAGTGGCGACTCCCGAAAACGAGTGAACTTTCGCCCGGATCCTTTTCGGGCGGAAAACCGAGGTTCACAATCTGGCAACTCCACTGGGGACTATAAAAACCATTTATGGGATCCTAGTGGACTACTATTGATTATTTGATTAACTTGCCACGGGAGACCATAAAAATAATTTATGGGATCCTAGTAGGCTACTATTGCTTATTTGACTAATTTGCCCTTCTTTAGGGTGTTTTTATTCATTTTGCAGGGTACCCTAGCAATATATATCCTCTCCTTAAGGATATTGGAATGAAGATTGGCAAAAGGAATCTTTTTCCTTGGATGGATCTCTTGTTTGGCTAAATGTGCATTTGTTTTGTCATTCAGAGAATCTTTTTCTCTTGCATATATGGGGGAATCCTTTTCCTCCATTGCATAAAAAATTGTTTTCAAATGAATTTCTTCTCTTTCTGTTCAAAGTTCTGAGTCTGGATAGCAAGTAGCGCTGACCGGCAGGTCTCCTTGATTATGCCGGCGGACAGCCAAAGCGTCCTCCCTGTTGTCGCAAACCATTCCAATCCTTTTGGAGTGGCCCATGAGTAATCGTACTGTTGGACCCACGCGAAACTCCTTGTTTCACATGTGGTTAGGTATATCTTACTCAAGACTCAAGGGTCCCTATTATAAGCCGATTCTCTATTTTTCATGTGCCAATAGAACCTTCCCTTAGGTTGTATGTACCCGATGATAGTGCCACATTCCATTAAAATGAATTATGATGTGATGAGGTGCATTCATGCAACATAACAACATTGTTTTTGGGAAAAATTTTGATGTACATAAGTGGACCAAGAGTTTTCCTACCCTACACACCACCCTGATTTTTTACCCTTGACCTTTTCAGGTATCCACCATCCGTGTGCCGTCACCTACACAAACTACACCAACTCCAACTGGGCAATCACCCACAAGCTCTACCACTCCAACTTCACCAACCACTCCAATTCCTGAAATGGCTACAATTGAACAGATCAAGGCCTTGTTAGATGGACAGGCTAAGGAAATTGAAGCTAGAATGCAAGAAAGAATTGATGAAGCTTTAGCCGCCCAAAGGGTAGCCATCCTGGCTGAATTAGGAGGAGCACCAAAGACAGTCCCTACTCCTGAAAATTTAGGGAAGGAACCTATTGTGGGACAAACTAGTACCCCCATGACTGCTCAGAATACCCCTGTCATCAATTTGGAGGATCCACCCTCTAAGAATGTCACTGAAACTGATGAATTGAAAAGAAAACTTGAATTGCTGGAAAGGTCAATCACTGCCATGAAAACTCATAAAGAGGTGGTAGACATGGATTCTTTATCCTTGTTTTCCCAAGCTAGATTACCTCCAAAATTCAAGATGCCTGGGATGGACAGATTTGATGGGACTACTTGCCCTAAAACTCACCTCAAGATGTATGTGGGGGCATTAAGCCCTTGGGGTTTAAATGATGACCTCTTTGCTCAATTATTCCAACAATCTTTGACTGGTGCTGCCCTCAAGTGGTTTGTAAGCCTGGACCATGTCAAGATTAAGACCTGGGAAGACATCTGCAATGCATTTAACTCTCAATACCACTATAATATTGAGGTGGATGTCACCAGAAGGGAACTTGAGACTACCAAGCAGAACAACAATGAACCCTTCTCCTCGTTCCTTACGAGGTGGAGGGCAAAGGCCGCCCAAATGATCGATCGCCCTTCAGAACAAGAGCAGATTGATATCATAATCAGAAATTTAAGGCCTACATATCAAGCCCAACTGCAAACCCAATACCTACCTACTTTCAAATCGCTCATTGCGACTGCAACCAAGGTAGAAGATCTGATACAATTGGGTAAGATAGTAGATGAAGAAGCTATCTCGAAGTATAAAAAACAAGGCCAAGCTGCTAATGAAGTGGCCAATATTGCCCCTGCGAATCCTTTACGTGTGGGCAATCTTGGGCAAAGAAATCAGTCAAGAAGGCAATATACCGACATTGGAATGCCCCTTCATCTAGTGTTTAAAAAGGCCGTGGAAGGGAAATATTTGAAGCCTTTGGACCCAAGGCCTCCTCCAAACCCATTACCCTCCAATTACAGGGCCAATGAGTACTGTGAGTACCACCAAGGAAGTGGGCACAAAACAGATGCTTGCTGGACTTTGAAAAACCGCATCCAGGATTTGGTGGATAGTGGTGACATCATTCCTCTCAGGAGGCAACCAAACATTAACACTAACCCCTTGCCCAATCATTCCATCAATGCCATCACTGTGGAAGATTTCATGCAGCCTAGTCTCTTTGATGAGGTTGCTATGGTAACTAATTTTGAAGACAAAAAGGGGTTTCACCAAGCTGATCAAGACCACAGATGGACCACTGATGAACTGGTACACCGAGGAGGGACAGGCTGCTCTAGTCAAAACTAGTCCAGTGTCACACCTTGAACCCGAGTCTTGTACCGAGTCAAATCCTGAGTCAAACACCAAGCCAGAGTCTAGTTTTGAGTCCTCTATAGCTTCAGGTTTAGAGAACCCAAATGTCACATTTAATGTAATCTTGGAGAATGACTCCGCCATTATCAATGAAACTCTTCAAATTCTTGGTTACCCTGTGTCTTTTGCTTTCCAAGTATTATCTAGCAAAAATGAAAAAAAAAATGAAAAAATGAATGAAAAGATAATAATTGGCAAAGAAAATGAACATACATACATTGCATGTGATTGTGTGAATAAAGAACAGGTTCTGGAATGCACCAGAAAGTATGCCGACTGCTTCATGTGCAAGACAAGTGATGTCACGGGAATAGACCCAGCCATGGCAGTTCACAAGATTTCGCTATACCCCGATACAAAGCCGGTTAAGCAAAAATTGAGCAGAATGAAGCCAGCATGGTCTTTGAAGATTAAAAAAGAGGTTGCCAAGCAACTGGACAATAAGTTCATAGAACCAATTGCCTACCCTTCCTGGTTAGCAAACATTGTACCGGTCCCAAAGAAAGACGGAAAGGTCAGGATGTGTGTTGACTACAGAGATCTGAATAAAGTTTGTCCCAAGGACAATTTCCCACTACCACACATCGATTTGCTGATAGACGGGATGGCAACGACAATCTTTCATGACATGATTTACAAAGAAGTAAAAGTGTATGTTGATGATATGATTGTCAAGTCAAAATCTCCAGAAGAGCACGTCTAAGCACTTGAGAAGTTCTTCCTTAGACTTCGCAAGTACAATTTGAAGCTTAAATTCTGCAAAGTGACTCTTTGGTGTAACATCAGGCCAATTTAGGATATTATTGGTCCACCACGAACACAGACTGTGTGGCATTTGTGCAAGGATGGCATCAGTGTCAGATATTTGCTAAGCTACAGAAGCAACCTCCTGTTGCCCTGAATCCAATCACTTCTCTATGGCCCTTCACTACTTTGGGAATTGATATAATTGGTAAAATACACCCAAAAGCCTCGAATGGACATCAGCTTATCTTGGTAGCAGTGGATTACTTCACAAAGTGGGTTGAAGCAGCTTCCTATGCAGAATTAGACGCCAAAAAGGCAGCACAGTTTGTCCGAACCAACATCCTTTGTCGGTACGGAACACCATTCAAGATTATCACAGATAATGGAACTCATTTCCAAGCAGAATTTGCTAAACTCTTGCAAGATAAGAAAATTCAGCATCATAAGTCCTCTCCTTATAGACCTCAAACAAATGGAGCTGTAGAAGCAGCGAACAAGTCTATAAAGGTGATCATACAAAAAATGATCAAGGAACATAGGCGTTGGCATGAGAAGTTACCACTGGCTTTGTGGGGATACAGAACATCAGTTAGAACTCCTACTGGGGCAACCCCGTATTCACTGGTATACGGAATGGAAGCAGTACTCCCCATTGAACTGGAAGTTCAATCGGCGAGGATAATTCAAGAAAGTCAGATAAATGAAGCTGAATGGATCAGCAATTATCATCATCAGTTGTTGAGTTTGGATGAAAAAAGACTTCAAGCTCTACATCAGATTCAAGGGTATCAGAGGCGAATGGCCAGACATTTCAACAAAAAGGTCAAAGATCGAAAGTTGGAAGAAGGTTGTTTGGTTTTGAAGGAGATCAGAACACCCGTTACAGATCCTCGTGGGAAGTTCCGTCCTCATTGGGCTGGACCCTACATTTTAAAGAAAATACTTTCCGGCGGAGCCGTCATCTTGTCTGATTTGGATGGGTTAGAATTCACAAACTCATGCAATCTGGATCAACTAAAGAAATATTATGCATGATCATGCATTAAAATGAACTACATTAGACCTGATTCTCGCAAACTAATTCGAGATATGTAGGCAGCTCTCCTTGAGCACGGTCTAAATTTTAATAAAAATCATTCATTTTTCTTTTGCCAACATAAAAAAAAAACAACAAAAAAAAAACAACAACAACAACAACAAAAAAAATCCCGCTAAGTCGAAAACCCGCAAAGGGCGGCTTAGGCAAGAATGGGTAAGAGCTCGCTAAGTTGAAAATCCGAAAGGACGGCTTAGGCAAAAATTAGAGCATATAAATAAAGTAGATAATGCTTGGAAAGCAAATTAAAGGGTCCTTAATTCAAAAAAGAGTCATTCATCCCAAGAAGAGTCATTCATTCCCAAGGGAGTCATTTACTCAAAAAGAGTCATTCCTTTCATAAAGTACCAAAAACCAACAAAAAAGAGTCAGACCATAAGTCAAAAAAAAAAAGTCAACCCTAGAGTCTGCAGAGTCTGCAGCGTCTGCCTTCTCCTCGTTAAGAGGAACCACCTCATTTCCCTCCAGCTCCTGCAGCAATGCAAGCCTCCTTGGCTTTTCAAGTGGCCAAACTTCAGCTATAAACCGAGTTCTGTACTCAAGAGTAGTCTGAATAAGGGAAGGCTCTGTAAAAGGCCTGATCATCTGATGGTTCCTAACCCAAGTTTGAAGAACAGTTCGAGTAACTCCGGAAATAATTTGGGGGCAACTTCAGAAAAATTCAAGTTCCTTCCCCAGTGGAGTTGGACTTCCTAGAGGATTATTTCTAAGTTCTTTACTAGAAATAATCACTGATGGCTTGAGCTTGAGGCCTTGTAAAGTTGAAAAGCCTCTGAAAAGACCCCACATAGCCAATTTGAACCTCATGCCTTACAAAGGGGGCATTTGAGTCACATCCAATGATTGAGCAGAATTCCTCAAAAAGAGGACACATCTCGTCCATTCGGGCACCAAACCCGAAGACATGAGCTTGTGGATTCCAAAATCTGATACAAGCGTGCAAGAAATCCCAATCCCCAGCTGCGCCTCTAAGAGTAGCATCAGCTCACAACCCAAGTAGCAACAGCGCACCATCCATATCTTCCCATATTGATCCTTTCAACCTTATGGAGACTCTTGGTCCAGTTGTTCATACAACGGTTGAAAAAAAAAAAAGAAGAAAAATGCCTTTTTGAAAAAAATAGAAGAGGACATCATGCATACATATGTACTGTTTGTGCTTAACAAAAGTGCAGGTACAGAAAAATCAGAAATGTTGCAAGCGATCCAGAAGTGCCAAAAGGCGTATCTTTTACCCCTCGCTCAAAATTCGCTCTTCCGAAGCCACTGGGCCCCATAAATCATTTTTATGGACCCCAGTGGGGGGCAATTGTGAACACTCGAATTTTGAGGCTCGGAAAGCCAATTTTCTCAGACTACTGAAAATCGGGCTGGACCGGACGTCCCCGATAAAATTCACCGGAAGTATATCGATATGGTACTTGAAATGTCCGGGACAATGTGAGGATCACGGATATGATCTCGGAATAATTTTTGGAGGTCTCTAGCTCCCGAAAAATCAGTTTGAGCGAAAACCGGCCAAAAGCGGCGGCCCGGCCGCCGTGACCCAGCGGCTCAGCCGCCAAAGTCGGCGGCTCGGCCGCCGTACAGTCCGATTTTGCCTATAAATAGCAGTTCATATTTTCAGAAAAAAGGGGGGTTGGACTTTTCCGGGTGGGCCTCATGCTGTCGAATTCTTTTCACGCTTAAAAACGATTAAGAACTTTTATTTGCATAAATCTAACCGTGTGCTGCAGGAAACAATCCGTAATCAAGAATCATAATCCCCGGTTCAAGAAAACGGGATCTGGAACTTCGAAGCGGGAAAATCCTAAGCAAGGTAATATTCTAATCCATCATTTGTCAATTTAAGCATATCATAAGCATTCTATCTTCTTCTCAATTTCTTCTCGGTCAAAGGCCTAATCCTTTTAGGTCTAAGGCCTAATGGACTAATCAATCAGCCTCTTTGGCACAAAGACTTAAATTACATCTTTTTGGTACAAAGTACCTACATTTCACAATTAAAATCAATCTGTTGGCACGGAGCCTAAATTACACCATTTTGATACGAAGTACCTAAAATTTCACAATTTAGCACTAAGTGCTGAAATTCACATTTTTTGGCATGGAGCCCAACCACACTTGGCCAAAGGCCCAAAATTTGCACTCTTTTGGTACAAAGTACCTAAATTTGGAGAATTTAGCATTAAGTGCTAAATCTCACATTTTGGCATAAAGCCCGACAACACTTGGCCAAAAGGCCTAAATTGCACTCTTTTGGTACAAAGTACCTAAAATTGCACCATTTAGCACTAAGTGCTAAATTTCACAACTCTGGCATGAAGCCCGACTTAATTAAAATCAACCTTTGGCATGGAGCCTAAATTCCACTCTTTTGGTACAAAGTACCTAAATCTCACATCTTTGGCATGAAGCCCGACAATGCACGAAGCATACACACACACATGCATGAAGCATAATTTTCATCGCCTTTAAATAGGCTTTTCCGAACTACATGGGCTTTGATCTCCTATTCAAACGGGAGTATGTAGGCATGTTTGGGATTCACCCCAAATAGCAAGTCCACCAAACTACCAACAATCTTTTTGTCTTTAAATTTGTTCCATTTTTGCAAGTTAATCAAATGCATGACATAGTCCCCGAATCCTCCTTGGGTTCGCAGACTAGAAGCCTTTACATTGGATGCATTATTGGAGTCAAACAAGGGTTTTCTTAGTTTTTCCCTTCGAACAAAATAAACTGAGTGGCGACTCCCGGCAACGAGTGAACTTTCGCCCGGATCCTTTTCGGGCGGAAAACCGAGGTTCACAACTACTTCAAAAATCCAATTCACACATATTCTTAATTTCATGGAATTTCAAGGAAAAAGTTGGAAAACTTACTAATTATGGTGGAAAACCCCAAAACTTCACTTAAAACCTTGAACACCCTTCAATTAAATGATCTTGGAAGAAGTAAAACCTTGTCTTTCGACATCCATGGAGTTCGACCATGCAAAAAAGAAAAAGAAGAAGAAGACCAAATGGGAATTTCTCTCTCTTTCCACTTTCATTTCAACCTTATATATATATATATATATATTTAATTAATTAATTAATAAAAATCCCAAAATTATATCTTCGATTCAAAATAATTTATTTTAAATTATTTAAATAATTTTAATTTTTAAAGTATAATTATAAAAATGCCATTTGACTTTTTGACTTTTCTTTTAAAAATATTATCTTTAGTTGACGTTGTATATATTATATATATTTCATATATATTTCACATATGCATTTCACTTTTTCACTTAAAATTATTCAATTTTTTATTTTAATCATTTATTTAATTTATCAAATTTAAATTTAATTTATTTTATTAAATTTTAAAAATTAGGGATGTTACAG
The DNA here is from genome assembly GCA_947685225.1 of Garcia nutans. NCBI lineage: Eukaryota > Viridiplantae > Streptophyta > Magnoliopsida > Malpighiales > Euphorbiaceae > Garcia > Garcia nutans. Next base: position 8,003,073 of record CANTUV010000003.1, on the reverse strand, counting down.
CGAGTGCCTCCATTGGCTAGAATTAATTTACTAAAAAATTAAGAAATTTTTTTTATACCAATGATGAAATCCAATAATTGAAATCGATATTATTCCCTCTGACTGAATTTTTTGCATTGTTGTTTCTAAATTAATCTTGCTGCCATTTGGTTTGTTAGTTCAAAGTTCTAGTTTTTATTTTAATTTCAATTCTCAAATACAAAACCCTCTTTTATTTAATTTCCTTTAGTTTTACTTTAAGTCTTCAAAAGAAATTAAATTTAAGTAATCAATTTCTTGAGGATTCGACCCTATTCGCTGCTATTGAAATTTAATTTGTTTAGGAATACGAATTTAATTTTGGTGGCTCAAGACCCATTATACTCCTTGTATCATTTGTTGTATACTTGAAACTCTTCTTTCGTGATTTAAGTTTAGCTTATCAATCTCCTCCTTAGAAGTAGTACTTTCCTTGAGCATCCAAAAATAATCTTCTAATTTTTTTTTATTTCTAGAAAAATTGCATAAACCAAAAGGCTCAAAGCATTGTAATGTAAAATTTCAACAATTTAAGGAGATACTCTAGGTCCTTTCAATTTCTTTTCATTTCATTGTAGTTTATAGATTTGCTAGTTGCTTCATTATTTTTGCATTGCAGATTATAAATATACCAGCTACTTCATCATTTTTTGTATTTCATTGTTATGGGCTTGATTATATGTTTGTGATTATGGTTATGGATGATTATAGGTATGGGTCTGTTTATGAAGAGACTTCACATGTCCCTTAAATATCATTCAAGCACTGATACCAATGGATATGGGTATGATTATAGAAACCAGTTGGTATCGACAATCATACCTATATCCATTGGCATAAGAGCTTGAATAATCTTTAAGAGACCTGTGATGTCTATATAATCATATCCATATCCATGGTCATAAACACACCCATACCCATAAGTATTCACAAACACATAATGAAGCCCATAACATTGAACTACAAAAAAAAATTAATGAAGTGATCAGTATGTCTATAAACTGCAATACAAAAATGATGGTCTACAAACTGTAATGAAATGAAAAGAAATTGAAGGGACCTAGAGCATGTTCATTAATGTGGAAGCAATCAATTTGATTCACAAATTTTTCATGTAAAAAATCAAAGTTTTACAAACAATCAAAGAACATGCTGGTAGGTTACTAAATATAGAAGATGAGATGAGACTACTCGATAAGGAATTTTTTGATGAAAGAATAATTCATAAAATTTTAATCACGCTGCCTAAAAAATATAACACAATGATCTTCACTTTGGATAGCTCTAAAGATATGTCAAGTATTACCTTGATAGAATTTTTACATGTATTATAGGCATTTGAATAAAGAAGAACCATGAGGGAAGAAAGTTTGTGTTGAAAGTGCTTATCTGCCAATAAACAAAAATAAGGCTAAAAGTCATTAACTTTACGCTTGTTGTAAGAAAACAAATCATCTACAATTTAGGTATTGGTGCAGACCAAATGCCAAATGCAATAAATGTGGTTAAATGGGTCACATGGAATGAATATGTAAGACACAATAACAAGTTGAAACAAAATTTGTTGCTAATCAACAATTGGAGGAAGAAAAGCTTTTCTAGCATCAATTAATGCACAAGCATATTTTAGTTTTTTTATAATAAAACTTAAGTCTTTTAGATTTCTATATTAAGAGGGAGTGTTAATAATTAATGTAGAAATCTTTATTTTTTTAGATATTTTTATTATTTTTTTAGTCAATAAGTTTATTATTAGTGAGATAATGAAATATGCGTTTAAAAAGACTTTTCATGTTGAATAAAATATATGTTCTTTGTTGCTCGTTTTCTCTCCCACTTCTTATTCCATTATCTACTGTGTTTTTTTTTTTTATAATTAAAATCACAACATACCTAAGGATAATTGCAAGCTAAATGTAAATGAGATTGGAATTACATATGTGTATTAACATGTAAACATAATATTGAATTTGATAGTAAATCTTTGTGTTAGGTATATATGATATGTCCTATCTCAAATTTCTTATGTAATAATTCAACACATCTTATTTTATTAATATATGACATTTCTAATTTTGATATCATGTTTAATTTTGTTAATAGATATTGCCTAGATTAAATTTTAAGACTTGTCATCATGACGGAGATCTTGATAATGAAAGTTAAGTCTTTTATAATTTAATATAAAATTATTCTTGATCATAGAATTATTAAATAGGACTTTAATGGTCCATTAAGATCAATATATGTATATGATGGTCTCTATAAGATAGAGATTAATTATTCTCATTAACTAAAACACATATATAGATGGTGCATATAGATATATGACCATTGAACTGACTCATTGGAGAATTTCTAATAGTTAAAATTACCAATAAACTGTCATTAAGATATTCTTATGAATAAAATAATATAAAAATTTCCTTTAACTTGAAATCATTATAGTAATTGATAAGTTATTTATTATATTTTGATACAGGACACCTATTATTTTAGAGCAATAGTTGAAAAGATATTGAATATAATTAAATACTTATAGAATTAGTGATTGATCAAAATGAAATCTGTCAACTCTCTATAATGAGTTTAAGCTCTATGTTGTTATTAATTATAAATAACTTAATTAAGACAATGGCTAGGGCAGATGAATGAAGAACAAATGAGTTTCTTAAGTTATTAACTTGTTGTTTATAATTGACATGAAATATAGTTGGTAATATATTGGGATTTAACGAGGTAAACCATGTCCTAAAATTTATTCGAAGCTATAATGATGGAAAAAATATTACTTTATTTTTTTATGAGTTCTTGATAGTAATTATTTACTTCATACAATTCGATCATTAAGAAGTATTACTAGACACTAACCTTAATTAATAAATTGGTTTGACCAATTTGTTATTGGTTTAGTATTAAACTTATGTGGTCACATACTAACAAGTGTTTTAGATTTTACTAATTAATAATTTAATTAGAAAATTTAATTATTTAAATAAATAATATTTTCAGTCCAAATGGAGTATTATTATGTTCTATGCTAGCACTGAGAATATAATTAATATTATTAACATCAAATTAAATTTTTTATCAACAATAGAGAAATTAATTAATTAATGTGGATAAACTTATTATTAAAATATAATTTATATATGGAGAGTCATAACTCTTATATATAATTTAATAATAATATTTATTATTCATATTTAGTGCATTAATTTTAATATTTAAAAGATTATTAATTTGTGACTTTTAGAGCAGTGAAACGTCAATACTCTAAGGCTATAAATATGTTATAGCCAAGGTACATCGAAGGTGAAGAAGAAAGAAATATATATATATATATATATATATATTACAAGTTTTAAAGAATTTTATTATAAGTTTTTTAAATTAAGAGTAATTTAATCTTATAAAATAAATATGTTTATTCATTTTAAAAGCTAGTATTTTAATAATAATTATAGCTTAAAGTTTTAATTTACTTGCTAATTTTATTTGTCAAAAGGATGATAGCAGAACTCAGTCTTAGTGTAAATATACATAGAGATTTTATATAATCAAAATATATATCAAGAGCTTACTTTAGATATATTTAAATATGTTTTTAATATATATATATATATAATTTTAAATACAAATAGATCTATAATAAATTGTTTTAGACTTAGGCTGCCTATTATAACCCCCGAATAATCTGACACTTTGGAATCAAAGTTCTTGGTTCTAGATTTGATTTTGGCTTGGTTTGATGGATTGTCAGTGAGTTGATTGATTCTTGTCGAAAAGTCTGCGTTAATTACACGATAACACCTAAGGGGAAGAGAAAGGAAAACTTGATGAAAGAGTTGAAGAGTATGAATAGATTTCATTATTTGACCTCAAGCTTGAATTGGCCATTTCTATTTTTTGATGACCTAAATCTAACTACAAACTAGAGTTGTAATTAAATATAACATAAACCAGCAACAGTATGATTAATTAGATTGTAAAAACAAGTTAATCAAATAACTAATAAATGAGTTAATCATGGAAAAGCATCAAAGATATCAGCAGGAGGAATGAAATAGTCTAAAGAAAGCCCGGGAGCATTAAACACAACATCATCAATTCTCCAGATTTCTTCCATTCTAGTCCTGATATGCTGAATAGATTCTTCTTCGAATCGAAAAACTGTAGCAATGGACCTTCCTTGATGTGCAATTAACACTCCATCAACGTCTCGGTTGTCTCCAACGCTACTTCCTATTCTATTCTCCCATTAGATATCATTTTCTGGGGTTAGTACCCTTGTAAGATGCGAATCCTCTATGTATATTAGGAGACCACCTTTTTCGGCAAAAATACCCTTATAATACATGCCTAAGTACTTCAGCCGCTCCTTCACTTCTTTCCATTACAACTGCACGATCAGCAGCTACTTTTAATACGAAGCAATCATCTTCACAAATTTGTTTCTCGCCTAAGCATTGTGCTTTTGCAAATAGGCCAGCTGTGCTCTTTGGATCTAGGCCCTGCAGGATTACGATTCAAAGGTCACTCATAATATAATATATTATAGGCACATGAAGAAAACAATTAACTTAATGAACAAATAGATGCTGATCACTAACCACTTGTACGTACATTATTGAAAAATGTATCTCATTTTGAATAAATAAAAAAAATTAAAAAAAAAAACATAGATATAGCTACAGTATTAAGCACAAATCAAATAATTTTATACAATTGAATTCTTATACATAAAATTCATCTGTATATCCCCTACCCATCTTTTAAAATTAGTAGCCATATTATAGCTTTCTTTTTATGTCCGAAAACGAATTTTAAAAAAATTAATCTTTTTCAAGAGTTACAAGCTAGCAGTTGTAGACGGAAGGCTGGCCAGTGGTTAGTACCAAGGCAACTTGGTGTCCATCAAGTTTTACCAAAGTTCCGAGCCCCCTCCGCATGCATGTGACTGCAGCACATGATCACCACGGCAAGATTTGATTGCCAAAATATTGTAAAATTATGTGTTTTAAGTGGATACAAACTATCGTAACAGTTAGTTGTCTTAGGAATTTCTCATTTTAATATATATTTAATTTTGGAAGTTGTTTTTCTATGAGCATATATATTTCTAGAGCACTAGAGTTTAATTCAATCCACTACTTCTCTCTATATCTCATTTAATTATAAAGATTTTTCCACTGAACTTGACTTGTTTTATTTTAATAATTCAATTTAATTATTAACTTCAGTTTGAACATAAATTCATTAGATTTTCTAGGTATAAAATTTTAATTGAACATATCTAAAATTTTTTTTATTTTCTTTTTTTAACATTAACTTTGGAATGACTAACTAGAAAAAAATAATATAAATTTTTTATCTATTTTTTAAAATTATATTCTCAATTCTTAGAAATTGCATTTCAATATTATATTAGTTGGTGCTGTTAAATTTGACAATTATACTTTTCTAATTGTGAATCATATATATATATATGTATATATATTGTGGAATAGAAAATCAAGTATGTAAAAGCATTATCCCCTATCAAACAGATGTTTATATTCAGTTTTAATTGGGTTTTTTTTTCTAATTTATCTTTATAGAATATTCGAAATTAAAATTGTAAATTAAGATGAGAGTAAAACACATAAAATTAAAAAGGATATAAATTTCAAATAAATTTATTTATTAAATACATTTTTTAAAAAAATATATGATTTTATATATCTTCATATTTTTTATAATATAAAAAGTTAATTGAAAATTGTTATGAATAATGTTTTGTTGATATGCAATGTGCGAATGTACTACCAATTAAGAATAATGAGAATAAATGATTTTATGAAAATTAATCAGTCTGATACAAGCCACTTGAACTAACATAGGGCGCAGTGATTGAACACTAATTAATGGTACCAATTATAATGCATTTTCTCATCATAGTGTTGAAACATAGAGATTATAAAAAGTTATTACTATTATAAAAATATGATAAAACAAAAACTCTCCGAACAACTTGTGATAAAAAATAGTTGAAGAAGAAACTCTTTACTTAAATAGAGAAAGAGAATAAGGACTAAGCTCTGTAAATAATATCTTCTTTTTATTTACAGGTCGAACTTTCGTCTTACTTTCATCATTTAATTATTAAATATTATTTATTTATTAATTATTAATTAAATTTAAATATTAAATTAAATTATTAATTAATATTAATTAATTAATTTAAAAAATTAAAAAAGAAAAAATTAAAAAACAAAGAAAAAAAAGGCTATTTGTACAAACCATGTGTATAAAATGTATAAATTATAGATAAAATTATATGGGTGACCTTCATAGATGAAAAATAAAAAAGAAATAAAAAGATTTATTTAGGATAATTTTGAGATTTCACGTGGTTTGTACAAAGTTTATACATATAAGTTTGTACAAAAGTTTTTACCCAAAACAAATAGGCAAAGAGTATCGTTAGGAAAATAAATTGAATAAAATTAAAGCTGGGGACAATAATTCAATAGAGGAGGGCGTTATTCAATAAAGTGCAAAAGGAAAAAGAAAAAGGGTAAAACAACGAATAAGTGGCAATCCTAAGAGAAGCATTTGTTTGAACTTTGAACATGATCATAGATTACGTCATAAAAAAAAAGCACGTGCCATTGTTAACTCCACATCGGAGCTTCATGTGGCTAGCGCATTGTTCAAAAAAAGAAGTTTTGTCTGCTAAAGCATGGGACAGTTTCTCCACCAATGTCGGCTATGCAAATTCTTTTGCTCGGGATTTTCACTTTGTTCTTCCATCTTTAATTCAATTTGAATTCTTAGCTTTATGTTTGAAAAATTTTAAACTTTACTTATAATTGTTTTTATAAATTAAAGTTCGTCACTTGTCACCCAAATGAATTTAGATATAATACATATATAAACAATTACTTCTGTTATTTTTAACATTAAAAAAGCACATTACCATTTACTTTATGTATTTAGCTTAAATTAGAATTTATATTTGTAATTTTAATTAATGAAACTGATTTAATTGCTAGTTTTTTTTGAATATTAATTGCTAGTTTATTTAGTTTCAATTCCAATTGATATTTTTCATCTTTTTTACTAATATAATTCAATAAAAAAATTATATTTTTTAAACTTTTGTTGATTAAGTAAAGCTTTGTTTGGCTTTAGATATATTTATAATTTTTTTATTTATTTACTATAAATTTTAAATCCATTTGATGTAATTATTATTTATCACCATCTGAATAAAATCTAACAATATTAAGGTTTTGGTTAGATGGGACTATAATATAATTATATAAATTATATATAAAAATTGTATAAAATTAATTAATCGCATAAATCAAAAACTAATTTAAGAAAATTACATTTACAAAAAAAAGATGTCGCAATACAAACAAGACCTTTGTGTGCCACACTACTAATTGTAGTGACAAGTGCTTCACATAGAACTTTGGTTCATAGATTTACCTGGATTGTTCGACGCAGAGGGCGTCGAGGTCCCTTGGCAGCGTGAGCACCGAGCCAAGGAGTATGACGCCAAACGGTCTTGCAATCGCTACCAGCAATAACTTTATTTCCTCCAACAACTAATTCAAGAGACCACATTCCTGGAAACATTTGCCATACAACAAAGCATCCATTTTCTCCACTTCTTGTCCCCAAACTCTTCACATTTTTTCCCGATGAAATCTGTCTCGCAATGAATCATTTTCACACTTCCTGTCGCATACATGTTTTTCACGCTTTTTTCTCTCTTTAAGCATCCCGTTGCAGCCAAATACTGCTGTATGATATAATGTGCTATGCAGTTTTCCTATGTATACTTGTATAGTTAATTATCATTATTTAAATTAAACGCATATTTTTTTTCTTAAAACAAAAGAAGAGCTAGAGCCAGAGGTATTGATTACCGTAGGAATATCCTTAATGTGAATGCGGTGAATGGGATCACTGACTAGTGGTATCGGGGCTAGTGGGCAGCCAAGAACGCCAAGCAAAAGCCTCAAATCTTGCCTTTTATTTGCTGGTGAAATGCTTCCATTTCCATACGGTGATATTGATGAAAAATTATCGTTATTGTTACCTGCGGAGAAACCCTTTTGAAGTCTAAACCATTCCCGATTTATTTCCCATGAGCTCTCCTTTCTGTTACCTTCTTCTTGCATCTCTGGGTCTGGACCTTCTATTAATGGGGTCAAGGTTTGGGTACACCATCTCTTCTTACTTCGTGTTCTTGAACCCACTTGTTGAAATTGATTTTTTTTTTGGATATGACTAATTAAATGGATAAGGATTTAATTCCTAGGAGCATATAAACATATAAAAGTAGAAAACTGGACAATATAATAATTCTGTTGAGTTGGAGTAGCAATAACGAAGGAAGAAACAAAAGGGACCGCTTATCTGCCCAACGACAGAAGATGGTATATTGTAATTATAATACAGACTTGCATGTTGTGCTGTCTTCTGCTTTATTCTTCTTTTCTCTTTTTAGACTCTTATTGTGTTTGTTGTTTTCCTTTTATTTGTTTTGATTTTCCAATTGGTATTCTCGAGAAATAACTCAAAATCAGAGAGAGGCTTTGGGTGCCTTAGCCTGTCCCTTTATTTCACTTTGTGGTCTCCATTTGTTCCCCTAATTACTAAAATCCATGAGAATAATAATCTTTCTTCGAAAATGATATCACAACATGATTTATCTATTATTAAGCTTTAAGCTAGTGCCGTCAACAAAAGAGCAGAGTAGATGTCTCTACACCAGCAATTTTCACATTACAAATTTCCCACTCATTTTGTTTTAACAATACCCACTGATTTGAGTATATCTTACAAGAATTTAATTTATTTAAATTTTCTCAATTCTGTGATTAGGTAGATAAAATTAACAAAACTTAATTTCTTAGTTAAAATATATATAATATATTATTATATATATAGTAATATATATGATTAGGTGTATATTATTATTTCGAAAATTAAATATTATTAAGTTATAGATAGCCAATTTATGTGTTTTTTTTCTTCTTTTATGCCGAGTTTTTCATAATCTTTTCCAAAAATTATACTTTTACTTGGCTAACTGTCTTATTTGGCTTTTTTATTTTCATATGCTTGTATTTATCAAAAACTTCACTGTCACCATACTGATCTAAGCAATTTTTTATACTATTTACTTTTACTTTTGTATTACTTTTTGCAATTTCTCATTCCACCATGAAGACTTTTTTAAAGGATGACCATATCCTTTAAATTCACTTAATGTCTTTCTAGTTATTCTTTTAATTGTTGTAGACATACCCATCCTTGTATCATTTGCTAACATATTAATATTTCTACATTCTCAATCTCTAGTTTTGACTAACTGTAACACCCCTTCCCGACCTACGTGTGTAAGCTGAGTAGAGGTGCCACACTATCCTAATGTTGCTACCGCTTTTACTTAGTCAAATTTTAGTTTCGATTTTATAGAAATTTTGCCATAGTTTCGCCTAAAAATTTAATCCCAAGTGTCGACAAAACTGGTTTTTTTTTCTGATTTTTGAAAATATTTTTACACAAACTAATGCAAACAAAATCATTCTCAGCACACTTCCAATAAATCCCCCTTATAACCTCAACTACAACCTGCAAAAAGGATTTACACTTATAGTACAAAATAAAGTAAATGTTTATTATGAAATACAGCAGACAAAATATTTGTTCACTATATAATGGAAAGTAATAATATTTACAAATTCATATACATCAAAACTCAAGTTTTACAATACATAAAATTTATACATGTTTGGCAGTCAGTCTTCGATCTTAAAGCCCCCTATTCACTCTTCAAAATCTAGGCTTTACTCGGCCTAGAGGAACTCTCTGGTTCTTCCCTGTCACCTGCGCGAAGAATCACATTCGCGCTAAGCCAACGGCTTAGTGTTACAAACTACAGTGCTATGATGCTTTAAAGCCATGCTAATGTCACACAATCAAGATTCAAGATCAATTCAAGAGAATATTATATTTCACAATTTTACATTATTTAATAATTAATCAAAACCTTCATGATTCACATTGAAAACAAAGACAAGCATGGGCCCAAAATACACTAATATGTTATTCAAAGTTTAGAGTTACTGCTTTGGCCCATAATCATAATCATCAAGCCCGTAGGCGATATACACACACAAACACACACACATATATATATATATATATATATATATCTATCCATGGATAGGGTAACAGACCCAGTCTCTTGGACCTCTACTTGGCTAGACTCAAGGAGATCCTCAACCCGGCAAGACTGTTACCAAAACAAGTGTAACAGACCCAGTCTCTTGGACCTCAACCCGACTAATCTCGAGGAGATCCTCAACCCGGCAAGACTGTTACTATTATTCATATATTTCATAGGCATGCCGCCAAACCCAGAACTCTGAAATCTGAATAACATATTAAGCACACAAACATTTCATTCATCTCTTCATAATCTCTTTCTCAATTCATTTTATATTTCATAAGCAAATTAGACAACCATGTCTCAATCATCTCATATGATCTCAAATCACAATAAAGCAACTCTTCATAACATCATATCTTTCACATTTCATTTCATCATCACATCTTGCACATTTCACATTTCATTATATTTCAAATCACATTAATCAATTCATTATTCAAATGGATATAATCAATGGCATTAACACATATTTTACATGTTCATCACAACATTCACATTATAACCAAATATGTCTCAAGTCTCAATATCATATGAATGTATGCAATAATGTAGTTTGTACTTACCTTAAAACCAACTCACACCAATCTATACACCTACTCTTCCAAGAATCCTCAACACTTAGGTTAGGGCAATTCAACCTCTTCACAACCTAATCCAAAAAGAATATTAGCAAAATGACCATATGAATAGTAAATTCTGGTTTTAGACTCCACTTTATCCTTATTTTGAAAAATTGTATAAAATAATCTACTAGACTAAAAACTATAAAATTTTTAAAGAACAAAATTTTACATATTAAAATAATTCCTTTAAAATTTCAGATCAAACTGAACACAAAATCTTGGTCAAATAGTTCACCCAACCAGACTGCCCCAATTGCCCTGCATCCTGGCAGCAGTTCTGAACTTTGTGAATTCCATAAATTAAATTCAATCAACTTGGTTCCAAATTATTTTTCTAAACTACTAGACTCACTAATAAACAATATATCCAAAATTCAATTGGATATCATTTTTCTAAATTTTATTAAAAATCCCAAAATATAGCTGTCTCAGTTAAGGTACTTGCTGGAACAGGTCTAATAAAAATAATCTTTTCAAAATCATAACCATTCCAAAATCGAATCAACATATTTTTCAGTCATTCTAGACTCATAGAGGCACAACATATCAAAAATTCACTTCAAGAACATTTTTCTATATTTAATTAAAAATCATACAAGTCACAGCCTTTACTAATAGTAAAACAGAAAAACATTTCACTAAACACAACTCTTACTCTTCCATCACCAACACCAACCTAACTTCTTATCTTTAATTCCATTTCAACACATACAAACACACCACAAGCAATCCTAACCATATTATCAACAACACTTCATCAAACTCAAAAATAACTTCAAAAACAACAAGAGCAATCAAGAGAGAACTTACCAAAATAATGAAATTTCTTGAAATTCCAACTTGTTTATTTGAAATCTTCCTTCAATTAGCTATTAAAGTTCAAAAACCCTCACTTGCTCTCTTGTTTCCTTGAGGTCCGGCCACACAAAGAGAAAAGAAGAGAAAATGGAAAAATAAAAGAGACAAAGTCAACTTCTCATCTCTTTAAACCTCCACCAAGCAATTTAAAAAGAAATTTACTTAAATACCCTCTACTATATATATTAACTCCCTTTCATTTACTTACCCTTTAGTAATTCACAAATAACACATTAAATATCTTCTTCCTTTGACCATTCATTTGACTTATGTATATGTTATATATATTTCCATATATACAACATATACACTCTCTTTTAAATTCTTTCCTCTTTCCAATTTCACCTATACATTTTAATTCAAATAAAACAACAATTATACTAAAACTTCTAGGCACATTTTGGGATATTACAATTCTTCCCCTCTAAAAAGAAATTTCGTCCTCGAAATTACCTGATATTATGTCTGAAACAGTTGAGGATACTGATCTTGCATTGCTTGCTCGCTCTCCCAAGTTGCCTCTTCTCTCCCATGATTCTTCCATAGAACTTTCACCAATGGCACTTTCTTATTTCTCAATTCTTTCACTTCATGTGCCAAAATAGCAACTGGTTCTTCTTCAAATGTCAGATCCGAACTCACTTCAATGGATTCAATTGGCAAGATATGAGATGGATCCGATCTATACCTCCGCAACATAGAAACATGGAATACATTATGGATTCTATCCAACTCAGGTGGCAAAGCAAGACGATAAGCAACTGGCCCAACTCTTTCTAGAATTTCATATGGTCCAATAAAACGAGGACTCAGCTTCCCTCTACGACCAAATCTCAATATCTTTTTCCAAGGAGACACTTTCAAAAATACTTTATCTCCAACATCAAATTCTATGTCTCTTCTCTTCAAATCTGAATAAGATTTCTGTCGATCTGAAGCTGTCTTTAACCGATCCCGAATTATCTTCACTTTCTCTTCAGTTTCTTTAACCAAATCAGGACCAATTAATTTTCCCTCTCCAATTTCATTCCAACATAGAGGCGTTCTACATCTTCTTCCATACAATTCCTCAAATGGTGCCATGCCAATACTGGTTTGATGACTGTTGTTGTAAGCAAATTCTACAAGTGGCAAAAATCTGTCCCAACTTCCAAAGAAATCAATGACACAGCTTCTCAACATATCCTCAATAATCTGTATCACTCTCTCTGACTGCCCATCTGTCTGCGGATGAAAAGCAGTGCTGAAATGCAATCGAGAACCCAAAGCACCATCTAAACTCTTCCAAAATCTTGAAGTAAATCTAGGATCTCGATCAGACAGTAAAGAAATTGGAACTCCATGTAACTTCACTATCTCACTAATATACAGCTTAGCCAACTTCTAAAGTGAATAGTCCATCCGAACCGAAAGAAAATGAGCTGTCTTTGTCAACCTATCAACAATCACCCAAATAGCATCATGCTTCCTCTGTGTCAAAGGCAAACCAGACACAAAATCCATTGTCACTCTCTCCCATTTCCATTCAGGCACTGATAAAGGTTGGAGCAACCCTGTTGGAACTTGATGCTCCGCTTTAACCCTCTGACAAGTGAGACATTTGGACACAAATTCTGCTATGTCTCTCTTCATACTAGACCACCAATAATGCTGTCTCAAATCATGGTACATCTTTGTACTACCCGGATGCATAGCAAAAACCGATTGGTGTGCTTCTTCTAAAATGATCTTTCTCAAACTATCATCATCAGGTACACACAGCCTATCCTTGAACCAAAGACTACCATCATTCTTCACAAAGAAATCTCGACTCTCCCCATTTTGGCAATCTGAAACAATCTTCTGAATTTTCTCATCTGTCAATTGAGCCTCCTTAATCTGATCCAATAATACTGGTCTCAATTGCAACTGAGCCAACAATGCACCATCATCACATGCTTCAAAACTAGCATGTAACACTCTCAACTCAACAAGCAACGAGAGCGAATAAACAGCCAAACCTGCCAAAGACTTTCGACTTAAGGCATCAGCAACAACATTCGCCTTACCAGGATGGTAATCAATCAAACAATCATAATCTTTAATCAGTTCTAACCATCGCCTTTGCCAAAGATTCAGCTCCTTCTGAACACCCAAATATTTCAAACTTTTGTGATCCGTATAAATAAAACATTTCTCTCCATACAAGTAGTGTCGCCAAATCTTCAAAGCAATTACTATAGCTGCCAACTCCAAATCATGAGTCGGATAATTAAGCTCATGCGGCTTCAACTGCCGAGAAGCATAAGCTATGACTTTACCCTCTTGCATCAAAACACATCCTAAACCATTATGTGAAGCATCACTGTAAATCACATATGGTTTATCTTCCATGGGTAAAGTAAGAACAGGTGCTTGAGTCAACATTTCTTTCAACTGCTCAAAGCTAGCTTGACACTGATCCGTCCACACAAATCTAACTCCCTTCCGAAGCAATCTGGTGAGTGGAGCAGCTATTAAAGAAAAACCTTTCACAAATCAATGATAATAGCCTGCTAAACCCAGAAAACTTCTAACTTCAGTCACTGACTTTGGTGGACTCCAATTCAAAATAGCTTCAACTTTACTTGGATCGACTCTTATACCATCCGCTGAAACTATATGACCTAGAAAAGTAACTTGGTCAAGCCAAAACTCACATTTTGACAGCTTAGCAAACAACTGCTTCTCTCTCAAGATCTGTAACACAATCCGCAAATGCTTGTCATGCTCCTCCTCATTACATGAATACACCAAAATATCATCGATGAAAACCACCACAAACTGATCCAGATAGGGCCTAAACACCATATTCACCAAATCCATGAAAGCTGCAGGTGCATTCGTCAACCCAAAAGGCATTACCAAGAACTCATAATGCCCATATCTTGTGCGGAAAGCTGTCTTAGAAACATCTTCAGCTCTAACCCTCAATTGATGGTACCCTGATCTCAAATCAATCTTGGAAAACACTGATGCTCCCTTCAATTGATCAAAGAGATCATCAATTCTAGGCAAATGATATTTATTCTTAATAGTCATTTTGTTCAATTGCCTATAATCGATGCACAATCTCAAAGTACCATCCTTTTTCTTCACAAACAACACAGGAGCTCCCCACGGAGAAATACTAGGGCGAATAAACCCTTTATCCAACAACTCCTGCAACTGCACCTTCAACTCTCTCAATTCAGCAGGTGCCATTCGATATGGAGTGATAGAGATGGGAGTGGTACCAGGCAACAAATTGATACCAAACTCAACCTCTCTCTCAGGGGGTAACCCTGGCAACTCCTATGTAAATACATCTGAAAACTCAGCAACTGTGGGTATACTATCAAGTTGAGAACCCACTACTCTGGTATCCGCAACATGAGCAAGATAAGCTTCACACCCTTTTCTAATCAACTTCCTAGCTGTTACAGCTGATACAAACAAGGATGTAAGTTGTCTCTGCTCACTAGATACTATCACATCCCTACCATCACTGGTTCTCAAGGTGACACATTTCTTTTGACAATCTACCACACCTCCATGCTTAGACAGCCAATCCATGCCTAAGATCAAATCATTTTCTTTAAAAGGCATTTCAATCAGATCACCAAGAAACTCCTCACCATGAACCACCACTGCACTATCACGGTGCACCTTACTAACAACCACACTATGTCCTAAAGGATTTGTCACCAAAACATCAAATCCTAAGAATTCTGAATGCAATTCAGACACAGGCAATATAGATGCACTAATATATGAATGAGTAGATCCTGGATCAATCAAAGCAAGTACTAAATTGCCAAATAAAGAAAATGTACCAGCTATAACTGCTGAAGCATCTGGCTGCCTCTGCATCACATACACCCTCTGAGAAGATCCGGCCTCCTCTGGCCTACTACCTCCGGATGATGATCCTCCTCTCTGACTATACCCGGATCGACCACCCCTACTGGAACCTCTGCCTCCTCGACCACCTCTGCTAACACTGGGTCGAGAGGCTGCAGACTCAGCCTGCCTATGCTCTTGCATCTCAGGACACTCCCTAATGAAATGGTCAGGCGATCCACACCTGAAGCATACAACTGATCTACTATATTTCCAACAAACACCCCCATGTCTTCCACCACACTGAACACATACAGGTGGAGTAGACCTCTGCATCACGGGAGTTGGGGCACTGGCTACAGAAGCTGTAGGTCTCGGTCTCTGTCTCTGCACTGACCTACCCGGCTGTCTCAGACTCCTACTGATCCTCAGAACAAAACTCCCTCTACCCCTCTTCACAGATGAAGACCCTGCCTCAAACTGGGGTCTCCTCACTCTAGTCTCCTCCTCTGAAGCAGCTGCTGCAATGCTCTGTGCTCTCTCAACACTTCTAGCTGCTGCAACAAGCCGAGAGAAATCCTGGTATCTGGAACCAGCCACAATGCACATGATAGAGGGCCTCAATCTCTCCTCAAATCTTCTGCACCGATCTATTTCATCAGAATTAATTCCCCTAGAATAACGACTCAACCGGATATACTCAATCTCGTATTCTGTCACCATCCGGTTGTCTTGCCTCAAGCTCAGAAATTCCATCTTCTTAAGATCTTTATACTCCCTCGGAGTATATTTCTGCTCGAACTCCCTCAAGAAATCACTATATGATAGTGTAGGTGGATCATCCATAGCATGAGGTGTAATATCCTAAAGTATGTCCTAGAAGTTTTGCATAATTGTTTTTGTTGGCTTAAATGGAATGTATATGTTATGTGATAAGAAAAGAAATTGGAAGAGAATGTTTATGTATTTGTGTTTTGGGAAAGAAAAGAGGGTTTAGAGAAAATTGTATATGTTGCTTATATGATAATTTATATAACATATAAGTTGGTCAAAAGAGTGGTCAAGGGAAGAAGATATTTTCATTTGTGATAGGTGAAATTACTTAATTGGGCATATAAGAGACAAGAGGTTAATTAAATGGATGAAGGGTGTTTTGGTAATTGCTTGAATTGAAACACTTGGTGGAGATTAAAAGGGAAATTTGACTTTGCTTCTTCATGTTTTCTGCTTCTTTCTCCATTGATGTGGTCGGCTCCTCCATAGACAAAGGAAAGCAAGAGACAAAGAGAAGATCTTGAAGAGTTAAGCTCAAATTGAAGGAAGATTAAGTGATCAAGTTGATGATTCAAGAAGTTTTATAACTTTGGTAAGTTCTCTTTTGATCTTTTTGTTTATTTGATATGATATTTGGATTTGATAGATGATCTAAAAGTGTGTTACTTGATTTTGATATGTTTAAGGGTGTTTGATTAGTTTGATCTTGGATTTTAAGGATAAGTTGAAGGAAAGAGTAAGTTGATTGGAGGAGATGATGTTGTGTTGTGTTTAGGGTTTTGAGATGATTTGGTGTTTTGTGTTTGATGTGTGTTTTGGTTTGTTTTTGGTGTTGTTGCAAGTTTAAGATGGTTTTTGGGTATGTTTTGTGAAGATTGTTTGAAGAGGATGTTAATGAATAGAAGTGTGTTGTTGAGTGTTTGGTTATTTTGGCCGGAATCTTGATTTGTGGCTGGACACGCCCATGAGCACGTCCAGGGTTTTTAGGCGTGTCAATTGTATTGGAGGCAGTGGGGTTGACACGACCAGTAACACGCCCGTGTTATTGAGCGTGTCATAGCCACTGTGAGATTGGAGAATTTACACGGCCAGGAGCACGTTCATGATGTTGGACGTGTTGTTTGAGAGGCAGAAGGTATTACACGCCCAGGAACACGCCCGTGATGTTGAGCGTGTAAATGCTTCTGTGTTGTGGAGTTAGGGCACGGTCAAGAACAAGCCCATGTGGGTGAGCGTGTCAAGTTTAGGGTTTGCCCTAGTTAACTCTTAATTGGATTATCTCTTGTGTATCTCTAAGCAAGTGTATGTTATTACTTTTGGATTAGGTTTTGAAGCAAGTGATTGATCATTGATTTGAGAAGTGAAGAATCTTGGAAAAGGAAAGTATTTAGGGTTGTGTGATTTGTGATTGAGGTAAGTACAAAGTACATACTTGCATACATTCATATGATGTTGAGATTTAACCTACATTTGATGATATGGATGATGCATATGAATATTGATATTTTGTGTACAATGTGGAATGAAATGTTGATATTTATGAATGATGCTATGTGGGATATAATGTGATCATTGATGATGAATTACCTTAATGTTATGATTGAGGCTTGTTTGCCTAATTGATGATATAAATGTACACTTGAATAATGAAGTGTGATAATATGAATTGATACATGATAAGATATGAGGCCATTGTGATTGGCTATGATGATTCTATTGAAAGAAATAAGGCATGTTTGCCTAAATAATGATGAGAATTGAGAATGGAAATGATAATTGAATAATAAATGAATTGTGTGGCTAATGTGTTATTCCATTTTCAGAGTTTGTTGTTGGTGGCATGCCTAATGATAGTAACAATCTCTTGAAGTTAGGTTGGATTTGATCCTTGAAGCCAAGTTGGGTTGAAGTTTTACATGTTTTACTCCCCTTGAAGCTTGGTTGGGTCTAGTCCTTGAAGCCTAATTGAGATGTTACAACCCTTGAAGCTAGGTTGGGTTGGTTCTTAAAGCCAAGTTGGGTTGATACTTAGCATGCTTTGTTCCCCTTGAAGCTTGGTTGAACCTAATCCTTGAAGCCTAGTTGGGTATATGATATTGATAAATGTGATAACAAAACCAAAGCATTAACTCTGAAAATAGAATGGCATATTAGTGTGTTTTGGGCCCATGTTTGTCTTTGTTTAATGTAATTCATGAATGGTAACATAATTGATAAATGAGGTATATGGAAGGATGTTGAAATGGGATATGTTCATATATTGTGGTTTATGAAATGTAAAAGTATGTTGTTAGCTTTACATCTATGATGTTGTTTTTATTAATAAAGTGTGTGGCATTGCATTGCACTAAAGCATAACATTAGCATGATTTGTCTTACTAAGCCGTTGGCTTAGTGCGATAGTGTTAATCGCGCAGGTGATAGAGTTGAACCCGAGAGCTCTTCGAGACTGAGTGAGAGTAGGCATTGAAGAGTTGATTTTGGGACTTAAAGATCAGAGAAAGCTGCCAATCATGTATAACCCTTTTATATTTTGTAAAGTATTGTTATAATGTAAATATATGTATATTTGTAAATATTTTCTATATTCCGCTGCGTATTAAGTAAATGTATATATATCTATTTGTTTTATATTACAAGTTAATGACTTATTTTCTATAATGTATAATGAGAAAGATTATAGTATCATTTAAAATTTTTTGAATGTTAATAAAATCAGTAGCATCCCTATATTCAGTGCACGTATATTACATTGTGGTGTTTGTAGCGTGCGTGTATTGGATGTGGGGGTGTTACATGAGGGACAGTCTTCCACCAATCATAGGCATCTTTCTGAAGGAGGGATCTGGCATAGTCAAACTTCTCATCCGAAGTGGCTTGCAACTGAATGAATATCCTCTGTACCCTATTCAACCACTGCTCAGCCACTGCAGGGTCGGTAGTGCCTAAGAAATATTCAGCCCCATATTTCCTCAACTTGTCATAATGTCTTACCGGCATCTGAGGCTGTGGTAGTGGTTGCACTGGAACTTGTCTAAATAGTTCTACCACATGCCTCAACCAACCCGGCGGACCCTCCTCTGCAGCTGGTCTCTCTGGCACAGAAACAGGTGCCTCACTAACTCTGTCAACTCTAGCTCCATCTCTACTCTCTCCTGGAGCTACACTCTCAGCACTTCCTTCTACAGTCTGACGTGAATGGGACTCCATTACTAACTATATCTGCAAACACAGCAGAATATTCCTCATTAAAGATCAAAGACTGCCATACCAAAACATGTATTTTATTCAAAAACCAACTTTTAAAATCAAAATATTCTTTTTCTTACAATTCACCTAGGTTGAGAATCTTAAACCTAGGCTCTGATACAAAAAATTGTAACACCCCTTCCCGACCTACGTGTGTAAGCTGAGTAGAGGTGCCACACTATCCTAATGTTGCTACCACTTTTACTTAGTCAAATTTTAGTTCCGATTTTACAGAAATTTTGCCATAGTTTCGCCTAAAAATTTAATCCCAAGTGTAGACAAAACTGGTTTTTTTTTTTCTAATTTTTGAAAACATTTTTACACAAACCAATGCAAACAAAATCATTCTCAGCACACTTTCAATAAATCCCCCTTATAACCTCAACTACAACCTGCAAAAAGGATTTTCACTTATAGTACAAAATAAAGTAAAGGTTTATTATGAAATACAGCAGACAAAATATTTGTTCACTATGCAACGGAAAGTAATAATATTTACAAATTCATATACATCAAAACTCAAGTTTTACAACTCATAAAATTTATACATGTTTGGCAGTCAGTCTTCGATCTTAAAGCCCCCTATTCACTCTTCAAAATCTAGGCTCGACTCGGCCTAGAGGAACTCTCTGGTTCTTCCCTGTCACCTGCGTGAAGAATCACATTCGCGCTAAGCTAACGGCTTAGTGGTACAAACTACAGTGCTATGATGCTTTAATGCCATGCTAATGTCACACAATCAAGATTCAAGATCAATTCAAGAGAATATTATATTTCACAATTTTACATTATTTAATAATTAATCAAAACCTTCATGATTCACATTGAAAACAAAGACAAGCATGGGTCCAAAATACACTAATATGTTATTCAAAGTTCAGAGTTACTGCTTTGGTCCATAATCATAATCATCAAGCCCGTAGGCGATATACACATATATATCTATCCATGGATAGGGTAACAGACCCAGTCTCTTGGACCTCTACTTGGCTAGACTCAAGGAGATCTTCAACCCGGCAAGACTGTTACCAAAACAAGTGTAACAAACCCAGTCTCTTGGACCTCAACCCGACTAATCTCGAGGAGATCCTCAACCCGGCAAGACTGTTACTATTATTCATATATTTCATAGGCATGCCGCCAAACCCAGAACTCTGAAATCTGAATAACATATTAAGCACACAAACATTTCATTCATCTCTTCGTAATCTCTTTCTCAATTCATTTTATATTTCATAAGCAAATTAGACAACCATGTCTCAATCATCTCATATGATCTCAAATCACAATAAAGCAACTCTTCATAACATCATATCTTTCACATTTCATTTCATCATCACATCTTGCACATTTCACATTTCATTATATTTCAAATCACATTAATCAATTCATTATTCAAATGGATATAATCAATGGCATTAACACGTATTTTACATGTTCATCACAACATTCACATTATAACCAAATATGTCTCAAGTCTCAATATCATATGAATGTATGCAATAATGTAGTTTGTACTTACCTTAAAACCAACTCACACCAATCAATACACCTACTCTTCCAAGAATCCTCAACACTTAGGTTAGGGCAATTCAACCTCTTCACAACCTAATCCAAAAGGAATATTAGCAAAATGACCATATGAATAGTAAATTCTGGTTTTAGACTCCACTTTATCCTTATTTTGAAAAATTGTATAAAATAATCTACTAGACTAAAAACTCTAAAATTTTTACAGAACTAAATTTTACATCTTGAAATAATTCCTTTAAAATTTTAGATCAAACTGAACACAAAATCTTGGTCAAATAGTTCACCCAACCAGACTGCCCCAATTGCCCTGCATCCTGGCAGCAGTTCTGAACTTTGTGAATTCCATAAATTAAATTCAATCAACTTGGTTCCAAATTATTTTTCTAAACTACTAGACTCCCTAACCACCAACATATCCAAAATTAAATTGGATATCATTTTTCTACATTTTATTAAAAATCCCGAAATATAGCTGTCTCAGTTAAGGTACCTGCTGGAACAGGTCTAATAAAAATAATCTTTTCAAAATCATAACCATTCCAAAATCGAATCAACATATTTTTCAGTCATTCTAGACTCATAGAGGCACAACATATCAAAAATTCACTTCAAGAACATTTTTCTATATTTAATTAAAAATCATACAAGTCACAACCTTTACTAATAGTAAAACAGAAAAACATTTCACTAAACACAACTCTTACTCTTCCATCACCAACACCAACCTAACTTCTTATCTTTAATTCCATTTCAACACATACAAACACACCACAAGCAATCCTAACCATATTATCAACAACACTTCATCAAACTCAAAAATAACTTCAAAAACAACAAGAGCAATCAAGAGAGAACTTACCAAAATAATGAAATTTCTTGAAATTCCAACTTGTTTATTTGAAATCTTCCTTCAATTAGCTATTAAAATTTAAAAACCCTCACTTGCTCTCTTGTTTCCTTGAGGTCCGGCCACACAAAGAGAAAAGAAGAGAAAATGGAAAAATAAAAGAGACAAAGTCAACTTCTCATCTCTTTAAACCTCCACCAAGCAATTTAAATAGAAATTTACTTAAATACCCTCTACTATATATATTAACTCCCTTTCATTTACTTACCCTTTAGTAATTTCACAAATAACACATTAAATATCTTCTTCCTTTGACCATTCATTTGACTTATGTATATGTTATATATATTTCCATATATACAACATATACACTCTCTTTTAAATTCTTTCCTCTTTCCAATTTCACCTATACATTTTAATTCAAATAAAACAACAATTATACTAAAACTTCTAGGCACATTTTGGGATATTACACTAACTCATCCTTAAATATTATTTATTTTGTGCCTTTTAAAGTTCACCACCTAATTTCAGAAATTTGATTCCTCCTATGCTTTCTTGTCAGTCTCTCAATCTTAACATCTAAAACCACTATCCCATGTTCAATAGTCAAGGCCTCACCTAGGTTAACTTTGCAATCCTTGCATAGAGCTCAATTAGCCTTTCTTTGTGAGTATGAAATTAATCTGGCTCCTATTTTGCTCATTTTTAAAGGTTACTAGATGAGATTTTCTTTTTTATTATATGTATTTATCAATATTAAAATGTAGGTCATGACAATCTAACATACTGAAAGTTAAGAATAAAGGGGTATAATTATTATTAACCTATTTAGTCTAAGAATGTGCAAGCAAATAAGCACAAGAAGAGAGAAAAGTTTCTCTATTGAGATTTTATTGAATTCCAAAAACTACTGTCACATTCTAAAATGTTACGATATATATGGCTAGAGATATGGAAACTCTAGCTACAAATAAAGAAACTTAAAAAATAAGCAACAAGCTATAAATAATAAAAAGAAACACATATATAGTAATGAAATATTTATTGAGGTAGACAAAACACCAAAAGATCTGATATTTCTACTAAAAATAAATAAGAAAAAAGTGTCTGTCAAAAGAAGATATGATCAGAAAAACACATTTTCGAAGGCTTAAACGTGGAAATTTACCCAAAAAAATGATGGACTGCACCACAAAGTAGTAATTTTGATTTATTGGCTCATTTTCCATTGAACTAGGCCACCAGAACACTCAAATTACAACTTCAACTTTTGGCTATAATTATCAAACAACTATTAGAGTAGTTTTTTGCAAACCACTCCATGAAAGTTAGGGCACTTTGCTCCATACCATTCTCCCCAAGGTAAAGAAATTTCTTCCTCGAGTTATCAATGGTGGCATCATGATCGGAGGAGTTCCTTGAAAAAGAAATCAAATGCTTGACATTAAAGACATCAACAGTATGTATATGGCTTGGCAATTTGAGGAGGTAGGCATTAAGATTAATTTTCTCAATGATCTCCACAGGATTAATCCTTTTGACAAAGAGCTTGTTATACTCTCCAGTGGAGAAGCATTCCTTAGTTAGGGTTGCCATATAAATTAAATCTCCTAGCTCAAACTCAATATGATAGCAATTACAGCCTATAACATGTTTATACTTGGCATTGGCTTGAAGTAAGTTGGCATGCATTGCCTTGTGTATATCCTAAAGATTAGCCATAAAATCTATTGTATTGCCAAGCACTTTGATCTTATTAGGCAGATAAATCAGATCCAAGGACCCCCTGGGCACAATAGAATATACAACTTGAAATGAGATAAAGTCGAGCTTCTATAGACAATGTGGTTGTGGATGAACTCAACCTAACATGATTTCTGGTCCTAACTCTTCATATTTCACCAAACTTCAGAGTTGATTGCCCAAGGATCGATTGACCACCTCATTTTGATCTTCAATCTGCAGGTCATAAGCACTACTGAAGTCATGTTGTGTATTCACCATTTTCCATAAATTGAACCAAAAATGGCTAATGCACTGAGTGTCTCTATCAGATACAATAAAGGTAGGCAAGCCATAAAGGTTACAAAATACAACTGGGCCATGTTGACAACATTAGTCGTCTATTAGTATGGCATATAATAGACCATCTTAGAAAAGTGATCAAAAACAACAAAAATTGAATCATTATGGCACTGTGTATAGGGCAAGCCCAACACATAATCCATGCTAACATCCAACCAAGGCAAAGTAGGTATTGGCAATTGCATATATTGGCCACATTAGTTGCTATATCTTTGGAGACTTGGAAAATTTGACATCTTTGTATATATTTCTCCACCTCTGGCTGCATGATAAGCTAAGTGTAGGAAGCCTGAATCAGTTGTAAAGTTATATCATGACCGACATGCCCTTTATGATGTAGTTCCTAGATAATCTTGAGGTACAAGTTGCAATTTGAAATGCACAATTAGTTCCCCTTGAACAAGAATCCATTACACAATAGGAAACATATCTTTTCACTAGCTTGAACCTTGTCTAGAATCACAGATGGATTAGTAATAAATAAGTCAAGAAAAGAGTCTAAGCTAGATATCTCAACTCGTATTATGACTAAAAAATTACTCTTGTGGCTCAAAGCATCAACAACTCTTCTTTTACCACATAAGTAACACACTTAAGGTAAGCCACCCATAAAACATGGTATGCTAACACCTTATATAGGCCATAAAAATGCTTTAAAGCCTCATGGTCTATATATAACAACAAAACCATGTTCTACAAATATTGAGTTCAGTGCTTCATTGCTTGGACCACTGCATAAAATTCTACATCATAGGCAATGTAATTATACCTGAAACACAAAAGCTTCCTACTGAAGTATGCTACAAGTTTGCCATTTTGACTCAAGATGACCCTAATGTCTAACTTTTAATAAGCATCATAGTGCAATTGAAAGGCCTAAGAAAATCAAGTAACACTAAGAATATGAACAATGGTTAGGAGCCTCGTGATAAGATGGAAAGCTTCCTTCACTGCATCTACACTTAAGAAATTTTCACCCTTCATACAGTGTGTCACAAGGGCCATGATCACTACAAGAAAAGAGGTCTATGCCAACGCAAATGTCAACATTTAACGACATAAAAAAAGCATCGGTAAAAGTTTTACCCACACAAAAAAGTATATCATAAAAAGCATCCTTAAATGATGCCTCGTTCCTTAAATGGCGATGCAAAATTTGCATGGGTAAAGTTCATTTGAGGCTTTTTAAGTGTTGGCAATTGCTGCTTTGCAATGTAATACTTAAGCATCAGTGATTGTTGCTGACATAAATAAAGCATTGGTAAATTATATTTTTTGACATTTTTTGCATCGATAATTGTTATTTAGTGATGCAATTTCAATGCATCGATGATTATTGCCGACATAATTAAAATATTGGTAATTTACATTTCTAACCTTTTTGTTTTGCATTGCAAATTGTTATTCAATGACGTAGATTCAAAGAGTTGGTAAGTATGTTTGACACAAATAAAATGTTGATAAATATAAAAATTAATGACACAATCAAAAGCGTTGACAATTATAATTTAACAACGTAAATACATGCTTTAGTATTTTAACAACCTAATGAAAACATCTCCAACTAAAGAGTTGCAATGGCATTTTTTTTTTCTTATGATTGATTGTGTAGCTATTTTGGGTTTTACTAATAGTTATTTTGCATTACCATGTTCTATTTGATTTCAATTCATAATATCATCATAAATTGTTTTCTTCCCCATAAGTTATGATAATAAAAATATTTTGAAAACAAAATATTGAGAAATCACAAATTAAATATAGTTTCAGTTAACTAAAAATAATTAATCTCGAAATGTCATATAAAAGTATTTGAAGAGTGCAAAACAAATAAAAAAAATGTCAAGATCCTAACAAAAAAAGGTCACGATATTACATAAACATCAACTGAAAAATGAAAATCCTATGTTCCATATTACATAGTCTAAGAAAATCAATATTTTGTTCAATGAATGCCATACCCATTAGACTCCATCAATCTACAAAAGGAAAAAATACAATATGTTAAACTTAAAGAACAATATATAGAAAATCAAAATTTAAATAAAAAAATAAATCAATTACAAAACATAGAAAAATAATTCAACTAGAATATATTAGTATAGCACCGTACATTATATTGTGTGTATATATGGTTGCATTTCTAATCTTCAATCAAAAGTTAGATTTATTGTTATTTAATGGGACTCACACATTCGAAGATAAATTTCTTTAGAAGCATGAACCTGAAGTATACAAGAATTTATGAGATGAAAAATTATCAAAGAAGAGCATAAATATAACATTGAGTCATATAAACATATAAGCAAGAATGATGCCAACAACTTCAGCAACAACTAATATTCTATTAGTGATTTAAAGCTAGTTATGACATTGTCATTTCATCCCTTCATGAAACTTTAACATTATATATAACCTAATTTAGATTCTATTGTAAATACTTTAATTAATTCAAGCAGCAAAAAAAAAAAAAAACTAACCTATTATCCCTATATCATTATTAATTTACTACTCCATTTATTCATTCATTATAAAACAAAACAAAATGGGCAACAAGTTTTAAAATCACTAAATCACTGTCAATAGTAACCATTTTGATTAAATTTTCATTCGCTCTTTCTTAACAAACTAGGTATGTGCACAACACCAAACATTTACTTTTTATCAACACACAACACTGTCACATTTAAAGACTACAACTAAAAAATAATAAATAATTAATTTTAATTATTTCTCATGCCAATTGCCAAAAAATTAGAAGAACAAAACAAAGAAAAATTGATGTCTTGAGCTAATATACCAACACCCCAATGCTCTTCTCACTTGGATAAGTACTTAGATATAAGCAAGAATGATGCCAACAACTTCAGTAATAACTAATATTCTATTAGTGATTTGAAGCCTAGATATGACGTTGCCATTTCATCACTTCATTAAACTTTAACAATTTATAACCAAATTTAAATCCTTTTGTAAATACTTTAATTAATTCAAACAATAAAATAAAACTAACGTATTATCCTAATATCATTATTAATTTTAAGTCATTCTCCAAAAATATTTAGTGATACTACTCTGTTTATTCATTCATTATAAAACAAAACAAAATGGGTAACAAGTTTTAAAATCACCAGCACTCTGTAGACCCTTAATTTTTGACCTGGTCCGGTCCAATATATTTTAATTAGTTTAAAATAATTTTTGTGTTTTTAGTATTTATTTTTTTATAATTTTAAAAAATTAATATAATAAAAAATAAGAATAATAAATAAATAAACAAAAATAAAAATAAAAATCAGCGACGAAAAAATTCGTCGCCGAAAAGGTTGGACGAAATGGCCTTGGGCCATTTTTCCCGTAGGAAAATCCTGCGAGCGAAGTGGCCTCTGGCCACCCAGCTCGCAAGTTTCCACGGCAATCCTTCGTAGCAGCCCGTAACAATTTTTTTGCCAGCAAAATTTTTTCCAACGCAATTTTTTCCGAAACCAAATTTTATTTGGTTTCGATTTCCTTTTCCTAATTAATGATAGTTTCCGTAAACAAATTGAATTAATCATCTAAATTTCCTATAAATAAGACTCAAAATTACACAAAAAGGAGGGAGAAACTTTTGGAGAAAAACTTTGAGAGATTGGACTAGATTTTGAAGAGAAAAACTTTGGATTTGGACTGGAACTTGAGACTTCAGATTTGAGAGGAGCAACAAGCAAGCCATTTATAATTCATCAAAGGCAGCAACCTTGCCTTTGTCCTTGTTCATCCAAGAAGCAATTTTTTGTGGAACCAACAAACGAAGGTTTGAATATCTAATCTCTTTTTTCCTTACAGTAGCTTCAATCATTAAATTGTTTCTTTTAATTTTAAAAACCTTAATTCATTTCTCTATTTTCAAAAACCTTAAAATTACTTTTCTGTTTCTTTTAAAAACTCAAGAACCCTAATTTTGTTTCGTCTAAAATTTAAGAACCCTAGTTGTGCTTCTTCCAAAATTTAAGAACTCTAATTTATTTCTTTTAAACCTTAAAACCCTAGATTTTTCCTTGTATTTCCAAAAACCCTAAAAATGTACTTTTCTGTTTCTAAAAACCTTAAATCGATTTGTTTATTTCTAAAAGCTTTTAATAAACCCTAAACTGTTTTCCTCTCACTTTTTCCCAAAATTTCCAAATGTTTTGTTAAATATCCAAACCTTAAATTTATCTTACAGTTTCTAAAAATCACATAAAGCTTTATAAAACTATAAACTGTTTTCTCAAATTCTAAAACCAAATATATTTTTCGAAATACTAAAAATCTTAATTCAACTTCAAAACCAAAAACAGTAAACCCCAAACTAGTAAACCTAAACCCTAAGTTTTCTTAAACCCTAATTCCCCTAAAACCATAAACCTTAATCCTTAAAAACTTAAAATCTTATAAACCTAAATATTAAAACTCAACACAGTAAGCCTAAAAACAATAATCCAGTAACCAAGAACTAAACCTAATATTTTAATATCCTAAAACCCTAATTTCATAATGTTACCCCTAAACCCTAATTTGATTCATGAAACCCTAATTCATTCCAATTTTCCAAAACTTTTACAGTAGGTTAAACAAACCCTAATAATACTAAAAATTCCAAAACCCTAATATATAAATTAAAGAATTTCAAATAGAAACAGTAACCTTAATTTATGTCTTTACTTGCTTTATTTTTAGATTTAATTATGTAGTTCATTATATGCTTTGATTTATTTGCAATGCTCTATTTAATTTATCATGGATGGATGTTTATTTTATATTTTGGTGATATCTTTGATGAATGATTTATTTATGATGAATGGTTATTTACTTCTATCGATTTATTTAGATTTCCAAATGTTGTAAGAGGTATGTTTCCACTTTGTGGGTACCTCATTAGTTAAATATCGTATAATTTAAATTGCTTTTTATATTTTAGACCAATGTAAAGGGCATGTTTCTACCTTT
The DNA here is from genome assembly GCA_947685225.1 of Garcia nutans. NCBI lineage: Eukaryota > Viridiplantae > Streptophyta > Magnoliopsida > Malpighiales > Euphorbiaceae > Garcia > Garcia nutans. Next base: position 7,974,035 of record CANTUV010000003.1, on the reverse strand, counting down.
TGGTGGGTGTCCTATTAGTTTAGATATGGATGATGTAAAGGACATGTTTCCATCCTCGAATGGGTGTCCATTTATTTATTTTGTTTGGACATTCTTTGATTTTAATATAATGATGCTTTATTTTAATTGTTGCGTGTAATATGGATAATATTGTTATATTTAAGAATTCTATAACATTAAGACCTGTAAAGGAGGCCGGTTCCAATGAACCTGGCATTGTGGGGGTGCTGGGTCATTTCTCACCTTCCCCACACATACCCAACTTTTTGAACCCATTAAGGGGTTGAGGATTCCTTAGGAATTGAGTCCTTTCTTTTTCCCGACCCGTCCAGGTGGTGACTCCATTTTCTCCAGATTTAGTTTTGTGTTCTCTAAGACCCGAGCCTAAACAGTGCCGAAGTCGCAAGAACCATTCCACCGGGAGTGGGGTGAAAATCCCCGCTCACAGTGGCGACTCCACTAGGGATAAGAGAAGTTGATTCCGTTGGTCTTTATATTATTCTATTCTTTCTTATAATGATATTATCCATTGCATCATATTAGATTGCATCATGTGCGTGAGTTAGGACGCCCGTGTTACCCGTGTTGTGTTATGTAAGGGATACCATACTTTCACTTAAGGTATGGAGATCGAGCATGGCATAACCACTTATAGCCTCATACCATTTGGTATATACTTGCTATGGGAACCTAAGCCTTTTAACCCAAAGACTAAAGCTCATGTAATTGGCCTAGTTACTGTCCTTAGGTTTTTACCCCAAATGCATGTTGTTTGACTATGGTTAGTTTATCTTAGTCTAAATCATGGCTTATTTGGTTTGTTCTTTTTCTAATATGACCCAAGTTCATTTGCAAGCTCAAAATAAATTTTTCTTTAAAGTCCAAAAGATCAAAGCTATTTTCAAGATTTTTCAAAATGGTCTTTGGACATAAAACTTTTTCTAAATAAATCAAAAAATTCTTTGCTCATAACCTTAATACTAAGCCCAAAATCCATTTTTCCTAAAATCTTTTTACAATGGGCTTAGAAATAAAATTATTTTTATCCAGCCTTTTCTCACAAAGAGCTTGCAAAATATTTAGGTCAATTACGAAATATCAAAAATCAATTGTGAGCCTAGTTTATACTAAGAGTAATTAATCATGGCTTGTTTTTAGCATGAACCATTAGTTACTTTTTTCAAGTGAGAAATCTATTTATAATAAACCTCCTAATTTAGTTTTAATCCAATGGATAAATGGATTAAAGCCTAATTAATGGGAATTATTATCAACTAATTTCCATTTTCAAAAATATAACTATCGGTTGAAACGTCCGAGGGAAATATTCGAAAACAAGGTACCCCATGTTGGTATTTTGTTAACCATACCTAGGAAAAGAGACTCGCCATTCGTGTGTGGATGTTATAAGGTTGGAAGGAACGTCCTATTTGCCCTTGTTTGTTTATTGTTTGTGCATACATACATGCATACATTTGCATCTCATATCATTGACCCTTTCTGGCTCACAGCCCTGGATTACGATAATTCAAAAGCTTATGACAATCCGACCTACGCCGGAGATAAAGAATCTAGCAACAACTCAATCACTTTCTCTCCAAAAGCAATGGAGCCCGAACAAATTCAAAGAATGGTGGATGAAGCCCTCAGTATCAAGATGGAATAAATAAAAAAGGCCCTAGCTGAGACCATGAAGAACCAATTGACTACAATTTTAGAAAATCACATCGAAGCATCTGCTAGCACTAAGAAGCCAAAGGATAAAGGGAAGACTAAAGTTGGTGAAGTGGTTTTTGATGATGAAAAGGTGATCATAGATGATGATGATGATTGGGCTCAATACTACCAAGATCCTCAAGACAAGAAGAAAGAACCAAAGATTGTTGAAAGGTCAGCTATGGAGAAAACCAAAACTTCTAATGTTGAAAAGATGATTGCGGATTTAGAAAAGAAATTTGAGAAGAAACTAAAGACCGAAGAAATGTCCGAAGTTGACAAATTATTTGAGCTAGATGAAGAAGTTCCATACAAATTCAAGATGCCATCCTTTGTAAAGTTCGATGGAATAAAAAATCCTCATCTCCATGTGAAGCAGTATATTACTGCTATGCAGTCTACCCGAGCTACTAAGGCTCAAACTCTAAGGTACTTTATACTCTCATTGGATCCTGTTATCCAAAATTGGTTCAATACCTTAGATGAAGAAACACAAAAGAGTTGGGATATGCTATACAAGGCCTTCATCCAAACAATATGGATATAATGTTGAAATGGAAGTTACCTTAATGGAAGTTGAGTCCATTAGGCAACGACCAAATGAAAATTTTATGGACTTCGTGAAAAGGTGGAGAAATAAGGCTGCTTTGCTCAAGAAAAGGCCCGATAAATCTGATCAAATAAGGATGATTGTGAGAGGGGTGTTGCCTAGTCTCCGTGAAAGGATGTCTCACACCCTTATAAGGGATTTCAAAGATCTTCTCCAAGCCGGTCTGCAAATTGAAGAGTGGGAAAGGGAGAAAAATCGCTTTTCAATAAGAAGGAATGAGAAAGGGAATTACCAGTCTGGAAATCAAAGCACGCAAAAAAAAGTTGATGTTAATGTGACTGGCCAAGGAAATAAAAGACAATTTTCAGATCTGGGAAAGCCTTTGTCTTAGGTCTTCAACAAGCTACAAAAGAAGGGACTATTATAGCCATTGGCCCCTCGACCTTTGCCGAATCCTTTACCCCCAAAATTTGATACTAAGGCTTTTTGTCAATTTCATCAGACTCAAGGACATGAGACTGATAGATGTACCCGATTGAAGCATGAGATCCAAGATCTAATTGATAGTGGTAAGCTACCGGAGCCAGACAAGCCCTATACCAAGAACAATCCTTTGCCTAAGTTTGGAAGAGTACCTCCACCGACAACCTTCATGGTGGGAAAAGGATTAGAAGAAGATTTTGTTTTATCATCCTTTCAAGATGGAAATATTGAAGATGTGAAAGGAAAAGAAGCTTAAACTCAATGAACTTTCCTTAACTTGAATGTTACTTTTCAATTTTACTTTCTTTAATATTTTTGGAACCATTGTGTTTTTCAAATTTAAAGTTGCTTGAAATAAATTACTTTCATCAAAATTTTTGTTGGTCTTTGTTCAATTTGGTTCTCAACCAATGAGAAATCTAGCTTAATAATTCATGAATTAATATATCTAGGCATCATGACTCGAATGACTTTACTAGGTGAGGAAATTGCTCTATAGCATTGAGTTATGTATGCTTACTTAGAGAGGGCTCCTGCATAATTACCTTTGTCTAGGTCCTAGTCAGTCTTAGAACATGCTTTGACAAACTTTTGAGGCGAAATTGAACTCTGCTTATTTAAGGGAGAGATGATCTAGGCATTGTTTGGTTAGCCAACAACTTGCATCCACCCTATTAAATATCAATCCCTAATTGTCCCTTTGAGCCTCCATAAAATTTTAGCTTTCTTTTCATTGGCTTACAAACCCCAATAACCTACCCTGAGCTGTTGTGGTACTTTTGACAAGTCTTATGATCACTAAGATGAAGAGGCAAGAAGATCAAAGAAAGTAATGATTAGCCAAGATCATGAGGATAGTTGAAGTTCTCAAGACCATTAAGATAGTTGAAGTTCTCAAGACCATAAGGGTAGTGTGAGCGAGGATTTTTGCCCCCACTCCCTGTGGAATGGTTCTTGCGACTTCGGCACTGTTTAGGCTCGGGGCCTTAGAGAACATGAACCTAAGTCCGGAGAAAATGAAGTCGCCACCCTGACGAGCCGGGAAAAAAGAAAGGGGTGGATGTCTCGATTCCTAAGGAATTCCCAACCCCCTAATGGGTTCGGAAAGTTGGGTACGTGTGGGGAAGGTGAGAAATGGCCCAGCACCCCCACAATGCTCGGTTCATTGGAACCGACCTCCTTTACAGGTCTTAATATTATAAAATTCTTAAGTATAATAATATTATCCATATTACACATAATAATTAAAAGAAAGCATCATTATATTAAAAACAAAGCAATGTCCAAACAAAGCAAATAAATGGACACCCATCCAAGGATGGAAACATGTCCTTACATCTCATGTCTAAATAGGACACCCACCGAAAGGTAGAAACATGTCCTTTACATTGGTTCTAAAATAGAAAAGCAATTTAAATTACATGATATTTAACTAATGAGGTACCCACGAAGAGGAAACATACCTCTTACAACATTTGGAAATCTAAATAAAAGTAAATAACCATTCATCATAAATAAATCATTCATCCAAGGTATTAAACATCAATAGAAAGTAAACATCCATCCATGATAAATTAAATAAACCAAGCATTGAACTTAAATAAACTAAAGCATATAAAATAAATCAAAGTATAATCAAATATAGAATTGAATAAGGTAAATAAAAATCTAAATTATGGCTACTGTTTCCATTTTGGGTTCTTTATTTCATGTGTTTAGGGTTTTGGAATTTGGGGAATTAGGCTACTGTGAGTTTTTAAAGGAATTAAAATAGATTAAGGTTTATGTTTTAAAAGGTTGATAAAGTTCTTTGGTTAACCAAATTAGTGTTTGAATGGTGAAATCATAAAACTAGGGTTTGGACACTTTGAAATATTTAGATTTGTGATTTACGATCATTGAGTTAGGTTATTTAAGCTTACTGTGTCTAAATATGGTTTTAAAGTTTTAAAGAATTAGGGCTTAGAAAAATTAGGATTTAGGTTTTAAAGGAGTTAGGGTTCACTTGTTTTGATTCTAAAGTTGAATTAGGGTTTAGTGTTCTTAGAATTAAGTTTTTAGAATTTGTAAATCAATTGATAATTTTATAAAGTTTATGAAAGTAAACGAAACGAATTAAAGTTTTTATAAATAGAAAAGATGTTTTTAGGGCTTTTTGAAAGAAACAGAACTCAATTTTGGGTTTTGAAAATTTGAAAAGTAAATTAGGGTTTTGAAGTTTTGAAGAAACCAAAAATAACAATTTTAAGCTTTTTGGAAAACAAAGCAATAAATTAAGGTTTTTAAACTTTGAACAAAGGGAATTAGGGTTCTAGGTTTTTTTTTGAAGTAAAAAAAAAACACAATTTCATAATCTAAGCTACTGTGAGGAAATTAAACAATTGATACATACCTCCTTTTGATGGTTCCTCCAAAAAAATTCGTCTTGGATGAACAAAAACAAAGGCAGTTGCTTTCATAATCTAAGCTACTGTGAGGAAATTAAACAATTGATACATACCTCCTTTTGATGGTTCCTCCAAAAAAATTCTTCTTGGATGAACAAAAACAAAGGCAGTTGCTACCTTTGATGAATTGTTAATGGCTTTGCTTCTTCTTCTCTCAAAAGGTCAAATTGATTTCACTTCTTTCCCACTTAGTTTCAGCTTCAAACTCTCCCAATCTTCGTCCCAATTTCTGATTGTCTTTCTCCTCCTGATTTCTTCCTTATTTATAGAAGAATTCTATTATTAATCCAAGTTACTCACGGCATACAATATTGAATAAGCAAAGGAAATCGAAACCTAATTGTATTATGTTTCGAAAAATTTACGTAGAAAAATTTTGCTGGCAAAAAAAATTGCTGCTGAAAAATTGAGCTAGCGAAAAAAAAATTGCCGCCAGAAAAATTACGCTGGCGAAAAAGCTACTGCAAAGCTGCAGGCAAAATGGGCCTGCGGGCCATTTGCCCGTAGGAAACACCTGCGGGCTATTTCGCCGCAATTTGACTTTTTTTTTGTTTATTATTTTTGAAGCAAATATTACTTACTTAAAATAACAAAAATTATTTTGGACTAAAAAATATATTGGACAACACAAAAATTATTTTGAACTAATTAAAATATATTGGACCGGACTGGGTCAAAAATTAAGGGTCTACAGTTTGCCCCCTGTGTAACACCCCCACATCCAGTACAAGCACACAACAAACACCACAATGTAATGTACATGCACTGAACATAGGGATACTACAGTTTTCTTTTACAATCAAATCATTACAAAAGATAACATAATCTTTATCATTATACATTATAGAAAATAAGTAATTAACTTGTAATATAAAACAAAATAGATATAAATATATTTACTTAATACGCAGCGGAATTTATAAAATAGTTACATATGTGAACACATTTAAATCCATATTTACAAATATACATATATTCACATTATAAATAATACTTTACAAGATATAAAGAAGTTATACATGATTGGCAACTCTTCTATGATCTTTAAATCCCAAAGATAGATTCTTCAATGTCTACTCTCACTCAGTCTCGAGGAACTCTCGGATTCTACTCTGTCACCTGCACAATCAACACTATCGCGCTAAGCCAACGACTTAGTAGTACAAAGTATAAAAACATTATGCTTTCATGCTATGCAATGTCACACATATGAATAATGAATATAACATCATAGGTGGAATTATAGTACCACACTTTTACATTTCACCAATCATACTCACATAAGCATATCACAATTCAAAGTCCTTCCATGAATCTCATTATTCAATTAATTTACCATCAATAACTCACATTTAAACAAAGACAAGCATGGGCCCAAAACACACTAATATGTCATTCAATTTTCAGAGTTAATGGATTGGTTTTATTATTACATTTATCATTATCATATACCCAACTAGGCTTCAAGGATTAGGTTCAACCAAGCTTCAAGGGGAACAAAGCATGCTAAGTATCAACCCAACTTGGCTTCAAGAACCAACCCAACCTAGCTTCAAGGGTTGTAACATCTCAATTAGGCTTCAAGGACTAGACCCAACCAAGCTTCAAGGGGAGTAAAACATGTTAAACTTCTACCCAACTTGGCTTCAAGGATCAATTCCAACCTAACTTCAAGAGATTGTTACTATCATTAGGCATGCCACCAACAACAAACTCTGAAAATGGAATAACACATTAGTCACACAATTCATTTATTATTTCATTAACCATTTCAGTCTCAATTGAATCATCATCTAGGCAAACATGCCTCATTTATCACAATTGAATCATCATAGCCAATCACAATGGCTTTATATTCCATCACAACTCAATCCGCATTATAGCAATTTATATTTCATATATACAATCATTTACATCATTATATCCTTCATTGATATAAACATAACAAAGCACATTATTCATATAAGTAAACAATGTAGTAATGCAACATTTGTACTTACCTCAATAACAATTTACACAACTCTTAACACTTCCTTGTCCAAGATCCCTTTTACCTCTTAGATCAATGATCAATCACTTTCTTCAAGACCTAATCCAAAAATAATAACATATACTTGCTTAGGGATACACAAAAGATAATCCAATTAAAAGTAAGCTAGGGCAACCCTAAACTTGACACGCTAAGCTACACGGGCGTGTCCCTGACCGTGCCCTAACTCCACAACACAGAAGCATTTACACGCTCAACAACACGGGCGTGTTCCTGGGCGTGCCACACCTACTGCCTCCAACACAATTGACACGCCTAAAGACCCTGGACGTGCTCATGGGCGTGTCCGGCCACAAATCAAGATTCCAGCCAAAACAACCAAACACTCAACAAAACACTTCTATCCATCAACATCCACTTCACACCATCTTAAAAAAACATACCCAAAAACCATCTTAAACTCACAAAAACACCAAAACAAGCCAAAACACAAATCAACTATAAATCACAAATCTCATCACAAACCCTAATCACAAACACAACATTATCTCTTCCAACTAACTTACTCTTTTCTTCAATCCACCCTTAAAATCCCTGATCAAAACAATCAAAGACTCTTAAACATCTCAAAACCAAACAACACACTCTTAAATCATCTATCAAACTCAATCAAAACTTCAAATAAACAAAGAAATCAAAAGAGGACTTACCAAAGTTACAAAACTTCTTGAATCACCAACTTGATCACTTAGATCTTCCTTCAATTTGAGCCTAGCACATCAAGATCCTCTCTTGTTCTCTTGTTTCTCTTGTCTATGGAGGAGCCGGCCAACAACAAAGGAAAGAGAAGAAGAAAAGAAAAACAAAGACAAGTCAAACTTCTCCTCTTCTTTAAATCTCCACCAAGCAATTCTAACAAAGCAATTACTTAAATGCCCTCATCCATTTATTTAGATTTCCTTAAAAACACTTACCCCTTTTTAGTCATTTCACAAAACACAAATAAATATCTTCTTCCCTTGACAACTCTTTTGACTTATGTATATGTTATATATATTATCATATAAACAACATATACATTTCTCTCTACACAATCTTTTCCTTTTTAAAACAATACATACACATTCTCTTTTCAATTTCTTTCTTATCAACATAACATATACACATAATTCAAACAAACAATAATTATATCCAAACTTCTAGGGCACACATAGGGATATTACAATTCTCCCCCTCTAAAAAGAAATTTTGTCCTCAAAATTACCTGTCATCAAGTCTGAAATAGTAGAGGATATTGCTCTCGCATTGTTTGCTCACTTTCCCAAGTTGCCTCTTCTCTTCCATGATTCTTCCATAGAATCTTAACCAAAGGCACTTTCTTATTCCTCAATTCTTTCACTTCAAGTGACAAAACAGCAATTGGTTCTTCTTCAAATGTCAAATCTGGACTCACTTTTATAGATTCAATTTGCAAAACATGGGATGGATCCGACCTGTACCTCCTCAACATAGAAACATGGAATACATTATGGATCCTATCCAACTCAGGTGGCAAAGCAAGCCTATAAGCAATTGGCCCAACTCTTTCCAATACTTCATAAGGTCCAATGAAACGAGGACTCAATTTCCCTTTCCGACCAAACCTCAAGATCTTTTTCCAAGGAGACACCTTCAAAAATACTTTATCTCCCACATAATATTCAATGTCTCTCCTCTTCAAATCTGAATAAGATTTTTGTCGGTCCGAAGCTGTTTTCAACCTATCTCGAATCATTTTCACTTTCTCTTCAGTTTCTTTAACTAAATCAGGACCAATTAACTTACTTTCACCAAGTTCATTCCAACATAGAGGTGTTCTGCACCGTCTACCATACAATGCTTCAAATGGGGCTATACCAATGCTGGATTGATGACTATTATTGTATGCAAATTCCACAAGTGGTAAAAATCTATCCCAACCTCCAGAGAAATCAATGACACAACTTCTCAACATGTCCTCGATAATCTGTATCACTCTCTCTGACTGTCCATCTGTCTGCGGATGGAAAGCACTACTGAAGTGTAATCGAGAACCCAAAGCACCATGTAAACTCTTCCAAAACCTTGAAGTAAATCGAGGATCTCGATCAGACACTATAGAAGTTGGAACACCATGCAGCTTCACAATCTCATGGATATACAGCTCAGCTAACCTTTCCAAAGAGTAATCCATCCGAACCAGAAGAAAATGAGCTGTCTTCGTCAACCTGTCAATAATCACCCAAATAGCATCATGCTTTCTTTGTGTCAATGGCAGACCAGACACAAAATCCATGGTTACTCTATCCCATTTCCATTCAGGCACTGCTAAAGGTTGAAGTAACCCTGTTGGAACTTGATGCTCAGCTTTTACCCTCTAACATGTGAGACATTTAGACACAAAATCTGCAATGTCTTTCTTCATACCGGACCACCAGTAACACTGCTTCAAATCATGATACATCTTTGTATTGCCCGGATGCATAGCAAATACTGATTGATGTGCTTCCTTTAATATAATCCTTCTCAATTTAGCATTATCAGGTACACACATTCTGTTCTTAAACCAAAGACTCCCATCACCTCTCACAACAAAATCTCGACTCTTTCCATTCTGACAATCTGAAACAATCTTTTGAATCTTTGCATCAGCCAATTGAGCCTCTTTAATTTGATCCAACAATATTGGTTTCAATTGCAACTGTGCCAACAATGCACCATCATCACGAGGTATAAAATTAGCATGCAATGCTCTCAACTCAATAAGCAACGAGAGCGAATAAACAGTCAACCCTGCTAAAGACTTCCGACTCAAGGCATCAGCAACAACATTTGCTTTACCCGGATGATAATCAATCAAACAGTCGTAGTCTTTAATTAATTCCAACCATCTTCTCTGTCGAAGATTGAGTTCTCTTTGGACACCCAAGTATTTTAAAATTTTATGATCAGTATAGATAAAACACTTCTCCCCATATAGATAATGTCACCAAATCTTCAATGCAAACACAATGGCTGCTAATTCCAAATCATGGGTCGGATAATTGAGCTCATGCAGTTTCAACTGTCGAGAAGCATAAGCTATCACCTTACCTTCTTGCATTAGAACACAACCTAAACCACTATGTGAAGCATCACTGTAAATCACATATGGTTTATCTTCCACAGGTAAAGTAAGAACAGGCGCTTGAGTCAACATTTCTCTCAACTGATCGAAGCTAGCCTGACACTGATCTGTCCACACAAATCTAACTCCCTTTCGAAACAATATGGTAAGTGGAGTAGCTATCAAAGAAAATCCCTTCACAAATCGTCGGTAATAGCCTGCCAAACCCAGAAAACTTCTAACTTCAGTCACAGACTTTGGTGGACTCCAATTCAAAATAGCTTCAACTTTACTCGGATAAACTCTAATACCCTCTGCTGAAACTATATGACCGAGAAAAGTAACCTGGTCAAGCCAAAACTCACATTTCGACAGTTTAGCAAACAATTTCTTCTCTCTCAAAACTTGCAACACAATTCACAGATGCTTGTCATGTTCCTCCTCATTACGCGAATACACCAAAATATCGTCGATAAAGACCACTACAAACTGATCCAAATAGGGCCTAAACACCCTATTCATCAAGTCCATAAAAACTGCAGGTGCATTCGTCAAACCAAAAGGCATAACTAGAAACTCATAATGCCCATACCTGGTCCAAAAGGCGGTCTTAGAAACATCTTCAGCTCTGACTCTCAACTGATGGTACCCTGATCTCAGATCAATTTTAGAAAACACTGCTGCACCCTTCAATTGATCAAAGAGATCATCAATTCTAGGCAAAGGATATTTATTCTTAATAGTCACCTTGTTCAATTGCCTATAATCGATACACAATCTCATAGTACCATCCTTTTTCTTTACAAATAGAACAGGAGCTCCCCACGGTGACACACTAGGGCGAACAAACCCTTTATCCAACAACTCCTGTAACTGCACCTTCAGCTCTCTCAGTTCAACAGGTGCCATTCTATAAGGAGTAATAGAGATAGGAGTAGTACCCGGCAATAATTCAATACCAAACTCCACCTCTCTCTCAGGAGGCAACCCTGACAATTCCTCTGGAAACACATCTGGATACTCTGCAACTGTAGGTATACTATCAATTTGAGAACTCCTTACTCTAGTATCCACCACATGAGCAAGATAAGCATTACACCCTTTTCTAATCAATCTCCTAGCTGCAACAACTGAAACAAATAAGGATGCTAGCTGACTCTGCTCACTAGATACTAACACCTCTCTACCATCTCCGGTTCTCAAAGTAACAACTTTCTTTTTACAATCTACCACAGCTCCATGTCTAGATAACCAGTCCATGCCTAGGATCACATCATACTCCTTAAAAGGCATCTCAATCAAATCTCCAAGGAACTCCTCACCTTGAACCATTACTGCACTATCTCGGTGCACTTTACTAACAATCACACTATGCCCTAACGGATTTGTCACCAACACATCAAATCCTAGGGATTCAGCATGAAAATCAAACACAGGCAAAATAGATGCACTAATATATGAATGAGTGGATCCGGGATCAATCAAAGCAAGTACTGAAATACCAAATAAAGAAAAAATACCAGCTATGACTGCCGAAGCATCTGGTTGCCTCTGCATCACATAAATCCTCTGAGAAGATCCAGCCTCCTCTGGTCTACTCTCCCTGGATGTAGAACCTCCTCTAACACTAAACCCAGATCTGCCTCCTCTGCTGAAACCTCTGCCTCCTCGACCTTCCCTCATACTAGGTCGGGAAGCTGCAGTATCCACTGACATCCGTTCCTGTCTCTCGGGACAATCTCTCACAAAATGATCGGGAGATCCACATCTGAAACATACCCCTGCTACACCAGTCTTCCAACAAGTACCACCATGTGGCCTACCACAATGAATGCATATGGGTAAGGTGGATCTCTGAGTCACTGGGATCGGAGCACTCACCACTGAAACTGTAGGTCTAGATCTCTGCCTCTGAAACTGTACTGACCTACCCGCTGGCCTCTGACTCCTACTAATTCGAGGAACAAAACTTCCTTTACCTCTTTTCACAGACGAAGACCCTGCCTCAAATTGGGGCCTTCTAACCCTGATCTCTTCCTCTGAAGCAGCTGCAATAACCTGAGCCCTCTCCACACTCCTAGCTGCTGCAACCAGCTGGGGAAAATCACGATATCTAGATCCAGCCACCAAACACATGATAGAGGGCCTCAATCCCTCCTCAAATCTCCGGCATCTATCTATCTCATCAGATATAATACCCCCAGCATAATGGCTCAACCGTATAAACTCAACCTCATATTCCGTTACTGTCCGGTTGTCTTGTTTCAAGCTTAAAAACTCCATTTTCTTCACATCTTTGTACTCCCTAGGAGTATACTTCAATTCAAACTCTCTTAGAAAATCAGCATAGGACAATGTTGGTGGATCATCCATAGCATGGGACACTGTCTTCCACCAGTCATATGCGTCCTTTTGCAACAATGATCTTGCATAATCAAACTTTTCCTCTGGAGTGGCTTGCAACTGAACAAATATTCTCTGTACTTTATCTAGCCACTGCTCAGCTACAGCTGGATCAATAGTACCCAAGAAATCTTCTGCTCCATACTTCCGTAATTTGTCATAATGCCTCACTGATACCAAAGGCTGTGGGGGTGGCGGTGGTGGTTGCACAGGTGCTTGCCTCAAAGCCTCAACCACATGCCTAAGCCAAACTGGTGGAACCTCCTCACCAGCTGGTCTCCCCGATATAGAAGCAGGTATCTCTCCAGCACTATCCACTCTAGCTCCCTCTCTAATCTCATCAAGAGCTATACTCTCAGCACTACCCTCAACTGACTGACGTGAGTGAGAATCCATCACAACCTATATCTGCAAACATAGCAGAATACCTCTCATTAAAGATCAGAGACTGCCAATGCCAAACATGTATGTTATTCAAAAATCCACGTTTTAAAATCAAAACACTCTTTTTCTTACACTTTACCTAGGTTGAGAATCTCAAACCTAGGCTCTGATACCAAAACAATTGTAACACCCCCACATCCACTACAAGCACACTACAAACACCACAATGTAATGTACATGCACTGAACATAGGGATACTACAGTTTTCTTTTACAATCAAATCATTACAAAAGATAACATAATCTTTATCATTATACATTATAGAAAATAAGTAATTAACTTGTAATATAAAACAAAATAGATATAAATATATTTACTTAATACGCAGCGGAATTTATAAAATAGTTACATATGTGAACACATTTAAATCCATATTTACAAATATACATATATTCACATTATAAATAATACTTTACAAGATATAAAGAAGTTATACATGATTGGCAACTCTTCTCTGATATTTAAATCCCAAAGATAGATTCTTCAATGTCTACTCTCACTCGGTCTCGAGGAACTCTCGGGTTCTACTCTGTCACCTGCGCGATCAACACTATCGCGTTAAGCCAACGGCTTAGTAGTACAAAGTATAAAAACATTATGCTTTCATGCTATGCAATGTCACACATATGATTAATGAATACAACATCATAGGTGGAATTATAATACCACACTTTTACATTTCACCAATCATACTCACATAAGCATATCACAATTCAAAGTCCTTCCATGAATCTCATTATTCAATTAATTTACCATCAATAACTCACATTTAAACAAAGACAAGCATGGGCCCAAAACACACTAATATGTCATTCAATTTTCAGAGTTAATGGTTTGGTTTTATTATCACATTTATCATTATCATATACCCAACTAGGCTTCAAGGATTAGGTTCAACCAAGCTTCAAGGGGAACAAAGCATGCTAAGTATCAACCCAACTTGGCATCAAGAACCAACCCAACCTAGCTTCAAGGGTTGTAACATCTCAATTAGGCTTCAAGGACTAGACCCAACCAAGCTTCAAGGGGAGTAAAACATGTTAAACTTCTACCCAACTTGGCTTCAAGGATCAATTCCAACCTAACTTCAAGAGATTGTTACTATCATTAGGCATGCCACCAACAACAAACTCTGAAAATGGAATAACACATTAGTCACACAATTCATTTATTATTTCATTAACCATTTCAGTCTCAATTGAATCATCATCTAGGCAAACATGCCTCATTTATCACAATTGAATCATCATAGCCAATCACAATGGCTTTATATTCCATCACAACTCAATCCACATTATAGCAATTTATATTTCATATATACAATCATTTACATCATTATATCCTTCATTGATATAAACATAACAAAGCACATTATTCATATAAGTAAACAATGTAGTAATGCAACATTTGTACTTACCTCAATAACAATTTACACAACTCTTAACACTTCCTTGTCCAAGATCCCTTTTACCTCTTAGATCAATGATCAATCACTTTCTTCAAGACCTAATCCAAAAATAATAACATATACTTGCTTAGGGATACACAAAAGATAATCCAATTAAAAGTAAGCTAGGGCAACCCTAAACTTGACACGCTAAGCTACACGGGCGTGTCCCTGACCGTGCCCTAACTCCACAACACAGAAGCATTTACACGCTCAACAACACGGGCGTGTTCCTGGGCATGACACACCTACTGCCTCCAACACAATTGACACACCTAAAGACCCTGGACGTGCTCATGGGAGTGTCCGGCCACAAATCAAGATTCCGGCAAAAACAACCAAACACTCAACAAAACACTTCTATCCATCAACATCCACTTCACACCATCTTAACAAAACATACCCAAAAACAATCTTAAACTCACAAAAACACCAAAACAAGCCAAAACACAAATCAACTATAAATCACAAATCTCATCACAAACTCTAATCACAAACACAACATTATCTCTTCCAACTAACTTACTCTTTTCTTCAATCCACCCTTAAAATCCCTGATCAAAACAATCAAAGACTCTTAAACATCTCAAAACCAAACAACACACTCTTAAATCATCTATCAAACTCAATCAAAACTTCAAATAAACAAAGAAATCAAAAGAGGACTTACCAAAGTTACAAAACTTCTTGAATCACCAACTTGATCACTTAGATCTTCCTTCAATTTGAGCCTAGCACATCAAGATCCTCTCTTGTTCTCTTGTTTCTCTTGTCTATGGAGGAGCCGGCCAACAACAAAGGAAGGAGAAGAAGAAAAGAAAAACAAAGACAAGTCAAACTTCTCCTCTTCTTTAAATCTCCACCAAGCAATTCTAACAAAGCAATTACTTAAATGCCCTCATCCATTTATTTAGATTTCCTTAAAAACACTTACCCCTTTTTAGTCATTTCACAAAACATAAATAAATATCTTCTTCCCTTGACCACTCTTTTGACTTATGTATATGTTATATATATTATCATATAAATAACATATACATTTCTCTCTACACAATCTTTTCCTTTTTAAAACAATACATACACATTCTCTTTTCAATTTCTTTCTTATCAACATAACATATACACATAATTCAAACAAACAATAATTATATCCAAACTTCTAGGGCACACATGGGGATATTACACCCTGCTTGAATGATCTGAAACTTTAGTGAAAGAGAGTGAAAAGCAATAAGACTTAATTTTTGAGATGGTGAAGGTTTTGGATTCTGGACCCGGTTTGAGTTATGGATTCAAGGATAGTTCTAGATTCTGAACCTAAGAAAAATTTGGGTTCTGGACCCGATCTAAGTTCTGGGACATAGAAATAAATTTTAGGTTTTGGACCTAAGAAAAATTTGGGTTCTAGACCCGAGTTAAGTTCTGGACTTAGAAGAGATTCTATGTTCTGGACCTAAGAAAAATTTGGGTTCTGGACCCGAGCTAAGTTCTGGAGTTAGAAATAAATTCTAGGTTCTGGACCTAAGGAAAATTTGTGTTCTAGACCCGAGCTAAGTTCTGGACTTAGAAGAGATTCTAGGTTCTGGTCCTAAGAAAATTTTGGGTTCTGTACCAGAGCTAAGTTCTGGACTTAGAAATAAATTTTAGGTTCTGGACCTAAAGAAAATTTGGGTTCTGGACCCGAGCTAAGTTCTGGACTTAGAAATAAATTCTAGGTTCTGGATCTAAGAAAAATTTGGGTTCTGGACCCGAGCTAAGTTCTGGACTTAGAAATAAATTCTAGGTTCTGGACCTAAGGAAAATTTGGGTTCTGGACCCGAGCTAAGTTCTTGGACTTAGAAATAAATTCTAGGTTCTGGACCTAAGGAAAATTTGGGTTCTGGACCCAAGCTAAGTTCTTGGACTTAGAAATAAATTCTAGGTTCTAGACCTAAGGAAAATTTGGGTTCTGGACCCGAGCTAAGTTCTTGGACTTAGAAATAAATTCTAGGTTCTGGACCTAAGGAAAATTTGGGTTCTGGACCCGAACTAAGTCATGGACTTAGAAATAAATTATAGGTTCTGGACCTCAGAAAAATTTGAATTTTGGACCCGAGCTAAGTTCTTGGACTTAGAAATAAATTCTAGGTTCTGGACCTAAGAAAAATTTGGGTTCTGGACCCGAGCTAAGTCCTGGACTTAGAAATAAAATCTAGGTTTTGGACCTAAGGAAAATTTGAGTTCTGGACCCAAGCTAATAATTTTTTATTACAAAAAGTTTAGCTAATTTTTATACATATGTCTTCTTATTGCCCCCTGGGTGTAAAAATATTTATATACCCGCAATTATTTGAATGATTAAAGTAAATAGTTAAATTTACTGTTTATTTACTGTGTAGTCACCGTTCATGTACTATTTACTATTTATAAATAGTAATTTTACTATTTGTAAATAGTAGTAAATAGTATTTACCATTGGAGATAGTACTTTTACTATTCATCAATAGTAATACTATTCATAAAAAAGTAAAATTTACTATTTATCAATAGTAATACTATTTATAAATAGTAAAATTTACTATTTATAAATAGTAAAATTTACTATTTATGAACAATTTTGAATTTTATTTTTTGCTTGTCGTTTCTCTATAAAAACCCACCATTCATTCATTTCATTTCACAGCACGATTTCAATTTCATAATTCTCTCAAACTTCTTCAATTTTAGCACATATTTTTCAAAAACAATGCATGTTTCGAGGTCAGGGACTCATTCTAATGCCGAGTTATTGGAGTTTATTCGGCATCATGAAGATGGAAATTTAGATATACTGGCCGGGATGCCGCTCCATCGCAGTTCCAATCAAAAGAGCGAGGTAATTATTTTTTCCTTTTTTATTTCTCTTGATTTTTTTTTCGTTTTTCATTTTTTTTATTGTTATATATATTTTTTGTTATTTTTGATTATTTTTGATTTATTATTTTTTTACTTATATTTTTATATTATGCTCTTTTATTATTATTTTGTATGTTTATTTTGTATTATTATTTTTTAGAAAAATAAATTAAATTAAGCAGATAGAATAATATGTACTTACCTGGTATTCAGTTACCTGTGTTTGTGTTAGCATGATCGTTCCGTTGTTCAGGCTGGAGGGTGTATTTACAAAGCCTGACAATGGTACGATATAGTGCCTTCTGTTGTAAGGAGGATTATCCGAGATTGTGGCTTTGAGCAGTTCATCTTACAATTGCCATCCGAGAAATATCAGATAGACCGGAGCATAGTCCAAGCGCTTGCAGAGCAATGGTTAGATATAACCCACACTTTTCACTTGCCCATTGGAGAGATGACAATTGGTCCGGTCGATTTTATTGCCATAACCGACCTTCGATATGATGGTGTTCCGGTCCCTCTGACCAACGCTATTTTAACATTTGAAGAAATTCAGGAATTAATTGGTGTGGAACCATCATATAAATGACCTTTTAAGACAAAAATTGAGCCAATTTCGTAGTTACTGGATGAACTACGAAGGACGGGTTGGCAGAGACACAGCCGAATAGTATGCTCAAGGATTTTTGTTATATCTGATCGGGTCGACCATCTTAGGCAGTACTGAATCCTCCATCCACTTGTCAGTGTTGAGAGCCCTTTCTTATCTCAGAATGGTACCATCTTCTGGCTGGGGTGAAGCTGGTCTCACGTATCTTTACCGTGGTCTTGATAAGCTTTGCTGAAATAAGAAGTCTTTTGTCGGCTTGATGGCGATTGTCGAGGTATTCTTTTCCTTCACCAATGTTATTTCCACTCTTTTCTTGCATGAATTTGATCTTTACTATTATTGTTGTAGGTATGGGCATATGAACATAACATCGTGAGGGTACCCGGTATTTCCCGAGTGAGAGTCGGGTATCCGAGATTAAATTTCTAATTGTCCGATCGTGTGGACGTTTCCGGCTCTCATCATGTGCATACTCACTGCTATGTGTTGAGCCGCTTAACCTGGGACCAGGTAGAATAACATTAGTATGCTTTAAATTTTATGTGAAAGTTTACTTACCTTATGTTATTTTGCAGGTAAATTTGGCCTAGTGGAGCCTAGAAGAGCGAGCAAATTGGTCTCCTTTAATGAGGGCTGCACTGTCTTTCCAACATTCTCACCGAGTTATTGCTGGTCTAGTGTCTAGTGGCTAGTTTCTCGGGGAGAGAGTTTATGAATGGTTTCTCGATCCAGAGCAGCGGAGGGTTCTGATGCAAATCCCATAATATACTTTAAATATTATGTCAATGCTGGAGGATGCATGGTGGTTGGCTCGGTATGGTTATGGTGCCGAGTCATTTCTCCATTTACCGGGTCCATTTTATACCTATTTTATTCAAAGAAGACTCTTGAAATTTGATGTATCTCCTGTTGGTGTGCGGGAGATTTCTGACGAAAATGAGGGTGAGATGAAGAGGAACATCACGGAGATACAGGAGAGTCAGTTCCACATCTCGGGATGTAACACCCCATCTTAGCTTATGTTTATAGACCAAGATGGAATGCTATTTTATGATATTCGAGTCTCGGTTCTATACTTAGTCAATTTATAATACACATTTTACAAAAATTTTGCCAGAGTTTTCCCTATAATTGGCGGTCCCAAGTGTCGCCAAAACTGATTTTTTTGATTTAATGAAAACATTTTTTTTTATCTCAACCAATCAATCTCAATCAATCTCAAGCACTTCTATAGTCGACCTCCTTATATCCTCCACCAAAACCTGCATTAAAATTTCACACTTCTACACACACATCCATACACACTAATTCATACCAACATACAGTAGTTAATATACTTAGCACACGTACTTTGGTCTTTTACTAGCCATACATATAATTCTTAGTTTACGCTAACATATGTACATGCCATTCTAGTTACATTACTTATAATAACTTTCTATCCGAAAAGTTGCCAACACCAGCTGCTCGGGACACTGCAGAAAATAGCTTCTCGCTCAACCTACGAGTTTAGCAGCGTCTTTCTTTACTTCCGTGGTGCTTACTAGATATGCCTCGCATCCCTTTCGTATTAGCTTCCTTGCCATCACTGCCGATATTATGTTGTTCAAATAGTCGCCTCTTTTTCCGACTACTGTCACTTCCTCTCCGCGAGGGGTATGGAGCGTCACCTTTTTCTTCTCACAGTCAACTATTGCTTTATGCTTTGCTAACCAGTTCATTCCTAAAATTACGTCAAATTCCCGAAAATACGTTTCCGTGTATCTCTATAGGGCATTCTTTGATTACTTTGTTCGTAACTACTTCATCTCCTATAGGGTTTACCGGACTTGACATATTCTACTGGTAATCCTTCTAAATTCTCACTATGCACGCATATGTACGAATGTGTGGATCCGGGATCAATTAAAGCAAGTACAGGTTTGCTGAACATATAAAATGTACCAATAATGACGTCCGGTGCTTCTTCTTGATCTCGGGTTCTCATCGCATATACCCTTGCTGGTGCACTTGTACTAGGCTGGTTAACAGTCTCTAATTGTGCCTTTTGAAAATTTGGATTACCTCCTCTTCCTCTACCTCGGCCTCTGCCAAAGGTAGGCTTTGACCTCTCCGTTGGTGCAGGAGTATTCATCTGTATTTTAGGGCAGTTCACCTTTATATGGTCTGGTGCTCCACATTCCCAGCATCCTTCGGTTAAATACCAACATTCACCCCCATGTCTTCGTCCACAATGCTCACATAGAGGAAAAGTATATCCTTCAAAACCAGTGTTTCTTCCAAATCCTCCACTAATTCCTGGATTATTACTTCTTCCTCTGCCTCTACTTAATCCTCTTCCGAAGCCTCTTCCAAACGACCCTGGTGCACTGGCTACAGATGTTTAATAACTCATACCTCGGCATGACCTCTGATTCTGAGATCGTCGGGCTTGTTGTATAGAACAACTTCCTCCGATGAATATCTTTCGGGCCTGCTGAGGTCATCCCGGGCCTCGAGTTTACCTCCTTTTTTGCTGCATGCGCTGATGCCTATTCCTCTCATCCACTTGTACTTTCTCAACGTCCAAAGCCTTTGCAACAAGCTTGGAAAATTCTGATATATCTATGGCTACCAATTGCACTTTGATTTCATTGTTTAATCCTTCTAAGAATCTCTGGCATCGTTCCTGTTCTGTTTCTATCATTCTCCTCGCGTACTTACTAAGACGAGTGAACTCTTTTTCATACTCGGATATCGTCATTCTTCCTTGCTTTAAGTACGTGAATTCATTCCTTTTTACATTTAAGTACGCCTCGGTGATATATCTCTTCTTAAACTCGGTTTGGAAAAATTCCCATGTCTGCTGTTCTGGTAGCACGCGCTGCTATGTAGTCTCCCACAAAATGTACGTTTCTTCAACCAAAAGAGACGTGGCACAAATAAATCTTTCCTCTGGCGTGCACCTTAATTGATCCAACGTTCTAATGGTACTATCTAACCAGTATTCCGCTTCCTCAGATCCTTCTTCCCTACTGGCTTTAAATTCCTTAGCCCCATACTTCCTTAATTTCTCGATTGGGGGCTTTCTCTCTCTTTCGGCAGCAGCAGGTACCATTCCTACCATTTGTTGAAATGCTGCTGCCATCTGTCATAAATAAGCATCTGGGCCTTCCGCGGCCGCCGCTGCTGGTTGGGGCATAGTTCCAAGACTCTCCTCTACATTCGTAGGCACGGAAGCAAGTGACTCACCCTCCTCGTCTACGGCTCTCTGTGATTCAACTTCTTGCGACATTCTACAATCATATACATGTATATCATAATAAAGTTAGCAGCTGGTTTGGCTTGGCATATTAAATTTCCTATATGGCATGTACATAGATAAATTCCAATCATAATTTCAGATCATACACTTAATATAAACATAACCTTATTTATTCACATAATCGTGTTTTCATACATATTTAACATACATCATCACATACTCCTACTTATGGCTTATTTATATCTATTTACAACAAAATGGCCTATCTACTGTTGCATTTTTATCCGCCTATATACATAACCAAAGGGGTAGCAAAATCATCAGCCCATCACAGCTCAATAAGTAGGAGCTCGGGAAGAGGTAGCACTATCTGAAGCAAACTCCATCGGATCCTGATCTACCTTGTTAGACTGAACTCTAGGAAGGTTACGAGGGAGTTCGTCCATTCTATCCTGTAACATCTCTACCCTTCCTTGCAAGGTCCTAGCCAAACGATTCGCATTCTCAAGCTCTACTATAGTTTGCCTCTTATCCACTTTTAACGCCCTAACATCTTCCATCAAGAGCCTACTATTATCCAGGGCCAACACTAAGTCTTCCCGGTCCTGGAGTCTCAAATCTCTCAACTGATCTATTACTTCCTCTTGCTCCTCCTATTTCCCTTTCATTCTAACTAATTCTTCTTTTAACTCTGCTATTTCTCGCTCTCTGGCTTCCATTTTAATTTTCTGGCGCAGATTCTCCTTCCCCAATTCAAAAAGCTTCTTATCTATGGCTTGTTTCTCACTTGTGCTGGCCCGAGAATAAGGTTTAGGACCTAAAGCCAATTTAGCTGGTTGCTTCGAATCACTCATCCTCACTCCTGTTATCAATACCACAATATTACTAATAAGCGTCATAAACATACACATCAACTTATTAAAATTCCCTTCCTAAACCTATGTGTCATGCATTCACAGTTTGATTCAACTAACTACCCAGAATCGACTAAACCAATGCTCTGATACCACTAAATGTAATACCCCATCTTAGCTTATGTTTATAGACCAAGATGGAATGCTATTTTATGATATTCAAGTCTTGGTTCTATACTTAGTCACTTTATAATACACATTTTACAAAAATTTTGCCAGAGTTTCCCCTATAATTGGTGGTCCCAAGTGTCGCCAAAACTGATTTTTTTTATTTAATGAAAATATTTTT
Organism: Garcia nutans; assembly: GCA_947685225.1. Lineage (NCBI taxonomy): Eukaryota > Viridiplantae > Streptophyta > Magnoliopsida > Malpighiales > Euphorbiaceae > Garcia > Garcia nutans. The sequence continues at coordinate 7,951,500 of CANTUV010000003.1, read as the reverse complement.
TTATCTCAACCAATCAATCTCAATCAATCTCAAGCACTTCTATAGTCGACCTCCTTATATCCTCCACCAAAACCTGCATTAAAATTTCACACTTCTACATACACATCCATACACACTAATTCATACCAACATACAGTAGTTAATATACTTAGCACACGTACTTTGGTCTTTTACTAGTCATACATACAATTCTTAGTTTACGCTAACATATGTACATGCCATTCTAGTTACATTACTTATAATAACTTTCTATCCGAAAAGTTGCCAACACCAGCTGCTCGGGACACTGTAGAAAACAACTTCTCGCTCAACCTACGAGTTTAGAAAAGAAAACTAAACTCGCTAAGCGTTTGCTTAGTGGGCACTTAAATCATTGCATTAAATAAATAGATTAAAGAGTAATTAAATAAAAACATGTATTTGAATACTTTAAATCAATGAATAAGATCTAAACATAATGATAAAAGATTAAATCCCATATTCTGAATTTAGAAATTACTTGTTTTGCTTTTATCAATTTAGGTGCTCTACTGGTTTAACAGAACATCAACGGATAAGGCATGGGTCATGATAAATATATCTCGTCATGGTGAGATATTACAGGATGATATGCGTCATGGTGCATATTTCATCATCCTTCATCATAATTCTTACACATGTGCTAATAGCCATTGTTCATTGAATCATTGATCATGTCATTGTAATCATCGGCCTTCAGCCGGAATATCATGTCATGTCATGAGCAGTACTGCAATAATAGTATGATGCATCATACCCTTATCTCAAGGGTTCTATCATAACCAAGTAGAGCATAAACAATTTATTAATTAATTTGATCATGATATTCAATAAGCCATGATTTTTCCATAATGCATGTATTGTCGGAATAGCTTGTCATGATGCCTTTCTGATCATTTCCAATTCTCCTTCATGTCATTTTATATGATTTAACATCAATCCATATCATAATATTCAATTTTTAACACATTTAGAAAAAAATGACCAAATGAATAGTGGGCGGCGCGTAAAATCGGCAACACAATGGCACGCGTCGACTAAATGGTAAAATCTGTTTTTACTGCTGAAAATCAGTCAACTTTGGCAACAGTTTTGACCAAGTAAACAAACTTTTTTTTGGCTGAATTTTTGCAGGAAAACACTTTCATAAGTTAACTAAATGCATGTAAAATTTCATCGGAAAATTCCTTCGTTTTCCCCTTCAACGGACTGCGCAAAATGAAAGCTGCAGAATGGTGCCCAAAAGGGACCATTCGGCCCAATTTTCAAAACTTGAGGAAAATTCATTTTTTTTCTTGCAAAATTGATTTTTAGACTCCTTTTGTGATACCATTGAAGGACTAAGGGTCCCTCTTTCAAAAATCAAACTAAAGGGGTGATTAAAAGTTCATCAAAGTTTATGGATAATTGAGCAAATTGAGCTAGTTTGTTTTGTTTTTATTCTTTTCACAATCAATTGATGACAAATGGTTCAAGAGCACTTTCTCACATATTTACTACACATAATAACATCATTTCAAAACCATTTCAAAAGTCCCATAATGCAAAATATGTGAATTAATTGAAAAGGGCAATGATTTAACACTACAAAAATATTCGGCATTTGCGACGGAAATCTGCAACGGACATGTTTCCGTCACAAATTTGCAACGGATTTGCGACGGATTTGTGACGGAAGGACAAGTCAGAGGAATTTTGAGAAATTGATCGCAAATCCGTTGCAAATCCGTCGCAGATCTGCGACGAAAATCATTCCATCGCAAATAATCGTCGCAAAAGTTGGCGCGTAAACTTGGCGCGAGAGAGAAAACACTAAAAAAACCAATTTGCAACGGAGATCTGCTACCGTCTATTGCCATCGCAAATTTCACTGTAAAAATATTCGTAATTTTGTGACAAAAATCTGCGACGGACATGTTTCCGTCGCAAATTTGCTACGGATCTGTGACGGATTTGTGACGGAAGGACGAGTTTGAGGAATTTTGAGAAATTGGTCGCAAATCTGTTGCAAATCCGTCACAGATCTGCGATGAAAATCAGTCCATCGCAAATAATCGTCGCAGATTGGTTGTAGAAAACACTAAAAAAAGCAATTTGCAACGGAGATCTGCTACCGTCTATTGCCGTCGCAAATTTCACTACAAAAATATTCGGCATTTGTGACGAAAATCTGCAACAGAAAATTGTCATCGCAAATTTGCGACGGATCTGCAACGGTTTTGCGACGGATAAAGACAGTGAAGGAATTTTGAGGAAGCCGTCGCAAATCGGTTGCAAATCCGTAGTAATAATCTCACTAGTTTTTTATGAAAATAATGAATGAGTATTAATAATAATTAGTAGTATTATGATGGTGGAGAATCTATTATAAATAATTAGTAGTATTTTGATATTGATATAAATTAGTAGTATTTTGAAATGTACTCTGATTTAAAAGGGAATATTTTAAATATATATATATATATATATATATTTATAGAAAATAGTGTTATGGATTGAGAAAAATTATAATTTTATATTATTTTGATAATTATGATTGAGATGCTTGAGGATGGGTCAATTAATTTTCAATATTAAAAAAATCAATGTAGAAAATAGAAAGGATAAAAAAACAGAAAAAATAATATTTTTAAAAATAAAAACTTTAAAAAGTAAAATTGAAAAAAAGTATAAATAAAAAATTAATAACAATAACTATATGTTGAAATTTCCTCATTTAATTATAAATCTTTAGTTTTACTGTTTCCCAAGTTCAAATCTAAAATCCACAACTCGAAAATGGCATCGTGTGCATCATCAGCATTTTCTCCTCGTCAAATCTCACTGCATTTTCAGGCTCAAAAAAAAAAATTGCGCTGCATTTTCATTTCCTTTCAAAATTTGAACTGCCAAGACAAGGAGAGAGAGAAGATTTTCCTAATTCCAACCATGGAAAACCCCAAAGTTCAAGAGGTAACAACAATTCTCTCTCTCTCTCTCTCTCTCAAATATTAATTTTATCGTTCTTCATCCAGTTTGTCCTCAACCGCCTTCGCTACTGTAAGTAGTTGCTTCTCTATGACCTGCCAAAAGAAAGTGCTGCATTAGATCGCCTTGATGACAACGATCTGGAGGCGTTGAGAGAGAGGCGGCTTCAACAGATGAAGAAAATGGCGGAGAAGCGTAGCCATTGGATCTCTCTCGGCCATGGCGAGTACTCTGAGATCCACTCAGAGAAAGACTTCTTCTCCATTGTTAAAGCCAGTGACAGCGTAGTATGCCATTTCTATCGCGAGAATTGGCCCTGCAAGGTAAATCAGCATCATCAACTATAAGTTAATTTTACCAAAGGAATTTCATATTCATTGCTAAATTGCATTTTGTTTAACTTAATTCCAGAGATATAAGGGCATAATGGAATAGATTGTTAGTTTATCGTTTTATTTATTTTTTTATTTGATTGTATTTTGTTTTTTATTTGATTGTTAGGGCATAATGGATGATATTTTGAGAATCTATTATGGCCTTTGATCCAGAGATATAAGGGCATATGGATGATAATTAGGTTGAGAAACAAATATCATCCAACCAATTTGGTTACTGTCATAGAAAGGTGTGCTTCTTGATGATTCTTGGATTTATGTTCTGTTTATTGATATTCTTCTTTAATAGCTTGGGTGCAACATTTATCACATAATTTTCTTTTTATCATAATTTGTTGGTGTTGACCTAATTATTCCTTGGGAATTATTTGTAGGAGGAATGAACTAGCACGAAAGGTTGCAAAAGATTTTTTGATTGACTTGCAAAGTGGAACTTTGGACTTGTGAGTTGAAAGTTTTTTTCTGCACTCATATTTATTCAGTCGAACCTACATGCAAAGGTTCTTTTGATATTTAACCTCAGTTTTCATTCTTAATGCCAGAGGTCCTGGTGTGAATGCCCTATCTTCAAATAATTCAGGACAGACAAATGACCCAAATTCTGATGATGAAGGAGACACTGATGGCAAAAGAAGACGGCATGGCTTTGGTTCCTTGACATATTCTTTGCTTTCATTTGTAGTGATCCAGATGCACCTGGTGGCACACCTGTTATGCAGCAGCCTCTACTGGTATTGTTCATCAAATCCCATACTATTCTATGTTCTATATGGCTTTATACATTATATATTATATGCTTATGCTTTATATACTAATAATTTGATTTTTTGACTGCATGAATTCAGCTTTCTTTTCTTGCTTCTTCAGTTTTGATTGTAGTTGACAGCATAACACTTGCTGAAATTATTTGGAAGCAGTCTGGCTATGTCTGCATATATACCTTTATACAGTTTCTAGATACATTTCCTTTCCATCTAATTTGTGTTCCTGTCATGATTCTCTCTGTAGTGTTACGGCAGTCCTATACCAGTTGAGGGCTGAAGATTCATTTGTTTTCAAAGGGTTCACATTTGGGACCATATTTAATTTCTTTCTTTACAAATTCATATTTTTTAATATGCTTGATCTAAAAGATGCAAATCGTAGATCTCTGCAAATGTAAAGATCAAATACAGTTGCTTGATAAACTGAAGATGCAAAAATTCATAAACTGAAGATGCCTGACTTTCTTGCTTCATTTAATAATTGTGTTGTGTACTTGATGTGTGTGCAGATGCCTCTTTAAGACAATGTTTCTGTTCATATCTTTCTATCTAACAATCATGCCTCCTCTTTTGCTCGTGAATATGTCTCATTATTCAGATTTTATCTATGTAGAGCATTAAATATTTTGGTTTCTACCCATCATAATTCCTTTTGCTGTTGAGAAAATAGTTGGTCATAGATAAAATGATGGTTCCACTGATAAAATGATGGTCATAAAATGGGCTTTGAAACAGAGTTCATACAGTGGCCCTGTTATCAGGTTAGAATTTTCTAATGATTGCTTTCTATCTTGCCCTGTTATGTGAAATTTTTATGTTCATTCTAGTGATAAATTAAATTTTTTTGGGGCAATTAATTGAGTAATATATCATATTAATGAAAGTCTAAATGATAATGAATCCGCATTGGCAGATAAAGTATTCAGACCACATACTACTTCTCAAGATGTATATGATGTTGCTGCTAAACCAGTAGTCAAGGCTGCAATGGAAGGCATCAATGGTATGATATAGAATTTCTGATTCACTTAATCAATGGGCTTTGATTAATTGGAGTAATTGCGGCGACTCTGGTGATTGATTTAGTACTGCATTGAATTAACTTTTTTACAATGCAGGAACTGTTTTTGCGTATGGTGTTACTAGTAGTGGAAAGACACACACTATGTATGTAAGTTTAGTCTCTCTAGCTACAAGTTTCTTTATTTTTATATTTGGCTTGGACTTATAATCTAAATGATCCAGTTATAGTGATTAATTAAGCTTCATATGGCAGCACATATTAAATTGCCATATATGAATTTGCATCATTCAAGAATGATATTGACTGTTGAAGTATTTTATTAGATTGCTTGGTAGCTCTATATATCTTAATCCAAGCAACTTAATACACTTAAGTTGAGCTAAAATTTTAAGCTAAGTGGAGTTTAGTTTTTCATCATAAGCTAATAAAATATACTTTTTCAAATAAGGTGAGTTTTACTGCTGATCTTTTGTAAGAAACTGAATTGTGTTAAATTGTATTGCATGTCAACCAATTGCCTTGATCGCTGCTTTGGTTCTTTCCCTATATTTTTCATCGATCTTTAACAGATGAATGAATATGATGTGCTAATATGCAGTGAATCTTGTTATGGTTAATGTTCTCATTAGTAAGGTGATTTTGGTGATATAGCAGGTGGTAGCAGTTCCCTCCTGTATAGCTTATCACAGTTCTTGTTGACCATTTGACATGCATATATGCTTGTGTATAAATTTACATTCTAGTTAATTTTTCTTATTTTAGTTCTTAAACTGCAGTCTTCATATATGTACTAATTTTAACTTTATTGTTTTTTACTTATTTCTTAAAACATGTGCAGGGGGATCAAAATTCTCCTGGTATCATACCATTGGCCATAAAGGATGTTTTCAGCATTATCCAAGATGTAAGTGTTACATTCAAGTTTCACTGTCTTGAAACTATTTCATGGCACCATAACATTTTTTAACATTATTTTTTTTTATCTTTCTCCTTTCAAGTGTGCCTAATCTTTTCTTTTAATTTTTTTATGGCTCCCAAGATTTGTTGTATAATTTCCCAATTTATTTTTTAAAACTTGGGTTCCCTGTATTATGTACCTGTTGAATTTGGAGCAAAGACTATTGCAAACATAACATATTACTTACTAAAGTGCTCTTCTTCATCTTTAATATTAAGGAGTCTTATGGAAAATTCATTCTACCATTTTATGAGCTTTCTAAATTTCTGCATAAAATCTAATTACAGCATTCAAGCATTTGCTTTGCATGCATGCATGTGTGTGTCTGTTCTTTTTTTTTTTTCAGCGAGTTTGACTTTGTACTATATTGAATAATGGGGTTTTCTTCAACATAAACTAATTTGTTGGTAGAGTATTGAAAATGAGAAATTTCATGTAGGATAGGAACTCCATTACATATCTATTTAGAATCGCATTTTTAACCTCAAGTATGTCTTGCAGACTCAACCAGAATTCAGGCCTCCAATGTCTGAAGTTGTTCAGGATCTGAAAGACGTGATAAGGAGAGAACGCCCCAGCACTATAATTTAATATTGAAGATCTATATTGTTATTTTCAAGATAGATTATTTATAGTAGTGTTCTTAACACTTGTATAGTTAAATTGTAAAATATATTATTCTATTGAAGATTAATAAAAGAATTATTTTTATCAATGTAATTAGTATTTTTTTAGATTGTGTTTAAATGTTCCAAATGTATTTATAAAGTTGTCATAAAATTAATTGATAATACAAATAGTTCCAATAAAAATCAATATTAATTTACTACGGATTTGCTACGAATCTGCGACGGATATTTGAAATCTATGACGGAATCTGCGACAGATACTGTGATGACAATCTGCGACGGAATCTGCAACAAATTTGCGATGGAAATCTGTGACGAAATCTGCGACGGAAATCTGCGACAGAATCTGCAACAGAATCTGTGACAGCTGCCCTTTACCCGCGAAAATTTAAGCGCGAGATTTGCAACCGCCGAGTGGTTGCAAATCCGTCGCAATCTGCGACGACCCGTCGCAAAATTGAAAATTGCGACGCCTTTTTTATTAACGGATCGTATCCGTCGCAGATCGTCGCAAATCTTGATCTGCGACGGATTTGCGATGGATCTGCGACGGATTCTGTCCGTTGCAGATAGCGTTTTTTTTTTTGTAGTGTAAGTACCAAACCTTAATTCTTTTCACTTGCTTCTAGTTCTTTTATGCCTTCTTTGCTTCCTTCTCTCTCACTTCTTGATTTTCTATAATTTTCATAAAATCCATGTCAAGAACATTATAAAATTTAAGTGCTTCATGCCTTATTTTGCTAACTAATACTACTAGTCATCCTTTTTATCCTTAATCTTATATGTGCAAATCATCTCTTTCACTTTCTCTTCAACTTCTTAAATTTTCTATAATCATCATATTTATTCTTTCATTTGTATCTTGCAAATAATATAACCAATGAAAGAAATAGGACCATAGATGAATTTCCTTACCTTAATGTCTTATTCTCCACCCAAGTTTGCAACCAAAATTAGCTACTTGAGAAACAATCTCTCTCTCTTTTCCCTTTCTCTTCAATTCGGCCAAGCAAGAACAAAGAGAGCTCTTGGCTTTTATTTATTTGGTGTTCTCTCCTCCAAATGGCAGCCAAGAGAGGTTAAGATGTGATGGTGTAAGTGTTGATTTCCCATTGATACACTTAAGTGGGAAAATGGCTAATTCTCATTGGTCCAAATGTCTCTTTCTTTTATTTATTTAAAACCCAAGCCCTTGAACTTTCTTTTAATTATATTTTGGCCCCTCAACCTCCTTGTGCTGAAATTTTATGGTCTAAGATGTGAAAAGACCAAAATACCCTCCGACGATTATTCGTTCGTAACTTTTAAACCGCGCACTTTCGCCGAATGCTGTGGTACACTTTTTGACTCAGTTTTTCCTCTACTTTTCATTTTTGAGATCCATTATTACTTTCGAGATACTTTTGAAAATGACCATGATGCCCCTGGTCAAAATCCCGTATATCTTCCAAACCGTGCATTTTCGGGAAAAACCGTGTCTCGCCGTTGCTACCTGATTTTTCTCTACTTTCCATTTCTGGAGTCTGTTATATGCACTATTAAGGACCTCCGGAACAACTTTTGGTAATTACTGTCACCTCCACAAAACTTTGCAATCTTTTCAAATAGGTCATTTCAGTTCTACAGAACTTCCCTTCACTTCGCACTTCTGAGTAGCTTCTCGGGATGGTTCCTCTTACTGTACATGGACGTACTGTACATATGTATAAGTTGGGTCATGACACGGGACTAGTACCTCTCAGGTAAAACTCTTACCACTTTTCCCTTGCAACTACTTTTTTCTTTCCTTGATTCTTTAATGATTGTTGCAGGCTGTTGGCTCATTTGATCATGAGGCTGGACCTTTTTTACTGCCCCTTCGTTTGCTCATTCTAGCCCGCCAGATATGCCATCTCATCCGCAGGGCATTGATATGAACTACTTGGTACGTTTCCTTATTTCATAGTAACTTATGCTATATGTATGCATGATTATGTATGCTCTTACCTTTTCCCTCTTGGCTCACAGCGGATGCTCGAAGAACAAAATAGGAAACTTCAAGAAGAGTTGGATGCAAATTGTCAGCAGGCTTCTCATTTTGAAAGTTTATATCATCAATCTGAACAACATTTTTGAGACTTCCGATTTCAGGGGATGAGGGATCCCGATGCTTCTTCATTAAGAGGCCCCCAGACTGATGAACATGAGATCCTTTCGTCTGCTTCTGATGAGGACCATGATGGATCGGAACCTCAAGGTAATAGGGATTTTGGTGCTCCTGCTTTGGGTGATTTTGGGACGAGTAATTTACCACGTTTTGGTGCTCCCGCTTCGGGAGGACTCGGGACGAGTGATTTACCCCCTCCTCCAACAGGCGACAATTTTTTCAAAGCTTTATTTGATGACATACCACTACCCTCTTAGTGATATGTAAATATTGTAGCAATTGTAAAATATTGTACAATAATGAAAAAATACAATTTTTCTCTTTACTATAACTTTTTTTTTCGTTACTGCACCACTTTTTTTTTATCACAATACATCATAATTTACATCTACATCATTTTGCTAAACCAAATTCAATATGGAAAAGGAAATTGTGACCAATTCCTTTCCTTATGCCATATGGTCTTACCCTTTCCCATCACCTTTTCCTTTTCACTTTAGGAAAAGGTTTATTTCTTCTATATAAATCACCCTTCATGCCATATTTCATACAAAAACCAAAAAAACTTTTCCCTTTCAACGTGAAGACTCCCTTTAACAATTTTAATATTTTCTTTATTCATTCACCATGACCGAGCATCATTTAAAGAGAATAAAAATTATATTTAATAATATGGATGCCATTCATTGGAAGCAAATTTCATGGTCAAAACTTGATGTTTTAAAATGTTTTCAAAATGTCAAATTGGACCACTCCTTCTTACATGTCGTGGCTACCTTTTGGAATACGGATTCTAGGGTATTTAAAATTAATGGCTTTGAAATATGTCCCTTGATTGAAGAATTTGAGGCCATCCTTGGATATCCAAATAATCAACAAATGGCATTACCTACATTGATTTCCAAGACTCAACAGAAGATGCAGATGTTATTTCAAATTTCAAAACCCGAAGTTCTTCGGTTGATGAGAGGTGAAAAAATTCTACTTGCTCCTTTAATTGACTTTTGTCTCTCTCATTTGGCCCCTACTAAGGCATGGGGACGCATGCTCTGTCTTTGCTTGCTCAGCCAATTCTTGCTTGTTTCTTCTGACGGTGATATTGATCCATGAGTATTGGATATTATGGACCAAATGGAAGGAGGCTTTTAACCGGTACCTATGATCTTAGCCGAGACCTTAGTTGGATTAGACCGATTTAAATCAGGATTGTCAAAGAGACTGACTGGGAGTCCGTTGCTGCTTCAGGTAATTACCTAAACTGCCCTTTCAGGTTTTCAATTTAGATTTTCTCCTTTCTTCTTTTTTTTTCTTTATTGCTCTAATTTTTGCCTAGTCCGCCCTTGTGGGTTTTTAGAACTAGTGAGCTGTCCTAATTTTTACCTAAGATGCCCTTGCGGGTTTTCAACTTAGCGGACCCTTTTTTTTAAATTAATTTTTTTTCTTCACAGATTTGGCTTCAGGAGCATCTTTGCTTGTTTGATACTCCATCCATGGATTTTGCCAGATACCTGCCACATCATCATTCTGCTAGGAAGCTACTCCATCCTGCTTCTTCATATGCTGACTGGGTTGACTGGATCCACTCACGCTCTGAAGTCAATATTCGTTGGTTGGTACCTTGGTGAAGATTTCTCGTATCACCATGTGGACATACCTGATGTATGTTCCCCTTGCTGCTCTTTGTTAAGGTACATGCTATGATCCTCACCGACTTGGCCGCCAGTACGGAGTTGAGCCTCATGATTCTAACTTTACTCCCGATTTAGACATGCCTTGCTTAACTGAAGCCTACTTGGATCGGTTAAGGCAAAGCTGGCCTGCACGTTACATTTATCGACTGCCATAGATTTTACATTTGTCAGTTCAGAAAGTGTATTGTTAGGATGAAAAATAATTAAAGTAATAAAAGATGCTTCTTTTCCATTTAAAATTTGTCATCACCTTTTGCAATTGTATTTATTTATTTCATCCATATCTAGTGAAATACTTATAACAGTGCACATAGAATAATTTTAACATTAATTCTGTTTTATTAAATTGGGGAACAACTAAGCATAAAGCCAATATACACAAGATCACTTCTGTTGCCAACTAGCCCTTTCGTGTTTTCTAATTGACGATTTTCTCTCATTTAGCCCTAATTGTTGCCTAGCCCGCCCTTTTTGGGTTTTCGGGACTAGCGGACTGCTCTAACTTTTGCCTAGGCCGCCTTTTTTGGGTTTTTAACCTAGCGAGCTCTTTTTTTTTATTTTTCATACATGAAAATTCTTCAACCTGTCAATGTTTACTGGCTCACTAAATTCGTTCCCGTCCATGTCTGACAACTTCACCGCACCTTTGTTCATGACTTATTTCACGACATATGGCCCTTCCCAGCTAGGTCTGAACTTCCCTCTTGGATCAGATACATTAGGCTTACACTGCTTCAACAACAAATCCCCAACTCTGAATTTTCTGACCTTAACCCTTCTATTGTAGGCCCTAGCTATCTTCTTTTGATACAGTTGGTGATGATATAGGCTTTTAACCTTCTCTCTTCTAGTAGAGCTAACTGTGTGTATCTGCTTGCTACCCATTTCATTTTAGGCAGTTCAGCTTCCAAGACTAATCTTAATAACTTGATCTCAATTTCAATTGGCAGTACTGCTTCCATCCCATAAACCAAAGAGAACGGTGTCATTCCAGTAGGTGTTCGCACACTTGTCCTATATCCCCATAAAGCAAAGGGAAGCCTATCTGACCAATCCCTGTGAGTCTTGGTCATCTTGGACAGAATTTGCTTAATTGTCTTATTTGTTGCTTCTACAGCACCATTAGCCTTTGGTCTATAAGAAGAGGATCTATGATGATGGATTTGGTACTTCGAGAATAAATCCTTAACTGCTCCTTGAAACTGTACCCCATTGTCTGATATCACACTATGTGGGACCCCATATCTGCAGATGAGGTTCTTTTCAACAAACCTAGCCATTTGGCTTGCACCCAGTTTATTGAAGGATTCGGCTTCGACCCATTTTGAAAAATAATCTACTGCTACCACAACAAATCGGTGACCGTTTGAAGCTATCGGATGTGTCTCTCCTATAATGTCGATAACCCAGGTGGCAAATGGCCAGGGTGAAGACATTGAATGCAATTCTTCAGGAGGCATGTGATTCAAGTTACCATACATGTGACATTGTTGGCACTTCTTGACAAACTCAATACAATCTCTCTCCATGGTCAACCAGTAGTAACCTTGTCGAATAATCTTCTTAACTAGGGCCAAACCATTCATGTTCGGACCGCAACTTCCCGCATGTATTTCTGACATGATGCGCTCCACTTCAGGCTTTCTTAAACATCTCAAATGCACCCCATCAGGCCATCTTCGATACAACTTCCCATGGAAGGTGATGTATTGCAAAGACCACTGCCTTATGGCTTTTCTTTCTTTCTTTGTTGCCCTCGGCGGGTATTCTCTTTCCTCCAAAAATCGTCTTATAGTATCATACCATGCATCATGGTCAGTATCAATTTCCATGATTGTTTCTTATTCATAGTAAGGAGTTGATGAACTATTCAAGATCAGAGGCTTAAGGAATAGACTAATAGGGTTTTCCCATACCGAAGCCAATGTGGTAGGGCATTAACCATCTGATTTTCTTCTCTTGATAGGTGTATAAACCTACAATCCTTAAAGTTCTTCTTCATCATGGTCGGGCAATGGTGGTATGGTTTTAATTTTTCTTCTTTCAACTCCCATTCTCCATTTACTTGGGATACAACTAGCAATGAATTGCCAAAAAATTCCACCTTATCCACCTTCATAATCATTAGGGTTTTCAAATCGAAAATACAAGCTTCATACTCCACCATATTATTGGTTGCCCTAAATTTTAATTTTTTGGCTAAAGGGATGAGTTCCCCTTCGGGCGATTCTAGAATAACTCCCAAACCTGCTCCTTTCCTGTTCACTGCTCCATCAAAATACATTTTCCACCCTTGTATTTCAATTGCTTCTAAATGTTCATCTGGAAATTCCAAGATTACCTCTTCACTATTTGGCAATGGTTGTTGAGCTAGGAATTCTGCCACCGCTCTACCTTTGATCTTTTTCCTGGTTACATACCCAATCTCAAATTCTTCTAATATTATCAACCATAGACCATATTTCCCAATCAAAGAGGGTGTCTCCCTTAAGTACTTTATTGGGTCCAACCTGGAAGTTGCTTGCACACTAAACGATTGAAAGTAATGCCGCAACTTCTTAGAAGACCAAACCACGGCTATACAGGTCTTTTCAATGATACTATACTTAATTTCATAAGGTAGGAGCTTTCTACTCAAATAGTAAACTGCATGCTCAATCCCTGACTCATCTGCTTGGGCTAGCATGGCTCCTATCGACTCTTCTTCTACTGCTAAGTATAGTAATAGAGGTTTACCGGGTTTAGGTGGTTTTAAAATAGGTGGATTCAACAAATACTCTTTTATTCGCTCAAAGGCCTTTTGACAATCATTATTCCTTATGACCGGCTGATTCTTTCTAAGCAACTTGAAGATAGGCTCACAAATTGTTGTGAGTTTTTCTATGAATCTGCTAATGTATTGTAATTTACCAATGAATCCCCGAACTTCTCTCTTTGTCTTAGAGGCTGGCATATCCCTGATTGCTTTAACTTTGTCAGGATCAATCTCAATGCCATTCGGACCAATTACATTTCCCAATAATTTACCTGAGGTAACACCGAATACACACTTATTCGGGTTTAATCTTAGCTTATATTTCAAATCTCTATCAAAGAATAATTCTAAGTTTTGGAAGTGTTGCTCCCTTGTGTTCGATTTAACCATCATATCATCAACATATACTTCAACTTCTTTGTGCATCACGTCATGAAATAGTGTGGTGGCCATCCTTTGGTAGGTTGCTCCAGCATTCTTTAAGCCGAACGGCATCACCCTATAACAAAATATACCCAATGTAGTAATGAAAGCAGTTTTGGTTTTATCCTCTTGGGCCATTAACACTTGGTTGTATCCGGAAAATCCATCTACAAATGAGTGTAGCACGCTAGAGGCTGAACTATCAATGAGAACATCTATATGAGGTAAAGAAAAATCATCCTTAGGGGAAGCCTTGTTCAAATCCCTATAATCCACACAGACCCTTATCCTTCCATCTTTCTTCGGCACAGGTACTATGTTTGCTAGCCAATCTGGATATTCTATCTCTTCGAGTAACTTCACTTATATTTGCTTAGTGACCTCTTCTTTAACCAATTCAGCCCACTCGAGTCTTAATCGCCTAAGCTTTTGTTTGACAGGTTTCATGTGAGTGTGAGTTGGAATATGATGCTCAGCTATGTCTCGATCTATTCCAGGCATATCCTCATAAGACCAAGCAAACACTTCTTTATATTTTTTGAATATTTTTTCAAATCTCTCTCTCTCATCAGGAGTAAGGTTGGATGCTATGCTAATGTTTTTAGGATTTTCAGTTGTTCCCAAATTTAATGACTGTGTGTTAACATAATTAATATTAAAGATGCTCATGTAACTACTATTTGAATATATGCAACCATTAGGAGAAACATCACACAAGTAAGCAAAATTAGACTTTATTGCATTCATTTTGGAAAAGAAAACATCATCATCCTCATACAAAGCAGACAAATTAAAATCAAAATTAAAATCATTGTTCTCAGAATCATAAAGTAGGATGTCTTCAAACTTTTCTTCAACCAGGGCAGCAATCACTTCCAGAGTCTTCTCGGCTTTTAGGATAGCTTTATTCTTCTCTTTTGGATTGGATTCTTTGCTAGTTGGCAGGGTGAGTTCTTTCTTCACTTGGTCCACTAGCTCGGCCACATCTGCAAAAATTTCAAAACCTGGAATCAACTTACCCATGAACATGATCGGCTCGGGCTTTCCTTGTAACGGTCCCATATTTGGAGCTTTGACCAAGATCTCTTCAAGTGGTGGGAAGCTCATCTTCTCACTCTTCTTTGGCTGGACATCATTGACTTCATCATATCCCAACCCTTTCTTGGAAGTTTGAGTTCTAAAATCTGGCAACTTTGTCAAACCGGCCTTACTCTTTCCAAGACTAGCTCCGAGAAGGTAGTTCATGTTCTTCATCATATTCAAGACTTTGGAGTCCACTACTTCATTATCAAAAATTATAGCTACTTGGAAACCATTGAGGCCTCTCAATCAGTAGAGCATTAACAATCTCATTATCTTCAGCTTCAATGACCACTGTCTCATCTCCGTTGGGGAACTTGATCTTTTGATGAAGGGTGGAAGGAACTCCACCAAGAGGATGAAACCATGGTCGCCCCAAGAGTAAGGCGAAGGTAACCAGTATGTCTAAAACAACAAACTCAACAATAGATTCAATTGGACCAACCTTGACAGCATCTTTGAAAGTCCTTTCGGCATGTCTCTTAGTGTTGTCATAAGCCTGAATTGTTACCTCGGTCAGGTTTAGATCTCTTGTTGACATGGCTAGCTTTGGCAATATCTTAAGTGGACAAACATTTATGGCGGACCCGTCATCGACCATTACACATGGAGTCCTCTTCCCCTTGACTTCTATTTTGATAAAGAGAGGGCAGATGTGGTCTCTCCCCTCCTCCGGTAAGTCCGCATCCGAAAAAAAAACTGCTCCCATATTAACTTCACTCTTTTCTTGAACCTCTTCACATTTCATTAATTCCCCAATTTTTATGAATTTGATCAACTCCTCCGGTGTTGTGGAGGTAGAAATTGGCATGCTAGCTAAGGCTTTGGCCATAGTTTCTAGGTGCTTTTTAGAAGTAGCTAATAAGTCCCAAATGCTAACACTTGCTTGGGTTCTTTTCAATTGCTTGAGCACAACATCATCTTCTTCTACTTCAACTTCCTTTCCCTTATTAGTTTCTACCTCCTCAGGTGTTGGCCTTGCATAAGGCTTACCAGATCTAGTGTTCATTACTTCATCTTCTTCGGGCTCGGACCAAGTCCACTCCTCCTTCTTGGATACAATATCATCATCACTATCACTTGAATCCCAAAACCCATTGACAACACAAATTGTTACTTCTCCACCCATCATAGCTTGTTTAATTTCACCAAATACCTCTTCTTCTTTGGTTGCTTCTCCACCCACATCTTGAAAAGAAGACATGACAAAATCCTCATGCAAACCTCCTCCAATCATGAAGGTTGCCGGCGGTGGTACTCTATTGAACTTCAGTAATGGGTTGTCTTTGGTGTTTCACTTATTGGGCTCGGGTAGCTTCCCATTATCAATTAGATTTTGGATCTCATGTCTTAACCTTACACATCTATCCATGTCATGCCCTTGCATTTGGTGGAATTGACAAAATGCTTTAGTGTCGAAATTAGGTGGGAGAGGGTTAGGCAAAGGATGAGGATTTAAGGGTTGTAGCAATCCCTTTCTTTGAAGCTTATTGAGAACCCAAGACATCGGTTTTCCCAATTTTGAAAATTGTCTCCTCGTTCCTTGATTAGTAGCATTAACACCGACGACCTTTTGCATGCTTTGGTTACCATATTGATAGCTCCCTTTCTCATTCCTTTTTGTTGCAAAACGGCTCTTCTCCCTTTCCCATTCTTCAATTTGCAAACCAGCTTGGAGAATGTCTTTGAAATCATGGATGAGTGTATAAGACATCCTCTCAAGAAGACTAGGTAGTACCCCTCTCACAATCATCCTTATTTGATCGGATTCATCGGGCCTCTTCATGAGCAAAGCAGCCTTGTTTCTCCATCTCTTCACATAATCTACAAAGTTCTCATTCGACCTTTGCCTAATGGACTCCACTTCCATTAAGGTAACTTCCAACTCGACATTATACCCATATTGCTGGATGAAGGCCTTGTATAGCAAATCCCAATTCTTTTGCATTCGATCATCTAAGGTATTGAACCAATTTTTGACAACAGGGTCCAATGAGAGCATGAAGTGCCTTAGAGTTTGAGCCTTAGTAGCTAGGGCAGACTGCATGGCAGTGATATACTGCTTCACATGGAGATGAGGATTTCCAGTACCATTGTATCTAGCAAAGGAAGGCATCTTGAACTTATAAGGGACCTCCTCATTTTGTTCAAATAGTTTATTGATCTCGGACATCTCTTCGGTTTTCAGCTTCTTCTCAAATTTATTTTCTAAATCAGCAATCATCTTTTCAATATCAGAAGTTTCAATCTTCTCCATAGTTGAGCTTTCAACAATCTTTGGTTCCTTTTTCTTCTCTTGAGCATCTTGGTAGTACTGAGCTCAATCATCATCATCATCAATGATCACCTTTTCATCATCAAAAACCACTTCACCAACTTTAGTCTTCCCTTTGTCCTTTGGCTTCTTAGTGCTAGCAGATGCCTCGACATGATTCTCTAAGATTGCAGTCAATTGGTTCTTTATGGTCTCAGCTAGAGCCTCTTTTATTTCTTCCATCTTGGCGTTGAGGGCCTCATCCACCATCCTTTCAATTTGTTCGGGCTCCATTGTTTTTTGTGAGCAAGTGATGAGTCATTGCTAGATACTTTGTCTCCGGCGTAGGTCAGATTGTTGTAAGCTTTTGAACTGTAGTAATCCAGGGCTGTGAGCCAGAGAGGATCAATGATATGAGATGCAAATGTATGCATGTATGCAGGAAAAATCAACGAAGAAAGATAATTTAGATGTACCTTCCAACCTTATAACATCCACACACGAATGGCGAGTCTCTTTTCCTAGGTATATGGTTAACAAAATACCAACATGGAGTATCTTGTTTTCGAATAATTCCCTCGGACGTTTCAACCAATAGTTATATTTTCAAAAATGAAAATCCATCCATGATAATTCCCATTAATTAGGTTTTAATCCATCCAACCAACTAAAGTAGCTTTTATGCTATATTGGATTAAAACAAATTAAGAGGTTTATCATAGATAGATTTCTCACTTGGAAAAGGTAACTAATGATTCATGCCAAAAACAAGCCCATGGTTAATTTATTCTTAGTGTAAACTAGGTCTACAATTGATTTTTGGTATTTCTTAATTGACCTAAATATTTTTGCAAGCTCTTTGTAAGGAGAGGTTGGATAAAAACAATTTTCTGTATAAGCCCATTATAAAAAGATTTTAGAAAAATAGATTTCGGGCTTAGTATTTGGGCCATGAACCAAAGAATTTTTGATATGTTTTTAGAAAAGTTTTATGTCCAAAGACCATCTTGAAAAATTTTGAAAATAGCTTTGGTCTTTTGGATTTTCTAAAGAAAAATTTATTTTGAGCTTACAATGTACTTAGGTCATATTAGAAAAAGAACAAACCAATTAAGCCATGATTTAAGCTAAGATAAACGAACCATAGTCAAACAACATGCATTTGGGGTAAAACCTAAGGAAAGCAACTAGGCCAATTACATGAGCTTTAGTCTTTGGGTTAAAAGGCTTAGGTTCCCATAGCAAGTATAAACCAAATGGTACGAGGCTATGAGTGGTTATGCCATGCTCGATCTCCATACCTTGAGTGAAAGTGTGGTATCCCTTACAAAACATAACACGGGTAACATGGGCGTCCTAACTCACGTACACGATGCAATCTAATATGATGCAATGGATAATATCGTTATAAGAAAGAATAGAATAATATAAAGACCAACGAAATCAACTTCTCATGTCCCCAGTGGAGTCGCCACTGTGAGCGGGGATTTTTGCCCCCACTCCCGGTGGAATGGTTCTTGCTACTTTGGCACTATTTAGGCTCGGGGCCTTAGAGAACACGGACCTAAGTCCGGAGAAAATGGAGTCGCCACCCGGACGGGCCGAGAAAAAAAGAAAGGGGTGGATGACTCGATTCCTAAGGAATCCCCAACCCCCTAATGGGTTCAGAAAGTTAGGTACGTGTGGGGAAGGTGAGAAATGGCCCAGCACCCCTACAACGCCCGGTTCATTGGAACCGGCCTCCTTTACAGGTCTTAATATTATAAAATTCCTAAGTATAATAATATTATCCATATTACACACAATAATTAAAAGAAAGCATCATTATATTAAAAACAAAGCAATATCCAAACAAAGCAAATAAATGGACACCCATCCAAGGATGGAAACATGTCCTTACATCTCATGCCTAAATAGGACACCCACCGAAAGGTAGAAACATGTCTTTTACATTGGTTCTAAAATAGAAAAGTAATTTAAATTACATGATATTTAACTAATGAGGTACCCACGAAGTGGAAACATACCTCTTACAACATTTGGAAATCTAAATAAAAGTAAATAACCATTCATCATAAATAAATCATTCATCCAAGGTATTAAACATCAATAGAAAGTAAACATCCATCCATGATAAATTAAATAAACCAAGCATTGAACTTAAATAAACTAAAGCATATAAAATAAATCAAAGTATAATCAAATATAGAATTGAATAAGGCAAATAAAAATCTAAATTATGGCTACTGTTTTCATTTTGGGTTCTTTATTTCATGTGTTTAGGGTTTTGGAATTTGGGGAATTAGGCTACTGTGAGTTTTTAAAGGAATTAAAATAGATTAAGGTTTTATGTTTTAAAAGGTGATAAAGTTCTTTGGTTAACCAAATTAGTGTTTGAATGGTGAAATCATAAAACTAGGGTTTGGACACTTTGAAATATTTAGATTTATGATTTACGGTCATTGAGTTAGGGTATTTAAGCTTACTGTGTCTAAATATGATTTTAAAGTTTTAAAGAATTAGGGCTTAGAAAAATTATGATTTAGGTTTTAAAGGAGTTAGGGTTCACTTGTTTTGATTCTAAAGTTAAATTAGGGTTTAGTGTTCTAGAATTAGGGTTTAGTGTTCTTAGAATTAAGTTTTTAGAATTTGTAAATCAATTGATAATTTTATAAAGTTTATGAAAGTAAATGAAATGAATTAAAGTTTTTATAAATAGAAAAGATGTTTTTAGGGCTTTTTGAAAGAAACTGAACTCAATTTTGGGTTTTGAAAATTTGAAAAGTAAATTAGGGTTTTGAAGTTTTGAAGAAACCAAAAATAACAATTTTAATATTTTTGGAAAACAAAACAATAAATTAAGGTTTTTAAACTTTGAACAAAGGGAATTAGGGTTCTAGGTTTTTGTTTTTGAATTAAAGAAAACACAATTTCATAATGAGAAAATTAAACAATTGATACACACCTCCTTTTGATGGTTCCTCTAAAAAAATTCTTCTTGGATGAACAAAAACAAAGGCAGTTGCTGCCTTTGATGAATTGTTAATGGCTTTGCTTCTTCTTCTCTCAAAAGGTCAGATTGATTTCACTACTTTCCCACTTAGTTTCGGTTTCAAACTCTCACAATCTTCGTCCCAATTTCTGATTGTCTTTCTCATCCCGATTTCTTCCTTTTTTATAGAAGAATTCTATTATTAATCCTAGTTACTCATGTCATACAATATTGAATAAGAAAAGGAAACTGAAACCTAATTGTATTAGGTTTCAGAAAATTTGAGTCGAAAAATTTTGCTAGCGAAAAAAAACTTCTGCGGAAAAATTGCGCTAGCAAAAAAAAAATTGCCGCAGAAAAAATTGCGCTGGCAAAAAAGCTGCCGCAGCTGGGCATGCGGGCCATTTCGCTGCAATCCGACTTTTTTTTTGTTTATTATTTTTGAAGCAAATATTACTTAAAATAACAAAAAATATTTTGGACTAAAAAATATATTGGACAATACAAAAATTATTTTGGACTAATTAAAATATATTGGACCGGACTGGATCAAAAATTAAGGGTCTACAGGTAGTTGAAGTTCTCAAGACCATAAGGGTAGTTCATGTTCTCGAGACCATAAAGTAGTTGAAGTTTTCCTAATATCTCCAATATATCAAGACAACATTAGAGTAACAAATGATTTATCCCTATTAAAGAAGATTTATGTCACTCCACTCATCCATTATTGGAAGCTCAAGTTGGTACAAACAAGACAACTCTCTTAGAGCTAGAACAAAAAAAAAAAAGAAGAAAAAAAAAACAAAAGGAAAAAAGAAGAAAAAAAAGAAGAAATAAAGAAAAGAAAAAGAAAAAGATAAAGAAAAGAAGAAAAACCTAAAAAGGCGGTTCAAAAAGAAATTGAGTTCTCTTTTACCTAAGACTTCCATTTGGTTTATAAGGACAGTTTGGCTTGAATTGGTCCAACCCAACCAAAGATTCGATCAAAATCAGAGAAAAATGAGAAAGACCATCCAGTTCTTGAAAGTTTTGTACTTGACAGTCCTACAAGGAAGAAGGACAAAATGATAAAATGCTCAAAGAAAGGGAAGAGTAAGAAAAATAAAGAGAAATAAAAGGGAGAAGAAGAAAAGAAATGAATTTAGATAAACAAACTTTTTGCAAGGGCAAAGACTGTCCTAATCAAGATCCAGATCAATGCCAAAAAGATAAAAGGAATTTCGAGCCTAGCAAGATTGCTCCCAGCTACCTAAAGTTCAAACAAGAAATTTGTAGTGTGAGGGTTTGTCCATTATGTCACACCAGATCCAATCTCAAAATGGCCTTCACTTAAACCTGTGTCCCTTATAGACCCCATTTCAAGCATATTAAAGACCTATTGATCTCCCTTGGTAGGTAGAGTCTATTAGTGGAGATAGCTTGAATAAGCATGCATATGAAATAGACAATATTTAAACTCAATGAGACCTTCAGCCAAGTAATGTGTATGTGTCTATCTGAAGTGCAGCAATTCTTGCTTAAATAGAAATGATTCCCGAGTTTAGTATGGTAACTAGGGTTGTCATGTTATAGATATGTTAATTTGGAAAAATCAAGTCCTGAGGTTCATTGACATTGATTTGGCAAAGCCAACATTTGATTTCAAAATCAAAATTCAAAATCAAAAATAAAAAAAGTTTTTTGTCATACAAAACCTTTAAGTTATGGGGAGTATGTTGAACTATTCAAACCTTAAAGGACAAATTGGGCAAAGTAAATAGTTATTGGCAAGGTTGTAAAGAAACTACCAATTGACATGATGAAATATAGTTTAAAATGGATGTATCCCTGACTCTGCAGCTTGGGGTCTCCGCCACTCATATTTTCAACATCTCGAAGATAAAAGCCATAATGTGAAGCATCCTATAATTCCAGTACAAGAACTGAACGGGCATCTGAAAGAAATCCGTGAGAGCATTTCAGCTGATAATCTCGGTCTGTGAGTCGATGGAACCATTGTAAGTATTATTCATGCATATCATGCATACATGAGCATATCATATGACACTTTCTTGTCTTGTATTTGTCTATTCTTTGTCAAAGTGAATAGCAAATACCTTGCAAGGTAAATAATCAAAAGAAGATATTGAATCAAGGGGGCATAGAAAACCTATTGCTTGAGGAAGCTCCAGTAATTTTGCAAAGAGAAGAAATGCATACTTGAGCCAAGAACTAGATAACAAAAACATCAATCAGAGCCCGCATAGAAAAATCATGGGGGGGGGGCAGGAAAGATATGAGAGTCAACTAAAAATAGCTGAATTTTTACAAGAAGGAAGAATAAAAGAATGGAACATTAGAACTATCAAAAGAATGAAAATGAAAATGACAAAAGATCAGTCCAGCTAGAAGAGCTGAAGCCAATATAGGACAATTTTCAAGGGTAAAGACCCGATCTGAAAGGATGAAGATCCATTTTCAAGGGTGAAGACCTAATCTCAAAGGAGGAAGATCCATTTTCAAGGGTGAAGACCTAATCTCAAAGGATGAAGATCCATTTTTCAAGGGTGAAGACCCGATCTTAAAGGATGAAGATCCATTTTCATGGGTGAAGACCCGATCTCAAAGGATGAAGATCCATTTTCAAGGGTGAAGACTCGATCTCAAAGGATGAAGATCCATTTTCAACTATCTCAAAGGATGAAGATCCATTTTTAAGGGTGAAGACTCGATCTCAAAGGATGAAGATCCATTTTCAAGGGTAAAGACCCAATCTCAAAGGATGAAGATCCATTTTCAAGGGTAAAGACCCGATCTCAAAGGATGAAGATCCATTTTCAAGGGTAAAGACCCGATCTCAAAGGATGAAGATCCATTTTGAGGGTGAAGAACCATAATGCATAGAATAACTGGAGCAGTCAGACTTCTCAACTGATAAAAGGTCAGTCAAACTCAATCTCGGGTCTAAGTACCCAATATAAATTCCAAGTAACCAATCCCGGGTCCAAGTACCCAAATTCAATCTATTCTCAGGTCCAAGTACCCAAAACAAATTCAAATAATCATCTCATAAAAAATTATGTCTTATTGCTTTTCACTCTCTTTACTAAAGTCTCAGATCGTTCAAGCATGGGGCAAACTGTAGACCTTTAATTTTTGACCCTGTCCGATCTAATATATTTTAATTAGTCTAAAATAATTTTTATGTTTGTAGTATTTATTTTTTTTTATAATTTTTAAAAAATTAATATAATAAATAATAATAATGATAAATAAATAACAAAAATAAAAATAAAAATCAGCGACGAAAAAATTCATCGCCGAAAAGGATGGACGAAATGGCCATGGGCCATTTTGCCCGCAGGAGTTTCCTGCGGGCAAAGTGGCCTCTGGCCGCCCAGCTCGTAATTTTCCATGGTAATCCTTCGCAGCAGCCCACGACAATTTTTTTGCCAGCGAAATTTTTTCCGACGTAATTTTTTTTGAAACCAAATTCTATTTGGTTTCGGTTTCCTTTTCCTAATTAATGATAGTTTCCATAAAAAAATTGAATTAATCATCTAAATTTCCTATAAATAAGACTAAAAAAGACACAGAAAGGGGGGAGAAACTTTTGGAGAAAAACTTTGAGAGATCGGACTGGATTTTAAGGAGAAAAACTTTGGATTTGGACTGGAACATGAGACTTCGGATTTGAGAGGAGCAATAAGCAAGCCGTTTATAATTCATCAAAGGCAGCAACCTTGCCTTTGTCCTTGTGTGAGCCGGGATTTTTGCCCCCACTCCCGGTGGAATGGTTCTTGTGACTTCGACACTGTTTAGGCTCGGGGCCTTAGAGAACACGGACCTAAGTCTGGAGAAAATGGAGTTGCCACTCGGACGTGCAGGGAAAAAGAAAGGGGTGGATGACTCAATTCCTAAGGAATCCCCAACCCCCTAATGGGTCCGAAAAGTTGGGTATGTGTGGGAAAGGTGAGAAATGGCCCAACACCCCCACAACGCCCGGTTCATTGGAACCGGCCTCCTTTACAGGTCTTAATATTATAAAATTCTTAAATATAACAATATTATCCATATTACACACAATAATTAAAATAAAGCATCATTATATTAAAAACAAAGCAATATCCAAATAAAGCAAATAAATGGACACCCATCCAAGGATGGAAACATGTCCTTACATCTCATGCCTAAATAGGGCACCCACCGAAAGGTAGAAACATGTCCTTTACATTGGTTCTAAAATAGAAAAGCAATTTAAATTACATGATATTTAACTAATGAGGTACCCACCAAGTGGAAACATACCTCTTGCAACATTTGGAAATCTAAATAAATTGATAAAAGTAAATAACCATTCATCATAAATAAATCATTCATCAAAGGTATTAAACATCAATAGAAAGTAAACATCCATCCATGAAAAGTTAAATAAACCAAGCATTGAACTTAAATAAATTAAAGCATATAAAATAAATCAAAGCATAATCAAATATAGAATTGAATAAGGCAAACAAAAATCTAAATTATGGCTACTGTTTCCATTTAGGATTCTTTATTTCATGTGTTTAGGGTTTTGGATTTTGTGGAATTAGGCAACTGTGAGTTTTTAAAGGAATTAAAATAAATTAAAGTTTTATGATTCAAGAAGTTGGTAAAATGCTTTGATTAACCAAATTAGGGTTTGTGATGTATAATCATGAATTTAAAGTTTGGGCTCTTCAAAATATTTAGATTTGTAATTTACGGTTAATGAATTGTTGTTTTGGCTCACCATATTGAATTTTAAGCTTACTGTGTAAAAATTATATTTATATGGTTTTAAAGTTTTAAAGAATTAGGGTTTAGAAAACTTTAGGGTTTAGGTTCTAAGGGAGTTAGGGTCCACTATTTTGAGTTTTTGGAGTTGAATTAGGGTTTCGGACAACGAATTAGTTTTTCAAATTTGAAAAAACAATTGATAATTTTATGAAACTTTATGAAAATAAACCAAACGAATTAAAGTTTATAGAAACAAAAAAGAAGTTTTTAAGGCTTTTGTAAAGAAACAGAACTCAATTTTGGATTTTGAAAATTTGGAAAGCAAATCAAGGTTTTGGGGTTTTGAAGAAACAAAACTAACAACTTTAAACTTTTTGGAAAACAAAGCAATGAATTAATGTTTTTAAACTTTAGAAAAAGTGAATTGAGGTTCTTAGGTTTTTGAATTAAAAGACACAATTTGATAATTTAAGCTACTGTGAAGAAAAATTTAAACAATTGATGCATACCTTGGTTTGTTGGTTCCACCAAAAATTTCTTCTTGGATGAACAAAATCAAAGACAAGCTTTGCTGCCTTTGAATTGCTTGAATTGTTTTTGTGCTCTCTCAAAAAATCAAATTGATTCACCTCTTTCCTACTTAGTTTCGGATCCAATTTTCTCCAAGTTTCTGTTTGATTTCTTTCTTATTTCTTGATTCATTTTTTGTGATGTTTTTTATCTTATTTATACAAGTTTTTATGGTTCATTCCTAATCATTCACGGAACATAATATTCATTAAGAAAAGAAAACCGAAACCTTATTGCATTAGATTTCAAAAAATTTGCGTTGAAAAAATTTCGCTGGCGAAAAAAAACTGCTACGGAAAAATTGCGCTGACGAAAAAAATTTGCCGCAGTTGGATGTGGCAAAGGGCGAGGACCGGCCTGCGGACCATTTAGCCCACAGGAAACTCCTGCGGGCGAAATGGCCCACGGCCATTGTCCCGCGCGTTGGTTTTCGGCAATGATTTTTTCGTCGCTGATTTGTATTTTTAGTTTTTTTTTATTTTGATTTGTTTATTTTTATTTTTTATTAATAAAAATTAGATACTAAAGAAAAAATTATTTAATTAAGATAACAAAAATTATTTTGAACCAATTAAAATATATTAGACAACACAAAAATTTTTTTGGACTAAATAAAATATATTGGACCGGACTGGGTCAAAAATTAAGGGTCTACAGTTTGCCCCCTGCTTGAATGATCTAAAACTTTAGTAAAAGAGAGTGAAAAACAATAATACTTAATTTTTGAGATGGTGGAGGTTTTGGGTTCTGGACCCGATTCGAGTTCTAGACTCAAGGATAATTCTAGGTTCTGGACCTAAGGAAAATTTGGGTTCTCGACCCGATCTAAGTTCTGGGACATAGAAATAAATTCTAGGTTCAGGACCTAAGGGTAATTTGGGTTCTGGACCCGAGTTAAGTTCTGGACTTAGAAGAGATTCTAGGTTCTGGACCTAAGGAAAAATTGGGTTTTGGACCCGAGCTAAGTTCATGGACTTAGAAATAAATTCTAGGTTCTGGACTTAAGAAAAATTTGGGTTCTAGACCTGAGCTTAGTTCTTGGACTTAGAAATAAATTCTAGGTTCTGGACCTAAGGAAAATTTGGGTTCTGGACCCGAGCTAAGTTCTGGACTTAGAAATAAATTCTAGGTTCTGGACCTAAGAAAAATTTGGGTTTTGGACCCGAGCTATGTTTTTGACTTAGAAATAAATTCTAGGTTCTGGACCTAATGGTAATTTGGGTTCTGGACCTGAGCTAAGTTCTGGACTTAGAAATAAATTCTAGGTTCTGGACCTAAGGAAAATTTGGGTTCTGGATCCGAGCTAAGTTCTGGACTTAGAAAAGATTCTAGGTTCTGGACCTAAGGAAATTTTGGGTTCTGGACCCGAGCTAAGTTCTGGACATAGAAAAGATTCTAGGTTTTGGACCTAAGAAAAATTTGGGTTCTGGACTCGAGCTAAGTTCTGGACATAGAAATAAATTCTAGGTTCTGGACCTAAGGAAAATTTGGGTTCTGGACCCGAGCTAAGTTCTTGGACTTAGAAATAAATTCTAGGTTCTGGACCAAAGGAAAATTTGGGTTCTGGACCCGAGCTAATAATTTTTATTACAAAAAATTTGGTTAATTTTTATACGTCTTCTTATTACCCCTTGGGTATAAAAATATTTATATACCAGCAATTATTTGAATGATTAAAGTGAATAATTGAACTTACTGTTAATTTATTGTGTAGTCACTGTTCATGCACTATTTACTATTTATAAATAGTAATTTTACTATTCATCAATAGTAGTACTATTCATGAATTGTAACATTTACTATTCATCAATAGTAATACTATTCATGAATAATGAAATTTACTATTAATGAATAGTTTTGAATTTTGTTTTTTTGCTTTTCGTTTCTCTATATAAAGGAGCTGATTCTTCATTTCATTTCACAGCAAAACTCAATTTCATAATTCTCTCAAATTTCTTTCAATTTTAGCACATATTTTTCAAAAATAATGCATGCTTCGAGGTGAGGGACTCATTCTAATGCCGAGTTATTGGAGTTTATTCGGCATCATGAAGATGAACATATAGATATACTGGCCGGGATACTGCTCCATCATAGATCAAATCAAAAGAACAAGTTAATTATTTTTCCTTTTTTTTTCTCTTGATTTTTTCGTTGTTGTTTGTTTTTTTATTGTTATATATATTTTTTGTTTTTGATTTTTTTTCTATTTTTTTCTATTATTTTTTATTTTTGATTTATGTTTTTATATTATGCTCTTTTATTATTATTGCGTTTTCCTTTATTTATTATAAATTATTTTATTTTATTATAATTTTTAGAAAATTTAGGAAAATAAATTAATTTAGGATAGCCTGTACTTACCTTGCATTAACTTACCTGGCTCCTTGTTAGCATGATCATTGCATTGTTCGGGCTGGAGGGTGTATTTACAAAGCCCAATAATGGTACGATGTAGTGCCTTCTCGGGTAAGGCGGATTATCCGAGATTGCGGCTTTGAGCAGTTCATCTTACAATTGCCATCTGAGGAATATCAGATAGACCGGAGCATAGTCCAGGTGCTTGCAGAGCGATGGTTGGATACAACCCACACTTTTCACTTGCCCATTGGAGAGATGACAATTGGTCCGGTAGATTTTACTGCCATAACCGGCCTTTGATATGATGGTGTTCCGGTTCCTCTGACTAATGATATTTTAACATTTGAAGAAATTCAGAAATTAATTGGTATGGAACCATCATATAAAGGGCCTTTTAAGAGAAAAATAGAGCCAATTCATAGTTATTGGATGAACTACGAAGGACAGGTTGGCAGAGACATGGCCGAACAGTATGCTCGAGGATTTTTGTTATATCTGCTTGGGTCGACCATCTTAGGCAGTACTGAATCCTCCATCCTGTAACACCCCTATACCCCGTATACGTACACAGCATGCTAATATGATCGTAATATACGTATACTGAATATAGAAATGTCACGGTTACAAAACACACATGACATGACTCTTATATACTATGAACAAATTCAAAACTTTTAAATGAGTTTATAAAACGAAATTGATAGAAAGTTTATTTAAAACGCAGCGGAAAATATAACAAATGTTTCCCAATACATTTGCATCAAAATCAAAAGTTACAAATATAAAATATATACATGAGTGGCAGCTCTTCTCTGATCTTTAAGTCCAAAAATCAACTCTTCAACGCCTAGACTCACTACGTCTAGAGGAACTCTCGAGTTCAATCCTGTCACCTGCGCGATGAACCACAATCGCGCTGAGCCAACAGCTCAGTAGAACAAACTATAATGATATTATGCTATGTCATACATTCAAACAATATAGATCATACTCAATACACTTTATTTTATGGATGTTACATTTCATTATTTCAATAATTGTATCATCATCCATTACTCACACATTTAACATAGACACACATGGGCCCAACAAGCATTTAATATGATATTCAAAGTTCAGAGTTACTGCTTTGGTTTATAATCACAACGATCAAGCCCGTAGGCAATATATATCATATCTCTATCCATGGATAGTGTAACAGACCCAGTCTCTTGGACCATCAACCCATTAACATGAGGAGATCCTCAACCCGGCTAGATTGTTACTAGTAACAGACCCAGTCTCTTGGACCATCAACCCGACTAATCGAGGAGATCCTCAACCCGGCTAGACTGTTACTTTTCATAAATTTCATTTTCACATTTCATTTAGTGTAACAGACCCAGTCTCTTGGATCATCAATTCAATTCAATTGAAGAGATCCTCAACCCGGCTAGACTGTTACCTTTATATAGGCATGCCACCAAAACCAGTACTCTGAAATTTGAATAAACATATTAGGCACAACCATTTCATATATCTCTTTATAAATCTTTTTCTCAATTCATTTCTCATTCCACAATCAACTAGGCAAACATGCCTCATTTGAATCAATATAGCCAATCACAATGGCTTTACACATCATCTTATCATCACATCTTTCATTTTCATAACACATACATATACCATATTACTTTTCATGAGGTTCATATTGTATAAAACATAACATTATTCAAACATATCAACAATACAATGAAATTACTTAGTACATTCACACTCAAATGTATAAGTTCCAAAATCACATGAATGTATGTTATAATGCAAGGTTTGTACTTACCTCAAAAGAAATCCACACAATTCTAAACACTTCCTCTTAACAAGTTCTTCACCAAATAATTAAGGCAATTCACCTTCTTCACAACCTAATTCAGAACAATGAGGAAACTCACATAAGATCATAAGGCTAAGAATCAATTAGGGCAAACTCTAAACTGGACACGCTCACCCACACGGGCGTGTCCCTGACCGTGCCCTAACTCCACAACACAGAAGCATTTACACGTTCAGGACCACGGGCGTGTCACTGGGCGTGTAATACATACTGTCTCTCAGAAGTATCGACACGTCCAACATCATGAACGTGTTCCTGGCCGTGTCAATTCCCCAAAATCACAGTAGCTATGACACGCTCACTAACATGGGCGTGTTAATGGCCGTGTCACACCTACTGCCATCCAACACAATTGACACGCCTAAAGACCTGGACGTGCTCCTGAGCGTGTCAGGCCAAAAACCCAGATTCCGGCCAAAACAACAATCCAACCAACAAACAACAATTTTCCACCATCTTCCACTTCAACAAAACTCAACTAGACGCACCCAAAACCATAACAACCTTGCAAAAACACCAACACAACTCAAAATACACATCCAACACCAAATCACAACATCATCAAAAACTCTAAACACAACCACAACTCAATCTTAACCAACAAACTTATTCTTCCTTTCAATCTTACTCTTTTCTTCAATCCAACCCAAGAATCAAAGATCAAGTAAACCCAACACTCTTAAACACAACACACTCAAAGAAAACAAGGGAATCAAGAGGAAACTTACCAAGAATGAAGAAAACTCTTAGATTCCTCCTTGATCTCTTGAAAACTTCTTCAATCTTGAGCTTGGAAGGTCAAATCTCTCCCTCTCTCTTGTTCTCTTGCTGCTGCCGTCCAAAGCAAAGAAAGAAGAAGAAAAGGAAAATGAGAGACACGAGAAGAGAGGAAGAAGGAAGAAAAGGAAAAGAAAGAAAAGTCAAACATTAACCCTCTCTCTCCTCAAAACATTCTCCTCCACACAAATAAAAAAATAAAATAATCTCAAACATCACCATCCACCCATCTTAATCCACTAACTCAATTTCAAAATAATTACCTTTATACCCTTCAAATAAATATTTGTATATGTTAAGTATATCACAATATATACAACATATACACATTACTCTAACCTCAACTCTCTTTCCAATAAAATAAATACACTTAATCCAATAATAACAATAATTACTCCAATACTTCTAGGGTACATTTTGGGATATTACACATCCACTTATCAGTGTTGAGAGCCCTTTCTTATCTCAGAATGGTACCATCTTCTGGCTGGGGTGAAGCTGGTCTCGCGTATCTTTACCATGGTCTTGATAAGCTTTGCCGAAATAAGAAGTCTTTTGTCGGCTTGATGGCGGTTGTCGAGGTATTCTTTTCCTTCACCAATGTTATTTCCACTC
Source organism: Garcia nutans (assembly GCA_947685225.1). Lineage (NCBI taxonomy): Eukaryota > Viridiplantae > Streptophyta > Magnoliopsida > Malpighiales > Euphorbiaceae > Garcia > Garcia nutans. Next base: position 7,920,471 of record CANTUV010000003.1, on the reverse strand, counting down.
TTTTCTTGCATGAATTTGATCTTTACTATTATTGTTGTAGGTATGGGCATATGAACATAACATCATGAGGGTACCAATGTTATTTCCACTCTTTTCTTGCATGAATTTGAGTCGGGTATCCGATATTAAATTTTTGGTTGTCCGATCGTGTGGACGTTCCCGGCTCTCATCATGTGCATACTCACTGCTATGTGTTGAGCCGCTTAACCTGGGACCAGGTAGAATAACATTAGTATGCTTTAAATTTTATGTGAAAGTTTACTTACCTTATGTTATTTTGCAGGTGAATTTGGCCTAGTGGAGCCCATAAGAGCAAGCAAACTGGTCTCTTTTGATGAGGGCTGCACTGTCTTTCCAACATTCTCACCGAGTTATTACTGGCCCAGTGTCTAGTGGCTGGTTTCTCAGGGAGAGAGTTTATGAATGGTTTCTCAATCCAGAGCAGCGAGGGTTCTGATGCAAATCCTAGAATATACTTTAAATATTATGTCAATGCCGAAGGATGCATGGTGGCCGGCTCGGTATGGTTATGGTACAGAGTCATTTCTCCATTTACCAGGTCCATTTTATGCCCATTTTATTCAAAGAAGACTCTTGAACTTTGATGTATCTCCTATTGGTGTGCGGGAGATTTTTGATGAAAATGGGGATAGAGATGAAGAAGAACATCACGGAGCTGTAGGAGGGCTTGTTCCACATCTCGGGACTAATACTTCTCAGGTAAAACTTTTACCACTTTTCCCTTGCAACTTCTTTTTTTTTCTTTCCTTGATTCTTTAATGATTGTTGCAGGCTGTTGGCTCATTTGATCATGAGGCTGGACTTTCTTTTACTGCCCCTTCTTTTGCTCATTCTAGCCTGCCAGATATGCCATCTCATCCGCAGGGTATTGATTTGAATTACCTGGTACATTCCTTATTTCATGGTAATTTATGCTATATGTATGCATGATTATTTATGCTCTTACCTTTTCTTTCTTGGCTCATAGCGGATGCTCGAAAAACAAAATAGGAAACTTCAAGAAGAGTTGGCTGCAAGTCGTCAGCAGGCTTCTCATTTTGAAAGTTTATATCATCAATCCGAACAACATTTTCGAGACTTCCGATTTCAGGAGATGAGGAATCCCGACGCTTCTTCATCAAGAGGCCCCCAGACTGACGACCATGAGATCCTTTCATCTGCTTCTGATGAGAACCATGACAGATCATAACCTCAAGGTAATAGGGATTTTGGTGTTCCTACTTCGGGTGATCCCGGGATGAGTAATTTGTCGGGTTTTGGTGCTCCCGCTTCGGGCGGACTCGAGACGAGTGATTTGCCCCCTCCTCCAACAGGCAATGATTTTTTCAAGGCTTTATTTGATGACCTACTACCACCCTCTTAGTGATATGTAAATATTGTAGTAATTGTAAAATATTGTACAATAATGAAAAAATACAATTTTTCTCTTTACTGTAACTTTTTTTTGTTACTGCACCACTTTTTTTTTACCACAGTACATCATAATTTCATAATCCACATTATTTGCTAAACCAAATCCAATGTGGTAAAGGAAATTGCCACCAATTCCTTTCCTTATGCCTTTTCCCAACACCTTTTCCTCATCACTTTTGGAAAAGGTTTATTTTCTTCTATATAAATCACCTTGCGTGCCCTATTTTAATACAGAAACCAAAATTGTTTCTCTTTCAATGTGAAGACTCCCTTTATCAATTTTAATTTTTTCTTTATTCATTCACCATGACCGAGCATCATTCAAAGAAGATAAAAATTCTATTTAAGAATATGGATGCCATCCATTGGAAGCAGATTTCATGGTCAAAACTTGATGTTTTAAAATGTTTTCAAAATGTTAAATTGGACCACTCCTTCTTACATGTCGTGGCTTCCTTTTGGAATACGGATTATAGGACATTTAAAATTAATGGTTTTGAAATATGTCCCTTGATTGAAGAATTTGAGGCCATCCTTGGATATTCAAATAATCAACAAATGGCATTACCCACACTGATTTCCAAGACTCAACAAAAGATGCAGATGTTAATTCAAATTTCAAAATCCGAAGTTCTTTGGTTGATGAGAGTTGAAAAAATTCTACTTGCTCCTTTGATTGACTTTTGTCTCTCTCATTTGGCCCCTACTAAGGCATGGGGATGCATGCTCTATCTTTGCTTGCTCGGCCAATTCTTGCTTGTTTCTTCTGATGGCGATATTGATCCACGAGTATTGGATATTATGGACCAAATGGAAGGAGGCTTGTCATTGGTACCTGTGATCTTAACCGAGACCTTAGTTGGATTAGACCGATTTAAATCAGGATTCTCAAAGAGACTGATTGGGAGTCCGTTGCTGCTTCAGGTAATTACCTAAGCTGCCCTTTTGGATTTTTAATTAAGGTTTTCTTTTTTTTCTTTTCTTTATTGCTCTAATTTTTGCCTAGTCCGCCCATATGGGTTTTCAGAACTAGCAAGCTGTCCTAATTTTTTCCTAAGTTGCTCTAACAGGTTTTCAACTTAGTGGACTCTTTTTTTTTCTTTTAACTCTTTCTTCACAGATTTGGCTTCAGGAGCGTCTTTGTTTGCTTGATACTCCATCCATGAATTTTTCTAGATACCTGCCACGTCATCATTCTGCTAGGAAGCTACTCCATCCTACTTTTTCATATGCTGACTGGGTTGACTGGATCAACTCATGCTCTGAAGTCAATATCCGTTGGTTGGTACCTTGGTGGAAAATTTCTCGTATCACCATGCGGTCATACTTGATGTATGTTCCCCTTGCCGCTCTTCATCAAGGTACATGCTATGATCCTCGCCGACTTGGTCGTCAGTGCGGAGCCGAGCCTCACGATTCTGACTTTACTCCCGACTTAGACATGCCTTGTTTGACTGAAGCCTACTTGGATCAGTTGAGGCAAAGCTGGCCTGCACGTTACATTTATCAACTGCCATAGATTTTGCATTTATCAATTCAAAAAGTGTATTGTAAGGATGAAATTTAATTAAAGTAATAAAAGATGCTTCTTTTCCATTTATAATTTGTCATCACCTTTTGCTATTGTGTTTATCTATTTCATCCATATCTGGTCAAATACTTATAACAGTGCACATATAACAATTTTAACATTAATTATGTTTTATTAAATTAGGGAACAACCAAACATAAAACCAGCATACACAAGATCACTCATGTTGCCAATTAGCCCTTTTGGGTTTTCTAATTGACGATTTTCTCTCATTTAGCCCTAATTGTTGCCTAGCCTGCCCTTTCGGGTTTTTAAAACTAGCGGACTGCTCTAACTTTTGCCTAGGTCGCCCTTTTTGGGTTTTCAACCTAGCAAGCTCTCTTTTTTTTTTTAAATTTCATACATAAAACTTCTTCAACCTATCAATGTTTACTGGTTCACTAAATTCATTCCTGTCCATGTCTGATAACTTCACCGCACCTTTGTTCATGACTTGTTTCATGACATATGGCCCTTCCCAGCTAGGCCTGAACTTCCCTCTTGGATTAGATACATTAGGCTTACATTGTTTCAACACCAAATCCCCAACTCTGAATTTTCTGACCTTAACCCTTCTATTGTAGGCCTGACCTTAACCCTTCTATTGTAGGCTCGAGCTATCTTCTTCTGCTCACTACCCATTCTGTTTCAGGCAGTTCAGCTTCCAAGACTACTCTTAACGACTTGATCTCAATTTCGATTGGCAATACTGTTAACAATGGTGTCATTCCAGTAGGTGTTCGCACACTTGTCCTATATCCCCATAAAGCAAAGGGAAGCATCTCTGACCAATCCCTATAAGTCTTGGTCATTTTGGACAGAATTTGCTTAATTGCCTTGTTTGTTGCGTCTACTACACCATTAGCCTTTAGTCTATAAGGAGAGGATCTATGATGATGGATGCGGTACTTTGAGAATAAATCCTTAACTGCTCCTTGAAACTGAACCCCATTGTCTGATATCACACTATAAGGGACACCGTATCTGCAGATGAGGTTCTTTTCACTAAATCTAGCCATTTGACTTGCACCCAGTTTGTTGAAGGATTCAGCTTCGACCCATTTTGAAAAATAATATACTGCTACCACAATGAAACTGTGATCGTTTGAAGCTGTTGGATGTATTTCTCCTATAATGTCGATACCCCAGGTGGCAAATGGCCAAGGTGAAGACATAGAATGTATGTAATATCCTCATTTATGCCCTAGAAGTTTTGCATATTGTTATTGTTGTTGTTGTTATAAATTGAATTGTTTGTATATGATGGGATAAGAAAAGAAATTGGAAGGAGAATGCTTGTGTATAAGTGTTTTGGGAAAGAATTAGGGTTTAGAGAGAATGGTATATATTGTGTATATGAGGATATATATAACATATAAATGGGTCAAAGGATGAGTCAAAGGAAGAGAGATATTTTTGTGTTAAGTGTGTAATTACATATAAGGGCTTATATGAGACAAGAAGTTAGTTAATTGAGTGAGGGCATTTTGGTAATTGCTTGGATAAGAACACTTGGTGGAGATTAAAAGCAAAATTTGACTTGGTGTCTTCATCTTTTCTTCTTTCTTTCAAGAGGTGGCCGGCTCTCCATTAGCAAAAGGGAAGGAGAAGTGTTCTTGATACTAAGATCAAATTGAAGAAGGAATTGAGAGCTTTGGTGAAAGAATTGTGGAATTTCTTCATCTAAGGTAAGTATTCTTTTGTTTCCTTTACTTATTTTGTAGTAGTGTTGAAGTTATGATTAGGGTGATTTGTGATTTGTTGGTTTGATGATTAGATGTGTTTGTGTTGTGTTCTCAAGTGTTGAATTGGTTTTAAGTTAAGAGTTTAAATAGGTGTTGTTGTTGGAAGTGGTGGATGTTGATTTTGAAAGATGGTGATTTTAGGGTTTTGAGATGATTTGTGTTTAAGTGTAATATTAATGTGTTATGAGGTGATTTTTATGATGAATATGTGTTTAAAACATTGTTTATGTTCATTTGAAACGTGTGGTATGATGTATATTAAGTTTAAATGCAATTGGGAAAGTGTTGGCTTTGGTTAGGGTTTTGGTTATGGGTAACACGGCCAAAAAGCTATGGGAAACACGGCCAAGACATGAAATTTTTGAAGGTGTTGGATTGATTTTTGGGAGACACGGCCGTGTCCCCAAGCCATGTTTGCTACTGCCAAAATTTGGTTGAGAGACACGGCCACAAGCTTGGCCGTGTCCCTTGCCCGTGTTGCTTACTGTCCAATTGGGTTGAGTGACACGGCCACAAGCTTGGCCGTGTCCCTCATGTGTGCTGCCCGTGTCCCTCATATGGGTTAGGTAAGTTTTGTTTTCCTTGACCTAGTTGCAATGTTTTGGTTCTTCATAGGTAGGTTGGTTCCTAAACCTAAACTTAAACACTTTAAACATACTTTAAACTATGAATGAGCTAATCAAATGCATATGAAAGATCCTAAAGCTATGAATCATATAAATTGTTCTTTGCCCTAATTGCATTGTTGAGATGTAAACAAGGTTATGTTATGCATTGTGAAAGGTAATGTGTTTTGTGAGTAATGTACCTTGAAATGTTTTATCAAAGATGTGATATCAATGATGCTTTATGCATAATATGAATTGAAATGTGAAATGTGATGCAAAGCCATTGTTATTGGCTATGATGATGATATTGAGAGAAAGAAGGCATGTATGCCTAAATGTTGATGATAATTGGAAATGGAAATGATAATTGAATAATAAATGAATTGTGTGGCTAATGTGTTATTCTATTTTCAGAGTTTTTTGTTGGTGGTATGCCTAGTAAGTGTAACAATCTCTTGAAGTTAGGTTGGATTGAATCCTTGAAGCCTAATTGAGATGTTACCACCCTTGAAGCTAGGTTGGGTTAGTTCTTGAAGCCAAGTTGGGTTGAAGCTTAGCATGCTTTGCTCCCCTTGAAGCTTGGTTGAACCTAATCCTTGAAGCCTAGTTGGGTATATGATATTGATAAATGTGATGATAGAACCAAAACATTAACTCTGAAAATTGAATGGCATATTAGTGTGTCTTGGGCCCATGCTTGTCTATGGTTAATGTGAGTCATGAATGATGCTTGCCTTAGCTTATTGTTGATGATGAATGATTAAATGAATATAAATGAGGTCTATGATAATATGTGAAGTATGATATGCCTATATATATATAAATGTTGAGTTATAAAATGGAAAGCTATGTTATCAACTTGGCATATATGATGTTACATGCATAATATGGATTGAGAATTGGTACTGCATTGCATTAAAGCATAACATTAGCATGATTATCTTACTAAGCCGTTGGCTTAGCGCGATAGTGTTTAATCGCGCAGGTAATAGAGTTGATAGAGTTGATCCTGAAAGCTCTTCGAAACCGACTGAGGGTAGACAGTGAAGAGTTGATTTTGGAGACTTAAAGATCAAAGAAAACTTGCCAATCATGTATAACTCTTTTATATTTTGTAAAGTATTGATTAAATGTACATATATGTATATTTGTAAATATGGAATTAAGTGTTTTCAAATATGTAAATATGTAAATATTTTATGACTTCCGCTGTGTAATAACTATATGTATGTATATATATATATATCTAATGTGTTTTATTTTAAAAGTAAATGATCTACTTTCCTATAATATATAATGATAATAGTATTGTATCTATTTAAATGTTTTGAATGTTGAAGAAAATCGTAGCATCCCTATGTTTGGTGCACTTATGCTACATTGTTGTGGTTGTAGTGTGTGTGCATTGGATGTGGGGGTGTTACAATAGTTTTGGTATCAGAGCCTAGGTTTGAGATTCTCAACCTAGGCAATATGTTATAAAAAGAATATTTTGAATTAAAAAGTGAGTTTTTGAAATAAAATACATGTTTGGGATTGGCAATCTTTGATCTTTAATAAGGTGTGTCCTGTTGTGTTTGCAGTGTTAGGTGTTGATGGATTCTCATTTGAGACAGTCAGTTGAGGGCAGTGAGGAGAGTGTTGCTCCTGATGAGGGAGTTAGAGTTGAGAGTGCTGGGGAGGCACCTGCTTCTGGGTCGAGGAGACCAACTGGTGAGGAGGTTCCACCAGCTTGGTTTGTGAATATGATGAAGACTTTCAGGCAAGCGCCAGTACAACCAGTGCCACCACCCCCTCAGCCTTTGGTGCCAGTGAGGCACTATGACAAGTTAAGGAAGTATGGAGCTGAGGATTTTATTGGTACCACTGATCCAGCTGTAGCAGAACAGTGGCTTGACAAAGTTCAGAGGATCTTTATTCAGTTGCAAGCCACCCCTGAGGAAAAGTTTGATTATGCAAGATCCTTGTTGCAGAAGGATGCATATAGTTGGTGGAAGACAGTGCCCCATTCTATGGATGATCCATCAACCTTGTCATATGCTGACTTTCTGAGAGAATTTGAATTGAAGTATACTCCAAGGGAGTATAAAGATGGGAAGAAAAGAGAATTTTTAGATTTGAAGCAAGATCACTGGACCGTAACTGAATATGAGGTTGAGTTTATTCGATTAAGTCAGTATGCTGGGGGCATAATATCAGATGAGGTAGATAGATGTAGGAGGTTTGAAGAGGGATTGAGGCCCTCTATCATGTGTCATGTGGCTGGATCTAGATATCAAGATTTTTCCCAGCTAGTGGCAGCAGCTCGGAGTGTGGAGCGAGCTCAGGGTATTGCAGCTGCTTCAGAGGATGAGGTTAGGGTGAGAAGGCCCCAGTTTGAGGCAGGGTCTTCTTCAGTGAAGAGGGGTAGAGGTAGCTTTGTTCCTCGAAGTATTAGGAGTCTGAGACCAGCAGGTAGATCAGTGCAGTTCCAGAGACAAAGATTTAGACCTGCAGCTTCAGTGGCAAGTGCTCCAACCCCTATGGTTCAGAGATCCACCTTACCTATCTACATCCATTGTGGGAGGCCCCATGGTGGTCCTTGTTGGAAGGCTGGTGTTGCAGGGGTATGTTTCAGGTGTGGGTCACCTGACCATTTTGTGAAAGATTGCCCTGAGAGGCAAAGGCAGATGCCAGTTGATTCTGCCGCTTCTCGAGCCAGTGTGAGGGGAGGCAGAGGTGCCAGCCGAGGAGGTAGACCGGGGTTCATTTCTAGAGGTGGTGCTACATCCAGGGAGACTAGACCGGAGGAGGTTGGTTCTTCCCAGAGGATGTATGTTATGCAGAGGCAGCCGGATGCATCGGCGGTCATAGCTGGTACTTTTTCTTTATTTAATACTGCAGTACTTGCATTGATTGACCCTGGATCCACACACTCTTACATTAGTGCATCTGTGTTACCTGTATCTGATATGCATGCTGAGTCCCTAGGATTTGATGTTTTGGTAACAAATCCGTTAGGGCATAGTGTGATAGTTAGTAAAGTGCACAAAGATAGTGCAGTAGTGGTGCAGGGTGAGCAATTCCCTGGGGATTTGATTGAGATGCCATTTAAGGAATATGATGTGATCATAGGCATGGATTGGCTATCTCGACATGGAGCTGTGGTGGATTGTAAAAAGAAAATTGTTTCTTTGAGAACTGGTGATGGTAGGGAGGTGATAGTATCTAATGAGCAGGAACAGTTAGCCTCCTTATTTGTTTCAGCTGTTGTAGTTAGGAGGTTGATTAGGAAAGGGTGTGAAGCCTATCTTGCTCATGTGGTAGATACTAGAGTAAGAGGTTCACCTATTGATAACATTGCCACAGTTGCAGAGTTCCCAGATGTATTTCCAGAGGAGCTGCCAGGATTGCCTCCTGAGAGAGGGGTGGAGTTTGGTATTGAATTGTTGCCTGGTACCACTCCTATCTCTATTACTCCTTACAGAATGGCACCAGCAGAATTAAGGGAGTTGAAAGTACAATTACAGGAGCTGTTGGATAAAGGATTCATTCGCCCCAGTGTTTTTTCTTGGGGAGCTCCTGTGTTATTTGTAAAGAAGAAAGATGGTACTATGAGGTTGTGCATCGATTATAGGCAATTGAACAAGGTGACCATTAAAAATAAGTATCCTTTGCCTAGAATCGATGATCTCTTTGATCAGTTGAAGGGAGCGTCAGTATTCTCTAAGATTGATCTGAGATCGGGGTATCATCAGCTGAGAGTCAGAGCTGAGGATGTTCCGAAGACCGCATTTCGGACCAGGTATGGGCATTATGAATTTTTAGTTATGCCTTTTGGTCTGACAAATGCACCTGCAGCTTTCATGGATTTGATGAATAGGGTGTTTAGGCCCTATTTGGATCAGTTTGTAGTGGTCTTCATCGATGATATTCTGGTGTATTCGAGGAATGAAGAGGAACATGATAAGCATCTGCGGATTGTGTTGCAGATTTTGAGAGAGAAGCAATTATTTGCCAAATTGTCGAAGTGTGAGTTTTGGTTGGATCAAATAGCTTTTCTTGGACATATAGTTTCAGCAGAGGGTATTAGAGTTGATCCGAGCAAAGTTGAAGCTATTTTGAATTGGAGTCCACCCAAGTCTGTGACTGAGATTAGAGGTTTTCTAGGTTTGGCAGGCTATTACCGGCGGTTTGTGAAAGGGTTTTCTTTGATAGCTACTCCACTCACCAGATTACTTCGTAAGGGAGTTAAATTTGTGTGGACTGATCAGTGTCAGGCGAGCTTTGAGCAGTTGAGAGATATGTTGACTCAAGCGCCTGTTCTTACTTTACCTATTGAAGGCAAACCATATGTGATATTCAATGATGCTTCATATAGAGGTTTGGGGTGTGTGCTGATGCAAGAAGGTAAAGTGATAGCTTATGCATCTAGACAGTTGAAATCGCATGAGCTTAATTATCCTACCCATGATTTGGAGTTAGCAGCCATTGTATTTGCATTGAAAATTTGGCGTCACTATCTGTTTGGGGAGAAGTGTTTTATCTACACTGATCACAAGAGTTTGAAGTATTTGGGTGTCCAGAAAGAACTCAATCTTCGCCAGAGGAGATGGTTAGAATTGATTAAAGACTACGACTGCTTGATAGATTATCATCCAGGTAAAGCAAATGTTGTTGCTGATGCCTTGTGTCGAAAGTCTTTAGCTGGTTTAACTTTTTACTCGCTCTCGTTGCTTGTTGAGTTGAGAGCATTGTGTGCTAGTTTTGTACCTTGTGATGATGGTGCATTGTTAGCACAGTTGCATGTGAAACCAATTTTGTTGGATCAGATCAAAGAAGCTCAGTTGGCTGATAAGAAGATACAGAAGATTGTTTCGGATTGTCAGAGTGGAAAAGGTGGAGATTTTATTGTGAAGAGTGATGGGAGTCTATGGTTCAAGAACAGATTGTGTGTACCCGATGATGCTGTTTTGAAAAAGGTCATTTTGGAAAAAGCTCATCAGTCAGTGTTTGCTATGCATCCAGGCAATACAAAGATGTATCATGACTTGAGACAGCATTATTGGTGGATTGGGTTGAAAAGAGACATTGCTGAGTTTGTATCGAAATGTCTAACTTGTCAGAAGGTTAAAGCAGAGCATCAAGTTCCCACTGGGTTGCTTCAACTGTTGTCAGTGCCAGAATGGAAGTGGGAAAGAGTGACAATGGACTTTGTGTCTGGATTGCCTTTGACACAAAGGAAACATGATGCCATATGGGTGATTGTGGATAGATTGACTAAGACAGCTCATTTCCTTCCGATTCAGATGGATTACTCTTTGGAGAGGTTGGCTGAGCTGTACATCCATGAGATTGTGAGATTGCATGGTGTTCCAACTTTTTTAGTGTCTGATCAAGATCCCAGGTTTACTTCGAGATTTTAGAAGAGTTTGCATAGTGCTTTGGGTTCTCGACTGCATTTCAGCACTGCTTTTCATCCACAGACGGATGGACAGTCTGAGAGGGTGATACAGATCATTGAGGATATGTTGAGAAGCTGTGTCATCGATTTCACTGGAAGTTGGGATAGATTTTTACCTCTTGTAGAGTTTGCTTACAACAACAGTCACCAGTCCAGCATTGGTATGGCACCATTCGAAGCACTGTATGGTAGACGATGTAGGACACCGCTGTGTTGGAATGAACTTGGGAAAAGTAAGTTAATTGGGCCTGATTTGATTAAAGAAACTGAGAAGAAAGTGAAGTTGATTCGGGGCAGGTTAAAAGCAGCTTCAGACCGACAGAAGTCCTATGCATATCTGAAGAGGAGAGACATTCAGTTTGATGTTGGGGATAAGGTATTCTTGAAGGTATCTCCTTGGAAGAAGATTTTGAGGTTTGGTCGGAAAGGGAAATTGAGTCCTCGTTTCATCGGACTGTATGAAGTGTTAGAAAGAGTTGGGCCAGTGGCGTATAGACATGCTTTGCCACCTGAGTTGGATCGTATTCATAATGTGTTCCATGTATCTATGTTGAGGAGGTACAGGTCGGATCCATCTCATGTGTTGCCATTTGAATCTATCGAAGTGAGCCCAGATTTGACATTTGAAGAGGAACCAGTTGCTATCTTGGCACGGGAAGTGAAAGAATTGAGGAACAAGAGAGTGCCATTGGTGAAGATTCTTTGGAAGAATCATGCAAAAGAAGAAGCAACTTGGGAAAGTGAGCAGACTATGCGAGAGCAATATCCTCAGTTGTTTCAGAATTGATTTCAGGTAATTTCGAGGATGAAATTTCTTTTTAGAGGGGGAGAATTGTAATATCCTCATTTATGCCCTAGAAGTTTTGCATATTGTTATTGTTGTTGTTGTTATAAATTGAATTGTTTGTATATGATGGGATAAGAAAAGAAATTGGAAGGAGAATGCTTGTGTATAAGTGTTTTGGGAAAGAATTAGGGTTTAGAGAGAATGGTATATATTGTGTATATGAGGATATATATAACATATAAATGGGTCAAAGGATGAGTCAAAGGAAGAGAGATATTTTTGTGTTAAGTGTGTAATTACATATAAGGGCTTATATGAGATAAGAAGTTAGTTAATTGAGTGAGGGCATTTTGGTAATTGCTTGGATAAGAACACTTGGTGGAGATTAAAAGCAAAATTTGACTTGGTGTCTTCATCTTTTCTTCTTTCTTTCAAGAGGTGGCCGGCTCTCCATTAGCAAAAGGGAAGGAGAAGTGTTCTTGATACTAAGATCAAATTGAAGAAGGAATTGAGAGCTTTGGTGAAAGAATTGTGGAATTTCTTCATCTAAGGTAAGTATTCTTTTGTTTCCTTTACTTATTTTGTAGTAGTGTTGAAGTTATGATTAGGGTGATTTGTGATTTGTTGGTTTGATGATTAGATGTGTTTGTGTTGTGTTCTCAAGTGTTGAATTGGTTTTAAGTTAAGAGTTTAAATAGGTGTTGTTGTTGGAAGTGGTGGATGTTGATTTTGAAAGATGGTGATTTTAGGGTTTTGAGATGATTTGTGTTTAAGTGTAATATTAATGTGTTATGAGGTGATTTTTATGATGAATATGTGTTTAAAACATTGTTTATGTTCATTTGAAACATGTGGTATGATGTATATTAAGTTTAAATGCAATTGGGAAAGTGTTGGCTTTGGTTAGGGTTTTGGTTATGGGTAACACGGCCAAAAAGCTATGGGAAACACGGCCAAGACATGAAATTTTTGAAGGTGTTGGATTGATTTTTGGGAGACACGGCCGTGTCCCCAAGCCATGTTTGCTACTGCCAAAATTTGGTTGAGAGACACGGCCACAAGCTTGGCCGTGTCCCTTGCCCGTGTTGCTTACTGTCCAATTGGGTTGAGTGACACGGCCACAAGCTTGGCCGTGTCCCTCATGTGTGCTGCCCGTGTCCCTCATATGGGTTAGGTAAGTTTTGTTTTCCTTGACCTAGTTGCAATTTTTTGGTTCTTCATAGGTAGGTTGGTTCCTAAACCTAAACTTAAACACTTTAAACATACTTTAAACTATGAATGAGCTAATCAAATGCATATGAAAGATCCTAAAGCTATGAATCATATAAATTGTTCTTTGCCCTAATTGCATTGTTGAGATGTAAACAAGGTTATGTTATGCATTGTGAAAGGTAATGTGTTTTGTGAGTAATGTACCTTGAAATGTTTTATCAAAGATGTGATATCAATGATGCTTTATGCATAATATGAATTGAAATGTGAAATGTGATGCAAAGCCATTGTTATTGGCTATGATGATGATATTGAGAGAAAGAAGGCATGTATGCCTAAATGTTGATGATAATTGGAAATGGAAATGATAATTGAATAATAAATGAATTGTGTGGCTAATATGTTATTCTATTTTCAGAGTTTGTTGTTGGTGGCATGCCTAGTAAGTGTAACAATCTCTTGAAGTTAGGTTGGATTGAATCCTTGAAGCCTAATTGAGATGTTACCACCCTTGAAGCTAGGTTGGGTTAGTTCTTGAAGCCAAGTTGGGTTGAAGCTTAGCATGCTTTGCTCCCCTTGAAGCTTGGTTGAACCTAATCCTTGAAGCCTAGTTGGGTATATGATATTGATAAATGTGATGATAGAACCAAAACATTAACTCTGAAAATTGAATGGCATATTAGTGTGTCTTGGGCCCATGCTTGTCTATGGTTAATGTGAGTCATGAATGATGCTTGCCTTAGCTTATTGTTGATGATGAATGATTAAATGAATATAAATGAGGTCTATGATAAGATGTGAAGTATGATATGCCTATATATATATAAATGTTGAGTTATAAAATGGAAAGCTATGTTATCAACTTGGCATATATGATGTTACATGCATAATATGGATTGAGAATTGGTACTGCATTGCATTAAAGCATAACATTAGCATGATTATCTTACTAAGCCGTTGGCTTAGCGCGATAGTGTTTAATCGCGCAGGTAATAGAGTTGATAGAGTTGATCCCGAAAGCTCTTCGAAACCGACTGAGGGTAGACAGTGAAGAGTTGATTTTGGAGACTTAAAGATCAAAGAAAACTTGCCAATCATGTATAACTCTTTTATATTTTGTAAAGTATTGATTAAATGTACATATATGTATATTTGTAAATATGGAATTAAGTGTTTTCAAATATGTAAATATGTAAATATTTTATGACTTCCGCTGTGTAATAACTATATGTATGTATATATATATATATATCTAATGTGTTTTATTTTAAAAGTAAATGATCTACTTTCCTATAATATATAATGATAATAGTATTATATCTATTTAAATGTTTTGAATGTTGATGAAAATCGTAGCATCCCTATGTTTGGTGCACTTATGCTACATTGTTGTGGTTGTAGTGTGTGTGCATTGGATGTGGGGGTGTTACAATGTAATTCTTCAGGAGGCATGTGATTCGAGTTACCATACATCTGACATTGCTGGCACTTCTTTACAAACTCAATACAATCTTTCTCCTTGGTCAACAAGTAGTAACCTTGTCGAATAATCTTCTTAACTAGGGCCAAACCACTCATGTGTGGACCGCAATTTCCCGCATGTATTTCTGACATGATACGCTCCACTTCAGGTTTTCTTAAACATCTCAAATGCACCCCATCGGGCCATCTTCGATACAACTTCCCATGGAAGGTGATGTATTGCAATGACCACCGCCTTACGGCTCTTCTCTCTTTCTTTGTTGCCCCCAGCAGGTATTCTCTTTCTTTCAAAAATCGCCTTATAGTATCATACCACGCGTCATGATCCATATCAATCTCCATGATTGTTTCATATTAATAGCAAGGAGTTGATGAACTGGTCAAGATCAGAGGCTTAAGGAATAAGCTGACAAGGTTTTCCCATACCGAAGCCAATGTGGCTAGGGCATCAGCCATCTAATTTTCTTCTCTTGATAGGTGTATAAACCTACACTCTTTAAAGTTCTTCTTCATCATGGTCAGGAAATGGTGGCATGGTTTTAATTTTTCCTCTTTCAACTCCCACTCTCCATTTACTTGGGATACTACTAGCAATGAATCGCCAAAAACTTCCACCTTATCCACCTTCATAATCATTAGGGTTTCCAAACTAAAAATACAAGCTTCGTATTCCACCATATTATTGGTTTCCCTAAATTTCAACTTTTTGGCTAAAGGGATAAGTTCCCCCTTGGACGATTCTAGTACAACTCCCAAACCTGTTCCTTTCTTGTTTACTGCTCCATCAAAATACATTTTCCACCCTTGTACTTCAATTGCTTCTAAATGTTCATCCAAAAATTCCAAGATTACCTCTTCGCTTTCTGGTAATGGTTGTTGGGCCAGGAATTCTGCCACCGCTCTACCTTTGATTGTTTTCCTGGTTACATACTCAATCTCAAATTCTTCTAATATTATCAACCATCGATCATATTTCCCAATCAAAGAGGGTGTCTCCCTTAAGTACTTCATTGGATCCAGCCTGGAAATTGCTTGCACACTATACGATTGAATGCAATGCCGCAACTTCTTAGAAGACCTAACCACAGCTATAAAGGTCTTTTCAATGATACTATACTTAATTTCATAAGGTAGGAGCTTTCTACTCAAATAGTAAACTGCATGCTCAATCCCTGACTCATCTGCTTGGGCTAGCATGGCTCCTATCGACTCTTCTTCTACTACTAAGTACAGTAATAGAGGTTTGCCAGGTTTAGGTAATTTTAAAATAGGTGGATTTAACAAATACTCTTTTATTTCCTTAAAGGCCTTTTGACACTCTTCATTCCATATGACCAGCTGATTCTTTCTAAGCAATTTGAAGATAGGCTCACAGATTGTTGTGAGCTTTGCTATAAATCTGCTAATGTACTGTAGTTTACCAATGAATCCCTGAACTTCTCTCTCCGTCTTTGGGGCTGGCATATCCCTGATTTCTTTGACTTTGTCAGAATCAATCTCAATGCTATTCGGACCAATTACATGTCCCAATAATTTACCTGAGGTAACACCGAATACACACTTCTTTGGGTTTAATCTTAGCTTATATTTCAAAGCTCTATCGAAGAATAATTCTAAGTTTTGGAAGTGTTGCTCCATTATCATCAACATATACTTCAACTTCTTTGTGCACCATGTCATGAAATAGTGTGGTGGCCATCATTTGGTAGGTTGCTCCAGCATTCTTTAAGCCGAACGGCATCACCCTATAACAAAATATACCCCATGTAGTAATGTAAGTAGTTTTGGTTTTATCCTCTTGGGCCATTAACACTTGGTTGTATCTGAAAAATCCATCTACAAATGAGTGTAGCATGCTAGAGGCTGCACTATCAATGAGAACATCTATATGAGGTAAAGGAAAATCATCCTTAGGGGAAGCCTTGTTCAAATCTCTATAGTCCACACAAACCCTTATTCTTCCATCTTTCTTTGGCACGGGTACTATGTTGGCTAACCAATCTGGATATTCTATCACTTCAAGGAACTTCACTTGTATTTGCTTAGTGACCTCTTCTTTAACCAATTTAGCCCACTCAGGTCTTAATTGCCTAAGCTTTTGTTTGACAGGTTTTATGTGAGTGTGAGTTGGAATATGATGCTCGGCTATGTCTCGATCTATTCCAGGCATATCCTCATAAGACCAAGCAAACACTTCTTCATATTTTTTGAATATTTTTTCAAATCTCTCTCTCTCATCAGTAGTAAGGTCAGATGCTATGCTGATATTTTTAGGAAAAGAAAACCTCATAATCCTCATACAAAGCAGACAAATCAAAATCATTATTCTCAAAATCATAAGGGAGGATGTCTTCAAAATTTTCTTCAACTAGAGCAGCAATCTTCTCCGGAGTCTTCTAAGCTTTCAGGACAACTTCATTCTTCTCTTTTGGATCGGAGTCTTTGTTGGCTTGCAAGGTGAGCTCTTTCTTCACTTGCTCCACTAGCTTAGCAACATCTGCAAAAATTTCAAAACCTGGGATTAACTTACCCATGAACATGATCAGCTCGGGCTTTCCTGGAGTGGTCTCATATCTGGAGCCTTGCAAAGATATCTTCAAGTGGTGGGAAGCTCATCTTCTCACTCTTCTTTGGCTGGACATCATTGGCTTCATCATATTCCAACCCTTTCTTGGAAGTTTGAGTTCTAAAATCTAGCAACTTTGTCAAACCGGCTTTACTCTTTCCAAGACCAGCTCCAGGAAGGTAGTTCATGTTCTTCATCATATTCAAGACTTTGGAGTCCACTACTTCATCATCAGAAATTGTAGCTACTTGAAAACCATTGAGAGGCCTCTCAATCATTAGAGCATTAACAATCTCATTATCTTCAGCTTCAATGACCACTGTCTCATCTCCGTTGGGGAACGGGTGGAAGGAACTCCACCAAGAGGATGAAACCATGGTCACCCCAAGATTAAGGCGAAGGTAACCGGTATGTCTAAAATAATAAACTCAATAATAGATTCAATTGGACCAACCTTGACAGCCGCTTTGAAAGTCCCTTCAGCGTGTCTCTTAGTGTTGTCATAAGCCCGAATTGTTACTTCGGTTGAATTTAGGTCCCTTGTTGACATAGCTAGCTTTGAAAATATCTTAAGTGGAAAAAAATTTATGGCGGACCCATCATCAACCATTACACAAGGAGTCCTCTTCCCCTTGATTTCTAATTTGATAAAGAGAGGGCGGATGTGGTCTCTCCCCTCTTTCGGTAAGTCCGCATCCGAAAAAGAAACTGTTCCCATATTAACTTCACTCTTTTTGTAATATCCCAAAATGTGCCCTAGAAGTTTTGATATAATTGTTGTTTTATTTGGATTAAATGTATATGATTCATTGCGAAGAGAAAAGAAGTGAAGAGAGTGTATATGTTGTATATATGGAAATATATACAACATATACACAAGTCAAAGTGAATTATGGTCAAAGAAGATCTTTATTTGTATTATTAATGAATTAATTAATTAAAGGAAAATAAGAAAATAAAATGGATGGAAGAGAGGAAATTTGATTATTTTAATATTAAAACAATTGGTGGAGGTTTTAAAGAGATTGAGTATTTGACTTTTCCTTCTCATTTTCTTTTCCTTTTCTTTTCTTTTCCTTTCTTGGAAGGGCATCTCAAAGCAAGAGAGCAAGAGAGGGGTTGTGATTTCCAAGCTCTAAATTAAAGAAAGATTCAAGTGATTAAGTTGGAGAATTTTGAAGTGTCATCAACTTTGGTAAGTTCTCTCTTGATTTCTTTTGTTTTAATTGAAGTTGTGTTTGAGTTTGATAGATTGTTGATAGTAAGAGTGTGGTTGATATGTGTTGTTTGATTGTGTTGTTTAAGAGTGTTTAGTTCAATTGATTATGGATTTTGGGGTTGGATTGATGGAAAGAGTAAGTTTGTTGAAAGAGAAAGTGTTGTGGTTGTGTTTTGGGTTTGTGGTGATAATTATGAATTGTGTTTGATGTATGTTTTGAGTTGTTTGGTGTTTTTGCAAGTTTATTATGGTTTTTGGGTGTGTTTAATTAAGTTTGTTTTAAGTGGGAAATGGTGAAAGAAAGTGGTTTGTTGGATGTAGTGTTGATGTTGCCGGAAACTGTATTTTTGGCCTGACACGCCCATGAGCACGACCAGATCTTTAGGCATGTCAATGGTTCTGTGTTTTTGGATGGGTGACACGAGCAGTGACACGCCCATATCACTGAGCGTGTCATAGCTACTGTAATGTTGGTGGATTGACACAGCCATGAGCACGCCCGTGTTGTTGGACGTGTCAATGTTTCTGTGAGATAGAATGTATTACACATTCAGTGACACGCTCGTGGTTCTGAGCGTGTCAAAGCTTCTGTGTTGTGAGTTTAGGGCACGGTCAGGGACACGCCTGTGTTGTTGAGCGTGTCATGTGTAGAGTTTGCATCTCATGTGAATTATTCCTTTTGTATTAGGTTGTGAAGAGGTTGATTTGCCTTAACCTAAGAGGTGAAGAATTTTTGGAAGAGGAAAGTTGTAGATGGGTGTAAGTTGTTCCTACGGTAAGTACAAACTACATGGTTGCATACACTTATATGATTTTGATACTTAACCTATTTGATTGTACATATGTTAGGTAATTGATTACACTGTTAATACATTTGATGAATGTTATGTTTTATATAATGTGAATGATTGATGATGAATTGAGATATAATGAGATGTGAAGCCAATGTGATTGGTTATAATGATTCAAATGAAGCAAGTGGAGCCATGGTTGTTGGCTATGATGATGATGTCTAATGCAATCAATTATGTATACTCTATTGATGAGATATGGAGCCATGTTTGTTGGCTAAAATGATAATGATGCCAATGAGATGATTGAGGCATGGTTGCCTAAGTGATGATGAGAAAATGAGAATGAAATTGATAATTAAATAATGAATGAATTGTGTGTCTAATGTGTTATTCCATTTTCAGAGTTTTGTTGTTGGTGGCATGCCTATAGTAACAATCTCTTGAAGTTAGGTTGGGCTTGATCCTTGAAGCCAAGTTGGGTTGAAGTTTAGCATGCTTAACTCCCCTTGAAGCTTGGTTGGGTCTAGTGCTTGAAGCCTAATTGGGATGTTACAACCTTTGAAGCTAGGTTGGGTTTGGTTCTTGAAGCCAAGTTGGGTTGATACTTAGCATGCTTTGTTCCCCTTGAAGCTTGGTTGAACCTAAATCCTTGAAGCCTAGTTGGGATAATAATGATGATAAATGTGATAATTAATCCAAAACATTAACTCTGAAAGTTGAATGGCATATTAGTGTTTTTGGGCCCATGCTTGTCTTTGTTAAATGTGATTCTTGAATGGTGATACATGTTTATCTTTTCTTTAATATGAACTATGGAGTGAGATATAATATTATGAGATGATTATAATACATGAGTAACTTGATGAGAATGAATGTGGCTTGGAATGTTATGTTGAGTAATAAAATTATGAAACTTGATTATGTGACAGTGGCATTGCATCAAAGCATAATATTATTGTAGTTTGTACCACTAAGCCGTTGGCTTAGTGTGATTCATCGCGCAGGTGACAGGGAAGAACCGGAGAGTTCCTCTGGGCCGAGTAGAATCTAGATCTTGAGGTGTTGATAGTGAAGATTAAAGATCAAAGACATACTGCCAATCATGTATATATTTTATGTTTTGTAAAACTTAAGTTTTGATGTATATGTATTTGTAAATATTTGTTATATTTTCTGCTGTGTTTTGAATAAACATTTTATCTATTGTGTATTATAAATTCCCCTAAATGTTTTAAATTTATTCATATTATTGAAAAGGGATTATTTGTATGTTTTTTAAACCGTGGCATACCTATAATCAGTATACGTATATTACGATCGTATTAGCATGCTGTGTACGTATACAGGGTATAGGGGTGTTACACATATTTTGGTATCAGAGCCTAGGTTTGAGATTCTCAACCTAGGTGAGTTGTAAGGAAATTTTGAGTTTTAAAATATTGTTTTTAAATAAGATACATGTTTTGGTATGGCAGTCTTTGATCTTTAATGAGGTATATTCTGCTGTGTGTGCAGAGATAGGTAGAGATGGCATCTCATTCACGACAGTCTGTAGAAGGTAGTGCTCAGAGTGTAGCTCCTGAAGAGAGTAGAGATGGAGCTAGGGTTGAGAGAGTTAGTGAGGCACCTGTTTCTGTGCCAGAGAGATCAGCTGCAGATGAGGTTCCGCCGGGTTGGTTAAGGCATATGGTAGAACTATTTAGACAAGCTCCAGTGCAGCCACCACCGCCACCACAGCCTCAGGTGCCGGTAAGACATTATGATAAGTTGAGGAAATATGGGGCTGAGGATTTCTTGGGCACTACCGATCCTACAGTGGCTGAGCAGTGGTTGGATAAAGTGCAGAGGATATTCATTCATTTACAAGCTACTCCAGATGAGAAATTTGACTATGTCAGATCCCTCCTTCAGAAAGATGCTTATGACTGGTGGAAGATGGTCCCTCATGCCATGGATGATCCACCTATATTATCTTATGGTGATTTTCTGAGGGAGTTCGAACAGAAATATACTCCAAGGGAGTATAAAGATATTAAGAAGATGGAATTCTTGAATTTGAGGCAAGATAACCGGACGGTAACAGAGTATGAGATTGAGTATATCCAGTTGAGTCACTATGCAGGGGGATTATCTCTGATGAAATCGACCGGTGCAGAAGATTTGAGGAGGGATTGAGGCCCTCTATTATGTGCATTGTTGCTAGTTCTCGGTACCAGGATTTCTCTCAGCTTGTTGCAGCAGCTAGAAGTGTTGAGAGAGCACAGAGCATTGCAGCAGCTGCTACTGAGGAGGAGACTAGAGTAAGGAGACCCCAGTTTGAGGAAGGGTCTTCATCTATGAAGAGGGGCAGAGGAAGTTTTATTTCGAGGATCAGTAGGAGTAAGAAGCAGTTGGGCAGATCAGTTCAGTATCAGAGGCAAAGGCTGAGACCGACAGTTTCTGTAGCTAGTGCCCTGACTCCAGTAGTTCAGAGGTCTACTCCACCTATATGTGTTCACTGTGGTAGGCCCCATGGGGGTGTTTGTTGGAAGACGGGTGGATTGGGGAGTATGCTTTAGGTGTGGGTCACCAGATCACTTTATTAAAGATTGCCCTGAGATGCAGGATGATAGACAGGCTGATACTGCCGCTTCTCGACCCAGTGTCAGTAGAGGTGGTCGAGGGGGTAGAGGTTTCAGTAGAGGTGGTAGATCCGGGTTTAGTCAGAGAGGAGGATCTTCATCCAGAGGCAGTAGGCCAGATGAGGCCGGATCTTCTCAGAGAGTATATGTGATGCAGAGGCAGCCGGATGCTTTAGCAGTTATAGTGGGTACATTTTCTTTATTTGGCATTTTAGTTCTTGCTTTGATTGATCCAGGATCTACTGTGTCTGAATTGCATTCAGAGTCCTTAGGATTTGATGTCTTAGTGACAAATCCTTTAGGACATAGTGTTGTGGTGAGTAAGGTGCATCGTGATAGTGCTGTTGTGGTGCAAGGTGAGGAGTTTCTTGGTGATTTGATTGAAATGCCTTTTAAAGAATATGATTTGATTTTAGGCATGGATTGGTTGTCTAAGCATGGAGCTGTAGTAGACTGTCAAAAGAAATGTGTTACTTTGAGAACCAGTAATGGTAAGAGTGTGATGGTATTTAGTGAGCAGAGACAACTTGCATCCTTGTTGGTATCAGCTGTAACAGCTAGAAGGTTGATTAGAAAAGGGTGTGATGCTTATCTTGCTCATGTTGTGGATACTAGAGTAGTGGGTTCTCAACTTGATAGTATACCTACAGCTGCAAAATTTCCAGATGTGTTTCCTGGGGAGTTGCCAGGGTTACTCCCTGAGAGAGAGGTTGAGTTTGGTATCGATTTGTTGCCTGGTACCACTCCTATCTCTATCACTCCTTATCGAATTGCACCTACTGAATTGAGAGAGTTGACGGTGCAGTTGCAGGAGTTATTGGATAAAGGGTTTATTCGCCCTAGTGTTTCTCCGTGGGGAGCTCCTGTGTTGTTTGTGAAGAAGAAGGATGGTACTTTGAGATTGTGCATCGATTATAGGCAATTGAACAAAGTAACTATCAAGAATAAGTATCCTTTGCCTAGAATTGATGATCTCTTTGATCAGTTGAAGGGAGCAGCGGTGTTTTCCAAAATTGATTTGAGATTAGGGTACCATCAATTGAGGGTTAGAGCTGAAGATGTTTCTAAGATAGCTTTCCGCACAAGATATGGGCATTATGAGTTCTTGGTAATGCCTTTTAGATTGAAGAATGCACCTGCAGCTTTCATGGATTTGATGAATAGGGTGTTTAGGCCCTATTTGGATCAGTTTGTGGTAGTTTTCATCGATGATATTCTGGTGTATTCGCGTAATGAAGAAGAACATGACAAGCATCTGCGAATTGTATTACAGAGCTTGAGAGAGAAGCAGTTATATGCTAAACTGTCAAAGTGTGAGTTTTGGCTTGACCAAGTAACTTTTCTAGGTCATATAGTTTCAGCAGATGGTATAAGAGTCGATCCAAGTAAAGGTGAAGCTATTTTGAATTGGAGTCCTCCAAAGTCAGTGACTGAAGTTAGAAGTTTTCTGGGTTTGGCAGGCTATTATCGAAGGTTTGTAAAAGGTTTTTCTTTGATAGCTACTCCACTCACCAGATTGCTTCAGAAGGGAGTTAGATTTGTGTGGACAGATCAGTGTCAAGCTAGTTTTGTGCAGTTGAAAGAAATGTTGACTCAAGCACCTATTCTTACTTTACCCATGGAAGATAAACCTTATGTGATTTACAGTGATGCTTCACATAATGGTTTAGGATGCGTCTTGATGCAAGAGGGTAAAGTTATAGCTTATGCTTCTTGGCAGTTGAAGTCGCATGAGCTCAATTATCTGACACATGATTTGGAATTGGCAGCTATAGTCTTTGCTTTGAAGATTTGGTGACACTATTTGTATGGGGAGAAATGTTTTATCTATACGGATCATAAAAGTTTGAAATATTTGGGTGTCCAGAGGGAGCTGAATCTTTGGCAAAGGCGATGGTTAGAGTTGACCAAAGACTATGACTATTTGATTGATTATCATCCTGGTAAGGCAAATGTAGTTGCTGATGCTTTGAGTCGAAAGTATTTAGCAGGTTTGGCTGTTTATTCGCTCTCGTTGCTTATTGAGTTGAGAGCGTTGCATGTTAGTTTTAAAGCATGTGATGATGGTGCATTGTTGGCTCAGTTGCAGTTGAGACCAGTATTGTTGGATCAGATTAAGGAGGCTTAATTGGCAGATGAGAAAATTCAGAAGATTGTTTCAGATTGCCAAAATGGGGAGAGCCGAGATTTCTTTGTGAGAAGCGATGGTAGCCTTTAGTTTAAGGATAGATTGTGTGTTCCTGATGATGATAGTTTGAAAAAGGTTATTTTGGAGGAAGCACACCAATCGGTTTTTACTATGCATCCGGGAAGTACAAAGATGTACCATGATTTGAAACAACATTACTGGTGGTCAGGTATGAAGAGAAACATAGCGGAATTTGTATCCAAATGTCTCACTTGTCAGAGGGTAAAAGCTGAGCATCAAGTTCCAACTGGGTTGCTTCAACCTTTAACAGTGCCTGAATGGAAATGGGAGAGAGTGACAATGGATTTTGTATCTGGTTTGCTATTGAATCAGAAAAAGCATGATGCTATTTGGGTGATTGTTGATCGGTTGACAAAGACAGCTCATTTTCTTCCTGTTAGAATGGACTATTCTCTTGAGAGATTGGCTGAGCTGTATATCAGTGAGATAGTGAAGTTGCATGGAGTCCCAATTTCTTTAGTGTCTGATCGAGATCCTAGATTTATTTCAAGGTTTTGGAAAAGTTTGCATAATGCATTGGGTTCTCGATTACACTTTAGTACTACTTTTCATCCACAGACAGATGGGCAGTCAGAGAGAGTGATACAGATTATTGAGGATATGTTGAGAAGCTGTGTCATTGATTTCTCTGGAAGTTGGGACAGACTTTTGCCACTTGTGGAATTTGCTTACAACAACAGTCATCAATCTAGTATTGGTATGGCACCATTTGAGGCATTGTATGGTAGAAGATGAAGAACACCTTTATGTTGGAATGAAATTGGAGAGGGCAAGTTAATTGGTCCTGATTTGGTTAAAGAGACTGAAGAGAAAGTGAAGATAATTCGCGATCGGTTGAAAGCAGCTTCAGATCGGCAGAAGTCTTATTCAGATTTGAAGAGGAGAGACATAGAGTTTGATGTTGGAGATAAAGTATTTTTGAAAGTGTCTCCTTGGAAAAAGATATTGAGATTTGGTCAAAGAGGGAAGCTGAGTCCTCGTTTCATTGGACCGTATGAAGTTTTAGAAAGAGTTGGGCCAGTTGCTTATCGTCTTGCTTTGCCGCCTGAGTTGGATAGAATCCATAATGTCTTCCATGTTTCTATGTTGCGGAGGTACAGATCAGATCCATCTCATATCTTGCCGGTTGAATCCATTGAGGTGAGTTCGGATCTGACATTTGAAGAAGAACCAGTTGCTATTTTGGCACATGAAATGAAAGAGTTGAGACATAAGAAGGTGCCACTGGTGAAGGTTCTTTGGAAGAATCATGGTAGAGAAGAGGCAACTTGGGAGAGTGAGCAAGCAATGCGAGATCAATATCCTCAATTATTTCAGACTTGATAACAGGTAATTTCGAGGACAAAATTTCTTTTAGAGGGGGAGAATTGTAATATCTCAAAATGTGCCCTAGAAGTTTTGATATAATTGTTGTTTTATTTGGATTAAATGTATATGATTCATTGGGAAGCGAAAAGAAGTGAAGAGAGTATATATGTTGTATATATGGAAATATATACAACATATACACAAGTCAAAGTGAATTATGATCAAAGAAGATATTTATTTGTATTATTAATGAATTAATTAATTAAAGGAAAATAAGAAAATAAAATGGATGGAAGAGAGGAAATTTGATTATTTTAATATTAAAAAACTTGGTGGAGGTTTTAAAGAGATTGAGTATTTGACTTTTCCTTCTCATTTTCTTTTCCTTTTCTTTTCTTTTCCTTTCTTGGCCGGGCATCTCAAAGCAAGAGAGCAAGAGAGGGGTTGTGATTTCCAAGCTCTAAATTGAAGAAAGATTCAAGTGATTAAGTTGGAGAATTTTGAAGTTTCATCAACTTTGGTAAGTTCTATCTTGATTTCTTTTGTTTTAATTGAAGTTGTGTTTGAGTTTGATAGATTGTTGATATTAAGAGTGTGGTTGATATGTGTTGCTTGATTGTGTTGTTTAAGAGTGTTTGGTTCAATTGATTATGGATTTTGGGGTTAGATTGAAGGAAAGAGTAAGTTTATTGAAAGAGAAAGTGTTGTGGTTGTGTTTTGGGTTTGTGGTGATAATTATGAATTGTGTTTGATGTATGTTTTGAGTTGTTTGGTGTTTTTGCAAGTTTATTATGGTTTTTGGGTGTGTTTAATTAAGTTTGTTTGAAGTGGGAAATGGTGAAAGAAAGTGGTTTGTTGGATGTAGTGTTGATGTTGCCGGAAACTGTATTTTTGGCCTGACACGCCCATGAGCACGACCAGATCTTTAGGCATGTCAATGGTTCTGTGTTTTTGGATGGGTGACACGAGCAGTGACACGCCCATATCACTGAGCGTGTCATAGCTATTGTAATGTTGGTGGATTGACACGGCCATGAGCACGCCCGTGTTGGTGGACATGTCAATGTTTCTGTGAGACAGAATGTATTAGACGTTCAGTGACACGCTCGTGGTTCTGAGTGTGTCAAAGCTTCTGTGTTGTGATTTTAGGACACGGTCACGCCCGTGTTGTTGAGCGTGTCATGTGTAGAGTTTGCATCTCATGTGAATTATTCCTTTTGCATTAGGTTGTGAAGAGGTTGATTTTCCTTAACCTAAGTGGTGAAGAATTTTTGGAAGAGGAAAGTTGTAGATGGGTGTAAGTTGTTCCTAAGGTAAGTACAAACTACATGGTTGCATACACTTATATGATTTTGATACTTAACCTATTTGATTGTACATATGTTAGGTAATTGATTACACTGTTAATACATTTGATGAATGTTATGTTTTATATAATGTGAATGATTGATGATGAATTGAGATATAATGAGATGTGAAGCCAATGTGATTGGTTATAATGATTCAAATGAAGCAAGTGGAGCCATGGTTGTTGGCTATGATGATGATGTCTAATGCAATCAATTATGTATACTCTATTGATGAGATATGGAGCCATGTTTGTTGGCTAAAATGATAATGATGCCAATGAGATGATTGAGGCATGGTTGCCTAAGTGATGATGAGAAAATGAGAATGAATTTGATAATTAAATAATGAATGAATTGTGTGTCTAATGTGTTATTCCATTTTCAGAGTTTTATTGTTGGTGGCATGCCTATAGTAACAATCTCTTGAAGTTAGGTTGGGCTTGATCCTTGAAGCCAAGTTGGGTTGAAGTTTAGCATGCTTAACTCCCCTTGAAACTTGGTTGGGTCTAGTCCTTGAAGCCTAATTGAGATGTTACAACCCTTGAAGCTAGGTTGGGTTTGGTTCTTGAAGCCAAGTTGGGTTGATACTTAGCATGCTTTGTTCCCCTTGAAGCTTGGTTGAACCTAAATCCTTGAAGCCTAGTTGGGATAATAATGATGATAAATGTGATAATTAATCCAAAACATTAACTCTGAAAGTTGAATGGCATATTAGTGTTTTTGGGCCCATGCTTGTCTTTGTTAAATGTGATTCTTGAATGGTGATACATGTTTATCTTTGCTTTAATATGAACTATGGAGTGAGATATAATATTATGAGATGATTATAATACATGAGTAACTTGATGAGAATGAATGTGGCTTGGAATGTTATGTTGAGTAATAAAATTATGAAACTTGATTATGTGACAGTGGCATTGCATCAAAGCATAATATTATTGTAGTTTGTACCACTAAGCCGTTGGCTTAGTGTGATTCATCGCGCAGGTGATAGGGAAGAACCGGAGAGTTCCTCTACGCCGAGTAGAATCTAGATCTTGAGGTGTTGATAGTGAAGATTAAAGATCAAAGACATACTGCCAAACATGTATATATTTTATGTTTTGTAAAACTTGAGTTTTGATGTATATGTATTTGTAAATATTTGTTATATTTTCCGCTGTGTTTTGAATAAACATTTTATCTATTGTGTTTTATAAATTCCCCTAAATGTTTTAAATTTATTCATATTATTGAAAAGGGATTATTTGTATGTTTTTTTAAACCGTGGCATACCTATAATCAGTATACGTATATTACGATCGTATTAGCATGCTGTGTACATATACAGGGTATAGGGGTGTTACACTTTTCTTCATATTTCATTACCCCTCCAATTTTTATGAAGTTTATCAGCTCCTCTGGTGTCGTGGAGGTAGAGATTGGCATGCGAGCCAAGGCTTTGGCCATAGTTTCTCGGTGCTTTTTAGAAGTAGCTAATAAGTCCCAAATGCTATCACTTGCTTGGGTTCTTTTGAATTGCTTGAGCATAACGTCATCTTCTTCTACTTCAACTTCCTTACCCTTATTAGTTTCTACCTGCTTAGGTGATGGCCTTGCATAAGGCTTACCGGATCTAGTGTTCATCACCTCATCTTCTTCGGGCTCGGACCAAGTCCACTCCTCCTTCTTGGATACAATATCATCTTCACTATCACTTGAATCCCAAAACCCGTTGACAACACAAATTGTTACTTCTCCACCCATCATAGCTTGTTTAATTTCACCAAATACCTCTTCTTCTTTGGTTGCTTCTCCACCCACATCTTGAAAAGAAGACATGACAAAATCCTCATGCAAACCTCCTCCAATCATGAAGGTTGATGGTGGTGGTACCCTATTGAATTTTGGTAATGGGTTGTCTTTGGTGTTTGGCTTATTAGGCTCGGGTAGCTTCCCATTATCAATTAGATTTTGGATCTCATGTCTCAACCTCACACATCTATCCGTGTCATGCCCTTGCATTTGGTGAATTTGACAAAATGCTTTAGTGTCAAAATTAGGTGGGAGAGGGTTAGGCAGAGGACGAGGATTTGAGGGTTGTAGTAATCCCTTTCTTTGAAGTTTATTGAGAACGCAAGACATCGGCTTCCCTAATTCCAAAAATTGTCTCCTCGTTCCTTGGTTAGTAGCATTAACACCGATGACCTTTTGCATGCTTTGGCTACCAGATTGATAGCTCCCTTTCTCATTCCTTTTTGTTGCAAAATGACTCTTCTGTCTCTCCCATTCTTCAATTTGCAAACCAGCTTGAAGAAGGTCTTTGAAATCATGGATGAGTGTATGAGACATCCTCTCACGAAGACTAGGCAACACCTATCTCACAATCATCCTTATTTGATCGGATTCATCGGGCCTCTTCTTGAGCAAAGCAGCCTTGTTTCTCCATCTCTTCACATAATCCACAAAGTTCTCATTCGACCTTTGCCTAATGGACTCCACTTCCATTAAGGTAACTTTCAACTCGACATTATACCCATATTGCTGGATGAAGGTCTTGTATAGCAAATCCCAATTCTTTTGTGTTCCATCATCTAAGGTATTGAACCAATTTTGGACAACAGGGTCCAATGAGAGCATGAAGTACCTTAGAGTTTGAGCCTTAGTAGCTCAGGCAGACTGCATAGCAGTGATATACTGCTTCACATGGAGATGAGGATTTCCAGTACAATTGTATTTAGCAAAGGAAGGCATCTTGAACTTATAAGGGACCTCCTCATCTTGTTCAAATAGTTTGTCGATCTCAGACAACTCTTCGATTTTCAACTTCTTCTCAAATTTCTTTTCTAAATTGGCAATCATCTTTTCAATATCAGAAGTTTCGGTCTTCTCCATAGTTGATCTTTCAACAATCTTCGGTTCCTTTTTCTTCTCTTGAGCATCTTGGTAGTATTGAGCCCAATCATCATCATCATCAATGATCACTTTTTCATCATCAAAAACCACTTCACAAACTTTAGTCTTCCCTTTGTCCCTTGGCTTCTTAGTGCTAGCAGATGCCTCGACATGATTCTCTAAGATTGCAGTCAATTGGTTCTTCATGGTCTCAGCTAGGGCCTCTTTTATTTCTTCCATCTTGGCGTTGAGGGCCTCATCTACCATCCTTTGAATTTGTTCGAGCTCCATTGTTTTTGGTGAGCAAGTGATTGAGTCATTGCTAGATACTTTGTCTCCAGCGTAGGTCAGATTGTTGTAAGCTTTTGAACTATCGTAATCCAGGGTTGTGAGTGTGAGCCGGATTTTTGCTCCCACTCCCTGTGGAATGGTTCTTGCGACTTAGGCAAGAGATTGGGTACTTGGACCCGAGCTTGAATTGATTTGGGTACTTGGACCAGAGATTGGGTACTTGGACCTGAGCTTGAATTGATTTGGGTACTTGGACCCGAGATTGGGTACTTAGACCCGAGCTTGAATTGATTTGGGTAATTAGACCCGAGAATGGGTGCTTGGACCCGAGATTGGGTACTTGGACCTGAGCTTCAATTGATTTGGGTACTTGGACCCGAGATTGGGTGCTTGGACTCGAGATTGATTTGATATGGGTACTTGGACCCGAAATTGGGTATTTAGACCCGAGCTTGAATTGATTTGGGTACTTGGACCCGAGATTGGGTGCTTGGACCCAAGATTGATTTGATTTGGATACTTGGACCCGAAAATGGGTGCTTGGACCCGAGCTTGAATTGATTTGGGTACTTGGACCTGAGATTGGGTGCTTAGACCCGAGATTGATTTGATTTGGTTACTTGGACCTGAGATTAGATTTGATTTGGCTACTTAGACCAGAGAATGGGTGCTTGGACCTGATATTGAATTGGAATTGGGCACTTGGACCCGAGATTGAATTGAATTTGGGTGCTTGGACCCGAGATTGAATTGAATTTGGGACCCGAGATTGAGTTTGACTGACCTTTTATCATTTGAGAAATTCGACTGCTTTGGTTATTTTATGCATTGTGGTTTTTCACCCTCATAATGGATCTTCATCCTTTGAGATCGGGTCTTTATCTTTGAAAATGAATCTTCATCTTTTGACATCGGGTCTTTACCCTTGAAAAATGGATCTTCATCCTTTGAGATTAGGTCTTCACCCTTGCAAATGGATCTTCATCCTTTGAGATCGGGTATTCACCCTTGCAAATGGATCTTCATCCTTGAAGATTGGGTCTTCACCCTTGCAAATGGATCTTTATCCTTTGAGATCGGGTCTTCACCCTTGTAAGTGGATCTTCATCCTTTGAGATTGGGTCTTTACCCTTGAAGCATGGATCTTTATCCATTGGACTTCGGGTCTTCACCCTTGAAAGTGGATCTTCATCCTTTAAACTTCGGGTCTTCACCCTTTGAAATTGGATCTTCAATTAGGTCTTCACCTTTGAAAATGGATCTTCATCCTTGAAAATCGGGTCTTTACCCTTGAAACAAGGATCTTTATCCATTGGAGGTCGGGTCTTTACCCTGGCTTAAGCTCTTTTAGCTGGATTGATCTTTTGTCTTTTGCATCTTCATTCTTTTGAGAATTCTAATTTTCTTTTTTTTTATTCCATTCTTTTTTGTTCTTCCTTTGCACTTTTGCAAAAAATTCAGCCCTTTTTAGCTAGCCTTCATATCCTCTCCTTTTTCCCCTGCGTGGTGAGATATTTGCAAGTGAGTTTGAAAATGTTTTACATATAAACTCAAAAAAATTGAAAAGGAGAAACTTTGCCCCCTGTGTAGGCTCAAACCCATGATTTTTCTATGCAGACTCTGATTCATGTTATTGTACATAGTTCTTCGCACAAGCATGTACTCCTTCTCTTTGCAAGATTACTGGAGCTTTCTCAAGCAATGAGCTTTCTATGCTCCCTGATTTGATATCTTCTTTTGATTCTTTACTTCGCAGGGTGTTCGCTGTTCATTTTGCCAAGGAATAGACAACACAAGACAAGAAAGTGTGATGTGATATGCTCATATATGCATGATATGCATGATAATACTCATAGCAGTTTCATTGACTCATAGACCTAGGTTATCAGCAGAAGTATTCTCATTGACTCCTTTTCGACGCTCGTTCAAGTCTTGCATTGGAATGATAGAAAGCTTTGCATCTATGGCTTTTATCTTCAAGATGTTGAAAATATGAATAATGGAGACTCCAAGCAGCAGAGTCAGGGATACATCCTTTTTAAAGCACGTCAGTTGATAGCTTCTTCATGACCTTGCAAATAATCATTTCCTTTGCCCAATGTGTCCTTTGGGAAGTTCAACATACTTCCCTTAACTTGAAGGCTTTGTATGATAAAACACCTTTTTATTTTGAATTTTAATTTTTGAATTTTAAATTTGAATTGAATGTTGGCTTTTCCAAGTTAATGTCAATGTACCTTAGGACTTGATTTTTTCAAATTAACATATCTATAACATGACAACCCTAGTTACCATACTAAACATGGGAATCATTTCTATTTAAGCAAGAATTGTTGCACTTCAGATAGGCACATACATATTACTCGGCCAAAGGTCTCATTGAGTCTAAATATTGTCTATCTCATATGCATGCTTATTCAAACTATCTCCACTAATAGACTCTACCTACCAAGAGAGATCAATAGGTTTTTGATAGGCTTGAAATGGGGTCTATAAGGGACATGGGTTTAAACGAAGGCCATTTTGAGATTGGAGCTGGTGTGACACAATGGATAAATCCTCACACTAAAAATTTCTTGTTTGAATTTTAGGCAGCTTGGAGGCAATCTTGCTAGACTCCAAATTCCTTCTATCTTCTTAGCATTAATCTGGATCTTGATTAGAACAGTTTTTGCCCTTGCAAAAAGTTTGGTACCCAAATTTGTTTCTTTTCTTCTTCTCCCTTTTCTTTCTTTTTGTTTTTCTTACTCTTTCCTTTCTTTGAACATTTTATCATTTTGTCTTTCTTCCTTGTAGGACTGTCAAGTACAGAACTTTTAAGCATTGGATGGTCTTTCTCCTTTTCCTCTGATTTTGATCGAATCTTTGGTTGGGTTGGACCAATTCATGTAATATCCCAAAGTATACCTTAAAAGTTTTGGAATAATTATTGTTATATTTGGATTAAATGTTATAAGTATATTTATTTTAGTGGTAAGAAAAGAGGTAATGAGGAGAGTGTATATGTTGTATATATTGAGATATATACAACATATGCAAGTCAAAAGAAGTGAAAAGTCAAAGAAAGAGTTATTTTTTATTAATTAATTATAAGGAGATTAATTAAGTGGAATTTGAGTGTGTGGAAATGGATGGAGATATTTTGAATATTTTATTGTTTATGCTTGGAGGAGAGGGTTTTGAGGAATGAGTGGCTGTGGAAGTTTGACTTTGCTTTCTTTATTTTCTTCTTTCTTTCTTTCTTCTTCGTGGCTCATCTCCTTTCCTTTTTCTTTTCTTTTCTTTTGGCCGGCACTCCATAGCAAGAGAGCAAGAGAAAGATTTGATTTTCCAAACTCAAGATTGAAGGAAGTTTTCAAGTGATCAAGTTGGAAATTTTAAGAGTTTCTTCATCTTTGGTAAGTTTTCCACTTGATTCTTTGATTTTCTTTGAGTTTGTGAGTTGTCGTTTTGGTTGATATGTGTTTGTTTGATTGTGGTGTGTTTGAGAGTGTTTGGTTCAATTGATTTTGGATTTTGGGGTTGGATTGAAGGAAAGAGTAAGTTTGTTGGAAGAGAAAGTGTTGTGGTTGTGTTTTGGGTTTGTGGTGATGATTATGATTTGTGTTTGATGTAGGTTTTGAGTTGTTTTGGTGTTTTTGCAAGTTTGTTATGGTTTTTGGGGTATGTTTAGTTAAGTTTGTTTGAAGTGGATAATGATGGAAGAAAGTGGTTTGTTGGATGTGTTGTTGTTGCCGGAATCTGCATTTTTGGCCTGACACGCCCATGAGCACGCTTTAGGCATGTCAATGGTTCTGTGTTCTTGGATGGGTGACACGAGCAGTGACACGCCCATGTCACTGAGTGTGTCATAGCTACTGTGTTGGTGAAGGATTGACACGGCCATGAGCATGCCCGTGTTGTTGGACGTGTCAATATTTCTATGAGACAGAATGTATTACACGTTCAGTGACACGCCCGTGGTTCTAAGCATGTTAAAGCTTCTGTGTTGTGAGTTTAGGGCACGATCAGGGACACGCCCGTGTTATTGAGCGTGTCATGTGTAGAGTTTGCCCTAGTTGATTCTTAACCTTATTATCTCATGTGTATCTCTAAGTGAGTGTGTATGATCACTTTTGGTTTAGATTTTGAAGAGAGTTGATTTGCCCTAATCCAAGTGTTGAGGATTCTTGGAAGAGGAGTTTGGTGTGAAGTGAGTTGCTCTTGAGGTAAGTACAAACCCTACATTATTCCATGCATTTATATGACATTGAGACTTAACACATTTGTGTAACACCCCTTCCCGACCTACATGTGTAAGCCGAGTAGAGGTGCCACACTATCCAAAGGTCGTAAATATGAACGCGCGGTCGCTAAAGTGGTAAGCGAGGCCGTATCATTCGCCGTTCTTGTCACCGCGAACCTTACTGTGATTAGAATGATTTGAGTTCCTTGGGTAGCGGTCGTCCATGACTTGGGACGGTCGCTATTCTTTAGGTGCGGTCGCTATTGAGGTCGGGTTTCTGACCGCGAAACCTACTATGATAAGGTTTCATCCTTTAATTGAATGGTGCGGTCGTATTCAGGTGTGGTGCGACCGCTAGAAGTGTTCTGTTCAGCTTTATTTGAAGTAACCTAAGCCTGCAACAATATTCTCCAAACACATGTTAAATGGATCATTCAATTTGAGTTGTCAAGGATCAAAATTGAGATCATTTGTCTAACAATCTCCCGTATTTTGACTTTGACAATTCAAATGGAATGATAAGAAAAATAATAAGTCTAAAATGCTCCCCCTTAACATATGCATGAATCATGGTTAAGTAATCTTGGTGCATTGATATTATTTGATTATCTTGGTGTATTGAATCATGTTTAAACAATCATTCCAAGTTCCAAGTTGTTTACTATTTCTCCCCCATTGTCATAGGCAAAATGCATAGTAAACATCTTGTTTATTAAAAGATGGAGGAAAGTACAAGGAAATTAAGCAACAAACATTCAAGACAAAACATAAAATGCAAACTATTAAGACTAAACATCTTGAAAATTTAAACTATTAAACTATTCAAAATCATCATCCTCATCTATCTCTTCTTCTACTAAAGGAGCTTTTCCTTTATCTTGAGGAGCAAAAGAGGTAGAGCTAGTACTAATGGACTCTTCTTCTTCAGGAAGACTTTGAGTATGATCACTTATATCCCAATCTTCAAGATTGCATTGAGGCAAGTCCAGTTTGCTTTGCATATCATATAGATCATGATGCATGTGAGATATAAGGTCAATTCTCTTGTTCAAGTGCTGGAATCTCTTGGAGACACTTTTCTTGAACCTAGAGAGTTTCCTGGAGAGAGATTTGATACCATTGAGGATGAGTTGAGTAGAGGATGAGGTTGTCACGACCCAATTTGTACATATGTACAGTACGTCCATGTACAGTAAGAGGAGCCGTCCCGAGTAATCACCAAAGAACACGAAGTGAAAGGAAGCTTTATAGGACAAAAAGGACCTAACTGAAAAGATTGTAAAAGTTTTGGGGAGGTGACTGTAATTTCAAAAAGTTTTGGGGAGGTAACTCTAATTTCCAAAAGTTGTACTGGAGGTTCTTAATAGTGCATATAACAGACTCCAGAAATGGAAAGTAGAGAAAAATTGGGTCGAAACGGAACACTACGGTTTTTCCCAAAAACGCATAGTTTAAGAGATACAGTGGATTCTTAACCAAGGGTATTTTTGTCATTCTTGTGATAATAATTTATACACTGGAAAACAAGACACGTAAAGGTATCCGAAGTAAACGGAAGGACTCTGCAGTGATCGATGTTGAAGAACAAACCTCACTGGAGACCCGAATCACGTAAGGACCTAAAGAGAATTTTTACAAAAGTCAAAGGCATGAGCGTAATTTTTATAAATTAGCTCAAAATAAAGAATGAATGTCGGAAATGGAAACTAGAGGTTGAAAGGAGGAGAACGGTACATTTTACGCATCGTAAAACCACCCAGTTACGAAGAAAAGGCAAAACCTTCCATTGAAGGGTATTTTGGTCTTTTCACTTCCACCCATTTTCTAGAAAAGGGACACATGGCATAGTAATTTTCTAGAAAAGAACACATGGCAAAATATTGTTTAAAGACACTTTTGGGTTGGATTAATATTAACCCTCCATATGGCACCATCCTAGTTAAAAATACTTTTGTGGTGGTTACATCTTAACCCTCCAAAATGAAATTAATTAAATAAATGGAAAATGGAAAAATATAAAAAGGGAGAGAAGGATGATTAAAGAACTAAGAACACATATTTTTTCTCTCCATTTTGAGAGGTATGGCCGAATTTTCTCCACCAAAAAAGGGAAGGAATTTTTCAAGTGTTCAAATGGATTTTTGGAAGGAAAAGCTTAATTTTAAGGTAAGGATTCCAATTCTAGCTTTAGTTTATTCATTTGATTGATAGTTTTCAAGTTATCAATGAAAGAAAAGTTGGGAAGATTATGGGAAAGATAAGAAAGTGAAGAGAAATTAGAGTAAATGATTCATACATGTAGAAGTGATGAATAAATGGTAATTAGTAGCTTTAGATAGCAAGAATCAAGGCTTGAACATATGGTTTTTATCATGTTCTTATTATGGAAGTTATGAAAATTATAGGAAATCAAAGGGATAAAGAAGAAGAAGGGAAGAAAGAATAGGACAAGCAAGGAACAAAGCAAATAAACAAGGTTTGGTACTTAAATCATTGCCTTTTCAATTAATTCACATATTTTGCATTATGGGACTTTTGAAATGGTTTTGAAATAATGTTATTATGTGTGGTAAATATGTGGGAAAGTGCTCTTGAACCATTTGTAATCAATTGATTGTGAAAAGAATGAAAACAAAACAAACTAGCTAAACTTTGCTCAATTATCCATAAACTTTGATGAACTTTTAATCACTCCTTTAGTTTGATTTTTGAAAGAGGGACCCTTAGTCTTTCAATGGTATCACAAAAGGAGTCTAAAAATCAATTTTTCAAGAAAAAAATGAATTTCCTTCAAATTTTGAAAATTGGGCCGAATGGTCCCTTTTGGGCACCATTCTGCAGCTTTCATTTTGGGCATTCCGTTGAAGGGGCAAACGAAAGAATTTTTCGACGAAATTTTACATGCATTTAGTTAACTTATGAAAGTGTTTTCCTGCAAAAATTCATCTAAAAGTAAGGTTGTTTACTTAGTCAAAACTGTTTCCAAAGTTGACTGATTTTCAGCAGTAAAAACAGATTTTACTATTTAGTTGTCGCGCGCCATTGCGTTGCCGATTTTACGCACCGCGCTACTATTCATTTGGTCATTTTTCTAAATGTGTTAAAACTTGAATATTATGTTATGGATTGATGTTAAATCATATCAAATGACATGAAGGATAATTGAAAATGATCAGAAAGGCATCATGACAAGCTATTCCGACAATACATGCATTATGGAAAAATCATGGCTTATTGAATATCATGATCAAATTAATTAATAAATTGTTTACGCTCTACTAGGTTATGACAGAACCCTTGAGATAAGGGTATGATGCATTGTACTATTACTGCAGTACTGCTTATGACATGATATGATATTCCGGCTGAAGGCCGATGATTACAATGACATGATCAATGATGCAATGATAATGACCATTGGCACATGTGCAAGAATTATGATGAAAGATAATGAAATATGATCATGACGAGATATGTTTATCATGACCCTTCCTTATCCGCTGACATTCTGTTAAACCAGTAGAGCAACCAAAATGATAAAAGCAAGAAAAATGATTTAAATTCAAATTATTCAGTCAAGCCTTTTTACCTTCTGTGTTTTGTATTTATTCCTTTCAATTATTTAAAGTATATAAATGTATGTTCAAATCATTCTTTCATTTTATTTATTTATTGCAATGAGTTAAGTACCCACTAAGCAATTGCTTAGCGAGTTTAGTTTCCTTCTAAACTCGTAGGTTAAAAGAGGAGACGAGAATGCAGCATGTCCTGCGCAGCTGGCCTTGACTACTACTTTGGATAGGAGTTTGGATATGATGGATTGTAGCAATATGGCATGTACATAAGCTTGTATGATCTAGCAAATAAATGTATAATAATGAAAAGCTAGAACACGTACACTGCTAGTAATCTAATAAATCTTATTTGGGTTTAGCACTTATGTATGCAAGTATAGA
Organism: Garcia nutans; assembly: GCA_947685225.1. Lineage (NCBI taxonomy): Eukaryota > Viridiplantae > Streptophyta > Magnoliopsida > Malpighiales > Euphorbiaceae > Garcia > Garcia nutans. The sequence goes on along the minus strand of CANTUV010000003.1, from coordinate 7,882,778 downwards.
AGTGTGAATTCTTCTTGCAGGATTGTAGTTGAGGTTATAAGGGTGGATTATTGGGAGTGTGCTTGAGTTGAATTGTGAAACAAAATGTTTTTTAAAAATTAAAGAATCAGTTTTGGTGACACTTGGGACCTCCATTTTTAGGGGAGGTTATGGCAAAATTTTTTAAAATCTGCACTTAAAATTGGCTAAGTAAAATATTAAGACACAACCACCATGAGTTAACAGTCCATCTTGGACTATAAACATAGGATAAGATGGGGTGTTACATTTAGTGGTATCAGAGCACCGGGTTAGCCGGTCCTGTAAAATTCAACATAGGAGGATACACATTTTATGTTGGGAGTGGCCATTACCAATGTAAAATGGGATATCCTATAGCAGAATAGAAATGAGAGCATATATCATTTAGGTACAATATGTTGGTATAGTAGAAAGAATAATATAAGGTACATGTGATAAAGGAAAATCTAATAGTGCTTACGTACATGCCATATAGGAAAGTTAATGTGTTGAGTCAAGCCGGCTGCTAATTCTTATCACGATATATGTATACGGTATAAGGTTGCAAGAGGCAAAATCACAAAGAGTTATAGATCAAGAGAAGGAATCACACGCTTTCGTACCCATAAATGTAGAAATGGGTCTCGGACTTATACCACGACCAGCAACGGTGGCTGTGGAAGGCCCCGAAGTTTATTTAAGATAGATGATAGTACCATTGCAATAAACGGCAAGAATGGTACCTGTTGCTACCAAAAGAGAAAGGAAGTCCCCAATCGAGAAGTTAAGGAAATATGGGGCTAAAGAATTTAAGGCTAGTAGAGAAGAAGGATTTGAAGAAGTTGAGTACTGTTTGGACAGTACCAGTAGGGCATTGGAACAACTGAGATGCACACCAGATAAAAGATTTAATTATGCCATGTCCCTTTTGGTAGAAGAAACATATACTTGGTAAAACATACTTAAACGCAAGGAGAAATGAGTTTATATATCTACAGCAAGGAAGAATGATAGTATCTAAGCATGATAGAGAGTTCACCCGCCTCAGTAAGTATGCAAAGAAAATGATAGAAACAAAGCAAGAAAGACGTCAAAGGTTTTGGAAGGATTAAATAATGAAATTAAAGTACAATTAGTAGTCATGGACATGTTTGAATTTTCAAGATTAGTTGTGAAAGTTTTAGGTATAGAGAGGGTATACATAGATTAGAGAAGTAGACACCAATGTATACGACAAAAGAGAGTACGAACTTAAAGCTTGGGAAGATTTCGACAAGTTGAGAAGAAGTTTAGAAGTGAAGATAGTTTTGCACAGTAAAGCCAGAGATCGCAAAGTCAAGGATCCGGTCGAGGTTCAAGGCGCCATACATCCGTAGCCAGTATACCGGGGTCCTTATAAGGGGGTTCCAGGAGAAGGTTAGATAGGCGTATATGAATGTAAAAATGAAAATGTTTATAAGAAAATGAAATTTGAAGAATGGAATAAAAAGAGGAACATAATAAGAGGATAAAAGAAAAGTACGTAAAATGTTAAGACCAGACGGTAAGAGATAAAATAGATAGATCTTAGATAACAAAGATGAGTGAACAGAAATAAGTATATGAGAAATTCTCATGTCCGGCCATTAGAGAATATGTACAGTAACCCCATGTACAATATTCACATAAGCAGATGAAGTAAGCGAACTAAGAAGATACTGCTGACCCGACACTGTCGTGTTGAAATTTAGCAAGAAACCGGAGTTAACCGTGCTCGACCAATGATGATGGGTGACCATCCCGTGAGTCTTAATAAGGTAGGTGACGTACCATATGAGTAGAAACTAGACGAAATCTAATCAAAACACTGTATTGTGATTCCTCCTGAAAATGCCCCAATGTAATCATCAAAATTAAGAAATTATAAGAAGAAGATATATGAGATTTATGTATTCAGGAAATGATGGAAAAAAAAAAGAGAGAAATTAAGAACCAAAGAGGTAGAAAGTGCATAATTAAAATCAGATCAAAAAGGAAAGAATGAAAGTAATAACAACCCAAGGACTAGGTAAAGGAAAAAGAAAAAAGTAACAATTCAAAAATTACTGGAGGATTGGAAAGAAATATAGATTTGAAGGATATATTACTCCTCTATGCAAACACTGTGGATGAAAATATAAGAGTGAATGCTGGTATTTAACAGATGGATGCTGGGAATGCGGGGCACTAGATCGTGTTAGGGTAAACTGCCAGAAAGACAAGTGAATGCACCTGCACCGACAGAAAAATCATGGCCCGCTTTTGGCCGAGGCCTAAGCAGGGAAAAGGAAAGTGATTCAAATTTTCAAAGAGCACAATCAGAGACCGTTGACTAGCTCAATTCAAGTACACCAGCCAGAGCCTACATGATGAAAACTTAGAAGAATTACCAGTAGGATATGTTAAGTTTGAAACATTAGTTATAAATCCGATAAGAGACGAGGTAGTTACACACAAGTGATTAAAGAATGTTCTATAGAGTTACATGAAAATGCATTTTCAGAAAAATTAATAGAGTTACCATTCCGAGAATTTGACGTAATGTTGGTATTGGATTGGCTAACAAGGCATAAAACAGTGGTCGATTATAAGAAGATGGAGAGTAATACTTCATACTCCCCATAAGGAGGAAGTGACGGCAGTAGGAAAGAGAGCCGATTACCTAAACAACGTAACAGCAGCAGTTACAACAAGGCGTTCCATACAAACAGATGTGAGGCACACTTGGTAAGCACTATGGAAGCAAAGAAGAATGTGATAAAGATTCAAGAGGTATCAACAATATGTAATTTTCTTGATGTTTCTTTAGACGAGCTACCCGGATTAGCACCTAAGAGAAAAGTAGGATTCACTATAAAGGTATATCCGGGAACTGCACCGGTGTCGGTTGCCTCATACCGAATGGTACCAGCGGAACGTAAAGAAATGAAAACATAATTATAGGAGCTACTCGACAAGGGTTTTATACGACCAAGTAGTTCTTCATGGGGCATGCCAGTACTCTTCGTCAAGAAGAAAGATAAATCCTTAAGGTCATATGTGAACTATAAGTAGTTGAATGAGCTTACGATTAAGGATAAATATCCATTACCATCCATCGACGATGTATTCGACCAGCTTAAAGGAACCAAGGTCTTTTAAAAAAAATATATACATATATATAGATCACCGACTGGGATATCAGCAGCTGCGGATCAAAGGAAAAGACATTCCAAAGACTACATCTAGAACTCGATACGGACGTTATAAGTTCCTTGTAATGCCTTTTGAGCCCACAAATGTGTCAGTAGTATTCATGGATTTAATGAATCATATCTTTCATCCATACTTTGACCAATTTGTAAATGGTGTTCATAGATGACACCTTCATTTATTTAAGGAACAAAGAAGAATACGATCGATACTTTTGCATAGTATTGCAAATGTTGCGAGAGAAGCAGTTAAACGTCAAACATGACAAATGCAAGTTTTGATTGGAAAAAGTGACATTATTAGAACACACTATATTAGCATAAGGCATTAAAGTAGGTCTTAAGAAAACGAAAGCCATTTTGGAATGGAAAACACCAAAGATAGTAATAGAAGTAAGAATCTTCTTAGGACTGGCTAGGTACTATTAATGTTTTATAAAAGGGTTTTCCATTAATATCATCCCAATGACAAGGTTGTTTCAAAGGAATGCCAAACTCCAATGGACTGATAAATGTTAAAGGAACTTGAGAAACTAAAGGAAAAGTTAATGAATGTTGCAATACCCATACGGCCCGTGTCCAGCAAAGAATTTGTGATATATAGTGATGCTTCACACATCGGTTAAGGTTATATTCTTATGCAAAAAGGATAAAATAGTCGCATAAGTCTTTTGATGATTTAACCCATACGAAAAAAAATAATAATGATAACCCGGCACACTGTTTGGAATTAATAGTTATCGTATTGGCTTTCAAGATTTGGAGATATGATTTATATGGAGAAAAGTGTTATATTTATATAGACGCAAAAGTTTAAAATATCCGCCAACCCAAGAGGACCTCAATTTATGGTAAGGAAAGTAAACCCAAGTTTTGGAAATAACAGCTAAGTTATAAATTATCATCTAGGAAAAGCTAACGTGGTGGCCGACGCACTTGGTGGAAAATCGATACCAGCCTTAGGCGCTATAAAGATCAGTTTAAGATCAATGGAAGAGGAAGTACTAGTAGTATAAATGCAAGCATAAACTATGTTTCTTTTCAAGAAATTCATCAAGTGCAAAAGGAAAACGAACAAATACAAAAATGGATCAAGCAAGTGCAAGGAGGAAATAATATAAATTTCTAAATTTCTAAGAACAGTAGTTTGTATTATGACAATAGAGTAATGATACTAACAATGGGAGACATAAGAAAGAAAATTTTTTCGAAAAACATATAGTAGTCTCTACGCAATACATCCAGGAGTTACAAATGTATCAATATCTAAAGAAGTTTTAATGGTAGCCTAGAATGAAGAGAGATGTTATTGATTTTATGACCAAATGTTTAATATGTCAACAAGCAAAAGTGAAATATCAAATACTATCGGGACTGTTACAACTAATTTCCACTCTGGTATGAAAATGGGAACATATCACTATGGATTTCGTCATAGAACTACCAATGACACGAGGCCAGCATGACATTGTTCGGATAATCATTGACTGCCTAACTAAGTTAGCTCATTTTCTACTTTTACTAATGGACTATTCAATAGATAAGTTGGTGGAAATGTATGCCAAGGAAATTGTACGATTACACAGGATTCCAATGTCTATCATTTTAGGCAGAGGTCCACAGTTCACCATGAATTTATGGAAGAAGTCGCAAACAGCTTCTGAAACCCAAACAAATTATAGCACTGCCTTTCACCCGTAAACAGATGGACGATTTGAAAAAGTAATCCAAATTTTGGGAGGACATATTAAGAGTATGTGTTATAGAATTTAAGGGTGGCTGGAATAGGTATTTGAGTTTAATTGAATATGCATATAACAACGACTATTAATTCAGCATACGGTGACGCCCTATAAAGAATTATACGAAAGAAAACATGGAACACCAGAGTGTTGGACCGAATTAAGTAAAGACAAGATAAAATCATATGCGGGTAGGTAGAAGCAAAAACATATGCCAACTCGAAAACGAAGGGACATAGAACTCTAAGTGGAAGCCAAGGTTTTTCTTAAGACTTGCCCATGAAAGAAGGTATTAAGATTTAAGCAGAAAAGTAAGTTAAGCCTTAGGCTTATTGGACTATACGAGATCATCGAACGCATAGATCAATAGCCTATCGGTTAACTCTATTACCAGAACTGAACAAAATACATAATGTTTTTCACGTTTCAATGATAAGGTAATATCGTTGAACTTCACACACGATATAAAGACACAAAACATCAGAGTCCAATCTGACCTAAATTATGAAGAAGAACCAATAGAAATTTTAGCACGAAAAGTCAAAGGATTAAGAAATAAGAGAATTTCCTCCAGTTAAAGTGCGGTGAAGGAACCATAGAATGGAAGAGATAATTTGGGAAAGAGAAGGAATAATGAGGATGGAAGCCTAAATTTTACACCTGATCGGCTTCGGGACGAAGCCTAAATTTTAGAGGGGAAGAAATGTCACAACCCAATTTGTACATATGTACAGTACATCCATGTACAGTAAGAGGAGCTGTCCCGAGTAATCACCAAAGAACACGAAGTGAAAGGAAGCTTTATAGGACAAAAAGGACCTAACTGAAAAGATTGTAAAAGTTTTGGGGAGGTGACTGTAATTTCAAAAAGTTTTGGGGAGGTAACTCTAATTTCCAAAAGTTGTACTGGAGGTTCTTAATAGTGCATATAACAGACTCCAGAAATGGAAAGTAGAGAAAAATTGGGTCGAAACGGAACACCACGGTTTTTCCCAAAAACGCATAGTTTAAGAGATACAGTGGATTCTTGACCAAGGGTATTTTTGTCATTCTTGTGATAATAATTTATACACTGGAAAACAAGACACGTAAAGGTATCCAAAGTAAACGGAAGGACTCTGCAGTGATCGATGTTGAAGAACGAACCTAACTGGAGACCCGAATCACGTAAGGACCTAAAGGGAATTTTTACAAAAGTCAAAGGCATGAGCGTAATTTTTATAAATTAGCTCAAAATCAAGAATGAATGTCGGAAATGGAAACTAGAGGTTGAAAGGAGGAGAACGGTACATTTTACGCATCGTAAAAGCACCCGGTTACGAAGAAAAGGCAAAACCTTCCCATTGAAGGGTATTTTGGTCTTTTCACTTCCACCCATTTTCTAGAAAAGGGACACATGGCATAGTAATTTTCTAGAAAAGGACACATGGAAAAATCTTGTTTAAAGACACTTTTGGGTTGGATTAATATTAACCCTCCATATGGCACCATCCTAGTTAAAGATACTTTTGTGGTGGTTACATCTTAACCCTCCAAAATGAAATTAATTAAATAAATGGAAAATGGAAAAATATAAAAAGGGAGAGAAGGATGATTAAAGAACTAAGAACACATATTTTTTCTCTCCATTTTGAGAGGTATGGCCGAATTTTCTCCACCAAAAAAGGGAAGGAATTTTTCAAGTGTTCAAATGGATTTTTGGAAGGAAAAGCTTAATTTTAAGGTAAGGATTCCAATTCTAGCTTTAGTTTATTCATTTGATTGATAGTTTTCAAGTTATCAATGAAAGAAAAGTTGGGAAGATTATGGGAAAGATAAGAAAGTGAAGAGAAATTAGAGTAAATGATTCATACATGTAGAAGTGATGAATAAATGGTAATTAGTAACTTTAGATAGCAAGAATCAAGGCTTGAACATATGGTTTTTATCATGTTCTTATTATGGAAGTTATGAAAATTATAGGAAATCAAAGGGATAAAGAAGAAGAAGGGAAGAAAGAATAGGACAAGCAAGGAACAAAGCAAATAAACAAGGTTTGGTACTTAAATCATTGCCTTTTCAATTAATTCACATATTTTGCATTATGGGACTTTTGAAATGGTTTTGAAATAATGTTATTATGTGTGGTAAATATGTGGGAAAGTGCTCTTGAACCATTTGTAATCAATTGATTGTGAAAAGAATGAAAACAAAACAAACTAGCTAAACTTTGCTCAATTATCCATAAACTTTGATGAACTTTTAATCACTCCTTTAGTTTGATTTTTGAAACAGGGACCCTTAGTCTTTCAATGGTATCACAAAAGGAGTCTAAAAATCAATTTTGCAAGAAAAAAATGAATTTCCTTCAAATTTTGAAAATTGGGCCGAATGGTCCCTTTTGGGCACCATTCTGCAGCTTTCATTTTGGGCAGTCCGTTGAAGGGGTAAACGAAAGAATTTTTCGACGAAATTTTACATGCATTTAGTTAACTTATGAAAGTGTTTTCCTGCAAAAATTCATCTAAAAGTAAGGTTGTTTACTTAGTCAAAACTGTTTCCAAAGTTGACTGATTTTCAGCAGTAAAAACAGATTTTACTATTTAGTTGTCGCGCGCCATTGCGTTGCCGATTTTACGCACCGCGCTACTATTCATTTGGTCATTTTTCTAAATGTGTTAAAACTTGAATATTATGTTATGGATTGATGTTAAATCATATCAAATGACATGAAGGAGAATTGGAAATGATCAGAAAGGCATCATGACAAGCTATTCCGACAATACATGCATTATGGAAAAATCATGGCTTATTGAATATCATGATCAAATTAATTAATAAATTGTTTACGCTCTACTTGGTTATGACAGAACCCTTGAGATAAGGGTATGATGCATCGTACTATTACTGCAGTACTGCTTATGACATGATATGATATTCCGGCTGAAGGCCGATGATTACAATGACATGATCAATGATGCAATGATAATGGCCATTGGCACATGTGCAAGAATTATGATGAAAGATAATGAAATATGATCATGACCCTTCCTTATCCGCTGATGTTCTGTTAAACCAGTAGAGCAACCAAAATGATAAAAGCAAGAAAAATGATTTAAATTCAAATTATTCAGTCAAGCCTTTTTACCTTCTGTGTTTTGTATTTATTCCTTTCAATTATTTAAAATATATAAATGTATGTTCAAATCATTCTTTCATTTTATTTATTTTTTGAAATGAGTTAAGTACCCACTAAGCAATTGCTTAGCGAGTTTAGTTTCCTTCTAAACTCGTAGGTTAAAAGAGGAGACGAGAATGCAGCATGTCCTGCGCAGCTGGCCTTGACTACTACTTTGGATAGGAGTTTGGATATGATGGATTGTAGCAATATGGCATGTACATAAGCTTGTATGATCTAGCAAATAAATTTATAATAATGAAAAGCTAGAACATGTACACTGCTAGTAATCTAATAAATCTTATTTGGGTTTAGCACTTATGTATGCAAGTATAGAAGTGTGAATTCTTCTTGCAGGATTGTAGTTGAGGTTATAAGGGTGGATTATTGGGAGTGTGCTTGAGTTGAATTGTGAAACAAAATGTTTTTCAAAAATTAAAGAATCAGTTTTGGCGACACTTGGGACCTCCATTTTTAGGGGAGGTTATGGCAAAATTTTTTAAAATCTGCACTTAAAATTGGCTAAGTAAAATATTAAGACACAACCACCATGAGTTAACAGTCCATCTTGGTCTATAAAAATAGGCTAAGATGGGGTGTTACAGAGGTAGTTTCTTGAGTTGCTTTGGATGAAGCAGCTTTTGGAGGTAATTCCACAGCAACTTCCACAGAGTCTCCCTCTTCCTCAATTGTATACCTTGGCCTTTTCTTTTGTCTATCCACAACTCCTTTCTTGCCAAAATAGTATACATATGTGCCTTCAATCTTCCTTACACATCCAGCATGTTCTAGATAATCAATTGTGATGGCACTAGAGGCAAGATTGAAAGGGTTTCTCAATGTAGCTAGGTTCAGATCATTTAAAAGGTTCAGGTGCCTAGCTATTTGAGTAATTTGTGAGGATAAGAAGAAAGTTCCAGTTCAATTAGATTTTGGATCTCATGATGATAGAGGGTGTCAATCAAGAACTTGGTTGTGTTCATTTGGATGTTGTGGGTGAAAGCATATAAAAAGATGAGGTCTCTTTTGGTTACTTTTTCATTCCCATCTGCTCTTTGATGGATGGTGTAGGTGATAATCCTATGGAGCATCCAATGGGTGAGGGATTTGATGTGTCTGGCTTTTGATTCTTTTTCAAAAGAAGTTTCTACAGAAATTTCTTTCCAGAATGTAGAGAGAGTTTGGTTGGAAAAGATTTGATCGTTGTAGTAGGTTATACCATCAGTAGGAAAGTTCCAAATATTGCCAAAGTCTTCTAGAGTTAAGGCTTGGTATTGATCAAACAGTTTAAACCTAACCCCATACCATCCCAGTGCAGAATTAGCACTCTTTTCTATTTGGAAAGACATAAGAAATTCCTTGCTTAAACTAGAATAACCTACCTCTTAAGGAGATGGAGGATCATCTATAGGTTCTCTTATTGTGATTCCTGGAGCTCTCTTTGCTTTTTCTTTTATTTTAGCCATTAGAATAGAAAGAAAAAGAAGAAAACTGGAAAACAGAGAGTGATTTGAGAAACAGATGATTTTCGAGATTCAGAGGGAAGTTTATATGTTTTAATAAGCAAATTATCAAAGAAACTGATGTATCATACTCTTAAATAGAAGAAATTAAGAAAATAGCCGTTTATGACTGTTGAAAGTTAAGAGTTGCGACCTGTCATACAGCCAACGGTTACAAAATTTCGAGCAGAGTGTACAGAGTGCGGTCACACATTCAAAAGGGTGCGATCGCGAAATGCGGTCTAGCGACCATTAGCATGATCAGTACGCTCGCGGGTGAAGAAACTATCTGTAACGGTCAAAACTGTTCAAATTATTGTGTCCACGCACAAATTTTCTCGACCGCGCACAGAGTTTTTTATTTGAATGAATCTGGCAGATGAGATAGCGATTGCTATGGACAATGGAGTGAACACGACTCACTTAGAAATGAAAGAGTCAAGGAAAGATGGAAGAATTTTCTCATGTTTTAGACAAAAAGAAGTTCATGCACATAGAAACTTCATTGATAGGCAATTAATTCAAAGTGATTCCCTCAATCATTTCTAAATTAAATTTAATGAAGTTAAGTCTATCTTCATTCAAGGGTTTTGTAAATATATCAGCAAGTTGATTTTGTGTATCTATAAATTCTAGGATTATATTCTGATTTTGTACATTTTCTCTCAAGAAATGATGTCTAATATCTATATGTTTGGATCTTGAGTGTTGGATAGGATTTTTAGACAAATTAATAGCACTAGTGTTGTCACATTTAATGGAGATATTGTTAAATACTTTACCATAGTCAAGCAATTGTTGTTTCATCCATAATACTTGTGTGCAACAAAAACATGCTGCAACATATTCGGCTTCCGTTGTGGATAAAGCAACCGATGCTTGTTTTTTACTATGCCAAGAAACTAGACAATTACCAAGAAAGTGACATGCTCCTGTAGTGCTTTTCCTATCTAAGATACTACCAGCATAATCTGCATCTGAAAAGCTTATGATATGAAATGAAGTGTTTTTAGGATACCAAAGTCCTAAATGCATTGTACCACTCAAATATTTCAAAATTCTCTTAGTGGCATTCAAGTGTGATTCTTTAGGATTAGTTTGAAATCTAGCATAAAGACATACACTATACATTATATCAGGTCTAGAAGCGGTTAAGTAAAGTAGTGATCCGATGATACCTCGATATTTCTTCTCATCTACTGCTTTACCATTTTCATCTTTACCTAATTTCAAGGATGTGCTCATAGGAGTTTTGCTAGTTTTGCAGCCATCCATTCCAAATTTCTTGATGAGTTCTTTTGTATATTTGGATTGGTTGATGAAGATCCCATCTTCACATTGCTTGACTTGCAGTCCAAGGAAGAACTTGAGTTCACCCATCATGCTCATTTCAAATTCCCTGGTCATACAAGAAGCAAATTCTTTGCGCAAGGCTTCATTAGTAGCTCCAAATATTATGTCATCCACATAAACTTGTACAATCAAAATGTTATGCTTATCCTTTTTAACAAAGAGAGCTGTGTCTACTTTTCCTTTTGAAAAACCATTTTCAAGTAAATATGCACTAAGTTTATCATACCAAGCTCTTGGTGCTTGTTTCAATCCATATAAAGCTTTGGTAAGTTTGAAAACATGATCAGGAAATTTGTAGTTTTCAAAACCAGGAGGTTGTTCTACATAAACTTCTTCGCTTATAAGTCCGTTTAGAAATGCACTTTTAACATCCATTTGAAAGAGTTTAAAGTTCATATGATATGCAAAAGCAAGTAATATTCTAATAGCTTCTAATCTGGCTACGGGGGCAAAGGTTTCATCATAGTCAATACCTTCTTCTTGATTATAGCCTTTGGCTACCAATCTTGCTTTATTTCTAACAATGTGACCATTCTCATCAAGCTTATTCCTATAGACCCTTTTGCATCCTATTATAGGGTGATCTGTAGGTCTAGGAGTAAGTTGCCAAACATTATTTCTTTCAAATTGATTAAGTTCATCTTGCATTGCAGTTATCCAATTTTCATCATTTAAAGCCTCCTCAACAGTCTTTGGCTCAATTTGAGAAACAAAAGCAAAATTAACATCTACATGATTAATTTTAGATCTAGTAATTACTCCCTTAGATGTTTCTCCAATGATGAGTTCCTTAGGATGGTCTTTCTTGTATTGCCAATCCTTAGGTAGATCTTGAGTCTTTTCTTCAAGTTCATGCTGATTGATCTTTGGAGCATCAATAGATTCAAGAGGTTCAAGAGTACCTGCAGGGTCATTAAAAGTAATACCTTTCTTCTGATCACGATTAGATGATTCATCAAATACAACATGCATTGATTCTTCTATAACTAGAGTTTTCATGTTAAATACCATATATGCTTTGCTATATGATGAATATCCTAGGAATATGCCTTCATCTGATTTGGATGAAAATTTTCCAAGATTATCCTTGGTATTCAATATGAAGCATTTGCATCTGAATACTCTAAAATATCCAATTCTGGGTATTCTTCCATTCCATAGCTCATAAGAAGTTTTATTAGTTAAATGCCTTTTGTAAACACGATTTGCAATGTAACAAGCTGTATTAACGGCTTCTGCCCAAAAATAAGATGGTAAATCATATTCATTGAGCATTGTCCTAGCCATTTCAATTAAAGTTTTATTTTTCCTTTCAACTACACCATTTTGCTGTGGAGTTCTAGGAGCAGAAAAATTATGTGAAATGCCAAGTTCATTGCAAAAGCCTTGAAAATTTTCATTCTCAAATTCTTTGCCATGATCACTTCTAATAGATGTGATCACATATCCTTTTTCATTTTGAACTCTTTTTGCAAACGTTTTGAAGTAATTAAAGGCTTCATTCTTTTGAGCTAAGAAATTAACCCATGTGAATCTAGAGTAATCATCAACAAGAACAAATGCATATGATTTGCCTCCTAGGCTTGTAACTCTATTTGGTCCAAACAAGTCCAAATGAATGAGCTCTAAAGGTCTAGAGGTGCTTATAACACTCTTTGATTTAAATGAGCTTTTATGTTGCTTACCATGTTGACAAGGTTCACAAATACTATCTTTGTCATATTTTATCTTAGGTAGGCCATCAACTAAGTTTTCATTGCAGATATATTTCAATTGATCCATACCAGCATGTCCTAGTCTTCTATGCCATAACCATGCATCATTATTAGTGGACATTAAACATTTAAATGTATGATTTGAATGTATGTTGATATTATAAGTGTTGTTTGTTCTAGTACCCTTAAATATGATAATATCATTTGAATTCGTGATCTTGCATTCTTTGGAATCAAAATTGACAAAGTATGCTTTATCACAAAGTTGACTAACACTTAGCAAGTTATGTTTCAAACCATCAACAAGCCATACATCTTCTATTAAATCCTTACCAATAGAACCAATGGAGCCAACGCCAAGAATTTTACCTTTAGCATTGTTTCCAAAAGTCACATTACCTCCATGTTTGTAGGTAATACTTGTAAAGAGCTTTGCATTCCCAGTCATATGCCTTGAGCATCCACTATCCACAAGCCATGTGCTTTCGTTGATAGTAGATTTTAGGCATACCTGCAAGGCAATAGTGATCATCTTCTTTTATGTACCCACATGAAGTTGGGTCCTTGATGGTTAGTAGTAAAAGTGCCTTCTAACTTGAGATGAGCCTTTCTTATATAACAAGAAAAATTTTGTGTCCGAATTTCATGCAATATGTGCATTGCCATGGTATTCTATACTTATGCATTTTTCTTTTTGTATTTATAGTATCATGCATACAACTACAAGTATGTGATTTCTTTTGTGCAGGTTTAGTGTATAAAAATGCATAATTATTTTTGGCTTTACTTTCTAGCAAACCATAAGAAGTTCTTTTGGTACTTTTAGACTTGGTGCAAGCATCTTTGATATGAACATCAGAAATTTCAATTGTAGATGCTTTTACAAATGTTGGTTTGCTTGGTGTAATGTTGGTTGAGCCATTGAATCCTAATCCATATTTTATGGAAGGTGATCTTTGGTTATTAATTAATGTGTCTAATGCTTCCTTTCCTTTATGAAATCTGGAAATTGATTCTTTTAGTTCTTTTAGTTCATGCTTCAATGTTTCATTTTCTTTAATAACTTTTTCTAAGTCATGTGAGTTTTTATTTAACTCTCCTATTGTATTCATCAAGTGTTCATTTGAGGTTTTCAATTCTAAGGTAGAGTTCTTTAAGCATATAAAATATTTTTCTAACTTAGAGTTTTTCTCTTTATAAAGCATCATTTTAGAAAAATATTTTTCTATTTTAAAGTTCATGTGCTCAATCAAATCACTATCATCTATATCATTTGTATCATTATGTGCTTCTAGATCAAAGGATTGAGTACTTACCTCATTGGAGTCATCTTCAATAGCTATGAGACATAGATTTGCAATTCCTTCTTCTTCTTCTTCTTCACTTGAAGAAGAGTCATCCCATGTGGCTTTGAGAGACTTTTTCTTTTCTTTATCCCATTTCTTTTTGTTCTTTAATTTGAAGCAATCTGATTTAATGTGACCAGTTTTTCCACATTCATAGCATTTTACCTCAATTTTCTTTTCTTTATCTTTGAAGGAGAATTTTGGAGGTGTACCTTTGTTTGCTTGTAATCTTTTCTTCCTTTTCCATTCATTGATTCTTTTTGAGAACATTGCCATTTCATCTTCATCATCAGTACCTTCATTACTTGAGCTCTCAACTTCTTTGATTGCTTTGAGTGCAATTGGTTTTCTCTTTTCTTTTTCACCTTGATCTTCTTCTTTCTCACTGTGTAGCTCAAATGTGAGTAGTTTACCAACTAGCTCGTCGGTTCTTAATGTGCTGAGATCATGAGCTTCTTCTATGGATGATACTTTTGATTCAAAGTTTTTTCTAGCTCTTAGGGCTCTCAAGATTTTACTGTTTACATCACCTTGATCATATACCTTGCCATACTTCTTTAGTTCACTGACAATAGCAAGCAAGCGATTGGTCATGTCGGTGACATTTTCATTTGATTTCATCTTGAATAGCTCATACTCATGAACATGCATTTGTTTCTTGGTAAATCTCACTTGAGTCATACCTTCATGGTAGTTTTTGAGTGTTTTCCAAATGCAATGTGCACAAGTTAAATGTTGAACTCTTCCACCTTCTTCTCTTGAAATGGAATTCATCAAGATGGAAGCTGCTCTATTGTTCTTGAATCGATCTTTGACATTGCTAGCTGACCATTGTGCTTTGGGAAGTGGAACTTGAACACCTTCAGCTTCATAAGTGGGAGGTTTCCACTCACTTTCCATGAAATCCCATAGTTCAATCCCTTCATTGTCTAGAAACAAATACATTTTGTGTTTCCAATATGAATAATCAGTTCCATCAAAGTAGGGTCTAAGAATAGTGTTAAGATTACCATGAGAGTTTGATGAAGAAGAAGTTGCCATAGTGGATCAAATTTCACAATTAAGTTTAAGAAATCTCAGGCTCTGATACCAATTGTTGTCCCAAGATGGCAACCAAGAGGGGGGGGTGAATTGGTTTCCTCAAGAAATAATGACAATTAAAAACTCAACAAAATAGAAATGCGGAATAGAGAGATGGTTGAGTAATGGAAGAAAGAAAGAACACACAAGATTTATAGTGGTTCGGATTTACTTCAATCCTACATCCACTTCCTTAACAACTTGTTAAGGTTCCACTAATCTTTGAAGTTTTTACAAGCTCACTTCCAATTTTGGTGTTTTCACAAGTTCACACCTAACTTCACAAGTGTTTTCTAAGGCTTACACTCAAGAACCTTTAAGGAGTTTTTAAGGCTCACTCTCACAACCCAAACAAGAGTTTTACAAGGCTTACTCTTACAACCCAAGTGTTTTCCAAGCTCACACTCAAACTTATACAATGGTGTTTTCAATGCTTACACCTAACATTCATTACAATTCAAATGTAAGTTTGAGTAAAAGAAAAGTTGTTGCTTGGCTATCAAATTCTATTTTGCTTCACTTCTATATTTCTTTTCTTATAGAAGCACTGTATTTATAGCCAATGTGGTCTTACTAGCCGATATTGATAGTAAGAATAAAGTCTTGGCAGTTTAGACCTTCTTTATTAAACTGTCCGATGTATTTCGCGGTCGTCCTTCATACAAGGTTGGTCGCGCTCACATCACACGCGGTCGTCCTTGGACAAGGTACGGTCGCTGTATTTAAAAAAGCTTCAACGGTCGAATTTTAGTGCTCTGCAGTAGGAATCTTGCCCATGCTATGATTGTCGGGACGGTCGCGCCTAACAAAGGTGCGGTCGCCCTTTTTGAATATTGAAGTGGGTTTATAATGGTCATGTCACGTGTCATTCTCTGACAGGGCAAAAGAGATGTCCGCCAAAATTTGAATGTCGTGGTCGCCCTAGGTAGCATCTCTCGGTCGAGTTGACAAACTCGCGTCGAACTTCTGGACGCACCTGAGGTCGCGAACACTACTGTCTCTTTAAGCAATTTTCTCTTGCATTGGCAGAGCGGTCGCAAATATGAACGCGCGGTCGCTAAAGGGGTAAGCGAGGCCGTACCATTCGTCGTTCTTGTCACCGCGAACCTTACTGTGATTAGAATGATTTGAGTTCCTTGGGTAGCGGTCGTCCATGACTTGGTACGGTCACTCTTCTTTAGGTGCGATCGCTACTGAGGTCGGGTTTCTGACCGCGAAACCTACTGTGATAAGGTTTCATCCTTTAATTGAATGGTGCGGTCATATTCAGGTGTGGTGCGACCGCTAGAAGTGTTATGTTCAGCTTTATTTGAAGTAACCTAAGCCTGCAACAAGATTCTCCAAACACATGTTAAATGGATCATTCAATTTGAGTTGTCAAGGATCAAAATTGAGATCATTTGTCTAACAATAATGATAATGATAAATGTGATAATTAAACCAAAACATTAACTCTGAAAGTTGAATGGCATATTAGTGTCTTTTGGGCCCATGCTTGTCTTTGTTTAAATGTGATTCATGAATGGTGAAACAATTGAATAAAATAATGGAATGTATAGTAATGAAAATATTACTATATCATTTATGAATATTGTCTCTATTGTTGAAATGTGTGACATTGACATTGAATTGAATAATATGGTTATTGTGGTTTGTACCACTAAGCTGTTGGCTTAAAGCGATTGTGGTTCATCATGCAGGTGACAGGGTAGAACCAGAGAGTTCAGCTAGATTGAGTTGAGTCTAGATTCTGAAGTGTTGATAGTGGGCTTAAAGATCAGAGACGAACTACCAAATATGTATAAATGTTATGTTTTGTAAAATTTGATTTTTGATGTATATATTTGTAAATATCACTATATTTTTCCACTGCATAATGAATAAATGTTTTATCTATTGTACTTTATAATATAATTTGAATGTTTTAATCTTTCTTGTAATGTTGTTAAATTGAAAGATTGGTTTGTGCATTATAAAACGTAGCACTCCTGTATTCGGTATACGTATATTACAGGTGTAGTAGTATGTAGTGTGCGTATACAGGGTATAGGGGTGTTACAATTCAAGTCAAACCGTCCTTATAAACCAAATGGAAGCCTTTTGTTGTCTTAGGTCAAAGAGAACTCAGTTGGCTTTTTGAACCATTTTGGGTTTTCTTTTCTTTTTTCTTTTCTCTTTTCTTTATATTTTTCTTTTCTTCTTCTTTTTTCTTTGCTCTCATTTCTCTTGTTTTCTTTTCTTTTCTTTTCTTTTGTTTTTTTGGTCCTAGCTCAAACAGAGTTGTCTTGTTTGTACCAACTTGGGCTTCCAATAATGCATGAGTGGAGTAACATAAATCTTCTTTAATAGGGATAATCATTTGTTACTCTGATGTTTTCTTGATATATTCGAGATACTAGGTGAACTCTAACTACCCTTATGGTTTTGAGAACATCAACTATCCTTATGATCTTGAGAACTTCAACTATCTTCATGGTCTTGAGAACTTCAAATATTCTCATAATCTTGACTAATCATTGCTTTCTTTGATCTTCTTGTCTCTTCACCTTAGTGATAATAAGACTTGTCAAAAGTATCACAATAGCTTAGGGTAGGTTATTGGGGTTTGTAAGCCAATGAAAAGAAAGCTAAAATTTTATGAAGGCTCAAAGGGACAACTAGGGATTGATATTTAATAGGGTGGATGCTAGTTGTTGGCTTGTTAAACAATGCCTAGATCATTTATCCCTTAAATAAGCAGAGTTTAATTTCGCCTCGAAAGTTTGTCAAAGCATGTTCTAAGACTGACTAATACCTATACAAAGGTAATTATGCAGGAGCCCTCTCTAAGTAAGCATACACAATTCAATGCTATAGAGCAATTCCTCACCTAGTAAAGTCATTTGAGTCATGATGCATAAATATATTAATTCATGAATTATCAAACTAAATTCCTCATTGGTTGAGCACCAAAATGAACAAAGACCAACAAAAATTTTGATGAAAGTAATTTATTCAAACAAACATAATTTGAAAAATAAGATTGTTCCAATTAAATATTAAAGAAAGCAAAATTGAAAAGCAACATTCAAGCTAAGGAAAGTTCATTGAGTTGGAGTCGAAGATGCTTCATTTATTTAGAGATCTCAAGGGCAAGGATTTTTTCCATCATCAAGGATCATTGCTTCATCATCCACAGTTAGTCCAAGCTTGCTTAGTAGCATATCATCTTTAGCAGCTTCTCTATCCATATCATCACAAGGTGACAAGATAAAACTCTTCATGAAGGTTGTAAGCGATGGTGCCCTTCCAAATTTAGGCTGAGGATTATTCTTAGCATTGGGCTTATCAGGCTCAGGCACCTTTCCACTGTCAATCAAATATTGGATTTCATGCCTTAATCGAACACATTTATCTGTCTCATGCCCTTGCATTTGATGGAATTGATAGAAGACCTTGGCATCAAAATTTGGCGGTAGAAGCTTATGCAGAGGCCGAGGTACCAATGGTTGTAGCAAATCCATTTTCATTAAATTTTCTAACATCTTTGACAAAGGCTCCCTTAAGTTTGAAAATTTATGCTTCTTTGTTGGCTTAGTTATTGCATCTTTCTCAACACCTCCTCTTTCCCTTTGACTTTTCCCACTAGGGTGATAGCCACTCTTATTGCTCCACTTAAATAGCACATGGTTCGGTTGGTCTTGTAGAATAGGGATTGATCTCTCATTTTTCATTTGATCTCTATCAGTAGACATGTTCCTTGTTAATGCTGCATTTTCCCTCTTTCTTATGTCAATGGAAGATTCCTTATTAGCATTGTTGATGATCTCCAAAATATCAATCAACTGGGTCTTCATAATTTCAACCAATTGATCTTGTAGTTCGGCCATCCTAGCTTTGACAACTTCATCAACTATGTCCCTTAGCTGGTTTGCATCCATCCTTGAAATGTTGGAGGTGGTGTCGTTGTATGCTCTTGAATTATCGTACTCTAGGTCTGTGAGCCAAAGAGGATCAAGGATATGTGATGCCAATGTATGTATGCATGTATGCACAAGCAATAAACAAACAAGGATAAATAGGACGTTCCTTCCAACCTTATAACATCCACACATGAATGGCGAGTCTCTTTTCCTAGGTAATATGGTTAACAAAATACCAACATGGGGTATCTTATTTTTGAATAATTCCCTCGGACGTTTCAACCAATAGTTATATTTTCAAAAGCAGAAATCAATCCATGATAATTCCCATTAATTAGGTTTTAATCCATTAAACCAACTATAGTAGCTTTTATGCTACATTGGATTAAAACTAAATTAAGAGGTTTATTATAGATAGATTTCTCACTTGAAAAAGGTAACTAATGATTCATGCCAAAAATAAGCCCATGGTTAATTTATTCTTAGTGTAAACTAGGCCTACAATTGATTTTTGGTATTTCATAATTGACCTAAATATTTTTGCAAGCTCTTTTTAAGAAAAGGTTGGGTGAAAATAGTTTTGTTTCTACGCCCATTGTAAAAGATTTTAGAAAAAAGGATTTTGGGCTTAGTATTTGGGCCATGGGCCAAAGAATTTTTGATTTATTTTTAGAAAAGACTTATGTCCAAAGACCATCTTGAAAAATTTTGAAAATAGCTTTGGTCTTTTGGACTTTAAAGAAAAATTTATTTGAGCTTGCAAATGCACTTGGGTCAAATTAGAAAAAGAACAAACCAAATAAGCCATGATTTAAGCCAAGATAAATTAACCATAGTCAAACAACATGCATTTAGGGTAAAACCTAAGGAAAGTAACTAGGCCAATTACATAAGCTTTAGTCTTTGGGTAAAAGGCTTAGGTTCCCATAGCAAGTATATACTAAAAGGTATGAGGCTATGAGTTGTTATGCCATGCTCGATCTCCATACCTTGAGTGAAAGTATGGTATCCCTTACATAACATAACACGGGTAACACGGGCGTCCTAACTCACGCACACGATGCAATCTAATATGATGCAATGGATAATATCATTATAAGAAAGAATATAATAATATAAAGACCAACGAAATCAACTTCTCTTATCCCCAGTGGAGTTGCCACTGTGAGCGGGGATTTTCGCCCCCACTCTTGGTGGAATGGTTCTTGTGACTTCGACAGTGTTTAGGCTCAGGGGCTTAGAGAACACGGACCTAAGTCCAGAGAAAATGGAGTCACCACTCGGACGGGCTGGGAAAAAAGAAAGGGGTGGATGACTCAATTCCTAAGGAATCTCCAACCCCCTAATGGGTTCTAAAATTTGGGTACTTGTGGGGAAGGTGAGAAATGGCCTAGCACCTCCATAAAGCCCGGTTTATTGGAACCAGCCTCCTTTATAGGTCTTAATATTATAAAATTCTTAAATATAACAACTTTATCCATATTACACACAATAACTAAAAGAAAGCATCAATATATTAAAATCAAAGCAAGGTTCAAGCAAAACAAATAAATGGACACCCATCCAAAGATGGAAACATGTCCGTACATCACATGCCCAAATAGGACACCCACCGAAAGGTAGAAACATGTCCTTTACATAGGTTCTAAAATAGAAAAGCAAATTAAATTACATGATATTTAACTAATGAGGTAACCACCAAGTGGAAACATACCCCTTACAACATTTGGAAACCTAAATAAATTGATAAAAGTTAAATAACCATTCATAATTCATCAAAGGTATTAAACATCAATAGAAAGTAAACATCCATCCATGATAAATTAAATAACCAAGCATTGAACTTAAATAAGTTAAAGCATATAAAATAAATCAAAGCATAATCAAATATAGAGTTGAATAAGGCAAATAAAAATCTAAATTATGGCTACTAATTCCATTTAGGGTTCTTTATTTTATGTGTTTAGTGTTTTGGATTTTATGGAATTAGGCTACTGTGAGTTTTTAAACAAATTAAAATAGATTAAGAATTTATGTTTTAAAAGGTTGATAAAGTTCTTTGATTAACCAAATTAGTGTTTGAATGGTGAAATCATGAAACTAGGGTTTGAACACTTTAAAATACTTAGATTTATGGTTTATGGTTACTCATTGAATTATGTTTTAAGCTTACTGTGTAAAATTAAATATTTGTGCTTATATTATTTTTAAGGTTTTAAAGGATTAGGGTTTAGAAAAAATTAGGGTTTAAGGTTTTAAAGGGTTAGGGTTCACTATTTTAGGTTTAGAAGTTACATTAGGGTTTAGTGTTTTATAATTAAGGTTTCGATGATTGTTTAAGTTTTTTAGAATTTGGAAAAGGCAATTGATAATTTTGTGAAAGTAAACAAATGATTTAAAGTTTATATTAATAGAAAAGATGTTTTTAGGGTTTGTTGAAAGAAACAGAATCAAATTTTATTTTTGAAGAAAAACATGTTCAATTAGGGTTTTAAGATTTTAAAGAAGTAAAAATAACAATTTTAAGCCTTTTTGGAAAACAACGCAACAAATTAAGATTTTTAACTTTAGAAAAGGGGAATTAAAGGTTTTGGGGTTTTGAATTAAAAGAAACAACTAGATGAATTAAGCTACTGTGAAAAAAAAACAAAAAGAATTTAAGGATTCAAACCTTCTTTCGTAGATTACACCAAAATTGCTTCTTGGATGAACCAAATCAAAGGCAGTTGTTGCCTTTAATGAATTGTTAATGGCTTTGCTTCTTCTTCTCTCAAAAGGTCAGATTGATTTCACTGCTTTCCCACTCAATTTTGATTTCAAACTCTCCCAATCTTCGTCCCAATTTATGATTGATTTTTTCCCACGATTTCTTCCTTATTTATAGAAGAATTCTATTATTAATCCTAGTTACTCATGGCATACAATATTGAATAAGAAAAGGAAACCGAAACCTAATTGTATTAGGTTTCAAAAAATTTGCGTCGAAAAAATTTCTCTAGCGAAAAAAAATGCTGCGGAAAAATTGCCCTGGCGAAAAAATCTGCCGCAGGAAAAATTGCGCTGGCAAAAAATTTGCCGAAGCTGGCTGCGGGAGAAATGGCCCTGGCGCGCAGCTGACCCCCCCTTTTCTTATTTTTTATTATTCATTTTTTGTTTATTATTATTATTTTTCATTTTTTATTAATAAAAATTAGATACTAAACTAAATATTATTTAATTAAGATAACAAAAATTATTTTGAACTAATTAAAATGTATTGGACAACACAAAAATTATTTTGGACTAATTAAAATATATTGGACCATACTACGTCAAAAATTAAGGGTCTATAGTGAGTCAGAGAGGATCAATGATATGAGATGCAAATGTATGCATGTATGCACGAACAATCAATGAGGAAAGATAATTAGGACGTTCCTTCCAACCTTATAACATCCACACACGAATGGCGAGACTCTTTTCTTAGGTATATAGTTAACAAAATACCAACATGGGGTATCTTGTTTTTGAATAATTCCCTCGGATGTTTCAACCAATAGTTATATTTTTGAAAATGGAAATCCATCCATGATAATTCCCGTTAATTAGGTTTTAATCCATCCAACCAACTAAAGTAGCTTTTATGCTATATTGAATTAAAACTAAATTAAGAGGTTTATCATAGATAGATTTCTCACTTGAAAAAGGTAACTAATGGTTCATGCCAAAAACAAGCCCATGATTAATTTATTCTTAGTGTAAACAAGGCCCACAATTGATTTTTGGTATTTCTTAATTGACCTAAATATTTTTGCAAGCTCTTTGTAAGGAGAGGTTGGATAAAAACAATTTTGTTTCTAAGCCCATTATAAAAAGATTTTAGAAAAATAGATTTTGGGCTTAGTATTTGGGCCATGAGCCAAAGAATTTTTGATATATTTTTAGAAAAGTTTTACGTCCAAAGACCATCTTGAAAAATTTTGAAAATAGATTTGGTCTTTTGGATTTTCTAAAGAAAAATTTATTTTGAGCTTACAATGTACTTAGGTCATATTAGAAAAAGAACAAACCAAATAAGCCATGATTTAAGCCAAGATAAATGAACCATGGTCAAACAACATGCATTTGGGGGTAAAAACCTAAGGAAAGTAACTAGACAAATTACATGAGATTTAGTCTTTGGGTTAAAAGGCTTAGGTTCCCATAGCAAGTATATACCAAATGGTATGAGGCTATAAGTGGTTATGCCATGCTCGAGCTCCATACCATGAGTGAAAGTATGGTATCCCTTACATAACACAACACGGGTAACACGGGCGTCCTAACTCACGCACACAATGCAATCTAATATGATGCATTGGATAATATCATTATAAGAAAGAATAGAATAATATGAAGACCAACAGAATCAACTTCTCTTATCCCCAGTGGAGTCACCACTGTGAGCGGGTATTTTTGCCCCCACTCCCGGTGGAATGGTTCTTGCGAGTTCGGTAATGTTTAGGCTCGGGGCCTTAGAGAACACGGACCTAAGTTCGGAGAAAATGGAGTCGCCACCTGGTCGGGCTGGGAAAAAAAGGGGTGGATGACTCGATTCCTAAGGAATCCCCAGCCCCCTAATGGGTTTGGAAAGTTGGGTACATGTGGGGAAGGTGAGAAATGGCCCAGCAACCCCCACAACACCCAGTTCATTGGAACCGACCTCCTTTACAGGTCTTAATATTATAAAATTCTTAAAAGAAAGCATCATTATATTAAAAACAAAGCAATGTCCAAACAAATAAAATAAATGGACACCCATCCGAGGATGGAAACATGTCCTTACATCTCATGCCTAAATAGGACACCCACCGAAAGGTAGAAACATGTCCTTTACATTGGTTCTAAAAGAGAAAAGCAATTTAAATTACATGATATTTAACTAATGAGGAACCCACCAAGTGGAAACATACCTCTTACAACATTTGGAAATCGAAATAAATTGATAAAAGTAAATAACCATTCTTCATAAATAAATCATTCATCAAAGGTATTAAACATCAATAGAAAGCAAACATCTATCCATGACAAATTAAATAAATCAAGCATTGAACTTATATAAATTAAAGCATATAAAATAAATCAAAGCATAATCAAATATAGAATTGAATAAGGCAAATAAAAATCTAAATTATGGCTACTGTTTCCATTTAGGGTTCTTTATTTCATGTGTTTAGGGTTTTGGATTTTGTGGAATTAGGCTACTGTGAGTTTTTAAAGGAATTAAAATAAATTAAAGTTTTATGATTCAAGAAGTTGGTAAAATTCTTTGATTAACCAAATTAGGGTTTGTGATGTAAAATCATGAATTGAAAGTTTGGGCTCTTCAAAATATTTAGATTTGTAATTTACGGTTAATGAATTGTTGTTTTGGCTCACCATATTGAATTTTAAGCTTGCTGTGTAAAAATTATATTTATATGGTTTTAAAGTTTTAAAGAATTATGGTTTAGAAAACTTTAGGGTTTAGGTTCTAAGGGAGTTAGGGTCCACTATTTTGAGTTTTTGGAATTGAATTAGGGTTTTAGGATTTTTGAATTAGGGTTTCGAACAATGAATTAGTTTTTAGAATTTGGAAAAACAATTGATAATTTTGTGAAACTTTATGAAAATAAACCAATCGAATTAAAGTTTATAGAAGCAAAAAAGAAGTTTTTAGGGCTTTTGGCAAGAAACAGAACTCAATTTTGGATTTTGAAAAATTGTAAAGTAAATTAAGGTTTTGGGGTTTTGAAGAAACAAAACTAACAACTTTAAACTTTTTTGGAAAACAAAGCAACGAATTAAGGTTTTTAAACTTTAAAAAAAGTGAATTGAGGTTCTTAGGTTTTTGAATTAAAAGACACAATTTGATAATTTAAGTTACTGTGAAGAAAAATTTAAACAATTGATGCATACCTTGGTTTGTTGGTTCCATCAAAAATTTCTTCTTGGATGAACAAAATCAAAGACAAGCTTTGCTGCCTTTGAATTGCTTGAATTGTTTTTCTGCTCTCTCAAAAAATCAGATTGATTCACCTCTTTCCTACTTAGTTTCGGATCCAATTTTCTCCAAGTTTCTGTTTGATTTCTTTCTTATTTCTTGATTCATTTTTTGTGTTGTTTTTTATCTTATTTATAGAAGTTTTTATGGTTCATTCCTAAAAATTCATGAAACATAATATTCATTAAGAAAAGGAAACTGAAACCTAATTGCATTAGGTTTCAAAAAATTTGCGTCGAAAAAATTTCGCTGACGAAAAAAACTGCTGCGGAAAAATTGCGCTGGTGAAAAAAATTTGTAGCAGTTGGCTGCGGCAGAGGGCAAGGACTGGCCTGGGCCATTTCGCCCGCAGAATTTTCTTGCGAGCAAATCACGAGTGAAATGGTAAAGCCATTTCGCCCGCAGGAAACTCCTGCGGGCGAAATGGACCACGGCATTTTCCCGCGCGGTGGTTTTCGGCGATAATTTTTTCGTCGCCGAATTTTATTTTTATTTTTATTTGTTTATTTTTATTTTTTATTAATAAAAATTAGATAGTAAAGCAAAAATTATTTAATTAAGATAACAAAAATTATTTTGAACCAATTAAAATATATTAGACAACACAAAAAATATTTTGGACTAAATAAAATATATTGAACCGGACTAGGTCAAAAATTAACGGTCTACATCTTATTTAGCCAAGAAGCAATTTTTGGTGGAACCAACAAACGAAGGTTTGAATATCTAATCTCTTTTTTCCTTACAGCAGCTTTAATCATTAAATTGTTTCTTTTGATTTTAAAAACCTTAATTCGTTTCTCTATTTTCAAAAACCATAAAATTACTTTTTTGTTTCTTTTAAAAACTCAAGAACCCTAATTCTGTTTCTTCTAAAATTTAAAAACCCTAGTTCTACTTCTTCCAAAATTTAAGAACTCTAATTTATTTCTTTTAAACCTTAAAACCCTAGATTTTTCCTTGTATTTCCAAAAACCCTAAAAAAGTACTTTTCTGTTTCTAAAAACCTTAAATTGTTTTGTTTATTTCTAAAAGCTTTTAATAAACCCTAAACTGTTTTCCTCTCACTTTTTCCCAAAATTCCCAAATGTTTTATTAAATATCGAAACCTTAAATTTATCTTACAGTTTCTAAAAATTACATAAAGCTTTATAAAACTATAAACTGTTTTCTCAAATTCTAAAACCAAAAATATTTTCTGAAATACTAAAAACCTTAATTCAACTTCAAAATAAAAAACAGTAAACCCCAAACTAGTAAACCTAAACCCTAAGTTTTCTTAAACCCTAATTCCCCTAAAACCGTAAACCCTAATCCTTAAAACCTTAAAATCTTATAAACCTAAATATTAAAACTCAACACAGTAAGCCTAAAAACAATAATCCAGTAACCAAGAACTAAACCTAATATTTTAATATCCTAAAACCCTAATTTCATAATGTTACCCCTAAACCCTAATTTTATTCATGAAACCCTAATTCATTCCAATTTTCTAAAACTTTTACAGTAGGTTAAACAAACCCTAATAATACTAAAAATTCTAAAACCCTAATATATTAATTAAAGAATTTTAAATAGAAACAGTAACCCTAATTTATGTCTTTACTTGCCTTATTTTTAGATTTAATTATGTAGTTCATTATATGCTTTGATTTATTTGCAATGCTTTATTTAATTTATCATGGATGGATGTTTATTTTATATTTTGGTGATATCTTTGATGAATGATTTATTTATGATGAATGGTTATTTACTTCTATCGATTTATTTAGATTTCCAAATGTTGTAAGAGGTATGTTTCCATTTTGTGGGTGCCTCATTAGTTAAATATCATGTAATTTAAATTGCTTTTATATTTTAGACCAATGTAAAGGGCATGTTTCTACCTTTTGGTGGGTGTCCTATTAGTTTATATATGAATGATGTAAAGGACATGTTTTCATCCTCGGATGGGTGTCCATTTATTTGTTATGTTTGGACATTGCTTTGATTTTAATATAATGATGCTTTATTTTAATTGTTGCGTGTAATATGGATAATGTTGTTATATTTAAGAATTCTATAATATTAAGACCAATAAAGGAGGCCGGTTCTAATGAACCGGGTGTTGTGGAGGTGCTGGGCCATTTCTCACCTTCCCCATACGTACCCAACTTTCCGAACCCATTAGGGGGTTGGGGATTCCTTAGGAATCGAATCATCCACCCCTTTCTTTTTTCCTGCCCGTCCGAGTGGCGACTCCATTTTCTCCAGACTTAGGTCCGTGTTCTCTAAGGTCCCGAGCCTAAACAGTGCCGAAGTCGTAAGAACCATTCCACCGAAAGTGTGGGCGAAAATCCCCGCTCACACACTCGTAACTATTTTGATCAAATTTTCATTTGCTCTTTCTTGAAAAACTAGGTATGTTCACAAAACACCTAACATTTACTTTTTATCAACTCAAAACACTGACATATTTAAAAACTACAACTAAAAATAATAACAATTTTAATCATTTCTCATGCTAATTACCACAAAATTAGAAGAATGCAACAAAGAAAAATTCATGTCCTGCAGTAATATACCAACATCCCATTGCTCTTCTCACTTGGGTAACTGCTTAGATAGTTCAAGCACATACCTGTTGTTTTGATGTCGCTCCAAGTCTACCCCCTTACTCAACCATACTTATCTAATCCCAAGATCTCATCATATACTTCTTGCTCAATCTATATAGTATTTGAAGATTCTAAGGTATCTGAGCATTCAATAACATGAGATATTCTAAAATCCTATAAACATCATACCAAAGAATAGATTTAAATTTATAAGGATAATAATAATGCACAAAACTAGTAACATGAATTTCCATTACAATAATAAATTACAAACTACAAATTGTTGTGACTCATCATTAATAAAACTCCCATCTTTTCACTTATGAGTAATGGAGAAAATTTTGATTACGCCTAGCTCTTTCCTATTCATCTCTTCCTAACATTAAAAATTATCATCATATCATTCTTATTAAAATTGTGTTTAAAGCAAAAAAAAAAAGTAATCACATGAAACAAATATAAATAAAAAAATATATAAATCTTCTTGCAAAACTTTTGGATCCAGTTGTATATGGAGTGCATTGATTAGACCTTGCAACTTTTACTCGTTCAGAACATTTCTACATATATAACAATCATATAAAATATCACAACGTTTTAGTTAGAAACTAAATAATTTATATCTTGCAATCATCAGTGAACAAAAAATCTAAAAGTGCTTTCCATTGTGCACTTGATCTAATTCCACGAGAAGCATTTTGTATTATCTCCTCCATTGTACATCCAGACAAAAGTATTTGCATTTCAGATTGTGTTTACACTCTTTCCACTTTTTACAAGCTGAATCTAACACCCATTTCTTCATTTTAGGATCATTTGGAAGTACAAATTTGCTTTATATAGACATGACATCGATTTTCTTTAAATCAATAATTGTATCAATTATATTTATTAATCTATTAGAAAACATATTAGTTCATCATTTCAGTTGAAAGATATACTGATTAGGATTGGATTTAGGATAAACCTAGAGGCTTATAATATTTAGGAATATAGCTTGGGTAAATTTTGGAAGTTATTTATTGAATAGGAATCCATATTGGGCAGCAATTTGAGCAAAATTGAAGTCAATAGCCACCATAAATATCCCATGATCGTGGCTTTGAATCCTATGACCATGCATAATTACACCTATCTATATCTTTAAAAATGTAACACCCTTATACCCTATAAATGTATAATAAGCACACACCTAGTATGTAAGATATGCATATAAGATATAAAAATGTCGCAATCCGATTTAATAAAAACTTCTATATTCCCTTATTACTCAAAACATTTGTACAAAAACATATGTATACATATCTAAATACACAAAATTCTTACATTACTTAATTATTTAAACATCCTTTATTATTTAAAATGTATATAAATATACTCCCAAAATATAATATAATATACATAATGTCAAAATATACTATAAAAAAATATGAATATGCTGGCAAAGTGGCACTGATCTTATTGGAGCACAAATACTTCAAGCTCCAATAACACAAGCCTAGACCCGATCTGGTCTAGTAGAACTCTCTGGCTCTGTAGGATCCCCACTGTCACCTGCGCGATGAGTTACAATCATGCTAAGTTGAAGCCTAGTGGTACAAACTTTGATAATAACAAAATTCAAAAACAATTGCAATGCAGAATGTTCATATATTATGTCATCACATGATATTCAAGATCACTATTGGATATATGCTTTACTTGATATTTCACACCAACACATACAGAAGCATGTGTCCAAACAACTAATACATCATTCAATTCTCAGAGTTACCAACTAGGTTTGGGCTTACGACCCAATATTTTCACCCAGCCCAGCTTCAAGGACTTATTTTTGAGGCTTACGACTCAGTCTTTTCACCTCAAAAATAGTTTCACAGTGACGCTAAGCGCCTAGCCCCATAGGCAAATATAGGCATGCCGCCTAACACAAAACTCTGAATATTGAATAACATACTAGGCACACAATTAATTCACATTTTCCATTATCAATTCTTTTCTCATTTTTTCCATTTTCTCATTCATATCAATGTTATTTCTTTTCAACATTTCATCCTCATCATAGGATACTTCATAATAAAATCACATTACTCAAACATTTTGAGTCATTTTCACATAATTCACATAGTTCACATTTCATTCAATTTAGCCATTAACAATGGCTTTTCACAATGCATAATAATGCATACATAGCAATTCACATGTCTTAGCATAATGTTCATGAATACTTAATGTATGAAGGAGCTTAACACATTTTCTATCCAAAATGTGTTAGGCCAAATGTAATGCAATCACATTCCATTTATCAAAAGTTTGTACATACCTTAGGAAACACTCCAAAATAAGCTTTAAAACTTCCTCTAACCTTCTCTTCCAAGTTGCCCTTAACACTAGGGTTAGGCAAACTACTCTCTCTCAATGCCTATACCAAATGTGATTATAAACAACCATTTAATATCACATTCTAAGGCATTCTCAACATCAAATTATTTAAATAGGAATTACAAATGAAAAACAAAAAAAAGAGTTATTCTCTAGTGACACGTCCAATAACACGGGCGTGTTAATAACCATGTCATTAACTCATTCATACGGAAACATTGACACGTCCAATGACATGGGCGTATCACTTTTCGTGTCATTCATTTTGCCTTACAGAAACATTGACATGCTTAACAATACAGGCATGTTCATAGAAAGTGTCAATTATTCTACCTTACAGAAGCTACGACACGCTCAGGGATATGGTCGTGTTCATGGTTGTGTCATCAACACTGAACTCAATACCATTGACAAACCCAACGACATGGCCGTGTCACTAGTCGTGTCTGGAAAAAGTCCTACATTTTGTACATTTAACCATTTCAACCCAACCACTTCCAAACTCAACTTAAATTCAATTATTTCTTCAATCCAAATTTGAAATCATCATAAGCTACTCACAACAACTTCATACATACCTAAATAAGCCATTAGAACATGCTAATACAAAATCCCAAAATCCAAATATCATATTCTTCCATAGAATTCCTAAGAAACTTATAAAATGATAGAGAAACTTACCAATTGATGAAGAATCCTCAAAATATTCACTTAAATCCTTGAAATCCCTTGTAAAATTTGTGTATGGAAAAAGAACAAACTCTCCCTTACTCTCTCTCTCTCAAGCTCACACCAAAGAAGAAGGAAGATAAGAAAAGACTCTTCTCTTTTCTTTCATCCTTATCTATATAATAATAATAATAATAATAATAATAATAATAATAATAATAATAATAATAATATTAATAATCACTATGCACTTAATTATACAATATATAAATATGTAATGTATATCTTGAATATATGTATATATCTTATATATATATCATATTTACTTCAAATATATATATTTCAAATATACTTTCTACTAAATCATTTAATATCCTTTCATTTCATTTAAATCATTCATTTAATTTATCTAATTTAATTTTAATCTATTTTATTTAACATTCAAAAATTAGGGGTGTTACGATTTCTCTCCCTTAAGAAAATTTCATCCATGAAATTATCTGCTATCAATTCTAGAATAATTGGGGATACTTACTCTGTATTAACTGCTCATTTTTCCATGTTGCCTCCTTAGTGTTATGATTCTTCCAAAGAACTTTCAAAAGTGGTACTTTCTTATTCCTTAACTTTTTCATTTCTCATGCCAAAATCACTACTGGTTCTTCTTCATAAGTCAGATATGAACTCACCTCAACAGACTCTACTGACAAATTATGAGATGGGTCTGACCTGTACCTCCGAAGCATAGAGACATGGAAAACATTATGTATCCTATCCAACTCAGACGGTAAAGCTAGCCTGTAAGCCAATGGACCAATTCTCTCTAGAATCTCATATGGCCCAATGAAACGAGGACTCAACTTTTCTTTGCGAACGAATCTCAAAATCTTCTTCCATGGAGACACTTTCAGAAATACTTTATCTTCCACATTGAACTCTATATCCTTTCTCTTCAAATTTGTATAGTATTTCTGTCAATCAGCTTTCAAATGACTCCATATCAATTTTACTTTCTCTTTTGTTTCCTTAATCAAATTAGTAACAACCAGTTTACCTTCTCCAACTTCGTCCCAACACAAAGGTGTTCTTCATCTTCTGCCATACAAGGCCTCATAAGGTGCCATCCCAATACTGGACTAATGGCTGTTATTATATGTAAACTCAAGCAATGGTAAGAATCTATCCCAACTTCCACTGAAATCAATGATACAACTCCTTAACATATATTCTAAAATCTATATCACTCTTTCTGACTGCCCATCTGTCTGAGGATGGAAAGCAGCACTAAAATGTAATCAAGAACCCAATGCATTATGAAAGCTACTCCAAAATCTAGATGTAAACCAGGGATCTCGGTATGATACTAAAGAAATTGGGATTCCATGCAACCTCACTATATGTAGACCCTTAATTTTTTACCCAGTCCAGTCCGATGTTTTTAAACGATCCTAAATAATTTTTATGGTATTTATTTTTTACTAATTATAATATTTATATTTATAATATTTAATAGTTATTTTTAATAATAAAAATAATAAAATAATAAAAAATAAAAAATAGGACGGATCGGTTAGCGACGCTCGATAGCGGCACTGGGCTTGTCCAGTTCGCAACAACAAATGTCTGTGGCGAATTGGGCACTACCCAATTCACTGCAGATATCAACTGGGCTTGCCCAATTCACCGCAGGTGCTGCTTGCAGCGAACTAGCTTGCCCAGTTTGCCCAGCCTGCAGGCCTAGCATCCCGCGCTATCGATTTTTGACCAAGCCTTATTTCGCACGGTTTTGTGATTTTTTCCTAAATAGTTGGTATTTCCTTACTAAAATAGGATTAGGACTTTTTGTTTTCCTATAAATAATAGTATTAAATACACAGACTGAGGGAGGAAACTAAGAGGAACATATCTGCATGACTTGAATTAATTGGTAGTAAAAGACAGAGAGGAACATAAGGAGCAACTTTGATTAATAAATTGGCAGAGATGAGAGCAGTTTGATAAAATCCTCAAAAAAATAATTGAGTAATGGTAAGAACATAACAATTGTCCCAAGCAATTATTTCCCTCCACCAATTACAAGTTGATTCAGGTAGTTGATAAATATTGAGTTTAATTCAACACATTCAAATTGAGGGAGCCTACGACACAGGTACTTCTTCATTAATTCACTAATTCATTTAGCTTAAATTTTCATTCCTCTTGTTTTGTTAATTGAGTATACTGTTATTATTACTTCAAGTATAACTTTGGGAATTTCATTCAATAAGTCTTACCTTCAGTATTCAATTTTTTCCAAAATTTAAATCATAGAATCTAATCATAATTGAATAATTCAAGTTCCTGATTTTCACTTATAAACCTCGATCAAATTTTCCAAAACCTTAAAGTCTTAATTTAAGAATTTTATACTTTGTAAAATCCCTAATTTGAAAAATCCAAATCCTTAATTTAATTTTCTCAATCCAAAAACCCTATAACTCTAATGTTATTTTCTACAGTCTTAAAACCTTAGTTTGATTCCAAGTATCCATAAAATCATAGTTTTCTGGCAAAACCTTAAAATTGTTTTCATAAAAATTCTAAACCCTAAATGTTAATTAAAAAACCCTAAACTTATTTTCCAAATAATCCAAACCCTAATTTAATTAATCAAAACCCTAGCCTTTATCTAAAACCCTAATTGTATACCTCAAAACCATAATCTATTTTCTCAAACCCTAATCACTTCTTAAAACTTCCAACCCTAAATTTTGTTTTCTTAAAATCTAAAATCATAATTAATTCTATCCTACATACCTTTATAGTAGTTTAATATTTTTATAATAATAATAATAATTATTATTTTGCAAGTCAAAACCCTAGTTTGATTCCAAATGCCTATAAAATCATATTTTATGTTTGAAACCCTAAAAAAACCCTAGAATCCCTAATTCAAGATGTAAACCTAAATATGTATCTTTATTTACTTTTTTTAAGTTTTAGATTTGATTATGTAGTTTATTATATGTTTTGATGATTGATTTATTTAATTTCAATATTTGATTTGTTTATTATGGATGGATGATTTCTTTATTATTATTATTTGTTAAAAATTATAAGAGGTATGTTTCCATAATTGGGTACCTCATTATTTAATCTTTATGTAATTTAGATTATTTTCATATTTTGAAATTAATGTAAAGGACATGTTTCCACCTTTCGATGGGTGTCCTATTTAGTTTTAGATATGGATGATGTAAGGACATGTTTCCATCCTTAGATGGATGTTCATTTATTTGTTTTATTTGGACATTGTTGTGATTTTAATAAAGTCTTTATTTATTCTTATGATCGGATGTAGTATGGATAATATCATTATATTTAAAAATTTTATAATATTAAGACTTAGAAAGAAGGTCGGTTCCAATGAATCGGGCACTGTGGGGATAGCACCATTTCTCACCATCCCCACACGTACCCAACTTTTCGAACCCATTAGGGGGTTAAGGTTTCCTTAGAAATTGAGTTATCCAACCCTTTCTTTTTCCTAGCCCATCCAGTTGGCGACTCCATTTTCTCCGGGCTTAGGCACGTGTTCTCTAAAGCCCCGAGCCTAAACAGTGCCGAAGTCGCAAGAACCATTCCACCAGGAGTGGGGGCAAAAATCCCCGCTCACAGTGGTGACTCCACTGGGGATAAGAGAAGTTGATTCTGTTGGCATTTATATTATTATATTCTTTCTTATCATGATATTATCCATTGCATCATATTAGACTGTATTGTGTGCGTGAGTTAGGACGCCTGTGTTACCCATGTTGTGTTATGTAAGGGATACCATACTTTCACTCAAGGTATTGAGATCGAGCATTGCATAACCACTCATGGCCTTGTACCTTTTGGTATGTACTTGCTATGGGAACCTAAGCCTATAAACCCAAAGACTAAAGCTCTTGTAATTGGCCTAGTTACTTTCCTTAGATTTTTACCCCAAATGGTTGTTGTTTGACTATGGTTAATTATCTTGGCTTAAATCATGGCTTTTATTTAGTTTATTCTTTTTACTGTATGACTTAAGTATACTGTAAGCTCAAAATAATTTTTTTTTTAAGTCCAAAAGACTAAAGTTATTTTCAAAACTTTTCAAGATGGTCTTTGGATATAAAACTTTTCTAAAAACAAATCAAAAATTCTTTTCTCATGACCCAAATACAAAGCCCAAAATCCATTTTTTTTTCGAAAATATTTTTACAAATGGGCTTAGAAACAAAATTATTTTCATAATCTTTTAAAAGAGCTTATGAGTATTTAGGTCAATTATGAAAATATCAAAAATCAATTGTGAGCCTAGTTTATACTAAGAATTATTAACCATGGGCTTATTTTTGGCATGAATCATTAGTTACTTTTTCAAGTGAGAAATCTATTTATAATAAACTCCTTAATTTAGTTTTAATCCAATATAGCATAAAAGTTGCTTTAGTTGGTTGAATGGATTAAAACCTAATTAATGGAAATTATCATGAACTGATTTTTATGTTCGAAAATGCAACTATTGATTGAAACGTCCTAGGGAATTATTTGAAAGCAAGATACACCATGTTGGTATTTTGTTAACCATATAACTAGGAAAAGTGACTCGCCATTCGTGTGTGCATGCTATAAGGTTGGAAGGAACGTCCTATTTATCCTTGTTTGTTTGTTTGGGCATACATGCATACATGCATACATACATTTGCATTACATGGCATTGATCCTTTCTGGCTCACAGACTTGGAGCACGACAATCCAAGAGCATACAATGACACCACCTATAACATTGATTTTGATTCAAGTGCTTCATTGGAAGGATGGATGCAAACTAGCTAAGGGACATAGTCGATGAAGTTGTCAAAGCTAGAATGGCCAAGCTACGAGATCAATTGGTTGAAATTATGAAGACCCAGTTGATTGAAATTCTGGAGATCATCAACAATGCTAATGAGGGATCTCCCATTGACATAAGAAAGAAAGGAAAAGCAACATCAACGGGGAACATGTTCACTAATAAAGATCAAATGAAAAATGAGGGATCAATCCCTATTCTACAAGAACATCCGAACCATGTGCTATATAAGTCGAAGGGAAAGAGGAGGTGCTGAGAAAAATGCAACAACTGAACCAACAAAAAAGCATAAATTTTTAGACTTAAGAAAGCCTTTGTCAAAGATGTTAGAAAATCTAATGAAAATGGATTTTCTTCAACCATTAGCACCTTGGCCTCTACATAAGCCTCTGCCACCAAATTTTGATCCCAAGATCTTTTGTCAATTCCATCAAATGCAAGGGCATGAGACAGATAAATGTGTTTGATTAAGGCATGAAATCCATGATTTGATTGACAGTGGAAAACTGCCTGAGCCTTATAAGCTCAACACTAAGAATAATTCTCTGCCTAAATTTGGAAGGGCACCATCGCTTACAAGCTTCATGAAGAGTTTTATCTTGTCATCTTGTCATGATATGGATAGAGAAGCTGCTAAAGATGATGTGCTACTAAGCAAGCTTGGGCTAACTGTGGATGATAAAGCAATGACCCTTGATGATGCAAAAAATCCTTGCCCTTGACATGTCTAAATAAATGAAGTATCTTCGACTCCAACTCAATGAACTTCCCTTAGCTTGGAGTGTTGCTCTATTTATTTTGCTTTCTTTAATATTTAATTGAAACAATTTTGTTTTTTTAAATTAAGATTGTTTGAATAGATTATTTTCATCAAAATTTTCATGGTTTTTGTTCATTTTAGTGCTCAACAGATGACGAATTTAACTTGATATTTATAAATTAGCGTATCTATGCATCATGATCCAAATGACTTTAATAGGTGAGGGAATTGCTCTATAGCTTTGAGTTGTGTATGCTTATTTAGAGAGGGCTCCTGCATAATGACCTTTGTCTAGGTCCTAGTTAGTCTTAAAACATGCTTTGACGGACTTTCGAGGTGAAATTTAACTCTGCTTATTTAAGAGAGAGATGATCTAGACATTGTTTGACAAGCCAACAACTATAATCTACCCAATTAAATATCAATCCCTAGTTGTCCCTTTGAGCCTTCATGAAATTTTAGCTTTCTTTTTATTGACTTATAAACCTCGATGACCTACCTTGAGCTGTTGTGATACTTATGACAAATCTTATGATCACTAAGGTGAAGAGGCTAGAAGATCAAAGAATGGAATGCATAGCCAAGACTGTAAGAATAGTTGATGTTCTCAAGACCATTAGAGTAGTTGAAGTTCACCAAATATCTCCAATCTATCAAGATAACATCAAAGTAATAATTGATTTATCACTGTTGAAGAAGATTTATGCCACTCCACTCATACATTATTAGAAATCCAAGTTGGTACAAACAAGACAACTCTTTTAGAGCTAGAACAAAATAAAAAGAAAAAAAAAGAAAAAAGAAAAAAAAAACAAAACCCAAAATGGTTCAGAAAGCCAACCAAGATCTCTTTTACCTAAAGCAGCAAAAGACTTCCATAAGGATAGTTTGACTTGAATTGGTCCAACACAGCTAAAGATTCAATCAAAATTAGAGAGATAGAAGAAAGGTCA
Source organism: Garcia nutans (assembly GCA_947685225.1). Classification (NCBI taxonomy): domain Eukaryota; kingdom Viridiplantae; phylum Streptophyta; class Magnoliopsida; order Malpighiales; family Euphorbiaceae; genus Garcia; species Garcia nutans. Next base: position 7,845,549 of record CANTUV010000003.1, on the reverse strand, counting down.
TCTATCTCTTGACAACCCTATAGGGAAGAAGGAAAAAATGATATAATGCTCAAAGAAAGGGAAGAGTAAGAAAAAGAAAAATGAAGAAAAGGAAAAAAAAATAAAGAAATGAATATGGTTACCAAACTTTTTGCAAAGGCAAAGACTATCCCAATCAAGATCCAGATTAATGCCAAGAAGATGGGGGAACATTCAAAGGTCTATCTTATACCTTCTACCAATTGCCTAAAGTTAGAACAAGAAATTTATAGTGTGAGGGTTTGTCCATTGTGTCACATTAGCTCTAATCTCAAAATGGCTTTCATTTAACTCGTGTCCCTTATAGACCCCATTTTAAGCCTATCAAAGAGTTGTTGATCTCTCTTGGTAGGTAGAGTCTATTGGTGGAGATAGTTTGAATAAGCATGCATATGAGATAGACAATATTGAAACTCAATAAGACCTTTGACCAAGTAATGTGTATGTGCCTATCTGAAGTGCAACAATTCTTATTTAAATGAAAATGATTCTCGTGTTTAGTATGGTAATAAGGTTTGTCATGTTATAGGTATGTTAATATGGAAAATCAAGTCCTGAGGTAAATTGACATTGATTTGGCAAAGCCAACATTTGATTTCAAAATTCAAAAATTAAAAAAAAAATTTTACAAAGCCTTCAAGTTAAGGAAAATATGTTGAACAGTCGAAACTCAAAGGACACACTGGGCAAAGTAAAGAATTATTTGCAAGGTTGTGAAGAAGCTACCAATTGATGTTTTGAATCATAGTTTGAAAAAGATGTATTTCTGACTCTACCACTCAGAGTCTCAACCACTCATGTCCTCAACATCTTTAAGATGAAAGCCATAAAAGCAAAGCCTTCTATAAGACCTGAACGAGCATCTAAAAGGAGTCAATGAGAACACTTCAGTTGATCACCTCAGTCTATGAGTCGACGGAAGCACTGTAAGTATTATTCATGCATATCATTCATACATGAGCATATCACATTATAGTTTCTTGTATTGTATTTCTTTGTCAAAGTGAACAACAAACACCCTGTGAAGTAAAGAATCAAAAGAAGATATGAAATCAGGGGGCATGAAAAGCCCATTGCGTGAGGAAGCTCCAGTAATTCTGCAAAAGAAAGAAGAAATGCATGCTTGTTCGAAGAACTAGATAATCTACAAACATCAACCAAAGCCGCATAAACAAAATCATGGGTTTGAGCCTACACAGGGGGAAAAGTTTCTCCTTTCAATTTTTGAGTTTATACATGCACAAAATATTTTGTGACTCACTTCCAATATTTTACCACACAGGAGGCAAGGAGAAGATATGAATTAGCCAGCTAAAAAGTACCTGAATTTTTTGCAAACGGAGGAACATAAAAAAATGGAACATTAGAACTATCAAAAAAATGAAGATGCAAAAGACAAAAGATCAGTCTAGCTAGAAGAGTTAAAGCCAATATAGGACAAAAGCTCAAAAGGATGAAGATCTAGCTTAAAGGATGAAGATCCAATTTCAAGGGTGAAGACCCAATTTCCAAGGATGAAGATCCAATTTAAAGGGTGAAGACCCTACTAAGGATGAAGATCCAACTTAAAGGATGAAGATCCAATTTCAAGGGTGAAGACCCTTCCAAGGATGAAGATAAAGTTTAAAGGGTGAAGACCCTACCAAGGATGAAGATCCAGCTTAAAGGATGAAGATCCAATTTCAAGGGTGAAGACCCTGCCAAGGATGAAGATCCAGTTTAAAGGGTGAAGAGCCTGCCAAGGATGAAGATCCAGCTTAAAGGATGAAGATCCAATTTCAAGGCTAAAGACCCAATTTTTAAGGATGAAGACCCATTTTCAAGGGTGAAGACCCGATCTCCAAGGATGAAGATCCATTTTTAAGGGTACAAAGGATGAAGATCTAAGGTCCAAAGATGAAGATCCATTTTGAGGGTGAAGACCCATAATCCATGGAACAGCCGGAGCAGCTAGAATTCGCAACTGATAAAAGGTCAGTTAAATTTAGTCTCGGGTCCAAGTACCCAAATCAAATTCAATCTTGGGTCTAAGTACCCAAATCTAATTTAGTCTCAGGTCCAAGTACCCAAATAAAATTTAGTCTCGGGTCTAAGTATCTAGTCTTGGGTCCAAGTACCCATATCAAATTCAGTCACGGGTCCAAGTATCCAATCCAATCTCGGGTCCAAGTACCTAATCTTGAGTCTAAGTACCCAATCTCGGGTCCAAATACCCAATCTAGGGTCCAAGTACCCAAATTCAATTTAGTCACAGGTCTAAGTACCCAATCTCGGGTCTAAGTACCTAAATCTAATTTAGTCTCGAGTCCAAGTACCCATCCTCATCCAAAATATGCTCAAAGTCATGTTGCTTTTCACTCTCTTCTACTAAGAGTCTTAGATCATTAAAGCAGGGGGCAAACTGTTGTCCCTTAATTTTTGACCCAGTCCAGTCCGATGTTTTTAATCAGTCCAAAATAAATTTTGTGGTATTTATTTTATTTACTATTTATAATATGTATATTTGTAATATTTAATAGTTATTTTTAACAATAAAATAAAAAAATAATAAATAATAAAAAATCAGACGGATCGGCTAACGACGCGCGACAGCACTACCGTGCTGCTGTAGTAGCGAACTAGGCTTGCTCAGTTCGCCGCAAAAAATGTCTGCGGCGAATTGGGCACTACCCAATTCACCACAGATATCAACTGGGCTTGCCCAGCTCACCGCAAGCACTGGCTGCAGCAAACTAGCTTGCCCAGTTCGCCTAGCCCGCAAGCCTAGAAACCCGCACACTGCCGATTTTTTATCAAACCTTGTTTTGCACGGTTTTGTGATTTTTTCCTAAACAATTGTTATTTCCTTATTAAAATAGGATTAGGTCTTTTTGTTTTTCTATAAATAATAGTATTAAACACATGGACTGAGGGAAGAAACTAAGAGGAACATATCGGCAGGACTAGAATGAATTGGTAGTAAAAGACGAAGAGGAACATAAGGAGTAACTTTGATTAATAAATTGGTAAAGACGAGAGCAGTTTGATAAAATACTCAAAAAAATAATTGAGTAACGGCAAGAACATAACAATTGTCCCAGGTAATTGTTTCCCTCCACCAATTACAAGCTGATTCAGACAGTTGATAAATATTGAGTTTGATTCAACACATTCAAATTGGGGGAGCCTATGACACAGGTACATCTTCATTAATTCACTAATTCATTTAGCTTAAATTTTCATCTTCTTGTTTTGTTAATTGTGTATACTATTATTATTACTTCAAATATAACTTTGGAAATTTCATTTAATAAGTCTTACCTTCAATATTCAAATTGTTCCAAATTTTAAATCATAGAATCTAATCTTAATTGAATAATTCAAGTTCTTTATTTTCACTTATAAACCTCCATCAAATTTTCCAAAACCTTAGAGTCTTAATTTAAGAATTCTATAATTTGTAAAACCCCTAATTCGAAAAATCCAAAACCATAATTTAATTTTCTCAATCCAAAAACCCTATAACTCTAATGTTATTTTCTAAAGTCCTAAAACCCTAGTTTGATTCCAAGTATCCATAAAATCAAAGTTTTCCAGATAAACCCTAAAATTGTTTTTATAAAAATTGTAAACCCTAAACGTTAATTAAAAAACCCTAAACTTATTTTCCAAATAATCCAAACCCTAATTTAATTAATCAAAACCCTAGCCTTTTTCTAAAACCCTAATTATCTCAAAACCATAATCTATTTTCTCAAACCCTAATAACTTCTTAAAACTTCCAACCCTAAATTTTGTTTTCTTAAAACCTGAAATCATAATTAATTCTATCCTCCGTACCTTCACAGTAGTTTAATATTTTTAAAATAATAATAATAATATTTGTTTTGCAAGTCAAAACCCTAGTTTGATTCCAAATACCTATAAATCATATTTTATGTTTGAAACCCTGAGTTCCATTTCTAAAAACCCTAAAAAGACCCAGTAATCCCTAATTCAAGATGTAAACTTAAATATGTATCTTTATTTACTTTATTTAAGTTTTAGATTTGATTATGTAGTTTATTACATGTTTTAATGATTGATTTATTTAATTTCAATATTTGATTTGTTTATCATCGATGGATGATTTTTTTATCATTATTATTATTTGTTAAAAATTGTAAGAGGTATGTTTCCATAATTGGGTACCTCATTTTAATCTTTGTATAATTTAGATTATTTTCATATTTTGATATTAATGTAAAGGACATGTTTCCACCTTTCGGTGGGTGTCCTATTTAGTTTTAGATATGGATGATATAAGGAGTTGTTTCCATCCTTGGATGGGTGTCCATTTATTTATTTTGTTTGGACATTATTGTAATTTTAATAAAGTATTTATTTATTCTTATGATCGCATGTAGTATGGATAATATCGTTATATTTAAGAATTTTATAATGTGTAGACCTGAAAATGAGCCCGGTTCCAATGAACCGGGCGTTGTGGGGGTGTTAGGCCATTTCTCACCTTCCCCACACTTACCCAACTTTTTGAACCCATAAAGGGGTTGGGGATTCCTTTGGAATGGAGTCATCCACCCGTTTCTTTTTTCCAGTCCGTCCGAGTGGAAACTTTATTTTCTTCGGGTTTAGGCCCGTGTTCTCTAAGGCCCAGAGCCAAAACAGTGCCAAAGTCGCAAGAACCATTCCACCTGGAGTGGGGGCAAAAATCCCCTCTCACACTATCTTACTAATATACAACTCAGCCAGCCTATGAAGTGCGTAACCCATCTGAACTGGAAGAAAATGAGTTATCTTCATCACATGATCTACAATCACCCAAATTGCATTATGCTTCTTCTGGGTTAAAGGTAATCCAATCAAAAAATCCATCATTACTCGCTCCCAATTCCACTTTGGCACTGATAATGGCTGAAGCAATCCTGAAGGAACTTGGTGCTCAACTTTCACTCTCTGGCAAGTGAGACATCTGGATACAAACTCTGCTATGTCCCTCTTCATATCTAACCATAATAATGCTGCTTCAAATCCTGATACATCTTGGTACTCCCAGGGTGCATAGCATAGACTGACTGATGTGCTTCCTCTAAAATCACCCTCTTCAAATCTTGCATCATTAGGAATACACAACCTATCTCTATACCATAAAATGTCATCATTACTCACATGAAAGTCTTGACTCTCCTCCTTTTGGCAATCTAACACAATCTTTTGAATCTTCTCATCTGCCAACTGGGCTTCCCTAACCTGATCTAACAACACTGGCTTTAATTGCAATTGAGCTATTATTGCACCATCATCACAAGACTCAAATCTAGCATGCAACACTCTCAAATCAACAAGCGACAAGAGCGAATAAGCAATCAATCACTTCCTACTCAAGGCATCAGCAATAATATTTGCCTTGCCAGGATGATAATCAATCAAAAAATCATAGTCTGCAATAAACTCTAACCACCTTCTCTGTCAAAGATTCAGCTCTCTCTGAATACCCAGGTATTTCAAATGCTTATGGTCAGTATAAATGAAACACCTCTCCCCATACAAGTAATGCCATCAAATCTTCAATGCAAAAAATATGGCTGCTAACTCCAAATCATGAGTCGGGTAATTCATCTCATGTGACTTCAACTATCGAGAGGCATAAGCAATGACTCTACCCTCCTACATCAGAACACAACCTGAACTGCTATGTGAAGCATCACTGTAAATCACATAAGGTTTATCTTCAATAAGCAGAGTAAGAATAAGAGCCTTAGTTAACATCTCTCTCAGCTGCTCAAAACTCATCTGACATCGATCTGTCCACACAAATCTAACTCCTGTTCAAAGTAATCTGGTGAGTGGAGTAGCTATTTAGAAAAACCCTTCACAAATCGATGATAATAGCCTACTAAACCCAGAAAACTTCTAACCTCTATCACAGTCTTAGGTGGACTCCAATTCAAGATAGCCTCAACTTTACTTGGATCAACTCTAATACCCTCTACTGAAACCACATGATTGAGAAAAGTTACCTAATCAAGCCAAAACTCACATTTAGACATCTTAGAATACAACTGCTTCTCTCTCAGAGTCTACAATACAATCTGCAAATGTCTATTATGATCCTCCTCATTATGCAAATACACCAGAATATCATCAATAAAGACCACCACAAACTGATCTAGATAGGGTCTGAATACCCTGTTCATCAAATTCATAAATGTTGATGTTGCTGTCAATCTAAAGGGCATCACCAAAAACTCATAATGCCCATACCTAGTGCAAAAAGCTATCTTATGCACATCTACATCTCTAACTCTCAATTGATGGTATCCTAATCTCAAATCAATTTCAGAGAGTATTGTTGCTCCCTTCAACTGATCAAAGAGATCATCTATCCGAGGCAATGGATACTTGTTCTTGATGGTCACCTTATTTAACTGCTGGTAATCAATACACAATCTCAAGGTGCCATCCTTGTTCTTTACAAACAACACAGGTGCTCCCTATAGGGACACACTAGGGCAAATGATCCCTTTATCCAGCAACTTCTACATCTGTACCTTCAACTCCCTCAACTCTGTAGGTGCCATACAATAAGGAGTAATAGAGATGGGAGTGGTACCAGGCAACAAATCGATACCAAACTCAACCTCTCTCTCAGGGGGTATCCCTAGAAACTCCTCAGGAGAAACATCTGAAAACTCGACAATTGTGGGTATACTATTAAGCTGGGACCCCACTACTTTGGTATCTAGAACATGAGCAAGATAAGCCTCACATCCTTTCCAAATCATCTTCCTAACTGAAACAGTTGAAACAATCATGGATGAAAGATATCTCTGCTCAGTAGATACCAACACATAACTACCTTCATTATAACACAAAATTATAACACAAAATTAGGGGATCAAAAATTTGTTTTTATTGAGCTAAACTTGGGACTTCTGACTTAGGAGGAAAAAGAGGACAGAAACCCTAAGGAGCAAGAGACATTAGCAATCATCAACCCATCAAAGGCAGTAACACTGCCTTTGTCATTGTTCATCCAGAAGCAAATTGTGGAGGAACCAACGAACGGAGGTTTGATTATAAGTCTTTTATTTGATTATATTTACAATGTTATTGTCATATTTTCTTGTAAATGTTTTTATCATCTGTTTTGGTATTAAGTCAGTAACCTAAATTATTAAACTTAGTAATATGTTTTATAGATTAAATCGTCCATTCATCTAGTAGCCTAAGTCTTTGATCGAAACTTCAAAAACCTTAAATCATCCTTTTGTTTCCAAAACTTCAAAAACACTAAAACTGTTCTTCTAATTCCAAAACTTCAAAAACCCTAAATGATTTCTTCTGTTTCTAAAAACTTTAAAACCTTAAATTGTTTTTCCCCAAACTATTTTCTTAATCATCCAAACTCTAACTTTTTGTCCAAAATTTCCAAATGTCTTCTTAAATCTCCAAACCCTAATCTTCTTTACAGTATCTAAAAATTTTAATCATAATTATTTCTATAAAACTCTAAACTATTTTCATAAATCCTAAGATCAAATATGTTTTCCAAAATACCAAAAACCCTAATTTTCTCAAAACCCTAATCCAGTAAACCCTAGTTATTGAACATAAAACCCTAGAAACCCTAATTGATGCATGAATCCCTAAAGTTAATATATTTACTATTTTATTTAAATTGGATGAATGCTTATTATATATTTTGATTGATGTTTAATATCTTTGATGAATGATTTACTTATGATGAATGGTTATTTATTTTTATTGATTTATTTTGATTTCTAAATACTGTAAGAGGTACGTTTCCACTTTGTGGGTACCTCATTAATTAATTTCTATGTAATTTAAATTGCTTTTATATTTTGGACAAATGTAAAGGACATGTTTCCACCTTTCGGTGGGTGTCCTATTTAGTTTAGACATGAATGATGTAAGGACATGTTTCCATCCTCGGATGGGTGTCCATTTATTTGCTTTGTTTGGACCTTGCTTTGATTTTAATATAATGATGCTTTATTTTAATTGTTGTATGTAATATGGATAATATTGTCATATTTAAGAATTTTATAATATTAAGACATGCAAAGGAGGCCGGTTCCAATGAACCGGGCATTGTGAGGGTGCTGGGCCATTTCTCACCTTCCCCACATGTACCCAACTTTCTGAACCCATTAGGGGGTTGGGGATTCTGTAGGAATCAATTCATCCACCCCTATCTTTTTCCTAGCCTGTCCGGGTGGTGACTCCATTTTCTCTGAGCTTAGGCCTGTGTTCTCTAAGGCCCTAAGCCCAAGCAGTGCCGAAGTGGCAAGAACCATTCCACCGGGAGTGGGGGCAAAAATACCCGCTCACAGTGGCGACTCCACTGGGGATTAGATAAGTTGATTCTGTTGATCTTTATATTATTTTATTCTTTCTTATCATGATATTATCCATTGCATCATATTAGATTGCATTGTGTGCATGAGTTAGGATGTCCATGTTACCCATGTTGTGTTATGTAAGGGATACCATACTTTTATTCAAAGTATGGAGATCGAGCATGGCATAACCACTCATAGCCTCATACCATTTGGTATATACTTGCTATGGGAACCTAAGCCTTTTTACCCTAAGACTAAAGCTCATGTAATTGGCCTAGTTACTTTCCTTAGGTTTTTACCCCAAATGCTTGTTGTTTGACTATGGTTAATTTATCTTGGCTTAAATCATGGCTTATTTGGTTTGTTCTTTTTCTAATATGACCTAAATACATTGTGAGCTCAAACTAAATTTTTTCTTTAAAGTTCAAAAGACCAAAGCAATTTTTGAAATTTTTCAAAATGTTCATTGGTTATAAAACTTTTCCATAAACAATTTCTTTTATCAAGACTCAAATACAAAGCCCAAAATTCATTTTTTCTAAAATCTTTTTACAATGGGCTTTGAGATAAAATTATTTTCATCCAACTTTTTCTTCCAAAAGAGCTTTCAAATTATTTAGGTCAATTATGAAATACTAAAAATCAATTGTGAGCCTAGTTTATACTAAGAATAATTAACCATGGGCTTGTTTTTTGTATGAAACACTAGTTACTTTTTCAAGTGAGAAATCTATTTATAATAAACCTCTTAATTTTGTTTTAATCCAATATAGTATAAAAGCTACTTTAGTTGGTTGAATGGATTAAAACCTAATTATTGGGTATTATCATGAACTGATTTTCATTTTTGAAAATATAACTATTGGTTGAAACGTCCGAGGGAAATATTCGAAAATAAGATACCCCATGTTGGTATTTTGTTAACCATATACCTAGGAAAAGAGACTCACCATTCGTGTGTGGATGTTATAAGGTTGGAAGGAACATCCTATTTATCCTTGTTTGTTTATTATGCATACATGCATACATACATTTGCATCTCATATCATTGATCCTCTCTGGCTCACAGCCCTAGATTACGACAGTTCAAAAGCTTACGATAATCTGACCTACACCGGAGATGTAAAATCTAGTAGCAACTCAATCACTAGCTCACCAAAAGCAATGGAGCCCGAACAAATTCAAAGAATGGTGGACGACACCCTCAATGCCAAGATGGAAGAAATAAAAGAGGCCCTGGCTGAGACCATGAAGAACCATTTGGCTGCAATTTTAGGAAATCATGCCGAAGCATCTGCTAGCACTAAGATGCCAAAGGACAAATGGAAGGCTAAAGTTGGTGAAGTGGTTTTTGATGATGATAAGGTGATCATTGATGATGACGATGATTGGGCCCAATACTTCCAAGATCCTCAAGGCAAGAAGAAAGAATCGAAGATTGTTGAAAGATCAGCTATGGAGAAAACTGAGACTTCTGATGTTGAAAAGATGATTGCGGATTTAGAAAAGAAATTTGAGAAGAAGCTGAAAATCAAAGAAATGTCTGAAGTTAACAAATTATTTGAGCTAGACGAAGAAGTGCCATACAAATTCAAGATGCCATCTTTTGCAAAGTTTGATGGAATAAAAAATCCTCACCTCTATGTGAAGCAGTATATGACTGCTATACAGTCTGTCCGAGCTACTAAGACTCAAACTCTAAGGTACTTTATGCTCTCATTGGATCCTGTTATCCAAAATTGGTTTAATACCTTAGAAGACGGAACACAAAAGAGTTGGGATCTGCTATACAAGGCCTTCATCCAACAATATGGATACAATGTTGAGATGGAAGTTACTTTAATGGAAGTTGAGTCCATTAGACAAAGGCCAAATGAAAATTTTGTGGACTATGTGAAAAGATGGAGAAATAAGGCTGCTTTGCTCAAGAAGAGGCCCGATGAATCTAATCAAATAAGGATGATTGTGAGAGGGGTGTTTCTTAGTCTTTGTGAAAGGGTATCTCATACACTCATCTGTGATTTCAAAGATCTCCTCCAAGTTGGTCTACAAATTGAAGAATGGAAAAGAGAGAAGAACCATTTTTCAACAAGAAGGAATGATAAAGGAAACTATCAGTCTGGTAACCAAGGCATGCAAAAGGCAGTTGGTGTTAATGCTACTAGACAAGGAACAAGAAGACAATTTTTAGAATTGGAAAAACCGCTGTCCTGGGTTCTCAATAAGCTTCAAAGGAAGGGATTGTTACAACACTTAAATCCTCATCCTTTGCATAAACCTCTCCCACCTAATTTTGACACTAAAGCATTTTGTCAATTTCATCAAATGCAAGGGAACGACATAGATAGATGTGTGAGGTTGAGGCATGAGATCCAAAATTTAATTGATAGTGGAAAGTTGCCCGAGCCCAACAAGCCGAACACTAAAGACAATCCATTACCAAGGTTCAATAGAGTACCACCACCGGTAACCTTCATGATTGGAGGAGGTTTGCATGAAGGTTTTGTTATGTCTTCTTTTCAAGATGTGGGTGGAGAAGCAATCAAAGAAGAAGAGGTATTTGGTAAAATTAAACAAGCTATGGTAGGTAAAGAAGTAGCAATTTGTATTGTGAATGGGTTTTGGGACTCAAGCGATAGTGATGACGATCTTGTACCCAAGAAGGAAGAATGGATCTGGTCTGAGCCCGAAGAAGATGAGGTAATTAACATTAGATCCGGTAAGCCTTATGCAAGGCCACCGCTTAAGGAGGTAGAAGTTAATAAAGGAAAGGAAGTTGAAGTAGGGAATAAAGAAGAGGAAGATGATACCGTGCTAAAGCAATTGAAAAGAACCCAAGCAAGTGTTAGCATTTGGGATTTATTGGCTACTTCTAAAAATCACCGAGAAACTATGGCCAAGGCTTTGGCCAACATGCCAATTTCTACCTCCATAACACCGGAGGAGCTAATCAACTTCATAAAAATTGAAGGAGTAATGAAATGTGAAGATATTCAAGAGAAGAGCGAAGTTAATATGGAAGCGGTATCTTTCTTAGATGCGGATTTACTGGAAGAGGGGAGAGATCACATCCGCCCTCTCTTCATCAAAATAGAAATCAAAAGGGAAAAGGACTCCATGTGTAATGGTTGATGATGAGTCTGCCATAAATGTTTGCCCACTTAAAATATTGCCAAAACTATCTATGTCAACAAGGGATCTAAACCCGACCGAGGTAACCATTCGGGCTTATGACAACATTAAGAGACATGCCGAAGGAACTTTCAAAGCTGCTGTCAAGGTTGGTCCAATTGAAACTATTGTTGAATTTGTTATTTTGGACATACCTGTTACCTTTGCCTTACTCTTGGGACGACCATGGTTTCATCCTCTTGGTGGAGTTCCTTCTGTAAACACAATAGAAATTGCCACATCAGAGATCAGAAAACTGCCAGTGCCAATCCATGTATCATAATTAAAAACCATATTTAAAAATCAATATTTCTTTTCTCTCACAACCCACCTAGGTTGAGAACCTCAAACCTAGCCTCTGATATCAAAATAAATGTAACACCCTTATACCCTATAAACATATAATACACACAAACTCAATATGTAAGATATGCATATACCGTATAAAAATGTCACAATTTGGTTTAATAAAAACTTCTATATTCCCTTATTACTCAAAACATTTATGCAAAAACATATGTATACATATGTAAATACACAAAATTCTCACATTACTTAATTGTTTAAACATCCTTTATAATTTACAATATATATACATATGCTCCCAAAACATAATATAATATACATAATGTCAAAATATACTATAAAATAAAATATGTACATACTGGCAAAGTGGCATTGATCTTATTGTAGCACAAACACTTCAAGATCCAATAACACAAGCCTAGACCCGATCTGGTCTAGTAGAACTCTCCGGCTCTACCGGATCACCCCTATCACCTACACAATGAGTTACAATCATGCTAAGTCGAAGGCTAGTGTTACAAACTTTGATAATAATAAAATTCATAAACAATGGCAATGCAGAATGTTCATATGCTATGTCATCACATGATATTCAAGATCACTTTTGGATATATGCTTTCATTACTTGATATTTCACACCAAGACATACACAAGCATGGGCCCAAACAACTAATACATCATTCAATTCTCAAAGTTACCATTTTGGTCCATAATGACACCATGTGTCTAGCCCCGATGATAAAATATCAATGTAACAGTCCAACTAGACCTGGGCTTACGACCCAGTCTTTTCACCCAGCCCATCTTCAAGGACTTTTTTTTGAGGCTTACGATGCTGTCTTTTCACCTCAAAAATATTTTCATAGTGATGCCAAGCGCCTAGCCCCATAAGCAAATATAGGCATGCCGCCTAACACAAAACTCTAAAAATTGAATAACATACTAGGCGAACAATTAATTCACATTTTCCATTATCAATTCTTTTCACATTTTTTTCATTTTCTCATTCATATCAATGTTATTTCTTTTCAACATTTCATCCTCATCATAGGATACTTCATAATGATACCGCATTACTCAAACATTTTGAGACATTTTCACATAATTCACATTGTTCATGTTTTATTCAATTTAGCCATTAACAATGGCTTTTCATAATGCATAATAATACATACATAGCAATTCAAATGTCTTAGCACTATGTTTATGAATAATTAAATTATCAAGTAGCTTAACACATTTTTCATCCAAAATGTGTTAGGCCAATTATAATGCAATCACATTCCATTTATCAAAAGTTTGTACATACCTTAGGAAACACTCCAAAACCAGCTTTAAAACTTCCTCTAACCTTCTCTTCCAAGTTGCCCTTCAACACTAGGGTTGGGAAAACTACTCTCTCTCAATGCCTATAACAAATGTGATCATAAATAACCATTTAATATCACATTCTAAGGCATTCTCAACATTAAATTATTTAAATAGGAATTACAAATGAAAAACAAAAAAAAGAGTTATTCTCCAGTGACATGTCCAACAACACGGGCATGTTAATGACCGTGTCATTAACTCACTCATACAGAAACATTGACACATCCAATGACATAGGCGTGTCACTTCCCGTGTCATTCATTTTGTCTCATAGAAACATTGACATGATTAACAACACGGTCGTGTTCATGGCGTGCCAATTATTTTGCCTTATAGAAGCTATGACATATTTAGAGACATGGCCGTATTCATGGTTGTGTCATCAACATTGAACTCAACACCATTGACACACCCAATGACTTGGCCATGTCATTGGTCATGTCAGGCAAAAGTCTTGCATTTCGTACACTTAACCATTTCAACCCAACCACTTCCAAACTCAACTTAAATTCAATCATTTCTTCAATCCAAACTTAAAATCATCATAAGATACTCACAACAACTTCATACATACCAAATAAGCCATTAAAACATGCTAATAAACAATCCCAAAATCCAAATATCATGTTCTTCCATAGAACTCCAAAGAAACTTGCAAAATGATAGAGAAACTTACCAATTGATGAAGAATCCTCAAAATCTTTCCTTAAATCCTTGAAATCCCTTGTAAAATTGGTGTATGGAAGAAGAACAAACTCTCCCTTACTCTCTCTCTCAAGCTCACCCCAAAGAAGAAGGAAGAAAAGAAAAAATTCTTCTCTTTTCTTTCATCCTTATCTATATAATAATAATAATAATAATAATAATCACTATGCACTTAATTATACAATATATATAATGTATATCTTGAATATATGTATATATCTTATATATATCATATTTACTTCAAATATATATATATATATATTTCAAATATACTTTCTACTAAATCATTTAATATCCTTGTATTTCATTTAAATCATTTATTTAATTTATCCAATTTAATTTTAATCTATTTTGTTTAATATTCAAAAATTAGGGGTGTTCTTCTCTTTTTTTTCATCCTTATCTATATATATAGTAATAATAATAATCACTATGCACTTAATTATACAATATATATATATGTAATGTATATCTTGAATATATGTATATATCTTATATATCTATCATATTTACTTCAAATATATATATTTCAAATATACTTTCTACTAAATCATTTAATATCTTTTCATTTAATTTAAATCATTTATTTAATTTATCCAATTTAATTTTAATCTATTTTATTTAATATTCAAAAATTAGGGGTGTTACAAAAAATCTTCATACAGGCAGTAGCAAAATCAATCCCACAGGCATGGCTTCTAAATGCTATGACCGTGGACTTAATCTCCTTCTAGATCTTCGATTTTCATCTTCTCTCTTTTAAACAATCTTAAATTCAAGTGTAGGACTGTGAAGTTTAATTCCCATGCCTTTGTAGTTTGATTTCCTTCTGTTTTGAGATGTCTTGCCTTCTTTTTATTTAGCATCCCCAGTTTCTTCATACTTTATCATATTTTGATCAACTTGCACTTCAAATTCATATATTATGAAGCCGCATTTCAAAAATATAGTTATTTTAGTTTTTATAACAAAAACACATCAAATTCAATTGATAACAATAAAAATATTACTAGAATAATAACTTAATAATATGCAAAATATTGCTCTATCAAATTTCTCCTAAACTTAGATTGTTGCTTGTCCTCAAACAATAAGAACAATCACTTTATAATAGACCTCATTATATGTTAAGCATTCTCAAGATTTTGATATACAAAATTTAAGCAATTAAAATTCCAATATTTAAATCTAAATTTAGCTCCATAACTATACTTGCTTTATCCTCCCCTTGTAGCATCCTCAGAAAATCCTATTTTAGAACTATTAGAAGATGCTATTCTATACACTTAAATTGTTCTAGCTTAGTCCAATATATATATATATATATATTACAATAAATATGAATAACACTTAGATATAAAGCTCGAAACAATTACTTATGCCCTTACCACTACTTTAAAAATTCTTTCAACATTTATTGCAATATGCTTAAAGAATTTTGCACCTCCAACAATTAAACAGATTACCATAACTCCAATAAGCAGTTTGTTAGAAAAATATCTTCCATATTCAGAGTATCTTTACAAATTACTCAATCCATCACTACAAATGACTAGGTACAAATAAATTTATATACATCATTCATTATAAAAAAAACTTATACAATCTTTAAACACTCCAAATATACAACTATTATATATATCAAACCACTAGATCATGTACAAGTAATTCACGTCTATAATCTCTCAAAAACTCTACTTCACTTTGAAAATAATTTTTGTAGTTTTTTATCCATGGATTCTTTAGTCTTTCGCTGATTCACCATACATGCATGTTGGAAAAATCCCAACACACTAAGCTCATCGCTTAGTGGTGCTTGTATACATACACTTTACAAATAATTAAAAGAACGGTATTTTTAACAATAGACTAAACCAATAACACTTGTAGAAATCAAATTATTTAATTTTAATAAACTTAATCATTATAGAATAAATACAAAATTATGTATAATACATAAATATTGAAATCACTATAATTGGTAAAATTTCTATTATGTAATTTAAACTTGTATTCTCTTACTTTACTTTAGTAACATTTGTTTTCACACACTTAGCACTTAGAACACTTAATTTGTAATTATCACTTGCATATTAAGATTCATGTTATGATATGAGATTTTTCCATTTAACACATTTACACAATTTAACACCTAGATATTTTTATTATTTTCGTTTACAATATTGAACTTATATTATTTTATAAAGTCTCACTCATTATAACTGACACATACACATATGTATATATATATATATTTATATTATTGTATAAACATATTTATATTTACAATAACACATGTTCCATTAGGCTATAATATGTATATGCATACATATACAATTTAATATATTGATTCATTTTAATCTAACATTCGTATGCTTAACACTTAGTTATCAATAATCTTAATTTATAAGCACCTACAACTATAGTACCAATGCACTTTATCATCATTACACTTTTGTCCAACATACATTGATTTTTAAATCATAGATTCAGATAATGAGTCACTATGGCAAGTAAATGCCCACTATATAGAATTTGGCCAATGGCCCACTATAGCATGAATGCACACTTAATATGATGACACAGAGTGTCTATTGATAGCACAAAGTTCCCACTATCATTATGGAAGTCCACCCTCTGGCTAGCCATTCAACCTAAACACTAGGTTTAATAACAGTGTCATTGGGCAATACATTTCTTTTACTATTTCTAAAATATTTCATAAATATTATAAAACACTTGTTTACTTCTTTCTTTGAAATTCGCACTTTTACGATACCATGCACTTATCTTTATTTGGATTAGTAAATTCTTTTAATTCACTTTCACTTCATAACTTATCAATTTTTTTTTCATGGTATTATTCATACACTACATATACTTTGTATTTATATATATAAATATAATTATATTTGACAATCGATATATTTTTCATGATAAACTTTTTCATTCTTCATTAATATGCATTTTACTTTCTTGATTGTCACTAAGGTTTAAACACTTTACTATCTTATAATTATAAATCTTTTAAGTTTTTAGGACATAGGCACGTGGTACATTGTTGGCATGCCCATGCATTTCAATTCACTACAGTCTTTCATGATGGAAATTACTCAATATGGTCATGCCAATGTTTGGATACACTTGTGTGTTCTATTTTGCCACTGCCACTTTATGATAAAATTAAGAGACATGGTCATGTCAATGTAATTGACACGCCCGTGCGTTCTATTCTATTGCCGCCTATCTACACAATCTTTAAGAAAATATTCTCCAACATTCTCATAGTTAATTAAACCCCAAAATCATCAATTCACCATTAACTTCACTGACTCAAACCAAGAATATAATGTTAAATACTCCAGAAACACAATCAAATCTAAGTATAGATTATCATAAGTCAATCAATTAAATTAAATTCAACATTCATACAATAAACACTATATTTTTTTTCTCCAAGTTAACATTTACTGTTTCACTTCTTTTTATGGCACTTTCATTCTTTCTTTTCCTTGCATTTTGTTTTCTTTTTTTAGCTTATGTATATTGTTTTATGCACTTAACATAGCTCACCTGAACCCAATTTATCTATATACTCCTCATTCATTAGCTTTCTTTCATTTCTTATTCGCTAATAAGTAACTCAACATTGTAATGTTCTTTATCATGATACTAGCTTAATATCATTTTGATCATCAAAGGACATATAACCAAATCTCCTCACACAACCTTTACCTTTTTAACTCATTTTATCATTTACACTAAATTTTATCTTAAATAATTTACTACCAATTATTTTAGCTCCCAAGCTAGGTTTAATATCAGTATGGTGTGAGCAATTCAATACTAAATTGCTTTTAATTTAGCATCTGGTTACATAACACTTTAATTAATATATCACTATAGTTCATTTATAACACTTCCAAGAATCTTAGTGACGAGCTTGAATTTTCATTTGAAGTTAGTCTTCAAACCAGTTTATTCAGTATTAATTTTTGGTGTTCACATATATATATATATGCATAAAAGAATGTGTTTTTCTTGGTAGAATATTTGATTTTGAGCATTTGGAGACAAAATGGAGCGATTCAAGTGAAAAGGGTGGAAATGAAAACAAAAGGCTCAACATTGACATGTTCAAAAATTTGAATCTATAAAAAAGTTCAACATTGGCGTGTTAAAATTTCAACACAGGTGTGTTGAAAAATCTGAATTTGTCAAAAAGTTTAACATGGGCGTGTTAAAATTTCAACATGGGCATGTTCAAAAATATGAATCTGTCAAAAAGTTCAACATGGATGTGTTAAAATTTCAACATGGGTGTGAGCGGAGATTTTTGCCCCCACTCCCGGTGGAATGGTTCTTGCGACTTCGGCACTGTTTAGGCTCGGGGCCTTAGAGAACATGAACCTAAGTCCGGAGAAAATGGAGTCGCCACCCAGAATGGCCGGGAAAAAGAAAGACGTAGATGACTCGATTCCTAAGGAATCCCCAACCCCCTAATGGGTTCGGAAAGTTGGGTATGTGTGGGGAAGGTGAGAAATGGCCCAGCACCCCCACAACGCCCGGTTCATTGGAACCAACCTCCTTTACAGGTCTTAATATTATAAAATTCTTAAGTATAATAACATTATCCATACTACACACAATAATTAAAAGAAAGCATCAATATATTAAAATCAAAGCAATGTCCAAACAAAGCAAATAAATGGACACCCATCCAAGGATGGAAACATGTCCTTACATCACATGCCTAGATAGGACACCCACCGAAAAGTAGAAACATGTCCTTTACATTGGTTCTAAAATAGAAAAGCAAATTAAATTACATGATATTTAACTAATGAGGTACCCACCAAGTGGAAACATACCTCATACAACTTTTGGATATCTAAATCAATTCATAAAAGTAAATAATCATTCATAATAAATAAATCATTCATCCAAGCTATTAATCAAAATATAAAATAAACATCCATCCATGATAAATTAAATAAATCAAGTATTAAAATTAAATAAATTAAAGCATAAGAAATAAATCTAAGCATAATCAAATATGAAATTGAATAAAGCAAATAAAAGTTCAATTATAGCTACTGTGACTTTTTATGAAATTAAAATAAATTAGGGTTTTAAGTTTTAAAAGGTTGGTAAGACTCTTTGATTAACTAAATTAATATTTGAATGGTGAAATCTTGAAACTAGGGTTTTAGACACTTTAAAATACTTTGATTTGTGATTTTTGGTTATTGGGTTTCTAAGCTACTATGTAAAATTTATGTTTTTATGTTTTTATGTTTTTTAATGTTTTAAAAGGATTAGGGTTCATAAAAATTAGGGTTTAAGGTTTTAAAAGGATTAGGGTTCATTATTTTAGGTTTAAAAGTTGAATTTTGGATTTTAGGGTTTAGAATTAGGGTCACGGGTGGTGAATTAATTTTTAGGAATTTGGAAATCAATTTGATAATTTCATGAAGTTTTATGAATTTAAACAAACAAATTAAAGTTTTTATAAATAGAAAAGATGTTTTTTAAGGCTTTTTGAATGAAATAGAACCTACTTTAAAATTTTAAAAGAAACATAATTTAAATCTTAGTTTTGTTGAAAAATATGTTCAATTAGAGTTTTAAGATTTTTAAGAAGTAAAAATAACAATTTTAAGCCTTTTGGAAGATAAACTAACGAAATAAGGTTTTTTTGGCTTTAGAAAAACTAAATTAAAGTTCAAAGGTTTTTAATTTTGATTTCATAGATTTGCTACTGTGTAAAAAAAATAATTAAAGAAAATTAATTAACACATACCTTCTTTTGTTGATTCCTCCAAAAACAATTCTTCTTGGATGAACTAGCTCCAAAGACAAGCTTTTTTTGCCTTTGAATTGATTAAATCGTGATGCTGTTGTTCCAAAAAAAAAGTTGAATTTAATTGCTTCTTTTCCTTCCTTGATTTGGTTTCAAATTTTCCAAGCTACTGTTGGATTTTTGCCTCTCCTTTTTTAATTGTCTTTGGTCCTTATTTATAGTGGTTTGATGTGGTTTATTCCTAATTAGTTAAGGTAAGTAATATTAATAAAAAAAATGAAAACCTAATTGAATTAGGTTTCAAAAATTTTGCGTCGAAAAAAATCGCGCTGCCGAAAAAATTGCCACAGGAAAAATTGCGTTGGCAAAAAAATTCTGCCGCAACTGGCTGCGGCAGCGCGCGCGGAACAGGCCCGTAAACTATTTCACAGGCAGAAAAATTCTGCGTGGCTATTTCTAGGGAGAAAAATTCTGTGTGCGAAATAGCACAGTGATTTCGCCCGCAGGAATTTCCTGCAAGCGAAATGCCCACTGGCCCGCGCGACTGTTTTTTTGCTGCCGATTTTTTCGACTCCGATTTTTATTGTTATTTTTATTTTTTGATTTTTTGATTTATTTATTTTTATTTTTTATTAATAAAAATTAGATACTAAAGCAAAAATTATTTACCAAAAATTATTTTGGACCAATTAGACAACAAAAATTATTTTGGACTCAATAAAACATATTGGACCAGATTGGGTAAAAAATTAAGGGTCTATAGTTTATCCCCTGCTTGAGTGATCTGAAACCTTAGTGAAAGAGAGTGAAAAGCAATAAGACTTAATTTTTGATGAAACGATTGAGGTTTTGGTTTTTGGACCCGGTTCGAGTTCTGGACTCAAAGATAATTCTAGGTTCTGGACCTAAGAAAAATTTGGGTTCTGGACCCGGTTCGAGTTCTGGACTCAAGGATAATTCTAGGTTTTGGACCTAAGGAAAATTTGGATTTTGGACCCGGTTCGAGTTCTGGACTCAAGGATAATTCTAGGTTCTCGACCTAAAGAAAATTTGGGTTCTGGACCCGGTTTGAGTTCTGGACTCAAGGATAATTCTAAGTTCTGGACCTAAAGAAAATTTGGGTTCTGGACCCGGTTCGAATTCTGGACTCAAGGGAGATTCTAGGTTCTGGACCTAAGGAAAATTTGGGTTCTGGACCCGGTTTGAGCTCTGGACTTTAAGGATAATTCTAGGTTCTCGACCTAAGAAAAATTTGGGTTCTGGACCCGGTTCGAGTTCTGGACTCAAGGGAGATTCTAGGTTCTGGACCTAAGGAAAATTTTGGGTTTTGGACCCGAGAGATTTGGATACTCGGTCCTAAACTAGACTCGGATACTCGATCCTATCTGGATTCAGATACTCGATCCTAAACTGGATTTGGATACTCGATCCTAACTGGATTTGGATACTCGATCCTAAACTGGATTGGGATACTCGATCCTAACTATATTGGGATACTCATCCCTAAATTGATTTGATTTGGGTACTTGGACCCAAGATTGGGCACTTGGATCCGAGATTGGGCACTTGGACCCAAGATTGGGTACTTGGACCCGAGCTTGAATTGATTTGGGTACTTGGACCCAGGATTGATTTGATTTGGGTACTTGGACACAAGATTGGGTACTTGGACCCGAGAATGAATTTGACTAACCTTTTATCAGTTGAGAAGTCTGACTGCTCCAGATGTTCTATGCATTGTGATTCTTCGCCCTCGGAATGGATCTTCACCCTCGGAGATCGGGTCTTCACCCTTGAAAATGGATCTTCATCCTTGAAGATCGGGGTCTTCTTTGTTCTTTGAAGATGGGAGTGACACGACCAGTGGCTTGGCTGTGTCTCCTGGGTGTGTCAGCTTCTGTGTCTTTTCTTTGGTTTTTCTTTGTTCTAGGCTTAGGATAGGACACGGCCAGTGGCTTGGCCGTGTTGCTTGCCAGTGTCACCTACTGTTTCTTTTCTTTCTTTGCTTTGTCCTTCTTGACTTTGTCCTTTAGGCGAGACAACCAGTGGCTTGGCTGTGTCGCCTGCCCGTGTCATGTTCTGCCAAAATTTCTTTTGAGGCGACACGGCTAAGCTCGATTTGGCTTGGCCATGTCTTGCTTGATTCATGCTCTCTTCTTTCCTTGTTTTGATCTTTCAAGGGAGTTTTTTGCACTTTAACCACTTTTCCCTTACAACTGCATTTCCTTCCTTTGATTCTTTAATGATTGTTGCAGGCCGTTGGTTCATTTGATCATGAAGCTGGAACCCCTTTCACTGCCCCTTCATTTGCTCATTCTAGCCCGCTGGATACGCCATCTCATCCGTAGGGTATTGATATGAACTACCTGGTACGTTCCTCATTTCATAATAGTTTACACTATATGTATGCATGATTATGTATGCTCTTACCTTTTCTCTCTTGGCTCACAGTGGATGCTTGAAGAACAAAATAAGAAACTTCAAGAAGAGTTGGCTGCAAGTCGTCAGCAAGCATCTCATTGTGAAAGTTTATATCATCAATCCGAACAAAATTTCCTTAACTTCCGATTTCAAGGAATGAGGGATCCCGGTGCTTCTTCATTGAGAGGCCCCCAGACTGATGACCATGAGATCCTTTCGTCTGCTTCTGATGAGGACCATGACAAATCAGAGCTCCAAGACAATAGGGATTTTAGTGCTTCTGCTTCAGATGATCCCGGGATGAGTAATTGCCCCCTCCTCCAACAGGCAATGACTTTTTCAAGTCTTTATTTGGTGACCTACCACCACCCTTTTAGTGATATGTAAATATTGTAGCAATTGTAAAACATTGTACAATAATGAAAAATATACAATTTTCCTCTTTACTGTAATCTTTCTTCTTCTTCTTCTTCTTCTTCTTCTTTTTTATTGCTCTAACTTTTGCCTAGTCCGCCCAAGCGGGTTTTCGGAACTAGCGAGCTATCCCAATTTTTGCCTATGCTGCCCTTGCGGGTTTTCAACTTAGCGAACTTTTTTTTTAATTCTTTCTTCACAGATTTGGCTTCAGGAGCATCTCTATTTGCTTGATACTCCCTCCATGGATTTTGCTAGATACCTGCCACGTCATCATTCTACTAGGAAGCTACTCCATCCTGCTTCTTCATATGTTGACTGGGTTGACTGGATCCACTCACGCTCTAAAGTCAATATCCGTTGGTTGGTACCTTGGTGGAAGATTTCTTGTATCACCATGCAGACATACTTGATGTACGTTTCTCTTGCTGCTCTTCGTCAAGGTACATGCTATGATCCTCGCCAACTTGGGCGTCAGTATGGAGCTGAGCCTCGTGATTTTGACTTTGCTCTTGACCTAGACATACCTTGCTTGACTGAAGCCTACTTGGATCGGTTAAGGCAAAGCTGGCCTACATGTTACACTTATCGACTACCATAGATTTTACATTTGTCAATTCAGAAAGTGTGTTGTTAGGATGAAAAATAACTAAGTAATAAAAGATGCTTCTTTTCCATTGATAATTTGTCATCACCTTTTGCAATTATGATTATTTATTTCATCCGTATCTGGTCAAATACTTATAACAGTGCACACAGAACAAATTTAATCATTAATTCTATTTTATTAAATTGGGGAACAACCAAACATAAAGCCAGCGTACACAAGATCACTCCTGTTGCCAGTTAGTCCTTTCGGGTTTTCTAATTGACAATTTTTCTCTCATTAGCCTTAATTGTTGCCTAGCCCGCCATTTTGGGTTTTCAGAACTAGTGGATTGTTCTAACTTTTGCCTAGGCTGCCCTTTTTGGATTTTCAACCTAGCGAGCTCTTTTTCTTTTATTTTGATTTTTATCATACATAAAACATCTTCAACCTGTCAAAGTTTACTGGCTCACTAAATTCATTCCCATCCATGTCTGATAACTTCACCACACCTTTGCTCATGACTTGTTTCACGACATATGGTTCTTCCCAGCTAGGTCTGAACTTCCCTCATAGATCAGATACATTAGGCTTACATTGCTTCAACACCAAATCCCCAACTCTGAATTTTCTGACCTTGACCCTTCTATTGTAGGCCCGAGCTATCTTCTTTTGATACAGTTGGTGATGATACAATGCCTTTAGTCTTCTCTCTTCCAGTAGAGCTAACTATGTGTATCTGCTTGCTACCCATTCCGTTTCAGGCAGTTCAGCTTCCAAGACTACTCTTAACAACTTGATCTCGCTTTCAATTGGCAATATCGCTTCCATCCCATAAACCAAAGAGAAAGGTGTCATCCCAGTAGGTGTTTGCACACTCGTCCTATATCCCCAAAAAGCAAAGGGAAGCATTTCCGACCAGTCCCTGTAAGTCTTAGTCATCTTGGACAAAATTTGCTTAATTGTCTTGTTCATTGCTTCTACTGCACCATTAACCTTTGGTCTATAAGGAGAGGATCGATGATGATGGATTTGGTACTTGGAGAATAAATTCTTAACTGCTCCTTGAAACTGTACCCCATTGTCTGATGACCCCATATCTGCAGATGAGGTTCTTTTCGATAAACCTAGCCATTTGACTTGCACACAGCTTGTTGAAGGATTTGGCTTCGACCCATTTTGAAAAATAATCAACTGCTAGTATAATGAAACGGTGACTGTTTGAGGCTGTCGGATGTATTTCTCATATAATGTCGATACCCCAGGTGGCAAATGGCCAGGGCAAAGACATTGAATGCAGTTCTTCAGAAGGCATATGATTCAAGTTACCATACATCTGACATTGCTGGCACTTCTTTACAAATTCAATACAGTCTTTCTCCATGGTCAACCAATAGTAACCTTGTCGGATAATCTTCTTAACTAGGGCCAAACCACTCATGTGCGGACCGCAACTTCCCACATGTATTTCAGACATGATGCGCTCCACTTCAGGCTCTCTTAAACATCTCAAATGCACTCCATCAGGCCATCTTCGGTCTAACTCTCCATGGAAGGTGATGTATTGCAATGACCACCTCCTTATGGCTCTTCTCTCTTTCTTTGTTGCCCCCGGCGGGTATTATCTTTCCTCCAAAAATTGCCTTATAGTATCATACCATGCATCATGGTCCGTATCAACTTCCATGATTGTCTCATATTCATAGCAAGGAGTTGATGAACTGGTCAAGATCAGAGGCTTAAGGAATAGGCTGGCAGGATTTTCCCATACCTAAGCCAATGTGGCTAGGGCATCAGCCATCTGATTTTCTTCTCTTGACAGGTGTATAAACCTACACTCCTTAAAATTCCTCTTCATCATGGTCAAATAATAGTGGTATGGTTTTAATTTTTCCTCTTTCAACTCCCACTCTCCATTTACTTGGGATACTACTAGCAATGAATCGCCATAAACTTCCACCTTATCCACCTTCATAATCATTAGGCTTTCCAAATCGAGAATACATGCTTCATACTCCACCATATTATTGGTTGCCCTAAATTTCAACTTCATGGCTAAAGGGATGAGTTCCCCTTCGGGTGATTCTAGTATAACTCCCAAACTTGCTCCTTTCCTATTTACCGCTCCATCAAAATACATTTTCCACCCTTGTACTTCAATTACTTCTAAATGTTCATCTAGAAATTCCAAGATTACCTCTTCACTTTCTGGTAATGGTTGTTGAGCCAGGAATTCTGTCACCGTTCTACCCTGATTGTTTTCTTGGTTACATACTCGATCTCAAATTCTTCTAATATTATCAACCATCAACCATATTTCCCAATTAAAGAGGGTGTCTCCCTTAAGTACTTCATTGGATCCAACCTGGAAATTGCCTGCACACTATACGATTTAAAGTAATGCTGCAACTTCTTAGAAGTCCAAACCACGGCTATACCTGTCTTTTCGATCATACTATACTTAATTTCATAAGGTAGGAGCTTTCTACTCAAATAGTAAATGGCGTGCTCCCCGTCTCGTCTGCTTGGGCTAGCATGGCTCCTATTGACTCTTCTTCAATTGCTAAGTATAGTAATAGAGGTTTTCCGGGTTTAGGTGGTTTCAAAATAGGTGGATTCAACAAATACTCTTTTATTCGGTCAAAGGCCTTTTGACATTCATCATTCCATACGATCGGCTGATTCTTTCTAAGCAACTTGAAGATAGGCTCATAGATTGTTGTGACCTTTGCTATAAATCTGCTAATGTACTGCAGTTTACCAATGAATCCCCAAACTTCTCTCTTCGTCTTTGGGGCTAGCATATCCCTAATTGCTTTAACTTTGTCAGGATCTATCTCAATGCCATTCGGACCAATTACATGTCCCAACAATTTACCTGAGGTAACACCGAATACACACTTCTTCGGGTTTAATCTCAGCTTATACTTCAAAGCTCTATTGAAGAATAATTCCAAGTTCTGGAAGTGTTGGTCCCTTGTATCCGACTTCACCATCATATCATCAACATATACTTCAACTTCTTTGTGCATCATGTCATGAAATAGTGTGGTGGCCATCCTTTGGTAGGTTGCTCCGGCATTTTTTAAGCAGAACGGCATCACCCTATAATAGAATATACCCCATGTAGTAGTGAAGGAAGTTTTGGCTTTATCCTCTTGGGCCATTAACACTTGATTCTATCCGTAAAATCCATCTACAAACGAGTGTAGCACACTAGAGGCCGCACTATCAATGAGTACATCTATGTGAGGTAAAGGAAAATCATCCTTAGGGGAAGCCTTTTTTAGATCTCTATAGTCCACGCAGACCCTTATCCTCCCATCTTTCTTTGGCACTGGTACTATGTTGGCTAGCCAATCTGGGTATTCTATCACTTCAAGGAACTTCACTTGTATTTGCTTAGTGACCTCTTCTTTAACCAATTCAGCCCACTCAGGTCTTAGTCACCTAAGCTTTTGTTTGACAAGCTTAATGTGAGTGTAAGTAGGAATATGATGCTCGGCTATGTCTCAATCTATCCCAGGCATATCCTTATAAGACCAAGCAAACACTTCTTCATATTTTTTAAATATTTTTTCAAATCTCTCTCTCATCATGAGTAAGGTCGGATGCTATGCTAATATTTTTAGGATTTTCAGTTGTTCCCAAATTTAATGATTGTGTGTTAACAGAATTAATATTAAAGATGCTCATGTAACTGCTATTTGAATGTATGCAACCATCAGGAGAAACATCACACAAGTAAGCAAAATCAGACTTTATTGCATTCATTTTGGAAAAGAAAACATCATCATCCTCATACAAAGCAGAAAAATTAAAATCAAAATCAAAATCATTGTTCTCAGAATCATAAAGCAGGACGTCTTCAAACTTCTCTTCAACCAGGGCAACAATCTCTTCCGGAGTCTTCTCGGCTTTCAGGGTAGCCTCATTCTTCTCTTTTGGATTGGATTCTTTGTTGGTTGACAAAGTGAGCTCTTTCTTCACTTGCTCCACTAGCTCAGCAACATCTGTAAAAATTTCAAAACCTGGAATTAACTTACCCATGAACATGATCAGCTCGGGCTTTCCTTGGAGTGGTCCCATATCTGGAGCTTTGACAAAGATCTCTTCAAGTGGTGGGAAGCTCATCTTCTCATTTTTCTTTAGCTGGACATCATTGGCTTCATCATATCCAACCCCTTCTTGGAAGCTTGAGTTCTAAAATCTAGTAATTTTGTTAAACCGGCCTTACCCTTTCCAAGACCAGCTCCGGGAAGGTAGTTCATGTTCTTCATCATATTCAAGACTTTGGAGTCTACTACTTCATCATCAGAAATTACAGCTACTTGAAAACCATTGAGAGGCCTCTCAACCATTAGAGCATTAACAATCTCATTATCTTCAGCTTCAATGACCACTGTCTCATTTCCATTGGGGAATTTGATCTTTTGATGAAGGGTGGAAGGAACTCCACCAAGAGGATGAAATCATGGTCACCCCAAGAGTAAGGCAAAGGTAACTGGTATGTCTAAAACAATAAACTCAACAATAGATTCAATTGGACCGACCTTGACAGCAGCTTTGAAAGTCCCTTCAGCATGCCTCCTAGTGTTGTCATAAGCACGAATCGTTACCTCGGTTTGGTTTAGATCTCTAGTTGACATGGCTAGCTTTGGTAATATCTTAAGTGGACAAACATTTATGGTGGACCCATCATCGACCATTACACATGGAGTCCTCTTCCCCTTGACTTCTATTTTGATAAAGAGAGGGCAGATGTGGTCTCTCCCCTCCTCCGGTAAGTTTGCATCTGAAAAAGAAACTGCTCCCATACTAACTTCACTCTTTTCTTGGATATCCTCACATTTCATTACTTCCCCAATTTTTATGAAGTTGATCAACTCCTCCAGTGTTGTGGAGGTAGAAATTAGCATGCTAGCTAATGCTTTGGCCATAGTTTCTCGGTGCCTTTTAGAAGTAGCTAATAAGTCCCAAATGCTAACACTTGCTTGGGTTCTTTTCAATTGCTTGAGCACAGCATCATCTTCTTCTATTTCAACTTCTTTCCCCTTATTAGTTTCTATCTCCTTTGGTAGTGGCCTTGCATAAGGCTTACCGGATCTAGTATTCATCACCTCATCATCTTCGGGCTCGAACCAAGTCCACTCCTCCTTATTGGATACAATATCATCATCATTGTCACTTGAATCCCAAAACCCATTGACAACACAAATTGCTAATTCTCCACCCATCATAGCTTGTTCAATTTTGACAAATGCCTCTTCTTCTTTGGTTGCTTTCTCATCCACATCTTGAAAAGAAGACATGACAAAGTCCTCATGTAAACCTCCTCCAATCATGAAGGTCGCCGGTGGTGGTATCCTATTGAATTTTGGCAATGGGTTGTCTTTGGTGTTTGGCTTGTTGGGCTCGGGTAGCTTCCCATTATCAATTAGATTTTGAATCTCATGTCTCAACCTTACACATCTATTCGTGTCATGTCCTTGCATTTGGTGAAATTGACAAAATGCTTTAGTGTCAAAGTTAGGTGGGAGAGGGTTTAGCAAAGGATGAGGATTTAAGGGTTGTAGCAATCCTTTTCTTTGAAGCTTATTGAGAACCCAAGACATCGGTTTTCCCAATTCTGAAAATTGTCTCCTTGTTCCTTAGTTAGTAGCATTAACACTGACGGCCTTTTGCATGCTTTGGCTACCATCCTTTTTGTTGCAAAGCGGCTCTTCTTCCTTTCCCATTCTTCAATTTGAAAACCAGCTTGGAGAAGGTCTTTGAAATCACGGATGAGTGTATGAGACATCCTCTCACGAAGACTAGGCAACACTCCTCTCACAATCATCCTTATTTGATAGGATTCATCGGGCCTCTTCTTGAGTAAAGAGGCCTTATTTCTCCACCTTTTCACATAGTCCACAAAATTCTCATTCGGCCTTTGCCTAATGGACTCCACCTCCATCAAGGTAACTTCTAACTCAACATTATATCCATATCATTGGATGAAGGCTTTGTAAAGTAGATCCCAACTCTTTTATGTTCTATCATCTAAGGTATTGAACCAATTTTGGACAATAGGGTCCAATGAGAACATAAAGTACCTTAGGGTTTGAGCCTTAGTAGCTCGAGCTGATTGCATGGCAGTGATATACTGCTTCACATGAAGATGAGGATTTCCGGTGCCATTGTACTTAGCAAAGGAAGGCACCTTGAATTTATAAGGGACCTCTTCATCTTGTTCAAATAGTTTTTCGATCTCAGACATCTCTTCGATTTTCAACTTCTTCTCAAATTTCTTTTCTAAATTAGCAATCATCTTTTCAACATCGGATGTCTCGGCCTTTTCAATAGTTGCCTTCTCAACAGCCTTCGGTTCTTTCTTCTTTTCTTGAACCTCTTGGTAGTATTGAGCCCAATCATCATCATCATCAATCATCACCTTTTCATCATCAAAAACCACTTCACTAACTTTGGTCTTCCCTTTGTCCTTTGGTTTCTTAGTGCTAGCAGATGCCTCGACATGGTTTTCTAAGATTGTAGTCAACTGGTTCTTCATGGTCTCAGCTAGGGCCTCTTTGATTTCTTCCATCTTGGCATTGAGGGCCTCATCCACCATCCTTTGAATTTGTTCAGACTCCATTAATTTAGGTGAGCAAGTGATTGAGTCGTTGCTAGATACTTCATCTCCGGCATAGGTCGGATTGTTGTAAGCTTTAGAACTATTGTAATCCAGGGCTGTGGGCCAGAGAGGATCAATGATATGAGATGCAAATGTATGCATGTATGCACAAACGATCAACAAATAAGGATAAATAGGACGTTCCTTCCAACCTTATAACATCCACAGACGAATGGCCAGTCCCTTTTCCTAGGTATATGGTTAACAAAATACCAACATGGGGTATCTTGCTTTCAAATAATTCCCTCGGACGTTTTAACCAATAGTTATATTTTTGAAAATGGAAATCTATCCATGATAATTCCCATTAATTAGGTTTTAATCCATTCAACCAACTAAAGTAGCTTTTATTCTATATTGGATTAAAACTAAATTAAGAGGTTTATTATAGATATATTTCTCACTTGAAAAAGGTAACTAATTGTTCATGCCAAAAACAAGTCCATGGTTAATTTATTCTTAGTGTAAACTAGGCCCACAATTGATTTTTGGTATTTCATAATTGACCTAAATATTTTTGCAAGCTCTTTGTAAAAAAAAATGGTTGGGTGAAAATAGTTTTGTTTCTAAGCCCATTGTAAAAGATTTTAGAAAAATGGATTTTGGGTTTAGTATTTGGGCCATGGGCCAAAGAATTTTTGATTTGTTTTTAGAAAAGTCTTATATCCAAAGACCAACTTGAAAATTTTTGAAAATAACTTTGGTCTTTTGGACTTTAAAGAAAAAATTTATTTTGAGCTTGCAAATGTACTTGGGTCATATTAGAAAAAGAACAAACCAAGTAAGCCATGGTTTAGACTAAGATAAACTAACCATTGTCAAACAACATGCATTTGGGGTAAAACCTAAGGAAAGTAACTAGGCCAATTACATGAGCTTTAGTCTTTGGGTTAAAAGGCTTAGGTTCCCATAGCAAGTATATGCCAAATGGTACAAGGCTATGAGTGGTTATGCCATGCTTGATCTCCATACCTTGAGTGAAAGTATGGTATTCCTTACATAACATAACATGGGTAACATGGGCGTCCTAACTCAGGCACAAAATGCAATCTAAGATGATGCAATGGATAATGTCATTATAAGAAAGAATAGAATAATAAAAAGACCAATGGAATCAACTTCTCTTATCCCCAGTGGAGTCGCCACTATGAGCGGGGATTTTCGCCCCCACTCCCGGTGGAATGGTTCTAACGACTTCGGCACTATTTAGGCTTGGGGCCTTAGAGAACACGAACCTAAGTCCGGAGAAAATGGAGTCCCACCCGCACTGGCCGGGAAAAAGAAAGAGGTGGATGACTCGATTCCTGAGGAATCCCAACCCCCTAATGGGTTTGGAAAGTTGGGTACGTGTGGGGAAGGTGAGAAATGGCCTAGCACCCCACAACGCCCGGTTCATTGGAACTAGCCTCCTTTATAGGTCTTAATATTATAAAATTCTTAAGTATAATAACATTATCCATACTACACACAATAATTAAAAGAAAGCATCAATATATTAAAATCAAAGCAATGTCCAAACAAAGCAAATAAATGGACACCCATCCAAGGGTGGAAACATGTCCTTACATCACATGCCTAGATAGGACACCCACCGAAAGGTAATCAATTATGGAATTGAATAAAGCAAATAAAAGTTCAATTATAGCTACTATGACTTTTTGTGGAATTAAAATAAATTAGGGTTTTAAGTTTTAAAAGGTTGGTAAGGCTCTTTAATTAACTAAATTAATATTTGAATGGTGAAATCATGAAACTAGGGTTTTAGACACTTTAAAATACTTTGATTTGTGATTTTTGGTTATTGGGTTTCTAAGCTACTGTGTAAAATTTATGTTTTTATGTTTTTTAATGTTTTAAAAGGATTAGGGTTCATAAAAATTAGGATTTAAGGTTTTAAAAGGATTAGGATTCATTATTTTAGGTTTAAAAGTTGAATTTTGGATTTTAGGGTTTAGAATTAGGGTCACGGGTGGTGAATTAATTTTTAGGAATTTGGAAATCAATTTGATAATTTCATGAAGTTTTATGAATTTAAACAAATAAATTAAAGTTTTTATAAGTAGAAAAGATGTTTTTTAAGGCTTTTTGAATGAAATAGAACCTACTTTAAAATTTTAAAAGAAACAGAATTTAAATCTTAGTTTTGTTGAAAAATATGTTCAATTAGAGTTTTAAGAAGTAAAAATAACAATTTAAGCCTTTTGGAAGATAAACCAACGAAATAAGGTTTTTTTGGCTTTAGAAAAACTAAATTAAAGTTCAAAGGTTTTTAATTTTGATTTCATAGATTTGCTACTGTGTAAAAAAAACAATTAAAGAAAATTAATTAACACATACCTTCTTTTGATGATTCCTCCAAAAACAATTTTCTTGGATGAACTAGCTCCAAAGACAAGCTTTTTTTGCCTTTGAATTGCTTAAATCGTGATGCTGCTGTTCCAGAAAAAAGTTGAATTGAATTGCTTCTTTTCCTTCCTTGATTTGGTTTCAAATTTTCCAAGCTACTGTTGGATTTTTGCCTCTTCTTTTGTAATTGTCTTTGGTCCTTATTTATAGTGGTTTGATGTGGTTTATTCCTAATTAGTTAAGGTAAGTAATATTAATAAAAAATAAACCAAAACCTAATTGAATTAGGTTTCAAAAATTTTGCGTCGGAAAAAATCGCGCTGCCGAAAAAATTGCCTCAGGAAAAATTGCGTTGGGAAAAAAATTCTGCCGCAGTAGCTGAATGGGCCCGTAAACTATTTCGCAGGCAGAAAAATTCTACGTGCGAAATAGCACAGTGATTTCGCCCGAGTGATTTCGCACGCAGGAAATTCCTGTGGGCAAAATGCCCACGGGCCCGCGCGACTGTTTTTTCGCTGCCGATTTTTTCGACTCCGATTTTTATTTTTATTTTTATTTTTTGATTTTTATTTGTTTATTTTTATTTTTTATTAATAAAAATTAGATACTAAACAAAAATTATTTAACAAAAATTATTTTGGACCAATTAGACAAAAGAAATCATTTTGGACTAAATAAAACGTATTTGACCGGATTGGGTCAAAAATTAAGGGTCTACAATGGGCGTGTTTAAAAATCTAAATCTGTTAAACTTAAAAATTCACTTTCAAGTGAGCCAAAATTGTTCCAACTTACATTTTAAATAAAACAACTTAAACACACTTAATAAATATAGTAAAATGAACTAAAACCAAGCTTTTTAAATCAAAAGGATCCAAATTAAACACTTTACTCAAACCCTCAATTAATCAAATTATTAACAATTAACATAGTTAATAACACTTCACAACCATCACTCTTAGCTAAAACCCATATTAATCAACTTAATTTCTTTTATAAAATTTAAGTAAAAACTCAACTCTTCATATACAAAGTTACTCAACCAACTCTTTGCACATCAACTCATTTATCCAATTCTTTATGAAATAACTCAATTGAAATGATTCAATCAACTTAATCAAGCATCAAAATTCAAAAAAACAAACATTGGCAAATTATGGTATGTAACACCTTTATACCTTATATACGTATAATACATATACCCAACATATGTAACATACACATATATGGTACAAAAATATCACAACACATTTTCTATAAAAACCCTTACTTTTCCAATTTTTAAATATTAAATACTTTAAGATATGTACAAATAGCAAATAAAATATTACTTATCAAAAACACATACAAATCCCCCATTACAAAATTTTATAATTTAAAATATATAGATATATATATATATACATCAAAACATAATATAACATACATAATGTCAAAATGTATGATAATATAAGATATGTACATGATGATAGTGTGTCTCTGATCTGGATGTCCAACAAATAGCTCTACACTTAAGATATTAAATATTGACCCAACTCGATCTAGAAGAACTCTCAGGCTCTACCAGATCTACCCTGTCACATGCACGATAAATTACAATCGCACTAAGCCAAAAGCCTAGAAGTACAAACTTTAATAACAATAATGTTCAAATGCAATGCCAATGCATAATGCTTATGTATATCATATCTCATGTTATTTCATCTTAACATATATCTCAATTGTTCCACAATTCAGAATTCATATAAAAATAAACACAAGCACGGGCCCAAAGGATCTAATATGCTATTCAAATTCCAGACTTACTGTTTTGGTCCATATTGCCACCTAGTGTCTAGCCCGAAGGCAATTGATACCCAACATCTAGCCCGAACGCAAATCATATTGATGCCCAGCATCTATGCTAAAGGCAAGTGACGTCCAACATCTAGCCCGAAGGCAAATCAATAATTGCTCAAAAGCTATCCCCGAAGGCAAATAATGAGGATAACCTCATAGGCATGCCGCCAAACACAAAACTCTGAAAATTAAATAACATACTAGGCACACAATTATTTCATATTTCTCATTATCAATCTCTTTCTCATTTTCTCATAATTCATTAGGCACATTACCTCATTTTCTCATTTTTTTTTCTCACTTTTATATCAATGTCATATTATTTCAACTTATCATTTCTCATATCCTAATATATATTATATTGTTTTACATTTTATATAATCTAGCCATAGCCAATGGCTTTTACAATATATTTAATACATACACAACAAACCACATTACCTAAACACTTTGGCTCATTTTCACATATTGCACATATTACACTTTTTACTCAATTTAGCCATTATCAATGGCTTTTCACATT
The DNA here is from genome assembly GCA_947685225.1 of Garcia nutans. Classification (NCBI taxonomy): domain Eukaryota; kingdom Viridiplantae; phylum Streptophyta; class Magnoliopsida; order Malpighiales; family Euphorbiaceae; genus Garcia; species Garcia nutans. Next base: position 7,811,028 of record CANTUV010000003.1, on the reverse strand, counting down.
TCATATAATGCATTCTTAACAAATCACATAACATAGCATAATGTTCATGCATATTCAATGCATCAAGGAGCTTAACACATTTTTCAAACAAAATGTGTCAAGTCCCAATGTAATGCAAACACAATCAATATATCCAAAGTTTGTACTTACCTCAAATGACAACCAAAAGCAAGCTTAACACCACCACCAACCTTCTCTTCCAAGATACCATTCAGCACTATGATTGGGCAAATCAAATCTCCTCAAATCCTAAACCAAATATAATTATAAATAATCACTTAGTATCACACTTACAAATATATACATGATCTCTCAACACAAAGATAAGAACCACAAAGGAAAATTAAGGAAAAGAGTTATCTTGGGTAAAATCTACAAATGACATGCTCACCAACATGGACGTGCCAATGATCGTGCCCTATGCCCACCTTACAGAAGCTTTGACACGTTCAATGACATGGGCTTGTCACTGCCCATGCCAAACATATTGCGTCACAATTGCTGTGACATGCTCTGTGAAATGGGCATGTCACTGCACATGTCACCAATACTAAAAAAGAATCATCGACATACCCAATGACATGGCCATGTCACTAGGTGTGTCAGGCAAAAATCCTGATATCAACATAAAATAGTCACATATTCAAAGTTATCATTCTTTTCCATACTTTGAAGAATCTTTTTGTGAGCAGGGATTTTTGCCCCCACTCCCGGTGGAATGGTTCATATGACTTTGGCACTGTTAGGATCAGGGGCTTAGAGAACACGGGCCCAAGCTTAGAGAAAATGGAGTCACCACCGGGATGGGCCAAGAAAAAGAAAGGGGTGGATGACTCAATTCCTAAGAAATCTCCAACCCTCTAATGGGTTCAAAAAATTAGGTACGTATGGGGATGGTGAGAAATGGCCCAGCACCCCCATAATGCCCGGTTCATTGGAACCGACCTCCTTTTTAGGTCTTAATATTATAGAATTTTTAAATATAATGATATTATCCATACTACATGCAATAATTAAAATAAAGCATCATTATATTAAAATCAAAGCAATGCTCGAACAAAATAAATAAATGGAGACCCATCCGTGGATGGAAACGTGTCCTTACATTGTCCAATGTCTAAAATAAATAGGACACCCACCAAATGGTGAAAATGTGTCCTTTACATTAATCCCAAAATATAAAAATAACTTAAATTACATGAAAATTAATTAATGAGGTACCCAATCATGGAAACATGCCTAAGGCCCCGAGCCTAAATAGTGCCGAAGTCGCAAGAACCATTCCACCGGGAGTGGGGGCGAAAATCCCCGCTCATAGTTTCTACTTGCTCGATACTCCATCTATGAATTTTGCTAGATATCTGCCACTACATCATTCTTCTTGTAAACTACTCCATTTTTCTTCTTTGTATGTTGACTAGGTTGACTGGATCTACTCACGCGCTGAAGTCAACATGCATTGGTTAGTACCTTGGCGGAAGATTTCTCATATCACCATGCGGACATACCTGATGTATGTTCCTCTTACTACTCTTCATCGAGGTACTTGCTATTATCCTCGCCGGCTTGATCGTCAGTATGGAGCTGAGCCTAGAGGTTCTGAATTCACTCCTGATTTAGACATGCCTTGCCTGACTGAAGCCTACTTGGATTGGCTGAAGCAAAGCTAGCCTGCACGTTACACCTATCGTCTGCCATAGATTTTACATTTGTCAATTTCTTTAGAAAGTGTATTGTTAGGATGAAAAATAATAAAAGTAATAATAAGAGATGTTTCTTTTCCTTTTATAATTTGTCATCACCTTTTGCTATTGTGTTTATTTATTTCATCCATATCTGGTCAAATACTTATAACAGTGTTTTATTAAATTGGGAAACAACCAAACATAAAGCCAGCATACACAAGATCACTCCTATTGCCAACTAGCCCTTTCGAATTTTCTAATTGATGATTTTTTCTAATTTAGCCCTAATTGTTGCCTAGCCGCCCTTTCGGGTTTTCGAAACTAGCGATCTGCTCTAACTTTTGCCTAGGCCCCCTTTTTGGGTTTTCAACCTAGGGAGCCCTTTTTTTCTTTTCCTCTCTCTTTTTTTTATATATATAAAACCTCTTCAACATGTCAATGTTCACTGGCTCACTAAACTCATTCCCGTCCATATCTGATAACTTAACTGCACCTTTGTTCATGATATGGCCCTTCCTAGCTAGGCCTAAATTTTCCTCTTGGATCAGATACATCAGGCTTACAATGTTTCAACACTAAATCACCGATTTTGAGTTTTCTGGTTGTGAGTGGGGATTTTTGCCCCCACTCCCGGTAGAATGGTTCTTGAGACTTCGGTACTGTTTAGGCTCGGGGCCTTAGAGAACACGGACCTAAGTCCGGAGAAAATGGAGTCGCCACCTGAACGGGCCAGGAAAAAGAAAGGGGTGGATTACTTGATTCCTAAGGAATCCCGAACCCCTAATGGGTTCGAAAAGTTGGGTACATGTGGGGAAGGTGAGAAATGGCCCTGCACCCCCACAACGCCCGGTTCATTGGAACCGGCCTCCTTTACAGGTCTTAATATTATAAAATTCTTAAGTATAACAATATTATCCATATTACGTGCAACAATTAAAATAAAGAATCATTATATTAAAATCAAAGCAATGTCCAAGCAAAGCAAATAAATGGACACCCATCGGAAGATAGAAACATGTCCTTACATCATCCGTGTCTAAACTAAATAGGACACCCACCAAAAGGTAGAAACATGTCCTTTACATTGGTCCAAAATGTAAAAACAATTTAAATTACATAGAACTTAATTAATGAGGTACCCACAAAGTGGAAACATACCTCTTAAAACATTTGGAAATCCAAAATAAATTGATAAAAGTAAATAACCATTCATCAAAGATATTAAACATCATTCAAAATAATAAACATTCATCCATGATAAATTAAATAAATCAAGCATTGAAATTAAATAAATCAGCCATCAAAGCATATAATAAACTACATAATCAAATTTAAAAATAAAGCAAGGAAAGATATAAATTGAGGTTTACTGTTTCTATTTAAAGTTCTTTAATTAATATTTAGGGTTTTGGAATCTTAAGATATTATTATTGTTATTTGTTTAGGCTACTGTAACTTTTAAGATAATTGAAATGGATTAGGGTTTTATAATTTAAGAAATTAGTAAGGTTCTTTAATTGATCAAATTAGGGCTTGAGGGGGTAAAATTATGAAATTAGGGTATTGAAATTTTAACATATTAGGTTTTTAATTCATGTTAACTGGATTGTTATTTTAGTTTTATTAGATTATGGCTTTAGGGTTTAAATTAACTAGTTTGGGGTTTTAAATTCAATGAATTAGGGTTTAGGAAAATTTAGTGTTTATGTATTAGGTTTGAGGGAATTAGGGTTTAGGAAAACTTAGGGTTTAGATTAACTAGTTTGGGGCTTATTGTTTTTGTTTTGGAGTTGAAGAAAATAGTTTAGAGTTTTATAAAGCAATTATGATTTTAGAAACTGTAAAGTAGGTTAGGTTTTGGAGATTTAAGAAAATATTTGGTAATTTTGGAAAAAAGTTAAAGGAAAACAGTTTAGGGTCTTTTTTAAAGTCTTTGGAAATAGGAAAAATGATTTAAGGTTTTTGGAAACAAAATAAATGAATTAAGGTTTTTTGGACATAGATGAAATAAATTTAGGGTTCTTAAGGTTTAGAAGAAGCAGAAAAGTATTTTTAGGGTTCTTAAGATTCTTGGAAACAGAAGAATACTTTATAGGTTTCTTAAGATTCTTGGAAACAGAAGAATACTTTATAGGGTTCTTAAGGTTTTTGGAAATATAAGAATACTTTTTAGTGTTTTTGAAACGAAAATTAAGTTACTACATATTTAAAGATCAAAGTTTTGTGTGTATATTATTATGAATCAAAGAAACAAAGCTATGAGTAGTTTATGATTAAGGATCAAACCTGCATAGTTGGTTCCACCAAAATTAACTTCTGGATGAATGGAGACAAAGGCAGTGTGGCTACCTTTGATGAATTGTTGATTGCTTGCTTGTTGCTCCTCTCCAATCTGAAGTCCCAAATTCCAGTCCTTAGATGTTCTCCTCCTTAAAGTTCAGTCCAAAGTTCTCTCCAGTTTTTTTTCTCCTCCCTTTTCTCTGTCTTTTAAAGTGTTATTTATAGGAAAGTTTATAAGATTAATTCTAATTGTTTAAGGAATCTAAGATTAATTAGGAAAAGAAACCAAAACCAAACAGAATTTGGTTTCGAAAAAAATTACGATGGAAAAAATTTTGCTGGCGAAAACTGCTACGAGGAAATTGCGAGCTGCGAGCGACAATTGGCATGGCCAGCCAATTTTGTCGTAGGAAATTCCTGCAGGCCAAGGCAAAATGGCTTTGGCCATTTCGCCAGCAGGAACTTGTGGGCAAAATTGGCCTTGGCCAATTACTTTAGGCAACGAATTTTTTCATTGCCGATTTTTCCTTTGTTGATTTTTATTTTTAGTTATTTATTATTATTATTTTTATCATTTTTTTAAAAAAGATAATAAAAAAATACTAAAATAAATATTATTTAATTAAAATAATATAAAAATTATTTTGGACTATATAAAATATATTGGACCGGACTAGGTCAAAAATTAAGGGTCTACACTGGTCTTAACTCTTCTATTGTAGGCCTGAGGTACCTTCCTTTGATACAGTTGATGATGATACAATGCTTTTAACCTTCTCTCCTCTAGTAAAGCTAACTATGTGTATCTGCTCATTACCCATTCTATTTCAGGCAGTTAAACTTCCAAGATCACTCTTAACGACTTGATCTCAATTTCAATTGGCAACACTTCTTCCATCCCATAAACCAAAGAGAACGATGTCATTCCAGTCGGTGTTCGCACACTTGTTCCATATCCCCACAAAGCAAAAGGAAGCATCTCTGACCAATCCCTATATGTCATGGTCATCTTGGACAGAATTTGCTTAATTGTCTTGTTTGTTGCTTCTACCGCACCATTAGCCTTTGGTCCATAAGGAGAGGATCGATGATGAGGAATTTGTTACTTCAAATTTAAGTCCTTAACTACTCCTTGAAATTGTATCCTATTGTCTACTATCACACTGTGCGGGACTCCACACCTGTAAATGGGTTCTTTTCAATAAATCTAGCCATTTGACTTGCCCCCAGTTTGTTGAAGAATTCGGGTTTGACCCATTTTAAAAATAATCTACTGCTACTACAATGAAATGGTGACCGTTTGAGGCTGTCGGATGTATCTCTCCTATAATGTCGATACCCCAAGTGCCAAAGGGCCAGGCTAAAGACATAGAATGCAATTCTTCAGGAGGCATATGATTCAAATTACCATACATCTGACATTGTTGGCACTTCTTTACAAACTCAATACAATCTCTCTCCATGGTCAGTTAGTAGTAACCTTGTCGAATTATCTTTTTAACTAGGGCTAAACCACTCATGCGTGGACTGCAACTTCCCGCGTGTATTTTTGACATGATATGCTTCACTTCAGGCTTCCTCAAGCACCTCAAGTGCACCCCATCAGGCGATCTTTGATATAACTCTCCATGGAAGGTGATGTATTGCACGAACCACCATCTTATGGCTCTTCATTCTTTCTTTGTTGCCCTCGACGGGTATTCCCTTTCCTCTAAAAATCATCTTATAGTATCATACCACGCATCATGGTCTGTATCAGTTCCCATGATTGTCTCATATTCAAAGCAAGGAGTTGATGAACTGGTCAAAATTAGAGGCTTGAGGAACAAGTTGATAGGATTTTCCCATACCGAAGCCAATGTGGCCAGGGCATCAGCCATATGGTTTTCTTCTCTTGGTAGGTGTATAAACCTGCACTCCTTAAAGTTCTTCTTCATCATGGTCAAGTAATGGTGGTATGGTTTTAATTTCTCTTCTAGCTCTCCATTTACTTGGGATACTACTAGCAATGAATCACAAAAAACTTCCACCTTATCCACCTTCATAATCATTAGGGTTTCCAAACCCAAGATACATACTTCATACTCCACCATATTATTGGTTGCCCTGAATTTCAACTTTTTGACTAAGGGGATAAGTTCCCCTTTGGGTGATTCTAGTATGACTCCCAAACCTGCTCCTTTTCTATTTACTGCTCCATCAAAATACATTTTCCATCCTTGTACTTCAATGGCCTCTAAATGTTCATCCAAAAATTCTAAGACTACCTCTTCGCTATTCGGTAATGGTTGTTGGGCCAAGAATTTTGCCACTTCTTTACATTTGATTGTTTTCCTAGTTACATAGTCAATCTCATATTCTTCCAATATTATCAACCATCGCCCATACTTCCCAATCAAAGAGGGTGTCTCCCTTAAGTACTTCATTGGATCCAACTTGAAAATTGCTTGCACACTATAAGATTGAAAGTAATGCCGCAACTTCTTAGAAGACCAAACCACAGCTATACAGGTCTTTTCAATTATACTATACTTAATTTCATAAGGTAGGAGCTTTCTACTCAAATAGTAAACTGTAGCACCCCTTCCCGGCCTACATGTGTAAGCCGAGTAGAGGCGCCACACTATCCTAATGTTGCTACCAATTTTATGTAGTCAAATTTTAGTTTCGATTTTACAGAAATTTTGCCAGAGTTTCACCTAGAAATTTGGGTCCCAAGTGTCGACAAAACTGGTTTTTCTGATTTTTGAAAACATTTTTACACAAACCAGTGTGAATACAATCAGTTTCAATACACTCCCAATGAATCCACCTTATACCCTCAACTACAAACCAGCAAGAAGAGTTCACACTTCTAATACAAAATAAAGTAGAGGTTTATTATTATTACATACTACTAACGTACAATATAACATAGTAATTCTCAAACTTATATATATACATATACATGCCACAACTAGCTAACTCATAATGGAAACTAAAAGGTCTACCCTGAGATGCTGTGGGTCTGGTCGTTGCTTCCCAAGATTTAGCTACTGCTCCGATCCTACGAGTCAAGGAAAACTTAACTCGCTGAGCAATGTCGCTCAGTGGGTACTTTACCAATGGAAATAAAAGTAAACATGAAAGCATTTTAAATAAAAGGAAATAATTAAATCATAAATCAACCAACATTAAATCAATGGAAGTTACTGTACATTCAGTGTAAATATGCTTTCAACAAATGTAAAAATCATAATTCAACTCATTTGCAGTACGTAGTTTTAAAAAAATTAACAGGACTTTGGCTCTACTGGTATATAGGGAACCATAGCGATAAGGCAGTGGCCCTCACCACTGTAACATAGGTGGCCCTCACCACCATTATCAAATCACAGGAATGGCCCTCACCATCCTGGTTATAACCAATGGCCCTCACCATTGGCCCCCAATGGCCGCACCATTGAGTTCAGATCATAACAATTCAATCACAATATCAAGCAGCACTGCATAAGTTAGTATAGTGCACCATACCCTTATCTACCACCCCCACTACCCAGTAGAGCATAAAGGTTAAAACGATTCAATTTAAGTCTCAAACTTTATTTTAGAATGACTCGAGAAATTATTTTAATTTCCGTTGCACTTTGCCATTTACGCCGCGCACTACATTCTTTAGTCAAACTATTACTCTTTTTTACATATTTAACATCCACAATAAACATATCAAACATTTCAAAGCATTCCTCAAAAAGTCACAAATTGACCAAATGAATAGTGTTGCGGCACGGAAAATCGGCAACGCAAAATGGCATGACCAAATGAATAGTAAAATCTGGGTTTTTGTCAAAATTTCAGTCCACTTCAGTCATACATTTAACCAGGTAAATGATATTATTTTTGGCTGAAATTTTACAGAAAACTTATTTCATATGTTGACTAATTACACGTAAAATTTCGTTGAAAAATTCATTCATTTGCTACCTCAAACAGCTGCCACAAATAGAGTCCAGAAATCTGCCACTTTGGAACCATTTCGGCCCAAACATATGAAATACATGAAATAGTTTATTTTTCTTTTCCAAATCAATATGAATGCTTATTTAATGATAAAGTAAAGATTCAAACACTTCCCTTTGACAACTTTTGCATGTTTAACTTAAATCAAACTAATTAAAGTTCATCAAATCAACTTGCCAAATTTTTCTCAAAACCTTTGGTTTAAATTAAATTTAAACAACTCAATTGCCATAAGAACCCAAGAACATAACTCAAACATTTAATTTAAACTCAATCAATACATTTAAGCATCAACATCAAAAATTCCCTAAACCAAAGTTTGTAAGAAAAATAAAATTTCTTTTATGGTAAAGTACCAAACCTTGTTCTTTTAATTCCCCTTTGCTTTTCCTTCTTCTCCTTCCTTAATCTTTGTTTTTCCTTCAAGAAATTCAAGAACACAACCTTAAACATAAACCTTAGCAATTTAGAACAATAAGCTATCCTCCCATTTCTATTCAAACTAAACCCTAATCTAACCTTATTAAACCTTAGAAACCTTGATTCTTCCATTTAATTAATCAATCTCATCACTACTTAAAATTTCCCCAAATCCACCATAAGAACCCTAATTTCCAACTTTGGTATATCTTCATCTTTAATCCTCAGTTGATGATAGTCTTTGGTATATCTTCATCTTTAATCTTTAAGAAAACTCCCACACCTTTCAATTGATCAAATAAATCGTCTATCCGGAGTAGCGGGTATTTATTCTTAATCATCAGCTTATTTAACTGCCGATAATCTACACATAGTCTTAGGGATCCGTCTTTCTTTTTTTTTTTCGCAGTCCACTAATGCCTTATGCTTGGTCAGCTCATCCATTCCAAGTATTGCATCAAATTCCTGGAATGGCAACTCAAACAGATCACCTATGAAAGTGTGTCCGTGTACTTCTACCGGACAATCCTTTATTACCTTCCTGGTAACCATCTCACTACCCAAAGGATTTGTAACTAACACTCTATCTGTTTAAAGTTCTACTTCTAAATCCTTTAATTTTTCATTTTTCATGCATATATATATGAATGTGAAGAACCTAGGTTTATTAAAGCATAAATCGACATTCCAAACATAATTAGCTGACCTGCTATGACGTCGAGGCTTCCTCTTCTTCACGTGCCCTCATTGCATACATCTTAGTAGGAGCTCTAGTTTCAGGTCTGTCCATCATTTCAGATTGAACTTGCGAAGAGCTTTGTACTCTACCTCTGCCCCTTTCCCCTTCCAGCTACGGCTCGAGATCCTTCGGTATTATCTAGTGTATTTTGCTATCTTAAGGGGCATTCTCATTTAAAGTGGTCCTTCACTCCACAAATAAAACATACCCAGGCCTTGCCCCAACATTTTCCTGAATGCCTACACCCACATTGAACACAGCGTGGATGGGTGTTTTCACTTCCTTCGATAGTTTTGGGCTGAGCAAAGTTACCTCCACCTTGGCCACGCCCTCTTCCTTGTCCTCTCCCAGACCCACCAGTACTGGCTACAAAGGTAGCTTGACTCGGGCCGCCCCGAATCGACCTTTGACTGGATATCCTGCTCTGATTTCCTCCCATGGAACTACCTTCTCAAAATTGTTTCCTTGATAGCTGGAAATTTTCTGAATAACTCTGGGTATCCCTTCTTGGTCTTACCCTCTGTCTCCTATTTCACTCATCCTTCTGACATTGCTCTACTTCCAGAGCCCTAGTAACCAACTCGGAAAATTCCTTGATATTATCAGCAATTAACTGCATCCTAATCTCATTATTCAAACCATCTTGGAATTGCTTACACCTATCATGTTCGTCTTCAATTGTCTTCTTGGCATACCTACTCAGCCTAGTAAATTCCCTCTCATATTCGGCAACGGTCAGTCGACCTTGCTTTAAGTGTAGAAACTCCTTTTTCTTGGCATCTAGGTACGCCTCCGATATAAACTTCCTCTTGAACTCATTCACAAAGAAATCCCATGTCCTCTGTTCCGGTGGAACTTGTTGTTGAACTGTGTCCCACCATATATATGCTTCTTCCACTAATAAGGAAGTAGCACATACCACTCGCTCCTCTGGAGTACACTGTAACTGATCTAAGGCTCGTACCGTTCCTTCCAGCCAATACTCGGCTATAGAAGAATCATCATCCCTTCGGGCCCTAAACTCCTTCGCCCCGTACTTTCTTATTTTTTTGATCGGGGGTTTCCTTTCCCCTCCTACAGTAGGTACTGGTATGGGTGTTGGCGCTGGTGGTGGAGCCGGGGCAACACCCGCTATCTGTCGCAGCGCTGCAGCCATTTGTTGCAACATCTCATTCGGAAGAGGAGCTCCCGCTGAGGGTTGCTCAGCCTCCGATGTTTCAGATACATGCGTCTCTACAATATGTGACGCTCGAGATTCAACTTCCTCCTCTACGGCTCTTTGAGATGACTCTCGCAACATCTATATTCTAACACATAACTCAAAGTCAAAAATAGCACAGCTCAGCAGCACTATTAAACCTTATGTGGCATGTATATAAAGACAAAACACTTAATCAAATATATGCAAACATACCCTTATTTATTTTCCTATATTTCCTTCTTGAATGATGCTTGCTTTTTATCTCCTATTTACTATAGGATATCTCATTTTACATCGGTAATGGCCACTCCCGACATAAAACGTACATCCTCCTATGTTGGATTACCCAAAAGCGGCTAAACTGGAGCTCTAATACCACAAATTGTAGCACCCCTTCCCGGCCTACATGTGTAAGCCGAGCAGAGGCGCCACACTATCCTAATGTTGCTACCAATTTTACTTAGTCAAATTTTAGTTCCGATTTTACAGAAATTTTGCCAGAGTTTTGCCTAGAAATTTGGGTCCCAAGTGTCGACAAAACTGGTTTTTCTGATTTTTGAAAACATTTTTACACAAACCAGTGTGAGTACAATCAGTTTCAATACACTCCCAATGAATCCACCTTATACCCTCAACTACAAACCTGCATGAAGAGTTCACACTTCTAATACAAAATAAAGTAGAGGTTTATTATTATTACATACTACTAACATACAGTATAACATAGTAATTCTCAAACTTATATATATACATATACATGCCACAACTAGCTAACTCATAATGGAAACTAAAAGGTCTACCCTGAGATGCTGTGGGTCTAGTCGTCGCTTTCCAAGATTTAGCTACTGCTCCGATCCTACGAGTCAAGAAAAACTTAACTCGCTGAGCAATGTCGCTCCGTGGGTACTTTACCAATGGAAATAAAAGTAAACATGAAAGCATTTGAAAAAAAATGAAATAATTAAATCATAAATCAACCAACATTAAACCAATGGAAGTTACTATAAATTCAGTGTAAATATGCTTTCAACAAATGTAAAAATCAAAATTCAACTCATTTGCAGTACGTAGTTTTTAAAAAAAAATTAACAGGACATTGGCTCTACTGGTATATAGGGAACCATAGCGATAAGGCAATGACCCTCACCACTGTAACATAGGTGGCCCTCACCACCATTATCAAATCATAGGAATGGCCCTCACCAACCTGGTTATAACCAATGGCTCTCCCAATCCTGGTTATAACCAATGGCCCTCACCATTGGCCCCCAATGGCCGCACCATTGAGTTTAGATCATAACAATTCAATCACAATATCAAGCAGTACTGCAAAAGTTAGTATAGTGCACCATACCCTTATCTACCACCCCCACTACCCAGTAGAGCATAAAGGTTAAAATGATTCAATTTAAGTGTCAAACTTCATTTTAGAATGACTCGAGAAATTATTTTAATTTCTGTTGCACTTTGCCATTTACGCCGCGCACTACATTCTTTAGTCAAACCATTACTCTTTTTCACATATTTAACATCCACAATAAACATATCAAACATTTCAAAGCATTCCTCAAAAAGTCACAATTTGACCAAATGAATAGTGTTGCGGCACGTAAAATCGGCAACGCAAAATGGCATGACCAAATGAATAGTAAAATCTGGGTTTTGTCAAAATTTCAGTCCACTTCAGTCATGCAATTAACCAGGTAAATGATCTTATTTTTGGCTGAAATTTTATAGAAAACTTGTTTCATATGTTGACTAATTACACGTAAAATTTCGTTGAAAAATTCATTCATTTGCTACCTCAAACAGCTGCCACAAAAAGAGTCCAGAAATCTGCCACTTTGGAACCATTTCGGCCCAAACATATGAAATACATGAAATAGTTTATTTTTCTTTTCCAAATCAATATGAATGCTTATTTAATGATAAAGTAAAGATTCAAACACTTCCCTTTGACAACTTTTGCATGTTTAACTTAAATCAAACTAATTAAAGTTCATCAAATCAACTTGCCAAATTTTTCTCAAAACCTTTGGTTTAAATTAAATTTGAACAACTCAATTGCCATAAGAACCCAAGAACATAACTCAAACATTTAATTTAAAACTCAATCAATACATTTAAGCATCAACATCAAAAATTCCATAAACCAAAGTTTGTAAGAAAAATAAAATTTCTTTTATGGTAAAGTACCAAACCTTGTTCTTTTAATTCCCCTTTGTTTTTCCTTCTTCTCCTTCCTTAATCTTTGTTTTTCCTTCAAGAAATTCAAGAACACAACCTTAAACATAAACCTTAGCAATTTAGAACAATAAGCTATCATCCCATTTCTTTTCAAACTAAACCCTAATCTAACCTTATTAAACCTTAGAAACCTTGATTCTTCCATTTAATTAATCATTCTCATCACTACTTAAAATTTTCCCAAATGCACCATAAGAAACCCTAATTTCCAACCTTCCAATAGATATATAAATACTTAAAATTGATACTAGAATTGAATTCTACATATGTAACATCCCGAATTCCAGATTGGTAAGAAATAGACGTAGAGGATATGATTTAGGCTTAGAACAAAGGAGTTTAGAACATGACCTATAACTTGAGCTCGAATTTCATCCAAGTTAATGATAGAATTAGAGAGTCTCAAAGAAGACTTAATTGTTTATTTGTGTCTTATCTAGATGTTTAACTTAAAATTACTCAATTTGTAGTTGTACAGAATAAGATATTATGGATTTAATAGATAATGTGCAAGCTGCCTCAGGACAGCATAGTAGGCTTGACTTCAAAGGACCGTCAAAAATCAGATATAGCTTGGATCAACCTGAAAATTTGATATAATATGTCCCCGGATGTCTAGTTGCAGTGGGAATAAGAATTACTTAATTTGGAGTTTTGAGTAAAAAGATATTAATAAAGAAAGACAGCAAGGTCAGGAAGGGATATCAAAAGGACCTAAGTGGAAATTTCTCAAAAGTTAGGGGCAACTATGTAAACTTAAAAATTAAGTGTCGGAAGTTCTTAATAGTGCCCATATCCAACCCCGAAAGAATATTCTCGAGATTAATCGAGTCATAACCGTGGGTTTCAATTTTTCCCGAAAACGCACGGTTTAAAAGTTACAATCGATTAATCGTTGGAGGGTATTTTGATATTTTCACACCCTAGACTATAAAATTACAGCACAAGAAAGTTGAGGGGGTCAAAATATGAATAAAAGGAAGCCTAAGGGCTTGCCAAATAAATAAGATAAAAGAAGGAGGCAAGTGGGCCAATCATAAGTAGCCATATAGCATTTATTAAAAGAAGAAAAGAAAAAGAGATGGACAAATGGCCCTAAGGCATTCATCCACCCCAAAAGAAGAACATAATTAGCCATATAGCATTTATTAAAAGAAGAAAAGAAAAAGAGATGGACAAATGGCCCTAAGGCATTCATCCACCCCAAAAGAAGAACATAAGTAGCCATATAGCATTTATTAAAAGAAGAAAAGGAAAAAAGATGGACAAATGGCCCTAAGGCATTCATCCACCCCAAAAGTGGATCATAATTAGCCATATAGCATTTATCAAAAGAAGAAGGCAAGTGGACCAATTAAAAGTGGCCATGTTTTGTTATAAGGTGTACCAATTAGAAGAAGGCAAATGGACCAATTAAAAGTGGCCATGTTTTGTTATAAGGTGTACCAATTAGAAGAAGGCAAATGGACCAATTAAAAGTGGCCATGTTTTGTTATAAGGTGTACCAATTAGAAGAAGGAAAATGGACCAATTAAAAGTGGCCATGTTTTGTTATAAGGTGTACCAATTAGAAGAAGGCAAATGGACCAATTAAAAGTGGCCATTTTTTCTATAAGGTGTACCAATTGGAAGTCAACATGTATTCACCACTTATGGCTGCCATTTGTATCAAAATAAGCTAAGGAAAGAAAGTATAAAAGCCCTCTCTTGCATGGTAAATTCGTCCAAACCATAAGAGAAGGAAGAAGGAGGTGATTTTTCCAAAGTTTAAGGCTTTTGATTGAAAGAGTTTGGTGACAAACAAGATTATAAGGAAATCAAGGAGACAAGGAAGGAAAGGAAGTGATATAGAATAAGGACTAAGGAAAAGCAAGGTTTGGTACTTTAACATAAAAGAAATTTTATTTTTACAAACTTTTGTTCATATGGTATATATATGCGTGTATATGGTATATATGTGAATATATATGATACATATGTGAGTATATGTGGTATTTGTGTGAGGATATACTGTATATACATTGAGAATATGTGGTATATATATACGAAGTGAATGTGTATATATGAAATGTTATATATGCTCTACTCGGTAAATGAGTAAAACCGGTCTGGAATGGGGATTATATCGTGTGAGGTCAAGACCATGGCAACTAGTCGTGTGAGACCAAGACCACGCAGTTATATCGTGTGAGACCAAGACCATGGCAATTAGTCATGTGAGGTCAAGACCACGCAGTTATATCGTGTGAGACCAAGACCATGGCAATTAGTAGTGTGAGGTCAAGACCACGCGTAATTCTATACGAGGCCTCATTTCGAGATCGGTGTATTCATAATTACCTTGTGGAGTGAACTGATAAAATGATAATAACTGAATATATGACATGTATGGATTGTTTTTACTGTGATATTATTTTTCAATACGATTCATTGCTTTTAAAAGTGCATTATGCTTTTATTATTCATTTTTCGTAATTAGTTAAAGTACCCACTAAGCAATGCTTAGCGAGTTTAGTTTCTTCTAAACTCGTAGATTATTAGCAAGGAGCCAGTAGCAAGCAGAGGAGTCCTGCGATCTGCCGGTCATCAACAAGCTTAGGAGGTGCTCTTCATTTTGTATTTTGGTATTAGAAACTGGCATGTACTTATTTGAACAATACAAAGAGAAAACTTTATGTAGCATGTAAATCTAATAATGTATAATAACTGTATGGTTTTGAATTGAGTTGGGTTGTGAAAATAGAAGTGTGAATTCTTCTTGCAGGATTTGTACTTGAGGTTATAAGGGTGGATTATTGGGAGTGTGCTTGTATTGAATTGTGAAATAAAATGCTTTTTCAAAAATAAAAAAAATCAGTTTTGCCGAAACTTGGGACCTCCATTTTTAGGGGAGGTTATGGCAAATTTTTTTTAAAATCTGTACTTAAAATTGGCTAAGTAAAATATTAAGACACAACCACCATGAGATAACAGTCCATCTTGGTCTATAAACGTAGGCTAAGATGGGGTGTTACAACATACTTGAAAACCTTAAAACTTACCTTGAAAATCAAACTTGACAAAAATTTGAAACTTTTTGGTGTTCTTCCTATGGTGGCCGAATTTTTAAAGTGGGAGAGAGAGAGTTTTGTTCTTCTTGCTATGATGATATATATATAGTGGAAATGATGTCCACTTTTGGGTGAATGAATAGTTTAAGGCCAAATGTCCACACCTTTTTCTTTTCTTCTTTTTATAAACCCTAATTGGCTAATTTTCATTAGCTCAAATGTCTCTTCCTTTTATTAGTTTAAAACCCAAGCCCTTAGACTTTCTTTTAATTATATTTTGGCCCCTCAACCTCCTTGTGCTGAAACCTTTATGGCCTAGGGTGTGAAAAGACTAAAATACCCTTCGGCGGTTAATCGGTCGTAACTTTTAAACCGTACAGTTCCACGAGGCAAACTACATATGGTTTTGATCCTCTCAACCTCTACTTTCTATTTTTAAGGTCTATTTTAGGTTTCCAAGTCATTTTGAAAATTTACCAATAAGCCCTCGGCTTTTTACAAAATTCCCCTTAGGTCCCTTCTTTGCTCGGGTTTTGCCCGGGCTTCATTTCTACTAACGATTGTTTATTTCCTACTTTAGATTCATGTATAAATTTTAATTAATAATGACCAACATGTCCCTAGTCAAAATCCCCTATATCTTCCAAACCGTGCGTTTTCTGGAAAAACCGTTACGCGTCGTTGCGACTCGATTTTTCTCTACTCTCCATTTTTTGAATCTGTTATGTGCACTATTAAGAACATCCAGTACAACTTTTAAAAATTACAGTCACCTCCCCAAAACCTTTTGAAATTACAGTCATCTCTCCAAGACTTTTTGAAATTACAGTCACCTCCCTAAAACTTTGCATTTTTCTTCAATTAGGTCCCATTGATCCTATAGCCTTATCTGAGGCCGTTGTCAGGAATTATCTTCTCCTTTCTCCGTCTCTCACTGTGCACGTGACTGCTATGCATAAATGCGGTGACTGATGTGACATAAACTGCATGCTCAATCCCTAACTCATCTGCTTGGGCTAGCATGGCTCCTATTGACTATTCTTCTACTGCTAAGTATAGTAACAAGGGTTTACCGGGTTTATGTGGTTTCAAAATAGGTGAATTTAGTAGATACTCTTTTATTCATTCAAAGGCCCTTTGACATTCTTCATTCCACAAGACCGACTGATTCTTTTTAAGCAACTTAAAGATAGGCTCGCAGAATGTTGCAAGCTTTGCTATAAACCTACTAATGTATTGTAATTTACCAATGAATCCCTAAACTTCTCTCTCCGTCTTAGGGGCTAACATATCCCTGATTGCTTTAACTTTGTCATGGTCATTCTCAATGTCATTTGAACCAATCACATGTCCCAACAATTTGGCTGAGGTAACCCCGAACACACACTTCTTTGGGTTTAATTTTAGCTTATATTTCAATGCTCTATCGAAGAATAATTCTAAGTTTTGGAAGTGTTGTTCCCTTGTATCTGATTTCACCATCATATCATCAACATATACTTCAACTTCTTTGTGCATCATATCATGAAATAACATGGTGGCCATCCTTTGGTAGGTAGCTCTAGCATTCTTTAATCCGAACGGCATCACCCTATAACAAAATATACCCCATGTAGTAATGAAAGCAGTTTTGGCTTTATCCTCTTGGGCCATTAATACTTGGTTGTATCTGGAAAATCCATCTACAAATGAATGTAGCATGCTAGAGGCTGCACTATTAATGAGAACATCTATATGGGATAAAGGAAAATCATCTTTAGGGGAAGCCTTGTTTAAATCTCTATAGTCCACACAGACCCTAATTCTTCCATCTTTCTTTGGCACGGGTACTATGTTGGCTAGCCAATCTGGATATTTTATCACTTTAAGGAACTTTACTTGTATTTGTTTAGTGACCTCTTCTTTAACCAATTTAGCCCACTCAGGTCATTAGTTCTTCCATTTTAGCATTAAGGGCATCGTCCACCATTCTTTTAATTTTTTCGGGCTCCATTGCTTTTGGTGAGAAAGTAATTGAGTTGCTGCTAGATTCTTCATCTCCGGCGTAGGTCGGATTATCGTAAGCTTTTAAACTGCTGTAATCCTGGATTATGAGCTAGAAAAGATTAATGATATTTGAAGCAAATGTATGTATGCATGTATGCATGTCTGCACAAATAATAAACAAACAAGGATAAATAGGATGTTCCTTCCAACCTTATAACATCCACACACGAATGGCGAGTTTCTTTTCCTAGGTAATATGGTTAACAAAATACCAACATGGGGTATCTTGTTTTTAAATAATTCCCTCGGACCTTTCAACCGATAGTTAGATTTTCAAAAATGGAAATCAGTTCATGACAATTCCCATTAATTTGGTTTTAATCCATTCAACCAACTAAAGTAGCTTTTATGCTATATTGGATTAAAACTAAATTAAGAGGTTTATTATAAATAGATTTCTCACTTGAAAAAGTAACTAATGATTCATGCCAAAAACAAGCCCATGATTAATAATTCTTAGTATAAACTAGGCTAACAATTGATTTTTGGTATTCCATAATTGACCTAAATAATTTTTAAGCTCTTTTAAAGAAAAGGTTGGATGAAATGCAATAATAGTAAAAAGATTTTAGAAAAATGGATTTTTGACTTTGTATTTGAGTCATGAGAAAAGAATTTTTGATTGGTTTTTAGAAAAGTTTTATGTCCAAAGACCATCATGAAAAAATTTTAAAAATAGCTTTGGTCTTTTGGATTTTTAAAAAAACTTATTTTCAGCTTACAATGTACTTATGTCATATTAGAAAAAGAACAAACCAAATAAGCCATGATTTAAGCCAAGATAAATTAATCATAGTCAAACAACAAGGATTTTGGGTAAAAACCTAAGGAAAGTAATTAGGCCAATTACATGAGCTTTAGTCTTTGGGTTGAAAGAATAGGTTCACATACCATGTATATACCTAAAAGGTACAAGGCTATGAGTGGTTGTGCCATGCTCGATCTCCATACCTTGAGTGAAAGTATGGTATCTCTTACATAACACAACACGGGTAACACAGATGTCCTAACTCACGATCACAATGCAAACTAAATGATGCAATGGATAATACCATGATAAGAAAGAATAGAATAATAAAAAGATCAATGGAATCAACTTCTCTTATCCCCAGTGGAGTCTCCATTGTGAGCAGGGATTTTTTCCCCTACTCCCGGTAGAATGGTTCTTGCAACTTCGGCACTGTTTAGGCCTAGAGCCATAGAGATCACAGGTCTAAGCTCGAAGAAAATGGAGTCGCCACCCGAATAGGCCGGGAAAAAGAAAGGGGTGGATGACTCGATTCGTAAGGAATCCCCAGCCCCCTAATGGGTTTGAAAAGTTGGGTATGTATGGGGAAGGTGAGAAACGGCCAGGCACCCCATAATGCCTGGTTCATTGGAATCGGCCTCCTTTGCAGGTCTTAATATTATAAAATTCTTAAATATAACAATATTATCCATACTACATGCGATCATAAGAATAAGTAAATACTTTATTAAAACCACAACAATGTCTAAGCAAAACAAATAAATGGACACCCATCCGAGGATGGAAACATGTCCTTACTCGTATAATATCCAAAACTAAATAGGATACCCACTGAAAGGTGGAAATGTATCCTTTACATTGATCCAAAACTTTAAAATAAGCTAAATTGCATGATGTTCACGGTATGAGGTACCCAAAACATGGAAACATACCTCTTACAATATTTTGAAACCGAAGCAAATCAATAAAAATAACCAACCATTCATTATAAATAAATCATTCATCAAAGACATCAAACATCTATTAAAATAAATAATAAACATTCATCTAATTTAAATAAAACAGTAAGTATATAAATTTAGGGTTTATGCATCAATTAGGGTTTCTTATGTTTTATGTTTAACAATTAGGGTTTTGTATATACTGGATTAATTAATAAGAAACATTTAATATAAAAGAAATAATATGGCTATTGGATGTTTGAATTAGAGATTCGGTTTGAAATAAATTAGGGTTTGAATATAAAGAATGGATGTTTTGGATTTAGGGTTTCATAAGTTGTATGAAAATAATATTAAAAATTAATGTTTAAATAAATAAGATTGAAGATCATGAAAATAGGATTTTAAGTTAGGTATTTGGAAAGAATAGGCTACTGTGAATCTCAAAAAAATAGATTTGGTTAGAGTTTTAAGAAAACAGATTATTGTTTTGTGGTTTTAGAAAAGTGTAATTAGAGTTTTATATTTCAAAAATTAGTTTTACGGGTATTAAGGTATTAGGGTTTTGAAAAAAAACTTTTTAGGGTTTTAAATAGAGCTTTATATGGAAAGTAGAACAACTGATCAATGTGCCTAACAAAAACATCATCTATTGTATGTTTAAATAATTGATCCAATTGAGTGATGAGGCATACTATAAACATAAACAAGTAAATAGAAATTTAAACCTCCGTTGTTGGTTCCACCACAATTTTAAATTCTAGTTGAACAATAACAAAGACAGTGGGTGCTGCCTTTGATGAATTGTATGTTGTTTGCTGCATCTTGATCCTTCAAGCTTGAGATTGTAAATAAACTGCCAAAAAGAATTTGAATAGTTCTTGAATAAAATTCCAAAAGTCCTAATCCCAAAAGTCTGATCCCTCCACTGTGTCTTTAATGTGGTATTTATAAGAAAAAATAAAAACCTAATACTAATTGATTAAGGAAATAAAAATTGTTTTGGAAATAAAATAAAAAACCAAGTAAAATAGGCTTTCGGAAAAATTGCGCGCGGGCCGGGCTACTGGCGTATGAGATAACGCTAGAGAAAACTTGCTGCGGGGCGCTATAGACTGGGCGCGGGCCGAGCGCATTTTTGCCGTAAGTTTTGCTTGCAGCAAAAATTGCCCTGCAGCCAATTCATCACTAGCAAATTTCGTCGTCGATTCTGTCGTCGCCGATTTTTATTATTTTTATTTTTATATTATTATTATTTTTAGAAATAAAAATTAAAATAATTAAAATAAATAATATAAATAATAATTTTAAATAAATAATAAATATTAAAATTAATAATATATACCACAAAAAATTATTTCAGACTATTTTAAAATTTTTAGACTGGACTGGATTAAAAATTAAGCTCTACAGCACCAAAATAAATAAAGACAAAAAAAAATTTAATGAAAAAAAATTTATTCAAATAATCTTAATTTGAAAAACATAATTGTTCTAGAAATATTAAAGAAAGCATAAATAAAACAAGTAGCACTCAAGCCTTAGGAAGTTTGTTGATGTAATACCCCAAATTTTTAAAAATTTCCAATTTTTTAAAATTTAATAAAATAAATTAAAATTTAATAGGATAAATTAAATAAATAATTTTAGATAAAAAATAAAGGGTTTTTGAATGGAAAAGTGGAATATATATATATATATATATATGTGATATGTATGAAAAATATATATAACATATTAAATGTTAAATTTTTAAAAGTCAAAGTCAAAGTCCAATGATATTTTTGTAAATAAACTTTAGAAATTTAAAATTACTTAAATTATTCTAAAAAAATTTATTTTTCAATGGAAGATGTATTTTTAGTTTTTAATTAATTAAATAATAAATTAATAAAATAATATATATATATATGGATAAAAATAAAGGTGGAAAGAAAGAGAAATTAACTTGTTGTCTTCTTCTTCTTCATCTCAAGGCTGAACCCCCATGGTTGGGTAGCTCAAGGTTTTGTTTCTTCCATACTTTACAAATTGAAGGGTTTCAAGTGTTCAAAGTGGATTTTTGGTCATTTCCACCAAAATTAGTAAGTTTCCAACTTCTTTCTTTGGATTTCATAGAAATTGTGATTATGTGTGTTTTGGGTTTTTGAAGTTCTAAGATTTAATTATCTATTTGGGTATGGATGAAGTTATTTTAAGTAATTAACAATGATTTTAAGGTTGGATTAAAGAAATGGTTGAGTTTGGGTAAGGATTGGTGAAGAGAGAGAGAGTTTAGGGATATGAAACTTTTGGGCTTTTGAATTCATGGATTTTAATTTTGCAAATTGATTCTAAATGAGGTGTTTTGATGCATAAACAAATATTTTAAAGTCAAATATTAGATTTTATTGAGTTTTATTGGAGTTTGAGAATAGAAGTGGTGATTTAGGGTTTTGGAAAAGTGATTTTTCAAAGTTGTTGAATTATTTGATTTTATTGGTTAAAGCATGTTCTTGAGTGATAAAAGTAATGAATATAAGCTTGAAATGATAAATGGATTGAGTTGGAATGGAAAACCTTCAATGGTGAAGGCTTTGCCATTTTAGGGTTTTGGTCATAAGTGTGTGTTTTTGTAATATAATTGGTCTAAATATATTAAAATATATTTTTAATAATATAAATAAACTTAGAGTTCCAAATTGAATGGCTTAGTATGGTATTCCAAAGTTAAAGTGAGGTTAGCCTTAACTTTGGAATTTTTGTTTGAATGATGTTTAATTATGATTTAAGATTGGAAATGTCTTTGTCATGACCCAACTTATACATATGTACAGTACGTCCATGTACAGTAAGAGAAACCATCCCGAGAAGCTACTCAAGAGCGCGAAGTGAAGGGAAGTTCTGTAGAACTGAAAGGACCTATTTGAAAAGTTTGCAAAGTTTTGTGGAGGTGACTGTAATTACCAAAAGTTGTTCCGGAGGTCATTAATAGTGCATATAATAGACTCCAGAAATGGAAAGTAGAGAAAAATTGGGTAGCAAAGGCGTGACACAGTTTTTAGTGGTATCAGAGCATTGGTTTAGTCGATTCTGGGTAGTTAGTTGAATCAAACTGTGAATGCATGACACATAGGTTTAGGAAGGGAATTTTAATAAGCTGATGTGTATGTTTATGATGCTTATTAGTAATATTGTGGTATTGATAACAGGAGTGAGGATGAGTGATTCGAAGCAACAAGCTAAATTGGCTTTAGGTCCTAAACCTTATTCTCGGGCCAGCACAAGTGAGAAACAAGCCATAGATAAGAAGCTTTTTTAATTGGGGAAGGAGAATCTGCGCCAGAAAATTTAAAATGGAAGCCACAGAGCGAGAAATAGCAGAGTTAAAAGAAGAATTAGTTAGAATGAAAGGGAAACAGGAGGAGCAAGAGAAAGTAATAGATCAATTGAGAGATTTGAGACTCCAGGACCGGGAAGACTTAGTGTTAGCCCTGGATAATAGTAGGCTCTTGATGGAAGATGTTAGGGCATTACAAGTGGATAAGAGGCAAACTATAGTAGAGCTTGAGAATGTGAATCGTTTGGCTAGGACCTTGCAAGGAAGGGTAGAGATGTTACAGGATAGAATGGATGAACTCCCTCGTAACCTTCCTAGAGTTCAGTCTAACGAGGTAGATCCAGATCCGATGGAGCTTGCTTCAGATAGTGCTACCTCTCCCCGAGCTCCTATTTATTGAGCTGTGATGGGCTGATGATTTTGCTACCCCTTTGGTTATGTATATAGGCGGATAAAAATGCAACAGTAGATAGGCCATTTTGTTGTGAATAGATATAAATAGGCCGGACAAGTAACAAACTAATATAGGCCATTTTGCTGTACATAGATGTAAAATAGACCATAATAGGAGTATGTGATGATGTATGTTAAATATGTATGAAAACGCGATTATGTGAATAAATAAGGTTATGTTTATATTAAGTGTATGATCTGAAATTATGATTGGAATTTATCTATGTACATTCCATATAGGAAATTTAATATGTCGAGCCAAACCAGCTACTATCTATATTATGATATACACGTATATGATTGTAGAATGTCGCAAGAAGTTGAATCACAGAGCACCATAGACGAGGAGGTCGAGTTACGTGCCTCCGTGCCTACGAATGTAGAGGAGAGTCTTGGAACTATGCCACAACCAGCAGCGGCGGCCGCGGAAGGCCCCAGATGGCAGCAACATTTCAAGAAATGGCAGGAATGGTACCTACTGCTACCGAAAGAGAGAGAAAGCCCCCAATCGAGAAAAGGAAGTATGGGGCTAAGGAATTTAAAGCCAGTAGGGAAGAAGGATATGAGGAAGCGAAATACTGGTTAGATAGTACCATTAGAGCATTGGATCAATTAAGGTGCACGCCAGAGGAAAGATTTATTTGTGCCACGTCTCTTTTGGTTGAAGAAGCGTACATTTGGTGGGAGACTACACAGCAGCGCATGCCACCAGAATAGCAGACATGGGAATTTTTCTAAATCGAGTTTAAGAAGAGATATATTACCGAGGAGTACTTAAACGCAAAAAGGAATGAATTCACGTACTTAAAGCAAGGAAGAATGACGGTATCCGAGTATGAAAAAGAGTTCACTCATCTTAGTAAGTACGCGAGGAGAATGATAGAAACAAAATAGGAAAGATGCCAGAGATTCTTAGAAGGATTAAACAATGAAATCAAAGTGCAATTGGTAGCCATAGATATATCAGAATTTTCCAAGCTTGTTACAAAGGCTTTGGACGTTGAAAACGTACAAGTGGATGAGAGGAATAGGCATCAGCACATGCAGCAAAAAAGGACGCAAACTCGAGGCCCGAAAGAGATTCATGGGAGGAAGTAGTTCTATACAACAAGGCCGACAATCTCAGATTCAGAGGTCAGGCTGAGGTATGAGTTATCAAACATCTGTAGCCAGTGCACCGGGGTCATTTGGAAGAGGCTTCGGAAGAGGATTAAGTAGAGGCAGAGGAAGAAGTAACAATCCAGGAATTAGTGGAGGATTTGGAAGAACCACGGGTTTTGAAGGATATACTTTTCCTCTATGTGAGCATTGTGGACGAAGACATGGGGGTGAATGTTGGTATTTAACCGAAGGATGCTGGGAATTTGGAGCACCAGACCATATAAAGGTGAACTGCCCTAAAATACAGATGAATACTCCTGCACCAACGGAGAGGTCACAGCCTACCTTTGGCAGAGGCCGAGGTAGAGGAAGAGGAGGTAATCCAAATTTTCAAAAGGCACAATGAGAGACTATTAACCAGCCTAGTACAAGTGCACCAGCAAGGGTAAATGCAATGAGAACCCGAGAAGAAGAAGAAGCACCGGACGTCATTGTTGGTACGTTTTATATGTTCAGTAAACCTGTACATGCTTTAATTGATCCCGGATCCACACATTCGTACATATGCATGCATAGTGAGAATTTAGAAGGATTACCAGTAGAATATGTCAAGTCTGGTATACTAGTTACAAACCCTATAGGAGATGAAGTAGTTACGAACAAAGTAATCAAAGATTGCCCTATAGAGATACACGGAAATGTATTTCCTGGAAATTTGATGGAATTACCATTTCAGGAATTTGATGTAATTTTAGGAATGAATTGGTTAGCAAAGCATAAAGCAATAGTTGACTGTGAAAAGAAAAGGGTGACGCTCCATACCCCTCACGGAGAGGAAGTGACAGTAGTCGGAAAAAGAGGCAACCTGGGAAAGAGAAGAAACTATGAAGCAGCAATACCCACACTTGTTTACAACTGACCAGCTTCGAGACGAAGCCTAAATTTTAGAAGGGAAGAAATGTCATGACCCAACTTATACATATGTACAGTACGTCCATGTACAGTAAGAGGAACCATCCCGAGAAGCTACTCAAGAGCGCGAAGTGAAGGGAAGTTCTGTAGAACTGAAAGGACCTGTTTGAAAAGATTGCAAAGTTTTGTGGAGGTGACTGTAATTACCAAAAGTTGTTCCGGAGGTCCTTAGTAGTGCATATAATAGACTCCAGAGATGGAAAGTAGAGAAAAATGGTGTAGCAACAGTGCGACACGATTTTTCCCGAAAATGCACGGTTTAGAAGATATAGGGGATTTTGACCAGGGGCATCATGGTCATTTTCAAAAGTGTCTCGAAAGTAATAATGGAACTCAAAAATGTAAAGTAGAGGAAAACTGAGTCAAAAAGTGTACCACAACATTCGACAGAATTGCGCGGTTTAAAAGTTACGAACGAGTAATCGCCAGAGGGTATTTTGGTCTTTTCACATCTTAGACCATAAAATTTCAGCACAAGGAGGTTGAGGGGCCAAAATATAATTAAAAGAAAGTCCAAGGGCTTGGGTTTTAAATAAATAAAAGAAAGAGACATTTGGACCAATGAGAATTAGCCATTTTCCCACTTAAGTGTACCAATGGGAAATCAACACTTACACCATCACATCTTAACCTCTTTTGGCTTCCATTTGGAGGAGAGAAGACCAAATAAATAAAAGCCAAGAGCTCTCTATGTTCTTGCTTGGCCGAATTGAAGAGAAAGGGAAAAGAGAGAGAGATTGTTTTTCAAGTAGCTAATTTTGGTTGCAAACTTGGGTGGAGAATAAGACTTTAAGGTAAGGAAATTCATCTATGGTCCTATTTCTTTCATTGGTTATATTATTTGCAAGATACAAATGAAAGAATAAATATGATGATTATAGAAAATTTAAGAAGTTGAAGAGAAAGTGAAAGAGATGATTTGCACATATAAGATTAAGGATAAAAAGGATGACTAGTAGTATTAGTTAGCAAAATAAGGCATGAAGCACTTAAATTTTATTATGTTCTTGACATGGATTTTATGAAAATTATAGGAAATCAAGAAGTGAGAGAGAAGGAAGCAAAGAAGGCATAAAAGAACTAGAAACAAGTGAAAAGAATTAAGGTTTGGTACTTAAATCATTGCCTTTTAAATTAATTCACATATTTTGCATTATGGGACTTTTGAAATGGTTTTGAAATGATGTTATTATGTGTAGTAAATATGTGGGAAAGTGCTCTTGAACCATTTGTAATAAATTGATTGTGAAAAGAATGAAAACAAAACAAACTAGCTAAATTTGCTCAATTATCCATAAACGTTGATGAACTTTTAATCACCCCTTTGGTTTGATTTTTGAAAGAGGGACCCTTAATCCTTCAATGGTATCACAAAAGGAGTCTAAAAATAAATTTTTCAAGAAAAAAATGAATTTCCCTCAAGTTTTGAAAATTGGGCCGAATGGTCCCTTTTGGGAACCATTCTGCAGCTTTCATTTTGGGCAGTCCGTTGAAGGGGCAAACAAAGGAATTTTCCAATGAAATTTTACATGCATTTAGTTAACTTATGAAAGTTTTTTCCTGTAAAAATTCAGCCAAAAATAAGTTTGTTTACTTGGTCAAAACTGTTGCCAAAGTTGACTGATTTTCAGTAGTAAAAAGAGATTTTACCATTTAGTTGACGCGCGCCATTGTGTTGCCGATTTTACGCGTCGTGCCACTATTCATTTGGTCATTTTTTCTAAATGTGTTAAAACTTGAATATTATGATATGGATTGATGTTAAATCATATAAAATGACATGAAGGAGAATTGGAAATGATCAGAAAGGCATCATGACAAGCTATTCCGACAATACATGCATTATGGAAAAATCATGGCTTATTGAATATCATGATCAAATTAATTAATAAATTGTTTATGCTCTACTTGGTTATGATAGAACCCTTGAGATAAGGGTATGATGCATCATACTATTATTGCAGTACTGCTCATGACATGACATGATATTCCAGCTGAAGGCCGATGATTACAATGACATGATCAATGATTCAATGAACAATGGCTATTAGCACATGCGCAAGAATTATGATGAAGGATGATGAAATATGCACCATGACGCATATCATCCTGTAATATCTCACCATGACGAGATATATTTATCATGACCCGTGCCTTATCCGTTGATGTTCTGTTAAACCAGTAGAGCACCTAAATTGATAAAAGCAAAACAAGTAATTTCTAAATTCAGAATATGGGATTTAATCTTTTATCATTATGTTTAGATCTTATTCATTGATTTAAAGTATTCAAATACATGTTTTTATTTAATTACTCTTTTAATCTATTTATTTAATGCAATTATTTAAGTACCCACTAAGCAAATGCTTAGCGAGTTTAGTTTTCTTTTCTAAACTCGTAGGTTGAGCGAGAAGCTGTTTTCTGCAGTGTCCCGAGCAGCTGGTGTTGGCAACTTTTCGGATAGAAAGTTATTATAAGTAATGTAACTAGAATGGCATGTACATATGTTAGCGTAAACTAAGAATTGTATATATGACTAGTAAAAGACCAAAGTACGTGTGCTAAGTATATTAACTACTATATGTTGGTATGAATTAGTGTGTATGGATGTGTGTGTAGAAGTGTGAAATTTTAATGCAGGTTTTGGTGGAGGATATAAGGAGGTCGACTATAGAAGTGCTTGAGATTGATTGGTTGAGAAAAAAAAATGTTTTCATTAAATCAAAAAAATCAGTTTTGCCGACACTTGGGACCACCAATTATAGGGGAAACTCTAGCAAAATTTTTGTAAAATGTGTATTATAAATTGACTAAGTATAGAACCAAGACTCGAATATCATAAAATAACATTCCATCTTGGTCTACAAACATAAGCTAAGATGGGGTGTTACAGCCTTAGAATGTGATACTAAATGATTATTTATGATCACATTTGGTATAGTCATTGAGGAGAATTGATTTGCCTAATCCAAGTGTTGAAGGGAAGTTGGAAGAGAAGGTTGGAGGTGGTGTTTGAGCATGCTTTTTGTTATTTTTAGAGGTAAGTAGAACCTTTGGATGAATTGGACATATTTGCATTACATTAGGCTAAACACATTTTGAAATGGGAAATGTGTTAAGCTACTTGATGTTTTCATTATTTATGAATAATGTGCTATGACATGTGTATTGTCATATATGCATTAAATGCATTGTGAAAAGCCATTGTTAATGGCTAAATTGTGTAAAATGTGAAAAATGGTTATTATGTGAAAAAGACCCAAAGTGTTTGGGTAATGCCATTTGTTGTGTATGCATTAAGGGCATTGTTAAGAAGCCATTATTAATGGCTAAAGTGCATAAAATGTGATTCATATGTGAATTATGTGAAAATATCCAAAATAATTGGGCAATGTGTTGTAAATGGAAAATGTGGTACATCATGATTATATGATGATAAATGATGATATAAAGTGAGATGAAATTGAAATAAATGAGAAAATAAGGCAATGTGCCTAATTGATAATAAGAAAAGAGGTAATGTGCCTAATTGGTAATAAGAAAAGAGGCAATGTGCCTAGTGAATTATGAGAAAATGAGAAAGAGATTGATATGAAATATATGTAATAATTGTGTGACTAGTATGTTATTCGATTTCTAGAGTTCTGTGTTTGGCGGCATGCTATTGAGATTATCCACATTATTAGCCTTCGGAGCTACCTTTTAAGTAATTATTTGATTTGCCTTTGGACATGATGCTGGGCGTCACTTGCCTTCGGGCTAGATGTTGGGCATCACTATGAATTACCATCGAGCTAGACGTTGGGCGTCACTTACCTTCGGGCTAGACACTGGGTGACATATGGACCAATTAGTAACTCTGGGATTTGAATAATATATTAGATTATTTGGGCCCATGTTTGTGTTTGTTTTATGTGAAATGTAAAATGATTAAAAAAGATGTTTAAAATGAGATGATATGACATATGGTGTCATGATATACATAAGCACTGTACATTGACATTATTTTAAAGTTTTATTTCTATCAAAGTTTGTACCATTAGGCTTTTTTTTTAAAGTGATTGTAATTCATCACACAGTTGATAGGAGAGATCCGATAGAGCCGAAGAGTTCATCTAGACCGGGTCGGGTCTAGATTTGAGGTTTTTAGTGTAAAGTTGATTTTTGGGAGTCAAGATCAGAAACATTGCCAGCATGTATATATTTTTATTACATTTTGATATTTCATATATTATATTATGTTTTGATGCATATATATTTTAAATTATAAAGAATGTGTTGAAAAACTTTATAATATGGATTGATATGCTTTTTGATAAATTATATATATGTATATGTATAAATGTGTTGTGAAATTTGGAGAAATTAAGGAGTATGCATGAAATGGTGATTTTATATTATTTGGGAGTGTTATCTTATGCATGTTGTGGTTTTGTTGAATTTAGGAATGTCTAAATTACAGACAAAACTCTGGCAAATTTTTTCCAGATAATTTTATGCAAAATGCTTAATTTATAACCTATGATTTCTGTTAATATTTTAGTTGTTATTTAAATATGAATTTTAAAGTATTTATCATTATAAATTAGAGAAGTGAAAAAATTTTATCAATCTAGTTTGTGATATTTTTATACTATGTATGCGTATTTTACATATACTAGGTGTATGTATTATACATATATAGGGTATAAGGGTGGTACATTTATTTTCGTGTCAGAGTCTAGGATTGAGGTTCTCAACCTAGGTGGGTTGTTACAGAGAGAAAATGGGGATTTTAAATATGGTTTTTAAATTATGATACATGCATTGGCACTAGCAATTTCTGATCTCTGATGTGGAAACTTTCTACTGTGTTTGCAGATATAGGTAGCTATGGTGTCTCGGAGGCATCAATCTATAGAGGGTAATGCTGAGTGTGTGGCTCCTGATGAGGTTAGAGATGGAGCTAGAGCTGATACTACTGGTGAGAAGTCTGCTTCTGTGCCTGTTAGACCAGCTCTGTGTATGACATATGGTGGAGCTATTGAGGCAAGATCCAGTTTAGCAGCCGTTGCCGCCAGCATAGCCGTAGTTGCCGACGAGGAAGTATGATAAGCTAAGGAAGTTGGAGTTGAGGAATTTGTTAGTACTACAGACCCTGCTGTAGCAAAGCAGTGGCTAGAGAAGGTCCAAAGAGTGTTCATTCAGCTATAGGCTACTCTGGAGGATAAGTTTGATTATGTCATATCTCTTTTGCAGAAGGATGCTTATGAGTGGTGGAAGATGGTTCCATATTCTATGGTTGATCCACCAGTCCTAGCCTATGATAATTTCCTGTGAAAATTTGAGAAGAAATATACTTTGAGGGAGTATAAGGATACAAAGAAGATGGAGTTCCTAAGTTTGAGGTAGGATACCTGGACAATAATAGAGTATGAGATAAAGTTTATCCGGCTAAGTCAGTATGCTGGTGGGATCATTTCTGATGAGATTGACCGATGTCGGAGGTTTGAGGAGGGGCTAAGACCCTCTATTATGTGTATTGTGGTAGGCTCTCGGTATCATGACTTTTCTTAGTTAGTTACAGCTTCTAGGAGTGCAGAGAGAGCACAGGGTCTTGTAGCAGTTGCTAGGGTTGAGAAGAATAGAGCTAGGAGACCCTAGGATGAGACATGGTCTCTATCAGTGAAGAGAGGCCGAGGAGATATTTTTAGAGGTTCAGTCAGAGCCAAGGGCAGTCTGGTAGGTCAGTACAGCTGTAGAGATAGAGATAGAGACCCGCAGTTTCAGTGGCATGTGCTCTGACCCCAATGGGTCAGAGGCCTGCTCCACCTACCTGTGTTCATTGTGATAGAGCACACGAAAGTGTCTACTAGAGGAGAGGTGCATCAGCAGTGTGTTTCAGATGTGGATTGCCAGACCCTTTTAGCAAAGATTATCCAGAGTCACTAGAGGATAGACAGACAAATACTTCAGCTTCTTGACCCAGTGTCAGAGGGGGTCGTGGTGGCAGAGGTTTTGGTATATGTGGTCGATCTGGGACTAATCAGAGAGGCAGTTCTACAGTCAGGGCTAGACCAAATAAGGCAGTGTGAGCGGGGATTTTTGCCCCCACTCCCAGTGGAATGGTTCTTGCGACTTCAGCACTATTTAGGCTCAGGGCCTTAGAGAACACGGGCCTAAGCCCAGAGAAAATGGAGTCGCCACCCGGACGAGCCAAGAAAAAGAAAGGAGTGGATGACTCGATTCCTACGGAATCCCCAACCCCTTAATGGGCTCGGAAAGTTGGGTATGCGCGGAGAAGGTGAGAAATGGCCCAGCACCCTCACAACGCTCGGTTCATTATAACCGGCCTCCTTTGCAGGTCTTAATATTATAAAATTCTTAAATATAATAATATTATCCATATTACATACAACAATTAAAATAAAGCATCATTATATTAAAATCAAAGCAATGTCCAAACAAAGTAAATAAATGGACACCCATTCGAGGATGGAAACAAGTCCTTACATCGTTTATGTCTAAACTAAGTAGGACATCCACCAAAAGGTAGAAACATGTCCTTTACATTGGTCCAAAATATAAAAGCAATTTAAATTATATAAAATTTAACAAATGAGGTACCCGCAAAGTGGAAACATACCTCTTATAATTTTAATACCAAAACAAATAAATAATAATCATAATAATAAAGAAAATATCCATCCTTGATAAATTAAATAAATTAAGTATTGAAATTAAATAAATCAACCATAAAAAAATATAATAAACTATATAATCAAATCTAAAATTAAATAAAGCAATAAATATATAAATTTATGGTTTTAAAGAATTATCAATTGAATTTAGGGTTTCAGAACTTAGGGTTTTAGAACTTAAATTTTTATAATTAGGGTTTTGAAATTAGGATATTTAGGGTTTTTGAAACCAGGGTTTTGGAATTAGTGTTTTTAAAATTAAGGTTTTGGAATTAGGGTTTTGGATAGTTAGGGTTTTTGGAATTAGGGTTTTGGATAGTTAGTGTTTTTGGATTTGACTTACTGCCTAAAAAAACATAATTTTGGATTTGGAAAAATAAATTAAGGTTTTGGAAAAATAATCAATATTTTGGAGTTTAATAATGAAATGGTTTAGGCTTTTGGATAAAAATAGTTTGAGGTTTTGAGTTTTAATAAAATAACATAAGGTTCTTAAAGTTAAAGTAAACAAAATAAATTCTAACAATTAATTTAAATCCTCGACAGCTACTGGATAGTTATATGTTTTTATGAAACATGCAAGTGGGATTATGAATATCAATTAATCCATGTGTTAATTAAAGCAAACGATTAAAGTTATTGGAACAAAAATCAATTTACTGCATGTTCAAAGATTAAGGTATTGTGCATTCAAAGATAAAGTTACTGCACGCATGTTTTTATTAATCAAAGAAACGAAGCTACTGTG
This sequence comes from Garcia nutans, assembly GCA_947685225.1. NCBI lineage: Eukaryota > Viridiplantae > Streptophyta > Magnoliopsida > Malpighiales > Euphorbiaceae > Garcia > Garcia nutans. The sequence goes on along the minus strand of CANTUV010000003.1, from coordinate 7,778,399 downwards.
ATTATGAGTAATTTATAATTAAAGATCGAACCTCCATTCAATGGTTCCTCCAAATTGATTTATGGATGAACAATGTGAAGACAGTATGTAATCTGCCTTCTTCTTTGTTGTCTTTGATATTTCTTTTTGTGGTTTCCTTCGTTCTCTAAAAAGCTGCTGTTGTTCTTCTCTCCTTGTTGCCGTCTCTTCAGCTTTGTGGTTTAATCCTCTGTTAGTCTCAATTGCCGACCCTTGTTCCTGTTAATTCTCCCTTAATGTTTTCTACCCCCTTTTCTGAATTTTGAAACATTAATATTTATAGCTGAACCTCACTCAGAATCCTTAACCTAATATAAATCAGTCCCTAAAATGAATTCTAGTTGAATTAGGAAACTTATCCAACCTCATGTCGACCTGGTTGCCCTAGGTCAACATGACACCAATCTCATGTCAACCTTGGGCTGCCCAGGTCGACATGAGGCATGCTCATGTCGACCTTGGGCTTCCAAGGTCGACATCAAGCATGCTCATGTCTACCTAGCTTGCCAAGGTCGACAAGAAGCATGCTCATGTCGACCTAGGTTGCCTTGGCAAGCTAGGTCGACATGAGCATCCCTCATGTCGACCTTGGGCATGTCGACCTAGCTTGCCAAGGTCGACAAGAAGCATGCTCATGTCGACCTAGGTTGCCCAGGTCGACATGAGTCCAATCTCATGTTGATTTGGGCGGCATGCTCATGTCTCCCCAGCTGGCCTCACTTAAATTATTCTGACCTTTTTTAATTTATGGACCGAAAAGTTTTAATTTGGGCCAATTCCACTTGATTTTTGGGTTTTACAATTTAATTTATGCCTCTTTAATCCAAACCAACTCCTTTAAAAATTATAAACTAGGTTTAAATATTTAAAGTCAGATCAAATTTATTTTGGCATCCTTTAATTAGGACTGTATCAAATTGGGGTCAAAAATTAAGGGTCTACAGTTTGCCCCTTTCTTGAACTATCTGAGACTATGGCAAAAGAGATTGAAAAGCAATATGATTTTTCACTGATTTTGGATGAGGATGGGTACTTGGATTTGATTTGGGTACTTGGACCCAAGACAGAACTTGATTTAGGTATTTGAACTCGAGACTAGATTGAATTTGGGTACTTGGACCCGAGATTGGGTACTTGGACTCGAGGTTGAATTTAATTTGGGTACTTAGACTCGAGATTGGGTACTTGGACTCGAGATTGAATTTGATTTGGGTACTTGGACCCGAGATTGGGTTCTTGGACCCAAGATTGAATTTGATTTGGGTACATAGACCAGATATTGAATTTGATTTGGGTATTTGGACCCGAGATTGGATACTTAGACCTGAGATTGAATTTGATTTGGGTACTTGGACCCGAGATTGAATTTAATTTGGGTACTTGGACCCGAGACTGAATTTGATTTGGGTACTTGGACCTGAGATTGAATTTGATTTGGGTACTTGGACCCGAGATTGGGTACTTGGATCCGAGATTGAATTTGATTTGGGTACTTGGACCCGAGATTGAATTTGATTTGGGTACTTGGACCTGAGATTGAATTTGATTTGGGTACTTGGACCCGAGATTGGGTACTTAGACCCGAGATTGAATTTGATTTGGGTACTTGGACCTGAGATTGGGTTCTTGGCCCTGAAATTGAATTTGATTTGGGTACTTTGACCCGAGATTGAATTTGATTTGATTTGGGTACTTGGACCCGAGATTGGGTGCTTGTACTCAAGATTAAATTGAATTTGGGTGCTTGGACCCGAGACTGAGTTTGACTGACCTTTTATCAGTTGAGAAGTCTGGCTGCTCTGGCTGTTCTATTCTTTAACACATTGTGGTTCTTCACCCTCAAAATAAATCTTCACCTTTGAAAACGGATCTTCATCCTTGGAGATCAGGTCTTCACCCTTGTAAGTGGATCTTCATCCTTGGAGATCGGGTCTTCACCCTTGTAAATGGATCTTCATCCTTGGAGATCAGGTCTTCACCCTTGAAAATGTATCTTCATCCTTTGAGATCGGGTCTTCACCCTTGAAAATGGATTTTCATCCTTTGGACATCGGGTCTTTACCCTTGAAATTGCATATTCATCCTTTAAGCTGGATCTTCATCCTTGGCATCGGGTCTTCACCCTTGAAAATGGATCTTCGTCCTTTGGACGTTGGGTTTTTACCCTTGAAAATGGATCTTCATCCTTTAAGCTAGATCTTCATCCTTGGCATTGAGTCTTCACCCTTGAAAATGGATCTTCGTCCTTTGGACGTCGGGTCTTTACCCTTGAAAATGGATCTTTATCCGTTAAATTGGATCTTCATCCTTTGCATCGGGTCTTCACCATTGAAAATGGATCTTCATCCTTTGGACTTCGGGTCTTTACCCTGGCTTAAGCTCTTTTAGCTGGACTGATCTTTTGTCTTTTGCATCTCCATTCTTTTGAGAATTCTAATTTTCTTCTTTTTCCATTCTCTTTGTTCTTCTTTTGCACTTTTTGCAAAGCAAAAAATTTCAACCATTTTTTAGCTAGCATTCATATCTTCTCCTTGCCCCCTATGATTTTTCTATGCGGGCTCTAATTGATGTTTGTCTTACCTAGCTCTTCACACAAACACGTATTTCTTCTTTTGCAAAATGACTGGGGTTTTCTCAAGCAATGGGCTTTCCATGCCCCCTGATTTGATATCTTCTTTTGATTCTTTACTTCACAGGGTGTTTGCTGTTAACTTTGACAAAGAACAGACAATACAATACAAGAAAGTGTGATGTGATATGCTCATGTATGCATGATATGTATGAATGATACTTACATTCATTCCATCGACTCACAGACCGAGGTGATCAGCAGAAGTGTTCTCATTGGTCCCTTTTTGACGCTCGTTCAAGTTTTGCATTGGAATGACAGAAAGATTTGCATTTAGGGCTTTTAACTTTAAGATGTTGAAAATATGAATAATGGAGGCCCCAAACAGTAGAGATACATCCATTTTAAATTATGATTCAGCATGTCAGTTGGCAGCTTCTTCATGACCTTGCTAGTAATCATTTCCTTTGCCCAATGTGTCCTTTGGAGGTTCAATGATTCGACATACTTCCCTTAACTTGAAGGCTTTTGTAAATTTTTTTCTCTTTTTTTTCTAAATTTTTTTTGAATTTTCAATTTTGAATTTTGATTTTGAAATCAAATGTTGGCTTTGCCAAATTAATGTCAATGTACCTCAGGACTTGAATTTTCAAATTAACATATCTATAACATGACAACCCTAGTTACCGTACTAAACTCAGGAATCATTTCTATTTAAGCAAGAACTGTTGCACTTCAGATAGGCACATACACATTACTTGGCCAAAGGTCTTATTGAGTTTGAATATTATCTATCTCATATGCATGCTTATTCAAACTATCTCCACTAATAGACTCTAGATACCAAGAGAGATCAATAGGTCATTGATAGGCTTGAAATGGGGTCTATAAGGGACATGGGTTAAATGAAGGCCATTTGAAAGTTGGAACTATTGTGACATAGTGGACAAACCTTCACACTACAAACTTCTTATTTGAGCTTTAGGTAGCTTGGAGGCAATCTTGCTAGACTCCAAATTCCATCTATATTCTTGGCATTAATCTGGATCTCGATTGGAATAGTCTTTGCCATTGCAAAAAGTTTGGTACCCAAATTTGTTTCTTTCTTTTATTTTTCTTACTCTTCCCTTTCTTTGAGCATTTTACCATTTTGTCCTTTTTCTTTGTAGGACTATCAAGAATAGAACTTTCAAGAATTGGATAGTCTTTCTCCTTTTTCATTGATTTTGATCAAGTCTTTGGTTAGGTTGGACCAATTCAAGTCAAACTGTCCTTATAAACCAAAGGGAAGCCTTTTGTTGCTTTAGGTAAAAGAGAACTCAGTTGACTTTCTGAATCGCCTTTTCAGATTTTATCTTTCATTTTTTTTCTCTCCTTTTGTCTTTTTTCTTCTTTTCTTTTCTTTTTTTTCTTTCCTTCTTTTTCCTTTCTTTTTTATTGATTTGCTTCTAGCTCTAAAAGAGTTGTCTTGTGTGTACCAACTTGGGTTTCTAATAATTGATGAGTGGAGTGACATAAATCTCCTTTAACAGGGATAAGCCATTTGTTACTCTAATGTTGTCTTGATAAATTGGAGATACTAGGTGAACTTCAACTATCCTTATTGTCTTGAGAACATCAACTATCCTTATGATCTTGACTATTCATTCCTTTCTTTGATCTTCTTTCCTCTTCACCTTAGTGATCATAAGACTTGTCAAAAGTATCACAACAGCTCAGGGTAGGTTGTTGGGGTTTGTAAGCCAATGAAAAGAAAGTTAAAATTTTATGAAGGGTCAAAGGGACAACTAGAGATTGATATTTAATAGGGTGGATACTAGTTGTTGGCTAACCAAACAATGCCTAGATCATCTCTCCCTTAAATAAGCAGAGTTCCAATTTCACCTCGAAATTTTATCAAAGCATGTTCTAAGACTGACTAGGATCTAGACAAAGGTAATTATACAGGAGCCCTTTCTAAGTAAGCATACACATCTCAATGCTATAAAGTAATTCCCTCACCTAATAAAGTCATTCAAGTCATGATGCATAAATATATTAATTCATGAATTATCAAGCTAGATTCCTCATTGGTTGAGCACCAAAATGAGCAAAGACCAATAAAAATTTTAATGAAAGTAATTTATTCAAACAACTTTAAATTTGAAAAACACGATTATTAAACAAAGCAAAATAAATAGAGCAATATTCAAGCTAAGGAAAGTTTGTTGAGTTGGAGTCGAAGATACTCCATTTATTTAGACATATCAAGGGCAAGAATTTTTCCATCATCAAGGATCATTGCTTTATCATCCACAGTTAGTTCAAGCTTGCTTAGTAGCACATCCTCTTTAGCAGCTTCTCTATCCATGTCATGATGAGATGACAAAATAAAACTCTTCATGAAGGTTGCCAGCGGTGGCGACCTTTCAAATTTAGGTAGAGAATTATTCTTAGTATTGGGCTTATCAGGCTCAGGCAACTTTCTATTGTCAATCAAATCTTGGATTTTGTGCCTTAAGTGAACACATTTATCTTTCTCATGCCCTTTCATTTGATGGAATTGACAGAAGACCTTGGCATCAAAATTTGGTGGTAGAGGCTTATGTAGAGGTTGAGGTGTCAATGGTTGTAGCAAATCCATCTTTATTAGATTTTCTAACATCTTTGACAAAGGCTCCCCCAAGTTTGAAAATTTACACTTCTTTGCTGGTTCAGTTGCTACATTTTTCTCAACACCTCTTCTTTTCCTTTGATTTTGCTCATCTTCCCCAGTTAGACAACACATGATTAAACGGGTCTTGTAGAATAGGGATTGATCCCTCATTTTTCATTCGATCTCTATTAGTGAACATTTTCCCCGTCGATGCTGTCTTTCCCTTCTTTCTTATGTCAATGGGATATGCCTCATTAGCATTGTTGATGTTCTCCAGAATTTGAATCAATTGGGTCCTCATAATTTCAACCAATTGATCTCGTAGCTTGGCCATCCTAGCTTTGACAACTTCATTGACTATGTCCCTTAGCTGGTTTGCATCCATCCTTCCAATGAAGTACTTGAATCAAAATTAATGTTGTAGGTGGTGTCGTTGTATGCTCTTGAATTGCCATATTCTAGGTCTGTGAGCCAGAAGGGATTAATGACATGTATGTATGCACAAACAATAGACAAAGATAAGTAGGACATTCCTTCCAACCTTATAACATCCACACACGAATGGCGAGTCTCTTTTCCTAGGTATATGGTTAACAAATAACCAACATGGGGTATCTTGTTTTCGAATATTTCCCTCAGACGTTTCAACCAATAGTTATATTTTCAAAAATGAAAATCAGTTTATGATAATTCCCATTAATTAGGTTTTAATCCTTTCAACCAACTAAAGTAGCTTTCAGACTAAATTAAGAGGTTTATTATAAATAGATTTCTCACTTGAAAAAGTAACTAATGATTCATGCCAAAAACAAGCCCATGATTAATTATTCTTTGTATAAACTAGGCTCACAATTGATTTTGATATTTCGTAATTGACCTAAATAATTTGCAAGCTCTTTGTAAGAAAAGGTTGGATGAAAATAATTTTGTTTCTAAGCCCATTGTAAAAAGATTTTACAAAAAAGGGAGTTTGGGCTTTGCATTTTAGAAAAGTTTTATGTCCAAAGACCCTTTTAAAAAGTTTTAAAAATTGCTTTGGTCTTTTGGACTTTAAAGAAAAATTTATTTGAGCTCACAATGTACTTGGGTCATATTAGAAAAAGAATAAACCAAATAAGCCATGATTTAAGCCAAGATAAATTAATCATAGTACAACAACAAGCATTTGAGGTAAAAACCTAAGGAAAGTAACTAGGACAATTACGTGAGCTTTAGTCTTTGGGTTAAAAGGCTTAGGTTCCCATAGCAAGTATATACCAAATGGTACGAGGCTATGAGTGGTTATGCCATGCTCGATCTCCATACCTTGAGTGAAAGTATGGTATCCCTTACATAACACAACACGGGTAACACAGGCATCCTAACTCATGCACACGATGCAATATTTAAGCTCGGGGCCTTAGAGAACATGAGCCTAAGCCCGGAGAAAATGGAGTCGCCACCCGGACGGGCCTGGAAAAAAAAAGGGGTGGATGACTCGATTCCTAAGGAATCCCCAACACCTTAATGGGTTCAGAAAGTTGGATACGTGTGGGGAAGGTGAGAAATGGCCCAGCACCCCCACAATGCCCGATTCATTGGAACCGACCTCCTTTGCAGGCCTTAATATTATAAAATTCTTAAATATAATAATATTATCCATATTATATGCAACAATTAAAATAAATCATCATTATATTAAAATCAAAGCAATGTCCAAACAAAGCAAATAAATGGACACCCATCCGAGGATGGAAATATGTCCTTACATCGTTCATGTCTAAACTAAATAGGACATCCACCAAAAGGTAGAAACATGTCCTTTACATTGGTCCAAAATATAAAAGCGATTTAAATTACATAAAATTTAACTAATGAGGTACCCACAAAGTGAAAACATACCTCTTACAATTTTAATACTAAAACAAATAAATAATAATCATAATAATAAAGAAAATATCCATCCGTGATAAATTAAATAAATCAAGTATTGAAATTAAATAAATCAACCATCAAAAAATATAATAAACTATATAATCAAATCTAAAATTAAATAAAGCAACAAATATATAAATTTAGGGTTTTAAAGAATTATCAATTGAATTTAGGGTTTCGGAACTTAGGGTTTTAGAACCTAAAGTTTTATAATTAGGGTTTTGAAATTAGGATTTTGAGGGTTTTTGAAACTAGGATTTTGGAATTAGGGTTTTTAAAACTAGGGTTTTGGATAGTTAGGGTTTTGGATTTGACTTACTGCCTAAAAAAACCTAATTTTGTATTTGGAAAAATAAATTAAGGTTTTGGAAAAATAATCAATATTTTGGAGTTTAATAATGAAATGGTTTAGGCTTTTTGATAAAAATAGTTTGAGGTTTTGAGTTTTAATAAAATAACATACGGTTCTTGAAGTTAAAGTAAACAAAATAAATTCTAACAATTAATTTAAATCCTCGACGGCTACTGGATATGTTTTTTATAAAACATGCAAGTGGGGTTATGAATATCAACTGATCCATGTGTTAATTAGATTAAAGTTATTGGAACAAAAATCAATTTACTGCATGTTCAAAGATCAAGGTACTGTGTATTCAAAGATAAAGTTACTGCATGCATGTTTTATTAATCAAAGAAACGAAGCTACTGTGATCATGAGTAATTTATAATTAAAGATCAAACCTCCGTTCGTTGGTTCCTCCAAATTTATTTCTGGATGAACAATGTGAAGACAGTATGTAATCTACCTCTTCTTTGGTTGTCTTTGATATTTCTGTTTGTGGTTTCCTTCGTTCTTCAAAAAGTTGTTGTTGTTCTTCTCTCCTTGTTGCTGTCTCTTCTGTTTTGTGGTTTAATCCTATGTTAATCTCAATTGCCAACCCTTGTTCCTGTTAATTCTCCCTTTGTTAATGTTTTCTCCCCCCTTTTCTGAATTCTGAAACATTAATATTTACAGCCGAACCTTACTCAGAATCCTTAACCTAATATAAATCAGTCCCTAAAATGAATTCTAGCTGAATTAGGAAACTTATCCAACCTCATGTCGACCTGGTTGCCCTAGGTCGACATGAGACCAACCTCATGTCGACCTTGGGCTACCCAGGTCGACATTAGGCATGCTCATGTTGACATTAAGCTAGCAAGGTCAACATGAAGCATGCTCATGTCGACCTAGCCTGCCAAGGTCGACATGAAGCATGCTCCTGGCTACCTAGCCTGTCCTGGTCGACATGAGTCCAACCTCATGTCGATCTGGGCTGCCAGATCAACATGAGGCATGCTCATGTCTCCCCAGCCAGCCTCACTTAAATTATTCTGGCCTTTTTTAACTTATGGACCGAAAAGTTTTAATTTGGGCCAATTCCACTTGATTTTAGGGTTTTACAATTGAATTTATGCCTCTTTAATCTGAACCAACTCCTTTAAAAATTATAAACTAGGTTTAAATATTTAAAGTCAGATTAAATTTAATTTGGCATCCTTTAATTAGGACCGTATCAAATTAGGGTCAAAAATTAAGGGTCTACAGGTAGCGCCGTCACAGCAGGTCTATGCGATGTAGAGGCAGTTGGATGCTTCAGCTATTATTCCTAGTACTTTTACTTTTTTGGTACTTTAATTCTTGCATTGATAGACACTGGGTCAACTCGATTATACATCAGTGAATGCATCTTGCCTGTGAGTGATTTGCATTCGGAGTCCTTAGGATTTGATGTTTGGTCATAAATCCTTTAGGGCACAATATTGTGGTTAGTAGCGTGCACCGAGATAGTTTGGTTGTGGTTCAGGATTAGGAGTTTCTCAGTGACCTAATTGAGATGCCTTTCAGGAAGTATGATCTAATTTTTGGAATGGATTAGTTGTCAAGGCAAGGGCTGTGGTAGACTGTCAGCAAAAATGTGTTACCCTGTGAACAGGTGATGGTAGGGATGTGATGGTATCTAGTGAGTAGAGGCATCTTTCATCCATGTTTGTTTCAACTGTTTCAGCTAGGGGGATGATTCATAAGGGATGTGAGGCTTATCTTGCTCATGTTATAGATACCATAGTAGTGGGGTCCCAGCTTGACAGTATGCCCACAGTTGTCGAGTTTCCAGATGTTTTCCCTGATGAGTTGCGAGGGGTACCTCCTAAGAGAGAGGTGGAGTTTGGTATTGATCTGATGCCTAGTACCACTCCCATCTATATTGCTCCGTATTGGATGGCACCTGTGGAGTTGAGAGAGTTGAAGGTGTAGTTGCAGGAGTTGCTGGATAAAGGGTTCATCCGCCCTAGTGTGTCCCCATGGGAAGCACCTATTTTGTTTGTGAAAAGTAGGATGACACCTTGAGATTGTGCATTTGTTATAGATAGTTGAATAAGGTGACCATCAAGAACAAGTATCCATTGCCTCGAATAGATGATCTCTTTGATAAGTTGAAGGAAGCAGCAGTATTCTCTACGATTGATCTGAGATCAGGGTACCATCAGTTCAGAGTCATAGATGTGGATGTACCCAAAATAACTTTTCATATGAGGTATGGGCATCATGAGTTTTTGGTGATGCCCTTTAGATTGACAAATGCACTAGCAACTTTTATGGATTTGATGAACATGGTGTTTAGACCATACTTAGATCAGTTTGTGGTGGTCTTCATTGATGATATTCTGGTGTATTCATGTAATGAGGAGGATCATGACAGACATGAGTTTTGGCTTGATCAGGTGACTTTTCTCGGTCATGTGGTATCAGTAGAAGGTATTATAGTTGATCCGAGTAAAGTTGAGGCTATCTTAAATTGGAGTCCACCGAAGACTGTGACAGAGGTTAGAAGTTTATTGGGTTTGGCAGGCTATTACCATCAGTTTATGAAGGTTTTTTCTATGATTGCTACATAACTCACCAGATTACATTGGAAGGGAGTTAGATTTGTGTGGATAGATCAATGTCAGATGAGTTTTGAGCAATTGAGGGAGATGTTGACTCAGGCTCCTGTCCTTAACCTGCCTGTGGAAGGTAAACTTTATGTGATATATAGTAATGCTTCACATAGTGGTTTAGGTTGTATTCTAATGCATGAGGCTAGAGTCATTGCTTATGTCTCTCGACAGTTGAAGCCACATGAGTTGAATTACCTAACTCATGATTTGGAGCTTGCAATCATAGTTTTTGATTTGATGATTTGGTGACATTACTTGTATGGGGAGAAGTGATTCATTTATAAGGATCACAAGAGTTTGAAATACCTGGGTGTTCAGATAGAGCTGAATCTTTGGCAGAGACAGTGGTTATAGTTCATTAAAGACTACGACTGTTTGATTGATTATCATCTTGGCAAGGAAAATGTTGTTGTTGATGCCTTGAGTCGGAAGTCTGTAGCAGGTTTGACTGCTTATTAGCTCTTGTTGCTTGTTAAGTTGAAAGTGTTGCATGCCAGATTTGAGTCTTACGATGATGGTGATTTGATGGCTCAGTTACAGTTAAGGCCAGTTTTATTGCATCAGATTAAGGAGGCTTAGTTGGTATATGAGAAAATCAAGAAGATTGTTTTGGATTGTCAAAAGGGGGAGAGTTGAGACTTTCATGTAAGAGATGATGGTGGTTTGTGGTACAGAGTTAGATTTGTGTATTCCTGATGATGCAGGATTGAAGACGACGATATTAGAGGAAGCACATCAATCACTCTATATTATGCACCCTGGTAGTACCAAGATTTATCAGGACTTGAAGCAACATTATTGGTGGTCAGGTATGAAGAGGGACTTAGCAGAGTTTGTATCCATATGTCTCACTTGCCGGAGAGTGAAGGCTGAGCACTAAGTTTCTTCATGGTTGCTCCAGCCATTATCAGTGTCAGAGTGGAAATGGGAGCGAGTGACAATGGATTTTGTGACTAGACTGCCTTTAACCCAGAAGAAGCATGATGCTATCTGGGTGATAGTTGATTGGATGATGAAGACAACTACTTTTCTTCTAGTTCATATATATTATTCTCTTAAGAGGTTGACTAAGATATATATCAGTAAGATATAGAGTTCAGTGTGGGAGATAAAGTGTTTCTAAAGGTGTCTCCATGGAAGAAGATTTTGAGAAAGGGAAGTTGAGTCCTCGTTTCATAGGAACATATGAGGTGCTGGAGAGAGTTAGTCCACTAGCTTATAGACTAGCTTTGCTTCCTGAGTTGGATTGGATTCATAATGTCTTTCATGTCTCTATGCTTCAGAGATACAATATAGACCCATCTCATATATTGTCGGTGGATTCTATTGAGTTGAGTCTGGATCTGACTTATGAGAAAGAACCAGTGGCGATCTTGGCACGAGAAGTGAAAGAGTTGAGGAATAAGAAGGTGTCACTTGTGAAAATCCTTTGGAGGAATCATGTCACTGAGGAGGCGACATAGAAGAGTAAGCAGATGATGCAAAGTCAGTATCTCCAATTATTCCAAACTTGAGAGCAGGTAATTTCGAGGACGAAATTTATTTTTGCGGGGAGAGAATTTTAATATCCCAAAATTTTGAAAATTCTTATTTTTTTAAAATTTAATAAAATAAATTAAAATTTAATTAGATAAATGATTTTAATTAAAAAATGAAGGGTTTTTAAATGGAAAAGTTGAATATATATGTGATATATATATGCAATATATACAATATATACAAAGTCAAAAATTTAAAAATCAAAGTCAAAGTCCAATGGTATTTTTATAAATAAATTATGGAAATTTAAAATTATTTAAATTATTCAAAAATAATTTATTTTTGAATGGAAGATGTATTTTTTGATTTTTAATTAAATAAATAAATAAATAATTATTAAATTAATAAAATAATATATATATATATATGGATGTAAATAAAGGTGGAAAGAAAGAGAAATTAACTTGTTTTCTTCATCTTCTTCTTCTTTATCTCAAGGCCAAACCTCCATGGTTGGGTAGCCCAAGGTTTTGTTTCTTCCATAATCCACAAATTGAAGGATTTCAAGTGTTCAAAGTGGATTTTTGGTCATTTCCACCAAAATTAGTAAGTTTCCAACTTCATTCATTGGATTTCATGGAATTTGTGATTATGTGTGTTTTGGATTTTTGAAGTTCTAAGATTTAATTGTCTATTTGGGTATGGATGAAGTTATTTTAAGTGATTAACAATGATTTTAAGGTTGGATTAAAGAAATGGTTGAGTTTAGGTAAGGATTGGTGAAGAGAGAGAGTTTAGGGTTATGTAACTTTTGGACTTTTGAATTCGTGGATTTTAATTGTGCAAATTGATTATAAATGAGTTGTTTTGATGCATAAACAAATATTTTAAAATCATATATTGGATTTGGTTGAGTTTGATTGGAGTTTAAGAATGGAAGTGGTGATTTAGGGTTTTGGAAAAGTGATTTTTCAAAGTTGTTGAATTGTTTGATTTTATTGATTAAAGAATGTTCTTTAGTGATAAAAGTGATGAATATAAGCTTTAAATGATAAATGGATTGAGTTGGAATAGAAAACCTTCAATGCTGAAGGTTATGCCATTTTAGAATTTTGCTCATAAGTGCGTGTTTTTGTAATGTAATTGGTTTAAATATGTTAAAATATATTTTTAATAATATTAAACTTAGAATACTAAATTGAATGGCCTAGTATGGTATTCCAAAGTTAAAGTGAGGTTAGCCTTAACTTTGGAATTTTTGTTTGAATGATGTTTAATTATGATTTAAGATTGAAAATGCCTTAGAATATAATACTAAATGATTATTTACGATCACATTTGGTATAGGCATTAAGGAGAATTGATTTTCCCCATGCAAGTGTTGAAGGGCATGTTGGAAAAGAAGGTTGGAGGTGGTGTTTGAGATTGTTTTTGGTTGTTTTGAAAGGTAAGTACAAACTTTGGATGAATTGGACATGTTTGCATTACATTGGGGAAAACACATTTTTAAATGGGAAATGTGTTTAGCTACTTGATATTTTAATTATTTATGAATAATGTGCTATGACATATGTAATGTCATATATGCATTAAATGCATTTTGAAAAGCTATTATTAATGGCTAAATTGTGTAAAATGTGAAATATGTGTATTATATAAAAATGACCAAAAGTGTTTGGGTAATGCCATTTGTTATGTACGCATTAAGGGCATTGTTAAGAAGCCACTGTTAATGGCTAAAGAACTTAAAATGTGATTCATATGTGAATTATGTGAAAATACCCAAAATAATTGTGTAATGTATTATAAACGTAAAATGTGTTACATTATGATTATACGTTGATAAATGATGATATGAAGTGAGATTACATTGAAATAAATGAGAAAATAAGGCAATTTGCCTAATTGATAATATGAAAAGAGGCAATGTGCCTAATGAATTATGAGAAAATGAGAAAGAGATTGATAATGAAATATATGTAATAATTGTGTGGCTAGTATGTTATTCAATTTTTAGAGTTCTGTGTCTGGCGGCATGCCTATGAGGTTATCCTCATTATTTGCCTTCAGGCTAGACGCTTGGTGTCACTTGCCTTCGGACTAGACGCTGGGCATCACTTACCTTCAGGCTAAACACTGGGTGTTGATATGGACCAAAACAGTAACTCTAGGATTTGAATAATATATTAGATTATTTGGGCTCATGTTTTTGTTTGTTTTATGTGAAATATAAAATGATTGAAAAAGATATTTAAAATGAGATCATATGACATACGGTGTCATGATACACATAAGAATTGTACATTGGCATTATTTTATAGTATTATTTCTATCAAAGTTTGTACCGCTAGGCTTTTGGCTTAGCGCAATTGTAATTCATCGCACAGGTGAAAAGGAAGATCTAGTAGAGCCGAAGAGTTCATCTAGACCGGGTCTAGTCTAGATTTGAGATTTTTAGTGTAGAATTGATTTTTGGGCATCAAGATCGAAAACATTGACAGCATGGATATGTTTTCATTACATTTTGATATTTCATATAATATAATATGTTTTGATGTATATATATTGTAAATTATAAAGAATGTGTTGAAAAACTTTATAATGTGAGTTGATATGTGTTTTGAAAAATTATATATATGTATATGTATAAATGTGTTGTGAAATTGTGGAGAAATTGAGGAGTATGGGTGAAATGGTGATTTGATATTATTTGGAAGTGTTATCTTATGCAGGTTGTGGTTTTGTTAAATTTTGAAATGTCTAAATTACAGACAAAACTCTGGCAAATTTTTTCTAGAAATTTTTATGGAAAATGCTTAATTTATTACCTATGATTTTAATAATATTTTGCCTTCGGTCTATGAGGTTATCCTCATTATTTGCCTTCGGGCTAGACGCTGGGTGTCACTTGCCTTCGGGTTAAATGTTAGGCATCACTATGAATTGCCTTTGGGCTAGACACTAGGTGTCACTTGCCTTCAGGCTAAACACTGTTGTTAATATGGACCAAAATAGTAACTCTAGGATTTAAATAATATATTAGATTATTTGGGCCTATGTTTGCTTTTGTTTTATGTGAAATATAAAATGATTGAGAAAGAAGTTTAAAATGAGATGATATGACATATGGTGTCATGATACACATAAGAATTGTACATTGGCATTATTTTATAGTATTATTTCTATCAAAGTTTGTACCACTAGGCTTTTGGCTTAGCGCGATTATAATTCATCACGCAGGTGATAAGGGAGATCCGATAGAGCCGGAGAGTTCATCTAGACCGGGTCTAGTCTAGATTTGAGATTTTTAGTGTAGAGTTGATTTTTGGGCATCAAGATCAGAAACATTACCAGCAGGTATATGTTTTCATTACATTTTGATATTTTATATAATATAATATGTTTTGTTGTATATATATTGTAAATTATAAGGAATGTGTTGAAAAACTTTATAATGTGGGTTGATATGTGTTTTGAAAAATTATATATATGTATATGTATAAATGTGTTGTGAAATTTTGGAGAAATTGAGGAGTATGGGTGAAATGGTGATTTGATATTATTTGGAAGTGTTATCTTATGCAGGTTGTGGTTTTGTTAAATTTTGGAATGTCCAAATTACAGATAAAACTCGGACAAATTTTTTCTCTAGATTTTTATGGAAAATGCTTAATTTAGAACCTATGATTTTTAATAATATTTTATTTGTTATTTAAATATGCATGTAAAAGTATTTATGATTATAAATTAGAAAAGTTAAAAAATTTTATTAAATCGGTTTGTGATATTTTTGTACTATATATGCATATTTTACATATACTGAGTGTATGTATTATACATATATAGGGTATAAGGGTGTTATAGTTGATGGTACTTCATGTACTTGGACATGTTAGGGGCAATGTTCATCACCTACTCATCCATAATTCCTCCATCCATATCTTGAAAAGATGACAAGACAGAACTTTCCATTAATCATTTTTCTTTCGTGAAGGTCGCTGGCAGTGGCACTCTTCCAAACCTAGGCATCAGATTGCTTTGATTGTTGGGCTTGCTAGGTTTAGGTAGCATACTACTATCAATCAAGTCTTGAATCTCATGTCTTAACTTAAAACACTTGTCTATTTTGTGCCCCTATCTTTGATGGAAATGACATAATGCATTGGTATCAAAGTTTAGTGGCAGAGGATTAGGTAATGGTCGGGGAGCCAGTGGCTGTAATAGCCCTTGCTCTTGCAACTTATTGAAAACCTAAGATAAAGGCCTCCCCAATACTAAAAATTGCCTATTATTCCCTTGGCCAGTAGTTGCATTGACATCCATTTCTTTTTGTTCACTCTGATTTCCATATTGGTAGTTTCCCTTCTCATTCCTTCTCCCAGAAAAATGATTCTTCTCCTTTTCCTATTCTTCTATTTGCAAGCTAGCTTGGAGAAGATCTTTGAAATCCCTGATAAGGGTATGGGACATCCTTTCACAAAGATTAGACAGCACCCCTCTCATAATCATCTTAATCTAATCTGACTCGTCGGGGCTCTTTTTGAGCAATGTAGCGTTATTTCTCCACCTCTTCGCATAGTCAACTAAGTTTTCATTTTATTTCTACCTTATCGATTCAACTTCCATCAAAGTGACCTCCAACTAGGCATTGTACCCATATTGTTGGATGAAGGCCTTGTACAACAAATACCAACTTTTGGGTACTATCCTCTAAGGTGTTGAACCAATTATGCATAACCAAATCCAATGAAAGTATGAAGTACCTTAGGGTTTGAGCCTTAGTAGCTCAGGCAGACTGCATAGCTGTGATGTATTGCTTCACATGGAGATGAGGATTACCAGATCCCTGAAACTTGGAAAATGATGACATCTTGGACTTATAAAGGACCTCATCATCTTGTTCAAATAGCTTATCCACCTCCGACATCTCTTCGGTTTTTAGCTTCTTCTTAAACTTCATCTCCAGATCAGCAATCATCTTCTCCACATCAAAAATCTCAGTCTTTTTAACAATTGATTTCTTTGCAACCTTTGGCTCCTTCTTCTTATCTTGAGGATCTAGAAAGTACTGAGCCAAGTATTCACCATCATCAATAACCATCTTGTTGTCATCAAAGGCTACTTCCCCAACGTTAGCCTTTCCTTTGTCTTTCTTCTTCTTAGTACTAACAAATCCTTCAATAGTGTTCCCTAAAATTGCAGCCAATTGGCTTCTATGGTCTCAGTTAAGACCCCTTTAGCTCTTCCATTTTGGTGTTGACTGTATTGTCTATCATCTTCTAAATCTATTCAGGTTCCATCACTCTTGGTGAGAAGCTAACTGAGTTGTTACTGGATTCTACGTCACTGGCATAGGTTAGGTTGTCATAGGCTTTTAAACTATTGTAATCTAGGGTTGTGAGCCAGAAAGGATCAAATGATATGAGATGCAATGCATGTATGCATGGATGCACAAGTAACAAAAAAATCAAATCAAGTCAACCCAACATATTAGGAATGAACCTTCCAACCTTATAACTTCTACACATGCATGGCGAGTATCTTTTCTTAGGTGTATGGCCAATAAAATACCAACATGGGGTATCTTATCTTTGAAAGAATTCACTCAGACAATTTTAATCAATAGTTATATTTTTAAATTTAGAATTCAGTCCATGATAACTCCTATTAATTAGGTCTTAATCCATTGGGCCAACAAAAGATAGCTTTTATGCTATATTGGACTAAACTAAATTAAAAGGCTTATTATATATAGATTTCCCATTTGGAAAAGAAACTAATGATTCATGTTTCAAACAAGCCCATGATTAATAAGCCTTAGTGTAAACTAGGTCCACAATTGATTTTAAATATTCCATAATTGACTCAAATAGTTGTAAGCCCATTTAAAAGTTATGTTAAAAATGAATTCAAAGCCCATTGAGAATAGATTTGTTTGAAAATAGATTTTGGGCTTTGATCTTGGGCCATGAGATAGAAAGAATTTTTGACCCATCTTGGAAAAAGGTTTTATGTCTAAAAGACCACTGTGAAAAATTTTGAAAATAGTTTTGGTCTTTTGGTTTTAAAAAATATTTTGTGCTTACAATATAATTATGTCATATTAGGAATGGAAGAAACCAGATAAGCCATGATTCAAACTAAGATATATCAAACATAGTCAAAGAGCAATCATTTAGATATAAACCTAAGGAAAGTTACTAGGCCAACTACATGGGCCTTAGTCTTTGGGTTGAAAAGCTTAGGTTCCCATAGCAAGTATATACCGAATGGTACGAGGCTATGAGTGGGTATACCATGCTCGATCTCCATACCTTGAGTGAAAGTATGGTATCCCTTACATAACACAACATGGGTAACAAGGAAGTCCTAACTCACGCATACAATGCAAACTAAATGATGTAATGGAAAATATCATAATAAGAAAGAATAAAATAATACAAAGACCAACAGAATCAACTTCTCTTATCCCCAATGAAGTCACCACTGTGAGCAGGGATTTTCACCCACACTCCCGGTGGAATGGTTCTTCCGACTTAGGCACTGTTAGACTTAGGACCTTAGAGAACACGGGTCTAAACCAGGAGAAAATGGATTCGCCACCTGGACAGGCCGAAAAAAAAAAGAAAGGGGTGGATGACTCGATTCCTAAGGAATCTCCAACCCGCTAATGGGTTTGAAAAGTTGGTATATATAGGGAAGGTGAGAAATGGCCCAGCACCCGAGTAACGCCTGGTTCATTAAAGTCGTCCTCCTTTTCATTTCTACATATTATTAAATTCTTAAAAATTATGATATCATCCATACTACATGAAAATTAAAATAAATATTCATTATATTGAAATTAAATAAATAAATAGATACCCATTATTTGATGGAAAAATGCCTTTACAAATGTCCAAATGTCCACAAAAAGAAAATAAAGTAAATAAAATGGGATACTCACCATAGCTGGAAACATGCCCCTTACATCAATCCAAAGTCTTTGAAATAAACTAAATTACATAAACTAAATAGACAAGGCACCCATGCTTGATGGAAACATGCCTTTTAAACTCTCTTTAAAAATGTATATAAATCTAAGGAAAATAATAAATCAAGAAAAAATAATATAGCACATATGAAAATAATTGAATAATTAAAAATAAAATAAACAAACACATCTTAATATTATCCCATTAAGAAAATATAGTGCGCTACGACGAGGTGGACAGTTTGCATGATATGGTTTTTTTGGGGATTTAGTGTTTTTCTTAAACTAGGGTTTTATATTTATACAGATTAGGGTTTTTCCTAAACTAGGGTTTTACATGTAAATTAGGGTTTGAGGGTTTCAATTTTAGAAAAATAGTATTAGGATTTAGGGTTTTTGAAAATGGATTATGGTTTTGGTATTTTGGGAAACTAGGATTACTGTAATTGAATAAACAATGCTACTATGTGATTATATTGGATATGTTTTTATAAATTACTATTGGGTGTCTTAAAGATTGTTATGCAAAGAAAATTCAAAAGGTTTATGTGATTATTGTAAACTAAACTGACTTATTACCCATTAATATTGGAAAATTCAATTATTACTGTGATTTAAAAACAATGATGATAAACAAATAGCTACTGTGAATTTAAAACAAGATAAATAATGAATTCAAACCTCCGTTGTTGGTTCCTCCCAATTAAAAGTGTTGAAACAAACTGCCTATCTCTCGTTGCTACTTGGATCAATATTATTTTTGGTTGGAACAAAGCAAATTTGAGGCAATGGTCCCTACCTCCTCAGTTTTTGTTTCTTTTTTATGTTTTTGGTATGCTTTACTTTCTTTGATAGTTCTCGATTGTTGCTAACTCTTTGCCTCTTTGATAGCCATGACTACTAGGGTTATTAATTAATTCTACTGATTGATTGTTGCTTTTTCTTTTATTTACATTAAACCTTCCAAATCAACATGAGCCTTTGGCTCATGTCGACTTGGGCCCTCCAGGTCGACAAGAACAATGGTTAAAGTTACGTGGGCCCATTAATATTGTATTTTTTTTTATTTTCTGGACCAGAAAGTTTTAATTTAAGCCGAACAAATTTAATTTAGGGTTTTATAATTTTAACCAATTGAATTTATACCTTTTGAAATCAGACTGACTTATTTAAAAGATATAAACTAGGTTTAACTCTTTTAAAGTCGGATCAAATTTATTTTGGCATTCTTTAGTCAGGATCGCACAAACTTAGGGCAAAAATTAAGGGTCTACATTATATTTTCAAATTTGGAAGTCAATCCATGATATTTCCCATTAATTAAGCCTTAATCCATTGGATCAACTGAAAATAGCCTTTATGCTACAATGTGGATTAAAACTAAATTAAAGGGTATATCATAAATAGATTTCTCATTTGGAAAAAGAACTAATGATTTATGTCACAAACAAGCCCATGATTAACAAGTTTTGGTGTAAATTAGGTTCACAATTGATTTTAATATTTCATAATTAACCCAACCAGTTGTAAGCATTTTTAAGAAAAGGTTGTCATAAAAATTTGAACTTGGGTCATGAAGTGAAAAATAGCTTTGAGCCCATTGAAATGTGTTTCAAAGCCCATTATAAAAAGTTTATTTAAAAAGTGAGTCTTTGGGCTTTGTGCTTAGGCCATGAGGTGGAAAAGAATTTTTTGATCCATCTTAAAAAGGATTTATGTCCAACGACGATCTTGAAAAAGAGTTTAAAAATAATTTTGGTATTTTGGGCTTAACTTTAGGCTGAAAAGTGTAAAATTATTTTGGGCTCTTGGGCTTTTAAAATTATTTTGGGCTTACACCATAATTAGGTCATATTAGAAAAAAAAAACCAAATGGGTCATAGATTAAACCAAAACATGTAAACCATAGTCAAATAGCATGCACATTAGGTAAATCTAAGGAAAGTTACTAGGTCAATTACATGGGCTTTAGTCTTTAGGTTGAAAAGCTTAGACTCATATAGCAAGTATTTACTAAAAGGTATGAGGCTATGAGTGTTTGTGCCACGCTCAATCTCCATACCTTGTGTAAAAGTATGGTATCCCTTACACAACACAACACGGGTTACACAGGGCATCCTAACATATGCACACAATACAATCTAAGTGATGCAATGGACAATATTATAATGAAAAAGAATAAAAATAATATAAAGACCAATGGAATGAACTTCTCTTAACTCTAGTGGAGTCGGCACTGTGAGTGGGCCCCACTCTAATGTGGAATGGTTCTTGCAACTTCGGCACTGTTAGGCTCAGGGACTTAGAGAACACGAGCCTAACCCCAAAGAAAATGGAGTCACCACCCAGACTGGCCGAAAAGATAAAAATTTGTGGATGACTCGATTCCTATGGAATCCCCAACCCCCAGTTGGGTTCGAAAAGTTGGGTATTCATGGCGAGGGTGAGAATGATCCAGCATCCACATGGCGCCCTGTTCATTGGAACTGGCTTCCTTTTCATGTCTAAACATTATTAAATTCTTTAACTTATCATTGTACTGTCCATTCTACATGCAATTAAAATAAACACATATTCATCATATTAAAATCAAAGAAGTCTAAACAAATCAACAAAATGGGCACCCATACAAATGAAAAAATGCCCTATCAATAATGTCGAATGTCCAAAATACAATTAAATAAAATAGGACACCCACCATTTGGTAGAAATATGTTCCTTACATTAATCCCAAACCTCAAATTATACAAAAGAACAAATTAAATAAAATAAGGTACCCACAAAGTGGAAACATGCCTTTTACATCTTTGAAGTCAAAATAATCAACCAAATATAATTAAATCATTAAATCATTCATCATAAATAAAATAAAAGTAAATCATCCATCATAAGCATATAACAATAAATCAAATAAACACATCTAGGGTTTCTATCTAAACTAGGTTTTACATATGGAACTAGGGTTTGTTGATGTAAATTAGGATTTTGGTATTTAGTAAATTAAATTAGGGTTTATAATATAAAATTAGGGTTTTAATCATATAAATTAAACTAAGACATGCAAGTCTAGGGTTTGATATGCAAACTAGATTAAAAAAAATGTAAACTTAGCATTTTAGAAGATAAACTAAAGCTAAATATGTAAACTATATTTGAAACAATGCAATATTAAGGTTTTAAGGTAAAAATTATACCTCGAGATTATTAAGTTCAAAAATGTGCAACTACTCATCCATTATTTGAAACCCTAAATAATCTATAACTTTTGTAAAGAATAGCAACATTGATACACAGTGTACAAAAATAAATCATGAAACTGAGTTGAATTGTGGTCATACCAGCATGTTGGCTCCACTAATATTGATAGTTTGAACCAAGCCTTTTATGCTACTATATAGACCAATTGGTTGAACAAAGCAAGCTGGAGACAATGGTTACTGCCTTCTTAGTTGTTGTATGTTGATTGCATTTTAGTTTATGTGTGTTCATTATTTTGTTGGTTTCTATGTGTTGATTGCCTTTTTAATTATTGCTTAATTGCTAATTAACTATTGCTGCCTCTTAATTGTTGCTCTATTTGATGGTTGCCTCCTCTATTGCCTCTTAATCAAACCTTTATTATTAGGGATCATTAGGTTTAAGTTAGTTCATCACCCTAATATTTCCAAACTCCTTCTAACTTATCTAAAAGTTTTGGAATTATTGTTGTATTTGGATTTAATGTATATGTTTAACGGAAAGAGAAAAGAAGTAACGAGAGAGTGTATATGTTGTATATATAGATATATATAACATATACAAGTCAAAGTAATGAAAGTCAAAAGAAGATTAATGAATTAATTAATTAATTAATTAATTAGTGGAAAATGGAAAATTAAGTTAGTGGAAGAGGATTTTATGAATATTTTAATATTATTATTGCTTGGTGGAGGTTTAAGTAGAGAAGAGTGTTTGACTTTGCTTCTCATTTTTCTTCTTCTCTTCTTCTTTTCCTTCTTGGCCGGGCATTACTAAAGCAATAGAGAGAAAGAGAGTTTTTGTTTTCCAAGCTCAAGATTAAAGGAGATTTCAAGTGATCAAGTTGGAAATTTAAGAAATTTCATCAACTTTGGTAAGTTTTCACTTGATTTCCTTGTTTTATTTTAAGTTGTATTTGAGTTTGATGATTGATTGTGGATGGTATGAGTATGTTTGATTGTGGTGTGTTTGAGAGTGTTGGGTTTAATTGATTGTGATTTTGGAGTTGAATGGAAGAGTAAGAGTTGTGTTTATGTTATGGTTTTGAATTGGTAATTGATGTCAATATTGAGTTTGAGCAATTATTTTTGGTAGATCTTCAAGATGTTTGTGTTTAATTAAGTTTAAAGCATAGAATACATGAGTTTGAGTGGAAACAGAAGCATAATGGATGCCACGACCGTGGCCCTTGGATGCCACGACCGCGGGGGTGTTAGGCAAATTGGACAGGTTCGTTTGCTAACCCACGACCGTGGGGGTTGTGAGGCCACGACCGTGGGGTCCTAGATAGTTGTGTTGGCTTTTAATTTGTGATCTATGGGTCTAATATGAGATTAATAGGTGAATAATTGCATTGGAATTCATGTATTTGTAAATAAGTGTGTATTATTCCTTTTGGATTAGGTTGTGAAGAGGTTGAGTTGCCCTAACCTAAGTGTTGAGAATTCTTGGAAGAGGAAGTGTATAGATTGGTGTGAGTTGTTCTTGACTTAAGTACAAACTTACATGGTTGCATACATTTACATGATTTTGAGACTTAACACATTTGGTTGTAAATGTGTTAAGTAATTTACTATATTGTTAACACAATTTGATTAATGTTATGATTTGTATAATGTGAAAGATATGATGATCATTCAAAATGTATGTGCAATGCAATTGGTTATGATGAATACTTTAATGATGAATTGCTTTAATGTGAATTGAGATATGATGAGAGGTGATGCCATTGTGGTTGGCTATAATGATTCAAATGAAATAAGTGGGGCATGTTTGCCTAGATGATGATGAATTTAAAATATATGTCCAATGCAATTGGTTATGTATACTCTATTGATGAGATATGAAGCCATTGTTGTTGGCTATAATGATGCAAATGAGATAATTGAGGCATGGTTGCCTAAATGATAATGAGAAAATGAGAATGAAATTGATAATGAAATAATGAATGAATTGTGTGCCTAATATGTTATTCCATTTTCAGAGTTTTATTGTTGGTGGCATGCCTAATGGTAACAATCTCTTGAAGCTAGGTTGGATTTGATCCTTGAAGCCAAGTTAGGTTGAAGTTTAGCATGCTTAACTCCCCTTGAAGCTTGGTTGGGTCTAATCCTTGAAGCCTAGTTGAGATGTTACAACCCTTGATGCTAGGTTGGGTTTGGTTCTTGAAGCCAAGTTGGGTTGATACTTAGCATGCTTTGTTCCCCTTGAAGCTTGGTTGAGCCTAATCCTTGAAGCCTAGTTGGGATAATGATAATGATAAATGTGATAATTGAACCAAAACAATAACTCTGAAAGTTGAATGGCATATTAGTGTCTTTTGGGCCCATGCTTGTCTTTGTTTCAATGTGATTCATGAATGGTGAAACAATTGAATAAAATAATAGAATGTAGTGTTATGAAAAATATTAATATATCATTTATGAATATTGTCTTTATTGTTGAAATGTGTGACATTGGCATTGCATTAAAGCATATTGTTATTGTGGTTTATACCACTAAGCCGTTGGCTTAGCGCGATTGTGGTTCATCGCGCAGGTGACAGGGTAGAGCCAGAGAGTTCATCTAGATCGAGTCCAGTCTAGATTCTGAAGTGCTGAGTGTGGGCTTAAAGATCAGAGACAAACTGCCAAACATGTATAAATGTTATGTTTTGTAAAATTTGATTTTTGATATATATATATATTTGTAAATACCGCTATATTTTCCGCTACGTATTGAATGAACGTTTTTATCTGTTATGTTTTATGATATAACTTATATGTTTAAGTTTGCTCATATTATTGTATAAAGGGATGATTTGTTTATTTAGTAAACTGTGGCATTCCTATATTTAGTATATGTGTATTATGATTGTGGTGGTATGTAGTATGCGTATAAGGGATATAGGGGTGTTACAATTGTTTTGGTATCAGAGCCTAGGTTTGAGATTCTCAACCTAGGTAAATTGTAAGAAAAAAAAAGAAAATTTTGATTTTTAAAATATTATTTTTAAATAAGATACATGTTTTGGTATTGGCAGTTTCTGATCTTTAATGAGGTATATTCTGCTGTGTTTGCAGATATAGGTAGTGATGGCGTCTTAGTCACGTCAGTCTTTAGAAGGTAGTGCTGAGAGTGTAGCTCCCGAAGAGGGTAGAGATGGAGCTAGGGTTGAGAGAGCTAGAGAGGCATCTGCTCCTGTGCCAGAGAGATCAGTTGCTGATGACGTTTTGCCGGTTTGGTTACAGCATGTGGTAGAATTGTTGAGGCAAGCTCTAGTGCAGCTGCCACTACCACCATAGCCACAAGTGCCGGTGAGGCATTATGATAAATTGAGAAAGTTTGGGGCTGAGGATTTTCTTGGTACTACAGATCCTGCAGTAGCTGAGCAGTGGTTGGATAGAGTGCAGAGGGTATTTATTCAGTTGCAAGCCACTTCTGAAGAGAAATTTGATTATGCTGGATCCCTTCTGCAGAAAGATGCTTATAATTGGAGGAAAACGGTTCCTCATGCCATGGATGATCCACCAACATTGTCTTATAGTGATTTTCTGAGGAAGTTTGAGCAAAAATATACTCCGAGGGAGTATAAGGTTGTTAAGAAGATGGAATTTCTGAATTTGAGCAAGATAACCGGACTGTGACAGAGTATGAGGTAGAGTTTATCCGGTTGAGTCACTATGCCGGTGGGATTATTGCAGATGAGATTGACAGGTGTAGGAGATTTAAGGAGGGGTTGAGGCCCTCTATTATGTGTATTGTTGCTGGTTCTCGGTATCAGGATTTTTCTCAATTGGTTGTAGCAGCTAGAAGTGTTGAGAGAGCACAAGCTATTTCAACAGCTGCTACTGGAGAGGAGACCAGAGTTAGGAGATTCAAGTTTGAGGCAGGGTCTTCATCTATGAAGAGAGGCAGAGGAAGTTTTGTTCCGAGAATTAATAGGAGCCAGAGGCAGTCAGGTAGGTCAGTTCAGTATCAGAGGCAGAGACCGAGACCTACAGTTTCTGTAGCGAGTGCTCCGACTCTAGTGGTTCAGAGATCCATTCCATCTATATGTGTTCATTGTGGTAGGACACATGGGGGTGCTTGTTGGAAGACGGGGGATCAGGAGTATGCTTTAGATGTGGGTCACCAGCTCATTTTGTTAAAGATTTCCCTGAGATGTAGGAGGATAGACAGACTGATATTGCAGCTTCTCGACCTAGTTTTAGCAGAGGTGGTCGAGGGGGCAGAGGTTTCAGTAGAGGTGGTCGACCTGGATTCAGTCAGAGAGAAGGCTCTACATTCGGAGGTAATAGGCCAGATGAGGCTGGGCCATCTCAGCAAGTGTATGTGATGCAGAGGCAGCCGGATGCTTCCGTAGTTATTGCGGGTACATTTTCTTTATTTGGTATTTCAGTTCTTGCTTTGATTGATCCAGGATCTACTCATTCATACATAAGTGCATCTATCTTGCCTGTGTCTGAATTGTATTCTGAGTCCTTAGGATTTGATATCTTGGTGACAAATCCTCTAGGACATAGTGTTGTGGCGAGTAAGGTGCATCGTGATAGTTCAGTGGTGGTACAAGGTGAGGAGTTTTTGGGTGATTTAATTGAAATGCTTTTTAAGGAATATGATTTGATCTTAGGCATGGATTGGTTGTCTAATCATGGAGCTGTAGTAGATTGTCAAAAGAAGTGTGTTACCCTTAAAACCAGTGATGGTAGAAGTGTGATGGTATCTAGTGAGCAGAGACAACTTGCATTTGTTTGTTTCAGCTGTTATAGCTAGGAAGTTGATTAGAAAAGGGTGTGATGCTTATCTTGCTCATGTCGTGGATACCAGAATAGTGGGTTCTCAGCTTCATAGTATACCCACAGTTGCTGAATTTCCATATGTGTTTCCTAAGGAGTTGCCAGGGTTACCCCCTGAGAGAGAGGTTGAGTTTGGTATCGATTTGTTGCCTGGTACCACTCCCATCTCTATTACTCCTTATCGAATGGCACCTGCTGAGTTGAGAGAGTTAAAGGTGCAGCTGCAGGAGTTGTTGGATAAAGGGTTTGTTCGCCCTAGTGTTTCTCCGTGGGGAGCTCCTATTTTGTTTGTGAAAAAGAAGGATGGTACTTTGAGGTTGTGCATCGATTATAGGCAATTGAACAAGGTGACTATCAAGAATAAGTATCCTTTGCCTCGGATTGATGATCTCTTCGATCAATTAAAGGAAGCAGCAGTTTTCTCTAAGATTGATTTGAGATCAGGGTACCATCAGTTGAGGGTTAGAGAGGAAGATGTTCCTAAGACAGATTTTTGCACAAGATATGGCCATTATGAGTTCTTGGTGATGCCTTTTAGGTTGACGAATGCACCTGCAGCTTTCATGGATTTGATGAATAGGGTGTTTAGACCCTATCTGAATCAGTTTGTGGTGGTCTTTATTGATGATATTTTGGTGTATTCGTATAATAAAGAGGATCGTGACAAGCATCTACGGATTGTGTTGCAGACCTTAAGAGAAAAGCAATTGTATGCTAAGCTATCAAAGTGTGAGTTTTGGATTGATTAAGTGACTTTTCCCGGTCATATAGTTTTAGCAGATGGTATAAGAGTTGATCCGAGTAAAGTTGAGGCTATTTTGAATTGGAGTCCACCGAAGTCCGTGACTGAAGTTAGAAGTTTTCTGGGTTTGGCAGGCTATTATCGACGCTTTGTGAAAGGTTTTTCTTTGATAGCTACTCCACTCACCAGATTACTTCGAAAGGGAATTAGATTTGTGTGGATGGATCAGTGTCTAGTTAGCTTTGAGTAGTTGAAGGAAATGTTGACTCAAGCTCCTGTTCTTACATTGCCTATGGAAGATAAACCATATGTAATTTACAGTGATGCTTCACATAATGGTTTAGGTTGTGTTTTGATGCAAGAGGGTAAAGTTATAGCTTATGCTTCTCGGCAGTTGAAGCCGCATGAGCTTAATTATCCTACGCATGATTTGGAATTTGTAGCTATAGTTTTTTCTTTGAAGATTGGGCGACACTATTTGTATGGGGAGAAGTGTTTTTTTATACAGATCATAAGAGTTTGAAATATTTGGTGGTTCAGAGAGAGCTTAATCTTTGGCAAAGACGATAGTTGGAGCTGATCAAAGACTATGACTGTTTGATTGATTATCATCCTGGTAAGGCAAATGTTGTTGCTGATGCCTTGAGTCGGAAGTCTTTGGCAGGTTTGATTGCTTATTCGCTCTTGTTGCTTGTTGAGTTGAGAGCGTTGCATGCTAGTTTTGAATTAGGTAATGATGGTGCGTTGTTAGCTCAGTTGCATTTGAGACCGATGTTGTTGGATCAGATTAAAGAGGCACAATTGGTTGATGAGAAAATTCAAAAAGTTGTGTCAGATTGCAAAAAGGGGGAGAGCAGAGATTTTCTTGTGAGAAGTGATGGTAGCCTTTGGTTCAAAGATAGATGGTGTGTTCCTGATGATGCTAGTTTAAGAAAGATTATTTTAGAAGAAGCACACCAATCGGTTTTTGCTATGCACCCTGGGAGTACTAAAATGTATCATGATTTGAAGCAGCATTATTGGTGGTTAGGTATGAAGAAAGATATAGCGGAGTTTGTATCCAAGTCTCTCACTTGTCAGAGGGTGAAAGCTGAGCATCAAGTTCCAACAGGGTTGCTTCAACCTTTATCAGTGCCTGAATGGAAATGGGAACGTGTGACAATGGATTTTGTGTCTGGTTTGCCGTTGATTGAAGCATGATGCTATCTGGGTGATTGTTGATCGGTTGACAAAGACAGCTCATTTCTTCCAGTTAGAATGAATTACTGTTTGGAGAAGTTAACTGAGCTGTATGTCAGTGAGATAGTGAAGTTGCATGGAGTTCCAATTTCTTTAGTGTATGATCGAGATCCCCAGTTTACTTTGAGGTTTTGGAAAAGTTTACATAGTGCTTTGGGTTCTCAATTGCACTTTAGCACTACTTTTCATCCCCAGACAGATGGGCAGTCAGAGAGAGTGATACAGATTATAGAGGATATGTTGAGAAGCTATGTCATTGATTTCTTTGGAAGTTGGGACAAATTTTTGCCACTTGTGGAATTTGCTTACAATAACAGTCATCAATCCAGTATTGGAATGGCACCATTTGGGGCATTGTATGGTAGAAGATGCAGAATGCCTCTGTGTTAGAATGAAATTGGATAAGGCAAATTGGTTGGTCCTGATTTGATTAAAGAAACGGAAGAGAAAGTGAAGATAATTTGGGATCGGTTGAAAGTAGCTTCAGATCGGCAGAAATCTTATTCAGATTTAAAGAGGAGAGATATAGAGTTTGATGTTGGTGATAAAGTATTTTTGAAAGTGTCTCCTTGGAAAAAGATTTTGAGATTTGGTCAAAAAGGGAAGCTAAGTCCTCGTTTTATTGGACCTTATGAGATATTAGAAAGAGTTGGACTAGTTGCTTATCGACTCGCTTTGCCGCCTGAATTGGATAGAATCCATAATGTCTTCCATGTTTCTATGTTACGGAGGTACAGATCAGATCCATCTCATGTTTTACCAGTTGAATCGATTGAGGTGAGTTCGGATCTAACATTTGAAGAAGAACCAGTTGCTATTTTGGCACATGAAGTGAAAGAGTTGAGAAATAAGAAAGTGTCACTTGTAAAGGTTCTTTGGAAGAATCATGCACAGGAAGAGGCAACTTGGGAAAGTGAGCAAGCAATGCAAGATCAGTATCCTCAACTGTTCCAGACTTGATATCAGGTGATTTCGAGGACGAAATTTCTTTTTAGAGGGGGAGAATTGTAATATCCCAAAGTATGCCCTAAAAGTTTTGGAATTATTGTTGTATTTGGATTTAATGTATATGTTTAACGGAAAGAGAAAAGAAGTAACGAGAGAGTGTATATGTTGTATATATAGATATATATAACATATACAAGTCAAAGTAATGAAAGTCAAAAGAAGATTAATTAATTAATTAATTAATTAATTAATTAATTAGTGGAAAATGGAAAATTAAGTTAGTGGAAGAGGATTTTATGAATATTTTAATATTATTATTGCTTGGTGGAGGTTTAAGTAGAGAAGAGTGTTTGACTTTGCTTCTCATTTTTCTTCTTCTCTTCTTCTTTTCCTTCTTGGTCGGGCATTACTAAAGCAATAGAGAGAAAGAGAGTTTTTGTTTTCCAAGCTCAAGATTAAAGGAGATTTCAAGTGATCAAGTTGGAAATTTAAGAAATTTCATCAACTTTGGTAAGTTTTCACTTGATTTCCTTATTTTATTTTAAGTTGTATTTGAGTTTGATGATTGATTGTGGATAGTATGAGTATGTTTGATTGTGGTGTGTTTGAGAGTGTTGGGTTTAATTGATTGTGATTTTGGAGTTGAATGGAAGAGTAAGAGTTGTGTTTATGTTATGGTTTTGAATTGGTAATTGATGTCAATATTGAGTTTGAGCAATTATTTTTGGTAGATCTTCAAGATGTTTGTGTTTAATTAAGTTTAAAGCATAGAATACATGAGTTTGAGTGGAAACAGAAGCATAATGGATGCCACGACCGTGGCCCTTGGATGCCACGACCGCGGGGGTATTAGGCAAATTGGACAGGTTCGTTTGCTAACCCACGACTGTGGGGGTTGTGAGGCCACGACCGTGGGGTTGTGAGGCCATGACCGTGGGGTCCTAGATAGTTGTGTTGGCTTTTAATTTGTGATCTATGGGTCTTGTAACACCCCTGAACCCCGTATACATACACTACATACAACCATCTGCAATATACGTATACCGGATACAGGAATATTACGGTCGATTTTTAAACCAAATCAATCTTTCACCTCATTAAATATAAATAACTCAAAGTATTTAAATTTTGCATTATAAACATAATGAATAAAATATCCATTTATTGAGTAGCGAAAATGCATTACACTTTTAATGATATTACACATATATGTATATTAATTTGTCTTTCCCAAAATTTATTTAAGTATACATATATTTTAATCAAATACAATATAATCATATTATACATGTATGCATCACCTTCTAGTTGGTCTCAAAACACTCTTATTCTTCTCGTGGCATAACGGTTGAGCTCCTGGATCAACCATCAACTCACCTGCGCGATTAACACAACCGCGCTAAGCTCGAAAGCTTAGTAGTGCAAACAAATATTTAAAACATACATTACAGACAAATCATACTTCATACATTAACATTATGTATCATCATTATCTTATCATGTTTTCCCTTTTAACATGCATTCTTAGTATATTTTTTTCCAAAATTCTCATAGTTATATATATGCACATAACACATTACAACAAATCACAATATCATATTCATTTGCTTACCATGTATCTCATTCTATCATATCATAATCATATTTCATATAGATGCTTATGCATTATAATCATTTTATAATATTATATCATCAAGCAATAATCACATTATAAACAAACACAAGCATGGGCCCAAAAGAAACTAATATGTTATTCAAAGTTCAGAGTCACCGCTTTGATTCAATATCACATCATCAAGCCCGTAGGCATAATATATCATATCTCTATCCATGGATAGCGTAACAGACTCAGTCTCTTGGATCATCAACTCATCTAACTCGAGGAGATCCTCAACTCGGCAAGACTGTTACAAATCAAATATCTCATAATATCAATTATCATTGTGTAACAGACCCAGTCTCTTAGACCTCAATTCAATTCAATTTGAAGAGATCCTCAACCCGGCAAGACTGTTACCTTTCATTAAATAGGCATGCCTTCAATTACAGGACTCTGAAAGTTGAATCAACATATTAGGCACACAATCATTTCATTTTAAACTTCATTTCTCAATTCATTTCTTATTTCACAATCCACAATTCATTAGACAATTATGCCTCAACTATTTCATTTGATTCATCTTGGCCCATCACAATGGCCTCACATTTCTTTAATCTCAATTCACATTTCATCTTTCATCACAATATCACATTTTTCACATTTCTTAGCACATACGTTTCATACTTCCTCTTTCATCATTCAAGTATACCCAATCAATTACATTATCATATATTTTGAATACACGTTATACAAATCATATTCTCATTTCATCATCATATACGCAAATATGCTTCATTCATATTATTTATATCATTATCATGTCTCAAATCACATTAATCAATTCATCATAAAAGTATTCATATACATCATCAATATTCACATTATGCACAACATAACCTTACTCTTATGCATCATCGATATCATTTAATGTATATTCAATCTCAACATTATATGAATATATGCAATAATGTAGTTTGTACTTACTCTTCATAGCTTCTCAAGCCATATTCATTTTATGTAATTGCGCAAGTGTTATAATCATTTCATTACATTTCTCATTTCATAAGCAATTCATTACTCAATGACATTGATGCCTCAACAAACTCACCTTATGCACATCACAACATATAATACATTCATATATTAGTCTCATTTTAAGCCTTTAGATCACAAATTACAAGTCATATCAACATTAAAGTCCCCACGGTCGTGGCCTCCCAATCCCCACGCCCGTGGGATCCAATACGGTTCTGCCCATTTTTCATTACAATCCCCATGGTCGTGGCCTTCAAAAGCCACGGTCGTGGCATTGAAAACTCTTATGTGCTACCAAAATGCATAAAGACACAGTCATGTTTGTAACCCCACGGTCGTGGCCTTCACTTGCCACGGTCGTGGCATCCAATCCGGGACTGTTTTCCAAGACAACTCAAGTATTTTACATTTTAAACAAATCCACATGAATACCAACATAATCAAACTCTTCCTTTCTTCTAAAAATTTAAATTAAAGTTCAAATCTTAACATATCTAAACTACTTTGCACTCATCCATCTATTTAATCCATACTCTTAACTTTCACTAACATCACACCATAATCATCTCAAAACTTAATTAAATCCATAGAAATTAATACAAAGCAAGAGGCACTTACTTGGATTCTTAGCCAACTCTTCAATATCCACTTGCAAATCTCTTGATATCTTTTAATCTTTGGTGAAAATAGAGGCAAAAATCACCTTTCTCTCTCTAGCTTCTCTCTCTCTCTCTCTCTCGTCCAAGAAGAAAAGCAGAAGACGAAGAAGAAGAAAGAAAGAATTTCTCTTTCTCTTCCTTCGTCCTTATCTTCTATATATATAATAATAATAATAATAATAATAATAATAATTATAATAATAATAATAATAATAACCATAATAATAATAATAATAATAAATCTCCACCACACACCCTTTTCAACCTTTGACTTCCTTTTTCTCTTTTTCTTTTTGTCTTAATCATCATTAATATTATTATTAATTAATTATACAAATATATATATATATATATAACTCACTTTCCTACCCCACTTTATATCCCATGTATATGTGATGTATATGTATATGTCTTTTTATATTGTATTTATATATATTCCATATATATATACATATACACTAAATCCAAATACACAATAACTCCAAAACTTTTAGGGTATATTTTGGGATATTACAATTCTCTCCCCCTTAAATAATTTCGTCCTCGAAATTATCCAGCACAATAACAACCCATTTATAACAAATCACCATCTAAATTTCCATATGAAAATAATCGTATTCTTACATTATGATTTCATCAAATCACATAATTTTTACTCTCCCTTTTAAGCTAATCATCTTTTCCCATTTCATAATTTATCACTATAAATTTATATTTATCTTATTACTTTCTCAACAAAGCAACCAAGATAACTCATTACATTCCCAATAAATTTTCTGTTATACAATAATCAAATCATCTTATAATCTATATATATACCATTCATCTATTACATTCAAGATATTTTATCACTTCATCACTTTATAGAAAAATCTCTTAACTTTAAACTTGGAAATTTAGTGATCTATATCTTACTATTGCTTATCCTGTCATTACAATCACTTTTGAAAATAGCCACTTATCAAACTTTGATGGATAACAATATTTCCATTTTCCTTATACTTAAGTCCTTCTTTACCATATCTTTCACTTAACCTTAATATTGATACTACCTCTTTAAACTTATTTTACAGATAATTAACCTTTTCCCTTATTTCATCGTTTATAATTGATATATCATAACTCATTCATGTATCAGCATATTACCTCTTATATACATTATCACATATATCTTATACTCTTAACACAACTATACATATTAAATTTCAACAATAATTTGCAATCTTAGCAAAATTTAAATCAATTGATCTAGTTATTATAATATAACAACACCTCAATCTTATTCTATTCAAATCAATAATTAACTTATTTAAGTTTATCATCACATATCAATATACATGACCTACTTCTATTAGGTCAAACTCATTCTTAAATTCTAATCCCTTAGGATCCATCTGTTCGACTTTTTGAGATTATACTCAGTAATAACAAATCACTTCAAATTATTTTTCAATATTCATATATATATATATTCTGCTTTCTAAAATAGTAGTGCAATCTCACATAATACTCATACTATAATTATTACCCATAGTTCATTCACTTAACATTGTTTCCATTAATTAATTCGTCTTATAACAAAAATATATTCAGTATCATTTTCAATCACATTCATAATTTCTCCCATATCATCTCCTTACATTATCATATCACTACTATGTTTATATAATCACTTTTCTAACCATTCTTCATAAATCAAAACATTTACACAGTTCTCTTCTCTTTCCATACTTTTCATAATTATAAACAAATTCCTAACATAGAACTAATAAGATATAACTTTATCATTCATAACTCCTAACCATGTTTCTTGAAACAAAATTATTAACCTTAACCACATAATACTACAATCATACCACCTCAGGCCCAAATCTGCTGATAACAAAATTAACCAGCCAATTACACTAACAAATCATACGGCCAGAGTATATTAATAGTCACGTCTGTAGTTTATAAATCAATATTGCTCCTCTATTATTCTTCTTCAAACATTTCCAATTACAATACTAAGTTTACATATTC
Organism: Garcia nutans; assembly: GCA_947685225.1. NCBI lineage: Eukaryota > Viridiplantae > Streptophyta > Magnoliopsida > Malpighiales > Euphorbiaceae > Garcia > Garcia nutans. Next base: position 7,743,572 of record CANTUV010000003.1, on the reverse strand, counting down.
CTTCTCTATACTTATTCTATCTTCAAGTGTCAACATAATTCAACTTTGTTTTAAAACAATTTGCTCTTGATCATAAGATCATCATTAGCCTAACTCACGCCAACAATATTATTTATAGCATTTTTATGCACAATATTTAATCATATACAATTCCATTTATTACTCCACTTCTAATCTATCTCTTATAAAACTTTTCATACATTATACTTCCCTTTATTTTACACATATACATATAATATTTTCACGTGCATACTCCTTGAACCAGAAAGCATTGTATAATAATCTAGCTCAGTTATTATCATAACAATTTCATTATCCAGTGTTACTTGAGTCCTTTCTCACTCTTCATTTCATTCCATAGTCTAACTCTGCATAGGTCAAAACCTAATCTCTCATAGATCCACTAATACATGCCATATCATTCTCCATACCACAAAACAAGTAGTTATATCACATTCACATTCATAGGTCACATTCACAATGTGACTTGCTTTCCACATTACTTATACATGTACACATAATCATACAATAATATTTAATTCCTCTTTTACATACCATCCACACAATTTAACATTAATTACTTTTCATTACACAACATCATTCTTATCCCTTTTTGACATAACTTAAGTCATTTATCAGCTCAACACATATATATACACTCTAATCATAATAATACTTCACAGAATCTTAGTCACATTACTAAGGTGACATCTCCTTCACATTTAAAAAAAAAATACATTTAGTATACCATCTTTATATCCATTTGTTTACCATTCAACATATATATATCACTCATATTTTTATACATATGTACATTACATCCAATCATATACACATTGAGCCCAATCACCTCTATAAAATTTCCAAGTCTAATTATCTCAAATCAAATTTTCTTGAACCAACGTTGCTCAATCCAATACTCACTATCAATCTTATCACATGACCTTACTTGCACAAGTTTGTCAAGGCAAGTGTAATCATTCTCAACATTAATAAATATGTAGTTGTATAGGTTGCAAACACACAGTACTATGCGTATATTACATTATCAAGTGATCAACTCAATCCTTGATCACTAACATAATACATTACATTATCACATTCCAAGTAGCCAACCTTATCATGACTATTTCATCGCTTGTCAAACTTTTAGTTCATCCAATTACATATTTGTAAATCATTTTTAATATGCAATAATATTCATTCCACATAGCTCATATACATACTATATATTAAACTTTCGATATTCAAATATTCTTTATTGAAGTTTAATTTACTAATCTTATTTTATTAATATCAGCTTTAAAACTTATATGTACACCATAGTATAAAATCAAAACAAAATATTTTCACAATTATTAAAGCTCATTTTTAAAAAAAATCCGAATATCACCATTTACATAAATTTTATCATCACTTAAACATATCACATTAAATTCACAATGTTTGCATTAAAACAACAATGCAAACAACACCATTATATTTCCTTACATTAACCAATATTTTATTTTATTTTACTTTCATGCAAAACCTTATTCAAACACTATCATCCTTCTCATATAATTCAAATTTATCTCACATCACATAATGCCACATCTGAGACCAACCTAGATGTTAATGCATATGTATGTATCACAATTTTCATTCCAAAACTTTTCTTTGTAATTCTATTTAAACTTTACAAAACTTTTCTTTTAAATTCTACTTAGGCTGAGAATCTCAAACCTAAGCTCTGATACCAAAATAATTGTAACACCCCTGAACCCCGTATACGTACACTACATACAACCATCTGCAATATACGTATACCGGATACAGGAATATTACGGTCGATTTTTAAACCAAATCAATCTTTCACCTCATTAAATATAAATAACTCAAAGTATTTAAATTTTGCATTATAAACATAATGAATAAAATATCCATTTATTGAGTAGCGGAAACGCATTACACTTTTAATGATATTACACATATATGTATATTAATTTGTCTTTCCCAAAATTTATTTAAGTATACATATATTTTAATCAAATACAATATAATCATATTATACATGTATGCATCACCTTCTAGTTGGTCTCAAAACACTCTTATTCTTCTCGTGGCATAACGGTTGAGCTCCTGGATCAACCATCAACTCACCTGCGCGATTAACACAAACGCGCTAAGCTCGAAAGCTTAGTAGTGCAAACAAATATTTAAAACATACATTACAGACAAATCATACTTCATACATTAACATTATGTATCATCATTATCTTATCATGTTTTCCCTTTTAACATGCATTCTTAGTATATTTTTTTCCAAAATTCTCATAGTTATATATATGCACATAACACATTACAACAAATCACAATATCATATTCATTTGCTTACCATGTATCTCATTCTATCATATCATAATCATATTTCATATAGATGCTTATGCATTATAATCATTTTATAATATTATATCATCAAGCAATAATCACATTATAAACAAACACAAGCATGGGCCCAAAAGAAACTAATATGTTATTCAAAGTTCAGAGTCACCGCTTTGATTCAATATCACATCATCAAGCCCGTAGGCATAATATATCATATCTCTATCCATGGATAGCGTAACAGACCCAGTCTCTTGGATCATCAACTCATCTAACTCGAGGAGATCCTCAACCCGGCAAGACTGTTACAAATCAAATATCTCATAATATCAATTATCATTGTGTAACAAACCCAGTCTCTTGGACCTCAATTCAATTCAATTTGAAGAGATCCTCAACCCGGCAAGACTGTTACCTTTCATTAGATAGGCATGCCTTCAATTACAGGACACTGAAAGTTGAATCAGCATATTAGGCACACAATCATTTCATTTTAAACTTCATTTCTCAATTCATTTCTTATTTCACAATCCACAATTCATTAGACAATTATGCCTCAACTATTTCATTTGATTCATCTTGGCCCATCACAATGGCCTCACATTTCTTTAATCTCAATTCACATTTCATCTTTCATCACAATATCACATTTTTCACATTTCTTAGCACATACGTTTCATACTTCCTCTTTCATCATTCAAGTATACCCAATCAATTGCATTATCATATTTTGAATACACGTTATACAAATCATATTCTCATTTCATCATCATATACGCAAATATGCTTCATTCATATTATTTATATCATTATCATGTCTCAAATCACATTAATCAATTCATCATAAAAGTATTCATATACATCATCAATATTCACATTATGCACAACATAACCTTACTCTTATGCATCATCGATATCATTTAATGTATATTCAATCTCAACATTATATGAATATATGCAATAATGTAGTTTGTACTTACTCTTCATAGCTTCTCAAGCCATATTCATTTTATGTAATTGCACAAGTGTTATAATCATTTCATTACATTTCTCATTTCATAAGCAATTCATTACTCAATGACATTGATGCCTCAACAAACTCACCTTATGCACATCACAACATATAATACATTCATATATTAGTCTCATTTTAAGCCTTTAGATCACAAATTACAAGTCATATCAACATTAAAGTCCCCACGGTCGTGGCCTCCCAATCCCCACGCCCGTGGGATCCAATACGGTTCTGCACATTTTTCATTACAATCCCCATGGTCGTGGCCTTCAAAAGCCACGGTCGTGGCATTGAAAACTCTTATGTGCTACCAAAATGCATAAAGACACAGTCATGTTTGTAACCCCACGATCATGGCCTTCACTTGCCACGGTCGTGGCATCCAATCCGGGACTGTTTTCCAAGACAACTCAAGTATTTTACATTTTAAACAAATCCACAAGAATACCAACATAATCAAACTCTTCCTTTCTTCTAAAAATTTAAATTAAAGTTCAAATCTTAACATATCCAAACTATTTTGCACTCATCCATCTATTTAATCCATACTCTTAACTTTCACTAACATCACACCATAATCATCTCAAAACTTAATTAAATCCATAGAAATTAATACAAAGCAAGAGGCACTTACTTGGATTCTTAGCCAACTCTTCAATATCCACTTGCAAATCTCTTGATATCTTTTAATCTTTGGTGAAAATAGAGGCAAAAATCACCTTTCTCTCTCTAGCTTCTCTCTCTCTCTCTCTCTCGTCCAAGAAGAAAAGCAGAAGACGAAGAAGAAGAAAGAAAGAATTTCTCTTTCTCTTCCTTCGTCCTTATCTTCTATATATATAATAATAATAATAATAATAATAATAATAACCATAATAATAATAATAATAATAATAAATCTCCACCACACACCCTTTTCAACCTTTGACTTCCTTTTTCTCTTTTTCTTTTTGTCTTAAGCATCATTAATATTATTATTAATTAATTATACAAATATATATATATAACTCACTTTCCTACCCCACTTTATATCCCATGTATATGTGATGTATATGTATATGTCTTTTTATATTGTATTTATATATATTCCATATATATATACATATACACTAAATCCAAATACACAATAACTCCAAAACTTTTAGGGTATATTTTGGGGTATTACAGGTCTAGTATGAGATTAATAGGTGAATAATTGTATTGGAATTCATGTATTTGTAAATAAGTGTGTATTATTCTTTTTGGATTAGGTTGTGAAGAGGTTGAGTTGCCCTAACCTAAGTGTTGAGAATTCTTGGAAGAGGAAGTGTATAGATTGGTGTGAGTTGTTCTTGAGGTAAGTACAAACTTACATGGTTGCATACATTCATGATTTTGAGACTTACCACATTTGGTTGTAAATGTGTTAAGTAATTTACTATATTGTTAACACAATTTGATTAATGTTATGATTTGTATAATGTGAAAGATATGATGATCATTCAAAATGTATGTGCAATACAATTGGTTATGATGAATACTTTAATGATGAATTGCTTTAATGTGAATTGAGATATGATGAGAGGTGATGCCATTGTGGTTGGCTATAATGATTCAAATGAAATAAGTGGAGCATGTTTGCCTAGATGATGATGAATTTAAAATATATGTCCAATGCAATTGGTTATGTTCACTCTATTGATGAGATGTGAAGCCATTGTTGTTGGCTATAATGATGCAAATGAGATAATTGAGGCATGGTTGCCTAAATGATAATGAGAAAATGAGAATGAAATTGATAATGAAATAATGAATGAATTGTAATATCCTCATGTATGCCCTAGAAGTTTTGTTTATGTTATTGTTGTTGATGTTGTTGTTGTTGTTATATTGGATTGAATATATGTGTTAATTGCAAGAGAAAAGAAATTGAGAAGAGAATGCTTGTGTATATGTGTTTTGGGTAAGAAAATAGGGTTTAGAGAGAAGTGTATATGTTGTTTATATGATGATATAATTAACATATACATAAGTCAAATAGAGAGTCAATGCTAGAAGATATTTATTTGAGAATTGTGAAATTACATAATTGGGTTTATAAGAGACAAAAGGTTAGTTATATGGTTGAGGGCATTTTGGTAATTGATTGGATAAAATCTCTTGTTGGAGATTTAAAGAAGAAAAGCTATTTGATTTGTGTTGAATTTCATTTCTTCTCATGTGTGTGCCGGCCATTCAAGAAGAGAAAGAGCTAGAGAGGTGTTCTTGATGCTTGAAGCAAATTGAAGAAGCAATCAAAGGACTTGGTTAAAGATTTATGAAATTTCTTCATTTGAGGTAAGATCTTTTCCTTGATTTCATCTTTTCTTTTGAAGGGGTGTTTGAAGTGAATTAGGGTTGGTAGGATTTGATGATGAGATGTGTTTGTGTTGTGTTTTCAAGTGTTAAATTGGTTTTAAGTTAATAGGTGTTGTTGTTGGAAGTAGTATATGTTAATTTTGAAAGGTGGAGAAGGATGGTGATTTTAGGGTTTTGAGATGGTTTGTGTTTAAATGTAATATTAATGTAATGTGAAGTGGTTTTGTGATGAATGCGTGTTTAGAACATTGATTATATTCATTTGAAACATGTTATAAGGTGTTAGAATGCATTTAGAAGAGTGTTGGATTTGGTTAGAGTTATGTTCATGGGTGACACGGCCAATAGAAATGGAGAGACACGGCCAAGACTTAATGTTTTGAAGAGACAAGGCCAAGTCCATGGAAACTTGGCCGTGTGTGTGAGATTTTGGAGAGGACACGGCCGTGTCTCATGCCAGTGTCTGCCACTGCCAATTTGTTTTGGGAGACACGGCCACAAGCTTGGCCATGTCCCTTGGGTGTGTTGGTTACTGTGTTTGGTTTTTGTTCTTCATACATGGTTGAGTTTGATTTTACAATTGATAATGCATATGATACTACATGAACTAGGGTTTGTACTATGCAATGTGAATCTTGTAAATGATAATGTGTGTTATGGATAATGTATTTTGAAATGCTATATCAATGATGCTATATGCAAAATATGAATTGAGATGTGAAATGTGATGTAAAGCCATTGTGATTGGCTATGATGATACAATTGAATGATGTATGGCATGTTTGCCTAATTGATGAGGAAGATTGAGAAAGAGTTTGATAAAGAGAATAATGAAATAAGTGTATGCTTAATATGATATTCAGTTTCAGAGTTCTGGTTTTTGGAGGCATGCCTATTTAATGAAAGGTAACAGTCTTGCCGGGTTGAGGATCTCTTCAAATTGAATTGAATTGAGGTCCAAGAGACTGGGTCTGTTACACAATGATAATTGATATTATGAGATATTTGATTTGTAACAGTCTTGCCGGGTTGAGGATCTCCTCGAGTTAGATGAGTTGATGATCCAAGAGAATGGGTCTGTTACGCTATCCATGGATAGAGATATATATGTATATGTTGCCTACGGGCTTGATAATTGTGTTTATGAACCAAAACAGTAACTCTGAATTCTGAATATCGTATTAAATACTTGATGGGCCCATAGGTGTCTAGGTTTTATGTATATCATAAAGGATATTCTAATGTAATGAAATGTTAATATTACTTAAATGATGAAACGGACTATTCACGGAATATTGTCTGTTGAGTATGATCTTTATTGATTGAGTGTGTATCATTGATGTTGATTTGTTAATACATATATGAAACATTGCATTGCACTAAAGCATAACATTAGCATGAATTGTCTTACTAAGCCCTTGGCTTAGCGCGATAGTGTTTAATCGCGCAGGTAATAGAGTTGAACCCGAGAGTTCTTTGAGACCCAGTGAGAGTAGACATTGAAGAGTGGATATTGGGACTTAAAGATCAGAGGAGATTTGCCAATCATGTATTACTTCTTTATATTTTGAAAAGTTTTGTTTATAATGTAAATATATGTATAATTGTAAATACGTATTCAAATGCTTTTATATATGTAAATATTTTCTATATTCCGCTGCGTATTAACTAAATGTATTTATATATCAAATTTTGTTTTATATTACAAATTGATGACTTATTTTCTGTAATGTATATGAGAAAGATGATGGTATTATATAAAATATTTTTGAATGTTAATAAAATTCGTAGCATTCCTATATTCGATACATGTATACTACATTGTGGTGTATGTAGTGTGTATGTATTGGGTGTGGGGGTGTTACAATTGTTTTTGGTATCAGAGCCTAGGTTTGAGATTCTCAACCTAGGTAAAATGTAAGAAAAAGACTATTTTGATTTTAAAAAGTGGTTTTTGAATAACATATATGTTTGGGATTGGCAATCTCTGATCTTTAATAAGAAGTATTCTACTGTGTTTGCAGTGTTAGGTTGTGATGGATTCTAACTCACGCCAGTCAGTTGAGGGTAGTGCTGAGAGTATTGTCCCTGATGATGGAGTTAGGGTTGTTAGTGCTGGGGAGGCACCTGCTTCGGTGTCGGGGAGACCAGCTGGGGAGGAGGTTCCGCCAGCTTGGGTTAGGCATGTGGTAGAAGCTTTGAGGCAAGCACCAATGCAACCAGTGCCACCACCCCCTCAGCCTGTGGTACCAGTGAGGCACTATGACAAACTAAGGAAATATGGAGCAGAGGATTTCCTTGGTACTACTGATCCAGCTGTAGCAGAACAGTGGCTTGACAGAGTGCAGAGAGTATTTGTTCAGTTGCAAGCCACTTCAGAGGAGAAATTTGACTATGCAAGATCTTTGTTACAGAAGGATGCCTATGATTGGTGGAGGACAGTGCCCCATTCTATGGATGATCCACCAACCTTGTCATATGCGGATTTTTTGATAGAATTTGAGTTGAAGTATACTCCTAGGGAGTACAAAGACATGAAGAAGATGGAGTTTTTGAGCTTGAAGCAAGACAGCAAGACTGTAACTGAATATGAAGTTGAGTTTATTAGATTGAGCTGGGGGCATTATTATTGATGAGATAGATAGATGCAGGAGATTTGAGGAGGGATTGAGGCCCTCTATCATGTGTCTGGTGGCTGGATCTAGATATCATGATTTTTCCCAGCTTGTGGCAACAGCTCGAAGTGTGGAGCGAGCTCAGAGTATTGCAGCTGCTTCAGAGGAAGAGGTTAGGATGAGAAGACCTCAGTTTGAGGCAGGGTCTTCTTCTGCTAAGAGAGGTAAAGGAAGCTTTGTTCCTAGAGTCAGTAGGAGTCAGAGGTCAGCTGGTAGGTCAGTGCAATTTCAGAGACAGAGATTTAGACCTACAGCTTCAGTGGCGAGTGCTCCAACCCCAGTGACTCAGAGATCCGCTCTACCTGTGTGTGCTCAGTGTGGTGGATCACATAGGGGTGCTTGTTGGAGGTATAGTGGGTCAGCTGTATGCTTCAGGTGTGGATCGCCTGATCATTTTATTAGAGATTGTCCAGAGACGCGGGAACAGAGGTCAGTTGATTCCACAGCTTCTCGACCTAATGTGAGGGGAGGTCGAGGAGGCAGAGGTGTCAACAGAGGAGGCAGATCTGGGTTCAGTTCTAGAGGAGGTTCTACATCCAGGGAGAGTAGACCAGAGGAGGTTGGGTCTTCCCAGAGGGTATATGTTATGCAGAGGCAGCCAGATGCTTCGGCAGTCATAGCTGGTACTTTTTCTTTAATTGATACTTCAGTACTTGCCTTGATTGATCCGGGTTCCACACATTCTTATATTAGTGCATCTGTTTTGCCTGTGTCTGATATGCATGCTGAGTCCCTAGGATTTGATGTGTTGGTGACAAATCCTTTAGGGCATAGTGTAATTGTGAGCAAGGTGCACCGAGATAGTGTTGTGAGGGTGCAAGGTGAGGAGTTCCTTGGAGATTTGATTGAGATGCCATTTAAGGAATATGATGTGATTCTAGGCATGGACTGGTTAGCTAGGCATGGAGCTGTGGTAGACTGTAAAAGGAAAATTATTTCTTTGAGAACAGTTGATGGTAGAGAAGTGATAGTATCTAATGAGCAAGAGCAGCTAGCATCTTTATTTGTTTCAGCTGTTGCAGCTAGGAGATTGATTAGAAAGGGGTGTGAAGTTTATCTTGCTCATGTGGTAGATACTAGAGTGAAGGGTTCTCCCATTGATAGTATTCCCACAGTTGCAGAGTTTCCAGATGTGTTTCCAGAGGAGTTGCCAGGATTACCTCCTGAGAGAGAGGTGGAGTTCGGTATTGAATTGTTGCCTGGTACCACTCCTATCTCTATTACTCCTTATAGAATGGCACCAGCAGAATTGAGGGAGTTGAAAGTGCAATTGCAGGAGTTGTTGGACAAAGGATTTATTCGCCCCAGTGTTTCTCCTTGGGGAGCTCCTGTGCTATTTGTGAAGAAGAAAGATGGTACTATGAGATTGTGTATCGATTATAGGCAATTGAACAAAGTGACTATTAAAAATAAATATCCTTTGCCTAGAATTGATGATCTCTTTGATCAATTGAAAGATGCAGCAGTGTTTTCCAAAATTGACCTGAGATCTGGGTACCATCAGTTGAGGGTCAAAGCAGAAGATGTTCCTAAAACAGCTTTTCGGACCAGGTATGGGCATTATGAATTTCTAGTTATGCCTTTTGGTCTAACGAATGCACCTGCAGCTTTTATGGATTTGATGAATAGGGTGTTCAGGCCCTATCTGGATCAGTTTGTAGTGGTCTTTATTGATGATATTTTGGTGTATTCGCGGAATAAAGAGGAACATGACAAGCATCTGCGGATTGTGTTGCAGATTTTGAGAGAGAAGCAGTTGTTTGCTAAATTGTCAAAGTGTGAGTTTTGGTTGGACCAAGTAGCTTTTCTCGGTCATATAGTTTTAGCAGAGGGTATTAGAGTTGATCCGAGTAAAGTTGAAGCTATTTTGAATTGGAGTCCACCCAAGTCAGTGACTGAAGTTAGAAGTTTTCTGGGTTTGGCAGGCTATTACCGACAGTTTGTGAAAGGGTTTTCTTTGATAACTACTCCACTTACCAGATTGCTTCGAAAGGGAGTGAGATTTGTGTGGACAGATCAGTGTCAGGCTAGTTTTGAGCAGTTGAGAGAAATGTTGACTCAAGCGCCTGTTCTTACTTTACCTGTGGAAGGCAAACCATATGTGATCTACAGTGATGCTTCACATAGGGGTTTGGGATGTGTGCTAATGCAAGAAGGTAAAGTTATAGCTTATGCATCTCGACAGTTGAAACCGCATGAGCTTAATTATCCGACCCGTGATCTAGAATTGGCAGCCATTGTGTTTGCATTGAAGATTTGGCGACACTATTTGTTTGGGGAGAAATGTTTCATCTACACTGATCACAAAAGCTTGAAATATTTGGGTGTCCAAAAAGAGCTCAATCTTCGGCAGAGGAGATGGTTGGAATTGATTAAAGACTACGACTGCTTGATTGACTATCATCCAGGTAAAGCAAATGTTGTTGCTGATGCCTTGAGTCGGAAGTCTTTAGCAGGTTTGACTATTTATTCGCTCTCGTTGCTTGTTGAGTTGAGAGCATTGCATGCTAGTTTTGTACCTTGTGATGATGGTGCATTGTTGGCACAGTTGCATTTGAAACCAGTTTTGTTGGATCAGATTAAAGAGGCTCAGTTGGCGGATGAGAAAATTCGAAATATTGTTTCAGATTGCCAGAATGGAAAGAGTAGAGATTTTGTTGTGAAAAGTGATGGGAGCCTATGGTTTAAGAACAGATTGTGTGTACCCGATGATGCTAATTTGAAAAGGATCATTTTAGAAGAAGCACATCAGTCAGTGTTTGCTATGCATCCGGGCAATACTAAGATGTATCATGATTTGAGACAGCATTACTGGTGGATTGGGTTGAAGAGAGACATTGCTGAGTTTGTATCTAAATGTCTCACTTGTCAGAAGGTAAAAGCAGAGCATCAAGTTCCAACTGGGTTGCTTCAACCGTTGTCAGTGCCAGAATGGAAGTGGGAAAGAGTGACAATGGACTTTGTGTCTGGGTTGCCATTGACACAAAAGAAACATGATGCCATATGGGTGATTGTGGATAGATTAACTAAGACAGCTCATTTCCTTCCAGTTCGGATGGATTACTCTTTGGAAAGGTTGGCTGAGTTGTACATCCATGAGATTGTGAAGTTGCATGGTGTTCCAACTTCTTTAGTGTCTGATCGAGATCCCCGGTTTACTTCAAGGTTTTGGAAGAGTTTGCATAGTGCTTTGGGTTCTCGACTGCACTTCAGTACTGCTTTTCATCCACAGACGGATGGACAGTCAGAGAGGGTGATACAGATTATTGAGGACATGTTGAGAAGCTGTGTCATTGATTTCTCTGGAAATTGGGACAGATTTCTACCTCTTGTGGAGTTTGCTTATAATAACAGTCATCAATCTAGCATTGGTATGGCACCGTTTGAAGCATTGTATGGCAGACGATGTAGGACACCTCTTTGCTGGAGTGAACTTGGGGAAGGTAAGTTAATTGGGCCTGATTTGATTAAAGAAACTGAAGAGAAAGTGAAGTTGATTCGAGGCAGGTTGAAAGCAGCTTCAGACCGACAGAAGTCTTATGCAGATCTGAAAAGGAGAGACACAGAGTTTGATGTTGGAGATAAGGTATTTCTGAAAGTATCTCCTTGGAAGAAGATTTTGAGGTTCGGTCGGAAAGGAAAATTGAGTCCTCGATTCATTGGACCGTATGAAATTTTAGAGAGAGTTGGGCCAGTTGCTTATCGGCTTGCTCTGCCACCTGAGTTGGATCGTATCCATAATGTATTTCATGTTTCAATGTTGAGGAGATACAGATCGGATCCATCTCATGTGTTGCCGATTGAATCTATTGAGGTGAATCAAGATTTGACATTTGAAGAGGAACCAGTTGCTATCTTGGCACGTGATGTGAAAGAGTTGAGAAACAAGAGTGTGCCATTGGTGAAAGTTCTATGGAAGAATCATGGAAAGGAAGAGGCAACTTGGGAAAGTGAGCAAATCATGCGAGATCAGTACCCTCAATTATTTCGGACTTGATATCAGGTAATTTCGAGGACGAAATTTCTTTTTAGAGGGGGAGAATTGTAATATCCTCATGTATGCCCTAGAAGTTTTGTTTATGTTGTTGTTGTTGATGTTGTTGATGTTGTTGTTGTTGTTATATTGGATTGAATATATGTGTTAATTGCAAGACAAAAGAAATTGAGAAGAGAATGCTTGTGTATATGTGTTTTGGGTAAGAAAATAGGGTTTAGAGAGAAGTGTATATGTTGTTTATATGATGATATAATTAACATATACATAAGTCAAATAGAGAGTCAATGCTAGAAGATATTTATTTGAGAATTGTGAAATTACATAATTGGGTTTATAAGAGACAAAAGGTTAGTTATATGGTTGAGGGCATTTCGGTAATTGATTGGATAAAATCTCTTGGTGGAGATTTAAAGAAGAAAAGCTATTTGATTTGTGTTGAATTTCATTTCTTCTCATGTGTGTGCCGGCCATTCAAGAAGAGAAAGAGCTAGAGAGGTGTTCTTGATGCTTGAAGCAAATTGAAGAAGCAATCAAAGGACTTGGTTAAAGATTTATGAAATTTCTTCATTTGAGGTAAGATCTTTTCCTTGATTTCTTCTTTTCTTTTGAAGGGGTGTTTGAAGTGAATTAGGGTTGGTAGGATTTGATGATGAGATGTGTTTGTGTTGTGTTTTCAAGTGTTAAATTGGTTTTAAGTTAATAGGTGTTGTTGTTGGAAGTAGTATATGTTAATTTTGAAAGGTGGAGAAGGATGGTGATTTTAGGGTTTTGAGATGGTTTGTGTTTAAATGTAATATTAATGTATTGTGAAGTGGTTTTGTGATGAATGCGTGTTTAGAACAATGATTATATTCATTTGAAACATGTTATAAGGTGTTAGAATGCATTTAGAAGAGTGTTGGATTTGGTTAGAGTTATGTTCATGGGTGACACGGCCAATAGAAATGGAGAGACACGGCCAAGACTTAATGTTTTGAAGAGACACGGCCAAGTCCATGGAAACTTGGCCGTGTGTGTGAGATTTTGGAGAGGACACGGCCGTGTCTCATGCCAGTGTCTGCCACTGCCAATTTGTTTTGGGAGACACGGCCACAAGCTTGGCCGTGTCCCTTGGGTGTGTTGGTTACTGTGTTTGGTTTTTGTTCTTCATACATGGTTGAGTTTGATTTTACAATTGATAATGCATATGATACTACATGAACTAGGGTTTGTACTATGCAATGTGAATCTTGTAAATGATAATGTGTGTTATGGATAATGTATTTTGAAATGCTATATCAATGATGTTATATGCAAAATATGAATTGAGATGTGAAATGTGATGTAAATCCATTGTGATTGGCTATGATGATACAATTGAATGATGTATGGCATGTTTGCCTAATTGATGAGGAAGATTGAGAAAGAGTTTGATAAAGAGAATAATGAAATAAGTGTATGCTTAATATGATATTCAGTTTCAGAGTTCTGGTTTTTGGGGGCATGCCTATTTAATGAAAGGTAACAGTCTTGCCGGGTTGAGGATCTCTTCAAATTGAATTGAATTGAGGTCCAAGAGACTGGGTCTGTTACACAATGATAATTGATATTATGAGATATTTGATTTGTAACAGTCTTGCCGGGTTGAGGATCTCCTCGAGTTAGATGAGTTGATGATCCAAGAGACTGGGTCTGTTACGCTATCCATGGATAGAGATATATATGTATATGTTGCCTACGGGCTTGATAATTGTGTTTATGAACCAAAGCAGTAACTCTGAATTCTGAATATCGTATTAAATACTTGATGGGCCCATAGGTGTTTAGGTTTTATGTATACCATAAAGGATATTCTAATGTAATGAAATGTTAATATTACTTAAATGATGAAACGGACTATTCACGGAATATTGTCTGTTGAGTATGATCTTTATTGATTGAGTGTGTATCATTGATGTTGATTTGTTAATACATATATGAAACATTGCATTGCACTAAAGCATAACATTAGCATGAATTGTCTTACTAAGCCCTTGGCTTAGCGCGATAGTGTTTAATCGCGCAGGTAATAGAGTTGAACCCGAGAGTTCTTCGAGACCCAGTGAGAGTAGACATTGAAGAGTGGATATTGGGACTTAAAGATCAGAGGAGATTTGCCAATCATGTACTACTTCTTTATATTTTGAAAAGTTTTGTTTATAATGTAAATATATGTATAATTGTAAATACGTATTCAAATGCTTTTATATATGTAAATATTTTCTATATTCCGCTGCGTATTAACTAAATGTATTTATATATCAAATTTTGTTTTATATTACAAATTGATGACTTATTTTCTGTAATGTATATGAGAAAGATGATGGTATTATATAAAATATTTTTGAATGTTAATAAAATCCGTAGCATTCCTATATTCGATACATGTATACTACATTGTGGTGTATGTAGTGTGTATGTATTGGGTGTGGGGGTGTTACATGAATTGTTTGTCTAATATGTTATTCCATTTTCAGAGTTTTGTTGTTGGTGGCATGCTTAATGGTAACAATCTCTTGAAGCTAGGTTCGATTTGATCCTTGAAGCCAAGTTGGGTTGAAGTTTAGCATGCTTAACTCCCCTTGAAGCTTTGTTGGGTCTAATCCTTGAAGCCTAGTTGAGATGTTACAACCCTTGAAGCTAGGTTGGGTTGATACTTAGCATGCTTTGTTCCCCTTGAAGCTTGGTTAAGCCTAATCCTTGAAGCCTAGTTGGGATAATGATAATGATAAATGTGATAATTGAACCAAAACATTAACTCTGAAAGTTGAATGGCATATTAGTGTCTTTTGGGCCCATGCTTGTCTTTGTTTCAATGTGATTCATGAATGGTGAAACAATTGAATAAAATAATGGAATGTAGTGTTATGAAAAATATTAATATATCATTTATGAATATTGTCTTTATTGTTGAAATGTGTGACATTGGCATTGCATTAAAGCATATTGTTATTGTGGTTTGTACCACTAAGCCGTTGGCTTAGCGCGATTGTGGTTCATCGCACAGGTGACATGGTAGAGCCAGAGAGTTCATCTAGACCGAGTCGAGTCTAGATTCTGAAGTGTTGAGTGTGGGCTTAAAGATCATAGACAAACTGCCAAACATGTATAAATTTTATGTTTTGTAAAATTTGATTTTTTATATATATATATTTGTAAATACCGCTATATTTTCCGCTGCGTATTGAATGAACATTTTTATCTGTTATGTTTTATGATATAACTTAAATGTTTAAGTTTGCTCATATTATTGTATAAATGGATGATTTGTTTATTTAGTAAACTATGGCATTCCTATATTTAGTATACGTGTATTATGATTGTGGTGGTATGTAGTATGCGTATACGGGATATAGGGGTGTTACAGAGACACAACCAGTGGCTTGGCCGTGTCAGCTACTGCCTTGAAATTCTTTTGAGGGACACAGCCAAGCTTGCTTTGGCTTGGCCATGTCTTGCTTGATTCATGCTCTTCCTTCATTGTTTTGATCAGCCAAGGGAGTTTTTGCACTTTAACCTAAAACAAACACTTAAAACAAACTTTTAAAAAAAATCAAATGAAACATTAACTAAAAACATATAAAAATCATACTAAAACAAGTACAAAAATGTCCTCATCAAATACCCTACACTTAATTCCTTGCTTGTCCCCAAACAAGGCTAGTAATCAAAACAAACTAAATAAGAAAAATTTGTCAAGTTCAAGAGTTATAAAATCAAGACTTCCCTATCCCTAAATCCGCAATCAATATCAATTCGAACAAAATAGATACTAATGCAATTAAGTGGCTTTCCATGCATAACCTATGTCGTCACTCCCTCACCAACTCTTAAAAGTGTTTGATCATGGTGGTGTTTACACTCATAACAATCAATGAAAGATTATCGCCATAGGCTTGCTTATCTATCAAATCTCCACCACTTAATTACAATCAAGCATCAATCAAAAGGTCTTTCTTTGGGTTGTAATGGGGCTAAGGTAAAGGCTTGGCATTTAGGAAATGTGAGCTTAATCATTAAGTTCAAGAGCACTTCAAGAATGAAGTAGCTGATCATATATATATAACCCAATGATCCCAAAACACCTTCCTATCACCTACCCCTTGACATTAAAGAGCTTTTCAAGGAAACTCACTTATTACATTTTTCAATGATTATTCCAAACATATTCCAACCCTAAGAAAAAGAACAACTTCTATTATTCTTTTGATTATATATATATATATATTTTTTCTATTTTTGTTTTTGTTTTTTTTTACGGTTTTGCAATTAAAGAAGATAATAATTTGCAATCTTAAACCCACTAAATTTAACCCCACACTTAATTTGGCACAACACTCGATCATAAACGCTCTTAAAATGCTCTTGACCTAATGAAACGGTAACAGTTAAAATAACAAGGTTCAAGCTAATGGAGTTGTGAAAAAGAAAGAAAAGGAAAAATAAAATAAGCTCAAAATTGGCTAACTAAGGTTGAATGTAGGGTTGGTCTTTTTAAGCCAAAGTGGGTTTACCTAATTGCCTTAATCATCTTGATGCCTAATTGAAATTTTTATGTAGTCTTAAAATGCATGTCAAAGTAAGTTCTAGCAAGTCATCAATCAAAGATGTTCACACACAAAAAGAATAATAAGTTGATGGCTCAATTTCTCACTAGGTTAAAGGTAATGCAAGGAAAAACCAACAAAATTGACAATAAGCACCAATTCTACTCAATTCTCAAATTCAGGCTTCAAAAATTCAAAAGTCATCTATCAAAAATGTTTATAACAATTGAACTTTCCAAAATTCATTTATTCAAAGAAAAACATTAACTAAACTTAAACAAAAATAACTCAAAAGTAAAAACACCAAATGTACCCCACACTTAAATATTCACATTGTCCTTAATGTGAGCATGCATAAACTGAGAGAGAGTTCGGATGAAACCTGATTTCCATCTTTCCCATGTGCGATGTGTAGGGCTCCTTCCACCCATAATGCAATTGTAGCCCATGACTGAGAGGATGAACAACATGCAACTTTGAAATGTGCCCAATGTATGGCAACCCCTAAATAGTATTCCTTGAAGAGAAAATGTCTCAAAGGGACATGTGAAGGTTGCCTCGGTGTGATCCTCCAGTACTATAGGAACGTGGTAATAATCTTTGTCTTTGTGCTACATGGGCATATCAGATTTCTACTCTTCCTTACCACCAAGAGTAGAAGAGATGATTTTTGGGGACTCTTTAAGTTCAACCAAGTTTGGTTGAATCACTTCTTCATCCACTTTAACAATGTCATGTCCCCTCTCAACAACCTCGGCATCTAAAATTAGCTTACACTCCTCAAGTTCTAAATTGGGAATTTCATGTTTGTCTTCTAGGGGCATACCCATCTCAAGCTTATTTCCACTTTCTCCTTGGGAGTGCATATTATAGATGTCAGAAAGTTGCTTACCTTGCTCCTCAACCTTCAAGTTACTTGGAAATGGATTTGGTGGCCTATAATGATTGGAAGATTCATACAACTTTGGAGATGTTGATGCCTCCAAATTTTCCTTCTCCTTTGATTGACTCAACTCCTCTATTTTGGATTGTATCTCCTCGCCATTTTCTTCTTGATTAGTCCCTGCATCAAAGAAATCATAAAAATTGTTATATATTACTTGTTCACTACTCAAATTTGTGATTACCTGGATTTGCTCTAATTGGCTAGGAGACTCCTCCTTTTGGTGTGCTTGGAGTTGATGTGCCAGCTGGTCAACTTGAGTTTCCACCCTCTTCACTGATTCTTCCAAAGACTCAAACCTCTCATTGCTCCCTTCCTTATTTTGTGTGCTAAGTTGAAGTTAAGCATTTAAATCATCTTCCACTATGGATTGCTTGCATTGAGCTTCATGTTCTGCACTATTTTGAATGAAGGCATTCAATCTTTCCTCCAATGTGAGTTTCTTTGATTGATCTTTATTTTGTGGGCTATTTTGAATGAAGGCATTCAATCTTTCCTCCAAAGTGGGTTCCTTAAAGTGATCTTGATTTAGTGTGTCATTTTGAATGAAGGCATTCAACCTATCTTCCAATGTGGGTTCCTTAAGGTGATCTTGGTTTGAAAATTGTCCTTGAAAGTAAGGACCTCTTTGGTAAGGTTGAAAAAAATTTTGAGGTGGAATTTGATGCTGATTTTCACAAGAAAAATTTGGGTGGCTTTCCTAGCTTGGATTATAAGGATTGGAATATGGGTCATTTCTACCCATCTGCTGGAAACTTTGGTAGTCATATTCTTCCTCTTGCCATTCTTGGTATCGTTCGAAACCAAATGAACATGTATTAGCACTATGTCCTGCATTGCCACATGCTGCACATATCTCTTGGCGTGGTATAGATACTCTTCCTCTCGCATTTAGCATCTTAGGTTGATTCTTTAATTTCGCAAATTGCCATGCCATCTCAGAATTATAGTCCCTATCATAAACTCCCCCGTGCCTTGAAAACTGCATCTTTACAAAAGTCACTTAGCAACTTAAAGAAAACAAACAAATAATTAAATAAAAAAAACTAATTCAAACACAACAAACAAACAATTCAAAGAAAACAAATAAATAAACTATCACAACAAGCAAGAACTAATGTTAAAAACAAATGACAATAAAACTAAATCAACTGTCTTAATTATATTACTAATATTGAAAGTGTTGTCCCCGGCAGCGGTGCCAAAAACTTGATGCATGCAAGCCTAGCGCTATAGCAATACCGCAAGTGCACGGGTCGCCCAAGTAATAAAGTAGTGAGTGAGTTATCATTCCACTAGGGACAAGGTCAAGTATTAGTGCACATCTTAACTGTTGTTTAGCAAATTAATAGTTTTTGTGATGTTTTATAATTAAAGACAATTAACTTAAATAAATGAAAGTAAAGATAAATTGATTGTTGTGCAAAAAGGATTGATGGTAATAATACTATCCAAATATTGAATCCCCCTAGACACAATTATATTTATGAAAATCAATTCAATTAAATCACATAATAGAGTTGAATTGGCATTCCTCTAACTTAGACTAAAACCTCTCTCGAGTGAATTAATCTTTAATCACTAAGTAGAATTCAGGAATCTCTTCTCAAACATAATTAAGTAGATCTTGCATTAAGAATAAGGAATTATAAACCAAAGGATCTTGTAAGTCTATCTCTAGCACTCCAATCGATCCTCAACCCTTATGAGTACTCGATTCATATCAAGCTTTCTCAAGTCAATATTATGAAAATTGCAACCAATCAATAAGCATGCTATTATCAATTGGAAATAAATCATTAAGCATCATAAGAATAAAATAACCCCATCAAATAGCATTATTCAATCCATACAAATAAGCTAGGGTACATCAAAATCTATATAGAGAATGAATTAGTTCGTGTTCAATACTCTTAATACAACAACAACAATATTGAAATGAATTAAAAGATAAAATAGAAAAACCACTTGTGAAGATGCCAAGAGTAGGATTACTAGTCTTCCTCCTAGCTCCACTTGGGTGCATGATGAAGAACTTAAGCCCTCTTCAATTGTTGATTCCCCTTTGCAAAATGGAATAGAGCTTTCTTAAGTCACCAAACCTTGGGATGGAGCTTTCTCAAGTCACCAACCCTTCAATTGATTATGCCTTTGGAAGATGGAATGGAGCTTTCTTAAGTCACCAAACCTTTCAATGAAGCTTCTTCAACCTTCAAGAGCTTGCCAATGGAAGATGGAGAAGATGGATAGGATAGAAATGGAGGATGAAGATGAAGAGCTAAGGAGAGTGTCACTCTCTCCCTCACCCAAGCCGTGTATGCCCAAAACCTCCTAGCAATTAATCATCATATACTCATCCTTTTAGCTTCATTACTATCTATTTTAGCAATTAAACACAACTTTGTCTCTCTACCCATCTCAAACATAATCTTAAAAATAAGAAAATAAAGCTTCAAAGAGAAAGAACCTACTTGATTTCTTGATTATTCTTCAAAATCTCCTTGAAACCTTTGGATTTTCTATGTAATTTGAGGTATTTAAAAAGAAATTTCTCCCTCTCTCTAGCTTAAAATCGGCCATAGAGGAACAACAAGGAAGAATAAGACTCCTTTTTGGTTATTCCAAATTTTACCATCCATCTATATTATTTTAATTAATTAATTAATTAATTAATTTTCCTTTTTTATCTCATCCAAGTATTTCTTTCTTACTTTTACTTTCCTTCTTTTTTTTTTTAATTTCCATCTTCCATCCATATATATATGTATATGCCTTTTATATTTTAGGTATATGTATATATAGTATTTATTTAATGTATATCAATGTACACATCAAGGATAAAATATGTATATTTCATTTATATATTATCTATATATTTTCTTTTTATCTCATCCAACATACTAACTACCCTCCAAATTAATTATTTAACAATATCTAAAATTTACGAGTGTTACACAACTGATCCCATATAGCAAATGTGCCTAGTGCCTTAGAGTTGAGCCACCCATTTGCTTTGTCTTTTAAAGAAATTGGGAAGAGCCTAAGTTGAATGGCGTCATCACTAACACTATTTATTTTGAAAGTATCAAACATTTCTAAATTGAAGATGTGGGCATAGACATCTCTATGATTCAAGCCATGAAAAACATATTATTGAATTATATTGATGAGTGCAAGCTCGAGATTAAAGGTGTCGGCTTGAACTAATGGTTTTATGATGCTAGACCTATATCATGTAAAAGGCAGGGCATAATCTTTCAGAGTCATGTTACGAGCATTGTTATCCCCCATGTTTCCTTCTTCATTGGATGAAAATTCTTCTTCTTTGTTTTCTTCTAAAATTGCAGCTATATAATTTTCCTCTTGCTTTTTTTTGATGTCTTTCACTTCTTTCCTTCTTTTGTCCTCTATAAAGCTTCTTAATCTCAGGATTGTAAGCTTCAAGTGGCACAATAGGGTTACTTTACATGAAACCCTAAACCTATAAAGTGTAGACCCTTAATTTTTGACCCAAACAAATTCGATAGTCTAAAATGATTTGTGTGGTATTTTAATTATTTTAATAATATTATAATTACTTATAATAATTAATAGTTATTTTTAATAAAAATAAAAAATATAAAAAAAATAAAAATCGGGCGGATCAACGAGTGAATTGGGCACTCTGCGGCGAATTGGGCACTGCCCAATTCGCCGCTTGCCCAGTTCTGCGATGAACTGGCTTGCCCAGCTAGCCCGTCGCGCCTGTAGTCCGCAGTAATTTTTTGCTAGTGCAATTTTTGCCAGGGCAGCCCGCGGGCCCGACAGCCTACGCGCTGCCGATTTTTTGACCAAACCTTGTTTTGCATGGTTTTGTAATTTTTTTAAATAGTTAGTATTTCCTTATTAAAATAGGATTATTTCTTTATTTTTTCTTATAAATACCACATTAAAACACAAAAATGAGGGAGGGAAAAAAACCCTAGGACGAAAAAAAGAGACAGAAAAAAATGGCAAAAAGGAATGAGCAGCAAGTGAGCATTCATCAATCATCAATCCATCAAAGGTAGCACCATTGCCTTTGTTATTGTTCATCCAGAAATCAATTTTTTGGTGGAACCGACTATGCAGATTTGATCTTTAATCATAAATTATATGTTCACAGTAGCTTCATTTTCTTTGATTAATAAGAATATGCAGTAACTTGATCTTTGTTTTAATAACTTTAATTGTTTACTTTAGTTAATAAATTAATCAGTTGGTTTTCAAAACTCCACTTGCATGTTTTATAAAAACTAAAAAATTAAAACCATCTATTAGCCTAAGTCATTGATTAAATTAGCAAAACCCCTAAATCGTTCTTTTGTTTCCAAAATTTTGAAACCATAAATCTTTCTCTCTTAAACCCTAAATTTCTTAATCATCTAAACCCTAACTTTTTTGTCTGAAACTTCAAAATGTCTTCTTAATTCTCCAAACCCTAATCTTCTTAACAGTTTCTAAAAACTTTAATCTTAATTCTTTCTATAAAACTCTAAACTATTTTCTTAAATCCTAAGATCTAATATGTTTTCCAAAATATCAAAAACCCTAAACTATCTTATTAATTCTCAAAACCCAATCCAGTAAACCCTAGTTTTCCTAAACCCTAATTCTTAAAACATTAAAATCTTATGACAAGTTTATCAACACCCTAAAGCCCTAATCCAGTGAACCTAAAACTCAATCTATTAAATTTAAAATCCTAATTCCTAACTCAGTAACCATTATCCTCAGAACCTAACATCTTAAATTCGAAATCTCAAACCCTAATTTTATTTACTTGGTGAACTAAATCTCAATTTTAATTGTTTATTTTGTTTGCTATTTGTTATATGATGAATGATTTATTTTACTTATGACGTATGTTTTATTTTAGTTATGGCACTTGAATGATTTAATTTTGCTTAATTATTTATTTGGTATTAAAATTGTAAGAGGTATGTGTATACCCTTAATTTTTGACCTAGTCTGATCCAATATATTGTAATTAGTCCAAAATAATTTTTGTGTTGTCCAATATATTTTAATTAGTCCAAAATAATTTTTGTGGTATCTTGATTAATTTTAATATTTATTTTAGTAAAAATGGTGAAGTGAATAAAAAATCAAAAATAAAAAAAATAAAAAAAAATCGGCGACGAAAAAATTATCGCCGAAAGTCAGCGCCGGCCCGTGGGCATTTCACCCGCAGGAGTAATTCGCCCACCGCTGCCTCAACTATTTTGCCAGCTCAATTTTTCTACAGCAGCTTTTTTTCGCTAGCGCAATTTTTCCACAGCAGCTTTTTTTTTGCCAGCGAAATTTTTCCGACCCAAATTTTCCAAAACCTAATACAATTAGGTTTCGATTTTCTTTTCTTAATGAATATTATATTCCGTGAATAACTAGAATGAACTATAGAAATCTTCTATAAATAAGGACTAAAACAACACAAGAAAGAGGAGGAGAAATTGATAAAAAATTAGATCAAATTTGGAAGAAAAATTTAGACCGAAACTAAGTAGGAAAGATAGTGAATCAACCTGATTTCTTTTTTGAGAGTGGACAGCAATTCAATCCATCAAAGGCAGCAAAGCTTGTCTTTGTTTTTGTTCATCCAAGAAGAAATCTTTGGTGGAACCAACAAACGGAGGTATGCATCAATTGTTTAAATTCTATTCTTCACAGTAGCTAAATCACCCCATTGTTTCTTTTAATTCAAAAACCTTAGAACCTCAATTCACTTTTTCTAAAGTTTAAAAACCTTAATTTGTTGCTTTGTTTTCCAAAAAGTTTAAAGTTGTTAGTTTTGTTTCTTAAAAACCCCAAAACCCTAATTTGCTTTCAAAATTTTCAAAACCCTAAATTGAGTTCTGTTTCTTTCCAAAAGCCCTAAAAACTTCTTTTTTGCTTCTATAAACTTTAAATCGTTTGGTTTATTTTCATAAAGTTTCATAAAATTATCAATTGATTTTTAAATACTAAAAACCTAATGCATTCCCCGAAACCCTAAATCAAAAATTCTAAAACCTTAATTCAATGCCAAAACTCAAAACAATAAACCCTAACTCCCTTAAAACCTTAAACCCTAATTTTTCTAAACCCTAATCCTTTAAACTTTAAAATCTTATAATTTAAATATTATAATTCAAACACAGTAAGCTTAAAACCATAATTCAATGAGTAACCGTAAGTCATAAATCTAAGTGTTTTAAAGTGTTCAAACCCTAATTTCATGATTTTACCACTCAAATACTAATTTGGTTAATCAAAGAACTTTATCATCCTATTAAATTCTAAAACTTGACTCCATCTCAATTCCTTTAAAAACTCACAGTAGCATAATTCCACAAATTCAAAAACCCTAAACACATGAAATAAAGAATCTTAAATAGAAACAGTAGCCCTAATTTGAATCTTTATTTGCCTTATTCAATTTTATATTTGATTACGCTTTTATTTATTTTATATGCTTTAACTTATTTAAGTTCAATGCTTGGTTTATTTAATTTATCATTGATGGATGTTTACTTTCTATTGATATTTAATATATTTGATGGATGATTTATTTATTATGAATGGTTATTTACTTTTATTGTTTTATTTAGATTTTCAAATATTGTAAGAGGTTTGTTTCCCCTTGGTGGGTACCTCATTAGTTAAATATCATGTAATTTAAATTACTTTTCTATTTTAGAACCAATGTAAAGGACATGTTTCTACCTTTCGGTGGGTGTCCTATTTAGGCATGGGATGTAAGGACATGTTTCCATCCTCGGATGGGTGTCCATTTATTTGTTTTATTTGGACATTGTTTTGATTTTCAATATATCGATGCTTTATTTTAATTATTGTGTGTAATATGGATAATGTTGTTATATTTAAGAATCTTATAATATTAAGACCTGTAAAGGAGGTCGGTTCCAATGAACCGGGAGTTGTGGGGGTACTGGGCCATTTCTCACCTTCCCCACACGTACCCAACTTTTCGAACCCATTAGGGGGTTGGGGATTCCTTAGGAATCAAGTCATCCACCCCTTTCTTTTTCCCGACCTGTCCGGGTGGCGATTCCATTTTCTCCATACTTAGGTTCGTGTTCTCTAAGGCCCCGAGCCTAAACAGTGCCGAAGTCGCAAGAACCATTCCACCGGGAGTGGGGGCAAAAATTCCCGCTCACAATGGCGACTCCACTGGGGATAAGAGAAGTTGATTCCGTTGGTCTTTATATTATACTATTCTTTCTTACAATGATATTATCCATTGCATCATATTAGATTGCATCGTGTGTGTGAGTTAGGATGCCCGTGTTACCTGTGTTATGTTATGTAAGGGATACCATACTTTCACTCAAGTTATGGAGATCGAGCATGGCATAACCACTCATAGCCTCATACCATTTGGTATATACTGGCTATGGGAACCTAAGCCTTTTTACCCAAAGACTAAAGCTCGTTGAATTGGCCTAGTTACTTTCCTTAGGTTTTACCCCAAATGCATGTTGTTTGACTATGGTTAATTTGTCTTGGCTTAAATCATGTCTTATTTGGTTTGCTCTTTTTCTAATATGACCTAAGTACATTGTAAGCTCAAAATAAAATTTTCTCTAAATCCAAGAGACCAAAGCTATTTTCAAAACTTTTCAAGATGGTCTTTGGACATAAGACTTTTCTAAAATTCTTTTGCTCATGGCCCAAATACTAAGCCCAAAATCCATTTTTTCTAAAATCTTTTTACAATGGGCTTAGAAACAAAAGTATTTTCATCCAACCTTTTCTTATAAAGAGCTTGCAAATTATTTTAGGTCAATTACGAAATACCAAAAATCAATTGTGAGCCTAGTTTATACTAAGAATAATTAATCATGGGCTTATTTTTGGCATAAATCATTAGTTACTTTTTCAAGTGAGAAATCTATTTATAATAAACCTCTTAATTTTGTTTTAATCCAATATAGCATAAAAGCTACTTTAGATGGTTAAAAGGATTAAAACCTAATTAATGGAAATTACTATGAATGGATTTCTATTTTAAAAAATATAACTATTCGTTGAAACGTCCGAGGGAAATATTCGAAAACAAGATACCCCATGTTGGTATTTTGTTAACCATATACCTAGGGAAACTCGCCATTCGTGTGTGGATGTTATAAGGTTGGAAGGAACGTCCTAATTATCTATCTTTGTTGATTATTTGTGCATACATGCATACATGCATACATTTGCATCTCATTAATCCTTTCTGGCTCACAGCCCTGGATTACAACAGTTCAAAAGCTTACGACAATTCGACCTATGCTAGAGATGAAGAATCTAGCAATGACTCAATCACTTGCTCACCAAAAACAATGGAGCCCGAACAAATTCAAAGAATGGTGGATGATGCCCTCAACGCTAAGATGGAAGAAATAAAAGAGTCCCTAGCTGAGACCATGAAGAACCAATTGACTGCTATCTTAGAAAATCATGCGGAGGCATCTGCTAGCACTAAGAAGCCAAAAGACAAAGGGAAGGCCAAATTTGGTGAAGTGGTTTTTGATGATGAAATGGTGATCATTGATGATGATGATGATTGGGCTCAATACTACCAAGATCCTCAAGACAAGAAGAAAGAACTGAAGATTGTTGAAAGATCAACTATGGAGAAGACTGAAACTTCTGATGTTGAATAGATGATTGCTGATTTAGAAAATAAATTTGAGAAGAAACTGAAAACCGAGGAAATGTCCGAAGTTGACAAATTATTTGAACTAGAAGAAGAAGTCCCATACAAATTTAAGATGCCATCTTTTACGAAGTTTGATGGAACCGGAAATCCCCATCTCCATGTAAAGCAGTATATCACTGCTATGCAGTATGCTTGAGTTACTAAGGCTCAAACTCTAAGGTACTTCATACTCTTATTGGACCTTGTTATCCAAAATTGGTTCAGCACCTTGGAGGAAAGTACTCAAAAAGATTGGGACATGCTATACAAGGCCTTCATCCAACAATATGGGTATAATGCCGAGTTGGAAGTTACCTTAATGGAAGTTGAGTCCATTAGGCAAAGGCCAAATGAGAATTTTGTGGACTATATAAAGAGATGGAGAAACAAGGCCGCTTTGCTCAAGAAAAGGCCTGATGAATATGATCAAATAAGGATGATCGTGAGAGGCGTCCTGCCCAATATTCATGAAAGGATGTCTCAAACCCTTATAAGGGATTTCAAAGATATTCTACAAGCTGGTCTACAAATTGAAGAGTGGGAAAGGGAGAAGAATCGCTTTTCAATAAAAAGGAATGAGAAAGGGAATTACCAGTCGGGCAATCAAAGCACACAAAAAGAAGTTAATGTTAATGCCACTAGTCAAGGAGGAATGAGGCAGTTTTCAGAATTAGGGAACCCATTGTCTTGGGTTCTCAATAAGTTACAAAAGAGGGGATTATTACAACCCTTGACTCCTCATCCTTTGCCTAATCCTCTTCCACCTAACTTTGATACTAATGCATTTTTCCAATTCCATCAAAGGCCTGGACACGAAATGGACAATTGTATGAAGTTGAGGCATGAGATCCAGAATTTAATTGATAATGGAAAGTTGCCTGAGCCGGACAAGCCCAATACCAAAGGTAATCCATTTCCAAGGTTCAACAGGGTGCCACCACCAGCAACCTTCATGGTAGGAAAAGGATTGGAAGAAGATTTTGTTTTATCATCCTTTCAAGATGGAAATATTGAAGATGTGAAAGGAAAAGAAGCTTAAACTCAACAAACTTTCCTTAGCTGGAATATTGCTTTTCAATTTTACTTTCTTTAATATTTAAATTGGAACAATCTTGTTTACCAATTTTAAAATTGCTTTAATAAATTATTTTCATCAAAATTTTTGTTGGTCTTTGTTCATTTTGGTGCTCAACCAATGAGGAATCTAGCTTGATAATTCATGAATTAATATATCTATGCATCATGACTTGAATGACTTTACTAGGTAAGGGAATTGCTCTATAGCATTGAGTTGTGTATGCTTACTTAGAGAGGGCTCCTGCATAATTATCTTTGTCTAGGTCCTAGTCAGTCTTAGAACATGCTTTGACAAACTTTCAAGGCAAAATTTAACTCTGCTTATTTAAGAGAGAAATGATCTAGGCATTGTTTGGATTAGCCAACAACTAGTATCCACCCTATTAAATATCAATCCCTAGTTGTCCCGTTGAGCCTTCATAAAATTTTAGCTTTCTTTTCATTGGCTTAAAAATGCCAAAAACCTACCTTGAGCTGTTGTGATACATTTGACAAGTCTTATGATCACTAAGATGAAGAGGCAAGAAGATCAAAGAAAGCAATGATTAGTCAAGACCATGAGGGTAGTTGAAGTTTTCAAGACAATAAGGGTAGTTGATGTTTTCAAGACCATGAAGATAGTTGAAGTTCTCAAGACTATGAAGATAGTTGAAGTTCTAAAGATTTTAAGGATGGTTGATGTTCTCAAGACCATAAGGATAGGTGAAGATCACCTAGTATCTCCAATCTATCAAGACAACATTAACATTAGAGTAACAAATGATTTATCCCTGTTAAAGAAGATTTATGTTACTCCACTCATCCATTATTGGAAGCCCAAGTTAGTACAAATGAGACAACTCTTTTAGAGCTATAACCAAACAAAAAAAAAAACAAAATAAAAGAAGAAAAAGAAAAAAAAGAAGAAAAGAAAAAAAAAGAAAAGAAAAAAGATGAAGAAAAAAAAAAGAAAAGAAGAAAAAGGGAAAGAAAAGAAAAAAGATAAAAAGGCGGTTCAAAAAGCCAAGTGAGTTCTCTTTTACCTAAGACAACAAAAGGCTTCCATTTGGTTTATAAGGAAATTTTGACTTGAATTGGTCCAACCCAACCAAAGATTCAATCAAAATTAGGAAAAAAGGGAAAGACCATCCAGTTCTTGAAAGTTTTGTACTTAACAGTCTGACAAGGAAGAAGGACAAAATGATAAAATGCTAAAAGAAAGGGAAGAGTAAGCAAAAGGAAAAGAAAGAAAAGGGAGAAGAAGAAAAGAAATTAATTTGGGTACCAAACTTTATGCAAAGAAACAAAGATTGTCCTAATCAAGATCCAGATTAATGCCAAGAAGATAGAAGGAATTTGGAGTCTAGCAAGTTTGCTCCCAACTGTCTAAAGTTCCAACAAGAAATTTGTAGTGTGAAGGTTTGTCCTTTGTGTCACACCAGCTCCAATCTCAAAATAGCCTTCATTTAAACCCGTGTCCCTTATAGACCCCATTTCAAGCCTATTAAAGACATGTTGATCTCTCTTGGTAGGTAGAGTCTACTAGTGGAGATAGTTTGGATGAGCATGCATATGAGATAGACAATATTCAAACTCAAATGAGACCTTTGGCCAAGTAATGTGTATGTACTTATCTGAAGTGCAACAGTTCTTGCTTAAATAGAAATAATTCCCGAGTTTAATACGGTAACTAGGGTTGTCATGTTATAGATATATTAATTTGGAAAAATCAAGTCCTGAGGTACATTGACATTGATTTGGCAAAGCCAACATTTGATTTTAAAATTAAAATTCAAAAAATATAAAAATATTTTTGTCACACAAAGCCTTCAAGTTAAGGGAAGTATGTTGAACCTCCAAAGGACACATTGGGCAAAAGAAATGATTATTGGCAAGGTCATGAAGAAGCTATCAACTGACATGTTGTGACATAGTTTGAAATAGATGAATCCCTGACTCTGCTGCTTGGGGTCTCCATTATTCATATTTTCAACATCATGAAGATAAAAGCCATAAATGCGAAGCAGTCTATCATTCCAATGCAAGACCTGAAAGAGTATCTGAAAGGAACCAATAAGAACACTTCTGCTGATCACGTCGGTCTGTGAGTCAATAAAACCACTGTAAGTATCATTCATGCATATCATGCATACATGAGCATATCACATCACACTTTCTTATTTTGTATTGTCTTGTATTTATCAAAGTGAACAGCAAACACTCTATGAAGTAAAGAATCAAAAGAAGATATCAAATCAGGGGGGCATAGAAAGCCCATTGCTTGAGAAAGCTCCAGTAATCTTGCAAAGAGAAGAAATACGTGCTTATGCGAAGAACTAGACAACAAAAACATCAATCAAAGCTTGCATGGGGACAGGAGAAGATATGAGAGCCAACTAAAAATAGTTGAATTTTTGCAAAAAGGAAGAATGAAAGAATGAGAAAGAAGAAAATTAGAATTCTTAAAAGAATGAAGATGCAAAAGACGAAAGATCAGTCCAGCTAAAAGAGCTGAAGCCAGGGTAAAGACCCAATTTTCAATGGATGAAGATCCATTTACAAGGGTGAAGACTCGACCTCAAAAGATGAAGATCCATTTTCAAGGGTGAAGACCTGATATCAAAGGATGAAGATCCATTTTCAAGGGTTAAGACCTGATCTCAAAGGATGAAGATCCATTTTCAAGGGTAAAGACCTGATTTCAAAGGATGAAGATCCATTCTGAGGGTGAAGAACCACCATACATAGAATAGCCGGAGCAGTCAGACTTCTCAACTGATAAAAGGTTAGTCAAACTCAGTCTCAGGTCTAAGCACCCAAATTAAATTCAATATCGGGTCCAGAACCCAAATTACCCTTAGGTCCAGAACCTATAATCTTTTCTAAGTCCAGAACTTAGCTTGGGTCCAGAACCCAAAATTTTCGTAGGTCCAGAACCTAAAATCTCTTTTAAGTCCAGAACTTAGCTCAGGTCTAGAACCCAAATTTTGATTAGGTCCAGAACCTAGAATCTCTTTTAAGTGCAGAACTTAGCTCGGGTCCAGAATCCAAATTTTGATTAGGTCCAGAACCTAGAATCTCTTTTAAGTCTAGAACTTAGCTCGGGTCTAGAACCCAAATTTTCCTTAGGTCCATAACCTAGGATCTTCCCTAAGTCCAGAACTTAGCTCGGGTCCAGAACCCAAATTTTCCTTAGGTCGATAACCTAGGATCTTCCCTAAGTCCAGAACTTAGCTCGGGTCCAGAACCCAAATTTTCCTTAGGTCTAGAACCTAGAATCTTCCCTAAGTCCAGAACTTAGCTCGGGTCCAGTACCCAAATTCAATCCAATCCCGAGTCCAAGTACCCAAATCCAATTCAAGCTCGGGTCCAAGTACCCAAATCAAGTTCATTCTCAGGTCTAATTACTCAATCTCGGGTCCAAGTACCCAAATCAAATCAATCTCGGGTCCAAGTTCCCAATCCCGGGTCCAAGTACCCAAATCAAATTCAATCTCTGGTCCATGTAGACCCTTAATTTTTGACCCAATCCGATCCAATATGCTTTATTTAGTCCAAAATGATTTTTGTTATTTAATTGGTCCAAAATAATTTTAATTAAATAATTTTTACCTTAGTATCTAATTTTTAATAATAAAAAATGAAAATAAACAAATAAAAAATAAAAATAAAAATAAAAATAAAAATCGGAGTCGGAAATAACTTCCTGCAGGAATTTCCTGCGGGCTGGCACGCCACGGGCCCGGCAGCACAGTTTTCGCAGCGCAAAATTTTTCAACGCAATTTTTTGAATCCTAATCCAATTAGGTTTTAATTTCCTTTTTTTTATTAATATTACTTACCTTAATTAATTAGGAATAAACAACCTAAAAACCACTATAAATAGGGACCAATTAAACCTAATGAGAGGAAGGAAAATACACAAAGACTTGAGGATTTGAAACCAAATCAAGGAAGGAAAAGGAAAAACTCAATTCAGGATATTAATAGCAGCAGTAGCACGGCAGAAACAGAAAAGGAGGAGGCAATCAAAGCTTGTCTTTGGAGCTAGTTCATCCAAGAAGAGTTATTTTTTGGAGAATCAACAAAAGAATGTATGTTTTAATTCTTTTGATTTATGTTTTACAATAGTCAAATCTATAAAATTTAAGTTTTTTAAAATCAAAATCTTAGAGCATTAACTTAATTTTTCCAAGATTAGAACATTAACAACGTGACTTTCTCTTCTAAAAGGACTCAAAATTGTTATTTTTTCTTCTTAAAAATCTTTAAACTTTAATTGAACATATTTTTCAACAAAACCAAAATAAAATTTTGTTTCTATTAAGATTTTAAATTAGGTACTTTTTCATTCAAAAACCTTAAAAAACATCTTTTCTACTTATAAAACTTCAATCCATGTGTTTAAATTCATAAAATCTCATAAAATATCAAATTGCTATTTAAAACTCTAATTTAAATACTTTGCCCGAGAACCCCAAATCGAAAGCCTAAAATCCAAAAATCAACTTTTAAACCTAAAATAATGAACCCTAACCCTTTAAAACCTTAAACCCTAACTTTTTCTAAACTTTCAACCCTTTAAAACATAAAAAACATAAAAACATAAAAAAGTCAAAAAAAGTCACAGTAGCTTAAATTATTATTTAAAATCATGAATTTAAAATATTTCAAAAGTGTCTAAAACTCAAGTTTTATTATTTCATCATTCAAATCTTAATTTGTTTAATCAAAGTGTCTTGCTAACCTTTAAAAAACATAAAACCTAATCTATTTTAATTACCTAAAAAGTCATAGTAGCTTAAACTTTAGAATTTCCAAAGCCTTAATACATGAGATAAATAACCCTAAATAGAAATAGTAGCTATACTTGAACTTTTATTTGTTTTATTCAATTCCATATTTATTTATACCTTGATTTATTTCTTATGCTTTAATTTATTTAATTTTAATACTTGATTTATTTAATTTATCATGGATGGATGTTTATTTTATTGATATTTAAATACTTTTGATGAATGGTTTATTTATGATGGATGATTATTTACTTTTATCAATCAATTTAGACTTCCAAAAGTTGTAAGAGGTATGTTTCCACTTGGTGGGTACCTCATTAGTTAAACATCATGTAATTTAATTTTCTTTTCTATTTTAGAACTTATGTAAAGGGCATATTTCTGCCTTTTGGTAGGTGTCCTATCTAGGCATGTTATGTAAGGACATGTTTCCATCCTTGGATGGGTGTCCATTTATTTGTTTTGTTTTGTTTGGATATTATTTTGATTTTAATACAATGATGTTTCTTTTTATTGTGTGTAATATGGATAATATTGTTATATTTAAGAATTTTATAATATTAAGACCTGTAAAGGAGGCCGGTTCCAATGAACCAGGCGTTGTGGGGGTGCTAGGCCATTTCTCACCTTCCCCACACGTACCCAACTTTCCGAACCCATTAAGGGGTTGGGGATTCTTTAGGAATCGAGTCATCCACCCCTTTCTTTTTCCCGGCTCGTCCGGGTGGCGACTCCATTTTCTCTGGACTTAGGTCCGTGTTCTCTAAGGCCCCGAGCCTAAACAGTGACAAATTCGCAAGAACCATTCCACCGGGAGTGGGGGCGAAAATCCCCGCTCACAGTCCAAGTACCCAATCCTGGGTCCAAGTACCCAAATTCAATCCAATCTCGGATCTAAGTACCCAAATCCAATTCAAGCTCGGGTCCAAGTATCCAAATCAAATTCATTCTAGGGTCAAAGTTGTAACACCCCGATACTCCATATAAGTACTATACATATACCTGGTATACATACATTAAGTATATAAAGTATAAGGATGTCACTTTTCATTCCAATTTAAAACCCTTTAACAGTGTTCAAACCACAATACATTCCTTTAAAGAACATTTACAAAATCATTATACTTTTAATAATCTTACATACATATAATAAGCTTATCTTTATCAAAACTTCATTTATACATATGAATATACTTCATCAGAAATACATCATAATTAAAAATTATACATGTATGCATCACCTTCTAGTTGGTCTCGACAAACTCTTACTCTTCTCGTGGCAACAAGAGACTTCACATCTTCCACCTAGTTACCTGCGCGATTACACATCCGCGCTAAGCCCGAGAGCTTAGTAGTACAAATATAACATATAAACATACATTATAGAAATTCTAACATATAATGAAATATTACTTCCATGTACCAATAGTTTCTTTTCATGTATTTCCTTTTGAATTGCACCTTTCATATATCTCGACTAATTTCATATATTATATACATATCATTATCACCAACTACAATCCATCATTAATATTAATATACACATTACACATCATATTTCATAACATTATTTTATTCACAATTCACCAATCATAAACCATCACTAATAGTCACAATCAATACATCAATACACACATTTCACAACGTACTTCATAACATTATTTTATTCACAATTCACCAATCATAAACCATCACTAATAGTCACAATCAATACATCAATACACACATTACACAACGTACTTCATAACATTATTTTATTCACAATTCACCAATCATGAATCACATTTCCAACAAGGCAATCATTATCACCAACCATAATCCATCACCAATACTCACAATCAACATATCAATACACACACATTACATATCATACTTCATTTCATTATTTCAATAATTATATCATCATCTATTATACACATTCAAAGTTTCTCAATATAGCTAACAACTATGGCATCATATACGAACTTTCCCCCAACCAGGTCGGTTGCCCACTAGGCCTCAGGCCACTACCAATCCCAGGGGTCCGCAGGAGGCAGATAAGAACGTATATAACTATCAGTAAGGTACCTTCCCCCAACCAGGTTGGTTGTCCAAGTTCGGTTGCCCAAGCTCAGGGTCCGCATGGTTCCGCAGGAGGCATATAGGTACGTATAATACTGATTGTACTGAACCTTCCCCCAACCAGGTCGGTAGTCCAAGATCGGTTGCCAAACTCAGGGTCCGCATGGTTCCGCAGGAGGCAGATAAGTTCGCTCATTTATCTCTTTTAACATTACTTTCTCAATTCATTTCCATCATTATCAAATAGGCCAACATGCCTCAACTATCTCATTTGTATAATCATAGCCATTCACAATGGCTTCTCATCACATTTCAATCCACAATATAGCAATTCACCTTTCAATTATACAATCATTCACATCATCATAACTCAGAACATTAGTTTCACATCTCTTTATGTCTCAATTCACATTATACACTTCATCATTCAAGCATACACAATTAACTTCATTGCATATGTATCATATGTATCTTAAATTCATCGTCATATAAACAACATGTCCATTTATTTCATTTCCATCATTATTATCAACCATGATGATATCACATTTCATCATTTCTCAAGACACATTAACGTCATCCATTATTAAAACATTTATCAAAACAAATTCATTGTACATACCTTTTTGTATGATCCTCGCCTCTTTCACACTATATAAGTAATAACACTAGTCACGTTATGTTAACCATATAATAAATTGCATAACATTGTTTATATAGTATCATATGCATCATCATTATCATCAAATGTATGTCCCATCTCAACAATGCAAGATGAGC
This sequence comes from Garcia nutans, assembly GCA_947685225.1. Lineage (NCBI taxonomy): Eukaryota > Viridiplantae > Streptophyta > Magnoliopsida > Malpighiales > Euphorbiaceae > Garcia > Garcia nutans. Next base: position 7,708,279 of record CANTUV010000003.1, on the reverse strand, counting down.
AAAGAATAAAATGAGCAAAGAATAATCACAGTAGCCAACACACTCAAGGGACACGGCCAAGCTTGTGGCCGTGTCTCTCAACACCAATTCAGGCCGAGGCAGACGCGGGCAAGGGACATGGCCGTGTCTCACAACACAAAAGAGGCAGTGGCAAACACAGTCAAGGGACACGGCCAAGCCAGTGGTCGTGTCTCTCCAAAATCATCCAACACGGCCAAATTTCCTTAGACTTGGCCGTGTCTCCCAAAAATATTTAGTTTTGGCCGTGTCTCTTCTTTGGTTTGGCCGTGTCTCTCATGAACAAAAACCCTAAACCAACATTTTTCTTATTCTTTCAATATCAACATCCATTTAACTTACCATTTTCAAACCAAAACCAACACCAATTTAACTCTTTAGCTTAAAATCAACTTCAACACTTATAAACACATGTCAAACATACCTAATCATAACATCAACAAATCACAACTCATCTTAAACACAACTTCAAAATTAACAAAGGAAAATAAGAGAGTACTTACTTCAATTGAAGAAATTTCACAAATCTTCAACTTAACCCTTTGATTCTCCCTTCAATTTGATGTTAGAAATCAAAACACCTCACTTGCTCTCTCTTTCCTTTTGATAGCCGGCCACACCAAATGAGAAGAGAAGAAAATAAATCAAGTCAAACTTTTCTTCTTCTTTTAATCTCCACCATGCAATTCCAACAAAGCAATTACCTAAATGCCCTCATCCATTTAACTTAACTTTTGTCACTTATATGCCCATTTAAGTAATTTCACATATAACAAATAAATATCCTCTTGCATTGACCATCCATTTTGACTTATGTATATGTTATTTATACTACCATATATGCAACATATACACTTCCTTTAAAAATTCTTTTCTCTTTCAAATTAACATATACACTCAATCCAAACAAAACAACAATAATATTCAAAACTACTAGGGCATACATTGGGATATTACAAAAGTACCCAATCTCGGGTCCAATTACCCAAATCAAATTCACTCTCGGATCCAAGTACCCAATCCCGGGTCCAAGTACCCAAATTCTACCCAATCTCGGGTCCAAGTACCCAAATCAAGTTCAGCCTCGGGTCCAAGTACCCAAAACAAATTCAAATAATCATCTCATCAAAAATTAAGTCTTGTTGCTTTTCACTCTCCAAAGTCTTAGATCGTTCAAGTAGGGGCAAACTGTAGACCCTTAATTTTTGACCTAATCCAATCCAATAAATTTTAATTAGTCCAAAATAAATTTTGTGGTATCTTGATTAATTTTAATATTTATTTTAGTAAAAAATGGTGAAGTGAATAAAAAATCAAAAATAATAAAAAATAACAAAAAATCGGCGACAGAAAAATCAACAACGAAAAAATCATCGCCGAAAGTCAGCGCGGGCGAGTGGGCATTTCGCCCGCAGGAGTTTTGTGAGGGTGAAATGGCCCGTAAGCCAATTCGCCCGCCGCCTGTGGCAGCTTTTTTGCCATCGCAATTTTTTTGCAGTAGTTTTTTTTCGCCAGCGCAATTTTTTCGCAGCAGTTTTTTTTTCCACCGAAATTTTTTCGACGCAAATTTTCCGAAACCTAATACAATTAGGTTTCCGTTTCCTTTTCTTAATGAATGTTATATTCCGTGAATCATTAGTTACTTTTTCAAGTGAGAAATCTATTTATAATAAACCTCTTAATTTAGTTTTAATCTAATATAGCATAAAAGCTGCTTTAGTTGATTGAATGGATTAAAACCCAATTAATGGGAATTATCATGAACTGGTCTCCATTTTTGAAAATATAGCTATTGGTTGAAACGTCCGAGGGAAATTTTTAAAAACAAGATGCCCCATGTTGGTATTTTGTTAACTATATTACCTAGGAAAAGAGACTCGCCATTCGTGTGTGGAAGTTGTAAGGTTGGAAGGAACGTTCTATTTGTCTTTGTTTGTTTATTGTTTGTGCATACATACATACATGCATACATGCATCACATCTCATATCATTGATCCTTTCTGGCTCACAGCCCTGGATTATGACAGTTTAAAAGCTTGCGACAATCCGACCTATGTAGGAGATGAAGAATCTAGCAACGACTCAATCACTTTCTCACCAAAAGCAATGGAGTCCGAACAAATTCAAAGAATGGTGGATAACGCCCTCAATGCCAAGATAGAAGAAATAAAAGAGGCCCTAGTCGAGACTATGAAGAATCAATTAGCTACAATTTTAGGGAACAATGCCGAAGCATCTGCTATCACCAAGAAGCCAAAGGAAAAGGGAAGGCTAAGGTTGGTGAAGTGGCTTTTGATGATGACAAGGTAGTCCTTGATGATGATGACGACTGGGCTCAATTCTTCTAAGATCCTTAAGATAAAAAGAAGGAGCCGAAGGTTCTTGAGAAGACAACTATTGAAAAGGTTAAGACATCTGATGTTAAGAAGATGATTGCTGATTTAGAAATGAAATTTGAGAAGAAGCTAAAAATCGAAGAGATGTCCGAGATCGACAAACTATTTGAACAATATGAGGAGGTCCCTTATAAGTTCAAGATGCCTTCCTTCGCTAGGTACAACGGTACTGGAAACCCTCATCTCAATGTGAAGCAGTACATCACTGCCATGCAATCTGCCCGAACCACTAAGGCTCAAATTCTAAGATATTTCATGCTCTCATTGGATCCTATTGTCCAAAATTGATTCAACAACTTAGAGAAAAGTACTCAAAAAGATTGAAACATGTTGCACAAGGCTTTCATTCAACAATATGGATACAATGTCAAGATGGAAGTTACCTTAATGGAAGTTGAGTCCATTAGACAAAGGCCAAATGAGAATTTTATGGACTATGTGAAAAGATGGAGGAATAAGGCTGCTTTGCTCAAGAGAAGGCCAGATGAATACAATCAAATTATAATGATTATGAGAGGAGTGTTACCTAGCCTTCATGAAAGGATGTCTCATACACTCATCTGGGATTTCAAAGATCTTCTCCAAGCTAGTTTGCAAATTGAAGAATGGGAAAGGGAGAAGGATGACTTTTCAATTAGAAGGATTGAGAAAGGGAACTATCAGTCGGGCAATCAAAGCATGTAAAAAGAAGTTGATGTTAATGTCACTAGTCAAGGAGGAATGATGCAATTTTCAGAATTAGGAAAGCCGCTGTCTTGGGTTCTCAATAAGCTAAAAAAGAAGGGATTGTTACAACCCTTGAATCCTTGTCCTTTGCCTAATCCTCTTCCACCTAACTTTGATACTAATGCATTTTTCCAATTCCATCAAAGGCCTGGACACGAAATGGACAATTGTATGAAGTTGAGGCATGAGATCCAAAATCTAATCGACAGTGGTAAGCTACCTGAGCCAGACAAGCCCAATACCAAGAACAATCCTTTGCCTAAATTTGGAAGAGTGTCACCACCAGCAACCTTCATGGTAGGAAAAGGATTGGAAGAAGATTTTGTTTGATCATCCTTTCAAGATGGAAATATTGAACTCAACAAACTTTCCTCAGCTTGAATGTTGCTTTTCAATTTTACTTTCTTTAATATTTAATTGGAACAATCATGTTTTTCAAATTTAAATTTTTTTTAATAAATTACTTTCATCAAAATTTTTGTTGGTCTTTGTTCATTTTGGTGTTCAACCAATGAGGAATTTAACTTAATATTTATAAATTAGCGTATCTATGCATCATGATTTGAATGACTTCACTAGATGAGGGAATTATTCTATAGCATTGAGTTTTGCATGCTTACTTAGAGAGGGCTCTTACATAATTACCTTTGTCTAGATCCTAGTCAGTCTTAGAACATGCTTTGACAAATTTTTGAGGCGAAATTGAACTCTGCTTATTTAAGGGAGAGATGATCTAGGCATTGTTTGGTTAGCCAACAACTAGTATCTACCTAATTAAATCCCTAGTTGTCCCTTTGAGCCTTCATAAAATTTTAACTTTCTTCTCATTGGCACCCTGAGCTGTTGTTACACTTTTGACAAGTCTTATGATCACTAAGATGAAGAAGCAAGAAGATCAAAGAAAGGAATGAATAGCCAAGATCATAAGGATAGTTGATGTTCTCAAGACCATAAGGGTAATTGAAGTTCACCTAATATCTCCAGTCTATTCAGATAACATCAGAATAACAAATGATTTATCCCTGTTAAAGGAGATTTATGTCACTCCACTCATCCATTATTAGAAACCCAAGTTGGTACAAACAAGGCAACTCTTTTAGAGCTAGAACCAAAAAAAAAAGAAGAAGAAGAAAAAGAAAAGAAAAGAAAAGAAAAAGAGTAAATAAAAGGAAAAAAAGAAAGATCAAACCTAAAAAGGTGGTTCAGAAAGCCAACTGAGTTCTCTTTTACCTAAAACAGCAAAAGGCTTCCATTTACTTTATAAGGACAGTTTGACTTGAATTGGTCCAACCCAACCAAAGATTCGATCAAAATCACAGAAAAAGGAGAAAAGTCACCCAGTTTTTGAAAGTTCTGTGCTTGACGGTCCTATAAGGAAGAAGGACAAAATGATAAAATGCTCAAAGAAAGGGAAGAGTAAGAAAAATAAAATAAAGAAAAGGGAGAAGAAGAAGAGAAATGAATTTGGGTACCAAACTTTTTGCAAGGGCAAAGACTGTCCTAATCAAGATCGAGATTAATGCCAAGAAGATAGAAGGAATTTGGAGTCTAGCAAGATTGCTCCCAGATGCCTAAAGTTCAAACAAGAAACTTGTAGTGTGAGGGTTTGTCCATTGTGTCACATCAGCTCCAACTTACAAATGGCCTTCATTTAACCCATGTCCCTTATAGACCCCATTTCAAGCCTATCAAAGACCTGTTGATCTCTCTTGATAGGTAGAGTCTATTAGTGGAGATAGTTTGAATAGGCATGCATATGAGATAGATAATATTCAAACTCAATGAGACCTTTGGCCAAGTAATGTGTATGTGCCTATCTGAAGCGCAACAATTCTTACTTAAATAGAAATGATTCCTGAGTTTAGTATGGTAACTGGGGTGTCATGTTATAGATATGTTAATTTAAAAAATTGAGTCCTGAGGTACAATGACATTGATTCGACAAAGCCAAGATTTGATTTCAAAAACAAAATTCAAAAATATATATATATATAATATACAAAGCCTTCAAGTTAAGGGGAGTATGTTGAACTGTCGAATCTCGAAAGACACATTGGGCAAAGTAAATGATTATTGGAAATGTCATGAAGAAGCTACCAACTAACATGCTGAAACATAGTTTGAAATGGATGTATCCCTGACTCTGCTGCTTGGGGCTTCCATTATTCATGTTCTAAACATCTTGAAGATAAAAGTCATAAACGCAAAGCTTTCTTTCATTCCAATGCAAGACTTGAACAAGCATAAAAAAGGAACCAATGAGAACACTTCAGCTAATCACCTCAGTCTATGAGTTGATGGAACCACTGTAAGTATTACTTATGCATATCATGCATACATGATCATATCAAACTACATTTTTTTTATCAAAGTGAACAACAGACACTCTATGAAGCAATCATAAAGAAGATATTGAATCGGCGGGGGGGGGGGCATGGAAGAACCATTTCTTGAGGAAGCTCTAGTCATTTCATAAAAGAAAGAAGAGATGCATGCTTATGCAAAGAACAAGACAAAATACAAACATCAATCAGAGCTTGCATAAAAAAAATCTTTGGTTTGAGCCTACACAAGGGGCAAAGTTTTTCCTTTTCAATTTTTTAAGTTTATATACAAAATATTTTCAAACTCACTTGCAAAAATTTAGCCACGCAAGGGGCAAGGAGAAGATATGAGGGCCAACTAAAAATAGCTGAATTTTTTCAAAAGGAAGAACAAAAGAATGGAACAACTAGTTAAGCCAGAATCCTTAACTGATAAAAGGTCAATGAAATCCAATTCAATCTCGGCCCAAATACCCAAATCCAATTCAATCTCGGGTCCAAGTATCCAATCATGGGCTTAAGTACCCAAATCAAATCTAGTTTCAGGTCCATGTACCCAATCTCGGGTCCAAGTACCCAAATTCAATTCAGTCTCGGGTCCAAGTATCCAATCTAGGGTCCAAGCACCCAAATTCAATTCAGTCACGGGTCCAGGCACCCAAATTCAATTCAGTCATGTGTTTAAGTATCCAGTCTCGAGTCTAAGCACCCAAATTCAATTCAGTCTTGGGTCCAAGTATTCAATCTCGGGTCCAAGTACCCAAATCCAATTCAATCTCGGGTCCAAGTACCCAATCATGGGCCCAAGTACCCAAATCCAATCCAATTTCAGGTCTAAGTACCCAATCTCGAATCCAAGTGCCCAAATTCAATTTAGTCTCAGGTCCAAGTATCTAGTCTCGAGTCCAAGCACCCAAATTCAATTCAGTCACGGGCCCAAGTATCTAGTCTCGGGTCCAAGAACACAAATTCAATTCAGTCTCGGGTCTAAGTACTCAAACTCAGGTCCAAGTACCCAAATCCAATTTAATCTCGAGTCCAAGTACCCAATCATGGGCCTAAGTACCCAAATCTAATCCAGTTTCAGGTCCAAGTATCCAATCTCGGGACTAAGTACCCAAATTCAATTCAGTATCAGGTCCAAGTATCCAATCTCAGGTCCAAGCACCCAAATTCAATTCAGTCAAGGGTCTAAGCACCCAAATTCAATTCAGTCACTGGTCTAAGTATCTAGTCTCGAGTCCAAGCACCCAAATTCAATTCAGTCTCGGGTCCAAGTATTTAGTCATGGGTCCAAGTACCCAAATCCAATCGAGTTTCGGGTCCAAGTACCCAAATTCAATTCAGTCATGGGTCAAGTACCCAAGCACGGGTCCAGAACCCAAATTACTCTTAAGTTTAGAACTTAGCATGGGTCCAGAGCCCAAATTACTCTTAAGTCCAGAACTTAACTCGAGTCCAAAACCCAAATTACCCTTAAGTTCAGAACTTAGAATTGGTCCAAAACCTAAATTACCCTTAAGTCTTAAACTTAGCTCGGGTCCAGAATCCAAGTCTTTTCTGAGTCCAGAACTCGAACCGGGTCCAAGACCCCTACCATCTCGGGTCCAAAACCCAAGTCTTTTTCGAGTCTAGAACTCAAACCGGGTCCAGAACCCAAAACCCAAACCATCTTAGGAAAATTAAAAATTAAGTCTTGTTGCTTTTCACTCTCTTCTACCAAGTCTCAGATCGTTCAAGCAGGGGGCAAACTGTACACCCTTAATTTTTTACCCAGTCAAATTTGATAGTCTAAAATGATTTTTGTGGCATTTAAATTATTTTAATAATATTTTAATTACTTATAATATTTAATAGTTATTTTTAATAAAAATAAAAATATAAAAATATAAAAAATGTAAAAATAAAAATCAGGAAAATCGGCGAGCGACGCGTGGCAGCCCATTTCGCCTCAGAAATTGTCTACGGTGAATTGGGCAATGCCCAGCTAGCCTGTTGCACCCGTAGCCCACAACAATTTTTTGCTAGCATAATTTTCACAAGCGCAGCTCGTGGGCTTGACAGCCTGCACGCTGCTGATTTTTTTTACCAAACCTTGTTTTGCATGGTTTTGTAATTTTTCCTAAATAGTTAGTATTTTCTTATTAAAATAGGATTATGTCTTTATTTTTTCTTATAAATATCACATTAAAAGACAATAACGAGGGAGGGAAAAAAACCCTAGGATGAAAAAAGGAGACAAAAAACCCTAGGAGAAAAAATGGGAAAAAGGAATGAGCAACAAGTGAGCATTCATCAATCATCAATCCATCAAAGGTTGCATCATTGCCTTTGTTATTGTTCATCCAGAAATTAGTTTTTTGGTGGAACCAACTACGCAGGTTTGATCTTTAATCATAAATTATATGTTCACAGTAGCTTCGTTTTCTTTGATTAATAAGAATATGCATTAACTTGATCTTTGTTTTAATAACTTTAATTGTTTAATTTAGTTAATACATTAATCAGCTGATTTTCAAAACTCAACTAGCATGTTTTATAAAAACTTAAAACCATCCAGTAGCCTAAGTCATTGATTAAATTATCAAAACCCTAAATTGTTCTTTTGTTTGCAAAAGTTTAAATCCATAAATCTTTCTCTCGTAAACCCTAAATTTCTTAATCATCTAAATCCTAACTTATTTGTTTGAAACTTCAAAATGTCTTCTTAATTCTCCAAACCCTAATCTTCTTTACAGTTTCTAAAAACTTTAATCTTAATCATTTCTATAAAACTCTAAATTGTTTTCTTAAATCCTAAGATCGAATATGTTTTCCAAAATATCAAAAACCCGAAACTATCTTATTAATTCTCAAAACCCAATCCAATAAACCCTAGTTTTCCTAAACCCTAATTCTTAAAACATCAAAACCTTATGACAAGTTCATTAACACCCTAAAGCCCTAATCCAGTGAAACTAAAACCCAATATTGTAAATTTAAAATCCTAATTCCTAGCTCAGTAACCATAATCTTCAGAACCTAAAATCTTAAATTCCAAATCTCAAACCCTAATTTTATTTACTTGGTGAATTAAATTCCAGTTTTAATTATTTATTTGGTTTGCTATTTTTTATTTGATGAATGATTTATTTTATTTATGACGTAAGTTTTATTTTAGTTATAACACTTGAATGATTTAATTTTACTTAATTATTTATTTGGTATTAAAATTGTAAGAGGTATGTTTCCATTATTGGGTATCTCATTAATTAATTTTTATGTAATTTAAATTGTTTTTATATTTAGGAATTGATGTAAAGGACATGTTTTCACCTTTCGAAGGGTGTCCTATTTAGTTTTAGACATGGACGATGTAAGGACATGTTTTCATCCTCGGATGGGTGTCCATATATTTGCTTTGTTTGGACATTGCTTTGATTTTAATATAATGATGCTTTATTTTAATTATTGTATGTAGTATGGATAATATTGTTATATTTAATAATTTTATACTATTAAGACCTGCAAAGGAGACCGATTCTAATGAACTGGGAGTTGTGGGGGTGCTCAGCCATTTCTCACCTTTCCCACACATACCTAACTTTCTAAACCCATTAAGGGGTTGGGGATTCCTTAGGAATCGGCTCCATTTTCTCCGGGCTTAGGCTCATATTCTCTAAGGCCCCAAGCCTAAATAGTGCCGAAGTCACAAGAACCATTTCACCAGGAGTGGGGGTGAAAATCCTCGCTCACGCAAAGAAAAAGAAAAGAAAAAAATAAAAATAAAATAAAATCCAAAGTAATAAAAATTTAATATTATTGATGTTGAAATTGTTGTCATCATTGGCAACGACATCAAAAACTTGTCGTGCTAGATTTACCTTTGCTAGTGCACAGTACTTCTAACAAGCGGTAAAGAGTAGAGTATCGTTCCCATGAGAAAGGGTTAATCTCAAATACCAAATAATTAAATTATTTATTATTTGGAAAAGCAATTTATATTAATATTAAGAAAACTAAAATAATTAAACTAAAAATTTAGTAAATTAAACTTTTATATTTAAATACTAGGATTAGACTTCTTGAATGGATTATTTATGATTTTTCTAAGGTATTAACTCACTATTATCATTTTTGAATATTGGTTGAATCTTTCTAAGTTATCTTTTAGTATCTCTCAGGTACTAAAACTAATATTGATTTTAACTCTTGTGTCTACTCTCGAGATCACAAGTAATTAAAGTCAATTCACTAAGATTTGTGAAGAAATTTAAAAAACCTCTTAAATGTTCTTCTTTTCTTTAAGTAAAAACTTCTAAAGATTATTATCTCCTGGAACTAATATTATACTTTCACTCTCACTTCATCACATAACATCTTAGATCTAACAATTATTGATTATGTAATTATAGCTTTATGCACAAAGAAAATAAAATAATTAAAGAGAAATATTTATTGAACTAAATAACTATTAAGATCACTATAAAATAATAAAAAGAATTGTCTAACCCTAATTTAGGGTTTAGCTAGACATAATTTATGTTTTGTAAAGCCACACTTCAAAAATATAATCATTCTGGATTTTATAATAGAAACACATCAAATTCTATTGATAACAAAAAAAATATAACTAAAATAATAACTAAATATTATGCAAAATATGGCTTTATCAATTTATAATAATATATGTCTAATGTACTGAAAGCAAATTGAATATTGAACCTTATTGAAAGCAAATTGAATATTAAGCCTTATTGAAAGCAAATGCAATATTGAACATTACTTTATTATAAAAAAAATAATATTGTTTTTTAAAAATTATTTCAATAAATTATAAAATAAATTTAATGCTTAATTGCAATTATTATTTTTAACAATACAAATCCATGAATTTAAAATGCTATTGAAATTTAAATAGATAAAATTTTTTATATTTAATAGTATTAGTTTTATAATAACAAATAAATGTGATATAATTTTATTCATGTTGAATCTTATTTTGGAGGGAAAGTATATTCTATATTGAATAAATTATTTTTCAAATTAGTTAATGTATTTTGTAGTTTTTATTTTTTTAAAATTAATAAAATATCATAAATTAAATTAAATAAGATTGAATTAGATTAAAATTAAAAGTTTGAATTATAAAATTATAAAAATAAAAAAAAAATTCAAACATATTTAATTTTTTTCTAAAATAATAATCTGTTTAGGAATTTTTTGAATAAATGTTACAAAACATTCATAATTTTTAAGTTTTAAAATTAAAGTTAAATATAAACTATAATTTTAAATTGAGTTATTTAAAAATTTAAATATTAATATCAATAGAGAAAGAAAATTAAAAATCAAAATATTAATATTCCCATACCTAATTAAGAGTCACTGAAGATATATGCATATATTTTATTTATTAATAAGATAGTTTTGTAATACCCTTATAACCTATATACAAACAACACATATACTTCGTATACGTACTATATGCATATAGAATATAAGAATGTCACTTTAAAAAAGTATAAAAACCTCAACTTTTCAAAATACTTTTACATTCATTCACATTCAAAACATTCTTTATAAAAATAATGCCCATCTTTAGTTACACATACACTCATAATGTCTCAAAAATACATTTATTATATAAATGATATACATTTAAGTTATACAAATCAAAATTGCATGATTTAAAATATATTATAGATGTATGTTATACCTTATATGCTAAGTTGGTCTTATGGCATCGTCACTCTTCTAACTATCAACTACAATTCGAATCTGTCTAATTAGCAACATTTTTTCACCTGTGGGATTCACATAACCGTACTAAGTCTTACAACTTAAGTGGTACATATTTAAAATAACAACAAACTCTATAGTAACATTCAATATGCTTTACAATACTCATATAAACCTTTATTACTTTTTAATGTAGATCAAGTATACATAAATAACACCAAGCTCAATATACATGTACAATCACACACACACACACACACACATCCTTTATTTCATAAATTATTTATCAACATTACCCATATATTAATCATCTTTTCCCATTATCTTAACATATATATATATATATAAACACATCACAATCACACATACACGTTGGGCCCAACACCTTATACAATTTCATGACCCAGCTCTACTTAGGTATAATCCTAATCTTTATCTCTTGACCTAGCTCTGCTCAGTTCAAACTCATGCCTAATTTCATGACCCATCTCTACTCAGGTCATCTCAGTCTTTAGAGCCAGCTTTGCTCAGGTCATCTCAGTATATTTATCATCAATCTTAGCTCCCTCAATAATTAATTATATAGGACTGACAATCACACATTCACTTCCATATTCATATTTTCTTTGCATTTATCATTTCCCATCTTTCACACATTACTTTCTCATCCCCACATATCAATCACATAATCTCATTATTTTAATCACATTCATAATATAACACTTTTTTCATCTTTCTCTTATCATACTACATATTCACATATTCATTTCACACTATATCAACATATATGAACTTTGCACAACCCAATGATAACATTCCTCTCAGTTCACATCACACGGCAGTGTAACCCTAAAGGAACACTCTTGTGTCTTTTAAAACAACACTGCCATCTATTCTTGAAAAATTAAGTAAATTGTCGTGTCATCCCAAAAGACATCCCGTGTGTTCTCATTCAATCACAACTTACACATTTTCAGATGAGCAATACAAGTAACAACTAAACTTCACTTCAACATATGAACAAACCAAATATGTACAAACTTTTATTAAGTCAAGTTTCAAGCTCTCTCCACCAAAAGCTCTTCTACACTCCTATACCAAATGCACATAAACATATCATTAGATCTCTATTCATATAATCATCAATTAAACCATTAAAATCACTTTTAATCACTTCCTGCTAAAAACCCTCAATTTCACATAACCTCTTCATCAGCCTTATTCTTTTCAATTTTAAATTATTTACATTAATTAATCATAAATTCATCACATATACACCATGTCAACATTAAATCAACCCTTTACCATCATTTTTAACAACTCCACCAAAAACTTTATTTTCATCAATCGTATCCTTTCTCAACCAATTTTACCACCAAATAATCATATCCAACATATTAACCTTTATTTCTATCAAACCACCATTATTTGTAAAATTTTTACTAAAATATCAACAAAACCTTATTTCCACCACTTACTACTTTTCTCAAACTTCAACCTACCCAACTTATTTCCAATATTTAACCATAAAAGCATTGCTTACACATCAATATAACATCAACACAATGCATTACAATAATTATAATGTTCTCCATCCAAAATCTTGAATTATCTGTAACCCTAAACCAACTCTTTAATAATTCAAAGTTCATTTAAGCATAGTTTTAAGTTTAAACCCTCACTAACACACTTAATCACAACTACAAAATAATCCATACTCAATTCTTTCCTCATTTAACTCCATATTCAGTTACTTTCACAAGATAATCCATAAACAATCATTATCCTAAGCTATCCATAATCAAATATCACTTCAATTTAATCCATAATCACTTATTATTACAAATCAATCCATAATCCATTATTTTCACAAATTAATCTAGAATCAATTATTATTATAAACATAATTACTTGTTTTTACAAATAGTCCTTAATCACTTATTACCACTAATTAGTTCATTATCAACTAAATTAACCCATTAAATCAATTCCTAATTTCCATTAGCAATTTAAACTAAGGAAAGACTCATTAAATAGTAAATTATGTAATATACAAACACGTGCCTCTTCAATTAGATTTTCCATTCCCTTTCTCAATTTCTCTTTGGTTTTGTAATGATTTTATTTAAGAATCTCAAATATAATCATTAAATTCACCCAAAATTATGGATTATTTACTTAAGGTTCGTTGATTTTTAAGTAAAGAAATGGAAGAAGAAGAAGAAAGAAAAGAGATGGTGATGGTGAAGATGAGGTTGCAGAAGAAGAAGAAAACTCTAACTTTATTCTCATCTTTCTTTCTATCCATATGTTTAAATATTTATATATATATATATATTAATTAATTTAATTAATTACTTAATTCACCAACATCCTAGACATTTCTTTACTTATATAATTTCTTAACCTTTCTTACTTTTTCCTTTTTACCTTTTCATCTACCTTTGTCATTTAGTGCATTTATACTTTATATATATCTTATGTATATTTTTCATATATTTTACATATACACTACTATTAATTCTAAAATTAACCCTCCATATAAAAATTTTAACTTATGTCCAAAATTATGGATATTACGGGTTCAAATTTATGAAAATGTTCTAGGAAATGCTAAATGTTAAACCATTCTTCTACCATATCTATATATGAAAATTCTAACCTATTTATGCTTTTAATATCTTAACTCGGGCAATTTATGAGTCTATATAATTAAGACTCATGCTTTACAATTTAATTCTAGATTTGATGTTTTCATAAATGAATGGATTATTATAAATAATTAAAACTGAGATTGTGAAATTGAATTTGAAGTTTGAATTATTTTTTCCTCCATTAAAGTAATAGTATTTTTTCATATATTATAGTAATATTTTCTTTTTATATAATAATGTCCAAAAAGGAAATTTTTTTTATTGTTCACTCATTAAATTAAATTTAAAGAATAAATTATTGACCTCAATTTTATATAATATATAATATTATATAAGAAAAGTAAAATAAATGACAAAATAAAAAGAGACAAATTGCTATTTAGGAAACATTCTATAAAGTGAAAAGAAGCAAATATATATATATATACCTATAGGCAAGACAGCAAAAGCTAGGTGGTACTTGACATACTAACACAAAGTGTCACATTGATTGGAAAAGAAAGACAAACAACAATGGTAAAATAGAAAATTAAAAAAGAAGACAAGTTTAAAGGGAAATATATTTTTTTAAAAAAAATTGAAATATAGTATTTGAGCTAGGGTAATTCTTTTTCATTTTCATCAAATATTGCTTCTGTTTTATGAGTGCTTGGATACTCCATTACCAACTGCAAACTAATTCAAACAAATACTGAGACTTAATTTAGTTACAATTTTGCACTTCATAAGATTTTTTAATTTTCTTAGTCAATAAAAAAATACTTAAATATATATGAATTACTATTATTATTCTTTTTAAATTCAACCATTATCTTTAACATATTGAATATTAATATAAAAAAAATGTTAGCCCTTTGAGCAATAAGTTCAGCCCATTAATCTAATGGTAAAAGGAATAAATAAGTGATTGGTATATGCATGGTTGGAAACAAAAAAGAAAAAAAAGGAAAGAAACCGACTTTGAGTCTGTTTTAGTTTTCTGTGGCCACCATCAGTATAAATGAAAACAAAACTTTTGTTTCTCTTTGGTTCTTCTTTGGGTAGCAAATAGAGGAATAGAACACAAAAGGAAAAAAGGCCAAATTTCATGATTTTTTGTTAGCTTTTATTTTGATAGTTTTCATCAAAGATTCCAAGCAGTTATTAGACCAATTTTGGATTATTCACTAGTTTTCTTGGTGTATTTTATTTCTTCAATAGTGGATTTTATTGCAAAACTTATCCCATGGTTTTACCTCAACACTGGAGAATTTTTCTATGTTAAATCTTGTGTCTTGCTTCTGTGGTTGTTCTTTGCTTGTTACAATTCTTTTTGGTTATTAATTGATATTATTTGGCTTGAGATTATTTTAATTAGCATAATTAATTATTATCCCAATAAGTGGTATTAGAGCCTAGTTCTTTGAGTGTGTAATGAATTATATAAATTAAAATGGAGGAATTCATTATAATGATTAATTATTAGCTTTAAAATATTCAATTTAGAAGTCGAATATTGAGGATCTTCTTTATTTTAAGGACCTATATGATCCTATAAAATTATAATTTTCCAAGCCAAGTGAGACATCTGATGATGATTGGGAGAAAATCATAGGAAAACTATTGGTACTATCTGGAAATACGTAGATAATAATGTCTACCATCATAAAAACAAAGAAGTTGATGCTCATAAATTATGGCAAATTTTGGAAAATATGTATGAGAGGAAAAGTTCTCAGAGTAAACCTTTTATTATTAGAAAGCTTGTGAATTTGAAGGTAATGGATAGACGGTCATTAAAGAACACTTAAGTAAATTTCAAGACTTGGTAAATCAATTGAGCATCATGAAGAAAATTCTACATGATAAATTTCAGGTATTATTGCTCTTGAGTTTTTTTGCCAGACAGTTATGAGACCTTAGTAGTATCTCTTGCTAACTCTACTCCAAGCAGTGTTTTCTTTTTATCCTTTGTATAATGAGGAGACTAGAAGAAAGGATATGAGCATCGATACTTTATAGGCTTGTTGCAACTATAGAGAGCAAGGGAAAAAGTGAAAGCTGAGGTCCAAAGGGACACTATAAATCCAGAGGCAAGTCACAATTGAAAGGTAAATTCAATTATTATCATTGCAACAAGGAGAAGCATATTAAACGATATTGTAGAGCTTTGAAAAAGGAAAAGAATAATGAGAAATCAAAAGAAGTTTGATGGTCAGAATACCACTGCAACTGTAGCTAATGTTAGTGAAGAGATGGTTGTACTCTCCATTGTTGAGGAGCATAAAAATATTGCTAATTTTGATAAAGTATAGGTTGTTGATTCAGTAGCACCCTACCATGCTACACTGAGGAGAGATGTCTTTGTTGAGTACAAAGCAAGTATAGTGGATATTGGATCTACATAGTAGTCACAATATCTTTGTAAACTCACTAAAGGTTTGATTGTAGCTGCTAGAGGTAGATTAAAGATGGGTAACACCAGCTTTGTAGATATAATCGGTATTGGTGAATTCTATATTCAGACAAAAGTTGGTTGTATATTGAATTTGAAGAATGTATGACATGTGCCAGATGTCTGCCTGAATTTGATTTCTAATCATGTCTTTGATATAGATAGTTATTACAACACATTTGGTCATAAAAAGTGAAAACTTGCCAAAGGTTTGATTGCGGTTGCTGGAGGTAGATTGTGTTATATACTCTACAAAACTCAAGTGAAGACAATCAAAGGTTCTCTAAATGTAGTTGAAGATGATGCTTTGCTAGACTTATATCATAAGAGTTTGGCTCACATGAGTGAGAAAAGGTTGCAAAATTTTGATAAAGAAGTCCCTCATTCCTTTTGCCAAAGGTTTGTGTCTAAACCCTAGTGATCATTATTTATATGACAAGCAACATAAAGTCTTATTTAGTAGTTCATCATAAAGGAAAAAATGTACTTGAGTTAGTTTACTCTTATATATGTTGTTATGTGGATACAATAGGAGGTAGTAGATATTTCATCATTTTTATTAATGATGCTTTATAAAAGTTTTGGGTCTTTCTTCTAAAAGGAAAATGTTAGGTTATTCAATGCTTTAGGAAGTTCCATACAATGGTAGAAAGAGAGAAAGGAACATCCTTAAAGTGTCTTCGCAATGACAATAGGGGTGAATATACTTCAAAGGACTTTTAGAATTACTGATTAGAGTATGGAATTATACATGAGAAGACTATTCATGGTATTCTACAACATAATGGTATAATTGAAATGACAAATGAACCATCTTGGAGAAAGTTAGATGCATCCTAAAAATGGCTAAACTCTCTAAGCCATTTTTGGGTGAAGTGCTCTACACTGCCTGTTACTTGATGAATTGCTCTCCATTAGCTTCTTTGGATTTTGATATTCCTAAGATAGTATGTTCTAGAAAGGATGTTGCTTACTCTCATTTAAAGGTATTTAGAAGCAAGGCTATTGTGTATGTGCCTAAGGAATAAAGACATAAACTTTATGATAGCATTATTCTATGCATTGTTTTGGGTTATGGAGATGCAAAATTTTGATACAAATCCAGTGAAGAGGAAAGTTATCAGTTCCAAAGGTGTAATCTTACATAAACATAAGACTTTGATGGACTTTGAGATATCAAGGGAGACTACAAGTAGTGATGAAATTTCTCTTCCTGTATTATTTCTCGTTCAATAAAAAATTCCATAAATGAGAGAGAATTGCTTGAAGAACATGGAATTGATGATATGGTTGTACCAGTTGATGTTGATAATGATGTCGAGTAGGGGGATCAACCCCTTCCTCCTCAGATTATAGAAGAACCTCAAATTAAAAGGTCAACTAGAGAACATCATCCATCTACTAGGTATCCCAGTTTTGAGTATGTAATAGTTAATAAAGAGGGGGAACTAGAAAGCTTTCATGAAGTTTAGAATCATAAAGAGAAGGCTCGGATGAAATTGATGTAAGAGAAGATGAGTTCTTTAAAAAAGAGCAATAGTTATGAGCTTGTTGAACTTCTAAAAGGTAGAAAAGCCTTGAATAACAAATGAGTATGCAAACTTAAGATGGATAGAGAGAAGCTAGTGAAGTATAAAGTTCATTTGGTAGTAAAAGGCTTCAATTAGGAGGAAAGGGGTTGATTTTAATGAGATATTTTCTTCCATTTTGAAGATGAGCTCCATTCAAATGAATCTTGGTTGACTGCTAGCTGGATCTTGAGTTTGAACAGTTAGATATGATAATTGTATTCCTTCAAGTTGATGTGGAGGAAGTAATCTATAGGGAGCAACCAAAGGGATTTGAAGTAAAAGGGTATATTTTTCATATTGAAGAAGAGTTTTAATGGGTTGAAAAAGGTTTCGATACAGTGGTACAAGAAATTTAGCCTTTTCATTATGAGTCATGGTTATACCAAAATGAATATAGATTATTATGTGTACTTCAGGAATTTCTAGATGTTAAATTAGTGATCTTTTGCTCTATTTATATGATATATTGATAGTAGGATAAGATGCTATAGTAATCAATGGATTGAAAAGGACTTGCTTGGCTTCTTTGATATGAAGGATTTGGATCCAGCATGATAGATTTTAGGCATGTAGATTGCTCATGAAAGGAAAGCTAAGAAGTTGTGGCTATCACAGGAGAAGTATGTTGAGCAGGCTCTAAGCATATTTTATATGAAGAATGCTAAGCTAGTTAGCACACCTCTTACTAATCACTTAACACTTAGCAAGAAACCTTGTCCTTCTGCTAAAAAATAAAAGGAACAAATGGAAATGATTTTTTAATCCTCTGCAGTTGGGAGTTTAATGTATGCAACGGTTTGCTCCAAACCAAATGTTGCTCATGTTGTTGGTTTGGTCAACAAGTTTCTTTTAAATCATGGTAAAGATCACTTGGAGGAGGTCAAATGGAATCTCAAGTATTTGAGAGGTAATTTTATGATGTGCTTATGCTTTAGAAGCTCAAAACCAATCCTAGAACGATATACAGATGCGAATATGGTATGTGAACTTGATGACAGGAATTCAACTTCAAGATATGTGTTTACTTTTATAAGGGGATCTATATCATGGCAATCTAAATTTAAAAAGCGTGTTGCTTTGTCCACAATTTAGGCAGAGTATATACTTATGATTGAATAAGGTAAAAAAATGATTTGATTGAAAAGCTTCCTCGAAGAGTTAGGTTTTAAGCAAGATAAGTATGTGATGAATTATGATAATTAAAGCACTCTAGATTTGAGCAAGAAAGCCACATACCACTATTTGACGAAGCATATTAGTTTGAGATACCATTAGATTCATGAAATGGTGAATAATTAAGATATGTTATAAAAGAAATAAAAATTGGCAAAAATCCAGCTAACATGTTGACCAAGGTCGTAACTCTTGACAAGCATTAGTCCTGCACCAAGATGGTGGGACTGTGTCGACCCTTAATTTTTGCCCTAGATGAATTTGGTCCTAATTAAAAACCCAAGTTGAATTTGGTCAAATTTTAAAATTCCAAATCAAATCCAATCCAATTGTAAAAGCTTAAATTATGTTCGATCCAATTTTAAAATTCCAAATCAAGGATGGTCCAATTTTAAAAAGTCCGAACCAAGCCCCTTTTAACTCAAAATGCCAAAACATGGTGAATTGAGCATGCCAATTCGCCATGAGCTAAGATTGTGGCTAATTAGCCTTGGCCAATTTAGCTTATGGCAAATTGGCCAAGGCCAATTCATCATAATCCCTTAAATTTGGCCTAATTAATTTTGGTTTAGTTTTAATTATCTATAGACCCTTAATTTTAGCATGGATTAAATTAAGTCCTGAATAAAAGGGCTTGGTATAATTTTAGAAGCTTAAACCTAGTCTGGCATAAACTTAAAAGCTTAAACAGTTTGAATTAAGTCTGGTTTAATTTTAGAAGCCCAAAATAAAGAT
Organism: Garcia nutans; assembly: GCA_947685225.1. Classification (NCBI taxonomy): domain Eukaryota; kingdom Viridiplantae; phylum Streptophyta; class Magnoliopsida; order Malpighiales; family Euphorbiaceae; genus Garcia; species Garcia nutans. Next base: position 7,688,527 of record CANTUV010000003.1, on the reverse strand, counting down.
GAACCGACTTAATCTGACCCAAACTAGTTTTGTTTGACCCAAAACCTAGAAACCATGTTGAATTGGAGAGCCAATTCAACATAGGCCAAAGTTTATGTCGAATTGGCACTTGCCAATTAGACATGGAGCCTTATAATAAGGCTCATGTCGAATTCGAACACGAGCTTGGCTCCATGACAAATTTGCAATGTGTTCGGCCCTGATTTCAAGCAAGTATAATTTTAATTGGAAATCATGAATAGGCTCAGTCCACATACTGATGGTTAACCTAATTTGTTCATTATAAATAGAGGATTAAGCAGCACTTAATGGGTCATCCACAATTAACAAATCGAGAATGATAAAAGTAGAGATAGAATTAAAAAAGGGGAAAGCAACACACAAAAATTTAAAAAACACACAACAACTAACAAGGAGGCAGTAGCCATCATTGTTTTATTAGTTTTTGTTATAGTTTTATGTCTTGTTTATTATGATAATTATTGTTTTATTTAGATATTTTGTTAGTTTTAATCGGTTTGTTTGGTGTTTTCATTAATTTTGGTAGTTTTAGTTTATTTCAATGTTTAGGTCGTTTTTGATGTAGTCTTTAGTATTGTGTTTATGTTGTGTTGGTTATTGTCTATTGATTTCTTGTTTAGATTTGTTTTGAGTTTTGTGTTAGGTTAAAAAGGCAAGGAAGCAAATTTGAAGGAGAAAGTGGCAGTGGCTGACACAGGCAGAGGACACGGCCAAGTCACTGGCCGTGTCCCATACCAAGATTAAATTGAAGAACAAGTCCCAGTAGCAGACACAAGCAAGGGATACGGCCAAGTCATCTGGCTGTGTCCCTCCAAAAAGACCCAACACGGCCAAGTCAAGCTTCACTTGGCCGTGTCTCACTTGGTTCCATAGGAAAGAGATCACAATTGCACAGAAGCGAACACAAGCAAGGGACACGGCCAAGTCATCTGGCCGTGTCCCTCAAACATAGTCCAACACGGCCAAGTCAGGCTTCATCTGGCCGTGTCACTCAACCAAAGAAGAAAAGAAGGAAAAGGCAAGCAGTAGGTGACACATGCAAGGGACATGGCCGTGTCACCTGGCCGTGTCCCTCCAAAAGCCACTCACACGGCCAAGTCACATCTGACTTGGCCGTGTCCCTCATGAAGAAAACACTCAACGGATTTTTAAAGCGACGTTTCATATAAAAGGAAGGGGAGAGCTTAGGGTTTGAATGGTTGACGATTTGGAGATTAGTTTTCAGCCGTCAGAGAGCAGAGATTAGGGTTTTTACCTTGTGTTCTTGAATTTTGATTAAACTTTGGATCAAAACTAGCTAGATTAGATTGTTCATGCTAGTTATTCATTCTTCTTGTAAGATTTGAACAAGAGATTATTCAGAAGCTTCAAGGAGTTGTAACTTGGTTTTGTTCTCGAACTTATTCTCTTTATTTTATTTGAATGGATATTATCATGTCTATTTTGATTTCTTTGAACATTAATGAGATGAATATGTTTGATTGCATTATGAACTAATTTGATCTAGTCTAGGGTTTGTATGGATCTACTATGATTGTATGAATTGGTTATTCTCTTAGCTAATAATTTCTTTTGCCTTTATTGAATGAAATATTGTTACATATAATTGATTGGCCACCAATTGTGTGTTTTAGGTATTAGATGATGGATTGAGAGATGAAGTCTAATGCTGGAACAATTCAATTAAGGACTTAGGTGAATTAGAGATATAACCTATTAAAAAGATTGTTTCAATTATAACAAGATTAGTTGTAAGAGGGTTGAATGCGAGAGCTATTTCCTTGACTCAATTAATTAAGTTGTTTGAGATTTAATCTTTGAAATTAAATTAGTTAAGAGGAATAACCGTTCATACATATCAGTAGTAGAGAAATGCAAACCCTAGACCCTTTTATCAAGTGAATCAAAACATCAGTTCTTGTTTACTTTTATCGTTTTAAACTTCAATTAAACCTTTTCATTACTTAGCAATTTAAATTTCTTTAATTACTTGTTACTTTTAATTTGATAGTCAATTACCCACTTTGGCTTCCTTGAGAGACGACCTTGGGGCGATCACCTTTGCTACAGCTACCTCGTATACTTGCGAGTGACGCTTTGTGGTAGAGTTAATTTGAGCGCAACAAGTTTTTGGCGCCGCTGCCGGGGAAGCTAATTGGCGTAATTGTTTATTAAAAAAAATACTTTGGATTATTTTTCATTGTTTTCATTTTATTTTATTTGTCTTTTGCTTTTGATATTTCTTTTTCTAGAAATTTCTTTTTATGCAAGGCAGGAGATCACTCGAAGGAGAGCTACATCCATTCATTCCAGAAATTCAGAGAGTGAAAAGGAGTAGAGAAGAGTTTGAGCTCTACACCGGATTTGATACAGAGGATGACACTTCTGAATTTGAGACAGATTCTGTACAATCAGTTAAAATGGCTGAAGAAAGACAAAGAACCATGAGAGATTTTTCTAGACCTGTTATTGGAACCTCCACTTCTTGCATAATACTGACAGATGCAGCAAGAAATTATGAGTTGAAGAATATTCATTACAACATGCTGCCATCATTCTATGGAGTTCCAAATGAAGATCCTTTGAACTTTATTCGGGATTTCTACTCCACCCTCAACACTTTTCCTTTGGGAGGACTAACAGAAGATCAGTTGAGGATGAGATGTTTCCCTTATACTTTGAAGGATAGGGCAAAGAGCTGGCTCATGATGTTGCCTGAAAATTCACTAACAACTTGGGAGCAAGTTTATAACAAGTTCATGGGCAAGTTCTATTCACACCAGAAGACAGTTGAGTTGAGAGGAAAGATCGCTACATTCTCTCAATTTGAAGGAGAGCCATTTCATAAGGCTTAGGACAGATTCAAGATGCTATTGATTCAGTGTCCACATCATCACTACCCACTTCAACTCCTTAATCAGTTTTTCTATGATGGTCTAACCCAGCAATTTTAGAACACTGTTGATAATGCAGCTGGGGGAGCCATGGGAGAAAAGACAGCTGATGAGACTTATGAGATTTTTGAGATGTTGGGAGCTAATTCTCAACAAAAGAGTGTAAGGGGAAGAAGTAAGGGGGTGAATCAACTGGAAGCCAATACTGAAATGGTTAGTCAAATAGCTGAGTTGACAAGGCAGGTTCAGATGCTAAACATGAAGAACAATATTTCTTCATCCACTTAAGAGGTGTGTGGAATCTGTGGGACATTTGGGCATGGAGCAAATATATGCCCCTCTGCATATGAATCTTTTGGGAATGAAGTTGAGCAAGTTAATGCTATGGGGGGGATTTCAACCAAGAGCCAGGAATGATCCTTACTCCAACACTTACAATCCTAGTTGGAGGAGTCACCCCAATTTCTCCTGGACAACAAATAATGCTCAACAGCCTTTCCATTTGCTCCAGAGACAGAACCAACAGCAGGGCCAATCCTCAAATCAAGGTCAGCGTAAGAGAGAGAGTTTGGAAGAAAGTTTACAGGCTTTTATCCAGGTCAGTGCTAAAAATCAGGAGATGAACAACAAGAGGCTGGATTCCTTGGAAGCATCTTTTAAGAAGGTGGAGACTCAAGTGGGGCAACTTGCTCAACAGATGCAGATTCAACAAAAAGGGAAGTTCCCAAGTCAACCTGAACAGGCACAAGCAGTGACTGTTCTTAGGAGTGGCAAGGTAATTAATAACAATGTTGAAAATAATTCTGTGAATCCACGTGAGCAAGAAAATAAAAAGGAAGGAGAACTGGAGAACAAAGGTGCTGAAGAAAGATCAATGGAGAAGTCTCCTACAGCAGATTTGTGCAAGGCAAACAATCCATACCGGCCACCTATACCATTCCCCAGCAGGTTGAAGGATGATAAAAAAGATAAGCAATTTTCAGATATCTTCAACATGCTGTCTAAGGTACGTATTAACTTACCCTTACTTGAAGCAATTAAGAACATGCCGGCTTATGCTAAATTCTTCAAAGAACTGAATACCAAGAAAAAGAGGTATGAGCTGAATGAAAAGGTGATAGTTTCTGAGGTAGCTAGTGCTGTTTTGCAGCATAAACTACCTCCTAAGCTAAAGGATCCTGGAAGTTTTATTATTCAAATTACCATGGGGAATGAAAAGGGTACTGATGGCATGTGTGACTTGGGAGCCAGTGTGAATTTAATGCCTTATTCTGTGTTCCTTGATTTAGAATTAGGGGAACTTAAACTAACAAAAATGGTATTGCAATTAGCTGATAGATCTCTTAGATTCCCGAAAGGGGTTATAGAAGATGTGTTAGTTAAAGTTGGTTGTTTGATAGTACCTGTGGATTTCATTGTTCTTGACATGGAAGTAGGTAATTCTTCACCATCTGCACACACCATTCTGCTGGGTAGGCCTTTTATGGCAACTACCAACACTTTGATAGATGTTAAGAATGGAAAATTATCAATGACTGTTTTGGGACAAACTGTGGAATTTTCTATTTTTAACACTTCTCCTATTCCTACAACTGCTTTATATGAGGATTGCTCTTTCATTGATTGTGTTGATGCAGTTGTTTCAGATGTTTTCTTGCAGACAGGTACCTCTGATAAATTGGAGTTGGCATTGACTTTGGATAGTGACTTGGAAATTTTTGATGTAGAAATAGCCAGTTGTCTTGAGACCTTAGGAAGTGCTGAAGTAGAGGAACTTAAGGAGGACCCAGTTTGTGAGCTTCCCTCCATTCAAAAAGAAGAGAAGAACCCCTCACTAGAGTTAGAGCTGAAAGAGTTACCTAAGAACCTGAAATATGTATTTTTAGGAGATCACAACACTTTACATGTGATAATATCTAGTGAACTTAGTGAAGGGGAGGAGATGAGGTTGGTGAGTGAGCTTAAAAGATTAAAGAGAGCAATAGGCTGGGGATTGAGTGACATCAAGGGTATTAGCCCTTCAATGTGCATGCATAGAATCACTTTAGAAGAGGGAGCTAAACCTATGAGGGAGACCCAAAGGCGACTTAACCCAAATATGAGTGAAGTGGTTAAGAAGGAAGTGCTCAAATTGCTTGATGAAGGAGTAATATATCCAATTGCTAATAGTGAGTGGGTGAGCCCAGTACATGTAGTTCCTAAGAAATCTGGAATTACTGTGGTGAAAAATGAGAATAATGAATTGGTTCCTACTAGGACTACTACTGGGTGGAGAATGTGCATCGATTATAGGAAGTTAAACAATGCTAAAAAGAAAGATCATTTCCCTCTTCCTTTTATTGATCAGATGTTAGATAAACTTTCTGGACACTCACATTATTGTTTTCTGGATGGCCTTTCAGGTTACTATCAGGTGCCAATAGCTCCAGAGGATCAGTCCAAGACAACCTTTACTTGTCCTTTTGGGACTTATGCATTTCGACGTATGCCCTTCGGCTTGTGCAATGCACCTGCAACTTTTCAGAGATGCATGATGTCTGTCTTCTCTGACATGATAGATGATTTTATTGAGGTATTTATGGATGACTTTTCTGTTTTTGGTAATTCTTTTGATAATTGCCTCAATAAACTTGTTCGTGTGCTTGAGAGATGCATTGAATGTAACCTCACTTTAAGTTGGGAAAAGAGTCATTTTATGGTTACCCAGGGCATTGTTTTAGGTCATGTGGTGTCAAGTAAAGGGATTGAGGTAGATAAGGCTAAAATTGAATTGATTGCTAAGTTACCCCCACCTACCTCTGTTAAGGGAATAAGAAGTTTTTTAGGGCATGCAGGATTTTGCAGGAGATTTATTAAGGATTTTTCCAAAATAAGCCAACCATTGTGCCATTTGTTGGGGAAAGATGTTCCATTTGAATTTACAGCACAATGCATGCAAGCTTTTAATTCCCTTAAGGAAAAATTGACTAGTGAACCAGTGATTGTAGCTCCTGTTTGGTCTTTACCTTTTGAAATCATGTGTGATGCCTCTAATCATGCAGTAGGAGCTGTTCTTGGGCAAAGGGTTGACAAATACTTGAGAGTAATTTATTATGCCAGTTTAACCCTGAATAGTGCACAAATTAACTACACCACAACTGAGAAGGAAATGTTAGCTGCTGTTTTTGCTTTAGACAAATTTAGAGCATATTTAATTGGGTCAAAAATCATTGTGCATTCTGATCATGCAGCTCTTAAATATCTGTTAACCAAACAACATGCTAAACCGCGCTTAATTAGATGGGTGTTGTTATTGCAAGAATTTGATTTCCAAATCAAGGATACTAAGGGTAGTGAGAATGTTGTTGCTGATCATTTATCCAGATTACCCTTCTTTAGTGAACATCTTGCATCTGATAGCATTCATAAAAATTTAGAAGAATTTCCTGATGAGCATCTGTTTGTGGTAATTAATGCCCCTTAGTTTGCAGATATTGCTAACTATCTTGCTTGTGGTATTTTGAGATCTAACATGTCCTTTCAGGAAAATAAAAGGTTTCTGCACTTGAGTAAGTTTTATTTTTTGGATGAACCTTATCTATTCCAGATATGCAAAGATGAGATAGTTCGCAGGTGTGTAGCTGAGGAAGAACAACTGAGTGTTCTTCAATTTTGTCATGACCTTCACTGTGGGGGTCATTTTGGAGGAAGAAAGACTGCAGAAAAGGTGCTGCAAAGTGGTTTTTACTGGCCTACTATATTTAAAGATGCTCAAGACTATTGTAAGCACTGTGATCATTGCCAAAGAGTAGGTAAAATTGGGAGGAGGAATGAAATGCCCCTTTAGTCATATATTGTTGTTGAACTGTTTGATGTGTGGGGAATAGACTTCATGGGTCCTTTCCCCAAGTCTTTTGGATATGAAAATATTTTAGTTGCTGTTGACTATGTTTCCAAATGGGTGGAGGCAATCCCCACCCGTACTAATGATGCTAATATTGTTGTTAAATTTGTGAAGGAAAACATTCTTAGCAGGTTTGGCACACCAAGGGTGATAGTCAATGACGGGGGGAGCCATTTTTGCAACAGGCTTTTTGAGAAGTTAATGCACAAATCTGGTGTGAAGCACAAGGTTGCAACCCCATACCATCCATAGACTTCTGGGCAAGTGGAAACATCAAACAAGCAGCTAAAAGGAATTTTGGAGAAAACAGTCAACACATCCAGGAAGGATTGGGCAAACAGATTGCATGATGCACTATGGGCATATCGGACTGCTTTCAAAACTCCTCTAGGTATGAGTCCATATCGATTGGTGTTTGGAAAAGCTTGTCACTTACCAGTGGAGTTGGAGCACAGAGCATATTGGGCAATCAAGACTCTGAATTTGGACTTGGACAAAGCGAAGAGAGAACGATTTCTTCAAATTTCAGAGTTAGATGAGCTGAGAAATGAGGCGTATGAGAGCTCGAGAATTTACAAGGATCGCACGAAAGCACTTCATGACAGAATTATAGTGCGAAAGACATTGAGTCCAAGTATGAAAGTTTTACTTTTTAACTCACGACTCCGTCTTTTTCCAGGTAAACTCAAATCTCGATGGAGTGGGCCTTTCGAGATCACTCTGGTGTATCCTTCTGGTGCCATTGAATTACTTAAATCTCGAACAGGTGAGACTTTTAAAGTGAATGGACAGAGAGTTAAGCCATACAATGAAGGATTTCAAGAAGTGAGGATCATTGGTAGCACTTTGATTCATGATCCCTAGGCCTTACATGATGTCTAGCTATATGACATTAAAGAAGCTCTTAATGGGAGGCAACCCATCGGTTTGCATTTATTTTTGATAGTTGTAATTTTAATTTTAGCAAGTTTTGATTTTATGATTAGTCTAAATAAATGGAACAGGTGCTTTGATCGGTTTTATCTTTCTAATGTGTTTCATGGTTGATCGGAAAAAGAGGTGCAATTTCTTTGATGATTGGTGATTTATAAATATATAAAAAAAAGAAGAAGAAAAGTTGAAATGGCAGAAGGAGACACGGCCAAAGGACTTGGCCGTGTCCCTTGGACACGGCCATGCCTCAACAAAACCAAAAATATGTATTTGTCACAGTGAGTGACACGGCCATGGAACACGGCTGTGTCCCTTGGCCGTGTCACTTGGTATGGCCGAGCTTCACTATTTTGTTTTTTGTTTATATATTTTTTTGCACCTTTTCTGCACAGAGAAGAACACTGGCAAGGGACACGGCCGTGTCACCTGGCCGTGTCCCTCCAAGAACATCAGACACGGCCGTGTCACCTTGACTTGGCCGTGTCCCTTCACTTTCACACACCAAACACGGCCAAGTCCACACTCACACGGCCGTGTCCCTCAAATTTTACACTTTTAAAACCTGATTTTTCCCAGTTCTTTTCATAAATCCCTAATTTCTTTTCTTTGTCTCTCTCTCACTCTCTTGCTCTCTGTATCACCATAGCCATATTTTTATTTCAAAACTCCAACTTTTCCATTAAAACTTCAAATTTCTTCAACAAAACTTGAGATAATCACTTAAAACTTCCTCTTTACTCATATTATTTTGATTTAATTCAGTTTTGGGTTGAATATTCAGATTTCTAAGGATGCCGAGAACTAAGACTGTTTCACATTACAAGAAGAAGAGGCCTACAACCGAAGGAGCTTCTTCCTCTTCATCCACTTTATCTTCGAAGAGAGCAAGTCTTTTACCTCTGGGTTTTTTCCCGACAAGGTATGTTAACGATGAATCTCTTGATGCCTTGCAAATTAGGACTAATTTTGAGCGATATGTGCAATTTCTTGGATGGGAAACTCTAGTCACCTTGAGACCTTTGCAGTTTGAAGAACTTACTCTAGAATTTTTGACATCTCTCAAGGTTGAAAGAAATGATAAGAAAATCTGCACTAAATTGATGTTTAAATTGCTGGGTAAATCTTATGTGCTCAATATTGACCAGTTAAATGATATATATGGTTTTCATCAGCACGGGGAAAGGTCGGTACCCAAAGAGTTTAAACAACAATTTGCTTAGGGAGCTTTAGGCTCGGGTTCTTATGTGGCCAAATCGGCCAAGGCATCTAAGTTAAGGAATTCTGCTTTGAGACATTTGCATAGGTTTATGGCTTGTGGATTCTTTGCTAGGAAGGAGAGCCCGGGTGTTGTTGAAGTGAGTGAACTATTTTTCCTGGATTGTGCTTTTAATGCAATGCATGTCAGTGCCGGCTATTGGTTAGTCGATATTTTTGATTCTATGGCTAACAAAAGAAAGGGGGCAATTTGTGTTGGAGGGTTGGTTACCACACTAGCAGTAGCCGTGGTTGAGGATTTTGACCCGAGTACTAGTCGTATGACTAGAATTTTGGGTAATGACTCTTTGGATTTAGCTACTCTTGAGAAGATGCACATGGTGGTGCATAGGAGAGGGACTTATGTGATGCATTCAGATGAGCCTGAAGCACCGGGGGACAGGCAGAAGAGAGCACGGGTCCAAGAGGAGTCCGACTCGGATTCTCTTGACCTAGATGAGGATGCTCCGGTCTCGGAACATCAAGAGGTACTTCTGAGGATTGAGGCCCTGGAGGGCAAAGTGGATCGACTGGATAGCAAGGTGGACCGTAACCATGCTGAGGTCTTACAGCAGTTGGAACAGATTAACAGCAACCTTGCGACGATCCTGAGTCTTCATCCCTCAGCTGCATCATCTTCACGCCCGCCTTTTCCATAGATTTTGAGATCCTTGCTTTATTTTGTTTAATGTATTTTTGTTCTTATTTTTCATTTTTGTTTTCATGTTAACCTTTATATTTGGATATTTTATTTTTATATATTGTACTTTTGTTTTTAAACTTTTGTGTTTGTGATGGAAAGCTAGGATTTTGCCTCACCAATACGATGGAAGACAAGTTGTCCTTTAACTCTTTTTATTTACTATCCTTGTTTTACATTGAGGACATTGTAAATTTTAAGTGTGGGGTACTCTTTAAGTTTTCCTTTAGAGTTTGTCTTGTTTTGCTTATTGTGTTTGTTGTGCATGGCATAATTGTTGAAAATTTATTGATCTTTTCTTTGATTCTAGCATTATAGTTGAGACTTTAGTATCAGCATAGAAATGAGCTTTTGAATTCATTCGGGATCAATTTTCGCATTCTGCAATTCATGACATATAATCTTTGTGAACCCACCTGTGTGAGTTTTGAGCCTCATAAATTTGATATTTTTATCAATTGATTTTCTTTTCTTAAGTGTGCACCTTCATGATGTTGCATCTCTAGAGTTTGCTTTTGCATACTTATTGAACTCACATTATGATTTAATCTCAAGTTTTAAAATGATGAAGGCAAATTAGGTTAGCCCCTTTAGCTTAAAAAGACTTCCCTTAATATTGATTTCCTTAGTGAGCCAAGTTGAGCCATTGACCTTTTCTTGTGTTTGATCAACATAATTCTCAACTTAACATGTTCTTATTATCATCATCCCTATGCATTAAGGAATGGAGTTTTATGTTTTGACAATTGGGTAGTTTATTGCAAAGTGTGGGGTAAGTAAAAAAAAATATAAAAAAAAATGGTATTGGTATTTGGGGTGAAATGCATACTTTGCATATTGTGTTGGATTAAGAGTTGATTATTCTTTTCCTCTACATTTTAAGCTAGATGTTCCATCAATTCTTAATTTTGTAGATATATATATATTTGAAAAAAAATAGTAAAAGTAAAAAAAAAAGAGAGAAAATAAAAGAAAAGTTACATATATATATACATAATTCATATATGTTCTAGCATTGGTTATCAAAAGAGGAATGTTGACTCATGTATTTTTATGCAAGTATGTAAGATTATCAAGGGTTGGTGAGTATGCCATTTGAGGGAGTTATGAGTTCCTTAGCAAGAGAAGTGTCTAATTTAGATACTCCATTTCTTGATGCTCCAGCCTAAATGTCTTTTCTCACACCTTTACCTTAGCCCCATTACATCCAAATGAAAGACCTTCATATTATTTCTTGAGAAAATCAGTGAGGGAGATTGGATAATTAAGCAAGTTTATGGTAGTATGCAATCATGAGTGGTTTGAGTGAATAAATTTTGAAATCGAGTGCAACACTTAGATGAGAGATAAGATTTGTATGTGTGAATTAATGAATGAGTTAAGAAAATCTCAATTGTAGGAAATTGCAATTATTTATGTCTGATGTCTTGAAGTTTTTCATCTATATGCTGGAATTATAGTTAAGGTTGTTTGAGTTTTTAATTTATGTCATGTGAATTTGCTTGAGGACAAGCAAAGTTTTAAGTGTGGGGTAGTTGTTTTATTAGTTTTTGTTATAGTTTTGTGTCTTGTTTATTATGATAATTATTGTTTTATTTAGATATTTTGTTAGTTTTAATCGGTTTGTTTGGTGTTTTCATTAATTTTGGTAGTTTTAGTTTATTTCAATGTTTAGGTCGTTTTTTATGTAGTCTTTAGTATTGTGTTTATGTTGTGTTGGTTATTGTCTATTGATTTCTTGTTTAGATTTGTTTTGAGTTTTGTGTTAGGTTAAAAAGGCAAGGAAGCAAATTTGAAGGAGAAAGTGGCAGTGGCTGACACAGGCAGAGGACACGGCCAAGTCACTGGCCGTGTCCCATACCAAGATTAAATTGAAGAACAAGTCCCAGTAGCAGACACAAGCAAGGGACACGGCCAAGTCATCTGGCCGTGTCCCTCCAAAAAGACCCAACACGGCCAAGTCAAGCTTCACTTGGCCGTGTCTCACTTGGTTCCACAGGAAAGAGATCACAATTGCACAGAAGCGAACACAAGCAAGGGACACGGCCAAGTCATCTGGCCGTGTCCCTCAAACATAGTCCAACACGGCCAAGTCAGGCTTCATCTGGCCGTGTCACTCAACCAAAGAAGAAAAGAAGGAAAAGGCAAGCAGTAGGTGATACATGCAAGGGACACGGCCGTGTCACCTGGCGGTGTCCCTCCAAAAGCCACTCACACGGCCAAGTCACATCTGACTTGGCTGTGTCCCTCATGAAGAAAACACGCAGCGGATTTTTAAAGCGACGTTTCATATAAAAGGAAGGGGAGAGCTTAGGGTTTGAACGGTTGACGATTTGGAGAGTAGTTTTCAGCCGTCAGAGAGCAGAGATTAGGGTTTTTACCTTGTGTTCTTGAATTTTAATTAAACTTTGGATCAAAACTAGCTAGATTAGATTGTTCATGCCAGTTATTCATTCTTCTTGTAAGATTTGAACAAGAGATTATTCAGAAGCTTCAAGGAGTTGTAACTTGGTTTTGTTCTCGAACTTATTCTCTTTATTTTATTTGAATGGATATTATCATGTCTATTTTGATTTCTTTGAACATTAATGAGATGAATATGTTTGATTGCATTATGAACTAATTTGATCTAGTCTAGGGTTTGTATGGATCTACTATGATTGTATGAATTGGTTATTCTCTTAGCTAATAATTTCTTTTGCCTTTATTGAATGAAATATTGTTACATATAATTGATTGGCCACCAATTGTGTGTTTTAGGTATTAGATGATGGATTGAGAGATGAAGTCTAATGCTGGAATAATTCAATTAAGGACTTAGGTGAATTAGAGATATAACCTATTAAAAAGATTGTTTCAATTATAACAAGATTAGTTGTAAGAGGGTTGAATGCGAGAGCTATTTCCTTGACTCAATTAATTAAGTTGTTTGAGATTTAATCTTAGAAATTAAATTAGTTAAGAGGAATAACCGTTTATACATATCAGTAGTATAGAAATGCAAACCCTAGACCCTTTTATCAGGTGAATCAAAACATCAGTTCTTGTTTACTTTTATCGTTTTAAACTTCAATTAAACCTTTTCATTACTTAGCAATTTAAATTTCTTTAATTACTTGTTACTTTTAATTTGATAGTCAATTACCCACTTTGGCTTCCTTGAGAGACAACCTTGGGGCGATCACCTTTGCTATAGCTACCTCGTATACTTGCGAGTGACGCTTTGTGGTAGAGTTAATTTGAGCGCAACAATCGTGCCTCTACATTGCCTCATCCCACCAAGATTAAAGTTGATTCAATGAATTAATATTGGTGGAATCTAAAAATGAAGGTATGTTCTTATGTGTTTATTTCATTTAAGTTTACAGTATTTATTTTTTTCTTTTATTGTTATCTCATATGGTATTTTACAATTATTTAAGCATCCAGTAGCCAAACCATCACCAACATTAATTTTAATACAATGGCAGTTTAGGCAAACCCTAGTAATAGTATTTCGTTTGATTCCAAAAATCCTCAAACCTTGTTTTACGTACTAAAACCCTAATTATGTTTCCAAAAAGCTTAAAACCCTAGTTTGATAATCAAAACCCTAATTATCGTCCCAAAACCCTAAAATTATAATTTTATCCCCAAATACTAGTTTAACCTTAAATTCCTAATTTAGGAAAAATCCTAATTTCTATAAATATAAAACCCTAGCTTAGATAGAAATCCTCATTCCCCAACAAAATCATATCATGTAAATTATTTATCTTTCGGTGGCACTACCCCCCTTGACCCCTTTAAGCATGACCCTCATCATTATGCACTATATTTCCTTAATTTGATAATATTAAGATGTTTTTGTTTATTTTCTTTTTAATTATTCAATTATTGTTCATGTGTGTTGTATTATTTTTTTTCTTGATTTATTCTTTTCCTTAGATTTATATGTATTTTTAAAGGTAATTGTAAATGGCGTGTTTCCATCTAGTGTGGATGCCTTGTTTATTTATTTTTTGTAATTTAATTTATTTAAAGACTTTAGGATGATTGTAAGGGACATGTTTTAACTTTTTGGTGGGTGTCCTACTTTATTTATTTTCTTTATGGACATTCAGACATTGTAAGGGCACGTTTCCATCCTTAGGATGGGTGCTTATTTTATTTGTTTTAATTCAATAAAATGATAAATGCTTATTTCTTTTCATTGCATGTAATATGGATAACATGATAATAATAAATAATTCAATAATATTTAGACCTAAAAAGGAGGTCAGTTCCAATGAACCGGGCGTTATGGGGGTGCTAGGCCATTTCTCACCATCCCCATGCATACCCAACTTTCTGAACCCAATAGGAGGTTAGGGATTCCATAGGCATTGAGTCATTCACCCCTTTCCATTTTCTAAGCCCCTCCGGGTGGCGACTTTATTGTCTCCAGATTTAGGCTTGTGTTCTCTAAGGCTCTGAGCGTAACAGTGTCGAAGTTGTAAGAACCATTCCATATGGGAGTGGGGGTGAAAATCTCTGTTCACAGTATTCTAATTTTACTTAAACTCAAGGGGACCTGTAAAACAGAAGCTTTTCTAGTAGGATTAGGATAGATTAGCCTGTTGGTTGCCCTAATTTTGTGTAGAAAAAAACAATTAACAATCAACAATGAGGGAGGAAGCCACGAGTAGTAAATAATTAGCAATTAAGTAGAAAATAATTAAAGATCTAGTGGCTATTCAAAATAAAGAAAGACAAAAAGAAATTAACAAAAGAGAGACACAGTAGCAATAAAAGCTAAAAACAACATACTGCTATTGAGAATAAAGGAGCAAACTTTAATTGTTCCTTGCTCATCCAAAAACCCTAGTTGATTTAAGCTATCGGTGCTTTTCAAGACAATACCTATTATTAAATCTTATTAAAATATTATGTTGATTTGATCCACAAGATTTGGTTCAACATTAATTATTTTGGTGGAGCCAACAATGTCATTATGATTCTACTACTTTAATGAATTATTATTCTTGCATGTTATATAAATGTGTGGATATATTTTTCTTTGACATATTATTTTGATTTTGCTAATTTGATAGTTAAAAACCCTAATTTTACTAGCAAAACCATAATTTTGCAAACCAAAACTTTAATTGCATGTTAAACCCTAGTTGTAGGATTAAACCCTAAATTATGATTTAAAACCCTAATATATGATTAATGTTATGGAAGCAGTAACTCATTCAATAAGTATGGTAAATCGTTTACCTTTCAAGGGCACTGCCCCCTTGAACCCTACCTACTAACCAGCTAGCAGGACCGCCATATGTGTTATGCCTTATATTTCGTTAACAAGTTAATATTTGTTTGTGGATTGCAATTTTTATTATTAATCTTTATATCCTTTTAATTAAGCCCTAATTTTATGATTCTTTGTATGATGATTATTTATAGATTTATAGCTTTGTGTTTATTTTTATATTTGGATGTTAAGATATAAAAGATATGTTTCAACCTATGGGTGTCTTATTTATTTAGCTTATGTTATTTGATTTATTTTTGGGACAATTTTAAGGGATACATTTTCACCTTTTGGTGGGTGTCCTATTTTATTTTTTATTTACTTGGACAATTGTAAGGGCACGTTTCCATCTTGTATGGGTGCCCATTTTGTTCTATATGTTTAATTTATAATATGATGTTGATTTATTTTAATAATGTTTGTAATATGAGTAGTATTATAATAATTAAGAATTTAATAATATTTAGACCTAAAAAAGTGGTTGGTTCCAATGAATTGGGTGTTATGGGGGTGTTGGCCATTTCTCACATTCTCCATGCATACCCAGCTTTTTGAAACCAATAGGCGTTGGGGATTCCTTAGGAATTGAGCCATCTACCC
This sequence comes from Garcia nutans, assembly GCA_947685225.1. Lineage (NCBI taxonomy): Eukaryota > Viridiplantae > Streptophyta > Magnoliopsida > Malpighiales > Euphorbiaceae > Garcia > Garcia nutans. Next base: position 7,672,967 of record CANTUV010000003.1, on the reverse strand, counting down.
ATTTCTATCTTCCTGACCTGTCCATGTGGCAACTTCTATTCTTTGGGTTTAGGCCCGTATTCTCTAAGGCCCATTATGAGTGGGGACAAAAATCCCCGCTCGCAGTGGCAACTCTACTTGAGATAAGATAAGTTTATTTCATTGGTCTTTATATTATTCTATTATTTCTTATTATGATATTGTCCATTGCATCACCTAAAAGTGTATTGTATACGTGAGTTAGGATACCCCGTGTAACCAGTGTTATAAGTGTGTAAGTGATACCATACTTTCACTTAAGGTATAGAGATCAAGCATTGCATAATCACTTATAACCTTATACCTTTTGGTATATACTTACTATAGGAACCTAAGCTTTTCAACCCAAAGACGAAAGTCCATGTAATTGGCCTAGTAACTTTCCTTAGGTTTACCTTATATGATTATTGTTTGACTATGATTAACATGTCTTGTTTTGAGTTATGGCTTATTGGGTTTGTCTTTTCCTAATATGACCTAATTATGTTGTAAGACCAAAATAATTTTAGTCTCTTAAGCCTAAAAGACAAAATTTATTTTTAAAATTTTTAAGATGGGTCAAAAACTATTTTCTACCTCATGGTCGATACATAAAGTCCAAAATTATTTTTTAAACAATCTTTTTCACAATGAGCTTTGAAATATTTTCAAAGATGAGCTCAAGACTATTTTCACTTCATAACCCAAATTCAAACTTTTATCACAACCTTTCCTTAAGTGAGCCCATAACTAGTTAGGTCAATTATAGAATATTAAAAGCAATTGTGGGCCTGATTTATACCAAGAGTTAATCATGGGCTTGTTCATGGCATGGAACATTAGTTGCCTTTTTCCAAATGGGAAATCTATTTATGTGTGAGTGGGGATTTTTGACCCCACTTCCGATGGAATGGTTCTTGTGACTTCGACATTGTTTAGGCTCGGGGCCTTAGAGAATACGGACCTAAGTCCGAAAAAAATGGAGTCACCACCCGGACGGGCCGGGAAAAAGAAAGGGGTGGATGACTCGATTCCTAAGGAATCTCCAACCCCTTAATGGGTTTGGAAAGTTGGGTACATGTGGGGAAGGTGAGAAATAGCCCAGCACCCCCACAATGCCCGGTTCATTAGAACCAGCCTCCTTTACAGGTCTTAATATTATAAAATTCTTAAATATAACAATATTATCCATATTACATGTGAAAATTGAAATAAAGCATCGTTATATTAAAATCAAAGCAACATCCAAGCAAAGCAAATAAATGGACACCCATCCGAGGATGGAAACATGCCCTTACATTATCCATGTCTAAACTAATAGGACACCCACCAAAAGGTAGAAACATGTCCATTACATTGGTCTAAAATATAAAAGCAATTTAAATTACATTAGAACTTAATTAATGAAGTACCCAAAAGTGGAAACATACCTCTTACAACATTTGATAATCAAAATAAATCGATAAAAGTAAATAACCACTCATCATAAATAAATCATTCATCAAAGATATTAAACATCAATAAAAATATAAACATTCATCCATGATGATTTAAATAAACTAAGCATAGAACTTAAATAAATCAAAGCATATAATAAACTACATAATTAAATCTAAAAATAAAGTAAGTCTAGATACAAATTAGGGTTACTATTTCTCATTTAAAGTTCTTTAATTAATATTTACGGTTTTGGAATTTATTGGTTTAGGCTATTGTAAGTTTTAAGGGAATTTAAATGGATTAAGGTTTTATAATTTAAGAGATTGATAAGGTTCTTTGATTAACCAAATTAGGGTTTGAGGGGTAAATTCATGAAATTAGGGTTTGGATACTTTAAAACATTAGGTTTATGATTATTAGCTACTGGATTGTTGTTTTTAGGCTTACTGTGTTGAATTTTAATATTTAGATTTATAAGGCTTTAAGGATTAGGGTTTACAATTTTGGTTTTGGGAGAATTAGGGTTTTTGGTGTTTTGGAAAACATGTTTTGGTTTTAGGATTTGAGAAAATAGTTTAGAGTTTTATAAAATTTTTGGAAATAGGCAAGACGATTTAAGGTTTTTGGAAACATAAAATATTTTTTAGGGTTTTTGGAAATAGAAGGATCAATTTAGTGTTTTAAGGTTTTGAAAATTTGGAAAACATATTAGGGTTTTAGGAATTAATAAAACGATTTAAGGTTTTGGAAAGATGGAAAGTAGATTAGGGTTTTAAGATTTTGAAGAAATAGATTAGGGTTCTTAGGTTTTAGAAGAAACAGAAAAGTAATTTTAGGGTTTTTGAAAATAGAGAAATGAATTGAGGTTTTTAAAATCAAAAGAAACAATTTAATGATTGAAGCTACTGTAAGGAAAAAAGAGATTAGATATTCAAACCTTCGTTTGTTGGTTCCACCAAAAATTGCTTCTTGGATGAACAAGGACAAAGGCAAGATGGTTGCCTTTGATGGATTGATTACTTGCTTGCTTATTCTCCTCTAAAAAGTCCAATCATTTTTACTGCCAAAAAATTTTTAAAGTCCGATCTCCTTTCAAAAATTCCTCCCCCTTCTGTCTGTTTTTTAGTTTTATTTATAGGAAATTTATATGATTAATTCAAATTTTTAATGAAAACTATCATTAATTAGGAAAAGGAAACCGAAACCAAATAGAATTTTGTTTAAAAAAAATTACGTCGGAAAAATTTCGCAGGCAAAAAAACTGCTGCGGGAGCTACGGGCGAAAACTGGTGAGCGGGTGCATGCTGCCGGGCTGCGGGCCATTTCGTCCAACCTTTTCGGCGACGAATTTTTTTGTCGTCGATTTTTCCGTCGCCGATTTTTATTTTTATTTATTTATTATTATATTAAATTTTAAAAATTATAAAAAATAAATACTAAAACAAATATTATTTAATTAAGATAACACAAAAATTATTTTGGACTAAATAAAATATATTGCACCGGACTGGGTCAAAAATTAAGGGTCTACATTATGATAAAATTTTTAATTTAATTTTAATCCACAATATAGCATAAAAGCCGTTTTTCAGTTAACCCAATGGATTAAGGCTTAATCAGTGGGAATTAACATGGACTGATTTTTGTATTTGAAAAGAAAATTATTGGTTAATCCATCTGAGTGGATCTTTTGAAAATAAAATATCCCATGTTGATATTTTGTTGACAATATACCTAGAAAAAGAGACTCGTCATTCGTGTGTAGAAGATAGAAGGCTGGAAGGAACGCCCTAACTCTTTTTGTTTGATTATTATACATGCATACATATTTTGCATTGCATCGCATTAATGCTTTTTGGCTAATAGACCTAGAGTATAGTAGTTCAAGAGTATAATTAATAGTACCTACACCAGTGATTTTGATTCAAGTGCTTTATTTAGAAGATGGATACAAACCAGCTTAGAGATATAGCCAATGAAGTTCTTAAAGCAAGGATGGCCAAGTTATGGGATCAATTAGCTAGGATTATGAAGACCCAATTGATTAAGTTTCTGAACATCATCAATAATGCCAATGAGGCATCTACAACTAACATAAAGAAGAAGAGAAAGGCACTTTAATAACGAACATGCCCACTGATAGAGATCAGATAAGAAATGAGGGGTCAATTCCTATTCTACAAGATTAAATAAGCCATACACCGATTAGGCATTTTAAAGACTTGTATGAAGTTGATCTAAAGTTGGAAGATAATGAGAGAGAAAAAGGTAGGCTATACTCAAAAAAGGGGGAAAAGTCTAGCTATCGGTCAAGTCAATGAAATCAGAAGCGGACCTTAATTTTGGCACTAAACACGTGTGGTCGAATTTTAAAAGCTTAAACCTAGTCCGATCTAGTTTTAAAAGTTTAGGTCTGGACCAATCTGAAAAGCCTAAACCAAGTCGATCTTAGCCCAAAATATAAAATCATGATGAATTGGCTAAGGCCAATTTGCCATGGCTATTAGATTTAGGCTTTAATTTTGATTTCCAGGAGTATTAGGCATCCTAAATTGGATAAAACCCTAAATAAATTCAAAGAGGCAAAGGGGTTTTAGTCGACCTAATTATCCTTTATAAATAGGAAGCTACAATAAAGAGATTAGCAACCACAATGATTAAAACCCTATTAAGAGCGATTAAATGGAGAGCAATTAAGGGCAAGTACATAGAAGAAAAATCAAAGAGAGTCAGCAGCCAAAAATTGATCCTCAGATCATTAAGCCTCTAACCAAAAATAAGTTGACTTAGGCATTAATAACATCGAGCCTGGTTTAACACAATTAAATTTGTGGAGTCGATAACATAGGTATATTTTTTTTATTAATTAAATTCAACGTTGAGTCCATTGCACGATGAAATTATGAATGTTGCTTTGCAAATCCCTTACAGTAAGCCATAGTTTTCAATTAAAATAAACAAAAACTCAATCACCTATGTTGTGCCCTTATTTTTTATAAATTCAAAGCCCTAATCTTTTAATGTTGTATATTAGTTTAGGATTAAACCCTACTATTGCATGACAAACCCTAATTTTTCATATTTTAATTATAATTTGCATATCAAACCCCTTATTTGCATATTTTAGTTTATTTTACAAATTAAATCCTAAGTTTAGATTTAAACCCCAATTTAGTTTCCAAACCCTAATTCATATCTTAAAATCATAGTTTACATCTTAAAGACTTAATCTATATCTTAAATCCTAATTTGCATATTCAAACCCTATTATAGGTAAAATCCTAATTTGTATAATCATAAATCCCTAATTCCACATTAAACCCTAATTTTATGTTAAAACTCCAGTTTCATGTTTAAGGACCCTAAAAACCCTAATTTTAATTATTGACTTATTACTATTTGCTTATGATGGATGATATGATTTGTTTATGATGAATGATTCAATTTTATTTTATTGCTATTTGGGTTTTAAGAGAGTTGTAAAAGGAATATTTTCACTTTTTGGTTGCCTTATTTTAATTGCTTATTTTTAAGGATTTTGAACAATATAAGGGACACATTTTCACCTTTTGGTGGGTGTCCTATTTTATTTTATTTAATTGTAAGGACATTTGGGCATTGTAAGAACATGTTTCAATCCTTAGATGGGTGCCCATTTTGTTTGATTTATTTTAATAATACGATGAATGTTTATTTTCTTTAAATTGTATGGAATATGGTTGATGTTACAATAATTAATATTTGAATAATATTTAGACTAGAAAATGAGGATGGTTCCGATGAACCGGATGCTATGGGGGTGCTGGGTCATTCTCACCTTCCCCATGCTTACCTAACTTTCCAAACCTGGTTAGGGTTTCCTTAGAAATTAAGTCATCTACCCCTTTCTATCTTTTTAGCCTGTCCGGGTGGCAACTCCTATTCTCCGAGTTTAGGCTTGTGTTTTCTAAGGCCCAAAGCCTAACAGTGCTAAAGTCACAAGAACCATTTTACCTGGAGAAGGGGCCAAAATTTTTGCTCACTATGGCGACTTCACTAGAGACAAGAAAAGTTGATTCCATTGGTCTTTATATTATTTTATTCTTTCTTGTTATGATATTATCCATTGCATCACATAGATTGCATCATATGTGTGAGTTAGGATGCACTGTGTAACCCGTGTTATGTTGTATAAGGGATATCATACTTTCACTCAAGGTATGAAGATCGAGCATGGTATAACTACTCATAGCCTTGTACCTTTTGATATATACTTGCTATGTTAACCTAAGCTTTTCAACCCAAAGGCTAAAGCCCATGTAGTTGGCCTAGTAACTTTCCACAGATTTACCTTATGTGCTTGTTGTTTGACTATGGTTAACATGTCTTCATTTAAGGTATGGCCCATTTGGTTTACTTTTTCCTAATATGACCTAATTATGGTGTGAGCCCAAAGTAATTTTAAAGCCTAAAATAAGTTTCCCATTTTTAAACCCAAAATTAAAGCCCGAAAGACGAATTTAATTTTAAACTCATTTCTAAGATGGTCTTTTGGACATAAAACCATTTCAAGATGGGTCAAAAATTCTTTCCAAACTGATGGCCCAAGTTCAAAGTCCAAAATTCATTTTTAACCAAACCTTTTTTTTTACAATGGACTTTGAAATAGTTTTTAACCTAAATTCAAAATATAACCTTTTCTTAAATGGGCTTACAACTATTTGGGTCAACAATTATTTAATATTAAAATCAATTGTGGGCTAGATTTATACCATGACTCGTAAATTGTTGGCTAGTTTGTAGAATAAATTATTAGTTGCTTTTCCAATTGAGAAATCTATTTATGATAAGCACTTTAATTTAGTTTTTATCCGCAATATAGCATAAAAGCTATTTTCAGCTGATACAATGGATTAAGGCTTAATTAGTAGAAATTATCATGGAATGACTTATAAATTTCAAAATACAACTATTGGTTAATCCGTCTGAATGGATCTCTCCAAAATAAAATATCCCATGTGTAGACCCTTAATTTTTTACCCAGTCAAGTCAAATATATTTTATTTAGTCCAAAATAATTTTTGTGTTGTCTAATATATCTTAATTGGTCCAAAATAATTTTTGTTATATAAATTAAATAATTTTTGCTTTATTATCTAATTTTTATTAACAAAAAATAAAAATAAACAAATCAAAAATCAAAAAAAAAAGTTGGATTGCCCGCAGGATTTTCCTGCTGGCGAAATGGCTAGGGCCATTTCACCCGCAGGTGTTTCTTGCGAGCGAAATGGCCCGCAGCCAGTTGCGGCAGCTTTTTCGCAAGTGCATTTTTTCAGCAACCAATTTTTTTCTCCAACGCATTTTTTCCGCAGCAGTTTTTTTTCGCTAGCAAAATTTTTCCGACGCAAATTTTTTGAAACCTTATACAATTAGGTTTCAGTTTCCTTTTCTTATTGAATATTGTATGCCGTGAATAATTAGAATTACCCATAGAATTCTTCTATAAACATGGACTAAACAACACAGAATGGGGGGGGGAGAAAAAAGAGGTGAAATCGAGACAGAAACTAGGATCAAAGGTGGAAACCGAAACTGTGAAGGAAAAGCTGGAATCAAGTAGATTTTTTGAGAGAACAGAAAAACAATTCAATCAATTCAAAGTAAAAAGGCTGGTCTTTGACCGTGTTCATCCAAGAAGCAATTTTTGGTGAAACTTACAAAATAAGGTTTGAATTCTTAATTCCTTTTATTTTTTTTCACAGTAGCTAAACATCTCATTCTTTTAATTCAAAAACTTTAAAACATCAATTCACTTTTTCTAAGGTTTGAAAATCTTAATTCGTTACTTTATTTTCCAAAGAATTTAAAGTTATTAATTTAGTTTCTTTAAAACCCCAAAACCCTAATTTACTTTCCAAATTATCAAAACCCTTAAATTAAATTCTGTTTCTTTCCAAAAGCTTTAAAAACTTCTTTTTTGCTATTATAAACTTTAAATCATTTTTTTATTTTCATAAAACTTCATAAAAGTATCAAATTGATTTTCAAACCCTAAAAGCTTCATGCATCCACCGAAACCCTAATTTTAAAACACTAAACCCTAACTCGACTCCAATAGTAAAACCCTAGCCCTTTAAAGCGTTAAACCCTAATTTTTTTATAAACCCTAATCCTTTAAAACCTTAAAATCATATAAACATAAATATTTTAATTTTACACAGTAAGCTTGAAATCATCATTTAAAACCACAAATCAAAAGTATTTTAAAGTGTCCAAAACCCTAGTTTCATGATTTCACCATTAAAACCTTAATTTGGTTAATCAAAGTGTCTTACCAACCTTTTAAAACCTAAAATCCTTAATCTATTTTAATTCTTTAAAAAGTCACAGTAGCTTAAACCCATGAAAATCAAAAACCCTAAATACATGAAATAAAGGATCCTAAATGAAAACAATAGCTATAACTTAGATTTTTTTTATTTGCCTTATTCAATTCTATATTTGATTATGCATTGATTTATTTTATATGCTTTAATTTATTTAAGTTCAATACTTGGTTTATTTAATTTATCATGGATGGATGTTTATTTTCCATTGATATTTAATACTTTTAATGAATGATTTATTTATGATGAATGATTATTTACTTTTATCAATTTATTTAGGTTTCTAAATGTTGTAAGAGGTATGTTTCCACTTGGTGGGTACCTCATTCGTTAAATATCATGTAATTTAATTTGCTTTTCTATTTTAGAACATATGTAAAGGGCATGTTTCTACCTTTCAGTGGGTGTCCTATTTAGGCATGTGATGTAAGGACATGTTTCAAATTCGGATGGGTGTCCATTTATTTGTTTTGATTGGACCTTGCTTTGATTTTAATATATTGATGCTTTCTTTTAAATATTGTGTGTAATATGGATAATGTTGTTATATTTAAGAATTTTATAATATTAGGACCTGTAAAGGAGGTCAGTTCTAATGAACCGGGCGTTGTGGGGGTGCTGGGCCATTTCTCACCTTCCCCACACGTACCCAACTTTCTGAACCCATTAGGGGGTTGGGGATTCCTTAGGAATCGAGTCATCCACCCCTTTCTTTTTCCTGGCCCGTCCGGGTGGCGACTCCATTTTCTCCGGACTTAGGTCCATGTTCTTTAAGGCCCTTAGCCTAAACAGTGCCAAAGTCGCAAGAACCATTCCACAGGGAGTGGGGGGCAAAAATCCCTGCTCAAGGTGGCGACTCCACTGGGGATAAGAGAAGTTGATTCCGTTGGTCTTTATATTATTATATTCTTTCTTATAATGATATTATCCATTGCATCATATTAGTTTGCATTGTGTGCGTGAGTTAGGACGCCCGTGTTACCCGTGTTATGTTATGTAAGGGATACCATACTTTCACTCAAGGTATGGAGATCGAGCATGGCATAACCACTCATAGCCTCGTACCATTTGGTATATACTTGCTATGGGAACCTAAGCCTTTGTACCCAAAGACTAAAGCTCATGTAATTGGCCTAGTTACTTTCCTTAGGTTTTTACCCCAAATGCATGTTGTTTGACTATGGTTAATTTATCTTGGCTTAAATCATGGCTTATTTGGTTTGTTCTTTTTCTAATATGACATAAGTATATTGTAAGCTCAAAATAAATTTTTCTTTAAAAAATCCAAAAGACCAAAGCTATTTTCAAAACTTTCAAGATGGTCTTTGGACATAAAACTTTTCTAAAAACATATCAAAAATTCTTTGGCTCATGGCTCAAATACTAAGCCCAAAATCTATTTTTCTAAAATCTTTTTATAATGGGCTTAGAAACAAAATTGTTTTTATCCAACCTCTCCTTACAAAGAGCTTGCAAAAATATTTAGGTCAATTAAGAAATACAAAAAATCAATTGTGGGCCTAGTTTATACTAAGAATAAATTAATCATGAGCTTGTTTTTGGCATGAACCATTAGTTGCCTTTTTCAAGTGACAAATCTATCTATAATAAACCTCTTAATTTAGTTTTAATCCAATATAGCATAAAAGCTACTTTAGCTGGTTGGATGGATTAAAACCTAATTAATGGGATTTATGATGGATGGATTTCCATTTTTGAAAATATAACTATTGGTTGAAACGTCTGAAGGAATTATTCGAAAACAAAATACCCCATGTTGGTATTTTGTTAACCATATACCTAGGAAAAGAGACTCGCCATTTATGTGTTGGAAGGAACGTCCTAATTATCTTTCTTCGTTGATTGTTTGTGCATACATGCATACATGCATACATTTGCATCTCATATCATTGATCCTCTCTGGCTCACAGCCCTGGATTACCACAGTTCAAAAGCTTACAACAATCTGACTTACACCGGAGACAAAGAATCTAGCAATGACTCAATCACTTGCTCAACAAAAATAATGGACCCTGAACAAATTCAAAGAATGGTGGATGATGCCCTCAATGCCAAAATGGAAGAAATAAAAGAGGCCATGGCCGAGACCATAAAGAATCAACTAGCTGCAATTTTAGGAAACCATGTCGAAGCATCTGCTAATACCAAGAAGGTCAAGGGGAAGGCTAAAGCTGATGAAGTAGCTTTTGATGATGGTAAGGTGATCATTGATGATGATGATTGGGCTCAATACTACCAAGATCCTCAAGACAAGAAGAAAGAACCAAAGATTGTTGAAAGATCAGCTATGGAGAAAACTAAAACTTCTGATGTTGAAAAGATGATTACTGATTTAGAAAAGAAATTTAAGAAGAAATTGAAAACCGAAGAGGTGTCCGAGATCGACAAATTGTTTGAGCTAGATGAAGAAGTTCCGTACAAGTTAAAGATGCCATCTTTTGCGAAGTACGATGGTACTGGAAATCCTCATCTCCCTATGAAGCAGTATATCACTGCTATGCAGTCTGCCCGAACTACTAAGGCTCAAACTCTAAGGTACTTCATGCTCTCTTTGGACCTTGTTATCCGAAATTGGTTCAACACCTTAGAGGAAAGTACTAAAAAAGATTGGGATCTACTATACAAGGCTTTCATTCAGTAATATGGGTATAATGTCGAGATGGAAGTTACCTTAATGGATGTTGAGTCCATTAGGCAAAGGCCAAATGAGAATTTTGTCGATTATGCGAAGAGATGGAGAAATGAGGCCGCTTTGCTTAAGAAAAGGCCTGGTGACTCCGATCAAATAAGGATGATCGTGAGAGGCATCCTGCCTAGTCTTCGTGAGAGGATGTCTCATACACTCATCCGTGATTTCAAAGAACTTCTCCAAGCTAGTTTGCAAATTAAAGAATGGGAAAGGGAGAAGAGCCATTTTGCAACAAAAAGGAATGAGAAAGGGAATTACCAGTCCGGGAATCAAAGCATGCAAAAGGAGGTTGATGTTAATGTAACTGGTTAAGGAAATAAAAGACAATTCTCAGAATTGGGGAAACCTCTATCTTGGGTTTTTAGCAAGCTGCAAAAGAAAGGGTTGTTGCAACCGTTAGCTCCTCAACCACTACATAATCCACTGCCACCAAACTTCAATGCCGAGCCCTTCTGTCAATTTCATCAAATGCGAGGGCATGAAATAGATAAATGTGCTCGTCTAAGGCATGAGATCCAAGATTTGATTGATAGTGGCAAGCTACCTGAGCCGAATAAACCCAACACCAAAGACAATCCATTACCAAGGTTCAATAGAGTGCCACCACCAGCAACCTTTAAGGTGGGAAAAGGATTGGAAGAAGATTTTGTTTTATCATCCTTTCAAGATGGGGATATTGAAGATATGAAAGGAAAAGAAGCCTAACTTAATGAACTTTCCTTAGCTTGAATGTTGCTTTTCAATCTTACTTTCTTTAATATTTTGGAACTATTGTGTTTTTCAAATTTAAATTTGTTTGAATAAATTACTTTCATCAAAATATTGTTGGTCTTTGTTCATTTTGGTGCTCAACCAATGAGGAAATTAGCTTGATGTTTATAAATTAATGTGTCTAGGCATCATGACTTGAATGACTTTACTAGGTGAGGGAATTGCTCTATAGCATTGAGTTGTGTATGCTTACTTAGAGAGGGCTCCTGCATAATTACCTTTGTCTAGGTCCTAGTCAGTCTTAGAACATGCTTTGATGAACTTTCGAGGCGAAATTGAACTCTACTTATTTAAGGGAGAAATTATCTAGGCATTGTTTGGTTAGCCAAAAACTAGTATCCACCTATTAAATATCAATCCCTAGTCATCCCTTTGAGCCTTCATAAAATTTTAGCTTTCTTTTCATTGGCATATAACCTCAACAACCTACCTTGAGCTGTTGTGATACTTTTGATAAGTCTTATGATCACTAAGATGAAGAGATAAGAAGATCAAAAGAAAGCAATGATTATTCAAGATGATGAAGATAGTTGAAGCTCTCAAGACCATAAGAGTAGTTCATGTTCTCAAAACCATAAAGGTAGTTGAAGTTCGTTTAATATCTCCAATATATCAAGACAACATCAAAGTAACAAATGATTTATCCCTGTTAAAGAAGATTTATGTTACTCCACTCATCCATTATTAGAAGCCCAAGTTGGTACAAACAAGACAACTCTGTTTGAGCTAGGACCAAAAAAAGGGAGGAAAAGAAAAAAAAAAGAAGAAAAAAAAAAACAAAAGAAGAAAACAAAAAGGGAAAAGAAAAATAAAACCTAAAAAGGTGGTTCCGAAAGCCAACTGAGTTCTCTTTTACCTAAAGCAATAAAAGGCTTCCATTTGGTTCATTTGGTTCAACTCAACCAAAGATTCGATCAAAATCAAATAAAAAGGAGAAAGACCATCTAATTCTTGAAAGTTCTGTACTTGACAGTCCTATAAGGAAGAAGGACAAAATGATAAAATGCTCAAAGAAAGGAAAGAGTAAGAAAAATAAAAAGAAAGAAAAAGGGAGAAGAAGAAAAGAAATGAATTTGAGTACCAAACTTTTTGCAAGGGCAAAGACTGTCCTAATCAAGATCCAGATTAATGCCAAGAAGATAGAAAGAATTTAGAGTCTAGAAAGATCACTCCCAGCTGCCTAAAGTTCAAACAAGAATTTTGTAGTGTGAGGGTTTGTCCATTGTGTCACATCAGCTTTAATCTCAAAATGGCCTTCATTTAATCCATGTCCCTTATAGACCCCATTTCAAGCCTATCAAAGACCTGTTGATCTCTCTTGGTAGGTAGAGTCTATTAGTGGAGATGGTTTGGATAAGCATGCATATGAGATAGACAATATTTAAACTCAAATGAGACCTTTGGCCGAGTAATGTGTATGTGCCTATCTGAAGTGCAACAATTCTTGCTTAAATAGAAATGATTCCCGAGTTTAGTACGGTAACTAGGGTTGTCATGTTATCGATATGTTAATTTGGAAAATCAAGTCTTGAGGTGCATTGACATTAATTTGGCAAAGCCAACATTTGATTTCAAAATCAAAATTCAAAAAAGTATTTTGTCATACAAAGCCTTCAAGTTAAGGGAAGTATGTTGAACCTCCAAAGGACACATTGGGCAAAGGAAGTGATTATTGGTAAGGTCATGAAGAAGCTATCAACCGACATGCTGAAACATAGTTCAAAATAGATGAATCCCTGACTCTGCTGCTTAGAGTCTCCCCCACTCATGTTTTCAACATCTTGAAGATAAAAGCCACAAATGCAAAGCTTTTGATCATTCTAATGCAAGACTTGAACGAGCGTCAAAAAGGAACTAATGAGAACACTTCTACTGATCACCTCAGTCTGTGAGTCAATGAAATCACTGTAAGTATTATTCATTCATATCATGCATACATGAGCATATCGCACTTTCTTATCTTGTGTTGTCTATTCCTTGTCAAAATAAATAGCAAACACCCTGCGAAGTAAAGAATCAAAAGAAGATATTGAATCAAGGGGGCATGGAAGGCCTATTTGCTTGTGGAAGTTCCAGTAATTTTGCAAAGAGAAGAAATGCACTCTTTTGCGAAGAACAAGACGAAATACAAACATCAATCAGAGCCCGCATAGAAAAATCATGGGTTTAAGCCTACACGGGGGGTAACGCTTCTCCTTTTCAAATTTTGAGTTTATGCATAAACAAAATATTTTGAATATCTTGCCACGCAGGGGGCATGGAGAGGATATGAAGGCTAGCTAAAAAGGGCTGAATTTTTTCAAAAGTGCAAAGGAAGAACAAGACAGAATGAAAAAAGAAGAAAATTAGAATTCCCAAAAGAATGAAGATACAAAAGACAAAAGATCCGTCCAGCTGAAAGAGCTGAAGCCAGGGAAAAGACCCAATTTAAAGGATGAAGATCCAATTTCAAGGGTGAAGACCCGATCTCAAAGAAGGAAGATCCATTTTTAAAGGTGAAGATCCGTTTTGAGGGTGAAGAACCACAATGCATAGAATGGTCGGAGCAGTCAGACTTCTCAACTAATAAAAGGTTAGTCAAACTCATTCTCGGGTCCAAGTACCCAAATCAAATCAATCTCGGGTCCAAGTACCCAATCCCAGATCCAAGTACCCTAAATCGATTCAAGCTCGGGTCCAAGTACCCAAAATCAATTCAAGCTCGGGTCCAAGTGCCCAATCTCGAATCCAAGTACCCAAAATCAATTCAAGCTCAGGTCCAAGTACCCAATCTCGGATCCAAGTACCCAATCTCGGGTCCAAGTACCAAAAATCAATTCAATCTCAGGTTCAAGTACCCAATCCTGGGTCCAAGTACCCAAATCCAATTCAATTTAGGATTGAGTATCCAAATCCAAGTTAGGATCGAGTATCCCAATCCAGTTTAGGATCGAGTATTCAAGTTAGGATCTAGTATCCCAATCTAATTTAGGGTCGAGTATCCCAATCAAATTTAGGATTTAGTGTCCAAATCCAATTTAGGATCAAGTATCCAAATCCAGATAGGATCGAGTATCCGAGTCTAGTTTAGGATCGAGTATCCAAATCCAGTTAGTATAGAGTATTCCAATCCAATTTAGGATCGAGTATCCAAGTTAGGATCGAGTATCCCAATCCAGTTTAGGATCGAGTATCCAAATCCAAGTTAGGATCGAGTATCCCAATCCAGTTTAGGATAAAGTATCCAAATCCAGTTAGGATCCAGTATCCCAATCTAGTTTAGGATCGAGTATCCCAATCCAATTTAGGGTCGAGTATCCCAATCAAATTTAAGATCGAGTATCCAAATCCAATTTAGGATCGAGTATCCAAATCCAGTTAGGATCAAGTATCCGAATCCAGTTTAGGATCAAGTATCCAAATCTAGATAGGATCGAGTATCTGAGTCTAGTTTAGGATCGAGTATCCAAATCTCTCGAGTCCAGAACCCAAATTACCCTTAGGTCCAGAACCTAGAATCTCTTCTAAGTCCAGAACTTAGCTCGGGTCCAGAACCCAAATTTTCCTTAGGTCCAGAACTTAGAATTATCCTTGAGTCTAGAACTCGAATCGGGTCTAGAACCCAAATTTTCCTTAGGTCCAGAACCTAGAATTCTCCTTGAGTCCAGAACTCGAACTGGGTCCAGAACCCAAAACCACCACCATCTTAAAAATTAAGTCTTATTGCTTTTCACTCTCTTTCACTAAAGTTTCAGATCATTCAAGCAGGGGGCAAACTGTAGACCCTTAATTTTTTACCCAGTTCGGTCCAATATATTTTATTTAGTCCAAAATAATTTTTGTATTGTCTAATATATCTTAACAGGTCCAAAATAATTTTTGTTATATTAATTAAATAATTTTTGCTTTATTATCTAATTTTATTAATAAAAAATAAAAATAAACAAATCAAAAATAAAAAAAAAGTTGGATTGTGGCGAAATGGCAATATCTGCAGGCGAAATGGCTGCAGCAGCTTTTTCACCAGCACATTTTTTCGCAACCAATTTTTTTCGCCAGCGCATTTTTTCCACAGCAGTTTTTTTTCATCAACAAAATTTTTCCAACGCAAATTTTTCGAAACCTAATATAATTAGGTTTCGGTTTCTTTTTCTTATTGAATATTGTATGCCGTGAATAATTAGAATTACCCATAGAATTCTTCTATAAATATGGAATAAACAACATAGAATGGGGGGGGGAGAAAAAAGAGGTGAAATCGAGACAGAAACTTGGATCAAAAGTGGAAACCGAAACTGTGAAGGAAAAGCTAGAATCAAGTTGATTTTTTGAGAGAACAGAAAAATAATTCAAGCAATTCAAAGGCAAAAAGGCTGGTCTTTGACTTTGTTCATCCAAGAAGCAATTTTTGGTGAAACTTACAAAATAAGGTTTGAATTCTTAATTCCTTTTATTTTTTCACAGTAATTAAACATCTCATTCTTTCTTTTAATTCAAAAACTTTAAAACATCAATTCACTTTTTCTAAGGTTTGAAAATCTTAATTCGTTACTTTATTTTCCAAAGAATTTAAAGTTATTAATTTAGTTTCTTCAAAACCCCAAAACCCTAATTTACTTTCCAAATTATCAAAACCCTTAAATTATATTCTGTTTCTTTCCAAAAGCTTTAAAAACTTCTTTTTTGCTTTTATAAACTTTAAATCATTTGTTTATTTTCATAAAACTTCATAAAAGTATCAAATTGATTTTCAAACCCTAAAAGCTTCATGCATCTACCGAAACCCTAATTTTAAAACACTAAACCCTAACTCAACTCCAATAGTAAAACCCTAGCCCTTTAAAGCCTTAAACCCTAATTTTTTTTATAAACCCTAATCCTTTAAAACATTAAAAATCATATAAACACAAATATTTTAATTTTACACAGTAAGCTTGAAATCATCATTTAAAACCACAAATCAAAAGTATTTTAAAGTGTCCAAAACCCTAGTTTCATGATTTCACCATTCAAACCTTAATTTGGTTAATCGAAGTGTCTTACCAACCTTTTAAAACATAAAATCCTTAATCTATTTTAATTCTTTAAAAAGTCACAGTAGGTTAAACCCATGAAAATCAAAAACCCTAAACACATGAAATAATGGATCCTAAATGGAAACAGTAGCTATAACTTAGATTTTTTTATTTGCCTTATTCAATTCTATATTTGATTATGCATTGATTTATTTTATATGTTTTAATTTATTTAAGTTCAATACTTGGTTTATTTAATTTATCATGGATGGATGTTTATTTTCCATTGATATTTAATACTTTTAATGAATGATTTATTTATGATGAATGATTATTTACTTTTATCAATTTATTTAGGTTTCTAAATGTTGTAAGAGGTATGTTTCCACTTGGTGGGTACCTCATTAGTTAAATATCATGTAATTTAATTTGCTTTTCTATTTTAAAACCTATGTAAAGGGCATGTTTCTACCTTTTGGTGGGTGTCCTATTTAGGCATGTGATGTAAGGACATGTTTCCATCTTCGGATGGGTGTCCATTTATTTGTTTTGATTGAACCTTGCTTTGATTTTAATAGATTGATGCTTTCTTTTAAATATTGTGTAATATGAATAATGTTGTTATATTTAAAAATTTTATAATATTAAGACTTGTAATGGAGGCTGGTTCCAATGAACCGGGCGTTGTGGGGGGTGCTGGGCCATTTCTCACCTTCCCCACACGTACCCAACTTTTCGAACCCATTAAGGGGTTGGGGATTCCTTAGGAATCGAGTTATCCACCCCTTTCTTTTTCCCGGCCCGTCCGGGTGGCGACTCTATTTTTTCCAGACTTAGGTCTATGTTCTCTAAGGCCCCGAGCCTAAACAGTGCCGAAGTCGCAAGAACCATTCCATCAAGAGTGGGGACAAAATCCCCGCTCACACCTTGTTGATGTTTTGTTGACCATATTCCTAGGAAAAGAGACTCGTAATTCGTGTGTGGAAGATATAAAGTTGGAAAGAATTTCTAATTCTTTTTTATTGTTTGTTACATAGGCATACATGCATACATGCATTTCATTACATAGCATTGATTCTTTATAGCTAATTGACCTGGAGTATAGTAGTTCAAGCGCTTACAGAACCAACCTATAGTTCATAATCAAGTGAGAATTCAGTCAATTTCACATCAAAACCAATGGAACCTAAGCAAGTTTAGAAAATGGTGAATTCTGCCCTCAACTTCAAGATGGAAGAATTGAAAGGGGCCCCTGGCTGAGACCGTGAGGAGTCAATTACTTTCATTATTAGAGGATAACAATGTTGAGGCATCTGCCAGTGACAAGAAGCAAAAGGATAAGGGAAAGGCTAAGGTAGCTAAAGTGGCTTCTAAGGAAGACAAGGTAGTGATAGATGATGATAACTGGGATATATATTTCTAGGATCCTCAAGAAAAAAAGAAAGAAAAGAAGGCTATAGAGAAAACTGAGACTGCTAATGTGAAAAAATTGATTGCTGATTTAGAGAAGAAGTTTGAAAACAAGTTGAAAGCCGAGGAGGTGTCGGAGGTGGATAAGTTATTCGACCAAGACGAAGAAGTTCCTCACAAGTTAAAAATGCCTTCCTTCTCTATGTTTGATAGAACTGGGAATCCCGATCTACATGTCAAGTAGTACATTACTACCACGCAGTCTGCCAGAGCTATTAAGAGTCAAAGTCTAAGGTATTTCATGCTTTCATTAGATCTTGTTGTGCAAAATTGATTCAATACCTTTGAGGAAAGTGCCCAAAAGAACTAGGATTTGCTATGCAAAGCCTTCATCCAGAAGTATGGATATAATGCTAAATTATAAGTAACTCTAATGGAAGTAGAATTGATTAGAAAAAAATAAAATGAGAACTTTGTTGATTATGTGAAGAGATGGAGGAATAAGACTGCACTTCTTAAGAAGACGCTGGATGAGTATGATCAGATTAGGATAATAGTGAGAGGTGTCCTGCCTCTACATGAATGAATGTCTCACACTCTTATTAGAGACTTCAAAGATCTTTCCCAAGCTAGTTTATAGATAGAAGAATGGGAAAGAGAGAAGAACCATTTTCCTAGAAGAAGAAGTGAGAGGAGTAATTATCAATATGCCAATCATAGTACACAGAAAGCAGAGGATGTCAATGCATCAACTAGTAAAGAAAATAGGAGACAATTCTCATATTTAAGGAGACCTTTTGTCTTGGTTTTCAACAAGTTACAGAAGAAAGGATTGCTACAGTCATTGGCTCCTCGACCTTTGTTGAATCCTTTACCACCAAACTTTGATACAAAAGCCTTCTATTAATTTCATTAACCATAAAGATATGAGATAGATAGATGCATTCTATTAAAGCATAAGATCCAAGATCTGATCGATATTGGTAAACTACCTGAGCCTAATAAGCCCAACATTAAGAGCAATCCATTGCCTAGGTTTGGAAGAGTGCCACCTCCAGCAACCTTCATGATAGTGGACTTGTCATATTTTTAAGATGTATATGGAGAAATCACTATCGAGGTGATGTTGTTGAGCAAGATTGAACCAACTAAGATTGAGAGGGTAATGATCAATTGTGTTTTGAATGAATCTTGGGATTTGACTAACAGTAATGGTGAACCAGAATCTAAATAAGAATAATGGGCTTGGTCTGAACCTGAAGAAGAAGAAGTGTTGACTACTCACTTTGGCAAGCCTTATGGGACGACTCCTCCAAAAGAAGAAGAGACTGACAGAGGTAGAGATGCTGGGACATAATGAAAGAAGGAAGAAGATGATGTTGTCCTTAAATAATTGAAAAGGACCCAAGCTAGTATGGTCCTTGCCCCTAATACGTCCAAGTAGATGAAGCATTTTCAACTCCAACTAAACATACTTCCCTTAGCTTTTGCGATTTTCATTTCATTTTCTTTCTTTGGTTTTTAGAACAATTATTTTTTTAATTAAAATTTTTGCGAATAAATTATTTTTGTTGCATTTATGTTGGTCTTTATTCATTTTGGTGCTCAAACAATGACGAATCTATTTTAATATTTATAAATTAGTGTATATATGCGCATAATACATTTACCCCTATACATAATTTATATATAATGCAAGAGTTGTACGATAATTTACTGTATAATCATCTTTTCCAAAATATATTACCTTAAACTATAATTAAATAAATTTATAAAATGAAAATCTCTAGGAAAAACTAATCAGAGTTTTATCTGTAATTCTAATAAATCCCAATTTATCAAATTCTCAACCTACACAGAAAATTTCACTCTCAAATATTCACATATGCAATCTCAAGTATTTTTCCTCAAACATTTCAAAGCTTTCTAATTATTAATCATTTTATAAATATTTAAAAACAATAAATATAACTAATGTACATTTCTAATTAAAATATTCACATATGCATAACACTTTCCAAAATAAGTCTAATAAGCCTATAATATTTATACCATACAAAATCCACATTACATACTACATAAAATTATCGATGAATGCATCACCCTCTAAGTTGATCTCATGGCACCCACACCTTCAAGTCTCAATCACACACTAGTATATCCTTGTCGACACTTCTAATATTTGCGCGATGCACACTACCCTACTAAGCTCAAGAGCTTAGTGGTGCATGCTACAATAATGTATATTAATAAAAAAAACAATACACACTTATCAAAACACATAAAATGTTTATGCCATTATTCCATGGCATGCTCCAAACAATGTATTTTTTGTTTACTCATTCATTATCTTTTAATTTATATACTATTCATCCAAATATTTAATACATACACATCATTATGTCATAGACACGTTAGGCCTAATAAGTCCCTACACAATCTTTGACTTCCAGAAATATCCATTTAGTCCATCTCGACACCAAGGCAAGTGTCACAAAAATCACCAATGGTCGCCCCCATGGACACCGAGGCTAGTGTCATACAATCACCTATAGGGCAAGTGTCATAAAAATCACCCAAAGGTCACCCTCTCTCAACACTGGAGGCAAGTATCGCATATCTCACCCAAAGACCACCTTCTCAGTATAGTATCGATCTTAATATTCTGGAACATACAATTGTGTAAGTTATACACACAATACACATCACATTATCATCTCCATCACATTTAATATTTCCTTTTCCTTTACCAAAATCCATATCCAGTACATTATACATTATCATGAGTCACATCCATAGTGTGACCAATTCCACATCCCATACATCAAATAGCATAGCACATTATCATTTAATAATTATAATTACATAATATTACATATCATTAGTATACATCATACATTAGCACTATTCATAATAATGTCATTTTAAAGAATTTTGTTTATTCTTTAAAGTGAGCCCACTTGTATTCTTTCTCACCACATTATTCGTATTTATCAATTTTTCATCATTCCTATTCTTTTCCCACAATTTCTCATATTATCCGCATTTTTATACTTATAAACTATTTCCCACATTATCAATCTCTATTTACAATTTCTACTTTTTTTAAAAAAACATATTTCCATCTCATTATTCATTTCTCATCTTTTCCAACTATTTTTACATATTTCTTTTCAAGTACATTACAAATACATAGCCATTCTACAATGGTTGAACATTTCATGCTTTATGCATTAAACACACTTTTATTTAATACAATGCACATATTATAACAAAACTAATATCTAAGTGGAATAACATATTCACTAACTTATAATGTGTTATGCTACTCAAATGGAATTTAAAACATAAATTTTCCAAGTATATACTAGCCTTACAAATGATACAGTGTCAGCCAAATCTCCAACCAACACCAAGTTCACTTATTGCCCTTCAATACTTTGATTTCACCAATTCATCATACTCAATCCTAAATCACATTATAAGTAAAAATATGCCATTAGCAACACATTCTAAGTCATTTAAATCAATCAAACACCAATTACCCATTTTTTCCAAATTCCACCCAAAAACCCAATTAAGTCTGCTTCATCCAAACTTCGACAAAACCCATTTATTTCAATCATCCAAACATAAACTCATTACTTACATGTCAAAAAAAATCAAAATAATTCATTTTAACAATTATAAACACCACTCTTAAAAATCCAAACTTCACATAATCTAGCCATAAACCCTAACTCCATCCAAGTTTACCCATATTCAATTTCTTACCATAATATCAACACATACATATTAAAACAATGCTAAATCATTTCATTACAATAATTAAAATCACCCATATTAAAATTCTAATTTTCACATAATCATCCCATGACCCTAAATTCACAATCCATTCTCTTCTCAACAAATCCATCCATAAATCATCACATATCTATCATTTTAACTTCTATTATAGTAATTAAAAAATACTTTCTCTCTCTAGCCAATTTAATTATAATTTTAAAATCTAACAAAATAAAAATTTCAAGAGAGGAACTTACTTGTTTTCTTGATTTTCCTTCGAAACACACTTGATTTCCTCAATAAACCTTCAAAACCTTCTTAAATCCTCTTGAAATCCCTTGTAAAATTTCACTATTTGAAAGAACTAAAGTCTCCTTATATCTCTCTAATGGCTCATGTCCAAAAGAAGAAGAAGAAAAAAATGAAATATTTCTTCTCTTTAATCTTATCATTATCTTTAATATATAATAATTATTTATTTATTTATAAATTCACCAATCATATACTTTCCTTCTTTGACTCTCTTTTCCTTCTCTTTTTATTATCATCATCATCATCATCATCATCATCATTATCATCATCATCATCACCACCACCACCTTTGCCATCACTAACTTATGCTTAATATACATGTATGGTATATTTTATTTATATGTATATATTATATATATCTCATGTATATTTATAACATATAAAATATATATCTCTTATCCATAATTCATACATCTTACATCTCTCCCCACCAATCACACCTATTTAATCCTCCATATCACTTACTCCACTATGCACTAAAAATGGGGATATTACATCATGATTTGAATGACTTTACTAGGTGAGGGAATTATTCTGTAGCATTGGACTATGTATGCTTACTTAGAGAGGGCTCATGCATAATTATGTGTCAAGGTCCTAGTCAATCTCATAACATACTTTGATGAACTTTTAAGGCAAAATTGAACCTTATTTATTTAAGAGAGAGATGATCAAGCATTGTTTGGTAAGCCAACAAATAGAATCCACCATGTTAGCACAATTAATCTATTTTTGATCTTAGGCAATCAAATTGAATTAAACTAATGCTTGTATCAAGTTACATTTTGCATGAAATTATATTTTTGAAGAAAATATCAAAAGTCTGATTGGACCATACTAAATCCCGATCGGACCTTCAATGCCAAGTTGAGAAAATTCACTTAGAAGGTTTCACGGTCAGAGGTACACTCTAAATCTCAACATACCTTGAAAATTCTGATTGGACCACCAACAAGTACGACCGAACTATTGGATGAAAAAGTTACAAAACACACAGAAAGATTCACGGTTGAAGGTACTCTTAAAATCTCATCGTACCACGCGAAGTTCGACCGGACCTCATGATGTACCGACCGGACTATCAAGGTAGATTTTTCTAAAATCATCCAGTAGAGTTCACAACTAGAAGCACACCTAGTTTTTGGCCAGACCACCATTATTTTGACTGGATCCTGATGTAGTCCGACCGGGATGTTTAAATAATTCACAAGTTAGAAGCCGTTGAACCTCTACTCAATTATTGTAAGCCACGTGGACCAACCATTGGAAGAACATTACGAAAAAGTTCAAATATTCTGACCGGACCATAGTGTGTCCCGACTGAGATCAAGGAATCCTGACTAGACCTCACCTAGTCCTACCATGAAATTGCTCTGGCTAAAGGATTAGTGGAAGACAAGAATCAAACATGTTGGACCACTCCTCAAATGGCTAGTTTATGGCTTGTAGGCTATAAATACCTTATGTAACTTCATTTATGAAGGGATTATTATAATGATTGAATTTGTAATAGCCTACTTAAATTTATTTCCTTTCTTTGCATCAAAATTACATTTTTGTATTGATTGAGTGTTGGGTGCGAGCATTAAAAAACATATTAAGTTTGAGTGTGAGCTTGGAAACACTTAGGTTATGAGAGTAAGCCTGAGAAAACTCTTATAAGGGTTGTGAGGTGTGTGATCTCAAACCATTGTAAAGTTTGGTGTGAGCTTGTGAAAACACCAAGTTAGAGTTCAGCTTGTAAAAACTCAAAGCTAGTGGAACCCTAACAAGTTGTTAAGGAAGTGGATGTAGGATTAAGGTAAATTTGAACCACTATAATTCCTTTGTGTTCATTCTTCTACTCTATAATTAATCTTCTACATTTCTTGAATTTTGAGTTTTGAATTTTTAATTTGCCAACATTCTTCAAGCCAACCAATTCACCCCCCTCTTTGTTGCCATCTTGGGACAACATTGGTATCAGAGCTTAAAAAATTTCTTAAACTTAATTGTGAAATTTGATCCACAATGGAAACTTCTTCATCCACCTCAAACTGTCATGGAAATCTCAACTCTATCCTTAGACCCTAATTTGATGGAACAGATTTTTCCTATTGGAAACACAAAATGTTCTTGTTCCTAGATAGTGAAGGAATTGAGCTTTGGAATTATATTGAAAATGAGTGGAAACATCCAACTCATGAAGTTGATGGTGTCCAAGTTCCTCTTCCCAAACCATAATGGTCAAGTACGAATACAAGGGATCGATTCAAAAATCATAGGGCAACCTCCATCTTGATGAATTCTATTTCAAGAGAAGAAGGTAGGAGAGTCCAACATCTCACTTGTGCTCATTGTATTTGGAAAACTCTTGAGAACTATCATGAGGGTACTACCCAAGTGAGGCTCACCAAGAAGCAAATATGCATACATGAGTATGAACTATTCAAGATGAAGCCCAATGAAAATATCACCGACATGATGAATCACTTACTTGCCATCATAAATGAATTGAAGAAATATGGCAAGGTGTATGATCAAGATGAAGTTAACAGCAAAATCTTGAGAGCACTTAGTGTAAAGAAGAACTTTGAATCCAAAGTTTCTTTAAAAGTAAGAAGCACATGAAATTAGCTCTTTGAGACCCGATGAACTTGTCAAAAAACTACCCACCTTTGAGTTGCACACTGAAAGAGAAGAAGAACAAGGTGAAAAAGAAAAAAGGAAACCATTAGATCTCAAAGCAATTAAAGATGTTAAGAGCTCAAGCAATGAAGATAGTGATGATGAAGAAGAAATGGCATTATTTTCAAAAAGGATGAATGATTGGAAAAGAAAGAGAAGATTGCAAGCTAACAAAGGTACACTCTCTAAATCCTCTTTTAAAGATAAAGATAAAAAGAATGAAGTGAAATGTTATGAATGTGGCAAATATGGTCATATCAAATCGGATTGATTTAAGTTAAAAAACAAGAAGAAATGGGATAAAGAAAAGAAGAAATCTCTCAAAGCTATATGGGATGACTCTTCCTCAAGTGAAGAAGAAGAAGAAGAAGAGGAAGAAGGAATTACAAATCTATGTCTCATGACTATTGAGGATGAATCCAATGAGGTAGGTACTCAATCCTTGAATTTAATTGCATATGATGAAAATGATATTGATGCTTTAGATGACAGTGACATGATTGAGCATATGAACCTTAGATTAGGAAAGTATTTTTCTAAGATAAAATTCTATAAGGACAAATGCTCTAATCTGGAAAAAGACTTTTATGCTTAAAAAAATTCTACATTAGAATTAAAAACCTCAAATGAACAATCATTTAAATCAATTGATGAATTAAATAAAAATTCACATAGCTTAGAGAATGTGATCAAGAAAAATGAAATTTTGAGGGATGAACTAAAAGAACATAAAGAATCTATCTCAAAGTTTCATAAGGGAAAGGAAGCATTATATACATTGATTGGTAATCAAAGGTCACCCTCCTTTAAACATGGTTTATGATTCAATGGCTCATCCAATTCTACTTCCAGTAAACCAACATTTGTGAAAGCATCTACAATTCAAATCTATAGTGTTGAAGTTGTAAAAAACACTAATGCATAAACCAAACCTAAAAATCCCAAAAGGACTACATTAAGCTCACAAGACTCTAGAACTACCAAGAGCAAAACATGCATTCATGTATACTAGACATGTAGATCAACACAAAAATACTAAAAAATAAACTCATATTTGCAATTGTGTGAATGCCAATGGGAAAGTGCATAAATATAGAACTTTGTATTAATGCACATATTGCATGAAATTTGTGCATAAGAGTATTTTTTTTTGCTATATTAGGAGGGCTTATCTTAAGTTAGAGGATCCTTCTACTACTAACCCTTGAGGACCCAAGTTCATTTGGGTATCTAAAAGAAGGTGAATATTCTTGTAGGTATATTTAAAATCTACTATCAATGAAAGCACATGGCTTATGGATAGTGGATGCTCAAGGCATATGACGGGGAATGCAAAGCTCTTTACAAGTCTTACTTGCAAGCTTGGAGGAAGTGTTACCTATGGAATAATGCTAAAGTTAAAATCATTAGTAGTGATTCCATTGGCATACTTGGTAAAAATTTGATTGAAAATGTATGGCTTGTTGATGGATTGAAGCATAATTTGTTTAGTTTTAGTCAATTGTGTGATAAAGGATATGATGTAAATTTTGACTCCAAAGGATGCAAGGTTACTATTTCAAATGGTGAAATTGCATTCAAAGTAGATAGAATTAGCAACACATATAAAATTGACATACATTCCAATGATGCATTTGAATGTTTGATTTCCATTAATAATGATGCTTGGTTATGGCATAGAAGGCTAGGACATGCTAGTATGGATCATTTAAAATGAATTAGTAATGAAGAACTACTTGATGGTCTTCCTAAAATAAAATTTAATAAAGATAGAACATGTGAACCTTGTCAACTTGCTAAGAAACATAAATGTTCATTTAAGTCTAAAAATGTTGTAAGCACTTCTATACCCTTATAACTCATTCACTTAGATTAGTTTGGACCAAATAGAGTTGCTAGACTAGGTGGAAAGTTATATGCATTTGTTCTTGTTAATATTTACTCTAGATTTACATGGGTTAATTTCTTAGCTCAAAATAATAAAGCTTTTAGTCACTTCAAAATATTTGCAAAAAGAGTTCAAAATGAAAAAGGCTATGTAATCACATATATTAGAAGTGATCATGGCAAAGAATTTGAAAATGAGAATTTTGAAAGCTTTTGTAATAAATTTGGTATTTCACATAAATTTTTGGCTCCTAGAAAACCACAACAAAATGGTGTGGTTCAAAGGAAAAATAGAACCTTAGTTGAAATGGCTAGAACAATGCTCAATGAATATGATTTACCATCTTATTTTTGGGCTGAAGCTGTTAATATCGCTTGCTATATTTCAAACCAAATTTTCAAAAGGCCTTTAATAAACAAAACTTCTTATGAGCTATGGAATGAAAGAATACCTAGAATTTCAAATCTTAGAGTATTTGGATGCAAATGCTTTATATTTAACACCAAGAATAATCTTGGAAAATTCTCATCCAAATCGGATGAAGGCATATTTTTAGGATACTCATCATTTACCAAAGCATATATTGTATTTAATGAGAAAACTCTAGTGGTTGAAGAATCAATGCATGTTGTCTTTGATGAATCCTCTAAACTTTATCAAAGGAAAGGTAGTACTCTTGATGATTTTATAGGTACTCTTGAATCACAAGAAACAATTGATGTTCCAAGGAACAATCTAGATGAACTAGAAGAAGAGACTCAAGAACTACACAAGGATTGGAAATACAAGAAGGATCATCCAAAAGAGCTCATCATTGGTGAAACATCAAAGGGAGTAATTACTAGATCCAAAATTAGACATTTAGATTCTAATTTTGCTTTTGTTTATCAAATTGAGCCAAGGACTATTGAGGAGGCTCTTAATGATGAATGTTGGGTGATTGCAATTCAAGATTAACTCAGCCAATTTAAAAGAAATCATGTATGGGAACTTGTTTCTAGGCCCAAAGATCATTCAATTATAGGATGCAAATGGGTTTATAGGAATAAGCTTGATGAAATTGGTCTCATTACTAGGAATAAAGCTAGATTGGTAGCCAAAGGCTATAACTAAGAGGAAAACATTGACTATGATGAGACATTTGCTCTCGTAGCTAGATTAGAAGCTATTAGAATTCTACTTGCTTTTGAATGTCATATGAATTTTTAACTCTTTCAAATGGATGTTAAAAGTGCATTTCTATATGGATTTATAAATGAGGAAGTCTATGTTGAACAACCTCCTGGTTTTGAAAACTATAAATTCCTAAATCATGTTTTCAAGCTTACCAAAGCTTTATATGGATTGAAACAAGCACCAAGAGCATGGTATAATAGACTTAGTACATATTTGCTTAAAAATGGTTTTTTAAAAGGAAAAGTGGACACAACTCTCTTTGTTAGAAAGAATAAGGATAACATCTTAATTGTACAAATTTATGTTGATGACATAATATTTGGGGCTACTAATGAATCTTTGTGTAAGAAATTTGCTTCTTGTTTGACTATGGAATTTGAAATGAGCATGATGGGTGAACTCAAATTCTTCCTTGGATTACAAATTAAGTAATGCAAAGATGGGATCTTCATCAACCAATCCAAGTGCACAAAGGAACTCTTAAAGAAGTATGTAATAGACAGTTGCAAGACTCCCATGAGTACATCCTTGAAATTGGATAAAGTTGAAAAATGGTAAAGTAGTAGATGAGAAGAAATATCGAGGTATTATTGGATCCCTACTTTAATTAACTGCTTCTAGACCTAATATTATGTATAGTGTATGCTTGTGTGCTAGATGTCAATCATGCCCTAAAGAATCACATTTGAATACCACTAAAAGAATTTTGAAATACTTGAATGACACATTGCATTTAGGACGTTGGTATCCTAGAAACACATCATTTGATACTTCATGTTTTTCGGATGCAGACTATGTTGGTAGTCTCTTAGATAAGAAAAGTACAACTGGATCTTGTCATTTTCTTAGTGAATGTCTAGTTTCTTGGTTTAGCAAGAAACAAGTGTCAGTTGCCTTGTCTACCGCCAAAGCCGAATATGTTGCCACATGTTTTTATCCTACTCAAGTCCTTTGGATGAAACAACAATTGTTTTATTATGAAAAATCTTTTGATCATATTCGCATTAAGTGTGATAACACCAGTGCCATAAATCTTTCCAAAAATCTAATTCAACATTCTAGGTCAAAACATATAGATATTAGGCACCACTTCGTAAGGGTCAATGTCCAAAACCAAAATGTCATCGTAGAATTCATTAATATGCAAAACCAACTTGATGACATTTTCACTAAACCCTTGAATGAAGAGAGAATGAATTTTATAAAATAACATTTGGGAATGTTGGATGGAAGCACAATTTCATGAACTCAAAATCACATGAAAACCAAGTTTCATTTCACAAATATCTTTACATTGATATCTATTTTTGATCAAATCTTCATGTCTTAAATGAAAAGCACTTGTTTTCTCAAATTTTTTAAAATTTTAAAGTTTCCCGATCATACCAACAATAAGTCCGACTACACTTTTTGAAATTTCTTGATTTCAAATTTTTTCGTAAAAGTACGACCATACCTTTCAGGGTACGATCGAAATTTTTCAATTTTTGTGATTGTTGTGCTTAAAACAAGATTCCCGTTCGGACGTCACACAATCTGATAGGACTTTTTGAATTGTTTCAAATGTCATAACTGGGCTCATGAAAGTCCGACCATATTTTCACTCCGAATTCAAAATTTTCTAGCCATTTGAACTCAATTAAAGCGTGCATTTTTTGTCTCCAACAGCTATAAATGGCTAGTTCTCACCTTAAGCACTAGAAATACCCCCCCCCTATATCAGTATTTGCATCTTTGTTTTCAAACTCTAAGCATCTAAACTCTCAAAGTACTCAAATTCTCTCACATTTAAATTTTCTCTTCATCTTTTCTCTTGATTTACTTTATGGCTCCTAAAGAACACAAGAAGAAGGCTTCAAGGCCTAAAAAAGGGAAGGAAATTGCTGCCCCATCTCAACAAGAAGAACCTCCCAGAAGAAGTCACAAAATAAGATTTAGAGATGAGGAAGAAAGGAAAAGGTATGAAATTATCAAAGACAAAACCGTAGAACATAATCGTCTCTTCTCTACCCTTACTCAAGAATCCTTAGGTATTGAGAATGACATTAGAGTTTGTCTTAGATCTTTGGGTTGGGAGAAATTTGTTTTCTTAGAACATGATGATTTAGGTTGGGAAAGCTTGACTAAGGAATTTCTCACCACTTTGGTAGTTGGTAAGAAGAGCACTAATCCATTTGGATACTATGGAATTTCTTTTAGGTTATTTAATAAAGAGTATGGCCTCACATTAGAAGATTTTTCTTCCATTTGGAGTTTCCAAATAGAGGGAATTTCTCATATAACCAACACCATTCTCACCACTGAAAGATAAAAGGAATTTTGGACTGCAATTTCCATAGAAACCAATCTCCACAAATTATCAAATTCCAAACACCTTAGGACCCTTACCTATTGGATATTGCATAGGATTATCACCTACTCTATTAGTGCTAGAAGGAGAGCAATGAGAAAGTAACCCAATAGATTTACTCTTTCTTTATTGCATGCTTGGAGACCAACCAATCCAAATCATGAAATTCTTAATTGACACTTTCCTACGCCTTAGGAAAGAAAAATCCAAGCTTATCCTTCTCTCTTCATAAGTGACCCAAATTGCTAAGTATGTTGGTGCTCATAGACCAACAAACAAAGCAACTCTCACCAATCCCTTGGATCCCACCAAAAAGTCCATAAACATAGGCTAGCTAAAACATGCTAAGTGTATTAGGGAGGATAATGGGACCTATGTTTATCTCTTGGGAGCACTAGGTGCTAGGGCTCAACAAAAAAAGAGACCAAGGATTATTGAAGAAAGTGAAGAAACTTTTCAAATGGAATTTCCTAGACCCACTACTCCAAGATCTCAATCCTCCATCCTTCAACTTCTTCAAGACATCCATAGGCAAATGAGCTCACAAATCTTAAGCTTTGACAAAATCACCCAACTCTCATCTTCACCTTGACATCCAAACCATCCAAGAAGCTTTAGGCTTGCCAAAATGCTTTGAGGATGAACCAAGTCTTTCACATTCTATTCATGGTTCACCCTTAAGAAGAGGAAGGAGAAGCTACTACCTGTCAACCTAGTGATGAAGAGCAAGGGGATCATGAAGAAGAAGAAGGGGATGAAGAAGAAGAGGGAGATGATGAAGATGGAGATGATGAAGAAAATGATGATGATGCTTAGATTTTTTATTTTTTGTTTATTATTATTTGATTCCTTTCATATTGTCTTGTTCATTATGATTGTTATTTTCCTTTAACTTAATGAAAGATTATTTTTATTGAATTGTACTTATTGCATTTAATTGTTTTAAGTTTATCCTTTTGCCTTTGTCAGAGGGGGAGACAGAAGAGAACTTCTATTGAATTTGAACAAATACATAAAATGTTGAACACTTGACACATAAAAATGTTGAATTGACCACTTAACATTATTTAGGGGAAGTAAACATTGACGGGGAGCAAATTAAGTAACTTAACATTTTTAGAAAAATTGAACACTTTGAAATTCAATTTATTGCCAAAGTCAAAAAGGGGGAGATTGTTGGCCTAATTAATCTATTTTTTATCTTAGGCAATCAAATTCAATTAAACTAATGCTTTTATCAAGTTACATTATGTAGGAACTGATATTTTTGAAGAAAAATATCAAAAGTCCAATCGGACCAAAACTAAATACCGACCGAACCTTCAATGCCAAGTTGAGAAAATTCACTCAGAAGGTTTCAAGATTAGAGGTATGCTCTAAATCTAAACATACCTTCAAAATTCAGACCGAACCACTAAGAAGTACGACCAAACTATTGGATGAAAAAGTTATAAAACACATAGAAACATTAAAGATTGAAAGTACTCTCAAAATCTCACCATACCACGCAAAGTCCAACGAACCTCAAGATGTACTGACTAGACTATCAAAGTAGATTTTCCTAAAATCATCTAGCAGAGTTCCCAACAAGAAGCATGACAAGTTTTTTGTCAAACCACCATTATTCCGACTGGACCCTGATGTAGTTTGACTGAGATGTTTAAATAATTAACAAGTCAGAAGCCGTTGAACCTCCACTCAATTAGTGGAAGCCATGTGGACCAACCATTGGAAGAACATTAAGCAAAAGTTCAAATATTCTGACTGGACCATAGTGTCTCCCGACCGAACCTCACTTAGTCCAACCATGAAATTGCTTTGGCCAAAGAATTAGTGGAAGACAAGAATAAAACATGTTAGACCACTCCTCAAACAGCTAGTTTATGGCTTAAAGGCTATAAATACCTTATGTAACTTCATTTGTGAAGGGATTTTGATAGTGATTGAATTTGTAATAGCCTACTTCATCTTATTTCCTTTCTTTGCATCAAAATTACATTTTTTGTATTGATTGAGTATTGGGTGTGAGCATTAAACACCATCTTAAGTTTGAGTGTGAGCTTGAAAATACTTAGGTTGTTAGAGTAAGCCTGGGAAAACTCTTGTAAGGGTTGTGAGATGTGTGATCTCAAACCATTGTAAAGTTTAGTACGAGCTTGTGAAAACACCAAGTTAGAGTTAAGCTTGTAAAAACTCAAAGCTCGTGTAACCTTAACAAGTTATTAATGAAGTGGATGCAGGATCAAGGTAAATTCAAACAACTATAAATCCTTTGTGTTCATTCTTCTACTATTTACTTAATCTTCTACATCTTCTACATTTCTTGAATTTTGAGTTTTGAATTTTTAATTTGCCATCATTCTTCAAGCCAACCAATTCACCCCCCCCCCTCTCGGTTGCCATCTTGGGACAACACGCCATGTTATCATCAATCCCTAGTTTGTTCCTTTGAGCCTTCATAAGATTGTAGCCTGCTTTTTACTAGCTTGTGAACCTCGATAACCTACCATGAGTTGATGTGATGTTTATGACAAGTCTGATGATCTCTGAGGCACTACTAACCAAAAAAAGATCAAGGAAAAAGATACACAATTAAGACCACAAGCATAGTTGAACTTAACCTGATCTAGACCTAATATCTTCGATCTCTTTTTTCATCATTGAGATGAAAAAAGAGATCAACAAACGATTCATCGTCACTGAAGCAAGCTCGTCCTACTCCATTCATAGTCATAACCATAAGATGATACAAACAAGACAACTCTCTTAGAGCTAGGACTAAGAAAAGAAAAAGAAAGAAAAACAAAAAAAGAGAGAAAATAAAAAAAAAACTAAAGAAGAAAAAAGAGAAAATAAAAAGGAGAAAAGTGAAGAACAATAAGGTTTCAAATTTTTTGCAAAAGCAAAGAGTGATCAAATCCAAATTTCTGCCAAGATGATGGGCTTTGTCTTTTCATGAAGCAAGGTGCCTAGAAGATGGAAGTGATTCCTAGAGTAAAAGAATATCTCTAACAGCATAAGGTTCCAACAAGAAATTTATGGTCTGAAAATTTGTCAGTAGTGTCACTTCAGTTCCAATTTAAAAATGGCCTTCACTT
Source organism: Garcia nutans (assembly GCA_947685225.1). Lineage (NCBI taxonomy): Eukaryota > Viridiplantae > Streptophyta > Magnoliopsida > Malpighiales > Euphorbiaceae > Garcia > Garcia nutans. Next base: position 7,640,003 of record CANTUV010000003.1, on the reverse strand, counting down.
AACCCATGTCTCTTATAAACCCCATTTCAAGCCTATTTAAGACCTGCTCATCTTTTTTTTTTGTTGGTGGAGTCTATTAGTGGAGATTGTTTTCATAAGCATGCTTATGAGATAGATATTTTAACTTAATAAGACCTTTAGCTAAATAATGTGTATATGCCTATCTGAAGTGCAACAGCTCTTAAAAAATGATTCCCAAGTTTAGTATGGTAACTAAGGTTATAATGTTATAGATATACTAATTTGGAAAAATTAAGCCTTGAGATATAATGACATTGATTTGACAAAGCCAACATGTGATTTAAAAAAAAAAGGTGTTTTAATGTACATCCTTCAAGTTAAGGGAAGTATGTTGTATTGTAGAACCTTAAACGACATATTGGGCATAAGTGGGCTAATGAAAGGATCACTTGCAAGGTCATGTCATGAAGAAGTTGCAAGCCAAATGTGTTGAAAAGGATGTCCCTCGTGTCTCTAACTATGCTACTTAGGCCTCCACCACTCATGTTAGATAGAAGTCATAAATGTGAAGTCCTCTATTGTTCTATTGTAAGGCTTGAACGAGCATTTAGAAGGAATCAATGGGAGTGCTTCAGCTGATCACTTCAGTTTGTGAGTCAATGAAACCACTGTAAGTATCATCCATGCATACCATGCATACATGAGTGTCGACCCCTAATTTTGTCCCTAGCTAGTTTGATCCCAATTAAAAAAGGCCTAGTCAGAGATCAGTCAATTCTTAATTGTTAAAACATGTTTTAAAGCCTTTAATTAGATTGGTTCATTTTTATAAGGCTTAAAATAAGCCAATTCAACTTTGGAAGTCCTAAAATTGTTCTATTCAAAGTAAATTTATATGGGACAAGCCCATATTGAATTGGGGGACAAGCCCATATCGAATTAGGGGGTGTCCAATTCGATATTGACACCCAATTTTAATATGGACATTTCCAATTCGATATCACAATGATTGCTTTCCAATTTCTATATGGACCATTTCCATATCGAATTGGAAGTGGCCATATCAAATTAGCCTTATATTTTGATATGAAATTGGATCCATATCGAATTTAACCAATTCTAATTGGATATGGACCACTTCCATATTGAATCGAGACTTCTTATTGTGGTCCATAACTAATTAATTTGATTTTAATTTGATATGGACATGGCTTTATGTCGAGTTTATTTTGTTTTAATTTGATATGGTTATAGTTTTGTGAATTAATAATTTGGATATCTGAATTAAGCTTGGGGGAATTATTTTGACCTAGTTTATTTCTTATAAATAGATGCTTAACAATTAAAATAGGGGACATCAATTTTAAAAGCTAGCAACCAACAATTATAAAAGAAAAGAAAAGTATACCAAAACACAATTAATAAACAACAATTGAAGAGGCAGTGAGGATTGTCTCAAACTTGCTTTGTTCCAACCAAAAAGAAGTTTGATCCAGGCAGCAATAATAAGGTAGGGAGCTTGGTTAAACCATTTTAATTTGGAGGAGCCAACAAAATGGAGGTTGATTTCTATGTTTAACTTATTTAAACTCATAGTAGCCATGTCTATTATCATCCATTAATTTGCAATTACTTAAAACATGCAGTAGCAATTTCTTTTCAAAATAATGTCACCTTTCATACCTAAAACCCTAATCTTATAATGTAAACTATCCCTAGTCAACGGGGCCAATATTTATTCGTGGATTATATAATTCTTTGTGATTAACCTTAATTTCCTTTATTAAACTCTAATTTATAATTATTTTTGTGATGATTAAACTATATGCTTGGATTACATATTTTATTATGAATTATTGAACTATGTTAATATTTATTTATTGGTTGTATTTTTAAGGATGTAAAAGGCATGTTTTCACTTGTGGGTGCCTTATTTATTTTGCTTATGTAATTTATTTTATTTTATAGATTTTGAAACAATTGTAAGGGACATGTTTTCATCTTTTGGTGGGTCTCCTATTTTATTTATTTTCTTTATAGACATTTGGACATTTGTGAGGGCATATTTTCATCTTCGTATGGGTGCCCATTTTACTTGTTTATTTAATTTATAATATAAGATTATTTATTTTAATAATTGTAAGTAGTATGGATAATATTATAATATTTAAGAATTTAATAATATTTAGAGCTAAAAAGGAGGCCGATTCCAATAAAGCAGGCATTATGGGGTGTTGGGTCATTCTCACCTTCCCTATATGTACCCAAAATTTTGAACCCATGAGGGGGTTGGGGATTCCTTAGGAATCGAGTCATCCACCACTTTCTTTTTTTTGTGTTGTCTGGGTGGCGACTCTATTTTCTCTAGGTTTAGGCTTGCATTCTCTAAGGCCTTGAGCCTAATAGTGTAAGAGTTGTAAATAACCATTCCACATGGGAGTGGGGGCAAAAATTTTCGCTCACAATGAGTATATCACACTGTATTTTGTTGTCTTGTATTGCCCATTCTTTTCCTAAGTGAATAGCAATACTCTATGAAGCAAACATAAAGCAAATATGGAATCAGGGGTAGGGAAGGCCCATTACTTGTGAAAGATCCAGTCACTTTGAAGAAATGGAGATGCATGCTTGTGCAAGAAACCAGTTGAACATCAATCAGAGCCTGCATGGGAACAAAATTATTGGTTTGAGCCTACATAATGAGTCAAACTTCTTGTTTTCAATTTTTGAGTTTATGCGTGTACAAAATATTTTTAAAATTTCAATATTTTGCAACATAGGGGGCAAAAGAAAGGATATGAGGGCTAACTAAAAAAAACCTGAATGTTTTGCAAAGTGAAGAACTAAAGAATGGAACAAAAGGTTAGAACAAAGCCAAAACTCTCAAAAGACAAAAGGTCGGCAGAATCCATTGAAAAATGGAATAAATGGTAAGAAGAAAACAAGAACTCTCAAATGACAGAAGCTCAACAAAATCCATTAAAGAATGGAACAAATGGGTAGAAGAAAGACAGAACTCTCAAGGATGAAAGGTCAGCCCATTGAAGAATGGAACAAATGGCAAGAATAAAGCTCAAGTGATAAAAGGTCAGCAGAATCCATTGAAGAATGGAACAAATGGCTAGAAGAAAGCCAGAATCCAAACCAATTCATGGGCCTAAAATAGATCTAGTATGGATTGTACATGGACGATAGTTGTAGTTGGCAGCTCTCTTAGGGTCATCTGGGATCCCTGGGGAAGAGGATCAAGTTAGCCCTTGTGAATATCTTGATGCACTAAGGCCCTTTTCATTCTCTTCATTTGTTTCACAGAGATTTAACTCCTCTAACCTAAACCAATTTACAAGTCCAGAACTAAAAGCATCCAAGATCTATCAAGGCAAATTACTTTTCGCTCTCTAAATACATTCAATATACTTTAAGCAGGGGGCAAAATTGTAGACACTTAATTTTGGCAATAAACAATTGTGGTCTAATTTTAAAAGTTTAAACCTAGTCTGATGCATTTTTAAAAGCTTAAACCTAGTCTGATCAAATTTTAAAAGCCCAAATCAGGTCTGGACTGATCTAATAAGCCTAAATCAAGCCAGTCCGAGCCCAAAATATAATATCATGATGAATTAGCCAAGGATAATTTTCCATGGGTCTTAGATTTGAGGACTAAATTTGATTTTCAAGCATATTAGGAATCCTAATCAGGTTAAAACCTAAAGTTGCCCAAATTACAATTTATAAATAAGAAGCTACAACAAAGAGATTGGTAGCCATAATGATTAAAATGATATTTAGAGTGATTAAATGGAGAGCAATTAAGGACAAGTGCACAGAAAAAAAAATAGAAGAGAGTCAGTAGCCAAAGACTAATCCTCAGATCATTAAACTTCCAACCAAAAATAAATTAACTCAGGCAGTAACAACATCGAGCTTGGTTTCACACATTCAAATTGGTAGAGTAGACAATGTAGGTATAACGTTATTGATTAATTCAATTCAACATTATTACTTATCTTCATGGATGAGTCCACTGCACAATGAAATTATAAATGTTGCTTTGCAAATCCCTTACAGTGGGCCATATGTTTGAATTAAAATAGACAGAAAATCAATCGCCTGAGTTGTGCCCTTATTTTTTATAAATTCAAAACCCTAATATTTTAATATTGTATATTAGTTTAGGATTAAACCCTACTGTTGCATGATGAAACTCTAATTTTGAATATTTTAGTTATAATATTCATATCAAACCCTAGATTTGCATCTGTTAGTTTAGTTTACATATTAAACCCTAAGTTTAGATTTAAACCCCAATTTTGTTTCCAAAACCCTAATTCATATCTTAAAATCCTAGTATACATTTTAAAGCCTTAATTTATATCTTAAAACCATAATTTGTAGATTCAGTTTAGGGAAAATCCTAATTTGTATAATCATAAATCCCTGATTCCAAATTTAACCCTAATATTAGATTAAAACCCTAATTGCATGTTTAAAAACCCTAAAAATCCTAATTTTTAATTCTAATTATGGATTTATTGCTATTTGCCTATGATGGATGATATTATTTGTTTATGATAAATGATTCAATTTTATTTTATTGCTATTTGGGTTTTAAGTGAGATATAAAGGGCATGTTTCCACTTTGTGGGTGCCTTCTTTTAATTGCTTACTTTTAAGAATTTTAGACAGTGTATGGAGCACATTTCCACCTTTTGTTGGGTGTTTTATTTTATTTTATTTTATTATAAGTTATTTTAGATAGTGTATGGAACACATATCCACCTTTTGATGCACAAACACTCATGTGATCGCCCCACAATTCATGCGATTGCACAATAAATGATTAAAACTTCCACCAAACAATAGAAGAGATAACGATGACATTGTGCAGTGAGAAACTCAATTTGTACGACTACACCACACTAGCCAATTTAAATTTTAGCACCAAACATGTTGGATCAATTATAATTGGACATGTCAAAGAAGGATTGCAAATTAAACAGTAACCATGCATTGTGTAACTACATAAACCCTTTGTACGACCACAATACATGGTAGGATGGGAAGTTATGATCATGTCGAGCCACTTAAAGTTACCATTAGAGATAGTTATTGAAGAAAATTTGAATTGTGCAATCGCTCAAGGTATATGGTGACTGCAAAATGTGTCTCAGCAATAATTTAAGTGGAAAACAAGAACCAAACAAGTGGGAAACACTTCAAACGGCTAGTTAAAGTCCCAATGGCTAAAAATACCAGAAGAAAACTCTTTGTTTGAGGGTAATTGTGATTGATATAGCTAAGGCAAGCTACTTTTAATTCTTCGTATCAAAATTTACATTTGTATTGATTGAGTGTCGGGTGTGAGTGTCAAAGCACTATTGCAAAAGTTGAGTGTTAGCTTTAAAATACTTAGGTTTTAGAGTGAGCCTTGGGAAAAATCTTGTATGGTTGTGAGGATAATACTCAAACCTTGTAAAAATTGGGTGTGAGCTTGTGAAAATACTAAGTTAGAGTTGAGCTTGTAAAAACTCAATATTAGTGGAACCTTAACAAGATTTTAAGGAAGTGGACATAGGATCGAGGTAATCTGAACCATTATAAACTCCTTGTGTTCATTCTTCTCTACTCTACTCCTTCATTTTGTTATTCTTTTTGTATAAAAATTTAAATTTGACATAACTTCTTCAAAATAACTAATTCACTCCCCCCCTGTTGGTTGCCATCTTAGGACAACACTTGGTATCAGTGCCTCTAATTTCAAGAAGCTTAATTGTGAAATTTGATTTACAATGGCAACCACTCCTGTAAACACCTCTACATCAAGTTCTACTTCCAACTCCATGGCTCCTTCACATGGAAATCTAAATTTCTATCTTAGACCCTATTTTGATGGAACCTATTATTCTTATTTGAAATATAAGATGTACTTATTCCTTGATAGTGAAGGAATTGAGCTTTGGAAATTTATACAAAATGAGTGGAAACCTCATACTCATAAAGTTGATGGTGTTTAAGTTCCTCTCCCTAGTGCACAATGGTCTAATATAAAAGTAAGAGCTCATTACAAAAATAATATGGCATCCTCAATCTTGATGAATTCAATTTCAAGAAAAGAAGATGGGAGAGTTCAATATCTTGCTTGTGCATATAGCATTTGAACAACTCTTGAGAACTATATGAGGGTACTACTCAAGTGAGGTTCACCAAGACTCAAATGCTTATGCATGAGTATGAACACTTTAAGATGAAGCCCAACAAGAATATTATCGATTGCTTGTTATTGTCAATGATCTAAAGAAATATGGTAAAGTATATGTGTAAGCGGAGATTTTTGCCCCCACTCCCGTTTGAATGGTTCATGTGACTTCAGCACTATTAGGCTTAGGGAAGTAGAGAACATGTAATATCCCAAAGTATGCCCTAGAAGTTTTGGAATAATTATTGTTGTATTTGGATTTAAGGTATATGTTAAATTGAAAAGAGAAAAGAATTAAAGAGAGAGTGTATATGTTGTATATATGGAAATATATACAACATATACAAGTCAATATGGGAAAGTCAAAAGAAGATATTTATTTATTTTAAAGTAATTAATTAATTAAATGGGAAATTAAGTAGTGGAAGAAGATATTTTAGAATATTTTAATACTATTTTTGCTTGGCGGAGGTTTAAAGAGAAGAGTTGACTTTGTTTTTGCCATTCATTTTGTTCTTCTTTTCTTTTCCTTGGGTTGGCCGGCCATCAAAGAAGCAAGAGAGCAAGAGAGAGATTTGATAGATTTGATCTTTCAAACTCAAGATTGAAGGAAGTTTTCAAGTGATCAAGTTGGAAATTTAAGAGTTTCTTCATCATTGGTAAGTTTTCACTTGATTCTTGGATTTTCTTTGAGTTTGTGAGTTGAAGTTGTGGTTGATAAGTGTTTGTTTGATTGTGGTGTATTTAAGAGTGTTTGGTTCAATTGATTTTGGATTTTGGGGTTGGATTGAAGGAAAGAGTAAGTTTGTTAGAAGAGAAAGTGTTGTGGTTGTGTTTTGGGTTTGTGGTGATGATTATGATTTATGTTTGATGTATGTTTTGAGTTGTGTCTGGTGTTTTTGCAAGTTTGTTATGGTTCTTGGGTGTGTTTAATTAAGTTTGTTTGAAGTGGGAAATGGTAGAAGTAAGTGGTTAATTGGATGTAGTGTTGATGTTGCCGGAATCTGTATTTTTGGCCTGACATGCCCATTAGCACGGCCAGGTCTTTAGGCGTGTCAATGGTTCTGTGTTCTTGGATGGGTGACACGAGCAGTGACACGCCCATGTCACTGAGTGTGTCATAGCTACTGTGATGTTGGTGGATTTACACGGCCATGAACACGCCCGTGTTGTTGGACGTGTCAATGTTTCTGTGAGACAGAATGTATTACACGTTCAGTGACACGCCCGTGGTTCTGAGTGTGTCAAAGCTTCTGTGTTGTGAGTTTAGGGCACGGTCAGGGACACGCCCGTGTTGTTGAGCTTGTCATGTGTAGAGTTTGCCCTAGTTAGTTCTTAGCCTTATTATCTCATGTGTATCTCTATGTGAGTGTGTATGATCACCTTTGGTTTAGATTTTGAAGAGAGTTGAGTTGCCATAATACAAGTGTTGAAGGATTCTTGGAAGAGGAGTTTGGTGTGGAGTGAGTTGCTCTTGAGGTAAGTACAAACCCTACATTTTTGCATACCTTTATATGACCTTGAGACTTAACACATTTGCTTGTAAATGTGTTAAGTAATCTATTGCATTGTTGATGCATATTAATAATGTTATGTTTTGCATAATGTGAACTTTGTAGAATGTATGTTGAAGATTCTAAAGATATGATGAAATATGAAATGTATGTGCAATGTAATTGGTTATGATGAATACTTAAATGTTGAGTTGTTTTAATGTGAATTGAGATAATTGAGGCATGTTTGCCTAGATGATGATGTTCAATGTAAATGGTTATGTATACTCTATTGAAATAGATATGAAGCCATTGTTGTTGGCTATAATGATGTAAATGAGATGATTGAGGCATGGTGGCCTAAATGATGATGAGAAATTTGAGAATGAAATTGATAATGAATTAATGAATGAATTGTGTGTCTAATGTGTTATTCCATTTTCAGAGTTTTGTTGTTGGTGGCATGCCTATAGTAACAATCTCTTGAAGTTAGGTTGGGCTTAATCCTTGAAGCCAAGTTGGGTTGAAGTTTAGCATGCTTAACTCCCCTTGAAGCTTGGTTGGATCTAGTCCTTGAAGCCTAATTGAGATGTTACAACCCTTGAAGCTAGGTTGGGTTTGGTTCTTGAAGCCAAGTTGGGTTGATACTTAGCATGCTCTGTTCCCCTTGAAGCTTGGTTGAGCCTAATCCTTGAAGCCTAGTTGGGATAATGATAATGATAAATGTGATAATTAAACCAAAACATTAACTCTGAAAGTTGAATGGCATATTAGTGTCTTTGGGCCCATGCTTGTCTTTGCTTTAATATGAACTATGGAGTGAGATATAATGTTATGAGATGATTATAATACATGAGTAACTTAATGAAAATGAATGTGGCTTGGGAAGCTATATTGAGTAATGAAACTATGAAGATACAACATGATGTGTAATATGTTTATGGATGTGGAAATTGTGAGTATTACTTCATGAATGTTTTGGTAAGTTATTGAATAATGTAAGGTTATGAAATATAATATTCTTTTGAATTATTTATGAAACTTGATTGTGTGACCTTGGCATTGCATTGAAGCATAATATTATTGTAGTTTGTACCACTAAGCCGTTGGCTTAGCGCGATTGTGGTTCATCGTGCAGGTGACAGGGTAGAACCGGAGAGTTCCTCTAGGCCGAGTCGAGTTTAGATTCTGAAGTGTGGATAGTGGACTTAAAGATCAAAGATTGACTGCCAAACATGTATAAATTTTATGTTTTGTAAAACTTGAGTTTTGATGTATATGTATTTGTAAATACTGCTATATTTTCCGCTGCGTATTAAATAAATATTTTATCTACTATGTTTCATGATATAACTTAATTGTTTTAAATTTACTCATATTATTGTAAAGGAATGAGTTGTTGTTTAACAAACCGTAGCATCTCTATATTCAGTATACGTATATTACAGATATGATGATATGTAGTGTGCGTATACGGGGTATAGGGGTGTTATAGAACATTAGCCTAAGCCTAGAGAAAATAGAGTTGCCACCCGAACAAGCTGTAAGGATTAAAAGGGGTGGATGACTCAATTCCTAAGGAATCCTTAAACCTTATTGGGTTTGGAATATTAGGTACACACAGGGAAGGTGAGAAATGGCCTATAATGCCAGATTCATTGAAACCGGCCTCATTTTTAGGTCTAAATATTATTAAATTCTTAAGCATTATAATATTATCCATACTACATGCAATTACTGAAATAAATAATCATTATATTATAAATGAAAGAAACAAATAACATGGACACCCATCCAAAGATGGAAACATGCCCTTACAAATATACACAAGAAAAATAAATAAAATAGGACACCCACCAAAATGTGAAAACATGTCCCTTACAATTGTCTTAAAGTCATTAAATAAATTAAATTACAGAAAACAAATAAATTAAATAGATAAGGCACCCACGAGGGGAAACATGCCTTTTTCATCATTAAAATTCAAATAATAAAATTAACTCCATTCAATCATTCATAGCAAAACAAATAACATAAACATGTTGTTTAATCATCACAATAATAATAATAAATTAGAGTTTAATAAAATCAAATTAAGGTTAGTCACAAATTGCAATCTATAAATAAATATTGACCCAATTGATGAGGGGTCGCGTAAGGTTAGGGCTTTAGGGTGAAATTAGGGTTTTGGATGGAAAACAAGGAATTTATGGTGAAATTAGGGTTTTAGATGGAAAACTAAAGTTTTATGGATTTTAAAACAAAATTAATGTTTTAAACTAAAATTTAGGGTTTTGGGGATCAAATTAGGGTTTTGATTTTAAAAACATGCAAGTATGGTTTTGGAACAAAAATAGGTTAGATAAAATTATGCTATTAATGTTTATTCAAAATTACAAAGTAAATTAATCAGGCACTGGACTAAAGAATGATTAAAAAGTTTAATGCTAGTATAAATCAGCTACTTGATTAAAATAACTCATGGCATTAAATGTTTAAGGGAAAAACATAGTTACTCGGTGTTTAAGTAAAGTAAATTTAGAAAACAAAACCTATGTTAAAGGCTTCACCAAATTAAATATTTTGAACTTAGCTTACTGCCTAACTGCCAACATTGAGTTTTGGTTGATCAAAGCAATCCAAAGATCAATGCTTCTGATTGCTGTGATTTTGGTTTCTATCTCTTTGATAATTGTTCCTATTAGGTGTTAATTGTTGCTTTGATTATTGTTGTTTAATAGGGTCCTTATGTTGTCTCTTTGTTGCTCTCTTTTTAATAATTGTTCCTTTTAGGTGTTGCTCTCTGTCTCTTTTTAATGCTATATTTATAGGCAAAGATGGTTTAATACTGATACCTAATCTGCTAATCCAAAGGCTATTCTAAGTCCAACCTTAATTAGGAAGCCTAGAAATACTTAATGACCCAAATTAAACTGGTTTAAAAGACCATGGTGAATTGGCTAAGGCCAATTCGCCATGGTCAGCCATCCATGGCTAGGCATCCATGGAGAATTGGCTAAGCCAATTCATCATGATTTTAAATTTGGGGTCCGATCCATCTTGGTTTTGCATTTTAAAAGTGAATCGAACCTTGTAGACCCTTAATTTTTGACCCAATCCGGTCCAATATATTTTATTTAGTCCAAAATTATTTTTGTTGTCTAATTGGTCCAAAATAATTTTTGTTAAATAATTTTTTTCTTTAGTATCTAATTTTTATTAATAAAAAATAAAAATAAACAAATAAAAGTCAAAAAATAAAAATAAAAATCAGAGTCGGGAAAATCGGCGATGAAAAAATCGTCGCGCGGGCCCATAGGCATTTCGCCCACAGGAATTCCTGCGGGCGAAATGGCCCAAGCAATTTTGCCCGTAGAAAAAATCTGCGGGTGAAATAGCTTTTCTATTTCGCTCGCAGGATTTTCGCCAGTAGGAATTTCCTACGGGCGACGCCTGCAGCCCTCCCACTGCCGCAGATTTTTTTTCGCCAGCGTAATTTTTTCCGACGTAAATTTTTTGAAACCTAATTCAATTAGGTTTTGGTTTCTTTTTTTATTAATATTACTTTCCATGACTAATTAGGAATAAACTATGTCAAACAATTATAAATAAGGACCAAACACAAAGAAAAAAGAGGGAGGCCGAAAATCCAACAGAAGCTTGGAAAATTTGAAACCAAATCAGGGAAGGAAAAGGAGCAATTCAATTTCTTTTTTTTCTAGAATAGCAGGAACACGATTTAAGCAATTCGAAGGTAGCAATTGTCTTTGTTCTTATTCATCCAAGAATAATTATTTTTAGAGAATCAACAAAAGGAGATATGTATTAAATTCTTTTTTGTTTTATTTTTTCACAGTAGCTAAAACTAGGATTTTGTGTTTTTCAAAAGTTAAAATCTTAGAACTTTAATTTAGTTTTCCAAAGTTAAAAGCACTAATACGTTACTTTATTTTCCAAAAAGACTTAAAATTGTTATTTTTACCTCTTCAAAATCTTAAAACCTTAATTGAACATATTTTTCAAGAAAACTAGAATTTAATTTTGTTTCTTTTAAAATTTTAAACATGGTATTGTTTCTTTCAAAAAATCTTAAAAAACATCTTTTCTATTTATAAAAACTTTAATTCATTTGTTTGAATTCATAAAACTTCATGAAATTATCAAATTGATTTTCAAATTCTTAAAAACCAATGCATCACCGTGACCCTAATTTTAAAAATACTAAACCCAAATTCAACTTCTAAACCTAAAATATTAAACTCTAACTCCTTTAAAACCTTAAACCCTAACTTTTTTCTAAAATTTAATCCTTTAAAACATTAAAAAACCATAAAACATAAATACTTTAAATTTTACACAGTAGCTTGAAATCATCATTTAAAACCATGAATCAAAAGTATTTTAAAGTGTCTAAAACCCTAGTTTCATGATATTACCATTCAAATATTAATTTAGTTAATCAAAAAGTCTTACCAATCTTTTAAAACATAAAACCCTAATCTATTTTAATTCCATAAAAAGTTACAATAGCTATAATTAGACTTTTATTTGCTTTATTTAATTATATACTTGATTATGCTTTGATTTATCTCTTATGCTTTAATTTATTTAATTTCAATACTTGATTTATTTAATTTATCATGGATGGATGTTTATTTTATATTTTGATTAATAGCTTTGATGAATGATTTATTTATGATGAATATTTTTTACTTTTATCAATTAATTTAGATTTCCAAAAGTTGTAAGAGGTATGTTTCCACTTGGTGGGTACCTCATTAGTTAAACATCATGTAATTTAATTTTCTTTTCTATTTTAGAAACTATGTAAAGGGCATGTTTCTACCTTTTGGTGGGTGTCCTATCTAGGCATGTGATGTAAAGACATATTTCCATCTTCGGATGGGTGTCCATTTATTTATTTTATTTTGTTTGGACATTGCTTTGATTTTAATATAATGATGCTTTCTTTTTATTGTGTGTAGTATGGATAATGTTGCTATATTTAAGAATTTTATAATATTAAGACCTGTAAAAGGAGGCCGGTTCCAATGAACCGGGCGTTGTGGGGGTGCTGGGCCATTTCTCACCTTCCCCACACATACCCAACTTTCCAAACCCATTAAGGGGTTAGGGATTCCTTAGGAATCGAGTCATCCACCCCTTTCTTTTTTCCAGCCCGTCCGGGTGACGACTCCATTTTCTTTGGACTTAGGTCCGTGTTCTCTAAGGCCCCGAGCCTAAACAGTGCTGAAGTCGCAAGAACCATTCCACCGAGAGTGGGGGAAAAAATCCCCGCTCACAAACCTATTTTGGTCTTTAAATATTAAATTGGACTAAGTTTAGGGCTTTAAAAATTAAACCGACTTACTATAGGCCTTTTAAAATTGGATCAGCCTAATTCAAAGCTATAAACTAGGTTTAAGTTTTTAAAATTGGACCAAACTTAGCTTGGCCTTCTTCGATTGGGATCAGGCTAGCTTAGGGCCAAAATTAAGGGTCTACACTATGTTCAATGTGATGTTAATAGTAAAATATTGAGGGCACTTAGAGCCAAGAAGAATTTTGAGTCTAAGATTTCTTCAATTGAAGAAGCTCATAACCTCAGCACCTTGAGAACTAATGAGCTTGTAAAAAAATTTCTTACATTTGAGTTATACATCGAGAAGGAAGATGACCAAGGTGAGAAAGACAATAGGAAGACAATGGTTCTAAAAGCCATCAAAGAAAGAGAAAGCTCAAGTGATGAAGATAGTGATGATGATGAAGAAATGGCTATGTTATCTAGAAGAGTAAGTGAATGAAAAAGAAAGAAAAGACTCCAAGCCAATAAAGGTACTTATTCTAAATCTCCTTTAAAAGACAAAGGGAAAAAGAATGAAGTAAAATGTTTTGAATGTGGCAAAAAGGTCACATTAAATTGGAATTCTTCAAATTAAAAAACAAGAAGAAATGGGATAAGGAAAAGAAAAAAATCTCTCAAAGCCACATGGGATGATGACTCCTCAAGTGAAGAAGAACAGGAGGAAGAGCAAGGAATCGCAAATTTGTGTGTCATGGTTGTTGGAGATGATGATCAGACCAATGAGGTAGGAACTCAATCCTTGAACTCAAATTCATTTAGTGATGATATTGATAATGCTCTAAATGATAGTGAATTAGTAGAGCATATGAACCTAATAGTCCAAAAATATTTTTTTTCTAAAATGAAATTCAATAAAGAAAAATGCTCTAAGCTAGAAAAGTATTTCATCTCTTTAAAGAATTCTACCTTAGTTTTAAAGACCTCAAATGAATAATTAATGAAATCTTTAAATGAGATATCAATAAATTCATTTAGCTAGGATAATGTTGTTGAGGAAAATAACATTTTTGAAAGAAGAAATAAGTGAATTAAAGAAGGAAAGAAGCTTTACATAAATTAATTAGTGCTCAAAGATCACCCTCTTCTAAATATGGCTTAGGATTCAATAGCTCAACTACTACTACATCTAGTGCACCAACATTTGTTAAAGCTTATAAACTCAAAATTCTAGTGTTGAGATTGTGAAAAATTCAAATGCACACGCTAAGCCTAAAAATCCTAAAAGGATTACATTGGAAACACAAGGCTCTAGAACTAAGGTTCTAAGAGCAAACTATGCATACAAGTACACAACGCATGAACTTAGGCATAAGAATGCACAAAAGAAATCTCACTCAACACATATTTGCAATTGCTCACATAGTACATTGAATTTCAATAGAAGAATGCAAAAACATAAAACTTTATATCATTATTGGATGAAGTTTGGTCATAAAAGTACTTTTTGCTATATTAGGAAGGCTCATCTCAAACTAGAGGACCCTTCTACAACTAACCTCCAAGGACCCAAGTTTATTTGGGTACCTAAAAGAAGATAAACATTATTTGTCTTGTAAATGTGCCTAAAGTCTACTATCAATGAGAGTGTTTAGCTTGTAGATAGCGGATGGTCAAGGCATATGATAGGGAATGCAAAACTTTTCGCAACTCTCACTTGCAAGCAAGGTGGTAATGTTACTTTTGGAAATAATGCTAAAGGTAAAATTATAGGCATTAGTTCTATTAGTATGCTTGGCAAAAACTTGATTGATGATATATGTCTTGTTGATGGTTTGAAACATAATTTGCATAGTGTGAGTCAATTGTGTGATAAAGGATATAATATAAATTTTAACTCTAAAGGATGCAAAATTACTTCTTCCAATGGTGAACCTGCATTTAAAGGAGTTATAATTGGTAATACTTATAAAATAACTTACATTCTAGCAATGATTTTAAATGTCTGGTCACTATTAGTAATGATGCTTGACTTTGGCATAGAAGACTATGACATCCTAGTATGGACCAATTGCAATACATTTGGAAAGAAGAACTTATAGATGGACTCCCTAAAATAAAATTCAATAAAGATAAAATTTTTGAACCATGTCAATTTGGAAAACAACATAAGAGAACCTTAAAATCAAGAATGTTATAAGCACATCTAGACCTCTAGAATTAATTAACTTGGATTTGTTTGGTCCAAATAGAGTTGCTAGTATAGAAGGTAAGTTATATGCATGTGTGCTTGTTGATAACTACTCAAGGTTTACATGGGTTAATTTCTTAGCTTAAAAGAATGAAGCTTTTAACCATTTAAAATTGTTATAAAAGGAGTTCAAAACGAAAAGGGCTATGTTATCACATCTATTAGAAGTGATCATGGCAAAGAATTTGAAATTAAAATTTTGAAAATTTTTACAATGAGTTTGGTATTTCAGATGATTTTTCAGCTCCTAGAACACCACAATAAAATAGTCTAGATGAAAGGAAAAATAGAACATTGGTAAAAATACCTAGAACAATAAGTATAATTTACCTTCATACTTTTTGGTGGAGGCTGTTAATACTAAATATTATATTTCAAATTCAGTTTTCAAAAGACCTTTGATAAATAAAACTTCTTATGAGCTTTAGAATGGAAGAAAACCCAAAATCTCATACCTTAGAGTATTTAGATGCAAATGCTTCATATTGAACACTAAAGATAATCTTGGAAAATTTTCATCCAAATCGGATAAAGACATATTTTTAGGATATTCATCTTCTAGTATGGCATATAGATTATTTAATAGGAGAAGTCTAGTAGTTGAAGAATCAAGGCATGTTATCTTTGATGAAACTTCCAAGCTTGATCAAAAGAAAGATAGTGCTCTTAATTATTTTATATGTACATTTGAAAAACTTAAGGTAAACAATGTTCCAAATGACAATAATGAACTAGAATTAAGAGTGGAACAAGAAGAATCCATGATGGAAGAGACTCAAGAACTACCCAAAGATTGGCAATATAAGAAGGATCATCCCAAAGAACTTATCATTGGTGATATTTCAAAAGGAGTAATTACTAGATCCAAACTTAAATATTTAGATGCAAATATTGCTTTTGTTTCTCAAATTAAGCCAAGGACCATTGAGGGGGCTCCTAGTGATAAATGTAGGGTGATAACAATACAAGATGAACTCAACCAATTTGAAAGAAACAATGTTTGGGAACTTGTTCCTAAACACAAAGATCATCCAATTATGGGTTGCAAATGGTTATATAGAAATAAGCTTGATGAAGATGGTCTCATCACTAGGAATAAAGCTAGATTGGTAGCCAAAGGCTATAACCAAGAGGAAAACATTGACTATGATGAGTCATTTGCCCCCGTTGCTAGGCTATAAACTATTAGAATCTTGCTTATATTTGTTTGTCATATGAATTTTAAAATTTTCAAAATGGATGTCAAAAATGCATTTATAAATGAAGAAGTGTATGTTGAAAACCCCCAGTTTTGAAGATTACAAGTTTCCAAATCATGTTTTCAAAATTACCAAAGAACTATATTGATTGAAACAAGCTCCCAGATTCTAAAAAGGTTTGTTAGAAAATAATTTCTCTAAAGGAAAAGTTGATACAACTCTCTTTATTATAAAGAAAATGCATAACATTTTGATTGTACAAATCTATATTGATGATATTATATTTGGTGCTACAAACAAATTTTTGTGCAAAGAATTTGCTTCTTGTATGACTAGGAAATTTGAAATGAGCATGATGGATGAACTTAAATTCTTCCTTGGCTTACAAATTAAGCAATGCAAGGACAGGATCTTCATCAACCAATCCAAATACATAAAAGAACTTCTCAAAAAGTTTGGAATGGATGGTTGCAAAGTAAGCAAAACTCCAATGAGCACATCCTTGAAGCTTGACAAAGATGAAAGTGGTAAGATGGTAGATGAGAAGAAATATTGAGGTTGCAACACCTCTATACCCTGTATACGTACCAAGCATGCTTAAATGATCGTAAGATACATATACTGAATATAGAAAATGCCACGGTTTAAAAAAAACACAACAAATATCATTGTAAATAAGTGAAGCCAATTTCAAACAAATAAAGAAATCCAAAAGACACTATATACAAAATGTTTAATAATTCACAGCGGAAGTTATTACAAATACGTTATAAATCAAGGTTTACAAAACATAGAAGATATATACATGATTGGCAGCTCTTCTCTAATCTTTAAGTCCCAAAACAACTCTTCAATGTCCACTCTCACTCGGTCTTGAGGAGCTCTCTGGTTCAACTTTGTTACCTGCGCGATCAAACAATATCGCGCTAAGCCAACGGCTTAGTAGTACAAAATATACCAACACTATACTATAAGGCAATGCAATGTCACACATTTGATTTCTCAAATCAATATCATAGATGAAAGGATAATCACATACCTTTATATTTCAATAACCACATATATAAACATATCACATTTCAATATCCTTCCATATATCTCATTAGTTAATCATTTTACCATTCGTGAATCACATTAAACAAAGACAAGCATGGGCCCAAGACACACTAATATGCCATTCAACTTTCAGAGTTAATGCTTTGGTTTTGTTATCACATTTATTATTATCATAAACCCAACTAGGCTTCAAGGATTTAGGTTCAACCAAGCTTCAAGGGGAACAAAGCATGCTAAGTATCAACCCAACTTGGCTTCAAGAACCAATCCAACCTAGCTTCAAGGGTTGTAACATCTCAATTAGGCTTCAAGGATCAAATACAACCTAACTTCAAGAGAATGTTACAAAAGGGGCATGCCACCAACAACAAAACTCTGAAAATGAATAACACATTAGACACACAATTCATTTATTATTTCATTCTCAATTCTCATCATCAATTAGGCAAACATGCCTTATGTTCTTTCAATTGAATCATCATAGCCAAACACAATGGCTTCACATCACATTTGAGTTATCATAGCCAATCACAATGGCCTCATATCATGTTGTATCTCAATTCATATCATTCATCTAGCATCATCATATTATATCTCAATTCATATTATTCACATAGCATCATTGGTATAACATTTCAAGATACATTATTCATATAACACATTGCCATTCACAAGTTTCACAATGCATATTACATCACCTTGTTCATATAATATCATATGCATTATCAAATGGAAGTTCAAATTCAATCATGTAAGAAGAACAAAAACCAAACACAGTAACCAACACACTCAAGGGACACGGCCAAGCTTGTGGCCGTGTCTCTCAAAGCCAATTGGCAGTAACAAACACAGGCATGGGACACGGCCGTGTCTCTCCAAAATCAATCCAACACGGCCCAAATTTCCTTGACTTGGCCGTGTCTCTCATGAATTGGCCGTGTCTCTCCTTGCTTTTGGCCGTGTCACTCATGGAATGAAACCCTAAACATAACCAAGTCTTCTTTGGTTGCACTCAATTACATTATACACAATATATCATAATTCAAATGAATGTAATCCATGTTCTAAACACATATTTCACATGTTTACCACAATATTCATCTTAACAGCCCATCATCAACACATTTAATCACCTTCCACTTCAAAACCCAAAAAAAAACAACATCACTTTTAACCTACCATCTTCAACCAAAACCAAACCAACACTAAATTAACTCACAATCAATTTCAACATTTAGAAACTCATCTCAAACATACCAAATCATAATATTATCAAATCACAACACACTTCCAACATATCTTCAAAATACCAAAGGAAAAACAAGAGAGTACTTACTTTAGATGAAGAAATTTCACAAATCTCCCACCAAATCCTTTGATTCCTCCTTCAATTTGAGCTTAGAACTTCAAGATCCTCTCTTGCTCTCTTGCTCCCTTTTGTCTTTGGATGAGCCGGCCACCATAAGAGAAAAGAAGAAAAGATGATAAAGAAAAGTCAAATTATCATCTCTTTAAATCTCCACCAAGCAATTCTAAAAAGGCAATTACCAACATACCCTCTTCTCACTTGTTCTAACTATCCTTCATCCACATGCCCTATTTAGTAATTGCACTCATCCCAAATTAAAAATATCTTCTCCCCTTGACTCTCCATTTGACCAACTTATATGTTATATATATTAACATATATACAACATATACATTCCATTAACACAATCATTTCCTTTGCTAAAACATATGTACATTAAATTCAAATCAAACAACAATTGAATTAAAACTTCTAGGGCACACATGGGGATATTACAATTCTCCCCCTCTAAAAAGAAATTTCGTTCTCGAAATTACCTGATATCAAGTCTGGAATAGTTGAGGATATTGATCTCGCATGGTTTGTTCACTCTCCCAAGTTGCTTCTTCTCTCCCATGATTCTTCCACAAAATCTTTACCAAAGGCACTTTCTTATTTCTCAACTCTTTCACATCACGTGCCAAGATAGCAACTGGTTCTTCTTCGAATGTCAAATCTGGACTCACTTCAATAGATTCAATTAGCAATACATGAGATGGATCCGACCTGTATCTCCTCAACATAGAAACATGAAATACATTATGAATCCTTTCTAACTCAGGTGGCAAAGCAAGCCGATAAGCAACTGGCCCAACTCTTTCCAAAACTTCATACGGTCCAATGAAGCGAGGACTCAATTTCCCTTTCCGACCAAACCTCAAAATCTTCTTCCAAGGAGACACTTTTAAAAATACTTTATCTCCCACATTATATTCAATGTCTCTCCTCTTCAAATCTGAATAAGATTTTTGTCGGTCTGAAGCTGTTTTCAACCTCTCTCGAATCACTTTCACTTTCTCTTCAGTTTCTTTGACCAAATCAGGACCAATTAACTTACCTTCTCCAAGCTCATTCCAACATAAAGGTGTCCTACATCGTCTACCATATAATGCCTCGAATGGTGCCATACCAATGCTTGATTGATGACTGTAGTTGTAAGCAAATTCAACAAGTGGTAAGAATCCATCCCAACTTCCAGAGAAATCAATAACACAGCTTCTCAACATGTCCTCGATAATCTGTATCACCCTCTCGGACTGCCCATCTGTCTGCGGATGGAAAGCAGTACTGAAATGCAATTGAGAACCCAATGCACTATGTAAGCTCTTCCAAAACCTTGAAGTAAACCTGGGGTCTCGGTCAGACACTATAGAAATTGGGACACCATGCAGCTTCACAATCTCATGAATATATAGCTCAGCTAACCTCTCCAAAGAGTAATCCATCCGAACCGGAAGAAAATGAGCTATCTTAGTCAATCTGTCAACAATCACCCAAATAGCATCATGCTTTCTTTGTGTCAATGGCAGACCAGATACTAAATCCATGGTTACTCTATCCCATTTCCATTCAGGCACTGCTAAAGGTTGAAGTAACCCTGTTGGAACTTGATGCTCAGCTTTTACCCTCTGACATGCGAGACATTTAGACACAAAATCTGCAATGTCTCTCTTCATACCAGACCACCAATAATGCTGTCTCAAATCATGATACATCTTTGTATTGCCCGGATGCATAGCAAATACTGATTGATATGCTTCCTCTAGAATAATCCTTCTCAATTTAGCATCATCAGGTACACACATTCTGTTCTTAAACCAAAGACTCCCATCACCTCTCACAATAAAATCTCGACCCTTTCCATTCTGGCAATTTGAAATAATCTTCTGAATCTTCTCATCAATCAATTGAGCCTCTTTAATCTGATCCAACAATACTGGTTTCAAAAGTAACTGTGCCAATAATGCACCATCATCACAAGATACAAAACTGGCATGCAACGCTCTTAACTCAACAAGCAACGAGAGCGAATAAGCAGTCAAACCTGCTAAAGACTTCCGACTTAAGGCATCAGCCACAACATTTGCTTTACCAGGATGATAATCAATCAAACAGTCGTAGTCTTTAATCAACTCTAACCATCTCCTCTGTCGAAGATTTAGCTCTCTTTGGACACCCAAATATTTTAAACTTTTATGATCAGTATAGATAAAACACTTCTCACCATACAAATAATGTCGCCAAATCTTCAATGCAAACACAATGGCTGCCAACTCTAAATCATGGGTCGGATAATTGAGCTCATGCGGTTTCAACTGTCGAGAAGCATAAGCTATAACTTTACCTTCTTGCATCAGAACACAACCCAAACCACTATGTGAAGCATCACTGTAAATCACATATGGTTTGCTTTCCACAGGTAAAGTAAGAACAGGCGCTTGAGTTAACATTTCTTTTAACTGATTGAAGCTAGCCTGACACTGATCTGTCCACACAAATCTAACTCCCTTTCGAAGCAATCTAGTAAGTGGAGTAGCTATCAAAGAAAATCCTTTTATAAATCGTCGGTAATAGCCTGCCAAACCCAGAAAACTTCTAACTTCAGTCACAGATTTTGGTGGACTCCAATTAAAAATAGCTTCAACTTTACTCGGATCAACTCTAATACCCTCTGTTGAAACTATAAGACCGAGAAAAGTAACTTGGTCAAGCCAAAACTCACACTTCGACAGTTTAGCAAACAATTGCTTCTCTCTCAAAATCTGCAGCACAATCCGCAGATGCTTATCATGCTCCTCCTCATTACGCGAATACACCAATATATCATCAATAAAGACCACTACAAACTTATCAAGATAGGGTCTAAACACCCTATTCATCAAATCCATAAAAACTGCAGGTGCATTCGTCAAACCAAAAGGCATAACTAGAAACTCATAATGCCCATACCTGGTCCGAAAGGCGGTCTTAGGAACATCTTCAGCTCTAACTCTCAACTGATGGTACCCTGATCTCAAATCAATTTTGGAAAACACTGCTGCACCTTTCAATTGATCAAAGAGATCATCAATTCTAGGCAAAGGATATTTATTTTTAATAGTCACCTTGTTCAATTGCCTATAATCGATACACAATCTCATAGTACCATCCTTCTTCTTCACAAATAAGACAGGAGCTCCCCAAGGTGAAACACTAGGGCGAACAAACCCTTTATCCAGCAACTCCTGCAACTGCACTTTCAGTTCTCTCAGCTCAGCAGGTGCCATTCTATAAGGAGTAATGGAGATAGGAGTGGTACCAGGCAATAATTCAATACCAAACTCTACCTCTCTCTCTGGAGGCAACCCCGGCAACTCCTCTGGAAACACATCTGGGAACTCTGCAACTGTGGGTATATCATCAAGTTGAGAACTCTTTACTCTGATATCCACAACATAAGCAAGGTAAGCATCACACCCTTTTTTAATCAATCTCCTAGCTGCAACAGCTGAAACAAACAAGGATGCTAGCTGTCCCTGCTCACTAGCTACTAACACCTCTCTACCATCACTGGTTCTCAAGGTAACAATTTTCTTTTGGCAGTCAACCACAACTCTATGTCTAGATAACCAGTCCATGCCTAGGATCACATCATATTCCTTAAAAGGCATCTCAATCAAATCTCCAAGAAACTCCTCACCTTGCACCATCACTGCACTATCTCGGTGCACTTTACTAACAATCACACTATGCCCTAACGGATTTGTCACCAATACATCAAATCCTAGGGATTCAACATGCACATCAGACACAGGCAAAACAGATGCACTAATATATGAATGTGTGGAACCCGGATCAATCAAAGCAAGTACTGAAATACCAAATAAAGAAAAAGTACCAGCTATGACTGCCGAAGCATCTGGTTGCCTTTGCATCACATAAATCCTCTGAGAAGATCCAGCCTCCTCTGGTCTACTCTCCCTGGATGTAGAATCTCCTTTAGAACTGAACCCAGATCTACCTCCTCTGCTGAAACCTCTGCCTCCACGACCTCCCCTCACACTAGGTCGAGAAGCTGCAGTATCCACTGACATCCGCTCCTGTCTCTCAGGACAATCTCTAACAAAATGATCAGGCGACCCACATCTGAAACATACCCCTGTCACACCAGTCCTCCAACAAGGACCACCATGTGGTCTACCACAATGAATGCATATGGGCAAGGTGGATCTCTGCATCACTGGGGTCGCAGCACTCGCCACTGAAACTGTAGGTCTAGATCTATGCCTCTGAAACTGTACTGACCTACCCGCTGGCATCTGACTCCTACTAACCCGAGGAACAAAACTTCCTTTGCCTCTTTTCACAGATGAAGACCCTGCCTCAAACTGGGGCCTTCTAACCCTGATCTCTTCCTCTGAAGCAGCTGCAATAACCTGAGCTCTCTCCACACTCCTAGCTGCTGCCACAAGCTGGGAAAAATCATGATATCTAGATCCAGCCACATGACACATGATAGAGGGTCTCAATCCCTCTTCAAATCTCCTGCATCTATCAATCTCATCAGATACAATACCCCCAGCATAATGGCTCAATCGAATAAACTCAACCTCATACTCAGTTACGGTCCGGTTATCTTGCTTTAAACTCAAAAACTCCATCTTCTTCATGTCTTTATACTCTCTTGGTGTATATTTCAATTCAAACTCTCTTAGAAAATCAGCATAGGACAAAGTAGGCGGATCGTCCATAGCATGGGGCACTGTCTTCCACCAGTCATATGCATCCTTCTGCAATAATGATCTTGCATAATCAAACTTTTCCTCTGGAGTGGCTTGTAACTGAACAAATATCCTCTGTACTTTATCTAGCCACTGCTCAGCTACAGCTGGATCAATAGTACCCAAGAAGTCTTCTGCTCCATACTTCCTTAGCTTATCATACTGTCTCACTGATACCAAAGGCTGTGGGGGTGGTGGCGGTGGTTGCACTGGTGCTTGCCTCAAAGCCTCTACCACATGCCTAACCCAAACTGGCGGAACATCCTCACCAGCTGGTCTCCCCAACACAGAAACAGGTACCTCTCCAGCACTATCCACTCTAGCTCCCTCTCTAATCTCATCAGGAGCTATACTCTCAGCACTACCCTAGACTGACTGACGTGAGTGAGAATCCATCACAACCTATATCTGCAAACACAGCAGAATACTTCTCATTAAAGATCAGAGACTGCCAATGCCAAACATGTATGTTATTCAAAAATCCATTTTTAAAATCAAAATACTCTTTTTCTTACACTTGACCTAGGTTGAGAATCTCAAACCTAGGCTCTGATACCAAAATAATTGTAACACCTCTATACCCTGTATACGTACCAAGCATGCTTAAATGATCGTAATATACATATACTGAATATAGAAAATGCCACGGTTTAAAAAAAAAACACAACAAATATCTTTGTAAATAAGTGAAGCCAATTTGAAACAAATAAAATAATCCAAAAGACACTATATACAAAATGTTTAATAATTCACAGCGGAAGTTATTACAAATACGTTATAAATCAAGGTTTACAAAACATAGAATATATATATACATGATTGGCAGCTCTTCTCTAATCTTTAAGTCCCAAAACAACTCTTCAATGTCCACTCTCACTCGGTCTTGAGGAGCTCTCTGGTTCAACTCTGTTACCTGCGCGATCAAACAATATCGCGCTAAGCCAACGGCTTAGTAGTACAAAATATACCAACACTATACTATAAGGCAATGCAATGTCACACATTTGATTTCTCAAATCAATATCATAGATGAAAGGATAATCACATACCTTTATATTTCAATAACCACATATATAAACATATCACATTTCAATATCCTTCCATATATCTCATTAGTTAATCAATTTACCATTCCTGAATCACATTAAACAAAGACAAGCATGGGCCCAAGACACACTAATATGCCATTCAACTTTCAGAGTTAATGCTTTGGTTTTGTTATCACATTTATTATTATCATAAACCCAACTAGGCTTCAAGGATTTAGGTTCAACCAAGCTTCAAGGGGAACAAAGCATGCTAAGTATCAACCCAACTTGGCTTCAAGAACCAATCCAACCTAGCTTCAAGGGTTGTAACATCTCAATTAGGCTTCAAGGGTCAAACCCAACCTAACTTCAAGAGAATGTTACAAAAGGGGCATGCCACCAACAACAAAACTCTGAAAATGAATAACACATTAGACACACAATTCATTTATTATTTCATTCTCAATTCTCATCATCAATTAGGCAAACATGCCTTATGTTCTTTCAATTGAATCATCATAGCCAAACACAATGGCTTCACATCAAATTTGAGTTATCATAGCCAACCACAATGGCCTCATATCATGTTGTATCTCAATTCATATCATTCATCTAGCATCATCATATTATATCTCAATTCATATTATTCACATAGCATCATTGGTATAACATTTCAAGATACATTATTCATATAACACATTGCCATTCACAAGTTTCACAATGCATATTACATCACCTTGTTCATATAATATCATATGTATTATCAAATGGAAGTTCAAATTCAATCATGTAAGAAGAACAAAAACCAAACACAGTAACCAACACACTCAAGGGACACGACCAAGCTTGTGGCCGTGTCTCTCAAAACCAATTGGCAGTAACAAACACAGGCATGGGACACGGCCGTGTCTCTCCAAAATCAATCCAACACGGCCCAAATTTTCTTGACTTGGCCGTGTCTCTCATGAATTGGCCGTGTCTCTCCTTGCTTTTGGCCGTGTCACTCATGGAATGAAACCCTAAACATAACCAAGTCTTCTTTGGTTGCACTCAATTACATTATACACAATATATCATAATTCAAATGAATGTAATCCATGTTCTAAACACATATTTCACATGTTTACCACAATATTCATCTTAACAACCCATCATCAACACATTTAATCACCTTCCACTTCAAAACCCAAAAAAAACAACATCACTTTTAACCTACCATCTTCAACCAAAACCAAACCAACACTAAATTAACTCACAATCAATTTCAACATTTAGAAACTCATCTCAAACATACCAAATCATAATATTATCAAATCACAACACACTTCCAACATATCTTCAAAATACCAAAGGAAAAACAAGAGAGTACTTACTTTAGATGAAGAAATTTCACAAATCTCCCACCAAATCCTTTGATTCCTCCTTCAATTTGAGCTTAGAACTTCAAGATCCTCTCTTGCTCTCTTGCTCCCTTTTGTCTTTGGATGAGCCGGCCACCATAAGAGAAAAGAAGAAAAGATGATAAAGAAAAGTCAAATTATCATCTCTTTAAATCTCCACCAAGCAATTCTAAAAAGGCAATTACCAACATACCCTCTTCTCACTTGTTCTAACTATCCTTCATCCACATGCCCTATTTAGTAATTGCACTCATCCCAAATTAAAAATATCTTCTCCCCTTGACTCTCCATTTGACCAACTTATATGTTATATATATCAACATATATACAACATATACATTCCATTAACACAATCATTTCCTTTGCTAAAACATATGTACATTAAATTCAAATCAAACAACAATTGAATTAAAACTTCTAGGGCACACATGGGGATATTACAGAGGTATTATAGGATCCCTACTTTACTTAACCGCTTCTAGACCCAATCTACTGTATTGTGTTTGTTTGCATGCTAGATTTTAATCATGTCCTAATGAATCACATTTGAATGCTACTAAAAAATTATAAATTATTTGAGTGGAGTGATGCATTTAGGTCTATGGTATCCTAGTAGCCTATTCAGATAGGATAAGTGCCACCGGAGCATGCCATTTTCTTAATGAATGCCTAGTTTCTTGGTTTAGCAAAAAATAAGTGTCAGTTGCTTTATCTACTGTGAAAGTTGAATATGATGCTACTTGTTTTTGTTGCACACAAGTTCTTTGGATAAAACAACAATTGCTAGATTATGGAAAAATGTTTGATCACATTCCTATTAAGTGTGATAACACAAGTGTCATAATCTATCCAAGAATCCCATTCAACGTTCTAGGTCAAAACATATAGACATTAAGCATCATTTTTTAAGAGATCACGTTCAAAATCAAAATGTAGTCTTAGAATTTATTGATACTCAAGATCAACTTGCTGATATTTTTATAAAACCCCTAAATGAATAGAGATTAAACTTTATAAGACAAAACATAGGAATGATTAATGGAAAATCTGTTGAATAATCACTCATTAACACCTCCAAACCTATTTTTATATTCAAAATTTAAAATTTCATCAAAATTTTCACTTATCCCATATTGCAGTCGCTCACTGCCCTTGAACGATCCGACAACACTTTTGTGTCCCTTGAGCACCAAAAATCATCTTGTGTGAGCGCACAACTATAATGTGCAGTCACTCAAATTTAAAATTTTCAAATTTCTCGACCGTTATACATCTTGTTCAATTGTACGAGTGCTCCCTGCATGTAGTGAACACAAGACATGTCTTGCAGTCACACAAAATCTTGTGTGATCACACAAGGGCCAACAGTAAAATTTTTTGAACGTTACAACTTGTACAACTCTACCCATTTTGCCCCTAACGATAAAAAAGACTAGTTTTCAATTTTATCTATAAATACCTTCATTTTGCAGTAAAATGCACTTTTGCAAGCAGTTATACACCTTTTTAAACATTTTCTCATTGTTTTGGTCATTAATAAGAACTTTTGTGAAGGTTGCAAGCTTCATCAACACTCTCTCTTCTACATTTCTATTCTTTATTCTACATTTCTATTTTCTTTTTGGGTTTAACATGGAACCTAAACCTAAGAATTCCAAGAAGAAAGCCTCAAACATTGAAAAAGGAAAAGGGGTAGTCATTAGTTGTAACACCCCATACCATATACCCCGTATATGTGCAATATGTATATAAAATATAAGAATGGCATGCTATAATGTTGTTTAAACCCTTACCTTAGTTCCATATCAATTATATATTTAATAAAAGAATATTTCCTATTATCAGATCTCATTCTTTTAAAAGTAATATTTCTAAAACCATTATACTTTTCATTTGATTACATTTACAAATTTACATTGTCTTTTCCAAAATCCATTTATATACATATACATATGATCAAAATATAACATAAGAAAATTGCACGTGCATGCACCACTTTCTAGTTGGTCTCGAAGTACTCTTACACTTCTTGTGGCACAACCGTCCGACTCTCATATAAAAAATCTACTCACTTGCGCGATTCATACAACCGTGACAAGCTTGAAAGCTTAGTGGCACATATAAATAACATATACATACATGGATCGCATATCACATACTCATACGCATATATTATACACAAACAGAAATACATTATTGGGTCCAACACTTCTATATAATTATCATGTCCAGTTAACATAATCTTATGGTTCAGCTATTCTCAAACACATTACTAGTCTCAATCTCATGACCTAGCACTACTCAGGTCTAGACCTAGCTCTGCTCAGGTCCATCAACATATGCACCTCAAGGCCTAGCTTTGCTGATGACCTCTCATGTATATCCAATCAATCTCAACACAATTGGACAAGTAATTATGTAGGCTACACATATATATCATCACTTTACTTTATACATTTCCAGTGATCACCACTGTTTATGATCATTTCATATTACTATATCACATCATGCATACATGAGCCACACTCACCATGTGACTCATTTCACATACACTCATTTTTATTCAACATTCCAACACATTTCAATTCCATGAGCACAAACCCACACGGTCGTGTCTACCTTAGAGAACATACCCATTCATTTACAATATGCTACTGTCACATTTTTTTGACAAATACAACACGCCCGTGTCAACTCCAGATGACACACCAATGTTAATGAAAATGCTACTGCCATTTACCAATCTCAAGTACACAGCCATGTTTATCCAACAACACACCCATGTCTTTTAAATCGACACTGCCAATTTCACAGAATTCTATAAACAGACCTGATTTAGATCGCACGACCGTGTTGCTTCCATAACACGCCCATGTCCTCCAAAATAACATTATTTCTTCAAAAAAATCTCAAGCAAATTGAACGAGTTCGAGGCCCATGGTCGTGGCACTAAAAGGCCATGCCCTTGGCGTCCTAAAATCACACTTATACATACTTATTCATTGACACGGCACATATACATCACATGAGGAAGATTAATATGTACAAACGTTGGTTATTCCAAGCTTAACCTTCTCCACATGATCCTTCTTGGCCTAAACACAACATCAATAATAATAACTATCATTATTTCCTCAATTCCCAACTTATTCCTTATAAAACCCTTATTCTTTTCTTAACACCCTTTTTTCCCAATTCATTATCCATCATCATCCTTAACAACTAATCATATTTCATCATTTATACATCATTACAATAATCAAATAACTCATTTATACATTTATCTCATTCCCCACACAAAACCATAACTAGGCATATACATCAACAAAACCCTAACTTCATCTTTTAATTTCATATCCATGAATTATCTATCAATTCAATACGTATACATCGCAAACATAAAATAACTATCATCTTATTTAATTAATTATCATTTTATCAAGCCATATCACACATATACTTAAAATCCATTAAAACAATCTTAGAAATAAACACTTACTTGAATTTCTTGCTAAACTTTCAATATCCACTTAAATCCTCTTGAAATCTCTTGTGAATTTGATTTATATATGAAGAACTCACACTCTTCCCACCTCTCTCTCAAGCTCACATTGAAAAAGAAGGAATTGTCTCCTCTTTAAATTTTCATCTTTATCTCTAAATAAATAATATTAATTAATTAATTCCCACCAATCAAATATTTCCATTCTTTTACTTTCTCTCCTCTTTATATTATTATTATTATTATTATTATTATTATTATTATTATTATTATTATTATTATTTAAATTAACTTTCCAACACTAAATTATACCTTATATATGTGTTGTTGTTTTTTTGGGTATATGTATATGTCTTATATATTCAATTTATATTTCATATATATTTCGAATATATATAATATATATAATTTATCTATCATTGTAGACCTTTAATTTTGACCCTAAGTGTCACATCCCAAAGGCTAGATAGTCGAGTAATAGGCAAGGAGGACATGAATGAGTGGTCAAATAGAGGCTCGGGATAGTCAAATATGAAATTAGTGTACACAGTGGAGCTGACAGGACCTAATTGAAATTTTTAAGAGGCTGAGGACCTAAAGGTACTTTTCCAAAAAGTTACGTCGGTTCTTAATAGTGCCCATAATGGATGTAATAGATGTGTTCTCGGGATTTATCGGGTTGTAATGGTGGCGCACGATTTTTTTCGAATACGCACGGTTTGAAAGTTACTGATGATTTTGCAATAAGGGCATTTTGGTCATTTCCACCGGAGTGGTAATTTTGTAAATAGAACCAATTTGAGGGGCAAATTATAAAGAAGGAAAAGTAACTTTCAAGTGGCCAAATCATGGCCATTTGTTCAATTTTGGTGGATAAATCAAGACCATTCAAGTTAAAAATAATAAATTAATTAATTAAATAATTATCTAACATCTAATTTTTGTCTTAAAGCATAAGACACATGCCTAACACCTAGAAAAGTCCATTATCTTCATTTTGGGACTCCATTGCCATGGGCTTCTTCCAAAAGAGCCAAGGGAAAGTTTCAATTTCTAAGTGATTTATCAAGTTTTTTTTCAAGAGAAATTAAGGTAATTCTTCAAGCTAACTTCTTCTCTTTCATTTAATTTGAGTATTAGGCTTTGTATGGAAGGACTTAAAGTCATGTTTAATTAGGGAAAATATTATAAAGTTGATGAATATGATGGAGAATAGCAAAATAGTTGGAGAATGAATAGAAATGGTGTTTAATGGTGAAAATAAGCTAGCAACCATTAGAAAAATCATAAGATAAGACTATGTCTATACCTAGGGTTCTTACCTTTGTATATGTGATGTTAAATTTCATAGGAAATCAAGGAGACAAGGAAGGAAAGGAAGTGATATAGATAAAGGACTAAGAAATAGTAAGGTTTGGTACTTTAACCATTGAACTCCTTTTGAAATTTTTCTATTTTACAATTAGTAAAATTCTATGACTTGTATGATTTTTAATTAAATATAGAAAAATTATCTTGAGTTTAATTTTTTCTATGTTGTGTCTCAATGAGTCTAGAATTACTGAAAAATATGTTGAGTTGAATTTGGAATGGTTATGATTTTGGAAAGATTATTTTTATTAGACCTGCTCCAGCAGGTACCTTGACTGAGACAACCATCTTTCTGGATTTTTAATAAAATGTAGAAAAATAATATCCAATTGAATTTTGGATATGTTGTTGTTTAGTGAGTCTAGTATTTGAGAAAAATAATTTGGAACCACATTGATTGAATTTAATTTACGGAATTGACAAAATTCAGAACTGCTGCCAGGATGCAGGGCAACTGGAGCAGTCTGGTTGGGTGAACTAGTTGACCAAGATTTTGTGTCCAGTTTGATATAAAATTTTAAAGGAATGATTTTAAGATGCAAAAATAAATTCTGTAAAACTTTTTGAGTTTTTATCCAAGTGGATTATTTTATACAAATTTTCTAAAACAAGGATCAAGTTGGGTCAAGAACCAGAGTTTATTGTTCATATGGAAATTTTTCATTATTAACTTGGTCAAAAACTTGGTGTGGGTGCTTTATCATTTTATTTTTGGTATTGCATTTAAATATGAATATGAAGAATAAATTAGATGGAAAAGAGGAGAAAATCAATCCAAATTTCATAACCGTGATAAAAGTCACATGATGGAATACATGTTCGTTATCATGTGAATATATAGATAAGGTATATACGTGGGTAATACGTGTATATATGGTATATATATGCGTGTAACACCCCGATACTCCATATAAATACTATACATATACCTAGCATACATACAGTACATATATAAAGCATAAGGATGTCACTTTTCATCGCTATTTAAGAAAATCCTTTAACAGTGTTCAAATCACAATGTATTAATTGAAAGAACATTTACAAAATCATTATACTTTAATGATCTTACATATATGATAATCTTACATAATTTTAACATTTCCTTTATACATATGAATACACTTCATAAAAGAAATACATTATTATTCAAAAGTTTTACATGTATGCATCACCCTCTAGTTGGTCTCGACAAACTCATACTCTTCTCGTGGCTTACCGAAATACTTCATATCTTCCACCTAGTCACCTGCGCGATTACACAACCGCGCTAAGCCCGAGAGCTTAGTAGTACAAATAACATATAAACATACAATATATAAATTCCAACATAACAAGATATATTAATACTAAGTACTTATAATTTCTTAGCATGTTTGTATTTTCATTCTTAATTGCAGCTTTCATATGTCTCTTCTAATTTAATATGTTATCTACATAAATACGTATCATTATCACCAATCACAGATCCATCACTAATATTCACAATCAATATATCAATACACCCATTAACATGTCATAATTCATAACATTTCATGTTATTATTTATTCACAATTCACCACTTAAGAATCACATTTCCAACAAAGGTAATCATAGATCTCATTACTCATTTAGTTCAACCTTTATATAACACATTGAAAACAAAGACAGACTCGGGCCCAAAAACTCTAATATGTTATTCAAAGTTCAGAGTCAACTGCTTTGATCATATTCACAATAATCAAGCCCGTAGGCAACATGTATCATATCTCTATCCATGGATAGTGTAACAGACCCAGTCTTTTGGACCATCAACCCATTAACATGAGGAGATCCTCAACCCGGCTAAACTGTTACAAATGGAAGTGGTTTACGGGCCTCCCATTTCACCATCATTCCATTTTCACATTTCTCATCTGGAATCGGCTTACGGGCCTCCCATTTCGCCTATCCAGGAATTCATATCATAATTACCAATTGGAATCGGTTTACGGGCCTCCCATTTCACCTATCCAATGGTTCATAGGCATGCCATCAAAACAGGACTCTGAAAGTTGAATCAACATATTAGATACACAATTCATTAATTATTTCATTATCCATTTCCATTTCAATTGAATCATCATAGCCAATCACAATGGCATCATATCACATTTGAATCATCATAGCCAATCACAATGGCATCATATCACATTTGAATCATCATAGCCAATCACAATGGCATCATATCACATTTGAATCATCATAGCCAATCACAATGGCATCATATCACATTTAAATCATCATATTAATATACAACATCAATTACATTAATTAAACAAATGTATCATTATTCAATCATATCATTCACCTCATTATAACTCAAAACATTAGTTCACATCTCTTTATGTCTCAATTTACACTAAGGTAATTCATTATAAAAGTAATTATAATAATAATAAATTGCATTGCACATACCTTTGTGAATGATCCTCATCTCTTCCACACTATACAAGTCATAATATTAATCACATTATAACACTTCATCACTCAAGTATACATAATCCAACACATTACACATTCATTAAGAATTATCTCTATTGTGATCCTTGACAACTCAATTGGATGATTTATTTAACATGTGTTTGAGGATCTTATTGTAGGATTAGGTTATTTCAAATAAAACAGAACATAACGTTACTCGCGGTCGCTACAAACCAAGGTACGACCGCTATACACAATCGAAAGATGGAACCTTATCACAGTAGGTTTCGCGGTCAGAAGTCCGACCTAAGTCGCGACCGCCCTTCACAATCAAAAGATGAACCCTAACACAGTAGGTTTCGCGGTCAGAAGTCCGACCTAAGTCGCGACCGCCCTTCACAATCAAAAGATGAACCCTAACACAGTAGGTTTCGCGGTCAGAAGTCCGACCTAAGTCGCGACCGCACTTCATATAATAGCGACCGCACTTAACATAATAGCGACCGCCCCAAATTACGGGTCTCTCATACAAAACCCTAAACATAGCCACATCTCTTTGCAAGGAACCAAAACACATAACACACAACATAAACTTATTCAAATAGACATCATCAAGCCACTAACACTTATTTTGCATGTATAACACAATATTCACATTAACCATACATTTAATCATTCACCAAATCCAAACCCTAAAACCAACTTCACACTTGATCTTCTACTATCAACATCCCCTTAAGCCTACAATCTTTACAACCAACTCAACACCAATTCAATCTTTTAACATACAATCAATTTTAACACTTGTAAACACATACCAAACACACTAAATCATCACATCAACAATTTATAACTCATCTTAGACACAACTTCCAAATTAACAAAGGAAAACAAGAAAGTACTTACCTTAAATGAAGAAATTCCACAAATCTTTAACCAAATCCCTTGATTCCTTCTTCAATTTGGTTCTAGCATCAAGAACACCTCTCTTCCTCTCTCTATTCTTCCATGGCCGGCACACCAAATGAAAGGAGAAGAAATTTGATCCACAAATAAAAGTCAACCTCTCCTTTAATTTCCACCACACAAATCAAAAGAATTATTACTAAAATGCCCTTCATCCTTTTAACTTAACTTTTGTCTCTTATGTGCCCATTCATGTAATTTCACATATCACACATAAATATCCTCTTCCACTAACCATCACCTTGACTCTTCCTTTGACCAACTTATATGTTATATATATCATCATATAAACAACATATATACTTCTCTCTAAACCCTCTTTTCTTTCCCAAAACACATATGCATAAACATTCTCTTCCAATTTCTTTTCTTATCAAATAACATATACATTCAATCACATTTAAAACCAACAACATAATCAAAACTTCTAAGGCATACTTGAGGATATTACAATGCGTGTATATGGTATATATGTGAATACATATGATACATATGTGAGTATATGTGGTATTTGTGTAAGTATATATTGTATATACATAGAGAATACGTGGTATATATACGAAGTGAATGGGTATATATGAAATGTTATATATGCTCTACTCGGTAAATGGGTAAAACCGGTCTGGAATGGGGGTTTGGCATGCCATCCTACCGGCAGTACTGTCTTAACGGCTTCGGTCTGGATATTACTTATGCGCACGTGGTTATATCGTGTGAGGTCAAGATCATGGCAACTAGTCATGTGAGACCAAGACCACGCAGTTATGTTGTATATTCCATATCGTGTGAGACCAAGACCATGGCAATTAGTCATGTGAGGTCAAGACCACGCGTAACTCTATACGAGGCCTCATTTCGAGATCGGTGTATTCATAATTACCTAGTGGAGTAGATTAACTCGTAATTATAATGAAGTTATATTACATGTTGTTTACATACAGAATGTGAATCTTAAGTTAATTAGAAAATATAAATATGATGATTGTATGAAAATAGTTTAATTATGCAGTATTCTACTTTTATATGTGTTTCAACAACCTTCCTTGCACTATTTATATTTGGCAATGGTTAAAGTACCCACTGGGCAATAAGTTGCTCAGCGAGTTATATGTCTAACTCGCAGGTAGTGGATAGAAGATCAGCATTTCTGCAGCGGCCCACACCAGCTTGACGGCGAATAGAGTAGGACTTTTGACATAAAATAGTAGTATGGCATGTACGTTATATCTATGGTAAAGGTTTGTTAAACATATTAAGTATTATGGTGTATGTAACAAGAGAATAAAGAGTAGTATGGTAATGAAACTTAGTAAATGATATGCGATCTTGAGAAACGATATAGAAGTGTGAAATTTTCTTGCAGGGTGTAGTTGAGGATATAAGGGAGATTATTATTGGGAGTGTTCTTAAGTTGAATTGTTAACAAAAGTTTTTTTTTTTTAAATAAAAAAAATCAGTTTAGGAGACACTTGGGAACCCCGCTTTTTAGGGGAAACTCTGCCCAATTTTTTGAAAAATTTTTCATAAGAATTCTTAATTAAGACATTGTAACCAGAGCTCGCATCCCGATGTGACATTCCTCCCTGGCTTATTCGTAGGTCGGGAAGGGGTGTTACACTAAGTTGGTACGGTCTTGATTAAAGAATGATAAAATAAATTTGATCTGACTTTAAAAGATTTAAAACTAGTTTATAGGTCGGAATGGTTTGGAAGAGCATATTTAAATGTCTAAGCTTAATTTATTCGGTCCAAATTCAATTGTTCGATAAAATTGAATTTTTTTTAGACTGGTTTTGAGTTGGAAGGGCCCCAGGCGACCTGAACCATGGTTTATATTGGCCTAGAGGGCCTAATTCGACATGAGCCATGTCTCACACCAAATCGACATGGCCTTGGTCCTATGTCGATATGGCACACCAAATCAACATGGCCTTGGCCTATGTCAATTTGGGCAACCAAATCGACATGAGCTTTGAGTCTGAAGCAATTTTGGCCAACAATTGAGTTTCCAAACTAGATTAGAATCCTTTTAAGTCTAGGATTAGGCAGATTAGGTTTAGGTTAACCCTTACTTTGCCTATAAATAAGGAGGTTTAATACTTTAATAAGGATTGATAATTTTAGCAAGGAAATGGAAAAAAAGAAAGCGGCAATAACCAAAATGGAAAACACTAAACCGTAGTAGCATCAAACATTAAGTGAGTAGAAAGCATTAAGATCAAACCTAGAAGGCAGTGGACGTCTGTCTTCATTTTGTTCAACCAAGATTTTACAAGCTTGATCAACATAAAATATTGGTGGAACCAATAATGAAGGTTTGTAATTCTTTGTTCAGTTTAGTTTAAATTTACAATAATTCATTCATCTTGTTTCATTGTTCTACTTTTGTTCATGTTTCATTGTTTTTGTTTAGTTTTTACACTTTTTATAAAATGTCCAGTAGCCTTACTTGAAGCATGATCCAATAACCCATATAGTTAAACATGATTCATATAGATGTTAATTGATTTATGTGTTTATTTTCCATTAAACTACATTAAGTTGTTTAATTAATTTTCAAAACAATTTGTTTAAACGAGTTATAAATTCACAGTAGCCCTAAAATAAATTTTCAATACCTTTAAACTTTGAAACATTTTTAAAACCTAAAAGTCCCGATAGCACTTTTTAAATCCTAAAACCCTAAAAATCATTTTTAAAAACTTTGAAACCCTAATCTTATTTTTCTAAAGCCTGAAGGATTTATTTTGAAAATTATTTAGCTTTCAGAGGTGCTGCCCCCTTGACCTCCGCTCACTAATCGGCTAGTGGGTTCCAATATCATTAGAATTAGTTGTTCCATGACGAACACCATTTTTTATTCAAGAATATATTTCAAATCTTAATTCCTTTTGATTTCATATGATATAATCTAATCTTTCTTATTCAACACACGAAAATGCATCTATCATAAATTGTTGAAATAAATGACCAGCTCTCAAAAAAGTTGTTCCCTCTTTCAGATGTTGCTATATTCTATAAGCATAAAATTCACCCATTGTAACAAATCTTTTAGGAGAATTTGAATTTGAATGTAGGATTGCATGTTCAATATATACAAAATAACCATCTTCACCATAAGGAAATAATATTGGATATTGCATTGCCATAATACTTGGATGTAAAATGCTAATTCTTTTCAAGTTTCCATATTTATGTTCAACAATTATATCTTTTTCTTTGTCAAATAAATCAAAATCTCCTACAATTAATCCTGCAATTCCAGAAGATGATGGTAGATTATATTGTAAACTATATTGAGATCTTTTTACAATTAATATCAAGTCTATCTCAAACCTTTCTAAATGATTTTGCTATTTGGTTATGTTTATCAAACATTTTCTATAAGACCTATAACAATATTTTCATTTATAGATTTATAAGACTCATCACTAACTAAAGAATAAATTCTATTATGAACTTCATGTTTTGTATCATATATATATATATATATAACTGAGCAAATTTTGGATTTTCTCCATTATGATCCGATTATATAATGATTTTGTCCACAAATTCTAAACACATATGGTCCTAATCTTTTATTTATATTATAATCTATCTTTCCTCCCATTGATAAAAAAGCAAACATAGAGTTATAAATTCTTATATTGTCTCTAAATATCAAAGATAATGGGCCTCGAATTTAACAAAGTATTGAGAAAATATGGAGTTTATTGTAACAAGGGGAGTTTTATTTATTCTTTTCTGCAACAATTAGTATAATATTTTTTTCCATTATATTTTAAATCATTATTACATTTAGCTAACTAGTATAATGCCCCCACAATGATCGCACTCATGCTCTAGCATGCCTAAATTTTATTTTTGACATTTTGGCTTTAGAAAGAAGAAGCAATAGTTGTAATATGTCTCTTTTTATTTTGTCTTTTGAAGGTAGATGATAAAAGATCATTATCTTGTATAAATGTTAAAAAAATAAATAACATTTACTTAATATGAAAAATATTAGATAAAAAATATTATTAAATTATATACCTAAATATTATTTAATTGTATACCTGAAAAAGTTATGTCATTAATAATAACATCTATTAAAATTTGTCATGCACTCAAGTTGAATGTTGAACAATGGATAATCAAAATTTCTCATAATATTATTAGGCAAATGACACAAGTTATCTAATATAAAAAATTTAATTTTTTGTTTAGTTATAAAATCCAAATTAATCTAATTATATAATTAAGAAATCACATAAATAATATTTTACCTGAGTTTAAATCACTTAATTTTGTTGGAATATCAATTAAGTTGTAATTTTTTCGTAGATTACCATGAAAGGATTCTATATTTTAATCTAATGGGAAAAAAACTATGAATAAAGAAAAATAAACATAATATATAATTAAATCAATATCATGTAATAATTTAAAGAAAAAACAAAAATAAATAAAATAAATAATTTAAAATTTTATATTAAAATACATACTAAATTCATAAAGTTTTTTTTGGACAATTGTTGCAAAAAAAATTAACAGTCAAAATTATCTATGATTTTTAAAAAGAAAAATAAAAATAAATAAAAAATACAATCCAACAACAATTGAATATAGAATAATCTATAACAATTTAATGAAATTAAACAATAAATGATTTATTTATTTTTTAAAAGAAATTAATATTTTTTTAATAGAATACATATAAAATTTTCAAGATAATTTTTTTATTGTACTGGTATAAAAAAAAGTAAAAATGAGTGATAATAATGTTAATAAAATCCAACTCTAGCTAATGATTAAAAAAATTAAATTTATAGTTTAATAAAAATTTAATTATTATGCCTTTCTTTCAGTTTTCACTCACTTTCTAAGTTTCTATTTCAATAATTTGGCATTTTTATAAAGCAGCAATTATTATAAATCCACTTCACACTTACTAAAATTTCAAATATATATATATATATTAGAATTCAAATTACTATATTTTTTATTAACAGTTTTCTTCACATATCCTAATTGTAGTTAACAAAATTAATTATCATGCATATAAGTTAACCCATTATGAACAATGCAAATTTTAACAGAAGATTTTATTAGAAATTATTATTAATGGTTATACTCACATTCTAATTGCAAGAAACATGTTAATTATAGGGAAAAATAATTAATATCTCTTACGAAATTTTTAAAAGCCTTTAGAAAACATATATAAAAACTAAAATATCCTTCATGAACTAAAATAATTTACAATTAAACAAGGGTTAAGGTCGATATTTAACTGAAGCTAAAACTAATTATTTGACAGTGCAGATTGCTCAAGAAAATTTTGCAAAGACTTTTAAACCCTTCAAAAAAAAGTTTTAAACGATGTCGTTTTTGCTATTTGTATTAAAACAATGAAGTCTATTTAAGTAATTTTAGTTTTATATGGTTGGTAGTGGACCACTTAATGAGATAAAAGACTAAAATAACTTCTATAAACTAATCACTCTGTAATAATTTAAGGGGCAAGGCCGAAAATTTACATGAGTAAAAACTAATTTTGAATTTACTATTCATAAGAAATAAACATTTTATTCTTATGTTATTGATATTGTTTATCTTCTACAGTTACATTACACATGCTATTCATTAAAAAAGAAACATATATGCCAGATAATTGCATTTGCAAAACATTAAATTTACAATGCTTCTTTGTTTTTTTTAATATATATATAATTTTGAAACTCCAAATTCACAATTATTTTTCAAAAAGATATAATGAAAATTTTCAATACACAAAAATGAGATGGAGATCTTTTTGAATTTTGAATATCCAATTCAAGATGTATTAATTTTTTTAATGTAAGTAGGTAGAGATGGAAATTTTGAAAGAAAATGAAGGATTTTTTATTCTTTACATAATAATAAAAAAGTGATAAAATAGAAAAATGATTTAATTAATTCGATAAAAAAAATTTATGTCATTAATTTATATGTTTAGTTATATTTGAGTATATATTATATATAACAATATATACTTGTTAAGTTTTAAAAGAATAATCGTACAAAACCATTATTTATTTAGCTATATATCGATATATTTATATATAATTATGTATATTTGATAAAATTTAAAAGAATAAGATTATAAAAGTGATATATATTTAGCTATATATAGGCATATGTTACATATAATATATATATATATATATGTTAAAATTTTAAAAAAATAAGAGCATAAAACTATTATATATTTAGTTATATATCGGTATATATTACATATAACAACATATACATGTTAAATACTAAAAAAATAAGAGAGTAAAAGTAATATATATTTAGTTATATGTCGGCATATGATATATATAATAACATATACGTGTTAAATTTTAAAAGAATGAGAGGATAAAAGTATTATATATTTAGTTATATATCAATATATGTTCCATATAACAGCAAATACATATTAAATTTTAAAATAATAAGAGTATAAAAATGATATATATTTAGTTATATATCAATATATAGTACATACAATCACAAATACATATTAAATTTTAAAATAATAAGAGTATAAAACTATTATATACTTAATAATATTTTGGTATATATTATATATAACAACATATACT
Organism: Garcia nutans; assembly: GCA_947685225.1. Classification (NCBI taxonomy): domain Eukaryota; kingdom Viridiplantae; phylum Streptophyta; class Magnoliopsida; order Malpighiales; family Euphorbiaceae; genus Garcia; species Garcia nutans. Next base: position 7,599,116 of record CANTUV010000003.1, on the reverse strand, counting down.
TATTATTTTTTTTACAAAAAATAACAATGTAAAATTAATATATTTTTAGTTATATATATCGGTATATATTATATATATAATATATACTTATTAAATTTTAAAAGAATAAGAGTATAAAAGTAATATATGTTTAAAGCACCTCCAATGTCCCTCCCCATTGGGTTTCATTAAAATGCTACATAGACATTTAATGAGACTCTAATAAAAACTATTTTTTTTATTAAAATTACATAAATTATTATTTTTATTAAAAATTATTAAAATTAATTTTTTATTTTTATAAGATTTATTTTTATTTTTTTAATATTTGGCAGCCCTCTATTAGTTAGCCACCTGTCCCACTTTGGTGGGACCAGGGATTTGCTCCCCTTGGTCCCAAACCCAAAGAGCTTAGGATCGAAAAAGCACCCTCAACTAGCATATATCAGTATATATTATATATAACAATATATATATATATATTAAATTTCAAAAGAGTAAGAGAAAAGTAATATATATTTAGTTATATGCCAGTATATGGTACATATAACAATGTATACATATTAAAATTTAAAAGAATAAGAGTATAAAACTATTACATATTCGGTATATGTTATATATATATAATAGTATATATTTGTTAAAATTTAAAAGAATAATAGTATGAAAAGTGATATATATTTAGTCACATATTGGTTTATATATATATAATAATGTATACTAACTCTTAAGTATTTGAAACTCGAATATTCTATCAAGATTCAGCTTATGGCACCTTCATGAAGCCCATTTACACTCTGATTAAGATTAAGTTTGTACCAAATTTTTAGAATCGTGTTTTGATAATTTACTTTTTCTTTTCTAATTTTTCTAATTGATTTTTATAAATGATAGTTCGAGTAATTTTTTTATAAAAAAATTGTGTTGTTTTCAAAAAGGAAACACAATTTGCTGAAACAGACGCTAATTTATATTCAAAACCGCTTTTAGACAGAATTTGATATTTTGAACAACTTTTTGAAATGTATGCCATGTAACACCCTTATACCCAATATACATATACTACATACTCCCAACATATGTAATATACGTATAGAGGATACAAGAATGTCACAACCATTTTAAACATTCAAAACATCATTTAGAAAATCTGTATAATCTTAAATCATTCAATCGATACCATATAAATAATAGTTGAGATATTACTTGATAAAATATATATATATATAACTTTATTACTAAAGATTTATCCAAAACATTTTTGATAGTTTGCGAAATATACATATTTATATACATCCAAAATTAGTATGTACAAAAACATAAAATATATACAAGCTGGCAATTCGTCTCTGATCTTGATGTCCAACAATCTACTCCGCACACAAGACCTCAAGCCTAGAATCGACTCGGTCTAGACGAACTCTCCGGCTCAACCAGATCTACCTTGTCACCTGCTCGATGAACCACAATTGCGCTAAGCTAGAAGCATAGTGATATAAACTGTGATAACAATATAATTCAAATGCAATGAAAATGCATAACACATACGGATATTATATCTCATAACATTACATTTTATTATATTGTTCCACAATTCATTATTCATATTAAAGCAAAGACAAGCAAGGGCCAAAAAGGATCTAATATGCTATTCAAATCTTAGAGTTACTTCTTTGGTCCAATATAACAACATTTGTCTAGCCCAAAGGCGAATCATAATCACAATGAGGATTACCTCATATGTAACATCCCAACTAGGCTTCAAGAACTAGGACCAACCTAGCTTCAAGGGTCTTCTACATCATGTAACACCTAACTAGGTTTTAAAGACCAAGCCCAACCCAGCTTCAAGGGACTGTTACTTCATAGGCATGCCGCCAAACACAAAACTCTGAAAATTGAATAACATACTAGGCACACAATTCTTTGATAATTTCATTATCAAATCCTTTCTTATTTTCTCATGATCAATCTAGGCACAATGCCTCAAATATCTCATTTATATCAATATAGCCATCACCAATGGCTTCACATACTATCAATAGTGTATACATAACAAATTGTATTATCCATACATTTTGAGTCATCATCTTATTTTTCACATAGTTCACAATGTACAAGTCATAGCATTTTATTCATGCATCAACAATGTAGTAAGTAACTTAACACATTTTCCAACCAAATGTGTGAAGTCCCAATGTCATGTAAATATAAATAATTTTCAAAGTTTGTACTTACCTCTAAAGCAACAAACACCACTTCAACCTCCTCTTCCAAGATATCCTCAATACTTGGATTGGGTAACTCAAGTCTCTTCAAAGCCTAAACCAAATGTGATTATACATAATACAGGGTAAACTCTACACATGACACGCTCAACAACACGGGCGTGTCCATGACCATGCCCTAAACCCACAATACAGAACCTTTGACACTCTCAGTAACATGGGCGTGTCACTGCACGTGTAAATACTCCAATAACATAGTAGCTATGGCACGTTTAGTGACTTGGGCGTGTCACTTCACGTGTCAATTTTCCTCCAACACAGTAGCTATGACACACTCAGTGACATGGGCGTGTCACTTCACGTGTCAATTCTACAACAACAGAGTAGCCGTGAAATGCTTAGTAACATGGGTATGTCACTGATCGTTTCACCAACACTAAAAATAGAACCATTGACACGCCCAAAGGCATGGTCGTGCCACTGGGTGTGTCAGGCCAAAAACCTAATATCGACACGAAAATGATTCATCCACCTATCATCTTTCATTAACCTTTTCAACTCCATTCAAACACAACCAAAACCATCATTAAACCACATAATACTTATATAAACATCAAAATAACTCAATTGCAAATAACAATACACAATCACAACCATACTTTACAACTCAAAAGTTACATAACATAAAACTCTTACTCTCTTCTCCAAACTTAACCTTTTTCTTCAATCCAACTTCAAAATCATAGTTATCTATTTAAAACAATTTCATACATACCAAAATCAACCATAGACACATACCACACCAAACATCCAATTCACACATACAAACTTCCAAAGGAAAAATCAAGAAACAAGTTGGAAACTTACCAAATATGGAGAAAATCCTTAAAACTCCAACTTGAACACTTGAAATCCTTCAATTTCTTGAGTTAACAAGAAGCAAAATCTCTTTTGCTTGATGAAAATGATGGTCGGCTGTGAGCAGGAATTTTTGCCCCCCCTCTCGGTGGAATGGTTTTTGCGACTTCTACACTATTTAGGCTCGGGGCCTTAGAGATCACGGGCCTAAGCCCGGAGAAAATGGAGTCGTCACCGGGACGGGCCGGGAAAAAGAAAGTGGTGGATGACTCGATTCCTAAGGAATCCCCAACCCCCTAATGGGTTTGAAAAGTTTGGTACATGTGGGGAAGGTGAGAAATGGCTCAGCACCCCCACAACGCCCAGTTCATTGGAACCAGCCTCCTTTGTAGGTCTTAATATTATACAATTCTTAAGTATAACAATATTATCCATATTACATGCAACAATTAAAATAAAACATCATTATATTATAATCAAAATAATGTCCAAACAAAGCAAATAAATGGACACCCATCCGAGGATGGAAACATGTCCTTACATCGTTCATGTCTAAACTAAATAGGACACCCACCAAAAGGTGAAACATGTCCTTTACATTGGTCCAAAATATAAAAGCAATTTAAATTACATAGAAATTAATTAATGAGGTACCCACAAAGTGGAAACATACCTCTTACAATTTTAATACTAAAACAACCAAAAATAAAGAGAATATCCATCCATGATAAATTAAATAAATCAAGCATTGAAATTAAATAAATCAACCATCAAAACATATAATAAACTACATAATCAAATCTATAATTAAATAAAGCAATAAAGATACAAATTTAGGTTTATGTCTTAATTTAGGGTTCTTTAATTAACATTTAGGTTTTTGGGATTTTGAAATTATTATATTTATTATTTAGGCTACTATGAGGATTTTTGGAAAAATGGAATGGATTAGGGTTTTATAAATTTAAGAAAGTAGTAAGGTTTTTGGTTAATCAAATTAGGGTTTAGGGGTAACATCATGTAATTAGAGTTTTGGAATCTTAAGACATTAGAGTTTGTAATTCATGTTTACTGGATTGTGATTTTAGGTTTACTAGATTATGGCTTTAGGGTTTAGATTTATTTGTCATAAAATTTTGATGCTTTAACAATTTAAGGTTTAGGAAAACTAGGGTTTATTGTGTTGAGTTTTGAGAAAATTAGGGTGTTTGATATTTTGGAAAACATATTTGATCTTAGGAATTAAAAAATAATTTAGAGTTTTATGAAAATAATTATGATTTTTAGAAACTGTAAAGAATATTAGGGTTTAGAGATTTAAGAAGACATTTGAAAATTTTGGACAAAAAGTTAAGATTTAGATGAAAATAGTTCGGGGGAAACAATTTAAGGTTTTAATGTTTTTGGAAATAGAAGAAACAATTTAGGGTTTTTAAAGTTTTTGGAAACAAAAGAAACAATTTAGGGTTTTTAAGGTTTTTGGAAACAGAAGAAATAATTTAGGGTTTTAAAGTTTCTAGAAAGAGAAGAACAATTTTAGGGTTTTGAAGTTTTGATCACTGACTAAGGATATTGGATGAATGTACGATTTAATGTAAAACATATTACTAAGTTTAATAATTTAGGTTACTGACTTAATATAAAAAACAAACGATAGAAACGTTGCAAATAACATCAAATCAAATATTTATAATCAAATCTCCGTTCGTTGGTTCCTCCATAATTTGCTTCTGGATGAACAAAGACAAAGGCAGTGTTACTGGCTTTGATGGGTGATAATTGCTAATGTCTCTTGCTCCTTAGGGTTTCTGTCCTATTTTCCACCCAAGTCAGAAGTCCCAAGTTTAGCTCAGTAAAAAATTTTTTTTGATCCGATCAAAGTCCCCTAATTCTATGTTTTAATGTGGTATTTATAGGAAAAATAATAAACCTACTTCTAATTGTTTAAGAAAATTAAAACCAATTAGGAAAAGAAACAAAAACCAAATAGAATTTGGTTTCGAAAAAAACTGCATTGGAAAATTGCGTTGGCAAAAAACTTGCTGCGGGCTAGAATTGCGAAAGCTGAGAGGGAAAATTGCGGGCGGGCTCCAATTCGCCGTAGGAATTTCCTGCGGTGAAATGGCCTATGGCCAATTCACCTTCGGCTACTAATTTTTTCATCGCCAATTTTTATTTTTTATTTATTTAACTTTACCATTTTTATTTTTATTAAAAATTATAAATAATAAATACTAAAATAAATATTATTTAATTAAAATACTATAAAAATTATTTTGGACTATATAAAAAATATCGGACCAGATTGGGTAAAAAATTAAGGGTCTACAGTTTACCCCCTGCTTGAATGATCTGAGACTACAACAATAGAGAGTGAAAAGCAATAAGACTTAATTTTTTTGAGATGGTTTAGGTTTTGGGTTTTAGACCCGGTTCGAGTTTTGGACTCAAGGGTAATTTTAGGTTCTGGACCTAAGGGTAATTTGAGTTCTGGACCCGAGCAAAGTTTTAGACTTAAGAGAGATTTTAGGTTTTGGACCTAAGGGTAATTTGGGTTCTAGACCCGAACTAAGTTCTGGACTTAAGTGTAACACCCCAATACTCCATATAAATACTATACATATACCTAGTATACATACAGTAAGTATATAAAGTATAAGGATGCCACTTTTCTTTTTACCTTTCAATACCTGTAACAAAATTCAAACCATAATAGGTCAATTTAAAGAACACTTACAAATTATTGTCTTTATCAAAACTTCATTTATACATATAATATAAATACTTAAAGTGGATACATGTATGCATTACCCTCTAGTTGGTCTCGACAAAATCTTACTCTTCTCGTGGCATACCAAAAGACTTCATATCTTCCACCAAGCTACCTGCGCGATAATACATCCGCGCTAAGCTCGAAAGCTTAGTAGTACAAATATAAAATACAAACATATATCATGGAAACACTAACATATAAAGATATCTCAATTCCATATACTTTTAGTTCTTATTAAGTTTATCCCTATTCATTTGCACCTTTCATATCTTTCAACTAATCTCCTATCTTATACACATATAAATATAACATTTCTACCAAGTCCAACCCATCACTAATATTCACAATCAATGCTAATACACACATTATACATCATACCAATCATAACATTTCTTTATTCACAATTCAACATTAATGATTCATCACTAGTGCTCATAATCAATATTTCAACGCACATATTACATATCATCAATCACATGTCCAATGAAGTATACCAAAGATTTCATTATCCATTTCTTTCAACATTTGTATATCACATTGACAACAAAGACAGACTCGGGCCCAACAGACACCACTATGTTATTCAGAGTTCAGAGTTACTGCTTTGGTCTATAATCATAATCATCAAGCCCGTAGGCATCATATATCAATATTTCTATCCATGGATAGTGTAACAGACCCAGTCTCTTGGACCATCAACTCATCATGAGGAGATCCTCAACCCGGCAAGACTGTTACCAATCATATATTTCATATTCACAATTCTCATAGTGTAACAGACCCAGTCTCTTGGACCTCAATTCAACTCAATTTGAAGAGATCCTCAACCCGGCAAGACTGTTACCTTTTTCATTTTATAGGCATGCCTCCAAACCCAGAACTCTGAAGACTGAATAACACATTAAACACATATTTCACTTATTGTTTCATTATCAATTTCAATCTCAATGTTCATTATCATCTAGGCAAACATGCCTTATTTCTTTCAATTAGATCATCATAGCCAATCACAATGGCTTCATCTCACATTTGAATCATCATGGCCAATTACAATGGCTTCACAACATATCATATCTCAATCCATATGATACATATAACATCATTGCTATAACATTACAAAGTACCTTATTCATATAGCACAATACAATTCACAAGATTCATAATACACAAAACATAGTATTGTTCATATAGTATCATGTGCATCATCATTATAATACTCAACATCAATTACATTAACCAAATGAACATATCATTATTCAATCACATGATTCACATTATACATATAGCATCATTGCTATAACATTACAAAGTACATTAAAGTAATTCTTCATAAAAGTGTTTATCATAATAAATTTGCATAGCTCATACCTTGTTGAATGATCCTCTTCTCTTTCACACTATACAAGTCACATTAGATTAACAATGTAATAATTTACCTAACATTATTTAATTATACTCAATCAATTGTATTCTCATACATTAATATTCATCAAATCATTCACATCTTTCATTTTCCCATAACACAATTATATATATACATATCATTAATGATATAAACACATCAAAATACATTAGTGATATGCATTAACAATGCAATCATGCAACATTGGTACTTACCTTAATAACATTTCACACCACTTTAAACTCTTCTCCACTCAATAGTTCTTCACTTCACAAATTAGGGCAATTCAACCTCTTCACAACCTAATCCAAAAGGAATATAAGCAAAATGACCATATGAATAGTACATTCTGGTTTTAGACTCCATTTTATCCTTATTTTGAAAAATTGTATAAAATAATCTACTTGACTAAAAATTCTAAAATTTTTACAGAATTTAGTTTTGTATCTTAAAATCATTCCTTTAAAATTTCAGATCAAACTGAACACAAAATCTTGGTCAAATAGTTCACCTAACCAGACTGCCCCAATTGCCCTGCATCCTGGCAGCAGTTCTGAACTTTGTGAATTCCATAAATCAAATTCAATCAACGTGGTTCCAAATTATTTTTCTCAAATACTAGACTCACTAAGAAACAACATATCCAAAATTCAATTGGATATGATTTTTCTACATTTTATTAAAAATCCCGAAATATAGCTGTCTCAGTTAAGGTACCTGCTGGAACAGGTCTAATAAAAATAATCTTTCTAAACTCATAACCATTCCAAAATCGAATCAACATATTTTTAAGTCATTCTAGACTCATAGAGGCACAACATATAAAAAATTCACTTCAAGAACATTTTTCTATAATTAATTAAAAATCATACAAGTCACAGCCTTTACTAATTGTAAAACAGAAAAATATTCACTAAACACAACTCTTACTCTTCCATCACCAACACCAATTTAACTTCTTATTTTAAAATCAATTTCAACTCTAATCAACAAATCATCAACACACTTAATCATACTATCAATAACCCTAACTCAACTCACACACATCTTCAAAAATAACAAAGGCAAACAAGAGAAAACTTACTAAAATCATGAAATTCTTGAAATTCCAACTTGTATACTTGAGATCTTCCTTCACTTTTGAGCTTAAAATTCCAAAATCATCACTTGCTCTCTTGCTTTCCTTTGTCTTTGAGTGAGCCGGCCATCAACAAGAAGAAGAAGAAGAAATGATGAAGAAAACACAAAGTCAATAGGCATTAAATACCCTTCCAAAAGAAAATTACTAAACTACCCTCAACCATATAACTAAACCTTTGTCTTTTACAAGCCCATGTTGGTAAATTCACAATCACAAATAAAATATCCTCTTCCCTTGACCAAGCCCTTTGACCAACTTATATTATATATATATGACCATATACACAATATATACACTTCACTCTACACAATGCTTTTCTTCAAACAACATAATTACCACTTATCAATCACACACTAAATTCAATAATAACAACATTATCATAACTTCTAAGCACACTTAGGGATATTACATTAAGGGTAATTTGGGTTCTTGACCCAAGCTAAGTTTTGGACTTAAGGGTAATTTGGGTTCTGGACCCAAGCTAAGTTCTGGACTTAAGAGGGATTTTAGGTTCTGGACTTAAGAGGGATTTTAGGTTCTGGACCTAAGAGTCATTAAGGTTCTGGACCCGAGCTAAGTTTTGGACTTAAGAGTCATTAGGGTTCTGGACCCGAGCTAAGTTCTGGACTTAAAAGGGATTTTAGGTTCTGGACCTAAGGGTAATTTAGGTTCTGGACCTAAGCTAAGAGAGATTTAATTGTCTGCAAAAAATAATTGTAGTCAGTAGTATACTAAAGGAATTTGCAAAAAATTTAGCTAATTTTTATCTTCTCCTTGCCCCCTGCATGTAAAAATATTTAATAGTGCAAAAATATTTATATACACGCAAGTATTTGAATAATTGAATTGAATAATTGAGTTACCTATTTATTTACTGTGTATTTACTATTTATGCACTATTCACTACTGTTCATTTACTATTTGTAAATAGTAACTTACTATTTATCAATAGTAAAATTTACTTTTTCTTTTTCTTTTTTTTTTCACGAGAATACTGTTCTTCTTTTGTCTTTTTCCTTTGCCATTTCTTTATATAAACGCAGTAGATTTCTTCATTTCATTCACAGCAGATTTCTTCATTTCATTCATTCATAGCTATAAATCATTCATTTTAGAGAGTTTAGCATAGAGTTTTAAACAAAATGCATGCTTCAAGATCAGGAACTCGATCTAATACTGAGTTATTGGAGTTTATTCGGCAGCCTGAAGATGGATATATAGGTTTACTAGTCGAGATGCCGCTTCATCGCGGTACAAATCAAAAGAGTAAGGTAATTATTTATTTTAACAGCAAATTATTTTTTGTAGTTTTTTTTTGTGTTTTATATATTCTTGTTTTCCTTTTCTGTTTCCTCTTTTTTTTTCTTTTTTTTTATATTCTTGTTTTCTCTTTCTTTATATATTATTGTTTTCTTTTTCTTTTTTTCCTTTTCTTTTTTTATTTTTTTAAAGATTTAGGAAAAAATAAATTAATTAAATGAATATATTTAAAAATTTAAGTAAATAGATAAACTAAAAAAATAAATTTAGCCTAAAAATTAATGGTATTGATATGATGATATACTTACTTTGTGTTGACTTACCTGGCTCCGTGTTAGCGTGATCGTTGCGTTATCCGGGGCGGAGGGTGTATCTATAAAGCCCGACAATGGTATGATGTAGCATTTTTTCGGGCAAGGCAGATTATCCGAGATTGCGGTTTTAAAAGCTTCATCTTCCAATTACCATCTGTGAGCATGGATTTTTGGCCCCACTCCCTGTGGAATGGTTATTGCAACTTCGGCACTGTTTAGGCTCGGGGCCTTAGAGAACATGGACCTAAGTACAAAGAAAATGGAGTTGCCACCCGGACGGGCCGGGAAAAAGAAAGGGGTGGATGACTCGATTCCTAAGGAATCCCCAACCCGCTAATGGGTTCAAAAAGTTAGGTACGTGTGTGGAAGGTGAGAAATGGCCCAGCACCCCCACAATACCCGGTTCATTGGAACCGGCCTCCTTTACAGGTCTTAATATTATAAAATTCTTAAATATAACAATATCATCCATATTACACACAATAATTAAAAGAGAGCATCATTATATTAAAATCAAAGCAATGTCCTAACAAAGCAAATAAATGGACACCCATCCAAGGATGGAAACATGTCCTTACATCACATGCCTAAATAGGACACCCACCGAAAGGTAGAAACATGCCCTTTACATAGGTTCTAAAATAGAAAAGCAAATTAAATTTCATGATGTTTTCTAATGAGGTACCCACCAAGTTGAAACATACCTTTTACAACATTGGGAAGTCTAAACAAATTGATAAAATAAATAACCATTCATAATAAATAAATCATTCATCAAAGGTATTTAAATATCAATAAAATGTAAACATCCAGTCATGATAAATAAAATAAACCAAGTATTGAACTTAGATAAATTAAAGCATATAAAAATAAATCAAAGCATAATCAAATATAGAATTGAATAAAGCAAATAAAAAGTCCAAATTATAGCTACTATTTCCATTTAGGATTCTTTACCTCATGTGTTAAGGTTTTGGAAATTTCTAAAGTTTAAGCTACTGTGACTTTTTATGGAATTAAAATAGATTGAGGTTTTATGTTTTAAAAGGTTGGTAAGACTCTTTGATTAAACAAATTAAGGTTTGAATGGTAAAATCATGAAACAAGGGTTTTAGACACTTTGAAATACTTTGATTTATGATTTTCGGTTATTGGGTTTCTAAGCTACTATGTAAATTTAATCTATTTATGGTTTTATGGTTTTTAATGTTTTAAAAGGATTAGGGTTCATAAAAATTAGAGTTTAAAGTTTTAAAAGGATTAGGGAGTTTTGGAAGTTGAATTTGGGTTTAGTATTTTTAGAATTTAGGGTAACGGGTGGTGAATTAATTTTTAGGAATTTGGAAATCAATTTGATAATTTTATGAAGTTTTATGAATTTAAACAAACAAATTAAAGTTTTTATAAGTAGAAAAGATGTTTTTAAGGCTTTTTGAATGAAATAGAACCTACTTTAAAATTTTAAAAGAAATAAAATTTAAATCTTAGTTTTGTTGAAAAATATGTTCAATTATAGTTTTAAGATTTTTAAGAAGTAAAAATAACAATTTTAAGCCTTTTGGAAGATAAACCAACGAAATAAAGCTTTCAACTTTAGAAAAACTAATTTAAAATTCTAAGATTTTAGATTTTGAAAAAAAAAGCAAATTTCTAGTTTTAGCTACTGTGTAAAAAAAATAAAGAAATTAGAATTTCATACCTTCTTTTGTAAGTTGCACCAAAATTTCTTCTTGGATGAACAAGCTCAAAAGACCAGCATTTTTGCCTTTTTAATCTCTGAAATCATGTTTCTGCTCCTTTTAAAATCAATTGAATTCAAACTTTTTCCTTTATGGATTTGGATTTTCTTTTCCCAAGCTACTGTGAATTTTTTCTCCCCTAGTTTGGTTGCCATTGGTCCTTATTTATAGAGGTTTTTCTATGTATAATCCTAATTAATCACGAAAAATAATATTAATAAGAAAAGGAAACCAAAACCTAATTGAATTAGGTTTCGGAAATTTTACGTCGAAAAAAATACGCTGCCGAAAAAAATTGCCGCTGGAAAAAATGCACTGGCGAAAAATTCTGCCTCTGGAATCTGCGACAGCGGGGAACCCAGTGGGCCTACGAGTGACTCGCCCTCAGGAAAATCCTTGTAGGAGAAATAGAAAAACTATTTCGCCCGCAGAAATTTCCTGCGGGCAAAATGCCCACGGGCCCGAGCGACGATTTTTTCTTCGTCGATTTTTTCGACTCTGATTTTTATTTTTATTTTTATTTTTTGACTTTTATTTGTTTATTTTTATTTTTTATTAATAAAAATTAGATACTAAATAAAAAATTATTTAATAAAAATTATTTTGGACCAATTAGACAACAAAAATCATTTTAGACTAAATAAAACATATTGGACCGGATTGGGTCAAAAATTAAGGGTCTACAGTTTGCCTCCTGCTTGAATGATCTGAAACTTTAGTTAAAGAGAGTGAAAAGCAATAAGACTTAATATTTGATGAGATGCTTGAGGTTTTGGATTCGGGACCCGATTTGAGTTCTGGACTCAAGGATAAATTCTAGGTTCTAGACCTAAGAAAAATTTGGGTTCTGGACCCGGTTTGAGTTTTGGACTCATGGATAATTTTAGGTTCTCGACCTAAGGAAAATTTAGATTCTGGACCCGGTTTGAGTTCTGGACTCAAGGATAATTCTAGGTTCTCGACCTAAGGAAAATTTGGGTTCTGGACCCTGTTCGAGTTCTAGACTCAATGATAATTTTAGGTTCTCGACCTAAAAAAAAAAATTGGGTTCTGGACCCGGTTCGAGTTCTGGACTCAAGGATAATTTTAGGTACTCGACCTAAGGAAAATTTGGGTTCTGGACCCGGGTCGAGTTCTAGACTCAAGGATAATTTTAGGTTCTCGACCTAAGGAAAATTTGGGTTCTGGACCCGGTTCGAGTTCTCAACTCAAGGATAATTCTAGGTTCTCAACCTAAGAAAAATTTGGGTTCTGGACCTGGTTCGAGTTCTGGACTCAAGGATAATTTTAGGTACTCGACCTAAGAAAAATTTGGATTCTGGACCCGGTTCGAGTTCTAGACTCAAGGATAATTTTAGGTACTTGACCTAAGGAAAATTTGGGTTCTGGACCCGGTTCGAGTTCTGGACTCATAGATAATTTTAGGTTCTCGACCTAAGGAAAATTTGGGTTCTAGACCCGAGAGATTCAGATACTCGATCCTAAACTAGACTCGGATACTCGATCCTAAATTAGCTTTGGATACTTGATCCTAAACTGGATTGGGATACTCGATCCTAACTGGATTTGGATACTTAATCCTAACTGGATTTGGATACTCGATCCTAAATTGGCTTTGGATACTCGATCCTAACTGTATTTGGATACTCGATCCTAAACTGGATTGGGAGACTCGACCCTAAATTGATTTGATTTGGGTACTTGGACCGGAGATTGGGCACTTGGACCCGAGATTGGGCACTTGGACCCGAGCTTGAATTGATTTGGGTACTTGGACTCGAGAATGGGTGCTTGGACCTAAGATTGGGTACTTGGACCTGAGCTTGAATTGATTTGGGTACTTGGACCCGAGAGTGGGTACTTGGACCCGAGAATGAATTTGACTAACCTTTTATCAGTTGAGGAGTCTGATTGCTCCGGCTATTTTATGCATTGTGATTCTTCACCATCAGAATGGATCTTCACCCTTGGAGATCGGGTCTTCACCCTTGAAAATGGATCTTCATTCTTGGAGATCGGGGTCTTCTTTGTTCTTTGAAGATGGGAATGACATGGCCAGTGGCTTGGCCGTGTCTCCTGGGTATGTCAGCTTCTGTGTCTTTTCTTTGATTCTTCTTTGTTCTTGGCTTAGGATGGGACATGGCCAGTGGCTTAGCCGTGTTGCCTGCCAGTGTCACCTACTGTTTCTTTTCTTTCTTTGCTTAGTCCTTCTTGACTTTTTCCTTTAGGTGAGACACTGCCAGTGGCTTGGCTGTGCTTCCTACCCGTGTCATATTCTGCCAAGATTTCCTTTAAGGTGACATGGCCAAGCTTGATTTGGGTTGGCCATGTCTTGCTTGATTCATGCTCTTCTTTCCTTGTTTTGATCTTCCAAGGGGGTTTTTGCACTTTAACCACTTTTCCCTTGTAATTGCTTTGCCTTTCTTTGATTCTTTAATGATTGTTGCAGGCTGTTGCTCATTTGATCATGAGGCTGGACCTTCTTTCACTGCCTCTCCGTTTGCTCATTCTAGCCCACCGTATATACCATCTCATCCGCAGGGTATTGATATGAACTACCTAGTACGTTCCTTATTTCATAATAGTTTATGCTATATGTATGCATGATTATGTATGCTCTTACCTTTTATCCTTCTTGGCTCACAGCAGATGCTCGAAGAACAGAAAAGGAAACTTTAAGAAGAGTTGGCTACAAGTCATCATTAGGCTTCTCATTTTGAAAGTTTATATCATCAATCCGAACAAAATTTCTGATACTTCCGATTTCAGGGAATGAGGGATCCCGGCGCTTCTTCATCAAGAGGCCCCCAGACTGATGAACATGAGATCCTTTCGTCTTCTTCTGATGAAGACCATGACAAATCGAAACTCCAAGGCAATAGGGATTTTAGTGCTTCTGCTTTGGGTGATCCCGGGATGAGTAATTTGCCCCCTCCTCCAACAGGCGACGATTTTTTCAAGTCATTTTTTGGTGACCTACCACCACCCTCTTAGTGATATGTAAACATTGTATAATAAAAACTATACAATATTCCTCTTTACTGTAATCCTTCTTTTCTTTTTTTTTTCATTATTTTTCATTATTTTTTTGTTACTGCAAAATTTTTTTTTTCATATTTTTCGTAACTGCCATTTTTTCTCTTTTTTTTATATAGTAGATCATAATTAATATCCACTTCTTTTGTTAAACCAAATCCAAAGTGGAAAAAGAAATTGTGACCACTTCCTTTCCTTATGCCATATGGTCTTATCCTTTCCTATCATCTTTTCCATTTCACTTTTGGAAAAGGTTTATTTTCTTCTATATAAATCACCCTTCGTGTCCCTTTTAATTCATAAAGCAAAAATCTCTCTCTTTCAATGTGAAGACTCCTTTTAGCAATTTTAATTCTCCTTTATTCATCAACCATGACCAAACACCATTTAAAGAAAATAAAAATTCTATTTAAGAATATGGATGCCATCCATTGGAAGCAAATTTCATGGTCAAAGCTTGATATTTTAAAATGTTTTCAAAATGTCAAATTGGACCACTCCTTCTTACATGTCGTGGTTTCCTTGTGGGATACGGATTCTAGGGTATTTAGAATTAATGGCTTTGAAATATGTCCCTTGATTGAAGAATTTGAGGCCATCCTTGGACATCCTAATAATCAACAAATGGCATTACCCACATTGATTTCCAAAACTCAACAGAAGATGCAAATGTTATTTCAAATTCCAAAATCCGAAGTTCTTTAGTTGATGAGAGGTGAAAAAATTCTACTTGCTCCTTTGATTGACTTTTATTTTTCTCATTTGGCTCCTACTAAGGCATGGGGATGCATGCTTTGTCTTTGCTTGCTCGGCCAATTTTTTCTTGTTTCTTCTGACGGCGATATTGACCCACGAGTATTGGATATCATGGATCAAATGGAAGGAGGCTTGTCGCCAGTACCTATGATCTTAGCCGAGACCTTAGTTGGATTAGACCGATTTAAATCAGGATTGTCAAAGAGACTGACTGGGAGTCCGTTGCTGCTTCAGGTAATTACCTAAACTGCCCTTTCAGGTTTTCAATTTAGGTTTTCTCTCTTTTTTTTATTGCTCTAACTTTTGCCTAGTCCGCCTATGCGGGTTTTCGGAACTAGCGAGCTGTCCTAATTTTTGCCTAAGTTGCCCTTGCGGGTTTTCAACTTAGCGGACTCTTCTTTTTCTCTTTTTTTTTAACTTAATTTTTCTTCACAGATTTGGCTTCAGGAGCGTCTTTGTTTGCTTGATACTCCTCCCATGGATTTTGCTAGATACCTGCCACGTCATCATTCTGCTAGGAAGCTACTCCATTATGCTTCTTCATATGCTGACTGGGTTGACTGGATCCACTCACGCTCTGAAGTCAATATCCGTTGGTTAGTACCTTGGTGGAAGATTTCTCGTATCACCATGCGGACATACTTATGTACGTTCCCCTTGCTGCTCTTCGTCAAGGTACATGCTGTGATCCTCGCCGACTTGGGCATCAGTATGGAGCCGAGCCTCGTGATTCTGACTTTGCTCCTGACCTGGACATGCCTTGCTTGACTGAAGCCTACTTGGATCGGCTAAGGCAAAGCTGGCCTACACGTTACACTTATCGACTGCCATAGATTTTATATTTGTCTATTCAGAGACTGTGTTTGTTAGGATGATAAAATAATTAAAGTAATAAAGGATGCCTCTTTTCCATTTATAATTTGTCATCACCTTTTGCAATTATGATTATTTATTTCATCCATATCTGGTCAAATACTTATAACAGTGCACATAGAATAATTTTAACATTAATTCTGTTTTATTAAATTAAGGAACAACCAAACATAAAGCCAGCATACACAAGATCACTCTTGTTGCCAATTAGCCCTTTCGGGTTTTCTAATTGATGATTTTCTCTCATTTAGCCCTAATTGTTTCCTAGCCCGCCCTTTTGGGTTTTCAGAACTAGCGAACTGCTCTAACTTTTGCCTAGGCTTCCCTTTTTGGGTTTTCAACCTAGCGAGCTCTTTTTTTTTTCCTTTTTTTTATCATACATAAAACCTCTTCAACCTGTCAATGTTTACTGGCTCACTAAATTTATTCCTTTCCATGTCTGATAACTTTACTGCAACTTTGCTCATGACTTGTTTCACAACATATGGCCCTTCCCAGCTAGGTCTGAACTTCCCTCTTGGATCAGATACATTAGGCTTACATTGCTTCAACACCAAATCCCTGACTCTAAATTTTCTGATTTTAACCCTTCTATTGTAGGCTCGAGCTATCTTCTTTTGATACAGTTGGTGATGATATAGTGCCTTTAACCTTCTCTCTTCTAGTACAGCTAACTAAGTGTATCTGCTTACTACCCATTCCACTTCAGGCAATTCAGCTTCCAAGACTTCTCTTAACGACTTGATCTCGATTTCAATTGGCAATACCACTTCCATCCCATAAACCAAAGAGAACGGTGTCATCCTAGTAGGTGTTCACACACTTATCCTATATCCCCCATAAAGCAAAGGGAAGCATTTTCGACCAGTCCCTGTAAGTCTTAGTCATCTTGGACAGAATTTGCTTAATTGTCTTATTTGTTGCTTCTACTGCACCATTAGCCTTTGGTCTATAAGGAGAGGATCGATGATGATGGATTTGGTACTTCGAGAATAAATCCTTAACTGCTCCTTGAAAATGTACCCCGTTGTCTGATATCACACTGTGCAGGACCCCATATCTGCAGATGAGATTCTTTTCCATAAACCTAGCCATTTGGCTTGCACCCAGTTTATTGAAGGATTCAGCTTTGACCCATTTTGAAAAATAATCAATTGCTACCACAATGAAACAGTGACCGTTTGAAGCTGTCGGATGTATCTCTCCTATAATGTCGATACCCCAGGTGGCAAATGGCCAGGGTGAAGACATTGAATGCAGTTCTTCAGGAGGCATGTGATTCCAGTTACCATACATATGACATTGTTGGCACTTCTTGACAACCAATAGTAACCTTGTCGAATAATCTTCTTAACTAGGGCCAAACCACTCATGTGCGGACCGCAACTTCCTGCATGTATTTCTGACATGATGTGCTCCACTTCAATCTTTCTTAAACATCTCAAATGCACCCCATCAGGCCATCTTCGATATAACTCCCCATGGAAGGTGATGTATTGCAAGGACCACCGCCTTATGGCTCTTCTCTCTTTCTTTGTTGCCCCCAGCGGGTATTCTTTTTCCTCCAAAAATCATCTTATAGTATCATACCACGCATCATGGTCTATATCAATTTCCATGATTGTCTCATATTCATAGCAAGGAGTTGATGAACTAGAGGCTTAAGGAATAGGCTGGCAGGATTTTCCCATACCGAAGCCAATGTGGCTAAGGCATCAGCCATGTATTTTTCTTCTCTTGACAGGTGTATAAACCTACACTCCTTAAAATTCTTCTTCATCATGGTCAGGTAATGGTGGTATGGTTTCAATTTTTCTTCTTTCAACTCCCACTCTCCATTTACTTGGGACACTACTAGTAATGAATCGCCATAAACTTCCACCTTATCCACCTTCATAATCATTAGGGTTTCCAAACTGAAAATACAAGCTTCGTACTCCACCATATTATTGGTTGCCCTAAATTTCAATTTTTTTGCTAAGGGGATAAGTTCCCCTTTGGGTGATTCTAGTATAACTCCCAAACCTTCTCCTTTTCTGTTTACTGCTCCATCAAAATACATTTTCCATCCTTGTACTTCAATTGCTTCTAAATGTTCATCTGAAAATTCCAAGATTACCTCTTCACTTTCTGGTAATGGTTGTTGAGCAAGGAATTCTGCCACTGCTCTACCTTTGATTGTTTTCCTGGTTACATACTCAATCTCAAATTCCTCTAATATTATCAACCATCGACCATATTTCCCAATTAAAGAGGATGTCTCCCTTAAGTACTTCATTGGATCCAACTTGAAAATTGCTTGCACACTATATGATTGAAAGTAATGCCGCAACTTCTTAGAAGACCAAACCACGGCTATACATGTTTTTTCGATGATACTATACTTAATTTCATAAGGTAGGAGCTTTCTACTCAAATAGTAAACGGCATGCTCAATCCCCGACTCATCTGCTTGGGCTAGCATGGCTCCTATCGACTCTTCTTCTACTGCTAAGTATAGTAATAGAGGTTTGCCAGGTTTAGGTGGTTTTAAAACTAGTGGATTCAACAAATACTCTTTTATTCGATCAAAGGCCTTTTGACATTCTTCATTCCATACGACCGACTGATTCTTTCTAAG
Source organism: Garcia nutans (assembly GCA_947685225.1). Lineage (NCBI taxonomy): Eukaryota > Viridiplantae > Streptophyta > Magnoliopsida > Malpighiales > Euphorbiaceae > Garcia > Garcia nutans. The sequence goes on along the minus strand of CANTUV010000003.1, from coordinate 7,580,137 downwards.
CAACTTGAGGATAGGCTCACAGATTGTTGTGAACTTTGCTATAAATCTGCTAATGTACTGCAGTTTACTAATAAATCCCCGAACTTCTCTCTCCGTCTTTGGGGCTGGCATATCCCTGATTGCTTTGACTTTGTCAGGATCAATCTCAATGCCATTCGGACCAATTACATGTCCCAATAATTTGCCTGAAGTAACACTGAATACACACTTCTTCGGGTTTAATCTTAGCTTATATTTCAAAGCTCTATCGAAGAATAATTCTAAATTCTGGAAGTGTTGCTCCCTTGTATCCGACTTCACCATCATATCATCAACATATACTTCAACTTCTTTGTGCATCATGTCATGAAATAGCATGGTGGCCATCCTTTGATAGGTTGCTCCAGAATTCTTTAAGCCGAACGGCATCACCCTATAACGTAATATACCCCATGTAGTAATGAAGGCAGTTTTGGTTTTATCCTCTCGGGAAATTAACACTTGATTATATCCGGAAAATCCATCTACAAAAGAGTGTAGCACACTAGAGGCTGCACTATCAATGAGAGCATCTATATGAGGTAAAGAAAAATCATCCTTAGGGGAAGCCTTGTTTAAATCTCTATAGTCCACGCAGACCCTTATCGTCCCATCTTTCTTTGGCACAGGTACTATGTTGGCTAGCCAATCCGGGTATTCTATTACTTCAAGGAACTTCACTTGTATTTTCTTAGTGACCTCTTCTTTAACCAATTCAGCCCACTCAGGTCTTGATCGCATAAGCTTTTGTTTGACAAGTTTAATGTGAGTGTAAGTAGGAATATGATGCTCAGCTATGTCTCGATCTATCCCCGACATATCCTCATAAGACCAAGCAAACACTTCTTCATATTTTTTGAATATTTTTTTCAAATCTCTCTCTTTCATCAGGAGTAAGGTCAGATGCTATGCTAATGTTTTTAGGATTTTCAGTTGTTCCCAAATTTAATGATTGTAATTAATATTAAAAATGCTCATGTAACTGCTATTTGAATGTATGCAACCATCAGGAGAAATATCACACAAGTAAGCAAAATCAGACTTTATTGCATTCATTTTGGAAAAGAAAACATCATCATCCTCATACAAAGCAGACAAATTAAAATCAAAATCAAAATCATTGTTCTCAGAATCATAAAGCATGATGTCTTCAAACTTTTCTTCAACCAGGGCAGCAATCTCTTCCGGAGTCTTCTCGGCTTTCAAGGTAGCTTCATTCTTCTCTTTTGGATTTAATTCTTTATTGGTTGACAAGGTGAGCTCTTTCTTCACTTGCTCCACTAGCTCAGCAACATATGCAAAAATTTTAAAACCTGGAATTAACTTACCCATGAATATGATCGGCTAGGGCTTTCCTTGGAGTGGTCCCATATCTGAAGCTTTGACAAAGATCTCCTCAAGTGGTGGGAAGCTCATCTTCTCACTTTTCTTTGGCTGGACATCATTGTCTTCATCATATCCTAACCCCTTCTTGGAAGCTTTAGTTCTAAAATCTGGCAACTTTGTCAAACCGGCCTTACCCTTTCCAAGACCAGCTCCGGGAAGGTAGTTCATGTTCTTCATCATATTCAAGACTTTGGAGTCCACTGCTTCATCATCAGAAATTGCAGCCACTTGAAAACCATTGAGAGGCCTCTCAACCATTAGGGCGTTAACAATCTCATTATCTTTAGCTTCAATGACGACTGTCTCATTTCCGTTGGGGAATTTGATCTTTTGATGAAGGGTGGAAGGAACTCCACCAAGAGGGTGAAACCATGGTCACCCCAAGAGCAAGGTGAAGGTAGCTGGTATGTCTAAAACAACAAACTCAACAATGGATTCAATTGGACCAACCTTGACAGCCGCTTTGAAAGTCCCTTCGGCATGCCTCTTAGTGTTGTCATAAGTACAAATTGTCACCTCGGTTGGGTTTAGATCTCTTGTCAACATGGCTAGCTTTGGCAATATCTTAAGAGGACAAACATTTATGGTGGACCCATCATCGACTATTACACATGGAGTCCTCTTCCCCTTGACTTCTATTTTGATAAAGAGAGGGCGGATGTGGTCTCTCTCCTCTTCCGGTAAGTTCGCATCTGAAAAGGAAACTTCTCCCATACTAACTTCACTCTTTTCTTGGACCTCTTCACATTTCATTACTTCCCCAATTTTTATGAAGTTGATCAACTCCTCCGGTGTTGTGGAGGTAGAAATTGGCATGCTAGCTAAGGCTTTGGCCATAGTTTCTCGATGCTTTTTAGAAGTAGCTAACAAGTCCCAAATGCTAACACTTGCTTGGGTCCTTTTCAATTGCTTGAGAACAGCATCGTCTTCTTCCACTTCAACTTCCTTCCCCTTATTAGTTTCTGTCTCCTTAGGTTATGGCCTTGCATAAGGCTTACCGGATCTAGTATTCATCACCTCATCTTCTTCGGGCTCGGACCAAGTCCACTCCTCCTTCTTGGGTATAATATCATCATCACTATCACTTGAATCCCAAAACCCGTTGACAACACAAATTGCAACTTCTCCACCCATCATAGCTTGTTCAATTTTGACAAATGCCTTTTCTTCTTTGGTTGCTTTTTCATCCACATCTTGAAAAGAAGACATAACGAAGTCCTCATGCAAACCTCCTCCAATCATGAAGGTCGCCGGTGGTGGTACCCTATTGAATTTTGGCAATGGGTTGTCTTTGGTGTTTGGCTTGTTGGGCTCGGGTAGCTTCCCATTATCAATTAGATTTTGAATCTCATGTCTCAACCTCACACATCTATCCGTGTCATGCCTTTGCATTTGGTGGAATTGACAAAATGCTTTGGTGTCAAAATTAGGTGGGAGAGGGTTAGGCAAAGGACGAGGATTTAAGGGTTGTAGCAATCCTTTTCTTTGAAGCTTGTTGAGAACCCAAAACATCGGTTTTCCCAATTCCGAAAATTGTCTCCTTATTCCTTGGTTAGTAGCATTAACATCGACGACCTTTTGCATGCTTTGGCTACCAGGTTGATAACTCCCTTTCTCATTCCTTTTTGTCGCAAAGCGGCTCTTCTCCCTTTCCCATTCTTCAATTTGCAAACCAGCTTGGAGAAGGTCTTTGAAATCATGGATGAGTGTATAAGACATCCTCTCATGAAGACTAGGCAACACCCCTCTCACAATCATCCTTATTTGATCGGATTCATCGGGCCTCTTCTTGAGTAAAGCGGCCTTGTTTCTCCACCTTTTCACATAGTCCACAAAATTCTCATTCAGCCTTTGCCTAATGGACTCCACTTCCATCAAGGTAACTTCCAACTCAACATTATATCCATATTGTTGGATGAAGGCTTTGTACAATAGATCCCAACTCTTTTGTGTTCCATCATCTATGGTATTGAACCAATTTTGGACAACAGGGTCCAATGAGAGCATAAAGTACCTTAGGGTTTGAGCCTTAGTAGCTCGGGTAGATTGCATGGCAGTGATATACTGCTTCATACGGAGATGAGGATTTCCAGTGCCATTGTACTTTGCAAAGGATGGCATCTTGAATTTATAAGGAACTTCTTCATCTTGTTCAAATAGTTTATCGATCTCGGACATTTCTTCGGTTTTCAGCTTCTTCTCAAATTTCTTTTCTAAATCAGCAATCATCTTTTCAACATCGGATGTCTCAGTCTTTTCAATAGTTGCCTTCTCAACAGCCTTCGGTTCTTTCTTCTTTTCTTGAACCTCTTGGTAATATTGAGCCCAATCATCATCATCATCAATGATCACCTTTTCATCATCAAAAACCACTTCACTAACTTTGGTCTGGTTTCTTAGTGCTAGCAGACACCTCGGCATGGTTCTCTAAGATTGCAGTCAATTGGTTCTTCATGGTCTCAGCTAGGGCCTCTTTGATTTCTTCCATTTTGGCGTTGAGGGCCTCATCCACCATCCTTTGAATTTGTTCGGGCTCCATTATTTTAGGTGAGCAAGTGATTGAGTCGTTGCTAGATACTTCATCTCCGGCGTAGGTCGGATTGTTGTAAGCTTTGGAACTATCGTAATCCAGGGCTGTGAGCCAGAGAGGATCAAAGATATGAGATGCAAATCTATGCATGTATGCACAAACAAATCAACAAATAAGGATAAATAGGACGTTCCTTCCTACCTTATAACATCCACACACGAATGGTGAGTCTCTTTTCCTAGGTATATAGTTAACAAAATACCATCATGGGGTATCTTGCTTTCGAATAATTCCCTCGAACATTTCAACCAATAGTTGTATTTTCAAAAATGGAAATCCATCCATGATAATTTCCATTAATTAGGTTTTAATCCATTCAACTAACTATAGTAGCTTTTATGCTATATTGGATTAAAACTAAATTAAGAGGTTTATTATAGATAGATTTCTCACTTGAAAAGAGCAACTAATGGTTCATGCCAAAAACAAGCCCATGGCTAATTTATTCTTAGTGTAAACTAGGCCCACAATTGATTTTTGGTATTTCATAATTGACCTAAATATTTTTGCAAGCTCATTGTAAGAAAAGGTTGGGTGAAAATAGTTTTGTTTCTAAGCCCATTGTAAAAGATTTTAGAAAAATGGATGTTGGGCTTAGTATTTGGGCCATGAGCCAAAGAATTTTTTATTTAATTTTAGAAAAGTCTTATGTCCAAAGACCATCTTGAAAAACTTTGAAAAATAGCTTTGGTCTTTTGGATTTTAAAGAAAAATTTATTTTGAGCTTACAATATACTTAGGTCATATTAGAAAAAGAACAAACCAAATAAGCCATGATTTAGACTAAGATAAACTAACCATAGTCAAACAACATGCATTTGGGGTAAAACCTAAGAAAAGTAACTAGGCCAATTACATGAGCTTTAGTCTTTGGGCAAAAAGGCTTAGGTTCCCATAGCAAGTATATACCAAATGGTACGAGGCTATGAGTGGTTATGCCATGCTCAATCTCCATACCTTGAGTGAAAGTATGGTATCCCTTACATAACATAACACGGGTAACACGGGCGTCCTAACTCACACACACGATGCAATCTAAGATGATGCAATGGATAATATCATTATAAGAAAGAATAGAATAATATAAAGACCAAAGGAATCAACTTCTCTTATCCCAGTGGAGTCGCCACTGTGAGTGGGGATTTTTGCCCCCACTCCCGATGGAATGGTTCTTGCGACTTCGGCACTGTTTAGGCTCGGGGCCTTAGAGAACACGGATCTAAGTCTGGAGAAAATGGAGTCGCCACCCGGACGGGCCGGGAAAAAGAAAGGGGTGGATGACTTGATTACTAAGGAATCCCCAACCCCCTAATGGGTTCAAAAAGTTAGGTACGTGTGGGGAAGGTGAGAAATGGCCCAGCACTCCCACAACGCCCGGTTCATTGGAATCGGCCTCCTTTATAGGTCTTAATATTATAAAATTATTAAATATAATAATATCATCCATATTACACACAATAATTAAAAGAGAGCATCAATATATTAAAATCAAAGCAATGTCCAAACAAAGCAAATAAATGGACACCCATCCAAGGATGGAAACATGTTCTTACATCACATGCCTAAATAGGACACCCATCGAAAGGTAGAAACATGCCCTTTACATAGGTTCTAAAATAGAAAAGCAAATTAAATTACATGATGTTTTCTAATGAGGTACCCACCAAGTGGAAACATACCTCTTACAACATTGGGAAGTCTAAACAAATTGATAAAATAAATAACCATTCATAATAAATAAATCATTCATCAAAGGTATTTAAATATCAATAAAAAGTAAACATCCAGCCATGATAAATAAAATAAACCAAGTATTGAACTTAAATAAATTAAAGCATATAAAAATAAATAAAAGCATAATCAAATATAGAATTGAATAAAGCAAATAAAAAGTCCAAATTATAGCTACTTTTCCATTTAGGATTCTTTATCCCATGTGTTAAGGTTTTGGAAATTTCTAAAGTTTAAGCTACTGTGACTTTTTATGGAATTAAAATAGATTGAGGTTTTATGTTTTAAAAGGTTGGTAAGACTCTTTGATTAAACAAATTAAGGTTTGAATGGTAAAATCATGAAACTAGGGTTTTAGACACTTTGAAATACTTTGATTTATGATTTTCGGTTATTGGGTTTCTAAGCTACTGTGTAAATTTAATCTATTTATGGTTTTATGGTTTTTAATGTTTTAAAAGGATTAGGGTTCATAACAATTAGGGTTTAATGTTTTAAAAGGATTAGGGTTCATTATTTTGAATTTTGGAAGTTGAATTTGGGTTTAGTATTTTTAGAATTTAGGGTCACGGGTGGTGAATTAATTTTTAGGAATTTGAAAATCAATTTGATAATTTCATGAAGTTTTATGGATTTAAACAAACAAATTAAAGTTTTTATAAGTAGAAAAGATGTTTTTTAAGGCTTTTTGAATGAAATAGAACCTACTTTAAAATTTTAAAAGAAACAGAATTTAAATCTTAGTTTTGTTGAAAAATATGTTCAATTAGAGTTTTAAGATTTTTAAGAAGTAAAAATAACAATTTTAAGCCTTTTGGAAGTTAAACCAATGAAATAAAGCTTTTAACTTTAGAAAAACTAATTTAAAATTCTAAGATTTTAGATTTTGAAAAAAAAGCAAACTTCTAGTTTTAGCTGCTGTGTAAAAAAATAAAGAAATTAGAATTTCATACCTTCTTTTGTAAGTTGCACCAAAATTGCTTCTTGGATGAACAAGCTCAAAAGACCAGCCATTTTGCCTTTTTAATCTCTTAAATAGTATTTCTGCTCCTTTTAAAATCAATTGAATTCAAACTTTTTCCTTTATGGATTTGGATTTTCTTTTCCCAAGCTACTGTGAAATTTTTCCTCCCCCAATTTGGTTGCCTTTGGTCCTTATTTATAGAGATTTTTCTATGTATAATCCTAATTAATCACGGCAAATAATATTAATAAGAAAAGGAAACTAAAACCTAATTGAATTAGGTTTCGAAAATTTTGAGTCGGAAAAAATTGCGCTGTAGAAAAAAATTGCAGCTGGAAAAAATGCGCTGGTAAAAAAATTATGCCCCAGGAATCTGCGGCAGCGGGGAACCCAGTGGGCCTGCGAGCAACTCGCCTGCAGGAAAATCCTGCGGGAGAGCTACGGGCGAAATAGAAAATCTATTTTGCTCGCAGGAAAATCCTGAAAGCAAAATAGAAAAAGTATTTTGCCCACAGGAATTTCCTGCGAGCGAAATAGTTTGGCCTGTTTCTCCCGCAGGAATTTCCTACGGGAGAAATGCCCACGGGCCCGTGGGATGATTTTTTCGTCGCCGATTTTTTTTACTCCGATTTTTATTTTTATTTTTATTTTTGGACTTTTATTTGTTTATTTTTATTTTTTATTAATAAAAATTAGATACTAAATAAAAAATTATTTAATAAAAATTATTTTGGACCAATTAGACAACAAAAATCATTTTGGACTAAATAAAACATATTGGACCGGATTGGGTCAAAAATTAAGGGTCTACACCATCCGAGGAGTATCCGATAGACCGGAGTGTGGTTCAAGCATTATTAGAATGATGGATGGACATGACCCATACTTTTCACCTACCTATAGGAGAAATGACCATTGGCCCGGTCGATTATACAACTATAACTGGTATCCGGTATTATGGCCTTCCAGTCCCTCTTACCAATGATATTCTAACATTTGAAGAAATTCAACAATTAATTGGTATGGAACCATCACTTAAAGGGCCTTTTAAGATAAAAATTGAGCCAATTCATAGTTATTGGATGAACTACGAAGGGCGGGTTCATAGAGATACAGCTAAACAATATGCTCAAGGATTTTTACTGTATTTGCTCGGGTCGACCATTTTAGGCAGCACCGAATCTGCCATCCATTTGTCGGTGTTAAGGGCCCTTACTGATATGAATATAGTACCATTTTATGGCTGGAGTGAAGCCAGTCTTGCTTGTCTTTACCATGGATTTGAAAAAATTTGCAAAAATAAGAAGTCTTTTGTTGGCTTTATGGCGGTTGTTGAGGTACTCTTCTTCCACCAATGTTAATTCCATTCTTATTCTTGGATGAATTTGATTTTTATTATTGTTGTAGGTATGGGCATATGAGCACAACCTTTGAGGGTTCCTGGTATTTCCCGAGACAGAGTCGGGTATCCGAGGTTAAATTTTTGGTTGTCAGATCATGTAAAGTTCCCGGCTTTCACCATGTGCACAGTCAACACTATTTCTTAAGTTGCCTAACCTGGGACCAGGTAAAATAGCATTAGTATACTTTAAAATTTATATATATATTCACTTACCTTATGTCTTTTTGTAGGTCAATTTGTCCTGGTGCAATATAGAAGAGCGGACAAACTGGACTTCCTCCATGAATGCCGCACTGCCTTTTTAACATACCCGTCGAGTCATTGCTAGCCCTGTGTCTAGTGGCTAGTTTTTCGAAGAGAGAGTATACGAGTGGTTTCTTGGTCCCGAGTAGTGGAGGATCCTAATGCGTTGCCTGAAATATACTTTAAATATCACATCAATACCAGAGAATGCATGGTGGTTGGCTCGGTACGGTTATGATGTTGAAACCTTTCTCTATCCACCGGGTGCATCTTATACCCAGTTTATTCAAATAGGGCTCTTGAACTTTGACGTATCTCTTGTTGGTGAATGGGAGATTCCCAAAGAAAATGAGGATAGAGATGAAGAGGAATATCATGGAGAGGGAGGAGAGTTTGTTCCACATCTCGGGGCTAGCACTTCTCAGGTAAACTTTTACCATTTTTCCATTGCAATCGCTTCTTTCTTAACTTATTTGACTTTTTTAATTATTGTTGCAGGTTGCTGGCTCATTTGATCATGAGGCTGGACTTTCTTTTACTACTCCTTCATTTGCTTATTCTAGTCCACCGGATATGCCATCTCATCCACAGGGCGTTGACATGAATTACTTGGTAGATTTTCTTGTTTCATGATAATTTATGCTATATGTATGCATAATTATGTATACTCTTACTCTTTTCCTTTCGGGCTCACAGCGGATGATTGAAGAACAAAATAAGAAACTTCAAGAAGAGCTAGCCGCTAGTCGTCAAGAGGTTTCCCATTTTAAAAATTTGCAGCATCAGGCATAGCAAAATTTTGAGACTTCCGGTTTTAGGGGATGAGAGATCCTAGTGCTTCATCATCTAGAAGCCCCCAAACTGATGACTATGAGATCCTTTCATCTACTTCTGATGAAGACCGTTACAGATTGAAACTCCAAGGTAATAGAGATTCTGGTGCTCCTGCTTCGGACGAACTTGGGACAGGTGATATGCCTCCTCCTCCAATAAGCGACGATTTTTTTAGAGCTTTATTTGATGATCTACCACCTCCTTCTTAGTGATCTATGAATATTGTATCAATTGAGGAAATATTGTATAATAAGTATAAAAATAATAATGAGAATATGCAACTCATTTTTCTTCTCTCTTTTTTTTTAAAATCAAATGTTGGTCTTGCCAAATCAATGTCAATGTACCTTAGGACTTGATTTTCAAATTAACATATCTATAACATGACAACCCTAGTTATCATACTAAACTCAAGAATCATTTCTATTTAAGCAAGAACTGTCGCACTTTAGATAGGCACATACACATTACTTGGCCAAAGGTCTCATTGAGTTTAAATATTGTCTATCTCATATGCATGCTTATTCAAACTATCTCCTCTAATAGACTCTACCTACCAAGAGAGATGAATAGGTCTTTAATAGGCTTGAAATGGGGTCTATAAGGGACACGGGTTTAAATGAAGGCCATTTGTAAGTTGGAGCCGATGTGAACAAAGGATAAACCTTCATACTACAAACTGCTTGTTGGAACTTTAGAGAGTTGGGAACATGAAAGATAGAGCTTTGAACATTCTTCTTTCTTTTTGGCATTAACCTGAATCTTGATTGGGATAGTCTTTGCCTTTGCAAAAAGTTTGGTACCCAAATTTGTTTCTTTTCTTCTTCTCCCTTTTTTTTCTTTTTATTTTTCTTAATCTTCCCTTTCTTTGAGCATTTTATCATTTTGTCCTTCTTCCTTGTAGGACCGTCAAGTACAGAACTTTCAAAAACTGGGTGACCTTTATCCTTTTTCTTTGATTTTGATCGATTCTTTGGTTGGACTGGACAAATTCAAGTCAAACTGTCCTTATAAACCAAATGGAAGCCTTTTGTTGTCTCAGTTGGATTTCTAAACCATTTTGGGTTTTCTTTTCTTTTCTTTTTCTTGTTTTTTTCTTTTTTTTCTCTTTTTTGTTTTCTTCTCTTTTTTTTCTTTTTTTTTGTTTTCTTCTCTTTTTTTTCTCTTTTTTGTTTTCTTCTCTTTTTTTTCTTTTTTTTTTTGTTTTCTTCTCTTTTTTTTCTTTTTTTTGTTTTCTTCTCTTTTTTCTTTTTTTTTGTTTTCTTCTCTTTTTGTTTTTTTCTCTTTTTTTGGTTCTAGCTCTAAAAGAGTTTTCTTGTTTGTACCAACTTGGGCTTCTAATAATGGATGAGTGGAGTGACATAAATCTCCTTTAATAGGGATAAATTATTTGTTATTTTGATGTTATCTTGATAGATTAGAGATATTAGGTGAACTTCAAATACCCCTATGGTCTTGAGAACATCAATTATCCTTATGGTCTTTGAGAACTTCAACTATCTTCATTGTCTTGACTATTCATTTCTTTCTTTGATCTTCTTGCCACTTTATCTTAGTGATCATAAGACTTGTCAAAAGTATCACAATAGCTCAGGGTAGGTTGTTGTGGTTTGTAAGCCAATGAAAAGAAAGCTAAAATTTTATGAAGGCTCAAAGGGACAACTAGGGATTGATATTTATTGGGTGGATACTAGTTGTTGGCTTATCAAACAATGCCTAGATCATCTCTCCCTTAAATAAGCAGAGTTCAATTTCGCCTCGAAAGTTTATCAAAGCATGTTCTAAGACTGACTAAGACCTAGACAAAGGTAATTATGCAGGAGTCCTCTCTAAATAAGCATACACAACTCAATGCTATAGAGCAATTCCCTTATCTAGTAAAGTCATTCAAATCATGATGCCTAGATACATTAATTTATGAATATCAAGCTAGATTCATTGGTTGAGCACCAAAATGAGCAAAGACCAACAAAAATTTTAATGAAAGTAATTTATTCAAACAACTTTAAATTTTAAAAACATGATTGTTCTAATTAAATATTAAAGAAAGAAAAATTGAAAAGCAACATTCAAGTTAAGGAAAGTTTGTTGAGTTAAGCTTTTTTTCCTTTCACATCTTTAATATTTCCATCTTGAAAGGATGATAAAATAAAATCTTCTTCCAATCCTTTTCCTACCATGAAGGTTGTTGGAGGTGGCACTGTAATATCCCAAATGATACCCTAAAATTTTGGAAATGTTAATTGTTGTAATGGAATTAAATGTTAAATGTATATTTGATTAAGCGAGAAGATAAAAGGAGTGTGTATATGTTGTATATATGGGGATATATATAACATATACAAGTCAATGTTTTAATTATGGTCAAATGAGATAATTAATTATTTTAAATAGAAATTATGTGATGGTGAAAGATGATATTTATTATTATAATATTTAATTGCTTGGTTGAGATTAAAGGGAGTTTTTGTGTGGCTAAGATTGGTTGATTGCTTTGACTTGAGAATAACTATCATCATCTTCTTCTTTCTTCTCCAAGAGCTGGCCATCACCATTGCCAAAGAGGGAAGAAAGATTTTGTTGATTCCTAACTCAAGATTGAAGACTTTCAAGAGATCAAGTTGGAGTTTTAAGGATTTTCTTCACTTTTGGTAAGTTTCCAACTTGTTTCTTTATGTTCTTTTGGAGTTTGTATATTTGAGTTTGGTGATTGGTTGTTGTATATGTGTGTATGTTTGATTTTGGAGTTATTGAGGTTGTTTGGTCTAATTAACTTTGATTTTAGGGTTGGATAGAAGAAAATGTTAAGTTTGGTGAAGAAAACAAGAGTTGTGGATTGTGTATGTGTTGAGTTGTGAAATATGGTTGTGATTGTGTTTTGATGCATGTTATTGAGTTGTTTTGATGTTATACAAGTTTATTATGGTATATTGATGATTTTGGTTGAGTTTGTTTGCAGTGGAAAAGAGTAAAAGAAAGATGTTTGTTGGATGTGGTGTTGTTAGTGTCAATTTCAGGTTCTTGGCTTGACATGCCCAGTAGCACGGCCATGTCCTTGGGCATGTCGTTGGTCCTATTTTAAGTGTGGGTGACACGAGCAGTGACATGCCCATGTCACTAAGCGTGTCACAGCTTCTGTGTTGGATTAGTATTGACACGTGCAGTGACACGCCCATGTAACTGAGCGTGTCATTGCTACTGTGTTGTTAGTGGATTAACACGTCCAGTGACACGCCCATGTCACTGAGTGTGTCATAGCTTCTGTGTTGGAGGAGAATTGACACGTGCAGTGACACGCCCATATGCCTAGTAGCACGGCCATGTCCTTGGGCATGTCGTTGGTTCTATTTTCAGTGTGGGTGACATGAGCAGTGACATGCTCATGTCACTGAGAGTGTCATAGCTTTTGTGTTGGAGTAGTATTGACACGTGCAGTGATAGGCCCATGTCATTGACGTGTCATAGCTACTGTGTTGTTGGTGGATTGACACATCTAGTGACACGCCAATGTCACCGAGTGTGTCATAGCTTCTGTGTTGGAGGAGAATTGACATGTGCAGTAACACGCCCATACGCCCAGTAGCACGGCCATGTCCTTGGGCATGTCGTTGGTTCTGTTTTTAGTGTGGGTGACACGAGCAGTGACACGCCCATGTCACTGAGCATGTCACAGCTTCTATGTTGGAGTAGTATTGACGCATGCAGTGACACTCCCATGTCACTGAGCGTGTCATAGCTACTGTGTTGTTAGTGGATTGACACGTCCAGTGACACGCCCATGTCACTGAGTGTGTCATAGCTTCTGTGTTGGAGGAGAATTGACAAGTGCAGTGACACACCCATGTCACTAAGCATGTTAAAGCTTCTGTGTTGTGGGTTTAGGGCATGATCAGGAACATGCCCGTGTTGTTGAGCTTGTCATGTGTAGAGTTTGCCCTAGATAGTTCTTATCCTTATTTTCTTATGAGTATTACTGAGTGAGAATGTATAATCACATTTGGATTAGGTTTTAAAGAATTTGAGTAGCCCTAATCTAAGGATTGAGGAAATTTTGGAAGAGGAGTTTGGTATTGGTGTGTGTTGCTCTTAGAGGTAAGTACCAACCTTACATGATTGCATACATTTACATGACTTTGGGACTTAACACATTTGGTTGGAAAATGTGTTAGGTTACCTATTATATTGTTGATATATGAGAATGGTACAATGATTTGTATTATGTGAACTATATGAATAAAATGTTGAGGATTCAAAATACATGAACAATGTAATTTGTGATATGCACACTAATGATGAAATGTGAAGCCATTGTTGATGGCTATAATGATATAAATGGGATAATTGAAGCATTGTGCTTATGATGATCATGATAAAATTAAAAGGTTTTGATAATGAAATAATGAAAGAATTGTGTGCCTAGTATATTATTCAATTTTCAGAGTTTTGTTATTGGTGGCATGCCTAAAAGTAACAATCCCTTGAAGCTGGGTTGGGCTTGGTCCTTGAAGCGAGGTTGGGTTGATGCTATGCTCCCCTTGAAGCTTGGTTGGGCCTAGTCATTGAAGCCTAATTGGGATGTTACATATGAGATGTTTCTCATTGTGATAATGATTCACCTACGGGCTAGATAAATGTGATTATTGGACCAAAACAGTAACTCTGGAATTTGAACGGCATATTAGTTTCTTTTGGGCCCATGCTTGTCTTTGCTTTAAATGTGAATCATGAATGATGAAATAATTGAACAATATAATGAAATATAATGTTATGAAATATGATATCCTTGTATATTGTTTCTAATTCTTGAAAGTTTGACATTGGCATTACATTGAATCATATTGTTATCATGGTTAGTACCACTAAGCCTTTGGCTTAGCGCGATTGTGATTTATCACGCAGTTGACAGGGTAGATCCGGTTGAATCGGAGTGTTTAGCTAGACCGAGTCGAGTCTAGACTTGCTATCCCTGGTGAAGTGTTGATTTTTTTTGGACTTTAGGATCAGAGACAAACTGCCAAGCATGTATAAACTCTATATTTTTTTTAAATATTGATTTTAATGTATATATGTGTATATTCCGCTACATTTTATGCTGCTTATTAAACAAATGTTTTTGATAAACTTTGGGTGTAATGAAGATATATGTATATGTATTTTAACAAGTAATGTTTTATTTATTGCTATTTATAGTGATGATTTGATGTTAAAGTTTTAAAGATTGGTTTGCTTCAAATAGACTGTGATATCCTTGTATCTGGTATATGTATATTACATATGTGGGTGTATGTGGTGTACGTATATGGGGTATAGGGGTGTTACAATTGTTTTGGTATCAGAACCTAGGTTTGAGGTTCTCAACCTAGGTGAATTGTAGGAAATATGGTTTTTGAATAAGATACATGCATTGGCACTGGCATTTTCTGATCTTTGATGAGGTAATTTCTGTTGTGTTTGCAGATATAGGTAGTGATGGTGTCTCAGTCATGTCAGTCCATAGAAGGTAGTGCTGAGAGTGTAGCTCTTGAAGAGGGTATAGATGGAGCTAGGGCTGAGAGAGCTGGAGAGGCACCTGCTCCTATGCTAGAGAGACTAGCTGCTGATGAAATTTTGCCGATTTGGTTACGACATATGGTAAAGTTATTGAGGCAGGCTCCAGTGCAGCAGCCGCCACCGTAACCACTGCCGCAAGTACTGGTGAGACAGTATGATAAATTGAGGAAGTTTGGAGTTGAGGACTTCTTTGGTACTACAGATCCTGCAGTAGCTGAGCAGTGGTTGGATAGAGTTCAGAGGGTATTCATTCAGTTGCAAGCTACTTCTGAAGAGAAATTTGATTATGCTAGATCTCTTATGCAGAGAGATGCATATGATTGGTGGAAGACGATTCCACATGCGATGGATGATCTACCAACCTTGTCTTATGATGATTTTTTGCGGGAGTTTGAGCAGAAGTATACTCCGAGGGAGCATAAGGATGCTAAGAAGATGGAGTTTCTGAGTTTGATATAGGATAATCGGATGGTGACAAAATATGAGATAGAGTTTATCCGATTGAGTCATTATGTCGGTGGAATTATTTCAGATGAGATAGACCAGTGTAGGAGATTTGAGGAGGG
This sequence comes from Garcia nutans, assembly GCA_947685225.1. NCBI lineage: Eukaryota > Viridiplantae > Streptophyta > Magnoliopsida > Malpighiales > Euphorbiaceae > Garcia > Garcia nutans. Next base: position 7,564,853 of record CANTUV010000003.1, on the reverse strand, counting down.
GTTGATACCCTCTATTATGTGTATTGTTGCAGGCTCCCAGTACCAACATTTTTCTCTGTTGGTTGCAGCTGCTAGGAGTGTTAAGAGAGCACAGGGTATTGCAGCAGCTGCTACTGAGGAGGAGACTAGAGTTAGGAGACCTTTGAGTGAGGCAGGGTCTTCATCTATGAAGAGAGGTAGAGGAAGCTATTTTTTGAGGGTCAGTAGGAGCCAGAGGCAGTTTGGTAGGTCAATTCAGTATCAGAGGCAAAGACCGAGACCTATAGTTTCTGTAGCTAGTGTTCCGACTCCAGTGGTTCATAGGTCTATTCCACCTACATGTGTCCATTGTGGTAGGGTACATGGGGGTGCTTGCTGGAAGACGGGTGGACTGGGAGTATGTTTTAGATGTGGGTCACCAGATCATTTCATCAAAGATTGCCCTGAGCTATCGGAAGATAGACAGAGTGATACTGCAGCTTCTCAACCCAGTGTCCGAGGAGGTTAAGGGGATAGAAGTTTTAGTAGAGGTGGTTGGCCTGGGAATAGTTTGAGAGGAGGTCTTACATTCGGAGGCAGTAGGCCAGATGAGGCTGGGCCATCTCAGAGAGTGTATGTGATGCAAAGGCAGCCAGATGCTTTAGCCGTCATTGAAGCTACATTTTCTTTATTTGGCATTTTAGTTCTTGCTCTTATTGATCCAGGATCTACTCATTCAAACATAAGTGCATCTATCTTGCCTGTGAATGAATTGTATTCTGAGTCCCTAGGAATTGATGTCTTGGTGGCAAATACTTTAGGGCATAGTGTGATAGTTAGTAAGGTGCACCAAGATAGTTCAGTTGTGGTGCAGGATGAGGAATTCTTGGGTGATTTGATTGAAATGCCTTTTAAGGAGTATGATTTGATTTTAGGCATGGATTGGTTGTCTAAACATGGGGCTGTGGTAGACTATCAAAAGAAGTGTGTTACCTTGAGAACTAGTGGTAGAAGTGTTATGGTATCTAGTGAGCAGAGACATCTTGCATCTATGTTTGTTTTAGTTGTTGCCGCTAGGAGGTTGATTCGAAAAGGGTGTGATGGTTATCTTACTCATGTGGTAGATACCATAGTAGTGGGTTCTCAGCTTGATAGTATACCCACAATTACTGAATTTCCAGATGTTTTTCCTAAGGAGTTTCTAGGGATACCCCCTGAGAGAGAGGTTGAGTTTGGTATCGATTTATTGCCTGATACCACTCCTATCTCTATTACTCCCTATCGAATAGTACCTGCTGAGTTGAGAGAGTTAAAGGTGCAGTTGCAGGAGTTGTTGGATAAAGGGTTTGTTTGCCCTAGTGTGTCTCCGTAGGGAGCGCCTGTTTTGTTTGTGAAGAAGAAGGATGGTACTTTGAGACTGTGGATAGATTATCAGTAGTTGAATAAGGTGACTATCAAGAACAAATATCCTTTGCTTAGGATAAATAATCTCTTTGATCAATTAAAGGGAGCAACAGTATTCTCTAAGATTGATCTGAGATTAGGGTACCATCAGTTGAGAGTCAAAGCTAAAGATGTATCTAAGACAGCTTTTCGCACGAGGTATGGGTATTATGAGTTCTTGGTAATGCCTTTTGGATTGATGAATGCACCAGCAACATTTATAGATTTTATGAACATGGTGTTTGTGGTGGTCTTTATCGATGATATTTTGGTATATTTGCATAATAAGGAGGAGCATGACGAGTATCTGCAGATTGTATTGTAGACTTTGAGAGAGAAGCAGTTGTACGCTAAGCTATCTAAATGTGAGTTTTGGCTTGATCAAGTGACTTTTCTTGGTCATGTGATTTCTGCAAATGGTATAAGAGTTGATTAGAGTAAAGTTGAGGTCATTTTGAATTGGAGTCCACCGAAGTCAGTGACAGAAGTTGGAAGTTTTCTGGGTTTGGCAGGCTATTATCGACGGTTTGTGAAGGGTTTTTCTTTGATAGATTCAAGCTCATGTTCTTACTTTGCCTGTGGAAGATAAACCATATGTGATTTATAGTGATGCTTCATATAGTGGGTTAGGTTGTGTTTTGATGCAGAAGGGTACAGTCATAGCTTATGCTTTGCTGCAATTGAAGCCACATGAGTTGATTTACCAGATGCATGATTTGGAATTGGCAGCCATAGTTTTTGCTTTGAAGATTTGGCGACATTACCTGTATGGGGAGAAGTATTTCATTTATACAGATCATGAGAGTTTGAAATACTTGGGGGTTCAGAGAGAGATGAATCTTCGATAGAGACAGTGGTTGGAGTTGTCTAAAGACTATGACTATTTGATTGATTATCATCCTGGTAAGGCAAATGTTGTTGCTGATGCCTTGAGTCAGAAGTCTTTGACTGCTTATTCGCTCTCATTGCTTGTTGAGTTGAGAGCGTTGCATGCTAGTTTCGAGCCTTGTGATGATGGTGCATTGTTGGCTCAGTTGCAATTGAGGCCAGTCTTGTTGAACCAGATTAGAGAGTCTTAGTTGGCTAATGATAAATTTTAGAAAGTTGTTTTGGATTGCTAAAAAGGAGAGAGTAGAGATTTTCATCTGAAAGATGATGGCAGAATTTGGTTCAAAGATAGATTGTGTGTTCCTGATGATGCAAGATTGAAAAAGGCTATTTTGGAGGAAGCACATCAGTCAGTTTTTGCTAGGCATCCTGGAAGTACCAAGATGTATCATGATTTGAAGCAACATTATTGGTGGTCAGGTATGAAGAGGGACATAGCGGAGTTTGTATCTAAATGTCTCACTTGTCAAAGAGTGAAGGCTGAGCATCAAGTTCCTTCGGGGTTGCTCCAACCTTATTAGTGCCTAAGTGGAAATGGGAGTGAGTGACAATGGATTTTGTGACTGGTTTGCCATTGACTCAGAAGAAGCATGATGCCATCTGGGTGATTGTTGATCAGTTGATGAAGACAACTCATTTCTTTCTAGTTCAGATGGACTATTCTCTTGAGAAGTTGGTTGAGCTGTATATCAAAGAGATAGTAAGATTGCATGGAGTCCCAATTTCTTTGGTGTCGGATCGAGATCCCCGGTTTACTTCGAGATTTTGGAAAAGTTTGCATAATGCTTTAGGATCACAATTATATTTTAGCACTACTTTCCATCCTCATATAGATGGGCAGTCAGAGAGAGTGATACAAATTTTAAAAGATATGTTGAGAAGTTGTATCATTGATTTCTCTGGAAGTTGGGACAGATTTTTGCCATTGATGGAATTTATTTATAACAACAGTCATCAGTCCAGTATTAGAATGGCACCTTACGAGGCATTGTATGGTAGAAGATGTAGGATGCCTCTATGTTGGGATGAAGTTGGAGAAGGTAAGTTGGCTGGTCCCGATTTGATTATAGAAACAGAAGAGAAAGTGAAGATAATTTGGGATCATTTGAAAGCAACTTCATATAGAAAAAAAATCCTATTCAGATTTAAAGAGAAGAGACATAGAATTCAATGTTGGAGATAAAGTATTTTTTAAAGTGTCTCCTTGGAAGAAAATTTTAAGATTTGGCTGCAAAGGGAAGCTGAGTCCTCATTTCATTGGACCTTATGAGGTACTGGAGAGAATTGGACCAGTTGCTTATCGACTCACTTTACCACCTGAATTGGATAGAATTCACAATGTCTTCCATGTCTCTAAGCTACGGAGGTACAGATCAGACCCATCTCATGTTCTGTTAGTAGAATATATAAAGGTGAGTTCGGATCTGACTTTTGAAGAAGAACTAGTGGCTATTTTGGCACATGAAGTGAAAGAGTTGAGAAATAAGAAAGTGCCACTTGTGAAGGTTCTTTGGAAGAATCATGCTAAGGAAGAGGCAACTTGGGAGAGTGAGCAAGTGATGCGAGATCAGTATCCCCAGCTATTTTAGACTTGAGATCATGTAATTTCGAGGACAAATTTTATTTATAGTGGGGAAGAATTGTAATATCCCAAATGATACCCTAAAATTTTGGAAATGTTAATTGTTGTAATGGAATTAAATGTTAAGTACATATTTGATTAAGTGAGAAGACAAAAGAAGGAGTGTATATATGTTGTATATATAGGGATATACATAATATATACAAGTCAATGTTTTAATTATGGTCAAATGAGATAATTAATTATTTTAAATAGAAATTATGTGATGGTGGAAGATGATATTTATTATTATAATATTTAATTGCTTGGTTGAGATTAAAGGGAGTTTTTGTGTGGCTAAGAGAGGTTGATTACTTTGACTTGAGAATAACTATCATCATCTTCTTCTTTCTTCTCCAAGAGTCGGCCATCACTATTGCCAAAGAGGGAAGAAAGATTTTATTGATTCCTAACTAAAGATTGAAGACTTTCAAGAGATCAAGTTGGAGTTTTAAGGATTGTCTTCACTTTTGGTAAGTTTCCAACTTATTTCTTTGTGTTATTTTGAAGTTTGTATATTTGAGTTTGGTGATTGGTTGTTGTAGATGTGTGTATGTTTGATTTTTGTGTGATTGAGGTTGTTTGGTCTAATTAACTTTGATTTTGGAGTTGGATAGAAGAAAAATGTTAAGTTTGGTGAAGAAAACAAGACTTGTGGATTGTGTATGTGTTGAGTTGTGAAATATGGTTGTGATTGTGTTTTGATGCATGTTATTGAGTTGTTTTGATGTTATGCAAGTTTATTATGGTATATTGATGGTTTTGGTTGAGTTTGTTTGGAGTGGAGAAGGGTAAAAGAAAAATGTTTGTTGGATGTGGTGTTGTTGGTGTCGATTTCAGGTTTTTATCCTGACACACCCAGTAGCACGGCCATGTCCTTGGGCATGTCGTTGGTTCTATTTCAGTGTGGGTGACATGAGCAGTGACACTCCCATGTCACTGAGCATGTCACAGCTTCTGTGTTGCAGTAGTATTGACACGTGCAGTGACATGTCCATGTCACTGAGCGTGTCATAGTTACTGTGTTGTTGGTGGATTGACACGTCTAGTGACACGCCCATGTCACTGAGCGTGTCATAGCTTCCATGTTGGAGGAGAATTGACACATGCAGTGACACGACCATGTCACTGAGCATGTCAAAGCTTCTATTTTTTGGTTTTAGGGCACGATCAATGTAACACCTCTATACCCTGTATACGTACCAAGCATGCTTAAACGATCGTAATATACATATACTGAATATAGAAAATGCCACGTTTTAAAAAGACACAACAAATATCTTTGTAAATAAGTGAAATCAATGTCAAACAAATAAAAGAAATCCAAAAGACACTATATATAAAATGTTTAATAATTCACAGCGGAAGTTATTACAAATATGTTATAAATCAAAATTTACAAAACATAGAATATATACATGATTAGCAGCTCTTCTCTGATCTTTAAGTCCCAAAATGAACTCTTCAATGTCTACTCTCACTCGGTCTCGAAGAACTCTCAGGTTCAACTCTGTCACCTGCGCGATTAAACACTATCGCGCTAAGCCATCGGCTTAGTAGTACAAAATATACCAACACTATAGTTTAAGGCAATGCAATGTTACACATCTAAATTATAAAGTTAACATAATAAGTGAAAAGCTAACATCACACCTTTATATTTCATATTACATCTTCATAGTTCCAATGATTTTACCATTCAAGAATCACATTATATACAAAGACAAGCATGGGCCCAAAAGACTCTAATATGCCATTCAATTTTCAGAGTTAATGCTTTGGTTTAATTATCACATTCATCATTATCATAATCCCAATTAGGCTTCAAGGATTAGGTTCAACCAAGCTTCAAGGGGAACAAAGCATGCTAAGTATCAACCCAACTTGGCTTCAAGAACCAACCCAACCTAGCTTCAAGGGTTGTAACATCTCAATTAGGCTTCAAGGATTAAATCCAACCTAACTTCAAGAGAGTGTTACCAATAGGCATGCCACCAACAACAAAACTCTGAAAATGAATAACACATTAGACACACAATTCATTTATTATCTCATCCTCAATTCTCATCATCAATTAGGCAAACATGCCTTATATTCTTTCAATGGAATCATCATAGCCAAATCACAATGGCCTCATATCATTTCATATCTCCATTCATATTATACATATAGCCTCATTAATATAGCATTTCAAAGTACATTATTCATATACACATTACCATTAACAAGATTCACATTGATCAATTCATCACTCAAGTATACATAATCAATGGCATTGCACATACTTTTTCAATGATCATCATATGTTCCACATTTCCTATTTCATCATATATATATATATACATAACAATTTACATTATTCATGAATTTAGAATCTTCCACATACATTTGTTTGGATCATTATTGTTTTAAGTGTGTTTAAAGTGTTTATGTTTAGGTTTAGGTACATAAATACCTTTGGAGAATCAAAACAATGCAAGAAGAACCAAGAATAGAAACATTAACTAACACATTTGAGGGACACGGCCAAGCTTGTGGCCGTGTCTCTCAACACAAATTTGGCAGCAACAAACACGGGCATGGGACACGGCCGTGTCTCTCCAAAATCAATCCAACACGGCCCAAATTTCCTTGGCTTGGCCGTGTCTCTTATGAATTGGCCGTGTCTCTCCTTGCTTTTGGCCGTGTCACTCATGAATTGAAACCCTAAACATGTCCAAGTCTCCTTTGGTTGCACTCAATTACATTATACACAATATAACTTAATTCAAATGAATGTAATCAATGTTCTAAACACATATTTTACATATTCATCACAATTTGCACATTAACAACACATTCAATCTTTTACCACTTCAAAACCCTAAAACCAACATCACTCTTAACTTACCATCTTCAAACCAAAATCAACACTTCCAATATCAACAATACTATAACTTCTTTACTTACAATCACTTTCAACACTTAAAAACACACCACAAGCACAACTAATCATATTACTAACAATTCAAAACTCACTTCAAACACCACTTCAAAAAGAACAAAGGAAAACAAGAGAGTACTTACATTAAATGAAGAAATTTCACAAATCTTCAACCAAAACCTTTGATTCCTCCTTCAATTTGAGCTTAGAACTTCAAGATCCCCTCTTACTCTCTTGCTCCCTTTTGTCTTTGGATGAGCCGGCCACCATAAGGGAAAAGAAGAAAAGATGATAAAGAAAAGTCAAATTATCATCTCTTTAAATCTCCACCAAGCAATTCTAACAAGACAATTACCAACATACCCTCTTCTCACTTGTTCTAACTACCCTTCATCCACATGCCCTATTTAGTAATTTCACTCATCCCAAATTAAAATATCTTCTTCCCTTGACTCTCCATTTGACCAACTTATATGTTATATATATTAACATATATACAACATATACATTCCATTAACACAATCATCTCTTTTGCAAAAACATATATACATTTAATTCAAATCAAACAACAATTATATCCAAACTTCTAGGGCACACATTGGGATATTACAATCAAGGACATGCCTATGTTGTTGAGCGTGTCATGTGTAGAGTTTACCCTAGATAGTTCTTATCCTTATTTTCTTATGAGTATTATTAAGTGAGAATGTATAATCACATTTGGATTAGGTTTTGACGAATTTGAGTTGCCCTAATCTAAGGATTAAGGAAATCTTTGAAGAGAAGTTTGGTATTGGTGTGTGTTGCTCTTAGAGGTAAGTACCAACCTTACATGATTGCATACATTTACATAACTTTGGGACTTAACACATTTGGTTGGAAAATGTGTTAGGTTACCTATTATATTGTTGATATATGAGAATGGTGCAATGATTTGTATTATGTGAACTATGTGAGTAAACTGTTGAGGATTCAAAATACATGAACAATATAATTTGTGATATGCACACTAATGATGAAATGTGAAGCCATTGTTGATGGCTATAATGATATAAATGGGATAATTGAAGCATTGTGCTTATGATGATCATGAGAAAATGAAAAAGGTTTTGATAATGAAATAATGAAAGAATTGTGTGCCTAGTATGTTATTCAATTTTCAGAGTTTTATTGTTGGTGGCATGCCTAAAAGTAACAATCCCTTGAAGCTGGGTTGGACTTGGTCCTTGAAGCCAGGTTGAGTTGATGCTATGCTCCCCTTGAAGCTTGGTTGGGCCTAGACCTTAAAGCCTAGTTGGGATGTTACATATGAGATGCTTCTCATTGTGATAATGATTCGCCTACGGGCTTGATAAATGTGATTATTGGACCAAAATAGTAACTCTGAAATTTGAATGGCATATTAGTTTCTTTTGGGCCCATGCTTGTCTTTGCTTTAAATGTGAATCATGAATGATGAAATAATTGAACAATATAATGAAATATAATGTTATGAAATATGATATCCTTGTATATTGTTTCTAATTCTTGAAAGTGTGACATTGGCGTTATATTGAATCATATTGTTATCATGGTTAGTACCACTAAACCTTTGGCTTAGCGCGATTGTGATTTATCGCACAGGTGACAGGGTAGATCTGGTTGAACCGGAGAGTTTAGCTTGACCGAGTCAAGTCTAGACTTGCGATCCCTTGTGAAGTGTTGATTTTTTTTGGACTTCAGAATCAGAGACGAACTGCCAAGCATGTATAAACTCTATAATTTTTTTAAATATTGATTTTGATGTATATATGTGTATATTTCGCTACATTTCCCGCTGCTTATTAAACAAATGTTTTGGATAAACTTTAGGTTTAATGAAGATATATGTATATGTATTTTAACAATGAATGTTTGATATATTACTATTTATAGTGATGATTTGATGTTAAAGTTTTAAAGATTGGTTTTCTTCAAATAGACTGTGACATCCTTGTATTAGATATACGTATATTACAAATGTAGGTGTATGTGATGTACATATATGGGGTATAAGGGTATTACAGGCACTCTTCCAAATTTAGGAAAAGGATTATTCTCGATATTGGGCTTGTCTGGCTCAGGTAGCTTATCACTATCAATTAGATTCTGGATCTCATGCCTCAACTTCCTATAATTGTTTGTTTCGTGTCCAGGCCTTTGATGGAATTGGCAAAATGCATTAGTATCAAAGTTAGGTGGAAGAGGATTAGGCAAAGGACGAGGAGTCAAGGGTTGTAACAATCCCTTCTTTTGTAGCTTATTGAGAATCCAAGACAGTGGCTTCCCTAATTCTAAAATCTGCCTCATTCCTCTTTGACTAGTGGCATTAACATTAGCTTTTTTTTATGTAGCTCGGGCAGACTGCATAGCAGTGATATACTATTTCACATGGAGGTGAGGATTTCCAATTCCATCAAACTTTGCAAAGGATGGCATCTTGAATTTGTATGGCACATCTTCGTCTAGCTCAAATAATTTATCAACTTCGAACATTTCTTCAGTTTTCATCTTCTTCTCAAATTTCTTTTCTAAATCCGCAATCATCTTTTCAACATCAGAAGTCTTAATTTTCACCATAGCTGATCTTTCAGCAATCTTCGGTTCTTTCTTCTTGTCTTGAGGATCATGGAAGTATTGAGCCCAATCATCATCATCATCAATGATCACCTTATCATCATCAAAAACCACCTCACCAACTTTAGCCTTCCCTTTATCCTTTGGCTTCTTAGTGCTAGCAGATGCTTTGGTATTGTTTCCTAAAATTGCAGCCAATTGGTTTTTCATGGTCTTAGCTAAGGCCTCTTTTATTTCTTCCATCTTGGCATTGAGGGCGTCGTCCACCATTCTTTGAATTTGTTCGGGCTTCATTATTTTTGGTGAGTAAGTGATTGAGTTGCTACTAGATTATTCATCTCCGGCATAGGTCAAATTGTCATAAGCTCTTAAACTGTCGTAATCCAGGGCTGTGAGCCAGAGAGGATTAATGATATGAGATGCAAATGTATGCATGTATGCACAAACAATAGACAAAGAAAGATAATTAGGACGTTCCTTCCAACCTTATAGCTTTCACATATGAATGGCGAGTCTCTTTTCCTAGGTATATGGTTAACAAAATACCAACATGGGGTATCTTGTTTTTCGAATAATTCCCTCGAATGTTTTCAACCAATAGTTATATTTTTGAAAATGGAAATCAGTTCATGATAATTCCCATTAATTAGGTTTTAATCCATTTAACCAATTAAAGTAGCTTTTTATGCTATATTGGATTAAAACTAAATTAAGAGGTTTATTATAAATAGATTTCTCACTTGAAAAAGTAACTAATGGTTCATGCCAAAAATAAGCTCATGATTAATTATTCTTAGTATAAACAAGGCTCACAATTGATTTTTTGGCATTTCGTAATTGACCTAAATAATTTGTAAGCTCTTTGTGAGAAAAAGGTTGGATGAAAATAACTTTGTTTCTAAGCCCATTGTAAAAAAATTTAGAAAAAAATGGATTTTGGGCTTAGTATTTGGGTCATTAGAAAAAGAATTTTTGATTTGTTTTTAGAAAAGTTTTATGTCCAAAGACCATTTTGAAAAATTTTGAAATAGTTTTGGTCTTTTAGTCTTTAAAGAAAAAATTTATTTTGAGCTTACAATGTACTTAGGTCATATTAGAAAAAGGACAAACCAAATAAGCCATGTTTTAGACCAAGATAAACTAACCATAGTCAAACAACAAGCATTTGGGGTAAAATCCTAAGGAAAGTAACTAGGCCAATTACATGAGCTTTAGTCTTTGGGTTGAAAGGCTTAGGTTCCCATAGCAAGTATATACCAAAAGGTACAAGGCTATGAGTGGTTATGCCATGCTCGATCTTCATACCTTGAGTGAAAGTATGGTATCCCTTACATAACACAACACAGGCAACACGGGCGTCCAAACTCACGCACACAATGCAATCTAATATGATGCAATGGATAATATCATTATAAGAAAAAATAGGATAATAAAAAGACCAACGGAATCAACTTCTCTTATCCCCAGTGGAGTCGCCACTGTGAGCGGAGATTTTTACCCTCACTCCCAGTGGAATGGTTATTGCGACTTCGGCACTGTTTAGGCTTGTGACCTTAGAGAACACGAACCTAAGTCTGGAGAAAATGGAGTCGCCACCCGGACGGTCCGGGAAAAAGAAAAGGGTGGATGACTCGATTCCTAAGGAATCCCCAACCCCCTAATGGGTTCAAAAAGTTGGGTACATGTGGGGAAGGTGAGAAATGACCCAGCACCCCCACAATGCCTAGTTCATTGGAACCAGCCTCCTTTGCAGGTCTTAATATTATAAAATTCTTAAGTGTAACAATATTATCCATATTACATGCAATAATTAAAATAAAGCATCATTATATTATAATCAAAGCAATGTCCAAACAAAGCAAATAAATGGATACCCATCCGAGGATAGAAACATGTCCTTTCATCATTCATGTCTAAACTAAATAGGACACCCACCAAAAGGTGGAAACATGTCCTTTACATTGATCCAAAATATAAAAGCAATTTAAATTACATAGAAATTAATTAATGAGGTACCCACAAAGTGGAAACATATCTCTTACAATTTTAATACTAAAACAACCAAATAATAATCATAACAATAAAGAGAATATCCATCCATGATAAATTAAATAAATCAAGCATTGAAATTAAATAAATCAACCATCAAAACTTATAATAAACTACATAATTAATTCTAAAATTAAATAAAGCAATAAAGATACAAATTTAGGTTTATGTCTTAATTTAGGGTTCTTTAATTAACATTTAGGTTTTTGGGGTTTTGAAATTATTATATTTATTATTTAGGCTACTGTGAGGATTTTTGGAAAAATGGAATGGATTAGGGTTTTATAAATTTAAAAAAGTTGTAAGGTTTTTGGTTAATCAAATTAGGGTTTAGGAGTAACATCATGAAATTAGGGTTTTGGAATCTTAAGACATTAGAGTTTATAATTCATGTTTACTGGATTGTGATTTTAGGTTTACTGGATTATGGCTTTAGGGTTTAGATTTATTTGTCATAAAATTTTGGTGCTTTAAGAATTTAGGGTTTAGGAAAACTAGAGTTTACTGTGTTGTGTTTTGAGAAAATTAGGGTTTTTGATATTTTGGAAAACATATTTGATCTTAGGATTTAAAAAAATAATTTAGAGTTTTATGAAAATAATTATGATTTTTAGAAACTGTAAAGAAGATTAGGGTTTGGAGATTTAAGAAGACATTTGAAAATTTTGGACAAAACGTTAGGGTTTAGATGAAAATAGTTCGGGGAAAACAATTTAGGGTTTTAAAGTTTTTGGAAACAGAAGAAACAATTTAGGGTTTTTAAGGTTTTTGGAAATAGAAGAAACAATTTTGGGTTTTTTAAGGTTTTTGGAAACAGAAGAAACAATTTAGGATTTTAAAGTTTCTGAAAAGAGAAGAACAATTTTAGGGTTTTGAAGTTTTGATCACTGACTAAGGATACTGGATGAATGTACGATTTAATGTAAAACATATTACTAAGTTTAATAATTTAGGTTACTGACTTAATATCAAAAACAAACGATAGAAAAATTATAAATAACATCAAATCAAAGATTTATAATCAAAACCACCGTTCGTTTGTTCATCCACAATTTGCTTCTGGATGAATAAAGACAAAGGCAGTGTTACTGCCTTTGATGGGAGATAATTGCTAATGTCTCTTGCTCCTTAGGGTTTCTGTCCTCTTTTCCTCCCAAGTCAGAAGTCCCAAGTTTAGCTCAGTAAAAACAAATTTTTGATCCGATCAAAGTTTCTTAATTCTGTGTTTTAATGTGGTATTTATAGGAAAAATAATAAACATACTTCTAATTGTTTAAGGAAATTAGAACCAATTAGGAATAAAAACCAAAACCAAATAGAATTTGGTTTCAGAAAAAACAGCGACTGAAAAATTGCGCTGGCAAAAAACTTACTGCCGGCTGAAATTGCGAGAGCTGCGGGGGAAAATTGCGGATGAGAAAAATTGTGTGGTTAAGAGTGTGTGGTTAATAGTGAAGTGGTTGGAATTTCCTGCGGCGAATTGGCTTGGGGCCAATTCACCTTCGTCGCCGATTTTTATTTTTTATTTATTTAATTTTACCATTTTATTTTTATTAAAAATTATAAATAATAAATACTAAAATAAATATTATTTAATTAAAATACCACAAAATTTTTTTTGGACTATATAAAAAATATCGGACCAGACTGTGTTAAAAATTAAGGGTCTACACCGGCTACCAAGGAGAAAGAAGAAGATGAAGATAGTCATCATCCACTCAAACCAACCACTTCACTATTAACCACACACTCTTAACCACACAATTTTTCTCTTTTAATCTCTACCAAGTAATATATTATCATAATAATTATTAATCTCAAAAATCCTCTTCCACTATCTATTAATATTAATATCTTATTAAATAATTAATATCATTTGACCAAGTTAAAATGTTGACTTGTATATATTATATATATCTTCATATATACAACATATACGCACTTCTTTTTTTTTTCACTTAATCAAATATATATACACTTTTAAATCATTTAATTAATCTTTAAAATTTTGGAATATTACATGCAATTTCAAAGTAATTGCGATAATATTGTTACTTATCTAAAACATTATGCGATTGAAGTAGTACCAGCTAGTTGGAAGATGTGATCGAGCTGAAATTGTACAATAACAATTCGGTTCAACTAACACTTTGGAAGGAATAGCAATCACAAACAAGCAACTTTTGACCATGGCATCAAACCAGATGGATGAATTATAACATTTAGTTTCAACGTAAAACAAAACCATACTTATTGAATTGTTGAAATGATGCACATACATAGCAGATCCAATTAAAATTGAATATTAGCTAATAGGATCAGAAAAACTGGGCATTCATTTAAGTATAGTGCGTTAAATAAAGGCTTAAAAGCTCATTAAAAATTTTATAAAAAATTGAAAGTAAAAACGTTAAAAAGGAAAAAAAAAAAAAAACGAATTTTACTAGGCCCCTTGGTAATTGGCACTCTGTTTGGGACTCTAAAATTGGGACTCTAGGCTAAAGAGTCGTATTTCTGTAATTGAAGAATCATGAAAAAGAAAAAAAAAATTTAACATCGTATCTTTGAAACTTTCTTTTTAAAGTTAGTTATGTAAAAAGCCCCATAAAATAGAGGAAATTATCCTCTGCATGCACGTCACTTTTGGTTTTTCTTTTCAATTATATGGCCGATGACCTTTTTTTCTTTTTTTCTTTTTTTTAAAAAAAAAACTGGAAAGTAGCGTGCTTTGTTTTTTCAATTTTTTAAATTAGTAATTTTTTTTTATTTTTAGTTATTTATTCATAAATAATTTTTTTAAAGTCATATTCTCAAAATATATATAAAAAATAAATATATATGACATATATAATATATATATATATATAACATATATAAAATACACATGCAACAAACAACAAATATCTACACAATATCTATATAATATACAAAAAATATCTATTAAATGCAAATAAAATTTATTTATTATTTTTAATTTTATATTCACATAATATAAATATAATATATACATAATAAATACATAACATACACACACAACATTAATAACATCTATATAATATATACTAAATATACATAGAACATCTACACCACATTTGCACAAGAAAAATATATTTTTTTTACTTTTTTATGTATGTAATATATAAAATTTATTTAAAAATAAATTTAATAATTTTTATTAATATATTTTTATATTTTTTATTTTGTGAGTATTATTTTTTATAATTAAAATTAAAATTTTTTCTTTATAAAAATTGATAATTTTTGCATGCTAAAAACAATTTAAAATATTAATTTTTATTATTTTATTAAAATATATTAATTTAATAATAAAGTTTTAAAAAAATTAAACTAAAATGTTAATTATAGTGAGAGAAGAGGTATTTAAAATTTTTTTATTTTATTAAGGAATAAAGTGTTTTTTAAATTTTATTCTACCTTTTTTGTAAAAATATAAATATTTTTATTTTTATAGTATTATAAAATTTATTTATTTTTAGGTTGTTTTGAAAATGTTCATATAAAATATGTAGAAGCATACATACACATATATAGGTGGATCATGCCCAAAAATATTTGGGATTTTGGCAAAAATATAAGAAAAATTTTTAAAAAAATTAAATTTACCATATTTATAAATTATTTATCAAAATATCTAAACTTAGAAAATATTTATCAAAATGCCAAATTTTTATTAGTTTACAATGAGTTTATAATGAGTTTATTATGGATTTATTATGAGTTTATAAATTTTTCGTAGTATATAATAAGTTCATTATAAACTTATAATAAAATGATTAAAATATTTTTAATAAAAAAATAAAATTTTAAAAAAATATAATGAAGGGCGTGATTCTCTTAAAATACTTTGCTAATACATGTGATAGTAAATGATGGGCCCAATGTGAACTACTCAATTTACAGACACATATATGTGTTCGGTGGACCAATGATGCTTGTTGGGTACTTTGGTTTGACACTGCTTTACATCCAAAAAGAAGGGAGCTACGTATGAGTTAAACTTTGCGACAAAAGTCTTCTTTGTTGACAGTAAAGTAAGACCAAGCTCATGAGCTTATTATCCTAGGTCGGAACAAGTTGATAGGATCCCCTTTTTTCACCCCCATGTCGCCACGCTGGAGGGACATGGGGACATAAAAAGGAAGGAGAGGGATGGGGTTTCTCTCACTTTTGGCATAGCAGGCCCCCGACGGGAGGCCCGCACGACGAGCTATTAGCTCAGTGGTAGAGCGCGCCCCTAATAATTGCATCATTGTGAGGGCTATCAGCCACATGGATAGTTCAATGTGCTCATCAATGCCTAACCCTGAGATGTGGATCATCCAAGGCACATTAGCATGGCGTACTTCTCCTGTTCGAACCGGGGTTTGAAACAAAACTTCTCCTCAGGAGGATAGATAGGGAGATTCAGGTGAGATCCAATGTAGATCCAACTTTCTATTCACTCGTGGGATCCGGGTGGTTCGGGGGGACCACCGCGACTCCTCTCTTCTCAAGAATCCAAACATCCCTTATCAATGTATGGACAACTATCTCTCGAGCACAGGTTTAGGTTCGGGCTCAATGGAAAAATAAAATGGAGCACCTAACAACGTATCTTCACAGACCAAGAACTATGAGATCGCCCCTTTCATTATGGGGCGACGGAGGGATAGCACGATTCAAGCCTTTTTTAATGCTTTTGCGGAAGTCTGGAGAAAGCTGCAATCAATAAGATTTTCCTAACCCTCCCTTCCCAAAAGGAAGGAGGTGAAATTCTTTTTCCTTTCCGCAGGGACTAGGAGATTGGATCTAGCCGTAAGAAGAATTCTTAGTTGATAAATAACTCACTTCTTGGTCTTCATTATTTGCCTTCAGGGCTAGACACTATGCGTTACTGAAACATGATTTGCCTTCAGGACTAGACACTTGGCGTCACTATAATATAATTTGCCTTCGGGGTAGCTTTTGAGCATTACTTTGATTTGCCTTCAGGGCTAGACACTTGGTGTCAACATAGACCAAAATAGTAACTCTGTGATTTAAATAATGTATTAGTTTATTTGGGCCCATGCTTGTGTATGTGTTTATGTGAATTAGTAAATTATTAAAGAATATGTTTAAAAGCGAGTTTGGATGCCACATTGTGACATAGCATAAAAGCATGAAGCATTGGCATTTTATTTAAATTTTATTATTGTCAAAGTTTGTGCCACTAGACTTTTAGCTTAGCGCAATTGTAACTCATCGTCAGGTGACAGGGGTGATTTGGTTGAGCCTGAGAGTTCTAGACCTGGTCGGGTCTAGATTTGTGTTGATTATAGGGTTGATTTTGGTGCATCAAGATCAAAGACACTGCCGGCATGTATATATTTTATATTATAGTACATTTTAATATTATACATATTATATTATGTTTTTGAAGTATATATTGTAAATTTTAAAGAATGTTTTTGTTGATTGTATAATGTGGATTATATATGTGTTTTTGATAAATATATATGTATTTGTATAAATATTTTGAGAAACTTGGAGAAATAGAGAAGTTGGGGTGGAAATGTATGATTGGTTTTATTGGGAGTGTTTTTCTTATGCAGGTTGTGCTTGGTTGAAAATTTAGAATGTCCAAAATACAGATATAATTCTGGCAATTTTTTTTTAGAGATTTTCATATAAATGCTTATTTTGGAACCTATGATTCATAAAGAATATTTTATTACTATTTAAATATACATTTTTAAGTATTTTGGAATTTTAAATTTGAAATGTGAAAATTTTTATTAAATCGAGTTGTGGCATTTTATACCGTGTATGCATATTTTACATATACGATGTGTATGTATTATACGTATATAGGGTATAAGGATGTTACATGTATTTTGGTATCAGAGCATAGGTTTGAGGTTCTCGACCTAGGTGAGTTGTTAGAGAGAGAAAATGGAGATTTTTAAATATGATTTTCAATTGTGATATATGCATTGGCACTGGCTTATCTAATCTTTAATGTGACAATTTCTACTATATTTGCAGATATAGGTAGTTATGGCATCTCAAACACACCAGTCTGCAGAAGGTAGTGCAGAGAGTGTAGTTCTCTATGAAGGTAGAGTTGGAGTTAGTGTTATGTCTACTGGAGAGGCATCTTCTTCTGTGCCTATTAGACAAGCAACAGAGGAGGTTCCACCGGGCTAGGTACGACATATGGTGGAGTTTTAAGATAAGTTTCGGTTCAGCAGTTGCATCTGCCACCACAGTGGCAGCCTCAGCCGTAGTTGCCGACAAGGAAGTATGATAAGCTGAGGAAGTTTGGAGCCACAGATTTTGTTGGCACTACAGACCCTGCTGTAGCAGAGCAGTGGCTGTACAGGGTCCAAAGAGTGTTCATCCAGCTGCAGGCTAGTCCAGAGGAGAAGTTTGATTATGCTAGATCTCTATTGCAGAGGGGTGCATTTGAGTGGTGGAAGACGATTTCCCATGTTATAGTTGATCCACCAGTGTTGACTTATGACAATTTCCTACGGAATTCGTGAAGAAGTATACTCCTAGGGAGTATAAGGATGCCAAGATAATGGAGTTTTTAAGTTTGAGGCAGGACACAAGGACTGTAACGGAGTATGAGGTTGAGTTTATCCGGCTGAGCCAATATGTTGGTGACATTATTTCTGATGAGATTGACAGATGTTGAAGGTTTGATGAGGGACTGAGATCCTCTATCATGTGTCTTGTGGCAGGCTCTCGGTATCATAATTTTTCTCAATTAGTTACAACTGCCAGGAGTGTAGAGAAGGCACAGTGTCTTGCAGCAATTACTAGAGCTGAGGAGAGCAGAGCTAGGAAACCCTATGGTGAGGTAAGGTCTTCATCAGTGAAGAAAGGTGGAGGAAGATATCCTTAGAGGTTCAGTAGGAGCCAAGGGCAGTATGGTAGGTTAGTACAACAACAAAGGCAGAGATAGAGACCTGTAGCCTTAGTGGCTAGTGCCCCAACCCTAGTGGTTTAGAGGCCTACTCCACCTACCTGTGTTCATTGTGGTAGGACACATGGGGGTGTTTGCTGGAGGATAGAGCACCAGTAGTGTGTTACAGTTATGGATCACCAAACCATTTTCTCAGAGATTGTCCATAGCCACCATATAATAGACATATAGATACAACAACTTTTCGACCCAGTGTCAGAGGAGGTCGTGGTGGTAGAAGTTTTAGCAGAGGTGGTAGATATGGGACTGGTTAGAGAGAAGGTTCTACTACTTGGAGTAGACCAAATGATGCAGGGCCATCACAGTAGGTCTATGTGATGCAGAGGTAGTCAGATGCTTCAACTATCATATCTGATACTTTTTACTTTATTTGGTACTTCAGTTCATGCATTTATAGACCCTGGGTTGACTCATTCATACAACAGTGCATCCATTTTACCTATGAGTGATTTGCATTCAGAGTCATTAGGATTTGATGTGTTGATTATAAATCCTTTAGTGCACATTATTGTGGTTAGCAGGGTGCACCGAGATAGTCCAGTTATTGTTCAGAATGAGTAGTTTCTCGGTGACCTAATTGAGATGCCTTTTAGGGAATATGATATGATTCTGGGCACAGATTGGTTATCCAGTGATCCGTATGGGAGTAATATAAACTTAACAACTCTCAAACAGATGCTTAATATATTGAGAGAAATATATAAGAAAAAGGAAAACTTTTTAATAAATTCTTTCTAAAACATTCTCTGCCTTTACACTTTCTTTCGTTATGTATTTATAATACATAAGTTTACAAAATTAGGAAAACTAAAAATAAGAAACTAAAACAATAAACTAATTAATTAATGTTTAAAAACAAAAGTAAATTTAAACAAAAGCTAATTTAAGTAATATTTTTCATGCATTGACGAAAATCATGCATGTCTTCAATTTTAATAATAATAATAATAATAATAATAATAGTAATAGTAATAGTAATAATCTCCTGATCATTACTCCCCTTTTAAAGAAATCCAGCTCCTGATGGATCTCAAAACTCCAAATGGGGAAATATAGATTATCCTTTCTCTCTAGTGAACCACTTTGATGCACTAGGTTTTTGCCCTTTCTTTCCAACACAAAATGCCTCTCGTATTCCTCTGCGTGTTTCTGTGACTTTTCTTTCAAGGATAGTATCTTCTAATAGAGGAGTTTCACTGTTTATTTGTAAATCTTCTACTGAAGGTATAACTTCTCCAGGTTCGTCATCTAACATTGATGGTTCAAATGGTTTTAAATTTTCAACATTAACCACATATTATATTTCCATATAGCTAGGCAACTCCAGTTGACATGCATTATCACCAATTTTCTTAATGATTTTGAAAGGACCATAACGGATAGGCTTTAGCTTTTTACCTTCTCCTTTTAGCCTCTCTTTTCCCAAGTGCAGCCAAACTAGATCTCCAACTTGAAATTTACCTTCCACTCTATGTCGATCATGTCTAGCTTTATATTTTTGTTGGGCTTTTTGCTACTGCTTCTCAACTTCACTATGAACCTTTCGAATGCATTCTAGAAATTTCTGTGCCTTCTCAAGACCAGTCTTATCTTTCTCTCCATTTGACGTTGATTCGAATGTGAACTCAATGTCAAATGGACTTTGCGATAGATATCCAAGACAAACTTCTAATGGTGATTTATTATTGGAGCTATGAATAGCTCGATTAAAAGCAAATTGCAAATATGGTAAACTTTCATCCCATATTTTAGGGTGTCGAGTATTATATCCTCTAAGAAGATGTACCATTATTCTATTGACAACTTCTGTCTGGCCATCAGTTTGAGGATGAAAAGTTGTACTTCGATTCAACTTAGTATCCATCATAGACCATAATGATCTCCAGAAACTTCTAAGAAAACGACTATCACGATCTGAGATTATAGAGTTTGGTAAACCAAAATGAGTCCAAACATGTCTAAAGAAAAGTTTTGCTGTTTCTTCTCCTGTGATTGTCTTTTTGCAAGGCATTAATATAATCATTTTGGAAAATCTATCAACAACTACATATAGGTAGTCATATCCTTGTTTAGTAGTTGGAAGACCTCCCATGAAATCCATAGAGATGCTTTCCCATGGTCTGCTTGGAACTGGTAAAGGTGTGTAAAGCCTAATCTTTTGATTTGATGGCTTTGAAGTGCTACATAACACACATCCTTTAACAAAACGTGCCACATCTTGTTGCATTCGAGGCCAATAGACATAGCGTTGAAGATTTTGTACAGTTTTATTTTCTCCAAAGTGACCTGCTACCTTTGAAGTATGAGCTTCTCGTATCCATTTAATACGATCTGCTTCTTTTGGAACACATAATTGTGACTCTTTGTAGAGTAATCCATCTCGTAATGTAAACTCTGATGATTTCTCTATTTTTACTGCAATCATTATATCCCCAAAATCTGGATCATTATTATACATGTCAATATATTCTTCATGTATACTTGGTTGGATTTCCATAACTGTAGATAAGCAAAGTGTATTTATTGGTGGCTGAGATAACATATCGGCTAATTTATTTTGAACTCCCTTCTTATACTTGATAATCAGGTTAAATTGTTAAAGGTAGGTCATCCACTTCATATGTCAGGCTTGTTGTAGTTTAGATTGTGTTTGAAGGTGATCAGTGTAAACTACTGTTTCTTTGCCCAAAAGATACACACGCCAATGTTTTACAGCTTGATGAAGAGCAAGTAACTCTTTATCATAAGTTGGATAGTTCTTTTGAGAACCTTGAAATAACTTGGAGTAATAAGCAACAGGTCTTCCTTCTTGCATTAAAACAACACCCATTGCATATCCGGATGCATCAGCCTCGAGTTCAAAAGGCTTTTGCAAATTTGGCAAGGCTAAAACAGGAGCCTCGCTTATCTTCCTTTTTAAAAGAAGAAATGTGTCCTCATGTTTCTTAGTCCATTCAAACCGATGATTTGCCTTTGTAAGTTCATGTAAGGAAGCAGCTATCATAGAAAAATTCTGAATAAATTTTCTAACATATTGGCAAGCTCCCATAAAACTACAAACTTCAGTGACATTTCTTGGTTGAGGCCATTCTCGAATGACTTTTACTTTTGTTGGATCTATTTGTAATTCTCCATTACCCACAATGAAACCAAGATACAAGAGTGATTTCTTTCCAAACTCGCACTTCTTTTGATTAAGACGGAGTTGATATTTTTGTAATAACTCAAATATCTTTCTTAAATTATCAATGTGCTACTCCATGGTATGGCTATAAATGAGAATGTCATCGAGATAAACAATGACAAATTGATCAATGAAAGGTCGTAAGACATCATTCATCAATCGCATAAATGTAGCAGGTGCATTACAAAGTCCAAATGGCATTACTAACCACTCGAATAATCCCTGCCTTGTCTTAAAAGCTGTCTTCCAAGAATCTTCTTCACGTATTCGCACTTGATGGTAACCAGATTTCAAATCTAGTTTTGTGAAATAATGGGCATGCTTTAATTGATCTAAAAGGTCCTCTATTCTGGGAAGAGGAGACCTATTCTTTATTGTGATCTTATTCAAAGCACGATAATCAATACACATATGCCATCCACCATCCTTTTTAGGAACAAGAACCACAGGCGAACCACAAGGTGAATTACTTGGCTTTATGACACCACTTACAAGTAACTCAGACGCTTGCTTCTTTATTTCCTCATTCTCTAATACAGAATAACGATACATGCTTAAATTTGGAAGTGAGGAATCTGAGATAAGTTGGATCTCATGTTCCACTTCTCGCTTTGGTGGTAAATTCCATTCTTCAGAAAATAAATCTAAATATTCTTCACATAATTTCTTTAAAACATCTATCTCTTCTACTTGAGATGACTTAGAAATGGTAACATGTGCTTGATTAATAATATCTACTTGAAGTATTGTATTTGTATCCATGCATTCCTCATCTTTTAAAGGTCGTATAAATAGTAATACAAACCTCTTTGATGCATTAATCATCCGCTTGGCCTGACATGCGGTGATTAGTTCAGTAGTCTGCTTTGTCTTTTCACCAGAAAAGATATAATTTATGCCTTCCTTAGTGAACTGGAATCTTTGAGCTTGACGATAATAAATTGCATCTTGATCCCATAAATAAGGATTTCCAAGAATCACCTGACATAAATCGAGAGGAACTACGTCACAGGTTACTTCATCAATAAATTGACTGGTGATAGCAAAATGAAAAGTGCATTGTCGATTGACTTGAAGCCCCACATCTTTGTGAATCCACCCTAATGGGTATGGTTTTAGGTGAGGAGTTGTTGACAAACTCAACTTCTGGACCAATTGTTCAGAAATAAGATTCCTTTGACTTCCAGTATAT
This sequence comes from Garcia nutans, assembly GCA_947685225.1. Lineage (NCBI taxonomy): Eukaryota > Viridiplantae > Streptophyta > Magnoliopsida > Malpighiales > Euphorbiaceae > Garcia > Garcia nutans. The sequence goes on along the minus strand of CANTUV010000003.1, from coordinate 7,542,027 downwards.
ATAATGGCACTAATTACCACTTGTTTGACTTGAATCTTCATGACAAACAACTCTTCTCGTTCCTCAGATCTAGCTAATGACTCCAAAACTATTTCTTTTGGTCTAGCCATTAGAGATAAGCTTGGGTCTGCCTTTCCAATTTGATCAACTATGACGGGTTCTTTGTCACTAGTTGTTGTTGCCACAATCTTACCCTTTGGTCTGTGCCTTGGGTTTAATTCAGGATGTAACTTCCAACATTTTTCTTTTATATGACCCGCAAATTTGCAATTCTCACAATATCGTGTAGCATTTGATGTTGATGATGAGGTCAAAGTATTTTTCTTTACTTTTTTTTGCTTCAATGAGCTTGACCCTGGCCCATCAAAAGGTTTTTCACCACGACCATTTTTCTTCTCGATGGTCATTGCTATCGTACTTGCACTTGAAATATTGTTTGGCTGATAAAGTGACATTTTAGTGCTTATACGTGGTGATAATCCTGAGGTATATTTCATAAATATATCATAAGAATTCATAGAAATACCCAACGTCACAACTAGACGTCTAAATTCAGTGGTAAATTCTTGCACTGATTGGTCTCGCTTTTGGCGTAGGTTGTGCCATCTCCTCCATCGTTCTTCAAGGTAACCCATAGGATAAAATTCTTTTCGGATAAGCTCTAGAAAATTATCCTAACTTATTTCTTCATCTTCATGGGTTTGCAAATAAGAATTCCACCAAGCCAATGCATGACTTGTCATTTTTAATCTTGCAAATGACACCTTATCTTCACTACTATACCTATATAAGGTAAAGTAGGTCTCTAGTTGATTAATCCAAGAATCTAATTTCTCAGCATCAATTGAACTGTCATATGATGGGATATCAATTTTAGCCTCCACCTTAAAAGGTCTTGGCTGCCTCTCTTCATCTCCTTCTTGAGTAGGCTGGTCCTTTTTCTTCTTTTTAGAAGAAGTACTAGGACTTTTAATGGTCTCTGTAGAATTTTTATCGAAATCATCATGAGATTGATCCTCCATCCAAGCCATAACTTTTGCCATCTGTTCTGACAGACTAGCAATTTGTTTAGCCAATTCGGCGACGTTAGAATCTGTCTCCATTATAACAGAGTCAACACTTCTGGTTCTTCTTGAGGGTCTTCGGTGAATGTTAAGGACTGCAAATGGTTCCCCTGTCTCCTCGTAACCAGTTCTTTTCTTAACTATATACAGGTAGGATCGATTTTGCTCTGATACCAACTTGATCCGTATGGGAGTAATATAAACTTGACAACTCTCAAACAAATGCTTAATATACTGAGAGAAATATATAAGAAAAAGGAAAACTTTTTAATGAATTCTTTCTAAAACATTCTCTGCCTTTACACTTTCTTTCGTTATGTATTTATAATACATAAGTTTACAAAATTAGGAAAACTAAAAATAAGAAACTAAAACAATAAACTAATTAATTAATGTTTAAAAACAAAAGTAAATTTAAACAAAAGCTAATTTAAGTAATAATTTTCATGCATTGACGAAAATCATGCATGTCTTCAATTTTAATAATAATAATAATAATAATAATAATAATAATAATAATAATCTCCTGATCATCCAGGCATGGGGCTGTAGTAGACTATCAGTGAAAATGTGTTACCCTGAGAACACATGATGGCAGAGATGTGGTGGTATCTAGTAAGTAGAGACATCATTCATCCATGTTTATCTTAGTTGTATCAACTAGGAGGATGATTCAGAAGGGATGTGAGGCATATCTTGCTCATATTGTAGATACCAGAGTAATAGGGTCCCAGCTTGACAGTATACCTACAGTTGTCGAGTTTCCAGATATTTTTCCTAATGAGTTGCTAGGGGTACCTCCTAAAAGAGAGGTGGAGTTTGGTATTGATTTGATGACTGGTACCACTCCCATCTATATTACCCCTTATTAAATGGCACCTGCTGAATTGAAGGAGTTGAAGGTGCAGTTGCAGGAGTTGCTTGATAAAGGGCTCATCCACCCTAGTGTGTCTTCGTGGGGAGCACCTGTCTTGTTTATGAAGAAGAAGGATGGAACCTTGAGATTGTGTATTGATTACAGATAGTTGAATAAGGTGACTATCAATAACAAGTATCCTTTACCTCGGATAAGTGATCTCTTCGATTAGTTGAAGGGGCCAGTAATATTCTCTAAGATTGATATGATATCAGGGTATCATCAATTGAGAGTTAGAGATATGGATGTACCCAAGATAACTTTTCGCATGAGGTATGGGCATTACGAGTTTTCTGGTGATGCCTTTTGGATTGACGAATGCACCAGCAATATTTATGGATTTGATGAATAGGGTGTTTAGACCATACTCAGATCAGTTTATAGTGGTCTTCATTTATGATATTCTAGTGTATTCGTGGAATGAGGAAGATCATGATAGACATATGCGGATTATATTGTAGACTTTGAGAGAGAAGTAGTTGTATGTTAAGCTATCTAAGTGTGAGTTCTGGCTAGATCAGGTGACTTTTCTCGGTCATGTGGTTTTAGCAGAGGGTATTAAAGTTGATCCGAGTAAAGTCGAGGCTATCTTGAATTGGAGTCCACCAAAGACTGTGATAGAGGTTAGAAGTTTTCTGGGATTGGCAGGCTATTATCGTCGGTTTGTAAAGGGTTTTTCTATGCACCACTCACCAGATTACTTCAGAAAGGGATTAGATTTGTATGGGCAGATCGATGTCAGGCGAGTTTTAAGATGTTGAGGGAGATGTGAACTCAGGCTCTTGTCCTTACCCTGCCTGTGGAAGGTAAACCTTATGTGATATACAGTAATGCTTCACATAGTGGTTTAGGTTGTGTTTTGATGCAGGAGGGTAGAGTCATTTCTTATGTATCTAGACAGTTGAAGCCTCATGAGCGGAATTACCTAACTCATGATTTGGAGTTAGTAGCCATAGTTTTTGCATTGAAGATTTGGCGGCATTACTTGTATAGGGAGAAATGTTTTATTTATACTGATCACAAGAATTTGAAGTACTTGGTTGTTCAAAGAGAGTTGAATTTGAGATAGAGATGATGGATAGAGTTGATTAAAGATTACAACTGCTTGACTGATTATCATCCTAGCAAGGCAAATGTTATTGCTGATGCCTTGAGTCGAAAGTCTGTGACATGTTTGACTGCTTATCCGCTCTCATTGATTGTGAATTGAGAGCATTGCATGCTAGATTTGAGTCTTATTATGAAGTGCATTGATGACTTAGTTGCAGTTGAGGCCTTATATGGCAGGAAGTGCAGGACAAATTTTATATTAGGATGAGGTTGGAGAAGGTAAATTGGTTGGTCTCGATTTAATTAAGGAAATGAAGGATAAAGTGAAGTTGATTCGAGATCATCTGAAAGCAGCTTCAGACTGATAGAAATCCTATACTTATTTGAAAAGGAGAGACATAAAGTTTAGTGTGGGAGATAAGGTATTCTTGAAGGTGTCTCTATGGAAGAGAATTTTGAGATTAGGTCATAAAGGGAAGTTGAGCCCTCATTTCATAGGACCATATGAGGTACTGGAGAGAGTTGGTCCAGTGGCTTGTAGATTGGCGCTGCCACCTGAGTTTGAATGGATACACAATGTCTTCCATGTCTTATACCTTGGAGATACAGGTTAACCCATCTCATATTTTGTCAGTGGAATCTATTGAGGTGAGTCCGGATCTGATTTACGAGGAAGAACCAGTGGTGATTTTGGTACGAAAGGTGAAAGAGTTGAGGAACAAGAAGGTTCCACTTGTGAAAGTTCTTTGGAGGAGCCATACCATTGTGGAGTCAACAAGGGAGAGTAAGTAGACGATGTGAAACCAGTATCCTCAGTTGTTCTAGAGTGGATAAAAGGTAATTTTGAGGATAAAATTTTCTTTAGGGGAAGAGAATTGTAACATCCCTAATTTTTAAAAATTCAATAAATTAAATTAAAATCAAAATTGGATAAATTGAATAAATGATTTAAATGAAAATGGAAGGATTTTAAGTGAGAAAGTGGAATGTATAAGTGAAATATACATGAAATACACATAAAGTATAAAAAAGTCAACAAAAGTCAACTCTTTCAAAAGAAAAGTCAAAGTTGTAATGTCAATTAAAAATTATTTAAATAATTCAAAAATATTTTATTTTTGTATTGAAGAGGAAAAATAATATTTTTTAAATAAATAAATAGTTAAATAATTAATTAAAAATATAATATAATATATTGTATATATGATTATAAAGAAAGTGGATGGAGAGAGAAACTAACATTTGGTCTTCTTCTTCTTCTTCTTATTCCTTGCATGACTGAAACTCCATCGATGAAGAACTCAAGATTTTGCTTCTTCCAAGTTTCCTAAATTGAAGGGTTTTCAAGGTTTTAGGTGAAGTTTTGGGGTTTTCCACCATAATTAGTATGTTCTCTCACTTTTTCTTTAGAATTTCATGGATAAATGATTATGTTGATTTTGGAGTTTTTAAGTAGTATGTTTTAATTGCTTAATTGGATATGAATGAAGTTGTTTTGAGCAGTTATTATTGATTTTAATGTTGGATTGAAGAAATAGTTGAATTTAAGTTGAGTTTGGTAAAGAGGGAGAATTTAGGGTTATGGAACTTTTGGGTTTGTGAAATCATGCGATTTAACTGTGCAATTTGGATATAAATGTGTTATTTTGATGCATAAACAAGGATTTTAAAGTCAAATAATGGATTTGGATAAGTTTGGTTAGAGTTTGGATGAGGTAGTGTTGATTTAGGGTTTTGGAAAAGGGAATTTTCAAAGTATGGTTAATTTTTTTATTTTAATGTTTAAAGCATGTTATTTAATGATATTAGTGATGCAAATAAGCTTGGATTGATAATTGAATTGTGTTGGAATGGAGAACCTTCAATGGTGAAGGTTATGCCATTTTAGGTTTTTATACTAAAATATGCATTTAATTAATATAATTGGTTTAAACATGTTAAAATATGTTTGTAATTATATAAATAAACTTAAAATACTAATTTAAATGGATTATAATGGGTTTGCTAAGATAAAGTGAGGTAAGGATAAATTTTAGGGATTTGATTAGAGTGATGTTTAATTAAGGTTTGACGTTGAGAATGCCTTAAAATGTGATATTAAATTATTATTTTTTTATCACATTTGGTATAGGCATTAAGGAGAGGTGTTTTGCCCAACCCTAGTGTTGAAGGGCAACTTGGAAGAGTAGGTTGGTGGGAGATTTTGAGCTTGCTTTTGAGAGCTTAAAGAGGAAAGTATAAACTTTTCATTAATTAGATAGATTGGCATTAAATTGGGCTTAACACATTTTGGTTGAAAAATGTGTTAAGCTACTTGATACATTGAACATTCATAAATAATGTGCTATGATATGTATCTTGTTATGTATGCATTATATGTATTGTGAAAAGCCATTGATAATGGTTAAATTGCATAAAATGTGAAATATGTAAATTATGTGAAAATAACCCAAAATATTTGGGTAATGTAATTTTGATGTGAAATGTGACACATTGTGATAAAATTATGAAATATGATAACTTAAAATGAAATGACATTGATATGAATGAGAAATAGAAAAAAAATGAAAATGATGCAATGTAAGGAAAAATGAGAAAAATGATGCATTGTGAGAAAAATGAGGCAATGTGCCTAATTGATAATGAGAAATGAGGCAATGTGCCTAGTTGATTATGGAAAAATGGGAAAAAAAAGTTGAATATGGAAAATATGAATTATTTCTGTGCCCAGTATATTATTTGATAAGAGTATTTTTATACTTGTTTTTAGTATGATTTTAATGTGTTTTTAGTTAATGTTTCATTTGATTTTGGTTTAAAGTTTGTTTTAAGTGTTTGTTTTAGGTTAAAGTGGAAAAACTCCCTTGGATGATCAAAACAAGCAAGAAAGAGTATGAATCAAGCAAGACATGGCCAAGCCAAATCAAGCTTGGCCGTGTCCCTCAAGAAAATTGAATGGCAGTACCTGACACAGGCAAGTGACATGCCCAAGCTAGTGGCCGTGTCACCACAAGCTTGGCCGTGTCCCATCCCTAGCCAAAGAACCAAGAAAGAAAGGAAGAAAAGAGAAGCAGTAGCTGACACACCTAGGTGACACGCCCAAGCTAGTGGTCGTGTCACCCATTGGAAGCAAAGAGAAGAGTTGGCAAAATGAAGAAACATAAAGGGACACACCCACATGACACTGCCAAGCCACTGGCCGTGTCACATGACACGGCCAGAAGCTTGGCCGTGTCACCTAGAGGAAAAGAAGGAAAGAATGGGGCAAAAGGTGACACCGCCAACAAACTTGGCCGTGTCCCAAAGCAAAACATGAGACACGGCCAAGCCACTGTTGGCTTGGCCGTGTCACCCTATAAAAAGATGATTCTTCTGCTCGAGTTTGAGGAACAAGTGGGGGACAACCAATTACTTTTGCCAAAAGAAATACAAAACAAATAGAATGTGGGGAAAAAGGGAGAGTGGTGTGAGCTGGTGTGAGTTGGAAGGCATAGGCTTGAGCTTTGGAGGGAAAATAAGAAGAGGAGAAGAGGGAGTTTTGAGAGAGCTTCTGCAGAGGGCTGCAGGTTTGTGTAGGAAACAGAGAACAAAGTCAAAGAAGAGAGGTTTGAGAGGAGGAGGCTGGGCATACACGTTTTGGGCAAGGAGCGAGTGACACTGTCCTTGACTCTTCATCTTCATCCTCTATTTCCATCCTCTCCAGCATCTCCATCTTCCATTGGCAGCTCCTGGAGATTGAAGAAGCTACATTGAAAGGGGTTTTTCTATTTTCTCCTTTTAATTCATTTTAATGTCATTGTTGTTGTTGTTGTATTAAGTGTATTGAACATGAACTAAATCATTCCCTATCTAGATGTTGAAGAACCCTAGCTTATTTATATGATTGAATGATTTTAATTGATGAAGTTGTTTTATTCTTATGATGCTTAATGATTATTGCCAATTGATGATAACATACTTATTGATTGGTTGCCATTTTCATATTATTGACTTGAGAAAGCTTGATATGAATTGATTACTCATAAGGGTTGAGGATGGATTGGGGTGCTAGAGATAGACCTACAAGATCCTTTGGTTTATAGTTCCTTGTCCTTAATGCACGATCTATTTAATTGTGTTTTGAGAAGAGATTCCGGCACTCTACTTAGTGATTAGGGATTAATTCACTCGAGAGAGGTTTTAGTCTAAGTTAGAGGAATGCCAATTCAACTCTATTATGTGATGTAATTGTGGCTAGGGGGATTCAATATCTGGATAGTATCATTATTATCAAATATTTTTACACAACACACAATTTATCTTTACTTTCATTTATTTAAGTTAATTGTCTTTAATTACAAAACTTCACACAAAAATATTAATTTGCTAAACAACAGTTAAGGTTTGCATTAGTGCTTAGCCTTGTCCTCAGTGGAAAGATAACTCACTCACTACTTTATTACTTGGGCGACCCGTGCACTTGCGGTATTGCTATAGCGCAGCTCACACACACCAAGTTTTTGGTGCCGTTGCCGGGGACAATGGTTTCAATTCTAGTAATATAATAAAGACTGTTGATTTAGTTTTATTTTTATCAAGAATGTTTGTTTATTTTCTGTAAATTGTTTGTGTATTTTTTTTTGAATTGTTTGTTTGTTTTCTGTAAATTTGTTTGTTTGTTGTGTTTGAATTTGTTTGTTTGTTTGTTTTCTTTAAATTGCTGAGTGCCTTTTGTAAAGATGCAGTTTTAAGGCACGGGGGAGTTTATGATGGGGACTGTTATTCTGAGCTTGCATGGCAACTCACAAATTTAACGAATAAAGTTGATAAGCTAATTACAAGCCGGGGAAGCCCACCAAATTGTACAGCATGTGGAAATGCAGGGCATAGTGCCAATACATGTTCATTTGGTTTCCAACGATACCAAGATTGGCACGAAGAAGAATATGGTTACCAAAGTTTCCAGCAAATGGGTGGTAATGACCCATATTCCAATTCTTACAATCCAAGCTGGGAAAGCCACCAAAATTTTTATTGGGAAAATCAGCAGTACATTCCACCTCAACAAAATTTTCAACCTTGCCAAAGAAGTTCTTACTTTCAAGAACAATTCTCAGACCAAGACCACCTTGAGGAATCCACATTGGAGGATAAGTTAAACGCCTATATTCAAAAACTCACAATGAATCAAGATCACCTTGAGGAACCCACTTTGAAGGATGAGTTGAGGTCTGAATCTTTGCAAGAAACATAGAGGATATTGGATGCTCTAGAGGAGCAGCTGGCACATCAACCCGAAGCACACTAAAAGGAGGAGTCTCCTAGCCAATTGGAGCAATTTGAGGCAATCACAAATTTGAGGAATGAATAGGTAATATATAACAATTTTTGTGATTTCTTTGATGCAGGGACTAATCAAGAAGAAAATGGCGAGGAGATCCAACCCGACATAGAGGAGTTGAATCAAACAAAGGAAGAGGAGAAGTTGGAAACATCAACTTGGACAGAATTGCATGAACCTCCAAATCCTTTTATGCCACCAATTTCATTCCCATGTATGCTGGAGGAAGAGAAACAAGGTATGCATATTCCAGAACTCTATGACATGCCCCATAGCGAAGATAGTGTAGATAAGCTTAAGGTAGCCACGACCTTAGAAGTAGAGCCTAATATTTCCAATCTAGAAATCGAGGAGAGTAAATTAATTTTAAATGATGAGATTATTGAGAGGGAACTTCCAAGTGCTAAAGAGGATGAGAAAGAGATTCAACCAAACTTGGTTGAACTTCAAAAGACCCCAAAAATTTTGGAATTTGTTTTAGTTGGGGAGAACAATATGCAACCAATGATCACAACTCCCACTTTCGGGAGCGAGAAAGAACAAAAACTGAATATAACCATGTTGCATACTGAAGAATACTTTTACCAAGTTCCTATAGCATTGGAAAATCACCCCAAGACAGCCTTCATGAGTTCTCATTGGCCATTTGCTCACCAAAGGATACTACCTAAGCATTGCAACACATTGGGCACATTTCAAAGTTGCATGCTGTCCATCCTCTCAATCATGAACTCCAATTGCATTATGGGTGGAAGGAGCCATACATATCGCATATGGGAGCGATGGAAATCAGGTTTCCTCTAAACTCTCGTTTAGTTTATGCATGCTCACATTGAGGACAATGTGAAATTTTAAGTGTGGGGTGCATATTGTGTTTTGTGTTTTTAATTTTATGTTTTGTGTTTTTAATTTTAATTTATTTTTGTGTTAGTTTAGTTAATGTTTTTCTTTAAATAAATGAATTTTGGAAAGTTCAATTGTTATAAATATTGTTGATTGATGACCTTTGAATTTTTGAAGCATAAATTTGAGAATTGAGTAGAATTGGTGCTTATTGTCAATTTTGTTGGTTTTTCTTTGCATTACCATCGAGCTAGTGAGGAATTGAGCCATCAACTGATTATTCTTGTTGTGTGTGGACATCTTTGATTGATGACTTGATAGAACTTGCTTTGATATACATTTTAAGATTACATAAAAATTTTCAATTTGGCATCAAGATGATTAAGGCAATTAGGTGAACCCACTTTGGCTTAAAAAGACTAACCCTATTTTTAACCTTAGTTAGCCAATTTTGAGCCAATTTTGTTTTTCTTTTTCTTTCTTTTTCACAACATCATTAGCTTGAACCTTGCTATTTTAACTCTTACCCTTTCATTAGGTCAAGAGCATTTTAAGAACGTTTATGGCCAAGTGTTGTGTTGAATTAAGTGTGGGGTTCAATTTAGTAGGTTTAAGATTGCAAAATATAAAAAAAATCAAATAAAAAAGAAGAAAATTAATAAAAATAATTGTTGTTCTTGAAAAAAGGGTTGGAATATGTTACAAGATGTAATAAGTGAGTTCCCTTGAAAAATTCTGTCAATGTCAAGGGGTAGTTAAGAGGAAGGTGTCTTGATCATTGAGGAAGGGTTATACATATGATTGGTTACTTCATTCTTGAAGTGCTCTTGAACTTAATGATTAAGCTCACATCTCCTAAATGCCATGCCTCTGCCCTAACCCCATTACAACCCAATAAAAGACCTTTTGATTGATGCTTGATTGTAATTAAGTGGTAGAGATTTGATAGGTAAGCAAGCCTATGGCAATAATCTTTCATTGATTGTTATGAGTGTAAACACCACCTTGATCAAACACTTTCTAAGAGTTGGTGAGGGAGTGACAATGTAGGTTATGCATGGAAAGCCACTTAATTGCATTGGTATCGATTTTGTTCGATTTGATATCGATTGCGGATTTAAGGATAGGGAAGTCTTGATGCATTTTTATAACTCTTGAACTTGACAAAATTTTTGTGTTTAGTTTGTTTTGATTTTAGCCTTGCTTGGGGACAAGCAAGGATTTAAGTGTGGGGTATTTGATAAGAGTATTTTTATACTTGTTTTTAGTATGATTTTAATGTGTTTTTAGTTAATGTTTCATTTGATTTTGGTTTAAAGTTTGTTTTAAGTGTTTGTTTTAGGTTAAAGTGGAAAAGTTCCCTTGGATGATCAAAACAAGCAAGAAAGAGCATGAATCAAGCAAGACATGGCCAAGCCAAATCAAGCTTGGCCATGTCCCTGAAGAAAATTGAATGGCAGTACCTGACACAGGCAAGTGACACGCCCAAACCAGTGGCCGTGTCACATGACACGGCCACAAGCTTGGCCGTGTCCCATCCCTAGCCAAAGAACCAAGAAAGAAAGGAAAGAAAAGAGAAGCAGTAGCTAACACGCCCAGGTGACACGCCCAAGCCAGTGGCCATGTCACCTATTGAAAGCAAAGAGAAGAGTTGGCAAAATGAAGAAACAGAAAGGGACACACCCACATGACCCGGCCAAGCCACTGGCCGTGTCACATGACACGGCCAGAAGCTTGGCCGTGTCACCTAGAGGAAAAGAAGGAAAGAATGGGGCAGAAGGTGACATGGCCAGCAAGCTTAGCCGTGTCCCAAAGCAAAACATGAGACACGGCCAAGCCACTCTTCGCTTGGCCGTGTCACCCTATAAAAAGATGATTCTTCTGCTCGAGTTTGAGGAACAAGTGGGGGACAACCAATTACTTTTGCCAAAAGAAATACAAAACAAATAGAATGTGGGGAACAAGGGAGAGTGGTGTGAGCTGGTGTGAGTTGGAAGGCATAGGCTTGAGCTTTGGAGGGAAAATAAGAAGAGGAGAAGAGGGAGTTTTGAGAGAGCTTCTGCAGAGGGCTGCAGGTTTGTGTAGGAAATAGAGAACAGAGGCAGAGAAGAGAGGTTTGAGAGGAGGAGGCTGGGCATACACATTTTGGGCAAGGAGGGAGTGACACTTTCCTTGACTCATCATCTTCATCCTCCATTTTCATCCTCTCTAGCATCTCCATCTTCCATTGGCAGCTCCTGGAGATTGAAGAAGCTACATTGAAAGGGGTTTTTCTATTTTCTCCTTTTAATTCATTTTAATGTCATTGTTGTTGTTGTTGTTGTTGTTGTTGTTGTATTAAGTGTATTGAACATGAACTAAATCATTCCCTATCTAGATGTTGAAGAACCCTAGCTTATTTATATGATTGAATGATGTTAATTGATGAAGTTGTTTTATTCTTATGATGCTTAATGATTATTGCCAATTGATGATAGCATGCTTATTGATTGGTTGCAATTTTCATATTATTGACTTGGGAAAGCTTGATATGAATTGATTACTCATAAGGGTTGAGGATTAATTGGGGTGCTAGAGATAGACCTACAAGATCCTTTGGTTTGTAGTTCCTTGTTCTTAATGCAAGATCTATTTAATTGTGTTTTAAGAAGAGATTCCGGCACTCTACTTAGTGATTAGGGATTAATTCACTCGAGAGAGGTTTTAGTCTAAGTTAGAGGAATGCCAATTCAACTCTATTATGTGATGTAATTGTGGCTAGGGGGATTCAATATCTGGATAGTATCATTATTATCAAATATTTTTACACAACACACAATTTATCTTTACGTTCATTTATTTAAGTTAATTGTCTTTAATTACAAAACTTCACACAAAAATATTAATTTGCTAAACAACAGTTAAGGTTTGCACTAGTGCTTGGCCTTGTCCTCAGTGGAATGATAACTCACTCACTACTTTATTATTTGGGCGACCCGTGCACTTGCGGTATTCCTATAGCGTAGCTCGCGTGCACCATTATTCAATTTTCAGAGTTCTGTGTTTGATAGCATGCCTATGAGGTTATCCTTATTATTTGCCTTCAGGTCGAGACGCTATGCGTCACTGATACATGATTTGCCTTTGAGCCTAGATACTTGGTGTCACTGTGACATGATTTGCCTTTCGGGCTAGCTTTTGAGCATTACTTTGATTTGCCTTTAGGGCTAGACACTTGGTGTTAATATAGACCAAAACAATAACTCTAGTATTTGAATAATGTATTAGTTTATTTGGGCCAATGCTTGTACATATGTTTATGTGAATTAGTAAATGATGAAAGAATATATTTAAAAGCGAGCTTGGATGCCACATTATGACATACCATAAAAGCATGAAGCATTGCCATTGTATTTTAAATTTTATTATTATCAAAGTTTATACCGCTAGGCGTTTAGCTTATTGCAATTGTAACTTATCGTGCAGGTGACAGGGATGATCCAGTTGAGCCGAAGAATTCTTCTAGATCAGGTCAGGTCTAGATTTGTGTTGATTGTAGTGTTGATTTTGGTGCATCAAGATCAGAGACACTGTCAGCATGCATATATTTTATATTATAGTACATTTTAATATTATTTATATTATGCCATATTTTTGAAGTATATATTGTAAATTTTAAAGAATGTTTTGGATGATTGTATAATGTGGGGTTTTATATGTGTTTTTGATAAATATATATGTATATGTATAAATATTTTGAGAAACTTGGAGAAATAGAGAAGTTGGGGTATAAATTTATGATTGGTTTTATTATGAGTGTTTTTCTAATGCAGGTTGTGTTTGGTTAAAAATTTGAAATGTCCAAAATACAGATAAAACTCTGGCGAATTTGTTTCTAGAGATTTTCATATAAAATAATTATTTTGGAACCTATGAATTATAAAGAATATTTTATTACTATTTAAATATACATTTTGAAGTATTTGGAATTTTAAATTTGAAATATGAAAAATTTTATTAAACCAGGTTGTGACATTTTTATACTGTATACACATATTTTATATGGTGTATGTATTATATGTATATAGGGTACAAGGGTATTACATGTTTCAACAAAATAAATATTTACATGTCAATAACTGGCTCTGGTCTCGTGGCAGTAATAAAATCTTCTAGTAAATCTCAATAACCCTAAACCTAGCCAGGTTTAGTAAGGCTCTATATCTCAACCCTTTCACTTGTGTAATAAAAAAATATACTAATCTAATAGCCTAGTGATACATATTTTGATAATAGAAAGAAACATAAAGAAAAAGACAATGCACTATGTTTTCTCTTAGAAATTCACAATGCATCATGCAAATGCATTTTAGAATTTATGCATTATTTTTATAACTCTAACAAATAATATAATCACATGCATTAGGCTCAAATGACCCTATATAGTCCCCTAACTTGTAATATCCCGATGCATGCCCCAGAAGTTTTGTATGTTGTTGTTGTTGTTGTTATTGTTGTTGGTTTAAATTGAGAAAAGAACATATATGTATATGTGTTTTGGGGAAATTTAGGGTTTAGAGACAAGTTTATATGTTGTGTATATGGTGATATATATAACATATAAAATGGTCAAAGAGAAAGAGTCAATGCAAGAGGAGATATTTTTATATGGCATGTGGAATTACTTAATTGGGTTCATAAGAGACAAAAGCTAAGTTAAGTGATAAGGGGTATATGAGTAATTGCTTGAAATGAAATGCTAGGTGGAGGATTTTTGGTAATTAGTAATTATATTATTATTATTATTATTATTATTATTATTATATACATATATGTGGCTATCGTGGAAGAGGAAAAAGAAATGAAGATATTCTCTTCTTCTTCTTCTTCTTCTCCTTTTGGTTCTTGCACGAGAGAGAGAGAGAGAGAGGTAGAGAGATGAGTTGATCTTCACCAAAACCTTAGGGTTTTAAGAGAATTGAAGGAAGAATCAAAGGATTAAGTGGAGATTTGGTGGAATTCATCAATTGAGGTAAGTACTTACTTGTTTTCCCTTGTTAATGTTTGAGATAGGTTGTGATGGATTGATTTCATGATTTAGTGTGTTATATATGTGTTTACAAGTATTGAAATTGATTACAAGCTAAAGGATTGGATTGGTGTTGGTTTTGTTGGAAAGATGGTAAGTATTCTCTTGTTTTCTTTACTTAATGGGAAGTTGTGTTGGAAGTGAAGTAAGGTTTGATGATTTTGTGATTTGGTGGATTTGAGATGTGTTGTGTTGTGTGTTCAAGTGTTAAATTGATTTTAAGTTATGAGTTTAATTAGTGGTTGTTGTTGGAAATGGTGGAGATGTTGATTTTAGGGTTTGAGTTGAGATGTGTTTAATTGTTATATTAATGTGTTGTGAAGTAATTCTTGTGATGAATATGTGTTTAAAACATTGATTATATTCATTTGAAGCATGTTATATGATGAATATTGTGTTTGAGTGCAATTAGAAGAGAATTGGTTTTGGTTATGGGTGACACGGCCATAGGCATTGAAGAGACACGGGCGTGTTCATCAATTGAGTTGGGCGTGTCAATTGTTTGAATTGGCTACTGCCTCTTTTGTTGTTAGTGACACGGGCGTGTCCATCAAAGGTGCTGGGCGTGTCAATTGTTTGAATTGGCTACTGCCTCTTTTGTTGTTAGTGACACGGGCGTGTTCCATCAAGTGGCTGGGCGTGTCCATCAAATGGGTTGGGCGTGTCCTACAAATGAATTACATATTGCTTTATACTTTGTTTCTTTTTACATTGTTTTGATTCTTCAAAGGTTCCATTGTTTCTAAACTTAAACATGAACATTATAAATATGTTTTAAACACAAGAATGATCTAATCAAAGGAATGTGGAAGATCATAAAGCTATGAATCATATCAATTGTGTTTTGCCCTAATTGCATTGTTGAGATTTAGCAATGTTATGTTATGCACTTTGAATGATATGTTTGCCTAGTTAATGTAATTGATGTTGTATATATATATACATCAATGAGGCTATATGTAAAATGTGAAAAAGAGGATGAAGTGATTGATTATGGATAGCTTGGTGGGAGTAACTCTTGAGGGTGAAAGAGATGAGGATCATCCAAAAAGGTATGTACAATGCAATTTATAATGATGTGAATGATATGTTTACCTAGTTAATGTAATTGATGTTGTATATATATATATCAATGATGGAATATGACATGTAAAGGATATGATGAGGTAAATGATTATGTATGTAAAAGATGAATTGCTATAATGTGGATTGAAATGTGATGTGAAGCCATTGTGATTGGCTATGTTAACTCAAATGTGATGTGAAGCCATTGTGATTGGCTATGATGATTCAATTGAAAGAAACAAGGCATGTTGCCTAGATGATGATGAGAATTAAAAATGATATTGATGATGAAATAATCAATGAATTGTGTAGCTAATGTGTTATTCTATTCTCAGAGTTTGTTGTTGGTGGCATGCCTAATATTAGTAACAATCTCTTGAAGTTAGGTTGGGCTTGATCCTTGAAGCCAAGTTGGGTTGAAGTTTAACATGTTTTACTCCCCTTGAAGCTTGGTTGGGTCTAGTTCTTGAAGCCTAATTGAGATGTTACAACCCTTGAAGCTAGGTTGGATTGGTTCTTGAAGCCAAGTTGGGTCGATACTTAGCATGCTTTGTTCCCCTTGAAGCTTGGTTGAACCTAATCCTTGAAGCCTAGTTGGGTCAATGATAATAATAAATGTGAAAACAAAACCAAAGCATTAACTCTGAAAATAGAATAGCATATTAGTGTCTGTTGGGCCCGAGTCTGTCTTTGATGTCCATGTGATATACAAATGTTGAATTAGATGAATAATGAGATCTATGATTGACTTTGTTGACAATGTGACTTATGATTGGTGAATTGTGAATTAAACAATGTTATGAGGTATGATATGTAATGTGTATGTATTGATATGTTGATTGTGAGTATTGGTGATGGATTGTGGTTGGTGTTAATGATTGCCTTGTTGGAAATGTTATTCATGATTGGTAAATGGTGAATAAAATAATGTTATGAAGTATGTTGTGGAATGTGGGTATTGAAATATGATTTAGTTGAGATATATGAATGGTACAATCTAAAAGAAAAGATATGATAAGCTAAAGTTACATGGAATTGATGTATCATTATATGCTAATATTTTTATAATGTATGTGTATATTATATATTTGTACTACTAAGCTCTCGGGCTTAGCGCGGTTGTTTGATCGCGCAGGTGACCAGATGAAAGATACAAAGTCTTGCGTCATGCCACGAGAAGAGTAAGAGTTTGTCGAGACCAACTAGAGGGTGATGCATACATGTATAATTTAATTATGATGTACTTTTATCAAGAATGTAATCATTTGTATAAATGATGTTTCGAGAAAGATAAGATTATTGTATATTTATAAGATCATTAAAAGTATATCGATTTTGTAAATGTTCTTTAAATTAATGTATTGTGGTTTGAGCTATGTTAAAGGTTTTTAAATTGTAAGGAAATGTGACATCTTTATACTTTATATATTTACTGTGCGTATACCAGGTATATGTGTAGTACTTATATGGAGTATCTGGGTGTTACATAACTGAATCCATTTTAGAATTTATGCATTATTTTTATAACTCTAACAAATAATATAATCACATGCATTAGGCTCAAATGACCCTATATAGTCCCCTAACTGAATCAATCACCCTATTTTATATGCTTATCTAACTAACTATAAACTCAACAACTCACTTTTAGTCGTTCCCTACTACACCAATTTATTTGTATATTCTATGTTATTTCCAAAATCACAAGTATAAGTCTTATAAAATTATAGACTTATATTATCAATTCAAAATATTTTACATCAAAGAATATATTTATATTCTTATATTACAAATATTTCCACATTCAAACTCATCATACACTGTCCATTAAAAAAATTTAAGTTTACTCTATTTTTATAATTCATAAACTATTATTTATCATCTTATCCAATGCCAGGTCCTAATACTATCCTCGATTTATAGAACAAAAATCACTATCCATGCATTTCACAATTATTGATATTTATTAATCTAAACATTTTTAGCTATTTGCTAACATTAGGAGTGCAATAACCTCTCTTCAAGATTCTAAAAATGGATTTCGTACTCCTTATCCAATTTAAATATTCAAAATCCTTAATTATCCTCAACCATTTAGGCTCCACAAGTAAAATTAAACATGCTATAATTAAATGCATCATTTATAATCTAATTATCTCATATGTCATATTTCACATTTGACTTCATCCAACTTAAATTATTATTATTATTATTATTATTATTATTATTATTATCATTATTATTATTATTATTATTATTATTATTATTATTTCCAAAACATATTTTAAGCATGATTAATCTCTATCCCTAGCCAATTATCTCGTCTCTTGAGCTACTTGGCTCGCTTAAGATACTATTCAGAGTTTACTATTCCATGTATTTCTAGTAGGAACACAAAATGTTATGATACCCTATTTCCTAACATAAAACACACTCGAGGCCAAAAAGTAGCAAAACTTATGTCTTGCATCTACAAACACATACAAAATTCACATGCATAAAACAACTGTTGAAATCATAACCCATAGTTAGCGCTGAATTTGAGGTAAAAGAAACTCAATCAAGACAAAAAAGGAAACCTATACTTTGAATATTTCAAGAACTCAAACCAACTAGAACATTTTTAATCATAGACATACTACAAGCCATAAAATCTTTGATCTGATACCAACTTTGTCATGGTCAAAATCTAAGGGCACATCACTGACTAGGGAATAGGAAAGCATGTGGCTTTCAGAACCCATAGTCAGCCTGACAAATCATCATAACCGCTTAAAATATCACATCAATCATTTGAAATATAATATTAAGTCATATAATCCCAACAATATGAAATTTATGGAGTTTTCAGAGTACAAATGCAATAAAATACATAATAAATTATAAATCTAATTAATTTCACAAATAAATTCCCCTGCCGGGGAAGAAAGGTAGGGTTATTGAATAACTACTCTTAGAAACTCACTATGGTAACTTGAAAAAATAAATTAGCGAGATGAGGGTGAGCATCTTAACTTAGTAAATAATACAATCTAATACACTAATCTGGTGTTCTAAGCTGATTCTATCTAAAAGATGCTCATATATTATGCCAACCATATAGTAAAGTAAATAATCATCTAAGGAAGGAAATTAATCCACAAAAACCAGTCTAAACCTCAAATTGAGAAACCAATCTCCCCTATCTGGCTTTCTTTATCTAATATGATTTCTTAGAATCCAATGCACATAGGGTCCTCCAAGCAGCATTGAGCAAAAGAAAGCTTCCGCCTTCATGCTTGTCCTAAACTCACCATCATAACATCATATCATTTTATATCCATAATCCAAGTCACATGTTATGTGGTTTCATGTCATCCTAATTTCATCCAACAACCACAAATTATATTCAGCACATAATTCAGTAATCACAAGCAAATGCTAAAATTCTAAATAATGCATAATAATAAAATATATATGCATACATACATTATATTGAATGCATAAAATACAAGAAAGTATATTAGAATCACTCAGTGTTTAAGTAAAATAAATTTGACTCAGTTAACGACTTGGCCCGAGAGCAGTAGGGTCTGGTATTGAACAGTCTATGGAATAAAATATCAAAAAGATATTATGATAATAATTTTAGACTCTAGAAATATATATTTTATGATTAAAAATCTCTCTATAAATTTAATATAATTTATTCCTAATTTGTCCCTAAAAATGCAGACAATTGATATAATTGATATCACTTAATTAATTTATTAAATTAGAATTGGAATTTAAAATTTTAATTATTATCTTCATAAATTCTATAGTTTTTACACTGGGAAAAATTAAATATTTAACAGGTAATAAATCTTGCCAAAAGTACTCACTGGTCTCTCTTTGAAGTTTCGCCAAACAAAAATTATCTCAAGAATTTGATGGTAAATTGGTTACCAATTCGTTCATCTCAGAGAAAGGAGTTCAAAAATATATGTCACTCTCCCTCACTAGCTGGAAATTCGTAGAACTCATAAGCTACTGTCTTACTTGGATTTCGGCCAAAATTTAAGTTAATATGAAAATTATAAATGAAATACAAATGAAAGCTTAGGAATAGATGAGCCCAACAGTACCTATTTCAAAAAGAAAGGAGGTTGGAGTTTATTGAAAAATTACTCGAAAGTTAGTTAAGAGCGTCACCTTCAGACGGGAGGTGCAGTTTCCTCCGACGTCGGTTGATAGTGATTCACCCATTTAAGGATTCGTCTTGAGAAGATAAATCCAACAGTTGGCGAGTGAAACTAATCGGAGGTCAGATGACAAAGACATAGCCAATCAAAAATTCAGTCTCTTTTTTCTCTTTTCTCTCTCTCCTTTTCTCCTGATCTCTTTCTCTTCTTCTTTTCTCTTTCCCCGAAGCTTGCAACATCACAATGTCAACACCTTTATTATTTGTCTTCTCAACTCACACTCCATCCATTAAATAACACCCACTAACACTAACATTCCATCACATATATTTAAATATTCATCATTTTATTCTATTATTTTAATAATATATTTTATTATTTTATTTTTAAAATTTTTCAATCAATTTTTTTTCTTTCCAACATTCAAATCTTTTTTTTAATTCATCATTTTCATTATTTTTATATTAAAATAGAGTAATACAAGTAATTATATAACTATTTCTTATTTTATTTTATTATTTGTTTTTATTTTAAAATATTTCAAAATTTAGGTTATTATATTCATTTTCTTCTAAGATATTGTTTAATACTTATTTGCATTTAAGTCAATATTTTACTTATTTTATAATTTTCAAATATATTGCAAATAATTATTTAGTTCAACATTTGATTAATTCAAAGTTTCATTTAGACACGATTTAAGCTAAAAATCTTTAAATGTACTTAATGTGTATTCCTCGCTTTCAAAAGGAAAAATTCTATAATCAAATCCTTTTACAAAGAATTCCATAATCAATTATTTTCTCAAGTAATTCAATTCAATCAATTCACAGCTTCTATAAGCAGCTAAAAAATCAAGAAAGTTTTCAATACACAGCAAGTTATGTAATATATAAACACTAATCTTTTTCAATTGGCTCTTCCCTTCAATTCCTTGGTTTCATAGTGATTTTTTTTAGAATCTCACATAAACGGGCTATTTCACATTAAAACCCAAAATTATTTTCAATGGATCTTTGATTTTTAAATGAAATTTAAAAGAACTAGAAGAAAGAAGATAATGGAGATGATGGAGATGGTGATGTCGGTTTTTATGATTGAAAAAAGAAAGAAATGGGAGTCAAACCTTGTCTTTAGATTTAATTTCATGTATTGTACGTAACTTAGCTTCGGTACGCTTACTTTCTTTAATTATATTTTAATTCATTTTTTAACTCTATGAAATCATAAAAATAATTGTTTTAATTATTTTAAAACCCTATTACTCCGATTTCATATCCTAATTATGGTGAAATTTTATTTTATGGCCATAATGGTATTTCCATAATTTTTTTCGCTTTAAATTCTTTATTAAAATACCGTCTAAATCTATACTTGAATTTAATTTCTACTTTTTAAGGTTGATCCAACCTTATTTTCACCAATTTCAAATCTTTGGGCTACACATAACATCCAATATATACCTATATATATACATAATACATGAAATTATTGGTTAAAATTTCAGACATTAAAAAAAACCTTTGGAAAAAGCAATGGGGGATCAACTAAAAAGAGCCCAAGCTCGGATGGCAATTTGAGACTTGTTAGTACAATCTAAGGACAATAGAGAGGCATTAGCATATGGACTAGCAAAGATGCTAATTGACTTGTTCATATCAGTGTAAGGGTTAGCGAGCTATATAAAGGAAGAAGTGGAAAAAGCTAACTAGTCCACACCAAAGAAGCATATTACTTTCTATGATAGAGAACTGCTTGCAAAAGGGAGGGATCACAATCGCCCTCTATTTTATCAGAGTCTGACTCTTTGATAAGGCTATCTCATGCACTATGGTAGATGATGGATTTCCCATCAATGTATATGTTGCTGGAGTACTCCATAGGTTTGGGCCGAGTGAGAAGGATCTGAAAGAAAACAAATTAACTATCCAAGCTTATGATAACACTAAGAGGAAGGCCATAGGGACATTCCAAACCCTGTAATGGTGGGAGAAATCAGCTCCATGGTAGAGTTTATTGTGTTAGACACTCCTATCACTTTTTCATTATTGCTTAGAAGATCATGGTTACATGACTTGGGAGGGGTTCCTTCAACTTTGTATTAGAGAATAAAAAAAATCCATGGGGATATAGGATAATTACTATGGAGGCAACACAATCTAAGGAGGTTAGTTCCTTGTTTACAACATAACCCATTGCAGGTTTTCAGCCTATGGCCACCCTACTCATGAGAGAACCTAATGGTGAGGAATGGTTCATAGGGGATAATGCATTAGAATTGATGGAGAAACTAAAGTGCACCTCGAGTAAGAGGATGGGGAAAATGAGCAAGGTATAACCCAACACACAGACTCGACAACCCAAGTGACAAAAGAAAGGTTGGGATACATCAAAGAGAAATTCAAGGGATAGAAAAATGAAAAGATTAGCCATATGGCTACAGGCAGTGTTTATAGGGCCTTGGGAAGAAAAAAGGCCCTTTTGTGGTGAACTTGAGCCTAAAGAGATAGATGGAAAAATACTCTTGGGATTTGAGATATTCGAGGATGTGGCCTTGTATATCAAGACTCTAAAAATGAAAGAAGAGGAAGAATTGGCTTGTCCAAAGGATAAGATAAAGGCCCCCACAGAAGTAGATGATGACCAACTAGCAGAAGATTTCAATGCCATGTTCCTATAAGAAATTGAAGAACTCTACACTCCTGAGCACCCAATTGACACTGATGACATGTTCATATCTGAGTCATATAAAACTAATTACATGTTTGATGCTAAAAATAATGAAATAAAGACTGATTTTGCTTACTTGTGTGATGTGTCTTTTGATGGAAACATTCATTTGGATAATTGCATATGTATTTTCAACATAAATTCTATGAATATGCTTTCATTGAACTTAGGAAATCCCTAAAATCTTAGAAATATTTGCATTGCATTAGATACTACCCCTAAAGAGAGAGAATAATTTGAGTGAATGCTTAATAAATATGAGAATGTCTTTGCTTGAACATACGAAGACATGCCCATAATAGACAATGATATAATGGAGCATCGCATCCCAACTCATAATCACATGAAGCTAATAAAGCAGAAGTGAAGGTGGCTTCAACTAGAATGGGTTCAATTGGTAAAGGAAGAGATGGAAAAGCAGGTAAAAGCATGATTCATTAAGGTAGTAGAATATCCCAAATGGCTAGCCAGTATAGTGCCAGTACCTAAGAAAAATGGAAGAGTATGGATGTGTGTAGACTACTAGGACCTGAATAAGGCATCCCCCAAGGATGATTTCTCATTGCCCCACATTGACGTCCTAATAGATTGTGTAAACTCAAGTGTAATGCATTCATTTATGGATGGATTGTTAGGGTATAACTAGGTGATGATGGCATAAGAAGACAAGAATAAAACTGCTTTCATAACAGAGAGTGCCACTAGTAAGGAGAGCTTCTCTTATGGCCAGATCTATAAGTAAATGGTGGTCAAGAAAAAAAATAAAATGAAAAAAAAAGAAAAAAAGAAAAGGAAAAAAAAATCTCGTTTGGTTGAAAACCCAAGAGGTCAGCTTAGGCAAAAATTAGAGTAAAATTTAAACATGTCGAGTTAAAAACCTGAAAGGCAACTTCAGGCAGATACCGATAAGATAAAAAACCATCTAGGGAAATCATGGAAGAGAGGATAAAGAAATAATAACCTAAAGAAAAAAGAAGGCTCCCATAGAGTCTCTGTGCACTAATATTGAGAAAGTTTTCCAAACCTATGAGGGTCTTCGCCAAAATTATAGACACAACAGTGCAACCTTCTTCCATCTATGCATCCAAAGACAAATTTGAAATGTCTATATCACCATTGGCATCACTAAGAGAAATTGTAACACCCCTACACCCAATATACATACACCGCATACACACACTATATGCGATATACGTATACCGGATACAAAAAATGTCACAGTTCATTTTAAACAAACCAATCTTTAAAACTTTATCATCAAATCATTGTAAATCAATCTAAGTAAACTTAAAACATTTAACTTATTTTATAGAAATCAATAGAAAAAACATTCCTTACTAAAATAAATATTCATATATCTTCATTACCCTAAAAGTTTATCCAAAACATTAGTTTAATAAGCAGCAAAAAATGCAGCGGAGTATACATATGGTTACATCAAAATCACTAAGTACAAAAATATGAAATTTATACATGTTGGCAGTTTGTCTCTGATCTTGATGTCCACAACTCAACATTGCTCTCACAAACTCAAGCCTAGACTCGACTCGATCTAGACAAGCTCTCCTGCACAACTAGATCTACCTTGTCATCTGCACGATGAACCACAATGGCGCTAAGCAAAAAGCTTAGTGGTACAAACTTTGATTCAATATAGATCAATGCGATGCTAATGCACAATACATATGAATATATCAACTCATTGCATTATAACTCAACATATTAATCATTTGCATCACATTTCATAATTCATATTTAAGCAAAGACAAACATGGGCCCAAAAGGTATGCTATTCAAAGTTCAGAGTTACTGCTTTGGTCCATAATGACACCTTGTGTCTAGCCCTGTAGGCAATATATATCCATGGATAACGTAACAGCCCTAGTCTCTTGGACCACAACCCGGCTAGACCCTTAGGCCCCAGTATCTTGGTCCTCAACCTGGCTAGACTGCTATAGTTTTTGAGGCTTATGACCCAGTCTTTTCACTCCAAAAACATCACATTTATCAGCTGGGCCCAACTTACAACCCAGTCTTTTCACCTGCCCAGCAATTCATAGGCATGCCTCCAAACCCAGAACTCTAAAAATTGAATAACATACTAGGCACACAATTTATTCATTTATCTCATTATCGAATGCTTTCATAATTCATTTCTCATAATCAAACTAGGCTCATTGCCTCATTATATCATCATTTTTCTCACCTTTCTCATTCTTCTATTTTGTATCAATATCAATTTGTTACATTATGATTTCACATGTCTTACCACATTATTCCATATTTCTTTTCATATACACTACATTACTCAATTGCATTGATACATCAACATAATTCACATCATGCATATCATAACATATAACTCATTCATCAACAATGTATCAATTAACTTAACATATTTCTCAACTAAACGTGTTAAGTCCCAATGTCATGTAAATGTATGCAATCATTCAAAGTTTGTACTTACCTCTTAAAGCAACAACACCACTCTATCAACTTCTTCTTCCAAGATATCCCTCAAACCTTGGCTAGGGTAACTCAATTCTCTTTAAAACCTAATCCAAAGGTGATTATAAATACTCACTTAGTGTTACACATAAGAAAATAAGAATAAAAATTATCTAGGGCAAACTCTACACTTGACACGCTCAACAACATGGGTGTGTCCCTGATCATGCCCTAAACCCACAACACAGAAGCTTTGACATGCTCAGTGACATAGGCGTGTCACTACACGTGTCCATTCTCCTCCAACACAAAAGCTATGACACACTCAGTGACATGGGTGTGTCACTGGACATGTCAATCTTCCCACAACATAGTAGCTACGACACGCTCAGTGACATGGGCGTGTCACTGGACGTGTCAATTTACTAACAACACAGAAGCTGTGACATGCTCAGTGACATGGGCGTGTCACTGGATGTGTCACCAACCCAGAAAATAGAACCAACGACATGCCCAAAGACATGGCCGTGTTAATGGGTGTGTCAGGCCAAAAATCCTGAAATCGACACAAAAACACTACATCCAACTATCATCTTTCAAAACCTTTTCAACACCACACAAACTCAACCAAATCCATCAACATACCATGTAATACTTGAGTAAACATTAAAACAACTCAATTACAAACATCAAAACACAATTACAACCATATATCACAACTCAAAGTCACAACACCCACAACTCTTGTCTCTTTCACCAAACTTAACCCTTTTCTCTTCAATCCAACCCCACAATCAAAGTTAACAAAACAAAACAACCTCAACCATACCAAATCAACCGTAAACACATCTACAACAACCAATCCAACAAGCCCAAAAACACAAACTCAAAAGAAAACAAAGAAACAAGTTGGAAACTTACCAAAAAGTGAAGAAAATCCTTAAAACTCCAACTTGATCTCTTGAAAACCTTCAATCTCTTGAGTTTGGAAGCAACAAAATCTCTCCCCTTGAAGATGGTGGTGATGGCCGGCCAAAGAAGAAAGAAGAAGAAGAAATGCAAAGTCAAACCTCACTCTTCTCTTTAAACCAAACACTTTCCCCAAATCACTCTCCACCAAGCAATTTAACAAAATAATAATAACCCAATTATATCATCTTCCACTAGCTTAAATAAATCCATTTAAATACTAAAATATCTTTTGACCTATTAAACCCATTGACTTGTATATAATGTATATATTTCTATATACAAAACATATACACACTCCTTCCTCTTATCTTCTCACTTAATTAAACATACACTAAAAACCATATAATTAATTCTCAACAAATAATATTTTCAAAAATTTTAGGGTACTACTTGGGATATTACAGAAATTGTCCCAGTAGGCAAAAACAAAATAAGCATGTGTGAGAGGGTTTTTTACCCCATACTTCTGATGGAATGGTTCTTGCAATTTTGGCACTGCTAGATTTTTGAACCTTAAGGAACACGAGCCTAGGCTCGAAGAATTGAAGTCTCCACCTAGATGGGCTGGGAAAAAAAAGAGTGGATGACTCTATTCCTAAGGAATCCTTAACCCATATAGGGTTTAAAAAGTTGAATATGTATGGAAAATGTGAGAAATGACCCAACACCCTCAATACGCTTGGTTCATTGGAACCTGCCTTTCTTCCATGTCTATCTATTATATTAATTTTAAATTATTATGATATTATCTATATTACAAGCATAATTAAATAAAAACATATTAATTTCATAAAATAAAAATACAAAGAACACATAAATATAAAATAATGAATGGATACCTATACAAGGTTGAAACATACCTCTATTAATTTCCAAAACCCAACAAAGAAATTGAAATAAAATATAATAAAATAAAAAAGGCACCCTCAAGGTGGAAACATACTGTGAGCGGGGATTTTTGTCCCCACTCCTGGTGGAATGGTTCTTGCGACTTCGGCACTGTTTAGGCTCAGGGCCTTAGAGAACACGGACTTAAGTCCGGAGAAAAAGGAGTCGCCACCCGGACGGGCTGGAAAAAAGAAAGGGGTGGATGACTCACTTCCTAAGGAATTCCTAACCCCCAAATGGATTCGAAAAGTTGGGTACATGTGGGGAAGGTGAGAGATGGCCCAGCACCCCCACAACACCCGGTTCATTGAAACCGGCCTCCTTTACAGGTCTTAATATTATAGAATTCTTAAATATAATAATATTATCCATATTACACACAATAAAAATAAAGCATCGATATATTGAAAATCAAAACAATGTCCAAACAAAACAATTAAATGGATGCCCATCCAAGGATGGAAACATGTCCTTACATCCCATGCCTAAATAGGACACCCACCGAAAGGTAGAAACATGTCCTTTTCATTGGTTCTAAAATAGAAAAGCAATTTAAATTACCTGATATTTAACTAATGAGGTACCCACCAAGTGGGAACATACCTCTTATAAAATTTGAAAATCTAAATAAATCAATAAAAGTAAATAACCATTCATCATAAATAAATCATTCATAAAAGGTACTAAATATTAATAGAAAGTAAACATCCATCCATGATAAATTAGATAAACCAAACATTGAACTTAAATTAATTAAAGCATATAAAATAAATCAAAGCATAATCAAATATAAAATTGAATAAGGCAAATAAAGATTCAAATTAGGGCTACTGTTTCTATTTAAGTTTCTTTATTTCATGTGTTTAGGGTTTTGGAATTCATGAGTTTAAGCTACTGTGAGTTTTAATGGAATTAAAATGGATTAAAGTTTTATGATTTAAAAAGTTGGTAATGTTCTTTGATTAACCAAATTAGGGTTTGAGATGTAAAATCATGAAATTAGAGTTTGGACACTTTAAAACATTTAGATTTATGATTTACGGTTACTAGATTATTATTTTGTATTTACCATATTGAATTTTAAGCTTACTGTGTTTGAATTTTAGGTTTATAAGGTTTTAGAGTTTAAAGGATTAGGGTTTTAAAAATAATTAGGGTTTAAGGTTTTAAGGGAGTTAGGGTTTATTATTTTGGGTTTTGAAGTTGAATTAGGGTTTCGGAGAATACATTAGGTTTTAGGATTTGAAAAAAAACAATTGATAATTTTATGAAACTTTATGAAAATAAACAAAATGATTTAAGGTATATATAAACAGAAAAGATGTTTTTAGGGTTTGTGGAAAAAACAGACTCAAAATTAGGATTTTGAAAAGAAACAGGTTCAATTAGGGTTTTAAAATTTTGAAGAAGCAAAAATAACAATTTTAAGATTTTTGGAAAACAAATAAACGAATTAAGGTTTTTAAGCTTTAAAAAAAGTAAATTAAAGTTCTTAGGGTTTTTTTGATTTTGAAGAAACAGAAACAATTATTTTTTATTTATAGTGATGAAGCTACTGTGAATTCATGAAACAAATAAAGAAATTCATACATTCGTTTGTTGGTTTCACCAAAAATCACTTCTTGGATGAACAAGAACAAAGACAAGCTTTGCTGCCTTTGATGGGTTGAATTGCTTGTTTGCTCTCTCAAAAAGTCCAATTGATTCAAGGTTTTCCTCCTCAATTTCGGTCTCAATTTCTCCTCCCAATTTCCATCCGATTTCCTTCTTTTTTCTCCTCAATTTTGGTCTCAATTTCTCCTCCCAATTTCTATCCCAATTTTCGATGCCTTTTTTTTGTTGTTTTTGGTGTTCTTTATAGAAGATCTTTTTTATTCAATCTAGTTATTCATGGAATATAACATTAATTAAGAAAAGGAAACCGAAACCTAATTGTATTAGGTTTTGAAAAAATTTGTGTCGAAAAATTTCACTGGCAAAAAAAAAACTACTGCGGAAAAATTGCACTAGCAAAAAAGCTGCAGCAACCGGGGCAAAATTGGCCTACGGGCCATTTCGCCCGCAAAAAAAAACTGCGGGTGAAATGGCTTTGGCAATTTCGCCCATAGGAAAATCCTACGGGCGAAATGGCCCAAGGCCATTTCAGCGCACTGATTTTCGACGACGATTATTTCATTGCCGATTTTTTCGTCGCTGATTTTTATTTATTTATTTATTTATTATTATTATTTCTTTTTATTTTTTATTAATAAAAATTAGATACTAAAGCAAATATTATTTAATTAAGATAACACAAAATTTAGTTTAGAATAATTAAAATATATTGGACCATACAAAAATTATTTTGGACTAATTAAAATATATTAGACAAGACTGGGTCAAAAAAAGTTTTGGTCAAAAAAATTGGCAGCGCGCGAGCTGTAGGGCCCATGGGCTGTGCTGGCAGCAATTGCGCTGGCAAAAATGAGCGCAGTGGACCAGTTCGCCCCCAGATGCCTTTGGCTGCAAAATTGGTCAGCCTAATTCTCCCCCAGATGCCATTGGCTACGAAATTGGTGCCCCAATTCGCCCCCAGATTATTTCTGCGGCGAATTGGGCTGCCGGGCGATGCTCGTCGATTCGTCCGATTTTTTATTTTTTTTCACTTTTTATATTTTTCATATTTTTTATTTTTATTAAAAATAACTATGAAATAATATTAGTAATTAAAATATTATTAAAATAAATAAAATACCACAAAAAATTATTTTTGACTATCGGATTTGAATGGGTCAAAAATTAAGGGTTTACAGTTTGCCCCCTGCTTGAACGATCTGAGACTATAGCAAAAGAGAGTGAAAAGCAATAAGACTTAATTTTGATGAGATGGTTACTTGAATTTGATTTGGGTACTTGGACCCGAGACTAGATTGAATTTGGGTACTTGGAGCCGGGATTGGGTACTTGGACCCGAGATTGAATTTTATTTGGGCATTTGGACTCGAGATTGAATTTGATTTGGGTACTTGGACCCGAGATTGATTTGATTTGGGTGCTTGGACCCAAGATTGAATTTAATTTGGGTACTTGGACCCGAGCTTGAATTGGATTTGGGTACTTGGACCCGAGATTGGGTACTTGGACCTGAGATTGAATTGAATTTGGGTGCTTGGACCCGAGACTAGATTGAATTTGGGTACTTGGACCCAAGACTAGATTGAATTTGGGTACTTGGAGTCGGGATTGGGTACTTGGACCTGAGATTGATTTGATTTGGGTACTTGGACCCGAGACTGAATTGAATTTGGGTGCTTGGACCTGAGACTGAGTTTGACTAACCTTTTATCAGTTGAGAAGTCTGACTACTCCGGCTGTTCTATGCATTGTGGTTTTTTCACCCTCTAAATGGAACTTCATCGTTAGACCTTGGATCTTCATCTTTAGAATCGGATCTTCACCTTTGAAATCTGATCTTCATCCTTGGAGATCGGGTCTTCACCTTTCTAAATGGATCTTCATCCTTAGAGATCGGGTCTTCACCCTTGTAAATGGATCTTCATCCTTGTAGGTCAGGTCTTCATCCTTGAAAATGGATCTTCATCCTTTCAAATCGGGTCTTCACCCTTGAAAATGGATCTTCATCCTTTGAGATCGGGTCTTCACCCTTGAAATTGGATCTTCATCCTTTGAACTGGATCTTCATCCTTGGCATCGGGTCTTCACCCTTTGAAAACAGATCTTCATCCTTTGGACTTCGGGTCTTCATCCTTTGAAATTGGATCCTTATCCATTAGAGATTGGGTCTTCACCCTTGAAACACGGATCTTTATCCATTGGAGATAGGGTCTTCACCCTTGAAAATGGACTTTCATCCTTTGAAAATCGGGTCTTCACCTTGAAAAAGGATCTTCATCCTTTGGACTTCGGGTCTTTACCCTTGCTTCAACTTTTTTTAGTTGGGCTGATCTTTTGTCTTTTGCATCTTCATTCTTTTGAGAGTTCTAATGTTCCATTCTTTTGTTCTTCCTTTTTGCAAAAATTTAGCTATTTTTAATTGGACCTTATATCCTCTCCTTGCCCCCTGTGTGGCAAAATATTTGTAAGTGAGTTTGAAAATATTTTATATATAGACTCAAAAAATTGAAAAGGAGAAACTTTGCCCCCTATGTAGGCTCAAACCCATGATTTTTTTATGCGGGCTCTGATTTTTTTTATGCGGGCTCAAACCCATGACTTATAGTCGTTCCATCAACTCACAGACCAAGGTGTTCAGCAGAAGTGTTCTCATTGGTTCCTTTCATATAATCGTTTAGGTCTTGCATTGGAATAAAAGAATGCTTCCCATTTATGACTTTTATCTTTGAGATATTGAAAACATGAATAATGGAGGCCCCAAGCAGCAGAGTCAGGGATTCATCTATTTCGAATAATGTTTCAGCATGTCAGTTGATAGCTTCTTCATGACCTTGCCAATAATTATTTCCTTTGCCCAATGTGTCCTTTGGAGGTTCAACATATTTCTCTTAACTTGAAGGCTTTGTATGACAAAACATTTTTTTGATTTTTTGATTTTTTGA
This sequence comes from Garcia nutans, assembly GCA_947685225.1. Lineage (NCBI taxonomy): Eukaryota > Viridiplantae > Streptophyta > Magnoliopsida > Malpighiales > Euphorbiaceae > Garcia > Garcia nutans. The sequence continues at coordinate 7,510,944 of CANTUV010000003.1, read as the reverse complement.
ATTTTAATTTTGAAATCAAATGTTGGCTTTGCCAAATTAATGTCAATGTACCTCAGGACTTGATTTTTCCAAATTAACATATCTATAACATAACAACCCTAGTTACCATACTAAACTCGGGAATCATTTCTATTTAAGCAAGAACTGTTGCACTTCAGATAGGCACATACACATTACTTGGCCAAAGGTCTCATTGAGTTTAAATATTGTCTATCTCATATGCATGTTTATCCAAACTATCTCCACTAATAGACTCTACCTACCAAGAGAGATCAACGGGTCTTTGATAGGCTTGAAATGGGGTCTATAAGGGACATGGGTTAAATGAAAGCTATTTGTAAGTTGGGGCTGATGTGACACAATGGACAAACCTTCACACTACAAATTTCTTATTTGAACTTTGGGAAGTTAGGAGCAATCTTGCTAGACTCTAAATTCTTTATGTCTTATTGGCATTAATCTGGATCTTGATTAGGACAGTCTTTACCCTTGCAAAAAGTTTAAGACCCAAATTCGTTTCTTTTCTTCTTTTCCCTTTTCTTTCCTCTTTATTTTTCTTATTCTTCCCTTTTCTTTCTCTTTCCTTACTCTTCCCTTTCTTTTATCATTTTGTCCTTCTTTCTTGTAGGACTGTCAAGTACAGAACTTTCAAGAACTGAATGGCCTTTCTCCTTTTTCTTTGATTTTGATTGAATCTTTGGTTGGTTTGGACCAATTCAAGTAAAAAATGTCCTTATGAACCAAATTGAAGCCTTTTGTTGCATTAGGTAAAAGAGAACTTAGTTGGCTTTCAGAACCGCCTTTTTAGGTTTTATCTTTCTTTTTTCCTTTTTGTTTTCTTCTTTGTTTTCTCTTTTTTTTTTCTTTTATTTTCCTTCTTTTTTCTCTTTTTTTTTGTTCTAGCTCAAACAAAGTTATCTTGTTTGTACCAACTTGGGTCTCCAATAATGGATGAGTGGAGTGACATAAATCTTCTTTAACAGGGATAAATCATTTGTTACTCCGATGTTGTCTTGATATATTGGAGCTATTAGAAAAACTTCAACTACCCTTATGGTCTTAAAAACATCAACTACCCTTATGGTCTTAAGAACTTCAACTATCTTTATGGTCTTGAGAACTTCAACTATCTTCTTGGTCTTGAGAACTTCAATTATCCTCATGATCTTGACTAATCATTGCTTTCTTTGATCTTCTTGCCTCTTTATCTTAATGATCATAAGACTTGTCAAAAGTATCACAACAACTCAAGGTAGGATATTGGGGTTTGTAAGCCAATGAAAAGAAAGCTAAAATTTTATGAAGGCTCAAAGGGACAACTAGGGATTGATATTTAATTGGGTGGATACTGGTTGTTGGTTCGTCAAACAATGCCTAGATCATCTCTCTTTTAAATAAGTAGAGTTCAATTTCACCTCAAAAGTTTGTCAAAGCATGTTCTAAGACTAACTAGGACATAGACAAAGGTAATTATGTAGGAGTCCTCTCTAAGTAAGCATACACCACTCAATGCTATTAAGCAATTCCCTCACCTAGTAAAGTCATTCGAGTCATGATGCATGAATATATTAATTCATGAATTATCAAGCTAGATTCCTCATTGGTTGAGCACCAAAATGAGCAAAGACCAACAAAATTTTTGATAAAAGTAATTTATTCAAACAAATTTAAATTTGAAAAACACGATAGTTCCAATTAAATATTAAAGAAAGTAAAATTGAAAAGCAACATTCAAGCTAAGGTAAGTTTTTTGAGTTAAGCTTCTTTTCCTTTCACATCTTTAATACCCCCATCTTGAAAAGAGGATAAAACAAAATCTTCTTCCAATCCTTTTCCCACCATGAAGGTTGCCAGTGAAGGTACTCTTCCAAACTTTGCTGGTGAAGGTACTCTTCCAAACTTAGGCAAAGGATTGTTCTTGGTATTGGGCTTGTCCGGCTCCGGTAGCATACCACTATCGATTAGATCTTGGATCTCATGCTTCAATAGGGTACATCTATCAGTCTTATGTCCTTGAGTATGATGAAATTGACAAAAAGCCTTAGTATCGAATTTTGGGGATAATGGACTAGGCAAAGGTCGAGGGGCCAATGGCTATAATAGTACCTTCTTTTGTAGCTTGTTGAAGACCCAAGACAAAGGCTTCCCCAAATCTGAAAATTGCCTTCTATTTGCTTGACCGATTGTATTAACATCAACATCTTTTTGCGTGCTTTGATTTTCGGACTGGTAATTCCCTTTCTCATTCCTTCTTATTGAAAAGCAATTTTTCTCCCTTTCCCACTCTTCAATTTATAGACCAGCTTGGAGAAGATCTTTGAAATCCCTTATAAGGGTGTGAGACATTCTTTCATGGAGATTGGGCAGGATGCCTCTCACGATCATCCTTATTTGATCAGATTCATCGGGTCTTTTCTTGAGCAAAGCGGCCTTGTTTCTCTATCTCTTCACATAGTCCACAAAATTCTCATTTAGCCTTTGTCTAATGGACTCTAATTCCATTTGTAACACCCCTTCCCGACCTACGTGTGTAAGCTGAGTAGAGGTGCCACACTAACCTAATGTTGCTACCAATTTTACTTAGTCAAATTTTAGTTCCAATTTTTATAGAAATTTTGCCATAGTTTCACTTAAAAATTGAGTCCCAAGTGTCGACAAAACTGTTTTTTTTTTTCTGATTTTTGAAAATATTTTTACACAAACCAATGCAACCAAAATAATTCTCAGTACACTTCCAATAAATCCCCCTTATAACCTCAACTACAACCTGCAAAAAGGATTTACACTTCTTGTAACACCCCCATATCCAATGCCCACACACTACAACCACAACAATGTAGCATAAGTGCATCAAACATAGGGATGCTACGGTTTTCTTAATATTCAAAACACTTTAAACTTGATACAATACCCTTATCATTATACATTATAGAAAAGTAGATCATTTACTTATAAAACAAAACATATTAGTTATATATATATACATTTAAATATTACCCAGCGGAAGTTATAAAATATGTACATATTTACAAACACTTGATTACATATTTAAATATATCCATACTTTTACATTATAAACATTACTTTACAAAATATAAAGAAGTATACATGATTGGCAATTCTCTTCTGATCTTTAAGTTCCCAAAATCAACTCTTCAAGGTCTACTCTCACTTGGTCTTGATGAACTCTCGGGTTCGACTCTATCAGCTCTATTACCTACGCGATTAAACACTATCGCGCTAAGCCAAGGGCTTAGTAAGATAATTCATGCTAAAATGCAATGTCACAAATTAATTACATATATCAATCAAAAGCATATTATTTATTCAATATGTTGCTTTGTTCAATGTCACATCAATATTCATATAATAGCACCATTCATTATACTCATTTAAATTTATCATTATAGCCAACAACTATGACTTTATATACGTACCCTTTCCCAACCAGGTCGGTTGCCCTCCAATCCCAAGGGTCCGCAGGAGGCAAAAAGGCACGTATAACATTATCAGTAACATACCTTTCCCCATCCAGGTCGGTTGTCCAAGTTCGGTTGCCCATTCCAATGGGTCCGCATGGTTCCGCAGGAGGCAAATAGGTACGTATAATACTGACTATATCGAACCTTCCTCCTACCAGATCGGTAGTCCAAGATCGGTTGCCCAACCCACTGGGTCCGCATGGTTCTGCAGGAGACGGATAGGTCCTTTCATTAAACTTATCAATACCTTTTCAATTCATTTCTTTTTCACAAGCAAGTTAAGCAATCATTATATACAATATTCATTACATTATCTAAACACTCACATTATTATTCAATCCTATCATCAATGCATGCTTCAATCATATTTCATTTGAATCACTATAACATCTTTAGTATAACATTTCAATGTGCATTACTCATGAAACACATTACCATTCACAATGCATAACATAACATTATTCAATCTCAACAATGCAATTAGGGCAATTCAACCTCTTCACAACCTAATCCAAAAGGAATATTAGCAAAATGACCATATGAATAGTACATTCTGGTTTTAGACTCCATTTTATCCTTATTTTGAAAAATTGTATAAAATAATCTACTTGACTAAAAATTCTAAAATTTTTACAGAATTTAGTTTTGTATCTTAAAATCATTCCTTTAAAATTTCAGATCAAACTGAACACAAAATCTTGGTCAAATAGTTCACCTAACCAGACTGCCCCAATTGCCCTGCATCCTGGCAGCAATTCTGAACTTTGTGAATTCCATAAATCAAATTCAATCAACGTGGTTCCAAATTATTTTTCTCAAATACTAGACTCACTAAGAAACAACATATCCAAAATTCAATTGGATATGATTTTTCTACATTTTATTAAAAATCCCGAAATACAGCTGTCTCAGTTAAGGTACCTGCTGGAACAGGTCTAATAAAAATAATCTTTCTAAACTCATAACCATTCCAAAATCGAATCAACATATTTTTCAGTCATTCTAGACTCATAGAGACACAACATATCAAAAATTCACTTCAAAAACATTTCTCTATAATTAATTAAAAATCATACAAATCACAGCCTTTACTAATTGTAAAACAGAAACAATTTCACTAAACACAACTCTTACTCTTCCATCACCAACACCAACCCAACTTCTCATCTATCAAGCAAAATCAATACTTAAAATCACACCATAAGCAACTTAATCATACCATCATCAAATCACAACTCAACTCAAGCATAACTTAAAAAATAACAAGGGTAAACAAGAGCAAACTTACTAAATAATGAAATTCCTTGAAACTCCAACTTGTAACTTTGAAAACTTCCTTCACTTTGAACTTGAAATCATCAAAACCATCACTTGTTCTCTTGCTCTCTTCTCTCTTTAATGAGCCGGCCACCCAACAACAACAAGAAGAAGAAATGATCAAGAAACACAAAGTCAATAGGCATTAAATACCCATCCAAAAGAAAATTACTATAATACCCTCATCCATTTAACTAAGCTTTTGTCATATCTATACCCATTTAAGTAATTCACAACCAACACAAAAATATCCTCTTTCCTTGACTTTCCATTTTGACTACTTTATATGTTATATATATCACCATATAAGCAACATATACAATTATCTCTAAACCCTCTTTTCTTTCCCAACCACCATACAAAAACATTCTCTTCCCATTTCTCAATTCAAACCAACAACAACAACAACAAAACTTCTAGGGCATGCATAGGGATATTACAATTCTCCCCCTCTAAAAAGAAAATTTCGTCCTCGAAATTACCTGATATCAAAGCTGAAACAACTGCGGATATTGCTCTCGCATGGATTGTTCACTCTCCCAAGTCGCTTCTTCTTTTGCATGATTCTTCCAAAGAATCTTCACCAATGGCACTTGCTTGTTTCTCAATTCTTTCACATCATGTGCCAAGATAGCAACTGGTTCCTCTTCAAATGTCAAATCTGGGCTCACTTTGATAGACTCAAATGGCAACACATGAGATGGATCCGACCTATATCTCCTCAACATAGAAACATGGAATACACTATGAATACGATCCAACTCAGGTGGCAAAGCAAGTCGATACGCCACTGGCCCAACTCTTTCTAACACTTCATACGGCCCAATGAAACGAGGACTCAATTTTCCTTTCCGACCGAACCTCAAAATCTTCTTCCAAGGAGACACTTTCAGAAATACCTTATCTCCAACATTAAACTCTATATCTCTTCTTTTCAGATCTGCATAAGATTTCTGTCGGTCTGAAGCTGCTTTTAACCTGCCTCGAATCAACTTTACTTTTTCTTCAGTTTCTTGAATCAAATCAGGACCAACCAACTTATTATCTCCAAGCTCATTCCAACAAAGAGGTGTCCTACACCGTCTGCCATACAATGCTTCAAACGGTGCCATACCAATGCTGGATTGGTGACTGTTGTTGTAAGCAAACTCCACAAGAGGTAAAAACCTATCCCAACTTCCAGAGAAATCGATGACACAGCTTCTCAACATGTCCTCAATAATCTGTATCACCCTCTCTGACTGTCCATCCGTCTGTGGATGAAAAGCAGTGCTGAAGTGCAGTCGAGAACCCAAAGCACTATGCAAACTCTTCCAAAATCTGGAAGTAAACCTGGGATCTCGATCAGACACTAAAGAAGTTGGAACACCATGCAGTTTCACAATCTCATGGATATACAGCTCAGCCAATTTCTCCAAAGAGTAATCCATTCGAACCGGAAGGAAATGAGCTGTCTTAGTCAATCTATCCACAATCACCCATATAGCATCATGCTTCTTTTGTGTCAATGGCAAACCAGACACAAAATCCATTGTCACTCTTTCCCACTTCCATTCTGGCACTGACAATGGTTGAAGCAACCCGGTTGGAACTTGATGCTCTGCTTTAACCTTCTGACAAGTGAGACATTTCGACACAAAATCTGCAATGTCTCTCTTCAACCCAATCCACCAATAATGCTGTCTCAAATCATGATACATCTTCGTATTACCCGGATGCATAGCAAACACTGACTGATGTGCTTCTTCTAAAATGACTCTTTTCAATTCAGCATCATCGGGTACACACAATCGATTTTTAAACCAGAGACTCCCATCGTCTTTCACAACAAAATCTCTTGTTTTCCCATTCTTACAATCTGAAATAATCTTCTGAATCTTCTTATCGGCCAACTGAGCTTCTTTGATATGATCTAACAAAATCGGCTTCAATTGCAACTGTGCCAATAATGCACCATCAACACAAGGTACAAAACTGGCATGCAATGCTCTCAACTCAACAAGCAACGAGAGCGAGTAAACTGTTAAACCAGCTAAAGACTTCCGACTCAAGGCATCAGCAACAACATTTACTTTACCTGGATGATAGTCAATCAAGCAGTTGTAGTCTTTAATCAATTCTAACCATCTCCTCTGACGAAGATTGAGTTCTTTCTGGACACCCAAATACTTCAAACTCTTGTGATCAGTGTAGATGAAACATTTCTCCCCAAACAGATAGTGGCGCCAAATCTTTAATGCAAACACAATGGCAGCCAATTCCAAATCATGTGTCGGATAGTTAAGCTCATGCGGTTTCAACTGTCGAGATGCATAAGCTATAACTTTCCCTTCCTGCATCAATACACACCCCAAACCTCTATGTGAAGCATCACTGTAGATCACATATGGTTTGCCTTCAACAGGTAAAGTAAGAACAGGCGCTTGAGTCAACAACTCTCTCAACTGCTCAAAACTAGCCTGACACTGATCTGTCCACACAAATCTCACTCCCTTTCGAAGTAATCTGGTGAGTGGAGTAGCTATCAAAGAAAACCCTTTCACAAACCGTCGGTAATAGCCTGCCAAACCCAGAAAACTTCTAATCTCTGTCACAGACTTGGGTGGACTCCAATTCAGAATAGCTTCAACTTTACTTGGATCAACTCTAATGCCTTCCGCTGAAACAATATGACCGAGAAAAGCAACTTGATCCAACTAGAATTCACACTTCGACAATTTGGCAAATAACTGCTTCTCTCTCAAAATCTGCAACACAATCCGCAGATGCATATCATGTTCCTCTTCATTCCGCGAATACACCAGTATATCATCAACGAAGACCACTACAAACTGATCCAAATAGGGCCTAAACACCCTATTCATCAAATCCATAAAAGCTGCAGGTGCATTCGTTAGACCAAAAGGCATAACTAGAAATTCATAATGCCCATACCTGGTCTGAAAGGCAGTCTTCGGAACATCCTCAGCTCTGACTCTCAGCTGATGGTACCCATATCTCAAATCAATTTTAGAAAACACAGCTGCACCTTTCAATTGATCAAAGAGATCATCGATTCTAGGCAAAGGATATTTATTTTTAATAGTCACCTTGTTCAATTGCCTATAATCGATACACAACCTCATAGTACCATCTTTCTTCTTCACAAATAGCACAGGAGCTCCCCAAGGAGAAACACTGGGGCGAATAAATCCTTTGTCCAACAACTCCTGTAATTGCACTTTCAACACCCTCAATTCTGCTGGTGCCATTCTGTAAGGAGTAATAGAGATAGGAGTGGTACCAGGCAACAATTCAATACCAAACTCCACCTCTCTCTCAGGAGGCAATCCTGGCAACTCCTCTGGAAAAACATCAGGGAACTCTGCAACTGTGGCAATACTATCAATGGAAGAACCCTTCACTCTAGTATCTACCACATGAGCAAGATAGGCTTCACACCCCTTTCTAATCAACCTCCTGGCTGCAACAGCTGAAACAAATAAGGAGGCTAGCTGTTCCTACTCATTAGATACTATCACCTCTCTACCATCACCCGTTCTCAAAGAAACAATTTTCTTTTTACAATCCACCACAGCTCCATGTCGAGATAGCCAATCCATACCTAAGATCATGTCATATTCCTTAAATGGCATCTCAATCAAATCCCCAAGGAACTCCTCACCCTGCACCACTACTGCACTATCTCTATGCACCTTACTCACAACCACACTATGCCCTAATGGATTTGTCACCAACACATCAAATCCTAGGGACTCAGCATGCACATCAAATACAGGCAAAACAGATGCACTAATATATGAATGCGTGGAACCCGGATCAATCAAAGCAAGTACTGGAGTATTAAATAAAGAAAAAGTACCAGCTATGACTGCCGATGTATCTGGCTGCCTCTGCATAACATACATCCTCTGGGAAGATCCAACCTCCTCTGGTCTACCCTCCCTGGATGTAGCACCTCCTCTAGAACTGAATCCTGGTCTACCTCCCCGGCTGGCACCTCTGCCTCCTCTGCCTCCCCTCACACTAGCTTGAGAAGCAGCAGAATCAACTGGCATCTGCTCCTGCCTCTCAGGACAGTCTCTCACAAAGTGGTCAGGTGATCCACACCTGAAGCATACAGCTGGTCCACCACTCTTCCAACAAACACCTCTATGATAACCCCCACACTGAGCACATCTAGGTGGAGCGGATCTCTGAGTCATAGGGATCGGAGCACTTGCCACTGAAGCTGCAGGTCTAAATCTCTGTCTCTGGAACTGCACAGACCTACCAGCTGGTCTCTGGCTCCTACTACTCCGAGGAACAAAACTTCCTCTACCCCTCTTCGCAGAGGAAGACCCTGCCTCGAACTGGGGCCTTCTAACCCTAACCTCTTCTTCTGAAGCAGCTGCAATAACTTGAGCTCGCTCTATACTTCGAGCTGCTGTCACAAGCTGTGAGAAATCCTGATATCTGGATCCAGCCACTAAGCACATGATCGAGGGCCTCAATCCCTCCTCAAACCTCCTGCATCTATCAATCTCATCAGCAATGATACCCCCAGCATACTGACTCAGTCGAATAAACTCAACTTCATACTCAGTTACGGTCCGATGATCTTGCTTCAAATCTAGAAACTCTCTTTTCTTCCCATCTTTATACTCCCTAGGAGTATACTTCAACTCAAATTCCCTCAGAAAATCAGTGTAAGACAGTGTTGGAGGATCATCCATAGAATGGGGCACCGTCTTCCACCAATCGTAGGCATCTTTCTGCAGCAAAGATCTTGCATAGTCAAATTTTTCCTCAGGGGTAGCTTGTAACTGAATAAAGATCCTCTGTACTTTGTCAAGCCACTGTTCTGCTACAGCTGGATCAGTAGTACCAAGGAAATCCTCCGCTCCATACTTCCTTAGTTTATCATAGTGCCTCACAGATACCAAAGGCTGAGGGGGTGGTGGCACTGGTTGCACTGGTGCTTGTCTCATAACTTCCATCATATGTCTAAACCAGGCTGGCGGAACCTCCTCTCCAGCTGGTCTACCCGACACCGAAGCAGGTGCCTCCTCAACACTATCAACTCTAGCTCCCTCAGCAGGAGCGATACTCTCGGCACTACCCTCAATCGACTGACGTGAGTGAGAATCCATCACAACCTAAGTCTGCAAACACAACATACTACATCTTATTAAAGATCAGAGGTTGCCAATCCCAAACATGTATATTATTTCAAAACCAACTTTTTAAGTAAAATATTCTTTTTATTACATTTTACCTAGGCTGAGAATCTCAAACCTAGGCTCTGATACCAAAAATTGTAACACCCCTTCCTGACCTACGTGTGTAAGCTGAGTAGAGGCGCCACACTAACCTAATGTTGCTACCAATTTTACTTAGTCAAATTTTAGTTCCAATTTTTATAGAAATTTTGCCATAGTTTCACTTAAAAATTGAGTCCCAAGTGTCGACAAAACTGTTTTTTTTTTTCTGATTTTTGAAAATATTTTTACACAAACCAATGCAACCAAAATCATTCTCAGTACACTTCCAATAAATCCCCCTTATAACCTCAACTACAACCTGCAAAAAGGATTTACACTTCTTGTAACACCCCCATATCCAATGCCCACACACTACAACCACAACAATGTAGCATAAGTGCATCAAACATAGGGATGCTACGGTTTTCTTAATATTCAAAACACTTTAAACTTGATACAATACCCTTATCATTATACATTATAGAAAAGTAGATCATTTACTTATAAAACAAAACATATTAGTTATATATATATACATTTAAATATTACCCAGCGGAAGTTATAAAATATGTACATATTTACAAACACTTGATTACATATTTAAATATATCCATACTTTTACATTATAAACATTACTTTACAAAATATAAAGAAGTATACATGATTGGCAATTCTCTTCTGATCTTTAAGTTCCCAAAATCAACTCTTCAAGGTCTACTCTCACTTGGTCTTGATGAACTCTCGGGTTCGACTCTATCAGCTCTATTACCTGCGCGATTAAACACTATCGTGCTAAGCCAAGGGCTTAGTAAGATAATTCATGCTAAAATGCAATGTCACAAATTAATTACATATATCAATCAAAAGCATATTATTTATTCAATATGTTGCTTTGTTCAATGTCACATCAATATTCATATAATAGCACCATTCATTATACTCATTTAAATTTATCATTATAGCCAACAACTATGACTTTATATACGTACCCTTTCCCAACCAGGTCGGTTGCCCTCCAATCCCAAGGGTCCACAGGAGGCAAAAAGGCACGTATAACATTATCAGTAACATACCTTTCCCCATCCAGGTCGGTTGTCCAAGTTTGGTTGCCCATTCCAATGGGTCCGCATGGTTCCGCAGGAGGCAAATAGGTACGTATAATACTGACTATATCGAACCTTCCTCCTACCAGATCGGTAGTCCAAGATCGGTTGCCCAACCCACTGGGTCCGCATGGTTCCGCAGGAGACGGATAGGTCCGTTCATTAAATTTATCAATACCTTTTCAATTCATTTCTTTTTCACAAGCAAGTTAAGCAATCATTATATACAATATTCATTACATTATCTAAACACTCACATTATTATTCAATCCTATCATCAATGCATGCTTCAATCATATTTCATTTGAATCACTATAACATCTTTGGTATAACATTTCAATGTGCATTACTCATGAAACACATTACCATTCACAATGCATAACATAACATTATTCAATCTCAACAATGCAATTAGGGCAATTCAACCTCTTCACAACCTAATCCAAAAGGAATATTAGCAAAATGACCATATGAATAGTACATTCTGGTTTTAGACTCCATTTTATCCTTATTTTGAAAAATTGTATAAAATAATCTACTTGACTAAAAATTCTAAAATTTTTACAGAATTTAGTTTTGTATCTTAAAATCATTCCTTTAAAATTTCAGATCAAACTGAACACAAAATCTTGGTCAAATAGTTCACCTAACCAGACTGCCCCAATTGCCCTGCATCCTGGCAGCAATTCTGAACTTTGTGAATTCCATAAATCAAATTCAATCAACGTGGTTCCAAATTATTTTTCTCAAATACTAGACTCACTAAGCAAAAACATATCCAAAATTCAATTGGATATGAGTTTTCTACATTTTATTAAAAATCCCGAAATACAGCTGTCTCAGTTAAGGTACCTGCTGGAACAGGTCTAATAAAAATAATCTTTCTAAACTCATAACCATTCCAAAATTGAATCAACATATTTTTCAGTCATTCTAGACTCATAGAGACACAACATATCAAAAATTCACTTCAAAAACATTTCTCTATAATTAATTAAAAATCATACAAATCACAGCCTTTACTAATTGTAAAACAGAAACAATTTCACTAAACACAACTCTTACTCTTCCATCACCAACACCAACCCAACTTCTCATCTATCAAGCAAAATCAATACTTAAAATCACACCATAAGCAACTTAATCATACCATCATCAAATCACAACTCAACTCAAGCATAACTTCAAAAATAACAAGGGTAAACAAGAGCAAACTTACTAAATAATGAAATTCCTTGAAACTCCAACTTGTAACTTTGAAAACTTCCTTCCCTTTGAACTTGAAATCATCAAAACCATCACTTGTTCTCTTGCTCTCTTCTCTCTTTAATGAGCCGGCCACCCAACAACAAGAATAAGAAGAAATGATCAAGAAACACAAAGTCAATAGGCATTAAATATTATCCAAAAGAAAATTACTATAATACCCTCATCCATTTAACTAAGCTTTTGTCATATCTATACCCATTTAAGTAATTCACAACCAACACAAAAATATCCTCTTTCCTTGACTTTCCATTTTGACCACTTTATATGTTATATATATCACCATATAAGCAACATATACAATTATCTCTAAACCCTCTTTTCTTTCCCAACCACCATACAAAAACATTCTCTTCCCATTTCTCAATTCAAACCAACAACAACAACAACAAAACTTCTAGGGCATGCATAGGGATATTACACCATTAAGGTAACTTCCAACTCGACATTATACCCATATTGCTGGATGAAGGCCTTGTATAGCAAATCTCAACTCTTTTGTGTTCCTTCATTTAAGGTATTGAACCAATTTTGGATAACAGGGTCCAATGAAAGCATAAAGTACCTTGGAGTTTGAGCCTTAGTAGCTCGGGTAGACTGCATAGCAGTGATATACTGCTTCACATGGAGATGAGGATTTCCAGTTCCATCAAACTTCGCAAAAGATGGCATCTTGAACTTATACGAAACTTCTTCATCTAGCTCAAATAATTTGTCAACTTCGGACATCTCTTCGGTTTTTAGTTTCTTTTCAAATTTCTTTTCTAAATCAGCAATCATCTTTTCAACATCAGATGTCTCGGTCTTTTCAATAGTTGCCTTCTCAACAACCTTTGGCTCCTTTTTGTCTTGAGGATCTTGGTAATATTGAGCCTAATCATCATCATCAATGATTACCTTATCATCGTCAAAAGGTACTTCATCAACTTTAGCCTTCCCCTTGACTTTCTTGGTGCTAGCAAATGCTTCGGCATTGTTTTCTAAGATTGTAGTCAATTGGTTCTTCATGGTCTCAGCTAGGGCCTCTTTTATTTCTTCCATTTTGGCATTAATGGCTTCCTCCACCATTCTTTGAATTTGATCGGGCTCCATTGCTTTTGGTGAGCAAGTGATTGAGTCGTTGCTGGATACTTCATCTCCGATATAGGTTGGATTGTTGTAAGCTTTTGGACATTTGTAATCCAGGGCTGTGAGCCAGAAAGGATCAATGATATGAGATGCAAATGTATGCATGTATGCACAAACAATCAACGAAGAAAGATAATTAGGACATTCCTACCAACCTTATAACATCCACACACAAATGGCGAGTCTCTTTTCCTAGGTAATATGGTTAACAAAATACCAACATAGGGCATCTTATCTTCAAATAATTCCCTTGGACGTTTTAACCAATAGTTATATTTTCAAAAATGGAAATCAATTTATGATAATTCCCATTAATTAGGTTTTAATCCATTTAACCAACTAAAGTAGCTTTTATGCTATATTGGATTAAAACTAAATTAAGAGGTTTATTATAAGTAGATTTCTCACTTGAAAAATAACTAATGATTCATGCCAAAAACATTAATCATTCTTAGTATAAACTAGGCTCACAATTGATTTTTGTTATTTCTTAATTGACCTAAATAATTTGCTAGCACTTTCTAAGAAAAGGTTGGATAAAAACAATTTTGTTTCTAAGCCCATTGCAAAAAGATCTTAAACAAAATGGATTTTGGGCTTAGTATTTGGGCCATGAGCAAAAGAATTTTTGATTTATTTTTTAAAAAGTCTTATGTCCAACGACCATCTTGAAAGGTTTTGAAAATAGCTTTGGTCTTTTGGATTTTAAAGAAAAATTTATTTTGAGCTTACAATATACTTAGGCCATATTAGAAAAAAGAACAAACCAAATAAGCCATGATTTAAGCCAAGATAAATTAACCATAGTCAAACAATTTGCATTTGGGGGTAAAACCTAAAGAAAGTAGCTAGGCCAATTACATGAGCTTTAGTCTTTGGGTAAAAAGGCTTAGGTTCCTATAGCAAGTATATACCAAATGGTACAAGGCTATGAGTGGTTATGCCATGCTCGATCTCCATACCTTGAGTGAAAGTATGGTATCCCTTACATAACACAACACGGGTAACACGGACGTCCTAACTCACGCACACAATGTAATCTAATATGATGCAATGGATAATATCATTATAAGAAAGAATAGAATAATACAAAGACCAACGGAATCAACTTCTCTTATCCCCAGTGGAGTCGCCACTGTGAGCGGGGATTTTCGCCCCCACTCCCAGTGGAATGGTTCTTGCGACTTCGGCACTATTTAGGCTCGGGGCCTTAGAGAACACGGACCTAAGTCCGGAGGAAATGGAGTCGCCACCCGGACGGGTCGGGAAAAAGAAAGGGGTGGATGACTCGATTACTAAGGAATCCCCAACCCCCTAATGGGTTCGGAAAGTTGGGTACGTGTGGGGAAGGTGAGAAATGGCCCAACACCCCCACAACGCCCGGTTCATTGGAACCGGCCTCCTTTACAGGTCTTAATATTATAAATTTCTTAAATATAACAATATTATCCATATTACACACAATAAAAATAAAGCATCGATATATTAAAAATCGAAACAATTATATGGATACCCATCCAAGGATGGAAACATGTCCTTACATCCCATGCCTAAATAGGACACCCACTGAAAGGTAGAAACATGTCCTTTACATTGGTTCTAAAATAGAAAAGCAATTTAAATTACATGATATTTAACTAATGAGGTACCCACCAAGTGGAAACATACCTCTTACAACATTTTGAAATCTAAATAAATCGATAAAAGTAAATAACCATTCATCATAAATAAATCATTCATCAAAGGTACTAAATATCAATAGAAAGTAAACATCCATCCATGATAAATTAGATAAACCAAACATTGAACTTAAATAAATTAAAGCATATAAATAAATCAAAGCATAATCAAATATAAAATTGAATAAGGCAAATAAAGATTCAAATTAGAGCTACTGTTTCTATTTAAGTTTCTTTATTTCATGTGTTTAGGGTTTTGGAATTCATAAGTTTAAGCTACTGTGAGTTTTAATGGAATTAAAATGGATTAAAGTTTTATGATTTAAAAAGTTAGTAAAGTTCTTTGATTAACCAAATTAGGGTTTGAGATGTAAAATCATGAAATTAGAGTTTGGACACTTTAAAACATTTAGATTTATGATTTACGGTTACTGGATTATTATTTTGTATTTACCATATTAAATTTTAAGCTTACTTGTTTGAATTTTAGGTTTATAAGGTTTTAGAGTTTAAAGGATTAGGGTTTTAAAAAAATTAGGTTTAAGGTTTTAAGGGAGTTACGATTTATTATTTTGGGTTTTGGAGTTGAATTAGGGTTTCGAAGAATACATTAGGTTTTAGGATTTTAAAAAAAATAATTGATAATTTTATGAAACTTTATGAAAATAAACAAAACGATTTTAGGTTTATATAAACAGAAAAGATGTTTTTAGGTTTGTGGAAAGAAACAGACTCAAATTTAGGATTTTGAAAAGAAACAGGTTCAATTAGGGTTTTAAAATTTTGAAGAAACAAAAATAACAATTTTAAGATTTTTGGAAAACAAATAAACGAATTAAGGTTTTTAAGCTTTAGAAAAAGTAAATTAAAGTTCTTAGGGTTTTTTTGATTTTGAAGAAACAGAAACAATTATTTTTGATTTATAGTGATGAAGCTACTGTGAATTCATGAAACAAATAAAGAAATTCATACCTTCATTTGTTGGTTCCACCAAAAATCACTTCTTGGATGAACAAGAATAAAGACAACCTTTGCTGCCTTTGATGGATTGAATTGCTTGTTTGATCTCTCAAAAAAGTCCGATTGATTCAAGGTTTTCCTCCTCAATTTTGGTCTCAATTTCTCCTCCCAATTTCTGTCCCAATTGCCGATTCCTTTTTGTGTTGTTTTTGGTGTTATTTATAGAAGATTTTTTTGATTCATTCTAGTTATTCACGGAATATAACATTAATTAAGAAAAGGAAACCGAAACCTAATTGTGTTAGGTTTCAAAAAAATTTGCGTCGAAAAATTTTGCTGGCGAAAAAAAACTGCTGGAGGAAAATTGCGCTGGCAAAAAGCTGCCGCAGGGCAAAATTGGTCTGCGGGCCATTTTGCCGCACAGATTTTCGGCGATGATTTTTTCGTCGCCGATTTTTCCGGCGCAGATTTTTATTTTTATTTTTTTGTTTATTATTATTATTATTTCTTTTTATTTTTTATCAATAAAAATTCGATACTGAAGCAAATATTATTTAATTAAGATAACACAAAAATTATTTTGGACTAATTAAAATATATTGGACTACACAAAAATTATTTTGGACTAATTAAAATATATTAGATCGGACTATGTCAAAAAAATTGGCAGCGCGTGAGCTGTCGGG
The DNA here is from genome assembly GCA_947685225.1 of Garcia nutans. Taxonomy (NCBI): domain Eukaryota; kingdom Viridiplantae; phylum Streptophyta; class Magnoliopsida; order Malpighiales; family Euphorbiaceae; genus Garcia; species Garcia nutans. The sequence continues at coordinate 7,494,080 of CANTUV010000003.1, read as the reverse complement.
CCTGTGGGCTATGCCGGCAGCAATTGCGCTGGTAAAAATGGGCGCAGTGGGCCAATTTGCCCCCAGATGCCATTGGCTGCGAAATTGGTCCGCCCAATTTGCCCCCAGAATCCATTGGCTGCGAAATTGGTGTCCCAATTCGCCCCCAGATTATTTCTGCGGCGAATTGGGCTGCCACGCGACGCTTGTCGATCTGTCCGATTTTTTATTTTTTTATTTTTATATTTTTATTAAAAATAACTATGAAATAATATTAGTAATTAAAATATTATTAAAATAAATAAAATACCACAAAAAATTATTTTAGACTATCGAATTTGAATGGGTCAAAAATTAAGGGTCTACACATACCTTTTTCAACTTTTCTAAAAATAAAATATGACATCCATGAAAGTGAAAACATGTCCCTACAATCTCTTAAATAAAATGAAATGAAACAAATAGTAAAAAAACAAATTAACATCCATAATGATAAAATTAACACAAAGAGAGCAACAATTAAAAAAATAAAACAAAATTACATGAAGTTAACTACCTATATGTAAATCACCAATGATTTGACAATAACAAAATCCATAGATAAAAATAATAAGAAATTAATTAATTGAAACTTAAAAATAGTAACAAAAATTCCCAAAATTATTATCAAATCAAGTTTCAATAATTAAAAAAAATTAATAATGAATTCAGTCTGATAAATAATCTTAGATACAGTAAAGAAAACTGATTAAAAAACACAACGTGCATATTAATATAAAACGAAGAAAGTGTCAAACCATGGCACAATGAGACATCGCGAGCTCTTAGGTGAAATGACAAGCTAGCCTTCCTCGAGTCCAGTTTTGTAGAATGTTGCTTTTAAGATTTTCTAATTTTTTTGCTTTTAGAGATATTTTAATTAAAATACAAATTCTGTATGGTTTAAAAAACTCAAAATTATGCAACTTTAGTTATAAATTTTTTATTAAATTTTTATAAGAAAAACAAGATTAATCTATCACTTTATTCTAAAAAAATAGATTAGAGAATCTAAATTATAGTACTTTATGTTAGAGCATAGCCTAGCTATCTGCAAGTGCACAGGTCGTATCAAGTAATAAAGTGATGAGTAGAGTATCATTTCTATGAGGAGGGTTATTCTAAGTACCAAATATTTAAATTGTTATTATTTGGATAATAAAAGTCAGTTTATTTGAATTAAACTTAAATAAATTGAATTGTTTTGAAATTAAATCTAATTATTTTAAGCTTAGGGAGTCATCTTTATTGATTAATGGTTGGATTCTCCTAAATCAAGCTTTAGTCTATCTCGAGTACCAAAAGTAATATCCATTTAATCCTTACGTCTACTCTCATAATCATAAATAATTAAACTAATTCATTAATTTTTCTGAGAATCTTGAGTCAACCTCTTAAGAGTTTAACCTTATCTCTAAATGAAAAACTTAAGATTGTTATATTCATGGACTAATGTTATGCTTCCACTTTCTCTCCATCACATAATATCTCAATTCAACTAATTATTATCCAGATAATTAAAGCATTAAGATCAAATATAACAAAAAAATCAAGGATGAACTTAATTAAATTAAATAAATATATATTATACCATAATAAATTCAATATATGGGACCAACCCTAAATAGAGTTTAGTTCCTCATATTTGAAATAAAAACACAACATACATTGATTGAAAACATAATATCAAGAAAGAGCAAAATTTGATTCTTTAGATTGAAGAAGAACTCCACTTGGATCCTTGAATCTCTTCTTTGAATCCTATATACACTCTTCTCTCAAAAGAAAGACTAGAATTTTACTTGATACAAGTTACATAACAAAGTTCTAATCTCACTACAATTTTTCTTATATCTAAACTCTCACTTGCCTATGAAACTTTAATCTCACTTCAATATCTATAAACTTGAATACTTCAAACCATAGGAGGAAGTGTATTTATATAGAGTGTTTGAAATCTTCTTGGTGGAGGCAAGTTGGCAAATACTTGAATACAACTTCCTACTTCTGTTTGATTCTTCAATTTTCAACTTTTTTAGCTTAAAGTCATAAATTTTAGTACCATCATCATGGCATATGGATGCCACGGTCATGGCCTGGGTTGGAATGAACTATTTTGGGAGATTTTCCAGCTATAAATGGCAGCTAAGTGGGCTACGATCATGGTTTTTGAATACCATAGTCGTGGCTTTAAAAGGCAAGTTGTAAACTCTGACTTTTCTTTGTTTTCTTCACTTAGTCAGTAAGCAAATGGATCCCATGGGTATTACCCTTAAATTCCATGATTGTGACATTGGTTTTCCTTCTAGAACTTGTATTTTTCTTCATTTTTTGATGTGGCAGACTCAATTTGAAGTCCATGGTTGTGGCCCTGAAGAGCCATGGGCATGGCTTTTAAATCTTCTTCATTTTTACTTACTTTTCTTCAATTTTATATCAATTATCATTAAAACCTTGTATCTTACCTTTCCAAGCTAAAATAAAAGAATTCTAACTCAAACATACAAAATTCATCAAATTCAATTGGAAAATAATTAAAATTATGGTTAGAATTACTCATAATATTGATCAAGTTTCACTCTATCAAACTCCCACAAACTTAAACCATTGCTTGTCCTCAAGAAATTGAAGTTTGTCACTATATATAATCAATTATCAAACTTTAGATATGCAAATATTCTTTTTTTGCAAACTTAGCCTAGTCTCATATGCATGTCTAATTGAGCTTTCTCCACTAATAAATCTCACTAATTCAAGGAAAATCAGAAGGACTTTTATTAGCTTGTAATGGGGTCTATATAGTTGAGGGCTAAAATAAAGCTAAATGAAGTAGGTTACTTATCTTTCAAAATAAAACATTGAGTGCAACTCTTGTATTTGTAGAGGATCCTTGGGTCTTTGCTCCTTTCTTGCCTCCTTTTTATGCACTAGGATATTTTTTTTAAGTTTTTTTTAGTTAATATTGAGGATGTATTTTTATTTTTATAAACTCCCCTAAACTTTAAACTTTAGAGTTTATTGTAAATTTTAAAGGAGATTTTCTATATTATTCCTCCATAATGGAGCAATTCTATTTTGATAAACTTTTCAAGATAATCAATCTTGAAAGGGGCAATTGTTTTGGTTATTTAAATCAAAGAACAACTTAAGCTAAGATTTATTTTTAGGCTCAAAGGGAAAAAATAAGGGCAAAGTTAAAATTGTTGTATATTAGATTTTTTGGTTCAACAAATATTGCCTAAATAATTTTTCCCTCTACTTAACAAGATTCAATTTCATCTCAAAAGCTCTTTTAAACATGTTCTAGGCCTAGATAGAAAATAATATAAAAGAATATAAACTTTTCTAAATATTTAATAACCAATCACTTTTTAATTAAATTCAAGAGCTCATTTGGTTAAAAATCCATAAAGTATAGTTATTAAAATAAATTTTGATCTTAAATTTCAAAAATTTTAATTGTGAAATTTTAACATATAAAATCACATATATGAAATCTATTGTGAACTCGACAAATTAATATATTTCATTCATATAAATCACATATAAAATCAATATAAACCAATATTAAAACATACTCAATATATAATAATGATTCATAATAAAACCATAAGTTCAAATATTCTAAAGATGTAAAAACAAGTATAAAATAAAATATCCATAAGAAAATTAAAACCAAAGTACCACAAGAGTTGAAATATTCTTCAATGAAGTTGAGGGAAAACTCCCCCAAACTTTAGACATCACTATCCTCAATGGTCACCATCACTATAATGATCACCGAGTAGAGGGGGCTACTATATAGGTGGTTAGTACAATCCAAACTGGACAAAAAAGGTGTTAATCTACTCGCTTAGTCCAGTCATTTGGGTAGAGATAGTGCAAACCTCATGCTCTACACCTCTAAGCGCTGCTCCAGGTTGTCAAATCTTTGCTCCCAGGCGTCATTTTTGTGATTCTTTTCATTTTAAAAAGCATTCAATCTATTAGAAATATAATCAAATGTGTTTGGTGGAGCAGAAGGATTGTATTCGGAAGGGCAAAGAGAAAAATGATGTTGCTCTGCTGGTTCCTCAAATTCATCTCCTTCTCCAAAAAGTTCCTCTTCATCAATATTGATATCAACATTAGGTGGTCCTAATACTACATACTGTCTACCCCTCTTCTCTATTAACATCATAGCTAGAACAATACCGATGTCAATTATTGTCTTACCTGGTGTAGGTGTGAGATGATCACAACTAATATCTAGGTACTCAGCAATTTTGGTGATCATACCTCCAATAAAAATTTTTTTGGTTTGTTTAACTACTTCATCACATCATTTGGCAAACCAAAAATTGGAGTTGAAGGGTCTTTCTTGCATATCACAATAAATGAAATGTAATTCCTTTGAGTTCATAATGCCTTCATTCTCACCTTTACCAAAAAATGGTATTGGCTAAGGCAACATAGATATTTCTAAAAAATGTTTGTAAAATTAGAAGCTTTGGAGATTTTGCTATTAAACCGATCCAAACCTAATAATCTAATCCAAGTCTCCTTTTCATCAAACCCCTCGATTCACCCACTAGTGCCTTAATTGTAATATCCCAAAATTTTAAAAATTTTAATTTTTAAAAATTAAATAAATAATTTAACAGTATATATATATATTTAAGTGAAAAAGTAAAATGTGTATATGATATATATATATATATGTAGATATATATAATATATAAAAGTCAACATTTTAACTTAGTCAAATGTTATTTTAAATTATTGAAAAATTAATTATGTTGTTAGTGGTAGATGATTTTTTTATATTAAGTAATATATATATATTACTTGGTGGAGAGTGAAAGTGTGATATTTGTATGGTTAAAAGAGTGTTAGTTGGATAAAGATGAGTGAGTGATAATCTTCTTCTTCTTCTTTCTCCATTGAAGGCCAGCTATCTCCATTAAAGGAAATGAGAAATTTGCTTCCTGCAAGCTCAAGTAATTAAAGGATTTCAAGTGTTCAAGTTGGAGTTTTGAGGATTTTCTCCATATTTAGTAAGTTTCTAACTTGTTTCCTTGATTTTCTATGAAAGTTTGTATATGTGTGAATTGGATGTTTGGTCTTGTATGTTTTAATGGTTTGTATTGGTATGTATGAAGTTCTTTTGAGTAGTTAACTGTGAATTTAGGGTTCGATTGAAGAAATGGTTAAGTTTGGTGAAGAGAATAAGAGTTTTGGGTTATTTAATTTTTGAGTTGTGAAGTCATGGTTTTAAATTGTGTAATTTAATTTTAATTGAGTTGTTTTGATGTATATACAAGTATTTTATGGTAAAATGATGGATTTGGTTGAGTTTGAATAGAGTTGAAAAGGGTAAAGAAAGATAATTTTGGATGTGACAATTATGTGTTGATATTAGGATTTTAGCTTGACATGCCCGGTGACACGACCATGTTTTTGGGCATGTCAATGGTTCTGTTTTTAGTGTTGGTGACACATGAAGTGACACGCTGTAGGCCCTTAATTTTTTATCCAGTCTGGTCTGATATTTTTTATATAGTCCAGAATAATTTTTGTGGTATTTTAATTAAATAATATTTATTTTAATGTTTATTAGTTATAATTTTTAATAAAAATAAAAATGTTAAAGTTAAATAAATAAATAAATAAAAAATCGGCGACGAAGGTGAATCGACCAGGCCAATTCACCCGTAGGAAATTCCTGCAGCGAATTGGTTGGCCGCCCAGTGCTGGCGCTCGCAGCTCACAATCCTCGCAGTTTTTGCCAGCAAGTTTTTTGCCAGCTTAATTTTTCAATGCAGTTTTTTTCAAAACCAAATTCTATTTGGTTTTAGTTTCTTTTCCTAATTGATTTTAATTTTCTTAAACAATTAGAAGTAGGTTTATGATTTTTCCTATAAATAACAAATTAAAACTCATAATTAAGGGAGGAAAAATTAGTTTTTTAAGGAGGAAAACTTTGGACTTCTTATTGAGGAAAAAAAAAGATAGAAAAACCCTAGCAAGTAAGAGACATTAGCAATAAGAAGCAATCAACAATCCATCAAAGGCAGCAACACTACATTTGTCATTGTTCATCCAGAAATTAGTTTTGGTGGAACCAACGAATGGAGATTTGATTATAAATCTTTGCTTCGATTATATTTACAATGTTATTGCCATATTTTCTTTTAAATACATCTATCATTGATTTTTGTTTCAGTAACCTAAATCATTAAACTTGGTAATATGTTCATCCAGTAGCCTTAAACAGTGATTAAAACTTCAAAACCCTAAAACTATTCTTTTCTTTTCAGAAACCTTAAAACCCTAAAGTATTTCTCTCCCATTTCCAAAACTTCAAAAACCCTAAACTACTCTTCTGTTTCCAAAAACACCCTAAATTTTTTTCCCCGAACTATTTTCATCTAAACCATAACTTTTTGTCCAAAATTTCCAAATGTTTTCTTAAATCTCCAAACCCTAATCTTCTTTGCATTTTCTAAAAATCATAATTATTTTTATAAAACTCTAAACTATTTTCTTAAATCCTAAAATCAAATATGTTTTTCAAAATATCAAAAAATCCTAATTCTCTCAAAACCCAATACAATAAACCCTAGTTTTCCTAAACCCTAAATTCTTAAAGCATCAAAACTTTATGATAAATTCAACAACACCCTAAACCCTAATCCAGTGAACTTAAAACCCAATCTAGTAAATCTAAACCCTAAAGCCATAATCCAGTAAACCTAAAATCACAATCCAGTAACCATGAATTATAAACTCTGATGTCTTAAGATTCCAAAACCCTAATTTCACGATGCTACCCTTAAACCCTAATTTGATTAACCAAAAAACCTTACTACTTCTTAAATTTATAAAACCCTAATTCATTCCAATTTTCCAAAATCTTTACAGTAGCCTAAATAATAACAATAATAATTCTAAAATCCCAAAATCCTAAATGTTAATTAAAGAACTCTAAATTGAGACATAAACCTAAATTTGTATCTTTACTTGCTTTATTTAATTTTAGATTTGATTATGTAGTTTATGATATGTTTTGATGGTTGATTTAATTTCAATGCTTGATTTATTTAATTTATCATGGATGGATATTTTCTTTATTGTTATGATTATTATTTGTTCGTTTTAGTATTCAAATTATAAGAGGTATGTTTTCACTTTGTGGGTACCTCATTAGTTAAGTATCATGTAATTTAAATTGCTTTTATATTTTGGACCAATGTAAAGGACATGTTTCCACCATTTGGTGGGTGTCCTATTTAGTTTAAACATGAATGATGTAAGGACATGTTTTCATCCTCGGATGGGTGTCCATTTATTTACTTTGTTTAGACCTTACTTTGATTTTTATATAATGATGCTTTATTTTAATTGTTGCATGTAATATGGATAATATTATTATATTTAAGAATTTTATAATATTAAGACCTACAAAGGAGGCTGGTTCCAATGAACCGGGCGTTGTGGGGGTGTTGGGGCATTTCTCGCCGTCCCCATACGTACCCAACTTTCCAAACTCATTAGGGGGTTGGGGATTCCTTAGGAATTGAGTCATCTACCCCTTTCTTTTTTTCGGCCCGTCTGGGTGGCGACCCCATTTTTCTCTGGGATTAGGTCCGTGTTCTCTAGGGCCCCGAGCCTAAACAGTCCCGAAGTCGCAATAACTATTCTACCATGAGTGGGGGCAAAAATCTCCGCTCACAATGGCGACTCCACTGGGGATAAAAGAAGTTGATTCCATTGGTCTTTATATTATTCTATTCTTTCTTATAATGATATTATCCATTGCATAATATTAGATTGCATCGTGTGTGTGAGTTAGGATGCCCGTGTTACCCGTGTTGTATTATGTAAGGGATACCATACTTTTACTCAAGGTATGGAGATCGAGCATGGCATAACCACTCATAGCCTCATACCATTTGGTATATACTTACTATGGGAACCTATGTAATATCCCAAACTATACCCTAAAATTTTGGAATGCTTATTGTTGTATTTGGATTAAATGTTATAAGTGTATATATGTTTAAGCGGGAAGATAAGAAAGGAAAGAGAAGGGTGTATTAATGCTTAAGAGGAGTGTGTATATGTTGTATATATAGAGATATATACAATATATACAAGTCAACTTATGAGATGGTCAAATGAGAGTTATTGATTATTTTAAATGGAAATTTATTTAAGTGGAAGATGATATTTGTAATATTATAATATTTAAATTGCTTGGTGGAGATTAATTATAGAATTCTGTGGTTTAAGAGACATGTGAATGGGTTGACTTTCATTTTCATCTTCTTCTTTCTTCTCTTTGGCCGGCCATCACCATAGCTTGAATGAGAGGGATTTTTATTGCTCTCTAACTCAAGATTTGAAGGTGTTTTAAGAGATCAAGTTGGAGTGTGAAGGGTTTTCATCACTTTTGGTAAGTTTTCCAACTTGATTCTTTGGTTTTCTTTTGAGTTTGTGAATTGAGTTTGGTGAATGGTTGTTGAAGATATGTGTATGGTTAATTTTGATGTGTTTGAGATTGTGTTGTCTATTTGGCTTTGATTTTGGGGTTGGTTTGAAGGAAATGTTAAGTTTGGTGAAAAGAAAGCAAGAGTTGTGGATTGTGTATGTGTTGAGTTGTGATGATGGTTGTGATTGTGTTTTGATGTATGTATTGAGTTGTTTTGGTGTTTATGCAAGTTTAGTATGGTTTATTGATGGTTTTGGGTAAGTTTGTTTGGAGTGGAAAAGGGTAAAGTATGATGTTTGTTGGATGTAGTATTGTTGGTGTCAGAATCAGGATTTTTTGCCTGACACGCCCCTGAGCATGGCCAAGTCTTTGGGCGTGTCGATGGTTCTATTTTCTGGATGGGCAACATGACCAGTGACATGCCCATGTCACTGAGTGTGTCACAGCTACTGTTTTGTTGGTAGATTGACATGTCCAGTGACACACCCATGTCACTGAGTGTGTCATAGTTTCTATGTTGAAGGAGAATTGACACTTCCAGTGACACGCCCATGTCACTGAGCGTGTCAAAGTTTCTATGTTGTGGATTTAGGGCATGATCAGGGGCACGCCCGTGTTGTTGAGCGTGTTATTTGTAGAGTTTGCCTTAGTTGGTTCTTGTTCTTATTTTCTTATGTTTATCACTAAGTGAGCGTGTATATTTATAATTGGATTAGGTTTTGAAGAGATTGAGTTGCCCTAATCCATGTGTTGAAGGATTCTTGGAAGAGGAGGTTGTTAGATTAGTGTGAGTTGCTCTTAAGGTAAGTACAAACCTTAAATTATTGCATACATTTACATGACTTTGGAACTTAACACATTTGGATGGAAATGTGTTAAGTAACCCACAACATTGTTGATGCATATGAATAATGCTATGTTTTGCATAATGTGAGCTATGTGAATTATGTGTTGAGGATTCGAAATATATGAACAATGTAAGTTGTGATGTGCACTCAAATGATGAAATGTGAAGCCATTGATGTTGGCTATAATATTGTAAATGAAATATTGAGGCATTGTGCCTAGATGTTTATGAGAAAATGAGAATGGATTTGATAATGAAATAAAGAAAAGAATTGTGTGCTAGTATGTTATTCAATTTTCAGAGTTTTGTTATTGGTGGCATGCCTAAAAGTAACAATCCCTTGAAGCTAGGTTGGGCTTGGTCCTTGAAGCCAAGTTGGGTTGATGCTTTGCTCCCCTTGAAGTTTGGTTGGGCCTAGTCCTTGAAGCCTAGTTGGGATGTTACATATGAGATGTTTCTCATTGTGATAATGAATCGCCTATGAGCTTGATAAATGTGATTATTGAACCAAAACAATAACTCTGGAAGTTGAATGGCATATTAGTTTCTTTTGGGCCCATGTTTGTCTTTGCTTTAATATGAACTTTGAATGATGAAATAAATGAATAACATGATGAGATGTAATGTTATGAAACATGGCATTCTTGAATATTGATTCTAATGCTTGAAAGTGTGACATTGGCATTACATTTAAAGCATATTATCATCATGGTTAGTACCACTAAGCTGTTGGCTTAGTGCAATTATGGTTCATCACGCAGGTGATAGGGTAGAACCGGAGAGTTCAGCTAGACCGAGTTGAGTCTAGGTTTGTGATTCTTTGTGAAGTGTTGATTATTGGACTTCAAGATCAGAGACGAACTGCCAAGCATGTATAATTCTATATTTTTTTATTTATGTATTTTGATGTATATATATATATATTTTTAGTAAAAGTGGGCGGCACCACAGGATAATTTTTATTGATTATCAAAAAGAGTACAAACCCTTCATAAAAAGGGAAGTTCAGTACCTGTGACTAAGCAAAGCGAAAGTATGGAGTATCCACACTCTCCAAAATGATTAAGCTCTTAACAAAATTAGGCAAAGTAATGAAAGAGTTAAAATTAAATGTTGTTACATGGAATCTACTAAGCTGAGCAAGGTGATGCGCCACTTGATTGGATTCCCGAACAGAGTGCTGAATCAAGCATTTGTTAGACCTCATTGCAGTACGAATCCGATCAACAAGAATGGAATCCGCATTCAGAATCCCCTCAATTTGTTGAGCTAACACAAGATTGTTAATTTCAATGATAAACCCTTTATAACCAAGACTCAAGCACCAATCAATACCAATGGACAATGCTGCAAGTTCGGCCTCATAAGGCGAGTTTGCAAATAAACAGAAAGAAAAACCAGCAATGAATATAACCAAGAATCCGCTACATTTTTCGCTGCTTATTAAGTAAACATTTTATCTATTATGTTCTATAATATAACTTAAATGTTTTAAGTTTTCTCAGGTTGTTAATTAGAAAGATTGGTTTGTTTCAAATGGAATGTGAAATCTTTGTATCCGGTATACGGGTATTACATATTGACAGTATAAGTGGTATATGTATACGGGGTATAGGGGTGTTACAATTGTTTTGTTATCAGAGCCTAGGTTTTGAGGTTCTCAACCTAGGTGAATTGTAAGAGAAAAGGAAAATTTTGATTTTAAAATATGGTTTTTGAATAAGATACATGCATTGGCACTGGCAGTTTCTAATCTTTGATGAGGTATATTCTGCTGTGTTTGCAGAGATAGGTAGTGATGGCGTCTCAGTCACGTCAGTCCATAGAAGGTAGTGCTGAGAGTGTAGCCCCTGTTGAGGGTAGAGAAAGAGCTAGGGTTGAGAGAGTTGGAGAGGCACCTGCTCCTGTGCCAAAGAGACCAACTGCTGGATGAGATTCCGCCAGTTTGGTTACGCATATGGTAGAGTTATTGAGGTAAGCTCTAGTGCAACAACCGCTACCGCAACCACAACCACAAGTACCGGTGAGGCAGTATGATAAATTGAGGAAGTTTAGGGCTGAAGATTTCTTTGGTACTACAGATCCTGCAGTAGCTGAGCAGTGGTTGGATAGAGTTCAGAGGGTATTCATTCAGCTGCAAGCTACTTCTGAAGAGAAATTTGATTATGCTAGATCACTGCTGTAGAGAGATGCGTCTAATTGGTGGAAGACAGTTCCACATGCCATGGATGATCCACCGACTTTGACTTATGGTGATTTTCTGTGGGAGTTTGAGCAGAAGTATACTCCGAGGGAGTATAAGGATGCTAAAAAGATGGAGTTTTTGAATCTAAGACAAGGTAACCGGACAGTGACAGAGTATGAGATTGAGTATATCCGGTTGAGTCATTATGCCAGTGGGATTATTTCAGATGAGATAGACCAGTGTAGGAGATTTGAGGAAGGGTTGAGACCCTCTATTATGTGTATTGTTGCTGGTTCTCGGTACCAAGACTTTTCTTAGTTGGTTGCAGCAGCTAGGAGTGTTGAGAGAGCACAGGGTATTATAGCAGCTGCTACTGAGGAGGAGACTAGAGTAAGGAGACCCCAGTTTGAGGTAAGGTCTTCATCTATGAAGAGAGGCAGAGGAAGCTTTGTTCAGAGAGTCAGTAAGGGCCAGAGGCAGCCTACTAGGTTAGTACCATATCAGAGGCAGAGATAGAGACCTACAGTTTCTGTAGCTAGTGCTCTGACTCCAGTGGTTCATAGATCTATTCCACCTACATGTGTTTATTGTGGTACGGCACATGGTGGTGCTTGCTGGAAAACGGGTGGACCAGGAGTGTGTTTTAGATGTGGGTAGCCTGACCATTTCATTAAAGATTGCCCTAAGTTACTGGTAGATAGACAGATTGATACTGCAACTTCTTGACCCAGTGTCAGCAGAGGAGGTCGAGGGGGCAGAGGTTTCAGTAGAGGTGGCCGACCTAGGATTAGTCAAAGAGGAGGCTTTACATTTGAAGGTAGTAGGCCAGATGAGGCTGGGCCATCTCAGTGAGTGTATGTGATGCAGAGGCAGCCGAATAATTCAACAGTCATTGCGGGTATATTTTCTTTATTTGGCATTTCAGTTCTTGCTCTTATTGATCCAGGATCTACTCATTTATATATAAGTGCATCCATCTTGCTTGTGTCTGAATTGCATTCTGAGTCCCTAGGATTTGATGTCTTGGTGACAAATCCTTTAAGGCATAGTGTGGTAGTTAGCAAGTTGCACCGAGATAGTTCAGTTGTAGTGCAAGATGAGGAGTTCTTGGGTGATTTGATTGAAATGCCTTTTAAAGAGTATGATTTGATTTTGGGCATGGATTGGTTGCCTAAGCATGGAGCTATGGTAGACTGTCAAAATAAGTGTGTTACCCTGAGAACTAGTGATGGTAAGAGTGTGATGGTATCTAGTGAGCAGAGACAACTTGCATCCCTGTTTGTTTCAGCTGTTGCAGCTAGGAGGTTGATTCGAAAGGGATGTGAGGCTTATCTTGCTCATGTGGTAGATACAAGGGTAGTGGGTTCTCAACTTGATAGTATACCCACAGTTGAAGAATTCCCAGATGTTTTTCCTGAGGAGTTACCATGGATACCCCCTGAGAGAGAGGTTGAGTTTGGTGTCGATTTGTTTCCTGGTACCACTCCCATCTCTATTACTCCCTATCGAATGGCACCTACTGAGTTGAGGGAATTGAAGGTGCAGCTGCAGGAGTTGTTGGATAAAGGGTTTGGTCGCCCTAGTGTTTCTCCGTGGGGAGCTCCTATTTTGTTTGTGAAGAAGAAGGATGGTACTTTGAGATTGTGCATTGATTATAGACAGTTGAACAAGGTGACTATTAAGAATAAGTATCCTTTGCCTATGATAGATGATCTCTTTGATCAATTAAAGGGAGCAACAGTTTTCTCCAAGATTGATTTGAGATCGGGATACCATCAGTTGAGAGTCAAAGCTGAAGACATATCTAAGACAGCTTTCCGCACAAGGTATGGGCATTATAAGTTCTTGGTGATGCCTTTTAGGTTGACGAATGCACCAGGAGATTTTATGGATTTGATGAATAAAGTGTTTAGACCTTATCTAGATCAGTTTGTGGTTGTCTTTATTGATGATATTTCGGTGTATTCCTTTAATAAGGAGGAGCATGACAAGCATCTATAGATTGTATTACAGACCTTGAGGGAGAAGCAGTTGTATGCTAAGCTGTCTAAGTGTGAGTTTTGGCTTGATCAAGTGACTTTTCTCGGTCATGTGGTTTCACCAGATGGTATAAGAGTTGATCCGAGTAAAGTTAAAGCTATTTTGAATTGGAGTACACCGAAATCAGTGACTGAAGTTTGAACTTTTCTGGGCTTGGCAGGCTATTATTGACGATTTGTGAAGGGTTTTTCTTTGATAGCTACTCCACTCACCAGATTACTTCGGAAGGGAGTTAGATTCGTATGGACAGATCAGTGTCAAGCAAGCTTTGAGCAGGTGAAAGAGATGTTGACTCAAGCTCCTATTCTTACCCTGCCTGTGGAAGATAAACCATATGTGATTTACAGTGATGCTTCACATAGTGGTTTAGATTGTGTTTTGATGCAGGAGGATAGAGTCATAGCTTATGCTTCTTGGCAGTTGAAGCCACATGAGTTGAATTATTCGACGCATGATTTAGAGTTAGCAGCCATAGTGTTTGCTTTGAAGATTTGGCGACACTACTTGTATGGGGAGAAATGTTACATCTATACAGATCACAAGAGTTTGAAATACTTAGGGGTTCAGAGAGAGCTGAATCTTCAGCAGAGACGGTGGTTAGGGTTGATTAAAGACTACGATTGTTTGATTGATTATCATCCTGGTAAGGCAAATGTTGTTGCTGATGCCTTGAGTCAAAAGTCTTTGGCAGGTTTGACAGCTTATTCGCTCTCATTGCTTGTTGAGTTGAGAGCGTTGCATGCTAGTTTTGAAGCATGCAATGATGGTGCTTTGTTAGCTCAGTTGCAATTGAGACTGGTGCTATTGAATCAGATTAGAGAGGCTCAATTGGCAGATGAAAGAATTCAGAAGATTGTGTCAGATTGCCAAAAAGGAAAAAGTAGAGATTTTCATGTGAGAGATGATGGTAGTCTTTGGTTCAAAAATAGATTGTGTGTTTCTGATGATGCAAGATTGAAAAAGACTATTTTAGAGGAAGCACATCAGTCGGCTTTTGCTATGCACCCTGGGAATACCAAGATGTATCATGATTTGAAGCAACATTATTGGTGGTCGGGTATGAAGAGGGACATAGCAGAGTTTGTATCTAAATGTCTCACTTGTCAGAGAGTGAAGACCGAGCATCAAATTCCTTTAGGGTTGCTCCAACCTTTAACAGTGCCAGAATGGAAATGGGAACGTGTAACGATGGATTTTGTGACTGGTTTGCCGTTGACTCAGAAGAAGCATGATACCATTTGGGTGATTGTTGATCGGTTAACAAAGACAACTCATTTCCTTCTAGTCCGAATGGACTATTCTCTGGAGAAATTGGCTGAGATGTATATTAGTGAGATAGTAAGATTGCATGGAGTTCCAATTTCTTTAGTGTCTGATTGAGATCCCCGGTTCACTTCAAGATTTTGGAAGAGTTTGCATAATGCTTTGGGTTCTCGGTTGAATTTTAGCACTTCTTTCCATCCTCAGACTGATGGGCAGTCAGAAAGGGTGATACAGATTTTGGAGGATATGTTGAGAAGCTGTGTTATTGATTTCTCTGGGAGTTGGGACAGATTTTTGCCATTGATGGAATTTGCCTATAATAACAGTCATCAATCCAGTATTAGAATGGCACCTTATGAGGCATTCTATGGTAGAAGATGCAGGATGCCTCTATGTTAGGATGAAGTTGGAGAAGGTAAGTTGGTTGGTCCCGATTTGATTAAAGAAACAGAAGAGAAATTGAAGATAATTCGGGATCGTTTGAAAGCAGCCTCAGATCGGCAAAAATCATATTCAGATTTGGAAAGGAGAGACATAGAGTTCGATGTAGGAGATAAAGTATTTTTTAAAGTGTCTCCTTGGAAGAAGATTTTGAAATTTGGCTGCAAAGGGAAATTGAGTCCTCGTTTTATTGGACCTTATGAAGTATTGGAGAGAGTTGGACCAATTGCTTATTGACTTGCTTTGCCGCCTGAATTGAATAGAATTCACTATGTCTTCCATATTTCTATGCTACGGAGGTACAGATCAGACCCATCTCATGTTTTGTCAGTGGAAACTATTGAGGTGAGTCGAGATCTGACTTTTGAAGAAGAACCAGTGGTTATCATGGCACATGAAATGAAAGAGTTAAGAAATAAGAAAGTGCCACTTGTGAAGGTTCTTTGGAAGAATCATGCTAAGGAAGAGGCAACTTGGGAGAATGAGTAAGTGATGCGAGACCAGTATCCACAGCTATTCCAGACTTGAGATCAGGTAATTTCGAGGATGAAATTTATTTGTAGAGGGGGAGAATTGTAATATCCTAAACTATACCCTAAAATTTTGGGATGCTTATTGTTGTACTTGGATTAAATGTTATAAGTGTATACATGTTTAAGTGGGAAGATAAGAAAGGAAAGAGAAGGGTGTATTAATGCTTAAGAGGAGTGTGTATATGTTGTATATATAGAGATATATACAACATATACAAGTCAACTTATGAGATGGTCAAATGAGAGTTATTGATTATTTTAAATGGAAATTTATTTAAGTGGAAGATGATATTTGTAATATTATAATATTTAAATTGCTTGGTGGAGATTAATTATAGAATTGTGTGGTTTAAGAGACATATGAATAGGTTGACTTTCATTTTCATCTTCTTCTTTCTTCTCTTTGGCCAGCCATCACCATAGCTTGAAGGAGAGGGATTTTTGTTGCTCTCTAACTCAAGATTTTAAGGTGTTTCAAGAGATCAAGTTGGAGTTTGAAGGGTTTTCATCACTTTTGGTAAGTTTTCTAACTTGATTCTTTGGTTTTCTTTTGAGTTTGTGAATTGAGTTTTGGGAATAGTTGTTGATGATATCTGTATGGTTAATTTTGATGTGTTTGAGATTGTTTTGTCTATTTGGCTTTGATTTTGGGGTTGGTTTGAAGGAAAGGTTAAGTTTGGTGAAAAGAAAGCAAGAGTTGTGGATTGTGTATGTGTTGAGTTGTGATGATGGTTGTGATTGTGTTTTGATGTATGTATTGAGTTGTTTTGGTGTTTATGCAAGTTTAGTATGGTTTATTGATGGTTTTGGGTAAGTTTGTTTGGAGTGAAAAAGGATAAATTATGATGTTTGTTGGATGTAGTATTATTGGTGTTGGAATCAAGATTTTTGGCTTGACATGCCCATGAGCACGGCCAAGTCTTTGGGTGTGTCAATGGTTCTATTTTCTGGATGGGTGACACGACCAGTGACACCCCCATGTCACTGAGCGTGTCACATTTACTGTGTTGTTGGTATATTGACACGTCCAGTGACACGCCCATGTCACTGAGCGTGCCATAGTTTCTGTGTTGAAGGAGAATTGACACGTGCAATGACACGCCCATGTCACTGAGCGTGTCAAAGCTTCTGTGTTGTTGATTTAAGGCACGATCAGGGGCATGCCCGTGTTGTTGAGCATGCTATGTGTAGAGTTTTCCCTAGTTGGTTCTTGTTCTTATTTTCTTATGTGTATCACTAAGTGAGTGTTTATATTTACAATTGGATTAGGTTTTGAAGAGATTGAGTTTGCCCTAGCATGTATAATTCTATATTTTTGTATTTATCCATTTTGATGTATATATATATGTAAATGCCGCTACATTTTCCGCTGCTTATTAAGCAAATGTATTATCTATTATGTTCTATAATATAACTTAAATGTTTTAAGTTTTCTCAGGTTGTTAATTAGAAAGATTGGTTTGTTTCAATTAGAATGTGACATCCTTGTATCCGGTATATGGGTATTACATATTGAGAGTAAATGTGGTATATGTATACGGGGTATAGAGGTGTTACAACCTAAGCCTTTTTACCCAAAGACTAAAGCTCATATAATTAGCCTAGTTACTTTCCTTAGGATTTTACCCCAAATGCTTGTTGTTTGACTATGGTTAATTTATCTTGGCTTAAATCTTGGCTTATTTGGTTTGTTCTTTTTCTAATATGACCTAAATACATTGTGAGATCAAAATAAATTTTTCTTTAAAATCCAAAAGACCAAACCAATTTTCAAAACTTTTCAAGATGGTCTTTGGACATAAAACTTTTTCTAAAAATAAAATAAAAAATTCTTTTGCTCATAACCTAAATACTAAGCCCAAAATCCATTTTTTCTAAAATCTTTTTACAATGGACATAGAAATAAAATTATTTTCATCCAACCTTTTCTTACAAAGAGCTTGCAAAATATTTAGGTAAATTACGAAACACCAAAAATCAATTGTGAGCCTAGTTAATACTAAGAAATAATTAATCATGGGCTTGTTTTTGGCATGAATTATTAGTTACTTTTTTTAAGTGAGAAATAAATTTATAATAAACCTCTCAATTTAGTTTTAATCCAATATAGCATAAAAGCTATTTTAGTTGGTTGAATGGATTAAAACCTAATTAATGGGAATTATCATGAACTGATTTCCATTTTTGAAAATATAACTATTGGTTGAAACGTCCGAGGGAATTATTCAAAAAACAAGATACCCCAAGTTGGTATTTTGTTAACCATATTACCTAGGAAAAGAGACTCACCATTCGTGTGTGGATGTTATAAGGTTGGAAGGAATGTCTTATTTATCCTTGTTTGTTTATTGTTTGTGCATACATGCATACATGCATCACATGTCATATCATTGATCCTCTTTGGCTCACAGCCCTGGATTATGATAGTTCAAAAGCTTACGACAATCCGACCTACGCCGAAGATAAAGAATCTAGCAACGACTCAATCTCTTTTTCACCAAAAGCAATGGAGCCTAAACAAATTCAAAGAATGGTGGATGACGCCCTCAATGCCAAGATGGAATAAATAAAAGAGGACCTGGCTGAGACCATGAAGAACCAATTAGCTGAAATTTTAGGAAATCATGCCGAAGCATCTGCTACCACTAAGAAGCCAAATGACAAAGGGAAGGCTAAAGTTGGTGAAGTGGTTTTTGATGATGATCAGGTGATCATTGATGATGATGATGATGATTGGGCTCAATACTTCCAAGATCCTCAAGACAAAAAGGAGCTAAAGGTTGTTGAGAAGACAACTATTGAAAAGACCAAGACATCTAATATTGAGAAGATGATTGTTGATTTAGAAAAAAAAATTGAGAAGAAGCTAAAAATTGAAGAGATGTCCGAGATTGACAAACTATTTGAACAAGATGAGGAGGTCCTTATAAGTTTAAGATGCCTTCCTTTGCAAGATACAATGGTACTGGAACCCTTATCTCCATGTGAAGTAGTACATCACTGCTATGTAGTCTGCCCGAGCTACTAAAGCTCAAACTTTAAGATATTTCATGCTCTCATTGGACCCTATTGTCCAAAATTGGTTCAACACCTTAGAGGAAAGTACTCAAAAAGATTGGGACATGTTGTACAAGGCTTTCATCCAATAATATGGATACAATGTCGAGATGGAAGTTACCTTAATGGAAGTGGAGTCCATTAGACAAAGCCAAATGAGAATTTTGTGGACTATGTGAAAAGGTGGAGAAATAAGGCTGCTTTGCTCAAGAAAAGGCCCGATGAATCTGATCAAATAAGGATGATTGTGAGAGGCGTCCTGCCCAATCTCTGTGAAAGGATGTCTCACACCCTTATAAAGGATTTCAAAGATCTTCTCCAAGCTGGTCTACATAATAAAGAGTAGGAAAGGAAGAATCGCTTTTCAATAAGAAGGAATGAGAAAGGGAATTATCAGCCTAGCAATCAAAGCACGTAAAAAGAAGTTAATATTAATGTGACTGGTCGAGGAAATAAAAGATAATTCTTAGAATTGGGGAAAGCTCTATCTTGGGTTTTCAACAAGCTACAAAAGAAAGGGTTATTACAACCGTTGGCTCCTCGACCGCTACATAATCCCCTGCCACCAAACTTCAATGCCGAGGCCTTCTGTCAATTTCATCAAATGCAAGGACATAAGACGGATAAATGTGCTCGTCTAAGGCATGAGATCCAAGACTTGATTGACGGTGGTAAGCTACCCGAGCTAGATAAGCCTAATACCAAAAGCAATCCTCTACCTAAGTTCTACAGAGTGCCACTGTAATATCCCAAAATGTGCCCTAGAAGTTTTGGGTATAATTGTTGTTTTAATTGGATTTAATGTATATGTGTATTTGGAAAGAAAAAGGAAGTGAAGAGAGTGTATATGTTGTATATATAGCAATATATACAACATATACAAGTCAAGTTAGTGGAGGTCAAAGATGAATAGTTAATGATTTTTAATTAATTAAGTTAATTAATGGAAATGGAAAATTTAGTGAGTGGATTGAGATATTTGGAATATTTTAATATAAACGCTTGGAGGAGAGGATTTTGAGGAGAGAGTGGTTGAGATTTGACTTTGTTTCTTCTTTCCTTCTTTCTTCTTCATGGACCACTTGCTCTCATTTTCCTTTCTTTCCTTTTTTCTCTTCTTTTGGCCGGCTAGCAAAGAATCAAGAGAGCAAGAGGGAGATTTGATCTTCTAAACTCAAGATCTAAGGAAGTTTTCAAGTGATCAAGTTGGAAATTTAAGAGTTTCTTCATCCTTGGTAAGTTTCCTCTTGATTCCTTGATTTTATTTTAAGATGTGTTTGAGTTTGTTGGTTGATTGTTGATGGTATGTGAATATGTTTGATTAAGATGTGTTTAAGAGTGTTTGGTTCAAGTGATTTTGGATTTTGGGGTTGGATTGAAGGAAAGAGTAAGTTTGTTGGAAGAGAAAGTGTTGTGGGTGTGTTTTGGTTTGTGGTGATGATTTTGACTTTTGTTGGATGTATGTTTTTAGTTGTTTTGGTGTTTTTGCAAGTTTGTTATGGTTCTTGGGTATGTTGAGCTAAGTTTGTTTGAAGTGGATTTTGGTGAAAGGAAGTGATTTGTTGGATTAAGTGTTGTTTTTGCCGGAATCTGGATTTTTGGCCTGACACGCCCATGAGCACGGCCAAGTCTTTAGGCGTGTCGATGGTTCTGCGTTCTTGGATGGGTGACACGAGTAGTGACATGCCCATGTCACTGAGCGTGTCATAGCTACTGTGTTGGTGAAGAATTGACACGGCAGTGAATATGCCCATGTTGTTGGACGTGTCAATGTTTCTGTGAGACAGAATGTATTACACGTTCAGTGACACGCCCGTGGTTCTGAGCGTGTCAAATCTTCTGTGTTGTGAGTTTAGGGCACGGTCAGGGACACGCCCGTGTTGTTGAGCGTGTCATGTATAGGGTTTGCCCTAGTTGGTTCTTAGTCTTATTATCTCATGTGTATCTCTAAGTGAGTATGTATTATCACCTTTGGTTTAGGTATTGAAGAGGTTGAATTGTCCTAACCTAGGTGGTGAAGAATTCTTGAAAGATAAAGGTTGTAGATTGGTATGAGTTGTTCCTAAGGTAAGTACAAACTACATTGTTGCATGCACTCACATGATTTGATATTTAACATATTTGATTATACATATGTTAAGCAATTGCTTACAGGGTTAAAACATTTGATGATATGATGAAATATGAAAGGTATGTTAATGCAATTGGTTGTGTATGCTTGAATGATCAATTGATCTAATGTAATTTGAGATATAATGAGATATAAAACCAATGTGATTGGCTATGATGATGGTGTTAATGCAATTGATATTGTATATTATCTTGATGAGATATGAAGCCATGGTTGTTGGCTATAATGATGCTAATGAGATGATTGAGGCATGGTTGCCTATTTTGATTATGAGATATGAAGCCATGGTTGTTGGCTATAATGATGAAAATGAAATGAGAAATGAATTGAGAAAGAAATGTATAAAGATTTTGTGTCTAATGTGTCATTCAACCTTCAGAGTTCTGGGTTTGGCGGCATGCCTATAAAGTACTGGATAGGTGAAAAGACTGGGTCGTAAGCTGATTCCAGTTGATAAATGTGAAATGTGAATTATAGTAACAGTCTTGCCCGGTTGAGGATCACCTCAGTTTATCCAGGTTGAGGTCTAAAAGACTGGGTCTGTTACAGGTAACAGTCTTGCCGGGTTGAGGATCTCCTCGAGTTTAGTCGGGTTGAGGTCCAAGAGACTGGGTCTGTTACCCTATCCATGGATAGAGATATATGTATCGCCTACGGGCTTGATGATTATGATTATGGACCAAAGCAGTAACTCTGAATTTTGAATAACATATTAGTGTCTTTTGGGCCCAAGGTTGTCTTTGTTTTCAATGTGATGTATGAATGATGAAATAAACAAATAATGAGATTCTTGAAAATTGTTTATATGTTTGAGATTATGACATTTACATTTCATTAAAGTATAATATTATTATAGTTTGTACCACTAAGCCATTGGCTTAGCGCGATTGTGATTCATCGCGCAGGTGATAGAGAAGAACCAGAGAGTTCCTCTAGACTGAGTAGAGTCTAGATTTTGAGGCGTTGATAGTGGAGCTTAAAGATCAAAGACATACTGCCGAACATTTATATATATTTTATGTTTTGTAAAACTTGAGTTTTGATGTATAAGTATTTGTAAATATTTGTTATATTTTCAGCTGTGTTTTAAATAAACACTTTATTTATTGTGTTTATAATTTCTTTTAAATGATTTAAATTTGTTCATGTTTTTGAAAAGGGATGAGTCGTTTGTTTAGTAAACCGTGGCATTTCTATATTCAGTATACGTATATTACGATCGTATTAGCATGCTATGTACGTATACGGGGTATAGGGGTGTTACAGCCACCACCAGCAACCTTCATGGTAGGAAAAGGATTGGAAGAAGATTTTGTCTTATTCTCTTTTCAAGATGGGAATGTTGAAGATGTGAAACGAGAAGGAGCTTAGCTCAACAAACTTTCCTTAGCTTGAATGTTGCTTTTCAATTTTGCTTTCTTGGAACAATTGTGTTTTTCAAATTTAAATTATGTTTGTTTGAATAAATTACTTTCATCAAAATTTTTGTTGGTCTTTGTTCATTTTGGTGCTCAACTAATGAGGAATCTAGCTTGATGATTCATGAATTTATGCATCATGACTTGAATGACTTTACTAAGTGAGGGAATTACTCTATAGCATTAAGTTGTGTATACTTACTTAGAGAGGGCTCCTACATAATTACCTTTAGGTCCTAGTCAGCCTTAGAACATGCTTTCACAAATTTTTGAGGCGAAATTGAACTCTTCTTATTTAAGGGAGAAATGATTTAGGCATTATTTGGTTAGCCAACAACTAGCATCCACCCAATTAAATATCAATTCCTAGTTGCCCCTTTGAGCTTTCATAAAATTTTAGCTTTCTTTTCATTGGCTTACAAACCCCAACAACCTACCCTGAGCTGTTGTGATACTTTTGACAAGTCTTATGATCACTAAGATGAAGGGGCAAGAAGATCAAAGAAAGAAATGAATAGTCAAGACCATGAAGATAATTGAAGTTCTCAAGACCACAAGGGGAGTTGAAGTTCTTAAGAACATAAGGGTATTTGAAGTTTTCCTAATATCTCCAATATATCAAGACAACATCAGAGTAAAAATGATTTATCCCTGTTAAAGAAATTTTATGTCACTCCACTCATCTATTATTGGAAACCCATGTCGGTACAAACAAGACAACTCTTTTAGAGCTAGAACCAAAAAAAAAAGAAAGAAGAAAAGAAAAGAAGAAGAAAAAAAGAAGAAGAGAAAAAAAAGAAAAGAAAAAAAAAGAAGAAAAGAAAAGAAAAAAAGGAGGGAAAAAAGCAAAGAAAAAAAAGAAAGATAAAACCTAAAAAGAAGGTTCAGAAAGCTAGTTGAGTTCTCTTTTACCTAAAGCAGCAAAAGGCTTCCATTTGGTTTATAAGGACATTTTGACTTGAATTGGTCCAACCCAACTAAAGATTCAATCAAAATTGGAGGAAAAAAAGGAGAAAGACTATCCAGTTCTTGAAAGTTCTGTACTTGACAGTCCTACAAGGAAGAAGGACAAAATGATAAAATGCTCAAAGAAAGGGAAGAGTAAGAAAAATAAAAGAAAGAAAAGGGAGAAGAAGAAAAGAAATAAATTTGGGTACCAAACTTTTTGCAAAGGCCAAGACTATCCCAATCAAGATCTAGATTAATGCCAAGAAGATAGAAGGAATTTGGAGTCTAGCAAGATTGCTTCCAGCTGCCTAAAGTTCAAATAAGAAATTTGTAGTGTGAAGGTTTGTCCATTATGTCACATCGGCTCTAACTTACAAATGGCCTTCATTTAACCCATGTCCCGTATAGACCCCATTACAAGCCTATCAAAGACCTGTTGATCTCTCTTGGTAGGTAGAGTCTATTAGTGGAGATAGTTTGAATAAGCATGCATATGAGATAGACAATATTTAAACTCAAATGAGACCTTTGACCAAGTAATGTGTATGTGCCTATCTGAAGTGCAACAAATCTTGCTTAAATAGAAATGATTCCTGAGTTTAGTACGGTAACTAGGGTTGTCATGTTATAGATATGTTAATTTGAAGTAAAATGACATTGATTTGACAAAGCCAACATTTGATTTGAAAATCAAAATTCAATATATATATATATATGTATACATAATATATAAAGCCTTCAAGTTAAGGGGAGTATGTTGAACTGTCGAATCTTGAAAGACACATTGGGCAAAGTAAATGATTATTGGCAAGGTCATGAAGAAGCTACCAACTGACATGCTGAAACATAGTTTGAAATGGATGTATCCCTGGCTCTACTGCTTGGGGTCTCCACCACTCATATTCTCAACATCTTGAAGATAAAAGCCATAAATCCAAAGCTTTCTGTCATTCCAATGCAAGACTTGAACTAGCATCAAAAAGGAATTGATGAGAACATTTCAGCTGATCACCTCGGTCTGTCAGTCGATGGAACCATTGTAAGTGTTATTCATGCATATCATGCATACATGAGCATATCACATTGTATTTTCTTTTATTGTATTGTCTATTCTTTGTCAAAGTGAACAACAAACACACTGTGAAGTAAAGAATCATAAAGAAGATATTGAATCAGGGGGGCATGGAAGAACCATTGCTTGAGAAAGCTCTATTCATTTCACAAAAGAAAGAAGAGATGCATGCTTATGCAAAGAACAAGACAAAATACAAACATCAATCAGAGCCTGCATTAGAAAAATTATTGGTTTGAGCCTACACAGGGGGAAAAGTTTCTCCATTTTAATTTTTGAGTTTATGCGTATACAAAATATTTTCAAATTCACTTTCAAATATAGTTCAGGATCAAGTATCCAAATCCAGTTAGGATCGAGTATCCAAATCCAGTTAGGATCGAGCATCCAAATCCAATTAGGATCGAGCATCCAAATCCAGTTTAGGATCGAGTATCCAAATCCAGTTTGGATCGAATATCCAAATTCAGTTTAGGATCGAGTATCCAAATCCAGTTTAGGATCGAGTATCCAAATCCAGTTTAGGATCGAGTTTCCAAATCCAGTTAGGATCGAGTATCCAAATCCAATTTAGGATCGAGTTTCCAAATCCAGTTAGGATCGAGTATCCAAATCTAGTTTAGGATTGAGTATCCAAAATCCAGTTTAGGATTGAGTATCTAAGTTCAGTTTAGGATCGAGTATCTAAGTCCAGTTTAGGATCGAGTATCCAAATCTAGCTTCATGTCCAGAACCCAAATCTACCCTTAAGTCCAGAACTTAGCTCGGGTCCAGAACCCAAATTATCCTTAGGTCCAGAACCTAAAATCTCTCTTAAGTCCAAAACTTAGCTCGGGTCCAGAACCCAAATTACCCTTAGGTCTAAAACCTAAAATCTCTCTTAATTCCAGAACTTAGCTCGGGTCCAGAACCCAAATTACCTTTAGGTCCAGAACCTAAAATCTCTCTTAAGTCCAGAACTTAGCTCGGGTCCAGAACCCAAATTACCCTTAGGTCTAGAACCTAAAATTCCTCTTAAATCCAGAACTTAGCTCGGGTCTAGAACCTAAAATTACTCTTAAGTCCAGAACTTAGCTCGGGTCCAGAACCCTAATTATTCTTAAGTCTAAAACTTAGCTCGGGTCCAGAACCCTAATTATTCTTAAGTCCAAAACTTAGCTCGGGTCTAGAACCCAAATTATCCTTAGATCCAGAACCTAAAATCTCTTTTAAGTCCAGAACTTAGCTCGGGTCTAGAACCCAAATTACCCTTAGATCCAAAACCTAAAATTACCCTTGTGACCAGAACTCTAACCGGGTCCAAAACCCAAAACCTCAACCATCTCAGAAAAATTAAGTCTTATTGCTTTTCACTCTCTTTTGCTGTGGTCACAGATAGTTCAAGCAGGGGGAAAACTGTAGACCCTTAATTTTTGACCCAGTCTGGTCCGATATTTTTTATATAGTCCAGAATAATTTTTATGGCATTTTAATTAAATAATATTTATTATTCATACTTTTTAATAAAACTAAAAATGGTAAAGTTAAATAAATAAAAATAAATAAATAAAAAATAAAAATCGGCGACGGATTTTTTCATCGCCAAAGGTGAATCGACCAGGCCAATTCGCCCACAAGAAATTCCTGCGCTGAAATGGCCCAAGGGAAATTTTCCCACAGGAAATTCCTGCTTCCTACAGTGAAATGGCCTTGGGCCAATTCGCCATAGGAAATTCCTGCTGCGAATTGGCTGGCCGCCCAGCGCTGGCCCTCGCAGTTTTCGCCAGCACAATTTTCGAACGCAATTTTTTTCAAAACCAAATTCTATTTGGTTTTGGTTTCTTTTCCTAATTGATTTTAATTTCCTTAAACAATTAGAAGTAGGTTTATAATTTTTCCTATAAATAACAAATTAAAACTCAGAATTAAGGGAGGAAAAATTAGTTTTTACTGGAGGAAAACTTTGGACTTCTGACTGAGGAAAAAAAAGATAGAAAAACCCTAGCAAGTAAGAGACATTAGCAATACGAAGCAATCAACAATCCATCAAAGGCAGCAACACTACCTTTGTCATTGTTTATCCAGAAATCAGTTTGGTGGAACCAATGAACGGAGGTTTGATTATAAATCTTTGCTTCGATTATATTTACAATGTTATTGCCATATTTTCTTTTAAATACATCTATCATTGATTTTTGTTTCAGTAACCTAAATCATTAAACTTTGTAATATGTTCATCCAGTAGCCTTAATCAGTGATTAAAACTTCAAAACCCTAAAACTATTCTTCTCTTTTCAAAAACCTTAAAACCCTAAAGTATTTCTCTCCCATTTCCAAAACTTCAAAAACCCTAAGCTACTCTTCTGTTTTCAAAAACCTTAAAAATCCTAAATTATTTTCCCTAAACTATTTTCATCTAAACCATAACTTTTTGTCCAAAATTTCCAAATGTTTTCTTAAATCTCCAAAACCTAATCTTCTTTATGTTTTCTAAAAATCATAATTATTTTTATAAAACTCTAAACTGTTTTCTTAAATCCTAAAATCAAATATGTTTTCCAAAATATCAAAAAACCCCTAATTCTCTCAAAACCCAATACAATAAACCCTAGTTTTCCTAAACCGTAAATTCTTAAAGCATCAAAACTTTATGACAAATTCAACAACACCCAAACCCTAATCCAGTGAACTTAAAACCCAATCTAGTAAATCTAAACCCTAAAGCCATAATCCAGTAAACCTAAAATCACAATCCAGTAACCATGAATTATAAACTCTAATGTCTTAAGATTCCAAAACCCTAATTTCATGATGTTACCCTTAAACCCTAATTTGATTAACCAAAAAACCTTACTACTTCTTAAATGTATAAAACCCTAATTCATTCTAATTTTTCAAAATCTTTACAGTAGCATAAATAATAACAATAATAATTCTAAAATTCCAAAACCCTAAATATTAATTAAAGAACTCTAAATTGAGACATAAACCTAAATTTGTATCTTTACTTGCTTTATTTAATTTTAGATTTGATTATGTAGTTTATTATATGTTTTGATGGGTGATTTAATTTCAATGCTTGATTTATTTAATTTATCATGGATGGATATTTTCTTTATTGTTATGTTTTCACTTTGTGGGTACCTCATTAGTTAAGTATCATGTAATTTAAATTACTTTTATATTTTGGACCAATGTAAAGGACATGTTTCCACCTTTCAGTGGGTGTCCTATTTAGTTTAGATATGAATGATGTAAGGACATGTTTCCATCCTCGGATGGATGTCCATTTATTTACTTTGTTTGGAGATTGCTTTGATATTTATATAATGATGCTTTATTTTAATTGTTGCATGTAATATGGATAATATTATTATATTTAAGAATTTTATAATATTAAGACCTACGAAGGAGGCCGGGTCCAATGAACCGGGCGTTGTGGGGGTCCTGGGCCATTTCTCACCTTCCCCACATTTACCCAACTTTTCGAACCCATTCAGAGGTTGAGGATTCCTTATGAATCGAGTCATCCACCCCTTTCTTTTTCTCGGCCTGTCCGAGTGGCGACTCCATTTTTCTCCAGGCTTAGGTCCGTGTCTAAGGCCCCAAGCCTAAACACTGCCGAAGTCACAAGAACCATTCTACCGGGAGTGGGGGCAAAAATCCCCACTCACACATGCCCATGTCACTGAGCGTGTCACAGCTACTGTGTTGTAAGAGTCTTGGCATGGGCAGGGACACACCCATGTCTCTGGACGTGTCTTATCTACTGTAATACAGAGCTTAGGACACGGTCATTGACATGCCCATGTCACTAAGCGTGTCAAAGCTTCTGTGTTGTGGGTTTAGGGCACAGTCATTGACACGCCCATGTTGTTGAGTGTGTCATATGTAGATTTTGCCCTATATAATTCTTTTCCTTATTTTCCTTTGTGTTTCTTATCCTTGTGTTGAGAGGTTTTGTATATGCCTATAAGTGTGTTATTAAGTGATTATTTATAATCACATTTGGTTTAGGCTTTGAAGAGACTTGAGTTACCCAATCCAAGTGATGAGGGATATCTTGGAAGAGGAGGTTGAAAGTGGTGTTTGAGTTTGTTTTGTTGCTTTTAGAGGTAAGTACAAACTTTGAATAATTGCTTATATTTGCATGATATTTGGACTTAACAATTTTGGTTAGAAAATGTGTTAAGTTACTTACTACATTGTTAGTGCTTGAGTAATATGCTATGATTTGTATAATGTCACAAATGCATTATATGTAATGTGAACTACGTGAAAAATATGATAATGACCCAAAACATATTGGTAATGTAATTTGTTATGTATACATTAAAAATGGTATGTAAAGCCATTGGTGATGTCTATATCAATATAAATGAGATAATTGAGGCATTATACCTAGCTTGATCTTGAGAAAATGAGAAAGATATTGATAATGGAATTATGAAAGAATTGTGTGCCTAGTATGTTATTCAATTTTCAGAGTTTTGTGTTTGGCAACATGCCTAAGACGTAACAGTCCCTTGAAGCTGGGTTGGACTTGGTCCTTGAAGCCTAGTTGGGATGTTACATGATGTAACAGTTCTTTGAAGCTGGGTTGGGCCTAGTCCTTGAAGCCTAGTTTGGAAGTTACATATGAGGTTATCCTCATTGTGATTATGATTTGGCTTCGGGGCTAGACACATGGTGTCATTTTGGACTAAAGCAGTAACTTTGGGATTTGAATAGCATATTAGATCCTTTTGGGACCATGCTTGTGTTTATTTTTATGTGAATTATGAATTGTGGAACAATTGAGCAATATATTAAGATATAATGTTATGATATATAATATCCTTATGCATTGTGCATTGGCACTGCATTTGAATTTTATTGTTATCAATGTTTGTATAACTAGGCTTTTGGCTTAGCGCAATTGTGATTCATCATGCAGGTGACAGGGTAGATCCGGTTGAGCGAGAGAGTTTATCTAGATCGAGTCGAGTCTAGGCTTGAGATCTTGAGTGAATAGTTGATTGTTGGACATCAAGATCAGAGACAAACTGTCAGCATGTATATATTTTATATTTTTGTATATTTTGACTTCATTTATATTATGTTATATTTTGATGTATATATACGTATATATCGTAAACTATCAAAAATGTTTTGGATAATCATTTGGTAATAAAGTTATGTTTGTGTTTTATGAAGGAATATTTTATCTATTACTTACATTATATCAGTTAAATGACTTAAGTTTATAAATATTCAAAAAGTAAGGGTTTATTTTATTAAAATAGGTTGGGGCATTGTTGTATCGTATATTCATATATTACATATTGTAGACCCTTAATTTTTGACCCAGTCCGGTCCAATATATTTTGTTTGGTCTAAAATAATTTTTGTTTTGTCTAATATATTTTAATTGGTCCAAAATAATTATTGTTATCTTAATTAAGTAATTTTTGCTTTAGTATCTAATTTTTATTAATAAAAAATAAAAATAAACAAATAAAAATAAAAATATTGGCGACGAAAAAATCGTCACCAAAAGTCAGCGCGAGCTCGTAGGCATTTCGCCTGCAGAAGTTACCTGCGATGAGTTGCCTGTGGGCGAAATGGCCAGTGCAATTTTACCTGCGGCAATTTTTTTTGCCAGTGCAATTTTTTCGCAGCAGTTTTTTTTCTCCAACGAAATTTTTCAACACAAATTTTCCGAAACCTAATGCAATTAGGTTTCGGTTTCCTTTTCTTAATAAATAATGTATGCCATGAGCAACTAGGAAAAAAACCATAAAAACTTCTATAAATAAGGAGGCAGAGAGTGGGAATAAGAATCAGAAATTGGGACGAAAATTAGGAAAGTGGAAACCGAATCTGTGAAGGAAAACTTTAATCAAATCTGACTTTTTGAGAGGTGAAGAAGAAAAGCATTAACAAATCATCAAAGGAAGCAACTTCCTTTGTTTTTGTTCATCCAAGAAAAATGATTTTTGGAGGAACCATCAAAAAGAGGTATATATTAAATTCTTTTTGTTATATTTTTCACAGTAGTTTAATTCATGAAATTGTGTTCTTTTAATTCAAAAATCCCAGAACCTAATCCCTTTTGTTCAAAGTTTAAAAATCTTAAATCGTGGCTTTATTTTCCAAAAATTTAAAGCTATTAGTTTTATTTCTTCAAAACCCCAAAACTCTAATTTTCTTTCCAAATTATCAAAACCCTTAAATTATGTTCTATTTCTTTTCAAAAAGCCCTAAAAACATCTTTTCTATTTATAAAAACTTTAATTCATTTGGTTTAGTTTCATAAACTTTATAAAATTATCAATTTATTTACAAATTCTAAAAACTTAATTCTAAAGAACACTAAACCCTAATTCTAGAACACTAAACCCTAATTCAACTTTATAATCAAAACAAGTGAACCCTAATTCCTTTAAAACCTAAATCCTAATTTTTCTAAGCCCTAATTCTGTAAAACTTTAAAACCATATTTAGACACAGTAAGCTTAAATACCCTTATTCATTAACCGTAAATCACAAAATCTAAGTGTTTTAAAGTGTTCAAACTCTAATTTCATGATTTTATATCACAAACATTAATTTGGTTAATCAAAGAGTTTTACCAACCTTTTAAAACATAAAATCTTTAATCCATTTTAATTCCCTTAAAATCACAGTAGCCTAAATTCCATAAATTCCAAAATCCTAAACACATGAAATAAAGAGCCCTAAATGGAAACAGTAGCTATAATTGGAATTTTATTTGCCTTATTCAATTCTATATTTGATTATGCTTCGATTTATTTCTTATGCTTTAATTTATATAAGTTTAATGCTTGGTTCATTTAATTTATCATGGGTGCATGTTTACTTTCTATTGATATTTAATATCTTTGATGAATGATTTATTTATGATGAATGATTATTTACTTTTATCAATTTATTTAGATTTCCAAATGTTGTAAGAGGTATGTTTCCACTTGTTGGATACCTCATTAGTTAAATATCATGTAATTTAATTTGTTTTTCTATTTTAGAACATACGTAAAGGACATGTTTCTACCTTTCGGTGGGTGTCCTATTTAGGCATGCGATGTAAAGACATGTTTCCATCTTCGGATGGGTGTCCATTTATTTGTTTTGCATGGACCTTACTCTAATTTTAATATATTGATGCTTTCTTTTAATTATTGTGTGTAATATGGATAATGTTGTTATATTTAAGAATTTTATAATATTAAGACATGTAAAGGAGGCCGGTTCCAATGAACCGGGCGTTGTTGGGGTACTGGGCCATTTCTCACCTTCCCCACACGTACCTAACTTTCCAAACCCATTAGGGGGTTGGGGATTCCTTAGGAATCGAGTCATCCACCCCTTTCTTTTTTTTCGCCCCGTCCGGGTGGCGACTCCATTTTCTCCGGACTTAGGTCCGTGTTCTCTAAGGCCTCGAGCCTAAACAGTGCCGAAGTAGCAAAAATCATTCCACCTATAGTGGGGGCAAAAATCCCCGCTTACAGTGGCGACTCCACTGGGGATAAGAGAAGTTGATTCCGTTGGTCTTTGTATTATTCTATTCTTTCTTATAATGATATTATCCATTGCATCATATTAGATTGCATCGTGTGCGTGAGTTAGGATGCCTGTGTTACCCGTGTTGTGTTATGTAAGGGATACCATACTTTCACTCAAGGTATGGAGATCGAGCATGGCATAACCACTCATAGTGTAACATCCGTGATTTTGGAGAAATTAAATAAGTATTTGGAGATATAAATTGTGTATACTCAATATATATATCTAGAGTGTATATAACATATACATATGGTATATTAATTGTATATGTTGGATTAATACATTACATACTTACTATTTAATACACATATATGGTACATTTGATGTGTATATAAGATACACATTACTTGTGCATATGTGTAATATCCTAAATTTTTAAAAAGTTCTAATTTTTGGAAATTTGATAAAATAAATTATAATTTAAACAGATAAATTAAATTAATGGTTTTAAATGAAAAATGAAGGGGTTTTAAATGAAAAAGTGGATAATATATGTGATATATATGTAAAATATACATAACATATAAAAGTCAACACTTTTTAAAAGAAAAGTCAAAGTAAAAAGGTATTTTGTTAATTAAATCTTAGAAATTTAAAATTAATAAAACAATTCAAAAATAAATTATTTTTGAATGGAAAAGGGAATTTAGGACTTTTAATTTATTAAATAAAAAATTAAATAATTAATTATTAAATTACTTTAATATATATATATATATATATGGTTTAAAATTAAAGGGTGAAAGGAAAGAGAAATTAAAAAAATAAAGTCTTCTTCTTCTTCTTTCCTTCAAGGCTGAATTTCATGGCTTCAAGGGATTTGCTTCTTCCATACTCCAAAAATTGAAGAGATTTTAAGGATTCAAGTGGAGTTTTAGAAGTTTTTTCATCAATTGGTAAGCTTTCTTACCAAATTTTCAAATTCTATGGAAAAGTGTGTTATGTAAATTTTGAAATTCTATAGTAGCATGATTTAATTGCTTAATTTGATATGAGTAAAGTTGTTTTGATTGGTTATTAATGATTTAAAGGTTGGATTAAAGAAATGGTTGAGTTTGGGTAAGATTGGTGAAGAGAGAGAATTTAGGGTTATGTAATTTTTGAAATCATGGTTTTTAATTGTGTAAATTGATTCCAAATGAGTTGTTTTGATACATAAACAAGTATTTTAAAGTCAAATATAGGATTTGGTTGTGTTTGGTTGGAGTTTGAGAATGGAAGTGGAGATTTAGGGTTTTGGAAAAGTGATTTTCCAAAGTGGTTGAATTGTGTGATTTTATTTGTTCAAGCATGTTGTTTAGTGTTAAAAGTGATGAATATAAGCTTGAAATGAGTAATGGATTGTGTTGGAATGGAAAACATTCAATGGGTGAAGGTTATGCCATTTTTGAGATTTTGTGTATAAGAGTGTATTGTTATAATGTAAATGATTTAAATGTATTAGAATATGTTTTTAATGATATTAATAAACTTAAAACACTAATTTAAATGGCTTGATAGGGTTTTTCAAAGTTAAAGTGAGGTGAAGCTTAATTTTGGGATTTGGTTTAGAGTGATGTTTAATTATGGTTTGATGTTGAGAATATCTTAGAATATGATATTAAATGATTATGTATGATCACATTTGGTATAGGCATTGAGGGAGGTTGATTTGCTTCATCCAAGTGGTGAAGGGCAAGTTGGAAGGATAAGATTGGAGGTTGTATTAAGCTTGCTTTGGGTTGCTAGTAGAGGTATGTACAAACTTTGAGTATAATGTTTATATTTGCATGACATTTGGACTTAACACATTTTGGTTGAAAAATATGTTAAGCTACTTGGTTCATTGATTGAGTATGAATAATGTGCTATGACATTTGTAATGTCATATATGTGTTAAATGCATTGTGAAAAGCCATTGATAATGGCTAAATTGTGTAAAGTGTGAAATATGCATATTATGTGAAAATACCCAAAGTAATTGGGTAATGTGTTGTGAACGCAAAAATGAGATATGTGGAATAATGAAATGAATTGATATTGATAAAAATGAGAAAAAATGAGAAAAGTGAGAAAAATGAGAAAGATGTGAAAAATGAGAAAAATGAGAAAAAAAGTGAAAATAAGGCAATGAGCCTAGTTTGATTATGAGAAATAAAATGAGAAATGAATTGTGAAAGCATTTGATAATGAGATTAATGAATTAATTGTGTGCCTAGTATGTTATTCAATTTTCAGAGTTCTGGGTTTGGCGGCATGCCTATGAATTGCTGGGTAGGTGAAAGGACCGGGTCGTAAACCGAGCCCAGTTGATAAATGATAAATATGATGTTTTTGGGGTGAAAAGTCTGGATTGTAAGCCTCAAAAACCGTAGCAGTCTAGCCGGGTTGAGGACCAAGATACTAGGGCCTAAGGGTCTAGCCGGGTTGAGGTCCAAGAGACTGGGGCTGTTACATTATCCATGGATATATATATTGCCTACGGGCTAGACACATGGTGTCATTATGGACCAAAGCAGTAACTCTGAAATTTGAATAGTATATTAGATCCTTTTGGGCCCATGCTTGTCTTTGCTTTAATGTGAATTATGAATTATGATACAATTGAGCAATATAATGTTAAGAGTTGTCAGTATGAAATATTTGAAAAATATAAGAAAGTGAAATGATGTGACCTCTGTATGCATTGTGCATTGGCATTACTTTACATTTTTATTATTATCAAAGTTTGTACCACTAGGATTCGGCTTAGAGCAGGTGTCATGGACGTTTTGGTAGAGCCGGAGAGTTTTACTAGACCTGGTCAGGTCTAGGTTTATATTTATTGAGCTTGAAGAGCTATTTTGGGTATACCAAGATCAGAGCCAGTTGCCAGCATATACATTTTTGATATTATGTATGTTATGATATGTTTTTGAAGCATATATTGTAAATTGTAAAGAATGATTTGAATAATTTTGTTTAAGATGGGATTTTATATATAATGTTGATATATATATACCTATATATAAATATTTTGAGAAAATATGGAGAAATTGAGAAGTATTGGTGAATTGGTGAATTGATTTTATTTGGAATGTTTGTTTTATGCAGATTGTGTTTTGTTGAATTTTGGAAACGTTCAAATTACAAACAAAACTCTGGCGAATTTTTTCAGGGATTTTCATATAAAATATTTATTTTGGATTCCTATATCAAGCAAAGAATATTTATATAGTATTTATTTTATATATTAGTATTTGAAATCTTAAAACAAAAATGTGAAAATTTTTATTAAATCTGTCTGTGACATTTTTATACCGTATATGCATATTTTACATATGCTGAAAATATGTATTGTACGTATATAGGGTATAAGGGTGTTACATTTATTTTGGTATCAGAGCCTAGGTTTGAGATTCTCGACCTAGGTGGGATGATAGAGAGAGAAAATTGGAATAAAAAAATGATTTTTCAATTGTATTGCATGCATTGGCACTAGCAATTTATCGGATCCCTGATGTGGCAATGTCCATTTAATATAATGGATATGGGTTGAGATGGTGTCTGGGTTGCATAGATCAAAAGTGACGCAGTGGAAACGTCATTCTAGAGATTATGGATTAAGAATTTTTGAAACTTTTATTTGAAATTTAAAATTTATAGCTGATTCAATTGATGAATA
This sequence comes from Garcia nutans, assembly GCA_947685225.1. Classification (NCBI taxonomy): domain Eukaryota; kingdom Viridiplantae; phylum Streptophyta; class Magnoliopsida; order Malpighiales; family Euphorbiaceae; genus Garcia; species Garcia nutans. The sequence continues at coordinate 7,458,466 of CANTUV010000003.1, read as the reverse complement.
AGTTAAATTAGAAAAATAATCTAGGAAATAATTTAAGATATAAAACTAAAAAGTTTGAGAAATGAGCATGATAGTTATAGAAAATTTTATAGATGTACTGCAAAGTGATATTGTCTGAATTGTTGGACAAATCTAGAAATGTTGGATGAGTTTAAACATTTAATAGAAAGTTTTTCTATATGTTAGAATCCAAATGTATAAAATTTTATAAATTTTAAAGATGGATCTCTAATTAAGAAAAATAGAATAACACAGATTGTTGGAGAAATTTCAGCAACTCAGAATATGTAGAAATTGAAAACAAAATAAATCTAGAAACTATGGTAAACCAACCCAGAAAAATCTAAACATTTACACACAATATCATATGTATTCCTATAACATATGGTTAAAATTTCATAAATTTTTATTAAGGTTTGATACCTGAAAAAAATGGACAACCGGGTGCTGCCAGAGAAATTATTAAAGAGACATATTCTCTGATTTTGGAAGATTTAATTTTTAAATATATTAAATCAACTTGGAAAAATCTAAAACTTTAAATATAAGTCCATATATGTGTCAAGTGCACATGGATAAAATTTTACAAGCTTTTAAAAGAATCGGTAAGGAATATAAAAATTAAAAGTGAGATTGACATGAAAATGAAGAAGTCATGCAGTTTTGTGTAAGTAATAAATTAATTTTATGAGACAAATGAATGAAGAAAATTATAAAAATTTATATGAATATGGGTATAAGTATAGAAGGAATATGGAGTTTTTAATAATTTTCAACAAAAAGTTCATAATTAAAAATAAAGAGTGAAATCATATATGATAGCGAATTATTTATTATGGAACAATGATGCATAATTTAGGGTTGAGTGTGTAAAATTAAAGTATCTAAATGGATGATGCTAATTAGTATATGTTAATTAGTATAAGGAAATGAATTAGTGTTGTTTAAAAGTAAATGTTCTGATCTTAAGATTGAGAATGTGATATGGGTGAGATTTGGTGAGGTTCATGTTGTTAGTTGCATTATATGAAATTTGAATATTTGAAATGGGTTTCCATAATTGTGAAAGTGATGTGTTTTGATATTATATTAATATAAAATAATGTTTATAAAGTTAGCTCTTGAAAGTGAGATTAATAGAATGAAATTTAAGTAAAATAGTAAATTGGAAATTTAGAGTTGTAAGGGAATTTCGATGAGGATTGTTTAAATATTGATAGTTTAATGTTTAATAAGCATGAGAGTAATTTTGAATGAGTAATGTTACTTATAAAAGTACTAACTAAGGTGTAATGTGGCTGATAATATAGAAATTTATTATGAAATAAAGGGAAATGATTATGCAAGTGAAAATGAGTTACTTTAGTTAATTGAATTGGAAATGATGAAAATGGATATGAAAGGTGTGATAAATGCAAAAAAAAAAATGTGAGAGATATCACATTGGAAACGTGACTAAGATTTATGTGAAGTGTTAGAAAAAAAATATATAATAAGAAACTTATTTAAGTGATGGGCGATTGAATAAGGAAGATGTTAATTATGTTATGGTCAGAGTGTGTATATATGTTAAATTGATGAATAACCTAAGTAATGTCAAAAGAATGAGAAATGATAATGTTCTCTGAAAGGTGATAAATGTTAACTTTGAATAGGTTGTATGTAAAAGAGTAATTGAGTATAATTGTATGATTTGTGTGATGAGATTTTTTTTTCTATATGAACACAAATATGATATGTAAGAAAATGTGGAAAGTAAGTCACATTGTGATTATGACTTACGAAGGTGTATGTGGATGATTAAAAAAATGTTATCGAGTGTAACACCCCTATATACCGTATACGTACCAAGCATGCTTAGACGATCGTAACATACGTATACTGAATATAGAAAATGCCACAGTTTAAAAAGAAACACAACAAATATCTTTGTAAATAAGTGAAACCAATCTCAAACATTTAAAAGAAATCCAAAAGACACCATATAAAAATTTTTATTAATTCACAGCGGAAGTTATTACAAGTATATTATAAATCAAAGTTTACAAAACATAGAATATATATACATGATTGGCAGCTCTTCTCTGATCTTTAAGTCCCAAAATAACACTTCAATGCCTACTCTCACTCGGTCTTGAGGAGCTCTCAGGTTCAACTCTGTTACCTGCGCGATTAAACAATATCGCGCTAAGCCAACGGCTTAGTAGTACAAAATATACCAACACTATACTATAATGCAATGCAATGTCACACATTTGATTACTCAAATCAATATCATAGATGAAAGGTTAACAACATACCTTTATATTTCATCAACCACATATATAAACATATCACATTTCAATATTCTTTCCATATATCTCATTAGTTAATCATTTTACCATACATGAATCACATTAAACAAAGACAAGCATGGGCCCAAGACACACTAATATGCCATTAAACTTTCAGAGTTAATGCTTTGGTTTTGTTATTACATTTATCATTATCATAAACCCAACTAGGCTTCAAGGATTTAGGTTCAACCAAGCTTCAAGGGGAACAAAGCATGCTAAGTATCAACCCAACTTGGCTTCAAGAACCAATCCAACCTAGCTTCAAGGGTTGTAACATCTCAATTAGGCTTCAAGGATCAAATCCAACCTAACTTCAAGAGAATGTTACCAATAGGCATGCCACCAACAACAAAACTCTGAAAATGAATAACACATTAGACACACAATTCATTTATTGTTTCATTCTCAATTCTCATCATCAATTAGGCAAACATGCCTTATGTTCTTTCAATTGAATCATCATAGCCAAACACAATGGCTTCACATCACATTTGAGTTATCATAGCCAATCACAATGGCCTCGTATCATGTTGTATCTCAATTCATATTATTCACCTAGCATTATCATATTATATCTCAATTCATATTACTCACCTAACATCATCATATTATATCTCAATTCATATTATTCACATAGCATCATTGGTATAACATTTCAAGATACATTATTCATATAACACATTGCCATTCACAAGTTTCACAATGCATATTACATCACCTTGTTCATATAATATCATATGCATTAGTAAATGGAAGTTCAAACTCAATCATGTAAGAAGAACAAAAACCAAACACAGTAACCAACACACTCAAGGGACACGGCCAAGCTTGTGGCTGTGTCTCTCAACCAAAAGCAACAGAAGCCAACATGGGCAAGGGACACGGCCGTGTCTCCTCCAAAAATCACCCAACACGGCCAAATTTCCATGGACTGGGCCGTGTCTCTCATGAATTGGCCGTGTCTCTCCTTGCTTTTGGCCGTGTCTCTCATGAATTGAAACCTTAACATGTCCAAGTCCCCTTTGGTTGCACTTAATTGCATTATACACAATATAGCATAATTCAAATGAATGTAATCCATGTTCTAAACACATATTTCACATGTTTACCACAATATTCACCTTAACAACCCATCATCAACACATTTAATCACCTTCCACTTCAAAACCCTAAAAAAAACAACATCACTTTTAACCTACCATCTTCAACCAAAACCAAACCAACACTAAATTAACTCACAATCAATTTCAACATTTAGAAACTCATCTCATACATACCAAATCATAATATTATCAAATCACAACACACTTCAAACATATCTTCAAAATACCAAAGGAAAACAAGAGAGTACTTACCTTAGATGAAGAAATTTCACAAATCTCCAACCAAAACCTTTGATTTCTCCTTCAATTTGAAACTTGAATAAGAAAATCTCACTTTTGCTCTCTTCCTTTGAAATGGCCGGCTATACCAAGAAAAGAAAAGAAATGAAGACAATTCAACCTTCTTTTCTTCTTTAAATATCCACCAAGCAATTCCATCAACACAATTACTTAAATGCCCTTTTCTATTTGTTCACACTTCCTTTAAAACTCTTGCCCTCTTAAGTAATTTCACTCATCCCAAATAAAAAAAATATCTTCTTCCCTTGACTTTACACTTGACCAACATATATGTTATATATATTAACATATATACAACATATACATTCCATTAACACAATCATTTCCTTTGCTAAAACATATGTACATTTAATTCAAATCAAACAACAATAATATTCAAAACTTCTAGGGCATACATTGGGATATTACATCGAGTGTTTACTACCTTATACAAATACGTGTCTGGTGATATTGAGAATGATATTGCATGTATTAATAGACCTAAGAGAGATTAGGTCTTGATCTGCGTAGAGTTAGGTCATGTGATGAATTGAGATTGAGAATGGACCCGAACAGAGCTGGACGGTGAAATTGTTATTTTAAGAACTTCATGATTGTATAGTGTTTTGGGCCTAAAGTATATGCGTATAAATAAGAGATTGTAAGGAAAAAGGAAAGTATAATGAAGAAAGTGTGGAAGTGAAAAAAAAAATGAATGAAAATTTTTATAAGAGATAGATTAGAAATGGAGTAATAAATGGAAATTGTGTAAATTAGCATATGAACGAATGTGTATATGTAAGAGATGTTAATGATAATATTGTTGAAACATGAGTTAGGCTAATGATGATCAAGTGATCAAGAGTAAATTGCTTTGAAACAGAGCTAAAACGTGTTAACTTTTTGTGTATCAAAAGATTAGAAAATGAATATGTGATTTTTGAGATACGAACTTAATATTGTGATTGGAAATGTTTGAAGAAGAATGATAGAAGGGCAGTATTTATTTATAAGCCACGGATGTGACCATTATTATGGCATGACTGTTGGATAGTTTTGGTGAGATTGATAGTTATGCTTCAAGAAATATGGTCAAGACTTATGGTTTGCATAGTTGGATCTTATAATTTTATACTAGAAATTTGTTTATAATTATAGAAAGTGTGGAAACAGAAGAGAATTATAAAAATATGATGAGCTTTAAAAGATGTATAAGAAAATTGATTTGTGTAAATAGGGTAACTATAAGAAATGTGAGTAAGAGTTATAATAAATGTATTTGAAAGTGGTATAAAATGAATAAGTTGATGAAAATGATGTATAAAGTAAACGAGACTAGAGGAAGTGAATATTATCTGTAATGATGAATTCGAAGAGAATTAAAATTTGAGAATAAATTTGACCTAATAGAATTAGGTCATGAATTGAAAACATATTGATGAATTTAAAATAGACAAAAGGTTGGTCAGAATAGAATAAGGTTGTGATGGTCATATTGTGATAGTTAGATCAATTGATCCGAAATGTAATAAGTTTACAAGTATTTATTGAAATTCAATGTGTGTAGTTGTATTAAGAATATGCAAGCTATATGATAATGTGCATAATACAACGTTTTGATATGTATATGCATATGAAAGGAGCTAAGTTATATTAGTTTCAAATAATTATAAGAGAAAAGTGTTAGTTATAGTATAATTGGAATGAAATTGTACAACTACACACATTGAATTTCAATAAATACTTGTAAACTTATTACATTTCGGATCAAAGTGAAGATGTGTAAAATTATTGTGTTAAGATAAAAGTTATTAACATTTGAATTTAAGGTGATGAGAGTATATTTTTAAGATAATGAAGTGATCAGATATCTTGAGTGCAATAGGTGTGTGGTATATATATATTAAGGAGATAAACAAATTTTGTCTAATGACAATTCGATTGAAGATATAATAATTTGTTGTGACTATTTGAGTAAATAGACAGTATAATGATGTGTTAGGGAATGGTAAAAAAAATTTAAGAATGAACCTAAGGGGGAGAATAGAAATTATGTAATTTGGTAAAATAATGATTTGAATGATTTATTACTATACTAGATAATTTCGAGGAAAAAATTATTTAAGTAGGAGAAAATTGTAACATCCGTAATTTTGGAGAAATTAAATAAGTATTTGGAGATATAAATTGTATATACTCAATATATATATCTAGAGTGTATATAACATACACATATGGTATATTAATTGTATATGTTGGATTAATACATTACATACTTAATATTTAATACACATATAAGGTACATTTCATGTGTATATAAGATACACAATACTTGTGCATATGTATAATATCCTAAATTTTTGAAAAGTTTTAATTTTATGAAATTTGATAAAATAAATTATAATTTAAATGGATAAATTAAATTAATGATTTTAAATGAAAAATGAAGGGGTTTTAAATGAAAAAGTGGATAATATATGTGATATATATGTAAAATATACATAACATATAAAAGTCAACACTTTTTAAAAGAAAAGTCAAAGTAAAAGGGTATTTTGGTAATTAAATCTTAGAAATTTAAAATTAATAAAATAATTCAAAAATAAATTATTTTTTATTGGAAGAGGAAATTTAGGACTTTTAATTTATTAAATAAATAATTAAATAATTAATTATTAAATTATTTTAATATATATATATATGGTTTAAAATTAAAGGGTGAAAGGAAAGAGAAATAAAAAAAAATAAAGTCTTCTTCTTCTTTTTTCCTTCAAGGCCGAATTTCATGGCTTCAAGAGAGGGATTTGCTTCTTCCATACTCCAAAAATTTAAGAGATTTTAAGGATTCAAGTGGAGTTTTAGAAGTTTCTTTATCAATTGGTAAGCTTTCTTACCAAATTTTCAAATTCTATGGAAAAGTGTGTTATGTAAATTTTGAAATTCTATAGTAGCATGATTTAATTGCTTAATTGGATATGAATGAAGTTGTTTTGATTGGTTATTAATGATTTTAAGGCGGGTTTAAAGAAATGGTTGAGTTTGGGTAAGATTGGTGAAGAGAGAGAATTTAGGGTAATGTATTTTTTAGGGTTTTGAAATCATGGTTTTTAATTGTGTAAATTGATTCCAAATGAGTTGTTTTGATACATAAACAAGTATTTTAAAGTCAAATATTGGATTTGGTTGTGTTTGGTTGGATTTTGAGAATGGAAGTGGAGATTTAGGGTTTTGAAAAAGTGATTTTCCAAAGTGGTTGAATTGTGTGATTTTGTTTGTTTAAGCATGTTGTTTAGTGTTAAAAGTGATGAATATAAGCTTGAAATGAGTAATGGATTGTGTTGGAATGGAAAACCTTCAATGGGGGAAGGTTATGCCATTTTTGAGATTTTGTGTATAAGAGTGTACTGTTATAATGTAAATGATTTAAATGTATTAGAATATGTTTTTAATGATATTAATAAACTTAAAACACTAATTTAAATGGCTTGATATGGTTTTTCAAAGTTAAAGTGAGGTGAAGCTTAATTTTGGGATTTGGTTTAGAGTGATGTTTAATTATGGTTTGATGTTGAGAATACCTTAGAATATGATGTTAAATGATTATGTATGATCACATTTGGTATAGGCATTGAGGGAGGTTGATTTTCTTCATCCAAGTGGTGAAGGGCAAGTTGGAAGGATAGGATTGGAGGTTGTATTAAGCTTGCTTTGGGTTGCTGGTAGAGGTATGTACAAACTTTGAGTATAATGTTTATATTTGCATGACATTTGGACTTAACACATTTTGGTTGAAAAATATGTTAAGCTACTTGGTTCATTGATTGAGTATGAATAATGTGCTATGACATTTGTAATGTCATATATGTGTTAAATGCATTGTGAAAAGCCATTGATAATGGCTAAATTGTGTAAAGTGTGAAATATGCATATTATGTGAAAATACCCAAAGTAATTGGGTAATGTGTTGTGAACGCAAAAATGAGATATGTGGAATAATGAAATGAATTGATATTGATAAAAATGAGAAAAAATGAGAAAAGTGAGAAAAATGAGAAAGATGTGAAAAATGAGAAAAATGAAAAACAAAATAAGGCAATGAGCCTAGTTTGATTATGAGAAATAAAATGAGAAATGAATTGTGAAAGCATTTGATAATGAGATAAATGAATTAATTGTGTGCCTAGTATGTTATTCAATTTTCAGAGTTCTGGGTTTGGCGGCATGCCTATGAATTGCTGGGTAGGTGAAAGGACCGGGTCGTAAACCGAGCCCAGTTGATAAATGATAAATATGATGTTTTTGGGGTGAAAAGACTGGATTGTAAGCCTCAAAAACCGTAGCAGTCTAGCCGGGATGAGGACCAAGATACTGGGGCCTAAGGGTCTAGCCGGGTTGAGGTCCAAGAGACTGGGGCTGTTACATTATCCATGGATATATATATTGCCTACAGGCTAGACACATGGTGTCATTATGGACCAAAGCAGTAACTCTAAAATTTGAATAGCATATTAGATCCTTTTGGGCCCATGCTTGTCTTTGCTTTAATGTGAATTATAAATTGTGATACAATTGAGCAATATAATGTTAAGAGTTGTGAGTATGAAATATTTGAAAAATATAAGAAAGTGAAATGATGTGACCTCTGTATGCATTGTGCATTGGCATTACTTTACATTTTTATTATTATCAAAGTTTGTACGGCTTAGCGAGATTGTAATTCGTTGCGCTGGTGTCATGGATATTTTGGTAGAGCTGGAGAGTTTTACTAGACCTGGTCGGGTCTAGGTTTGTATTTATTGAGCTTGAAGAGTTGTTTTGGGTACATCAAGATCAGAGCTAGTTGCCAGCATGTACATTTTTGATATTATGTATGTTATGATATGTTTTTGAAGCATATATTGTAAATTGTAAAGAATAATTTGAATAATTTTATTTAAGATGGGATTTTATATATAATGTTGATATATATATACCTATATATAAGTATTTTGATAAAATATGGAGAAATTGAGAAGTATTGGTGAATTGGTGAATTGATTTTATTTGGAGTGTTTGTTTTATGCAGATTGTGTTTTGTTGAATTTTGGAAACGTTCAAATTACAAACAAAACTCTGGCGAATTTTTTCCAAGGATTTTCATATAAAATATTTATTTTGGATTCCTATAACAGCAAAGAATATTTATATACTATTTTTTTTATATATTAGTATTTGAAATCTTAAAATAGAAATGTGAAAATTTTTATTAAATCGGTCTGTGACATTTTTATACCGTATATGCATATTTTACATATGCTGAAAATATGTATTGTACGTATATAGGGTATATGGGTGTTACACATAGCCTCGTACCATTTGGTATATACTTGCTATGGGAACCTCGTACCATTTGGTATATACTTGCTATGGGAACCTAAGCCTTTTAACCCAAAGACCAAAGCTTATGTAATTGGCCTAGTTACTTTCCTTAGGTTTTTATCCCAAATGCATGTTGTTTGGCTATGGTTAATTTATCTTGGCTTAAATCATGGCTTATTTGGTTTGTTCTTTTTCTAATATCACCCAAGTACATTTGTAAGCTTAAAATAAATTTTTCTTTCTAAAAGACCAAAGCTATTTTTAAAACTTTTCAAGATGGTCTTTAGACATAAGGCTTTTCTAAAAACAAATCAAAATTTCTTTTGCTCATGGCCCGAATACTAAGCCCAAAATCCTTTTTTCTAAAATCTTTTACAATGGGCTTAGAAACAAAACTATTTTCACCCAACCTTTTCTTACAAAGAGCTTGCAAAAATATTTAGGTCAATTATGAAATACCAAAAATCAATTGTGACCCTAGTTTATACTAAGAATAAATTAACCATGAGTTTGTTTTTGGCATGAATCATTAGTTACCTTTTTCAAGGGAGAAATCTATTTATAATAAACCTCTTAATTTTGTTTTAATCCAATGCAGCGTAAAAGCTACTATAGTTGGTTGAATGGATTAAAACCTAATTAATGGGAATTATTATAAATTGATTTCCATTTTCGAAAATATAACTATTGGTTGAAACGTCTGAGGGAAATATTCGAAAGTAAGGTACCCCATGTTGGTCTTTTGTTAACCATATACCTAGGAAAAGAGACTCACCATTCATGTGTGGATGTTATAAGGTTGGAAGGAACGTCCTATTTGTCCTTGTTTGCTGATTGTTCTTGCATACATGCATACATTTGCATCTCATATCATTGATCCTCTATGGCTCACAGCCCTGGATTACGACAGGTCAAAAGCTTACAACAATCCGACCTACACCGGAGACGAAGTATCTAGCAACGACTCAATAACTTGCTCACTAAAAACAATGGAGCCTGAAAAAATTCAAAGGATGGTGGATGAGGCCCTCAACGCCAAGATGGAAGAAATAAAAGAGGCCCTAACTGAGACCATGAAGAACCAATTAACTGCAATCTTAGAGAATCATACCGAGGCATTTGCTAGCACTAAGAAGCCAAAGGACAAAGGGAAGACTAAAGATGGTGAAGTGGTTTTTGATGATGAAAAGGTGATCATTGATGATGATGATGATTGGGCTTAATACTACCAAGATGTTTAAGAGAAGAAGAAAGAACCGAAGGTTGTTGAGAAGGCAACTATTGAAAAGACTGAGACATCCGATGTTGAAAAGATGATTGCTGATTTAAAAAAGAAATTTGAGAAGAAGCTGAAAACTGAAGAGATGTCCAAGGTCGATAAACTATTTGAACAAGATGAAGAAGTCTCGTACAAGTTCAAGATGCCATCCTTTGCAAAGTACAATGGCACCGAAAATCCTCATCTCCATGTGAAGCAGTATATCACTGCCATGCAGTCTGCCCAAGCTACTAAGGCTCAAACCCTAAGGTACTTTATGCTCTCATTGGACCCTGTTGTCCAAAATTGGTTCAATACCTTAGATGATGGAACACAAAAGAATTGGGATCTGCTATACAAGGCCTTCATCCAGCAATATGGGTATAATATCGAGTTGGAAGTTACCTTAATGGAAGTTGAGTCCATTAGGCAAAGGCCAAATGAGAATTTTGTGTACTATGTGAAAAGGTGGAGAAACAAGGCTGCTTTACTCAAGAAGAGGCCTGATGAATCTGATCAAATAAGGATGATTGTGAGAGGGGTGTTGCCTAATCTTCATGAGAGGATGTCTCATACACTCATCTGTGATTTCAAAGACCTTCTCCAAGTGGGTTTGCAAATTGAAGAATGGGAAAGGGAGAAGAGCCGCTTTGCAACAAAAAGGAACGAGAAAGGGAGCTATCAATATGGTAGCCAAAGCATGCAAAAGGTCGTCAGTGTTAAGGCTACTAACCAAGGAACAAGGAGACAATTTTCGGAATTGGGGAAACCAATGTCTTGGATTCTCAACAAACTTCAAAGAAAGGGATTGCTACAACCCTTAAATCCTCGTCCTTTGCCTAACCCTCTCCCACCTAATTTTGACACTAAAGCATTTTGTCAATTTCACCAAATGCAAGGGCATGACACGGATAGATGTGTGAGGTTGTGACATGAGATCCAAAATCTAATTGATAATGGGAAGCTACCCGAGGCCAATAAGCCAAACACCAAAGACAACCCATTACCAAAGTTCAATAGGGTACCACTACCAGCAACCTTCATGATTGGAGGAGGTTTGCATGAGGTTTTTGTCATGTCTTCTTTTCAAGATGTGGATGGAGAAGAAACCAAAGAAGAAGAGGTATTTGGTGAAATTAAACAAGCTATGATGGGTGGATAAGTAACAATTTGTGTTGTCAACGGGTTTTGGGATTCAAGTGATAGTGATGATGATACTGTATCCAAGAAGGAGGAGGGGATTGGTCCGAGCTCGAAGAAGATGAGGTGATGAATACTATATTCGGTAAGCCTTATGCAAGGCCACCACCTAAGGAGGTAGAAACTAATAAAGAAAAGGAAGTTGAAGTAGAAGAAGATGATGCTGTGCTCAAGCAATGGAAAAGAACCCAAGCAAGTGTTAGCATGTGGGACTTATTAGCTACTTCTAAAAAGCACCGAGAAACTATGGCCAAAGCCTTGGCAAGCATGCCAATCTCTACCTCCACGACACTGAAGGAGCTGATCAACTTCATAAAAATTGGAGGGGTAATGAAATGTGAAGAAGTTCAAGAGAAAAGTGAAGTTAATATGGGAGCAGTTTCTTTTTCGGATGCGGACTTACCTGAGAAGGGGAGAGACCACATCCGCCCTCTCTTTATCAAAATAGAAGTCAAAGGGAAGAGGACTCCATGTGTAATGGTTGATGATGGGTCCACCATAAATGTTTGTCCACTTAAGATATTGCCAAAGCTAGCCATGTCAACAAGAGATCTAAAAACAACCGAGGTAATAATTCGTGCTTATGACAACACTAAAAGGCATGCCGAAGGGACTTTCAAAGCGGCTGTCAAGGTTGGTCCAATTGAATCTATTGTTGAGTTTGTTGTTTTAGACATACTAGTCACCTTCGCCTTGCTCTTGGGATGACCATGGTTTCATCCTCTTGGTGGAGTTCCTTCCACCCTTCATCAAAGGATTAAGTTTCCCAACGGAGATGAGACAATGGTCATTGAAGCTGAAGATAATGAGATTGTTAATGCTCTAATGATTGAGAGACCTCTCAATGGTTTTCAAGTAGCTGCAATTTCTGATGATGAAGTAGTGGACTCCAAAGTCTTGAATATGATGAAGAACATGAACTACCTTCCCGGAGCTGGTCTTGGAAAGGGTAAGGCCGGTTTGACAAAGTTGCTAGATTTTAGAACTCAAACTTCTAAGAAGGGGTTGGGATATGATGAAGACAATGATGTTCGGCCAAACAAGAGTGAGAAGATGAGCTTCCTACCACTTGAAGAGATTTTTGTCAAAGCTCCAGATATGGGACCACTCCAAGGAAAGCCTGAGCCAATCATGTTCATGGGTAAGTTAATCTCAGGTTTTGAAATTTTTGCAGATGTTGCCAAACTAGTGGAGCAAGTGAAGAAAGAACTCACCTTGCCAACCAGCAAAGAATCCAATCCAAAAGAGAAGAACAAAGCTATCCTGAAAGCTGAGAAGACTCCGGAAGAGATTGTTGCCCTGGTCAAAGAAAAGTTTGAAGACATCCTGCTTTATGATCTTGAGAACAATGGTTTTGATTTTGATTTTAATTTGCCTACTTTGTATGAGGATGATGATGTTTTCATTTCCAAAATGAATGTAATAAAGTCTGATTTTGCTTACTTGTGTGATGTTTCTTCTGATGGTTGCATGCATTCAAATAGAAGTTACATGAGCATCTTTAATATTAATTCTGTTAACACACAATCATTAAATTTGGGAACAACTAAAAATCCTAAAAACATTAGCATAGCATCCGACCTTACTCCTGATGAGAGAGAGATTTGAAAAAATATTAAAAAAATATGAAGAAGTGTTTGCTTGGTCTTATGAGGATATGCCTAGAATAGATCGAGACATAGCGAGCATCATATTCCAACTCACACTCACATGAAACCTCTCAAACAAAATTTTAGGCGATTAAGACTTGAGTGGGCTGAATTGGTTAAAGAAGAGGTCACTAAGCAAATACAATTGAAGTTCCTTGAAGTGATAGAATATCCAGATTGGTTAGCCAAAATAGTACCCGTGCTAAAGAAAGATGGAAGAATAAGGGTCTGTGTGGACTATAGAGATTTAAATAAGGGTTCCCCTAAAGATGATTTTCCTTTACCTCATATAGATGTCCTCATTGATAGTGCAGCCTCTAGCGTGCTACACTCGTTTGTAGATGGATTTTCTGGATACAATCAAGTGTTAATGGCCCAAGAGGATAAAGCTAAAACTGCTTTCATTACTACATGGGGTATATTCTGTTATAGGGTGATGCCGTTCGGCTTAAAGAATGCTGGAGCAACCTACCAAAGGATGGCCATCACACTATTTCATGACATGATGCATAAAGAAGTTGAAGTATATGTTGATGATATGATGGTCAAATCAGATACAAGGGAACAACACTTCCAAAACTTAGAATTATTATTCGATAGAGCTTTGAAATATAAGCTAAGACTAAACCGAAAGAAGTGTGTATTCGGTGTTACTTTAGGCAAATTATTAGGACATGTGATTGGTACAAATGGTATTGAGATTGATCCTGACAAAGTTAAAGCAATCAGGGATATGCCAGCCCCTACGACGGAGAGAGAAGTTTGGGGATTTATCGGTAAATTACAATATATTAGCAGATTTATAGCAAAGCTCACAACAATCTGTGAGCCTATCTTCAAGTTGCTTAGAAAGAATCAGTCGGTCATATGGAATGAAGAGTGTCAAAAGGCCTTTGAGCGAATAAAAGAGTATTTGCTAAATCCACCTATTTTAAAACCACATAAACCCAGCAAACCTCTATTACTATACTTAGCAGTAGAAGAAGAGTCAATCGGAGCCATGCTAGCCCAAGCAGATGAGTCAGGGATTGAGCATGCCGCTTACTATTTGAGTAGAAAGCTCCTACCTTATAAAATTAAGTATAGTATCATTGAAAAGACATGTATAGCCGTGGTTTGGTCTTCTAAGAAGTTACAACATTACTTTCAATCGTATAGTGTGTAAGCAATTTCCAGGTTGGATCCAATGAAGTACTTAAGTGAGACACCCTCTTTAATTGGGAAATATGGTCGATGGTTGATAATATTAGAAGAATTTGAGATTGAGTATGTAACAAGGAAAATAATCAAAGGTAGAGCGGTGCCAGAATTCCTGGCCCAACAACCATTACCAGAAAGCGAAGAGGTAATCTTGGAATTTCCAGATGAACATTTAGAAGCAACTGAAGTACAAGGGTGGAAAATGTATTTTGATGGAGCAGTGAACAGGAAAGGAACAGGTTTGGGAGTTATACTAGAAATGCCCGAAGGGGAATTCATCCCTTTAGCCAAAAAATTCAAATTTAGGGCAAACAATAATATGGTGGAGTACGAAGCTTGTGTTTTCGGTTTGGAAACCCTAATGATTATGAAGGTGGATAAGGTGGAGGTTTTTGGCGATTCATTGCTAGTTTTATCCCAAAAAAAATGGAGAATGGGAGTTGAAAGAAGAAATATTAAAACCATACCACCATTACTTGACCATGATGAAGAAGAACTTTAAGGAGTGTAGGTTTATACACCTATCAAGAGAAGAAAATCAGATGGCTGATGCCCTAGCCACATTGGCTTCGGTATGGGAAAACCTTGTTAGCCTAATCCTTAAGCCTCTGATCTTGACCAGTTCATCAACTCCTTGCTATGAATATGAAACAATCATGGAAATTGATACATATCATGATGCATTGTATGATACTATAAGATGATTTTTGGAGGAAAGGGAATACCCGCCGGGGGTAACAGAGAGAAGAGCCATAAGGCAGTGGTCTTTGCAATACATCACATTCCATGGGGAGTTATATCGAAGATGGCCTGATGGGGTGCATTTAAGATGTTTAAGAAAACCTGAAGTGGTGCATATCATGTCAGAAATACATGCGAGAAGTTGCGGTCCGCACATGAGTGGTTTGGCCCTAGTTAAGAAGATTATTCGACAAGGTTACTACTGGTTGACCATGGAGAAAGATTGTATTGAGTTTGTCAAGAAGTGCCAACAATGTCAAATATATGGTAACTTGAATCACATGCCTCCTAAAGAATTGCATTCAATGTCTTCACCCTGGCCATTCGCCACCTGGGGTATCGACATCATAGGAGAGATACATCTGACAGCTTCAAACGGTCACCGATTCATTATGGTAGTAGTAGATTATTTTTGAAAATGGGTCATAGCCGAATCTTTCAATAAACTGGGTGCAAGCCAAATGTCTAAGTTTATTGAAAAGAACCTCATCTGCTGATATGGGGTCCTGCATAGTGTGATATCAGACAATGGGGTACAGTTTCAAGGAGCAGTTAAGGATTTATTCTCGAAGTACCAAATCCATCATCATAGATCCTCTCCTTATAGACCAAAGGCTAATGGTGCCATAGAAGCAACAAACAAGACAATTAAGCAAATTCTGTCCAAGATGACCAAGACTTACAGGGATTGGTCAGAGATGCTTTCCTTTGCTTTATGGGGATATAGGACAAGTGTGCGAACACCTACTGGAAATGACACCGTTCTCTTTGGTTTATGGGATGGAAGTTGTATTGCCAATTGAAATTGAGATCAAGTCGTTAAGAGTAATCTTGGAAGCTGAACTGACTGAAACGGAATGGGTAGGAAGCAGATACACACAGTTAGCTCTACTAGAAGAGAGAAGGTTAAAGGCACTGTATCATCATCAACCGTATAAAAAAAAGATAGCTCGGGCCTACAATAGAAGGGTTAAAATCAGAAAATTTAGAGTCAGGGATTTAGTGTTGAAGCAATGTAAGCCTAACGTATTTGATCCAAGAGGGAAGTTTAGGCCTAGCTGGGAAGGGTCATATGTCGTATAACAAGTCATGAACAAAGGTGCAGTGAAGTTATCAGACATGGATGGGAACGAGTTTAGTGAGCCACTAAACATTGATAGGTTGAAGAAATTTTATGTATGAAAAATAAAAAAGAAAGAGCTCGCTAGGTTGAAAACTCAAAAAGGGCGGCCTAGGCAAAAGTTAGAGCAGTCCACTAGTTTCAAAAACCCGAAAGGGCGGGCTAGGCAACAATTAGGGCTAAATGAGAGAAAATCATCAATTAGAAAACCCGAAAGGGCTAATTGGCAACATGAGTAATCTTGTGTATGCTGGCTTTATGTTTGGTTGTTCTCCAATTTAATAAAACAGAATTAATGTTAAAATTTTTCTATGTGCACTGTTATAAGTATTCGACCAGATATGGATGAAATAAATAAACACGATAGCAAAAGGTGATGACAAATTATAAATGGAAAAGAAGCATCTTTTATTACTTTAATTATTTTTTCATCCTAACAATACACTTTCTAAATTGACAAATGTAAAATCTATGGCAGTCGATAAGTGTAATGTGCAGGCCAGTTTTGCCTCAGCCGATCCAAGTAGGCTTCAATCAAGCAAGGCATGTCTAAGTCGGGAGCAAAGTCAGAATCACGAGGCTCAGCTCCATACTGATGGCCAAGTCAGCGAGGATCATAGCATGTACCTTGATGAAGAGCAGCAAGGGGAACGTACATCAAGTATGTCTGCATGGTGATACGAGAAATCTTCCACCAAGTTACCAACCAACGGATATTGACTTCGGAGCGTGAGTGGATCCAGTCAACCCAGTCAGCATATGAAGAAGCAGGATGGAGTAGCTTCCTAGCAGAATGATGACGTGGTAGGTATCTGGCAAAATCCATGGATGGAGTATCAAGCAAACAAAGACGCTCCTAAAGCCAAATCTGTGAAGAAAGAATTAAATTAAAAAAGAAAAAAAGAGTCCGCTAAGTTGAAAACCCACAAGGGCAGCTTAGGCAAAAATTAGGACAGCTCGCTAGTTCGGAAAACCCGCATGGGTGGACTAGGAAAAATTTAGAGCAATAAAAAGAAAAAGAAAACCTAAATGGAAAACCCAAAAGGGCAGTTTAAGTAATTACCCGAAGCAGCAACGGACTCCCAGTCAGTCTCTTTGACAATCCTAATTTAAATCGGTCTAATCCAACTAAGGTCTCGGCTAAGATCACGGGTACCGGTGACAAGTCTCCTTCCATTTGGTCCATAATATCCAATACCCGTGGATCAATATCGCCATCAGAAGAAACAAGCAAGAATTGGCAAAGCAAGCAAAGACAGAGCATGCATCCCCATGCCTTAGTAGGAGCCAAATGAGAGAGGCAAAAGTCAATCAAAGGGGCAAGTAGAATTTTTTCACCTCTCATCAACCGAAGAACTTCGGGTTTTAGAATTTGAAATAACATCTGCATCTTCTGTTGAGTCTTGGAAATCAATATGGGTAACGCCATTTGTTGATTATTTGGATATCGAATGATGGCCTCAAATTCTTCAATCAAGGGACATATTTCAAAGCCATGAATTTTAAATGCCCTAGAATCCGTATTCCAAAAGGAAGCCACGACATGTAAGAAAGAGTGGTCTAATTTAATAATTTAAAAACACTTTAAAATATCAAGTTTTAACCATGAAACTTGCTTCCAATGAATGGCATCTATATTCTTAAATAGAATTTTTATTCTCTTTAAATGATGCTCGGCCATGGTTAATGAATTAAAATTGTTAAAGGGAGTCCTCACGTTGAAAGAGAAAGAATTTTGGTTTATGTATTAAAATATGGCATGAAGGGTGATTTAAATAGAAGAAACAAACCTTTTCCAAAAGTGAAAAGGAAAAGGTGATGGGAAATAATAAGACCATATGCCATAAGGAAAGGAATTAGTGGCAATTTCCTTTGCCACATTGGTTGGGTTTAGCAAATGATGTACATTATAAAATTATGATGTACTGTAATAAAAAAAAAGTGGTGCAGTAACAAAAAAATAAAAGAAAAAAGAGGGGTTACGTTAAAGATGCAAATTGTATATTTTTCATTATTGTACAATATTTTACAATTGCTACAATATTTACATATCACTAAGAAGGTGGTGGTAGGTCATCAAATAAAGCCTTGAAAAAATCGTCGCCTATTGGAGGAGGGGGCAAATCACTCGTCCCGAGTCTGCCCGAAGGGGGAGCACCAAAACCCAAAAAATTACTCATCCCGGGATCACCCAAAGCGGGAACACCAAAATCCCTATTACCTTGAGGTTCTGATTCGTAATGGTCCTCATCAAAAGCAGACAAAAGGATCTCATGATCATCAGTTTGGGGGCCTCTTGATGAAGAAGCGCCAGGATCCCTCATCCCTTGAAATCGGAAGTCTCGAAAATGTTGTTCGGATTGATGATATAAATTTTCAAAATGAGAAGCCTGCTGATGACTTGCAGCCAACTCTTCTTGAAGTTTCCTATTTTGTTCTTCGAGCATCCGCTGTGAGCTAAGAAGGAAAAAAGTAAGAGCATACATAATCATGCATACATATAGCATAAACTACTGTGAAATAAGAAACGTACCAGGTAGTTCATATCAATGCCTTGCGGATGAGATGGCATATCTGGTGGGCTAGAATGAGCAAATGAAGTGGACGTAAAAGAAGGTCCAGCCTCATGATCAAATGAGCTAATAGCCTGCAACAATCATTAAAGAATCAAGAAAAAGAAAGAAGCAGTTGCAAGGGAAAAGTGGTAAAAGTTTTACTTGAGAAGTACTGGCCCCGAGATGTGGAACAGACTCTCCTGTATCTCTGTGATGTTCCTCTTCATCTCTACCCTCATTTTCATCGAAAATCTCCCAAACACCAATAGGAGATACATCAAAGTTCAAGAGTCATATTTGAATAAAATGGGCATAAAATGGACCCGGTAAATGGAGAAATGACTCAGCATCATAACCAAATCAGGCCGACCACCATGCATCCTCCGGCATTGACATAATATTTAAATTGTATTTTGGGATTTGCATCGGAAAGCTCCGCTGCTCTGGATCGAGAAACCATTCATAAACTCTCTCCCCAAGAAACCAACCACTAGACACTGGGCCAGCAATAACTCGGCGAGAATGTTGGAAAGACAGTGTAGCCCTCATCAAAGGAGGCCAGCTTGCTCGCTCTTCTGGGCTCCACCAGGCCAAATTCACCTGCAAAATAACATAAGGTAAGTAAAACTTTCACATAAAATTTAAAGCATACTAATGTAAATAGTGCATGAACAGTGATTACACAGTAAATAATTAGTAAATTCATTTATTCACTTCAATCATTCAAATAATTGCGGGTATATAAATATTTTTATACCCAGGGGCAATAAGAAGACATATGCATAAAAATTAGCCAAACTTTTTGAAATAAAAAATTATTAGCTCGGGTCCAGAACCCAAATTTTCCTTAGGTCCAGAACCTAGAATTTATTTCTAAGTCCTGAACTTAGCTCGAGTCCAGATCCCAAATTTTCCTTAGGTCCAGAACCTAGAATTATCATTGAGTCCAAAACTCAAACCGGGTCCAGAACCCAAATTTTCCTTAGGTCCAGAACCTAGAATCATTTCTAAGTCCAGAACTTAGCTCGGGTCCAGAACCCAAATTTTCCTTAGGTTCAGAACCTAGAATTATCCTTGAGTCCAGAACTCGAACCAGGTCCAGAACCCAAATTTTCCTTAGGTCCAGAACCTAGAATTATCCTTAAGTCCAAGAACATATCTTGGTTCCAGAACCCAAATTACCCTTAGGTCCAGAACCTAGAATTTATCTCTAAGTCCTAGAACTTAGATCGGGTCTAGAACCCAAATTTTCCTTAGGTCCAGAACCTAGAATTATCCTTGAGACCAGAACTCGAACCGGGTCCAGAATCCAAAACCTCCACCATCTCAAAAATTAAGTCTTGTTGCTTTTCACTCTCTTTCACTAAAGTTTCAGATCATTCAAGCAGGAGGCAAACTGTAGACCCTTAATTTTTTATCCAGTCTGGTCCAATATATTTTGTTTGGTCCAAAATAATTTTTGTGTTGTCTAATATATTTTAATTGGTCCAAAATAATTTTTGTATTGTCTAATATATTTTAATTGGTCCAAAATAATTTTGTTATCTTAATTAAATAATTTTTGCTTTAGTATTTAATTTTTATTAATAAAAAAATAAAAATAAAAATAAAAAATCTGCGACGATTCAGCGCGGGCCTGTGGGCATTTTGCCCGCAGAAGTTGTCTGCGGGCGAAATGGCCCGCAGGCCTGTTTTGCCCGCAGCTGCCGCAGTTGGCTATGCCAGCTTTTTTGCAAGCGTAATTTTTCCTGCGGCAATTTCCAGCGTAATTTTTCCGCAACAATTTTTTTTTTCTCCAGCAAAATTTTCCGATGCAAATTTTCCGAAACCTAATGCAATTAGGTTTCGGTTTCCTTTTCTTAATAAATAATGTATGCCATGAGCAACTAGGAAAAAAAACCATACAAACTTCTATAAATAAGGAGGCAGAGAGTGGGAATAAGAATCAGAAATTGGGACGAAAATTGGGAAAGTGGAAACTGAATCTGTGAAGGAAAACTTTAATCAAATATGACTTTTTGAGAGACAAAGAAGAAAAGCATTAACAAATCATCAAAGGCAGCAACTGCCTTTGTTTTTGTTCATCCAAGAAAAATGATTTTTGGAGGAACCATCAAAAAGAGGTATGTATTAAATTCTTTTTGTTATATTTTTCACAGTAGCTTAATTCATGAAATTGTGTTCTTTTAATTCAAAAATCCCAGAACCTAATCCCTTTTGTTCAAAGTTTAAAAATCTTAAATCGTGGCTTTATTTTTTAAAAATTTAAAGCTATTTGTTTTATTTCTTCAAAACCCCAAAACTCTAATTTCTTTCCAAATTATCAAAACCCTTAAATTATGTTCTGTTTCTTTTCGAAAAGCCCTAAAAACATCTTTTCTATTTATAAAAACTTTAATTCTTTTGGTTTACTTTCATAAACTTCATAAAATTATCAATTGATTTACAAATTCTAAAAACTTAATTCTAAAGAACACTAAACCCTAATTCTAGAATACTAAACCCTAATTCAACTTTAGAATCAAAACAAGTGAACCCTAATTCCTTTAAAACCTAAATCCTAATTTTTCTAAGCCCTAATTCTTTAAAACTTTAAAACCATATTTAGACACAGTAAGCTTAAATACCCTTATTCATTAACCGTAAATCACAAAATCTAAGTGTTTTAAAGTGTTCAAACCCTAATTTCTTGATTTTATATCACAAACACTAATTTGGTTAATCAAAGAGTTTTACCAGCCTTTTAAAACATAAAATCTTTAATCCATTTTAATTCCGTTAAAATCACAGTAGCCTAAATTCCATAAATTCCAAAATCCTAAACACATGAAATAAAGAGCCCTAAATGGAAACAATAGCTATAATTGGAATTTTATTTGCCTTATTCAATTCTATATTTGATTATGCTTTGATTTATTTCTTATGCTTTAATTTATTTAAGTTCAATGCTTGGTTCATTTAATTTATCATGGATGGATGTTTACTTTCTATTGATATTTAATATCTTTGATGAATGATTTTTTTATGATGAATGATTACTTTTAACAATTTATTTAGATTTTCAAATGTTGTAAGAGGTATGTTTCCACTTGTTGGATACCTCATTAGTTAACTATCATGTAATTTAATTTGCTTTTCTATTTTAGAACCTATGTAAAGGACATGTTTCTACCTTTCTGTGGGTGTCCTATTTAGGCATGCAATGTAAGGACATGTTTCCATCTTCGGATGGGTGTCCATTTATTTGTTTTGCTTGGACCTTACTATAATTTTAATATATTGATGCTTTCTTTTAATTATTGTGTGTAATATGGATAATGTTGTTATATTTAAGAATTTTATAATATTAAGACTTGTAAAGGAGGCCGGATCCAAAGAACCGGGTGTTGTGGGGGTGCTGGGCCATTTGTCACCTTCCCCACACGTACCCAACTTTTTGAACCCATTACGGGGTTGGCGATTCCTTAGGAATCGAGTTATCCACCTTTCTTTTTTCCTGGCCTGTCCGGGTGGCGACTCCATTTTCTCCGGACTTAGGTCTGTGTTCTCTAAGGCCCCGAGCCTAAATAGTGCCGAAGTCGTAAGAACCATTCCACCAGGAGTGGGGGGCAAAAATCCCCGCTCACACATATGTTGGGTGTATGTATTGTACGTGTATAGGGTATAAGGGTGTTACATTGATGTTCAACTAAACCAATAGCATGCCCAAATTCAATTATAGTCCAATTGTAATTCCTATTGGCTAGCCTAAATTCCACCCTTCCATTGTGTGCAACATTACTATCTAGTGGAATAAATCGAAATGCACTCAAGAATTCAAGTGTCAATACAACATATGTAGAAAAATGCATAGAAGAAAAAATGATCCACTGCATATCAGAAAACATTTTCAATAGCAAATCATTCCATCCTAATTTCCTAATTACATTTTTATCAATAAATCTATATGGAATTATTTTTCCAGCACTAAGTTCATGGTACCTTTATCTTTGGGTTTCATCACAGAAATAAGTTAGGCAGTTGATGAGGTGGTGATGAAGGTAGAGATAGAGTTGATGATGAAGGTGATTCCATTTGTCTCCTCCTTTTTGAGATTTCTCCTCTTGATTTCTTGGCTACACTCTTGCTTCTAGGCCTTTTTCATTGTTAATTTGATGAAAATTGATGACATTTGAATGAAATTTGAATGAAAAGGGTTAATTTGGTTTTTGGTTGAGGGGTTAAGGTCATTAGATTTAAAAATAGGTAGCCAGGATTTGTAAAAGTGAGGAGATAGAAAAAAAGATGCTTATATAGCATCAGGTATGCCATGGTCGTGGCCTATGTGCCATGGTCATGGTCTTGCTTTTGACAAGTCAAAGTCTCTCTTCAAATAATTTTGACATTCCTGAAGTGAAAGCCACAGTCGTGGTCTTTGGATAGCCATGGTCATGGAATCTATTTTGCTTATGCCAGTTTATGCTTCGACGTTGGATATATGCAGTTGCAATCCCATGGCAGTGGGCGTGTTGAGCCATGGTCGTGGCATGTATTTTACCTCTGCCACTTTAAAATTTTTATTTCTTCTCCATTTTTACAGCTTCAAAATGAACCCCATGAGCATGGTAATGTTGTACCATGGTCATGGCTCCTATTTTCATTAGATTTCTTGTGGTTTTATACTTCAAATTCCCTAAATAACAACTTTAAAACATCATTAATAAAAATAATTCAAATAAACAAAACCAAAAGTAACAAAAATATAAAATCAATTGGGTTGCCTGCCACTAAGCACTAGGTTTATAGTCGATAGCTTGACTATCTCTGGCTTGAATGTTTATTTGTTGAAGTGATAGTCATTTCCAACGTCTATCGGATCACTAATATAATAAGACTTTAACCGTTGACCATTCACTTTAAAAATTTCCCCTCCTTGATTTTATATGTCGACTGCACGACAAGGATAAACCTTCACAACTTTAAATGGTCCCGACCTATGAGATTTAAGTTTTCCATAGCTTCAACCTTGAATTGTACAACAAAACTTATTATCCTTTATAAAATTATTTGATGTGGATAAATCTATCATGTCATGCTTTAGTTCTATCTATATAAATCTTGGCATTTTCCTAAGCTTTAAATCAAATTTCATCCAACTCACTTAATTGCAAAAGTCATTTTTGTCCTGCTACGTTTAAGTCTGTGTTCAATTGATTGATAGCCCAATATGCTTTGTGTTGTAACTCAACTAGTAAGTGGCATGCTTTTCCAAAGACAAGTCATTAATGTGATATACCAATATGAGTTTTGAAATGTTGTTTTATAAGCCCAAAGTGCATCATTTAGTTTAGCATATCAATATTTTCTTAAAGTGCTAACCATTTTCTCCAAAATCTATTTAATCTCCCTATTAGATATTTTTATTCATCCACTAGTTTTAGGGTGATAAGGTGTTGCCACCTTATGGTGTACTCCATATTTCTTAAGAGCATAATTAAAACTTTTATTACAAAAATGAGTACCTCCGTTACTGATCATAACCCTAGGAACTTTGAATCTTATAAAATGTTCTTTTTGATAAATGTAGTCACCACTTTTGAGTCATTTGTTGGACTTGGAAATGTTTTAACCTATTTATACACATAATATAAAACCACTAAAATATATTGTTATTGAATGATGGTGGAAATGGTCCCATAAAGTCAATTCCCCAAGCATCAAATAGTTCAACTTCAAGGATTGAATTGAGTGGCATATCTTGTCTTTCTGAAATATTCTTAGCTCGTTGACATCGATCACACAACTGAACAAAAACCTTTGCATCTTTGTACATGGTTGGCAGGAAAATTCAGATTGTCAAATTTAAATAATAGTCGTAGAAGTGCTAAAATGGCCACCACATTCTTTTGAATGACAAAATTCTAAAATACTTCTTATCTCCTCTTTCGATGCAGATCTATAAATCATTTCATCCCCATAATGCTTAAATAGAAGAGGTTCCTCTCACATATAGTGTTTAATATCAATAAGAAATTTCTTCCTTCAAGCTAAGTCATTTTTTATGGAAGAACACCGCCTGCCAAATAATTAACGGAGTCAGCATACCAGGGGATATAAGTTTTAATAGAGAAAAGTTATTCGTCCAATAATGATTCATTGATGGGTATTGCTTCCTTATACATTTGGTTCTCCAATCTTGAAAGGTGATCTGCTATTAAATTTTTAACTCCTTTTTTATCTTTAATTTCAAGATGAAATTATTAAAAAAGCATATAATCAACCTTGGTTTGGATTCTTTCTTGCTCATCAAATATGTAATATCCCAAATGATACCCCAAAATTTTTGGAAATATTAATTGTTGAAATTGAATTAAATGATTTTAAGTGTTTATTTAATTAGTGAAAAGATAAGAGGAAGGAAGATGTGTATATGTTGTTTATATGAAGAGATATACACTATATATAAGTCAATAGCTTATTTGGTCTAAAGATATTTTTTATTATTTAAATAAAATTAAGTATGGTTAGTGGAAGAGCATAATTTGGATTGATATTATATTAATTAAATGCTTGGTGGAGAGTGTTTTAGGGAAAGGTGTTTAGTTAAAAGAGAAGTGTTTGGTGGTTGTTGTTGACTTTGTATCTTTATCTTCTTCTTTCTTCTTTGGGCCAGCCACGACCATCTTCATCAAGGGAGAGATTTTGCTTCTTGCTAACTCAAGAAATTGAAGGATTTCAAGTGATCGAGTTGGAGTTTTAAGGAATTTTCTTCATATTTAGTAAGTTCCAACTTGTTTCTTTGATTTCCTTTGAGAGTGTGTCTATGAGTTTGTTGGATTGTTGATGTATTTGTGTTTATGGTTGATTTTGGGTATGTTTGAAGTTCTTGGGTCTAGTTAACTTTGATATTTGGGGTTAGATTGAAGAAAAATGTTAAGTTTGGTTTAAAGAATAGGAGTTTTGGATTGTGTGATTTTTAAGTTGTGAAAGATGGTTGTGATTGTGTTTGATGCTTGTAATTGAGTTGTTTTGATGTTTATGTAAGTTTTTATGGTATTTTGATGGTTTTGGTTAAGTTTGTTTGGAGTGGAAAAAGGTTATTGAAAGATGATAATTGGATGTGGCGTTTTGGCGTCGATTTCAGGTTTTTGGCCTGACACGCCCACTTGCATGACCGTGTCACTAAGCGTGTCATAGCTTCTATGTTGGAGGAGGATTGAGACGTCCAGTGACACGCCCATGTCACTGAGCGTGTCAAAGCTTTTGTATTGTGGGTTTAGGGCACGTCCATGAACACGCCTGTGTTGTTGAGCGTGTCAAGTGTAGAGGTTGCCCTAGATAGTTCTTATTCTTGTTTTCTTATGTGTATCACTAATTGAGTATTTATAATCACCTTTGGATTAGGTTTTTAAGAGAATTGAGATACCCAATCTAAGGATTGAGGGATATCTTGGAAGAGGAGGTTGATAGAGTAGTGTTGTTGCTTTTAGAGGTAAGTACAAACTTTGAATGATTGCATACATTTACATGACATTGGGACTTAACACATTTGGTTGGAAAAATATGTTAAGTTACTTAATATATTATTGATGAATGAGAAATATGTTATGATATGCATAATGTGAATTATGTTAATGTATCAAAGTAATTGAGTAATGTGTTGTAAATGAAAAGAAATATTGAATAATGTGATAAGATATGTGAAAATATAATGTAACAAATTGATATTGATATAAAAGAGAAGAATGAGAAAAGTGAGAAAAAGATGATATAATAAGTCAATGCGCCTAATTTGATCATGAGAAAATGAGAATGGAATTATGAAAGTATTTGATAATGAGATAAATGAATAAATTGTGTGCCTAGTATGTTATTTAATTTTCAGAGTTTTGGGTTTGGCAGCATGCCTATAAAACGCTGGGCAGATGAAAAGACCGAGTCGTAAGCCTGGCCCAACTGATAAATGTGATGTTTTTGGGGTGAAAAGACTGGGTCGTAAGCTCAGATCTAGTTGGATTATCCATGGATATATATTGCCTACGGGGCTAGACACAAGGTGTCATTATGGACCAAAGCAGTAACTCTGAAATTTGAATAGCATATTAGATCTTTTTTGGGCCCATGCTTGTCTTTGCTTTAATGTGAATTATGAAATGTGATGCAAATGATTAATATAATGTTATGAGCTGTGATATATATATTGTAATGAGTTGTTATATTCATTTGTGTTGTGCATTAGCATCGCATTGATCTATATTGAATAAAAGTTTGTACCACTAAGCTTCTGGCTTAGCATGATTGTGCTTTATCATGCAGGTGACAGGGTAGACCCGGTTGTGCCGGAGAGCTCATCTAGACCGAGTCGAGTCTAGGCTTGAGACTTTGAGATCAGATTTGTTAGTGGACATCAAGATAAGAGACGAACTGCCAACATATATATATTTTAGATTTTTGTATTTATATATTGGTTTTGATGTATATAGAAATGTATATTTCACTTTCGCAATAAAAAATGTTTTGGATAAACTTTTGGGTAATGAATATATATTTATATGTATTTTAACAAGGAATGTTTTTATCTATTACTTTCAATAATATAAGTTTAATGTTTTAAGTTTACTCAGATTGTAGAAATGATGATTATATGTTAAAATTTAAAGATTGGTTTGTTTAAAATGGCTTGTGACATCCTTGTATCCGGTATACATATGTTACATATGTGGGTGTATGTGGTGTACGTGTATGGGGTACAAGGGTGTTACAAAATATTTAATTACTGTATGGTCAATATAAATAATTACTTTGTAACCTAAAAGATAGAATCTAAATTTGTCAAAAGCAAAAACTATAGCAAGCATTTCTTTTTCTATTGTAGCATAATTAATTTGAGTGTCATCAAGGGTTCAGCTTGCATAGTAAATGATATGACTTTTCTTATTCTTCCTTTGACTCAAAACAACTCCAATTGCATCATCACTGGCATCACATATAAGCACAAATGGTAAAGATCAATTGAGTGGCGAGATAATAGGAGTTATTATAAGTGTTGTTTTTAACATGTTAAAAGCAATTAAACATTCATTAGGAAAATTTAAAACATCATCTTTATTTAATAGCTCACACAAGAGTTTAGCAATTTTAAAAAATCTTTCATAAAATGTCTGTAAAACCCTGTATGTCCTAAGAAACTATGAACTCCTTTAATAACTTCAACTTTTTCTCTGTCCACTTCAATTCCTTTTTTAAAAACCTTGTGTCCAAGAATAATTCTTTCTTCTACCCCCATTAGGCTAGGCCCTTAGAACGCCTAGTTTGCAATATTAGTTTTTGGCAGTAATTACCAAACTACCACTATGGCAGTTTTTCAATAAAATTGGTCCACGAAAGTCAAAGCTCTCTATTCTACATCAGTTGAGCATTAGGTATACTCCATCCATACCTTTCACTTTTCTTTTGGTGAGATAACCATTGGCCATGTTGACTTCACTGCCATCACTGACATCTCTTTTAAGGGAGAATCTACTCCCTTTGATGTTGAGCCTCTAACACAAGAGGAAGGGATAACCTTGCTTAGCTTTAAGTGCCCCAGGAAGGAGGACAATCTCATCAAGTATAATTCTATTCATATGCACTTAACGTTATTATGGCAAAGTGTTATCTGGACTAATATGATGATTCGGGGTTTCATCCTCTACATACTCTGCTCCACCATCTTGGCAGATACTGAGGCAGGGGCTCCTAATCTCAACATCATTTTTGCCATCAAATGGGGTGAGGCTGGCTTAGCCCATTTATACTGAGAGTTAGAATTGCTCTATAGGGGATTGCTTACATATTGTGGTTTCCCTGCTATCATTGAGGCGTGATTTGATTTTCTCCCCTTTTTGTCCTACTGAGTTGTTAGATTTCATTCTATGTAGTGTGATTTGATTCTATTTGGGCTTGGGGGCCACCATTTGGTCCCTACTCTCTACCTGTCTCTTAATCATTAGCACCCATCTTTCCCTCATCTAGATGCATAGATGTAAGAGAGAGACAAGCTCAATGTCACCAACCAATTCAGCGCCTATCGCTCTATCATGGAGCACCTGTCCTAGGATTCTATAGAGATGTAAACACAAATTTTGTTAGCATGATTTTTAATAAATCGTATACATATCTAACATTTTTTCTTCATTTTACAAGTTAACTTTGCTTATGGAGGGAGAAGCATCATAATGAACCTACAGAGTGGAACCAATCGATGAACTGTGCACTTCCACCCCACCAATCTAACTTTCCAATGGTTAGCCAACTATTGGTATTTCAAAGAGCATGTGTGGGAGCGGTGGGTTGGTCCTGACCATCACTACGTGATGATGGATCCTCCTCTTTTTATGTTTTATACTACTGATTTAAATTTGGATGATTGGTGGATGGCTTTCCCAGGAGAAGATGTTGTTGACCTTTTACTGCCTTTTGAAGAGGCCACTTATAGTAACTTCATCGAGTGGGAGATCTTACATATGAACTTAATGCGCTAGCCTTGGGTTGAGGGTGCGGTTGCCCCCTAGGTTAGATGAAGGCAGAGACTTGACTCCATCGACTCATTCTCTAGTTCATGACCCACCACCTCAGGTATTCCTTTGCAATTTTTTTTTCATTTTTGTGCCCATTTGTTTCATAACTTTATACCTTGGTTTTCTCTATTGCAGCCTTTAGATCGATCAAAGAGGCCTCATTCTCACCTCACTCCTCTGCCTCATCTCATTACTCAATTAGTTGGCGCTTCTTCCTCCAAAGCGCTTGTGATGATGCCTACTCCTATAATCTGTCCTGATTTGATAATGATCTTTTATAGGTCACCCCACTTATCCCAATCCTTCAGAGGTGACCTTTTATGATTCAGTTGGCACTAGCAACATAGTTGTTTTTTCTCCTTCTATTAGAGTTATACCTTGCATTCCTGATAATGTTACCCATATTGGACATGCTTCCTTGTATCCTCTTTCTTTTTTCACTCTGCTTCTTGTTACATTGCTTTTGACTCTTCTTGCCATTATTTACAGGTTCCTTGGATGTATTATAAGAATGTGGGTCACCTCTTTTAGGATACTCATACTAAACTTGCTTCCATTACTCAACAATTATCAGTTAGTATGAAAGATATGTTTATGTTTTGCATGCATGTGTTTTTTCCCTGACTCCTTTGCTCTTTGGTACTTTCAGACCGACTTGTCATTCGCTCAAGCTAAGTCTTCTCGCAAAGACTCTCATATCACCATGTTTGGAGAGCAATTAGAGGTCAAGAAGAGAGGAGCTACTCTGTTGAGAGAGGAATGCCAATGTTTAGAGGCTATGCTCAAGAGGTTCAAAACCATAATGGAGACACACACCCTTATCCTCCTAGTTTTGATGGAGGTGAGCCTAGTTATTTGGCTGGGGTGGAGAATAAATGTAGCTTCATCTATCTTTTTTTTTTGTATGGATCATGATTTCCTTTTAGCATATTTAGACTTTATTGTTGAATTTGATTGTAAGAGAACAACTTTTGTCTTTCGGGACTTTGTTTGCATATGAAGATTGTCCAATGATTCTAGTACTTCATCTTTCATTGAGTTTTTTGAAAATGCATCTCTTTTTGATGGTCATGCCATAAAAATTGGCAATCTCACCATTCCCAATAGCAGAGAAATAGCTTGTTTAATGTTCATGTCTCTGTTCTACATTGTATTGGCGGACATGCTACTAGTTCTGATGAATTGGTCATTGTATCTTCTTCTCTCGCCATTCAACTCTGTCAGTTATGAGAATCAACATAACTCTTCATTATCATTGTAGTTTTCCTTATCAAAATGGCTGGTTAACCTCCCCATTCACTCAAGCAATGAATTCTTTTCAAACTTTCCCACATCTTCTCCATATTTAAAAATGGTTCTTCATCTTCTCCATTCACTGCAAATAGGAATTTTTCTATTTTCTCTTCACTTTGTTGCTTCCAACTAAATTTCTACCATTACCATGACTTAGAATATTTTGAGGAAGATGAGGCGATTATTCAAAAATTTGAGAGATGGTCACTGGAGTCTCATGGCCAGTTACTAGATTTTGATCCTCAGGTATTTTCAAAATGTCAGACATAACCCTCCTTTCCTGCCTGCTATTGCCACATTCTGGAATGTCTATTGTAATATCCCAAAGTATACCCTAAAAGTTTTGGAGTTATTGTTGTATTTGGATTTAAAGTATAAGTTTAATGGAAAGAGAAAGGAAGATAAATTAATAATAAAGGAAATATTATAAGAGATAGATGTATATGGAGAATAATATGTATACATATGGTATTTGGAAAATATGGAAAATATAAATAGCAATATATAAGAGATATACATATACCAACATATACATCACATATAAATAATGTATAAAGTGGTGTAGGAAAGGTAAGTTTATATAATTAAATAATAATAATAATAAAAGAAAAAGAAGAAAGGAAAGTCAAAGGGAAGGATATGTGGTGGAGGATTTTTGTAACATTTATTATTATTATTATTATATATATAAGATAAGTGTATAAATTAAAGGAAAGAAGATTTTCTTTCTTTCTTCTTCTTCTTCTTCTTCAACGAGAGAGAGAGAGAGAGATGTGGTTTTGGTAGATTTATACCTCAAATTCTTAAGGGCTTTAAGTGAATTGAAGATGGATATTGAAGATTAGGCATAATATTCAAGTAAGTATTCATTTCTTTGTATTGATTTCTATTGATTGAGTTTATATTTGATATGGTTGGTGTGTGATGATGATGATAATGAAAGATTGAAGTATATAGATATGTTGGATTGGTATTTAGATGATGATAATATGGTTATTTGTGAGGATGATGATGGATTGTTGAGATTGTTTAGTAAGGGTGATGAAGTATGAGTTTTGAAGTATTTGTGTTTTATGGGATGAGAGTTCGAAATGCATGATTTTTGCCTGACACGGCCAGTGACACGGCCATGTTGTTGGGCATGTCAATGGCACTGAGTTTGACGTATGTGACACGACCATTAACACGGTCATGTTACTGAGTGTGTCATAGCTACTGTGAAAAAAAGTAATTGACACGGCCATGAACACGCCCATGTTGTTGGGCGTGTCAATGTTTCTGTGAGGCAGAATGAGTGACACGTCCATTAACACGACCGTGTTACTAAGCGTGTCAAAACTTCTGTATTGTTGGTTTAGGGCACAATCAGGGACATGCCCGTGTTGCTGAGCGTGTCATGTGTAGAGTTTTCCCTAGTGAGTTATCCTTCTTATTTTCTTATATGTATAATTATCTTTGGATTAGGTTTTGAAGAGATTGTGTTGCCTTAACCTAAATGTTGAGAATCCTTGGAAGAGGAAGTGTATAGATTGTTGGGAGTTGTTCTTGAGGTAAGTACAAACTTACATGGATGCATTCTCTTACATGATTGTGAGACTTAACACATTTAGTTATAAATGTGTTAAGTAATTTACTATATTGTTAATATAATGTGACTAATGTTATGATTTGTATAGTGTGAAAGATATGATGATCATTCAAAAAGGTATGTGCAATGTAATTTGTTATGATAAATACTTTATTGATGAATTCAAAATATATTATGTATATTCTATTGATGAGTTGTTTTAATGTGAATTGAGGTATGATAAGATGCAAAACCATTGTGATTGGTTATGATGATTCAAATGAAATAAGTGGGGCATGTTTGCCTAAATGATGATGATAAACGCAATTGATGATATACACTCTCTTGATGAGATGTGGAGCCATGGTTGTTGGCTATGATGATGCAAATGAGCTAATTGAGGCATGGTTGCCTAGATGATTGTGGAATAAGAAATGAGAAATAATTTGAGAAAGAAATTGATAAAGAGATAAATGAAATGATTGTGTGCCTAATATGTTAATTCAATTTTTTGAGTTCTGGGTTTGGCGGCATGCCTATAAAGTACTGGATAGGTGAAAAGACTGGGTCGTGAGCCGATTCCAGTTTATAAATGTGAAATGTGAATTACAGTAATAGTCTTGCCGGGTTGAGGATCTCCTTGGTTTATCCGGGTTGAGGTCCAAGAGACTGGGTCTGTTACAGGTAACAGTCTTGCCGGGTTGAGGATCTCCTCGAGTTTAGCGGGTTGAGGTCCAAGAGACTGGGTCTATTACCCTATCCATGGATAGAGATATATATATTGCCTATGGGCTTGATGATTATGATATGGACCAAAGCAGTAACTCTGAACTTTAAATAACATATTAGTTTCTTTTTGGGCCCATGCTTGTCTTTGTTTAAATGTGATTAATGAAATGTGAAATGGATGAATAATGAGACCTATGTTTACCTTTGTTGGAAATGTGATTCATGATTGGTGAATTGTGAATAATGAATTAATTGAATAAAATAAGGACATGTAATGTTATGAAGTATGACATGTAATATGTGTATTGATATATTCATTGTGAGTATTAGTGATGGAATTGTGGTTGGTGTTTTAATGATATGTGTATATGTATATAATATATGAGATTAGTAGAGATATATGAAAGGTGTAATTAAAAAGGGAAACCATGATAAGAAACTAATGGTACGTGAAGTTAATATATATTTATGTTAGAATTTCTGTAATGTATGTTTATATTATTTATTTGTACTACTAAGCTCTCGGGCTTAGCGCGATTGTGTAATCGCACAGGTGAGTAGGTGGTAGATCTGAAGTCATTCGTTATGCCACGAGAAGAGTATGAGTTTGTCGAGACCAACTAGAAGGTGATGCATACATGTATAACTTCATTATGTTGTATTTCTGACAAGAATGTATTCGTATGTATAAATGAAGTTTTGGTAAAGATAAGATTATTATATGTATGTAAGATCGTTAAAAATATAATGATTTTGTAAATGTTCTTTAAATTAATGTAATATTGTTTGAACTCAGCTAAAGGTTTTTAAATTGTAACAAAAAGTGACATTTTTATACTTTATATACGTACTGTATGTATACCCGATATATGTATAGTATTTATATAAGGAATGGGGGTGTTACATCTATGCCCATACCTTTTGGTTCCATGATTTTGAGATATGCTCCACATTAGAGGAGTTTTATGCCATCTTGGATTACCACCCTTTTTAGTCCAATTCCCTTGCCTTTCCATAATTGGTCTTTGATTTTCATCATGAGATGGAAGAGTTGTTTAATATGACTCTCAACTAGGCTTTATAACCAACCCTTGGCAAGAACATTCTCTTTGAGCAACTAATTGGTAGATGTACTAAATGAGTTAACTTAGATTAATTAGTTCATTAATTAATTTACTAGTTCACTAATATATTAATTAGTCAAAATAATGATAAGAAAATGTAAGAAAAAAGTAAAATATAAAACCAAGAGTTTGGATGAACTCTTGTTTCTTTCTGCTTCAAGATTGGGTTTTGAATTAAAAAAAAAAACTAATCAGTTTTTTTTTTTAAACATAAAGTATGAGATTTTGCATATGAAATTCTAAAAAAGATTAGATAAAAATATTTTGAAATTAAGAATAAAGGAGAGAGAAGATTGGGATTAGACTTACCAAAAAGAGATTTTTAAAATTAGAAAAAGGAGATTAAAAAGGGGGAGAACACAAAAACACGCAAAAAAAAAAGTGAACTAAGAAACATGGTGAACAAGAGAACAAAAAAGCTTGAAACCAAAAAATGGAAAAGCTCATACTAAGGCAATATCAAGCAGGCTTCATAGTTAACCTTGCTAAGAAAGTGTACTATTGCTGAAGAAAAAGCTTGAGTTCAATAGAGACTAATCAAAAGAATGAAGAAACTAACAACGTCGGTATGATTTCTTGCCTTTTATATTAATAATATTTTATGATTTTTTTTTTGTGATTGCTCTGATTGCACTTAGTGCTTTTGCATTTAAAGTTTCAAAATTTTAGTTTGTGACTAATCATATGAAGAACAATAATTTAGATTCTCTAATTCTATTCTTTAGAATAAATTGATGAATTAATTAAGTCTTTCTTCTAAAAATGCAATGAAAAAATTATAACCAAAGTTGCATAATTTTGAGTGTTTTGAACAACACAGAATATGTATTTAATTAAAACATCTCTGAAAGCGAAAGAATTAGAAAATTTTAAAAGCGACATTCTAAAAAACTAGACCCAAGCACATGACGAGCTTGCCATATGACATGGCGAGCTCAACATGAGACATGGGGAGCTCGCCATGGTTTAATATTTTCTTAGGGTTTTTTTTATACACATTGTGTTCTTTTAATCAGTTTTCTTTACTATATCAAAAATTATTTATCATACTAAGCTCAATATTAATTTCTTTTAATTACATAAACTTTATTTGATAATAATTTTAGAAATTTTTGTTACTATTTTTAAGTTTCAATTATTTGATTTCTTGTTATTTTTATCAATGGATTTTATTGCTGTCAAATCATTGGTGATTTAATATTGATGACAGTTCCCTTTCGGTGGGTCTTCCCTGAGAGTGGCTAGGGTTCCCTGGTTTTGTCTTTCTTTTCTTCCTCTTTGGAATTTCCTACCTATTTGTTTTTATTCCTTCTTGGATTTTATCTCGTGCTATTATGTCGACAAAGTAAGAGAGGAGCTAATTTAGTTCTATGATATGGCTCAAGAATTGGAGGTTCTATGGAAAAAAGTTCTCTTTGACAGGATCAGAAGAGGATATTGTTGCTTTTGATGATAGTGGTAGAGAGGAAAGTAGTGTCAAGAAACATTGCTGTTTGGTGGGGCGTATCTTATCTAATAAATTACTAAACATAAAAGCTATATCTAATGCCTTTGCCAGTGCTTGGAGAACTAAGAAGGGCTTCAAAGTTCAAGATATGGGAAGCGGGCTATTTGTTTGTGACTTTGAATCGATCAAAGATAAGGAGAAGGGCTTAAAAGAGAGTCCTTGTCATTTTGACAGACATGTAGTGATTTTGTCAGATCTAAAAGGTTCGGAACAACCATCGAAAGTGCAGCTACATTGGTGTTATTTTTGGGTCAGAATCTGTAACCTTCCTCTGAACAAAAGGGATCATAATCAATAGAGGTAGTGGCTGGGAAAATAAAAAAATTAGAGGAGATTGACACAAGGGACCTAATTGGGTAGTGCAAGATTACGCAATCAACTGGATGAGGAGGTATGGATTTATTTTATATATGAAAAACTACTAAACTTTTGCTATTGGTGTGGAAAATTGGGACATAATCAAGATTAATGTGATGAGAAACCCAATGATATTGAGGTGGAGAACTGGCCTTATAACCTAGCATTTTGAGCGATTCTTACATGACACAAGGGCAATTTTAGCTTCTCCCTTAATAAAGACATAAGTAGCAAAGCTAAGGCTACAAATGCTAATAGTGAGGAAGATAGGCCTGGAATTTGTAGTATTGCTCATCGACAGCAGGTAATGGAGGTGCCCTCTTCTCATTCTAATCAAAATGATAACCTTGTTGCTAAAGCAATTCCACCGGTGTTTTCTAATATCGGATTGCAAATAAAGGGAAAGGTTTAGTTTGTGATTCGAGTGAAACTGAGAGCCCTGTTGGGAGAGGGAAGAAAGTCTTAAAAGATAAAAGAAGCGGTGCATGTAGGGGTGGTAGAGGTAGAGGCAAGGTTGTGATAGGCAGAGGGAAAGTGACTACAATGCCAGTAATCCAAACTTTTTCTTTAAGGGATATTAGGAAGAGAAGTGGAAACATTGCTTGTTTTGAGCCAAATGTCATTGCAAAAAAAAACAATGTTTGGAGATTGATTCAGTTGATATGATGGAAAGGATAGAGACTGCTAGGTAGTCTCGCCTAACACCATGAAGCTACTAAGTTGGAATGTCTAGGGACTAGGCGATCCCTGGATGGTGAGAACCCTGAAGCATATTATTTGGGTTAATTGTCCAGATATCATTTTCCTCATGGAAACTCTACTAAATAACCAGGAGGTCAATGGTATCAAATTCACTCTTTCCTATTATAATCTTTTTAATGTTTCTTGCTTAGGTAGATTTGGTGGTTTAATATTGGGGTCGAAAAAAGAGATGAATCTAGCTATCTCAAGTTTTTCCCAAAACTATATTGATTTCATTATACAAAAAGACAATGGTCAAGTCCATTAAAGAGGATATGGAATTTATGGATGGCCTCAAAGTCACCATTGTCAATTTACATGGATCTCATGTTTAAATTAGCTAACCAAAACCAGTTACAATGGCTGTGTTTCAAGAATTTTAATGAGATTCTATTTGATCACGAGAAAAAAAGTTAGTAACCTGATATCTTCCTCGCAATTAGAGGGCTTTAGGAGATGTATTAACTCATGTGGATTGCATGACCTCGGTTTCACAGGATTAGAGTTCACATGGGATAATGGAAGAGAAGGTGCAGCCTTAATCAGAGAATAACTTGATCCTTTTATGAGTACCCTTGAGTGGGATTACCTATTTCTGAAAGCTAAAGTGTTTTACTTGGTAAGGACCAACTCGGACCACTCGATAATCCTGCTAGTGGATGATGGCTCGACATATCGTAGGGACAAAAAAAGGAATATCTTTTGATTTGAGGCTATGATTAAGAGATAACAGTTGCAAGGAATTGGTACACTCAATATGGGGCAAGGCTGACATGTGTCAGATGTTCAAAAGAAGATCAATTATTGTGCAAGTGAACTAGCTAAATGGAACCAGAGTTGCTTTGGTCATATTTATAATATTTAAAATTTTAGATAATAAACTTTTAAATTAATAGTGATAATTAATAGTGAATTGTGATATAAGAGATAAAGATAAGTGATGTAAATAGCGGATCTCAAAAATTTACGGAAGTAAATAACTATTTTTATTGTTTTACGAGATTTAAAATTGAATTAGAATCAACGGATAAGAAAGAGGGTACACCATAACTAAGATGAGATTGGCTATACCAAATTACTATATATATAAGTGTGTGTAAGTGTGTGGACAGGTGTGATGTTTAGAAGTATTTCTTTCTTTATTTCCTCTTCTTCTTCCCACGTTCACCACCTTTCTCCCCATCAAAACTCCTTCTTGTTTCCTTCTTTCTAAGAGTTTGATCAAAACCAAAGAGAAAATAAGGTTTAGTTATAAGTTTTGAGAAGATTAAAATAGAAAGTTGAGATTATTAACACTTAATTAGAGAAAAAGAAGAGGTATGCGCTTTTGGATTTATAATTTGCAAATATATGAATTTTTATGAGTTTTAATGATTTATTCTTTATAGTGGTATATTTCTTGAAAATATTGATTAATTGGGTTGTTGAGTGAAAAATAGTCTTTATATGATGGGTTTTAATCCTTAACTCAACCTTTATGAGAATTGAATGGTTTGGTGTTGGTTTTATTCATATGAAATGATTGAAAGTTTGATTGAGTGAAGTTGTGGTAAAATATTTGATATGAATCCTTTTTATGTCAAAAGTTTGAGTTTGATATATTATTATCTTAGATTTTCAATATGTTGGTGTTTCATGAAGTTAAATGTGCAGAAGACATGATTTGGGATGCCATGGGTGTGGCTTAAAGGTGCCACTGGCGTGGCATAAAAGTGGGAACCGTTGGTGGAAGAATTACTCCAAAAACAGACCAAAAATTAATGCCACGGTCGTGGCCAATAAGTGCCACGATCGTGGGATTGAAAACGGGACTGTGTCTTTAAGAATTTTGCTAAAACAGAGCTATTCTAAATGCCATAGCCTTGGCCCTGGAAGGCTACGACCGTGGGGGTCTTCAAAATCATTTTACAGCTTCTTCATGTATCCCACGGTCGTGGGGTTGAGATGCCACGGTCGTGGGGTACCTAAATGATGTTTTTGACTTGTATTTTGTGATATACGGGACTAGTATGAAGCTAATATGTTTATTTTTATTACTTTTGTGTTGGGAATCATGTGTAAGTGTTGAGAGTATGAAAAAGAGTGATAAACTTTGAATTTATGATAAAGATTTATAATACTAAATATTGATGAAAGTATTGTTTCATTGAAATGATATATATAATTCAGTGTTAACTACAAATTAATGAATTGCCCTAATCATACTGATTTTAGATTTAGCTTGGAATTGAATGGCTAGCCAAAAGGGAGGATATCCAAAGTGTTAGTGGGCACTCTGTGCCATCCAAAGACACTCTGTGTCATCATACTCAGTGGGCATTCATGCCATAGTGGGCCATTGGCCAAAATTGTATACAATGTCATCAAATTGCCTTCAGTGACCCGTTATCCAAA
Organism: Garcia nutans; assembly: GCA_947685225.1. Lineage (NCBI taxonomy): Eukaryota > Viridiplantae > Streptophyta > Magnoliopsida > Malpighiales > Euphorbiaceae > Garcia > Garcia nutans. The sequence goes on along the minus strand of CANTUV010000003.1, from coordinate 7,419,417 downwards.
TCTAGAATCTGAGCTCAGTGTGTTTGGGCATAATTTAAATAGTTATATATAATGAAAACAATGTGTTATTTAGTTAACAATTTGTTATTCAGTTGTTGATAAATTACTCCATTCTAAATCTAATTGTGCTTAGTATTTCAATTTACAATGAATTTAATTAATTTCTTTATTTAGCATTCATAAAGTAATGCAATTCGATGTTTCTAAATTATTTAATTGCTAGATCTTTTTTATTTAAATTTTCTTGCATATTATAAATACATAAGCACCACTAAGTTTTGCTTAGCGTGTTAGAATTTTTTTCTGACGCGCAGATCAAACAAGGAGAGTTGAGACCGCAGAGTGAGAGACTTGTGTTCTTGATCAACTGCATCATCAAGGTTCAATAAACCATATTGTAAATATTGTAATCTTTATGGTTCACATAGCAAAACTAATTTTGTATGACAATTGTACTAGTTTGATTGTAGTTTGAGAATACTTATAATAATGTAAGTTTTTATTAAGAGTTCTTATAAATATATGAATATTTGTATTTAATAGAGAGAACTTAACAGTGGCATTATTACAAAAAAGGTTTTATGATTTTATTTCTTTAGTACAATTGTAAATGTTAGGTGGCATCTCCTATATAGGTAAGTGTATGGTCTATGTAGAGGGTGTTACAATTAGTAGTATCATAGCACCCAGGTTTAGACGGTTCTAAGTTGTGGGTTAAAAGAAAAGTGAAGTACAACTGTCATTGCTATGTGAACTATACAATTGAACAAATGATTGATGCAGTTGATCTTTTTTGTTTTTATGTTTAAAGGTATAAGATGGCCTCTGAATCCTGTTGCGCTCAAATTAACTCTACCACAAAGCGTCACTCGCAAGTATACGAGGTAGCTGTAGCAAAGGTGCTCACCCCAAGGTCGTTCTCTCAAGGAAGCTAAAGTGGCTAATTGATTATCAAATTAAAAATAACAAGTAATGAATAAATTTAAATTGCTAACTAAAGAAGAAGTTTAATTGAAGTTTAAAACAATAAAAGTAAACAAGAGCTGATGTTTTGATTCACTTGATAAAAAGATCTAGGGTTTGCACTTCTCTACTACTTATTTGTATGAACTGTTATTCCACTTAACTAATTTAATTTCAAAGATTAAATCTCAAACACTTAATTAATTGAGTCAAGGAAATAAGCTCTCGCATTCAAACCTCTTATAACTAATCTTGCTATAATTGAAACAATCTTTTTAATAGGTTATATCACTAATTCACCTAAGTCCTTAATTGAATTGTTCCAGCATTAGACTTCATCTCTCAATCCATCATCTAATACCTAAAACACATAATTGGTGGCCAATCAATTATATGTAACAATATTTCATTCAATAAAGGCAAAAGAAATTATTAGCTAAGAGAATAACCAATTCATACAATCATAGCAGATCCATACAAACCCTAGACGAGATCAAATTAGTTCATAATGCAATCAAACATATGCATCTCATTAATGTTCAAAGAAATCAAAATAGACATGATAATATCCATTAAAACAATTTCAATGTAAATAAAGAGAATAAGTTCGAGAACAAAACCAAGTTACAACTCATTGAAGCTTCTGAAGAATCTCTTGTTCAAATCTTGCAAGAAGGATGAAACAATGGCTAGAACAATCTAATCTAAGCTAAAGTAATCAAAAGTAAAATCAAAATCAAGAAAACAAAGCTAAACCCTAACTTCACTCTCTCTGACGGCTGAAAATATTCTCCAAATCGTCAACAGTCACCAACCCTAACTCTCTTTTTTCCTTTTATACGAAATGTCGGCTTTAAAATTCATTGTGCGTTTGTTTCATGAGGGACACGGCCAAGTCAGAAGTGACTTGGCCGTGTGAGTGCCTTTTGGAGGGACACGGCCAGGTGACTTGGCCGTGTCCCTTGCCTGTGTCTTCCACTGTGAGTGTTAAATCTTCTATGCCTTTGGAATTGGTGAGACACGGCCAAGTGGAGATGACTTGGCCGTGTGGATCTTCTTTGGAGGGACACGGCCACAAGACTTGGCCGTGTCCCTTGCATGTGTCTGCTACTGGGACTTGTTCTTCTTTTTATCTTGGTATGGGACACGGCCAGTGACTTGGCCGTGTCCTCTGCCTGTGTCAGCCACTGCCCCTTTCTCCTTCAATTTGTTTCCTTGCCTGTTTTAACCTAACACAAAACTCAAAACATACTTTAAACAAGAAGTAAATAGACAATAACCAACAAAACATAAACACAATACTAAAAACTAAATCAAAAACGACATAAACACTGAAATAAACTAAAGCTACCACAATTAAAAAAAACACTAAACAAACCGATAAAAACTAACAAAATACCTAAATAAAACAATAATTATCATAATAAACAAGACACAAATCTATAACAAAAACTAATAAAACAACTACCCCACACTTAAAACTTTGCTTGTCCTCAAGCAAATTCACATAGCATAAATTAAAAACTCAAACAACCTTAACTATAACTCCAGTATATAAGATGAAATACTTTAAGAATCAGACATAAATAATTGCAATGTCCTTCAATCAAGATTTTCTTAACTCATTCATTAATCCAGACATACAAATCTCATCTCTCATCTAAGTGTTTCACTCGATTTCAAAGGTTAATCACTCAAACCACTCATGACTACAAACTACCATAAATTTGCTTAATTATCCAATCTCCCTCACTGATTTTCTCAAGAAATAATCCGAAGGTCTTTCATTTGGATGTAATGGGGCTAAGGTAAATGTGTGAGAAAAGTCATTTATGTTGGAGCATCAAGAAATGGAGTATCTAAATTAGACACTATTCTTGCTAAGAAACTCATAACTCCTTTAAATAGCATACTCACCAACCCTTGATACCTCACATACTTGCATACCCAAAGAAAAATGCATGAGTCGACATTCCTCTTTTTATAACCAATGCTAGATCATATTTGACTTTTGTATATATATATATCTCTTTTTTATTATTATTAGATATAAAATTTATTTTTTCTTTTTTTTATACATATATACAAAATATAACATTGCATAGATCATCTAGCTTAACATGTAGAGGAAAAGAATAGTCAACTCTTAATCAAATACAAAGTGCAAAGTATGCATTTCACCCCAAATAGCAATACCATATTTTTTTTACTTGCTTACCCCACACTTTGAAACAAACCACCCTATTGTATATAATAAGAACTCCATTCCTTAATGCAGATATGATGATAATAAGAGAAAGTTGAGCTGTGAATTGTGTTGATCAAACAAGAAAAGGTCAAAGGCTCAACTTGGCTCACTAAGGAATTCAATATTAAGGGAGGTCTTTTTAAGTTAAAGGGCTAACCTAATTTGCCTTCATCATTTTAAAACTTGAGATTAAATCATAATGTGAGTTCAATTAGTATGCAAAAGCAAACTCTAGAGATGCAAAATCATGAAGGTGCACACTTAAGAAAAGAAAATCAATCATTTAATCTATAAGGCTCAAAACTCACAAAGGTGGGTTCTCAAATATTTATATGTCATGAACCGCAGAATGTGAAAATTGATCCTGAATGAATTCAAATGCTCATTCCTATGCTGATACTAAAGTCTCAACTATAATGCTAGAATCACAGAAAAGATCAATAAATTTTCAACAATTATACCATGCACAACACAATAAAACACACCAAGGCAACCAAAACAAAAATTAAAGAAAAGCTAAAAGATTACCCCACACTTTAGAATTTACATTGTCCTCAATGGAAAACAAGAATAATAAAGAGAAAGAATTAAGTACAATCTGTCTTCCATCGTCCCCTGGTGAGGCAAAACTCAACCTTTTTATCACAAACACAAATGTTCAAAAACAAGATGCAAGAGAGCTTTAGGGTTTCTATTTATTTAAACTAAACATAAAATCAAAATTGCTAAATATAAAATTATAACTAAGAAAAAGAAATGCAAACAGATGGGTTGCCTCCCATTAAGCGCTTCTTTAATGTCATAAAGCTGGACATCATGCAAGGCTTAGGGATCATAAATCAAAGTGCTGTCAATGGTCCTCAATTCCTGAAATCCTTCATTGTATAGTTTAAGTCTCTGTCTATTTGCTCTAAAAATCTTATTGGTTCTAGAGTTAAGCAATTCAATGGCACCAGAAGGACATACCTTAGTTACCTCGAAAGGACCACTCCATCGAGATTTGAATTTACCTGGAAGCAGACGGAGGCGAGAATTAAAAAGTAAAACTTTCATACCTGGACTCAACGTCTGATGCCCAATAAATCTGTCATGAAGTGCTTTAGTGTGATCCTTATAATTCCTCGAGCTCTCATATGCCTTTGGGTTAAGGCATCTTTGGGTCTTCTCCACTGGTTTAGCTCCCTCTTCTAAAGTCAGTGTTAGCTCCAATTTATCTGGGGAGTCTGTCTGCAACACAACATCTGAAACAACTGCTTCAACACTATTAATTAAAGAACATTCCTCATATAAAGCAGTTGTAGGAATAGGAGAAGTGTTAAAAATAGAAAATTCAACAGTTTGCCCTAAGACAGTCATTGACAACTTACCATTTTTAACATCTATTAAAGTGTTGGTAGTAGCCATGAAAGGCCTACCCAGCAATATAGTGTGTGCTGATGGTGAAGAATTACTTACTTCCATGTCAAGAACAATGAAATCTACAGGTACTATCAAACCACCAACTTTAACTAACACATCTTCTATAACCCCTTTCGGGAATCTAAGAGATCTATCAGCTAATTGCAACACCATTTTTGTTGGTTTATGTTCCCCTAATTCTAACTTACGGTACACAGAATAAGGCATTAAATTCACACTGGCTCCTAGATCACACATGCCTTCAGTCCCCTTTCCATTCCCCACAGAAATTTGAATTAAAAAGCTTCCAAGATCCTTTAGTTTCGGAGGTAGTTTATGCTGCAGAACAACACTAGCTACCTCTAAAACTATCACCTTTTCATTCGTCTCATACCTCTTTTTCTTGGTGATCAGTTCTTTGAAGAACTTGGCATAAGCTGGTATGTTCTTTATTGCCTCAATTAAAGGTAAGTTAATACTTACCTTAGACAGCATGTTGAAGATGTTAGAAAATTGCTTATCTGTTTTATCATCCTTCAACCTGCTGGGGAATGCTATAGGAGGCCGGTATGGATTGCTTGCCTTATGTAAATCTTCTGAAAGGGATTTCTCCCTTGATTTATCTCCAGCACCTTGGTCCTCTGATTCTCCTTCCTTCTTGTTCCCTTGGTCACCTGCATTCACAGAGTCATTTTCAACATTAGTGTTAATTACCTTACCACTTCTAAGAACAGTCACTGAATGTGCCTGCTCAGGTTGACTTGGAAATTTCCCCTTCTGTTGAATTTGCATCTGTTGTGCGAGTTGTCCTACTTGAGTCTCCACCTTTTTAAAAGATGCTTCTAATGAATCCAGCCTCTTATTAGTCATCACTTGATTTTGAGCACTGACTTTGATGAAAGCTTGTAAACTTTCCTCCAAGCTCTCTATCCTAGACTACCCTTGATTTGAGGATTGACCCTGCTCTTGGTTCTGTCTTTGGAGCAAATGGAAAGGCTGCTGAGAATTATTTGTTGCCCAAGAAAAATTTGGGTGATTCTTCCAACCAGGGTTGTAAGTGTTGGAGTAAGGATCATTTCTGGCCCTTGGTTGGAATCCTCCCATAACATTGACTTGCTCAGCATTACCAAAAGACTCATATGCAGAGGGACAAATATTTGCTCCATGCCCGAAAGTCCCATAGATTCCACACACTTCTTGAGTAGATGAAGAAATATTGTTCTTCATATTCAGCATCTGCACTTGCTTTGTCAATTCAGCTATCTGATTGACCATCTCACTATTGGCTTCTAATTGATTCACCCCTTTACTTCTTCCCCTTACACTCTTTTGTTGAGAATTAGCTCCCAACATCTCAAAGATCTCATAAGTCTTATCAGCTGTCTTTTCTCCCATGGCTCCCCCAGCTGCATTGTCAACAGTGTTCTGAAATTGTTGGGTTAGACCATCATAGAAAAATTGATTCAGAAGTTGAAGTGGGTAGTGATGATGTGGACACTGGATCAATAGCATCTTGAATCTGTCCCAAGCCTCATGAAATGGCTCTCCTTCTAATTGAGAGAATGTAGCAATCTTCCCTCTCAATTCAGCTGTCTTTTGATGTGAGTAGAACTTGCCCATGAATTTATTATAAACTTGCTCCCAAGTTGTCATTGAGTTCTCGGGCAACATCATAAGCCAGCTCTTTGCCCTATCCTTCAAAGTATATGGAAAACACCTCATCCTCAACTGATCCTCTGTTAATCCTCCCAATGGAAAATTGTTGAGGGTGGAGTAGAAATCCCTAATAAAGTTCAAAGGATCTTCATTTGGAACTCCATAGAATGATGGCAGCATGTTGTAATGAATGTTCTTCAACTCATAGTTCCTTGTTGCATCTATCAGTCTTATGCAAGAAGTGGAAGTCCCAATGACAGGTCTAGCAAAATCTCTCATGGTTCTTTGTCTTTCTTCAGCCATTTTAACTGATTGTGCAGATTCTGACTCAAAATTCGAAGTGTCTTCCTCTGAAGTATCAAATCCCGTGTAGAGCTCAAACTCCTCTCTGCTTCTTTTCACTCTCTGAATTTCTAGAATGAATGGATGTAGCTCTCCTTCGAGTGATCTCCTGCCTTGCATAAACAGAAATTTTCTAGAAAAAGAAACAATTAAAAGCAAAAGGAAAAATAAAATAAAATGAAAATAGTGAAAAATAATCTAAAATATTTTTTTAATAAACAATTACGCCAATTAGCCTCCCCGGCAGCGGCGCAAAAACTTGTTGCGCTCAAATTAACTCTACCACAAAGCGTCACTCGCAAGTATACGAGGTAGCTATAGCAAAGGTGCTCGCCCCAAGGTCGTTCTCTCAAGGAAGCTAAAGTGACTAATTGATTATCAAATTAAAAATAACAAGTAATGAATAAATTTAAATTGCTAACTAAAGAAGAAGTTTAATTGAAGTTTAAAACAATAAAAGTAAACAAGAGCTGATGTTTTTATTCACTTGATAAAAAGATCTAGGGTTTGCACTTCTCTACTACTTATTTGTATGAACAGTTATTCCACTTAACTAATTTAATTTCAAAGATTAAATCTCAAACAACTTAATTAATTGAGTCAAGGAAATAAGCTCTCGCATTCAAACCTCTTACAACTAATCTTGCTATAATTGAAACAATCTTTTTAATAGGTTATATCACTAATTCACCTAAGTCCTTAATTGAATTGTTCCAGCATTAGACTTCATCTCTCAATCCATCATCTAATACCTAAAACACACAATTGGTGGCCAATCAATTATATGTAACAATATTTCATTCAATAAAGGCAAAAGAAATTATTAGCTAAGAGAATAACCAATTCATACAATCATAGCAGATCCATACAAACCCTAGACGAGATCAAATTAGTTCATAATGCAATCAAACATATGCATCTCATTAATGTTCAAAGAAATCAAAATAGACATGATAATATCCATTAAAACAATTTCAATGTAAATAAAGAGAATAAGTTCGAGAACAAAACCAAGTTACAACTCATTGAAGCTTCTGAAGAATCTCTTGTTCAAATCTTGCAAGAAGGATGAAACAATGGCTAGAACAATCTAATCTAAGCTAAAGTAATCAAAAGTAAAATCAAAATCAAGAAAACAAAGCTAAACCCTAACTTCACTCTCTCTAACGGCTGAAAATATTCTCCAAATCGTCAACAGTCACCAACCCTAACTCTTTTTTTTCCTTTTATACGAAATGTCGGCTTTAAAATTCGTTGCGCGTTTGTTTCATGAGGGACACGGCCAAGTCAGAAGTGACTTGGCCGTGTGAGTGCCTTTTGGAGGGACACGGCCAGGTGACTTGGCCGTGTCCCTTGCCTGTGTCTTCCACTGTGAGTGTTAAATCTTCTATGCCTTTGGAATTGGTGAGACACGGCCAAGTGGAGATGACTTGGCCGTGTGGGTCTTCTTTGGAGGGACACGGCCACAAGACTTGGCCATGTCCCTTGCATGTGTCTGCTACTGGGACTTGTTCTTCTTTTTATCTTGGTATGGGACACGGCCAGTGACTTGGCCGTGTCCTCTGCCTGTGTCAGCCACTGCCCCTTTCTCCTTCAATTTGTTTCCTTGCCTGTTTTAACCTAACACAAAACTCAAAACAAACTTTAAACAAGAAGTAAATAGACAATAACCAACAAAACATAAACATAATACTAAAAACTAAATCAAAAACGACATAAACACTGAAATAAACTAAAACTACCACAATTAAAGAAAACACTAAACAAACAGATAAAAACTAACAAAATACCTAAATAAAACAATAATTATCATAATAAACAAGACACAAATCTATAACAAAAACTAATAAAACAAATCCTGTCAAGGTGTCGAGGATCAAGCTGCATCCTCACATTGTCAAGCTAGTGTGGGAAATCAACAGCCATCGAAACCTTTTGCGGAACAAATTCTATTAGATCCTCAATTTGTGAGAAATATGGGGGAAATCCTTAGGCAAATTGTGAGAGTTACTCCTCCTGCACAACCTCCACCACCAGTACTCCAAAGATCTCCTTTGGAGAGAATTAGAAAATTGGGAGCAGAAGATTTTAAAGCTCGTGACACTAATGAGTCTTCAGTAGCAGAGTATTGGATGGAGAGGATTGTAAGAGTTTTTGATATTCTGCATTGTACTGATGATGAAAGATTAGAATGTACAGTTTCCTTATTGCAAGAACAAGCTTTTGCCTGGTGGGATACAAAGCAGAAAGGTATACCTGCAGGTAGACTTACTTGGGCATTTTTCCAAGAAGAATTCAAAAAGGAATATATTAGTGAGATCTATTTGGAGGAGAAGCGTCGGGAATTTTTGTATCTTAAGCAAAGGCAATTATCTGTGCCTGAATATGAGAGGCAGTTTGTTCACCTCAGTAAATATTTTCCAGAGTTGGTTGTATCTGAGGAAGAGAAGTGTAAGCGGTTTGAACAAGGTTTGAAAATTTAGATTCGGGTGTATTTAATAGCAATGAGGATTAAAAAGTTTTCTACTCTTGTTAATACGGCAGTCACTATAGAAAATGAGATTAAACAAGAGCAGGGAAGAAAACAACAGTTAAAGAAGGGATTTTCTAGTGAACAACGACAAGGTAGCCAGAAAAGACAGAGAAATATTCAAACCCAAACTTAGGGGTTTAGTAGAGGAAGTGGAGCTAGTTTTCATAAATCTAGAGGTGGTAGGTTTGGAGTGGCTATAGGTTCATATTCAAGAGTTGTTACTACACCTTGTCAATATTGTGATAAGGGTCATGCAAGTGAAGATTGTTGGTTTAAAAAGGGGGCTTGTTTGAAATGTGGTTCTATGGAGCTTAAAATCAGACATTGTCCAACAATAAAAGAATTCGAAGTTGTGAAAGGACAAAGTTCTATACAGAGGTCTCAGGTAAGCCGTAAGACTGGTAAAGGTGGTCGACCCAGTGTTAGTCAGTAGAGAGGATCTAAAACAGTGGATAGACCTCAAACTCGAGGCAATGCTCAAGCTAGGGCTTATGCCATGAAAGCTGTGGAAGACCAGGATGCTCCTGATGTTGTAGTTGGTAAATTTTCTTTATTTGGTCTTGATGTGTATGCATTGTTAGATCCTGGTTCTACACATTCTTATATTTGTACAACTATAGCTTTAGGAAGGAAAATGTGTGTTGATAAACTTGATTATGAGATAGAAGTTACAAATCCCTTAGGCCATAGTGTGAAAGTAAATAGAGTATATCAAAATTGTCCACTTAGAGTTCATGATGTGGAGCTTTCTGCTGATTTGATTGAACTACCATTCCATGACTTTGATATAATCTTGGGAATGGATTGGTTGTTCCGACATCAAGCAGTTATGGACTGTTGTAGTAAAATTGTAACTTTTAAAATTCCAGGTTATGGTGAAATTGTAGTTCAAGGAGAAAAGCAATTTTATCCTTCCAGTTTGATTTCTGCAGCTAAAGCTAGAAGGTTAATTAGGAAGAGATGTGAAGCTTATCTTGCTTATGTTACTGATACACAACATTCAAGTAAGGTTTTAGGAGACATACCTACAGTGAGTGAGTTTTCGGATGTCTTTTCGGAAGAACTACCTGGAATACCACCAGAGAGAGAGGTAGAATTTGTTATTGATGTAGTTCCAGGTACAACACCAATTCACTACAAAAATATTCGGCATTTGCGACGGAAATCTGCGACGGACACGTTTCCGTCGCAAATTTGCTACGGATCTGCGACGGATTTGCGACGGAAGGACAAGTCAGAGGAATTTTGAGCAATTGGTCGCAAATCCGTTGCAAATCCGTCGCAGATCTGCGACGAAAATCATTCCGTCGCAGATTTTCGTCGCAAAAGTTGGCGCGCGAAAGAGAAAACACTAAAGAAGCAATTTGCAACGGAGATCTGCTACCGTGTATTACCGTCGCAAATTTCACTATAAAAATATCAACACTATTTGCGACGGAAATCTGCGACGGACACCTGTCCGTCGCAAATTTGCTACGGATCTGCGACGGATTTGCGACGGAAGGACAAGTTAGAGGAATTTTGAGCAATTGGTCGCAAATCCGTTGCAAATACGTCGCAGATCTGCGACGAAAATCATTCCGTCGCAGATTTCCGTCGCGAAAGTTGGCGCGGAAACTTGGCGCGAATGAGAAAACACTAAAGAAGCAATTTGCAACGGATATCTGCTACCGTTTATTACCGTCGCAAATTTCACTATAAAAATATCAACACCATTTGCGACGGAAATCTGCGACGGACACTTGTCCGTCGCAAATTTGCTACGGATCTGCGACGGATTTGCGACGGAAGGACAAGTTAGAGGAATTTTGAGCAATTGGTCGCAAATCCGTTGCAAATCCGTCGCAGATCGGCGACGAAAATCATTCCGTCGCAGATTTACGTCGCAAAAGTTGGCGCGGAAACTTGGCGCGAAAGAGAAAACACTAAAGAAGCAATTTGCAACGGATATCTGCTACCGTTTATTACCGTCGCAAATTTCACTATAAAAATATCAACACCATTTGCGACGGAAATCTGCGACGGACACGTTTCCGTCGCAAATTTGCTACGTATCTGCGACGGATCTGCGACGGAAGGACAAGTCAGAGGAATTTTGAGCAATTGGTCGCAAATCCGTTGCAAAATCCGTCGCAAATCGATTGCAAATCCGTAATAAATCTGCGACGGAATTTTGTTCGTCACAAATTTCGTCGCTAAAGTTGGCGGGATTATTCCCTCCGAGAATTTTCGTTGAAAATTTGTACCGTCGCAGATTGGTCGCAGATTCGTTACAAATTTGCTACCCATTTGCTACGGATTTGCGACGAAAATAAAATTTGACTATATATATGTATCCGTCGCAAATCGATGGCAAATCTATAGCAAATTTGCGACAGAAAATAGCCGTAACAAATTTTGGTCGTAAATCTAAAAGGAAATTTTTAGTGGGAGCCCAAAAAAGAAATTATAATTAATTGAAATAAGTTAGAAGACTTATTTTATATAAAAAAAATACTAATTTTTGTTTTTTATATAATTTCGTTATAGGCATTTTATTTTATCTCATTTCTCTGCATTTATCGTATAGCATAAATGATATATTTGAGTATATATGTTTAATTATTTTAAAGCATATTTTGATTTCAACAATTCGATTTATTTGTATAGCTTCATTTAAATATTTTATATATTACATTGATATTAATTTAATAATTTATAATGACAAATTAAATTTACTTGTTATTATCACTAATATAAAATTTTAAATTAGTATTAATATGTTATCAGTGTACTATAAAAAATTATATCCATATTTAAATACTAATTTAAATATGTTATCCTTATTTCAATTGAAATAATTTTAAAATTTTATATATATTTTTGTGAAAGGATAAATAATTTTAATTTTTATAATATTTTTAGAATAAAAAGTTATTTTTTAAATAGTTTTATAAATGTAAAAAAAAAAATATTGAGTGTTTAGTATCAACTAACTATATCTTTATTTCAATTTCTCTTTAACTCTCTTCCGCTCTAGAAGTGTATTCTCTTCCGCTGTAAAGCTTTGCCGACCCGTGTGTCTCCAGTTCTAGATCTAGCGCTAGCGCTGGCTATTTTGCCGACGGTAAACCTAAAACTCTCACCCTCTTTCCCTTCTCTTTTGTATCTTTGTTTGTGTGTCAGTATTTTCTCTTTTCTTTTGTTGACTGGGAGTCTATTGCAGCCCAAACTCCCAAAGAGAAACACCCTGGGTTCCAAAGTGGTTGGGTTTCTTAGACCATCTTGTTGGTGTTTCCTTGACAGATATGGGTTTTGATACTCAAAGATCGATTCTTTCGACCCATCTGTAGATTTTAGTAAGTTTTTTAGTCTACGATTATTTTCTTGTAGTAGGTGCTCAGATCTCGTCCCATCCTCTTTTGTTCTATGTTATATGTTCCTTCAGGAGATATGGTAATATCCCATGGTTCGTGCGATACTGTCATTGGTGTTTGGTTTTTTATATTCGACCCCTTTCTAGGACTTCTGATCCTTTGATTCCCTTAATCGATTGCAAATATGAGGAGGTTTGAGGTTGCAGAGCTATCTGTTCTCTTTACAAGTTGTTCTACTAGATTTGGTGGACATTTATCATCATAGCTCTGCAGATTACCTTCGGCCTTTTTATTGGTGACTTAAAAACGACATGTTATCAAATCTGCAGATTTGGATAACATGTTATCAGTACACTTTGGTGTACGTATTATATAGTTTTTAAATTAGTGATTGTTATTATCACTCAATATCTTCATCTCAGCCTGCTGGTATGTCCTCCACACACCATCTCCATTTCGAATCTGACTCTTTATTAGCAGTACAAATCTCCATTTCGAATCAACCTTGGCTATTACTCCTCCAGTTCTCAGACCCCAAATTAACTCCTCCATTCAGTGTTTGGTAGCCATGAAATTGGTGAAGAGAGCTCTGGTTCTGCTAACGCTATTAATAATGTCATTAATGTCTCAGGTGTTCGATACTGTTGTTTACAAGGTTGGCGATTCTGCTGGTTGGACCACCATTGGTAATATTGACTAAAACAGTGGGCAGCTACTAAAACTTTCCAAGTTGGTGATGTAATTGGTATGAATTAACCTCTTTGTAAATCATTTTTCACTTTGTATTAGATATTTGATCTGGGTTTCTCGTTTTTAATTTGTTTTGATTATGTATAGCCTTAATGTTTTCTTAGATCTTTGTTTCTGGCTTTTGTAATTCTTGATAAAACTCTTGTAGCATATTCAGTTTCTGGTTTTTCCTCTGCACTGGGGAAATTCCTCTTGTTTTCATTTTGCAATTAAAATGTTTCTTGTGTTGATATTGGTTTATTTTTTGAACAATGCCAGGGGCTGTTGGAATTCACAGTTCAGGATTCAGAGACTTCCTGTTGAAGCCAGAGCTTCTTCGAGCCATTGTAGATTCTGGATTTGAACATCCTCCAGAAGGCAAATTCTTTTGACTTGTCTTTATATAATATAATTTTCTTTTTCTCAATTATTCTTTTGACTTCAACTAATATGAATTGAATGTAGAAAAAAAGTATGCTACAGTCACTTCATTTTCTTATGCTACAGTCAAAACTTGGGTTTCTTTTTCTTTTTTACTTCATATATTCTACTGAATTTTTCTATTTATTGTTTCTAAATGCTCTCTTCCTCTCTTTGTCTCTCTAGTAATCATTTCTTCAACTTCCTTCGGCTTGGCATACTTTCCAAGTGAATAGTAGGACATAAACCTGCTGAATTTAAGATTACAACTCAAAATCATTGCTTTTTAAAGTATAAATTAAGCCTCTTTCCTGTTGTGAATTTCTGTATTAAGGAGATTATAGAGTTTTTCCTTCCATTAACTATACTTTTCAATTTTTTCTTCTGACTTGTGTAAATGCTTGGTCTTCCTTTTGCTAATTAACATTTCACTATTGAATATGTTTCTGTCACTTGTTTCCCTATTACCAACTGCCGAAAACTTTCATATATTTCTGCATATACAACAGTTTTTGGACAATCTCAAATTTGGGTATGCCGAGAACTTGGGTGCTTTTCTCATATATGCTTCCAGTCTCATATTTAGACATCAAAAAGTTGCAATGTTTGTACTTATTTTAACAAGATATTTGATTTGTTATCTGTTAGATAAAATGTTTGACATGCCTGTTTATATGTAGCATTTTCTTCCTTACAGTTATGCCTGCTTTTTCTTTAGAAGCATTAACCGTTTTTGAAAAAGGCTAATCTAATTTAATGAGGCAGGGGTTGTTTGATATAATTCAAGGCTAAACATAAAGATCGAATTTTTAAGGGCTAGGATATGTAAATTTTACGAAGCATTGATCGCATCTACATTATTTACTTCAAGTATCCTACTTTAAATAACAAATAGAGCTAAGAAAATGCCTCCCCAAATTAAAGATCTGAATTGCAGAAGGAAATATGAGAGTTGTGAGACAAATTCTATTTGAGAGCATGCTTTTCATTTAAATATTACTATTAAAGAGTATTAAATAGCGGGATTAATTAGGTTTACTAAACATTATGTTATTCTTTGATCTAGAGCATGTATAAAGTAATGAGTTATTTGACATCTTTAGGCTTATGGCACACGAAGTCATGGCTAATTATATAAGGATAATTTACTATGCACTTGGGTATAACCAATTAATTGATATCAAATAGAGTCAAGCATCAATTTTCTTGCCATTTAGTGTCTCATGCTCCATGCATTTTGCTGTGATCAGATTTCAGTTTCAGTCGTTTCTTTGCACTCTGTTCTACAAAATAATCAAATCCATCAGCTGCTCATCTTGCCAAGTGGCTGACAATATAGGTACATTTTTCATTGTATAATGATTGTTTCATTTTATTTACTTAATAATGTCATTGGTAAATTATATAACTTCATTGGTTTAATAATAATATAACTTCCAATTCCATAAACTTTATTAATGTGAGTTCTAATCAAAAATAAATTTATTACAAAAAATAATGAAAAATAGACTTGCATTCAAATCTTACTTATGGAAAAGCACAAACTATCTTACAAAAAATAATGAAAAATAGAATAGCATTCAAATTTTTTTTATTATCTTTTCTTTTTTTGCAATCCATGAGTATCACATACTATCTTATTTTCCTATTCTTCATTTCTTTTTAGTTCTGCCTTCCACCCATCTACCAAAATAAATATGTGATTAATTTAAAATTTCTGCTAGGTACATGGAAGAACACCTCATAATATAATAGAATGAAACTAATTAAATTCTCAGAAATTATTTACTTGGAGGTCATCTGAAGATGGCTTGATGAGAAAAGCTTGGGAAAGCAAAGCAGGAAGGACATACAGTACTTTCATTTACAATGTGAGACATAACAGATTAGTGAACTGTCCCGTGCCTTCCGAATTTGTAGAAGAGTGGAGAAGAGCTTGGGAAACGGAGGATGCAATAAAATTATCAGAGCAACAGTCTAAGAACAGACTGTCTGAGCCTGCTGGACCAGGAACAGGGCCATCTACTCACACTTGTGGGTCGAAATCGATGAAAGAGCATGCGAAGGATTTGGTATGAAATCTACATCTTATTTTGTTAAATAAATTGACTATTTTTTTTATCATATGTTTGTGTTTCATATTGATTTAAACAGGCTGCAGCAAATGGGGGAAAGTTTCCTGGAAACTATGAATTGTTCAAGCATAGCCATACAAGTAAAAAAGATCGGGGGAAGTTTATAGATAAGAGATCGGAACTTGTTCATGTAAGTTAATATATTGTATTTACATTATTTTATGGATGAGTTTATAATGTTTTTGTTGAAAATATGATTGATATGGTGTGTGGTTTACTTGGTATTGCAGAATGTATACACCCTCTTTCAAATGTGTTGATTTCAATTAATATAGGCAATTTGATTTCATAGTTGTAAAAACATTAACAAGTTGTAAAAACATTAACAATGAAAAATTTAGAAAGAAAGAAAACCCAATAATTTGGATCACATGTATAATATATATATATATATATGTGAAGAAAATTTGCTTGCCGAGAAAGAGAATTGAACATATTTTATTGAAGAAAACTATTTATTAGGTATGTCTTCACATGGACAAACATTAAGCTTCTTGTCACTTTATTTATTTTGATATTTTCTTGCATTTGCTATTGTTAATGGTATCCATGAGCCTCTCCTTTTCTCGTCCCTTGCAAAAGAGGAAATCACAGTAAAACCCATGAGCCTCTCCTTTTCTCGTCCCTTGCAAAAGAGGAGTTTCAAAGTTATGGTCAAGGCGAAATCCATGTCAAGTGGACAATTGGTGTCCGGTTCACTTGTATGGAAAAGCTCTCGTCATTTTGTAAGAAGCCCAATTGTTGTTTTCAAGCCATTTGATTAGTAGTCAAATTAGACATTGAAATATAAGGGAAAAAAAGGAAAGCTGATATGTGTTTGCAATCTTTGTAGTTGCATTATATTGATGTTGTTTATTAAGTTGTGTTTCAATAAATTGATTTCTCTTGAATATAATAAAATTTGATGAATATTTTTCTTGGTCTTTGTTAATGCAAGTTGCAAAGAAATGAACTTTCTTCTTTCCCCTGTTCTGAAATCTTGTAAAACAGAGTACGCGTGCACCCCACCAAGAGACTTTTTTTTTTCATCTAAATTTAGGATTTGCAGCTAAAACTGTAATGTTTACTTTATTAAAAGTTCAAAATCCTTTTTTATATTTATCTAAATATCATATATATTAGTGAAAATCCATATGTCGGTTGTCAGCTTTACTAAATTAAGAATTTCCATAATTTACACTGAGGCAGAGCCTGTTATATTCCAGGCTGGCCCTTCTTTGAAAATTTTAATTTCTTGGCCAATACAAATAAATTGTTAGGATGGGAAGAATTTGAAATCCAGGGCCAATTTTTGGTCGAATTTCAACATGTCAACTTCAAGATTCTTGTAAATTATGGATGACTAGAAGGTGATCTGTTTTTGTTCTGTTCTCTCTGTTCCAGAAGCTTACAGAGAAACAGAGAGATGGAAAAGGATAGTCTTTTAGATGCAACTTTAAGGAATCTTTCAATATTTTGTGGGGTTGTAATGGCCGTCATTTTACTGGTTATTGGGATCATAGAACACAGGAAGGTATTGGAAGGAACCAAAACTCCAAACATCCATTTCATGGCAACATTGTTTGTTGTAATTCTTGTTATTTATTTTGGTACTTTCATAATTTTTGGAATTATACAGTGCATAGATGGCTTGAAAATAATGTTTAATTCTCATAAAATTGTACCCACCAATACTGCAGAGCCCTGAATTGTTGGCTCAACCCCACCCATGAAGTTTTAGGTTACCTTTTTTTTTCCATTTTTAGTTTCTTCTTCTCTCTCAGGTTTTTGTCAATTCTGCTATTTGTTGTTTGTACATTGTAATTTGTAGACCTGGTTTATCTATTTTTACAATAAACACGAACATATTGGATTCAAAACATTGTATTGCACAAGTTCTGAATTTTATTTATTTTTTTAACATTGAAATATTTAGATACTAATATTTATTTCATTATATTTCATACCTGAGCTTATGGTAGGGTTGATAGGATCAACAACAATAGTACATGGATAGTAGAATTTCTGAATATAATCACAGAATGATCATAAATGAAATAACATCATATTCACATTAATATACAGTATTTGTGTATTATGTATTTGGACATCATAGGAGGAAAAACTTAGTATTGTAGTATAGCCAGCCCAACTTTATTTGAGAATTGGTATAAAGGAGATAGAATTGATCGTGGCTCTAATATCTAGGAGAATATGTATTTACCTTTAAACTGTGTTTTGGTATGCATGGCCAGCCCAACTAGCAGAGATTATGGATAAAGAGATGCATTTCTTGCATTAGCTTAGAAGGCATATTATGCAATAATTATTCACTTGATCATTCTTCCTACCAGTCGTCCAAAATCTTGGAATCCACTTTTGACTCATCTAGAATATATGAATATATACAATTGAAGAATCATGCTTCTTTTTTTTTGTTTTCTTTTTTTATCACTTAATATATCACTATTTCTTCTCCAATAAGTTTCCATTATTGATAAATAATTAAATTATGCAAAATTATTAAATAATTTATAGAAAAAAAATATATATTTATATAGCTAGAATACTCAACAAGAAAGAATAAGCAAGCAACTAATCAACTTCTTGTCTTTTCCTTTTCTCATAATCTTGTTATATGATACAAATCTAATTATGTTATTAATTGTTTACTTGTTCTTCCCTCAATTCCTCAACTCAGCAAAGTCCAATTGCTTTGGGAAGCACTGCAGTCGCATCTGCATTTGCGCTTCAGAATCACTAATTCTATTTAATTTTTTTCCAATTAATTATTCATCAGGTTATCCCATCTAAGCCTTCTTTTTTTCCATTGTCTTTATAGATCTACAGCCATTGGATGAATAGTAATTGAATTTCTTCTAGTTTAGGTGAAAAGCAAAACAAGGATTGGGTAGTATTGAAATGTTTTAGGCAGTTATTATACAATATTCTGAGGACATCTATTTTGGCATAATATATCTGTAATTCTATTGCGCTTACAAGATTGTTTCTGCTGTGAATAGGAGCAATTTGATTGTAACAAAAAAAGATTGTTTCTGCTGTAATTCTAGAAACGTTGGTGCAGCAAGTGTTTTTTTATTAGTACTATATTTTTTTTATTAAGAACATACTTTTAACATGCTTGGTTTGTTAACATGCTTTTTTATGAATATTGCTTGTGAATTATGTGTATTGGTTACTGGATTCTTTTGACTCTAACGTTGTTTTGATTTTCTTTTTTAGGAAAGCTTTCAGAAATTGAAAGCATCACAGTCTACAGAAGAGGCAAATGGAGAGGAAGTTCAATCTTGTACTAAGGATGATGATGATTTATTTGTTGAAGCGGCAGGAGGAACAAAGAAGGCCAGATTATATGGGTTGGGAAATTTAGCAATTTCTCACATCTCTAAGGGCAGTGGAAGTACATCTCAACAAGTAAATGAAAATATGTTAACTGAGATACGTGATGAGATAAGCAATAAAGTCAGTCATATAGAGAGCAAATTAGAGACCAAAATTGCAGATATGACTCGATTTTTGGTTGAGAACCAGACTTGGATTCAGAATATGTTACTAGGACGGCCAACTGAACCTCCTAGATGGGCTCCAACAGAACCAACCCCACCAGCAGAAGATCAAGTAACAGCAGAACATCCAGATGATGACTAGTGTATGCCTTCGGCTTAGTTTTTACTTTTGACAGTGTTTTTTGTTTAATACTTTGAAATGTTTAAAACTTATATATTGTAATGACTTTTGAATTATGTTAGTTTAATTAACTATTGCATTTTATATAAATGAAAATTGATATAAATTTAGATTTATGTAATTAAATTGTAAATATTATTACTACAGGTGTGTATTTTATATTAAAAATCCATATAATGACACAAAAATTGTAAATTCATTGCATCTGCGACGGAATTTGCGACGGAAATTACCACGGCATAACATCTGCGACGGAATTTGCGACGGAATTTGCGACGGAATGTATACTCCAGAAAATCTGCGACGGCTTTTATGACGATTCTGCGACGAGTTTTGCGACGAAATCTGCGACGGAAAATCTACAACGACAATCTGCGACGGTTTTCTGAGACGGATCTGCGACGGTTTTCTAAGATGGATCTGCGACAGCATCTGCGACGGAATTTGCGACGGAAATTACCACGGCATATATACTCCAGAACATCTGCGACGGAATCTGCGACGGCATCTGCGACGGAAAACACCACGGCATGTATACTCCAGAACAATCTGCGACGGCTTTTGTGACGGATTTGCGACGAGTTTTTGCGATGAAATCTGCGACGGAAAATCTACAACGACAATCTGCGACGGTTTCTGCGACGGATTTGTGACGGATACTGTTTGCCCGCGAAAATTTGAGCGGCAAATTTGCAACCGCCTAGTGGTAGCAAATCGGTCGCAAATCTGCGACCGATCTGCGACCAATTGAAATTTGCGACGCCTTTTTTATTAACGGATCGTATCCGTCGCAGATCGGTCGCAGATCGGTCGCAAATATAGATCTGCGACCGATCTGCGACGGATCTGCGACGGATTCTGTCCGTTGCAGATAGCGTTTTTTTTTGTAGTGATTTCTATTCCACCTTATAGAATGGCACCTCTGGAATTAAAAGAATTAAAGGTGCAACTCCAAGAATTGCTTGACAAAGGATTTATAAAACCTAGTGTGTCGCCTTGGGGTGCACCAGTTTTGTTTGTAAAGAAAAAGGATAATACTTTAAGATTATGTATAGATTATCGACAGTTGAATAAAGTGACTATTAAGAATAAGTACCCGTTACCTAGGATTGATGACTTATTTGATCAGTTGAGAGGAGCGGGTGTTTTCTCTAAAATTGATCTTAAATCGGGTTATTATCAAATGAAAATTAAAGAAGTAGATATTCCAAAGACAGCTTTTAGAACTCGATATGGACATTATGAATTTTTGGTTATGCCCTTTAGTTTAACTAATGCTCCAGCGGCTTTTATGGATTTGATGAATTGAGTCTTTAAACCCTATTTGGACTAGTTTGTAGTTGTTTTTATTGATGATATACTGGTTTATTCTAGAAATAGGGAGGATCATGATAAGCATTTGAGAATTGTACTACAGACACTAAGAGAGAATCAATTGTATGCTAAATTATCGAAGTGATATTTTTGGTTGACGGAAGTGGCATTTCTAGGACATGTAGTGTCAGTTAATGGTATTCATGTGGATCCAAGTAAAATTGAGAGTATTTTGAATTGGCAACCACCAAAGAATATAATAGAAGTCCGAAGTTTCCTTAGGTTGGCTGGATATTATAGAAGATTTGTTCAAGGGTTTTCGAAGATAGCATTTCCCTTAACTAAGCTCCTGAGAAAAGAAATTAAATTTGAGTGGAATGCTCAGTGTCAAACTAGTTTTGAACAATTGAAGGTGATATTAACTGAAGCGCCTATTTTAACCCAACCGATTCCAGGTAAAGACTATGTTATTTATAGTGATGCTTCTCATCAAGGACTTGGTTGTGTATTGATGTAAGAGGGTAAGGTAATTGCTTATGCTTCTAGGCAATTAAAATCTCATGAATTGAATTACCCTACACATGATTTAGAGTTAGCTGCTATTGTATTTGCTCTTAAAATCTGGCGACATTATTTGTATGGTGAAAGGTGTTATATTTTCACAAATCATAAAAGTTTGAAATACTTGCCAACACAAAAAGAACTAAATCTAAGGCAGAGAAGATGGATGGAATTGATCAAGGATTATGATTGTATCATCGACTATCATCTTGGGAAAGCTAATGTGGTAGCCGATACTTTAAGTCGAAAGGCTTTAGCAGGTATGTTATATATAGACTATTTTAATATTTTGTGTATATATATTACATAAACTAAATGATATCATGTGTTATGTTAGCAGAATTGAGAGTTGAACCAACCATTAGGCAAAAAGTGATAGAAGCTCAGAAACAAAATCAAAAATTGTTAGAACTTTTGAAACAAGTGTAGGAAGGGGAAAGGCCAGATTATGTTGTGTCAAAAGATGGTGGAGTATATTATAGAGATCACTTGTGTGTACCTGATGTGAAGGAACTGAAGGAAAGTATTCTTGGTGAAGCTTACAATACTATGTATACTGTACATCCCAGAAGCAATAAGATGTACCATGATTTGAAATCTAATTATTGGTGGCTTGGTATGAAAGGAGACATTACTGAATATGAGACTCAATGTTTAGTATGTCAGCAAGTCAAAGCAGAACATCAAGTTCCATCAGGTCTTTTGCAACCTATATCAATACCAGAATGGAAGTGGGATAGAATCACTATGGATTTTGTGACTGGACTTCCAAATACCCAAAAGAAGCATGATACAATTTGGGTAATTGTTGACCGATTAACTAAATCAACTCATTTCCTTCCCATTCAAGTTGACTATTCAATGAATAAACTTGCAGAGTTGTATATTAATGAGATAGTCAGGCTTCATGGAGTACCAATGTCTATTATCTCATATCGAGACCCTCGCTTTACCTCCAGATTTTGGGAAAGTTTTCAAAAAGCATTGGGTACTCGACTTCATTTTAGTACTGCATTTCATCCATAAACAGATGGTCAATCCGAAAGGGTGATACAAATACTTGAGGATATGCTTAGGTGTTGTGTAATCAATTTTGAAGGTAGTTGGGATAAATATCTGCCTTTAGTAGAATTTGCTTATAACAACAGTTATCAAACAAGTATTGGAATGGCTCCATATGAGGCACTCTATGGAAGGAAGTGTAGAACTCCATTGTGTTGGTGGCATTGAATGAGAGCAAACTTGTAGGGCCTGATCTTATAAAACAAACTAAAGACAAAGTAAAGCTTATAAAGAATCGATTATAAATTGCGATGGACAGACAAAAATCTTATGCAAATTTGAAACGGCATGATATTGAGTATAATGTGGGGGATAAGGTATTTTTAAAAGTATCACCGTGGAAGAAAGCTCTTCGCTTTGGAAAGAAAGGTAAATTAAGTCCTAGGTTCATTGGACCATATGAAATACTTGAACGTGTAGGTCCAGTAGCCTATCGACTAGCTTTGCCTCCAGAATTGGCTAAGATTCATAACGTATTTCATGTGTCGATGCTTAGGCGCTATAGATCAGATCTTACACATGTGATTCAAGTGGAGTCTATTGAAATTCAGTCAGATTTGAACTATGAAGAAGAACCAGTGGCTATCTTAGCTCATGAAATAAAGGAGTTGTGTAATAAACACATTCCTTTAGTAAAAGTGTTGTGGAGGAATCATTCGATAGAGGAAGCCACTTGGGAAAGCAAAGAGATAATGAGACAACAATATCCTTAAATATTTCAAGCGTCTATAACAGGTAAATTTTGTGGACGAAATTTCTTTAGAGGGGGAGAATTGTAATGTCTAAAATTTTAGATACTAAACTTTTAAATTAATAGTGATAATTAATAGTGAATTGTGAAATAAGAGATAAGGATAAGTGATGTAAATAGTGGATCTCAAAAATTTACCGAAGTAAATATTTATTTTTACTGTTTTATGAGATTTAAAATCGAATTAGAATCAACGGATAAGAAAGAGGGTACACCATAACTAAGATGAGATTGGCTACACCAAATTACTATATATATCTATAAGTGTGTGTAGGTGTGTGGACAGGTGTGATGTTTAGAAGTATTTCTTTCTTTCTTTCATCTTCTTCTTCCCACGTTCACCACCTTTCTCCCCATCAAAACTCCTTCTTGTTTCCTTCTTTCTAAGAGTTTGATCAAAACCAAAGAGAAAATACGGTTTAATTATAAGTTTTGAGAAGATTAAAATAGAAAGTTGAGATTATTAACACTTAATTAGAGAAAAAGAAGAGGTATGTACTTTTGGATTTATAATTTGCAAATATATGAATTTTATGAGTTTTAATGATTTATTCTTTATATTGGTATATTTCTTGAAAATATTGATTAAATGGGTTGTTGAGTGAAAAATAGTCTTTATATGATGGGTTTTAATCCTTAACTCAACCTTTATGAGAATTGAATGGTTTGATGTTGGTTTTATTCATATGAAATGATTGAAAGTTTGATTGAGTGAAGTTGTGGTAAAATATTTGATATGAATCCTTTTTATGTCAAAAGTTTGAGTTTGATATATTATTATCTTATATTTTCAATATGTTGGTGTTTCATGAAGTTAAATGTGCAGAAGACATGATTTTGGGATGCCACGGGCATGCCTTAAAGATGCCACGGGCGTGGCATCAAAGTGGGAACTGTTGGAGGAAGAATTACTCCAAAAACAGACCAAAAATCAATGCCACGGTTGTGGCCAATAAGTGCCACGACCGTGGGATTGAAAATGGGACTATGTCTTTAAGAATTTTGCTAAAACAGAGCCGTTCTAAATGCCACTGCCATGGCCCTGGAAGGCCACGACCGTAGGAGTCTTCAAAATCATTTTACAGCTTCTTCTTGTATCCCACGCTCGTGGGGTTGAGATGCCACAGTCGTGGGGTACCTAATGATACTTTTGACTTGTATTTTGTGAATACGGGCCTTGTATGAAGCTAATACATTTATGTTTATTACTTTTGTGTTGGGAATCATGTGTAAGTGTTGAGAGTATGAAAAAGAGTGATAAACTTTGAATTTATGATAAAGATTTATAATACTAAATATTGATGAAAGTATTGTTTCATTGAAATGATATATATGATTCAGTGTTAACTACAAATTAATGAATTGCCCTAATCGTACTAATTTTAGATCTAGCTTGGGATTGAATGGCTAGCCAAAAGGGAGGATATCCAAAGTGTTAGTGGGCATTCTGTGCCATCCAAAGACATTTTGTGTCATCATACTCAGTGGGCATTCATGCCATAGTGGGCCATTTGCCAAAATTGTATACAGTGTCATCAAATTGCCTTCAGGGACCCATTATCCAAATCTAGAATCTGAGCTCAGTGTGTTTGGGCATAATTTAAATAGTTATATATAATGAAAACAATGTGTTATTCAGTTAACAATTTGTTATTCAGTTGTTGATAAATTACTCCATTCTGAATCTAATTGTGCTTAGTATTTCAATTTACAATGAGAGTTGTTTTCTGATAAGCACCACTAAGCTTTGCTTAGCATGTCATAATTGTTTTCTGATGCGCAGATTAAACAAGGAGAGTTGAGACCGTAGAGTGAGAGAATTGCGTTCTTGATCAACTAAATCATCAAGGTTCAATGAACCATATTGTAAATATTGTAATCTTTATGGTTCACATAGCAAAACTAATTTTGTATGACAGTTGTACTAGTTTGATTGTAGTTTGAGAATACTTATAATAATGTAAGTCTTTATTAAGAGTTCTTATAAATATATGAATATCTGTGTGTAATACAGAGAACTTAATAGTGGCATTATTGCAAAAAGGTTTTATGATTTTATTTCTTTAGTACAATTATAAATGTTAGGTGGCACCTCCTATATAGGTAAGTGCATGGTCTATGTAGGGGGTGTTACAATATTAGGAAACAAATTAAAGAAAAGTTGGGAAGTATTGAGACTTTAAATAAAGGCCCATGTAGTAACGAATCCAAGTGTATAGCAAAAAGGCTGAAAACTGAACTAGATGAATTGCTACTAAGAGAGAAAATCATGTGGAGACAAAGTTCGAAAGCACTATGGTTGGAAGAAAAAGATAGAAACACAAAGTTTTTCCATGCCACAGTTTCACGCTGAAAAAAAAAAACTCTTTAGAAAGACTTAAAGATGTTAATGGGATATATAGAGAAGGGGCTGATGATGTTGAGAAGATTATGGTTGATTATTATTTTTGTAACACCCTTATACCCTATATATGGATAATACATATACCCAGTATATATAAAATACTCATATATGGTATAAAAATATCACAACCCAGTTTAATAAAAATTTTCACATTTCATATCTAAAATCTCAAATACTTTACAATGTATAATTAAATATTAAATAAAATATTCTTTATAAATTATAGGTTCCAAAATAAGTAAATTATATAAAAATCTCTGAAAAAAATTCGTTAGAGTTTTGTCTAAAATTTGGATATCCCAAAAATTCAACAGTTCATAACCTGTAAAAGAAACACTCCCAATAAAACAAATTACACATTGTCCCAAATATTTATCAATTGCTTCATATTTTCTCAAAACACTTTATATATTTACATATATGTATCAAAACACATATAAAACCCTTATTATACAATTTGTCTAAAGAGTCTTTATAATTTACATCATATATATTCTTCAAAAATATAAACATAATATATATAATATCAAAATGTATTATAATAACCAATATGTACATGTTGGCATATGGCTCTGATCTTAATGTATCCAAAATATTTTAAGCTCAAATAAACACAAGCATAAACCCGACCAGGTCTAGTAGAACTCTCCTACAGTACTAGATTGCACCCGTCACATGCGCGATAAATTACAATCGCACTAAGCTAATAGCTTAGTGGTACAAACTTTGATAATAATAAAATTGTAAAGTAATACCAATGCAAAATGCTTTTATGCTATGTCACAATGTGGCATCCAAGCTCACCTTTAAACTATTTTTACATCATTTTACAATTCACATTTAAACAAACATAAGCATGGGCCCAAAGGATCCAATATGCCATTCAAATTCCAGAGGTTCTATTTTGGTCCATATTGACACCCATTGTCTAGCCCGAAGGCAAGTGACGCCCAACGTCTAGCTCAAAAGCAATTCATAGTGATGCCCAACATCTAGCCCAAAGATAAGTGACATCAAACTTCTAGCCGGAAGCCAAATCAAATAATTCCCCAAAAGCTAGCCCCAAAGGAAAAAAATGAGAAAACCCCATAGGCATGCCGCCAAACACAAAACTTTGGAAATTGAATAACATACTAGGCACACAATTATTTCATATTTTACATCATCAATTTCTTTTTCATTTTTCCATAATCAATTAGGCTCATTGCCTCTTTTCTCATTATCATACACAAAATTAGGCACATTGCCTCATTTTCTCATTATCAATTAGGCAATGTCAGTTCATTTCATCTCATCATATCTTATTATATCATCATAAGGTATCACATACCACATCAATATCACATTACCCAAACACTTTGGGCTATTTTCACATTATTCACATAATTCACATTTTATGCAATTTAGCCATTATCAATGACTTTTCACAATGCCTTTAATGCATACATAACGAATCACATATCATAGCACATTGTTCATGAATGTTCCATGTATCAAGTAGCTTAACACATTTTCTAATCAAAATATGTTAAGCCCAATGTAATGCAACATATCCAATTTTATCTAAAGTTTGTACTTACCTCTGAAAGCTTTCAAATGCAAGCTCAAAACTCTCACCAACCTTCTCTTCCAAGTTGCCCTTCAATACTAGGGTTGGGCAAACAAATTCTCCTTAGTGCCTAAACACAATGTGATCAAATAAAATTATTTAGTATCACATTCCAAGGCATTCTCAACATCAAGCCTTAATTAAACAATACTCCTACAAAATTTTCAAAATTAAGTCTTTCCTTACTTTAACTTAGCAAATCCATATTAGCCCATTAAATTAGTATTTTGAGTTTATTTATCTCATTACAAACATATTTTAACATGTTTCAACCAATTACATTAATTAAACATATTATTATGTTCAAAATCCTAAAAGGGTATAAAATCAAATAATTAACCAATCTTCGAAAATTGACTTTCCAAAGCCCTAAATTCAACAATTCCATTTCTAAAGTCTAATCAAACTTAGCAAAAACCATCATTTGATTTTAAAATAATTGTTTATGCATCAAAACAATACATTTAGAACCAAATTGCACAATTAAAACCTATGATTTCACAAACTCAAAAGTTTCATAACCCTAAATTCTCTCTCTTCACCAAACTTAACTTAAATTCAACTATTTCTTCTATCCAACCTTAAAATCATTATTAACTACCCACAATAACTTCATTCATATCCAATTAAGCAATTAAACATCATTTTCTCTCACTAGCAATCGAAACATAATCATACAACAAGGAAATTTAAGCTTTAAGGAAAGGAAACTTACTTGATTTCTTACTTTTCTTCAAAAATCCACTTGAAATCTTTAAGAATTTTGGTGGATTTGGTGTGTATAAAAAAACTCTTTTTCCCTTTCTCCCTCTCTACGGTTCGGCCATGGATAAAGAAAAGGAAGAAGAAGACTAATTTTCTTTCTTACCTCATTTCCTATCCATAATTATACATATATTAATTAATTAATTGAATATTTTACTTTAAATGTACATCGAGCATTTTTTTCCTTCCTTTGACTTTCTTTCTTTTCTTTTATTATTAATATTAAAATTATATTATTATTACCACCCAAATACCAATACCAAATTATACTACATACATATGTAGTGTATACTTTATGTATATGTATATGTCTAATATATGTTACTTATATATTACATATACTTTTATGTGCATATTCATACAATATATTTATTATGTATATTTAATGTATATAAATATCCATATGCACATATAATATGTATCTCATATATACATCAAACAGACCTTATATGTATTATATATATTATATTTAATTATATATTTAATTAATTATTTAATTATCTATTTATTTAATAAAAAACCCTAAAATTACTTCTTCCACCCAAAATAATTTTATTTTAAAATTATTTAAATAATTTTTAATTTTTAAAGTATAATTACCAAAATGCCACTTGACTTTGAATTTTTTTAAAAGAGTTGACTTATTTGTTAACTTTTATTTATTATGTATATTTTGCATATATCTCACACATACATTCCACTTTTTCACTTAAAATTCTTCCTTTCTCCATTTAAATCATTTATTTAATTTATACAATTTAATTTTGATTTATTTTATTTAATTTTTTAAAATTTCAAATGTCACAATTCTCTCCCTCTTAAATAATTTCATCCTCAAAATTATTTTGTACAGTATTAAATCATCCAAACTAAAACAAAATCTTAAAATCTTATATGAAATTAATCATCTCATCAAAATATTATTTCATCAAATTATATAATTTCTCCTCTCCCCCTTAAAGTCATTCTCAACTACTTTTCATAATTCATAACTCATCATTCACTTTCTATTTAATCAAACAATCATAACAGATTATCATATCTTTAATCAAATTGTCATTAGACAACTTAGTTCATCTCTTTAGTATATATGTACCACACATCTATTACGCTCAAGATATTTGATCACTTTATTATTTTAAAAAATATACTTGTAGACCCTTAATTTTTTACCCAATCCGATCCAATATGCTTTATTTAGTCCAAAATGATTTTTGTTGTCTAATTGGCCCAAAATAATTTTAATTAAATAGATTTTGCTTTATTATCTAATTTTTATTAATAAAAAATAAAAATAAACAAATAAAAATCAAAAAATAAAAATAAAAATAAAAATCGGAGTCGAAAAAAAAAATTGGCAGCGAAAAGTGGTCGCGCGGGCCCGTCGGCCTAGCAGCAGCTCACCCGCAGGCCTGTGGGCGTTTTGCCCGCAGGGAATTCCTGCGGGCGAGTTATTTTGCCCGCAGGAATTTCCTATGGGCTGGCACGCCCAAACGGCCATCCAACGGGCCCGGCTGCTGCAGTTTTTGCCAGCACAAAATTTTTCAACGCAATTTTTTTGAAACCTAATCCAATTAGGTTTTAATTTCTTTTTTTTATTAATATTACTTATCTTAATTAATTAGGAATAAATAACCTTAAACCACTATAAATAAGGACCAAAGGCATTGAAATAGGGGGGCCGAGAGAGAGGAAATCCAAAGGGAGTTTGGAAAATTTGAAACCAAATCAAGGAAGGAAAAGAAGAAATTCAATTTAAATCTTTTCTGGACAGCAGCATCACAAAAGAAGGGATTCCAAAGGCAAAAAAGGCTTGTCTTTGGAGCTAGTTCATCCAAGAAGAATTGTTTTTGGAGTAACTTACAAAAGAAGGTATGAAATTCAAAATTCTAATTTTTTTTTTTACACAGTAGCTTAAACTAGGATTTTTTGTGTTTTTCAAAAGTTAGAATCTTAGAACTTTAATTTATTTTTCCAAAGTTAAAACACTAAAATGTGACCTTATTTTCTAAAAAGACTTAAAATTGTTATTTTTTCTTCTTAAAGACCTTAAAACACTAATGGAACATATTTTTCAACAAAACTAAAATCAAATTCTGTTTCTTTTAAGATTTTAAAGTAGGTTCTATTTCATTCAAAAAAGTCTTAAAAAACATCTTTTCTACTTATAAAAACTTCAATCCTTTTGTTTAAATTCATAAAACTTCATAAAATATCAAATTGATTTCTAAAACCCAAAAAATTATTCATTACCCGAGACCCAAATTTCAAAACCCTAAAATCCAAAATTCAACTTTTAAACTTAAAATAATGAACACTAACCCTTTTAAAACCTTAAACCCTAATTTTTATGAACCCTAATCCTTTTAAAACATTAAAAAACATAAAAACTCAAAAATTACACAGTAGCTTAAAATTCAATAACCAAAAATCACAAATTAAAGTATTTTAAGGTATTTAAAACCCTAGTTTCATGATTTCATTATTCAAACCTTAATTTGTTTAATCAAAGTGTCTTACCAACCTTTAAAAAAACATAAAACACTAATCTATTTTAATTCCCTAAAAAGTCACAGTAGCTTACACTTTAGAATTTCCAAAACCTTAACACATGAGATAAAAAACCCTAAATGGAAATAGTAGCTATACTTGAACTTTTATTTGCTTTATTCAATTCCATACTTGATTATGCTTTGATTTATTTCTTATGCTTTAATTTATTTGAATTCAATACTTGGTTTATTTAAATTATCATGGATGGATGTTTATTTTATATCTTTATTTAAATACTTTTGATGAATGATTTATTTATGATGAATGATTATTTACTTTTATCAATCAATTTAGACTTCCAAAAATTGTAATAGGTATGTTTCCACTTGGTGGGTACCTCATTATTTAAACATCATGTAATTTAATTTGCTTTTCTATTTTAGAACCTATGTAAAGGGCATGTTTCTACCTTTTGGTGGGTGTCCTATTTAGGCATGTGATGTAGGGACATGTTTCCATCCTTGGATGGGTGTCCATTTATTTACTTTGTTTGGACATTACTTTGATTTTAATATAATGATGCTTTCTTTTTATTGTGTGTAATATGGATAATGTTATTATACTTAAGAATTTTATAATATTAAGACCTATAAAGGAGGCCGGTTCCAATGAACCAGGCGTTGTGGGGGTGTTGGGCCATTTCTCACCTTCCCCACACGTACCCAACTTTTCGAACCCATTAGGGGGTTGGGGATTCCTTAGGAATCGAGTCATCCACCCCTTTCTTTTTTTCCCGGCCCGTCTGGGTGGAGACTCCATTTTCTCCGGACTTAGGTCCGTGTTCTCTAAGGCCCCGAGCCTAAACAGTGCCGAAGTCGCAAGAACCATTCCACCGGGAGTGGGGGCGAAAATCCCCGCTCACAATACTCATATAACCTTAAATTCAAATGTTAATAACTTATATCTTAATACTGACTATTCCATCATCATAGTCATAACCATAATTGTATCTCTTTTTAATTACCACCTTGCTTATATTTATGAATAGTCATTGGTAAAAACCACAAATGATAACAACTTCCAAATCAAATAAATAAGTCTTAACACAATAATTTTTCACATCTTCAATTTGATCCTACTCTTTATACAATTGCCACATATTAATTTAATATCACCATTATACAACCACAAAATCTTATTTTTCCTTATTAAGATTCATTCTCACAGGTTATTTATCAATCTAACATATATATTCATTCCAATTATACTATAATTAACATTTTTCTCTTATAATCATTTACACTAATATAACTTAGCTCCTTTCATATGCATATACATATCATAACACTGCATTATGCACATTGTCATATTTCTCTCACATTCTTAATACAATTATATATATTGAATCTCAATAATTACTTGTAACTTCCACACTCAGATCAATTGATCTAACTATCACAATATGACCATTATAGCTTTATTCTATTTTAACCAACATTTAGCCTATTTTAAAATTTATCATCCTGTTTCAATTTATGACCTAACTCTGTTAGATCAAACTTATTCTTAGAACTGATTTCTTTTTGAATTCATCATTTCAAATAATATTTATTTTCTCTAGTCTCATTCACTTTAAATGTCACTTTCTCCGATTTCTTATAGTTACCATATTTATAACATCACTTTCCTTACACATCATTTGTAGCTCATCATATTTTCACAATTCTCTTCTATTTTTACACTATCTATGGTAATAAATAAATTCCTAATAAAAGGTTATGAATCCAACTATACTGTTAGACAAATGATCTTAATTTTGATCCTTGACAACTCAAATGGATGATCTATTTAACTTGTATTTGAGAAAGCTTGTTGCAGGATTAGGTTGCTTCAATTAAAGGTGAACAGAACAAGTATAGCGGTCGCACCTCAACTGAATACGACCGCTCCATGCAATTACAGAATGAAACCTTGTCACAGTAGGTTTCGCGGTCAGAAGTTCGACCATAGTCGCGACCGCTCATACATAATAGCGACCGTCCTAATATTTGCCCGACCGCTACTCAAGGAACTTAAATCATTACAATCACAGTAAGGTTCGCGGTGACAAGAACGGTGAATGATTCGACCTCGCTTACCACTTTAGCGACCGCTCATTTATAGTCGCGACCGCCCAACAATTCAAGAAGAAATTGCTCAAAGAGACAGTAGTGTTCGCGTCCTCAGGTGCGTCCAGAAGTTCGACGCGAGAATATGAGTTCGACCGCGAAAACCTACCAAGGGCGACCGCGAAGATTCAAATTATGGCGGACATCTCTTTTGCTCTGTCAGAAAGTGACACGTGACATGACCGTTGTAATCCCACTTCAGTATTCAAAAAAGGGCGACCGCACTTTGTGATGCGCGACCGTCCCGACAAACACAGCATGGGCAAGAAACGGTCCGACAAAAACATCATGGGCAAGATTCCTGCTGTAGAGCACTAAAATTCGACCGTTGAACTTTTTCAAAAGTAGCGACCGTCCCTGGTTAAAAGGACGACCGCGTGAAGCATGAGAGCGACCATCCTTGTATGAAGGGCGACCGCTAAGTGCTTCGGACAGTTTAAGTAAAGAAGGTCTAATCTGCCAAGACTTTATTCTAAACAGCAATAACGGCTAGTAAGACCACATTGGCTATAAATACAATGTTTCCATGAGAAAACAAAAATATAACATTATTGAGAAAAGATTTTCATAGCCAAGCAACAAATTTCCTTTTGCTTAAACTTGTATTTGAATTGTTATGAATGTTAGGTGTTAGCATTGAAAACACCATTGTATAAGTTTGAGTGTAAGCTTGGGAAACACTTAGGTTGAGAGAGTGAGCCTTGTAAAACTCTTGTGTGGGTTGTAAGTGTGAGCCTAAGAAAAACACTTGTAAAGTTGGAAGTGAGCTTGTGAAAACTTCAAAGACTAGTGGAACCTTAACAAGTTGTTAAGGAAGTGGATGTAGGATTGAAGTAAATCCGAACCACTATAAATCTTGTGTGTTCTTACCTTCCTCCATTACTCAACCAACTCTCTATTCCGCATTTCTTGTTTGTTGAGTTTTTTAAATTGTCATTATTTCTTGACGAAACCAATTCACCCCCCCCCCTCTTGGTTGCCATCTTGGGACAACAATTGGTATCAGAGCCCTGAGATTTCTTAAACTTAATTGTGAAATCTGATCCACAATGGCAACTTCTTCTTCATCAAGCTCTCATGGAAATCTTAACTCTATTCTTAGACCTTACTTTGATGGAACGGATTACTCATACTGGAAACACAAAATGTATTTGTTTCTAGACAGTGAAGGGATTGAACTATGGGATTTCGTGGAAAATGAGTGGAAATCTCCTACTCATGAGGTTGACGGTATTCAAGTTCCACTTCCCAAAGCTCAATGGTCAACTAGCAATATCAGAGATCGATTCAAGAACAATAGAGCTGCTTCCATCTTGATGAACTCCATTTCAAGAGAAGAAGGTGGAAGAGTTCAACATTTAACTTGTGCACATTGTATTTGGAAAACACTTGAAAACTACCATGAAGGTACAACTCAAGTAAGATTTACCAAGAAACAAATGCATGTTCATGAGTATGAGCTATTCAAGATGAAACCAAATGAAAATGTCACCGACATGACAAATCGTTTGCTTGCTATTGTCAATGAACTAAAAAAGTATGGCAAGGTATATGATCAAGGTGATGTAAACAGTAAAATCTTGAGAGCCCTAAGAGCTAGAAAGAACTTTGAATCCAAAGTATCATCCATAGAAGAAGCTCATGATCTCAGCACATTAAGAACCGACGAGCTAGTTGGTAAATTACTCACTTTTGAGCTGCACAGTGAAAAAGAAGAAGATCAAGGTGAGAAAGAAAAGAGAAAACCAATTGCACTCAAAGCAATCAAAGAAGCTGAGAGCTCAAGCAATGAAGGTACTGATGATGAAGATGAAATGGCAATGTTCTCAAAAAGAATCAATGAATGGAAAAGGAAGAAAAGATTACAAGCAAACAAAGGTACACCTCCAAAATTCTCCTTCAAAGAAAAAGAAAAGAAAAATGAGGTAAAATGCTATGAATGTGGAAAAACCGGTCACATCAAGTCGGATTGCTACAAATTAAAGAACAAAAGGAAATGGGATAAAGAAAAGAAAAAGTCTCTCAAAGCCACATGGGATGACTCTTCCTCAAGTGAAGAAGAAGAAGAGGAAGGAATTGCAAATCTTTGTCTCATGGCTATTGAAGATGACTCCAATGAGGTAAGTACTCAATCTTTTGATCTTGTAGCACATGATGATATAAATGATATAGATGATAGTGACTTGATTGAGCACATGAATTCTAAAATAGAAAAATATTTCTCCAAAATGATGCTCTATAAAGAGAAAAACTCTAAGTTAGAAAAGGATTTTATATGCTTAAAGAACTCTACCTTAGAATTGAAAACCTCAAATGAACATTTGATGAATACAATAGGAGAATTAAATAAAAGCTCACATGACTTAGAAAAAGTGATTAAAGAGAATGAGGCATTGAAGCATGAACTAAAAGAACTAAAAGAATCAATTTCCAGATTTCATAAAGGAAAGGAAGCATTGAACACATTAATTAATAATCAAAGATCACCTTCCTTGAAATATGGATTAGGATTCAATGGCTCAACCAACATTGCACCTAGCAAACCAACATTTGTGAAAGCATCTACAATTGGAATTTCTAATGTTCATATCAAAGATGCTTGCACCAAGTCTAAAAGAACTTCTTATGGTTCACTAGGAAATAAAGCTAAAGATAATTATGCATTGTTGTTCACTAAACTTGTACAAAAGAAATCACATACTTGTAGTTGTATGTATAATGCAAAAAGAAAAATGCAGAAGCAAAGAATACCATGGCAATGCACATATTGCATGAAATTTGGACACAAAAATTTTTCCTGTTATATAAGAAAGGCTCATCTCAAGTTAGAAAACACTCTTTCTACTAACCATCAAGGACCCAACTATATGTGGGTACCTAAAAAAGGATGATCACAATTGGCTTGCAGGTATGCCTAAAATCTACTACCAATGAAAGCACATGGCTTGTGGATAGTGGATGCTCAAGGCATATGACTGGAAACGCAAAGCTCTTTACAAGTATTACCTATAAACATGGAGGTAACGTAACTTTTGGAAACAATGCTAAAGGTAAAATTCTTGGTGTTGGCTCCATTGGTTCTATTGGTACTCTTGAACCTCTTGAATCTATTGATGCTCCAAAGATCAATCAACTTGAAGAAGAGACTCAAGATCTACCTAAGGATTGGCAATACAAGAAAGATCATCCAAAGGAACTCATCATTGGAGAAACATCAAAGGGAGTAATTACTAGATCTAAAATTAATCATGTTGATGTTAATGTTGCTTTTGTTTCTCAAATTGAACCAAAAACTATTGAGGAAGCTTTAAATGATGAAAATTGGATAACTGCAATGCATGATGAACTTAATCAATTTGAAAGAAATAATGTTTGGCAACTTACTCCTAGACCTATAGATCATTCTATAATAGGATGCAAATGGATTTATAGGAATAAGCTTGATGAAAATGGTCACATTATTAGAAATAAAGCAAGATTGGTAGCCAAAGGTTATAATCAAGAAGAAGGTATTGACTATGATGAAACCTTTGCTCCAGTAGCCAGATTAGAAGCTATTAGAATATTACTTGCTTTTGCATGTCATATGAATTTTAAGCTTTATCAAATGGATGTTAAAAGTGCATTTCTAAATGGACTCATAAATGAAGAAGTTTATGTTGAACAACCTCCTGGTTTTGAAAACTACAAATTTCCTGATCATGTTTTCAAACTTACCAAAGCTTTATATGGATTAAAGCAAGCACCTAGAGCTTGGTATGATAAACTTAGTGCATATTTACTTGAAAATGGTTTTGCAAAAGGAAAAGTAGACACAACTCTTTTTGTTAAAAAGGATAAGCATAACATTTTGATTGTACAAATTTACGTGGATGACATAATATTTGGAGCTACTAATGAAACCTTGTGCAAAGAATTTGCTTCTTGTATGACTAGGGAATTTGAAATGAGCATGATGGGAGAACTCAAATTCTTCCTTGGACTGCAAGTCAAGCAATGTAAAGATGGGATCTTCATCAACCAATCCAAATATACAAAAGAACTCATCAAGAAATTTGGAATGGATGGCTGCAAAACTAGCAAAACTCCTATGAGCACATCCTTGAAATTAGGTAAAGATGAAAATGGTAAAGCAGTAGATGAGAAGAAATATCGAGGTATCATCGGATCACTACTTTACTTAACCGCATCTAGACCTGATATAATGTATAGTGTATGTCTTTGTGCTAGATTTCAAACTTGTCCTAAAGAATCACACTTGAATGCCACTAAGAGAATCTTGAAATATTTGAGTGGTACAATGCATTTAGGACTTTGGTATCCTAAAAACACATCATTTCATATTATAGGATTTTCAGATGCAGATTATGCTGGTAGCATCTTAGATAGGAAAAGCACTACAGGAGCATGTCACTTTCTTGGTAATTGTCTAGTTTCTTGGCATAGTAAGAAACAAGCATCGGTTGCTTTATCCACAACGGAAGCTGAGTATGTTGCAGCATGTTTTTGTTGCACACAAGTATTATGGATGAAACAACAATTGCTTGACTATGGTAAGGTTTTTAACAATATTTCCATTAAATGTGACAACACTAGTGCTATCAATTTGTCTAAAAATCCTATCCAACATTCTAGATCCAAGCATATAGATATTAGACATCATTTTTTGAGGGAAAATGTACAAAATCAGAACATAATCGTAGAATTTATAGATACACAAAATCAACTTGCTGATGTTTTTACAAAACCCTTGAATGAAGATAGACTTAACTTCATTAAACTCAATTTAGGAATGATTGATGGAATCACTTTGAATTAATTAAAACTTTTGCCTATCAATAAGGTTTCTATGTGCATGAATTTAATGTTTCTTAACACAATAGAAATATTTTCCACCTTTCCTTGAATCTTTCATTTTTAAGTATGTAGCGGTCGCTCCAGTATTCTTCAGCGGTCGCTATCCTGTCTGTCAGTTTCATTCAAACTAATGACTCTGAGCGCGGTCGAGAAAATTTGTGCGCGGCCGCACCAATTTGAATAGTTTCGACCGTTACAGTTACTTTCCTCACTCGCGAGCATACTTATCTTGACAATGGTCGCTAGACCATAAGTAGCGATCGCACTATCTTCAATCCGCGACCGCACCCTGTACACTCTGCTCGAAAATTTATAACCGTTGGCTGTGTGACAGGTCGCAACTCTTAATATCCAACAGTCAAAAACGGCTATTTTCTTAACTCCATCTATTTAAGAGTAAGTTACATCAAATTTCTTGGATATTTTGCTTCTGAAAACAATCTAAAACCCTAAAATCTTCTCAACTCATCTGCTTCTCAAATCAACCTCTATTTTCCTGCTCTCATCTGTTTCTTCTATTCTAATGGCTCCCAAAAGAAAAACCACTTCCAAAATAAAGGGACAAGCCAAGAGAGTTCCAGGAATCACCATTAGAGAACCTGTTGTTGAACCTCCATCTCCTCCCCAGTCTAAAAGGGGTGAAAAAATTCACAAACCTCATCATCAAACCTCTGAGGAAGACATTAGGTATGCTATGCTTAAGAAAAAGAAGGTTGAAGGCACCAAATCACCTTTTGGTGGGATGCTGTCTGCCTTGAACATCAAGGACGAAATTGAAGGATTGTTGGATGTCCTTGGATGGGAAAAATTTGTCTTTCCAGAAGAGGTAGGCTACTCAAGTCTTAGCAAAGAATTTCTGATGTCTCTTCAAATAGAAAAAAGTGCAAACTCTGCTCTAGGTTGGTACGGGGTAAGATTTAAGCTTTTTGATCATTATCATTCCTTAACCCTAGAAGGATTTGGCAACATTTGGAACTTCCCTTCTGAAGGTATAACCTCCTACAATGACCAAATCTTCTCAAACCCAACACTTTCTGATTTCTGGAGAGAAATTTCCATTGAAACCTCTTTTGAAAAGGAATCTAAAGCCAGACATATCAAATCTCTCACCCACTGGATGCTCCATAGGATTATCACCTATACCATTCACCAAAGAGCTGATGGGAATGAGAAAGTCACCAAAAGAGATCTTATATTTCTGTATGCTTTCACCCATAACATCAAAATGAACACCACCAAGTTCTTGATTGATACCTTTTATCATCATGCTATTACAAGAACTGGTACCTTCTTCCTATCCTCTCAAGTTACTCAAATAGCTAGGCACCTAAACCTTCTGAATAATTTGAACTTAGCTACTTTGAGGAACCCTTTCACTCTAGCCTCCAATGCTATCACAATGGATTACTTAGAACATGCTGGTTGTGTAAGGAAGATAGAAGGGTCATATGTATACTGCTATGGCAAGAAAGGAGTTATGGATAAACAAAAGAAAAGGCCAAGGTATACAATTGAGGAAGAGGGAGATTCTGTAGAAGTTGCAGTAGAACTACCTTCAAAAGCAACTTCATCAAAAGCTGCTAAAGAAACTGCTTCATCCTCCACACAACTCATCCTCCATGCTATCAAGACTCTCTCAAGGAAATTCTCCAAGTTCAAGAAAAGTGTATCTAAGAGATTTCAGCACTTGAACAAGAGAATTGACCTTATATCCCACATGCACCATGATCTTTATGACATGCAAGGCAAATTGGACTTGCCTCAATGCAATCTTGAAGATTGGGATATAAGTGATCACACCCAAAGCGTTGCTGAAGAAGAAGAGTCCATTAGCACTAGCTCTGCCTCTGTTGCACCTCAAGATAAGGGGAAAGCTCCTTTAGTTGAAGAAGAGTTAGAGTTAGATGATGACTCAGAATAGCTTAGCTCTAGTTTGTTTTTGTTTGCACTTTCATATGTTTACTGCTTATGTTTCATGTCTTGTACTTTCCTCCACTTTCATATATATAATGTTTATATTCCCTTTCATTGTTTGCACTTTTATATGCTTGTTTTGCTTAACATTTGTTTCATTTTGCCTATGCCAATGGGGGAGAACAATACCAAAATGGAATGAACCAAGTGGAATGAACCAAGTAACAGTATACAAAAATGGGAAAACAAGAATAAGAACAATAATGTTGAATATTTGCAATAGGGGAGAAATGTTTATGGGGGAGAAATGTTTGCATCAAACAATAACCTTTGCACCAAGATAAACTATTAATCACAATGCTCTTAACGATGATTGTTGCATATGTTAAGGGGGAGTATTTTAGACTTATTATTTTTCTCATCATTCCATTTGAATTGTCAAAGTCAAAATGGGGGAGATTGTTAGACAAATGATCTTAATTTTGATCCTTGACAACTCAAATGGATGATCTATTTAACTTGTATTTGAGAAAGCTTGTTGCAGGATTAGGTTGCTTCAATTAAAGGTGAACAGAACAAGTATAGCGGTCGCACCTCAACTGAATACGACCGCTCCATGCAATTACAGAATGAAACCTTGTCACAGTAGGTTTCGCGGTCAGAAGTTCGACCATAGTCGCGACCGCTCATACATAATAGCGACCGTCCTAATATTTGCCCGACCGCTACTCAAGGAACTTAAATCATTACAATCACAGTAAGGTTCGCGGTGACAAGAACGGTGAATGATTCGACCTCGCTTACCACTTTAGCGACCGCTCATTTATAGTCGCGACCGCCCAACAATTCAAGAAGAAATTGCTCAAAGAGACAGTAGTGTTCGCGTCCTCAGGTGCGTCCAGAAGTTCGACGCGAGAATATGAGTTCGACCGCGAAAACCTACCAAGGGCGACCGCGAAGATTCAAATTATGGCGGACATCTCTTTTGCTCTGTCAGAAAGTGACACGTGACATGACCATTGTAATCCCACTTCAGTATTCAAAAAAGGGCGACCGCACTTTGTGATGCGCGACCGTCCCGACAAACACAGCATGGGCAAGAAACGGTCCGACAAAAACATCATGGGCAAGATTCCTGCTGTAGAGCACTAAAATTCGACCGTTGAACTTTTTCAAAAGTAGCGACCGTCCCTGGTTAAAAGGACGACCGCGTGAAGCATGAGAGCGACCATCCTTGTATGAAGGGCGACCGCTAAGTGCTTCGGACAGTTTAAGTAAAGAAGGTCTAATCTGCCAAGACTTTATTCTAAACAGCAATAACGGCTAGTAAGACCACATTGGCTATAAATACAATGTTTCCATGAGAAAACAAAAATATAACATTATTGAGAAAAGATTTTCATAGCCAAGCAACAAATTTCCTTTTGCTTAAACTTGTATTTGAATTGTTATGAATGTTAGGTGTTAGCATTGAAAACACCATTGTATAAGTTTGAGTGTAAGCTTGGGAAACACTTAGGTTGAGAGAGTGAGCCTTGTAAAACTCTTGTGTGGGTTGTAAGTGTGAGCCTAAGAAAAACACTTGTAAAGTTGGAAGTGAGCTTGTGAAAACTTCAAAGACTAGTGGAACCTTAACAAGTTGTTAAGGAAGTGGATGTAGGATTGAAGTAAATCCGAACCACTATAAATCTTGTGTGTTCTTACCTTCC
The DNA here is from genome assembly GCA_947685225.1 of Garcia nutans. Taxonomy (NCBI): domain Eukaryota; kingdom Viridiplantae; phylum Streptophyta; class Magnoliopsida; order Malpighiales; family Euphorbiaceae; genus Garcia; species Garcia nutans. Next base: position 7,378,343 of record CANTUV010000003.1, on the reverse strand, counting down.
TCCATTACTCAACCAACTCTCTATTTCGCATTTCTTGTTTGTTGAGTTTTTTAAATTGTCATTATTTCTTGACGAAACCAATTCACCCCCCCCCCCCTCTTGGTTGCCATCTTGGGACAACATATACCAACCACAAATCTTGCTTGTATCTTATGAAGCAAAACTATTAATCTCATTAAATGTATTTCACAGTTATATTATCTTAAGCCCATGCCTATGCGTTACAAGTAAACACTGCCTTCATTACAATTATTTTTCATATAGTTCTTATCTCAATATTACACCCATGTCTCAATGGTCACACACCCGTGGCATTTCAAAATCACATATTAGTTCTTTAAACTCTTACTACATGAAGAGTTAACACTTATCAATTCTGTTTTAAGACAAGTTACCCTTATCCACTTGTTTTTATTAGCCTAAACACATGATCCCTTAACATTATCATCAACTCATATATAAATATATACTACTTTTATACAATTATTCAACAAAAACTCCCTTTCCAATTTTAAAATCCATTTACTAATAATTACCAATTATATCTCAACTTATTCAAAAAAAATTTTTAGCAATTTCTCCATTTTAAATCAAATAAGTAATTATATAGGGTTACAAACATACCATAATACTTCAATAATACTTTTTCACATCTTTAAGTGATCAACTCAATACTTGATCACTTTCATATTACATCACATTGTCACAATTTCTAAGTGATCAACCTTATCATGATCACCTTCATCTCACAAATTCATATTATTTCACATTTTAAATATTCCCATATTTTTAAATCATCCACATACATATCCATAAGTCACATTCATAATGTGACTTACTTTTCACATTTTCTTACATATCACAATAGTGTCCATATTGGACAATTCACCACACATATCATATACGTGTATACACACAATCACACAATTATACTCTTGTTTTACATAAATGTTAGTCACATTTCCGATGTGACTTCTCTCTCACATTTTTCATACACTTACCATACTCTTCATATATATTTTCACTTTCTTAATCATTTCATTTCATTTCATGTCCAGTTTCCATACTATCAACATCATTACACATTGCATGATACTTTCATAAATAATATTACTCACTTAAAATTACCCCCATGCTTATTAAACATTAAACTATCAATATCAAAGCAATCTTCATTGAAATTCCCTTACAACTCTAAATTTTCAACTTACTACTTTACTTAAACTTCATTCTATTAATCTCATTTTCTACATCTAACTTTATAAACATTATCTATATATTAATATAACATCAAAACATCTCACTTTCACAATTATGGAAACCCATTTAAAAAAAAAATTCTAATTTCACATAATACAACAAACAACATGAACCTCAACAAATCTCATCTATGTCACATTCCCAATCTTGAGATCATAACATTTACATTTAAACAAAACTAATTCATTTGATTATATTAATTAACATCATCCATTTAGATAACCTAATTTTACATACTCAAATCCCAAGTCATGCATCATTTTTCCTTAATAAATAATTCACTATCATATACCATTTCTCTCTTTGATTTTTAATTATGATCTCTTGCCTCTAAATTATTAAAAACTCCATATTCTTTCTTCATGCTTCTACCCATCGGTAAATAAATTCTTATAATTTTCCTCATTCATTTGTCTCATGAAATTAATTTATTACTTACACAAAACTACATAACTTCCTCAGCTCCATATCAATCTCACTTTCAATTTTTAGATTCATCACCAATTCTTTATAAAAGCTTGTAAACTTTTACCCATGTCTACTTAACACATATATAACTTATATTTAAAATTTTAGATTTTCCAAGAAAATTTACCATATTTTAAAATTAAGCCTTCCAAACCCACAGAATCTGTCTCTTTCATAATTCTTCTGGCAGCACCTGATCATCCATTTTTTCTTAGGCATCAAACCTTAATAAAAATTCATGAAATTTTAACCATATGTTCTAGTAATACATATGATATTGTATGTAAATTTCAAATTTTTTTGGGCTGGTTTTCCATAGCTTTTAAATATGTTTCTCAATTTCTACACATCCTGAGTTGCTGAAATTGTTCCAACAACATGTGTTCTTCTATTTTTTTAATTAGAAATTCATCTTTAAAAATTATGAATTAATATGCATTGGATTCTAACATATATAATAACTTTCCATTAAATTTTCAAACTTATCCAACATTCCTAGCTTTATCCAAAAATTTGAACGATATTACGTTGCAGCACACATAGAATTTTCTATAACTATCATGCCCATTTCTCAAACTTTTTATTTCATATCTTAAATCATTTCCTAGATAATTTTTCTTAATTTCACTTATTCATCAATTGAATCAACTATGAATCCTAATTTCAAATAAAAGTTTCAAAAATTCTTAATTCATAATCTCTAGAATGATGCTTCTACTATGCCACTTGATCTATATAACCCAAACGTCATCTCAACTGTAACACCCCATCTTAGCTTATGTTTATAGACCAAGATGGAATGCTATTTTATGATATTCGAGTTTTGGTTCTATACTTAGTCAATTTATAATACACATTTTACAAAAATTTTGCCAGAGTTTCCCCTATAATTGGTGGTCCCAAGTGTCGCCAAAACTGATTTTTTTTATTTAATGAAAACATTTTTTTATCTCAACCAATCAATCACAATCAATCTCAAGCACTTCTATAGTCGACCTCCTTATATCCTCCACCAAAACCTGCATTAAAATTTCACACTGCTACACACACATCCATACACACTAATTCATACCAACATACAGTAGTTAACATACTTAGCACATGTACTTTGGTCTTTTACTAGTCATACATACCATTCTTAGTTTACGCTAACATATGTACATGCCATTCTAGTTACATTACTTATAATAACTTTCTATCCAAAAAGTTGCCAACATCAGTTGCTCGGGACACTGCAGAAAATAGCTTCTCGCTCAACCTACGAGTTTAGAAAAGAAAACTAAACTCGCTAAGCATTTGCTTAGTGGGTACTTAAATCATTGCATTAAATAAATAGATTAAAAGAGTAATTAAATAAAAACATGTATTTGAATACTTTAAATCAATGAATAAGATCTAAACATAATGATAAAAGATTAAATCTCATATTCTGAATTTAGAAATTACTTGTTTTGCTTTTATCAATTTAGGTGCTCTACTGGTTTAACAGAACATCAACGGATAAGGCACGGGTCATGATAAATATATCTTGTCATGGTGAGATATTACAGGATGATATGCGTCATGGTGCATATTTCATCATCCTTCATCATAATTCTTGCACATGTGCTAATAGCCATTGTTCATTGAATCATTGATCATGTCATTGTAATCATCGGCCTTCAGCCGGAATATCATGTTATGTCATGAGCAGTACTGCAATAATAGTATAATGTATCATACCCTTATCTCAAGGGTTCTGTCATAACCAAGTAGAGCATAAACAATTTATTAATTAATTTGATCATGATATTCAATAAGCCATGAATTTTCCATAATGCATGTATTGTCGGAATAGCTTGTCATGATGCCTTTCTGATCATTTCCAATTCTCCTTCATGTCATTTTATATAATTTAACATCAATTCATATCATAATATTCAATTTTTAACACATTTAGAAAAAATGACCAAATGAATAGTGGCGCGGCGCATAAAATCGGCAACACAATGGCGCGCGTCAACTAAATGGTAAAATCTGTTTTTATTGCTGAAAATCAGTCAACATTGGCAACAGTTTTGACCAAGTAAACAAACTTATTTTTTGCTGAATTTTTATAGGAAAACACTTTCATAAGTTAACTAAATGCATGTAAAATTTCATCAGAAAATCCCTTCGTTTTCCCCTTCAACGGACTGCCCAAAATGAAAGCTGCAGAATGGTGCCCAAAAGGGACCGTTCGGCCCAATTTTCAAAACTTGAGGGAAATTCATTTTTTTCTTGAAAAATTGATTTTTAGACTCCTTTTGTGATACCATTGAAGGACTAAGGGTCCCTCTTTCAAAAATCAAACCAAAGGGGTGATTAAAAGTTCATCAAAGTTTATAGATAATTGAGCAAATTTAGCTAGTTTGTTTTGTTTTCATTCTTTTCACAATCAATTGATTACAAATGGTTGAAGAGCACTTTCCCACATATTTACTACACATAATAACATCATTTCAAAACCATTTCAAAAGTCGCATAATGCAAAATATGTGAATTAATTGAAAAGGGCAATGATTTAAGTACCAAACCTTAATTCTTTTCACTTGTTTCTAGTTCTTTTATGCCTTCTTTGCTTCCTTCTCTCTCACTTCTTGATTTCTTATAATTTTCATAAAATCCATGTCAAGAACATAATAAAATTTAAGCGCTTCATGCCTTATTTTGCTAACTAATACTACTAGTCATCCTTTTTATCCTTAATCTTATATGTGCAAAGCATCTCTTTCACTTTCTCTTCAACTTCTTAAATTTTCTATAATCATCATATTTATTCTTTCATTTGTATCTTGCAAATAATATAACCAATGAAAGAAATAGGACCATAGATGAATTTCCTTACCTTAAAGTCTTATTCTCCACCCAAGTTTGCAACCAAAATTAGCTACTTGAAAAACACTCTCTCTCTTTTCCCTTTCTCTTCAATTTGGCCAAGCAAGAACAAAGAGAGCTCTTGGCTTTTATTTATTTGGTGTTCTCTCCTCCAAATGGCAGCCAAGAGAGGTTAAGATGTGATGGTGTAAGTGTTGATTTCCCATTGGTACACTTAAGTGGGAAAATGGCTAATTCTCATTGGTCCAAATGTCTCTTTCTTTTATTTATTTAAAACCCAAGCCCTTGGACTTTCTTTTAATTATATTTTGGCCCCTCAACCTCCTTGTGCTGAAATTTTATGGTCTAAGATGTGAAAAGACCAAAATACCCTCCGGTGATTACTCGTTTGTAACTTTTAAACCGCGCACTTCCGCCGAATGCTGTGGTACACTTTTTGACTCAGTTTTTCCTCTACTTTTCATTTTTGAGATCCATTATTACTTTCAAGACACTTTTGAAAATGACCATGATGCCCTTGGTCAAAATCCCCTATATCTTCCAAATCGTGAGTTTTTGGAAAAACCGTGTCGCGCCGTTGCTACCCGATTTTTCTCTACTTTCCATTTCTGGAGTCTGTTATATGCACTATTAAGGACCTCTGGAACAACTTTTGGTAATTACAGTCACCTCCACAAAACTTTGCAATCTTTTCAAATAGGTCCTTTCAGTTCTACAGAACTTCCCTTCACTTCGCGCTCTTAAGTAGCTTCTCGGGATGGTTCCTCTTACTGTACATGGACGTACTGTACATATGTATAAGTTGGGTCGTGACATCAACACATATCCATTATGTTGAATGGACATTGCCATATCATGGATCAGATAAATTTCCAGTGCCAATGCATGTATCACAATTGAAAACCATTTTTTTTAAATCCCCATTTTTTCTCTCTAACATCCCACCTAGGTTAAGAATCTCAAACCTAGGCTCTGATACCAAAATAAATGTAACACCCTTATACCCTATATACAAATAATACATACACCCAATATATATATAATACACGTATACGGTATAAAATATCACAACCTAGTTTAATAAAAATTTTCACATTACATATATAAAATTCAAATACTTTACAATGTATAATTAAATAATAAATAAAATATTCTTTATAAATTATAGGTTCTAAAATAAGTAAATTACATAAAAATCTCTAGAAAAAATTTGTCAGAGTTTTGTCTGTAATTTGGACATCCCAAAAATTCAACAGTTACAACCGGTAAAAGAAACACTCGTAATAAAACAAATCACACATTGTCCCAAATGCTTCTCAATTTCTTCATATTTTCTCAAAACACTTTATACATTTACATATATGTATCAAAAACACATATAAAACCCTTATTATACAATTTGTGTAAAGAGTCTTTATAATTTACAACATATATATTCTTCACAAGCATAAACATAATATACACAATATCAAAATGTATTATAATATCCAATATGCACATGCTAGCATATGGCTCTAATCTTAATGTACCCAAAACACTTTAAGCTCAAATAAACACAAGCATAGACCTGACCAACTCTAGTAGAATTCTTTGGCATAACCAGGTAGCCCCCGTCACCTGCGTGACAAATTATGATTGCGCTAATGTAATAGCTTAGCGGTATAGACTTTGATAACAATAAAACTGTAAGGTAATGCCAATGCAAAATGCTTTTATGCTATGTCACAATGTGGCATCCAAGCTCACCTTTAAACATATTTTTTTAAAATTTTACAATTCACATTTAAACAAACACAAGCATGGGCCCAAAGGATCCAATATGCCATTCAAATTTTAGAGTTACTATTTTGGTCCATATTGACACCCAGTGTCTAGCCCGAAGGCAAGTGATGCCCAGCGTCTAGCCCGAAGGCAATTCATAGTGATGCCCAGTATCTAGCTTGAAGGCAAGTGACGACAAACATCTAGCCGGAAGGTAAATCAAATAATTGCTCAAAAGCAGCCCCGAAGGCAAATACTGAGGATAACCTCATAGGCATGCCGCCAAACACAAAACTTTGAAAATTGAATAACATACTAGGCACACAATTATTTCATATTTTACATCATCAATTTATTTCTCATTTTCCCATAATCAATTAGGATCATTACCTCTTTTCTCATTATGAATTAGGCATATTGCCTCATTTTCTCATTATCAATTAGGTACATTGCCTCATTTACTCATTATCATATCTCATTATATCATCACAAGGTATCACATACCACATCAATATCACATTACCCAAACACTTTGGGCTATTTTCACATTATTCACATAATTCACATTTTATGCAATTTAGCCATTATCAATGGCTTTTCACAATGCCTTTAATGCATACATAACGGATCACATGTCATAGCACATTGTTCATGAATGTTCAATGTATCAAGTAGCTTAACACATTTTTCAATCAAAATGTATTAAGCCTAATGTAATGCAACACATCCAATTTTATCCAAAGTTGGTACTTACCTCTGAAAGCTTTCAAATGCAAGCTCAAAACTCTCCCCTAAAGCCTATGATTTCACAAACTCAAAAGTTCCATAACCCTAAATTCTCTCTTCACCAAACTCAACTTAAATTCAACCATTTCTTCTATCCAACCTTAAAATCATTATTAACTACCCACAACAACTTTATTCATATCAAATTAAGCAATTAAGCATCATTTTCTCTCAGTAGCAATCCAAACATAATCATACAATCAAGAAATTTAAGCTTTAAGGAAAGGAAACTTACTTGATTTCTTACTTTTCTTCAAAAATCCCCTTGAAATCTTTAAGAATATTGGTGGATTATGTGTGTATAAAAGAAACTCTTTCTCCTTTTCTCCCTCTTTATGGTTCAACCATGGCTAAAGAAAAGGAAGAAGAAGACTAATTTTCTTTCTTACCTCATTTCCTATCCATAATTATACATATATCAATTAATTAATTGAATGTTTTACTTTAAACGTACACCAAGCATTTTTTCCTTCCTTTGACTTTCTTTCTTTTCTTATATTATTAATATTAATATTATATTATTATTACCACTAACTTTAACAACACCAAATTATACTACATATATATGTAGTGTATACTTTATGTATATGTATATGTCTAATATATGTTACTTATATATTACATATACTTTTGTGTACATATTCATGCAATATATATATTGTGTATATTTAATGTATATAAATACCCATATGCACATATAATGCGTATCTCATATGCACATCAAACACACCTTATATGTATTATATATATTATATTTAATTATATATTGAATTAATTATTGAATTATCTATTTATTTAATAAAAAAACTCCAAAATTACTTCTTCCGTCCAAAATAATTTAATTTTAAAATTATTTAAATAATTTTTAATTTTCATGTATAATTACCAAAAGGCTACTTGACTTTGACTTTTTTAAAAGAGTTGACTTATTTATTTACTTTTATATATTATGTGTATTTTTCATAAATCTCATATACATTCCACTTTTTCACTTAAAATTCTTCCATTCCCCATTTAAATCATTTATTTAATTTATCCAATTTCATTTAAATTTATTTTATTATCCTAATTTATCCCATTTAAATTTCAAATCTGTCCTCCCAAATCCGATTCACCCAAATCAAAGCGCTTTCATTCCCAATCGCCTTATCACAAATAATGCAGTCATAACTTTTGAAATTCTTCATTCTATGAAAAATCATTTCAAGGGTAAACGAGGGTATTTTGCTCTTAATCTAGATATGAGTAAGGTGTATGATAGAGTTGAATGGTCTTTCTTAGAGAGAGTCATGCATAAAATTTGTTTCCTTATTAATTTTGTTAAAATTATTATGTCTTGTGTGAATTAGGTTTCATACTCTTAACTAATCAATGGGCAAGTGAAAGGCTTTGTTAAACCAAATAAAGGCCTCTGCCAGGGGAATCCTCTCTCGCCTTATTTATTTTTGTTGTGTGCAGAAGGTTCATCCACTTTGATTAGGAAGGTTGAATTCCATAATATCATTCATGGAGTGAAAGCAAGTAGAAGAAGCCCGCCTATTTCACATCTATTCTTTACATACGATAGCATGGTCTTTGTTAGAGCTATTATAACGGAATGCCATAAGCTAAAGCATATCTTAACCACAAATGAGGTGGAGTCAGGACAATGCATTAATTTTGACAAATTAGATATCACCTTCAGCTCAAACATCCCGGTGGAAATGAGAGGCAACATCAAAAAGCCTTTAGCAGTTAATGAAATAGAAAAATACTCAAAATATCTTATACTCCTAGCTATAATAGGATGATCAAAAAAATGAAATCTTTGGCTTCATTAAGGAGTGGATTTGGAAAAAGCTTAAGGGATAGAAAGAAAAAGTATTATCTTCGGCATGGAGAGAGATTTTGATCAAATCAGTTGTGCAAGCCATTCCTCAATATATTATGAGTTGTTTTGCTTTACCGACTACTCTTTATGCAGAGTTAGACCAACTAATTTGTAGGTTTGGTGGGGAAATAACACAAATGGGAGAAGTTACACTAGGTCAATTGGGATTCCCTATGTACTGCTACGACTAATGGAGAAATGGGATTCCGAAACCTTTGATCCTTTAATCAAGCATTATTGGTAAATCAAGCTTGAAGACTTATTACTAATTCTAATTCTCTCTATACACAGGTTATAAAGGCTAAGAATTTTCCTAATGGTAGCTTTCTTGATACTACTGTTGGATTCCAACCAAGTTACTACTGGAGGAGCATTCTGAAGGCAGGAAGCTTATTAAAGGAAGGACTTTGTTGGCGTATCAGTAATGGCACTTTAGTTCATACATGGAACAACAATTGGCTGTATGGTTGGGTCTACATGAAATTGATGATTCCTAATTCTACTCCAACAGAAATGGTGAGCTGCTTGATTGATGAAGAGGCAAAGTGCTGAAAGTTAGACTTAGTCAGAAGATGCTTCCTCCCTTTAGAGGCTGAAACTATTCTTAACATTCCTATTAGTTTTAGGATCTCTGAAGATCAAATGTTTTGGGTCTATTCAAAGTCAGGATTGTAAACCATCAAATTTGGATATTTTATGGTTGAACAAAAGCATAAAGCTACTTAAAGTTTGGCATCCACTTCTGGTTATTGCACTGACCAGTGGCAATTGGTTTGGCATATCAAAGTGCCACTAAAGACAAAACACTTTTTTTGGAGGCTTATTAAAGATATACTACCATGTGCCTTAAATTTAAGAAGAAGAGGAGTGGCCGCTAAACTGAGGTGTTCCAGATGTAACTTTTTTGTGAATCAAGCTCCCACATTTTTAAGGACTATAAGTGGATTAAGGAAATTTGGAAAAGTGTTCCCTGGTCTTTCCATGTGGATAAAATAGTTGCATATGGAATGGGAGATTGGTGTTAGATGGTATCCAAGTTTCTGTCCAAGAAGGAGTTTGAACTCTTTGTTATCATCCTTTTGTATATCTGGTTTGATAGGAACCAAATGCAACATGGAAAAGTTGGTTTATCTGTGGACAGGTTATTACAGTTGGCTTCCTTAAAGTTAGGTAGCATTAGTGTTAATCAAGGATCAGGGGATAACCAGCAAAAGAGACAAATTAAATGATGGTAGCCCCCTGATGAATCTTCATTTAAGCTTAGTGTTGATACGATAGTGAGATGAGATAGTGTTGGTTGTGGTATCATTATTCGTAATAACATGGGATAAGTCATGGTATCTGTAGGAAAGCCTCTTCCTCATTGCCCATTTATCTTTGCTACTAAACTGAATGTTGTCCTCAGTTTACAGGTAGCTCGTGACTACAATTTCAACAAATTGGAAGTGGAATCAGATACAACCATGGTAATTAAGAGCATATTGGGTGAAGATATTTACTTGGATGCGAATGGCCTGATGGTTGATGATATAAGGCAAATGTCTGAAAACTTTGTTTCTATTTCTTTTAAACAAGTACATAGGAGTGCAAATGTGATGGCACATAGTTTAGCTCCATGGCCGGCTTCATTAAAACAATTATGTATTTTGATGGAGAAGGTTCCAAGTCATATGGAATCTATGATGTTCTTGGACTCTCAGTCTTAATTTATATATTTACCATTTTCATAAAAAAAATTCATTAGTGATTTACATGATGACAGCTAACTTCATGTATTTTTTATAATTTATTTTTAAATTATTGATTTCTTTATGTTAATTTTATTATTATGGATGTTAATGTTGTTTTCTTTATTTTTCCATTTATTTCATTTCATTTTATTTAAGAGATTGTAGGCAGTATGTTTCCACTTTTGTACGTGTCCTATTTTATTTTAAGAAAGCTATAAAATTAATTTTTCACCTTAAGGGTGCCTTATTTATTTTATTGTATTTTGTTTTAATTTCTCTATTAGATTTTAGACATTTGTAAGGGTATGTTTCTACCTTGTGTGGTTATCCATTTGTTATTTTGTATTTGTGTGTTCTTTTTTCATTTTGTGAAATTAATGAGTTTTTATTTAATTATGCTTATAATACGGATAATATCATAATAATCCAAAAATAATATAATCTTTATATATGAAAAAGAGATCAATTCCACTGAATCAGGTATATTGGTGGTATTGGGTTGTTTATCACATTTTCCATACGTACTCAACTTTTCTAATCCAGTAAGAGTTGGGAATTCCTTAGAAATTGAGTCATCCACACCTATTTTCTTCCTGACTGTAACACCCCAAAACAATCTTCACAGAGAACTGTTAGAAGATACTACTCAATGCACTAAACAATCCCATAACAATCTGTAAACCCTTAATTTTTGACCCAGTCCGGTCCAATATATTTTGTTTAGTCCAAAATAATTTTTGTGTTATTTTAATTAAATAATATTTATTTTAGTATTTATTTTTATAAGTTTTAATAAAATAAAAATAAAAAAAATAAATAAATAAATAAACCAAAATAAAATTAAAATTAAAAATCGGCGACGAAAAAATTCGTTGCCTAAAGTGTTGGACGAAATGGCCTTAGAACCCTAATTTATTTCTTCTAAACCTTAAGAACCCTAAAAATACTTTTCTGTTTATTCTAAACCTTAGAACCCCAAATTGTTCCTTCTATTTTCAAAAATCCTAAAAAAAATACTCTTTTATTTCCAAAAACCTTAAATCGTTTTGCCTATTTCCAATTACTCTATAAAACTCTAAACTATTTTCATCAATTCCAAAACTAAGACAGTAAACCCTAAACTAGTTAATCTAAACCCTAAGTTTTCTTAAACCCTATTTCTCCAAAACCATAAACCCTAATTTTCCTAAACCCTAATCCTTAAAACCTTAAAACCTTATAAACCTAAACATTCAAACCCAATATAGTAAATCCAAAATAATAATCCAGTAGCTAAGAATTATAAAGCCAAATGTTTTAAAGTGTCCAAACCCAAATTTCATAATTTTACCCCTCAAACCCTAATTTGATCAGTCAAAGAACCTTACTAATTTCTTAAATTATAAAACCCTAATCCATTTCAATTCTCTTAAAACGTCCAGTAGCATTATTCATTTAAAAAATAATATTAGTTACTCAAAATTCCAAAACCCTATTTTCTAAATTCTAAACCCTAAAATCTTAATTTTCAACATCGAAACCTACAATCCTAGAAGCCAGTATGGGCTCGTCGAAGGAGTCAATATTCATTTGTGTATTATGAGTCCGCATATTTAACTTTTCTTTTTCCAAAGCCCTAATTTAGTAATTAAAATTCTAAAATCCTATTTTAAGACGCGAACCCTAAATTATATATTTATTGCTTTATTTAATTTTAGATTTGATTATATGGTTTATTATATGCTTTGATTTATTTAATTTCAATGCCTGATTTATTTAATTTATCATGGATGAATTCTTATTATATATTTGGATTGATGTTTAATGTCTTTGATAATGATTTATTTATTATGAATGGTTATTTACTTTGATCGATTTATTTTTTATTTCCAAAGGTTGTAAGAGGTATGTTTCCACTTTGTGGGTACCTCATTAGTTAAATATTATGTAATTTAAATTACTTTTATATTTTGGACCAATGTAAAGGACATATTTCTACCTTTCGGTGGGTGTCCTAATAGTTTAGACATGGATGATGTAAGGACATGTTTCCATCCTTGGATGGGTGTTCATTTATTTATTTTGTTTGGACATTGCTTTGATTTTAATATAACGATGCTTTATTTCAATTGTTGCGTGTAATATAGATAATATTGTTATATTTAAGAATTTTATAATATTAAGACCTATAAAGGAGGCCGGTTCCAATGAACCGGGCGTTGAGGGGGGGTGCTGGGCCATTTTTTACCTTCCCCACACGTACCCAACTTTCTGAACCCATTAGGGGGTTGGGGATTCCTTAGGAATCGAGTCATCCACCTCTTTCTTTTTCCCGGCCTGTCCGGGTGGCTACTCCATTTTCTTCGGACTTAGGTCCATGTTCTCTAAGGCCCTGAGCCTAAACAGTGCCAAAGTCGCAAGAACCATTCCATCGGGAGTGGGGGCAAAAATCCCCACTCACACAATCCAATATCTAATTTTAAATATATTATAATAGCAATCCAACTAAAATTTTTGGCAAAGTCTCTTCTGTAATATTCACTGTCCAAATTTTCATCAACCTAACTCCACCTAAAAAAATACTTTTATCTTTCATTCAATCAATTTCAACTCCAATTTTTCCAAAGCAATCATCAATCAATCATAGTTCAAGTTCAATATCATATACTATATCAACCTATATATATTGTACTATACATTCTCCATAATAAATTATTATAATGCAAATACAAATTTCAAATTGACATTTATAACTTTTACAATCTATAAACTTAACCAATAATTATATAGATGTCATTTGAATAACAATACCACTACAAAAACTATGATAAAATATTTAATACAATAACTTTACAAAAGACATCATCTATTATGAAATTGATTTTTTGAAACCATAAATCTTCAATTGACAAGTTTGCTTCAGTTAATCTTTTTCCACATATTAGAAAAATATAACTTACTAAGCATAATAATTAGTGTTGCTTGTATATCTATAATGTATTATTTAATATCACAAAAACTTATTGCATAATAGATAAAACCTATATGATTATTTACATTAATAATCATTTTATTATCTTAGTTCACTTTGCAAAATTGTAAAATCAATTTAGATTTTAATATTAATTTGAATAAATCAAAATATGCTATATTTATTGGTATTATGTTTAATTTTATAAAAACAACTCAATATTTTTAAACTTAACTTTAGTCAAATTCATTAACTATTCATACATTCCAAAGTTTAACTTTGTTTACCTTCACTTGTATAATAATTTATAAGTTTCTACATAATTAAATAAAAATATTTGTCTATTAATAGAAAACTAAATTCTCTTTTTTAACTACATAACTCTTAATCACTTAATATTCTTATTATATGTAATTATAATTTCATTATCATATAATTTTATTTAATGACTTATTTACACACAAAATAATTATCATTTCTAGCTATGTTTTAGCTAAGATTAACACTCTTAGAATTTTTTCAATTTTTTTCTATTAAAGTTTTTTAATGAGCCATTCACTATCTACACATAGTAATTGTTTATCACTCATCACTACATAAAATATCACTATATCACGTTTAAGCATAAAAATCAATACATATTCTGATATCACACCATAAATATAAAGTTATATTATCATATATCATTAACATATCTACCTTGCGTATAGTATCAAAATAATATTTTAGGCATCTTTTATCTCGCTTCATCATATTACCAGAAATTAAGATAGAAATCACATTTCCGTACTCAATTCTAATATAATTCATTATAATAATTTTAATACACTTCAAATATTTCAATCAATTATACTTATCAATATAATTCAATATAAATTTTTATAATAAACTTCCCATTTTTCAAGAAATTTCACTTATCAATTAGATTTATTATGAACCTTTATAATGCACTTTTCAATTATTTCAATAAATTTTATTTGTTTCATTAAATTTCACTCATTTCAGTCAGTATCACTTATCTTAGTAAATACTATTTATTTGCCCTCATATAATGAGTTTCAAAATCCTATATTCAATTAACGAGCTTAATAATTTCAATTATATGCCTAGTAATATGTTGGTCGATACGGCCAGTGTCCTAGGAATGGCACATGGTGTCTAGTAGTAGTAGTGACATATAGTGTCCAGTAACAGTATAGATGTCCACTCTTTGGCTAGCCATTCAATCCAACAACCAAGTTTATCACCAGTATAATTTCGGCAATCCAATTATTTTCTCATTAATCAAATAATAATCAAACTTTAACAATTCAATTAAATAAAATTTATATCAATTAACTCTAATATATTTTCATAAGTTATCGTTAAATCCTTCACCAATCAATTTTCTATACATGCATGTCTGAAAAAAAATGCATATAAATTTGTTTGCTATCAAATATCACAAATAAAAGTAACATTATACATTACTCTCTATAATTAACATTATCACATGCTCTTAAATGTAAATAAATAGATATCATTTAGTCAACTTGGTACATGTAACAAATTCATTTTCTTAAACTCATATTTCACATACCACTTACAATAATTAAAATCTAAATAAATATTATAGTTTCCATTAATTAACTCTTTCTAAACATATAAATTTCATAAATTATCATCATCATTCTAAAAATTTATATTCTATGAATATACTATGTATAAATTATGTGAGCGAGATTTTTGGTCCCACTCCCATGTGGAATGGTTCTTGCGACTTCGGTAATGTTAGGCTCAGGGCATTAGAGAACACGAGCCTAAACCCAGAGAAAAAAGAGAGTCGCCACCCAGATGGGCTGAAAAAAGAAAGGAGTGGATGACTCAATTCCTAAGGAATTCCCAACTCCATAGTGGGTTCGAAAAGTTGGGTATGCATGGAGAAGGTGAGAATGACCCAGCACCCCCACAATGTCCAGTTCATTGTAACAGACATCCTTTTTAGGTTTAAATATTATTAAATTTTTAAATATTATAAAATCATCCATACTACATGTGAACATTAAAATAAAGAATTGATGTATTAAAATCAAAATAAGTCCAAATAAAATAATAAATAGGCAGCCATCCATGGATGAAAAAATGCCTTTACAATTGTCCAATGTCTATAAGAAAAAAAGTAAATAAATAAAATGGGACACCAACCATAGGTGGAAACGTATCCCTTACAATAGTCCAAAAACATAAAATAAATTACATTTAACCTAATTAATTGAGGTACCTACAAAGTGGAAACATACCTCTTACAACTCTTGAAATTAAAATAAATCAATAGATAAACATTCAACCATTCATCATAAAATTAAACCATCCATCACAAATCAAAAATAAAAGTAAATCATCTATCAAGACATATAATAAATAAACTTGCATTAATAATCAATTCTACATTTAAATACCATATTAAATAATAGATGTACAAACTAGGGTTACATTTATATGAATTAGGGTTTAAGAAAATATAATTAATGTTTAGGTTTTTAGAAAAATAGGATTAGGATTTAGAATTTTAGAAAAACAAGATTAGGATTTAAGGGATTTATAAAGATACAATTAAGGTTTTTTACAAAATTAGGGTTTTTTTTACAAAATTAGGTTTTTTAGAAAATAGGATTAGGGTTTAGGGTTTTAGAAAACAAGATTAGGGTTTAAGGTTTTAAAAAAATGGGATTAGGGTTTATGGTTTTAATTAGGGTTTAGTTATTAAAATAAGGCTAATGTGATATTAGAGTTTAAGAAATTACTTCGCTGTTGTGATATTAAAAACTTTTGATTTAACAAGCTACTGAGATTACATTAATGGACTTTGGCTACTGGGATATTGACTTATGATAAATATATGCTCTTGTGGATAGCTATTGGATGAAACAAAATTGAATAAGTAAATTGTTGCAAATTTTAAATCCTACAATTACTGATTATGCTTTAATTAATGACTATGATTTGAAATAAATGAATATCAAATTATTGGAACTTATTTAGATAATGAAGAAAAATAACCAGCATTTAAAGATATCAACACAGCATCCTGAGTTAAATTTAAATGAGTTAAATGTAGTAAACGTACCTTCATTTGTTTGCACCATCACAAATAAACGTTGATCTGGAAGAGTAAAACAAAGATAGTATGATACTGCCTTTATGGTTTTATGGTTTCATAATATGGTTGTGTTTATTATTGGCTACTAGCTCTCTATCAATATTGCTTAATGCGGCTGTTAGGGTTTAATCCTATCCCTTTTTCTTGTCCAAGATTTGTATTTATAAGCTTTAACTAGGGTGACCTAGCTAAGTAATTTCAATCTGAAACCAATATGCTCACCACAAATCCTATTCTACTTAGGTTTTTTTAAAATGTTTTGGGCTCGATAAAATCTGGTGCATATCGAATTGGCCTTGGCCAAGGCCAATTTGATATGGGATTTGTCCCATATCGAATTAGCTTGGGCCGAACTATCTTGATTTAAACCAAACCTAACCAAATTAATTATACTTGACTTGGGCTTATCAAATTTTGTCCTGGATTCTTAAATTTAATGTGGACAAAAATTAAAGGTCTATAGTTTTGCCCCTTGCTTGAACGATTTCTGATTTATTCAAAGTGTGAAAAGCAACTTCAATTTAAAAAGGTAGATTGGCTCAATTTGAAAATGTTTTGGGTTTTGGACTCAAGTTGGTTTGGGTTTTGGACCCGGATTGAGTTCTAGAGTAAAAAATAATTTGGGTTCTGGACCCGAGTTGGCTTGGATTCTGGACCCGGAGTGAGTTATAGACTTAAAAATAATTTTGGTTCTGGACCTGGAGTGAGTTCTAGATTTGAAAATAATTTAGGTTATGAACCCGAGTTGGCTTGGGTTGTGGACTCGGAGTGAGTTTTGAACTCAAAAATAATTTGGGTTATGGACCCGAGTTGGTTTGGGTTCTGGACCCGGAGTGAGTTCCGGACTCAAAAATAATTTGAGTTATAAACCCGAGTTAGTTTGGGTTTTTGGACCCGAAGTGTGTTCTCGTTCAAAAATAATTTGGGCTCTAGACCCGAGTTGGGTTGGGTTCTGGACCTAGAGTGAGTTCTGGACGCGAAAATAATTTTGGTTATGGACCCAAGTTTGTTTGGGTTCGGGACTCAGAGTGAGCTTTGGACTCAAAAATAATTTGGCTTCTTGCAAAAAAAAAATTACAAAAAATTTAACTAGCAAAAACTATTTTTTACCATATCTATGTACTCTTGCCCCCTGCGTGAAAAAATATTGTAAGAGCAAAAAAAAAATTTTATGCACGCAAGAATGTATAAATATTAATTAACTATGTGTACGTGTGTTGTGGCAAAAAGTAAGAATTAACCTGACAAAGAAATGAATAATAAAATGGGAAATAGGGACTAAATTATTGGGTTGAAAGAAATGGATAAATGATAAAAGAATGAAATGAATAATTGTAGTTGAAAGTAAAGATTGAATTATTGATATGAATAATTGATTGCATTCGAAGCTACTCTTTTCTTTATACTTTTATATGCTTTTCTTGGCTTGTAATTAATATATTCATCTTTTTCTTATCACTCATTCCATATCCTTTTTCTCTATAAATATGAATGTTTATGCGAGAACGTTTATGCATTCAAAACTTGATGTCTTTTAAATTTCTTCTACTTCATTAAACTTGTAAAAAGCAGTGACTTTTCATATAAATGGCAGTTAATCAACATTATTATAGAGCTAGACCCCGTTCAAACACTGAGCTTCTTAATCATATTCAGGAGCATGAGCATGGGAGAATATCATTATTAGTTGGTATGGAGTTACATCGTAGTTCAAATGAAAAAACTAAGGTAAATATAATTTTTAGTAAAAAAAGAAATTACCTATTTGTACAAAATAACTATAATAAGTGATGTGTTGCTAATTTATTTAAATTTTTATCTTATTATTTTATTATTTTATTATTTGTATTTCTTATTTCATTTTCATAAATATTATTGTTTTGTTTTTATATTTGGTTATATATGACCAAAAGTGGAAGAGTTTACATACCTTTTCAAGACTTACCTTTTTTGTGGCAGGATGATGAATGCATCATTCACGGCCGCGATTGCATATATAGAGCTTGACAATGGCATAATCATGCCCCATCTTGAGTAAAGCAGATAATCTGATGGTGTGGTTTCGAGGACTTTATCATGCAATTGCCATAGAAAGGATATCAAATAGATAGGAGCGTAATTCAAGCACTCGCAGAAAGGTGGATGGATACCACTCATACTTTCAACCTGCCAGTGGGGGAAATGACTATCGGTCTAGTAGATTTTTCTACTATAACTGGTATTTCATGCCATGGAAGCCACATCCCCTTTACTGATGACATTTTAATGCTAGATGAAATCCGGCAGCTAATAGGCTTGGAACCTTCCGTAAAAGAGCCTTTCAAGATTAAGTACAAACCTATTTGGGAATATTGGATGAATTACACCGAACAGGTTCATGGAGAAATGACTGAACAATATACTCAAGGATTATTATTCTATTTGTTGGGGGAGACCATTTTACACAACATTGAATCTATCGTCCACTTATCAGTATTATGGGCTCTTTCTGACATTGATCTTATGTTGTTATACAACTGGGGAGAAGTTGGTCTGGCCTGCTTGTATCAAGGTTTTGACAAACTTTGCTAGAGGAAAAGATCATTTTCCAGCTTTATGGTGGTCATTGAGGTTTTAATTCCCACCATTTATTGTGTCAAATAAAGAATTTGCATAAGTCTGACCCTCATTATTCCTTTAGGTTTGGATGTATTAGCATAATCTTATTCAGGTACCAGTCATTTCTCGATAAATAATCATATATTCAAGATTGAACCTTTGGCTGTCAGGCTTTAAGGAGGTGTCGAGTTCTCGTCATGTGCATTCTTGACTCTATCACTTGAGTTGGTTGAACTGGGATAAGGTAAATTTCAATTAGTAGCGATTAAAATGTGTGAAAAAGTTAACTTCTTGGATCTTGCAAGTAGATATTACTTGGTGGAGAAATAGTGAATGAGCCAACTGGACTCATTTCATGACCGCAACCTTATCTTTTCAAAATTCCTGCAAAGTTATCGCTGGTCTGATATATAGTGGGTAGTTCCTAGGTGAGAGGGTACACAACTGGTTTCTCGGTCTTGAGGAACAAAGGGTTCCTAAGGAAATTTCTGCAAATACAATAGACATTATATCAATGCCAGAGCACCTCTGGATGCATGCTTAGGTTGCGTATGATGTCGAACAGTATCTTCTCCCACTTGCCAAATTGTACACTCAATTTATCCAGGAGTGACTCTTGAATTTTGAAGTTTCTCCTATTGGTGTTTGAGGATATCCTAAAGAAGAAGAAGAAGAAGAAGAAGAAGAAGAAGAAGAAGAAGAAGTAAAAGAAGAAGAAGAAAAAGAAGTAGATGATGATGAGGATGGAGATGGGGATGATAAAGCCATGGTCATTTCTTCTCAGGTTGATCAAACATGTTCCTTTGCTCATTCAAGATCACTTTTAATGGTACTTGTCTAATCTTGAATTATTGCAGGTGGTCGAGTAATCAGGTGGTCCTCATCAAGATGAGGTTGGTCCATCTTATGCTACTCTAACTCAGCTATATGTTTTGCCTGCAGCGCCCTATGCTAATCCATCCTATAGGTTTCAGGGCTTTAATATGGATTACATTGTTTAGACCTTTTTTTATGTTGTATGTATGCATGAAAAATGCATGGACTTACTTTTTCCCAATCTAGCTCACAACTAATGCTTGAAGAACAAAATAGGAAATTATAAGAAGAATTGGCTACCAGCCATTGGCGTGCTACTTATTTTGAGTAAAACTTTCGGGACTTCCATTTTTAGAACTACAGGGATTATGGTGCTTCATCATCAAGGGGGCCCCAAACAGATGACCATGAGGTGCCTCCTCCTTTTCCAGATAATGACTATTATAGATGTGGGTTTCAAGATGATAGGGACTCAGGTATACCCCCTCCTCCATCATGCAATGACTTTTTTAGGGCTCTATTCGATCATGGACCACCTCCTCCTTCTCAATAATCAACTTGTATTAAATTTCAATGAAGAGCTTGTATTTAATGTAATGTACAACATAATAATATAATAATAATATTTTGACTTTCTTAAAACTTTTTTCTTTTATGAATCTTTTTTTTCTTTTTTTGTATCTTTTTTGTATTTGTTTTATTATTATACATAGCAGAGTGTCCATGACGGATTTGCAATTCCAAATTCATCATGGACATGGATTCAAATTCATAGAAACCAAAATGGATTCGGCACATGTTCCACATGTAGATCCTTTTCCTTGTGCACTTATGTTCTTGACCTTGACTTTGCCTATTTAAATCATCTTTGATTCCCTAACCACAAGCTATCAACCTTCTTCTCTCAATTCTCATCGTACGAATTTTATCACAACAACAGGGGTTGTTCTAAATCTTTAGTTGCAATACTCCATCAACTCTTCCTTATAAACTCAAATCAAACATAATTGTTACACTCCGTACGATGATAAAAGCTAATTTGAATAAAATAAAGAATTTATTTAAGACCATCAAAGCTACACATCAGGAAAAAAATATCATGGTCCCAACTCAGTGTCTTGAAGTGTTTTCAAAATGTCAAGTTAGACCATTCTTTCTTACATTCCATGGCTTCTTTTGGGACATAAAAACTAGGACTTTCAAGATAAATTACTTTGAATTATGTCCTATGATCAAGAAATTTGAGGCCATCCTTGGGTATCCAAGTAATCAACCAATGGCATTACCCATATTGACTTCTAAAACTCAACAAAAGATGCAGATGCTATTTCAAATCTCAAAACCTGAAGTTCTACAATTAACTGGAGGTGAGAAAATCCTACTCGATCCCTTGATTGATTTTTGCACTTCTCATATGGCTCCCAACAAAACTTGGGGATGCATGTTATGTTTATGCTTGCTTGGTCAATTTCTACTTATTTCTCTTGACAACGACATCGACTCGCGAGTACTGAACCTTATGGACCAAATGGAAGGAGGATTTTCACCTATACCCGTGATCTTGGCCAAGACCCTAGATGGAATGGATAAATTCAAAATAGAATCTTCGAGGAGATTTGCTGGAAGTCCCTTGGTGCTTTAGATAATTACCTAAACCACCCTTTTGGATTTTCAATTTAGGCTTTTATTTTATTGCTCTAATTTTTGCCTAGTCCGCCCTTGCAGGTTTTTAGAACTAGCGAGATGTCCTAATTTTTGCCTACGTCACCCTTGTGGGTTTTCAACCTAGCAAACTTATTTATTTATTTATTGATTCTAATTTTTTGCTAGACCGCCCTTGCGGGTTTTCAAAATTACCAAACCATCCTAATTTTTTCTTAGTCTGCCCCTATGGTTTTTCAATCTAACTAGCTTTCCTTTATTTTAATAATGAAGCATCATTTATCTTTATAGATCTGGCTACAGGAGCGCCTCTGCTTGACACTCCATCTATGGACTTCATTAAGTATCTGCCACGACATCATTCTGCCAAAAAAATGCTACATCTTGCTTCCTCATATGTTGATTGGATCGACTAGATTTGTTTATGAGTTGTGATTAACATCCGTTGGTTGATACCTTGGTGGAAGATTACCCATGTCACCATTTAGACGTATATGATGTACATTCCTCTTGCCACTCTCTACTGAGGTACATGTTATGATCCTCATCATCTTAACAACCAGTATGGAGCCAAGCCTCGAGGTTCTGAGTTCACGCCTAACTTAGGCATGCCCTGCCTAACTAAAGCTTACTTGGATCAACTAAAACAAAGCTGGCTTGCACATTACACTTATCATCTACAATAGATTTTACACTTGTCAATGCTTAGAAAAAAATGATGTTATGATGAACAATGATGATAATAAAAGATTTTTTCTTTCTTTTTATAATTTATCATCACCTTTTGCTATTGTGATATTTATTTTACCTAATGGTCAGATCATTCAAATAGTGCACATGGAACAATTTTAAGATTAACTCTATTTTATTAAATTGGGGAATAACCCAAAACATAAAGCCAACATACATAAGATTACTCCTGTAGCCAACCAACCCTTTCAGATTTTCTAATTGACAATTTTCTCTCATTTAACCCTAATTGTTGTCTAGCCCATCCTTTCGGGTTTCAGAACTAGCAGACTTCTCTAACTTTTGCTTAGGCTACCTTTTAGGTTTTCAAACTAGCAAGCTCTTTTTGTTAACTTCAAACACAAAACCTCTTCAATCGGTCAATGTTCACTGGCTCACTAAATTGATTCCCATTCATGTCTGACAACTTGACTATGCCCTTGCTCATGACTTGCTTCACTACATATGGCCCTTCCCAGCTAGGTCTAAACTTCTCTCTTGGATCGAGGACATTAGGTTTGCATTGCTTTAACACTAACTCACTGGCTCTAAGCTTCTTGATCTTGACCCTTTTATTATAAGCCCAAGCTATCTTCCTTTGATACAGTTGGTGATGATATAGTGCCTTCAACCTTCTTTCTTCTAACAAGGTCAGCTGTGTATATCTACTCACTACCCATTTTGTCTTAGGCAATTTAGCTTCCAAGACAACCCTCAGTGATTTCATTTCAATTTCAATTGGTAGAACTACTTCCATCCCATAAACCAATGAAAATGACATCATTCCCGTCGGGGTTCGCACACTTGTCCTGCAGCCCTATAAAGCAAAAGGAAGCATTTTTTACCAATCCCTATACATTTTGGTAATCTTGGACATAATTTTCTTAATTATCTTGTTCATTGCTTCTATTGCACCATTAGCCTTTAGTCTATAAGGGGAAGATCGGTGATGATAGATCTAGTACTTCAAGAATAAATCCCTAATGGCTCCTTAAAACTGCACCCCATTGTCTGATATCATACCATGCAGGACTCCATATCTGCAAATAATGTTCTTTTCAACAAATCTAGCAATTTTCTTGCCCCAGTTTGTTGAAAGACTCAACTTCAACCCTTTTTGAAAAATAGTCGACTGCTACTACAATGAATTGATGATCATTCGAAGCTATCGGGTTCATCTATCCAATAATGTCAATTTCCCAAGTTGCGAATGGCTAGGGTAAAGCCATAGAATGCGATTCTTCAAGAGGCAATTGATTCACTTTTTCGTACATCTGACATTGTTGGCACTTCTTAACAAAATCAACATAGTCTTTCTCCATGGTCAACAAATAGTAACCTTGTCAAATTATCTTCTTAACCAAAGCCAACCCGTTTATGTGGAATCCATAACTTCCTACATGTATTTTTGACATGATCTGCTTAACTTTAGACATCCTTAAGCATCTTAAATGCACTCCATCGGGCCATCTCTGATATAACTCTCCATGTGAGATGTGATGTATTGTAAAGACCATCATCTTATAACCCTTCTTTCTTCCTTTGTCACATTTTGTAGGTATTCTCTACTTTCCAAGAATCGTCTTATGGTGCCATACCACCCATCATGGTCTGTGTCAATTTCCGTGACTATCTCATACTTATAACAAGGAGTCAATGAGCTGGTCAAAACTAGAGGCTTAAGAAATAACTTAACATGATCCTCCCATGCCGAAGCCAATGTGGCCAGGGCATCTACCATCTAATTCTCTTCCCTTGGTAGGTGTATGAATTTGCACTCCTTGAAATTCTCTTTAAGACAGAGAAGGAAGTTTGGGGGTTTAATTTCTCTTCCTCCAACTCCCATTCTCCATTTACTTGGGACACCACTAATAATGAATCACCAAAGACCTATTTTTTATCAAACTTCATGATCATCAGGGTTTCTAGGCCAAAAATGCATGCTTCATACTCAACCATATTATTGGTTGCCCTAAACTCCAGCTTCTTGGCTAAAGGTTTGAGCTTCCTTCTAGTGATTCCAAAATTACGCCCAGATCAGCTCCTTTCTATTTAATGCTTCGTCAAAGTACATCTTTCATCTTTGTACCTCTATAGCCTATAAATGTTCATCGGGAAATTCCAAAATCACCTCCTCACTATCCGACAATGGTTGTTGGGCCAGGAATTCTGCTACTGCTCTTCTTTTGATGGTTTTCCTAGTTATATACTCAATTTCAAATTCTTCTTAAATTATTAATTGTCTGCCATATTTCCTGATCAATGAAGGCATCTCCCTTAAATACTTTACTGGATCCATCCTAGAAATTACTTATACACTATAAGACTAAAAGTAATGTCGCAATTTCTTAGATGACCAAACCATGAATATATGTGTCTTCTCAATGATGCTATACTTAATCTCATAAGGTAGGAGTTTTCTACTAAAATAGTAAATTGAATACTCAACCCCTGATTCATCTGCTTGGGCGAGCATTGCTCCTATAAATTCTTCTTCTACTTCTAAGTATAGTAATAAAGGTCTACTGGGTCTAAGTGGCTTTAAACAGGTGGATTTAGTAAATATTCTTTAATATGTTCAAAGGCCTTCTGACGCTCTGCATTCCACTTATCCGGCTGGCTCTTTTTAAGCAATTTAAAGATTGGTTCACAAATTATAGTAAGCTTTGCTATGAATCTGCTAATGTACTGCAACTTGCCAATAAACCCCCAAACTTCCTTCTCTGTCTTAGGGGTTGGCATATCTTGGATTGCCTTAACTTTGTTAGGGTCAATCTCAATGCCATTTGGACCAATTATGTGTCCTAAGATCTTGCCTGAAGTAACCCCAAACACACAATTCTTTGGGTTCAACCTTAGCTTATACCTTACTACTCTTTCAAAGAAGACCTCTAAGTTTTGAAAATGCTACTCCTTTGTATCTGATTTCACCATCATATCATCAACATACACCTCAACTGCCTTATGCATCATGTCATGAAACAAGGTGGTGGCCATCCTTTGGTAGGTTGCTCTAGCATTATTTAACCCAAATGGCATCACCCTGTAGCAAAATATACCCCATGTAATAATAAAAGTGGTTTTAGCTTATCCTCTTGGGCCATTAACACTTTATTGTGTCTAGAAAGTCCATCTATGAATGAATGCACCACTCTAAAGGCTACACTATCAATGAGAACATCTATATAGGGCAAGGGAAAGTCATCTTTAGGGGAAGCCTTATTTAAGTCCCTGTAGTCCACACAAACCCTAATCCTTCCATCTTTCTTAGGTACGGGAACTATGTTAGCTAACCAATTAGGATAATCTATTATCTCAGCAAACATAACTTGTATTTGCTTAGTAACTTCTTCTTTGACCAATTCTACCCATTCCTGCCATAACCACCTAAGCTTTTGTTTCATAGGTTTCATGTGAGTGTAAATAGGAATCAGGTGCTCGGCTATATCTCGATCAATCCTAGGCATATCCTCATAAGCCCAAGCGAAGACTTCTTCATATTTTTTAAATATTTTTTCAATTCTCTCTCTCTCTTCAGGAGTAAGGTCGGATGCTATGCTAATATTTTTAGGATTGTTGGTTGTTCCCAAATTTAAAGATTGTGTGTCAATAGAGTTAATATTAAAAATTCTTATGTAATCACTACTTGAATGTATGCAACCATCAGGAAAAGCATCACACAAGAAGCAAAATCAGACTTTATTGCATTCATTTTAGAAAAGAAAACATCATCATCCTTGTACAAAGAAGATAAATTAAAATCAAAATCAAAATCATTATTCTCATAATCATAAACTAAAAGATCTTCAAATTGATCTTTAACTAGAGCAACAATCTCCTGTGGAGTCTTTTGGATCTTCAGGACATCTTCTTTCTTCTTTTCTAGATTAGGCTTCTTTTCAGCTGGCAGGGTGAGATTTTTCTTCATCTGTTCCACCAATTCAGCAACATCAACAATAATCTCAAAATTGGAAATCAGCTTTCCCATGAACATGATTGGCTTGGGCTTCCCTTGGAGTGGTCCCATTGTAATATCCCAAATTGTGCCCTAGAAGTTTTGATACAATTGTTGTTTTATTGGATTATGTGTACATGTTAATTGATAGGAAAAGAAAGATTGAAAAGAGAATGTTTATGTGTTGTTTGAAAGTGAAGTAATGTATAGAGAGTTACGGTATATGTTGTGTATATGTCAATATATATAACATATATGTTGGTCAAATGGTTGGTCAAGGGAAGAGATATTTTATGTGTGATTTGTTAAATTACTATATAGGGCTAGTGAATGTAAGGGAGTTAGAATAAAGAGTAAAGGATATTTAAGTAATTTCCTAATTAAATTGCTTGGTGGAAATTTAAAGAGAAGAAAAATTTGAGTTTTCCTCTTCATTTTCTACTTTCTTTTCTTCTCTTTCCTTGGGTGGCCGGCTCATCAAAGAGGCAAGAAAACAAAAGAGCAAGGAAGGGTTTTTGATGTTCCAAGTTCAAATTGAAGAAAGATTTCAAGTATACAAGTTGGAATTTCAAGGAATTTCATTATTTTGGTAAGTTTTCTCTTGTTTGCTTTTGTTGTTTTTGAAGTTATGTTTGAGTGGGGTTGTGGTTTGTTGATAGTATGATTAAGTTTGGTTGTGGTGTGATTTTAAGTGTGGAAATTTCTTGTAAGATGAGAAGTTAAGTTGGTGTTTGAATTAAAAGAGTAAGTTGTGTTTGTATTAGGGTTTTGAAGTGATTATTGAAGTGTAACTTGAGTTTGATCAAGTATTTTCATAGGTTTGCATGTGGTTGGGGTTTGTTGGAGTTGTAGGCCTTGGAATGGAGAAGTTGGCCGAAGGCAGTAGCCTTGTGGATGCCACGCCCGTGGCCTTGGTTGGCCATGGCCGTGGCCAATTAAAACCATGGCCGTGGGGGAGTGGAGCTAGGAAGGCAGAAATGATTTCTAAGCCACGCCCGTGGGGGTGGAGGTGGCCACGGCCGTGGGCCTTTGTGAGTGATGTTGAAGTGTAATTTGTGATTTAAGAGTTTAGTAAGAGGTTATTTAAGTGATAAAGTGTATGGGAATTCATATATTGTATCACTGTTTTGGTTTAGGTGGTAAAGAAGGTGAATTGCCCTAATTGGGAAATTGAAGAACTTTGGAAAAGGAAAGTGTTTAGAGTTGTGTGAATTGATATTGAGGTAAGTACAAACCTTGCATTGATGCATACATTCACTTGACATGACATTGTTGATCTACATGAATAATGTTATGTTTTGCATATTGTGAATATTGTGAAATGTACCATATGTCTAATGTGAAATGAAATAATTGAGGCATGTATGCATATATGATTATGTTCAATGTAATTGAATATGGATATGTGTAAGATTATGTACTATATTGTAAATTGACATATGATGATTCAATTGTGATGAGAAGCTATTGTGAGTGGCTATGGATATATAAATGAAATTGTTGAGGGATGATTGTCTATTTGATGATGAGATACAAATTGAGAAAGAAATTAATGACATAATTGTATGTTTAATATGTTATTCAGTTTCAGAGTTCTGGTTTTGGAGGCATGCCTATAAATTGATAGGTAACAGTCTTGCCGGTTGAGGATCTCTTCAATTTGAGTTGAATTGAGGTCCAAGAGACTGGGTCTGTTACATTATGAGAATTGTGATTTTGAGATATATGATGGGTAACAGTCTTGCCGGGTTGAGGATCTCCTCCATTTGTGGAGTTGAGGGTCCAAGAGACTGGGTCTGTTACACTATCCATGGATAGAGATATACATATGTTGCCTACGGGCTTGATTATTGTGATTATGAACCAAAGCAGTAACTCTGAATTCTGAATATCGTATTAAATACTTGTTGGGCCCATAGGTGTCTATGTTATATGGATGTTATGAATGTTGCTATAATGTAATAAAATGTTAATATTAATTAAATGATGGAATGTACTATTCATGAAATATTGTATATTGAGTATGATCTTTATTATTTGAATGTATATCATTAATGTTGACATAGCATAATGGCATTATGGTTTGTACTACTGAGTTGTTGGCTCAGCGCGATTATGATTCATCGCGCAGGCGATAGAGGTGATAGAGTTGAAACGGAAGATTCTTCTAGACCTAATTGAGTTGTACTTGAAGAATTGGATTAAAGCTTAAAGATCAGAGAGTCAAGCTGCCAATCATGTATATATTTCATATTTTATACTTTTGATGTTTAATGTAATTACACTTTTAAATTTTGGATATAACTTCCGTTGTGTATTAAATAAATGTTTTCATCTATTGTGTCTTTTAATTTCTATTTAAACCATTTGTATTTTAATTAAATTTTTTATTTGATTTTAAATGTGATTGAGTATTTGTACAGTGTGGCATTTCTATATTCGGCATACGTATATTACGATCGTATAAGCATGCTGTGTACGTATACGGATATAGGGGTGTTACACCCATTGCCTAGATCTTTTACAAAACCTCTTCAAGCAGAGGAAAGCTCATATTTTCATTCTTCTTTAGCTGGATACCTTTGTTAGCTTCATCGCATCCCAAGGAAGTATGAGCCTTGAAATCTGGCAGCTCGGTCACACCTGTCTTACCCTTTCCAAGGCCAGCACCTGGTAGATAGTTCATTTTCTTCATCATACTCAGAACTCTATGGTCCACAATCTCATCATCAGAAACAATAGCTGCTTGGAACCCATTAAGAGGCCTTTTAAACATTAGAGCATTTACCACTTCATTATCCTCAGCTTCGATAACTATCGTCTCATCCCTATTTGGGAACTTGATCTTTTGATGGAGTCTGTGTAGACCCTTAATTTTTTACCCAGTCTGGTCCGATATTTTTTATATAGTCAAAAATAATTTTTGTGGTATTTTAATTAAATAATATTTATTTTAGTATTTATTATTTATAATTTTTAATAAAAATAAAAATGGTAAAGTTAAATAAATAAAAATCGGCGATGAAAAAATTCATCGCCGAATGTGAATCAGCCATAGGCCAATTCGCCTGCAGGAATTGGCCATAGGGCATTTCGCCACAAGAAATTCCTGCGGTGAAATGGCTTAGTAGTATCAAGCAAGGTACCAACCAAGGTATCAACAAACGGATGTTGACTTCAGCGCGTGAGTGGATCCAGTCAACCTAGTCAGCATATGAAGAAGTAGGATGGAGTAATTTCCTAGCAGAATGATGTCATGGAAGATATCTGACAAAATTTATAGATGGAGTATTGAGTAAGCAGAGATGCTCCTAAAGCCAAATCTGTAAGAAAAAATCTAAATTAAAAAAGAGAGAGAGAGAGAGAAGAAGGTCCGCTAAGTTGAAAACCCGCAAGGGCGGCTTAGGCAAAAATTAGGACAGCTAACTAGTTCCGAAAATTCGCATGGGTGGACTAGGCAAAAATTAGAGCAAAATAATAATAATAAAAAAGGGATCCACTAAGTTAAAAACCTGCATGGGCTGCTTAGGCAAAAATTTGGAAAGCTCGCTAGTTCTGAAAACCCGAAAGGGTGGACTAGGCAAAAATTAGAGCAATAAAAAACCCTAAATTGAAAACCTAAAAGGGCAGTTTAGGTAATTACCTGAAGCAACAATGGACTCCAGGTCAATTTTTTTGATAATCCCAATTTATGTTTGTCTTATACAACTAAAGTCTCAGCTAAGATCACGGGTATCGATGACAAGCCTCCTTCCATTTGGTCCATGATATGCAATACTCATGGATCAATATCGCCATCAGAAGAAACAAGCAAGAATTGGCCAAGCAAGCGTAAACAAAGCATACATCCCCATGCCTTAGTAGGAGCCAAATGAGAAAGGCAAAAGTCAATTAAGGGACCAAGCAGAATTTTCTCACCTCTCATCAACTATAGATTTTCGGGTTTTGAAAGTTGGAATAACATCTGCATCTTTTGTTGAGTCTTGGAAATCAATATAGGTAACACCATTTTTTAATTGCATGGATATCCAAGGATGGCCTCAAATTCTTCAATCAAGGGACATATTTCAAAGTCATTAATTTTAAATGTCCTAAAATCCACATTCCAAAAAGAAGCCATGGCATGTAAAAAAGAATGGTCCAATTTAACATTTTGAAAACACTTCAAAGTATCAATTTTTGACCAAGATATTTGTTTCCAATGAATGGCATTCATATTTTTAAATAGAACTTTTATTTTCTTCAAATGGAGTTTGATCATTGTGGAAGACTGAAGGAAAATTAGAATTGTCAAAAGGAGTTTTTACGTTGAAGTATAAAATCTCCTGGCTTTTGTATGAAATTGTGGGGTGAAAAGATATTTATATAGGAGGATTGTGATATTCCAAAATTGATAAGGAAAGCGTGAGACCGAGATGCATGAGGAAAGGGAATTGGCGATGAAAGTTCTTTAATTGCCATGTTGCATTTCATTTTAGTTAATTGGTGTGACTGTGAATGTGAAAAGGAAAATTATAGCGCAATAATGATGATAAGAAAAGATAAAAATTATATATTGTAATTATTATTTTTATATTTCCTCCTCAATTGATACAATATTCATACATCACTAAGAAGGAGGTGGTAGATCATCAAATAAAGCTCTGAAAAAATCATCGCCTGTTGGAGGAGGAGGCATATCACTAGTCCCGAGTCCGCCCGAAGTAGGAGGACCTGAATCTCTATTACCTTGGAATTTAGATCTGTAACAGTTCTCATCCGAAGTAGATGAAAGGATCTCATGGTCATCAGCTTGGGGGCCTCTAGATGACGAAGCACCAGGATCTCTCATCCCCTGAAACCGGAAGTCTCAAAAATCTTGGTCTGACTGGTGATACAATTTCTCAAAATGGGAAACCTATTGACGACTAGCGGCCAACTCGTCTTGAAGTTTCTTATTATATTTTTCAAGCATTCACTGTGAGCCAAAAAGGAAAAGAGTAAGAGCATACATAATCATGCATATATATAGCATAAATTATCATGAAACAAGAAAACCTACCAGGTAATTCATATCAATGCCCTGTGGATGAGATGGCATATCCGGTGGACTAGAGTGAGCAAATGAAGGAGCAGTAAAAGAAGGTCCAGTCTCATGATCAAAAGAGCCAGTAACCTGCAATAATCATTAAAAAAAGTCAAAATAAGTTAAGAAAGAAGAGATTGCAATGGAAAAATGGTAAAAGCTTACCTGAGAAGTGCTAGCCCCAAGATGTGGAATAAAATCTCCTCCCTCTCCATGATATTTCTCTTCATCTCTATCCTCATTTTCTTTGAGAATTTTCTGTACACCAATAGGAGATACGTCAAATTTCAAAAGCCCTATTTGAATAAACTGGGTATAAGATGCACCCGATGGATAGAGAAAGGTTTCAACATCATAACCGTGCCGAGCCAACCACCATTCATTCTCCAGCATTGATGTGATATTTAAAGTATATTCCAGGCAATGCATCGGGATCCTACACTACTCGGGACTAAGAAACCACTCATATACTCTCTCTCCAAGAAACCAGCTACTAGACACAGGGCCGGTAATGACTCGGCGGGTATGTTATAAAGGCACTACAGCATTCATGGAGGAAGTCCAGTTTGTTTGCTCTTCTATGTTCCATCAGGCCAAATTGACCTACAAAAAGACATAAGGTAAGTGAACTTTTATATAAATTTTAAAGTATACTAATGTTATTTTACCTGGCCCCAGGTTAAGCAGCTAAAGACAAAGCGTTGGGTATGCACATGGTGAGAGCCGGGAACTTCTATACTATCTGACAACCAAAAATTTAATCTCGGATACCCGACTCTCTATCAGGAAATACTAGGCACCTTCACAAGATTGTGCTCATATGCCCATGCCTGCAACAATAATAAAAATTAAATTCATACAAGAAAAGAATGAAATTGACATTGGTGGAAGAAGTGTACCTCGACAACCGCCATAAAGCCAACAAAAGACTTCTTATTTCTGCAAATTTTATCAAGTCCATGGTAAAGACAGGCAAGACTAGCTTCATCCCAGCCATAAAAGCAGTACCATATTCATATCAGTAAGGGCCCTCAACAGCGACAAATGGATGGCGGATTCGGTGCTGCCTAAAATGGTCGACCTGAGCAAATACAGTAAAAATCCTCGAGCATATTGTTTGGCTGTGTCTCTATGAACCCGTCCTTCGTAGTTCATCCAATAACTATGAATTGGCTCAATTTTTATCTTGAAAGGCCCTTTAAATGATGGTTCCATACCAATTAACTGTTGGATTTCTTCGAATGTCAGAATATCATTGGTAAGGGGGACCAAAAGGTCATAGTATTGGATACTAGTTATGGCTGTGTAATCGACCAGGCTAATGGTCATTTCTCTTATAGGTAGGTGGAAAGTATGGGTCGTGTCCATCCACCATTCTAACAATGCTTGAACCACATTTCGGTCTATCAGATACTCCTCGGATGGTAATTGCAAGATAAAGCTTTCAAAATCGCAATCTCTGATAATTCGGCTTACCCGAGAAGGTGCTATATCATACCATTATCAGGCTTTGTAGACACCCTCCTCCTTGGATAACGTAACGATCACGCTAATACAGAGCCAGGTAAGTTAACACAAGATAAGTATATCATTATTTCAATACCACCGATTTTTAGGCTAAATTTATTTATATTCTATTTTTAGTCTATCTATTTACTTAAATTCTTAAATATATTCATCTAATTAATTTATTTTTCCTAAATCTTAAAAAAACAACAAAAACAAAAAATAAAAAAAAATTTATAAAAAAAACACAAACAAAAATGAATAAAAAAGATGACAAAAATAAAAAAATAATCTGCTGTTAAAATAAATAATTACCTTGCTCTTTTGATTTGAACTATGATGAAGCGGCATTTCAGCTAGTAGACTTATATTTTAATTTTCAAGCCACCGAATAAACTCCAATAACTCAACATTAGATCGAGTTCCTAATCTTGAAGCATGCATTTTTTCCAAAACTCTATGCTAAACTCTCTAAAATAAAAGATGTTAGCTATGAATGAATGAAATGAAGAAATCTGCTGTGAATGAAATGAAGAAATCTGTTGCGTTTATATAAAGAAACGGCAAAGGAAAAGATAAAAATAAAAAAATAGTATTCTTGTGAAAAAAAAAAGAAAAAGTAAATTTTACTATCGATAAATAGTAAGTTACTATTTACAAATAGTAAATGAATAGTGGTGAATAGTGCATAAACAGTTATTACACAGTAAATAAATAGAAAACTCAATTATTCAATTTAATCATTCAGATACTTGTGTGTATATAAATATTTTTGCACTTTTAAAATATTTTTACACGCAGGGAGCAAGGAGAAGATATGTGCATGGTAGAAATTAGCTAAATTTTTTACAAATTCCTTTAGTATGCTACTGACTACAATTATGTTTTGCAGACAATTAAATCTCTCTTAGCTTAGGTCCAGAACCTAAAATCTCTCTTAAATCCAAAACTTAGCTCGGGTCCAGAACCCTAATTACTCTCAAGTCTAGAACTTAGCTTAGGTTCAGAACCTAAAATCCCTCTTAAGTTCAGAACTTAGCTCGGGTCCAGAACCCAAATTATTCTTAAGTCCAGAACTTAGCTTGGGTCTAGAACCTTAATTACTCTCAAGTCCAGAACTTAGCTTAGGTCCAGAACCTAAAATCCCTCTTAAGTCCAGAACTTAGCTCGGGTCTAGAACCCAAATTACTCTTAATTCAAGAACTTAGCTTGGGTCCAGAACCCTAATTACTCTTAAGGCCAGAATTTAGATCGGGTCCAAAACCCAAATTATTCTTAAGTCCAGAACTTAGCTTAGGTCCATAACCTAAAATTCCTCTCAAGTCTAGAACTTAGCTTGGGTCCAGAACCCAAATTACCCTTAAGTCCATAACTTAGTTCGGGTCCAGAACCCAAATTACCCTTAGGTCCAGAGCCTAAAATCTCTCTTAAGTCCAGAACTTAGCTCAGGTCTAGAACCCAAATTATCCTTAAGTCTAGAACTTAGCTCGGGTCCAGAACACAAAATACCCTTAGGTCCAGAACCTAAAATTACCCTTGAGTCCAGAACTCAAACCGGGTCCAGAACTCAAAACCTAAACCATCTAAAAAAAATTAAGTCTTATTTCTTTTCACTCTCTATTTCTGTAGTCTCAGATCGTTCAAGCAGGGGGCAAACTGTAGACCCTTAATTTTTGACCCAGTCTGGTCCGATATTTTTTATATAGCCCAAAATAATTTTTATGGTATTTTAATTAAATAATATTTATTTTAGTATTTTTTATTTATAATTTTTAATAAAAATAAAATGGTAAAGTTAAATAAATAAATAAAAATCGACGACGAAAAAATTCATCGCCGAAAGTGAATCGGCCATAGGCTATTTCGCCGAAGGAAATTCATGTGGCGAATTGGCGCCTGCCCCAGCCAGCTCATAATTTTTGCCCGCAATTTTCCCAGCCAGCGCTCATAGTGGCGACTCCACTAGAGATAAGAGAAACAAATTGTTTCATCTAATAGCTCAAAAATCCAGATAAATCCAAAAGCCTGAACTATCTTCTTAATTCTCTAAACCCTAAAGTTCTTTACAGTTTCTAAAAACTTTAATCTTAATTATTTCTATAAAACTCTAAATTGTTCTCTTAAATCCTAAGATCAAATATGTTTTTCAAAATATACAAAATCCTAAACTCTCTTATCAATTCTCAAAACCCTAACCCAGTGTCTTAATTCCTTAATTTTCCTAAACCCTAATCTTCTTAAAACTCAATCTGAGAAAACCATAATTTATTCCCAAAATGCCAAAACCTCATTTTTCAAACCCCCATCCAGTAAACCTAATAAACCCTTAAGCCCAAATCCAATAAATTTCATAAATCTTTCTCTCTAGTAAACCTAAAAAATCTTAAACCATAGTCCCAATATTTTAAAATTATAAACCCTAATGTCTTAAGGTTCCAAAACCCTAATTTCATGATATTAGCCTTAAACCCTAATTTGATTAACCAAAAACCTTACTACTTTCTTAAATTTATAAAATCCTAATCCATTCCATTTTTCCAAAAATCCTCACAGTAGCCTAAATAATAAATATAATAATTTCAAAATCCCAAAAACCTAAATGTTAATTAAAGAACCCTAAATTAAGACATAAACCTAAATTTGTATCTTTATTGCTTTATTTAATTTTAGTTTTGATTATGTAGTTTATTATGTGTTTTGATGGTTGATTTATTTAATTTCAATGCTTGATTTATTTAATTTATCATGGATGGATATTCTCTTTATTATTATGATTATTATTTGGTTGTTTTAGTATTAAAATTGTAAGAGGTATGTTTCCACTTTGTGGGTACCTCATTAATTAATTTCTATGTAATTTAAATTGCTCTTATATTTTGGACCAATGTAAAGGACATGTTTCTACCTTTCGGTGGGTGTCCTATTTAGTTTAGACATGGATGATGTAAGGACATGTTTCTATCTTCGAATGGGTTTCCATTTATTTGCTTTGTTTGGACCTTGCTTTGATTTTAATATAATGATGCTTTATTTTAGTTGTTGCATGTAATATGGATAATATTGTTATACTTAAGAATTTTATAATATGAAGACCTACAAAGGAGGCCGATTCTAATGAACCGGGCATTGTGGGGGTGCTGGGCCATTTCTCACCTTCCCCACACGTACCCAACTTTCCGAACCCATTAGGGGGTTATGGATTCCTTAGGAATCGAGTCATCCACCCCTTTCTTTTTCCCGGGTAGTCTGGGTGGTGACTCCATTTTCTCTGGGCTTAGGTCCTTGTTCTCTAAGGCCCCAAGCCTAAACAGTGCCGAAATCACAATAACCATTCCACCGGGAGTGGGGGCAAAAATCCCCGCTCACAGTGTGGAAGGAACTCCACCAAGAGGATGAAACCATGGTCATCTTAACAATAGTCCAAAGGTGACTAGCATGTCCAAAACTACAAACTCTACCATAGATTCAATGGGGACATCCTTAACAACACCTTTGATGGTTCCCTCGGCATTCCTCTTAGTGTAATCATAAGCCCTAATCATCACCTCGGTTGGGCTCTTATTGACATAGCAAGCTTTAATAAGATTTTAAGTGGGCAGACATTTATGGCGGATCCATCATCAACCATCACACATGGAGTCCTTTTCCCTTTGACCTCTACCTTAATGAAAAGCGGGCAAATGTGATCTCTTGCCTCTTCTGGCAAATCAACATCTGAGAACGACACCATTCCCATATCAATCTTGTTCTTCTTCTGATCATCCTCACACTTCATCACTCCTTCAACTTTTAAAAAATTAACCTGCTCTTCTGGTGTTATAGAAGTAGAAATCAACATACTAACCTAGCTTTAGCCATAGTTTCTCGGTACTTCTTGGATTTAGCTAGCAGATCCCATACGCTGATACTAGCTTGATTTCTCTTTAAGTGTTTCAGAACAACATCGTCCTCCTCTTCTTTATTCCCTGTTTCAACTTCTTTTCCCTTATCAGTTTCCACTTCCTTTGGTGGTGGCCTTGCATAAGGCTTACTAGAATGAGTGTTCATTACTTCGTCTTCTTCGGGCTTAGACCAGGTCCACTCTTCCTTTTTTTGCTCAAAATCATCATCACTATCAGTTGAGCCCCAAAATTCACTCACAACACAAATAGCCACTTCCATTTCAACTACAACTTGCTTCATCTTGCTAAACACCACTTCTTCTTTGATTGCTTCATCACCCACATCTTGGATAGAGGACATGACAAATTTTTCATTTAAACCACCCCCAATCATGAAAGTTGCCGGTGGTGGTACCCTATAGAACCTTGGTAATGGATTGTCCTTCATGCTAGGCTTGTCAGGTTCAGGCAACTTCCCATTATCAATCAAATTTTGGATTTCATGCCTTAATCTGAAACATTTGTCTGTCTCATGCCCTTGCATATGGTGGAATTGGAAAAACACCTTGGCATCAAAATTAGGTGATAGAGGATTGGGCAATGGATAAGGGGCCAATGGCTATAATAGCCCTCTCTTCTATAGATTATTGAAAACCCAGGACAATGGTTTTCTTAACTATGAAAACTGTCTTCTACCCCCCTTGACCAGTTGCATTGACATCGGCTACTTTTTGTGTGCTTTGATTACCAGATTGATAGCTCCCCTTTTCATTTCTTCTTACATAAAAATGATTCTTCTCCCTTTCCCACTCTTCAATTTGCAAGCCAGCTTGGAGAATATCTTTGAAATCTTGGATAAGAGTGTTGGACATCCTCTCACGAAGATTAGGTAGCACCCCTCTCATAATCATCCTAATTTTGTTTGATTCGTCTGGCCTCTTCTTGAGCAATGCTGCTTTGTTCTCCACCTCTTCACATAATCAACAAAGTTTTTTTTTCTGCCTTATCAATTCAACTTCCATCAAAGTAACCTCCAACTCGGCATTGTACCCATATTATTGGATGAATGCTCTGTACAAAGAATCTTAGCTCTTCTGTATACTATTTTCTAAGGTGTTGAGCCAATTTTGCACAGCAAGATCCAACATAAGCATAAAGTACCTTTGAGTTTGAGCTTTGATGGCTCAAGCAAATTGTATATCAGTGATGAACTACTTCACATGGAGATGAGGATTTCTAGTTCCATGGAACTTGGTGAAGGAAGGCATCTTAAACTTGAATGAAACTTCCTCATCTTGCTCAAACAATTTGTCCACCTCTAACATCTCTTCAGTTTTTAGCTTCCTTTCAAACTTCTTATCCATATCAGCAATCATCTTCTCTACATTTGAAGTTTCAGTCTTTTCAGCAGTTGACTTCTCAATAACCTTTGGTTTCTTCTTTTTATCTTAAGGATCTTGGAAATACCGAGCCCAGTCATCATCATCATCAACTACTACTCTATCATCATCAATAACTACTTCACCAACCTTAGTCTTTCCCTTATCTTTTTACTTTTTAGTACTAGCAGATGCTTTGACAGTGTTTTCCAAAAGTATAACCAATTGGCTTTTCATGGTCTTAGCTATGGCTTACTTTAGTTCCTCCATTTTAAAGTTGATTGCATCATCTACCATCTTCTGAACTTTCTCTGGAACTATTGCTTTTGGTGAGAAGCTTATTGAATCATTATTGGATTACACATCATCGGTGCAGGTCAAATTGTCATAGGCTCTTGAACTACTATACTCCAAGGCTCTGAACTTGCTCTGGATCTAATGCTTTTGGTGAGAAGCTTATTAAATCATTGCTGGATTCCATGTCGCTAGTGTAGGTCGAATTGTCGTGGGCTCTTGAACTACTGTACTCTAAGGTTGTGAGCTAAAAAAGATCAATGATATAAAATGCAATGTATGCATGGATGCATAGTCAAACAAATAAACAAACCAAAACAAATCAACATAGTAGGAACGAACCTTCCAACCTTATAACTTCCATACACGAATGGAGAGTCTCTTTTCCTAGGTATATGGCCAACAAAATACCAACATGGGGTATCTTATTTTTGAATAATTCCCTCGGACGTTTTAACCAATAGTTGTATTTTCAAAATTAGAATTCAATCCATGATAATTTCCACTAATTAAGCCTTAATCCATTGGTCCAATAAAAAGATAGCTTTTGTGCTATATTGGATCAAGACTAAATTAAAAGGTTTATTGTGAATAGATTTTCCATTTGGAAAAGCAACTAATGAATCATGCCACAAACAAGCCCATGATTAACAAAGCTTGGTATAAACTAGGCCCACAATTAATTTTTGGTATTCCATAATTGACCTAACTAGTTGTAAGCCTACTTAAAAAAAAAGGTTTTAATAAATGTTTAGAAGCCCATTGAAAAAGGTTTTAATTTGAATGAAGTGTAAAAATAGTTTTGTTTCAAATCCCAAAGTAAAAAGGTTTGTTTAAAGATGAATTTTGGGCTTTGTATTTGGGCCATGAAATCTAAAAGGATTTTGGCCCATCCAAAAAGGGTTTCATGTCTAAAGACCATCTTTGAAAAAGAGTTTGAAAATATTTTTGGTCTTTTGGCTTGAGAGAATAAAATCATTTTGGTCTTTAAAGAGTAGATTTTTTTTGAGTTTTTAAAATTACTTTGGGCTTACACCATAATTAGTTCATATTAGAAAAAGAACAAACTAAATAGGCCATGGTTCAAAACAAGATACACCTACATAACACAACACGGGTATAAACAACAACAAGCATTTAGTCTCCATACCTAGGTCAACTACATGAGCTTTAGTCTTTGGGGTTGAAAAGCTTAGGCTCCCATAGCAAGTATATACCAAATGGTATGAGAATATGAGTGATTATGCCATGCTCGTTCTCCATACCTTGAGTGAAAGTATGGCATCCCTTACATAACACAACACGGGTAATAGGGGCATCTTAACTCATGCACACAATGCAATCTAAATGGTGCAATGGATAATATCATAATAAGAAAGAATAAAATAATATAAAGACCAATAGAATCAACTTCTCTTATCCCCCGTGGAGTCACCACTGTGAGCTGGGATTTTCGCACCCACTCCCATGTAGAATGATTCTTACAACTTCGGCACTATTAGGCTCAAGTCCTTAGGGAATATGGGCCCAAACCTGGAGAAAAAGGAGTCGCCACCCAGATGGGCTGAAAAAAAGAAAGGGGTGGATGACTCAATTCCTAAGGAAACCCCAACCCTTAATGGGTTAAAAAAGTTGGGCATGCGTGGAGAAAGTGAGAATGACTCAGCACCCCTACAGTGCCCGGTTCATTGGAAGCGGTCTCCTTTTCTGGTCTAAATATTATTAAATTCTTAAATATTATAAAATCATCCATACTACATCCGAACATTAAAATAAATAATTATTGTATTAAAATCAAAATAATTCCAAACAAAATAATAAATAGGCACCCATCCATGGATGGAAACATGCCTTTACAATTGTCCAATGTCCGAAAGAAAAACAAGATAAATAAATCGAATGGGACACCCACCATAGGTGGAAACGTGTTCCTTATAATAGTCCTAAAACATAAAATAAATTACATTTAACCTAATATATTGAAATACCTACCAAGTGGAAACATACCTCTTACAACTATTGAAACTAAAATAAATCAATAGATAAACATTCAACCATTCATCATAAAATTAAACCATCCATCACAAATCAAAAATAAAAATAAATCACAATCAAGACATATAATAAATAAACATGCATTATGTAGACCCTTGATTTTAGCCCTAAGCTAGTTTGATCCTAATTAAAAATGGCCTAAATACTTATTGGTCCATTTCTGGATGGCTTAAACCTATTTTAATCCTTTATTTTGTTTGGTCTAATTTTTATAAGGCAAAAATGAGTTTGCTTTAGTTTTTAAAACCTTGAAATGGTCCAAAATTGAGTCTTAAAACCTAAAATAAACAGTTTGGAAGCCATTTTAGTCAAATATGGCTGCCTAGTTTGATATGGACCTTGTCCATATCAAACTGGGACAAACCAGTTCGATATGGGTGTCCATATTGAACTAGGAAATGTCCAGTTCAATATTGACTTGTCCATATCAAACTGGGACATGCCCAATTCGATATGGACACCCATATCAAACTGGGAATGCCCCAGTTTGATATGGACATATCAATATCATCTTGGGCAAGCCCCAGTTCGCTATGGTCTTGTTTTGGCTTCAAATTTAGTTCAAGATGGTCACATTTTATCACAAATTCAAATTATTTTTAGTTGATATGTCTTAGATAAAACTGTGGATAATTAGGAAACTAAGACAGATTTATGAAGTTTAACCTCAAATTCTCTTATAAATAGAGAATGAAAGCAAAGAAGTAGAGGGACAACAACAAAGAAATAATAGCAATTAAGAAAAAGAAAAATGGCAAGCATTAAACCTAGCAGTCGAGTGAGCAGAGATTCCAAACACCAAACCATCAAAAAAAGAAGGCAGTAAGCAATTGTCTTCAACCGTCCAACCGAGATTTAACCATGGTGCAAGTATAAATATTTTATCAACATAAAAATGTTGGTGGAACCAATAATGGAGGTTTGCAATCTTTTATTCTGTTTATTTTAAATTCATAGTAACTCCTTTATTCTTATTTCATCATTTAATTTTGTTATTGCACTTTTAAAAAATACTTTGTAATTATTTTTTCCTTAATATTGAATATTGATAGCCACGTCCTTCTTTTAAATATTGACCATTGATTATTGATTGATCTGGTAACTAATTTTAGTCCTTTTTTATACATGTTCTGGAGTTTTTAAAATTGTTCCAATAAGCAACTTAAAACCTTAGTTTATTAAATTAAAACCCTAAGCTTAAAATTCAAAGCCTTGATCATTATTTTCTAAAACCCTAATGTCCCAGTAACTAAATAAGTCTTTAAATCTTAGACCAACAACCAATTTTTTAATATTAACTCCTTAAAAACTAGTTTTTAAAATTTTGAAACCCTAATCTTATTTTTCTAAAGCCCAAAAACCATAAACTTGTTTTGAAAATCTTTTAACTTTCTGGGGCACTGCTCGAAATTGGCTAGCGGGATCGTCATATGCTCGGTGCCCTATATTTCATTAAGGGAGTTAATGTTTGCTTATGGATTGTACCATTTTGTGATTTCATTATATTTGAGTCCTAATTTATTATTGTTTAATGATAATGTGCATTATTATGATTTATTTGCTTATGGGTTGTGATTTCTTATTATTTGGAATTTTAGAGTTGTAAAAGGCATGTTTCCATTTTGTGGGTTCCTTGTTTATTCAATTTGCTTCTTTTATTTTATTTATACTTGGGCTCCAATGTAAGGGGCATGTTTCCACCAGTTGGTGGGTGTCCCATTTTGTTTATCTTGTTTTATTCTTATGGACTTGGATATTGTGAAGGCATGTTTCCATCATCGGATGGGTGCCTATTTTGTTTGGACTTATTTTTATTTTTAATACGATGATTATTTATTTCAATATTTGTATGTAATATGGATGATTTCATAATATTTAAGAACACAATAATATTTAAACCTGAAAAGGAGGCCAATTCCAATAAACCAGACATTATGGGGGTGTTGGACCACTTCTCACCTTTCCCATGCATACCCAACTTTTCAAACCCAATAGGGGGTTGGGGATTCCTTAGGAATAGAGTCATCCACCCCTTTCTATTTTCCTGGCCCATCTGGGTGGTGATTCCATTTTTCTCTGGGTTTAGGCCCGTGTTCTCTAAACGCCCTAAGCCTAACAGTATCGAAATTGCAAGAACCATTCCACTGGGAGTGAGGGTGAAAATCCCTGCTCACAGTAGTGACTCCACTGGGGATAAGAGAAGTTGATTCCATTGGTCTTTATATTATTTTATTCTTTCTTATTATGATATTATCTATTGCATCATTTAGATTACATTGTGTGCATGAGTTAGGATTCTCGTGTTACACGTGTTATGCCATGTAAGGGATACCATACTTTCACTCAAGGTATGGAGATTGAGCATGGCATAACCACTCATAGCCTCATACCATTTGGTATATACTTGCTTTGGGAGCCTAAGCCTTTTTAACCCAAAGACTAAAGCCCATGTAATTGGCCTAGTTACTTTCCTTATGTTTATACCCAAATGTTTGCTCTTTAACTATGTTTGATATATCTTAGATTATTTTTTTAATCTTTTACATTGGGCTTTGAAACAAAACCATTTTAATAGGCTTTCAAACAACTTTTTCTTTAATAGGCTTATAAATAGTTGGGTCAAATATGGAATATTAAAAATCAATTGTGGGCCTAGTTTACACTATGACTTCTTAATCATGGGCTTGTTTGTGGCATGAATCACTAGTTATTTTTCCAAAATGGAAAATCTATTTATGATAAACCTTTTAATTTGGTTTTAATCCCAATATAGCATAAAAGCTATTTTTAGTTGCCCCAATGGATTAAAGCTTAATTAATGGGAATTATCATGGATTGACTTCTAAATTTGAAAATATAACTATTGGTTAAAACGTCTGAAGGAATTATTCAAAAACAAGATACCCT
Source organism: Garcia nutans (assembly GCA_947685225.1). Lineage (NCBI taxonomy): Eukaryota > Viridiplantae > Streptophyta > Magnoliopsida > Malpighiales > Euphorbiaceae > Garcia > Garcia nutans. Next base: position 7,334,676 of record CANTUV010000003.1, on the reverse strand, counting down.
CATATTGGTATTTTGTTGGCCATATACCTAAGAAAAGAGACTCACCATTCGTGTGTGGCAGTTATAAGGTTGGAAGGTTCGTTCCTACTATGTTGAATTGGTTCGCTTGTTTGATACTTTGTGCATCCATGTATACATACATACATGCATTGCATCTCATATCATTGATCCTTTCTGGCTCACAGCCTTGGATTAAAGCAGTTCAAGAGCCTACAACAATCCGACCTATGCTGATGACATAGAATCCAGTGATGACTCAGTTAGCTTCTCACCAAAAGCAATAGAACTAGAGCAAATTCAAAAGATGATAAACAATGCAGTCAACACCAAGATGGAAGAATTGAAGGAGATCCTAGGTGACACCATGAAAAGTCAACTGGATGCATTATTGAGAAATACTATTAAAGCATCTGATAGTTCTAAGAAGCTAAAAGATAAGGGAAAGGCAAAGGTTAGTAAAGTAGCCTTTGATGATGACAAGTTGGTTGTCAATGATGATGATGACTAGGCTCAGTATTTCTATGACCCTCATGAAAAGAAGGAGCAGAAGGTAGTGGAGAAATCAACTATTGAAAAGACCAAAACTTTCAATATGGAGAAGATGATTGCTGGTCTGGAGAAGAAGTTTGAGAAGAAGCTAAAAACAAAGGAGATTTTAGAGGTGGATAAGCTATTTAAACAAGATGATGAGGTTCCTTATAACTTCAAGATGCCATCATTTTCCAAGTTTGGTGGAATCGACAATCCTCATCTCCATATGAAGCAATACATCATAGCCATGCAGCCTACCCAAGCTATTAAGGCTCAAACCCTAAGGTACTTCATGCTTTCATTAGATCCGGTTGTGCAGAATTGGTTAAACACCTTAGAGGATAGTACTTAAAGGAGTTGGGATTTGTTATACAAGGCCTTCATCCAACAGCATGGGTATAATGTAGAGTTGGAAGTGACCTTGATGGAAGTTGAGTCAATCAAGTAGAAATAGAATGAAAACTTTGTTGACTACATGAAAAGGTGGAGGAATAAGGCTACATTGCTCAAGGGCAAATGAATTAGACTAGATTAGGATAATTGTGAGAGGAATGTTGCCTAATCTTAGAGAAAGGATGTCCCATACCCTTATAAAGGATTTCAAAGATCTTCTCCAAGCTGGCTTGCAAATAGAAGAGTGGGAACGGGAGAAGAATCACTTTTCTAGAAGGAGAAATGAGAGAAGGAACTACCAATATGGCAGTCAAAGTGCAAAAAAAAGAAATGGATGTCGATGCAACTACTAAACAAGCAAATAGAAGACAGTTTTTAGAGTGGGAGAAACCTCTGTCTTGGGTTTTCAACAAGTTATAAAAGAAAGGACTATTACAGCCATTGGCTCCTCGACCGCTACATGATCCTTTGCCACCAAACTTTGATGATAAGGCCTTCTGTCAATTCCATCAAATGCAAGGGTATAATACAGATAAATGTGCTCGATTGAGACATGAGATCCAAGATTTGATCAACGGTGGCAAGCTACCCGAGCCTGATAAGCCCATCACTAAAAGTAATCCATAACTTATGTTTGGAAGAGCACCACCACTAGCAACCTTCATGATAGAAGGAGGATTGATGGAAAGTTTTGTCTTGTCATCCTTTCAAGATGTAGATGGAGGAATTATGGATGAGGATGTGATGACCATTACCCCTAACAAGTCCAAATAGATGAAGCACTTCTCAACTCATACTCAACAAACTTCCCTTAACTTATTTGATTTTTATTTTTGATATTTTTTAGAATAATTATGTTTTTTAAATTAAGATTGTTTGAATAAATTACTTTCATCAAAATTTTTGTTTATGTTGGTCTTTGTTTACTTTGGTGTTCAACCGATGTCAAGTCTACCTTGATATCCATAAATTAGTATATCTATGCAACATGATCCGAATGACTTTACTATATAAGGGAGTTATTCTATAGCATTGAGCTGTGTATACTTACTTAAAGATGGCTTCTGCATAATTACCTTTGTCTAGGTCCTAATCGATCTTAGAACATATTTTGATGAACTTTTGAGGCAAAATAAAACTTTGCTTATTTAAGAGAGAAATGATCTAGGCATTATTTGGTTAGCCAATAACTAGTATTCACCTTATTAAACATCAGACCCTAGTTTGTCCCCTTGAGCATTCATAAGATTTTTAGCTTGATTTTATTGGCTTGTAAACCCCAACAACCTGCCCTGAGCTATTGTGATACTTATGGCAAGTCTAATGAACAGTAAAGAATAAATGAGAAAGAAGATCAAAAGGATGTACAATAAAGACCACAAAGATAGTTGAAGTTTACCTAAACTGGACTTAATATCTCAGATCTATCCAGAAGCTGAAGGATATGTTCTCTCTGAAGCAGACTCACTCTAAGTAGACCCACTCTACTCCACTCATCCATAGTCAAAAGCACAAAATGGTGCAAATAGGATAACTCTCTTAGAACTAGGACAAAAAAAAGATAAAAAGAAAAAGAAAGAGAAAAAAATAAAAACAAAAAACAAAAAGAAGAAAAAAAAGAAAAAAAAGAAAAAAAAAAGGAAAAAAAAGAAAAGGAAAAAAGAAAAGAGAAAAAGAAAATACGATCCCAAAAGAGCAATTTAGAAAGCCAATAGAGTTCTTCTTACCTAAAGCAACATAAGACTTCAACTTAGGTTACGAGCCCAACCAAAGAAAATCAGAGAAACAAGGGAAAGACCATCTTATCTAACATCGCTCCAAATATGCAATCTTGAAAATCTTGATACATGATAATGGTCCTGAGTTTTTGCAAAAGGAAATGATTAAGAATTATGCTAAATGATGGAAGAATATTCAAACTCTGTCTTTTCATAGCGAGATGCTTAGAAGAAGGAAATGATGCCCAAAATTTAAGAATACTTCCAACAGCGTACAATTCCAATAAGGAAGTTTGTAGTGTGAAGGTTTGTCAGTAGTATCACATTGGCTCCAATTTGAAAATGGCCTTCACTTAGCCATGTCCTTTGTAGACCCTATTTCAAGCCTATTAAAGACCTATTAATCTCTTTTGATAGGTAGAGTCTATTAGTGGAGATTGTTTGGATAAGCATACATATGAGATAACTAAAATTTAAAACTCAATGAGACCTTTGGCCAAGTAATGTGTATGTGCCTTCCTGAGTTTAGTATGGTAACTAGGGTTGTCATGTTATAGATATATTAATTTGGAAAAGTCAAGACCTGAGGTAAATTGACATTGATTTTACAAAGTCAACATTTGATTTAAAAAAATGTTTTCTTGTTATATAAACTTTCAAGTTAAAGGAAGTATGTTGCATTAACAAATTTCAAAGGACATAATGGGCAAAACAGGGCTAATGAAAGGATCACTTGCAAGGTCATGTCATGAAAAAGCTACCAACTAATATGCTAAATCATAGTTTAAAATGATTGTATCTCTATGCTGCTTGGGCGCTCATGCTTTCAACATCTTAAAAGCCATAAGTCTTCTTCTATTTTAATGCAAGACCTGAATGAGCATCTGGAAGGAATCCATGGAGGATCTTTTGTTGACCACCTTAATCTATGAGTCAATATAACCATTGTAAGTATCACCCATGCATATCATGCATACATAAGCATGTCACATTACAATGCTGTCTATTCCTCTATCAAAGTGAACAATAGACATCTTGTAAAGTAAATAATGAGAAGCAGATATGGAATCAGGGGGCATGGAAGGCTAATCGCTTGAGAAAGATCCAGCCACTTTGCAAAAATGGATATGCATACTTGTGCAAACAATGAAACGAAATGCAAACATCAATCAGAGCCTACGTGGGAACAAAATCATTGGTTTGAGCTTACACAAGGGGTATAACTTCCTCTTTTCAATTCTTAATTTTATGCGTGTACAAAATATTTTTAGACTCACTTTCAAAAATTTTCCATGCAGGAGGGCAAAGATAAGATATGAGGGCTAGCTAAGAAATAGCTAATTTTTTTAGAAAAGGAAGAACAAAAGAAGAAAGTAAGAACCCCAAAAGAATTATGATGCAAAAGATAAAAGATCAGTCTAGCTAGAAGAGCTGAAGTAAATCCATTGAAGAATGGAACAAATTGGCTAGAATAAAGTCAAAATTATCAAATAACAAAAGGATGATCAAGCTAGAAGAGCATAAGTTTTGGATCGAGAACCCTAATCTAGTTTTGGGTCAAGTAGGCTAACCCAATTTTGGGTCTAGCATCCTAATCCAGTTTTAGGTCGAGAACACTAATTCAGTTTCGGGTTGAGCACCCTAATTCAGTTTCGGGTTGAGCACCCTAATTCAGTTTTGGTTTGAGAACCCTAATCCAGTCTTAGGTTGAGAATACTAATCCATTTTTGGGTCAAGCACTCCAGTTTTGGGTCGAGCAACCTAATCAATTTTTAGGTAGAGACCCCTAATCCAATCTTGGGTTGAGAACCCTAATCTAGTTTTAAATTGAGTACCCTAATCCAGTATCTGGTCGAGCACCCAAATCCAAATTTAGTATCAGGTAGAGAACCCAAAATCTAGTCTTGGGTCGAGAACCTAAATCATTTTTTAGTCTAGAACTCAACCCGGGTCCATAACCCAAACCAACTCTGGTCCAAAACCCAAATCATTTTCAAGTTTAGAACTCAATCAGGGTTCAGACCAACCCGGGTCCAGAATCCAAACTAGCTCAGGTCCAGAACTCAATCCAGGTCAAAAACCTAAACCCATCCAGATCCAGAACCCAAAACTACTCCGACCTCAGGTCTAGAACCATTCGTGTCCAAAATCAAATCAAACTCATGTTGCTTTTCACTCTCTAAATAAATTCAAGATCTTTCAAGTAGGGGGAAAGTTGTAGACCCTTGATTTTGGTCCTAAGCTAGTTCGATCCTAATTAAAGATGGCCTAAATACTTATCAGTCCATTTCTTGATGGCTTAAACCTATTTTAAGTCTTTATTTTATTGGGTCCAATTTTTATAGCGTCCAAACTAGTTTGGTTTAGTTTTTAAAACCTTGAAACAGTCCAAAATCAGGTTTTAAAACCTAAAATAAATAGTCTGGAAGCCATTTTGGTCGAATAGGGCCTACCTAGTTTGATATGGACCTTGTTCATATCGAATTGGTACAAACCATTTTGATATGGGCATCCATATCGAACTGGGACATGTCCAGTTCAATATTGACACCCATATTGAACTGAGAATGCCCCAGTTCAATATGGACATATCCATATCGACTTGGGAAAGCCCCAGTTCAATATGGTCTTATTTTGGCTTCAAATTCAGTTTGAGATGGTCACGTTTTAAAATGAATTCAAATTATTTTAAGTTAATATGTCTCAGATAAAACTATGGCTAATCAGGAAACTAAGACGGGTTTATGAAGTTTAACCTAAAATTCTCTTATAAATAGAGAATGAAAGCAAACAAGCAGAGGGACAACAACAAAGAAACAATAGCAATTAAGAAAAAGAAAAATGGCAAGCATTAAACCTAGCAGTCAAGTGAGTAGAGATTCAGAGCACCAAACCATCAAACAAATAAGGCAATAAGCAACTATCTTCATCCCATCCAACCGAGATTTAACCGTGGTGCAAGTATAAAGATTGTATCAACATAAAAATATCGGTGGAACCAACAACAAAGGTTTGCAATTTTTTATTCCGTTTATTTTAAATTCATAGTAACTCCTTTGTTCTTGCTTCATCATTCTGTTTTGTTATTAAACTTTTAAAAAAATACTCAGTAACCATTTTTTTCCTTTATATTGAATGATGATAGCCACGTCCTTCTTTTAAATATTGACCATTGATTATTCATTAATCTAGTAGTTAAGTTTAGTCTTTTTTTATATATGTTCTGGAGTTTTTAAAATTTTTCCAATAAGCAACTTAAAACCCTAGTCTATAAAATCAAAACCCTAACCTTAAAATCCAAAGCCTTGATCATTATCTTCTAAAACTCTAATGTCCCAGTAACTAAATAATTCCTTAAACCTTAGCCCAACAACCAGTTTTTCAATCCTAAAACCCTAAAAAAAAGTTTTCAAAACTTTAAAACCCTAATCTTATTTTTCTAAAGCCCGAAAACCCTAAACTATTTTCCCAGCCCATCCGGGTGGCAATTCCATTTTTCTCCAGATTTAGGCTCGTGTTCTCTAAACGCCCTAAGCGTAATAGTGTCGAAGTCGCAAGAACCATTCCACAGGGAATGGGGGCAAAAATCCCTGCTCACACATTAATAATCAATTCTACATTTAAATACCATATTAAACAATAGATGTACAAACTAGGTTTACATATATGAATTAGGGTATAAGAAAATATGATTAATGTTTTGGTTTTTAGAAAAATAGGATTAGGATTTAGAATTTAGAAAAAGAAAAGATTAGGGTTTTAAGAATTTGTGAAGATACAATTAGGGTTTTTTTACAAAATTAGGGATTTTAGAAAAAATAGGATTAGGGTTTAGGGTTTTAGAAAAATAGGATTAGGGTTTAGTTATTAAAACAAGGATAATATGATATTAGAGTTTAAGAAATTACTTAGTTATTGTGATATTAAAAACTTTTGATTTAACAAGCTACTGAGATTACATTAATAGACTTTGGCTATTGGGATATTTACTTATGATAAATATATACTTTTGTGGATAGCTACTGGATTAAACAAAATTTAATAAGTAAACTGTTGCAAATTTTAAAACCTACAATCACTGATCATGCTTTAATTAATGACTATGAATTGAAATCAATGAATATCAAACTATTGGAACTTATTTAGACAATGAAATAAAAATAGCCAGCATTTAAAGTTATCAACACAACATCCTGAGTTAAATTTAAATGAATTAAACGTAGTAAACGTACCTTCATTTGTTGGCTCTACCACAATTAAAATTTGATCTTGCAATAGTTTGAAACTATGGTCGAGCAAAACAAAGACAGTGTGATACTGCCTTTGTGGTTTTATGGTTTAATAATTTGCTTGTGTTTGCTAACTCTCTGTCAATATTGCTTAATGCGGCTGCTAGGGTTTAATCCTCTTCCTTTTTCTTGTCCAAGCTTTGTATTTATAAGCTTTAACTAGGGTGACCTAGCTAAGCAATTTAAATCCGAAACCAACATCCTCACCATAAATCCTATTCTGCTTAGGATTTTTTAAAATGTCTTGGGCTCGGTAAAATCTGTTGCATATCAAATTGGCCTTGGTGTTGTCTCGTATGAATTGGCCACCAATTCGATATGGGCACCCCATGTCGAATTGTCCAAGGCCAATTTGATATGGGATTGGTCCCATATTGAATTAGCATACTGGGTTGACTTAAACCGAACTTAATGAAATTAATTATACTTGATTTGGGCTTATCATATTTTATCATGAATTCTTAAATTTAACTTGGATCAAAATTAAGGGTCTACACATTATGTATATTTTCTTTTTAAAACTATATTCTTCTTAAATTCATAGTTACACTACTTCTTTTTTGCTAATTATTTGACAAAAAAAAATAATAATTTAGTTTATAAAATGCATCCACATATAATTTATGAATTATCTTAAATTGGAAAATAGTTGGTATATGGTTTGTATATCTAATATTATTTATAGGATTTAACTACTTTCACTTATTTGAACCCTTCTTTCTTTTCTTCATATTTTCATTATCTTTCTTTCCAAACCATTTGAAACACTAGTGATTCACAAGCCTACCAATTTCCTTGCCCAAATTCTCAAATTTTCTTATTCCTTCAAAGAATATCCAACATTTTACTTATCACATGCAATTATTACTTACCTATTCTCTAATTATACATTCATTTTGAATATCCAATTACATTTATCAATACTTTCCTTAAGTTTCTCCTCTTTCTAAATTTCACTTCCTGATAAACTAATCTTCTGTAGTTACATTATAAACCACCTACCATCAATTCAATATACTTTCTATGATTAAGACAATAAATCATTATTGATTTCACCCAATTAACCCAAGAAATCAATATCAACTCTTAAAGAATATCATGGAATTCATATATAAACCTCCATAAGCAAGTCAATAAAATAATATTCAACATTCACACATCAACTTCACTTAGGTTTAATGCTAGTCTTTTCTTTCTCAAAATTATTTTCCTAATTTAATTCTCCTTCCATTACATTTTTCTTTCTCTTTACCTCTCAAATTCTTAGATAAGTACACTTTAATAATATAATTTAATAAATTCTACTACAATTGACTTTAAACATAATCAATTTAAATCATAATTATCAAATATACTTCAATTAGTCATTAAATTCAATAAACATTTTTCTTTCATAATCAATCAAATCAACATTTCTTTAACTCCAAATTACCTTTAAACCATATTTTTTTTTAGGATAAGGATTTTGCTTCTATTTATCAAGTCTCCCATAATCATATTACTCAACATTTAATTAATTCAAAAATTATACCAAACATGACTTTTAGTTCATTAAGGGGATGAAGTCAAGGGGGACAGAAAGACATTGAGGTAAATGCAACAACTAAGCTAGTAAAGAAGTATCAGATTTTAGAATTAGGAAAGTTCCTATCGTAGGTCTTCAACAAATTATAGGAGAGGTTATTACAACCTTTAGCCACTCGACCTTTGTTGGATCCTCTGTCCTCCAATTTTTATCTATTCTATCAAGTGCCTATCACAAGATAGACCGATGTACACAATTAAGGTATGAAATATAAAATCTCATTGATGATGGAAATGATCTTCGCCCCCAGCATTTCTGTAGACCCTTTATTTTTTATCCAATCCGATCCGTTATTTTTATATATAGTCCAAAATAATTTTGTGGTATTTTAATTAAATAATATTTATTTTAGTAAAAATAAAAATAAAATGGTGAAGTTAATAAAATAAAAATAATAATAAAATAATAATAATAAATAAATAAATAAATAAAAATCGGCGATGAATTTTTCGTCGCCGAAAGTAGAATTGGCCAAGGCCAATTCACCCGCAGGAAATTCATGCGGCGAATTGGTTGCTGCCCAGCCAATTTCGCCAGTGCTCGTAAATCCTCGCAATTTTTGGCCAACGCTAGCAGTTTTCGCCAGTGAAATTTTCCAACGTAATTTTTTCTGAAACCAAATTCTATTTGGTTTTGGTTTCTTTTCCAAATTAATTTTAGTTTTCTTAAACAATTAGAAGTAGGCTTATAATTTTTCCTATAAATAACACTTTAAAACTCAGAATTAAGGATGGGTGGAAAAATTAATGTGATAAAAAATTGGACTTTTGAACTTGGATTAGATCGGAGTAAAGAAAAGGCAGAAAACCCTAGCAAGAATATTACCAACAAACAAGCAATCAACAATTCATCAAAGGCAGCAACCTTGCCTTTGTTATTGTTCATCCAGAAAGCAATTTTTGGTGGAACCAACGAACAGAGGTTTGAATCTCTATTTTCTTTATTTAATTCTTTACAGTAGCTTCATAATTCAAATTGAATTAATTGTTTCATCATACAAATTGATCAAAACCTTAAAAACCCTAAAACGTTTCTTCTAAACCTTAAGAACCCTAAAAGTGTTTCTTCTATTTCTAAAAACTCTAAATTGTTTCTTCTGTTTCCAAAAACTTTAAAACCCTAACCTAATTTCTATTCCAAAAATTTAGTAGCCTTATTTTTTTTAAGCATCAAAAGATTTAACCCTAATTAATCCTTCTTTCCAAAATCACACAGTAAGCATTATTCTTTTAAAAATAACACTAGTTTCTTCCTATTTCAAAACCCTATTTTCTAAATCTTAATTTTCAACACCGAAACCTACAATCCTAAAACCCAGTTTTCAAAATCCTAAAAGCTCCCTTGACCCCCGCCCGCTAACCAGCTAGCGGGACCGCCGTATGGGCTCGGGTCAAAATACAAACTTAAACCCTAATTTATTCAAACCATTAATCCTAATTCTGTTTTCAAATCTTCACAGTAGCTTTATATAATTTTATTCACCGAGATATTTTAATCATTCGAATAACTCCATTAAAGACTTTCTATATTTGTTTCATCTAAAAATATTTAAGTAGTTATTATAGTCAATGTTAAAACCATACTTAACTTTGATCACGGTAAAACATCAAATCCTAAATCATAATCTGCAAAATCAAGGTTTCAAACTATAAAACCCTAATTCATGAAGTTTGCTTAAAACCCTAACTAAACCTACCTTTTTTTAAGTCACAGTAACATTATTTCCATAAAACATCCAAAACCTTAAATCTTTTAAACATCCAGTAGCTATGCTATTGCTTTAAAATATTTCTCAAAACCCTAGTTATTGAGCATAAAACTCTAGAAACCATAATTAATGTATGGATCCCTAAAGTTAATATATTTACTGCTTTGTTTACATTGGATGAATGTTTATTATATATTTTGATTGATGTTTAATATCTTTGATGAATGATTTATTTATTATGAATGGTTATTTACTTTTATCGATTTATTTTGATTTCCAAATGTTGTAAGAGGTATGTTTCCACTTTGTGGGTACCTCATTAATTAATTTTTATGTAATTTAAATTGATTTTATATTTTGGACCAATGTAAAGGACATGTTTCTACCTTTCGATGGGTGTCCTATTTAGTTTAGACATTAACAATGTAAGGACATGTTTCCATCCTCGGATGGGTGTCCATTTATTTGCTTTGTTTGGACATTGCTTTGATTTTTAATATAACGATGCTTTATTTCAATTGTTACGTGTAATATGGATAATATTGTTATACTTAAAAATTTTATAATATTAAGACATGCAAAGGAGGCCGGTTCTAATGAACCGGGCGTTGTGGGGGTGCTGGGCCATTTCTCACCTTCCCTACACGTACCCAACTTTCCGAACCCATTAGGGGGTTGGGGATTCCTTAGGAATTGAGTCATCCACCCTTTTCTTTTTTCCAGCCAGTCCCGGTGGTGAGTGTATTTTTCTCTGGGCTTAGGTTCATGTTCTCTAAGGCCCCGAGCCTAAACAGTGCCAAAGTTGCAAGAACTATTCTACCGGTAATGGGGGCAAAAATCCCCGCTCACAGTGGTGACTCCACTGGGGATAAGAGAAGTTGATTCCATTGGTCTTTATATTATCCAATTCTTTATTATAATGATATTATCCATTGTATCATTTAGATTGCATCGTGTGCGTGAGTTAGCATGCCCGTGTTACCCGTGTTGTGTTATGTAAGGGATACCATACTTTTACTCAAGGTATGGAGATTGAGCATGGTATAACCACTCATAGCCTCGTACCATTTGGTATATACTTGCTATGGGAACCTAAGCCTTTTAATTCAAAGACTAAAGCTCATGTAATTGGCCTAGTTACTTTCCTTAGGTTTTTACCCCAAATGCATGTTGTTTGACTATGGTTAATTTAACTTGGCTTAAATCATGGCTTATTTGGTTTGTTCTTTTTCTAATATGACCTAAATACATTGTGAGCTCAAAATAAATTTTCTTTAAAATCCAAAAGACCAAAGCAATTTTCAAAATTTCTCAAAATGGTCTTTGGATATAAAACTTTTCCAAAACAAGTTAAAAATTCTTTTGCTCATAACCCAAATACAAAGCCCAAAATATGTTTTTTTCTAAAATCTTTCTACAATGGGCTTAGAAATAAAATTATTTTCATCGACCATTTTCTTACAAAGAGCTTACAAATTATTTAGGTCAATTATGAAAATACCAAAAATCAATTGTGAGCCTAGTTTATACTAAGAATAATTAACCATAAGAATAATTAACCATGGGCTTATTTTTGGCATGAACCACTCGTTACTTTTTCATGTGAGAAATCTATTTATAATAAACCTCTTAATTTAGTTTTAATCCAATATAGCATAAAAGCTACTTTAGTTGGTTAAATGGATTAAAAATTAATTAATGGGAATTATCATGAACTGATTTTCATTTTTGAAAATATAACTATTGGTTGAAACGTCTGAGGGAATTATTCAAAAACAAGATACCTCATGTTGGTATTTTGTTAACCATATACCTAGGAAAAGAGACTTACCATTCATGTGTGGATGTTATAAGGTTGGAAGGAACGTCCTATTTGTCCTTATTTGTTAATTGTTTGTGCATATATGCATGCATTTGCATCTCATATCATTGATCCTTTTTGGCTCATAGCCCTGGATTATGATAATTCAAAAACTTACGATAATTCGACCTACGCCGGAGACGAAGAATCTAGCAACAACTCAATCTCTTTTTTACCAAAAGCAATGGAGCCTGAACAAATTCAAAGAATGATGGACGACGCCCTCAATGCCAAGATGGAAGAAATAAAAGAGGCCATGGCCGAGACCATAAAGAATCAACTAGCTGCAATTTTAGAAAATAATGATGAAGCATCTACTAGCACCAAGAAAGACAAGGGAAAGGCTAAAGTTGGTGAAGTAGCTTCTGATGATGACAAGGTAGTCATTGATGATGATGATGATTGGGCTCAATATTTCCAAGATCCTTAAGACAAGAAGAAAGAATCGAATATTATTGAAAGATCAGCTATGGAGAAAACTAAAGCTTCTGATGTTGAAAAGAAGATTGCGGATTTGGAAAAGAAATTTGAGAAGAAGTTGAAAACTGAAGAAATGTCCTAAGTTGACAAATTATTTGAGCTAGATGAAGAAGTTTCGTACAAGTTCAAGATGCCATATTTTGCGAAGTTTGATGGAACCGAAAATCCTCACCTCCATGTGAAGCAGTATATCACTACTATGCAGTCTGCCCGAGCTACTAAGGCTCAAACTCTAAGGTACTTCATACTCTAATTGGACTGTTGTCCAAAATTGGTTTAACACTTTAGAGGAAAGTACTCAAAAAGATTGGGACATGTAATACAAGGCTTTCATTCAGTAATATGGGTATAATGTCAAGATGGAAGTTACCTTAATGGAAGTGGAGTCCATTAGACAAAGGCCAAATGAGAATTTTGTGGACTATGTGAAAAGATGGAGAAATAAGGCTGCTTTGCTCAAGAAAAGGCTCGATGAATCTGATCAAATAAGGATGATCGTGAGAGGTGTCCTGCCCAATCTCCATGAAAGGATGTCTCACACCCTTATAAGGGATTTCAAAGATCTTCTCCAAGCTGGTCTACAAATTGAAGAGTGGAAAAGGGAGAAAAATCGCTTTTCAATAAGAAAGAACGAGAAAGGAAACTACCATTCGGGTAATCAAAGCACGCAAAAAGAAGTTGATGTTAATGCGACTAGACAAGGAAATAAAAGACAATTCTCATAATTGGAGAAACCTCTATCTTGGGTTTTAAGCAAGCTGTAAAAGAAAGGGTTGTTACAACCGTTAGCTCCTCGACAGTTACATAATCCACTGCCACCAAACTTCAATGTCGAGGCCTTCTGTCAATTTCATCAAATGCAAGGGCATGAAACAAAAAAATGTGCTCGTCTAAGGCATGAGATCCAAGATTTGATTGATAGTGGTAAGCTACTCGAGCCAGATAAGCCCAATACCAAGAACAACCCTTTACCTAAATTTGGAAGAGTGCCACCACCAGCAACCTTCATGGTGGGAAAAGGATTGGAAGAAGATTTTGTTTTATCCTCTTTTCAAGATGGGAATGTTGAAGATGTGAAAGGAGGAGCTTAATTCAACAAACTTTCCATAGATTGAATGTTGCTTTTCAATTTTACTTTCTTTAATATTTAATTGGAACAATCATGTTTTTAAAATTTAAAGTTGTTTTAATAAATTACTTTCATTAAAATTTTTGTTGGTCTTTGCTCATTTTGGTGCTCAACTAATAAGGAATCTAGCTTGATAATTCATGAATTAATATATTTCTGCATCATGACTTGAATAACTTTACTAGGTGAGGAAATTGCTCTATTGCATTGAGTTGTGTATGCTTACTTAGAGAGGGCTCCTGCATAATTACCTTTGTCAAGGTCCTAGTCAGTCTTAGAACATGCTTTGATAAACTTTTGAGGTGAAATTGAACTCTGCTTATTTAAGGTGGAGATGATCTAGGCATTTTTTGGTTAGCCAACAACTTGTATCCACCCTATTAAATATCAATCCCTAGTTGTCCCTTTGAGCCTTCATAAAATTTTAGCTTTCTTTTCATTGGCTTACAAATCCCAATAACCTACCCTGAGCTGTTGTGATACTTTTGACAAGTCTTATGATCACTAAGATGAAGAGGTAAGAAGATCAAAGAAAGAAAGGAATAGTCGAGACCACGAAGACAGTTGAAGTTCTCAAGACCATAAGGGTAGTTGAAGTTTTCCTAATATCTCCAATATATCAAGACAACATCAGAATAACAAATGATTTATCCTTTTTAAAGAAGATTTATGTCACTCCACTCATCCATTATTGGAAACTCAAGTTGGTACAAACAAGACAACTCTTTTAGAGCTAGAACCAAAAAAAAAAAAAAGAAGAAGAAAAAAAGAAAAGAAAAAAATGAAAAAAAGGAGGAAAAAAAAAGAAAAGAATAAAAAAAAAGGATAAAACCTAAAAAGGTAGTTCAAAAAGCCAACTGAGTTCTCTTTTACCAAAGTAGCAAAAGGCTTCCATTTGGTTTATAAGGACAGTTTGACTTGAATTGGTCCAACCCAACCAAAGATTCGATCAAAATCAGAGAAAAAGGAGAAAGACCATCCAGTTCTTGAAAGTTTTGTACTTGACAGTCCTATAAGGAAGAAGGACAAAATAAAAAAAAAGAAAAAAAGAAAAAAGAAAAAATATAAAACCTAAAACGGTTCAGAAAACCAAACAAGTTCTCTTTTACCTAAGACAACCAAACCAAAGGCTTCCATTTAGTCTATAAGGATAGTTTGACTTGAATTGGTCTAACCCAACCAAAGTTTCGAAGGAGAAAAATTGATCCAATTTTTGAAAGTTCTGTACTTGACAGTCCTATAAGGAAGAAGGACAAAATGATAAAATGCTCAAAGGAAGGGAGGAGTAGGAAAAATAAAAAAGAAAAGAAAAGGGAGAAGAAGAAAAGAAACAAATTTGGCTACCAAACTTTATACAAAGAAACAAAGATTGTTCCAATCAAGATCCAGATTAATGCCAAGAAGATAGAAGAAATTTGGAGTCTAGCAAGATTGCTCCCAATTGTCTAAAGTTCCAACAAGAAATTTGTAGTGTGAAGGTTTGTCCTTTGTGTCACACCGTACCCAATCTCAAAATGGCTTTCATTTAACCCATGTCCCTTATAGACCCCATTTCAAGCATATCAAAGACCTATTGATCTCTATTGGTAGGTAGAGTCTATTAGTGGAGATAGTTTGGATAAGCATGCATATGAGATAGACAATATTTAAACTCAAAAGAGATCTTTGACCAAGTAGGGCCAGCGAGTCAAAGTCACTGCCTTGCTATGAGGTCTATCAGTTTTTGGCCAAATTCCATCATTTAGGCCTCCGAAAATGCATTTTGCTTTTATGGCAGCTTAGGGCATATTTTTATTTTCTTATTTAGAACCCTTGGATCGAGGAGCCATTTGGGCATTTTGTCTACCTTGTTAAATAATATCTTTCTATACTTGTAGTTCTTTTATTTTGGCAATCTGTTACATTTTGAAAACTTTTCTTATTTGCAATTAGAGTTTTCTGTAACCCTAAAGCTTTATAATGTAATGTTTGAAGAAGTGGAGGATAGTTTTCATAGTTTAATAATAATTCAGCAGAGAAGTTTTTCTCTCATTGTGTTTATTACCTGGGCATTCCTAGACTAAACAGGAATAACACCTTTGTTTATTACTTTTTCTATGTCATCAGCCAAGGCTTTAATCAATCCTCTATCACTAGGAAAGGCATGCTCTGGAAAACTGTCAATGAAAGGGCTGAAGTTGACATCCTAGATGATCTCTTTCACACCTTGATCTTGGACATACCACCACTTTGGTGCAACACTGATGGACCTCTTGCTCGAATGCTTCCAGCATTCACCTAGAAAACGAATGATAACTAAAAGCATTAATGGAAGGTACATATATATTCAAAGAAACTAATTAGAATCTATCTCTTCATTCATAAGAATATAACAAAGAGCATGAAGCATGATAAAGGAACCGTCAAATCAAAGTATGGAAGAAATAAGAAGCATGAATCACTAGATATCCATGGACCAGTGGGTCCACAAGTCTTTTAAGCGAGTCTGCCAGTCCTTCAGGCAATTATGCCAAACCTAGTGATGGGTTCGACGATCCAAGAATAACAATTGCCTAGTACCAATAATAAACCACCAAAACAAGGACAATCAAAAACTACATAATCGAAGGAAGCAAATGAAAGAGAGTAGAGAGAACTCACTTGTCTATAGTAAGGGGTGACAACAATAGGAATTTGATCACTGGCATGCAAGCCTAACTCATCTGGCCTCTTGGGAGCTTTTTTGCCAAGGGCTGAGCACACATACTTGTCATTTTTGGAGATGATACTACCCGAATTTTTGGTGGGAACCATTTTCATCCTTCGAAGTTAAAGAAATAGGGAGAAAATAAGAGAAGGAGATGCCAGGAGATGAAGATGCAGAGGAAGAAAATTGATAAAGAGAGAGGAAATGTAAATGTGAAAACGGAGTGGAAAGTTCATGTTTTGAAATAAGTGAAGCATGCCACCATATAAGGCTGAGTTATTGGCGGGACCATCAAACCATCCAATGGATTCACCATATTGGGCACCACCATGCAAACCATGCAATCATAAAATAGCTTAAAAGAAGAATGGGAGTTATGTTAATCTACATTTCTGATATTACTAATTATTGTCATTGAATGATTTAATGTCAATGACTTTATTTATGTTTTATCATCTTCATCACATCGCATAATCATGCATAGCTCAAGCGCATTATTTATGTGCAACTATCTTTCTATAGACACATATATATCAAGTGAAGAAGTTGTTCTAATTTTCCTTTTTTAGTACGTTGTACTAGACCTTTTCCTTTGTAATTGTTTTTAAAGAGATTGTAGAAGGTTCTCTTTCACATTAAATTATATTTTTATTGGAACTATAAGGGTTTGTTTCTACTTTGTGGGGACCTATTTTTCTGTATCATCATGGCATATGGATTTCATGGGCATGGTTCACATGAATGGATGCTTTCGTGGCAATACAGTTTCTTTTACCCAAATATGAGTGCTCTTTAAATTTGGATAATGCATTAGTACTTAAAAATGGCATGCTACTAGAATCTATGGGCAGATCAGTTCTAACGAACCAGACATATAGGGTGTCAAGGTCATTCCTCTATCTTATCCATATATACCCAATGATACGAACTTGGTAAGGGATGGAGAATCTTCGCCTATGGATATTCACTCCTTTTTTTTTGAGCTTTTGGCATTTTAAAATAATTAAATAATATGTTGATGATAACTTTAAAACAAATTAATATTATATGGATCCATGAAAATTAAACAAATTAATGCATTAATTTTATTCTCTTCACTTTTTATTTTTTTATTTTTTATTATTTTTGAATTGTGTTTTTAGTTTTGAATCATAATGATTATGGTTTTTTTCAGTCTAAATATATACCATATGTTTAATAAATTATTTCAAATAAAGAATTTAAATTTTTTACCTTTCTAAAAAGAGGTTCAATTTTTTTTAGCTTTCTATCAAATTTAGTATATTATATCAGCTAATAATGACCTATATATTATGAAAAGTAAACATATAACATTAGATAAAAGCAAACATATGCAATGAATTGCTACGTCCAAAAAACACTAACAATTCCATTGGTGCTCCCAAGAAAGGCATTGGAGCGTAGTATGGCTTGTTTAGGTGTTTTGTTTTATGATATGAGTGTGGGTTTCTGATCTAGACAAACTATGCATTACAAGTAGTAATAGTGATATTGACGGAGGGAATTGTTGAATAGGCCACACCATGCACGTACCCATTGAACTGTTATTTTTATACAAGGATATTTATAAAGTAAAAAAAATTAATATTTTAAGTTGCCGAATAATAACAATAATAGTACCAATAGTTGAACATATTCGTAATTCTCTTTCAACAATATTTATCGGTACTTTTTTACTAAATTGCACAATATAATCTTTGATTATTTATTTATTTGTTAAGTTATATAAGTAATTTTTTAAAGTTATTTTGCCTTAATTTTTTCAAAAGGTAAGGGACCAACATGCACCATGGTTTGCTATCTCAAGTTTAAACAGGGTTTTCAGTTGATTAATTAATTCAAGATTGATGAATATTTCCATGTCTATTGAATTTTAAAAAAAATAGTATATGTGCATATATATTATATATAATTATATATATGTGTTGAATTTGAAAAAAAAATAACAGTATATGTAAGTATATATTATGTATAACTAGATATACTGAAAATAATAACAATATATGTGGTTATATATTACATATAACTAGATATATGTATTGATTTTAAAAATAATAACAGTATATAATTATTTTATATGTTCAGTTATATATTAATATATGTCACATATAATTAGATATGTGGTTATATATTAAAAAGAATAACGGTATATGTTATATACATATTTGTATATGTCAATATATATTGCATACTTTAATTGATAAATAGTAATATATGTGGACATATGTAAGTATATATTACATATAAGTAAAAAGAATAACATTTTTATAAATAAAGGGTTCCGTGTTTGTTAGTGATTCACTCTTTTATCGTAAAAAAAATTATCTTAAAGTATTTTTGTAGTAATTTTGAAAATGAATTTTTAAAGTTATTTTAATTTATAAATACCCCTAAATGTTAACAAGATATTTGTGGTCTTCTGATTTAATACAATACTAGTTATTATTATTATTATATTTAGCAATATTGTTACTAATACTAGTTCCAATATATATTTATATATATTAGGAGATATGAAATTTATGGTACTGAAGATACTACAAATGCAAGATTAAGCAGGTGAAAGGAATTATTAAGTTTTAAAGAACTAATATAGCCGAAACACGTTAGGGTATTTAGGTGCATAGTCCATATGAAAATACATACATACATACATATAGATATACACACTATATACACTTATTTAAAATATAGGTGAAAGTATGGACTTTGGATTGCATGGGTGGGTTGGAAGCCATGCAAGATTAGAAGATAAAATAAAATATAGAAATATATAAATATTGCAAAAATATTACATTATAATAAGTGGTAAATTTACATAAAGGGATGCATGTGCCTATCATTGTAGCATGCAACTAAAGAAAAATAAATAAATAAATAAATAGTTACAAATATTAGAGTGTAGAAATAAAAATAAAATACTAAAGTGCAATATGTCTATAGGTGGTCGAATATTTAAGGGAGGTTGAGTTAGTTTTAGCATAAACATTATAAAAATATATACCTTGGGTTGGTTATTTAGTGGCCTTAATTAAAATAAACATAAATGAGAATATAATGATTAGGTAGAAGAATAGCAATAAAGTAAATAACCCCCACCCCCCACCCTCGGGCTGTCTCTCTCTTTCTCTCTCTCTGCATATATATATATATATATTATGAATAATTAAAGACATTACGGAATAGATGTTTCTCCTTATCTCTTTAATCATCTTGTCTCATAATCTTCTTAATCATTTATCTTTATTATCATCTTACTAATGAATTATTAATGAACTTGTAAGGTTTTTGAATATATAAGAAAAAAGTGAAAAATATAAGCATTTTTCCTCTCTAAATTTATTTCTTAAGATAATTAAGTTTTGATCTTCATTTTCTTTTATTTATTAAAAACTTTATCATTAATTTTATAACATATTATCAGCACGAGACTCTATCAAAATATTTATTTTAAGTATCCAAATTAAAGCCTAAGCTTGACGGTATCTTGAATATAAGGTAAGTAATAAAATTATCAACTAATGTGATGAATATTTAGTTTCACTTTTAGTTTTATAATTATTAACTTTATGAATATTCACCATATATACATATTCAATCATGAATGGATACATATTTTAATTTGATTATATCTTTGCAAATATTTATAATTATTCTTTTTCATTATTCATATGAATCATATTCACTTTTTATCTAATTATTATTATTTTTATGGTAGTATTCACAATGGCAAATCTTATAAAACTTGAATTTCTGGCACTTAACATTATGGACAAGTTTATTTATCATGGATATTAAATGCTGAAATCCATTTAGATATTATGGATCTTGGAGATACTATCAAAGAAAAAAATAATGCTTCAATACAAAATCATCTTGATAAAGGGCTAAAATCCGAATATCTTACTATAAAAGATTCACTTATTCTGTGGAAAAGTTTAAAAGAAAGATATAACTACCAAAAGACAGTAATTCTCCTAAGAGCTTGTTATGATTGGATGCATTTAAGATTAAAAGATTTTAAAACTGTGAGTGAATATAATTCATCATTGTTTAGAATTAACTCTCAGTTAAAATTATATGGAGAAAAAGTAATTAATAATGATATGCTAGAGAAAACTTTCTCTACTTTTCATGTCTCAAATATGCTCTTGCAGTAGCAATATCAAGAAAAATGTTTAAAAAAATATTTAGAATTAATTTCATGTCTTCTTATAGCTGAACAAAATAATGAATTACTAATGAAAAAATCAAGAGCAATGTCCTACTGGCTCTACCTCATTCCTTAAAGTGAATGTGGTAAAATATAATAATGGTGAAAATGTAAGAGTACGTGGTCATGGTCATGATCATAGTCATAGTCATGGTCGTAATTATTGTCATGACCTAAATAATTATCATGATAGTTCTAATTTCAAAAATATAAATTATCACCAGAAATGAGATAACAATGATGCAAAGCAAGATAAAGGTAAAAATGGACAAAATAAATATGTAAAAAAAGGTTGAAATTAAATGTTATTAATGTGATATGACTGGATATTGGTTTTATACTTATCGTACATCTAAGCATCTTATTGAACATTACTAAGTATTATTAAAATAGAAGGGAAAAGATATTGAGACCAATTATGTTTTTCAAGATAATGATATTATTGATATAATACATTTGGATATCACTAATTTTTTTTTGAATCAATTGAGAAGGAAAATTAATTAAAAAATAAAAGATAAATCAAGATATTATAATTATTTATTTTGTAAACAATTTTTTATTGTATTTTTGTGTGTTCCATTACTCTAATTTATTATAATATTTTCTTTAATTTTCTTAATGTAATGTTTTTCTTAATAATATTTTAATAATATAATGTTTTATTTCAAAATGAAGAAAAATGAGTACTTTTCTACTCTTGATTGAATTCAAGACAAATGAAAAAGATATATATATTAGGAAAATTCTTTGTTCTTTCCTCTGATTTGTACTACACACGAATTAGTACAATTGAAGCAAATTTTATAATACCAGAAGTTTACAAATCAAAATATTTTCATAATTTGTATGATTGATTAGGCCATCCTAGTCCAATAATGATGAGAAAAATTATTAAAAGTTTACATGGACATCCTTTGCAGAGCTAGAAAATTCTTTAAGGAAATAAAATTTTATGTATTGCATGTTCTCAAGAAAGGTTAATTATTAGACCATCACAAGCTAAAATTGAAATCGATTCTCCCACATTTTTAGAACTTATTCAGGATGATATTTGTGGACCTATTCATCCACCATGTGGACCATTTAAATATTTTATGATTTTAATTAATGCATTGACAAGATGGTCACATGTATATTTGTTATCATCTAACAACTTAGCATTTGCGGATTACATTCTCAAACAATTAGATTAAGAGCACACTTTTTTAATAATACAATCAAGCCAATTTGACTTGATAATACTGGTGATTTTATGTCTTAGGCTTTTAATGGTTATTTTATGTCAATTAGAATAACAATTGAAAAGCTTATTGCACATGTACACACACAAAATGGTCTAGCAGAATTATTTATTAAATGCCTCCAATTAATAGCAAGACCATTACTAATGAGAACAAAACATTTTTCATTTCTACATGGGGACATGCTATTTTATATGCAGTAGAACTTATATGTATTAGGCTAATAAATTATCATAAATTCTCTCAATTACAATTAGCTTTTGGTCAAGAACCAAATATTTCCTATCTTAGAAAATTTTTTTACTGTGCGGTATATGTTCCAATTGCTTTACCACAATGCATAAAGTTGGTCCTAAAAGGAGGTTGTGAATATATATTGGTTATGAATCTCATTCTATAATTAAATATCTTAAATCATTAATTGGAGACTTACTTACAACAAGATTTGCTAATTATCATTTTAATGAAACTATTTTTCCAACATTAGGGGAGAGAATAAATAACCTAAAAAGAAAAGTAAATGGAATGCATCTCGTACAATGAAAAATGAACTAGAAGTTTAAAAGATAATAAATTTTACAAAATATTGCAACTTAGCTGCCATATACATTTACTAATTTAAAAAGAATTACTAAATCTCATTTACTAGCTGTAAATGATCTTGTTTGAATTAATGTCCCTGTAGCAAACTCTGGCCATGCAAGTACTAGTAATTTATGCCTGAAACATGGTAGGCCAGTTAATTCCAAAGATAAAAATACTAGAAAAAATAGCGGAATAAATAACAAAAATGGTTTTATTTTTTAGGCGGTTGCTCCTAAAGAAACCCAAGATATAACTAATCATACAACTCCATAAGAGATTCAGATATCCTAAACTTGTGAAAATAATAAGATCTCAATACGTTATATAACTATGGAAAAAATATACAACTGAAAAAATATAGTTGTCGATAATATTTTTGCCTATAATATTATTGTTGATATTTTAAAACAAAATGAGCATCTTGAACCTACTTTTGTTGAAGAATCTAAGAATAAAAATGTTTGGATAAAATAGAAAGACGAAATTCAAGCAGAATAAAATTCATTTTCAAGTTGTAAAGTTTTTAAACATGTAGTCCAAACATCTAAAGATGTAATACTAGTGGGATATAAATAGGTATTTGTGTGATAAGGAAATTAAAATCATCACCAAATACTCAAGAAAAATTGAGGAAGAGAGAGAAAGCATTACTTTGTAAAGAGGTTTGTGATTGTTTATTCATCATTTGCTATTCTTTTGTTTTCTTTTAAATTTCATGAATTATGAGAGCTAATTAGACCACTTCAATTGAATTTTTGCGCTGAAACTTATTAATTAAATTTATAGAGAGAGAAAGTAGGAGTATGAAACTATGTGAAGAGAAAATTTATTTGAATCTATTTTTTAATAATTTTAAGTGTGTATGTATAGTTTTTAGCCTAAAATTATATTTAAAATCATTTTTTATTCATAAAAGATTCAATTTAGGGTTATGGCAAGTTTAGGGTTTAGAATTATATTTTGAACTAGTTAGTAAAATAATTGGTTATAAATTTATAAATGGATGAAAATAAGTATGTTTTTATAACTATTAACCTAACATTGTGGTTAGAATGATTTTTTTAAGGTTACTATTGTGGTTAGAATGATTTTTTTATTCATAAAAGTGTAGAGTTAAGGTTTTGAAAAATTTAGGGCTTAAGAGTATGAATGGAAATGGTGTGAAATTATAAGATATAAGGCATGATTAGTTGCACATTGATTTTTACAATTGCCTGACATTGACTATAAGAAGACATTTTTTTCTTATGGTGGATGCAATCACCTTTGGCAATATGTGAAAAGCTTAAAGTATGTCTAATGGATGTTGTTACAAACTATTTATATACCTCGCTTGATAGTGAAATCTATATGAAAATCCCTGAAGGATTTAAAATTCTTGAGATATGTAAACATTCTTTGCTTGAGATATGTAAACATTCTTAAGAAGTTACTTCAATAAAATTATAAAAATCACTATATGTATTAAAACAATTAGGGTGAATCTGGCATAATCGTCTTAGTGAATATATATAGAAAGAAGGATATAAGAATGATCCAATTTGTCCATGTGTCTGTGTAAAATCATTGGGATAAAAAATTGTCATAATTGTTGTAGACCCTTAATTTTGGCCTTGAATGAGTTTAGTTCTAATTAAGAGGCCCGAATTAAGTCCAATATAATTTTATGAAGCCTAAACCTAGTCTGGTTCATTTTTTAAAAATTTGAATTAAAATCAGTGTCAATTTTCAATCCAAATCAATCTGGTTTGATTAAAATAGGTGTGGGCCATCTTAATTCAACATGCAGATACCAATGTCCAATTTGGAAATGTCCAAATTTGACATGGGCATTACTCATGTTGAATTGGACCCAATTCAATATGACAGCCTATTTAGATGTCCTAATTGGGATTAAATTAAAGGAGATAAGGTTTTATAGTAGGTTTAGAGTTTGAAAAATAAAATTATAATTCCAAGATTATCTCATAAATACGGTGATTAAGAGCTACGCAAACAACAATAATTAAAAAGAAACTTTTAGCATGTCAACAATAACGAGGAACAAAAGGAAAAACCTTGAGCATAATTAAAAGAAACAGCGAGCAAGATATAAAAACAAAACAAAAGTAAAAGCTAGAGACAGAGGCTAAGACCCCATTGATCCAAACCATAGAAAGCAAATTGTCTAAGGCAATTCAAATCACAGGCTTATATCAACATCCTGATCCTTGGTGGAACTAAAGGTGTCAGTATGTTCACTTAAATACTCTACTTTATTTAATTTAATAAGCTAGCATCTTTGTTCATTCTATAATCTTGCAAGATTCATAACTTTATTTTGATCATACATTAAAATCTATTTTTATAATTAAAGCTTTAATTTAGTATTTAATCTTTAGCTTTTCAATCGAAACCCTAGTTTTAGGATTAGAACTTTGATTTATCATTAAAACTCTAGTTTTTTTAATTAAAACCCTAATCTTGTTTTTAAAACCCTAAAACCATAATTTTATCCCAAAAACCCTAATTTTTACTTCAAAATTGTAGTTTTGTTTCCAAAACCTTAAAACCCTTGTTTTTATCCCAAAAACCCTAGTTTTCACCTTAAAACCCTAATTTCATGTTTAAAAATCTAAAATCCCTAATTTACATCAACAAACCCTAATTCCTTAAGTAAATGTGTAATTTAAGATTAAAATTCTAGATTTGATTATTTTATTGTTGTATGCTTAAGATAGTTGATTTATTTTTATTTTGTTCATGATTGATGATTGAATGATTTAATTTTATTTAGTTGATTGTTTTGATTTTAAGGGAGATGTAAAAGGCATGTTTCCACTTTATGGGTGCCTTATTTTAATTGCTTATTTTTAAGGATTTTGGACAATGTAAGGGACATGCTTCCACCTCTTGGTGGATGTCCTATTTTGTTTTATTGTAAGGACATTTGGACGTTGTAAGTGCATGTTTTCATCCTTGGATGAGTACCCATTTTGTTTGATTTATTTAAATAATATGATGAATGTTTATTTTCTTTAAATTGTATGTGATATGGATAATGTTATAAGAAGTTCAGAATTTAATAATATTTAGACTTGAAAAGGAGGCCGATTCCAAAAAATCGGGCGTTATGGGGGTGCTGGGCTATTTCTACCCTTCCCAATGCATACCGAACTTTTTAAACCCAATAAGGGGTTGGAGATTTTTTAGGAATCGAGTCATTCACCCCTTTCAATTTTCTCAGCCTGTCTGGGTGGCAACTCCATTTTTTCCAGGTTTAACTTGTGTTCTCTATGTCCCTGAGCCTAACAGTGTCGAAATCGCAAGAACCGTTCCACATAGGAGTAGGGGTGAAAATCCCCGCTCACAGTGTCAACTCCACCGGGGATAAGAAAAGTTTATTACATTGGTCTTTATATTATTTTATTCTTTCTTATTATGATATTATTTGTTGCATCATTTAGATTGCATTGTGTGTGTGAGTTAGGATGCCTTGTGTAACCCATGTTATGTTATATAAGTGATACCATACTTTTACTCAAGGTATGGAGATCGAGCATGGCATAATCACTCATAAGCTCATACCTTTTGGTATATGCTTGCTATGGAAACCTAAGCTTTTCAACCCAAAGACTAAAGCTCATGTTTTGGTATATATGTTGGCCTAGTAACTTTCCTTAGGTTTAACATGTTTTGGTTTGAGTCATGGCCTATTTATTTTTTGTTTTCCTAATATGACCTAATTATGAAGTAAGCCTAAAATAAATTTTATTCTTTTCAAGCCCAAAAGACTAAATTATTTTCAAACTCTTTTTAGACGGTCTTTAGATTGAAAACCTTTTGCAAGATAGGTCAACATTATTTTCCACCTCGTAGCCCAAACATGAAGCCCAAAATTATTTTTTCAAATAAACTTTTTACAATGGGCTTTTGAAACATTTTTCAAAGATACGCTTAAACCCTTTAATTTGGTTTTAATCCAGAATATAGCATAAAAGCTATTTTTAGTTCACCGACTAGATTAAAGCTTAATTAAAAGAAATTATCATGGACTGACTTGTATGTTTGAAAATACAATTGTTGGTTAAAACTATCTGAGTGGATTTTTTGAAAATAATGTATCTTATATTGATATTTTATTGACCATATACTTATGAAAAGAAACTCACCATTCGTGTGTGGGTGATATAAGGTTTGAAGGGTCATTCTTACACTTTTTGCCTGTATGTTATTTGTGCATACATGCATTGCATTATATAGCATTGATCCTTTATAGCTCACAGACCTAAAGCACAGTAGTTCATGAGCTTATGACAATTCGACCTATGCCAACGATGTAGAATCCAGTAATGACTCAGTCAACTTCTCACCAAAAGCAATGGAACATAAACAAATTCAAAAGATGGTGAACAATGCCCTTAACTCAAAGATGGAAGAATTGAAGGGGACCCTAGTGTAGACCCTTAATTTTTTACCCAATCCGGTTCAATATGTTTTATTTAGTCCATAATGATTTTTGTTGTCTAATTGGTCCAAAATAATTTTAATTAAATAGTTTTTACTTTATTATCTAATTTTTATTAATAAAAAATAAAAATAAACAAATAAAAATCAAAAAATAAAAATAAAAATCAGAGTCGAAAAAATCGGCAACGAAAAAATCGTCGCGCTGGCCCGTGGGCATTTTGCCCGTAGGAAATTCCTGCGGGCGAAATAACTTTTCTATTTCACTCCAGGATTTTCCTGCGAGCAAAATAGATTTTCTATTTCACCCACAAGAAAATCATGCGGGCGACGCCCCAGCCCACCCACTGCCGCAGTTTTCTATGGCAGTTTTTTTTCGCCAGCGTATTTTTTCCTGCGGCAATTCTTTTCGACAGCGCAATTTTTTCCGATGCAAATTTTTTGAAACCTAATTCAATTTGGTTTCGGTTTCTTTTTTTTATTAATATTACTTGCCTTAACTAATTAGGAATAAACTACATCAAACCACTATAAATAAGGACCAAAGGCAATTAAATTGGGAGGAAGAAAAATTTCACAGTAGCTTTGAGAATTTGAATCCGAAAGTGAAGTGGAAAAGCAATAATTGAATTCAATTGATCTTTAAGGAGCAGAAACACGATTTAAGCAATTAAAAAGGCAAAAAAGAGTTCTCTTTGGAGATGGTTTATCCAAGAAGAATTAATTTTGGAGGAATCATAAAAAAAAGGTATGTATTAAATTCTTTGTTTTTTTTATACAGTAGCTAAATTTTCCTTTATTCTTTTAATTCAAAAATCCCAGAATTCAATCCACCTTTTTGTTCAAAGTTAAAAACATTAATCCGTTGCTTTATTTTCCAAAGAATTTAAAGTTATTAATTTTATTTCTTCAAAACCCCAAAACTCCAATTTACTTTCCAAATTATGTAAACTCTTAAAACATATTTTGTTTCTTATAAAAAAAACCCTAAAATACTTTTTCCAATTATATAAATCTTTTTTATTTATAAAAACTTTAATTTGTTTGGTTTAAACTTATAAAACTTCATAAAATTATCAAATTATTTTTTTCAAACCCTAAAATCAACAAATCACCCGAGACCCTAATTCTAAAACACTAAAACCCTAATTCAACTTCTAAACCTAAAATATTAAACCCAAACCCTTTAAAACTCTAACCCTAACTTTTTTCTAAGCCCTAATTCATTAAAACATTAAAAAACATAAAAACATAAATACTTTAAATTTTACACAGTAGCTTGAAATCACCATTTAAAACCTTGAATCAAAAGTATTTTAAAGTGTCTAAAACCCTAGTTTCATGATTTCACCATTCAAATATTAATTTAGTTAATCAAAGAGTCTTACCAACCTTTTAAAACATAAAACCCTAATCTATTTTAATTCCATAAAAAGTCACAGTAGCTATAATTGGACTTTTGTTTTCTTTATTTAATTCTATACTTGATTATGCTTTGATTTATCTCTTATGCTTTAATTTATTTAATTTCAATAATTGATTTATTTAATTTATCACGGATGAATGTTTATTTTATATTTTGATTAATAGCTTTGATGAATGATTTATTTATGATGAATGATTATTTACTTCTATCAATTAATTTAGATTTCCAAAAGTTGTAAGAGGTATGTTTCCACTTGGTGGGTACCTCATTAGTTAAACATCATGTAATTTAATTTGCTTTTCTATTTTAGAACCTATGTAAAGGGCATGTTTTTACCTTTTGGTGGGTGTCCTATCTAGGCATGTGATGTAAGGACATGTTTCCATCCTTGGATGGGTGTCCATTTATTTGCTTTGTTTGGACATTATTTTGATTTTAATACAATGATGTTTTCTTTTAATTATTGTGTGTAATATGGATAATGTCATTATATTTAAGAATTTTATAATATTAAGACCTGTAAAGGAGGCTGGTTCCAATGAACTAGGCGTTGTGGGGGTGCTGGGCATTTCTCACCTTCCCCACACGTACCCAACTTTTCGAACCCTTTAGGGGGTTGGGAATTCCTTAGGAATCGAGTCATCCACCCCTTTCTTTTTCCCGGCCCATCCAGATGGCGACTCCATTTTCTCCGGACTTAGGTCCGTGTTCTCTAAGGCCCCGAGCCTAAACAGTGCCGAAGTCATAAGAACCATTCCACCGGGAGTGGGGGCAAAAATCCCTGCTCACACCTGGCGAGAAAAGTCACTGATATTGTGTTTTATTGTGTTATTTATAGGAAAAAAAATAAAAACCTAATGTCCTTTGGTTAAGGAAATAAGGACTATTAAGGAAATAAAACAATCCGAGGTTTATAAGGTTTTCTGGAAAAATCGACAGAGCGCGGGGGCTGCTGGCCATTTACTATCAGGAATTGGGCTGCTGGCACGCGAGCTAGGCTGGGCGAGCACGGGTTGCTGCGAGGCAAGCTGGGCATGCTGCTTTGAGGATGTGTGGCAAACTGGGGGCTGCTTGCTGGCGTTTGCGGCGAATTGGTAAGCAATGATTTCACTGCAGGTCTAGGCCTACTACAAATTCGCTGCTTGCCAATTTGCCATAGGCCGAAAGAATTTCCTTGCCGCGCGGCAGCGCAGTCGCTTGCTGATCCTTCCGATTTTTATTTTTTATTTTTTATTATATTTTTTATTTTTATTAAAAATAACTATTAAATATCATAAAAATAAATAATAAATAATAAATAAAATAAATATTATAAATAATAAATAAAATAAATATCATAAAATTTATTTCAGACTGTTTTAAAATATCGGATTGGACTGGGTCAAAAATTAAGGTTCTAAAGTTTACCCCCTGCTTGAATGATCTGAGACTTTCAGTAGAAGAGAGTGAAAAGCAACATGACTTTGAGCAAATTTTGGATGAGGATGGGTTCTCGACCCGAGATTGAAGCTGGTTTGGGTTCTGGATCTGAAATGAGTTGGGTTCTCAACCCGAGACTATATTTGATTGGGCTCTTGATCCGAGACTGAATTTTGTATACTCGACATGATACTAGATTTGGATTTGGGTTCTCGATCCAAAATTAGATTTTGGGTGCTCAACCCGAAACAAAATTTGGATTTGGGTTCTCGGCCGGAAACTGAATTTTAGGTGCTCGACCCAAAACTGAATTTGAATTTGGGTTCTCTATCCGAAACTGAATTTTGAGTACTCAACCCAAAACTGAATTTTGGATTTGGGTTCTCTATCCAAAATTGGATTTTGGGTTCTCAACCTAAGAATGATTTGGATTTGGATTCTCGACCCGAAATTGGATTTTGGATGCTCGACCCAAAATTGAATTTTGGATTTGGGTTCTCGACCTAAAATTGGATTTCGGGTGCTCAACCCAAAACTGAATTTGGATTTGGATTCTCGACCCAAAACTAGATTTTGGATGCTCGACATAAAGCTGAATTTGGATTTGGGTTCTCGACCTGAGACTAATTGGGATTTGGATTCTTGACCCGAAGTTAGATTTTGGGTGCTCGACACAAGACTAAATTTTGGATTTGGATTCTCGACCCAAAATTTGATTTTTGATCATAAACTAGATTTGGGTGCTCGACCCAAAACTAGAGTCTGGTGCTTAACCCGAGACAGGAGTTAGGTGCTCGACCCAAAACTGGATTGGGTATTTGGACCCTAGATAGGAGTTGGGTGCTCGACCTAAAACTGGATTTGGGTGCTCGACCTGAAATTTAATTTTTGGGTGCTCGATCCAAAACTAGATTTTTGGGTTTTTGACCCGAGTCTGGGTACTTGGACCTAAGATTGAATATGACTGACCTTTTATCAGTTGAGAATCCTAGCTTCCTTTTAACCAAATGTTCCATTCTTTAATGGATTGTGGGTCTTCACCCTCAAAATGGATCTTCATCCTTGGACCTTGGATCTTCATCTCTTGTCTTTGGGTCTTCACCCTTGAAATTGGATCTTCATCCTTGGCATCGCGTCTTATATTGGCTTTAGCTCTTCTAGCTGGACTGATCTTTCATTTCTTGCATCTTTATTCTTTTGAGAATCTTACTTTCTACTTGTTTTGTTCTTTTTGTTCTTCCTTTGCACTTTTGCAAAAAATTCAGCCTTTTTTTCGCTAGCCTTCATATCTTCTCCTTACCCCCTGCGTGGCAAAATATTGAAAGTGAGTCTCAAAATGTTTTGTACATGCATAAACTCAAAAAATTGAAAGGAGAAACTTTGCCCCCTGTGTAGGCTCACACCCATGATTTTTTCTATGCGGTTTTGATTGATGTTTGTAAATTATCTAGTTCTTTGAACAAGCATCCATCTCTTCTTTCTTTTGAAAAATTACTGGAGCTTCCTCACGCAATGGGCCTTCCATGCCCCCTGATTTCATATCTTCTTTAAATTCTTTACTTCATAAGGTGTTTGCTGTTCACTTTGACAAAGAAATACAATACAAGAAAATGCAATTTGATATGCTCATGTATGCATGATATGCATGAATAACACTTACAGTGGTTCCGTCGACTCACAGAATGAGGTCATTAGTTGAAGTGTTCTCATGGATTTCATCCAGATGCTCGTTCAAGTCTTGCATTGAATGACAAAAGGCTTCGCATTTATGGCTTCTATCTTCAAGATGTTGAAAACATGAGTAGTGAGACCCAAGCAGCAGAGTTAGGGATACATCCATTTCAAACTATGATTCAACATGTTAGTTGGTAGCTTCTTCATAGCCTTGCCAATAATCATTTACTTTCCCCAGTGTGTCCTTTGAGGTTCGACTGTTCAATATATTTTCCTTAACTTAAAGGGTTTTATAATAAGAAAATAGTTCTTTTTTATTAAATTAAATGCTGACTTTGTCAAATCAATATCATTATACCTCAGGACTCAATTTTTAGAATTAACATATCTATAACGTGACAACCCTAGTTACCGTACTAAACTAGGGAATCATTTCTATTTAAGCAAGAACTGTTGCACTTCAGATAGGCACATACACATTACTTGGTCAAAGGTCTCATTGAGTTTGAATATTATCTATCTCATATGCAGGCTTATGCAAACTATCTCCACTAATAGACTCTACTTACCAAGAGAGATCAACAGGTCTTTGATAGGCTTGAAATGGCATCTATAAGGGACATGGGTTAAATGAAGGTCATTTGCAAGTTGGAGCCGTTGTGACACTATGGGTAAGTCTTCACACTACAAACTTTTTATTATAACTTTAGACAGTTGGGAGCATGAAAAGATAGAGCTTTGAATATTCTTCTTTCTTTTTGACGTTAATCTGGATCTTGATTGGGATAGTCTTTTTCCTTATAAAAGGTTGATACCCACATTCCTTCCTTTTCTTTTCTTTTTTCTCTCTTTTTTTTTCTTACTCCTTTTCTTTGAGCATTTTATCATTTGTCCTTCTTTCCTGTAGGACTTTCAAGTGCAGGAATTTCAAGAACTGGGTGACCTTTCTCCTTCTTATCCGATTTTGATTGAATCTTTGGTTGGGTTGGACCAATTCAAGTCAAACTATCCTTATAAACCAAATGGAAGTCTTTTGATGCTTTAGGTAAAAGAGAACTCGGTTGGCTTTCTGAACCATTTTGGGTTTTATTTTATTTTCTTTTTCTTATTTTTTCTTTCTTTATTTCTTTTTCCTTTCTTTTCTTTCTTCTTTTTTTCTTCATCCTTTTTTTCTTCTTTTTTCTTTATCCTTTTTTTTGGTCCTAGCTCCAAAAGAGTTGTCTTGTTTGTACCAACTTATATTTCTAGTAATGGATGAGTGGAGTGGTATTAATCTACTTCAATCTTGACTTTATCTGTGATATTTGGTATAATTCAGGTGAATTTCAACTACCCTTATGGTTTTGAGAACATCAACTATCCTTACGGTCTTGGCTATGCATTCCTTTCTTTTTGATCTTCTTGCGTCTTCCCCTTAGTGATCATAAGACTTGTCAAAAGCATCACAACTGCTCAGGGTAGGTTGTTGGGGTTTGTAAGCCAATGAAAAGAAAGCTAAAATTTTATGAAGGTTAAAAAGGGACAACTAGGGATTGATATCAATAGGGTTGATAC
Organism: Garcia nutans; assembly: GCA_947685225.1. Classification (NCBI taxonomy): domain Eukaryota; kingdom Viridiplantae; phylum Streptophyta; class Magnoliopsida; order Malpighiales; family Euphorbiaceae; genus Garcia; species Garcia nutans. The sequence continues at coordinate 7,301,714 of CANTUV010000003.1, read as the reverse complement.
TAGTTGTTGGCTAACCAAATAATGTCTATATCATTTCTCCCTTAAATAAGCAGAGTTCAATTTCACCTTGAAAATTTGTCAAAGCATGTTCTAAGACTGACTAGGACCTAGACAAAGGTAATTATGCAGGAGCCCTCTCTAAGTAAGCAAACACAACTTAATGCTATAGAACAATTCCCTCACCTAGTAATGCCATTCGAATCATGATGCATAGATACACTAATTTATCAATATCGAGTTAAATTTGTCATCGATTGAGAACCAAAATGAACAAAGACCAATAAAAATTTTGATGAAAGTAATTTATTCAAACAACTTTAAATTTGAAAAACGCGATTTTTCCATAAAAAATGAAATAAAGAAAATAAAACAGAAAAGCAAACAAGCCAAGGGAAGTTCGTTGAGTTAAGCTTCTTCTCCTTTCACATCTTCAATATTCCCATCTTGAAAGGAGGATAAGACAAGATCTTCCTCCAATCCTCCTCCTACCATGAAAGTTGGTGGTGGTGATACTCTGTTGAACCTAGGAAGAGGATTGCTTTTGGTATTGGGCTTATTCGGCTCTGGTAGCTTACCACTGTCAATCAAATCTTGGATCTCGTGTCTTAGACGAGCATAATTATTTGTCTCATTCCCTTGCATTTGATGAAATTGACAGAAGACCTCGGCATTGAAGTTTGGTGGCAAAGGATTATGTAACGGTCGAGGAGCCAATGGTTGTAACAACCCCTTCTTTTGTAGCTTGTTGAAAACCCAAGATAAAGGTTTCCCCAATTTTGAGAACTGTCTTTTATTTTCTTGACCACTCGCATTAACATCAACTTCCTTTTGCATGCTTTCATTGCCTGACTGGTAGTTCCCTTTCTCATTCCTTCTTACTAAAAAGCGATTCTTCTCCCTTTCCCATTCTTCAATTTGCAGACCAGCTTGGAGAAGATCTTTGAATTCCTGGATGAGTGTATGAGACGTCCTTTCATAAAGACTAGGCAACACCCCTCTCACAATCATTCTTATTTGATTAGATTCATCGGGCCTCTTCTTGAGCAATGCAGTCTTATTCATCCACCTTTTCACATAGTCCACAAAATTCTTATTTGGCCTTTGTCTAATGGACTCAACTTCCATTAAGGTAATTTTCAGCTCAACATTGTACCCATATTGCTGAATGAAAGCCTTGTACAACATATCCCAATCTTTTTTAGTACTTTCCACTAAGGTGTTGAACCAATTTTCGATAACAGGGTCCAATGAGAGCATGAAATATCTTAGAGTTTGAGCCTTAGTGGCTCGGGCAAACTGCATAGTAGTGATGTACTGCTTCTCATGGAGATGAGGGTTTCTAGTACCATTGTACCTAGTGAAGGAAGGCATCTTGAACTTATAAGGGACCTCCTCATCTTGTTCAAATAGTTTGTCGATCTCAGACATCTCTTCGATTTTCAACTTCCTCTCAAATTTCTTTTCTAAATCAGCAATCATCTTCTCAACATCAGAAGTTTTGGTCTTTTCAAAAGTTATCTTCTCAACAACCTTTGGCTCCTTCTTTTTATCTTGAGGATCTTGGAAGTATTGAGCCTAGTCCTCATCATCATCGATGACTACCCTATCATCATCAAAAGCCACTTCACCAACCTTAGAATTCCCTTTGTCCTTTGGCTTTTTGGTGCCAGCAGATACTTCGGCATTGCTTCCTAAAATTGTAGCCAATTGGTTCTTCATGGTCTCATCCAGGGCCTCCTTTAGTTCTTCCATTTTTAGCATTGAGGGAATTGTCCACCATTCTTTGAATTTGTTCTGCTCCATTGATTTTTGGTGAGAAAGTGATTAAGTCACTGTTGGATTCTTTATTTTCGGCGTTAGTGGGGTTATCGTAGGTTTTTAAAATGTTGTAATCCAGGGCTGTGAGCTAGAAAGGATCACTGATATGAGATGCAAATGTATGTATGCATGCATATATGCTCAAATAATAGACAAAGATAAGTAGAATGTCCCTTCCAACCTTATACCTTCCACATACGGATGGCAAGTCTCTTTTCCTTGGTATATGGTTAACAAAATACCAACATGGGGTATCTTATTTTTAAAAAATTATCTCAGATGTTTCAACCAATAGTTATATTATAAAAATGGAAATCAATTCATGATAATTCCCATTAATTAGGTTTTAATCTATTAAACCAACTAAAGTAGCTTTTATGCTATATTGGATTAAAACTAAATTAAGAGGTTTATTATAAATAGATTTCCCACCTGAAAAATGTAACTAATGATTATGCAAAAAATAAGCCCATGGTTAATAATTCTTAGTATAAACTAGGCTCACAATTGATTTTTGGTATTCCACAATTGACCTAAATAATTTGTAAGCTCTTTGTAAGAAAAGGTTGGATGAAATGCAAAAATAGTTTTGTTTGAAAAAAAAATTTAGAAAAAATGGATTTTTGACTTTGTATTTGAGTCATGAGAAAAGAATTTTTGATTTGGTTTTAGAAAAGTTTTATGTCCAAAGACCATCTTGAAAAGTTTTTGAAAATAGCTTTAGTTTTTTGGACTTTAAAGAAAAACTTTATTTTGAGCTTACAATATACTTAGGTCATATTAGAAAAAGAACAAACTAAATAAGCCATGATTTAAGCCAAGATAAATTAATCATAGTCAAACAACAAGCATTTGGGGTAAAAACCTAAGGAAAGTAACTAGGCCAATTACATGAGCTTTAGTCTTTGGGTTGAAAGGCTTACGTTCCCATAGCAAGTATATACCAAAAGGGAGTGGTTATGCCATGCTCGATCTCCATACCTTGAGTGAAAGTATGGTATCCCTTACATAACACAACACGGGAAACACGGGCATCCTAACTCACACACATAATGCAAACTAAATAATGCAATGGATAATATCATGATAAGAAAGGATAGAATAATATAAACACCAACGGAATCAACTTCTCTTATCCCCAATGGAGTAGCCACTGTGAGCTGGGATTTTCGCCCCACTCCCGATGGAATGTTTCTTGCGACTTCGATACCATTAGGCTCGGGGCCTTAGAGAACATGGGCCTAAACCCGAAAAAATAGAGTTGCCACCTAGACAGGCTGAAAAAAAGAAAGAGGTGGATGACTTGATTCCTAAGGAATCTCCAACCCCCTAATGGGTTCGAAAAGTTGGGTATGTGTGAGGAAGGTGAGAAATGGCCCAACACCCATACAATGCCTGGTTCATTGGAACCAGCCTCCTTTTCAGGTCTTAATATTATAAAATTTTTAAATATAACGATATTATCTTTTGTTTTCTTTTAAATTTCATGAATTAAGAGAGCTAATTAGACCACTTCAATTGAATTTTTGTGCTGAAATTTATTAATTAAATTTATAGAGAGAGAAAGTTGGAGTATGAAACTATATGAAGAGAAAATTTATTTGAATCTATTTTTGAATAATTTTAAGTGTGTATGTATAGTTTTTAGCCTAAAATTATATTTAAAATCATTTTTTGATTCATAAAAGATTCAATTTAGGGTTACGGCAAGTTTAGGGTTTAGAATTAGATATTGAACTAGTTAGTGAAATAATTGGTTATAAATTCATAAATGGATGAAAATAAGTATGTTTTTATAATTATTAACCTAACATTGTGGTTAGAATGATTTTTTTATTCATAAAAGTGTAGAATTAAGGTTTTGAGAAATTTAGGGTTTAAGAGTATGAATGGAACTAGTGTGAAATTATGAGATATAAAGCATGATTAGTTGCACAATGATTTTTACAAATGCCTGACATTGACTATGAGAAGACATTTTTTCTTATGGCGGATGCAATCACCTTTGGCAATATGTGAAAAGCTTAAAGTACTTCTAATGGATGTTGTTACAAAATATTTACATAGCTCACTTGATAGTGAAATCTATGAAAATCCCTGAAGGATTTGAAATTCTTGAGATATGTAAACATTCTTTGCTTGATATATGTAAACATTCTTAAGAAGTCAGTTCAATAAAATTATAAAAATCACTATATGTATTAAAACAATTAGGGCTAATGTGGCATAATCGTCTTGGTGAATATTTATATAAAGAAGGATATAAGAATGATCCAATTTGTCCATGTGTTTGTATAAAATCATTAGGATCAATATTTGTCATAATTGTTGTAGACCCTTAATTTTGACCCTGAATGAGTTTAGTTCTAATTAAGAGGCCCAAATTAAGTCCAATCCAATTTTATGAAGCGTAAACCTAGTCTGGTTCATTTTTTTTAAAATTTGAATTAAAATCAGTCTTAATTTTCAACCCAAATCAATCCGATTCAATTTAAATAGGTATGGGCCATCTTAATTCGACATGCGCATACCCATGTCGAATTTGGAAATACCCAAATTTGACTTGAGCATGCTCATGTCAAATTAAATCAAGTTTAATTCGACATGCGGATACCAATGTCTAATTTGGACATGTCCAAATTCGACATGGGCATTACTCATGTCGAATTGGACCCAATTCAATATGACGGCCTGTTTAGACGTCCTAATTGGGATTAAATTGAAGGAGATAAGGTTTTATAGTAGGTTTAGGGTTTGAAAAATAAAATTAAACCCCAAGATTATCTTATAAATACGGAGATTAAGAGCTACGCAAACAATAATAATTAAAAAGAAACTTTTAGCACATCAACAATAACAAGGAAAAAAAGGAAAAACCTTAAGCAGAATTAAAAGAAACAGCGAGCAAGATATAAAAAAAACAAAAGTAAAAGCTATAGACAGAGGCTAAGACCCCATTGATCCAAACCATAAAAAGCAAATTGTCTAAGGCAATTCAAATCACATGCTTGTATCAACATCATGATCCTTGGTGGAACCAGAAGTACTCTACTTTATTTAATTTAATAAGCTAGCATCTTTGTTCATTCTATAATCTTGCAAGATTCATAACTTTATTTTGATCATACATTAAAATATATTTTTATAATTAAAGCTCTAATTTAGTATTTAATCTTTAGCTCTTCAATCGAAACCCTAGTTTTAGGATTAGAACTTTGATTTATCATTAAAACTCTAGTTTTTTAATTAAAACCCTAATCTTGTTTTCAAAACACTAAAACAATAATTTTATCCCAAAAAAAACCCTAATTTTTACTTCAAAACTATAGTTTTGTTTCCAAAACCATAAAACCCTTGTTTTTATCCCAAAAATCCTAGTTTTCACTTTAAAACCCTAATTGCATGCTTAAAAACCTAATTCCTTATGTAAATGTGTAATTTATGATTAAAATTCTAGATTTAGTTATTTTATTGCTGTATGCTTAAGATAGTCGATTTACTTTTATTTTGTTCATGATGGATGATTGAATGATTTAATTTTATTTGGTTGATTGTTTTGATTTTAAGGAAGATGTAAAAGGCATGTTTTCACTTTGTGGGTGCCTTATTTTAATTGCTTATTTTTAAGGATTTTGGACAATGTAAGGGACATGCTTCCACCTCTTAGTGGATGTCCTATTTTGTTTTATTGTAAGGACATATGGATGCTATAAGTGCATGTTTTCATCCTTAGATTAGTACCCATTTTGTTTGATTTATTTAAATAATATGAATAATGTTTATTTTCTTTAAATTGTATGTGATATGGATAATGTTATAAAAAGTTAAGAATTTAATAATATTTAGACATGAAAAGGAGGCCGGTTCCAAAAAATCGGGCGTTGTGGGGGTGCTGGGCCATTTCTACCCTTCCCAATGCATACCAAACTTTTCAAACCTAATAAGGGGTTGGAGATTTTTTAGGAATCGAGTCATTCACCCCTTTCAATTTTCTCAGCCTGTCCAGGTGGCAACTCCATTTTTTCCAGGCTTAGCTCGTGTTCTCTATGTCCCTGAGCCTAATAGTGTCGAAATCACAAGAACCATTCCACATAGGAGTAGGGGTGAAAATCCCCGCTCACAGTGGCAACTCCACTGGGTGTAAGAAAAGTTTATTACATTGGTCTTTATATTATTTTATTCTTTCTTATTATGATATTATTTGTTGCATCATTTAAATTGCATTGTGTGCGTGAGTTAGGATGTCTTGTGTAACCCGTGTTATGTTATACAAGTGATACCATACTTTTACTCAAGGTATGGAGATCGAGCATGGCATAATCACTCATGGCCTCGTACCTTTTGGTATATACTTGCTATGGGAACCTAAGCTTTTCAACCCAAAGACTAAAGCTTATGTAGTTGGCATAGTAACTTTCCTTAGGTTTAACATGTTTTGGTTTGAGTCATGGCCTATTTAGTTTGTGTTTTCCTAATATGACCTAATTATGAAGTAAGCCTAAAATAAATTTTATTCTTTTCAAGCCCAAAAGGCTAAATTATTTTCAAACTCTTTTTAGATTGTCTTTAGACTTAAAACCTTTTGCAAGATAGGTTAAATTTATTTTCTACCTCATAGCCCAAAATTATTTTTTCAAATAAACTTTTTATAATGGGCTTTTGAAACATTTTTCAAAGATGGGCCTAAAACTATTTTGTACTTCATAACTCAAAGTTTTCATTAAAATGTTTTTCTTAAATGGGCTTACAACTAGTTAGTCCAATTATGGAATATTAAAATCAATTATGGGCCTAATTTATATCAAGACTTGTTAGTCTTGGGCTTGTTTGTGGAATGGATCATTAGTTGCCTATTTCCTAATGAGAAATGCATTTGTGATAAACCCTTTAATTTAGTTTTAATTCACAATATAGCATAAAAGCAATTTTTAGTTAACCTATTGGATTAAAGCTTAATTAGGGAAAATTATCATGGACTGACTTGTATGTTTGAAAATACAACCGTTGGTTAAAACCGTCTGAGTGGATTTTTTAAAAATAATGTATCCCATATTGATATTTTATTGACTATATACCTAAGAAAAGAGACTCGCCATTCGTGTGGGTGATATAAGGTTGGAAGGGTCATTCTTACTCTTTTTGCCTGTATGTTATTTATGCATACATGCATTGCATTACATAGTATTGATCCTTTATAGCTCACAAACCTAAAGCATAGTAGGTTAAGAGCTTATGAAAATCCGACCTACTCCAGCGATGTAGAATCTAGTAGACTCAGTCAATTTCTCACCAAAAGCAACGGAACATAAACAAATTCAAAAGATGGTGAACAATGCCCTTAACTCAAAGATGGAAGAATTGAATGGGAGACCATGAAGAACTAGCTAGCTACACTATTAACAAGTACCATCGAAGCAGAAAGACAAGGGAAAGGCTAAGGTTAGTGTGAGCAGGGATTTTTGCCTCCACTCCCGACGGAATGGTTCTTACTACTTCAACACTGTTAGGCTCAGGGCCTTAGAGAACATGAGTCTAAACTCGAAAAAAGTGGAGTCGCCACCCAGATGGGCAGGGAAAAAAAGGGGGTGGATGACTCGATTCCTAAGGAATTCCCAACCCCCTAATGGGTTTGAAAAGTTGGGTACATGTGGGGAAGGTGAGAAATGGCTGAGCAGCCCCAAAATGCCCGGTTCATTAGAACCTGCCTCCTTTTCAGGTCATAATATTATAAAATTCTTAGATATAACAATATTATCCATACTACATGCAATCATAAGAATAAATAAATACTTTATTAAAATCACAATGATGTCCAAACAAAATAAATAAATGGACACCCATCCGAGGATGGAAACGTGCCCTTACATCGTCCATGTCTAAAACTAAATAGGACACCCACCGAAAGGTGGAAACATGACCTTTACATTAATTCCAAAATATGAAGATAACTTAAATTACATGAAAATTAATTAATGAGGTACCCAATCATGGAAATATACCTTTTACAATTTTAATAAACAAATAATATTTGAAAAATATTCATCCATGATAAATTAAATAAACTAAACGTCATAATTAAATAAATCAACAATCAAGACATATAATAAACTACATAATCAAATCTAAAATTAGATAAAGCAATAAATATATAAATTTAGGTTTACATCTAGAATTAGGGATTCTAGGGTTTTTTTAGGGTTTTAGATGGGAAATTGTGATTTTATGGGTATTTGGAATCAAACTTGGGTTTTAGGACTTTAGAAATAACATTAGAGTTATAGGGTTTTGGGATTGGGAATTAGGGTTAGTGTTTTAAGATTCGGGTTTCAAGGTTTTAAACCTTGGTTTTTTAGATTATGATTTTGAAATTAGGGTTTGGGACTTGGAAGAAACAAGCTACTATAGTATTTATAAATAAATAATCATGTGCTAAAAAACTATCAATTTAAACAAGTTCAGATTACTAGAATTAAAAGATTACCGAGATCAATTTGCATGAAGGATAATCAACATCATATGGAGAATTAATTTGCCGTATTTAAATAGATTTAATTTTAGAAATGTACCTTCGTTTGTTAATTCCACCAATTATCAAACTTTGATCCAAACTTTTATTTGCTCCAGCCTTATATTTGTTAGTTGAATTGAGAACAAGACAATTAGCTAAGCTATTGCCTTGTTAATATGTTCTCACTGCTTGATATTTGAGTTTCATTATTTTTCTCTTAATAATTGTTAAAGTTTTACTAATGGTTGCTTCTTGTCCCAAAAGTCTCCAAGTCTCTGCCTAAATTGCTCAAGTCCTTGAATAACCCTTCAATAATTGTGCTATCCAATGTTGCTAAGAAAAGTCCCTAATATTATGTTTTAATGTGTTATTTATAGGAAAAAAGAATAAAAACCTAATGTCCTCTGGTTAAGGAAATAGGGACTATTAAGGAAATAAAACAATCCGAGGTTGATAAGGTTTTCTGGTGAAATCAGAAGAGTGCACGGGCTGCCACAGGCTGCTGGCCATTTGCTGCGAGGAATTGGACTGCTGGCACGCGAGCTAGGCTGGGCGAGCACGGGCTACTGCGAGGTGAGCTGGGCATGCTACTGCAAGGATGTGTGGCCAACTGGGGGCTGATTGCTGGTGTGTGCAGCGAATTGGCAAGCAACAATTTCGCCGCAGGTCCAGGCCTACAATGAATTTTTCTTTCGCTCGTCGATTCATCTTATTTTTTATTTTTTTATTTTTTTTATATTTTTATTTTTATTAAAAATAACTATTAAATATTATAAAAATAAATAATAAATAATAAATAAAATAAATACCATAAAAATTATTTCAGACTGTTTTAAAATATCAAACTGGACTGGGTCAAAAATTAAAGTTCTAAAGTTTGCCCCTTGCTTAAACGATCTGAGACTTTCAGTAGAAGAGAGTGAAAAGCAACATGACTTTGAGCAGATTTTGGATGAGGATGGGTTCTCGAATTGAGGTTGAAGTTGGTTTGGGTTTTGAACCCGAAATGAGTTATATTCTCAACCCGAGACTAGATTTGATTAGGTTCTCGATCCGAGACTGAATTTTGTATACTCGACACGATAATAGATTTGGATTTGAGTTCTCAACTCGAAACTAGATTTGCTCGACCTGAAACTTAATTTGGATTTGGGTTCTCGACCCGAAACTGAATTTTGGGTGATCGACCCAAAACTGAATTTGGATTTGGGTTCTCAACCCGAAACTGGATTTTGAGTACTCGACCCAAAACTGAATTTTAAATTTGGGTTCTCAACCCGAAATTGAATTTTGGGTTCTCGACCTGAGACTAATTGGGATTTGGATTCTCGATTTGAAATTGGATTTTAGATGCTCGACTCAAAATTGAATTTTGAATTTGGGTTCTCGATCAGAAATTGGATTTCGGGTGCTCGATCCAAAACTGAATTTTGATTTGGGTTCTCGACTTGAAAGTTTTGGGTTCTTGACCAGAAACTGAATTTGGATTTGGGTTCTTGACCCAAAATTGGATTTTGGATTCTCGACCTGAGACTGATTTGGATTTGGATTCTCAACCCGAAACTGAATTTTGGGTGCTTGACCCAAGACTGAATTTTGGATTTGGGTTCTCGACACTAAATCGAATTTGGGTGCTCGACAAGAAATTGGAGTCTGGTGCTTAACTAGAGACAGGAGTTAGGTGCTCGACCCAAAAGTGGATTGGGTATTTAGACCCTAGACAGGAGTTGGGTGCTCGACCCAAAACTGGATTTGGGCGCTCGACCTGAAATGAGATTTTTGGGTGCTCAACCCAAAACTAGATTTTTGGTTTTTCGACCCGAGTTTGGGTACTTAGAACCGAGATTGAATTTGATTGACCTTTTATCAGTTGAGAATTATGGCATCCTTTTAACTGACTATTCCATTCTTTAATGGATTGTGGGTCTTCACTCTCAAAATGGATCTTCATCCTTGGACCTTGGATCTTCATATCACGTCTTTGGGTCTTCACCCTTGAAATTTGATCTTCATCCTTGGCATCGGGTCTTATATTGGTTTTAGCTCCTCTAGTTGGACTGATCTTTCGTCTCTTGTATCTTTATTCTTTTGAGAATCTTACTTTCTTCTTGTTTTGTTCTTTTTGTTCTTCCTTTACACTTTTGTAAAAAATTAAGCCATTTTTTTAGCTAGCCTTCATATCTTCTATTTACCCCTTGCGTGGAAAAATATTGAAAGTGAGTCTCAAAATATTTTGTTCATGCATAAACTAAAAAATTTGAAAGGAGAAACTTTGCCCCCTGTGTAGGCTCAAACCCATAATTTTTTTCTATGCGGCTTTGGTTGATGTTTGTAAATTATCAAGTTCTTCGAACAAGCATGCATCTCTTCTTTCATTTGAAAAATTATAGGAGATTCTTCATGCAATGGGCCTTCCATGCCCCCTGATTTCATATCATCTTTTGATTCTTTACTTCACAGGGTGTTTGCTGTTCACTTTGACAAAGAAATACAATACAAGAAAATGCAATGTGATATGCTCATGTATGCATGATATGCATGAATAACACTTATAGTGGTTTCGCCGACTCACAGACTGAGGTGATTTGTTGAAGTGTTCTCACAGATTTCATTCAGATGCTCGTTCAAGTCTTGCATTGGAATGACAAAAGGCTTCCCATTTAGGGCTTCTATCTTCAAGATGTTGAAAATATGAGTTGTGAGACCCAAGCAGCGGAGTCAGGGATACATCCATTTCAAACTATGATTCAGCATGTCAGTTGATAGCTTCTTCATAGTCTTGCCAATAATCATTTACTTTGCCCAGTGTGTCCTTTGAGGTTCGACTGTTCAACATATTTCCCTTAACTTAAAGGTTTTTATAACAAGAAAATGGTTCTTTTTTTTTTTAATCAAACGCTAACTTTGTCAAACCAATGTCATTGTACCTCAGGACTTGATTTTTAGAATTAAAATATCTATAACATGACAACCCTAGTTACCATGCTAAACTCGGGAATCATTTTTATTTAAGCAAGAATTGTTGCACTTCAGATAGGCACATACACATTACTTGGCCAAAGGTCTCATTAAGTTTGAATATCATCTATCTCATATGCATGCTTATTCAAACTATCTCCACTAATAGACTCTACCTACCAAGAGATATCAACAGGTCTTTGATAGACTTGAAATAGGGTCTATAAGGGACATGGGTTAAATGAAGGTCATTTGTAAGTTGGAGTCATTGTGATACTATGGGCAAGCCTTCACACTACAAAATTTTTATTGGAACTTTAGACAGCTGGGAGCATGAAAAGATAGTGCTTTGAACATTCTTCTTTCCTTTTGACGTTAATCTGGATCTTGATTGGGATAGTCTTTTCTCTTATAAAAGGTTGATACCCACATTCCTTTCTTTTCTTTTCTTTTCTTTTCTTTTCTTTCTCTTTCTTTTTCTTACTCCTTTTTTTTGAGCATTTTATCATTTTGACCTTCTTTCCTGTAGGACTATCAAGAACTGGGTGACCTTTTTCCTTTTTCTCCGATTTTGATTGAATCTTTGGTTGGGTTGGACCAATTCAAGTCAAGTTGTCCTTATAAACCAAATGGAAGTCTTTTGATGCTTTAGGCAAAAGAGAACTTGGTTGGCTTTCTGAACCATTTTGGGTTTTATTTTCTTTTCTTTTTCTTATTTTTTTTCTTTCTTTTTCCTTTCTTTCCTTTCTTCTTTTTTTCTTCGTCCTTTTTTTTCTTCTTTTTTCTTTTTCCTTTTTTTGGTCCTAGCTCCAAAAGAGTTGTCTTATTTGTACCAACTTGTATTTCTGGTAATGGATAAGTAGAGTGGTATTAATCTGCTTCAATCCTAACTTTATCTGTGATATTTGGTCTAATTCAGGTGAATTTCAACTACCCTTATGGTTTTAAGAACATCAACTATCCTTACAGTCTTGGCTATGCATTCCTTTCTTTTTGATCTTCTTACCTCTTCCCCTTAGTGATCATAAGTCTTATCAAAAGCATCACAACTGTGGAAAGGTTCTTACGACTTTGGTACTATTAGGCTCGGGGCCTTAGAGAACACAGACCTAAACCCAGAGAAAGTGGAGTTGCCACCCAAATGGGCCGGGAAAAAGAAAGGGGTGGATGACTCAATTTCTAAGGAATCCCCAACCCCTTAATGGGTTTGAAAAGTTAGGTACATATGGGGAAGGTGAGAAATAGCCCAGCAACCCCACAACGCTCGGTTCATTGGAACCGGCCTCCTCTTCAGGTCTTAATATTATAAAATTCTTAAATATAATGATATTATCCATACTACATGCGATCATAAGAATAAATAAATACTTTTTTAAAATCACAACGATGTCCAAACAAAATAAATAAATGGACACCCATCCGAGGATGGAAACGTGCCCTTACATCGTCCATGTCTAAAAATAAATAGAACACCCACCGAAAGGTGGAAACGTGTCCATTACATTAATTCCAAAATATGAAGATAACTTAAATTACATGAAAATTAATTAATGAGGTACCCAATCATGGAAACATACCTCTTACAATTTTAATAAACAAATAATGATTGAAAAAATATTCATCCATGATAAATTAAATAAATCAAACGTCATAATTAAATAAATTAATCATCAAGACATATAATAAACTACATAATCAAATCTAAAATTAGATAAAGCAATAAATATATAAATTTAGGTTTACATCTTGAATTCGGGATTCTAGGGTTTTTTAGGGTTTTAGATGAGAAATTGTGATTTTATGGGTATTTGGAATCAAACTAGGGTTTTAGGACTTTAGAAAATAACATTAGAGTTGTAGGGTTTTTGGATTGGGATTTAGGGTTAGTGTTTTAGGATCCGGGTTTTAAGGTTTTGAACCTTGGTTTTTTAGATTATGATTTTGAAATTAGGGTTTGGGGATTGGAAGAAACAAGTTACTATAGTATTTATAAATAAAAAATCATGTACTAAAAAATTATCAGTTTAAACACGTTTAGATTACTGGAATTAAAATATTACCGAGATCAATTTGCATGAAGGATAGTCAACATTATATGGAGAATTAATTTGCATGAAGGATAGCTATTCGAAACTGAATTTGGGTGCTCGACCTAAAACTAGATTTGGGTTCTCAACCCAAAAACTGAATTTTGAGTGCTCGACCTGAAACTAGATTTTGGGTGATCCACCCACAACTAAATTTTGAGTGCTCGACCCAAAACTAAATTTGGGTGTTCGACCCAAATTGGATTTTGACTGACCTTTTATCAGTTGAGAATTCTGGCCAAACCAGCTATTCCATTTTTTTTTTGTTCTTCCTTTTGCAAAAAAATTAGCTATTTTTTAATTGGCCCACATATCTTTTCCTTGTTCCCTAAATGGAAAAATATTTGAAAGTGATGAAAATATTTTGTACACGGATAAACTCAAAAATTAAGAAGGAGAAACTTTGACCCCTGTGTAGGCTCAAACCAATGATTTTTCTCATGCAGGCTCTGATTGATGTTTGTATTTTATCTGGTTTCTTGCATAAATATGCATTTCTTCTTTTTCAAAATGACTTGGAACTTTATCAAGCAATGGGCTCTCCATGCCCCCTGATTTTATACCAGCTTCATCTTTGCTTCATAGAGTATATGTTGTTCACTTTGACAAAGAATAGACAATACAATACAAGAAAATGCAATGTGATATGCTCATGTATGCATGATATGCATAAATAACACTTACAGTGATTCTATTGACTCAAAGACCGAGGTGATCAGCTGAAGTGTTCTCATCGATTCCTTTCAAATTCTCATTCAGGTCTTGCTTTGGAATGACAAAATGCTTCACATTTATGGCTTTTAACTTCAAGAAGTTAAGAACATGAGTGGTGAGGCCCAAACAGCATAGTCAGGGGATACATCCATTTCAAACTATGTTTCAGCATGTCAGTTGGTAGCTTCTTCATGACCTTGTCAATAATCATTTATTTTGCCCAATGTGTCCTTTGAGGTTCGATGGTTCAACAAACTTCTCTTAACTTGAAGGCTTTATATGACAAAAAATATTTTTAAAAAAAAAACTTTACAATTATATTTTGGCTTTGTCAAATCAGTGTTATTATACCTCAGGACTTGATTTTTCAAATTAACTTATCTATAACATGACAGCCCTATTTACCGTACTAAACTCGAAAATCATTTCTATTTGAGCAAGAATTGTTGCACTTCAGATAGGCACATACACATTACTTGGTCAAAGATCTCATTTGAGTTTAAATATTGTCTATCTCATATGCATGCTTATTCAAACTATTTCCACTAATAGACTCTACAAGAGAGATCAACGGGTCTTTGATAGGCTTGAAATGGGGCCTATAAGGGACATGGTTTAAACGAAGGTCATTTTGAAATTGGAGCTGATGTAATACTATGGACAAGCCTTTACACTATAAACTTTTTGTTGGAACTTTAGACAGTTGGGAGCATGAAAAGATAGAGCTTTGAATATTCTCCCATCTTCTTGGCATTAATCTAGATCTTGATTGGGACAATCTTTTCCCTTATAAAAACATTGATACCCACATTCCTTTTCTTCTTCTATTCTTTATTCCTTCTTTCTTTGAACATTTTATCGTTTTGTCCTTCTTTTCTGTAAGACTGTCAAGTATAGGACTTTCAAGAACTGGATGACCATTCTCCTTTTTCTCTGATTTTGATTGAATCTTTGGTCAAACTATCCTTATAAACCAAATGGAAGTCTTTTGCTGCTTTATGTAAAAGAGAACTCGGTTGGCTTTCTAAACCGTTTTGGATTTTATTTCTTTTTCTTTTTTCTTCTTTTTTCTTTCTTTTTTTCTTTCTTTTTCTTTTTTTTTTCTTCTTTTTTTATGGTCTTGACTAGGCATTCCTTTTTTTTTTTTATCTTCTTGCCTCTTCCCCTTAGTGATCATTAGATTTGTCATAAGCATCACAACTGCTCAGGGTAGGTTGTTGGGGTTTGTAAGCTAATGAAAAGAAAGCTAAAATTTTATGAAGGCTCAAAGGGACAATTAGGGATTGATATTTAATTGAGTGGATGCTAGTTGTTGACTAACCAAATAGTGCCTAGATCATGTTCTAAGACTGACTAGGACCTAGACAAAGATAATTATGTAGGAGCCCTCTCTAAGTAAGCATACACAACTCAATGCTATAGAGCAATTCCCTTACCTAGTAAAGTCATTCTAATCATGATGCATAGATACGCTGATTTATAAATATCAAGTTAAATTCATCATCGGTTGAGCACCAAAATAAACAATTATCATCAAAAATTTTGACGAAAATAATTTATTTCAAGCAACTTTAAATTTGAAAAGCACGATTGTTCCATAAAACACCAAATAAAGAAAATAAAACAAACAAAAAACAAACAAGCCAAGGAAAGTTTGTTGAGTTAAGCTTTTTCTTCACATCTTCAATATTCCTATCTTGAAAAGATGATAAGACAAGATCTTCCTCCAATCCTCCTCCTACCATGAAAGTTGCTGGTGGTGGCACTCTTTTGAACCTAGGCAGAGGATTGCTTTTGGTTTTGGGCTTATTCGGCTCGGGTAGCTTACCCCTATCAATCAAATCTTGGATCTCATGCCTTAGACGAGCACATTTATCCGTTTCATGCCCTTGCATTTAATGAAATTGACAGAAGGGCTCGGCATTAAAGTTTGGTGGCAAGGATTATGTAATGGTCGAGGAGCCAATGGTTGTAACAGCCCCTTCTTCTGTAGCTTGTTGAAAACCCAAGATAGAGGTTTTCCCAACTTTGAGAACTATCTTCTTTATCCTTGACCAGTTGCATTAACATCAACTTCCTTTTGCGTGCTTTAATTATTAGACTGGTAGTTTCCCTTCTCGTTCCTCTAGTAGTTTCCCTTCTGCCTTTCCCATTCTTCAATTTATAGACTGGCTTGGAGAAGATCTTTGAAATCCCGGATGAGTGTATGAGACATCTTTTCATGAAGACTACGCAACACCTCTCTCACAATCATCCTAATCTGATTTGAATCATCAGGCCTCTTCTTGAGCAAAGTAGCCTTATTTCTCCATCTCTTTACATAATCAACAAAGTTCTCATTTGGTCTTTGCCTAATGGTCTCCACCTCCATCAAGGTAACTTCCAGCTTGACATTGTACCCATACTGTTGAACGAAGGCTTTGTACAACATGTCCCATTCTTTTTGGGTACTTTCTTCTAAGGTATTGAACCAATTTTGCACAACAGGATCCAATGAGAGCATAAAATACCTCAGAGATTGAGCTTTAGTAGCTTTGGAAGATTGCATGGCAGTGATGTATTGTTTGACATGTAAGTGAGGATTTCTTGTACCATTGTACCTAGCGAAGGAAGGCATCTTGAACTTGTAAGGGACCTCCTCATCTTGTTTGAACAACTTGTCAACCTCTGACATTTCTTCAATTTTTAGCTTCTTCTCGAATTTCTTCTCCAAATCAGCAACAAATTTCTCAACATCAGAAGTTTCAGTCTTTTCCATAGTTGCTCTTTCCACAACCCTCGTCTCTTTCTTCTTATCTTGAGGATCTTGGAAGTATTGAGCCTAGTCATCATCATCATCAATGACTACTTTGTCATCCTCAAAAGCCACTTCAACTGCCTTAGCCTTCCCTTTGTCTTTCAGCTTCTTGGTGTTAGCAGATGCCTCAACATTATTCCCTAAAATTGCAACCAATTGGTTCTTCATGGTCTCAGCTAGGGCCTCCTTTAGTTCTTCCATTTTGGCATTAAGGGCATCATCTACCATTCTTTGAATTTGTTTGGGCTCCATTGCTTTTGGTGAGAAAGTAATTGAGTTGATGCTGGATTCTTCATCTCCAGGTAGGTCAGATTGCCATAGGCTTTTGAACTACTATAATCTAGAGCTGTGAGCTAAAAAGGATTAATGATATGTGATGCAAATGCATGTATGCATGTATGCACAGATAACTATCAAACAAAGATAATTATGACATTCCTTCCAACCTTATAACTTTCACACATGAATAGCGAGTCTCTTTTCTTAGGTATATGGTCAATCAAAATACCAACATGGGATATTTTGTTATCGAAAAGTTCCCTCAGACGGTTTAACCAATAGTTGCAGTTTCTAACATAGAAGTCGGTCCATGATAATTCCCATAAATTAAGCTTTAATCCATTGAATCTCAACTAAAATAGCTTTTATGCTTGATTGAATTAAAGCAGAATTAATAGGTTTATCATAAATAGATTTCTTATTTTGAAAAAGTAACTAATGATTCATGCCAAAAATAAGCCCATGGTTAATAATTCTTAGTATAAACTAGGCTCACAATTGATTTTTGGTATTTCCATAATTGACCTAAATATTTGTAAGCTCTTTAAGAAAAGGTTGTATTTTTGGATGAAGTGAAAGATAATTTGGTTTGTTTGGGCCATAAGGTGTAAAAAGATTTTTGACTCATTTAAAAGTTTTTAATGTCCAAAGACCTTCTTAAAAATTTTAAAAATAGTTTTGGTCTTTTGGATCTTAAAGGAAAAGAATTATTTTTGAGCTTACAATATAGGTAGGTCATATTAGAAAAAGAACAAACCAAATAAGCCATGGTTCAAACCAAGGTATATCAATCATAGTCAAATAATAAGCATTTGGGGTAAAACCTAAGGAAAGTAACTAGGCCAATTACATGAGCTTTAGTCTTTGGGTTTAAAGGCTTAGGTTCCCATAGCAAGTATATACCAAATGGCACAAGGCTATGAGTGGTTATGCCATGCTCGATCTCCATATCTTGAGTGAAATTATGGCATCCCTTACATGACACAACACGGGTAACACAGGAGTCCTAACTCGCGCACACAATGCAATCTAATATGATGCAATGGATAATATCATGATAAGAAAGAATAGAATAATATAAAGACCAATGGAATCAACTTTGCTTATCCCCAGTGGAGTCACCACTGTGAGCGGGGATTTTCTCCCCCACTCTCTGTTGAATGGTTCTTGCGACTTCGGCACTGTTAAGCTCAGGGCCTTAGAGAACACCGGCTTAAACCCGGAGAAAATGGAGTCACCACTCAGACGGGACAGAAAAAAGAAAGGGGTGGATGAATTAGCACCCCCCTAATGGGTTCGAAAAGTTGGGTACGTGTGGGGAAGGTGAGAAATGGCCTAGCACCACCACAACGTCCGGTTCATTGGAACCTATCTCCTTTGCAAGTCTTAATATTCTAAAATTAATAAATATAATGATATTATCCATACTACATGCAATCATAAAAATAAACAGATACTTTATTAAAAATCTTAGCAATGTCCAAACAAAACAAATAAATGGACACCCATCCAAGGATGAAAACATGTCCTCACATCATCTAATATCTAAAACTAAATAGGACACCCACCGAAAGGTGAAAACGTGCCCTTTACATTGATCCAAAAATTTTAAAATTAATTAAATTACATGATGCTCACAATATGAGGTACCCAAAATATCAAAACATACCTCTTACAATGTTTTGAAACCAAAGCAAATCAATAAAAATAACCAACCATTCATCATTAGTAAATTATTCATCAATGACATGAACCATCAATCAAAATATATAATAAACATACATCTAATTTAAATAAAGCAGTAAGTATATAAATTTAGCGTTTATGCATCAATTAGGGTTTCTTGAATAAAATTAGGGTTTCATAGGTTTTATGTTTAACAATTAGGGTTTTTTAATTATTGGATTAGTCAACTAAGAAAAATTTAATATAAAAGAAATAACATAGCTATTGGATGGACAAACAGGTTGAATTAAATATTATATTTGAAATAAATTAGGGTTTGAAACTAAAGAATGGATGTTTTGGATTTAAGGTTTTTGGAAGTTTTATGAAAATAATATTAAGGTTTAGGGTTTAAGTAAATAAAATTGAAGCTTATGAAAATAGGATTAAAAGTTAGGCGTTTGGAAAGAATAGGCTACTGTGAATTTTAGAAAAATAGAATGGATTATGGTTTTGAGAAAACAGATTATTGTTTTGTGGTATTAGAAAAATGCAATTAGGGTTTTAGACTTCAAAAATTAATTTAATGGGTATTGAGATATTAGGATTTTGAAAAATATTTTTTTAGGGTTTTAAATAGAGACTAGATGGTAAATAAAATAATTGAACAATGTACTTAAATAAAAACCCATCTATTTTATGCTTAAATAATTGATCAAACTGAATAATAAGGCTACTGTAAATATGAACAAGTTAATAAAAACTCAAACCTTCGTTATTGGTTCCACCACAATTTTAATTCTAGTTGAACAATAACAAAGATAGTGTGTACTGCCTTTTAAGGATTGTTTGTTTGATCAACATCTTGGGTTGTTGCTGGATGATTATTTGTCGCTTGCTGCCTCTTGCTCCTTCTTTCACAAGTCCAAGGTTCTG
Organism: Garcia nutans; assembly: GCA_947685225.1. Classification (NCBI taxonomy): domain Eukaryota; kingdom Viridiplantae; phylum Streptophyta; class Magnoliopsida; order Malpighiales; family Euphorbiaceae; genus Garcia; species Garcia nutans. The sequence goes on along the minus strand of CANTUV010000003.1, from coordinate 7,281,952 downwards.
AGTAAATTGCTAAAAAGAGACCGAATAATTCTTGAGTAAAATTCCCCCTCCCCTTCTGTGTTTTAAATGTAGTATTTACAGGCAAAAAATAAAAAAATCTAGTATGTTAAGGAAATTAAAAATTGTTTTGGAAATAAAATAAAAAAACCAAGAAAAATAAGGTTTCGAAAAAAACTGCACTCGAGCCCGGGCGAGACTGGCACTGGGCGAGCTAGGAGTGAGCTGTTGCTGGGCGCTAGCAAAATTGCACGCGAGGCCAATTCGTCGCCGATTTTTTTTATTATTTATACATATATTTTTAAAAATAAATAAATAATAAATAAAAAGTAAAATAAATATTTTATTAAAGTAAATAATAAATAATAAATATTTATAATAAATAATAAATAAAATAAATAAATAATAAATAATAAGTAAAATAAATCAAAATAAATATTAAATATTAAAATAAATAATATATACCACAAAAATTATTTCGGACTGTTTTAAAATCTTTCGACTGGACTAGATCAAAAATTAAGGGTCTACAACTAGGTTTATGCTTTTAAATTTAGACCAAATTTAGATTAGCCTTTTTAATTGGGATCGAACTAGCTTAAAGCCAAAATTAAGGTTCTACAGTTTTTCCCCTACTTGAACGATATTGAATTCATTTAATGAGTGAAAAGCAACATGATTTTGAGTTGATTTTGGATAAGGATGGGTTCTGGATCCGAGAATTAGATTTTAGGTTCTGGATCCGAGAATTAGATTTTAGGTTCTGGATCCGAGAATTAGATTTTAGGTTCTGAACCCGAGACTGGATTTGGATTCTAGACCAGAGATTATATTTGAATTCTGGACCCGAGACTGAATTGGGTTCTGGACCTGAGACTGGATTGGGTTACGAATCCAAGACTGGATTGAGTTGTGGACCCAAGAATGATTTGGGTTTTGGTCTCGAGACTAGATTTGGATTCTAAATTCGAGACTGGATTGGGTTATGAACCCGAGATTGGACTTAGGTTCTAGACCAAAGATTGGGTTAGGTGCTAGAACTGAGATTAGATTTGAGTTCTTGTACGATATTGGATTAGATTCTGGACCCAAGACTGAATTTGGGTTCTGGATCTGAGATTAGATTGTGTTCTGGACTCGAGACTGGATTAGGTTCTAAACCTAAGACTGGACTTAGGTTCTGGACCCGATATTGGTTTGGGTTATGGATCCGAGACTGAATTTGAATTCTGAACCTGAGACTGGATTGGATTCTGGACCCAAGATATCTGTAGCAAAAATAATTTCAACAGTCGGCAAAAAAATTTACAAAAAATTTAGCTATTTTTTAACAATCATTTATATTGGATACTCCTTATATACTCTTGCCCCCTGTATAAAAAATATTTTTTATTACTAAAAATATATTTTTAGACACGTATAGAAAAATATCTATTTACTATTCTAAATTTTAACTTTTCATAAATAAAGAGAATTGAAACTACTTACATGCGAAACGAAATATAGATACATTTCTTTAAAGCAACACATAAGCATCTTACCTTTTTAATTATTGAGTAAATGTATCGTACCTTTTAATATTTGTACAAAGCATTCCTATCAATTATTGTTCAAAATAAGCAGTATACTTTACTTTCCTTTCACTTCACCTCACGTCCTTCTATCCTTTTTTTTTCTTGGTCATTTGGCTATTTAAATGTTCAGAGCCTTGCAATTCATTTAACTCTGTTTTTCTTCACCTTAAACTTTCATGTTTCTTAAAATAAATTAATATTGCAATTGGAGGATATGCAATACACTTCAAGGACAGGGCCTCGGTCTAATGCTGAACTGCTAGACCATATTTGAACACATGAACATGGGATTGTTTCCCACTTAGCTTGGATGGATCTCCATCGTAGCACAGTCAAAAGGTTCGAGATAGATGTTATTTTTCTGTAATTTAATTACTTATTTGTACAAAACTAATTAATATATTTTATTAACCATTTATAATAAAAAAAATATGCATGAAAATAAAATTTCACGATTTACTTAGCAAATATTTACATGAGAAATGAAAATAAATATATAGAAATTTTTATCGTATATTTTTATATGAAAATAAATTCATCATTTTTTGTATATAAAAGTAAATTTGTAGAAAATTGTATTTTTTTATATGAAAATAAATTCATCATTTATATATATAATTAAATTTACAGAAAAAAAATTATTATTGTTTCTTATTTATTATTATTATTATTTTTTATTTTTTATTTTTTACTTATTTAATTAGTATTATTTTTGTTTGGCTAATATATGAAAATTATAGGATTTATGTAGTAACTATATGCATGAAAATAAATTAATGGGAGTTGTTTAGCAAAAATACATAAAATGGATAAATAAAGCTAGTATTAAAATGCAAATAAATTTATGCATAAATTGGAAATTAATTTTAATAAGATCTTAAGCATGAAAAATTAATAGAATTTATTTACCTTGTCTAACTTACCTGTCTAATGATAGCATGATGCCTGTGTCATCCGTGGTGGAGGGTGTGTTTATAAAGCCCGCTGGTGGTATAAATGGGAGCAAACTCCCATGAAAAGGATGGTTCGGGAATGTGGCTTCGAGGACTTCATCTTATAATTACCAACAAGAGGTTTTCAAATTGAGAGGAGTGTGGTCCAAGCACTTACAGAGATTATTGGAGAAATAACTATTGGCCTGCAATTTTGCTGCAATAATAGACCTTAAGTGCCATGGGATTCCAGTCCCTTTGACTGATAACATTTTAACACCGGCTGAAATTCGACAGTTGATTAGCGTAAGGCTAAAGTTCAAGAGATTATAAGATCAAAAATTAGCCAATTTGGGAGTACTGGATGAACTACACCAAAATAGTACATAGTGCAAAGGCTAAGCAATATACCCGAAAGCGCCTACTGTACCTATTAGCATCGACCATCCTATGTGGTACCGAGGCTACTATCCATCTGTCAGTGTTATGAGCCCTTGTCCACTTGGATCTTGTAGCACTTTATAATTGGGGATGTGAGTGGGATTTACGCCACCACTCCCATGTGGAATGGTTCTTGCAACTTCGATATTGTTAGGCTTAGAGCTTTGGAGAACACGGGCCTATACCTGGAGAAAATGAAGTTACTACTCTGATGGACCGAGAATAAAGAAAAAGGGTGGATGACTCGATTCTTAAGGAATCCCCAATCCCCAATTGGGTTTGAAAATTGGGTAAGCATGGGGATGTGAGAATGACCTAGTATCCCCATAGCACCCGGTTCATTGGAACCAACCTCCTTTTCAAGTCTAAATATTATTAAATTCTTCAGTTATTGAAATATCATCGATACTACATGCAATTTAAAATAAATAAACATTCATTGTATTAAAGCAAAGAAGGTCCAAACAGACAAATAAAAATGGGCACCTATATAAGATGGAAACATACTGATGCAGATCAGTTGGCGATGGAATTTATGGCCCGTTGGGACATAAAAAGCTGATAGTGAAGTTTGGTAAGGTTTCGGGCCACTTTCGGCAGTTTTCAGCTGATTGTCAAAGTGGTGTTCTGGGCCTTGGGCCGGCCATTCTGAAGCGAAACCGGCCATTCTGAAGCTGTGACGTCCGTCGCTTTTCGGCCAAATTCCTTCGTTTTGGGCCTCAAAATTGTGTTTTAATGTTTTGCCGTTTTATTTTAGTAATTTCAATTTGTTTTTGTTTTGGATTCCTTTTCCTGTTAGGTTTGGGATTTTTAGAGTTGTTTTAGGATTGTGAGAAGACTTTAAATATATGGTTTTGTAGCCTTAATTGGGCAGTTTTTGAATTTATTAATAATATTTCGTTTTCTTCCAAATTTCGGATTTTCTCTGAATTCGATCTTTGTTGCCTATTTCCTGGGTATTCTTAGAATCAACAGGTTTAGAAGATCTCCTTGACGGTATTCGTCGAATCAACGGCTTGGAGATAGTTATTCCGCTGCGTCACATACCCTTACAACAATTGTCCAATGTCCATAACTAAATAAAATAGGACACTCACCCTTTGGTAGAAATATGTCCTTTACATTTATCCCAAAACTTAAAATTAGTTAAATTACATTGAACTTAACAAATGAGGTACCCACTAAGTGAAAACATATCTCTTACATCCTTAAATCAAAATAAACCAATAAAAGCATTCAACAATTCATCACAAATAAAATAAAAGTAAATCATCCATCACAGGCTCACAACAATGAACCAAATAATTAAATCTAAGCTCTAATCTTAAGTAAAGCATAAAATATACAAAATTACGGTTTATTGGTGTGACTTAATATTTCTAGAGTTTTAAACATGCAAAATAGTGTTTTAGGATTAAATTAGGATTTTTAAATGAAAACTAGGGTTTTTAGAGTTTTTAGGATGAAAGCAAAGGTTTTACCTTTTGAAAATAATATTTATGGTTTTGGATGATCAAACTAGGTTTTTGTTTTTAAAAACATACAAATAGGGTTTTATGAAATAAACTAGAGTTCTTTGATCAAAACATATAAATTTAGGGTTAGAACATTTAATTTAAAACTAAACCTAATGGATTAGGGTTTATAGAAAATTGGTTATCTAAAGTTATGTTATTTAGATTGGGTTCACAATTTTAAAATACTGGAACAATTGCAAAATAATAGATGGAATAATACCAAATGTAGCTACTGTGAAAGAGTATATCAATTTGAATAAAAGAACAGCTACTGGATGAAATAAATATGAAGTAATATAAATAATAGAAGCTTGTTATAATTTTAAAGAATTAAGGAAACTAAAAATCTATTTGTTGGCTCCACCAAATTGAAAGAATATTGATCCAAGCTACTGCCTGCAACAATCTAAAGTTTTTGGCTCAGCAAGATGCAATTGAAGGCAGCTTTGATTCCTGCCTCCTGGTTGATGTGTATGTGTTTTGTTTCTTTTTAGCTAATTATTGTTGTTGTTGTTAATTAATGTTGTTTAACCTCTGTATTTATATGAAAAAGAGAGTTTAAAGCCCAAATCCTAATACACTAATCCAACAGCTATTCGAGTCTAATCATAATTAGGAAGTTTAAAACGATTAGTAAACCAAATTATGCTCGAATTAAAAGACCATGCCAATTCACCATGGTAAGCCATCCATGGTGAATCAAGTAAAGCCAATTTTCCATGGAGGCCCTCCATGGTGAATTGGCTTATGATTTTATATTTAGGGTTCGATCCAACTTGCTTTTGTATTTAAAAATTGAATCAAACCTGTTTTGGTCTTTAAATATTAGATCAAACTAGGTTTATGGCTTTAAATATTAAATTGACTTACTTTAGGCCTTTTAAAATTGGACCGACCAAATCCAAAGCTGCGAACTAGGTTTAAGCTTTTAAAATCAAACCAAATTTACCTTGGCCTTTTTTTAATTGGGATTGAACTAGCTTAAGGACAAAAATTAAGGGTCTATAGTTTGCCCCCTGGTTGAACGTTCTTGAATTCATTCAGCGAGTGAAAGGCAACATGACTATGAGCTGTATTTGGATAAGGATGGGTTTTGGACCCGAGGGTTGGTTTGGATTTTGTACTTGAGATTGGTTGGGTTCTGGACTAGAGGTTGGTTGGGTTCTAGACCTGAGACTAGTTTGGGTTCTGCACACGAGATTGGTTTTGATTTGGGTACTTCGACCTAAGATTGGATTTGATTTGGGTACTTAGACCCGAGACTGAATTTGATTTCTGTACTTAGACCCGAGACTGGATTTGATTTGGGTATTTGGACTCGAGATTGGATTTGATTTGGGTACTTCAACAAATCCATAAAATTGTGCCATCAGGATATTTCAACAAATTCGATATAGGCTGGGGAAATGTTCCATCAGGATACTTCACCAAATTCGATATAGGCTATGAAATCCTATATAGGATGGGAATTGTGCTTTAATGATACTTCACCAAATCTGATATAGGCTGGGGACTATGCCATCAAGTTACTTCACCAAATCCGATATAGGTTAGAGATTGCGCCATCAGAATACTTCACCAAATTTGATATGGGCTAGAGATTGTGCCATCAGGATGTACACAGCATGCTTATACGATCGTAATATACGTATACTAAATATAGAAATGCCACGGTTTACAAAACACACAAACCATCCTTTTAAATAATAATAACAATTTTAAAACATTTAAAGAAATTTATAAAACACAATAGACCGAAATGCTTATACAAGACGCAGCAGAAAATGTAACATATTTACAAATACATATACATCAAAGCTCAAGTTTTACAAAATAGAAAATATTTATACATGTTTGGCAATATGTCTTTGATCTTTAAGCTCCACTATCAACACTTCAAGATCTAGACTTTACTCGGCCTAGAGGAACTCTCCGGTTCTTCTCTGTCACCTGCGCAATAAACCATAATCACGCTAAGCCAACGGCTTAGTGGTATAAACTACAATATTATTATGCTTCAATGCCATGCTAATGTCATACAATTAAGTTTCAAGAACAATTCAAAAGAATATTATATTACAAACCTCACATTCGTCAATAACTTATCACAATATTCATTTGTTTCATCTTTCAAGAATCACAATTAAGCAAACACAAGCATGGGCCGAAAAAGAATCTAATATGTTATTTAAAGTTCAGAGTTACTGCTTTGGTCTATAATCATTATCATCAATACATTTATCCATGGATATCAACTAGATTTGAGCTTACGACCCAGTCATTTCACTCAATCTAGTTTCAATAATTTGTTTTTGAGGTTTACGACCCAGTCATTTCACCCCAAAAATATCACATTTATCATTTCACATTTTTCAAGTGGAATCGGCTTATGACCCGATCATTTCACTTATCTAGCGATTCATAGGCATGCCGCCAAAAGCAGAACTCTGAAAATTGAATTGACATATTAGGCACACAATAATTTCATTTATCTCATCATCAATTTCTTTTCATTTCATTTCTCATTTCATATTCCACAATCAAATAGGCAAATATGCCTCAATTATATTTCATTTACATGATCATAGCCAACAATCATGGCCTCATATCTCATATCATCTCAACTCACATTAAAACAATTTATCATATCATCATATCTTTCATATTTCATATTCCATGTTTCATTTCATCATCATCATATAAGCAAATATGCTTCAACTATCTTATTACATCATTATAACCAACCACATTGATTTTATATCTCATTATGTCTTACTTCATATTAAGTCAATTCATCATTTACGTGTACATAGTCAATGACATTAACACACATTTTAGATGCTCATCAATCATTCACATCATACCAAACATAACATTATTCATAATCATCAACAATGCATTAAATTTCCTAAAACATTTACCATCAAATGGATGTTAAGTCTCAACATCATATGAATGTATGCAATAATGTAGTTTATACTTACCTCAAGAACACTCACACAACTCTATACTCTTCTTTTTCCAAGAATTCTTCTCTTCTTAAATTAGGGCAAATCACCTTCTTCCAAAACCTAGTCCAAAAATGATACAATACATGAATTCCAATACAATTCATCACTTATTAACCTTATCTTAGACCTTTAGATCACAAATTACAACTCAACACCACTAACTAAAGCCCACGGCCGTGGCCACTCCAACCCCCACGGGCGTGGGTTAGAAAACACTTCTGCCCCAAAATGTTCAACACCCCCACGGCCATGGCATCTAAGGGCCACGGGCGTGGCATCCAAGATGCTACTGCCTCCAACCAAAATCATGTGTTCTAAACTTCTAACTTCATAAAACACAAACAACTTGAAGATCAACAAAAATAATTAATTAAACTCAACATCTACAACAATCACCAACTCAAAACCCTAATACAAACTCAACTCAAACACTTCCAATACCAACACCAACTTAACTTCTTATCTTAACTCAAAACCAACATCACAATCAATTAAATCAAACACACACCAACCCACTACCATCAACATAACCCTACCTTCAAATATTAATATTCAAACTCACACACAACTCCAAATAAAACAAGAGAAACCAAGAGAAAACTTACCAAAGTTGATGAAACTTCACAAATTCCAACTTAATCACATGAATCTTCCTTCAATTTGAGCTTAGAACAAACAAAACTCACTCTTGCTCTCTTGCTTTGGATGGCCGGCCAACAAAGGAAAAGGAAAGAAGAAGAAATAAAGCAAAGTCAATCTTCCCTTCTCTTTAAACCTCCACCAAGCAATCTAAAAAGAAAATTACTTAAATATCCTCTTCTATTTGTTTTAACTTCCTTTCACTTACTTGCCCTTTTTAGTAATTTCACACATAACAAAATAAATATCTTCTTCCTTTGACCATCCATTTGATTTGTGTATATGTTATATATATTTCCATATATACAACATATACACTCTCTCTTAAACTCTTTTCTCTTTCAAATTAACATATACATTTAATCCAAATAAAACAACAATTATAACAAAACTTCTAGGGCACACTTTGGGATATTACATTCTTCTAGCCGATTATTCTGATATTCTATCATCTAAGAATTTTGGCTTTCTTCTAGATGGTGGCTCCATTCTTCAATGGATTCTGATAACCTTCTATCATCAAAGAGTTCTAGCTTTCCTCTAGCCATCAGCTTCAGCTCTTCTACCAAAACATCAGGTATACATCTTTAACTGCCGGGTCTTCACCCTTTACAATGGATTTTCATCCTTGAACTTTGGGTTTTCTGTCACATCCCAAAGTTTAGGTAGTCGAGTATTAGGCAAGAAGGACATAAATAAGTGGTCAAATAGAGGCTCCAGATAGTCAAAAAAAAATCGGTGTGCAAAGGAGGCCCATGAAGTTGACGGGACATAAAGGTAATTTTTTGAAAGGCCGAGGACCTAAGAGTAATTTTCTAAAAAGTTGTGTCGGTTCTTAATAGTGACCCTAACGGATGCCATAAATGTATTCTCGGGATTAATCGGATCATAACCGTGGGTTTCAATTTTTCCCAAAAATGCACGGTTTAAAAGTTACAATCGATTAATCGCTGAAGGGTATTTTGGTATTTTTACACCCTAGACTATAAAATTACAGCACAAGAAAGTTGAGGGGGTCAAAATATGAATAAAAGGAAGCCTAATGGCTTGCCAAATAAATAGATAAAAGAAGAAGGCAAGTGAACCAATTAAAAGTGGCCATTTTTGCTATAAGGTGTACCAATTGGAAGCCAACATCTATACCAACATATTTTCACCACTTATGGCTGCCATTTGGATCAAAATAAGCTAAGGAAAGAAAATAAAAGCCCTCTCTTACATGGTGAACTCGTCCAAACCATAAGAGAAGGAAGAAGGAGGTGATTTTTCCAAAGTTTAAGGCTTTTGGTTGAAGATTTTGGTGACAAACAAGATTATAAGGTAAGAGAAATCTATCTCTAGTTTTAGTTTCATGGATTAATGGTTAATTTAAGAGATTGACATTAGGGTTCATGTAGCTAGATTTGGAGAAAATTCAAGAAATAATTATTTGAAGGATTTGATGAAAGAAATAATGGTGTTTAATGGTGAAAATAAGCTAGCAACCATTAGAAAAATCATAAGATAAGGCTATGTCTACACCTAGGGTTCTTACCTTTGTATATGTGATGTTAAATTTCATAGGAAATCAAGGAGACAAGGAAGGAAAGGAAGTGATATAGATAAAGGACTAAGAAAAAGCAAGGATAGGTACTTTAACTAATTGTTTATTCAATTTCTTGAAATTTTTCTGTTTTAGAATTAGTGAAATGTTGTGACTTGTATGATTTTTAATTAAATATAGAAAAATGTTCTTGAAGTGAATTTTGGATATGTTGTTTTCTAGTGAGTCTAGTATTTGACAAAAATAATTTGGAACCACATTGATTGAATTTAATTTACGGAATTCACAAAATACAGAACTGCTGCCAGGATGCAGGGCAACTGGAGCAGTCTGGTTGGGTGAACTACTTGACCAAGATTTTGTGCCCAGTTTGATCTGAAATTTTAAAGGAATGATTTTAAAATATAATACTAAATTCTGTAAAAATTTTAGAGTTTTTAGTCAACTAGATTATTTTATACAATTTTTCAAAATAAAGATCAAGTTGAGTCCAAAACCAGAATTTACTATTCATATGGTCATTTTGCTAATATTCATTTGGTCATTTTTCAAAAGTAATCCAATTGATTCCTTATGTATATAAATGAGCATAATATGTTATTAAAATGACAAAATATGATATTTCACGTTGAAATAATATAAGAAACATAAGTCGATAATTGTATAATGCATATTCGATTAAGAAATGGCATGAAAATTTTGGCTCCACTGGGTATCTGGGATAGTACTGAGTAGGGTAAGGGTATGATATATCATATTATATGCAGTGCTGCTTTAATATAGGACTTCGGTCCAAGTTATATAGGGTGACAACCCGAGCTATATAGGACTTCGGTCCGAGTTATATAGGGCAATCGCCCGAGTTATATAGGACTCCGGTCCGAGGGCTTCAGCCACAGATTTCACAGGGCTTGGTCCGCAATTTTTTTAGGGCCACAACCACACAATATATATACAGTTGTTTCAGTTAGTTCCTTACCATACATTAGTCTACCAAATTACCTTGTGGAGCGAACTGATAAAATGATAATAACTGAATATATGACATGTATGGATTGTTTTTACTGTGATATTATTTTTCAATACGACTCATTGCTTTTAAAAGTGCATTATGTTTTTATTATTTATTTTTCGTAATTAGTTAAAGTACCCACTAAGCAATGCTTAGCGAGTTTAGTTTCTTCTAAACTCGTAGGCTATTAGCAAGGAGCCAGTAGCGAGCAGAGGAGTCCTGCGATCTGTCGGTCATCAACAAACTTAGGTGGTACTCTTTATTTTGTATTTTGGTATTAGAAATTGGCATGTACTTATTTGAACAATACAAAGAGATAACTTGATGTAGCATGTAAATCTAGTAATGTATAATAACTGTATGGTTTTAAATTGAGTTGGGTTGTGAATATAGAAGTGTGAATTCTTCTTGCAGGATTGTAGTTGAGGTTATAAGGGTGGATTATTGGGAGTGTGCTTGAGTTGAATTATGAAACAAAATGTTTTTCAAAAATAAGAAAAATCAGTTTTGTCGACACTTGGGACCTAGAATTTTAAAGGAGACTCCGTCAAAATTTTTGGAAAATTTTTATAAGGAACATTAAGTAAGCTGACATAACCAGAGCTCGTATCCCGATGTAGCATTCCTCCTCGGCTTATTCATAGGTCGGGAAGGGGTGTTACATTTTCACCCTTCAAATGGATCTTCATCCTTGGACATTGGATCTTCACTCTTTAAAAATGGATCTTCATCCTTTGGACATCAGGTCTTCACCTTTCAAAAATGGATCTTCATCCTTTGGATATCGGATCTCTACCCTTTGAAAAATGGATCTTCATCCTTTGGACATCGGATCTCCATCCTTTCAAAAATGGATCTTCATCCTTTGGACATGGTCTTTGAACTTCAACAATAGATCTTCATCCTTTGGATATTGGGTCTTCGTACTTTAATAATGTATCTTCATTCTTTGGACATTTGTCTTGTATTGGCTTCAGCTCTTCTAGCTAGACTGATCTTTTGTCTTTTGCATCTTTATTCATTTTGGGAGTTCTTAATTTCTTCTTATTACATTCTTTTAATTCCTCCTTTTGCAAAAAAATTCAATTATTTTTTAGCTAGCTAGCCCTCATATCCTTTCTTTGGCCCATGCATGGCAAAATATTGAAAGTGAGTTTGAAAATATTATGTACACGCATAAACACAAAAATCAAAAAGGAGAGGTTTTGTCCCCCGTTTAGGCTTGATCCAATGATTTTACTCCCATGTTGGCCTTAATTGATGTTTGCATTTTTTTCTGGTTCCTTGCACAAGCATGCATCTCTTCTTTCTTTTGTAATGGCCCTTCCATGCCCCCTGATTCCATATCTGCTTCTCAATGCTTGCTTCATAGTGTTTTGATGTTAATTTTGATAAAGAATGGACAATACAAGATAATAAAATGCAATGTGATATGCTCATGAATGCATGATATGCATGGGTGATACTTACAGTGGTTCCATTAACTCACAAACTGAGGTGGTCAGCTGAAGTGCTCCCATTTATTCATTCCAGATGCTCGTTCAGGTCTTACATTAGAAGAGTAAAGGACTGCACACCTAGGACTTTATTTTCAAAATGAAAACATGGGTAGTAGGGACCAAGAGCAACATAGTTAGAGACACGAGAGACATCCATTTCAAAAAAACTGGTTGCCAATTTAATGGCATGACCTTGCAAGTGATCCCACTTTTTACCCAATATATCCTTTGAGGTTTGGCAATACAACATACTTCCCTGAACTTGAAGGCTCGTATGACAAAAACACTCTTTTTTTAAAATTTTCAAATCACATTTCAACTTTGTCAAATAAGTGTTAATATATCTCAAGGCTCGATTTTTTAAATTAACATATCTATAACATGACAACCCTAGTTACCGTACTAAACTTGAGAATCATTTCTATTTAAACAATAATTGTTGCACTTCGAATAGGCACATACACATTACTTGGCTAAAGGTCTCATTGAGTTTAAATATTGTCTACGTCATATGTATGCTCATTCAAACAATCTCCATTAATAGACTCTACCTACCAAGAGAGATCAACAAGTCTTTAATAGGCTTGAAATGGGGTCTATAAGGGACATGAGTTAAGTGAATGCCATTTTTAAATTGAAGTTGATGTAATGCTACTGATAAATCTTCACACAACTAACTTATTCTCAAAACTATATGCTTTTAAAAGCATTCTTAAAATTTGGGCACCATTTTCTCCTGCTAGGCGTCTTGTTATATGGCTCCATGAAAAGATAGAGCTTGAATGTTCTTCTATCTTAAGAGTTTCAATATTTCAAACTTGGAGCTATGTTGGATAAAATGAAAGATGGACTTTCTCTTATTTATTTGATTTTTATTGGAGTCTTTGCTGGGCTGGACCAATTCAAGTCAATCTGTCTATATAAAAAGAACCTTATTGGCTTTTTGAAGGCCCTTTTTTGGTTTTTTTTTTCTTTTTTTTCTTTCTTTTTTGTATCTTTCCTTTTCTTTCTTTTTTCTTTTTTCCTTCTTCTTTTTTTTTAATATTATTATTTATTATTATTATTTTCTATTCTTCTTTTTTCTTCTTTTTTTCCCTAGCTCTAAGAGAGTTGTCTTATTTGTACCATCTTATGCTTCCGACTATGGATGAGTGGTGTAGAGTGAGTTTACTTCAACAAAGATGAATCCTTTGTTACCCTGATATCATCTCAATAATTCTATGTTATTATATCTAATTCAAGTGACCTTCAATTATACCTATAGTCTTAACTATGTATCCTTTTCCTTGATCTTTTTTTTATCCTTAGTATCTCAGTGATAATAAGACTTGTCATAGATGTCACAACAGCTCAGGGTAAGTTATTGGGGTTCATAAGTAAATAAAAAGCAAGCTAAAATCTTGTGAAAGCTCAAAGGAACAAACTAGGAATTGATGTTAACAAGGTGGATTTCAGTTGTTGGCTTGCCAAACAATGCCTAGATAATTTCTCTCTTAAATAAGTAGAGTTCAATTTTGCCTCGAAATTTTATCAAAGCATGTTTTAAGATTGACTATACCCTAGACACTCATAATTATGCGGGAGCCCTCTCTAAGTAAACATGCACAGCTCAATGCTATAGAACAACTCACTCATCCATTAAAGTCATTCGAATTATAATGCATAAATATACTAATTTGTGAAAGATTCGTCATTGGTTGACCACCAAAATGAACAAAACAATTTAATTAAAGTAATTTATTCAAATAATTCTTAATTTGAAAAAAATAATTGTTATGGAAAACATTAAAGAGAGAAAATGAAACAAAAACCAAACAAGCCAAGAGAAGTTTATTGAGTTGGAGTTAAAAAAGTGCTTCATCTACTTGGACACATCAGGAGTAAGGATTATGCTAGCTTGGGTCATTTTCAATTGCTTAAGGACAACATCGTCTTCTTCCTTCTTTCCTTCTATCTTAACATCTCTACCTTTGTCAGTCTTCACTTCTTTTGGAGGAGCATTTCCATTGGACTTGCTAGAGCGAGTATTCAACACTTCTTCTTTTTCCTTCAAGCTCGAATCAGGACCATTCTTCTTCCTTAAATTCTAATCTCTCATTACTGTCAATAAAATCCCAAGACTCATTTGCAGCATAATTGGTCACTAACCTCTCAACCTCAGTTGATTCAATCTTATTTAACAACATCAACTCTTTAGTGATTTCTCCATCTACATCTTGAAAAAATGAAAAAACAAAATCTTTCTTCAACCCTCCCCTATCATGAAGGTTGTTGGAGATGGCACTCTTCCAAACATAGGCAACGGACTGCTTTTAGTGCTAGGCTTATCAAGCTCATCCTTAATCAAACACATTTATCTATCTCATGCCTTGCACTTGATAGAATTGACAAAAGCCTTAGCATCAAAGTTTGATGCCAAGGCTTGTGTAGAGCTCAAGGTACCAATGGTTGTAGCAAATCCATCTTCATTAGATTTTCTATCATCTTTGACAAAGGTTCCCCTAGGTCTAAAAATTTATGCTTCTTTGTTGGTTCAATTGTTGCATTTATCTCAACACCTCTTCTTTCCCTTGACTTTGCCCACTAAGGTGGCAGCCACCCTTATTGCTCCACTTAGACAACACATGGTTTGATTGGTCTTGTAGAATAGGGACTAACCCCTCATTTCTCATTTCATCTCTATCAGTGGACTTGTTCTTTATTTTAGTGGGACATTCCTCATGACATTGTTGATGATCTCCAAAACCTCAACCGTTTGGGTCTTTATAATCCCAGACAATTGATCACGTAGCTCGGCCATCCTTATTTTAAGAACTTTATTGACTATATCCCTAAGTTCGTTACTATCCATCTTCCAAATAAAGCGCTTAAATCAGAATCACTGGCGTAGGTACTATTTTTTGTATCCTTCAACTACTGTACTTAAGGTCTGCGAGTTAGAAAGGATTAATGACATGTAATGCAATGCATGTATGCATAAAAAAAATCAAGCAAAAAAAGTAAGAACAACCTTTCCAACCTTATATCACCCACACAAGAATGGTGAGTCTCTTTTGTTAGGTATATGTTCAAAAAAATATCAACATGGGATATCTTATTTTAGAAAAATTCACTCGGATGGATTAACCAATAGTTGTATTTTCAAACTTAGAAGTCAATCCATTATAATTCTTATTAATTAATTCTTAATCCATTAGGCCAACAAAGGGATAGCTTTTATGGCATATTATTGATTAAAACCAAATTAAATAGTTTATTATAAATAAATTTCCCATTTGAAAAAGTAACTAATGATTCAAGCCGCAAACAAGCTCATGATTAATAAATCTTAATGTAAATTAGGCCCACCATTGACTTAACTAGTTGTAAGCCCATTTAAGAAAAGGTTGTAATAAAAGTTTACAGGAAAAATAGTCTTGAGATCATCTTTTGAAAATATGTAAAGGCCCTGTGCAAAACGGTTTGCTTAGAAATAAATTTTGGGCTTTAAGTTTGGGCTATGAGGTGGAAAAAGATTTTTGACCCATCTTAAAAGTTTTTCATATCCAAAGACCATCTTGAAAAAGAGTTTAAAAATATTTTTGGTCTTTTGACTTAAAAAGAATAAAACTATTTTAAGCTAACAATATAATTATGTCATATTAGGAAAAGAACAAACTAAATAGGTCATAGTTCAAATCAAGATATATCAATCATAGTCAAATAATAAGCATTTGGGTAAAAACTTAAGGAAAGTTACTAGGCAAATTACATGAGTTTTAGTCTTTAGGTTCAAAAGTTTAGGCTCCCATAGTAAGTATATAATAAAAGGCATGAGGCTATGAGTGGTTATCTCATGCTCGATCACCATACCTTGAATGAAAATATGGTATCCCTTACATAACATAACATAGGTAATATGGGCATCCTAACTCACTCACATAATGCAGTCTATATGATGCAATGGATAATATTATAACAAGAAAGGATAAAATAATATAAAGACTAATGAAATTAACTTCTCTTATCCCCAGCGGAGTCGCCATTATGAGCAGGGATTTATGGCCCCACTCCCATATGGAATTATTCTCGCGACTTCGGCACTGTTAGATTCAGGGCCTTAAAGAACATGAGCCTAAACTCGAAAAAAATAGAGCCGCCACCCGGATGAGTCTAGAATAAAAAAAGGGGTGGATGAATCCCCAACCCCCTATTGGGTTTGAAAAGTTGGGTATGCATAGGGAAGGTAAGAATGACCCAGCACCCCCACAATGCTCAATTCATTAGAATCAGCCTTCTTTTCATATCTAAATATTATTAAATTATTAACTTATTGAAACATCATCGATACTACATGCAATTTAAAATAAATAAATATTCATTGTATTAAAACAAAGAAGGTCTAAACAAACAAAAAAAAAAGGGCAGTCATATAAGATGGAAATATGCTCTCTTGCAATAATTGTCCAATGTCCATAACTAAATAAAATAGGACACCCACCATTTGATGGAAATATATCATTTACATTAATCCCAAAACTTAAAATTATTTAAATGACATTGAACTTAATAAATGAGGTACCCATTAAGTGGAAACATACATCTTACATCCTTAAATCAAAATAAACCAATAAAAGCATTCAGTCATTCATCATAAACAAAATAAAAGTAAATCATCCATCACAAGCATATAACAATGAACCAATAATTAAATCTAAGTTTTAATATTAAGTAAAGCATAAGATATACAAAATTAGGGTTTATCAGTCTGAATTAATATTTCTAGGGTTTTCAAAATGCAAATTAGGGTTTTAAGATTAAATTAGGGCTTTTAAATGAAAACTAGGGTTTTAAATGAAAACTTAGGATTTTAAATGAAAACTAGGGTTTTTAGAGTTTTTTGAGATGAAGGCTAGGGTTTTATCTTTTAAAAATAATATTTAGGGTTTTTGATGATCAAATTAGGCTTTGGTTTTTAAAAACATACAAATTGGGTTTTGTGAAATAAATTAGAGTTTTTGAATGAAAACATAGAAATTTAGGGTTAGAACATGTAATTTAAAACTAAACCTAATTGATTTGGGTTTATTGAAAATAAGTTATCTAAAGTTATATTATCTAGATTGGATAATTTTAAAATACTGGAACAAATACAAAATAATAGATGGAATAATACCAAATGTAGCTACTGTGAAAGAGTATATCAATTTGAATGAAAGAACAGCTACTGGATGAAATAAATATGAAGTAGCATAAATAATAGAAGCTTATTGTACTTTTAAAGAATTAAGGAAACTAAAACTCCATTTGTTGGCTCTACCAAATTGAAAAAAATATTTATCCAAGCTACTGCCTGCACCAATCCAGAGTTTTTGGCTGAGCAAGGTGCAATCGAGGGTAGCTTTGTTTCCTGCCTCCTGTTTGATGTGTATGTGTTTTGTTTCTTTTTTGTTGATTATTGTTGTTGTTATTAATTAATGTTGCTTAACCTTTGTATTTATAGGCAAAAGAGAGTTTAAAGCCCAAACCCTAATACACTAATGCAACGGTTATTCAAGTTCGATCTTAATTAGGAAGTTTAAAACTATTAAGTAAACCAAATTACATCTGAATTAAAAGACCATGGCGAATCAGACAATGCCAATTCGCCATGGAAAGGTATCCATGTCAAATTTGCAAGCCAATCCATGGAAAATTGGCTTGCCTGATTTGCATGGATGGCCATCCATGATTATTTGGCCAAGGTTAATTCACCATGGAGGCCTCCCATGGAAAATTGGCTGAGCTAATTTGTCATGATTTTATATTTAGGGTTCGATCCGGCTTGGTTTTGTATTTTAAAATTGAACCTATTTTGGTCTTTAAAAATTAGATCGGAGTAGGCTTAGGGCTTTAAAAATTAAACCAACTTACTTCAGGCCTTTTAAAATTGAACCCACCTAATCTAAAGCTGTAAACTATGTTTAAGCTTTTAAAATCGAACTAAATTTAGCTTAGCCTTTTTAATTGGAATTGGACTAGCTTAGGGCTAAAATTAAGGGTCTACAATGTTAATGATTGACACATCATTAGAACTTCTTAAGAGCTTCAAAAGGCAGTTATTGTTTAAAGAAATAATTCAAAATGAAAAATCTTGGAAAAATAAAATTATGTCTCGGCTTGCAAATTAAGTGTTAGACAAATGATCTTAATTTTGATCCTTGACAACTCAAATGGATGATCTATTTAACTTGTATTTGAGAAAGCTTGTTGCAGGATTAGGTTGCTTCAATTAAAGGTGAACAGAACAAGTATAGCGGTCGCACCTCAACTGAATACGACCGCTCCATGCAATTACAGAATGAAACCTTGTCACAGTAGGTTTCGCGGTCAGAAGTTCGACCATAGTCGCGACCGCTCATACATAATAGCGACCGTCCTAATATTTGCCCGACCGCTACTCAAGGAACTTAAATCATTACAATCACAGTAAGGTTCGCGGTGACAAGAACGGTGAATGATTCGACCTCGCTTACCACTTTAGCGACCGCTCATTTATAGTCGCGACCGCCCAACAATTCAAGAAGAAATTGCTCAAAGAGACAGTAGTGTTCGCGTCCTCAGGTGCGTCCAGAAGTTCGACGCGAGAATATGAGTTCGACCGCGAAAACCTACCAAGGGCGACCGCGAAGATTCAAATTATGGCGGACATCTCTTTTGCTCTGTCAGAAAGTGACACGTGACATGACCGTTGTAATCCCACTTCAGTATTCAAAAAAGGGCGACCGCACTTTGTGATGCGCGACCGTCCCGACAAACACAGCATGGGCAAGAAACGGTCCGACAAAAACATCATGGGCAAGATTCCTGCTGTAGAGCACTAAAATTCGACCGTTGAACTTTTTCAAAAGTAGCGACCGTCCCTGGTTAAAAGGACGACCGCGTGAAGCATGAGAGCGACCATCCTTGTATGAAGGGCGACCGCTAAGTGCTTCGGACAGTTTAAGTAAAGAAGGTCTAATCTGCCAAGACTTTATTCTAAACAGCAATAACGGCTAGTAAGACCACATTGGCTATAAATACAATGTTTCCATGAGAAAACGAAAAAAAAAGAACATTATTAAGAAAAGATTTTCATAGCCAAGCAACAAATTTCCTTTTGCTTAAACTTGTATTTGAATTGTTATGAATGTTAGGTGTTAGCATTGAAAACACCATTGTATAAGTTTGAGTGTAAGCTTGGGAAACACTTAGGTTGAGAGAGTGAGCCTTGTAAAACTCTTGTGTGGGTTGTAAGTGTGAGCCTAAGAAAAACACTTGTAAAGTTGGAAGTGAGCTTGTGAAAACTTCAAAGACTAGTGGAACCTTAACAAGTTGTTAAGGAAGTGGATGTAGGATTGAAGTAAATCCGAACCACATAAATCTTGTGTGTTCTTACCTTCCTCCATTACTCAACCAACTCTCTATTCCGCATTTCTTATTTGTTGAGTTTTTTAAATTGTCATTATTTCTTGACGAAACCAATTCACCCCCCCCCCCTCTTGGTTGCCATCTTGGGACAATAATTGGTATCAGAGCCCTGAGATTTCTTAAACTTAATTGTGAAATCTGATCCACAATGGCAACTTCTTCTTCATCAAGCTCTCATGGAAATCTTAACTCTATTCTTAGACCTTACTTTGATGGAACGGATTACTCATACTGGAAACACAAAATGTATTTGTTTCTAGACAGTGAAGGGATTGAACTATGGGATTTCGTGGAAAATGAGTGGAAATCTCCTACTCATGAGGTTGACGGTATTCAAGTTCCACTTCCCAAAGCTCAATGGTCAACTAGCAATATCAGAGATCGATTCAAGAACAATAGAGCTGCTTCCATCTTGATGAACTCCATTTCAAGAGAAGAAGGTGGAAGAGTTCAACATTTAACTTGTGCACATTGTATTTGGAAAACACTTGAAAACTACCATGAAGGTACAACTCAAGTAAGATTTACCAAGAAACAAATGCATGTTCATGAGTATGAGCTATTCAAGATGAAACCAAATGAAAATGTCACCGACATGACAAATCGTTTGCTTGCTATTGTCAATGAACTAAAAAAGTATGGCAAGGTATATGATCAAGGTGATGTAAACAGTAAAATCTTGAGAGCCCTAAGAGCTAGAAAGAACTTTGAATCCAAAGTATCATCCATAGAAGAAGCTCATGATCTCAGCACATTAAGAACCGACGAGCTAGTTGGTAAATTACTCACTTTTGAGCTGCACAGTGAAAAAGAAGAAGATCAAGGTGAGAAAGAAAAGAGAAAACCAATTGCACTCAAAGCAATCAAAGAAGCTGAGAGCTCAAGCAATGAAGGTACTGATGATGAAGATGAAATGGCAATGTTCTCAAAAAGAATCAATGAATGGAAAAGGAAGAAAAGATTACAAGCAAACAAAGGTACACCTCCAAAATTCTCCTTCAAAGAAAAAGAAAAGAAAAATGAGGTAAAATGCTATGAATGTGGAAAAACCGGTCACATCAAGTCGGATTGCTACAAATTAAAGAACAAAAGGAAATGGGATAAAGAAAAGAAAAAGTCTCTCAAAGCCACATGGGATGACTCTTCCTCAAGTGAAGAAGAAGAAGAGGAAGGAATTGCAAATCTTTGTCTCATGGCTATTGAAGATGACTCCAATGAGGTAAGTACTCAATCTTTTGATCTTGTAGCACATGATGATATAAATGATATAGATGATAGTGACTTGATTGAGCACATGAATTCTAAAATAGAAAAATATTTCTCCAAAATGATGCTCTATAAAGAGAAAAACTCTAAGTTAGAAAAGGATTTTATATGCTTAAAGAACTCTACCTTAGAATTGAAAACCTCAAATGAACATTTGATGAATACAATAGGAGAATTAAATAAAAGCTCACATGACTTAGAAAAAGTGATTAAAGAGAATGAGGCATTGAAGCATGAACTAAAAGAACTAAAAGAATCAATTTCCAGATTTCATAAAGGAAAGGAAGCATTGAACACATTAATTAATAATCAAAGATCACCTTCCTTGAAATATGGATTAGGATTCAATGGCTCAACCAACATTGCACCTAGCAAACCAACATTTGTGAAAGCATCTACAATTGGAATTTCTAATGTTCATATCAAAGATGCTTGCACCAAGTCTAAAAGAACTTCTTATGGTTCACTAGGAAATAAAGCTAAAGATAATTATGCATTGTTGTTCACTAAACTTGTACAAAAGAAATCACATACTTGTAGTTGTATGTATAATGCAAAAAGAAAAATGCAGAAGCAAAGAATACCATGGCAATGCACATATTGCATGAAATTTGGACACAAAAATTTTTCCTGTTATATAAGAAAGGCTCATCTCAAGTTAGAAAACACTCTTTCTACTAACCATCAAGGACCCAACTATATGTGGGTACCTAAAAAAGGATGATCACAATTGGCTTGCAGGTATGCCTAAAATCTACTACCAATGAAAGCACATGGCTTGTGGATAGTGGATGCTCAAGGCATATGACTGGAAACGCAAAGCTCTTTACAAGTATTACCTATAAACATGGAGGTAACGTAACTTTTGGAAACAATGCTAAAGGTAAAATTCTTGGTGTTGGCTCCATTGGTTCTATTGGTACTCTTGAACCTCTTGAATCTATTGATGCTCCAAAGATCAATCAACTTGAAGAAGAGACTCAAGATCTAACCAAGGATTGGCAATACAAGAAAGATCATCCAAAGGAACTCATCATTGGAGAAACATCAAAGGGAGTAATTACTAGATCTAAAATTAATCATGTTGATGTTAATGTTGCTTTTGTTTCTCAAATTGAACCAAAAACTATTGAGGAAGCTTTAAATGATGAAAATTGGATAACTGCAATGCATGATGAACTTAATCAATTTGAAAGAAATAATGTTTGGCAACTTACTCCTAGACCTATAGATCATTCTATAATAGGATGCAAATGGATTTATAGGAATAAGCTTGATGAAAATGGTCACATTATTAGAAATAAAGCAAGATTGGTAGCCAAAGGTTATAATCAAGAAGAAGGTATTGACTATGATGAAACCTTTGCTCCAGTAGCCAGATTAGAAGCTATTAGAATATTACTTGCTTTTGCATGTCATATGAATTTTAAGCTTTATCAAATGGATGTTAAAAGTGCATTTCTAAATGGACTCATAAATGAAGAAGTTTATGTTGAACAACCTCCTGGTTTTGAAAACTACAAATTTCCTGATCATGTTTTCAAACTTACCAAAGCTTTATATGGATTAAAGCAAGCACCTAGAGCTTGGTATGATAAACTTAGTGCATATTTACTTGAAAATGGTTTTGCAAAAGGAAAAGTAGACACAACTCTTTTTGTTAAAAAGGATAAGCATAACATTTTGATTGTACAAATTTACGTGGATGACATAATATTTGGAGCTACTAATGAAACCTTGTGCAAAGAATTTGCTTCTTGTATGACTAGGGAATTTGAAATGAGCATGATGGGAGAACTCAAATTCTTCCTTGGACTGCAAGTCAAGCAATGTAAAGATGGGATCTTCATCAACCAATCCAAATATACAAAAGAACTCATCAAGAAATTTGGAATGGATGGCTGCAAAACTAGCAAAACTCCTATGAGCACATCCTTGAAATTAGGTAAAGATGAAAATGGTAAAGCAGTAGATGAGAAGAAATATCGAGGTATCATCGGATCACTACTTTACTTAACCGCATCTAGACCTGATATAATGTATAGTGTATGTCTTTGTGCTAGATTTCAAACTTGTCCTAAAGAATCACACTTGAATGCCACTAAGAGAATCTTGAAATATTTGAGTGGTACAATGCATTTAGGACTTTGGTATCCTAAAAACACATCATTTCATATTATAGGATTTTCAGATGCAGATTATGCTGGTAGCATCTTAGATAGGAAAAGCACTACAGGAGCATGTCACTTTCTTGGTAATTGTCTAGTTTCTTGGCATAGTAAGAAACAAGCATCGGTTGCTTTATCCACAACGGAAGCTGAGTATGTTGCAGCATGTTTTTGTTGCACACAAGTATTATGGATGAAACAACAATTGCTTGACTATGGTAAGGTTTTTAACAATATTTCCATTAAATGTGACAACACTAGTGCTATCAATTTGTCTAAAAATCCTATCCAACATTCTAGATCCAAGCATATAGATATTAGACATCATTTTTTGAGGGAAAATGTACAAAATCAGAACATAATCGTAGAATTTATAGATACACAATATCAACTTGCTGATGTTTTTACAAAACCCTTGAATGAAGATAGACTTAACTTCATTAAACTCAATTTAGGAATGATTGATGGAATCACTTTGAATTAATTAAAACTTTTGCCTATCAATAAGGTTTCTATGTGCATGAATTTAATGTTTCTTAACACAATAGAAATATTTTCCACCTTTCCTTGAATCTTTCATTTTTAAGTATGTAGCGGTCGCTCCAGTATTCTTCAGCGGTCGCTATCCTGTCTGTCAGTTTCATTCAAACTAATGACTCTGAGCGCGGTCGAGAAAATTTGTGCGCGGCCGCACCAATTTGAATAGTTTCGACCGTTACAGTTACTTTCCTCACTCGCGAGCATACTTATCTTGACAATGGTCGCTAGACCATAAGTAGCGATCGCACTATCTTCAATCCGCGACCGCACCCTGTACACTCTGCTCGAAAATTTATAACCGTTGGCTGTGTGACAGGTCGCAACTCTTAATATCCAACAGTCAAAAACGGCTATTTTCTTAACTCCATCTATTTAAGAGTAAGTTACATCAAATTTCTTGGATATTTTGCTTCTGAAAACAATCTAAAACCCTAAAATCTTCTCAACTCATCTGCTTCTCAAATCAACCTCTGTTTTCCTGCTCTCATCTGTTTCTTCTATTCTAATGGCTCCCAAAAGAAAAACCACTTCCAAAATAAAGGGACAAGCCAAGAGAGTTCCAGGAATCACCATTAGAGAACCTGTTGTTGAACCTCCATCTCCTCCCCAGTCAAAAAGGGGTGAAAAAATTCACAAACCTCATCATCAAACCTCTGAGGAAGACATTAGGTATGCTATGCTTAAGAAAAAGAAGGTTGAAGGCACCAAATCACCTTTTGGTGGGATGCTGTCTGCCTTGAACATCAAGGACGAAATTGAAGGATTGTTGGATGTCCTTGGATGGGAAAAATTTGTCTTTCCAGAAGAGGTAGGCTACTCAAGTCTTAGCAAAGAATTTCTGATGTCTCTTCAAATAGAAAAAAGTGCAAACTCTGCTCTAGGTTGGTACGGGGTAAGATTTAAGCTTTTTGATCATTATCATTCCTTAACCCTAGAAGGATTTGGCAACATTTGGAACTTCCCTTCTGAAGGTATAACCTCCTACAATGACCAAATCTTCTCAAACCCAACACTTTCTGATTTCTGGAGAGAAATTTCCATTGAAACCTCTTTTGAAAAGGAATCTAAAGCCAGACATATCAAATCTCTCACCCACTGGATGCTCCATAGGATTATCACCTATACCATTCACCAAAGAGCTGATGGGAATGAGAAAGTCACCAAAAGAGATCTTATATTTCTGTATGCTTTCACCCATAACATCAAAATGAACACCACCAAGTTCTTGATTGATACCTTTTATCATCATGCTATTACAAGAACTGGTACCTTCTTCCTATCCTCTCAAGTTACTCAAATAGCTAGGCACCTAAACCTTCTGAATAATTTGAACTTAGCTACTTTGAGGAACCCTTTCACTCTAGCCTCCAATGCTATCACAATGGATTACTTAGAACATGCTGGTTGTGTAAGGAAGATAGAAGGGTCATATGTATACTGCTATGGCAAGAAAGGAGTTATGGATAAACAAAAGAAAAGGCCAAGGTATACAATTGAGGAAGAGGGAGATTCTGTAGAAGTTGCAGTAGAACTACCTTCAAAAGCAACTTCATCAAAAGCTGCTAAAGAAACTGCTTCATCCTCCACACAACTCATCCTCCATGCTATCAAGACTCTCTCAAGGAAATTCTCCAAGTTCAAGAAAAGTGTATCTAAGAGATTTCAGCACTTGAACAAGAGAATTGACCTTATATCCCACATGCACCATGATCTTTATGACATGCAAGGCAAATTGGACTTGCCTCAATGCAATCTTGAAGATTGGGATATAAGTGATCACACCCAAAGCGTTGCTGAAGAAGAAGAGTCCATTAGCACTAGCTCTGCCTCTGTTGCACCTCAAGATAAGGGGAAAGCTCCTTTAGTTGAAGAAGAGTTAGAGTTAGATGATGACTCAGAATAGCTTAGCTCTAGTTTGTTTTTGTTTGCACTTTCATATGTTTACTGCTTATGTTTCATGTCTTGTACTTTCCTCCACTTTCATATATATAATGTTTATATTCCCTTTCATTGTTTGCACTTTTATATGCTTGTTTTGCTTAACATTTGTTTCATTTTGCCTATGCCAATGGGGGAGAACAATACCAAAATGGAATGAACCAAGTAACAGTATACAAAAATGGGAAAACAAGAATAAGAACAATAATGTTGAATATTTGCAATAGGGGAGAAATGTTTATGGGGGAGAAATGTTTGCATCAAACAATAACCTTTGCACCAAGATAAACTATTAATCACAATGCTCTTAACGATGATTGTTGCATATGTTAAGGGGGAGTATTTTAGACTTATTATTTTTCTCATCATTCCATTTGAATTGTCAAAGTCAAAATGGGGGAGATTGTTAGACAAATGATCTTAATTTTGATCCTTGACAACTCAAATGGATGATCTATTTAACTTGTATTTGAGAAAGCTTGTTGCAGGATTAGGTTGCTTCAATTAAAGGTGAACAGAACAAGTATAGCGGTCGCACCTCAACTGAATACGACCGCTCCATGCAATTACAGAATGAAACCTTGTCACAGTAGGTTTCGCGGTCAGAAGTTCGACCATAGTCGCGACCGCTCATACATAATAGCGACCGTCCTAATATTTGCCCGACCGCTACTCAAGGAACTTAAATCATTACAATCACAGTAAGGTTCGCGGTGACAAGAACGGTGAATGATTCGACCTCGCTTACCACTTTAGCGACCGCTCATTTATAGTCGCGACCGCCCAACAATTCAAGAAGAAATTGCTCAAAGAGACAGTAGTGTTCGCGTCCTCAGGTGCGTCCAGAAGTTCGACGCGAGAATATGAGTTCGACCGCGAAAACCTACCAAGGGCGACCGCGAAGATTCAAATTATGGCGGACATCTCTTTTGCTCTGTCAGAAAGTGACACGTGACATGACCGTTGTAATCCCACTTCAGTATTCAAAAAAGGGCGACCGCACTTTGTGATGCGCGACCGTCCCGACAAACACAGCATGGGCAAGAAACGGTCCGACAAAAACATCATGGGCAAGATTCCTGCTGTAGAGCACTAAAATTCGACCGTTGAACTTTTTCAAAAGTAGCGACCGTCCCTGGTTAAAAGGACGACCGCGTGAAGCATGAGAGCGACCATCCTTGTATGAAGGGCGACCGCTAAGTGCTTCGGACAGTTTAA
Source organism: Garcia nutans (assembly GCA_947685225.1). NCBI lineage: Eukaryota > Viridiplantae > Streptophyta > Magnoliopsida > Malpighiales > Euphorbiaceae > Garcia > Garcia nutans. The sequence continues at coordinate 7,255,229 of CANTUV010000003.1, read as the reverse complement.
GTAAAGAAGGTCTAATCTGCCAAGACTTTATTCTAAACAGCAATAACGGCTAGTAAGACCACATTGGCTATAAATACAATGTTTCCATGAGAAAACGAAAAAAAAGAACATTATTAAGAAAAGATTTTCATAGCCAAGCAACAAATTTCCTTTTGCTTAAACTTGTATTTGAATTGTTATGAATGTTAGGTGTTAGCATTGAAAACACCATTGTATAAGTTTGAGTGTAAGCTTGGGAAACACTTAGGTTGAGAGAGTGAGCCTTGTAAAACTCTTGTGTGGGTTGTAAGTGTGAGCCTAAGAAAAACACTTGTAAAGTTGGAAGTGAGCTTGTGAAAACTTCAAAGACTAGTGGAACCTTAACAAGTTGTTAAGGAAGTGGATGTAGGATTGAAGTAAATCCGAACCACTATAAATCTTGTGTGTTCTTACCTTCCTCCATTACTCAACCAACTCTCTATTCCGCATTTCTTGTTTGTTGAGTTTTTTAAATTGTCATTATTTCTTGACGAAACCAATTCACCCCCCCCCCCCTCTTGGTTGCCATCTTGGGACAACATTAAGCATCTAAAAGATGGAATTTTTGTTCATTAGTTAACTGATACAAGAAAATTGTAAAACTATTAAGTACCCCGATGGTTGTGAGATTACGATAAGTGAATAAAGATACTTTTCATCCTAAGGGAATAAAGAAGAACTTCTTGGTCATGAAGTACCATATTTAGGTGTTGTAGGTGTATTAATATATCTTGCTAATAATATAAGGTTAGACATAGCATTTGCTGCAAGTCTATTAGCAAGGTTTCATTTTTTTTCCAAAGAAAAGACATTAGATATAATTAAGCATATTTTTAGATATCTTCGAGGAACAATTGATATGAGTTTGTTTTATTCTAATAAATTTAAATCACAATAATTTGGCTATGCAGATGCAAGACATTTATTTGATCCACATATTCTAAATAGGGTATTTATTCACATGTGGAGGTACAACTATATCATGACGATCCACAAAGATGATCTTAGTTGCTACTTCTTTGAACCATTCAAAAATAATGGCATTGCATGAAGCAAGTCGAAAATGTATTTAGCTAAGATCATTGAGTCGTCATATTCAAAAGATGTGTAGCTTGCCATTTCAAGAAAATATTCCAACAATATTATATGAAGATAATACAACATGTATAGCTCAACTAATGGAAGGGTATATCAAAGGTGATAGAATAAAACATATTTCACCAAAATTTTTCTTTATTTATGATCTTCAAAAGAAAAGAGAAATAGATGTTCAACAAATTCGTTCAAGTGATAATCTAGCACATTTGTTTACAAAGACAGTACCCATTGCGGTATTTGAGAAGTTAAGATATAGTATTGGAATACACAGATTTAAAGATATAAAGAAAAGTCTTCATTAGAGGGAGTAAAATACATGATGTACTCTTTTTTCCTTATCCAAAAGTTTTTTTTTCACTGAGTTTTTCCTGCCAAGGTTTTTAATATGGGAGCACATATGTGTATTAATAATGGGATATGTGTATTAATAATGGAATATATTCTTAATAGAGAAACATCTAAGGGGGTGTGTTATAAAAGACATTAATGAGTGGATGTTATTAATGATTTATCTTATTAATGAATTATTAATGAATATATAACACCTCATTTAAATTTCAACTCTATAAATTGAGAAGGTTATAACATTTTTGGATATATAATAAAAAGAGTGAAAAATATAAGAATTCTTCATCTCTAAATTCTTCTTAAGATAATTAATTTTTGATCTCCATTTTCTTTTATTTATTAAAAATTTTAGCATTAATTTTATAACAATATATATAGTATGATAAAAATAAAAAATAAAATATTAGTCTTCTATGTTTAGTTGGCGGAGAGAGTGTGTTTAATTGGTGGCTCTCTCTCTTTACATCTCTTATATATATAGTAAGATAAAAATAAAATAATAGTCAAGAGTGTTTAAATTGAAAGCTCTTTCTCTCTCTCTGTCATTATATATATAATTTAGTGAAGTTAGTGCGACTTTAAGTAGTATGATAAAAGTAAAATAATAGTCGTATGATTAGTGGGTGGACCAAAAACAATATGGAGGAAAATAGGAACATATATATGAGAGGAAAATTTATTAGTTACATCTTAATAAGATATGAACATAAAAGAAAAGGAGAAGAATATTGAGTAAATTAATTAGAATGCCTAATCTTGTAGGATTGAAAATTCCTATACTAAGTGATGATAAGTGTACCTCAGGAATGTTCCTTAGAGTTCGGGTTTAGATTAGGGTACCTGCAAGATAGAGAGAGGATTAGGCTCTGGTGGAGAGACTTTGACATCTAAGTCAGAGTTCAGTTTGTCTACATATAAGAATGAAAATATAAAATAATTGTGTGCCTAATATGTTATTCAATTTTCAGAATTCTGTGTTTGGCGGCATGCCTATATTTACCTATGGGGCTAGACCCTGTAAAAATATTTTTGAGGTGAAAAGACCAGGTCGTAAGCCTCAGAAACAAGTCCTTGAAGCTGAGCGGGGTGAAAAGACCAGGTCGTAAGCCCATGCCTAGTTGGACTAATATATTGATATTTTGCCTTCGGGGCTAGACAAATGGTGTCATTATGGACCAAAATGGTAACTCCGAGAATTGAATGATATATTAGTTGTTTTGGGCCCATGCTTGTGTTTGTTTTTATGTGAATTATGAATTGTGGAATAATTAAACAATATATATTAAGATATAATGTTATGAGATATATGATGGTGATCATGGAATGATATGATCACAATACATATGCAAATTACTGAAAAGGAATGTGGCTTAAGAAAATATGCTAAATGATGGGAAATGAATTGTTGAAAGACTTGTGTAGAGCTAAGTCTTGATATTGAAAATGAGATTATGGAATATAATGTGATGTGTAATATGTATATGAGTGTGGGAATTGTGTGTGTTGTTTCATGAATATTATGATAATCCATAGAATTGTGGCTTATGTTAAAGATATATATAAACTATGAAATTAGTGAAAAGATATGAAAAGTGCATTGAAAATGAGAAACATGATAAGAATATGATGATAAATGATGTTAGTGATGTGAGTATGATTTTCTGTAATGTATGTATATGCTATTTATTAGTACCAGTAAGCTTTCGAGTTTAGCATGGTTATGTAAATAGCGCAGGTGAGTAAATGGTTGATCTGGGAGTCAAACAGTTGTGCCACGAGAAGAGTAAGAGTATTTCGAGACCAATTAGAAGGTGGTGCATACATGTACAATTTTATTATGTTGTATTTTGATAAAAATGTATATGTACATAAGTGAATTTCGGAAAAGACAATATAATTTATATATATATATGTAATATAATCAAAAATTATAATGGTTTTGTAAATGTTCTTTTATTAAAAATGCATAATTGATATGGAACTTAGGTAAGGGATTTAAACAATGCTGAAATGTGACATCATTATATTTTATATACGCATTATATGTATACAGGGTATATATACAGTACTTATATAGAGTAAATGGGTGTTACAATTATTTAGTAGAAGAAATGGTACTCGTCGAGTGAAAAAGACTCTCTTATGGGGGAGGTCTTGGGATCGAAACGAGGGAGGTGACCCTTGACTTAGGCCAAATAAACAAATTCTGCTATGGAACCATGAGGGGAAGCAGTACTGTAGCAGTCCCTTAAAGCTGAGTGAAAAGACCGAGTCGTAAGTCCAGGGCCATTGGGATGTTACAATTAGACCCTTTGTCTATTTGGGGGTGTATAAGTCTCTTCTTGTATGTCCATGAAGATATCCAAAGTTCTATCCATCTTTAAGGAATAGCTAATCCACGCTCACTTCACCAAATGATGACATGTGGACCTCGATAGAGTTCCTTCAATTTTGGATTTGGGTACATGCAATATAAAGAAATGATCGGTCTCTAATGTGTATACTCCAATGCCTAAGTTAGAGTCCGATTTGTCTATAAATAAGAGAACTGTGTGATTGGGAAAGAAGATCCTTTACATATAAAAGTCCACCCCTATTTATAGTTGAATAACCTTTGATGATTATCAGCGTGGATTAGGGACATGGCAGCATAAATCACGAATGTGTCACTAGATTGTCCTTTTGTGGTGGGTAACTCGCCACAGTGTGCTTCTAGGCAATGTAGCTCCTCAAGCTAAGTACCATGGCTATATACCATTAGAAGAGCTCGGGTTGTAGGACTAGCGGTAAATATCGTGCAAGTAGGCCACTTAAAATGCTTGGTACCGAGGTCGAGTAACTAGGGGTGCTATCATATAGCAAAATTAAATAATAGTGATAGTAAAACAAATTAGGATATATGTGAAAAATAAAATTATTGAAATTCTAAATAATATGCAAATGAAAATTTAATATGGAGTAAATAAGCTCTAATGAATTAATAAGGCTGATATTAATTTAGTATCTATTTCGTACTCATTAATCTCATTTCCTCTTGACACATTGCTAACCTATATTGTGTCCAATCATGAGAACGAGGATGAGAAAATTAAATGGTTTAGTGCGATCTAGGGCTAATGATTTGAAAGTGGAGGTGAGTAAAGATAAAGGTGAGTATAGTGTTGATGTTGAGTTAGAGGAAGGTTCTTCATTATGTACTAAAAAAAGAATTGTCAGATGTTGGAGCAATATAGTTTAAGGATGGGGAACCAATTTTAATTGATGATGATCATGTAGCGAAGGCTAGTGAGGATAATCAATTGATCCTGGAATTGGTCAAAATAATGATTTAAGATGTACTGGGGATAAAGAGAATGTGGATGTGATGCCGGGTGAATTATGGTATATTCCTCCAGTTGTTGCTAATAGAAAAAATACCTTAATGGGGAGTGTCTTTGGGGATAGTCCACTGTTCTCAGCAATTGATGGAAGAAATGGGGTCTGAAAATGGTGTATATGGTTAGGAGTAACATCTTTCTATTTGTATTTGAGGATGAGGAAGGGATGAGGAGAGTGTTGAATGAAAGGGCCTTATACTTTTAATAGAAAGCCTCTTATTTTATTGAAATAGAGGCCCAAGATGTAGATGGAACTTGATAAAATTTAGAAATTGCACATTTGGATTCAATTACCTGAGTTTCCATGGGAGTTTTGGTCGACGAAGATGTTAAGTAAGATTTGTAGAATCCTGGGGAACTTTCGATTTAAAGATATGAGAACAAGTAGTAGATTGATGTGAGATATGCTTGCTTATTAGTATAGATGGAATTAATGGGTGATTTTCCTAATCATTTTGTTCTTGAAGATGAGAATGAGGATATGTTCACTCAGCAAGTGGTTTATGAATGAATGAATGCAATCTATTTATGCTAAGTGTAAGAGATATAGACATGGGGAAAGAGATTATCCTGTTAATAAGGTGAAGAAGGTGTAGTAGTTGAAGAAAGGGGTTGATGAGAGAAGAGTTGTTAATAAAGATGAGGGCTCTAATGCTAATAATATTATGAGTTGTGATGTTCAGTAGTAAGAGAAATTGTTAGAAGATTCAAGGCATCTCACTCTTAATACTAAGTTGGATGGGTACAATCCAAAGGTGCCTAAGGATTGGACTGTGGTTAGTAAAAGTAAAGGCAAAGCTATAAAGATTAGCCATAGTAGTCCTGTAAAAAGGCTAAAGAAGAGTACGAGTCAAGTTGCTGGGGTTATTGGGTATGGGAGAACGGTAGTGAAGTTGTTGAAACCCTCTGATAAGGGTAGATGATTGGTGGTTGGAATATTAGAAGTCTAAATGACTCCAAAAAGAAATCAAAAGTTCACCAGGCATGGCTCGGTCCTAATTTTGGACTCTTATAAATAGGAGTCTGGCCCTCTTTTTCAGGATCGAAATTTTGGAGCTAGAAACTCTGCCAAATTTTATCCATAACAATTTTAATTTAAAATACTGAATTTTTTATAATTATCATTGGACTTTTTACATTATTGTTAATTGATCATTTTGGTTTCCATACAAGTGGAGCTATAAAGCGACAAGGCTCTTCAACGCTTTATCAAGAAAAAGTGCTTACTCAAGGTAATATGTACTTTCCTATTCCATTTTCAATTCGAAATTTTATCAACTATGAAATTAATTAATTAAAAGCCCTTTGTAATCAAAGACACGAATTACTTACGGCTCTGATTCCTATTCAAAAAGGATAAGTAGGCACACTAAGAATATTACTCCGAGTGGCGAGTCCACATCTAAACAACCAACTGGTCCACTTTATCTTTCTTATTGTCCTTATTTATTAGTTTCAATATTATTATTGTTTTCTCCCTTTTCAATCTTTATCATCTGAGGCTCCATTTGCAAATTTGGTGAGTTTTGCAATGGACGCCCTATGATTATGCCTGCTGTCTTTTTCTTTTTTTTGGGTTTATTTATTAATTCGGGATTTGTGTTCAACCTAGGACTCATAAGGGCTACAGTTGAAGCTTTCCTAAAATTATTATTTTGGTGAAGTTGTAATATTCTATTTTTCTATATTGTATTTATGGTTGTCATTTTGCATCATGATTATGATCATGCACAGTTAATAATGACATAATCCATGAGATCATGTTTTTCAAATCATCAAAAGAAAGGAAAAAATCAATCCAAAAGAAAGTTTTTATGATAACTAGTTTAGAAAATTTATCCCAGGACTCATCATGGTTGGTTTCAAACTAGTGTCTTTTGGGTACAAAATGGCACATTTTTATGAATTAATGAAATGGGATTTTTCTTAATTTTTCTAAACAAAATAAACTATGGTGGGGACTTTCCAATCGTTGTTTTTCAAAATAAAAGCCACTAATCTCTTTTCAAAATAAAAGGAGAGTTTCTTTTTAATAACAAAAGAAAATAAATCTTTTCAAAATAAAAGATAGTTTTAAACTTGCACTTATCAAACTGAGTGGAGGTTGTACGTTGCGGTATTATATGGGACTTAGACTAAAAGAGGGTGATGCTCTAGCTCTCTTATTGCAAACCGGGCTCGGTACATGGGGGATACATTACAGCTAGCAACTCCATTGGAGACTTTTTAAAATTTTCAAAATAAAATTTTAATAGGCTCTTTTCCAAAACCTTCTTTTTATTGATATTCTTCTTTCTTATGTATAAAGGTACCTTACCTTTTAGAAAGCTCTGGGTAGCAAGTAATATCCACTTGGCAACCTTCCTTGGGTATGTTGGGGGATGCGCCCAACCCACGATGAATCCTCAATCATTTTGAGGTGTAACGGACATGCACGTACTATTAGACCTACATCATATTCATTATCTGTCATGTAGGTAGGTATATCGTTGTCCTAGGGTGATGGGACTTTTAGACCGAACCAGTTTTTGCATATAGAGGCCATAGATCCTACCATTAAGTGGTATGTGTCCTAATCTCATAACCTCATCATGAAAAAGGTTTTTTCATTCATGCATCATCACATACATCCATACAATTTTCCTCTAACACTTCAATATGAAGCTACAGCCTTAAACTAAATCCCAAATCACATCGATTCATATCTGAGACTAAGCCCTACTGGTTTGTTCATCCCGAGAAATCACAAAAGCTATAAATAGCTCAGTTACCCAACAATATGGGAAGGCCCTGCAGGCCTCACCGTTTCCATAAAAGGAAACAATAACCTTATCCCTTTTTTCCCTCATCAAAATATAAGCCCTAATTTTGAAAGCAATTAATGGTCCCTTTTTGATAAAATTTAGAAACATCAACAAGAATTTTTGAGAAAAGCATAAAAAATATACATTTGTGGAGCACTCAAAATCCCTAGTTATCTCAACACACCATTATCACTTGATCAGATCAGCATGCATGTGACCTTGGTCCCAAACATAAGGCATCATAAAATGCAAATCCCCACTCAAAGCACTGACCTCACCTTTCTTTTTTTCTCATCACCTAAGGTATCCATGGCTCAAGCCATCGAATCTCGTGAAATGCAAACTTTTGTCGAAGCCATCCTCAAGAAGCAAGAGGAGAGTTTTAAGAACAGGTTGGTTATCCAACAAACTAATTTCAACAAGACACTAATTGATTCATTGAGTGCACAACGCACCTCAATCATGATTGAGGTGCAAAACATGTTGCATGGGAAGCAGCCCGATATTGCTTTATCTTCTAACCAACCCCACCCATGGTCGACCTCACACAACAAGGGGCTGCAATTGAGATACCGAAAGGTCCTTCATATAGTCCCCCTGCAAATCCTTTTCAAAAGGGGGAGCACCCTGTGAGTGCATTCTCCTAGAGAAGTTAGAAGCAATGGATAAGCGGATTGAGAATTTTAAGCACGAGATGAAGCCTTTGATCTTGAGTCTTTAACCCTATACCCTGAGGCTCACTTGCCACCTAAATGTAAAATAACTAAGATGGATAAGTTTGATGGCACCACTTGCCCTAAGACTTATCTCAAAATGTATATGGGAGCCCTCAAACCTATGGGACTCAATGATGAGCTCCTTGCTCAGCTTTTCCAGAGGTCGCTCACAGGTGCAGCTATTAGATGGTTCATGGATCTTGACGAAAGGAAATATCGGACATGGAGGATGTCTATAATGCTTTTACCAAATAGTATCATTATAACATTGAGGTGGATATCACAAAGAGGGATCTAGAGACCACTAAGTAAAACTAAAAGGAATCTTTCTCCTAGTTCCTTACGAGGTGGAGAGGAAAAGTAGCCCAGATGGTCAATCGCCTTTTAGAGAAGGAACAGATTGATATTATTATTAAGAACCTGCTACCAATATGCCAGACCCACATGCAAACCCAATATTTGCCAACTTTCAAAGCTCTTATTGCTTCCACAACTAAGATTGAGGATCTAGTGCATACTGGCCAAATAAAGGATGAGACAGCCTTTTCCTCAAGGTTTAGAAAAAGCCTAAACTTTACTAACCCTTAGCCTACCAACCAGAAAATAGGGGAGCTGGCCAATGTTACCCCCCAACCACAACTCCATCTGGAGAGAGCCTAACTACAATGAGCTTTTACTGACTTAGGAATGCCCCTTGGCCTGGTTTACAAGAAGGCCTTGAAAGCTCATTTGATTCAACCTCTTGATCCTAAGCATGCTCCAAATCCCCTTCCCAAGAAGTGGAACATTAATAAGTATTGTGAGTACCATTAGAGTATTGGCCATAAAATAGACGTGTGCAGAAACCTCAAACATTGGATCTAAGATCTCATTGAAAATGGATCCATCTTACTACTAAAGCAGCCTAACATCTCCACTAACCCACTGCCAGCACATCAAAGCATCAATACCATCACCTCATTGGTTGATAATCAAATGCATTCCACATTATTAATTTGTGATTATTATTGTGTGCTGGATTTGAATGACTTTATAAGTAAAGTCAATACAATGACTAGAAGTGGAAGAATCACATAGCCACCTTTAAACTTGTCACCATTACTACCACCCCTAAAAATGGTCATACCACCACAGACAAAGCTTGCTCCTGAGCCAGAAGAAGATCCTATATTGAAGCAACTCAAGCTAGTCTTTCCTTTTGAAGCCTTCTCTAATCCAGCATCCCTATCACTAAGCTCTTTGCAAGGCTTTGAGCCAAATTCAAAAGCTAGTTGAGATTACCTCTAAGCCAAATTTAGAAGCTAGTTGAGATTACCCCGGAAACCTTGATTGCATCTATGATTAAATCATTTGCCATCGCTTTTTCAAAAAAGGACCTTCTAGTTGAGAATGGATATAACCATGCTTTTTATATTACTATTTTAGCACATGGGATGGCAATACCCATGGATCAGCACTAAGCGTATGCCTATTTAAGGTAGCAAGCTGTCTAGGGATTGAAATGTGTGAGCGGATATTTTTGTCCCCATTTTCGGTGAAATGATTCTTGCGACTTTGGCACTGTTAGGCTCTGGGCCTTGGAGAATACGGGCATAAATTTGAAAAATAGGAGTTTCCACCCTGACAAGCTAAGAAAATAGAAAGGGGTGGATGACTTGATCCCTAAAAAATTTCAAACTCCTACTAGGTTCAAAAAGTTGGGTACGTATGAGGAAGGTGAGAATGACCCAACACCACTATAGTGTCTGGTTCATTGGAACCGATCTCCTTTTTTAAGTCTTAATATTATTTAAATTCTTATTCATTACGATATTATTCATATTACATACAATCAAAATAAATAAACATTCTTCATGTTATAAATAAAATAATCAAACCAAATGGCACCCATACAAAAATAAAAGCATGCCCTTACAATGTCATAATGTCTATATAAATAAATTAAAATAGGACACTCACCAAAAAGGTTGAAACGTGTCCCTTACAATTGTTTTAATGTCTATGAACTAATTAAATTACACAAACTAAATAAATTAAATAAATAAGATACCCACATAGTTATTGACCCATAACTTTGACCCTAAAGCTAGTTTGATCTAAATTAATAGAGGTCGAGTGAAGTTCAGTCCATTCTTAATAGCTTAAACCTAGTTTACAACTTTTAATTAGATTGGACTAGTTTTATAAGGCCTAAAATAAGTCGGTTCAACCTTTAAAATCCTTAAATGGTCCAATCCGAAGTTCGAATGGGTTTGATTCAGCTTAATTGGATATGGGTCATGCAGTGTCGAATTAGGCCTACCCAATTTGATATGGACATCATTTATATTGAATTGGATGCAATCCAGTTCGATATGGTTGGTCCATTTCGAATTAAATGAGGTTTAATTCGATATGGATGGGTTTCATGACGAAATAAATTAATTTTAATTCGATATGGTTTCTATTTTGGACTTAATTCGAGCCGCGCTTAATTTGAAAATCCGGATTAAGTTTAGTCTTTACTGATTTTAGCCTAATTGATTTCTATAAATAAGGAGCTTAAACAATTAAACAGGGGCAGTGAGAATTATCAAAAGAAGAGCAACAACAATTAGCCAAAAAGCAATACACATAGAATACTACAAACATACAAAAAAACATACAATAGAAAGGCAGTAGCTACTGTCTTCATCTCACTCAACCAAGACTCGACATTGGTGAAAGCAGAAAGCTTGGATCAACATAAAATATTTGTGGAGCGAACAAACGGAGGTTTAAATTCTTTATTTAACATGCTTTAAATTTACAGTGGTTGTTTCATTTATTAACATTCTTTTTAAAATCACAGTAGCAATTAACATTGTTTAGATAAGTCTAGAACATTATCTATTAACATTGTTTTTAAAATCACAGTAGCATTTAGCAATTAGTTTTCAAACACCATCGAGCAGTAAATTGATCTTAGGTTACAATTTATGTCAATCCTCTAAACCATTATTATTTTGTAGAATAATTCATTAGAACACTCAATAGCCAAACCACTAGTCGTATTAAAATTATTAGTTTCATCAAAACCCTAATATTACCCTAAAAACCCAAATATTATTTTCTAAAATTATAAAAACCCTAATATTGTTTTCTAAAATTATAAAAGCGCTAATCTTGTTTTACAAAATTATAAAACCATAATATTGTTTTCTAAAATTATAAAATCCTAACTTTACCCTAAAATTATAAAACCCTAACTTTACCCTAAAAACCCCAATCTTGTTTTCTAAAATTATAAAACCCTAATTTACATTTTTAAAAAAACCTAAAACCATAATTAGTCCATCCAAACCCTACTTGCATGTTTTTAAAATCAAAACCCTAATTTAATATGTATAACCCTAATTTTGTATATTTGACGCTTTATTGAAGATTAAAACCCAAATTTGATTATTTTATGTTTATGATGAATGATTTATTAATGTTTTATTTATTATGGATGATTTGTTCTATTCTTGCTTATGGTGAATGTTTGAATTATTTAATTTTATTTGGTTAATTATTTAAACTTTAAGGATGTAAGGGATATGTTTTTCACTTCATGGATATCTCATTTATTAAGTTCAGATGTAATTTAATTTATTTTAAGCTTTGGGATTAATATAAAGAATGTTTCCACCAAATGATGGGTATCATATTTTTTATAGTTTTGGACATTGGATAATTATTGTAAATGGCATGTTTCCATCTTATATGGGTGCTCATTTTTATTTGATTGTTTGAACCTTCTTTTGATTTTAATACAATAAATATTTATTTATTTTAATTGAAATATAGTATGGATGATATTTCAATAAGTTAAAAAATTTAATAATATTTAAACTTGAAAATGAGGTCGGTTCTAATAAATCGAGCACTATTGGAGCGCTTGGTCATTCTCACCTTTTTTAGATTTAGGCCCGTGCTCTCTAAGGCCTTGAGTTTAACAGTGCCGAAGTCATAAGAACCATTTCACATGAGAGTGGGGGCGAAAATCCACGCTCACAGTGGCAACTCCACTGGGGATAAAAGAAGTTGATTAAGTTGGTCTTTATATTATTTTATTCTTTCCTATTATGATATTATCCATTGCACCGTTTAGATTGCATTATGTGTGTGAGCTAATATGCCTATGTAATCCGTGTTATGTTATGTAAGAGATACCATACTTTCACCCAAGGTATGAAAATCGAGCATTGCTGACCATTCATGGCCTCGTATCTTCTGGTATATACTTGTTGTGAGAGCCTAAACTTTTCAACCCAAAGACTAAACCTCATGTAACTGGCCTAGTTACTTTCCTTAGATTTTTATCCAAATGTTTGTTGTTTGACTATGATCGATATATCTCAATTTGAACCATAGACTATTTGGTTTGTTCTTTTTCTAATATGACCTAATTATATTAAAAACTCAAAATAATTTTATTCCTTTAAGCACAAAAGGTCAAAATGATTTTTTTTAAAAAAATTTCAAGATGATCTTTAGATACAAAACTTTTTAAAAAAGGGTTTAAAATGTTGAGTACGCATGGGGAAGGTGAGAAATGATCCAACACCCCTATAACGTCCGGTTCATTAAAACCGGTCTCTTTTTCAGGTCTAACTTTATTGAATTCTTAAGCATTATAATATTATCTATACTGCATACAATTATCAAAATAAAGAATACTATATTATAAATCGAACAAACATATAAAATGGACATCCATTACAAGATAAAAATATACCCTTACAACATCTCATATCCAAAATTAAATTAAATAAGACACCCATCATGGTGAAAATATGTCTCTTACATTAATCCAAAATCCATAAAATAACTTAGGTTACAAAACATAATAAGGCACACACCATTTAGTGGAAACATACCTTTTATATCAACCTCTAAATCCAAACAATTAAATATAATTAAACCATTAGATCATCCACCATAAGCAAAATAAAAGCAAATCATTCATTATAAACCAAATAAAAATAAATCATCCATCATAAATATATAATAATAGATTAAATAATGAAATCTAGAGTTTAATCTTAAATTAAGCATTAACCGTATAAAATTATGATTTTACGTATGAAATTAGGGTTTTTAGAGGTTAATACATGCAATTGGGGTTTTGAGTGATCAAATTGGGATTTTAGGTCCTTAAGCATGCAAATTAGGGTTTTGGGTGATAATTAGGGTTTTGGGTCTTTAAGCATACAAATTAGGGTTTTGGGTGATAATTAGAGTTCTGGTGATCAAATTAGGATTTTTAATGTTCTGGACATGTAACTTAGAGCAAATCCAAAAGATTGGGATTTATATGAAATAGGTTGGATTTTAGATTCGGATCAAACTAGATTGGAGATTTAAATCCACTGTATGAAATCAAATTCTAAGCTGCTGGAAATTCAAAGCAAATAATCCTCAATATTGTTTAACAACCTACTGGATGAAATAACTTCATATGCTATTTCAAACTGTTTAATGACGCTTTAAAAGATGAACAAGCTACTGGATATTTTTTAAGTAAATTAATTTTAGAAAACTAAACATGCATTTGTTAGCCCTAACAAAAATAATTTCCTCGATCCAAGCTTTGTTCCCAATTGTTCCAGTGTCTTCACAAAAGCTACTGCCTTTGGTTTAGCGTTTGCTCAAATCAAATAACCTTTGGGTGAGTGGGATAATTCGAAAATTAGCTATCGCCTCTCTTTGTTTTGTTTAATTTTGCTCTCTGTTTAATTGCTCACTCTTCTCTTAATTCAGTTAACTGTGGCTTCTTTTTGTTAATCGTGGTGGCTGCTTTGTTAATTCTTGTGGCTGCCTCTTGCTGTGTTTTTTAATTCTCTATTTATAGGCAGCATTAGGTTTAATCTCGGCTTAGTATCCTTCGTCCAATCCAACCCCTTTATGTTTCTCCGAATCCAAATAGAATTTAAACTTGTTTAAGAAACTTAATACACTAAAAACCAAAATTAAAAGCTCGATTTTAAGACCAATAGCGAATTGGGATGCCCAATTTGTCATGAGCCCAGATTGATGGCGAATTGGGGACCCCAATTGCAAGAGTTGTTTGATAAAGGGTTCATCTGCCCTAGTGTTTCACTGTGGGGAGTACCAGTGTTATTTGTTAAGAATGATGGCACCTTGAGATTGTGTATTGATTACTAGTAGTTCAATAAGGTGACCATAAAAAAAGTACATGTTACCTAGTATTGATGCATTTGATCAGTTAAAGAGGGGTTGGGAGTTAGAGATGCATATGTACCCAAAACTACTTTTTGCAAGAGATACGGGCACTATGAGTTTCTAATAATGTCTTTTGGGCTGACGAACGCACCAACAACCTTTATGGACTTGATGCATTGAATCTTTTGACCTTACTTAGATCTGTTTGTTATGGTATTCATTGATGATATTTTGGTTTATTCACATAGTAAGGAAAATCATAATAGGCATCTGCGAACTGTGCTACAGAAATTGAGAGAGAAATAGTTGTATGCTAAGTTGTCTAAATGTGAGTTCTGGTTGGATCAAGTGACTTTCCTCAGACATGAGGTTTCAACTGGGAGCATTAAAGTTGATCCGAGTAAAGTAGAAGCAATTTTGAATTAGAGTCCACCAAAGAATGTTACAAAAGTCAGAAGTTTTCTAGATTGGTAAGTTATTACCGTCAATTTGTGAGGGAATTTTCCATGATAGCTACACCACTCACCAAATTACTTTGGAAAGGTGTGAAATTTATGCGGACAGATCGATATCGGGAGAGCTTTGAGCAGTTAAAAGACATGTTGACTTAGGCTCTTGTCCTTACCCTACTTGTGGAAGATAAATCATATGTGACATACAGTGATGTTTCACATAATGGTTTGGGTTGTGTTCTGATGCAGGACGATAGAATCATTGCATATGCATCCAAACAGTTGAAGCCTCATAAGTTAAACTATCCAACTCATGATTTGGAGCTGGCATCCATAGTTTCTTCACTGAAGATTTGGCAACATTATTTGTATGGGGAGAGAAATGCTTCATCTATACTGATAGCAAGAGTTCAAAGTATCTGGGCGTCCAGAAAGAGCTGAATCTTTGGCAGAGATGGTGATTGAAACTGATAAAGGATTATGATTACTTGATTAACTACCATTCTGGTAAGGCAAATGTTATTGCAGATGCCTTGAGTCAAAAGTCCATGGCAGGGTTGACTGTCTATTCACTCTCGTTGCTTGTTGAGTTGAGAGTGTTGCATGTTAGATTCGAGGTATGTGATGATGGTGCACTTATGGCTCAGATGCAGTTAAGGCCATTACTGCTTTATCATAAAAGGTTTTTGAAATAAAACTAGGTTTTAAATATAAAACTAGGGTTTAAACATGCAAATTAGGGTTTAGTCCTAAAACTAGAGTTACCACGTGCAAAATTAGGGCTTAATATGCACGCTAAGATTAAAGCATGCAAGATTAGGATTTAAGATGCAAACTAAGATTAAAACATGCAATATTAGGTTTTAAGGTGCAATTAGGACTTTGAATGCATAATTAAGGTTTAGAGTAAAAATGTAGTTCTTATGTTGCACTTTATGCTAAATCAAAATAACAAATAAAAATACAGTGGAATTATAAGATTCAATAATGGTGGTATTCAATTGAATTAAATGGATTTATAACATACCTATGTCATCGAATCCACTAAAATAATTTCCTTGATCCAAACCTTACTCCAAACACCCCAATATCTTCACAGAAGCTGAACATTGATGGTGTTGTAGTTTGCTCGAATCAACCGCTTTTGGTTGAGTGAGATAATATGAAGATTACCTACTGAGTTCATGAGTTTTGGCTACTATTTCTTTGTTTTCTTTTCTCTCTAAATATTGCTTTTTAAGTTCTTAATTGTGGCTGCTAACTCATGGTTTTAAACTCTTAAAGGTGGCTCCTAAATTGCTGACGCCTTTTCACTGTCTCACTGCCCTGTATTTATAAGTTAGGATTTAGGGCGACCCCTTTACTATTAATCTTTATTTATCCGAGTATATTCAAGTTTTAACACAATTAAGAATGAATTTGGACTGAATCAAGGGCTTGTGTCGAATTGGCCTAACCAACTCGATATGATCTAGTCTCATATCAAATTTGGCCTAGCCTAACCCAACCAAGTCGGTCTGTATAAATAAATTGGCTCAACTTTGACTGGACCAGACCTAATTCAAACATATTATATCATACTAAATTTAATTAGGGCATTTTATTGAAACCAAACTTGATTCAGCCTTTTAATTAGAACTGAATTCATATTATGCCAAAATTAAGGGTCCACAAATAAGTTTGATGATGTTAGTTTGATGTAGAGATAATGATTTTGTGGTTAAATGGTTGAAACAATTAAGGTTGACAGAAGTTTGAGAGAGGAAGAAGAGATTTAGGGTTTTGGTAGGAAGTTTGTAAAGAACTGATGAAAATTGAATTTAACTGTTTAAATAATATTATAATATGATTTTAAAGATATAAATGAACTTTAAAAACTCAACTTGGAATTCATTAGAATAGTTTTCTAGAATTAAAGAAGGTTAGGAAAAAATTTGAAAGTTGAAAGGAAATGTGATAAATTGAATTTTACTAGTTAAAGTATATTAAAATGTGATCCTAATGTATTGTATACACTCATATTTTGGTTAGGTAGTGAGTGGAACCAAGTTGCTTGGTTGAAGTAGTGAATGGCGTTTTGAAAAGTGGAGAGAAGAGTATGAATTTAGCTTTGAAGTTGTTTTGGATAAAGGTACATACTAAAGGACATTTTAGAAAGTGAAAAAAAGAGTATGGATTTAGCTTGGACATTGCCTTGGATAAAGGTATGCACATACTTTAAAGAAACATACTACATTTGCATTTAATTCGGCTTAGCACATTTTGATATTAAAAATGTGCCAAGTTACTTTGTAATTTAGTTTTCAAATGCATTGCATTGTTGATTGTGAAATGATGTAAAATACATTATGCATATTATATTAAGCTATTGTAAATAGCTAAAATGAATAATATGTGACAATTGTGAAAAAAGTGAAAATACCCAAAGTATGTGGGTAGTGAAGTCACATTGTAGATGTGACATAATATTAAAAATGTGATTAGTTATTTATAAATTAATGGAATTATGCATGGCTATGAAAAAGAAGAGTATATGAAAAAACGTGATAGAAAATTGATTATGGAAATGTATATAATATGTGTGTTGCTTTATATAATATTCTTTTCCAGAGTTTTATTTTTGCCAATATGGATTTACCTTCGAGTTAGACGTTGAACGTCACTATTATATGATTTGTCTTTAATCTAGACGCTTGGCATCACTTGTATTGCCTTCAAGCTAGACAATGGTTGTCAATAGGCCAAAATATTATCTCTGAAACTTGAATTTGGCATGATACAAAGACATCATTAATAGGAATGAGTAATTCTTATTATAATGTTTAATTGAATTAATTGATAAATTTAAACTTTGAGTTTTGATTTTGAGGAATTGATGATAATAAATTTGGTTTAATGTTTGAATTGATTGTTGAGATTATTATTAATATTCTTGAGCTAAAAATGGATTAGAATTTAAAAAAAAAATGAGTTTATAGCTAAGAGATTTGGTTGACTAAAGTATAAATTGAATTTATATACCTAAAATATGGAGATTTGGTAGTGATTAGCTTGAGGTATAAATATAATGAAATATGTTAAAAATGACACTTGAGCTAACATTTTTGAAGCAGAGATTAAAGCAAAAAAAAAAAAAAAAAAAAAAAGAACTCAACTGAATTTGAATGTTTAAAGTGTATGAATATAAATGATTCAGATAAGCGGATGGAGATATTGGACATGTATATAGATAGACATTAAAATTAGGTATCATTTATATTATAAGACTAGAGTATAGGAATTATTATGGACAAAATGCGCATGAAAGTGACTAAGAGTATATGTACAATAAACTAAAGTTTAGAAATAACAGTGACATTGATATTTGAAAAGTGTGCAAGAGGAGAGCTAAGTAGTTGCAAGAATTGAGAATAATGAGGTAAACATATGAAAATATTATACTGAACTCAGTTTTAGCATTAATGTCATTAATATCCTTGGCGAGGAAGTGATGCCATTTTTAAATATAACCCTATTTGTATTATAAGGTAGTGCCCTAATTAACCAGTAAACTTCTTCCAAGCAAAAGTAGATCTATAATGGCTACTCAAATATTTTGAGATAATTTGTAGTGATATTTTAATAAAATTTTTGAGGTAATAAAATAGTTGATCCAAGAGGATTACCTACATTGTATTTTTTAAGATAATATATCAAAGTGTGCATGAAAATATAAAAAGTTTAATTTTCTACCTAAGTACCTAGTTTAAAAATTCAAGGAAGAATTTTTATAACGCGTAAACATTGTAATAACGTTAATTTAAAATATTTTAAAATGCATTAAATATATAAAAAATAATAAAATAAAATAAGAAATATTTATAAACACGAATAAAAAACATTGCAATTTTTTCAACTCATATATATTGTATATATATTGCGGATATATTATGCAAATGTTATAAAATTTTTCAAAAAATAAAATTATGTTTATTTCAAATATTAATTTATAAAATAATAACTTTAAAAGAAAATAATATTATTTTGTAATTTTTAAAAAAAAAACCTTAATAATATTATTTTATATATATTACAAATACGTTATATATACGTAACAGATATATTCTACTCTAGCCTTTATGTATATATTGTAAATCTATTGTGTATATATTGTTTAGCCTTTATATGTCATACAACATTTATATATTATTTAATTATAATATATATATATATATTACAAATATGTAATCTTTCAACTTTTTCATGTTGGTTAATTATAATATATATATTATGAACATATATATATGTTGAATGTATAAATATTGCAGATATTTTGTATTTCAACTTTTAATTACAAACAAATAATACAAATACAAATTAAAAGAAAGAACATATATCAATACAAATTGATAAGAATAAGGAAAAAAATTACAAAAGATAAAAATTCCTTCAAAATAATTTATAGATCATATAAAAGGCAAAACAATTCAAAAAAAAAAAACCTCTAATATTACAATTAAACACAACCAAAAGCAAAATAAAAAAGTTACAAATACAAGGAGATGTACAATTTTAGATTTCTCAAACATATACAATTGAATCATTATGATTGTAATTTAATACTCATATGTTTCCTAATTAAATGTGGGAGTATTGGATAGAAAGAGCAAAGGAAAATCGAAAAGGAAAAAGAACAACAGATGAACAAACAAACGTGGGAACAAGGAAGAAGCATTAAAAAACCATATATTTGGAAAATAAGAAAAAAAAAAGGTAAAAATGAAAAAACAAGGAATTTAAAAGTGATAAAAAAAAAAGATATGTACAGTATTTTTTGAAAACAAAACTTGGAAAATAGTTATCCATATAATTTCCTCCTAATTCCATATAAATTGGGCAGAGTCACATCAAATTTGACAATTTTATTTTCTAAAAAAATTATCATTAAGTTTTATAATTTAAATTAAATTATATTCACTAAGAAACCTGGGATTGGAGGCTAAACATGTTTAGAAACTAAAGCGGTACTAGTTAAAACCATGGAGTCATCGGTTTTATTCTTATTTAATTGGATGAATTAGCTTCTTAGATCTTGGTAAATTGTAAGTAAAAAAAAAAAACTAAAAAGATTTTTCCCTCCCCCAACCTCAAACTGCCAGTTCCCGAACTATGCCCATGCTGAAAGTTTATAAGGATTTCAGATTTGCCCTTAAATTTGGAACACGTCTATATAGCCTAACTTCAGACAAATTATCAGATCTCTTCCGTCGAATGTTTGAAATTGAACCAATGTCAGTATAAACTTTGTTTCTCGTGTTTGTACAAGAATACTGATGCATTTATAACACTCTAAGTAAGACATTAGTAAGGTATGCACCTTCTTGGTAGGCTGGGTCAATAGGATGGTCAGAAGCTGCACCAGCCTGCCGTAGAACTGTGATCTTCCTTCCTGCCATTGATGCAGCACCCTGATCAGCAATGAGAACAAGAGAACAAAAGAAGTTCAAGAAGATATTACATAATGCACAGCATGGTTTAAGTAAAAACAAACTATGTTTGCCCATTTGGAAAGGCAGTCCACTCTTATTTCAAACTTTGGCTATTAAAGCCTCAAAATTTGTTTGTACCAATCCCAAATACTGTAGTACTTGAGATATAATGGGGATGGGCCGGATGGCATTTTAATTTCTTATTCCTTTCAATGAACATGGAGATTTCCATTTTAGAAACATCGGTAATCATCTCATTTGTAGAATAGTAAATGAGACATCCTTAAAAGCTACTTGCCTGGAGAACTCGCAAGAATATTCCACTTTGGGTCATGGCTCCTGAACATGAACAAGTCATGAGAAGACCGCCTTTCTTCGTCAATCTCATTGCCAATGAGTTAAGATTTCTATACATTCCTGATGCACTTTTTAGAACCTGATCAGTAAGCCATAAAAATTAGAAACTGCACACATGTTTGAAGTGGAAAAGCAGAGTATGTCATGATTTAGTCCTGAAACAAATAGAAATAACAGGTACAAAATCTAGACAAAAACATGACAGTCTGAGTGCCTATGCCTATGTAAAGAAAGCATAATATGTTCCTTGGTGTTTTGGGTCGCCAATGTTGAAGCAGAAAGTTTGTAACAATTATACCAAGAAGTGACTATGTGCCTGCTACATATAAGAGAAGAAGAGAACAAAAATTGGGGGAATTAGTGAGCTGTGTGAACGACAATCAGATTGAGGGTAAGATGGAGAAACCATTAAAAAGAGCTGAGGTGTATAAAAGACAAAAGGATAACTACCTTGGTCAGGGAATGTTCAGTGAGGGGAATATTAGAATTGATGAGCTGTAAAAGTAGGATGCTAACGCTTACTACATCATATATGAATTATCCTAATACAATTCCTCGCTAAAACCCTTCTTCTCCTTCTTCTCTCATCTCCTTTCTTCTCTTCTCTTTTCCGCCTATTTCTATCTCTCTAACTCTGATTCTCTAACTGATTGTTACTGTGAGTTTGTGTGAATTGTCGCTACAGAACAACTAGTATCAGAGCATCGATCTAGGCATAATTCTTTTTACAATGAGTAAAACAGGAAGGAAACCCATAAACCCAGCTATTGGGGAAGGATCTGAAACTGAGAAAATAGATGATATCAGAGCAAAACTTACCGATGTCTATTTGCAAACTGAAGCTATTCAAAAGGAAAATCAAACCGCTAGAGCTGAACAACAACGAACACGTTCCAAACAGTTGAAGCTCAGCAATCAATTTTCAAAAAATGATGGATATGATGACTAACCTGGGCAAAGGCAAGGAGTCGACTTCTAAGGATACATCTTCCATGGAAAGACCAGCAATTCCTATAGCCAGAGGTATTCTTCCAACACCCCGAGCCAGAGACCCAGAGGACAATCGGTTCACGCAACTTGAAGGAAATCAGAGAGGGTACTTAGTGCGCCTTCTTCCGAAGATGGAGCTTCCACTTTTTCAAGGTAAGAGCCCTCAATCTTGGCTATGGAAGTGTAACAAGTACTTCCTTGTCTATGAAGTTCCAGAGGAACATAAAATGGGACTAGGACCACGTTATTTGGGAGTGTTATAAAATCTGTACAGATATAGAAAGGAGATTATAGTTGTAATTAGTAGAGATTTTAGTATTAATTATAGGATTAGTTTCCTATTCTAGAGGGATTAGCTTCCTATTCTAGGGAATCTCTTTGTATATAAATATGAGTAGTTTTTTTTCCATTCAATATATAGAAAACCTTCTCAATTGCTCTGTGTTTTACATGGTATCAGAGCCATAAAACAGAATTGTAACTGACCGCCGGAAGAAGAGCAGAGGGAGCTGTGTTTTACAGTTATAATAAAACAGAATTGCTTCTCATCACAGCCCCCACTTTAAGGTAGAACAGGTCCAGTTCGACCATCCTCTGAAGTCCGGTGGTCTAGAGGGCGGCGAGTGAGGTACACGCGCACTGTTGTTTTCCCGCCAGAGATCACGCGCCGGCGCGTGGAGGCGCGTGCTACGGTTACCGGCGGTCGACTTTCCTGTTCCAGCATCGCATTGGTGGCAGTTGTCTGTCCTGGTGGTCCGTTTTTACATTCTCCTCGTTTCTGACACGTGAACAGTGATAAGTGCATGTGAACAGTGATCAGGTTCGGTTTTTGTTTCTGTTTGGTTGTGTTTTTGGACTTCTCAATGTTATTTTCTCTGTGTTAAATGGGGGACAGTAGTGAAAAGAAGGTTGTAACTGAGGTTACGTTTGGTTCGTCAAGAATCACCGATAGAAAGTTAACCGGAAATCATAATTATGCCCAATGGAAAAGAATTATTCGTAGATTTGTGAACAATGCTTATTTAAAGGACCATTTAACTGGTCACCCTCCCTCGAACCCTGAGGCTAGAAAGAAATGGATAAAAGAGGATGATAAATTGTTTAATCAAATTCAAAATACTTTAGACCCATCGGTTGACGATGTTGTGACCCACTGCGAGTCTGTTAGAGAATTATGGGAGTATCTTGAATTTATGTTTGCTTCTAAAGAAGATATGTCCTATGTGCACAACCTGCTTTTCAAACTCTATCGACTGGATCAAAAAGGCCGCTCTCTTAAACAATATTATGCAGAATTCAAAAATGTTGTTGAAAAAGAGCGATCTATCTTTCCTATTGTTGCCGATATAAAGAAAATGCAAGAACAGAAAGAACTTGTGCAAGTGCAGTGTTTCCTAGCAAGGTTAGGGCCTGAATATAGTGTGGCTCGCACTCAGTTGTTAACTAGTGGGGGGACACTTCCTTCACTTATAGAAGTGTATGCTCGGTTACTTCGGGTGATACAGTAGCCCTAGTAAGTAATGCTAATCAGGGAAGCAAAACCGGAAGTGGAGGTAGTAGCACAATCCGAATATGTCACTATTGTAAAGAAGAGGGGCATATTAAGAAGAATTGCTGGAAGTTACATGGCAAACCTCCCAAGTACTCGAGCCCAAGAAAGTATGCTAACATGGCCACACAAGAGGGCATTTTACCACATCCTCAGTCCTCTTCTCCTTCTATCACCATTTCAGTTGATGAATATGCCCGATTAACTAGTGCCCAGCAGCAGATTTCAGGTGTTCCTGAACAACCATCAGTATCTACACTGGCTAATACAGGTAATCATGCTGCTTGTCTTTCCACCTCATATCGTAATTGGATTGTTGACTCAGGTGTCACTGATCATATGATTGGAGACACAGGTATCCTTTCTTCTTTTAAATCTTCTGCCAGCTTACCTCCTGTTACTCTAGCAAATGGGTCTAAAGCTTCAGTTATTGGGCATGGGACAGCATACCCAGCCAAAACTCTTCCGTTGTCATCTGTCTTATGCTTATCTCAATTTCCTTTTAATTTGTTATCTGTTAGCCAGCTAACAAAAAGCTTTAACTGTTGTGTTATTTTCTATCCTACTTATTATCTTTTTCAGGATCTTGGGACGAAGCAGATTATTGGTAAAGGGTGTTTAGTGGATGGGCTATACACTCTTGAATCAAATTTGCAATCTGTGCCTCGCTCAATTGCGTGTGCAAGTTCTACTTCTCTACAGCTTCATTGTCAACTTGGTCATCCACCTCTTCCTGTTCTACATAAATTATGTCCTAGTCTTAAACAAGAGTCTACATTAGAATGTGAAGCTTGTCAGTATGCTAAACATCATAGGGTGTCTTACTCTCCTAGAATAAATAAACGTGTTGAGTCTCCTTTTTATTTAGTGCATTCTGATATATGGGGTCCTTGTCCTGTTTTGTCTAAATCAGGTTTTCGTTATTTTGTAACATTTGTTGATGATTATTCTCGAGTAACTTGGCTTTATCCTATGAAATCTCGTTCAAACTTATTTTCAATATTTTGTGCTTTTCATGCTGAAATCAAAACACAGTTTAATAAACCTATTTGTCTTTTGAGAAGCGACAATGCAAAAGAATATCTTTCTAGCACATTTGCATCTTACCTCTCACAACATGGCATAATTCACCAAAACTCTTGTATTGTTACTCCTCAACAAAACGGTGTGGTTGAACGAAAGAATCGTTATTTATTAGACGTTGCTCGAGCATTAATGTTTCATATGCAGGTTCCAAAACCATTTTGGGCTGATGCAGTTTCCACTGCCTGTTTCCTCATTAATTGCATTCCTTCTTCTGTTCTTCATGGTCAAGTCCCTTATTCTCTCCTCTTTCCGTCAAAAGCTTTATTTCCTCTTCCTCCTCGAGTGTTTGGGTGCACTTGTTTTGTTCAAGACATGCGACCACAGGTATCCAAACTCGATCCCAAATCTCTTAAATGTGTCTTTTTGGGGTACTCTCGACAACAAAAAGGGTATTGATGTTATTCTCCTTCTTTAGGTCGTTACTTGGTGTCTGCAGATGTTACTTTCTTTGAGAACAATCCTTTCTTCAGTTCTGCTGCATCTTCTTTTCCTGCGTCTCTTCAAACTAATTCTATGGATGAGTTTCTTGTTTATACTGTCAGTGAACAGGTACAACCCCCTCCTCGGCCTGTTGTTCGTCATGTCTACTCACGACGTGTGGCGTATGCAATTGAGGCACCTTCTCTTGACTCAGACACTAGTGTTGCACCCGCTGCTTCATCTCCAGATCCTGTGCCTGTCCCTGACCCAAGCCTTGATCAACCAATTGCTCTTCGCAAAGATAAACACACCTGCACTTATCCCATTTCGGCCTATGTTTCTTATGATACTTTATCTCCTTCTTCTAAGTCCTTTGTAGCATCTTTAGACTCTGTTGTTATTCCTAAGTCCATATCTGAAGCATTAGCTCATCATGGTTGGCAAAAGGCAATGAAAGAAGAAATGATGGCACTAGAGTATAATCATACTTGGGATCTAGTTACATTACCTTCAGGAAAGAAAGCTATTGGTTGTAAATGGGTCTACACAGTTAAGATGAATCCAGATGGTTCGGTTGCACGACTAAAAGCTCATTTGGTTGCAAAGGGGTATGCTCAATCTTATGGTATTGACTATTCTAAGACATTCTCTCCAGTTGCTAAGCTCTCATCTGTTCAACTTTTTATCTCACTAGCTGCCACTTATGATTGGGATCTCCATCAACTAGATGTGAAAAATGCCTTCTTACACAGTGATTTGTGTGAAGAAGTGTTCATGGAGCAACCACCTGGATTTGTTGCTCAGGGGGAGTCCGACAAGGTATGTAAGTTACGGAAATCTTTATATGGTCTGAAACAGTCTCCACGTGCATGGTTTGGGAGATTTAGTTCTGCTGTGATTGAATTTGGATTACGAAGAAGTGCATATGATCATTCTATATTTTTCACATCATCTAGCCCAATGGGTCCGACCCTTCCCCAGACTTCGCTCATTGCGGGAGCATTCGTGCACCGGGCTGCCCTTTCATTTAGCTCAAGGTACATTTTGCTAGTTGTGTATGTTGATGATATTGTGATTACTGGAAGTGATAAGATGGGAATTTCAAAATTAAAAGCGTTTCTCGGTACTTGTTTTCAAACCAAGGATCTAGGACCATTAAAGCATTTCTTGGGGATCGAGGTTCTTCGTAGACGGAAGGAAATCTTTTTGACTCAGAGGAAATATTGTCTCGATCTACTGAATGATGCAGGAATGATTGGAGCAAAGATTCATGATGCACCAATGATACCAAATGTGAAGTTAAAACCTGAAGATGGAGATCTACTTGAAAATCCTGAAAAGTATAGAAGAATTATTGGGAAATTGAATTATCTTACGATCACTCGTCCTGACATTGCATTTCCAGCGAGTGTGGTAAGTCAGTTTGTATCATCTCCCGGAACTTCACATTGGGATGCTTTGACTCATATTCTAAGATATTTGAAAAGAGCACCTGGACATGGAATCTTATATCAAAATCATGGTCATCATAGGGTAGAGGGGTTTACAGATGCTGATTATGCGGGTGATCTCACAGATAGACGATCCATGACTGGTTACTGTGTGTTTGTTGGAGGCAATCTTGTGTCTTTGAAAAGTAAGAAGCAGACAGTGGTTTCACGTTCAAGTGCGGAATCTGAATACAGGGCTATGGCACAAACAACCTGTGAACTTGTATGGCTACGACACTTGCTTGAAGAAATTGGATTTTCTCCAACAAAACCAATGACATTATGGTGTGACAATGAGGCAGCCATTTACATTGCCACTAATCCTGTATATCACGAACAAACCAAACATACTGAAGTTGACTGTCACTTCACCCAAGAAAAGCTAGAAGATGGTACAATCTCAACTCAACATGTTAGAACCGGAAGTCAACTGGCGGATGTATTCACTAAAGCCTTACCAGGAAATCGGGTCAACTACGTTTGTACCAAGCTGGGCATGATCAATATCTATGCTCCAGCTTGCGGGGGAGTGTTATAGAATCTGTACAGATATAGAAAGGAGATTATAGTTGTAATTAGTAGAGATTTTAGTATTAATTATAGGATTAGTTTCCTATTCTAGAGGGATTAGCTTCCTATTCTAGGGAATCTCTTTGTATATAAATGTGTAGTTTTTTTCCCATTCAATATATAGAAAACCTTCTCAATTGCTCTGTGTTTTACAGGAGAACAACCAGAGAAATGGTTCTGGGGATACGCAAAAACTCACCCTAATGCCACTTGGGAGCAGTTCGCAACAGCAGACTGCAGTAGAAGACGTAGTGGCGGAGTTTAATCAGTTGATACAGAGAGGTACGGTGTTAGAATTTCAGGAGGAGTTTGAGGACAAGAAGGCTCAGATGGAGGAGCAACACCCATTCCTCACTGAAACCTATTTCATATCATGCTTCATGGGTGGACTGAAACCAGAGATCGGGGGGGCGGTGCGATTGCTCCGTCCATAAACTATATATGAAGCTTTCGAACAGGTGAGAATTCAGGAATGAACGTTGGAAGCTACCAATAGAACTTATCGTTCTCCTTTCAACCACCGACCCAGTAACCCAAACCCACGACCAATAAAAATAGCCACCTCCAACCCGAACCCCAACCAACTATTAAACCCAAAACCCATTAACACAGCAGCCCTTAAACTCCAGCACAACAATCACAGAAATGTTGTCATTCCTTACTCCAACCAAAAGAAACCTAGCAACGCCTATTTCAAGTGTGGAGATAGGTACTATCCAAGCCACCGGTGTCAGCAAAAGACTACCATGGTTGTGTTGGGAACCGAAGAAGAAGATGAGATAGATACAGAAGATGATTGGCAAGATGTTGAACAGGACCCAACAGATAATGAAACAACAGAGAGAGTAGAGTTGTCATTGCATGCTATGGATGGATATATTTCTGATAATATAATTAAATTGAAAGGGCAAATCAAGAACAGAGTGTTGATCATCTTGATTGACAGCGGCAGTACTCATATCTTTATAGACAACAAGGTGATTGAGGAACTCAAGTTGCCTACCACCCATGTTAATCACGCTACTGTGACAGTAGCAGACGGAAGAAAATTTGTAGTTCGGGCAAAATGTTTTGGGTGTTCTTGGTCGATGCAGGGACATCGTTTCCAATTTGATTAGAGGGTCCTCGACATTGGAGATTACGATATCGTTCGAGGGGTGAATTGGATGAAGACCTATACACCTAACCTTTGATTTTGATGCCTACAAACTCACATTCAAGAAGGAAGGGAAGCTGGTAGAGTTAAAGGGAATGGCTGACAATGTCTCAGCCAAATTGTTGAGTGACAAGTCACTATATAAGATGATCCAAGAAGGATGGCAGGGGATATCCACTCGACTGTTTTCCATTACCTTAACCACACTAAACATCCCAAAATTTAACCAAACTCCTCTTCCATTCAAGAACTCCCTTCAATCCTTATTGACCAAATACCAACATATCTTTCAGAAGCCTAACACCCTACCTCCATTCAGATCTCATAACCATAGCATTCCACTCAAACCAAATGCTGAACCGGTAAGTATTAGACCTTATCGTTACCCCCATATACAAAAACATGAAATTGAAAAGCTAACCCAAGAAATGCTAGACAACTCAATCATACAACCTAGCAACAGTCTGTTTGCTTTCCCTGCCTTACTGGTGAAAAAGAAAGACAACACCTGGAGGTTTTGTGTTGATTACAGACAGCTGAACAACCTCACAGTGAAGAACAAGTTTCCCATTCCAATCATCGAAGATTTATTGGATGAACTCCAAGGGGCTATGATATACTTCAAGATCGATCTGAGGTCAGGATATCATCAGATTCGTATGGAACCCGAAGACATTCACAAAATAATCTTTCACACTCATACAGGGCATTATGAATTCACTGTGATGCCATTTGGTCTCACTAACGCCCCAGCAACATTTCAAGCGCCAATGAACTAGATATTCAGACCCATGCTACAACGGTTCGTTTTGGTGTTTTTTGACAATATCTTGGTTTATAGCAAGTTTGAAGAGTTGCATCTCTCACAGTTAGAGATATTCAAAATTTTGAGTAATCAAAAGTTGTTTGCTAAATGGGAGAAATGCTCTTTTGGCTGCACCTCTATAGAATATTTAGCCCATATCATAACTGCTGAAGGAGTAGCTACAGATGAGACTAAGATGGAAGCTATGAAGAATTGACCTACTCCAAAAACCTTGAAAGAACTGAGAGGATTCCTTGGGTCGACAAGCTATTATAGGAGATTTATAAGAAATTATGGAGGCATTAGTAGGCCCTTGACTGACTTGCTTAAGAAGGGTAGTTTTCAATGGAATTCACTAGCAGAAGCTGACTTTCAAGAATTAAAAGATGCCATGATGAAGGCTCCAATCCTAGCACTACCAAACTTCTCTAAGCAGTTTATTTTGGAGAGTGATGCTAGTGGCACTGGTATTAGGGCAGTATTAAGACAAGAAGGAAGACCCATAGCATATCTCTCCAAAACTCTTAGCTCAAGGAATCAAGCATTGTCAGCTTATGAACAAGAGCTTATGGCCATTGTGTATGCAATTACTAAGTGGCGCCATTACCTAGAGCATAACAAATTCATAATAAAGACTGATCATGAGAGCATTAAACACTTGTTGGAACAAAAGCTCCATACATATGTCCAGCAAAGAGGAGTTACGAAGTTATTGGGGTTGGATTACTGCATTCAGTACAAGAAGGGGAAGTCCAATACAGTGGTTGATGCATTGTCTCGAAGGGATGAAGGACAAGAAACCAGCACTCTCCTCACTTCTTCAATCATACCATCTTGGGTTAAAGAGGTAGAAGAATCTTATACTGATGATTCTTTAGCTCAAGACCTGATACTACAGCTTTCTACCACTCCTCATGCCAGACCTAATCACTCATTCAGCAATGGGGTACTGGATACAAAAACAAAGTTTATATTCGCAATTCCACTGATTTAAGAAGTAAGCTCTTGACTCAACTACATGATTCACCTTTGGGTGGTCACTCAGGAATTCAAGCTACATACAACAGAGTGAGGCAATATTTCTGTTGGCCATCTTTGTTAAAGTCAATAATTGATTGGGTAAAGGCTTGTGATATTTGTTGTAGGTGTAAAGCTGAAAGTTGCAGTTACCCTGGCTTACTCTAGCCCCTACCAGTTCCCACCTCTCCTTGGTTAGTTGTTAGCATTGATTTCATAGAATAGCTACCCAAATCACAAGGTTATGATATAATTTTGGTGGTTGTAGATAGTTTCACAAAGTATGCTCACCTTCTTCCTCTCCACCATCCATATTCAGCCACCACAGTAGCAAAATCCTTTATGGAATCAGTAGTTAAATTGCATGGACTGCCCAACACTATTATCTCAGATAGAGAGAGTTTTTCCAGCAACTTTTGGCAGTAATTATTTCGTTTGATGGGAGTAAAACTTCACGTCTTCAGCCTACCACCCACGAAGTGATGGCCAAACGGAGAGACTGAACAGAACCTTGGAAGACTATCTTTGATGTATTGCTCACCATCAGCCATCCAAATGGTTCTACTGGTTACACCTAGCAAAATATTGGTATAACACTACAAATCATAGTGCTGTACGGATTACTCCTTTTCAAGCTCTTTATGGCTATCTATCTCCATCACCTCCATTTTTATCTTTTCCTATAAGAGTTGCAGCTGTGGAAATTTTTCTCCATGAAAGGGAGCAGCTTAATCAACAAATTAAGGATCAACTCACCCAATCTAAAGCTCGGATGAAGCACCATCCAGATAAAAATAGAACAGAGAGAGTTTCAGATTGGTGATATGGTCTATCTCAAGCTTCAGCCCTATCGCCAAGCATCCTTGGCACTTCGCAGGAGTTTAAAATTGGCAACCAAGTACTATGGGCCCTATAAGATCATTGAGAAAATTGGTACAGTTGCATACAAACTGCTACTGCCATCTACTTCTCACATTCATCCAATGTTCCATGTCAGTTTACTGAAAAAGAAGATTGGGTCAAGGGAAGTTGAGATTACTGAGTTGCCAGCCATGAAGAAAGATGAATTCATTGTTGCTCCAGAGAAAATACTGAACTCCAGGGTCATTTATCGAGCAAATCAACACATCCAGCAGGTCCTGGTCAAATGGATGTACTTGCCTATAGCTGATTCTACTTGGGAGGATGCAACCTTCATTCAAGCTCATTTTCCTGAATTTTGTCATTCTTGGGGACAAGAATGTGCTAAAGAGGGGGGAATTGCTACATATAAGAGAAGAAGAGAGCGGAAATTGGGGAAATTAGTGGGCTATGTGAACAACAATCAGATTGAGGGTAAGATGGAGAAACCATTAGAAAGAGTAGAGGTGTATAAAAGACAAAAGGATAACTACCTTTGGTCAGGGAATGTTCAGTGAGGGGAATATTAGAATTGATGAGCTGTAAAAGTAGGCTGCTAAAGGTATAAGAATTGTAATACCTATTACTACATCATATATGAATTATCCTAATACAATTCCTCTCTAAAACCATTCTTTTCCTTCTTCTCTCATCTCCTTTCTTCTCTTCTCTTTTCTGCCTATTTCTATCTCTCTAACTCTGATTCTCTAACTGATTGCTACTGTGAGTTTGTGTGAATTGTTGCTACAGAACAGTGCCCTTCTACATGCAATAGTTACTTGTAGAATGACCAAATATCTGTACTTAATTGAATGAAAACATCACTTTACAGGATTCTGTATTTCTATTTCTCATTAACAAAACAAATTAACAGCTGCTTTGAGATCACTGGAACAGTGTAATAGTCACTGCAAATGGGAATTAAGGTTTTGTACAAAACCAGTTGCTAATCATGTTCATAGCACAGTTAAGATGATATTATTTTAAAACTAACCTATTGGCAACTGAATTTAATACTCATCCGACTAGAAAATTGGCCTGACTATCTTAACTAATGAAAGTCCGTGTTTTAAAATTGACAGTTTAGTTGGTCAAAATATAACACGAGAAGTAGACTCCCATTCATCAAGCCAACATATAAAAAGAATGTAAAAGTTTCAAACCCAAACCAAATCTAAATGTTGTTGGAAATTCAGTAAAATAAGATTGGTAAAGTGCATACTGCCATACCTTCTTTTTTGGCGCTAATTTAGGAGGATCCAAAATGACTATGTCCCATGATTCATTTCTGGAAAGGGCACCTTTCATAAAGGCAGTTGCGTCTTCCCTCAAAAATGATATTCTTCTTGGGTCCAAGTGGTTAAGAATAATATTTTTTCTAGCAAGCTCTAGAGCAGGCAATGATGTGTCAACCCCTGGAAGAATGTAAAAGATAATCAGACAACATAAACACCTCTGAACATTGCATCTAGCTTTTATTTTTCAATTCAATATACACCATATATGGCATCTGTGAGGTATATGAAATGAAAGCACAGGAACAAATTTAGAGGAGGTTCCGAACAGAGTTTTGTTGAGAAAACAGGAGAGCAGAGAGACCATGGTCAGCTGGCAGATGAAATAAAGTTCAGTGGGTGGCATTGTAGGGTTACAGCACCATGGATAATGAGTGGAGATATGGGAGGGTTAAAGCACCATGGATAAGCTTTGTTAACACCTATGATTCTTGGCATATAGTTTAAAAAGCTTAAAATCTGCACTAACCCACTTGAGAGCTTATGCACAAGACTATCATTGAATACCAAAAATCAATGATAGGATCAACCACAACAGACAGCTAATTTTTATGCACACACCAAATTCACAC
Source organism: Garcia nutans (assembly GCA_947685225.1). NCBI lineage: Eukaryota > Viridiplantae > Streptophyta > Magnoliopsida > Malpighiales > Euphorbiaceae > Garcia > Garcia nutans. The sequence continues at coordinate 7,222,555 of CANTUV010000003.1, read as the reverse complement.
TGAGTTTCATCCATAAGACACAAGCTAACACAGTTCAGAACCCAAATAACTTCAAACTCATAAGGCAAGGGTTATCACACCTAAGCGACATTTAAAAATGTCGTGCTTGAGGCATAAATCCTATTATCCTAATGATATGATTGACCCTATTAAGTAGCTAATAAGAAAATGTAAATAATACATACTAGGTAGGAGAAAATGGTCAAGCCATGAGCAGAGAAAGTAAAATTAAAAACATTATTATTTTTCTGCTCATATGGCAGCAGCTGATACACGGATAATACATGACCCTTGTACAATAGACAATCTTCATTGCATAGCAACAATTAAGGACTAGCATCCCTCTAAAACTCTATCATTGACCAGCTAAAAAAACCATAATCATAACAAAGATCATAATAAAAAAATATAAGCAAGAGACAAATATCCATCTCAAGGATAAAATAAAATTAGCTTCCAAGACCATACAAAAAATTTCGTAACGTTAACACCATCCAAGAAATGATATATTATGGATGTCGTATCTATTCTAAAAGTGGTAGCTAGTTTCCATTATTTTAATTGTTCAGATTTCCTATTTCTAATTAATTAAGGTTCCTATTTATTGTTAGGTTATTTTCCATTCACTGTTGGATTGTTTCTTGTAATAGATTTATTTATTTAGAAAGACTTGAGTACAGTTCAGAAAACCAAAAATACATTTTTCCTATTTTTATAATAAGACTTGTTCTATTTAAAGGACTAAAATAAACAGAAATTTACAAAGGTTTGAAGCTCCCTCTTAATGAGGTCTAAGATTTAAGCTCCTTTTAATAAGTTTAAGTAATTAACTAACAATAGAATGTTCAAGGAATCAAAATAAAAGGAAGGAAAATTTAATTGACTGTTACATGGTCTTTTTCTCATAATCATAATGAATTGATATCAGAGCTTAACATGATGGATAATTCCTCCAAAAATGGTGACCTACAATCTCTAATATAGGAGGCTCAAGTTTTAAAGGATGCTAGGGTTGCAGAAGTGGAAAACCGGCTAAGCAGCCAGATGTAATAGATCTCGCTCCATTTCAAGGAACTACTGGCTGGGCTAATCGCAGTATGGGCAAGGACTTTGCAGGAACTGCAAGTAGCAACAATCATCTAGAACAACAGCCACAATCGAACCCATTCAGGATATTAGCCACCCGGAGTACATCTCAAGGGAGTGGGTGGTTCTACGATATATCATATTAGACTTTATGACTTTTGATGGCTCCAAAGACCCGTTAATTTGGCTACACGAGTGTGAGAAGTTTTTCTCTAACCAACAAACGTAGGAGACAAACAAAGTGGAATTGGCTGCGTTTCATATGTTCAAGGAGGCAGAATTATGGTACCACCAACTAGAGTTGAAAAATCCCTCAATAGATTAGTTAGAGTTCAAGGATTCTTGCACCCATCAATTTGAACCACCAGGAGCTGCTCAATAACAAACGGGCACGGTTGAGGAATATCGACGACAATTCCAAGAATGTTTGGCAAGAGTGAGCAACTATGTCAGAGTTGACAAACAAGTTAGTTTTTTTACAAATGGGATAGCTGATGCTATCCCGCTTGATGTTGAGCTACAAGCTTCATTGGATTTGGCTTATGCAATGAATGTGACCTGAGCTTTTGAAACAATACAGAGGGTACTAGAAGAAGCAATGACACGAAATGGATCTTGGCAAGGCAGTAAGAGCAATTATCTTTCTAATATGGCAACCTCAACATCTCAACCTTCTCAGGGCAGCAATAATTTAGGGGAACTACTGAAGTGAAATCATCCACAAATTTATAAAAAAATAACAAGGGCAGAAGTGGCAGAATGGGGGGCAAAGAGTTTTTGTTATAATTGTGATGAACCATTGTGCATCAGCGTAAGAAGCTATTCTGGCTAGAGCTGAGAGACATTCATGAATCTGATACATAGGAGGAACAAGTAAGGAAACCTAAAATCCTAGGAGAGTGTCAATCATTCTCGACAGGTTTATCCAAGTTTCAAGTTTGAGGACAAGCTCTTTCTTTGGGAGGAGAGCAATGTTACATATGCCTTTGCGGGCTTAAATGTCGTAGCTAATTTCCATTATTGTAATTGTTTAGATTTCCTGTTTTTAATTAATTAGGTTTCTATTTATTGTTTGGTTATTTTCTAATGTTTCCTATAATAGATTTATTTATTTAGGAAAACTAAAATATAATTTAGGAAGCCCAAAATATATTTTTCATATTTTTATGATAAGATTTATCCTATTTAAAGGACACTATGAATAATAAACATCTAACAAAATTTATCCAAAGAATTACGAAGATTTGGTCGTAATTGCACGGATCGAGCAAGTTCAAATTGACAACATAAAAGGAGCTACCTCTTAACGAAATCCAAAATTTAAACTCCGGTTGATGAGTTCAAGTAATTAATTAAAAATAGGGTGTTCAAAAAATCGAAACAAAGGGAAGGCAAAGTTAATTGACTTGGATTTCCTAGTCAAACATCCTGTGACACAATCCTTTTGCCATAATCATAACATGTTAATATATCTCAAAATACACCTCAATAAAATTTTGTAATTTTTAAAACATATTAATACAAGGTTTTAAACAATGGAACTAGACAAAATAATGGAAATGCTAATTGTAATTGTGTAATAGAATGGGTCTAAATCAGATTAAAACATTCCGGACAAGTTGCTGCTTCCACGTATTTATTATGCTGCAAATTCACTCATAAACAAGAATTCAATAAATATGTTTAAAAAAGGCATTCAAAAAAAGTATGCAAAATTTAATAGTTGGATGAATGACAAAAAATGGTTGTTTCTCATGTCATGTCAGCTATTTGTTAGCAGTTGATGTATCATCCATGGAGAAACCGAGAAAAACATAAGATGGACTAAAATTTCATTACAAAATGGTCAAATCAACCATTATTAAAAATCATAGATTAATATCACAATAACCTTTTGGCATTAGCTTGTCAACATGGTAGAGAAACCCAAGTTTTAGGTATATTATGTTGGAACATTTAGCACTCATGTACATTCAACCTTTAAGTATTCCTTTGACATTGGAATATAATAAATTATCCTCTAGTGGAGCACAAATGTTTCGAATACAGAGTTAGCTGAGGTGTATTAGAATGGTTCTTGTCCCAGAGTGTATATTAGGGTAGTTAACTTTACTCTCATTGTGGAACCGTAATGGAATTGTGTTCCTAATCTCAATCTCTCCACGCTTGACCACCTTTCTCTATTTTCCCTCTCTCTGTCTTTTTTTTTCTTTTCTTTTTCTCATTCTCTCTTATTCTTCTTAACCAAACACTCCATGTTAGGATCCAATATCAGCAGGTTCCAATACTAAATTGGTCTGACTTGCAATATGTTTTTGCCCAAGTACTTATGACATAAGTACATTTCTGTCAAATTGCTCTATTCTATTGAATTCTGTTAGATATATTTGGTACAGAATAAAGCAAGGTTCCTTAATATTAGGAGTGTTTTTAGGAGAGTGTTTTTAGGAGTAAATATAGGAGACTTGTTCCCCACTTTAGAGCCTTTACTTGTATATATATATTCATGTAACCTTGTAACCTTTGAGCTAATATACAAAGAGAATTCTTCATTCTCTGCTGTGTTAACATGGTATCAGAGCAAATTTAGAGGCTGGAAAATTTCTGTGTGAGCTTCCTGCAGTGAGGGGCTGGAAAATTTAGGGTTCTCTTTGGGGCAGTTTGGTTTGTGGTCTAGGTCATACACCTAGGACCATTTTTAGTTCTCACCTCCACCTTCAGAAGTAGCACAGGGGTCGTATCGGCCGGTACCCGAAGTCCGGCGGCCATCCTACCGGTGAGTGGCTGTCACGCGCCGTCAGAAGCATTTCCGGCAGTTTCACGCGCCGGCGCGTGGGAGCGCGTGGCTGCATTTCCGGCGAACGGTTTTTTGTTTTCCGGCGTCGCAGTGGACCCAGCTGCCCATCCCGGTGGTCGGTTCTGGCATTCTGGTGATTTCCGGCCTGTGAACAGTACTCAGTGAACAGTATTCCGACCTGTGAACAGTAATCAGATTCCTAGTCTTCTGTTTTTCTGCATTTTTTTTAGCTGCTGATTCCGTTGGATTTGTTAAAATTCTGGTCTTGTGGAATTGTTTTTGGTAATACTCTTTGGGTATTATTTTGGATTTGTTGTTGCATTTAACTTGTGGTGCATTTCGTCATGGATGATAAGAAAATTATTGATGTGCTTCCAGTAGTTAATAAGATCATAGAACACCAGTTGAATGAAAACAATTTCCTAGAATGGCATAAGACTATTAAAATTTACTTGAGAAGTGTAGATAAGGATGACCACCTGACGGATGATCCCCCACAAGGTGATGCTAGAAAACTTTGGGTAAGAGAAGATTCCCAATTATTTTTGCAAATACAAAACTGTATTGGTCGTGATGTGGTTGGTTTGATTGGTCATTGTGAGTTTGTCAAAGACTTAATGAAGTATCTCGAATTTTTATACTCGGGTAAAGGAAATTTGAACCGTATGTATGATACTTGTGTGGCATTATATCGAGCTGAGCAAAGGGACAAGCCTCTTACAGTGTATTTTGGGGAGGTAAAAAGGATTATTGAGGACCTTAATGTCTTAATGCCTTTTAGTCCAGACATTAAAGTCCAACAGAGTCAACGAGAGCAGATGGGTGTCATGTGTTTTCTTGCAGGTTTATCTCCAGCATTTGAAACAGCAAAGTCCCAAATTCTCTCTGGTAGTGAAGTTCCTAATTTGAGGGAAACATTTTCTCGAGTGCTCCGAAGTGAAGGTTCAAATCTAATGACATCCGCTCCTAGTGCTCTCGTGAGTCGAGATTCCGGCCAGTATGGAAATCAGGGTAAAGGGGGGAATAATCGTGGGAGTACTGGTCATCGGGACTCAAATGTTATATGTTACTACTGTCGTGAACCAGGCCATACTAAACGTTTCTGTAAGAAGCTGTTAAACAAGCAGTCTCGAGCCAATATGGCTAGTCAAGAATGTGCATCCAGCTCTTCAGATACTGTGACAATATCTGCAGCAGAATTTGTTGAGCTCTCTAAATATCGCGCTTCCAAGACTGTGGACTCTTCCGTTGCTGCTGCTGCTAAATCAGGTATCTCTAGCACACCAGGTTGGGTCATTGATTCTGGTTGCACAGACCACATGACAGGTAACCCGAGTCTCTTATCTTCGTTAAAGAAACCTGATATTCATCGTTATGTTACTTTAGCCGATGGATCTAAAACTTGTGCTACTGGTATTGGTACTGCCAACCCAACTCCATCTCTTCCGTTGTCAAAAGTCTTGTGTATACCTAAGTTTTCATTTAATTTGTTGTCGGTTAGCACAATTACTGAAACATTAAATTGTTGTGTTACATTTTTTCCTGTCAATGTTGTGTTTCAGGATCTTTTGACGAGGCGGATTATTGGTAGAGGACACAAGTCGAATGGCCTTTATCTTCTTGATGATCAAATTTCCACTTCGTTGGTGTGTAATGGTTCCCTGTCTCCTTCAGAAGTTCATTGTCGCCTTGGTCACCCCTCATTGTCTTCCTTAAAAAAGTTTTATCCACAATTTCAGTCTTTGTCTAGTTTAGATTGTGAGTCATGTCAGTTTGCGAAACATCATCGTTCACATTTAATTCCTCGAGTGATTAACCGGGCTGAGTTCCCTTTTGAGAAAGTACATTCTGATGTTTGGGGTCCTTGTCCGGTCACTTCCCAAGCTGGTTTTATGTACTTTGTTACTTTTATGGATGATCACTCTCGGTGTACTTGGTTATTTTTAATGAAAAATCGTTCTGAGTTGTTTTCGATTTTTTGCTCCTTTTGTGCTGAAATTAAAACTCAATTTAATAGGACTATTCGTATCCTGCACAGTGATAACGCAAAAGAATACATGTCTAGTTCATTTCAGTCCTATATGTCTCAGAACGGTATTGTTCATCAAACTTCTTGTGTTGATACACCCTCTCAAAATGGGGTCGCCGAAAGGAAAAATAGACATCTCCTTGAGGTTTCTCGTGCACTCCTTTTTCAAATGAAGGTACCTAAACGTTTTTGGGCTGATGCCGTTTCTACAGCTTGTTTTTTGATCAACCGAATGCCTTCCGCTGTTCTCAAGGGTATAACTCCATACAGTGTCTTGTTTCCCTCCAGAGCGTTGTTTCCTATTAGTCCTCGTATCTTCGGGTGCACTTGCTTTGTGCGTGATGTCCGTCCACATGTTACCAAATTGGATCCCAAATCTCTTCGGTGTGTCTTTCTTGGGTATTCTCGACAACAAAAGGGGTACCGTTGTTTTTCTCCCGAATTGAACCGATATCTTGTCTCTGTGGATGTTACCTTCTTTGAGAAAACTCCATTTTTTCCCTCACCATCTACATATGCCAGTCAGGGGGAGGAAGATGATCTTTTAATTTATGTTATTCATAGGAGTCCTGATTCCACTACCGATCCTACTCATATTCCAGAGTCCACTAATAATGAACCGGTTCCTATTCTTATACCACCTCTCTCTCGCCCTCGTTTTGACCAGGTATACTCCAGAAGATTGGCCATTACTGACTCACATCCTCCACCTGTCGCCTCGTTGGAAGCTCCTTCAGTTCTTCCACAGTCTGATCTTGACCTTCCTGCTGCTATTAGAAAAGGTAAACGTTCATGTACTCATCCCATTTCCTCATTTGTGAGTTATGACCATTTGTCTTCCTTGTCTCGGTGTTTTGTGAGTAATCTGGATTCAGTATCTACCCCCAAAACTGTTACCCAAGCTTTATCTCATCCTGGTTGGCAAGCAGCAATGGCAGAGGAAATGGCCGCCTTGGAAGCAAATGGTACTTGGGATCTTGTAACCCTTCCTGCAGGGAAGAAGACTATTGGGTGTAAGTGGATTTTCTCTGTTAAAGTTAAACCAGACGGTTCTGTGGCTCGTCTTAAGGCTCGCTTAGTTGCAAAGGGGTATGCTCAAGTGTATGGTATTGATTATTCTGATACATTCTCTCCTGTGGCAAAATTATCTTCTGTTCGTTTGTTTATCTCTTTAGCAGCCCGTCATGATTGGCCCTTGCACCAGCTTGATGTTAAAAATGCTTTTCTTCATGGTGATCTTCAAGAAGAGGTCTATTTAGAGCAACCGCCTGGCTTTGTTGCTCAGGGGGAGAATGGTAAAGTATGTAGGCTTCGCAAATCTCTATATGGTTTAAAACAAAGTCCTCGGGCTTGGTTTGGGAGGTTCTGCGAAGTAGTACAAACTTTTGGCATGACAAAGAGTATGTGTGATCACTCAGTGTTTTTCAAAAAGTCGAGTGCTGGAGTAATTCTACTTGTAGTGTATGTTGATGATATTGTCATTACGGGGAGTGACTCAGCTGGCATTTCATCACTTAAACTATTTCTCCAATCCCAATTCCAAACAAAGGATTTGGGTCTCTTGAAGTACTTTCTGGGCATTGAAGTATCTAGGTGTAAGCGGGGTATATTCTTATCTCAAAGAAAGTATGTTCTTGACCTTCTGAAAGACACTGGTAAATTAGGTGCAAAACCATGTAGTGCTCCAATGACACCTAATGTCCAGCTAACAACTGATGGGGAATTATTTTCTGACCCTGAGATGTATAGGCGGCTGATTGGCAAATTGAACTATCTTACTGTAACACGACCAGATATTGCTTACTCAGTTAGTATCATGAGTCAATTCATGTCTGCTCCAACTATTGCACATTGGGAAACGTTGGGACAAATTTTATGTTACTTGAAGAGTGCTCCTGGGAGAGGCATTCTCTACAGCAATCATGGTCATTTGGATGTTGAGTGTTTCTCTGATGCAGATTGGGCAGGTTCGAAAGTTGATAGAAGGTCAACTACAGGATATTGTGTGTTTGTGGGAGGAAACCTAGTATCTTGGAAAAGCAAGAAACAAAAAGTGGTGTCTCGCTCCAGCGCTGAATCCGAGTACCGTGCTATGGCACAATCTACTTGTGAAGTTATTTGGATTCGTCAGCTCCTAGAGGAAATAGGTTTCAAAACATCCTCAGCAAAGTTGTGGTGTGATAACAAGGCGGCTATTCATATTGCTTCTAACCCAGTATTTCATGAACGAACCAAACATATTGAGATCGACTGTCACTTTATCCGAGAAAAGATACAACAAGGCATCATCTCTACAGAATATGTCAAGACGGGAGAACAACTTGGTGACATCTTTACAAAAGCTTTAAATGGGTCTCGGGTTAGCTACTTTTGTAACAAGTTAGGCATGCTCGACATATATGCTCTAACTTGAGGGGGAGTGTTAGATATATTTGGTACAGAATAAAGCAAGGTTCCTTAATATTAGGAGTGTTTTTAGGAGAGTGTTTTTAGGAGTAAATATAGGAGACTTGTTCTCCACTTTAGAGCCTTTACTTGTATATATATATTCATGTAACCTTGTAACCTTTGAGCTAATATACAAAGAGAATTCTTCCTTCTCTGCTGTGTTAACAAATTCCAACAACTCACTTGTCACATATAGAAGAAGAAAGAAGGAATATTGAGAGAATGATGAGAATATGATGAGAATGATGTGTTGTCAATAGGACAAGACAAATAACATACCGCATTGTTAGGTGCAGAGAAAGAGAGAATTAGGGAATTTAGTTATTATTTTGCTCAGTTTTGGCATTTTGTTAGTATGTTAGGCAAAATAGAGAAGATTGTATTGATTGAAGCATTCTGTATACAATTATCAATTATTCCTTCTATTCTTTCTTCTCCTAGTTCTTCCTATTCACTTCTCTATTCCTCCTCTATTCCTTCTATTTTCATCTCTTTATTCCTATTTACTTCTAGTTAGCTTGATACAATCAGTTTCATTGCGGATAGATAACATCATCCAATCTTCTTTTTGGTGAAAAATTCAATGGATGCGTTTAATTGATGGAAATTCAAGTCGAGAATTATAAGAAATTAGTCTAAAAGTCAACATTTATTTTCCTCTTTGATAAATGTTTGGAAGATTCAAGTTAAAAGAAAGGGTTAAATAATATAAAATGTTGTGTAAAATTATAACAGTATAACAAACCTAGAAACCTGCTCAATGTGCCTCAAATTCAAAGGCACTTTTAATGTCCCAGAAGCTAGAAATATAGAAAAGAGAGAGAGAAACAGAGAGGAAGGGAGAGAATCAGGGGAAGAGAGAGCAGAAATTAGAAAGAAGAGAGAAAGGAGAGAAGAGAAGAGAAAGGAAATAGAAGAAGTAATTCTGATATTGATAATTGCTAATCCTTTGGCATCTCTACATTCATAAGTTATAGTAGAATTGAGCTAAAAGACAAAATAACAGAAAATATTCCATTTCCTCTTCCAATTGCCACCTATGCACTCTGTTACTGCTATATATTCCCAATTATAGGCTGACCTCATAATCCTAACTACCAAATCAATCAGCTCCAGCAGGTCCAACTAGGTTTCCTATTACTTCATTTCACATTCTAACCTTTTTCCTCCTGTGATATATAACAATGTCTTCCCCTTTAAACCATTCTTGTCCCCAAGATGGCATAACTTCAGGAAATTGATGAATGATGAAGCTTAAATTCTTCCAAGTAGCATCAGTAGAAGGTAGATTAGCCATTTCACCAAGACTTGCTTCACATGTTGATTGCCTCTAAGTATTACTCTAGAGGTCAGAAATTGCTCTGGACCCACCACTGGTTCTTCTTCTTGAAATCTTAGAAGCTTAGAAATAGGTACCATGTTGCTGCCCACTTTCTTCTTAAGCAATGAAACATGAAATACTAGATGAACTCTTGAGTTTGCTTGAAGCTTCAATTTATGAATTACTGCACCTAATTTTTCAATCACCTCGAAGGGACCATAGAACTTAGCTGATAGTTTCAAATGACTTCTCACTACCACTGAGGTTTGGCAATATGGTTGTAGCTTTAAATAAACCAAATCACCTACTTCTTCCAGCTCTTATTGCATCTGCATATACCTTCATCCTTTGCTGAGTCAATTGCATATTCTCTTTTAGTAAAATCTGGATCTGTTCCCTCTCTTTTAACCAATCTTTTACTGCTACTGCATGAGTTGTAACATTCTGGAGGGCTGGAAAAGTAGGACTATATCCATATAGGGCTTGAGGCAACCCATGCAATTTGCAGCTGTGGTTCACGAATTCCCTAGCTACTACAGCTGCTGTAAAAAAATAGGCCAACGTGGTGAAGAGCATATTTATTCAAGCTATCCACCAGAATCAGTTTCTCTTTCATAGGCTGAGAGACACTGATTCTTCAAGCTAAGGTGCTAGGAATTCTTCAAGCTAAGGTGCTAGGAAAAGTATGCTATGAGTTTCCCATCTTGCACAAGTACTGCACCTATGCCTTTACCATTAGCATCACATTCTAGTGTAAATGGCTTGCTGAATTTTGGTAATGTCAGCATTGGAGCTAAATTCACAGCCTTCTTTAGTGCCTCAAAAGCTCGTTGAGCTTCTGCCTGTCATTTGAAGTCATTAGTTAAACTTGGAGAATCACGAAACTTCTCAATCACTACCTCTGAAAATTCTCTCCAACCACTGTTCTCATGTGTATTGACCCACCCCCAACACCACCGTTCAGCTTTGTCTGAGAGGTACAAACTAGTGAGCTCCAACTCCCAATCGTCAAGCACATCATAGATTTTGAAGTATTTCTCGCATTTCCATAGCCAAGATTGGGTCTCCTTCCCGTCGAAGATTGGTAAGTCCATCTTGGGTAATAAACAATGGTAATACCCCGATATATCCCTTCTCCGTTACCGGACACAAAGAGGTTCCCTGTATCGTGTAATCAGGAGGTATTAGTGGGAGGCGTAGGCAATAGACGTTTACCTTTGTCAATGAGCTCTAGATTTAATGGCTCTTTCCTATCGTCTTGTAGGTTATGTAAGATATTCATCATCTGACCCAATTGATTTCCAAGCTTAAGTTGCTCACCCCTCAGCTGATCGTAGATGCGACGCTGCTCCTTATAGAGCATCTCAAGCCTGCGGTTCATCCCAATTTGAAGCAAGGTAAACCTTTCTTGTTCTTCCCCTTCTTCGATTACTATTTCTTCTAAACAAGTAGTTTTACCACCTCTTTTAGTCATTTTTCTTCCTTCTCTTGATGCTTATCACGGATTAAGACTAGCTCTGATACCAATTTGTAATGTCCCAACAGCTAGAAATATAGAAAAGAGAGAGAGAAGCAGAGAGGAAGGGAGAGAATTAGGGGAAGTGAGAGCAGAAATATGAAGAAGAGAGAAAGGAGAGAAGAGAAGAGAAAGGAAATAGAAGAAGTAATTCTGATATTGATAATTGATGATCTCTTTGGCATCTGTAAATTCCTAAGTTATAGTGGAATTGAGCTAAAAAACAAAATAACATAAAATATTCCATTCCCTCTCCCAATTGCCACCTATGCTGCCATATATTCACAATTATAGGCTGTTCTCATAATCCTAACTACCCAATCAATCAGCTCCAGCAGGTCCAACTAGGATTCCTCTTACTTCAGTTACCATTCTAACATTTTTCCTCCTATGATATATAACAACACTCATAAAATCACTTCAATAAGAGAAAGAGAGAGAGAAGCTAGCCAATACTAAATGATAACCAAGTTAGTACAGTATTGACCCTATAATCCTACAAACTAGCATTTTGCTAATGTTAAATGACACCAACAGGAAGTTAAATTTGAGGTGGAAAATTATACCCATAACATCTATAGCACCTCCAAGTGCTGCACTTAAAGCAAAACCACCACTATAGCAACAAACATCGAGAACTTTCTGACCAGCTGAAATTGTTGATATGAATTGGCGGCTTTCACGTTGATCAGCATAAAATCCAGTCTTCTGGCCCACCAATGATATTGCATAAAAAATCCCATTTTCTACAACCTGCAGCATGAAAGTTAAGGTGGCATCAAATGGCAATAGTTAACAAATTTGCATGGAAGCTGAAGCAGTTTCTGCAGGAAGGCATGCCAAACTTAGCATGTGTATGTAATAGGTGCTTTTTCATGCACACATACATAGATATCTACAGATTATGATGCCTTGAGTTTGAGTAGGCATTGGCACAAAGACACTTTCATTGAGGTCCAATATCCTTGACAGTCATTCAGCAAAAATATATTTTAAATGCCAATATAAGGCAACTTCATGAAATCAAAATTTGTAGCACTAATGGTACCATTGAAATAATCGTAAAATGCATTAGCCATTGAAAGTTTAACATCAGCACAATAGGACAGAAACAAAACAAAGTAAAACAGTATCTATTAAGTGGAGACAGCAAGAGACATCAGGCATGAAATAGGTGTTTTCTCCTCTCACTGATGTATCATATCAAACTTCCAGACAAACTTTGACTACCATTGAGGTATAACTGTGACTTCAATAAAAAAAATGTAGCAGTATTGAGGGGATAGATAACATTCTGGAAGGCCAAAGGGACAGATAATCATATAAGAAAGGCATCGAATGCCCCAAGGCATGTCAAAATTACTTCACACAGAAGTTTAACTTCAAGCTAAGGCTTAAAAAAATGTGAAGTTTGAATCACTGGTGAAGGACCTTGAACGACAAAACTGATGAAGATGCAGTATGTAACAATTTAAAAGCATATTGTACCTTTGTCTTTTCACGAAAAACGGATAGATGCATTTCTTTCAGATCTGATACATCCATTCCTTCTTCTTTTAAAATTTCAACTGATGGTCTCCAGTTTATATGATTAATTTCACCAACTCTACTGATGCAAGCATCTACTTCATGTTTGTACTTCTCAACCCATGCAGCAGAAGATGCTATTACAGCTAAATCTCCAAAGACATCAACAATTAATCCAGATAATCTGTGAATGAAGTGATATGCAACTTGCAAATAAGTGCGGAAGTAAGCACATAAAAAATAAAGTTGAAAGGCACAAGATACATTGAAATCAAGGAGAAGTCCTTAAACATAATTGCAATGTGTCGAGAATTGAGAATTCACTTGGATACTCTTTGGTCAAACTATAAATTTCGTTTCATGGATGTTTATAATGGTCAAATGACTACAATGATGCATGGGCTCAAGATTATTTAACTTGTATTTAATTTTTAAAGCTCTTACTTACAGTTCAACCAAAATGAGAAATATTTTTTATTTATTATCTAATACATATTGTTAAATAATGTTTAGTCTCAACAACCAACCAACCATAATGCAAACTACATAAACTTGATATATTCAATCATTTAAAGTCTTAAAACTTTCAAAAATAAGCAATTATATGTCTATATCTCCTATCTAATTCTTTTCAGATCAGTTTTTTTTTCATATTTTTGAGAATTTCCATATATAATTTATTAACTTAAATTTCTGAAAAAAAAAATAATAAGATGTTAGTGCCACCACACTAATAACATTTTCACATTTCAATGTAGTTAAAAAACTTTTTGACACATCATAATAACAAAAAATCCTTATGAAAAATGCCTTTAATCATTCAATATTATTTACATGTAATTTTTTAATGTATATGAAAAATATCAATTTAATTAAAAGACAAACACACATATCTACTTATATTTTCAATATCTTTTAAAAAGTTTCATGACAATATTTTTACTTGGCCCAATTGAAAATGTATATTTCATGTAAGATAGTCAAGCCAAATATGGTTTAGATCAAGTAAAGTAGATTAAGGCTTAGATTTGGGTCCGATTAAAGACCATTCTTTTGTACAAAGCTATGTAGACATTAATAAGAAAAACGGATGAAAGTTAGATTCTTTTGAGGTTCAAATTTCGAAACCTGTTTATGTCTGCACTAATTGCTTGTGATAAATGTCTGCTCTACCATTACTCAACATGGTACCGAAGGTTTAAGTGACCTTTAATGGATTTGTAGGTGAGAGAAAATGTGCGAGTTCCCAAAAACAAAAACCACAACCTTAAACAGGTACAAGTGCATTGGTCTTTTCAAGTACATCTTCTCACTATAATCCTATTTCCTTTTCTAATTCTTATAATGCTTCAGATACTGTTTTTCTCATCTCTTGGATTGTTGACTCAGGAACTACCAATCACATGACCAACTCTTCACATAAATCCACTTCATACACCCCTTGTCCAAGCAATTGCAAGATAACCACAGCTAATGGATCAGTTACAACTATAGCTAGTCAATGAGATATTTATTTGAATGAATCTCTGTCTAAAAAATGTTCTCCATGATCCAAATCGTGCACCAACCTTTTTTTCATCTATAGGTTAACCACTGATTCTTATTGCATTGCATCTTTCTATCCTTCTTACTAGATTTTTCAGGACAAAGACACGAAGAGGATGATTGGGCGTGCTAAGGAAAGGAATGGCCTTACTATCTTGAAGATCCAAATGGGCAAAACAAAGTTTTGGATTCGTCACCTACTGCCTTTCTTTCTGATGTGTTAGAGTCTAAAAAAAGTAAAGTTTTACTTCTTCATTATCGTCTCCGACATCCTTCTTTTCTTATTTTGAAAATTATGTTTCCTTCCCTTTTTAAAGGATTAGTGATTGAACAGTTTCATTGTGATGTATGTGAATTGGCTAAAAACAAACGAGCTTCTTTTCCAACAAGTAATAATAGAACTATCTCCTTTTACTCTTATTCATAGCGATATTTGGAGACCCTCTATTGTTGCTAATATATCAGGAGCAAAATAGTTTGTCTTTTATTGATTATTGCACCCGAGTTACTTGGATTTTTCTTTTAAAAAATAAGTTTGATGTGAGTCATATCTTCCCTATCTTCTATGAAATGATTAAAACTCAGTTTAGAGTTGGGATAAAAAGATTTTATTCAGAAAATGCAAAAGACTTTTTCAATCATACTTTATCTTCTTATTTTCAAAAGCAGAGCATTGTACATGAATCCTCTTGTGTCTACACACCTCAACAAAAAGGGATAGCTGAAAGAAAAAATGGTCATCTTCTCTCTATCACGAGCTTTTTTGTTTCAAAACAATGTTCCAAAACATTTTTGGGGGGAAGCAGTTTTAACAACAACTCATCTCATTAATAGGCTCCCTACAAAAGTTTTTGATTTTAAAAGTCCTATGCAATTACTATCATAGTTTTTCCCCAACTATACTTTCTCAAATAATTTAACTCCAAGGATTTTTGGATGTGTGTCATTTGTTCATATACATTTTCAAAATAGAAATAAACTTGACCCAGGAGCTCAAACATGTATGTTTATTGGTTATTCCTCTACTCAAAAAGGTTATCAATGCTATTATCATCCTACTAGGAATGTATATATATCCGCTGATGCTACATTTGTTGAGCAAAAACCTTACTTTCAAAATTCTTCTTCAATAGAGGAAAATACTTTGAGTATTGCTGAGGATGGAGGTTTCGTTCTCCCTAAGTTGTCAAAACCCAACTCTGTGTTTGAAAATCCTGCAGATTCACCCATAGTTTCAGTATCTACAGATGAATCCCAGAATTCCCCAATTTTGCATAAAAAATCAACTGGGAACCAAAACCAAAAATCCATTTGTCCATTACAGGTATATTCAAGAAGGAAAGAACCATTGTCTGAACCTGAGCACGCTCTATCAACTGAATCTGCTCTTAATCCTACCAATGTAAGTAATTCCACTATTAATGATTTAGATATTCCTATTGCTATAAGAAAAGGAAAACGAACTTGCACTAAACATCCAATCAATTTGTATGTATCTTATAACTCCTTTTCTACTCCTTATACAACATTTCTTGCTAACCTTCACTCCATCTCTATTCCAAAGACATTATCTAAAGCATTAGGAAATGAAAATTGGAAAAAGGCTATACAGGTTGAGATGGATGCACTTGAGAAGAACAACACTTGGGATTTGGCACGATTACCTAGTGGAAAAAAGCCAGTTGGATGCAGATGGGTATTTACTGTGAATAATAACTCTGATGGTACCATAGTACGATATAAGGCAAGGTTGGTTGCTAAAGGATACACTTAAACCTACGGTGTTGATTATTTGGAGACATTTGCTCCAGTGGCTAAAATGAATACAGTAAGAATTTTATTGTCTCTAGTTGCTCAGTACTCTTGGCCACTACAACAGTTTGACGTCAAAAATGTCTTTTTTTCATGATGATCTTAAAGAAGAAATATACATGGAGATTCCCTTAGGCTTTGCTTATTCAACAACCAAAAACATGGTTTGCAAATTGAAGAAGGCATTATATGGACTCAAACAATCTCCACAAGCTTGGTTTGTTAGTTTCACTAAAGTGGTGCTTTCGTTAGGCTATAAACAAAATCAAAGCAATCACACTTTATTTATAAGGCATTTAGCTTCAGGGGGAGTGTGTGTACTTATTGTATATGTGGATGACATTATAGTCACATAAAGAAATGGATAACTTGAAGCAGCAGTTATTGAAAGAATTTGAGATAAAAGAACTTGGGAAACTTAAATATTTCCTAGGTATTGAAATAGCTCACTCCTAGAAAGGGATTTTCATCTCTCAACAGAAGCATGTGTTAGATCTCTTGAAAGATACTAGTATGTTGGGTTGTAAACCTGTGGATACACCTATAGAATAAAATCATAGATTGAGAGATTTTCCAGAAGATGCGACGGTAGATAAAGAGTCTTACCAAAGGCTTGCTGGGAGGCTTATATATTTATCTCACACCAGGCCTAATATTGCTTATGCCGTTAGTGTTGTAAGTCAATTTATGCATAATCCAAAGGAAACAAATCTCAAAGCTGTGAATAGGATCTTACAATATTTGAAAGGTTCTCCTAGAAAAGGAATTATATTCAAAAGGGAAGAAAGGTTGACCCTATAGTGTTATATAGTTGCAGATTATGCAAGTTCTCACATTGATAGGCGGTCTACTTCGGGATTTTGCACCTTCTTAGGAGGTAATCTTGTAACTTGGAGAAGAAGAAATATGTAATTGCAAGGTCTAGTGTTGAAGCTGAATTTAGAGCTATGGCCCTCGGAATATGTGAACTTTTGTGGCTAAAGATCATACTAAATGATCTTAAAATTAAATGGAAAGGTCCTATGAAGCTCTATTGTGATAACAAATCTGCAATCAACATTGCTCATAATCCAGTGCAACATGATCGTATAAAACATGTTGAAGTTGACAGACATTTTATTAAAGAAAAGCTTGATAGTGGCCTAATTTGTACTCCATTTATTTCCACTAATGATCAGTTGGCTGAAGTTCTCACTAAAGGTGTGACTGGAATAGTATTTCAACGATTGACACGCAAGCTTGGAATGGATGACATCCATTTACCAGCTTAAGAGGAGTGTGGAAAAATACAGCTGCCTTAAATTCTTCCTTAATTTATGGTAGCTGTCTTTTCCTCAAATCCTTCCTTAATTTATGGCATAAATTGTGGTAGCTGCCTTTTCCTTAAATTATTCCTTAATTTGCTCCAAAAGTGTAGAAATCACTATTAGGCAATAATATTTTGATAAATCTTGACTTGTATAAATATGAGTTGCATATTGTTGTAAATAACATACGATCAAAAAAAGGAATTCTCCTTCTTTCACAAGTTGAAGAAACAATTGAGAAACTTGAAAACTTTGAGTCAGGTATAAAATCAATCATAATTTTAGTTGATTTTTATTCTTGGACTATCATTCAACATTTAGTAAATTCTAATGGATTCAATTTCAAATTTTTCTTAAGATATTACTCAAGAACCTAAAATTGTAGAAAAATTGTGCCAAGGTTAACATAGAGATTTGAGACTCAATGTAAGTGATTATTGTTTAACTTTTTTTGCAAATTATTTTTTTTTTAATTGAATTTGATTGGAATCCAAATTATTTATTGGATTGGATTGGTTTGGATAAGAGTTCATTTATTTTTTATTTTCTATTATTTTTATTTAAATTAGAATTCACTTTGATTATTTTGAAAATACTTGAGCCAATTCATCATACTTTTCTTTGTTAAATTAGGGGGAGTAAAGTTCAAAAAAAGCATTTGGAGTTTGACAAATTTTGACTTGTCCATCTTTTTTTTATGGCCCTTTTTTTATGCAATTAAGTTATTTTATTTGGAATTTGTAACAAGTTAATGTTGGATATTGGCATTTTGGTTATGGATATTGGCATTTTGATTATTGATATTGGATATTGGCATTTTGATTATTGATATTGGATATTGGCATGATTTTTTTTATTATGGATATTGAATGTTGTATATTTATAATAATTTTATTATGAATGCTTTGAACAATTTTATTATGAAATAATTTTAATTCATTATTAATTAAAAGGTATAAAAAAAATAGAGCTAAATCTCCGAATATCTGAAACTCCAAACAGAATTTCTCTGAAAAATTGAAGCAATACAATGCAGAGATTTTTTAGTTTTGGACAATTAACATTTTGAAAATCTCTGATATTTGGTCTGGTTCCAGAGATTTCTCAATCTCCAAATTGCTCCGAACTATGCTCACCCCAACAGTTCCAACAACTTCTGAACTCCTGCACCTACTGTTTTACTAGTGAAAACTGCAAATCTAGCCAATTAAGATGAAAGCTTATTTGCAAGCCTTTTATTTGAATAACACAGTATAATTTAATGAAGATCTCACCCTCCGAGAGGAAATCCTAGAGTTGTTCAAATGAAGCAATATAGTGAGGAGCGTGCATAGAAATTCAATCTTGTCATGCACTCACCCAACTATGTATGATGTGATTTTGCAAAGGTTATGACTTTTGAAATAGCCAAAGAAGCTTGGAAAAGATCAATGAAGAGTTGAAAGCAAGTGAAAAGATTTGGCAAATGCATGTCCTCAACCTAAGAAGTAAGTGTCAGTTGCTACAAATGAAGGATTCTGAATATGTCAAAGAATAACAAATTGATGAATGTAATGAACCAAATGAGAAGTTCTTCGCGAGGATTTGACAGCTAGGAGAGTTGTTGAGGTGGTTTTGGCGAGTTTTCATTAAAATTTTGAGACAAAAATCTGATCTTTAGATAAGTCAAAGGAGCTAAACCATTTTATATTACCAGAATTGATGCATGCATTGCAAGCACAAGAACAAAGGAATCCTACTTTCTCTAGGATTCTCATCCTATTCCTTCTAGGATACTTATTTGTCTGTCTTATTCCTTCTAGGATACTTATTTCTTTAATCCTATTCCTTTTAAGATTTTTATTTATTTAATTCTATTTCATCTAGGATTCTTATTTTCCTTTAAAATTTTTATTTGTTTATGCCTATAAATTTGTTCCTTCATAAGCTTTGTATTCATTCATAATTAAATAAAAGAAATTCTTGGAAGTTTTCTTCTCTCAAACACATGTGCATGTTGAGGTTATAAGCTTAAGTTGCGTCATCCGAAAGGGCAAGGGCAAATCTTCTGCAAGCAGTAGTTGAAACAAGTAAGAAAATAAAGGGTTAAGAACTAAAGTGATAGCTAGAAAAATGGTGAGAGAATAGGAAAATTTCCACCATATATTTTCAAGAAGAAAATCATGCTGAAAGGTCTTGCTGGAAAATAAAAAAATACAGAACTTATGGCAAGTATGGCAACATCGAAAAATTGTGTAGATCTAAGTTAAATCAAAGACAACAACAACATGGACAATAGGTTGACTTTGTTAAGCATGAGAACCTTTTCATGGCTTTTCAGCCTATCAAAACCTCAAAATGTAATTTGTACGTTGATACTTGATGTACCAGCCACTCGGCAAGTAGCTATGACATTACATGTTCAAACCTTGGATATAATGACAAAAGTTAAGGTTGATAACGGAGACATAGTGGAGGCTCAGAAGTTCAGATTTTGTCAAAACTAAATTAAGTATTAAACTAATATATGATGTCTTGTTTCTACCTAGCTCATATACAATTTGCTTAGTATGGTTCATATGAAAAGAATGGTATATAGTGTTGTCTGAGAATTGTTGCTTTAATCTATGATCCCAGTGGTACTAAAATGGCTAAAATTAAGTTGTAGGCTATTCCTTTACTTTAGTCTAGGAAAGAAACACACTAGTGCTAGAAGCGATGAGTCTTGATTCTGTCATAGGAGATTTGGGCGCTATAACTTAAAAGTCTTTAAAGTTTATGTGCTCAAATGAGTTAGTAATGGATGGGAAAGTATGTCAATGCTGTCCACCCTAATATATGTGGTCCAAAGAGAATAATATCAATGAATCAGAATAAACACCTCATTTTCATAGATGACTTTGAAGAATGATTTGAGTTTACTTCCTCGGTAGTAAATCTCAAGCTTTTTTCAACCTTCAAGCAATTCAAAGCTTTAGTTGAGATGCAAAGTGGCTGCTAATTGAATACTCTAACATCAAATAATGGAAAAATGTATCCCTTAACAAATCTCAACAAGTTATGTGTGGACATAGGGACTCAACACCTAATTTATAGTCTATTACACCCCTAAAAAAAATGGGGTTTCGGAGAGGAAATAGAACAATTAAGGAGATGGCAAGATGCAAGAAAAAAAAAAGCTACCAAGAGAATTTTTGCAAGAATCAATCTATACTACCATGTACCTGCTGAACAGACTTCCACAATGCTTGTGGACTCCAATTAAATTAGCATGAAACTGATCAATACAACATCTAAAAACTTTTTGCTCTCAACGTTGTCCACCCTAATATGTGGTCCAAAGAGAACAGTATCAATGAATCGGAATAAACACTTACTCCTTTTCATAGATGACTTAGAAGAATGATTTGAGTTTACTTCCACACTAGTAAATCTCAAGCTTTTTTCAACCTTCAAGCAATTCAAAGCTTTAGTTGAGAAGCAAAGTGGCTGCTAACTGAATACTCTAAGATCAAAGAATGGAAAAATGTGTCCCTTAACAAATCTCAACAAGTTTTGTGTGGACAGGGGGACAACACCCATTTACAGTCTATTACACCCCTAAAAAGTTTCAGAGAGGAAATAGAACATCAAGAAGATGGCAAGGTGCAAAAAAAAAAAAGCTACCAAGAGAAATTTGGCAAGAATCAATCTATACTACCATGTACCTACTCAAAAAACTTCCCACAAGGTTTGTGGACTCCAATTGAATCATGGAGTAGCATGAAACTTATCACTACAACATCTGAAAACTTTTTGCTCAGTCTGGTAAGTTCTAGTACCAACTATGAAGAGAGAATAACTTGATTAAAAGCAACAAGAAGCATTTTCTTGGTACACGCAGTGCAATCTAAGGTTTATAGGATTTACAATCTTGAAACCAACAATGTTGGTGAGTAGAGATGTAAAACTAGATGAACAAGGCTATTAAGACTAGAATAAAAGAAGGTTTTTGAATATAATGTAATAACACAACATGCAACTTAGCAATAAATGAGCCTCCAAATATAAAGCAGCAGCAAAATTTGAAGTATAGAATCAAACTCAAAACTTGTTCCTAAGCCCAAAAACAATAATATAATTCCTATAAAGTGGTGTTTAGGACCAAGCCTAACCTTGATGGGTCAGCTTTTTAAATATAATGCCAGATCGGTTGCTGAGGGTTATGCACAGCCACCAAGAGTAAATTATGGTGACGTATCTGAACTAGAAGCTAGACATGATACTACTAGGCTATTGATGACACTTACAGTTTAAAAAGGGTGAAGAGTGTGTCACATTGATGTCAAGTCAACCCTTTAAAAAGAGATTTATGTAGAACAACCTGAAAGGGTTTTAGGCTTCCAAGAATGAGATTATGGTTAACAAGTTGAATAAGACTACTTGTGGTTTCAAGCAGGCACCAAAAGCTTGGTACAACAATATTGACACCAATTCATATATAAATGAGTATATTTAATATTTGAAAATAATTATAATAATAATTAATAAGTTAGTGCCTACCTGACCAATAAAGGGTTCAAAAAGAGTGAAAATGAGGCAGTTTTGTACATTAGAGAAAGTGAGAGTGACAAACAACATAATGTCTTACTTTATGTTGATGATCTCTTGGTAACAGGTTGAGATTCAAAGTTGCTAGAGTAGATTTAAGAAGAAAGGAAAGGAAGTTGGAATTTAAGATGCCAAATCTTGGGAAAATGAAACACTTCCTTGGTGAGAAAATTTGTCAATTCAGTGATGGCATCATTTTGTCCTAAACAAAGCATGCATAGGATCTATTGAAGAAATGTAAAATGTAGAGGGTTTAGGGTTACAACTCCTCTTGTGATGAATGAGAAACTTGCAAAAGTTGTAAGAGATACTAAATCAAACTCCAGAATCTTTAGAACCATAATTGGAAGCTTACAGTACCTGACAGCTTCAAGACAAATTAAATCTTATTGCTAGCTTACTACCAAGGTTCAGGCAAGCTCCTTGTCAAACTCACTTGGGAGCAACTAAAAGTGTATTAAGGTATGTGAACGGCATTGCAGATCTTGTGACACAATATTTGAAGAAAATATGAGTTGTAGAAGGTAGGTAGGCAGTGATTGGGCAGGCTGTGTTGATTGATTTAAGGAGCAGCGCTAGATATTACCTTCAACCTTCGTCTAAGAGTTTTTTGATAGAATTCAAAGAAGCAAGAGGTTATAGTTCAATTCATAATTAAGGCACAATGTATGGTGGCAGCAGTCGCTGCTAACCAAGCAATTTGGTTAAGTCCCCAGTGATGTGAAGATGGACCAAGGGAAGGAAACTATTATACATGTAGATAACAAGTCGAATATTGCTATAGCATGCAACCATTTCAGTATGGGTAAACCAATCACAGCAATTAGAAATTTCATTTCCAAGGAAAGCTAAAAAGAACCAAGAAATTCACCTGGTGCACAGTGACACCGAGGACCAGCGTCTAACAACCTAAACAAGTCCGGCCCTAAACCTAGAATTGATATTAGAGGAAATGTATGGTGTATCAAAAATTTGAGAATTTACTCAAAACCTCTTTTCGTCAAAATAGTTTGAGCTTTGGGAAGTTTGTATTTAATTTTTCTGTTGTAAGCTTGCTGTTCTAGCAAGCCTGAAAGTAGGGTTACATGGGAAGTGTATCTTTCTCATAAGATAGAAAAGCCAAGATGGGTTAGATTGAGTTCTTACTTGAAGTTATGTAGAAACTCAACCACATAAGATTGAAATGAAAGGAATGCACCTTCTTTCAAGGAACAACAATCTCCAATTTCCTTTTAAGAAACAACATTTGTAAAAGTTCGATTTACCAAAATGGAAGATGTTCTAGTAAATAAAGAATAATAATTGCTGCATCAATGAAATAGTCAAGATCAGAACCTATCTCCTTCACTATTGACAAGGCGATATGCATTTGTATGAGTTGAGGGAAGACCCAACTTCCTGCGTAACTTTATAGCTGCATCAATTCTCATTTCAATTAGCATATCCATGTTCAATGCACAAGAAGGATCTCTGCAAACACAGAAATGAAGTTAAGGGTTTTCGTAAGGGAAAACCAAACAAAATGTGAGTCCTTTAAATAGTAAAAACATACAAACCCTATTGCTTCCTCTTCTAACTGCATAAGCCTAACACTGAACATTGATACAGAATTATACAAACCCCAAGCAATTGGTTTCTCTGTGCCATCAGCTACGAGCACAATATCTCCAGTCTTAGGCGGTGGTCTACCCATTATTCTATCAATTGCTCCACTGTAAACCATTGGGCTTCCCTCCTTAAACAATTGAGTCTTCCCTTTTTTCAGTACAACCTTAGCAATGCCTAGTTCACCAAATCCAAGCCCAAATAAATTACAAACAATTATCAGATATTTGAAGAAAACGATGAATTATTAAAGACCTGCTGGGCGAGAAGAAGCAATTTCTTGTAGAGTAGATGGCAATGAACAAATAGGCAGCGACTTCACCGGGCGAGACGGAAGCATCATGGCCATTTTTGCACTTTAGCCGCGCGCTCACCCAGCTGCCCGTTGAATTTATAACAAGTAGATAGCTTTCTTGATAAATATTTAAACCTTTTTGGAAGTTTTGCCCTGTACGGGGAAGTCGAATTGGCCCGTACAACTCGTTTTGGCTAATTTATACAAAATTGGATAAAATAAATTTATTTATGAATCGTTAAAAATATTATTTTAATACAAGAAACAAAACCCAATATTAATTAGCTTTATATTAAAAGAATGTTTAATTTATTAATTTTTAAGACTTTAATAAATAAATAAGTTCAAATAAATTTTAAAAGTCAATTCATATATTTGCACAAATTTTAATGATATTTTTATATTTTCTCCCTTTCTTTTTTAATATATAAAAAGGAAAAAAAATTATTGTTTTGCATTTAAAAAAAGCATTTTTTTTTATAAAATTGTTTAAATAAATAAAAAGGAAATCACCAACAAAATACCTTTGGAAAAAGTTCTGATTTATAGTGATGCTTCACATAATGGTTTAGGATGTGTTTTGATGCAAGAGGGTAAAGTCATAGCATATGCTTCTCGACAATTGAAGCTTAACTATCCGACTCATGATTTGGAGTTGGCAGTATAGTGTTTGCTTTGAAGATTTGGCGACATTATTTATTTGGGGAGAAATGTTTTATCTATACGGATCACAAAAGTTTGAAATATTTAGGTGTTCAAAAGGAGTTGAATCTTCGGCAAAGGCGATGGTTAGAGTTGATCAAAGACTACGATTGCTTGATTGATTACCATCCTGGTAAGGCGAATGTAGTTGCTGATGCCTTGAGTCGGAAATCTTTGGCAGGTTTGGCTGTTTATTCGCTCTCATTGCTTGTTGAGTTGAGAGCGTTAAAGGCTAGTTTTGAAGTGTGTGATGATGGTGCATTATTGACTCAGCTGCAGTTGAGACCAGTATTGCTGGATCAGATAAAGGAAGCTCAATTGACTGATGAGAAAATTCAGAAGATTATATCAGATTGCCAAAATGGAGAGAGCCGAGATTTCTATGTGAAGGGTGATGGTAGTCTTTGGTTCAAGGATAGGTTGTGTGTACCTGATGATGATAGTTTGAAAAAGATCATTTTAGAGGAAGCACACCAATCGGTTTTTGCTATGCATCCTGGTAGTACAAAGATGTACCATGATTTGAAACAGCACTACTGGTGGTCTGGTATGAAGAGAGACATTGCAGAATTTGTGTCCAAATGTCTCACATGTCAGAGGATAAAAGCTGAGCATCAAGTTCCAACAGGGTTGCTTCAACCTTTAACAGTGCCTGAATGGAAATGGGAGAGAGTGACAATGGATTTTGTATCAGGGTTGCCATTAACTCAGAAGAAGCATAATGCTATTTGGGTGATTGTTGATCGGTTAACAAAGACAGCTCATTTCCTTCCTGTTAGAATAGCCTATTCTCTTGAAAGGTTGGCTGAGCTGTATATTAGTGAGATAGTGAAGTTGCATGGAGTCCCAATTTCTTTAGTGTCTGATCGAGATCCCCGGTTTACTTCGAGATTTTAGAAGAGTTTACATGGTGCTTTGGGTTCTCGATTACACTTTAGTACTGCTTTTCATCCACAGACAAATGGGCAGTCAGAGAGAGTGATACAAATTATTGAGGATATGTTGAGAAGCTGTGTTATTGATTTCTCTGGAAGTTGGGACAGATTTTTGCCACTTGTAGAATTTGCTTACAATAATAGTCACCAATCCAGTATTGGTATGGCACCTTTTGAGCATTGTATGGTAGAAGATGCAGAACGCCATTATGTTGGAATGACATTGGAGAGGGCAAGTTAATTGGTCCTTATTTGATTAAAGAAACTGAAGAGAAAGTGAAGATAATTCAGGATGGGTTGAAAGCAGCTTCAGACCGACAGAAGTCTTACTCAGATTTGAAGAGGAGAGATATAGAGTTTGATAATGGAGATAAAGTATTTTTGAAAGTGTCTCCTTGGAAAAAGATATTGAGATTTGGTCGAAAAGGGAAGCTGAGTCCTCGTTTCATTGTACCGTATGAAGTTTTGGAAAGAATTGGGCCAGTTACTTATCGTCTTGCTTCGCCGCCTGAGTTGGATAGAATCCATAATGTATTCCATGTTTCTTTGTTGAGGAGGTACAGATCAGATCCATCACATATCTTGCCAATTGAATCCATTGAAGTGAGTCCGGATCTGACATTTGAGGAAGAACCAGTTGCTATTTTGGCACATGAAGTGAAAGAGTTGAGGAATAAGAAAGTGCCATTAGTGAAGGTTTTATGGAAGAATCATGGGAAAGAAGAGGCAACTTGGGAGAGCAAGCAAGCAATGCAAGATCAGTATCCTCAATTATTTCAGATGTGATACCAGGTAATTTCGAGGACGAAATTTCTTTTTAGAGGGGGAGAATTGTAATATCCCAATAGATGCCTTAGAAGTTTTAATATAATTGTTGTTTATTGGAATTAAAATGTATATGTGTATTGAAAAGAGAAAAGAATTCAAAAGAGAGTGTATATGTTGTATATATGGAAATATATATAACATATACACAAGTCAAATGGATGGTCAAAGGAAGAGATATTTATTTTGTTAATTGTGAAATTACTAAAAAGGGCATGTAAGTTAAAGGAAGTTAAAATAAATGGAAGAGGGTATTTAGGTAATTTTCTTTTTAAATTGCTTGGTGGAGGTTTAAAGAGATGCAAAAGTTGACTTTACTTCTTTTACTTTTCATTTTTCTTCTTTCCAATTGCTTGTTCGGCCATCCCAAAGACAAGAGTGCAAGAGAGGGTTCTTGAGTGCTAAAATCAAGTTGAAGGAAGAATCAAGTGATTGAATTGGAAAATCTTAAAGTTTCATCAACCTTGGTAAGTTCTCTCTCTTGATTTCTTTTGTTATTTGAAGTTGTGTAAAAGTTTGATTGTTGATGTTTGAAAGTAGGGTTGTGTTGATTGTAATATGTTGGAATATGTTTGATTTATTAGATTGTGGTGTTGATTTTGGTTTAAAGATAAGAAGTTAAATTAGTGTTAGTTTTCGAAGTGTAGAGTTGAGTTTGAATTAGGGTTTTGAGTTGATAATTGTGGTAGATGTTGAGTTTGGTTAATTATTTTCATAAACTTTCATGTTGTTTGTATTTGTTGGAGTTGTAAGCATAAAATATGTGAATTTGGTCAGAAAGAGAGGCATTTTGGATGCCACGCCCGTGGCCTTGGTTGCTATGGCCGTGGCCATTTGTAGCCATGGCCGTGGAGGTTTGGAGCAAAGGAGGCAGAAGTGTTTTCTAACCCACGCCTGTGGGGGTTGGGGTGGCCACGGCCGTGGGCTCTAGCATGGGGTGTTGATTTGTAATGTGTGTTATAAAGGTTTAAGATGAGGTTAATAAGTGATAAATTGTATTAGAATTCATGTATTGTATCATTTTTGGACTAGGTTTTGGAAGAAGGTGTGTAACACCCCGATACTCCATATAAGTACTACACATATACCTGGTATACGTACAGTAAATATATAAAGTATAAAGATGTCACATTTCGTTACAATTTACAAACCTTTAACATATCTCAAACCACAATACATTAATTTAAAGAACATTTACAAAATCGATATACTTTTAATGATCTTATAAATATACAATAATCTTATCTTTCTCGAAACATCATTTATACACATGATTACATTCTTGATAAAAGTACATCATAATTAAATTATACATGTATGCATCACCCTCTAGTTGGTCTCGACAAACTCTTACTCTTCTCGTGGCATAACGCAAGACTTTATATCTTTCATCTGGCCACCTGCGCGATCAAACAATCGCGCTAAGCCCGAGAGCTTAGTAATACAAATATATAATATACACATACATTATAAAAATATTAGCATATAATGATATATCAATTCCATGTAACTTTAGCTTATCATATCTTTTCTTTTAGATTGTACCTTTCATATATCTCAACTAAATCATATTTCAATACCCACATTCCACAACATACTTCCTAACATTATTTTATTCACCATTTACCAATCATGAATAACATTTCCAACAAGGCAATCATTAACACCAACCACAATCCATCACCAATACTCACAATCAACATATCAATACATACACATTACATATCATACCTCATAACATTGTTTAATTCACAATTCACCAATCATAAGTCACATTGTCAACAAAATCAATCATAGATCTCATTATTCATCTAATTCAACATTTGTATATCACATAGACATCAAAGACAGACTCGGGCCCAACAGACACTAATATGCAATTCAATTTTCAGAGTTAATGCTTTGGTTTGTTATCACATTTATCAATATCATATACCCAACTAGGCTTCAAGGATCAAGTTCAACCAAGCTTCAAGGGGAGCAAAGCATGCTAAGCTTCTACCCAACTTGGCTTCAAGAACTAATCCAACCTAGCTTCAAGGGTGGTAACATCTCAATTAGGCTTCAAGGATCCAATCCAACCTAGCTTCAAGGGACAACAAACTCTGAAAATGGAATAACACATTAGCCACACAATTCATTTAGATTTCATTCTCAATTCTCATTATCATTTAGGCAAACATGCCTCATTTATCTCCATTGAATCACATTAGCCAATAACAATGGCTTCACATTTTATTTCACAATATAACACTTCATTATTCAAGTGTATAGTTATCTCATCCATGATCACATTATATCTCATATAGCATCATTCATCATAGCCAAACACAATGGCATTGTCTCATATCATGTCTTATTTGAATTATCATTTCATCTTTTACATACATAATCATTTACCTCATCATATCCTTTACATGTCATATTCCACCATTGATATATATATATATACAACATCAATTACATTAACTAGGTAAACATATCATTCACATCATTATAAATTGCATTGTACATACCTTTTTGGATGATCCTCATCTCTTTCACCCTCAAGAGTTATTCCCACCAAGCTATCCATAATCAATGACTTCATCCTCTTTTTCACATTTTACATATAGCCTCATTGATATATATATATACAACATCAATTACATTAACTAGGCAAACATATCATTCAAAGTGCATAACATAACATTGCTAAATCTCAACAATGCAATTAGGGCAAAACACAATTGATATGATTCATAGCTTTATGATCTTCCACATTCCTTTGATTAGATCATTCTTGTGTTTAAAACATATTTATAATGTTCATGTTTAAGTTTAGAAACAATGGAACCTTTGAAGAATCAAAACAATGTAAAAAGAAACAAAGTATAAAGCAATAGGTAATTCATTTGTAGGACACGCCCAACCCATTTGATGGACACGCCCAGCCACTTGATGGAACACGCCCGTGTCACTAACAACAAAAGAGGCAGTAGCCAATTCAAACAATTGACACGCCCAACTCAATTGATGAACACGCCCGTGTCTCTTCAATGCCTATGGCCGTGTCACCCATCACCAAAACCAATTCTCTTCTAATTGCACTCAAACACAATATTCATCATATAATATGCTTCAAATGAATATAATCAATGTTTTAAACACATATTCATCACAAGAATTACTTCACAACACATTAATATAACAATTAAACACATCTCAACTCAAAACCCTAAAATCAACATCTCCACCATTTCCAACAACAACCTCTAATTAAACTCATAACTTAAAATCAATTTAACACTTGAACACACAACACAACACATCTCAAATCCACCAAATCACAAAATCATCAAACCTTACTTCACTTCCAACACAACTTCCAATTAAGTAAAGAAAACAAGAGAATACTTACCATCTTTCCAACAAAACCAACACCAATCCAATCCTTTAGCTTGTAATCAATTTCAATACTTGTAAACACATATATAACACACTAAATCATGAAATCAATCCATCACAACCTATCTCAAACATTAACAAAGGAAAACAAGTAAGTACTTACCTCAATTGATGAATTCCACCAAATCTCCACCTAATCCTTTGATTCTTCCTTCAATTCTCTTAAAACCCTAAGGTTTAGGTGAAGATCAACTCATCTCTCTACCTCTCTCTCTCTCTCTCTCGTGCAAGAACCAAAAGGAGAAGAAGAAGAAGAAGAAGAAGAGAATATCTTTATTTCTTTTTCCTCTTCCACGATAGCCACATATATGTATATAATAATAATAATAATAATAATATAATTACTAATTACCAAAAATCCTCCACCAAGTATTTCATTTCAAGCAATTACTCATATACCCCTTATCACTTAACTTAGCTTTTGTCTCTTATGAACCCAATTAAGTAATTCCACATGCCATATAAAAATATCTCCTCTTGCATTGATTCTTTCTCTTTGACCATTTTATATGCTATATATATCACCATATACACAACATATAAACTTGTCTCTAAACCCTAAATTTCCCCAAAACACATATACATATATTTTCTTTTCTCAATTTAAACCAACAACAATAACAACAACAACAACAACATACAAAACTTCTGGGGCATGCATAGGGATATTACAAGGTGATTTGCCCTAATTTGAGAAGTGAGGAATTCTTGGAAAAAGGAAGTGTATAGCTTTGTATAAGTGGTGCTTAAGGTAAGTACAAACTACATTATTGCATACATTCATATGATGTTGGAATTTAAGACATATATGATTGTAAATGTGTTAAGAATTCTAATGCATTGTTGATGCATACTAGTAATGTATGGTTTGGTATAATGTGTATGTTGTGGTGAGCATGAAAAAGATGTGTTAATGTTATTTGTTGTATATACACTTTAATGATGAATTGATTAATGTGATTTGAGATATAATGATTGAAATGAAATGAATAGAGCATGTTGATTATATGATGATGAATTTAAGATATATGTTCAATATAATGAATTATGTGTACTTGAATAATGAAGTGTTATATTGTGAATTGAGATGTGGAGCCATTGTGATTGGCTATGGTGATTCAAATGAGATGTGAAGTCATTGTGATTGGCTATGATGACTCAATTGAAATAAGTGGGACATGTTTGCCTAGATGATGATGAGAATTGAGAATGAAGTTGATAATGAATAATAAATGAATTGTGTGGCTAATGTGTTATTCCATTTTCAAAGTTTGTTGTTGGTGGCATGCCTATAGTAACACTCTCTTGAAATTAGGTTGGCTTGATCCTTGAAGCCAAGTTGGGTTGAAGTTTAACATGTTTTACTCCCCTTGAAGCTTGGTTGGGTCTAGACCTTGAAGCCTAATTGAGATGTTACAACCCTTGAAGCTAGGTTGGGTTTGGTTCTTGAAGCCAAGTTGGGTTGATACTTAGCATGCTTTGTTCCCCTTGAAGCTTGGTTGAACCTAAATCCTTGAAGCCTAGTTGGGATAATGATAATGATAAATGTGATAATTAAACCAAAACATTAACTCTGAAAGTTGAATGGCATATTAGTGTCTTTGGGCCCATGCTTGTCTTTGTTTAAATGTGATTAATGAATAATGAGATTCAATGTAAGACTTTGTTATTTGATATTCTTATGTATAAAGTATAATGTTTGAACATATCATATTGACATTGCATTATATCAAAACATAATATTATAGTAGTTTGTACCACTAAGCCGTTGGCTTAGCGCGATTATGATTTATCGCGCAGGTAACAGGGAGGAACCGGAGAGTTCATCTAGGCCAGGTAGAGGCTAGATCTTGAGGTGGAGGTAGTGAAGCTTAAAGATCGAAGACATAATGCCAATCATGTATATATCTATGTTTTGTAAAACTTAAGTTTTAATGTATATGTATTTGTAAATATTTGTTACATTTTCCGCTGTGTATTTAATAAACATTGAGTCTATAGTATTTAATAAATTTCTATAAATGTTTTTAATTTATTTATATTATTGAAAAAAAAAAGATTATATGTTTGTTTTATAAACAGTGGCATACCTATATTCAGTATACGTATATTACGATCGTATTAGCATGCTGTGTACGTATATGGGGTATAGGGGTGTTACACTTCATTTATGTTAGACACTTTTGACAATAATGCTCTTCCATATAAAATAAAGAGAAAATTATATCAATTATTATTTTTTAAGTTTTGTTTTTAAAAATACTGTCCATATTGTTTTTTTATTCTTAACTTTTTATTTTTTATTTTTATCTGTTTCTTCATTTTCTCTTTCAAATATACGATATTGCACATATTATTAATGCTTTTCTTCTTCTTCTTCTTCTTTGATGTTACTTTGCTCTTCCTATTTAAGTAGGAAGACATATGAGTATTAAATTATAAACATAATAAATTAGTTGTATATGTTTGAAGAATTTAATTAAGAGAATTAAATTAAGATTGCACATCTCCTTCTTGTATTTGTAACTTTTTCTTTTTTTATTGTAGTATTTGTTTAACTATTATGCTAGATTTTTTTTTCTTGAATTATATAGCCTTTTATATATTTGATAGAATACTTCAAAAGAAAATTTTTTAAATTTTTTATTAATTTTATATTTTTCGAGTTGATATATGTCATTATTTTTTTTTGAATTGAAATTATTTCATTTTGATTAGCATTTGTAATTATATTATTTGTTTGTATGTAAAGTGTATCACTCTTATATCCTATACACGTATAATATATACACTCTATATATGTAAAATATATATAATACAAAAAATATTATAGTACAATATTAAAAATAAATATAGCTTATATATTAATAATTATAAGAAATTTATACATATAAGTTTAATACTTTAACAAATTTTATAAGAAAATCTCTGAAAAAAAATCAAAGTTTTGTCTGTAAATTAGATAAATTCTAAAATAATTAAAATACAACCTATAAGGAAAAATACGCTTCCAAAACATATTACTTCTCCAAATATATCATTTTCTCCAAAATCATCAAAGATCTCACAAACATATATACAATGTACTTTAAATACTTTGACAATACTTTATGATGTCGTAATTATATACATATATTTATAAAATCTTATAAAGTACATAACCATAATATACTTGAACAAAATCCATTTACATGTCATGCAATAAAGAAACACCAACAATACAGGTCTCGAAGCAAAACTCTATCTTCAGAATCAGCCTCATGACCTAGGCTCTCTCTCAGACCTATCGGGACTTCCTGGCTTTACGTTGTCACCTATGTGATGAAGTTAATAGCGTTAAGCTACTAGCTTAGCGGTAACAATAATTGTTTAAAATGTATAGTAATGCTTAGAAATGCATTATGTGTTTCCTTACGTCATAGAAATACATTATGCTTTCAATGTGCTACCATACTCATAAAATTCGCTAGTATATCACAATCACACATTGGGTCCAAAAGTTCATATACAATATTTAAGTTTCAGAAATATTAATTTAGCCTATCGCAACACCGAAGATCTAAGTGTCATATCATATCGCCCAAAGGCACATCCCCTATCGACATTGAAGGTTAAGTGTCATATAATACCATTCGAAGGTTGTCTCCTCGACACCGTAGTGTCTGACACCAATGTGCCTTGCCTAAAGGCATATGACATGACAACTCGACAGTACCAATGCAATTCTCTAGGAAAAAAAAAGTTATTATATAAAGTAAACATACATCACACATTTAGCACGTTTTTCCCATTCTTATCACATTTACTCCTTTTCCACTTTTTCCACATTCCATAGTCATTGTTCACATTTTCCACATGTTTCAATCATATTAAGTATCACTCTTAGTCACATTTATAATATGATTCCAATATATATTACAAAACATTAACATTTTCCAATAAACAAAAATCTTTAAACCTAAACTAATACACAAATCATGTTTTTCAAACTATAATGCTTAAGACAATAAATAATGTCACTGTAAAGAATGTCATAATTCTATAAAGAATGCCAATGTGAATGGTGCCAAGCATGAACAATCAAATTAAATATCAACAAAGTATGTACTAACCTTATTAAGTGTAACACTCTTATACTCTAAATACTTATAGTACATATACCTCGTATACGTAAAATATATGTTTAGATTATAAAGATACTACAATAAAGATGTGTAAAAATTATCATTTAATAATAAAAAATATAACTATTAAAAATTATACTTCAGTTAAATGTAAAATTCTCTAAAAAAAATTCATTAAAGTTTTGTCAATAATTTTAATAAATCTCAAATTATTAAGATCACAACCTGCAACAATAAAAAAACACTCACAGAGAAAAGTTTTCTCAAAATTACCCATTTATTAACTCCACTTTCCAAAGTTACATTGCAATCCATTAGCATATCTTCCATAATTTACATCCAAAAGTTTCATAATTAGAAATAATGTCCATTACAAATATATAAATAACACCTCAAAATTAAAGCTTCATATACATGCATAAAATTTTACAAAATATCCTTCATTTCAAATACATTTGCATTTGGTTATTATATTAAACAAAATTAGTTGTGAGCGAAAATTTTCGCCCCCACTCCCGGTGGAATAGTTCTTGCGACTTCGGCACTATCAGGCTCTGGGCCTTAGAAAATATGGTCCTAAACCCGGATGATAGGAGCTACTACCCAGACGGGCAGGAAAAATAGAAAGAGATGGATGACTCGATTCCTAAGGAATCCCTAATCCCTACTAGGTTCGAAAAGTTAGGTATGCATGAAAAATGTGAGAATGACCAAGCACCCCTATAACATCCAGTTAATTTGAACCGGCCTCCTTTTCAAGTCTAAATGTTATTTAATTCTTAATTATTATAACATCATTATTATTACATGCAATTTAAAGAAAATAAACATTCATCATATTATTGAGATAAATCAAACAAAATGGGTATACATCCAAAGATGGAAACATGTTCTTACAATATTCAAATGTTCATACAATTAAATAAATAAAATAGGATACCTATCAAGAGGTAAAAATATGTCACTTATAATAGTTCTAAAGTCCTTAAAAATAAATAAAATAAACAAATCACCCACACAGTGGAAACATACCCTTTATATCTCCCTTAAAATTCAAAAAGAAATAAATAAATATTAACAAATCACTTACCATAAACAAGTAAATCATACATTATCATATCATCCATCATGAACAAGCAATAATAAATCCATAATTAAAATTAGGATTCCGCCATCAAATTACGGTTAGATTGGAAAATTAGGATTTTTAGGGTTTTTAAAACATGCAACTAGGGTTTTAACCTAAAATTGTGTTTAACATAGAATTAGGGTTTCTTATTACCAATATAGGGTTTAATTATGAGTTAGGGTTTTATAATCATGCAAATTAGAATTTTTCCTAAACTAGAGTTTAAATATGCAAATTAGGATTTTAGAAACAAAATTAAGTTTTTAAGATGCTAACTAGGGTTTTGAAAACAAAATTAGGGTTTCTTATGCAAACCTAAGGTTCAATATGTAAATTAAACTAAAACATGCAAATCTAGGGTTTGATATGCAAACTATAGTAAAAACAAGCAAGATTAGGGTTTGGCCATCCAATAGTAAGATTTAATCCTAAACTAAGATACAATATTATAAGATTAGGGTTTTGGAATTATGAAAATAAGGGCAAAACAAGTAATTGGCATTATCCAAATCAGTATAATTTATACAGAAAGGTTCCCGATGGATGATACTCCTAAAATCTCACCGGACCATTGGCAGTCCACTTGAACCATGGATAAGTCCAACCGCACCATTAGTTGTGATAATTAAAATTTCATAAAGTAATTTTCATAGTCCAAAGTACTCTCATTTTTCCAAAGTGCCAGAGAAGTCCGACCGGACAATGAAGAATACCTACCGGACCTTTGAAGCATAAATTGTCCAAAACATCCAGTTGAGTTCCCGACTAAAGGCACGCCCATAATTTAAATGTACCATCATAGTTTTGACAGGACCAGATGCAAGTCTGATCAGACTATTTAAATAATCTTCAAATCATAAGCCATTATATCTCTACTCAAATGATCGAAGCCACGTGTTCCAACCGTTGAAGGAGCATTAGCAAGTTTTTCAAATATTTCTATTGGACCTTACTCATTTCCTTCGAACTTAGTGAAGTGCAACCAGACCAAAGCTAGTCCGACTATAAAAATGCTCTAGAAAATAATTTAGTCGATGACAAGAACCAAACATGTTGGCTCCTACCCCAAAAGGCTAGTTAAAGACTTGAAGGCTATAAATACCTCAAGAAACTTCATTTTTGTGTAAGTTTGTAATTGTAATAGCCACGTTTAACAAGTTTCATTTCTTTGCATCAAAATTACTTTTGTATTGATTGAGTGTTGGGTGTGAGCATTAAATACCATCAAAAGTTTGAGTGTAAGCTTGGAAATATTTAGGTTGTTAGAGTGAACCTAGAAAAACTCTTGTAAGGATTGTGAGGATTGATCTCAAACTATTGTAATAGTTTGGTATGAGCTAGTTAATACACCAAGTTAGAGTTAAGCTTATAAAAACTCAAGACTAGCGGAACCTTAACAAGTTGTTAAGGAAGTGGAAGTAGGATCAAGGTAAATCTGAACCACTATAACTCTTTATCTTCTTTCTCCTATGCTCTACTCAATCTTCTTCTACATCTTCTTCATCTCTTGCTTTTGATTTTGCTTTTAAAGTTTCAATTTACCATCACTCTTCAAATCATCTAATTCACCCCCTCTTGATTGCCATCTTGGGACAATAATTGGTATTAGAGCTAGTAAATTTCTTTAAACTTAATTGCGAAATTTGATCCAAAATGGAAACTATTCCACCAACAAACACCTCTTCATATGGAAACCTAAATTCATTCATAAGACCCTATTTCGATGGAACTTATTATTCTTATTGGAAACACAAAGTGTATTTATTCCTAGATAGTGAAGGAATTGAACTATGAAAATTTATTGAAAATGAGTGGAAATCTCCTACTCATGAAGTTGATGGTGTCCAGGTTCCTTTTCCTAAATCATAATAGACAAGTGCTAATGTGAAAGATCAATTCAAGAACAATAGAACAACCTCTTGTTGAATTCAATATTAAGAGAAGAAGGTGGGAGAGTCTAACATCTCACTTATGCAAGTTGTCTTTGGAAAACTTTTGACAGCTATCATGAGGGTACTACCCAAGTAAGGTTCACCAAGAAGCAAATGCATGTACATGAGTATGAGTTATTCAAGAAGAAGCCTAACGAAAATGTTATCGACATGTTGAATCGCTTGCTTGCCATTGTCAATGAATTAAAGAAATATGGCAAGATATATGATCAATGTTGATGTTAATAGCAAAATCTTGAGAGCTTTTAGAGCAAGGAAGAGCTTTGAGTCAAAAGCTTCTTCTATTGAAGATGCTCATAACCTTAGCACCTGAGAACCGATGAACTTGTGGGAAAGCTACTCACTTTTAAACTACACAACAAAAAGGAAGAAGAACAAGGTGAGAAAGAGAAAAGAAAAGCAATAGCTCTCAAAGCAATCAAAGAAGTTGAGAGCTCAAGTCATGAAGATAGTGATGATGAAGAAAAAATGGCAATGCTTTCAAAAAGAATAAGTGATTGAAGAGAAAAATAAGATTGCAAGCTAAAAAAGGTACATTTTCTAAATCATCCTTCAAAGATAAAGATAAAAAGAATAAAGTGAAATTTTATGAATGTGGCAAATCTGGTCACATCAAATCGGATTACTTCAAGTTGAAGAACAAAAAAAAGTGTGATAAGAAAAAGAAGAAATCACTCATAGCTACATGGGATGATTCTTCCTTAAGTGAAGAAGAAGAAGAGGAGGAAGGAATTGCTAATTTATGTCTCATGGCTATTGAGGATGAAAATGACTCCATTGAGGTAGGTACTCAATCCTTAAACTTAATTGCATATGATATTGATGTTGATGATGCTTTAGATGATAGTGATTTTATTGAACATATGAACCTTAGAGTAGAAAAGTATTTTTCTAAGATGAAATTTTATAAGGATAAATGTTCTAAGTTAGAAAAGGATTTTGTGTGCTTGAAAAACTCTACATTAAAAATCAAAGACCTCAAATGAACAATTGGTAAAATCAATTGATGAAATGACTAAAAATTCACATAGCTTAGAAAATGTGATCAAGGAAAATGAAATTTTAAAGGATGAACTAAAAGAGCTAAAAGAATCAATTTCAAAATTTCATAAGGAAAAAGAGACATTAGGAACATTGATAGATAATCAGAGGTCATCTTCTTTGAAACATGGTTTAGGATTCAATGGCTCATCCATCACTACATCTAATGCATCAACATTTGTAAAAGCATCTACAATTGAAGTTGTAAAGAACACTAATGTACAAACTAAACCTAAAAATCCTAAAAGGATTACATTGGGTTCACAAAGCTTTAGAACTAAATTTTCAAGAACAAACCATGCATTTATGTATACAATGCATGTACATAAATATAAAAATGCACAAAAACAAACTCATTCAACACACACTTGCAATTGTGTATATATTTCATTGAATTTCAATCGGAAAGTGCATAAGTATAGAATCATGTATCAATGCACATATTGTATGAAATTTGGACATAAGAGCACATTTTGCTATATTATAAAGGCTCATCTCAAGTTAGAGGATCCCTCTACTACTAACCCCTAAGGACCTAACTTCATTAGGGTACCTAAAAGAAGATGAACATTATTATTTTGTAGGTATGCCTAAAATCTATTATCAATGAAAGTATTTGGCTTATGGATAATGGATGCTCAAGGCATATGATGGGCAATGCAAAGTCTTTTATAACACTCACTTACAAGTATGGAGTAATGTTACTTTTGGAAATAATGCTAAAGGTAGAATCATTGGCATTGGTTCCATTGGCATGCTTGGTAAGAATATGATTGAAAATGTGTGGCTTATTGATGGGATGAAACATAATTTGCTCAGTGTAAGTCAATTATGTGATAAAGGATATGATGTAAGTTTTGACTCTAAAAGATATAAAGTTACCAATTCAAACGGTGAACTTGCATTCAAAGGAGTTCGAATTGGCAATACATATAAAATTGACATACATTCCAATAATGCATTTGAATGTTTGATTACCATTAGTAATGATTCTTGGTTATGGCATAGAAGACTAGGACATACTAGTATGAATCACTTACAATACATTAGTAAAGAAGAACTAGTTGATGGTCTTCCCAAAGTAAAATTTAATAAAGATAGGACTTGTGAACCTTGTCAATTTGGTAAGCAACATAAAAGTTCATTCAAATCTAAAAATATTGTAAGCACTTTTAGACCCTTAAAACTCATTCACTTGGATTTGTTTGGACTACATAAAGTTGCTAGCTTAGGTGGCAAGTTATATGCATTTGTACTTGTTGATGATTACTCAAGGTTTACATGAGTTAATTTCTTAGCTCAAAAGAATGAAGCTTTCAATTATTTTAAAATATTTGCAAAAAGAGTTCAAAATGAAAATGGCTATGCAATCACATCTATTAGAAGTGATCATGGCAAAGATTTGAAAATAAGAATTTTGAAAATTTTTACAATGAGTTTGGTATTTCACACAACTTTTCATCTTCTAGAAC
This sequence comes from Garcia nutans, assembly GCA_947685225.1. Lineage (NCBI taxonomy): Eukaryota > Viridiplantae > Streptophyta > Magnoliopsida > Malpighiales > Euphorbiaceae > Garcia > Garcia nutans. The sequence continues at coordinate 7,183,071 of CANTUV010000003.1, read as the reverse complement.
ACCATAACAAAATGATGTGGTTGAAAGGAAAAATAGAACATTAGTTGAAATGGCTAGGACAATGTTCAATGAGTATAATTTACCATCTTACTTTTGGGCTGATGCCGTTAATACTGCATGTTACATTCAAATCGTGTTTACAAAAGACCTTTAACAAATAAAACTGCTCATGAGCTATGGAATGGAAGAACCTACATTAGAGTGTTTAGATGCAAATGCTTTATATTGAATACGAAGGACAATCTTGAAAAATTCTTATCCAAATCGGCTGAAGGCATATTTTTAGGATATTCATCATCTAGCAAAGCGTATAGAGTATTTAAGAAGAGGAATCTAGTAGTTGAAGAATCAATGCATGTTGTTTTTTATGAATCCTCTAAACTTGATCAAAGGAAATGTAGTGTTCTTAATGATTTTGTAAGTACATTTAAACAACAAGAAATAATTGATGTTCCAAAGAATAATCATGATGAATAACAAGCAGAATCTCAAGAGCTACCCAAAGATTGACAATACAAGAATGGTCATCCAAAAGAAATAATCATTGGTGATACATCAACGGGAGTAGCTACTAGATTCAAACTTAAATACTTAGATGTTTGTAATATCCTCATATATGGTCTAGAAGTTTTGATTATGTTGTTGATGTTGTTGTTATTGTTGTTGATGTTGTTGTTATTGTTGTTGTAGTGATATATTGGATTGTATATATATGTGTTAATTGCAAGAGAAAAGAAATTGGGAAAGAAATAGGGTTTAGAGAGAATGGTATATGTTGTGTATATGATGATATATATAACATATAAATTGGTCAAATGAAGAGTCAATGGAAGAGATATTTATTTGTGTTGAGTGTGTAATTACATATAAGGGCTTATATGAGACAAAAAGTTAGTTATATGATTGAGGGCATTTTGGTAATTGTTTGGATAAGATCACTTGGTGGAGATTAAAAGCAAAATTTGACTTTGCTTCTTGATATTTTTCTTCTTCTTTTCCATTGTGGCCGGCTCTTCCTTAAACAAAGGAAGCAAGAGGCTAAGAGAAGATCTTGTTGAGTGAAGCTCAAATTGAAGAAAGATTAAGTGATCAAGTTGGTGATTCAAGAAGTTTTGTAACTTTGGTAAGTTCTCTTATGATCTTTGTGTTTATTTGAAATGATATTTGAGTTTGATAGATTTTTAAGAGTGTGTTGGTTGATTTTGAGATGTGAGAAGTGTTTGAGTGATTGGATGATGGATGTTGAGTATGGATTGAAGAAAAGAGTAAGTGGTTGGAAGAGATGATGTTGTATATGTGGTAAGGGTTTTGAGATGATTTTGTGTTTGGTGTTTGATGTGTGCTTTGGTTTGTTTTGGGTGTGTTGCAAGTTTGAGATGAGTTTTGAGTATGTTTTGTTAAGATTATTTGAAGAGGATGTTAATGTATAGAAGTGTGTTGTTGAGTGTATGGTTGTTTTTGATCGGAGTCTTGATTTGTGGCCGGACACGCCCATGAACACGTCCAGGGTTTTTAGGCGTGTCAATTGTGTTGTAGGCAGTAGGTTTGACACGACCAGTAGCACGCCCGTGTTATTGAGCGTGTCATAGCTACTGTAAGATTTGAGAATTTACACGCCCAGGAACATGCCCATGTTGTTGAGCGTGTAAATGTTTCTGTGTTGTGGAGTTAGGGCACGGCCATGAACACGCCCGTGTGGGTGAACGTGTCAGGGTTGAGGTTTACCCTAATTAATTCCTAATTGGATTATCTCTTGTGTATCCCTAAACAAGTATATGCTATTACTTTTGATTTAAGTCTTGAAGATAGTGATTGATCATTGATCTAAGAGGTTAAAGAATCTTGGACAAGGAAATGTTAGGAGTTGTATGAATTGTTAGTAAAATAAGTACAAATCTTGTATTATTGCATTGTTGCATATGATGATAATGGCAATGTATATGATACTATGTGACCAATGTGATATTTCATGTATTGTGACTCATGTGATGAGTAATGTGTTTGGTTATGTTTATATCAATAATGCTATATGTATAATGTGATGGAATAAAATGCCATTGTGATTGGCTATGGTAACTTATATGTGATATGAGGCCATTGTTATTGGCTATGATGAGAGTTGAGAATGGAAATGATAATTAAATAATACATGATTTGTGTGGCTAATGTGTTATTCCATTTTCAGAGTTTGTTGTTGGTGGCATGCCTAATAAGTGTAACAATCTCTTGAAGTTAGGTTGGATTAAATCCTTGAAGCCTAATTGAGATGTTACCACCCTTGAAGCTAGGTTGGGTTGGTTCTTGAAGCCAAGTTGGGTTGATGCTTAGCATGCTTTGCTCCCCTTGAAGCTTGGTTGAACCTAATCCTTGAAGCCTAGTTGGGTTTATGATATTGATAAATGTGATGATAAAACCAAAACATTAACTCTGAAAATTGAATGGCATATTAGTGTGTTTTGGGCCCATGCTTGTCTTTGTTTAGTGTTGATTATGAATGATTAAATGAATACTAATGAGGTATATAATAAGATGTTGAAATATGATATGTCTATTTATGTTGAGTTATGAAATGTAAAGGTATGTTGTTAGCTTTGCATATATGATGTTACATGTATAATATGGATTGAGAATTGGCATTGCATTGCATTAAAGCATAACATTAGCATGAATTATCTTACTAAGCCGTTGGCTTAGCGCGATAGTGTTTGATCGCGCAGGTAATAGGGTTGAACCTGAGAGCTCTTCGAGACCGAGTGAGAGTAGACAGTGAAGAGTTGATTTTGGGAACTTAAAGATCAGAGGAGACTTGCCAATCATGTATAACTCTTTTATATTTTGTAAAGTAATGATTTTAATGTACATATGAGTATATTTGTAAATATGAAATTAAATGTTTTCATATATGTAAATATTTGATAAATTCCGCTGCGTAACAACTAAATGTATCTATATATATATCTATTTAGTTTTGTATTACAAGTTAACTACTTATCTTTCTATAATGTATACAATTGAAAAAAATTATGGTATCATTTAAAATGTTTTGAATGTTAAAAAAAATCCGTAGCATCTCTATGTTTAGTGCATGTATACTACATTGTGGTGTTTGTAGTGTGCATGTATTGAATGTAGGGGTGTTACAATTTTAATGTTGCTTTTGTTTCTCAAATTGAGCCAATGACCATTGAGGAGGCTCTTAGTGATGTGTTGGGTAATTGCTATGCAAGATGAACTCAACCAATTTGAGAGAAATAATGTGTGGGAACTTGTTCCTAAACTTAAAGACCATCCAATTATAGGATGTAAATTGGTATATAGGAATAAGCTTGATGAAAATGGTCTCATTACTAGAAACAAAGCTAGATTGTTAGCCAAAGGCTATAACCAAGAGGAAGGTATTGACTATGATGAGACATTTGCCCCCGTAGCTAGATTAGAATATATTAGAATATTATTTGCATTTGCATGTCACATGAATTTTAAACTTTTTCAAATAGATGTTAAAAGTACATTTCTAAATGGGTTTATTAATGAGGAAGTTTATGTTGAATAACCTCCCAGTTTTGAAGATTATAAATTTTCAAATCATGTTTTTAAACTTACCAAAGCACTATATGGATTGAAACAAGCTCCAAGAGCTTGGTATAATAGACTTAGTGCATATTTGCTTGAAAATGGTTTTTCAAAAGGCAAAGTTGACACACCTCTTTTTGTCAAAAAGAAATTGCATATCATTTTGATTGTACAAATTTATGTTGATGACATTATATTTGGTGCTACTAATGAATCTTTGTGCAAAGAATTTGCTTCTTGTATGACTAGGGAATTTGAACTGAGTATAATGGGTAAACTTAAAATTTTCCTTTGTTTACAAGTCAAACAATGCAAGGATGTAATATTTATTAACCAATCCAAATACAAAAAGGAACTTCTCAAAAAGTTTGAAATGGATGGTTGAAAATGTTAGTGTATATGCCCTAGGCCATCGATTTGGACCTTAATGTTATTCATTTTGTTATTAATAAAGAAGTTTTTATTATCATTGTTATGTTTGCATGTTATATATAATAATGATTATATCCCTGGTTTATTATTGTTATGGAGATAATAATAAATATAACTAGTGTAATATTGATTTGATAATCATAAGATGATTATAGGTATGAAGATACAAATCAATATTATGGATACATGTTAGAGAACAGTGTATTGGATAGACCCACATAGATATCACTTCATGGTTTAATGTCATAAGTGTATCTCATAATAGTTTTCATTTAATCCTTTGACTTGAGATTGTCATAGTTTCCAACATAAGGAATATTATGTTTTGACATGATCAAACGTTATCTGTAACTAGATAATTATAAAGGTTATGCTTGAACATGATATAAATTATGTAGAGGAAAATGAACAATCAAGATGGAATTTGTCCCTCTCTATGAGAGAGATATCTTCTGGGCCCCTCGATAAGTGTAACTGAGAAATGCATGGCCATGCTCAAATAAGTTGATATAAGATCAATCTTATTTGTTTATCAGTTAACTTGGAGATCGAGTAATCATAAGTTTGGACAATATAAGTATGACATTTACTATGACTTATGTTCAAACTAGATATCGTGTGACAAAGGGATTAATGCATGTACTATTTCAGGTTTTTCATTTATAATGATTCTCATGATTAATTGGGTAGTCGTAATGTCTTGCTAGAGGCCAATTATGATTTGTGCATTTCAATAGAGATTAAAATACACTACCAATTAATATGAGCCTATCGGGTCACACACATAGAACGTAGGCTGTACTTAAATAATAATAATTATATTTAATTATTATTGTTAGTATTATTATTATTATTAGATATTAATAATAATATTGTTATAATAATTATTATTAGATAATAATTATTAAAACGTGGGTCCATATGGGATATGGACAGTTAGGGTTTTGATAAAAAGAAGTCTTTTAAAACGGTTTTAAAAGGACTGGAGGTTTAATGATCTTATTATTCGTTTTGCAAAAGAAAACGTAAGAAGAAAAAAAAAACCTAAAAAAAAACCCTAGTTTCGTTTTGAAAAGGTTCAGCCACTGCCGTTGGTGAGCTAGCACTCAGACCGGCATACGTTTGTGTGGATTTCGTTAGAGGGTGTTCATCTTCAGAAGGCAGCATCTGTTAACCATTTTTGAAGCTACACAAAAAGGTTAGTTTCGAATCTCTTTTATCGAACTGAATGGATCACATGGATCCTGTGAGTAAATCGAAAGAATTTTTGTTTTTCCGCTGCGGCAAGGGTTGCAGATTCTTAACGATTTACTAACAGAAAAGCTAGAAAAACTCTAACTTTGAAGTTAGGCAAAGATGAAAGTGGTAAAAAAGTAGATAAGAAGAAATATCGAGGTATTATCGGATCATTACTTTACTTAACTGGCTCTAGACCCGATATAATGTATAATGTATGTTTGTGTGCTAGATTTCAATCATGCCTTAGGGAATCACATTTGAATGTCACTAAAAGAATTTTGAAATACTTGAATGGTACATTACATTTAGGACTTTGGTATCCTAGAAATACATCATTTGACATTTTAGGCTTTTCGGATGCGGATTATGCCGGTAATCTTTTGAATAGAAAAAGCATAATCGGGGTGTGCCATTTTCCTGGTAAATGCCTAGTTTCTTGGTTTAGCAAGAAACAAGTGTTGGTTGCTCTATCTACTATGGAAGCCGAATATATTGCTGCATGTTTTTGTTGTAAACAACAATTGTTTGATTATGGAAAATTTTTGTATCACATTCCCATTAAATGTGATAACACTAGTGCCATTAACCTATCTAAAAATTCCATTCAACATTCTAGGTCAAAACATATAGACATTGGGCATCCTTTCTTAAGAGACAATATTCAAAACTAAAATTTTGTCTTAGAATTCATTGATACTCAAAATCAACTTGTTGATATCTTTACAAAACCCTTAAATGAAGAAAGGTTTAACCTTTATAAAGTAACACTTAGGGATGATGGATGGAAACACTTTAATGTAGGAATTGGAATTGCTTGAAAAACTTATCTATTTATGATCTAAAATTTTCATTTGTATCTATTTTTGATCATACATTGAAGCTTCTAATTAAAACACACAATTTTCTTAAAAATCTTATTTTTTTTGGACATTTCCCAATCGGACCACTTCATAGTCTAACCATACTTGTTTGAAAATCCTTGATTTCAAATCTTTCGTAAAAGTATGATCATACCCTTAGTGGTACAACCAAAATATTTCAAAATTTTTTGACCATTGTGCCTAAAATTGAAATGTTGTTCGGTCCTTACTATAGTCTGATCATACTTTCTATGATTTTTTTAATTTTCCCACCAAACTCTTGGGAGTTCGACCAGACTTTTACTCTAGATTCAAAATTTTTTAGCCGTTGGAACTAATTCAAAACATGCAAATAACTCCTCCAACAGCTATAAATGGCTAGTTCTCCACCAAAACACTATAAATACCCCCTAATATCAGTGTTTGCAACCTTTTATCAAACTCTAAGCACTCAAACACTTAAAACACATAAAATCTCATAAAATCTCTTCTTTCCTTCATCTATTTTCTCAATCAACTATATGGGTCCCAAAGAATGCAAAAGAAAAGCATCAATAGCTGAAAAAGAGAAGGGAATTGTTGCCTCTTTTTAACAAAAAGAACCACCAAGAAGAAACCATAAGATAAGATTTAGAGATGATGAAGAAAGTCAAAGGTATGATACTCTTAAAGATAAAGTTGTAGAGGCAAATCGTCTCTTCTCCACCCTCACTCTAGAATTTCTAGGCATTGAAAATGATATTAGAGGTTGTCTTTGAAACTTAGGATTCGAAAAATTTGTCTTCTTGGAGCATGATGACCTTGGTTGGGAGAGCATGACAAAAGAATTTCTCACAACCTTGGTTGTTAGAAAAAAGAGTACCAATCCCTTAGGTTATTATGGCATATCCTTTAGGTTATTTAACCAAGAATATAGTTTTACATTAGAGGATTTTTCATCTATTTGGGGTTTTAAATTAGAAGGTATCTCTCAAATCTCAAACCCTGTCCTCACTCCTAAAGTTCAATTGGACTTTTGAAAAGAAATTTCCATTGAAACCTCTCTACACAAGCAATCCAATGCCAAGAACCTTAGGACTCTGACTTATTGGATGTTGCATAGAATTATCACCTATACAATAAGTGCTAGGGGAGAAAGTAATAAAAAAGTAATACAAAAAGATCTCCTCTTCCTTTTTTATCTCATTAGAGGTCAACCTATTCAAACCGAAAAATTTCTAATTAACACATTTCTACACATTATGAAAACTAAATATGGACTTATTCTTCTCTCCTCCTAAATAACATAAATTGCTAAGTATGTTAATGCACTTTCACCAAAAAACAAAGTCATGCTCTCCAATCCTCTTGATCCCACAACAAAATCCATAAATATGGGCTATCTCAAACATGCCAAATGTATTAGGGATGATGATGGGACATATGGCTACCTTTTAGGAGCACTAGGTGCTAGAGCCCAACAAAAGAAAAGACCTAGGATTGTAAAAGAAGATGAAGAGACATTCCAAATGAAATTTTCTAGAACTCTAACCACAAGACCTCAATCCTCAATCCTCCAACTTCTCCAAGATATTCATAGTCAAGTGAGCTCCCAAGGAACAAGAATTGGTAACCTTACCAACCAAATCTCTTATCTTCATCTTGACATTCAACAAAGTCAAGAAGCTTTTAGACTACCAAAATACTTTGCTGATGAACCAAGCTTATCTCCTTCAATTCATGGCTCCTTTCCTTATGAAGAAGAAGGTGAAGTTGTTGTCTCTCACCCAAGGTAAGAAGAAGAGGCAGGGGATCAAGAAGAAGAAGGAGATGAAAAAGAAGAAGGGGATGAAGGAAGTGATGATGATGACCAAAATGATTAAATTTCATTGTACTTGTGTTTGGTTAATCATTTCAATGTGGTTCTTATGTTGGTGTTTGCTTCATTTTTAATGAATTAAAATTGTTTCTTTTTTATTCATTTATGTTTGCTTCATTTTTTATTTGAATTTTTCTTTTTGCCTTTGTCAAAGGGGGAGAAATGAATTGAATCAAGTAACACTAAAACATTAAAAGACCAATTGAATAACACACTTACATGAAGCACCTATTAAGAGGGAGCAAATCAACATAATTTCACTTAAATACACTTTGAACACTTTGAATTCAATTTAATTGCCAAAGTCAAAAAGGGGAGATTGTTAGCCAAACCCTTAGTATGATTACTCTATTTTTGATCTTAGGCAATCAAATTGAATTGAACTAACATTTGTATCAAGTTACATTTTGCAGGTAGATAATTTTTGAAGAAATTCTGAAAGGTATGAAGATTGACCGGACCCTTAATATCCAAATGAGTATAATTTACACAGAAAGGTTCTCGGTGGAAGGTACTCCCAAAATCTCACCCGACCATTGGTAGCATGCTTTGACCATGGACAAGCCCGACCGTATCATTGGTTATAATAATTGAAAATTTACACAGTAAGTTTCACGGTCCAAAGTACTCCCATTTTATTAGAGTGCCAGAGAAGTCCGACTGGACCATGAAGAATACCGACTAGACCTTTAAAGCAGAAATTGTACAAAATATCTAGCAGAGTTTTCGACCAAAGGTACGCCTAGAATTTAAATGTACCATCATAGTTTTGATTAGACCAGATGCAAGTCTGATCAAACTATTTAAATATTCTTCAAATTATAAGATGTTATATCTCCACTCAATTGGTGGAAGCCACATGTACCAACCACTGAAGGAGCATTAACCAGTTTTTCAAATATTCAGACCGAACCTTGCTTATTCCAACTGGGCTTAGTGAAGTACAACTGGACTAACGCTAGTTCAATTATAAAAATGCTCTGGACAATAATTTAGTGGGAGACAAGAACCAAACATGTTGGCTCCTACCTCAAACGGCTAGTTGAAGACTTGAAGGCTATAAATACCTCAAGAAACTTCATTTTTGTGTAAGCTTGTAATTGTAATAGCCAACTTTAATAACTTTTATTTCTTTGCATCAAAATTACTTTTGTATTTATTGAGTGTTGGGTGTGAGCATTAAACACCATCAAAAGTTTGAGTGTAAGCATGGAAATACTTAGGTTGTTAGAGTGAGCCTGAGAAACTCTTATAAGGGTTGTGAGGACTGATCTCAAACTACTGTAATAGTTTAGTGTGAGCTAGTTAAAACACCAAGTTAAAGTTAAGCTTGTAAAAACTCAAGACTAGTGGAACCTTAATAAGTAGTTAAGGAAGTGGATGTAGGATCAAGGTAAATTCAAACCACTATAACTCATTGTGTTCTTTCTCCTATACTCTACTCAATCTTCTTCTACATCTTCTTTATCTCTTGCTTTGATTTTACTTTTAAAAGTTTCAATTTATAATCACTCTTCAAATCAACCAATTCACTCCCATCTTGGTTGTCATCTTGGGACAATAGCACTAAAACCCTAAAAACCCTATTTTATATTAATAAACCCTAGTTCACATGTAAAATCCTAGTTTAGGAAAAACTCTAATTTGTATAAATATAAAATCCTAGTTTAGATAGAAATCCTAATTCCACATCAAAACTATATCTTTTAAATCGTTTGCCTTTCGGGGATGCTACCTTCGATCCTCTACAAGGGGCGCTGCCCGCTTGACCCCCTGCCTGCTAACTGGCTAGCGGGATCGTTATACATGCTCCCTCATCAATTGGGTCAATACATATTTGTGGATTGTAATTCTATGTGATTAATCTCTATTTTCATTTAATTAAGCCCTTGAATGATTACTTATATATTTATGGATTTATGTTTATTTTGTTATTTAGATTTTAAAGAGAATTTTAATGTGAAAGGAATGTTTCCACTTTGTGGGTGCCTTATTTCTTTTGTTTCTTTTATTTATTTTAAAGACTTTGAGATTATTGTAAGGGATATATTTCCATCAACTAATGGGTGTCCCATTTTATTTATATTATGAACATTTGAGGATTGTAGGAGTATGTTTCCATCTAAGGATGGGTACCCATTTTATTTTGTGATATACTGTTTTATTTTATTTTATGAATGAATCAATTTTAATTTTATTGCATGTAATATGAATAATATCATAATAACATAAGAATTTAATAATATTTAAACTTGAAAAGGAGGCCGGTTCCAATGAACCAGGCTATGGGAGTGTTGTATCATTCTCACCTTCCCCATGCGTACCAACTTTTCAAAACTAATAACGGGGTTAGGAATTTCTTAGGAATTGAGTCATCCACCACTTTCTATCTTTCTGGCTTGTCCGGGTGCCAACTCCATTTTCTCTGGGTTTAGGTCTGTATTCTCTAAGGCATTGAACCTAACAGTGTTAAAATCATAAGAATCATTCCATCGGGAGTGGGGATGAAAATCTCGGCCCGCTCACAAATATGCTCTAATATTGACTAAGACCTAGCAAGGTTGTTAAGCAAGAGCCCTCTCTAAGTAAACATACACAGTTCAATGCAACAGAGTAATTCCTTCATCTAGTAAAGTCATTAGGATCATGATGCATAAATACACTAATTTATGAATATCAAGCTAGACTCGTCATCATTTGAGCACCAAAATGAACAAAGACCAACAAAAACAAAAATTTAATAAAAGTAATTTATTCAAACAATCTTAATTTGAAAAATATAATTGTTCCAAAAAACACCAAACAAAGAAAATAAAAACCAAACAAGCCAAGGAAAGTTGGAGTAAAAAAAGCTTCATCTACTTAGATGTGTCAGGGGCACGAACCTATGACATTCTATATCTCATGCCTTTTGGATGTAGCTAGTAAATCTCAGATACTAATGCTAGCTTAGATGCCCTTCAATTGCTTAAGGACAACATCATCTTCTTCCTTCCTTTCTTATATCTCAACATCTTTACCTTTGTCAGCCTCTACTTCTGTATACCTTGATTGTCAGATTGATAATTCCCATTCTCATTTCTCCTTCTAGAAAAGTGATTCTTCTCTTTTTTCCATTCTTCTATCTATAAACTAGCTTGGAGAAGGTCTTTGAAATATTTGATAAGAGTGTGAGACATCCGTTCACATAGATTAGGCAGGACACCTCTCACTATCATCCTAATCTGATCAGACTCATCCGACCTCTTCTTAAGAAGTGCAGCCTTATTCTCCATCTCTTTACATAATCAATAAAGTTTTAATTCTGCTTTTGTCTGCTTGATTCTACCTCCATTAAAGTCACTTCTAATTCAGCATTGTACTCATATTGCTGGATGAAGGCTTTGGATAGTAAATCCCAGTTCTTTTGAGTACTTTCCTCTAAGATGTTGAATCAGTTGTGCATGTCAGTATCTAATGAGAGCATGAAATACCTTAGAGTTTGAGCCTTAGTAGCTCTGGTAGACTACATGGCAGTGATATAATGCTTGACATGCAGATTAAGATTCCCAGTTCCATCAAACTTAGAGAAGGAAGGCATCTTAAACTTGTAAGGAACTTCATCTTGCTCAAACAACTTATCCACCTCTGATATCTCCTCACACTTTAGCTTCTTTTTAAACTTCTTTTCCAAATCAAAAATCAAAATTTCCACATCAGTGGTTTCAGTTTTCTCCACAACCTTCTTTTCTTTCTTTTTTTTTGAGGATTTTGGAAATATACATCCCAGTCATCATTGTCCATCACTAACTTGTCTTCCTCAAAGGTCACTTCAACTACCTTAGCCTTTCCCTTATCCTTTTGCTTCTTGTTACTAGCAGATGCTTCAGTATTATTATCCTCTAATAATGAAAGTAACTAACTCCTCACGATCATAGCCAGGGCCCCCTTCAATTCTTCCATCTTAGAATTGAGGAAATAATTCACCATCTTTTGAACTTGCTCAGGTTCTATTGCTTTTGATGTGAAATTGACTGAATTCTCACTAGATTCTGAATCATAGGTCAGGTTGTTGTTAGCTCTTGAACTACTATACTCCAGGCCTGTGAGCTAGAGAGAATCAATGCTATGTAATGCAATGCATGTATGCACATGTAACAATCAAACAAAGAGAGTAAAGACGTTCCTTCCAACCTTATAACATCTACACACAAATGGTGAGTCTCTTTTCCTAGGTATATGGTAAACAAAACATCAACATGGGATATTTTATTTTTGAGAGATCTACTCAGATGGATTAACCAATAATTGATTTTTCAAATAGAGGAATCAATCTATAATAATTTTCACTAATTAAGCCTTAATCTATTAGACTAGCTGAAAATAGCTTTTATGATATATGTTGGATTAAAACTAAATTAGAAGGCTTATCATAAATAGATTTCACATTTGAAAATAGGCAACTAATTATCCATACCACAATCAAGCCCATGATTAATAATTCTTTGTATAAATTAGGCCCACAATTGATTTTAATATTCCATAATTGACCCAACTAGTTGTAAGCCCACTTAAGAAGAAGTTGAAAGTTAAAATGTTTAAAAGCCCGCTGTAAAAAAGGTTTAAAAATGAATTTAAGCCCGCTGTAAAAAAGGTTTAAAAATGAATTTTGGGCTTTGAGATTGGGCCATGATGTAGAAAAAAGATTTTTGACCCATCTTAAAAAGACTTATGTCCAAAGACCATCTTGAAAAAGAGTTTGAAAATAATTTTGGTCCTTTGGGCTCAAAAGAGTAAAATCGTTTTGGGCTTGTACCGTAATTAAGTCATATTAGGAAAAAGCAAACCAAATAGGCCATAACTAAAACAAGATATGTTAATCATAGTCAAACAATAAGAAATTGAGGTAAACCGAAGAAACGTTACTAGGCTAACTACATAGGCTTTAGTCTTTGGGTTGAAAAGATTAGGTTCCCATAGCAAGTATATATCGTAAGGTACGAGGCGATGAGCAGTTATGCCATGCTCAATCTCTATACATTGAGTGAAAGTATAGTATCCCTTACACAATATAACACGAGTTGCACAGGGAATCCTAACTCACACACAAAATGCAAATCTAAGTGATGCAGTGAATAATATCATAATAAGAAATAATAAAATAATATAAAGACCAACGAAATTAACTTCTCTTATCCCCAGTGGAGTGGCCACTGTGAGTAGGAATTTTTGCCCCCACTCCTGATGGAATGGTTCTTGCGACTTTGGCATTGTTAGGCTCTGGGCCTTAAAGAACACGGACCAAAACCAGGAGAATAGGAGTCGCCACCCGGACAGGCCTAGAAAATAGAAAGGTATGGATGACTTAACTCCTAAGGAATCTCCAACCCCTACTAGGTTCGGAAAGTTGAGTACACATGGGAAAGTTGAGAATAACTTAGCACACCCATAGCGCCTGGTTCACTGGAACCGGCCTTCTTTTCAAGTCTAAATATTATTTAATTCCTAATTATTATAACATCATCCATATTACATACAATTTAAAGAAAATAAACATCCATCATATTATTGAGATAAATCAAACAGAGTGGGCACCCATCCAAAGATGGAAATATGCTCTTACAATTTTCAAATGTCCATGCAATTAAATAAATAAAATAGGACACCCACTAAGAGATGAAAACATGTCCCTTACAATAGTCGCAGAGTCCTTAAAAATAATAAAAATAAATAAAATAAATAAGGCACCCACAAAGTGAAAACATGCCATTTACATCTTCTTAAAATCCAAACAACAATAAATAAACATTAACCAATCACTTACCACAAACAAGTAAATCATACATTATCATATCATCCATCATGAACAAATAATAATAAATCCATAATTTAAATTAGGGTTAGATTGCAAAATTATAATTTAAATTAGGGTTAGATTGCAAAATTATGGTTTTTAGGATTTTTTAAACATGCAACTAGAGTTTTAACCTAAAATTGGGTTTAATATGGAATTGGGGTTTCTTATTACCAATTTAAGGTTTCATTATGAAATTAGGATTTTATAATCATGAAAATTAGGATTTTTCCTAAACTGGGGTTTAAATATGCAAATTAGGATTTTGAAAATAAAATTAGGGTTTTAAGATGTGAATTGGGGTTTTAGAAACAAAATTATGGTTTCTTATGAAAACTTAAGGTTCATTATGTAAAATAAACTAAAATATGAAAATCTAGGGTTTGATATGCAAACTATAGTCAAAACATGCAAGATTAGGGTTTGGTCAAGTAATAGTAAGATTTAATCCTAAACTAAGATACAATATTATAAGACTAGGGTTTTGGAATTATGAAAATAAGTGTAAAACAAGCAATTGGCATTATTATGAATAATTTATAATGTTGTTTATCAATACAACAATGCATCAAATTAATTGGTAAAAGAAAACAATTGAATTGAATTAGTTAAATGAAATTAAACTTGCGTTTGTTGGCTCCACCAATTTGATGTGTTGAACCAAGCTTCTGTTTTGATATTGCCTGGATCAATTGATTTTTTGTTGGAGGCTCAATGATTCAAAGATCACTTTTGGTTATTGTCTCCCCTTGGTTTTGCTTCTGTCTACTGCTTTAATAATCATGGTTGTTATTTCTCTTTAATTGTTGTGACTATCCTTACTGCCTTAATGGCTGTGGCTTTTTTAAATCATTGTGGCTGCTGACTCCTATCCTTTTTTTGTTTTTCTTGATTTGTATTTATAATGCTTAAATTAGGGTTAACCTCAGCTATTAATCCTCATTCGGTTCCAACTCTTAATTATAATTTGAGATTTTCCCAAGTTAAACACAATTAGGACTTTTAAATCAAGATAGGAATCTAACTCATGTCAAATTGGGGCTGGCATATTCGACATGGTTGACTCATTTCGAATTGGCCTTGGCCAATTCGATATGAGGCATGCCTATATCGAATTAGGTTAAGCCAATTCAATATGAGTTGGCTCGTATCAAATTGGACATGGACCAAAATTGTATTAGCCCAATTTAAATTGAACCAACCTAATTCAGACCTAAGTTGAATCGGACCTAATTCAAACTTTGAAACTTAGACTTGATTTAATTTGGACCTTGCTATTGGAACCAAATTTAATCCGGCCTTTAAATTAAAACCCCATTTGAACTGGTGTCAAAATTAAGGGTCTACACTAGTTCTTTAAAAACAATCTTATACATGAAATGCAACACTACTGGTTTGGTCTCGTGGCACACACAATCTCCAAATCTCAATCACAATCCAGAACACCCTGGTCTACACTTGTAATCACCTGCATGATACACACTATTGCGCTAAGCTCAAGAGCATAAAAACACTTTCCAATTTCAAAATATGCCACCAGGATTCACATAACATCATACTCATTACAAATACAACAACAATTACACATTTATCATCATGTGATAATATTGAGTATCATTGCCATAATAAAATGTATTAACTCAACATATACATGTCAATATCTCACAAACACACACATATTGCGCCTAACAATTCCCTACATAATATCCAAGTTCTAGAACAATTGATTTGTTTATCTCACATAAGACACAAGATTCAGCTTTGCTCTGGTTATACTTAAGCTCAATCTAATGACCCAGCTCTACTCAGGTCAAACTCATTTTCAAGACCTAGCTCTGCTCAGGTCTATCAACATATGCAATACCAATACAAGTAATTGTGTAGAGAAATAAACACACATGACCCCTTTACATAACCACATTCTCATTTTATCTTAACACTTTTCCACACTTTTTAAGTGATCAACATTTTTCCTGACTACCTCACGTTTCATCACATTAATCATAACTCTTACACAATGCACAACCATGATTCACACTTACAATGTCGCTCATTCCCATATTCTCAACACATTATGCAATTCATCACCATTTATTGTCAAACCATAGTTTTAGTCCCAAACCAATATACAACATATTTCATTTGTCATTTTCTCATGTTTTCACATTTTTCACCATATTCCATATTCCACAATCACATTTAATACAATGTTATCATTTACCATTTCACATTCCTCAGCCAAATTGGATACATATAACATAACTCATTTCCACACCACCAACACAAATGTTATAAATCATATTTTTATAACAACACATAAGTTCATATATGATGTCACTTTAAAGAATAACAATATTCTTTAGAGTGAGCCAAAATGTACAATGCTAATCATTTTTCCACTTTTCATAATGTAACATCACCCTTTATATATCTACAATCACATTACACATAACACAATCACATTACACATAACTTTATCACATTCTTCTTATTCACATGCATATACATGTTACACATTACATTACATATTATGATTCATTTTCACATTCTTTTCATCACATTGCATAAAACATGTTCATTTATTTTATCATATTCATAACTACACACACTTTCATACATAATGTAACTTTAAAGGATCATCAACATCCTTTAAAGTATGCTAAAATGTAATATGCCAAACATAAACATTCGAATCAACTATTAGCAAAGTATGTATTAACCTTATATAACTCTAGAATCAAGCCAAAAACTCTCTCCAAACCTTTAAATGTTTCCAATTGGGCCACTTTGGCCTGAACACATACAAACCACATAATAAACAAAATTATTCAATTAAAATTACTTTCATGCTTAATTTCTATCAAACTATCATTATTTACACAATTTCTACCAAAATCTCAATAAAGACCACTTACTACCTTATTCAAACTTCATCATGCCCAACATATTTCCAATATCTAACCTATAATACCCTTATACTCTCTCTATATATATATAATACATTCACCCCATATATGTAAAATATGCACACAAAATATAAGAATGCTATAATTTTAACCTTTAGAAAATTTCATTAAAATTTCCAATAAAATAATTTATTCCTTAAAATATAATTTAACAAGTAAATAAATACATTCTTAAGTGTTTAATTATTAAAAAAAATGCTAAATTTAAAGAAAATCTCGATGAAAAATTTGTCAGAGTTTTGTTTATTTTTTGAACATTCCCAAAAATCAATTTTCATAACCTGTATGAAAATTTACACTTCCAAATAATTTTCAACCATCCTATTTCTCCCAAAACCTCCAACATTTCTCATAATACACAAATATTTATAATTATCAATACATATATGATATTTCCTAAATTCTCAACATTTAACTCAAAAATCTTTATAATTTATATCATATACAAATTTATAAACATAATGTACAAATTTATAACAAGTTTCTCAAATAAGGTAAATACTTATATGCAATTAGCTCTGGTCTATGACAGCCTACGCAAACTCCAAAAGCAATGAAACAAAGTCTAGACCTGACCAGGTCTAGAAGAACTCTCTGAATCCTCCGAATCAACCCTGCCACCTGCGCAATAAATTTCAATTGCGTTAAGCTAAAAGCTTAGTGATTCATACTTTGATAATAATAAAACTTTAAGAAAGACACTGCATAATGCTTTTCCTTTAAATCCTACAATGTCACATGCAATTCCATTTTAAATCATATATATTATTCCTTTTAAGTCATTACATAACACATTTACATGTATTGGACCCAAATGACCTTAGCTAATATTCAAGTTCCAGAGTTATTATTTTGGTCTATTTTGACACCCAGTGTCTGGCCCAAAGGCAAATAATATAATGGTGATGCCCAGCATCTAGCCCGAAGGCGAATCATGTAACAGTGATGCCATCGTCTAGTCAGAAGGCAAATCATAGACATGCCGTGTAACACTAAACACAATACTCTAGACAATGATATTACATAAGGTAACACACATACCATACACATTTTCATAATTTTCTAATACTTTGGCAATTATGCCATTTCCCATTATTTTTATACTTTTCCCATCTTTTATCATATTTTTATATAATTTTTAGCATAAATATCAATTCCCTTGCTACCTTCTCATGATGGCCGACTTATGACCTAAGATAGGCATAACACACTCTTTAATAAACATGTTTAACAATGCAATTAGCCATCTTAAAATGGCTCATCTAATCACACATTATAAATTTCATACCCTTAAACATATATCTATGCACTTTTTATGAGAATTCACACATCGAAGTACCATAGTCATAATTTTCACATACAATGTAACATGCCAAACAAATGCATTTCTATATTTATATCAAAGTATATACTAACCTTTGGTTTCACCGCTTCCAAGCTCAAAAAGCACCCTTCCTCAAAATGTTCTTCTTGAATAAGTTGCGGGAATTACTATTTACTTATATCTAATAAAAATATGAATGTATACTACACATTAGAATCACATTTCTAGGTGTTTTAACTATTAAACATGAATTAAATAACATTTTTCAATTTTCTAAATTTTGCTCTAACTCACTTTAATTATGAAAATCCATTCTAGCCCATTCCAATTCTTAATTTAAGTTCAATTATATCTTTAAAGTCATATTTTAACACATTTTAAACCATTTAATTCAATTAACACCCATTATTTAACTTTGCTCTTTTAAAACCCTAAATCACCTTCTTTTCCATCCATACTCATACCAAACTTAAACAAACCAACCATTTAACCGTAGAATCCTTGTCAATATATCAAA
Source organism: Garcia nutans (assembly GCA_947685225.1). NCBI lineage: Eukaryota > Viridiplantae > Streptophyta > Magnoliopsida > Malpighiales > Euphorbiaceae > Garcia > Garcia nutans. The sequence continues at coordinate 7,164,469 of CANTUV010000003.1, read as the reverse complement.
ATCACATCGTACAAAGACATTTGAATAATTATATCTAACTCCATAAAATTTTAATATTTCACATATTCATAAATCTTAATAAAGCTTCGAAAATTCCAAAGTATACTTACTAATTAGGGAGAAAACCACCAAAACTTCTTTTGATTCTTGAAATTCCTTGTAAAATTTGGTATTGAGATGAAGCAAAGAGCTCCCTTGGTTCTTCAATGGAGGGTCAGCCTAGGCTTGAAGAAGAAGAAGAAAGAAATTTTCAAATTTTGACTTTTTTATCTACTCTTAATTTTCTATCCATATATATAATGTTTAATTATTTAAATTAATTGATTAATTATTTATTTTTATAATTGAATTTTTGTCTTCCATCCAAATTTTTTTTAACTCTTAACTTTTTATTATTTTACCCTTTGACTTTACTATTCACTTTTGGATTTTATATGTTACATATATATATACCATATAATTTACATATACCTTTCATATTTCTCACTTTCAACTTTTTATTTATCTCTCAAATTATTTATTTAATTAAATTAAATTTTATTTTAGCAAAAGTATGGATGTTACATAACCATAAAAATATTACTTACATATCAAAATAACAACAAAACAAATCATTTTAATAATTATAGTCACCACCATCCAAAACCCTAATTTTACATAATCTACCCATAAACCCTAACTTCATCAAAACTTAATTATTTTCACCAACCAACCATAAAATCATAACATCTTCATCAAAATAACTACCAGACAATATATTACAACAATAATCACTACCTCCGTCAAAACTTGAATTTTCACAAATTCAACAATTCAAATAAAAGCTTCCTTAAACCAAAGAAAACTCACATAATACTTGATTTTTCTTCAAAACAATCTTGATTTCCTTAAATCTTCAAGAAATTTGGTATGGGTGAAGAAAAAAAAAATCCTCCCCCTTGCTCTCTAATAGTGGCCAAAATTTTTGAAGAAGAAGAGGAAGAAGAAGACTTAATTTTTTGAGTAATAGTTTTCTAACCACATATATATATATTAATTAATTAATTAATTAGTAATAATTATATATTTAGATATTTCTTTCTTCCATTAATTACTTTAATTTTAATTTTTTTAACTTTTTAACTTTGACTTTGGCTTTGACTTTTTGTCTTTTAGTGAAATGTATACTTTATATATATCTTACATATACATTAAGCATATACTATTCATATTCCTCTTCTATCACTCTAATTATCCTTCATTTAATTATTTTATTGTAATTAAAAATTTTACGGATATCATAGTAACCTTCAAAAGCAATGCCAATCTACTCTCTAACCCTTTTACCAAACCCTTAATTCCTTCAATTGGACAAACTGAAGCTACACACTCCTAATCCAAATATTAAGCAAAATTATTCCACTAGAATCATATTTCTACTCATTCTACTCAAAATAATGATTACTTATACAATTTCTAACAAAATCCTAGTTTTCCCCTTACTAACTTTCTTAAACTTCACCCTAACCAACTTATTTCCACTACACAACCATAAGATCATTGCATATACATAAAAAATACTTCAAAATAACTCATTACAACAATTATAGATTCCTCTATCAAAAACTCAAAATTCACATAATCTAAAATTTAAAGGAAAAGTTCTTAAATTGAAAAGAACTCTTACCTATTGATGAGAAATCTTCAAAACCACCTAAATCCTTGGAAAAATTTGTGAAATTTGAAGTAGTTGAAGAAGGAAACCTCTCCTTTGCTTAACCATGGAGTTTGGCCACCCTTAAGGGAGAAGGAAGAACAAGGAAAATAGACTTGTAATTTCTTCTTAACCTCATATATATAAATTAAAAAATAAATAAATAATTAATAATAATTAAATATTTAGATTTGTTTTCTTATCCATAGTTAATTTAATTTTAAATTTTTTAATAATAATAATAATTATATATTTAACTTTTTGCTTTTAATTTTTTGATTTTTTGTTTTTAGTAAAATGTATACTTAATGTATATATTGCATATACATTAAGTATATATTATTCACATTCTTCTTCTAATACATTAATTAATCCTTCCATATTAATTATTTAATTGTGTTTAATAAAAATACAAGTGTTACATAAAGGCTAGAACACAACACGTCCTTAACATATACAAAACATATCAACAATATTTATACAACATATCATCAACATTTACACAACATATATGTAATATTTATATAATATATCCATAACATATATACTATAATTAACAACAAATAATATATCCACAACATATACATTATAATTAAGCAATATATTAAGATTGTACAAGAAATAAAGATTGGAAAACTAACATATATGCAACATATATACAAGATATATTTGTGTACATAAAGGCTGAAACAAAATAAATCTTCAATATATATACAATATATCCACAAACATATAAAATGTTGTTATTAAGGATTGAGATTTTTTTTTTTCTAAAATGATGTTATTTTCTCTTAAAGTTATTATTTTACATAATAAGTATTTGAAATGCATGGGTTTAGCAGTACTGCATGCTTGTTACACTCCAAAAAAGATTTATGCATATGCGATGGATGGAATTACTTTGGTTATCTCTAGCATACTTAAGAAAAGTTGCTAAGTCGATGCTACTATCTTGAAGTTTATCTTGAATAAATTGTTGGTCCTTTAAGCAATCAAGAGGGAAAAATGATGAATTGGTACTATTTTTGGAGAATTAAGGCTAATTTTAAATTTCTTTTGGTAAGTAAAAGAGATAAGTTAGAGAAGAGAGAACGCAACAATTTATAGTTGTTCGAATTAAGCCAATCCCACATCCACTCGCCAACAACAAGTTGAGTATTTCACTGACTTGGATTTTTACAATTAAACCCTAACTTGGTGTTTTAACAAACTTAAACCAAACTTTTATAAGGTTTGAGAATTCTCACAACTCAATAAGAGTTTTCCCCTTTGGCTGACTCTCTAACCAACTAAATTACAATAGTGTTTAATTGTAACACCCCCACATCCAATACATGCACACTACAAACACCACAATGTAGTATACGTGCACTGAACATAGGGATGCTACGGATTTTCTTAACATTCAAAAACATTTTATATAATACCATCATCTTTCTCAATATACATTATAGATAATAAGTACTCAATTTGTAATATAAAACAAAATAGATATATAAATACATTTAGTTAATACTCAGCGGAATCTAGAAAATAATTACCTATATGAAAACACTTGAATACATATTTACAATTATACATATATTTACATTATAAACAAAACTTCACAAAATATAAAAGAGTTATACATGATTGGCAAATCTTCTCTGATCTTTAAGTCCCAAAATCAACTCTTCAATGTCTACTCTCACTCGGTCTCGAAGAGCTCTCGGGTTCAACTCTATCAACTCTATCACCTGCGCGATTAAACACTATCGTGCTAAGCCAACGACTTAGTAAGATAAATCATGCTAATGTCATGCTTTAGTGCAGTGCAATGTCAATTCTTAATCCATATTATACATTTAACATTATATATGCAAAGCTAACAACATACCTTTACATTTCATAATTCAACATATGTAGACATATCACATTTCAACATCTTTTCATATACCTCATTAGTTACTCATTAAACCATTCATGAACAACACTAAACAAAGACAAGCATGGGCCCAAGACACACTAATATGCCATTCAATTTTCAGAGTTAATGCTTTGGTTTTGTTATCACATTTATCAATATCATAATCCCAACTAGGCTTCAAGGATTAGGTTCAACCAAGCTTCAAGGGGAGCAAAGCATGCTAAGCTTCAACCCAACTTGGCTTCAAGAACCAACCCAACCTAGCTTCAAGGGTTGTAACATCTCAATTAGGCTTCAAGGATTCAATCCAACCTAACTTCAAGAGATTGTTACACTTATTAGGCATGCCACCAACAACAAACTCTGAAAATGGAATAACACATTAGCCACACAATTCATTTATTATTTAGTTATCATTTCTATTCTCAATTCTCATCAACATTTAGGCAAACATGCCTTATTTCTTTCAATTGCATCATCATAGCCAATCATAATGGCTTTGCATCACATTTCACATCTCAATTCATATTATGCATATAGCATTTCAAAATACATTATCCATATCACACATTATCATTTACAAGATTCACAATACATATAACATACCATTGTTCATAGCTTTAGGATCTTACACATGCATTTGTTTATGTCATTCATTGATTTAAGTGTGTTTAAAGTGTTTAGGTTTAGGTTTAGGTACACAATTACCTTTGAAGAACCAAAACAATGCAAAAAGAACAAAGAATCAAAACCTTATCTAACACATTTGAGGGACACGGGCAGCACACTTGAGGGACACGGCCAAGCTTGTGGCCGTGTCTCTCAACCTCAATTTGACAGTAAGCAACACGGGCAAGGGACACGGCCAAGCTTGTGGCCGTGTCTCCCAACACCAACATCCAGTAGTGAACACAAGCAATAGACACGGCCGTGTCTCCCAAAAATCCTTCCAACACGCCCAAGTTTTCTTGGCTTGGCCGTGTCTCTCCTTGCTTTTGGCCGTGTCATTTGAAAACCAAACCCTAAATGTGTCCAACAATCTTCTAAATGCATTTTAACACATCATGCACAACACAAATTCATTCAAATGGGTATACTCAATAACATAAACACATATCTTACACAATCATCACAATAATCACTTTAATAACACATTAACATCACATTTAAACACAACCACTTCAAAACCCTAAAACCAACATCCTTCTCCATCTTCCAAAATCAACATCCTTCACTTCTAACAACAACACCTATTTAAATTCTTAACTTAAAACCAAATTAATACTTGAAAACACAACACAAACACATCTCAAAATCATCAAATCACAAAATCAACAAACCCTAATTCACTTCAACACAACTTCAAAATAAGTAAAGAAAACAAGAGAATACTTACTTTAAATGAAGAAATTCCACAAATCTCTAACCAAATCCCTTGATTCCTTCTTCAATTTGAGTATAAAACTCCAAACACCTCTCTAACTCTTTCTCTTCTTGGATGGCCGGCCTCTTCATGAAAGAAAGAAGAAAATGATAAAGACACAAAGTCAAATAGCTTTTCTTCTTTAAATCTCCACCAAGAGATTTTATCCAATCAATTACCAAAATGCCCTCAACCATAAAACTAACCTTTTGTCTCTTATATGCCCATATATGTAATTACACACTCAACACAAATAAATATCTCTTCCATTGACTCTCCCTTTGACATATATATATGTTAATTATATCATCATATAAACAACATATACACTTCTCTCTAAACCCTCTTTTCTTTCCCAAAACACATATACATAAACATTCTTTTACCAATTTCTTTTCTTATCACATAATATATACATTCAATCAAATGTTAAACCAACAACATAATCAACTTCTAGGGCATACATTAGGATATTACATTAATGCTCACACTTAACACTTAACCTATAATAAATGAAAATTGAAGAATAAGATAATTGAGAATTAAATTTGCAAGAGTTTGGACAATGAATGCTCAAAAGATTGTAATAAATAATGTTTGGTGGTGTATTTATAGCCATCTTCCTCTAAAACTCCTGTTTGAAATGAGTATGAGAAGATCAAGTTTTTTATCAACTAAATCTCTTATATTAAATGGTTATCAGATGAGCCTTGTAGTCGCTTGCCTTGTTAATATGATCGTGAGGTGTCAAATGTGTGTACTGGCTAGTTTTAATAGCCAATACACATGGCACTATAGGTCAGCATGAAATGCTACACGCTAGGCTTTTTGACCTTCACGATCGTACTCCCTGCTGGTATGGTTGCACCGCCATCAATTTGAATTTTCCTCATAATTAACCTTTACTCTTGGCATCCAATTATTAGAGAAGAGAAAAGCCGCCAAAGGTTTGAATGATGTTGTTACACCATCTTTGTATAGCAGTAAGGACTCTCACACTGAGAATCTAACCGCTATCAACACATCGATGTCTACTAACATTCCAAGGGATTTCTACCTTTAATGGTCTTGTGGTTAAATTGAGACCTGTGCGATGGCTAGACCCTGTTCAATGCCCATCTTCATTCCTGTAACTATGACTGTGAATTCTATTATGAGTTTTGAAGATTTTAACTTTCAGGTGGGGTCACTCTAGCTTCTAAGTGGTTGCATTACCTGGTGCATAGTCACTTTTGTGGTCATAAATAGGGTCATGAACCCTACCGTGTTGTTTTTTTTCTCATCTTTTAGTGTGATCGCATCCATGACATGGATGGTTAAGAGATCTGTCATGTGCAGATAACTTGAAGGAAATTAAGCCTAAAGCAAAAGCACTTGAAATCAAAGTTAAATACATTTCAATTTGAGTGAAAAAGATAAAAACAAAGTATGCATGCCAAGGATTTGGCCAACATAAACTAAGGTATGAATGCAAAAGTGATGTATGGAAAGTTTAAACTTTATTTTGACAATTGTTAAGACCATCAATGTGAGTGGGGATTTTTGCCTCCACTCCCATATGGAATGATTCTTATAACTTCGGCACTACTAGGCTTAGGGCTTTAGAGAATACGGGCCTAAACCTGGAGAAAATGGAGTCGCCACCCAAATGGGCCAAAAAAATAGAAAGGGGTGGATGACTCAATTTCTAAAGAATCTCCAACCTCTTATTGGGTTCAAAAAGTTGGGTATGTATGGGGAATGTGAGAAATGACCCAACACCCCCCATAACATTTGGTTCATTGGAACCAACCTCCTTTTCAGGTCTAAATATTATAGCATTCTTAGGCATTATAATATTATCCATCATGCATGCAAGAATTGAAATAAGTAATCGTTATAGTATAAATCAAATAAACAAATAAAATGGATACCCATCCACAGATGGAAACATGCCCTTACAAATGTTCAAATGTCCATAAAAAAATAAATAAAATAAGACACACACCAAAAGGTAAAAACATGTCCCTTACAATTGTCCCAAAGCCTTTAAATAAATTAAATTATAAAAAATAAATAAATTAAACAAATAAGGCACCCACGAGTTGAAACATGCCTTTTAAATCCTTAAAAATGCAAATAATAAATTAACACCAATCAACTATTTATAGCAAAATAAATAATCCAAACATATATTTTAATCATCCCATAAAAAATAATAAATTAGAATTTAATTAAAGTAAATTAAGATAAATCACAAATTGCAATCCATAAATAAATATTGACCCAATTGACGAGGGTTCACGTACGACAGTCCCGCTAGCTGGTTAGCAGGCGAGGGTCAAGGGGGCAGCGCTGCTTGCGGGGATCAAGGGCAGCGCTCCCAAAAGATAGACGGTTTACATGATATAGTTTTATTGGAGAATTAGGGTTTCTATCTAAACTAGGATTTTATATTTATATAAATTAGGGTTTTTAGGTTTTAGAAACAAGATTAGGGTTCAATAAAGAATATAGGGTTTAGAAAATATGAATTAGGGTTTCATATTCAAATTTAGGGTTTATTAATCCTTTAATTAATTTTATGTTTGAACCTATTGCTTACTGTAAAATAACTTATAAAACCATATCTATAATTTTGGTAATATAGTGAATGAAATATTAAAGATAACTAATCAATTCAATTTGTAATTTGGTAACCAGTGGATAATGTATTAAAGTTAATCAATAGATTCAATTAAATTGGTTAATAGGATTTATACCTACGTCGTTGTCTACTCTAAGGTATTTCATTCATTGGTCTACAAAATTTTTTTCCCATAGTGAATTAGGAATGCCTCAATTTGCCATGGACTAGTATCATGGTGAATTGGGGATCCAATTCGCCATGGGTCCAAGGTGGCATGACTTTTTGGGCTTAAACAGACTTATTCCGACTTTTAAAGTTAGAACAAATTTTATTCGAGCTTTTAAAATTGAGTTGGAGTTTATTTGGTCCTTTAAAAATTAAATCAAACTAATTAGTGTTTTAAAAAATTAAACCAACTTAATTTAGGCCTTTTAAAACTTGACCGACCTAATTCAAAGCTTTAAACTAGGTTTAAGCTTTTAAAATAGGACAAAATTTAGCTTGGCCTTCTTTAATTAGGATCAGACTAGCTTTGGGCAAAAATTAAGGGTCTATAATTTTACCCCCTACTTGAACGATCTGAGACTTCAGTAGAAGAGAGTGAAAAGCAACATGAATCTGAGCTGATCTTAGATAAGGATGGGTTTTGGACCCAAAGATGAATTTAGGTTCTGGACCCGATACTAGATTTGGGTTCTCGATCCAAGACTCGATTTGGGTTCTTGACCTAAGACTAGATTTTAGTTCTTCTAACTTGTCTGTCCCTTTGTCATTTGGGAATTTCGGTTTTCTTCTAGCCAATTGGTTCAATCTTCAATGGATTCTACTAACCTTCTATCAACTGAGAGTTCAGGCTTTCTTTGAGCCATCTATTTCATTCTTTAATGGATTGTGCTGACCTTTTGTCATTTGAGAGTTTTGATTTTCTTCTAGCCATTTGTTCCATTCTTTAATGAATTGTGGATCTTGACCCTTCAAGATGGATCTTTATCTTTTGGAGATTAGGTTTTTACCCTTCAAAAAATGGATCTTTATTCTTTAGAGATTAGGTCTTTACCCTTTAAAAAATGGATTTTTATCCTTTGGAGATTGGGTCTTTACCCTTCAAAAAAAGGATCTTTATCCTTTGGAGATTGGGTCTTTACCCTTCAAAGATGGATCTTTATCCTTTAGAGATTGGATCTTTACCCTTCAAAAATGGATCTTTATCCTTTGGAGATCGGGTTTTACCCTTCATAAATGGATCTTTATCCTTTGGAGATTGGGTTTTTACCCTTCAAAAAATGGATCTTTATCCTTTGGAGATTGGGTTTTTACCCTTCATAACTGGATCTTTATCCTTTGGAGATCGGGTTTTACCCTTCATAAATGGATCTTTATCCTTTGGAGATTGGGTCTTTACCCTTCAAAAATGGATCTTTATCCTTTGGAGATTGGGTCTTTACCCTTCAAAAATGGGTCTTTATCCTTTGGAGATTAGGCCTTTGCCCTTCATAAATGGTTCTTTATCCTTTGGAGATTAGGTCTTTGCCCTTCAAAAATAAATCTTTATCCTTTGGAGATTAGGTCTTTGCCCTTCAAAAATATATCTTTATCCTTTGGAGATTAGGTTTTTACCCTTCAAAAATGGATCTTTAACCTTTGGAGATTGGGTTTTACCCTTCATAAATGGATCTTTATCCTTTGGAGATTGGGTCTTTACCCTTCATAAATGGATCTTTATCCTTTGGAGATTGGGTTGTTACCCTTCAAAAATGGATATTTATCCTTTGGAGATTGGGTCTTTACCCTTCAATATGGATCTTTATGCTGATCTTTTTGTCATTTCCATTTGCATTCATTTGGGAGTTCCTTTCTTTTTGTTCTTCATTTTGCAAAAAAATTTAGCTATTTTTTAGCTAGCCCTTATATTCTCTCTTTTCCCCTTGCATGGTAAAATATTGAAAGTTAGTCTAAAAATATTTTGTACACTCATAAACTAAAAAATTGAAAAGAGAGTTTTACCAGGCTCAAACCAATGATATAGTTCCCATGCAGGCTCTGATTGATGTTTGTATTTTGTCTAGCTCCTTGTAGAAGCATGTATCTTAATTTTGACAAAGTGATCGAATCTTTCTCAAGTGATGAGCCTTCGATGCCCCCTGATTTCATATCTGCTTCATGTTTTCTTTACAAGGTATATGTTGTTCACTCTGACAAAGAATAGGCAATACAAAACAAAAAATGTAGTGTGATATGCTTATGTATGCATGATATGCATGAATAATACTTACAGTAGTTCTATTGACTCACATACTGAGGTGATCATTTGAAGTGCTCCCATGCATTCCTTCCATATGCTCGTTCAGGTCTTGCATTGGAATGGCAGAAGATTTCACATTTATGGCTTTTATCTTCCAGATGTATAAAGTATGAGTAACGGGGGCCCCAGCAGGGTAGAGACACAAGAGACATCCATTTGGTTGGCAACTTCTTTATGAAATGACCTTACAAGTGATCCTTTCATTAGCCCTCTTTTTCCCATTATTGTTAGGAAATCAAGGAGATCACTGCAAACCAAAAACACGCAGCGAAAAAATTTTTGATCTTTGATTTCCCATCAGGATCCATGCTGTTCGTTTAATTCGACGAAAGTGTTCAAAGAACTAACCTGTTGATGATTCGAAATCACAGTTTGGAAAAGATGCCTCGATTGCGAAACACCCTCTATCGCATATCCACACGAATGCTAACGTTTGGAGTGCTAGCTCTCTGCAACGGCGAAGGCTGGAAAAACATTTTCTCTAAAACGTATTAGGGTTCCTTTGTTTTCGTTCTCTTTCATTTTCTAATGTTACCTCTTAGAAGACTTAACGTCTGGAGTGAATATAATCACTCCAGAATCCAATTCGAAATTGGATAAGGTAAGTCAAATTCAGAATCCAAATCTAATAAGGATTCTGAGTATATTATCTAATAATATATATATATATAAAATGAAAATAATAATAATAATAATAAATATTAATATTTAATATTAATATTATTAATATTATATCCAGCCCAAAGTGCATTCTTGTGTGTGACCCGATAGGCCCATATTAATTGGCAGTAAATTTAATCTCTATTAAACCAACAAGTCATAATTGGCCTCTAGCAAGGCGTTACAACTACCCAATTAATATAAGGAATGTCCAATTTGCCTAATAATAGTACATGCATTAATCCATTTGTCACACGATATCTAGCTTGAACATAAGTCATGGTCAACGTCATACTTATATTGTCCAAACTTATTATTACTCGATCTCCAAGTAGACTGATAAAAAACAAATGAAATTGATCACACTGTCAATTCATTTGAGCACGGCCATGCATTTCACAGTCTCACTTATCGAGGGGCCCAAAAGATATCTCTCTCAAAGAGAGGGACAAATTCTATCTTGATTGCTCATTATCCTCTACATAATTTCTATCATATATGATCATAACCTTTATTACTATCCAGTTACGGATAATGTTTGATCATATCAAAATATAATAGTCCTTATATTGGAAACTATGACAATCTCAAGTCAAAGAATTAATACATAACTATCATGAGATTTACTTATGATATTAACCCATGTAGTAATCTCATGATGGGTCTATCCAATACATTGTTCTCTAACAAGTATCTATGAAATTGATTTGTATCACTATACACATAACCATCTGATGATTATCAAATCAATGTTCATACTGGTTAAGAATTATTTTTTTTATCTCTATAACAATAATAAACCAGGGACAAATATCAAAATTGTGTAACATGCAAACAAACAATAATGATAATAAAACCTCATTTATTAATAATGAATGTATAACATAAAGATCCAAATAAATGGCCTAGGGCACATACATTAACAATCTCCCACTTGCACTAGGCCTACAAATTTCTAAGACCCATAGATCTAGTGTGCTGATCATGCTTGACCCGCGAGAGAGGCTTTGTTAATGGATATGCTATGTTATCATTTGTGTCAACTTTGCATATCTTGATATCTCCTCTATCGATAATGTCTCGAATGAGGTGAAAATGCCTGAGTATATGCTTAGACCTTTGATGAGATCTAGGCTCTTTTGCCTGTGCTATGGCACCATTGTTGTCACAATAAATGTCCACAGGATTTGCAATGCTAGGCACCACTCCTAGCTCAATGATGAATTTCTTCAACCAGATAGCTTCCTTAGCTGCATTTGATGCTGCTATATACTCAGCCTCTGTTGTAGAATCAGCCACAGTGCTTTGTTTTGAACTCTTCCAACCAACAGCTCCACCATTCAATGTGAATACAAAACTTGACTGCGATCTAAAATCATCTATGTCAGTTTGGAAACTAGCATCTGTGTAACCATTTACAACTAGCTCATCTTCCAAACCTCCATAAACCAAGAATACATCTTTAGTCCTTCAAAGGTACTTAAGAATATTCTTGACAGCTGTCCAGTGACCTTCACCAGGATCAGCTTGAAATCTACTAGTTGCGCTTAATGGATATGAGACATCTGATCTAGTACATAACATGGCAAACATAATAGATCCTATAGCAGAAGGATAAGGAATCTTATTCATTCGATCTCGCTCATCAGATGTCATAGGACATTGACTCTTGCTAAGATGAATGCCATGAGACATAGGCAAGAATCCCTTTTTGGAATCTTGCATGTTGAACCTCTTCAACACTTTATCTATGTATGTACTTTGACTCAGGCCAATTATCCTTCTAGATCTATCTCTATAGATCTTTATACCAAGGATATAGGCATCCTCACCTAAGTCTTTCATTGAGAAAGAATTCCCTAACCAAGTCTTAACCTTTTGCAAGGTAGGGATATCATTCCTAATGAGTAATATGTCATCCACATATAAGACTAAAAACACTACTGCACTCCCACTAACCATCTTGTAAACACAAGGTTCATCTTCATTCTTGATGAAACCAAAGTTCCTAACTGTTTCATCAAAATGAAGATTCCAACTTCGAGATGCTTGCTTCAATCCTTTGAAGCTTGCAAACCTTTGTAGAATTCTCAGGATTTACAAAACCCTCAGGTTGTGTCATATACACATCCTCAAGCAAGTTTCCATTAAGGAAAGCGGTTTTGACATCCATTTGCCATATCTCGTAATCATAGTATGCTACAATGGCAATGAGAATTCTAACAGACTTAAGCATAGCAACTGGTGAAAAGGTTTCATCATAGTCTATACCATGAGTTTGCTTGAAACCTTTTGCAACAAACCTTGCTTTATAGGTCTGCACATTCCCATCCATGTCAGTTTTCTTCTTGAAAACCCATTTGCAACCAATAGTCTTAATACCCTCTAGAGGATCAATTAAAGACCAAACTTGGTTGTCAAACATAGATTGCATCTCAGATTTCATGGCTGCAAGCCATTTGTCTGAATCTTGACCTGACACAGCTTCTTGATAGGTAGTAGGCTCATCTTGATCTATGAGCATTACTTCACTATCATCAGTCACAAGAAATCCATATCTCTCTAGCTGACGACATGTCCTATCAGACCTACGAGGGATTAGTGTTACATCTTCAGACTCCACAACTATTTGTGGTTCTGAAATAGGCTCTATAGACGACTCAATGATTTCTTGTGGTACTTGAGTTTCCTTAAGTTCTACTATACTCCCACTAGTTCTCTTAGAAAGAAATTCCTTTTGCAAAAAGATCCTATTTCGAGCAACAAACACTTTGTTCTCTGAAGGAGTATAGAAATAGTATCCTTTAGTTTCCTTAGGATACCCCACAAAATTACATTTGATAGACTTTGGAGCTAACTTATCTGAAACTAGTCTTTTCACATAAGCTTCACAACCCCAAATCTTAAGAAAAGACAAACTAGGTGTCTTACCTGTCCATATCTCATATGGTGTCTTTTCAACCGCCTTAGATGGTACACGGTTCAGAATGAATACAGCTGTCTCCAAGGCATAACCCCAAAATGATAAAGGAAGATCCGCTTGACTCATCATTGATCGAACCATATCTAATAGAGTTCGATTTCTCCTTTCAGAAACTCCATTCCACTGTGGAGTTCCTGGAGGAGTTAGTTGTGAAACAATTCCACAATCCCTTAGATGATCATCAAACTCTTGGCTCAAATATTCACCACCTCGATCTGATCGAAGTAGTTTAATTGTTTTACCAAGTTGATTTTGTACTTCATTTTGAAAAGTTCTAAACATTTCAAAAGACTCATGCTTATTTTTCATTAGGTAGATATAGCCATACCTACTGAAATCATTAGTAAAAGTAAAAAAGTATCGAAATCCTCCTCTGGCACTAATGCTAAAAGGACCACATACATCTGTATGTATCAAGCCCAATAAATCATTAGCCCTTTCACTATGCCCAGTAAAAGGATCCTTTGTCATCTTACCAAGCAAACAAGACTCACATGTTTCAAATAATTCAAAATCAAATGAATCTAATAATCCATCTTGATGGAGCTTAGAAATGCGTTTCTCATTTATATGGCTAAGGTGACAATGCCATAAATAAGTAGGGTTTAACTCATTTGGCTTAGCTCTCTTAGAAGTTATGTTATAGATATCATTACCATTAGAATCATCAAGATTAAGGATATAAAGGCCATTATAAGAATTTGCAATACCATAAAGCAAATCATTTTTATCAAAAATAGAACATTTCTTATTCTTAATAAAAAATGAATAACCTTCATCATCCAAAACAGATACTGAAATAAGATTCCTACTCATAGTAGGAACATAAAAGCAATTGTTCAAAATTAACAAAAATCCATTGGGCATAACAAGTTCATAAGTTCCTACAGCTATAGCAGCAACTCTTGCTCTATTGCCAACACGTAGGTCCACTTCGCCCTTCTTCAGCATCCTACTCCTTTTGAGTCCCTGCATATTTGTACAAATATGAGATCCACATCCGGTATCTAATACCTAGGAAGAAGGAATAGATAAATTAATTTCTATAACATAAATACCTGAAGATGTAGTCGCACTACCCTTCAACTTCTTTAACTCATCCAAATAGAGTTGACAATTTCTCTTCCAATGCCCAGGCTTGTTGCAATGGAAACAAGTCCCTTCCTTAGGAACTTTAGCCTTAGGTTCAGGTTTTGGTTTAGCTTGTCCCTTGGACCCTTTAGCACCTTTTGCCTTACCCTTGCCTTTAGTATCTTTGGCTTTCTTTTTCATATGTTTAATATTGACATTCAATATTTGGGTAGGCTTTTTGATATTCCCCTCAGCAGTTTTGAGCATACCATGTAGCTCAGGAATGGATTTCTCCATGTCATTCATGTTATAGTTCATGACAAACTATGAGAAACTGCTAGGCAATGAATGTAGGATCAAATCCATGGAGAGTTCTAAACTCAGGGGATATCCAAGTCTAGCAAGGTGATCTAGATACCCTTTCATCTTCAAAACAAGAGCACTAATAGATTCACCTTCAGACATTTTGCAGTCAAATAATGCAACAGCGATGTCAAACCTATCTTGCCTAGCCTGTTGTTAGAAAGCTTGTTTGAGATGCACACTCATCTCATAAGCCTCTAAGTGTTCCAGATTCTTCTGAAGTCCTGGACACATAGTAGCCAACATAAGACATCCTATGTCATTGGAATCATCCACATGCTTCTTATGCTTACTCTTAGCAGCATTAGAAGCATCAGCAGGAGGTGGGTCAGGGACAACTTCATCAAGCACGTAGGACTTTTTCTCTTGTTTGAGAACAATTCTCAGGTTCCTAAACCAGTCAACAAAATTAGTCCCACATTCTTTCAGTTTTTCCTTCTCAAGGATAGATCGCAGTGATAAGGTGGAATTGTTATTAGCAGCCATCTACAAAATAAATATGCAAAGTCAAATTTTAATTAATAATGAGGTTAAAATTATTTAAACTCCTACTAAAAATATAACCCTCTAAAGAAATATTTTAGTAGGCTAAGATCCGTATTTCACTTAATTCTAAACTCAGCTTTGGCGTGACGCTTAAAATCAAGTTATTTAGGTAGGTAACATCTTTACCAATTACATCTCATGTAACTCTTAGTAATTATGGAATATTGACATCATATGTCATAGCATGTTGAATTCCATCTAATGCCTTAGGCCCAAAACCATTTTGATAGCCTAATTAAGTCTAACCAATTTTAAAACATATGAGTAGCACTATTACTCATCCTACTTAGTTAGGAATGTTTAAAGCATATTGCTTTGGCAATACCTTCTTTAATACAATCTTAGTTTTGATAGGTGTTCAAAACGTGGATGACATTTAGACTTAAATTATTAATGAGGGTTCAACTAAATTATTATCATGTCTTGCATTACATATCATTATATTTTAGCATCCTATATGCATATATATAATTTATCATATAAGCATCATATACCAAATGACAAAATATGTAAACGTGACATAGCATGGCCAAACTAAATATGATCTTCAAGAGACCAAATGAAGATCATAAAGGCAACCCTAGGTGAAAAACCTATCTATTACAACACTTGCAATATTACATATCTTCAAAACTTGAGCTTGTGCTTCCATCACCATGGAACCATCTTCTCCTTGGTATGAATCTCCATCACAAACATTGTAGCTTGAATCTTCATTTATTACAATAAAAGAAAATCTAACTACTAGTAAAATAAATTACAACAAAATAAACGACACGCAGACCGTATTACCCAAAATTAAGATATGAATAAACCAATCACATAGGTCATAAGGCCATGCTATGCACCATGCCAAGACATCAAACAGACATAACATATTCATCACCAACATGTTAAATAGAAACAATGTAATATCCTAAAGTATACCCTAAAAGTGTTGGGGTTATTGTTGTATTTGGATTCAATGTGTGTATTGAAGGGAAAGAGAAAAGAAGTGAAGAGAAAATATGGGAATTATAAATACAATATATATATGACATATACTTATATCTATATATATCACAAATACATGAGGTATAAAATGGTGTAGGAAAAGTGAGTTGTATATATATATATTTGTATGATTAGTTAATAATAATGATGATAAGGACAAAAAGAAATTTGTGTGGAGGAGATTTAATTGTATTATTATTGTTATTATTATTATTGTTGTTATTATTATTATTATTATTATATATATATATATATGATAAGAACGAAAGAAAGAACGAGATCTTTCTTTCTTCTTCTCCTTCGTCTTCTTCTTCATAGTGAACGAGAGAGAGAGAAGCTAGAGAGAGAAAGGTGAATTTTGCTTCTAATTACACCAAAGATTAAGGATATCAAGAGGCTTGCAAGTGGATATTGAAGATTTGGCAAGCTATTCAAGTAAGTACTCCTCTCTTGAATTGATTTTATTGATTATGTATATATAGGTTTTTATCTTCTTGTTTTGGGTTTCTTTGGATTGAAGTTATGGTTGGTGTATAAGATGATGGAAATGAAGGATTGAAGTATGTAATTGTGTTGAATTGATATTTAAGCATTGATAAGTTGGGGTAATTGTGAGGATGTTGATGAATTGTTGAATTAGGATTTAATAAGAATGAATTGGTATTTTGAGTAATTGGTTATAGTGATGTATATATATATTGATTATTATGATGATTTAATGAAGTTATATAAATGTTAAAGTGATATGGAATTGATAAATATGAACAAAGATGATGATTAAAATGGTGTGGTATGAATTTTGGAAAGGCTTGGTCTTTGAATCCTTGAAGGACACGGCCAAGTTATGAGAGACACGGCCAAGTTAGGGCAAACATGGCCGTGTTGGATGGATTTTGGAGAGACACGGCCACAAGCTTGGCCGTGTCCCTTGGGTGTGTTTGTTACTGCCTGACTTTTGTTGAGAGACACGGCCGTGTCCTTTGCCCGTGTCTGCCTCTGTTTGATTTGGTGTTGAGAGACACGGCCACAAGCTTGGCCGTGTCCCATGCCCGTGTTTGCTACTGCCAAAATTGTGTTGAGAGACACGGCCACAAGCTTGGCCGTGTCCCTCAAATGTGCTGCCCGCGTCCTGTGAGGGTGTTAATTATTGTGATTGTTATATGTTATTCTTATATTGTTGGATCTTCAAAAGGATCTTTTGGTACTTAAACACATTTAAAACAATAATGATCCAACCAAAGATGTATAGAAGATTATAAATCCATGAATGATGTAAATTGTTATGTATCTAACAATGATGATATAGGAAATGTGGAAGATACAATGATCATGGAAAAAGGTATGTACCATGTTATTGATTATGTGTATTTGAGTGATGAATTGATCAATATGATTTGATGATAATGATGATACTATATGAACAATGTTATGTTCTATGCTTTGTAAATTGTAATGTGTTATATGAATGATGTGAGATTATGATAAAATATGAAATATAAAAGATGTGATGTTGTGATGAAAGATGAAATGTGAGTTGAAATTTAAGAAGATGTGAAGCCATTGTTATTGGCAATGATAATTCAAATGATATGATGATTCAAATGAGATGTGGGCCATTGTTATTGGCTATGATGATTTAAATGTGATGTGATGAAGCCATTGTGATTGGCTATGATGATTCAAATAAAATGAGAGTCATTGTTATTGGTTATGATAATTCAATTGAGAATCAAATGAATTGTGTGACTAATGTGTTATTCCATTTTCAGAGTTTGTTGTTGGTGGCATGCCTAATAAGTGTAACAATCTCTTGAAGTTAGGTTGGATTGAATCCTTGAAGCCTAATTGAGATGTTACCACCCTTGAAGCTTGGTTGAATCTAATCCTTGAAGCCTAGTTGGGTCTATGATATTGATAAATGTGATAATAAAACCAAAGCATTTACTCTGAAAATTGAATGGCATATTAGTGGGTTGTTTGGGCCCGAGTCTGTCTTTGTTGTTAATGTGATTCATGCTTGATGAATTGTGAACAAAGTGATGTTATGAAGTATGATTTTGTAATATGTGCATTGATGTATTGAAAAGGAATATGTTTGAGGAATTTTGTTGAGATATGGGTTTATGAAAATGTTGTATGATGTGTAAAATGTATATGAATGTGGAATTTGTGAGAATTGCTTTCATGAAGGTTTGCATAGATCATAGAATGGTGTTTTGTGGAAATGATGTATGTTACATGTATGTGAAATAAATTGTATGTTACATGTATGTGAAATAAATAGGGCAAGTATTGGGTTATGAATGTTCCATGTAATTCTATATCAAATTTACAAGGATAGTAGGAACTTTTGAAGAGTGCATTGAGAAAGGAAAAAGTGGTAAGGAAACAATAAAACTTAATGCTAAAAGTTTGAGGTATGATTCTTTTGGTAAAGTGTATTTTTTATTGTTTTCTTTTGTACTACTAAGCTCTCGGGCTTAGCGCGGATGTTTAATCGCGCAGGTATTATGCGGTTGATCTGGAAGTTTAGCTGTTATGCCACGAGAAGGGTAAGAGTGTCCCGAGACCAACTAGAAGGTGATGCATACATATGTTATATTAATTATGTTTTATTTTTATAAGAATAATGTTTCTTGGATTTGGTCTTTATAATTAATGCAATAGTACTTGAACTTGGATAAAGGTTTTGAAATTAAAACGAAAAGTGACATTCTTATGCTTTATCTATGCATCGTATATATATATATATATACCAGGTATATGTATGGTGCTTATATAGAGTATGGGGGTGTTACAAACAAACATATTGACATTCTTAATGTCGCGGAAACGAACTATAGGGCGCGAACATACGGCGGCCTCTGGCTGGTTAGCGGGTGGGGCTCCCTCTGGCCTGTCAGCTGGTGGGGTTCCGAAGGGGCAGCGCCCCTGGGCGGGGTCTAGGGGCAGCGCCCCTCGAAGCCAAACAGAAACGTTAATCTCATTAACATTTTTCTTTGGCGAAACCCTAAAACAGAATCGTTAATCTCATTAACCTTCTTACTGTTTTATTTCGAATATGTACAACCCATTACATAATCATTACCAAAAGTTTATATCACATATAAACTTAATCATTTTCTTCATATGAAAATCATTTTAATCAACCAATCATATATACGTGATGATCTCATGAAAACAAAATTAAAAACACCAATCCTTTCTCATCTTATGAAAAACGAATTAGGGTTTTATAGTTAACATGCCATACAAAATCAATATATCTCATGTAATCATATCAACATGGCATTTTTGACTTAAACAAAAACAACAAGTGGCTCTGATACCACTGTTAGGAAATCAAGGAGATCACTACAATGCCCCTTGATTTCATATCCGCTTCATGTTTTCTTTACAGGGTATCTGCTGTTCACTCTGACAAAGAATAGGCAATACAAAACAAAAAATGCAGTGTGATAAGCTTATGTTTGCATGATATGCATGAATAATACTTACAGTAGTTCTATTGACTCACATACTGAGGTGATCATCTGAAGTGCTCCCATGCATTCCTTCCATATGCTCGTTCAGGTCTTGCATTGGAATGGCAGAAGATTTCACATTTATGGCTTTTATCTTCCAGATGTATAAAGTATGAGTAACGGGGGCCCCAGCAGGGTAGAGACACAAGAGACTTCCATTTGGTTGGCAACTTCTTTATGAAATGACCTTACAAGTGATCCTTTCATTAGCCCTCTTTTTCCCATTATTGTTAGGAAATCAAGGAGATCACTACAAACCAAAAACACGCAGCGGAAAATTTTTTATCTCTGATTTCCCACCAGGATCCATGTTGTTCGTTTAATTCGATGAAATTGTTCAAAGAACTAACCTGCTGATGATTCGAAATCAAAGTGTGGAAGAGCTGCCTCTATCGGGAAACACCCTCTATCGCGTATCCACACGAATGCTACCGTCTGGAGTGCTAGCTCTCTGCAACGGCGAAGGCTGGAAAAATGTTTTCTCTAAAACATATTAGGGTTCCTTTGTTTTCGTTCTCTTTCATTTTCTAATGTTACCTCTGAGAAGACTTAACGTCTGGAGTGAATATAATCACTCCAGAATCCAATTCGAAATTGGATAAGGTAAGTCAAATTCAGAATCCAAATCTAATAAGGATTCTGAGTATATTATCTAATAATATATATATAAAAAATGAAAATAATAATAATAATAATAATAAATATTAATATCTAATATTAATATTATTAATATTATATCCAGCCCAATGCGCATTCTTGTGTGTGACCCGATAGGCCCATATTAATTGGCAGTCAATTTAATCTCTATTAAACCAACAAGTCGTAATTGGCCTCTAGCAAGGCGTTACAACTACCCAATTAATATAAGGAGTGTCCAATTTGCCTAATAATAGTACATGCATTAATCCCTTTGTCACACGATATCAAGCTTGAACATAAGTCATGGTCAACGTCATACTTATATTGTCCAAACTTATGATTACTCGATCTCCAAGTAGACTGATAAAAAACAAATGAAATTGATCACACTATCAATTCATTTGAGCACGACCATGCATTTCACAGTCTCACTTATCGAGGGGCCCAAAAGATATCTCTCTCAAAGAGAGGGACAAATTCTATCTTGATTGTTCATTATCCTCTACATAATTTCTATCATATATGATCATAACCTTTATTACTATCCAGTTACGAATAATGTTTGATCATGTCAAAATATAATAGTCCTTATATTGGAAACTATGACAATCTCAAGTCAAAGAATTAATACATAACTATCATGAGATTTACTTATGACACTAACCCATGTAGTAATCTCATGATGGGTCTATCCAATACATTGTTCTCTAATAAGTATCTATGAAATTGATTTGTATCACTATACACATAACCATCTGATGATTATCAAATCAATGTTCATACTGGTTAAGAATTATTATTTTTTATCTCTATAACAATAATAAACCAGGGACAAATATCAAAATTGTGTAACATGCAAACAAACAATAATGATAATAAAACCTCATTTATTAATAATGAATGTATACCATAAAGATCCAAATAAATGGCCTAGGGCACATACACTAACAATTATATCCTTTGAGATTCAACAATGCAACATACTTCCTTTAACTTAAAGGCTTTATATGACAATACATTTTTTTAAAACAATCTTAAAATCATATTTTGGCTTTGTCAAATCAGTGTTATTGTACCTCAGGACTCGACTTTCCCAATTGATATATCTATAACATGACAACTCTAGTTACCATATTAAACTCAGGAATCGTTTTCATTTAAGTAAGAACTGTTACACTTTAGATAGGCACATACACATTACTTGGCCAAAGGTCTCATTGAGTTTAAATATTGTTTATCTCATATGCATGCTCATTCAAACTATCTCCACTAATAGACTTTACCTACCAAGAGAGATCAACATGTCTTTAATAGGTTTGAAATGGGGTCTATAAGGTACATGGGTTAAATGAAGGCCATCTTGTGAGCGAAAATTTTTGCCTCCGCTCCCGATGGAATGGTTCTTGCGACTTCGATACTGTTAGGCTCAAGGCCTTAGAGAACACTGGCCTAAATCCAGAGAAAATAGAGTCGCCACTTAGACGGCCTAGGAAAATAGAAAAGGATGGATGACTCAATTCCTAAGAAATATCCAATCCCCTTATTGGATTCAAAAAGTTAGGTACTCATGGGGAAGGTGAGAAATGGCTCAGCACCCCGTAACGCCCTGTTCATTGAAACCGACCTCTTTTTCAGGTCTAAATATTATTAAATTCTTAAACATTGTGTTATTATCCATACTACATGAAATTATTGAAATAAATAATCATTGTATTAAAATCAAAACAAGTTCAAACAAAATAATAAAATGGGAACCTATGCATGATGAAAACATGCCCTTACAACCATTGTTTAAAATCTAAATAAATAAAATAGGACACCCACCAATTGGTGAAAACATGTCCTTTTAATATCCAAAACTTAAAATAATTTAAATTACATTTAACTTAGCTAATGAGGTACTCATAAAGTAGAAACATACCTCTTACATTCTTGTAACCAAAACAAACCGATAAAATAAAAAACAAACATTAAACCATTCACAAATCAAATAAATTATCCATTAAGACATATAATAAATTACATAATCAAATCTAGATTTTAATTATCCAATTAGGGTTTAGGATTTTAAGGTTTAAGAAATTAGTGTTTTGAATTTTAGGGTTTAAGAAATTATGGTTTTGATTTAGGGTTTTAAGGACTTAGGGTTTTTTAGAAAATAAAGTTATTGTTTTAGGGTTTTTAGAAAATAAAGTTACTGTTTTGGTTTTAGAAAAATATGTTTAAGGTTTTAGACATTTACAAAATTTAGCTACTGTATATTTAAACTTTGATGATATTGATAAACTTTGAGTCTACTGGATATTTAATTTAAATTAATATTATAACAAGATAAATTGCTACTACAACTGTGACGTTAAGATTTTAATGCCAATTAGATTGAAAAAACTACTATGGATATAAATGAAGCAATTCACTGGACACTCAAAATCAGTTTTGTGGATAGGGGGTTCTCAAATAGTTTGCTGGATATTCTATAAAACAAATAGAAGAATAAATTAAAATAATTCAATGAAATAATAATGGATGAACTACTGTAAATTTCAAAACATATTAGATAAGGAATTTCAAACCTCCGTTTATTGGTTCCACTGATATTTCACATTAATCCAAGCTTTATGTTTGCACCAGTACCAAATCTCAGTCGAATAAAGTGAAGATATTATGTTACTGCCTTCTGGTTCTGTGTACTTTGGATTGCTTTTGGTAATGGTTGCTGCTAAGTTTTTTAATTCTTTTATTTGTTGTTGCTTTAATAACTATGCCTCATCGGCTGCTTGTTTAATCCTGTATTTATATGAAAACATTATATTATATCTTGTAAATGAGTCTTGGTTTCCTATATAAGCACAGTTTCTCTGAAGCATATCAAATTAAAATTACTTAAATTCGAGGTAAACAGTGACCATATCGAATTAAAACAAGTTTAATCTGACATGGACCAAAGTCCATATCGAATTGGCAATTCTAATTTGACATGGACAAACTCCATATCAAATTAGGGTTGAATTAATTTGATATGGGCTTCCATATAAAATTAGAATTAATCTAATTCGATATAGACATGGTCCATATATCCATATCGAATTAGGCAATCTCTAATTCGATAAGGACCATCCATATCGACTTGGACATGCCTAATTCGATATGAAATGATTCATATCAAACCAATTTTGACCATTTCTGGGCTTTAAAAAATTAAACTATACTTATTTTAGGTCTTATAGAATTGGACTAATCTAATCAAATGCTTAAAATAGTTTTAAGCTTATTAAGAATGGACCGATCATGACTTAGGCCTTCTTTAATTAGGACCAAATTAGTTGGGGCCAAAATTAAGGGTCTACACATCATTTAGCTGGAGCTGATGTGACTGCTAATAAATCTTCACACTACAAATTTCTTCACAAAACTATATACTGTTGGAAGCATTCTTAAATTATGGGCACCATTTTCTCCTGCTAGGCGTCTTGTTATCTGGCTTTATGAAAAGACAGAGCTTGAATATTCTTCCATCTTTTTGGAAAAAAATCTATGTTTAATTAGTATGATCTTGATCTTTTCCTTTTTGCAAAAACTCAAGACTATTATTCTGTCCTTTTCCCCTTTAGAATATCAAGTTTAAGACTTTCAAAATTGTGAACTTGGAGCTATGTTGGATGAAATAAAAGATGGTCTTTCCCTTGTTTCTCTGATTTTATTTGAGTCTTTGGTTGGGCTGGACTAATTCAAGTCAAGTTATCCTCATAAACTAAGTGAAAGTCTTCTGATGCTTCAGGTAAAAAGAACTCTGTTGGCTTTCTGAACAGACCTTTTTGGTTAACCGCCCTTTTTAGGGTTTTCCTTTTCTTTTCTTCTTTTTTCCTTTTTTCTTTTTTTTTTCTCTTTTTTTGGGTCCTAGCTCCAAGAGAATTATTTTGTTTGCACCATTATATGCTTCTGAATATGGATGAGTGGATGAGTGGAGTAGAGTGACTAGGATAAATACTTTCTTTTCCTGACTTTATCTCAATGATGAAAGAGATCAGAGATATTAAGTCTAGTTCAGGTAAACTTCAACTATCTTTGTGATCTTGACTATGCATATTTTCCTTGATCTTCTTGCCCCTTTACCTCAGTAATCATCAAATTTGTCAAAAGTGTAACAATACCTCAGGTTAGGTTATCGGGTCTTTAAGCCAACAAAAATTAAGCTAAAATGTCATTAAGACTCAAGGGGAGAAACTAACGATTAATGTTAACATGGGTGGATACTAGTTGTTGGCTAACTAAACAATGTCTAGATCATTTCTTCCTTAAATAAGCAGAATTCAATTTTGCCTCGAAAGTTTGTCAAAGTATGTTCTAAGATCGATTAGGACCTAAATAAAGGTAATTATGCAGGAGCCCTCTCTAAGTAAGCATACACAGCCCAATGCTATGAAAAACTCCCTTGCCTAGTAAAGTCATTTGAATTATAATGCATAGATACACTAATTTAAGAATATCAAGATATATTCGTCATTGGTTGAGCACCAAAATGAATAATGACCAACATAATTAAAAATTTAATGAAAGTAATTTATTCAACCAATCTTAATTTGAAAAACATAATTATTCTAGAAAACACCAAAGAAAGAAAATGAAATAAAAACCAAATAAGCCAGGGGAAGTTTTATTGAGTTGGAGTCCAAAAATGCTTCATCTACTTGGATATGTCAGGGGTAAAAGCCACAACTAGCAACCCCTTTCTCAGTAGTTTCTCCATCTATATCTTGAAAAGACTGCAAGATAAAATTCTCATTCAATCTTCGTCCTATCATAAAAGTTGCTGGTGGTGGTACTCTATTAAACCTAGGCAAAGGATTATCTTTCATGTTAGGCTTGTTAGGTTCAAGAAACATTTCACTGTCAATCAAATTTTGTATTTCATATTTTAGTCACAAGCATTTGTCTGTCTCATGTCCTTCTGTCTGATGAAATTGACAAAAGACTTTAGTATCAAAAGCATTTGTCAGCCTCATGTCCCAATGTAATAGCTATTTCTTCTACAGCTTGTTGAAAACCAAGATAAAGGTTTCCCCAGATCTGAGAATTATTTTCTATTTGCTTAACCAGTTGTATTGACATCTACTGCATTTTGTGTACTTTGGCTGCCAGGCTGATAATTTTGCTTCTCATTCTTTCTTCTAGAAAAATGACTCTTTTCTCTCCCATTCTTCTATCTGTAAGCCAACTTTGAGAAGATCTTTGAAATCCCTTATGAGAGTGTGAGACATCTGTTCATGCATGCTGGGTCAAACACCCATTACTATGATTCGAATATGGTCGGACTCATCTAGTCTCTTCTTAAGCAGTGTGACCTTGTTTCTCCACCTCTTGACATAGTCAACAAAATTCTCATTTTGCTTTTGTCTGATAGTTTCCACCTCCATTAGGGTCACTTCCAATTCGACATTGTACCTATATTACTAAATGAAGGCTTTGTATAGCGTATCCCAATCTTTTTGAGTACTTTCCTCCAAAGTATTAAACTAATTCTGCACAGCAGGGTCCGAAGAATACTTAAAATACCTCAGAGTTTGGGCTTTAGTAGCTCGAACGAACTGCATTGCAGTGATATACTGCTTAACATACAAGTGAGGATTTCCTGTACCATTGTACTTAGTGAAAGAAGACATTTTGAACTTGTAAGGGACTTCTTCATCTTGCCCAAATAACTTGTCTACCTCTAATATCTCCTCAGCCTTCAGCTTCTTTTCGAACTTCTTCTCCAAATTGGTAATCATTTTCTCCAGATTCGCAGTTTAAGTTTTCTCCATAGCCTTCTTTTCTTCCTTTTTATCTTGAGGAGCTTGGATTATTGAGCCCAGTCATCATCATCATTAATTATCACCTTGTCATCATTAAAGGCTACCTCACCTACCTTAGCCTTTCCCATGTCCTTCTACTTCTTAGAACTATCAGATGTTTCAAGAGTATTACCTAATAGTGTAGCCGGCTAGTTTTTCATGGTTTCAGCCAGGACTTTAGTTCTTCCATCTCAAAGTTGAGTGCATCATTCATCATGTTCTGAATCTATTCAGGTTCCATTACTTTTGGTGAGAAGCTGATTGAGTCATCACTGGATTCTACGTCACTTTCGTAGGCCGGATTGTCTTAAGCTCTTGAATTACTATACTGTAGGTCTGTGAGCAAGAAAGGATCAATGCTATGTAATGTGAACGTATGTATGCATGTATGTATGGATGCACAAGTAACATATAAACAAAGATAATTAGGACATTCCTTTCAACCTTATACCTTCCCCACTCGAATGGCAAGTTTCTTTTCTTAGGCATATGATTAACAAAATATCAACATGGGATACCTTATTTTCAAAAATTCACTCGGACAGTTTAACCAATAATTGTATTCTCAAACTTAGAAGTCAGTCCATGATAATTCCCATTAAATAAGCCTTAATCCATTGGATCAACTGAAAATATTTTTTTTGCTATATTATAGATTAAAACTAAATTAAATGGTTTATCATAAATAGATTTCCCTTTGGAAAAGCAGTTAATGATTCATGCCACAAACAAGCCCATAATTAACAATTCTTGGTATAAATTAGGCCCACAATTGATTTTTGGCATTTCATAATTGACCTAACTAGTTGTAAGCCCATTTAAGAAAAGGTTGTGATAAAAGTTTACATGAAAAGTAGTATTGAGATCATCTTTTGAAAATATTTAGGAGCCCATAAATACATTTCCCTTTGGAAAAATAATTAATGATTCATGCCACAAACAAGCTAATAATTAACAATTCTTGGTATAAATTAGGCCCACAATTGATTTTTGGTATATCATAATTGACCTAACTAGTTGTAAGCCCATTTAAAAAAAGGTTGTGATAAAAGTTTACATGAAAAATAGTCTTGAGATCATCTTTTGAAAATATTTAGGATCCCTTTGCAAAAAAGTTTAGAAATGAATTTTGGGCTTTAAGTTTGGGGCATAAGGAGGAAAAATATTTTTGACCCCATCTTAAAAGGATTTCATGTCCAAAGACCTTCTTGAAAAAGAGTTTAAAATATTTTTGGTGTTTTGGCTTAAAAGAATAAAACCATTTTGAGCTTATAATTAGGTCATATTAGAAAAGAACAAACCAAATAGACCATGGTTTGGACCAAGATATATCAATCATAGTCAAACAACAAGCATTTGGGTAAAAACCTAAGGAATGTAACTAGGCCAATTACATGAGCTTTGGTCTTTGGGTTGCAAAGTTTAGGCTCCCATAATAAGTATATACCAAAAGGTACAAGGCTATGAGTGGTTATGCCATGCTTGATCTTCGTACCTTGAGTGAAAATATGGTATCCTTTACACAACATAATATGGGCATCCTAACTCACGCGTACAATGCAATCTAAATGATGCAATGGATAATATTATAATAAGAAAGAATAAAATAATACAAAGACCAACGCAATCAACTTCTCTTATACCCAATGGAGTCGCCGCTGTGAGCTTGAATTTTCGTCCCCACTCCTATATAGAATGTGTAACACTCTTATACTCTATATACGTATAATGCATACACCCAGTATATGTAAAATACATGTATAAAGTATAAGAATACCATAACTTAGTTTAATAAAAAATTTTATATTCCTATTTCAAT
Source organism: Garcia nutans (assembly GCA_947685225.1). Taxonomy (NCBI): domain Eukaryota; kingdom Viridiplantae; phylum Streptophyta; class Magnoliopsida; order Malpighiales; family Euphorbiaceae; genus Garcia; species Garcia nutans. The sequence continues at coordinate 7,136,108 of CANTUV010000003.1, read as the reverse complement.
TTCCTAAATACTTGAAAATGTATATTTAAATAATAAATAAAATATTCTTTATTAATTATAAGTACTCAAAATAAGTATTTTATACAAAAATCTCTGAGAAAAATTTGCCAGAGTTTTGTCTGTAATTTGGACATCCTAAAAATTTTAACAACACTCAACCTATAGAAAAATACACTCCCAATAAATATAAATCAAATATTTCACCTAAACTTCTTAAACTCTTCCCATTTTCTCAAAACATATATATGTACATATATATATATATATATCAAATTACATATACACATTCCCATATTATACAATTTATCCAAAATGTTCTTTACAATTTACAATACACTAAAAAACATAAACATAATATATATAGTGACAAAATGTACTATAGAATAGAATATATACATAGTGGCAATTAGTTCTGATCTTGAAGCAGCAAAATCACCTCAAATTAACCTCAAGTCTAGACCCGACTAGGTCTAGATGAAATTTTTGAATCTACTGAATTAACCCTATCACCTATGCAATGAATTCAATCGTGCTAAGCTAAAAGCCTAGTGGTATATACTTTGATAATAATGAAACTTTAAAATATAGACAATGCATTATGATGTATCATGACATTTCAGAATGTAGTATGTAATTTCCCTTTTAATTCACATTTATCAATTTTTCTAAACATCACATTAACACATATACACACATTGAGCCCAACTAACCTAGCACATTATTCAAATTCCAGAGTTACTGTTTTGGTTTAATTTGACACCCAGTGTCTAGCCCGAAGGGAAGTGACGCCCAGTGTTTAGCCCGAAGGTAAATCATAGTGACGTCCAATATCTAGCCCAAAGGAAAATCATATATTAGTGACGCCCAACGTCTAGCTCCGAAGGCAAATGATGAGAATAATCTCATAGGCATGTCACCATACAGAACTATGAAAATTGAATAATATACTATGCAACATACAAATAGTTCATATTTTTCATAATCAATTTTCCTTATCTCATTGCCTCTTTTCTCATATTTCTCATCCATCATAATGCCAAATCACTTCAATTCATTATATCTCATCATTTCATCACAATGTATGACATTTAGCATTATAATCATTTACCCAAACATTTTTGGGTTATTTTTACATAATACACATAAATCACATTTCACTCATTTTGGCCATTAACCATGGCTTTTCACAATGTACATAATGCATATACATCATTTTACATATCATATTACAATGTATATGAATGTTCAAATAACCAAATAGCTTAACACATTTTCTATCTAAAATGTGTTAAGCCCAAATTAAATGCAAACATATTTAAATTATCAAAAGTATGTACTTACCTCAATTAACACTCAAATTCAAGCTAAAATATTTCTTTAACTTCCACTTCCAAATTGCTCTTCAACAGTAAGGATGGGCAAAATGCTTCCAAACAATGCCTATTCAAAATGTGAGTAAATAAAATCATTTAGAGTCACATTTTAAGGCATTTCAAATATCAAACTCCAATTAAACCACATTTCTACAAATTTCCCAAAATTTGCCTTTCTTTACTGTAATATTAGAATTCCATTCTCACATTTTAATTGGAGTTTTAAGTTTATTTTTATCATTAAAAACATATTAGAACATGTTTTAACTAATTAATTTCAATAAAAATATATTCTTTAACAAAATCCTAAAATGCCATAACCTTCATCAATTTTGGTTCTTTATTCCAACTTATTCCAAATGCTAATTTAAGCCCATTTCCATCATTAAAATCTTTTAATAACATGATTTATAAATTAAAATCAATTAAATAACCATACTTTGAAAATTCCCTTTCAAAACCCTAAATTTAACACTACCTCTCTCAATCTCTAACAAACTTGATTAAATCCATCATTTGACTTTAAAATCCTTGTTTAGGCATCAAAACAACATCATACACACTAATTCTAACAATTAAAATACATAATTGAAAATTTTCAATTTACACATAACCCTAAACCATCTTCTTCATCCAACTCAACCCAAACTTAATCTTTTCTTCCATCTAACTTAAAAATCATTACTTCCTACTCAAAATAGCATCATGCATACCCCATTTAAGCAACTAAATCATGCTATATCAAATACCCAAATCCAACATATTCATAGTTTTCATAAAACTTAGAAATTTGGTAAGAAAGCTTACCAATTAGGGAAGAAATCACCAAAACTCCACTTAATTCTTGAAAATTCCTTTAAACCTTAATGTGTGGAAGAAGAGAAAACCTTTCTCCTTTAACCATGGAGGTTCAGCCACCCTTTAAAGAAGAAGATGATGATATGAATTTTTGATTTTCTCTTTCTTTCCACTTATTTTAAGGCCATATATATATATATATAATATTTTAATATTTTTAATTATTTATTTATTTATTTTATAAATGTTAATTTTTTTATCTTCCATTCATAGATAACTTATTTTTAAATTATTTAATTAATTTTAATTTTACAAAGCATAATTATAATTTTGCCATTTGACCTTTGACTTTCTTCTTTAAATGTTGACTTTTGTATAAGTTGTATATATTTCATATATATGTCACATATACAATCCATTTTATCACTTCTATCCCTTCAATTTTTTATTTAAATTTTTTATTTAATTTATTTAATTTAATTTTTAAAAGTTACAGATGTTACAATTCTCTCTCCTTTAAAGAAAATTTCGTTCTCGAAATTACCTGATATCGACTTTAAAATAACTGAGAGTACTGGCTCTGCATCGCCTGCTCACTCTCCCATATCGCTTCCTTAGTGGCATGGTTCCTCCAAAGAACTTTTACAAGTGGCACATTGTAGACCCTTAATTTTTGACCCAGTCCGGTCCAATATATTTTATTTAGTCCAAAATAATTTTTGTGTTATCTTAATTAAATAATATTTGTTTTAGTATTTATTTTTTTATAATTTTTAAAAATAATAAAAATAAAAATAAAAATCGGCAAACGAAAAATTCATCACCAAAAAGGTTGGACGAAATGGCCAAGGCCATTTCGCCCGCAAGAAAATCCTGTTGGACGCAGCATCCCAATTTCGCTCGCAATCCTTCGCAGCAGCCCGCAACAGTTTTTTCGCCAGCGAAACTTTTTCGAAGTAATTTTTTCCAAAACCAAATTCTATTTGGTTTCGGTTTTCTTTTCCTAATTAATGATAATTTCCTTAAACAATTAAGATTAATCATCGAAATTTTCTATAAATAAGACTAAAAATAACACAGAAAGGGGACGAAAATTTTGGAGAACTTTGGACTGAGGACAATCGAAAAAAACTAGGAGATTAACAAGGGACTTGGCTGTAAAACTATCGGACTTTTGAGAGAAATAAACAAGCAATCAAGCAATCAAAGGCAGCCATCTTGCCTTTGTCTTTGTTCATCCAGAAAACAACTTATTGGTGGAACCAACTACGCAGGTTTGATCCTTAATCATAAACTATTCATAGCTTTGTTTCTTTGATTCATGCTAATATACATACAAAACTTTAATTTTTGAATATGTAATAATTTGTTTCTTTTGTTTCTTTTGTTTCTAAATACCTTAAAAACTCTAATTCGTTTCTTTTACTTTCCAAAAATCTTAAACCGTTACTTCTATTTCTCCTAAAAACTCAAGAACCCTAATTTATTTCTTTTAAACCTTAAAACCCTAGATTTTCCTTCTATTTCCTTGAACCCTAAAAAAATACTTTTCTGTTTCTAAAAACCTTAAATCGTTTTGTTTATCTCTAAAAGCTTTTAATAAACCCTAAACTGTTTTCCTCTCACTTTTTTCCAAAATTCCCAAATATTTTGTTAAATATCCAAACCTTAAATTTATCTTACATTTTCTAAAAATCACATAAAGCTTTATAAAACTATAAACTGTTTTTTTCAAATTCTAAAACCAAATATATTTTTCGAAATACTAAGAACCCTAATTCAACTTCAAAACCAAAAATAGTAAACCCCAAACTAGTAAAACCACAAACCCTAATTTTTCTAAACCCTAATCCTTAAAACCTTAAAATCTTATAAACCTAAATATTAAAACTCAACACAGTAAGCCTAAAAACAATAATCCAGTAACCAAGAACTAAACCTAATATTTTATTATCCTAAAACCCTAATTTGATTCATGAAATCCTAATTCATTCCAATTTTCCAAAACTTTTACAGTAGGTTAAACAAACCCTAATAATACTAAAAATTCCAAAACCCTAATATATTAATTAAAGAATTTTAAATAGAAACAGTAACCCCAATTTATATCTTTACTTGCTTTATTTAATTATGTAGTTTATTATATGTTTTGATTTATTTAAGTTCAATGCTTGATTTATTTAATTTATCATGGATGGATGTTTACTTTCTATTTTGATTGATGTTTAATATCTTTGATGAATGATTTATTTATGATGAATGGTTATTTACTTCTATCAAATTATTTAGAGTTTCAAATGTTGTAAGAGGTGTGTTTCCACTTTGTGGGTACCTCATTATTTAAATATCATGTAATTTAAATTGCTTTTATATTTTAGACCAATGTAAAGAGCATGTTTCTACCTTTTGGTGAGTTTCCTATTAGTTTAGATGTGGATGATGGATGGGTGTCCATTTATTTGTTTTGATTGGACATTGCTTTGATTTTAATATAATAATGCTTTATTTCAATTGTTGCATGTAATATGGATAATATTGTTATATTTAAGAATTTTATAATATTAAGACCTGTAAAGGAGGTCGGTTCCATTGAACCAGGCGTTGTGGGGGTAATGGGCCATTTCTCACCTTCCCCATATTTACCCAACTTTCTGAACCCATTAGGGGGTTAGGGATTCCTTAGGAATCGAGTCATCCACCCCTTTTTTTTTCCCAGCCCGTCCAAGTGGTGACTCCATTTTCTCCAGACTTAGGTCCGTATTCTCTAAGGCCTCGAGCCTAAACAGTGCCGAAGTCGCAAGAACCATTCCACCTGGATTGAGGACAAAAATCCCCGCTCACAATGGCGACTCCACTGGGGATAAGAGAAGTTGATTCCGTTGGTCTTTATATTATTCTATTCTTTATTATAATGATATTCTCCATTGCATCATACTAGATTGCATCGTGTGCATGAGTTAGGATGCCCGTGTTGCCTGTGTTGTGTTATGTAAGGGATACCATACTTTCACTCAAGGTATGGAGATCGAGCATGGCATAACCACTCATAGCCTCGTACCATTTGGTATATACTTGCTATGGGAACCTAAGCCTTTTTTACCCAAAGACTAAAGCTCATGTAATTGGCCTAGTTAATTTCCTTAGGTTTTTACACCAAATGCTTGTTGTTTGACTATGGTTAATTTGTCTTGGCTTAAATCATGGCTTATTTGGTTTGCTCTTTTCTAATATGACCTAAGTACATTGTAAGCTCGAAATAAAATTTTCTTTAAAGTCCAAAAGACCAAAGCTATTTTCAAATTTTTAAGATGGTTTTTAAACTTTTCCAAATCAAAAATTCTTTTTCTCAAGGCTTAAATACTAAGCCCAAAATCCATTTTCTCTAAAATCTTTTTACAATGGGCTTAGAAAGAGCTTGCAAAATATTTAGGTCAATTATGAAATACCAAAAATCAATTGAGAGCCTAGTTTATACTAAGAAATAATTAATCATGGGCTTGTTTTTGGCATGAATCATTAATTACTTTTTCAAGTAAGAAATCTATTTATAATAAACCTTTTAATTTAGTTTTAATCCAATATAGTATAAAAGCTACTTTAGTTGGATAAATGGATTAAAACCTAATTAATGGAAATTATCATAAATTGATTTCCATTTTTGAAAATATAACTATTGGTTGAAACGTCCGAGGGAAATTTTTGAAAACAAGGTACCCCATGTTGTTATTTTGTTAACCATGTACCTAGAAAAAGGGACTCGCCATTCGTGTGTGGATGTTATAAGGTTGGAAGGAATGTCCTAATTATCTTTCTTTGTTAATTGTTTGTGCATACATGCATACATGCATACATTTGCATCTCATATCATTGATCCTCTCTGGCTCACAGCCCTGGATTACGATAGTTCAAAAGCTTACAACAATCTGACCTATGCCGGAGATGAAGTATCTAGCAACGACTCAATCTCTTTTTCACCAAAAGCAATGGAGCCTGAACAAATTCAAAGAACGGTGGATGAAGCCCTCAATGCCAAAATGGAAGAAATAAAAGAGGCCCTAGCTGAGACCATGAAGAACCAATTGACTGCAATTTTAGAAAATCACGCCGAGACATCTGCTAGCACTAAGAAGCCAAAGGACAAAGGGAAGACTAAAGTTGGTGAAGTGGATTTTTGATGACGAAAAGGTGATCATTGATGATGATGATGATTGGGCTCAATACTACCAAGATCCTCAAGACAAGAAGAAAGAACCGAAGATTGTTGAAAGATCAACTATGGAGAAGACCGAAACTTCTGATGTTAAAAAGATGACTGTTGATTTAGAAAAGAAATTTGAGAAGAAACTGAAAATCGAGGAAATGTCCGAAGTTGACAAATTATTTGAGCTAGATGAAGAAGTTTCGTAGAAGTTCAAGATGCCATCTTTTGCGAAGTTTGATGGAACCGGAAATCCTCATCTCCATGCGAAGCAGTATATCACTGCTATGCAGTCTGCCCAAGCTACTAAGGCTCAAACTCTAAGGTACTTTATGCTCTCATTGGACCCTGTTGTCCAAAATTGGTTCAATACCTTAGATGGGGGAACACAAAAGAGTTGGGATCTGCTTTACAAAGCCTTCATCCAATAATATGGGTATAATATCGAGATGGAAGTTACCTTAATGGAAGTGGAGTCCATTAGGCAAAGGTCAAATGAGAATTTTGTGGATTATGTGAAGAGATGGAGAAACAAGGCCGCTTTGCTCAAGAAGAGGCTCGATGAATCCAATCAAATAAGGATGATTGTGAGAGGGGTGTTGCTTAGTCTTCGTGAGAGGATGTCTCATACACTCATCCATGATTTCAAAGACCTTCTCCAAGATGGTTTGCAAATTGAAGAATGAGAGAGAGGGAAGAACCATTTTTCAACAAGAAGGAACGGGAAAGGAAACTAACAATCTGGTAGCCAAAGCATGCAAAAGGCGGTAGGTGTTAACGCTACTAGCGAAGGAACAAGGAGACAGTTTTCGAAATTGGGGAAACCAATGTCTTGGGTTCTCAATAAGCTACAAAGGAAGGGATTGTTACAACCCTTAAATCCTCATCCATTGCCTAACCATCTCCCACTTAATTTCGACACTAAAGCATTTTGTCAGTTTCATCAAATGCAAGGGCATGACACTGATAGATGTGTGAGATTGAGGCATGAAATCCAAAATCTAATTGATAGTGGGAAGTTGCCCGAGCCCAATAAGCGAAACACATAAAGACAACCCATTACCAAAGTTCAGTAGGATACCACCACCGGCAACCTTCATGATTGGAGGGGGTTTGCATGAAGATTTTGTCATGTCTTCTTTCCAAGATGTGGGTGGAGAAGAAACCAAAGAAGAAGAGGTATTTGGCGAAATTAAGCAAGCTATGGTGGGTAAAGAAGTAGAAATTTATGTTGTCAATGGGTTTTGGGACTCAAGCGATAGTGATGATGATCTTGTGACCAAGAAGGAGGAATGGACTTGGTCCGAGCCCGAAGAAGATGAGGTAATGAACACTAGATCCGTTAAGCCTTATGCAAGGCCACCGCCTAAGGAAGTAGAAACTAATAAGGGGAAGGAAGTTGAAGTAGGGAATAAAGAAGAGGAAGATGATGCTGTACTCAAACAATTGAAAAGAACCCAAGCAAGTGTTAGCATTTAGGACTTATTGGCTACTTCTAAAAAGCACCGAGAAACTATGGCCAAGGCCTTAGCTAGCATGCCAATCTCTACCTCCACAACATCGGAGGAGCTGATCAACTTCATAAAAATTGGAGGAGTAATGAAATGTGAAGATATTCAAGAGAAGAGCGGAGTTAATATGGGAGCGGTTTCTTTCTCAGATGCGGATTTACCGGAAGAGGGGAGAGATCACATCCGCCCTCTCTTTATCAAAATAGAAATCAAAGGGAAAAGGACTGCATGTATGATGGTCGATGATGGGTCCGCCATAAATGTTTGTCCACTTAAAATATTTCCAAAGCTAGCCATGTCAACATGGGATCTAAAACCGACCGAGGTAACCATTCGGGCTTATGACAACACTAAGAGACATGCCGAAGGAACTTTCAAAGCTGCTGTCAAGGTTGGTCCAATTGAATCTATTGTTGAATTTTTGGTTTTGGACATACCTGTTACCTTCACCTTACTCTTGGGATGACCATGGTTTCATCCTCTTGGTGGAGTTCCTTCCACCCTTCATCAAAAGATCAAGTTCCCTAACGGAGATGAGACAGTGCTCATCGAGGCCGAAGATAATGAGATTATTAATGCACTAATGATTGAGAGACCTCTCAATGGTTTCCAAGTAGCTGCAATTTCTGATGATGAAGTGGTGGACTCCAAAGTCTTGAATATGATGAAGAGCATGAACTACCTTCCCGGAGTTGGTATTGGAAATAGCAGTTACATGAGCATCTTTAATATTAATTCTATTAACACACAATCTTTAAATTTGGGAACAACCGAAAATCCTAAAAACATTAGCATAGCATCCGACCTTACTCCTAATGAGAGAGAGAGATTTGAAAAAATATTTAAAAAATATGAAGAAGTATTTGCTTGGTCTTATGAGGATATGCCTGGTATAGATCGAGACATAGCCGAACATCTTTTTCCTACTTACACTCACATAAAACCTATCAAACAAAAGCTTAGGCGATTAAGACTTGAGTGGGCTGAATTGGTTAAAGAAGAGGTCACTAAACAAATACAAGAGAAGTTCCTTGAAGTAATAGAATATGCAGATTGGCTAGCCAACATAGTACTCATGCCAAAGAAAGATGGAAGAATAAGGGTCTGTGTGAACTATAGAGATTTGAACAAGGCTTACCCTAAAGATGATTTTCCTTTACCCCATATAGATGTTCTCATTGATAGTGTAGCCTCTAGCATGCTACACTCATTTGTAGATGGATTTTCCGGATACAACCAAGTGTTAATGGCTCAAGAGGATAAAGCCAAAACTGCTTTCATTACTACATGGGGGTATATTTTGTTATAGGGTGATGTCGTTCGTCTTAAAAAATGCTGTAGCAACCTACCAAAGGATGGCCACCACACTATTTCATGACATGATGCACAAAAAAGTTGAAGTATATGTTGATGATATGATGGTAAAATCGAATACAAGGGAACAACACTTTCAAAACTTAGAATTATTTTTCGATAGAGCTTTGAAATATAAGCTAAGATTAAACCCAAAGAAGTGTGTGTTTGGGTTACCTCAGGCAAATTATTGGGATATGTGATTGGTCTGAATGGCATTGAGATTGATTCTGACAAAGTTAAAGCAATTAGGGATATGCCAGCCTCGAAGACACAGAGAGAAGTTTGGGGATTCATCGGTAAATTACAATACATTAGCAGATTTATAGCAAAACTCACAACAATCTGTGAGCCTATCTTCAAATTGCTTAAAAAGAATCAGCCAGTCATATGAAATGAAGAGTGTCAAAAGGCCTTTGAGCGAATAAAAGAGTATTTGCTAAATCCACCTATTTTAAAACCACCTAAACCCGGAAAACCTCTATTACTATTCTTAGCAATAGAAGAAGAGTCAATAGGAGCCATGCTAGCCCAAGCAGATGAGTCAGGGATTGAGCATGCAGTTTACTACTTCAGTAGAAAGCTCCTACCTTATGAAATTAAGTATAGTATCTTTGAAAAGACCTGTATAGCCATGGTTTGGTCTTCTAAGAAGTTGCGGCATTACTTTCAATCGTATAGTGTGCAAGCAATTTCCAGGTTGGACCCAATGAAGTACTTAAGGGAGACACCCTCTTTGATTGGGAAATACAGTCGATGGTTAATAATATTAGAAGAATTTGAGATTAAGTATGTAACCAGGAAAACAATCAAAGGTAGAGCGGTGGCAGAATTCCTGGCCCAACAACCATTACCAGATAGTGAAGAGGTAGTCTTGGAATTTCCGGATGAACATTTAAAGACAACTGAAGTACAAGGGTGGAAAATGTATTTTGAAGGAGCAGTAAACAGGAAAGGAGCAGGTTTGGGAGTCATACTAGAATCACCCAAAGGGGAACTTATCCCTTTAGCCAAAAAGCAATAATATGGTGGAGCACGAAGATTGTACTTTTGGTTTGGAAACCCTAATGATTATGAAGGTGGATAAAGTGGAAGTTTTTGGTGATTCATTGCTAGTAGTATCCCAGGTAAATGGAGAGTGGGAATTGAAAGAAGAAAAATTAAAACCATACCACCATTACTTGACCATGATGAAGAAGAACTTTAAGGAGTGTAGATTTATACATCTATCAAGAGAAGAAAATCAGATGGCTGATGCCCTAGCTACATTGGCTTCGGTACGGGAAAATCCTGTCAGCTTATTCCTTAAGTCTCTGATTTTGACCAGTTCATCAACTCCTTGCTATGAATATGAGACAATCATGGAAATTGATACAAACCATGATGCGTGGTATGATACTATAAGGCAATTTTTGGAGGAAAGGGAATACCCATCGGGGGCAACAAAAAAAGAAAGAAGAGCTATAAGGCGGTGGTCATTGCAATACATTACATTCCATGGAGAGTTATATCGAAGATGACCTGATGGGGGTGCATTTGAGATGTTTAAGGAAGCCTGAAGTGGAGCATATCATGTTAGAAATACATGCAGAAAGTTGCGGACCGCATATGAGTGGTTTAGCCCTAGTTAAGAAGATTATTCGACAATGTTACTACTGGTTGACCATGGAGAGAGATTGTATTGAGTTCGTAAAGAAGTGCCAACAATGTCAGATGTATGGTAACTTGAATCACATGCCTCCCGAGAAATTGCATTTTATGTCTTCACCCTGGCCCTTTGCCACTTGGGGGATCGACATTATAGGGGAGATACATCCGACAGCCTCAAACGGTCACTGTTTCATTATAGTAGCGGTAGATTATTTTTCCAAATGGGTGGAAGCTGAATCCTTTAACAAACTAGGTGCAAGTCAAATGGCTAGATTTATTGAAAAGAACCTCATCTGCAGATATGGAGTCCCGCACAGTGTGATATTAGACAATGGGGTGCAGTTTCAAGGAGCAGTTAAGGATTTATTCTCGAAGTACCGAATCCATCATCACATATCCTCTCCTTATAGACCAAGGCTAATGGTGCGGTAGAAGCAACAAACAAGACAACTGTCCAAGATGACCAAGACTTACAGGGATTGGTCAGAGATGCTTCCTTTTGCTTTATGGGGATATAGAACAAGTGTGCGAACACCTACTGGAATGACACCGTTCTCTTTGGTTTATGGGATGGAAGCAGTGTTGCCAATTGAAATTGAGATCAAGTCATTGAGAGTGGTCTTGGAAGCTGAACTGCCTGAAATAGAGTGGGTAGCGAGCAGATACACACAGTTAGCTTTACTAAAGGAGAGAAGGTTAAAGGCACTGTATCATCACCAACTCTATCAAAAGAAGATAGCTCGGGCCTATAATAGAAGGGTTAAGATAAAAAAAACTCAGAGTCAGGGATTTGTTGTTGAGGCAATGTAAGCCTAATGTATCTGATCCGAGAGGGAAGTTTAGGCCTAGCTGGGAAGGGCCATATGTCGTGAAGCAAGTCATGAACAAGGGTGCAGTGAAGCTATCGAACATGGGTGGGAATGAGTTTAGTAAGCCAGTGAACATTGATAGACTGAAGAGGTTTTATGTATAAAAAAAAGAAAAGAAAAAAGAGCTCACTAGGTTGAAAACCCAAAAAGGGCGGCCTAGACAAAATTTAGAGCAGTCCGCAAGTTCCAAAAACCCAAAAGGGCATGCCAGGCAACAATTAGGGCTAAATGAGAGAAAATCATCAATTAGAAAACTCGAAAGGGCTAGTTGGCAACAGGAGTAATCTTGTGTATGCTGGCTTTATGTTTGGTTGTTCCCCAATTTAATAAAATAGAATTAATGTTAAAATTGTTCTATGTGCATTGTTATAAGTATTTGACAAGATATGGATGAAATAAATAAACACAATAGCAAAAGGTGATGACAAATTATAAAAAGGAAAATAAACATCTCTTATTATCACTTTAATTATTTTTTCATCCTAATAATACACTTTCTGAATTGACAAATGTAAAATCTATGGCAGACGATAAGTGTAACGTGTAGGCCAGCTTTGCCTCAACCGATCCAAATAGACTTCAGTCAAGCAAGGCATGTCTAAGTCGGGAGTAAAGTCAGAATCGCGAGGCTCAGCTCCATACTGATGGCTAAGTCGGCGGGGATCATAGCAAGTACGTCGATGAAGGGCAGCAAGAGGAACATACATCAAGTATGTCCACATGTTGACTCAAGAAATCTTCCACCAAGGTACCAACCAACAGATGTTGACTTCAGCGAGTGAGTGGATCCAGTCAACCTAGTCACCATATGAAGAAACAAGATGGAGTAGCTTCCTAGCAAAATGATGTCGTGGCAGATATCTGGCAAAATCCATGGATGGAGTATCAAGCAAGCAAAGACGCTCCTGAAGCCAAATCTGTGAGGGAAATTAAATTAAAAAAAAAAGAGTCCGCTAAGTTGAAAACCGCAAGGGCAGCTTAGGCAGAAATCAGGACAGCTCGCTAGTTCCGAAAACCCATATGGGGTGACTAGGCAAAAATTAGAGTAGCTAAAAAAAAGTTCTCTAAGTTGAAAACCTGCAAGGGAAGCTTTGGCAAAAATCAGGATAGCTCGCTAGTTCCAAAAACCCACATGGGCGGACTAAGCAAAAATTAGAGCAATAAAGAAAAGAAGAAAAGGAAAACCTAAATTGAAAATTCGAAAGGGCAGTTTAGGTAATTACATGAAGCAACAATGGACTCCCGGTCAGTCTCTTTGACAATCCTGACTTAAGTTGGTCTAATCCAACTAAAGTCTCGGCTAAGATCACAGGTACCGGCGACAAGCCTCCTTCCATTTGGTCCATGCTATCCAATACTCGTGGATCAATATCGCCATCAGTAGAAACAAGCAAGAATTGGCCTAGCAAGCAAAGACAAAGCATACATCCCCACGCCTTAGTAGGAGCCAAATGAGAGAGACAAAAATCAACCAAGGGAGCAAGTAGAATTTTCTCACCTCTCATCAACTGAAGAACTTCGGGCTTTAAAATTTGAAATAACATCTGCATCTTTTATTGAGTCTTGGAAATCAATGTGGGTAATGCCATTTGTTGATTATTTGGATATCCGAGGATGGCCTCAAATTCTTCAATCAAAGGACATATTTCAAAGCCATTAATTTTAAATGTCCTAGAATCCACATTCCAAAAAGAAGCCATGGCATGTAAAAAGGAGTGGTCCAATTTCACATTTTGAAAACACTTTAAAATATCAAGTTTTGACCACGAAATATGCTTCCAGTGAATGGCATCCATATTCTTAAATAGAATTTTTATCTTCATTAAATGAAGTTCGGTCATGGTTGATGAATGAAGGAAAATCAAAATTGTTAAAAAGGAGTTTTTACGTTGAAATGAAAAGTCTTTTGGTTTCTGTATGTATGAAATTATGGCGTGAAAGGTGATTTATATAGAGGAAATAAACTTTTCCAAAATTGATAAGGAAAAGGTGTTGGGAAAGGGGCGAGACCATGTTGTATGAGGAAAAGAATTAGCGACGAAATTACTTTACCGTGTTGCATTTGGCTTTTGTGGTGATGCTGTGTAAATGTTAAAATATGAAAAAGAAAGTATAATAATTGTGGCACAGTAATGATGAAAAAAAAGAGAGTTACAGTAAAGATGGAAATTATATATTGTCATTATTATTTTTATGCTTATTGTACAATGTTTATACAATTGATACAATATTTATACGTCACTAAGAAGGTGGTGGTAGGTCATCAAATAAAGCCCTGAAAAAGTCGTTGCCTATTGGAGGAGGAGGCAAATTACTCGTCCCGAGTTTGTCCGAAGCAGGAGCACCAAAATCCCTATTACCTTGAAGTTTCGATATGTCACGGTCCTCATCAGAAGTAGATGAAAGGATCTCATGGTCATCAGTTTGGGGGCCTCTAGATGAAGAAGCACCAGGATCCCTCATCCCCTGAAAATGGAAGTCTCAAAAATTTTGTTCCGATTGATGATACAAATTTTCAAAATGAGAAGCCTGCTGACGACTAGCGGCCAACTCTTCTTAAAGTTTTTTATTTTGTTCTTCAAGCATCCCTTGTGGAAGAGATGGCACATCAAGCGGACTAGAATGAGCAAACAAAGGGGCAGTAAAAGAAGGTCCAGCCTCATGATCAAATAAGCTAGCAACCTACAACAATCATCAAAAAATAAGATAAGAAAGAAGTGATTGCAAAGGAAAAGTGGTAAAAGTTTTACCTGAGAAGTGCTAGCCCCGAGATGTGGAATGAATTCTCCTACCTCTCCATGATGTTCCTCTTCATCTCTACTGTCATTTTCTTTGGGAATTTCCCATACACCAATAGGCGATACATCAAAGTTCAAGAGCCTTAGTTGAATAAAATGGGCATAAAATGCACCTGGTGGATGGAGAAATATCTCAACATCATGACTGTGTCGGGCCAACCACCATGCTTCCTCCGGCATTGATATGATATTTAAAGTATATTCCAGGCAATGCATCAGGACCCTCCGCTGCTCTGGACCAAGAAACCACTCATAAAGTCTCTCTCCGAGAAACCAGCCACTAGACACTGGGCCAGCGATGACTCGGCGAGTATGTTGGAAAGATAGTGCAACATTCATGAAGGGAGATCAGTTTGTCCGTTCTTCTGGGTTTTACCAGGCCAAATTCACCTGCAAAATAACATACGGTAGGTAAACTTTCACATAAATTTTAAAGTATACTAATGCTATTTTACCTGGTCCCAGGTTAAGTGGCTCAGCACGAAGCGTTGAGTGTGCACATGGTGAGAGCCGGGAATTTCCACACGATCAGACAACCAGAAATTTAATCTCGGATACCCGATTCTCTCTCGGGAAATACTAGGTGCCCTCACAAGGTTGTGTTCATATGCCCATGCCTGTAATAACAATAGAGATCAAATTCATACAAGAAAAGAATGAAATTGACATTGGTGGAAGAAGAATACCTCGACAACCACCATCAAGCAAAAAGACTTCTTGTTTTGGCAAATTTTGTCAAGACCATGGTAAATACAGGCGAGACCAGTTTCACCCCAGCCATAAAGTGGTACTGTCCTAAAATAAGAAAGGGCCCTCAACACTGACAAATGAATGGCGGATTCAGTGCTGCCTAAGATGGTCGATCCAAGCAAATATAACAAAAATCCTCGAGCATACTGTTGGGCCGTGTCTCTGCGAACCCATCCTTCGTTGTTCATCCAATAACTACGAATTGGCTCAATTTTTATTTTAAAAGGCCCATAATATGATGGTTCCATACCAATTAATTGCTGAATTTCTTCAAATGTCAAAATATCGTTGGTCAAAGGAACCGGAACGCCATCATACCAAAGGCCTGTTATAGCAGCAAAGTCGACCGGACCAATTATCATCTCTCCAATGGGCAAGTGAAAAGTATGAGTTGTGTCCAACCATCGTTCTGCAAGTGCCTGGACTATGCTCCGATCTATCAGATACTCCTCGGATGGTAGTTGTAAGATGAAGCTCTCAAAGCCGTAATCTCGGATAATCCGCCTTACCCGAGAAGGCGCTACATCATACCATTATCGAGCTTTGTAGATACACCCTTTGGTCCGAACAACGCAACGATCACGCTAACACGGAGCCAGATAAGTTAATACCAAGTAATTACATATTATTCTATCTGCTTAAATTAATATATTTTTCCTAAATTTTCTAAAAAAACAAAAATAAAGACAAGCATAAAAAATAATAAAGAATAAATAATAAAAAAATAAAGAATAAATAATAAAGAATATAAAAAAAAGAGAAGAAGAAAGAATTACCGTACTCTTTTGGATTAAACTACGATGAAGCGGCATCCCGGCTAGTAGATCTATATTCCCATCTTCATGATGCCGGATAAACTCTAATAACTCAGCATTAGAATGAGTTCTTAACCTTGAAGCATGCATTTTTTTTCAAAACTATATGCTAAATTTGAAAGAATTATAGTAATGGATGAAATTAAGGATTATGCTGTGAATGAAATGAAGGAATTTTTTCGTTTATATAGAGGAACGACAATGAAAAAATAAAATTCAAAAAGTAAATTTTACTATTGATGAATAGTAAATTGCTAATTTTAATAGTAAATTACTATTTACAAAATAGTAGGTTACTATTTATAAATAGTAAATGGTGCATAAACAGTTACTACACAGTAAATAAATAGTAAATTCAATCATTTAATTTAATCATTCAAATACTTGCGTGTATATAAATATTTTTACACGCACGGGGCAAGGAGAAGATATGTGCATAAAAATTAACTAAATTTTTTGCAAACAAAATTTATATGCTACTCACTAAAATTATTTTATTTGCAGATAATTAAATCTCTATCAACTCGGGTCCAGAACCCAAATTATCCTTAGGTCCAGAACCTAGAATCTCTTATAAGTCTAGAACTTAGCTCGGGTCCAGAATCCAAATTATCTTTAGGTCCAGAATCTAAAATCTCTCTTTTAAGTCCAGAACTTAGCTCGGGTCCAGAACCCAAATTATCCTTAGGTCCATAATCTAGAATCTCTTCTAAGTCCAGAACTTAGCTCGGGTCCAGAACCCAAATTATCCTTAGGTCCAGAACCTAAAATCTCTTCTTGGGTCAAGAACCCAAATTATCCTAAGGTTCATAACCTAAAATCTCTTCTAAGTCCAGAACTTAGTTCTGGTTCAGAACCCAAATTATCCTTAGGTCCAGAACCTAAAATCTCTTATAAGTCAAAAAATTAGCTCGGGTCCAGAACCTAAAATCTCTTCTAAGTCCAAAACTTAGCTAGGGTCCAGAACCCAAATTACCTCTAGGTCCAAAACCTAAAATCTCTTCTAAGTCCAGAACTTTGCTTTGGTCCAGAACCCAAATTACCTCTAGGTCCAGAACCTAAAATTTCTTTTAAGTCCAGAACTTAGTTCGGGTCCAGAACCCAAAATTACCCTTAGGTCCAGAACCTAAAATTATCCTTGAGTCCATAACTCGAACCGGGTCCAGAACCCAAAACCTCAACCATCTCAAAAATTAAGTCTTATTGCTTTTCACTCTCTTTTACCAAAGTCTCAGATCGTTCAAGCAGGAGGCAAACTGTAGACCCTTAATTTTTTACCCAGTCTGGTCTAATATATTTTATTTAGTTCAAAATAATTTTTGTATTATCTTAATTAAAAAATATTTATTTTAGTATTTATTTTTTATAATTTTTAAAAATTATTAATAAAAAAATAAAAATAAAAATAAAAATAAAAATCGGTGATGAAAAAATTCATCGCCGAAAAGGTTGGACGAAATGGCCAAGGCCATTTCGCCCGCAGAAAAATCCTGCGGGCGAAATGGTTTTGCACGCAATTTTCCACGCAGCGCCCCAATTTTGCTCGCAATCCTTTGCAGCAGTTTTTTCGCCAGCGAAATTTTTCCGACGCAATTTTTTTCGAAACCAAATTCTATTTGGTTTCAGTTTCCTTTTCCTAATTAATGATAATTTCCTTAAACAATTAATATTAATCATCAAAATTTTCTATAAATAAGACTAAAAACAACACAGAAAGGGGACGGGAATTTTGGAGAACTTTGTACCGAGGACAATCGGAAAAAAACTAGGAGATTAACGAGGGACTTGGCAGTAAAACAATTGGACTTTTGAGAGGAATAAACAAGCAATCAAGCTATCAAAGGTAGCCATCTTGCCTTTGTCTTTGTTCATCCAGAAAATAACTTTTTGGTGGAACCAACTACGCAAGTTTGATCCTTAATCATAAACTATTCATAGCTTTGTTTCTTTGATTAATGCTAATACACATACAAAACTTTAATTTTTGAATATGTAATAATTCGTTTCTTTTGTTTCTTCTGTTTCTATATACCTTAAAAACCCTAATTCGTTTCTTTTGCTTTCCAAAAATCTTAAACCGTTACTTCTATTTCTCCTAAAAACTCAAGAACCCTAATTTATTTCTTTTAAACCTTAAAACCCTAGATTTTTCTTTCTATTTCTAAGAACCCTAAAAAAATACTTTTTTGTTTCTAAAAACTGGTGTGTGCCGCTATGTTATAGCAATTACCGCAAGTGCACGGGTCGCCCAAGTAATATAGTAGTGAGTGAGTTATCGTTCCACTGGGGACAAGGCCAAGTACTAGTTCAAACCTTAACCGTTGTTTAGCAAATTAATAGTTGTGTGATGCTTTGTAATTAAAAACAACTAAATTAATAATTGGAAGTAAGGGAAAATTAAATGTTATGCAAATAGGATTGATGATAATAATACTATCCAGATATTGAATCCCCCTAGCCTCAATGATATTTATGAACAATCAATTCAGTTAAATCATTTAATAGAATTGAGTTGGCATTCCTCTAACTTAGACTAAAACTTCTCTCGAGCGAATTAATCCCTAATTACTAAGTAGAGTGTCGGAATCTCTTCTCAAACACAATTAAATAGGTCATGCATTAAGAACAAGGAAATATACACCAAAGGATCTTGTAGGTCTATCTCTAGTACCCCAATCAATCCTCAACCCTTATGAGTATTCAATTTATATCAAGCTTTCTCAAGTCAATAATATGAAAATGGCAACCAATTAATAAGCATGCTAATATCAATTGGAAATAACATCAAGCATCATAAGAATAAAATAACTCAATCAAATGATTCAACTAAATATAATTATTCAATTCATACAAATAAGTTAGGGTTCATCAATATCTAGATAGAGAAGGAATTAGTTCATGTTCAAAACTAGAAAAACAGAGCAAGATAAATAAGTAAAAGAAACCAAACAATCCATGGCGAATGATTTGTATTTCTTCACTTCAATCCTTGATTCTTGGTTTAGGGCTTGTACAAGATGTATCTCCTTCTTCAAACTCAGCTCAAAACCCTCCTCTTTGCTTCAGTTGTTGGCTCCTTCTCCCTTGTTCCAGCCTTTTCATTCCAAGCTCCAGAATCCCCCTAAAAACTCCCTCTTCTTCTCTTTTTATTTCCCTCCAAAGCTCAAGCCTATGCCTTCCAACTCACACCGGCTCACACCACTCTCTCTTGTTCCCCATATTCTATTTGTTTTGTATTTCTTTTGGCAAAAGTAATTGGTTATCCCCCACTTGTTCCTCAAACTCGGGCAGAAGAATCATGCTTTTATAGGGTGACACGACATGTCTCTTGTGCTTTTTCTTGCTTTCCATGAGGTGACACGGCCAAGCCAAGAGTGGCTTGGCCGTGTCTCTTGATTTTTCTTGGGACACAGCCAAGCCAGTTGGCCGTGTCCCTCACTGGCTCTTTCTTTCTTTCTTTCTTTTCTTTCTTTTCTTTGGTGGTGAGGGGTGACACGGCCAAGGACACGGCCAGTGGCTTGGCCGTGTCCCTTGATTGTGTCAGTCTCTGCTTCTTTTCTTTCGTTCTTTGCTTGGTTCCTTTTGTTTTGCTCCTTAGGTGAGACAAGGCCAGTGACTTGGGCGTGTCACCTGGCCGTGTTAGCTACTGTCTTGAAGCTTCTTTGAGGGACACAAACAAGCTAGTTTTGGCTTGGCCATGTCTTGCTTAATTCAAGCTCTTTCTTCATTGTTTTGATCCTCCAAGGGAGTTTTTCCACTTTAACCTAAAACAAACACTTAAAACAAACTTTAAACCAAAATCAAAAGAAACATTAACTAAAAACACAAAGAAATCATACTAAAAACAAGTATAAAAAATGCTCTTATCAAATACCCCACACTTAATTCCTTGCTTGTCCCCAAGCAAGGCTAAAATCAAAACAGACTAAACACAAAAATTTTGTCAAGTTCAAGAGTTATGAAATTGCATCAAGACTTCCCTATCCTTAAATCCGCAATTAATATCAAATCAAACAAAATCGATACCAATGCAATTAAGTGGCTTTCCATGCATAACCTACATTGTCACTCCCTCACCAACTCTTAGAAAGTGTTTGATCAAGGTGGTGTTTGCACTCATAACAATCAATGAAAGATTATTTCCATAGGTTTGCTTATCTATCAAATCTCCACCATTTAATTACAATCACGCATCAATCAAAAGGTCTTTTATTCGGTTGTAATGGGGTTAAGGCAGAGGCATGGCATTTAGGAAATGTGAGCTTAGTCATTAAGTTCAAGAGCACTTCAAGAATGAAGTAATTGATCATATATAAATAACCCAATGATCCCAAAACACCTTCCTCTCATCTACCCCTTGATATTAAGAAATTTTTCAAGGGAACTCACTTATTACATCATGCAATGATTATTTCTAAAACATATTCCAACCCTTTCAACAATAACAACAATTATTCTTATTATTCTTCTTTTTATTTGATTTTGATTTTGATATATATATATATATATATATTTGATTTTGCAATCTTAAACCTACTAAATTTAACCCCACACTTAATTCAACACAACACTTGGTCATAAATGTTCTTAAAATGCTCTTGACCTAATGAAAGGGTAAGAGTTAAAACAACAAGGTTCAAGCTAATGATGTTGTGAAAAAGAAAGAAAATGAAAAACGAAATAGGCTTAAAATTGGCTAACTAAGGTTAAAATTAGGGTTGGTCTTTTTAAGCCAAAGTGGGTTCACCTAATTGCCTTAATCATCCTGATGCCAAATTGAAATTTTTATGTAGTCTTAAAATGTATATCAAAGCAAGTTCTAGCAAGTCATCAATCAAAGATGTTTTCCCACACAAAGAATAATAAGTTGATGGCTCAATTCCTCATTAGTTTAAAGGTAATGCAAGGAAAAACCAACAAAATTGACAATAAGTATCAATTCTACTCAATTATCAAATTCAACAACAACAACAACAACTAAGCCTTAGTCCCAAACAAGTTGGGGTCGGCTGTATGGATCCTCAACAAAATAAGCTCAAAAGACACCAAAAAAGATACTCCAGCCTTAGGCCCCTTCCAAGACATGGATTTTACCTCTCCATTCAAGTCTGTCATTAATCAAATCTGCATCAAGATCTAAGGCACGTAAGTCTCTTGCTATCACCTCCTTCCACACAGTTCTAGGTCTTCCACAACCTCTAGCCCCCTCAATCAACAAATTCTCACACTTACGCACCGCAGCATTAGGAGGTCTTCTTAAAACATGCCCATACCATCTAAGTCTTCCTTCCCTCACCTTATCTCTGACATCCACTACTTGGACTTTTTGTCGAATATGAACATTCTTAATTTTGTCCAGTCTAGTATGTCCACACATCCATCTTAGCATCCTCATTTCTGCCACACTCATCTTATGCAAATGTTGTCCCGTTGGTGCCCAACACTCACTACCATAAAGCATCGCAGGTCTAACAACCGTCCTATAGAATTTACCTTTTACTTTCAGAGGTATTTTCTTATCACATAGAACCCCAGTCGCACCCTTCCACTTCAACCACCCTACTTGTATTCTGTGAGTCACATCTTCATCTATACGGCGATCATTCTGGAACACCGAATCCAAATATTTGAACTGCTTGGTTTTAGGAACCAAAACTCCATCCAATTTAGCCTCATGTTCCTGCTTCTTCCTTAGACTAAACTCATAGTGCATATATTCCGTTTTACTCCTACTTAACTTAAAACCCTTGTCCTCGAGGGTTTTTCTCCACACTTCCAACTTACGGTTTACACTAGCACTAGTCTCATCAATTAAAATAATGTCATCAGCAAACAACATACACCAAGGAACATCGTCTTGTATGCTTCTGGTTAGCTCGTCCATAACCAGGGTAAATAAATATGGACTCATGGCCGAACCTTGATGCAATCCGGTAGTAATGGGGAAAGCCTCAGTGTCTCCACCAGGTGTTTTCACACTAGTGGATGCATTCTCATACATGTCCTTGATGATGTTGATATATTTTCCGTTGACTCCTTTCCTCTTCAAAACCCACCATAACACTTCTCTTGGTACTCTATCATAGGCTTTCTCCAAGTCAATAAATAACATGTGGAGATCTTTCTTCTTCTCTTGATACAATTCCATTAGTCTTCTTAGAAGAGAAATAGCCTCCATGGTAGATCTCCCTGGCATAAACCCAAACTGATTCTCCGTAACTCTTGTAAGCTTCCTCAATCTGTGTTCAATAATCCTTTCCCATAATTTCATAGTATGGCTCATAATTTTGATACCCCGATAGTTTGTACAACATTGAATGTCTCCCTTATTTTTATATATGGGTACCAGGATACTCTTCCTCCAGGCATTCGGCATCTTACGTCCTTTCACAATAGCATTAAAGAGTTTAGTTAACCAGGCAACTCCTACCTCTCCAAGGTTCTTCCAAACCTCTATAGGAATACCATCCGGGCCATAAGCTTTACCAACTTTCATATACTTCGAGGCTTCTCTTACTTCACTATGCAAGATCCTCCTAGACCAGCTGATATAACCATTTGTTGCATGAAGACCTTGAAAATCTTGTTCATGTTCAGGGTTGAATAACTGCTCAAAATAAGCCTTCCACCTCTCCTTAATCTCAACATTTCCTGTCAACACCCGTTGATCTTCGTCCTTTATACATTTGACTTGGCTTAAATCTCTGCTTTTCCTTTCTCTCATCCTTGCAATCTTATAAATGCCCATATCTCCTCTTTAGTACCTAACTTTTGATAAATCCCTTCTAAGGCTCTGCCACGAGCTACACTAACAGCCTTCTTTGCCTCTTTCTTAGCCCTCATATATTCCTCAAAGGCTTTGCTATTAACCGCATTCGGTAACTTTTTATACCATTCCCTCTTAGCCTTAATAGCCTTTTGAACCTCCTCATCCCACCACCATGCATCGTGCGGTCGAGGCCCTGCCCCTTTAGAGATCCCAAGCAATTTACTACCTGATTCCTTAATGTCACCTTCCATTTTTGTCCACAAGTCCTCTGCACTAGCCTCAAGGTTCCAAATGTCTTCCTTAAGTAACTCCTCCTTAAAGGTACCTTGAGCTAGGTCTTTCAATTTCCACCATCTTATCCTTGGTTCCAATACTTTCTTATCATTCCTCCAGCTACTTTTATTCTTAAAATCTAAAACCACAATACGATGTTGCGCCGTCAATGCTTCACCCGGAATGACCTTGCAATCCTTACGCTTACTTTTGTCTCGTCTTCGAGTAAGTATGAAGTCTATTTGACTTTGGGTTCGTCCACTCTTAAAGGTAATCAAGTGTGACCCCCTCTTTTCAAAGCAGGTATTTGCTAGAACTAGATCATAAGCCACCGCAAAATCCAAAATGCTCTTTCCCTCCTCATTCCTGTTGCCAAAACCATAACCCCCATGGACCCTGTCATAACCATTACTGTCCTTACCAACATGCCCGTTAAGGTCCCCACCAATGAAAATTTGCTGATTATCCGAAATACCTTGCATGATTTCATCCATATCTTCCCAGAACTGAACCTTGGATGCTCCGTCCAAACCTACTTGGGGAGCATAAGCACTAATAACATTAATAGTGTCATTTCCCAAAACAAGCCTCAAAGAGATAATCCTGTCTCCCTTTCACTTCACTTCCACCACCTTGTCTTTAAGCGTAGGCTCAATAATAATGCCCACACCATTCCTATTGTTATCCAAGCCACAATACCACAGCTTATATCCTGAGTTACCAATCTCTTTTGCTTTATTTCCCTTCCACCAGGTTTCCTGCAAACAAGCAATACTAACCTTCCTTCTTTTCAAAGTATCCACAAGCTCTATAGACTTCCCAGTCAGAGTGCCAATATTCCAACTACCTAATCTTAATCGGATCCCTTGGACTTGCTTCTTTAGCCGCATTCGTCCATAATGCGGTAGCCCTTTCCTGTCTGACACCACATCCGGGCGCTGATATGGCGAGACTAACTTCTTTACCCATACCCGTCCATGGCATGGGAACCTTTGCTCATACTCCACCACACCCAGGCGTCGATGTGAAGGAACTCCTTACTCATTTAACACTACACCCAGGTGCCGATGTAGCGCGTGCCTAGGTGAGAACGTCCCAACGGTATAATGATAGCTTCGAGGATCCATAAAAAGTTTGGCAAAATTTTTACATTGGCCGCCAACCTACCGCAACCCTCCTCCTTTATCCGGGCTTGTTTCCAAAATTGATTTATTCAAAGAAAAACAAGAAAAACATTAACTAAACCTAAACAAGGATAACTTAAAACACAAAATGCAATTAAAAATGAAAACACAAAACATAAAATGCACCCCACACTTAAAATTTCACATTGTCCTCAATGTGAGTATGCATAAACTAAGGGAGAGCTTAGAAGAAACCCCAAATTTTTTTTTGTTTTCAAAAACCAAAAATACAAAAATTAAAGACATAAAATTTAAAGAATGAATAAAATGGTGGGTTGCCTCCCACCTAGCACTTCTTTAACGTCGTATTAGTTGGACATTCAGGGTAGATGTTCCTAGTCTTGGAGGTGTAAAACCTCCTTTAGGTCCTGTATTTCCCCGCCAAAATAATATTTGAGCCTGTGTCCATTGACTTTAAAATTACCTTTTTCCGGGTGGGTTATTTCAACCACTCCGTAGGGGAAAACTTCCTTGACAGTAAAAGGACCAGACCATCGAGATTTCAACTTACCTGGAAAGAGTCGAAGCCTTGAATTGTACATTAATACCTGATCTCCTGCTTGAAACTCTTTCCGTTCCTTAATGTGAGCATCATGCCATCTTTTGGTACGTTCCTTACACATCTTCGCATTGTCATAAGCTTGCAATCTCCACTCGTCTAACTCGTTTACCTGTAATTTTTGCCTTTCACCTGCACAAGCTAGATCAAGGTTAATCTGTTTTATGGCCCAATATGCATTATGTTCTATTTCAACAGGTAAATGGCAAGTTTTTCCATATACCAACCTAAATGGTGTAGTGCCCAAGGGAGTTTTGAATGCAGTCCTAAAGGCCCATAGAGCATTGTCTAATTTCTCGGACCAATCCTTTCGGGATCGCTCTACAGTTTTTTCCAAATTCTTTTAATCTCCCTATTCATGTTCTCAACTTGGCCACTAGTTTGGGGATGATAGGGAGTAGCAAACCTATGTGTAACTCCTAATCTTTTGAAAACTTTTGCAAGCTGAAAGTTACAAAAGTGAGTACCCCTATCACTTATAATTGCTTTTGGTGTACCAAATTGAGAAAACAATTTCTTCAAAAATTTCACCACAACCCTAGCATCATTAATTGCTAAGGCTTGGGCTTCAGGCCATTTAGATACATAATCTATAGCTACAAGGATGTATTTGTTACCAAAGGAATTGGGAAAGGGTCCCATAAAGTCGATCCCCCATACATCAAAGATTTCACAAACTAGAATCCCATTTTGGGGCATCTCATCACGAGATGAAAAGTTTCCAGTCCTTTGGCATCGATCACAGCAGTTTACAAATTCGTAGCTATCCCTAAACAAAGTGGGCCAATAAAATCCTGATTCTAGTACCTTTTGAGCAGTTCTATTGGCTCCCATATGACCACCAACTGGTCCAGCATGGCATTGACTAAGAATGTTCATTGTTTCGGGCCATGCCACACATCGTCGGATCATGTGATCCTTACATAATCTAAATAAAAAGGGATCCTCCCAAAAGTAATGTTTTAAATCAGAAAAGAATTTCTTCTTTGCTTGATAAGTTAAGTCCTTAGGAAGTTCCCTAACAGCCAAATAGTTAGCAAAATCTGCAAACTAAGGTGTTTCAAAATTTAAGTTACTTACCTCACTTACCATGGCGTAGAGCTGCTCATCGGGGAAGTGATCATCAATGTCCCCTTCTTCAAACCTCTCCAAGCGAGAAAGGTGATCTGCTACAAGATTTTCAGCTCCCTTCTTGTCTTGAATTGTCAAGTCAAATTCCTACAATAATAAGACCCAACGGATTAGCCTCAACTTTGCATTAATTTTCGCAAATAAATACCTCAAAGCCGAATGATCTGTATAAACAATCACTTTTGACAAGATTAGATATGATCTAAACTTGTCAAAAGCAAAAACCACAGCCAGCAGCTCTTTCTCTGTAGTTGTGTAATTAGCTTGAGCTATGTTCAAGGTCTTGCTTGCATAGTAGATAGGCTGGAAATATTTCTCTTTGTGTTGACCCAAGACTGCTCCCACTGCAAAGTCACTTGCATCGCACATTAGTTCAAATGGTAGACTCCAATTGGGAGCTACCATGATTGGAGCATGGGTCAATTTCTCCTTAAGAGTTGTGAATGCTCTCAAACATTCCTCATCAAAAACAAAGTTCACATCTTTCTGAAGGAGTCTGGTTAATGGATGGGCTATCTTAGAAAAATCTCTAATGAACCTCCGATAAAAACTCGCATGTCCTAGAAAACTTCTGATGGCCTTCACAGATATGGGTGGTGGTAACTTCTCAATTATATCTACCTTTGCCCGATCCACCTCAATGCCCTTGCTTGAAATTTTGTGTCCCAACACGATTCCCTCTTGAACCATGAAATGACACTTTTCCCAATTAAGCACTAAATTGGTTTCCTCACATCTCATCAAGACTCTTTCAAGGTTTTCCAAACATCTTTCAAATGAGCTGCCATAGATCGAGAAATCATCCATAAACACCTCCATAATATCCTCTATAAGCTCATCAAAGATTGCTACCATGCATCTTTGAAAAGTTGCAGTGCATTGCACAACCCGAATGGCATTCTTCGATATGCGAATGTCCCATATGGGCAGGTGAATGTAGTTTTCTCTTGGTCTTCTGGGGCAATAGGAATTTGGAAATAGCCTAAAAGGCCATCCAAAAAGTAGTAGTACTCATGGCTGGATAACCTCTCCAACATATGATCAATGAAGGGTAAAGGAAAGTGATCCTTTCTAGTTGCATCATTCAATTTTCTGTAGTCAATGCAAACCCTCCAACCGGTAACTGTTCTTGTTGGGATCAGCTCATCATTTTCATTAGGGACCACTATCATCCCTCCTTTCTTTGGTACTACCTGAACTGGGCTTACCCAAGAGCTATCCGAGATCAGATAAATAATCCCTGCATCAAGTAGTTTTATCACTTCAGCCTTCACTACCTCTTTCATCTTCGGGTTTAATCTCCGTTGCGGTTGCACTACTGGTTTGAATTCATCTTCCATCAGTATCTTGTGAGTGCAATAGGATGGACTGATACCCTTGATGTCTGCTATCTTCCAAGCTATCACTTGCTTATGTTTCTGTAACAACTGAATAAGCTCCTCCTTCTGCTCAAAAGATAGGTGGGAACTCAGAATTATTGGTAGTTTCTTTTTCTCCGCCAGAAATCCATACTCAAGGTGATCTGGAAGAGGCTTCAGTTCCAAGTTGGGTGGATCAATCACCGATGGTTTTGGCTTTTCTTCCTTTGGCATCTCAATGGTCTCATATGCCCTGCATTTGAATGATTTGCTTGCTTCAAGAAAAGCAAGCTGCTCCATTGCTTCTTGATCCCCAACATTTTCCTGCAATAAGCACAACTCAAGGGGATCCTTGGAAACAATGTTAGTAACACAATTTACGGTCTCATGCTCAATAACATCATTGCATGATTCCACCTCATCAAATGAAAGTGAATGTTTCATGGCATCATGTATCCTAAAAATAACTTTCTCATCACCCACTCTCAAAGTTAAAGTGCCATCATGAACATCGATAAGGGCATGGGCTGTATTTAAAAATGGCCTACCAAGAATAAGTGAAACATCCGCATCCTCATCAATATCAATGACAACAAAATCATTGGGGAAAATGAAATCCCCGACTTTTACCAACACATCCTCTATAATGCCACGAGGGTAGACTACCGATTTATCAGCAAGTTGGATGGTTATGAGTGTTGGTTTAGGTTTACCAATGCCTAACTCTTTAAACATTTTATAGGGCATAACAATTATGCTAGCCCCCAAATTAGCTAATGCACTTTTAACCTCAAGATTACCTATCAAACATGGAATGGTAAAACTACATGGATCTTTTAACTTCTTAGGTAACCTTCTTTGCAAAATTGCCGAACTCTTTTCAGATAAATTCACTAAAGACACTTCCTCAAGTTTCCTTTTGTTAGAAAGGATATCTTTCAAAAATTTAGCATACTTAGGCATTTGTGACAAAGCTTCAGCAAATGGAATATTTGTAACACCCCTTCCCGACCTACGTGTGTAAGCTGAGTAGAGGCGCCACACTAACCTAATGTTGCTACCAATTTTACTTAGTCAAATTTTAGTTCCAATTTTTATAGAAGTTTTTCCATAGTTTCACTTAAAAATTGAGTCCCAAGTGTCGACAAAACTGGTTTTTTTTTTTGAAAATATTTTTACACAAACCAATGCAACCAAAATCATTCTCAGTACACTTCCAATAAATCCCCCTTATAACCTCAACTACAACCTGCAAAAAGGATTTACACTTCTTGTAACACCCCCATATCCAATGCCCACACACTACAACCACAACAATGTAGCATAAGTGCATCAAACATAGGGATGCTACGGTTTTCTTAATATTCAAAACACTTTAAACTTGATACAATACCCTTATCATTATACATTATAGAAAAGTAGATTATTTACTTATAAAACAAAACATATTAGTTATATATATATACATTTAAATATTACCCAGCGGAAGTTATAAAATATGTACATATTTACAAACACTTGATTACATATTTAAATATATCCATACTTTTACATTATAAACATTACTTTACAAAATATAAAGAAGTATACATGATTGGCAATTCTCTTCTGATCTTTAAGTTCCCAAAATCAACTCTTCAAGGTCTACTCTCACTTGGTCTTGATGAACTCTCGGGTTCGACTCTATCAGCTCTATTACCTACGCGATTAAACACTATCGCGCTAAGCCAAGGGCTTAGTAAGATAATTCATGCTAAAATGCAATGTCACAAATTAATTACATATATCAATCAAAAGCATATTATTTATTCAATATGTTGCTTTGTTCAATGTCACATCAATATTCATATAATAGCACCATTCATTATACTCATTTAAATTTATCATTATAGCCAACAACTATGACTTTATATACGCACCCTTTCCCAACCAGGTCGGTTGCCTTCCAATCCCAAGGGTCCGCAGGAGGCAAATAGGCACGTATAACATTATCAGTAACATACCTTTCCCCATCCAGGTCGGTTGTCCAAGTTCGGTTGCTCATTCCAATGGGTCCGCATGGTTCCGCATGAGGCAAATAGGTACGTATAATACTGACTATATCGAACCTTCCTCCTACCAGATCGGTAGTCCAAGATCGGTTGCCCAACCCACTGGGTCCGCATGGTTCCGCAGGAGACGGATAGGTCCGTTCATTAAACTTATCAATACCTTTTCAATTCATTTCTTTTTCACAAGCAAGTTAAGCAATCATTATATACAATATTCATTACATTATCTAAACACTCACATTATTATTCAATCCTATCATCAATGCATGCTTCAATCATATTTCATTTGAATCACTATAACATCTTTGGTATAACATTTCAATGTGCATTACTCATGAAACACATTACCATTCACAATGCATAACATAACATTATTCAATCTCAACAATGCAATTAGGGCAATTCAACCTCTTCACAACCTAATCCAAAAGGAATATTAGCAAAATGACCATATGAATAGTACATTCTGGTTTTAGACTCCATTTTATCCTTATTTTGAAAAATTGTATAAAATAATCTACTTGACTAAAAATTATAAAATTTTTACAGAATTTAGTATTGTATCTTAAAATCATTCCTTTAAAATTTCAGATCAAACTGAACACAAAATCTTGGTCAAATAGTTCACCTAACCAGACTGCCCCAATTGCCCTGCATCCTAGCAGCAGTTCTGAACTTTGTGAATTCCATAAATCAAATTCAATCAACGTGGTTCCAAATTATTTTTCTCAAATACTAGACTCACTAAGAAACAACATATCCAAAATTCAATTGGATATGATTTTTCTACATTTTATTAAAAATCCCGAAATACAGCTGTCTCAGTTAAGGTACCTGCTGGAACAGGTCTAATAAAAATAATCTTTCTAAACTCATAACCATTCCAAAATCGAATCAACATATTTTTCAGTCATTCTAGACTCATAGAGACACAACATATCAAAAATTTACTTCAAAAACATTTTTCTATAATTAATTAAAAATCATACAAATCACAGCCTTTACTAATTGTAAAACAGAAACAATTTCACTAAACACAACTCTTACTCTTCCATCACCAACACCAACCCAACTTCTCATCTATCAAGCAAAATCAAAACTTAAAATCACACCATAAGCAACTTAATCATACCATCACCAAATCACAACTCAACTCAAGAATAACTTCAAAAATAACAAGGGTAAACAAGAGCAAACTTACCAAATAATGAAATTCCTTGAAACTCCAACTTGTAACTTTGAAAACTTCCTTCACTTTGAACTTGAAATCATCAAAACCATCACTTGTTCTCTTGCTCTCTTCTCTCTTTGATTAGCCGGCCACACAACAACAAGAAGAAGAAGAAATGATGAAGAAACACAAAGTCAATAGGCATTAAATACCCATCCAAAAGAAAATTACTATAATACCCTCATCCAATAAACTAAGCTTTTGTCATATCTATACCCATTTAAGTAATTCACAACCAACACAAAAATATCCTCTTTCCTTGACTTTCCATTTTGACCACTTTATATGTTATATATATCACCATATAAGCAACATATACAATTATCTCTAAACCCTCTTTTCTTTCCCAACCACCATACAAAAACATTCTCTTCCCATTTCTCAATTCAAACCAACAACAACAACAACAAAACTTCTAGGGCATGCATAGGGATATTACAATTCTCCCCCTCTAAAAAGAAAATTTCGTCCTCGAAATTACCTGATATCAAAGCTGAAACAACTGCGGATATTGCTCTCGCATGGATTGTTCACTCTCCCAAGTCGCTTCTTCTTTTGCATGATTCTTCCAAAGAATCTTCACCAATGGCACTTGCTTGTTTCTCAATTCTTTCACATCATGTGCCAAGATAGCAACTGGTTCCTCTTCAAATGTCAAATCTGGGCTCACTTCGATAGACTCAAATGGCAACACATGAGATGGATCCGACCTATATCTCCTCAACATAGAAACATGGAATACACTATGAATACGATCCAACTCAGGCGGCAAAGCAAGTCGATACGCCACTGGCCCAACTCTTTCTAACACTTCATACGGCCCAATGAAACGAGGACTCAATTTTCCTTTCCGACCGAACCTCAAAATCTTCTTCCAAGGAGACACTTTCAGAAATACCTTATCTCCAACATTAAACTCTATATCTCTCCTTTTCAGATCTGCATAAGATTTCTGTCGGTCTGAAGCTGCTTTTAACCTGCCTCGAATCAACTTTACTTTTTCTTCAGTTTCTTGAATCAAATCAGGACCAACCAACTTATTATCTCCAACTCATTCCAACAAAGAGGTGTCCTACACCATCTGCCATACAATGCTTCAAACGGTGCCATACCAATGCTGAATTGGTGACTGTTGTTGTAAGCAAACTCCACAAGAGGTAAAAACCTATCCCAACTTCCAGAGAAATCGATGACACAGCTTCTCAACATGTCCTCAATAATCTGTATCACCCTCTCTGACTGTCCATCCGTCTGTGGATGAAAAGCAGTGCTGAAGTGCAGTCGAGAACCCAAAGCACTATGCAAACTCTTCCAAAATCTGGAAGTAAACCTGGGATCTCGATCAGACACTAAAGAAGTTGGAACACCATGCAGTTTCACAATCTCATGGATATACAGCTCAGCCAATCTCTCCAAAGAGTAATCCATTCGAACCGGAAGGAAATGAGCTGTCTTAGTCAATCTATCCACAATCACCCATATAGCATCATGCTTCTTTTGTGTCAATGGCAAACCAGACACAAAATCCATTGTCACTCTTTCCCACTTCCATTCTGGCACTGACAATGGTTGAAGCAACTCGGTTGGAACTTGATGCTCTGCTTTAACCTTCTGACAAGTGAGACATTTCGACACAAAATCTGCAATGTCTCTCTTCAACCCAATCCACCAATAATGCTGTCTCAAATCATGATACATCTTCGTATTACCCGGATGCATAGCAAACACTGACTGATGTGCTTCTTCTAAAATGACTCTTTTCAATTCAGCATCATCGGGTACACACAATCGGTTTTTAAACCAGAGACTCCCATCGTCTTTCACAACAAAATCTCTTGTCTTCCCATTCTTACAATCTGAAATAATCTTCTGAATCTTCTTATCGGCCAACTGAGCTTCTTTGATCTGATCTAACAAAATCGGCTTCAATTGCAACTGTGCCAATAATGCACCATCAACACAAGGTACAAAACTGGCATGCAATGCTCTCAACTCAACAAGCAACTAGAGCGAGTAAACTGTTAAACCAGCTAAAGACTTCCGACTCAAGGCATCAGCAACAACATTTGCTTTACCTGGATGATAGTCAATCAAGCAGTCGTAGTCTTTAATCAATTCTAACCATCTCCTCTGACGAAGATTGAGTTCTTTCTGGACACCCAAATACTTCAAACTCTTGTGATCAGTGTAGATGAAACATTTCTCCCCAAACAGATAGTGGCGCCAAATCTTTAATGCAAACACAATGGCAGCCAATTCCAAATCATGTGTCGGATAGTTAAGCTCATGCGGTTTCAACTGTCGAGATGCATAAGCTATAACTTTCCCTTCCTGCATCAATACACACCCCAAACCTCTATGTGAAGCATCACTGTAGATCACATATGGTTTGCCTTCAACAGGTAAAGTAAGAACAGGCGCTTGAGTCAACAACTCTCTCAACTGCTCAAAACTAGCCTAACACTGATCTGTCCACACAAATCTCACTCCCTTTCGAAGTAATCTGGTGAGTGGAGTAGCTATCAAAGAAAACCCTTTCACAAACCGTCGGTAATAGCCTGCCAAACCCAGAAAACTTCTAATCTCTGTCACAGACTTGGGTGGACTCCAATTCAGAATAGCTTCAACTTTACTTGGATCAACTCTAATGCCTTCCGCTGAAACAATATGTCCGAGAAAAGCAACTTGATCCAACCAGAACTCACACTTCGACAATTTGGCAAATAACTGCTTCTCTCTCAAAATCTGCAACACAATCCGCAGATGCATATCATGTTCCTCTTCATTCCGTGAATACACCAGTATATCATCAATGAAGACCACTACAAACTGATCCAAATAGGGCCTAAACACCCTATTCATCAAATCCATAAAAGCTGCAGGTGCATTCGTTAGACCAAAAGGCATAACTAGAAATTCATAATGCCCATACCTGGTCCGAAAGGCAGTCTTCGGAACATCCTCAGCTCTGACTCTCAGCTGATGGTACCCAGATCTCAAATCAATTTTAGAAAACACAGCTGCACCTTTCAATTGATCAAAGAGATCATCGATTCTAGGCAAAGGATATTTATTTTTAATAGTCACCTTGTTCAATTGCCTATAATCGATACACAACCTCATAGTACCATCTTTCTTCTTCACAAATAGCACAGGAGCTCCCCAAGGAGAAACACTGGGGCGAATAAATCCTTTGTCCAACAACTCCTGTAATTGCACTTTCAACTCCCTCAATTCTGCTGGTGCCATTCTGTAAGGAGTAATAGAGATAGGAGTGGTACCAGGCAACAATTCAATACCAAACTCCACCTCTCTCTCAGGAGGCAATCCTGGCAACTCCTCTGGAAAAACATCAGGGAACTCTGCAACTGTGGTAATACTATCAATGGAAGAACCCTTCACTCTAGTATCTACCACATGAGCAAGATAGGCTTCACACCCCTTTCTAATCAACCTCCTGGCTGCAACAGCTGAAACAAATAAGGAGGCTAGCTGTTCCTGCTCATTAGATACTATCACCTCTCTACCATCACCCGTTCTCAAAGAAACAATTTTCTTTTTACAATCCACCACAGCTCCATGTCGAGATAGCCAATCCATACCTAAGATCACGTCATATTCCTTAAATGGCATCTCAATCAAATCCCCAAGGAACTCCTCACCCTGCACCACTACTGCACTATCTCTATGCACCTTACTCACAACCACACTATGCCCTAACGGATTTGTCACCAACACATCAAATCCTAGGGACTCAGCATGCACATCAAATACAGGCAAAACAGATGCACTAATATATGAATGCGTGGAACCCGGATCAATCAAAGCAAGTACTGGAGTATTAAATAAAGAAAAAGTACCAGCTATGACTGCCGATGTATCTGGCTACCTCTGCATAACATACATCCTCTGGGAAGATCCAACCTCCTCTGGTCTACCCTCCCTGGATGTAGCACCTCCTCTAGAACTGAATCCTGGTCTACCTCCCCGGCTGGCACCTCTGCCTCCTCTGCCTCCCCTCACACTAGCTCGAGAAGCAGCAGAATCAACTGGCATCTGCTCCTGCCTCTCAGGACAGTCTCTCACAAAGTGGTCAGGTGATCCACACCTGAAGCATACAGCTGGTCCACCACTCTTCCAACAAACACCTCTATGATAACCCCCACACTGAGCACATCTAGGTGGAGCGGATCTCTGAGTCATAGGGATCGGAGCACTTGCCACTGAAGCAGCAGGTCTAAATCTCTGTCTCTGGAACTGCACAAACCTACCAGCTGGTCTCTGGCTCCTACTACTCCGAGGAACAAAACTTCCTCTACCCCTCTTCGCAGAGGAAGACCCTGCCTCGAACTGGGGCCTTCTAACCCTAACCTCTTCTTCTGAAGCAGCTGCAATAACTTGAGCTCGCTCTACACTTCGAGCTGCTATCACAAGCTGTGAGAAATCCTGATATCTGGATCCAGCCACTAAGCACATGATCGAGGGCCTCAATCCCTCCTCAAACCTCCTGCATCTATCAATCTCATCAGCAATGATACCCCCAGCATACTGACTCAGTCGAATAAACTCAACTTCATACTCAGTTACGGTCCGATGATCTTGCTTCAAATCTAGAAACTCTCTTTTCTTCCCATCTTTATACTCCCTAGGAGTATACTTCAACTCAAATTCCCTCAGAACATCAGTGTAAGACAGTGTTGGAGGATCATCCATAGAATGGGGGCACCGTCTTCCACCAATCCTAGGCATCTTTCTGCAGCAAAGATCTTGCATAGTCAAATTTTTCCTCAGGGGTAGCTTGTAACTGAATAAAGATCCTCTGTACTTTGTCAAGCCACTGTTCTGCTACAGCTGGATCAGTAGTACCAAGGAAATCCTCCGCTCCATACTTCCTTAGTTTATCATAGTGCCTCACAGATACCAAAGGCTGAGGGGGTGGTGGCACTGGTTGCACTGGTGCTTGTCTCATAACTTCCATCATATGTCTAAACCAGGCTGGCGGAACCTCCTCTCCAGCTGGTCTACCCGACACCGAAGCAGGTGCCTCCTCAACACTATCAACTCTAGCTCCCTCAGCAGGAGCGATACTCTCGGCACTACCCTCAATCGACTGACGTGAGTGAGACTCCATCACAACCTAAGTCTGCAAACACAACATACTACATCTTATTAAAGATCAGAGGTTGCCAATCCCAAACATGTATATTATTTCAAAACCAACTTTTTAAGTAAAATATTCTTTTTATTACATTTTACCTAGGCTGAGAATCTCAAACCTAGGCTCTGATACCAAAAATTGTAACACCCCTTCCCGACCTACGTGTGTAAGCTGAGTAGAGGCGCCACACTAACCTAATGTTGCTACCAATTTTACTTAGTCAAATTTTAGTTCCAATTTTTATAGAAATTTTGCCATAGTTTCACTTAAAAATTGAGTCCCAAGTGTCGACAAAACTGGTTTTTTTTTTGAAAATATTTTTACACAAACCAATGCAACCAAAATCATTCTCAGTACACTTCCAATAAATCCCCCTTATAACCTCAACTACAACCTGCAAAAAGGATTTACACTTCTTGTAACACCCCCATATCCAATGCCCACACACTACAACCACAACAATGTAGCATAAGTGCATCAAACATAGGGATGCTACGGTTTTCTTAATATTCAAAACACTTTAAACTTGATACAATACCCTTATCATTATACATTATAGAAAAGTAGATTATTTACTTATAAAACAAAACATATTAGTTATATATATATACATTTAAATATTACCCAGCGGAAGTTATAAAATATGTACATATTTACAAACACTTGATTACATATTTAAATATATCCATACTTTTACATTATAAACATTACTTTACAAAATATAAAGAAGTATACATGATTGGCAATTCTCTTCTGATCTTTAAGTTCCCAAAATCAACTCTTCAAGGTCTACTCTCACTTGGTCTTGATGAACTCTCAGGTTCGACTCTATCAGCTCTATTACCTGCGCGATTAAACACTATCGCGCTAAGCCAAGGGCTTAGTAAGATAATTCATGCTAAAATGCAATGTCACAAATTAATTACATATATCAATCAAAAGCATATTATTTATTCAATATGTTGCTTTGTTCAATGTCACATCAATATTCATATAATAGCACCATTCATTATACTCATTTAAATTTATCATTATAGCCAACAACTATGACTTTATATACGCACCCTTTCCCAACCAGGTCGGTTGCCTTCCAATCCCAAGGGTCCGCAGGAGGCAAATAGGCACGTATAACATTATCAGTAACATACCTTTCCCCATCCAGGTCGGTTGTCCAAGTTCGGTTGCCCATTCCAATGGGTCCGCATGGTTCCGCAGGAGGCAAATAGGTACGTATAATACTGACTATATCGAACCTTCCTCCTACCAGATCGGTAGTCCAAGATCGGTTGCCCAACCCACTGGGTCCGCATGGTTCCGCAGGAGACGGATAGGTCCGTTCATTAAACTTATCAATACCTTTTCAATTCATTTCTTTTTCACAAGCAAGTTAAGCAATCATTATATACAATATTCATTACATTATCTAAACACTCACATTATTATTCAATCCTATCATCAATGCATGCTTCAATCATATTTCATTTGAATCACTATAACATCTTTGGTATAACATTTCAATGTGCATTACTCATGAAACACATTACCATTCACAATGCATAACATAACATTATTCAATCTCAACAATGCAATTAGGGCAATTCAACCTCTTCACAACCTAATCCAAAAGGAATATTAGCAAAATGACCATATGAATAGTACATTCTGGTTTTAGACTCCATTTTATCCTTATTTTGAAAAATTGTATAAAATAATCTACTTGACTAAAAATTCTAAAATTTTTACAGAATTTAGTTTTGTATCTTAAAATCATTCCTTTAAAATTTCAGATCAAACTGAACACAAAATCTTGGTCAAATAGTTCACCTAACCAGACTGCCCCAATTGCCCTGCATCCTGGCAGCAGTTCTGAACTTTGTGAATTCCATAAATCAAATTCAATCAACGTGGTTCCAAATTATTTTTCTAAAATACTAGACTCACTAAGCAACAACATATCCAAAATTCAATTGGATATGATGTTTCTACATTTTATTAAAAATCCCGAAATACAGCTGTCTCAGTTAAGGTACCTGCTGGAACAGATCTAATAAAAATAATCTTTCTAAACTCATAACCATTCCAAAATCGAATCAACATATTTTTCAGTCATTCTAGACTCATAGAGACACAACATATCAAAAATTTACTTCAAAAACATTTTTCTATAATTAATTAAAAATCATACAAATCACAGCCTTTACTAATTGTAAAACAGAAACAATTTCACTAAACACAACTCTTACTCTTCCATCACCAACACCAACCCAACTTCTCATCTATCAAGCAAAATCAAAACTTAAAATCACACCATAAGCAACTTAATCATACCATCACCAAATCACAACTCAACTCAAGCATAACTTCAAAAATAACAAGGGTAAACAAGAGCAAACTTACCAAATAATGAAATTTCTTGAAACTCCAACTTGTAACTTTGAAAACTTCCTTCACTTTGAACTTGAAATCATCAAAACCATCACTTGTTCTCTTGCTCTCTTCTCTCTTTGATGAGCCGGCCACACAACAACAAGAAGAAGAAGAAATGATGAAGAAACACAAAGTCAATAGGCATTAAATACCCATCCAAAAGAAAATTACTATAATACCCTCATCCATTAAACTAAGCTTTTGTCATATCTATACCCATTTAAGTAATTCACAACCAACACAAAAATATCCTCTTTCCTTGACTTTCCATTTTGACCACTTTATATGTTATATATATCACCATATAAGCAACATATACAATTATCTCTAAACCCTCTTTTCTTTCCCAACCACCATACAAAAACATTCTCTTCCCATTTCTCAATTCAAACCAACAACAACAACAACAAAACTTCTAGGGCATGCATAGGGATATTACAATATTAATGTGCAATTGTTTAAAAAGTTCAAGAAACTTACCGAACTAAGCATCAATCTTGTCCTTGTTCAACCTTGCCGGATAGGATACTCTAGGTCGGTATTCTTTCAAATTGGGGCTGCTTTCTTGTGCAGCTTTCTCTCCATAAGTGACAGGAGGATCATCTTCTTCTTTTTCTTGTACTTCAGCCCTTTTCTTTTCCATATTACCCTTGATCTCTTTTCCACTCCTTAGTGTAATTGCCTTAAGTTGCTCTTTAGGATTTGCCTCAGTGTTGCTAGGTAAACTCCCTTGTGGTCTCTCACTGAGCATTTTGGCAATTTGTCCCACTTGATTCTCCAAATTATGAATAGAGGCTTGCTGATTTCTTAGGGTGGTTTCAATTGATTGGAGCCTAGTTTCAGAAGCTGCTATAAATTTCTCCATCATGTCCTCCAAACTACTCTTTCTTGGAGGGGCTGCTTATTGATGTTGGGGTTGCTGGAATTTAGGGGGAGGTCTTGGATTATTTTGATTATTCCATGAGAAATTTGGATGATTTCTCCACCCCGGATTGTATGTGTTGCTGTAGGGGTTATTCTGCTGTTGCCTTGGCATATTTCCAACATAATCTACTTGCTCTTGCCTAGCAAACATGTTACCACTTTGGCAATCTTGACTTTGATGTCCACCCCCACACCATTCACAAGACATCACCTGCATTACTTTCCCAGAAGAAGAAGCCAAGGAATCAAATTTTTTATTCAATGCTTCGAATTGGGCTGTCAAAGCCACCATAGGGTCTAATTGGTATTTAAATTCAATGCTTGATTTATTTAATTTATCATGGATGGATGTTTACTTTCTATTTTGATTGATGTTTAATATCTTTGATGAATGATTTATTTATGATGAATGGTTATTTACTTTTATCAATTTATTTAGAGTTCCAAATGTTGTAAGAGGTATGTTTCCACTTTGTGGGTACCTCATTAGTTAAATATCATGTAATTTTAATTGCTTTTATATTTTAGACCAATGTAAAGGGCATGTTTCTACCTTTTGGTGGGTGTCTTATTAGCTTAGATTTGGATGATGTAAAGGACATGTTTCCATCCTCGGATGGGAGTATTTATTTGTTTTGTTTGGACATTGCTTTGATTTTAATATAATAATGCTTTATTTCAATTGTTGCATGTAATATGGATAATATTGTTATATTTAAGAATTTTATAATATTAAGACCTGTAAAGAAGGCCGGTTCCATTGAACCGGGCATTGTGGGGGTGCTGGGCCATTTCTCACCTTCCCCACACGTACCCAACTTTCCGAATCCATTAGGGGGTTGGGAATTCCTTAGGAATCGAGTCATCCACCTCTTTCTTTTTCCTGGCCCGTCCGGGTGGCGACTCCATTTTCTCCGAACTTAGGCCCGTGTTCTCTAAGGCCTCGAGCCTAAACAGAGCCAAAGTCACAAGAACCATTCCACCGGGAGTGGGGGCAAAAATCCCCGCTCACACACCTTTTTGTTTCTTAGTTCTTTCACCTCTCGTGTCAAAATTACCACTAGTTCTTCTTTATAAGTTAGATCCAAACTCACCTCAATAGACTCCACTGATAAGACATGAGATGGGTCTGACCTACATCTCCAAAGCATAGAGACATGGAATACATTATATATCTAGTCTAAGGATGGTAGAATCAATCTATACGCCACTGATCCAACTCTCTCTAGTTCCTCATATGGTCTTATGAAGAGAGGACTTAACTTAGCTTTCTGACTAAACCTTTGGATCTTCTTCCACGAAGACACCTTCAGGAACACTTTATCTCCCACACTAAACTCTATGTCTTTCCTCTTCAAATTTGTATAGAATTGCTATCGTTCTGAAGCTGCTTTCAGATGACCTTGAATTACCTTCACTTTCTCATTTGTTTCCTTGATCAAATCAGGACCGAACTGTTTACCTTCTCTAACCTCATCCCAACATAAA
This sequence comes from Garcia nutans, assembly GCA_947685225.1. Classification (NCBI taxonomy): domain Eukaryota; kingdom Viridiplantae; phylum Streptophyta; class Magnoliopsida; order Malpighiales; family Euphorbiaceae; genus Garcia; species Garcia nutans. The sequence continues at coordinate 7,095,440 of CANTUV010000003.1, read as the reverse complement.
TGGTGTCCTGTACTTTCTGCCATACAAGGCCTCATAAGATGCCATCCCAATACTAGACTAATGACCGTTGTTGTAGGCGAACTCAATCAGTGGAAAACACCTATCCCATTCCCAGTGAAATCAATGATACAACTCCTCAACATATCCTCTAGAATCTGTATCACTCTCTCTAATTGTTCATCTATATGTGGATGGAAAGCAGTACTAAAGTGCAACCGAGAACCTAAAGTATCCTGCAAACTCCTCCAAAATCTCGATGTAAAATGAGGATTTCAGTTTGACATTAATGAAACTGAGACTCCATGCAATCTCACCATCTCATTGATATACAACTCAGCCATACTAACAAGTGAGTAATCCATCCAAACTGGAAGAAAATGAGATTTCTTCATCATCCGATCAACTATCACCCAGATTGTATCATGATTCTTCCAAGTCCAAGGTAGTCTAGTCACAAAATCCATCGTCAATTGCTCCCATTTCCACTCTGGCACTGATAATGGTTGAAGCAACCCTGAAGGAACTTGGTGCTAAGCCTTAACTCTCTGGCAAGTGAGACATTTGGATATAAATTCGGCTATGTCCCTCTTCATACTTGACCACCAGTAGTGCTGCTTCAAATCTTGATGCATCTTGGTACTTCCAGGGTGCATACCAAGATGCATAGCATAGAATGACTGATGTGCTTCCTATAAAATCTTCCTCTTCAACCTTGCATCATTAGGAATGCACAATCTATCCCTACACCACAAACTACCATTATCTCTCACATTAAAGTCTCTACTCTTCCCCTTTTGGCAATCCTTCACCATCTTTTAGATTTTCTCATCTGCCTACTGGGCTTCCTTAATCTGATCTAATAACAATAGCCTCCACTGCAATTGAGCCATCAATGCACCATCATCACAAAGCACAAATCTAGCATGCAACGCTCTCAAGCAATGAGAGCAAATAGACAGTCAAACCTGCCATGAACTTTTGGCTCAAGGCATCTGCAACTACATTCACATTGGTAGGATGATAATCAATTAAACAACCATAATCTTTAATCAACTCCAACCACCATCTTTGCTAAAGATTCAGCTCTCTTTGAACACCCAGGTACTTCAAACTCTTATGATCCATGTAAATAAAATATTTTTCCCCATATAAGTAATGTTGCCAAATCTTCAATGCAAAAACTATGGCTGCAACCTCTAGATCATGAGTCGGGTAATTCAGCTCATGAGGCTTCAACTTTCAAGATGCATAAGCAATGACTCTACCCTCCTGCATCAGAACACAACCTAAACCACTATGTGAAGATCACTATATATCATATAAGTTTTACCTTCCATAGGCAGCGTAAGGACAGAAGCCTGAGTCAACATGTCCCTCAACTGCTCAAAACTCACCTAGCACCGATCTGTCCACACAAATCTAACCCCTTTCTAAAGTAATCTAGTGAGTGGTGTTGATATCATAGAAAAATCCTTCACAAACCGACGATAATAGCCTGTCAATCCTAGAAAACTTCTAACCTCTGTCACATTCTTTAGTGGACTCTAATTCAAGATAGCCTTAACTTTACTCGAATCAACTCTAATACCCTCTGCCAATACCACATGACAGAGGAAAGTCAGCGGATCAAGCCAAAACTCACACTTAGATAGATTAGAAAATAACTGCTTCTCTCTCAATGTATGCAACATAGTCCGCAGATGCCTGTCATGATCTTTCTCATTACGCAAATACTCCAGAATATCATCAATGAAGACCACAACAAACTGATCTAAGTATGGTCTAAAGACCTTGTTCATCAAATCCATGAATACTGCTGGTGCATTTGTCAATCCAAAGGGCATCACCAGAAACTCATAATGCCCATACCTAGTGAGAAAAGCTATCTTGGGTACATCTGCATCTCTAACTCTCAACTGACGGTACCCTAATCTCAGATCAATCTTAGAGAATATTGTTGCTCCCTTCAACTGATCAAAGAGATCATCTATTTGAGGTAATGGATACTTGTTCTTGATGGTCACCTTATTCAACTGATGTTAGTCAATGCATAATCTCAAGGTGCCATCCTTCTTCATAAATATTTCAGTGCTCCCCACGGTGACACACTAGGTTGTATGAACCCTTTATCAAGTAACTCCTGCAACTGCACCTTTAACTCTTTTAATTCAGTGGGTGCAATCCGATAAGGGGTGATGGTGATAGTGATGGGAGTGGTACTAGGCATCAAATTGATACCAAATTTTACCTTTCTCTCAGGAGGTAACCCTGACAACTCATCAGGGAAAACATCTAGAAACTCATCAACTATAGGTATACTGTCAAGCTGGGACCTACTGCTCTGCTATCTGCAACATGAGCTAGATATGCCTCACATCCCTTCCGGATCATCCTCCTAGCTCATATAGCTGAGATAAATATGGATGAAAGGTGTCTCTACTCACCAGATACTACCACATCTCTACCATTATGTGTTTTCAAAGTACATGTTTATGCTAATAGTCTACCATAGCCCCATGCTTGGATAACCAATCCATGCCTAGAATTAGATCATACTCCCTAAAAGGCATCTCAATCAGGTCACCGAGAAACTCCTGATCATGAACAACAACTGGACTATCTTGGCGCACCTTGCTAACTACAATACTATGCCCTAAAGGATTGGTAACAAACACATCAAATCTTAGGGACTCTGAATCCAAATCACTCACAGGCAGGATGGATGCACTGATGTATATATGAGTCGACCCAGGGTTTATCAATGAACTAATGTGCAAAATAAAGTAAAAATAGTAGCTATGACAACTGAAGCATCCGATTGCCTCTGCATCACATAAACCCACTGTGACGGCCCCTGTATCATTTGGTCTACTCCCTATTGTAGAACATCCTCTTTGACCAGACCCTAATCTACAACCTTTACCAAAATCTCTACCACCACGACCCTCAGACACTGGGTCTAGACACTACTATATATGTCTGTCTGTCATCTGGTGGCTTTGGATAGTCTCTGATAAAATGGTTTGGTGATCCACATTTGAAACAAACTACTGATGCACCAATCCTCCAACAAACACCTCCATATGCCCTACCACACTGAGAATAGGTAGGTGGAGTAGGTCTTTGGGTCACTAGGGTTGGGGCACTAACCATTGAGGCTACAGGTCTCTGTTCTATTGTTGTGACAACCTGCCAGGCTGCGCTTAGCTCCTACTAAACCTCTAAGGATATCCCCCCTCGGCCTCTCTTCGATGATGAAGACCCTGTCTTATCCTGGGGTCTCCTAGCTCTGTACTCCTCTGCTCTGGCAGCTGTTGCAAGTCCCTGTGCCTTCTTTACACTCCTGGAAGCTGCAACCAACTTAGAGAAATTCTCATACTGAGAGCCTACCACATGATACATAACAAATGGTCTCAGCCCCTCCTCAAACCTCCAGCATCTGTCAACCTCATCTGATATAATCCCCCTACATACTGGCTCAACCGGATGAACCCTATCTGGTACTCAGTCATTGTCCTCGTCTCCTGCCTCAAACTCAAGAACTCCATCTTCTTAGCATCCTTGTGCTCTCGGGGAGTATACTTCTTCTCGAATTCTCGTAGGAAATCAACATAAGTTAGCACCGGTGGATCAACTATGCCTTGGGAAACTATCTTCCACCACTCGAAAGCATCCCCCTACAGAAGAGATCTGGCATAATTAAACTTCTCCTATGTAGTGGCCTACAACTGTATGAATACTCTTTGGACCCTGTCCAGCCATTGTTCTGCTATAGCCGAGTCTGTAGTGCAGATAAAATATGTGGCTCTAAACTTCCTTAGCTTGACATACTTTTGAGTCGGTAAATACTATTGTGGCTGCGGCTGTTGTATCAGAGCCTGACGGAGCAGCTCCACCATCTGTCTTACCCAGCCTGGTGTAACCTCCTCAGCTGCTAACCAGCACAGATGCAGATGCCTCTCCAGCAATCTCATCACTAACTCTAGCTCTACCCTAATCTAGAGCTATACTCTTTGCACTACCCTCTGCAAACTAGTGTGTCCTAGATGCCATGACTAATATCTGTAAATTCAACAGAAATTGCCACATCAGAGATCAGATAAAATGGCAGTGCCAATGCATGTATCACAATTTAAAACCACATTTAAAATCCCCATTTTCTCTCTCTAAAACCACCTAAGTTAAGAACCCTAAACCTAGGCTCCGATACCAAAATTAATATAACACCCTTATACCCTATATATGTATAATATATACACCTGTAGACCCTTAAATTTTTACCTAGTTTGGTCCAATATTTTTTAGTCCAAAATAATTTTTGTAGTATTTTAATTAAATAATATTTATTTTAGTATTTATTATTTATAATTTTTAATAAAAAAAAAGGATAACAGTAAAAAAATAGAAAATAATAAATAAATAAAAATCGGTGATGGAAAAATCGGCGACGAAAAATTTCATCGCCGAAAGTGAATTGGCTTGGGCCAATTCGCTGCAAGAATTTCCTGCGGCGAAATGGCCATAAGCCAATTTGCCGCAGGAAATTTCTATGACAAATTGGCTGGCCCGCCCTCGCTCGCAATTTTTGGCCAGCAGCAATTTTTTTTTCGCCAGCGCAATTTTTCCAAAACCAAATTCTATTTGGTTTTGATTTCTTTTCCTAAATGATTTTAATTTCCTTGGACAATTAGAATTAAGTTTGGATTTTTTCCTATAAATACCACATTAAAACACTTCAGAAAGGAAGGGGAAAAAAAGGAGACAGAAAACCCTAGGAGAAGAGATGGCAAAAAGGAATTAGCAGCAAGTAAGCATTCATCAATCATTAATCCATCAAAGGTAGCAACATTGCCTTTGTTATTGTTCATCAAGAAATAAATTTTTTGATGGAACCGACTACGCAAGTTTGATCTTTAATCATAAATTATATGTTCACAGTAGCTTTATTTTCTTTGATTAATAAGAATATGCAGTAACTTGATCTTTATTTTAATAACCTTAATTGTTCACTTTAGTTAATACATTAATCAATTGGTTTTCAAAGCTCCACTTGCATTTTTTATAAAAACTAAAAACTTAAAATCATCCAGTAGCCTAAATCATTGATTAAATTATAAAAAATCTTAAATTATTCTTCTATTTCCAAAACTTTAAAAATCCTAAATTATTTTTTTGTTTCCAAAACTTCAAAAACCCTAAATTATTCTTTTGTTTCCAAAACTTTAAAATCCTAAATTATTCTTTTGTTTCCAAAACTTTAAAATCCTAAATTGTTCTTCTGTTTCCAAAACTTTAAAACCCTAAATTGTCCTTCTGTTTTCAAAACTTTAAAACCCTAAATTATTTTTCCCCTAACTATTTTCTTAATCATCTAAACCCTAACTTTTTTGTCCAAAACTTTAAAATGTCTTCTTAATTCTCCAAACCCTAATGTTCTTTATAGTTTCTACAAACTTTAATCATAATTGTTTCTATAAAACTCTAAATTGTTTTCTTAAATCCTAAGATCGAATATGTTTTCCAAAATATCAAAATCCCTAAACTATCTTATTAATTTTCAAAACCCAATCAAGTAAACCCTAGTTTTCCTAAATCCTAATTCTTAAAATTCAAAACTTTATGACAAGTTCATCAACACCCTAAAGCCCTAATCCAATGAACTTAAAACCCAATCTAGTAAATCAAAATCCTAATTCTTAACTCAGTAACCACAATCCAGTAACCGTGAAGGTTCCAAAACCCTAATTTCATGATGTTAGCCTTAAACCCTAATTTGATTAACCAAAAACCTTATTACTTTCTCAAATTTATAAAACCCTAATCAATTCCATTTTTCCAAAAATCCTCACAGTAGCCTAAATTATAATAATAATAATTTCAAAATTCTAAAGTCCTAAATATTAATTAAAGAATCCTAAATTGAGACATAAACTTGAATTTGTATCTTTATTTGCTTTATTTAATTTTAGATTTGATTATGTAGTTTATTATATGTTTTGATGGTTGATTTATTTAATTTTAATGCTTAATTTATTTAATTTATCATGGATGAATATTTTCTTTATTATTATGATTATTATTTGTTTGTTTTGGTATTAAAATTGTAAGAGGTATGTTTTCACTTTGTGGGTACCTCATTAATTAATTTTCATGTAATTTAAATTGCTTTTATATTTTGGACCAATGTAAAGGACATATTTCCACCTTTTGGTGGGTGTCCTATTTAGTTTTAGACATGAACGATGTAAGGACATGTTTCTATCCTCGGATGGGTGTTCATTTATGTGTTTTGTTTGGACATTGCTTTGATTTTAATATAATAATGTTTTATTTAATTGTTGCATGTAATATGGATAATATTGTTATAATTAAGAATTTTAACATATTAAGACCTGCAAAGGAGGCCGGTTCTAATGAACAGGGTGTTGTGGGGGTGCTGGGCCGTTTCTCACCTTCCCCACACGTACTCAACTTTCCAAACCCATTAGAGGGTTGGAGATTCCTTAGGAATCGAGTCATCCCCCCTTTCTTTTTCCCGGCCCGTCCGGGTGGCGACTCCATTTTCTTCAGGCTTAGGCCCATGTTCTCTAAGGCCCCGAGCCTAAACAGTGGCGACTCCACTGAGGATAAGAGAAGTTGATTCCGTTGGTCTTTATATTATTCTATTCTTTCTTATCATGATATTATCCATTGCATCATATTTGTTTGCATCGTGTGCATGAGTTAGGATGCCCGTGTTACCCGTGTTGTGTTGTGTAAGGGATACCATACGTTCACTCAAGGTATGGAGACCGAGCATGGCATAACCACTCATAGCCTTGTACCATTTGGTATATACTTGCTATGGGAACCTAAGCCTTTTAACCCAAAGACTAAAGCTCATGTAATTGGCCTAGTTACTTTCCTTAGGTTTTTACCCCAAATGCTTGTTGTTTGACTATGTTTAGTTGATCTTGGTTTAAATTATGGCTTATTTGATTTGTTCATTTTCTAATATGACCTAAATACATTGTGAACTCAAAATAAATTTTTCTTTAAAATCCAAAAGACCAAAGCTATTTTCAAAACTTTTCAAGGCGGTCTTTGGACATAAAACTTTTCTAAAAACAAATGAAAAAACTCTTTTCTCATGACTCAAATACAAAGCTCAAAATCCATTTTTTCTAAAATCTTTTTACAATGGGCTTAGAAACAAAATTATTTTCATCCAACCTTTTTCTTATAAAGAGCTTGCAAATTATTTAGGTCAATTACGAAATACCAAAAATCAATTATGAGCCTAGTTTATACTAAGAATAATTAATCATGGGCTTGTTTTTGGCATGAATCATTAGTTACTTTTTCAAGTGAGAAATCTAATTATAATAAACCTCTTAATTTAGTTTTAATCCAATATAGCATAAAAGCTACTTTAGTTGGTTGGATGGATTAAAGCCTAATTAATGGGAATTATCATGAACTTTTTTTCATTTTTGAAAATATAACTATTAGTTGAAACGTCCGAGAATTATTTAAAAAATAAGATACTCCATGTTGGTATTTTGTTAACCATATTACCTAGGAAAAGAGACTCGCCATTCATGTTTGGATGTTATAAGGTTGGAAGGAACGTCCTAATTATCTTTCTTTGTCTATTGTTTGTGCATACATGCATACATACATTTGCATCTCATATCATTGATCCTCTCTGGCTCACAACCCTAGATTACGACAGGTCAAAAGTTTAAGGCAATCCGACCTACACCGAAGACGAAGAATCTAGTAGCAACTCAATCACTTACTCACCAAAAGCAATGGAGCCCGAAAAAATTCAAAGAATGGTGGAGGACGCCCTCAATGCCAAGATGGAAGAAATAAAAGAGGCGCTGGCTGAGACCATAAAGAACCAATTGGTTGCAATTTTAGGAAATAATGTCGAAGCATGTGCTAGCACTAAGAAGTCAAAGGACAAGGGGAAGGCTAAAGTTAGTGAAGTGGTTTTTGATGATGATAAGGTGATCATTGATGTTGATGATTGGGCTCAATACTTCCAAGATCCTCAAGACAAGAAGAAAGAACCAAAGATTGTTGAAAGATCAGTTATGGAGAAAATCAAAATTTCTGATGTTGAAAAGATAATTGCGGACTTGGAAAAGAAATTTGAGAAGAAGCTGAAAACCGAAGAAATGTTCAAAGTTGACAAATTATTTGAACTAGATGAAGAAGTTTTGTACAAATTCAAGATGCCTTCTTTTGCAAAGTTTGATGGAACTGAAAATCCTCACCTCCATGTGAAACAGTATATCACTACTATGTAGACTGCCCGAGCTACTAAAGCTCAAACTTTAAGGTACTTTATGCTCTCATTGGATCCTGTTATCCAAAACTGGTTTAATACCTTAGACGACGGCACACAAAAGAGTTGGGATCTGCTATACAAGGCCTTCATCCAAAAATATGGATACAATGTCGAGATGGAAGTTACCTTAATGGATGTGGAGTCCATTAGACAAAGGCCAAATAAAAATTTTGTGGACTATGTGAAAAGATGGAGAAATAAGGCTTTTTTGCTTAAGAAGAGGCCTGATGAATCTGATCAAATAAGAATGATTGTGAGAGGGGTGTTGCTTAGTCTTCGTGAAAGGATGCCTCATACACTCATCCGTGATTTCAAAGATCTCCTCCAAGCTGGTCTATAAATTGAAGAATGGGAAAGAGAGAAGAAAAATTTTTCAACAAGAAGGAATGAGAAATGAAACTATCAGTCTGGTAATCAAAGCACGCAAAAAGAAGTGATGTTAATACAACTGGTCAAGCAAATGGAAGGTAGTTTTCAAATCTAGGGAAGCCTTTGTCTTAGGTCTTCAACAAGCTATGAAAGAAGGGACTATTATAGCCATTGACTCCTCATCCTTTGCCTAATCCACTTCCACCTAACTTTGATACTAAGGCATTTTGTCAATTTCATCAAATGCAAGGACACGACAAGGATAGATGTGTGAGGTTGAGGCATGAGATCCAAAATTTGATTGATAGTGGAAAGTTGCCCGAGCCCAACAAGCCAAACACCAAAGATAATCCATTACCAAGGTTCAATAGAGTACCATCATTGGCAACCTTCATGATTGGAGGAGGTTTACATGAAAGTTTTGTCATGTCTTCTTTCCAAGATGTGGGTGCAGAAGCAATCAAAGAAGAAGAGGTATTTAGCGAAATTGAACAAGCTATGGTGGGTAAAGAAGTATCAATTTGTGTTGTGAATGAGTTTTGGGATTCAAGCTATAGTGATGATGATCTTGTACCCAAGAAGGAGGAATGGACTTGGTCTGAGCCCGAAGAAGATGAAGTAATGAACACTAGATCCGGTAAGCCTTATGCAAGGCCATCGCCTAAGGAGGTAGAAGTTAATAAAGGAAAGGAAGCTGAAGTAGGGAACAAAGAAGAGGAAGACGATATCGTGCTCAAGCAATTGAAAAGAACCCAAGCAAGTGTTAGCATTTGGGACTTATTGGCTACTTCTAAAAAGCACCGAGAAACTATGGCCAAGGCCTTGGCTAGCATGCCAATTTCCACCTCCATAACACTGGAGGAACTGATCAACTTCATAAAAATTGAAGGAGTAATGAAATATGAAGATATTCAAGTTAATATGGGAGTGGTATCTTTCTCAGATGCAGATTTACTGGAAAAGCGGAGAGATCACATCTGTCCTCTCTTTATCAAAGTGGAAATCAAAGGAAAAAGAACTCCATGTGTAATGGTTGATGATGGGTTCGCCATAAATATTTGTCCACTTAAAATATTGCAAAAGCTAGCCATGTCAACAAAGGATCTAAACCCAACTGAGGTAACCATTCGGGCTTATGACAACACCAAGAGACATGCCGAAGGAACTTTCAAAGTTGTTGTCAAGGCTGGTCCAATTGAATCTATTATTGAATTTGTTGTTTTGGACATACCTATTACCTTTGCCTTAATCCTGGGATGACCATGGTTTCATCCTCTTAGTGGAGTTCCTTCCATCCTTCATCAAAAGATCAAGTTCCCTAACGGAGATGAGACAATGGTCATTGAGGTCGAAGATAATGAGGTTGTTAATGCTCTAATGATTGAGAGGCCTCTCAATGGTTTCCAAGTAGCTACAATTTCTGATGATGAAGTAGTGGACTCTAAGGTCTTGAATATGATGAAGAACATGAGCTACCTTCCCGGAGCTGGTCTTGGAAAGGGCAAGCCCGGTTTGACAAAGCTTTTAGATTTCAAAACTCAAACTTGCAAGAAAGGGTTAGGGTATGAAGAAGCCAACAAAGATGTCCAGCCAAAGAAGAATGAGAAGATGAGCTTCCCGCCACTTGAAAAAATCTTTGTCAAACCTCCAGACATGGGACCACTCCAAGAAAATGCTGAGCCAATCATGTTCATGGAAAAGTTAATCTCGGGTTTTGAAATTTTTGCTAATGTTGCCGAGCTAGTGGAGCAAGTGAAGAAAGAGCTCACCTTGCCAGCCAACAAGAAGCCCAATCCAGAAGAAAAAAAGGAAGCTGTCCTGAAAGCCGAGAAGACTCCGGAGGAGATTGCTGCCCTAGTTGAAGAGAAGTTTAAAGATATTCTGCTTTATGATTTTGAGAAAAATGATTTTTATTTTGATTTTAATTTGTCTGCTTTGTATGAGGATGATGGTGTTTTCTTTTCCAAGATGAATGCAATAAAGTTTGATTTCACTTACTTGTGTGATGTTTGTCCTGATGGTTGTATACATTCAAATAGTGGTTACATGATCATCTTTAATATTAATTCTAAAGATACACAATCATTAAATTTGGGAACAATCGAAAATCCTAAAAACATTAGCATAACATCTGACCTTTCTCCTGATGAGAGAGAGAGATTTGAAAAGATATTCAAAAAATATGAAGAAGTATTTGCTTGGTCTTATGAGGATATGCCTGGAATAGATCGAGACATAGCCGAACATCTTATTCCTACTTACACTCACATGAAACCTATCAAGCAAAAACTTAGGTGATTAAGACCTGAGTGGGCTGAATTATTTAAAGAAGAGGTCACTAAACAAATACAAGTTAAGTTTCTTAAAGTGATAGAATATCCATATTGGCTAGCCAACATAGTACTCTTGCCAAAGAAAGATGGAAGAATTAGGGTCTGTGTGGACTATAGAGATTTAAACAAGGCTTCCCCTAAAGATGATTTTTCTTTACCCCATATAGATGTCCTCATTGATAGTGTGGCCTCTAGCATGCTACATTCATTTGTAGATGGATTCTCCAGATACAGCCAAGTGTTAATGGCCCAAGAGGATAAAGCCAAAACTGTTTTCATTACTACATGGGGTATATTTTGTTATAGGGTGATGTCGTTCGGCTTAAAGAATGTTGGAGCAACCTACCAAAGGATGGCCACCACATTATTTCATGACATGATGCACAAAGAAGTCAAAATATATGTTGATTATATGATGGTGAAATCAGATACGAGGGGACAACACTTCCAAAACTTAGAACTATTCTTCAATAAAGCATTGAAATATAAGCTAAGATTAAACCCGAAGAAGTGTGTGTTTAGGGTTACCTCAGGCAAATTATTGGGACATGTGATTGGTCCAAATGGCATTGAGATTGATCCTGACAAAGTTAAAGCAATCAGGGATATGCCAACCCCTAAGACGGAGAGAGAAGTTCGGGGATTCATTAGTAAATTACAATACATTAGCAAGTTTATAGCAAAGCTCACAACAATCTGTGAGCCTATCTTCAAGTTGCTTAAGAAGAATCAGCCGGTCTTGTGGAATGAAGAGTGTCAAAAGGCCTTTGAGCGAATAAAGGAGTATCTACTAAATCCACCTGTTTTGAAACCACCTAAACCCGATAAACCCTTGTTACTATACTTAGCAGTAGAAGAAGAGTCAATAGGAGCCATGCTAGCCCAAACAGATGAGTCAGGGATTGAGCATGCAGTTTACTATTTGAGTAGAAAGCTCCTACCTTATGAAATTAAGTATAGTATGATTGAAAAGACCTGTATAGCTGTGGTTTGGTCATCTAAGAAGTTGCGGAATTACTTTCAATCTTATAGTGTGTAAGCAATTTCCAGGTTGGATCCAATGAAGTACTTAAGGGAGACACCCTCTTTGATTGGGAAGTATGGGCGATGGTTGATAATATTGGAAGAATTTGAGATTGAGTATGTAACCAGGAAAACAATCAAAGGTAGAGCAGTGGCAAAATTCCTGGCCCAATAACCATTATCGGATAGCGAAGAGGTAGTCTTGGAATTTTTGGATGAACATTTAGAGGCCATTGAAGTACAAGGATGGAAACTGTATTTGACGGAGCAGTGAATAGGAAAGGAGCAGGTTTAGGAGTCATACTAGAATCGCCCAAAGGGGAACTTATCCCCTTAGCCAAAAAGTTGAAATTCAGGGCAACCAATAATATGGTGGAGTACGAAGCATGTATCTTTGGTTTGAAAACCCTAATGATTATGAAGGTGGATAAAGTGGATGTTTTGGTGATTCATTGCTAGTAGTATCCCAAGTAAATGGAGAGTGGGAGTTGAAAGAAGAGAAATTAAAACCATACCACTATTACTTGACCGTGATGAAGAAGAACTTTAAGGAGTGCAGGTTTATACACCTACCAAGAGAAGAAAACCAGATGGCTGATGCCCTAGCCACATTGGCTTCTGTATGGGAAAATCCTGTCAACTTGTTCCTCAAGCCTCTGATTTTGACCAGTTCATCAACTCCTTGCTTTGAATATGAGACAATCATGGAAACTGATACAAACCATGATGCATGGTATGATACTATAAGATGATTTTTAGAGGAAAGGGAATACCCGTCGAGGGCAACAATGAAAGAAAGAAGAGCCATAAGGCGGTGATCCTTGCAATACATCACCTTCCATAGAGAGTTATATCGAAGATGGCCTGATGGGGTGCATTTGAGGTGCTTGAGGAAGCTTGAAGTGGAGCATATCATGTTAGAAATACATGCGGGAAGTTACGGTCCACACATCAGTGGTTTGGCCCTAGTTAAGAAGAAAATTCGATAAGATTACTACTGGTTAACCATGGAGAGAGATTGCATTGAGTTTGTAAAGAAGTGCCAACAATGTTAGATGTATGGTAATTTAAATCACATGCCTCCTGAAGAATTGCATTTTATGTCTTCACCCTGGCCCTTTGCCACTTGGGGTATCGACATTATAGGAGAGATACATCCGACAGCCTCAAATGGTCACCATTTCATTATAGTAGTGGTAGATTATTTATCAAAATGGGTCAAAGCTAAATCCTTTAACAAACTGGGGGCAAGTCAAATGGCCAAATTTATTGAAAAGAATCTCATTTGCAGGTATAGGGCCCCACATAGTGTGATATCAGACAATGGGGTACAGTTTCAAGGAGCAGTAAGGACTTATTCTCGAAGTACTAAATCCATCATCACCGATCCTCTCCTTATAGACCAAAGGCTAATGGTGCAGTAGAAGCAACAAACAAGACAATTAAGCAGATCCTGTCCAAGATAACCAAGACATACAGGGATTGGTCGAAGATGCTTCCTTTTGCTTTGTGGGGATATAGAACAAGTGTGCGAATACCGAATGGAATGACACCGTTCTCTTTGGTTTATGGGATGGAAGTAGTGTTTCCAATTGAAATTGAGATCAAGTCGTTGAGAGTGGTCTTGGAAGCTGAACTGCCTAAAACAGAATGGGTAGTGAGCAGATATACACAATTGGCTTTAGAGGAGAGAAGGTTAAAAGCACTGTATCATCAATGATTGTATCAAAGGAGGATAGCTCGGGCTTACAATAGAAGGGTTAAGATAAGAAAACTCAGAGTCGGGGGTTTGGTGTTGAAACAATGTAAGTCTAACGTATCTGATCCAAGAGGGAAATTTAGGCCTAGCTGGGAAGGGCCATATGTTGTGAAAAAAGTCATGAACAAGGGTGCAGTGAAGTTATTAGACATAGATGGGAACGAGTTTAGTGAGCCAGTGGACATTGACAAGTTGAAGAGGTTTTATGTATAAAAAAAAGAGAGAAAGATAAAAAAAAGAGCTCGCTAGGTTGAAACCTAAAAGGGCAACGTAGGCACAAGTTAGAGCAGTCCGCTAGTTTCAAAAACCCAAAAGGGCAGGCTATGCAATAATTAGGGCTAAATGAGAGAAAATCATCAATTAGAAAGCCTGAAAGGGCTAGTTGGCAACAAGAGTGATCTTGTGCATGCTGACTTTGTGTTTGGTTGTTCCCTAATTTAATAAAGTAGAATTAATATTAAAATTGTTCCATGTGCACTGTTTTAAGTATTTCACCAAATATGGATAAAATGAAATAAACACAATAGCAAAAGGTGATGAAAAATTATGAAAGGAAAAGAAACATCTCTTATTATTACTTTCATTTTTTTTCATCCTAACAATACACTTTCTAAAGAAATTGACAAATGTAAAATCTATGGCAGACGATAAGTGTAACGTGCAAGCTAGCTTTACTTCAGCCTATCCAAGTAGGCTTCAGTCAGACAAGGCATGTCTAAATCAGAAGTGAATTCAGAACCTCGAGGCTCAGCTCCATACTGACAGTCAAGCCGGCGAGGATCATAGCAAGTACCTTGATGAAGAGCAGCAAGAGGAACATACATCAAGTATGTCTGCATGGTGATATGAGAAATCTTCCACCAAGGTACCAACGGATGTTGACTTCAGCGCGTGAGTGGATCCAGTCAACCCAGTCAGCATATGAAGAAGCAGGGTGGAGTAGTTTTCTAGCAGAATGATGTCGTGGCAGATATCTGGCAAAATCCATAGATGGAGTATCAAGTAAGCAAAGATGCTCCTAAAGCCAAATCTGTGAAGAAAAAATTAAAAATTTAAAAAAAGGTCCGCTAAGTTGAAAACCCACAAGGGTAGCTTAGGCAAAAATTAGGATAGCTTACTAGTTCAGAAAACCCACATGGGTGGACTAGGCAAAAATTAGAGCAATATAAAATATAATAAAAGAAGGGGTCCGCTAAGTTGAAACCCGCAAGGGCAGCTTAGGCAAAAATTAGGATAGCTCGCTAGTTCCGAAAACCCGGATGGGTAGACTAGGCAAAAATTAGAGTAATAAAAAAATAAAAAAAATAACCTAAATTGAAAACTTGAAAGGGAAGTTTAGGTAATTACATGAAGCAACAATGGATTCTCGGTCAGTTTCTTTGATAATCCCAATTTAAGTTGGTCTAATCCAACTAAAGTCTCGGCTAAGATCACGGGTATCGGCGACAAGCCTCCTTCCATTTGGTCCATGATATCCAATACTTGTGGATCAATATCAACATTATAAGAAACAAGAAATAATTGGCCAAGCAAGCATAGACAAGGCATACATCCCCATGCCTTAGCAGAAGCCAAATGAGAAAGGAAAAAGTTAATAAAGGGACCAAGCAGAATTTTTTCACCTCTCATCAACTGTAGAACTTCGGGCTTTGAAAGTTGAAATAACATCTGCATCTTTTGTTTCTTGGAAATCAATATAGGTAACTCCATTTGTTGATTGCTTAGATATCCAAGGATGGCCTCAAATTCTTCAATCATGGGACATATTTTGAAGCCATTAATTTTAAATGTCCTAGAATTCACGTTCCAAAAAGAAGCCATGGCATGTAAAAAAGAATGGTCCAATTTAACATTTTGAAAGCACTTCAAAGTATTGATTTTTGACCAAGATATTTGTTTCCAATGAATGGCATTCATATTTTTAAATAGAACTTTTATTTTCTTTAAATTGAGTTTGGTCATTATTGATGACTGAAGAAAAATTAGAATTGTTAAAAGGAATTTTTGCATTGAAGTAGAAAATCTCCTGGTTTCTGTATGAAATTGTGGCATGAAAAGAGATTTATATGGGATGATTGTGCTATTCCAAAATTGATAAGGAAAAGTGTGAGACCGAGATGCGCAAGGATAAGGAATTGGCGATGAAAGGATCTTGAATTGCCGCGTTGCCTTTGGTTTTGTAGGTTAGTGATACCGTGAAAATATTAATTGTGAAGAGGAAAGTTTAATAATTCCATCGTAGTAATAACGATGATAAAAGAAAAAAGAAAAAAAAAGAGTAGCAGTAAAATAAAATTATATATCATCATTATTATTTTTATCATTATACTTATTATACAATATTTCCTCAATTGATACAATACTCATACATTTCTAAGAATGAGATGGTGGATCATGATCAAACGAAGCCTTAAAAAAGTCATCACCTATTGAAGAAGGAGGCATATCACCCATCCCAAGTCCGCCCGAAGTAGGAGCACCTGAATCTCTATTACCTTGAAATTAAGATCTGTAACGGTCCTCATCCGAAGTAGACGAAAGGATCTCATGGTCATCAGCTTGGGGACCTCTAGATGAAGAAGCACTAGGATCTCTTATCCCCTGAAACCGAAAGTCTCGAAAATCTTGCTCTGACTGGTGATACAATTTTTCAAAATGGGAAACATGTTGACGACTAGCAGCCAACTCTTCTTGAAGTTTCTTGTTTTGTTCCTCAAGCATCCTCTATGAGGCAGAAAGGAAAAGAGTAAGAGCATACATAATCATGCATACATATAGCATAAATTATCATGGAACAAGAAAACCTACCAGTTAATTCATATCAATGCCCTGTGGATGAGATGGCATCTCCGGTTGATTAGAATGAACGAATGGAGGAGCAGTGAAAGAAGGTCCAGCCTCATGACCAAACGAGCCAGCAGCCTACAACAATCATTAAAAAAGTCAAAACAAGTTAAGAAAGAAGCAATTGCAACAAAAAAAAATGGTAAAAGTTTACCTGAGAAGTGCTAACCTCGAGATGTGAGACAGACTCTCTTCCCTCTCCGTGATACTACTCCTCATCTCTATCCTCATTTTTCTCAGGAATCTCCCATACACCAACAGGGGATACATCAAAGTTCAAGAGCCCTATTTGAATAAACTAGGTATAAGATGCACCCGGTGGATAGAGAAAGGTTTCAACATCATAACCATGCCGAGCCAACCACCATGCATTCTCCGGCATGGATGTGATATTTAAAGTATACTCCGGGCAATGCATCAGGATCCTCCACTGCTCAGGACCAAAGAACCACTCATATACTCTCTCTCCAAAAAACCAGCCACTAGACACAGGGCCGGCAATGACTCGGCAGGTATGTTGAAAAGGTAGTGCAGCATTCATAGAGGAAGTCCAATTTGTCCGCTCTTTTGTGTTCCACCAGGCCAAATTAACCTATAAAATGACATAAGGTAAGTGAACTTTTATATAAATTTTAAAGTATACTAATGCTATTTTACCTAACCCCAGGTTAAGCAACTCAAGAGATAGTGTTGGGTGTGCACATGGTGAGAGCCGAAAACTTCTACACGATTTGACAATCAAAAATTTAATCTCAGATACCCAACTCTCTCTTGGGAAATGCCAGGCACCCTCACAAGATTGTGCTCATATGCCCATATCTACAACAATAATAAAAATCAAATTCATGCAAGAATAAGAATGGATTTGACATTGGTGGAAGAAGAGTACCTCGACAACCACCATAAAGCAAACAAAAGACTTCTTATTTCTGTAAAATTTTTCAAGTCCATGGTAAAGATAGGTAAGGCCAGCTTCATCCCAGCCGTAAAGCGGTACCATACTCATATCAGTAAGGGCCCTCAGCACCGATAAATGGATGGCAGATTCGGTGCTACCTAAAATGGTCGACCCGACCAAATACAGTAAAAATCCTCGAGCATATTGTTTGGCTATATCTCTACGAACCCTGTAACATCCTAAAATTTTTTAAAATTTTTAATTTTTGAAAAATTGGATTAAATAAATTATAATTTAAAAGGATAAATTAAATTAATGGTTTTAAATGAAAAATGAAGGGATTTTAAATAAAAAAAAGTGGAATATAAATGTGATATATATGTAAAATATACATAACATATAAAAGTCAACACTTTTTAAAAGAAAAGGGTATTTTGGTAATTAAATCTTATAAATTCAAAATTAATAAAATAATTCAAAAATAAATTATTTTTGAATGGAAGAGGGAAATTAGGACTTTTAATTTATTAAAAAATAAATAATTAAATATTAAATTATTTTAATATATATATATATATGTGGTTAAAAAAAAGATGAAAGGAAAAGAATATAAAAGTCTTCATCTTCTTCTTCTTCTTCTTCTTCTTCAAGAATGTGTTTTCCATGGGAGTTTGAAGACCAAGGATTTTGCTTCTTCCATACTCCATAAATTGAAGGAATTAACAAGTTTCAAGTGGATTTTGGTGATTTCCACCAAAATTAGTAAGTTTCCATCTCTTTTCTTTAAATTCCTTGGAAATTTGGATTATGTGAGAATTTGAATTTTTATGTAGGATGTTATAATTGTTGGAATTGGTGTGTATGATGTTATTTTGGGTAGTTAACAATGATTCTAAGGTTAGATCGAAGAGATGATAGAGTTTGGTTAAAGAATGGTGAAGAGATAGAATTTAGGGTTATGGATTTTTGGGGTTTTGAAAACATGAACTTTAATTGTGCAGATTGGTTCTAAATGAGTTGTTTTGATTCATAAACAAGTATTTTAAAGTCAAATATTGGATTTGGTGGTGTTGGGTTGGAGTTTGAGATTGGAAGTGGAGATTTAGGGTTTTGGAAAAGTGATTTTCCAAAGTGGTTGAATTGTGTGATTTTATTTGTTTAAGCATGTTGTTTAGTGTTAAAAGTGATGAATATAAGCTTAGAATGAGTAATGGATTGTGTTGGAATGGAAAACCTTCAATGGGGGAAGGTTATGCCATTTTTGAGATTTTGTGTATAAGAGTATTTTTTATAATGTAAATGATTTAAATGTTTTAAAATATGTTTCTAATAATATAAATAACCTTAAAACACTAATTTAATTGTAGTAGAATGGAATTTCAATGTTGAAGTAAGGAAAGGCTAAAGTTTTGAAAATTTGTAGGAGTGATGTGTAATTATGGTTTAATATTGGAAATGCCATTAAATATGATACTAAATGATTATTTGTTATCACATTTGATTTAGGCATTGAGGGAGGTTGATTTGCTTTATCAAAGTGGTGAAGGGCAAATTGGAAGATTGGATTGAAGGTTGTTTTTAGTTTTCTTTGGGTTGCTAGTGGAGGTATGTACAAACTTTGAATATAATGTTTATATTTGCATAACATTTGGACTTAACACATTTTGGTTGGAAAATGTGTTAAGCTACTTAGTTCATTGATTGTGTATGAATAATGTAATATGACATTTGTAATGTCATATATGTGTTAAATGCATTGTGAAAAGCCATTGATAATGGCTAATTTGTGTAACATGTGAAATATGCATATTATGTGAAAATACCCAAAGTAATTGGGTAATGTGTTGTGAATGCAAAAATGAGATATGTGTAATAATGAAATGAATTTATATTGATAAAAATGAGAAAAGTGAGAAAAGTGAGAAAGATGTGAAAGATGTGAAAAATGAGAAAAGTGAGAAAAAAAAGTGAAAATAAGGCAATGTGCCTAGATTGAATATGTAAAAAATGAGAAAGAGATTAATAATGAGAATTATGAATAAATTGCGTGCCTAGTATGTTATTCAATTTTTAGAGTTCTGGGTTTGGCGGCATGCCTATGATTGCCTACGGGCTAAACGCTGGAATGGTGAAAAGACTGGGTCGTAAGCCAAGCCAGCTAATAAATATGTTGTTTTTGGGGTGAAAAGACTAGGTCGTAAGCCTCAAAATCTGTAGCAGTCTAGCCGGGTTAAGGACCAAGATACTAGGGCCCAATGGTCTAGCCGGGTTGAGGTCCAAGAGACTGGGGCTGTTACATTATCCATGGATATATATATATTGCCTACGGGGCTAGACACATGGTGTCATTATAGACTAAAGCAGTAACTCTGAAATTTGAATAGCATATTAGATCCTTTTTGGGCCCATGCTTGTCTTTGTTTTAATGTGAATTATGAATTATGATACAATTGAGCAATATAATATTTTGAGTTGTGCTTATGAAATATTTGAAAAATATAAGAAAGTGGATTGATGTGACTTCTATATGCATTGTGCATTTGGTATTGCATTGCGTTACACTATTATTATCAAAGTTTGTACCACTAGACTTCGGCTTAGCTCGATTATTTCCATCGCGCAAGTGACAGGGTAGACCCAGTTGAGCTAGAGAGTTCTTCTAGACCAAGTCAGGTCTAGACTTGAGGTTGAGCTTGTTGAGTTACTATCGAGATCAGAAACACTACCAGCAGCATGTATATATTTTTATGTTATTGTACATTTTGAGTATTATTCATAATATGTTATATTTTGAATTTTACGTATTGTATATTATAAAGAATGTTTGGGTCAATGTATTTGAAATGGGAGAGTAAGTGTGTTTTAAATTATATATATCTATATATATATAAATGTTTGAGAAACTTGGTGAAATTGAGAAGTATGGTTGAGATGGTGATTGGAAATTATTTGGGAATATTTTCTTTTTGCAGGTTGTGTTTTGATAAATTTTGGGATAATCCAAATTATAGACAAAACTCTGGTGAATTTTTTTTCCAAAGATTTATATATATATTATTTATTTTGTGTTCTTATAACAAGTAAAGAATATTTTTATTATATTTAATTTTTATATATTTTGAATTTGAAATTTTAAATTGGAAATGTGAAATTTTTTTATTAAACTAGTCTGTGACATTTTTGTACAGTATGTGCGTATTTTACATATGCTGAAAATATGTATTGTACGTATATATGGCATAAGGGTGTTACATTTATTTTAGTATCAGAGCCTAGGTTTGAGGTTCTCGACCTAGGTGGGATGATAGAGAGAGAAAATGGGGGGATTTGAAAAATAGTTTTTAATTGTAATACATGCATTGGCACTAGCAGTTTCTGATCTCTGATATAGTATTTTCTACTTTGTTTGCAGATATAGGTAGTTATGGCGTCTCGGCTGCATCAGGTTGCTGAGGGTAGTGCAGAGAGTGTGGCTCTAGATGGGGGTAGAGATGGAGATAGAGTTGTATCTGCTAGTGACACGTCTGTTTCTGTGCCTGCGAGACCAGCAGCTAATGAGGTTCTGCCTGGCTGGGATGGCATATGGTAGAGTTGTTGAGTCAGGCTCCAGTTCCACAGCCGCCACAGTCGCAGCCGCAATTGCCGGTGAGGCAGTATGATAAATTGAGAAAGTATGGAGCTGAGGACTTTGTTGGTACTACAGATCCTGCTGTAGCAAAACAGTGGCTAGACCGGGTTCAGAGGATATTTATTCAGTTATAGGCTAGTCCAGAAGAGAAGTTTGATTATGCCAGATCTCTTCTGCAGAGAGATGCATATGAATGATGGAAGATGGTTTCACATGCTTTGGATGATCCACCAGTCCTGACATATGATGATTTCCTGCGGGAATTTGAGCAGAAGTATACTCCGAGAGAGTATAAAGATGCAAAGAAGATGGAGTTCCTGAGTTTGAGATAGGATACCAGGACAGTGACCGAGTATGAGATCGAGTTTATTCGGTTGAGTCACTATGCTGGTGGGATCATTTCTGACGAGTTTGACAGGTGTAGGAGGTTTGAGGAGGGACTGAGACCCTCTATCATGTGCATCATTGCAGGCTCTTGGTATCAGAATTTTTCCCAGTTAGTTACAGCTGTCAGGGTTGAGGAGACCAGAGTTAGGAGATCCCAGAGTGAGGCAGGGTCTTCATCAGTGAAGAGAGGCCGAGGGGGACATTTTCAGAGGTTTAGTAGGAGTTAGGGGCAGTTTGGCAGGTCAATACAATAGCAGAGACAGAGACAGAGACCTTTAGTTTCAGTGGCTAGTGCTCCAACTCCAGTGGCTCAGAGACCTACTCCACCTACTTGCGTTCATTGTGGTAGAG
Organism: Garcia nutans; assembly: GCA_947685225.1. Taxonomy (NCBI): domain Eukaryota; kingdom Viridiplantae; phylum Streptophyta; class Magnoliopsida; order Malpighiales; family Euphorbiaceae; genus Garcia; species Garcia nutans. Next base: position 7,073,510 of record CANTUV010000003.1, on the reverse strand, counting down.
TACACGGAGGTGTCTGCTGGTGGAGAGGTGCTTTGGGAGTGTGTTTTAGATGTGGGTCGTCAGACCATTTTATCAGAGATTGTCTCGAGCCACCAGAGGTTAGGCAGGCAGATACTGCATCTTCTCGACCCAGTGTCACAGGGGGTCATGGTGGCAGAGGTTTTAGTAGAGGTGGTCGACCTGGGTTTATTCAGAAAGGAGGCTCTACATCCAGAGGCAGTAGGCCAGATGAGGCTAGGCAATCTCAGCTGGTTTATGTGATGCAGAGGCAGCCGGATGCTTCAGCCATCATTATAGGTACATTTTCTTTATTTGGTATTTTAGTCCTTGCTCTATTAGATCCTGGATCTACGCATTCATACATAAGTGCATCCATCTTGCCTATGTCTGAATTGCATTCTGAGTCCTTAGGATTTGATGTCTTGGTGACAAATCCTTTAGGGCATAGTGTTGTAGTGAGCAGGGTGCACCGAGATAGTCCAGTTGTTGTTTAGGATGAGGAGTTTCTCGATGACCTGTTGAGATGCCTTTCAGGGAATATGATCTAATTTTGAGCATGGATTGGTTATCCAAGCATGGGGCTGTGGTAGACTGTCAGAAGAAATATTGTACTTTGAGAATACATGATGGTAGGGATGTGATGGTATCTGGTGAACAAAGGTATCTTTCATCCATGTTTGTTTCAGCTGGGAGGATGATTCGGAAGGGATGTGAGGCTTATCTAGCTCATGTTGTAGATACTAGAGTAGTGGCATCCCTGCTTGAAAGTATACCCACAGTTGCCGAGTTTCAAGATGTTTTCCCTGATGGGTTGCTAGGGGTACCTCCTGAGAGAGAAGTGGAGTTTGGTATCGATTTGTTGCCTGGTACCACTCCTATCTCTATTACCTCTTATCGGATGGCACTTGCTGAGTTGAAAGAGTTGAAGGTGTAGTTGCAGGAGTTATTAGATAAAGGGTTTATCCGCCTTAGTGTGTCCCCATGGGGAGCGCCTGTGTTGTTTGTGAAGAAGAAGGATGGCACCATGAAAAAGAGAAAAATATACACAAAAAAAGAAAAATAATGAAAAATAATTTGCTGTTAAAATAAATAATTACCTTGGTCTTTTGATTGGAACTGCGATGAAGCTACATCTCGGCTAGTAGACTTATATTTCCATTTTTTATGCTACCGAATAAACTCCAATAACTCAACATTAGATCGAGTTCCTAATCTTAAAGCATGCATTTTCTCCTCAACTCTATGCTAAACTCTCTGATATAAAAAATGTATAAGTATGGATGAAATGAAGAAATGAGCCGAGATTTATATAGAAAAATTGCAAGGGAAAAAGATAAAAATAAAAAGAGGAAAACAATATTCTCGTGAAAAAAAAAAGAAAAAATAAATGTTATTATTGATAAATAGTAAATGACTATTTACAAATAGTAAATAAATAGTTGATGAATAGTATATAAATAGTAACTATACAGTGAATAAATAGGAAACTCAATTATTCAATTCAATCATTCAGATACTTGCGTGTATATAAATATTTTTACACTTTTAAAATATTTTTACACGCAGGGGGCAAAAAGATATGGGCATGGTAAAAATTAGCTAAATTTTTTGCAAATTCTTTTAGTATCCTACTGACTACAATTATTTTTTGCAGACATTTAAATCTCTCTTAGCTTAGGTCCAGAACCTAAATTTCCTCTTAAGTCTAGAACTTAGCTCGGGTCCAGAACCCAAATTATTTTTAAGTCCAGAACTTAGCTCGGGTCCAGAACCCAAATCTCTTTTAAGTCAAAAACTTAGCTTGGGTCCAGAATCCAAATTACCCTTAAGTCCAGAACTTAGCTCGGGTCCAGAACCCAAATTACCCTTAAGTTCAGAACTTAGCTCGGATTTAGAACCCAAATCTCTCTTAAGTCTAGAACTTAGATCGGGTCCAGAATCCAAATTACCCTTAAGTCCAGAACTTAGCTCGGGTCCATAATTCAAATTACCCTTAAGTCTAGAACTTACCCCGGGTCCAAAACCCAAATCCTAAATCTAGTTCGGATCCAGAACTCAAATTATTTTTGAGTTTAGAGCTCAAGCCAACCTTGGAAGTCCAGCATGGCTTCAAACCCAGTCAAAAATCACATTGTTTTTCACTCTCTTTTGCCGCAGTCTCAGATCGCTCAAGTAGGGGGCAAACTATAGACCCTTAATTTTTGACCCAGTATGGTCCAATATTTTTTAGTCCAAAATAATTTTTATGGTATTTTAATTAAATAATATTTATTTTAGTATTTATTATTTATAATTTTTAATAAAAATAAAAAAGGATAATAGTAAAAAAGTAGAAAATAATAAATAAATAAAAATCGGCGACGAAGTGAATTGGCTGGCCCGCCCTCGCTAGCAATTTTTGGCCTGCAGCAATTTTTTTTTTAGCCAGCGCAGTTTTTCCGAAACCGAATTCTATTTGGTTTTGATTTATTTTCCTAATGATTTTAATTTCCTTGGACAATTAGAATTAGGTTTGAATTTTTTCCTATAAATACCACATTAAAACACTTCAGAAAAGGGAGGGGAAAAAAAGGAGACAGAAAACCCTAGGAGAAGAGACGGCAAAAAGGAATTAGCAGCAAGTAAGCACTCATCAATCATCAATCCATCAAAGACAACAACATTGCCTTTGTTATTGTTCATCAAGAAATCAATTTTTTGGTGGAACCGACTATGCAGGTTTGATCTTTAATCATAAATTATATGTTCACAGTAGCTTTGCTTTCTTTGATTAATAAGAATATGCAGTAACTTGATCTTTGTTTTAATAACCTTAATTGTTCACTTTAGTTAATACATTAATCAGTTGGTTTTCAAAACTCCACTTGCATGTTTTATAAAATATAAAAACTTAAAATAATCCAGTAGCCTAAATCATTGATTAAATTATCAAAAACCCTAAATTATTCTTCTGTTTCCAAAACTTCAAAAACCCTAAATTAATCTTTTGTTTCCAAAACTTTAAAAACCCTAAATTGTTCTTTTGTTTCCAAAACTTTAAAAACCCTAAATTGTTCTTTTGTTTCCAAAACTTTAAAACCCTAAACTGTCCTTCTGTTTCCAAAACTTTAAAACCCTAAATTATTTTTCCTCGAACTATTTTCTTAATCATCTAAACCCTAACTTTTTTATCCAAAACTTCAAAGTGTCTTCTTAATTCTCCAAACCCTAATCTTCTTTACAGTTTCTAAAAACTTTAATCATAATTATTTCTATAAAACTCTAAACTATTTTCTTAAATCCTAAGATCGAATATGTGTTCCAAAATATCAAAAACCCTAAACTATCTTATTTATTCTCAAAACCCAATCCAGTAAAGTCTAGTTTTCTTAAACCCTAATTCTTAAAACATCAAAAATTTATGACAAGTTCATCAACACCCTAAAGCCCAAATCCAGTGAGTTTAAAACCCAATCTAGTAAATCAAAATCCTAATTCTTAACTCAGTAACCACAATCCAGTAACCGTGAGTCCTAAACCCTAAATGTCTTAAGGTTCCAAAACCCTAATTTCATGATGTTATCCTTAAACCCTAATTTGATTAACCAAAAACCTTATTACTTTCTCAAATGTATAAAATCTTAATCAATTCTATTTTTCCAAAAACCCTCACAGTAGCCTAAATAATAATAATAATAATTTCAAATTCCAAAATCCTAAATGTTAATTAAAGAATCTTAAATTGAGACAAACTTAAATTTGTATCTTTATTTTCTTTATTTAATTTTAGATTTGATTATGTAGTTTATTATATGTTTTGATGGTTGATTTATTTAATTTCAATGCTTGATTTATTTAATTTATTATGGATGGATATTTTCTTTATTATTATGTTTATTATTTGTTTGTTTTGATATTAAAATTGTAAGAGGTATGTTTCCACTTTGTGGGTACCTCATTAATTAATTTTCATGTAATTTAAATTGCTTTTATATTTTGAACTAATGTAAAGGATATGTTTCCACCTTTTGGTGGGTGTCCTATTTAGTTTTAGACATGAATGATGTAAGGATATGTTTCTATCCTTGGATGGGTGTCCATTTATTTGCTTTGTTTGGACATTGGCTTTGATTTTAATATAATGATGCTTTATTTTAATTGTTGCATGTAATATGGATAATATTGTTATAATTAAGAATTTTATAATATTAAGACCTGCAAATGAGGCCAGTCCCATATGTACCTAACTTTCCGAATCCATTAGGGGGTTGGGGATTCCTTAGGAATCGAGTCATCCACCCCTTTCTTTTTCCCTATCCGTCCGGGTGGCGACTCCATTTTCTCCAGGCTTAGGCCCATGTTCTCTAAGGCCCCGAGCCTAAACAGTGCCGAAGTTGCAAGAACCATTCCACCAGGAGTGGGGGCGAAAATCCCCGCTCACAACACCCAGTATATATAAAATATGCATATAAAGTATAAGAATGCCACAACTCAATTCAATAAAAATTTTTGCATTCCTAATTCAAATTCCTAAATACTTTAAAATATATATTTAAATAGTAAATAAAATATTCTTTATTAATTATAAGTACCCAAAATAAGTATTTAATATAAAAATCTCTGAAAAAAATTTGTCAAAATTTTTTCTGTAATTTGAACATTCTAAAAATTTCAACAACACTCAACCTGCAAAAAAATACACTCCCAATAAATATAAATTAAACATTTCACCTTAACTTCTCAAACTCCTCCCATTTTCTCAAAACATTTATATATGTACACATATACATATTTCCATATTATACAATTTATCCGAAATGCACTTGATAATTTACAAAACACTTAAAAACATAGACATAATATACATAGTGACAAAATGTACTATAGAATAGAATATATACATAGTGGCACCTAGTTCTGATCTTGAAGCAGCAAAATCACCTCAAATTAACCTCAAGTCTAGACCCGATCAGGTCTAGATGAACTCTTCGAATCTACCGAATTAACCCTGTCACCTGCGCAATGAATTCAATCATGATAAGCTAAAAACCTAGTGGTATATACTTTAATAATAATGAAACTTTAAAAGATAGACAATGCATTATGATGTATCATGACATTTCATAATGTAGTATGCAATTTCCCTTTTACTTCACATTTATCAATTTTTCTAAACATCACATTAACACATACACAAGCATTGAGCCCAACTAACCTAGCACATTATTCAAATCCCAGAGTTACTGTTTTGGTTTAATTTGACACCCAGTGTCTAGCCCGAAGGCAAATCATAGTGACATCCAATGTCTAGCCTGAAGGTAAATCATATATCAGTGACGTCCAGTGCCTAGCCCCGAAAGTAAATAATGAGAATAATCTCATAGGCATGCCACCATGCAAAACTATGAAAATTGAATAATATATTAAGCAACACAAAAATAGTTGATATTTTCCATAATCAATTTTGTAATATCCCCATGTGTGCCCTAGAAGTTTTAATTCAATTGTTGTTTGATTTGAATTTAATGTACATATGTTTTAGCAAAGGAAATGATTGTGTTAATGGAATGTATATGTTGTATATATGTTAATATATATAACATATAAGTTGGTCAAATGGAGAGTCAAGGGGAGAAGATATTTTTAATTTGGGATGAGTGCAATTACTAAATAGGGCATGTGGATGAAGGATAGTTAGAACAAGTGAGAAGAGGGTATGTTGGTAATTGCCTTTTTAGAATTGCTTGGTGGAGATTTAAAGAGATGATAATTTGACTTTTCTTTATCATCTTTTCTTCTTTTCTCTTATGGTGGCCGGCTCATCCAAAGACAAAAGGGAGCAAGAGAGCAAGAGAGGTTCTTGAAGTTCTAAGCTCAAATTGAAGGAGGAATCAAAGGATTTGGTGGGAGATTTGTGAAATTTCTTCATCTAAAGTAAGTACTCTCTTGTTTTCCTTTGGTATTTTGAAGATGTGTTTGAAGTGTGTTGTGATTTGATAATATTATGATTTGGTATGTTTGAGATGAGTTTCTAAATGTTGAAATTGATTGTGAGTTAATTTAGTGTTGGTTTGGTTTTGGTTAAAGATGGTAGGTTAAAAGTGATGTTGTTTTTTTTAGGGTTTTGAAGTGGAAGGTGATTAAATGTGTTGATGATGGGTTGTTAAGGTAAATATTGTGGTAAACATGTGAAATATGTGTTTAGAACATGGATTATATTCATTTGAATTATGATATATTGTGTATAATGTAATTGAGTGCAACCAAAGAAGACTTGGTTATGTTTAGGGTTTCATTCCATGAGTGACACGGCCAAAAGCAAGGAGAGACACGGCCAATTCATGAGAGACACGGCCAAGTCAAGGAAATTTGGGCCGTGTTGGATTGATTTTGGAGAGACACGGCCGTGTCCCATGCCTGTGTTTGTTACTGCCAATTGGTTTTGAGAGACACGGCCACAAGCTTGGCCGTGTCCCTTGAGTGTGTTGGTTACTGTGTTTGGTTTTTGTTCTTCTTACATGATTGAGTTTGAACTTCTATTTGATAATGCATATGATATTATATGAACAAGGTGATGTAATATGCATTGTGAAACTTGTGAATGGCAATGTGTTATATGAATAAAGTATCTTGAAATGTTATACCAATGATGCTATGTGAATAATATGAATTGAGATATAATATGATGATGCTAGATGAATGATATGAATTGAGATACAACATGATATGAGGCCATTGTGCTTGGCTATGATAACTCAAATGTGATGTGAAGCCATTGTGTTTGGCTATGATGATTCAATTGAAAGAACATAAGGCATGTTTGCCTAATTGATGATGAGAATTGAGAATGAAATAATAAATGAATTGTGTGTCTAATGTGTTATTCATTTTCAGAGTTTTGTTGTTGGTGGCATGCCCATTTGTTACATTCTCTTGAAGTTAGGTTGGATTTGATCCTTGAAGCCTAATTGAGATGTTACAACCCTTGAAGCTAGGTTGGATTGGTTCTTGAAGCCAAGTTGGGTTGATACTTAGCATGCCTTGTTTCCCCTTGAAGCTTGGTTGAACCTAAATCCTTGAAGCCTAGTTGGGTTTATGATAATAATAAATGTGATAACAAAACCTAAGCATTAACTCTGAAAGTTGAATGGCATATTAGTGTGTCTTGGGCCCATGCTTGTCTTTGTTTAATGTGATTCATGAATGGTAAAATGATTAACTAATGAGATATATGGAAGGATATTGAAATGTGATATGTTTATATATGTGGTTATTGAAATATAAAGGTATGTGATTATCCTTTCATCTATGATATTGACTTGAGAAATCAAATGTGTGACATTGCATTGCCTTATAGTATAGTGTTGGTATATTTTGTACTACTAAGCCGTTGGCTTAGCGCAATATTGTTTGATCGCGCAGGTAACAGAGTTGAACCAGAGAGCTCCTCAAGACCAAGTGAGAGTGGACATTGAAGAGTTGTTTTGGGACTTAAAGATCAGAGAAGAGCTGCCAATCATGTATATATATTCTATGTTTTGTAAACCTTGATTTATAACGTATTTGTAATAACTTCCGCTGTGAATTATTAAACATTTTGTATATAGTGTCTTTTGGATTTCTTTATTTGTTTGAAATTGGCTTCACTTATTTACAAAGATATTTGTTGTGTCTTTTTAAACCGTGGCATTTTCTATATTCAGTATACGTATATTACGATCGTTTAAGCATGCTTGGTACGTATACAGGGTATAGAGGTGTTACAAATTTTCCTAATCTCATTGCCTTTTTTCTCATATTTCTCATTCATCATAATGCCAAATCACTTTAATTCATTATATATTATCATTTCATTACAATGTATGCTATTTAGCATTACAATCATTTACCCAAACATTTTTGGGTTATTTTCACATAATGCACATAAATCACATTTCACTCATTTTAGCCATTAACCATGGCTTTTCAAAATGTATGTAATGCATATACATCATTTTACATATCATATCACAATGTATATGAATATTCAAATAACCAAGTAACTTAACACATTTTCTATCTAAAATGTGTTAAGCCCAAATTAAATGCAAGGATATTTAAATTATCAAAAGTATGTACTTACCTCAATTAACACTCAAATTCAAGCTAAAGTATTACTTTAACTTCCACTTCCAAATTGCCCTTCAACACTAAGGATGAAAAAAAATTTTCCACCTAATGCCTATTCAAAATGTGAGTAAATAAAATCATTTATAGTCACATTTTAAGGCATTTCAAATATCAAACTCCAATTAAATCACATTTCTATAAATTTTTCATATTTTTCCTTTCCTTACTTTAATATTAGAATTCCATCCATTACATTTTAATTGGTGTTTTAAGTTTATTTTTATCATTAAAAACATATTAGAACATGATTTAACCAATTAAATTTAATAAACATATATTCTTTAACAAAACCCTAAAATGCCATAACCTTCATCAATTATGGTTCTTCATTCAAACTTATTCCAAATGCTAATTTAAGCCCATTTCCATCATTAAAATCTTTTAATAACATGATTTGTACATTAAAATCAATTAAATAACCATACTTTGAAAATTCCCATCCAAAACCCTAAATTTAACACTACCTCTCTCAATCTCTAACAAATTTGATTAAATCCATCATTTGACATTAAAATCCTTGTTTAGGCATCAAAAAAACATCATACACACTAATTCTAACAATTAAAACACATAATTGAAAATTCTCAAATTAAACATAACCCTAAACCATCTTCTTCATCCAACTCAACCCAAACTTAATATTTTCTTCTATCTAACTTAAAAATCATTACCTACTACTCAAAATAGCATCATACATACCCCATTCAAGCAATTAAATCATGCTATATCAAAATCCCAAATCCAACATATTCATAGTTTTCATAAAACTTAGAAGTTGGTAAGAAAGCTTACCAATTAGTGAAGAAATTACAAAAACTCCACTTAATTCTTGAAAATCCCTTCAATCCTTGATGTATGGAAGAAGAAAAAACCTTGCTCCTTTAACCATGGAGGTTCGGCCACCCTTTGAAGAAGAAGAAGATGGCATGAATTTTTGTTTTTCTCATTCCTTCCACTTATTTTAAGACCATATATATATATAATAATTTAATATTTTTAATTAATTAATTATTTTAAAAATTGTTAATTTTTTCTCTTTCAATCATAAATAATTTATTTTTAAATTATTTAATTAATTTTAATTTTATAAAACATAATTACAATTTTTCCATATGACCTTTGACTTTCTTCTTTCAATGTTGATTTTTTTATATGTTTATATATTCCATATATATGTCACATGTACAATCCATTTTCTCACTTCTAACCCTTTAATTTTTAATTTAAATTATTTATTTAATTTATTTAATTTAATTTTTGAAAATTACAAATGTTACATAATGGTTCTTGCAACTACGACTTTGTTAGGCTAAGGGCCTTAGAAAACACGGGGCTAAACCTGGTGAAATAGAGTCACCACCTGGACGGGCTGGAAAAATAGAAAGATGTGGATGACTCGATTCCTAAAGAATTTCCAACCCCTTATTGGGTTCAAAAAAGTTGGTTACGCATCGGGAAGATGAGAAATGGTTCAGCACCCCTATAACGCCCTGTTCATTGAAACCGGCCTCCTTTTCAGGTCTAAATATTATTGAATTCTTAAATATTATAATATTATCCATACTACAAGCAATTATTGAAATAAGTAATCATTATATTATAAATCAAATAAAAAAATAAAATGGAAGATGGAAACATGCCCTTACAAGTCTTCAAATATGAACATAGAAAATAAATAAAATAGTACACACACCAAAAGGTGCAAACATGTCCCTTACAATTTTTTCAAAGTCTTTAAATAAATTAAATTATAGAAAATAAATAAATTAAACAAATAAGATGCCTAAGAGTGAAAACATGCCTTTTACATCCTTAAAAAATCCAAATAATAAAATTAACACCATTCAACCATTCATAGCAAAACAAATAATCCAAACATATAGTTTAATAATCACAATAATAATAATAAATTAGAGTTTAATAAAAAAAATTAAGGTTAATCACAAAATGCAATCCACAAATAAATATTGACCCAATTAACGAGGTATTGCGTATGCAGTCTCGCTAGTCGATTAGCGGGCGGGAGTCAACGGGTTACATGATATGATTTTATTAGAGAATTAGGATTTCTATCTAAACTAGGTGTTATATTTATACAAATTAGGATTTTTTAGGTTTTAGAAATAAGATTAGGGTTTAATAAAGAATTTAGGGTTTAGAAAATATGAATTAAGGTTTCAGATTCAAATTTAGGGTTTATTGATCCTTTAATTAATTTAAGGTTTGAACCTATTGCTTACTATAAAATAACTTATAAAACCATATCTATAATTTTGGTAATACAGTGAACGAAATATTGAAGATAACTAAGTAATTCAATTTGTAATTTGGTAACCAATGAATGATGTGTTGAAGTTAATTAATAGATTCAATTAAATTGGTTAATAGGAATTATACCTGCATCGTCGACTACTCCAAGGTAAGTTTACTGAACCAAGCTTGATTGCACAATTGTCTACTGGATTGCCTGGATCGAGTGAAATCTTGGCTTATGCTTTGATGATCAATGGACGAATAGATATTCTAGGATACTATCTTTTATTTTGCTATCTCTATCTTTTCTTTTAATTCTAGTTGCTCTAGAATTTTAAAACCCAATTTGTTGCTCCCGCACTCTCCGTGCTTTTAATTTATCTATTTATCCTCTTATTAAAACCCCAATCGTCTATTTATTCGAAAGGCAGTCTAATTAGGAAGCTTAATATGTCTGAAACCGCAACTAAAACCAAATTAAAAGACCCATAGCAAATTAGGTACCTATTATATCTATTATATTATTATTATTATTATTATTATTATTATTATTATTATTATTATTATTATTATTATTATTATTATTTCTACCTTAATAGTCTTACTGCCTCCTTAATTGATTACCTACATATGTCTCAATTAATTAATTTATCATTTGTAAGTCATTTAATCTTTTTTTAATTATTGTTATATATATATATATATTTTCTAATTTAACTATCAAGCCATATCTAGCCCAGATTTATGATTATTTTATGGGACAATTACATAAATACCTTAAAAAAGATTTGAATTTTTCAAAAAAAACTATACTTAAAAAAAATCACTTTTACGAAATCACACTTTTGTTGTTTCAAAAATATGGAAGCAAGAACCATATTTTTTCAAAAGCTTGTCTTTAATTGATCCATGATCAAAAGTTGGCGTTGCCTTAAACCCCCCCCCCCCCCCCCCCCCCCCCCCCCCCCCCCCTTAAACAACTTAGAATGGCATATTTTCATTTTCTTTAAATTTTTTCTTTAAATTTTTAAAAATTGTTTTTAAATTATTTTTAGCATTTTTTTAAAAGAAATTATTTTTTAGCATTCAATTATAATATTATAAATCAATTAATTAATATTAATGAAAAGTTTGATTTCTAAAAAATGTATTTAAACTAAAATAAATTTCTTTATTTTTCATAAAACAATTTCTATTTGATTAGCAAATATGTGTAATTAATTAATTTTTTTATCTCATTACTTATTAAATATTACTAGATATATATTATATATATCAAGTTATATATAGCATATAACGACATATACCCATATATATTCATATACTCACATATATCAATATATATTCACATATAACTACACATATAAAATAATTATATATTGTTATTCTTTTCAAAATCAATACATTTTTCTAGTTATATGTAAAGCACAAAACCTATAAATTATAAAAATATAATTTTATATATAATATATATCGACATATACCAACATATATCGATATATCCACCTATATTAATATATATATTTTATAACATATACCAATATATATATATTGTCTTGAAGAGAATATCAGTATGCAGTTGTTATATGTTATTATATTTAGGTATATATTAACTATAAATACATATATCAATTGTCTTTCAAAAAAAAATATCAATATGCAACTGTAATATCTTAGTATATAAAGGTATATATAATATATACCTACATATACCAACATAAACTATAAATACACAGAGCCTATATTTACAAAAATATCATTTTTTAGTTAAAGTATATATAACATATACTTACATATACCTATTATTTATAAAGGTATATGAAGGTATATGTAGACACAAAGCCTATATTTACAAAAACGCTATTTTTTTAGTTAAAGTATATAAAGCTTATACTCACATATACCTATTGTTTATGATGATATATGTAGTATATACCTCTATATACCTATAGTATTGAAGAAAGAATATCAATATGCAACTTTTATTTTTAATATTTATTGGTAAATGATAACTATAACTACATATGTCTATTATTTTTCAAAAAAATGTGAGAATGCATGCAATTGTATTAGCTTAGTATATGAAAGTATATGTAGCAATTACCTACATATACCTATTGTTTTGGAGAAAAAATATCACTATAAAACAGTTATATCTTATTCTGTTTATGTATATACTAACTATATTTACATATATTTATTGTCTTTCAAAAAAATGTCAATATATAGTTATAATATCTTAGTATATGAAGGTATATGTAGCATATACCTATATATACCAATTTTCTTAGGAAAAAAATATTATTATGTTGCTATTATATTTTAGTATATGTAAGTATTTGTTTAGATCATTTTTGTACTAGTTTTTAGTGTGATTTTTATGTGTTCTTAGTTAATGTTTTGATTGATTTTTGTTTTAAGCTTGTTTAAAGTGTTTGTTTTAGGTTTAAGTGCAAAAACTCCCTTGGAAGATCAAAACAGTGCAGGAAAAGCATGAATCAAGCAAGACATGGCCAAGCCAAATCAAGCTTGGTCGTGTTCCCTCAAGAAATTCAAGGCAGAGCTTGACACGGCCAGGAGACACGGCCAAGCCACTGGCCGTGTCTCATCCAAGGAGCAAAACAAAGAAACCAAAGCAAAGAAAGAGCAAAAATAAAGAAGCAGAACTTGACACACTCAAGTGACAATGCCAAGCCACTGGCTGTGTCACATGACACGACCAGGAGCTTGGCCGTGTCCCATCCCAAGCTCAAAGCAAGCAAGGAACAAAGAAAAGAAACAGAAGAGGACACACCCACATGACACGGCCAAGCCACTAGCCATGCCACATGACACGGCCAGGAGCTTGGCCCTATCACCTCTTGAGACCAAAGAAAAAAAAAGAAAAGAAAAGAGAAGAAACAAAGAAAAGAGGGGGGAGACACGATTTGGGGAGAGGTGAGAGTGACACTCTCCTTGTCCCTTCATCTTCATCCTCCATTTCTATCCTCTCCATCTTCTCCATCTTCCATTGATAAGATCTTTGAGATTCTTTGGGATAAATTGGGTTAACAAACTCTTGAGGGTTGAAGAAGCTTTATTGAAAGGTTTGGTGACGTGAGAAAGCTCCATTCCATCTTCCAAAGGCATAATCAATTGAAGGTTTGGTGACTTGAGAAAGCTCCATTCCATATTGCAAAAGGGAATCACCATTGAAGAGGGCTTGAGTTCTCCATCATACATCAAAGTGGAGCTAGGAGGAAGACTAGTAATCCTACTCTTGGCATCTACAAGGGGTTTTTCTATTATCTCTTTTAATTCATTTCAATATTGTTTTTGTTGTATTAAGAGAATTGATATTGTAATGAACAATTTGTATTTGATTTATATTGAGTTGAATGAATGTTTTAAATTGATGATGTTGAGCTAAAAACCCATGCTTAGGGTTTGTAGTATATTTGATTGAATGCCTTGATTTAATATTTCCATTGATGTACCTTGTTGATTGGTTAATTGTATTGGATTGAATGTGAGGTTGATAGATTAGCTACCTATTAATCTCTAGATATTGAATGAAGGACCGAGAGGTGAAATTTGATATCGGAATAATGCAATCGGCTACCCTATGAATGAATTAGAAATATAAGGTCTAGAGTTCTATTAATTTGGTAATGTAAAATAATTGGTTATTGCTATTTCATGAATGTGAGAACTAATGAATTGGTAATTGACTAATTAACCTTAAGGAACAAATTAATTTACAAGGTTATGTTAATGGATAATTGAGAATTGAACTTTGATTGAATGGACCTATAATCCTAGGCACTTTCCCAAGAATTGATTTGATCTTGTTCAACCATCACACTCATTAATCTTAGGTTTAAATTAATCTTGCACCATTCCAAACAACAAACTCTCATTTTTAAATTAGTTTTCAATCAAGCTATTACGAACTACACCTTCCTTGTGAGACGACCTTAGGGCGATCACTCTTGCTACAACTACCTCGTATACTTGCGAGTGACGCTTGTAGTAGTACTTAATTCGAGAGCAACTAGTTTTTGGCTCCGTTGCCGAGGAAGGCTGTTTAAGTAGTGATAGTTTGATTTTTTTTATTTAATTGTTTGATTGTTTTCTTTCAATTGTTTGTTTGTTTTGTTTGATTTTCTTTCAATTTAATTATTTGTTTGTTTTCTTTAAGTTGGTAAGTGCCTTTTGTAAAGATGCAGTTTTCAAGACATGGGGGAGTTTATGGAACGATGAGTCTGAAATGGCATGGCAATTAGCAGAATTGACGAATCAACTTAAGGTGCTAAATACAAGAGGAAGAGCACCTATGCCACGCCAAGAGATATGTGCAGCATGTGGCAATGTAGGGCATAGTGCAAATACATGCTCATTCGGTTTCGCATGATACCAAGAATGGCAAGAGGAAGAAGATGACTTTGATAGTTTCCAGCAAATGGGTAGAAATGACCAATATTCCAATCCTTATAATCCAAATTGGAGAAACTACCCAATTTTTTCTTGGGAAAACCAACTATACATTCCTCTTCAAAATTGTTTTCAACCTTACCAAAGAAGTTCTTACTCTCAAGAACAATATTCAAATCAATATCAACTTAAGGAACACACTTTGGAAGATAGTTTGAATGCCTTCATTCAAACTAGCACACAAAATCAAGATCAATTCGAGAAATCCACAGTGGAAGATGATTTGAATGCTTACCTTCAAATTAGCACACAAAATCAGGAAAGGAGCAATGAGAGGTTAGATTCTTTGGAGGAATCATTAAAGAGGATGGAAATGCAAGTTGGGCAACTGGTACATCAACTCCAAGCACACCAAGAAGAGGAATTTGCTAGCCAATTGGAACAAGTCAAGGTAATCACAAATTTGATGAGTGAACATGTAGTATATAACAATTTTTGTGATTCTTTTGATGTAGGGACTAATCAAGAAGAAAATGGTGAGGAGATACAACCCAACATAGAGGAGCAAAGCCAATCAATGGAGGAGGAGAATTTGGAGGCATCAACCTCACCAAAGTTGCATGAATCTTCCAATCTTGATAGGCCACCAAATCCATTTCCATGTAGCTTGAAGGATGAGGAGCAAGGTAAGTAACTTTCTGACATCTATAATATGCACTCCTAAGGAGATAGTGAAAATAAGATGGGGATGACTATGACCTTAGAAGAAGAGCATGAAATGTCCAATTTAGAAATTGAGGAGTGTAAGCTAATTTTAGATGCTGAGATTATTGAGAGGGGACTTGACATTGTTAAAATGGATGAAGAAGTGATTCAACCAAACTTGGTTGAACTTAAAGAGTCCCCAAAAATCATCTCTTCTACTCTTGGTGGTGAAGAAGAGCATACAATGGATAGAACCATGTTGCACAATGAAAAAGGGTTTTACAAAGCTCCTATTGCACTGGAGGATTACCCTAAGATGACCTTCACATGTTTTCAAATACCGCTACTTAGGCGTAGCAATACATCGGGTATCCTTTGGAGTTGTATGTTATCCATCCCTGCAGACATGAGCGACAATTGCATTATGGGTGGAAGGAGCATTGTACATCGCATATGGGAACGATGAAAATCAGGTTTCATCTAAACCCTATCTCGTAGTTTATGCATGCTCACATTGAGGACAATGTGAATCTTTAAGTGTGGGGTGCATTTTGTGTTTTTACTTTTAAGTTATTTTTTTGTTTAAGTTAGTTAATGTTTTTAATATTTTTCTTTAAATAAATGAATTTTAGAAAGTTCAATTGTTATAAAATTATTGATAGATGACCTTTGAATTTTTGAATCATGAATTTGTGAATTAAGTAGAATTGATGCTTATTGTCAATTTTGTTGGTTTTTCCCTTGCATTGCCATTAACCTAGTGAGGAATTGAGCCATCAACTTATCATTATTGTTTTGGGTGAACATCTTTGATTGATGAATTGCTAAAACTTGCTTTGACATGCATTTTGAGACTACATAAAAATTTCAATTAGGCATTAAGATGATTAAGGCAATTAGGTGAACCCACTTTGGCTTAAAAAGACCAACCCTATATTCAACCTTAGTTAGCCAATTTTGAGCTTATTTTATTTTTTCCTTTTCTTTCTTTTTCACAACACCATTAGCTTAAACCTTGTTGTTTAAACTCTTACCCTTTCATTAGGTCAAGAGCATTTTAAGAGTGTTTATGGCCGGGTGTTGTGTTGAATTAAGTGTGGGGTTAAATTTAGTAGGTTTAAGATTGCAAACTATCATGTTATTTAGTTAAAAACCCTAATATATATATATATATAGAAAATAAAAAAAATAAAAAGTGAAAAAATAAAAAAATAAGAATAAGAATAATTGATGTTCTGGTTGAAAGGGTTGGAATATGTTTGGGAATAATCATTGCAAGATTTAATAAGTGAGTTCCCTTAAAAAGCTCTTTAATGACAAAGGGTAGATGAGTGGAAGGAGTTTTGGAATTTTTGGGGTATATATATATATGAATGGTTACTTCATTCTTGAAGTGCTCTTGAACTTAATGATTAAGCTCACATTTCCTAAATATCATGCCTTTACCTTAGCCCCATTACAACCAAAAGAAAGACCTTTTGATTGATGCTTGATTGTAATTTTGTGGTGGAGATTTGATTGATAAGCAAGTCTATGGTAATATTCTTTCATTGATTGTTATGAGTGTAAACACCACCATGATCAAACACTTGTAAGAGTTGGTGAGGGAGCGACAACATAGGTTATGCATGGAAAACCACTTAATTGCATGGGTATCGATTTTGTTTGATTCGATATTGATTGCGGACTTAGTGATAGGGAAGTCTTGATGCATTCTTATAACTCTTGAACTTAACAAAATTTATATTGTTTAGTGTTTTGATTTTAGCCTTGCTTGGGGACAAGCAAGGAATTAAGTGTGGGGTAGTTGTTTATATCATTTTTGTACTAGTTTTTAGTGTGATTTTTATGTGTTCTTAGTTAATGTTTTGATTGATTTTTGTTTTAAGCTTGTTTAAAGTGTTTGTTTTAGGTTTAAGTGCAAAAACTCCCTTGGAAGATCAAAACAGTGCAGGAAAAGCATGAATCAAGCAAGACATGGCCAAGAAAAATCAAGCTTGGCCGTGTTCCCTCAAGAAATTCAAGGCAGAGCTTGACACGGCTAGGAGCCATGGCCAAGCCTCATCCAAGGAGCAAAACAAAGAAACCAAAGCAAAGAAAGAGCAAAAATAAAGAAGCAGAACTTAACACACTCAAGTGACACGGCCAAGCCACTGACCGTGTCACATGACACGGCCAGGAGCTTGGCCGTGGCCCATCCCAAGCTCAAAGCAAGCAAGGAACAAAGAAAAGAAAAAGAAGAGGACACACCCACATGACATGGCCAGTGGATTGGCCATGTCACCCCTTGAGACCAAAGAAAAAAAAAGAAAAAAAAAGAGAAGAAACAAAGAAAAGAGGTGGGAGACATGATTTGGGGAGAGGAGAGAGTGACACTCTCCTTGTCCATTCATCTTCATCCTTCATTTCTATCCTCTCCATCTTCTCCATCTTCCATTGATAAGATCTTTGAGATTCTTTGGGATAAATTGGTTTAATAAGCTCTTGAGGGTTGAAGAAGCTTTATTGAAAGGTTTGGTGATTTGAGAAAGCTCCATTCCATCTTCCAAAGGCATAATCAATTGAAGGTTTGGTGACTTAAGAAAGCTCCATTCCATATTGCAAAAGGGAATCACCATTGAAGAGGGCTTGAGTTCTCCATCATACATCAAAGTGGAGCTAGGAGGAAGACTAGTAATCCTACTCTTGGCATCTACAAGGGGTTTTTCTATTCTCTCTTTTAATTCATTTCAATATTGTTTTTGTTGTATTAAGAGAATTGATATTGCAATGAACAATTTGTATTTAATTTATATTGAGTTGAATGAATGTTTTAAATTGATGATGTTGAGCTAAAAACCCATGCTTAGGGTTTGTAGTATATTTGATTGAATGTCTTGATTTAATATTTCCATTGATGTACCTTATTGATTGGTTGATTGTATTGGATTGAATGCTAGGTTGATAGATTAGCTACCTATTAATCTCTAGATATTGAATGAAGGACCGAGAGGTGAAATTTGATATCAAAATAATGCAATCAACTACCCTATGAATGAATTAGAAATATAAGTTCTAGAGTTCTATTAATTTGGTAATGTAAAATAATTGGTTATTGCTATTTCATGAATGTAAGAACTAATGAATTGGTAATTAACTAATTAACCTTAAGGAACAAATTAATTTACAAGGTTATGTTAATGGATAATTGAGAATTGAGCTTTGATTGAATGGACCTATAATCCTAGGCACTTTCCCAAGAATTGATTTGATCTTGTACAACCATCACACTCATTAATCTTAGGTTTAAATCAATCTTGCACCATTCGAAACAACAAACTCTCATTTTTAAATTAGTTGTCAATCAAACTATTACGAACTACACCTTCCTTGTAAGACAACCTTGGGGCGATCACTCTTGCTACAACTACCTTGTATACTTGCGAGTGACGATTGTAGTAGTACTTAATTCGAGCGCAACAGTATTTACTAACTATAACTACATATATTTATGTAGTGTGTATTACAACTTATATTTAGTGTGTATTACATTTAAAGAACAAAAAAAAACCAAATGATTATATCTTAAATCCAAAAATAATCAAACAACAAAAACATGTACAAAAATCAAATTAACAACTTATTAGTTAAGAATTAGCAACACAACTAGCAATAATTACACAAAACGTATAGATAAAGCACATTTAGTCACAATGTCTCGACTATAATCCTCATCCAATCAAAGGAAGAAAGGACCAATCAAGTTGAAGATTTTGCCTCATTAAAAAGCAACAAAAAACATACAAATGTTAAAACTAAAAAGCACAATATTCACCGTGGTAAAAGTTAAATTGGATTAAGATAGAAAAAAAATTAATATAGAAAAAAAAATTAAGGTAGAAAAAAAAATTAAGGAACTATGATTAAGTAGATGCTTTGAGAGAACAACAAATGTGCAAAACTGTTCTACAGATATTTGCAAACTGAATCCTTCTGCAGCTCATTTTCAAGAGAAGAATAAATGTACAAAACTGTTCTACAGATATTTATAAACTGAATCCTCCAACAGCTCATTTTCAAGTTCTTTTACATTGTTAACAATATTTTGAATATGCCCCTCAACATATGCCCGTACCATTCATAATTGTTCCTCATATGCAGCACCCCGACATTTACATCTTTTTTTTCTCATTTTAAGCTCAATAGTTAGTTGAAGCCGGGAAGCGGCAGCAGCGCCGCAAAGGAAGACGCAAAATAATGAAGATACAAATAACCGTATATTTGAAAAAAATAAAACATAAAAAAAAATTGAAAAAATAAAAGATTAAAAATGAAAAAAAAATCTAACAGAAGTAAAATTGATAATAAAAACTAAAATATAGTATATAGTATAATTTTCTCTTATTTTATTTCTAAGGCCCAATTAATTAACAACCCAATTTAGTTTCGTTCCTACTTATACATGTATGTCTGCATTCATTTAAACTACCCGTACATGCTTACCCATTAAACTTATTGATTCAACCCATATGTTTACAAATGTTCATGTAACCTAGCCCCTCCACATCTGTTCATTAAATGGGAATTTGGCTTGGTCTTAGCCAAGTTTAAAATTTTCTTTCTAAAGTTTTTCATCACTTTAACTCTTTTATATTGTGACATCTATGTAACTACCCTAAAAAATAACTTTTATTTTAAAAATACCATAAAATCTAAAAATATTTACATTTTTATAAAAAAAATTGGTGTAAAATTTTAAAAATATATCATTTCTCACTAAAATAATTTTTTTTAAAAATACATCTTTCCTCGCTACAATTAATATTTTACTTCAAATTCTCATTTTTTCAAAGTTCACTATTAAATAAAAATATTCTAATAAAATAATAAAAATTAATATTTTAAATTATTTTTTATCATATAAAAATCATAATTTGTTATAAAAGAAAAAAATTAATTTTAATTAAAAATAAATAACACTCAAAAAATATAAAAATATATTAATAAAAATTGTTAAATTTATTTTTAAACAAAATTTGCATATTATACACATAAAAAAAGCATACAATTTTATTATACAAATGTTATGTAGATGTGTTATATATATATTGTACATGTATTATAGATATTGTAGATATATTGTAGATATTGTGTATATAATATATTTTTATTATTTAAGCTGTATGTATTTTATGTAATAATTATTGAATGTTGTGTGAATATTGTGTAAATGTTGTATAAATATTTTGAGAATAAAAAATAAAAAAAATAAAAACTAAACAAATATTAAAATTTTTATATAGATATGTTATAGATTTATTGTAAATGTATTGTTGATGTATTATAGATGCATTTTAGATATTGTAGATGCAGTTTGTATTGTTGTATTTTGTATATGTTATATATATATTATGTATATATTATGTATATATTTTTGTGTATATTAAACAAATGATATTATTTTTTTAAAATAAAAAACATAAATAAATTAAAATCGAAAAAATTAAAAATTTAAAAATTTTAAAAATCAGAAAAAAAAAGAAAAATGAACGTTAAAAACATAGTTTTGAAAAAAAAAAAAAAAACGAGCGGCCGTATTAATGAAAGCAAAGCATAGCGTATACTAAATTTTTGAAAATGCAAAATTTTTTAACGCGGTCTGTGTAATTATCTCTTTTATATTCACTTATTAATTGAAGATTTTGACTTACTTAAGGAAGTTAAGCTACACGTTTATAACTTTTAATTAATTCAAGTCCATACTGGGTTTATATAATTAACAATTGTTAGCTAGGCTCACCAAATCAACTTATATGTTTATAGTTTGAACTAAAACAGATTGACAAACTTATACAATTTAAAAGTTCGTTATATATAGCCTAATTAACTAATTTATGTGATAGTTACACTGATAACTGACCTTCCATTGTTCTCTTTAACTGGTTTGGTCCCAACAATTTCTTTTCCTACGTTATTAACATACAGCATATATACATACATATCAGCGTTGGTTTATAACTCCAGCAGCAACCAAAGTCCATCATGGCTATGAGTCTCTAATTTAAAATTAAACTAATCATGTTGCCCCTTTTTTTAAACTTAGTTTGCTAGCTAAATTCAAGGATTTCATTCTTAATTCAAGGTTTTACGATTTAATTTATTTATTACTCATTTTAAAGTATTTATGATTTTATCATAAATTGTTCATTTTTAGTTGTTATGGTGAATTAACATTATTTCATTTAACTTATAATTGCCCTATTCAGTTGCGTGTGCCTTTTTGCCAATTACACTACTATGTGTTAATTTTTATATTTCCTATAATAGTTCATAATTTACCTAAGTTTTAGCTAATATAATTTTATATAATTTCCCTAAACATATTAATTCATAGTAGTTTGACTACCTCCTAGGTCAGGGTGTTACAATATATATAAATGTTAAAGTACTGTCGATCAATTTTGGTTTTAATTGAAATAAATAATCTCAAAAACACCGACCGCCTCAAACCGAGATTTTCTCTAATTTCCTACCCGTTCTCTCCTGAAATGATATAAAGAACTGACCGAATCTGCATTAAAGTGTCATATTCCATTTTTAGAAATGTAACGGTTCTAAGATCTAGCAAGGCTTAAGGCTACCGGATACCATATAGAATTCAACAAAACCAATGTAATTGTACATATTAATTATATTCATTAATTGCTCTAGTAGGTTAAAATTTTATATAATAACTATCATTACTTATTTATAATCCTAAAATATATTTTACATATTTATTTTGATATTATATATCTATCACACACATATCCTATTATTACATTATAATTTACCTCAATATCTTACTAAACCATGTATAATAATAACTACAGAGCTACTATGTAATATCCCAAACTATACCCTAAAATTTTGGAATGCTTATTGTTGTATTTGGATTAAATGTTATAAGTGTATATATGTTTAAGTGGGAAGATAAGAAAGGAAAGAGGAGTGTATATATGTTATATATATAGAGATATATACAACATATACAAGTCAACATTTATTTAAGGTCAAAAGATACATTAATTAATTAAATGGAAATTTAAATTAAGTGGATGAGGATATTTATATTATTATAATATTTACTTGCTTGGTGGATATTAAAAGAGAGTTTGTGTGGTTAGAAGAGTTGATTTTGGGTTGACTTATCTTCATCTTATTCCTCTTTCTTGTGCTTAGTTGGCCATCACCATTAACAAGAGGAAAAGAGAGATTTTGTTCTTCCAAACTCAAGATTGAAGGGTGTTTCAAATGATCAAGCTGGAACTCTAAAGATTTTCTTAACTTTTGGTAAGTTTCCAACTTGTTTCCTTGGTTTTATTTTTTTTGAGTTTGTGTGTTGAGCTTGGTGTATAGTTGTTGTTGAGATGTGTACATATAATTGTGGTGTGTTTGAGAGTATTTGGCCTAATTGACTTTGATTTTGGGTTGGTTTGAAGGAAAGGTTAAGTTTGGTGATGGAAAGTAAGTGTTATGGATTGTGTATGTGTTGAGTTGTAAGATATGATTGTAATTTGTGTTTGATGCATTTATTGAGTTGTTTTGGTGTTTATGCAAGTTTACTATGGTTTATTGATGGTTTTGGGTAAGTTTGTTTGGAGTGGAAAAGGGTTAAGTAAGATGTTTGTTGTATGTGGTGTTGTTGGTGTCAGAATCAGGGTTTTTGGCCTGACACGCCCATGAGCACGGCCAAGTCTTTGGGAATGTCAATGGTTCTATTTTCTGGATGGGTGACACGACCAGTGACACGCCCATATCACTGAGCGTGTCACAGCTTTTGTGTTGGAGTAGTATTGACACGAGCAGTGACACACCCATGTCACTGAGCGTGTCATAGCTACTGTGTTGTTGGTGGATTGACACGGCCAGTGACACGCCCATGTCACTGAGCGTGTCAAAGCTTATATGTTGTGGGTTTAAGGCACGATCAGGGGCATGCCCATGTTGTTGATCGTGTCATGTGTAGTGTTTGTCTTAGTTGGTTCTTGTTCTTATTCTCTTATATGCATCACTAAGTGAGTGTGTATAATTACAATTAGATTAGGTTTTGAAGAGATTGAGTTGCCCTAATCCAAGTGTTGAAGGATTCTTGGAAGAAGAAGTGGTTAGATTGGTGTTTGTAGCTCTTGAGGTACATACAAACCTTACATGATTGCATGCATTTACATGACTTTGGAACTTAACATATTTGGATGGAAATGTGTTAAGTAACCCACGACATTGTTGATGCATATGAATAATGCTACGTTTTGTATAATGTGAACTATGTGAATTATATGTTGAGGATTCAAAATATATGAACAATGTAAGTTGTGATGTGCACTCAAATGATGAAATGTGAAGCCACTGATGTTGGCTATAACGATGTAAATGAAATATTGAGGCATTGTGCCTAGATGATTGTGAGAAAATGAGAATGGAATTAATAATGAAAGAATGAAAGAATTGTGTGCCTAATGTGTTATTCAATTTTCAGAGTTTTGTTATTGGTGGCATGCTTGAAAGTAACAATCCCTTGAAGCTGGGTTGGGCTTGGTCCTTGAAGCCAAGTTGGGTTGATGGTTAGCTCCCCTTGAAGCTTGGTTGGGCCTAGTCCTTGAAGCCTAATTGGGATGTTACATATGAGATGTTTCTCATTGTGATAATGATTCGCCTACGGGCTTGATAAATGTGATTATTGAACCCAAACAGAAACTCTAGAAGTTGAATGACATATTAGTTTCTTTTGGGCCCATCTTTGTCTTTGCTTTAATGTGAACTATGAATGATGAAACAAATGAATAACATGATGAGATTTAATGTTATGAAAAATGCCATCCTTGAATATTGATTCTAATGCTTGAAAGTGTGACAATGGCATTACATTTAAAGCATATTGTCATCATGGTTAGTACCACTAAGCAATTGGCTTAGCGTGATTGTGGTTAATCGCACAGGTGACAGGGTAGAACCGAAGAGTTCAGCTAGACCGAGTTGAGTCTAGATTTGTGATTCTTTGTGAAGTGTTGATTGTGGACTTCAAGATCAGAGATGAACTGCCAAGCATGTATAAACTCTATATTTTTGTAAATATTGTTTTTGTTGTATATATATATGTATATTCTGCTACATAATAAACAAATATTTTATATATTATGTTCTTTAAAATAATTTTAATATTTTAAGTTTTCTCCTAAAGAATGTTTGTTTAAAGTAGCCTGTGACATTCTTGTATCCGGTATACATATATTACATTTGTGGGTGTATGTGATGTACGTATATTGGGTATAGGGGTGTTACAATTGTTTTGGTATCAGAGACTAGGTTTGAGATTCTCAACCTAGGTAAATTGTAAGAGAAAAAAAATTTTGATTTTAAAATATGGTTTTTGAATAAGATACATGCTTTGGCACTGGCAGTTTTTGATCTTTGATGAGGTATATTCTGCTGTGTTTGCAGAGATAGGTAGTGATGGCGTCTCAGTCACGTCATTCCATAGAAGGTAGTGCTGAGAGTGTAGCTCCTGAGGAGGGTAGAGATGGAGCTAGGGTTGAGAGAGTTGGAGAGGCACCTGTTACTGTGCCAGAAAGACCAGCTGCTGATGAGATTCCACCGGTTTGGTTACGGCATATGGTAGAATTGTTGAGGCAAGCTCCAGTCTAGCAGTCGCCACCGCAACTACAGCCGCAAGTACCAGTGAGGCAGTATGATAAATTGAGAAAGTTTGGGGCTAAAGATTTCTTTGGTAGTACAGATCCTGTAGTAGTTGAGCAGGGGTGGATAGAGTTCAGAGGGTATTCTTCCAATTGCAAGCTACTTCTGAAGAGAAATTTGATTATGCTAGATCACTGTTGCAAAGAGATGCATATGATTGGTGGAAGACGGTTCCACATGCCATGGATGATCCACCGACTTTGTCTTATAGTGATTTTCTTCGGGATTTTGAGCAGAAGTATGCTCCAAGGGAGTATAAGGATGCTAAGAATATGGAGTTTTTAAATCTAAGACAAGATAACCAGACAGTGACAGAGTATGAGATTGAGTTTATTCGATTGAGTCATTATGCTGGTGGGATTATTTCGGATGAGATTGACCGGTGTATGAGATTTGAGGAAGGGTTGAGACCCTCTATTATGTGTATTGTTGCTGGTTCTTGGTACCAAGACTTTTCTCAATTGGTTGCAGCTGCCCGAAGTGTTGAGAGAGTGCAGGGTATTGCAGTAGTCGCTACTAAGGAGGAGACTAGAGTTAGGAGACCCAATTTGAGGCATGGTCTTTATCTATGAAGAGAGGTAGAGGAAGTTTTGTTCCGAGGATTAGTTGGAGCCAGAGGCAGTCTGGTAGGTCAGTTCAGTATCAGAGGCAGAGACCGAGACCTACAGTTTCTGTAGCTAGTGCTCCGACTCCAGTGGTTCATAGGTCTATTCCACCTACATGTGTCCATTGTGGTAGGGCACATGGGGGTGCTTGTTGGAAGATGGGTGGACCGGGAGTATGTTTTAGATGTGGGTCACCAGATCATTTCATCAAGGATTGCCCTGAGCTATTGGAGGATAGACAGACTGATACTGCAGCTTCTCGACCCAGTGTCAGCAGAGGAGGTCGAGGGGGCAGAGGTTTTAGTAGAGGTGGTCGACCCAGGATTAGTCAGAGAGGAGGCTCTACATCTGGAGGTAGTAGGCCAAATGAGGCTGGGCCATCTCAGCGAGTGTATGTGATGCAGAGGCATCCTGATACTTCAGCTGTCATTACGGGTACATTTTCTTTATTTGGCATTTCAGTTCTTGCTCTAATTAATCCAGGATCTACTCATTCATACATAAGTGCATCCATTTTGCCTGTGTCTGTATTGCATACTGAGTCCCTAGAATTTGATGTCTTGGTGACAAATCCTTTAGGGCATAGTGTGGTAGTTAGCAAGGTGCACCGAGATAGTTCAGTTATGGTGCAAGATGAGGAGTTCTTGGGTGATTTGATTGAAATGCCTTTTAAAGAGTATGATCTGATTTTGGGCATGGTTTGGTTGTCTAAGCATGGAGCTGTGGTAGACTATTAGAATAAGTGTGTTACCTTGAGAACCAGTGATGGTAGAAGTGTTATAGTATCTAGTGAGCAGAGACAACTTGCATCCATGTTTGTTTCAGCTGTCGCAGCTAGGAGGTTGATTTCGCAAGGGATGTGAGGCTTATCTTGCTCATGTGGTAGATACCAAAGTAGTGGGTTCTCAGCTTGATAGTATTCCCACAGTAGCTGATTTTTCAGGTGTTTTTCCTAAGGAGTTGCCAGGGATACCCCCTGAGAGAGAGGTTGAGTTTGGTATCAATTTGTTGCCTGGTACCACTCCCATCTCTATTACTCCTTATCGAATGGCACCTGCTGAGTTGAGAGAATTGAAGGTGCAGTTGTAGGAGTTGTTGGATAAAGGGTTTGTTCGCCCTAGTGTTTCTCCGTGGGGAGCGCCTGTTTTGTTTGTGAGGAAGAAGGATGGTACCTTAAGACTGTGTATTGATTATAGTCAATTGAATAAGGTAACTTTTAAGAATAAGTATCTCTTGCCTAGGATTGATGATCTCTTTGATCAATTGAAGGGAGCAGCAGTTTTCTCTAAGATTGATCTGAGATCAGGGTACCATCAGTTGAGAGTCGGAGCTGAAGATGTATCTAAGACAGCTTTCCGCATAAGGTATGGGCATTATGAGTTTTTGGTGATGCCTTTTGGGTTGACGAATACACCAACAACTTTTATGGATTTGATGAACAGGGTGTTTAGACCCTATCTAGATTAGTCTGTTGTGGTCTTTATCGATGATATTTTGGTGTATTTGCATAATAAGGAGGATCATGATAAGCACTTTGCGGATTGTATTACAGACCTTGAGAGAGAAGTAGTTGTATGCTAAGCTATAGAAATGTGAGTTTTGGCTTGATCAAGTGACTTTTCTCAGTCATGTGGTTTCAGCAGATGGTATTAGAGTTGATCTGAGTAAAGTTAAAGCCATTTTGAATTGGAGTCCACTGAAGACAGTGATTGAAGTTAGAAGTTTTTTGGGTTTGGCAGGCTATTATCGATGGTTTATGAAGGGTTTTCTTTGATAGCTACTCCACTCACCAGATTAGTTCTTCGAAAGGGAATTAGATTTGTGTGGATAGAGCAGTGTCAAGCAAGCTTTGAGCAGTTGAAGGCGATGTTGACTCAAGCTTCTGTTCTTACATTGCCTGTGGAAGATAAACCATATATGATTTACAGTGATACTTCACATAATGGCTTAGGTTGTGTTTTGATGCAGGAGGGTAGAATCATAGCTTATGCTTCTCGACAGTTGAAGCCGCATGAGCTTAATTATCCGACGCATGATTTGGAGTTGGCATCCATAGTGTTTGCTTTGAAGATTTGGCGACATTACCTTTACTGGGAGAAGTGTTTCATCTATACGGATCACAAGAGTTTGAAGTACTTGGGTGTCCAGAGAGAGCTGAATCTTCGGCAGAGACGGTGGTTGGAGTTGATTAAAGACTATGACTGTTTGATTGATTATCATCCTGGTAAGGCAAATGTAGTTGCTGATGCCTTGAGTCGAAAGTTTTTAGTAGGTTTGACTGCTTATTCACTCTTGTTGCTTGTTGAGTTGAGAGCGTTGCATGCTAGTTTTGAATAATTATAATGATGGTACTTGTTGGCTCAGTTGCATTTGAGGCATTGTATGGTAGAAAATGCAGGACGCCTCTATGTTGTGATGAGGTTAGAGAAGGAAAATTTGTTGGTCCTGATTTGATTAAAGAAACGAAAGAGAAGGTGAAGATAATTCGGGATCATTTGAAAGCAGCTTCAAATCGACAGAAATCCTATTCAGATTTGAAAAGGAGAGACAAAGAGTTCAATGTTGGAGATAAAGTATTTGTGAAAGTATCTCCTTGGAAGAAGATTTTGAGATTTGGCCGCAAAGGGAAGCTGAGTCCTCGTTTCATTGGACCTTATGAGGTACTGGATAGAGTTGGACCAGTTGCTTATCGACTTGTTTTGCCACCTGAATTGGATAGAATTCACAATGTCTTTCATGTCTCTATACTGCAGAGGTACAGGTCAGACCCATCTCACATTTTGTCAATTGAATATTGAGGTGAGTTCGGATCTGACTTTTGAAGAAGAACCAGTGGCTATTTTGGCACATGAAGTGAAAGAGTTGAGAAATAAGAAAGTGCCACTTGTGAAGGTTCTTTGGAAGAATCATACTAAGGAAAAGGCAACTTGGGAGAGTGAGCAAGTGATGCGAGACTAGTATCCTCAATTATTCTAGACTTGAGATTAGGTAATTTCAACGACGAAATTTATTTATAGAGGGGGAGAATTGTAATATCCCAAACTATACCCTAAAATTTTGGAATGCTTATTGTTGTATTTGGATTAAATGTTATAAGTGTATATATGTTTAAATGGGAAGATAAGAAAGGAAAGAGGAGTGTGTATATGTTATATATATATAGAGATATATACAACATATACAAGTCAACATTTATTTAAGGTCAAAAGATACATTAATTAATTAAATGGAAATTTAAATTAAGTGGATGAGGATATTTATATTATTAAAATATTTAATTGCTTGGTGGATATTAAAAGAGAGTTTGTGTGGTTAGAAGAGTTGATTTTGGGTTGACTTATCTTCATCTTCTTCCTCTTTCTTGTGCTTAGCCGGATATCACCATTAAAAAGAGGGAAAGAGAGATTTTGTTCTTCCAAACTCAAGATTGAAGGGTGTTTCAAGTGATCAAGTTGGAACTCTAAAGATTTTCTTCACTTTTTGTAAGTTTCCAACTTATTTCCTTGGTTTTTTTTTTTTTTGAGTTTGTGTGTTGAGATTGGTGTATGGTTGTTGTTGAGATGTGTATGTGTAATTGTGGTGTGTTTGAGAGTGTTTGGCCTAATTGACTTTGATTTTGGAGTTGGTTTGAAGGAAAGGTTAAGTTTGGTGATGGAAAGTAAGTGTTATGGATTGTTTATGTGTTGAGTTGAAAGATATGATTGTGATTTGTGTTTAATGTATGTATTGAGTTGTTTTGGTGTTTATGCAAGTTTACTATGGTTTATTGATGGTTTTGGGTAAGTTTGTTTGGAGTGAAAAAGGGTTAAGTAAGATGTTTGTTGGATGTGGTGTTGTTGGTGTCGGAATAAGGGTTTTTGGCCTGACACGCCCATGAGCATGGCCAAGTCTTTGGGCGTGTCGATGGTTCTATTTTCTGGATGGTGACACGACCAGTGACACGCCCATGTCACTGAGCGTGTCACAGCTTTTGTGTTAGAGTAGTATTGACACGAGCAGTGACACGCCCACACTACAAGAAAAACTGAATCAGACAACGGTCATCAGACAACGGTTAAGGAAAAAACCATTGTCTGAAAAAAACAGACAACGGTTTTTTTTCACAAAAAAGCGTTGTCTGATTAATTTTCAGACAACTGTTTTTGGTTTTTTTTAACCGTTGTCTATTAGGTGTCATTTTGGTCAAATCAGACAACGGTTTTTTAGGGACTGTTGTGTAATATATGTTCAGACAACTATTTTTCTGGTCATACAAAACCGTTGTCTGATAAGATGTTTCAGACAACGGTTTTTTCGAAAGTGTTGTATAATTTAGCGTTTCAGACAATGGTTAAAAAAAAAACCATTGTCTGAAGCAAGCATATAGACAACAGTTTTTAGGGACCGTTGTGTAATATATGTTCAGACAAGTGTTTTTTTGGTAAAAAAAAAACCGTTGTCTGATAAGATGTTTCAAACAACGGTTATTTAAAAAGTTGTCTGATTAATGTTGCGCTCGAATTAAGTATACTACAAGCAGCACTCGCAAGTATACGAGGTAGCTGTAGCAAAGGTGATCGCCCCAAGGTCATTTTCCTAAGAAGGTGTGGTTCGTAATAGCTTGATTAAAGCAATTAAATTAAAAGCGAGAGTTTGTTGTTTGGAATGCTAAAGAACAATTTAAACCTAAAATTAACGTACGTAGGGTTTGATGTGTGTGATGGGTGCACAAGATCAATTCAGTTCTTGGGAAAGTGCCTAGGGTTATAGGTCCATTCAATCAAAGCTCAATTCTCAATTATCCATTAACATAGCCTAGTAATTAATTTGTTCCTTAAGGTTAATTAGTCAATTACCAATTCATTAGTTCTCACATTCATGAAATAGCAATCACCAATTATTTTACATTTGCAAATTAATGAAACCCTAGAACTTATATTTCTAATTCATTCATAGGGTGGTCGATTATATAGTTCCGATATCGAATTTCACCTCTCGGTCCATCATCCAATATTCAAAGATTAATAGGTAGCTAATCTATCAACCTAGCATTTAATACAATACAATCAACCAATCAACAAGGAACATCAATGTAAATATCAAATCAAAACATTCAATCAAATATACTACAAACCCTAAGCATGGGTTTTTAGTTCAACATCATCAATTTAAAACATTCATTCAACTCAATATAAATCAAATACAAATTGTTCATTGCAATATCAATCTCTTAATAAAACAAAAACAATAAGAATGAATTAAAAGAGAGAATAGAAAAACCCCTTGTAGATGCCAAGAGTACGATAACTAGTCTTCCTCCTAGCTCCACTTTGATGTTTGATGAAGAACTCAAGCCCTCTTCAATGGTTGATTCCCCTTTTGCAATATGGAATGGAGCTTTCTCAAGTCACCAACCCTTAATTGATTGTGCCTTTGGAAGATGGAATGGAGCTTTCTCAAGTCACCAATCCTTTCAATGATGCTTCAACCCTCAAGAGCTAGTTAACTCAATTTAATCCCAAAGAACCTCAAAGATCTTCAATGGAAGATGGAGAAGATGAAGATGGAGGATGAAGATGAGGGACAAGGAGAGTGTCACTCTCTCCTCATCCCAAATTATGTTTGCCCCCTCTTCTCTTCTCTTTTCTTTTCTTTCTTTCAAAACCCTAGCCATTCTCTTCTTCTTTTCTCTGTCGTACGAAAGAACTTAAATAGATATTAAGAGTGACACGACCAAGCTTGATTTGGCTTGGCCGTGTCTCTCATTTTTCTTTGGGACACGGCCAAGCTTGCTGGCCGTGTCCTTCACCGCCTTCTTCTTTGTTTCTTTCTTTTCTTTGTTCTTTTGGTGAGACACGGCCAGTGGCTTGGCCGTGTCTCATAACCCTGTTCGCTTTTGGACTTGATTTCTTGAGGGACACGGCCAAGACATGTGGAGCTTGGCCATGTCACTTGTTTTTCTTCAATTTCTTCACTTTTGATGAGAGACACGGCCAAGACATGTTTAGCTTGGCCGTGTCACTTAATTTTCTTCAATTTCTTCACTTTTGATGAGAGACACGGCCAAGACATGTCTAGCTTGGCCGTGTCACATAATTTTCTTCAATTTCTTCACTTTTGATGAGAGACACGGCCAAGACATGTCTAGCTTGGCCGTGTCACTTAATTTTCTTCAATTTCTTCACTTTTGATGAGAGACACGGCCAAGACATGTCTAGCTTGGCCGTGTCACTTAATTTTCTTCAATTTCTTCACTTTTGATGAGAGGCACGACCAAGACAATGAGACATGGCCAAGCTTCAAGTGACATGGCCATGTCGATCAGACACACTCACAGACATGGCCATGTCTGTGAGTGTGTCAAGCACTGCCTCTATTTTAGGATGAAACACGACCAAGACCTCTATTTTAGGATGAAACACGACCAAGACATTGAGACATGGCCAAGCTTAAAGTGACATGGCCATGTCGATCAGACACACTCACAGACATGGCCATGTCTGTGAGTGTGTCAAGCACTGCCTCTATTTTATTTCTTTCTTGGTTTCTTTTCCTTAGGTGAGACACGGCCAGTGGCTTGGCCGTGTTTCTTGGGTGTGTCAGCTACTGTCTTGGAATTCTTTTGAGGGACATGGCCAAGTTTGCTTTGGCTTTTGATTCATGGTCTTTCTTCATTTTTCTTGATTGTTTTGATCATCCAAGGGAGTTTTTGCACTTAAACCTAAAACAAACAATTTAAACAAACTTAAAACAAAAATTAATCAAAACATTAACTAAAACACACATAAAATCATACTAAAAACAAGTACAAAAATGATCTAAATAATTAACTGTTCAGACCATTGTATAATATATGTTCAGACAACGGTTTTCCGTAAGAAACCGTTGTCTGATTAATTGAGTGTTCAAAAAAAAATTGCCTTAAATGAAAGTAATCCCTATACACAAATCAAACCAAAAGCACAAATCAAATGAAATCCTCCACTGACAAGTGTTAAACCAAATCCACCAGCAAGGTTTCAGAGCAAAAACCACATGATTCAATAAATTATATAACCAAATCTTTGAACAAAGTGTCAAATAAAGATACAAATTGAATGATAGGTACAAATGAAACTTTCAACAAATTTAAATAAGAAACACAAAACTTTCAACAAAGCGTCCAACCAATCTTTCATTAAATTCTGAATGTTATAAACAAAACATTCTACAGGCAGCAGGGAGTTGTGATAGGCATTAAGGATGTTGGACCTGCAAGTATAAAGGATGGAAAAATTAATGGCAGGACATAATTTCAAAATAGAACTTAAAATAAATGAAATTATTACCATCATGATAGCTGAATCAATTCTTCTTCCTCCCGCATGTAACTACTGTTTTCTTCATCGAGTTCATCAACATATGGGAACGTTGGCAAATGTAGCTCATTCTCAAGTTTTATTTCTACAGATCCCTCATTTTCATCATCACTTTCATCATAGTACTTGTCAGGTAATTTTAAGACAACTGACCATAATTTTTTAAGAGGGTCATCTATGTAACAAACTTGCTTGACATGTTTTCCTAACACAAAAGGATCGTTTAGAAAACCTAATTTGTTCAAATTAACCAATGTATATCCCAAGTCATCTACTTTAACCCCTTTGTTCATATCTACCCAATTACAATGAAAGATAGGAACCCTAAAGTGGTTATAGTCCAACTCCCAAATACTTGTAATAACTCCATAAAATGTATGTGAAGTATGCTCGATGTTTTTATCCTTACCCTTCACAAGCATTGTATCGGCATCTACACAAACACCGCTGCACTGAACTTGCCGCGTATCATCACGTTCTTTGGTGCTGTAGGTAACACCATTGATTCTATAGCCACTGAATGTAGCTACATCCTTGTTAGGCCCTGCTGCAATCCACATTATATCCTTAGTTACTGTATTCTTCTCATCAAGTAATTCTGATGCAATCTGTCCAAAAAATTAAATTGGCCATAAGTATGATATAGCCTTTGAGAGAAGATAAATATTGTAGTATTTCAAAAGAATTCACAAGTACAGGACATTCATTATTTTTCAGTAAAATATATAAAGAAACAGGCCTATTTTTGCTGCAAATTGCAGCAAAATACTTGGGCTATAAGATTTTACCTTTTAACCACTTAGGGAATGTTTCATTTTGCATGTTCTTTAGCCACTCTTCATCATTTTCATGTTGTGGATATCTTGTCATCAAAGAAGCCATATGTTCACTGCAAGTAAAATCAACTTTATTAATTTTTGAAACAAAATGCAAAAAATAAGGAAATAACAAAAACAAATTGAAGTAACTTACTCAAAATATGGGCGAACGTCATTACAATTTTGGAGAAAACACAAATGTGCTAGGTGCAAGTCCTTCTTAATTGGCATTATCACTGTTGCACCAGATAAGGGTCTGTATTTTGCATCGTTCTTATCCCTACCATTTTTTGGCAATCCAACAGTTGCTTCTTCAAAGTTGACCAAACACTCAACGGCCTCTTCTGCAACATAGGCTTCAGCAATGTACCCTTCCGGACGAGCTCGATTCCGTACATAACCCTTGAAAGTCTTCATATATCTCTCGAAAGGGTACATCCAACGTAGGAAGATTGGCCCACAGAGCTCAACCTCTCTCATAAGATGAATTGAGAGATGGATCATTATATCA
Source organism: Garcia nutans (assembly GCA_947685225.1). NCBI lineage: Eukaryota > Viridiplantae > Streptophyta > Magnoliopsida > Malpighiales > Euphorbiaceae > Garcia > Garcia nutans. The sequence goes on along the minus strand of CANTUV010000003.1, from coordinate 7,039,006 downwards.
AAGAAGGAAGGGGGGAAGTACTTTTCTAGCAAGCATATGGTCTCCACCAATTGAGCTTGCATTTTTTCCAGTTTATCCACCTCGATGACTTTATTGCAAATTGCCTTGAAGAAGAGGCAAAACCTAATAATAGTGCACCTAACCTATTTTTGTAGTACTGACCGAATTGCGATGGGGAGTAAGTGATGCAACATTGTATGGCAGTCATGAGATTTCATTCCAACAAGTCGCAGATTTTCCATTGATACTAGACCCTTAATGTTTGAACAAAAACCATAAGGTAACTTCATGCCAACCAAGGATGAGCAAACAATCTTCTTTTCTTTATGCAATAAGTTCCAAGATGCCGTCGGCAACTTCTCTTTTTTTTCGGGAGTTTTTGGCCTCAGCTCCGTTCTTATTCCCATTTCAGCCATATCAAGATGGACAGACTCCTTATCTTTTGACTTCCCTGGTATATTTAGCAAGGTACCAGTCAAAGCTTCACATATATTTTTCTCGATATGCATCACATCAAGGACATGCCTAACCGACAAAAATTTTCAATACTCAAGTTGGAAAAATATAGACATCTTCTTCCAAATAGGTCGAGGTTCACCTTTATTCAATCTAGGTTGGCATTGTGTCTTACCATAGACATGGCCCCTTAGTGGTTGTACCCTTTCAAACACCTCCTCTCCAGTTAACGGAATAGTAGCCGACAACTTCTCCACGGTGTTATCAAAGGCTAATTTTTGCCTTCGATATGGATGATAACGGGGCAACCACCTACGATGCCTCATAACCACCGTCTTATGATAATTTGCCAACCTGGTAGCTTTTGTTTTATCAACACAGACAGTACAAGCATTATACCCTTTAATGATGTTGCCCGACAAGTTGCCTAAGGCTGGATAATCACTAATTGTCCACAACAAAATTCCCCTTAGTATGAAGAACTCTTTCTTGTATGCATCATACACTTGTTTCCCATTCCATAACACTTGAAGATCTTCTATAAGTGGCTGAAGGAACACATCAATATCATTTCCGGGCTGATTCGGTCCGGATATCAACAAACTTAACATAATATACTTTCTCTTCATACAAAGCCAAAGTGGTAAGTTGTAAATACATAGCAAAACAGGCCAACATGAGTAATCAGTTGATAATCCATGGAAGGGATTGAATCCATCAGTAGATAAAGCTAACCGAAGGTTTCTTGTCTCCGAAGCGAACTCAGGCCACTTTTGGTCAACATCCTTCCATGTTTGTGAGTCTGCCGGATGTCTAATTTTACCATCCTTTTGTCGCCCGGTGTCATGCCAAGTCATTTCCTTTGCAATTTGAGCTGAATTGAACAAATTCCTCAACCTTGGTATTAATGGAAAATACAATAGAACCTTAGCAGGGACCCCTTCCAATTCTTTTCCTTTCTTGTCCAGCTTCCATCTAGAGGCTCCACATATGCAGCAAATTATCTCATCTTCATCTCTCTCATCACGATATAAGAGACAATCATTCGGGCACACGTGTATTTTTTCATACTCCATACCCATAGCACATAAGGTTTTCTTGGCTTCACTGAAGGAAGAAGGGATACTATTGCCTTCTGGAAGCATTGACCCAAGCAAAAGGAGAATATCAGAGAAGCATGTATCAGAAATGCCATGCTTTGTTTTCAAGTTATATAACTTGACTAAAGCTTTCATCTTAGTATTGCATCCCGGATAAAGGGGTTCATGTTCACCTTCAACATGGTTAATGAAATCAGAGGAATCTAATGAAATATCATCATCGTCGACATTATCATGCCCCGTTCTTATGTTTGTTTGATCAACTGATTCTGAGAAACAATCGGTTTCAGGAACTAAAGGACTCCCTTCTGGATTTGACTCTTCGTGCCATATCCAGCAAGTATAGGTTTGGTCAATACCATATTGGAAAAGATGATCCCTAATAGTTTGAGCCTTCCACAATTTACTGTGAGCGCATCTTAAGCATGGACAACTAATTTTTGTTTCATCAAACCCATTCTCAAATGCAAACATTAACAACTCTTCCACACCTAATTGAAACTCTCTTGTTCTTCTATCAACCTTCAACCAAGATCTATCCATCTTTTAGTTGGACCAGTTCTGCAATTTGAGCAATAATTCAGTTAGTTGGACCAGTTCTGCAATTTTGACAGCAATAATTCAGTTAATAGTAAGAACCAGATACATAAAACCTATGTGAACTCCATAGAATTATGGTGATGTCAAATACAACCTGGAAGGGAAGTATAATCACCTCAGATGCGAGAGCAGATGTAGCAACTAACTTCTATGAAGGTTTCTCGAAGACAGCTATCATATGGTTGTTGTGGTTTGAATAAAGTTGCATGAGGAAGCTTGGACTGTTATGTAATTGTTCAACCTGAAGGAGAAAGAAAAAGGGTTTACATATGTAATTGTCATTGAAAAGAAAAGCTAGCACCAAGAGCAAGGAAAGGGGTATTTCTTGGTTACAAGTCAGGAGTGAAAGGTTTTCTGTTTATGGATCTCACAACAAAATAAATTTTAGTCAGCATTTATTTACAGTTTCATGAGCAGTACTTTCCATATAAAACTAAACAAATACCAGTTCACACAACTGATGTTTTAACAGACATTCAACTTCAATCACAACAACTTGAATCCACAAATAATCCTCAATTCACTGACACAACTCAACATACCATTTCAATTGATAGTCATCAAACAGGGGACCAAAGACTTATAAACAAGAAGAGAAATCAGAAGCATGGAGACATACTGTAGATCTTGAAATTTAAGCAGCAAATTGAAGGGACAAAACAACATTATAGTAATCTGAAAATACAATGCAACATTATAGTAATCTGAAAATACAATGCAATAATTCAATTAGATTAAACAGAGGAAAGAATTCTATGGTTGTGCTGAAAATCCAATGTACCAAGTTATGTATATACATACAACAGCTTAATGAACATCGGCAGCAAGGAGAGTGCAGATGGGATGATTACTTACGGCTCATAAGAAAAAAAATAATCTTCTTTCGACTTAATTGGGACAATGTAGTTACTGACAAAGGAGACGACCGGCAGCAAGGAGACGGCCGGCATTAATGAAGACCGCAGCAAGGAGAGTGGTGCTTATGGTTTGGCAGCGAGAGAACCACGACTATTGAAGCTGAAAGAGGAATGAGAGATGAAGCAGAATCAGAAGCTTGGACGTTTTATGGAAGTTAGATTTTCTTAGTATAAAAACATGCTAAGGATCCAGTGGCTATTTGCAATGTATGGAAGTTAGGCTTTCTTAAGCCAAACAAACTTGACTAAGTATTAAAAGCTAAGGTTTTGATTTATAAACATTTCATAAACCCATTAGAAACTTTAAAGTCCACCATTAAATAATGATTTAGATATAATATGATATTATATAAGTAGGAATACAAGTATATATTAGTATATATATATACAAGTATATACATGTATATATATAAGTATATACAAGTATATATTAGTATATATACAAGTATATACAAGTATATATATTAGTATATATACAAGTATATACAAGTATATATATAAGTATATACAAGTATATATATAAGTATATATTAGTATATATACAAGTATATACAAGTATATATATATTAGTATATACAAGTATATACAAGTATATATATATTAGTATATACAAGTATATATTAGTATATACAAGTATATATTAGTATATATATTAGTATATACAAGTATATATTAGTATATATATATTAGTATATACAAGTATATATTACTATATACAAGTATATATTAGTGCTAGTTCTTTGATAAATTTTTGCTCATGTTCTTCTCACATCCCACTAACTCTAATGTTTCTCAAATCATAATCATATTCTTCACTTCCATTTGTAAGTGTTCTTGTGGACTTGCTTATTGAACTCTTGCCTTGCAATTACATGCTTTCAATCTAGATGGCTGCTATATGGTTAACCATGAGCATGGTTCCTGTGTATGAAATTTAATTCTCTCAGTTGGCTATACTTTTTAATATTAGTATATATATTAGTATTGTGTACTGGCTATATGGTGACAGGGAAATCCAGAGTTGGAACTAATTTCATTAATTGCTCCTATGCATTTGATAGTAATCTTGTCTATCTGTTGCATTTCACTAGATCTTTCTACAAGCATATATTGGGAGTTAAAGTAACATATCACGATATCGAAGCTTTTGATCCAGATTACTTCAATCACTTTAAGTGGATGCTTAAGGTATGTATGTTGCATTTCTTCTTTTTTTTTTTTTTACCTTAGAAAGAATCAATGTTAGACTTATTTAGTTTTTGCTCAATCTAATTTACATCAACACTAAATTTTATAATTATATAGGGTTCCATAGAAATTTATCACTACTAATTATTTAAATTGTATTGCCTTAAGCACTTATGGATGAATTATAAATTGAAATTTATAAGTCATCTCTATAAGTGAATTTATAAAGTTAATTTAACAAAATTTTGAAAAATCCATTTTGTTTCAAAAGAGGGATGTCAAAACTTCAAAAATTTTGAACACTTAAATTCCCCCCTTTATTTCCAAAAAAAAATTTCATTTGCCCCCATTTTGCCAAAAACACGGCCGTTTTGAAATTTAGCAATAAACCTAAACAGACCTATCTCCTCCTTCCCTCTTTCAATTTCTCTCTCCTATCTCCTCCTTCCCTCTTTCGATTTCTCTCTGTAGACCTAATTTTTTTCCATTTTCACGGGTAGAAAGCTTCAGAAACTAAATTTTCACCCCCATCTTGTAAATATTTCTACACCAAACTTTGTTCTCCTCCTTCCCTCTTTCCATTGCTAGACCTAACTTTGTTCTCTTCCTTCCCTCTTTCGAAATCTTCAGTCTTGACCTAAAAATGCACGGCACATCCATATTTCTTCTTCCTCTTCTACCTTTCTCTCTAACCCGCCCGCCACTCACTACGGCTCTGCATTCACTCCCTCAGTTCCAGCCTTCGAGGTTCGTTATATACTTTTGTCGCTCTGCATCTTTTTTTTTAATTTTTTCTGTTATTATGTTATTGTATAATTTTCTTCTTCCTCTTCTTAGTTCTTAGAAGTTTGTTTTATAAACCATTTTCATGTCAGACATAGAATGGTATGAAGTCAACTCAATTTTTTATCTTTTTCTTCAATCCAACTATGCTTAGCCTGTTTTTAGAAAATATTGTTTTTGCAGCACAGGCTTAATTTGTGTTATATGTTGTACACCTAAAACCTCCATCCAAGTTGCAATTGCTATACAAGGGGATACATTTACTGGGCTCTGTAGTTATAGTTTCTTTTTGTGGCTAATTTTCTGCAGTTGATCCCAATGTGCCATGCATATGTTACTTAACTTCTGTTGGAACCGTTATGTTCGGCAGTTCCTTGTGATGACATGAAATGTTTAAATACCAAAATGTTTAATGTGTTGCTTCCATGTAGTCTTCTAGGAGTCATATGAGCTCTTCCTTGAAAATATAAAATTAAAGAAGTAGAAACAGGTGGAATAGCTCGAAAAGTAGTCTTGATGTGATGGAAAATTTTGTTATGGATAAGGTGATAAAGCATCTCAAGTGCATGTAACTAAAGGTAAAAGTAGTTACTATTAAATCCCTAATTCAAAATTACTCATATAACTATATCCAAAAGAGGTACCATAATAGTCCATAATTGATGTTTTTCTTCCGTGTGTCGTACTACAGTCACTAAGTGTCCTGTTCTTATAGGAAATTTAAATGTTGTGGCACTGAGTATGAACATAATTTTGTTACTATTGTGGCATGTGATTTAGTCATGAAAATATTTCCAGCTTTGATTATGATTCTGTGGCTCTTACCAATTGCCTTTTCTGTTCTGCAATTTTGAAAGAGTATATTTATTTTCCTCAAATTAGCAATGGCAAACCTATCTCTTAACCCTATTTCCTTCCAAGTAGCGTAACATTAGAATTGACCAAAGGGCATGAGAGTTATTCTTAGAGATAGTGATAGTATACTATCACTATAACGGTGTCAATTTGATAACACAAAAGATTGAACTCATCCATTAATGAACTTCCAAGTATCAAAGTTTAAAAGGGAAGGATTTGCATTTGCATTTGTACTCATGCTTCTCATACTTGCAGCTGCTTACATCAACATTCTTCTGAAATGCATTTTCACATATAATTCTTACCAGTTGGCTGATGTTTCTCATACCTGCAGCTGTTTTCTGTGATTTCCAATGTTTAAACTGGATGATTTCGTACAAAATGTAACTTTTAATTTGTGAATGTAGGTGCTGATTATGGCTCCTTCAAAGAAGAAACAATCGTATCAACTACCCACCCGTACTTCTCCCCGTGTATGTAAACAACAAGCCCAGTCTTCCCTAAATCTAGCCACAATGAGAGTGGTGAAGGCTATCTCCAGGACACGGTCAATGCACCCAGATAAGCCGTCGACTTCTTCCCCCGTATCTTCGAAGAGGAAGTCGATCTTTGAAAACTTGGAAAAAAAAAGCTGTCCAAGAAAAGAAAGCGAGTGGATAAGGGTAAGCCGAAATCAAATGAGGACGATGTTGAAGGGATGAAACTGCTGAAACAAGGGTGTCTCTCCATGCACCGAATTGTTAGACGGAAGATCAGTAGCCAAAAGCCTACATTTTCATTTAATGCAAAGGGAGCACCATTTGGTAGGGCTACTTCAGAGATGCAATCATATATTGGAGTTTTAGCAAGGTCTAAAGCCCCGATATGGCATGATACCTGGAAGGAAGTTACTGAAGACGTCAAAACAAAGATTTGGGATTGTGTCCAGGTTATGCAAAATCCTTCCCACACAATTAATTTACATACATTAGTTTCTCAATTGCTTTATATACGTTGGGTTTTCAGTAAATTATTCATCTAATTTTATTTTTGTGGTTTATGTATGTAGATGGCTTTCGTTGTACCGCTGACTTCCAAGAAAATGGCACTGCAGTCTGCTGGTCAAAAATGGAGGGAATTCAAAAGTCGGTTGACAAGACTCTATGTTCTTCCACACCGTGATGAACCAGAGAAGCTGCGGTTTCCTCCAGCTGACTTCACATTCATTGAGCAGTCGCACTGGGACATTTTCATTGTTGATCATCTGGGAGTCGAGTTTACCGTAAGGAAATCTTCAATTTTCTTGTTTCTTAATTTAGTTCCAAATGGTAATCTGGATTCTTTTTTCATACTTATGATGTTTTGTTCCTTTTTGTCATAGCAAATTCATGAAGAACAACACAAGAGAAGTATGCAGAACGAGTATCCTCATCGTTTGTCTCGAAAAGGATACGCGAACTTGGAAAGTGAATGGGTTAGTGTTGACTTGTGTATTTAATTTTTTTTTCTATGACTTGTGTATCGTCAATATGGATTTATAATGCTTCTTAAAACATGTTTATATTACTAATAAGGTCATCCTCTATATATACATGCAGACTGAATCTCATCCTAAAGGGATTTCAAAGATCGATTGATCGAAGACTTGGATCCTTGCAAGGCAAGACAGACAAGGAAAGTTTAAAGATGAGAGAGTGAAGCACAAAGCTGAGGAAATCGTAAGTTCTGATTTTCAATTTAAGTTTCAACTCAATTCAGCAACTTTTCTTGTTTCCTAATTTATTAACTACATCCATTTTGGGTTTATTTTTTAGGAGTCATTAAAGGAGCAAGTTAGTTCAGGTGAAGTAGTTGAACAAGGCGCTGATGATGTGTTATCAAAGGCGCTTGGTAAACCGGAGCATTCTGGAAGAGTACGTGGCCAGGGAAGGCACGTGAAGCAATCTATCTATTTTGGTCTCCCAAGACAGAGAAAAGCAAAGAGTATTGATGAAAAGATACGAGAGGGGGTTCAAATGGTCATGGAGGAGGAGACCAAGAAAATTATAGCGCAAAGAGATGCATTTTGGGCTGCTGAAATTGCCAAGATTAGAGCAGAATTTTTGTCAAAGCCTGTGTCTAGTCCAAACATGCCTTCCCAACAAGCAAGTTGCTCCAATTTAATTCCTATTGTGAAGGATCAAGAGGCGCAAGTGCCGATTGTGAGGAAGAATTTGAGTCCTCAATTTGATGCAAATTCTGTTGAAGTAAAAAGGAGTCTCAATTCGGATGAAGCAAAAAGGAGTCTCAATTCTGTTGATGATGAGAAGGTCCTTGCTTTGGAGAAAGTGGAGGTGCTTGATAAGGATGATGTTCATGAGGTTGCTGCTGAGGTTGCTGCTAAGGTTGTTGCAGATGTTGATGAGGTTGCTGCTGCTGAGGAGGCAGAACGTATCGAGGTTGTTGCTACAGTTGCTGCTGCTGAGGAGGCAGAAGGTATTGAGGTTTCTGCTGATGTCAAAGGTCCCAATAATGAGGAGATTGTTGAAATAAAAAATGATGACATCGTTAAAAAAATGATGATGATGGGTTTGATAATCAAGTGAAATTGGCGAAGCTGGCCATAGGATCACCGAGCAATATTGTTGCTTATGCAAAGGTTGTTGAAGTCCCGGTTGTTGAAGGACATGAGCCGTCTTTCCATGGAGTTAAGATTACACAAGAGAATGCAAGAGTGTCGATCACTCGTACAATTCAAGGTTTGAGGATACTACTTACTATTTATTCAAACTTCTAATGATTATATTCAAACACATAAATAAATGTAATTTTTCCATGTTTTTTATATTTACAGACGTCAATATCCCATTCCCAGTCGGCGATGAAATTGTTACTGTGCTGGATGGGGTGTCTAATCCAAAGGTTAAGTTTTGAGAAATGAAAGTTTGCATAATTGCTTTTTTTTTTTGCTATTTACTGTGTTCACATGCAAATTTTTTATTTTCAGAGTTTTTAAAAAGCTTGTGTGAAGAAAAAAGCCTCCAAGAAATTAAAGAAGCCTGTTGTTATAGAAGCTGATATGTTTGAGGAGGAGCTGCATGTTCAGATGGGTGCTGATTATCCAGCGCCTTTGAAATGTTTGTGACTGTGGGCGAAGGATGTCTTAAGCGATGATCGAATAGTTAGTTTTGCCCTAAGTGAAGAAGCATTTGGTGTGAGCAAAAAGCAAGTTGTGTTCTTACAAGATCTACATGTGTGCGCCGGAGGTGAAATGTCCGGATCCATACTTAGCATATTTATTCAGTAAGTTTCCAAGTACAAAAGCTTTTTATTTTCTTTGTTAATTGTGCTGGAATTAAACTGATAATATGTACCAACTATTACTTCATTTTGTATGCAGCTACTTGTATGAATATGTCAAAAGGCATAAAATGGTTGATATGATTGGCTTTGTGGATCCCAGCATGATTGGTGCCATTGGATGTGGTAATTCAGGGGGAGGTCACGTACACTTGCGAGTCGATTTAAGGGGGCTAAAGAAGGGCAATACTTTCTCTTGCCTTTCAATGATGTGAGTATTTCTTTACCTTTCTTTTTTATCGGCTATCGTAGCTAATGAGAGTTAGTAGCTAAATAACGCTGCTTCTGTATGTGATTGTGATTGATGTTATGAATTGAGCCTTTGTGATTGCTATTTTGGTGATTGAAATCGTGATTGCTATTTTGGTGATTGAAATCACTGTTTCATTGTCGGTTCTGTATTTATTCAGATTTTTTGATTCTCATTTACTGCATTTGACAATCTGAATTTGACAATATGCATTGAAGCAGTAATCGTAGTTAAACCTTATGTGCTTCTTGTTCCTATTTAAGCAGCAGCAATTTAGTATAAAAGATATATTATGTCCGTATGTATATATAAATGTTAGTAGTATCACTTTTCATTATCAGTTTTGACCATCTTATTCCTGTTTTCCCTCATTTGTGAAAATGACATGATATTGTTGTTTATTTAAGTTTGGCATTACTTTAAGTTTGGCTTGTTGCTGCTGTGATTGATTCATGAATTGTTTATTTAAGTTTGGCATTACTTTTTGTTCAATGAATTGTTTGGCATTATGTTCTTCCAAATATGAAGAATTGCTTGTATTTTATTTTGTTATTTCATAGGAATCACTGGGTATTGACTGTTGTAAATCCGACGGGAGAGGTAGTCTACCACATGGACCCTCTTAAACGTCGCATTACTAGCCAGGAATGGATAGAGGTTGTTGACAAGTAAGTTGCGCTTCTAAAGTCTGCCTATTTAGTCTTAAGTTATAAAATTTGGGGAAAATTCAATTTTGTTGACTTATATTGTGTTTCTCATAGTGCCATAAAGTTATACAAGGAGAGTGTCAACAAGACTGTGAGGAGGAAAATTTTATGGGAGAACATGGCGGTATTGTTTTTCTCATCATTTCTGATTTATACAATTTATACAATAATTTTGCCTATCTCTTTTTGCTGTTGGGAAAATGGAGCATTTGATTGGAAATTGATATGTAAATTGCTTGTTCTATGAAAGAAATATTGCTAAATTTGGACTGCATTTTTTCATTTGAGTACAAACTTGGAGTCCACAAAGCATTTTCAGTTGGTCTGCATTTTTTCATTTCAAATTGCAGCACTGCTGGCATTACTTGTATACTTGCTTGTATATATTTGGATTGCCTTTTGTGTTCTCTTGTGTCTTTGGTTTTCATATTGAATATTTCTGTTGAAGATGTTTCAGTCCGTGGCCTTGTGTTTTCTTGTTCAGTTAGTCAAAAAACAAAATCTACTATTATATATTAGTATAATAGTATATAGTATAATATATAATTCTTGATGATGAGATTGATTGGGAATTTGATATTGGATTGGTATTTTTATACTATTGCTCTGGTTTCTGTTTCAACTTTTATTTTGTTTCTGGATTAAAACCAATGTCTCTATTTGCTCATCTCCGTTTGACATTCGTCAAATCTGTTTCTTCTATATTGTTATTTTGATCTATGTTAATGAATACTATTGTGTTGATTGAGGATGACAGTGGTTTTCTTGAAGTCTTTTTATTTGATTGATGATTAGTATGCCTATTATGAGTTCTTCCCAAACTGATTTTTGTTTCAAATTGTTCAAAAAAATGCCGTTTTGTTTCTTCAGATTACCTTTGTTCATGCGGATTAATATTTGTAAAGAATACAGCTCTTCAAACTCAGTTTCCTCTGCTTTTAAATCTAGTATATTGTCTTGAATCTTTTAGAATAAAAATCATCTTCTTCTTATGGGTTTCAGCTTTAAGTATCACTGTAAATTTTAAAATCAATGTTGAAGTCTACTTTGTTAATCAAGCAGCATACAAATTTCTTCTTATGATATGATGGTGTGGATATGTTAAATTTAGTACATTTATTTTAATCTTTGTAAAGGTTGGTGGCTGCTGGCATGTCTAGTTTGGGGGTTCTCTTTCAATTTAAGAAATGCTTCTAAAAGTCTAAACTATAGCAGAACCTGAAACTGATGGGATTCTTGCACTGGAGAGTTTGTTCTTATGTGATTTTTATTTTCTTTTTTCATTTATTCTAAGCTTTGCAATATACTTTATGTGAGCAAGTTTGTCTTTTAATGTTTTCTTCTTTCATTTCTTATCATTTAAAGCAAATATGCATATTATAGGTATGAGTTTGCTCGTTGAGCCTGAAATTTTATATGGATGTGTCTTGTGTTCATTTTTCAGAATGTTTGTTCAGATTTCAGGTTAGGTTGTGTGATTAGGTTGATGTGTTGGTTTGCATATGGGTTTACATATGGATGTAACATGTGGTACTTCATTTTTGTTTTCATTTGCTATTTCAGGGGGATCCTATGCAGAAAGGGGCCACGGACTGCGGCCTCTTTGTCATGAGGTACATGAAGGAAATCTGTTATGACAAGGAGCTTCAGTTTGTAGCTAAGGTGAGAATTTTAATTATTTTCATTTTTTATATAATAGTTTTGTATTGACCACATGTGGCTAACCAAAATTTGATTCATTTTTCAGTGGCTAGGCAGAGGCAACTTGGAGTATAGTGATGCCGACATCAACGAGATTAGGATTGACTTCGCCAAATATTTCATGAAGCGTCATTCAAGTTGAAGATAATAGTATAATTCAGTGATATGTATAGTGTTGATTTTTTTTAGTTTGTTAATATGTTGAATGGTTGAAGTTGTGGAGGTTTTGTTATTCCCAAATTTGCAATCCTCCATTGTAAAGTGTTGTCTTATATGTATAATGTACAGTTTAACAGACAATGGTGGTGAAATGAAAATGAACATTGAAACTATTGCCTAATATTCAGTGTGGCACAGTAATTAACCGTTGTATTTAGAGTCCTTCTACAACGGTTTTAGATTAATTAACCATTGTCTGAAAAATTAAAAAGCGTTGTGTAAACCTTCATTAGATAACGGTATTTAATAAGAAAGCGTTGTGTAAACCTTAATCAGACAACAGATTTTAATAAGAAAGCGTTGTGTAAACCTTCATCAGACAACGGTTTTTAATAAGAAAGCGTTGTGTAAACCTTAATCAAACAACGGTTTTTAATAAGAAAGCATTGTATAAACCTTAATCAGACATCGCCTCAATAGACAACGGTTTTTGTCTTCATCAGACAATGGTCAAAAAGTATTGTCTAAACCTTCATCAGACAACGGTTAAAAACCGTTGTCTGATAAAACTAAAAACAGTTGTGGAAACCATCTTCAGACAACGGTTAAAAACCATTGTCTGAAATGCTATCAGACATCGCCTCAATAGACAACGGTTTTTGTCTTCATCAGACAATGGTCAAAAAGCATTGTCTAAACCTTCATCAGACAATGGTTAAAAACCGTTGTCTGATAAAACTAAAAATCATTGTGGAAACCATCTTCAGACAACGGTTAAAAACTGTTGTCTGAAATGCTATCAGACATCGCCTCAATAGACAACAATTTTTGTCTTCATCAGACAACGGTCAAAAAGCGTTGTCTAAACCTTCATCAGACAATGGTTAAAAATCATTGTTTGAAAATTTAGAAACCGTTGTCTGATAATTTAGAAACCGTTGTGGAAACCATCAGACAATGGTTAAAAATCGTTGTTTGAAAAATTAGAAACCGTTGTCTGAACCATCATTAGACAATGGCCAAAAACCATTGTCTGATAAAATTAAAAACCATTGTGCAAACCTACATCAAACAACAGTTTTAAAACTGTTGTCTGAAATGCTATCAGACATTGCTTCAATAGACAACGGTTTTTGTCTTCATCAGACAACTGCCAGAAAGCGTTGTCTGATTCAGTTTTCCTTGTAGTGCCATGTCACTGAGCGTGTCATAGCTACTTTGTTGTTGGTAGATTGACACGGCCAGTGACACGCCCATGTCACTGAGCGTGTCAAAGCTTCTGTGTTGTGGGTTCAGGGCACGATTAGGGGCACGCCCGTATTGTTGAGCATGTCATGTGTAGTGTTTGTCTTAGTTGGTTCTTGTTCTTATTCTTTATGTGCATCACTAAGTGAGTGTGTATAATTACATTTGGATTAGGTTTTGAAGAGATTGAGTTGCCCTAATCTAAGTGTTGAAGGATTCTTGGAAGAAGAAGTGGTTAGATTGGTGTTTCTAGCTCTTGAGGTAAGTACAAACCTTACATGATTGCATACATTTACATGACTTTGGAACTTAACATATTTGGATGGAAATGTGTTAAGTAACCCACGACATTGTTGATGCATATGAATAATGCTATGTTTTGCATAATGTGAACTATGTGAATTATATGTTGAGGATTCAAAATATATGAACAATGTAAGTTGTGATGTGCACTCAAATTATGAAATGTGAAGCCATTGATGTTGGTTATAATGATGTAAATGAAATATTGAGGCATTGTGCCTAGATGATTGTGAGAAAATGAGAATGGAATTAATAATGAAAGAATGAAAGAATTGTGTGCCTAATGTGTTATTCAAATTTCAGTTTGTTATTGGTGGCATGCCTAAAAGTAACAATCCCTTGAAGCTGGGTTGGGCTTGGTCCTTGAAGCCAAGTTGGGTTGATGCTTAGCTCCCCTTGTAGCATGGTTGGGCCTAGTCCTTGAAGCCTAGTTGGGATGTTACATATGAGATGTTTCTCATTATGATAATGATTCGCCTACGGGCTTGATAAATGTGATTATTGAACCAAAACAGAAACTCTAGAAGTTGAATAGCATATTAGTTTCTTTTGGGCCCATGTTTGTCTTTGCTTTAATGTGAACTATGAATGATGAAACAAATGAATAACATGATGAGATTTAATGTTATGTAAAATGCCATTCTTGAATATTGATTCTAATGCTTGAAAGTGTGACAATGGCATTACATTTAAAGCATATTGTCATCATGGTTAGTACCACTATGTCGTTGGCTTAGCGCGATTGTGGTTCATCGCGCAGGTGACAGGGTAGAGCCGAAGAGTTCAGCTAGACCGAGTTGAGTCTAGATTTGTGATTCTTTGTGAAGTGTTGATTGTGGACTTCAAGATCAGAGATGAACTGCCAAGCATGTATAAACTTTATATTTTGTAAATATTGTTTTTGTTGTATATATATGTATATTCCGCTGCATAATAAACAAATATTTTATCTATTATGTTCTTTAAAATAATTTTAATATTTTAAGTTTTCTCCTAAAGAATGTTTGTTTAAAGTAGCCTGTGACATTCTTGTATCCGGTATACGTATATTACATTTGTGGGTGTATGTGATGTACGTATATTGGGTATAGGGGTGTTACATACTAGAATATTATACAAACTTAGCACTTAATTTACCTATAATAGTTATGCACTAATACATTATTCTCAAAATTCTTGTTGGAAGGAAAAAATCAAGAAGCTGATAGACCTGAGTAACCATTACCTGAAACCATGTAGATAATTAGGTGAGTTGTCAACTCAGTGAGATTATAATGCCACAAGGTAGGATACATAATAAGAATATCTCAAGATTTAAAATAATAATAATAATAGAAGGTAGTTGTGCAATGAATATCAATAAAATTTAATCCACAAGAAGGACCTACAATAACTGAACCAATATCACAAAAGCAAATCGAATAATATGATATATAATACATAACAATAGTACTGAAGAAAATATATTACTATGTACATTCCAATGCTATAACACATCACACACACATAAGGACAGTAGCTTCTACCCTTTTATTCACAAGTCTTTATGTGCACATAGCATGATGACATAACTCCCATCAAGTTGAGATTCTGTTATATTAGCTAAACAATTGGCTTGGTATGATCACAAAGGCCAAGAGGCCACATAAGATTTCATGTTTCACAAATATATAAACATAATCAAGTAAGGTATCAAATAGTTCACATTTTATCAAATATTTTATAGTAACAAATAAAGGGATAAACAATATAACTCACTTCAAATTCGAAGATTTGATTTCTCTTAGTCTTTGAAAATATCAAATTGGCTCTATGACAACTCTTGATCTACATTCACATTTGCACATGTATTGTAGTATTAGATTTTCTCTTAACTTATTATTTATCATTTAAAGCTATTTGACTCTTTTTATTCTTTATTGCACATTTTAGGACATATTACACTGTTTATTTATGTTTTCATTTAGTTTGGTTTAGATTACATATTAATATGTCATATTATAAATATCCTCCAAATAAAACTAATTAATATATGTATTTATATCATTTACTTTACTTAAATAAATAATAATTTATAATGCTAATGATATTAATAAAATTGAATTCATTAAATTTACTTTATTATTATTTATTTAGATTCTAAAATAATTACTTTATATTTTGAATAATCATAACTTAATATATATAATCCTTTAAAAGAAAATTTTCTAAATATTCATAATTAAATTAGATGTTACATAGTTTACTTACTTTAACTTTAATAATACTTTATCTTAATTTCTAATAATCATTTATAATAATTACAATCAACATAATAATAATAATAATTTACAATTATATATTTTATTAATTTGTAAATTACTATTTACCAATTAATTATTTGAGAAACAACAATTTATATCACAATTTAACCAACTATTAATTCATTTTCTTCCAATTAATTAACTAATTTCACACACCCACAAATTTATATATATATATATATATAATCTATTATACAAATTACTAACAAAAATTATAATTCAAATATTCAATTTGTTTTTATCACATTTTAGGTTAATATTTTTTTTATTTTTATTTATTCTAAATTTCTCTTAAACATAATTGATTCATCAATTAACTAAGATTATCATTTCTAAACTTACTTAACTTTATAATTATTATTAAATAGATTATTTCTAAACTAATTAAATTTTTTACATTTAATTATTTTTATTATTTTCTCCTCAATACAATTTATTCAAAAACTAACTAAAATTACCTATTCTAAATTCACTTAATTACTTAAATTTCACAAATTTCATTTTAATCACAACTAACTAATTAATTAGTTATAATATTATTTTTAAATTCAAATCAAAATCATAAATTTTTTTAATTAAAATTAACTAATATATTAATAATAATTCAAATTCACATTCAAATTCAAATTCATAATAATAATTATAATATAATTATTATTATATTTAAAATTTTATTAGATTTTTATAGCTATTTTTCTAAAATTCATCAATAATTTGTAAATAATATGTCAAATTGAAACTCATAATGAGAATGTCTCAACCATACTAGAATTACCAGAAAAGAAGATCGAAATCAGCTGATAAACTCATTGGAAACCACTAATAGAGTAATGATTGGACAGTGCGTGCGTCGCCATCCGATGGCCTCTGGTGGCCAGTCACCTCTCTCCGGACTCACCATCGTCGGACGATCATGCTGAGTCGGTGCGTGTTGGTCGTCGATCACCTGACGATGTTAGATCAGGGGAAGTTCTGTCTGATGCTCTCTCTCTCTTCTCTCTCCCTTCTCTTTCTCTCACTTTCTCTCTTCTATCCCTTCTCTTTCTCTTTCTTTTTTCTCTTTCTTTCTTTCTTTCTTTCTCTATTATTATTATTATTTATTATTTATATAATATTTATTATTTTATTTATTTATTTGTTATATTATTATATATATTTTTAGGTTATTACAATCTTCCCCCTTAATAAAATTCGTCATCAAATTTTCAAACTAAAATAAGCGCTTAAGTAAAAAGTTAAACTTCTTATGTTTTTCTGCAGACACATACTCTGATATCTTATCCTAAAGAATCATTTTTTTAATCATTTTTGAAGTTAACTAATCCATCTCTTCAAAATTCTTACTAAACCATTACAACAATTGATCTCCAATCATTTGAATAGCCTAACTCTCGAATTTACTAGTTCTATCCAAATAATAACACCTACTCACACTAAGGATATCATCAACATTAAAGTTAAATATTAAATTCATTATAATAACTTCATATATCTTTCTCAATAATTCTGTTTCTTACAAATTTCAACTTTCCAATTAATTAGCACTTTTTATACACTAATGTTACAATTATTCTCATATTATAGATCATTATCGATATACTCTTACTCACTCCCAAGTACACTTTATCCAAAATGATTCATGAACTCTAACAAAAATTTGTATAATGTAAAAAGGTTAACAAATATTGAAATCTAAATTTCCTTGCTTCTTATTTCCAAAGTCTCATCTCATAAGTTTTATTTCTAATTACACATTCTATTTAAACCCTTAATATTCTTTCAATTTTACCAATATGTATTACCTTAGTGATTCACATAATTATATTCATGATATATATAATTACTATTAGCACATTTTCTTGTTTCAAAAAGGATTCTATTGATTTCTTAAATTATATGCAAACCTTGCATTGAATTTGGCATATTCACACTGTATACATTATGTATACTTCTTCCTTAAAACTTTTCTAGTCTTTAACTCATGGTTACACTAATTCTTTTCGTCAAACAACTTAATAATCAATTATAATTTAATTCACCAAATATACTCATATGCATTGCACAAATTATCTTAAATTACTAAGAAGTATTGTTGTTAGGTATCTATCAAGTATACAGACTGTATATCCAAATTTTCTATTAAATTACCATTTTAAATTTATTAGGATTCATGATTTCCTAACATCTTTCTCCCAAAAGAAATTTTTTCTTTCTCTATTATTCCTTCTCTAAATTATTAACATGTAATAGAATAACTCTTAATCAATTTTCTTTTAAAATTCACCTCAGAATTTCCAGAATCTTTAGTATA
Source organism: Garcia nutans (assembly GCA_947685225.1). Classification (NCBI taxonomy): domain Eukaryota; kingdom Viridiplantae; phylum Streptophyta; class Magnoliopsida; order Malpighiales; family Euphorbiaceae; genus Garcia; species Garcia nutans. The sequence continues at coordinate 7,020,807 of CANTUV010000003.1, read as the reverse complement.
ACTTATCATTCTGTACTTTTACAACTTATTTCTTTGAGTTTATAACCTTCGTCTTTCATATTACTATTTACTGTCAAATTATCTAATTTAATATTATAGAGTTACTAAATCATTTACACATCCTTTACATATTTTCTTTAACAAACAACACACAAAAGGATCTTAGTGTTAAATTTTGAACACTCTCATTTGCTAAACTTAGCATACAACTGTTTACTCCTCAATATATGCAATAATATCCTTGGATAATGTTCTTTTTTAGCCTAACTATTAGAGTAAACCAATATATTATCTATGAAAATAACCACAAATTTATCCAATGACAAATTGAAAACCCGATTCATCATATCTATAATTATTGTAAATGTATTGGTAAAACCAAAAAGTAATACTATAAACTCATAATGGCCATACCTAGTATAAAATGTAGTTTTAGGTACATCTTCCTTATTGATTCTCAACTAATGTCATCCAGGACGAAGATATATTGTATTTGATCAAATACATTATCAATTCTAATTAGAGAGTATTTATTCTTATAGTCACCCTATTTAAATATCTATAATCTATGCATATTCAAAGTGAATTATCTTTCTTCTTAACAAACCAGACTGGCACACCCAAAGTGAACTACTAGGTCTAATAAAATCTTTACAAAATTTTTATAATAACTAGCCTATTCTAGTGAGCTCCTTATCTTTGTAATATTTATTGGTTTAAACTAATCAACTACTACTTAAATTTTATAACATTCGCATAATTGCCAAAATAAATAAAATTTAATTTAATTTAAACTAAATTAATTAGTTGGAGGGTTAAGTGAAGTGTTGGAAGTGAGAAATAGATAATGTATATGTGAAATACAAAGGAAATATACATTACATATAAAGTCAAAAACAAGTTAAAAAAGACAAAATTCAAAAAATAAAGGAGGGGTAAAATGGTAAATTTATAAAAATATAAAATTAATAAAAATAAAAATAAAATATTTTGGATGAAAGATAAGAATTATAATTTAAAAATAATTAACTAAATAACTAATTAAAATATTAATATTTTATTAATTAATTATTTGGTAATTATAAAGGAAGGTGAGGGGTATAATTAGAAAGTGAGTTATTAAAAAACCATCATCTTCTTTCTTCTCTCCAAGCCATGGCCGAATTTTGAAAGTTTAAGAGGAGGATTTTTGCTCTTCCAAACATCAAATTTTAAAGGATTTTAAAGGATTGAAGTGGGTTTTGGTGATTTTACATCAAGTACGTAAGTTTTCCTTCCTTATTTATGATGTTTTATGGAAATATATGAATATGTGTATTATGTGATTTCTATGGGTGATGTTTTAATTTGATTTATGGGCATGGATAAAGTTATTTTGAAGAGTAAATAATGATTTTAAGGTTAGATTCAAAAAAATGTTAAGTTTAGTTAGAGTTTGGAAGAGGAAAAAAATGAAAGTTAGGGTTTTGGTAAAAAGTGATGGTGCATTTGATTTTAGATTTGAATTGTATTTTTTAGTGATGTTATTGATATAAATGAGCTCAAATTACTATTTGAAATTGGTTAGAATGAAAAATCAAAAACAAAGAGGCTAAGGGCAAAATTTTGGAATTTTGATAGAAGAGTGGTACGTTATATTTTAATGCGTGGAATGTGTTAAAATATGATGTTTAAGATAAAATTAATTTGGAAATAATTAGAATAAAGTTTCAAAGTTAGAGTGTGTTAGGGCACATTGTAGTGTTTTTAAAGGAATGTGCCCAAATTTATATTTTATGCTTTAAACACCTAGAAATGCGATACTAGTTAAATATTTGCATTCACATTTTCAATAGGTATTGAGTAGGTTGTAATTCTGCCAACCTAGTAGTGAAGGACATTAGAAGATTTTGGAAGTGGAGTAGAGTTTTAACTCCATTTTTTGCTGAATAGAGGTTAGCACATACTTTGGTTTTCAAGGTGTTTAATTGCATTGATTTTTTAGCCTCACACATTGGCTATGTCAAATGTGTTATGTTACTTGGTATTCATGAATGTGTGTGTGTGTGGCATTGTTTGGAGTAACAATGCTTGTTTTGTGGTGATTATTGCATGATAAGCTATTTGAGAATGGCTAAATGAAATGTGTATGCAAAATGTCAAAAGTATAAGTTATGCACTAACATGTGAAAATGAGCCACATTCACATTGTATATGATGATAATGTTAAAAATGCGTTGAAAATATGAAAAAGAATGTGAAATGTGAAAAATAAAAGGAAAGTGGAAATTGTGAAAATATAATTACATATCACCTTATATAGAGTATAGTTCAAGAATATTATTATTAGATATTATTACGCCCCTTGGGTGAGACACACTAGTATCACAGATAGTATTACCTAGGGTAAGACAAGCTGGTGTATTACGCCTTCGAGTGAGACACGTTGGTGTCATAGATTTTATATGCCTTCGGGTGAGACACGCTGGTGTCACAAATGATTGAGTTAGCCCAAGACAATATTTTTGGAACTAGACTAATGTATAAGGGCTTTTAGGCCCAATGTATATGGATGATTGATGTGTTATTAAAATTTGTAAAACAGCATGAATTGTCTAACATTTTTATCATAATGCATTTATGGCATTTTATGTGTCTTATCATTTATTTATTATACCAAAATATGTACCACTAAGCATTATGCTTAGAGCGATTGAATTGTATTGTGTAGGTGATAGAGCTGATTCAGAGAATGCTGCTAGACTACACCAGGTCTAGATTGTAGTTGGTTACTTTTGGAGTTTTTCAAGCTGCCATGGACCAGAGCCATTTGCATTTCATGTATATATTTTAAACTTTGGCATATTTACTTAAATATGTACCTTATGGTTGTAAGCATATATGTGATGTAATTTATAAAGATTTTTTTAGGTAAAATATTGAAAATCTGTAAGAAAGGAACATATGTATTATTTTATATTAATGGTGTATGTTTTATAAAAATTTGATGAATATGAGTCATTAGGCTATTTTTGGGATATAAATGTGTTGAATGAATATTTGTGAATGTATTTTAAATGCATGTTAAGTAAATTGAAATTTTGAAATATCTGAAATATAGACAAAACTCTGGCAAATTTTTTCTAGAGATTTTTCTTTAAAATGTGCCTTTTATATTTAAATTACATAAGAATAATTTTTGTTATTTTTAAAAATATATGTAAAGTGTTGTAAATGATTAGTTTGGAATAATGGACGTTTTTGGAAAAAAAATATACGTGACATTCTTGTATTATGCATACATATTTTATATATACTGGGTGTGTGTATTATATGCATATGGAGTATAAGGGTGTTACAATTTATTTTGGTATCAGAGCCTAGATTTGAGGTTCTCGACCTAGGTAGGTTTTTGTAGAGAGAAAATATGATTTTAAATGTGATTTATCATAACATACATGCATTTGCACCGATATTTTATTTGGTCCCTGATATGACAATTCATTTTGTAATTACAACTATTGGTTGTTAGGCATTCCAGGAGCATGTTTCTAGTAAGGTGTGCGTCGAGAGTGTTGCTCCTGGCGAGGGAGATGTTAGATCTACGGAGGTTGCTAGAGAGGCATCAATGCCTACTGGATCAGCAGAACCGGGGATTGCACCAATTTGGGTGCAACAAATGATGGAGATACTCCGTCAAGCCTCAATGCAGCAGCAGCAACCACAACCATAGCCGCCACAGACTAGAAAATATGATAAGTTGCAAAATTAGAGGGCTATAGATTTCTTTGGAACCTTTGATCCAACCAAGGTAGAGTAGTGACTGGATAGAGTTCAGAGGATTATTATCCAATTACAGGCCACTATAGAGGAGAAGTTTGATTATGCTTTGTCTCTTTTATGAGGGGATGCCTATGACTTGTGGAAGACTATACACCATGGGATGGATGAACCGCCGGTGTTGACAGAGAGTCTATAATTTCCAGACCCAGTGACAGAGGAGTCGTGGTGGTAGAGGTGGCAGACCTGGATTCAGTCAGAGAGGGGGATCCATGACAGGGACTAGTGGACCAGACTAGGCAGGATCATCACAGAGAGTAAATGTGATGCAGAGATAGGTAGATGCTTCGGATGTTGTGGCTGGTACATTTCTTTTATTTGGCATTCCTGTACATGTATTGATTGATCTTGGGTCAACATATTCATACATCAGTTCATCCATTCTTCCTATGGTTGATATGCATTTTAAGTTATTAAGGTTTTATGTGCTGGTGACTAACCCTTTGGGGCATAGTGTGGTAGTTAGTAGGGTACAACGAGATCATCCAGTTATTATTCATGATGAGGAGTTTCTCGGTGATCTAATTGAGATGCCCTTTAGAGATTATGATTGATTCTGGGTATGGATTGGTTATCCAGACACAAGGCTATAGTAGACTATCTATAGAAATGTGTTACTTTGAAAACACTTAATGGGACAGAAGTAGTGGTATCTAGTAAGCAGAGACACCTTACATCCACGTTTGTTTCAACTATACCAACTAGGAGGATGATTTGAAAGGGGTGTGAGGCTTTTTTGGCTCATGTGGTAGATACCAGAGTAACAAGATCTCAGTTGCACAGTATAACTATAGTAGTAAAGCTTTCGAATGTGTTCCTGAATGAGTTACCAAGGTTACCTCTAGAGAGAGAGGTGGAGTTTGGTATCGATGTGATGCATGGTACCACTCCCATCTCCATTACCCCTTATCAGATGGCACTTGTAGAATTAAAGGAGTTGAATGTGTTGTTGTAGGAGTTACTTGATAAAGGGTTTATTCACCCTAGTGCATCACCATGGGAGCACCAGTACTATTTGTAAAAAAGAAGGATGGCACTTTGAGATTGTGCATTGATTACCGGCAATTGAATAAGGTAGCCATTAAGAATAAATACCCATTTCCTTGCATCGATGATTTGTTTGATTAGTTAAGGGGGCAGTGGTATTTTCTAAGATTTATTTGAGATCTGGGTACCATCAGTTGAGAGTTAGAGATGTATATGTACCCAAGACTACCTTTCAGACGAGGTATGGGCATTATGAGTTCTTCGTGATTCCTTTTGGACTAACGAATGCACCAAATACATTTTTGGATTTGATAAATCTAGTGTTTAGGCCATACTTGGATTAGTTTGTGGTGGTGTTTATTGACGATATTTTGATATACTCTCATAATAAAGAAGAGCATGATAGACATCTGCTGATTGTATTACAAACATAGAGAGAGAAATAGTTGTATGCTAAATTATCCAAGTGTGAATTCTAGTTGGATAAGTTGACTATTCTCGGAAATGTGGTTTCAACAGGAGAGATTAGAGTTGATCCAAGAAAAGTCGAGGCAATCTTAAATTGGAGTCTGCCAAAGAATTTGACAAAAATCAGAAGTTTTCTGGGATTGGCTAGGTATTACCATTGGTTTGTGAAGGGATTTTCCATGATAGCTTTGCCACTTACCAGATTGCTTCAGAAAAATGTGAAGTTTGTGTGGATTGACCGATGTTAGGCTAGCTTTGAGCAATTGAGAGACATGTTGAGTCAAGCTCTGTTTCTTACCCTTCATGTGCAAGGTGAATCATATGTGATATACAGTGATGAATCACATCGTGGTCTAGGTTGTGTTCAATGTAGGAGGGTAGAGTTATTGCTTATGCATCCAGACAGTTAAAGCCCCATGAGTTAAATTATCTGACTCATGATTTATAGTTGGCAGTCATTGTCTTTGCACTAAAGATTTAGCAAAATCATTTGTATGGAGAGAAGTGTTTCATCTACACGGATCATAAGAGTTTGAAATATTTGGGCATTCAAAAAGAGTTGAATCTTCAGTAGAGGTGATGGTTAAAGTTGATAAAGGATTATGACTGTCTGATTAATTATCATCCCAGCAAAGCTAATGTAGAACAGACACCTTGAGAGTCTATGGCAGGGTTGACTATCAATGCTCTCATGTTGCTTGTTGAGTTGAGAGCTTTGCATGCTAGATTTGAGATTTGTGATAATGGTGCTCTAACGGCCTAGTTGCAGTTGAGGCCATTACTACTTGATCAGATTAAAGAAGCACATAAGTTAGATATGAAGTTTCAAAAGATTGTAAAGGACTACAAAAAGGAGGAGAGCAAGGATTTTCATGTGAGCGATGATGATAGCTTATGGTACAAAGACAAATTGTGTATTCCTAAAAATATAGAATTGAAAAAAAGGATGTTAAATGAAGCACATCAGTCTTCATATGCTACGCACCCTGAAAGTACCAAGATGTATTAGGAGTTAAGGTAAAATTATTGGTTATATGGTAAGAAGACAGACATAGTAGAGCTTATGCTGAGATGTATCACATGTCAGAGGGTGAAGGCTAAGCACTAGGTTCCTTCAGGGTTGTTGCAGCCTTTAGCAGTGCCTGAGTGGAAGTGGGAGGGAGTGGCCATGGATTTTGTGTCAGGGCTTCCTTTGACCTAGAAGAAGCATGATACAATCTAGGTGATTGTGGATAGGATGACTAAGTTAGCTCATTTTCTTCCAGTAAGGGTGGACTACTCTCTTGATAGGCTGGTTGAGTTGTATATCAGTGAGATTGTGAGGGTACATGGAGTCCCAGCTTTTTTGGTATTAGACTGAGACCCCAGATTTACATCTAGGTTTTGGAGGAGTTTACAGGATGCATTGGGTACTCAGTTGCACTTTAGTACTATTTTCCATCCACGGATAGATGGGCAGTCTGAGAGAGTGATACAAGTATTGAAGGATATGTCGAGGAGCTGTATCATTGAGTATACAGGAACCTAGGACAAACATTTGCCACTAATGAAGTTTACATACAATAATAATTTTCAGTCCAATATTGTATGGCACCATTTGAGGCCTTATATGATAGAAGATGTAGGATACCTTTATATTGGGATGAAGTTAGAGAGGAAAACTTAGTTTGTCCTAATTTAATCATGGAAATAGAGCAAAATGTTAAAATAATTCAGGATCATTTAAATGTAGCTTCAGACTAATAGAAATCTTATTCAGACCTGAAGAAGAAAAACATTGAGTTTAATGTAGCTGAAAAGGTGTTCCTAAAGGTATATCCTTGGAAGAAAATTCTAAGATTTGGTTAGAAAAGGAAATTGAGTCCACAATTTATTAAGTCATATGAGGTTCTGGAGAGAGTGGGACCCGTGGCTTAGAGATTGACTCTACTACCTGAGTTAGATGGGATACATAATATCTTTCATGTCTTGATATTTCAAAGATATAGATCGAATCCATCTCCTATGTTATCCGTTAAATTTATTGAGGTGAAGATCTAACCTACGAAGAAGAACCAGCAGCAATCTTGGCAGTATAAGTGAAGGAATTGAGGAATAAGAAGGTTCCATTGGTAAAAGTTCTTTGGAGGAACCATTCCATTGTAGAGGTGACGTGGGAGAGTGAGCAGACAATACGGAGCCAGTATCCTCAGCTTTTCAAAGCTGATATTAGGTAATTTCGAGGTTGAAATTCTTTTAAGGGGAAGAGAGTTGTAACATCCACATAATTGCTAAAATAAATAAAATAAAATTTATTTTAAATTAAATTAATAAGTTAAATGGTTAAATAAAGTGTTGAAAGTGAGAAATAGGTAACATATATGTGAAATACAAAGGAAATATACAATACATATAAAAGTCAAAAATAAATTAGAAAAAGACAAAATTCAAAAAGTACAGGAGGGGTAAAATGGTACATTTATAAAAAATAATAAAAACATAAAAATAAAAATAAAAATATTTTGGATGAAAGATAAGAACTTGAATTTAAAAATTATTAACTAAATAATTAATTAAAATATTAATAATTAATTAATTAATTAATTGGTAATTATAAAGGAAGGTGAGGGGTATATTTGGAATGTGAGTTATTAAAAAACCATCATCTTCTTTCTTCTCTCCAAGCCATGGCCAAATTTTGAAGGTTTAAGATGAGGATTTTTGCTCTTTCAAACATCAAATTTTAAAGGATTAAAGTGGGTTTTGGTAATTTTTCATTAAGTAAGTTTTCCTTCCTTATTTTGGTGTTTTATGAAAATACATGAATATGTGCATTATGTGATTTTTATGGGGGTTTTTTAATTTGATTTATAGGTGTGGATGAAGTTATTTTGAAGAGTAAATAATGATTTTAAGGTTAGATTCAAGAAAAGGTTAAGTTTAGTTAGAGTTTGAAAGAGGAAGAATGAAAGTTAGGATTTTGGTAAAAGGTGATGGTCTATTTAGTTGTATGATTTGAATTGTACTGTTTAGTGATGTTAATGATATAAATGAGCTCAAATTACCATTTAAAACTGGTTAGAATGAAAAACCAAAAACAAAGAGACTTAGGGTAAAATTTTAGAATTTTGATGGAAGAGTGGTATATTATATTTTTTTTAATGCTTGGAATGTGTTAAAATATGATGTCTATGATATATTTAAGCTTTAAAATCAATTTGGAAATTATTTGAATGAAGTTTCAAAGCTGGAGTGTATTAGGGCACATTTTAGTGTTTTTGAAGGAATGTGCCTAAATTTATGTTTTATACTTTAAATACCTAGAAATGTGATACTAATTGATAATTTACATTCACATTTTAAATAGGAGTTAAGTAGGTTGTAATTTCACCAACCTAGTAGTGAAGGGCATTAGAAGATTTTGGAAGTGGAGTGGAGTTTTAACTCCATTTTTTGCTAATAGAGGTTAGTACATACTTTGGTTTATAAGGTGTTTGATTGCATTAATATTTTAGCGTAACACATTGATTATGTTGAATGTATTATGCTGTTTGGTATTCATGAATGTGTGTGTGTGGCATTATTTGGAGTAATAATGCTTATTTTGTGGTGATTATTGCATCATAAGCCATTTGAGAATGGCTAAATGAAATGTGTGTGCAAAATGTGAAAAGTACAAGTTATGCACTAACATGTGGAAATGAGTCACATTTGCATTGTATATGATGATAATGTTAAAAACGAATTGAAAATATGAAAAAGAATGTGTAATGTGGAAAATAAGAGGAAAGTGAAAATTGTGAAAATATAATTGCATGTCACCTTATACAGAATCTAGTTCCAGAATGTTTTTGTTGGAATTTATTACGCCCCTTGGGTGAGACATACTGGCATCATAGATAGTATTACACCCTAGGGTGAGACATGCTGGTGTCACAAATAATTAGTTAGCCCAAGATAACATTTTTAGAACTAGGCTAATGTATAAGGACTTTTGAGTCCAATGTATTCGGGTGATTGATATGTTGTTAAAATGTGTAAAAAAAAATAAATTATTTGACATTTTTATCATAATGCATTTATCACATTTTATGTGTTATACCATTTATTTACTATACCAAAGTATGTACAACTAAGCATTATCCTTAGTGCGATTGAATTGCATCGCATAAGTGATAGAGCTGATTCAGAGAGTGTTGCTAGACCATGCCCGGTCTATATTGTAGTTGGTTACTTTTTGAGTTTTTTTGAGCTGCCACGGACTAGAGCCATCTGTATTTCATGTATATACTTTAAACTTTGACATATTTACTTAAATATGTACCTTATGTTTATAAGCATATATGTGATGTAACTTATAAAGATTTTCTTTTGGTTAAATGCTGAAAATTTGTAAGAAAGGAACATATATATTATTTTATATTAATGTTGTATTTTTATAAAAACGTTGATGAATCTAAGCCATTTGGATATTTTGGGAAAATAAATATGTTGAATGAATATTTGGGAGTGTATTTTAAATGCAAGTTGAGTAACTTGAAATTTGAAAATATCTAAAATACAGATAAAACTCTGGCGAATTTTTTCTAGAGATTTTCATTTAAAATGTGCCTTTTATATTTAAATTACCGAGGAATATTTTTTTTTACTTTTTAAAAATATATATAAAGTGTTATAAATAATTATTTTCAAATAAAGGAAGTTTTTTTTTAAAAAAAATGTACGTAACATTCTTGTATTTTATATATGTATTTTATACATACAGGATATGTGTATTATATGTATATGGGGTATAAGAGTGTTATAAATTTTCTTAGGATCCACTTATAATCCTTCACTACTAATTATATGTATTAAACCAAAATTTACACTTGGACAACTGATCAAATAACTTATTTTCTCTCAGATCTGATTGCCCTAGATCTTCTTCTAGTTACTATATCTTATTTGTTAGGGGGAATGAATTGTTCAATTAACACACGAATTACCGTAGATCTAGATAATAATGAAAACAAGATATGACAGAATAATATTAAGCTTCATAGTATTATTACACATTTATACTTATAGATCTTTAACCTATAAATTATTATAAACCTAGTGCTCTGATACCACCTTTGTCACATGTCATTTTAAGAAATGTGATGATTTTAGGATCCAGGAAGGCTTAAGGCTCCCAGGTGCCACGTAGAATCCAACAGAACTAATGTAATCATACATATTTCCTGAATAACCTCTACTTGAAACCACAGAGACGATTAGATGAGTTGTCAATTTAGTGAGATTATTGTGCCACAAGGTAGGATACACAATAAGAATATCTCAAGATTTTAAAAATAATAATAATAATAAAAGGTTGTTGTGTAACATCCTTATGCCATATATACGTATAATATATTCATCTCATATATATAAAATACGTACACAAAATATAAGAGTATCACTATTTCATTCTTAAGAGAATTTCAAGAAAATTCCAATAAAATAATTTCTCTCTTAAAACATAATTTTGTTAGATAAAAAATGCATTTATATATAATTAAATATAAATGTAGCATTTTTATAAGATCAATAAAAAAATTCACCAGAGTTTTATTTATATTTCAGATGTTTTCCAAAAACACAACTCAACCTGCAAAAGATTTTACACTCCCAATAAACATGTAAACATCCATTTCTCCAACAGTTTTCCAAAATATTCATCTATATATGTACATATAAAAATAATCAAAATTTGTAACATTTAGGCCAAAACTTCATAGTTTACGACATAAACAATAACCAATATGATTACATATACATACGTACATTACACAAAATCTTTCCCAAAACTTATTTAATATATAAAATCAATGTTCATAGTGTCAGTATATATATACATAGATGCATCACTCTCCGAGTTGGCGATGCATCACTCTCCGAGTTGGTCTCGTGGCACGTTTAGTCTCCAAACTCCAACTTCATTTTTGGTCATACTGGTCTGTACTTCTAATCACTTGCACGATACACACTACTAAGCTAAGTCCAAGAGCTTAATGGTACATTTATATTTATTTTTATATAATAGCAATACAAATTACATACACATTTATTATTTGTTTTCTCAAATTATAGCTTTTCAATCTTTTATAGAACCTTAACTTTTATTCCATATTTCTTATATAAATTATATTATCAATTTCTCAAATACACAGATTCACAAACTCACTAATTCCCCTATTTAATTACCAAGTTCATTGCACACAATATCAATTTCATGACCCAACTCTGTTCAAGTTATCTCAGTTTTCGGATTCATCTCTGCTCAGATATATCAGCATGTACATTATTATTCTCATAATTTAGTCACAATCCATTACCATTTATTATTCATCAATTTATCTCACATACTTTATCTTATCACAACCAAATCATCATACACCATTATTCATAGTACAACACATATATATACATATAAACACATCATAAACAGACGCATTAGGCCAAATAACCTTGTAAAATATTCCAATTTTAGAGATATTGTTATGGTCTTTCGTGACACCAGGGATCTAAGTATTGAATCTATCCCCTGTTGACACATCTATATCTAGCACCGAAGGAAAATAACAATGACATCCAGTGTCTAACCCGAAGGCAAATAATAATGATGGCCATCATCTAGCCCGAAGCCAAATCATATCATAAGTGACACCCAGTGTCTAGCTGGAAGACATATCATATCAATAGTACAAAAAATAATTCTCTGGAACAAGATACTATACAAAGTGAACACATATCATGTCACATTTTCTCATAAAATAGCCCATTTTGTCTTTCATCATTTTTTTGGGGCACTTTTCCATTAATTCACTACATTTTCATATTCCCATTTCCTTTCCATTATTTCTTTTCCAAATTTCTCAAGTTTTTCTCATTTTTCACATTGTTAGCTATTTTTTCCATGTTTTAATTCTAATTGCTTATCATATTGTTCAATTCACATATGTTCCAATTATTCTTAGCATTTTCGCATTTTACACATTTTGCACATAACCATAGTATTAGCCATTCTACAATAGCTCATATACAATATTTCATGCAATAATCACTTTTTAATTATAAAATACACATATTCTATTAAAAAGGAACATTTAAAGTTACATAACACATTCTCAAGTTAAAAATGTGTTATGGTGACTACAATGTTATTCACATAATAATAGTTTAAAACATGTACTGACCATAGAGATGTCAAATCCAATGCTAATTCCACCATCCAAGCCTTACTTCTCCAACGTCCTTTCACTCTTTAATTCTATAATTTCACCTTACTCAAACCTAAATTAAATTGTAGGCAAAAAATATATTATTAACATCATATTCCTACCCATTTTATTCAATCAATTATAAATTATTCCATTTCTATCCAAATTCAACCAAAAACCCTAATTTATCCTTTACGAAGTTCTCTTAATTTCAACCAACTAATGTCTTTTTCATCAACCAACCATAAAATCATTACATACACATCTAACTAGCATTAAAACAGTCCAATACAATAATTATAAACACCTCCTTCAAAACCCCAAATTTTACCTATTCACCCATAATTCTGACTTCTTCAAAACCTACCCATATTCCAATTCCAACCATAAAATTACAATAGACTTATTAAAATAACTTCAAATCAATTCATTTTAACAATTATCACCAATTTCTTTCTCTACCCAATTTACACACAACCATAATAACTAAAGAAATCACACTTAAATTGAAGAAAACTTAATTGAATACTTGGTTATTCTTTAAAATCCTTTTGATTTGCTTTGATTTTTTTTTAATGAAATTTAAAGTATAAATGATGAAGAAATCTCTCCCTTTCTCCCTCTCAAATTCGGACAACAATGGTGGATAATGAAGAAGATGGCTTTTCGATATGTTGATGTTTCCAGCTTTACCTCTTATATATCCATATAATTACAAACTCTTTAATTAATATAATATTAAGATATTTACATCTTATTCTTATCCAAAATTCAATTTAACCACTTTTACTTTTTTAAATTATTATATATTTAACTTTTTACTTTTTACCTTTAACTTTTTTTACTTTTTGACTTTTTATCTTTTAGTGAAATATGTATATCATGTATATGTTATGTATATATCTTGTATTTCTCTCTTCACCAACATACTAAATATTCTCCAAATTAATTATTTAATGGTATTTAAAATCCACGGGTATGATAATTCTCTCCTCCTTGAATAATTTCATCCTCAAAATTACCCACTGTAATAAACAAACTCCACTAAAATTAAAAACCAAATAATATATACTCTCTCGCTTTATGGATTTTCTTAATCATCCTTTGAAATTTCAATTCCCCTTACTCATCATTTTTTTTATACAGTTAAATAATACTAAGTTATTTTATAGTTATATTGTCATAATACCACTTTGCAAACCTTACATTGACACTTAAATTTCTTAACTCTAACAGTATCAATGTAAAAATAAATAATCCATTTCTAATAAACTAATCATATTATACATAAGCAATCATATCAAACAAAAAGAATTTACTATTTTTCACACTTGAAATTTTCTAATTTCTTAGTATCACAAAAATCATCTATAAAGTTATAATCTATTCTTAGATGCTCACTGATGCAAACTTTTCTTTATGACCCCAAATAATTTTATTGTCTTAAAAATAGAGAATATTAATTATATCTTCAATATTGAGTACTAATTTATCAAATGTAACACCCTTATACCATATATACGTACAATACATATTTTCAGCATAAGTAAAATACACATATACGGTATAAAAATGTCACAGACCGATTTACTAAAATTGTTTTTTCACATTTCCAATTTAAAATTTCAAAATCTAAATATAAAAAAATTAAATATAATATAAATATTTTTTACTCGTTATAAGAACCAAAAATAAATAATATATATAAAAATCTCTAAGAAAAATTCGCTAGAGTTTTGTCTGTATTTTGAACATCTCAAAATTTATCAAAACACAACCTGCAAAAAGTAAACACTCCCAAATAATTTCCAATCACCATCTCAACCATACTTCTCAATTTCACCAAGTTTCTCAAACATTTTTATATATAGATATATATATATAATTTAAAACACACTTACTCTCCCATTTCAAATACATTGACCCAAACATTCTTTATAATATACAATACGTAAAATTCAAAATATAACATATTATGCATAATACTCAAAATGTACAATAACATAAAAATATATACATGCTGCTGGTAGTGTTTCTGATCTCTATAGCAACTCAACATGCTCAACTACAAGTCTAGACCCGACCTGGTCTAGAAGAACTCTCTGGCTCAGTTGGGTCTACCCTGTCACCTGTGCGATAGAAACAATCGCGCTAAGTTGAAGCCTAGTGGTACAAACTTTGATAATAACAATATAACTCAATGCAATACCAATGCACAATGCATTTAGATGTCACATCATTCTACTTTCTTATATTTTTCAAATATTTCATAATTCATATTAAAACAAAAACAAGAATGGGCCCAAAAAGGATCTAATATGCTATTCAAATTTCAGAGTTACTGCTTTGGTCCATAATGATACCTTGTGTCTAGCCCCGTAGGCAATATATCCATGGATAATATAACAGCCCCAGTCTCTTGGACCTCAACCTGGCTAGACCCTTAGGCCCCAGTATCTTGGTCCTCAACCCGGCTAGACTACTATAGTTTTTTAGGCTTACGACCCAGTCTTTTCCCCCCCAAAAATATTATATTTATCAGCTGGCCTGGCTTACGACCCAGTCTTTTCACCATTCCAGCGTATAGCCCGTAGGCAATCATAGGCATGCCGCCAAACCCAGAACTCTGAAAATTGAATAACATACTAGGCACACAATTTATTCATATTTCTCATTTTTAATCTCTTTCTCACTTTTACATATTCAATCTAGGCACATTGCCTTATTTTCACATTTTTTTCTCACTTTTCTCACTTTTCACATCTTTCTCATTTTTCTCACTTTTCTCACTTTTCTCATTTTTATCAATATTAATTCATTTCATTAATACAAATATTTCATTTTTGCATTCACAACACATTACCCAATTACTTTGGGTATTTTCACATAATATGCATATTTCACATGTTACACAAATTAGCCATTATCAATGGCTTTTCACAATGCATTTAACACATATATGACATTACAAATGTCATAGCACATTATTCATACACAATCAATGAACCAAGTAACTTAACACATTTTTCAACCAAAATGTGTTAAGCCCAAATGTTATGCAAATATAGACATTATATTCAAAGTTTGTACATACCTCGACTAGCAACCCAAAGCAAGCTAAAAACAACCTTCAATCCAATCTTTTCAACTTGCCCTTCACCACTTGGATGAAGCAAATCAACTTCCCTCAAAGCCTAAACCAAATGTGATAACAAATAATCATTTAGTATCACATTTAATGGCATTTCCAACATTAAACCATAATTACACATCACTCCTACAAATTTCCAAAAATTTAGCCTTTCCTTACTTCAACATTGGAATTCCATTCTACTACAATTAAATTAGTGTTTTAAGTTTATTTATATTATTAAAAACATATTTTAATACATTTAAATCATTTACATTATAAAAATACACTCTTGTACACAAAATCTCAAAAATGGCATAACCTTCCCCTATTGAAGGTTTTCCATTCTAACACAATCCATTACTAATTCCAAGCTTATATTCATCACTTTTAACACTAAGCAACATGCTTAAACAAATAAAATCACACAATTCAACCACTTTGGAAAATCACTTTTCCAAACCCCTAAATCTCCACTTCCATTCTCAAGCTCCAACCCAACACCACCAAATCCAATATTTGACTTTAAAATACTTGTTTATGAATCAAAACAACTCATTTAGAACCAATTTGCACAATTAAAGTTCATATTTTCAAAACCCCAAAAATCTATAACCCTAAATTCTCTCTCTTCACCATTCTTTAACCAAACTCCATCATCTCTTCAATCTAACCTTAGAATCATTGTTAACTACCCAAAATAACACCATACAAACCAATTCCAACAATTATAACATACTACATCAAAATCTCAAAACTTACATAATCCAAATTTCCAAGGAATTCAAAGAAAAGAGATGGAAACTTACTAATTTTGGTGGAAATCACCAAAAATCCACTTGAAACTTGTTAAATCCTTCAATTTATGGAGTATGGAAGAAACAAAATTCTTGGTCTTCAAGCTCCCATGGAAAACGTCCTTGAAGAAGAAGAAGAAGAAGATGAAGACTTTTATATTTTTTTTCCTTTCATCTTTTTTTTAACCATATATATATATATATATTAAAATAATTTAATATTTAATTATTTAATTATTTTTTTAATAAATTAAAAGTCCTAATTTCCCTCTTTCATTAAAAAATAATTTGTTTTTGAATTATTTTATTAATTTTGAATTTATAAGATTTAATGACCAAAGTACCCTTTTTTTTTAAAAAAAAGTGTTGACTTTTATATATGTTATGTATATTTTGCATATATATCACATATATATTCCACTTTTTCATTTAAAATCCCTTCATTTTTCATTTAAAATCATTAATTTAATTTATCCTTTTAAATTATAATTTATTTTATCCAAATTTCTAAAAATTAGAAATTTTCAAAAATTTTAGGATGTTACATCAAAGTTACCTCAAAATTTGGATCTCTATTTAATTATTCTCATTCTATTACTGCAAATAAATACTTAAAATATTACTAAATAATAGCAACTCCTTCCTCTTTTATCATTTATAACTAATATAATTTAACTCACTTCACACTTTCATATTTATATAACCAACTATCTTATATCACCCAATAATTTTACTATTAGGTACATAATAGGTATTTAATGCGTATACCTAAATGTTATTTACAATCATTCTATCATTTATTCTCTCTTAATTCCCTTTAGTATACCATATTAATTTATTAGTCACATATAAGTAATATCTATCTACTCTTTTATATATACCCACAGCTAATATTCAAATTCATTTATCAAATACCTCCTCATGCCATTGCCCTTTTCTTAATTTTCTCCATCTAAAAAGTTATTCCTTTGTTAATTTATTTAAAAAATTTCATTATACACTAGATTCAATCTCTAAATATATTTTTCCTCAACTTCAATAATAATCCAACATATAAATTTTAGTCTTTATCATGCTTCCTCCACATAAAATTTCTTAAATTATCTTTAAATTTTGATGCCTCTACTATTAAGTATATCAAAAGCATATAAACATATATTTTTAAGCTTCTCATATGTTGTCCACTCCCTCTTTATTACACTTATTTGTTCATATAATTTCTTCTTAAATTACTTAATATATTGTTATAAGTTTTATCAATTATGGATAATCATTTCAATTCCATTTGTCATGTAATTTAAATATATATATATATACTAAAATAATTCATCTAACCTTGTGTTTACATCAATCTTAACTCTTTAACACACTTCTCCTTCTTAACTCTATATCCTCACACTTCTATACTTATTCTATCAATTATTTTTAAAATTTCAAATATCTCGATATATAATTTATCAATTAACTTAAATCATCACACAATGTTGCTACTAGGTATACCACATGTATATAGTATGTATGTACATATATTAAATAATTTCTAATTTTCACCTCTTTATTTCCATATCCTCTTTTCCATTTTAAATCCCATTCGATAGCACTTATCTTTTCCTTCAACGATATCTTAGCATTTACTAATCATACTCACTTATCATTTATCCATACACTAATTACAGATTCATTTTGATTTCTCACTTACATTTATCACACCCCGTGTCTAGCCCTGAAAGCAAATGACAATCACACCCGGTGTCTAGCCCGAATGCAAATAATAATGATACCCAGCATCTAGCTCACAGGTAAATCATATCATAAGTGACGCCCAACATCTAGCCCGAAAGCATATCATATCAATATCAATAAAAATAATTCTTTGGAACAATATACTATACAAAACGGACACACATCATGTCACATTTTCTCATAAAATAGCCCATTTTTTCATTCATAATCTTTTGGGGCACTTTTCTTAATTCACTACATTTTCATATTCCCATTTACTTTCCATTATTTATTTTCCACATTTCTCAAGTTTTTCTCATTTTTCACCTTGTTAACTATTTTTTCCATGTTTTAATTCTAATTGCTTATCATATCTGTGAGTGGGGATTTTCACCCGCACTCCCGGTGGGAATGGTTCTTGCAACTTCAGCACTGTTTAGGCTCAGGGCCTTAGAGAACATGGGTCTAAGCCCGGAGAAAATGGAGTCGCCACCCGAACGGGCGGGGAAAAAGAAAGGGATGGATGACTCGATTCCTAAGGAATCTCCAATTCAAAAAGTTGGTTCTGTGTGGGGAAGGTGAGAAATGGCCCAGCACCCCCACAACGCCCGGTTCATTGGAATCGGCCTCCTTTGCAGGTCTTAATATTATAAAATTCTTAAATATAACAATATTATCCATACTGTATACAAGCAACAATTAAAATAAAGCATTATTATATTAAAATCAAAGCAAATAAATGGACACCCATCAGAGGATGGAAACATATCCTTACATCGTCCATGTCAAAAACTAAATAGGACACCCACAGATAGGTGAAAACATGTCCTTTACAATGGTCCAAAATATAAAAGAAATTTCAATTATATGAAAATAAATTAATGAGGTACCCAATAATGGAACATACCTCTTACAATTTTAATATCAAAATAAACAAATGATAATGAAAATATCCATCCATGATAAATTAAATAAATCAAGTATTAAAATTAAATAAATCAAAATATATAATAAACTACATAATCAAATCTAAAATAAAGCAAATAAAGATGAAAATTTAGGTTTATGTCTCAATTTAGGGTTCTTTAATTAACATTTAGGGTTTTGAAATTTTGGAATTATTATTATTATTATTATTATTATTATTATTATTATTATTATTTCTGCTACTGTGAGACTTTTTGGAAAAATGGAATGGATTAGGGTTTTATTAATTTAAGAAAGTAGTAAGGTTTTTGGTTAATCAAATTAGGGTTTAGGGCTAACATCATGAAATTAGGGTTTTGGAACCTTAAGACATTAGGGTTTATAATTTTAAAAGATTGGGTTTTAGGTTCACTGGACTATGGTTACTGAGTTAGGAATTAGGATTTTAGATTTACTAGATTGGATTTTAGGTTCACTGGATTAGGGCTTTAGGGTGTTGATGAACTTGTCATAAAGTTTTGATGTTTTAAGAATTAGGGTTTAGGAAAACTATGGTTTACTGGATTGGGTTTTAAGAAAATTAGGGTTTAGGAAAATTAAGGAATTAAGACACTTGGGTTAGGGTTTTGAGAATTAATAAGATAGTTTATGGTTTTTTGATATTTTGGAAAACATATTAGATGATAGGATTTAAGAAAACAATTTGGAGTTTTATAGAAACAATTAAGATTAAAGATTTTAGAAATTGTACAGAAGATTAGAGTTTGGAATTCTTTGGATTTTTGAGCTATTGGATGAAACAATAATGAACAGAATATATAATTAGGGTTTATCAATTTAGACTATTGAATCAAAGTGATAACAAAAATAAACAAATGAAAATGATTAAGAACAAAAATGATATAACAATTGAATGTTTAAGCAAATTCAAGATTAAGACACAAAACCATGCATTGAAGGTTCCACTAAATTGTTTATTGACTCCAAGCTACTGCCTGCATCAATATTTATTCCTGGCCGAGCAAAGATCAAAGATAGTGATCACTGCCTTTGTTGGTTGATGAATGTTGGTTTTTTACTCCTCGATTGTTGATATTTTATTTTTGTTGTTTTCTGCCTTACTATTTTACTCCTCTAAATATAATTGCCGACCCCTGTTAATGTCTAAAATGTTATTATTTATAGGCCAAAACCTCACTCAGAATCCTTAACCCTAATATTAATTTGTCCTTAAAACAAATTTTAATTCAATTCGGAAACTAATTTCAAAAAAACAAATGAAACCATGTCGATCTGGGCAACCAGATTGACATGGACCAAAGCCATGTCAACCTGTCGACCTAGGCATCCAGGTCGACATGGCCTTTGGCTCATGTCGACCTAGTTCATCCAGGTCGACATAAGCCAAGGCTCACATCACCTGGGCCCTCCCAACTTGAACTAGTTTCATATTAATAATTTTTTTGGACCGGACCGTATAAAAAACTTGGTTTAGGGTTTTGAACCTGAGTTTGTGCCTTTTAAAATTGGACCAACTTAATAGAAATTATAGATCAGATTAAATTTATTTTGGCATTCTTTAATTAAGACTGTATTAACTTAGGGCCAAAATTAAGGGTCTACAGTTTGCCCCCTACTTTAACGATCTTGAATTGATCATTCAGAGTGTGAAAAGCAACAAGACTTTTAATTTTGGCAAAAATAGACTTAATTTTCTTGAGATGGTTTTGGTATTGGGTTCTGGACTCGGTTTGAGTTCTAGACTCAGAAAAGACTTGAGTTCTGGACCCGGGATGGTTTGGGTTCTGGACCCAATTCAAGTTTTGGACTCGAAAAAGACTTGGGTTCTGGAACCGAGATGGTTTGGGTTCTGGACCCGGTTCGAGTTTTGGACTCGAAAAAGACTTGGGTTTTGGACCCGAGATCATTTGGGTTCTGAACCCAATTTGAGTTCTGGACTCGAAAAAGACTTGGGTTCTGGATCTGGGATGGTTTGGGTTCTGGACCCGATTCGAGTTCTGGACTTAGAAAAGACTTGGGTTCTGGACCCTGGATGGTTTGGGTTCTGGACCTGGTTTGAGTTCTGAACTCAAAAAAGACTTGGGTTCTGGACCCGAGATGGTTTGAGTTATGAACTCGGAAAAGACTTGGATTTTGGACTTGAGACGATTTGGGTTATGGAATCAGTTTGAGTTCTGAACTCTAAAAAGACTTGGGTTCTTGAACCGAGATGGTTTGGGTTCTGTACCCGGTTTGAGTTCTGGACAAGAAAAAGACTTGAGTTTTGGACCCAAGATGGTTTGAGTTCTAGACCCGGTTCGAGTTCTGGACTAAAAAAAGACTTGGGTTCTGGACCCGAGATACCTGCAAAAATAAATTAGAGTCAGTAAAATATTTTGCAAAAATTAAGTTATTATTTTATTATATTATTTTTGTTGGATGTAATAAATATCTATTGAAATTATCTATACTCATAACGCAATACTATGCATATTATTGAAATAGATAAAAGATGAAATATAAGGAATTTATAATAAATGGCAACAACATGTGAACTTGTCCCCCCTTTTATTTGATTTTTTTATTTTATTATATTTACTATTTTTGACTTATATACATTTCATTCTTTATAAAGAGTTCGTGCTATTTCTCTTCTTGCAAACTAAATACTATCACACAGAATATTTCAATTCCATTGTAAGATTCTTAAAGCTCAAGCACCTACCATGGAAAGCATCCAACACTCTTCAAGGCATAGGACTTGATCAAATAATAAATTGATTTCTTACCTTCGAGACAACGAAGTTGTGCAAATTTTGTTATTACCCAGCATGCATCTCCATCGGAGTTCCAAAGATAAAACACCGGTAAGTGGTACTTTTCCGTATATACAAGTAATTTATTGCAAGATTTGTTAGTATAATTATGTTCATGTAGATTATACAAAAATAAATATGAAAGTTAATATACAAAAATATCTATGTAGCAGAATTTATTTGTATAACAAAATCTACAAATTTATGCATGAAACTTATGAGACACATATAACTGTTGTGCGAGAAATTATTTGTCAGTGTCCTTTTTTATTTTTTTTATTTTTTTATTTTTTTACATAAATATATTGCTTTATATATTAATACAAATTATTTTATTTTTTACTATTTTATATATTCTATATTATTTACTATTTTATGTTACTATTGTTACTTTTTATTTATTTATTATTATAGCTATATTTTTTTCAAAAGTTTGTGAGGAAAATTATGTGTGTACTTACCTGGACTTACCTGTATTTGGACAGCATGATGGTTGTGATATTAAAGTGGGGGAAAATATTCACAAGGCCCGTAAGTGGTATGACCAGGCCCTGCCTGCAGTAAAGAGAATGGTGCGGGAAAGTGGTTTTGAGGACTTCATTTTGCAATTACCAGCATAGGGCTATCAAATAAACTGGAGCGTGATCCAGGCACTTGTAGAATGATGGTTGGACATAACTCATACTTTTCATTTGCCCATTAGAGAGATGACAATTGGTCCGATTGACTTTACTGCTATAACCGGCCTCCGATGTGATGGAACCCCGTCCCTTTAACCAGCAATATTTTGAAAGAAGAAGAAATTCGACAGTTGATCGGTGTCAAGCCCCGATATAGGAGGTCATATAAGATCCGATATAAGCCCATCCGAGAGTATTGTGTAAAAGTACACTCGACCAGTGCAGGGTGAGAGGGAAAAATAATATACTCGGGGATTTTTGTTATATTTATTGGGGGCAACCATTTTGGGTAGCACCGAGTCTGCCATTCACTTATCTGTGTTGTGTGCCCTTTCTAACTTGGATTACGTATCTTCTTATGCATGGGGGGAAGCTGGTCTAGCTTGTCTTTATCATGATTTTGATGTGCTCTATAGGAAGAAAAGATCCTTTATTGGATTTGCTGCCATTGCTGAGGTGCTACTTCCTTTAAAATTATTGATCCACACAATGCATGTGCATAGGCTTGATTTTCTCGTTCATGTACAGATTTGGGCATATGAGCATAACTTGGTGAGGGTGCCAAACATTACACGGCCATGAGTCAATTTTTTAAGGTTGGGTGTTTGGTTGTCAGGTCTCAGGGAAGTGTCTGGGAGTCACCATGTGCACTCTCACCATTACCACTTGAGTCGTCTGACCTAGGATCAAGTAAGAAAAATGTTAATATTAATATCAAATCTATGATAAAAAGATAAATTACCGGTTTGCTTTTCTACAGGTGGATACAGCCTGGTGGAAAGTCGAAGAGAAAAATGGCTGGATTAGATGCATGACTGATGCAATGCCTTTGTACAACTCTCGTCGAATTATTGTTGGCCTGGTCTCTTGTGGGTGTTTTCTAGGCGAGAGAGTACATGACTGGTTCCTTGGACCTAATCAACGCAGAGTACCAGTTGATATTCTATCATTTATTCTGAACACTATAGCAATACCGGAGACTTATTGGAGTCATTCTCGTAATGGTTTCGATGTTCATGACTTCTTGCTCTTACCATACATGTCATATGCTCAATTTATTCAGGATCATCTACTAAATGTTGAAGTGTCACCTGCTGGTGTCCGTGGGCTGTCTGGAGGTGAAGAAGAAATAGAAGTGGAGTGAGGAGAGGATGAAGAAGATGAGGGAGTGGATGAGGATGAGGATGAGGAAGAAGATGAGAAAGAGCCTTCTTCTCAATCCCATGGAAATTCCGAGGCTGGCACTTTCCAAGTAGCTATCACTTTGTCATTACAATTGTCTCTTCGTTTATCTATTATGATTATTTATATTATTATTGTAGGCTATTGGTTCCTCTAACTATGGGGTTGTCCCTCTGTATGATACCCCAACACAATGATAGTTTTCTCCATGTGCCCCTTCTCATTTAGATGTGCCATCTAATTCACAGAGCTTTGATCTGAATTACCTG
Source organism: Garcia nutans (assembly GCA_947685225.1). Lineage (NCBI taxonomy): Eukaryota > Viridiplantae > Streptophyta > Magnoliopsida > Malpighiales > Euphorbiaceae > Garcia > Garcia nutans. Next base: position 6,996,787 of record CANTUV010000003.1, on the reverse strand, counting down.
GTCAGTCATTCTTATCCCATAATGATGTATGCTTGCATGTATGCATGAAAATGTATGGATTTACCCTTTCCTTTTCCGGCTCACAGTGGATGCTTGAGGAGCAAAACAAGAAGCTTCAGGAAGAATTAGTTGCGAGTCATCGACATGCGGCCCATTTTGAGGAAATGTATCAACAAGAGGCATGAGACTTTCAATAGTTTTGATTTCAGGGCATGAGGGAACCAAATGCCTCTTCATCAAGGGGATCCTGAACTATTATCCATGATATACCACCTCCCTGTTTAGGCGATGATAGAATCAATTTTCGAAGTCCTGGAGGTTTAGATATTTCTTCTTCAAGCGGATATTGGACGGATAATATACCCCCTCCTCGAACGGGTGATGATTTTCTTAGGGCTTTGTCTGATTATGGACCGCCTCCTTCCTCGCAGTGACAAAAATATAAAACATGCAATAAAACTTGTAATAAAATTAAGCAAAAATAGTAATGAATTTTTTTTTGACTTTTGCCTCTTTTTTTTTAATTAGATACAGTGGCTTTGTCAAATCAGTGCCATAGTACCTCAGGACTCAACTTTCCAAATTAACATATCTATAACATCATAGCCCTAGTTACCATACTAAACTCGAAAATTATTTCTATTTAAGCAAGAACTGTTGCACTTCAGATAGGCACATACACATTACTTGGTCAAAGATCTCATTTGAGTTTGAATATTATCTATCGCATATGCATGCTTATTCAAACTATCTTCACTAATAGACTCTACCTACCAAGAGAGATCAACAAGTCTTTGATAGGCTTGAAATGGGGTCTATAAGGGGCATGAGTTAAATGAAGGTCATTTGTAAGTTGGAGCTGTTATGACACTATGGGCAAACCCTCACACTATAAATTTCTTGTTTGAACTTTAGGCAGCTGGGAGCAATCTTGATAGACTCCAAATTCCTTCTATCTTCTTAGCATCAATTTGGATCTTGATTAAGACAGTCTTTGCTCTTGCAAAAAGTTTGGTACCCAAATTCGTTTTTTTTTTCTTCTCCTTTTTCTTTCTTTTTATTTTTCTTACTCTTCCCTTTCTTTGAGCATTTTATCATTTTGTCATTCTTTCTTGTAGGACTGTCAGGTATAAAACTTTCAAGAACTGGATGGTCTTTCTCCTTTTTCTCTAATTTTGATCGAATCTTTGGCTAGGTTGGACCAATTCAAGTCAAACTGCCCTTATAAACCAAATGGAAGCCTTTTACTGCTTTAGGTAAAAGAGAACTCAGTTGGGTTTTTGAACTGCCTTTTTGGGTTTTATTATTTTTTTATATTTTTTTCCTTTTTTTCTTTTGTCCTTTTTTTCTTTTCTTTTTTCATCTTTTTTTTCTTTTCTTTTTTTCTCTTTTTTATTTTCTTTTCCTTTTCTTTTTTTTGGTTCTAGCTCTAAAAGAGTTGTCTTATTTGTATCAACTTGGATTTCTAATAATGGATGAGTGGAGTGACATAAATCTTCTTTAATAGGGATATATCATTTGTTACTCTGATGTTATCTTGATAGATTGGAGATATTAGGTGAACTTCAACTACCCTTATGGTCTTGAAAACATCAACTATCCTTATGGATTTGGCTATGCATTCCATTCTTTGATCTTCTTGCCTCTTCACCTTATTGATCACAAGACTTGTCAAAAGTATCACAACAGCTCAGGGTAAGTTGTTGGGGTTTGTAAGCCAATGAAAAGAAAGCTAAAATTTTATGAAGGCTCAAAGAGACAACTAGGGATTGATATTTATTTGGGTGGATACTAGTTGTTGGCTAACCAAACAATGCCTAGATCATCTCTCCCTTAAATAAGCAGAGTTCAATTCCGCCTTGAAAGTTTGTCAAAGCATGTTTTAAGACTTACTAGGACCTAGACAAAGGTAATTATGCAGGAGCCCTCTCTAAGTAAGCATACACAACACAATGCTATAGAGTAATTCTCTCACCTAGTAAAGTCAATCAAGTCATGATGCATAAATATATAAATTTATGAATTATCAAGCTAGATTCCTCATTGGTTGAGCACTAAAATGAATAAAGACCCATAAAAATTTTATGAAAGGAATTTATTCAAACAACTTTAAATTTAAAAAATACAATTGTTCCAATTAAATATTAAAGAAAGCAAAATAAATAGAGTAATATTCAAGCTAAAGAAAGTTTATTGAGTTGGAGGTAAGGATTTTTTCCATCATCAAGGATCATTGCTTCATCATTCACAGTTAGTCCAAGCTTGCTTAGTAGCACATCATCTTTGGCAGCTTCTCTATCCATATCATCACAAGATGACAAGATAAAACTCTTCATGAAGGTTGTAAGCGGTGGCGCCCTTCCAAATTTAGGTAGAGGATTATTCTTAGTGTTGTGCTTATCAGGCTTAGGCAGTTTACCATTGTCGATTAGATCTTGGATCTCATGCCTCAATCGAGTACATCTATCGGTCTCATGTCCTTGAGTCTGATGGAATTGACAAAAAGCCTTAGTATCAAATTTTGGGGGTAAAGGATTTGGCAAAGGTTGAGGAGTTAAGGGTTGTAACAATCCCTTCTTTTGTAGCTTATTGAGAACCCAAGATAGCGGCTTCCCCAATTCCAAAAACTGTCTCATTCCTCCTTGACCGATGTCATTAACATCGTCTTCCTTTTGTGTATTTTGATTGCTAGGCTGATAATTCCGTTCTGCAGAAAAATGGTGCTTCTCTCTTTCCCTTTGACTTTTTCCACTGGGGTGATAGCTATCCTTATTGCCCCACTTAGATAGCACATGATTCGACTGGTCTCATAGAATAGGGATTGGTCCCTCATTTTTCATTCGATCTCTATTAGTGAACATGTTCTCCATGGATGTTGCCTTAGCATTATTGATGAGCTCCAGAATTTCAATCAATTGGGTCTTCATAATTTCAACCAATTAATCTTGTAGCTTGGCCATCCTAGCTTTGACAATTTCATCGATTATATCCCTTAGCTGATTTGCATCCATCCTCCCAATGAAGCACTTGAATCAAAAATCAATATTGTAGGTGATATCGTTGTATGCTCTTGGATTGCCATACTCCAAGTCTGTGAGCCAGAAAGGATTAATGATATGTCATGTGGTACATGTATGCATGTATGCACAATAAACAAATGAGGATAAATAGGACGTTCCTTTCGACCTTATAACTTCCACACACGAATGGCGAGTCTCTTTTTCTAGGCATATGGTTAACAAAATACCAACATGGGGTATCTTATTTTTGAATATTTCCCTCAGATGTTTCAACCAATAGTTATATTTTCAAAAATAGAAATTAGTTCATGATAATTTTCATTAATTAGGTTTTAATCCATTCAACCAACTAAAGCAGCTTTTATGCTATATTGGATTAAAACTAAATTAAGAGGTTTATTATAAATAGATTTCTCACTTGAAAAAGTAACTAATGATTCATGCCAAAACAAGCCCATGATTAATAACTCTTAGTATAAACTAGGCTCACAATTGATTTTTGATATTTCGTAATTGACCTAAATAATTTACAAGCTCTTTGTAGGAAAAAGGTTGGATGAAAATAATTTTGTTTCTAAGCCCATTGTAAAAATATTTTAGAAAAAATGGATTTTGGGCTTTGTATTTGACTCATGAGAAAAGAATTTGTTTATGGAAAAGTTTTATATCCAAAGACCATTTTGAAAAATTTTGAAAATGGCTTTGGTCTTTTGGACTTTAAAGAAAAATTTATTTTGAGCTTACAATGTACTTAGGTCATATTAGAAAAAGAACAAACCAAATAAGCCATAATTTAAGCCAAGACAAATTAACCATAGTCAAACAACAAGCATTTGGGAAAAACCTAAGGAAAGTAACTAAGCCAATTACATGAGCTTTAGTCTTTGGGTTAAAAGGCTTAGGTTCCCATAGCAAGGATATACCAAAAGGTACAAGGTTATGAGTGGTTATGCCATGCTCGATCTCCATACATTGAGTGAAAGTATGGTATCCCTTACATAACACAACACGGGTAACACGGGCATCCTAACTCACACACACGATGCAATTTAAATGATGCAATGGATAATATCATGATAAGAAAGAATAGAATAATAAAAAGACTAACGGAATCAACTTCTCTTATCCCTAGTGGAGTCACCACTGTGAGCGGGGATTTTTGCCCCCACTCCTAGTAGAATGGTTCTTGCGACTTCGGCACTGTTTAGGCTAGGGGCCTTAGAGAACACAGGCCTAAGACCAAAGAAAATAGAGTCACCACTCGGACAGGCAGAAAAAAAGAAAGGGATGGATGACTTGATTCCTAAATCCCCAACCCTTAATGGATTCGGAAAGTTGGGCACGTTTGGGGAAGGTGAGAAATGGCCCAGCACCCCCACAACACCTGGTTCATTGGAACCGGCCTCCTTTGCAGGTCTTAATATTATAAAATTCTTAAATATAACAATATTATCCATACTACATGCAACAATTAAAATAAAGCATCATTATATTAAAATCAAAGCAATGTCCAAACAAAGCAAATAAATGGACAAGCATCCGAGGATGAAAACATGTCCTTACATCGTCCATGTCTAAAACTAAATAGGACACCCACCGAAATGTGGAAACATGTCCTTTACATTGGTCCATAATATAAAAACAATTTAAATTACATGAAAATTAATTAATGAGGTACCCAATAATGGAACATACCTCTTACAATTTTAATACCAAAATAAACAAATAATAATCATAATAATAATGAAAATATTCATCCATGATAAATTAAATAAATCAAGTATTGAAATTAAATAAATCAAAATATATAATAAACTACATAATCAAATCTAAAATAAAGCAAATAAAGATGAAAATTTAGGTTTATGTCTCAATTTAAGGTTCTTTAATTAACATTTAAGGTTTTGGAATTATTATTATTATTATTTAGGTTACTGTGAGACTTTTTGAAAAAATGGAATGTATTAGAGTTTTATAAATTTAAGAAAGTAGTAAGGTTTTTGGTTAATCAAATTAGGGTTTAGGGCTAACATCATGAAATTAGGGTTTTGGAACCTTAAAACATTAGGGTTTATAATTTTAAAAGATTGGTTTTAGGTTCACTGGATTATGGTTACTGAGTTAGGAATTAGGATTTTAGATTTGCTAGATTGGGTTTTAGGTTCACTAGATTAGGGCTTTAGGGTGTTGATGAACTTGTCATAAAGTTTTGATGTTTTAAGAATTGAGGTTTAGGAAAACTAGGGTTTACTAGATTGGGTTTTAAGAAAATTAGGATTTAGGAAAATTAAGGAATTAAGACACTAGGGTTAGGGTTTTGAGAATTAATAAGATAGTTTAGGATTTTTTGATATTTTGGAAAATATATTCAATTTTAGGATTTAAGAAAATAGTTTAGAGTTTTATAGAAACAATTAAGATTAAAGCTTTTAGAAACTGTAAAGAAGATTAGAGTTTGGAATTATCTGGATTTTTGAGCTATTGGATGAAACAATAATGAATAAAATATATAATTAGGGTTTATCAATTTAGACTATTGAATCAAAGTGATAACAAAAATAAACAAATGAAAACCAGTAAGAATAAAAATGATATAACAATTGAATGTTTAAGCAAATTCAAGATTAAGACACAAAACTTGTGTTGAAGGTTCCACCGAATTGTTTATTGACACGAAGCTACTCTTGCATCAATATTTATTCCTGGCCGAGCAAAGATTAAAGATAGTGATCACTGCCTTTGTTGGTTGATGAATGTTGGTTGTTTACTCCTCGATTGTTGATAGTTTATTTTTGCTGTTTTCTGCATTGCTGTTTTACTCCTCTAAATCTAATTGTTGACCCCCTGTTAAAGTCTAAAATGTTATTATTCATAGGCCAAAACCTCACTCAGAATCCTTAACCCTAATATTAATCCATCCTTAAAATAAATTTTAATTCAATTCGAAAACTAATTTCAAAAAAACAAATGAAACCAGATCGACATGGACTAAAGCCATGTCAACCTGGGCAACCAGATTGACATGGACCAAAGCCATGTTGACCTGGGGCAACCAAGTCGACATGGTGTAACATCCCGAATTCCAGATTGGTAAGAAACAGACATAGAGGATATGATTTAGGCTTAGAACAAAGGAGTTTAGAACATGACCTATAACTTGAGCTCAAATTTCATTCAAGTTAATGACAGAATTAGAGAGTCTCAAAGAAGACTTAATTGTTTATTTGTGTCTTAGTTAGATGTATAACTTGAAATTACTCAATTTAGAGTGGTACAGAATAAGATATGATGGATTTAGTAGACAATGTGCAAGCTGCCTCAGGACAGCATAGTAGGCTTGACTTCAAAGGACCATCAAAAATCAGATATAGCTCGGATCGATCTAAAATTTTGACACAATATATCCCTGGATGTCTAGTTTTAGTGGGAATAAGAATTATGTAATTTGGAGTTGTGAGTTAAAAGATATTAATAAAGAAAGATGGCAAGGTCAGGAAGGGATATCAAAAGGACCTAAGTGGAAATTTCTCAAAAGCTAGGGGCAACTATGTAAACTTAAAAATTAAGTGTCGGAAGTTCTTAATAGTGCCCATATCCGACTCCGGAAGAATATTCTAAAGATTAATCGGGTCATAACCATGGGTTTCAATTTTTCCCGAAAACACACGGTTTAAAAGTTGCAATCGATTAATCGTTGGAGGGTATTTTGATATTTTCACACCTAGACTATAAAATTACAGCACAAGAAAGTGAGGGGATCAAAATATGAATAAAAGGAAGCCTAAGGGCTTGCCAAATAAATAAGATAAAAGAAGGAGGCAAGTGGGCCAATCATAAGTAGCCATTTAGCATTTATTAAAAGAAGAAAAGAAAAAGAGATGGACATATGGCCCTAAGGCATTCATCCACCCCAAAAGTGGATCATAATTAGCCATATAGCATTTATTAAAAGAAGAAGGCAAGTGGACCAATTAAAAGTGGCCATTTTGTTATAAGGTGTACCAATTTGAAGAAGGCAAATGGACCAATTAAAAGTGGCCATTTTTGTTATAAGGTGTACCAATTGGAAGTCAACATCTATTCACCACTTATGGCTGCCATTTGGATCAAAATAAGCCAAGGAAAGAAAGTATAAAAGCCCCCTCTTGCATGATGAATTCGTCCAAACCATAAGAGAAGGAACAAGGAGGTGATTTTTCCTAAGTTTAAGGCTTTTGATTTAAAGAGTTTGGTGACAAAGAAGATTATAAGGAAATCAAGGAGACAAGGAAGGAAAGGAAGTGATATAGAATAAAGACTAAGGAAAAACAAGGTTTGGTACTTTAACATAAAAGAAATTTTATTTTCTTACAAACTTTTGTTCATATGGTATATATATACGTGTATATGGTATATATGTGAATACATATGATACGTATGTAAGTATATGTGGTATTTGTGTAAGTACATATAGTAAATACATGGAGAATATGTGGTATATATATATATGAAGTGAATGGGTATATATGAAATGTTATATATGCTCTACTCGGTAAATGAGTAAAACCGGTCTGGAATGGGGGTTATATCGTGTGAGGTCAAGATCATGGCGACTAGTCGTGTGAGACCAAGACCACGAGGTTATATCGTGTGAGGTCAAGACCATGGCAATTAGTCGTGTGAGACCAAGACCACGCAGTTATATCGTGTGAGACCAAGACCATGGCAATTAGTCGTGTGAGGTCAAGACCACGCGTAATTCTATACGAGGCCTCATTTCGAGATCGGTGTATTCATAATTACCTTGTGGAGCAAACTGACAAAATGATAATAACTGAATATATGACATGTATGGATTGTTTTTACTGTGATATTACTTTTTCAATACGATTCATTGCTTTTAAAAGTGCATTATGTTTTTAATATTTATTTTTCGTAATTAGTTAAAGTACCCACTAAGCAATGTTTAGCGAGTTTAGTTTCTTCTAAACTCGTAGGTTATTAGCAAGAAGCCAGTAGCGAGCAGAGGAGTCCTGCGATCTGCCGGTCATCAACAAGCTTAGGAGGTGCTATTCATTTTGTACTTTTGGTATTAGAAACTGGCATGTACTTATTTGAACAATACAAAGAGATAACTTTATGTAGCATGTAAATCTAGTAATGTATAATAACTGTATGGTTTTGAATTGAGTTGGGTTGTGAATATAGAAGTGTGAATTCTTCTTGCAGGATTTGTAGTTGAGGTTATAAGGGTGGATTATTGGGAGTGTGCTTGTATTGAATTGTGAAATAAAATGTTTTTCAAAAATAAGAAAAATCATTTTTGTCGATACTTGGGACCTCCATTTTTAGGGGAGGTTATGGCAAAATTTTTTAAAAATCTGTACTTAAAATTGGCTAAGTAAAATATTAAGACACAACCACCATGAGATAACAGTCCATCTTGGTCTATAAACGTAGGCTAAGATGGGGTGTTACACATGGCCTTTGGCTCATGTCGACCTGGGGCATCCAAGTTGACATGAGCCAAGTCTCACATCACCTGGACCCTCCCAACTTGAACTAGTTTCGTATTAATAATTTTTTTTGGACCGGACCATCTAAAAAACTTGGTTTAGGGTTTTGAAGCTGAGTTTGTGTCTTTTAAAATCGGACCAACTTATTAGAAATTGTAGATCAGATCAAATTTATTTTGGCATTCTTTAATTAAGACCGTATTAACTTAGGGCCAAAATTAAGGGTCTACAATATCATTCAATTCACATCTTTTACAATTATTCTTAGAATTTTCACATTTTGCACATTTTGCGCATAACCATAGCAATAGTCATTCTACAATAGCTCATCTAACATATTGCATGCATTAATCACTTTTCAATTATACAATACACATATTCTATTAAAATGGAACATTTAAAGTTACATAATACATTCTCAAGTTCACAATGTATTATGTCAACTACAATGTTATTCACATAATAATAGTTAAAAATATGTACTAACCTTAGAGATGTCAAAACCAATGCTAATTCCACCATCCAAGCCTTACTTCTCCAATGTCCTTCCACTTTTTAATTCTACAATTTCACCTTACTCAAACCAAAATTAAATTATAGGTAAAAATATATTATTAACATCATATTCCAACCCATTTTATTCAATCAATTATCAATTATTCCATTTATATCAAAATTCAACCAAAAACCCTACTTATCCTTTACTAAGTCCTTTTAACTTCAATCAACTAATATCTTTTCCATCAACCAACCATAAAATCCTTACATACGCATCAAACTAATATTAAAACAATCCAATGCAATATTTATGAACACCTCCTTCAAAACCCCAAATTTTACATATTCACCCATGATCCTAACTTCCTTAAAACCTGCCCATATTCCAATTTCAACAATAAAATTATAACAAACTTATTAAAATAACTTAAAATCAATTCATTTTAACAATTATCACCAATTTCTATCTCTATCCAATTTACACATAACCATGATAACTAAAGAAATCACATTTAAATTGAAGAAAACTTACTTGAATACTTGGTTATTCTTCAAAATTCTTTTGATTTGTTTTGATTTTTAATTAAATTTAAAGTATAAAAGATTAAGAAATCTCTACCTTTCTCCCTATCAAATTTGGACAACAATGATGGATATTGAAGAAGATGGCTTTTTGATATGTTGACTTTTCCAACTTTACCCCTTATATATCTATATAATTACAAACTATTTAATTAGTATAATATTAAGATATTTCCATCTTATTCTTATCCAAAATTCAATTTAACCTCTTTTACTTTTTTTTTAATTATTATATAGTTAACTTTTACTTTTTATATTTGACTTTTTACTTTTTGACTTTTGTCTTTTAGTGAAATGTATATATCATATATACATTATGTATATATCTTGTATTTCTCTCTTCTAACCTACTAAATATCCTTCAAACTAATTATTTAATGGTATTTAAAATCCATGGGTCTGATAGGTTGCACAATAAATGAATATCAATAAAATTTAATCCACAAGAAGGGCCCACAATAACTGGACTAATATCACAAAATTAAATCGAATAATATGACAGATAACACATAGCAATAGCACTGAAGAAAAAATATCACTATGTGCATTTCAGTGCTACTACACATCAAATACACAAAAGGTAGTAACTTCTACCTTTTCATTCACAAGTCTCTATATGCATATAGCATGATGGAATAACTTTCATCAAGTTGGAATTCTGTCATATTAGCTAAACAATTAGCTTGGTGTGATCACATAGGCCAAAAAGCCACATAAGGTTTTCACATTTCACAAATACATGAACAAAATCAATAAAGGCACCAAATAATTCATATTTTGTCAAATATTTTATAGCAACAAAGAAAGGGATAAACAGTATAACTCATCTTAAATTTGAAGATTTGATTTCTCTTAGTGTTTGATAATATCAAATTGGCTCTATGGCAACTCTTGATCTGCATTCACATTTACACATGTATTATAGTATTAAATTTTCTCTTAACTTATTATTTATCATTCAAAGCTATTTGACTCTTTTTATTCGTTATTGCACACTTTAGGACATATTACACTGTTCATTTATGTTTTCATTTAGTTTTGTTTGGATTACATATTAATATGTCATTTTATAAATATCCTCCATAGAAAACTAATTAACATATGTATTTTTATCATTTACTTTACTACCATAAATAATAATTTATATTACTAATGATATTAATAAAATTGAATTCATTAAATTGAATTCATTATTTATTTAGTTTCTAAAATAATTACATTATATTTTGAATAATCATAACCTAATATATATAATCCTTTAAAAGAAACTTTTCTAAATATTCATAATTAAAATTAGATATTACATAGTTTATTTACTTTAACTTTAATAATACTTTATCTTAATTTCAAATAATCATTTATAATAATTATAATCACCATAGTAATAATAATAATAACTTACAATTATATATTTAATTAATTTGTAAATTATTATTTACCATTTAATTATTTGATAAACAACAATTTATATCACAATTTAACCAACTATTAGTTTTTTTTTCCAATTAATTAACTAATTTCATACACACACGCATATATATATATATATATATATATTTAAATATATATAATCTATTTTACAAATTACTAACAAAAATTATAATTCAAATATCAATTTGTTTTCATCACATTTTAGGTTAATATTTTTTTTATTTTTTTATTCTAAATTTCTTTTAAACACAATTAATTTATCAATTAATTAAAATTATCATTTCTAAATTTAATTAACTTTATAATTATTATAAAATAGATTATTTCTAAATTAATTAAATTTATTACATTTGATTATTTTTATTATTTTCTCCTCATTACCATTTATTCATCAACTAACTAAAATTACCTATTCTAAATTCACATAATTCCTTAAATTTCATTTTAACCACAACTAACTAATTAATTAGTTATAATATTATTTCTAAATTCAATTCAAAATGATAAATTTAATTAATTAAAATTAACTAATATAATTATTAATAATTTCAATTCAAATTCAAATTCAAAATAATAATTATAAAATTTTTATTATTATTAAATTTTTATTATATATTTATAGCTATTTTTTTTCCAAAATTCATCTATAATTTGCAAATAATATGTTAAATTGAAGCTCGTAATGAAATAGTCTCAACTATACCAAAATCACTAGAAAAGAAGATCAAAATCGGCCGAAAAACTCCACTAACGACGTGATGATCGAACGGCTTGTGGGTCATCATATGATGGCCTCTAGTGGCAAGTCACCTCTCCGGACTCACTATTGCCAGATGATCATGTTGAGCCAGCGCGTGTTAGTCTCCAATTACCAGACGGTGGTAGATCATGAGAAGTTCAGTCCAATGCTCTCTCTCTTCTCTCTCCCTAGTCTTTCTATCACTTTCTCTCTCTTCTATCCCTTCTCTTTCTCTTCTTTTTCTTTCTCTTTCTTTCTTTATCTTTTATTATTACTATTATTATTTATTTTTATATAATATTTATTATTTTATTTATTATATTATTTTATATATTTTTAGGTTATCACATAAAGCATCAGATGGGTCGATTCGTGTGGTTCATTAAATTTTGCACAACCCTAGCTATAGGGGAGAGATGTTGTAACATCCATAAAATTTTTGAACATAATTAAATAATTAATATGGAGAGTAATTGGAGTGGTGTGAGAGTAATATGGATAGTATATACTTAATTATATATGAAATATATATAAAACATGCATTTCACTAAAAGACAAATGTAAAAAGTAAAAAGTTAAAAAAGTAAAAAGTTAAATATATAATTATTTAAAAAATTAAATATAATTAAATTAAATTAAAATTATGGATAGGAAAACCCAAAATATCACATTGTTTTAATATTTAATTATTTAGTAAATATGTATATGAGGGAGGGGCATTTTGGGAAAGTGAGTATATAAAAAAATCATCTTCTTCCTCCTTAGACATGGATGGCCGAAATTGATGAGATATATATGTATATGTAAATTCTTCCAAACACACTAAATGTCACAAAATTTCAAAGGATTTTAAGGTGATTTTGAAGTTTAAGCAAGTATTAGGTCAAGATTACCCTAGAGGAAATAATTAGGGTTTTGGTGAAGGAAAGAGGTGGAGGAAGGATTGGATTGATTTAGAGCTGAGAAAAATGTTAGTACACACTTTGATTTCATTTATATATTGAATTTTCATGTTTTATATAATATGTTGGGTGACACACATTTAAGGATATTGTCATCCTTTAAAATGACAATGCATGTATTGTGTAAAGTTTGTTGAATTGGATATGAATAATGATAATGTATGATGTATATTAATGATATGTAATATAATGTAATTATAATGATAAAATGATAAGGTGATATGCTATGTTGTGTGAAAATGGGTCACATTGTGGATGTGACTCGTAGTAATTTGTAATGTACTAGATATGGATTTGGAAAGTGAGAAGGAAATGTTAAATATGATGTGAATGAAAAAGGGAAATGAGAATATAAGTAATATGATGTGTTGTTGTGTAAGGGCTATCCCTGCTCAATTACTTGTTCCAGAGAATTGAGTTTGGCGTGGAAAGAGGACGGTGTTTGGGTGATATATTTGACACTCTGCCCTCAGTGTCAAGAGGAGACGATCTTCAAGTGATTTATTTGACACTTAGTCTCCGGTGTCGAGAGTGGAAGACCTTCAGGTGATGTGTGACACTTTGTTTCCGGTGTCCGATAGGCCAAATCAATATCTCTAGAACTTAGATATTGGGTAGGAATTTGTTGGGCCCAATATGCATGTGATTGTAAAATGTTTAGTTGTACATTATGAGTGTACAAGATAATATGTATGTGAGTATTGCTTGGTAGTGGTAATATGATATTTTGTATAATATGTAATTATGAATGATTTTTAAATGTGTAATGTTATCAAAGTATGTACCACTAGGGTTTGAAGCTTAGTGTGGTTGGTTGTATCACACAAGTAAAATGACTGCAGAGCAGTGTGGTCGGGAGTAAGACTGGGATTTTGAAGTTGTGTGTGTGCCACGAGACCATTCTAATGGTGTTGCATTCATGTATAATACTTACTGATATTTACTTTGATAGTTGTACATTTAATAAGACATATGTATATTAAACAAATTTTAAAATATGTTATGTGCAAATTTGTATTTAAATAATATAATGTTTTTAACTACGAAGTATATAGATGTTAATTAATGTAATGATGACAATGGAGGATTTTGGATCTTTGGTGTATTTTAAATGAGAATGGATTTTGAGAGTGCTATTTTTATGCAGGTTGTGTGGTTTGATGAATTTTGGGATTTGACAAAATTATAGACAAAATTCTAGCAATTTTTTTCTAAAGATTTTCTTTTAACAATATATATAACTATCTTTTTATAATAAAGTAAGGGATTTTCACAAGTATTTATTGTGACACCTTTATTCTATGTGTGTATTCTACATATACAAGGGTATATATATTGTAGATATATAGGACATAACAGTATTACAGATGTGTTATAAGCAAACTAAAGGGAAAAAACAATCTTCTTTGGTTACAACACTAATAGTTTTCTAAACTATTGGAGCATACTAGAGTAACTTATAATTCAAAATCAAATATTGTATTTGCTGTAGAAGATGTTTGGCAAATGTTTTGTATGGTAATAATATTGGTTATTTAGTTTTTTACTCTTGATCTATAAAGTTATTTAATTTTTTATTTGGTAATAACAAACAAATTGACCCTTTGAAATTACAGAAGAACAAAACTTTCAAAGCATTTAAGAAAAATGGATGCAAACAATATAATCTACATTGTTAATTTTTTAGTAAATCTACTACTACTGGACATCTTCACTACGCTTCCATGCAGTTGCCTTCCGCTTGAGATGAAGTGCATCAAAATGAAGATGAATTCCTTAACAAAGACATGAATACATCTAATGGTGATAAATTTGGTATTGGTAGTTCAAAAGAGAAGCAAATTTTTAATGATTATATTCTTGTTTCTAATAGGACAAAGAAACAATCGAAAATTCAAAATTTAGGATTCATGATTGAAAATATGGGCATACTACAAGATTCATCATGTATAGCCATGAAAAATAGTGTGGCTAAAATAATAAATTATAGTAGCTAAATATTTTGCCATAAAACTTTAATTTGTAGCTTGTCGTAGCTACAAGTGGCGTAACTAAAATATAACCATAGAATTTACAGATTTCATAGCTTTTTTATTTTGTTTTATCCACACTTTAAGATATAATATCGCTAAAAATAATTAAATATTTTGCTACTAAAATATTTTGTTGTAGTAAAAGGAAAAAAATTATTTGGTACGAAAGTCAAATTATATAATAAATATTAATTATTGTAACTATGTCAAGTTTTTTAGTTAGAGCTCATGAAATTGACCGCCATCTTCATACTTGTTCTTGTGAAACTATCGGTTTTGTTATCACTTGTTAGCATCAGAGAGCTCACTTATTTGGGAGATTCTTCATGAGTCTTATAAAAGAATATGACTATTAACTTGACTCTATATTTCAAGTGAAATCTTAAAGCAATAGGTGAATGGGTCCCTTCTACTTATATGTCCCTCATTAAATTCGTCTTTTTTCGATGTGGAATTTCTCTTACAATATTTGAATAAAATCAATTAGCTACAAATATGAAAATTTTATAGCTATTATCTTATATTTTTAGCCACAAGTTAATATTCGTAGCTAATAATGAAAATAATTGTTATGAAAATTTCTTATTCATATTTAAAACATTTGATTTGTGATTAGATCAAAGATGTTATAGCTAAAAAGTTAATTATTGCTACTGTAATACCTCGATTTTTGATGTACTTTGGAATAGTAGTTATGAGAGAGTATATTGGTGAAATAGGTAAAGAAAATATAATAAGAGATAGATGTGCATAAATGATGTTATATATGTATATATATATTGTATTTGAAATATATGAAAAATATAAATACAATATGTAAGACATATACATATATCAACATATACACCATATATACATGATGTATACATTGGTGTAGGAAAAGTAAATTTTAAATAATTAATTAATAATAATGATAATGATAATAATGACAAGAGAAAGGAGAAATGAAATTCAAAGGAAGGACAAATATTATTGGTGGAAAAAAATTAGGTGGAAATAATTATATTATTATATATACATAAGATAAGGATGAAAATTGAAAGGAGAGCTTTCTCACTTTCTTTCTTTCTTCTTCTTCTTCCTCTTTAAACATGGGAACAGAGAGAGAGAGAGAGAGAGAGAAGAGTTTGATTTTGTTCATATACACATCAAATTTATAAGAGTCTTAAGAGAATTGAAGGTGGATATTGAAGATTTGGCAAAGAATTCAAGTATGTGCTCTTCTCCTTGAGTTGATTTTTATAGATTTTGAGTTTATATGTGATATGGTTAGTGAGAGAAAGTGATGATTAATTGAATATTATGATGATTATGAAATATTGATATTGATATATATATATATGTGTGTGTGTGTGTTGAATTAGTGCTTAGATGATGAAAATATGATTATTTGTGAAGATGATGATTAAGTGTGTTGTAGTATTGCTTTTGGAATGATTGTGTTCATATGGACGAGAGTTCAAAATGCAAAACTTTTGCCTAACACGGCCAGTGACACGGCTGTATCGTTAGACGTGTCAACGGTGCTGAGTTTAACATTGATGACACGACCATTGATACGACTATGTCTTTGGACGTGTCGTGGCTACTGTGAGATAAGATAATTGACATGGCCATGAACACGCCCTTGTTGTTGGGCATGTTAATGTTTCTGTAAGGTAGAATAAATGTCAAGGGTAGTGACACGCCCATGTCATTGGACGTGTCAATGCTTCTGTATGAATGAGTTAATGACACGATTATTAACATGCCTGTGTTGTTGGGCATGTCACTTGAGAAAAACTCCTTTTGTTATTTTTCATTTGTAATTCCTATTTAAATGATTTGAATGCTAGGAATGCCATAGAATGTGATACTAAATGGTTGTTTATGATCACATTTGTTATAGGCATTGAGAGAGAGTAATTTGCCCAATCTTAGTGTTGAAGGGCAACTTAAAAGAGAAGCTTAGAGGAAGTTTTAAAGCTTATTTTGGAGTGTTTCATAAGGTAAATACAAACTTGGAATAATTATTTATATTTGCATGGTATTTGGACTTAAGACATTTGGTTGAAAAATGTGTTAAGTTACTTACTACATTGTTGGTTCATGAGTAATATGGTATGGTTTGTATGATGTTACAAATATATTATATGTAATGTTAACTATGTGCAAAATATGATGACTTAAAATGTATGGGTAATGTAATTTGTTATGTATACATTAAAGATGGTATATAAAGATATTGATAATGGAATTATAAAACAATTGTGTGCCTGGTATGTTATTCAATTTTCAGAGTTTTGTGTTTGGCGGCATGCCTAAAACTTAACAATCCCTTGAAGCTGGGTTGGGCTTGGTCCTTGAAGCCTAGTTGGGTGTTACATGATGTAGCAGACCCTTGAAGCTGGGTTGGGCCTAGTCCTTGAATCCTAGTTGGGATGTTACATATGAGGTAATCCTCATTGTGATTATGATTTGCCTTCGGGGCTAAACACATGATGTCATCTTGGACTAAAGCAGTAACTCTGGAATTTAAATAGCATATTAGATTCTTTTGGGCCCATGCTTGTGTTTGTTTTTATGTGAATTGTGAATTGTGGAATAATTGAACAATTTATTAAGATATAATGTTATGAGATATATGATGGTGATCATGGAATGATGTGATCATAATACATAAATAAATTACTAAAAAAGAAATGTGGCTTAAGAAAATATGTTAAATGATGAGAAATGAATTGTTGAAAGACTTGAGCAGAGCTAAGTCTTGATATTGAAAATGAGATTATGAAATTATAATGTGATGTGTAATATGTATATGGATGTGGAAATTGTATGTATTGTTTCATGAATATTATGATAAGCCATCTAATTATGACTAATGTTCAAGATATATATATATATAAATTAAGAAATTTGTGAAAAGTTTTGGAAAGTGATTGAAAATGGAAAAAAAACATGATAAGAATATGATGATAAATGATGTTAGTATGTGAGTATGAATTTCTATAATGTATGTATATAATATTTATTTGTACTACAAAGCTTTCGAGCTTAGCGCGGTTGTGTAAATCGTGCAGGTGAGTAGATGATTGATCTGAGAGTCAAATAGTTATCCCATGAGAAGAGTCAGAGTATTTCGTGACCAACTAGAAGGTGGTGCATATATGTATAATTTTATTATGTTTTATTTTGATAAAAATGTATATGTACATAATTCAATTTTGAAAAAAAAAACAATGTAATTTATATATATGTAATATAATCAAAAGTATAATGGAGTTGTAAATGTTCTTTAATTAAAAAAATGTATCATTGTTATGGAACTAAGGTAAGGGATTTTAATAATACTGAAACGAGACATCCTTATATTTTATATACGTATTGTATGTATATAGGGTATATATATAGTACCTATATAGAGTATATGGGTGTTACAATTATTTTGGTATCAGAGCTTGGGTTTCAGATTCTCAGCCCAAAGAGATTTTTTAAAAAAAAAAATTAAAATTTTTTTAAAAAATGAAACTTGTGATACATGCATATGCATTAACATCTAGATTGGTCTCGGATGTGGCATTATGTGAATTGTGATGTGATATATTTGAATTACATGAGCTGGATGATAGTGTGTGAATGAGGCTTTACATGAAAGTAAAGCTAGAGAAAGAAATGATATGGAAAAAAATTGTATAAGTTTAATTGATAAAATAAAGAATTGGAGTTTACTTAAGTAAAACTAATTTTGAAATTATTGATTATTGAAATGTGTTTGTGAAATAGGTTGTAAGAGAATGAATATGAGAATAATGTTGGAAATGAGTAAAAAAAAATCATCAAGATTTAAGTAAGTACCTCTTCTCTAAAGCTTGGTTCTCTTTCTAATAAAGACTATGTTTGGATTGCTAGAGAGAGAAAATATTGTTTGATTGTTAAAATGAGTAGATATGATATTAAAATGAAGAGAGTATGGGGGAATATTGAGTTGGTTGATTGATATGGACAAGGTGTGAAAATTTAGGGTTTAGTTATGTAAAGTTAAGGTTTTTAAGAATAGATGATGCTTGAATGCGAGGAGATATATTAGTGTTATTTTAATGCAAATATTGTGATTTTAATGTTAGAAATGTGATATGCTTGAATGTTGTTAAAGCTCATGTTAATAGAAGGTATATGTGAAATTTAAAATTTTGAAATGGCCTTTTATAATTGTGAAAATGATGTGTTTTGATGTTATATTACTATATAAATAATGTTTTAAAAGTTAAATATTAAAAAAATAACGAGATTAGTAAATTGAAGTTTAAGTAAAGTAGTAAGTTGAGAGTTTGGAGTTTTAATGGAATTTTAATGAGGATTACTTAGATGCTAATAGTGTAATGTATATTAAGTATATGAGCTATTTTGAATGAATAATATTGCTTATGAAAGTACTATGTAATGTGTAATGTGGTTGATAATATAAAAAAATTTGTTATGAACTAAAGGAAAATGATTAAGCAAGTGAAAATGAGTTACTTTAGATAATTGGATTGAAAATGATGAAAATGGATACGAATGGTATGATTAATGCATAAAAAAAATGTGAGAGAGATGTCACATTGAAATGTGACTAAGATTTATGTGAAGTATTGTAAATATATATATATATAATATAACAAGGAAATTATTTAAGAGAAGGGCAGTTAAAA
Organism: Garcia nutans; assembly: GCA_947685225.1. NCBI lineage: Eukaryota > Viridiplantae > Streptophyta > Magnoliopsida > Malpighiales > Euphorbiaceae > Garcia > Garcia nutans. The sequence continues at coordinate 6,977,354 of CANTUV010000003.1, read as the reverse complement.
AAAAGATGTTAATTATGTTGTGATCAGAGTGTATATATATGTTGAGTTGATGAATAACCTAAGTCATGCCAAAAGAATGAGAAATGATAATGTTCTCTGAAATGTGATAAGATATATTAGTGTTGTTTTAATGCAAATATTGTGATTTTAATGTTAGAAATGTGATATGCTTGAATGTTGTTAAAGCTCATGTTAATAGAAGTAATATGTGAAATTTAAATTTTTGAAATGGCCTTTTATAATTGTGAAAATGATGTGTTTTGATGTTATATTACTATATAAATAATGTTTTAGAAGTTAAATATTAAAAAAATAATGAGACTCGTAAATTGAAGTTTAAGTAAAGTAGTAAGTTGAGAGTTTGGAGTTTTAATGGAATTTTAATGAGGATTACTTAGATGCTGATAGTGTAATGTATATTAAGTATATAAGCTATTTTGAATGAATAATATTGCTTATGAAAGTACTATGTAATGTGTAATGTGGTTGATAATATGAAAAAATTTGTTATGAACTAAAGGAAAATGATTAAGCAAGTGAAAATGAGTTACTTTAGATAATTGGATTGAAAGTGATGAAAATGGATACGAAGGGTATGATTAATGCATAAAAAAAATGTGAGAGAGATGTCACATTGAAATGTGACTAAGATTTATGTGAAGTATTGTAAATATATATATATATATAATATAATATAATATATCAAGGAAATTATTTAAGAGAAGGGCAATTAAAAAAAGATGTTAATTATGTTGTGATCATAGTGTATATATATGTTGAGTTGATGAATAACCTAAGTCATGTCAAAAGAATGAGAAATGATAATGTTTTCTGAAATGTAATAAATGTTAAATTTGTATGCATTGTATGTAAAAGAGGTATTAAGTATAATTGTATGATTATGTGTATACATGTACATAATATGTGAGATGAGTTTTTCAATATGAACTCAATTGTAATATGTAAGAAAATGTGGAAAGTAAGTCACATAATGAATGTTACTTGCGAATGTGTATGTGGATGATTAAAAAAAATGTTATTGTGTGTTTGTTATCTTATACAATTACTTGTTTAGTGATATTGAGAATGATATTGCATGTATTAGTAGACCTAAGAGAGATTATGTCTTGACCTGCACAGAGCTAGGCTATGTGATGAAATTGAGAGTGAGAATGTACTCGAGCAACACTGGATGGTGAAATTGTTATTATAATAACTGAACTTGATGATTGTATAATGTTTTGGGCCCAAAGTATATGCGTGTGAAAATGTTGTATGTATATGTGTATAATAAGAGATTGTAAGGAAAAAGGGAAGTATAATGAATGAAAAGTTTTGTAAGAGAGATTAGAAATGGTGTAATAAATGAAAATTGTATAAAATTTGCATATGAATGAATGTGTATATGTAAGAGATGTTAATGATAATATTGTTGAGACAAGAGTTAGGCTAATGATGATCAAGTGATCAAGATTAAATTGTTTTGAAATAGAGTTGAAATGTGTTAACTCATTGTGTAGCAAAAGTTTAGAGAATGAATATGTGATCTTTGCGATACAAACTTAGCATTGTGATTGAAAATGTTTGAAGAAGAATGATAGAGGGGTAGTATTGATTTATAAGCCACAGGCGTGACTATTAATATGCCATGGCTCTATGATTTGTTTAGTATATTGGCCGATTAGTTTTGTTATCCACAGGCATGGCCCTGAGATGACATGACCGTAGGATAGTTTTGGTGAGATTGATAGTTATGCTTCAAGAAATATGGTCAAGATTTATGGCTTGTATAGTTATATCTTACAATTTTAAGTTAGAAATTTGTTTATAATTATAGAAAGTATGGAAAGAGAAGAGAATCGTGAAAATGTAATGAGCTGTGGATAATGTGATAGTAAAGTAATTATGTAAGTATTGTAATGGTATGAAAATGTAAGGAGATGATAAATGGAAGAAATTACAAAATGTGACTGAGAGTTATATTGAATATGTTCAAAAATGGGATAATGTGAATAAGTTGATGAAAATGATGTTTAAGTAAATGAACTATGGGTAATGAATAAATTATGAGATAATCATGAGAATTATGTGAAAATTGTATAGAGATAATAGAAAAAAATATATGAATATTGAAAAAAAATTTGTAGTGATTTGTTATAAATAATCATTAATTTCAGAAAATTGAAATGATGGATCCGAAGAGACCAGAATTTGAATATAAGTTTGATTTAATAGAGTTAGGTCATATATTGAAATATAATGATAAGTTTAAATAAGTTAATTGTTGGCTTGAATAGAATAAGGTTGTGATGTTGGCATATTGTGATAGTTTGATCAATTGATCTAGATTTCGCTAAGGTTGCAAATTATTATTGAGATTTAATATGTAAAATTGTATTAAGAGTGTGAGAGATATGTGATACTATATATAATATAATATTCTGATAATTGTATGGACATAAAAAGAGTTATGGTATATCAGTTGTAAATGTTATAAAAGGAAAAATGTTGATTATTAGTAAAGTAAGTTTAAAAGCATTGTATTAATGTTAATGCTAAGTGAAGAACATGTTAAAAATAGGAATTAAGAGTATCAAGAATAAGAAAATTTTTTATCAATTAAGGTTTGACAAGTGTCTATTTATAAATATAAGAAAGAGATAGATAAACAATGATACAATTCTGAAAATGACAGTGGTGACGGGATAGTCAGTGTTAAGATAAAGTTCAATAACTTTTAAATTTAAGGTTAAGAGAGTATATTTATAAAATGATGAAGTGATAAAATATCTTGATCATAATAGATGGGTGGACATATATACTAATAAGATGAACTGATTATTGTCTAATGATAATTTGATTGGTAATGTATTAAGTTATCATGATTGCCTTGTTTAGAATATATATATATATATATAGTGATGAGTTATGAAATTGGGAGAAGATGATTGACCCTAAGGGGGAGAGTAAAGGTTATATGATTTGATGAAATAATAATTTAATAATATGATTAACTTCATATGAAAATTTAATATGGTATTTTGTTAAGGATGGATTATTACTGCACTAGATAATTTTGAGGAAGAAATTATTTAAGGGGGAGAGAATTATAATATCTCAATTTTTGATGTACTTTGGAATAGTAGTTATAGAGAGTATGTTGGTGAAATAGGTAAAGAAAATATAATAAGAGATAGATGTGTATGAAGGATGTTATATATATATTGTATTTGAAATATATGAAAAATATAAATACAATATATAGGACACATACATATATCAACATATACACCATATATACATGATGTATACAATGGTGTAGGAAAAGTAAATTTTAAATAATTAATTAATAATAATAATGATAATAATGACAAGAGAAAGGAGAAATGAAAGTCAAAGGAAGGACACATATTATTGGTGGAAAAAAATTAGGTGGAAATAATTATATTATTATATATACATAAGATAAGGATGAAAATTGAAAGGAGAGCTTTCTCACTTTCTTTCTTTCTTCTTCTTCTTCTTCCTCTTTGAACGTGGGAATAGGGAGAGAGAGAGAGAGAAGAGTTTGATTTTGTTCATATACGCACCAAATTCATAAGAGTCTTAAGAGAATTGAAGGTGGATATTGAAGATTTGGCAAAGAATTCAAGTATGTGCTCTTTTCCTTGAGTTGATTTTTATAGATTTTGAGTTTATATGTGATATGGTTAGTGAGAGAAAGTGATGATTAATTGAATATTATGATGATAATGTGTAACACCCCAATACTCCATATAAATACTATACATATACCTAGTATACATACAGTAAGTATTTCAAGTATAAGGATGCCACTTTTCTTTTTACCTTTCAATACCTGTAACAAAATTCAAACCATAATAGGTCAATTTAAAGAACACTTACAAATTATTGTCTTTATCAAAACTTCATTTATACATATAATATAACATACTTAAAGTGGATACATGTATGCATTACCCTCTAGTTGGTCTCGACAAAATTTTACTCTTCTCGTGGCATACCAAAAGACTTCATGTCTTCCACCAAGCTACCTGCGCGATAATATATCCGCGCTAAGCTCGAAAGCTTAGTAGTACAAATATAAAATACAAACATATATCATGGAAACACTAACATATAAAGATATCTCAATTCCATATTTTTTAGTTCTTATTAAGTTTATCCCTATTCATTTGCACCTTTCATATCTTTCAACTAATCTCACATCTTATACACATATAAACATAGCATTTCTACCAAGTCCAACCCATCACTAATATTCACAATCAACATCTCAATACACACATTATACATCATACCTATCACAAGTCACATTTCCAATTAAGACAATCATTGTCATCAACCACAATTCATCAATTGAATTCACAATCAATGCTAATACACACATTATACATCATACCAATCATAACATTTCTTTATTCACAATTCAACATTAATGATTCATCACTAGTGCTCATAATCAATATTTCAACGCACATATTACATATCATCAATCACATGTCCAATGAAATATACCAAAGATTTCATTATCCATTTCTTTCAACATTTGTATATCACATTGACAACAAAGACAGACTCGGGCCCAACAGACACCACTATGTTATTCAGAGTTCAGAGTTACTGCTTTGGTCTATAATCATAATCTTCAAGCCCGTAGGCATCATATATCAATATTTCTATCCATGGATAGTGTAACAGACCCAGTCTCTTGGACCATCAACTCATCATGAGAAGATCCTCAACCCGGCAAGACTGTTACCAATCATATATTTCATATTCACAATTCTCATAGTGTAACAGACCCAGTCTCTTGGACCTCAATTCAACTCAATTTGAAGAGATCCTCAACCCGGCAAGACTGTTACCTTTTTCATTTTATAGGCATGCCTCCAAACCCAGAACTCTGAAAACTGAAAAACACATTAAACACATATTTCACTTATTGTTTCATTATCAATTTCAATCTCAATGTTCATTATCATCTAGGCAAACATGCCTTATTTCTTTCAATTAGATCATCATAGCCAATCACAATGGCTTCACAACATATCATATCTCAATCCATATGATACATATAACATCAGTGCTATAACATTACAAAGTACCTTATTCATATAGCACAATACAATTCACAAGATTCATAATACACAAATCATAGTATTGTTCATATAGTATCATGTGCATCATCATTATAATACTCAACATCAATTACATTAACCAAATGAACATATCATTATTCAATCACATGATTCACATTATACATATAGCATCATTGCTATAACATTACAAAGTACATTAAAGTAATTCTTCATAAAAATGTTTATCATAATAAATTTGCATAGCTCATACCTTGTTGAATGATCCTCTTCTCTTTCACACTATACAAGTCACATTAGATTAACAATGTAATAATTTACCTAATATTATTTAATTATACTCAATCAATTGTATTCTCATACATTAATATTCATCAAATCATTCACATCTTTCATTTTCCCATAACACAATTATATATATACATATCATTAATGATATAAACACATCAAAATACATTAGTGATATGCATTAACAATGCAATCATGCAACATTGGTACTTACCTTAATAACATTTCACACCACTCTAAACTCTTCTCCACTCAATAGTTCTTCACTTCACAAATTAGGGCAATTCAACCTCTTCACAACCTAATCCAAAAGGAATATTAGCAAAATGACCATATGAATAGTACATTCTGGTTTTAGACTCCATTTTATCCTTATTTTGAAAAATTGTATAAAATAATCTACTTGACTAAAAATTCTAAAATTTTTACAGAATTTAGTTTTTTATCTTAAAATCATTCCTTTAAAATTTCAGATCAAACTGAACACAAAATCTTGGTCAAATAGTTCACCTAACCAGACTGCCCCAATTGCCCTGCATCCTGGCAGCAGTTCTGAACTTTGTGAATTCCATAAATCAAATTCAATCAACGTGGTTCCAATTTATTTTTCTCAAATACTAGACTCACTAAGAAACAACATATCCAAAATTCAATTGGATATGATTTTTCTACATTTTATTAAAAATCCCGAAATATAGCTGTCTCAATTAAGGTACCTGCTGGAACAGGTCTAATAAAAATAATCTTTCTAAACTCATAACCATTCCAAAATCGAATCAACATATTTTTCAGTCATTCTAGACTCATAGAGGCACAACATATCAAAAATTCACTTCAAGAACATTTTTCTATAATTAATTAAAAATCATACAAGTCACAGCCTTTACTAATTGTAAAACAGAAAAATATTCACTAAACACAACTCTTACTCTTCCATCACCAACACCAATTTACCTCTCCTTTTCAAATCTATTTCAACTCTTCTCAACAAATTACAAACATACTTAATCATACTATTACTAAACATAACTCAATCCAAACACAACTTCAAAAAGAATCAAGGTAAACAAGAGAAAACTTACCAAGATGATAAAATTCCTTGAAATCCAACTTAGCTACTTGAAATCTCTCTCAACTTTGGAGCTTAAAATCATCAAAACCTTTCTTTGTTCTTTTGTTTTTCTTTGCCAATGAAGGAGCCGGCCAACACAAGGAGAAGAAGAAGAAATGATGAAGAAAACACAAAGTCCACATGCATTAAATACTCATCCAAAAGAAAATTACTATAATGCCCTCATCCATTTAACTAAACTTTTGTCACATATATACCCATATAGGTAATTTCACAAATCACAAATAAAATATCTTCTTCCCTTGACCAAGCCCTTTGACCAACTTATATGTTATATATATCACCATATACACTACATATACACTTCTCTCTACACAATGCATTCCTTCCAACTACACACATATACATTATTTTCTCAACTTCTATTATCCTCCAAATAAATCATACACAATTACCACTTATCAATCACACATTCAATTCACTAATAACAATATTATCACAACTTCTAGGCACACTTAGGGATATTACATAATGAAATATTGATATATATATATATATGTTGAATTGGTGCTTAGATGATGAAAATATGATTATTTGTGAAGATGATGATTAAGGGTGTTGTAGCATTTATTTTGGAATGATTGTGTTCACATGGATGAGAGTTCAAAATGCAGAACTTTTGCCTAACACAGCCAGTGACACGACCGTGTCGTTGGTCGTGTCAACGGTGCTGAGTTTAACATTAATGACACATCCATTAATACGGCTATGTCTTTGGACATGTCGTGGCTATTGTGAGATAAGATAATTGACACGGCCATGAACATGCCCTTGTTGTTGGGCGTGTCAATATTTTTGTAAGGTAGAATAAATGACACGGGCAGTGACACGCCCATGTCATTGGATGTGTCAATGCTTCTATATGAATGAGTTAATGACACGGTTATTAACATGCTCGTGTTGTTGGGCGTGTCACTTGAGAATAACTCTTTTTGTTATTTTTCATTTGTAAATCCTATTTAAATGAATTGAATGTTAGAGATGTCATAGAATGTGATACTAAATGGTTGTTTATGATCACATTTGGTGTAGGCATTGAGAGAGAGTAGTTTACCCAATCTTAGTGTTGAAGGGCAACTTGAAAGAGAAGGTTAGAGGAAGTTTTAAAGCTTATTTTGGAGTGTTTCATAAGGTAAGTACAAACTTGGAATAATTGTTTATATTTGCATGGTATTTGGACTTAACACATTTGGATGAAAAATGTGTTAAGTTACTTACTACATTGTTGGTTCATGAGTAATATGCTATGGTCTGTATGATGTTACAAATACATTATATGTAATGTGAACTATGTGCAAAATATGATGACTTAAAACGTATGGGTAATGTAATTTGTTATGTATACATTAAAGATGGTATATAAAGATATTGATAATGGAATTATAAAAGAATTGTGTTCCTGGTATGTTATTCAATTTTCAGAGTTTTGTGTTTGGCGGCATGCCTAAAACATAGCAGTCCCTTGAAGCTGGGTTGGGCTTGGTTCTTAAAGCCTAGTTGGGTGTTACATGATGTAGCAGACCCTTGAAGCTGGGTTGGTGTCACGACCCAATTTGTACATATGTACGGTACATCCATGTACAGTACATCCGCGTACAGTAAGAGGAGCCATCCCGAGTAACCACCAAAGAACACGAAGTGAAAGGAAGCTCTTTAGGACAAAAAGGACCTAACTGAAAAGATTGTAAAGTTTTGTGGAGGTGGCCGTAATTAACAAAAATTGTTCCAGAGGTCCTTAATAGTGCACATAACAGACTCCAGAAATGGAAAGTAGAGAAAAATCGGGTAGCAACGGTGCGACACGGTTTTTTTCCAAAAACGCACGGTTTGGAAGATATAGGGGATTTTGACCAGGGGCATCATGGTCATTTTTAAAAGTGTCTCGAAAGTAATAATGGATCTCAAAAATGAAAAGTAGAGGAAAAACTGAGTCAAAAAGTGTACCACAGCATTCGGCGAAAGTGCGCGGTTTAAAAGTTACGAACAAGTAACCGTCGGAGGGTATTTTGGTCTTTTCACATTTTAGACCATAAAATTACAGCACAAGGAGGTTGAGGGGCCAAAATATAATTAAAATGAAGTCCAAGGGCTTGGGTTGTAAATAAATAAAAGAAGGAGACATTTGGACCAATGAGAATTAGCCATTTTCTCACATATGTGTACCAATGGGAAATCAACATTTACACCATGACATATTACCCTCTCTTGGCTGCCATTTGGAGGAGAGAACACCACAAAAATAAAGCCAAGAACTCTCTTTGTTCTTGCTTGGCCGAAAATAAGAGAAAGGGAAAAGAGAGAGAGATTGTTTTTTTTTTCAAGTAGCTAAATTTGGAGAATAAAGAGAGGTTGCAAACTTGGGTGGAGAATAAGATTTTAAGGTAAGGAAATTCATCTATGGTTCTATTTCTTTCATTGGTTATAGTATTTGTAAGATAAAAATGAAAGAATAAATATGATGATTATAGAAAATTTAAGAAGTTGAAGAAAAGTGAAAGAGATGATTTGCACATATAAGATTAAGGATAAAAATGATGACTAGTAGTATTAGTTCGCAAAATAAGGCATGAAGCACTTAAATTTTATTATTTTCTTGACATGGATTTTATGAAAATTATAGGAAATCAAGAAGTGAGAGAGAATGAAGCAAAGAAGATATAAAAGAACTAGAAACAAGTGAAAAGAATTAAGGTTTGGTACTTAAATCATTGCCTTTTCAATTAATTCACATATTTTGCATTATGGGACTTTTGAAATGGTTTTGAAATAATGTTATTATGTGTGGTAAATATGTGGGAAAGTGCTCTTGAACCATTTGTAATCAATTGATTGTGGAAAGAATGAAAACAAAATTAACTAGCTAAACTTTGCTCAAATATCCATAAACTTTGATGAACTTTTAATCACTCCTTTGGTTTGATTTTTGAAAGAGGGACCCTTAGTCTTTCAATGGTATCACAAAAGGAGTCTAAAAATCAATTTTGCAAGAAAAAAATGAATTTCCCTCACATTTTGAAAATTGGGCCGAATGGTCCCTTTTGGGCACCATTCTGCAGCTTTCATTTTGGGCAGTCCGTTGAAGGGGCAAACGAAAGAATTTTTCGACGAAATTTTACATGCATTTAGTTAACTTATGAAAGTGTTTTCCTGCAAAAATTCATCCAAAAATAAGGTTGTTTACTTGGTCAAAACTGTTGCCAAATTTGACTGATTTTCAGCAGTAAAAACAGATTTTACTATTTCGTTGTCGCGCGCCACTGCGTTGCCGATTTTACGCACCGTGCTACTATTCATTTGGTCATTTTTCTAAATGTGTTAAAACTTGAATATTATGATATAGATTGATGTTATATCATTTAAAATGACACGAAAGGGGTTTGGAATAATCAGAAAGGCATCATGAGAAGTTATCCTAGTAATATATGCCTTATGGAAAAATCATGACCTATTGAATATCATGACCAAAGTAATTTAATAAATTATTTATGCTCTACTTGGTATATCAGAACCCTTGAGATAAGGGTATGATGCATCATACTATTACTGCAGTACTGCTTATGACATGATATGATATTCCGGCTGAAGACCGATGATTGCAATGACATGATCAATGATGCAATGATAATGGCCATTGGCACATGTGCAAGAAATATGATGAAAGATAATGAAATATGATCATGACGAGATATGTTTATCATGACCCTTCCTTATCCGCTGACGTTCTGTTAAACCAGTAGAGCAACCAAAATGATAAAAGCAAGAAAAATGATTTAAATTCAAATTATTCAATCAACCCTTTTTACCTTTTGTGTTTTGTATTTATTCCTTTCAATTGTTTAAAGTATATAAATATATGTTCAAATCATTCTTTCATTTTATTGCAATGATTTAAGTACCCACTAAGCAATTGCTTAGCGAGTTTAGTTTCCCTCTAAACTCGTAGGTTAAACGAGGAGACGAGATTGCAGCATGTCCTGCGCAGCTGGCCTTGACTACTACTTTGGATAGGAGTTTGGATATGATGGATTGTAGCAATATGGCATGTACATAAGCTTGTATGATCTAGCAAATAAATGTATAATAATGAAAAGCTAGAACATGTACATTGCTAGTAATCTAATAAATCTTATTTGGCTTTAGCACTTATGTATGCAAGTATAGAAGTGTGAATTCTTCTTGCAGGATTGTAGTTGAGGTTATAAGGGTGGATTATTGGGAGTATGCTTGAGTTGAATTGTGAAACAAAAATGTTTTCAAAAATTCAAGAATCAGTTTTGGCGACACTTGGGACCTCCATTTTTAGGGGAGGTTATGGCAAAAAAAATTTTAAAAATCTGCACTTAAAATTGGCTATGTAAACTATTAAGACACAACCACCATGAGATAACAGTCCATCTTTGTCTATAAACGTAGGCTAAGATGGGTTGTTACAGTTGGGCCTAGTCCTTGAATCCTAGTTGGGATGTTACATATGAGGTAATCCTCATTGTGATTATGATTTGCCTTCGGGGCTAGACACATGATGTCATCTTGGACTAAAGCAGTAACTCTGGAATTTAAATAGCATATTAGATTCTTTTGGGCCCATGCTTGTGTTTGTTTATATGTGAATTGTGAATTGTGGAATAATTGAACAATGTATTGAGATATAATGTTATGAGATATATGATGGTGATCATGGAATGATATGATCATAATACATAAATAAATTACTGAAAAAGAAATGTGGCTTAAGAAAATATGTTAAATGATGAGAAATGAATTGTTGAAAGACTTGAGCAGAGGTAAGTCTTGATATTGAAAATGAGATTATGAAATTATAATGTGATGTGTAATATGTATATGGATGTAGAAATCGTGTGTATTGTTTCATGAATATTATGATAAGCCATTGAATTGAGACTAATGTTAAAGATATATATATATATATATAAATTATGAAATTTGTGAAAAGTTAAGGAAAGTACATTGAAAATGGAAAAAAAAATATGATAAGAATATGATGATAAATGATGTTAGTATGTGAGTATGAATTTTTGTAATGTATGCATTTAATATTTATTTGTATTACAAAGGTTTCGAGCTTAGTGCGGTTGTGTAAATCGCACAGGTGTGTAGATGATTGATCTGAGAGTCAAATAGTTGTGCCACAAAAAGAATAAGAGTATTTCGAGACCAACTAGAAGGTGATGCATATATGTACAATTTTATTCTATTGTATTTTGATAAAAATGTAAATATACATAAGTGAATTTTGAAAAAAAAAATAATGTAATTTATATATACGTAATATAATCAAAAGTATAATGGAGTTGTCAATGTTCTTTAATTAAAAAAATATATCATTATTATTGAACTAAGGTAAGGGATTTTAATAATACTGAAATGGGACATCCTTATATTTTATATACGTATTGTATGTATATAGGGTATATGTATAGTACTTATATAGAGTATATGGATGTTACAGCTATGATAAATAAAAATTTAAATAAATTTTTGAGAATGTAACATCCGTAATTTTTTAAAATTAAATTAAATAAATTAAAATTATATTAATTAAATTAAATAAATAATTTAAATGAAAAATGGAAGGTTTAGAAGTGAGAGAATGAAATGTATATGTGAAATATATATGAAATATACATAATAAATATAAAAGTCAACTCAAAGTCAACACTTTAAGAAGAAAAGTCAAAGGTCAAGTGGCAAAATTATAAATATATTTTAAAAATTAAAATTATTTAAATAAATTAAAAATAAATTATTTTTGGTTGAAGAAGAAATTTATGATTTTTTAAAATAAATAAATAAATAAATATCACACTCTTATATGCCATATACGTATAATATATGTACCTAGTATATATAAAATACGCATATAAAGTATAAGAATGCCACAATCTGATTTAATAAAATTTTTATATTTTCGATTTAAAATCTCAAACATCTTAAAATGTATATTTAAATAATAAATAAAATATGTATTATTAACTATAGGTTAGAAAATAAACATTTTACATAAAAATATTTGAAAAAAATTCGCCAAAATTTTATCTATAATTTGGACATACCAAATTTTCAACAATTATAAAACCTGCAATAACACGCTCCCAATAAATAATAAATCAGACCTTTCACCCCAACTTCTCAATTTCATCATATTTTCTCAAAACTTATATATATATATATATATATCACAACACATATAAAAGCCCCACATTACTCAATTTATTCGAAAAATTCTTTATAATTTACAATATATACTTTAAAAATATTAACATAATATACATAATAACAAAATGTACTATAATTAAATAAATACACTCCCAATAATTTACAATATATAAAAATTTTATCTGTAATTTAGACATCCCAAAATTTTCAACAATTACACATCCTGCAAAAACACACTCCCAATAATTAATAAATCACACCTTTTAGCCTAACTTCTCAATTTCTTTATATTTCCTCAAAACATTTATATATATATACATATATATATATCACGACACATATAAAAACTCCACATTACTCAATTTATCATAAATATTCTTTATAATTTACAATATATACTTTAAAAACATAAACATAATATAAATAATAACAAAATGTACTATAATATAAAATATATACATGATGGCAACTAACTTGTTCTTGTAGTAGCAAAAACACTTCAAGCTCAACAAACACAAGTCTAGACCCGACTAGGTCTAGTAAAACTCTTACTGGATCAACCTTGTCACATGCGCGATGAATTACAATCACGCTGAGCTAAAAACCTAGCGGTACAAACTTTGATAATAACAAAAATTTACTATAATGCCAATGCATAATGCTTTTGTATGTTGTCTCACAATATGACATAAAATTCCATTTAAAACATAATCTTTAATCATTTTATAATTCACATTAACACATACATAATCATGGGCTCAGACAAACTAATATATCACTCAAATTTCAGAGTTACTGTTTTGGTCCATATTGACACCAAGTGTCTAGCCCCGAAGGCAAATCATATTATAGTGATGCATATCGTCTAGCCCTGAAGGCAAATCATATATCAGTGACTCCTAGTGTCTAGCTCCGAAGGCAAATAATGTATCAGTGATGCCTAACGTCTAGCCCCGACGGTAAATAACGAGGATAATCTCATAGGCATGCTGCCAAATACAGAACTCTAGAAATTGAATAACATACTAGGCACACAAATAATTAATATTCCCATAATAAACTTTTATTATCACATTGCTTCAATTTCTCATTTTTCTCATCACATTGCCTCATTTTCTCATTTTTCTCATCACATTGTCTCATTTCTCATTTTTCTCATTCATATCAATATTAATTCATTTTATTTCATCATATCTTAACATTTCATCACAATTTATCTCATTTCACATAAATATCATATTACCTAAATATTTTTGGATCATTTTCACATAATGCACATAATTCATATTTCATTCATTTTAGCCATTAATAATGACTTTTCATGTAACACCCTTATACTCCATATACGTATTGTACATACACCCAGTATATATAAAGTATGCATATAAAGTATAAAAATGCCACAACCTGGTTTAAAAAAAAATTTCACAATTCAAATGCTTAAAATGTATATTTAAATAGTAAATAAAATATTCTTTCTTAATTATAAATTACAAAATAAGCATTTCATATGAAAATCTTTGAAAAAAATTTATCAGAATTTTGTATGTAATTTGGACAATATCAAAAATTCAACAGTTACACAACCTGCACAAAAACACTCCCAATATACAATACATCACACATTCCCCCGACACTTCTCAATTTCTCCATATTTTCTCAAAACATATATATATATATATATCAAAAACACATATATAATTCCATATCATACAAATTATCTAAAACATTCTTTATAATTTACAATATATATACTCCAAAAATACAATATAATATACATAATATCAAAATGTAATATAATATAAAATATATACATGCTGGCAAATGGCTCTGATCTTGATGTACCTAAAAATCAACTCGACAAGCAATATCTTGATGTACCTAAAAATCAACTCAACAAGCAATCTCAAATCAAGACCCGACTCGGTCTAAAATAACTATCCAGCTCTACTAGATCACCCCTGTCACCTGCGCGATGAATTAATATCCTGCTAAGCTAAAAGCCTAGCGGAACAAACTTTGATAAGAATAACACATTAATATAATGACAATGCATAATGCATTTGTATGTTTTGTCATAATGTGACACTCAATTTCACTTTTAAATATTATCTTTCATCTTTATATAATTCACATAAACACATACACAAGCATGGACCCAAACAAACTAATATGTCATTCAAATTTCAGAGTTACTGTTTTGATCCAAATTGACATCAATTTTCTAGCCCCAAAGGCAAATCATATATTAGTGACACTTAGTGTTTAGCCTCGAAGGCAAAATCATGTATCAATGATGCATAATGTCTAGCCCCGAAGACAAAATCATATATCAGTGACGCATAACGTGTAACACCCATATACTCTATATAAGTACTATACATATACCATGTATACATACAATACATATATAAAATATAAGGATATCACGTTTTAATATTATTTAAATATCTTACCTTAGTTCCTTAACAATGATACATTTTTAATTAAAGAACATTTAAAAAACCATTATACTTTTGATTATAATACATATATATAAATTAAATTGTCTTTTTCAAAATTCACTTATATACATATACATTTTTATCAAAATACAACATAATAAAATTGTACATGTATGCACCACCTTCTAGTTGGTCTCTGGCACACCCTTAGTTTTCACGTAGCACAAATATTTGACTCTTAGATAAGAATCTATTACCTGCGTGATTCACACAACTGCGCTAAGCTTCACAGCTTAGTGATACATATAAACAATATTTATATACAAATACACAATTACAAAATAGGGATTCACATCTCACTTACACATCATTACACTATTGAAAATCACATTCTATATTCGTACATAACTATTGGCTTCACATCCCACTCACACATCATTGCAATTATTAAGTTCAGCTGTCACACTTTCAGTTTCTCTAGCCAGCTCTACTTGGGTCTAATTTCAATTTCAATCACATGACCTAGCTCTGCTTAGGTCAACCATCATTTCAAACACATGATCCAGCTCTACTCGGGTCAACACCTAGCTCTGCTCAAGTCTAATAACATATGCACCCAGCTTTGCTCGGGTCAAGACCTAGCTCTTCCAAAGTCTAATAACATATGCACATCTAGGCCTAGCTCTGCTCAGGACCTCTCGTGCATATTCAATCAATCTTAACACAATTAGACAAGTAATGATATAGGTTACATGTATATAATATCTGTAACGACCCCACTAGCACAGTCTTACGATAGCTAGTCTATTGGGCCTTTTCTCCTGTAGGTGGACCGTAGTCCCAGCCCTCAACCCAGCAGGCTGCCACAGTACTCGTTTACCTCACGGTTCCCGAGCAGAAATTTATTTATTTGGCCTCAAATGAGGTTGCCTCCCTCATTTGAACCCATGACCTCCTCCCTTAAGAGGAAACCATGAGATGAATGAGTACCATTTCGACCTCATTTGAGGCCAAATAAACAAATTCCTTCTCGGGAGCCGTGAGGTGAATGAGTACTGTGGCGGCCTGCTTGGTTGAGGGTTGGGACTACGGTCCACCTACGGGAGAAAAGGCCCAATAGACCAGCTGCCGTAAGACTGTGCTAGTGGGGTCGTTACAGTTAAAAAGGGTAGAAATGGTACTCGTTCATCTCATGGTTTCCTCTTAAGGGAGGAGGTCATGGGTTAGAATGAGGGAGGCGACCTCATTTGAGGCCAAATAAACAAATTCCTGCTCGGGAGCCGTGAGGTGAACGAGTACTGTGACGGCCTGCTGGGTTGAGGGCTGGGACTACGGTCCACCTACGGGAGAAAAGGCCCAATAGACCAGCTGTCGTAAGACTGTGCTAGTGGGGTCGTTACAATATCACTTTAGTTGTTTATACTTTTTCAGTGATCATCACCATTCTTGTTCACATCACATTACTAGTTTAACTCATTCATACATAAGCCACAAGCTTTATTTCTCATTTTCACATGTTTTAGGCATGCCGCCAAACACAAAACTCTGAAAATTGAATAACATACTAGGCACAAAATTCTTTCATAATTCCATTATCAATATCTTTCTCATTTTCTCAAGATCAAGCTAGGCATAATGCCTCAATTATCTCATTTATATCAATATAGTCATCACCAATATCTTTACATACCATTTTTAATGTATACATAACAAATTATATTATCCATCCATTTTGGGTCATTATCATATTTTGGACATAGTTCACATTACATATAATACATTTGTGACATCAGACAAATCATAGCACATTACTCATGCACCAACAATGTAGTAAGTAACTTAACACATTTTTCAATCAAATGTGTTAAGTCCAAATATCATGCAAATATAAGCAATTATTCCAAATTTGTACTTACCTTATGAAACACTCTAAAATAAGCTTTAAAACTTCCTCTAACATTCTCTTCCAAGTTTCCCTTCAACACTAAGGTTAGGCAAACTACTCTCTCTCAATGCCTATACCAAATGTGATCATAAACAACCATTTAGTATCACATTCTAAGGCATTCTTAACATTCAAATCATTTAAATAGGAATTACAAATGAAAAACAACAAAAAGATTTATTCTCAAGTGACACACCCAACAACATGGGCGTGTTAATGACCGTGTGATTAACTCATTCATATAGAAGCATTGACACGTCCAATGACATGGGCGTGTCACTGCCTGTGTCATTCATTCTACCTTACAAAAATATTGACACGCCTAATAACATGGGTGTATTCATGGTTGTGTCAATTATCTTATCTCACAGTAGCCACGACACGTCCAATGACATGGGCGCGTTAATGGTCGTGTCATCAATGTTAAACTCAGCATAGTTGACACCCCCAACGACATGGCCATGTCAGGAAAAAGTTATGCATTTTGAACTCTCATCCATATGAAGACAATCATTCCAAAATCAATACTACAACACCCTAAATCATCTTAGTTTATATTCATAATTCACCTATCAATTCAACACTTATATAACTCCAACATATCATAATAATAATCATTATATAATTCATTTATAGAATCATCCATGTATCAATTTACTCAATTTCCAACTCATTTATACTAAACCCTTACTATTTTCCTTATCACCCTGATTCGTCATTTTCAACTACTCATCATCATCCTCACAAATAATTATATTTTCATCATCTAAGCACCAATTCAACATATATATATACTTCAATATTTCATTATCATCATAATATTCAATTAATCATCACTTTCTCTCACTAACCATATCACATATAAACTCAAAATATATAAAAATCAACTCAAGGAAAAGAGCACTTTCTTGAATTCTTTGCCAAATCTTCAATATCCACCTTCAATTCTCTTAAGACTCTTATGAATTTGGTGCGTATATGAACAAAATCAAACTCTTCTCTCTCTCTCTCTCCCTATTCCCACGTTCAAAGAGGAAGAAGAAGAAGAAGAAAGAAAGAAAGTGAGAAAGCTCTCCTTTCAATTTTCATCCTTATCTTATATATATATAATAATATAATTATTTCCACCTAAATTTTCCCACCAATAATATTTGTCCTTCATTTGACTTTCATTTCTCCTTTCTCTTGTCATTATTATCATTATTATTATTATCAATTAATTATTTAAAATTTACTTTTCCTACACCAATGTATACATCATGTATGTATGGTGTATATGTTGATATATGTATATGTCTTATATATTGTATTTATATTTTCCATATATTTCAAATAGAATATATATATAACATCCTTCATACACATCTATCTCTTATTATATTTTCTTTACCTATTTCATCAACATACTCTCTCATAACTACTATTCCAAAGTACATCAAAAATCATAGTATTACAATTCTCTCCCCCTTAAATAATTTTGTCCTAGAAATTATCCAGTACAGTAATAATCCATCCTTAACAAAATACCATCTTAAATTTTCATATGAAGTTAATCATATTATCAAATTATTATTTTATCAAATCACATAACCTCTACTCTCCCCCTTAGGGTCAATCATCTTCTCCCAATTTGATAACTCATCACTATATATATGTTATTATTATTTTCTAAACAAGGCAATCATGATAATTCATTACATTACCAATCAAATTATCATTACACAAGAATTAGTTCATCTTATTATATATATGCCTCACCCATCTATTATGATCAAGATATTTTATCACTTCATCATTTTATAAATATACTCTCTTAACCATAAATTTAAAGGTTATTGAATTATATCTTAACACTGACTATCTCGTCACCACAGTCATTTTCAGAATTGTATCATTGTTTATCTATCTCTTTCTTATATTTATAAATAGACACTTGTCAAATCTTAATTGATAATAATTTTCTTATTTCTGATACACTTAAATCCTTTTTTAACATGTTCTTGACTTAGCATTAACATTAATACAATGCCTTTAAACTTACTTTATTGATAATCAACCTTTTTTCCTTTTATAATCATTTACAACTGATATACCTTAACTCATTTCATGTCCATACAAATATCAGAATATTATATCATATATAGTATCACATATCTCTCACACTCTTAATATAACTATACATATTAAATCTCAATAATGATTCGCAGCCTTAGCGAAATCTAGATCAATTGATCTAACAACCTTATTCAATTCAAGCCAACAATTAACTTATTTAAACTTATCATTATATTTCAATATATGACCTAACTTTATTAGGTCAAACTTATATTCAAATTCTGGTCTCTTCGGGTCCATCATTTCAACTTTCTGAAATTAATGATTATTTATAACAAATCACTTCAAATTATTTTTCAATATTCATATTTTTTTTTCTATTATCTCTATACAATTTTTACATAATTCTCATGATTATCTCATACCATATTCATTACCCATAGTTCGTTTACTTAAACATCATTTCCATCAACTTATTTAGATTATACCATTTTTGAACCTATTCAATATAACTCCCAGTCACCTTTGTAATTTCTCCCATTTATCATCTCCTCATATTTTCATACCATTACTATATTTACATAATCACTTTCCTATCACATTATCCATAACTCATTACATTTTTACAATTCTCTTCTCTTTTCATACTTTATATAATTATAAACAAATTTTTAACATAAATATTATAAGATACAACTATACAAACCATAAATCTTTACCATGTTTCTTGAAGCATAACTATCAATCTCACTAAAACTATCTATGGTAATGTCATCTCAGGCCCATGCCCGTGGATAACAAAACTAATCGGCCAGTATACTAAACAAATCATACGGCCATGGCACATTAATAGTCACACCTATGGCTTATAAATCAATACTACCCCTCTATCATTCTTCTTTAAACATTTCCAATCACAATGCTAAGTTCGTATCGCAAAGATCACATATTCATTCTCTAAACTTTTGCTACACAAAGAGTTAACACATTTCAACTCTGTTTCAAAGCAATTTACTCTTGATCACTTAGCCTAACTCATGTTTCAACAATATTATCATTAACATCTCTTACATATATAAATTTGATCATATGCAAATTTTACACAATCTCCATTTATTACTCCATTTCTAATCTATCTCTTACAAAACTTTTCATTCATTATACTTCCCTTTTTCCTTACGATTATAAACTATTTAACAAAAACATTTCAATAATCAATAATTTCAAAATTAGTTTTACTTAAGTAAACTCTAATTCTTTAATTTATCAATTAAACTTTTACAAATTTCTCCATATCAGTTCTTTCTCTAGCTTTACTTTCATGTAAAGCCTCATTCACACACTATCATCCAACTCATGTAATTCAAATATATCACATCATAATTCCTATAATGCCACATCCGAGACCAACCTAGGTGTTAATGCATATGCATGTATCACAAGTTTCATTTTTTTTTTCAAAAATTTCCATCTCTTTTTTTATAAATCTCCTTAGGCTGAGAATCTCAAATCTAAGCTCTGATATCAAAATAATTGTAATACTCATATACTCTATATAAGTACTATACATATACCCTATACACATACAATGCGTATATAAAATATAAGGATGTCATGTTTCAGTATTATTTAAATACCTTACCTTAGTTCCATAACAATGTTACATTTTTAATTAAAGAACATTTACAAAACCATTATACTTTTGATTATAATACATATATATATATATAAATTACATTGTCTTTTCCGAAATTCACTTATATACATATACATTTTTTTTTATCAAAATACATCATAATAAAATTGTACATGTATGCACCACCTTCTATTTGGTCTCTAGCACACCCTCAGTCTTCACGTAGAACAAATATCCGACTCTCAGATCAGCATCTACTTACCTGCGTGATTCACAAAATCATGCTAAGCTTCATAGCTTAGTGATACATATAAATAATATTTATATACAAATACACAATTACAAAATAGGGATTCACATCTCACTTACACATCATTACACTGTTGAAAATCACATTCTATATTTGTACATAACTATTGGCTTCACATCCCACTCACACATCATTGTAATTATTAAGTTCAGTTGTCACACTTTTAGTTTCTCGACCCAGCTCTGCTTGGGTCTAATTTCAATTTGAATCACATGACCTAGCTCTGCTCAGGTCAACTATCATTTTAAACACATGACCAGCTCTCCTCGGGTCAAGACCTAGCTCTGCTCAGGTCAAATAACATATGCACCTAGCTTTGCTCAGGTTAAGACCTAGCTTTGCTCAAGTCTAATAACATATGCACATCTAGGCCTAGCTCTGCTCAGAACCTCTTGTGCATATTCAATCAATCTTAACACAATTAGACAAGTAATGATATAGGTTACATGTATATAATATCACTTTAGTTGTTTATACTTTTCCAGTGATCATCACCATTCTTGATCACATCACATTACTATTTCACCTCATTCATACATAAGTCACATGCTTTATTTCTCATTTTCACATGTTTTAGGCATGCCGCCAAATACAAAACTTTGAAAATTGAATAACATACTAGGCACTCAATTCTTTTATAATTCCATTATCAATATCTTTCTCATTTTCTCAAGATCAAGCTAGGCATAATGCCTCAATTATCTCATTTATATCAATATAGTCATCACCAATGTCTTTACATATCATTTTTAATGTATACATAACAAATTACATTACCCATATATTTTGGGTCATTATCATATTTTGCACATAGTTCACATTACATATAATGCATTTGTGACATCAGACAAATCATAGCATATTACTCATGCACCAACAATGTAGCAAGTAACTTAACACATTTTTCAACCAAATGTATTAAGTCCAAATGTCATGCAAATATAAGCAATTATTCAAAATTTGTACTTACCTTATGAAACACTTCAAAATAAGCTTTAAAACTTCCTCTAATCTTCTCTTCCAAGTTGCCCTTCAACACTAAGGTTGGGCAAACTACTCTCTCTCAATGCTTATACCAAATGTGATCATAAACAACCGTTTAGTATCACATTCTAAGGCATTCTTAACATTCAATTCATTTAAATAGAAATTACAAATGAAAAACAACAAAAAGAGTTATTCTCAAGTGACACTCCTAACAATATGGGCGTGTTAATGACTGTGTCATTAACTCATTCATATAGAAGCATTGACACGTCCGATGACATGGACATGTCACTACCCGTGTCATTCATTTTGCCTTACAGAAACATTGACATGCCCAACAACAAGGGCGTGTTCATGGCCATGTCAATTATCTTATCTCACAGTAGACACAACACGTCCAATGACATGGGTGTGTTAATGGTTGTGCCATCAATGTTAAACTCAACACCGTTGACACGCCCAATGACATGGTTGTCACTGGCCGTGTCAGGCAAAAGTTTTACATTTTGAACTCTCATCCATATGAACACAATCATTCCAAAATCAGTACTATAACACCCTTAATCATCATCTTAGTTTATATTCATAATTCACCTATCAATTCAACACTTATATAACTCCAACATATCATAATAATAATCATTATATAATTCATTTATAGAATCATCCATGTATCAATTTACTCAATTCCCAGCTCATTTATACTAAACCCTTACTCTTTTCCTTATCACCCTTATTCCTCAATTTCAACTACTCATCATCATCCTCAAAAATAATTATATTTTCATCATCTAAGCACCAATTCAACATATATATATACTTCAATTTTTCATTATCATCATAATATTCAATTAAGCATCACTTTCTCTCACTAACCATATCACATATAAACTCAAAATCTATAAAAATCAACTCAAGGAAAAGGGCACTTGAATTCTTTGCCAAATCTCCAATATCCACCTTCAGTTCTCTTAAGACTCTTATGAATTTGGTGTATATATGAGCAAAATCAAACTCTTCTCTCTCTCTCTCTCTATTTCCATGTTCAAAGAGGAAGAAGAAGAAGAAGAAAGAAAGAAAGTGAGAAAGCTCTCCTTTCAATTTTCATCCTTATCTTATATATATATATATATATAATAATATAATTATTTCCACCTAAATTTTTCCACCAATAATATTTGTCCTTCTTTTGACTTTCATTTCTCCTTTCTCTTGTCATTATTATCATTATTATTATTATTATCAATTAATTATTTAAAATTTACTTTCCTATACCAATGTATACATCATGTATGTATGGTGTATTTGTTGATATATGTATATGTCTTATATATTGTATTTATATTTTCCATATATTTCAAATAGAATATATATATATATAACATCCTTCATACACATCTATCTCTTATTATATTTTCTTTACCTATTTCACCAACATACTCTCTCATAACTACTATTTCAAAGTACATCAAAAATCGGGGTATTACATAACGTCTAGCTCTGAAGGCAAATAATGAGGATAACCTCGTAGGGATGCCGCCAAACACAAAACTCTAGAGGACAACCTCATAGGGATGCCGCTAAACACAAAACTCTGAAAATTAAATAACATACTAGGCACACAAATATTACATATTTTCCACAATCACTTTTTTTTTTCTTATCACATTGTCTCAATTTCTCATTTTTCTCATCACATTACCTCTTTTCTCATTTTTCTCATCACATTATCTCATTTCTTATTCATATCAATATCAATTCATCATACCTCATCATTTCATTACAATGCATCTCACTTCACATTAATAACACATCACTCAAATAATTTGGGTCATTCTCACATAATGCACATAATTCACATTTTATTTATTTTAGCCATTAATAATGACTTTTCATAATGCATATTATGCATACATAACAATTCATATATAATAGCACAATTTTCATGAATGTTCAATGTATCAAGCAGCTTAATACATTTTTCCATCCAAAATGTGTTAACCCAATACAATGCAATTATACCTCATTTATCAAGAGTTTGTAGATACCTTAATAAGCACTCAAATGCAAGCTAAGAAACTCCCACAAACCTTCACTTCCAAGTTGCTCTTTCACACTAGGGTTGGGCAATTCACCTCTCCTTAATCCTTATACAAAATGTGATCAAATACAATCATTTAATATCACATTTTAAGGCATTACCAATCTTAAACATTTATTAAACATCACTCTAATCAAAACCCCAAAGTTAAGCCTAACCTTCCTTTAACTTTGGAAATCCATGTTAATCCATTTAAATTAGTGTTTTAAGTTTATTTATATTATTAAAGACATATTACAACATATTTCAATTAATAACATTAATTAAATACACACTCTTATACAAAACCCTAGAATGCCATAACCTTCACCAATGAAAGTTCTTCATT
This sequence comes from Garcia nutans, assembly GCA_947685225.1. Lineage (NCBI taxonomy): Eukaryota > Viridiplantae > Streptophyta > Magnoliopsida > Malpighiales > Euphorbiaceae > Garcia > Garcia nutans. Next base: position 6,952,831 of record CANTUV010000003.1, on the reverse strand, counting down.
CCAACTCATTCCAATTATTAATCCAAGCTTATATCCATCACTTATACTATTAAAGAACATGATTTAAGCATTAAAATCAAATAACCAATAATACTTTGAAAATTTCCTTTCCAAAACCCTAAATTCAAACTACCCTATCCAAACTCTAACCAAACTTAACTAAATCCATCATTTGACTTTAAAATCCTTGTTTATACATCAAAACAACACATTTGGAATCAAATTGCACAATTAAAACACATGAACTCAAAAGTGTATATGTTCCATAACCCTAAATTCTCTCTCTTAAATCAACTCATCCTAAACTTAACCATTTCTTCAATTCAACTTAAAAATCATTAATACCTACTCAAAATAACTTCATACATCCCTAATTAAGCAATTAAATCATGATATCACAACAAATCAAACTCAACATATTCATATAACCATGAAATTCCAAGAAAGAAGTTAGAAAACTTACTAATTCAAGAGGAAATCATTAAAATTCCACTTGAAACCTTGAATTCCTTTCAATTTTGAAAACTTCGAAGAAGAAAAACCTTCTCTTGCAACCATGGATGTTCGGCCTAGCTTAAGGAAGATGAAGAAGATGAAGACTTTAGATTTTTCTCTTTCTTTCTACTTTCATTTTAACCATATATATAACATTATTTTGTTATATTTTTAATTAATTAATTATTTATTTATTTATTTAATAAAAACCATAAATTACATCTTCCATTCAAAAAAATTATTTTAAAATTATTTAAATAATTTTAATTTTTCAAAATATATTTATAAAATTGCCACTCGACTTTGACTTCTTTAAAAAAATGTTGACTTTTAGTTTACTTTGTATATGTTATATATATTTCATATATATTTCACATATATATTCCACTTTTTCTCTTATAAACCTTCCATTTTCCATTTAAATTATTTATTTAATTTATATAATTTAATTTTAATTTATTTATTTAATTTTAAAATTAGGGATGTTACATTTCATAATGCTTATAATGCATACATAACAATTCACATGTCATAGCACAATGTTCATGAATGTTCAAGTTATCAAGTAGCTTAACACATTTTTCATCCAAAATGTGTTAGGTCAAAAGTAATGCAATTATACCTCATTTATCAAGAGTTTGTATGTACCTCAAAGAACACTCAAATCCAAACAAAAAATCTCCCACCAACATTCACTTCTAACTTGTTCTTCAATACTAGGGTTGGGCAATCTACTACCTCTTAATGCCTATACACAATGTGATCAAATATAATAATTTAATATCATATTTTAAGACATTTTCAACATTAAACCCTAATTAAACATCACTCCTACAAATTTCCAAAATTTAGCCTTTCCTTACTTTAACTTTGAAAATCCATTTTAATCCATTTAAAATAGTGTTTTAAGTTTATTTACATCATTAAAAACATATTATAACATGTTTCAATCAATTAAATTCAATAAACACACATTCTTTATACAAAATCCTAAAATATCATAACCTTCATCAATAAAGGTTCTTCAGTCCAACTAATTCCAATTGTTAATCCAAGCTTATATCCAACACTAATATTATTAAATAACATTATTTAAACATTAAAATCAAACAATCAACCATTCTTTGAAAATTCACTTCCAAAACCCTAAATTCAACACTACCATATCCAAACTCTAACCAAACTTGGTTAAATTCATCATTGATTTTAAAATCCTTATTTATGAATAAAAAAACACATTTGGAATCAATTTGCATAATAAAAACCCATGATTTCAAAAGTCCAAATGTTCCATAACCCTAAATTTTCTCTCTTCAACCAAACTCACTCAAAGTTAATCATTTCTTCAATCCAACTTAAGAATAATTAATAACTAATCAAAATAGATTCATATATATATATATATATATATTTATTCAAGCCATTAAATCATGCTAAGACAAAATCCCAAACTTAACATACTCAAATCTTTATGGAAATCCAAAGAAATAAGTTGAAAACTTACTATTTCAAGAGGAAATCACCAAAATCCCATATGAATATTTGAAATCCTTTCAATTGATGAAGCTTGGAAGAAGCAAAAACCTTGGCTTGGTTGGTTATGGAGGTTCGACATCCTAAGGAAGAAGAAGAAGAAGAAGAAGAAGATGAATACAACTTTGAATTTCTCTCTTTCCACTTTCAAAAATGACTTTATATATATTATTTTATTATATTTTTATTTATTTATTTATTTAAAAAATCATAAATTTTCTCTTCCAACCAAAAATAATTTATTTACATAATTTTAATTTTCCAAAGTATATTTACAATTTTGCCACTTGACCTTTGACTTTCTTCTTAAATTGTTGACTTTGAGTTGACTTTTGTATATATTATGTATATTTTATATATATTTCACATATACATTTCATTCTCTCACTTCTAAACCTTCCATTTCCATTTAAATTATTTATTTAATTCATTTAATTTAATTTTAATTTATTTTATTTAATATTTTTAAAATTACGGATGAAACAATTCTCTCAACCTAAAGAAAAATTCGTCTGTAAAATTATCTGATATCAATTTTAGAACAACCAAAGATACTGGCTCTGCATCGTCTGCTCACTGTCCCATGTCGCCTCCTCAGTGGCATGGTTTCTCCAAAGAACCTTAACAAGTGGCACCTTCTTGTTTCTCAACTCTTCCACTTCTAGTGCTAAGATTGCTACCGGTTCTTCTTCATAAGTCAGATCCGAACTCACCTCAATAGACTCCACTGACAAGATATGAGATGAGTTTGATCTATATCTCTGAAGCATAGAGACATGGAAGACATTATGTATTCAGTCTAACTTGGGAGGCAGAACCAATCTGTAAGCCACAGGACCAACTCTCTCCAGTACCTCATAAGGTCCCATGAAACGAGGAGTCAACTTTTCTTTCCGACCAAATCTCAAAATCTTCTTCCATAGAGACGCTTTCAGGAACACTTTACGCTTTCAGGAACACTTTATCTCCCACACTGAACTCTATGCTTTCCTCTTCAAATCTATATAGGATTTTTGTAGATCTGAAGCTGTTTTCAAACGATCCAGAATCACCTTCACTTTTTCTTTTGTTTTCTTAATCAAATCGGGACCAACCAGTTTACCTTCTCCAACCTCATCCTAATATAAAGGTACATGCACTTACAAGGCTTCATAAGGTGCCATTCCAATACTGGACTGATGACTGTTGTTATAAGTGAACTCAATTAGTGGCAAGAATCTATCCCAGCTCCCAATGAAATCAATGATATAGCTCCTCAATATATCTTCTAGAATCTGTATCTCTCTCTAACAGCCCATCTGTTTGAGGATGGAAAGCAATACTAAAATGCATATGAGAACCCAATGCATTCTGCAAACTCTTCCAAAATCTCGATGTAAACTAGGGGTCTCGGTCTGACACCAAAGAAACGAAAACTCCATGCAACCTCACTATCTCACTAATATACAGCTCAGCCAACCTCTCAAGTGAATAGTCCAACCGAACTGGAAGAAAATGAGTTGTCTTCATCATCCAATCAATTATCACCCAGATTGCATCATGCTTCTTCTAGGTCAAAGACAGTCTAGTCACAAAATCCATCGCCACTTGCTCCCATTTCCACTCTGGCACTGATAATGGCTGAAGCAACCCTGAAGGAACTTAGTGCTCTGCTTTCACTCTCTGCCAAGTGAGGCACCCGGATACAAATTCTGCTATGTTCCTCTTCATACCTGAGCAGCAGTAATGCTGCTTCAAATCTTGATACATCTTGGTACTTTCAGGGCGCATAACATAAAATGACTAATGTGCTTCCTCTAAAATCTTCTTCTTCTATCCTGCATCATAAAAAATGCACAACCTATCTCTGTACCATAAATTGCAATCATCTCTCATATGAAAGTCTCAACTCTCCCCTTTTTGACAATCCATCACAATCTTCTGAATTTTCTCATCTGCCAGCTGGGCTTCCCTAATCTAATTTAGCAATATTGGCCTCAACTATAATTGAGCCATCAATGCACCATCATCATAAGCCTCAAATATGGCATGCAATGCTCTAAATTCAACAAGCAATGATAGCAAAAAAGTAGTCAAACCTGCCATGAACTTCTGACTCAAGGCATCTGCAATAACATTCACTTTACCAGGATGATAATCAATCAAACAGTTATAGTCTTTAATCAACTCCAACCACCGTCTCTGTCTCAAATTCAACTCTCTCTGAACAACCATGTACTTCAAACTCTTATGATTAGTATAAATGAAATATTTCTCCCTATACAAGTAATGCTGCCACATCTTCAATGAAAAACTATGGCTATTAGCTCCAGATTATGAGTCGGGTAATTCAGCTCATGAGGCTTCAACTGTCGAGATGCATAAGCAATGGCTCTACCCTCCTACATCAGAACATACCCTAAACCACTATGTGAAGCATCACTGTATATCACATAGGGTTTACCTTCCATAGGCAGAGTAAGGATAGGAGCCTGAGTCAACATCCCTCAAATGCTCAAAACTCGCCTGACACTGATCTGTCCTAAAAAATCTAACCCCTTTCTGAAGTAATCTGGTGAGTGGTGTAGCAATCATAGAAAAACCCTTCACAAATCGACGATAATAGCCTACCAATTCCAGAAAACTTTTAACCTCTGTCACATTCTTTGGTGAACTCCAATTCAAGATAGCCTCAACTTTACTTAGATCAACTCTAATACCCTCTGGTGATACCACATTGTGAGTGGGGATTTTTGCCCCCACTCCCGGTGGAATGGTTCTTGCGACTTCGGCATTGTTTAGGCTCGGGGCCTTAGAGAACACGGATCTAGGTCCGGAGAAAATGGAGTCACCACCCCGACGGGCCGGGAAAAAGAAAGGGGTGGATGACTCGATTCCTAAGGAATCCCCAACCCCTTAATGGGTTCAAAAAGTTGGGTACATGTGGGGAAGGTGAGAAATGACCCAGCATCCCCACAACACTCGGTTCATTGGAACCGGCCTCCTTTGCAAGTCTTAATATTATAAAATTCTTAAGTATAACAATATTATCTGTATTACATGCAACAATTAAAATAAAGCATCATTATATTAAAATCAAAGCAATGTCCAAGCAAAGCAAATAAATGGACACCCATCCGAAGATGGAAACATGTCCTTACATCATCCATGTCTAAACTAAAAAGAACACCCACCAAAAGGTAGAAACATGTCCTTTACATTGGTCCAAAATATGAAAGTAATTGAAATTATATGATATTTAACTAATGAGGTACCCACAAAGTGGAAACATACCTCTTACAATTTTAATACTAAAACAAACAAATAATAACAATAAAGAAAACATCCATCCATGATAAATTAAATAAATCAAGCACTGAAATTAAATAAATCAACCATCAAAGCATATAATAAACTACATAATCAAATCTAAAAATAAAGCAAGTAAAGATCCAAATTAGGGTTTACTGTTTCTATTTAAAGTTCTTTAGTTAATATTTAGGGTTTTAGCATTATTATTGTTATTTGTTTAGCCTACTGTAAAGGTTTAAGAAAATTGGAATGGATTAGGGTTTCATGAGTCAAATTAGGTTTTAGGGGTAACATTATGAAATTAGGGTTTTGGAATCTTAAGATATTAGGTTTATAATTCTTAGCTACTGGATTGTGATTTTAGGTTTATTAGATTATGGCTTTAGGTTTATAAGATTTTAAGGTTTTAAGGATTAGGGTTTAGGAAAACTAGGGTTTACCGTATTAGTTTTGAGAGAATTAGGGTTTTTGACATTTTGGAAAACATATTTGATTTTAAGTTTTAGGTTTTCCAAAATTGATAAGGAAAAGATGATGGGAAAAGGGCGAGACCATGTTGTATAAGGAAAAGAATTAGCGACGAAATTACTTTACCATGTTGCATTTGGCTTTTGGGGTGATGATGTGTAAATGTTAAAATATAAAAAGGAAAGTATAATAATTGTGGTGCAGTAATGATGAAAAGTTAAAAAAAAAGAGTTATAGTAAAGATGGAAATTATGTTTTTCATTATTATTTTTATGCTTATCGTACAATGTTTATACAATTGATACAATATTTATACATCACTAAGAAGGTGGTGGTAGGTCATCAAATAAAGCCTTGAAAAAGTCATCGCCTGTTGGAGGAGGAGGCAAATTACTTGTCTCGAGTTCGTCCGAAGCAGGAGCACCGAAATCCTATTACCTCAGAGTTCTGATCTATCATGGTCCTCATCAGAAGTAGATGAAAGGATCTCATGGTCATCAGTTTGGGGGCCTCTAGATGAAGAAGCACCAGGATCCCTCATCCCCTGAAATCGAAAGTATCAAAAATTTTATTCTGATTGATGATATAAATTTTCAAAATGAGAAGCCTGCTAACGGCTTGCAGCTAACTCTTCTTGAAGTTTCTTATTTTGATCTTCAAGCATTCGTTGTGAGCCAGAAAGGAAAAAGGTAAGAACATACATAATCATGCACACATATAGCATAAATTACCATGAAATAAGAAAACTCACTAGGTAATTCATATCAATGCCCTGCGGATGAGATGGCATATCTGGCAGACTAGAATGAGCAAATGAAGGAGCAGTAAAAGAAGGTCCAGCCTCATGATCAAATGAGCCAACAGCCTGCAACAATCATTAAAGAATCAAAAAGAAAGAAGCAGTTGTAAAGGAAGAATGGTAAAAGTTTTACCTGAGAAGTGCTAGCCCCGAGATGTGGAGCGAACTCTCCCGCATCTCCTTCTCTACCCTCATTTTCTTCAGGAATTTCTCGTACATCGACAGGAGATACATCAAAGTTCAAGAGTCTCATTTAAATAAAATGAGCATAAGATGCACTCGGCGGATAAAGAAATGTTTCAACACCATAACCATGCCGAGCCAACCACCATGCATCCTCCAACATTGATATAATATTTAAAGTATATTCCGGGCAAGGCATTGGAACCCTCCGCTACTCTGGATCATGAAACCATTCATATACTCTTTCTCCGAGAAACTAGCCACTAGACATTTGGCCAGCAATGACTCAGCGAGTATGTTGGAACGACAATGCAGCATTCATGGAGGAAGTCCAGTTTATTCGCTCCTCTGGATTCCACCAGGCCAAATTCACCTGTAAAATGACATAAGGTAAGTAAACTTTCATATAAATTTTAAAGCATACTAACGCTATTTTACCTGGTCCCAGGTTAAACGACTCAACACAAAGCGTTGGGTATGCACATGGTGAAAGCCGGGAACATCCGATCTGACAACCAAAAATTTAATCTCTGATACTCGACCCTCTCTCAGGAAATACTAGGCACCCTCACAATGTTGTGTTCATATGCCCATGCCTACAACAACAATAAAAATCAAATTCACATAAAAAAGAATGAAATTGACATTGGTGGAAGAAGAGTACCTCGACAACCGCCATCAAGCCGACAAAAGACTTCTTATTTCGGCAAATTTTATCTAGACCATGGTAAAGATAGGCGAGACCAGCTTCACCCCAGCCATAAAGTGGTACCATTCTATAATAAGAAAGGGCCCTCAACACTGACAAATGGATGGCAGATTCAGTGCTGCCTAAGATGGTCGACCTAAGCAAATATAACAAAAATCCTCGAGCATACTGTTGGGTCGTGTCTCTGTGAACATGTCCTTCGTAGTTCATCCAATAACTATGAATTGGCTCAATTTTTATTTTAAAAGGCCCTTTATATGATGGTTACATACCAATTAATCACTGAATTTCTTCAAATGTCAAAATATCATTGGTAAGAGGAACCGGAGCACCATTATACCGAATGCCGGTTATAGCAGCAAAATCAACCGGACCAATTGTCATCTCTCCAATGGGTAAGTGAAAAGTATGAGTTGTGTCCAACCATTTTTCTGCAAGTGCCTGGACTACACTCCGGTCTATCAGATATTTCTCGGATGGTAATTGTAAGATGAAGCTTACAAAGCTACAATCTCAGATAATCCGCCTTACCCGAGAAGGTGCTACATCATACCATTGTCGGGCTTTGTAGATAAACCCTCCGGCCCGAATAACGGAACGATCACACTAACACGGAGCCAGGTAAGTTAATACTAGGGAAGTACATATTATTCTATCTTCTTAAGTTAATATATTTTTCCTAAATTTTCTAAAATATATAAATAAAAATAAAGATAAACATATATAAAAAAGTAAATATATATATATAAATATAAACATATAAAAAAATATATAATAAAAAATAAATAAATGACAGAAAGACGAACAAAGAAAAAGAAAAACAAAGAAGAGAAAATTACCGTGCTCTTTTGGTTTGAACTACGATGAAGCGGCATCTCGGCTAGTAGATCTATATTACCATCTTCATGATGCCGAATAAATTCCAATAACTCAGAATTGGAATGAGTTCCTGATCTTGAAGCATGCATTTTTTTTCAAAACTTTATGCTAAATTTGAGAAAATTATAGCTATTAGCGAAAGGAATGAAAGTTTGCTCTTAATAAAATGAAGGAATTTATTCGTTTATACAGAGGAATGGCAAAGAAAAAAATAAAATTCAAAAGTAAATTTCTTCTAAGTCCAGAACCCAAATTATCCTTAGGTCAAGAACCTAGAATCTCTTCTAAGTCCAGAACTTAGCTGGGGTCCAGAACCCAAATTATCCTTAGGTCCAGAACCTAAAATCTTTTATAAGTCCAGAACTTAGCTCGGGTCCAGAACCTAAATTATCCTTAGGTCCAGAACCTATAGTTTCTTCTAATTCCAGAACTTAGCTCAGGTCCAAAACCCAAATTATCCTTAGGTCCAGAACCTAAAATCTCTTCTAAGTCCAGAACTTAGCTTGGGTCCAGAACCGAAATTATCCTCAGGTCTAGAACCTAAAATCTCTTATATTTGGATTTTGGGATTTTTATTAGCATGATATAATGGCTTATTTGGGTAAGTATGAAGTTGTTGCGAGTAGTTAATGATGATTTTAAGGTTGGATTGAAGAAATGATTGAATTTAAGATGAATTTGGGAAGTGGTTGTGTTGAAATGGTTAAGTGTATGAAATGCATATTTTGCCTGACACGACCGATGACACGGCCATGTCGTTGGGGGTGTCAACAGTTCTGAGCTCAACGTTGATTACACGACCATTAACACGACCATATCTTTGAGTGTGTCATAGCTTTTGTAAGGAAAAATAATTGACACGGCCATTAAAACTCCCATGTTGCTGGGCATGTCAAACTTTCTGTGAGGCAGAATGAATGACACGGGCAATGACACGTCCATGTCATTGGACGTGTCGATACTTATGTATGAGTGAATTAATGACACGATCATTAACACGCCCGTTTTGTTGAGCATGTCATTTGTAGATTTTGCCCTAGATAGTTCTTTTCCTTATTTTCCTTTGTGTTTCTTATCCTTGTGTTGAGAGGTTACGTATATGCCTTTAAGTATGTTACTAAGTGATTATTTATAATCACATTTGGTTTAGGCTTTGAGGAGACTTGACTTGCCCAATCTAAGAGTTGAAGGATATCTTGGAAGAGAAGGTTGAAAGTGGTGTTTGAGCTTATTTTGTTGCTTTTAGAGGTAAGTAAAAACTTTGAATGAATTGATTATATTTGCATGACATTTGGACTTAACACATTTTGGTTGGAAAAATATGTTAATACATTGATTATGCATGAGTAATATGCTATGACTTGTGTAATGTCATAAATGCATTAAATGTAATGTGAAAAGCCATTGATAATGGCTAAATTGAGTAAAAGTGGAAAATAAGCAAGATGTGAAAATGTCCCAAAGTGTTTTGGTAATGTGATTTGTTGTGTATACATTAAAGATATTATGTAAAGCCATTGGTAATGGCTAGATTGTATAAAATGTGATACATTATGATTATATGATGATGTTGATATAAATGAGATAAATGAGGCAATGTTCCTAGCTTGATCATGAGAAAATGAGAAAGAAATTGATAATGAAAATATGAAATAATTGTGTGCCTAGTATATTATTTAATTTTTAGAGTTCTGTGTTTGGCGGCATGCCTAAGATGTAGCAGTCCCTTGAAGTTGGGTTGAGTTTAGCCCTTGAAGCTTGGTTAGGATGTTATATAGGAGGTTATCCTCACTGTGATATGATTTGCCTTTAGGGCTAGATGCTTGGCATCACTATGATATGATTTGCCTTCGGAGCTAGACACATGATGTCAACTTGGACCAAAATAATAACTTTGGGATTTGAATAGCATATTAGATTATTTGGGCCCATGATTGTGTTTATTTTTATTTGAATTGTGAATTGTGGAACAATAGAGAAATATGTTAAGATAAAGTGATATGAGATATGATATCCATATGCATTGTGCATTGGTATTGCATTTAAACTTTATTGTTATCAAAGTTTGTACTACTAGGCTTTTTGGCTTAGAACGACTGTAACTCATTGCACAGGAGATAGGGGTGATCCAGTAGAGCCGGAGAGTTCCACTAGACTAGATTGGGTCTAGGATTTTGTTGGTTGAGCTTTAAGTGCTTTGCTACATCAAGATCATAGCTACTTTGCCAACATGTATATATTTTATATTAAAATACATTTTGATATTATGTTATGTTTTCAGTATATAATTATATATATTGTAACTTTTAAAGAATTTTCTGTATAATTGAGTAATGTAAGACTCTATAATTTTTGATATACCTTAATACATATATTTATAAATGTTTTGAGGAATGGGGAGTAAGTGTGAAAATTTTTATTAAATCGGATTGTGACATTCTTGTACCGTATATGTGTATTGTACACATACCGAATTTTAGTGTATTATACGTATATAGGGTGTAAGGGTGTTACATAACATTCCATAAATCAATATATAATTGTGAAGTAGGTCATTTAAATTAATATCCCATAGTAAAAAGGTTCTTCATCTTGGACAGAAATCGAACCTTAAGCATTAAATCCTAATTTTGATGATGATTTTACATAAACCCTAATATGATGATTTAATTTATCCTATTTTTTATTCAAACCCTAAAACCATAATTTTATCCTAAAAACCCTAATTTTTACCTTAAATGTAACACCCTTACACCCTATATATCTATAATGCATACACCTAGTATATGTAAAACACGCGTATATGGTGTAAAAATGTTACAACTCAATAAAATACAAATTTTCATATTTCAAACTTATGATCCCACATACTTAAAAATATATATTGAAGTAGTAATAAATTATTCCTTTTTAGTTATAGGTTTCAAAAAAAAGAATTTTATTAGAAAATCTCCGAGAAAAATTTACTAGAGTTTTGTTTGTAATCTGGACATCCCAAATTTTCAACAATTACTCAACCTGTATAAAATATACTCCCAATAAAACAAATCAAACCTTTCCACCAACTACTCAACTTCTTTATATTTTCTCAAAACATTTATTTATATATGTATATCAAAACACATATAAGCAACCCATATTATATAATTTGTCCAAAGAGTCTTTATAATTTACAATATATATATACACTTTAAAAGCATAAACTTAATATAGACAATATCAAAATATATTATACTACCAAATATGTACATGGTGGCAAGTGGCTATGATCTTGATGTAACAAAAAAAATTCAAGCTCAATAAACACAAGCCTAGACCCAATCGGGTTTACTAGAACTCTTCGGTTTTACCAGGTCGCTCCTGTCACCTATGCGATAAATTACAATCGCACTAAGCTAAAAGCTTAGTGGTACAAACTTTGATAACACTAAAATGGTAAAGTAATGCCAATGCAAAATGCTTTTATGCTATGTCACACTGTGGCATCCAAGCTCACTTTTAAATATATTCATACATCATTTAATAATTCACATAAGAACAAACACAAGCATATGCCCAAAGGATCTAATATGCCATTCAAATCCTACAGTTACTATTTTGGTCTAAATTGACACCATGTGTCTATCCCCAAAGGCAAATCATAATAATTGCTCAAAAGCTAGATCTAAAGGAAAATCATATCACATTGACGCCAAGTGTATAGCCCCAAAGGCAAATCAAAGTAGTTGCTCAAGAGCTAGCCCTGAAGGAAAATAATGAGGATAATCTCATAGGCATGCCGCCAAACAAAGAACTCTGAAAATTGAAAAACATACTAGGCATACAATTATTTCAAATTTTCCATTATCAATTTCTTTCTCATTTTTCCATAATAAACTAGGCTTATTACCTCTTTTCTCATTATCAATTAGGAACATTGCCTCATTTTCTCATTTATCTCATTCATATCAATTTCAATTCATTTCATTTCAACATATCTCAACATATCATTACAATGTATCATATTTTACATTAAAACAAATTACCCAAATATTTTGGGTTATTTTCACATAATTCACATATTTAACATTTTATGCAATTTAGCCATTAACAATGGCTTTTAACAATGCCTTTAATGCATACATAATAAATCACATTACCTAAACACTTTGGGTCATTTTTACATAATGTACATATTTCACATTTTACTTAATTTAGCCATTAACAATGGCTTTTCATAATACATATATTGCATACATAACATTAAACATGTCATAGCACATTGTTCATGAATGTTCAATATATCAAGTAGCATAACACATTTTTCAATCAAAATGTGTTATGCCCAATGTAATGCAAACATATCCAATTTATCCAAAGTTTGTACTTACCTCTAAAAGCTCTCAAATGCAAACCACAAATCTCCCACCAAACTTCACTTCCAAGTTTTCCTTCAACACTAGGGTTGGACAAACTACTACCTCTCAATGCATATACCAAATGTGATCATAAACAATTATTTAGTATCACATTTAAAGGCATTTCCAAACTTAAACCATAATTAAACATCATTCAAGGCAAAACCTAAAAATTAAGCCTTACTTCACTTTTACTTTGAAAAACCATATTAATATAGTTAAATTAGTGTTTTGAGTTTATTTATATCATTACAAACATATTTTAACATGTAAACCAACTACATTACATAAGCACATTCTTTCGTACAAAACCAAACGGCATAACCTTCACCATTGAATGTTTTCCATTCCAACTCATTCCAATTACTAATTCAAGCTTATTTCCATCATTAATATCATTAAATAGCATGCTTTAAATATTAAAACCAAACAATTCACCATTCTTTGAAAATTCACTTTTTCAAACCCTAAATCAACACCACCATCTTCAAACTCTATCCAAACATAACCAAATCCATCATTTGACTTTAAAATCCTTGTTTATGCATCAAAACAACATATTTAGAATCAAATTTCACAATTAAATCACATGATTTCACAACCCAAAAATTTCATAATCCTAAATTCTTTCTCTTCACCAAACTCAACGTAAATTCAACCATTTCTTCAATCCAATCTTAAAATCATTATTAACTACTCCAAACAACTTCATTCATACCCAAATAAGCAATTAAAACAAGCTATGAAAGTCCAAGATCAATATATTCATAAAATCATGGATTTCCAAAGAGAAAGTTGGAAAACATACTATTTATGGAGGAAAACCCCGAAATTTAACATAAATCCTTGAAAATCCTTCAATTCATGAAGCATGGAAGAAGCAAATCCTTAGGTTGACCTTCAATGGTGGATCAGCCTAGACAAGAAAAAGAAGAAGAAGAAGAAGAAGAAGAAGACTCTTATGATTTTTCTCTCTTTTCACTTTCTTTTTAGCCTTGTATATATAATATTTAAATATATTTTTAATTATTTATTTAATTAATAAAAGCCCAAAAATTACATCTTCCATTTAAAATAATTTACTTTTAAATTATTTAAATAATTTTCAATTTTCAAAGTATAATTACAAAAATATCATTTGACCCTTTGACCTTTCTTTTAAAAGAGTTGACTTTTATATACTTTATGTATATTTCATGTATATTTCACATATACATTCTAATTTTTTGCTTAAAATCTTTTATTTTCCATTTAAAACTAATTATTTATTTTATTCAATTTAATTTTAATTTATTTTATTCAAATTTTAAATAAATTTGGATGTTACAATTCTCTCCCCCTAAAGAAAAGTTCATCCTCGAAATTATTCAGTACTATAATAAAACATCCAAATCAAATCATAATCTTCAAATCTCTTATGAAATTAATTATCCCATCAAATCATTATTTCGTCAAATTACATAATTTATACTCTTCCCCCTTAAGATTATTCTCAATTACCTTTTCACTATTTCGTAACTCATTATTATACTTTATATTTAATCAAACAATCATAATAGATTATCTTATCTTTAACTGAATTGAAATTAGAAAAAATTAGTTCATATTTTTAGTATATATGCACCACTGTGAGCGGAGATTTTTGTCCCCACTCTCGGTGGAATGGTTCTTGCAATTTTGATACTGTTTAGGCTTCAGGGCCTTAGAGAACACGGGCCTAAGCACCGACAAAATAGAGTTTCCATCTGGATGGGCTGGGAAAAAGAAAGGGGTGGATGACTCGATTCCTAAGGAATTCCCAACCCCCTAATGGGTTTAAAAAGCTGGGTGCGTGTGGGAAAGGTGAGAAATGACCCGACACCCCCACAACGCCTAGTTCATTGAAATCGGCCTCCTTTTCAGGTCTCAATATTATAAAATTCTTAATTAACATAATATTATCCATACTACATGCGATTAATAGAATAAATAAATACTTTATTAAAAATTATGGCAAGGTCCAAACAAAACAAGCAAATGGACACACTTCCAAGGATGGAAACATGTCCTTACATTGTATTAGTCCCAAAATTAAAACATAAATTAAATTACATGATGCTAAATACATGAGGCACCCAAAAACATGGAAATATACCTCTTACAATGTTTTGAAACCAAAGCAAATCAATAAAAACAATCAAACAACCATTCATCATAAATAAATCATTCATTGAAGACATAAATCAAAAATATAAATGAATCATTAATCAAACTATATAATAAATACTCACTTAATAATAAAACAAATAAAGATGCAAATTTAGGTTTATGTATCAATTTAGGATTTCCTAAATAACATTTAGGGTTTTAGAATTTATATCTAAAAGCTAGGGTTTTGGAATCTTAAAGAACTAATATTATTGTTACGTTTATTATTTTAGAAGATTTATGCTACTATGTGCAATTAAAATTAGAATTTAGGCTTTAAGTAAATAAGGTACAAACCTATGAAAATAAGATTAAAATTTAAATATTTGAAAAGAATAAGCTACTGTGATGATTTTGGAAAATTAATTAGGGTTTTAAAATAGATTAAGATTTGAATTGAACTAAGAAAACTAACACTATTATTTTTATTTTTGAAAGAAGAGGCTACTGTGAAAGTTTTGTCAAACTGATTTAATTAGGACTTTACAATTTAAGTGATTTATGATTTTGATTAATGAAAAAACTAAGCTACTGTAATAATTAAATTAACAAAATAATTATCATATAAAATTTTCCATTTAACAAAGATTAATTTGATGGCTACAATGTTCTTTAAAAGAAATAAATAAATTCAGCCATTGATGTTAATAGTTATTTATTACATGAGTTTTGAAAATTATAATTCATCAATTTTAATTAATCAATGATTAATGGATGTAGATGATTTTTATTATTGAAAAAAAAGTTAGATATAAATACCTATATTTGGAGGCTCCACCAAAATTGTTGAATGAAAATTTAGGGTGAGCTAAAACTAAGGCAATCACTGCTTGCTTGCTTGCTGCCTTAATCCTCTTGCTGAAAATTGATATTGATCTTCCTTATTTTTTTTGCTTCTGCCGAAAAAAATCTAAAAGTCTGTCTCTAAAAAGTCCAAAAGTCCCAAGCTCCAAGATCCTTCTGTAATTCTTTTAATCTCATATTTATAAGAGAAAATATAAACATAATGCTAATTGGTTGAGGAAATAAAATTGTTTAAGAAAATAAAATTGTTTAGGAAATAAAATTGTTTAGGAAATAAAACTTTAAAACCGAGTAAAAGAAGGTTTTGACAAAATCAGTAGAGCGCGCAAATGGGCCTGCGGGCTGCGAGGCGGCTGGGCGAGCTCCAATTCCCCACAGGCATTGCCTGTGGTGAATTGGGCTTGCCACGCCAATTCTCCACAAGCAATGCCTACGGCAAATTGGCCTGCAGCAAGCCAATTGGCCGCAACGGCGTGGCACACCGATTCGACAGTCCGATTCTTTTGTTTTCTATTCTTTATCATTTTTATATGTATATATTTTTATTTTTTAATTTTTATTTTTACTATTAAAAATATTATTACTTAAAATAATAAAATGAATAATAAAAATTATTTTATTATAATAAATAGTATATTTAGAAATAAATTATTATATTAAAATAAATATTAAAATGAATAATAAATATTAAAATACAATAAAAATTGCTTGGTACTACTTTAAAATATTTGGACTAGACTTGGTAAAAAATTAAGGGTCTACAGTTTGCCCCCTGCTTGAACGATCTGAGACTGTAGCAAAAGAGAGTGAAAAGCAATATGATTATTGATCAGGTTTTAGAGTTAAATTGGACTTCGTATCCGAGGTTGGTTTGAGTTTTGAAAAATTAATTGGATTCTATATTCGAAAATAATTTGAGCTCTGGACCCGAGGCAAGTTCTGGACTAAAAAATAATTTGGATTATGGGCCAAAGGTTGGTTTGAGTTTTGAAAAATCAATTTGTGTTCTGGACCTGAAAATAATTTGGACCCTAGACCCGATGCAAGTTCTGGACTAAAAAATAATTTGGGCTCTGGACCCGAGGTTGGTCTGAGTTTTGAAAAATTAATTTTGGTTCTAGACCCGAAAATAATATTGGCTATGGATCTAAGGTTGGTTTGAGTTTTGAAAAATTAATTTGGGTTCTAGACCCAAAAATAATTTGGCCTCTGGACCCGAGATGAGTTTTGGACTCAAAATAATTTGGGTTCTGGACCCAAGGCAAGTTTTAGACTCAAAAAAATTTAGGCTCTGGACCCAAGGCAAGTTCTGGACTCAAAAATAATTTGGACTAAGGACCCGAGGTGAGTTTTGGACTCAAAAATAATTTGGGCTCTAGACCCGAAGTGAGTTTTGGACTCAAAAATAATTTAGGCTATGGACCCAATGTAAGTTATGGACTCAAAAATAATTTGGGCTCTGGACCCGAGATAAATTTTGGACTAAAAAATAATTTGGATTATCTAGAAAATAATTATAGTTAGTAGGACATTGAAAAAAGTTGCAAAAAATTTAGCTATTTTTACTATACCCATACTCTCTTGCCCCCTACGTAGAAATATATTATAAGAGTGAAAAAATATTTTTAGACACGCAAATAGCTCAATAATTGAATTGAATAATTGATTTTACTATTTAAACACTGTTTATTCACTATTCACTAACTATTTACTAACAGTGATTTTGACTCTTTTTTTTCATGGGAATTACTGTTGTTTTTTTATTTTTTTCCTTCAACCATTTTCTATATAAACCGTGCCACCCTTTCCATTCTCTTAATCTTTCCATCATTTATGTTTGTTTATATTTCATAGAGTTGATAATAATAATAATAGAAAAAATGGAGAGAGTACATGCTTCGAGGTATGGGCCCCAATCTAATGCCGAGTTGCTAGAATTTATTCGACGATAAGAAAATGGAACTTTTGATCTACTAGTTGGAATGCCACTTCATCGCAGTTCAAGTCAAAGGACTGAGGTAACATATTTTAACAGCACAAATATATATATATATATATATTCATCACTTTATTTATTTTAATTAATTTTATTATTATTATCATTATTATCATTTATTATTTATTTATTTTAGTTATAATTGAGTTATATGAAAGAAATTGGGTTATTATTATTATTATTTTAAAAAATAAATTAACTGATAGACTTTTAATAAAATTAGATTTAAATAGAAAATAATGAGTAATATTAAGCTATGAAACAGTAATATTAGTGAGATAATATACTTACCTCATGTTGGCCTACCTGGTTCGATGCTAGTATGATCGTTGTGTTGTCCGGGTCAGAGTGTGTGTCTATATAGCCCGCCAATGGTATGACGTAGCACCATCTCGTGTAAAATAGATCGTCTGAAAGTATAGTTGTTAAAGCTTCATTCTTTAATTGCCATCTGAGGAGCGTTCGATAGATAGGAGTATAGTTCAAGCATTGTCGGAGCGGTGGATGGACACGACCTATACTTTTCACCTACCTGTGGGAGAGATGACTATTGGCCCAATCGATTTTACAGCCACAACTGGTATCCGGTATTATGGCCTTCCGGTTCCTCTTACTAATGATATCATAACACACGAAGAAATTCAACAATTAATTGGTATGGAACTGTCACTAAAGGAGCCTTTTAAGATAAAAAATTGAGTTGATTCATATTTATTGGATGAGCTATGATGGACGGGTTCATAGAGAAATAGCTGAGCAATATGCTTAGGGATTTTAGTTGTGTTTGCTTGGGTCAACTATTTTCTGTAACACTAAATCCGCCATTCATTTATTGATGTTGAAGGCCCATGCCAATATGGTCCTAGTGCCACTTTACGGCTAGGGTGAAGCTGGCCTTGCATGTCTCTATCATGGCCTAGACAAGATTTGTAGGAATAAGAAATCTTTTATTGGCTTCATGGTGATCATCGAGGTACTTTCTCCCATCATTGTCAATTCCAATCATATACGTGTATGAATTTGATTCTCACTGCTATTGCAGGTATGGGCATACGAGCACAATCTTGTAAGGGTGCCTGATATTTCTTGAGAAAGAGTTGGGTATCCCAGGTTAAATCTTTGGTTGTCTGATCATGCAGCAGTTCCCAGCTTGCACCATGTGCATACCCAGTGCTATCACTTGAGTTTCCTAACTAGGGACGAGGTAAAATAATGTTAGCATTCTTTAAATTTTATGTAAAAAAATTTACTTATCTTTTTGTCATCTTGTAGGTCGATTTGGCTTGGTGGTATAATGCAGAGCGGGTGAACTAGACTCCTTCCATGAATGTTGCACTACCTTGCCAGCATACCTGCCGAATCATTGTTGGTCCTGTGTCCAGTGGCTGGTTCCTTGGGGAGAGGGTGTATGAGTGGTTCCTTGGTCCCGGGCGATGGAGGATCCCCATGGACTACCCGGCATATACTTTAAATATTACCTCAATACCGGAGAATGCGTGACTATTAGCTCGAAATGGTTATGATGTTGAGACCTATCTCCATCCACTGGGTGCATCTTATGTTCAATTTATTTAAACATGACTCTTGAACTTTGACGTATCTCCTATTGGTGCTCGAAGAATTCCCGATGATAGTGATGAAGAGGAGTATGATGGAGAGGGAAGTGGGTCCATCCCTCATCTCGGGGCTAGCACCTCTCAAGTAAACTTTCACCATTTTACCATTACAATTACTCCTTTCTTAACTTGTTTTGACTGTTTTAATTATTTTTGCAGGTTACCAACTCATCTGGTCATGAGGCTGGACCTTCCTCTAAAGCCCCTCCAATTGCGCCTTCTTACCAACTGAAAATGCCATCTCATCCGCAAGGCACTGATTTGAGTTACCCAGTAGGTCATCCTATTTCCTGATGATTTATGCTATATGTATACATGATTTTGTATGCTCTTACCCTTTTCTTTTCTGACTCATAGCGGATGCTTGAGGAGCAAAATAAGAAATTGCATGAAGAATTAGCTACTAACCGCCAACAGGTGGCCCTTCTCGAAAGATTGTATCATCAGACTGAGCAAAACTTTTGAGACTACCAATTTCAAGGAATGAGAGATCTTGGTGCTTCATCTTATAGGAGACCCCAAACTGATGATCATTATATCCTTTCATCTAATTTTTATGATGACTATTGAAAGATTGAATGATATGTTTCCTTCTCCTCAGTAACCCATCATTGTATCAATTAAAAAAAGTGTTGTATTATTATTATAATAAAATAAATAAATCAAAAATAATGATAATAGTGAATTTTACTTTTGCTGCAACTTTTGACTTTTTTTTATCACTATTATTACAGTCAATGCATAAGCATTTTTTTTTCAATTCAAAGTCCAAGATTGGCACGATTTTACAAAAACCAAAAGCCAAATGGAGTGCAGCAATTCCTCAATCATTTCAATGTAAATATTTTCCTTACGTGTCTTGGTTTTGCGCATTCCTTGTTAACTTTGGTTTAGTAAACCATTATATAAGTCTTCTTTCATATTCCAATTCCAATAGAAGCCAACAAAAAATCCTCCACGAATTTTATTCCATCATAAAAAAAATCCTTTCAACAATTTTCAATTTTCTTTTTAAATTTAACAATGACGGAACTCAATTTGAAAAAGGCCAAGAGTTTATTTAAAGCCATGAAAGCTATTCATTAGGAGCAAATATCTTGGTCTCAAATTAACACTTTGAAATTCTTTCAAAATATTAAATTGGAGTATTCTTTTCTGCATGCCATGGTTTTCTTTTGTGATGTGAGTTCTAGAACATTCAAGCTAAATGAATTTGAGATATTTCCCATGATTGAAGAATTTGAGAGCATCCTTGGATACCCAAGCAATCAACCAATGTCATTACCTATATTGACTTCCAAAACTCAACAAAAGATGCAAATTTTGTTTCAACTTTCAAATCCCAAAGTTCTATAGTTGACGAGAGGTGAGAAAATTTTGCTTGGTCCTTTGATTGACTTTTGCATTTCTCATTTGGCTCCTACTAAGGCATGAGGACATATGCTTTGTCTATGCCTTCTTGGCCAATTCTTGTTTGTTTCTTTCAATGGCAACATCGATCCACAAGTATTGGATATCATGGACCAAATGGAAGGAGGCTTTTCACCGATACCTATGATTTTAGCCGAGACTTTAGTTGGATTGGACCAATTTAAATCAGAATCATCAAGGAGATTAGCTGGGTGTCCCTTGCTACTTCAAGTAACTACCTAAACTGCCCTTTTGGGTTTTCAATTTAGGTTTTATTTTTTATTGCTCTAATTTTTTCTTAGTCCAACCTTATGAGTTTTCAGAACTAGCAAGCTGTCCTAATTTTTGCCTAAGCAGCCCTTGCGGGTTTTCAACTTAGCAGGCCCCCTTTTTATATATGTTGGTTCTAATTTTTTCCTAGACCACCCTTGCGGGTTTTCGAAACTAGCGAACCACCCTAATTTTTGCTTAAACCATCCTTGCAAATTTTCGACCTAACGGGCTTTTTTTTTTACAGATTTAGCTTCAGGAGCACCTCTGCTTGCTCGACACTCCATCTATGGATTTCACTAAATACCTACTACGACATCATTTTGCTAGGAATCTACTTCATCCTGCTTCTTCATATGCTGACTTGGTTGACTGGATCCGCTTTCGTGCTGCACTCAACATCCATTGGTTAATACCTTGGTGGAAGATTTCTCATCACCATTCAAACATTTTTTATGCATATTCCTCTCGTTCTCTTCATCGAGGTACTTGCTATGATCCTCGCCAGCTTGACCATCAGTATGCAGTCGAGCCTCGATGTTCTGAGTTTACTCTTGACTTGGACATGCCTTGTCTGACTAAAGCCTTCTTGGGTCGGCTAAAGCAAAGTTGGCCTACATGCTACACTTATCGTCTGCCATAGATTTTACATTTGTCAATTTCTTTAGAAAGAATATTGTTAGGATGAAAAAATAATGAAAGTAATAATAAGAGGTCTTTTTTCCTTTCATAACTTGTCATCACCTTTCACTATTGTGTTTATTTGTTTTATCCATATTTGGTCAAATACTAAAACAATGCACATAAAACAATTTTACTATTAATTCTATTTTATTAAATTGGGAAATAACCAAACATAAAGCCAGCGTACATAAGATCACTCCCGTCGCCAACTAGCCCTTTTGGGTTTTCTAATTGACAATTTTCTCTCGCTTAGCCCTAATTATTGCCTAGCCCACCCTTTCGGGTTTTCAGAACTAGTGGACTGCTCTAACTTTTTCCTAGGCTGCCCTTTAGGGTTTTCAACCTAGCAAGCTCTTTTCTTTTTTTTTTTATACATAGAACCTCTTCAACCTATCAATGTTCACTGGCTCACTAAACTTTTTCCCATTCATGTCTGATAACTTGACTGCACCCTTGTTCATGACTTGTTTCACAACATATGGTCCTTCCCAACTAGGCCTAAATTTCCCTCTTGGATCAAATACATTTAGGTTTAGATTGCTTCTACACTAAGTTGCCGACTCTAAGCTTTCTGATCTTAATCCTTCTATTGTAGGCCCGGGCTATCTTCCTTTGATACAGTTGATGATAATGCGGTGCTTGTAATCTCCTCTCTTCTAGTAAAGCTAACTGTGTGTACCTGCTCACTACCCACTCCATCTCAGGCAGTTCAGCTTCTAAGACCACTCTTAATGACTTGATCTCAATTTCAATTGGCAACAATGCCTCCATCCAGTAAACCAAAGAGAACAGTGTCATTGCAGTCGGTGTTCGTACACTTGTTCTATATCCCCATAAAGAAAAAGGAAGCATCTCTGACCAATCCCTATATGTCTTGGTCATCTTGGAGAGGATCTGCTTAATTGTCTTGTTTGTTACTTCTACTGCACCATTAGCCTTCAGCCTATAAGGGGAGGATCAGTGATGATTGATTTGGTATTTTAAGAATAAGTCCTTAACTGCACCTTGAAACAATACCCCATTGTCTGATATCACACTGTGTGGGACCCTAGACCTGCAGATGAGATTCTTTTCATTAAATCATTTTTCCTTACCCCCAGTTTGTTCAAAGATTTGGCTTCGACCCATTGTGATAAATAATCTACTGCTACTTCAATAAAAAGGTGACCATTTGAAGCCGTCGGATGTATCTCTCTTATAATGTCGATCCCCCAAGTTGCGAAGGGCCAGGGTGAAGACATAGAATGTAATTCTTTAGGAGGCATGTGATTCAAATTACCATGCATTTGACATTGATGGAACTTCTTCACAAACTCAATACGATCTCTCTCCATGGTTAACCAGCAGTAAACTTATCAAATTATCTTCTTAACTAGGGCTAAACCACTCATGTTTAGACTGCAACTTTCCGCGTGTATTTTTGACATGATAGGCTCCACTTCAGGCTTCCTCAAGCATCTTAAGTGCACCCCATCAGGCCATCTTTGATACAACTCTCCATGAAAGGTGATGTATTGTAAGGACCATCGCCTTATGGCTCTTTTCTTTTTTTCTTTATTGCCCCCAATAGGTATTCTTTCTCCTCCAAAAACCATCTTATAGTGTCATACCATGCATCATGGTCCGTATAAGTTTCCATGATTACCTCATATTCATAACAAGGAGTTAATGAACTGGTCAAAATAAGAGGCTTAAGGAATAAGTTGATGGTATTTTCCCATATTGAAGCCAATGTGGCTAGGGCATCAAGCATCTAGTTTTCTTCTCTTGGTAGGTGTATAAACCTGCACTCCTTAAAATTCTTCTTCATCAAGGTCAAGTATTGGTGGTATGGTTTAGCTTCTCTTCTTTTAACTCCCACTCTCCATTTACTTGGGATACTACTAGCAATGAATCGCCAAAGACATGCACCTTATCCACCTTCTTAATCATTAGGGTTTCCAAACTAAAAATACATGCTTCATACTCCACCATATTATTGGTTGCCCTGAACTTCAACTTCTTGGCTAAAGGGATAAGCTCCCCTTTGGGCGATTCTAGTATGACTCCCAAACCTGCTCCTTTCCAATTCACTGCTCCATTGAAATATATTTTCCATTCTTGCACTTCTATGGCCTCTAAATGTTCATCAGGAAATTCCAAGACTACCTCTTCGCTATCTGGTAATGATTGTTGGGCTAGGAATTCTGCCACCGCTCTACCTTTGATTGTTTTCCTGGTTACATATTCAATCTCAGATTCTTTCAATATTATTAACCATCATCCATACTTCCCGATCAAAGAGGGTGTCTCTCTTAAGTACTTCACTGGATCCAACCTGAAAATTGCTTGCATACTATAAGATTGGAAGTAATGCCGCAACTTCTTAGAAGACCAAACCACAGCTATACAGGTCTTTTCAATGATACTATACTTAATTTTGTAAGGTAGGAGCTTTCTACTTAAATAGTAGACTATGTGTTCAACCCCCGACTCATCTACTTGGGCTAGCATGGCTCCTATTGATTCTTCTTCTATAGCTAAGTATAGTAACAAGGGTTTACCGGGTTTAGGTGGTTTCAAAATAGGTGGATTTAGCAGATACTCCTTTATACGCTTAAAGGACTTTTAACACTCTGTATTCCACTCGACTGCTTGATTCTTTTTAAGCAATTTGAAGATAGGTTCACATATTGTGGTGAACTTTGCTATAAACCTACTAATGTACTGCAATCTACCAATGAATCCTTGAACTTCTCTCTCCATCTTAGGGGCTGGCATATCCTTAATTGCTTTAACCTTGTTAGGGTCATTCTCAATGCCATTTGGACTAATCACATGTCCCAACAACTTGCCTGAGGTAACCCCAAACACACACTTCTTTAGGTTTAACCTTAGCATATACTTCACTGCTCTCTCGAAGAATAATTCTAGGCTTTGGAAGTGCTGCTCCCTTTTGTCCGACTTCACCATCATATCATCAACATAAACTTCAACTTCTTTATGCATCATATCATGAAATAATGTGGTGGCCATCCTTTGATAGGTTTCTCCAAAATTCTTTAACCCAAATGACATTACCCTATAATAAAATATACCCCATGTAGTAATGAAGGGAGTTTTGGCTTTATCCTCTTGGGCCATTAACACTTGGTTGTATCCAGAAAATCCATCTACAAATGAGTGTAGTACGCTAGAGACTGCACTATCAATGAGGACATCTATATGGGGTAAAGGAAAATCATCTTTAGGGGAAGCCTTGTTCAAGTCTCTATAGTCCACACAGACCCTAATTATTCCATCTTTCTTTAGCACGGGTACTATGTTGGCTAGCCAATCTAGATAATCTATAACTTCAAGGAACTTTACTTGTGTTTGTTTAGTGACCTCTTCATTAACCAATTCAACCCACTCTGGTCTTAACCACCTAAGCTTTTGTTTGATAGGCTTCATGTGGGTGTAAGTAGGAATCGGATGTTCAACTATGTCTTGATCTATTTCAGGCATATCCTTAAAGACCAAGCAAATAGTTCTTCATATTTTTTAAATATTTTTTCAAATCTCTTTCTCTCATTAGGAGTAAGGTCTGATGCTATGCTAATATTTTTAGGATTTTTTATTGTTCCCAAATTTAATGATTGTGTATCGACAAAGATAATATTAAAGGTGCTCCTGTAACCACTATTTGAACGTATGCAACCATCAGAAGAAACATCACACAAGTAAGCGAAATTAGACTTTATTGCATTCATTTTGGAAAAGAAAACATCATCATCCTCATACAAAGCAGACAAATTAAAATTAAAATCAAAATCAAAATCATTGTTCTCAAAATCATAAAGCAGAACATCTTCAAACTTCTCTTCAACCAGGGCAACAATCTCTTCTGGAGTCTTCTCGGCTTTTAGGACAACTTCCTTCTCCCCTTCCAGCTTGGGCTTCTTGTCAGCTGGTAGGTGAGCTCTTTCTTCACTTGTTCCACTAGCTCGACAACATCAATAAAAATTTCAAAACCCGGGATCAACTTTCCCATGAGCATGATTAGCTCAGGCTTTCCTTGGAGTGATCCCATGTCCGGAGCTTTGACAAAGATCTCTTCAAGTGGTGGGAAGCTCATCTTCTCATTCTTCTTTGGCTAGACATCTTTGTTGGCTTTTTTATACCCTAACCCTTTCTTTGGTAGTTTGAATCTTAAAATCTGGAAGTTTTTTCACACTGGCCTTGCCCTTTCCAAGACTAGCACCAGGAAGGTAGCTCATGTTCTTCATCATGTTCAAGACCTTGAAGTCCACTACTTCATCATCAGAAATTGCAGCTACTTGAAAACCATTGAGAGGCCTCTCAATCATTAGAGTATTGACCATCTCATTATCTTCGGTCTCGATGACCACCGTCTCATCTCCATTGGGAAACTTGATCTTTTGATGAAGGGTGGAAGGAACTCCACCAAGAGAATGAAACCATGGTCGTCCCAAAAGTAGAGCAATAGTAACAGGTATGTCCAAAACCACAAATTTGACCATAGATTCAATTGGATCAACCTTCACAATATCTTTGAATGTCCCTTCAGCGTGCCTCTTGGTATTATCATAAGCCCTAATGGTTACCTGGGTTGGACTTAGATCCCTTGTTGACATATCTAGTTTTGGCAAAATTTTAAGTGGGCAAACATTTATGGTGGACCCATCATCAACCATTACACATGGGGTCCTTTTTCCTTTGACTTCTACTTTGATAAAGAGAGGGCGGATGTGATCTCTCCACTCTTCCAGTAAATCCGCATCTGAGAAAGATACCATTCCCATGTCATCTCCGTTCTTCTTTTGATCCTCTTCACACTTCATTACTCCTTCAACTTTTATGAAATTAACCAGCTCATCCGTTGTTATCAAGGTGGAAATTGGCATGCCAACCAAGGCGTCGGCCATAGTTTTACGGTGCTTCTTAGAAGTGGCCAATAAGTCCCAAATACTGACACTTGCTTGAGTTCTCTTCAACTGCTTAAGCACAGTGTCATTTTTCTCTTCTTTGTTTCTAGGTTTGACTTCTTTTCCTTTATTAGCTTCTACTTCCTTGGGTGTTGGCCTTGCATAAGGCTTACCAAATCTGGTGTTCATCGCTTCATCTTCTTCAGGTTCAGACCATGTCCATTCTTCCTTCTTGAGTTCATGATCATCATCACTATCGCTTAAATCCTAAAATTTGCTCACAACATAGATTGCCACTTCTTTTCCAACCACATCTTGTTTAATTTTGCTAAACACTACTTTTTCTTTCGTTGTTTCTCCATCTACATCTTATAAAGAAGACATGACAAAACTTTCATGCAAACCTCCTCTAATCAAGAAGGTCACTGGTGGTGGTACCCTATTGAACCTTGGTAATGGATTGTCTTTAATGTTTGGTTTGTTGGGCTTGGGCACTTTCCCACTATCAATCAAATTCTGGATCTCATGCCTCAACCTCACACATTTATCCATGTTGTGCCCTTGCATTTGATGAACCTAGCAAAATGCCTTAGTGTCAAAATTAGGTGGGAGGGGGTTAGGCAAAAGACGAGGATTTAAGGGTTGTAATAATCCTTTCCTTTATAGGTTATTGAGGACCCAAGACAGCGGCTTCCCCAATTCTCAAAACCACCTTCTTCCTCCTTGGCCAGTAGTATTAACATCAACGGCCTTTTGCATGCTTTGGTTATCAGACTAGTAGTTTCCTTTCTCGTTTCTCCTTGTTGAAATGCGGCTCTTCTCTCTTTTCCACTCTTCTATTTGTAGACCAGCTTGCAAAAGGTCCTTGAAATCCTGAATCAATGTATGCGACATCCTTTCACAAAGGCTAGGTAACACCCTTCTTACAATCATTCTAATTTGATAGGATTCTTCAGGCCTTCTTTTGAGCAATGCAGCCTTATTCCTCAACCTCTATATATAGTCCATGAAGTTCTCATTCGACCATTGTCTAATGGATTCGACCTCCATTAAAGTAACTTCCAATTCAACATTGTATCCATATTGTTGGATGAAGGCCTTGTATAGCAGATCCCAGCTTTTTTGAGTGCCATCAAGTGAGCGGGGATTTTTCCCCCACTCCCGGTGGAATGGTTCTTGCAACTTTGGCACTGTTTAGGCTCAGAGCCTTAGAGAACACGAGCCTAAGCCTGGAGAAAATGGAGTTGCCACCCAGATGGGCCAGGAAAAAGAAAGTGGTGGATGACTCGATTCCTAAGGAATTCCCAACCCCCTAATGGGTTTGAAAAGTTGGGTAGTGTGGGGAAGGAGAGAAATGGCCCAACACCCCCACAATGCCCGGTTCATTGGAATCGGCCTCCTTTGCAGGTCTTAATATTATAAAATTCTTAAATATAACAATATTATCCATATTACATGCAACAATTAAAATAAAGCATCATTATAATAAAATCAAAGCAATGTCCAAACAAAGTAAATAAATGGACACCCATCCAAGGATGGAAACATGTCCTTACATTGTCCATGTCTAAAACTAAATAGGACACCCACCGAAAGGTGGAAACATGTCCTTTACATTGGTCCAAAATATAAAAGCAATTTAAATTACATAAAATTTAACTAATGAGGTACTCAATAATGGAACCTTACAATTTTAATACCAAATAAATAATTAAGCAAAATTAAATCATTCAAGTGCTATAGCTAAAATAAAACATACGTCATAAGTAAAATAAATCATTCATCATATAACAAGAGCAAACCAAATAAATAATTAAAATTGGAATTTAATTCACCAAGTAAATAAAATTAGGGTTTGAGATTTGGAATTTAAGATTTCAGGTTCTGAGGATTATGGTTACTGAGTTAGGAATTAGGATTTTAAATTTATTAGATTGGGTTAAAGGTTCACTAGATTAGGGCTTTAGGGTGTTGATGAACTTGTCATAAGGTTTTGATGTTTTAAGAATTAGGGTTTAGGAAAACTAAGGTTTACTGGATTGGGTTTTAAGAAAAGTAGGTTTAGGAAAATTAAGGAATTAAGACTCTAGGGTTATGGTTTTGAGAATTAATAAGATAGTTTAGGGTTTTTGATATTTTGGAAAACATATTCGATCTTAGGATTTAAGAAAACATATTAGATTTTTATAGAAACAATTAAGATTAAAGTTTTTAAAAACTGTAAAGAAGATTAGGGTTTGGAGAATTAAGAAGACATTTTGAAGTTTTGAAAAAATAAGTTAGGGTTTAGATGATTAAGAAATTTAGGGTTTAAGAGAGAAAGATTTATGGTTTTAAAATTTTGGAAATAAAAGAACAATTTAGGGTTTTGATAATTTAATCAATGACTTAGGCTACTGGATGGTTTTAAGTTTTTAGATTTTATAAAACATGCAAGTGGAGTTTTGAAAACCAACTGATTAATGTATTAACTAAGTAAACAATTAAAGTTATTAAAACAAAGATCAAGTTACTTCAAATTCTTATTAATCAAAGAAAATGAAGCTACTGTGAACATATAATTTATGATTAAAGATCAAACCTGCGTTGTCGGTACCACCAAAAAATTGATAGCTGGATGAACAATAACAAAGGCAATGTTGCTACCTTTGATGGATTGATGATTGATGAATGGTTACTTGCTGCTAATTCCTTTTTGCTGTCTCTTGCTTTGCTGTTTAATCTTCTTAATGTTAATGGCCGCTCGCTGCTTTGCTTTTTTCTTTAGGGTTTTCCGTGTTCTGTCCTTTTTTTTTCCTCCCTTGTTCTTGGGTTTTAATATGGTATTTATAGGAAAAATAAAGTCCTAATCCTAATTTAATAAGGAAACACTATCTATTTAGGAAAAACTACAAAACCGGATAAAACAAGATTTGGTTAAAAAAAAAATTGGCAGTGCGAGGGCTGTAGGGCCCGCGGGCTGCGCTGGCAAAAATTGTACTAGCAAAAATTGCTGCGGGCTACGAGTGTGACGGGCTAGCTGGGCAAGCTAGTTCATCGCAGAACTAGGCAAGCCCAGCTATGGCGAATTGGGCAGTGCCCAATTCGCCGCAAACAATTTTTGCGGCGCCGCGTGGCGGCGCTACTGCTCGTAGCTCGCCGATCTATTCGATTTTTTATTATTTTATTATTTTTTATATTTTTTATTTTTATTAAAAATAACTATTAAATATTATTAGTAATTAAAATATTATTAAAATAAATAAAATGCTACAAAATTTATTTTGGACTATTGGATTTAAATGGGTCAAAAATTAAGGATCTACAGTTTGCCCCCTACTTGAGCAATCTGCGACTACGGAAAAAGAGAGTGAAAAGAAACAAGACTTTTAATTTTGGCTAAAATAAACTTAATTTTCTTGAGATGGTTTGGGTTTTGGGTTCTGGACCCAGTTCGAGTTCTGGACTTGGAAAAGACTTGGGTTCTGGACCCGAGCTAAGTTCTGGATTTAAGGGTAATTTGGGTTATGGACCTGAGCTAAGTTCTAGAATTAAGGGTAATTGAGCTAAGTTCTATACTTAAGAGAAATTTGGGTTATGGACCCGAGCTAAGTTCTGGACTTAAGAGGGAATTTAGGTTCTGGACATAAGCTAAGTTTTGGACTTAAGAGTAATTTGTGTTCTGGACCTAAGATGGTTTGGGTTCTGGACCCGAGAAAAGTTTTAGACTTAAAAGTAATTTGGGTTCTGGACTCGAGCTAAGTTCTGGACTTAAGGGTAATTTTGATTCTGGACCCGAGATGGTTTGGGTTCTAGACCCGAGCTAAGTTCTGGACTTAAGAGTAATTTGGGTTCTGGACCTAAGATTTGGTACTTGGACTCAAGATTGGGTACTTGGACCCGAGACTGGATTGAATTTGGGTACTTGAAACTGAGATTGGGTACTTGGACCCGATACTGGATTGAATTTAGGTACTTAGAGCCAAGACTAAATTTAATTCGGGTACTTGGACCCGTGATTGGACTAGATTTGGGTACTTGGACCCGAGATTGGATACTTGGACCCGAGATTGGATACTTGGACCCATAATTGAGTCTAATTTGGGTACCTGGACTCGTAATTGAATCTAATTTGGGTACATGGACCCGAGATTGGGTACTTGGACCCGAGACTGAATTTTATTTGGGTAATTAGACTTGTGATTGAATTGGATTTGGGTACTTGGACCTGAGATTGAATTGGATTTGGGTACTTAGACCCGAGATTGGGTACCTAGACTCGAGATTGGGTACTTAGACTCGAGATTGAATCTAATTTGGGTACTTGGACCCAAGATTGAATTGGATTTCACTGACCTTTTATCAGTTGAGGATTCTGGCTTAACTGGTTGTTCCATTCTTTTGTTCTTCCTTTTGCAAAAATTCAGCTATTTTTAGTTGGCCCTCATATCTTCTCCTTGCCCCCTGCATGGCAAAATATTTGCAAGTGAGTTTGAAAATGCTTTGCATATAAACTCAAAAAATTGAAAAGGAGAAACTTTGCCCCCTGTGTAGGCTCAAACCAAAGATATATATTTTTTTTCATGCAAGCTTTGATTGAAGTTTTGTTGTCTAGTTCTTTGCACAAGCACGCATTTCTTCTCTTTGCAAAATTACTAGAGCTTTCTCAAGAAATGGGCTTTCCATGCCCCTCTGATTTGTTATCTTATTTTGATTCTTTACTTCACAAGGTGTTTGCTATTCACTTTGACAAAGAACAGATAATACAAGAAAAAAAATATCGTGTGATATGCTTATGTATTCATGATATGCATGAGTTGTAACACCCCCACATCCAATGCACACACACTACAACCACAACAATGTAGCATAAGTGCACCAAACATAGGGATGCTACGATTTTCTTCAACATTCAAAACATTTAAATAGATACAATACTATTATCATTATATATTATAGAAAAGTAGATCATTTACTTTTAAAATAAAACACATTAGATATATATATATACATACATATAGTTATTACACAGCGGAAGTCATAAAATATTTACATATTTACATATTTGAAAACACTTAATTCCATATTTACAAATATACATATATGTACATTTAATCAATACTTTACAAAATATAAAAGAGTTATACATGATTGGCAAGTTTTCTTTGATCTTTAAGTCTCCAAAATCAACTCTTCACTGTCTACCCTCGGTCGGTTTCGAAGAGCTTTCGGGATCAACTCTATCAACTCTATTACCTGCGCGATTAAACACTATCGCGCTAAGCCAACGGCTTAGTAAGATAATCATGCTAATGTTATGCTTTAATGCAATGCAGTACCAATTCTCAATCCATATTATGCATGTAACATCATATATGCCAAGTTGATAACATAGCTTTCCATTTTATAACTCAACATGTATATATATATAGGCATATCATACTTCACATCTTATCATAGACCTCATTTATATTCATTTAATCATTCATCATCAACAATAAGCAAAGGCAAGCATCATTCATGACTCACATTAACCATAGACAAGCATGGGCCCAAGACACACTAATATGCCATTCAATTTTCAGAGTTAATGTTTTGGTTCTATCATCACATTTATCAATATCATATACCCAACCAGGCTTCAAGGATTAGGTTCAACCAAGCTTCAAGGGGAGCAAAGCATGCTAAGCTTCAACCCAACTTGGCTTCAAGAACCAACCCAACCTAGCTTCAAGGGTGGTAACATCTCAATTAGGCTTCAAGGATTCAATCCAACCTAACTTCAAGAGATTGTTACACTTACTAGGCATGCCACCAACAACAAACTCTGAAAATAGAATAACACATTAGCCACACAATTCATTTATTATTCAATTATCATTTCCATTTCCAATTATCATCAACATTTAGGCAAACATGCCTTCTTTCTCTCAATATCATCATCATAGCCAATAACAATGGCTTTGTATTACATTTCACATTTCAATTCATATTATGCATAAAGCATCATTGATATCACATCTTTGATATAACATTTCAAGGTACATTACTCATAAAACACCTTACCTTTCACAATGCATAACATAACCTTGTTTAAATCTCAACAATGCAATTAGGGCAAAGAACAATTTATATGATTCATAGCTTTAGGATCTTTCATATGCATTTGATTAGCTTATTCATAGTTTAAAGTATGTTTAGAGTGTTTAAGTTTAGGTTTAGGAACCAACCTACCTTTGAAGAACCAAAACATTGCAACTAGGTCAAGGAAAACAAAACTTACCTAACCCATATGAGAGGCACGGGCAGCACACATGAGGGACACGGCCAAGCTTGTGACCGTGTCTCTCAACTCAATTGGACAGTAGGTAACACGGGTATGGGACACGGCCAAGCTTGTGGCCGTGTCACTCAAACCAAAACTCACAGTAGTGAACACAGGCACTAGACACGGCCGTGTCTTTCAAAACCAATTCAACACGCCCAAAACTTTCATGACTTGGCCGTGTCTCTCCTTTGCTTTTGGCCGTGTCACCCAAACCAAACCCTAACCATCTTCAACCCTCTTTCAATTGCACTCAATCACAATATACACCATACAACATGTTTCAAATGAACATAAACAATGTTCTAAACACATATTCCTCATAAGAATCACCTCATAACACATTAATATTACACTTAAACACAAATCATCTCAAAACCCTAAAATCACCATCTTTCAAAATCAACATCCACCACTTCCAACTACAACACCTATTTAAACTCTTAACTTAAAACCAATTCAACACTTGAGAACACAACACAAACACATCTAATCATCAAACCAACCAATCACAAATCGCCCTAATCATAACTTCAACACTACTACAAAATAAGTAAAGGAAACAAAAGAATTCTTACCTTAGATGAAGAAATTCCACAATTCTTTCACCAAAGCTCTCAATTCCTTCTTCAATTTGATCTTAGTATCAAGAACACTTCTCCTTCCCTTTTGCTAATGGAGAGCCGGCCACCTCTTGAAAGAAAGAAGAAAAGATGATGAAGAATCACAAAGTCAAACTTCATTAAATACCCATCTAAAGGAAAATTACTATAATGCCCTCATACATATCTTAATTCTCTTTGTTATCTCTTGCCCATTTTGGTAATTTCACATGCCCTAAAAAATATCTCCTCTTGCCTTGACCAACTCTTTTGACCAATGTATATGTTATATATATCACAATATACACAACATATAAACTTGTCTCTAAACCCTAAATTCTTTCCCAAAACACTTATACTTTTCTTTTCTCAATTTAAACCAACAATACAACAACAACAACAACAACAACAACAACAACAACAACAACAACAACAACATGCAAAACTTCTAGGGCATAAATGAGGATATTACATGAGTAATACTTACAGTGGTTCCATTGACTCACAGACCGAGGTGATCAACAGTAGTATTCTGATTGGTTCCTTTCAGATGCTCGTTCAGGTCTTGCACTGGAATGACAGAATGCTTCACATTTATGGCTTTTATCTTCAAGATGTTGAAAACATGAATAATGGAGGCCCCAAACAGTAGAGATACATCCATTTCAAATTATGATTCAGTATGTCAATTGGTAGCTTCTTCATAACCTTGCCAGTAATCATTTCCTTTGATCAATGTGCCCTTCGAGGTTTGATAGTTCAACATACTCCCCTTAACTTGAAGGCTTTGCAAAATTTCTTTTTTCTTTTTTTTTTTTTTGAATTTTGAATTTTGAATTTTGAATTTTGAATTTTGAATTTTGAATTTTGATTTTGAAGTCAAATGTTGGCTTTGACAAATCAATGTCAATTTACCTCAGGACTTAATTTTTTAAATTAACATATCTATAACATGACAACCCTAGTTACCGTACTAAACTCGGAAATTGTTTCTATTTAAGCATGAACTATTGCACATCAGATAGGCACATACACATTACTTGGTCAACGATCTCATTTGAAATTGAATATTGTCTATCTCATATGCATGCTTATCCAAACTATCTCCACTAATATACTCTACCTACCAAGAGAGATCAATAGGTCTTTGATAGGCTTGAAATGGGGTCTATAAGGGACATGGGTTAAATGAAGGCCATTTATAAGTTGGAGTCATTGTAACACTATGGGCAAACCGTCACACTACAAATTTCTTGTTTGAACTTTAGGCATCTGGGAGCAATCTTGCTAGATTCCAAATTCCTTATATCTTCTTGGCATTAATCTAGATCTTGATCAGGATAGTCTTTAAAAAAGTTCGGTGCCCAAATTTGTTTCTTTTCTTCTTCTCCCTTTTCTTTCTTTTTTATTTTTCTTACTCCTCCCTTTCTTTAAGCATTTTATCATTTTGTCATTCTTCCTTGTAGGACTGTCAAGTACAAAACTTTCTAGAACTGGATGGTCTTTCTCCTTTTTCTCTTATTTTGATTGAATCTTTGGTTGGGTTGGACTAATTCAAGTCAAACTTTCCTTATAAACCAAATGGAAGCCTTTTTCTGTTTTAGGTAAAAGAGAACTCAGTTGGCTTTCTGAACCGCCTTTTTAGGTTTTATCTTTCTTTTTTTTTTTCTCTTTTCTCTTTTTTCTCTTTTTTTCTTTTGTCCTTTTTTTCTTTTCTTTTCTCTTTTTTTTTGCTTTTCTTCTTCTTTTTTCTTTTCTTTTTCTTTTTTTTCCTAGCTCTAAAAGAGTTATCTTGTTTGTACCAACTTGGGTTTCTAATAATGGATGAGTGGAGTGACATAAATCTCCTTTAATAGGGATAAATCATTTGTTACTCTAATGTTATCTTGATATATTGGAGATATTAGGTGAACTTCAACTGCCCTTAAGGCCTTGAAAACATCAACTATCCTTTGGGCTTTGGCTATGCATTCCATTCTTTGATCTTCTTGCCTCTTCACCTTAGTGATCATAAGACTTGTCAAAAGTATCACAATAGCTCAGGGTAGGTTATTGGGGTTATATGCCAATGAAAAGAAAGCTAAAATTTTATGAAGGCTTAAAGGGACAACTAGGGATTGATATTTAATTGGGTGGATACTAGTTGTTGGCTAACCAAACACCTAGATCATCTCTCTCTTAAATAAGTAAAGTTCAATTTCTCCTTGAAATTTTATCAAAGCATGTTCTAAGATTGAGTAGGACCTAGACAAAGGTAATTATGCAGGAGCCCTCTCTAAGTAAGCATACACAACTCAATACTATAGAGCAATTCCCTCATCTAGTAAAGTCATTCAAGTCATGGTGCCTAGATATATTAATTTATGAACATCAAGCTAGATTCCTCATTGGTTGTGCACCAAAATGAACAAAGACCAACAAAAATTTTATGAAAGGAATTTATTCAAGTAAATTTAAATTTGAAAAACACGACTGTTCCAATTAAATATTAAAGAAAGCAAAATTGAAAAGCAATATTCACGCTAAGGAAAGTTTGTTGAGTTAAGCTTCCTTTTGTGTACTTTGATTGCTAGGTTGATAGTTCCCTTTCTCATTCCTTCTTATTGAAAAGTGATTCTTCTCTCTTTCCCATTCTTCAATTTGCAGACCAACTTGGCGAAGATTTTTAAAATCCCGAATGAGTGTATGAGACATCCTTTCACGAAGACTAGGCAATACCCCTCTCACAATCATTCTTATTTGATCAGATTCATCCGGCCTCTTCTTGAGCAAAGTAGCTTTATTTCTCCATCTTTTCACATAGTCCATAAAATTTTCATTTGGCCTTTGTCTAATGGACTCAACTTCCATTAAGGTAACTTCCATCTTAACATTGTATCCATATTGCTGGATGAAAGCCTTGTATAGCATGTTCCAATCTTTTTGAGTACTTTCCACTAAGGTGTTGAACCAATTTTGGACAATAGGGTCTAATGAGAGCATGAAGTATCTTAGAGTTTGAGCCTTAGTGGCTCGGGCAGACTGCATAGCAGTGATGTACTGCTTCACATGGAGATGAGGGTTTTCAGTACCATTGTACCTAGTGAAGGAAGGCATCTTGAACTTGTAAGGGACCTCCTCATCTTGTTCAAACAGTTTGTCGATCTCGGACATCTCTTCGATTTTCAACTTCTTCTCAAATCTCTTTTCTAAATCAGCAATCATCTTCTCAACATCAAAATTTTCAGTCTTTTCAAAAGTTATCTTGTCAACAACCTTTGGCTCCTTATTTTTTATCTTGAGGATCTTGGAAGTATTGAGCCCTGTCGTCATCATCATCAATGACTACCTTATCATCATCAAAAGCCACTTCACCAACCTTAGCCTGCCCTTTGTCCTTTGGCTTCTTGGTGCTAGCAGATGTTTCAGCATTATTTCCTGAAATTGCAGCCAATTGGTTCTTCATGGTCTCAGCCAGGGCCTCTTTTATTTCTTCCATCTTGGCATTGAGAGCATCGTCCACCATTCTTTGAATTTGTTCTGGGTCCATTGCTTTTGGTGAGTAAGTGATTGAGTTGCTACTAGATTCTTCGTCTCCGGCGTAGGTTGGATTGTCGTAAACTTTTGAACTGTTGTAATCCAGGGCTGTGAGCCAAAAAGGATTAATGATATGTTATGTGATGCATGTATGCATGTATGCACAATAAACAAACAAGGATAAATAGGATGTTCCTTCCAACCTTATAACTTCCACACACGAATGGCGAGTCTCTTTTCCTAGGTATATGGTTAACAAAATACCAACATGGGGTATCTTATTTTTTAATACTTTCCTCGGACGTTTCAAGCAATAGTTATATTTTCAAAAATGGAAATCAGTTCATAATAATTCCTATTAATTAGGTTTTAATCCATTCAACCAACTAATACAACTTTTATACTATATTGGATTAAAGCTATATTAAGAGGTTTATTATAAATAGATTTCTCACTTGAAAAAGTAACTAATGATTCATGCCAAAAGCAAGCCCATGATTAATGACTCTTGGTATAAACTAGGCTCACAATTGATTTTTGGTATTTCATAATTGACCTAAATATTTGTAAACTCTTTAAAAAGGTTATGAAAATAATTTTGTTTCTAAGTCCATTGTAAAAAGATTTTAGAAAAAACAGATTTTGGGCTTTGTATTTTGGTCATGAGAAAAGAATTTTTGATTTGTTTTTAGAAAAGTTTTATGTCGAAAGACCATTTTAAAAAGTTTTGAAAATAGCTTTGGTCTTTTGGACTTTAAAAAAAACTTATTTTGAGCTTACAATGTACGTAGGTCATATTAGAAAAAGAACAAACCAAATAAGCCATGATTTAAACCAAGATAAATTAACCATAGTCAAACAACATGCATTTGGGGTAAAACCTAAGGAAAATAACTAGGCCAATTACATGAGCTTTAGTCTTTGAGTTAAAAGGCTTAGGTTCCCATATCAATTGTATACCAAAAGGTATAAGGCTATGAGTGGTTATGCCATGCTCGATCTCCATACTTTGAGTGAAAGTATGGTATCCCTTACATAACATAACACGGGTAACACGGGCATCCTAACTTACACACACAATGCAAACTAATATGATGCAATGGATAATATCATGATAAGAAAGAATAGAATAATATAAAGACCAATGAAATCAACTTCTCTTATACCCAGTGGAGTCACCACTGTGAGCGGGGATTTTTTCCCCCACTCCCGGTGGAATGGTTCTTACGACTTCGGTACTATTTAGGCTCGGAGCCTTAGAGAACTCGATCCTAAGCCCGGAGAAAATGGAGTCACCACCCAGACTGGCCAAAAAAAAAGAAAAGGGTGGATGACTTGATTCCTATGGAATCCCCAACCCCCTAATGGGTTCAAAAAGTTGGGTATGTGTGGGGAAGGTGAGAAATGGCCCAGCCACAACACTCGATTCATTGGAACTGGCCTCCTTTGCAGGTCTTAATATTATAAAATTCTTAAATATAACAATATTATCTATATTACATGCAACAATTAAAATAAAGCATCATTATATTAAAATCAAAGCAATGTCTAAACAAAGCAAATAAATGGATACCCATCCGAGGATGGAAACATGTCCTTACATTGTCCATGTCTAAAACTAAATAGGACACCCACCGAAAGGTGGAAATATATCCTTTACATTGGTCCAAAAAATAAAAACAATTTAAATTACATAAAATTTAACTAATGAGGTACCCAATAATGGAAACATACCTCTTACAATTTTAATACCAAATAAATAATTAAGCAAAATTAAATCATTCAAGTGCTATAACTAAAATAAAACATACGTCATAAGTAAAATAAATCATTCATCATATAACAAATAGCAAACCAAATAAACTATTAAAATTGGAATTTAATTCACCAAGTAAATAAATTTGGGGGTTTGAGATTTGGAATTTAAGATTTTAGGTTCTGAGGATTATGGTTACTGAGTTAGGAATTAGGATTTTAAATTTATTAGATTGGGTTTTAGGTTCAATAGATTAGGACTTTAGGGTGTTGATGAACTTTTCATAAGGTTTTGATGTTTTAAGAATTAGGGTTAGGAAAACTAGGGTTTACTGGATTGGGTTTTAAGAAAATTAAGGTTTAGGAAAATTAAGGAATTAAGACACTGGGGTTAGGGTTTTGAGAATTAATAAGATATTCAGGGTTTTTGATATTTTGGAAAACATATTCGATCATAGGATGTAAGAAAACAGTTTAGAGTTTTATAGAAACAATTAAGATTAAAGTTTTTAGAAATTGCAAAGAAGATTAGGGTTTGGAGAATTAAGAAGACATTTTGAAGTTTTGGAAAAATAAGTTAGGTTTTAGATGATTAAGAAATTTAGGGTTTAACAGAGAAAGATTTATGGTTTTAAAATTTTGGAAATAAAAGAACGATTTAGGGTTTTGATAATTTAATCAATGACTTAGGCTGCTGGATGGTTTTTAGTTTTTATAAAACATGCAAGTGGAGTTTTGAAAACCAACTGATTAATGTATTAACTAAAATAAAAAATTAAAGTTATTAAAGCAAAGATCAAGTTACTGCATATTCTTATTAATCAAAGAAAATGAAGCTACTGTGAAAATATAATTTATGATTAAGGATCAAACCTGCGTAGTCGGTTCCACCAAAAAATTAATTTCTAGATGAACAATAACAAAGGCAATGTTGCTGCCTTTGATGGATTAATGATTGATGAATGCTTACTTGCTGCTAATTCCTTTTTGCCGTCTCTTGCTTTGCTGTTTAATCCTTTTAATGTTAATGGCTGCTCTCTGCTTTGCTTTTTTCTTTAGGGTTTTTCAGGTTCTGTTTTTTTTTCCTGCCTTGTTCTTGTGTTTTAATGTGGTATTTATAGGAAAATAAAGTCCTCATCCTATTTTAATAAGGAAACACTATCTATTTAGGAAAAACTATAAAATCGAATAAAGCAAGGTTTGGTTAAAAAATTGGCACGCGGGCTGCACTAGCAAAAATTGCTGCGGGCTACAGGCATGACGGGCTAGCTGGGCAAGCTAGTTCATCACAGAGCTAGACAATTTCTGCAGATATGTCCAATTTTTTTATTTTTTCATTTTTTATTATCTTTTTATATTTTTTATATTTATTAAAAATAACTATTAAATATTATTAGTAATTAAAAT
Source organism: Garcia nutans (assembly GCA_947685225.1). Lineage (NCBI taxonomy): Eukaryota > Viridiplantae > Streptophyta > Magnoliopsida > Malpighiales > Euphorbiaceae > Garcia > Garcia nutans. The sequence goes on along the minus strand of CANTUV010000003.1, from coordinate 6,912,619 downwards.
ATTATTAAAATAAATAAAATACAACAAAAATTATTTTGGACTATCTAATTTAAATGGGTCAAAAATTAAGGGTCTACACATCATCTTAGGTGTTGAACCAATTTTGGACCACAGGATCTAATGAGAGTATAAAGTACCTTAGAGTATGAGCTTTAGTAGCTCAGGCAGACTGCACAGCAGTGATATACGTAGAGGTGAGGATTTCCAGTTCCATCAAACTTGGCAAAGGATTCCTTCTCTTGTCTTAAGGATCTTAGAAGTATTGAGCCCAGTCATCATCATCATCGATGACTACCTTGTCATCATCAAAAATCACTTCACCAACCTTAGCCTTTCCCTTATCTTTCCTGGTGCTTGCAGATGCTTCAGTGGTGTTCCCAAACATTGTAGCCATTTGATTCTTCATGATCTCAGCTAGGGCCCCTTTTAGTTCTTTTATTTTAGCATTGAGGGCGTCATCCACCATTCTTTGAATTTGTTCAAGCTCCATTGCTTTTGGTGAAAAAGTGATTGAGTCGCTACTGGATTCTTCATCTCCGACATAGGTCGGATTGTCATAAGCTTTTGAACTGTTGTAATCCAGGGCTGTGAGCCAGAAAGGATTAATGATATGTGATGCAAATGTATGTATGCATGTATGCATGTATGCACGAATAATTAACAAACAAAGATAATTAGGGCGTTCCTTCCAACCTTATACCTTCTACACTTGAATGGCGAGTCTCTTTTGATAGGTATATGGTTAACAAAATACCAACATGGGGTATCTTGTTTTCGAAAAATTCTCTCGGATGTTTCAACCAATAGTTATATTTAAAAATGCAAATTAGTTCATGATAATTCCCATTAATTAGGTTTTAATCCATTCAACCAACTAAAGTAGCTTTTATGCTATATTAGATTAAAACTAAATTAAGAGGTTTATTATAAATAGATTTCTCACTTGAAAAAGTAACTAATGATTCATGCCAAAAACAAGTCCATGATTAATTATTCTTAATATAAAATAGGATCACAATTGATTTTTGGTATTTTCATAATTGACCTAAATAATTTGTAAGCTCTTTTAAAGGTTGGATGAAATGCAAACATGGTTTTGTAAAAAGATTTTAGATAAAAAAAATGGATTTTTAACCTTGTTTTTGAGTCATGAGAAAAGAATTTTTGATTTGTTTTTTTTTAGAAAAGTTTTATGTCCAAAGACCATTTTAAAAAGTTTTGAAATAGCTTTGGTCTTTTGGACTTTAAAGAAAAATTTATTTTGAGCTTAAAATGTACTTAGGTCATATTAGAAAACGAACAAACCACATAAGCCATGATTTAAACTAAGATAAATTAACCATAGTCAAATAGCAAGCATTTAGGGTAAAAAACCTAAGGAAAGAAACTAGGCAGATTACATGAGCTTTAATCTTTGGGTTAAAAAGGCTTAGGTTCCCATAGCAAGTATATACCAAAAGGTACAAGGCTATGAGTGGTTATGTCATGCTCAATCTCCATACCTTGAGTGCAAGTATGGTATCCCTCACATAACACAACACGGGAACACAGACGTCCTAACTCACACACGCAATGCAATCTAATATGATGCAATGGATAACATCATGATAAGAAAAAAAATAGAATAATATAAAGACCAATGAAATCAACTTCTCTTATCCCAGTAGAGTCGTCACTGTGAGCGGGGATTTTTGCTCCCACTCCCGGTGGAATGGTTCTTGCGACTTCGGCACTGTTTAGGCCCAGGGCCTTGGAGAACATGAGCCTAAGCCTGGAGAAAATAGAGTCACCACTCGGTCGGGTTGGGAAAAAGAAAGGGGTGGGTGACTCGATTCCTAAGGAATCCCCAATCCCCTAATGGGTTTAAAAAGTAAGGTACGTAAAGGGAAGGTGAGAAACGGTCCAGAACCCCCACAACGCCCGGTTCATTGGAATCGACTTCCTTTTCAGGTCTCAATATTATAAAATTCTTAATTAACACAATATTATCCATAGTACATGTGATTAATAGAATAAATAAATACTTTATTAAAAATCATTACAAGGTCCAAATAAAACAAACAAATGGACACCCATCCAAGGATGGAAACATATCCTTACATTATCCAATGTCTAAAACTAAATAGGACACCCACCAAAAGGTAGAAATATGTCCTTTACATTAGTCCCAAAACTATAACATAAATTAAATTACATGATGCTTAATACATGAGTGTGAGTGGGGACTTTTGCCCCCACTCCCGTTAGAATGATTCTTGCGACTTTGACACTATTTAGGCTTAGGGCCTTAGAAAATAGAGGCCTAAATCCAGAAAAAATTGAGTCACCACTCGGATGGGCTGGAAAAAAGAAAAGGGTAGATGACTCGATTACTAAAGAATCCCCAACCTCCTAATGGGTTTGGAAAGTTGCGTACATATGGGGAAGGTGAGAAATGGTGCAGCACCCCCACAACGCCCGATTCATTAGAATCGGTCTCCTTTTCAGGTCTTAATATTATATAATTCTTAAATATAATGATATTATCCATACTACATGCGATCATAAGAATAAATAAATAATTTATTAAAATTACAACAATTTCCAATCAAAACAAATAAATAGACACCCATTCTAGGATGGAAACAAGTCCTTACATTGTCCATATGTATAACTAAATAGGACACCCACTAACAGGTGAAAACGTGTCCTCTACATTGATCCAAAAACTTTAAAATAAATTAAATTACATGAAAATTAATTAATGAGGTATCCAATCATGGAAACATACCTCTTACAATTTTAATACCAAAATAAGCAAATAATAATAATAATAAATAAACCATCCATCCATGATAAACAAATCAAATATAGAAATTAAATAAATCAATCATCAAAACATATAATAAACTATGTAATTAAATCTAAAACTAAATAAAGCAATAAATGTATAAGTCTAAGGTTTTAGAATTCTAATAACGAAACTAGGATTTTTAAATAAAGGGATTTAAACACCAAGGCTTATAATACACAAATAAATATTGACCCCTTCGACGAGCCCATACAGCGATCCCGCTAGCTGGTTAGCGGGTGGGGGTCAAGGGGCCAGCGCCCCATAAAATTTTAAAAACTGGTTTTTAGGGTTGTAGGTTTTGGTGTTAAAAATTTTGAAAACTAGTTTTAGGGTTTGAGAAAAATATGATTAGGGTTTTGGAAAACAAGGCTAGGATTTTTAGTTTAGAAATTAGGGTTAGAGTTTTGATAAAAACTTGGAACTTTTACAAAGACAGTGCTAGGGTTTAGGGTTTTGACAAAAACATGGTCATTGTGTATTTCAAATTAGGGTTTCTAGGGTTTTGAACATGAAATATGGTTTTTTAGGGTTTTAGATGGGAAATTAGGGTTTCTAGGGTTTTAAACATGAAATATGGTTTTAGGGTTTTAAATGGCAAATTAGGGTTTAATTGAATTGTATTTTATGTTGGATTCAAAGAGGTTGAATTAAATCAAGTTATTTAAATTTTATAATAAATAACAACAAACTTTATTTGCTACTAGACTAAATAACTATAATATAGTAATATTGGATTTAAATCAACAATCTTCTTGCTATTGGATTCAAGCAACTGTAAAATATTATAAACTTAAATGAAGTAAACAAAGAATAGCATGCCTTCGTTTGTTGGCTTCACCGAATTTAAAGAGTTTGAATCAAGCTTTATTTAATATTTGCTACTGCATGAATCAATTTATTTCTTCGGTTGAAGTTTGGCATTTTGCAATTACTACTGACCTTTTTTCATTTTAATTATCAGTTCTCGTCTCTGTTGCTCCTTTCTTACTCTCTATTTGTGTTGCTTTCTTTTTATAATTAGGGTTTTGTAAAATTTCTACCGTCCCTTTTTCATTACTTCCAAATTGTTAATCCTAAATTTCTGCCAATCTCCCTCCTTTTCCTCTGTGCCTTTTAATGTGGTATTTATAGGCAATTAAAATAAAAAATATAGCATGTTAAGGAAATAAAAATTATTTTTGAAATAAAATTCAAACTGAGTAAAATAAGATTTTGGCAAAAATCGGCAGCGCACGCTGGCTGGCTACTGCTGCGAGGATTGCTTGTGGGCTGGCATGTGGGGCGAACTGGCTGGGGCTTATGGCCTATGGCGAATTGGCCTAAGCCAATTCGTCGCCAATTCTGCCATCGTCGATTTTGCATCCGTCAATTTTTTATTTTTTTTATCTTTTATTTTTTTATTTTCATTATTAAAAATAAATATTGTATGTAATAGAAAAATAATAAATATTAAAATATCACAAAAAATATTTTAGACTGTTTAAAAATATCGGACTAGACTAGGTAAAAAATTAAGGGTCTACAATGAGGTTCCCAAAAACATGGAAACATACCTCTTACAATGTTTTGAAATCAAAGCAAATAAATAAAAATAATCAACCAACCATTCATCATAAATAAATCATTCAATGAAGACATAAATAAAAAATATAAATGAATCATTAATCAAACTATATCATAAATACTCACTTAATAATAAAACAATTAAAGATGCAAATTTAGCTTTATGTATCAACTTATGGTTTCTTAAATAACATTTAGGATTTTAGAATTTAGATTTAAAAGCTAGGGTTTTGAAATCTTAAAGAACTAATATTATTATTAGGTTTATTATTTTAGAAGAATAATGCTACTATGTGCAACTAAAATTAGAATTTAGGCTTTAAGTAAATAAGGTACATACCTATGAAAATAAGATTAAAATTTAAATATTTGAAAAGAATAAGCTACTGTGATAATTTTGGAAAATTAATTAGGATTTTAAAATAGATAAAGATTTAAATTGAACTAAGAAAACTAACACTATTATTTTTATTTTTGAAAGAAGGGGCTACTGTGAAAGTTTTGTCAAATTAATTTAATGAGGAATTTACAATTTTAAGTTATTTATGATTTTGATTAACAAAAAACTATGCTACTGTAATGATTAAATTAACAAAATAATTACCATATAAAATTTTCCTTTTAACAAAGATTAATTTAAAGCTTACTGTGTTCTTTAAAAGAAATAAATAAATTCATCCGTTGATGGTCATAGTTATTTATTACATGAGTTTTGAAAATTATAATTCATCAATTTTAATTAATCAATGAATAATGGATTAGATGATTTTTTATTAAAAAAAGTTAGATATAAATACCTATGTTTGGAGGCTCCACCAAAATTGTTGAATGAAAATTTGGGGTAAGCTAAAACCATGGCAGTCACTGCTTGCTTGCTTGTTGCCTTAATCCTCTTGCTGAAAATTGATATTGATCTTCCCTGCTCTTTTGCTTCTGCCGAAAAAAATCCAAAAACTCGTCACTAAAAAGTCCAAAAGTCCCAAGCTCCAAGATCCTTTTGTAATTCTTTTAATCTCGTATTTATAAGAGAAAATAAAAGCCTAATACTAATTAGTTGAGGAAATAAAATTATTTAAGGAAATAAAATAGTTTAGGAAATAAAACTTTAAAATCAAGTAAAAAAAAGTTTTGGCAAAATTAGCAGTGGGTGCAAATGGGCCCGCGGGCTGCAAGGCGCCTGGGCGAGCTCCATTGCCTACGGCAAATTGGCCTACAGCAAGCCAATTGGCCGTAACCGCGTGGCGCGCACGGATTCGACCGTCCGATTTTTTATTTTCTATTCTTTATCATTTTTATATGTATATATTTTTATTTTTTACCTTTTATTTTTACTATTAAAACATTATTATTTAAAATAATAAATGTTATTTTATTATAATAAATAGTATGTTTAGAAAAAAATTATTAAATTAAAATGAATAATAAATATTAAACTACTATAAAAATTGTTTGATACTATTTTAAAATATTTGGACTGGATTTGGTAAAAACTTAACGGTCTACAACCACACATGTATTACACTCAAGATGTTTGATCACTACATTATTTTAAATGAAATGGCTTGGCAGCCCGCAGCTCGCAATTTTCAAGCCCATTCTCGCTAGTAGCTCTGCAACTCGTCGCAGTTTTCACCAACGAATTTTTTTTCCAACGTAATTTTTTCTGAAACCAAATTCTATTTGGTTTCGGTTTTCTTTTCCTAATTAATGAAAATTTCCTTAAACAATTGAAATTAATCTTCTAAATTTCCTATAAATAAGACTAAAAAGACACAGAAAGAAAGAAAAAGGGAAAAGAAAAGAAAAGGAGGGGAGACTTTGGACTGGGAGAACTTGGCATTAACGATCAGACTTGGGAGGAACAAAAGAAAACTTTGAAACTGAGATTATAGAAAACTCTAGCAATAAGCAAGCAAATCAATGATTCATCAAAGGCAACAAGCTTGTCTTTGTCCTTGTTCATCCAAGAAGTAATTTATGGTGGAACCAACGAACGAAGGTTTGAATCACTAATTTCTTTTTATTTTCTTATAGTAGCTTTGATTTATAAGATTATACACACAAAACCTTGATCTATAAATATGTAGTAACATTGATCTTTGTTTCAAAAAACCTTAAAATACTTTTCTGTTTCCTCTAAACCTTAAAAACCCTAAAAATACTTTTCTATTTTTTCTAAACCTTAAGAAACCTAGAAATACTTTTCTGTTTCTTCTAAACCTCAAAAACCATAAATCTTTCCTTTTTTCAAAAACCCTAAAAACACTTTTCTGTTTCTTCTAAATCTTAAAAACCTAATTTGTTTCTTTTGTTTTCAAAAACCTTAAATCATTTTTCCTATTTTAAAAAGCTTTTAAAAAATCCTAAACTGTTTTCTTCCAACTCTTTTCCACAACTTCTAAATGTTTTGTTAAATCTCCAAACCCTAGCTTACTTTACAGTTTCTAAAAAACTATAATTACTTTATAAAACTAAACTATTTTCTTCAATTCCAAAACCAAGACAGTAAACCCCAAACTAGTTAATTTAAACTCTAATCCTCAAAACCTTAAAACCTTATAAACCTAAACATCCAAACTCAATACAGTTAATCCAAAACAATAATCCAGTAGCTAAGAATTATAAAGCTAAATGTTTTAAAGTGTCCAAACCCTAATTTCATGATTCTACCCCTCAAACCCTAATTTGATCAATCAAAGAACCTTAATAATTTCTTAAATTATAAAACCCTAATCCATTTCAATTCTCTTAAAACGTACAGTAGCATTACTCATTTAAAAAATAATATTAGTTACTCAAAATTCCAAAACCCTATTTTCTAAATTCTAAACCCTAAAATCTTAATTTTCAACACCAAAACCACCGTATGGGCTCGACGAAGGGGTCAATATTCATTTGTGTATTATGAGTCCGCTTATTTAACTTTCCTTTTTTTGAAGCCATAATTTAGTAATTAAAATTCTAAAATCCTATTTTAAGATGCGGTTTGATTATGTAGTTTATTATATGCTTTGATTTATTTAATATCAATGCTTGATTTATTTAATTTATCATGGATGAATGCTTATTATATATTTTGATTGATGTTTAATATCTTTGATAATGATTTATTTATTATGAATAGTTATTTACTTTTATCGATTTATTTTTGATTTCCAAATGTTGTAAGCGGTATGCTTCCACTTTGTGGGTACCTCATTAGTTAAATATCATGTAATTTAAATAGCTTTTATATTTTAGACCAATGTAAAGGACATGTTTCTACCTTTTGGTGGGTGTCCTATTAGTTTAGACATGGATGATGTAAGGACATGTTTCCATCTTCGGATGGGTGTCCTTTTACTTGCTTTCTTTGGACATTGCTTTGATTTTTAATATAAAGATGCTTTATTTTAATTGGACATTGCTATGGATAATATTGTTATAATTAAGAATTTTATAATATTAAGACCTGTAAAGGAGGCCGGTTCCAATGAACCGGGCGTTGTGGGGGTGCTGGGCCATTTCTCACCTTCCCCACATGTGCCTAACTTTCCGAACCCATTAGGAGGTTGGGGATTCCTTAGGAATCGAGTCATCCACCATTTTCTTTTTCTCGGCCCGTCCGGGCGGTGACTCCATTTTCTCCGAACTTAGGTCTGTGTTCTCTAAGGCCCCGACTCCATTTTCTCCGAACTTAGGTCTGTGTTCTCTAAGGCCCCGACTCCATTTTCTCTGAACTTAGGTCTGTGTTCTCTAAGGCCCCGAACCATTCCACCAGGAGTGGAGGCAAAAATCCCCGTTCACACATGTATAAAAAATTTTTAGACTCGATTTTAATATTTTGCTACGCATAGGGCAGAGAGAGGATATAAGTGCTAGCTAGCTAAAAAATAGTTAAATTTTTTTCAAAAGGAAGAACTATAAGAATGGAACAAGAAGAAAGTAAGAACTCCAAAATGAATAAAGATGTAAAAGGCAAAAGATCAATCCAGCTAGAATAGATGAAGCCAATGCAAGGCAAATGTCCAAGAATGAAGATCCATCTTATAGGGTGAAAACCCAATGTACAAGGATGAAGATCCATTTTTGAAGGATGAAGACCCAGTGTCCAAAGGATGAAGATCTATTTTTAATAGGTGAAGACCCGATGTCCAAAGGTTGAAGATCCATTTTTAAAGGGTGAAGACCCAATATCCATGAATGAAGATCCAATTTGAAGGGTGAAGACCCAAGGTTTAAGGATGAAGATCCATTGTGAAGGGTGAAAACCCGATATTTGAAGATTAATTGTGAAAGGTAAAGACCTGATGTCTAGGAAAAAAGAGCTAAAGATGACGTCTAGTAGAAAACCAAAACTCTCAAATGATAAAAGGTTAGCATAATCCATTGAAGAATGGAGCAATTGGCTAGAAGAAAGCCAAAATTCTCAGATGACAGAAGGTCAACAAAATCCATTGAAAAATTGAACCAAGTTTGTAGAAGAAAGCAAGAAATCTCAAAGAATAAAAGGACGATAAAGCTAGAAGAGTTAAAATCCAGTCTCAGGTAGAGAACCTAAATTCATTCTCGAGTTGAGAACCCAAATCCAGTCTCAATAAGAGAACCCAAATTCACTCTCGGGTCGAGAACCCAAATCCAATTGCTAGTTGAGAATCCAAATCTAGTCTCAAGTTAAGAACCAAAATTAGTATGGGGCAAAGAACCCAAATCTAGTTCGGGTCGAGAATTCAAATCAAGTCTTGGGTCGAGAACCCAAATGTAGTCTCAAGTCAAGAGCCCAAATTAGTCTCAAGTCCATAGCTCAAATCCAATCTTTGGTCCATAATCCAAATCCAATTTTGGGTACCGAACCCAAACAAATTCCTGGGTCGAGAACCCATCCTTATCTAAGATTAGGTCAAAAGTCATGTTGCTTTTTGCTCTCTAAATAAATTCAAGATCGTTCAAGCAGGGGACAAAACTGCAGATACTTAATTTTGTCCCTAAGATAGTTTGATAGAGGTCTAGTCAAGTTTGGTCTGACTTTATAAGCTTAAACCTAATTTAAAGCTTTTACGTAGGCCGGTCCAATTTTAAAAGGCCCACAAATAAACTGGTTTAAATTTTAAGGCCCTAAAATTGTCTGTTTTGACGTTAGAATAGGTATGGTTCTATTTAATTTGATATGGGTCATGCCATATAAAATTGAGCTTGCCCAATTCGATATGGACAGGGTCCATATAGAATTGGATCATGTCCAATTCAATATGGACCACATCCATATCGAATTAGACTTGATCCAATTGGATATGGGTTTTCCATATCAAATTTGATTAAGTCTAATTCGATATGGACAACTTCCATATTGAATTAGGCCAAGTCTAATTTGACATGGAAACATCCATATGGAATTGGATTTGATGCAATTCAAAATGGATGTTGGTCCATGTCGAATTAACAAGATTTTAATTTGATATGACCGTGGTTTCATGTCAAACTTAAATGATTTTAATTCGATATGGTTCCTATTTTGGGACTTAATCTGAGCCCTGTTTAGTGCCAAATCCTAATTAAGCTTGGTTACATACCTAATGCTAACCTAATTTGTTTCTTATAACTACATGCTTAATCAAACAATGAGAGGGTGGAACAATCAACCCTAGTAACAATTATGAAAAGAAGCAGCAATTGATGGCCATATTGGACTACTAATAGCAACACACAAAAATCTAAAAACACACAGCAACTTACAAGGAGGCAATAGCCATCGTGTCTCCATATTACTTTGCTTAACCAAAGATTAGCATGTATCCAGGCAACAAGTTTCAATCAAGCGTGGACGGCAGAATCAACTTTGGTGGAGCCAACAAACGAAGGTTTGGTTTTTTTATTTAGCTTGTCAAAATTCAAAGTAGCAATTCACATTCCATAAATCAATATGTCAGTGTGTAGCAGCTCATTAAATTATTATCCCGTGGTAAAAAAGTTCTTAGTCTTTGACATAAATCAAACCTTAAGCATTAAACCCTAATTTTGATGATGATTTTACATAAACCCTAATAGGATGATTTAATTTAACCTATTTTGATTCAAAACCCTAAAACCATAATTTTATCTCAAAACCCTAATTTTTACATTAAACCCCTATTTTAAGAAAAATCCTAAATTGTATAAATATAAAACCCTAGTTTAGATAGAAAACCCTAATTCTCCAACAAACCGTATCCTACTTTTATTCGTAGATTGCAATTTGTGTTTAACCTTAGTTTTATTTTATTAAACTCTAATTTATTATTATTCTTGTGATGATTAGACTACATGTTTGGATTATTTATTTTACTTTGAATGGTTGAATGGTGTTAATTTTATTATTTTAATTCAAAGGATGTAAAAGGCATGTTTTCACTTGTGGGTGCCTTATTTGTTTAAATTATTTATTTTCTATAATTTAATTTATTTAAAGCCTTTGGAACAATTTTAAGGGACATGTTTTCGCCTTTTGGAGGGTGTCCTATTTTATTTATTTTCTTTGTTGACATTTGAACATTTGTAAGGGCATGTTTTCATCTTTGGATGGGTGCCCATTTATTTGTTTGAACCTTCTTTGATTTTAATACAATGAATGTTTATTTATTTTAAACTGCATATAGTATGGATGATGTTTTAATAATTTAAGAATTTGATAATATTTAGGCCTAAAAAAAAGGCTGATTCCAATAAATTGGGCATTATGGGGGTGTTGGGTCATTCTCACTTTCCCCATGTGTACCCAACTTTTCAAAACCAATAGGAGATTCCTTAGAAATTGAGTCATCCACCGCTTTCTATTTTCCCGGTCCCTTCGAGTAGCGACACCATTTTCTCCAGGTTTAAGCACATGTTCTCTAAGGCCCTGAGCCTAATAGTGCTAAAGTTGCAAGAATCATTCAACATGGGACTAGGGGCAAAAATCTCCACTCACAGATGTGTTGATCTTGTGCTTTTGGTTCTATTTGAATTTGAACTGTTAATTATGGTTGCTATTAATTATTGCCTCCCCTTACTTTTCATTAAACTTATATTTATAAGTAATTATTAGATTAGAGCTGGCTCAATGAAACTATGAGCCGGGATTTTTGCCCCCACTCCCATGTGTAATGGTTCTTAAGACTTTGGCAATGCTAGGCTTAGGGCCTTAGAGAACACGAGCCTAAACTCAGAGAAAATGGAGTCGCCACTCGGATGGGCCAGGAAAAAGAAAGGGGTGGATGACTTGAATACTAAGGAATCCCTAACCTCATATTGGGTTCGAAAAGTTGGGTATGCGTGGGGAAGGTGAGAATGACCCAGAACCCCCACAACACCTGGTTCATTGGAACCAGCCTCCTTTTCAGGTCTAAATATCATTAACTTATTATAACATCATACATATTACACACATATTAAAGTAAATAAATATTCATTGTATTAAATTCAAAGAAAGTCCAAACAAAATAATAAACGGACACCCATACAATATGGAAACATGCCCTTATAATGTCCAAAAACAAACAAATAAAATAGGATACCTACCAATTGATGGAAATGTATCCTTTACATTGATCCAGAATTTAAGATAAATTAAATTACATGAAGCTTAACAAATGATGTACCCACAATGTGGAAATATACCTCTTACAATTTCTTGAGTAATTGATCAAATAAATTAAATCATTCAAGTAAGATAATTAACATAAAACATCCATCATAAAATATTATAAAACATCCATAAAAATATAACATGTATTAATAATTAATTATATATTGAACAATAGATGTAAAAACTATGGTTTTTAATTTTTAAATTAAGGTTTTAAGAAACATAACTTGAGTTTTGGGGCTTAAACAAATTATGGTTTGGGTGAATTAAGGATACTGTGAAGTTGACATAAGTAAAACAAAAAATATTACATTTTGGCTATATAAAAATATGTAATTGAGGTTTTGGTAATTAAGCTACTGCATGAAACAAGATTTTATAAATAAACTACTATGATGATATTCTAAAAGATGACTTGTAAATATTGAATAAATAATTTGGATTGAAAAGCTAAACCAACATTTGAAGGCTCCACCAAGGCTGAATCTTGAACTAAACCTTGAGTCTACGCAGATCAATTAAAGTGTTGGTGGGGTGGAACAATTGTCTAGGCAATTGTCAAAAGTTGATTTGTTCTTGCTTCTGTGTTGAAATCATGCTGCCTTTCCTTTTGATTCCGTCTTTATTGCTTTTTGTTAGGGTTTTATTTTATGTTGCTATTTTTGTTGCTGCCATAAGTCCAATTAAAGTCTCAGCCAAAAAGTCCAGAAAAAAGAAAAGTCCCCCCAAAAAAATCCAAAGTCCTAGTCCCTCTCTCAATCTTTCATTATGTTATTTATAAGCAATTAATCAATCAAAAACCTAGTTATTAATGGTTAAGGAAGTAAAATATGTTCGAATTAAATAAGGTCTTGGCAAAATGGACAACGCGCTGGCACACAGGCCTGCAGGCTGCGAGCGCGGGTTTTCGCATTGTTGGGTGAGGGTGAGCATTGCTGGGCGAGGACTATTGCTGGGCTCGCAATTCACTACAAGCATGGCCTGTGGCAAATTGGCTTCCCACGCAGCTGTTGTGGATTGTCGTTCGCCGATTCGTCTGATATTTTTATTTATTTTTATTTATTATTATTATTTTTATTATTATTAAAAATAAAAATTATATTATAAATAAATATTTATAATTTCTTTTTGTTTTATATAATAAATATTATATTATTAAAATAAATTATAAAAATTATTTTGGAATGTTTTAAATGATCAGACCTGACTTAATCACTTTTTAATTAGTGTCGGACTGGACTTGGTCAAAAAATAAGGATTTATAAAAACCCTAAATTTCAAAGCCCTTTTCCTTGTTCGCTTGTAATTAGAATTTAAAACCAACTCAATCTGAATTTAATCCTAATAAAGTACTAAAACAAAGGCTCATATTATGTTAAACAGCGACCAATTCAATTTGAAGCAAAGCTCACATCAAATTGAACCTTAGTTAATTCTCTTTGCGCTTTGTGCTCATATCAAATTGAACTTTTTTCAATTCGATATGAGCTAGTGTCTAATTCAAAATAAGCAAGCTCATATCGAATTAGACATCCAATTCGATATGGGCCTATGCTTATATCAATTTAGAATGTCCAATTCGATATGGCACAGCCCATATCGAAATAAACCAAATTGAATGGGTTCTTACTTTAGATCGGACTTGTTTAGGGTTTTAAAAATTGAATCGGCTTGCTTTGGGCCTTTTAAAATTGGACCGACTTAATATAAGGCTTTAAATTAGGTTTAAGATTTTAAAAGGCGAATCAAACTTTAAATACATGCATATAGACCCTACAATCCTTGAAGTTCCTCCTCATCATAGTCAAGTAGTCATGATATGGCTTCAGCTTATCTTCCTTCAACTCTCATTCTCCATTCACTTAGGATATCACCAGCAATGAGTCACTAAAAACCTACACTTTATTAACCATCATCATCATCAAGGTCTTTAAACCAAAGATGCATGCTTCATAATCTACCTTATTGTTGGTTATCTCGAATATCGATTTCTTAGCTAAAGCGATAAGTTCCCCTTATATTGATTCCAATATTAATCCTAAAATAACTCCCTTTCTATTCACTACTCCATTAAAATATATCTATCATTCTTGTACTTCTATAGCCTCCAAATATTCATTTGGAAATTCAAAAGTTATTTCCTCACTATCAAGTAGTGGTTGTTGAACTAGAAATTCTACTACTGCTCTACCCTTAATGATTTTACTGGTTATATATTCAATCTGAAACTCTTCTAGGATTATTAACCAATGCTCGTACTTCCCAATCAATGATGGTGTCTCTCTCAAATATTTTACTTGATCCGTCTTGGAAATTGCTTGCCCACTATAAGACTAAAAGTAATGCTGCAATTTTTTTGACGACCAAACCACAACAATAGAAGTCTTTTCAATGACACTATACTTGATCTCATAAGGCATAAGTTTTCTACATAAGTAGTAAATTACATACTAGACATTGGATCATCTTCCTGGGCCAGTATTTCCACTATTGATCCTTCTTCTACTGCTAAGTACAATATCAATGGTCTAATAGTTTTAGGTGGTTTCAAGATAGGTGGATTTAATAAATACTCTTTTATATGCTCAAAAGCTTTCTGACACTCCTTATTCCACTCAATTGGTTATTATTTTTAAGTAATTTAAAAATAGAATCACAAATTGTTATGAGTTTTGTGATGAACCTACTCATATATTGTAACCTTCTGATAATCCCTCAAACTTCCTTCTCTGTCTTAGGGGTTGGCATATCCCTGATTACCTTAACCTTGTCAGGGTCAGTCTCAATGCCATATGGGATAATAACATTCCCCATCATCTTTCTTGAAGTAAACCTGAACACACACTTCTTTGTTTAGTGACCTCTTCGTTGATCAATTATGCCCATTTCAGCCTTAAACACCTCAAATTTGTTTTGACAGATTTATATGGGTGTAGGTGGGAATCATGTGTTCAGCTATATCTCGATCAATTCCCGGCATATCTTCATAAGACTAAGCAAATACCACATTATATTTTTTAAATTCTTTTTCAAATCTCTCTCTCTCTCTCTCTCTCTCTCTCTTTCTTCAGGAGTGAGCTCAGATGTTATGCTAATGTTTTTAGAATTTTTTAGTTGTTCCAAAATTTAATGATTGAGTACCTAGAGAGTTAATATTAAAAATGCTTACAAAACATCATCATCCTCACAAAGAGCAGACAAATCAAAATAAAAATTAGTGTTCTCATAATCATAAACTATAAGGCTTTCAAATTATTCTTTAATGAGACCAATAATCTCTTCTGGAGTCTACTGGATCCTCAAGCCAACTTCCTTCTTCTCTCCTTGGCTGGGTTCCTAGTCAGCTGGTAAGATAAACTTCTTTCTACCTATTACACAAGCTCAACAACATCAGTAAATATCTGAAAACCCAAAATCAACTTTCCCATGAACATGATTGGCTCTGGCTTCCCTTGTAACAATCCCAACTCTGGAGCTTTGACAAATGTCTCATTAAGTGGAGGAAATTCCATCATCTTATTTCCCTTAAGCAGATCACCTTCTTCAGCTTCCTTGTATCCCAACCCTTTTTCTAGAAACTTGAGTCCTTATATTTGAAAGCTTTGTCACACTTGTTCTTCCTTTCCCAAGGCCAGTCCCTGATAGATAATTCATCTACTTCACCATGGCCAAGACTTTGGAATCCACTATCTCATCATCAGAAACCACAACCACCCAAAATGTAACACCCTTATACCCCATACCTCATATACATATAATACATATACCATTATATGTAAAATATGCATATAGAATACAATAATTCTAAAATAAATATAGACTTTGCCAATGTTCAGTCTTTTCAAAAAATTTTATAATTCTAAAATAAATATTTAAAGACTTAAAACATACTTTAATTAATAAATAAAGGTATTTTTTAAATATGTTTAGTACCAAAAATAATTATTTATTATAAAAATCTACGGAAAAATCTGCCAGAGTTTTATTTGTAATTTGGACATTCCTATAGACTCTTAATTTTTTCCTAAGAAAGTTATATCCCAATTAAAGAGACCAAGCTAAATTCGATCTGATTTTAAAAGCTTAAACCTAGTTTATAGCTTTGAATAAGGTCGGTCTAATTTTAAAAGGCCTAAAGTAAGTCAGTTCAATTTTTAAAGTCCTAAACCTAATCCAATTTAATGTTAAAAACCAAAAATAGGTCCAATCCAATTTTAAAATGCAAAACCAAGCTAGATATGACCTAAAACTTAAATTCATGCCAAATTGGATGGAGGCCAATTTTCCATGGTCTTTTTAAATGTGCTTTAATTTTGATTATTAGGCATATCAGGTCTCCTAATCAGTCGTGGACTTCGATTAACCTTTGGATTAACAGATTAGGGTTTTAAAATTAAACCCTCTTTGCCTATAAATAAATGATTAAAAGAAGAACATGTGGGGGAATGAGAAATAACAACAATTGGTCAAAAATTCTTTTCTACCTCATGGCCCAAGTACGAAGCCCAAGATTCATTTTTAAGTAAACCTTTTTCACAATGAGTTTAAAATAAAACCATTTTTGACTTCATTTTACTAACCTTTTTCTTAAATGGACTTATAAAAAGTTAGGTCAATTATGGAATATTAAAATCAATTGTTGGCCTAATTTGTACCAAGACTTATTAACAATAGGCTTGTTTGTGGCATGAGCCATTAGTTATTTTTCCAAATGGAGAATATGTTTATGATATACCTTTTAATTTAGCTTTAATCCAATATAGCATGAACGCTATCTTTTTGTGGGACCAATGGATTAAGGGTTAGTTAATAGGAATTATCATGGACTGACTTCTAAGTTTGAAAGGCAACTATTGGTTTAACAGTCCAAGTGGATTGTTAAAAAATAAGATATCCCATATTGATATTTTTTTAACCATTTACCTAAAAAAATAGACTCACCATTCATGTGTGGAAGTTATAAGGTTGGAAGGTTTGCTTCTATCTTTTGGTTTGTTTATTTTTCTATTACATGTGCATCCATACATACATGCATTACATGTCATCGATCCTTTCTGGCTCACAGCCTTGGAGTACAACAGTTCAAGAGCCTACGATAATCCAAACTACACCAGTGACATGGAATCCAAAAATGATTCAGTTAGCTTCTCAGCAAAAGCAATGGATCTTGAGCAAGTTCAGAAGATAGTAGACGTTGCACTCGACTCCAATGTGGAAGAACTAAAGTAGGTCCTTGCTGAGACCATGAAAAATCAACTGGCTACACTATTGGGAAATACTATTAAAGCATTCATTAGTACTAAGAAGAAAGATAAGGGAAAGGCTAAGGTTGGTGAGGTAGCCTTTGATGATGACAAGGTATTTGTTGATGATGATGATGACTGGGCTCAGTATTTCAAAGATCCTCAAGATAAGAAGAAAGAGTTGAAGGCTATGGAAAAATTACTTGTTGAAAAGACAAAAACCTCAGATGTGGAAAGGATGATCGCTGATCTAGAGAAGAAGTTTTAAAAGAAACTGAAAACTAAAGAGATGTCCGAGGTGGACAAGTTATTTGAACAAGATGTGGAAGTCCCTTATAAGTTCAAAATGACTTCTTTTGCCTAGTTTGATGGAACTGGCAACCCTCATCTTCATGTCAAGCAGTACATCACTGCTATGCAAACTGCCCGAGCTACTAAGGCTCAAACCTTAAGGTACTTCATGCTTTCATTTGATCTTGTTGTGCAGAATTGGTTTAATACCTTAGAGGATACTATTCAAAAGAATTGGGATTCATTATACAAAGCCTTCATCCAACAATATGGGTACAATGCTGAGTTGGAATTTAGTTTGATGGAAGTTGAGTCTATCAGGCCAAAACAAAATAAAAATTTTGTTGATTAATCAAAAAGGTGGAGGAATAAAGATGCATTGCTCCAGAAAAGGCCCGATGAGTTAGATCAAATTAGGATGATTGTCAGAGGAGTGCTATCTAATCTTTGTGAATGAATGTTGCATACTCTTATTAGGGATTTCAAGGATCCTCTCCAAGCTAGTCTGTAAATGGAAGAACGAGAATGGGAGAATCGCTTTTTTGCAAGAAGGAACGAGAAAGGAAGCTATCAATCTGGCAATCAAAGCACGCAAAAGGCGGTTGATATTAATTCGATTGGTCAAAGAGGTAGGAGGCAATTTTGGAGCTGGAAAACCCATTATCATGTGTAACACCTGTAACACACTTATGCCCTATAAACGTACAATACATACACCCAACATATGTAATATATAAATATACAATACAAGAATGCCATAACCCATTTTAATAAAATAAACCCTTACTTTTTTGAATTTGTATAAACTTAAACCATTTAAGTGATGTCATATAAATAATAGATAAAATATTTCTTGCTAAAACACATACATAACTTCATTACCAAATGTTTATCAAAAACATTCTTGATAGTTTATGATATATATACCTATATCATCAAAATATAACATAATATACATGAAGTCAGTATGTACAAAAATATAAAATATGTACATGCTGGCAGTTTATCTTTGATCTTGACGTCCAACAATTAACTCTACACTCAAGATCTCAAGCCTAGACTCGACCTGGTCTAAACGAACTCTTCGGCTCAACCAGATCTACCCTGTCACCTGCGCGATGAATCACAATCGCGCTAAGCCAAAAGCCTAGTAATGCAAACTTTGATAAAAATAAAGTTCAAATGCAATGCCAATGCACAATGCATAAGGATATTATATCTCATAACATTATATCTTAATATATTGCTCAATTGTTCCACAATTCATAATTCACATAAAAACAAACACAAGCATGGGTCCAAAAGCAATAATATGCTATTCAAATCTCAGAGTTACTGCTTTGGTCCAAGATGACACCATATGTCTAGCCCCGAAGGCAAATTATAATCACAATGAGGATAACCTCATATGTAACATCCCAACTAGGCTTCAAGGACTAGGCCCAACTTAGCTTTAAGGGACTGCTACATCATGTAACATCCCAACTAGGCTTCAAGGACCAAGCCTAACCCAGCTTCAAGGGACTGTTACATCATAGGCATGCCGCCAAACATAAAACTTTAAAAATTGAATAACATACTAGGCACACAATTCTTTCATAATTCCAATATCAATATCTTTCTCATTTTCTCAAGATCAAGCTAGGCACAGTGCCTCAATTATCTCATTTATATCAATATAGCCATCACCAATGGCTTTACATACCATCTTTAATGTATACGTAACAAATTACATTATCCATACATTTTGGATCATTATCATATTTTGCACATAGTTACATTACATATAATGCATTTGTGACATTATACAAATGATAACATATTACTCATACACCAACAATGTAGTAAGTAACTTAACACATTTTCCAACCAAATGTGTTAAGTCCAAATGTCATGCAAATATAAGCAATTATTCAAAGTTTGTACTTACCTTTAAAAGCAACAAAACAAGCTCAAACACCACTTTCAACCTCCTCTTCCAAGATATCCCTCAACACTTGGATTGGGTAACTCAAGTCTCTTCAAAGCCTAAACCAAATGTGATTATAAAAAACCACTTAGTAACACACGTATAGGCATATACAAAACCTCTCAACACAAGGATAAGAAACACAAAGGAAAATAAGTGTAGACCCTTAATTTTTTACCCAGTCCAGTTCGATATTTTTAACAGTCCAAAATAATTTTTGTGGTATTTTAATATTTATTATTTTAATAAAGTAATATTTATTTTAATAATATTTATTACTTATAATATTTATTTTTAATAGTGAAAATATAAAATAAAATGTATAAAAAAATAAAAAAATCGACGATGACAAAATCAGTAATGGCAGAATCGGCGACGAATTGGCTTGGGCAACCTTCGGCGAATTGGCCACGGGCCAATTTTCTGCTGCGACGAAATTGCGCCCCACACCCAATTTTGCCCATGCCCAGCCCGCAGCTCGCCCGCGCGCAGTTTTTGCTAAAACCTTATTTTACTTTATTTTTTATTTTATTTTCAAAACAGTTTTTAATTTCCTTAATATAGTAGGTTTTTTTTTTATTTTAGTTGCCTATAAATACCACATTAAAACACACAAACAAGGGGATTGGATTCGGCCAAAAGGGGGCTTTGGACTTCTTTTGGAGACGGATCTTGGAGAGGAAGTGGCTATTAGGGGAAGCAGTTTACCATCTAAAAAAATTCAATCAACAAGAGAGGATCCATAATCAAGGCAACAAATCAGTGTTGTCTTGGTGATTGTTCTGCCAGAATTTTACTCAATAAATTGTGGAGAAACTAAGAACGAAGGTATGTTCTGAACTAAATAAATATAATATGCTTTGATTGTCTTAAGTATTAAATATGTTCTTTCTTCACCTAAATTAATTCACTAAAGGTTATGTATTTAAAGTTTAATACATCACAGTAGCTTCATTGGCTTCATTTAAGTTTTTAAAAAATTATCACAGTAGCCTAAGTACTTAATAATAATGATGTTAATATTCTTAATCCAAACCCTAAATTGTTTTCAAACCATTAATCCCTAATTGTTTAACATTCTAAAATCCTAACTTATAAAAACCTAAATCCTAAAACCATGGCCTAAACCCTAATTTCTAAACTAAAAATCCTAGCCTGGTTTTCTAAAACCCTAATTAAATTTTCCTCAAACCCTAAAACTAGTTTTCAAAATTTTAAACACCAAAACCTACATCCCTAAAATTTTCAACACCTTGAAGAGGCGGGACTACCGTATGGGCTCGTCGAAGGGGTCAATATTCATTTGTATATTATGAGTCTGTGTATTTAACTTTCTTTGATTTAAATCCTAATTTAGTTATTAAAATTCTAAAAACCTTAATTTAAGATGTAAACCCTAAATTTATATATTTATTGCTTTATTTAGTTTCAGATTTGATTATATAGTTTATTATATATTTTGATGATTGATTTATTTAATTTCAATGCTTGATTTATTTAATTTATCATGGATGAATATTTTTTTCAATTATTATTTATTTATTAAAATTGTAAGAGGTATGTTTCCATGATTGGGTACCTCATATTATAAGCATCATATAATTTAATTAATTTTAAAAGTTTTGAAAAAATGTAAAGGACATGTTTCCACCTTTCAGTGGGTGCCCTATTTAGTTTTAGATATTAGATGATGTAAGGACATGTTTCCATCCTCGGATGGGTGTCCATTTATTTGTTTTGTTTGAACATTGCTTTGATTTAATATAATGATGCTTTATTTTAATTATTGCATGTAGTATGGATAATATCATTATATTTAAGAATCTTATAATATTATGACCTGAAAAGGAGGTCGATTCCAATGAACCGGGCATTGTGGGGGTGCTGGGCCATTTCTCACCTTCCCCACATGTACCAAACTTTTCAAACCCATTAAGGGGTTGGGGATTCCTTAGGAATCAAGTCATCCACCCCTTTCTTTTTCCCGGTCTATCCGGGTTGTGACTCCATTTTCTCCGGGCTTAGGCTCGTGTTCTCTAAGGCCCTGAGCCTAACAGTGCCAAAGTCACAAGAACCATTTCACTGGGAATCGGAACAAAAATCCCCGCTCACAATAAGGAAAAGAACTATCTAGGGCTAAATCTACACATGACATGCTCAATAACAAGGGTGTGTCAATGACCGTGCCCTAAACCCATAACACATAAGCTTTGACATGCTCAGTGACATGGGCATGTCAATGACAGTGTCCTATGCTCTGTATTATAGCAGATAAGACACATCCAGAGACATGGGCATGTCCCTGCCCTTGCCAAAATTCTTACAACACAGTAGCTGTGACGCACTCAGTGACATGGGCGTGTCACTTCACGTATCACCAACACTAAAAATAGAACCATCGACATACCCAAAGACATGGCCGTGTCACCGGACGTGTCAGGCCAAAATTCTGATATCAACACAATTGTCACATCAAAAATTATCTTTCTTTACCCTTTCCAGCTCTCTCTATACTCAACCAAATCCATCATTTTACCATAAAATTCTTGTATATACATCACAACAACTAAATTAAAAGCAAAATACACAATTTAAAACCATGACTTCACAACTCAAAAATTACATAACCCAAAACTCTTATTCTCTTCACCAAACTTAACCATTTCTTCAATCCAACCCTAAATTCATAGTTAACTACTCAAAATAACTTCATACATACTAATACCAACCATTAACACATACTACACCAAATATCCAATTCACACCTATACAAACTTTCATAGAAAATCAAGGAAACAAGTTGGAAACTTACCAAATATGGAGAAAATCCTTAAAACTCCAACTTAAACACTTGAAATCCTTCAATTACATGAGCTTACAAGAAACAAATTTCTCCTTTCCTTAACGGAGATAGCTAGCCTTCAATGGAGAAAGAAGAAGAAGATGATCACCCACTCATTTTTATCTAACTAACACTCTTTTAACCACACAAATATCCCACTTTCACTCTCCACCAAGTAAAATATATATATATATATATATATTACTTAATTTAATATAAAAAATCATCTACCACTAACAACATAATTAATTTTTTAATAATTTAAAATAACATTTGACCAAGTTAAAATGTTGACTTTGTATATATTATGTATAACTACATATATATATCATATACAAATTTTACTTTTTCACTTAAATATATATATATTATTGAATTATTTATTTAATTTTCAAAAATTAAAATTTTTAAAATTTTGGGATATTACAACACCCGTAATTTTTTTAAAAAATTAAATTAAATAAATTAAAAAAAGATTTAAATGGAAAGTGGAAGGATTTTAAATGAAAAAGTGGAACATATATGTGAAATATGCATGAAATATACATATCATATAAAAAGTCAATTAAAAGTCAACATTTTTAAAGAAAAGTCGAAGTCAAGTGGCATTTTTGTAAATATACTTTTAAAATTAAAATAATTAAAATAATTAAAAATAAAATATTTATAAGTGGAAGAGGTAAATTATGATTTTTAAAATAAATAAATAATTAATTAATTAAAATAAAAAATTTTTGAGTGGAAGATAGAAAATTGAAGTTTTAAAATAAATCAAAATTAAAATAATTTTGGTTAGTGAAAAATGATGTGAAGTTAGATATTTATTAAATATTAAATAATTAAATAATTAATAAAATAATAATAACAAATTAATAAATTAAATAAAAAAGTAATCAATATTGAATGGAAGAAAGAAATTAGAATTTTTAAATAATTAAATAATTAATTAAAGTAATATAATAATATATATATGTATGGCTATTAAATGAAAAGAAAGAAAAAAAAAGTCAAATTTAAGAACAAAAGCTCTTCTTTCTTCTTCTTCTTCTTCTTCTTCTTCTTCTTTATGCGTGACCTCTATAGCCAACGGAGCAAAGATTTCTTCTTCTTCCAAACATCAAAAATTGGAGATATTTCAAGGATTCAAGTGAAGTTTTGGGGTATTTTTCTCTAATTGGTAAGTTTTCTTACCAAATTTCTATGCTTTATGAGAAATTGAGAATATGTGAAGTTTAGATTTTTTATTGTAGTATGACTTAATTGCTTGTTTGGGTATGTATGAAGTTATTTTGATGAGTTATTAATGATTTTAAGTTGGATTGAAGAAATGATTGAGTTTGAGTTGAGTTGCTTGAAGAGAGAGAATTTGGAGTTATGTTAATTGTGCAAATTGGTTCCAAATGTGTTGTTTTAATGCATAAACAAGGATTTTAAAGTTAAATGATGGAGTTGGTTAAGTTTGGTGAGAGTTTGAATAATGTAGTGTTGAATTTAGAGTTTTGGAAAGGAAATTTTCAAAGAATGATGAATTGTTTGATTTTAATATTTAAATCATGTCATTTAATGATATAAGTGATGGAATTAAGATTGGATTGATAATTAGAATGAGTTGGAATGAAGAACTGTAACACCCTTATACCCTATATACATATAATACATACACCCAATATATGTAAGATATGCATATACGATATAAAAAATGTCACAACTTGGTTTAATAAAAAAAAACTTCACATTCCAAGTTTAAAATCCCAAATACTTAAAAATATATATTTAAATAACAAATAAAATATTCTTTATAATCCATAGGTTCCAAAATAAGCAGTTTATTAGAAAAATCTATGAAAAAAATTTGCCAGATTTTTGTCTGCAATTTGAACATTTCAAATTTTTAACAATTACCCAACCTGCATAAAATACATTCCTAATAAAATAAATCATACATATCCACCCCAACTGCTCAACTTTTCCATATTTTCTCTAAATATTTAATTATATACATATCAAACACATATAAATAACCCACATTATACAATTTGTCCAAAGAGTCATTATAATTTACCATATATATATACCTTGAAAACATATGCATAATATACACAATATCAAAATGCATTATAATATCAAATATGTATATGCTGGCATATGGCTCTGATCTTGATGTATCCAGAAACACTTCAAGCTTAATAAACACAAGCCCAGACCTGACCAGGTCTAGTAGAACTCTCTGGATCTACTGGATCACCCCTGTCTCCTACGCAATAAATTACAATCGCACTATTCTAAAAGCATAGTAGTACAAACTTTGATAATAATAAAACTGTAAAATAATGCCAATAAAAAATTCTTTCACGTGATGTTTCACAATGTGGTACTTAATTTCTCCATAAAACATATCCTTTAATCAATTTACAATTCACATAGAAACAAACACAAGCATTGGCCTAAAGGATCTAATATGCCATTCAAATCCCAGAGTTACTATTTTGGTCCAAATTGACACCATGTGTCTAGCCCAGAAGAAAAATTATAATAATGCTCAAAAGCTAGCCCCAAAGGCAAATCATATCACAGTGACACCAAGCATCTAGCCCCGAAGGCAAATCAAAGTAATTGCTCAAAAGCTAGCCCCGAAGGCAAATAATGAGGATAACCTCATAGGTATGTCGCCAAACACAGAACTCTGAAAAATGAATAACATACTAGGCACACAATTATTTCATAATTCTCATTATCAATTTCTTTCTCATTTTTCCATAATCAACTAGGCTCATTGCCTCTTTTCTCATTATCAATTACGCACATTGCCTCATTTTCTCATTATCAATTAGGCATAATGCCTCATTTTTCTCATTCATATCAATATCAATTCACTTCATTTCATCATATTTCAACATATTATCATAATGTATAACATTTTACATGAAAATACATTACCCAAATATTTTGGGTTATTTTTAAATATTTCAAATTTTATGCAATTTATCCATTAACAATGGCTTTTCACATTGCATATGACGCATACATGACAAATCACATGTCATAACACAATGTTCATGAATGTTTAATGCATAAAGTAGTTTAACACATTTTTCAACCAAAACGTGTTAAGCATAAATTTATGACAACATAAGTAATTCACCAAAAGTTTGTACTTTCCTTAATACACTAATAAGTGTATAATTGATGATATTTTTGCGCTATTTCTTAATATATTTATTGTCAAATTGAGTTTAATTTGTTTGTTCAAGTGTTTATTAGGGTTGATTCCAGGAACTTTTGACACGTTGGGACCTTAAGGTTATTTAGGCTGGAATCACGGATGAAAGATAAGGAAAGAATCTATGTTGGGAAAATTCTTCAGTTGACACACTCAATGACATGGACATGTTGGTGGCCGTGTCATTCAACTACTTTATAGAAGCTTCGACATGCCTGGAGACATGGGCGTGTCCCTAAACGTGCCATTACTCCTGATTTACAGAAGCTGTGACATGCCCAATGACACAGGCGTGTCCCTGACTGTGTCCCTAACTCAGCATTACAGTAGAAATGACATGCCCAAGGACATGGGTGTGTCACTACCCATGTCATTAAAGCTCAAAATAACACCGTTGACTAGCTCACAGACACGGGCATGTTCATGGGTGTGTCAGGCAAAAATCTCTTGGCGATAAAATTTGAGCTAAAGAGCGAATTAGGGATCCAGTTTTATTTTTAGAGTCGATCTCTTGAGAAAAAGAGAGTTTTTGGCAGCTAAGAATGAAGATGAAGATCCAATTCATGTGAGATTTAATCCAAGATTTGAGGATTGAAGTGAAGAAACACAAATTGTTCATTATGGATTGTTTGAATTCTTTTACTTATTTCATCTGTTTTGGTTTTCTAGTTATGAACATGAGCTAAATTTTGTCTATCTCTTATTTCCTCTGTTTTGATTTTCTGGTTATGAACATGACTTAAATTTTCTCTTTCTATATATTAATGAACCCTAGCTTTATTGTATGGATTGAATAGTTCTTATTAAATTAAATCATTTAATTGAGTTGTTTTATCCTTTTAATTCTTAATTTCTTATTTTCAATTTATAATAGCATGCTTATTGATTAGTTGCAATTTTCATATTATTGACTTGAGAAAGCTTGATATGAACAGAATTTTCATTAGGATTGAGGGTTGATTGGAGTGCTAGAGATATTATGCTTGTTCTTATTGCAAGATATATTTAATTATGCTTGAGAAGAGATTCCTAGCATTCTGCTTAGTAATTATGATTAATTCACTTGAGAGGTTTTAATCTAATTTAGGGGAATGCCAATTCAGCTCAATTATTTGATTTAATTGAATTGATATTCATAAATGCCTTTTATGTCTAAGGGAATTCAATATCTGTATAGTATCTTCATCATCAACTTTTGTTGCACAACATTCAATTTTTCTTTAATTTAATTTATTTAGTAATTCATCTTTTATTTTAATCACCACAAAAACTATTGCTTCACTAAACAACAGTTGAAATTTACACTAATATTTGACCTTGTCCCCAGCGGAACAATATCTTACTCACTATTTTATTACTTGTGCGACCCGTGCACTTGCAGTAACACTACGATAGCACAGATTTGCCATCAAGTTTTTGGCACCGTTGCCAGGGAACAATGGTTTTCAATATTTGTAATAAAATTAAGACTGTTAATTTAGTTTTTATTTTTATTTGTTTTAACATTAGTTCTTACTTGTTAATTGTTATTTTAGGTACTTTTTTCCATTTATGACATGAGCTAGCTCTTTCCCAATTACTTGAATTAGATCAAGAGTTAGAAGGAACATTGAGGAGAAAGCGAAAGAAAGAAAGGGAAACAGTTCTGGCAGAAATAGAACCAAACTTTGAAGATCTCAACTCAGAAGAAGAACTTGAAGTGATGGCAGGAAATGAGCCAAGAACAGTGCAGGAATTTGCTAGGCCCACTCTTAATGGGGCTGATTTGAGCAAACAGGGACTGGTAGTTGCTGCAAACAAATTTGAGATAAAGACAAATGTCATTCAAATGGTGCAACGGACTTGCCAGTTTGATGGGTTCCCAGATGAAGATCCTAATGCACATATTGGGACTTTTCAAGAAATATGTGATACATTCAAGATACAGAATGTCTCCGAAGATGCAATTAGGCTGAGTTTATTCCCATTCACACTTAGAGATAGACTGAACAAATGGCTGAAATCTTTCCCCCCAAACACTTTCACCACATGGGTGTTGCGCTCGAATTAACACTACTACAAAGCGTCACTCGCAAGTATACGAGGTAGCTGTAGCAATGGTGATCGCCCCAAGGTCGTTTCCCCAAGAAGGTGTGGTTCGTAATAGCTTGATAGACAATTTATTTAAATGTAGAAGTTTGTTGCTGGAATTATAAAAGAACAATTTAAACCTAAGATTAAGGAGTGTAGGGTTGAAGTGTGTGATAAGTGCACAAGATCAATTCAGTTCTTGGGAAAGTGCCTAAGGTTATAGGTTCCTTCAATCAAAACTCAATTCTCAATTATCCATTATAGCCTTGTAATTAATTTGTTCTTTAAGGTTAATTAGTCAATTACCAATCCATTAGTTCTCACATTCATGAATTAGCAATAACCAATTATTTCACATTATCAAATTAATGAAACCCTAGAACTTATATTTCTAATTCATTCATAGGGTAGTCAATTGCATAATTCTAATACCAAATTTCACCTCTCGGTCCTTCATTCAATATCTAGAGATCAATAGGTAGCTAATCTATTAACCTAGCATACAATCCAATGCAATCAACCAATCAACAAGGAACATCAATGGAAATATCAAATTAAAGCATTCAATCAAATATACTACAAACCCTAAGCATGGGTATTTAGCTCAACATCATCAAATTCAAACATTCATTCAACTCAATACAAATCAAATACAAATTGTTCATTGTAATATCAATATCTTAATACATCAATGACAATAAAAATGAATTAAAAGAGAGAATAGAAAAACCCCTTGTGAAGATGCTAAGAGTAGGATTGCTAATCTTCCTCTAGCTCCACTCGATGTATGATGAAGAACTCAAGCCTCTTCAATGGTTGATTCCCCTTGCAATGTGGATGGAGCTTTCTCAAGTCACCAACTCTTCAATTGATTTGCCTTTGGAAGATAGAAAGGAGCTTTCTCAAGTCACCAATATTTTCCATGAAGCTTCTTCAACCTTTGATGGCTTATAACCCAAATTATCCCAAAGAACCTTAAAGATCTATCAATGGAAGATGGAGAAGATGAAGATGGAGGATGAAGATGAGGGACAAGGAGAGTATCACTCTCTCCTCATCCCAAGTTGGTGTGCCTCCCTTTCTTCTCTCTAATTTTCGTTCACCAAACCCTAGATGTCCCTCTCTCTCAACTTCTCCTTCCTTTTATACGAAACGTACGCTTTAAAATCGCTGCGCGTTTGGTTCATGAGGGACACGGCCAAGTCAGAAGTGACTTGGCCGTGTGACTGCTTTTTGGAGGGACACGGCCAGGTGACACGGCCGTGTCCCTTCCCTGTGTTCACTTCTGTGAAGATTTGGTTCTTCTTTTCCTTTGGCATTTGGTGAGACATGGCCAAGTCAGAGTGACTTGGCCGTGTCTGGGCTTCATTGGAGGGACACGGCCAGGTGACACGGCCGTGTCCCTTGCATGTGTCCTCTCCTGCCTTCAATTTTGCTCTTTCTTGCTCTGTTCTTTGGTTTTTCTCATCAGATGAGACACGGCCAGAGACTTGGCCGTGTCTCTGGGTGTGTCTCTTACTGTTTCTTCATTTTTGCTCTGTTTTTGACTGTTTTGATCTTCCAAGGGTGTTTTTACTCTCAAACCTAAAAACAAACACAATAAACAAACTTAAAACAAAAATCAATCAAAACATTAACTAAAACACACATAAAATTATACTAAAAACTAGTATAAAAATGACCTAAACAACTACCCCACACTTAACTCCTTGCTTGTCCCCAAGCAAGACTAAAATCAAAACACACTAACTAGATGAATTTTGTTAAGTTCAAGAGTTATAAAGATGCATCAAGACCTCCTTATCCCTAAATTCACAATCAATATTGAATCAAACAAAATTGACACTCATGCAATTAAGTGGTTTCCATGCAAAACCAATATTGTCACTCCCTCACCAACTCTTTCAAGTGTTTGATCATGGTGGTGTTTACACTCATAACAATCAATGAAAGATTATTTCCATAGGCTTGCTTATCAATCAAATCTCCACCACAAAATAACAATCAAGCATCAATCAAAAGGTCTTTATTTTGGTTGTAATGGGGCTAAGGTAAAGGCATGGCATTTAGGAAATGTGAGCTTAATCATTAAGTTCAAGAGCACTTCAAGAATGAAGTAACCGATCATATGTATAACTAACAATCCCAAAACACCTTCCTCTCATATTCCCATTGACATTAAAGAGCTTTTCCAAGGAACTCACTTGTTACATATTACAATGATTCATTCCAACCCTTTCAACAAGAACAACAATTATTCTTATTATATATATATATATTTTCTTTTTCTCTTTCTCATTTTTTATTTTTTTATTTTTTTCTTATTTTTTTTTCTTTTTCTTGTACACAAGTTTGTGTACAAGTTTTTATTTTGCTTTGCAATCTTAAACCTACTAAATTTAACCCCACACTTAATTCAACACAACACTCGGTCATAAACGCTCTTAAAATGCTCTTGACCTAATGAAAGGGTAAAAGTTAAACAACAAGGTCCAAGCTAATGGTGTTGTGAAAAAGAAAGAAAAGGAAAATAAAATAAGCTCAAAATTGGCTAACTAAGGATGAATATAGGGTTGGTCTTTTAAACCAAAGTGGATTCACCTAATTGCCTTAATCATCTTGATGCCAAATTGAAATTTATATGTAATCTTAAAATGTATTTCAAAGCAAGTTCTAGCAATTCATCAATCAAAGATGTTCACCCACAACAAGAATAATAAGTTGATGGCTCAATTCCTCACTAGGTTAATGGCAATGCAAAGAAAAACCAACAAAATTGACAATAAGCACCAATTCTACTCAATTCTCAATTTCATGTTTCAAAAATTCAAAGGTCATCTATCAACAATTTTTATAACAATTGAACTTTCTAAAACTCATTTATTCAATGAAAAACATTAAAAACAGTAACTAAAACCTAAACAAAATGCAATTAAAAGTAAAAACATAAAACACCAAATGCACCCCACACTTAAAAATTCACATTGTCCTCAATGTGAGCATGCATACTACAGAGAGAGTTTAGATGATACCTGATTTCCATCGTTCCCATATACGATGTGTGGGGCTCCTTCCACCCATAATGCAATTGGAGCCCATGATTAAGAGGATGAACACCATGCAACTTTGAAATTTGCCCAATGTAAGGAAAAGCTTAGGTAGCATTCTTAGGGGAGCAATTGTCCAAAAAGAACATGTGGGGGTTGTCCTAGCTTGATTCACTAATGCTATAGGGACATGATAAGACCCTTTTTCAGTGTGCAACATGGTTATATATGATTTTTGCTCATTCTCACCACCAAGGGTGGGAGAGATTATAATTTATTGCATACTGTAATCCCCAACCAAAACATCTTTCATAATTCTAGGGGTCTTTTTAAGTTCAACCAAGTTTGGTTGAATCACTTCTTTATCCTCTTTAGCAATTTGAAGCTCACCCTCAACAATCTCATTTTTTAATAGTAAATTGCTCTCATTAATTTCTAAATTGGAAGAATTAGGCTCTACTTCTATGGTCATGGCCACCTCAAGCTTATCTACACTATCTTCACTATAGGGCATATCATGGAGTTCAGAAAGTTGCATACCTTGTTTCTCTGCATTCAGCTTACTTGGGAATGGGATTGGTGGCATACAAGGAATTGGAGGTTCATGCAATTTTGTCGAAGTCGATGCTTCCAAATTCTCTTCTTCCTTTGATTGAATTAACTCCACTATGTTTGATTGAATTTCCTCGCCATCTTCTTCATTGTTAGTTCCTGCATCAAAGGAATCACAAAAATCGTTATACATCACCTGTTCATTCTTAAAATTTGTGATTACCTCTATTTGCTCCAATTGACTAGGAAATTCCTCCTCTTGGTGTTCTTGGAGTTGATGTGCCAGTTGCCCAAGTTGCATTTCCACCCTCTTCAATGTTTCCTCCAAAGAATCTAACCTCTCATTGCTTCTTTCCTGAATTTCTGTGCTAATTTGAATATAAGCAGTCAAATCATCTTCCACTTTGGATGTCTTGTATTGAATTTGATTTTGTGCACTAATTTGAATGAAGGCATTCAAACTATCTTCCAAAGTGGACTTCTTAAGGAAATCTTGATTTGAATATTGTTCTTGAGAGTAAGAACTTCTTTGGTGAGGTTGAAAAAAATTTGGAGGTGGAATGTTCTGCTGGTTTTCCCACGAAAAATTCGGGTAGTTTCTCCAATTTGGATTACTAGGATTGGTATATGGGTTACTTCTACCCCTTTGCTGGAAACTTTCATAGGCATATTCTTCCTCTTGCCTCTCTTGATATTGTCCATAATCAAATGAACACATGTTTGCGCTATGTCCTGCAATGCCACATGCTGAACATACTTCACGAGTAGGCATAGGTGTTCTTCCTCTGGCACTTAGCATCTTAAGTTGGTTCGTTAATTCTGCTAATTGCCGTGCCATGTCAGAGTCTGGGTTATCATCATAAACCCCTGCGTACCTAGGAAATTGCATATTTACACAAGGCACTTAGCAACTTAAATAAAATAAACAAATAATTAAATTGAAAGAAAAACAAAACAAACAAACAAGTCACAGAAAATATACAAACAATGAAAAGAAAGATCAAACTATCACTACTAAACAACCTTCCCCGGCAACGGCGCCAAAAACTTGTTGCGCTCGAATTAACACTACTACAAAGCGTCACTCGCAAGTATACGAGGTAGCTGTAGCAATGGTGATCGCCCCAAGGTCGTTTCCCCAAGAAGGTGTGGTTCGTAATAGCTTGATAGACAATTTATTTAAATGTAGAAGTTTGTTGCTGGAATTATAAAAGAACAATTTAAACCTAAGATTAAGGAGTGTAGGGTTGAAGTGTGTGATAAGTGCACAAGATCAATTCAGTTCTTGGGAAAGTGCCTAAGGTTATAGGTTCCTTCAATCAAAACTCAATTCTCAATTATCCATTATAGCCTTGTAATTAATTTGTTCTTTAAGGTTAATTAGTCAATTACCAATCCATTAGTTCTCACATTCATGAATTAGCAATAACCAATTATTTCACATTATCAAATTAATGAAACCCTAGAACTTATATTTCTAATTCATTCATAGGGTCGTCAATTGCATAATTCTAATACCAAATTTCACCTCTCGGTCCTTCATTCAATATCTAGAGATCAATAGGTAGCTAATCTATTAACCTAGCATACAATCCAATGCAATCAACCAATCAACAAGGAACATCAATGGAAATATCAAATTAAAGCATTCAATCAAATATACTACAAACCCTAAGCATGGGTATTTAGCTCAACATCATCAAATTCAAACATTCATTCAACTCAATACAAATCAAATACAAATTGTTCATTGTAATATCAATATCTTAATACATCAATGACAATAAAAATGAATTAAAAGAGAGAATAGAAAAACCCCTTGTGAAGATGCTAAGAGTAGGATTGCTAATCTTCCTCTAGCTCCACTCGATGTATGATGAAGAACTCAAGCCTCTTCAATGGTTGATTCCCCTTGCAATGTGGATGGAGCTTTCTCAAGTCACCAACTCTTCAATTGATTTGCCTTTGGAAGATAGAAAGGAGCTTTCTCAAGTCACCAATATTTTCCATGAAGCTTCTTCAACCTTTGATGGCTTATAACCCAAATTATCCCAAAGAACCTTAAAGATCTATCAATGGAAGATGGAGAAGATGAAGATGGAGGATGAAGATGAGGGACAAGGAGAGTGTCACTCTCTCCTCATCCCAAGTTGGTGTGCCTCCCTTTCTTCTCTCTAATTTTCGTTCACCAAACCCTAGATGTCCCTCTCTCTCAACTTCTCCTTCCTTTTATACGAAACGTACGCTTTAAAATCGCTGCGCGTTTGGTTCATGAGGGACACGGCCAAGTCAGAAGTGACTTGGCCGTGTGACTGCTTTTTGGAGGGACACGGCTAGGTGACACGGCCGTGTCCCTTCCCTGTGTTCACTTCTGTGAAGATTTGGTTCTTCTTTTCCTTTGGCATTTGGTGAGACATGGCCAAGTCAGAGTGACTTGGCCGTGTCTGGGCTTCATTGGAGGGACACGGCCAGGTGACACGGCCGTGTCCCTTGCATGTGTCCTCTCCTGCCTTCAATTTTGCTCTTTCTTGCTCTGTTCTTTGGTTTTGCTCATCAGATGAGACACGGCCAGAGACTTGGCCGTGTCTCTGGGTGTGTCTCTTACTGTTTCTTCATTTTTGCTCTGTTTTTGACTGTTTTGATCTTCCAAGGGTGTTTTTACTCTCAAACCTAAAAACAAACACAATAAACAAACTTAAAACAAAAATCAATCAAAACATTAACTAAAACACACATAAAATTATACTAAAAACTAGTATAAAAATGACCTAAACAACTACCCCACACTTAACTCCTTGCTTGTCCCCAAGCAAGACTAAAATCAAAACACACTAACTAGATGAATTTTGTTAAGTTCAAGAGTTATAAAGATGCATCAAGACCTCCTTATCCCTAAATTCACAATCAATATTGAATCAAACAAAATTGACACTCATGCAATTAAGTGGTTTCCATGCAAAACCAATATTGTCACTCCCTCACCAACTCTTTCAAGTGTTTGATCATGGTGGTGTTTACACTCATAACAATCAATGAAAGATTATTTCCATAGGCTTGCTTATCAATCAAATCTCCACCACAAAATAACAATCAAGCATCAATCAAAAGGTCTTTATTTTGGTTGTAATGGGGCTAAGGTAAAGGCATGGCATTTAGGAAATGTGAGCTTAATCATTAAGTTCAAGAGCACTTCAAGAATGAAGTAACCGATCATATGTATAACTAACAATCCCAAAACACCTTCCTCTCATATTCCCATTGACATTAAAGAGCTTTTCCAAGGAACTCACTTGTTACATATTACAATGATTCATTCCAACCCTTTCAACAAGAACAACAATTATTCTTATTATATATATATATATTTTCTTTTTCTCTTTCTCATTTTTTATTTTTTTATTTTTTTCTTATTTTTTTTTCTTTTTCTTGTACACAAGTTTGTGTACAAGTTTTTATTTTGCTTTGCAATCTTAAACCTACTAAATTTAACCCCACACTTAATTCAACACAACACTCGGTCATAAACGCTCTTAAAATGCTCTTGACCTAATGAAAGGGTAAAAGTTAAACAACAAGGTCCAAGCTAATGGTGTTGTGAAAAAGAAAGAAAAGGAAAATAAAATAAGCTCAAAATTGGCTAACTAAGGATGAATATAGGGTTGGTCTTTTAAACCAAAGTGGATTCACCTAATTGCCTTAATCATCTTGATGCCAAATTGAAATTTATATGTAATCTTAAAATGTATTTCAAAGCAAGTTCTAGCAATTCATCAATCAAAGATGTTCACCCACAACAAGAATAATAAGTTGAAGGCTCAATTCCTCACTAGGTTAATGGCAATGCAAAGAAAAACCAACAAAATTGACAATAAGCACCAATTCTACTCAATTCTCAATTTCATGTTTCAAAAATTCAAAGGTCATCTATCAACAATTTTTATAACAATTGAACTTTCTAAAACTCATTTATTCAATGAAAAACATTAAAAACAGTAACTAAAACCTAAACAAAATGCAATTAAAAGTAAAAACATAAAACACCAAATGCACCCCACACTTAAAAATTCACATTGTCCTCAATGTGAGCATGCATACTACAGAGAGAGTTTAGATGATACCTGATTTCCATCGTTCCCATATACGATGTGTGGGGCTCCTTCCACCCATAATGCAATTGGAGCCCATGATTAAGAGGATGAACACCATGCAACTTTGAAATTTGCCCAATGTAAGGAAAAGCTTAGGTAGCATTCTTAGGGGAGCAATTGTCCAAAAAGAACATGTGGGGGTTGTCCTAGCTTGATTCACTAATGCTATAGGGACATGATAAGACCCTTTTTCAGTGTGCAACATGGTTATATATGATTTTTGCTCATTCTCACCACCAAGGGTGGGAGAGATTATAATTTGTTGCATACTGTAATCCCCAACCAAAACATCTTTCATAATTCTAGGGGTCTTTTTAAGTTCAACCAAGTTTGGTTGAATCACTTCTTTATCCTCTTTAGCAATTTGAAGCTCACCCTCAACAATCTCATTTTTTAATAGTAAATTGCTCTCATTAATTTCTAAATTGGAAGAATTAGGCTCTACTTCTATGGTCATGGCCACCTCAAGCTTATCTACACTATCTTCACTATAGGGCATATCATGGAGTTCAGAAAGTTGCATACCTTGTTTCTCTGCATTCAGCTTACTTGGGAATGGGATTGGTGGCATACAAGGAATTGGAGGTTCATGCAATTTTGTCGAAGTCGATGCTTCCAAATTCTCTTCTTCCTTTGATTGAATTAACTCCACTATGTTTGATTGAATTTCCTCGCCATCTTCTTCATTGTTAGTTCCTGCATCAAAGGAATCACAAAAATCGTTATACATCACCTGTTCATTCTTAAAATTTGTGATTACCTCTATTTGCTCCAATTGACTAGGAAATTCCTCCTCTTGGTGTTCTTGGAGTTGATGTGCCAGTTGCCCAAGTTGCATTTCCACCCTCTTCAATGTTTCCTCCAAAGAATCTAACCTCTCATTGCTTCTTTCCTGAATTTCTGTGCTAATTTGAATATAAGCAGTCAAATCATCTTCCACTTTGGATGTCTTGTATTGAATTTGATT
Organism: Garcia nutans; assembly: GCA_947685225.1. Lineage (NCBI taxonomy): Eukaryota > Viridiplantae > Streptophyta > Magnoliopsida > Malpighiales > Euphorbiaceae > Garcia > Garcia nutans. The sequence goes on along the minus strand of CANTUV010000003.1, from coordinate 6,876,295 downwards.
TTGTGCACTAATTTGAATGAAGGCATTCAAACTATCTTCCAAAGTGGACTTCTTAAGGAAATCTTGATTTGAATATTGTTCTTGAGAGTAAGAACTTCTTTGGTGAGGTTGAAAAAAATTTGGAGGTGGAATGTTCTGCTGGTTTTCCCACGAAAAATTCGGGTAGTTTCTCCAATTTGGATTACTAGGATTGGAATATGGGTTACTTCTACCCCTTTGCTGGAAACTTTCATAGGCATATTCTTCCTCTTGCCTCTCTTGATATTGTCCATAATCAAATGAACACATGTTTGCGCTATGTCCTGCAATGCCACATGCTGAACATACTTCACGAGTAGGCATAGGTGTTCTTCCTCTGGCACTTAGCATCTTAAGTTGGTTCGTTAATTCTGCTAATTGCCGTGCCATGTCAGAGTCTGGGTTATCATCATAAACCCCTGCGTACCTAGGAAATTGCATATTTACACAAGGCACTTAGCAACTTAAATAAAATAAACAAATAATTAAATTGAAAGAAAAACAAAACAAACAAACAAGTCACAGAAAATATACAAACAATGAAAAGAAAGATCAAACTATCACTACTAAACAACCTTCCCCGGCAACGGCGCCAAAAACTTGTTGCGCTCGAATTAACACTACTACAAAGCGTCACTCGCAAGTATACGAGGTAGCTGTAGCAATGGTGATCGCCCCAAGGTCGTTTCCCCAAGAAGGTGTGGTTCGTAATAGCTTGATAGACAATTTATTTAAATGTAGAAGTTTGTTGCTGGAATTATAAAAGAACAATTTAAACCTAAGATTAAGGAGTGTAGGGTTGAAGTGTGTGATAAGTGCACAAGATCAATTCAGTTCTTGGGAAAGTGCCTAAGGTTATAGGTTCCTTCAATCAAAACTCAATTCTCAATTATCCATTATAGCCTTGTAATTAATTTGTTCTTTAAGGTTAATTAGTCAATTACCAATCCATTAGTTCTCACATTCATGAATTAGCAATAACCAATTATTTCACATTATCAAATTAATGAAACCCTAGAACTTATATTTCTAATTCATTCATAGGGTAGTCAATTGCATAATTCTAATACCAAATTTCACCTCTCGGTCCTTCATTCAATATCTAGAGATCAATAGGTAGCTAATCTATTAACCTAGCATACAATCCAATGCAATCAACCAATCAACAAGGAACATCAATGGAAATATCAAATTAAAGCATTCAATCAAATATACTACAAACCCTAAGCATGGGTATTTAGCTCAACATCATCAAATTCAAACATTCATTCAACTCAATACAAATCAAATACAAATTGTTCATTGTAATATCAATATCTTAATACATCAATGACAATAAAAATGAATTAAAAGAGAGAATAGAAAAACCCCTTGTGAAGATGCTAAGAGTAGGATTGCTAATCTTCCTCTAGCTCCACTCGATGTATGATGAAGAACTCAAGCCTCTTCAATGGTTGATTCCCCTTGCAATGTGGATGGAGCTTTCTCAAGTCACCAACTCTTCAATTGATTTGCCTTTGGAAGATAGAAAGGAGCTTTCTCAAGTCACCAATATTTTCCATGAAGCTTCTTCAACCTTTGATGGCTTATAACCCAAATTATCCCAAAGAACCTTAAAGATCTATCAATGGAAGATGGAGAAGATGAAGATGGAGGATGAAGATGAGGGACAAGGAGAGTGTCACTCTCTCCTCATCCCAAGTTGGTGTGCCTCCCTTTCTTCTCTCTAATTTTCGTTCACCAAACCCTAGATGTCCCTCTCTCTCAACTTCTCCTTCCTTTTATACGAAACGTACGCTTTAAAATCGCTGCGCGTTTGGTTCATGAGGGACACGGCCAAGTCAGAAGTGACTTGGCCGTGTGACTGCTTTTTGGAGGGACACGGCCAGGTGACACGGCCGTGTCCCTTCCCTGTGTTCACTTCTGTGAAGATTTGGTTCTTCTTTTCCTTTGGCATTTGGTGAGACATGGCCAAGTCAGAGTGACTTGGCCGTGTCTGGGCTTCATTGGAGGGACACGGCCAGGTGACACGGCCGTGTCCCTTGCATGTGTCCTCTCCTGCCTTCAATTTTGCTCTTTCTTGCTCTGTTCTTTGGTTTTGCTCATCAGATGAGACACGGCCAGAGACTTGGCCGTGTCTCTGGGTGTGTCTCTTACTGTTTCTTCATTTTTGCTCTGTTTTTGACTGTTTTGATCTTCCAAGGGTGTTTTTACTCTCAAACCTAAAAACAAACACAATAAACAAACTTAAAACAAAAATCAATCAAAACATTAACTAAAACACACATAAAATTATACTAAAAACTAGTATAAAAATGACCTAAACAAACATATAATCTAGGCTAATGCACATATTGGGACTTTTCAAGAAATAGGTGATACATTCAAGATACAGAATGTCTCCGAAGATGCAATTAGGCTGAGTTTATTCCCATTCACACTTAGAGATAGACTGAACAAATGGCTGAAATCTTTCCCCCCAAACACTTTCACCACATGGGGTCTTTCCACCGTCCAAGAATTTCAAGTTGAGGAATGATAGTTCATCTTTTCTCCAACTAGATGGTAAGACTATGATGCTTGGGAGAGGTTCAAAGATTTATTAAGAAGGTGTCCTCATCATGGGCTTTCTCTATGGATCCAAATTCAAACTTTCTACAATGGATTGAATTATGCAAGTAAGCAATATATCAATGCAGCTGGAGGAGGTGACATAAATAATAAGGCACCTAAACAAACAAGGGATTTGATTGAAGATATGACACTTACCAATTATCAGTGGCAAACTCCAAGGGAACAAGAAAAACTAAGGGTCACTGGTTCACATCAATTGGATCCCATGGTGGCTTTGACAGCACAGCTAGAAGCAATGAATAAAAAGATTGATTCTTTAGCTTCATCTTTAGGAAAATCAATGCAAGTGATGTCTTGTGAATGGTGTGGGGGTGGACATCAAAGTCAAGATTGCCAAAGTGGCAATATGTTTGCAATACAGGAGCAGGTGGATTATGTTGGAAATATGCCTAAGCAACAGCAGAACAACCCCTATAGCAACACATATAATCTAGGGTGGAGAAATCATTCTAATTTCTCCTGGAATAATCAGAATAATCCAAGGCCTTCCCTTGGATTTCAGCAGCTTCCACATCAACAATCTACCCCTCCAAGAAAGAACAATTTGGAGGACATGATGGAGAAGTTTATAGCAGTTTCAGCAAGCCTCCATTCACAATTTGAAAAATCAGGTGGGGCAAATTGCCAAGTTACTTAGTGAACGACCACAATGGAGCTTACCTAGCAATACTGAAGCAAATCCGAAGGAGCAGTTGAAGGCAATTACTCTAAGGAGTGCATAGGAAATTAAGGGTGGTGTGGTTGAAAAAGAGGATGAGTCATAAGCAGAAGAGGTTGAGACACAAAAAGAAGAAGATAACCCTACTTCGCTTAGGGTGAGAAGGCTGCATTTGAAAATGAGAAAGGAAATCAATCTCAAGAACCCAGTCCAGTAGTGAAGGAATACTGACCTCAAGTGCCACATCCAGCAAGGTTGAACAAGGACAAGATAGATGCTCAGTTTTGTAAGTTCCTTGAACTCTTTAAACAACTGCACATTAATATTCCATTTGTTCAAGCTTTATCTCAGATGCCCAAATATGCTAAATTTTTGAAAGATATCCTTTCTAACAAAAGGAAACTTGAGGAAGTATCTTTGGTACAATTGTCAAAAAAGAGTTCAACAATTTTGCAGAAGAGGTTGCTTAAGAAATTAAAAGATCCTGTTAGTTTTACTATCCCATGTTTGATAGGTAATCTTGAAGTTCAAAGTGCATTGGATGACTTGGGGGCTAGCATAAGTGTTATTCTCTACAAGATGTTTAAAGAGTTAGGTATCAGAGAAACTAAACTAACACTCATGATCATTTAACTTGCTGATAAGTTAGTAATTCACCCTCGTGGCATTATAGAGGATGTGTTGGTAAAAGTCGGGGATTTTATTTTCCCTAATGATTTTGTTGACATTGATGTGGATGAGGATGCAGATGTTTTGCTTATCCTTGGTAGACCATTTTTGAATGCAGCCCGTGCCTTTATCAATGTCCATGATGGCACATTGACCTTAAGAGTGGGAAAGGAGAAAGTTTTTTTTTTAATATACATTATGCTATGAAGCACCCACTTACAATCAATGAAGCAGATTCATGCAATGATATCATTGAGCATTAAACCTTAAAATCTGTTACTAACATTATTTCCAAGGATTCCATTGAGTTGTGTTTATTGCAGGACAATGTTGGGGATCATGAAGCACTGGAGTAGCTTGCTTATCTTGAAGCAAGCAAATCAGTTAAGAGTCGGGCATATGAAACCATTGAAATGCCAAAAGAATAGAAGCCGCGACCATCTGTGATTGATCCACCCAACTTAGAACTTAAGATACTTCTGGGTCATCTTGAGTATGGATTCCTGGGGGAGGAGAATAAATTGCCAATTATTTTGAGTTCCCACCTATCTTCTGAGGAGAAGGTAAAACTCATTGAGTTTTTACAAAAGCATAAGCAAGTTATAGCTTGGAAGATAGCAGACATCAAGGGTATTGGTCCATCCTATTGTACTCACAAAATACTTATGGAGGATGAATTCAAGCCAGTGGTGCAACCACAATAGAGACTAAATCGTAAGATGAAAGAAGTAGTTAAAGCTGAAGTAATCATGCTACTTGATGCGGGAAATATTTATCCAGCTTTAGATAGCTCTTGGGTGAGCTGGTTCAGGCAGTACTAAAGAAATGAGGGACAATGGTGGTTCCTAATGAAAATAATGAGCTAATTCCAACAAGAATAGTTACCGGTTGGAGGGTTTGTATCGACCATTTTCCTTTTCCCTTTTTTGATAAGATGTTGGAGAGATTATCCGGGCATGAGTATTACTACTTTTTGGATGACCTTTTCGGCTACTTCCAAATTCCTATTGCCTCGAAAGACTAAGAGAAAACAACATTCACCTGTCCATATAGGACATTCGCACATCGAAGGATGCCATTTGGGTTATTCAACACACCTGCAACTTTTCAATGGTGCATGGTGGCGATCTTTGATGAGCTTATTAAGGATATTATAGAGGTGTTCATGGATGATTTCTCAATTTATAGTAGCTCATTTGAAAGTTGTTAGGAAAACCTTGAGAGGGTCTTGATAAGATGTGAGGACTAGTACTTAATTTAGAAAAATATCATTTCATGGTTCAAGAAGGAATCGTGTTAGGACACAAGATTTCAAGTAAGGTTATTGAGGTGGACCAGGCTAAGGTGGAAACCATTGAAAAACTACCACCCCTCACATCGGTCAAGGCCATAGGAAGCTTTTTGGGACATGTCGGCTTCTATCGGAGGTTTATACGCAACTTTTCTAAGATAGCTTGTCCTCTAACAAGACTCCTTGAGAAGGAAGTTGATTTTGTGTTTGACGAGGAATGTTTAAGATCTTTCGCGACTCTTAAGGAGAAATTGACCCATGCTCCAATCATGGTAGCTCCCAATTAGAATTTCCCATTCGAACTGATGCGTGATACAAGTGATATTGTAGTAGGGATAGTTTGGGTCAATGCAAAGAGAAGCATTTTCAGCCCATTTATTATGTAAGCAAGACGCTGAATGCAGTCCAGGCCAATTACACAACTACATAGAAAGAACTTCTAGCTGTGGTTTTTGCTTTTGATAAGTTTAGAGCATATCTGATCTTGTCCAAAGTGATTGTGTATATGGACTACTCAACTTTGAGGTATTTATTTGCCAAAATAGATGCAAAGCCTAGGCTAATTCATTGGGTTTTATTGAGAAGGTGTCCTCATCATGAGCTTTCGCTGTGGCTCAAAATTCAAACTTTCTACAATGGATTGAATTTTGCAAGTAAGTAATCCATCAATACAGCTGGTGGAGGTGCCATAAATAATAAGGCATATAAACAAGCAAGGGATTTGATTGAAGATATGGCCCTTACCAATTATCAGTGGCAAACTCCAAGGGAACAAGAAAAACTAAGGGTCACTGGTTCACATCAATTGGATCCCGTGGTGGCTTTGACAGCACAGCTGGAAGCAATGAATAAAAAGATTGATTCTTTAACTTCATCTTCAGGAAAATCAATGTAAGTGATGTCTTGTGAATGGTGTGGGGTGGACATCAAAGTCAAGATTGCTAAAGTGGCAATATGTTAGCTAGACAGGAGCAGGTGGATTATGTTAGAAATATGCCTAGGCAACAGCAGAATAACCCCTATAGCAACACATAAAATCTAGGGTGGAGAAATCATTCTATTTTTTCCTAGAATAATCAAAATAATCCAAGGCCTTCCCTTAGATTTCAGCAGGCTCAACATCAACAAGCTGCCCCTCCAAGAAAGAACATTTTGGAGGACATGATGGAGAAGTTTATAACAGCTTTGGAAATCATATTTCAATCAAGAAAAACCAACCTTATAAATTAACAAGCCTCCATTTACAAATTGGAAAATCAGGTGGGGCAAACTACCTAGTTACTTAGTGAACGACCATAATGGAGCTTACCTAGCAATACTGAGGCAAATCTGAAGGAGCAGTTGAAGGCAATTACTCTAAGGAGTGGAAAGGAAATTAAGGGTGGTGTGGTTGAAAAAGAGGCTAAGTCACAAGCAGAAGAGGTTGAGACACAGAAAGAAGAAGATAACCCTACTGTCGCTTCAGGTGAGAAGGTTGCATTTGAAAATGAGAAAGGAAATCAATCTCAAGAACCTAGTCCAACAGTGAAAGAATACCGACATTGAGTACCATATCCAGCAAGGTTGAACAAGGACACGATAGATGCTCAGTTCGGTAAGTTCCTTGAACTCTTTAAATAGCTGCACATTAATATCCCATTTGCTGAAGCTTTATCGCAGATGCCCAAATATGCTAAATTTTTGAAAGATATCCTTTCTAACAAAAGGAAACTTGAGGAAGTATCTTTGGTGCAATTGTCAAAAAAGAGTTCAACAATTTTGCAGAAGAGGTTGCCTAAGAAATTAAAAGATCGTGGTAGTTTTACTATCCCATGTTTGATAGGTAATCTTGAAGTTCAAAGTGCATTGGCTGACTTGGGGGCTAGCATAAGTGTTATGCCCTACAAGATGTTTTATGACCATTCAACTTGCTAATAAGTCAATAATTTACCCTCATGGTATTATAGAGGATGTGTTGGTAAAAGTTGGGGATTTTATTTTCCCCAATAATTTTGTTGTCATTGATGTATATGAGGATGTAGATGTTTCGCTTATCCTTGGTAGGCCATTTTTGAATACAACCATTGCCTTTATCAATGTCAATGATGGCACATTGACCTTAAGAGTGGGGGAGGAGAAAGTTGCTTTTAATATACATTATGCTATGAATCACCCACTTACAATCGATGAAGCGGATTCATGCAATGATATCATTGAGCATGAAACCTTAAATTGTGTTACTAACATTGTTTCCAAGGATCCCCTTGAGTTGTGTTTATTACAGGACAATGTCGAGGATCAGGAAGCACTAGAGCAGCTTGCTTATCTTGAAATAAGCAAATCATTTAAGAGTCGGGCATATGAAACCATTGAAATGCCAAAAGAATAGAAGCAGCGACCATCTGTGATTGATCCAGCCAACTTAGAACTTAAGATCCTTTCGGGTCATCTTGAGTATGGATTCCTAGGGGAGGAGAATAAATTGCCAATTATTTTGAGTTCCCACCTATCTTTTGAGTAGAAGGTAAAAATCATTGAGTTGTTATAAAAGCATAAGTAAGTTATAGCTTCGAAGATAGCAGACATCAAGGGTACTAGTCCATCCTATTGCACTCATAAAATAGTGATGGAGGATGAATTCAAGTCAGTGGTGCAACCACAATGGAGACTAAACCCTAAGATGAAAGACGTAGTTAATGCTGAAGTAATCAAGCTACTTGATGCGGGAATTATATATCCAATTTCGGATAGCTCTTGGATGATCCCAGTTTAGGTAGTATAAAAGAAAGGAGGGACAATGATGGTTCCTAATGAAAATAATGAGCTAATTCCAACAAGAACAGTTACCAGTTAGATGGTTTGCATCGACTACTGGAAGTTAAATGATGCAACTAGAAAGGACCATTTTCCTTTGCCTTTCATTGATCAGATGTTGGAGAGATTGTCCGGGCATGAGTATTACTACTTTTTGGATGGCCTTTCTGGCTACTTCCAAATTCCTATTGCCCCAGAAGACTAAGAGAAAACTACATTCACCTGTCCATATGGGATATTCGCATATCGAAGGATGCCATTTGGGTTTTGCAATGCACCTGTAACTTTTCAACGGTGCATGGTGACAATCTTCAATGAGCTTATTGAGGATATTATGGAGGTGTTCATGGATGATTTCTTGATTTATGGTAGCTCATTTGAAAGTTGTTAGGAAAACCTTAAGAGGGTCTTGATAAGATGTAAGGAAACAAACCTGGTACTTAATTGGGAAAAATGTCATTTCATGGTTTAAGAAGGAATCGTGTTGGGACACATGATTTCAAGCAAGGTTATTGAGGTCGACCAAGCTGAGATGGAAACCATTGAAAAACTACCCACCCCCACATCGGTCAAGGCCATCAGAAGCTTTTTGGGACATGTCGGCTTCTATCAAAGGTTTATATGCAACTTTTCTAAGATAGCTCATCCTCTAACAAGACTCCTTGAGAAGGAAGTTGATTTTGTGTTTGACGAGGAATGTTTAAGATCTTTCATGACTATTAAGGAGAAATTGACCCATGCTCCAATCATGGTATCTCCCAATTGGAACTTCCCATTCGAACTGATGTGTGATGCAAGTGATATTGCAGTGGGGGCAATTTTAGGTCAACGCAAAGATAAGCATTTTCAGCCCATTTATTATGTAAGCAAGACGCTGAATGCAGTCTAGGATAATTACACAGCTACAGAGAAAGAACTTCTAGATGTGGTTTTTGCTTTTGATAAGTTTAGATCATATCTGATCTTGTCCAAAGTGATTGTGTATACGGACTACTCAACTTTGAGGTATTTATTTGCCAAAATATATGCAAAGCCTAGGCATTGAGTTGTGTATGCTTACTTAGAGAGGGCTCCTGTATAATTACCTTTGTTAAGGTTCTAGTCAGTCTTAGAACATGCTTTGACAAACTTTCGAGGCGAAATTGAACTCCACTTATTTAAGAGAGAAATGATCTAGGCATTGTTTGACGAGCCAACAACTAGTATCCACCCTATTAAATATTAATCCCTAGTTGTCCCTTTTAAGCCTTCATAAAATTTTAGCTTTCTTTTCATTGGCATATAACCTCAATAACCTACCCTAAACTGTTGTGATACTTTTGACAAATCTTATGATCACTAAGGTGAAGAGGCAAGAAGATAAAAAAAAAAAGAAAAAGGAATGCATAGACAAGACCATGAGGGTAGTTGATGCTTTCAAGACCATAAGGGTAGTTGAAGTTTTTCTAATATCTCCAATATATCAACATCAACATTAGAGTAACAAATGATTTATCCCTATTAAAGAAGATTTATGTTACTCCACTCATCCATTATTAGAAGCCCAAGTTGGTACAAACAAGACAACTCTTCTAGAGCTAGAACCAAAAAAAAAGAGAAGAAAAGAAAACAAAAATTACAAAAGAAAAGAAAAAGAAAAGAAAAAAAGAGACAAAATAAAAGAAAAAAGAAAAGAAAACCCAAAATGGTTCAAAAAGCCAACTGAGTTCTCTTTTACCTAAGACAACAAAAGGCTTGCATTTGGTTTATAAGGACGGTTTGACTTGAATTGGTCCAACCCAACTAAAGATTCTATCAAAATCAAAGGAAAAGGAGAAAGACCATTCAGTTCTTAAAAGTTCTGTCCTACAAGGAAGAAGGACAAAATTATAAAATGCTCAAAGAAAGGGAGGAGTAAGAAAAATAAAAGGAAAGAAAAGGGAAAAGATGAAAAGAAGCAAATTTGGGTCTTAAACTTTTTGCAAGGGTAAAGCCTGTCCTAATCAAGATCCAGATTAATGCCAAGAAGATATAGAATGAATTTGGAGTCTAGCAAGATTGCTCCCAACTGTCTAAAATTCAAACAAGAAATTTATAGTGTGAGGGTTTGTCCATTGTGTCACATTAGCTCCTATCTCAAAACAGCCTTCATTTAACCCATGTCACTTATAGACCCTATTTCAAGCCTATCAAAGACCTGTTGATCTCTCTTGGTAGGTAGAGTCTATTAGTGGAGATAGTTTGGATAAGCATGCATATGAGATAGACAATATTTAACCTCAAATGAGACCTTTGGCTGAGTAATGTGTATGTGCCTATCTGAAGTGCAACAATTCTTGCTTAAATAGAAATGATTCCTGAGTTTAGTACGGTAACTAGGGTTGTCATGTTATAGATATGTTAATTTGGAAAATCAAGTCTTGAGGTACATTGACATTGATTTGGCAAAGCCAACATTTGATTTCAAAATGAAAATTCAAAAATTTCAAAAAATGTTTTGTCATACAAAGCCTTCAAGTTAAGGGAAGTATGTTGAACCTCCAAAGGACACAATGGACAAAGGAAATTATTATTGGCAAAGTTATGAAGAAACTACCAACTGACATGCTGAGACATAGTTCAAAATAGATGAATCCCTGACTCTGCTACTTGGGATCTCCACCACTCATGTTTTCAACATCTTGAGGATAAAAGCCACAAATGCAAAAGCTTTTGATCATTCCAATGCAAGATTTGAGCAAGCATCAAAATGGAACCAATGAGAACATTTCTATCGATCACCTCGATCTGTGAGTCAATAAAACTGCTGTAAGTATCATTCATGCATATCATGCATACATGAGTATAACACATCACACTTTCTTGTCTATTGTTTGGCAAAAAGAATAACAAACACCCTGCGAAGTAAAGAATCAAAATCAAATCAGGGGGGCATAGAAAGCCCATTGCTTGAGAAAGCTCCAGTAATCTTGCAAAGAGAAAAATACGTGCTTGTGCGACAAACTAGACAACAACAACATCAATCAGAGTCCACATAGAAAAATCATGGGTTTGATCCTACACAGGGGGCAAAGTTTCTCCTTTTCAATTTATTGAGTTTATATATAAAACATTTTCAAACTCACTTGCAAATATCTCGCCACGCAGGGGGCAAGGAGAGGATACGAAGGCTAGATAAAAAGGGTTGAATTTTTTGCAAAAGTGCAAAGGAAGAATAAAAAAGAATGGAATAAAAAAAACAGAGAAAATTAGAATTCTCAAAAGAATAAAGAGGCAAAAGACAAAAGATCAATCCAGCTAAAAGAACTGAAGCCAGGGTGAAGACCCGATCTCAAAGGATGAAGATCCATATTTTCAAGGGTGAAGAACCGATCTCCAAGGATGAAGATCCATTTTTCAAGGGTAAAGACCCTATGTCAAAAGATGAAGATTCATTTTCAAGGATGAAGACCCGATCTCAAAGGATGAAGATCTATTTAGAGGGTGAAAAACCATAATGCATAGAATAACCGAAGCAGTCAGATTTCTCAAATGATAAAAGGTCAGTCAAACTCAATCTCGGGTCCAAGCACCCAAATTCAATTCAATCTCGGGTCCAAGCACCCAAATTCAATTCAATCTTAGGTCCAAGTACCCAATTCCAATTCAATATCGAGTCCAAGCACCAAAATTCAATTCAGTCTTGGGTCCAAGTACCCAATTTGGGGTCCAAGTACCCAAATCAAATCTAATCTCGGGTCCAAGTACCCAAATCAAATCAATCTCGGGTCCAAGTACCCAATCCTGGGTCCAAGTACCCAAATTCCATCCAATCTTGGGTCTAAGTACCCAAATCGAATTCAATCCAATCTTGGGTCCAAGTACCCAATCTCGGGTCCAAGCACCCAATCTCGGGTCTAAGTACCCAAATCAATTCCAGCTCGGGTCCAAGTACCCAAATCAAATCTAATCTCGGGTCCAAGTACCCAAATTCCATCCAATCTTGGGTCCAAGTACCCAAATCGAATTCAACCCAATCCTGGGTCCAAGTACCCAAATTCCATCCAATCTTGGGTCCAAGTACCCAAATCGAATTCAATCCAATCTCGGGTCTAAGTACCCAATCTCGGGTCCAAGCACCCAATCTCGGGTCCAAGTACCCAAATCAATATAAGCTCAGGTCCAAGTACCCAATCTTGGGTCCAAGTACCCAATTTTGGGTCCAAGTACCCAAATCAAATCTAATCTCTGGTCCAAGTACCCAAATTCCATCCAATCTTGGGTCCAAGTATCCAAATAGAATTCAACCCAATCCCGGGTCCAAGTACCCAATCTCGGGTCCAAGTACCTAATCTCGGGTCCAAGTACCCAAATCAAATCAATCTCAAGTCCAAGTACCCAAATCAAATCAATCTCAGGTCCAAGTACCCGATCTTAGGTCCAAGTACCCAATCTTGGGTCCAAGTACCCAAATCAAATTCAATCTCGACTCTATGTACCAAAATCAAATTCAATCTCGGGTCCAAGTACCCAATCCCGGGTCTAAGTACCCAAATTCAATCAATCTCAAGTCTAAGTACCCAATCTCGAGTCCAAGTACCCAAAACAAATTTAAATCGTCATCTAAAAAATTAAGTCTTATTGCTTTTCACTCTCTTTCACTTAAGTTTCAGATCATTCAAGCAGGGGGCAAACTGTAGACCCTTAATTTTTGACTCGGTCCGGTCCAATATATTTTAATTAGTCCAAAATAATTTTTGTGTTGTCCAATATATTTTAGTTAGTCCAAAATAATTTTTATGGTATCTTAATTAATTATAATATTTATTATAGTAAAAAATGGTAAAATGAATAAAAATTCAAAAATAATAAAAAATAACAAAAAAATCGGCGCCGAAAGTCAGCGTGGGCCCGTGGGCATTTCGCCTGCAAAAATTTTCTACTGGCGAAATGGCCGGGGGCATTTCCTACGGGCAAAATGGCCTACGGGCCCATTCCGCGCTCACTGCTGCAGCCAGCTGCGGCAGATTATTTTGCTAGCGCAGTTTTTCCGCAGCAGTTTTTTTCCGCCAGCAAAATTTTTTCGACGCAAATTTTCCGAAACCTAATACAATTAGGTTTTAGTTTTCTTTTCTTATTCAATAAAGATGCCGTGAATAATTCGGAATGAAGGATATAAAATTTCTATAAATATGGACTAAACACAAAAAAAAAGGGATGCAGAAAGAGGATAAGAAATTCGAGAGGAAAAAGGAGAAAAATTGGAGACGAAATTGGGACTTTTTGGAGAGAAGCAGTGAAGGGAATTCAAGAATTCAAAGGCAACAAAGCTTGCCTTTGATTTTGTTCATCTAAGAAGCAATTTTGGTGAAACTTACAAAATAAGGTTTGAATTCTTAATTTCTTTTATTTTGTCACAGTAGCTAAACATCTCATTCTTTTTTTAATTCAAAACACTTTAAAACCTCAAATCACTTTTTTTAAGGTTTAAAAATCTTATTTCGTTGATTTATTTTCTAAAAGTTTAAAGCTATTATATTTATTTCTTCAAAACTCCAAAACCAAAATTTATTTTCTAAATTTTAAAAACTCAAAATTGTGTTCTGTTACTTTCCCAAAAGCTTTAAAAATATTTTTTTTGCTTTATAAACTTTAAATCGTTGGTTTATTTTCATAAAATTCCATAAAATCTTCTATTGCTTTTTTCTAAATCTTAAAAACTTCATGCATCACCGAAACTCTAATTTTAAAATGTTAAACCCAAAATTCAACTTCTAAACCTAAAATAGTAAACTCTAACCCCTTTAAAACCTTAAACCCTAACTTTTTTTAAACCTTAATCCTTTAAAACGTTAAAAACCATAAAAACACAAATATTTTAAATTCACACAGTAAGCAACAATTCATTAATCATTTAAAACCACAAATCAAAGATATTTTAAAGTGTCTAAAACCCTAGTTTCATGATTTCACCATTCAAACCTTAATTTGTTTAAGCAAAGAGTCTTACCAACCTTTAAAACATAAAACCTTAATTTATTTTATGAATTCCAAAACCTTAACACATGAAATAAAAAGACCCTAAATGGAAATAGTAGCTATAATTTGGATTTTTATTTACCTTATTCAATTCCATATTTGATCATGCTTTGTTTTATTTCTTGTGCTTTAATTTATTTAAGTTTAATGCTTGGTTTATTTAATTTATCATGGATGGATGTTTACTTTCTATTGATATTTAATATCTTTGATGAATGATTTATTTATTATGAATGGTTATTTACCTTTATCAATTTGTTTAGATTTCCAAATGTTGTAAGAGGTATGTTTCCACTTGGTGGGTACCTCATTAGATAAATATCATATAATTTAATTTTCTTTTCTATTTTAGAACCAATGTAAAGGGCATGTTTCTACCTTTCGGTGGGTGTCCTATTTAGGCATGGATGTAAGGGCATGTTGCCATCTTCGAATGGGTGTCCATTTATTTGCTTTGTTTGGACATTGATTCGATTTTAATATAATGATGCTTTCTTTTAATTATTGTGTGTAATATGGATAATGTTGTTATATTTAAGAATTTTATAATATTAAGACCTGTAAAGGAGGCATGTTCCAATGAACCGGGCGTTGTGGGGGGTGCTGGGCCATTTCTCACCTTCCCCACACGTACCCAACTTTTTGAACCCATTAGGGGGTTGGGGATTCCTTAGGAATCGAGTCATCCACCCCTTTCTTTTTCCTAGCCCATCCGGGTGGCGACTCCATTTTCTTCTGACTTAGGTCCGTGTTCTCTAAGGCCCCGAGCCTAAACATTGCCGAAGTCACAAGAACCATTCCACCTGGAGTGGGGGCAAAAATCCCCTCTCACACATTTACCTATGGAAATTGAGCATAATGCTTATTGGGCTATAAAATAGATTAACCTTGATCTAGCTAGTGCAGGTGGCAGGAGGAAATTGCATATCAATGAGCTAGATGAATGGAGATTACAAGCTTATGACAATGCATGGATTTATAAGGAGCGGACTAAGAAGTGACATGATGCTAACATTAATGAACAAAAAGAGTTTCAAGTTGGAGATCAGGTATTATTGTAGGATTTGAAGCTTCAACTTTTTCCAGGTAAGTTAAAATCAAGATGGTCTGGTCCGTTTACAGTCAAAGAAGTTTTTCCCTATGTGATAATCAAAATTACTCACCCAAAAAAAGAGAATTTTAAGGTTAATGGGCAAAGACTTAAACTGTATTTAGGAGGGAACTTGAGTGAGTTGAACGAGGGTTTATACTTCCATGACTAAAGATGAACCAATCTTGAATGTCCAACTAATACGACGTTAAAGAAGTGTTGGGTGGGAGACAACCCACTATTTTTATTTGTTTTTGATATTTGTTTCATTAATTTTTCTATTTTTAGTTTGTTTCATTGGTTTTTAATTCTTCTTTCACTGGTTGGTGGTGTGTTACTTTGAGTTCACTTAAATTTATTGAGGAAAATTTTCTTTTGAGGATTAATTTGAACTTGATTTATAGACGCTCGTGTTAGTGGGCATGTCATTTATTTTCAGAGACAGTAGCTATTGCACGCCCGTATCACTGGACGTGTCATTTAGATGGCAGCACAGTAGCTACAACATGCCCATTGACACATCCATGTCATTGGTCATGTTGTTTTTTTTTTAAATTTGAGATTTACAGTAGCAACCACATGCCAAGTGACACGCCCATGTCACTAGCCGTGTTGATTTAATTGAGTCACAGTAGCTATAACATGCCCACTGGCACGCCCGTGTCAGTGAGCATGTCATTTTAGTTCAGAAATAGTAGTTATGACATGCCCATAGATACGACCGTATCTATGGGCGTGTCCATGGGTTTTTAAGTCATGCCTGATTTTGAATCAGACATAATTTTCTCTCTCCTCTTTCTTTTTTTTTTATTTTCTCTCAAATCTTCACACTCGAAATCACATATCCATTCATCCTAGAGGGGATTTTGACTCCCATTTTGTGATTTGGAGGGGATTTAATCATTTTTTCTTCGATTTTTTTGCAATCTTCATGCTCTTCAGGAACAGACTCTTAACTTTTGAAATTTCATTTTGCTTCTTGAGATTTTTTTTGCGAATTTCACCTCTCGATTTCTTGTGATATGATTGAAGATCCTTTGTGCTTTGTTGATTGTTGGATTTGTTTTATTTTCTTGGATTCTTAGAGACTCTATTTTATTTTGTTTTTGATTTGTTTATTATCCATAGCCATTTTCTAGGGATTTTGAATTTTTTACTATGGGATTTCAAGTTTTATTCGAGTTTTGTGTATTTTAGAAAATTCTCTGGCCAGAAATGATTGTTGAGGCATCATTGTGATTTTTTTTTTGCTATTTCAAAATTCTATGTCCCTTTTTGGGTTGTTGAGGCACACATTGGCACACTGTTATTGATTGTTTATGCATCATGAGTTGAAATCCTTTGTTTTTGTTGCATTGTGCTACGGTGTTATTGACTTGTAGAAATACCGAGTATGGAGATTGCCTATTATGTGGATTTAAAAAAAAAAGTCTTGCCCTTGTTAAGCATTGGTTCATGGCACTTGTTTTTAATGCATTGCTCTTGTCGTTCTGGCTAAAATTTCTCTTTTTATTGTTTGATAATGCATTGCTATTATTGGTTTCATTGGGTTAGTATATTATGTCGCTCTTCTTGGATTGTTTGGTGTACTTTGTTTTGAGACTATTCTTATTTATTTTTCCAGTCCCCCTTTTCTATGTTTATTTAGTCTTATTTATAGGAAATTTTCGAAGCTTAATTCCAATTGTTTAAGGAAATTATCATTAATTAGTCCCATTCTCTCTCGCAGCCTATCACAGTTTTTGCCAGCAAATTTTTTTTTCTAACACAATTTTTTCCGAAACCAAATTCTAGGCCGCAGGAGATTCCTGTGGCCAAATGGCCCAAGGCCATTTCGTTCAACACTTTCGGCGACGAATTTTTTCGTCACCGATTTTTCTGTCGCCGATTTTTATTTTTATTTTGGTTTATTTATTTATTTTTTATTATTAATTTTATTTTATTAAAACTTATAAAAAAACAAATACTAAAATAAATATTATTTAATTAAAATACCACAAAAATTATTTTGGACTAAATAAAATATATTGGATCGGACTGGGTCAAAAATTAAGGGTCTACAACAACCTAAAGCATGATGTAATGCATTACTATGTATCACATATGGTTCACCTTCCACAGGAAGCGTAAGAACTAGAGCTTGAGTCAACATGTCTCTTAATTGCTCAAAACTCACCTAACATCAGTCCATCCACCCAAACTTCACATCCTTCTGAAGTAATCTTGTAATTGGGAAAGCTATCATGGAAAATTGTTTCACAAATCGATGATAATAACCATCAAATCCCAAAAAACTTCTAATCTCTGTCACATTCTTTGGTGGACTCCAATTTAAGATTGCCTTGACTTTACTCGGATAAACTCTAATTCCTTATGCTGAAACCACATGCCTGAGAAAGGTCACCTAATTCAACCTTAACTCACACTTGGAAAACTTGGCTTACAACTGTTTCTTTCTCAATGTTTGCAACATAATCCGAAGATGTCTATCATGCTCTTGTTTATTGTAAGAGCAAATCAAAACATCAAATAATAAACACCACCATAAACTGATCTAAGTATGGCCTGAACACCCAATTCATCAAATCCATGGATGCAGCTGGTGCATTCGTCAGTCCAAAAGGCATCGCTATGAACTCATAATGCCCATACCTTGTCCGAAAGGTAGTCTTTGGTACATCAACATCACTAACTCTCAACTGGTGGTACCCATATCTCAAATCAATCTTGGAAAACATAGCTACCCCTTCAACTGATCAAATAAATCATCGATGCAAGGAAATGGGTATTTGTTCTTAATGGTCACTTTATTCAACTGTTGGTAATCAATGCACAACCACATCATGCCATCTTTCTTTTTCACAAATAGTACCAAGTAGCTCCTAATTCACTAGGGTGAATAAATCCTTTATCAAGTAGCTCCTGCAACTGCACCTTCAACTCCTTTAATTTTGCAAGTGCCATCTAATAAGGAATAATAGAGATGGGAGCGGTACCGGGCATCACATCGGTACCAAACTCTACCTCTCTTTCTGAAGGTAACCCTGGTAACTCCTCAGGAAACACATTTGGAAACTCTGATATTGTAGGTATATTGTCCATTACTAATCTAGTATCTACTACATGAGCTAGATAAGCCTCACACCCCTTCCAAACCATCCTCCTAGCTGATATAGCTGAAAAAAACATAGATGCGAGGTGTCTCTACTCACTAGATACCACCACTTCTCTTCTATCATGTGTTTACAAAGTAACACATTTATGTGAAAATTTGGGTTATGGACTCGAGCTAAGTTCTGGACTTAGAAGAGATTTTAGGTTCTGGACCTAAGAAAAATTTGGGTTCTGGACCCGAGCTAAGTTAAGGACTTACAAGAGATTTTAGGTTCTGGACCTAAGGAAAATTTGGGTTTTAAACCCGAGCTAAGTTCTGGACTTCAAAGAGATTTTAGGTTCTGGACCTAAGGAAAATTTGGGTTCTGGACCCGAGCTAAGTTCTAGACTTAGAAGAGATTTTAGGTTCTGGACCTAAGGAAAATTTGGGTTCTGGACCTGAGCTAAGTTCTGGACTTAGAAGAGATTTTAGGTTTTGGACCTAAGGATAATTTTGGTTTTGGACCCGAGCTATGTTCTGAACTTAGAAGAGATTTTAGGTTCTAAACCGAAGGATAATTTGGGTTCTGGACCCGAGCTAAGTTTTGGACTTAGAAGAAATTTTAGGTTATGCACCTAAGGAAAATTTGGGTTCTAGACCCGAGCTAAGTTCTGGACTTAGAAGAGATTTTAGGTTCTGGACCTAAGAAAAATTTGGGTTCTGGACCTAAGCTAAGTTCTGGACTTAGAAGAGATTTTAGGTTCTGGACCTAAGAAAAATTTTGGTTCTAGACCCGGACTAAGTTCTGGACTTAGGAGAGATTTTAGGTTCTGGACCTAAGGATAATTTGGGTTCTGGACCCGAGAGATTTAATCATCTGCAAAAAAAAAATAATTATAGTGAGTAGCATATAAATTTTGTTTGCAAAAAATTTAGCTAATTTTTATACACATATCTTCTCCTTACCCCCTGCGTGTAAAAATATTTTTATAGTGCAAAAAATATTATATACACGCAAGTATTTAAATGATTAAATTGAATGATTGAATTTACAGTTTATTTACTGTGTAGTCACTGTTTATGCACTATTTACTATTCGTAAATAGTAACATACTATTTATAAATAGTAATTTACTATTGTAAATAGTAACTTACTATTTGTAAAAATTAATTGACTATTCATCAATAGTATTTTACTATTCATCAATAGTGAAAATTTACTATTAATCAATAGTGAAATTTACTTTTTTGAATTTTGTTTTTTTCTTTGCCGTTCCACTATATAAACAAACGAATTCCTTCATTTTATTCACAACAAATTTTCATTCCTTTTGTTAATAGCTATAATTATCTCAAATTTAGCATATAGTTTTGAAAAAAAAATGCATGCTTCAAGATCAGGAACTCATTCTAATGCTGAGTTATTGGAGTTTATTCAACATCATGAAGATGGGAATATTGATCTACTAGCCGGGATGCCGCTTCATCGTAGTTCCAACCAAAAGAGCCAGTGATTATATTTTTCTCTTCTTTTCTTTTTTTCTTCATTTATATATATATATATTATGTTTTTTAGAAAATTTAAGAATTTAAGTAGATAGACTAATGATATAATTATATGGTATTAACTTACCTGGCTCCGTGTTAGCATGATCGGTGCATTATTCGGGCCGGAGGGTGTATCTACAAAGCCCGACAATGGTATGATGTAGTGCCTTCTCGAGTAAGGCAGATTATCCGAGATTGCGGCTTTGAGAGCTTCATCTTACAACTACTATCCAAGGAGTATCTGATAGACCGGAGCGTAGTCCAGGCACTTGCAGAACGATGGTTGGACACAACTCATACTTTTCACTTGCCCATTGGAGAGATGACAATTGGCCCAGTCAACTTTGCTGCTATAACCGGCATTAGGTATAATGGTGTTCCGGTTCCTCTTACCAACAATATTTTGACATTTGAAGAAATTCAACAATTGATTGGTATGGAACAATCATATAAGGGGCCTTTTAAGATAAAAATTGAGCCAATTCATAGTTATTGGATGAACTACGAAGGACGGGTTCACAGAGACACGACCCAACAGTATGCTCGAGGATTTTTGTTATATTTGCTTGGGTCGACCATCTTAGGCAGCACTGAATCCGCCATCCATTTGTCAATGTTGAGGGCCCTTTCTTATTTTAGGATGGTACCACTTTATGGCTGGGGTAAAGCTGGTCTCGCCTGTCTTTACCTTGGTCTTCATAAAATTTACCGAAATAAGAAGTCTTTTGTTGGCTTTATGGCGGTTGTCGAGGTACTCTTCTTCCACCAATGTCAATTTCATTCTTTTCTTGTATGAATTTGATCTCTATTATTGTTGTAGGCATGGGCATATGAGCACAACCTCGTGAGGGTGCCTGGTATTTCTCGAGAGAGAGTCGGGTATCCGAGATTAAATTTCTGGTTGTCTGATCGTGTAGAAGTTCCAGGCTCTCACCATGTGCACACCCAATGCTTCGTGTTGAGCCGCTTGACCTGGGACCAGGTAAAATAGCATTAGTATGCTTTAAAATTTATGAAAGTTTACTTACCTTATGTTATTTTGCAGGTGAATTTGGCCTGGTGGAACCTAGAAGAATGGACAAACTGGACTCCCTTCATGAATGCTGCACTATCTGTCCAACATACTTGCCGAGTCATCGCTGGCTCGGTGTCTAGTGGATGGTTTCTCAGAGAGAGAGTTTATGAGTGGTTTCTTGGTCCAGAGCAGAGAGGGTCCCGATGTGTTGCCCGAAATATACTTTAAATATTATATCAATGCGGGAGGATGCATGGTGGTTGGCCCGACACGGTCATGATGTTGAGACATTTCAGCATCCACCGAGTGCATTTTATGCCCATTTTATTCAACTAAGCCTCTTGAACTTTGATGTATCGCCTATTGGTGTATGAAAAATTCCCTAAGAAAATGAGGGTAGAGATGAAGAGGAACATCATGGAGAGGTAGGAGAATTCGTTCCACATCTTGGGGCTAGCACTTCTCAGGTAAACCTTTACCATTTTTCCTTTGCAATTGCTTTTTTTTTCTTATCTTATTTTATTTTGATTCTTTAATGATTGTTGTAGGTTGTTGACTCATTTGATAATGAGGCTGGACCTTCTTTTACTGCTCCTTCATTTGCTCATTCTAGTTCGCCAGATAAGCCATCTCATCCGCAGGGCATTGATATGAATTACCTGGTAAGTTTTTTTTTTGTTTTAAGCTATATGTATGCATGATGTGTGCATGATTATTTATGTTCTTTCTCTTTTCCTTTTTGTCTCACAGCGGATGCTTGAAGAACAAAATAAGAAAATTCAAGAAGATGTTAGACAAAAGATCTCTATTTTGATCCTTGACAACTCAAATGGATGATCTATTTAACTTGTGTTTAAGAATCTTGTTGCAGGATTAGATTGCCTCAAGTAAAGCAAGACAGAACAATTCTAGCGGTCGCACCAGACCAGAATACGACCGCTACATGCAATTACAAAATGAAACCTTATCACAGTAGGTTTTGCGGTCAGAAGTTCGACCTCAGTCGCGACCGCGCCTTAAGAATGGCGGCCGTCCAAAATACTTGCCCGACCGCTACTCAAGGAACTTAAATCATTACAATCACAGTAAGGTTCGCGGTGACAAGAACGGTGAATGATTCGACCTTGCTAATCAATTTAGCGACCGCCCATTCAGAATCGCGACCGCCCAACAATTCAAGAAGAAATTGCTCAAAGAGACAGTAGTGTTCGCGTCCACAGGTGCGTCCAGAAGTTCGACGCGAAACTGTGAGTTCGATCGTGAGATTCTGCATAGGGCGACCGCGAGATTCAAATTATGGCGGACATTCAGTTTTGCTCTGTCAGAGAATGACATGTAATATGACCGTTGTAAACCCACTTGAAGATTCAAAAAGGGCGACCGCACCTCTACTTGGCGCGACCGTCCCGACTAACAAAGCATGGGCAAGAAACGGTCCGACAAACACAGCATGGACAAGATTCCAGCTGCAGAGCACTAAAATTCGACCGTTGTAGCTTTTTCAAAAGCAGCGACCGTCCCTTGTTAAAGGACGACCGCGAGAAGCATGAGCGCAACCATCCTTGCATGAAGGGCGACCGCGAAGTGCTTCGGACAGTTTAAGTAAAGAAGCTCTATTCTGCCAAGACTTTATTCAAAACTTCAATAACGGCTAGTAAGACCACATTGGCTATAAATACAATGTCTCTATGAGAAAACAAAAAAGAAGTGAAAAGAACAATCAAGAAATCAGATTTTCATAGCCAAGCAACAAATTTTCTTTTACTTAAACTTACAATTAAATTGTAATGAATGTTAGGTGTGATCATTGAAAACACCATTGTATAAGTTTGAGTGTAAGCTTGGGAAACACTTGGGTTGTGAGAGTGAGCCTTGTAAAACTCTTGATTGGGTTGTAAGTGTGAGCCTTAGAAAAACACTTGTGAAGTTAGGTGTGAACTTGTGAAAACACCAAAGTTGGAAGTGAGCTTGTAAAAACTTCAAAGAATAGTGGAACCTTAACAAGTTGTTAAGGAAGTGGATGTAGGATTGAGGTAAATCCGAACCACTATAAATCTTGTGTGTTCTTTCTTTCTTTCATTACTCAACCAACTTTCTATTCCGCATTTGTGTTTGTTGAGTTTTTTAATTTGCCATCATTTCGTAAGGAAACCAATTCACCCCCCCTCTTGGTTGCCATCTTGGGACAACAATTGGTATCAGAGCCCTGAGATTTCTTAAACTTAATTGTGAAATCTGATCCACTATGGCAACTTCTTCTTCATCAAGCTCTCATGGAAATCTTAACTCTATTCTTAGACCCTATTTTGATGGAACTGATTACTCATACTGGAAACACAAAATGTACTTGTTTCTAGATAGTGAAGGGATTGAACTATGGGATTTCGTGGAAAGTGAGTGGAAATCTCCTACTCATGAAGTTGACGGTATTCAAGTTCCTCTTCCCAAAGCTCAATGGTCAACTAGCAATATCAGAGATCGATTCAAGAACAATAGAGCTGCTTCCATCTTGATGAACTCCATTTCAAGAGAAGAAGGTGGAAGAGTTCAACATTTAACTTGTGCACATTGCATTTGGAAAACACTTGAAAACTACCATGAAGGTACGACTCAAGTAAGATTCACCAAAAAACAAATGCATGTTCATGAGTATGAGCTATTCAAGATGAAACCAAATGAAAACGTCACCGACATGACAAATCGCTTGCTTGCTATTGTCAATGAACTAAAGAAGTATGGCAAGGTATATGATCAAGGTGATGTAAACAGTAAAATCTTGAGAGCCCTAAGAGCTAGAAAGAACTTTGAATCCAAAGTATCATCCATAGAAGAAGCTCATGATCTCAGCACATTAAGAACCGACGAGCTAGTTGGTAAATTACTCACTTTTGAGCTGCACAGTGAAAAAGAAGAAGATCAAGGTGAGAAAGAAAAGAGAAAACCAATTGCACTCAAAGCAATCAAAGAAGCTGAGAGCTCAAGCAATGAAGGTACTGATGATGAAGATGAAATGGCAATGTTCTCAAAAAGAATCAATGAATGGAAAAGAAAGAAAAGATTACAAGCAAACAAAGGTACACCTCCTAAATTCTCCTTCAAAGATAAAGAAAAGAAAAATGAGGTAAAGTGCTATGAATGTGGAAAAACTGGTCACATCAAATCGGATTGCTACAAATTAAAGAACAAAAGGAAATGGGATAAAGAAAAGAAAAAGTCTCTCAAAGCCACATGGGATGACTCTTCTTCAAGTGAGGAAGAAGAAGAAGAAGGAATTGCAAATCTATGTCTCATGGCTATTGAAGATGACTCCAATGAGGTAAGTACTCAATCCTTTGATCTTGTAGCACATGATGATATAAATGATATAGATGATAGTGATTTGATTGAGCACATGAATTTTAAAATAGAAAAATATTATTCTAAAATGATGCTTTACAAAGAGAAAAACTCTAAGTTAGAAAAAGATTATATATGTTTAAAGAATTCTACCTTAGAATTGAAAACCTCAAATGAACACTTGATGAACACAATAGGAGAATTAAAGAAAAGCTCACATGACTTAGAAAAAGTGATTAAAGAGAATGAGACATTGAAGCATGAACTAAAAGAACTAAAAGAATCAATTTCCAGATTTCATAAAGGAAAGGAAGCATTGAACACATTAATTAATAATCAAAGATCACCTTCCTTGAAATATGGATTATGATTCAATGGCTCAACCAACATTGCACCTAGCAAACCAACATTTGTGAAAGCATCTACAACTAAAATTTCTGATGTTCATATCAAAGATGCTTGCACCAAGTCTAAAAGAACTAGTTATGGTTCACTAGGAGATAAAGCCAAAAATAATTATGCATTGTTGTTCACTAAATTTGCACAAAAGAAATCACATACTTGTAGTTGTATGTATAATGCAAAAAGAAAAATGCAGAAGAATAGAATACCATGGCAATGCACATATTGCATGAAATTTGGACACAAAAATTTTTCTTGTTATATAAGAAAGGCACATCTCAAGTTAGAAGGCACTTTTTCTACTAACCATCAAGGACCCAACTTCAAGTGGGTACCTAAAAGAAGATGATCACAATTGTTTTGCAGGTATGCCTAAAATCTACTACCAATGAAAGCACATGGCTTGTGGATAGTGGATGCTCAAGGCATATGACTGGAAATGCAAAGCTCTTTACAAGTATTACCTACAAACATGGAGGTAACGTAACTTTTGGAAACAATGCTAAAGATAAAATTCTTGGTGTTGGCTCCATTGGTTCTATTGGTAAGGATTTAATTGAAGATGTATGGCTTGTTGATGGTTTGAAACATAACTTGCTAAGTGTTAGTCAACTTTGTGATAAAGCATACTTTGTCGAGTTTGATTCCAAGGAATGCAAAATCACAAACTCAAATGATGTTATCATATTTAAAGGTACTAGAACAAACAACACTTACAATGTCAGCATACATTCAAATCATACATGTTTAATGTCCACTAATAATGATGCATGGTTATGGCATAGAAGACTAGGACATGCTGGTATGGATCAATTGAAATATATTTATAATGAGAACTTAGTTGATGGCTTACCTAAGATAAAATATGATAAAGATAGAATTTGTGAACCTTGTCAACATGGTAAGCAACATAAAAGCTCATTTAAATCAAAGAGTATTATAAGTACCTCTAGACCTTTAGAGCTCATTCATTTAGACTTGTTTGGACCAAATAGAGTTACAAGCTTAGGAGGCAAATCATATGCATTTGTTCTTGTTGATGATTACTCTAGATTCACATGGGTTAATTTCTTAGCTCAAAAGAATGAAGCCTTTAATTGCTTCAAAACATTTGCAAAAAGAGTTCAAAATGAAAAAGGATATGTGATCACATCTATTAGAAGTGATCATGGTAAAGAATTTGAAAATGAAAATTTTGAAACCTTTTGCAATGAACTTGGCATTTCACATAATTTTTCTGCTCCTAGAACTCCACAGCAAAATGGTGTAGTTGAAAGGAAAAATAGAACTTTAATTGAAATGGCTAGAACAATGCTCAATGAATATGATTTACCATCTTATTTTTGGGCAGAAGCCGTTAATACAGCTTGCTACATTGCAAATCGTGTTTACAAAAGGCATTTAACTAATAAAACTTCTTATGAGCTATGGAATGGAAGAATACCCAGAATTGGATATTTTAGAGTATTCGGATGCAAATGCTTCATATTGAATACCAAGGATAATCTTGGAAAATTTTCATCCAAATCAGATGAAGGCATATTCTTAGGATATTCATCATATAGCAAAGCATATAGAGTATTTAACATGAAAACTCTAGTAATAGAAGAATCAATGCATGTTGTATTTGATGAATCATCTAAACTTGATCAAAAGAAAGGTATTACTTTTAATGACCCTGCAGATAATCTTGAACCTCTTGAATCTATTGATGCTCCAAAGATCAATCAACTTGAAGAAAAGACTCAGGATCTACCTAAGGATTGGCAATACAAGAAAGATCATCCAAAGGAACTCATCATTGGAGAAACATCTAAGGGAGTAATCACTAGATCTAAAATTAATCATGTTGATGTTAATTTTGCTTTTGTCTCTCAAATTGAACCAAAAACTGTTGAGGAAGCTTTAAATGATGAAAATTGGATAACTGCAATGCAAGATGAACTTAATCAATTTGAAAGAAATAATGTTTGGCAACTTACTCCTAGACCTAAAGATCATTCTATAATAGGATGCAAATGGGTTTATAGGAATAAGCTTGATGAAAATGGTCACATTATTAGAAATAAAGCAAGATTGGTAGCCAAAGGTTATAATCAAGAAGAAGGTATTGATTATGATGAAACCTTTGCCCTTGTAGCCAGATTAGAAGCTATTAGAATATTACTTGCTTTTGCATGTCATATGAATTTTAAGCTTTATCAAATGGATGTTAAAAGTGCATTTCTAAACGGACTCATAAATGAAGAAGTTTATGTTGAACAACCTCCTGGATTTGAAAACTACAAATTTCATTATCATGTTTTCAAACTTACCAAAGCTTTATATGGATTGAAACAAGCACCTAGAGCATGGTATGATAAACTTAGTGCATATTTGCTTGAAAATGGTTTTGCAAAAGGAAAAGTAGACACAACTCTCTTTGTTAAAAAGGATAAGCATAACATTTTGATTGTACAAATTTATGTGGATGACATAATATTTGGAGCTACTGATGAAGCCTTGTGCAAAGAATTTGCTTCTTGTATGACCAGGGAATTTGAAATGAGCATGATGGGTGAACTCAAGTTCTTCCTTGGATTGCAAGTCAAGCAATGTAAAGATGGGATCTTCATCAACCAATCCAAATATACAAGAGAACTCATGAAGAAATTTGGAATGGATGGCTGCAAAACTAGCAAAACTCCCATGAGCACATCCTTGAAATTAGGTAAAGATGACAATGGTAAAGCAGTAGATGAGAAGAAATATCGAGGTATCATCGGATCACTACTTTACTTAACCGCATCTAGGCTTGATATAATGTATAGTGTATGTCTATGTGCTAGATTTCAAACCTGTCCTAAAGAATCACACTTGAATGCCACTAAAAGAATCTTGAAATATTTAAGTGGTACAATGCAATTAGGACTTTGGTATCCAAAGAACACATCATTTCATATTATAGGATTTTCAGATGCAAATTATGCAGGTAGTATCTTAGATAGAAAAAGCACAACAGGAGCATGTCACTTTCTTGGTAATTGTTTAGTTTCTTGGCATAGTAAGAAACAAGCATCAGTTGCTTTATCCACAACGGAAGCTGAATATGTTGCAGCTTGTTTTTGTTGCACACAAGTATTATGGATGAAACAACAATTGCTTGACTATGGTAAAGTTTTTAACAATATTTCCATTAAATGTGACAACACTAGTGCTATCAATTTGTCTAAGAATCCTATACAACATTCTAGATCCAAGCATATAGATATTAGACATCATTTTTTGAGGGAAAATGTGCAAAATCAGAACATAATTCTAGAATTTATTGAAACACAAAATCAACTTGCGGATGTCTTTACAAAACCATTGAATGAAGATAGACTTAATTTTATTAAACTTAATTTAGGAATGATTGATGGAAATACTTTGAATTAATTGCCTATCAATGAAGTTTCTATGTGCATGAATTTAATGGTTCTTAACACTCTAGAAATATTTTCTATCTTTCCATGAATCTTTCAATTTTTAAGTCTTTAGCAGTCGCTCCAGAGTCCTTTCGCGATCGCTATCTTGTCTGACAGTTTCATTCAAACTAATGACTCTGTGCGCGGTCGAGAAAATTTTGTGCGCGGCCGTACCAATTTGAATAGTTTTGACCGTTACAGACAATTTCTTCTCTCGCGAGCGTACTTATCTTGAAAATGGTCGCTAGACCTCATTTCGCGATCGCACCTTGTTCAATGTGCGACCGCACCCTGTACACTCTGCTCAAAAATTTATAACCGTTGGCTGTGTGACAGGTCGCAAATCTTGACTTTCAACAGTCATAAACGGCTATTTTTCGTTATTTCATCTATTTAAGAGCATAATAAATAATTTTCTTTGATATTTTGCTTTTAAAAACATTCTGAAACCCTAAAATCTTCTCCTCATCATCTGTCATTCAATTGAACCTCTGTTTTCCTGCTCTCTTCTGTTCTTTCTGTTTCAATGGCTCCCAAAAGAAAACCACCTCCAAAATTAAGGGTCAAGCCAAGAGAGTTCCAGGAATCACCATTAGAGAACCTGTTGTTGAACCTCCATCTCCTCCTCAATCCAAAAGAGGTGAGAAAATTCACAAACCTCACCACCAAACCTCTGAGGAAGACATTAGGTATGCTATGCTTAAGAAAAAGAAGGTTGAAGGCACCAAATCACCTTTTGGTGGAATGCTTTCTGCATTGGGCATCAAGGACAAAATTGAGAGATTGTTGGATGTCCTTGGATGGAGAAAATTTGTCTTTCCAGAAGAGGTAGGCTACTCTAGTCTTAGCAAAGAATTTCTGATGTCTCTTCAAATAGAAAAGAGTGCAAATTCTGCACTAGGGTGGTATGGAGTTAGATTTAAGCTCTTTGATCAATACCAAGCCCTATCTCTAGAAGATTTTGGTAGCATTTGGAACTTCCCTTCTGAAGGTATAACCTCTTACAATGACCAAATGTTCTCCAACCGAACCCTTTCTGATTTCTGGCAAGAAATTTCCATTGAAACTTCCTTTGAAAAAGAATCCAAAGCCAGACATATCAAAACTCTCACCCACTGGATGCTCCATAGGATTATCACTTATACCATCCACCAAAGAGCAGATGGAAATGAGAAAGTCACCAAAAGAGACCTCATCTTTATGTATGCTTTCACCCATAACATCAAAATAAACTCCACCAAGTTCTTGATAGACACCTTCTTTCATCATGCTGTTACAAGAACTGGTACATTCTTCCTATCCTTTCAAGTTACTCAAATAGCTAGGCACCTAAACCTTCTGAATGATTTGAACTTAGCTACCTTGAGAAACCCTTTCACTCTAGCTTCCAGTGCTATCACAATAGATTACTTAGAGCATGCTGGATGTGTTAGGAAAATTGAAGGATCATATGTATACTACTTTGGCAAGAAAGGAGTAATGGATAAACAAAAGAAGAGGCCAAGATATACAATTGAGGAAGAAGGAGATTCAGTTGAAGTTGTTGTGGAATTACCTCCAAAAGCAACTTCATCAAAAGTTGCTCAAGAAACTACTTCATCCTCCACTCAACTCATCCTCCAAGCTATCAAAACTCTTTCCAGGAAATTCTCCAAGTTCAAGAAAAGTGTCTCCAAGAGATTTCAGCACTTGAACAAGAGAATTGACCTTATATCTCATATGCACCATGATCTCTATGACATGCAAGGAAAATTGGACTTGCCTCAGTGCAACCTTGAAGATTGGGATATAAGTGATCATACCCAAAGCATTCCTGAAGAAGAAGAGTCCATCAGCACTAGCTCTGCCTCTGTTGCTCCTAAAGATAAAGGAAAAGCTCCTTTAGTTGAAGAAGAACTAGATGTAGATGATGACTCTGAATAGCTTAAAACTTTTTGTCTCTATTGTTTGCATTTTCATATGATTATTGCTTTATTTTCTGCCTTTGTACTTTTCTCTATCCTTAATAAACATGTTTGTTTCAAATGTTATTTGTTTTTCCTTATTTGTTGTTGTTTTGATTGTTGCTTTTAATATCTTATCCAATGGAAGACACATTTGTTTAAACATTTGATTTATTTTGCCTATGACAATGGGGGAGAAAATAACAACATAATGGAATGAGAAAATAACAACATAATGGAATGAAAAATAACAACATAATGGAATGAAACTCAGTAAACATAATAGGGGAGAAACAATGGGGGAGAAAATAGTACAATGAATTGTTTAAACTGTTTATACATAACCTAATGCACCAAGATTATCACAATGCTCTTAATCATGACTTATGCATAAATCAAGGGGGAGCATTTTAGACTTATTATTTTTTCATCATTCCATTTGAATTGCCAAAGTCAAAATGGGGGAGATTGTTAGACAAAAGATCTCTATTTTGATCCTTGACAACTCAAATGGATGATCTATTTAACTTGTGTTTAAGAATCTTGTTGCAGGATTAGGTTGCCTCAAGTAAAGCAAGACAGAACAATTCTAGCGGTCGCACCAGACCAGAATACGACCGCTACATGCAATTACAAAATGAAACCTTATCACAGTAGGTTTCGCGGTCAGAAGTTCGACCTCAGTCGCGACCGCGCCTCAAGAATGGCGGCCGTCCAAAATACTTGCCCGACCGCTACTCAAGGAACTTAAATCATTACAATCACAGTAAGGTTCGCGGTGACAAGAACGGTGAATGATTCGACCTCGCTAATCAATTTAGCGACCGCCCATTCAGAATCGCGACCGCCCAACAATTCAAGAAGAAATTGCTCAAAGAGACAGTAGTGTTCGCGTCCACAGGTGAATCCAGAAGTTCGACGCGAAACTGTGAGTTCGATCGCGAGATTCTGCATAGGGCGACCGCGAGATTCAAATTATGGCGGACATTCAGTTTTGCTCTGTCAGAGAATGACACGTAATATGACCGTTGTAAACCCACTTGAAGATTCAAAAAGGGCGACCGCACCTCTGCTTGGCGCGACCGTCCCGACAAACAAAGCATGGGCAAGAAACGATATGACAAACACAACGTGGACAAGATTCCAGCTGCAGAGCACTAAAATTCGACCGTTGTAGCTTTTTCAAAAGCAGCGACCGTCCCTTGTTAAAGGATGACCGCGAGAAGCATGAGGGCGACCATCCTTGCATGAAGGGCGACCGCGAAGTGCTTCGGACAGTTTAAGTAAAGAAGGTCTATTCTGCCAAGACTTTATTCAAAACTTCAATAACGGCTAGTAAGACCACATTGGCTATAAATACAATGTCTCTATGAGAAAACAAAAAAGAAGTGAAAAGAACAATCAAGAAATCAGATTTTCATAGCCAAGCAACAAATTTTCTTTTACTTAAACTTACAATTAAATTGTAATGAATGTTAGGTGTGATCATTGAAAACACCATTGTATAAGTTTGAGTGTAAGCTTGGGAAACACTTGGGTTGTGAGAGTGAGCCTTGTAAAACTCTTGATTGGGTTGTAAGTGTGAGCCTTAGAAAAACACTTGTGAAGTTAGGTGTGAACTTGTGAAAACACCAAAGTTGGAAGTGAGCTTGTAAAAACTTCAAAGAATAGTGGAACCTTAACAAGTTGTTAAGGAAGTGGATGTAGGATTGAGGTAAATCCGAACCACTATAAATCTTGTGTGTTCTTTCTTTCTTTCATTACTCAACCAACTTTCTATTCCGCATTTGTGTTTGTTGAGTTTTTTAATTTGCCATCATTTCGTGAGGAAACCAATTCACCCCCCCTCTTGGTTGCCATCTTGGGACAACAGAAGAGTTGGCCATTAGTCATCAATAGGCTTCCTATTTTGAAAATTTGTACCATCAATCAGAACAAAATTTCTAAGACTTCCGATTTTGAGGGATGAGGGATCCTGGTGCTTCTTCATCTAGAGGCCCCTAAAATGATGACCATGAGATCCTTTCATCCATTTCTTATGAGGACCATTAAATATCAAAACTCCAAGGTAATAGGGATTTTGGTGCTCCTGCTTCGGGCGAACTCGGGACAAGTAATTTGCCTCCTCCTCCAACAGGCGCTGATTTTTCAGGGCTTTATTTGATGACCTACCACCACCTTCTTAGTGATGTATAAATATTGTATCTATTGTATAAACATTGTACAAAAAGTAATAATGTCAATATATAATTTCTATCTTTACTATAACTCTCTCTTTTCTTTCCTTTTTTTTTACCATCATCATTTCCTTGCCCAATGTGTCCTTCGAGATTCATCATACTCCCCTTAACTTGAAAGCTTTGTATGAAAAAACATTATTTTTTGAATTTTAATTTTGAAATCAAATATTGGATTTTCTAAATCAATGTCAATGTACCTCAGGACTTGATTATTCTAAATTAACATATCTATAACATGACAACCCTAGTTACCATACTAAACTCGGGAATCATTTCTATTTAAGCAAGAATTGTTGCACTTCAGATAGGCACATACACATTACTTGGCCAAAGATCTCTTTTAAGTTTAAATATTATCTATCTCATGTGCATGCTTATCCAAACTATCTCCACTAATAGACTCTACCTACCAAAAGAGATCAACAGGTCTTTGATAGGCTTGAAATGGGGTATATAAGGGACACGAGCTTAAGTGAAGGCCATTTTGAGATAGGAGCTGATGTGACACAATGGACAAACCTTCACACTACAAATTTCTTGTTGGAACTTTAGATAGCTTAGAGCAATCTTGCTAGACACCAAATTCCTTCTATCTTCTTGGTATTAATCTGGATCTTGATTAGGACAGTCTTTGCCCTTGCAAAAAGTTTGGTACCCAAACTCATTTCTTTTCTTCTTCTCCCTTTTCTTTTTTATTTTTCGTTTTATTTTTCTTTCCCTTTCTTTGAGCATTTTATTATTTTGTCCTTCTTCCTTGTAGGACTGCCAAGTACAGAACTTTCAAGAATTGAATGGTCTTTCTCCTTTTTTCCTCCAATTTTGATCGAATCTTTGGTTGGGTTAGACCAATTCAAGTCAAAATGTCCTTATAAACCAAATGGAAGCCTTTTGCTATTTTGGGTAAAAGAGAACTCAGTTGGCTTTTCAAACTGCCTTTTTAAGTTTTATCTTTTTTTCCTCTTTTCTTTTTCCTTTTTTCCTTCTTTTTTTCCCTCTTTTTTCTTTTCTTTCTTTTTTTTTTCGGTTCTAGCTCTAAAAGAGTTGTCTTGTTTCTACCAACTTGGGGTTTCTAAAAATGGATGAGTAGAGTGACATAAATCTTCTTTAACAGGGATAAATCATTTGTTACTCTGATATTGTCTTGATAGATTGGAGATATTTAGGAAAACTTCAACTACCCTTATGGTCTTGATTATTCATTCCTTCCTTTGAACTTCTTGCCTCTTCATCTAGTGATCATAAGACTTGTCAAAAGTATCACAACAGCTCAGGGTAGATTGTTGAGGTTATATGCCAATGAAAAGAAAGCTAAAATTTTATGAAGGCTCAAAGGGACAACTAGGGATTGATATTTAATAGGGTGGATACTAGTTGTTGGCTAACCAAACAATGCCTAGATCATTTCTGCCCTAAATAAGCAGAGTTCAATTTCACCTTGAAAGTTTGTCAAAGCATGTTCTAAGACTAACTAGGACCTAGATAAAGGTAATTATGCAGGAGCCCTCTCTAAGTAAGCATACACAACTCAATGCTATAGAGCAATTACCTTATCTAGTAAAGTCATTCAAGTCATGATGCCTAGACACATTAATTTATGAATATCAAGCTAGATTCCTCATTGGTTGAGCACCAAAATGAATAAAGACCAACAAAAAATTTTTATGAAAGTAATTTATTCAAACAACTTTAAATTTAGAAAACACAATTGTTCTAATTAAATATTAAAGAAAGCAAAATAAATAAAGCAATATTCAAGCTAAGGAGAGTTTTTGAGTTAGAGGCAAGGATTTTTTTCCATGATCAAGTATCATTGCTTCATCATCCACAGTTAGTCTAAGCTTGCTTAGTAGCACATCATCTTTAGCAGCTTCTCTATCCATATCATCATAGGATGACAAGATAAAACTCTTCATGAAGGTTATAAGCGGTGGCGCCCTTCCAAATTTAGGTAGAGAATTATTATTATTGTTGTGCTTATTAGGCTCAGGCAGTTTACCATTATCGATTAGATTTTGGATCTCATGCCTCAATCAAGTACATCTATCAGTCTCATGTCCTTGAGTATGATGAAATTGACAAAAAGCCTTAGTATCAAATTTTGGGGGTAAAGGATTTGACAAAGGTTGAGGAGTCAAGGGTTGTAACAATCCCCTCTTTTGTAGCTTATTGAGAACCCAAGATAGTGGCTTCCCCAATTCTGAAAATTGCCTCATTCCTTCTTGTCCGGTGACATTAACATTAGCTTCCTTTTGTGTATTTTGATTGTTAGGCTGATAATTCTATTTTGTAGACAAATGGTTCTTCTCTCTTTCCCCTTGAACTTTTTCACTGGGGTGATAGCCGCCCTTATTGCCCCACTTAGACAGCACATGGTTCGGTTGGTCTCGTAGAATAGGGATTGGTCCCTCATTTTCCATTCGATCTCTATTAGTGAACATGTTCTCCACGGATGCTGCCTTAGCATTGTTAATGAGCTCTAGAATTTCAATCAACTGAGTCTTTATAATTTCAACCAATTGATCTTGTAGCTCGGCCATCCTAGCTTCGACAACTTCATCGATTATATCCCTTAGCTGGTTTGCATCCATCCTCCCAATGAAGCACTTGAATCAAAAATCAATGTTGTAGATGATATCGTTGTAAGCTCTTGAATTGTCGTACTCTAAGTCTGTGAGCCAGAAAGGATTAATAATATGAGATGCAAATGTATGCATGTATGCACAAACAATTAACAAACAAGGATAAATAGGACGCTCCTTCCAACCTCATAACATCCACACACGAATGGCAAGTCTCTTTTCCTAGGTAATATGGTTAACAAAATACCAACATGGGGTATCTTGTTTTCAAATAATTCCCTCGGACGTTTCAACCAATAGTTATATTTTTAAAAATGGAAATCAATTTATGATAATTCCCATTAATTAGGTTTTAATCCATTTATCCAACTAAAGTAGCTTTTATGCTATTTTGGATTAAAACTAAATTAAGAGGTTTATTATAAATAGATTTCTTACTTGAAAAAGTAACTGATGATTCATGCCAAAAACAAGCTCATGATTAATTATTTCTTAGCATAAACTAGGCTCACAATTGATTTTTAGTATTCCATAATTGACCTAAATAGATTTCGCTCGCAGGATAATTCTGCGAGTGAAATGGACCATGCCATTTCTCCCAAAGGAAAATCCTGCGGGCGAAATGGCCC
Source organism: Garcia nutans (assembly GCA_947685225.1). NCBI lineage: Eukaryota > Viridiplantae > Streptophyta > Magnoliopsida > Malpighiales > Euphorbiaceae > Garcia > Garcia nutans. The sequence goes on along the minus strand of CANTUV010000003.1, from coordinate 6,840,913 downwards.
GCAGGCCATTCCCCGCCCCTTGCCGAAGCCAACTGTGGCAAATTTTTTTGCCAGCGCAATTTTTCTTGTGGCAATTTCCTTTGCCAGCGCAATTTTTTCACAGCAGTTTTTTTTTTGCCAGCGAAATTTTCCGACGCAAATTTTCTAAAACCTAATACAATTAGGTTTCAGTTTCTTTTTCTTATTCAATATTGTATGCCGTGAGTAATTAGGATTAATAATAGAATTCTTCTATAAATAAGGAAGAAATCGAGAGGAAAAAATAATAAAAAATTGGGATGAAAATTGGGAGAGTTTGAAATCGAAATTGAGTGGGAAAGCAGTGAAATTAAATCTGACTTTTTGAGAGACGAAGAAGCAAAGCCATTAACAATTGATTAAAGGCGGCAACTGCCTTTGTTTTTGTTCATCCAAGAAGAATTATTTTTGGAGAAACCATCCAAAGGAGGTATGTATTAATTGTTATTTTTTTTTCACAGTAGCTAAGATTATGAAATTGTGTCTTTCAAAATGAAAAACCCTAGAACTTCAATTTAGTTTTTCTAAAGTTAAAAACACTAATTCGTTACTTTATTTTTCAAAAAGACTTAAAATTGTTATTTTTACTTCTTCAAAATCTTAAAACCCTAATTGAACATGTTTTTCTTCAAAACCAAAATTTGATTCTATTTCTTTCAACAAACCCTAAAAACATCTTTTCTATTTATATAAACCTTAAATCATTTTTCTACTTTCATATAATTATCATTTTTCTACTTTCATAAAATTATCAAATTGTTTTTTCCAAATTCTAAAAAATCTAAACATCCACCGAAACCCTAATTCTAAAACACTAAATCCAAATGCAACTTCCAAACCTAACATAGTAAAACCCTAACCCCTTTAAAACCTTAAACTCTAATTTTTTCTAAACCCTAGTCCTTTAAAACTTTAAAAATCATAAAAATACAAATATTTTAATTTCACACAGTAAACTTGAAGCCATAAATTAAAAGTGTTTTAAAGAGTTTAAATTCTAGTTTCACGATTTTACATCATAAACCCTAATTTGATTAATCAAAGAGTCTTACCAACCTTTTAAAACATAAAAACTTTAATATATTTTATTTCTCTTAAAGTCACAGTAGCCTAATTCTATAAATTCCAAAATCTTAAACACATGAAATAAATAACCCTAAATGGAAATAGTAGCTATAATTTGGATTTTTATTTGCCTTATTCAATTCCATATTTGATTATGCTTTGATTTATTTTATATGCTTTAATTTATTTAAGTTCAATACTTGGTTTATTTAATTTATCATGGATGAATGTTTACTTTTTATTGATGTTTAATACCTTTGATGAATGATTTATTTATGATGAATAATTATTTACTTTTATCAATTTATTTAGATTTCCAAATGTTGTAAGAGGTATGTTTCCACTTGGTGGGTACCTCATTAGTTAAATATCATGTAATTTAAATTGCTTTTCTATTTTAGAACCAATGTAAAGGACATGTTTCTACCTTCCGGTGGGTGTCCTATTTAGGCATGGATGTAAGGGCATATTTTCATCTTCGGATGGGTGTCCATTTATTTGTTTTGCTTGGACATTGTTTTGATTTTTAATATATTGATGCTTTCTTTAATTATTGTGTGTAATATGGATAATGTTGTTATACTTAAGAATTTTATAATATTAAGACCTGTAAAGGAGGCCAGTTCTAATGAACCGGGCATTGTGGGGGGTGCTAGGCCATTTCTCACCTTCCCCACACATACCCAACTTTTCGAACCCATTAGGGGGTTGGGGATTCCTTAGGAATCGAGTCATCCACCCCTTTCTTTTTCCCGGCTCATCCGGGTGGGGACTCCATTTTCTCAGGACTTAGGTCCGTGTTCTCTAAGGCCCCGAGCCTAAACAGTGCCGAAGTCGCAAGAACCATTCCACCGAGAGTGGAGGCAAAAATCCCCGCTCACAGTGGTGACTCCACTGGGGATAAGAGAAGTTGATTCCGTTGGTCTTTATATTATTCTATTCTTTCTTATAATGATATTATCCATTGGATCATATTAGATTGCATTATGTGTGTGAGTTAGGACGCCCGTGTTACTCGTGTTGTGTTATATAAGGGATACCATACTTTCACTCAAGGTATGGAGATCGAGTATGGCATAACCACTCATAGTCTCATACCATTTGGTATATACTTGCTATGGGACCTAAGCCTTTTTACCCAAAGACTAAAGCTCATGTAATTGGCCTAGTTACTTTCCTTAGGTTTTGCCCCAAATGCATGTTGTTTGACTATGGTTCATTTATCTTGGCTTAAATCATGGCTTATTTGGTTTGTTCTTTTTCTAATATGACCTAAGTACATTGTAAGCTCAAAATAAATTTTTCTTTAGAAAATCCAAAAGACCAAAGCTATTTTCAAAATTTTTCAAGATGGTCTTTGGACATAAAACTTTTCTAAAAACATATCTTGGGCTCATGGCCCAAATACTAAGCCCGAAATCGATTTTTCTAAAATCTTTTTATGGGCTTAGAAACAAATTATTTTTATCCAACCTCTCCTTACAAAGAGCTTGCAAAAATATTTAGGTCAATTAACAAATACCAAAAATCAATTGTGGGCCTAGTTTACACTAAGAATAAATTAACCATGGGCTTGTTTTTGGCATGAATCATTAGTTACCTTTTTCAAGTGAGAAATCTATCTGTAATAAACCTTTTAATTTAGTTTTAATCCAATATAGCATAAAAGCTACTTTAGTTGTTTGAATGGATTAAAACCTAATTAATGGGAATTATCATGGATAGATTTCCATTTTCGAAAATATAACTATTGGTTGAAACGTCCGAGGGAATTATTCGAAAACAAGATACCCCATGTTGGTATTTTGTTAACCATATACCTAGGAAAAGAGACTCTTCATTCGTGTGTGGATGCTATAAGGTTGGAAGGAACATCCTAATTATCTTTCTTTGTTGATTGTTCATGCATACATGCATACATGCATACATTTGCATCTCATATCATTGATCCTCTCTGGCTCACAACCCTGGATTATGACAATTCAAAAGCTTACAAAAATCCAACCTACACCGGAGACGAAGTATCTAGCAATGACTCAATCACTTGCTCACCAAAAATAATGGAGCCCGAACAAATTAAAAGGATGGTGGATGAGGCCCTCAATACCAAGATGGAAAAGATAAAAGAGGCCTTAGCTGAGACCATGAAGAACCAATTGACTGCAATCTTGGAGAACCATGTCGAGGCATCTGCTAGCACTAAGAAGCCAAAGGACAAAGGGAAGACCAAAGTTGGTGAAGTGGTTTTTGATGATGAAAAGGTGATCATTGATGATGATGATGATTGGGCTCCATACTACCAAGATGTTCAAGAGAAGAAGAAAGAACCGAAGGTTGTTGAGAAAGCAACAATTGAAAAGACCGAGACATCTGGTGTTGAGAAAATGATTGCCGATTTAGAAAAGAAATTTGAGAAGCTGAAAACCGAAGAGATGTCTAAGATCAATAAACTATTTAAGCTACATGAAGAAGTCCCGTACAAGTTCAAGATGCCATCCTTTACAAAGTATAATGGCACCGAAAATCCTCATCTTCATGTGAAGCAGTATATCACTGCTAAGCAGTCTGCCCGAGCTACTAAGGCTCAAACCCTAAGGTACTTTATGCTCTCATTGGACCCTGTTGTCCAAAATTGGTTCAATACCTTAAATGATGGAACACAAAAGAGTTGGGATCTACTTTACAAAGCCTTCATCCAACAATATGGATATAATGTTGAGTTGGAAGTTACTTTAATGGAAGTGGAGTCCATTAGGCAAAGGCCGAATGAGAATTTTGTAGATTATGTCAAGAGATGGAGAAACAAGCTGCTTTACTCAAGAGGCCTGATGAATCCAATCAAATAAGGATGATTGTGAGAGGGGTGTTGCCTAGTCTTCGTGAGAGGATGTCTCATACACTCATCCGTGATTTCAAAGACCTTATTCAAGCTGGTTTGCAAATTGAAGAATGGGAGAGAGAGAAGAACTGTTTTGCAACAAAAAGGAATGAGAAAGGGAGCTATCAATCTGGTAGCCAAAGCATGCAAAAGGCCATCCGTGTTAATGCTACTAACCAAGGAACAAGAAGACAATTTTCGGAATTAGGGAAACTGATGTCTTGGGTTCTCAATAACCTTAAAAAAAAGGGATTTCTACAACCCTTAAATCCTCATCCTTTGCCTAACCCTCTCCCTCCTAATTTCGACACTAAAGCATTTTGTCAATTTCACCAAATGCAAGGGCATGATACGGATAGGTATGTGAGGTTGAGACATGAGATCTAAAATCTAATTGATAATGGGAAGCTACCTGAGCCCAATAAGCCAAACACCAAAGACAACCCATTACCAAAATTCAATAGGGTACCACCACCAGCAACCTTCATGATTGGAGGAGGTTTGCATGAGGATTTTGTCAAGTCTTCTTTTCAAGATGTGGATGGAGAAGCAACCAAAGAAGAAGAGGTATTTGGTGAAATTAAACAAGCTATGATGGGTGGAGATGTAACACCCCCACATCCAATGCACACACACTACAATCACAACAATGTAGCATAAGTGCACCAAACATAGGGATGCTACGGTTTTCTTCAACATTCAAAACATTTTAAACTTAATACAATACCCTAATCATTATACATTATAGAAATTAAGTCATTGACTTAAAATATAAACATGTTAGATATACATATATACATTTAAATATTACACAGCGGAAGTTATAAATTAGGTACATATTTACATTATAAACATTACTTTACAAAATATAAAAGAAGTATACATGATTGGCAAGTCTGCTATGATCTTTAAGTCCTCAAAAAAAATCAACTCTTCACTGTCTACTCTCACTCGGTCTTGATGAACTCTCGGGTTCAACTCTACCAACTCTATTACCTGCGCGATCAAACACTATCGCGCTAAGCCAACGGCTTAGTAAGATAAAACATGCTAATGTTTTGCTTTGATGCAATGCAATGCCAATTCTCAATCCATATTATACATGTAACATCATATATGCAAAACTAACAACATGCCTTTACATTTCATAACTCAACATAAATAGACATATCATATTTCAACATCTTATCATATACCTCATTAGTATTCACTTAATCATTCATAATCAACATTAAGCAAAGACAAGCATGGGCCCAAGACACACTAATATGCCATTCAATTTTCAGAGTTAATGTTTTGGTTCTATCATCACATTTATCAATATCATAAACCCAACTAGGCTTCAAGGATTAGGTTCAACCAAGCTTCAAGGGGAGCAAAGCATGCTAAGCTTCAACCCAACTTGGCTTCAAGAACCAACCCAACCTAGCTTCAAGGGTGGTAACATCTCAATTAGGCTTCAAGGATTCAATCCAACCTAACTTCAAGAGATTGTTACACTTATTAGGCATGCCACCAACAACCAACTCTGAAAATGGAATAACACATTAGCCACACAATTCATTTATTATTCAATTATCATTTCCATTCTCAATTCTCAACAACATTTAGGCAAACATGCCTTATTTCTTTCAATTGCATCACATCATAGCCAACCACAATGGCATTGTCTCATATCATGTCTTATTTGAATTATCATTGCATCTTTGATATACATTTCAATATTCATTACTCATGAAACACATTACCATTTACAATACATAACATAACATTATTCAATCTCAACAATGCAATTAGGGTAAAGAACAATTGATATGATTCATAGCTTTAGAACCTTACACATGTAATTGATTATATCATTCATTGATTCAAGTGTATTTAAAATGTTTAGGGTTAGGTTTAGGGACCAACCTACCCTTTGAGAACCAAAGCAATGCAAAAAGAACAAGGAAGTAAAACCTTAACCTACACAATTGAGGGACACGGGCAGCCACTTGAGGGACACGGCCAAGCTTGTGGCCGTGTCACTCAAACCAATTGGACAGTAAGAAACACGGGCAAGGGACACGGCCAAGCTTATGGCCGTGTCTCTTAAACCAAAACTCACAGTAGCTAACACGGCTTGGGAACACGGCCGTGTCTCTCAAAACTAATTCAACACACGCAAAAGTTTCATGACTTGGCCGTGTCTCCCAAAACACAAACCCTAATATGCAAAATTCTCCTCCAATTGCACTCAAACTCATCAAACACCATATAACATGTTTCAAATGAATGAAATCAATGTTCTAAACACAAATTCTACATGTTTATCACAATATTCCTTATTAAAACACATCAACCAAAACATTTAAACATATACCATCTCAAACCCTAAAACCAACTTTACACTTGAACTTCCACTATCAAAATCCATTTAAACTTACAACCTTCACAACCAAACCAACCTCAAATCAATCTTTTAACTAACAATCAACTTTAACATTTGTAAATACATATCAAACACACCAAATCATCAACTCAACAATTCACCATACACCTTAGCCACAACTTCCAAATTAATAAAAGAAAACAAGAAATTACTTACTTTATATGAAGAAATTCCACAAATCTTTCACCAAATCTCTCAATTCCTTCATCAATTTGAGTATAGCATCAAGAACACTTCTCTTTCCCTTTGTCTTCTTCAATGGCCGGCACAAACATAAGAAGAAAAGAAAATTCAACAAAGTCAAATGACTTTTCTTCTTTAAATCTCCACCAAGAGATTTTATCCAAGCAATTACCAAAATGCCCTCAATCATATAACTAACTTTTTGTCTTATATAAGCCCATATATGCAATTACACACTCAACAATAAAATATCTTCTTCCACTAACCAACACCTTGACTCTTCTTTGACCCATTTATATGTTATATATATCAACATATACACAACATATACCATTCTCTCTAAACCCTAAATCCTTCCCAAAACACATATACTTTTCTTTTCCCAATTCTTTATCTTGCAATTTAAAACAACCACAATAACAACAACATACAAAACTTCTAGGGCAAAAATGAGGATATTACAATTCTCCCCCTCTAAAAAGAAATTTCGTCCTCGAAATTACCTGATATCAAGGCCGAAACAGCTGAGGATATTGCTTTCGCATGGTTTGCTCATTCTCCCAAGTTGCTTCTTCTTTTGCATGATTCTTCCAAAGAATTTTCACTAATGGCACTCTCTTGTTCCTCAATTCTTTCACTTCCCGTGTCAAGATAGCAACTGGTTCCTCTTCAAATGTCAAGTCTGGGCTCACTTCAATAGATTCAAATGGCAACACATGAGATGGATCCGACCTGTACCTTCTCAACATAGAAACATGAAACACATTATGAATACGATCCAACTCAGGTGGCAAAGCAAGCCGATAAGCCACTGGCCCAACTCTTTCCAATACTTCATATGGTCCAATGAAACGAGGACTCAATTTTCCTTTCCGACAGAACCTCAAAATCTTCTTCCAAGGAGATACTTTCAAAAATACCTTATCCCCAACATCAAACTGAATATCTCTCCTTTTCAGATCCGCATAAGACTTCTGTCGGTCCGAAGCTGCTTTCAATCTGCCTCGAATCAACTTCACTTTCTCTTCAGTTTCTTGAATCAAATCAGGCCCAATCAACTTGCTATCACCAAGTTCACTCCAACAAAGAGGTGTTCTGCACCGTCTGCCATACAATGCCTCGAATGGGGCCATTCCGATGCTGGATTGGTGACTGTTGTTGTAAGCAAACTTCACAAGAGGTAAGAATCTATCCCAACTTCCAGAGAAATCGATGACACAGCTTCTCAACATATCCTCAACAATCTGTATCACCCTCTCAGACTGTCCATCCGTCTGTGGATGAAAAGCAGTACTGAAGTGTAGTCGAGAACCCAAAGCTCTGTGCAAACTCTTCCAAAATCTTGAAGTAAACCTGGGATCTCGATCAGACACCAAAGAAGTTGGAACACCATGCAATTTCACAATCTCCTGGATGTACAGCTCAGCCAACCTCTCCAAAGAATAATCCATCCGAACTGGGAGGAAATGAGCTGTCTTAGTCAATCTATCCACAATCACCCATATGGCATCATGTTTCTTTTGTGTCAATGGCAAACCAGACACAAAGTCCATGGTCACTCTATCCTACTTCCATTCTGGCACTGACAACGGTTGAAGCAACCCAGTTGGAACTTGATGCTCTGCTTTAACCTTCTGACAAGTGAGACATTTCGATACAAACTCAGCAACGTCTCTCTTCAACCCAATCCACCAGTAATGCTGTCTCAAATCATGATACATCTTGGTGTTGCCCGGATGCATAGAAAACATCGACTGATGTGCCTCTTCCAAAATGACCCTCTTCAAATCAGCATTATCGGGTACACACAATCTGTTCTTGAACCATAGGCTCCCATCATTCCTCACAACAAAATCTCTACTCTCTCTATTCTGACAATCTGCAATAATCTTCTGAATCTTCTTATCAGTCAACTGAGCCTCTTTGATCTGATCCAACAAAACCGGCTTCAATTGCAACTGTGCCAATAATGCACCATCATCACAAAGTACAAAACTGGCACGCAAAGCTCTCAACTCAACAAGCAACGAGAGCGAGTAAACTGTTAAACCAGCTAAAGACTTCCGACTTAAGGCATCAGCAACTACATTTGCTTTACCTGGATGATAATCAATCAAACAGTCGTAGTCTTTAATCAATTCCAACCATCTCCTCTGCCGAAAGTTGAGCTCTTTCTGAACACCCAAATACTTCAAACTTTTGTGATCAGTGTAAATGAAACATTTCTCCCCAAACAGATAATGGCGCCAAATCTTTAATGCAAACACAATGGCTGCCAATTCCAAATCATGGGTGGGGTAGTTAAGCTCATGCGGTTTCAACTGACGAGATGCATAAGCTATAACTTTCCCTTCCTGCATCAGCACACATCCCAAACCACTATGTGACGCATCACTGTAGATCACATATGGTTTGCCTTCTACAGGTAAAGTAAGAACAGGCGCTTGAATCAACATATCTCTCAACTGCTCAAAGCTAGCCTGACACTGATCCGTCCACACAAATCTCACTCCCTTACGAAGCAATCTGGTGAGTGGAGTAGCTATCAAAGAAAACCCTTTCACAAACCGCCGGTAATAGCCTGCCAAACCCAGAAAACTTCTAACCTCTGTCACTGACTTGGGTGGACTCCAATTCAAAATTGCTTCAACTTTACTCGGATCAACTCTGATGCCTTCTGCTGAAACAATATGTCCAAGAAAAGCTACTTGATCCAACCAGAACTCACACTTCGACAATTTGGCAAATAACTGCTTTTCTCTCAAAATCTGCAACACAATCCGCAGATGCATATCATGTTCCTCTTCATTCCTCGAATACACCAGGATATCATCGATGAAGACCACTACAAACTGATCCAAATAGGGCCTAAACACCCTATTCATCAAATCCATGAAAGCTGCAGGTGCATTCGTCAGACCAAAAGGCATAACTAAAAATTCATAATGTCCATACCTGGTCCGAAATGCGGTTTTCGGAACATCTTCAGCTTTGACTCTCAGCTGATGGTACCCAGATCTCATATCAATTTTAGAAAACACAGCTGCATCCTTCAATTGATCAAAGAGATCATCGATTCTAGGCAAAGGATATTTATTCTTAATTGTCACCTTGTTCAATTGCCTATAGTCGATACATAACCTCATGGTACCATCTTTCTTCTTCACAAACAGCACAGGAGCTCCCCAAGGAGAAACACTGGGACGAATGAATCCCTTATCCAACAGCTCCTGTAATTGCACTTTTAACTCTCTTAGTTCTGCTGGTGCCATTCTGTAAGGAGTAATCGAGATAGGAGTGGTACCAGGCAACAATTCAATACCAAACTCCACCTCTCTCTCAGGCGGCAATCCTGGCAACTCCTCAGGAAAAACATCAGGGAACTCTGCAACTGTGGCAATGCTATCAATAGGAGAACTTCTTACTCTAGTATCTATCACATGAGCAAGATAAGCTTCACATCCCTTTCTAATCAACCTCCTGGCTGCAACAGCTGAAACAAATAAGGAAGCTAACTGTTCCTGCTCATTAGATACTATCACCTCTCTACCATCACTAGTTCTCAAAGAAACAATCTTCTTTTTACAATCCACCACAGCTCCATGTCGAGATAGCCAATCCATGCCTAAAATCACATCATATTCCTTAAATGGCATCTCAATCAAATCTCCAAGGAACTCCTCACCCTGCACCCTCACTGCACTATCCCGATGCACTTTACTCACAATCACACTATGCCCTAACGGATTTGTCACCAAAACATCAAATCCTAGGGACTCAGCATGCACATCAAACACAGGCAATACAGATGCACTAATATAAGAATGGGTGGAACCCGGATCAATCAAAGCAAGTACTGCAGTATCAAATAAAGAAAAAGTACCAGCTATGACCGCCGATGCATCCGGCTGTCTCTGCATAACATACATCCTCTGGGAAGAACCAACCTCCTCCGGTCTAGTTTCCCTGGATGTAGCACCACCTCTAGAATTGAACCCTGCTCTACCACCTCGGCTGGCACCTCTGCCTCCTCTACCTCCCCTCACACTGGCTCGAGAAGCGGCAGAATCAACTGGCATAAACTCCTGTCTCTCCGGACAGTCTCTCACAAAGTGATCCGGTGACCCACACCTGAAACAAACCCCTGCAACACCAGCCTTCCAACAAGGACCACCATGTGGCCTCCCACAATGGATGCAGATAGGTAAGGTGGATCTCTGAACCATAGGGGTCGGAGCACTTGCCACTGAAGCTGCAGGTCTATATCTTTGCCTCTGGAACTGCACTGATCTACCTGCTGGTCTCTGGCTCCTACTACTCCAAGGAACAAAACTTCCTCTACCCCTCTTTACTGAAGAAGACCCTGCCTCAAACTGAGGCCTTCTCACTCTGACCTCTTCCTCTGATGCAGCTGCAATCACTTGAGCCCTTTCTACATCTCGAGCTGCTGCCACTAGCTGGGAGAAATCGTGATATCTAGACCCGGCCACTAAGCACATGATAGAGGGTCTCAATCCCTCCTGAAACCTCCGGCATCTATCTATCTCATCAGCAATAATGCCACCAGCATAATGACTCAGTCTAATAAACTCAACCTCATATTCAGTTACAGTCTTGCTATCTTGCTTCAAGCTCAAGAACTCCATCTTCTTCATATCCTTATACTCCCTTGGAGTATACTTCAACTCAAATTCTCTCAAGAAATCAGTGTAAGACAGTGTTGGAGGATCATCCATAGAATGGGGCACCGTCTTCCACCAATCGTAGGCATCCTTCTGTAGCAAAGATCTTGCATAGTCAAACTTTTCCTCTGAGGTGGCTTGCAACTGAACAAATACTCTCTGAACTCTGTCAAGCCACTGTTCTGCCACAGCTGGATCAACTGTGCCTAAGAAATCCTCCGCTCCATATTTCCTCAGTTTATCATAATGCCTTACTGGTACTGAAGGCTGAGGGGGTGGTGGCTGTGGTTGCACAGGTGCTTGTCTCATAGCTTCCATCATATTCCTAAACCAGGCTAGCGGAACCTCATCACCTACTGGTCTACCCGACCCAGAAACAGGTGCCTCACCATCACTATCAACCCTAGCTCCATCCTCAGGAGCAACACTCTCCTCACTACCCTCAACCGATTGTCTCAAATGAGGATCCATCAACACCTACACTGCAAACACAAAAAAGGACACACCTTATTAAAGATCAGAGGTTGCCAATCCCAAACATATGTGTTATTTAAAACCACTTTTTAAGTAAAAATATTCTTTTTATTACATTTTACCTAGGTTGAGAATCTCAAACCTAGGCTCTGATACCAAAACAATTGTAACACCCCCACATCCAATGCACACACACTACAATCACAACAATGTAGCATAAGTGCACCAAACATAGGGATGCTACGGTTTTCTTCAACATTCAAAACATTTTAAACTTAATACAATACCCTAATCATTATACATTATAGAAATTAAGTCATTGACTTAAAATATAAACATGTTAGATATACATATATACATTTAAATATTACACAGCGGAAGTTATAAATTAGGTACATATTTACATTATAAACATTACTTTACAAAATATAAAAGAAGTATACATGATTGGCAAGTCTGCTATGATCTTTAAGTCCTCAAAAAAAATCAACTCTTCACTGTCTACTCTCACTCGGTCTTGATGAACTCTCGGGTTCAACTCTACCAACTCTATTACCTGCGCGATCAAACACTATCGCGCTAAGCCAACGGCTTAGTAAGATAAAACATGCTAATGTTTTGCTTTGATGCAATGCAATGCCAATTCTCAATCCATATTATACATGTAACATCATATATGCAAAACTAACAACATGCCTTTACATTTCATAACTCAACATAAATAGACATATCATATTTCAACATCTTATCATATACCTCATTAGTATTCACTTAATCATTCATAATCAACATTAAGCAAAGACAAGCATGGGCCCAAGACACACTAATATGCCATTCAATTTTCAGAGTTAATGTTTTGGTTCTATCATCACATTTATCAATATCATAAACCCAACTAGGCTTCAAGGATTAGGTTCAACCAAGCTTCAAGGGGAGCAAAGCATGCTAAGCTTCAACCCAACTTGGCTTCAAGAACCAACCCAACCTAGCTTCAAGGGTGGTAACATCTCAATTAGGCTTCAAGGATTCAATCCAACCTAACTTCAAGAGATTGTTACACTTATTAGGCATGCCACCAACAACCAACTCTGAAAATGGAATAACACATTAGCCACACAATTCATTTATTATTCAATTATCATTTCCATTCTCAATTCTCAACAACATTTAGGCAAACATGCCTTATTTCTTTCAATTGCATCACATCATAGCCAACCACAATGGCATTGTCTCATATCATGTCTTATTTGAATTATCATTGCATCTTTGATATACATTTCAATATTCATTACTCATGAAACACATTACCATTTACAATACATAACATAACATTATTCAATCTCAACAATGCAATTAGGGTAAAGAACAATTGATATGATTCATAGCTTTAGAACCTTACACATGTAATTGATTATATCATTCATTGATTCAAGTGTATTTAAAATGTTTAGGGTTAGGTTTAGGGACCAACCTACCCTTTGAGAACCAAAGCAATGCAAAAAGAACAAGGAAGTAAAACCTTAACCTACACAATTGAGGGACACGGGCAGCCACTTGAGGGACACGGCCAAGCTTGTGGCCGTGTCACTCAAACCAATTGGACAGTAAGAAACACGGGCAAGGGACACGGCCAAGCTTATGGCCGTGTCTCTTAAACCAAAACTCACAGTAGCTAACACGGCTTGGGAACACGGCCGTGTCTCTCAAAACTAATTCAACACACGCAAAAGTTTCATGACTTGGCCGTGTCTCCCAAAACACAAACCCTAATATGCAAAATTCTCCTCCAATTGCACTCAAACTCATCAAACACCATATAACATGTTTCAAATGAATGAAATCAATGTTCTAAACACAAATTCTACATGTTTATCACAATATTCCTTATTAAAACACATCAACCAAAACATTTAAACATATACCATCTCAAACCCTAAAACCAACTTTACACTTGAACTTCCACTATCAAAATCCATTTAAACTTACAACCTTCACAACCAAACCAACCTCAAATCAATCTTTTAACTAACAATCAACTTTAACATTTGTAAATACATATCAAACACACCAAATCATCAACTCAACAATTCACCATACACCTTAGCCACAACTTCCAAATTAATAAAAGAAAACAAGAAATTACTTACTTTATATGAAGAAATTCCACAAATCTTTCACCAAATCTCTCAATTCCTTCATCAATTTGAGTATAGCATCAAGAACACTTCTCTTTCCCTTTGTCTTCTTCAATGGCCGGCACAAACATAAGAAGAAAAGAAAATTCAACAAAGTCAAATGACTTTTCTTCTTTAAATCTCCACCAAGAGATTTTATCCAAGCAATTACCAAAATGCCCTCAATCATATAACTAACTTTTTGTCTTATATAAGCCCATATATGCAATTACACACTCAACAATAAAATATCTTCTTCCACTAACCAACACCTTGACTCTTCTTTGACCCATTTATATGTTATATATATCAACATATACACAACATATACCATTCTCTCTAAACCCTAAATCCTTCCCAAAACACATATACTTTTCTTTTCCCAATTCTTTATCTTGCAATTTAAAACAACCACAATAACAACAACATACAAAACTTCTAGGGCAAAAATGAGGATATTACAGGAGAAGTAACAATTTGTGTTGTCAACGGGTTTTGGGATTCAAGCGATAGTGATGATGGTATTGTATACAAGAAGGAGGAGTGGACTTGGTCCGAGCCCGAAGAAGATGAGGTTATGAACACTAGATCCGGTAAACCTTATGCAAGGCCACCACCTAAGGAGGTAGAAACTAATAAGAGAAAGGAAGTTGAAGTAGAAGAAGATGATGCTGTGCTCAAGCAATTGAAAAGAACCCAAGCGAGTGTTAGCATTTGGGACTTATTAGCTACTTCTAAAATGCACCGAGAAACTATGGCCAAAGCCTTAGCTAGCATTCCAATTTCTACCTCCAAGACATCGGAGGAGTTGATCAACTTCATAAAAATTGGAGGGGTAATGAAATGTGAAGAGGTTCAAGAGAAGAGCGAAGTTAATATGGGAGCAGTTTCTTTTTCATATGTGGATTTACCGGAGGAGGGGAGAGACCACATCCACCCTCTCTTTATCAAAATAGAAGTCAATCCCAGAGGACTACATGTGTAATGGTCGATGATGGGTCCACCATAAATGTTTGTCTAGTTAAGAAATTACCAAAGCTAGCTATATCAACACGGGATCTAAATCCGACTAAAGTAACAATTCGGGCTTATGACAACACTAAGAGGCATGTTGAAGGAACTTTCAAAGCTGCTGTTAAGGTTGGTCCAATTGAATCTATTATTGAGTTTGTTATTTTAGACATACCGGTTACCTTCGCCTTACTCTTGGGGCGACCACGGTTTCATCCTCTTTGTGGAGTTCCTTCCACCCTTCATCAAAAGATCAAGTTTCCCAACAGAGATGAGACAGTGGTCATTGAAGCTGAAGATAATGAGATTGTTAATGCTCTAATGATTGAGAGACCTCTCAATGGTTTTCAAGTAGCTGCAATTTTTGATGATGAAGTAGTGGACTCCAAAATCTTGAATATGATGAAGAACATGAACTACCTTCCCGGAGCTGGTCTTGGAAAAGGTAAGGCCGATTTGACAAAGTTGCCAGATTTTAGAACTCAAACTTCTAAGAAAGGGTTGGAATATGATAAAGACAATGATGTCCAGCCAAAGAAGAGTGAGAAGATGAGCTTCCCATCACTTGAAGAGATCTTTGTCAAGGCTCCAGATATGGGACCACTCCAAGGAAAGCCCGAGCTGATCATGTTCATGGGTAAGTTAATCCTAGGTTTTGACATTTTTGCAGATGTTGCTAAGCTAGTGGAGCAAGTGAAGAAAGAACTCACCCTGCCAACCAGCAAAGAATCCAATCCAAAAGAGAAGAATGAAGTTGTCCTAAAAGCTGAGAAGACTCCGAAAGAGATTGCTGCCCTGGTCAAAGAAAAGTTTAAAGACATCCTGCTTTATGATTTTGAGAACAATGATTTTGATTTTGATTTTAATTTGTTTGCTTTGTATGAGGATGATGATGTTTTCTTTTCCAAAATGAATGCAATAAAATCTAATTTTGCTTACTTGTGTGATGTTTCTCCTGATGGTTGCATACATTCAAATAGCAGTTACATGAGCATCTTTAATATTAATTCTGTTAACACACAATCATTAAATTTGGGAACAACTGAAAATCCTAAAAATATTAGCATAGCATCTGACCTTACTCCTAATGAGAGAGAGAGATTTGAAAAAATATTCAAAAAAATATGAAGAAGTGTTTGCTTGGTCTTATGAGGATATGCCTGGAATAGATCGAGACATAGCCGAGCATCATATTCCTACTTACACTCACATAAAACCTGTCAAACAAAAGCTTAGGTGATTAAGACCTGAGTGGGCTGAATTGGTTAAAGAAGAGGTCACTAAGCAAATACAAGTGAAGTTCCTTGAAGTGATAGAATATCCAGATTGGTTAGCCAACATAGTACCCGTGCCAAAGAAAGATGGAAGAATAAGGGTCTGCGTGGACTATAGAGATTTAAACAAGGCTTCCCCTAAAGATGATTTTCCTTTACCTCATATAGATGTCCTCATTAATAGTGTAGCCTCTAGCATGCTACACTCATTTGTAGATGGATTTTCCGGATACAATCAAGTGTTAATGGCCCAAGAGGATAAAGCTAAAACTGCTTTCATTACTACATGGGGTATATTTTGTTATAGGGTGATGTCGTTTGGCTTAAAGAATGCTAGAGCAACCTACCAAAGGATGACCACCACACTATTTCATGACATGATGCACAAAGAAGTTGAAGTATATGTTGATGATATGATGGTCAAATCGGATACAAGGGAACAACACTTCCAAAACTTATTATTCTTCGATAGAGCTTTGAAATATAAGCTAAGACTAAACCCAAAGAAGTGTGTATTCAATTTTACTTCAGGCAAATTATTAGGACATGTGATTGGTCCAAATGGCATTGAGATTGATCCTGACAAAGTTAAAGCAATCAGGGATATGCTAGCCCCAAAGAGAGAGAGAGAAGTTCAGGGATTCATTGGTAAACTGCAGTACATTAGCAGATTTATAGCAAAGCTCACAACAATCTGTGAGCCTATCTTTAAATTGCTTAAAAAGAATCAGCCAGTCACATGGAATGAAGAATGTCAAAAGGCCTTTGAGCGAATAAAAGAGTATTTGTTGAATCTGCCTGTTTTAAAACCACCTAAACCCGGCAAACCTCTATTACTATACTTAGCAGTAGAAGAAGAGTCAATAGGAGCCAGGCTAGCCCAAGCCGATGAGTCAGGGATTGAGCATGCAGTTTACTATTTGAGTAGAAAGTTCCTACCTTATGAAATTAAGTATAGTATCAATGAAAAGACATGTATAGCCGTGGTTTGGTCTTCTAAGAATTTTCGGCATTACTTTCAATCATATAGCATGCAAGCAATTTCCAGGCTGGATCCATTGAAGTACTTAAGGGAGACACCCTCTTTGATTGGGAAATATGGTCGATGGTTGATAATATTAGAAGAATTTGAGATTGAATATGTAACCAGGAAAACAATCAAAGGAAGAGCGGTGAAAGAATTCCTGGCCCAACAACCATTACCAGATAGCGAAGAGGTAATCTTGGAATTTTCGGATGAACATTTAGTAGCAATTGAAGTACAAGGGTGGAAAATGTATTTTGATGGAGCAGTAAACAGGAAAGGAGCATGTTTAGGAGTTATAGTAGGATCGCCCAAAGGGGAACTCATCCCTTTAGCCAAAAAATTGAAATTTAGGGCAACCAATAATATTATGGAATACGAAGCTTGTATTTTCGGTTTGGAAACCCTAATGATTATGAAGGTGGATAAGGTGGAAGTTTATGGCGATTCATTGCTAGTAGTATCCCAAGTAAATGGAGAATGGGAGTTGAAAGAAGAAAAATTAAAACCATACCACCATTACTTGACCATGATGAAGAAGAACTTTAAGGAGTGTAGGTTTATACACATATCAAGAGAAGAAAATAAGATGGATGATGCCCTAGCCACATTGGCTTCGGTATGGGAAAACCCTATTAGCCTATTCCTTAAGCCTCTAATCTTGACCAATTCATCAACTCCTTGCTATGAATATGAAACAATCATGGAAATTGATACAGACCATGATGTGTGGTATGATACTATAAGACAATTTTTTAGAGGAAAAAGAATACCTGCCGGGGGCAAAAAAGAAAGAGAGAAGAGCCATAAGGAGGTGGTCATTGCAATACATCACCTTCCGTGGAGAGTTATATCAAAGATGGCCTGATGGAGTGCATTTGAGATGTTTAAGAAAGCCTGAAGTGGAACGTATCATGTCAGAAATACATGCGGGAATTTGCGGTCCGAACATGAGTGGTTTGGCCCTAGTTAAGAAGATTATTCGACAAGGTTACTACTGGTTGACCATGGAGAAAGATTATATTGAGTTTGTCAAGAAGTGCCAACAATGTCAAATGTATGGTAGCTTGAATCACATGCCTCCTGAAGAATTGCATTCTATGTCTTCACCCTGGCCATTTGCCACCTAGGGTATCGACATTATAGGAGAGATACATCCGACAGCTTCAAACGGCCACCATTTCATTGTGGTAGCAGTAGATTACTATGGGTCGAAGCCAAATACTTCAACAAGCTGGGTGCAAGCCAAATGGCTAGGTTTATTGAAAAGAGCCTCATCTGCAGATATGGGGTCCCACACAGTGTGATATCAAATAATGGGGCACAGTTTTAAGGAGCAGTTAAGGATTTATTCTCGAAGTATCAAATCCATCATCATCGATCCTCTCCTTATAGACCAAAGGCTAATGGTGCGGTTGAAGCAACAAATAAAACAATTAAGCAAATTCTATCCAAGATAACCAAGACTTACAGGGATTGGTCAGAGATGCTTCCCTTTGCTTTGTAGGGATATAGGACAAGTGTGCGAACACCTACTGGAATGACACCGTTCTCTTTGGTTTATGGGATGGAAGTAGTATTGCCAATTGAAATTGAGATCAAGTCGTTAAGAGTAGTCTTGGAAGCTGAACTGCCTGAAATGGAATGGGTAGCAAGCAGATACACACAGTTAGCTCTTCTAGAAGAGAGAAGGTTAAAGGCACTGTATCATCATCAACTGTATCAAAAGAAGATAGCTCGGGCCTACAATAGAAGGGTTAAAATTAGAAATTTTAGAGTCGGGGATTTGGTATTGAAACAATGTAAGCCTAATGTATCTGATCCAAGAGGAAAGTTTAGGCCTAGCTGGGAAGGGCCATATGTCGTGAAACAAGTCATGAATAAAGGTGCGGTGAAGTTATCAGACATGGACGGGAACAAATTTAGTGAGCCAGTAAACATTGACAGGTTGAAGAAGTTTTATGTATGAAAAATAAAAAAGAAAAAGAGCTCGCTAGGTTGAAAACCCAAAAAGGGCAGCCTGGGCAAAAGTTAGAGCAGTCCGCTAGTTTCGAAAACCCGAAAGGGCGGGCTAGGCAACAATTAGGGCTAAATGAGAGAAAATCGTCAATTAGAAAACCCGAAAGGGCTAATTGGCAACAGGAGTAATCTTGTGTATGCTGGCTTTATGTTTGGCTGTTCCCCAATTTAATAAAATATAATTAATGTTAAAATTGTTCTATGTGCACTGTTATAAGTATTTGACCAGATATGGATGAAATAAATAAACACAATAGCAAAAGATGATGACAAATTATAAATGGAAAAGAAGCATCTTTTATTACTTTAATTATTTTTCATCTTAACAATACACTTTCTGAATTGACAAATGTAAGATCTATGGCAGTCGATAAATATAACATGCAAGCTAGCTTTGTCTCAGCTGATCCAAGTAGGCTTCAGTCAAACAAGGCATGTCTAAGTAGAGAGTAAAGTCAGAATCGCAAGGCTCAGCTCCGTACTGACGGCCAAGTCGGTGAGGATCATAGCATGTACCTTGACGAAGAGCGGCAAGGGGAACATACATCAAGTATGTCCGCATGGTGATATGAGAAATTTTCCACCAAGGTATCAACCAACGGATATTGACTTCAGAGCGTGAGTAGATCTAGTCAACCCAGTCAGCATATTAAGAAGTAGGATGGAGTAGCTTCCTAGCAGAATGATGACATGGCAGGTATCTGGCAAAGTCCATGGATGGAGTATCAAGCAAACAAAGACACTCCTGAAGCCAAATCTATGAAGAAAGAGTTAAAAAAAAGTTCGCTAAGTTGAAAGCCTGCAAGGGCAACTTAGGCAAAAATTGGGACAGCTCGCTAGTTCTGAAAACCCACATGGGCGGACTAGGCAAAAATTACAGCAATAAAAAAGGAAAAGGTCCGCTAAGTTGAAAACCCGCAAGGGTAGCTTAGGCAAAAATTAGGACAACTCGCTAGTTCCGAAAACCCACATGGGTGGACTAGGCAAAAATTAGAGCAATAAAGAAAAGAAGAAAAAGAAAACCTAAATTGAAAACCTGAAAGGGTAGTTTAGGTAATTACCTGAAGCAGCAACGGACTCCCAGTTAGTCTCTTTGACAATCCTAATTTAAATCGGTCTAATCCAACTAAGGTCTCGACTAAGATCACAGGTACCGGTGACAAGCCTCCTTCCATTTGGTCCATAATATCCAATACTCATGGATTAATATCGCCGTCGGAAGAAACAAGCAAGAATTGGCCTAGCAAGCAAAGACCGAGCATGCATCCCCATGCCTTAGTAGGGGCCAAATGAGAGAGACAAAATTCAATCAAAGGAGCAAGTAGAATTTTTTCACCTCTCATCAACCAAAGAACTTCAGGTTTTGGAATTTGAAATAACATCTGCATCTTCTATTGAGTATTGGAAATCAATGTGGGTAACGCCATTTGTTGATTATTTGGATATCCAAGGATGGCCTAAAATTCTTCAATCAAGGGACATATTTCAAAGCCATTAATTCTAAATACCCTAAAATACGTATCCCAAAAGGAAGCCACGACATGTAAGAAGGAGTAGTCCAATTTAACATTTTGAAAACATTTTAAAACATCAAGTTTTGAAATTTGCTTCCAATGAATGGCATCTGTAGACCCTTAATTTTTTACCCAGTCCGGTCCAATATATTTTATTTAGCCCAAAATAATTTTTGTGTTGTCCAAAATAATTTTTATGGTATCTTGATTAATTTAATATTTATTTTAGTAAAAAAAGATGAAATGAACAAAAAGTTCAAAAATAATAAAAAATAAAAAATAACAAAAAAAATAGGGGATGAAAAAATTGTCGCCGAAGTCAGCGCGGGCCCGTGGGCATTTCACCCTCAGGAAACTCCTGCGGGCGAAATTGCCCAGGCCATTTCGCCCGCAGAATTTTTCTACGGGTGAAATGGCCTACGGGCCCGTTTCGCGGGCTGCCGCAGCCAGCTGCGGCAACTTTTTTGCTAGCGCAATTTTTCCACAGCAATTTTTTTTTCTCTAGCAAAATTTTTTCGACGCAAATTTTTTGAAACCTAATACAATTAGGTTTTAGTTTCCTTTTCTTATTCAATAAAGATGCCGTGAATAATTAGGAATGAAGGATATAAAACTTCTATAAATATGGACTAAACAACAAAAAAAAGGGAGGGAGAAATCAAGAAAATAGGACAGAAGCTAGAAAATTGAAAAAGGGAAAACCGAATCTGTGAAGGAAACATTAATCAAGCTGATTTTTTGAGAGAGGAGGAAAGCAATTCAAATAATTCATCAAAGTCATCAACTGCCTAAATTTTTTGGGTGTAACTCACGAACCAAGGTTTAAGCTCCTAAATTCTTTTTATTTTTTTTACAGTAGCTTAATCATCACTTTGTTTCTTTTAATTCAAAAATTTTAGGACCTCAATTCACTTTTTCTAAAGTTTGAAAACCTTAATTCGTTGCTTTGTTTTCCAAAAAGTTTAAAGTTGTTAGTTTTGTTTCTTCAAAACCCCAAAACCAAAATTTGTTTTCCAAATTTTCAAAACTCTAAATTGTATTATGTTTCCTTCCAAAACCCTTAAAAATATCTTTTTTGTTTTTTATAAATTTTAAATCATTTTGTTTAAATTCATAAAACTTTACAAAATTATCAATTGTTTTTTCCAAATTCTAAAAATAACTCATTACCCGAAACCCTAATTCAAAAGTCTTAAAACCCTAATTCAATTCCAAAACTCAAAATAGTAAACCCTAACCCCTTTAAAACCTTAAACCCTAATTTTTTCTAAACCCTAATCCTTTAAAACTTTAAAACCATACAAACACAAATTTTACAATTTTGCACAGTAAGTTTGAAACCATAATTCAATGAATAGCCATAAACCACAAATCAAAAATGTTTTAAAGTGTCCAAACTCTAGTTTCATGATTTCACCATTCAAATATTTATTTAGTTAATCAAAGAGCTTTATCAACCTTTTAAAACATAAAACCTTAATCTATTTTAATTTCTTAAAAAAACTCACAGTAGCCATAATTTAGACTTTTATTTGCTTTATTCAATTCTATATTTGATTATGCTTTGATTTATTTTATATGCTTTAATTTATTTAAGTTCAATGCTTGGTTTATTTAATTTATCATGGGTGGATGTTTACTTTCTATTGATATTTAATATCTTTGATGAATGATTTATTTATTATGAATGGTTATTTACTTTTATCAATTTATTTAGATTTCCAAATGTTGCAAGAGGTATGTTTCCACTTGGTGGGTACCTCATTAGTTGAATATCATGTAATTTAAATTGCTTTTCTATTTTAGAACTAATGTAAAGGGCATGTTTCTACCTTTCGGTGGGTGTCCTATTTAGGCATGGGATGTAAGGACATGTTTCCATCCTTGGATGGGTGTCCATTTAATTGTTTTGTTTGGACATTGTTTTGATTTTCAATATATCGATGCGTTATTTTTATTATTGTTTGTAATATGGATAATATTATTATACTTAAGAATTTTATAATATTAAGACCTGTAAAGGAGGCCGGTTCCAATAAACCGGGCGTTGTGGGGTTGCTGGGCCATTTCTCACCTTCCCCACATGTTCCCAACTTTTCGAACCCATTAAGGGGTTGGGGATTCCTTAGGAATCGAGTCATCCACCCCTTTCTTTTTTCCCGGCCCGTCTGGGTGGCGACTCCATTTTCTCCGGACTTAGGTTCGTGTTCTCTAAGGCCCCGAGCCTAAACAGTGCCGAAGTCGCAAGAACCATTCCACCGGGAGTGGGGGCGAAAATCCTCGCTCACAGTGGCGACTCCACTAGGGATAAGAGAAGTTGATTCCGTTGGTTTTTATATTATTCTATTCTTTCTTATAATGATATTATCCATTGTATCATATTAGATTGTATCATGTGCGTGAGTTACAATGCCCGTGTTACCCGTGTTGTGTTATGTAAGGGATACCATACTTTCACTCAAGGTGTGGAGATCGAGCATGGCATAACCACTCATAGCCTCGTACCTTTTGGTATATACTTGCTATGGGAACCTAAGCCTTTTAACCCAAAGAATAAAGCTCATGTAATTGGCCTAGTTACTTTCCTTATGTTTTACCCCAAATGCTTGTTGTTTGACTATAGTTAATTTATCTTGGCTTAAATCATGGCTTATTTGGTTTGATCTTTTTCTAATATGACCTAAGTACATTTGCAAGCTCAAATAAAATTTTCTTTAAAGTCCAAAAGACCCAAGCTATTTTCAAAATTTTTCAAGATGGTCTTTGGACATAAGACTTTTCTAAAAATAAATCAAAAATTCTCTTGCTCATGGCCTAAATACTAAGCCCAAAATCCATTTTTTCTCAAATCTTTTTACAATGGGCTTAGAAACAAAATTAATTTCATCCAACCTTTTCTTACAAAGAGCTTGCAAATTATTTAGGTCAATTACGAAATACCAAAATTCAATTGTGGGCCTAGTTTATACTAAGAATAAATTAACCATGGGCTTGTTTTTTGCATGAATTATTAGTTACCATTTTCAAGTGAGAAATCTATTCATAATAAACCACTTAATTTAGTTTTAATCCAATATAGCATAAAAGCTACTTTAGTTGGATAAATGGATTAAAACCTAATTAATGGTAATTATTATGAACTGATTTCCACTTTCAAAAATATAACTATTGGTTGAAACGTCCGAGGGAATTAGTTTCAAGGAATTACATGTTGTTTACATACAGAATGTGAATCTTAACTTAATTAGAAAATATAAATATGATGATTGTATGAAAATAGTTTAATTATGCAGTATTCTACTTTTATATGTGTTTCAACAACCTTCCTTGCACTATTTATATTCAGCAATGGTTAAAGTACCCACTGGGCAATAAGTTGCTCAGTGAGTTATATGTCTAACTCGCAGGTAGTGGATAGAAGATTAGCGGCAATAAGTTGCTTGAATGATCTGAAACTTTAGTGAAAGAGAGTGAAAAGCAATAAGACTTAATTTTTGAGATGGTGATTTAAATTTATTTTGCGTACTTGGATATGAGACTGAACTTGATTTAGGTAATTGGACCCAAGATTGGGTACTTGGACCCGAGATTGAATTGATTTTGGGTACTTGGACTCGGGATTGGGTACTTGGACCTGAGATTGATTTGATTTGGATACTTGGACTTGAGATTGGGTACATGGACCCGAGATTGATTTGTTTTGGATACTTGGACCCGAGATTTGATACTTGGACCTGAGATTGGGTACTTGGACCCGAGACTGATTTTGATTTGGGTACTTGGACCCGAGATTGGGCACTTGGACCTGAGATTAAATTTGATTTGGGTACTTGGACCCGAGATTGGATTGAATTTGGGTACTTGGACCCAGGATTGGGTACTTGGACCCAGGATTGATTTGATTTGGGTACTTGGACCCGAGATTGATTGAATTTGATACTTGGACCCGAGATTGATTTGATTTGGATACTTGGACCCGAGATTGATTGAATTTGGGTACTTGGACCATGGGATTGGGTACTTGGACCCGAGATTGACCCGAGATTGGGTACTTGGACCTGAGAATGATTTGATTTGGGTACTTGGACCCGAGATTAGGTACTTGGACCCGAGATTGTGTACTTGGACCCAAGATTGGATTTGAGTTGGGTACTTAGACCCGAGATTAGATTTGAATTGGGTACTTGGACCCGAAAATGATTTGATTTTGGGTGCTTGGACCCGAGATTGAGTTTGACTAACCTTTTATCATTTAAAAAATTTGATTGCTCCGGTTATTCTATTCATTGTGGTTTTTCACCCTTAAAATGGATATTCATCCTTTGAGATCGGGTCTTCATCCTTGAAAATGAATCTTCATCTTTTAACATCGGGTCTTTACCCTTGAAAAGTGGATCTTCATCCTTTGAGATCGGGTCTTCACCCTCGCAAATTGATCTTCATCCTTTAAGATTGGGTCTTTACCCTTGCAAATGGATCTTCATCCTTGGAGATCGGATCTTCATCCTTTGAGATCAAGTCTTTACCCTGGCTTCAGCTCTTTTAGCTGGATTGATCTTTTGTCTTTTGCCTCTTCATTCTTTTGAGAATTCTAATTTTCTCTCTTTCTTTTTTTTATTCCATTCTTTCTTATTCTTCCTTTGCACTTTTGTAAAAAATTTAGCCCTTTTTATCTAGCCTTCGTATCCTCTCCTTTTCGCCCTGCGTGGCGAGATATTTGCAAGTGAGTTTGAAAATGTTTTACATATAAACTCAAAAATTGAAAAGGAGAAACTTTGCCCCCTGTGTAGGTTCAAACCCATGATTTTTCTATGCGGACTCTGATTGATGTTGTTGTTGTCTAGTTCTTCGCACAAGCACGTATTTCTTCTCTTTGCAAAGTGACTGGGGTTCCACAAGCGATGGCCTTTCAATGCCCCCCTGATTTGATATCTTCTTTTGATTCTTTACTTTGCAGGGTGTTTACTGTTCATTTTGCCAAAGAATAGACAACACAAGACAAGAAAAGTGCGATGTGATATGCTCATGTATGCATGATATGCATGAATAATACTTACAATGGTTCCATGACTCACAGACCTCGGTGATTAGTAGAGGTGTTCTTATTGGTTCCGTTTTGATGCTTGTTCAAGTCTTACATTGGAATGATAGAAAGCTTTGCATTTATGGATTTTATATTTGGGATATTGAAAATATGAGTAATGGAGGCCCCAAACAGTAGAGATACATCCGTTTTAAATTATGATTCAGCATGTCAATTGATAGCTTCTTCATGACCTTGCCAATAATCAATTCAACATACTTCCCTTAGCTCGAAGGCTTTGTATGACAAAACACTTTTTTCCTTTTTTTTTTGAATTTTGATTTTGAAATCAAATGTTGGCTTTGCCAAATTAATGTCAATGTACCTCAGGACTTGATTTTTCCAAATTAACATATCTATAACATGACAACCCTAGTTATCGTACTAAATTCGGGAATCATTTCTATTTAAGCAAGAACTGTTGCACTTCAGATAGGCACATACACATTACTTGGCCAAAGGTCTCATTGAGTTTAAGTATTGTCTATCTCATATACATGCTTATCCAAACTATCTCCACTAATAGACTCTACCTACCAAGAGAGATCAACAGGTCTTTGATAGGCTTGAAATGGGGTCTATAAGGGACACAGGTTTGAGTGGAGGCCATTTTGAGATAGGAGCTGGTGGAATGCAATGGACAAACCTTCACACTATAAATTTCTTGTTGGAACTTTAAATAGTTGGGAGCAATCTTTCTAGTCCCCAAATTCCTTCTATCTTCTTGGCATTAATCTGGATCTTGATTAGGACAGTTTTTGCCCTTGCAAAAAGTTTAAGACCCAAATTCATTTCTTTTCTTCTTTTCCCCTTTTCTTTCCTCTTACTCTTCCCTTTCTTTGAGCATTTTATAATTTTGTCCTTCTTCCTTATAGGACTGTCAAGTGCAGAACTTTCAAGAACTGAATAGTCTTTCTCCTTTTCTTTGATTTTGATTGAATCTTTGGTTGGGTTGGACCAATTCAAGTAAAAAATGTCTTTATGAACCAAATGGAAGCCTTTGGCTGCTTTAGGTAAAAGAGAACTCAATTGGCTTTTTGAACCTTTTTTTTTGGGTTTTAATTTTTCCTTTTGTTTTCTTCTTTTTTCTTCTTTTTCTTTTTCTTCTTTTTTGTTTGTTTGTTTGTTTTTTTGTTTGTTGTTTTTTTTTGTTTTTTTATTAATTCTTTTTGTCTTCTCTTCTCCTTTTTTTTGTTTTTTTTTGGTTTGGTTCTAGCTCAAACAGAGTTGTCTTGTTTGTGCCAACTTGGGCTTCCAATAATGGATGAGTGGAGGAGATATTAGAAAAACTTCAACTACCCTTATGGTCTGAAAAACATCAACTACCCTTACGGTCTTGAGAACTTCAACCACCCTTACGGTCTTGAGAACTTAAACTATCCTTATGGTCTTGAGAACTTCAACTATTTTCATAGTCTTGAGAACTTCAACTATCTTCATGGTCTTGACTAATAATTGCTTTCTTTGATCTTCTTGTCTCTTCATCTTAGTGATCATAAGACTTGTCAAAAGTATCACAACAGCTCAGGGTAGGTTGTTGGGGTTTGTAAGCCAATGAAAAGAAAGCTAAAATTTTATGAAGGCTCAAAGGGACAACTAGGGATTGATATTTAATTGGGTGGATACTAGTTATTGGCTAACCAAACAATGCCTAGATCATTTCTGTCTTAAATAAGCAGAGTTCAATTTTGCCTCGAAAGTTTGTCAAAGCATGTTCTAAGACTGACTAGGACCTAGACCAAGATAATTATGCAGGAGCCCTCTCTAAGTAAGCATACACAACTCAATGCTACAGAGCAATTCCCTCACCTAGTAAAGTCATTCGAGTCATGATGCATAAATATATTAATTCATGAATTATCAAGCTAGATTCCTCATTGGTTGAGCACCAAAATGAATAAAGACCAACATAATTTTTGATAAAAGTAATTTATTTAAACAAATTTAAAAAACACGATAATTAAATATTAAAGCAAAATTTGAAAAGCTACATTCAAGCTAAGGAAAGTTCATTGAGTTAGGCTTCTTTTCCTTTCATATCTTCAATATCCCCATCTTGAAAGGATGATAAAACAAAATCTTCTTTCAATCCTTTTCCTACCATGAAGGCTGGTGGTGGTGGCACCCTGTTGAACCTTGGAAATGGATTACCTTTGGTATTGGGCTTATCCAGATCATGCAACTTGGCATTATCAATTAAATTCTAGATCTCATGCCTCAACTTCGTACAATTGTCCGTTTCGTGTCCAGGCCTTTGATGGAATTGGCAAAATGCACTAGTATCAAAGTTAGGTGGAAGAGGATTAGGCAAAGGACGAGGAGTCAAGGGTTGTAACAATCCCTTCTTTTATAGCTTATTGAGAACCCAAGACAGTGGCTTCCCTAATTCTGAAAACTGCCTCATTCCTCCTTGACTAGTGGCATTAACATCAACTTCCTTTTGTGTGCTTTGATTGCCTAGTTGATAATTTCCTTTCTCATTCCTTCTTATTGAAAAGCGATTTTTCTCCCTTTCCCACTCTTCAATTTGTAGACCAGCTTGGAGAAGATCTTTGAAGTCCCTTATAAGGGTGCGAGACATTCATTCATGGAGATTGGGCAGGACCCCTCTCACAATCATTCTTAATTGATCAGATTCGTCGGGCCTTTTCCTGAGCAAAGCGGCCTTATTTCTTTATGAATAGTAATATAGTGCATGAACAGTAACTACATAGTAAATAAACAGTAAATTCAATTATTCACTTTAATCATTCAAATAATTGCGAGTATGTAAATATTTTTACACCCAGAGGCAATAAGAAGACATATGCATAAAAAATAGCCAAACTTTTTGAAATCAAAAATTATTTCGGGTCCAGAACCCAAATTTTCCTTAGGTCCAGAATCTAGAATTTATTTCTAAGTCCTGAACTTAGCTCTGGTCCAGAACCCAAATTTTTCTTAGGTCCAGAACCTAGAATTTATTCCTAAGTCTAGAACTTAGCTCGGGTCCAGAACCTAAATTTTTCTTAGGTCTAGAACCTATAATTATCCCTACGTCCAGAACTTAGCTTGGGTCTAGAACCTAAATTTTTCCTTAGGTCCAGAACCTAGAATTATCTCTAAGCCCAGAACTTAGCTTAGGTGTAGAACCTATAATTATCCCTAAGTCCAGAACTTAGCTCGGGTCCAGAACACAAATTTTCCTTAGGTCCAGAACCTAGAATTTATTTCTAAGTTCATAATTTAGTTCAGGTCCAGAACCCAAATTTTCCTTAGGTCCAGAACCTAGAATCTTTTCTAAGTCCAGAACTTAGCTCGGGTCCAGAACCCAAATTTTCCTTAGGTTCAGAACCTAGAATTTATTTCTAAGTTCATAACTTAGTTCAGGTCCAGAACCCAAATTTTCCTTAGGTCCAGAACCTAGAATCTTTTCTAAGTCCAGAACTTAGCTCGGGTCCAGAACCCAAATTTTCCTTAGGTCCAGAACCTAGAATTATCCTTAAGTCCAAGAACATAGCTCGGGTCCATAACCCAAATTACACTTAGGTCAGAAACCTAGAATCTCTTCAGAGTCCAGAACTTAGATTGGGTCCAAAACCCAAATTTTCCTTAGGTCCAGAACCTAGAATTATCCTTGAGTCCAGAACTCAAACCGAGTCTAGAACCCAAAACATCAACCATCTCAAAAATTAAGTCTTATTGCCTTTCACTCTCTTTCACTAAAGTTTCAGATCATTCAAGCAGGGGGCAAACTGTAGACCCTTAATTTTTGACCTAGTCTGGTCCAATATATTTTATTTAGTCCAAAATAATTTTTGTGTTGTCTAATATATTTTAATTGGTCCAAAATAATTTTTTTATCTTAATTAAATAATTTTTGCTTTATTATCTAATTTTTATTAATAATAAATAAAAATAAACAAAAATAAATAAAAATAAAAATCGACACAGAAAAATCGGCGATGAAAAAATCATCGCCGAAAACCAGCGCGGGCTTTGCCTTGGGCCATTTCGCTCGCAAGAAAATCCTGCGAGCGAAATGGCCCGCAGGCCGTTCCCAGCCCCCTACGGCAAATTTTTTTCTTCAGCGCAATTTTTCCTGCGGTAATTTTTTTTGCCAGCGTAATTTTTCCCCAGCAATTTTTTTTTCCAGCGAAATTTTTCGAAACCTAATACAAATAAGTTTCGGTTTCTTTTTCTTATTCAATATTGTATTCCATGAGTAATTAAGATTAATAATAGAATTCTTCTATAAATAAGGAAGAAATCGAGAGGAAAAACAATCAGAAATTGGGAGAGTTTGAAACCGAAATTGAGTGGGAAAGTAGTGAAATTAAATCTGACTTTTTGAGAGACGAAGAAACAAAGCCATTAACAATTGATTAAAGGCAGCAACTGCCTTTGTTTTTGTTCATCCAAGAAGAATTATTTTTGGAGAAACCATCAAAAGGAGGTATTTATTAATTGTTATTTTTTTTTCACAGTAGCTAAGATTATGAAATTGTGTCTTTCAAAATTAAAAACCCTAGAACTTCAATTTAGTTTTTCTAAAGTTAAAAACACTAATTCGTTACTTTCTTTTTCAAAAAGACTTAAAATTTTTATTTTTACTTCTTCAAAATCTTAAAACCCTAATTGAACATGTTTTTCTTCAAAACCAAAATTTGATTCTATTTCTTTCAACAAACCCTAAAAACATCTTTTCTATTTATATAAACCTTAAATCATTTTTCTACTTTCATAAAATTATCAAATTGTTTTTTCCAAATTCTAAAAAACTTAAACATCCACCGAAATCCTAATTCTAAAACACTAAATCCAAATGCAACTTCCAAACCTAAAATAGTAAAACCCTAACCCTTTAAAACCTTGAACCCTAATTTTTTCTAAACCCTAGTCCTTTAAAACTTTAAAAATCATAAAACACAAATATTTTAATTTCACATAGTAAACTTGAAACCATAAATTAAAAGTGTTTTAAACAGTCCAAATTCTAGTTTCATGATTTTACATCATAAACCCTAGTTTAGTTAATCAAAGAGTCTTACCAACCTTTTAAAACATAAAATCTATGAGCGGGGATTTTCGCCCCCACTCCCGGTGGAATGGTTCTTGCGACCTCGGCACTGTTTAGGCTCGGGGCCTTAGAGAACACGGTGGAGTCGCCACCCGAACGGGTCGGAAAAAAGAAAGGGGTGGATGACTCGATTCCTAAGGAATCCCCAACCCCTCAATGGGTTCGAAAAGTTGGGTACGTGTGGGGAAGGTGAGAAAAGGCCCAGCACCCCCACAACGCCTGGTTCATTGGAACCGGCATTCTTTACAGGTCTTAATATTATAAAATTCTTAAATATAATAATATTATCCATACTACACACAATAAAAAGAAAGCATCATTATATTAAAATCAAAGCAATGTCCAAACAAAACAAAACAAATAAATGGACACCCATCCAAGGATGGAAACATGCCCTTACATCACATGCCTAAAGAGGACACCCACCAAAAGGTAGAAACATGCCCTTTACAAAGGTTCTAAAATAGAAAAGAAAATTAAATTACATGATGTTTAACTAATGAGGTACCCACCAAGTGGAAACATGCCTCTTACAACTTTTGGAAGTCTAAATTGATTGATAAAAGTAAGTAATCATCCATAATAAATAAATCATTCATTAAAAGTATTTAAATATCAATAAAATAAACATCCATCCATGATAAATTAAATAAATCAAGTATTGAAATTAAATAGATTAAAGCATAAGAGATAAATCAAGGTATAAGTAAATATGGAATTGAATAAAGCAAATAAAAGTTCAATTATAGCTACTGTGACTTTTTATGGAATTAAAATATATAAGGGTTTTATGTTTTAAAAGGTTGGTAAGACTCTTTGATTAAACAAATTAAGGTTTGAATCATGAAATCATGAAACTAGGGTTTTAAATACCTTAAAATACTTTAATTTGTGATTTTTGGTTATTGAATTTTAAGCTACTGTGCAATTTTTGGGTTTTTATGTTTTTATGTTTTTTAATGTTTTAAAAGGATTAGGGTTCATAAAAATTAGGGTTTAAGGTTTTAAAAGGATTAAGGTTCATTATTTTAGGTCTAAAAGTTAAATTTTGGATTTTTGGGTTTTGAAATTTGTGTCTCGGGTAGTGAAGAATTTTTAGGGTTTTAAAAATCAATTTGATATTTTATGAAGTTTTATGAATTTAAACAAATGGATTGAAGTTTTTATAAGTAGAAAAGATGTTTTTTCAAGGCTTTTTGAATGAAAAAGAACCTACTTTAAAATCTTAAAAGAAACATAATTTGATTTTGGCTTTGTTGAAAAATATGTTCAATTAGTGTTTTAAGGTCTTTAAGAAGAAAAATAACAATTTTAAGTCTTTTTAGAAAATAAGGTCACGTTTTTAGTGTTTTAACTTTGGAAAACTAAATTAAAGTTCTAAGATTTTAACTTTTGAAAAACACAAAAAATCCTAGTTTAGCTACTGTGTAAAAAATTATAATTTAGAATTTCATACCTTCTTTTTTAAGTTGCTCCAAAACAATTCTTCTTGGATGAACTAGCTCCAAAGACAAGCCTTTTTTGCCTTTGGAATCCCTTTAATCGTGATGATGCTGTCTAGAAAAGATTTAAATTGAATTTCTTCTTTTCCTTCCTTGATTTGGTTTCAAACTTTCCAAACTCCCTTTGGATTTCGTCTCTCTCGGCCACCCTTTTTTTTTCTATGCCTTTTGGTCCTTTTTATAGTGGTTTAAGGTTATTTATTCCTAATTAATTAAGGTAAGTAATATTAATAAAAAAATTTTAAACCTAATTGGATTAGGTTTCAAAAAATTGCATTAAAAAATTTTGCGCTGGCAAAAACTGTGGCTGGGCATGCCAGCCCGCAGTTATTTCCTGCGGGCAAAATTCCTGAGGCCGAAACGCCCGCAGGCCTGTGGGTGAGCTGCTGCTGGGCTGACGGGCCCGCGCGACCACTTTTTGCTGCCAATTTTTTTTCCGACTCTGATTTTTATTTTTATTTTTTGATTTTTATTTGTTTATTTTTATTTTTTATTAATAAAAATTAGATAATAAAGTAAAAACTATTTAATTAAAATTATTTTGGACCAATTAGACAACAAAAATCATTTTGGACTAAATAAAGCATATTGGATTGGATTGGGTCAAAAATTAAGGGTCTACAGTTTGCCCCCTGCTTGAATGATTTGAAACCTTAGTGAAAGAGAGTGAAAAGCAATAAGACTTAATTTTTGAGATGGCGACTTGTTTTGGGTACTTGGACCCGAAATTGGGTACTTAGACCCGAGCTTGGGTACTTGGACCTGAGCTTGAATTGATTTTGGGTACTTGGACCCGAGATTGGGTACTTGGACCAGGGATTGGGTACTTAGACCCGAGCTTGAATTGATTTTGGGTACTTGGACCCGAGATTGATTTGATTTGGGTACTTGGACCCGAGATTGGGTACTTGGACCCGAGCTTGAATTGATTTTGGGTACTTGGACCCGAAATTGGGTACTTGAACCCTAGCTTGAATTGATTTTGGGTACTTGGACCCGGGATTGGGTACTTAGACCCGAGATTGATTTGATTTGGGTACATGGACTAGAGATTGGGTACTTGGACCTGAAATTGGGTACTTGGACCCTAGATTGATTTGATTTGGGTACTTGGACCCAAGATTGAGTACTTGGACTCTAGGCTGATTTGAATTTGGGTGCTTGGACCCGAGATTGATTTGATTTGGGTACTTGGACCCGAGAATGGGTGCTTGGACCCGAGAATAGGTGCTTGGACTCGAGATTGATTTGATTTGGGTACTTGGACCAGAGAATGGGTGCTTGGACCCGAGATTGGGTTCTTGGACCCGAGATTGAATAGATTTGGGTACTTGGACCCAAGATTGGGTGCTTGGACCCGAGATTGATTTGAATTTGGGTACTTGGACCTGAGATTGAGTTTGACTGACCTTTTATAATTTGAGAAATCTGACTGCTCCAGTTATTCCATGCATTGTGGTTTTCCACCCTCAAAATGGATCTTCATCCTTTGAGATCAGGTCCTTGAAAATGAATCTTCAACTTTTGACATCGGGTCTTCACCATTGCAAATGGATCTTCATCCTTTGAGATTGGGTCTTTACTCTTAAAACATGGGTCTCTATCCATTGGAGGTCGGGTCTTTACCCTGGCTTCAGCTCTTTTAGCTGGATTGGTCTTTTGTCTTTTGCATCTTCATTCTTTTGAGAGTTCTAAAGTTCCATTCTTTTGTTCTTCCTTTTTGCAAAGATTTAGCTATTTTTAATTGGACCATATATCCTCTCCTTGCCCCCCTGTGTGGCAAAATATTTGTAAGTGAGTTTAAAAATATTTGGTATATAAACTCAAAAAATTGAAAAGGAGAAACTTTGCCCCCTGTGTAGGCTTAAACCAAAGATTTTATCCATGCAAGCTTTGATTGATGTTTTTACCGTCTTGTTGTTCGCATAAGCATGCATTTCTTCTCTTTGCAAGATTGCTGGAGCTTTCTCAAGCAATGGGCTTTCTATGCCCCCCTGATTTGATATCTTCTTTTGATTCTTCACTTCACAGAGTGTTTGTTGTTCACTTTGATAAAGAATAGACAATACAAGACAAGAAAGTATGATGTGATATGCTCATGTATGCATGATATGCATGAATAATACTTACAGTTGTTCCATTGACTCATAGACCGAGGTGATCAACAGAAGTGTTCTCATTGGTTCTGTTTTGACGCTCGTTCAAGTCTTGCATTGGAATAATTGAAAGCTTTGCATTTATGGCTTTTATCTTCTATATGTTGAGAACATGAGTGGTAGAGACCCCTAATGGTAGAGTCAGGGATGCATCCATTTCGAATTATGTTTCAGCTTGCCAATAATCATTTCCTTTGCCCAATATGACCTTTGGAGGTTCAACATACTTCCCTTAACTTGAAGGCTTTGTATGAAAAAACACATTTTTTTTTTACTTTTGATTTTGAAATCAAAGGTTGGCATTGCCAAATTAATGTCAATGTACCTCAGGACTTGATTTTCCAAATTAACATATCTATAACATGACAACCCTAGTTACCGTACTAAACTCAGGAATCATTTCTATTTAAGAATTGTTGCACTTCAGATAGGCACATACACATTACTTGGCCAAAGGTCTCATTTGAGTTTAAATATTGTCTATCTCATATGCATGCTTATCCAAACTATCTCCACTAATAGACTCTACCTACCAAGGGAGATCAACAGGTCTTTAATAGGCTTGAAATGGGGTCTGTAAGGGACACGGGTTTAAATGAAGGCCATTTTGAGATAGGAGCTGGTGGAATGCAATGGACAAACCTCCACACTATAAATTTCTTGTTGGAACTTTAGACAGTTGGGAGCAATCTTTCTAGACTCCAAATTCCTTCTATCTTCTTGGCATTAATCTGGATCTTGATTATGACAGTTTTTGCCCTTGCAAAAAGTTTGGTTCCCAAATTCATTTCTTTTCTTCTTCTCCCTTTTCTTTATTTCTCTTACTCATCCCTTTTCTTTCTCTTTGTTTTCTTTACTCTTCCCTTTCTTTGAGCATTTTATCATTTTGTCCTTTCTTGTAGAACTATCAAGTATAGAGCTTTTAAGCATTGAATGGTCTTTCTCCTTTTTCTCCAATTTTGATTGAATCTTTGGTTGGGTTGGACCAATTCAAGTCAAACCATCCTTATGGATGCCTTTTGCTGCTTTAGGTAAAAGAGAACTCAGTTGGCTTTCTGAACCACCTTTTCAAGTTTTATCTTCTTTTTTCTTTTTCTATTCTCTTTTTTCTTTATTTTCTTTTTCTATTCTCTTTTTTCTTTCTTTTCTTTTTCTATTCTCTTTTTTCTTTTTTTTTTTTCCTTTTTCTATTCTCTTTTTTCTTTTTTGGTTCTAGCTCAAACATAGTTGTCTTGTTTGTACCAACTTGGGTTTCCAATAATGGATGAGTGGGGTAACATAAATCTTCCTTAACAGGGATAAATTATTTGTTACTCTAATGTTGATGTTGTCTTGATATATTAGAGACATTAAGGGAACTTCAACTACCCTTAAGGTTTTGAGAACATCAACTATCCTTATGGTCTTGAAAAATCAACTATCTTTATGGTCTTGAGAACTTCAACTATCTTCATGGTCTTGAAACTTCAACTATTCTCATGATCTTGACTAATTATTGCTTTCTTTGATCTTCTTGCCTATTCATCTTAGCTCAGGGTAGGTTATTGGGGTTTTATGCCAATGAAAAGAAAGCTAAAATTTTATGAAGGGTCAAAGGGACAACTAGAGATTAATATTTAATTGGGTGGATACTAGTCGTTGGCTAACCAAATAATGCCTAGATCATCTCTTCCTTAAATAAGCAGAGTTCAATTTCGCCTCGAAAGTTTGTTAAAGCATGTTCTAAGACTGACTAAGACCTAGACAAAGATAATTATGCAGAAGCCCTCTCTAAGTAAGCATACACAACTCAATGCTATAGAGTAATTCCCTCATCTAGTAAAGTCATTTGAGTCATGATGCATAGATAAATTTATGAATTATCAAGAAAGATTCCTCATTGGTTGAGCACTAAAATGAACAAAGACCAACAAAAATTTATGATGAAAGTAATTTATTCAAACAAATTTAAATTTGAAAAACATGATAGTTCCAAAATATTAAATAAAGTAAGCTTGAAAAGCAACATTCAAGCTAAGGATAGTCTACTACAGCCCCATGTCTAGATAACCAATCTATACCCAAAATCAAGTCATACTCCCTAAAGGGAATCTTAATTAGGTTACCGAGAAACTCCTCATCATGAACAACAACTGGACTATCTCGATGTACCCTGCTAACAATCACATTATGCCCAAAATGGTTTGTCACCAACATATCAAACCCTAATGACTCAAAATGCATATCACCCATAGGTAGAATGGATGCATTGATGTATGAATGTGTCGATCTAGGATCAATCAATGCATGCACAAGAATGCCAAATAAAAGAAATGTACAAGCCATAACATCCAAAGCATTTATCTATCTCTGCATCACATATACTCTCTGTGATGATTCTGCTTGATCTAGTCAGCTAGTCCCTATCGTGGATCCCCCTTTCTAACTAATTATAGGTCAGCCACCTCTATTGCCAATTCTACCGCCTTGACTCCCTCTGTCACTGGGTCTAAAAACTGCTATCTCAGTCTGTCTATCATCGGGTGGCACTGGAAATCTGTGAGAAAATAATTTGTGGAGCCACACTTGAAACAAAATGGTCTACAGATCCCCCAACAGATACCTCTATGTGTCTATCCACACTGAGCATAAATAGGTAGAGGAGATCTCTATGGAATAGAGGTCGGACCACGAGCTACTGACGTTGCAGGTCTCTGTCCCCACTACTGAAATGATATGCTAGATTGCCCTTGACTCCCACTAAACCTCTGAGGAAGACTCCCTCTACCTCTCTTTTTAGATGAAGAACCTACCTCAGCCTGGGGTCTCTTGCCTCTGACCTCCTCTGCTCTGGCAGCTGCTGCAAGTCCCTGTGCCTTGTCTGCATTCCTCGCAGCTGAAACCATCTTGGAAAAATCCTCATAATGAGAGGTTGCCACAAGACACATGATGGATGGCCTCATACCCTCCTCCAATATTTTGCATATGTCTATCTCATCTAATAATAAACCTCCCGCATACTTACTCAACCCAATGAAATCCTTCTCATATTTTGTAACTGTCTTCGATTCTTGCTTTAGACTCTTCAATTCCTTCTTCTTGACATCTTTATACTCTCTAAGGGTGTACTTCTTCTCAAATTCCCTTAGAAAATCAACCTAGGTCAACTCCGATGGTTCATCCATCCCATAGGGTATAGTCTTCCACTAGTCGTAGGCATCCCCTTACAAAAGGGATAAGGCATAATCAAAATTTTCCGCTGTAGTGGCCTGTACTTGGATAAAAACCCTTTTTACTCTGTTCATCCACTGCTCTGCCTCAGCTGGATCAATGGTGCCAAAGAAATCTATAGCTCCATACTTTCGTAACTTATCATATTCTCTAATATGTGGCTGCTGCTGCTGCTGCTGGTGTAATAGGGCCTGATAGAGTAACTACATATGCTGCACCCAAACTGGTGGAATCCCCG
This sequence comes from Garcia nutans, assembly GCA_947685225.1. Classification (NCBI taxonomy): domain Eukaryota; kingdom Viridiplantae; phylum Streptophyta; class Magnoliopsida; order Malpighiales; family Euphorbiaceae; genus Garcia; species Garcia nutans. The sequence continues at coordinate 6,802,918 of CANTUV010000003.1, read as the reverse complement.
GTCCTGCTAATCCAGCTGACACTGATGCCTCCCCAATAACCATCATAGATCTAACGTCTCCCTCACCAGGAACAACACTCTCAGTGCTCCCCTCACTAGAAACATGCTCCTAGGATGCCATAATAGTCAGTCTTTATAATTACAAAAAAAATTGCCACATCAGGGACTAGATAAAATACCAGTGTAAATGCATGTATGTCATGATAAATAACATTTGAAATCCCATTTTCTCTCTCTAAAAATCCACCTAGGTTGAGAATCTCAAATCTAGACTCTGATACCAAAATAAATTGTAAAACCCTTATACCCCATACATATATAATATACGCAACAATTTCGCCCACAGGAAACTCCTGCAGGTGAAATGGCCCACGGCCATTTCGTCCAACACTATTTTTCGGCGACGAATTTTTTTCGTCGACGATTTTTCCGTCGCTGATTTTTATTTATATTTATTATTATTTTTTTTATTATTAAATTTAAAAATTATAAAAATAAATACTAAAACAAATATTATTTAATTAAGATAACACAAAAATTATTTTGGACTAAATAAAAAATATTGGACTGGACTGGGTCAAAAATTAAGGGAGGAAAAAACGATCGGACTTTTTATAGGAGAAGAAGGAAGCAAGCAATCAAGCTATCAAAGGCAGCCATCTTGCCTTTGTCTTTGCTCATCCAAGAAGCAATTTTTGGTGGAACCAACAAACGAAGGTTTGAATATCTAATCTCTTTTTTCCTTACAGTAGCTTGAATCATTAAATCGTTTCTTTTGATTCTAAAAACTTTATTCCTAATTTACTTCTTCTAAATCTTAGAACCTTAAATCGTCTCCTCTATTTTCAAAAACCATAAAATTACTTTTCTATTTCTTCAAAAATCTTCAAACCCTAATCTACTTTCCAACTTTCCAAAACCTTAAATCGTTTTATTAATTCCCAAAATCCTAATATGCTTTCCAATTTTCCAAAACCTTAAAACCCCAAATTGATCCTTCTATCTCCAAAAAAACCCTAAAAATTACTTCCTGTTTCCAAAAACCTTAAATCATCTTGCCTATTTCCATAAAGCTTTATAAAACTCTAAACTGTTTTCTCAAATCCTAAAACAAAAACATGTTTTCCAAAACATCAAAAACCCTAATTCTCTCAAAACCAAAACCGTAAACCCTAATTTTCCTAAACCCTAATCCTTAAAACCTTAAAACCTTATGAATCTAAATATTAAAATTCAACACAGTAAGCCTAAAAACAACAAAACAGTAGCTAATAATAAGAAACCTAATGTTTTAAAGTATCCAAACCCTAATTTCATGATTTTACCCCTTAAACCCTAATTTGGTTAATCAAAGACCCTTATCAATCTCTTAAATTATAAAACCTTAATCCATTTCAATTCCCTTAAAACTTACAGTAACCTAAACCAAAAAATTCCAAAACCCTAAAGTATTAATTAAAGAGTGTTAAATAGAAACAGCAACCCTAATTTATATCTTTACTTACTATATTTAATTATGTAGTTCATTATATGCTTTGATTTATTTGCAATGCTTTATTTAATTTATCATGGATGGATGTTTATTTTATATTTTGTTTAATATCTTTGATGAATAATTTATTTATTACGAATGGTTATTTACTTTTATCGATTTATTTTTTATTTCCAAATATTGTGAGAGGTATGTTTCCACTTTGTGGGTACCTCATTAGTTAAATATCATGTAATTTAAATTGCTTTTATATCTTAGACCAATGTAAAGGGCATGTTTCTACCTTTTGGTTGGTGTCCTATTAGTTTAGATGTGGATGATGTAATGGCATGTTTCCATCCTTGGATGGGTGTCCATTTATTTGCTTTGTTTGGACATTGCTTTGATTTTAATATAATGATGCTTTCTTTCAATTATTGCATGTAATATGGATAATATTGTTATATTTAAGAATTTTATAATATTAAGACTTGTAAAGGAGGCCGGTTCCAATGAACCGGGCGTTGTGGGGGTGCTGGGCCATTTCTCACCTTCCCCACATGTACCCAACTTTTAGAACCCATTAGGGGGTTGGGGATTCCTTAGGAATCGAGTCATCCACCCCTTTCTTTTTCTCGGCTTGTCCGGGTTGCAACTCCATTTTCTCCAGACTTATGTCTGTTTTCTCTAAGGCCCCAAGCCTAAACAGTGCCGAAGTCGCAAGAACCATTCCTCCGGGAGTGGGGGCAAAAATCCCCGCTCACAGTGGCGACTCCACGAGGGATAAGAGAAGTTGATTCCGTTGGTCTTTATATTATTCTATTCTTTCTTATAATGATATTATCCATTGCATCATATTAGATTGCATTGTGTGCGTGAGTTAGGATGCTCGTGTTACCCGTGTTGTGTTATTTAAGGGATACCATACTTTCACTCAAGGTATGGAGATCAAGCATGGCATAACCACTCATAGCCTCGTACCATTTGGTATATACTTGCTATGGAAACCTAAGCCATTTAACCTAAAGACTAAAGCTCATGTAATTGGCCTAGTTACTTTCCTTAGGTTTTACCCCAAATGCATATTGTCTGACTATGGTTAATTTATCTTCGCTTAAATCATGGCTTATTTGGTTTGTTATTCTTCTAATATGACCCAAGTACATTTGCAAGCTCAAATAAATTTTTTCTTTAAAGTCCAAAAGACCAAAACTATTTTCAAAACATTTCAAGATGGTCTTTGGACATAAAATTTTTCTAAAAATAAATCAAAAATTCTTTTGCTCACGGCCCAAATACTAAGCCCAAAATCCATTTTTTCTAAAATCTTTTTACAATGGGCTTGGAAACAAAATTATTTTCATCCAACCTTTCTTAAAAAGAGCTTGCAAATTATTTAGGTTAATTACGAAATGCCAAAAATCAATTGTGAGCCTAGTTTATACTAAGAGTGATTAATCATGGGCTTGTTTTTGGCATGAATCATTAGTTACGTTTTCAAGTGAGAAATCTACTTATAATAAACCTCTTAATTTAGTTTTAATCCAATATAGCATGAAAGCTACTATAGTTGGTTGAATGGATTAAAACCTAATTAATGGGAATTACTATGAATGGATTTCCATTTTCGAAGATATAACTATTGGTTAATTTTTAATGGGAATTACTATGAATGGATTTCCATTTTCCAAGATATAACTATTGGATTTCCCAAGTACATTGTAAGCTCAAAATAAATTTTTCTTTGAAATCTAAAAGACCAAAGCTATTTTCAAAACTTTTCAAGATGGTCTTTGGACATAAGACTTTTCTAAAAACAAATAAAATTCTTTTGCTCATGGCCCAAATACTAAGTCCAAAATCCATTTTTACTAAAATCTTTTTACAATGGGCTTAGAAAAAAATTATTTTTTTTCCAACCTTTTCTCACAAAGAGCTTGCAAATTATTTAGGTCAATTATGAAATACTAAAAATCAATTGTGAGCCTAGTTTATACTAAGAAATAATTGATCATGGGCTTGTTTTTGGCATGAATCATTTGTTACTTTTTCCAAGTGAGAAATCCATCTATAATAAACCTCTTAATTTAGTTTTAATCCAATATAGCATAAAAGCTACTATAGTTGGTTGAATGCATTAAAACCTAATTAATGGGAATTATTATGAACTGATTTTCATTTTCAAAAATATAACTATTGGTTAAAACGTCTGAGGGAAATATTCGAAAACAAGATGCCCTATGTTGGTATTTTGTCAACCATATACCTAGGAAAACAGACTCGCCATTCGTGTGTGGATGTTATAAGGTTGGAACGAGCGTCCTAATTATCTTTCTTTGTTGATTATTTGTGCATACATGCATACATGCATACATTTGCATCTCATATCATTGATCCTCTCTGGCTCACAGCCCTGGATTACAATAGTTCAAAAGCTTATGACAATCTGACCTACGGCAATCCAGCAACGACTCAATCACTTGCTCACCAAAAATAATGGATCTCGAACAAATTCAAAGAATGGTGGATGATCCCCTCAATGCCAAGATGGAAGAAATAAGAGAGGCCCTAGCTGAGACCATGAAGAACCAATTGACTGCAATTTTAGAAAATCACGCCGAAGCATTTGCCAGCACTAAGACGCCAAGGGACAAAGGGAAGACTAAAGTTGGTGAAGTAGTTTTTGATGATGAAAAGGTGATCATTGATGATGATGATGATTGGGCTCAATACTACCAAGATGCTCAAGATAAGAAGAAATAACCAAAGATTGTTGAAAGGTCAGCTATTGAGAAGACCGAAACTTCTGATGTTGAAAAGATGATTGCTAATTTAGAAAAGAAATTTGAGAAGAAACTGAAAACTGAGGAAATGTCCGAAGTTGACAAATTATTTGAGCTAGATGAAGAAGTTCCGTACAAGTTCAAGATGTCATATTTTGCGAAGTTTGATGGAACTGGAAATCCTCATCTCCATGTGAAGCAGTATATCACTGCTATGCAGTCTGCTCGAGCTACTAAGGCTCAAACTCTAAGGTACTTTATTCTCTCATTGGACCCTGTTGTCCAAAATTGGTTCAATACCTTAGATGATGGAACACAAAAGAGTTGGGATCTGCTTTAGAAAGCCTTCATCCAACAATATGGGTATAATGTCAAGATGGAAGTTACTTTAATGGAAGTGGAGTCCATTAGGTAAAGGTCGAATGAGAATTTTATGGATTATGTGAAGAGATGGAGAAATAAGGCCGCATTGCTCAAGAAGAGGCCCGATGAATCCGATCAAATAAGGATGATTGTAAGAGGGGTGTTGCCTAGTCTTCGTGAGAGGATGTCTCATACACTCATCCATGATTTTAAAGACCTTCTCCAAGCTGGTTTGCAAATTGAAGAATGGGAGAGAGAGAAGAATCATTTTTCAACAAGGAGGAACGAGAAAGAGAACTATCAGTCTGGTAGCCAAAGCATGAAAAAGGCAGTCGGTGTCAATGCTACTAACCAAGGAACAACGAGGCAATTTTTGGAATTGGGAAACCGATGTCTTGGGTTTTCAACAAGCTTCAAAGAAAGGGATTGCTACAACCCTTAAAACCTCGTCCTTTGCCTAACCCTCTCCCACCTAATTTCAACACTAAAGCATTTTGTCAATTTCATCAAATGCAAGGGCATGACACAGATAGATGTATGAGGTTGAGACATGAGATCCAAAATCTAATAGATAGTGGGAAGCTGCCCGAGCCCAATAAGCCAAACACCAAAGACAACCCATTACCGAAGTTCAATAGAGTATCACCACCGGCAACCTTCATGATTGGAGGAGGTTTGCATGAAGATTTTGTCATGTCTTCTTTTCAAGATGTGGGTGGAGAAGCAACCAAAGAAGAAGAGGTATTTGGAAAAATTAAAAAAGCTATGGTGAGTAATGAAGTAGCAATTTATGTTGTCAATGGGTTTTGGGACTCAAGCGATAGTGATGATGATCTTGTGACCAAGAAGCAGCAATGGACTTGGTTCGAGCCCAAAGAAGATGGAGTAATGAACACTAGATCAGGTAAGCCTTATGCAAGGCCACCATCTAAGGAGGTAGAAGCTAATAAGGGAAAGGAAGTTGAGGTAGGAAATAAAGAAGAGGAAGATGATGTTGTGCTCAAGCAATTGAAAAGAACCCAAGCAAGTGTTAGCATTTGGGACTTATTGGCTACTTCTAAAAAGCACCGAGAAACTATGGCCAAGGCCTTAGCTAGCATGCCAATTTCTACCTCCACAACACCGGATGAGCTGATCAACTTCATAAAAATTGGAGGAGTAATGAAATGTGAAGATATTCAAGAGAAGAGCAGAGTTAATATGGGAGCAGTTTCTTTTTCAGACGCGGATTTACCGAAGGAGGGGAGAGACCACATCTGCCCTCTCTTTATCAAAATAGAAGTCAAAGGGAAAAGGACTCCATGTGTGATGGTCTATGATGGGTCCGCAATAAATGTTTGTCCACTGAAAATATTGCCAAAGCTAGCCATGTCAACAAGGGATCTAAACCCGACCGAGGTAACCATTCATGCTTATGACAACACCAAGAGACATGATGAAGGAACTTTCAAAGCTGTTGTCAAGGTTGGTCCAATTGAATCTATTATTGAATTTGTTGTTTTAGACATACCTGTTACCTTTACCTTACTCTTGGGGAGACCATTGTTTCATCCTCTTGGTGGAGTTCCTTCCACCCTTCATCAAAAGATCAAGTTCCCCAACGGAGGTGAGACAGTGGTCATCGAAGTTGAAGATAATGAGATTGTTAATGCTCTAATGATTGAGAGGCCTCTCAATGGTTTTCAAGTAGCTGTAATTTTTTATCATGAAGTAGTGGACTCCAAAGTCTTGAATATGATGAAGAACATGAACTACCTTCCTGGAGCTAGTCTTGGAAAGGATAAGGCCGGTTTGACAAAGCTGCCAGATTTTAGAACTCAAACTTCAAAGAAGGGGTTGGGATATGATGAAGCCAGCAATGCCCAGCCAAAGAAGAATGAGAAGATGAACTTCTCGCCACTTGAAGAAATCTTTGTCAAAGCTCCAGATATGGGACCACTCCAAGGAAAGCCCGAGCCTATCATGTTCATGGGAAAGTTGATCCCGGGTTTTAAAATTTTTGCAGATGTTGCCGAGCTAGTGGAGCAAATGAAGAAAGAGCTTACCCTGTCAGCCAACAAAGAACCCAATCTGGAAGAGAAGAATGAAGCTGTCCTGAAAACCGAGAAGACTCCGAAGGAGATTCCTACCCTGGTTGAAGAAAAGTTTGAAGACATCCTGCCTTATGATTCTGAGAACAATGATTTTGATTTTGATTTTAATTTATCTGCTTTATATGAGGATGATGATGTTTTCTTTTCCAAAATGAATGCAATAAAGTCTGATTTTGCTTACTTGTGTGATGTTTCTCCTGATGGTTGCATACATTCAAATAGCAGTTACATGAGCATCTTTATTATTAATTCTGTTAACACACAATCATTAAATTTGGGAACAATAAAAAATCCTAAAAACATTAGCATAGCATCCAACCTTACTCCTGATGAGAGAGAAAGATTTGAAAAAATATTCAAAAAATATGAAGAGGTGTTTGCTTGGCCTTATGAGGATATGCCTAGAATAGATCGAGACATAGCCGAACACCTTATTTCTACTTACACTCACATAAAATCTGTCAAACGAAAGCTTAGGCGATTAAGACCTGAGTGGGCTAAATTGGTTAAAGAAGAGGTCACTAAACAAATACAAGTGAAGTTCCTTGAAGTAATAGAATATCCAGATTGGCTAGCCAATATAGTACCCGTGCCAAAGAAAGATGGAAGAATAAGGGTCTGTTTAGACTATAGGGATTTGAACAAGGCTTCCCCTAAAGATGATTTTCCTTTACCTCATATAGATGTTCTCATTGATAGTGTAGCCTCTAGCATGCTACACTTGTTTGTAGATGGATTTTCTTAATACAACCAAGTGTTAATGGCCCAAGAGGATAAAGCCAAAATTGCTTTCATTACTACATGGGGTATATTTTGTTATAGGGTGATGTCGTTTGGCTTAAAGAATGCTGGAGCAACCTATCAAAGGATGGCCACCACATTATTTCATGACATGATGCACAAAGAAGTTGAAGTATATATTGATGATATGATGGTAAAATCGGATACAAGGGAACAACACTTCCATAACATAGAATTATTCTTCGATAGAGCATTGAAATATAAGTTAAGATTGAACCCGAAGAAGTGTGTGTTCGGTGTTACTTCAGGTAAATTATTGGGACATGTAATTGGCCCGAATGGCATTGAGATTGATCCTGACAAAGTTAAAGCAATCAGGGATATGCCAGCCCCAAAGATGGAGAGAGAAGTATAAGGATTCATTGGTAAATTAAAATACACTAGCAGATTTATAGAAAAGCTTACAACAATCTGTGAGCCTATCTTCAAATTACTTAAAAAGAATCAGCCGATCATATTGAACGAAGAGTGTCAAAAGGCCTTTGAGCAAATAAAAGAGTATTTGCTGAATCCACCTATTTTAAAATCGCCTAAACTCGACAAACCTCTATTACTATACTTAGCAGTAGAAGAAGAGTCAATAGGAGCCATGCTAGCCCAAGCAGATGAGTTAGGGATAGAGCATGCAGTTTACTATTTGAGTAGAAAGCTCCTACCTTATGAAATTAAGTATAGTATCATTGAAAACACCTGTATAGCCATGGTTTGGTCTTCTAAGAAGTTGCGGCATTACTTTCAATCTTATAGTGTGCAAGCAATTTCCAGGTTGGATACAATGAAGTACTTAAGGGAGACACCCTCTTTGATTGGGAAGTATGGTTGATGGTTGATAATACTAGAAGAATTTGAGATTGAATATGCAACTAGGAAAATAATCAAAGGTAGAGCGGTGGCAGAATTCCTGGCCCAACAACCATTACCAGATAGCGAAGAGGTAATCTTGGAATTTTCGGATGAACATTTAGAGGCAATTGAAGTACAAGGGTGGAAAATGTATTTTGATGGAGCAGCAAACATGAAAAGAGCAGGTTTGGGAGTCATACTAGAATCGCCCAAAGGGGAACTCATCCCTTTAGCCAAAAAGTTGAAATTTAGGGCAACCAATAATATGGTGGAGTACGAAGCTTGTATTTTTGGCTTGGAAACCCTAATGATTATGAAGGTGGATAAGGTGGAAGTTTTTGGTGATTCATTTCTAGTAGTATCCCAGGTAAATGGAGAGTGGGAATTGAAAGAAGAAAAATTAAAACCATACCACCATTACTTGACCATGATGAGGAAGAACTTTAAGGAGTGTAGGTTTATACATCTATCAAGAGAAGAAAATCATATGGCTGATGCCCTAGCTACATTGGCTTTGGTATGGGAAAATCCTGTCACCTTATTCCTTAAGCCTCTGATTTTTACCAGTTCATCAACTCCTTGCTATGAATATGGGACAATCATGGAAATTGATACAGACCATGATGCATGGTATGATACTATAAGGTGATTTTTGGAGGAAAGGGAGTACCCGCTGGGGACAACAAAGAAAGAAAGAAGAGCCATAAGGCGGTGGCCATTGCAATACATTACATTCCATGGAGAGTTATATCAAAGATGGCCTGATGGGGTGCATTTGAGATGTTTAAGGAAGCCTGAAGTGGAGTGTATCATGTCAGAAATACATGCGGGAAGTTGTGGACTACATATGAGTGGTGTGGCCCTGTTTAAGAAGATTATTCGACAAGGTTACTACTGGTTGACCATGGAGAGAGATTGTATTGAGTTCGTAAAGGAGTGCCAACAATGTCAGATGTATGGTAACTTGAATCACATGCCTCCCGAGGAATTGCATTCTTTGTCTTCACCCTGGCCCTTTGCCACTCATATGTAAAGGAGGCCGGTTTCAATAAACTGGGCGTTGTGGGGGTGTTGGGCCATTTCTCACCTTCCCCACAGGTACCCAACTTTCCGAACCCATTAGGGGGTTGGGGATTCCTTAGGAATCGAGTCATCCACTCCTTTCTTTTTCCCTGCCTGTTTGGGTGGCGACTCCATTTTCTCCTGACTTAGGTCCGTGTTCTCTAAGGCCCCGAGCCTAAATAGTGCCGAAGTCGCAAGAACCATTCCACCGAGAGTGGGGGCAAAAATCTCCGCTCACACCATATTTATAAAATACATATATACAGGATATAAGAATGTCACGTATTTTTTTTAAACTTCCATCATTTTAAATTAATTATTTAGAACACTTTATATATGTTAATAAATAAAGAAAATTATTCCTTAGTAATGTAAATATAAAAAGACACATCTCAAAGGAAAATCTCTAGAAAAAATTTACTAGAGTTTTTTTTTTGTATTTTGGATATTTCCAAATTTCAACACACTCAACCTGCATTTAAAATACATTGCCAAATATTCATTCAACACATTCATTTATCGAAAATCTCCAACATAATCACAAAATAAATAAGTGTTTATATATAACCATACATATAACCAATCTCTCAATTTTTCAACATTAAAACTAAAAATCCTTTTATAATTTACATCATATACATGTAGTAAACATAATATTCATATTTAAGTGAATTTCAAAAATTTTAAAATATATACATGAGATGCAGATGGCTCTGGTCCATGGCAGCTTGACAAACTCCAAAGGTAAATAACTACAATCTAGACCTGGTGTGGTCTAGTAACACTCTCTGAATCAGCTCTATCACCTGCGCGATGCAATTCAATCTGCACTAAGCATAATGCTTAGTGGTACATACTATAATAAATAAATGGTATAACACAAGCAATGCCATAAATGCATGATGATAAAAATGCTAGTCAATTTATTTCTTTTTTTACATATTTTAACAACACATCAATCATCCACATACATTGGGCAAAAAAATTCTTATATATTAGTCTAGTTCCAAGAATATTGTCTTGGGCTAACTCAATCATCTGTGACATCAACGTGTCTCACCCAAAGGCATAATAATGTCTATGATACCAGTGTATCTCACCCTAGGGCCTAATACTATCTCTGATACCAGTATATCTCACCCAAAGGATGTAATAATATCCAACAACAACATTCTCGAACTAGACCCTATATAAGGTGAAATGCAATTATATTTCCACAATTTCCACTTTTCACATTCTTTTTCATATTTTCAATGCATTTTTAATGTTATCATCATATGCAATGCAAATGTGGCTCATTTCCACATGTTTGTGTACAATTTACACTTTGCATATTCTGCACAAATATTTTATTTAGCCATTCTCAAATGGCTTATCATGCTATAAACAATACAAATCAAGCATTGTTACTCCAAACAATGCTACACACACACACACATTCAAGAATACCAAGTAACACAACACATTCAACATTTACAACGTGTTATGCTGAAAATTAATGCAATTAAACACATTATAACCTAAAGTTTGTACTAACCTTTATTAAGCAACAAATGGAGTTAAAACTCCACTCCACTTCCAAAATCTCTAAATGCCCTTTGTTACTATGTTGCTAAAATTACAACCTACTCAACACCTATCAAAAATGTGAATGCAAATAATCAATTAGTATAACATTTCTAGGTGTTTAAAGCATAAAACATAAGTTTAAGCACATTCCTTCAAAAACACTAAAACGTGCCCTAACACACTCCAACTTTTAAACTTCACTCTAATCAATCCCAATATGATTTTAAAGCTTAAATATATCATAAACATCATATTTTAACATATTCCAAGCATTAAAATATAATGTACCACTTTTCCATCAAAATTTTAAAACTTTGCCCTATGCCTCTTTGATTTTAGTTTTTCATTCTAACCAATTCCAAATGTTAATTTGAGCTCATTTATATCATTAGCAACACAAAAATAACACAATTCCAATTATAAAACCAAATGCACCACCACTTTTTATCGAAACCCTTACTAAAACCCTAACTTCCATACCACCTCTTCCAAACTCCAACTAAACCTAATCAAATCCAATAGTTAACCATAAAATATTTACTTACTCATCAAAATAACATCTTACATATCCATGTCAACAATTATAACATACTTACTCAAAAACCCAATTTACACATATTCATATTTAACCATAAAACTTCCAAATAAGGTAGGAAAGCTTACCTTTGATTGAAAAATCTTCAAATCACCCCAAATCCTCTTAAACAATTGAAGAATTTGGTGTTAGATGAAGCAAAAACCTCCCCCCTCATGCCTAGTGAATGGAAAAAGAAGAAGAAGATGGGCTTTTTTAATAATTCACTTACCAACTTTACCCCTCATCTTTCTTTATAATTACCAAATAATTAATTTATTTTTTAATCATTCTTAATTATTTAATTTCCATCATCTATCCAAAAAATAATTTTATTCTATTTTTTTCATTTGTATTTTTTTATTTTTTATAATTACTATTTTACCTCTCCTTTTAGTTTTTAAATTTGTCTTTTTCTAACTTTTTTTTACTTTATATGTAATGTCTATTTCCTTTATACTTCTCATATACATTACCTATTTCTTTGTTACAACACTTCATTTAACCCTCTAACTTATTAATTTAAATTTGATTTTATTTATTTTAACAATTATGCGGCGTTACACATTTTCATCATCCAACCATAAATTCATTAACATACATCAAAACAATATCAAAGTAATCCATTTTACCAATTATAAACACTTTCTTCAAAAATCCAAAATGCACATATTTTACCTTAAAACCTTAACTTCTTCAAAACTCACTCATATCGAAATTCCAACCATAAAATCGCAACATATAAATTAAAACAACATAAAATCCATATTAAAACCCTAATTTTTACATAATCATCCTATAACGCTAAATTCATAATTTGTGCTCATCTCCATAAAATAGTCATCAAATCATCACATAAACATTATATTAACTTAACTTAATTACTATTAATTTAACCATTTAAATCAACTTTCTCTCACTACCTTATCCATACATAACCTTAAATTAAAGAAAACAAAGCTTAAATAATAGGAAACTTACTTGGTTCTTTGATAAACCTTCAAAATCATCTTAAAACCCTTAGAAATCTTGTGAAATTTGGTGTGTGGATGAAAAGAATTCCTTCCCTTATCCCTTAGAAGAAATTTGGCCATTAATGGTTGAAGGAAGAAGAAGATAGTTCTTTTATATACCTCAATTTCCCATTTGCCCACACTTATACATTTATTTATAAAATAATTAAATAATATAATATTAAGATATTTTTTATTCTTCTTCCCATCAATAATTAATTTAATTAATTTTTAATTTTTTAATTTTTACCTTTTTACTTTGACTTTGACTTTTTAACTTTTAACAAAATGTATACTTTATTTATATCTTGCATATATATTAAGGATACACTATCCATATTCCTCTTCCATCACTCTAATTACCCTTCACATTAATTATTTTTATTGTATTTAAAATGGTGGATGTCACAATTCTCTTTCCCTTAAATAATTTTATCCTCGCAAACAATCCTCACCAAATCAAACATTAACCTCAACTCCCTATAAAAGTCAACCACACAATTATTACACAAACTATCACCATCATTATCCATATAATTTCTAGTGTCCCCCATATAGATCTTCTTAATCATTTTTTGAAATTTAAAATCTCCATTATGTACTTTTTGATATGATCAAATAACACTAGATTACTTCATAAGTATACCATTATAATACCATTCTTATAAATCTCCAAACTAGTACAAAGACTTCTCAACTTTACACTTTCGTTGTGCCACTCTGATATGCGAGTCTCAGATGCATCTCAACTTATATCCATCAAAACAAACAAACATTGTCACATCTAAGACTAACACAGGTACCAATGCATATGCATGTATCACAACTCAAACCACCATTTAAAATTTCCCTCTCTCCCATTTTAAAACCCACTCAGGCTAAGAATCTCAAACCTAAGCTCTTATCCAAAAATAAATGTAACACCCTTATATCTTATAAATGTTGTAACGCCTCTTACATAGCCCATACACTTACCTATATAGGAGATGTCACCTAGCATTCACAATTGTCTATATATATATGTCTATGCATGTATTAAAGAAATAAGGTCAAAATACTTCTAAGCATTAATGTTGTTGTTAAGCTTTCTATAATACACACATATATCTATTTATTTATAAAGAACTCTTAATGATAACTTACATTATTATAAAATTCTCAAACTACTCTCAAACTAGTGCAACTGTCATACAAAATTACAAAATATTGCCATGTGAACTATATAGAATACAAAATTTACAATATTGTTCATTGAACCTTGGTGATACAGTTGATTAGAAATGTATATCTCTCACTCTGCAGTATCAACTCTCCTCGTTTGATCTGCACGTCAGAAAACAATTCTAACACGCTAAGCAAAGCTTAGTGGTGCTTAAGTAAAAATTAAAGAAAAGAGATCTATACATTAAATAGTTTAGAAACAATGAAAAATCTTACTTTTAGAACATTTAATAAAGAAAGTAATAAATCTATTGAACCTTGAAATACTAAAACAATTATATGCAAAATCGATGAATTTAACAATAATCATATAACACATTATTTTTAAAGTAGATAACTTCTTTAATTATGCCCATACACATCGAACTCAGATTCTAGATTTGGATAACGGGTCTTAATGCCCACTGTATAAAATTTTGGCCAATGGCCCACTATGGCATGAATGCCCACTGAGTATGATGACATAGAGTGTCCACTATCACTTTGGATATCCTCCCTTTGGTTAGCCATTCAATCTCAAGCGAGATTTAAAATCAGTATGTTTTGGGCAATCCATTAGTTATTAATAAAATTAAATTATGCACAACACTTCAAGTAAACAATTCCTAACCAACACTTAGTATCACACAAATTTTATCATATAATCAAATAAATTTATTACACTACTTGTTAGGGTTAACTTTTATAAGAAATCCTTTACACTTTGAGAACTTATAATCGTTACAACTAGAATTACAAATGAAAAACAAAACAAAAAGTTATTTTGAGCAATTTCATCAAGTGACACACACAGTGACATGGGCATGTCATTGACCGTGTCATAAGCTCATTCTCACAGAAGTTTTGACACATCCAATGACATGGGCATGTCTTTGGCTTGTCATTTAAGTTGCATTACAGTAGCTATGACATGCCCATTGACACAGGCGTGTCACTGACCATGTCATTTATCTTTTATCACAGTAGCTATGACACGCCCATTTACACGGGAGTGTCACTGGCCATGTCATTTATCTATTATCATAGTGACTGTGACATGCCCAATGACACAGATGTGTTATTGGTCGTGTCTTCAATATTGAAACACAGCATCCTTGACATGCCCTGTGACATGACCATGTCACTGGTGGTGTCAAGCAGAACTCTGTATTTTGAACATTTATCAACTTAATTTTCATATAGCCAAATATATGATATCAATGGATCAAAACTAGTTTCTTTAACATAGAAAGAGGATATATCAAATAGTTTTCAATAAAAATTCTTCAAGAAAACTCAATCAATCATTTTAAATAATAAATTCATAGAAATTCAATTATTTGTAAATCAAAATATACATAAGCACATCCCACTTTAAACTCTTCTTTTTTCTCTAATCACTTGTTGATAACCTTAACTTTTCCAGCTTAATCTTCTAAAACTTATAACTAGATATTATTTCCTCTTAGGTTTTGATCAAAGTCTTGGAAGGACGGAAGAAAGAAGGAGTTTTGGTGGTGAAGATGGTGATGAACATGTAAGGAGGAAGAAGAAGGAAAGAAAGAGCAGTTTCTATATCATTACACCTGTCCACACACATGCACACACACACACACACACATATATATATATCTTAGTCTTGTGTGGCCAATCTCATCTTAGTTATGGTGCACCCTCTTTCTTATCCTTTGATTCTAATTCAATTTTAAATCTCGTAAAATCGTAAAAATAAATAATTTCTGTAGACCCTTAATTTTTGACCCAGTCCGGTCCAATATATTTTAATTTGTCCAAAATAATTTTTGTGTTGTCCAAAAAAATTTAATTAGTCCAAAACAAAATTTGTTATCTTAATTAAATAATATTTGCTTTAGTATCTAATTTTTATTAATAAAAAATAAAAAGAAAAAATAATAAAGAAAAAAAAGTAAAAATAAAAATAAAAATCGACGACGGAAAAATCGGCAATGAAAAAATCGTCGCCGAAAATCAGCGCGGGGGCGAATGGCGGTGGGCAATTTTGCCCGCAGGAGTTTCCTGCGGGCGAAATGGCCCACAGGCCAATTCTTTGCGGCAGCTTTTTTGCCAGCGCATTTTTTCTGCAGTAGTTTTTTTCTCCAGCGCAATTTTACCGCAGCAGTTTTTTTTTGCTAGCGAAAATTTTTCGACGCAAATTTTTCTGAAACCCAATACAATTAGGTTTCGTTTCCTTTTCTTAATGAATGTTATATTCCATTAATAACTAAACTTAACCATAAAAATCTTCTATAAATAAGGCTAAAACAACACAAAAAAGGGGAGGAAAAAAGGAGGAAGAAAAAAGAAAAGAAAATTGGATCGGATTTGGAGGAGAAATTGAGACCGAAATTGAGAAGGAAAACTTTGAATCAATCTGATTTTTTGAGAGAGCAAACAAACAATTCAATCCATCAGGAAGCAAAGCTTGTCTTTGTTCTTGTTCATCCAAGAAGTGATTTTTGGTGGAACCAACAAACGAAGGTATGAATTTCTTTATTTGTTTCATTAATTCACAGTAGCTTCATCATTGCAAAATCTTAAAAATTGTTTCTGTTTCTTCCAAATAAAAAAAAAACCTAAGAACCCTAATTCACCTTTTCTAAAGATTAAAAACCTTAATTCGTTGCTTTGTTTTCCAAAAAGCTTAAAATTGTTGTTTTTGTTTCTTCAAAATCTCAAAACCCTAATTTGCTTTCCAAATTTTCAAAATCATAAATTAAATCTGTTTCTTTACAAAAACCCTAAAAAAAATCTTTTCTGTTTCTATAAACCTTAAATTGTTTTGTTTATTCTCATAAAGCTTCAT
The DNA here is from genome assembly GCA_947685225.1 of Garcia nutans. Lineage (NCBI taxonomy): Eukaryota > Viridiplantae > Streptophyta > Magnoliopsida > Malpighiales > Euphorbiaceae > Garcia > Garcia nutans. Next base: position 6,786,322 of record CANTUV010000003.1, on the reverse strand, counting down.
AAAATTATCAATTCTTTTTCCAAATTCTAAAACCCTAATGCATTCAACTTTAAAACAAAACAGTAAACCTTAAACTAGCTAACCTAAGCCCTAATTTTTCTAAACCCTAATCCTTTAAATCTTAAAACCTTATAAAACCTAAAATTCAACACAGTAAGTAGCTAATAATCATAAACTTAATATTTTAAAGTGTCCAAACCCTAGTTTCATGATTTTACTTCTCAAACACTAATTTGGTTAATCAAAGAACTTTATTAACCTCTTAAATTATAAAACTTTGCTCCATTTCAATTCTTGTAAAACTCACAGTAGCTTAAACTCATAAATTCCGAAATCCTAAACACATTAAATAAAGAATCTTAAATAGAAACAGTAGCCCTAATTTAAATCTTTCTTTGATTTATTCAATTTTATATTTGATTATGCTTTGATTTATTTTATATGCTTTAATTTATTTAAGTTCAATGCTTGGTTTATTTAATTTATCGTGGATGGATGTTTATTTTCTATTGATGTTTAATACCTTTGATGAATGATTGATTTATGATGAATGGTTATTTACTTTTATCGATTTATTTAGATTTCCAAATGTTGTAAGAGGTATGTTTCCACTTTGTGGGTGCCTCATAAGTTAAATATCATGTAATTTAAATTGCTTTTCTATCTTAGAACCAATGTAAAGGACATGTTTCTACCTTTCGGTGGGTGTCCTATTTAGGCATGGGATGTAAGGACATGTTTCCATCTTCGAATGTGTGTCCATTTATTTGTTTTGTTTGGACATTGTTTTGATTTTCAATATATATCGATGCTTTATTTTAATTATTGTGTGATATATGGATAATATTGTTATATTTAAGAATTTTATAATATTAAGACCTGTAATGGAGGCCAATTCCAATGAACCGGGCGTTGTGGGGGTGCTAGGCCATTTCTCACCTTCCCCACACATACCCAACTTTCCGAACCCATTAGGGGGTTGGGGATTCCTTAGGAATCGAGTCATCACCCCTTTCTTTTTTCTCGGCCCGTTCAGGTGGCAACTCCATTTTTTCAGGACTTAGGTCCGTGTTCTCTAAGGCCCCGAGCCTAAATAGTGTCGAATTCGCAAGAACCATTCCACCAGGAGTGGGGGCAAAAATCCCAGCTCACAGTGGCGACTCCACTAGGGATAAGAGAAGTTGATTCCATTGGTCTTTATATTATTCTATTATTTCTTATAATGATATTATCCATTGCATTATCTTAGATTGCATCGTGTGCGTGAGTTAGGACGCCCATGTTACCCGTGTTATGTTATGTAAGGAATACCATACTTTCACTCAAGGTATGGAGATCGAGCATGACATAACCACTCATAGCCTCGTACCATTTGGGATATACTTGCTATGGAAACCTAAACCTTTTAACCCAAAGACTAAAGCTCATGTAATTGGCCTAGTTACTTTCCTTAGGTTTTACCCCAAATGCATGTTGTTTGACTATGGTTAATTTATCTTGGCTTAAATCATGGCTTATTTGGTTTGTTCTTTTTCTAATATGACCCAAGTACATTTGCAAGCTCAAATAAATTTTTTCTTTAAAGTCCAAAAGACCAAAACTATTTTCAAAACATTTCAAGATGGTCTTTGGACATAAAATTTTTCTAAAAATAAATCAAAAATTCTTTTGCTCATGGCCCAAATACTAAGCTCAAAATCCATTTTTTCTAAAATCTTTTTACAATGGGCTTGGAAACAAAATTATTTTCATCCAACCTTTCTTAAAAAGAGCTTGCAAATTATTTAGGTCAATTACAAAATACCAAAAATCAATTGTGAGCCTAGTTTATACTAAGAGTAATTAATCATGGGCTTGTTTTTGGCATGAATCATTAGTTACTTTTTCAAGTGAGAAATCTACTTATAATAAACCTCTTAATTTAGTTTTAATCCAATATAGCATGAAAGCTACTATAGTTGGTTGAATGGATTAAAACCTAATTAATGGGAATTACTATGAATGGATTTACATTTTCGAAGATATAACTATTGGTTGAAACATTTGAGGGAAATATTCGAAAACAAAATACCCCATATTGGTATTTTGTTAACCATATACCTAGGAAAAGAGACTTGCCATTCGTGTGTGGATGTTATAAGGTTAGAAGGAATGTCCTAATTGTCCTTGTTTGTTGATTATTTGTGCATACATGCATACATACATACATTTGAATCTCATATCATTGATCCTCTCTAGCTCACAGCCCTGGATTATGATTGTTCAAAAGCTTACAACAATCCGACCTATGCCGGAGATGAAGAATCTAGTAATGACTCAATCACTTGCTCACCAAAGGCAATAGAGCCCGAACAAATTCAAAGAATGGTGGATGAAGCCCTCAATGCCAAGATGGAAGAAATAAAAGAGGCCCTAGCTGAGACCATGAAGAACCAATTGACTGCAATTTTAGAAAATCATGTCGAAGCATCTGCTAGCACTAAAAAGCCAAGGGACAAAGGGAAGACTAAAGTTGGTGAAGTGGTTTTTGATGATGAAAAGGTGATCATTGATGATGATGATGATTGGGCTCAATGCTACCAAGATGCTCAAGAGAAGAAAAAAGAACCGAAGATTGTTAAAAGGTCAACTATGGAGAAAGTCTAAACTTCTGATGTTGAAAAGATGATCCCGGATTTAGAAAAGAAATTTGAGAAGAAACTGAAAACCGAAGAGATTTCTGAGATTGACAAATTATTTGAGCTAGATGAAGAAGTTCCTTACAAGTTCAAGATGCCATCTTTTGCGAAGTTTGATGGAACCAAAAATCCTCATCTCCATGTAAAGCAGTATATCACTACCATGCAGTCTGCCCGAGCTACTAAGGCTCAAACCCTAAGGTACTTCATGCTCTCATTGGACCCTGTTGTCCAAAATTGGTTCAATACCTTAGATGATGGAACACAAAAGAGTTGGGATCTGCTTTACAAAGCCTTCATCCAACAATATGGATATAATGTTGTGATGGAAGTTACCTTAATGGAAGTGGAGTCCATTAGGCAAAGGTCGAATGAGAATTTTGTAGATTATGTGAAGAGATGGAGAAACAAGGCTGCTTTACTCAAGAAGAGGCCTGATGAATCCGATCAAATAAGAATGATTGTGAGAGGGGTGTTGCCTAGTCTACGTGAAAGGATGTCTCATACACTCATCCGTGATTTCAAAGACCTTCTCTAAGCTGGTTTACAAAATGAAGAATGGGAAAGAGAGAAGAACCATTTTTTAATAAGAAGGAATGAGAAAGGAAACTATCAATTGGGTAGTCAAAGCATGCAAAAGGCAGTCGGTGTTAACACTACTAACCAAGGAACAAGAAAGACAATTTTTGAAATTGGGGAAACTGATGTCTTGGGTTCTCAACAAACTTCAAAGAAAAGGATTGCTATAACCCTTAAATCCTCACCCTTTGCCTAACCCTCTCCCACCTAATTTTGACACTAAAGCATTTTGTCAGTTTCATCAAATGCAAGGGCATGACACGGATAGATGTGTGAGGTTGAGACATGAGATCCAAAATCTAATTGATAATGGGAAGCTACCCGAGCCCAATAAGCCAAACACCAATGACAACCCATTACCAAAGTTCAATAGAGTACCGCCGCCAGCAACCTTCATGATTGGAGGAGGTTTGCATGAGGATTTTGTCATGTCTTCTTTTCAAGATGTAGGTGGAGAAGCAACCAAAGAAGAAGAGGTACTTGGTGAAATTAAACAAGTTATGGTGGGTAAAGAAGTAACAATTTGTGTTGTCAATGGGTTTTGAGATTCAAGCGATAGTGATTAAATACCCTAGAATCCGTAATCCAAAAGGAAGCCATGACATGTAAGAAGGAGTGGTCCAATTTAACATTTTGAAAACATTTTAAAACATCAAGTTTTGACCATAAAATTTGCTTCCAATGAATGGCATCCATATTCTTAAATAGAATTTTTATCTTCTTTAAATGATGCTCGGTCATGGGGGATGAATGAAGAAAAATCAAAATTGTTAAAGGATTCTTTACGTTGAAATGGAAAGTTTTTTTGGATTCTGTATGAAATATGGCACAAAAGGTCATTTATATAGAAGAAGTAAAATTTTCCAAAGTTAATAAGGTAAAGGTGATGGAAAAGGATGAAACCATATTGTGTAAGGAAAGGAATTGGCGACAATTTCCTTTACCGCATTGAATTTGGTTTGGCAAAGTGATGTGGCTGTGAATTATGAAATTGTGATGTACTGTGATAAAAAATATGAAAAGGAAAGTTTAGTAATTATGCAGTAACGATGAATAATAAAAAAAAGTAAAAAAAAAGTTACAGTAAACATGGAAATTGTATTTTTTCATTATTGTACAATGTTTATATAAGTGATACAATATTTACATATCACTAAGAGGGTGGTGGTAGGTCATCAAATAAAGCCCTGAAAAAGTCGTCGCCTATTGGAGGAGGGGGCAAATCCCTCGTCCCGAGTCTGCCCAAAGCGGGAGCAACAAAATCCGGCAAATTACTCATCTCGAGATCACTCGAAGCAGGAGCACCAAAATCTTTATTACGTTGAAGTTTTGATCCGTCACGGTCCTCATCAGAAGCAGATGAAAGGATCTCATGGTCATTAGTATGGGGCCTCTTGATGAAGAAGCGCCAGGATCCCTCATCCCCTGAAATCGGATGTAACACCCCCACACCCGGTACAAGCACACTACTACACCACAATGTAGCATACGTGCACCGAACATAGAGACGCTACTGCTTTCCTTAACATTTAAAACTTTTTAGAAGATACTATAATCTTTATCTTATCCATTATAGAAAATAGGTCATTAACTTGTAATATAAAACAAACTAGATATACAGATACATTTAATTAGTACACAGCGGAAGTTATAAAATATTTACATTATATGAAAACATTTAAATTCATATTTACAAATATACATATATTTATATTATAAACAATATTTTACAAAACATAAAGAAATTATACATGATTGGCAGCTTTCTCTGATCTTTAAGTTCCAAAATAAACTCTTCAATTTCTATTCTCACTCGGTCTCGAGGAGCTCTCAGGTTCAACTCTGTTACCTGCGCGATTAAACACTATCGCGCTAAGCCAAGGGCTTAGTAAGACAAATCATGCCAATATTATGTTTAATGCAATGCAATGCCACACAAATTATCAATAAAGGCCACTTCATAAGTGAAAAGCTAACATCACACCTTTGCATCTCACCAATCATAATCATATGAGCACACCACATTTCAACATCTTTCCATAACCTTATTAGTCAACCATTTTACCATTCATAACTCACATTAAGCAAAGACAAGCATGGGCCCAAAACACACTAATATACCATTCAATTTTCAGAGTTAATGCTTTGGTTTTGTTATCACATTTATCAATATCATCAACCCAACTAGGCTTCAAGGATTAGGTTCAACCAAGCTTCAAGGGGAGCAAAGCATGCTAAGCATCAACCCAACTTGGCTTCAAGAACCAACCCAACCTAGCTTCAAGGGTGGTAACATCTCAATTATGCTTCAAGGATTCAATCCAACCTAACTTCAAGAGATTGTTACACTTATTAGGCATGCCACCAACAACAAACTCTGAAAATGGAATAGCACATTAGCCACACAATTCATTTATTATTCAATTATCATTTCCATTCTCAATTCTTATCATCATTTAGGCAAACATGCCTTATTCCTTTCAATTGAATCATCATAGCCAACCACAATGCCTTTACAACTCAATTCACAATATATCACTCTTCATTATTCAAATACACATTTATAACAACAATTATATTTGACATCAATGAAGTCAACATGGCATTGAACATTCTTTAAGCAAACATACCTCAATCATATCATTTCCATTGTTATAACTCATAACATTAATTACATATTAAGGTAAATCATCATCAATAATCACATTATATTCCACATAGCATCATTCATAATATCAACATCTCATTCCACATTATACACAACATATCATTATTCATATGCATCATCAATATGAGCAAATGTAGATTAAATCCCAACATTATATGATTGTATGCAATTATGTACTTTGTACTTACCTCAATCACAATTCAAATAACTCTAAACACTTCCCTTTTCCAAAATTCTTCACTTTCCAAAATTAGGGCAAATCACCTTCTTTCAAAACCTAATCCAAGGAATGATACAATCCATTAATTCCAATACAATTTACCACTTAATAACTTCTTACTAAACTCTTAAATCTCAAAATTACACTTCAACATCATACATTAGAGACCACGGTCGTGGCCACCACAACCCCCACGGGCGTGGGGTACAAAACGGTTCTGCCCTTTTTTCTTCACTCCACCACGGCCATGGCTACAATTGGCTATGGATGGCCACGGCCATGGCACCCCAAGACCACGGGCGTGGCATCCAGAAGGCTACTGCCTTCGGCCAACTTCTCACTTCCAAAGCCTACAACTCCACCAAACACCAACAACAAGCAAGGCTATGAAAATAAACAAGCAAACTCAAATTAAACTTCATATAACACTTCAAAACCCTAAAACCAATTCAACTTCAACACTTCTAAAATCAACAACAATCCAACTTCTTAACTTAAAACCAATTTAAACACTTGAAAACACATCACAAACACATCTCATCATCAAATCAACAAACCCTAATTCATTTCAAACACCACTTCAAAAGAATAGAAGAAATCAAGGAAAAGATCTTACCTCAAATGAAGAAATTTCACAAATCTTTAACCAAATCCTTTGATTCCTCTTCAAGTTGCTTCTAGCATCAAGAACACCTCTCTCACTCTCTCCTTTCTTGAATGGCCGGCCAAGAATGCAAAGAAAAGACAAAATGAAGACAAGTCAACCTCTTCTTCTTCTTTAAATCTCCACCATGCAATCCAACAAGAAGAAATTACTTAATTGCCCTTAACCATTAAACTAATCTTTTGTCTCTTATATGCCCAAATAAGTAATTTCACATGCCACATAAAAATATCCTCTTGCTTTGACCAACCCTTTTGACTTAGGTATATGTTAATTATATCATCATATAAACAACATATAAACTTGTCTCTAAACCCTCTTTTTTTCCCAAAACAAATATACATAAGCATTCTGTTCTCAATTCCTTTTCTTATCACTTAATATATACATTCAATCACATTTTAAATCAACAACAACAACAACAACAACAACAAAATCAAAACTTCTAGGGCATACATGAGGATATTACATCGGAAGTCTCAAAAATTTTGTTCGGATTGATGATATAAATTTTCAAAATGAGAAGCCTGCTGACGACTTGCAGCCAACTCTTCTTGAAGTTTCCTATTTTTTTCTTCGAGCATCCGCTGTGAGCCAAAAAGGAAAAAGGTAGGAGCATAAATTACCATGAAATAAGAGAACTCACCAGGTAATTCATATCAATGCCCTGCGGATGAGATGGCATATCTGGCGGGCCAGAATGAGCAAACGAAGGGGCAGTAAAAGAAGGTCCAGCCTCATGGTCAAATGAGCCAACAGCCTGCAACAATCATTAAAGAATCAAAAAAGGAAAGAAGTAGTTGCAAGGGAAAATGGTAAAAGTTTTACCTAAGAAGTACTAGCCCCGAGATGTGGAACAAACTCTCTTGCATCTCCGTGATGTTCCTCTTCATCTCTACCTTCATTTTCCTTGGGAATCTCCCGCACACCAATAGGAGATACATCAAAGTTCAAGAGCCTTCTTTGAATAAAATGGGCATAAGATGCACTCGGCGGATAGAGAAATCCATCAATACCATAACCATACCGAGCTAACCACCATGCATCCTCCGACATTGACATAATATTTAAAGTATATTCCAGGCAATGCATTGGAACCCTCCGCTACTCTGGACCGAGAAACCATTCATAAACTCTCTCCCCAAGAAACCAGCCACTAGACACTGGGCCAGCGATAACTCGGTGACAATGTTGGAAAGATAGCGCAGCCCTCATGAAAGGAGACTAGATTGTCCGCTCTTTTGGGTTCCACAGCCCAAATTCACCTGCAAAATAACATAAGGTAAGTAAACTTTCACATAAAATTTAAAGTATACTAATGTTATTTTACCTGGTCCTAGGTTAAGCGGCTCAACACAAAGTGGTGAGTATGCACATGGTGAGAGCCGAGAACGTCCACACGATCTAACAACTAGAAATTTAATCTCGGATATCCGACCCTATCTCAGGAAATACAGGATACCCTCACGAGGTTATGCTCGTATGCACATGCCTACAACAATAATAAAGATCACATTCATGTAAGAAAAGAGTGGAAATGACATTGGTGGAAGAAAAATACCTCGACAACCGCCATCAAGCCGAGAAAAGACTTCTTATTTCGGCAAAGTTTATCAAGACCATGGTAAAGACAGGCGAGACCAGCTTCACCCCAGCCAGAAGATGGTACTGTCCTAAAGTAAGAATAGGCATTCAACACTGACAAGTGGATGGAGGATTCAGTACTGCCTAAGATGGTCGACCCAAGCAGATATAACAAAAATCCTCGAGCATACTGTTGGGCCGTGTCTCTGTGAATCCTTCCTTCGTAGTTCATCCAATAAATACGAATTGGCTCAATTTTTATCTTAAAAGGCCCTTTATATGATGGTTGCATACCAATTAATTCCTAAATTTCTTCAAATGTTAAAATATTGTTGGTCAGAGGAACCAGAACACCATCAAATCGAAGGCCGGTTATAGCAGTAAAATCGACCGGACCAATTGTCATCTCTCCAATGGGCAAGTGAAAAGTGTGGGTATTGTCCAACCATCGTTCTGCAAGCGCCTGGACTATGCTCTGGTCTATCTGATATTCCTCAGATGGAAATTGTAAGATGAAGCTTTCAAAGCTGCATTCTCGGATAATCTGCCTTACCCGAGAAGGCACTACATTGTACCATTGTCGGGCTTTGTAAATACACCCTCCAGCCCGAACAACGCAACGATCATGCTAACACAAAGCCAGGTAAATTAATACCAGGTAAGTACATATTATCCTACCTGCTTAAATTAATATATTTTTCCTAAATTTTCTAAAAATTATTATAATATAAAATATATAAAAAAATAATTACGCAAATACAATAATAATAAAAGAGCATAATATAAAAACATAAATCAAAATAATAAATAATAAATAATAACAGAAAAAATAAAAAAAATAAAACAAAAACAATAAAACAAAGATAAACACAAAAAGATGAAAAATCGGGAAAAAATATATAAAAAAAAAAGAAAGACGAAAAATCAAGAAAAAAGAAAAAGAAAAAATAATTACCGCGCTCTTTCGGTTGGAACTGCGATGAAGCGGCATCCCGGCTAGTATATCTATATTTCCATCTTCATGATGCCGAATAAACTCCAATAACTTGGGATTAGAATGAGTTCCTGACCTTGAAGAATGCATTTTTTTTTTTTGAAAACTATGTACTAAATTTGAAAGAATGTGAGAAAATTATAGAAATTGAGAAATCTTGCTGTGAATCGAATGAAAGAACTGGTGGGTTTATATAGAGAAACGACAAGGAAAAAACCAAAATTCAAAAGTAAGTTTTACTGTTCATGAATAGTAAGCTTTACTGTTCAAGAATAGTAAATTTTACTATTTATGAATAGTAAATTACTATTGAGGAATAGTAAATTACTATTGCCAATAGTAAATACTATAGTACTATTTCTAAATAGTAAGTTACTATTTATGAATAGTAAATAGTGCATGAATAGTGGCTACACAGTAAATAAGTAGTAAATTCAATTATTCACTTTAATCATTCAAATGGTTGTGTGTATATAAGTATTTTTACAAGCAGGGGCAAGGAGAAGACGTGCATAAAAATTAGCCAAACTTTTTGAAATAAAAAAAAATTAAATTATTAGCTCGGTTCCAGAACCAAAATTTTCTTTAGGTCCAAAACCTAGAATCTTTTCCAAGTTCAGAACTTAACTCGGGTCCAGAATCCAAATTACCCTTAGTTCCAGAACCTAGAATCTTTCCTAAGTCCACAACTTAGCTCGGGTCCAGAATCCAAATTTTCTTTAGGTCTAGAACCTAGAATCTTTCCTAAGTCCAGAACTTAGCTCGGGTCCGGAACCCAAAATTACCCTTAGGTCCAGAACCTAGAATCTTTCTTAAGTCCAGAACTTAGCTCAGGTCCAGAATCCAAATTTTCTTTAGGTTTGGAACTTAGAATCTCTTTTAAGTCCAGAACTTAGCTCAGGTCCAGAACCCAAATTTTCCTTAAGTCCAGAACCTAGAATCTCTTTTAAGTCCAGAACTTAGCTCGGGTCCAGAATCCAAATTTTCCTTAGGTCCAGAACCTAGAATCTCTTCTAAGTCCAGAACTTAGCTCAGGTCCAGAACCCAAATTATCCTTAGGTCTAGAACCTAGAATCTCTTCTAAGTTCAGAACTTAGCTCTGGTCCAGAACCCAAATTTTACTTAGGTCTAGAACCTAGAATCTCTTTTAAGTCCAGAACTTACCTCGGGTCCAGAACCCAAATTTTCCTTAGGTCCAGAACCTAGAATCTCTTTTAAGTCCAGAACTTAGCTTGGGTCCAGAACCCAAATTATCCTTAGGTTCAGAACCTAGAATCTCTTCTAAGTCTAGAACATAGCTAGGGTCCAGAACTCAAATTTTCTTAGGTCCAGAACCTAAAATTATACTTAAGTCCAAAACCTAAAATTATCCTTCAGTCCAGAACTCGAACCGGGTCCAGAACCCAAAATCTCAACCATCTCAAAAATTAAGTCTTATTGCATTTCACTCTCTTTCACTAAAGTCTCAGATCATTCAAGCAGGGGGCAAACTGTAGGCCCTTAATTTTTGACCCAGTCTGGTCCAATATATTTTAATTTGCCAAAAATAATTTTTGTGTTGTCCAAAATATTTTAATTAGTCCAAAACAATTTTTGTTATCTTAATTAAATAATATTTACTTTAGTATCTAATTTTTATTAATAAAAAATAAATAAAAATAAAAATAAAAATCGGCGGCGAAAAAATTGGAGACGAAAAAATAGTCACTGAAAATCAGCGCTGGGGCGAATGGCCGTGGGCCATTTCGCCCACAGGAGTTTCCTGCGGATGAAATGGCCTGCAGGCCAATTCTTGTCCACTGTAGCAGCTAGCTGCAGCAACTTTTTTGCCAGCGCATTTTTTCCTCAACAATTTTTTTTGCTAGCGCAACTTTTTCGCAGCAGTTTTTTTTCACCAGCGAAATTTTTCGGATGCAAATTTTTTCAAAACCTAATACAATTAGGTTTCGGTTTCCTTTTCTTAATGAATGTTATATTTTGTAAATAACTAAACTTAACCATAAAAATCTTCTATAAATAAGGACTAAAACAACACCAAAAGGGTAGGAAAAAAGGAGGAAGAAAAAAGAAAAGAAAATTGGATCGGATTTGGAGGAGAGAAGGAAAACTTTGAATCAATCTAATTTTTTAAGAGAGCAAACAAACAATTCAATCCATCTTTATTTGCTTTATTCAATTTTATATTTGATTATGCTTTGATTTATTTTATATGCTTTAATTTATTTAAGTTCAATGCTTGGTTTATTTAATTTATCATGGATGGATGTTTATTTTCTATTGATGTTTAATACCTTCGATGAATGATTGATTTATGATGAATGGTTATTTACTTTTATCGATTTATTTAGATTTCCAAATGTTGTAAGAGGTATGTTTCCACTTCGTGGGTATCTCATTAATTAAATATCATGTAATTTAAATTACTTTTCTATCTTAGAACCAATGTAAAGGACATGTTTCTACCTTTCGGTGGGTGCCTATTTAGGCATGGGATGTAAGGACATGTTTCCATCTTCGGATGGGTGTCCATTTATTTGTTTTGTTTGGACATTGTTTTGATTTTCAATATATATCGATGCTTTATTTTAATTATTGTGTGTAATATGGATAATATTGTTATATTTAATAATTTTATAATATTAAGACCTGTAAAGGAGGCCGGTTCCAATGAACCAGGAGTTGTACACGTACCCAACTTTTCAAACCCATTAGGGGGTTGAGGATTCCTTAGGAATCGAGTCATCCACCCCTTTCTTTTTTCTTGGCCAGTCTGGGTGGCGACTCCATTTTCTCTGAACTTAGGTCCGTGTTCTCTAAGGCTCAGTGCCGAAGTCGCAAGAACCATTCCATCGGGAGTGGGGGCGAAAATCCCCGCTCACAATTTCTTCGGTATATTTTTGAGATCCACTATTTACATCACTTATCCATACCACTGAATCACAATTCACTATTAATTATCAATATTAAATTAAAAGTTTTGTATCTAAAATTTTTAACATTACAATTTTACCTAAATTTACCTATTATAGATGCTTGGAACAATTCAAGATATTGTTGTCTCATTGTCTCTTCGCTTTCCCAAGTGGCTTCCTCTATCGAATGATTCCTCCACAACACTTTTACTAAAGGAATGCGCTTATTATGCAACTCCTTTATTTCACGAGCTAAGATAGCCACTAGTTATTCTTCATAATTCAAATCTGGCTGAATTTCAATAGACTCTACTTGAATCACATGTGTAGGATTGGATCTATATCATCTAAGCATAGACACATGAAATATATTATGAATCTTAGCTAATTCTGGAGGCAAAGCTAGTCGATACGGTTCTGGACCTACACGTTCAAGTATTTCATATGGTCCAATGAACCTAGGACTTAATTTACCTTTCTTTCCAAATCGAAGAACTTTCTTCCATTGTGATATTTTCAAAAATACCTTATCCCCCACACTATATTCAACATCACACCGTTTCAAATCTACATAAGATTTTTGTCTATCCATTGCAATTTGTAATCGATCCTTTATAAGCTTTACTTTGTCTTCAGTTTGTTTTATGAGATCTAGTCCCACAAGTTTGCTCTCATTCAATTTCACCCAACACAATGGAGTTCTATACTTCCTTCCATAGAGTGCCTCATATAGAGCTATTCCAATACTCGTTTGATAACTATTGTTATAGGCAAATTCTACTAAAGGCAGATATTTATCCCAGCTACCTTTAAAATCGATTACACAACTTCTAAGCATATCCTCAAGTATTTGTATCACCCTTTCTGATTAACCATCTATTTGTGGATGAAATGCAGTACTAAAATGAAGTCGAGTACCCAATGCTTTTTGAAAACTTTCCCAAAATCTTAAAGTAAAGCGAGGGTCTCAATTTGAAATAATAGACATTGGTACTCCATGAAGCTTGACTATCTCCTTAACATACAACTCTACAAGTCTATTCATTGAATAATCAACTCGAATGGGAAGGAAATGAGTTGATTTGGTTAATCGATCAACAATTACCCAAATTGTATCATGCTTCTTTTGGGTGTTTGGAAGACCAGTCACAAAATCCATAGTGATTCTATCCCACTTCCATTCTAGTATTGATATAGGTTGCAAAAGACCCAATGGAACTTGATGTTCTGCTTTGACTGGTTGACATACTAAACATCGAGTCACATATTCAGTAATATCTCATTTCATACCAGGCCACCAATAATGAGATTTCAAATTTTGGTACATCTTGTTGCTTCTGGGATGTACAATATACTTAGTATTGTGAGCTTCACCAAGAATACACTCCTTTAGTTCCTTCACATCTGGTACACACAATCGATCTCTATAATACACTCCACCTTCTTTTGACACAACAAAATCTGGGTTTTCCCCTTCATGCACTTGATTCAAAAGTTCTAACAATTTTTTATTTTGTTTCTGAGTTTCTATTACTTTTTGCCTAATGGTTGGTTTAACCCTCAATTTTGCTAACATAACACATGTTATCATTTAGTTTATTCAATTTATATATATATAATGTTAAAATATTCTATATATAACATACCTGCTAAAGTCTTTCGGCTTAGCATCGGCTACCACATTAGCTTTTCCAAGATGATAGTCAATGATACAATCATAATCCTTGATCAATTCCATCTATCTTCTCTGCCTTAAATTTAGTTCCTTTTATGTTGGCAAGTATTTCAAACTTTTATGATTAGTGAAAATATAACATCTTTCACCATACAAGTAATGTCACCATATTTTAAGAGCAAATACAATAGCAGCTAACTCCAAATCATGTGTAGGCTAATTCAATTCATGAGATTTTAATCGCCTAGAAGCATAAGCAATTACCTTACCCTCTTGCATCAATACACAACCAAGTCCTTGATGAGAAGCATCACTATAAATAACATAGTCTTTACCTGGAATCGGTTGGGTCAAGACAGGCGCTTCAGTCAATATAGCCTTCAATTGTTCAAAACTAGCTTGACACTGAGCATTCGACTAAAATTTAATTTCTTTTCTAAGGAGCTTAGTTAATGGAAGTGCTATCTTTGAAAACCCTTGCATAAATCTTCTATAATATCCAGCCAACCCAAGGAAACTCCAAATTTCTGTTATATTCTTTGGTGGCTGCCAATTCAAAATAGTCTCAATTTTACTTGGATCCACACGAATACCATTAGCTGACACTACATGACCTAGAAATGCCACTTCCGTCAACCAAAAATCACACTTCGTTAATTTAGCATACAATTGATTCTCCCTTAGTGTCTGTAGTACAATTTTCAAATGATTATTATGCTCCTCTCTATTTCTAGAATAAACTAGTATATCATCAATAAAACAACTACAAACTGGTCTAAATAGGATTTAAAGACTCGATTCATCAAGTCCATAAAAGTTGCTGGAGAATTAGTTAAACCAAAGGGCATAACCGAAAATTCATAATGTCCATATCGAGTTCTAAAAGTTGTCTTTGGAATATCTACTTCTTTAATTTTCATCTGATAATAACCTGATTTAAGATCAATTTTAGGGAAAATGCCCGCTCATCTCAACTGATCAAACAAGCCATCAATCCCAGGTAACGGGTACTTATTTTTAATAGTCACTTTATTCAACTGTCGATAATCTATACAAAATCTTAAGGTACCATCCTTCTCCTTCACAAACGAAACTGGTGCACCCCAAGATGATACACTAGGTCTTATAAATCTTTTATCAAGCAATTCTTGGAGTTGCACCTTTAATTCTTTTAATTCTGGAGGTGCCATTCTATAAGGTGGAATAGAAATTGGTGTTGTACCTGGAATTACATCAATAACAAATTCTACCTCTCTCTCTGGTGGTATTCCAGGTAATTCTTGCAAAAAAAATCTGAAAACTCACTCACTGTAGGTATGTCTCCCAAAACCTTGCTTGAAGGTCGTGAATCATTAACAATAAGCAAGATAAGCTTCACATCTCTTCCTAATCAACCTTCTAGCTTTAGCTGCAAAAATCAAACTAGAAGGATAAAATTGTTTTTCTCCTCAAACTACAATTTCACCATAACTTGAAATCTTACAAGTTACAATTTTACTACAGCAGTCCATAACTGCTTGATGTCAGGATAACCAATCCATTCCCAAGATTACATCAAAGTCATGGAATGGTAGTTCAATCAAATCAGCAGAAAGCTCTATATCATGAACTCTAAGTGGACAATTTCGATATACTCTATTTACCTTCACATTATGTCCTACGGGATTTGTAACTTCTATTTCATAACCAAGTTTATTGTTGTGCTCGAATTAAGTACTACTACAAAGCGTCACTCGCAAGTATACGAGGTAGCTGTAGCAAAGGTGATTGCCCCAAGGTCGTTTCCCCAAGAAGGTGTGGTTCGTAATAGCTTGATTGACAATTTATTTAAATGCGAGAGTTTGTTGTTTGGAGTGGTGCGAGAATAATTAAACCTAAATTTAACTGTGCGTAGAGATTAATGTGTGTGGGTGTACAAGATCAAATCGATTCTTGGGAAGGTGCCTAGGGTCATAGGTCCATTCAATCAAAGCTCAATTCTCAATTGTCCATTAACATAACCTTATAAATTAATTTGTTCCTTAAGATTAATTTGTCAATTACCCATCCATTAGTTCTCACATTCATGAATTAGCAATGACCAATTCTTTTACATTACCAAATTAATAAAACCCTAGAACTTATATTTCTAATTCATTTATAGGGTGGTCGATTATATAGTTTCGATATCGGATTTCACCTCTCGGTCCGTCATCCAATATTCAAAGGTCAATAGGTAGCTAATCTATCAACCTAGCATTTAATGCAATACAATCAACCAATCAACAAGGAATATCAATGGAAATATCAAATCAAGACATTCAATCAAATATACTACATACCCTAAACATGGGTTTTTAGTTCAACATCATCAATTTAAAACATTCATTCAACTCAATATAAATCAAATACAAATTGTTCATTGCAATATCAATCTCTTAATAAAACAAAAACAATAAGAATGAATTAAAAGAGAGAATAGAAAAACCCCTTGTAGATGCCAAGAGTACGATAACTAGTCTTCCTCCTAGCTCCACTTTGATGTTTGATGAAGAACTCAAGCCCTCTTCAATGGTTGATTCCCCTTTTGCAATATCATCTCTTTAACACATTCATTCAACTCAATATAAAACAAATACAAATTGTTCATTGCAATATCAATCTCTTAATACAACAACAACAATAGAAATGAATTAAAAGAGAGAATAGAAAAACCCCTTGTGAAGATGCCAAGAGTAGGATTGATAGTCTTCTTCCTAGCTCCACTTGATGTATTTGATGAAGAACTCAAGCCCTCTTTAATGGTTGATTCCCCTTTGCAATGTGGAATGGAGCTTTCTCAAGTCACCAAACCTTTGGATGGAGCTTTCTCAAGTCACCAACTCTTCAATTGATTTTGCCTTTGGAAGATGGAATTGAGCTTTCTCAAGTCACCAATCCCTTCAATGAAGCTTCTTCGACCTTCAAGAGCTTGTTAACCCAATTTATCCCAAAGAACCTCAAAAATCTTATCAATGGAAGATGGAGAAGGTGGAGAGAATGGAAATGGAGGTTGGAGGTGAAGGGACAAGGGAGAGTGTCACTCTCTCCCTCTCCCACATTTTTTGCAGAAATTTTGCTCCAAGAAGCCAAGAACTCTCCATTTTCCTCTTCCTCTCCTTTTAATTCATTCAAAAATCAACACCCATGCCTTCCAACTCACACCATTTCACTTTGTTCCCCACTTTTTATTTGTTTAATATTTCTTTAGGCAAGCAAAAGGCATTGTCTCCCACTTGTTCCCCACTTCGTGCAAAAGAAATCAGAAATATTTGGTGTGACACGGCCAAGCCAAGAGTAGCTTGGCCGTGTCTCTTGCAATTTTTTCTTCTTTCCATGAGGTGACACGGCCAAGCCAAGGTTGGCTTGGCCGTGTCTCTTGGCCGTGTCCGTCTCTGCTTCTTTTCTTTCCTTCTTTGCTTGCTCTTTTGTTCTTGGCATGAAATGGGACACGGCCAAGCTTGCTGGCCGTGTCACTGGGTGTGTCCACTTCTGTTGCTCATTTTCCTTCTTTTCCTTCTCTTCTTTGGCTTGTACTTTGATTTGTTCTTTGAGTGTGACACGGCCAGAGGCTTGGCCGTGTCTCTGGGTGTGTCTCTCTCTGCCCTCTTCAATCTTTGAGGGACACAGCCAAGCCTGATTTGGCTTGGCCATGTCTTGCTTGGTTCATGCTTTTCTTGCCCTGTTTGATCTTCCAAGGGTGTTTTTGCACCTAAACCTAAAAACAACACTTAAAACACACTTAAAACACAAATTAATCAAAACTTTAACTAAAACACACATAAAATCATACTAAAAACTAGTACAAAAATGACCTAAACATTTATCAACAAACATTTTCTTCCTTGAAGCTATAGTTGTACAAATATAAGAATGTGTAGAACCAAGATCTAATAATGCATACACATCAAGACCAAGTAAAGAAAATTTACCAACTACAACATCAGGAGCATCCTGGTCCTCCACAGCTTTCATGGCATAAGCCCTAGCTGGAGCACTGCCTCGAGTCTGAGGTCTATCCACTGTTTCAGATCCTCTTTGCTGACTAACACTGGGTCGACCACCTCTACCTGTCTTACGACTAGACTAAGACATCTGTATAGAATTTTGTCCTTCCACAACTTTTAATTCTTTTATTGTTGGACAATCTCTGATTTTATGCTCCAAAGAACCACATTTCAAATAAGCCCCCTTTTTATACCAACAATCTTCACTTGCATGGCCCTTACCATAATATTGACAAGGTGTAGTAACAACTCTTGAAGAAGAGCCTGTAGCCACTCCAAATCTACTGCCTCTAGATTTATGAAAACTAGCTCCACTTCCTCTACTAAACCCCTTGAGTTTGGGCTTGAATATTTCTTTGTCTTTTCTGGCCACCTTGTTGTTGTTCACTAGAAAATCCCTTCTTTGATTGTTGTTTTCTTCCCTACTCTTGTTTAATCTCATTTTCTATAGCCACTGCCGCATTAACAAGAGTGGAAAACTCTTTAATCCTCATCGCTACTAAATATACCCGAATTTGACTGTTCAAACCTTGTTCAAACCGCTTACACTTCTCTTCCTCAGATACAACTAACTCTGAAAAATATTTGCTGAGGTAAACAAACTGCCTCTCATATTCAAACATAGATAATTGCCTTTGTTTAAGATACAAAAACTCCCGATGCTTCTCCTCTAAATAAATCTCACTAATATATTCTTTTTTAAATTCTTCTTGGAAAAATGCCCAAGCAAGTCTACCTGCGGGTATACCTTTATGCTTTGTATCCCACTAGGGAAAAGCTTGTTTTTACAACAAGGAAACTGTACACTGTAATCTTTCCTCATCAGTACAATGCAGAATATCAAAAACTCTCACAATCCTCTCCCTCCAATACTCTGCTATTGAAGACTCATCAGTATCACGAGCTTTAAAATATTTTGCTCCCAATTTTCTAATTCTCTCCAATGGAGATCTTTGGGGAACTAGCGGTGGAAGTTGCACAGTAGGAGCAACTCTTACAATTTGTCTAAGAATTTCCCCCATATTTCTCACAAATTGGGGGTCTTATGGAATTTGTTCCGCAGAAGATTCCGATGGCTATTGATTTCCCACACTAGCTTGATTGTGTGAGGACGCAACTTGATCCTTGGCACCTTGATGGGATTCAAAGGCCATCTTATACCTTTAAACATTAAAAATCAATTGAATCAAACATTTATTCAATTATACAGTCCACATAGCAATAACAGTTGTACTTCTCTTTTCTTTTAACCCAAAACATAGAACCAGCTAAACTTGCTCTGATACCACTAAATGTAACACCCCCTACATAGCCCATACACTTACCTACATAGGAGATGTCACCTAGCATTCACAATTGTCTATATATATGTCTATGCATGTATTAAAGAAATAAGGTCAAAATACTTCTAAGCATTAATGCAGTTGTTAAGCTTTCTATAATGCACACATATATCTATTAATTTATAAAGAACTCTTAATGATAACTTACATTATTATAAAATTCTCAAATTACTCTCAAACTAGTATAACTGTCATACAAAATTACAAAATATTGCCATGTGAACTATATAGAATACAATATTTACAATATTGTTCATTGAACCTTGGTGATACAGTTGATCAGAAATGTATATCTCTCACTCTGCAGTATCAACTCTCCTCGTTTGATATGCGTATCAGAAAACAATTCTAACACGCTAAGCAAAGCTTAGTGGTGCTTAAGTAAAAATTAAAGAAAAGAGATCTATACATTAAATAGTTTAGAAATAATGAAAAATCTTACTTTCAGAACATTTAGTAAAGAAAGTAATAAATCTATTAAACCTTGAAATACTAAACACAATTATATGCAAAATCGATTAATTTAACAATAATCATATAACACATTATTTTCAAAGTAGATAACTTCTTTAATTATGCCCATACACACCGAACTCAGATTCTAGATTTGGATAACGGGTCACTGTTGGCAATTTAATGCCCATTGTATAAAATTTTGGCCAATGGCCCACTATGGCACGAATGCCCACTGAGTATGATGACACAGAGTGTCCACTATCACTTTGGATATCCTCCCTTTGGCTAGCCACTCAATCTCAAGCTAGATTTAAAATCAGTATGTTTTGGGCAATCCATTAGTTATTAATAACATTAAATTATGCACAACACTTCAAATAAACAATTCCTAACCAACACTTAGTATCACACAAATTTTATCATATAATCAAATAAATTTATTACACTACTTGTTAGGGTTAACTTTTATAAGAAATCCTTTACACTTTGAGAACTTATAATCGTTACAACTAGAATTACAAATGAAAAACAAACCAAAAAGTTATTTTGAGCAATTTCTTCAAGTGACACGCCTAGTGACATGGGTGTGTCATTGACTGTGTCATAAGATCATTCTCACAGAAGTTTTGACACATCCAATGACATGGTCGTGTCTTTGGCCGTGTCATTTAAGTTGCTTTATAGTAGCTATGACACGCCCATTGACATAGGCGTGTCACTAACCATGTCATTTATCTTTTATCACAGTAGCTATGATACATCCATTGACACAGGAGTGTCACTGGCTGTGTCATTTATTTATTATCACAATGATGCCCAATGACACAGACGTGTTATTGGTCGTGTCTTCAATATTGAAACATAGCATAGTTGACACCATGTCACTAGTGGTGTCAAGCAAAACTCTGTATTTTGAACACTTATCAACTTAAATTCCATATAGCCAAATATATGATATCAATGGATGAAAACTAGTTTCTTTAACATAGAAAGAGCATATATCAAATAGTTTTCAATAAAAATTATTCAAGACAACTAAATCAATCATTTTAAATAATAAATTCATAGAAATTCAATTAGTTGTAAATAGAAATATACATAAGCACATACCACTTTAAACTATTCTTTTTATCTAATCACTTGTTGATAACCTTAACTTTTCCAGCTTAATCTTCTAAAACTTATAACTAGATATTATTTCCTCTTAGGTTTTGATCAAAGTCTTGAAAGGAAGGAAGAAAGAAGGAGTTTTGGTGGTGAAGATGGTGATGAACGTGGAAGGAGGGAGAAAAAGGAAAGAAAGAGAAGTTTTTATATCATTACACCTGACCACACACATGTACACACACACATATATATATATCTTAATCTTGTGTGGCCAATCTCATCTTAGTTATGGTGCACCCTCTTTCTTATCCTTTGATTCTAATTCGATTTTAAATCTCGTAAAACCGTAAAAATAAATAATTTCTTTGGTAAATTTTTGAGATCCACTATTTACATCACTTATCCATACCACTTATATCACAATTCCTTATTAATTATCAATATTAAATTAAAAGTTTTGTATCTAAAATTTTGAACATTACAAATGTACAATACATATGCTCCGTATAAATAAAGTACATATATAGACTATAAGAGTGTCGCCATAATTGACTATATATTGTATGCACACCTTCATTTGGTAACATAAATATAGAGTATTATAAATATATAAATTACATT
This sequence comes from Garcia nutans, assembly GCA_947685225.1. Lineage (NCBI taxonomy): Eukaryota > Viridiplantae > Streptophyta > Magnoliopsida > Malpighiales > Euphorbiaceae > Garcia > Garcia nutans. The sequence goes on along the minus strand of CANTUV010000003.1, from coordinate 6,764,796 downwards.
AATATAAACATAGTTAAAACTTTATCTGATTATTTACTAGTAAAAATCTCAAGAAAAAATTTGCCAGAGTTTTGTCTGTAATTTGTCAAAGTCCCAAAATGCAAACAACTCAACCAGTAATTTTTAAAAAATACTCCCAAAATCACTTTGTAAACTAACACCATCTCTTCCACAATTAAAATAATGTCCATTATATATATATACTTAAATTTATACTTTATGTACATACATATAACTATACAAAATTTTCCTCCATTTCCAATACATTCACATTATAGTAAATATATTATACAAAACAAATGCTTTCAATAACTTTATACATGATATGCAACACTTTTGTTCTGGTCTCGTAGCACAAACGATGTAACATCCGTTAATTTCAAAAAAATAATTAAATTAAATGAATTAAGTAAATAATTTAAATGGAAAATGGAAGAATTAGAAGTGAGAAAATAGAGTGTATATGTGAAATATATATATAGAATATACATAACATGTACAAAAGTCAACTTTAAATAGTAAAGTCAAAAGTCAAATGGCAAAGTTGTAATTATACTTTATTAAATTAAAATTAATTAAATAATTTAAAAATAAAATATTTATGAATAGAAGAGATAAATTATGATTTTTAAATTAATTAAATAATTAAATAACTAAAATAATATTTTATTATATATATATGGTTAAAAGATGAAAGAGAAAAATTAAAACAAATTAAAACTTCTTCTTCTCTTGCTCTTCCTTTGGCCGAGAATCACCATGGGCATGGAGGGTGAAATTTTCTTCTTCCAATTACTTAGTCTAGCAAGGATTTTTAAGAATTAAATTAGAGTTTTGGTGATTTCCTCTTGAATTAGTAAGTTTCCTAACTTGATCTTTGAATTTTCATAAAAATATGAATATGCGAAGTTTGGTATTTTGAGTATGTGTGTTATAATTATTAGAATTGGTGTTAATGATGCTATTTTGATTAGTTATTAATGATTTTCAAGTTAAATGGAAGAAAGGATTAAGTTTGGGTGGAGTTTGGATGAAGAAGATGAGTTAGGGTTATGTGTAATTTGGAATTTTGAAATCATGTGTTTTAATTGTGCAAATGGATTGCAAAGAAGTTGTTTTAATGCCTAAACAAGGATTTTAAAGTCAAATGATGGATTTAATCAAGTTTAGTTAGAGAGTTGGAAAGGTAGTGTTGAATTTAGGGTTTTAGAAGAAAATTTTTAAAGTATTGATTTTTATTTTATTTTAATTAATAAATCACGTTATTAATTGATTTAAATGATATATGTAAATGGGCTTAGATTAACATTTAGAATGGGTTGGAATGAAGAATTGCAAATGAAGAGGCTCAAGGCATATTTTAGGGTTTTGTTAAAGATTATGTGTTTATTGGATTTAATTAGTTAAGAAATGTTCTAATATGTTTTAAAATAGATTAAAAGGAAATTCTAACGTTCAAGTAAGGAAAGGTAAAATTTTGGGATAATGGTTGGAATGATGTTTAATTAGGATTTTATATTTGAAATGCCTTGAAATGTGATTCTAAATGATTGTATTTGTCACATTTTGAATAGGCATTAAGAAGAAGTGATTTGCCCAACCTTAGTGTTGAAGGGAAATTTAGAAGTGAAGGTTGGAGAGTGATTTTTAGCTTAGGGTTGAGTGATAATTAAGGTATGTACATACTTTTGATAATTTGAATATGTTTGCATTTAATTTGTCTTAACACATTTTAGATAGAAATTGTGTTAAGCTACTTGATTATTTGAATATGCATATGCATTGTGATATTGAATGTGAAATGATGTATATCCATTATGTACATTGTGAAAGCCATTATTAATGGCTAAAATGAATGAAAAGTATTTTATGTGAATTATGTTAGAATGGCCCAAGAATATTTGGGTAATATGATTGTAATGTTAAATGACATACATTATGATAAAGTGGTGTAATATGATGAGTTAAAGTGATTTGGTATTTTCATAAATCAGAAAAATGAGTAAAAGATGCAATGTGATGAGAAAAATTGATTATGCAAAAATATGTACTATTTGTGTGTGCCTAGTATATTGTTCAATTTTCAGAGTTTTGTGTTTGGCGGCATACCTATGAGATTATTGTCATTATTTAGCTTTGGGGCTAGACACTGGGCATCACTGATATATGATTTGCCTTTGGGCTAGACATTGGATGTCACCATGATTTGCCTTTGGGCTAGACACTAGGCGTCACTTTTATTTCCTTCGGGCTTGACACTACGTGTCAAAATTTACCAAAATATCAAATATGGGATTTGAATAGTATATTAGATTACTTTGGGCCCAATGCTTGTGTATGTGTTAATGTGATGTATAAAAAGAATAAAGAATATGCTTTAAAGTGGAATTTCATACCACATTATGAAATATCATGCAACAACATAATGCATTATTACTATTTTAAAGTTTTATTATTATCAAAGAATGTACCACTAGGCTTTTGGCTTAGCACGATTATCGTACAGGTGACAGGGTTGATCCAGTAGATCTAGAGAGTTCATCTAGCCCTGGTCAGGTCTAGGCTTGGGACTAGTGTAAATAAGTTTTTGACTGCCACAGGATCAGAGCCAGCTGATGCCATGTATATTTTCTTTTTATTAAAACATGCCATAATTTTGTATAATATATTTATGTTTTTGGGAGTATTGTAAAATATTAAGAACTTTTGAACTAATTTTGTAATAATGAATTGTATATATGCTTTATAAATATAGATGTACATATTTAAATGTTCTGAGGAAAATGTGAAGAAATGGAGAAGTTGGGGTGAAATGTTGATTTGTTTTTATTGGGAGTGTGTTTTTATGCAGGTTGAGTATGGTTGGAATTTTTGGGATATCCATTTTATAGACAAAACTATGGTAAATTTTTCCCAGAGATTTTTATATAAAATACTTCTTTTGGGTAACTACAATTAATTATGACTATTTTACCTACTTATTAAAAGTATGTTTTAATTATTTGGGATTTTAAATTGAGAATATGGAAATTTTTATTTTTATTATACTTATTTGTGGCATTCTTATACTTTATATGCGTATTTTACATATATGTGATGTATGTATTATACGTATATAGGGCATAAGGGTGTTACACAAGATCTCCAAGTCTTAATCACACTCCAGATCACCCTAGTATGCACTTCTAATCACCTATGTGATACACACTACCACGCTAATCTCGAGAGCTTAGTGGTATATACTATAATAACACAATATTTAAAATCCAATACATATTCATTAAGACACACAAATTATTATGCCATATAATACTAATTCATTCAACACATTCGTGAAAATGTCTCATAAACCCACACACACATGCACACACATTGGGTCCAACAAATCCCTACCCCATATTCAAGTTCCAAAGACATTAATTTGGCCTATCCGATATTGGGGACAAAGTCTCATATAGTTCACTCGAAGGCCATCCCCTCGAAACACCAAAGACATAGTGTCATATAAATCACCTGAAGGTTGTCTTCTCTCGACACCAGAGATAAAGTGTCATATAAATCACCCAAAGGCTGTCTCCTCTCGACACTGAGGGCATAGTGTTAAATAAATCACCTGAAGGTCATGCTCTTTCCACACCAAACTCAATTCTCTATAATAAGTAATTGAGCAAGGCCAACCCTCGCATAAAAACCCATCACATTACTTATATTCTCATTTCCCTTTCTCATTCACATCACATTATCATTTCCATCACATTTAACATTTCCTTTTCATTTACCAAATCCATATATAGTACATTACACACTATCATGAATTACATCCACAGTGTGACCCATTTTCACATTTCACACACCACATAACATAGCACTTTATCATTTTATCATTATGATTACATTATATTACATACCATTAATATACATTATAAATTATTATTGCTTATATCCAATTCAATAAACTTTTCACAATCACAATCACAAGCTCATTATACATATTGTCACTTCAAAAAATCATAAGATCCCTTAAAGTGTACCAATAAACATATTATATCATATAAATATTCAATTTAAACATTACCAAAATTTGTACTAACCTTAATTATACCAAGTTCCAAGCTCTGATCACCTTCCAACTTTAACTTCACCATTTTCCCATCAATACTTTATTTTCACAAATTCACCATACTCAATCCTAAATCAAATTACAATTAGAAATAATTCATTTGCCACACATTTCTAGCCATTTAAATCAATCAAACACCAATTATACCCATTCTTCCCAAATTCCACCAAAACCTTAATTCAACTCTACTCTCAAACTACCACTCAACCGATCCATTTCCATCGCCTAACCGTTAAATTCATTATACATACATCAAAATAACATCAAAATAATCCATATTAGCAATTATATACACTTTCTTTAAAAACCCAAAATTCACATATTCTAACTTAAAACCCTAACTTCATGAAACCTAACTCATATCCAAAGTCCAACCATACAATCACAAAATATACATTAAATTAATATTAAATCCACCAATTATAAGAATCATAAACATCCATATTAAAACCCTAATTTTTACATAATCTTCTTATGACCCTAAATCATAATTTGTGCACATCTCCACAAAATAGCCATCAAATCAGCACATATCCATTATATTAACTCAATTACTATTTATTTTAACCATTTAAATCAACTTCTCTCACTACCTTATCCATACATAACCTTAAAATTAAAGAAAACAAAGCTTAAATAATAGAAAACTTATTTGATTCTTTGATAAACCTTCAAAATCATCTTAAAACCCTTGAAAATCTTGTGAAATTTGGTGTTTGGAAGAAAAGAATTCCTTCCCCATCCCTTAGAAGAAATTTGGCCATTAATGGTTGAAGGAAGAGGAAGATAGTCTCGCTTATGCAAATATTTTCAAAATAATTAAATAATATAATATTAAGATATTTTAAATTCTTCTTCCCATCCATAATTAATTTAATTTCATTTAATTTTTACTTTTTACTTTTTACTTTGACTTTTTGTCTTTTAGTGAAATATATCTTGCATATACATTAAGTATACGCTATCCATATCCACTTCCATCACTCCATAAATTAATATGTTTATGCATCATGATTTGAATGACTTTACAAGATAAGAAAATTATTCTATAGCATTAAGCTGTGTATGCTTACTTAGAGAGGGCTTCTATATAATTACCTTTGTCTAGTCAGTCTTAGAACATGCTTTGATGGATTCGAGGCTAAATTGAACTCTACTTATTTAAGGGAGAGATGATCTAGGCATTGTTTGGTAAGCCAACAACTAGTATCCACCCAATTAAATATCAATCACTAGTTATCCCTTTGAGCCTTTATGAGATTTTAGCTTTCTCTTTATTGGCTTATAAGCCCAATGACCTACCTTGAGCTATTGTTATGTTTTGAAAAATCTAATGATCATTAAGGTGAAGAGGGTTATGCTTTGACAAATCTAATGATCATTAAGGTGAAGAGGCAAGAAGATAAAATGGATAGTTGAAGTTCTCAAGACCATAAGGGTAGTTGAAGTTCTCAAGACCATAAGGGTAGTTGAAGTTCACCTAATATTAGACCTAATATCTCCAATTTATTAAGATGATTTATCCTTGTTGAAATAAGACTCACTCTACTCCACCCATCCATAAACAGAAGTATAGAATAATGCAAGTGAGATAATCCTTTTGGAGCTAAGACCCAACATAAAAAAAAAACAAAACAAACAAAAAGAATAAAAGAAAAGAAAAGAGAAAGAGAGAAAAACAAAAAAAAAACAAAAAAAACAAAAAAAATAAAAAATAAAAAAATGGGTCCTGAGTTTGTGCGAAATCAAAAGGAAAAGAAAATACAAATGGTAGTCTAGAAAACCAACCGAGTTTTCCTTTACCTAAAGCAATAGAAGGCAAAGACAGTTTGACATAAATTGGTCCAACTCAACCAAAATCAATGAGGTAGGAGAAAGGTCATCTAGTTTTTGAAGGCCCTATACTTGATAGTCCCACAGTAAAGAAGGACAAAATGATAAAGAAGCTAAGAGAAAAAGGGATAAAAAATATAAATAAAGAGATAAAAGGAAAATAAGGAAAGAAAAGGAATATGGGTACCAAACTTTTTGCAAAGGCAGAGACTGTCCAAATCAAGATCCAGATTCATGTCAAGAAGAAAGAAGAATATTCAAAGCTCTATTTTTTCATGCTCCCAACTCTCTAAACAAGAAATTTGTGTGAGGGTTTGCCCATAGTGTCACATCAGCTCCAAAGTCAAATATGGCCTTCATTTAACCCGTGTCCCTTATAGACCCAGTTTCAAGACTATTAAATGCCTGTTGATCTCTCTTGGTAGGTAGAGTCTATTAGTGGAGATAGTTTGAATAAGCATGCATATGAGATAGAAAATACTTAAACTCAATGAGACCTTTGGCTAAGTAATGTGTATGTGCCTATCTGAAGTGCAATAGTTCTTGCTCAAATAGAAGTGATTCCCAAGTTTAATATGGTAACTAGGGTTGTCATGTTATAGATATGTTGATTTGAAAAATCGAGTCCCGAGGTACAATGACACTGATGTGACAAAGTAAATATTTGATTTAAAATAAAAAATAAAAATAAAAAAAATATTTTTGTCATACAAAGCCTTCAAGCTAAGTGAAGCTTGTTGAACCATCAAACCTTAAAGGACACATTGGGCAAAGAAATAATTATTGGCATGGTTGTTAAAAAGTTACCAATTGGCATGCTGATTCCTAATTTGAAATGGATGTATCTCTGTTGCTTAGGCCTCACCATTCATGTTTTCAACATCTTAAAGGTAATAGCCATAAATGCAAAGCTTTCTGTCATTCCAATACAAGACTTGAACAGGCATCTGGAAGGAGTCAATGAGAACACTTCATTTGATCACCTCAGTCTGTGAGTCGATGGAACCACTGTAAGTATTATTCATGCATGTCATGCATACATGAGCATATCACATTGCATTTTGTTATCTTGTGTTACCTATTATTTGTCAAAGTGAACAGTAAACACCCTATGAAGTAAAGAATCAAAAGAGCATATTAAATTAGGGGGCATAGAAAGCCCATTGATGGAGGAAGCTCCAGTCATTTTGCAAAAGAAGAAATGCATGATTGTGTGAAGAACTAGACAACACAAACATCAATATGAACCTGCATGGGAAATATCATTAGTTTGAGCCTACACAGGGAGCAAAGTTTCTCCATTTCAATTTTTGAGTTTGTGCATGTACAAAATATTTTCAAACTCACTTTCAATATTTTGTCACGCAGGGGGCAAGGAGAAGATATAAGGGTCAGCTAAAAATAGTTGAATTTTTTGTAAAAGAAAGAATAAAAAGAATGGAACATTAAAACTCTCAAAAGGATGAGAATCCAATTTAGGATCGAGCATCCACATCTAGTTTAGGATCGAGTATACAGAGCCAGTTTTGGGTCGAGCACCAAACTCCAGTTTCGGGTCAAGCACCAAAATCCAGTTTTGGGTCGAGCACCCAACTCCTGTCTCAAGTCCAAGTACCCAATCCAGTTTCGGATCGAGTATCCAAATCCAATTTAGGATCGAGCATCCAAATCCAATTTAGGATTAAGAAACCAAATCTAGTTTCAGGTCGAGTAACAAAATCAAATTTAGGATTGAGCATCCACATCCAGTTTAAGATCGATTATCCAAATCCAATCTTGGGTCCAAGTACCCAACCCAATCTTGGGTCCAAGTACCTAAATCCAATTTAGTCTAGGGTCCAAGTACCCAACTCAGTCTCCGGTCCAAGTACCCAAATCAAACTCAATTCAGTCTCGGGTCTAAGAACCCAAACCAACTTCAACCTCGGGTTGAGAACCCATCCTCATCCAAAATCAACTCAAAGTTATATTGCTTTTCACTCTCTTCTACTGAAAGTCTCAAATCGTTCAAGTAAGAGGCAAATTGTAGAACCTTAATTTTTTTACCAAGTCCAGTATAAAGATTTTAAAACGGTCCGAAATAATTTTTATGCTATTTATTATTTATTTTAATATTTAATATTTATTTTAATATTTATTTTAATAATCTAATATTTATTTTATTTATTATTTATTATTTTATTTTATTATTTACTATTATTTGTAATATTTATTTTATATATTTTATTATTTATTTTTAATAATATAATAATGTTTATTTTTAATAAAAATAAAATAAAAAGTAAAAAATAAAAAATCAGACGGATCTGCGAGATGCGTGCGGCAGCGCTACCGCGCTGCTCGCGGCAAGTAGCAATTAGCTGCTGGTAGCCAATTCGCTGTAGCTTGGGCCTGCTGCAAATTGGCTAGCAGCACGTATTGCTGCTTGCCCCAGCGCAGCAGCACCCAGCAGCCTTGCCAGCCCGCACGATTTTTTGACCAAACCTTATCTTACTCGGTTTTAAAATTTTATTTCCTTAACCAATTAGTATTAGATTTTTATTTTTTTCTTATAAATACCACATTAAAATAATTACAGAGGGGACATGGGAGAATTTCTTGGACAGGAGAAATTTTTTTAAAAAAGAGGCAGAGGGTCTTTTCTTTCTTAGCAGAGGAAGAATCTAAAATTTGGAGAATTTTCAACAAAAAGATTTTTAGCAAAAGACAATAATCAAGGCAGCAAACAAGTGGTAATTGTCTTGATTAGCTACTCCAAAATTTTTATTTAACAATTTTGGTGGAGCCTTCAAACATAGGTATGTTTATCTAACTTTGTTCATCAAAAATCATCTTCATCCATTAGTTATTGATCCATTAAAATTAATAAATTACAACTCTCAAAACTTATGTAATAATCCAATAAAAAAACCAATGGACATGCTTTCTAAGTTTTGGAGGTACAACAACTTTATTTATTTTCTTTTTAATATATGACAGTAACCTTATTTATTTTCTTTTTAATATAACACAGTAGGAAGTTTTTTATTCCAAAACATTAAATTCTATTTTCATAAAAATTCAAGCCATAATTCAATTAAAATCATAAAACCCTATTCTATTTTTCAAAATATATCATTGTAGCTATTATCCCTTCAAAAATAAGTATAATAGTGTTAGTTTTAGAAATCTAAACTCTAGTTTAATTCAAACCCTAATCTATTTTGTTAAAACCATTCTTTTTCTTTACTTAATCACACAGTGGCATAATTCTTTTTTTTTAAATAACAATAATATTAGTTCCTTAAAATTTCAAAACCCTAGCATTTAAATATAAACTTCAAAACCCTAAATATTATTTAAGAAACCCTAAATTGATACATAAACCTAAACTTGCATCTTTATTTGCTTCATTATTAAATAAATATTTATTATATATTTTGATTAGTGATTTATTTATTCTTTGATTTATATCCTCGATGAATGATTTGTTTATGATGAATGGTTGGTTGGTTATTTTTATTGATTTGCTTTGGTTTCAAAACATTGTAAGAGGTATGTCTCCATGTTTTATGTACCTCATGTATTGAGCATCATGTAATTTAGTTTATTTCAAGTCTTGGATTAATGTAAAGGATACATTTCCACCAATTGGTGGATATCTTTTTTTTTTTTGGACATTGGACAATTGTAAAGACATGTTTCCATCCATGGATGGATGCCTATTTGCTTGTTTTGTTTGAATATTATTGTGATTTTAATAAAGTAATTGTTTATTCTTATTATTGCATGTATTATGGATAATGTCATTATATTCAAGAATTTTATAATATTAAGACCTGAAAAGGAGATAAGTTCTAATGAACAGGGCGTTGTGGGTTGCTAGGTCATTCTCACCTTCCCTACATGTACCCAACTTTCTAAACCCATTAGGGGGTGAGGATTCCTTAGGAATCGAGTCATCCACACCTTTCTTTTTCTCGGCCCGTCCTGGCGGCGACTCCATTTTCTCTGGATTTAGGCTCGTGTTCTCTAAAGCCCTGAGCCTAACAGTGTCGAAGTCACAAGAACCATTCCACATGGGAGTGGGGATGAAAATTCCCGCTCACAGTAAGAGAAATTAGACTTTATTGCATTGATTTTGGAAAAGAAAAAATCATCATCCTTATACAAAGCAGACAAATTAAAATCAAAATTAAAATCATTGTTCTCAAAATCATAAAGCAGAACATCTTCAAACTTTTCTTCAACCAGAGAAGCAATCTCCTCGGGAGACTTCTCGGCTTTTAGGACAGCTTACTTCTTTCCTTCTGGATTGGGCTTCTTGTCAGTTGGCATGATGAGCTCTTTCTTCACTTGTTCCACCAGTTCGATAACATCAGCAAAAATCTCAAAACCCGAGATCAACTATCCCATGAACATGACTGGCTCGGGCTTCCTTTGGAGTGGTCCCATGTCTGGAGCTTTGACAAAAATTTCTTCAAGTGGTGGGAAGCTCATCTTTTCATTCTTCTTTAGCTGAACATCTTTGCTAGCTTTTTCATACCCCAGCCCTTTCTTGGAAGCTTGAGTCTTGAAGTTTGGAAGCTTTGTCACACTGGCCTTACCCTTTCCAAGACTAGCACTATGAAGGTAGCTCATATTCTTCATCCTTTTTAGGACCTTGGAGTCCACTATTCCATCATCAGAAATTGTGGCTACTTGGAAACCATTGAGAGGTCTCTCAATCATTAGAGCATTGACCACTTCATTATCCTCGACCTCGATGACCACCGACTCATCTCCGTTTGGGAATTTGATCTTTTGATGGAGTGTTGAAGGAACTCCACCAAGAGGATGAAACCAAGGTCATCCTAATAGCAGTGCAAAAGTAACAGGTATGTCCAAAACCACAAATTCCACCATAGACTCAATTTGACCCACCTTCACAATAGCTTTGAAAGTCCCTTCAGCGTGCCTTTTAGTATCATCATAAGCCCTAATGGTCACTTCAGTGGGCTTAGATATGTTGATGACATAGCTAGCTTTGGCAAGATTTTAAGTGGGCAAATATTTATGGAGAACCCATCATCAACTATCACACATGGAGTCCTTTTCCCTTTGACTTCTACTTTGATAAAGAGAGGGCGGATATGATCTCTCCCCTCTTCTGGCAAATCTGCATTCGAGAATGATACTATTCCCATATCAACTTCGCTCTTCTTTTAAATATCTTCGCATTTCATCACTCCTTCAACTTTCAAAAAGTTAACCAGCTCATCTGGTGTTGTGGAAGTGGAAATTGGCATGCTAGCCAAAGCCTTGCCCATAGTTTCATGGTGCTTCTTGGAAGTGGCCCATAGGTCCCAAATACTAACACTTGCTCGAGTCCTCTTCAATTGCTTAAGAACAATGTTGTCTTCTTCTTCTTCTTTATTCCTAACTTCTACTTCCTTTCCTGTATTAGCTTCTACTTCCTTGGGTGGTGGCCTTGCATAAGGCTTACCAGATCTAGTGTTCATCATCCCATCTTCTTCAGGCTCGGACCAGGTCTATTCCTCCTTTTTGGGTTCAAGACCATCATCACCATCGCTTGAGTCCCAAAATTTATTCACTAAACTGATTGCTACTTCTTTACCAACCATAGCTTGTTCAATTTTGCTAAACACCACTTCTTCTTTGGTTGTTTCTCCATCTACATCTTGGAAAGAAGACATGACAAAATTTTCATGCAAACCTCCTCCAATCATGAAGGTCGTCGGTGGTGGTACTCTATTAAATCTTGGCAATGGATTGTCTTTAGTGTTTGGCTTGTTGGGCTCGAGCAATTTCCCATTATGAATCAAATTTTGGATTTCATGCCTCAACCTCAAACATTTATCCATGTCGTGTCCTTGCATTTAATGAAATTGGAAAAATGCCTTAATCTCAAAGTTAGGTGGAAGAGGATTAGGCAAAGGACGAGGATTCAAGGGCTGCAATAATTCCTTCTTTTGTAGCTTATTGAGAACCTAAGATAGTGGCCTTCCCAATTCTGAAAACTTCCTTCTTCCACCTTAGCCAGTGGCATTAACATCAACTTCCTTTTGCATGCTTTGGTTACTAGACTAGTAGTTTCCTTTCTCGTTCATTCTTACCGAAAATGGTTCTTCTCCCTTTCCCACTCTTCAATTTGCAAACTAGCTTGCAAAAGGTCCTTGAAATCCTAGATAAGTGTATGAGATATCCTTTCATGAAGGCTAGGCAACACCCCTCTCACAATCATTCTAATTTGATCTGATTCATCAGGTCTCCTTTTGAGCAATGCAACCTTATTCCTCCACCTCTTCACATAGTCCACGAAGTTCTCATTCGGCCTTTGTCTAATGGACTCGACCTCTATTAAAGTGACTTCCAATTTAGCATTGTATCCATATTGTTGGATGAAGGCCTTGTATAGTAAATCCCAGCTCTTTTGAGTGCCATCATCTAAGGTATTGAACCAATTTTGGATAATAGGATCCAATGAGAGAATGAAGTATCTTAATGTTTAAGCCTTAGTAGCTCGGGCAGACTGCATAGTAGTGATATATTGCTTCACATGGAGGTGATAATTTCTAGTACCATCAAACTTTGCAAAGGATGACATCTTGAACTTGTACGGAACCTCTTCATCTAGCTCAAATAACTTGTCAACCTCAGACATTTCTTCAGTTTTCATCTTCTTTTCAAACTTCTTTTCCAGGTCAGCGATCAACTTCTCAACACCTGAAGTTTTAGTCTTTTCCACGGCTGATCTTTCAATAACCTTGGGCTCCTTCTTCTTGTCATGAGGATCTTGAAAGTATTGAGCCCAGTTATCATCATCATCAACGACTACCTTGTCATCATCAAAAGCTACTTCACCAACTTTAACCTTTCCCTTGTCTTTCTTGGTGCTTGTGGATGCTTCAACAGTATTCCCAAACATTGTAGCCATTTGACTCTTCATGATCTCAGCTAGGGCCCCCTTTAATTCTTCCATCTTGACTTCAAGTGCATCATCCAACATCTTTTGAATCTGCTCAGGATCCATTATTTTTAGTGAGAAGCTAACTGAGTTATTGTTGGATTCTTCGTCACTAGCGTAGGTCGGATTATTGTAGGCTTTTGAATTGTTGGAATCCAGGGCTGTGAGTCAGAGAGGATCAATGATATGAGATGCAAATGTATGTATGCATGTATGCACAAACAACAAATAAACAAAGATAATTAGGACGTCCCTTCCAACCTTGCAACTTCCACACATGAATGGCAAGTCTCTTTTCCTAGGTATATGGTTAACAAAATACCAACATGGGGTATCTTATTTTTGGATAATTCCCTCGAACGTTTCAACCAATAGTTATATTTTAAAAAATGGAAATCAGTTTATGATAATTCTCATTAATTAGGCTTTAATCCATCCAATCAACTAAAGAACCTTTTATGCTATATTGGATTAAAACAAAATAAGAGGTTTATTATAAATAAACTTCTCACTTGAAAACGTAACTAATGATTCATGCCAAAAACAAGTCCATGATTAATAATTCTTAGTATAAACTAGGCTCACAATTGATTTTTAGTATTTCCATAATTGACCTAAATATTCATAAGCTCTTTTGTGAAAATAATTTTGTTTCTAAGCCCTTTGTAAAATGATTTTAGAAAAAATGGATTTTGGGCTTTGTATTTGGGTCATGAAAAAAGAATTTTTGACTTGTTTTGGAAAAGTTTTATGTCCAAAGACCATTTTGAAAATTTTGAAAATAGTTTTGGTCTTTTGGATTTAGAGAAAAAAAATTTTTGAGCTCACAATATAATTAGGTCATATTAGAAAAAAAAAACCAAATAAGCCATGATTTAAACCAAGAGAAATTAACCATAGTCAAACAACAAGCATTAGGGGTAAAACCTAAGGAAAGTAACTAGGCTAATTACATGAGCTCTAGTCTTTGGGTTGATAGGCTTAGGTTCCCATAGCAAGTATATACCAAAAGGTACAAGGCTATAAGTGGTTATGCCATGCTTGATTCTATACCTTGAGTGAAAGTATGGTATCCCTTACATAACACAACATGGGTTACACAAGCGTCTTAACTCACGCACACGATGCAATCTAATATGATGCAATGGATAATATCATGACATGAAAGAATAGAATAATATAAAGACCAACGAAATCAACTTCTCTTATCTCCAGTGGAGTCGCCACTGTGAGCAGAGATTTTTGCCCCCACTCCCATGTGGAATGGTTCTTGCAACTTCGGATCTGTTAGGCTCAGGGCCTTAGAGAACATGGGCCTAAACCCAAAGAAAAATGCAGTTACCACCCTGACGGGCCAGGAAAAAAAAGGGGTGGATGACTCGATTCCTAAGGAATCCCCAACCCCCTATTGGGTTCGAAAAGTTGGGTAATATGGGGAAGGTGAGAATGACCCAGCACCCCCACATCGCCTTGTTCATTGGAACTGGCCTCCTTTTCAGGTGTTAATATTATAAAATTCTTAAATATAATGACATTATTCATACTACATGCAATCATAAGAATAAATAAATACTTTATTAAAATCATAGCAATGTCCAAACAAAAGAAATAAATGGACACCCATTCAAGGATGGAAACATGTCCTTACATAGTCCAATGTCTAAAATTAAATAGGACACCCACCAAAAGGTGGAAACGTATCCTTTACATTAATCCCAAAATATAAAAATAATTTTATTTACATGAAGCTTAATTAATGAGGTGCCCACAAGGTGGAAACATACCTCTTACATAAAAAAAAATAAAGTAAACTAATAAAAGACATTCAACCATTCATCATGAAAGTAAACCATTAATTATAAGCCAAGTAAAGATCAAGATATGAAGATGTAAACTAAAAATACAGTATGTAAAGCATGATTCAGATAGCAATTAAAGACTAAACATACAAGCTAGGGTTTTATGAATTATGGTTTAGGAAAATACAATTAGGGTATTGGAATTTACAAGAATAATGATCAAAGCTTTTTAGTTGGAATGAACAAGCTACTGTTTAAAAATATTTGAGGAAAATTAAGTGAAGCTATTGTGATAATACAAAAAAGAAAACTTTAAACAAAGATATATGGCATACTGACTAAATAATCATATATTTGGAAGAGGTGATGTTAATAGGCTACTGGATTCAATTTTAAACAAAGATCATGCATATTAAAAATTATTAAAAGCATGTTAGGAGGAATTAATTAAGAAAATACTCTCATTTGTTTGCTCAACCACAATTGCACCGTTGAAATTCTGGAGATGCTTGATTCAAGACAACACAGCCTTATCACCTTATGAATTGGAGTCTTCTTTTTATGTTTGGTTGCTTTGGGTTGCTTCAAAGATCAAGAGTCTGATGATAATTCTCAAGTAAATTTTTGCCCTCCCTTGTTTCTGTGTCTAAAGCTATTATTTATAGGAATTTCAAACAAAACCTAATATGTTAAGAAAATTGTGAGCGGGGAGTTTTGCCCCACTCCCGGTGGAATGGTTCTTGCAACTTCGGCACTGTTTAGGCTCAGGGCCTTAGAGAACATGGACCTAAGTCCTGAGAAAATCTTCTTCCAATCCTTTTCCCTTCATGAAGGTTGCTGGTGGTGGCACTTTTCCAAATTTAGACAAAGGGTTGCTCTTGGTATTGGGCTTATCCGGCTCGGATAGCTTGCCACTATCGATTAGGTCTTGGATCTCATGCCTTAGATGAGCACATTTATCTGTTTCATGCCCTCGCATTTGATGAAATTGATAGAAGGCCTCGGCATTGAAGTTTGGTGCCAGTGGATTATGTAACGGTCGAGGAGCTAACGGTTGTAACAACCCTTTCTTTTGCAGCTTGCTAAAACCCAGGATAGAGGTTTCCCCAATTTTGAGAATTGTCTTTTATTTTCTTGACCAGCCATATTAACATCAACTTCTTTTTGCATGCTTTGATTGCCTGACTGGTAGTTCCCTTTCTCATTCCTTTTTATTGAAAAATGATTCTTCTCCCTTTCCCACTCTTCAATTTGTAGACCAGCTTGGAGAAGATCTTTGAAATCCTTTAAAAGGGTGTGAGACATCCTTTCATGGAGATTGGGTAGGATGCCTCTCACGATCATCCTTATTTGATCATATTCATCGGGCCTTTTCTTGAGCAAAACGACCTTGTTTCTCCATCTCTTCACATAGTCCACAAAATTCTCATTTGGCCTTTGCCTAATGGACTCAACTTCCATTAAGGAAACTTCCATTTCAACATTGTATCCATATTGTTGGATGAAGGCCTTGTATAGAAAATCCCAACTCTTTTGTGTTTCTTCATCCAAGGTATTGAACCAATTTTGGACAACAAGGTCCAATGAGAGCATGAAGTACTTTAGAGTTTGAGCCTTAGTAGCTCGGGCAGACTACATCGCAGTGATACATTGCTTCACATGGAGATGAGGATTTTCAGTTTCCATCAAACTTCATAAAATATGGCATCTTGAATTTGTATGGAACTTCTTCATCTAGCTCAAATAATTTGTCAATCTCGGACATTTCTTCGGTTTTTAGTTTCTTCTCAAATTTCTTTTCAAAATCCGCGACCATCTTTTCAACATCAGAATTTTTAGTCTTTTCAAAAGTTGCCTTCTCAACAACCTTCGACTCCTTTTTGTCTTGAGGATCTTGGTATTATTGAGCCCAATCATCATCATCAATGATTACCTTATCATCATCAAAAGCTACTTCACCAATTTTAGCCTTCCCATTGTCCTTTGGCTTCTTGGAGGTAGCAGATGCTTCGGCATGATTTTCTAAAATTGCAGTCAATTGGTTCTTCATGGTCTCAGCTAGGGCCTCTTTTATTTCTTCCATTTTGGCATTGAGGGCTTCATCCACCATTCTTTGAATTTGTTCGGGATCCATTATTTTTTGTGAGCAAGTGATTGAGTCGTTGCTAGATTCTTCGCTTCCGGCGTAGGTCGGATTGTCGTAAGCTTTTAAACTATCATAATCCAGGGCTGTGAGCCAGAAAGGATCAATGATATGAGATGCAAATGTATGCATGTATGCATGTATGCACAAACAACCAACAAACAAGGATAATTAGGATGCTCCTTCTAATATTATAACATCCACACATGAATGGCAAGTCTCTTTTCCTAGGTATATGGTTAACAAAGTACCAACATGGGGTATTTTGTTTTTGAATAATTCCCTCGGATGCTTCAACCAATAGTTATATTTTCGAAAATGGAAATCCATTCATAGTAATTCCCATTGATTAGGTTTTAATCCATTCAACCAACTATATTAGCTTTTATGCTATATTGGATTAAAACTAAATTAAGAGGTTTATTATAGATAGATTTCTCACTTGAAAAAGTAACTAATGATTTATGCCGAAAACAAGCCCATGATTAATTATTCTTAGTATAAACTAGGCTCACAATTGATTTTTGGTATTTCGTAATTGACCTAAATATTTTGCAAGCTCTTTCTAAGAAAAGGTTGGATGAAAATAATTTTATTTCTAAGCCCATTGTAAAAAAACTTAGAAAAAAATGGATTTTGGGCTTAGTATTTGGGCCATGAGCAAAAGAATTTTAGAAAGGTTTTATGTCCAAAGACCGTCTTGAAAAGTTTTGAAAATAGCTTTAGTCTTTTGGACTTTAAAGAAAAACTCATTTTGAGCTTACAATATACTTAGGTCATAATAGAAAAAGAACAAACCAAATAAGCCATGATTTAAGCCAAGATAAATTAACCATAGTCAGACAACATGCATTTGGGGTAAAACCTAAGGAAAGTAACTAGGCCAATTACATGAGCTTTAGTCTTTGGGTAAAAAGGCTTAGGTTCCCATAGCAAGTATATACCAAGTGGTACGAGGCTATGAGTGATTATGCCATGCTCGATCTCCATACCTTGAGTGAAAGTATGGTATCCCTTACATAACACAACATGGGTAACATGGGCGTCCTAACTCACGCACACGATGCAAACTAATATGATGCAATGAATAATATCATTATAAGAAAGAATAGAATAATAAAAAGGCCAATGGAATCAACTTCTCTTATCCCCAGTGGAGTCGCCACTGTGAGCGGGGACTTTTGCCCCCACTCCCGGTGGAATGGTTCTTGCGACTTCGGCACTGTTTAGGCTCGGGGCCTTAGAGAACACGGACCTAAGTCCGGAGAAAATGGAGTCTCCACCCAGACAGGCTGGGAAAAAAGAAAGGGGTGGATGACTTGATTCCTAAAGAATCCCCAACCCCCTAATGGGTTCGAAAAGTTGGGTAAGTGTGGGGAAGGTGAGAAATGGCCCAGCACTCCCACAATGCCCAGTTCATTGGAACCGGCCTCCTTTACAGGTCTTAATATTATAAAATTCTTAAATATAACAATATTATCCATATTACACACAATAATTGAAATAAAGCATCGATATATTGAAAATCAAAATAATGCCCAAGCAAAACAAATAAATGGACACCCACCCGAAGATGGAAACATGTCCTTACATCCCGTGCCTAAATAGGACACCCACCGAAAGGTAAAAACATGTCCTTTACATTGGTTCTAAAATAGTAAAGCAATTTAAATTACAGGATATTTAACTAATGAGGTACCCACCAAGTGGAAACATACCTCTTACAACATTTGGAAATCTAAATAAATTGATAAAAGTAAATAACCATTCATCAAAAATCAATCATTCATCAAAGATATTAAATATCAATAGAAAGTAAATATCCATCCATGATAAATTAAATAAACCAAGCATTGAACTTAAAAAAGTTAAATCGTATAAAATAAATCAAAGCATAGTCAAATATAAAATTAAATAAAGCAAATAAAAATTCAAATTAGGGCTACTGTTTCTATTTAAGATTCTTCATTTCATGTGTTTAGGGTTTTGAAATTTATGGAATTAGGCTACTGTGAGTTTTTAAAGGAATTAAAATAGATTAAGGTTTTATGTTTTAAAAGGTTGATAAAGTTCTTTGATTCACCAAATTAGGGTTTGAGATGTATAATCATGAAATTAGGTTTTGGGCTCTTCAAAACATTTAGATTTATGATTTTCAGTTACTGAATTATCATTTTGAGCTTACTGTGTAAAATTATGTTTATATGGCTTTTAAAGTTTTAAAGGATTAGGGTTTAGAAAAAGTTAAGGTTTAAGGTTTTAAGGGGGTTAGGATTCACTGTTTTGGTTTTTGGAGTTGAATTATGGTTTTAGGATTTTGATTTAGAGTTTCGGGGAATGCATTAGGATTTTAGGATTTGAAAATCAATTGATAATTTTATGAAGTTTTATGAAAATAAACAAAATGATTTAAAGTTTATAAAAGCAAAAAAGATGTTTTTAGGGCTCTTGGAAAGAAGCAGAATTCAATTTAGGATTTTGAAAACTTGGAAAGCTAATTAGGGGTTTTAAGGAAACAAAAATAATAATTTGAAACTTTTTGGAAAACAAAACAACTAATTAAGGTTTTTAAGCTTTAGAAAAAGTGAATTAGGGTTCTTAGGTTTTTGAATTAAAAGATACAATTAAATGATTAAGCTACTGTAAAGAATAGAATTTAAACAATTGATGCATACCTCCATTTGTTGGTTCCACCAAAAATTTCTTCTTGGATGAACAAAAACAAAGACAAGCTTGCTGCCTTTGAATTGCTTGAATTGTTTGTTTCTCTCAAAAAAAAAACAAAATCAGGTTGATTCACTGTCTTTCCTACTTAGTTTTGGATCCAATTTTTTGATCAATTTCTCCTCCGATTCTTCCTGATTTTTGTGTTGTTTTAGTTCAATTTCAAGCCCGCTGGCAAAAAAAAACTGCTGCGAAAAAATTGCCCCGGCAAAGAAAAACTGCTGCAGAAAAATTATGCTGGCAAAAAAGCTGCCGAAGAGGGGTGACGATTTTTTCGTCGCCGATTTTTTTGTTATTTTTTATTATTTTTGATTTTTTATTCACTTCACCATTTTTTACTAAAATAAATATTAAATTTAATTAAGATACCAAAAAAATTATTTTGGAATAACTAAAATATATTGGATCGGACTAGGTAAAAAATTAAGGGTCTACAAAAATTAAAACTATTTAGGAAAATAATTCGAGTTTCCTAGTAAAAATAGGATTTTGGCAAAAATAGGCCAACGTGATGGCACAGGCTGCTGAGACACGAGCAATGGAAAAGCAATAGGCTGGGACACTTATAATTTGGGAGAGTGCCTGTGAGGCACTGCCCAATTCATCATAGAATGCAACTGCGGTGAATTGGCGTAGGCCAATTTGCCGCAACTAGCGCCTGTAGTGAATTGCCTTGCCATGTGTCGCTCACTGATTGGTCCGTTTGCTTTTTTATTTTTATTATATATATATATTTAAAAATAAAATAAATACTAAAATAAGTAAAAAAAAATAAAATAAAGGTCTACACCATCGCGTGTGGGTGCCCAATTTATTATTTTTTTTTGAACATTACTTTAATTTTAATATAATGATGATTTATTTTAATTATTGCATGTAGTATGGATAATTTTATAATAAGTTAAGAATTTTATAATATTTAGACCTAAAAAAGAGGCTGGATCTAATGAACCGGACACTGTTGGGGTGCTGGGTCATTCTCACCTTCCTTACGCGTACCCAACTTTTTGAACGTATTAGGGGGTTGAGGATTTCTTAGGAATCGAGTCATCCACCCCTTTCTATTTCCTAGCTTGTCTGGGTCGCTACTCTATTTTCTTTGAGTTTAAGCCTGTTTTCTCTAAGGCCCTGGGCCTAACAGTGTCGAAGTCGCAAGAACTATTCCACCGGGAGTGAGGGTTACTGAATTATGTTTTTAAGCTTACTGTGTAAGATTATAACATTTATGTTTATATGGTTTTTAAAGTTTTAAAGGATTAGGGTTTAGAAAAAATTAGGGTTTAAGGTTTTAAGGGGGGTTATGGTTCACTGTTTTGGGTTTTGGAGTCGAATTAGGGTTTTAGGATTTTTTATTTAGGGTTTTAGAGACTGTATTAGTTTTTAGAATTTGGAAAAACAATTGATAATTTTATGAAGTTTTATGAAAATAAACAAAATGATTTAAAGTTTATAGAAGCAAAAAAGATGTTTTTAGGGCTTTTGGAAAGAAACATAACTCAATTTAGGATTTTGAAAACTTGGAAAGCAAATTAGGGGTTTTTGGGTTTTAAAGAAACAAAACTAACAACTTTAAACTTTTTGGAAAATAAAGCAACGAATTAAGGTTTTTAAACTTTAGAAAAAGTGAATTGATGTTCTAGGGTTTTTGAATTAAAAGAAATAATGGGATGATTTAGCTACTGTGAAGAATAGAATTTAGACAATTGATGCATACCTCCGTTTGTTGGTTCCACCAAAAATTTCTTCTTGGATACACAAAAGCAAAGACAAGCTTTGCTGCCTTTGATGATTTGAATTGATCTTTGCTCTCTCAAGAAAATCAGATTGATTCAAAGCCTTTCCTACTCAGCTTCGGTCTCAACTTTTCTCCCAATTTCCGTCCCAATTTTTGATCAATTTCTCCTCCAATTTCTTCATCCTTTTTGTGTTGTTTTTGGCATTATTTATAGAATAATTTTATGGTTAATCCTAGTTATTCATGGAAGCTAATATTGATTAAGAAAAGGAAATCAAAACCTAATTGTATTAGGTTTCGAAAAATTTGCGTCGGAAAAATTTTGCTGGCAAAAAAAAACTTATGCGGAAAAATCACGATGGCAAAAAAAAAAACTACTACGGAAAAAAATGCGCTGGCGAAAAAGCTGCCACAGCTGGCTGCGCAGCGGCGGGCAAATTGGCCTACGGGCCATTTCGCCCGCAGGTTTTTCTTGCAAGCGAAATGGCCCCAGGCCATTTTGCCGCAGCCGACCCCCTCCCTTTTATTTATTTATTTATTTTTTATTAATAAAAATTAGATACTAAACCAAATATTATTTAATTAAGATAATAAAAATTATTTTGGACTAATTAAATTATATTGAACCGGACCAGGTCAAAAATTAAGGGTCTACAGTTTGCCCCCTGCTTGAACGATCTGAGACTTTAGCAAAAGAGTGTGAAAAGCAATAAGACTTAATTTTTGAGTAGGTTGAGCTTTTGGGTTATGGACCCGAGAGATTTGGACACTCGAGGATAATTTGGGTTCTGGACCCGAGCTAAGTTCTGGACTTAGAAAAGATTCTAGGTTTTGGACCTAAGGATAATTTGGGTTCTGGACCCGAGAGATTTGGATACTCGATCCTAAACTAGACTTTGACACTCGATCCTAACTAGATTCAGATATTCTATCCTAGACTAGATTTGGATACTCGATCTTAACTGGATTTGGATAGTCGATCCTAAACTGGACTTGGATGCTCGATCCTAACTGAACTTGGATACTCGATCCTAAACTGGATTTGGATACTCGATCCTAAACTGGATTTGGATACTCGATCCTAAATTGGATTGAGATACTTGATTCTAACTGGATTCGGATACTCAATCCTAGCTGGACTTGGTACTTAATCCTAACTGGATTTGGATACTCGATCCTAAACTGGATTCGGATACTCAATCCTAACTGGATTTGGATACTTAATCCTAAATTGGATTCGGATACTTGATCCTAATTGGATTGGGATACTCAATCCTCACTAGATTTGGATACTTGATCCTAACTGGATTGGGATACTCGATCGTAAATGGATTTGGATACTCGATCCTAACTGGATTTGGATACTCAATCCTAAACTATATTCGGATAGTTGATCCTAGACTAGATTGGGATACTCAATCCTAACTGGATTAGGATACTCGATTGAAACTGGATTTGGATACTCGATCCTAAACTGGATTCTAATACTCGATCCTAGACTAGATTGGGATACTCGATCCTAACTGGATTTGGATACTCGATCCTAAATGGACTTGGATACTGGATCCTAAATGGATTCGGATACTCGATCCTAAACTGGATTGTGATACTCGATCCTAAATTGGGTTTGGATATTCGATCCTAAACTGGATTGGGATACTCGATCCTAAATTGGGTATGGATACTAGATCCTAAACTGGATTGGGACACTCGATCCTAAATTGGGTTTGGATACTCGATCCTAAACTGGATTGGGATACTCGATCCTAAATTGGGTTTGGATACTCGATCCTAAACTGGATTTGGATGCTCGATCCTAAATTGGGTTTGGATACTTGATCCTAAACTGGATTGGGATACTTTGACTCAAGATTTGAATTTAATTTGGGTACTTAGACTCGAGATTGGATACTTAAACCCGAGATTGAATTGATTTGGATTTGATTTGGGTACTTGGACCCGAGATTGAATTAATTTGGGTACTTGGACCTGAGATTCGGTACTTGGACCCGAGAATGAATTTGACTAACCTTTTGGTTGAGAAGTCTGACTCCTCCGGCTGTTCTATGCATGGTGGTTCTTCACCCTCAGAATGGATCTTCATCCTTTGAGATCGGGTCTTCACCCTTGAAAATGGATCTTCATCCTTTGGACTTTGGGTCTTCACCCTCTAAAATTGGATCTTTATCCATTAGATATTGGGTCTTCACCCTTGAAACATGGATCTTTATCCATTGGAGATTGAGTCTTCACCCTTGAAAATGGTTTTCATCCTTTGGAAATCGGGTCTTCACCCTTGAAAATGGATCTTCATCCTTTGGACTTCAGGTCTTCACCGTTGAAAATGGATCTTCATCCTTTGGACTTTGGGTCTTCACCCTTGGAACATGGATCTTTATTCATTGGAGGTCGGGTCTTTACCCTGGCTTCAGCTCTCTTAGTTGAACTGATCTTTTGTCTTTTGCATCTTCATTTTTTTGTTCTTTCTTTTTGCAAAATTCAGCTATCTTTAATTGGACCTTGTCTCCTCTCCTTGCCCCCCAAGGATTTTTACTTTCATGCCATCTTTGATTAATGTTTTTCTTGTCTAGGTCTTTGCATAAGCACGCATTTCTTCTCTTTGCAACATTACTAGAGCTTTCTCAAGCAATGGGCTTTCCATGCCCCCCTGATTTGACATCTTCTTTTGATTCTTTACTTCACAGAGTGTTTGCTATTCACTTTGATAAAGAATAGACAATACAAGACAAGAAAGTGTGACATGATATGCTCATATATGTATGATATGCATGAATGATACTTACAGTGGTTCCATGACCCACAAACCAAGGTAATCAGCAAAAGTATTCTCGTTGACTCCTTTTGGAATAAAAGAATGCTTCCCAATAATGGAGGCCCCAAGCAGCAGAATCAGGAACTATGTTTCAGCATGTAGGTTGACAGCTTCTTCATGACCTTGCCAATAATCATTTCCTTTGCCCAATGTGTCCTTTGGAGGTTCAACATACTTCCCTTAACTTGAAGGCTTTGTATGACAAAGCACTTTTTTTTATTTTATGAATTTTGATTGATTTTTTTTTGGAATTTTGATTTTGAAATCAAATGTTGGTTTTGCCAAATTAATGTCAATGCACCTCAGGACTTGATTTTTCCAAATTAACATATCTATAAAATGACAACCCTAGTTACCGTACTAAACTCGGGAATTATTTCTATTTAAGCAAAAATTGTTGCACTTCAGATAGGCACATACACATTACTTGGCCAAAGGTCTCATTTGAGTTTAAATATTGTCTATCTCATATGCATGCTTATCCAAACTATCTCCACTAATAGACTCTACCTACCAAGAGAGATCAACAGGTCTTTGATAGGCTTGAAATGGGGTCTATGAGGGAGATGGGTTAAATGAAGGCCATTTTGAGATAGGAGCTGATGTGACACAATGGACAAACCTTCACACTACAAATTTTTTCTTTGAACTTTAGACAGTTGGGAGCAATCTTGCTAGACTCCAAATTCCTTCTATCTTCTTGGCATTAATCTGGATCTTGATTAGGACAGTCTTTTCCTTTGCAAAAAGTTTGCTACCCAAATTCATTTCTTTTCTTCTTCTCCCTTTTCTTTCATTTTTATTTTTCTTACTCTTCCCTTTCTTTGAGCATTTTATCATTTTGTCCTTCTTCCCTGTAGGACTATCAAGTACAAAACTTTCAAGAACTGGATGGTCTTTCTCCTTTTCCTTTGATTTTGTGGTATCTTTGGTCAGGTTGGACCAATTCAAGTCAAACTATCCAAATGGAAGCCTTTTGTTGTCTTAGGTAAAAGAGAACTCAGTTGGCTTTCTGAACCGCCTTTTTAGTTTTATTTTTCTTTTTCTTCTTTTTGTTTTCTTCTTTTTTGTTTCTTTTGTTTTCTTTTTTTTCCTTTTTTTTTCTTTCTTTTTCTTTCTTTCTTTCCTTTTTTGGTTCTAGCTCAAACATAGTTGTCTTATTTGTACCGACTTTGGCTTCCAATAATGGATGAGCGGAGCAACATAAATCTCCTTTAACAGGGATGACTCATTTGTTACTCTGATGTTGTCTTGATATATTGGAGATATTAGGAAAACTTCAACTACCCTTATGGTCTTGAAAGCATCAACTACCCTCATGGTCTTAAGAACATTAACTACCCTTATGGTCTTCAGAACTTCAACTATCTTCATGGTCTTAAGAACTTCAACTACCCTTATGGTCTTGACTTTGCATTCCTTTTTTTATCTTCTTGCCTCTTCACCTTAGTGATCATAAGACTCATCAAAAGTATCACAACAACTCGGGGTAGGTTATTGGGGTTTGTAAGCCAATGAAAAGAAAGCTAAAATGTTATGAAGGCTCAAAGGGACAACTAGGGATTGATATTTAATAGGGTGGATACTAGTTGTTGGCTAACCAAACAATGCTTAGATCATCTCTCCCTTAAATAAGCAGAGTTCAATTTTGCCTCGAAAGCTTGTCAAAGCATGTTCTAAGACTGACTAGGACCTAGACAAAGGTAATTATGCAGAAGCCCTCTCTAAGTAAGCATACACAACTCGATGCTATAGAGCAATTCCCTCATTTAGTAAAGTCATTCAAGTCATGATGCCTAGACACATTAATTTATAAACATCAAGCTAGATTCCTCATCGGTTGAGCATCATAATGAACAAAGACCAACAAAAATTTTGATGAAAATAATTTATTCAAGCAACTTTAAATTTGAAAAACAAGATTGTTACAATTTAAATATTAAAGAAAGTAAAATTGAAAAGCAACATTCAAGATAAGGAAAGTTCGTTGAGTTTAAGCTTCTTTTCCTTTCACATCTTCAATATTTCCATCTTGAAAAGATGATAAGACAAAATCTTTTTCCAATCCTTTACCCACCATGAAGGTTGTTGGTGGTGGCACTTTTCCAAATTTAGGCAAAGGGTTGTTCTTGGTATTAGGCTTATCCAGCTCGGGTAGCTTGCCACTATCGATTAGGTCTTGGATCTCATGCCTTAGACGAGCACATTTATCTGTTTCATGCCCTCGCATTTGATGAAATTGACAGAAGGCTTCGGCATTGAAGTTTAGTGGCAGTGGATTATGTAGTGGTCGAGGAGCTAACGGTTGCAACAACCCTTTCTTTTATAGCTTGCTAAAAACCCAGGATAGAGGTTTCCCCAATTATGAGAATTGTCTTTTATTTCCTTGACCAGCCACATTAACATCAACTTCTTTTTGCGTGCTTTGATTGCTAGGCTGATAATTCCCTTTCTCATTCCTTCTTATTGAAAAGTGATTTTTATCCATTTCCCACTCTTCAATTTGTAAACCAGCTTGGAGAAGATCTTTGAAATCCCTTATAAGTGCGTGAGACATCCTTTCACGGAGATTGGGCAGGACACCTCTCACGATCATCCTTATTTGATCAGATTCATCGGGCCTTTCTTGAGCAAAGCAGCCTTATTTCTCCATCTCTTCACATAGTCCACAAAATACTCATTTGGCCTTTGTCTAATGGACTCAACTTCCATTAAGGTAAATTCCAACTCGACATTATACCCATATTGCTGGATGAAGGCCTTGTATAGCAAATCCCAATTCTTTTGTCTTCCATCATCTAAGGTATTGAACCAATTTTAGACAACAGGGTCCAATGAGAGCATGAAGTATCTTAGAGTTTGATCCTTAGTAGCTCGGGCAGACTGCATAGCAGTGATATACTGCTTCACATGTAGATGAGGATTTCTGATTCCATCAAACTTTGCAAAAGATGGCATCTTGAACTTGTATGGAACTTCTTCATCTAGCTCAAATAGTTTGTCGACTTCGGACATTTCTTCGGTTTTCAGTTTCTTCTCAAATTTCTTTTCTAAATCAGCAATCATTTTCTCAAAATCAGATGTCTCGGTCTTTTCAATAGTTGCCTTCTTAACAACCTTTGGCTCCTTTTTGTCTTGAAGATCTTGGTAGTATTGAGCCCAATCATCATCATCAATGATCACCTTATCATCATCAAAAACTATTTCACCAACTTTAATCTTCCCTTTGTCCTTTGGCTTCTTAGTGCTAGCAGATGCTTCGGCATGATTTTCTAAAATTTCAGCTAGTTGGTTCTTCATGGTCTCAGCTAGGGCCTCTTTTATTTCTTCCATTTTGGCATTGAGGGCTTCATCCACCATTCTTTGAATATTTTCGGGATCCATTGTTTTGGTGATCAAGTGGTTGAGTAGTTGCTAGATACTTCATCTCCGGTGTAGGTCGGATTGTTGTAGGCTTTTGAACTTTCGTAATCTAGGGCTGTGAGCCAAAGAGGATCAATGATATGAGATGCAAATGTATGCATTTATGCATGTATGCATGAACAATCAACAAACAAGGATAATTAGGACGTTCCTTCCAAACTTATATCATCCACACACGAATGGCGAGTCTCTTTTCCTAGGTATATGGTTAAAAAAATACCAACATGGGGTACGTTGCTTTCAAATAATTCCCTCTGACGTTTCAACCAATAGTTATATTTTCAAAAATGGAAATCAATCCATGATAATTCCCATTAATTAGGTTTTAATCCATTCAACCAACTAAAGTAGCTTTTATGCTATATTGGATTAAAACTAAATTAAGAGGTTTATTATAAATAGATTTCTCACTTGAAAAAGGTAACTAATGATTCATGCCAAAAACAAGCCAATGATTAATTATTCTTAGTATAAACTAGGCTCACAATTGATTTTTGGTATTTCGTAATTGACCCAAATAATTTGCAAGCTCTTTCTAAGAAAAGGTTGGATAAAAATAATTTTGTTTCTAAGCCCATTGTAAAAAGATTTTAGAAAAAAAGGGATTTTGGGCTTAGTGTTTGGGGCATGAGTAAAAGAATTTTGTTTTTAAGAAAAGTTTTATGTCTAAAGACCATCTTGAAAAATTTTGAAAATAGCTTCGGTCTTTTGGGTTTAGAGAAAATTTTATTTTGAGCATACAATGTATTTAGGTCATATTATAAAAAGAGCAAACCAAATAAGCCATGATTTACGCCAAGACAAATTAACCATAGTCAAACAACATGCATTTGGGGTAAAATCTAAGGAAAGTAACTAGGCCAATTACATGAGCTTTAGTCTTTGGGTAAAAAGGTTTAGGTTCCCATAGCAAGTATATAACGAATGGTACGAGGCTATTAGTGGTTATCCAATGCTCGATCTCCATACCTTGAGTGAAAGTATGGTATCCCTTACATAACATAACATGGGCATCCTAACTCACATACACGATGCAATCAAATATGATGCAATGGATAATATCATTATAAGAAAGAATAGAATAATATAAAGACCAATGGAATCAACTTCTCTTATCCCCAGTGGAGTCGCCACTGTGAGCGGGGATTTTCGCCCCCACTCCCGATGGAATGGTTCTTGCGACTTCGGCACTGTTTAGGCTTGGAGCCTTAGAGAACACGAACCTAAGTCCGGAGAAAATGGAGTCGCCACCTGGACGGGCCGGGAAAAAGAAAGAGGTGGATGACTCGATTCCTAAGGAATCTCCAACCCCCTAATGGGTTCTAAAAGTTGGGTAAGTGTAGGGAATGTGAGAAACGGCCTAGCACCCCCCACAACGTCCGGTTAATTGGAACCGGCCTCCTTTACACGTCTTAATATTATAAAATTCTTAAATATAATAACATTATCCATATTACACACAACAATTAAAAAAATGTGTCATTATATTAAAATCAAAGCAATGTCCAAACAAAGCAAATAAATGGACACCTATCCAAGGATGGAAACATGTCCTTACATCCCATGCCTAAATAGGACACCCACCGAAAGGTAGAAACATGTCCTCTACATTTGTTCTAAAATAGAAAAGCAATTTAAATTACATGATATTTAACCAATGAGGTATCCACCAAGTTGAAACATACCTCTTGGAAATCTAAATAAATTGATAAAAGTAAATAACCATTCATCATAAATAAATCATTCATCAAAGATATTAAATATCAATAGAAAGTAAACATCCATCCATGATAAATTAAATAAACCAAGCATTGAACTTAAATAAGTTAAAGCATATAAAATAAATCAAAGCATAATCAAATATAAAATTGAATAAAGCAAGTAAAGATTCAAATTAGAGCTGCTGATTCCATTTAAGGTTCTTTATTCCATGTGTTTAGGGTTTTGGAATTTTATGGGTTTAAGCTATTGTGTTTTTAAGATAATTAAATTGAATTAAAGTTTTATGATTCAAAAAGTTGGTAAAATTCTTTGATTAACCAAATTAGGGTTTGTGATGTAAAATCATGAATTTAGAGTCTGGGCTCTTCAAAACATTCAGATTATGACTATTAGCTACTGAATTATGTTTTTAAGCTTACTCTGTAAAATTATAACATTTATGTTTATATGGTTTTTAAAGTTTTAAAGGATTAGGGTTTAGAAAAAATTAGGGTTTAAGGTTTTAAGGGAGGTTAGGGTTCACTGCTTTGGGTTTTGGAGTTGAATTAGGGTTTTAGGATTTTTGATTTAGGGTTTCGGAGAATGTATTAGTTTTTAGAATTTGGAAAAACAATTGATAATTTTATGAAGTTTTATGAAAATAAACAAAATGATTTAATGTTTATAGAAGCAAAAAAGATGTTTTTAGGCTTTTGGAAAGAAACAGAACTCAATTTAGGATTTTGAAAACTTGGAAAGCAAATTAGGGGTTTTCAAGAAACAAAACTAACAACTTTAAACTTTTTGGAAAACAAAACAACGAATTAAGGTTTTTAAACTTTAGAAAAAGTGAATTGAGGTTCTAGGGTTTTTGAATTAAAAGAAACAATGGGATGATTTAGCTACTGTGAAGAATAGAATTTAGACAATTAATGCATACCTCCGTTTATTGGTTCCACCAAAAATTTCTTCTTGGATGAACAAAAACAAAGACAAGCTTTGCTGCCTTTGGTGGATTGAATTGTTGTTTGCTCTCTCAAAAAAATCAGATTGATTCAAAGCCTTTCCTACTCAGCTTCGGTCTCAACTTTTCTCCCAATTTTCATCACAATTTTTTTTTATCAATTTCTCCTCCGATTTCTTCATCCTTTTTGTTTTATTTTTGGCATTATTTATAGAAGAATTTTATGGTTAATCCTAGTTATTCACGGAAGCTAATATTGATTAAGAAAAGGAAACTGAAACCTAATTGTATTAGGTTTCGAAAAATTTGCGTCGAAAAAATTTCGCTAGCAAAAAAAAAAACTGCTGTGGAAAAATCGCGTTGGCAAAAAAAAATTGCTACGGAAAAAAATGCGCTGGCAAAAAAGCTGCCGCAGCCAGCGGGCGAATTGGCCTGCGGGCCATTTCGCAGCAGCCAACCCCCTCCCTTTTTTATTTTTTATTATTTTTTTATTTTTTATTAATAAAAATTAGATACTAAACCAAATATTATTTAGTTAAGATAACAAAAATTATTTTTGACTAATTAAAATATATTGGACCTGATCGGGTCAAAAATTAAGGGTCTACAGTATGGTCCCAAATGGTTAGGCTATATGGCTATATAGCGTATGATCCTTAAAGGTTCAAGCCATATGGCTCGGTGTTTTAGCTCTTTTAAGCATGATTTAAGTGGTCCAAGTCCACTTAGTTTAGCCTCTGTGATCTTGGTTCAGGCTTAGGGGTTAATCCATTTTTGGGTCTTGCCTGAAAGGTCAAGCCATTATGGCATAGGTTCATGTATGATGGTTGATTTTATACTTATGAGATAAGCCAATGTGGCTTAGGTTTAATTCATAATGACTGGGCTTATATGGTTCACACTTGTGCTAGGTCAAAGTAATTATGCCAGTCCAACTTGATTCAGGTGATTGTGCCAATGCGACATCAATTTCATTTTGGTGGCTTGAGTCAATATAGGCTTAGTTTATATGTGATGGTCAAGAAAATTTGGCTTGATTTTATGGGTTAAGTCTATGATGTGGATTGAGCCAATGTGATTTAGATTAGATGATTAAGCCAGTATGGCTTATTTTTGGTGATTAAGGGTCAGGCCAATTGTTGGTTTGAGAGGTTAAGCCTATGGGGCCAAAATTCAATGTGATTGGTTAAGCTATTGTAGCATCAGGCTTAATTTATGTTGAGTGATCAAGCTAATGTGGCTTGGATCATGTTTGCTAGGTTGAGCCTACGAGGCTTGATTTCACATTTGATGGTTAAGCCAATATGGCTTATGATAGGGAAGATCTACAGCTTTAAGGGGAGGTTAAAGCCAATGTGGCTAGGTTAATGTTGGATGGTTAAGCCTAAATGTCTTGGATTCACGCTTATGGGTCAAGTCTGTATGGCTTGGGTTCATATATGATGGTTAGGTTAATGTGACCTAGGTTTATGAAGTAAACCAATGTGGCCTAGGTTTATATTTAGGGGATAATGCAGTTTTAAGCCTATAAGTTAACTTGGATTGAGTGTTAAGAGAATGGTACCTTAAAATTGTAGAGATAGTGTACATGAAATTCATGCATGTATGCGTGAATGAAAATAGTTTTATAAGAATAGTTATGGATTATGGTGCATAACACTTAAGGTTAGGGTATATGGCCTCTAGATGCAAATGGTGGTTTAGTCTAAAGGCCTTGTCACAATAGAATAGTTATATACCAAAGCACATGACATACAGTGAATCTAGCACGAGTCTAGCAATACATGCATGTCTGTTAAACCTCAAAAAGATTGAGAATTCATCAAAGGTTGGGTGCTTTTATTATCCCCAACATACCTAATAAATGTTGTCCGGCGGATGCTACTTACTACCTGGTGCTTCCTAAAACTAAAGGGTAAGGAACCCTTATGCATGAGAAATGAGAAAATCAATCCAAGAAAATGGTTTTTGAAAAGTGCCCATTAAAATTTTATTTTAAAAATTTTAAGAAGTCCTCAGTGGAGTCTCCAACTATGAGGCCTCACCCAAACACCAAGCCCAGCCCACAATGAAGGAGCTAGAGCATTGCTCTCTTTTTTTTGGGCTAAGTCCCAATGATACCCGCATACTGTCTCCACTTGATTCTATAAGCGCGGGTTTAAAATTATCT
The DNA here is from genome assembly GCA_947685225.1 of Garcia nutans. NCBI lineage: Eukaryota > Viridiplantae > Streptophyta > Magnoliopsida > Malpighiales > Euphorbiaceae > Garcia > Garcia nutans. The sequence continues at coordinate 6,732,405 of CANTUV010000003.1, read as the reverse complement.
TTTATTCTAAAAAAAGATTTGTTTCCTTTTATTATTAAAAAGAAACTCTCCTTTTATTTTGAAAAGCAACGATTAGAAAGTCACCACCTTAGTTTATTTAGTTTGGAAAAATTGTTTAGCTGACTACATAAGAATGTACCATTTTATACGCAAAAGACACTAGTCCAAAACAAATCACTATGGTTCTGGGGCTAAATGTTTTGAACCAGTTTTAAATAAATAGATTTTTCTATTGGATTGATTTTAACCTTTCTTTAGATTGATATGAGAAAATTTTATTTCATGGATTATGCCATGATGAATGACAGTATTATAATGCATGAATATTTAATAATGTTGACATCCATAAGTGCAGTGTGGAAATAATAAAACATTACAACTCCATCTAAAATAGTAATTTCAGGGTAGCTTCAACTCTAGCCTTTATGGGTTCTAAGTTGAGCATAAATCCCCAAAATAACTAATTTTAAAGAAAGATAGATGAGGAAAAGCATATTGGCATCCATTGTAAAACTCACCAAATTTGCAAACGGGGCCTCAAAACATCAAAATTTGATACGAGAAACAACAATAATAATCAAAATAATGGATGAAAATAGTAAGAAAAATAAAATGAAAGGACCGATTGATTGTTAAAGTGTGGGCTTGCCACTAAGAGTAACATTTTGAGTATGCCTACTTATCCCGTTTAAATGGAAAAAATAGATGAAAGTAGTTTGATTGAATGAAAAGGGTTTTTAATCAACTAATTCGATAGTTAATTAATTACTAAATTGAAGTAAATGTGATAGCAAAGGCATGCGGGATAATAGAGGATAGAATCCTTGCCCAAGGGGATGGCGAAAAGGGCTAGAGTGAGGACATAGGCACAAGAAATTTTATAGGAAGCAGTGAGAATGAGAGCACAGATAAAATTTTTGCGTAGAACATGATAGGTGCGATCATACTAGTATAAATGCATTGGATCCCATTTAAACCCCGAAGTTAATCATGCTTAGGTGAGAGTAGTACAAGATGGGTGACCTCTTGAAAAGTTCTGATATTGCACTCCAATCATTTTTTTTCTATAAAATATTTTTATCCAATCAACCACGGTCCTTCGTATTTAAGTAGACCAACAATAAATCATTTCTTTACTTATCATAATATCACTTGTTAGATCACAATTATTGTACCACCAAGCTCTTTTGCTCGGATCAGAGTCTCTCTGTGCTACCGATGCTAGAGCGAAGGCTTGTGAGAGAGTTGAGGATGGTATCCCGAGCCAAGGGGTGGATGAAACTAGAAATAGCAAGGATGTAGGCCAGAGAAATTCTATAGGGATTTGTGAGAAGGAAAGCATAAATAAAATTTCAGCACAAACAATGATGGGTGTGATCATAATAGCACTAATGCATGGGATCCCATCAAAACTCCAAAGTTAAACGTGCTTGGGTGAGAGTAGTGCTAAGATTTCTTGGGGAAGTCTTGTGTTATACCCCGATCACTTTTCTTTTCTAGAAAATATTTCTCGTTCCCATCGACCACGATTCTTCATATATTAGGCATGCAAATAATAAATCATTTCTTTACTTATAATAATATCGTACATCAAATCGTAATTATCATGCCATTGGGCTCCATTACTCTGATCAGAGTCTCTTTGAACTGCCGATATGATAATAGAGGCATGCAGAGAAGTAGAGGATGGTATAAATTACAAGAGCAGGGATGTAGGCATGAGAAATTCTATAGGAAGCAATGCGAAGAAGAGCATAAATAAAATTTTAGCACAAACCCTGACAGGTGCGATCATACCAGCACTAATATACTGGATCCTATCAGAACTCTGAAGTTAAACATGCTTGGGCGAGAGTTGCACTAAGATGGGTGACCTCTTAGAAAGTCCTCATGTTGCACCTCGATCATTTTTCTTTTTTAGAAAATATTTCTTTTTCCCATCGATTGGTTCTTTATATTTTAGGCAAGCCAATAATAAATCATTTATTTACTTATCTTAGTGTAGACCCTTAATTTTGGCCTAGTATGAATTTTGTTCTAATTAAAAAGGTTTAATCATTTTTGGTTTCAATCTTAAATGGCCAAATTAAGGCGGTTCAATTTTTAAAAGTTTGAATAGGTCCAATCTAAAATAAAAATTGATTTGGCTGGGTTTTAATTTGGTATGAGCCAAATTTGATAGCCCAATTTGATATGAGCACTTGTTCATGTTGAATTGGACCATGTCCAATTTGGCTTGAGCTTCCTCGTGTCGAATTGGACCATGGTCCAATTCTACATGAGGAAGCTCAAGCTGAATTAGATGTGGTCCAATTAGACATGAGCTTTAAGCTCATGTTGAATTAGGATGTGGTCCAATTCAACATGAGTATAATTTGATATAATTGGCCGAATTCGACATGAGCAGTTTAGTACCCTAACTTAAGAAGGATTCGAATAACTTAAGAAGGATTCAAATAGGGTTAAGTTTTGTAAATCTGCTTAAATTTAAAAGGAAGCCACCACAATTAACAAAAAGAAGCAACAGTTAACAAAATTAAAGAGGCAATAGTCAGAGAGAAAAAAAAACCAAAAGATAGTGGCCAACTTGAGAACTTAAATAGCAATTCATAAAAAGACACCTTGAGTAAGATTCTGTAAATCAACAAATAATCTTTGGATTATTTGGGATAGTAGCCAAGAATCAATTAACCCAAGCTTTCCGATAAATCAACAGTGAGAGTGGTTCAATAGCAACATCTTGGTGGAACCAACAGCATAGGTACTGTAACACCGTTATACCCTGTATATGTACAGTACATATATTTCATATATCTACAATGCACATACATAATATAAGAGTGCCACAATAAACTTCATCATAAGAATTCTCATTTTAATAAATATATATAATTGTTAATAAATAAAGAAAATCTCTAGGAAAAATTCACCAAAGTTTTATCTATAATCTGTATAAATCTCACAATTTTAAAAAACACACATTCACAATTTTTAAAAAAACACTTATAATAAATAATTCCATAAAATATCCATCATTTCTCCACATCGAGTTCAAGTACTTCTTACTTATAAGTAATGCACTGTCGTTACATTTTCAATACATTACTTAAACTATATAGGCAAACAAATAATTTGCATGCTATGCAATACAACTAGTTTAGTCCCTTGGTGACTCAATCTTCAACTATCAATCATGATCTTAACCTCTCTAATATGCAACCCTATCACCTGTGTGATATACACTACCAAGCTAAGCATAAAGCTTAGTTGTACATACTAACACAAAACAGTCAATTTAAATAACTATAATTCATACTTTTACCTTCCTTTTCCCTCATGACATTTTCACAATTATTTCACCAGATTTTCTTTGCATATATATATATATATCCATACATATTACATAATATCTGTTAGTAAATCGAGAAAAATCTGCAACCCTTTTGCCGCAGCGGAAAACAAAAATTGTCTTTCGATTTATTCCCAGGATCCATGTGATCCATTAAGTTCGATAAAAGAGATTCAAAACTAACCTTTTGTGTAGCTTCAAATCGATTAACAGATGCTGCCTTCTGAAGACGAACACCCTCTAGCGAAGTCCACACGAACGTACGCCGGTCTGAGTGCTAGCTCACCAACGGCAGTGGCTGAACCTTTTCAAAAATGAAACTAGGGTTTTTAGGTTTTTCTCTTCTTCCGTTTTCTTTCAAAACAAATAATGATCAGATCATCATCCCTCTAGCCCTTTTAAAACCGTTTAAAAGACTTTCCTTGTCAAAACCCTAACTGTCCATATCCTATATGGACCCACATTTTTAATAATTATTATCTAATAATAATTATTATAACAATATTATTATTAATATCTAATAATAATAATAATACTAACAACAATAATAAAAATATAATAATTATTATTTAAGTACAGCCTACGTTCTATGTGTGTGACCCGATAGGCTCATATTAACTGGTAGTGTATTTCAATCTCTATTGAAATGCACAAATCATAATTGGCCTCTAGCAAGACATTACGACTACCCAATTAATCATGAGAATCATTATAAATGAAAACCTGAAATAGTAAATGCATTAATCCCTTTGTCACACGATATCTAGTTTGAACATAAGTCATAGTAAATGTCATACTTATATTGTCCAAACTTATGATTACTCGATCTCCAAGTTAACTGATAAACAAATAAGATTGATCTTATATCAACTTATTTGAGCACGGCCATGCATTTCTCAGTTACACTTATCGAGGGGCCCAGAAGATATCTCTCTCATAGAGAGGGACAAATTCCATCTTGATTGTTCATTTTCCTCTACATAATTTATACCATGTTCAAGCATAACCTTTATAATTATCTAGTTACAGATAACGTTTGATCATGTCAAAACATAATATTCCTTATGTTGGAAACTATGACAATCTCAAGTCAAAGGATTAAATGAAACTATTATGAGATACACTTATGACATTAAACCATGAAGTGATATCTATGTGGGTCTATCCAATACACTGTTCTCTAACATGTATCCATAATATTGATTTGTATCTTCATACCTATAAATCATCTTATGATTATCAAATCAATATTACACTAGTTATATTTATTATTATCTCCATAACAATAATAAACCAGGGATATAATCATTATTATATATAACATGCAAACATAACAATGATAATAAAAACTTCTTTATTAATAACAAAATGAATAACATTAAGGTCCAAATCAATGGCCTAGGGCATATACACTAACAATATCATCATAACATGATTCATATGCAATTATTACACAACTGCACATTCATACATGTAGAAAATCATAAACTCATTACATCACTACCTCGTTACAAAATTTTCATCACAATACAAAACTCAACTCGACACATCGTTACCATAATTCACTAACCCATCAAATGCTCAATATTCTTATTTAATTATTCAATTCATCATTTAATCACAATGTTATCAATACTATACCAAACTCGACATCACATCACATGACACATAGGTTGGGCCCAACTACTCTCTACACAATTATTAAGTTCCAGAATAATTGATTTGGACAATATCTCATATTTGTGACACCCAGTTTCTCGCTGATGGCATATCTCAATCTGTGACACCTAGTATCTCACCCAGCGTAATCATATCATATACATGACGCATATCTATTCAGAACACAGCCCAGCTCTGCTCGGGCTTCTCATCATATACACAAATATCAATTTTCTAGAACTAATAATTATGCAAAGTAATACACAACGCATCATATTTTCCACATTTCTCATACTCAACATCAAGACTTAACTCTGCTCAAGTCTTTCAACATATTCTCACCATTCATCACATCATTTTTCACATTTCACCTTTCTTACATTCCTTTTCAGGAATTCTAATACATCTCGTGACCACACTACACTGTGATCACCATCATATACTTCATATTTATCATATTTTGCAACATCACACATTCAAATATACTTATGTTACAACATCACAGTCACACATATTCAAAACATAAAATCACATAACCAGCAAATTAAGTCATTTATATATCTCTTTTTCCTCTTTCCATATTCTTATCATGTTTCTCTTTTTCAATGCACTTTGCATAGCTTTTCACTATTTTAATAATTTATACATATTTTTAACATAAGCCATAATTCAATTGCTTATCATCACATTCATCAAACAATACACATAATTTTCACGAACATATACATATTACTCATCACATTATATTTCACATTTCATCTTATTATCATATTTTCATCACATTTCCTCATTTCAAATACATATTATACACTTCCCCCAAATTAGACATAATATTGTCATTAGCCATTCTACTATGGCTTTACTATTTATTTTACATGCAACTCACTCACTTTTACTTAGTACAAAGTACTAAACATATAAAAACCAACATCAAAGTAGCATAACACATTCACCAAATAACAATGTGTTATGCCAAATCAAATGTAACTAAAACATAAGCTATCAAAGTATTTACTAACTTTGGAAATGCCAAAATCCAATGCCAATTCACCACCCAAGTCTTTTTTCACCAATTGCCCTGCCTCTCTTTGATTTTATAATTTCACCTACTCCATCCTAAACGACATCATAAATGAAAATATTTCATTAACAACATATTCCATGTCATTATAATTAACCAAACATCAATTATATTCATTCTAGCAAAAAATCCCATCAAAACCCTAATTACTCTTACTACCTCTTTCACACAACAGCCTAACATATCCATTTCCATCATCCAACCATAAATTCATTATGTATACATTAAAACAACATCAAAACAATTCACTTTAACAATTATAAACAACATCATTAAAACCCTAATTTCAAATCATAACATATGCATCAAAACAATATTAAATCAAACCATTACAATAAGTATAAACACTCCTACTAAAAATCATTATTTTGCGTATTCATTCCTAATACCCTAACTTTACTAATCTTGCTATTCTCAACCAAATGATCATCAAATAATCACATACACATCTATACAACTTCAAAACAATCCATATTAGAAATTATAAAATCCTCTATCAAAATCTCAAAACTCACATAATCCAAAAAACTAGAAATCAAGCTAAAAAAAATGAGAAATACTTACTTGTATCCTTGCCTAAACTTCAAACCCACTTCAAAACATTTGAGTTACTTGTGAAATTTAGAGTATTTAGTGAAGAAAAGCACCCTTCTTTCTAGGAATTTCGTTCATGGTGTGGTGTAAAGAAGAAGAAGACTTTTCTTTTTTCTTTTTGCTCTTATTTTCCCATCCACATATATATATTTATATAATTAATTAATTAATTAATATTTTTATAATATTTAGATATTTATCTTCTTCCTTCCATATTTATTTTAATTTTAATTCATTAAATTATTTTATTTTCTCTCTTCTTTCCAACTATATATATTAATATATTAATAAATTTTTACATTTCCATCATTTTCCACTAATAAAATTAATTAATATTTAATAAATTTCAACATCTCCGTCATTTTCCAGTATAAAAAATTATTTTTTTAATTTTGTTTTATTTTCTTCATTTTTATTTAAATAACTTTTAATCTCCACCAAGTATTTCTTTCTTGCTTTGACTTTCTTTTCTCTCTTTTCTCATTTATTTATTGGTAATTTACATCTTCCCACATATAAATATATTTGTATAAATATTTATATTTCATTTATATATTTTAAATATTTTAGGTATATGAATATGTAATATATATGCAATGTATATGTAACATATATAATGTGTATTTCATGTATACATCAAGTATAGATTATGGGTATATAATGTATATATTATGTATAAACTATGTGTCAAAAAAATATAATAAGCATATGTGATGTATATATTATGTATACACCAAGTATACCTTATATATATATTTTGTATTTCTCTTACCAACATATTAACTATCCTCCAAATTAGTTATTTAACGATATCTAAAATTTATGAATGTTACAATTCTCTCCCCCTTAAATAACTTCATCCTCGAAAATATCTACCATAATTTAGAATTAAACACCATTAAAACCAAACTCAAATCTTATCTTCTTACAAAATTTTATCACCATAAATAACCTCATAACTTGGTTTATTTTTTTTTTAACTCTCCCCCTTATGAATCTCCTCAATTACTTTCTAAAATTTCAAATCTCCCTTCTGTATTTCTCTAATATGATCAAATACCAAACTAACTCACAATTGTATTATTACAAAATCATTTTCTCAAATCCTTACATTAACAACTAAATTTCTTAACTCCAACAGTATCCACAAAAAATAAATAATCTATTCAAAATAAGTAATTATCTTATATGTAACCAATTATATCAAATATTAAAGAATTTTACCATTCTTGACATTTTTTTCCTTAATATCATATAAACCATATGTACTATTTTAGTCTCTTTTTATCTACTCACTTGTGCAAACTTTACTCTTTGATCCCAATAATTACAAAACCATATGATTAAGGAATATCAAATTGCATCATCCCAAATAAGTATTAATTTGTTAATGCCACATCACAAATTTATACTTCAATTTAGTCAGATTCATTCTATATATACAAATAAATACTTATAATATTGCAAAATAGCAGTAACTCTAATCACCAAATAATACATTATATACACATATTTTTCATTATAAACTAATTATTTCCTTTAAATATACAATCTAGCCTTTTACACCTTTAATTCAATTCTTAAGGTATCTTTTCCTGATTACCAACATCAACATCATACACTAATTACACACTCGTTTTGATTTCTTACTCACATTTATCAATAATTTCCCTTAAGTGAATCAATCAAGCAAAATTTTAAACACAACTACCAACTTCAAGTAACTGGTTACCATTTTTCTATTAATACTCACAATTCCAATCAATTCTTGAACTCCCTTCCACACATGAAAAAACAACAAATATTTATATACCTATTAATTTATATACAACCAACATACATACTTAAGAACTACCCTTATCTAAATAAATTAACAATTCAATATTATACTCTCTTATTCAATCAAATGGTTAATATCCATCTCTCTTGAATTACAATAAAATTAAAACCCTCAATTTCTACTTATTTTCTCTCCCATTTCTCATTGCTCAAATTATTTATTTTCTCACATCTTAATCATATATATACCTCAATTATAAATTTTACCTTTCTATTTATCAAAACTTTCATAACCTCAAGAATTACTAAGGGTTGTTAATTACCTTTATTTCACCACCATCATATGATATTAAGAAATTACTATATAAAATAAAATCATCACTTAAAGACATAGGTTTTCTAAAACTAAGATCATCCCTTTTACATTTGAGATGCCATAGATCTACCTCTAATTTATGTGCCCTAAACGCCATCTCAATTTACATTTGGTACCACTCACAGGCACTGCCACACTCGAGACCAACATGGGTGAATGCATATGCATATATTACTAATAAAATCACATTTTAAAATTTTTTTTCTTTCTCTCTTTCAAAATCCACATGGGTCAAGAATCTCAAACTTAGGCTCTGATACCAAAATAAATATAATACCCTTATATCCTATATACATACAATACATATATCCCGTATATGTACAATGCACATACAGAATATAAAAGTGCCAGAATAAACTTCATTATAAGAATTCTCATTTTAATTAATATATATAATTGTTATTAAATAAAGAAAATCTCTAAAAAAATCACTAGAGTTTTATTTGTAATTTTGATAAATCTTACAATTAAAAAAAACACAGCTTGCATAATTTTTAAAAAGACACATATAATACATAATTCCATAAAATTCAATCATTTCTCCACATCAACTTCAAGTACTTCATACTTATAAATAATGCGCTTTCGTTACATTTTCGATACATTACTAAAACTATATAAGTAAACAAATAATTTACATGCTATGCAATACATCTAGTTTAGTCTCGTGGCGACTTAATCTTTAACTGTCAATCAAAATCTTAACCTCTCTAATATGCAACCCTATCATCTGCACAATATACACTACTGTGCTAAGCATAATTCTTAGTTGTAAATACTAACATAAAACAATCAGTTTAAATAACTATAATTCATACTTTTACCTTACTTTTCGCTTATGACATTTTCATAATTATTAGAACAACAAAGATTTGAAGCGATCCCATGCCTCATGAAATGGTTCTCCATCCAATTGGGTGAATTTTGCAATACTCCCCCTAAGCTCCTTTGTTTTCTGATGTGAATAGAAATTTTCCATGAATTTGTTATAAACTTCTGTCCATGTGGTTAGTAAATTTTTCAGTAAAGTCATCAACCATGCCTTTGCCCTATCCTTCAAAATGCATGGGAAACACCTCATTTTTAGCTCATCTTTTGTCAAAACTTGTAAAGGGAACATATGCAAGGTTGTGTAAAAATCACAAATAAAGTTAAGAGGATCTTCATTCGGCAATCCATGAAAAGAGGGCATCATACTGTAATAAGTATTTTTCAGTTCATAGTTTCTTGTTGCGTTACTCAATTGTATACATGATGTGGTTACCCCAATAATCGGTCAAACAAACTCCTTCATGGACGATTCCTCTATTTGACCCATCTCTACTTTCATGTTCTCCTCAAATTGCTCTTCTGTGTCTTCTCCTTCTTGTCCCAAAGGATCCACTCCCTCGGTTCTAGGATGTCTACGAATATCTTCTATAAATGGAACAAGTTCGTTGCCTTGGGACCTTCATCCTTGCATAAACCACCTAGATAATTCAAAAAGAAATACTTTAAACTATTAAAATAAATGAATCAAACTACTACTAAAAATAGCCTTCCTCGGTAGAGGCGCAAAAAACTTATTGCGCTCTATTTAACACTACCATAGATCAACACTCACAAATATGCGAGACTATTGTAGTAATGGTGATCGACCCAAGGTCATCTCACAAGGAAGGTGTTTGTTTGTAATAATTTGATTTAAGATAAAACATTAAAGTTTGATTGTATGTTGTCAAAATGGTGAAAAGTAATTAAAATTTAAAAGTAAAATGAGTTATAGTTGTGCAAGATTAATTTAAATTCTTGGAATGGTTCCTAGGATTTGTATATCGATTTAATCAAAGCATAATTCTCAATTATCTGTTAATATAACCTTAAACCTAATTTGTTTCTTATGATTAATTAGCAATTATAATTCATTAGTTCTCACATTTATGAATTAACAACAACCAATTACTTTGAACTTGCAAATTAATTGCACCCTAGAACTTATATTTCTAATTCATTCTTAAGGTAGTTGAATGTATAGTTTCAATATCAAACTTCACCTCTCGGTCAATTGTTCAATATCTAGGGATCAATAGGTGGCCAAACTATCAACCTAACATACAATCCAATGCAATAAACTAATAATAAGGTATATTAATGGAAATATCGAATCAAGTCATTCAATTAAATCAACTACAAACCCTATGCATGAGTGATTTAGCTCATCATCATCTAATCAAAACACATATTTATCTCAATAGAAATCAAATCACAAATATTCATTGAAATATTAATGTTCATAATAAATCAATAAAAATTTGGAAATGAATCAATTAAACTAATTCAAGAATAGAAAAACCTGATTTGAAGAAGACTAGAGTTGATCTCCTCTTGTTCTTCTTCCAATCTTGCTTGAGTTTGATGAAGAATCCTTAAACCTCCTCTAAAAGCTTTTCGAAATAATTTTGGGCTTAAAAATGGGTAAATGTTGATGGTGATAGTCTCTTGAAAGAAGGAAATTAGGGAAAAAGAATGATGGATCTCATTCCAATTTGTATATCCCTATATCCCCCCTTTAAATTATTTTTTATTCTAATTATTTTAGACAAAGAGAATTTTCTTTTCCAACTCCATACTCCCCACTTCCTTTATTCCCTCCTTTTTCATTCTTAAATCTTTCTTCCTATAAAAGAGCTCACCTTTTCACTTTTTCTTATTATTTTTTTAAAAGAAGCATTCTTGTTTTCTCCCACCTTGTCCCTTAAATTGTATGAAAAAAATAAAGGATCTGCCTCAGATACGGCCAAGTCAAATTGGACTTGGTCGTGTCTCTCAATTTTCCCTTGGACATTGCCAAGTGATAAGCACATGTCCATTACTGTCTATCAATGCATGCTTCTTATGGGAGTGACACGACCGTGTCTCGTGGCCATGTCCTCTTCTGCCTTTCTTTAGTGATCTTTCTCTTCTAGTGGAACACGACCAAGTCAGTGGGTATGTCATGTGACACGGCCAGTGACTTGGCCGTGCCTTCTGCATGTGTTTACTTTTGCATTTTTTTCGTTTATTATCAAAGTGACATGGCCAAGTCATGTTTGTCTGGCCATGTCATGTGACATAGCCAAGTCGGATGGTTGTCACAATCTGCCAAAATTTCCTTCTTTTCTTATGAGGGATAAGACCAAGTCATTGAAAATATGGCCATGTTCAATTTTCCAACTTCTTAATGAGTGACCAAGCCAAGTCACCGAAGACAACTTGGCCATGTCTTATGCTCTTTCCTCCAAATTGACTTTAACAAGTGAATTAAAGCTCCATTTTGCACAAGTTCATACTTCAACCTAAATCATAACACTTCAAGAAACCTTTAAACACATATTTAAGGAGAAATTAACTTAAAACCAATAAAATTACCCTAAAAACACATATATAAATGATCGTAACAATCACATAACCAACACAATTGCTAATTTATATCTCTTTTTCCTCATTCCATATTCTTATCATGTTTCTCATTTTCAATGTACTTTTCATAGCTTTTCACTATTTTCATAATTTATACATATTTTTAACATAAGCCATAATTCAATGGCTTATCATCACATTCATCAAACAATACACACAATTTTTAACAAACATATACATATTACACATCACATTATATTTCACATTTCATCTTATTGTCATATTTTGTTCACATTTCCTTATTTCTAATACATATTATACACCTCTCACAAATTAGACATAATATTGTCATTAGCCATTATGCAATAGCTTTACTATTTATATTACATGCAACTCACTCACTTTTACTTAATACAAAGCACTAAACATATAAAAACTAACATCAAAATAGTATAACACATTCACCAAATCATAATGTGTTATGCCAAACCAAATGTAATTAAGACATAAACTATCAAAGTATTTACTAGCCTTGGAAATGCCAAAATCCAATGCATTCACCATCCAATTCTTATTTCACCAATTGCCCTTCCTCTCTTTGATTTTACAATTTCACCTTACTCCATCTTATACCATATTATAAATGAAAATATTCCATTAACAACACATTCCATGTCATTATAATCAACCAAACATCAATTATATTCATTCTAGCCAAAAATCCCATCAAAACCCTAATTTCTCTAACTACCTCTTTCACACTACCACTTAACATATCCATTTCCATCATCCAACCATATATTCATTCTATATACATTAAAACAACATCAAAACAATTCACTTTAACAATTATAAACATCATCATCGAAAACTCTAATTTCACATAACCTCCCCATGTAATATCCCAAAATTTTGAAAATTTTTAATTTTTGAAATTTAATAAAATAAATTAAAAGTTAATTGGATAAATTAAATAAATGATTTTAAATGAAAAATGAAAAGATTTTAAGTGAAAAAGTAAAATATATATGTGATATATAAATAAATATACATAACATATATAAATCAATGTTTAAAAGTCAATTTATTTAATAATTCAAAAGTAAGTTATATTGCTAATGGAAGATGATATTTTGATGTTAAAATTAAATAATAAAATAAATATATGGTTAAGATTAAAAGTGGAAAATATAAGGCTAAAATTAAAAGTGGGTGGAGAGAGATATTTACTTAGTCTTCATCTTCTTCTTCTTTCTCCTTTGAAGGGCTATTTTCTCTATTAAAGGAAAGGGAGGATTTGCTTCTTCCATACTACTCAAGTTGAAGGATTTTCAAGGTTTCAAGGGAAGATTTGGTGATTTCTTCTTATAGTGGTAAGTTTCTAACTTATTTTTCTTGGATTTTCTTAAAGATGTGAAGTTTGATTTGTTATGGTGGTACGTTTTAATGGTTGGTTGTTTTGAGTAGTTAAACATGATTTTCAGGGTTTATTGAAGAAATGGCTAAGTTTGAGTTGAGTTTGGTGTAGAGAGTGAAAGTTAGGGTCATGTAACTTTTGAGTTGTGAATTGATGATTTTGAATTCTGTAATTTGATTTTAATTAAGTTGCTTTGATGCATAAGCAAGTATTGTAAAGTTAAATGATAGATTTGGTTGAGATTGAATAAAGTTGGAAATGGAAAGAGATTCTTCAAAGTATGAAAAGAATGATAACTTTGGATATGTGATAATTTTGTATTGATACTTAGCAATTTAGCCTGACACACCAAGTGACACGGCCATGTCATTGGGTGTGTCGACAATATTGTTTTTCTATGTTAGTGACACATGTTGTGACACGCCCATGTCATTGAGCATGTAAAAGCTATTGTAATTCAACATTTATGACACAGGCAGTGACATGCCTATGTCACTGGGCATTTAAAAGCTTATATGTAGTGGGCATAAGGCACGGTCATCGACATGGCCATGTCATAGAGCATGTCACTTGTAGATTTTGCCCAAGATAGCTCTTTTCCTTATTTTTTCTTTGTGGTTCTTATCTTTCTGTTGAGAGATCATGTACATGTATTAAAACATGATACTAAGTGATTATCTATAATCACATTTGGTTTAGGTGTTAAGGAGATTTGATTTGTCCAATCTAAGTGTTGAAGGGCAAGTTGGAAGAGAAGGTTAAAGGTGGTGTTTGAGCTTATTTTTGGTTGCTTTTAAAGGTAAGTACAAACTTTGGAAAAATTTATTGTGTTTACATTACATTTGGACTTAACACATTTTGGTTGGAAAATGTGTTAAGCTCCTTGATGCATTGAATATGCATGAACATTGCGATATGTTATGTAATTTGTTAAGAATGCACTATATGTAATGTGCAAGCCATTAATAATCGCTAACTTGAATTCAAAATGAAATATGTGGATTTTGTGAAATGACCCAAAAAATTTGGGTGATGAGTTTTAAGGTAAAATGTGATGCAATGTGATGATATGATGAAATGTGATGAATAGATATTGCTATAAATGAGAAAAATGAGAAAAGTGAGAAAAAGATGAAAAATGAGGCAATGTGCCTAGCTTGATTATGAGAAAATGAGAAAGAGATTGATAATAAGAAATCTGAAATAATTGTGTGCCTAATATGTTATTAAATTTTCAAAATTCTGTGTTTGGCTGCATGCCTATGAGGTTATCCTCACTATTTGCCTTCGGGGCTAGCTTTTGAGAAATTATTAATTTGCCTTCAGGCTAAAGGTTGGACGTCACTTGCCTTCGGGCTAGATACTGAGCATCACTATAATTTACCTTCGGGCTAGACGTTGGGCGTCACTTGCCTTCGCGCTAGACACTGGGTGTCATTATAGACCAAAAAGGTAACTCTGGGATTTGAATAGCATATTAGATCCTTTGGGCCCATGCTTGTGTTTGCTTTTATGTGAATTATGAAATGTAAAACAATTGAAAATTATATTTTAATGCAATGATACGAGATATGATATCCATATGAATTGTGCATTGGCATTGCATTTGAACTTTACTGTTATCAAAGTTTGTACCGCTAGGCCTTTAGCTTAGCGCGATTGTAATTCATCGCGCAAATAACAGGGTAGATCCGGTTGAGCCGGAGAGTTCTTATGGACCGAGTCGGGTCTAGATTTGAGATCTTGAGTGCAGTGCTGATTGTTGGACATCAAGATCGGAGATACTGTCAGCATGTACATATTTATATTTTCATACATTTTGACATTATGTATATTATATTATTGTAGACCTTTAATTTTTGACCCAGTCCTGTCCAATAAATTTTAATTAGTCCAAGATAATTTTTGTGTTATCTTAATTAAACAATATTTGTTTTAGTATTTAGTTTTTTTAATTAATAAAAAATAATAATAACAATAATAAAAAAACAAAAATAAAAATCGGTGACGGAAAACTAATTAAAATAGGTTGACGAAATGGCTGTGGGCCATTTCGCCCGCAGGACTGTGAGCGGGGATTTTTGCCCCCACTCCCGGTGGAATGGTTCTTGCGACTTCAGCACTATTAGGCCCGGGGCCTTAGAGAACACGGACCAAGGTCTGGAGAAAATGGAGTTGCCACCCGGACGGGCCGGAAAAAAAAGGGTGGATGACTCGATTCCTAAGGAATCCCCAACACCCCCACAATGGGTTCGGAAAGTTGGGTACGTGTGGGAAAGGTGAGAAATGGCCCAGCACCCCCACAATGCCCGGTTCATTGGAACCGGCCTCCTTTACAGGTCTTAGTATTATAAAATTCTTAAGTATAATAACATTATCCATATTATACACAATAATTAAAAGAAAGCATAATTATATTAAAAACAAAGCAATGTCCAAGCAAAACAAATAAATGGACACTCATCCAAAGATGGAAACATGCCCTTACATCCATGCCTAAATAGGACACCCACCGAAAGGTAGAAACATGTCCTTTACATTGGTTCTAAAATAGAAAAGCATTTTAAATTACATGATATTTAACTAACGAGGTATCCAACAAGTGGAAGCATACCTCTTACAACATTTGGAAATCTAAATAAATTGATAAAAGTAAATAATCACTCATCAAAAACAAATCATTCATCAAAGATATTAAATATCAATAGAAAGTAAACATCCATCCATGATAAATTAAATGAACCAAGCATTGAACTTAAATAAATTAAAGTATAAGAAATAAATCAAAACATAATCAAATATAGAATTGAATAAGGCAAATAAAATTCCAATTATAGCTACTGTTGCCATTTAAGGCTCTTTATTTCATGTGTTTAAGGTTTTGGAATTAATGGAATTTGGCTACTGTGACTTTAAGAGAATTAAAATAGATTGAGGATTTTATGTTTTAAAAGGTTGATAAAATTCTTTGATTAACCAAACTAGGGTTTGTTATGTAAAATCATGAAATTAGGATTTGGACTCTTTAAAATACTTTTGATTTATGGTTTCAAGTTTACTGTGTGAAATTAAAATATTTGTGTTTTTATGGTTTTTAAAGTTTTAAATGATTAGGGTTTAGAAAAAATTAGGGTTTAAGGTTTTAGAGGAGTTAGGGTTCACTTGTTTTGATTCTAAAGTTGAACTAGGGTTTAATGTTTTAGAATTAGGGTTTAGGGTTCTTAGAATTAAGTTTTAGAATTTGTAAATCAATTGATAATTTTATGAAGTTTATGAAAGTAAACAAAATGAATTAAAGTTTTTATAAATAGAAAAGATATTTTTAGGGCTTTTGGAAGGTAACAGAACACAATTTTGGGTTTTGATAATTTGGGATGCAAATCTTGGTTTTAGGATTTTGAAGAAATAAAACTAATAGCTCTAAACTTTTGGAAAAATAAGGCAACGATTTAAGATTTTCATACTTTTGAAAAGGTGAATTGAGGTGATGAGGCTTTAATTTAAAAGAAACAATTATGTGATCTAGCTACTGTGACAAAATAAAAGAAATTAAGAATTCAAACCTTATTTTGTAAGTTTCACCAAAAATTGCTTCTTGGATGAACAAGGTCAAAGACAAGCCTTTTTGCCTTTGAATTGCTTGAATTGTTTTTCTGCTTTCTCAAAAAATCAGCTTTGTTCACTGCTTTCCTACTCAGTTATGGTTTCAAACTCTCCCAAGTTTCTGTCCAATTTTCTTCCTTTTTCCTCCCCCCTCTTTTTTGTGTTGTTTCGTCCATATTTATATAAGAATTTATGATATAATTCTAGTTATTCATGATATTTAATCCTAATTAGGAAAAGGAAACCGAAATCTAATTATATTACGTTTCGAAAAATTTGCGTCAAAAATATTTCGCTGGCAAAAAAAAAACTGTTGCTGAAAAACTGTGCTGGCAAAAAAACTGCCACAGCTGGCTGCGGCAGTGCAGGCAGAACAGGCCTGCGGGCGAAATGGCCTGGCCATTTCGCCCGCAGGAGTTTCCTACGGGCGAAATTCCCACGGGCCCGCGCTGATTTTTTTGTTATTTTTTGTTATTTTTAATTTTTTATTCACTTTACCATTTTTTACTAAAATAAATATTA
The DNA here is from genome assembly GCA_947685225.1 of Garcia nutans. Lineage (NCBI taxonomy): Eukaryota > Viridiplantae > Streptophyta > Magnoliopsida > Malpighiales > Euphorbiaceae > Garcia > Garcia nutans. The sequence continues at coordinate 6,714,647 of CANTUV010000003.1, read as the reverse complement.
AAAATAATCAAGATACCATAAAAATTATTTTGGACTAACTAAAATATATTGGACAACATAAAAATTATTTTGGACTAATTAAAATATTATTGGACCAGACTAGGTAAAAAATTAAGGGTCTACAGTTTGCCCCCTGCTTGAACGATCTAAGACTTTAGAGAGTGAAAAGAAACAAGACTTAATTTTTTATGAGATGGTTATTTGAATTTGTTTTTGGGTTCTGGACCCAGTTCGAGTTCTGGACTTGATTTGGGTACTTGTACCAGAGATTGGGTACTTGGACCCGAGATTGATTTGATTTGGGTACTTGGACCTGAGATTGGGTACTTGGACTCGAGATTGGGTACTTGGACTCAAGATTGGATTGAATTTGATTTGGGTACTTGGACCCAAAAATGGGTGCTTAGACCAGAGATTGGGTACTTGGACCCGAGCTTGAATTGATTTGGATACTTGGACCCGAGAATGGGTGCTTGGACCCGAGATTGGGTACTTGGACCCAAGCTTGAATTGATTTGGGTACTTGGACCCTAGATTAGGTACTTGGACCAGAGCTTGAATTGATTTGGGTACTTGGACCAGAGAATGGGTGCTTGGACCCAAGATTGGGTGCTTGGACTCGAGATTGATTTGATTTGGGTACTTGGACCTAAAAATGGGTGCTTGGACCCGAGCTTGAATTGATTTGGGTACTTGGACCCGAGATTGATTTGATTTGGGTACTTGGACCCGAAATTTATTTGATTTGGGTACTTGGACCCGAGAATAGATTTGATTTGGGTACTTGGACTTGAAATTGATTTGATTTGGGTACTTGGACCCTAGAATGGGTGCTTGGACCCGAGATTGATTTAATTTGGGTACTTGGACCTGAGAATGGGTGCTTGGACCCGAGATTGATTTGATTTGGGTACTTGGACCTAAAATTTATTTGATTTGGGTACTTGAACCCGAGAATGGCTGCTTGGACCAGAGAATGGGTACTTGGACCTGAGACTGAATTGAATTTGGGTGCTTGGACCCGATATTGAATTGGAATTGGGTACTTGGACCCGAGATTGAATTGAATTTGGGTGCTTGGACCCGAGATTGAATTGAATTTGGGTACTAGGACCTGAGATTGAGTTTGACTAACCTTTTATCAGTTGAGAAGTTTGACTGCTCCGGCTGTTCTATGCATTGTGGTTCTTCACCCTCAAAACGGATCTTCACCTTTGAAAATGGATATTCCTTCTTTGATATCGAGTCTTCACCCTTGAAATTGGACCTTCATCCTTTAAATTGGGTCTTCTCCCTGACTTCAGCTCTTTTAGCTGGACTGATCTTTTGTCTTTTGCATCTTCATTCTTTTGAGAGTTCTAATGTTCCATTCTTTTGTTCTTCCTTTTTGCAAAAATTTAGCTATTTTTAATTGGACCTTATATCCTCTCCTTGCCCCCCTGCGTGGCAAAATATTTGTAAGTGAGTTTGAAAACATTTTATATATAGACTCAAAAAATTGAAAAGGAGAAACTTTGCCCCCTGTGTAGGCTCAAACCCATGATTTTTCTATGCGGGCTATGATTGATGTTTTTGCCATCTAGTTCATCACACAAGCACGTGTTTCTTCTTTTGCAAAATGATTGGAGCTTCCGCAATCAAATAGGCTTTCCGTGCCCTCTTAATTCAATATCTTCTTTTGATTCTTTACTTCGCATAGTGTTTGCTGTTCACTTTGATAAAGAATAGACAATACAAGACAAGAAAGTGCGATGTGATATGCTCATGTATGCATGATATATATGAATAATACTTACAGTTGTTCCATTAACTCACAGACCGAGGTTATCAGCAGAAGTGTTCTTATTGGTTCTGTTTTGATGCTTGTTCAAGTCTTGCATTGGAATAATAGAAAGCTTTTCATTTGTGGCTTTTATCTTCAAGATGTTGAAAACATGAGTGGTGGAGACCCTAAGCAACAGAGTCGGGGATTCATCTATTTCAAACTATATCTTAGCATGTCAGTTGATAGCTTCTTCATGACCTTGCCAATAATCATTTCCTTTGCCCAATGTGTCCTTTGGATACTCAACAATTCAACATACTCCCCTTAGCTTGAAGGCTTTGTATGACAAAACACTTTTTTTTATTGATTTTTTTTGAATTTTGATTTTGAAATCAAATGTTGGCTTTGCCAAATTAATGTCAATGTACCTCAGGACTTGATTAACATATCTATAACATGACAACCCTATTTACCGTACTAAACTCGGGAATTATTTCTATTTAAGCAAGAACTGTTGCACTTCAGATAGGCACATACACATTACTTGGTCAAAGGTCCCATTTGAGTTTAAATATTGTCTATCTCATATGCATGCTTATCCAAACTATCTCCACTCATAGACTCTACCTACCAAGAGAGATCAACAGGTCTTTGATAGGCTTGAAATGGGGTCTATGAGGGACATGGGTTAAAGTGAAGGCCATTTTGAGATTGGAGCTGGTGTGACACAAGGGACAAACCCTCACACTACAAATTTCTTGTTGGAACTTTAGAAAATTGGGAGCAATCTTTCTAGACTCCAAATTCATTCTATCTTCTTGGCATTAATCTGGATCTTGATTAGGACAATCTTTATTTCTTTGCATAAAGTTTGGTACTCAAATTCGTTTCTTTTCTTCTTCTCCCTTTTCTTTATTTCTTTTACTCTTCCCTTTCTTTGAGCATTTTATCATTTTGTCCTTCTTCCTTATAGGTTCAAGAATTGGAGGGTCTTTCTCCTTTTTCTTTAATTTTGATCGAATCTTTGGTTGGGTTAAAAAAATTCAAGTAAAAATGTCTTTATGAACCAAATGGAAGCCTTTTGCTGCTTTAGGTAAAAGAGAACTCAGTTGGCTTTCTGAACCGCCTTTCTAGGTTTTCTTTTTCTTTTTCCTTTTCGTTTTCTTCTTTTGTTTTTTTCTTCTTCTTCTTTTTTTTCTTTTCCTTTCTTTTTTTTTGGTCCTAGCTCAAATAGAGTTGTCTTGTTTGTACCGACTTGGGCTTCCAATAATGGATGTGTGGAGTAACATAGATCTTCTTTAACAGGGATAAATCATTTGTTACTTTAATGTTGTCTTGATATATTAGAGATATTAAGTGAACTTCAACTACCCTTATGGTCTTGAAAACTTCAACTAACCTTATGGTCTTGAAAATATCAACTATCCTTATGGTCTTGGCTATGCATTCCATTCCTTGATCTTCTTGCCCCTTCACCTTAGTGATTATAAGACTTGTCAAAAGTATCACAATAGCTCAGGGTAGGTTGTTGAGGTTATATGCCAATGAAAAAGAAAGCTAAAATTTTATGAAGGCTCAAGGGGACAACTAGGGATTGATATTTAATAGGGTGGATACTAGTTGTTGGTTATTCCAAACAATGCCTAGATCATCTCTCCCTTAAATAAGCAGAGTTCAATTTTGCCTTGAAAGTTTGTCAAAGCATGTTCTGAGACTGACTAGGACCTAGACAAAGATAATTATGCATGAGCCCTCTCTAAGTAAGCATACACAACTCAATGCTATAGAGCAATTCCCTTACTTAGTAAAGTCATTCAAGTCATGATGCCTAGACACATTAATTTATGAACATCAAGCTAGATTTCTCATTAGTTGATTACCAAAATGAACAAAGACCAATAAAATTTTTGATAAAAACAACTTTAAATTTGAAAAACAAGATTGTTCCAATTTAGATATTAAAGAAAGTAAAATTGAAAAGCAATATTCAAGCTAAGGAAAGTTTGTTGAGTTTAAGCTTCTTTCCCTTTCATATCTTCAATATCCCCATCTTGAAAGGATGATAAAATAAAATCCTCTTCTAATCCTTTTCCTACCATGAAGGTTGCTGGTGGTGGCACCCTGTTGAACCTTGGAAATGGATTACCTTTGGTATTGGGCTTGTCCGGCTTTGGAAACTTGCCATTATCAATTAAATTCTGGATCTCATGCCTCAACTTCATACAATTGTCTGTTTCGTGTCCAGACCTTTGATGGAATTGGCAAAATGCATTAGTATCAAAGTTAGGTGGAAGATGATTAGGCAAAGGACGAGGAGTCAAAGGTTGTAACAATTCCTTCTTTTGTATCTTATTGAGAACTCAAGACAGTGGCTTCCCTAATTCTGAAAAATGCCTCATTCCTTCTTGACTAGTGGCATTAACATCAACTTCTTTTTGTGTGCTTTGATTGCCCGACTGGTAGTTCCCTTTCTCATTCCTTTTTATTGAAAAGTGATTCTTCTCTCTTTCCCATTCTTCAATTTGCAGACCAGCTTGGAGAAGATCTTTGAAGTCCCTTATAAGTTTGTGAGACAGCCTTTCATGGAGGTTGGGCAGGACGCCTCTTACAATCATCCTTATTTGAACGGATTCATCGGGCCTTTTCTTGAGCAAAGCGGCCTTATTTCTCCATCTCTTCATATAGTCCACAAAATTCTCATTTAGCCTTTGTCTAATGGACTCCATTCCATTAAGGTAACTTCCATCTCGATATTATACCCATATTGCTAGATGAAGGCCTTGTATAGCAAATCCCAATTTTTTTGTGTTCCATCATTTAAGGTATTGAACCAATTTTGGACAACAGGGTCCAATGAGAGCATAAAGTACCTTAGAGTTTGAGCCTTAGTAGCTCCGGCAGACTGCATAGTAGTGATATACTGCTTTACATGGAGATGAGTATTTCCAGTACCATTGTATCAAGCAAAGGATGGCATCTTGAACTTGTATGGGACTTCTTCATCTTGTTTAAATAGTTTATCAATCTCAGACATCTCTTCGGTTTTCAGCTTCTTCTCAAATTTCTTTTCTAAATCAGCAATCATCTTTTCAACATCAGAAGTCTCGGTCTTTTCAATAATTGCCTTCTCAACAACCTTTGGCTCCTTTTTGTCTTGAGGATCTTGGTAGTATTGAGCCCAATCATCATCATCAATGATTACCTTATCATCATCAAAAGCTACTTCATCAACTTTAGCCTTCCCCTTGACTTTCTTGGTGCTAGCAGATGCTTTGGCATTGTTTCCTAAGATTGCAGTCAATTGGTTCTTCATGGTCTCAGCTAGGGCCTCTTTTATTTCTTCCATTTTGGCATTGAGGGCTTCATCCACCATTCTTTGAATTTGTTTGGGCTCCATTGTTTTTGGTGAGCAAGTGATTGAGTCGTTGCTAGATACTTCGTCTACGGTGTAGGTCGGATTATCATAAGCTTTTGAACTTTCGTAATCCAGGGCTGTGAGCCAAAGAGGACCAATGATATGAGATGCAAATGTATGCATGTATGCACAAACAATAGACAAACAAGGACGAATAGGACATTCCTTCCAATCTTATAACATCCACACATGAACGGCGAGTCTCTTTTCCTAGGTATATGGTTAACAAAATACCAACAATGGGGTACCTTGTTTTCGAATAATTACCTCGGATGTTTTAACCAATAGTTATATTTTCGAAAATGGAAATCCATTCATAGTAATTTCCATTAATTAGGTTTTAATCCATTTAACCAACTATAGTAGCTTTTGTGCTATATTGGATTAAAACAAAATTAAGAGGTTTATTATAAATAGATTTCTCACTTGAAAAAGTAAAATGATTCATGCCAAAAACAAGCACATGGTTAATTTATTCTTAATATAAACTAGGCTCACAATTGATTTTTGATATTTCTTAATTGACCTAAATAATTTGCAAGCTCTTTGTAAGAAAAGTTTGAATGAAAATAATTTTATTTCTAAGCCCATTGTAAAAATATTTTAGAAAAAATGGATTTTGGGCTTAGTATTTGGGCCATGAGCAAAAGAATTCTTGATTTGTTTTTAGAAAAGTCTTATGTCTAAAGACCATCTTTAAAAGTTTATAAAATAGTTTTGGTCTTTTGGACTCTAAAGGAAAATTTTATTTTGAGCTTACAATGTACTTAGGTCATATTAGAAAAAGAACAAACCAAATAAGCCATGATTTAAGCCAAGATAAATTAACCATAGTCAAACAACATGCATTTGGGGTAAAACCTAAGGAATGTAACTAGGCCAATTACATGAGCTTTAGACTTTGGGTAAAAAGGCTTAGGTTCCCATAGCAAATATATACCAAATGGTACGAGGCTATGAGTCGTTATGCCATGCTAGATCTCCATACCTTGAGTGAAAGTATGGTATCCCTTACATAACACAACACGGGTAACTCGGGCGTCCTAACTCATGCACACGATGCAATCTAAGATGATGCAATGGATAATATCATTATAAGAAAGAATAGAATAATATAAAGACCAACGGAATCAACTTCTCTTATCCCCAGTGGAGTCGCCACTGTGAGCGGGGATTTTTGCCCCCACTCCCGGTGGAATGGTTCTTGCGACTTCGGCACTGTTAGGCTCGGGGCCTTAAAGATCACGGACCTAGGTCCTGAGAAAATGGAGTCACCACCCGGACGGGCCGGGAAAAAAAGGGTTGGATGAATTGATTCCTAAGGAATCCCTAACCCCCTAATGGGTTCGAAAAGTTGGGTACGTGTGGGGAAGGTGAGAAATGGCCCAGCACCCCCACAATGCCCGGTTCATTGGAACCGGCCTCCTTTGCAGGTCTTAGTATTATAAAATTCTTAAGTATAATAACATTATCCATATTACACACAATAATTAAAAGAAAGCATCATTATATTAAAAACAAAGCAATGTCCAAGTAAAACAAATAAATGGACACCCATCCGAAGATGGAAACATGCCCTTACATCCATGCCTAAATAGGACACCCAGCAAAAGGTAGAAACATGTCCTTTACATTAGTTCTAAAATAGAAAAGCAATTTAAATTACATGATATTTAACTAATGAGGTATCCAACAAGTGGAAACATACCTCTTACAACATTTGGAAATCTAAATAAATTGATAAAAGTAAATAATCATTCATCATAAATAAATCATTCATCAAAGATATTAAATATCAATAGAAAGTAAACATCCATCTATGATAAATTAAATGAACCAAGCATTGAACTTAAATAAATTAAAGCATAAGAAATAAATCAAAACATAATCAAATATAGAATTGAATAAGGCAAATAAAATTCCAATTATAGCTACTATTTCCATTTAAGGCTCTTTATTTCATGTGTTTAAGGTTTTGGAATTAATGGAATTTGGCTACTGTGACTTTAAGAGAATTAAAATAGATTGAGGATTTTATGTTTTAAAAGGTTGATAAAATTCTTTGATTAACCAAACTAGGGTTTGTTATGTAAAATCATGAAACTAGGATTTGGACTCTTTAAAATTCTTTTGATTTATGGTTTCAAGTTTACTGTGTGAAACTAAAATATTTGTGTTTTTATGGTTTTTAAAGTTTTAACGGATTAGGGTTTAGAAAAAATTAGGATTTAAGGTTTTAGAGGAGTTAGGGTTCACTCATTTTGATTCTAAAGTTGAACTAGGGTTTAGTGTTCTAAAATTAGGGTTTAGTGTTCTTAGAATTAAGTTTTAGAATTTGTAAATCAATTGATAATTTTAAGTTTATTAAACCCCAAAACCAAATGAATTAAAGTTTTTATAAATAAAAAAGATTTTTAGGGCTTTTGGAAGGAAATAGAACACAATTTTGGGTTTTGATAATTTGGGCTGCAAATCTTGGTTTTGGGGTTTTGAAGAAATAAAACTAATATCTTTAAACTTTTGGAAAAATAAAGCAACGATTTAAGATTTTCATACTTTTGAAGATTTTCATACTTTTGAAAAGGTGAATTGAGGTGATGAGGCTTTTAATTTAAAAGAAACAATTATGTGATCTAGCTATTGTGACAAAATAAAAGAAATTAAGAATTCAAACCTTATTTTGTAAGGTTCACCAAAAATTACTTCTTGGATGAACAAGGTCAAAGACAAGCCTTTTTGCCTTTGAATTGCTTGAATTTTTTTTTCTGCTTTCTCAAAAAATCAACGTGGTTCACTGCTTTCCTACTCAGTTACGGTTTCAAACTCTCCCAAGTTTCTATCCAATTTTTTTCCTTTTTCCTCCCCCCTCTTTTTTGTGTTGTTTAGTCCATATTTATATAAGAATTTATGATATAATTCTAGTTATTCATGGTATTTAATCCTAATTAGGAAATGGAAATGGAAACCTAATTATATTAGGTTTTGAAAAATTTGCGTCGGAAAAATTTTGCTGGCAAAAAAAAACTGCTGCGGAAAAACTGCGCTGGCAGTGCAGGCGAAATAGGCCCACGAGCCATTTCGCCCGCAGGAAATTCCTGCGGGCGAAATGCCCATAGGCCAGCGCTGACTTTCGGTGACAATTTTTTCATCGCCAATTTTTTTTCCCGGCTCGTCCGGGTGGCGACTTCATTTTCTCCGAACCTAGGTCTGTGTTCTCTAAGGCCCCGAGCCTAACAGTGCCGAAGTCACAAAAACCATTCCACCGGGAGTGGGGGCAAAAATCCCCGATCACAAGGAGTTTCCTGTGGGGGAAATGGCCTGCAGCTAATTTCGCTCCCGCAGCCCGTAGGTTTCCACGGCAATCCCACGGCAGTTTTTTTTGCCAGCGAAATTTTTCCACAGCAGTTTTTTTTGCCAGCAAAATTTTTTTTACGTAATTTTTTCCGAAACCAAATTCTATTTTGTTTCAATTTCCTTTTCTTAATTTATGTTAGTTTCCATAAACAAGTTGAATTAATCGTCGAAATTTTCTATAAATAAGACCAAAAACAACACAGAAAGGGGAGAAAACATTTGGAGGAAAAAACTTAGGACGATTGGATTGGACTTTGAAAAAAAAAAAGGATTAACAAGAGAACTTTAAATTTGGGACTTCGGATTTGAGAGTAACAAGCAAAGCCATTAACAATTCATCAAAGGTAGCAACTGCCTTTGTCTCCGTTCATCCAAGGAAGCAATTTTGGAGGAACCAACAAACGAAGGTATGAATATCTAATCTCTTTTTTCTTTACAGTAGCTTGAATCATTAAATTGTCTCTTTTGATTAAAAAAACCCTAGAACCCTAATTTACCTTTTCTAAAGCTTAAAAACCTTAATTCGTTTCTTTGTTTTCCAAAAATCTTAAAATTGTTGTTTCTGTTTCTTCAAAATCTTAAAACCCTAATCTGCTTTCCAATTTTCCAAAGCCCTAAATTGAATCCTTTTCTTTCAAAAAAAAAACCCTAAAAACATCTTTTCTGTTTATATAAACCTTAAATCATTTTGTTTATTTCCAAAAAAACACCATAAAACTCTAAACTAGTTTTCTTCTAATTCTTTTCCAAAATTCCAAATGTTTTGTTAAATATCCAAACTCAAACTCACTTCACAGTTTCTAAAAATCACATAAAACTTCATAAAACTGTAAATTGTTTTTCCAAATTCTAAAATCAAATACATTCTCCGAAACACTAAAAAACCCTAATTCAACTTCAAAATCATGACAGTAACCCCAAACTAGCTAACCTTAAACCCTAGTTTTCTTAAACCCTAATTACCTTAAAACCTTAAAACCTTATAAACCTAAAACATTCAAATCCAATATAGTAAATCCAAAATAATAATCCAGTAACCGTAAATCATAAACCTAATGTTTTAACATCCAAACCCTAATTTCATGATTTTACTCCTCAAACACTAATTTGGTTAGTCAAAGAACTTTATCAATCTCTTAAATTATAAAACTTTAATCCATTTCAATTCCTTTAAAACTTACAGTAGCATGAACCTTAATATATTAAAATCCCAAAATCTTAAATATTAATTAAAGAACTTTAAATGAGAAATAGTAAACTTCAATTTGTATCTTTACTTGCTTTATTTAATTATGTAGTTTATTATATGCTTTGATTTATTTGCAATGCTTTATTTAATTTATCATGGATGGATGTTTATTTTATATTTTGGTGATATCTTTGATGAATGGTTTATTTATTATAAATGGTTATTTACTTTATCGATTTATTTAGATTTTCAAATGTTGTAAGAGGTATGTTTCCACTTTGTGGGTACCTCTTTAATTAAGTTCTATGAAATTTAATTTGCTTTGTATTTTAGACTAATGTAAAGGACATGTTTCTACCTCATGGTGGGTGTCCTATTTTGTTTAGACATGGATGATGTAAGGACATGTTTCCATTCTCGGATGGGTGTCCATTTATCTGCTTTGTTTGGACATTGCTTTGATTTTAATATAACGATGCTTTATTTCAATTGTTGCATGTAATATGGATAATATTGTTATACTTAAGAATTCTATAATATTAAGACTTGTGAAGAAGGCTGGTTCCAATGAACCGGGTGTTGTGGGGGGTGTTGGGCCATTTCTCACCTTCCCCACACGTACCCAACTTTTCGAACCCATTAGGGGGTTGGGGATTCCTTAGGAATTGAGTCATCCACCCCTTTCTTTTTCCCAGCCTGTTCAGGTGGCGACTCCATTTTCTTCGGACCTAGGTCCGTATTCTCTAAGGCCCCGAGCCTAAGCAGTGCCGAAGTCGCAAGAACCATTCCACCGGGAATGGGGGCAAAAATCTCCGCTCACAGTGGCAACTCCATTGGGGATAAGAGAAGTTGATTCTGTTGGTCTTTATATTATTCTATTCTTTCTTGTAATGATATTATCCATTGCATCATATTAGATTGCATCGTGTGCATCAGTTAGGATGCCCATGTTACCCGTGTTGTGTTATGTAAGGGATACCATACTTTCACTCAAGGTTTGGAGATCGAGCATGGAATAACCACTCATAGCCTTGTACCATTAGGTATATACTTGCTATGGGAACCTAAGCCTTTTAACCCAAAGACTAAAGCTCATGTAATTGGCCTAGTTACTTTCCTTAGGTTTTACCCCAAATGCATGTTGTTTGACTATGGTTAATTTATCTTGGCTTAAATCATGGCTTATTTGGTTTGCTCTTTTTCTAATATGACCTAAGTACATTGTAAGCTCAAAATAAAATTTTTTCTTTAAAATCCAAAAGACTAAAACTATTTTCAATACTTTTCAAAATGGTCTTTGGACATAAACACTTTTCTGAAAACAAATCAAAAAAATTATTTTGCTCATGGCCCAAATACTAAGCCCAAAAATCCTTTTTTTTTTCTAAAATCTTTTTACAATGGGCTTAGAAATAAAATTATTTTCATCCAACCTTTAAAAGAGCTTACAAATTATTTAGGTCAATTATGAAAATACCAAAAATCAATTGTGAGCCTAGTTTATACTAAGAATAATTAATCATGGGCTTGTTTTTGGCATGAATCATTAGTTACTTTTTCAAGTGAGAAATCTATTTATAATAAACCTCTTAATTTAGTTTTAATCCAATATAGCATAAAAGCTACTTTAGTTGGTTAGATGGATTAAAGCCTAATTAATGGGAATTATTATGAACTGATTTCCATTTTGAAAATATAACTATCGATTGAAACGTCCGAGGAAAATATTCAAAAATAAGATACCCCATATTAGTATTTTGTTAACCATATACCTAGGAAAAGAGACTCGCGATTCGTGTATGGATGTTATAAGGTTGGAAGGAACGTCCTATTTGTTCTTGTTTGTTAATTGTTTGTGCATACATGCATACATTTGCATCTCATTGATCCTCTCTAGCTCACAGCCCTGGATTACGACAGTTCAAAAGCATATGACAATCCGACCTACGCCGGAGATGAAGTATCTAGCAACGACTCAATCACTTGCTCACCAAAAACAATGGATCCCAAACAAATTCAAAGAATGGTGGATGATGCCCTCAACACCAAGAAGGAAGGAATAGCTGAGACCATGAAGAACCAATTGACTGCAATTTTAGAAAATCACGCCAAAGCATCTGCTAACACTAAGAAGCCAAGGGACAAAGGGAAGACTAAAGTTGGTGAAGTGGTTTTTGATGATGAAAAGGTGATCATTGATGATGATGATGATTGGGCTCAATACTACCAAGATTCTCAAGACAAGAAGAAAGAACCAAAGATTGTTGAAAGATCAGCTATGGAGAAATCCAAAACTTCTGATGTTGAAAAGATGACTGCGGACTTAGAAAAGAAATTTGAGAAGAAACTAAATACCAAAGAAATGTCCAAAGTTGACAAATTATTTGAGCTAGATGAAGAAGTCCCGTACAAGTTCAAGATGCCATCTTTTGCGAAGTTTGATGGAACAAAAAATCCTCATCTCCATGTGAAGCAGTATATCACTGCTATGCAGTCTGCCCGAGCTACTAAGGCTCAAACTCTAAGGTACTTTATGCTCTCATTGGACCCTGTTGTCCAAAATTGGTTCAATACCTTAGATGATGGAACACAAAAGAGTTGGGATTTGCTATACAAGGCCTTAATCCAACAATGTGGATATAATGTTGAAATGGAAGTTACCTTAATAGAAGTGGAGTCCATTAGGCAAAGGTCGAATGAGAATTTTGTGGACTATGTGAAAAGGTGAAGAAATAAGGCCGCTTTGCTCAAGAAAAGGCCCGATGAGTCCGATCAAATAAGGATGATTATGAGAGGGGTATTGCCTAGTCTTCGTGAAAGGATGTCTCATACACTCATCCGCGATTTCAAAGACCTTCTCCAAGCTGGTTTGCAAATTGAAGAATGGGAGAGAGAGAAGAACCGTTTTTCAACAAGAAGGAACGAGAAAGGAAACTATCAATCTGGTAGCCAAAGCATGCAAAAGGCAGTCGGTGTCAATGCTACTAACCAAGGAACAAGGAGACAATTTTCAAAATTGGGGAAACCAATGTCTTGGGTTCTCAATAAACTTTAAAGAAAGGGATTGCTACAACCCTTAAATCCTAGCCCTTTGCCTAACCCTCTCCCACCTAATTTTGAAACTAAAGCATTTTGTCAGTTTCATCAAATGCAAGGGAATGACAGGGATAGATGTGTGAGGTTGAGACATGAGATCCAAAATCTAATTGATAATGGGAAGCTACCCAAGCCCAACAAGCCAAACACCAAAGAAAACCCATTACCAAAGTTCAATAGGGTACCACCACCGGCAACCTTCATGATTGGGATTGGAGGAGGTTTGCATGAGGATTTTGTCATGTCTTCTTTCCAAGATGTGGGTGGAGAAGCAACCAAAGAAGAAGGGGTATTTGGTGAAATTAAACAAGCTATGATGGGTAAAGAAGTAACAATTTGTGTTGTCAATGGGTTTTGGGATTCAAGCGATAGTGATGATGATCTAGTATCCAAGAAGGAGAAGTGGACTTGGTCCAAGCCCGAAGAAGATGAAGTAATGAACACTAGATCCGGTAAGCCTTATGCAAGGCCAGCACCTAAGGAGGAAGAAACTAATAAGGGAAAGGAAGTTGAAGTAGAAAATAAAGAAGAGGAAGATGATGTTGTGCTCAAGCAATTGAAAAGAACCCAAGCAAGTGTTAGCATTTGGGACTTATTAGCTACTTCTAAAAAGCACCGAGAAACTATGGCCAAAGCCTTAGCCAGCATGCCAATTTCTACCTCCACAACACCGAAGGAGCTAATCAACTTCATAAAAATTGGAGGGGTAATGATATGTGAAGATGTTCAAGAAAAGAGTGAAGTTAATATGGGAGCAGTTTCTTTTTCAGATGTGGACTTACCGGAGGAGGGGAGAGATCACATCCGCCCTCTCTTTATCAAAATAGAAGTTGTTAGACAAATGACCTTAATTTTGATCCTTGACAACTCAAATGGATGATCTATTTAACTTGTGTTCGAGAAATCTTGTTGCAGGATTAGGTTACTTCAAATAAGGTGAACAGAACACTTATAGCGGTCGCACCTCACCTGAATACGACCGCTCCATGTAATTAAAAGAAGAAATCTTATCACAGTAGGTTTCGCGGTCAGAAGTTCGACCTATGTCGCGACCGCTCCTACAGAATAGCGACCGTCCGAATATTTGCACGACCGCTACTCAAGGAACTTAAATCATTACAATCACAGTAAGGTTCGCGGTGACAAGAATGGTGAATGACTCGACCTCGCTTATCACTTTAGCGACCGCCCCATTCAGAATCGCGACCGCTCTACCATTCAAGAAGAAATTGTTTGAAGAGACAGTAGGTTTCGCGTCCTCAGGAGCGTCCAGAAGTTCGACGCGAGTTTCTCAATTCGACCGCGATAATCTACATAGGGCGACCGCGACATTCAAATTATGGCGGACATTCAATTTTGCCCTGTCAGAGAATGACACGTAATATGACCATTATAAACCCACTTGATTATTCAAAAAGGGCGACCGCACCATTGCTAGGCGCGACCGTCCTGACAAACACAGCTGGGCAAGAAGCCGGTCCGACAAACACAGCATGGGCAAGATTCCAGCTGCAGAGCACTAAAATTCGACCGTTGAAGTCTTTTCAAAAGTAGCCACCGTCCCCTGTTAAAGGACGACCGCGAGAAGCATGAGCGCGACCATCCTTGCATGAAGGGCGACCGCGAAGTGCTTCGGGCAGTTTAAGTAAAGAAGGTCTAATCTACCAATACATTATTCTTAATGTCTATAACGGCTAGTAAGACCACAATGGCTATAAATACAATGTCTCTCTAAGAAAACAAAAGAGGAAAAAGCAAGAAATCAGATTGTAATAGCCAAGCAACAAATTTTCATTTACTTAAACTTACAATTAAATTGTAATGTATGTTAGGTGTTAGCATTGAAAACACCATTGTATAAGTTTGAGTGTAAGCTTGGGAAACACTTGGGTTGAGAGAGTAAGCCTTGTAAAACTCTTGTTAGGTTGTGAGAGTAAGCCTTGTAAAACTCTTGTTAGGTTGTGAGAGTAAGCCTTGTAAAACTCTTGTTTGGGTTGTGAGTGTGAGCCTAAGAAAAACACTTGTGAAGTTAGGTGTGAACTTGTGAAAACACCAAAGTTGGAAGTAAGCTTGTAAAAACTTCAAAGATTAGTGGAACCTTAACAAGTTGTTAAGGAAGTGGATGTAGGATTGAAGTAAATCCGAACCACTATAAATCTTGTGTGTTCTTTCTTTCTTCCATTACTCAACCAACTCTCTATTCCGCATTTCTTGATTGTTGAGTTTTTTAAATTGTCATTAATTCTTGAGACAACCAATTCACCCCCCCTCTTGGTTGCCATCTTGGGACAACAATTGGTATCAGAGCCCTTAGATTTCTTAAACTTAATTGTGAAATCTGATCCACTATGGCAACTTCTTCTTCATCAAGCTCTCATGGAAATCTTAATTCTATTCTTAGACCCTACTTTGATGGAACTGATTATTCATACTGGAAACACAAAATGTATTTGTTTCTAGATAGTGAAGGGATTGAACTATGGGATTTCGTGGAAAATGAATGGAAATCTCCTACCCACGAAGTTGACGGTATTCAAGTTCCACTTCCCAAAGCTCAATGGTCAACTAGCAATGTCAGAGATCGATTCAAGAACAATAGAGCTGCTTCCATCTTGATGAATTCCATTTCAAGGGAAGAAGGCGGAAGAGTTCAACATTTAACTTGTGCACATTGCATTTGGAAAACACTTGAAAACTACCATGAAGGTACGACTCAAGTGAGATTTACCAAAAAACAAATGCATGTTCATGAATATGAGCTATTCAAGATGAAACCAAATGAAAATGTCACCGACATGACCAATCGCTTACTTGCAATTGTCAATGAACTAAAGAAGTATGGCAAGGTATATGATCAAGGTGATGTAAACAGCAAAATCTTGAGAGCCCTAAGAGCTAGAAAGAACTTTGAATCCAAAGTATCATCCATAGAAGAAGCTCATGATCTCAACACATTAAGAACCGATGAGCTAGTTGGAAAATTACTCACATTTGAGCTACACAGTGAGAAAGAAGAAGATCAAGGTGAGAAAGAAAAGAGAAAACCAATTGCACTCAAAGCAATCAAAGAAGCTGAGAGCTCAAGCAATGAAGGTACTGATGATGAAGATGAAATGGCAATGTTCTCTAAAAGAATCAATGAATGGAAAAGGAAGAAAAGATTACAAGCAAACAAAGGTACACCTCCTAAATTCTCCTTCAAAGATAAAGAAAAGAAAAATGAGGTAAAATGCTATGAATGTGGAAAAACCGGTCACATCAAGTAGGATTGCTACAAATTAAAGAACAAAAGGAAATGGGATAAAGAAAAGAAAAAGTCTCTCAAAGCCACATGGGATGACTCTTCCTCAAGTGAAGAAGAAGAAGAGGAAGGAATTGCAAATCTTTGTCTCATGGCTATTGAAGATGACTCCAATGAGGTAAGTACTCAATCCTTTGATCTTGTAGCACATGATGATATAAGTGATATAGATGATAGTGATTTGATTGAGCACATGAATTCTAAAATAGAAAAATATTTCTCCAAAATGATGCTCTATAAAGAGAAAAACTCTAAGTTAGAAAAGGATTTTATATGCTTAAAGAACTCTACCTTAGAATTGAAAACCTCAAATGAACATTTGATGAATACAATAGGAGAATTAAATAAAAGCTCACATGACTTAGAAAAAGTGATTAAAGAGAATGAGGCATTGAAGCATGAACTAAAAGAACTAAAAGAATCAATTTCCAGATTTCATAAAGGAAAGGAAGCATTGAACACATTAATTAATAATCAAAGGTCACCTTCCTTGAAATATGGATTAGGATTCAATGGCTCAACCAACATTGCACCTAGCAAACCAACATTTGTGAAAGCATCTACAACTGAAATTTCTGATGTTCATATCAAAAATGCTTGCACCAAGTCTAAAAGAACTTCTTATGGTTCACTAGGAGATAAAGCCAAAAATAACTATGCATTGTTGTTCACTAAACTTGCACAAAAGAAATCACATACTTGTAGTTGTATGTACAATGCAAAAAGAAAAATGCAGAAGCATAGAACACCATGGCAATGCACATATTGCATGAAATTTGGTCACAAAAACTTCTATTGTTATATAAGAAAAGCTCATCTCAATTTAGAAGGCACTCTTTCTACTAACCATCAAGGACCCAACTTCATGTGGGTACCTAAAAGAAGATGATCACAATTGTCTTGCAGGTATGCCTAAAATCTACTATCAATGAAAGCACATGGCTTGTGGATAGTGGATGCTCAAGGCATATGACTGGAAATGCAAAGCTCTTTACAAATATTACCTATAAACATGGAGGTAATGTAACTTTTGGAAACAATGCTAAAGGTAAAATTCTTGGTGTTGGCTCCATTGGTTCTATTGGTAAGGATTTAATTGAAGATGTATGGCTTGTTGATGGTTTGAAACATAACTTGCTAAGTGTTAGTCAACTTTGTGATAAAGCATACTTCGTTAAGTTTGATTCCAAGGAATGCAAAATCACAAATTCAAATGATGTTATCATATTTAAGGGTACTAGAACAAACAACACTTACAATGTTAGCATACATTCAAATCATACATGTTTAATGTCCACTAATAATGATGCATGGTTATGGCATAGAAGACTAGGACATGCTGGTATGGATCAATTGAAACATATTTGCAATGAGAATTTAGTTGATGGCTTACCTAAGATAAAATATGATAAAGACAGAATTTGTGAACCTTGTCAACATGGTAAGCAACACAAAAGCTCATTTAAAACAAAGAGTGTTATAAGCACCTCTAGACCTTTAGAGCTCATTCATTTAGATTTGTTTGGACCAAATAGAGTTACAAGCTTAGGAGGCAAATCATATGCATTTGTTCTTGTTGATGACTACTCTAGATTCACATGGGTTAATTTCTTAGCTCAAAAGAATGAAGCCTTTAATTTCTTCAAAACGTTTGCAAAAAGAGTTCAAAATGAAAAAGGATATGTGATCACATCTATTAGAAGTGATCATGGCAAAGAATTTGAAAATGAAAATTTTGAAGACTTTTGCAATGAACTTGGCATTTCACATAATTTTTCTGCTCCTAGAACTCCACAGCAAAATGGTGTAGTTGAAAGGAAAAATAGAACTTTAATCGAAATGGCTAGGACAATGCTCAATGAATATGATTTACCATCTTATTTTTGGGCGGAAGCCGTTAATACAGCTTGTTACATTGCAAATCGTGTTTATAAAAGGCATTTAACTAATAAAACTTCTTATGAGCTATGGAATGGAAGAATACCCAGAATTGGATATTTTAGAGTATTTGGATGCAAATGCTTCATATTGAATACCAAGGATAATCTTGGAAAATTCTCATCCAAATCAGATGAAGGCATATTCTTAGGATATTCATCATTTAGCAAAGCATATAGGGTATTTAACATGAAAACTCTAGTTATAGAAGAATCAATGCATGTTGTATTTGATGAGTCATCTAAACTTGATCAAAAGAAAGGTATTACTTTCAATGACCCTGCAGGTACTCTTGAACCTCTTGAATCTATTGATGCTCCAAAGATCAATCAACTTGAAGAAAAGACTCAAGATCTACCTAAGGATTGGCAATACAAGAAAGATCATCCAAAGGAACTCATCATTGGAGAAACATCAAAGGGAGTAACTACTAGATCTAAAATTAATCATGTTGATGTTAATTTTGCTTTTGTTTCTCAAATTGAACCAAAAACTGTTGAGGAAGCTTTAAATGATGAAAATTGGATAACTGCAATGCAAGATGAACTTAATCAATTTGAAAGAAATAATGTTTGGCAACTTACTCCTAGACCTATAGATCATTCTATAATAGGATGCAAATGGATTTATAGGAATAAGCTTGATGAAAATGGTCACATCATTAGAAATAAAGCAAGATTGGTAGCCAAAGGTTATAATCAAGAAGAAGGTATTGACTATGATGAAACCTTTGCCCCAGTAGCCAGATTAGAAGCTATTAGAATATTACTTGCCTTTGCATGTCATATGAATTTTAAGCTTTATCAAATGGATGTTAAAAGTGCATTTCTAAACGGACTCATAAATGAAGAAGTTTATGTTGAACAACCTCCTGGTTTTGAAAACTACAAATTTCCTGATCATGTTTTCAAACTTACCAAAGCTTTATATGGATTAAAGCAAGCACCTAGAGCTTGGTATGACAAACTTAGTGCATATTTACTTGAAAATGGTTTTGCAAAAGGAAAAGTAGACACAACTCTTTTTGTTAAAAAGGATAAGCATAACATCTTGATTGTACAAATTTATGTGGATGACATAATATTTGGAGCTACTAATGAAACCTTGTGCAAAGAATTTGCTTCTTGTATGACTAGGGAATTTGAAATGAGCATGATGGGTGAACTCAAGTTTTTCCTTGGACTGCAAGTCAAGCAATGTAAAGATGGGATCTTCATCAACCAATCCAAATATACAAAAGAACTCATCAAGAAATTTGGAATGGATGGCTGCAAAACTAGCAAAACTCCCATGAGCACATCATTGAAATTAGGTAAAGATGAAAATGGTAAAGCAGTAGATGAGAAGAAATATCGAGGTATCATCGGATCACTACTTTACTTAACTGCTTCTAGGCCTGATATAATGTTTAGTGTATGTCTTTGTGCTAGATTTCAAACTAGTCCTAAAGAATCACACTTGAATGCCACTAAGAGAATCTTGAAATATTTGAGTGGTACAATACATTTAGGACTTTGGTATCCTAAAAACACATTATTTCATATTATAGGATTTTCAGATGCAGATTACGCTGGTAGTATATTAGATAGGAAAAGCACAACAGGAGCATGTCACTTTCTTGGTAATTGTCTAGTTTCTTGGCATAGTAAGAAACAAGCATCGGTTGCTTTATCCACAACGGAAGCTGAGTATGTTGCAGCTTGTTTTTGTTGCACACAAGTATTATGGATGAAACAACAATTGCTTGACTATGGTAAGGTTTTTAACAATATTTCCATTAAATGTGACAACACTAGTGCTATCAATTTGTCTAAAAATCCTATACAACATTCTAGATCCAAGCATATAGATATTAGACATCATTTTTTAAGGGAAAATGTGCAAAATCAGAACATAATTCTAGAATTTATTGAAACACAAAATCAACTTGCGAATGTCTTTACAAAACCCTTGAATGAAGATAGACTTAATTTTATTAAACTTAATTTAGGAATGATTGATGGAAACAATCTGAATTAATTGCCTATCAATAAGGTTTCTATGTGCATGAATTTAATGCTTCTTAACACAATAGAAATATTCTCCATCTTTCCTTGAATCTTTCATTTTTAAGTATGTCTCGGTCGCTCCAGTATTCTTTAGCGGTCGCTATCCTGTCTGTCAGTTTCATTCAAACTAATGACTCTGTGCGCGGTCGAGAAAATTTGTGCGCGGCCGCACCAATTTGAATAGTTTCGACCGTTACAGTTACATTCCTCACTCGCGAGCATACTTATCTTGACAATGGTCGCTAGATCATAAGTCGCGATCGCACCTTGTTAAATCTGCGACCGCACCCTGTACACTCTGCTCGAAAATTTATAACCGTTGGTTGTGTGACAGGTCGCAACTCTTAACTTTCAACAGTCAAAAACGGCTATTTTCTTAAATCCATCTATTTAAGAGTGTTTTGCATCAGTTTATCTGATATTTTGCCTATTAAAGCACACAAACCTTCCTCTGAAACCCTAAAAACCTCTCAATATCATCTGTTTCTCAATCACTCTCTGTTTTCCTACTCTCTTCTGTTCTAATGGCCCCCAAAAGAAAAACCACTTCCAAAATAAAAGGTCAAGCCAAGAGAGTTCCAGGAGTCACCATTAGAGAACCCATTGTTGATCCTCCATCTCCTCCTCAATCTAAAAGAGGTGAGAAAATTCACAAACCTCACCATCAAACCACTGAAGAAGATGTTAGGTATGCCATGCTAAAGAGAAAGAAGGTTGAAGGCACCAAATCTCCTTTTGGTGGGATGCTTTCTGCCTTGAACATCAAGGACGAAATTGAGAGATTGCTGGATGTCCTTGGATGGAGAAAATTTGTCTTTCCAGAAGAGGTAGGCTACTCTAGTCTGAGTAAGGAGTTTTTAATGTCTCTTCAAATAGAGAAGAGTGCAAATTCTGCACTAGGGTGGTATGGGGTCAGATTTAAGCTCTTTGATCAATACCAAGCCCTATCTCTAGAAGATTTTGGCAGCATTTGGGACTTCCCCTCTAAAGGTATAACCTCCTACAATGACCAAATCTTCTCAAACCCAACACTTTCTGATTTCTGGAGAGAAATTTCCATTGAAACCTCTTTTGAAAAGGAATCTAAAGCCAGACATATCAAATCTCTCACCCACTGGATGCTCCATAGGATTATCACCTATACCATTCACCAAAGAGCAGATGGGAATGAGAAAGTAACCAAGAGAGACCTTATATTTCTGTATGCTTTCACCCACAACATCAAAATAAACACCACCAAGTTCTTGATTGATACTCTTTATCATCATGCTGTAACAAGAACTGGTACCTTCTTCCTATCCTCTCAAGTTACTCAAATAGCTAGGCACCTAAACCTTCTGAATGATTTGAACTTAGCTACTTTGAGGAACCCTTTCACTCTAGCCTCCAATGCTATCACAATGGATTACTTAGAGCATGCTGGTTGTGTAAGGAAGATAGAAGGGTCATATGTATGCTGCTATGGCAAGAAAGGAGTTATGGATAAACAAAAGAAAAGGCCAAGGTATACAATTGAGGAAGAGGGAGATTCTGTAGAAGTTGCAGTAGAATTACATCCAAAAGCAACTTCATCAAAAGCTGCTAAAGAAACTGCTTCATCCTCCACACAACTCATTCTCCAAGCTATCAAGACTCTCTCAAGGAAACTCACTAAGTTCAAGAAAAGTGTTTCCAAGAGATTCCAGCACTTAAACAAGAGGATAGACCTTATATCCCACATGCATCATGATCTTTATGATATGCAAGGCAAATTGGACTTGCCTCAATGCAATCTTGAAGATTGGGATATAAGTGATCACACCCAAAGCGTTGCTGAAGAAGAAGAGTCCATTAGCACTAGCTCTGCCTCTGTTGCACCTCAAGATAAGGGGAAAGCTCCTTTAGTTGAAGAAGAGTTAGAGTTAGATGATGACTCAGAATAGCTTAGCTTTAGTCTGTTTTTGCTTGCATTTTCATATGTTTGCTAATTTGCTTTCTGTTTTGTATTTTCCTCCACTTCAATCTATATATTTCCATGTTTATATTTCCATTTGTATTTTGCTTAACATTTATTTCATTTTGCCTATGCCAATGGGGGAGAGAAAATTATAAATGGAATGTCAATAAAATTATGGGGGAGAAATAGGGAGAAATAAGAAAATTATGGGGGAGAAATAAGAACAAGAACAACAATCTGTTTGAACATTTGCAAATTAGGGAAAAATGTTTATGGGGGAGTTAATTTCTTGTTGAAATTTATTGAACATTTGCAAATAAGAAAAAATGTTTGCATCAAACAATAACATGTGCACCAAGATAATCTAATAATCACAATGCTCTTAACCATGATTGTTGCATATGTTAAGAGGGAGCATTTTAGACTTATTATTTTTCTTATCATTCCATTTGAAATTGTCAAAGTCAAAATGGGGGAGATTGTTAGACAAATGACCTTAATTTTGATCCTTGACAACTCAAATGGATGATCTATTTAACTTGTGTTTGAGAAATCTTGTTGCAGGATTAGGTTACTTCAAATAAGGTGAACAGAACACTTATAGCGGTCGCACCTCACCTGAATACGACCGCTCCATGTAATTAAAAGAAAAAATCTTATCACAGTAGGTTTCGCGGTCAGAAGTTCGACCTATGTCGCGACCGCTCCTACAGAATAGCGACCGTCCGAATATTTGCACGACCGCTACTCAAGGAACTTAAATCATTACAATCACAGTAAGGTTCGCGGTGACAAGAACGGTGAATGACTCGACCTCGCTTATCACTTTAGCGACCGCCCCATTCAGAATCGCGACCGCTCTACCATTCAAGAAGAAATTGTTTGAAGAGACAGTAGGTTTCGCGTCCTCAGGAGCGTCCAGAAGTTCGACGCGAGTTTCTCAATTCGACCGCGATAATCTACATAGGGCGACCGCGACATTCAAATTATGGCGGACATTCAATTTTGCCCTGTCAGAGAATGACACGTAATATGACCGTTATAAACCCACTTGATTATTCAAAAAGGGCGACCGCACCATTGCTAGGCGCGACCGTCCCGACAAACACAGCTGGGCAAGAAGCCGGTCCGACAAACACAGCATGGGCAAGATTCCAGCTGCAGAGCACTAAAATTCGACCGTTGAAGTCTTTTCAAAAGTAGCGACCGTCCCCTGTTAAAGGACGACCGCGAGAAGCATGAGCGCGACCATCCTTGCATGAAGGGCGACCGCGAAGTGCTTCGGGCAGTTTAAGTAAAGAAGGTCTAATCTACCAATACATTATTCTTAATGTCTATAACGGCTAGTAAGACCACAATGGCTATAAATACAATGTCTCTCTGAGAAAACAAAAGAGGAAAAAGCAAGAAATCAGATTGTAATAGCCAAGCAACAAATTTTCATTTACTTAAACTTACAATTAAATTGTAATGTATGTTAGGTGTTAGCATTGAAAACACCATTGTATAAGTTTGAGTGTAAGCTTGGGAAACACTTGGGTTGAGAGAGTAAGCCTTGTAAAACTCTTGTTAGGTTGTGAGAGTAAGCCTTGTAAAACTCTTGTTAGGTTGTGAGAGTAAGCCTTGTAAAACTCTTGTTTGGGTTGTGAGTGTGAGCCTAAGAAAAACACTTGTGAAGTTAGGTGTGAACTTGTGAAAACACCAAAGTTGGAAGTAAGCTTGTAAAAACTTCAAAGATTAGTGGAACCTTAACAAGTTGTTAAGGAAGTGGATGTAGGATTGAAGTAAATCTGAACCACTATAAATCTTGTGTGTTCTTTCTTTCTTCCATTACTCAACCAACTCTCTATTCCGCATTTCTTGATTGTTGAGTTTTTTAAATTGTCATTAATTTTTGAGACAACCAATTCACCCCCCCTCTTGGTTGCCATCTTGGGACAACAGAAGTCAAGGGGAAGAGGACTCCATGTGTAATGGTCGATGATGGGTCCGCCATAAATGTTTGCCCACATAAGATATTGCCAAAGCTAGCCATGTCAACAAGGGATCTAAACCAGACCAAGGTAACAATTCGGGTTTATGACAACACTAAGAGACACGCCGAAGGAACTTTCAAAGCCGTTGTCAAGGTTGGTCCAATTGAATCTATTGTTGAATTTGTTATTTTAGACATACCGGTTACCTTCACCTCACTCTTGGAGCGACCATGGTTTCATCCTCTTGGTGGAGTTCCTTCCACCCTTCATCAAAAGATCAAGTTCCCCAACGGAGATGAGACAGTGGTCATCGAAGCTAAAGATAATGAGATTGTTAATGCTCTAATGATTGAGAGGCCTCTCAATGGTTTCCAAGTAGCTGAAATTTCTAATGATGAAGTAGTGGACTCCAAAGTCTTGAATATGATGAAGAACTTGAACTACCTTCCCAGAGCCGGTCTTGGAAAGGGTAAAGCTGGTTTGACAAAGTTGCCAAATTTTAAAACTCAAACTTCCAAGAAGGGGTTGGGATATGATGAAGCCAAAAATGCCACGCCAAAGAAGATTGAGAAGATGAGCTTTCCACATTTTGAAGAGATCATTGTCAAAGCTCTAGATATGGGACCACTACAAGGAAATCCTGAGCCAATCATGTTCATGGGAAAGTTGATCTCGGGTTTTGAAATTTTTGCAGATGTAGCCGAGCTAGTGGATCAAGTGAAGAAAGAGCTCACCCTGTTAGCCAACAAAGAATCCAATCCAAAAGAGAAGAATGAAGTTGTCTTGAAAACCAAGAAGACTCCGGAGGAGATTGCTGCCCTGGTTGAAGAAAAGTTTGAAGACATCCTGCCTTTTGATTTTGAGAACAATGATCTTGATTTTGATTTTAATTTGACTGCTTTGTATGAGGATGATGATGTTTTTTTTTCTAAAATGAATGCAATAAAGTCCGATTTTGCTTACTTGTGTGATGTTTCTCCTGGTGGTTGCATATATTTAAATAGCAGTTACATGAGCATCTTTAATATTAATTCTGTTAACACACAATCATTAAATTTGGGAACAACCAAAAATCCTAAAAACATTAGTATAGCATCCAACCTTACTCCTGATGACAGAAAGAGATTTGAAAAATTATTCAAAAAATATGAAGAAGTGTTTACTTGGTCTTATGAGAATATGCCTGGAATAGATAGAGACATAGCCGAACATCAAACTCCTACTTACACTCACATGAAACCTATCAAACAAAAGCTTAGGCGATTAAGACCTGAGTGGGCTGAATTAGTTAAAGAAGAGGTCACTAAATAAATACAAGTGAAGTTCCTTGAAGTGATAGAATATCCAGATTGGCTAGCCAACATAGTACCCGTGCCAAAGAAAGATGGAAGAATAAGGGTCTGTGTGGACTATAGAGTTGAACAAGGCTTCCCCTAAAGATGATTTTCCTTTACCTCATATAGATGTTCTCATTGATAGTGCATGCTCTAGCGTGCTATACTCGTTTGTAGATGGATTTTCTGGATACAACCAAGTGTTAATGGCCCAAGAGGATAAAGCAAAAACTGCTTTCATTACTACATGGGGTATATTTTGTTATAGGGTGATGCCGTTCAGCTTAAAGAATGCTGGAGCAACCTATCAAAGGATGGCCACCACATTATTTCATGACATGATGCACAAAGAAGTTGAAGTATATGTTGATGATATGATGGTGAAATCGGACACAAGGGAACAACACTTCCAAAACTTAGAGTTATTCTTCGATAGAGCATTGAAATATAAGCTAAGATTGAACCCGAAGAAGTGTGTGTTCGGTGTTACCTCAGGTAAATTATTAGGACATGTGATTGGTCCGAATGGCACTGAGATTGATCCTGACAAAGTTAAAGCAATCAGGGATATACCAGCCCCTAAGACAGAGAGAGAAGTTCGGGGATTTATTGGTAAATTACAATACATTAGTAGATTCATAGCAAAGCTCACAACAATCTGTGAGCCTATCTTCAAATTGCTTAAAAAGAATCAGCTGGTCATATGGAATGAAGAATGTCAAAAGGCCTTTGAGCGAATAAAAGAGTATTTGTTGAATCCACCTGTTTTAAAACCACCTAAACCCGGCGAACCTCTATTACTATACTTAGCAGTAGAAGAAGAGTCAATAGGAGCCATGCTAGCCCAAGCAGATGAGTCAGGGATTGAGCATGCAGTTTACTATTTGAGTAGAAAGCTCCTACCTTATGAAATTAAGTATAGTATCATTGAAAAGACCTGTATAGTCGTGGTTTGTCTTCTAAGAAGTTGCAGCATTACTTTCAATCTTATAGTGTGCAGGTAATATCCAGGTTGGATCCAATGAAGTACTTAAGGGAAACACCCTCTTTAATTGGGAAATATGGTCGATGGTTGATAATATTAGAAGAATTCGAGATTGAGTATGTAACCAGGAAAACAATCAAAGGAAGAGTGGTGGCAGAATTCCTGGCCCAATAACCATTACCAGAAAGCGAAGAGGTAATCTTGGAATTTCCGGATTAACATTTAGAAGCAATTGAAGTACAAGGGTGGAAAATGTATTTTGATGGAGCAGTAAACAAGAAAGGAGCAGGTTTGGGAGTTATATTAGAATCGCCCGAAGAGGAACTTGTCCCTTTAGCCAAAAAATTAAAATTTAGGGCAACCAATAATATGGTGGAATACGAGGCTTGTATTTTTTGTTTGGAAACCCTAATGATCATGAAGGTGGATAAGGTGGAAGTTTTTGGGAATTCATTACTAGTAGTATCCCAAGTAAATGGAGAGTGGGAGTTGAAAGAAGAAAAACTAAAACCATACCACCATTACCTGACCATGATGAAGAAGAACTTTAAGGAGTGTAGGTTTATACACCTATCAAGAGAACAAAATCAGATGGCTGATGCCCTAGCCACATTGGCTTCGGTATGGGAAAATCCTGTCAATTTATTCCTTAAGCCTCTAATTTTGACCAGTTCATCAACTCCTTGCTATGAATATGAGACAATCATGGAAATTGATACAGACCATGATGCGTGGTATGATACTATAAGGTGATTTTTGGAGGAAAGAGAATACCCACTAGGGGCGACAAAGAAAGAAAGAAGAGCCATAAGGCGGTGGTCTTTGCAATACATCACATTCCATGGAGAGTTATATCAAAGATGGCCTGATGGGGGTGCATTTAAGATGTTTAAGAAAGCCCGAAGTGGAGCATATCATGTCAGAAATACATGCGGAAAGTTGTGGTCCGCACATGAGTGGTTTGGCCCTAGTTAAGAATATTATTCGACAGGGTTATTACTGGTTAACCATGGAGAAGGATTGTATTGAGTTTGTAAAGAAGTGCCAACAATGTCAGATGTATGGTAACTTGAATCACATGCCTCTCGAGGAATTGCATTCTATGTCTTCACCCTGGCCATCCACCACTTGGGGTATCGACATTATAGGAGAGATACATCCGACAGCCTCAAACGGGCACCATTTCATTGTAGTAGCAGTAGATTATTTTTTGAAATGGATCGAAGCCGAATCTTTCAACAAACTGGGCGCAAGTCAAATGGCTAGATTTATTGAAAAGAACCTCATTTGCAGGTACGGAGTTCCGCACAGTGTGATATCAGACAATTGGGTACAGTTTCAAGGAGCAGTTAAGGATTTATTCTCGAAGTATCGAATCCATCATCATAAATCCTCTCCTTATAGACCAAAGGCTAATGGTGCAGTAGAAACAACAAACAAAACAATTAAGCAAATTCTGTCCAAGATGACCAAGACTTACAGGGATTGGTCAGAGATGCTTCCCTTTGCTTTATACGGATATAGGACAAGTGTGCGAACACCTACTGGAATGACACCATTCTCTTTGGTTTATGGGATGGAAGCAGTGTTGCCAATTGAAATAGAGATCAAGTCATTGAGAGTAATCTTGGAAGCTGAACTACCTGAAATAGAATGGGTTGCAAGCAGATACACACAATTAGCTTTACTAGAAGAGAGAAGGTTAAAGGCACTGTACCATCACCAATTGTATCAAAAGAAGATAGCTCAGGCCTAAAATAGAAGGGTTAAGATCAAAAAACTCAGAGTCGGGGATTTGGTGTTGAAGCAATGTAAACCTAATATATCGGATCTGAGAGGGAAGTTTAGGCCTAGCTGGGAAGGACCATATGTCATGAAACAAGTCATGAACAAAGGTACAGTGAAGTTATCAAACATGGACAGGAACGAGTTTAGTGAGCCAGTGAACATCAACAGGTTGAAGAGGTTATATGTATAAAATAAAAGAAAAAAGAGCTCGCTAGGTTGAAAACCCAAAAGGGTGGCCTAGGCTAAAGTTAGAGCAGTCCGCTAGTTTCGAAAACCCGAAAGGGTGGGCTAGGCAACAATTAGGGCTAAAAGAGACAAAATCATCAATTAGAAAACCCGAAAGGGCTAGTTGGCAATAGGAGTGATCTTGTGTATTCTGGCTTTATGTTTGGTTGTTCCCCAATTTAATAAAATAGAATTAATGTTAAAATTGTTCTATGTGCACTGTTATAAGTATTTGACCAGATATGGATGAAATAAATAAACACAATAGCAAAAGGTGATGACCAATTTTAAATGGAAAAGAAGCATCTTTTATTACTTTAATTATTTTTATCCTAAAAATACACTTTATGAATTGACAAATGTAAAATCTATGGCAGACGATAAGTGTAACGTGCAGGCCAGCTTTGCCTCAGCCGATCCAAGTAGGCTTTAGCCAAGCAAGGCATGTCTAAAGCAGGAGTAAAGTCAGAATCGCGAGGGTCAGCTCCGTACTGACGACCAAGTCAGCGAGGATCATAGCATGTACCTTGACGAAGAGCAGCAAGGGGAACATACATCAAGTATGTCCGCATGGTGATACGAGAAATCTTCCACCAAGGTACCAACCAACGGATGTTGACTTTAGTGCGTGAGTGGATCCAGTCAACCCAGTCAGCATATAAAGAAGCAGGATGGAGTAGCTTCCTCGCAGAATGATGACATGGCAGATATCTGGCAAAATCCATGGATGGAGTATCAAGCAAGCAAAGACGCTTCTGAAGGCAAATCTGCGAGGGAAGAATTAAATTAAAAAAAAAGAGTCCGCTAAGTTGAAAACCCGCAAGGGCAACTTAGGCAAAAATAAGGAGAGCTCGCTAGCTCTGAAAACCCACATGGGAAGACTAGGCAAAATTAGAGCAATATAAAATATATAAATATAAAAAAAAGAGAAGAAGAGTCCGCTAAGTTGAAAACCCGTAAGGGCAGCTTAGGCAAAATTTAGGACAGCTCGCTAGTTCTAAAAACCCGCATGGGCGGACTAGGCAAAAATTAGAGTAATAAAGAAAAGAAGAAAAAAGAAAACCTAAATTGAAAACCTGAAAAGGCAGTTTAGGTAATTACCTGAAGTAGCAACGGACTCCCAGTCAATCTCTTTGACAATCCTGATTTAAGTCGGTCTAATCCAACTAAAGTCTCAACTAAGATCATAGGTACCGGCGACAAGCCTCCTTCCATTTGGTCCATGATATCCAATATATGTGGATCAATATAGCCGTCAGATGAAACAAGCAAGAATTGACCAAGCAAGCAAAGATAGAGCATGCACCCCCAAGCCTTAGTAGGAGCCAAATGAGAAAGATAAAAATCAATCAAGGGAGCAAGTAGAATTTTTTCACCTCTCATCAACTGAAGAACTTTGGGTTTTGGAATTTGAAATAACATCTGCATCTTCTGTTGAGTCTTGAAAATCAATGTGGGTAACGCCATTTGTTGATTATTTGGATATCCAAGGATGGCCTCAAATTCTTCAATCAAGGGACATATTTCAAAGCCATTAATTTTAAATGCCCTAGAATCCATATTCCAAAAGGAAGACACCATAACCGTACCGAGCCGACCACCATGCATCCTCCAGCATTGATATAATATTTAAAGTATATTCCGGGAGATGCATTGGAACCCTCCGCAGCTCTGGACCAAGAAACCACTCATAAACTCTCTCTCCGAGAGACCAACCATTAGACACTGGGCCAGCGATGACTCGGTGAGTATGTTGGAAAGATAGCACAGCCTTCATGAAGGGAGACCAATTTGTCCGCTCTTCTGGGTTCCACCAGGCCAAATTCACTTGCAAAATAACATAAGGTGAGTAAACTTTCACATAAAATTTAAAGCATACTAATACTATTTTACTTGGTCCCAGGTTAAGCGGCTCAACACGAAGCGTTGGGTATGCGCGTAGAGAGAGCCTGGAACGTCCATGCGATCTGACAATAAAAAATTTAATCTCGGATACCCAATTCTCTCTCGGGAAATACCAGGTACCCTCACGAGGTTGTGTTCATATGCCCATGCCTACAACAACAATAGAGATCAAATTCATGTAAGAAAAGAGTGGAATTGACATTGGTAGAAGAAAAGTACCTCGACAACCGCCATCAAGCCGACAAAAGACTTCTTATTTTGAAAAATTTTATCAAGACCATGGTAAAGATAGGCGAGGCCAGCTTCACCCTAGCCATATGATGGTACCGTTCTGAAATAAGAAAGGGCCCTCAACACTGACAAATGGATCGAGGATTCAGTGCTACCTAAGATGGTTGACCCAAGCAAATATAACAAAAATCCTCGAGCATACTATTAGGTCGTGTCTCTGTGAACCCGTCCTTCGTAGTTCATCCAATAACTATGAATTGGCTCGATCTTTATCTTAAAGGGCCCTTTCCAATTAATTGCTGAATTTCTTCAAATGTCAAAATATCATTGGTAAGAGGAACCGGAATGCCATCATACCGAATGCCGGTTATAGCAGCAAAGTCGACCGGACTAATTATCATCTCTCCAATGGGCAAGTGAAGAGTATGAGTTGTTTCCAACCATCATTCTGCAAGGGCATGGACCACGTTCCGGTCTATCAAATACTCATCGGATGGCAATTGAAAGATGAAGCTCTCAAAGTCGCAATCTCAAATAATCGGCCTTTTTCGAGAAGGCACTACATCATACCATTGTCGAGCTTTATAGATACATCCTCCGGCAAAACAACGCAATGATCATGCTAACACAGAGCCAGGTAAGTTAATACAAGGTAAATACATATTATTCTATCTGCTTAAATTAATATATTTTTCCTAATTTTTCTAAAAATAATAATATAAAAATATAAATCAAAAATCAAAAATAATAAAATAAATAATAATATAAATAAATAACAAGAAAAATAAAAACAAAACGAACGAAAAATAAAAAAATAAAAAAAAACAAATAATAGAAAGACGAAAAAATCAAAACGAAAAAGAAAGCAAAAAAATAATTACCGCGTTCTTTTGGTTTAAACTACGATGAAGCGGCATCCCGGCTAGTAGATCTATATTTTCATCTTCATGATGCCGAATAAACTCTAATAACTCGGCATTAGAATGAGTTCCTGACCTTGAAGCATGCATTTTTAAAAAAAAAAAACTATATGCTAAATTTCAAAGAATTTGAGAGAGCTATAGAAATTAAGGATTTTGCTGTGAATGAAATGAAGGAATTCGTTTGTTTATATATAAAAATGGCAAGGAAAAAACAAAATTCAAAAGTAAGTTTTACTGTTCATGAATAGTAAACTTTACTATTGATGAATAGTGAATTTTACTATTTATGAATAGAAAATTATTATTTACAATAGTAAAATACTATTTACTACTATTTATAAATAGTAAATAGTATATAAATAGTGACTACACAGCAAATAAACAGTAAATTCAATTATTCAATTTAATCATTCAAATGCTTGTGTGTGCATAAATATTTTTACATGCAGGGGGCAAGGAGAAGACGTGCATAAAAATTAGTCAAACTTTTTGAAACCAAAAAATTATTTTTTGCAGATAATTAAATCTTTATTAGCTTGGGTCCAGAACCCAAATTACCCTTAGGTCCAGAACCTAGAATCTCTTCTAAGTCCAGAACTTAGATCGGGTCTAGAACCCAAATTACCCTTAGGTCCATAACATAGAATCTTTCCTAAGTCCAGAACTTAGCTCGGGTCTAGAACCCAAATTAACCTTAAGTTCAGAACTTAGAATCTCTTCTAAGTCCAGAACTTAGCTCGGGTCCAGAACCCAAATTTTCCTTAGGTCCAGAACTTAGCTCGGGTCCAGAACCAAAATTTTCCTTAGGTCCAGAACCTAGAATCTTTCCTAAGTCCAGAACTTAGCTCGGGTCTAGAACCCAAATTACCCTTAGGTCCAGAACATAAAATCTTTCCTAAGTCCAGAACTTAGCTCGGGTCCAGAATCCAAATTACCCTTAGGTCCAGAACCTAGAATCTCTTCTAAGTCTAAAACTTAGCTCAGGTCCAGAACCCAAATTTTCCTTAGGTCCAGAACCTAGAATCTCTTCTAAATCCAGAACTTGGCTCGAGTCCAGAACCCAAATTATCCTTAGGTCTAGAACCTAGAATCTTTTCTAAGTCCAGAACTTAGCTCGGGTCCAGAACCCAAATTATCCTTAGGTCCAGAACCTAAAATTATGCTTAGGTCCAGAACCTAAAATTATCCTTGAGTCCAGAACTCAAACCGGGTCCAGAACCCAAAACCTCAACCATCTCAAAAATTAAGTCTTATTGCTTTTCACTCTCTTTTAATAAAGTCTCAGATCATTCAAGCAGGGGACAAACTGTAGACCCTTAATTTTTTACTCAGTCCTGTCCAATATATTTTAATTAGTCCAAAATAATTTTGTGTTATCTTAATTAAACAATATTTGTTTTAGTATTTATTTTTTAATTAATAAAAAATAATAATAATAATAATAAATAAATAAACAAAAATAAAAATAAAAATTGGTGATGAAAAAATCGGCAACAAAAAAATTCGTCGCTGAAAAACAGGTTGACGAAATGGCCATGGGCCATTTCGCCCGTAGGAGTTTCCTGCTAGTGAAATGGCCAAAGCCATTTCGCCCGCAAAATTTTTCTGCGGGCGAAATGGCAAAGTCATCTTCTTCTTATGGGTTTCAACTTTAAGTATCACTGTAAATTTTAAAATCAATGTTGAAGTCTACTTTGTTAATCAAGCAGCATACAAATTTCTTCTTATGATATGATGGTGTGGATATGTTAAATTTAGTACATTTATTTTGATCTTTGCAAAGGTTGGTGGCTGCTGGCATGTCTAGTTTGGGGGTTCTCTTTCAATTTAAGAAATGCCTCTAAAAGTCGAAACTATAGCAGAACCTGAAACTGATGGGATTCTTGCACTGGAGAGTTTGTTCTTATGTGATTTTTATTTTCTTTTTTCTTTTATTTTAAGCTTTGCAATATACTTTATGTGAGCAAGTTTGTCTTTTAATGTTTTCTTCTTTCATTTATTATCATTTAAAGCAAATATGCATATTATAGGTATGAGTTTGCTCGTTGAGCCTGAAATTTTATATGGATGTGTCTTGTGTTCATTTTTCAGAATGTTTGTTCATATTTCAGGTTAGGTTTTGTGATTAGGTTGATGTGTTGGTTTGCATATGGGTTTACATATGGATGTAACATGTGGTACTTCATTTTTGTTTTCATTTGCTATTTCAGGGGGTTCCTGTGCAGAAAGGGGCCACGGACTGCGGCCTCTTTGTCATGAGGTACATGAAGGAAATATGTTATGACAAGGAGCTTCAGTTTGCAGCTAAGGTGAGAATTTTAATTATTTTCATTTTTTCTATTATAGTTTTGTATTTACCACATGTGGCTAACCAAAATTTGATTCATTTTTCAGTGGCTACGCAGAGGCAACTTGGAGTATAGTGATACCGACATCAACGAGATTAGGATTGACTTCGCCAAATATTTCATGAAGCGTCATTCAAGTTGAAGTTAATAGTATAATTCAGTGATATATGTATAGTGTTGCTTTTTTTTTAGTTTGTTAATATGTTGAATGGTTGAATTTGTGGAGGTCTTTTTATTCCCAAATTTGCAATCCTCCATTGTAAAGTGTTGTCTTATATGTATAATGTACAATTTAACAGACAATGGTGGTGAAATGAAAATGAACATTGAAACTATTGTCTAATATTCAGTGTGCCACATTAATTAACCGTTGTATTTAGCATCCTTCTACAACAGTTTTAGATTAATTAACCATTGTCTGAAAAATTAAAAATCATTGTGTAAACCTTCATTAGATAACGATATTTAATAAGAAAGCATTGTGTAAACCTTAATCAGACAATGATTTTTAATAAGAAAGCGTTGTGTAAACCTTCATCAGACAACGGTTTTTAATAAGAAAATGTTGTGTAAACCTTAATCAGACAACGGGTTTTAATAAGAAAGCATTGTATAAACCTTAATCAGACATCGCCTCAATAGACAATGGTTTTTGTCTTCATCAGACAACGGTCAAAAAGCGTTGTCTAAACCTTCATCAGACAACGGTTAAAAATCGTTGTCTGATAAAAGTAAAAACCGTTGTGGAAACCATCTTCAGACAACAGTTAAAAATCGTTGTATTAAATGCTATCAGACATTACCTCAATAGACAACGGTTTTTGTCTTCATCAGACAACCGTCAAAAAGCATTGTCTAAACCTTCATTAGTGATAAAACTAAAAACCGTTGTGGAAACCATCTTCAAACAATGGTTAAAAACCGTTGTCTGAAATGCTATCAGACATCGCCTCAATAGACAACAGTTTTTGTCTTCATCAGACAATGGTCAAAAAGCGTTGTCTAAACCTTCATCAGACAACGGTTAAAATGTCTAAAAATTTAGAAACCATTGTCTGACAATTTAGAAACCATTGTGGAAACCATCAGACAACGGTTAAAAACCGTTGTCTGAAAAATTAGAAACCGTTGTCTGAACCATCATCAGACAACGGCCAAAAACCGTTGTCTGATAAAATTAAAAACCGTTGTGCAAACCTACATCAAACAACGGTTTTAAAACTGTTGTCTGAAATGCTATCAGACATCGCTTCAATAGACAACGGTTTTTGTCTTCATCAGACAACGGCCAGAAAGTGTTGTCTGATTCAGTTTTCCTTATAGTGTAAATAACCATTCATAAATAAATCATTCATCAAAGGTATTAAACATCAATAGAAAGTAAACATCCATCCATGATAAATTAAATAAACCAAGCATTGAACTTAAATAAATTAAAGCATATAAAATAAATCAAAAGATAATCAAATATAAAATTGAATAAGGCAAATAAAGATTCAAATTAGGGCTACTGTTTCTATTTAAGATTCTTTATTTCATGTGTTTTTGGTTTTTGGAATTTATGAGTTTAAGCTACTATGAGTTTTAATGGAATTGAAATGGAGCAAAGTTTTATAATTTAAGAGGTTGATAAAGTTCTTTGATTAACCAAATTAGTGTTTGAGAAGTGAAATCATGAAACTAGGGTTTGGGCACTTCAAAACATTACGTTTATGACTATTAGCTACTTACTATGTTGAATTTTGGGTTTATGAGGTTTTAAGGTTTAAAGGGTTAGGGTTTAGAAAAATTAGGATTTAAGGTTTTAAGGGAGGTAGGGTTTACTGTTTTTGGTTTTGGAGTTGAATTAGGGTTTTAGAATTTTAGAATTAGGGTTTTGGAGAATGCATTAGATTTTAGAATTTGAAAATCAATTGATAATTTTTTGAAACTTTATGAAAATAAACAAAACGATTTAAGGTTTATAGAAACAGAAAAGATATTTTTTAGGGTATTCGAAAAGAAACATATTCAATTTAGGGCTTTGAAGAATTGGAAAGCAAATTAGGGTTTTGAGATTTTGAAGAAACAAAGATAACAATTTTAAGATTTTTGGAAAACAAATAAACGAATTAAGGTTTTTAAGCTTTAGAAAAGGTAAATTAAAGTTTTAGGGTTTTTTAAATCAAAAGAGATAATTGGATGATTTAAGCTATTGTAAAGAAATTAGACAATTGATGCATACCTCTGTTTGTTGGTTTCACCAAAAATTTCTTCTTGGATGAATAAGAACAAAGACAAGCTTTGCTGCCTTTGATGAGTTAAATTGCTTGTTTGCTTCTCTCAATTAGTTTGATCGATTTCACTGCCAAAAGAAATTCTTCAAATTCAAAGTTTTCCTCCTCAATTTCGGTCTCAAATTTTCACCTCAAATCCCATCCCTTTTTGTGTTGTTTTTGGTCTTATTTATAGAAGATTTTTTTTATTAATTATAATTATTCATGGAATCTAACATTAATTAAGAAAAGAAAACTGAAACCTAATTGTATTAGGTTTCAAAAAAATTTACTGCTGCGAAAAATTGCGCTAGCAAAAAAAGCTACCACAGGTGGCTGCAGGCTGCAGGCGAAAATTGGCCTGTGGGCCATTTCGCCCGCAGGAAAATCCTGCGGGATTTCCGGTGACGATTTTTTCATCGCCGATTTTTTTTATTTTTTTGTTTATTATTATTATTTTTTTATTTTTTATTAATAAAAATTAGATGCTAAAGCAAATATTATTTAATTAAGATAACAAAAATTGTTTTGAACTAATTAAAACATATTGGACAATACAAAAATATTTTGGACTAATTAAAATATATTGGACTGGACTAGGTCAAAAATTAAGGGTCTACAGTTTGCCCCCTGCTTGAACGATCTGAGACTTTACTGAAAGAGAGTAAAAAGCAATAAGACTTAATTTTTGAGATGGTTGAGGTTTTGGGTTCTGGACCCGGTTCGAGTTCTGGACTCAAGGATAATTTTAGGTTCTGGACCTAAAGTGTAATTTTATGTTCTGGACCTAAGGGTAATTTTAGGTCCTGGACCTAAGAAAAATTTGGGTTCTGGACCCGAGCTAAGTTTTGGACATAGAAAAGATTCTAGGTTCGGGACCTAAGGATAATTTGGGTTCTGGACCCGAGCTAAGTTCTGGACTTAGAATGGATTCTAAGTTTTGGACCTAAGGATAATTTGGGTTCTGTACCCAAGTTAAGTTCTGGACTTAGAATGGATTATAGGTTATGGACCTAAGGATAATTTGGGTTCTGGACTTAGAAGAGATTCTAGGTTATGGACCTAAGGATAATTTGGGTTCTGGACCCGAGCTAAGTTCTGGACTTAGAAGAGATTTTAGGTTCTGGACCTAAGGAAAATTTGGGTTCTGGACCCGAGCTAATAATTTTTTTATTTCAAAAAGTTTGGCTAATTTTTATGCACATGTCTTCTTCTTTTTTTTGCCCCTTGCGTGTAAAAATATTTATACACACGCAAGTATTTGAATGATTAAAGTGAATAATTGAGTTTACTGTTTATTTACTGTGAAGTCACTGTTCATGCACTATTTACTATTTATAAATAGTAACTTACTATTTGTAAATAGTAGTAAATAGTATTTACTATTAGAAATAGTAATGTACTATTCATCAATAATAATTTACTATTAAAAATAGTAAAATTTACTATTCATCAATAGTAAAGTTTACTATTTATAAACAGTGAATTACTATTGGTAAATAGTAAATACTATTTACTACTAAATTTACTATTTATGAACAGTAAAACTTACTTTTGAATTTTATTTTTTTCCTTGCCATTTCTCTATATAAACGAAATAATTCTTTCATTCGATTCACAGCAAAATTTCTCAATTTCTATAATTCTCTCAAATTCTTTCAAATTTAGCACATAGTTTTAAAAAAAAAATGCATGCTTCAAGGTCAAGGACTCATTTAAATGCTGAGTTATTAGAGTTTATTCGGCATCATGAAGATGAAAATATAGATCTACTAGTCGGGATGCCGCTTCATCGTAGTTCCAACCAAAAGAGCGCGATAATTATTTTTCTTTTTCTTTTTTCTTGATTTTTTTGTCTTTCTATTTTGTTTGTTTTTTTTATTTTTTTTATTGCTCTAATTTTTGCCTAGTCGGCCCATGTGGGTTTTCGGAACTAGCGAGCTATCCTAATTTTTGCCTAAGCTGCCCTCTCGGGTTTTCAACTTAGCGGACCTCTTCTTTTTATTATATATATTTTTATTGCTCTAATTTTTGCCTAGTCCGCCCATGTGGGTTTTCAGAACTAGCGAGCTGTCCTAATTTTTGCCTAAGCTGCCCTTGCAAGTTTTCAACTTAGCGTACTCTTTTTTGCTTCTTTTTTTTGTTTATTATTATTATTTTTTATTTTTTATTAATAAAAATTAGATGCTAAAGCAAATATTATTTAATTAAGATAACAAAATTTGTTTTAGACTAATTAAAACATATTGGACAACACAAAAATATTTTGGACTAATTAAAATATATTAGACCGGACTAGATCAAAAATTAAGGGTCTACAAGTTGCCACGCCCGTGGCATTGGTTTTGGGTCTACGTTTGGAGTAATTCTTCCTCCGGCAGTCCCAACTTCGATACCACACCCATGGCACCTTTAAGCCATGCCCATGGCATCCCAAAATCATGTTTTCTGCACTTTTAACTTTATAAAACATAAACATATTAAAGATCTAAGATATAAATGTATCAAAATCAAATTATTTTACATAAAAAGAGTTCATATCAAATACTTTAAGAAATTACTCATTTTGAGTGACTCAATCAGCTAATTCAAATATTTAAACTCAAAAAAATTCAAATATTTGCAAAACAAAGATATATAAACACATACTTCTTTTCAAAAATTCATTTCTTTCTCTTTTCCTTTTGATCACTTGTTGATAATCTCACCTTTTCTAGCTAATTATATTAAAAATTTATAACAAAAGATAGATTTCCCTTATCCTTGATTAATTTGATGAAAGGGAGAAGAAAACAAAGAAGATGGTGATGGTGGTGATGAGAGGCATAGAGAATGGAAGAAGAAATGAGAAATTTATACACACTTGCACACATGTACACATATATAGTTTAATCAAGTGCGGGCATACTTATATTAACTATGGTGCATCCTCACTTTAAACCTTTGATTCTAGTTTGATTTTTAGTCTCGTAAAATCGTAAAAATAATTTCCTTAGTAAATTTTAAAATCTATCATTCACTATTTTCTACTTATATCATTTATATTATGTACTTAACCTTTCAAACTGAATTTCTAAATTTAATTCAAGACACACACCCGAGTCTTTTGATTGACACGCCTGTGTGAAATAAATAATTTCTATCACTTTGGATAATTCCCTCAAAATAGTCCTAAAACCTATACCACTTTATATATATTAAACACTCCAACAAATATATAACACTCCAAACAAATCCCACTTTATACACTTATTATAGAAAAATTCATTATTAAAATTTTCAGGGCATTACACTTTGTACATGAATGTCCCATACTCTTATTAGGGATTTCAAAGATCTCCTTCAAGCTGGCTTGCAAATAAAAGAATGGGAAAGAGAGAAGAGTTTTTTTTCTACAAGAAGAAATGAGAAGGGGAATTACCAGTCTGACAATCAAGGTACACAAAAACAAATGAATGTCAATGTAACTAGTCAAGCAAATAGAAGGCAGTTTTCAGAGTTTAGGAAATGTAACACCCCTTAACCCGACTATTTCCAGCCGAGCCAAGTGTGCTACAGTATATGCAACATGGTATACAGAACATGCACTAAATAAAAATTTTTCCTTTTTATTTTTAATAATAATAATTTACACATTTCTTTAATTGTTATAATTACATTTTGAAAGTCCTTAACAGTACATGCTAAGCTAAACTTTGCTTTGCTCCTCACTTCGCCTCCTGTTGCGCACTCTAGTGCTCCTTTGTAGCTTCCCATTTGTCAGCTTGGACTCCATAACCTACGAGTTTAGAAAACTAAACTCGCTAAGCATATAGCTTAGTGGGTACTTTAACCGTTAAATAGAAATTAGATGCAAACCACACAATGTTACAGATATGGCACAGCCAATCTAATCATCAATATAAACATTCTCAGGTTCTTATTATATTTCTCCTATTATTTGTTAAGCTTTTATGACAGTATGCTATTCATTTCTATTAATTTACTGCCACTGGATGGTACCTCATCCTATGTCTCTTAGTTACCTAACATTGCTGTTGATTATCGATATGATGGTTATGTATTTTTATTTTATGGCATTATAATTTCTTTATCATTGTAGGCCCAATACTCTCTTGTTTTGAGTTCCGTTTGTTAAATAACTTATGCATGAATTAAAGGTGTGTATTCACTATCTTTGTCCTATGCTTTCCTTCGGTAGTTTGGCATAAATGGTTATTCATGTGTTCATATGCTCCTTTCATTAAGTTCACATATATTTGTTAAGGTTTGGATAAGTCATATAAGAAATTAACCAACTAAATAATATTTATTACCCTTTGCCGAGTTTAATATTTTGACGGTTCGAAATTTATTTTATTAAAAATTCATAGGGCACCAGTGATTAGAAATCTGTCTATTTTTATCCTAAATTAGCTCAATAGAACTAATTTGTAGTTCAAAACTTTCATTCCGGCCTTTAGGCCGGACTGCACTTTTTAGGCCACACCGGGTTTTACAACACTGCAAAAATCCCTCGGTGGGCTTTAAAATCTAAATAAAACACAATTGGGATGTGATTTTCGAAAAACGAAAAATGCTATCTTGTTCTTAATTTGTCAAGCTTTCAAGAGCATATTTTTTGATAATTTATTTCATTCCAAACGAATATTTTATCTCAATTATACCTCATTTATTTCTTACCAAATGAACAGTGAATTCTAGCATTTAGTTTTTTATGTACCTTGTTATCTTATTTTCCCAATAACTTTTGTTCTACTAATTCGAATGTAAAAATTCTTGTTTTCACTTGAACTAGACTCATATGAGTCCTTATGGTTAAATTTCTAGATTTAAATTTGTTACACATAATTCTTGATGACTCCTTGAACTCTTCCCTGGCCAATTGGTTACTCAAGTCTGCGCAATGCGTACTATTTCATTTATAACTTTACCTACGAAACTTGGATTGAGAAGATTCTTATCTTAAATTAAACTAGACACATAAGGCTATATTCAGTAAAACTTTCAGCTTAAAACAGGCAACACGTGAATTTTGACACAATTTCTAATTCAGCCCTGCAGTCTGCTAGGGTCTGCCTGCGCATGGTTCGCTCATTCGTGTGTAACTTCTACATTTTAAGTCCAGTCGAGATGAATCCAACTCCTATGATTCACCAACATACAAGGGTTCATTTATATCTTCTATCACAACATCTAACTCCTGAGTTAAATGGACCAAAACCAGGACTCAAGGCACAAATCTCAGTCTGTCCGGTTTCACAATTCCAGTGTGCATGAGTTATAATTTTTTGATCATATCTTTTTATCTACAAGTGGGATTTAGGAAATTAAAAATTATATGGTTTCCTAACACATAAGGGTACATTTAAGTCTTCTTTCACAGCTTCTAAATGTGTCATTAAGGTCACCTGGACTCAAGGCACAAATCTCAGTCTGTCCAGTTTCACAATTCCAGTGTGCATGAGTTATACTCTTTTGATCATATCTTTTTATATACAAGTGGGATTTAGGAAATTCAAATTATATGGTTTCCTAACACATAAGGGTACATTTAAGTTTTCTTTCACAGCTTCTAAATGTGCCATTAAGGTCACCTAAACGTAGTCCCAAGTCACAGGTTACTGACTGAGGAATCTCAGTTTTTCAGTTTGTATGTCTGGTATCATTTTGATCATAACTTTCATTCCACACATGAAAATGAGTTGGCTCCAAAGCCTATGGTTTACTGACTTAATGGAGAAAAATTAAGTCTTCTTTGTCAAGTTCTAGTTCTATCATTTTACTAGTCTAAATTTCGATTGAAGTTCCAGAAAAATGCAGGACACATGGCTGGCCGCAACAAAACAACACAACATAGCACTCCCATATTTACCTCCCTTATAACCTCAACCCCAAAATCAATCAATACACAACAAAAACTTCTATATCATCATCAATATCAACCACATAACCACCACAAATCAAGCACATGAACAATTATAGCAATTACACATCCAAATGCAAAGGCAATAGAGATCACTAATTCAAGAAGGTTAAAGTACCAAACCTTTTTCCCCTTTGCTTTCCTTAGCTCATCTTTGATCTTTTTCTTCTTTTTCCTTATGATTTTCTTTATTTCCTACAAGAATTCAGCATACACACTTTAAACATACATCCTATGGTTTGAAAACATAAGCTACCAATTCATTTCTTGCTAATTTTTCCTCAATCTAATCTCCTCTAACCTTAAAACCATTATTTCTTTCATCAAATCCTTCAAATAATTATTTCTTGAATTTTCTCCAAATATAGCTACATGAACCCTAATTTCAATCTCTTAAATTAACCATTAATCCATGAAATTAAAAATAGAGATAGGTTTCTCTTACCTTATAATCTTGTTTGTCACCAAAATCTTCAACCAAAAGCCTTAAACTTTGGAAAAATCACCTCCTTCTTTCTTCTCTTATGGTTTGGACGAGTTCACCATGTAAGAGAGGGATTTTATTTTCTTTCCTTAGCTTATTTTGATCCAAATGGCAGCCATAAGTGGTGAAAATATGTTGGTATAGATGTTGACTTCCAATTGGTACACCTTATAGTAAAAATGGCAACTTTTAATTGGTCCACTTGCCTTCTTCTTTTATCTATTTATTTGGCAAGCCATTAGGCTTCCTTTTATTCATATTTCGACCCCCCCCCCCCCCCCAACTTTCTTGTGCTGTAATTTTATAGTCTAGGGTGTGAAAATATCAAAATACCCTCCAGCGATTAATCGATTGTAACTTTTAAACCGTGCATTTTCGGGAAAAATTGAAGCCCACGGTTATGACCCGATTAATCTCGAGAATATTCTTCCGGGGTCGGATATGGGCACTATTAAGAACTTCCGACACTTAATTTTTAATTTTACATAGTTGCCCCTAACTTTTGAGAAATTTTCACTTAGGTCCTTTTGATATCCCTTCCTGACCTTGCTGTCTTTCTTTATTAATATCTTTTTACTCACAACTCCAAATTAAGTAATTATTATTCCCACTGAAACTAGACATCCGGGGCTACATTGTGTCAAAATTTCAGGTCGATCTGAGCTATATCTGATTTTTAACAGTCCTTCGAAGTCAAGCCTACTATGCTGTCCTGAGGCAGCTTACACATTGTCTACTAAATCCATCATATCTTATTCTGTACAACTCCAAATTGAGTAATTTCAAGTTATACATCTAGATAAGACACAAATAAACAATTAAATCTTCTTTGAGACTCTCTAATTCTGTCATTAACTTGGATGAAATTCGAGCTCAAGTTATAGATCATGTTCTAAACTCCTTTGTTCTAAGCCTAAATCATATCCTTTATGTCTGTTTCTTACCAATCTGGGATTTGGGATGTTACAGGAAACCTCTATCCTGGGTTTTCAACAAGTTATATAAGAAAGGGCTATTACAGTCATTGGCTTCTCAACCTTTGTCGAATCTTTTACCACCAAACTTTAATAATAAATTCTTTTGCCAATTTCATCAGACACAAGGGCATGAGACAGATAGATGCATTCAGTTAAAGCATGAGATCCAATATTTGATCAACAATGGTAAGCTATCTGAGCCCGATAAGCCCGACACTAAGAGCAATCCTTTGCCTAAATTTGGAAGAGTGTCATTGCCAACAACCTTCATGATAGGGGGAGGATTGATGAAAAGTTTTGTCTTGTCAGCTTTTTAAGATATAGAAGGAGAAATTGCTAAAGAGGAGGCACTATTAAGGAAGATTGAACCAACTATAGATGAGGAGGTGATGGCCATTTTGACACAGATCATACAGAACCTCATTGATGATTGAAAAATCCTTGCCCCTGATATGTCAAAGTAGATGAAACTTTTTCAACTATAATTCAACAAACTTCCTTAGGCTTGAGTGTTATTTATTTTACTTCTTCTTTCTTTTATATTTTGAGAACAATTGTTTTTTCAATTGACATTTTTGCTAATAAACTATTTTTGTTACATTTATATTTTTGTTGATTTTTACTCATTTTGGTGGTCAACCAATGACGAGTCTAGCTTGATATTCATAAATTAGTGTATCTATATGTCATAATTCAAATGACTTTATTAGATGAGGGAATTATTATACAATAATAAGCTGTGTATACTTACTTAGAGATGACACCT
The DNA here is from genome assembly GCA_947685225.1 of Garcia nutans. Classification (NCBI taxonomy): domain Eukaryota; kingdom Viridiplantae; phylum Streptophyta; class Magnoliopsida; order Malpighiales; family Euphorbiaceae; genus Garcia; species Garcia nutans. Next base: position 6,670,482 of record CANTUV010000003.1, on the reverse strand, counting down.
GCAAAATTACCTTTTCTAGGTCCTAGCCAATCTTAGAATATGCTTTGATGAACTTTCGAGGTGAAATTGAACTTTACTTATTTAAGAGAGAGATGATCTAGGTATTGTTTAGTAAGCCAAAAACTAGTATTAATCCCTAGTATGTTCCCTTGAGCCTTCATAGGATTTTACTTGCTTTTTAATGGCTTGAAAACTCTAAGAACCTACCCTAAGTTGTAACATCCGTAATTTTTGAAATTTAAATAAAATAAATTAAAAATAAATTGGATCAATTAAATAAATAATTTAAATGGGAGAAGGAATGATTTTAAGTAAGAAAATGGAATGTATATTTGAAATATATATGAAATATATAAAAATCAACTCAAAGTCAACACTTTAAGAATAAAAGTCAAAAGTCAAGTGGCATAATTATAAATATACTTTGAAATATTAAAATTATTTAAATAAATTATTATTCAATGGAAGATGTAATTTATAGTTTTTTTTAAATAAATAAATAAATAAATAATTAAAAATATAATAAAATATATTATATATATGGACAAAATTGAAAGTGGAAAGAAAGAGAAACTAAAGTCTTCTTCTTCTTCATCTTCTTCTTCTTCATGTTGAGGCCGAACCACCATGTCTATAGAACTCAAGGTTTTTCATCTTCCAAGCTTCTAAAATTGAAATAATTTCAAGGTTTCATGTAAAGTTTTGGTGTTTTCCCCTTGAAATAGTAAGTTTTTCAACTTTTTCTTTGAATTCCATGGTTATATGAATACGTCGAGTTTGGAATTTTCCATTAGCATGATTTAGTTGCTTGATTGAGGTTGTATGAAGTTATTTTGAGTAGTTATTAATGATTTTTAAGTTGGGTTGAAGAAATGATTGAGTTTAAGTTGAGTTGGTTGAAGATAGAGAATTTAGGGTTATGGAACATATGGACTTTTGAGTTCATGTGTTTTAATTGTGAAATTTGATTCCAAATGTATTTCTTTGATGCATAAATAAGGATTTTAAAGTCAAATGATGGATTTGGTTAAGTTTGGTTATAGTTTGGATATGGTAGTGTTCAATTTAGGGTTTTAGAAAGGGAATTTTCAAAGTATTGGTATTTGTTTGATTTTAATGTTTGAATCATGTTATTTAATGATACAAGTGATAGAAATAAGCTTGGATTAATAATTGGAGTGAGTTGGAATGAAGAACCTTTAATGGCGAAGGTTATGGCATTTTAGGGTTTTGTATAAGAATGCTTGTTTATTAAATGTGAATGAATGAAACATGTTATAATATGTTTTTAATAATGTAAATAAACTTAAAACACTAATTTAAATGGTTTAATATGGATTTCCAATGTTAAAGTAAGGTTAGGCTAAATTTTAGAATATTTGTAGGCGTGATGTTGAATTAAGGTTTAATGTTGGAAGTGCCTTAAAATGTGATATTAAATAATTGTATTTGATTACATTTTGTATAAGCATTGAGAGATAGTAGATTGCCCTACCTTAGTGTTGAAGGGCAAGTTGGAAGTGATGGTTGGTGGGAGATTTTTAGCTTGCATTTGAGAGCTTATTGAGGTATGTACAACTTGTGATAAATTGGATATGTTTGTATTAAAGTTAACCTAACACATTTTGGATAGAAAATGTGTTAAGCTACTTGGTAGCTTAAACATTCATGAACATTGTGCTATGATATATGAATTGTTGTGTGTGCATTATACGGATTATGAAAAGCCGTTATTAATGGCTAAAATGAATGAAATGTGAATTATGTGCATTATTTGAAAATGGCTTAAAAATATTTAGGTAATGTGATATTTATGTGAAATGAGATACATTGTGATGAAATGATGAAACATGATGAGATATGATGAATTGACTTTGATATGAATGAGAAAAATTAGAAAATAAAGCAATGTGATGAGAAAAATGGAAAATGAGAAAATATGATGAGAAAAAGTGATTATGAAAAATATGAATTATTTGTGTGCATAATATATTATTCAATTTTCGAAGATCTGTATTTGGCAGCATGCCTATGAGGTTATCCTCATTATTTGCCTTTGGGGCTAGACACTTGGCATCACTGATATATGATTTTCCTTCAAAGCTAGATGCTTGATGTCATTGATATATGATTTGCCTATGGGGCTAGACACTTGTGTCAATTTGGACCAAAATGGTAACTCTAGGATTTGAATGATGTATTAGTTTGTTTGAGCCCATGTTTGCGTATGTGTTTATGTGATTTATAAGAGATGAAAGATTATATTTTAAAGTGAATTTATATTCCACATTGTGACATAGCATATAAAGGCATTATGCATTGGCATTGTTTTACAGTTTTATTATTATCAAAGTTTGTACCGCTAGGCTTTTAGCTTGGTACAATTGTAATTCATCGCATACCATTAAAACTCCAAAGTCAAACATGCTTGGGCGAGAGTAGTACTAAGATAGATGACCTCTTGGGAAGTCATCATATTGCACCCTGATCATTTTTCTTTTCTAGAAAATATTTTACTTTTCCCATCGACCATGGTCCTTCATATTTTAGGCAAACCAATAATAAATCATTTCTTTACTTTTTATAGTATCACACCTTAGATTGTAATTATCGCCCCCTGGGTTCCTTTGCTTATATTAGAATCTCTTTGTACCGCCGATGCTAGAGCGGAGGTGTGCAAGTGTGCAGAGGATAGTATCCGAGCCAAAGGGTCGGTGAAAAGGGGAAGAGTGAGAATGTAGGCATGGAAAATTCTATGGGGAGCAGTTAGAAGGAAAGCATAAATAAATTTTTGGCACAGACCATGACGGGTGTAATCATACCAACACTAATGCATCGGTTCCCATCAGAATTCCAAAGTTAACATACAAGACTGAGAATAGTACTAAGATGGGTGACCTCTTGGAACTCCTTGTGTTGCACCATGATTAATTTTCTAATCTAGAAAATATTTTAATTTTCCCATCGACCATGGTCCTTCATATTTTAGGAAAGCCAATAATAAATCATTTATTTACTTTTCCTTGAATCGTGCATAAAATTAAAATTATTGCACCACCGAGCTCCTTTGTTTGGATTAGAGTCTCTCTATGCCTCTAATGTGAGAGAGAAGGTGTGCAGAAGAGCTGAGGATGATATCTCAAGCCAAGGGGCGGACGAAAAGTGCAAGAGCAAGGACATAGGCAAGGAAAATTCCATGGGGTGCCGTGAGAAGGAGAGCATAAATGTATTTTTTGCACAGACTATTGTTGTGCCCAATTAATTACTACTACAAAGCGACACTCGCAAGTATATGAGGTTATTGTAGCAATGGTGATCGCCCCAAGGCCATTTCACAAGGAAGGAATTATTTTGCAATAGTTTGATTTAAACAAAATAATTAAAAGGATAAGTGTGCAGTGTTTACAATATTGTTAAAATTATAGTAAAAGTAAAATTGCAAGAGAACAATTATCGGTGTGCTTAGAATTGGTATAATTCTTACAAAGGTACCTACTGTTGCAGATCAATTTAATCAAAGCTTGATTCTCAAATTATCCATTAATATAACCTTGTAATTTAATTTGTTCCTTGAGTTTAATTATTCAATTACCAATTCATTAGTTTTCATATTCATGAATTAACAATAACAAATTATTTTGAATTTGCAAATTAATAGAACCCTAGAACTTATATTTCTAATTCATTCTTACGGTGGTTGAATACATAGTTTCAATATCAAATTTCACCTTTCGGTTCTTCATTCAATATCTATAGATCAATAGGTGGCCATTCTATCAACCTAACTTTAAATCCAATGCAATCAACCAATAACAATGTATATTAATGGAAATACCGAATCAAGTCATTCAACCAAATTTACTACAAACCCTAGACATGAGTAGATTAGCTCATCATCAATTTAAAATAAAAATTCATCTCAATATAAATCAAATCACAATTATCCATTGAAAATTAATGTTTATAACAAAACAGTAATAATCTAGAAATGAATTAAATGAGAGAATATGAAAAACCCCTTGAAGATGCCAAGAGTTAAACTTTTAGTCTTCCTCCTACATCCACTTTGAATATGATGAAGAACTCACAAGCCCTCTTCAATCAGTGGCTCTTACTCTTGAAAGATGGAATGGAAACTCTCTCAAACCTCCAACTCTTCAATCAAGCTTCCTTCAAACCCTAACCTTCTCAAGAGCTTGTTCACCCAATTTTTATCCCAAAAATGTTGTCTTGTTTATGAAAGAAGTTGAAGATGGAGAGACAATGAAGGTGAAGGTGATTATGTCAAAAATGGTCTTTTTCAAAACCAAGAACCAATAAACTAAAATCAAGATGAAAAGATGATGGAGTGTGTAGAATATAAATCATGAATAGCCTCCAACATGTGTGTATCTCCCCTTTCCCTCCAATTATTTCCATTCTTAAGGCACCAAGGAATGTTTACCAACTCACCACACTCCTCTTTGTCCCCCCTTTTCTTCATTATTAAATATTTCATCCATAAAACCATCCACCTTTTACTCCTTTTTATTATTTCTTTACAAAAGATAATGCATGTTGTCTCCCACTTGTCCCTTAACTCGTGCAAATAATTCAAAGAATTCATATAGGACACGGCCAAGCCATTAGTGACTTGGTCATGTCACTCAAGTTTTCACTAGACACGGCCAATCCATTAGGCTGTGTCCATGGCTGCCTCAAAATGTCTTCTTCTCTTTTCAGGTGTGAAACGGCCAAGGCCCTAGCCATGTCATATGACATGGCCAGTGGATTGGTCATATCTTATGATTGTGCTCTCCACTGTCTCTCTACTTCTGTGTACTTCTATTTGGTGTTCTTCAAGTGGGACACGCCCAAGGCCCTGGCCGTGTCATGTGACACAGCTAGTGGTTTGGCCATGTCTCTTAAATGTGTCCTCCTCTACCCAAATCTTCTTAGGGACAGGCCCAAGCCAACTTGTCCTGGTCGTGTCACTTGCTTGTTCCTTGCTATTCTTGCCTTTGATGAGGGACACAACCAAGCCATTAAGTGTCTTGACTGTGTCATGTGTTTTTCCACCAAATTTGATCCATCAAAGTGAATTAAAGCTCCATATTTGCACTTCAACCTAAATCAAACACTTCATATAATCTTTAAACACAAATTAAAGGAAAAATTAATTAAAAGTCTATAAAATTCTCCTAAAAATATAAACATAAATTATTGAAATAATTACCCCACACTTAATAATTTTTTTGTTCCCAAGCAAAGTTAAAATCAAAACAAACTAAACAAGAAAAATTTAGTAAAGTTCAAGAGTTATAAGGATGTATCAAGACTCCCATTTTTGTAACTCCACAATCATTATCAAATCAAACAAAATAAATAATCATGTAACTAATATTGTCACTCCCTTACCAACTCTTTAAAGTATTTAAACGTGGTGGTTGTGAGCGGGGATTTTCGCCCCCACTCCCGGTGGAATGGTTCTTGCTACTTTAGCACTGTTTAGGTTCGAGGACTTAGAGAACACGAGCCTAAGCCCGGAGAAAATGGAGCCGCCACTCGGATGGGCTGGGAAAAAAAAGGGTGGATGACTCGATTCCTAAGGAATCCCTAACCCCCTAATGGGTTCGAAAAGTTGGGTACGTGTGGGGAAGGTGAGAAATGGCCCAGCACCCCCACAATGCCCGGTTCATTGAAACCGGCCTCCTTTGCAAGTCTTAATATTATAAAATTCTTAAATATGACAATATTATCTATACTACATGCAATAATTAAAATATAGCATCATTATATTAAAATCAAAGAAATGTTCAAACAAAGCAAATAAATTGACACCCATCCGAGGATGGAAACATGTCCTTACATCGTTCATGTCTAAACTAAATAGGACACCCACCAAAAGGTAGAAACATGTCCTTTACATTGGTCCAAAAAGAAATTTAAATTACATAAAATTTAACTAATGAGGTACCCACAAAGTGCAAACATACCTCTTACAATTTTAATACCAAAATAAATAAGTAATAATCATAATAATAAAGAGAATATCCATCCATGATAAATTAAATAAATCAAGCATTGAAATTAAATAAATCAAAACATATAATAAACATTCATTCAATTTAAATAAAATAGTAAGTATATAACTTTAGGGTTCATATATCAATTAGGGTTTCTTGGGTTTTGGAATTATTATTATTATTTAACCTACTGTGAGAATTTTTGGAAAAATGAAATGGATTTGGGTTTTATAAATTTAAGAAAGTAGTAATGTTTTTGGTTAAGCAAATTAGGGTTTAGGGCTAACATCATGAAATTAGTTTTTTGGAACCTTAAGATATTAGGGCTCAGGGCTCACAGTTAAGATATTAGGGCTTAGGGCTCACGGTTAAGATATTAGGGTTTAAGGCTCACAATTAAGATATTAGGGTTTTATGGTTTGAAACCTTGATTTTGTAGATTATGATTTAGGATTTGATGTTTTACCGTGATCAAAGTTAAGTATGGTTTTAATATTGACTATAATAACTACTTAAGTATTTTTAAATGAAATAAATATAGAAAGTCTTTAATGGAGTTATTGAAAGATTAAAATATCTCGGTGAATAAAATTATAAAAAGCTGCTGTGAAGATTTGAAAATAGAATTAGGATTTTATAGTTTGAATAAATTAGGGTTTAGGTTTGTATTTTGAATAATCATAATAAAGGAAGTTAAGCATAAAGACTTATAATACACAAATAAATATTGACCCGAGCCCATACGGAGGTCCCGCTAGCCGATTAGCGGGCAGGGGTCAAGGGGGCAGCGCCCCTTGAGGGGTCGGGGGCCACGCCTCGGAAGATTTTAAAACTGGCTTTTAGGGTTATAGGTTTTGGTGTTGAAATTAAGATTTTAGAGTTTAAAATTTAGAAAATAGGGTTTTAAGATTTTAAGGAACTTATGTTATTTTTAAAAGAATAATGCTACTGTGTGATTTTGGAAAGAAGAATTAATTAGGGTTGAAGCTTTTGATACTTGAAAAAATAAGGCTACTGGAAGTTTGAATTAGAGATTAGGTTTGAAATAAGTTAGGGTTTTAAGAAAATAGAATATTGTTTTGTGGTTTTAGAAAAGTGTAATTAGAGTTTTAGATTTCAGAAATTAGTTTTACGGGTATTAAGGTTTTTAGGGTTTTTAATAGAGTTTAGATGGTAAACAGAATAATTGATCAAATAACAAAATTGCATATGTTCAAACAATTGATTAAATTATATGATGAAGCTACTGTGAACATAAATAAGTCAATAGAAAATCAAACTTCCGTTGTTGGTTCCACCAAAACTTGAATTCTATTTGAACAAAAGCAAAGGCAATGTTGCTGCCTTTGATGGGTTGATGATTGCTTCTTGTTGCTAACGTCTCTTGCTCCTAGGGTTTTCTCTCTTTTTTCCTCCCCAAGTCAGAAGTCCAAAGTTTCATCCCCTCCAGTAAAATAATTTTTTCGATCCCTTAATTTTGTGTTTTAATGTGGTATTTATAGGAAAAATAATAAACCTACTTCTAATTGTCTATGGAAATTAAAACCATTTAGGAAAAGAAACCAAAAACAAATAGAATTTGGTTTCGAAAAAAACTGCGTTGAAAAATTACGCTGACTAAAAAACTACTGCTAGCGAAATTGCAAGCGAGGGTAGAGAATTGCTGCGGGCGGGCGCCAATTTGCCGCAGGAATTTCCTGCGGCGAATTGGCCCAGGCCGATTCACTTTCGGCGATGAAATTTTTCGTTGCCGATTATTTATTTATTTATTATATATTTATTTTTTATATTATTTTTTAACTTTACTAATATTACTTTTTTATATTAAAAATTATAAATAATAAATAATAAATACTAAAATAGATATTATTTAATTAAAATACCACAAAAATTATTTTGGACTATATAAAAAATATTGGACCAGACTGGGTCAAAAATTAAGGGTCTACAGTGGTGTTTACACTCATAACATTCAATGAAAGATTATCACCATAAGCTTACTTTTCAATGAAATTTTCACCATTAAATTTCAATAAGTCATCAATCATAAGGTCTTTCATTTGGTTGTAATGGGGCTAAGGCAAGGGTTTGATATTTTGGAGAGTGAGTTTAATCATCAAGTTCGAGAGCACTTCAAGAATGAAGTAAATAATGTACTAATACCAAACAATCCCAAAACACCTTCCACTCGCTTAGCCTTTGACATTAAAACACTTTTTAAGGGAATCCACTTATTTTATTTGCAAGGATAATTCCCAAACTTATTCCAACCCTACCATTGGATCAACATTTCTATTATTATCCTCTTTTTTTATTATTTATTTTTATTTATTTATTTTTTAATCAAAATAGGGTTTGCAACTAAAGAATATAATAATTTACAATTTTAAACCCACTAAATTAAACCCAACACTTTATTTAACACAATGCTCAATCACTAAAGCTCTTAAAATACTCTTGACCTAATGAAAGGATAATAGTTAAAACAAAATGGTTCAAGGCTAATGATGTTGTGAAAAAGAAAGAAAAGGAGACATGAAATAGGTTTAAAATTGGCTAACTAAGATCGAATATAAGGTTGGTCTTTTAAGCTAAAATGGGTACACCTAATTACCTTAATCATATTGATGCCCAATTAAAATTTTTATGTAGTCTCAAAATGCATATCAAAGCAAGTACTAGTAATTTATCAATCAAGGATGTTTACACAAAAAAAGAATAATAAGTTGGTATCCAACTTAAGAGGCTTAATTTTTCATAAGTTTAAAAGGGCAATGCGAGGAATATCCAATAAAATCAACAATGAGCGCCAACTTTATCCAATTCTCAATTTGTGCTTCAAAAATTAAAAGGTCATCTATCAATAAACTTATAACAATTGAACTTATAACATTCTAAAAAATATAAAATAAGGCATTACACTTTAACAAAACAACTAAATTAACAAAATAACTAAATTGAACAAAAAAACTTTGCACCCCACACTTTAAAATCAACATTGTCCTCAATGGAAAAAAAAGCATAATTTAAAAGAAAAAGAGTTAAGGTATAACCTATTTTCCATCGTTTCCCTGTGTGAGACAAAGTGATACCTTAGCCTTTCAACAATAAAACATGAATTATTTAAAGAATGAAATAGCAATAATATAAGATAACAAAAGTTAAAGGTTTAAATAACTAAAATCCATAAGTGAAATAACAACTAAAACATCCAATAACTGAAAATATGAAAATAAATAGTGTTCTCAATAAGTTGAAGCTGGTAGGACCTATGGCGATGGAGGATGTGATGATGATGCAGCCAAAGGGTGAAGGCTAAGAATCTTGGCAAGGTTACTGTTGATTTGCTCGAATTGATTTAAGACTTCTGCATGATTGCAATCCACCTTGCTTTCCAAGGCTGCTATCATACTAATGATCTCGGAATTTTCAGGAATCAGGGCATCTTCATCCAAGTTGAGTGAATCTGAGTCAGACTCCTCATTAATTCGTTGTCTCTTTTATCAGTCCCCTAGTGCACTCGACTCTTCAAAAGCCACCACATAAGCCCCTCCCCTCTTAGTAATCATACGCATTTTCTCAAGAGTGGCTAGGTCAAGCGAGTCACTACCCAAAATTCTTGACATGTTGCAATTATTCGGGTCAAAACTATTATCAAGTGCCATGGCTAGGATGGTCACCAATCCACCAATACGAATTGCCCCCCTTTTTCTATTAGCCACACTATCAAAAACATCGGCTAACCAATAACTGATACTCATAGGTATGGCATTATTAGCACAAATCCAAGAAGAATAGCTCACTATGTTCAACTACTCCATGGCTTTCCTTCCTAGCAAAGAATCCACAAGACATAAAATGATGCAAATATCACCAAGTGGGATTTACCAATTTTGTTGTTTTAGCATATTTGGACACATACATCCCGCCCGATCCTAATGCTCTCCACACAAATTATTGCTTAAAATCCTTTGGCATAGATTTCCCCCCTCTTGATTAAAACCAAAAATATCATTCAAACGTGCAATATCAATCACATAAGGTTTCCCAAGAAATTTAAACCCTAGCCCAGTGTAAAACTTTGATTCATCTCTTTTAATCTTAAGAGAGATTAGAAATTCAATGGTCAGGTCTTGAAATTGCAAAGGATTGAGGGAAACAAATCTCTCCCATCCTAGGTTGTACATATACCTAGTAAAATTTTCTTTAATTTGAAGAGCATTAAGAGATTCTTCACTTACATACCTTGTTGGAAAGAAGCTTCTTGCTATAAAAGTCATTCTTCTTGAAGAAGATGAGGAAGATGATGATGGTTGCCTCCTCTTGTGTTAGGACGCCATTTTGGTTTTTGGCATGTTGAATCTTGGTGAAAATTAAAAGTTGGATTGATTTAATTGAGTTTTTATGAAGGAAAATGGATGATTTGGTGGAAAGCTTGAGGATTTGGGGTGGGTATAGTGGATTGAGAGAGAGAGACAAGAGAGTGAGAGAGAGAGAATGGAGTTTAGAATTTGAAATGGGGAAGAAACTAGAAAAATAGGGCTTTAAAATGGGTTAAAAGCATGTGACAAGGCCAAGTTGAAAATGACTTGAATATGTCATGTTATTTTGGATGGACACGGCCAGTGGCTTGGCTGTGTCCATTGAGTGTGTATGTGTTTGGGCAACTGGGCATCAAATGAGATGGAGGGTGACACGGCTTGGGGCTTGGCTATGTCCATGTAATATCCCATTTAATACCTCAAAATTTTGGAAATACTAATTGTTGAAAATTAATTAAATAATTAGTGTATATGTTTGATTAAGTAAAAAAGAAAAGAGAAAAGGAAGATGTGTATATGTTACGTATATGAAGATATATACAATATATACAAGTCAACCTTTTATTATGGTTAAATGATATTTAATTATTTAATTAGATATTAATATGTTATGATAGTGGAAGATGATATTAAATTATAATATTAAAATTGCTTGGTGGAGATTAAAAGAGGATTTTTGTGTGGTTTTAAGAGGTTTGTGAGTTTAGTGGAGAGTTGACCATTTTCATCTTCTTCTTTCTTCTCTAAGAGGGGCGGCCACCATCTTCATCCAAAGGAAAAGAGATTTTGCTTCTTGCTAACTCAAGCAATTGAAGGATTTCAAGTGATCAAGTTGGAGTTTTAAGGATTTTTCTTCATATTTGGTAAGTTTCCAACTTGTTTCTTTGATTTCCTTTGAGAGTGTGTTTATGAGTTTGTTGGATGTTTGATGTAGTTGTGTTTATGGTTGAAATTGGTATGTTTGAAGTTCTTTTGTCTAGTTTGCTATGATTTTCGGGTTGGATTGAAGAAAAAGGTTAATTTTGGTGAAGAAAATAAGAGTTGTGGATTGTATAAGTTTTGAGTTGTGAAATATGGTTATGATTGTGTATTGTTCATTGTGATTGAGTTGTGTTGATGTTCATACAAGTTTATTGTGGTATTATGATGGTTTTGGGTTGTGTTGGTTTGGAGTGAAAAAGGTTAATAAAAGATGATTTTTTGATGAGGCATTATTATGGTGATATCAGGTTTTTTGGCCTGACATGCCCGGTGACACGGCCATGCCTTTGGATGTGTTGATGGTTCTATTTTCAGTATTGGTGACACGAGCAGTGACACACCCATGTCACTGAGCGTGTCACAGCTTTTGTGATGTTGTAGAATTGACACGTACAGTGACACGCCCATTTCACTGAGCATGTCATAGCTACTGTGTTGTTGGAGAATTGACATGACCATGTTACTGAGTGTGTCATAGCTTCTGTGTTGTTAGAGTATTGACACATGCAGTGACACATCCATGTCACTGAGCGTGTCATAGCTTCTGTGTTGTGGGTTTAGGGCACGATCATGGACACGCCCGTGTTGTTGAGCGTGTCAAGTGTAGAGTTTGCCCTAGATAGTGCTTTTCCTTATTTCCTATGTGTATCACTAAGTGAGTATGTATAATCACCTTAGTTTAGGCTTTGAAGAGATTTGAGCTATCCTAATCCAAGTGTTAAGGGATATCTTGGAAGAGGAGATTGGAATTGGTGTTTGTTGCTCTTAGAGGTAAGTACAAACCTTGAATAATTGTTCATATTTACAAGATATTGGGACTTAACACATTTGGTTGGAAAATGTGTTAAGTTACCTACTACATTGTTGATGCATGAGTAATATGCTATGATTTGCAAAATGTGAACTATGTGAAATATATGATGATGACTCAAAATGTATGGATAATGCAATTTGTTATGGATACACTAATGATAGTATGTGAAGCCATTGGTGATGGCTAAACTGCTATAAATGAGATATTTGAAGCATTGTGCCTAGTTGATCATGAGAAAATGAGAAAGGATTTGTAAATGGAATTATGAAAGAATTGTGTGCCTAGTATGTTATTCAATTTTTAGAGTTTTATTATTGGTAGCATGCCTAAAAAGTAACAATTCCTTGAAGCTGGGTTGGGCTTGGTCCTTGAAGCCTAGTTGGGTGTTACATGATGTAGCAGACCCTTGAAGCTGGGTTGGGCCTAGTCCTTGAAGCCTAATTGGATGTTACATATGAGGTAATCCTCATTGTGATTATGATTCACCTTCAGGCTAGACAAATGTTGTTATATTGGACTAAATCAATAACTCTGGAATTTGAATAGCATATTAGATCCTTTTGGGCCCATGCTTGTCTTTGCTTTAATGTGAATTATGAATGGTGAAATAATTGAGCAATATAATGAGATTTAATGTTATGAAATATGATATCCTTGTGGATTGTTTCTAGTTCTTGAAAGTTTGACATTGGCATTACATTTGAACTACTTTGTTATCAAAGTTTGTACCACTGAGCTTTTGGCTTAGCGTGATTGTGATTCATCGCGCAAGTGACAGGGTAGATCCGGTTGAGCTGGAGAGTTTAGCTAGACTGAGTCGAGTCTAGGCTTGTGATCTCTTTTGAGGAGTTGATTGTCGGACGTCGAGATTAGAGACGAACTGCCAGCATATATATATATTGATTTTGATGTATATAAAAATGTATATTCCGCTGCTTATAAAAAAAATATTTTGGATAAACTTTTGGGTAATGAAGATGCATATATGTTTTAACCAGAAATGTTTCATCTATTATTTTTATGATATCAATTGTATGTTTTAAATTTATACAAATTTTATAAATAATGATTTGATTGCTTAAAATGGTTGTGACATTCTTGTATCCTCTATACATAAATTACATAAATGAGGGTATATAGTGTACACATATTGGGCATAAGAGTGTACAGTCAATGTGACACGGCCATGGACACAGCCACAAACACAGCCAAGTCTCCTAGCTGTGTCCACTCCTATAAAACTGGGCATTTTTTTGGAATTTTGTCTACCACTGCCATTTTGGCTTTCATTTTTGAATTTTTTTTATTGTTTAACTGTGTCACCCAAGTCTAATAAATGCAATCTTTCTTTATATCTTTTCATCAAAATAAAATACCGATCATAGCACTCATTTCCATTCTCTTTAAACCAAAAACAAATTTTAAATTTCAAAACACAAAAATTTAATTATGAAAAGAAATACAAACTAATGAGTTGCCTCCCATTGAGTTCTTCTTTAATGTCATGTTGCTAGACATCATTGCATCATTCCATAATGAACACCATACTTTCCACCGTTTTTGCAAATTTGAGTTCTTTAAAATAGGGCTTCAACCTTTGTCCATTCACCTTAAACATCTCATTGGTTTTCAAATTTAGTAATTTAATGACTCCATAGGGAAATGTTTGAACTACTTGACATGGTCCACTCCAACGGGACTTTAATTTTTTTGGAAAATAACTGCATCCTTGAATAAAATAAGAGGACTTTCATTCCCAATTCAAGGGTCCTTCTAAGGATCATTTTGTCATGCATAGCTTTAGTTTTCTCCTTGCGGATCCTTGCACTTTCATAAGCCTCGTTCTTAAGCTCATCAAGCTCAAAAATTTTCGACATCCTTTGCTCTTTTGCTCCATCCAAGTCCATATTTATGGCCTTGATTGCTAATAAGCTTTATACTATAATTCTACCAGTAGGTGGCAAGCCTTGCGAAAGACTAATTTATATGGACTCATTCCCAATGGTGTTTTGAAAGCTGTCCAATAAGCCCACAGTGCTTCCAAAAGTCGGATTGACCAGTCCTTTCTCGTCGTGCTCACCGTCTTCTCCAAGATCCCTTTAATCTGCTTGTTGGATATCTCAGCTTGTCTGGATGTTTAGGGGTGATATGGGGCAGCCCATCTTGGTCATCAACCTTTCAAACCATTTGTTGCAAAAATAGCTTCCTTCCATCATTCATGATTGCCTTGGGGGTCCCAAACCTGCTTAAAATATTTTCCTTCAAGAGTTTCAACACAACATTAGCATCATTAGTCCTAATGGGGATAGCTTCAACCCACTTGGATGCATAATCTACTACAAGAAGGATATATTCAAAACCAAAGGACTTGGGCAATGGCCCTCTGAAGTTTATTCCCCACATATTAAAAATTTCTACAACAACAAAAATATTGACAGGCATTTCATTTCTTTTGCTAATGTTCCCTACTCTTTGGCATCTATTACATCTTATATAAAAATTATAAGCATCCATGAAAAGAGTAGGCCAATACAAACCACTTTGAAGAACTTTCTCGACAGTTTACTTTCCTCAAAAATGCCCTGCACAATACATGTTGTGGAAATATTGCAGCACTTTTATTTGCTCTTCTTTTGGCACATATCTTCTGATAATTTCATCTCTGCAGATTCTAAACAAATATGGTTCATCCTAAAAATAGTACTTATAGCAATGCAAAAACTTCTTCTTTGCCTGAAAATTCAAATCTATCCTCACTACACCACAAGAAAGATAGTTAGCAATGTCGGCATACCATGGTGCTTGAGTTAAAGCAAACAAGTGTTCATCCGGAAATTTTTCAAAAGCATTTTTACAAGCAATTTCTACATCATTATCATGTGAGTTCAATCTAGAAAGATGGTCAGCTACTACATTCTCACTTCCTTTCCTATCTTTGATTTCAGCATCAAATTCTTACAACATCAAAACCCATCTAATGAGTCTAGGTTTTGCTTGTGGTTTAGTCAATAGGTATTTGAAGGCTGTGTGGTCTGAAAATACTATGACTTTGGAGCTTATCAAGTAAGATCTAAATTTGTCAAGTGCAAATATCACAGCTAACATTTTCCTTTCAGTGGTTGTGTATTTCACTTGTGCATCATTTAAAGATAAACTTGCATAACAAATTACACAGATCAATTTATTCACTCTTTGGCCCAAAACGGCTGCAATGGCATAATTCAATGCATCACACATGATTTCAAAAGGTAAGTCCCAATTAGGGCCAATAATTATTAGGGCAGAAGTAAATTTTTCTTTTAAGATTTTAAATGCTTCTAAGGACTTTTCATTAAAAACAAATGGAACGTCTTTTTTAAGTAAATTGCACAAAGGAAGTGAGATTTTAGAAAAATCTTTTATGAACCGCCTATAGAATCCAGCATGCCCCAAAAAACTTCTAATCCCTTTAACAGATGTGGGTGGTGGTAGATTCATGATCAAATCAACCTTAGCTTTGTCTACCTCAATACCCTTATGGAAAATAACATGTCCTAAAATAATGCCATGATAAAACATAAAGTGACTCTTTTCCTAACTCAAGGTAAGATTGCATTCAATACATCTTTCAAGTATAAGAGTCAACTTATATAAACAATCATCAAAAGAATTACCATAGACAGAGAAGTCATCCATAAATACCTTGATGCAATTATCTAACATATCATAAAAAATGGAAAGCATACATCTTTGAAATGTCCCTGGTGTATTGCAAAGTCTAAATGGCATCCTCTGAAGGGAAAATGTCCCAAAGGGACAAGTGAAAGTTGTCTTTGGTTGATATTTCGGCACTATAGGGACTTGGTACTAACCTAAAAGACCATCAAAAAATAGTAAAAAGCATGTCCAGATAATCTATCAAGCATTTGATCAATAAATGGTAAAGGAAAGTGATCTTTCTTAGCGACATTATTTAATTTCCTATAATTTATGCACATTCACCACCCTGTTTGAGTTCGTGTAGGTTCCAACTCTCTCTTCCATTTTGGACCACAATCAACCCTGCTTTTTTTTTGGTACAATGTGTACGGGACTAACCCACTCTCTATCGGTAATGGAGTAAATTACCCCTTCATCAAGCAATTTGAGAACCTCTTTTTTTACTACTTCACTCATATTAGGTTTAAGCCTCCTTTGAGCTTCTCTCACAGGTTTAAGCCCCTCCTCTAAAACTATCTTGTGCATGCATATAGAGGGACTAATACCTTTGATATCACTCAACCCCCAACTAATGGCTCTCTTGGATTTTTTCAACATTCTCACAAGTTTATCTTCTTCATCACTACTAAGAGTAGCAGAGATTATCACTAGTTTAGAGTTATTCTCCCCAAGAAAAATATACTTCAAATGCTTTGGGAGTTCTTTAAGTTCAATCCCTTTTGGTTGAATCTCATCTTTCTCAGTTTCAAGTTCCTCATCATCATCCTCATCATCCAACATGGACTTGCATTTCTTAATCTCCTCATTAGAAATCTCAACTCCTTTGCCAAAGTTAGGGCCCTTTCTAGCTTGTCTTCACTACTTTCTTGCAAGAAAACTTCTTGGACAGCAAGATCAGTAAAATCAATAAAAGAACAATCTTCATACACAGCAATAGTGGGAATAAGAGAAGTGTTAAAAATTAAAAATTCTACAGTTTGTTCCAAAATAGTCATAGTCAATTTTTTCTTTTTAACATCAATTAAAGTATTAGTTTTATCCATAAAAGGCCTCCCTAATAAAATTGTATGTTCTGAATCCCTAGAGATTTCTATCCCCATATATAAGACAATAAAAATCAACGGGTATGATCAAACCTCCTACCTTAACTAGATCATCTTCTATGATTCCCTTAGGGTATCTTAGAGTTTTATCCGTAAGTTGAAACACCATTTTAGTTGCTTTGAGTTCCCCTAGCTCTAGTTTCAAGTAAATGGAGTATGGCATCAAGTTTATACTAGCTTCTAGATCATAGATCCTAATAGTTTCTTTCCCATTCTCCGTAGAAATATTAACTATGAAGCTCCCAGGATCCTTTAGCTTAAGAGGTAACTTATGTTGTAAAATAGCACTTGTTACTTCTGAGACTATCACCTTCTCATCCAACTCATACTTTTTCTTTTAAGTGTTTAGCTCCTTAAAGAATTTGGCATAAGATGGCATATTTTTAACCACCTTAAGTAAGGGTAGGTTAATACTTACCTTTGAGAGCATATTATAAATTTTAGAAAATTATTTATCATGCTTCTCATTTTATAACCTACTTGGAAAAGGAATTGGCAGTCTGTAAGGATTTGGGTATTTGTGCAGCTTTGGTACAATGGATGCCTCCTCGCTATCCTCCTTCGGCTCATTTGGTTGTGCTTTGCCTTCTTGCATTTCCTCGCCATTTTCTTAAATTGTATCTGCATCTAAAGAATCATCAACTTTATTATCACTAATTTTATTATCAAATACCTTACCACTTCTTAAGACCATGATTGCCTTGGCTTGCTCCAGTTGACTCAAAAATTTTCATTTTTGATGGGCTTGAAGTTGATTATCCAATTGACCCACTTAAGTTTCCACCTTCTTAAGTGATGCTTCCAAAGAGTCAAACTACTTGTTATTCACTTCTTGATTTTGAGTGCGTATTTGAATGAAGGCATTCAAATTTTCTTCAAGAGAAGGTTTCTTAACTTACATGTGATTTAAAGTTTGCCCTTGGAAGTTGGGTCCTCTTTGATAAGGTTGGAAAGGTGGTTGAGGTGGAACTTGTTATTGATTCTTCCATGAAAATTTTGGGTGATTTCTCCAACCAGGGTTATAAGAATTTGAATATGGGTCATTCCTTCCTCTTTGTTGGAACCCTTCAAAGCATAAACATGCTCTTACCCTTCTTGGAATAGATCAAAGCTTGAAGGTAACACAATTGCATGATATCCTACAATGCCACAAGATGCGCATGATTCTTGGCTTGACATTGGCAAGTTTCCTCTAGCATTTAGAAATTTCACTTGTCTTGTCAACTTTGCAATTTGTCTTACCATTTCTAAGTTTATATTCAACTCATGTGCTCCTCTTTTCCTTTCTCCAATACTCTTTTACTATGAATTTGCTCCCAACATCTCAAATAATACAACCATTTCCACAGCTGTCTTTTCACCCATTGCACCACCTGCTGCATTATCCATCATGTTTTGACATTTTTGAGCAAGTTCATCATAAAAGAATTGATTGAGCAATTATTATAGATAATAATGATGAGGGCATTGAAACAATAAGGATTTGAAGAGATCCCATGCCTCATGGAACGGTTATCCATCAAATTAGGTGAAAGTTGCAATACTCCCCCTAAGCTCCTTTGTCTTTTGGTATGAATAGAATTTTCCCAAAATTTTGTTGTAGACGTCGATCCATGTGGTTAATGAATTTTTTGGTAATGTCATCAACCAAGCCTTTGCCCTGTCCATCAAACTATATGGGAAACATCTTATTTTAAGTTCATCCTCCTTTAACGCTTGCAAAGGAAATGTAATATCCCAAACTATACCCTAGAATTTTGGAATGTTTATTGTTGTAATTGGATTTAATGATATAAAGTATATATATATGATTAAGTGGAAAGAGAGGAAAAGAGGAGTGTGTATATGTTGTATATATGGAGATATATACAACATATACAAGTTAACATTTATTGATGGTCAAATGGGATGATTAATTATTTTAAATAGGAATTAATGTAAGTGGAATATGATATTTACATTATTATATATATTAATTTCTTGGTGGAGGTTAATTGGAGATTTGAGTGGCTAAAAGTAGAGTAGTATTGACTTTTCTATCATCTTCTTCTTTCTTCTTTTGGGTTAGCCGACCATCACCATTGCTAAGGGAAAGAGAGGTTTTGTAGCTTCCTAACTCAAGATTGAAGGTGTTTCATGTGATCAAGTTGGAGTTCTAAGGATTTTCTTCATTTTTGGTAATTTTCCAACTTGTTTCTTTGTGTTCTTTCGGAGTTTGTGTATTTGAGTTTGGTGAATGGTTGTTGTAGATGTATTTTTGGTTGATTTGGTATGTTTGAAGTGTTTGGTCTTATTAGCTTTGATTTTTGGGGCTTGATTGAAGAAAATGTTATGTTTGGTGAAAAGAACAAGAGTTGTAGATTGTGTATGTGTTGAGTTGTAAAATATGGTTGTGATTGTGTGTTGATGTATATATTGCGTTGTTTTGATGTTATATAAGTTTATTATGGTTTAATGATGGTTTTGGTTAAGTTTGTTTGGAGTGGAAAAGGGTAAAAGAAAGATGATTGTTGGATGTGGTGTTTTTGGTGTCGAAATTAGGTTTTTGGCCTGACACCCCCAGTAGCATGGCCATGTCCTTAGGCGTGTCATTGATTCTGTTTTCAGTGTGTGTGACACGAGAAGTGACTCCTTCAAAGGTGATTCCTCTATGTCACCCATTTCTACCTTCGTGTTCTCCACATATTGCTCTTCGGTTTCTTCTCCTTCTTGTCCCAAAGGATCCACTCCCTTGATTTTTGGAAGTCTATGAATATCGTCTATATATAGAACAAGTTCATTTCTTTGGGACCTTTGTCTTTGTATAAATCACCTGGGCAATTCAAAAAGAAAAACTTAAAACAATTAGACAATTAAAATAAAAGAATTGAACTACTACTAACAATTGCCTTCCCTGGCAACAGCGGCAAAAACTTGTTACACTTGATTAATTACTACTACAAAGCAACACTCTCAAGTATATGAGGTTATTGTAGCAACGGTGATTGCCCCAAGGTCATCTCACAAGGAAGGAATTATTTTGAAATAGTATGATTTAAACAAAATAATTAAAAGGATAAGTGTGCATTGTTTGCAATATTGTTGAAATCGTAGTAAAAGTAAAATTGCAAGAGAATAATTATCGGTGTGCTTATAATTGGTTTAATTCATGGAAAGGTACTTAGGGTTGTAGATCAATTTAATCAAAGCTTGATTCTCAAATTATCAATTAATATTACCTTGTAATTTAATTTGTTCCTTGAGTTTAATTAGTCAATTATCAATTCATTAGTTTTCACATTCATGAATTAACAACAACCAATTATTTTAAATTTATAAATTAATAGAACCCCAAAAATTATATTTCTAATTCATTCTTAGGGTGGTTGAATACATAGTTCCAACATCAAATTTCACCTCTCGGTTCTTCATTCAATATCTATAGATCAATAGGTGGCCAATCTATCAACCTAACATTAAATCCAATTCAATCAACCAATACCAAGGTATATTAATAGAAATATCAAATCAAATCATTCAATCGAATCTGCTATAAACCCTAGGCATGAGTAGATTAGCTCATCATCAATTTAAAATAAAAATTCATCTCAATATAAATCAAATCATAATTATCCATTGAAATATTAATGTTTATAACAAAACAACAACAATCTAGAAATGAATTAAATGAGAGAATATGAAAAAACCCCTTGAAGATGCCAAGAGTTGAACTTCTAGTCTTCCTCCTAGATCCACTTTGAATATGATAAAGAACTCACAAGCCCTCTTGGATCAATGGCTCTTACTCTTGAAAGATGAAATGAAAACCTTCAAACCCTAACCTTCTCAAGAGCTTGTTCACCCAATTTTTATCCGAAAAATGTTGTCTTATTTATGAAAGAAGTTGAAGATGGAGAGACAATGAAGGTGAAGGTGATTATGTCAAAAATGGTATTTTTCAAAATAAATAACCAATAAACAAAAAACAAGATGAAAATATGATGGAGTGTGTAGAATATAAATGTTGAATAGCCTCCAACGTATGTGTATCTCCCCTTTCCCTCCAATTATTTTCCATTCTTAAGGTACCAAGGAATGTTTACCAACTCACTACACTCCTCTTTCTCTCCCCCCCCCCCCTTTTCTTCATTATTAAATATTTCATCCATAAAACCATTCACCTTTTACTCCTTTTTATTATTTCTTTACAAAAGATAATGCTTGTTGTCTCCCACTTGTCCCTTAACTCGTGCAAAAAATTCAAAGAATTCACATAGGACATGGCCAAGCCATTAGTGACTTAGCCGTGTCACTCAAGTTTTCACTGGACACGGCCAAGCCATTAGGCCATGTCCATGGCTGCCTTAAAATGTCCTCTTCTCTTTCTAGGTGTGACACAGCCAAGGCCCTAGCCATGTCATGTGACACGGCCAGTGGCTTGGCCATGTCTTATGCTTGTGCTCTCCACTGTCTCTCTGCTTCTTTGTAATTCTACTTGGTGTTCTTCAAGTGGGACAGGGCCAAGGCCCTGGCCGTGTCTCTTGAATGTGTCCTCCTCTGCCTAAATCTTCTCAATGACATACCCAAGCCAACTTGTCCTGAATGTGTCACTTGCTTGTTCCTTTTTATTATTGCCTTTGATGAGGGATAGGGCCATTAAGTGTCTTGGTTTTGTCATGTGTTTTTCCAACAATTTTTATCCATCAAAGTGAATTAAAGTTCTATATTTGCACTTCAACCTAAATCAAACACTTCAAGCAATCTTTAAACACAAATTAAAGGAAAAATTAATTAGAAGTCAATAAAATTTCCCTAAAAATATAAACATAAATGATTGAAACAACCATAATGGGTGCGATCATACTAGCACTAATGCATAGTCTCCTATTAAAACTCCAAAGTTAAACATGCTTGGGCGAGAGTAGTACTAAGATGGTTGACCTCTTGGGAAGTTTTCATGTTACACCTCGATCAATTTTTTTCTAGAAAATATTTTTTTTCCATTAACCACGGTCCTTCGTATTTTATGCAGGCCAAAAATAAATCCTTTTTTTCTTATCATAATATCACCCGCCGAATCGCAATTATCACACCACCTTGCTCCTTTACTCGGATTAGAGTCTATCTGCTCCCCCTGATGTAAGAGCAGAGGAGTGCGAGAGAGTGGAGGATGGTATCCTAGGCCAAGGGATAGACAGAAAGGGCAAAAGCGAGGACGTAGGCATGGAAAATTCTATGGGGTGCAATGAGAAGAATAGCGTAAATAAAATTTTTGCACATACCATGTCTGGCACACATCCTATGCTCCACTTCTGGCATTAACTCATTGATAGCTAGAATTAATCCATGTTTAAAAAAAAACCATATACATAACAAACAACTTTGGTTTAAGTAAACTTTACCTTTTGCATATCTGATATAAGAATTAGTCCTTCACCTATACCAAGACATAAGTCCTGAATCAATATCCTTATAAACCATCTCTATATTTGCTTTGATTCCATATCTGCCACAGCCCAAGCAATCGGAAACATCTGCTGATTCCCATCTTTAGGCACAACAACAGGGAGTTTCCCCCTATAAGCTCCTTTGAGGAAACATATATCTATTCCAATCATCTTTCTACAGGCTTTTAGCCAGCCTCTTTTCATTACATTAAAATAGATATAAAACCTTTGAAAAATTCTCTTTCCAGCTTCACTCTTATCATCAATCTTGACTACACATATGGACCTACGTTAGTCTCCAAAATTTTGTCAACATAGTTCTATAGTCTAGCATACTCAGCCCTCTAATCACCCATGTATTTACTTAATACCTTAAACTTGGCTCTCCTACAAACTATCCTACCCACATATACTTACAATTCCTTCTTATAAATCTCTTGAATCTCTCAAATCCTACTCCCTGGTTGTGAAATAAATCTATCCTTGAAATGGTTGGCTATAAACTCAGAATTACAAAGCCTATTTTTATTGGTCTTGAGCATTTATGGACTAGATGATATGTTTTGACTATAAAATCTTAAATATTTCCATTAGTACTTGCAAATAGCAACCAAGGACAGCCCTCATGTAAACACTTAATCCTTACTCTATGTGGTTCATTTGGCATAAGAATCAATTGGACTCCCCTTTTCATGCCATAGTAAGTTACAACTCTCCTAAACTATTTCACACCCTCAATGACCATATCTAACTGAAACCATGAAGTTTCAGAGCATCATAATGCAATCTCCTACTCTTTCTCCTAACAGGTATATCATCCTTATCAGCTTCTAAATCACTCTCACAACTATCTGGATCTGAACTCTCATAAAATGGTTCATCTCCTTCTATCTTGCCTTTATACCCTCTTCTTTCTCTCCCTAAGTCCTCAAAACCAAGATCATTACCAACCTCTCCAAGTTGAACAATGTTGATAGTTCTCTCTTTCCTTATTCTGCCCTTTCTATTTTTCCTAGTTGTCTCCCTGACAACCCTAAACTCATCATAATCATCACTACAATCCCTTAACACATCTTCCTCTACATTAGCATCATCATCTTTAAAATATCCCCCACTGTCAATTGAACTTTGTGAAACATCTAAAACCTCAGCCCCATAATCTAAATCTTTAGAGTCACTGCCATTTACACTTCATTCCGCCTCCTCGGACACATGAGATTCAACACTCTCATATTCCTATACATTACTATCCACTTCATGACCTAAATACTCTCTAATTATTTATGCATCTCTCTCACCCTTATTACCCAAATCCTCTCTAATTATTTCTGCCCCTCTCTCAACCTCAGTACTAAAGAAACTGTCTTCCTCAAATGGAGGTTCAACTGAAGCATTTAAGTTGCTAGTTCCTTAATTAGTGGTTACCCTAGTTTGTCTAGGAGGTTTATTTAAAGTGGACTCCACCTCATTCAGACCACTCATACTACCTACAGTAAAATCAGTTTGACTAGGCTCAATTACCCCACATGCTAGCTTGGTATTTGGTGGGCATACTATAAGACCCTTATACTCTATACGTATAGTACATATACCTCATATACGTATAATATGTATATAGAATACAAGAGTGGTATAGAAATAACTGTAGAAATACTCTCATTTGATAATTTATAAAACATAACATGATAATTGCATATAGATTAAGAGAATAAGTTTAGTAAAATATAATTAGATTAATTTATAAAAGGAAATCTCTGGGATAATTTTGCTAAATTTTTATTTGTAATTTCAATAAATCCTACATTATTAAAAACACAACTTGCATAAAAATTACACTCCCAATAACACATTTTCATCAAACTACCACTACATTAATTTATCAACCTAAAACTTCATTTTTAAAACATTACTTATCTTAACTACATATATATATATTCATAACATTCCCAAAATTCACTTAATATACACAAGATGTGTTATGATTATACAAAAACTAAAGTACATAATAACATAATATATACTTGTATGCAACATCTTCCAAGTTGGTCTTGTGGCACACACACAACCTCTAAGTCTCAACCATAATCTGGACCACCTTGATCCGCAGTCCTATCACCTATGTGATATAGATAACTACGCTAAGCCCGAAAGCTTAATGGTGTACACTTTGATAAAAAAAATAATTATTTAAAACAAATGTATGTCTTCATGTTATAAAAATGTACTATGTTTCATTCAAAATACAATGATCACCAAATAATCATATTTAACATACTTATCACTAGCACACATATTGGGCCCAACAACCTCTATACAATTTCCAAGTCTAGTCTCTAGACCTAGCCCTGCTCAAGTCTATACTCAAGCTCAATCTCAGGACCTAGCTCTACTTAAGTCTATCAACTTATACAATACCAACATCGCCTTTATGGAATAAGAAATTGTATAGGGTTAACAAATACACAATATTTCTTTAATGTATTATATCTTAATTACACATTATCACTTTTTCATAAACTTACACATAATCCAAGAGATTAACTCATATTTCATTTATTACTTCCCATTCACAAAGTATAACCATGAATCACTTTTAGGACTTCCTTGGCCTAACCATACAAACCAAACAACAAATATTATTCAATTAAAATCATTTCCATGTTTAATTTATATAAAACCATCATTGTATAAACAATTTGTATCAAAATCCTAATAGCATCCTAATTTCTCAACTTATTACCTTTTCCAAACTTCACCCTAACCAACTCTTCTCCATCATCCAACTATAAAATCATTTTACTTACTTAATCAAATAACCTCAAAATAACTTATTTCTACAATTATATCAATCTCCATCAAAAATTCTAATTTCACTTAACCTCCCCATAACACTATCTTCATCGAAATCAATTCATTACATTAATCAATCATAAAATTACTATATATACATTAAAACAACATTAAATCCAGCCTTTACAATAATTATAAACAACCCTACTAAAAACCCTAATTTCACATATTCATTCCCAAAACCCTAACTTCACCAGTCTTACTCTTCTTCACCTACTGATCATTAAATCATCATATATCCACTATATTAACTCCATTACTATCAATTTTAACAATTTACATAAATTTCTTTCTCTGCCTAAATCGTACATATCTCAAAATTTTAAGAAACAAGCTTAAAAGAGAAAATACTTACTTAAATTCTTGATTTTTCTTCAAAATCAACTTGAATTCCTTGAAATTCTTGCAAAATTTTAAGTATTTAAAGAAGCAAAAACCCTCTCTCCCTCTTTAGGAAATTTCAACCATCACATGAAAAAGAAGAAGAAGAAGAAGACTCTTTTTTTATTCTCTTCTTCATTTCTATCCATATATATTAATTAACTATTTATTTAATTAAATATTTAATTATTTTTCTCTTTAATTCTCATCCATATATCTTATTTCTTTCTTTGACTTTTATTTATTTATTAATCATCATTATCGTCATCTTCCAACCATAATTACATATATAATGTACACTTTATGTATATGTTATGTTTATCTATATATATGTATATATAATGTATATTTTAGGTATATGTTATATACCTTTATATACTCTTGTTTACATCATATATATTATGTATACATTATGTATACAATATATATTTATATATATTACATTTATACCTTATATCTCTCTCTTTCAATATATTAACTAACCCTCTATATAAATTATTTAATTGTATGTAAAATTATGGATGTCACGTACACTTCTAGTTGAGAAACCACATAGGCCACATAGACATCAACCACCTCACCATTTTTCCAACCCCTAGCCATTTCAAACAGGACTTTATCACTCAACATTATGAAATCTTCATCTATTGGTGCCTTACAGTACATAGAGTTCATAACATCATAACAATAACCCCTTAGACAATCACTAAGTTCAAACATGGACACTTTATCAACATCAATTTCATCCATGCTAATTGTTCCACCAACATAACTGCATTTTCTATTTCTACGTATAAATCAGACCCCAAGGTGCCATCTTACTTAAATTCACACATCATCCATGTATAACATAACCCACTGCTCCTAACAATTGTAATTCCTAAACTATATTATTTAGATTTTCACCTTTAACAAATAATAAACCCTAGCATAGACATTAACCCCTAACTTCCCCACTTAATTACCAAAACACCATTAACTTGCAAAACACCTAAAAAACTAAAATCACAAACCTCATACAACATGCAGCTCACACGATTCAAAGAAATCACTAACCTTTTATCTTCAAAAACCAAAAAAGTTCTCCACACAGTCCACTTGTTTCCAATTGCTCATAAATTAAGGCCAATCAAGTGATTATAGTAATTCAATATACACATACAACTTTCCAACCTCACCATTTTAAGGGAAAAAATTTGGGTTCTATAGCTTGATTTAATAGATTATAAAGTTAACATGTTAGAGAGAAGGAGAAAAAATTAGGTTTCAGGCAAACTAATGAGCAATTATACAAGGTGAGCTAATGGTTTCTAAAGAAAAGGCATTGCAACACACGTGTAATTCACACAGAATAATGAGTCGACAACAGATGCTCCAGGTGTTAATAATACCATTTTTAAAGTTTTAAGGTGTGTGATAGGATACCAAAAAAGTACAGGGTGCTGATAAGTTCTTTCTTACAAGTATAAGGGTGTAATTATGTATTAAGTCTAACAAATTATTTATATCTATTACATCTATTGATGGATAATGTATTTTATGTCATAGAAGAAATCTTAGTTTTAATTATATTATAAAAGTATGTACCACTAGACTATATAGCTTATAGCGACCAAATTTTATCTCATTGGTCAGTGAGAGAGGAAGCCCTAATAGATACGAGCAAATCTAGGATCTAAGGATGATTTTAAGGATAGAGTAACTTGCCACAGGACCAATCTTGCCAATGCAGCATTACATGTATAGTTTTGCATTTAGCACACCTTGGTTTTGTACATTATAATATATATCTATATGCAAACAAGGATTTATAATGTTAGGTGTATATCAATATTGTATTCTATTTGTTAAAACTTGGATGTGAAATGGAGTACGTGTTGATTTTGAGAAATTTAAATTTTAGGAGTGCTTTTCTATAATTTATGAGTTTTGAAATTTTGGATTTTTATGAATTTATAGATGAAACTCTAGCGAAATTATCTCAAAAAATTTTATGTAATTAAATCAAGCCAAGTTTCGAATAGATTTATTTAATTGCTATATATATTTATAAGCTTACAATACTTAAACTTTTGAAAAGCTTTTATTTTGGTACTAAGGTATTAAATGTGTGATTCTACAATTGACTACAGTAACATCATTGTATTCTATATTTGTATTTCATATATATAGAATATATGTGTGCTATATGAATCAATCATGGTTGGTGCAGTTGTTGAAGGTGCCAAGACTCTAGTTGAAATCCTTAAGGGGATTCAATTAGAGCAAAGGAAATTGTGAGAAAGTCAAGATAGTTTGTCTCGAACAATTTTAGGAACCCAAAATAGCAGAACTTAGTCCTGCAGGTGAGTCTCTCAGGACCGAAAGTACAGTCTTGGATAGGGAAAAATATCATGGAAGAGCACGAACA
This sequence comes from Garcia nutans, assembly GCA_947685225.1. Classification (NCBI taxonomy): domain Eukaryota; kingdom Viridiplantae; phylum Streptophyta; class Magnoliopsida; order Malpighiales; family Euphorbiaceae; genus Garcia; species Garcia nutans. The sequence goes on along the minus strand of CANTUV010000003.1, from coordinate 6,642,491 downwards.
GCATCTCCTAGCCCTCATATTTGAGAAACCACCCCATCCTTGAGGACAAGTTGAAGATAGATACGTACCCTTAAGAGAAGAGGAGTCGAATGGTGGAACAGGCAAATCTAGGAGAAACCAAAATCATTACACTTAAGGAGGTCCTCCCCTTCATCAGGTTTTTACCACTACCACTCAAAGAATCATACTATCCTGTATAAAGTAGGAAATTTAGCTATTGGTGGTCCTGCCATAGTTAAGGCACATAATTGCCAACCTCTACCTCAAACCCCTAGACATTAGCTACCAGGTTAATATTCGGGCAGTGTGCGAGATGGTGCAAGAACATTGTGGACCTAGCCTGAGGCAAATTAGCCAACCAAAATTTTTTAAGCCATGTCCAGAGGTAATCGATAAAGAAACCTAATATCCTCATGGGTATAGGATTCCAGACCTAGTTCTCTAAAGAGGATGGTCAGTCAACATTGGAACACATTGTTAGGTTCTCTATCCAATATGGAAGGACCTAAAATAGAACACATAGTATCGCATGGCATTTTCAAGTGCTTTAAAATTCCACTCTGTCATGATTGTCCTACTCTTATTGCAAAATCAACAATGTCTTGAGAAGCTCAGAATCTCACAAGAAGGTCCACAGTCTTTAGTGCGATCCTAACACCAGCAGGCACGACCATTCCCCTATTGGGAATTCACTGCAAGAACAAGTGAAAATTGCAACCAATATGCAGTGGAAAAAAAATTTTCCAAACCCAAGATCATCCCATATTAATTAAAATTGAATTAAAGGAAGAACATACAAGGTTTAGAGATTATACCTAATAGTTCTTCACAAATTCTTCACATTCTCTTCTCGTTGGGTTATTGCAAACCACAACAATCTAGGGAACGGATTGTGCAAGCGGGGATTTTTGCCCCCACTCCCGGTGGAATGGTTCTTGCGACTTCGGCACTGTTTAGGCTCGGGGCCTTAGAGAACACGGACCTAGGTCCGAAGAAAATGGAGTCGCCACCCAGACGGGCCGGGAAAAAGAAAGGGACGGATGACTCAATTCCTAAGGATTCCCCAACCCCCTAATGGATTCGGAAAGTTGGGTATGTGTGGGGAAGGTGAGAAATGGCCCAGCACCCCCACAACGCCCAGTTCATTGGAACCGGCCTCCTTTACAGGTCTTAATATTATAAAATTCTTAAATAAAACAACATTATCCAAATTACACACAATAATTAAAATAAAGCATCGATATATTGAAAATCAAAATAATGTCCAAGCAAAATAAATAAATGGACACCCATCTGAAGATGAAAACATGCCCTTACATAATCCATGCCTAAATAGGACACATACTGAAAGGTAGAAATATGTCCTTTACATTGGTTCTAAAATAGAAAAGCAATTTAAATTACATGATATTTAACTAATGAGGTACCCACCAAGTGGAAACATACCTCTTACAATATTTGGAAATCTAAGTAAATCGATAAAAGTAAATAACCATTCATAATAAATAAATCATTCATCAAAGATATTAAACATCAATCAAAATATAAACAATCATCCATGATGATTTAAATAAACCAAGCATTTAACTTAAATAAATCAAAGCATATAAAATTAAATAAAGCAAGTAAAGATTCAAGTTAGGGCTACTGTTTCTATTTAAAATTCTTTAATTAATACTTTAGGGTATTGGAATAAGCTACTGTATGTTTTAAAGGAATTGAAATGAATTAAAGTTTTATAATTTAAGAGGTTGATAAAGTTCTTTAATTAACCAAATTAGTGTTTGAGTGGTAAAATCATGAAACTAGGGTTTGGGCTCTTCAAAACTTTAAGTTTATGACTATTAGCTACTGAATTATGATTTTTAAGCTTACTGTGTAAAATTATAACATTTATGTTTATAAGGTTTTAAAGTTTAAAGGATTAGGGTTTAGAAAAAATAAGGTTTAGGTTAGCTAGTTTAAGGTTTACTGTTTTGTTTTAAAGTTGAATTAGGGTTTTAGAATTTTTGAATTAGGGTTTCGGAGAATGCATTAGGTTTTAAGATTTGAAAATCAATTGATAATTTTATGAAACTTTATGAAAATAAACAAAATGATTTAAGGTTTATAGAAACAAAAAAGATATTTTTTAGGGTTTATGGAAAGAAAACAGATTTAATTTAGTATTTTGAAAATTTGGAAAAGCAAATTAGGGTTTTGAGATTTTGAAGAAACAAAGATAGCAACTTTAAGATTTTTGGAAAACAATATAAGTTGCACCAAAATTGCTCCTAATTTTAGCTGATGTGAAAAAAATATAAAGAAATTAGAATCTCATACCTTATTTTGTAAGTTGCACCAAATTTGCTTCTTAGATGAACAAGCTCAAAAGACCAGCCTTTTGCCTTTTGAATCCCTTAAATCGTGTTTCTGCTACTTTAAAAATCAATTGAATTCAAGCTTTTCCCTCGCGGATTTGGATTTTCTTTTTCACTATCCCTTTCGGCCTCCCTAATTTCATTGCCTTTGGTCCTTATTTATAGTGGTTTGATATAGTTTATTCCTAATTAGTCATGGCAACTAATGTTAATAAGAAATGGAAATTGAAACCTAATTGAATTAGGTTTCAAAAAATTTGCGTCGGAAAAAATTGCGCTGCCGAAAAAAATTACCGCAGAAAAGAATGCGCTGGAGAAAAAAATCTACCTCAGGAAATTGCGGCAGTGGGCGGGCTGCGGGCAACCATTTTGCTCGCAGGAAAATCCTGCGAGAGAAATAGGAAAGCTATTTCGCCCGCATATTTTTTCCGACGCAAATTTTGGACTAAATAAAACATATTGGACTGGATTGGGTCAAAATTTAAGGGTCTACAGTTTGCCCCCTGCTTGAAAAATCTGAAACTTTAGTGAAAGAGAGTGAAAAGCAATAAGACTTTATTTTTGAGATGGTTGAGGTTTTGGGTTCTAGATTCGGTTTGAGTTCTGGACTCAAGGATAAATTCTAGGTTCTAGACCTAAGAAAAATTTGGGTTCTGGACCTAGTTCGAGTTCTGGACTCAAGGATAATTCTAGGTTTTAGACCAAAAGAAAAATTTGGGTTCTGGACCTGGTTCAAGTTCTGGACTCAAGGATGATTCTAGGTTCTGGACCTAAAGAAAAATTTGGGTTCTGGACCCGGTTTGAGTTCTGGACTCAAGGATGATTCTAGGTTCTGGACCTAAGAAAAATTTGGGTTCTGGACCCGGTTCGAGTTCTGGACTCAAGGATAATTCTAGGTTCTGGACCTAAAGAAAAATTTGGATTTTGGACCCGGTTTGAGTTCTGGACTCAAGGATGATTCTAGGTTCTGGACCTAAAGAAAAATTTGGGTTATATAAGTTCTGGACTTAGAAATAATTCTAGGTTCTGAACCTAAGGAAAATTTGGGTTCTGGACCCGAGCTAAGTTCTGGACTTAGAAATAATTATAGGTTCTGGACCTAATGGTAAATTTGGGTTCTGGACCTTAGCTAAGTTCTGGACTTAGAAAGAATTCTAGGTTCTGGACCTAATGGTAAATTTGGGTTCTAGACCTGAGAGATTTGGATACTCGATCCTAAACTAGACTCGGATACTCGATCCTATCTGGATTTGGATAGTCAATCCTAAATTGGATTTGGATACTCGATCCTAAATTAGATTGGGATACTCGATCCTAACTTGATTTGGATACTCGACCCTAAACTAGATTGGGATACTCGATCCTAACTTGATTTGGATACTCGAGATTGGGTACTTGGACCCGAGATTGAATTGATTTTGATTTAATTTGAGTACTTGGACCCGAGATTGGGTACTTGGACCCAAGAATGAATTTGACTAACCTTTTATCAGTTGAGAAGTCTGACTACTCCGGTTGCTCTATGCATTGTAATTCTTCACCCTTGCAAATGGATCTTCATCCTTGGAGATTGGGTCGTCACCCTGGCTTTAGCTCTTTTAGCTGAACTGATCTTTTGTCTTTTGCATCTTCATTCTTTTGAGAGTTCTAATGTTTCATTCTTTTGTTCTTCCTTTTTGCAAAAATTCAGCTATCTTTAATTGGACCTCGTATCCTTCCATTGCCCCGCCCAAGGATTTTTTTCATTCATGCCAGCTTTGATTGATGTTTTTCTTGTCTAGTTCTTTGCATAAGCACGCATTTCTTCTTTTGGAAAACGACTGGGGCTTCCACAAGCAAATAGGCTCTCCATGCCCCCTTGATTTGATATCTTCTTTTTGATTCTTTACTTTGCAAGGTATTGATTTGAATTACCTGGTACGTTCCTAATTTCATAATAATTTATGCTATATGTATGCATGATTATGTATGCTCTTATCTTTTTCCTTCTTGGCTCACAGCAGATGCTCGAAGAACAGAAAAGGAAACTTCAAGAAGAGTTGGCTGCAAGTCGTCAGCAGGCTTCTCATTTTGAAAGTTTATATCATCAATCCGAATAAAATTTTCGTAACTTCCGATTTTGGGGGATGAGAGATCCCGGCGCTTCTTCATCAAGAGGCCCCTAGACTGATGAACATGAGATGCTTTCCTCTACTTCTGATGAAGATCATGGCAAATCGGAACTCCAAGGAAATAGGGATTTTAGTGCTTCTGCTTCGGATGATCCCGGGATGAGTAATTTGGCCCCTCCTCCAACAGGCGACGATTTTTTCAAGTCTTTATTTGGTGACCTACCACCACCCTCTTAGTGATATGTAAATATTGTAGCAATTGTAAAACATTGTACAATAATGAAAAATATACAATGTTCCTCTTTACTGTAAACCTTCTTTTTTTCCTTTTTTTATTATTTTTTTGTTACTGCAAAATTTTTTTTTTTGCGTATTTTTTCATTACTGCCAATTTTTTTTTTACAGTACACCATTAATTTACATCCACTTCTTTTGTTAAACCAAATCCAATGTGGTAAAGGAAATTCATTGCCACTTCCTTTCCCTATTCCATATGGTCTTATCCTTTCCCATCAGCTTTTCCATTTCACTTTTGGAAAAGGTTTGTTTCCTCTATATAAATCACCCTTCATGCCATATTTTAATTCATAAACCAAAAATCTCCCTCTTTCAACGTGAAGACCCTTTTAACAATTTTGGTTCTCCTTTATTCATTAAACCTGACCGAGCACCATTTAAAGAAAATAAAAATTCTATTTAAGATTATGGATGCCATCCATTGGAAGCAAATTTCATGGTCAAAGCTTGATGTTTTAAAATGTTTTCAAAATGTCAAATTGGACCACTCCTTCTTACATGTCGTGGCTTCCTTGTGGGATACAGATTCGAGGGTATTTAGAATTAATGGCTTTGAAATGTGTCCCTTGATTGAAGAATTTGAGGCCATCCTTGGACATCCAAATAATCAACAAATGGTGTTACCCACACTGATTTCAAAGACTCAACAGAAGATGCAGATGTTATTTCAAATTCCAAAACCCGAAGTTCTTCGGTTGATGAGAGGTGAAAAAATTCTACTTGCTCCTTTGATTGACTTTTGTTTCTCTCATTTGGCTCCTACTAAGGCATGGGGACCCATGCTTTGTCTTTGCTTGCTCGGCCAATTTTGCTTGTTTCTTCTAACGGCGATATTGATCTATGAGTATTGGATATTATGGACCAAATGGAAGGAGGCTTGTCACCGGTGCCTGTGATTTTAGCAAAAACCTTAGTTGGATTAGACCGATTTAGATTAGGATTGTCAAAGAGACTGACTGGGAGTTCGTTGCTGCTTCAGGTAATTACCTAAACTGCCCTTTCGGGTTTTCAATTTAGGTTTTCTTTTTTTTTTTGCTTCGTTGCTTTGATTTTTGCTTAGTCCGCCCATGCGGGTTTTCAGAACTAGCGAGTTGTCCTAATTTTTGCCTAAGCTGCCCTTGCGGGTTTTCAACTTAGCGGACTCTCTTTTTTTTAAAAAAAATTTAATTCTTTCTTCACAGATTTGGCTTCAGGAGCATCTTTGTTTGCTTGATACTCCCTCCATGGATTTTGCCAGATACCTGCCACATCATCATTCTGCTAGGAAGCTACTCCATCATGTTTCTTCATATGCTGACTGGGTTGACTGGATCTACTCACGCTCTGAAGTCAATATCCATTAGTTGATACCTTGGTGGAAGATTTCTCGTGTCACCATGCAGACATACTTGACGTATGTTCCCCTTGCTGCTCTTCGTCAAGGTACATGCTATGATCCTCGCCGACTTGGTCGTCAGTACGGAGCTGAGCCTCGTGATTCTGACTTTGCTCCTGACCTAGACATGCCTTGCTTGACTGAAGCCTACTTGGATCGGCTAAGGCAAAGATGGCCTGCACGTTACACTTATTGATTGCCATAGATTTTACATTTGTCAATTCAGAAAGTGTTTTGTTAGGATGAAAAATAACTAAAGTAATAAAAGATGCTTCTTTTCCATTTATAATTTGTCATCACCTTTTGCAATTATGATTATTTATTTCATCCATATCTGGTCAAATACTTATAACAGTGCACATAAAACAATTTTAACATTAATTCTGTTTTATTAAATTAGGGAACAACCAAACATAAAGCCAGCATACACAAGATCACTCTTGTTGCCAATTATCCCTTTCGGGTTTTCTGATTGACAATTTTCTTTCATTTAGCCCTAATTGTTGCCTAGCCCACCCTTTCGGGTTTTCGAAACTAGCGGACTGCTCTAACTTTTGCCTAGGCTGCCCTTTTTGGATTTTCAACCTAGCTAGCTCTTTCTTTTTTTATTTTTCATACATAAAACTCCTTTAACCTGTCAATGTTTACTGGCTCACTAAATTCGTTCCCGTCCATGTCTGACAACTTCACCGCACCTTTGTTCATGACTTGTTTCACGACATATGGCCCTTCCCAGCTAGGTCTAAACTTTCCTCTTGGATTAGATACATTAGGCTTACATTGCTTCAACACTAAATCTCCAACTCTGAATTTTCTAACCTTAACCCTTCTATTGTAGGCCCGAGCTATCTTCTTTTGATACAGTTGGTGATGATATAGTGTCTTTAATCTCCTCTCTTCTAGTAGAGCTAACTGAGTGTATCTGCTTGCTACCCATTCAGTTTTGAGGCAATTCAGCTTCCAAGACCACTCTTAACGACTTGATCTTAATTTCAATTGGAATACCGCTTCCATCCCATAAACCAAAGTGAACGGTGTCATTCCAGTAGGTGTTCGCACACTCATCCTATATCCCCATAAAGCAAAGGGAAGCATTTCCGACCAGTCCCTGTAAGTCTTAGTCATCTTGGATAGAATTTGCTTAATTGTCTTATTCGTTGCTTCTATTGCACCATTAGCCTTTGGTCTATAAGGAAAGGATCGATGATGATGGATTTGGTACTTGGAGAATAAATCCTTAACTGCTCCTTGAAACTATACCCCGTTGTCTGATATCACACTGTGCAGGACCCCATATCTGCAGACGAGGTTCCTTTCAATAAATCTAGCCTTTTGACTTGCACCGAGTTTGTTGAAGGATTCAGCTTCGACCAATTTTGAAAAATAATCTACTGCTACTACAATGAATCGGTGACCATTTGAAGCTGTAGGATGTATCTCTCCTATAATGTCGATACCCCAGGTGGCAAATGGCCAGGGTGAAGACATTGAATGTAGTTCTTCAAGAGGCATGTGATTCAAGTTACCATACTTCTGAAATTGCTGGCACTTCTTTACAAACTCAATACAGTCTTTCTCCATGGTCAACAAATAGTAACCTTGTCGAATAATCTTCTTAACTAGGGCCAAACCACTCATGTGCAGACCGCAACTTCTCGCATGTATTTCTGACACGATGCGCTCCACTTCAATCTTTCTTAAACATCTCAAATGCACCCCATCAGGCCATCTTCAATATAACTCCCCATGGAAGGTGATGTATTGTAATGACCACCGCCTTATGGCTCTTCTCTCTTTCTTTGTCACCCCGGCGGGTATTCTCTTTCTTCCAAAAATCATCTTATAGTATCATACCACACATCATGGTCTGTATCAACTTCCATGATTGTCTCATATTCATAGCAAGGAGTTGATGAACTGGTCAAGATCAGAGGCTTAAGGAATAAGCTAACAGGGTTTTCCCATACCAAAGCCAATATGGCTAGGGCATCAGCCATCTGATTTTCTTCTCTTGATAGGTGTATAAACCTACACTCCTTAAAGTTCTTCTTCATCATGGTCAAGTAATGGTGGTATGGTTTCAATTTTTCTTCTTTCAACTCCCATTCTCCATTTACTTGGGATACAACTAGCAATGAATCGCCATAGACTTCCACCTTATCCACCTTCATAATCATTAGGGTTTCCAAACCAAAAATACAAGCTTCGTACTCCACCATATTATTGGTTGCCCTAAATTTCAACTTTTTGGCTAAAGGGATAAGTTCCCCTTCGGGTGATTCTAGTATAACTCCCAAACCTGCTCCTTTCCTGTTTACTGCTCCATCAAAATACATTTTCCACCCTTGTACTTCAATTGCTTCTAAATGTTCATCTGGAAATTCCAAGATTACCTCTTCACTTTCTGGTAACGGTTGTTGAGCCAGGAATTCTGCCACCGCTCTACCTTTGACTTTTTTCCTGGTTACATACTCAATCTCAAATTCTTCTAATATTATCAACTATCGACCATATTTCCCAATCAAAGAGGGTGTCTCCCTTAAGTACTTTATTGGATCCAACCTGGAAATTGCTTGCACACTATACGATTGAAAGTAATGCCGCAATTTCTTAGAAGACCAAACCACGGCTATACATTTCTTTTCAATGATACTATACTTAATTTCATAAGGTAGGAGCTTTCTACTCAAATAGTAAACGGCATGTTCAATCCCCGACTCATTTGCTTGGGCTAGCATGGCTCCTATCGACTCTTCTTCTACTGCTAAGTATAGTAATAGAGGTTTGCCGGGTTTAGGTGGTTTCAAAATAGGTGGATTCAACAAATACTCTTTTATTCGATCAAAGGCCTTTTGACATTCTTCATTCCATACAACCGACTGATTCTTTCTAAGCAATTTAGAGATAGGCTCACAAATTGTTGTGAGCTTTGCTATAAATCTACTAATGTACTGCAGTTTACCAATGAATCCCCAAACTTCTCTTTCCGTCTTTGGGGTTGGCATATCCCTGATTGCTTTGACTTTGTTAGGATCAATCTCAATGCCATTCGGACCAATCACATGTCCCAACAATTTACCTGAGGTAACACAGAATACACACTTCTTCGGGTTTAATCTTAGCTTATATTTCAAAGCTCTATCGAAGAATAACTCTAAGTTCTGGAAGTGTTGCTCCCTTGTGTCCGATTTGACCATCATATCATCAACATATACCTCAACTTCTTTGTGCATCATATCATGAAATAGTGTGGTGGCCATCCTTTGGTAGGTTGCTCCAGCATTCTTTAAGCCAAAAGGCATCACCCTATAACAAAATATACCCCATGTAATAATGAAAGCATTTTTGGCTTTATCCTCTTAGGCCATTAACACTTGATTGTATCCAAAAAATCCATCTACAAACGAGTGAAGCACGGTAGAGGCTGCACTATCAATGAGAACATCTATATGAGGTAAAGGAAAATAATCCTTAGGGGAAGCCTTGTTTAAATCTCTATAGTCCACGCAAACCCTTATTCTTCCATCTTTCTTTAGCACAGGTACTATGTTGGCTAGCCAATCTGGGTATTCTATCACTTCAAGGAACTTCACTTGTATTTGCTTAGTGACCTCTTCTTTAACCAATTCAGCCCACTCTGGTCTTAATCGCCTAAGCTTTTGTTTGACAGGTTTAATGTGAGTGTAAGTAGGAATATGATGCTCAGCTATATCTCGATCTATCCCAGGCATATCCTCATAAGACCAAGCAAACACTTCTTCATATTTTTTGAATATTTTTTCAAATCTCTCTCTCATCAGGAGTAAGGTCGGATGCTATGCTAATATTTTTAGAATTTTCAGTTGTTCCCAAATTTAATGATTGTGTGTTAACATAATTAATATTAAAGATGCTCATATAACTGCTATTTGAATGTATGCAACCATCAGGAGAAACATCACACAAGTAAGCAAAATCAGACTTTATTGCATTCATTTTGGAAAAGAAAACATCATCATCCTCATACAAAGCAGATAAATTAAAATCAAAATCAAAATCATTATTCTCAGAATCATAAAGCAGGATGTCTTCAAACTTCTCTTCAACCAGGGTAGCAATCTCTTCCGGAGTCTTCTCGACTTTCAGGGCAGCTTCATTCTTCTATTTTGGATTGGATTCTTTGTTGGTTGACAAGGTGAGCTCTTTCTTCACTTGCTCCACTAGCTCAGCAACATCTGCAAAAATTTCAAAACCTGGGATTAACTTACCCATGAACATGATTGGCTCAGGCTTTCCTTGGAGTGGTCCCATATCTGGAGCTTTGACAAAGATCTCTTCAAGTGGTAGGAAGCTCATCTTCTCACTCTTCTTTGGCTAGACATCATTGTCTTCATCATATCCCAACCCTTTCTTGGAAGTTTGAGTTCTAAAATCTGGTAACTTTGTTAAACCGGCCTTACCCTTTCCAAGACCAGCTCCGGGAAGGTAGTTCATGCTCTTCATCATATTCAAGACTTTGGAGTCCACTACTTCATCATCAAAAATTGTAGCCACTTGAAAACCATTGAGAGGCCTCTCAACCATTAGAGCGTTAACAATCTCATTATCTTCAGCTTCAATGACCACTGTCTCAATTCTGTTGGGGAATTTGATCTTTTGATGAAGAGTGGAAGGAACTCCACCAAGAGGGTGAAACCATGGTCATCCCAAGAGTAAGGCAAAGGTAACTGGTATGTCTAAAACAACAAATTCAACAATGGATTCAATTGGACCAACCTTGACAGCGGCTTTGAAAGTCCCTTCAGCATGCCTCTTAGTGTTGTCATAAGCACGAATCGTTACCTCGGTCGGGTTTAGATCTCTTATTGACATAGCTAGCTTTAGTAATATCTTAAGTGGACAAACATTTATGGTGGACCCATCATCAACCATTACACATGGAGTCCTCTTCCCCTTAACTTCTATTTTGATAAAGAGAGGGCGGATGTGGTCTCTCCCCTCCTCCGGTAAGTCCGCATCTGAAAAAGAAACTGATCCCACATTAACTTCACTCTTTTCTTGGACCTCTTCACATTTCATTACTTCCCCAATTTTTATGAAGTTGATCAACTCCTCTGGTGTTGTGGAGGTAGAAATTGGCATGCTAGCCGAGGCTGTGGCCATAGTTTCTTGGTGCTTTTTAGAAGTAACTAACAAGTCCCAAATGCTAACACTTGCTTGGATTCTTTTTAATTGCTTGAGCACAGCATCATCTTCTTCCACTTCAACTTCCTTTCCCTTATTCGTTTCTATCTCCTTAGGTGGTGGCCTTGCGTAAGGCTTACCGAATCTAGTATTCATCACCTCATCTTCTTCGGGCTCGGACCAAGTCCACTCCTCCTTCTTGGATACAATATCATCATCACTATTACTTGAATCCCAAAACCTGTTGACAACACAAATTTCTACTTCTCCACCCATCATAGCTTGTTAAATTATACAAATGCCTCTTCTTCTTTGGTTGCTTTTTCATCCACATTTTGAAAAGAAGACATGACAAAGGCCTCATGCAAACCTCCTCCAATCATGAAGGTTGCCGGTGGTGGTACCCTATTGAATTTTGGTAACGGGTTGTCTTTAGTGTTTGGCTTATTGGGCTCGGGTAGCTTCCCATTATCAATTAGATTTTGGATCTCATGTCTCAACCTCACACATCTATCCGTATCATGTCCTTGCATTTGGTGAAATTAACAAAATGCTTTGGTATCAAAATTAGGTGGGAGAGGGTTAGGCAAAGGAAGAGGATTTAAGGATTGTAGCAATCCTTTTCTTTGAAGCTTGTTGAGAACCCAAGACATCGGTTTTCCCAAATCCTAAAATTGTTTCCTTGTTCCTTGGTTAGTAGCATTAACACCGATGGCCTTTTGTATGCTTTGGCTACCAGGTTGATAGCTCCCTTTCTCGTTCCTTTTTGTTGCAAAGCGGCTCTTCTCCATTTCCCATTCTTCAATTTGCAAACCAGCTTGGAGAAGGTCTTTGACATCATCTCACAAAGATTAGGCAACACCCCTCTCACAATCATCCTTATTTGATCGGATTTATCAGGCCTCTTCTTGAGTAAAGCGACCTTATTTCTCCACCTTTTCACATAGTCCACATAATTCTCATTCGGCCTTTGCCTAATGGACTCCACTTCCATCAAGGTAACTTCCAACTCAACATTATATCCATATTGTTGGATGAAGATTTTGTAAAGTATATCCCAACTCTTTTGTGTTCCATCATCTAAGGTATTGAACCAATTTTGGACAACAGGGTCCAATGAGAGCATAAAGTACCTTAGGGTTTGAGCCTTAGTAGCTCGGGCAGACTGCATGGCAGTGATATACTGCTTCACATGGAGATGAGGATTTCCGGTGCCATTGTACTTAGCAAAAGAAGGCATCTTGAATTTATAAGTGTCAGGCCTCTTCTTGAGTAAAGCGGCCTTATTTCTCCACCTTTTCACATAGTCCACATAATTCTCATTCAGCCTTTGCCTAATGGACTCCACTTACATCAAGGTAACTTCCAACTCAACATTATATCCATATTGTTGGATGAAGATTTTGTAAAGTATATCCCAACTCTTTTGTGTTCCATCATCTAAGGTATTGAACCAATTTTGGACAACAGGATCCAATGAGAGCATAAAGTACCTTAGGGTTTGAGCCTTAGTAGCTCGGGCAGACTGCATGGCAGTGATATACTGCTTCACATGGAGATGAGGATTTCCGGTGCCATTGTACTTAGCAAAAGAAGGCATCTTGAATTTATAAGTGACATCTTCATCTTGTTCAAATAGTTTGTCGATCTCAGACATCTCTTCTGTTTTCAACTTCTTCACAAATTTCTTTTCTAAATCAGCAATCATCTTTTCAACATCGGACGTCTCGGTCTTTTCAATAGTTGCTTTCTCAGCAACCTTTGGTTCTTTCTTCTTCTCTTGAACATCTTGGTAGTATTGAGCCCAATCATCATCATCATCAATGATCACCTTTTCATCATCAAAAACCACTTCACTAACTTTGGTCTTCCCTTTGTCCTTTGGTTTCTTAGTACTAGCAGACGCCTCGACATGGTTCTATAAGATTGCAGTCAACTGGTTCTTCATGGTCTCAGCTAGGGCCTCTTTGATTTCTTCCATCTTGGCATTGAGGGCTTCATCCACCATTCTTTGAATTTGTTCGGGCTCCATTATTTTAGGTGAGCAAGTGATTGAGTCATTGCTAGATACTTCGTCTCCGGCGTAGGTCGGAATGTTGTAAGCTTTAGAACTATCGTAATCCAGGGCTGTGAGCCAGAGAGGATCAATGATATGAGATGCAAATGCATGCATGTATGCATGTATGCACAAACAAATAAGGATAATTAGGACGTTCCTTCCAACCTTATATCATCCACACACGAATGGCGAGTCTTTTTTCCTATGTATATGGTTAACAAAATACCAACATGGGTTATCTTGCTTTTGAATAATTCCCTCGGACGTTTCAACCAATAGTTATATTCTCGAAAATGGAAATCAATCCATGATAACTCCTATTAATTAGGTTTTAATCCATTCAACCAACTATAGTAGCTTTTATGCTATGTTGGATTAAAACGAAATTAAGAGGTTTAATATAAATAGATTTCTCACTTGAAAAGAGTAACTAATGGTTCATGCCAAAAACAAGGTCATGGTTAATTTATTCTTAGTGTAAACTAGGCCCACAATTGATTTTTGGTATTTCATAATTGACCTAAATAGTTTTGCAAGCTCTTTGTAAGAAAAGATTGGGTGAAAAATAGTTTTGTTTCTAAGCCCATTGTAAAAGATTTTAGAAAAATGGATTTTGGGCTTAGTATTTGGGCCATGGGCCAAAGCATTTTTTATTTGTTTTTAGAAAAGTCTTATGTCCAAAGGCCATTTTGAAAAGTTTTGAAAAATAGCTTTGGTCTTTTGGATTTTAATATTTTGAGCTTACAAATGTACTTGGGTCATATTAGAAAAAGAACAAACCAAATAAACCATGATTTAGACTAAGATAAACTAACCATAGTCAAACAACATGCATTTGAGGTAAAACCTAAGGAAAGTAACTAGGCCAATTACATGAGCTTTAGTCTTTGGGTTAAAAGGCTTAGGTTCCCATAGCAAGTATATACCAAACGGTACGAGGCTATGAGTGGTTATGCCATGCTCGATCTCCATACCTTGAGTGAAAGTATGGTATCCCTTGCATAACATAACACGGGTAATACGGGCATCTTAACTCATGCACACGATGCAATCTAAGATGATGCAATGGATAATATCATTATAAGAAAGAATAGAATAACATAAAGACCAACGAAATCAACTTCTCTTATCCCCAGTGGAGTCGCCACTGTGAGCGGGGATTTCCCCCCATTCCCGGTGGAATGGTTCTTGTGACTTCGGCACTGTTTAGGCTCGGGGCCTTAGAAAACATGGACTTAAGTCCGGAGAAAATGGATTTGCCACCCAGACGGGCCGGGAAAAAAGAAAGGGGTGGATGACTCGATTCCTAAGGAATCCCAAACCCCCTAATAGGTTCGGAAAGTTGGGTACGTGTGGGGAAGGTGAGAAATGGCCCAGCACCCCCACAATGCCCGGTTCATTGGAACCGACCTCCTTTACAGGTCTTAATATTATAAAATTCTTAAGTATAACAACATTATCCATATTACACACAATAATCAAAAGAAAGCATCATTATATTTAAAATCATAGCAATGTCCAAACAAAACAAAACAAATAAATGGACACCCATCCAAAGATGGAAACATGTCCTTACATCACATGCCTAGATAGGACACCCACCGAAAGGTAGAAACATGCCCTTTACATAAGTTCTAAGATGGAAAAGCAAATTAAATTACATCATATTTAATTAATGAGGTACCCACCAAGTGGAAACATACCTCTTACAATATTTGGCAATCTAAATAAATTGATAAAAGTAAATAACTATTCAAAATAAATAAATCATTCATCAATGGTATTAAATATCAATAGAAAGTAAACATCCATCCATGATAAATAAAATAAACCAAGCATTGAACTTAAATAAATTAAAGCATATAAAATAAATCAAAGCATATTAAATATGGAATTGAATAAAGCAAATAAAAGTCCAATTATAGCTACTGTGACTTTTTATGGAATTAAAATAGATTGAGGATTTTATGTTTTAAATGGTTGGTAAGGCTCTTTGATTAACTAAATTAATATTTGAATGGTGAAATTATGAAACTAGGATTTTAGATACTTTAAAATACTTTTGATTCATGGTTTTAAATGGTGATTCATTGTGTTTTTAAGCTACTGTGTAAAATTAAAGAATTTGTGTTTTTATGGTTTTTTGAAATTTTAAAGGATTAGGGTTTAGAAAAAGTTAAGGTTTAAGGTTTTAAAGGGGTTAAAATTTACTATTTTAAGTTTCGAAGTTGATTTAGGGTTTTAGGATTTAAAATTAGGGTCTCAGATGATGATTTTGAATTAGGGTTTAGAAAGACAATTTGGTGATTTCATGAGGTTTTATGAATTTAAACAAATGGATTAAAGTTTTAATAAGTAGAAAAGATATTTTTTTAAAGCCTTTTGAAAGAAACAGAACCTAGTTTAAAATTTTGAAAGAAACAGAATCAAATTTTGGTTTTGTTGAAAAATATGTTTAATTAGGGTTTAAGATTTTAAATAAGTAAAAAATAACAATTTTAAGCCTTTTGGAAATTAAACCAATGAAATAAGGTTTTTGACTTTATAAAAACTAAATTAAAGTTCTAAGATTTTAACTTTTGAAAAACACAAAATCCTAATTTTAGCTGCTGTGAAAAAATATAAAGAAATTAGAATCTCATACTTTATTTTGTAAGTTGCACCAAAATTGATTCTTAGATGAACAAGCTCAATAGACCAGCCTTTTTGCCTTTTGAATCCCTTAAATCGTGTTTCTGCTACTTTAAAAATCAATTGAATTCAAGCTTTTCCCTCACGGATTTGGATTTTCTTTTTCACTGTCCCTTTCGGCTTCCCTAATTTCATTGCCTTTGGTCCTTATTTATAGTGGTTTGATATAGTTTATTCCTAATAAGTCACGGCAACTAATGCTAATAAGGAAAGGAAATTGAAACCTAATTGAATTAGGTTTCAAAAAATTTGTGTCAGAAAAAATTGCGCTGCTAAAAAAAATTGCCGCATAAAAGAATGCGCTGGCGAAAAAAATCTGCCATAGGAAATTGCAGCAGTGGGCGGGCCGCAGGCGACCATTTCACTCGCAGAAAAATCCTGCAAGTGAAATGGGAAAGCTATTTCACCTGCAGATTTTTTCTGCGGGCGAAATAGCTTAGGCCATTTCGCCCGTAGGAAATTCCTGTGGGCGAAATGCCCACGGGCCCTCACGACGATTTTTTGGTCGCCGATTTTTTTTACTCCGATTTTTATTTTTATTTTTATTTTTGACTTTTATTTGTTTATTTTTATTTTTTATTAATAAAAATTAGATACTAAAGAAAAAAATTATTTAACAAAAATTATTTTGGATCAATTAGACAACAAAAATCATTTTGGACTAAATAAAACATATTGGACCGGATTGGTCAAAAATTAAGGGTCTACAATTTTTTTATTTATGTTTATATTATGCTCTTTTATTATTATTGTGTTTGCCTTTATTATTTTTTTTATATTTTTATATATTATTATCTTTTAGAAAATTTAGGAAAAATAAATTAATTTAAGCAAATAGAATAATATGTACTTACATGGTATTAACTTACCTGGCTCCGAGTTAGCATAATCGTTGCATTGTTCGGGCCGGAAGGTGTATTTACAAAGCCCGATAATGGTACGACATAGTGCCTTCTTGGGTAAGGCAGATTATTCGAGATTACGGCTTTGAGAGCTTCATCTTACAGTTGCCATCCGAGGAGTATCAGATAGATCGGAGCGTAGTCCAGGCACTTGCGGAACAATGGTTGGACACAACCCACACTTTTCACTTGCCCATTGGAGAGATGACAATTGGTTCGGTCGATTTTACTGCTATAACCTGCCTTCGATATGATGGTGTTCTGGTTCCTCTAACCAATGATATTTTAACATTTGAAGAAATTCAGGAATTAATTGGTATGGAACCATCATATAAAGGGCATTTAAGATAAAAATTGAATCGATTCATAGTTATTGGATGAACTACGAAGGACGGGTTCATAGAGACATGGCCCAACAGTATGCTCGAGGATTTTTGTTATATTTGCTTGGGTCGACCATCTTAGGCAGCACTAAATCCTCCATCCACTTGTCAGTGTTGAAGGCCCTTTCTTATTTTAGGATGGTACCATCTTCTGGCTAGAGTGAAGCTAGTCTAGCCTGTTTTTACCATGGTCTTGATAAACTTTGCCGAAATAAGAAGTCTTTTGTCGGCTTAATGGCGGTTGTCGAGGTATTTTTCTTCCACCAATGTCATTTCCACTCCTTTCTTGTATGAATTTGATCTTTATTATTATTGTAGGCATGGGCATATGAACACAATCTCGTGAGGGTACCCGGTATTTCTCGAGATAAGGTCGAGTATCCGAGATTAAATTTCTGGTTGTCCGATCGTGTGGACATTCTCGACTCTCATCATGTGCATACTCACTGCTTTGTGTTGAGCCGCTTAACCTGGGACCAGGTAAAACAACATTAGTATGCTTTAAATTTTTTGTGAAAGTTTATTTACCTTATGTGATTTTGCAAGTGAATTTGGCCTGGTGGAACCTAGAAGAGTGGACAAACTAGTCTCCTTTCGTGAGGGTTGTGCTATCTTTCCAACATTCTCGCCCAGTCATCGCCGGCCCAGTGTCTAGTGGCTGGTTTCTCAGAGAGAGAGTTTATGAGTGTTTTCTTAGTTCAGAGCAGTGGAGGATTCCGATGCCTTGCCCGGAATATACTTTAAATATTATGTCAATGCAGGAGGATGCATGGTGGCCGGCTCAGTATGGTTATGGTATTGAAGCATTTCTCTATCTGCCAAGTGCATCTTATGCCCATTTTATTCAAAGAAGGCTCTTGAACTTTGATGTATCTCCGGTTGATGTACGGGAGATTCCAGAAGAAAATGAGGGTAGAGATGAGGAGGAACATCATGGAGATGCAGGAGAGTTTCTTCCACATCTCGGGGCTAGTACTTCTCAGGTAAAACTTTTACCATTTCATCCTTGCAACTGCTTCTTTCTTTTTTTTATTCTTTAATGATTGTTGCAGGCTGTTGGCTCATTTGATCATGAGGCTGAACCTTCTTTTACTTCCCCTTCGTTTGCTCATTCTAGCTCGCCAGATATGCCATCTCATCCGCAGGGCATTGATATGAATTACCTGGTGAGTTTTCTTATTTCATGGTAATTTATGCTATATGTATGCATGATTATGTATGCTCTTACCCTTTTCCTTTTTGGCTCACAGCAGATTCTTGAAGAATAAAATAAGAAAACTTCAAGAAGAGTTGGCTGCAAGTCGTCAACAGGCTTCTCATTTTGAAAATTTATATCATCAATCCGAACAAAATTTTCGAGACTTCCGATTTCAAGAGATGAGGGATCCTGGCGCTTCTTCATCAAGAGGTCCCCAGACTGATGACCAAAAGATCCTATCGTCTGCTTCTGATGAGGACAGTGACAGATCGGAACTCCAAAGTAATAAGGATTTTGGTGCTCCTGCTTCGGGTGATCCCGGGATGAGTAATTTGCCCCCTCCTCCAACATGCGACGACTTTTTCAGGGCTTTATTTGATGACCTACCACCACCTCCTTAGTGATGTATATAAATATTATATAAACATTGTATAATGAGTATAATAATAATGACAATATATAATTTCCATCTTCACTGTAACTCTCTCTTTTTTTTTATCTAGCCTTGCCCCCTTGCATAGGCTCAAACCCATGATTTTTTCTATGCGGCTTTGGTTGATGATTGTATATTGTCTAGCTCATCGAACAAGCATGCATTTCTTCCTTTCTCAAGTAATGGACCTTCTATGCCCCCCCTGATTCAATATCTTCTTTTGATTCTTTGCTTCACAGGACATTTGAATGGTTTCGGTGACTCATAGACCAAGATGATCATTGGAAGTGTTTTCATTGACTCCTTTCAGATACCCATTCAAATTTTGTTTTGGAATGATAGGATGCTTTGAGATATTGAGAACATGAACAATGGAGTCCCCAAATAGCAAAGATACATCCATTCAACATGTCAGTTGGTAGCTTCTTCATAACCTTGCCAGCAATCATTTCCTTTGCCCAATGTGCCCAAGAAACTTCTCTTAACTTGAAGGATTTGTATGAGAAAAATATTTTTTATTTTGAATTTTGATTTTGAAATCAAATGTTGGTTTTTTCAATCAATGGCAATGTACCTCAGGACTTGATTTTTCCAAATTAACATATCTATAACATGACAACCCTAGTTACCATATTAAACTCGGGAATTATTCCTATTTAAGCAAGAATTGTTGCACTTCAGATAGGCACATACACATTACTTGGCCAAAGGTCTCATTGAGTTAAAATATTGTCTATCTCATATGCATGCTTATTCAAACTATCTCCACTAATAGACTCTACCTACCAAGAGAGATCAACAGGTCTTTAATAGGCTTGAAATGGGGTCTCTAAGGGACATGGGCTAAATGAAGGCCACTTTGAGATTGGAGCTGGTGTGACACAATGGACAAACCCTCACACTGCAAATTTCTTGTTGGAACTTTAGACAATTGGGAGCAATCTTGTTAGACTCCAAATTCCTTTTATCTTCTTGACATTAATCTGGATCTTGATTGGAACAGTCTTTGCCTTTGCATAATGTTTGGTACCCAAATTCATTTCTTTTCTTCTTCTCCCTTTTCCTTCTTTTTATTCTTCTTACTCTTCCCTTTCTTTGAGCATTTTATCATTTTGTCCTTCTTCCTTGTAGGACTGTTAAGTACAAAATTTTCAAGAACTGAATAGTCTTTCTCCCTTTTTCCTTTGATTTTGACTGCATCTTTGGTTGGGTTGGACCAATTCAAGTCGATCCGTCCTTATAAACCAAATGGAAGCCTTTTGTTGTCTTAGGTAGAAGGGAACTTGGTTGGCTTTTTGAACCGCCTTTCTAGGTTTTATTTTTTCTTTTTTTTTTATTTTCTTCTTTTTTCCTTTTCTTTTATTTTCCTTTTCTCTCTCTCTCTCTCTCTCTCTCTCTTTTTGGTTCTAACTCAAACAGAGTTGTCTTGTTTGTACCAACTTGGATCTCCAATAATGGATGAGTGGAGTGACATAAATCTTCTTTAATAGGGATAAATCATTTGTTACTCCGACGTTGTCTTGATATATTGGAGATATTAGAAAAACTTCAACTACCCTTATGGTCTTAAAAACATCAACTACCCTTATGGTCTTGAGAACTTCAACTATCCTCATGATCTTGACTAATCATTGCTTTCTTTAATCTTCTTGCCTCTTCATCTTAGTGATCATAAGACTTGTCAAAAGTATCACAACAACTCAGGGTAGGTTGTTGGGATTTTATGCCAATTAAAAGAAAGCTAAAATTTTATGAAGGCTCAAAGGGATAACTAGGGATTGATATTTAGTAGGGTGGATACTAGTTGTTGGCTAACCAAACAATGCCTAGATCATCTCTCTCTTAAATAAGCAGAGTTCAATTTTGCCTTGAAAGTTTGCCTAAGCATTTTCTAAGACTGACTAGGACCTAGACAAAGGTAATTATGCAGGAGCCCTCTCTAAGTAAGCATACACAACTCAATGCTATGAGCAATTCCCTCACCTAGTAAAGTCATTCGAGTCATGATGCATAAATATATTAATTCATGAATTATCAAGCTAGATTCCTCATTGGTTGAGCACCAAAATGAACAAAGACCAACAAAATTTTGATGAAAGTAATTCAAACAAATTTAAATTTGAAAAAAATAAGATTGTTCTAATTAAATATTAAAGAAAAAAATTGAAAAGCAACATTCAAGCTAAGGAAAGTTGAGTTAGGCTTCTTTTCCTTTCATATCTTCAATATTTCCATCTTGAAAAGAGGATAAGACAAAATCTTCTTCCAATCCTTTTCCCACCATGAAGGTTGTCGGTGGAGGTACTCTATTGAACTTGGGTAATGGATTGTCTTTGGTGTTCGGCTCGTTGGGCTCGGGCAGGTTTCCACTATCAATTAAATTTTGGATCTCATGTCTCAACCTCACACATCTATCCGTGTCATGCCCTTGCATTTGATGAAATTGACAAAATGCTTTAGTGTCAAAATTAGGTGGGAGAGGGTTAGGCAAAGGGCGAGGATTTAAGGGTTGTAACAATCCCTTTCTTTGAAGCTTATTGAGAACCCAAGACATTGGTTTGCCTAATTCTGAAAACTGCCTTCTTGTTCTTTGGTTAGTAGTATTAACACCGACTTCTTTTTGCATGCTTTGATTTCCAGACTAGTAGTTCCCTTTCTCATTCCTTTTTATTGAAAAGTGATTCTTCTCTCTTTCCCATTCTTCAATTTGCAGACCAACTTAGAGAAGGTCTTTGAAATCATGGATGAGTGTTTGAGACATCCTCTAATGAAGACTAGGCAACACTCCTCTCACAATCATCCTTATTTGATCGGATTCATCGGGCCTCTTCTTAAGCAAAGCAGCCTTATTTCTCCACCTTTTCACATAGTCCACAAAAATCTCATTTGGCTTTGTCTAATGGACTCTACTTCCATTAAGGTAACTTCCAACTCGACATTATACCCATATTGCTGGATGAAGGCCTTGTATAGCAAATCCAAATTCTTTTGTGTTCCATCATCTAAGGTATTTAACTAATTTTGGACAATAGGATCCAATGAGAGCATAAAGTACCTTAAAGTTTGAGCCTTAGTAGCTCGGGCAGACTGCATAGCAGTGGCTTTACATGGAGATGAGGATTTTTGGTTCCATCAAACTTCACAAAAGATGGCATCTTGAACTTGTACGGAACTTCTTCATCTAGCTCAAATAATTTGTCAATCTCGGACATCTCTTCGGTCTTTAGTTTCTTCTCAAATTTCTTTTCTAAATCAGCAATCATCTTTTCAACATCAGATGTCTCGGTCTTTTCAATAGTTGCCTTCTCAACAACCTTTGGCTCCTTTTTGTCTTGAAGATCTTGGTAGTATTGGGCCCAATCATCATCATCAATGATCACCTTATCATCATCAAAAGCTACTTCATCAACTTTAGCCTTCCCCTTGACTTTCTTGGTGCTAGCAAATGCTTCGGCATTGTTTCCTAAAATTGCAGCTAGTTGATTCTTCATGGTCTCAGCTAGGGCCTCTTTTATTTCTTCCATTTTGGCATTGAGGGCTTCATCCACCATTCTTTGAATTTGTTTGGGATCCATTGTTTTTGGTGAGCAAGTGACTGAGTCGTTGCTAGATTCTTCGTCTCCGGCATAGGTCGGATTGTCGTAAGCTTTTGAACTGTCATAATCCAGGGCTGTGAGCCAAAGAGGATTAATGATATGAGATGCAAATGTATGCATGTATGTATTTATGAACAAACAATCAACAAAGAAAGATAATTAGGACGTTCCTTCCAACCTTATAACATCCACACACGAATGGCGAGTCTCTTTTCCTAGGTATATGGTTAACAAAATACCATCATGGGGTACCTTGTTTTCGAATACTTCCCTCAAACGTTTCAACCAATAGTTATATTTTCAAAAATGGAAATCAGTTCATAATAATTCCCATTAATTAGGTTTTAATCCATTTATCCAACTAAAGTAGCTTTTATGCTACATTGGATTAAAACAAAATTAAGGGGTTTATTATAAATAGATTTCTCACTTGAAAAAGTAACTAATGATTCATGCCAAAAACAAGCCCATGATTAATTATTCTTAGTATAAACTAGGCTCACAATTGATTTTTGGTATTTCTTAATTGACCTAAATAATTTGCAAGCTCTTTGTAAGAAAAGGTTGGATAAAAACAATTTTGTTTCCAGACCCATTATAAAAAGATTTTAGAAAAAAAATGGATTTTGGGCTTAGTATTTGGGCCATGAGCAAAAGAATTTTTTATTTAGGAAAAGTCTTATGTCCAAAGACCATCTTGAAAAATTTTGAAAATAGCCTTGGTCTTTTGGACTTTGAAGAAAAATTTATTTTGAGCTCACAAGATATTTAGGTCATATTAGAAAAAGAACGTACCAAATAAGCCATGATTTAAGCCAAGATAAATTAACCATAGTCAAACAACATGCATTTGGGATAAAAACCTAAGGAAAGTAACTAGGCAAATTACATGAGCTAAATATATACTTTGGTCTTTGGGTTAAAAGGCTTAGGTTCCCATAGCAAGTATATACCAAATGGTATGAAGCTATGAGTGGTTATGCCATGCTCGATCTCCATACCTTGAGTGAAAGTATGGTATGCCTTACATAACATAACACGGGTAACACGGGCATCCTAACTCACGCACACGATACAATCTAATATGATGCAATGGATAATATCATTATAAGAAAGAATAGAATAATATAAAGACCAATGGAATCAACTTCTCTTATCCCCAGTGGAGTCGCCACTGTGAGCGGGGATTTTTGCCCCTACTCCCGGTGGAATGGTTCTTGCGACTTCGGCACTGTTTAGGCTCGGGGCCTTAGAGAACACGGACCTAGGTCCAGAGAAAATGGAATCGCCACCTGGACGGGCCGGGAAAAAGAAAGGGATGGATAACTCGATTCCTAAGGAATCCCCAACCCCCTAATGGGTTCAGAAAGTTAGATACGTATGGAGAATGTGAGGAATGGCCCAGCACCCTCACAACGCCCGGTTCATTGGAACCGTCCTCCTTTATAGGTCTTAATATTATAAAATTCTTAAATATAACAACATTATCCATATTACACACAATAATTAAAATAAAGCATCGATATATTGAAAATCAAAACAATGTCCAAGCAAAACAAATAAATGGACACCCATCCGAAGATGGAAACATGCCCTTACATAATCCATGCCTAAATAGGACACCCACCGAAAGGTAGAAACATGTCCTTTACATTGGTTCTAAAATAGAAAAGCAATTTAAATTACATGATATTTAACTAATGAGGTACCCACCAAGTGGAAACATACCTCTTACAATATTTGGAAATCTAAGTAAATCGATAAAAGTAAATAACCATTCATAATAAATAAATCATTCATCAAAGATATTAATCAAAATATAAAATAAACATTCATCCATGATGATTTAAATAAACCAAACATTTAACTTAAATAAATCAAAGCATATAAAATTAAATAAAGCAAGTAAAGATTCAAGTTAGAGCTACTGTTTCTATTTAAAATTCTTTAATTAATACTTTAGGCTTTTGGAATAAGCTACTGTATGTTTTAAAGGAATTGAAATGAATTAAAGTTTTATAATTTAAGAGGTTGATAAAGTTCTTTAATTAACCAAATTAGTGTTTGAGTGGTAAAATCATGAAACTAGGGTTTGGGCTCTTCAAAACTTTAAGTTTATGACTATTAGCTACTGAATTATGGTTTTTAAGCTTACTGTGTAAAATTATAACATTTATGTTTATAAGGTTTAAAAGTTTAAAGGATTCGGGTTTAGAAAAATTAGGGTTTAGGTTAGCTAGTTTAAGGTTTACTGTTTTGTTTTAAACTTGAATTAGGGTTTTAGAATTTTTGAATTAGGGTTTCGGAGAATGCATTAGGTTTTAGGATTTGAAAATCAATTGATAATTTTATAAAACTTTATGAAAATAAACAAAATGATTTAAGGTTTATAGAAACAAAAAAGATACTTTTTAGGGTTTGTGGAAAGAAAACAAATTTAATTTAGGATTTTGAAAATTTGGAAAAGCAAATTAGGGTTTTGAGATTTTGAAGAAACAAAGATAACAACTTTAAGATTTTTGGAAAATAAATAAATGAATTAAGGTTTTTAAGCTTTATAAAAGGTAAATCAAGGTTCTAGGGTTTTTGTTTTTTATTTTGAAGAAACAGAAATAATTGTTGACCTTGAGCTACTGTAAATTAATGAAACAAATAAATAAATTCATACCTTCGTTTGTTGGTTCCACCAAAAATCACTTCTTGGATGAACAAGAACAGAGCCAAGCTTTGCTGCCTTTATTGAATTAAATTGCTTGTCTGCTCTCAGAAAGTTTGATTGATTCAAAGTTTTCCTCCTCAATTTCGGCCTCAATTTCTCCTCCAATTTTCGACCCCCTTTTTGTGTTGTTTTAGTCCTTATTTATAGAAGATTTTTATGATTAATTTTGGTTATTCATGGAATCTAACATTAATTAAGAAAAGGAAACCGAAACCTAATTGTATTTGGTTTTGGAAAAATTTGAGTCGGAAAAATTTTGCTGGCGAAAAAAAACTGCTGCGGAAAAATTCCGCTGGCAAAAAAAAACTACTGCGGAAAAATTACGCTGGTGAAAAAGCTACCGCAGCTGGCTGCGGCCAAAATAGGCTTGCGGGCCATTTCGCTGACAAAAATGGCCCACGGCCATTTTGTCCCACGCTGATTTTCGGTGATTTTTCCGTCGCCGAATTTTTTTTGTTTATTATTATTATGTTTTTATTTTTTTATTAAGAAAAATTAGATACTAAAGCAAATATTATTTAATTAAGATAACAAAAATTGTTTTGGACTAATTAAAATATATTAGACAACACAAAAATTATTTTGGACTAATTAAAATATATTGGACAGGGCTGGGTCAAAAATTAAGGGTCTACAGATTGTCTCTAATAGTATCCACATAAGGGAAGAATTAATCTCCTATCTAATAGGAGTGGCTTAGAGTGAATCTTTGTGCTAGAAGGAAGAGACACTCTAATGGAAGAAGAAGAAAATCTTTCTAATCTTCTTTTTGGTTAGGAGGAAAAAGATTAGCTCTCGTGTCTTTAAGATGGTATTATATCCTTTTGGTCTTCTAGGGTTTCATTTAAGTATGGCTTCTAAATTTAATAGCTTATTATGAATAAATGGGCTCAACTTGGGTAAATAGATAATAAACCCATTTTTTTCTTTCTTAATGGATCTCATTCATTAAATATATTATATCATAATATATTCAAGATAATTTAATTAATTACGAATCCTTTTAGTGTGTGACTCATTAGGCTCTCAAACATATTAGTAGCTAAATATCAATTTTACCCTTAATTAAAATTATGGCTTCCTTAAATGAATTCTTCATTCAGGATTGATTCTCTAATTAATTAATTGATATTAAACAGACCAAAATTGGCATCTAACAATGCTTCATCGCCACATAAGTGTTGAGAAAGTCAAAGTGGTTTAACTTTAACCTTTCCATAGATAGTTACCATGCAATAAACTCTTTACATCATATTATATCTCATTCAGTTCAGAGTATGGACTTTGTACGAACTCCCACTAGACTAATTATGTCACACCTAGCCTGAAATTATTATTTCATATTCCTAAAGTCCATTACCCTATAAAAGGCATCTTTGAGACTCTTTCAAAGATCCATCCACCTAGGCCAAGGATTCCCAAAGTAATGCCTTCTTACAAGAGGTCGTGAGATATATTCTCCTTCTATCAGGAGTGATGTATCCTTTGTTGATTTCTATATTATCTTTGAATACCTTAGGTAATACCCAGTGACCACCCTATGAGAGATATCTCATGAGACAATAAGGAATGGGATTAAAGTATAACACTTGATATCCAAGATACCTTGGAGACCTCAAGTCTATGGATATTTGCATAACTACTATGATGAGATAAGATCGCTGACATTAAATAGAAATCCATATGATTATCTAATAGTTGGGCCATCCAATGAACTTGTTCTTCCAACAAGCATGCATCCACATGTTAACTCTAAGCATCTCCATGCTTACAGCTTATGAGAGTAACTATTTGATCAAATCAAGAAGTGTAACATGTGCTAGTCTATCGCGTTAATAATGTCCCATCTTGTTAATACTATGACTAGGGATAATTTTAGTATAAACACATTTGCATGCAATAAGAATGTCATTATGATTTCCCTTACATTGTATTTTATATTAGAGACTTTATTAAACAATTTAAGATATATAATCAACTACATGCATCACATGAGTACTAAACAATAAATGATGCCTTAATTCATTAATATATAAATGAATGGTAATGTGCATATTACAACCTAAAGTGATTGTCTCTAGGGCATATATATTTAACACCCCCAAGTTTGAAAATTCTCACAAGTCACAATAAGATTTACAATCAAAGGCATGATAAGCTCCAATAGGTGCTAGAGCCATCTCGGATCTACACCAACATTGTATCAACCAGGAGATAACTGAAGGCAATTTCACAAGTTTGGCAGGAAGGTTCACAATCAGCATTGTAGTCTGAAGCTCGGTGCCATAATCTCTCTCCCATCGCATTTTCAGCATGGTGCAATTGCACCATTCAAATTGGTCAAAGTTTTTAGTAAAAATTTTGTGAAATAAGGGAAAACAACCATTGTGAAGGTCAAATTCGAAGAAAAGTCAAATAGCGAGTCTAATAATTGCGATAGAAGAAGTGTTATAGTGACATTCATAAAGTCTAGCACATAGTGATTCCCATCGACATGTCAGTGTCTGTAACACTCCTATACCCCGTATACGTACACAGCATGCTGATATGATCATAATATATGTATACTGAATATAGAAATGCCACGATATACTCAATAATTGACTCATTCCTTTTCAAAAATCATAAACAAATTTAAATCATTTAAATGAAATTATAAAAGACAAAAGGTAAAAATGTTTATTTAAAAACAGCGGAAAATGTAACAAATATTTACAAATAAATATACATTAAAACTTAAGTTTTACAAAACATAAAATATATACATGTTTGGCAGTATTTCTTCGATCTTTAAGCTTCACTAGAGACACTTCAAGATCTAGCCTCCACTCGGCCTAGAGGGACTATCTGGTTCTTCCCTGTTATCTGCGCGATAAATCATAATCGCGCTAAGCCCATAGCTTAGTGGTACAAACTACAATAATGATATGCTTCTATGCAATGACAATGTCATACATTTCAACAATTCATATAAT
Source organism: Garcia nutans (assembly GCA_947685225.1). Lineage (NCBI taxonomy): Eukaryota > Viridiplantae > Streptophyta > Magnoliopsida > Malpighiales > Euphorbiaceae > Garcia > Garcia nutans. The sequence goes on along the minus strand of CANTUV010000003.1, from coordinate 6,614,229 downwards.
ATTCACAAATAATATCTTTGTATTACTCATAAGACCACATTTCAACATTTAATTCAATTAATTCATTACTTATAATTTACATTGACACATATGGGCCCAAAAGACACTAATATGTTATTCAAAGTTCAAAGTTACTGCTTTGGTCTATAATCATAATCATCAAGCCCGTAGGCAACATATATATATCTCTCTATCCATGGATAGGCTAACAGACCCAGTCTCTTGGACCTCTACTTGGTTAAACTCAAGGAGATCCTCAACCCGGCAAGACTGTTACCAACACAATTGTAACAGACCCAGTCTCTTGGACCTCAACCCAACAAATCTCAAGGAGATCCTCAACTCGGCAAGACTACTACTATAAATCATATTTCACATTTATCATTTCATAGGCATGCCACCAAACTCATAACTCTGAAAATTGAATCAACATATTAGACACAAAACCTTTTCATTAATATCTCAATTTCATTCTCATCTCATTCACATATTCAAAATAGGCAATCATGCCTCAATTATAACTCATTTATATCATCATAGCCAACAATCATGGCTCCTCATCATATCAATACAATTCATCATATCATCATATCTTTCATCATCTCATTATATCTCAATTCACAATCAGCTACATAGAACATCCATTAAGAATAATCATCATTGGTACATATACATAACAATTTACATTATTCATATGCATCATCAATGTTCACATTATATCAATCATAACATCATAAGTATGCATCAACAATGCATTAGATTTCTTAACACATTTACAATCACATGTATGTAAAGTCTTAACATCATATGAATGTATGCAATAATGTAGTTTGTACTTACCTTATGCACCACTTATACAACTCTATACACTTCTTTTTTTCCAAGAATTCTTCACTTCCCAAATTAGGGCAAATCACCTTCTTCCAAAACCTAATTAAAAAATGATACAGTACATGAATTCCAATACAATTTATCACTTAATAACCTCTTAATAAACCCTTAAATCACAAATTACACTTCAACACCACTCACTAAGGCCCACGGCCGTGGCCACCTCAACCCCCACGGGAGTGGGTTAGAAACCACTTCTGCCTCCTTTGCACCAAACCTCCACGGCCATGGCTACAATTGGTCACGACCATGGCTACAATTGGCCATGGCCATGGCAATCAAGGCCACAGGCGTGGCATCCCAAATGCTACTGCCTTCGACCAAATTCACATATTCTAAGCTTACCACTCCAACAAACATCAACAACATGCAAATCTATGAAAATAATCAATCAAACTCAAGTTAAACATCACTTACCACTTCAAAACCCTAAAACCAACATCACTCTTACTCTTTCATTACCAACATCCACTTAACTTATCATTTTCAAACCAAAACCAACACCATAGTCAATTAAATCAAACATATCCCAACATATAACAATCCACACAACCTTACTTCCAAAAATCAACAATCAAACTTACATACAACTTAAAATAACAAAAGAAATCAAGAGAAAGAACTTACCAAAATAATGAAACTTCTTGGATTTCCACTTAATCCCTTGAAAACTTCTTCAATTTGCTCTTAAAATTCAAAACCTTTCTCTTGCTCTCTTGCCTTGAGAATGGCCGGCCACCACTAGAGAAGAAAAGAAAATGAAGAAACAAAGTCAACCTTCTCATCTCTTTAAACCTCCACCAAGCATTTCAAAAAGAAAATTACTTAAATGCCCTCATCCATTTAACTTAACCTCTTTTCACTTATATGCCCTTTTTAGTAATTCCACATATAACAAATAAATATCCTCTTCCTTTGACCATCCACTTTGACTTATGTATATGTTATTTATACTTCCATATATACAACATATACACTTTCTTTTAAATTCTTTTCTCTTTCAATTTAACATATACATTCAATCCAATTAAAACAACAATAATATTCAAAACTTCTAGGGCATACATTGGGATATTACAATTCTCCCCCTCTGAAAAGAAATTTCGTCATCGAAATTACCTGATATCAAGTCTGAAATAGTTGAGGATATTGATCTCGCATTGCTTGCTCACTCTCCCAAGTTGCCTCTTCTCTTCCATGATTCTTCCATAGAACCTTCACCAAAGGCACTTTCTTATTCCTCAACTCTTTCACTTCTTGTGCCAAAATAGCAACTGGTTCCTCTTCAAATGTCAGATCTGAACTCACTTCAATGGATTCAACTGGTAAAATATGAGATGGATCCGATCTATACCTCCGCAACATAGAAACATGGAATACATTATGGATTCTATCCAACTCAGGTGGTAAAGCAAGACGATAAGCAACTGGCCCAACTCTTTCCAAAACTTCATACGGTCCAATGAAACGAGGACTCAATTTCCCTTTCCGACCAAACCTCAAGATCTTCTTCCAAGGAGACACTTTCAAAAATACCTTATCTCCAATATCAAACTCTATGTCTCTCCTTTTCAAGTCTGAATAAGATTTCTGTCGGTCTGAAGCTGCTTTCAACCGATCCCGAATTATTTTTACTTTTTCTTCAGTTTCTTTAACTAAATCGGGTCCAGTTAACTTGCCCTCTCCAATATCATTCCAACCTAAAGGCGTTCGACATCTTCTACCATATAATGCCTCAAATGGTGCCATACCTATACTGGATTGGTGACTGTTGTTATAAGCAAATTCCACTAGTGGCATAAATCTGTCCCAACTTCCAGAGAAATCAATAATACAACTTCTCAACATATCCTCAATAATTTGTATTACTCTCTCTGACTGCCCATCTGTCTGTGGATGAAAAGTAGTACTAAAGTGCAATCGAGAACCCAATGCACCATGTAAACTCTTCCAAAACCTCGAAGTAAATCGGGGATCTCGATCAGACACTAAAGAAATTGGAACTCCATGCAACTTCACTATTTCATTTATATACAGCTCAGCCAACCTTTCAAGAGAATAGCCCATTCTAACAGGAAGGAAATGAGCTGTCACCGATCAACAATCACCCAAATAGCATCATGCTTCTTTTGAGTCAATGGCAACCCAGACACAAAATCCATTGTTACTCTCTCCCATTTCCATTCAGGCACCGTTAAAGGTTGAAGCAACCCAGTTGGAACTTGATGCTCAGCTTTCACCCTCTGGCAAGTGAGACATTTAGATACAAATTCTACTATGTCTCTCTTCATACCAGACCACCAAAAATGCTGTCTCAAATCATGATACATCTTTGTACTACCCGGATGCATAGGCAAAACCGATTGGTGTGCTTCCTCTAAAATGATTTTTCTCAAATTACCATCATCAGGTACACACAACCTATCTTTAAACCAAAGACTACCATCATTCTTCACACAGAAATCTCGACTCTCCCCATTTTGGCAGTCTGATACAATCTTCTGAATTTTGTCATCTGTTAATTGAACTTCTTTTATCTGATCCAACAATACTGGTCTCAACTGCAACTGAGCCAATAATGCACCATCATCACATACTTCAAAACTAGCATGCAACGCTCTAAATTCAACAAGCAACGAGAGCAAATAAACAACTAAACCAGCCAAAGATTTCCGACTCAGGGCATCAGCAACTACATTCGCCTTACCAGGATGGTAATCAATCAAGCAGTCATAGTCTTTAATCAATTCTAACCATCACCTTTGTCGAAGATTCAACTCCTTTTGAACACCCAAATATTTCAAACTTTTGTGATCCGTATAGATAAAACATTTCTCCCCGTATAAATAATGTCGCCAAATCTTCAAAGCAAACACTATAGCTTCCAACTCCAAATCATGAGTCGGATAATTAAGCTCATGCGGCTTCAACTGCCGAGAAGCATAAGCTATAACTTTACCCTCTTGCATCAAGACACATCCTAAACCATTATGTGAAGCATCACTATAAATCACATATGGTTTATCTTCTATGGGTAAAGTAAGAACAGGTGCTTAGGTCAACATCTCTTTCAAATGCTCAAAACTGGCTTGACACTGATCCGTCCACACAAATCTAACTCCCTTCCTAAGCAATCTGGTGAGTGGAGTAGCTATCAAAGAAAAACCTTTCACAAACTGCCGGTAATAGACTGCCAAACCCAAAAAACTTCTAACTTCAGTTACAGACTTCGGTAGACTCCAATTCAAAATAGCTTCTGTAATATCCCTAAGTGTGCCTAGAAGTTGTGATAATATTGTTATTAGTGAATTGAATGTGTGATTGATAAGTGGTAATTGTGTATGATTTATTTGGAGAATAATAGAAGTTGAGAAAATAATGTATATGTGTGTAGTTGGAAGGAATGCATTGTGTAGAGAGAAGTGTATATGTAGTGTATATGGTGATATATATAACATATAAGTTGGTCAAAGGGCTTGGTCAAGGGAAGAAGATATTTTATTTGTGATTTGTGAAATTACCTATATGGGTATATATGTGACAAAAGTTTAGTTAAATGGATGAGGGCATTATAGTAATTTTCTTTTGGATGAGTATTTAATGCATGTGGACTTTGTGTTTTCTTCATCATTTCTTCTTCTTCTCCTTGTGTTGGCCGGCTCCTTCATTGGCAAAGAAAAACAAAAGAACAAAGAAAGGTTTTGATGATTTTAAGCTCCAAAGTTGAGAGAGATTTCAAGTAGCTAAGTTGGATTTCAAGGAATTTTATCATCTTGGTAAGTTTTCTCTTGTTTACCTTGATTCTTTTTGAAGTTGTGTTTGGATTGAGTTATGTTTAGTAATAGTATGATTAAGTATGTTTGTAATTTGTTGAGAAGAGTTGAAATAGATTTGAAAAGGAGAAGTAAATTGGTGTTGGTGATGGAAGAGTAAGAGTTGTGTTTAGTGAATATTTTTCTGTTTTACAATTAGTAAAGGCTGTGACTTGTATGATTTTTAATTAATTCTAGAAAAATGTTCTTGAAGTGAATTTTTGATATGTTGTGCCTCTATGAGTCTAGAATGACTGAAAAATATGTTGATTCGATTTTGGAATGGTTATGAGTTTAGAAAGATTATTTTTATTAGATCTGTTCCAGCAGGTACCTTAACTGAGACAGCTATATTTCGGGATTTTTAATAAAATGTAGAAAAATTATATTCAATTGAATTTTGGATATGTTGTTGCTTAATGAGTCTAGTATTTGAGAAAAATAATTTGGAACCAAGTTGATTGAATTTAATTTATGGAATTCACAAAGTTTAGAACTGCTGCCAGGATGCAGGGCAATTGGGGCAGTCTGTTTGGGTGAACTATTTGACCAAGATTTTGTGTTCAGTTTGATCTGAAATTTTAAAGGAATGATTTTAAGATGTAAAATTAAGTTCTGTAAAAATTTTAGAGTTTTTAGTCAAGTATATTATTTTATACAAATTTTCAAAATAAGGATAAAATTTAGTCTAAAACCAGAATTTACTATTCATATGGTCATTTTGCTAATATTCCTTTTGGATTAGGTTGTGAAGAGGTTGAATTGCCCTAATCTAAGTGTTGAGGATTCTTGGAAGAGTAGGTGTATAGAGTGGTGTAAGTTGGTTTTAAGGTAAGTACAAAGTTTATATGATTGCACTTATTTACATGAATTAAGACTTAACACATTTGTTTGTAAATGTGTTAAGTGAATTACTATATTGTCAATATAATTTGATTAAGGTTATGATTGGATGATGTGAAAGATATGAAGATCATTCAAATAGGTAAGTACAATGCAATTTGTTATGATAAATATTGTAATGATGAATTGTGCTAATGTGTTTTGAGAAATGATGAAATGTATTGTAATTGTGGTTGGTAATAATGATTGAAATGAAATAAATAGACATGTTGATGATATGATGATGAATTTAAGATATATGCTCAATATAATTGTTTATGTATACTTGAATGATGAAGTGCTATAACGTGAATTGAAATATGATAAGAGGTGAAGCCATTGTGTTGGCTACGAGAATGTAAATGAATTATAATTGAGGCATGGTTGCCTGTTTTGAAAATGAAATGAATTGAGAAAGAAATGTACAAAGATATAAATGAAAAGAGTTGTGTCTAATATGTTAATTCAACTTTCAGAGTTCTGGATTTGACGACATGCCTATAACATATGAAATGTAACAGTCTTGCCGGGTTGAGGATCTCCTCAAGTTGTTGAGTTGATGGTCCAAGAGACTGGGTCTGTTACACTATATGAATTATAAATGTGAAATATATGAAAAGTAACAGTCTTGCCGGGTTGAGGATCTTCTCGATTAGTCGGGTGGATGGTCCAAGAGACTGGGTCTGTTACACTCTCCATGGATAGAGATATGATATATATGTTGCCTACGGGCTTGATTATTGTGATTATGGATCAAAGCAGTAACTCTGAACTTTGAATAACATATTAGTGTTTTGGGCCCGAGTCTGTCTTTATTGTCAATGTGAAATGCAAGTATTGAAATATTGATTGTGAGTATTAATAATGAATTATGCTTGGTGGATTGTGAATAATATAATGTTATTAAGTGTAATAGGAAAATGAATTGTGGTTGATGATAAAGGTTGTCTTTATTGGAAATATGATTTATGATTTATATGATATGTAGATTGTGTATTGCAATAATGAGTGATATGATGTGTAATGTGTGTATTGCAATAATGGTTGGTATGGTATATATATAATGTAGGGGTATTAATATATTGGTTTTGAGTATTGGTGATGCATTGGGGTTGGTGATAATATTATATATATATACATCTTATATGAAATTAGCTAGGATATATTAAAGATAAAGTTAAAAAGAAAAGAAGATATGATAAGAACTAATTATATATTGAATCGATGTATCATTACATATCAATACTTCTATACTATATGTTTATATTTTATATTTGGACTACTAAGCTCTCGGGCTTAGCGCGGGTGTTTATTCGCGCAGGTATTTAGATGGAAGATTTGAAGTCTTTTGTTATGCCACAAGAAGAGTAAAGTTTGTCGAGGCCAACTAGAGGGTTATGCATACATGTATAAATTTTAATTATGATGTATTTCTGACGAGAGAGTATTTATATGTATAAATCTAGTAATGTATAATAACTGTATGGTTTTAAATTGAGTTGGATTGTGAATATAGAAGTGTGAATTCTTCTTGCAGGATTGTAGTTGAGGTTATAAGGGTGGATTATTGGGAGTGTACTTGAGTTGAATTGTGAAACAAAATGTTTTTTCAAATATAAGAAAAATCAGTTTTGTTGACACTTGGGACCTAGAATTTTAAGGGAGACTCCGTCAAAATTTTTTTTTTTTTGAAAAATTTTTATAAGGAACATTAAGTAAGCTGACATAACCAGAGCTCGTATCTTGATGTAGCATTCCTCCTCGGCTTATTATAGGTCGGGAAGGGGTGTTACAATTGTTTTGGTATCAGAGCTTAGGTTCGAGATTCTCGGCCTAAGTAAAATTAAAAAGAAAAAGTTTTGAAACGCTTAAAATGAATTAAAAAGAAGAGTTTTGAAAATGAAATATGTAATACATGCATATGCATTCACACCTAGGTTGGTCTCGGAGGTGGCATTATATGATTTATAGTATATCTGTGTTATATGAAATGGATGTTAATGTGTGAATGATATGATGTTATGAGAAAACTGTTTTGTTGTAATGCGAGATGTTGAGGCATGATTACTTAACTTGCTTGTGAAAAAAGAAATGAATTAAAAAAATATTGATAAGTTTAATGAACGGACCTATCCGTCTCCTGCGGAACCATGCGGACCCAGTGGGTTGGGCAACCGATCTTGGACTACCGATCTGGTAGGAGGAAGGTTCGATATAGTCAGTATTATACGTACCTATTTGCCTCCTGCGGAACCATGCGGACCCATTGGAATGGGCAACCGAACTTGGACAACCGACCTGGATGGGGAAAGGTATGTTACTGATAATGTTATACGTGCCTATTTGCCTCCTGCGGACCCTTGGGATTGGAGGGCAACCGACCTGGTTGGGAAAGGGTACGTATATAAAGTCATAGTTGTTGGCTATAATGATAAATTTAAATGAGTATAATGAATGATATGAATTTATATAAGTCTAATTGATAATTAAAAAAAATGGAAATTTATGCAAGTAAAGTGAAGTGTTAAATGTGTTGAAGCATAAAGAAATGAAAAGGAAAATAATATTGAATGAGTTGATTAGTAAAGACAAGGTATGATTATTTAAAGTTTGGGGTATATATATAAAGTCAAGGTATTATTTAAAGGAAAAAGAGATGATATTGGTTATGTAAGAATATAAATTGGTATGGTTATTTTAATGTAAACATTGTGAATTTAAGGTTAGAAATGTGAGATGCTTGGATATTGTGAAAGCTCATGGTAATGGTAATAATATGTGATATTTGAGATTTTTCGAAATGAGCTTAATAATTGGGGAAGAAATATGTGTTGATATTGCTTTATGATATATATATATATCCGAGATGTTTTTAAAGTTGATTTTAAGAAAAGATGAGTTTGGTAAATTTAAAGTTTAAGCGAAGTAGTAAGTTGAAAAGTTAAAGTTCTACTAGAAACTGATAAAGATTGATTGGATATTGATGATTTAATGTATATTCAATACCTGAGCCAGGTGAAATGATTAATATTGCACATGAAAGTATTATGAATTAAGTAATGTGATTGATGGTATGAGAATTTGTTTTGAAGTAAAAAGAGAAATAGATAAGCAAATGAAAAGGAGCTATTTTAAGTCATTTTATTGCAAAAAAAAAAAAAATGTTTTTTTTTAGATATGGAAGTATATTAAATTTTTTTTTTAAAAAAAAAAATGAAAGTAAAGAGATGTCACATTGGGAATGTGACCAAGATGGATGTGAAGTATTATTATAGTCAGAATATATATTTGTAGTGTGATTAAATACTTTTTATCATATTGGAAGAATGAGAATAATAGTATTCAAAAGAAAGTGATAAACACTAAATTTATAGTGAATGTATGAAAAAGGAAAATAAAAATCAGAGCATATAATTAAGTGTATAGGAGCTATTAGGCTCAATGTGTATATTATTAGGTGTAATGTACATATGTATAAATATATGAGTAAAATATATATATACGTTGAATGGTAAACAAACGGATATAAAGATGATATATTAAATGCATTTCAAAATAAAGGTGAGAGAGATGTCACCTTAGTAAGGTGACTAAGAATTTGTGAAGTATTATTGTAGTTAGGAAATATATATGTGTTGAGTTGATAAATAATTTAAGTTATGTCAAAAAGGGGTAAGAATGATGTTGATTAAGGAAAAGTAATAAATGTTAAATTGTGTTAAAGATATGTAAAAGAGGAATTATATATAATTGTATGACTATGTGTATACATGTATGGAAAATGTGGAATGAGCTTTTCGATATGAATGTAAATGGAAATGTAAGAAATGTGGAAAGCAAGTCATATTGTGAATGTGACCTAAGTATGTGAATGTGATATAATTATTTGTTTAGTGGTGTGGAGAATAATAGGGCATGTATCAGTGGATCTATGAGAGAATAGATTTTAACCTATGTAGAGTTAGATTATGGGATGAAATGGAGAGTGAGAAAGGACTCAAGTAACACTAGAAGATGAAATTGTTATGATAATAACTGAGTTAAACTATCATATAATGTTTCCTGGATTAAGGATTTTGTTTGTAGAAATTCTATATGTATAAGTATATAATAAAAAGGAAAGTATACTGTATGAAAAGTGTTACAAGAGATAAATTAGAAGTGGAGTAATAAATGGAATTTGTATATGATTAAATGTTGTGTATAAGGATGTTATATATAATATTGTTAATGTGAATTAGACTAATGATAATCGTATGTTCAAGAGAAAATTTATGGAGATGGAGTTGAAATGTGTTAACTCTTGGTGTAGTAAAAGTGTGGAGAATGGATATATAATTCTTGTGATACAACTAAATAGTGTAATTAAAAAGTTTGGATACAGAATAATCGAGAAACAGTATTGATTTATGAGTTACAGGTGTGTGACCATTCATCTCCTATGGCTATATGATTTGGTTAGTATGTGTAGCCGGTTAATTTTAGTATCCATAAATTTGGGACTGAGACAATATGACTGTAGTACAAATTGGTGAGATTGAAAATTTTGTTTAAGAAGCATAGTTAAATAGTTATTATAAGATTTGGTGGGAACTATACTAATATGATTTGAAGTGATTTGTTATCACAATAATTTGATTGAATATGGATTGGAAAAGATCAAGAAATTGTATATAAGTTTGCCCTAATTGAATTAGATCATATATACATATATGAATATGGTGCAATTTCATGATAAGTTATATAAATTAATCGTTGGATGGAATTGAACAAGATTGGAAAATGGATATATTGTGACAGAGAGATCAATTGATCTGAATTGGACTAAGATTATGAAGTATTATTGAGATTTAATATGTATAGTTGTATTAAGAATGTAATTAATTACGTGTCAATGTATATGATGTAAAATATTAAAGTAAGAATGGATAGGAATGTATGGAATTATAGTAATTATAAATTATGATAATAAGGGAGAAGATTGGTTATTTATAAAATAAATTGAAAGGCAATGTATTAAAATGTAAGTTAAGAGAAAAGCATGCTAAAGAGGTAACTCCAATTGTGGAAAATAAGGACCTTGTTATCCATTGAGGGTTGATAAATGTCTATTTAGACAGTGATTGTAATGACGGGATAATTAATGCTAAGATTCAAACCAATAATTGTTGAGGCTAAAGTTAAGAAAGTAATTACATAGAGGTGAAGGAACAAAATATATTGAATATAAAGATTGGATGAAGTATAAGTGTACTATAAAATGATTTGATTCCTGATTAAAAATGTTAATAGGAGATGTAATGAGTATTTTGAATGTTTGATCAAGGAAATAAGAAGGTATATAAACATATAGAACGATGAATTATGGAATTTAGAGGAGATTGTTGATTCTAAAAGAAGGAATTGAAGTTATATGATTGGATGACATAATAATTTAAGCATATATTTAACTTCAGGTGGAAGTGAAGATAGTATTTTTGTTAAGAATGAATTGTTATGGCATGGATAATTTCGAGGACGAAATTATTTAAGGGGGAGAGAATTGTAATATCCCTAAGTGTGCCTAGAAGTTGTGATAATATTGTTATTAGTGAATTGAATGTGTGATTGATAAGTGGTAATTGTGTATGATTTATTTGGAGAATAATAGAAGTTGAGAAAATAATGTATATGTGTGTAGTTGGAAGGAATGCATTGTGTAGAGAGAAGTGTATATGTAGTGTATATGGTGATATATATAACATATAAGTTGGTCAAAGGGCTTGGTCAAGGGAAGAAGATATTTTATTTGTGATTTGTGAAATTACCTATATGGGTATATATGTGACAAAAGTTTAGTTAAATGGATGAGGGCATTATAGTAATTTTCTTTTGGATGAGTATTTAATGCATGTGGACTTTGTGTTTTCTTCATCATTTCTTCTTCTTCTCCTTGTGTTGGCCGGCTCCTTCATTGGCAAAGAAAAACAAAAGAACAAAGAAAGGTTTTGATGATTTTAAGCTCCAAAGTTGAGAGAGATTTCAAGTAGCTAAGTTGGATTTCAAGGAATTTTATCATCTTGGTAAGTTTTCTCTTGTTTACCTTGATTCTTTTTGAAGTTGTGTTTGGATTGAGTTATGTTTAGTAATAGTATGATTAAGTATGTTTGTAATTTGTTGAGAAGAGTTGAAATAGATTTGAAAAGGAGAAGTAAATTGGTGTTGGTGATGGAAGAGTAAGAGTTGTGTTTAGTGAATATTTTTCTGTTTTACAATTAGTAAAGGCTGTGACTTGTATGATTTTTAATTAATTCTAGAAAAATGTTCTTGAAGTGAATTTTTGATATGTTGTGCCTCTATGAGTCTAGAATGACTGAAAAATATGTTGATTCGATTTTGGAATGGTTATGAGTTTAGAAAGATTATTTTTATTAGATCTGTTCCAGCAGGTACCTTAACTGAGACAGCTATATTTCGGGATTTTTAATAAAATGTAGAAAAATTATATTCAATTGAATTTTGGATATGTTGTTGCTTAATGAGTCTAGTATTTGAGAAAAATAATTTGGAACCAAGTTGATTGAATTTAATTTATGGAATTCACAAAGTTTAGAACTGCTGCCAGGATGCAGGGCAATTGGGGCAGTCTGTTTGGGTGAACTATTTGACCAAGATTTTGTGTTCAGTTTGATCTGAAATTTTAAAGGAATGATTTTAAGATGTAAAATTAAGTTCTGTAAAAATTTTAGAGTTTTTAGTCAAGTATATTATTTTATACAAATTTTCAAAATAAGGATAAAATTTAGTCTAAAACCAGAATTTACTATTCATATGGTCATTTTGCTAATATTCCTTTTGGATTAGGTTGTGAAGAGGTTGAATTGCCCTAATCTAAGTGTTGAGGATTCTTGGAAGAGTAGGTGTATAGAGTGGTGTAAGTTGGTTTTAAGGTAAGTACAAAGTTTATATGATTGCACTTATTTACATGAATTAAGACTTAACACATTTGTTTGTAAATGTGTTAAGTGAATTACTATATTGTCAATATAATTTGATTAAGGTTATGATTGGATGATGTGAAAGATATGAAGATCATTCAAATAGGTAAGTACAATGCAATTTGTTATGATAAATATTGTAATGATGAATTGTGCTAATGTGTTTTGAGAAATGATGAAATGTATTGTAATTGTGGTTGGTAATAATGATTGAAATGAAATAAATAGACATGTTGATGATATGATGATGAATTTAAGATATATGCTCAATATAATTGTTTATGTATACTTGAATGATGAAGTGCTATAACGTGAATTGAAATATGATAAGAGGTGAAGCCATTGTGTTGGCTACGAGAATGTAAATGAATTATAATTGAGGCATGGTTGCCTGTTTTGAAAATGAAATGAATTGAGAAAGAAATGTACAAAGATATAAATGAAAAGAGTTGTGTCTAATATGTTAATTCAACTTTCAGAGTTCTGGATTTGACGACATGCCTATAACATATGAAATGTAACAGTCTTGCCGGGTTGAGGATCTCCTCAAGTTGTTGAGTTGATGGTCCAAGAGACTGGGTCTGTTACACTATATGAATTATAAATGTGAAATATATGAAAAGTAACAGTCTTGCCGGGTTGAGGATCTTCTCGATTAGTCGGGTGGATGGTCCAAGAGACTGGGTCTGTTACACTCTCCATGGATAGAGATATGATATATGTTGCCTACGGGCTTGATTATTGTGATTATGGATCAAAGCAGTAACTCTGAACTTTGAATAACATATTAGTGTTTTGGGCCCGAGTCTGTCTTTATTGTCAATGTGAAATGCAAGTATTGAAATATTGATTGTGAGTATTAATAATGAATTATGCTTGGTGGATTGTGAATAATATAATGTTATTAAGTGTAATAGGAAAATGAATTGTGGTTGATGATAAAGGTTGTCTTTATTGGAAATATGATTTATGATTTATATGATATGTAGATTGTGTATTGCAATAATGAGTGATATGATGTGTAATGTGTGTATTGCAATAATGGTTGGTATGGTATATATATAATGTAGGGGTATTAATATATTGGTTTTGAGTATTGGTGATGCATTGGGGTTGGTGATAATATTATATATATATACATCTTATATGAAATTAGCTAGGATATATTAAAGATAAAGTTAAAAAGAAAAGAAGATATGATAAGAACTAATTATATATTGAATCGATGTATCATTACATATCAATACTTCTATACTATATGTTTATATTTTATATTTGGACTACTAAGCTCTCGGGCTTAGCGCGGGTGTTTATTCGCGCAGGTATTTAGATGGAAGATTTGAAGTCTTTTGTTATGCCACAAGAAGAGTAAAGTTTGTCGAGACCAACTAGAGGGTTATGCATACATGTATAAATTTTAATTATGATGTATTTCTGACGAGAGAGTATTTATATGTATAAATCTAGTAATGTATAATAACTGTATGGTTTTAAATTGAGTTGGATTGTGAATATAGAAGTGTGAATTCTTCTTGCAGGATTGTAGTTGAGGTTATAAGGGTGGATTATTGGGAGTGTACTTGAGTTGAATTGTGAAACAAAATGTTTTTTCAAATATAAGAAAAATCAGTTTTGTTGACACTTGGGACCTAGAATTTTAAGGGAGACTCCGTCAAAATTTTTTTTTTTTTGAAAAATTTTTATAAGGAACATTAAGTAAGCTGACATAACCAGAGCTCGTATCTTGATGTAGCATTCCTCCTCGGCTTATTATAGGTCAGGAAGGGGTGTTACAGCTTCAACTTTACTTGGATCAACTCGAATGCCATCCGCTGAAACTATATGCCCTAGAAAAGTAACTCGGTCAAGCCAAAACTCACACTTTGACAACTTAGCATACAACTGCTTCTCTCTCAGGATTTGCAACACAATCCGCAAATGTTTGTCATGCTCCTCCTCATTACGTGAATATACCAAAATATCATCGATAAAAACTACCACAAACTGATCCAAATAGGGCCTAAACACCCTATTCATCAAATCCATGAAAGCTGCAGGTGCATTCGTCAACCCAAAAGGCATTACTAAAAACTCATAATGCCCATACCTAGTGCGGAAAGCTGTCTTAGAAACATCTTCGGCTCTAACCCTCAATTGATGGTACCCTGATCTCAAATCAATCTTGGAAAACACTGATGCTCCCTTCAATTGATCAAAGAGATCATCAATTCTAGGCAAAGGATATTTATTCTTTATAGTCACTTTGTTCAATTGCCTATAATCAATGCATAGTCTCATAGTACCATCCTTCTTTTTCACAAATAATACAGGAGCTCCCCATGGTGAAACACTAGGGCGAATAAACCCTTTATCCAACAACTCCTGTAACTGCACCTTCAACTCTCTCAATTCAGCAGGTGCCATTCTATAAGGAGTGATAGAGATGGGAGTGGTACTGGGCAACAGATCAATACCAAACTCAACCTCTCTCTCAGGGGGTAACCCTGGCAACTCCTCTGGAAACACATCCGGAAAATCTGCAACTGTGGTTATATCATCAAGTTGGGAACCCACTACCTTGGTATCCATAACATGAGTAAGATAAGCTTCACACCCTTTTCTAATCAACCTTCTAGCTGATACAGCTGATACAAACAAGGATGCGAGTTGCTTCTGCTCACTAGATACCATCGCACTCCTACCATCACTGGTTCTCAAAGTAACACACTTCTTTTGACAATCTACCACAGCTCCATGTTTGGACAGCCAGTCCATGCCTAAGATCAAATCATATTCTTTAAAAGGCATTTCAATTAAATCTCCAGGAAACTCTTCACCTTGTACCACAACTGCACTATTTCGGTGCACCCTACTAACAACCACACTATGTCCTAAAGGATTTGTCACTAAGACATCAAATCCTAAGGACTCTGCATGCAATTCAGACACAGGCAATATGGATGCACTTATGTATGAATGAGTAGATCCTGGATCAATTAAAGCAAGTACTGAAATGCCAAATAAAGAAAATGTACCAGCTATCACTGCTGAAGCATCTGGCTGCCTCTACATCACATACACTCGCTGAGAAGATCCGGCCTCCTCTGGCCTACTGCCTCCGGATGATGATCCTCCTCTCTGACTATACCCGGATCGACAACCCCTACTGAAACCCCTTCCTCCTCAACCACCTCTGCTGATACTGGGTCGAGAGGCTGCAGACTCGACCTGTCTCTGCTCCTGCATCTCAGGACACTCCCTAATGAAATGATTAGGCGATCCACACCTGAAGCACACAGCTGATCTACTATACCTCCAACAAACACCCCCATGTCTTCCACCACACTGAACACATATTGGTAAAGTAGACCTCTGCATTATGGGAGTCGGGGCACTGGTTACAGAAACTATAGGTCTCGATCTCTGTCTCTGATACTGTACTGACCTACCCGACTGTCTCTGACTCCTACTGATTCTTGGAATAAAACTTCCTCTACCCCTCTTCACAGATGAAGACCCTACCTCAAATTGGGGTCTCCTCACTCTAGTCTCCTCTTCAGAAGCAGCTGCTGCAATGCTTTGCGCTCTCTCTACACTTCTAGCTGCTGCAACAAGCTGAGAGAAATCCTGGTATCTAGAAACAGCTACAATACACATGATGGAGGGCCTCAGTCCCTCTTCAAATCTTCGGCACCGATCTATTTCATCAGAAATGATTCCCCCAGCATAACGACTCAACCGGATATACTCAATCTCGTACTCTGTTACCGTCCGGTTGTCTTGCCTCAAGCTTAGAAATTCCATCTTCTTAAGATCTTTATACTCCCTCGGAGTATACTTCTGCTCGAACTCCCTCAAGAAATCACCATATGATAAGGTAGGTGGATCATCCATAGCATGAGGAACAGTCTTCCACCAGTCATATGCATCTTTTTGTAAAAGGGATCTGGCATAATCAAACTTCTCATCTGAAGTGGCTTGCAACTGAATGAATATCCTCTGTACCTTATCTAACCACTGCTCAGCCACTGCAGGATCGGTAGTGCCTAAGAAATCTTCAGCCCCATATTTCCGCAACTTGTCATAATGTCTTACTGGAACTTGAGGCTGGGGTGGTGGTGGTGGCTGCACTAGAGCTTGCCTAAATAACTCCACCACATGCCTTAACCAACCTGGTGGAGCCTCCTCTGCAGCTGATCTCTCTGGCACAGAAACAGGTGCCTCACTAACTCTATCCACTCTAGCTCCATCCCTACTCTCTCCTGGAGCTACACTCTCCGTACTACCCTCAACCGATTGTCGTGAATGAGATGCCATATATACCTATAGCTGCAAACACATCAGAATATTCCTTATTAAAGATCAAAGACTGCCATACCAAAACATGTATCTTACTCAAAAACCAACTTTTAAAATCAAAATATTCTTTTTCTTACAATTAACCTAGGTTGAGAATCTCAAACCTAGGCTCTGATACCAAAATAAATGTAACACTCTTATACCCCGTATACGTACACAGCATGCTGATACGATCATAATATACGTATACTGAATATAGAAATGCCACGATATACTCAACAATTGACTCATTCCTTTTCAAAAATCATAAACAAATTTAAATCATTTAAATGAAATTATAAAAGACAAAAGGTAAAAATGTTTATTTAAAAACAGCGGAAAATGTAACAAATATTTACAAATAAATATACATTAAAACTTAAGTTTTACAAAACATAAAATATATACATGTTTGGCAGTATTTCTTCGATCTTTAAGCTTCACTAGAGACACTTCAAGATCTAGCCTCCACTCGGCCTAGAGGGACTATCTGGTTCTTCCCTGTTATTTGCGCGATAAATCATAATCGCGCTAAGCCCATAGCTTAGTGGTACAAACTACAATAATGATATGCTTCTATGCAATGACAATGTCATACATTTCAACAATTCATATAATATTCACAAATAATATCTTTGTATTACTCATAAGACCACATTTCAACATTTAATTCAATTAATTCATTACTCATAATTTACATTGACACATATGGGCCCAAAAGACACTAATATGTTATTCAAAGTTCAGAGTTACTGCTTTGGTCTATAATCATAATCATCAAGCCCGTAGGCAACATATATATATATCTCTATCCATGGATAGGGTAACAGACCCAGTCTCTTGGAGCTCAACCCAACAAATCTCAAGGAGATCCTCAACCCGGCAAGACTGTTACTATAAATCATATTTCACATTTATCATTTCATAGGCATGCCACCAAACTCATAACTCTGAAAATTGAATCAACATATTAGACACAAAACCTTTTCATTAATATCTCAATTTCATACTCATCTCATTCTCATATTCAAAATAGGCAATCATGCCTCAATTATAACTCAGTTATATCATCATAGCCAACAATCATGGCTCCTCATCATATCAATACAATTCATCATATCATCATATCTTTCATCATCTCATTATATCTCAATTCCTCATTTAAGTATTCACAATCAGCTACATAGAACATCCATTAAGAATAATCATCATTGGTACATATACATAACAATTTACATTATTCATATGCATCATCAATGTTCACATTATATCAATCATAACATCATAAGTATGCATCAACAATGCATTAGATTTCTTAACACATTTACAATCACATGCATGTAAAGTCTTAACATCATATGAATGTATGCAATAATGTAGTTTGTACTTACCTTATGCACCACTTATACAACTCTATACACTTCTTTTTTGCCAAGAATTCTTCACTTCCCAAATTAGGGCAAATCACCTTCTTCCAAAACCTAATTAAAAAATGATACAATACATGAATTCCAATACAATTTATCACTTAATAACCTCTTAATAAACCCTTAAATCACAAATTACACTTCAACACCACTCACTAAGGCCCACGGCCGTGGCCACCTCAACCCCCACGGGCGTGGGTTAGAAACCACTTCTGCCTCCTTTGCACCAAACCTCCACGGCCATGGCTACAATTGGTCACGGCCATGGCTACAATTGGCCACGGCCATGGCAATCAAGGCCACGGGCGTGGCATCCCAAATGCTACTGCCTTCGACCAAATTCACATATTCTAAGCTTACCACTCCAACAAACATCAACAACATGCAAATCTATGAAAATAATCAATCAAACTCAAGTTAAACATCACTTACCACTTCAAAACCCTAAAACCAACATCACTCTTACTCTTTCATTACCAACATCCACTTAACTTATCATTTTCAAACCAAAACCAACACCATAGTCAATTAAATCAAACATATCCCAACATATAACAATCCACACAACCTTACTTCCAAAAATCAACAATCAAACTTACATACAACTTAAAATAACAAAAGAAATCAAGAGAAAGAACTTACCAAAATAATGAAACTTCTTGGATTTCCACTTAATCCCTTGAAAACTTCTTCAATTTGCTCTTAAAATTCAAAACCTTTCTCTTGCTCTCTTGCCTTGAGAATGGCCGGCCACCACTAGAGAAGAAAAGAAAATGAAGAAACAAAGTCAACCTTCTCATCTCTTTAAACCTCCACCAAGCATTTCAAAAAGAAAATTACTTAAATGCCCTCATCCATTTAACTTAACCTTTTTTCACTTATATGCCCTTTTTAGTAATTCCACATATAACAAATAAATATCCTCTTCCTTTGACCACCCACTTTGACCTATGTATATGTTATTTATACTTCCATATATACAACATATACACTTTCTTTTAAATTCTTTTCTCTTTCAATTTAACATATACATTCAATCCAATTAAAACAATAATAATATTCAAAACTTCTAGGGCATACATTGGGATATTACAGTGTCACATAGACTAGCTGTTGGAACTAGCCGATGGACACAGTATCAGTTTTGGAACCATGCTAGAGTGCAATCCGACTACGACACAAGGCACGTAACTTTAAGAGCACTCTAATAGTATTAAATGATGGAGATTTTGGCTGGTGAAAGCTTGATCTTCCTCGACTTAATCTAAATGGCTCTTTGATAAGAAGATGGTTATAAATACCCCACCAAACATCATGTATTATATCTTTTAAGTAATTAATAGCCAAACTCTTACAATTTTATTTCTCAATTTGTCTTGTACTCAATTTTTCATTAATTATGTTTGAGTGTTGAGTTTGAGCATTAAATATCTTAAGAAAAGTTTAGTGTAAACTTGTAAATACTAGGTTAGAGAGTGAATATTGGGAAAACTCTTGTTGGGTTGTAAGAAAAAATCTCATACCTTGTAAAAGTTTGGTGTGAACTTATAAAACCCATAGTTAGTGAAGTACTCAACTTGTAATTGAGGAGTAGATGCAATATTATTGAACCCAAACCATTATAAATCGTTTGTATTTTGTCTCTCTTCTCTAATCTTTTTATTTCTAAAACTTTTACCATTTCCCTAAACCAATTCACTCGTCCTCTCTTAGTTGTTAACTAGGGACAATAGTATTAATATTTTAGCTCTTAATTCCAACGACTATATGGATTGAAGACTATATATAATTCACCAACTCATATTTATTATAACATTTAAGTAATTAATAGCCAAAATCTTGCAATTTTAATTCTTGATTTGTCTTGTAGCCAATTTCATTAATTTTACTTGAGAGTTGGGTGTGAACTCTTGTGAAAACACCTTATAGGTTTGGTGTTGTCAGCGGAATTTTTGTCTCCACTCCCATGTGGAATGGTTCTTACAACTTCGACACTGTTAGGCTCAAGGCCTTAGAGAACATGGGCCTAAACCTAGAGAAAATGGAGTCACCACCTGAACGAGCAAGAAAAAAGAAAGGGGTGGATGACTGGAATCCTAAGGAATCTCAAACCTCTTAATGGGTTCAGACAGTTGAGTAGGTATGGGAAAGGTGAGAATGACCCAGCATTCCCATAATATCCGATTCATTTAAACCGGCCTCCTTTTTAGGTCTAAATATTATTAAATTCTTATGTATCATGACATTATCCATATTACATGCAATTAATTAAAAGAAGAAAACATCCATCATCTTATTAAAATAAAATAAATAAAATAGGCACATATCCAAGGATGGAAACATGTCTTTACAATGTCCAATGTCCAAAAAAGAAAATAAAATAAACAAAATGGGACATCCACCATAGATGAAAACATGCCATTACATTGATTCAAAATCCTTAAATTACATAATCAAAACCAAAGCACCAAAACAGTGGAAACATGCCTCTTACATCCTTAAAATTGAAATAATAAAAAAATAATCAACTAAATAAATCAAAATCATTCAAACATAACAATTGAAAGCCAAACATCCATTATAAACCAAATAAAATAAATCATCCATCATAAGAGCATATAATTGATCTAAGTTCTAACCTTAAATAAAATACTAAATACATAAATTTAGGGTTTATATCTTAAATAAGGGCTTATAGAATTTTAAATAATATTTTAGGGTTTTCGAACATGAAATTAGGATTTTGGATGAAAAATTAGGGTTTTGGTTTGGAAATTAGGGTTTTGATTTTGAATTTATGGTTATTAGATATTTGGGATTAGGATTTTGGTTTTTGGTTTTTAATTTGGAAATTAGGGTTTTAACATATTGGGGTTTAAGTATTAAACTTAGGGTTTTGGTTTTTAGGGTTAAAACATGATTTTAGGACTAAACCTAATGAATTATTGTTTATAGAAAATAGGTTATCTAAAGTTATGTTATTTAGATTGGATTCATAATTTTAAAATGTTGGAATAATTTGCAAAATAATAGTTGGATTGAAATTAGGGTTTTAGATTATTTACTAGAACAATTTTAAAGCATCGGAACATGTAAAAATACTAAATGTAGCTATTGGATGAAAGTATATCAATTTAGTTATTGTTGCTAAGGTTTATGCAAAATCACAACCCAAACTAATTAGCTGCTGGATCAAACAACAACCAACATTAAATGTTTAAAAGAAAAGCATAGCTACTCAACATTTAAGTAAATAGAATTTAAGAACAAAAACTACGTTAAAGGCTCCACCCAATATGATATGTTAAACCAAGCTCGTGTCTTTAAAAGCCTGGATCAATGAAAGTATTGGCTGGTGCCTTTTATTGTTGCTTCGTCTCTGTATGAATTGTTGCCTTTTTGTTGCTCCTACTTGATTAATTGCTAAAAGCTATTAGTTGCTAATTGCTAATTATTCTCCTCTTTTTTTCTAATTCCTCTCAGTTGCTTATTTATTGGCAAACAAAATCTTAACCTCCAAACCCTAATCTGCTAATCTTAGAGTTCTTCTAAAGTCCAATTTGATTAGGAAATTAAAACTGCTGGCTAAACTCTTTCTGAATTAGGGTCCATGTCGATTTGGACGATTTGGAGTGTCCAAATCGACATGGACCCAGCTCATGTCTGCTCGGAGTGTCCAAGTTGACATAAGCCATTGCTCATGTCGACTTGGAATATCCAAATCAACATGAGCTTTATTTGTGCTCATGTTGATTTTGATGTCCAAGTCGGCATGAGCACTAAGCTCATGTTGACTTGGACCTATCTCGACTCAAGTCGAACCCTAATCTTTAATTTTTTGACCTAAACCCTTCACAAATTAAATTTGAGCTTTTATGAATTAGACTAGTTAAATTTTAAGCTTTTAAATTAGGATTAGACTCTTTTAAAAAATAATTGATCAAGTTAAGCTTTTTAAATTTAATCCATGCTAAATTTAAGGTCTACAGTTTGCCCCCTGCTTGAGCGATCTCAAACTTTAGTAAAAGGAGCGAAAAGCAACATGACTTTGAACTAGTTTTGGGCAAAACTTGGTTCTGCACTCAAGAATTGGATTTTGGGTTCTAGACTTGAAAATAATTTATGGGATAAAAAATGGTTTGGGTACTGGACCCAAATTATTTGACTGACCTTCTACCAGTTGAAAGTTATGGCTTTCTTCTAGCCATCAATTTTAGCTCTTCTAGCTGACTGACCTTCAGTCAGTTGGTAGTTTTGGCTTTCTTCTAGCCATCAACTTTAGCTCTTCTAGCTTGACTGACCTTCTGTCAGTTGATAATTTTGGCTTTCTTCTAGCCAATAAATTTCAGCTCTTTCAGCTAACTGACCTTCTATCAGTTGAGAGTTCTAGTTTTCTTCTAGCCATTTACTCCATTCTTCAATGGATTCTGCTTGAGGATGAACCTTCATCTTATTTTTACTTTAGCTCTTCTAGTTGACTAACCTTCTGTCAATTGAGGGTGCGATTTTCTTTTAGCCAATTGTTTCATTCTTCAATGGATTGACTTTAGCTCTTCTACCTGGACTAATATTTTGTCATTTGAGAGTGCGGACTTTCTTCTAGCCATTTGTTCCATCTTTATTGGATTGTGTTGACTTTCTATCATTTGAGAGTTTCATCTTTCTTCTAGCCATTGTTCCATTCTTCAATGGATTTTGTTGATCTTCTGTCATCTGAGATTTCTGGCTTTCTTCTAGCTATTATTTCATTCTTTAATGGATTGTGCTAACTTTTTGTCAGCTGAGAGTTTTGGCTTTCTTCTAGCCATCAACTTCAGCTTTGATCTTCTATTCTTGGACCTTTATCCTAATCTTTTGTAATTTGCATTTGCATTCATTTGGGAGTTCCTTTCTTTTAGTTCCATTCTTTTTGTTATCCTCTCTTCGCAACCTGCATGGAAAAATATTAAAAGTGAGTCTGAAAATGTTTTATACATGCATAAACTCAAAAATTGAAAGGAGAAATTTTGCCCCCTATGTAGGCTTAAACTAATGATTTTATTCTCATATAAGCTTTGATTGATGTTCGCATTTTGTATGGTTATTTGCATAAGCACGCATCTCTATTTTTGTAAATGACTGGATCTTCCTCAAGCGATGGGCCTTTCATGCCCCCCTAATTCCATATCTGCTTCTCAATGTTTGCTTCATAGTATTTCTATTGTTCACTTCTACAAAGAATAGACAATACAAGACAAAAAAAAATACAGTGTGATATCCTTATGTATGCATGATATGCATGATATGCATGAATGATACTTACAGTGACTATACTGACTCACAAGCTGAGATAGTAGGCCGAAACACTTCCATTAGTTCCTTCAGGATATTCATGTAGGTCTTTCATTGGATCATCAAGACATGTCACATCCACAGAAAAGAATGAGTAGTGGGGGCCCAAGGAGGATGGTCAGAGATACAGGAGTCATCCATTATCAAACCATGATTCAGCACATAACCTTATGAATGATTCTTTCATCAGCCCATTCTTGCCTAGTTTGTCCTTTAAAGCTCGATCATGGAATGTACTTCCTTATGCTTGAAAGCCCGTGTAACAAAAAAACTTTTTTTTGAAATTTAATTTTAACTTTGAAATCAAATGTTGGCTCTACCAAATCAGTGTCAATATACCTCAGGACTCAACTTTTTCAAATTAGCACATCTATAACATCATAACCCTAGTTATAATACTCAACTTGGAAATTATTTCTATTTGAACAAGAACTGTTGCACTTCAAATAGGCACATACATATTACTTAGCCAAAAGTATTACTGAGTTTGAATAATGTCTATCTCATATGCATGCTTATTCAAACAATCTCCACTAATAGACTTTACCTACCAAGAGAGATCAATAGGTCTTTAATAGGCTTGAAATGGGGTCTATAAGGGACATGGGTTAGATGAAGACCACTTGTAAATTGGAACTGACATGAACACATCTTCACACTATAAAGAGCTTTGAACATTCTCCCATTTTCTTGGCATGAATCTGGATCTTGATTAGGACAGTCTTTGCCATTGTAAAAAGTTGGAGACCTCTCACTCTTTCACTTTTCTTCTTTTTCTTCCTTTCTTTTTTTTCTTTTTTTCCTTTTCCTTTTCCTTTTTCTTTTTCTTTTTCTTTTCTTTATTTTGGTATTTCATCATTTTGTCCTTTTTTTCTATAGGATTATCAAGTGCAGGACTCTCATGATTACTAACTTGGAGCTGTGATGGGTATCATGAACTAGATGGTCTTTCTCCTATTTCTTTGATTTTGGTTGAATCTCTGGTTTGGTTGGACCAATTAAAGTTAAACTTCCACTCGTAGGCTAAGTAGAAGTCTTCTATCGTTTCAGGTAGAAAGAACTTTGTTGGCTTTCTGCACTGTTGTTTTAAACTTTTGTTATTTTATTTTTCTTTTCTCTTTTCTTCTTTCTTTTTTTTCCTTTCTTTTTTTAGCTCTAAGAGAGTCTTATTGTTCATACTGTTCCATGCTTCTAACTATGGAGTAGCATGAGTCCGATTTAATGAGGATGAACCTTTTGTAATCTTGATGCCATTAGACCTAAATTTAGGTAAACTTCAACTTTCTTCAGAGTCTTGATTGAACATCTCTTTCTTCGGTCTTCTTTCCTTCATGGCAACTCAGTAATTATTAGACTTGTCAGAAGTGTCATAACAGCTCAAGGTAGGCTATCGGAGTTTATAAGCCAATGAAAAATAAGCTAAAATCTCATAAAGGTTCAAGGGGATAAAGTATGGATTGATATTAACATGGAGGATACTAGTTGTTGGCTCACTAAATAATGCCTAGATCATCCCTCTCTTAAATAAACAGAGTTCAATTTTTCCTCAAAAATTCGTTAATCAATGTTCTAAGATTGACTAGGGTCTAGACACAGGTAATTATGCAGGAGCCCTCCTAAGTAAGCATACACAGCTCAATGCTACAGAATAATTTTCTCACCTAGGAAAGTCATTTAAATCATGATGTACAAATATATTAATTTATGAATAGCAAGTTAGACTCATCATTGGTTGAGCATTAAAAAGGCAAAAACAAACAAAATTATAAATTCAACAAAAATAATTTATTTAAACAATCTTATATGACAAAACATAATTGTTCTAATGAAATGTTAAAGAAAGAAAATAAGACAAGTGATTCCTAAGCAAAAGAAAGTTTATTGAATGGATTTTCTAAATCTTTCCCCATCATAAAGATCGCCGGTGGAGGTGCTGTAACATCTCTAAATTTTGAAAATTAAATAAAATAAATTAAAATTAAATTGGATAAATTAAATAAATGATTTAATGGAAAATTGAATGATTTTAAGTAAAAAAGTGGAATGTATATGTGAAATATACATGAGATATACATAAAATATATAAAAGTCAACTAAAAGTCAATATTTTTAAAAATAAGTCAAAGTCAAGTGGCAATTTTGTAAATATACTTTGAAAAATTAAATTTATTTAAATAATTTAAATTTTAATTTATTTTTGAATGGAAGATGTAATTTATGGTTTGTATTAAATAATTAATTAATTAATTAAAAATATAATAAAATAATATATATATATGGTCTTTAAGTTAGAGGATGGAAAGAGAAATTCAAAGTTAATCTTCTTCTTCTTCTTCCTCCTTGCAGCTGAATTTCCATAGCCAAAGAACCCAAGTTTTTTTCTTCTTCCAAGCTCCATTAATTAAAGGAATTAACAAGTTTCAAGTGGAATTTTAGTGATTTCCACCATAAATAGTAAGTTCTCTAACTTTTTCTTTGGAATTCCATGATTATATGAATATGTTGAGTTTGGGTTGTTGTGATAGCATGATTTAATTGCTTAATTGGGTATGTATGAAGTTATTTTGAGTAGTTATTAATGATTTTTAAGTTGGATTGAAGAAATGGTTGAGTTTGAGTTGAGTTGGGTGAAGAGAGAGAATTTAGGGTTATGGAACATATGGACTTTTGAGTTCATGTGTTTTAATTGTACAATTTTATTCCAAATGTATTGTTTTGATGCATAAACAAGGATTTTAAACTCAAATAAGGGATTTAGTTAAGTTTGGTTAGAGATTGGAAATGGTAGTGTTGAATATTGGGTTTGAAAAAGGAATTTTCAAAGAATGGTCAATTGTTTAATTTTAACATTTGAATCATGTTATTTAATGATATAAGTGATGTAAATAAGCTTGGATTAATAATTGGAATGAAGAACCTTCATTGGTGAAGGTTATGCCATTATAGGGTTTTATTTAAAGAATGTGTGTTTATTGAATGTAATTGATTAAAACATGTTATAATATGTTTGTAATGATATAAATAAACTTAAAACACCAATTTAAATGGTTTAACATGGATTTCCAAAGTTAAAGTAAGGTTAGGCTTAACTTTGGGGTTTTGACTAAAGTGATGTTTGATTAAGGCTTGATGCTTGTAATGCCTTAAAATGTGATATTAAATTATTGTATTTGATCACATTTGGTATAGGCATTGAGAGGTAGTAGATTGCCCAACCCTAGTGTGAAGAGCAACTTGGAAGTGAAGGTTTATAGGAGTTTCTTAGCTTGCATTTGAGTGCTTATTAAGGTATGTACAAGTTTTTGATAAATGGGATATGTTTATCTTACATTTGGGCTTAACATAATTTGGATGAAAAATGTGTTAAGCTATTTGATACATTAAACATTCATAAACAATGTGTTATGATATGCGAATTGTTACATATGCATTATGAAAAGCCATTATTAATGGCTAATATGAATAAAATGCGAATTATGTACATTATGTGAGAATGACCTTATTTGGGTGATGTGCTTTTAATGTGAAATGAGATACATTGTGATGAAATGATGAGATATGATGAATTTACATTTATATAAATGAGAAATGAGACAATGTGATGAGAAAAGAGGCAATGTGATGAGGAAAAAAAATGAGAAATTGAGACAATGTAATAAGAAAAAAGTGATTATGGAAAACATGTAATATTTGTGTGCCTAGTATGTTATTCAATTTCTAGAGTTCTGTATTTAAAGGCATGCCTATGAGGTTATCCTCATTATTTACCTTCGGGGCTAGGCGCTATGCATCACTGATACTTGATTTTGCCTTCGGAACTAGATGCTTGGCGTCACTGATACTTGATTTTGCCTTCAGGGCTAGATGCTTGGCATTAGTAATATATGATTTGCCTTCGGAGCTAGACACTTGGTGTTAACATAGACTAAAATGGTAACTCTTGGATTTGAATAATGTATTAGTTTGTTTGGGCCCATGCTTGTGTAAGTGTTTATGTGAATTATAAAAGATGAAAGATTATGCTTTAAAAGTGAACTTGTATGCCATATTGTGACATAGCATACAAATGCATTATGTATTAAAGTGTTGTTATTATCAAAGTTTGTACCGCTAGGCTTTTAGTTTAGCGCGATTGGAATTCATTGCTCAGGTGACAAAGGTGATCTGGTAGAGCTGGAGCATTCTTCTAGACCTGTTAGGGTCTAGCTTTGAGATTGTAGAGTTGATATTAGTGTATCAAGGTCAGAGTCATTTTCCAGCATGTATATATTTTATATTATATATGTTTTTAGAATATATATTGTAAATTATAAAGAATATTTTGGTTAAATTGTGTAATATGGGGTTTTATATGTGTTTTGATAAATATATGCATATGTATAAATATTTTGAGAAAATATGGAGAATTTGTGAAGTTGGGATGAAATGTTGTTTATTGTTCATTAGGAGTGTATTTTGTGCAAGTTGTGTAATTATTGAAAATTTGGGATGTCCAAATTATAGACAAAACTCTGGCGAATTTTTTTTAAAGATTTTCATATAAAATACTATTTTGGAATCTTTAGTTAATAATAAATATTTTATTTATTACTTAAATATACATTTTAAAGTGTTTTGGGATTAAATTGGAAATGTGAAAAATTTTTGTTACCAGGTTATGATATTTTTACACCGCATATGCATATTTTACATATACTGGGTGTATGTATTATACGTATATAGGGTATAAGGGTGTTACAGGTACTCTTCAAAACTTAGGCAAATGATTATTCTTCATGATGGGTTTGTTAAGTTCAGGCAGCTTACCACTGTCAATCAGATCTTGAACCTCATGCCTCAACCTAAAACACTTGTCTATTTCATGCCCCTGTGTTTTTTATGGAATAGACAAAATGCATTGGTGTCAAAGTTTAGTGGCAGAGGATTAGGTAACGGTCGAGGAGCCAGTGGTTATAATAGCCCTTACTTTTGCAACTTATTGAAAACCAAATATAAAGGTCTCCCCAATTCTGAAATTTTCCTTTTATTCCCTTAACCAGACATCCATTTCTTTTTGTGTACTTTGATTGCCAGACTGGTAGTTCCTTCTTTCAATCCTCCTTCCAGAAAAGCGATTCTTCTCTCATTCTCAATCTTTTATTTGCAAGCCAGCTTGGAGAAGATCTTTGAAATCTCTGATAAGGGTGTGAGACAGTCTCTCACGAAGGTTGGGCAAGACATATCTCACTATCATTCTGATCTGGTCAGACTCATAGGGCCTCTTTTTGAGAAGAGCATCTTTACATCTCTACCTTTTTACATAATCAATAAAATTCTTGTTCTGCTTCTATCTAATAGGCTCCACCTCTATTAGGGTCGCTTTCAACTTAGGATTGTACCCATACTACTGAATAAAGGCTTTGTACAACAGATCCCAATCTTTTTGGGTGTTCTTCTCTAAGGTATTAAACCAGTTTTGCACAGTAGGATCTAATGAAAGCATGAAATACCTTAGAGTTTGAGCCTTAGTAGCTCTAGCAGATTGTATGGTAGTGATGTACTACTTAACATTCAAATGAGGATTTCTTGTGCCATTGTACTTAGCGAAAGAATGCATTGTGAACATGTAAAGGACTTCTTCATCTTGCTTAAATAACTTGTCTACCTCTGATACCTCTTCAGCCTTTAGCTTCTTTTTAAACTTTTTTTCTAAATCAGCAATCATCTTTTTCACATCTGAAGTTTTAGTCTTTTCCACAGTTGCCTCCTTCACATTCTTCCATTCTTTCTTCTTATCTTGATAATCTTGGAAATTCTGAGCCCAATCATCATCATCAATCGTCACTTTGCCATCATCAAAGGCCACTTCACCAACCTTAGTCTTTCCTTTGCTCTTTTGGTTTTTAGTGCTAGCAGATGCTTCAACAGTGCTCCCCAATAATGCAGCCAACTGGCTTTTCATGGTCTCAACTAGGACCCCCTTCAGTTCTTCCATTTTGGAGTTAATTGCATCATCTATCATCTTCTGAATTTGCTTATGATCCATCGCTTTTGATGTGAAATTAACTAAATTCTCATTGAACTCTAAGTCGCTAATGTAGCTCAAATTTTCATAAGCTCTTGAACAACTGTACTTCAGGTATGTGAGCCAAAAAGGATCAATGGCATGTATACATGTATGCATAAATAATTAACAAACAAACAAATGAACAAACCAAAAGAGTAGGAACGATCCTTCTAACCTTTTATCTTCCACACATGAGTGGCGAGTCTCTTTTCCTAAGTATATGGTCAACAAAATATCAACATGGGATATCTTGTTTTCAAAAAATTCACTCAGACGGTTTTACCAATAGTTGTATTTTCAAACTTAGAAGTCAGTCCATGATAATTCTCATTAATTGAGTCTTAATCCATTGGATCAACTAAAAATAGCTTTTGTGCTATATTATGGATTAAAACTAAACTAAATGTTTTATCATAAATAGATTTCATATTTGAAAAAATAACTAATGATTCATGCCATAAAACAAGACTAGGATTAACAATTCTTGGTATAAGTTAGGCCCACAATTGATTTTTAGTATTCCATAATTGACCTAACTAGTTGTAAGCCCATTTAAGAAAAAAGATTTTAGTAAAAAATCTAAATTTGAGCCATAAAGTGAAAAGTGTTTCAAAGCCCATAAAAATAGTTTGTATCAAAGCCCATTGCAAAAAAAATTGTTTAAAAATAGATTTTAGGCTTTGTGCTTGGGCTATGAGGTGAAAAAAAAAATTTTGACCCGTCTTGAAAAGTTTTGAAAATAATTTTGGTCTTTTGGGTTTAAATGAATAAAACTATTTTGAGCTTACAACATAATTAAGTCATATTAGAAAAAAAAAAAACAACCAAATAAGCCATAGTTCAAACTAATATATATCAATCATAGTCAAATAACAAGCATTTGGGTAAAAATCTAAGGAAAGTAACTAGGCCAATTATATGAGTTTTAGTCTTTGGGTTGAAAAGTTTAGGTTCCCATAGTAGGTATATACCAAAAGGTATGGGGCTATGAGAGGTTATGTCATGCTCGATCTCCATACCTTGAGTGAAAGTATGGTATCCCTTACATAACACAACATGAGTTACACGGGCATCCTAACTCACACACACAATGCAAATGATGTAATGGATAATATTATAATAAGAAAGAATAAAGTAATATAAAGACCAACATAATTAACTTCTCTTATTCCCAGTAGAGTCGCCATTATGAGTGAAAATTTTCTCCCCCACTCCCATTTGGAATGGTTCTTGCGACTTCGGCACTGTTAGGCTCATGGCCTTAGAGAACACAGTATTAAACCCGAAGAAAATGGAGTCGCCACCCAAACGGGCTGGAAAAAATGACTCAATTCCTAAGGAATCCCTAACCCCCTAATGGGTTCAGAAAGTCGGGTACGTATGGGGAAGGTGAGAATGATCCAGCACCCCCATAACACCCGGTTCATTGGAACCGGCCTCCTTTTCAGGTCTAAATATTATTAAATTCTTAAATATCAAAACATTATCCATATTACATGCAATTAATTAAAAGAAGAAAATATCCATCATCTTATTCAAATAAAATAAACAAAATTCGCACCCATCCAAGGATGGAAACATGCCATTACAATGTCCAATGTCCAAAAAAGAAAATAAAATAAACAAAATAGGACATCCACCATAGATGAAAATATGCCCCTTATATTGATCCAAAATCCTTAAATTACATAATCAAAACTAAGGCACCCACAAAGTGGAAATATGCCTCTTACATCCTTAAAATTGAAATAATAAAAAAATATCAACTAAATAAATCAAAATCATTCAAACATAACAATTGAAAGCAAAACATCCATTATAAACCAAATAACATAAATCATCCATCATAAGAGCATATAATAGTAAATCAACTAATTGATCTAAGTTCTAAGCTTAAATAAAATATTAAATACATAAATTTAGGGTTTACATCTTAAATCAGGGCTTATAGGATTTCAAATATGATTTTAGGGTTTTCAAACATGAAATTAGGATTTTGGATGGAAAACTAGGGTTTTGGTTTGGAAATTAGGGTTCTTAGATATTTGGGATTAGGATTTTAGAATAGGGTTTTTGGTTTTTAATTTAGAAATTAGGTTTTGATAGATTGGGGTTTATGTATTAAACTTATTTGCTCTTTTATGGTTAAAACATGATTTTAAGACTAAACCTAATAGATTAGGGTTTATAGAAAATAGGTTATCTAAAGTTATGTTATTTAAATTGGATTCATAATTTTTAAAATGCTAGAACAATTTACAACATAATAGATGGAATGAAATTAGGGTTTTAGATTGTTTACTGGAACAATTTTAAAGAACCAAAACATGTAAAAATACCAAACGTAGCAACTGGATGAAAGTATACCAATTTGGTTATTGTTCATGTTTTTGAAAGCCTAGATCAATGAAAGTATTAGCTGGTGCCTTTTGTTATTGCTTCAACTTTGTGTGAATTGTTGCCTTTTTATTGATCCTCCTTGATTAATTGCTAAAAGCTATTAGTTGCCAATTGTTAATTACTCTCCTCCTTTTTTCTAATTCCTCTCAGTTGCTTATTTATAGGCAAACAAAAGCTTAACCTCCAAACCCTAATCTGTTAATCCGAGGGTTCCAAAGTCCAATTTGATTAGGAAATTAAAACTATTGGCCAAACTCTTTCTGAATTAGGGTTCATGTCGATTTAGAGTGTCCAAATCGACATGGACCCAGCTCATGTCTACTCGAAGTGTCCAAGTCAACATGAGCTAAGCTCATGTCGATTTGGACACCCCAAATGGACATGAGCAATGCTCATGTAGACTTGGACCCATCTCGGCTTAAACCATAATTTTAATTTTTTTCACCCAAACCCTTCATAAATTAATTTTGGGATTTTATGAATTGGACTAGTTAAATTTTAATCTTTTAAATTAGGTTTAGACTCTTTTACAAAACAACGGATCTAGTTAAGCTTTTTAAATTTAATTCATGCCAAATTTAAGGAGAGTAAACCTTTGAAAAACTCTTGTTAGGTTATGAAGAATTCGCAAACCTTATAAAAGTTTTGTGCTATGATTTAGCTTGTAAAAACCCAAGTATAATGAAATACTCAACTAGTTTGTTGAGGAGTAGACTTAAGATTTTAAAATCCAAACCATTATAAAAATATATGTATTATTTTCTCTTTCCCTAACTCTTTTTAATTTCAAGTAACTTTCATTTCATCCAAATTTAATTTTAAAAAAGGAACCAATTCACCGTCCCTTTTGATTTCCAACAAGGAACAATAGTATGATTTCTATATATGGCTACGACATATGATTCATGATTTATAGTACATGTTTATGTTATATGATAAACGATATAAGATTTTCCTTCCATTAAAGATTATGTGCACTTAATTATGCAACTACATTATCATGATTTTGTTATGGGCTCTTTTTTTATTTGGGAACCTAAACCATTATCATGAAATTCTCATACCTTACTTAAGAATTATTCATATTTAATGCCTTTTTCTCTACCCGTAATATGAATCATGTACTCAGTGAGTAGTAATACTCATTCTAATGACTTTATTATATTTTTCACCTGTCAATAGCAAGGAAAAAACTTAGTTTCAACTCTTTTTCCTCCTTAAAATCTATCATATATAACATTTTATGCCTATAAATTTACAAACTTCATGTAAATATCTTTAAATGTTTTATAGTGTCTTTGGCAATATAATCATAATAATGAATTTCTGTGATGGATTTATTGTAACATCCACAATTTTAAATACAATAAAATAATGAAAACAAAGGATAATTAGAGTGATTGAATAAGGATATGTATAGTGTATACTTAATGTTTATGCAAGATATACATAAAATATACATTTCACTAGAAGACAAAAAGTCAAAAAGTTAAAAGTTAAAAAAATTAAAATTATTTTAATAATGGATGGAAAAAGATAAATATCTAATATATAATTATTATTAATTAATTAATTAATTATTTAATATATATGTGTGTGTGGTTCGAAAGAAAGAAAAGAAAAGTTTAAAATTAAAAAAAAATCTCCTGCTTCTTTCTCTCCCACCCTTGGCCGAATTCTCCATTAGTAAGGGAAGTGGCTTTGCTTCATTTTATACCTCAAATTTCATAGGCATTTCAAGAGAATCTAGATGATTTTGAAGAAAGAACGCGAAACAAGTAAGTCTTCAACATTTAAGATTAAGTTTTCTTCAAATTCTAAGGTTATGTATAACTTGGATAGAGAGAGGAAATGATTATAATTATTAAAATGGATGGATATGAAGCTAATATGATAGATATATAATGATTTAGTAGTTAATTGGTTAAAGAGAGCATGATTAGTGAAGCTAAAGTTTTAGGGTTGGTTATGTGATATTAGGATTTTGGATGGAGGTGATTATAATTATTGTAATGTATTGTTTTGATGTTATATTGTTGTGTATGTAATGGTTTTATGGTTGGTTGGTTAAAATGATTGGGTTTTGATGAAGTTTGGAAGAAGTAGTAGGTGAATTAGGGTTTTTGCTGGAATTTGGGTAGAAGTGGTATAACTGACATTTAATTAAATAAAATGGGTTAGAATGTGATGCTAATGGTATATTTTTATTTATAATTTGGTTTAGGTTCAAGTAAGAAGGAATTGCAATTTTAAAGAGAGAGGAGTTTTGCAGAAGTTGAGGTTGGAGTAAGAGTTTGGCCTTAATTTTGGCATTTTAATAGTTAGTACATATTGGCATAACATATTGTGATTTTGTAAATGTGTTTGCCACTTTAATATTAGTTTTCATATGTCGAATGCAATGTTCTAAGTAAAAGTGTGTGAAGAACATGAAATGTGAAATGATAAGCTATTGTATTATAGTTAATGTAATTGTTATGTACATATTGCGTGAATGTGAATTATGTGTACTATGATGTGAATATGTGGAAAATGAGGAAATATGCCACATTATGAATGTGGCTAAATAATATATTTTATATGAATAAAAATGATGAGAAAGGAATAATGTGATAAGTAATGTGAAGGAAAATATGGAAAATAGCTAAAAATGTGGAAATGCGAAAATTGTGAGAAAAGAGTAAATGTGATGAAATTTGAGAAAAGAATTGGTAAATGAAATGAGAATGTGAAATATAATGTGTTACTGTGTGTTAGCTCTGCATAATTACTTATTCTAAAAAGTTAATATTGGTGTTGCATATGTTTATAGACCCGAGCAAAGCTACGTCCTGTGAATGCATTTGAAAGTATTCCGATAAACCTAAAAAGATTTAGGTTTTGAGTTTGATATTGAAAATAGACCTAAGCAGAGATGGGTCGTGAAATCGATATTGTGATAGACCAAATCAATTATTATGGAACTTGGACATCATGCAGAGACTTATTGGGCCCAATGTGTGTTTGTGTGTGAGATGTGATGTATTTAAGTAAAAAAGTAATTGATAAAAAATGAATATAATATGGCAATGATAATAAATATGCATTAATTTTAACTCTTTTATGTTATCTAAGTATGTACCACTAAGCTGTTGACTTAGCGCGGTTATTTGTATAGCACAGGTGGTAGAAGTTAAGAGTAGGTCTAGGCTTGGAATTTATCTTAAAGATAGAAGTTTTAGTGCCATGAGACCAATTCAGCTTATGCTGCATTCATGCATAACTTTATTTTCTATAAAATTTGGTATTGTATAATATAATGTATATGTATATTAATCATGTTATGGGGATTACTATGCATGTATGTATACATACGCTTGTGATGGATGTTCATTTAAATCATGAAATGGATGTAAACTGTGGAGGGGAAGATGGTTTTGGAATGAAAGAGGATTTTTATATTGGGAGCATATTTATTTTCTACTACATGTTGTGTTATTTGTATTTACAAACAAAACTCTAGTGAATTCTTCCCAGAGATTTTCTTTTATAATTTAAATTTATCTAAATTACGAATGAACAAGAGGTTTTACAAGTATTTATTGTGGCACTTTTATATTTTATATATGTATTCTACGTATATATTGCATGTATACATGGTATAAGGGTATTAGATTTATTTAATGTGAATATAATGATAATATTAGAATTTGATACAAATTCCTAGACATAAAATTATTAGAAATTGTTAAATATAAAATAAATTGAGTTAAGAAACATCATAATAAGGAATGACCAGTAATGATGAAAAATAAATATTGATGATTATTATTATTATTTAACTGATAGTTTTTATCATGGAAAAAAATTATGTAACAAGGTTTATGTATAACAGGAATCATTTTTGCCTATCTATCATTTAGGAATGCCACACTATCAGAATTGGTTGTAATAAAAGACATTGTGAATATTAATATAAATATATATAAATAAAATTTATTATACAACAACAAAGTCTTAATCCCAAGTTTATTATCCCCATAAATAAAAGTTATTATATATGGATGAATTAAAAATTAATAAAAATTATATAACACACTTTGTGTTAGTTATATATGTTAATTAAAAATTATTAAATAATATTAAATAATATATTATACATAAATTATTTATAAAACCTATGAAAAGAAAACGTGAAAAAATTAGATAAATAGCTTCACATAATATTACTTTTTAAGAAAAATATTATTTGACCCTTAATTTACTATATGTTATTTCAGTCATATGTTAAAATAAATTATGTATAGTAAATTCAATTTTTTTAATCATCAAAAGATAATTGCATTAAAAACTAAATAAAGGTACATAAGAGCCTTGGATGGTTTAGGAAAACCATCAAGAGCACAAAAGAAAATAAGAGTTGAACAATCTTTACTATAATAACAAACCCGACTAATCATAGGGACACCTCCCAAAAATAGGAAAAGGTTGAAGTAATGAAAATAACTAGCTTAATAAATAAGTAGATAAAATAGAACTAGGAATACAATATATGAATCATAGAGAAAACTCATTAATAGAAAAATATTGGTCCTAGCAATCGTTAAATTTTGTATTTATAGAGATTGAGTAGAACTGCCTCTTGGGGACTTAAACTTGTAGATCTTGATACAACTTCTTCACAAATTCAAAAAAAGGGAGGGCAAATATAGACGCCTCCATAGCAATCATAAGGCTAGCCAAACCGAAGCAACCTAAGAGAGGGTCTGAAAACCATGGTGTATAAAACAATATAGGCAAAGATTCTTCAGGCTTCTTTGATACTTCAAAATTATACCAAACCAGCAAGATCTATAGTATAAAAAAAAAACCATCTTAGGGCTAGATTGAAAAGCTATAAAAGGCAAACAACAAATTATTGTAGAAAACTATATTGAAACAAGAGGAAAAACAAATTTAGGGTTGTCGGTGACCAAAATACTTATAACGTGTAACACATTTATACCTTATATATGTATAATATATCTACACCATATACGTAAAATACACATATAAAATATAAAAATGCCACAGTAATTATCAGGAACAACCCCTTGTTTCAACTTTAGTTGTCATGAAAAATAATTTAACTGTTTAAATAAAAATATAATAGATAAATAAATATTTAAAGAAATAATTAAATATCAAAATATGGATTTAAAAGAAAATCTCTGGAAAAAATTGCCAAAGTTTTGTCTGAAATTTTAATAAATCCAAAGCAAACAAACTCAACTTGTATAAAAATTTCACTTCCAAAATATTATTTACATCAATTGCATAACATGATTTTATATCTAAAACATTTCTCATCATAAATATTTATATATACATATAATAACAATGTTGCTCTTAATCATATAGACATACATAACATTCCCCAAAATCATCATTTATTATACACACTATATATTTACATAAAATATTTTACAAAGTCTCACTTAACTCAAGTATTTAACATCAAATGCCTAATATATTCAAGAACTAAAGTACACTAAAAATTAACTTATACATGGATGCAACACCTTTCAAGTTGGTCTCGTGGCACAGAAGAGCTCCAAACCTCAACCTCAAATCGGATCTACACTTCTAATCACATGTGCTATATACACTACTGCGCTAATCTCGAAAGCTTAGTGGTACATATATTTTTTTTCTTTTATAAAATAATAATATAAATTACACACACATTTATTATTCTTTTTCTCAAATTGTAGTTTTACAATATTTTCATAAAACCTTTGTTAACTCTTATTTCATATTTTATAAATAAATCATATCATGAATTTCTCAAATACAACACATTCACATACTCACTAACTCAATTCCCCTATTCAATTACCAAGTCTAGTGCATACATTATCAATTCCATAACCCAACTCTGCTCAGATCATCTCAGTTTTTAGACCCAGCTCTGCTCAGGTCTATCAGCATGTACATTATTATTCTCATAATTTAGTCACAACCCATTACCATACATTATTCATCAATTTATCTCCATATTTTATCTTATCACAACCAAATCATCATATACATTATTTACATCATCATATATATGCATAAACATATCACAAACACACACATTAGGCCCAAATAATCTTGTACGGTATTCCAGTTCCAAAGATATTATTATGGTTTGTCGCAACACTGGAGATCTTAATGTCGCATCTATCCCTTGTTGACACATTTGTGTATAGCCCCAAAGACAAATAACAATGGCACCCAATATTTAGCCCAAAAGAAAAAAATAATGATACCCAGCATCTAGCCCAAAGGCAAATCATATCATAAGTGATGCCCAATGTATAGCCCAATGGCAAATCATACAATAACACTAAAAATAATTCTCTGCAACAAGATCCTATGCAAGGTAAACACACATTTTTATATACATTATTACTTTAGCATAACCATTTCCCTCATTATTTATTTTTCAATACTTCTTCATTATTTTCCTCAATTCTCATATTTTATATCCATCATCCATTTTCTAAGTGATCACCTCATGCCATGATCACTTTCACATCACATTTTGAACTATGTCATCACATTATACAATATTGTTCAATTTCACACTTTTTACAACACATAACATAACACATTGTCATTGTTCATAATACTTATTCAAATTCATATTATAATATATTTTTACACCATATAGTTTAAAGGAATACTAACATCCTTCAAAGTGTGCCAACACACATTATGCTAAATCCCATCTTTTTCAATCTTATCTCTTTTTATTATTTTTCCATCTTTTCCCTCATCATTTACCAATCACTCAACTTAACCATTAATCACGTTCTCGGTGTAACTCATTTCCTAATATTATCACATAGATCCACTTTCCATATTTTATTACCTTTTTCCCTTATTTCCATTACCATTCCTAATTTATCATTACTTTTACAATTTGCACATATCGCTATCACATTCTATATTATTCCCTATCATACTATGCAATCATAGGTCACATTGACAATGTAACCCTATTGCACATTTTATCACATTCCATGTAATGGTTCATTTTACATATTCTTTTCTTCACTTTGCTTATAACATTTTAATTTATCCTACCACATTCATAACTACATGCACTAACATAAATATGGCTATGGAATCCATGGAGGGAGATGTTGGAACTCAAAGCTTAAAGATTCCTTATGGACTAATTCCAAGACAAAGAGCTAAGTTGCAAGCTTATGTGCAAAGATTCATGGATGCTAACATAAAGCCATATGGAGCAAGTAGAGGCAAAGAGAAGTTGACCATTCCATTGGAAGCCTTGGATGATGAAGACTAGTTGGGATTACTTGTTATTCGATCCAATTAAATATTAATAATATTGCTTTATTGTTTGTTATTTATGAGACTTCTGTTTATTTGGATGACATTTAATAATTGGGTATTTATTGGTATGCCAATTATTAGTGGTTTGGGCATTGTTGTTTAAGCCTGAAGTTATTAGCTTATTATTAAGTTATTTTAGTGGATTAGTAGGATGAGGGTGGAGGTATTCTTGTAACCAAACACCCTTTATGATTATAATCTATTTAAACCATCTTGTAGGTTGTTGCAAGGGGTTAAACAATATTGAAATAGAATTTCCCAATTTGAGAGTCTATCTTCTCTGGTTCTTGATTTACTTATGAGATCAAGGCTCACTATAACAATATTTACCACTTTAAAGTAGTAAAATCCAAGGTGTTCTCTTCCACAAGTTGGAATTAGGTCAAGGACTTGGCAAAAATCTGATTTGGCTTTCCAATGTCACTTCTAAACATAAAGGCGAGTAGGTCTCTGGTTTCCTATATCGATGGTTTGCGTCACACACTTCCACACATAATGTTACTTTAAAGGATCATCAATACCCTTTAATGTATGCCCAAAATGGAATATGCCAAACATAAACATTCAAATCAAATATTAGTAAAGTATGTAGTAACCTTATTTCTTTTTCCAAGCCAAACCTTAAACTCCATCACTTTTATCAATGCCCTTCACTTCTTTAATTAGGCAAGTCCACTCTACTCAATGCCTAATCAAATTATGAGCTTACAAAATCCATTAGAAACATAATTCTTCAAATTTTAACTACTCAAACTTTAAATTTATCAATTCTACCTAATTTTAATTTTTACCCTAATACACTTTAGTTTAAAAAAAATTATTCTAACCACTTCAAAATTGAGTTTTAAGTTTAATTATCTCATTAGAACCTCATTTTAACATAATTTAATCAATTAAATTCAAATTGCATGCATTCTAACCA
Source organism: Garcia nutans (assembly GCA_947685225.1). Classification (NCBI taxonomy): domain Eukaryota; kingdom Viridiplantae; phylum Streptophyta; class Magnoliopsida; order Malpighiales; family Euphorbiaceae; genus Garcia; species Garcia nutans. Next base: position 6,573,838 of record CANTUV010000003.1, on the reverse strand, counting down.
AAAACCCCCAGCATAATCCTAAACACCCTTACTACTCTCAAACCTCAACCAAATCTAATCTTTTCTACAATCTAACATTAAAATTATTTCTTCTATATCAAATTAATATTATTCAAAGCCATTTTATGAATTACAAACACTCCTTCAAAAATGAAAATTCTACATAATCATAAATTAAGAGAAACTTCTTTAAAAAAAAATCCTTACCTTATGATAGGAAACTTCCAAATTCACCCCTTAACCTTGAAATTTGGTGACATTTTGAATATTTGAAGGAATAAAAAATTTCACTTTGGATCACCATGAAAATTAGGTAAAGAAAATGGAGAAGAAGAAGATTGAGTAAATTGTATATTTCTTATTTTCCTCTTCTTTAATTTCTAGCCAAGTATATATATATTATTAATTAATTAATTAATATTTAATAAATATATAATTCTCATCATCTTCCACTATCCAATATCATTTTAATTTTGATTTATTTTATTTACTTGTTATTATTATTTTTAATTTTTTACCATTTTACTATTCAATATTTGACTTTTACTATTTATCATTTGACTTTTATATGTTATATATATTTCACATATACATTTCATATTTCCTACTTCCAATATTTCATTCAACTCTCCAAATTATTTATTTAATTGTATTTAAAATTGCGGGTATTACATAACAACTCTAGTTTTGGATTTTTGATTATTGAGTGAGAGGGGAGGAAAGGGAGATCAACTTAAGTAGAAATATTGTAACACCCTTATACCTTATATATATACAATACATATATCCCATATATATATAATACCTATACAGAATATAAGAATGTCATTATTCCAGTCATTAGGAAATTTATTAAAATTTTTAATAAAATAATTTGGTTGTTTTAAAGATAATTTAATAGATAAATAAATATAAGTAATTTAACTACCAAAATAGTATTTATTAATGAAAATCTCTAGAAGAAATCCACCATAGTTTTGTTTATATTTTGAACGTTTTCCAAAAACCAAATAATCACAACCTGCATAAGACTCACACTCCCAATATATTCTTATCCATTTAATCAATTCTCCAATATCATCCATACAATTTGCAATCTCAAAGTCACATGATTATATATACATATATATAAAGTATCTCAAATACTTAAGTTACATAAGCAAATATTAAATTTAATAGCATTAATACATATTAGCACACTATATGCATATAATAAGGTACAAAAACAAAATAATACAAGAAATGTTGGCAACTCTGATCTGGTGGAAATATCAAACTCCTATCAACACCCCCCCAAGTCTTAGACCTCATCTAGTCTAGCAACACTCTTAGTATCCACCATGTCACCTGCACTATAGAATTCAATCTTGTTAAGCTACTGGCTTAACAGTACATACTCTGATAGTAATAGTTGATAATACAAATAAAATTCCTTAAAAATACATTATGCTAGTCATAAAATATATATATATATATATGATTCCTTAATTTATCATAATCACCAATACACATTGGGCCCAAAAGCCTTTATATAATAATCTAGTCCCAAAAATAATATTTTGGCTTGTCTCAACAATGATGACACCAGCGCGTCTCGCCCGAAGGCGTAATCAATAATGTGACACTAGCGTGTCTCGTCCAGTGGTATAATCATAACTATGATACTAGCGTGTCTTGCCCTAAAGGCGTATGGCATGTCAAACAATGCCAAACACAATTTTCTAAAACTAGATATTATATGAGGCAACTGTTTTATTAGTTTTTGTCATAGAATTGTATCTTATTTATTATGATGATTATTATTTTATTTAGGTATTTTGGTAGCTTTAATATGTTTATTTAGTGTTTTCATCAATTTTGGTAGTTTTAATTTATTTCAGTATTTATGTCATTTTTGTTCTAGTTTTTAGTTTGGTATTTATTTATTGTTGGTTAAAGTTTATTTGATTCTTGTTTAAAGTTTGTTTAAGTGTTTACTTTAGGTTAATAAGCAAACATCATCTTAAGGGCAAAACCAAAGACAAGAGAGGAAGGAAAAAGCAAGGAACCAAGTAAGGAAGAAAACAATGGACAGTAGCTGACACACTCAAGGGACACGGCCAAGCTTGTGGCCGTGTCCCATACCAAGCTAAGAAGAAGTCCAAAAGATCAGAAGGAGACACACTCAAGGGACATGGCCAAGCTTGTGGACGTGTCCCTCCAAATACCTCAGACACGGCCAAGCTCACCTAAGCTTGGCCGTGTCACACACTCAACTCCAAAGAAAGAAAGAAAGAAAGAAAGGAAGGAAGAGCCAGTGAGGGACACGGCCAACTGTCTTGGCCGTGTCCCATGGAAATCAAGAGACACGGCCAAGCCAACCTTGGCTTGGCCGTGTCACCTCATGGAAAGGAAGAAAAGAAGAAGAGACACGGCCAAGCCTGTAATATCCCAAAGTACACCCTAAAAGTTTTGAAATTTATTATGGTATTTGGATTTAATGTATATGTTTAACGGAAAGAGAAAAGAAGTTAAGAGAGTGTATATGTTGTATTTATGGAAATATATATACAAGTTAAATTAATGAAGGTAAAAGGAAGAGAAATGAATTAATTTAATACCTGATTTTAGTGTACATTCGAATAGTAGTAGTGAGAATATATGTTGGTAAAATAGGTAAGGAAAATATTATAAGAGATAGATGTATATGAAGGATAAAATATATAAGAGATATACATATACCAACATATACATCACATATACATAATGTATAAAGTGGTGTAGGAAAAGTAAGTTTATATAATAATAATAATAATAATAATAATAATAATAATAATAATAATAATAATAATAATAATAATAATAATAAAAGAAAAAGAAGAAAGGAAAGTCAAAGGATGAAAGTGGTAGTGGAGAATATTTTAGAAAATATTTAATTATATTATTATTATATATATGATAAGTATGAATAAAGAAAGAAGATTTTCTTTCTTTCTTCCTTCTTCTTATTATTTTTCTTCTTCTTGCACAAGAGAGAGAGAGAGAGAGAGAGAGAGAGAAAGAGAGGTGATTTTATCTACATATACATCAAATTCTTAAGGACTTTAAGAGAATTGAAGGTGGAGATTGAGGATTTGGCAAAATATTCAAGTATTCATTTTCTTGTGTTGATTTCTATTGATTAAGTTTATATTTGATATGGTTGGTGTGTGAAGATGATGTTAATGAAAGATTGAAGTATATAGATATGTTGAATTGGCATTTAGATGATGATAATATGGTTATTTGTGAGGATGATGATGGATTGTTGAGATTGTTTCGTAAGGGTTTCATATAAATGAATTGGGGAATTGAGTAGTTGATACATGGTGATGTATATAATGATTATTATTATGATATATTGAAGTTATATAAGTGTTAAATTGATAGGTAATTGATGAATATAACCAAGATGTTGATTAAGGGTGATGTAGTATAGGTTTTGAAGTGTTTGTGTTTACATGGATGAGAGTTCGAAATGCATGATTTTTGCCTGACACGGCCAGTGACAAGGCCATGTTGTTGGACGTGTCAACGGTACTGAGTTTGACGTTTGTGGCACGACCATTAACAAGGCCATGTTACTAAGCGTGTCATAGCTATTGTGAGAAAAAAAGTAATTGACACGACCATTAACACGCCTGTGTTGTTGTGCGTGTCAATGTTTCTGTGAGGCAGAATGAGTGACACGTCCTTTGACACTCCCGTGTTACTAAGCGTGTCAAAGCTTCTGTATTGTTGGCTTAGGGCACGATCAGGGATACGCCCGTGTTGGTGAGCGTGTCATGTGTAGAGATTGCCCTAGTTAGTTATCATTCTTATTTTCTTATATGTATAATTATCTTTGGATTAGGTTTCGAAGAGATTGTGTTGCCCTAATCCAAGTGTTGAGGATTATTGGAAGGTGAGTTTGGTGTGGTGTGATTGCTCATAAGGTAAGTACAAACCCTATTTGATTGCATATATATATATGTCTTTGGACCTTAACATATTTGGTTATAAATGGGTTAAGTAGCCTATTACATTGATGATGCATAAGAATAATGCTATGTATATATGTTAATGATGAAATATGAAATGTAAAAGATATGATGATTATTAAAAAGGTATGTGAAATGCAATTGGTTATGATGAATTGCTTTTATATGATTTGAGCTTAATGAGATGTAATGCCATTATTGTTGGCTATAATGATACAACTGAAATGAATGAGGCATGGTTGTTTAAATGTTGATGTCCAATACAATTGAGTATATATACTCTATTGATGAGATGTGAAGTCATTGTTGTTGGCTATAATGATGCAAATGAGATAATTGAGGCATGGATGCCTAAATGATGATGAGAAAATGAGAATGAAATTGATAATGAAATAATGAATGAATTGTGTGTCTAATATGTTATTCATTTTCAGAGTTTTTTTGTTGGTGGCATGCCTAATAGTAACAATCTCTTGAAGTTAGGTTGGGCTAAATCCTTGAAGCCAAGTTGGGTTGAAGTTTAGCATGCTTAACTCCCCTTGAAGCTTGGTTGGGTCTAGTCCTTGAAGCCTAATTGAGATGTTACAACCCTTGAAGCTAGGTTGGGTTTGGTTCTTGAAGCCAAGTTGGGTTGATACTTAGCATGCTTTGTTCCCCTTGAAGCTTGGTTGAACCTAAAACTTTGAAGCCTAGTTGGGATAATGATAATGATAAATGTGATAATTAAACCAAAACATTAACTCTGAAAGTTGAATGGCATATTAGAGTCTTTGGGCCCATGCTTGTCTTTGTTGGAAATGTGATTCATGAATGGTGAATTGTGAATAATGAATTAATTGAATAAAATAAGAACATGTAATGTTATGAAGTATGATATGATTACAATACATAACTAAACTATTGAAAAGAAATATGGCTTGAGAAGCTAAGTTGAAACATGAGATTCTGAAAATATAGTATGACATGTAATATGTGTATTGATGTAGACATTGTGAGTATTAGTTATGGAATTGTGGTTTGTGTTAATGATATGTGTATTTGTATATAATATATGAGATTAATAGAGATATATGAAAGGTGTAATTGAAAAAGGAAAACATGATAAGAAACTAATGGTACATGAAGCTAATATATATATGTTTGAATTTCTGTAATGTATGTTTATATTATTATCTGTACTACTAAGCTCTCGGGCTTAGCGCGGTTGTGTAATCACGCAGGTGAGTAGGTGGTAGATCTGAAGTCAATCGTTATGCCACGAGAAGAGTAAGAGTATGTCGAGACCAACTAGAAGGTGATGCATACATGTATAATTTTAATTATGTTGTATTTCTGACAAGAATGTATTTATATGTATAAATGAAGTTTTGATAAATATAAGATTATTATATATACGTAAGATCATTAAAAGTATAATGATTTTGTAAATGTTCTTTAAATTAATGTAATATTATTTGAATTTAGCTAAAGGTTTTTAAATTGAAACAAAAAGTGACATTCTTATACTTTATATACGTACTGTATGTATACCCGGTATATGTATAGTATTTATATAGGGTATGGGGGTGTTACAATTATTTTGGTATCAGAGCTTAGGTTCGAGATTCTCGGCCTAAGTGGAATTAAAAAGAAAAAAGTTTTGAAAAGCCTAAATAGAATTAAAAAGAAAAGTTTTTGAAATGAAATTTGTAATACATGCATATGCATTAACACCTAGGTTGGTCTCGAATGTGGCATTATGTGAATTGTAATGTATTTGAATTAGATGAGATGAATAATAGTGTGTGGATGAAGTTCTACATGAAAGGAAAAAAAATTTATATGAGTTTAATTGATAAATTAAAGAATGGGAATTTATTTAAGTAAAGTAAATTTTGGAATTTCTGATTATGGAAGTATACTTATGAAAAAGGTTATAATGAAATGAATAAAAGAATAAAGTTGGAACTGAGTTAAAAATAAAATCAAGATTAAAGTATGTACTCTTTCCTACAATTTGAATCTCTTTCTAATAAACCTTATGGTTGGATTACTAAAGAGAGGAAATATTGTTGGATTGTTAAAATGGATAGATATGTTATTAATTAAAGAGAGTATGGTGGAATATTAAGTGAGTTAATTGGTATAGACAAAGCGTGACCATTCAAAGTTTGGGTATATAAAGTTAAGGTTTTGTGTAAAAGAAAAAGAGATGATGTTGGGTAAGTAAGAAGATATATTGGTGTTGTTTGTATTGTTATTTTAATGCCAACATTGCGATTTCAATGTTAGAAATGTGATATGTTTGAATATTGTGAAAGCTCATGTAATGGTGGTAATATGTGACATTTGAATTTTTTAAATGATCTTAATAATTGTGAAAATTATATGTTCTGATGTTGCTTTGTGGTATATATATAAGAAGTTTTTAATGTTGATATTAAGAAAAGATGAGATTTGTAAATTGAAGTTTAGGTGAGATAGTGATTTAAGAATTTAGAATGTTAATGGAATATTGATAAAGATTATTTAGATATGGATAGTTTAATGTATATTAAGCATATGAGCTAAGTGAAGGAATATTATTGCATATGAGAATACTATGAATTGAGTAATGTGATTGATAGTATGAGAATTTGTTTTGAAAAAAAAAAGATTGAGCGAGTGAAAATGAGTTGCTTTAAGTCATTTGATTTGAAAGGGTAAAAAAAAATGGATATGGAGGTATGTTAAATATTTGTAAAAAACAAAAGTGAAAGAAATGTCACATTGGAAATGTGACTAAGATTTCTGTAAAATATCATTATGATTAGAGTAAATATATATATATATATATATATGTTGAGTTGATAACTAATTTAAGTCATGTTAAACGAATGAGAATGATACTGTTCAAAGAAAAGTAATAAATGCTAAATTTGTATGGATTGTATGTAAAAGAAAAATTAAATATACATATATAACTATGTGTACACATGTATAGGATATGTGAAATGAGTTTTTCAATATAACTGTAAATGAAGTATGTAAGAAATGTGGGAAGTAAATCACATTATAAATGTGCTCTATGAATGTGTATGTGGTATAACTACTGGTTTAATGATATTAAGAATGATATTGCATGTATTAATGGACCTAAGAGAGATTATGTCTTGAACTGTGTAAAGCTAGATGGATTATGTGACGGAATTGAGAATGGAAATGGACTTGAGTAATACTGGACAGTGAAAATTGTTATAGTGATCACTGAACTTGATGATCATATAATATTTTGAGTTCCAAGGTATTTACATGTGGAAATGTTCTATGTACATGGGTATAATAAGAAATTGTAAGGAAGAAGGGAAGTATAATATATACAAATTCTAAAAGAGATAGATTAGAAATGGAGTAGCAAATGGAAATTGTGTTAGATTTGCATATGATTGAATATGTATATGTAAGAAATGTTAAAACATGAATTAAGCTAATGATGGTCATATAATTGAGTGCAAATTGGGTTGCAACGGAGTTGGAATGTGTTAACTCTTGGTGTAGCAAAAGTTTAGAAAATGAATATGTAATTCTTGTGATATGGTTTAGTTTTGTAATTAGAAAGGTTGGAAGCAGAATAATAAAGGGACAGTATTGGTTTATAAGCCTCAGGCATGACCATTAATCTCCTATGGCCATATGATTTGTTTAGTAAATCTGGCCGGTTAGTTTTATTATCCACAGATTTGGGACTGAGGTAACATGATTGTGGTACAGTTTTGGTGAGATTGATAATTATGTTTCTAGAAACATGGTTAATAGTTATGACTGGTAAAGTTATACTTTATCATTTTATGTTAGAAATTTGTTTATAATTATGAAAAGTAAGGAAAGAAAAGAGAAATGTAAAATATTTTGAGTTATGACTAATGTGATAGAAAGCTGATTATGTAAATATCGTAATGGTATGAAATGTGAGGAGATATTAAAAGGGGAAAATTACAAAATGTGACTGAAAGTTATATTGAATATGTTTATGGTATAAAGTGAATAAGTGAATGGACTTAAAATTTAAGTGAGTGAACTATAGATAGTAATTATGGTATGAGATTATCATGAGAATTGGTGGAAATTATATTAAGATAATAGAAAATAAACTATGTGTCTATTGAAAGATAATTTGAAGTAATTTGTTATCATGATAATTTGACTGAATATGGATCTGAAGAGATCATGAATTGAATATAAGTTTGCTCTAATTGAATTAGGTTATATATATATATATGTATTTATATTGTGAAATTTCATGATAAGTTTAAATAAATTAATTGTTGGTTTGAATTGAACAAGATTGAAACGTGGGTATATTGTGACAGATAGATCAATTGATCTGGATTTGACTAAGGTTGTGAATCATTACTGAAATTTAATATGTATAGTAGTATTAAGAGTGTAGAATTTAAGTGATAATGTATATGATGTAATATTCTTACTAATGAATGGACATGAATAAATTGAGTTATATCAATTGTAAATGATGATAAAAGGAAAAAAGATTGATTATCTGTAAAGTAAGTTTAAAGGCATTGTACTAATATGTATGTTAAGTGAGAAGCATGCTAAAGAAGGAATTAAGTGTATGAAAAATAAGGATGTTATTATCAATTAAAGTTTGATAAATGTCTATTCTAAAAGTGATTGTAATGACGGGATAATCAATATTAAGATATAAATTCATGATTGTTAAAGTTAAGAGAGTTATTATAAAGAGATGAAGTGATAAAATATCTTGAAGGTAATAATTGGACGAAGTATAAGTATATTATAAGATGATCTGATTCTTGTATAAAGGTAAATTCATTGGGAATGTAAGAAATTATCTTGATTGCTTTGTTGAGAAAGTAATAAGATATATATATAAGAAGGAGTTATGAAATTTAGAGAAGATGATTGTATCTAAGGGAGAGAGTAAAAGTTATGTGATTTGATGACATAATTACTTAAGAATATAATTAACTTTATATGAAAATTAAGATATTATTGTGTTAAGAATGGATTGCTATTGTACCAGATAATTTCGAGGACAAAATTATTTAAGGGGGAGAGAATTGTAATATCCCAAAGTACACCCTAAAAGTTTTGGAATTTATTATGGTATTTGGATTTAATGTATATGTTTAACGGAAAGAGAAAAGAAGTTAAGAGAGTGTATATGTTGTATTTATGGAAATATATATACAAGTTAAATTAATGAAGGTAAAAAGAAGAGAAATGAATTAATTTAATACCCGATTTTAGTGTACATTGGAATAGTAGAAGTGAGAAGATATGTTGGTAAAATAGGTAAGGAAAATATTATAAGAGATAGATGTATATGAAGGATAAAATATATAAGAGATATACATATACCAACATATACATCACATATACATAATGTATAAAGTGGTGTAGGAAAAGTAAGTTTATATAATAATAATAATAATAATAATAATAATAATAATAATAAAAGAAAAAGAAGAAAGGAAAGTCAAAGGATGAAAGTGGTGGTGGAGAATATTTTAGAAAATATTTAATTATATTATTATTATATATATGATAAGTATGAATAAAGAAAGAAGATTTTCTTTCTTTCTTCCTTCTTCTTATTATTCTTCTTCTTCTTGCACGAGAGAGAGAGAGAGAAAGAGAGGTGATTTTATCTACATATACATCAAATTCTTAAGGACTTTAAGAGAATTGAAGGTGGAGATTGAGGATTTGGCAAAATATTCAAGTAAGTATTCATTTTCTTGTATTGATTTCTATTGATTGAGTTTATATTTGATATGGTTGGTGTGTGAAGATGATGTTAATGAAAGATTGAAGTATATAGATATGTTGAATTGGTATTTAGATGATGATAATATGGTTATTTGTGAGGATGATGATGGATTGTTGAGGTTGTTTCGTAAGGGTTTCATATAAATGAATTGGGGAATTGAGTAGTTGATACATGGTGATGTATATAATGATTATTATTATGATATATTGAAGTTATATAAGTGTTAAATTGATAGGTAATTGATGAATATAACCAAGATGTTGATTAAGGGTGATGTAGTATAGGTTTTGAAGTGTTTGTGTTTACATGGATGAGAGTTCGAAATGCATGATTTTTGCCTGACACGACCAGTGACACAGCCATGTTGTTGGACGTGTCAACAGTATTGAGTTTGACGTTTGTGACACGACCATTAACACGGCCATGTTACTGAGCGTGTCATAGCTACTGTGAGAAAAAAACTAATTGACACGACCATTAACACGCCCGTGTTGTTGTGCGTGTCAATGTTTCTGTGAGGCAGAATGAGTGACACGTCCATTGACACTCCTATGTTACTAACCGTGTCAAAGCTTCTGTATTGTTGGCTTAGGGCATGATCAGGGACACGCCCGTGTTGGTGAGCGTGTCATGTGTAGAGCTTGCCCTAGTTAGTTATCATTCTTATTTTCTTATATGTATAATTATCTTTGGATTAGGTTTCAAAGAGATTGTGTTGCCCTAATCCAAGTGTTGAGGATTATTGGAAGGTGAGTTTGGTGTGGTGTGATTGCTCATGAGGTAAGTACAAACCCTATTTGATTGCATATATTTATATGTCTTTGGACCTTAACATATTTGGTTATAAATGGGTTAAGTAGCCTATTACATTGATGATGCATAAGAATAATGCTATGTATATATGTTAACGATGAAATATGAAATGTAAAAGATATGATGATTATTAAAAAGGTATGTGCAATGCAATTGGTTATGATGAATTGCTTTTATATGATTTGAGCTTAATGAGATGTAATATCATTGTTGTTGGCTATAATGATACAAATGAAATGAATGAGGCATGGTTGTTTAAATGTTGATGTCCAATACAATTGAGTATATATACTCTATTGATGAGATGTGAAGCCATTGTTGTTGGCTATAATGATGCAAATGAGATAATTGAGGCATGGATGCCTAAATGATGATGAGAAAATGAGAATGAAATTGATAATGAAATAATGAATGAATTGTGTGTCTAATATGTTATTCATTTTCAGAGTTTTTTTGTTGGTGGCATGCCTAATAGTAACAATCTCTTGAAGTTAGGTTGGGCTAAATCCTTGAAGCCAAGTTGGGTTGAAGTTTAGCATGCTTAACTCCCCTTGAAGCTTGGTTGGGTCTAGTCCTTGAAGCCTAATTGAGATGTTACAACCCTTGAAGCTAGGTTGAGTTTGGTTCTTGAAGCCAAGTTGGGTTGATACTTAGCATGCTTTGTTCCCCTTGAAGCTTGGTTGAACCTAAATCCTTGAAGCCTAGTTGGGATAATGATAATGATAAATGTGATAATTAAACCAAAACATTAACTCTGAAAGTTGAATGGCATATTAGAGTCTTTGGGCCCATGCTTGTCTTTGTTGAAAATGTGATTCATGAATGGTGAATTGTGAATAATGAATTAATTGAATAAAATAAGAACATGTAATGTTATGAAGTATGATATGATTACAATACATAACTAAACTATTGAAAAGAAATATGGCTTGAGAAGCTAAGTTGAAACATGAGATTCTGAAAATATAGTATGACATGTAATATGTGTATTGATGTAGACATTGTGAGTATTAGTTATGGAATTGTGGTTTGTGTTAATGATATGTGTATATGTATATAATATATGAGATTAATAGAGATATATGAAAGGTGTAATTGAAAAAGGAAAACATGATAAGAAACTAATGGTACATGAAGCTAATATATATATGTTTGAATTTCTGTAATGTATGTTTATATTATTATCTGTACTACTAAGCTCTCGGGCTTAGCGCAGTTGTGTAATCACGCAGGTGAGTAGGTGGTAGATCTGAAGTCAATCGTTATGCCACGAGAAGAGTAAGAGTATGTCGAGACCAACTAGAAGGTGATGCATACATGTATAATTTTAATTATGTTGTATTTCTGACAAGAATGTATTTATATGTATAAATGATGTTTTGGTAAATATAAGATTATTATATATACGTAAGATCATTAAAAGTATAATGATTTTGTAAATGTTCTTTAAATTAATGTAATATTGTTTGAATTTAGCTAAAGGTTTTTAAATTGAAACAAAAAGTGACATTCTTATACTTTATATACGTACTGTATGTATACCCGGTATATGTATAGTATTTATATAGGGTATGGGGGTGTTACAAAGCCACTCTTGGCTTGGCCGTGTCACACCAAAAAAAACATATAAATTCTTTCGCACGACAAAAAAAGAGGGAGGACGGCTAGTGTTTTGAATGGGAGAAAAGAAAAGAGAAGGAGCGAGAAAACTCATTGGGATGAGGAGAGAGTGACACTCCTTGTCCCTTCATCTTCTTCCTCCATCTTCATCTTCTCCATCTTCCATTGAAGATCTTTGAGGTTCTTTGGGATAAGTTGGGTTAACAAGCTCTTGAGGGTTGAAGAAGCTTCATTGAAAGGTTTGGTGACTTGAGAAAGCTCCATTCCATCTCCCAAAGGCATAATCATCCAAAGGTTTGGTGACTTGAGAAAGCTCCATTCCATATTGCAAAACGGGAATCAACCATTGAAGAGGGCTTGAGTTCTTCATCATACATCAAGTGGAGCTAGGAGGAAGACTAGTAATCCTACTCTTGGCATCTTCATAAGGGATTTTTCTATTCTCTCTTTTAATTCATTCCAATATTGTTTTTGTTGTATTAAGAGAATTGATATTGCAATGAACAATTTGTATTTGATTTATATTGAGTTGAATGAATGTTTTAAATTGATGATGTTGAGCTAAAAACCCATGCTTAGGGTTTGTAGTATATTTGATTGAATGGTTTGAATTGATATTTCCATTGATGTACCTTGTTGTAGGTTGATTGCATTGAATTGTATGCTAGGTTAATAGATTAGCTACCTATTGATCTCTAGATATTGAATGAAGGACCGAGAGGTGAAATTTGATATCGAAATTATGCAATCGACTACCCTATGAATGAATTAGAAATATAAGTTCTAGGGTTTCATTAATTTGCAAATGTAAAATAATTGGTAATTGCTATTTCGTGAATGTGAGAACTAATGAATTGGTAATTGACTAATTAACCTTAAGGAACAAATTAATTTACAAGGTTATGTTAATGGATAATTGAGAATTGAGCTTTGATTGAATGGACCTATAACCCTGGGCATATTCCCAAGAATCGATTTGATCTTGTACAACTTTCACACACATCAACCCTACGTACGTTAATTTTAGGTTTAAATTGTTCTTTTGCATTCCAAACAACAAACTCTCGCTTTAATTTAATTGCTTTAATGAAGTTATTACGAACCACACCTTCTTGGGAAAACGACCTTGGGGCGATCACCTTTGCTACAACTACCTCGTATACTTGCGAGTGCCGCCTGTTGTAGTACTTAATTTGAGCACAACAAGTTTTTGGCGCCGTTGCCGGGGAAGGTTGTTTAAGTAGTGATAGTTTGATTTTTCTTTACAATTTAATTGTTTGTTTATTTTCTTTTAATTGTTTGTTTGTTTTTTTTATTTTCTTTTAATTTAATTATTTGTTTGTTTTCTTTAAGTTGCTAAGTGCCTTTTGTAAGGATGCAGTTTTCAAGGCACGGGGGAGTTTCTGATAGGAACGATGAGTCTGAAATGGCATGGCAATTAGCAAAATTGATGAATCAACTTAAGGTGCTAAATGCAAGAGGAAGAGCACCTATGCCACGCCAAGAGATATGTGCAGCATGTGGCAATGTAGGCCATAGTACAAATACATGTTCAATGGGTTTTGGACGATACCAAGAATGGCAAGAGGAAGAATATGACTACCAAGGTTTCCAGCAAATGGGTAAAAATGACACATATTCCAATCCTTATAATCCCAACTGGGGAAGCCAACCAAATTTTTCTTGGGAAAATCAGCAACACATTCCACCTCAAAATTATTTTCAACCTTACCAGAGAAGTTCTTACTCTCAAGAATAATATTCAAATCAAGATTTCCTTAAGAAACCCACATTGGAGGATAGTTTAAATGCCTTCATTCAAATTAGTGCACAAAATCAAGATCGACTTAAGAAACCCACTTTGGAAGATAGTTTGAATGCATTCATTCAAATTAGTGCACAAAATCAAAATCAATTTGAGAAATCCACAGTGGAAGATGATTTGAATGTTTACCTTCAAATTAGCACACAAAATCAGGAAAGGAGCAATGAGAGGTTAGATTCTTTGGAGGAATCATTGAAGAGGATGGAATTGCAAGTTGGTCAACTGGCACATCAACTCCAAGCACACCAAGAAGAGGAATTTCCTGGCCAATTGGAGCTAGTCAAGGTAATCACAAATTTGAAGAGTGAACAGGTAATATATAACAAATTTTGTGATTCTTTTGATGCAGGCACTAATCAAGAAGATAATGGCGAGGAGATTCAAACCAACATTGAGGAGTTGAGCCAATCAAACGAGAAGGAGAATTTGGAGGCATTAACCTCACCAAAGTTGCATGAATTTTCCAATCATGATAGGCCACCAAATCCATTTCCATGTAGCTTGAAGGATGAGGAGCAAAGTAAGCAACTTCCTGACATCTATAATATGCACTCCCAAGGAGATAGTGGAAATAAGATTGGGATGACTATGACCTTAGAAGAAAAGCATGAAATGCCCAATTTACAAATTGAGGAGTGTAAGCTAATTTTAGATGCTGAAGTTGTTGAGATGGGACTTAACATTATTAAAGTGGATGAAGAAGTGATTCAACCAAACTTGGTTGAACTTAAAGAGTCCCCAAAAGTCATTTCTACTACTCTTGGTGGTAAGGAAGAGCAGAAATCTGATATGCCCAGGTTGCACAAAGACAAAGATTATTACCACGTTCCTATAGCACTGGAGGATCACCCTGAGGCGACCTTCACATGTCTCTTTGAGACATGTTCTCTTCAAGGAATACTATTTAGGGGTTTCCATACATCGGGTACATTTCAAAGTTACATTTTGTTCATCCTCTCAGTCATGGGCTCAAATTGCATTATGGGTGGAAGGAGCCCTACACATCGTATATGGTAACGATGGAAATCAGGTTTCATCTAAACCCTCTCTGTAGTATGCATGTTCACATTGAGGACAATCTGAATCTTTAAGTGTGGGGTACATTTTATGTTTTGTGTTTTTACTTTTAATTGCATTTTGTGTTTTTGTGTTTTTACTTTTAAGTTATTTTTGTTTAAGTTTAGTTAATGTTTTTAATGTTTTTCTTTGAATAAATGAGTTTTAGAAAGTTCAATTGTTATAAAATTGTTTATAGATGACCTTTGAATTTTTGAAGCATGAATTTAAGAATTGAGTAGAATTGGTGCTTATTGTCAATTTTGTTGATTTTTCCTTGCATTGCCATTAACCTAGTGAGGAATTGAGCCATCAACTTATTATTCTTTTTATGGGTAAACATCTTTGATTGATGAATTGCTAGAACTTGCTTTGACATGAACCTAGTGAGGAATTGAGCCATCAACTTATTATTCTTTTTATGGGTAAACATCTTTGATTGATGAATTGCTAGAACTTGCTTTGACATGCATTTTAAGATTACATAAAAATTTTAATTAGGCATCAAGATGATTAAGGCAATTAGGTGAACCCACTTTGGCTTTAAAAGACCAACCCTATCTTTAACCTTTAGTTAGCCAATTTTGAGCCTATTGTATTTTTCCTTTTCTTTCTTTTTCACAACACCATTAGCTTGAACCTTGTTGTTTAACTCTTATCCTTTCATTAGGTCAAGAGCATTTTAAGAGCGTTTATGACCGAGTGTTGTGTTGAATTAAGTGTGGGGTTAAATTTAGTAGGTTTAAGATTGCAAAGCAAAATAATAAAAAAAAGAAAAAAAAAGAAAAAAAAAGAAAATATATATATATATAATAATAATAAGAATAATTGTTGTTCTTGTTGGAAGGGTTGGAATAAGTTGAAGATATCATTGCAATATTTAATAAGTGAGTTCCCTTGAAAAGCTCTTTAATGTCAAGGGGTAGATGAGAGAAAGGTGTTTTGGAATTGTTGGGGTATATACATATGAGCGGTTACTTCATTCTTGAAGTACTCTTGAACTTAATGATTAAGCTCACATTTCCTAAATGCCATGCCTTTACCTTAGCCCCATTACAACCAAAATAAAGACCTTTTGATTGATGCTTGATTGTTATTTTGTGGTGGAAATTTGATTGATAAGCAAGCCTATGGCAATAATCTTTCATTGATTGTTATAAGTGTAAACACCACCATGATCAAACACTTGTAAGAGTTGGTGAGGGAGTGACAACATTGGTTATGCATGGAAAGCCATTTAGTTGCATGGGCGTCGATTTTGTTTGATTCGATAATGATTGCGGATTTAGGGATAGGGAAGTTTTGATGCATCTTTATAACTCTTGAACTTAACAAAATGCATCTGGTTAGTGTGTTTTGATTTTAGCCTTGCTTGGGGACAAGCAAGGAATTAAGTGTGGGGTAGTTGTTTTATTAGTTTTTGTCATAGAATTGTATCTTATTTATTATGATGATTATTGTTTTATTTAGGTATTTTGGTAGCTTTAATCTATTTATTTAGTGTTTTCATCAATTTTGGTAGTTTTAATTTATTTCAGTGTTTATGTCATTTTTGTTCTAGTTTTTAGTTTGGTGTTTATTTGTTGTTGGTTAATGTTTATTTGATTCTTGTTTAAAGTTTGTTTAAGTGTTTATTTTAGGTTAATAAACAAACATCATCTTAAGGGCAAAACCAAAGACAAGAGAGGAAGGAAAAAGCAAGGAACCAAGTGAAGAAAACAATGGACAGTAGCTGACACACTCAAGGGACACGGCCAAGCTTGTGGCCGTGTCCCATACCAAGCTAAGAAGAAGTCCAAAAGATCAGAAGGAGACACACTCAAGGGACACGGCCAAGCTTGTGGTCGTGTCCCTCCAAATACCTCAGACACGGCCAAGCTCACCTAAGCTTGGCCGTGTCACACACTCAACTCCAAAGAAAGAAAGAAAGGAAGGAAGGAAGAGCCAGTGAGGGACACAACCAACTGTCTTGGCCGTGTCCCATGGAAATCAAGAGACACGGCCAAGCCAACCTTGGCTTGGCCATGTTACCTCATAGAAAGGAAGAAAAGAAGAAGAGACACGGCCAAGCCACTCTTGGCTTGGCCGTGTCACACCAAAAAAAACATATAAATTCTATCGCACGACAGAAAAAGAGGGAGGACGGCTAGGGTTTTGAAAGGGAGAAAAGAAAAGAGAAGGAGCGAGAAAACTCACTTGGGATGAGGAGAGAGTGACACTCTCCTTGTCCCTTCATCTTCATCCTCCCTCTTCATCTTCTCCATCTTCCATTGAAGATCTTTGAGGTTCTTTGGGATAAGTTAGGTTAACAAGCTCTTGAGGGTTGAAGAAGCCTCATTGAAAGGTTTGGTGACTTGAGAAAGCTCCATTCCATCTCCCAAAGGCATAATCAACCAAAGGTTTGGTGACTTGAGAAAGCTCTATTCCATATTGCAAAAGGGGAATCAACCATTGAAGAGGGCTTGAGTTCTTCATCATACATCAAGTGGAGCTAGGAGGAAGACTAGTAATCCTACTCTTGGCATCTTCACAAGGGATTTTTCTATTCTCTCTTTTAATTCATTCCAATATTGTTTTTGTTGTATTAAGAGAATTGATATTGGAATGAACAATTTGTATTTGATTTATATTGAGTTGAATGAATGTTTTAAATTGATGATGTTGAGCTAAAAACTCATGCTTAGGGTTTGTAGTATATTTGATTGAATGCTTTGAATTGATATTTCCATTGATGTACCTTGTTGTAGGTTGATTGCATTGAATTGTATGCTAGGTTAATAGATTAGCTACCTATTGATCTCTAGATATTGAATGAAGGACCGAGAGGTGAAATTTGATATCGGAATTATGCAATCGACTACCCTATGAATTAATTAGAAATATAAGTTCTAGGGTTTCATTAATTTGCAAATGTAAAATAATTGGTAATTGTTATTTCGTGAATGTGAGAACTAATGAATTGGTAATTGACTAATTAACCTTAAGGAACAAATTAATTTACAAGGTTATGTTAATGGATAATTGAGAATTGAGCTTTGATTGAATGGATCTATAACCCTAGGCATATTCCCAAGAATCGATTTGATCTTATACAACTTTCACACACATTAACCCCACGTACGTTAATTTTAGGTTTAAATTGTTCTTTTGCATTCCAAACAACAAACTCTCGCTTTTAATTTAATTGCTTTAATCAAGCTATTATGAACCACACCTTCTTGGGGAAACGACCTTGGGGCGATCACCTTTGCTACAACTACCTCGTATACTTGCGAGTGCCGCTTGTAGTAGTACTTAATTTGAGCGCAACAGCAACATGCAACACATATTCATCATATTATATTTTTTCATATTTTTCCACATTTCATATTCATTTTCCAAATTTCCAGTCATAGCCAATGCCATTCTTATTCATAATGTAAATGTGGCTAATTCCCATGTTTTAGTGCATAATTTGCACTTTTATATTTTGCATATATTACCATTAGTAGCCATTCTTTAATGGCTTAACATGCCATAATTATGCAAATTATGCATTGTTACTTTAAATAATGCTTATCACACATAAACATTTATGTTCAGGTAATATAACACATTCATTCATATGTAATGTGTTATGTCAAAAATAATGCAATTGATACAATGGTTATCAAAGTATGTACTAATCTCACAATTGATAAAATGCAAGTAAATTCCTCTGCTGAATACCAACTTCTATCAATGCCCTTCACACTTTGATTTGGAAATTTGGTTCTACTCAACTCTTATTCACATTATGAGTTTAAATAATTCATTAGAACCATATTTCTATACACTTTAACTAATAAAACTTGTTTTATCACATTCCTTTGAAATTTTCAATTTTTTCCCTATTGCACTTTAATTTGAGAAAATCTATTCTAATCAATTATAAGTCAAGTTTTAAGTTCAATTATGTCTTTAAAATCATATTCCAATACAATTTAAGCAATTAAATTAAATTTACATTGATTTTTTACAAATTTCCCTTCAAAACCTTAAATCACTTATTCTTCTCCCAAACTACTATCAATCCTAACTATTTCAAACATTTAATCATAAAATCATCATCCCCACATCAAAATAACTTCGTCTAACACCATTTAAACAATTATCCAAACCTCTTTTAAAAACTCAATTTTTGCATAATTGAAATTCTAATGAAATCAACTTGAATACAAGGTAAACTTACCTCTTTCTTGTAATTTCCTTAAAATTTTCTTAATTTCTTGAAGAAAATTAAAGAATTTGGTAAGTTGAAGAAGAAATTTCTCCCTTGGCAACCATGGAGAATTTGGCCTTGAGAAGAAGAGGAAGAAGAAAATGAGAAATATTTAATTTTGACTTTCTTTTCTCTTCTTTCCTAGCCATATGTATATGGTATATTAATTAATAATTAATGAATATTAGTTATTTTATGTCTTCCACCCAAAAATATTTTAATTTTGAATATATCTATATTTTTAACTTTTATCTTGTTACTATTTAACTTTTGACTTTTACTTCTTATATTTTGACTTTTTTATTTACTAGTGACATTTATATATTATGTATATTTTATTTGTATCCTACATATACATTGATTACTTACTTCTTCCAACACCTTAATTAATCTTTTAAATTATTTATTTAATTATATTTTAATTAAAAACTCGGTTAACCAAAATGTGTATTCGGTTGACCAAAATCAAACTGAAATATAAAGTAATAAAAAATTTTAAAATTTATAAATAGTAACCAAACTAAATTGAATATTTCAAAGAATTGAATTCTTACTGAACCAAAATATTTTAGTACGGTTAATCAATTATTTCAGCTAACTAATTTTTTTCCTATATGTAATAGTGAAACTTTTCAAATCAATCAATTGATAAATTTTCAAAATAAGTTAAACTCAAAAGTAAATATATATAAAAACTAGTTGTTTAATAACGTTTTTAGAAGCTATAGTTAAGTCAACATTAAATATATTAATATTTAACATTAACAAATATCACTATGTCAATAAAAAAATAACCTAAACTATATTATCAAAAGACAATGATCGCAAGATAGTCAATGAATTTATAGTTTTAATTACATTATAAGAATTTCTAATTTCATATAATAAATTATTCATAACATCATCAAGAATCTTTAAGTTATAAAGAAAATAAATGTTAATAAAATATTATATTAATTAAATTACAAGTTTACATTTATATAATTAATTGTAATATTTAATTACAACATAAAAGAATAGCAAACTCATATATATATATATAACTAAAATAATAATTCAGTTAAATTGGTTAATTTTTATATTATTATAAAACTAATCGAACGAACACTAAACGCGAAACATTTATATATTACCAATCGAACTAAACTGAAAATTGATTATATCTACACTGAAATAATCAAATTTTTGTAGTTTGATTCAGTTTTTCTTTTAAAACCGAATAATGCACACCTCTAAACTTAAGAAAAAAAATCCCACTGTAGACCCTTAATTTTTTACCCAGTCCGGTCCAATATATTTTAATTAGTCCAAAATAATTTTTATGTTGTCTAATATATTTTAATTAATCCAAAATAATTTTTTTTATCTTAATTAAATAATATTTGCTTTAGTATCTAATTTTTATTAATAAAAAATAAAATAATAATAATAATAAACAAATAATAATAATAATAATAATAATAATAATAAATATAGGCCATTTCACCCGCAGATTGTTTCTGCGGGCGAAATGGCCTGCAACCCAATTCGCCGCACGCTGTCGCAACCAGCTGCGGCAGCTTTTTCTCCAATGCATTTTTTTCCGCAGCAGTTTTTTTTCGCCAGCTCAATTTTTCCGCAACAGTTTTTTTTTTCCAGTGAAATTTTTCCGAAACCTAATACAATTAGGTTTAGGTTTCCTTTTCTTAATGAATGTTATATTCCATGAATAACTAAGATTAATCAAAAAATCTTCTATAAATAAGACTAAAAACAAACCAAAAAAGGAGGAGAAATTGATCAAAAAATTGGGACGAAAATTTAGAGAAAAATTGAGACCGAAACTGAGTAGGAAAGGCTTTGAATCAATCTGATTTTTTTTTAGAGAGCAAACAACAACTCAATCCATCAAAGGTAGCAAAGCTTGTCTTTGTTTTTGTTCATCCAAGAAGAAATTTTTGGTGGAACCAACAAACGGAGGTATGCATCAATTGTCTAATTTCTTCATAGTAGCTTAAATCATCCAATTGTTTCTTTTAATTCAAAAATCCTAGAACCTTAATTCCCCTTTTCTAAAGTTTAAAAACCTAAATTTGTTGCTTTGTTTTCCAAAAAGCTTAAAATTGTTGTTTTTGTTTCTTCAAAATCTCAAAACCCTAATTTGCTTTCCAAATTTTCAAAATCATAAATTAAGTCTGTTTCTTTCCAAAAACCCTAAAAAACATCTTTTCTGCTTCTATAAACTTTAAATCATTTTGTTTATTTTCATAAAGCTTCATAAAATTATCAATTGTTTTATCAAATTATAAAACCTAATGCATTCTCCGTAACCCTAATTCAAAAATTCTAAAACCCTAATTCAACTTTAAAACAAAAAAGTAAACCTTAAACTAGCTAACCTAAACCTTAAATTTTTCTAAACCCTAAACTTTAAAAACCTTATAAACATAAATGTTATAATTTTTACACAGTAAGCTTAAAAACATAATTCAGTAGCTAATAGTCATAAACTTAATGTTTTGAAGAGCCCAAACCCTAGTTTCATGATTTTACCACTCAAACACTAATTTGGTTAATTAAAGAACTTTATCAACCTCTTAAATTATAAAACTTTAATTCATGTCAATTCCTTAAAGTTCACAGTAGCTAAGAATTATAAATCCTAAACCTATAAATTCCAAAACCTAAACACATTAAATAAAGAATCTTAAATAGAAACAGTAGCCCTAATTTAAATCTTTATTTGCCTTGTTCAATTTTATATTAGATTATGCTTTGATTTATTTTATATGTTTTAATTTGTTTAAGTTCAATGCTTGGTTTATTTAATTTATCATGGATGGATATTTACTTTTTATTGATGTTTAATACCTTTGATGAATGATTTATTTACGATGAATGGTTATTTACTTTTATCGATTTATTTAGGTTTCCAAATATTGTAAGAGGTATGTTTCCACTTGATGGGTACCTCATTAGTTAAACATCATGTAATTTAAATTGTTTTTCTATTTTAGAACCAATGTAAAGGACATGTTTCTACCTTTCGGTGGGTGTCCTATTTAGGTATGGATTATGTAAGGGCATGTTTCCATCTTCGGATGGGTGTTCATTTATTTGTTGTGCTTGGACATTGTTTTGATTTTTAATATATCGATGCTTTATTTAATTGTTGTGTGTAATATGGATAATGTTGTTATATTTAAAAATTTTATAATATTAAGACCTGTAAAGGAGGCCGGTTTCAATAAACCGGGCGTTGTGGGGGTGTTGGGCCATTTCTCACCTTCCCCACACGTACCCAACTTTCCGAACCCATTAAGGGGTTGGGAATTCCTTAGGAATCGAGTCATCCACCCCTTTCTTTTTTTCGGCCCGTCCGGGTGGCGACTCCATTTTCTCCGGACTTAGGTCCTTGTTCTCTAAGGCCCCGAGCCTAAACAGTGCCAAAGTAACAAGAACTATTCCACTGGGAGTGGGGGCGAAAATCCCCGCTCACAGTGGTGACTCCACTGGGGATAAGAGAAGTTGATTCCGTTGGTCTTTATATTATTCTATTCTTTCTTATAATGATATTATCTATTGCATCATATTAGATTGCATTATGTGCGTGAGTTAGGACGTCTGTGTTAGCCGTGTTGTATTATGTAAGGGATACCATACTTTCACTCAAGGTATGGAGATCGAGCATAGCATAACCACTCATAGCCTCATACTATTTGGTATATACTTGCTATGGGAACCTAAACCTTTTTAACCCAAAGACTAAAACTCATGTAATTCGCCTAGTTACTTTCCTTAGGTTTTTACCCCAAATGCATGTTTGACTATGGTTAATTTATCATGGCTTAAATCATGGCTTATTTGGTTTGTTCTTTTTCTAATATGACCTAAGTATATCGCAAGCTCAAATAAATTTTTCTTCCAAAAGACCAAAAGCTATTTTCAAAAACTTTTCAAGATGGTCTTTGGATATAAAACTTTTCTAAAAACAAATCAAAAATTATTTTGCTCATGGCCCAAATACTAAGCCCAAAATCCATTTTTTCTAAAATCTTTTTACAATGGGCTTAAAAACAAAATTATTTTCATCCAACCTTTTCTTACAAAGAGCTTGTAAATTATTTAGGTCAATTATGAAAATACCAAAAATCAATTGTGAGCCTAGTTTATTCTAAGCATAATTAATCATGGGCTTGTTTTTGGCATGGACCATTAGTTGCTTTTTCAAGTGAGAAATCTATTTATAATAAACCTCTTAACTTAGTTTTAATCCAATATAGCATAAAAGCTACTTTAGTTGGATAAATGGATTAAAACCTAATTAATGGGAATTATCTTGAACTGATTTCCATTTTTGAAAATATAACTATCGGTTAAAATGTCCGAGGGATATATTCGAAAATAAGATGCCCCATGTTGGTATTTTGTTAGCCATATATCTAGGAAAAGAGACTCGCCATCTGTGTGTGGGTGTTATAAGGTTGGAAGGAACGTCCTAATTATCCTTGTTTGTTAATTGTACATGCATACATGCATACATTTGAATCTTATATCTTTTCTGGCTCACAGCCCTGGATTACGATAGTTCAAAAGCTTACGACAATCCGACCTACACCGGAAGCAAAGAATCTAGCAACAACTCAATCACTTACTCACCAAAAGCAATGGAGCCCGAACAAATTCAAAGAATGGTGGATGAAGCCCTCAACACCAAGATGGAAGAAATAAAAGAGGCCCTAGCTAAGACCATGAAGAACCAATTGACTGCAATCTTAGAAAATCATGCTGAGGCATCTGCTAGCACTAAGAAGCCAAAGAAAGGTAAGGGGAAGACTAAAGTTGGTGAAGTAGCTTTTGATGATGATAAGGTGATCATTGATGATGATGATTGGGCTCAATACTACCAAGATCCTCAAGACAAAAAGGAGCCAAAGGTTGTTGAGAAGGCAACTTTTGAAAAGACTGAGACATCTGATATTGAAAAGATGATTACTGATTTAGAAAAGAAATTTGAGAAGAAATTGAAAACCGAAGAAATGTCCAAAGTTGAAAAATTATTTGAGCTAGATGAAGAAGTTCCATACAAGTTCAAGATGCCATCTTTTGAGAAGTTTGATGGAACCGGAAATCCTCATCTCCATGTGAAGCAGTATATCACTGCTATGCAGTCTGCCCGAGCTACTAAGGCTCAAACTTTAAGGTACTTCATGCTCTCATTGGACCCTGTTGTCCAAAATTGGTTCAATACCTTGGAAGAAGAAACATAAAAGAGTTGGGATCTGCTTTACAAAGCCTTCATCCAGCAATATGGATATAATGTCGAGATGGAAGTTACCTTAATGGAAGTGGAGTCCATTAGGCAAAGGTCGAATGAGAATTTTGTGGACTATGTGAAACGATGGAGAAATAAAGCTGCTTTGCTCAAGAAAAGGCCTGATGAATATGTTCAAATAAGGATGATTGTGAGAGGGGTGTTGCCTAGTCTCTGTGAAAGGATGTCTCACACCCTTATAAGGGATTTCAAAGATCTTCTCCAAGCTGGTCTACAAATTGAAGAGTGGGAAAGGGAGAAGAATCGTTTTTTAATAAAAAGGAATGAGAAAGGGAATTATCAGCCTAACAATCAAAGCATGCAAAAAGAAGTTGATGTTAATGTGGCTGGTCAAGGAAATAAAAGACAATTCTTAGAATTGGGGAAACCTCTATCTTGGGTTTTTAGCAAGCTGCAAAAGAAAGGGTTGTTGCAACCGTTAGCTCCTCGACCACTACATAATCCACTTCAATACCGAGGCCTTCTGTCAATTTCATCAAATGTGAGGGCATGAAATAGATAAATGTGCTCGTCTAAGGCATGAGATCCAAGACCTAATCGATAGTGGTAAGTTGCCCGAGCAGGATAAGTGCAACACCAAAGATAATCCATTTCCAAGGTTCAACAGAGTACCTCCACCAGTAACCTTCATGGTAGGAAAAGGATTAGAAGAGGATTTTGTTTTATCATCCTTTCAAGATGGAAATATTGAAGAAGCATAAACTCAATGAACTTCCCTTAGCTTAAATGTTGCTTTTCAATTTTACTTTCTTTAATATCTAAATTGGAACAATCTTGTTTTTCAAATTTAAAGTCGTTTGAATAAATTACTTTTATCAAAAATTTTGTTGATCGTTGTTCATTTTGGTGCTCAACCGATGAGGAATTTAGCTTAATGTTTATAAATTAATGTGTCTAGGCATCATGACTTGAATGACTTTATTAGATAAGGGAATTACTCTATAGCATTGAGTTATGTATGCTTACTTAGAGAGGGCTCCTGCATAATTACCTTTGTCTAGGTCCTATTCAGTCTTAGAACATGTTTTGAAAAACTTTCTAGGCGAAATTGAACTCTACTTATTTAAGGGAGAGATGATCTAGGCATTGTTTGGTTAGCCAACAACTAGTATCCACCCATTAAATATCAATCTCTAGTTGTCCCTTTGAGCCTTCATAAAATTTTAGCTTTCTTTTCATTGGCATATAACCCCATCAACATGCCCTGAGTTGTTGTGATACTTTTGACAAGTCTTATGATCACTAAGATGAAGAGGCAAGAAGATCAAAGAAAATAATTATTAGTCAAGATCATGAGGATATTTGAAGTTCTCAAGACCATAAAGATAGTTGAAGTTCTCAAGACCATAAAGATAGTTGAAGTTCTCAAGACCATAAGGGTAGTTGATGTTTTTAAGACCATAAGGGTAATTGAAGTTTTCTAATATCTCCAATATATCAAGACAACATCGGAGTAACAAATGATTTATCCCTGTTAAAGAAGATTTATGTCACTCCACTCATCCATTATTGGAAGCCCAAGTTGGTACAAATAAGACAACTCTTTTAGAGCTAGAACTAAAAAAATAATAAAAAGAAAGAAAAAGAAAGAAAAGAAAAAAAGGGGACAAAAAAAAGAGAAAAGAAGAAACAGAGAAAGAAAAGAAAAAAGATAAAAGGCGGTTCAAAAAGCCAACTGAGTTCTCTTTTACCTAATACAACAAAAGGCTTCCATTTGGTTTATAAGGACATTTGACTTGAATTGGTCCAACCCAACTAAAGATTCGATCAAAATCAGAGGGAAAGGAGAAAGACCATCCAGTGCTTAAAAGTTTTGTACTTGACAGTCCTACAAGAAAGAAGGACAAAATGATAAAAGAAGGGGAAGAGTAAGGAAAATAAAGAGAAAGAAAAGGGAAGAGTAAGAAAAATAAAAAGAAAGAAAAGGGAGAAGGAGAAAAGAAATGAATTTGAGTACCAAACTTTTTGCAAGGGCAAAGACTGTTCCAATCAGGATCCCGATTAATGCCAAGAAGATAGAAGGAATTTGGAGTCTAGCAAGATTTCCTCCAAGATGGCTAAAATTCAAACAAGAAATTTATAGTGTGAGGGTTTGTCCATTGTGTCACACCAGCTCCTATCTCAAGATGGCCTTCATTTAACCCATGTCCCTTATAGACCCCATTTCAAGCCTATTAAAGACCTGTTGATCTCTCTTGGTAGGCAGAGTCTATTAGTGGAGATAGTTTGGATAAGCATGCATATGAGATAGACAATATTTAAACTCAAAAGAGATCTTTGGCCAAGTAATGTGTATGTGCCTATCTAAAGTGCAACAATTCTTGCTTAAATAAAAATAATTTCTGAGTTTAGTATGGTAACTAGGGTTGTCGTATTATAGATATGTTAATTTGGAAAAATCAAGTCCTGAGGTACATTGCCATTGATTGACAAAACCAACATTTGATTTCAAAATCAAAATTCAAAAAAAAAAGTTTTGTCATACAAAGCCTTCAAGTTAAGGGAAGTATGTTAAACCTCCAAAGGACATATTGGGCAAAGGAAATGATTATTGGCAAGGTCATGAAGAAGCTATCAACTAACATGATGAAACATAGTTTGAAATGGATGCATCCCTGACTCTGCTGCTTGGGATCTCCACCACTCATGTTCTCAACACCTTGAAGATAAAAGCTATAAATGCAAAGCTCTCTATCATTCTAATGCAAGACTTGAACGAGCGTCGAAAAGGAGTCAATGAGAATACTTCTGCTGATCACCTCAGTCTGTGAGTCGATGGAATGACTGCAAGTATCATTCATGCATATCATGCATACATGAGCATATCACATCGCACTTTCTTGTCATGTATTGTCCATTCCTTGTCAAAGTGAACAGCAAACACTCTATGAAGTAAAGAATCAAAAGAAGATATTAAATCAAGGGGGCATGGAAAGCCTATTCGCTTGTGGAAGCTCCAGTCATTTTGCAAAGGGAATGCTTGTGCAAAGAACTAGATGGCAAAAACATCAATCAAAGCTTGCATGGAAAAAATCTTTGGTTTGAGCCTGCACAGGGGGCAAAGTTTCTCCTTTTCAATTTTTTGAGTTTATATACTGAATATTTTCAAACTCACTTGTATGTTTCCACGTTGGGGGGCAAGGAGAAGTTATGAGGGCCAACTAAAAATAGATGAATTTTTGAGAAAGAAAGAACAAAAGAATGGAATAGCAAGTTAAGCCAGAATCCTCGACTAATAAAAGGTCAATCAAATCAAATTCAAATCTCAAGTCAAAGTGCCCAGTTTAGGATCGAGTATCCCAATCCAAGTTAGGATCGAGTATCCCAATCCAGTTAGGGTCGAGTATCCAAATCCAATCTATGATCGAGTATCCAAATCCAGTTAGGATCGAGTATCCAAATCCGGTTAGGATCGATTATCCAAATCCAGTTTAGAATCGAGTATCCAAATCCAGTTTATGATCGAGTATCCAAATCCAGTTAGGATCGAGTATCCCAATCCAATCTAGGATCGAGTATCCAAATCCAGTTAGGATCGAGTATCCAAATTCTGTTAGGATCGATTATCCAAATCCCGTTTAGGATCGAGTATCCAAATCCAATTTGGATCGAGTATTCGAATCCAGTTAGGATCGAGTATCCAAATCTCTCGGGTCCAGAACCCAAATTTTTCTTAGGTCCAGAACCTAAAATCTCTTCTAAGTCCAGAACTTAGCTCGAGTCCAGAACCCAAATTACCATTAGGTCCAGAACCTAGAATCTCTTCTAAGTCTAGAACTTAGCTCGGGTCCAGAACCCAAATTAAATCCAATCTCGGGTCCAAGTACCCAAATCAAATTAATCTCGGGTCCAAGTACCCAAATTCAATCCAATCTTGGGTCCAAGTACCCAATCTCGGGTCCAAGTACCCAATCTCAGGTCCAAGTACCCAAATCAAATCCAATCTCGGGTCCAAGTACCCAATCCCGGGTCTAAGTACCCAAATCAAATTCAATCTTGGGCCCAAGTACCCAAATCAAATTCAATCTCAGGTCCAAGTATCCAATCTCGGGTCCAAGTACCCAATCCCGGGTCTAAGTACCCAAATTCAATCTAGTCTCGGGTCCAAGTACCCAAATCAAGTTTAGTCTCGGGTCCAAGTACCCAAAACAAATTCAAATAACCATCTCATCAAAAATTAAGTCTTGTTGCTTTTCACTCTCTAAAGTCTCATATCGTTCAAGCATGGGGCAAACTGTAGACCCTTAATTTTTGACCCAGTCCGGTCCAATATATTTTAATTAGTCCAAAATAATTTTTGTGTTGTCCAATATATTTTAATTAGTCCAAAATAATTTTTGTTATCTTAATTAAATAATATTTGCTTTAGTATCTAATTTTTATTAATAAATAATAATAATAATAATAATAAACAAAAAATAAAATAAAATAAATATAGGCTTGCGGCGAAATGGCCCGCAGGCCAATTAGGCCCCCCGCTGCGGCAGCCAGCTGCTGCAACTTTTTTGCCAACGCATTTTTTTTCGCAGTAGTTTTTTTTCTCCAGCGCAATTTTTTCGCAGCAGTTTTTTTTCTCCAGCGAAATTTTTTCGACGCAATTTTTTTCGAAACCTAATACAATTAGGTTTCAGTTTCCTTTTCTTAATGAATGTTATATTCCGTGAATAACTAAGATTAATCAAAAAATCTTCTATAAATAAGACAAAAAATAACACAAAAAAGGAGGAGAAATTGGGACAGAAATTGGGAGGAGAAATTGATCAAAATTTGGGATGGAAATTTGGAGAAAAATTGAGACCAAAACTGAGTAGGAAAGGCTTTGAATCAATCTGATTTTTTTTTAGAGAGCAAACAACAACTCAATCCATCAAAGGCAGCAAAGCTTGCTTTTGTTTTTGTTCATCCAAGAAGAAATTTTTAGTGAAACCAACAAACAGAGGTATGCATCAATTGTCTAATTTCTTCACAGTAGCTTAAATCATCCAAATGTTTTTTTTAATTCAAAAACCCTAGAACCTTAATTCCCCTTTTCTAAAGTTTAAAAATCTTAATTCGTTGCTTTGGTTTCCAAAAAGCTTAAAATTGTTGTTTTTGTTTCTTCAAAATCTCAAAAACCTAATTTGCTTTCCAAATTTTCAAAATCATAAATTAAGTCTGTTTCTTTCCAAAAATCCTAAAAAAATCTTTTCCGCTTCTATAAACTTTAAATCATTTTGTTTATTTTCATAAAGCTTCATAAAATTATCAATTGTTTTTCCAAATTATAAAACCTAATGCATTCTTCGTAACCCTAATTCAAAAATTCTAAAACCCTAATTGAACTTTAAAACAAAAAAGTAAACCTTAAAATAGCTAACCTAAACCCTAATTTTTTCTAAACCCTAAACTTTAAAAACCTTATAAACATAAATGTTATAATTTTTACACAATAAGCTTAAAAACATAATTCAGTTGCTAATATTCATAAACTTAATGTTTTGAAGAGCCCAAACCCTAGTTTCATGATTTTACCACTCAAACACTAATTTGGTTAATTAAAGAACTTTATCAACCTCTTAAATTATAAAACTTTAATTCATGTCAATTCCTTAAAGTTCACAGTAGCTAAGAATTATAAATCCTAAACCTATAAATTCCAAAATCCTAAACACATTAAATAAAGAATCTTAAATAGAAACAGTAGCCCTAATTTGAATCTTTATTTGCCTTGTTCAATTTTATATTTGATTGTGCTTTAATTTATTTTATATGCTTTAATTTGTTTAAGTTCAATGCTTGGTTTATTTAATTTATCATGGATGGATATTTACTTTCTATTGATGTTTAATACCTTTGATGAATGATTTATTTACGATGAATGGTTATTTACTTTGATCGATTTATTTAGGTTTCCAAATGTTGTAAGAGGTATGTTTCCACTTGATGGGTACCTCATTAGTTAAACATCATGTAATTTAAATTGCTTTTCTATTTTAGAACCAATACAAAGGACATGTTTCTACCTTTCGGTGGGTGTCCTATTTAGGTATGGATTATGTAAGGGCATGTTTCCATCTTCGGATGGGTGTCCATTTATTTGTTTTGCTTGGACATTGTTTTGATTTTTAATATATCGATGCTTTATTTTAATTGTTGTGTGTAATATGGATAATGTTGTTATATTTAAGAATTTTATAATACACGATGCCTAAACCTCTTTCATTCGATATTTAATAACTACTAAAGATAATATTAATAAAAATTTCAGTAGAGTCTCCCCTAAAATTTGACATTGTCAATATCTTCTTGAATCAAAACACAACCTACAAAAGAAAACACTCCTAATATTCTCATATTCAATCTCAACTCTAGTCTCATCAATTTACCAACTATCATCCACAATTTTGTTTCAAATACCTTTATTTTTGTCAACATGTTTGTGTATTAAACATTCTTTATAATTATCATAGTTTACTATAAAAGTTGTAACGCAAACCAAATTTACAAAGTATAATCCACAACTATAAAGTATACGAAATCTTTAGATTACCCATAATTATGTAACTATCATTTAAAATTTAAAACATGCTATGTGAATAAAATAAAATACATAATACAAATCCTTTATTTGACACCTTTTGAAATGTAGTTGATCTTAAAGCTTTTAAATCTCACACTGCTTATTTATTATGCCCGTTTGATCTGCACATGAGAAATAAATCTAACACGCTAAACTATTGCTTTGTGGTGCTTATATATTCATAATTTGTTGAGAATTATAACATAAGAAAATAATTACTAAACCACCATATGTAAAGAAATAAAATGTAACATCTGTATTTTTGCTAAAATAAAATTAATTAAATTAAATAAATAATCTAACGGATAATTGAAGGGGTGGAAGTGAGAAATATGAATTGTATATGTGAGGTATATATAGAATATATATAACATATATAAAAGTAAAGTGAATAGTAAAGTCAAAGGGTAAAATGGTTTTAAAAAAATTCAAATTCAAAATTAATTTTGAATGGAAGAAAGACTTTTGATTTTTAAAAATAATTAATTAAAGTAATTAAATATAATATATATATGGATAGTAAAAAGAAGAGAAAAAAAATTAAAGTCAATATTCATCTTCTTCTTCCTCTTTCTCTCAAGCTTGGCCGAATTTCATGGTGATGGGAGGAGTGATTTTTGGCTTCCAATAACTCAAGAATTCATCAAAATTTTCAAGAAGCAAGGGTGAATTTGGAAGTTTTGTAAAGGGTAAACAAGTTTTTTTTTTTTATTTTAAGGTGTTTTCTTTGAAATTTTGTGTGATATATGAAATTTTGTTTAGGTATGTTATAATTATTGGAATTGGTATGGATGATGTTAGTTTGATGAGTAGAGAATGATTTTGTAGTTAACACTACAAAAATATTCGACATTTGCGACGGAAATCTGCGACGGACATGTTTCCATCGCAAATTTGCTACGGATCTGCGACGGATTTGCGACGGAAGGATAAGTCAGAGGAATTTTGAGAAACTGGTCGCAAATCCGTCGCAGATCTGCGACGAAAATCATTCCGTCGCAAATAATCATCGCAAAAGTTGGCGCGAAAACTTGACGCGAGAGAGAAAACACTAAAAAAAGCAATTTGCAACGGAGATCTGCTACCGTCTATTGCCGTCGCAAATTTCACTATAAAAATATTCGGCATTTGCGACTGAAATTTGCGACAGACATGTTTCCGTCGCAAATGTGCTACGGATCTGCGACGGATTTACGACGGAAGAATGAGTCAGAGGAATTTTGAGAAATTGGTCGCAAATCTATTGCAAATCCGTCGCAGATCTGCGACGAAAATCATTCCATCGCAAATAATCGTCGCAAAAGTTGGCGCGAAAACTTGGCGCAAGAGAGACCCGGGTATATTTTTTCGCAAAATTTTTTTTCGTCGCAGATTGGTTGTAGAAAACACTAAAAAAAGCAATTTGCAACGGAGATCTGCTACCGTCTATTGCAGTCGCAAATTTCACTACAAAAATATTCGGCATTTGCGACGAAAATCTGCAACGGAAAATTTCCATCACAAATTTGACAACAGTTTAAGAAACAAGACCCAGCAACATGCAAGTAAACATTACTGTACTTGACCTTTTCGTGTTACCCACCAAAAACCCAAAACTCAAAACCAAAACCCCAAACCAAAGCCGAGCCCTGGTCTGTCTCAGTATCGGAAACGCCGTAGCCAAATCAACAGCTCTCTGTTACTTAAAGGACGCTGCCGTACCTCTAACAGGTATGTTCATGGCCATTGCTTTCTCGCTTCTCCATCTCCCTCTCCCTCTCTCCGTCTTCTCTGCTTGCTTGTAGTCATGGTCTTACTTAGGGTTAGCTTGATGAACTTCTAGTTAGGGTTTCTTGGTTTTTTTTTTGTCATTCAGTGTACTCCATTACGTTCTAAAATTTGGATCTGTTGTTAGCTTTACAACATATTCTTTCAATAGTAATTGTGCGGTTACTTTATTTTCATACTTAGGTTAATTCTTGCAATTAGGTTATGTTTTTCATTGATATTTATGGTTGTAATTTGTGAAGCTTTTTTATTATTATTTATTCTTTTGGCTGAAAATTTGAAGTGTTTTGTGTTATGAACGGGTTGTATTTTAGATATTGAAGTGTGGTTTAATCAAGTATGGGAGACGGTGAAATTGTAGTTACTGAAACATCCACAGTTACGGAATATGCGGTGGCTGGATATCCTCTGACTCTACTGTTCATACCACTGAGGGTACTGAAGTTTTTGCAGCTTCTGCTGCTGATGCAGCGCATACTGTGCCACCGTCTGCTTCTAATTTTGCTGTTGGCGACAATTTATATGGTACAGATTCTAATTCTATTGTACAAGAGGCCCATGTTGATGCAACATATGAGGCTAAGCCAAATGTTGGAATGGTTGCTACTAGTGAGAATGTAGGTGCTACGGAGAATGTGTCTCTGCCTCCATCTTAGGTTATGATTCTTTTGTTAATGGTATTGTTGGTGGTGAAGTAGGAAGTGTGACATCGACTGAGAATGGTACTGCTGTAGATGTTGTAACAGGAGCTGATGCTGCTGTGGATGGTTTTGGTATGTCTTATGCATGTTCTTGATATATGCATATATAATAAGTGAGAGTTTCTATGCCTTTGATTGAGTTATTTAAAAATTGTGGTTAAGCACAATATAATCTTCAACCATCTTAAGTATTTCTCACATCAAGTTGCAATATGGAAATAAGTCTCTTAAAGATTACATTTGGCTTATTCTAACTAATTTCTAGTAGTCTCCCTCTTCAATTTTTCCAATTAACGTTGACTAGTTTTTATTCATTCAACAGAAAATTGGATGTGAGCTATTCTTGTTTGAAGCAATATAAACAAAAGCTTTGACACAATCAGTTGGTCCCTCTTGTAAATAAACTACTGCTATTTGAATCATGAGCTGGCATACTATCAGTTCTATAAATATCAAACTGAAAAATGCAATTTTCCATGACATATTATCACATCGAGCAATTTGGTGTTGAATTTTCTTTACGGTAAATAATTTGATGAGACCTTCATATGCTGGCACATCAATATTCATTCTTTTTAGTGTGTTTCCAGTGCTTCACATCTACATTATTGCTCTTAATGAGCTGTTATTTTATTTTATTGTACTTTCACTTAGCTCTTGATATTGTTCTGTTTCTGGTTTTTCTTCATCAACTTTTATGTGGATTTGCTTCTGTTGAGCATTACTTAGGCGCTTCATTTATTTTTTTTGTAGTGCCACCAATGTCAGGTGAAGAGGAGCGATTGTGGAGTATTGTGAAGGCTAATTCCTTGGATTTTGATGTATGGACTGCCTTGATTGATGAGACAGAGAAGGTGGCAAGGGTATGGATTTCCAATTATATGTTGAAGTGCTAGTGGCTAAGCTCATAAACGTTTATCCTTCACACCAGTTTTTTTTTTTCGGTGAACAGCCGGTTGAGGTTTAACATGCATACCTCTGTTAGGCACAAAGCCAGCTGTTCATAACTGATTGAGTGTGTGTGCGTGTTTTTGGGAAATGGAATTATTGAAGTATAAGTAAAATTTTGTATTACTTGGATAACTTAATCTTAGAGTGGGATGGGAAGCAAAATCGCATTGCACATGCAGCTAATTGTATTTAGTTATTCTTTATTTCAACGTCTTAGTTGTTTTTATTCTTGAAAGGTAAAAAAAGAAAATTTAAATCAGACATTGGTTGGATTGAAGATTAGGTTTAGTTCTAAATGGGAAACTTCTCAAATTGAGAGTGAGTTTGTGAATAGATTGCATGCATGTTTTCCATATAAAATTTAATTTGATAAAGTCACTTGCTAGAGCATTGGAGCTTTTATTTTTTCCATGGTTCCTTTTCCTAAAAGTTGCACTTGCTTTTTGACTCTTTTTTCTTTTCTTTTGGAGTTAACATTTTCATCCAAATCTGATGCAGGATAAGATATTGAAAATTCAAAAAGTATATGATGTCTTTTAGGCTGAATTCCCATTGTGTTATGGTTATTGGAAGAAGTACGCAGATCATGAGGCACGCATTGGTTCTATGGACAAAGTGGTGGAGGTATATGAACGAGCTGTTCTGGGGGTGACATATTCAGTGGACATTTGGTTGCATTATTGTGTATTTTGTAGTATCCCAAAGTATACCTTAAAAGTTTTGGAGTTATGGTATAAAGTGGTGTAGGAAAAGTAAGTATATATATATATATATATTTAATTGATAATAATAATAATAATGAAAGAAGGAGGAAAGGAAAGTTAAAAAGAGTGAAAGGTGTGTGGTGGAAGATATTTTAGAAATAATTAATTATATTATTATTTTATATATATATATATATGAGATAAGAACAAAAGAAAGAGGAAAATTCTTTCTTTCTTTTTCTTCTTCGTGGTCGAGAGAGAGAGAGAGAGAGAGAGAGAGAGAGAGAGAGATGTGATTTTAATAATTTTCACATCAAATTTCTTAAGGGTTTTAAGAAGATTGAAGATTGAGTTTGAAGATTTGATAAGATATTCATGTAAGTATTCTTTTCTTGAGTTGGTTTTATTGATTATGTATATATGTAAGTCTTCATCTTCTTGTCTTGATTTCTTTTGATTGAGGTTATATTTGAGATGATTGGTGTGTTAGATGATGATAATGAAAGATTGAAGTATGTAAATGTGTTGAATTGGTATATAAGTGATGATAAGTTGGGGTATTTGTCAGGATGATGATGAATTGTTGAGTAATTAATTATAGTGGTGTATATAATGATTATTATGATGATATAATGAAATTATATAAGTGTTAAAGTGATAGGTAATTGATAGATATAAACAAAGATGTTGATTAATGGGGGTTGTGGTATGAATTTTGAAGTGTTTGTGTTTAATGGATGAGAGTTCGAAATGTTTGATTTTTGTCTGGCACGGCCAGTGACACGGCCGTGTGGTTGGGCGTGTAATCGGTACTGAGTTGGACGGTTGTTACACGACCATTAACACGGCCATGATACTGAGCGTGTTATAGCTACTGTAAGAAAAGTATTTGACACGGCCATGAACATGCCCGTGTTGTTGGGCGTGTCAATGATTCTGTGAGACAGAATGTATTATACGTCCAGTGACACGCCCGTGGTTCTGAGCATGTCAAAGCTTCTGTATTGTTGGTTTTAGGGCACGATCAAGGACACGCCCGTGTTTGTGAGCGTGTCATGTGTAGATTTTGCCCTAATTGATTCTTATTTATATTATCTCATGTGTATCTCTAAGTGAGTGTGTATGATCACTTTTGGGATTAGGTTTTGAAGAGATTGAGTTGCCTTAATCTAAGTATTGAAGGATTCATGAAAGAGAAATTTAGATGGATGTGAGTCTCTCTTGAGGTAAGTACAAAACTTCATTTGATTTCGTATATTTATATGATTTAGAACCTTAACGCATTCGGCCATAATTATGTTAAGGTAATCTATTATATTGTTGATGTATATATATAGATATATGGATAATGTATATATTATGAAATGTGAAAGATGTGAATGATATAATGTAGAACGTAATGTTGATGTTATGAATAATGTTATGTGGGACATAATGTGAATATTGATGATGAATTACTTCAATGTGAATTGAGATATAAAGAATGTGAAAGTAATGTTATGAATTAGAACGATGTAAATGTTATGGTTGAAGCATGCATAAATAATGTTTAATGCCATTGAGTAATGATGGAAATGATATGATAGGTTTGCCTAATTGATGATATATATGTATACTTGAATAATAAAGTGAAGCCATTGTGATTGGCTATGATAATTCAAATGAGATGTGAAGCCATTGTGATTGGCTATGATAATTCAATTTATAATGAAATTGATAAATGAATTGTGTAGCTAATGTGTTATTCCATTTTCAGAGTTTGTTGTTGGTGGCATGCCTAATATTAGTAACAATCTCTTGAAGTTAGGTTGGGCTTGATCCTTGAAGCCAAGTTGGGTTGAAGTTTAACATGTTTTACTCCCCTTGAAGCTTGGTTGGGTCTAGTCCTTGAAGCCTAATTGAGATGTTACAACCCTTGAAGCTAGGTTGGATTGGTTCTTGAAGCCAAGTTGGGTTGATACTTAGCATGCTTTGTTCCCCTTGAAGCTTGGTTGAACCTAAATCTTTAAAGCCTAGTTGGGATAATGATAAATGTGATAATTAAACCAAAGCATTAACTCTGAAAATTGAATGGCATATTAGTGTGTTGTTTGGGCCCGAGTCTGTCTTTGTTGTCAATGTGATATCCAAATGTGGAAATAAATGAATAATGGGATTTATGGCTGACTTTGTTGAAAGTGTGATTCATGATTAATGAATTATGAATAAAATGATGTTATGAAGTATGATTTTGTAATGTATGTAATGATATATTAAAAGTGAATATGGCTTGAGGAGCTTTGTTGAGATATGATTTTATGAAAATATAGTATGATGTGTAAAATGTATATGAATGTGGAATTTGTGAGAATTGTTTTCATGAAGGTTTGGATAGGTCATTGAATGGTGATTTGTTGGAATGATGTATATGTTTATGTATATGAGATAGGAAGGGTAAGTATCGTGTTGTGAATGTTCTATGTAAATATGTATATAATTTATGAGATCTGTGGGAATATATGAAGAATGCATTGAGAAAGGAAAACGGGGTAAAAGAACAATAAAACATAATGCTAAAAATATGAGGTATGATTCTTTGGTAAAGCATATATTTTATATTTTATATTTATTTGTACTTCTAAGCTCTCGGGCTTAGCGCGGTGGTGTAATCGCGCAGGTGATTATGCGGTTGATCTAGAAGTCCAGCTGTTATGCCACAAAAAGGGTAAGAGTGTCTCGAGACCAACTAGAAGGTGATGCATACATATGTGATTTTAATTATGTTGTGTTTTTGAATAAGAATAATGATATTTGTAAATGTTCTTTAAATTAATGTAATATTGCTTGAACTTGGATAAAGGTTTTAAAATAAATTGAAACGAAAAGTAACATTCTTATACTTTATATACGTATTGTATGTATACCAGGTATATGTATAGTACTTATATAGAGTTTGGGGGTGTTACATATTTGCTATAAATACATATGAAGATCCATATACAATTAGAAGGTAATAGCTGTTCATGTTCCCATTGATGCTGTTGGTATACATCGGAATCATGATTGGTTGATTTCCTGTATCACAAGAGTCTAGTAATTTTGTTGCTCTCTAACAACATTTCAGCATGCCTGCAACAGTGATTCCTTACCCTTTGTAGATGTTGCTTAGGAGGAGAGTTCAGTAATTTGTATAGATTTTTATCCCAAAGTTCTGTGTTATCGTTTATCATGGTACCCTTTGTATAGGCGAAAGTGAAAGTCTGTGTCTTTTTTGTTTTTGTACTTCACTCTGAATGATGATTATGAATTTTGTTGCAATGCAGTTAGATTTTCCTCCTACTTTGTTTACGGGCAATTAGTCAGTGGTGATTGATGACCCAGATGGACAATTTTTTATTGCAGTTTTTGATGCAAATCACTGCCTTGGTAGTTGACCTTTTTTTAGTTATTTGGAGCTTTTGTTTTGTACCTATGAAAATTTGGTGTGTTTATGATATTGATTTTGTATTTGTGATCACCTATTTCATTTTTCTGTGTATATTATGAGTCTTTTGCTAAGGTACTTGAGTTGAAATATACGCTATGAATAGTTTTGCAGCTTTGTTTGATGTGTTTTATTTGCGAAATCTACAAGATTGTGATTGTGAAGGTTAAATTCCATGGAGGGACTTGGGGGTGAGGGTGCCTCAGGGGCATCGCCTGTAGCCCAATGGGGACATGATGCTTGGAGGATGTATCAGTATTATTTGGATAAGACTACACCTCATACCGTCTATAAGTGGATTGGGACTCTTGTTGCGGTGGTTATTTACTGTTTGTGGGTTTATTATGTCGAGGGATTTTACATTGTTACCTACGGGCTTGGAATATATCTATTGAATTTGCTTATTGGGCTTGGAATATGTCGAGGGATTATTCATCATATCTTTATTAGCTTTCAATAAAGATCAATTGGATATGTCGTGTATGCCTGATTTGAATTGCTGAAGTGAATCTGGTATGTTCCTATTCTCTAAGTGCGAAGCAGGCATTAACTTTGATTCCATTGTTTTATACAATGCTGCCAATAGGGATGAAGTTGTTCTCGCAATTTAGTTTTG
Source organism: Garcia nutans (assembly GCA_947685225.1). Classification (NCBI taxonomy): domain Eukaryota; kingdom Viridiplantae; phylum Streptophyta; class Magnoliopsida; order Malpighiales; family Euphorbiaceae; genus Garcia; species Garcia nutans. The sequence continues at coordinate 6,534,438 of CANTUV010000003.1, read as the reverse complement.
AGTTATATGAAGTAACTTGTTGCCAGAGGAATTTATTCTCCTTAAAGGAATTTTTGAGTTTTTTCCATTATTAATAACATAGAGGTATTAATAATTCATGTTTGAGATTGGAGGTATTAATAATTCATGTTTGAGATAGTTATCTTTATATTATGAATTACATATACAGAAGCTAACTCTAGCGTAATTTGCTTTGTCTGGAATTTTGTTTTGCATCCTGGAGGCAATCCTGGAACCAGTAATCATAGGGTATTGAAATTCTTTCTTAGCTTTTTTTTTTTTTTTTTTGCAGTTCCTACTCTTGATACTTGACACTCAAACAGGGGTATTTTCCTTGGACACTTCAATTTAGACCAAATCTTGGATAAGTGTCCATTTCAGACACATATAACAAAACTTGGTTCGTGTGTGAACCATAGTGAATGTGATACAAGCATGTTTAAATCTTGTATTTGTTTACCGAGTTAAATAATCCCATTGAATAATCTATGCACGAGTTGAATAAAAAAGCCTACACACCACGGTTAGTATTACTTTGTTAACGTGTATCATATTATTCTTTTCATTTACTCTTTTTAATATTATTTGCAGGTTAATAATGATGATGCAAGTCATGATTCAATGGAAAATGATAATTGAAGATCTATATTGTTATTTTCAAGATAGATTTTTTATAGTAGTGTTCTTAACACTTGTATAGTTAAATTGTAAAATATTTTATTCTATTGAAGATTAATAAAAGAATTATTTTTATCAATTTAATTAGTGTTTTTTTAGATTGTGTTTAAATGTTCCAAATGTATTTATAAAGTTCTCATAAAATTAATTGATAATACAAATAGTTTCAATAAAAAATAATATTAAATTACTACGAATTTGCTACGAATCTGCGACGAATATTTGAAATCTATGACGGAATCTGCGACAGATACTGCGACGACAATCTGCGACGGAATCTGTGATGGCAATCTGCGACGGAATCTGCAACGAATTTGCGACGAAAATTTGTGAAGGAATCTGCTACGAAAATCTGCGACGAAATCTGCGACGGAATCTGCGACGGCTGCCCTTTACCCGCGAAAATTTAAGCGCGAGATTTGCAACCGCCGAGTGGTTGCAAATCCGTCGCAATCTGCGACGGCCTGTCGCAAAATTGAAAATTGCGACGCCTTTTTTATTAACGGATCATATTCGTCGCAGATCGGTCGCAGATTGGTCGCAAGACTTGATTTGCGACGGATCTGCGACGGATACTGTCCGTTGCAGATAGCGTGTTTTTTTGTAGTGTAAATGATTGGTTTGCTTAAGTTTAGTTGGAGTTTGGATGAAGAAGAAGGTGATTTAGGGCTTCCATGGAATTTTGATAAAGAATTGGTGTAAATTGTGTTTGATTGCCTAAAACATGTTGTAAAATGATTTTAATGGTAGAAATGAACTTAGAACACCATTTAGAATGGATTAGAATGATGTTCCAAAATTAAAGAAGGTTAGGGCATAAATGTGAAAGCTGAAAGAATTGGTGCTAATTTAGTGTTTAATGGTTGGAATGCCTTAAAATGTGATTCTAATGTATTATATGCATTCACATTTTGAATAGATATTGAGTATAGATAATTTGTCCATACTCAGGGGTGAAGGACTTCTTGGAAGTGTAGGGGAAAGTGGTGATTTCTAGCTTGGGAATACCTTAAATCAAGGTTAGTACATACTTTGATACAATTATATTGTAATGCATTGTAAATGGCATATTACATTGTATGTTGATTTTGATGTTTTGACACTTCGGTGTGTGAACTCACATGTAAAGTGCTTAGTTACATGTTTAGAGGCATGAATTGCATAATGTATGGATATTTAAACCATTTTAGAATAGCTAATGACATTATGGAATGTGTTTGTATAAAAAAAGTGTTATATGCCAATTTATAACCTTATCTTGGCTACATTATGAAAATTAAATGGTATATAATGTTTGTAATGAATTGTATAATAATAAGATAAATTAATAGAAAAATTGCAAAAAGAATAAAAAAATGGCATAATTGCCAATATATGAGAAAGTATGAATGTATATGTTATGTGTGTAACCTTATATAATATTTTTATTTTAAAGTGTTGTGTTTAGCGGTTTGAGATGGCATGCCTTTAATTGCCTTCGAGCTAGACGTTGGGTATCATTGTTATATGATTTGCCTTCGGGCTAGACGCTAGGCGTCACCATTCTATTATGTGCCTTCGGGTTAGACGTTGGGCGTCATTATTTTCTACATACGGGCTAAATACTGGGTGTCAAAATAGACCAAAATAATAACTTTGGAACTTAAACACTATATAAGGTCATTTGGGCCAATGCATGTGAATTTGATACGTGATAACTTAGAATGAAGAATGTAAATGAACTAATATGCTATTGCATGTCACATTGTAAAATTTAAAAGAAAAGCATTATACATTGTTTATCTTCAGTTTTTATTACTATCAAAGTATGTGCCACTAGGTTATTAGCTTAGCGATTTGTTTATCTTGTAGGTGATAAGGTTGAGACAGAGGACCCTGCTAGACCTGACCAGGTCTAGGGTTTGGGATTCTACTAGAAGATTTTTGCATCGGATCAAAGCCAGTTGCATCCATGTAAATGTTTAATTTTGTGAGACTTGTTTTATGATGTACATTATATTTGTATAATTGTAAATGATGTAAATTATATAAGTCTTTGAACCAAACGTTATAAATTGATAACTATGATATGTTGATATATATATATATAGTAATGAAACATTGTTTTGAAGATTTTGGGAGAACTGGTTGAGTGGAAATATTTGGAAGTGTATTTTTCTTTACATGTTGAGTTGATTTTTTTTTTGGAACGTCTAAATTACAGACAAAACTCTGGCGAATTTTTTTTCAGATATTTTTATAATGAATATTTATTTTAGTACTAAAAATATTAAAGAAATACTTTTATTTATTAACTAAAATATATTTTATGTTTACAAATATTTATTCTGGAATTATATTTAATTTTTGAAAAGACTAAACTGTGTGTGAGTGGGGAATTTTGCCCTCACTCCCTGTGGAATGGTTCTTGTGACTTTGGCACTGTTTAGGCTCAGGGCCTTAGAGAACACGGGCCTAAGCTCGGAGAAAATAGAGTTGCCACCCGGACGGGCCAGGAAAAAGAAAGGGGTGAATAACTCGATTCCTAAGGAATCCCCAACCCTTAATGGGTTCGGAAAGTTGGGTACGAGTGGGGAAGGTGAGAAATGGCCCAGCACCCCCACAACGCCCGGTTCATTGGAACCGGCCTCCTTTGCAAGTCTTAATATTATAAAATTCTTAAATATAATAATATTATCCATATTATATGCAACAATTAAAATAAAACATCATTACATTAAAATCAAAGCAATATCCAACCAAAGTAAATAAATGGACACCCATCCACCGTCGTTGTCGAAGATTCAGCTCTCTTTTAATCCCCAAATATTTCAAACTCTTGTGATCTGTATAGATGAAACACTTCTCCCCATACAAGTAGTGTCGCCAAATCTTTAAAGCAAACACTATGGCTGCCAATTCCAAATCATGGGTTGGATAATTAAGCTCATGCGGCTTCAACTACTGAGAAGCATAAGCTATGACTCTACCCTCTTGCATCAAAACACATCCTAAACCACTATGTGAAGCATCACTGTAAATCACATAGGGTTTACCTTCCACAGGTAAGGTAAGAACAGGAGCTTGAGCCAACATCTCTTTCAACTGCTCAAAGCTTGCTTAACACTGATCTGTACACGCAAATCTAACTCCCTTCCGAAGTAATCTGGTGAGTGGAGTAGCTATCAAAGAAAAACCCTTCACAAACCGTCGATAATAGCCAGCCAACCCAGAAAACTTCTAACTTTAGCCACTAACTTTGGTGGACTCTAATTCAAGATGGCCTTAACTTTACTCGGATCAACTCTTATACCATCTGCTGAAACCACATGACTGAGAAAAGTCACTTGATCAAGCCAAAACTCACACTTCGTTAGCTTAGCATACAACTGCTTCTCTCTCAAAGTCTGCAATACAATCCGCAAGTGCTTATCATGATCCTCCTCATTATGCGAATACACCAAAATATCATCGATAAAAACCACCACAAACTGATCTAAATAGGGTCTAAACACCCTATTCATCAAATCCATGAAAGCTGCTGGTGCATTCGTTAATCCAAAAGGCATCACCAGAAACTCATAATGCCCATACCTTATACGAAAAGCTGTCTTAGATACATCTTCAACTCTGACTCTCAACTGATGGTACCCTGATCTCAAATCAATCTTGGAAAACATTGCTGCTCCCTTCAACTGATCAAAGAGATCATCAATCCTAGGCAAATGATACTTATTCTTGATAGTCACCTTATTCAACTACCTATAATCGATGCACAGTCTCAAAGTACCATCCTTCTTCTTCACAAACAAAATAGGAGCTCCCCACGGGGACACACTACGGCGAACAAACTCTTTATCCAACAACTCCTGCAACTGCACCTTCAACTCTCTCAACTCAGCAGGTGCCATTCGATAGGGAGTAATAGAGATAGGAGTGGTACCAGGCAACAAATCGATATCAAACTCAACCTCTCTCTCAGGAGGTATCCCTGGTAACTCCTCGAAAAAAACATCTGGAAATTTAGCAATTGTGGGTATACTATCAAGCTGAGAACCCACTACTCTAGTATCTACAACATGAGCAAGATAAGCATTGCATCCTTTTCGAATCAACTTCCTAGTTGCAACAGCTGAAACAAACAAGGATGCAAGTTGTCTCTGCTCACTAGATACCATCACACTCTTACCATCACTAGTTCTCAAGGTAACACACTTCTTTTGATAGTCTACCACAGCTCCATGTTTAGACAACCAATCCATGCCTAAGATCAGATCATATTCCTTAAAAGGCATTTCAATCAAATCACCCAAGGACTCCTCACCTTGCACCACAACTGAACTATCTCGGTGCACCTTGCTAACTACCACACTATGCCCTAAAGGATTTGTCACCAACACATCAAATCCTAGGGACTCTGAATGCAATTCAGTCATAGGCAAGATAGATGCACTTATGTATGAATGAGTAGATCCTAGATCAATTAGAGCAAGAACAGAGATACCAAATAAAGAAAATGTACCCGCAATAACGGCTGAAGCATCTGGCTGCCTCTGCATCACATACACTAGCTGAGATGGTCCAGCCTCATCTGGCCTACTGTCTACGGATGTAGAGCCTCCTCTCTAACTAATCCTGGGTAGACCACCTCTACTAAAATCTCTGCCCCCTCGACCTCCTCTGCTGACACTAGGTCGAGAAGCTGCAGTATCAGTCTATCTATCTCCCAATAACTAGGGCAATCTTTAATGAAATGATTCGGTGACCCACATTTAAAACATACTCCTGATCCACCCATCTTCCAGCAAGCACCCCCATGTGCCCTACCAAAATGAACACATGTAGGTGGAATGGATCTCTGAACCACTGGAGTCGGAGCACTCGCCACAGAAACTGTAGGTCTCGGTCTCTGCCTCTGATACTGAACTGATCTACTAGACTGCCTCTGGCTCCTACTAACTCTCGGAACAAAACTTCCTCTGCCTCTCTTCATAGATGAAGACCCTGCCTCAAACTGGGGTCTCCTAACTCTAGTCTCCTCCTCAGTAGCAGCTGCTACAATACCCCGTGCTCTCTTAATACTTCTGGCTGCTGCAACCAACTGTGAAAAGTCTTGGTACTTAGAACCAGCAATGATACACATAATAGAGGGCCTCAATCCCTCCTCAAATCTCCTGTACCGGTCAATCTCATCTGAAATAATTCCACCGGCATAATGACTCAACCGGATATACTCAATCTCATACTCTGTCACTGTCCGGTTATCTTGTCTCAGATTCAAAAACTCCATCTTCTTGGCATCCTTATACTCCCTCGGAGTATACTTCTACACAAACTTCCGCAAAAAATCACCATAAGATAAGGTCAGTGGATCATCCATGGCATGTGGAACTGTCTTCCACTAATCATATGCATCTCTCTGCAGAAGAGATCTAGCATAATCAAATTTCTCTTCAGGAGTAGCTTGCAACTGAATAAATATCCTTTGCACTCTATCCAACCATTGTTCAGCTACTACAGGATCTGTGGTACCAAAGAAATCTTCAGCTCCGAACTTCCTTAATTTATCATAATGCCTCACCGGTACTTGCGGCTATGGTTGAGGTGGCGGCTGCTGCACTGGAGCTTGCCTTAACAATTCTACCACATGTCGTAACCAAATCGGCGGAATCTCATCAGCAACTGGTCTCTCTAGCACAGGAGCAGGTGCCTCTCCAGCTCTCTCAACCCTATCTCCATCTCTACCCTCTTCAGGAGCTACACTCTCAGCACTACCCTCTACAGACTGACGTGACTGAGATGCCATCACTACCTATATCTGCAAACACAGCATAATACCTCATCAAAGATCAGAAACTGCCAGTGACAAAGCATGTATCTTATTCAAAAACCATATTTAAAAATCAAAATTTTCTTTTTCTTACAATTCACCTAGGTTGAGAATCTCAAGCCTAGGCTCTGATACCAAAACAGTTGTAACACCCCTATACCCCATATACGCACACTACATTCAATCACATCTGTAATATATGTATACTGGATACAGGAATGTCACGGCCTAATTAAAATCAAACCAATCTTTATATTATCAATATAAGAAAGAGTTAAAACATTTAAGTTATATTATAAAACATAATATAAATAAAACATTTATTTATTATGCAGCGGAAAATGTAGCGGTATATACATATATATACATCAAAATCCATAAATACAAAAATATAGAATTATACATGCTTAGCAGTTCGTCTTTGATCTTGAAGTCCAATAATCCACACTTCACAAACCTAGACTCAACTTGGTCTAGCAGAACTCTCCGGTTCTAACCTGTCACCTGCGCGATGAACCACAATCGCGCTAAGCCTACGGCTTAGTGGTACAAACCACAATAACAATATGATGCAATGTAATGCCAATGTCATACTTTTAAGAATTAGAAACAATACACGAGAATATCATATTTCATAACATTACATTTCATTATATTATTCAATTGTTTCATCATTCATGATTCACATTTAAGCAAAGACAAGCATGGGCCCAAAAGAAACTAATATGTCATTCAAATTCCAGAGTTACTGTTTTGGTCCAATAATCACATATATCAAGCCCGTAGGCGAATCATTATCACAATGAGAAACATCTCATATGTAACATCCCAACTAGGCTTCAAGGACTAGGCCCAACCAAGCTTCAAGGGGAGTTAAGCATGCTAAACTTCAACCCAACTTGGCTTCAAGGACCAAGCCCAACCCAGCTTCAAGAGATTGTTACTTTTAGGCATGCCACCAACAACAAAACTCAGAAAATTGAATAACATACTAGGCACACATTTCTTTTATTATTTCATTATCAATTCCATTCTCATTTTCTCATAATTATCTAGGCAACAATGCCCCAATTATTTCTTTTGCATAATTATAACAACAACAATGGCTTCACATCTCATCATTAAAATATACATAACCAATTGCATTGTACATACATTTTGAATGATCATTATATCTTTCACATTATGCAAATCATAGCATTAATCAAATGTATCAACAATGTAATAGATTACTTAACACATTTACAACTAAATGTGTTAATTCCCAAAGTGATGTAAATGTATGCAACCATGTAATGTTTGTATTTGCCTCAAGAGCAACTCATACCAAACTAACCACTCCTCTTCCAAGAATCCTTCAACACTTAGATTAGGGCAACTCAATCTTTTCAAAACCTAATCCAAAAGGGATGATATTCACTCACTTAGAGATACACACAAGGAAATAAGGATAAGAGCTAACTAGGAAAACTCTACACATGACACGCTCAACAACACGGGCGTGTCCCTGACCGTGCCCTAAACTTACAACACAGAATCTTTGACACGCTCAGTGACATGGGCGTGTCACTGCCGTGTCAATCCTCCCTCAACACAGTGGCTATGACACGCTCAGTGACATGGGCATATCACTGGACGTGTCAATCCACCAACAACACAGTAGCTATAACACGTTCAGTGACATGGGCGTGTCACTGGACGTGTCAATACTACTCCAACATAGAGGCTGTGACACGTTCAGTGACATGGGCGTGTCACTGGTCGTGTCACCCATCCAGAAAATAGAACCATTGACACGCCCAAAGATTTGGCCGTGTTCATGGGCGTGTCAGGCCAAAAATCCTGATTCCGATACCAACAATACGACATCCAACAAACATCATACTTTACCCTTTTCCACTCCAAACAATCTTACCCAAAACCATCAATAAACCATACTAGACTTGCATAACATCAAAACAACTCAATACATACATCAAACACCAATCAAAACCATCATCACAACTCAACACATACACAATCTACACTCTTGCTTTCCATCACAAAATTTAACCTTTCCTTCAAACCAATCCCAAAATCAAAGTCAATAAGACTAAACACTCTCAAACACACCACAATTAAACATACACATTTCAACAACAACCAATCAACAACCTCAATACACAAACTCAAAAGAAAACCAAGGAATCAAGTTGAAAACTTACCAAAAATGATGAAAACCCTTAGAATTCCAACTTGATCTCTTGAAACACATTCAAATCTTGAGTTAGGAAGAGCAAACTATCTCTTTCCTTCTTGCTATAGTGATAGCCGGCCAAAGAGAAAAGAAAAGAAGAAGAAGATGAAAGTTAACCCACTCAACTCTTCTCTTAACCACTAAAGCCTTCTTTAAATCTCAACCAAGCAATTTTAATAATAAAATATATAAATATCCTCTTCCACTAAATTAAATTTCCCTTTTATAAAATAACCAAAATATCCCCTTTGACCATTAATAAGTTGACTTGTATATGTTATATATATCTCCATATATACAACATATACACACTTCTCTTTTATCTAAATCCTTTATACATACTTCAAAATCATTTAATCCAATTACAATAATAAACATTTCAAAAATTTTAGGTTATAGTTTGGGATATTACAATAGGACACCCACCGAAAGGTAGAAACATGCCCTTGACATTAGTCCAAAAACTTTAAAATAAAATAAATTATAATATGCTCACGGCATGAGGTACCCAAAAATATAGAAACATACCTCTTACAATATTTGAAAATCAAAATAAATCAATAAAAGTAAATAACCATTCATCATAAATAAATCATTCATCAAAGATATCAAACATCAATCAAAATATATAATAAACATTCATCCAATTTAAATAAATAGCAAATATATTAATTTTAGGGATTCATGCATTAATTAGGGTTTCTAGGGTTTTATGTTCAATAACTAGGGTTTTGCATATATTAGTTTAATTTGTAGAGAAATATTTTAAAGTAATAACATAGCTACTGGATGTTAAAAAGATTTAAGGTTTTGGATGTAACACCCCTATACCCCGTATACGCACACTACACACTACTACACCTGTAATATACGTATACCGAATACAGGAGTGCCACGGTTTATAATAAGCAAACCAATCTTTCAATTTAACAACATTATAATAAAACTTAAAACATTCAAATTATATTATAAACTATACTAGATAAAACATTTATTCATTATGCAGCGGAAAATGTAGTGGTATTTACATATATAAATACATCAAAATCCATGTTTACAAAACATAAAATTTATACATGTTTGGCAGTTTGTCTCTAAACTCTCAATCAACACTTCAGAGTCTAGACTCGACTCGGTCTAGTTGAACTCTCCGGTTCTACCCTGTCACCTGCGCGATGAACCACAATTGCGCTAAGCCATAGGCTTAGTGGTACAAACCACAATAACAATATGCTTTAATGCAATTACAATGTCATACTTTCAACAATAGAGATCATATTCAAAATGCTATAATTCATAACATTACATTTCATTATCTTATTCAATTGTTTTACCATTTATGATTCACATTCAAACAAAGACAAGCATGGGCCCAAAAAGGATCTATTATGTTATTCAAAGTTCAGAGTTACTGCTTTGGTCCATAATCACATTCATCAAGCCCGTAGGCGATACATATATATCTATCCATGGATAGTGTAACAGACCCAGTCTCTTGGACCTCAACCCGGCTAGACCCTATCTTGGTCCTCAACCCGGCTAGACTGTTACTATTTTTGAGGCTTATGACCCGATCTTTTCACCTTAAAAATATCATATTCCACATTTATCAGCTGGACTCGGCTTACGACCCGGTCTTTTCACCTATCCAACAATTCATAGGCATGCCGCCAAACCCAGAACTCTGAAAATTGAATAACATACTAGGCACACAATTAATTCATTTATCTCATTATCAATCTCTTTCACAATTCATTTCTTATTTCATTTACATCACTATAGCCAACACAATGGCTTCACATCTCATCATTAAAGTATACATAGCCAATTTCATTGGACATACATTTTAAATGATCATCATATCTTTCACATTATGCAAATCATAACATTAATCAAATGTATTAACAATGTAATAAATTACTTAACACATTTACAACCAAATGTGTTAAGCCTCAAAGTCATGTAAATGTATGCACCATGTAAGTTTGTACTTACCTCAAGAGCAACTCACACCAATCTAAACACTTCCTCTTCTAAGAATCCTCCAACGCTTGGATTAGAGCAACTTAACTCTCTTCAAAACCTAATCCAAAAGTGATAATACACGCTTACTTAGAGATACACATGAGATAATAAGGCTAAGAACCAACTAGGGCAAACTCTACACATGACACGCTCAATAACATGGGCGTGTCCCTGACCGTGCCCTAAAACCACAACACAGAAGCTTTGATACGCTTAGTGACATGGGCGTGTCACTGGCCATGTCAATCCTCCCTCAACACAGTTGCTATGACACGCTCAGTGACATGGGCGTGTCACTGGACGTGTCAATGCTACTACAACATAGAAACTGTGACACGCTCAGTGACATGGGCGTGTCACTGCTCATGTCACCTATCCAAGAACACAGAACCATTGACACGCCTAAAGACCTGGCCGTGCTCATGGGCATGTCAGGCAAAAAATCCTGATTCCGGCAACAACAACATCACATCAAACAAACCTCTTACTTCCACCATTTTTCACTTCAAATAAACTTAACTAAACACACCCATAAACCATAATAACTCGCAAAAACACCAAAACAATTCAAAACATACTTCAAACACCAATTCACAACCATCACATAGACACAACTCAAACACAACACTTATTCTTCCACCAAACCTAACACTTTCTCTTCAATTCAACCCCAAAAATCAACACCAAGAAGATTACACACCCTCAAATACACCATAATCAAATATACACATACCATCAACAATCAAAACCCACAACACAAACTTAAAAGAAAACAAGGGAATCAAGTGGAAAACTTACCAAAAGTGATGAAAACTCTTAGATTTCCAACTTGATCACTTGAAACATTCTTCAATCTTGAGTTTGGATGAGCAAAATCTATTTTTCTCTCTTGCTATGGTGAGGGTCGGCCAACCAAAGAAAGAAGAAGAAGAAGAAGATGAAGAAATGAGAGCAAAGTCAACACTCCCTCTTCACTTAACCACTCAATCTCTCTTTTGTTCTCAACCAAGCAATTAAATATTAAAATAATCAAATATCTTCATCCACTCACTAATTCAATTTTCCATTTAATTAATTTAAAATAATTAATTAATCTTCTTTGACTTCCATTTCTTTGACTTGTATATGTTATATATATCACTATATATACAACATATACACACTTCCCTTACCTCATTTCTCTTTCCATTTAAACATATACATTTAATCCAAATACAACAATAAGTATTCCAAAACTTTTAGGGTATACTTTGGGATATTACATTGGAAGTTTTTATAAAAATAATGTTACTGTGATTTAAAAAAAGTAGGTTTAGTTAGGGTTTTAAGCAAACATTATGAAATTAGAGTTTTTTTTAAGACATTAGGGTTTATAATTTTAAAAGATTAGGTTTTAGTTTCACTGGATTATGATTTTAGGTGTTGATGAATTTGTCATAAAGTTTTGATGTTTTAAGAATTAGGGTTTAGGAAAACTAGGGTTTACTGTATTGAGAAAATTAGGGTTTTTTGATATTTTGGAAAGCATATTTGTTCTTAGGATTTAAGAAAACAATTTAGAGTTTTATAGAAACAATTATGATTAAAGTTTTTTAGAAATTGTAAAGAAGATTAGGGTTTGAAATTTAAGAAGACATTTGGAAATTTTGGACATGGAGAAAGGAAGTTAAATAAGATTAGGGTTTGGGACTATGTTTTAAGAAGACATTTGGAAATTTTGGACTAACTTGATTTAATTTGGGTTTGGGACTAACATTATGAAATAGGATTTCTAGGGTTTTATGTTTAACAATTAGGGTTTAAATAAATAAGATTGAAGCTTATGAAAAAAAAAATAAAATCTTTAGATATTTGAAAGGAACAAGTTACTATGGTGATTTAAAAATAGAATTAATTAAGATTTATGGTTTGAATAAATTAGGGTTTAGGTTTGTATTTTGAATAAAGCTACTGTATTTTGAATAATCGTAATAAAGGAAGTTAAATATAAAGACTTACAATACACAAATAAATATTGAGATTAGGTTAGGGTTTTAACTTCCTTAATTAGTTTCTGAATTGGAAGAAACTAATGTTATTTTTTAAAAGAATAATGCTACTATGTAATTTTGGAAAGAAGAATTAATTAGGGTTAAAACTTTTGATACTTGAAAAAAATAAGGTTACTGGATGTTTGAACTAGATATTAGGTTAAGGTTTTAAGAAAACAGTTTATTATTTTATGGTTTTAGAAAAGTGTAATTAGGATTTTAGATTTCAAAAATATATTTTACGGTTATTAAGGCATTAGGGTTTTGAAAAATAGTTTTTAGGGTTTTAAATAGAGTTTGGATGGTTTGTAGAATAATTAATCAAATTGTATGAAGAAACAATTAATCCAACTTGATGAAGCTACTGTAAATATAAACAAAGAAAATAGAGATTCAAACCTCCGTTGTTGGTTCCACCATAATTTTTGAATTCTAGTTGAACAATAATAAAGACAGTGTAGGCTGCCTTTGATAGATTGTTGTTGTTTGCTGCCTCTTGATCTTTCAAACTTGAGGTTGGCTGAAGAAATCCAAAAGTCCAAGGTCAAGTAAAAAATTTTTGATTTTCCCCTTAATTCTGTGTTTTAATGTAGTATTTATAGAAAAAATAATAAATCTACTTCTAATTGTCTAAGGAAATTCAAATCATTTAGGAAAAGAAACCAAAATCAAATAGAATTTGGTTTCGAAAAAAACTGAGCTAGAAAATTGCGCTGGCAAAAAAAACTGTTGCAAGCGAAATTGCGAGCGAGGGCCAAAAATTGCTGCGGGCGGGTTCCAATTCACTTTCGGCGATGAAAATTTTCGTCGCCAATTTTTATTTATTTATTTTATTTTATTAACTTTATTAATATTACCTTTTTTATTTTTATTAAAAATTATAAATACTAAATACTAAAATAAATATTATTTAATTAAAATACCACAAAAATTATTTTGGACTATATAAAAATATTAGACCAGACTAGGTAAAAAATTAATGGTATATACTGTGTTATTCTTGTATTCTATATACATATTTTATATATACCGGGTGTATGTATTATACGTATATGAGGTATAAGAGTATTGCATAAAATCACCACTTTAATATGTTAATAAGATATGTAACTAATTTTGAATGCAATACACTTATCATATCATTAATAAATTCAATGTTCAATATCATTAATAAAAATTGATCACTTTGCATAATTTTTTTTTATTTTTGTAAAATTTAATTTGCTTTGGCCTCACACACTGAATTTTAAACTCTAGATTTAGATAACGAATCGCTGATAGCAAGTAAATTCCTACTGTAAAGAATATGACTAATGACCCACTAATGGCACATGTGCCCACTATTACGTGTGACACAAAGTATTCACTGATAACATGAATGTCCATTATCACTGTGACACAAGGTATCTACTGATGGCACAAAGTGCCCACTAATACTATGGACATTAATCCTCTAGCTAGCCATTCAATCAAAAGCTAAGTTTAATATCAGTATAGTTTGGGTAATTCAATTCTCTCTCATTTTCGAATCAATGTTATATTTATAGTGTCACTTTATTAAAATCATTAACAATTCTTTAAAAAAAAAACACTTTCCTACACTTTCTTTTTTATTATTCAAATATCTTCATTTTAACCATACATGTAAAGAAATACTTCTTAAATTAAATTCAAACACATTTCGTTTAGAACGTATTCTCCAAATATATTATAAATAATTACTTTAATTCTAAAAACATTAAACTTTCTCATACTCTACACTTACATAACCTGAAATTCAATACTTTGAAAGTTCAAAATTTTCCTTAAGCTTAATTTTTGTTTAAAAACTACACAAATATACTTATTCATTGTCAATAATGAATTCAAAATCAACTTCTCCAAGAATTAGTTCCATAACTATCTCTAAACCAAAAATTTGGCAAAACCATAAATTAACTCTTTTATGGATTACAACTATACAAATACACTTAGTTTCACTCATTTATGAATTTTTAATCAATTTCTTCAATAATCAGTTCTATATCCAATTCTAAACTCTACACTTTCCATAAATCTAAATTGATTCTTTTATGAATTAAAAGTTGTTTTAAACATAGTTTTAAGTTAAAAACTATACATACACACTTAAAATTATTCAAAAATAAACTTTAATCAATTTTCTCTTCGTTTAGTTTCATATTCAAGTTTTTTTTCTTAACAAATTCAATTAATCTATTTCCATCACAAAAATTCAATTAAAGTAGTTTAATTAACTTACGTAATCCTTGAACATAAAAAAAATAAAAACAAAAGAATAACATATTATTAATATACAAGCACAAATTTCTTTACAAAGTAGTTTTTTGTCTCTTCCTCAATTTTCCTTTAGTTATTTGATAATGATTTTAATGTTTCTCACTTAATATAATGATTTCTCTTAAAAATTTTAAGTTATAGATAAAGTTTCTTTGATTTTTAACTATGGTGATGGTAGAAGGATGAAGAAGAAATTTATTTATGGTGGTGAAGGATGAATTTGGTTTGATGGAGGAGGAAGAAGAAGGAAATTTCTACTCACTTGTGTATATATATATATACACATATATATGTGTGTGCGCGCGCACCTGTGTTATTTAAGATTTTTTAAGATATGGTGCTCACACCAAAATTTTAATATATTTACTTTTTTAAATTATTTTTAAATTCAACTTTTAATTTTATAAAGCTGTAAAAATAATTTCTTAAATTAATTTAAAACTCTATTACTATCTCTCATCCCAATTTTAATAAAATCTCCTTTTAGGGTCATTAAGGTATTTTATAAAATTTTACATCTTAATTTTTTTTAAAAAATACTGATTAAATCCATAGATTTAACTTTTAATATTTTAAAACTTAACTAGCCTATTTATTTATTTATTTTAAATATTCAGATTACTCTTCATACTATACATAATTTAATATCTATATAATTTATAAAATTATTATTTAAAAATTTTAAACTTTCCAATAATGGCAGGTCTCGAATTGCCATAGATCAAAACATCGGCAGTTATCCTAAATCTAAGATAATAAGGAGAATAACCTCCACTAGGGAGATGATAGACTTCCAGAAAAAGAAGACAATATGATATATTCTTATATTGGAAAAAAGTTGTCATTGACTTTAGCTGAAAAGCATATTTCAAAAAAAAAAAAAAAGAAGACTTTAGCTGCAAAAGCATAAAAACTTTATGCAAAACACTAAAATAGTCCTTGCGGAAACCTTCGAGGAAGTTTCCAATTAAAAAGAGGGGAGGTACTGAGTTCACTTTAAGTCTTAGAGAGAATGCTGGTCAATTTATATTCAGAAGACTCATCAGAATTTCTCTTTTGGCTCGCTGCAGTTGCTACTAACCTCATCAGTATCATCATCACCACCTAATTGTAAGGTTTTCTTTAAATTGATTAATTATTTCTATTTGATTTTAATTTTTATTATTATAAAAAAATAAAAAAGCAAAAATAGGTAATTTTTTTCCGTGCGGTAATCTCGGCCAAAAGTTACCGCTAATCTCGGTAACTGTTGTTGTTTCTACATACTGTCCACTGGTTATTTTCAACATGCCCATTTTCTTGTTTCAGTTTGTTTTGCTGTCCACTGGTTTTTATTTATTTATTATTATTTTTAAAGAAAATATATTTGGTGTGTTTTATTTGGCTGAAGGCGAGGTAGCCTCTCCCGTCGTTTCCTGCACGGGGTTTGGAGGTCTCATCTCTCTCTCTTTCTTTCAGCTTACATGTTTGATTGATTGATTATTTACCTAATTAAAATCTATCAGAGGAAAAAAAAAAGAAAAAATCTTTTTCAGTGAGTAAGAGTAATAATACTAATGGTGATAACTCTTTCACCGGATTGTTGCAGTCTTCATCGTCTTTATCTTGCACAATGCGGGAGACTGACGTAGAGGCAGGCCTCAAGGATGCCTACGATGAATCTCAAGATCCTTTTAATATTGCTCAGACCAAAAATGCTCCTGTTGAGACTCTCAGACGCTGGAGGGTAATTTTTTTTTTAATTTATAAGTGATTTAATCCAATGTTTACATGTATAATGATGCATTGATTTCCTTTGAATCAGATTTACTTTCATTTTGCCTTTGAAGCTGTCAAATTTCGTAGAAAGAAAATGTTAATCTGTGAAGCCATATTTATATTTATCTGTATCCGCAAAGTAATCATCATCTTTTTTTCCCCAAGTTTTAAGGATTTATTCGGCAAGTTTTAAGTTACTAACCAATTGTGCCATTTCTTACATTTTGTTCGATAGTAATTAATTTAAGTTGCCATCATTTATTATTTACCAAATTGTGTTTTCTACATATGTGGATATAATGTAAGCAGATGAAGAAAACTGTGTTTTTGTTTGTTGATTGTTACTGATTTTCTTTCTTCAGTATATATTGAATGGATTGTGGAATTATATATATATATATTGTCCCAAGTTTATTTTTTTCTTTGGAGGTTGGACTAAATGTGTTTTGCTCTTTCACAGCAAGCAGCACTTGTATTAAATGCTTCTCGTCGGTTTCGATACACGTTGGACTTAAAAAAGCAAGAAGAGAAAGAACAAAGAAAAAGGATGATTAGATCCCATGCACAAGTCATAAGAGTAAATACTCTATTCTTAGAAATCATTCACTCAGCATTTGATACTATTCTACTTTTGATCAATAAATATTTTTACCAAACAGGCAGCATTACTTTTCAAATTGGCTGGGGAGCGACAAATTGGTATCTCTCTCTCTTATAGTTTTTCAATTATGTTCATATTTGTCTTTTCATAGTATGCTTAATATGCTACCATCAAAATTACAAAATTACCCCTGACAGTTGGAAAAATTAACACTTGTGTCCCTTCCATTTCAAAAATGAATTAAATAACACTGGACATCCTTAGTAGGTGGAGAGAGATTGGGGGCAGGGGAGGTGTAAGAACAGGGTTATTTGGTCTTCATACTCAATAAATAGCTTCTTAGTAGGGTTTTAGTAAAGGTAACAGAAACAGTTTGGAATCGAAAACTGTGTAACAGAATCTAATCAAATTAGATCATGCAAATTGAATCAGCCGCCTGCTGCTATCGCGAATAGAATTTCAAAATTTACAAAATAGTTCAAATAAATATTAAATGAATAATTTAACGAAATATATCATCATTTTGTGTCCGATAATTTATAGTGAAAAATACATAGAAAAAAATGATTAAGCAAAACTTATTTTAAAAGATAAATGTTATTTCTAGTCACCTGTATCATGATGCAGAACATCGTTTGCATAATTGCTGCTGTTTAAAATCTTGCTTCGTAGTAATTTTGAAATGGGCTACTGTAACTTTTAATGACATGGAATTTCCAAGACTTTCTAATTCATTAAGAGATCCTTGAGTTTTCTGTAATCTAACCAATATGATATGTCGGCATTTTCACACATCACCTTGAGCTTTTTGAACTAGGTTTATAAGCTTCACATAAGTTATTTAGTTGCATATTCAAATCCCACAATGATGATTGCTCTCACCATCTCACCATAGAATAAAGAGAGTAGATAGATTTCTTTCCTAGCAGATGTGCATGTATATTGATGATTCCTTGCCCTTTTTCATTTCCATTTTTGCTTGTTATACCATTTAAAGTCAGGGCTTTTTTTTGTTATGTTGCAAGTTAAAAATAATCCAAAGGGTAAATATTTCAACTTTTATCATCATCATCATCATTATTATTATTTTTTATAACTACCTAAATCATACAATACTATCTTGAAATGTACATTGTTAGCATGAAACTAACTCCTTATAACAAGTTGCATGAATCTAAAGTAGGTAATTAAGTTGCTTAAAAAAACAATATTTTTTGTATTAACATGATTTTCATTATTTCTGTTTATACTTTTAAAATTTTAACGTGAGTTTGAAGGTGCCCTTTATCGCTTAATGGCAGTGCTTCTAGAAATATATTTCTTGATCTTTTTTAAGCACATACTTAAATTTAAATTAGTCACAATTTGGAGCATGCCTGGGGGTTGGCTGTATGAATCCTTTCTCTTTATTTTCTTACTTTTGGATAATATTTTCACCGTGGTCTAAAGATGCTAAGCTTTTCTTATCTGCTTTAGTCTGTCCTTTTTGGTCTACCTTCCATTTTCACTCTTCTAACTTGGGCATGCTCAATCTTCCATGCTAAATGGCACTTGTCTGCAAGTGCAATTCTGCAATTATTTTTAAGTAGTCCTTCCTTTTCTCCATACTATCCATCTTAGAACTTGTTTGGTTCAGCAGTTGCAGTTAGCTATTGATGGCTAGTGGTTAGCTGTTATGGTTAGTGATTAACTGCCAACAACTAGAGGACCATATGATGACAGCTAATGGTTTTGTCCCCCAGCATTTTAGTTATAATTTTACCAAAAACCTTGGGTTAGTGGTTGGGAGTCTAAACACAATCATCTAGCTCCTAATTACTCATCCAAAAGGGCCAGTGCCAGTTTTATTATCCTCATTTTCGCAGACTTGTTTATTTATATCCCACATTAGTTGCCATAGATCATATTTGGCTGAGTTACTGTCTTGTATAAAGTCCCTTAATGTAAGAATGCCTTGGTTGACTTGAGCTTCATTTGTTTTAGGGAAAACATTTCTGGATTTTATGACTTTTGTTGGACTTCTAAAAATTGGAGAAGGGAAAATGTTTTCTTGGTCAAAGGAGAGACTTCCATTTTAGGGAAAATAAAGCCTGTCATTTCAGATTTTGACTGCTCATCAAAAGAGAAAGAACATATAATGCATGCTCATAAGCTCATTCCCATTATCTTTTTGGTGCTAGTTTTTTCCTGGAATTGTATTCTTTTTAGTATGCATGTGGTCCGGCAAATTTGATGCCTTTATTGGTATATATTATTTTTCTCATAAAATTAAAATTTCTGAATCAGAGACTGAACTAATTTTTAATTTTGTCTATTAGCATGCTATAATATATGTGCTACTTTGTAGTTTCTTTGTTATACTTTTATGCTACCATTTTGTTGCCTTCGTGGTCTAATTAAACTGCATCATCATATTATTTGATTGTCAAGTTATAGGTCCCATAGTAGCAGCCCCAATTCCTAGTGGCGATTATGCAATTGGACTTGAACAACTCGCTTCAATGACCAGGGATCATAATATTTCTGCTCTACAACAGTATGGAGGTGTAAGTCAATGATGAACATATTCTTGCTAGGCTCCAATTTCTGCTAAACCTAATTTAGATAATGTTAATCTCTTCATCAGGCTAAAGGATTATCAAATATGTTAAAAACAAATTTGGAGACTGGAATTAATGGAGATGAAGAGGACTTAATAAAGCGTAGGAGTACTTTTGGAGGAAATACATATCCCAGGAAAAAAGGACGGGGTTTCTTGGTATTATATATGCTTCAAATTGCTGTTTTACTTTCTGAGTAGCATTAGACTTGTTTTTGCTTTTGCTTATCTTGTATGTATTTCAGAGGTTTCTCTGGGAAGCTTGGCAAGATTTAACTCTTATCATCTTGATTATAGCTGCTATAGCATCATTGGCTTTGGGGGTCAAAACAGAGGTATGTTTGGTGCTCTTAAATAAGATCATTTCATTTTGGATTGATTAACTTAGAGAAATGAGCTCTCAAACACTTATATTTGTGATAATCTTTTGGTTATGGGTTCAAGCATTTGCATACTAAATTGTTGGGGACTTTAGTGACCATTGTGTTAGGATGCAAGGCCATGATTTGAACAAGTTTGTGGGCTGTAGCATGACTAGACTTTGGTGATCACTCGCATTATTATTCAATAAAATGTTGGATGAAAAGTTGAAGTATGATAGGAGAATGATGAAGTGCAAGTTTACTGATTTTGAGATAAGAACATAGATTGCAATATGAAAAGTTCCTATGCCATTGAAAGACATGAAAACTGGGAAGATACAGTACTCATTAGCTTGTGTCTGGTGACTAAACATTCTTGATTTATAATCCATTCTACCATGTAAAAAGTGAAATGTCTGTTATATTGTTTGCTAGTTAATTTCTGTGATGCTGTAATGCTCTTAAAACATTCAATAGCAGTAACGCCCTTCAAACATTCAAAGGATGGGTAAAATGTTTACTCTCTTTCTCTCTCATCATCTTAATTTTTAGAAAAGATAAGCATGCTATCTTCAACTTATGGTAATTTTGAAGCAAGCAAAATATTTTTACAAAGTAAATTTGTTTGATTCTTCTTCAATTTGAGGAACCATAACCCTGTATTCCCTTCTAAGTCAAAAGAAACCTGCCTATACTGTTAATCTTTTAGGAGTATATTGATGTTGAAAGAAGTTTTCACAACAATTAATCCTTCTCAAGGGATCATTAGAACCCTCAAAAGGAGGAAATTCAGTTTAAAGTACTGAGGATTAAAATTTCTCCTTTCCACATTCTCTTCCCCCACTTTTTTTTTCTTTTTAGCTCTGATTAGTATTGGTTGTCATGATGTCCTGTCCTTCGAATCTTGAGGCTGCCAATCACTTGCAAGAGGCTGCCAATCACTTGCAAGACCCTTAAATTGTGTTAACAATTACCGATGTTTAGCCTTAAAAACAATTGTCTTTCTCCTGTTCTGGTCTATCCCTTGCTCTATCTTCTAGATACATGGCCACAAAAGGTTGAAGCTGCTGCTGTAGACCTTGTAATTCCCCCATAACTATTTGCTATGATACCAAATGTTAGGAACCCAAGTTTGGATCTAGTCATGGCTCTATTTGATTGAAATTAAAAATAAAATTATGGCACATTAAGAGAGAATCCTATGATTTCTTAAATTTCATCTGAGAGATCTATATGATCTTTGAGTTTTAGGAACTTAAACTTTTGTCAAAATTCTAGTTAATTCTTTTTATTAACCCATAACCTTTTTAACCACTCCATACAAAAAGTAAAGACGAGATAACTACCTACCACAATAATGGAGCTCATTTAACAACTTTGCACAAGAAGTACCCACTAACAAAGAAACTGATTCCCACAACCTTAGTTGAATATGGAAGATACAAGGAATAGTAGAATAATAAATAATTGAACAAAACTACCATATAAACATCCAGCCACTGACTTAGGTCCCCTAACATCAGGCCTTTGCAATTTGTCTTCAGACACATATAGGTGCCCGGAGTCCCTCAAAAATTGTGATTATCACATTATGCCCTTTGTTGAACACTAGAGAAGTAAAAATCTGAACTTGGAAAGATGAGTGTGTACGGCATCACACTACCTACTTCAACATACTTATACAGTGGAGATACAAATTTTTTCTACCTATTACCATACACTACTGAGCAGTAAGAGCATAAAAGCATATAACACTATTTAAAAGTGTAATTTTTGCATTGCTAAATTACTCCTAAAATATTTTTGATTGCAAATTTTTGATTGTTGTCTTCTTGTCCTCTACTAGATAAGAGGGCAAATGAGATATTGGGGTTTTGCCATTTATCCCAAGTCTTAATAAGTTACTGCTAATATTGTCTAAAATGCGCCAAATCATTTTGATTTATGTCTTCTACTAAGTGGGATGATAGCAACAGCGTTATTGGGTTTTTACTGTTTCTACAAGTCTCAAATACTTTACTGCCATTATTTTTTTAATTTATTTTTTTCGTTTCTACTTAAACTAATATTGGTACATATGTACATTAGTAAATATGTGGAAGGAATCATAATGAGAGGAAATTGTTTTTAGAATTGTGGTAGCAAATGATTATATGCTAAGTAGAGGAAATCTTAATCTAATTAAAATGCTGAAAAGTATGCCCCTACTCTTGTAAGAAAGGATTAATAGGGCAAACAAATTACCAAATCTTCATAATTAAGCACCATTATTGTATAGATAGTTCTCATTGGATTGATAATTCATAGGTAGAGCCAAAGAGTGTGTATTGTACACATTAACCATAGCATTGATTAAATGATTAAATATGATGTTAAGAGCTTTAATTCTAGTAGAAGCATAGTTAATAAAAAAGAAATTGAAATAAATGGTATTTCGTTAATCTAACTTATTCAATTTTTGAGTATTACAATCGGAGAGGGGAAAATTGATCATGAGTCTATTGCCTAGGGGACGTGTACATGCTGCTAGGCTATGCCTCGGCTTGCAACTTATTCAATTTAGGTAATCGTTATTTATATTTTGATAATCAATTATTCTAATTACATACATGGTATTACAATTTGAAAATATAGTTTTCCATTTTTAATTGAAAAGGTAGTGTACCGATGTGAACTTATATCTTATTGTGCAAGTAAAAAGAGAAATTCTATGTTTTAGAAAGTTCAATTTTAATACTAGACATGAATAAATTTTCATTATCTTATGCACAACTAACATAAACAATTAGTTTTTATTTTATTGAATTGGTTGATGGGTAATATAAAATGATAAAAATCATTTCACTTACTAATTCAATGCGAAGAATAAATGGTAAACAAAATAGATAATAAATAATTGATATTAGATTGTAAGAATTAAATTTCAATGCGTTTGATTAACCTTTACCAAAATTTGTACTAAAATATCATTAAGTTCACTTAAATAAGCTTCAAATAAATTATTTTATGAATGATGTATATTTAATAGTGCTGTTTTACCTATCAAAGTTGAGTTCACCTATTCATTTATAAATAAGCTTAATCACAATATTATATTGATCATATATGTTCAATAGTATTATTTTATTCTGTTAAAGTTGGACCTCATGTGTCCAACTAGTATTATCAAAATTGAAACGAACTCTCACTATAAAGTGAACATTTTTAGTTCCAGATATTGTGTCTGATATATCTTTTTCTTTATCTATTAATTTATAAATCATATTAGATATTTTTTACTCTTGAACATATTTAAAATTTATCTGTTTTTGGAGGTTTTTTTTCCCTTGCCCTTGTTCTCTATATTTACCTGTCTTTTGTTAATGGTTGGTCGTTCGGGCATCATTTTAGCCTGACCCATATTTATGTGTTTCATGTTTAAACTGATGTTTTGTCCTGTTCTTGCTCTTATATTCTTCACAGGGTGCAGAAAAAGGATGGTATGATGGAGCAAGCATTGCTTTTGCTGTTATCCTTGTTATAATTGTTACAGGTATTAATCTCCTCTGTTTCGTAATTTTCCATATATTTCTCAGTCACGCTAGGAGAGAAGGGAAGTTTGGATATTCACGATTACCTAGGTGTGGAATGGTTTGCCAAATACTTGACACTTTATTTGCTTTTATCACAAATTTTGTTGGTACTGCTTTTATTACTGATTATAATTCAATAGTGCTAAGCTGCTGTTTTGCTAAAGTAGAAGCTATTAAACCTGAAAGTTCAAAAAAGATTGTTGTTTTAATCAATCTTGTCTTGAATCAGTTCCTTTGATTGGTTTGGCATCTAGTGGAGGGTATTAAACATTGTGTGATGCAAATGATTCAACATTTTCCACTGCACCACCTGTGATTTGCAAACCCCAGGAATCAAAGCCATGCGACCTGTTGCTGTGGCTTTTACAGCCTGTTTTGCTAATGTCTGATGGTCTTAGCAGCTGTTTCAACAAGTAAAAAGCCTAATTTTTTTCATCATCTGTAACAGCTGGGCATGGAGGAGGAGAAGAAGGGGAGGGAAAGAGAAGAGGTGGTCTACTTGGATAGGGGGATGGTGTTCCCATCTATATTTCCAGTCCCCTTCTTTAAAAAAAGAATTAAATTTTAAACCTTAAAAAGATGAAACAAGGAGGATGAGGAAGGGAGTAGCACCATGAAGATACTATGCTATATTACTTTTCTGTGTTCTTTTTCTTTTTAAAACTTTTTATGTGGTTTTAAAACTTTTAAAGCTCTAAAACTTTTAAAACTTTTTATGTGGTTTTCTGATCCCCAATACCTAGATAGGGTTTTAACCTTTTAAAGCTCTAATGCACAGTAGGCTTCCATTTAAATTTGTATTTCTATCACAGTTAAAGAAAAATAAATCATTTGGATCATCACTTTTAGCTATATTTGTAATAAATTTAAATTTTTATCCGAAAAACTATTTCAAGATTAGTTTCTTTTAATTTTTGTCTGAACCATAATTCTCTTTTGCTACTCTTTTTTATATCATTTGTTTTATAATGAAGTATTATAACCCATTTTTTTAAAAAAATTCCATAGTAAAATATTACTATACGGTAAATTATGAGATACACAAGATTATTATTAGTCAAATTCTTAATTTAATTATGATTTTAGGTGCTTTGCTAATTTTATAAAACAATTTATGGTAGAGAAGGCTGATTTTAGACGTTTTGCTAATTTCCATTATTAAAATCCTAGCAGGATATGCCATTTACAGCTTGAAAATTTTTCTTTTATTTTAACTTTTATGATTCTAACAATGAAAATTAATTAGATAATGTGATAGTGAATTGGTTTGATGACAACCTGAATGTTACAGTTTTATTCTCTGTGATTCTTTCACACAATTGCTGTGCTAATTTTCTTTCTGCCTCACAATTCACCGTTTGTAACTCTCCTTTTATCTGTTTACTAGCTGTTAGTGATTATCGTCAATCTCTTCAGTTTCAAAATTTAAATGAGGAAAAGCAAAATATACAGTTAGAGGTATGAACTTCCACATTGTAAAAGTAATGATAATATATTGTGATATGTGATTTATAAATAAGAGCACAGTTTGAAAATATTTGCAGGTCATGAGAGGTGGTAGACCAGTGAAAATTTCAATATTTGATATTGTTGTTGGTGACATTGTACCTTTGAGAATAGGTGATCAGGTTAGTTTTATTTTGAATAAGCTTGTTTTTGTGGCACATGTAAATTTTTCTGCCAATAAGTTTGATAACTAATGGCCCGTTTCACTTAGGTCCCGGCCGATGGAATCTTAGTCACTGGTCATTCTCTTGCCATTGATGAATCTAGCATGACTGGTGAAAGCAAGATTGTAAGTTAGCCGGCATTCTAGTTATGTGGTTTTCTGATGGAGCACATCTATTTTTCTTAAGCTTGATCTCTGTTATAGGTTCACAAAGATCATAAAGCACCATTTTTGATGTCTGGTTGCAAAGTAGCAGATGGCATTGGCACTATGCTGGTAAATGATGTAGCATTATCATCTTCTGCCTGATGTCTTCATGACTTGGTTATGCCTGATGACTAGTAGAATGTTGAACCATGTATGTATGTGCTCATCTATCTTTAGTTAGTGACCGTGGAAAATTGTGGTTATGGTTTTTATTTCTAGGCAACATAAGATTTTTGAATTATCTAGTTAATGTTTATTTTTGATACCTGGAATAAGTTAACCTGACCATAGAGCTGAAAATTAAAACTTCGAAATTTGGATTCTCCTTTTTATAATGCTCTGTAGAACACTCAATTTATATTATTTTATAAGCATTCATGATAGGAAATTTATGGTCTTCGTTAGGATATCAAATTTTATTGGTTCTGAAAAGGTAAAATTATTCTTTACACAATCTCATGATTCTTGCTTTATTATCTAAGGAAAATTTTCTTTCTCTTTAAGCTGTCCTTGATAACTACTTCTAGCAAAAGAATGTAGTATTTTCTCTCTCTAGATTGTAAAGATTAAACTGTTAGCCATTTATAGGTAACTGGTGTTGGAATCAACACTGAATGGGGATTGTTGATGGCAAGCATCTCAGAGGATACTGGCGAGGAGACTCCCTTGCAGGTTTGGTCTTAGTTGTCATCAATTCCAAATAGCAAATCATGTGATTTACCTTTGATAGATTTTTTAATGACTGGAAACAGGTACGCTTGAATGGAGTTGCAACTTTTATAGGCATTGTTGGTCTCTCGGTTGCTGTATCTGTTCTAGCTGTGCTCTTGGGCCGGTGAGATCAATTTTGCTCAACAGTTATCAGTTTGTTCAATTGTTTGCTTATCAACTTAGAAACTACAATTCGGTTTGCAATTTTAGATATTTCACGGGAAATACAAGAGACTCAAATGGAACAGTCCAGTTTGTCAAAGGCCAGACCAAGTTTGGAGATGCAGTAGATGATGTCATTAAAATTATTACCATTGCAGTAAGTGTGATTCCCTGTTTTATAATCTAAATTGTGTTCTGTATTTTCTTGACTAACCAAGAAGCCATTCAGGTCACAATTGTTGTTGTTGCTGTGCCCGAGGGGCTTCCTTTGGCTGTTACCTTGACGTAAGTTCAAGTCTTCTCATCTCTTACACCGCTGCTATATTGCAGTTAATGCCGAGATAGGAGGCTGTCTATTCTCTTGTACCCTTTTTCATTTTGGTTTTCTACTTCACTGGCTTACAGCTTGGCGTACTCAATGCGGAAGATGATGGCCGATAAAGCCTTGGCAAGTATCATTAACCATTTTGCTTGAAGTTGTACAAACACTTCTATTCCAAGTTCTATAACTTCTGTCTGAAAGCAACATTTTTGCAGGTTCGTAGGCTTTCAGCATGTGAAACTATGGGCTCAGCGACAACAATTTGCAGTGATAAAACTGGGACATTGACCTTGAATCAGGTGGGTTCTGTAATTGGAAGCCTGGATAGTCATAGTAGCCATTGTCGTGTTCAACATTTTTGCTGCGTGTTTATATGAGCTTCTTGTGGTGATAATGTGGTTTTGAATTCTAAGTTACTACTTGCATTTTCAGATTTTTCAGATGTGCCTTGGTATGCTTTTGAAATAAAACTAATTATTGAAAATTTTTCGGTATGATGGGTTTAAAATTTTTAAAACCATTAAAACTAATAATTGACATATTGCTCCTAGTTTTTACCCATACATTTCATTGGCTGTTTTAGATTTTAGTTCTTCAATTATCCCCATTAAGTATGTGGTGTTTTAATTAACACTTCTATCAAGTGATATTTAGAGTTTCATTGCTTTATTGGAGGATGTGAATTTAGACAAGAAAGAGGAAGAGGAAGAAAAATTTAGTGAAGTCTGAATGTCTTCAACTTGATTATTTCCTCAAGCTTGATGGGGATTTTATATTGATATCAATTTACAAAATAGGAAGAAAATAGTATATTACAAAAAGGAAACAAATCTGTTTTTTTTATTCTACAATATCCACAACTAAAATTGAGCTTAAAATAAAGTATTTTGTAATAGTCCCCTTCAAGTTGGAGCATAAACATCATAGGCTCCGAGCTTGTTACAAATATATTTAATTGGAGGTCCCCTTAGAGTTTTGTGAGCATATTAGCTAATTGATAATTAGAATTGAAAAACCTTGTAGTAATGTAGCCTAATTCGATTTTGTTTTTGATGAAGTGACAATCTATCTTTACATGTTTTGTTCTTTCATGGAAGACAAGATTTGAGCCAATATATAGTGCGGCTTAATTATCACAGGTCAAAGTCATTGGGCTCATGTTTTCACACCTTAATTCTTGTAGTAGTTTTTTAACTTTTGACCAAATGAGTTCATAAGTAATCAATTCCAGCACTTGACCTTGCTACGACATCATGCTTTTTATTTTTCCATGACATAAGATTTCCGTCAATCGGGACACAATATCCTGAGGTGGATCGTTTGTTTGAGGGAGAATATGTGCAATCAACATTTGGATATCGAACAATTTGCGTATGTCTTATGTCTTCATATAACAAACCTTGTCCTCAAACTCCCTTAATACATCTGAGAATGCGTCACTGCATCGTAATGACAACTGCATGGAGTTTGAAGAAACTGACTGATTACATTCGCTGCAAAGGAAATATCTGGACGTGTAATAGTGAGATAATTGAGTTTTCTGACCGACCTTCGATACTGTTAATAGGTAGAGAAGAGAGAGTTGAAGAATAAGTTTATTTCTCTTATTCCCGCTCACTGCATTGCTCAAAATACGACAAAATATATATACAGCCTACTATACAGTTACAGTTTATGAAAATAATTAAACCTTAACCAACCCATACTCATACAACTGTCAACCCATACCTATACAACTAGACATTCTAATACTCCCCCTTAAGCTGGAGCATATAGATCATAGGCATATGCTCCAAGCTTGCTACAAATATATTTGATTCTAGGTCCTCTGAGATATTTAGTGAGTATATCTGCTAGTTGATCATTAGAATTGACAAAATCTATGACAATGCATCCTAACTCAATCTTTTGTCTGATAAAATGACAGTCAACCTCTATATGTTTGGTTCTTTCATGAAAAACTGGATTAGAGGCAATGTGGAGTGCAACTTGATTGTCACAAATCAGCTTCATGTTTTTGATCTCTTTCCATCTTAATTCTTGAAGGAGTTGTTTTAACCAAATGAGTTCACATGTTGCATGAGCCATAGCTCGATACTTCGCTTCAGCACTTGATCTAGCATTCCAAGAAATCAAATTGCCTCCAATCATGATACAATATCCTGACGTAGAACACCTATCCGATGGAGAACCTGCCCAGTCTGCATCAGAGTACCCAATGATCTGGTGGTGACCCTTATCTTCATATAATAATTCTTGTGATGGTGCTCCTTTAAGATATTTAAGAATCTGAATCACTGCATCCCAATGATCATTGCAAGGAGCCTAGAGAAACTGACTCACTACATTGACTGCAAATGAGATATCAGGTCGTGTGAGTGTCAAGTAATTTAATTTTCCAACCAACCTCCGATAACTTCCAGAGTCTTCTAATGACTTCCCCTGTCCAGGAACCAACTTAACATTAAGATCCATAGGAGTATCCACAGCTTTGCGGTTGAGCATGCCTGTTTCTTCTAGTAGATCCAGAACACACTTTCTCTGTGAAATAACAATTCCTGCTTTTGACTGTGCCACCTCAATGCCCAAAAAATACTTCAGTTTTTCTAGATCTTTGGTTTGAAAGTGACTGCAAAGATGTTTCTTCAACTTACAAATCCCATCATGATCATTACCTATTATGACAATGTCATCCACACAGACAACTAGATAAATGCATTTCCCGTGAATATCATGATTGAAGAATACCGAATGATCAGATTGACACCAAATCATTCCAAATTCTTGAATCACTGAATTGAATCTTCCAAACCAGGCTCGTGGAGACTGCTTCAAACCATACAGTGATCGTCGTAGTCGACATACCAATTGAGACTCTTCCTGAGCAACAAATCTAGGAGGTTGCTCCATATACACTTCTTCAGTTAATTCTCTATGAAGAAATGCATTTTTAATATCAAGTTGGTGGAGAGTCCAGCGGTGCATAGTTGCTATAGAAATAAGAAGACGAACAAAGGTAATTTTAGCCACTGGGAGAAAGTGTCATTATAATTAATGCCATAAACCTGAGTGTAGCCTTTAACAACAAGGTGTGCTTTGAGTCGATCAATTTGTTCGTTAGGTCCAACCTTCACAGTAAACACCCATTTGCACTCCACTGTAGTTTTTTCTTCCGGTAATGGAACCAACTCCCAAGTTCCATTATTTTGTAGCGTTGCCATTTCCTCCATCATGGTATTCTGCCACTTTAGTTGCTGTAATGTTGCATTCACAGTCTTAGGTAAAGTGACATTAGACAAGTTAGAAACAAAAACAGTATATGAGGGTGTCAAGCGATGGTAACTAAGAAAATTATATATTGGATAGGGGTTGCGAGTGGAACGAGTACCTTTGCGGATGGTAATAGGTGGTGTGTCTGCATCTGCCATTGGCATGACTGGAGTAGGTGACGATGGAGCAGGAGAGTCAATACCTCACCTGTATCAGAAGAAGGATCAGTATTATGAGTGGGGAGATAATGTCGTCTTGAGTAAACTCGGAAGGGTGAGTTTTATTTTGTCAACTCTGTTTGTGGTGAAGTTAGATCTGGGATTAGAAGTACATTGGAGATTAATTTCTTGTATTCAGGATTAGGTGAGAAATATGGCGATGACTCGAAAAAGGTTACATAAATAGAAATGTGATACTTCTTTGTTGTTGGGTCATAACATTTGTGGCCTTTTTGGAGCCGCGAGTATCCTAAGAAAATACACTTGATGGAGTTAGGCTTAAGTTTGTCCTTCCCTGGAGTGTGATCATGAACAAAACAGGTACAACCAAACACTCGTAATGGTAAGTGATAAGGCTCTTCTTTTTGAAACAAAAGAGAATGAGGAGTTTTATGTTGTAATACTGAAGACGACATTCTATTGGTTAAATAACAAGCAGTGAGAAGAGCATCACCCCAAAAATGAAGTTAGACACTACGATGAATCAGAAGAGTGTTATATTATTAGCCTTATAAAAATGTTATATAATTTGAAATGTTTGCTAATTCCTTATTGTAACTGCCCTTAACCATAAAAAGCTTTTGTAGGACATGTTTGACTGATTCACATCTCTCACTTTCCTCTAGTCTATCTAATTAGTTTGAAGATTGAAGTGAAATGTTCTTGGAATAACAAACAATCATATTACGTTATTTTCTATTTTTTTTTTCATGGTATTTTTTTAAATTTTAAATCAAAGACTCAGTCTCCTATTTTCATAGATAGGATGTTTGATAGACATAAATCCATCTCATACTGTTTGCCTTACTTTTACCATTGGTTAAAAATATTCAGATAACTTGGTTTTAATGGTGCAATTTTATATATCACAGATGACTGTAGTTGAGGCTTTTGTTGGGAGAAAGAAGATGAATCCACCAGATGATTCCTCTCAATTGCACTCTGAAGCTAGCTCTTTGTTATTCGAGGGGATTGCACAGAACAGCACTGGCAATGTTTTTGTACCCAAGGTAAAGATATCATTCCCTCTAGCCTTTTTGTCTTTTTCCTTTTACTTTGATTAATTTTCTCGAGTACATTGAAGGAGGGCGTTTCTTTTATTTAACTTTGGGCTTGTGATTGCACAGTTTATTGAAATCTTTTTCACAAATGCTAGGGAAAAATAATTCTTGCTTTGAATTGAGGCAACAATTTTTAAATTTTGTTGATATATTGATAGTACTTTATATATATGTGTGTGTGTGCATGAAATCTCATAGTCATTTTATTAGGCCCTAATTTTTTCATTGCAAGTATTTTCCCTTGCTAAAAGGTGGGAAACTTACATTTCCCATGGGAATAGAAGATAAAAGAATGTAGACATCATTGTACATAGCAATAATAATATTTGGAGTTAAATATCTTTATATATATATATATATTATGTTTTTGTGCCTGTTATGAGATAGGTTTCACTATATTAGTATTTATTTTTCTGTCATTGGTTATGGAAATTTAAGTGAATCTGGTATTTTTTTTTTACACATTGAGAGTTCTAAATTTGCTGTTTTAGATGTAATAATGGATACATTATGAATTACGACTATAAAGAAGTAAATCTAGAATTAAATGAGTTTTAACCATGATGATCTGCAAAGGTCATTCTTCCTCTAAGCAGTCAAATCTTGATTGAGAAAATTGTAGATAAACAAATCAAGTGAATAAAACGCATTTGCATTAGTATTACTTTGTTAATCTATTTCTCTTTGTTGTATATTTTTAGTGACTAACGACAAATAGTACTGGTTTGTTCCAAGGAAACCTCTTCTTTTATGGGCAAGCAAGATAACATTGCAGTCCTGGAGTCAGGTGGCTTGAAATCCACTTTTCCTGGAATGTCATTCCAAATAGAAATTATTTGTTTTGCATTGCCAATATTACCTAAAAGGAGGTGGACCATCTAATGCAAATAGGAATTTTATTTGTTTTCATTTGTTGGAGTAAAATTTGGCTAGTGAATCGAGGGCATCTTTTGTAATTTTGTTATGTATTATGGTTTCCTCATTAGCATCTTTTGTAATTTTGTTATGTATTATAGTTTCCTCATTAGCATTTCAATTGTCTTTGTGTCCCCCTTGAATCTCTATTTCTATGCTCCTCCTATGAAAAGGATGATCTCGGATCTGATTATATTCTACCCTTCTTCGAAGTTTATTTTAACGTTCCAGACTTGTTTAGCATATTGTTCATTCATTTTGCTAGTTCTTGGGATATCTAAAGAAATATGTCACGGACTGCATTCTCTTTCGCAGGATGGTGGGGATGTTGAGGTTTCTGGATCTCCTACTGAAAAGGCTATCCTTTCTTGGGCTGTCAAGGCATACACTTTAATCATGTTCTGGTGTCTATGTCAAGTGTGTATTTCTTTTGCAAGTTAAGAACAGTCACTAAATATTTCTTTTTGTTTCTCTCTTTTCCCTTTTCAGTTGGGAATGAAGTTTGATACCATTAGATCACAGTCAAAAGTTCTCCAGGTTTTTCCTTTTAACTCAGAGAAAAAGCGAGGTGGTGTTGCAGTACGAAGGGTAATCTCTGATATTCTAACTCTTTGGCTTTGGTCATCAGAATTCAGACTTTGTTGGATTTTTATCATTCTGTAATTCTGAATACTCTTCCAAATAGATAGTTTCTTTTGCTTCAGAGGGAACCAGTGAATCATTTGTTTCTGGATCTCAATTAATACGATAAAAAAGGTTGGAATGTCAACTATAGTGTTGTTATTTTTAACTTTAGCATTGGCTGAAACCTATGAGGTCAGCCTTGGAGAATGCTATGAACTTGTGAATGAAGCATTAAGGTCATGATTTTGAGACATGACACCCATCCCCATGACAATTTTAGAAATTTTGGAAAAAATGGTATATCCTTTCTTAGTGGAGAAGTCCATTTATATATACATTACAAGCTAATTTCTAGCCCCTAAAATAGCTATATACAGATCTGTGCATTTTTAATTATAGAAAGAATCTACAATAATAGAAATATATCTCTAGCCTTTAAAATGCCAGCTAGAAGCCTAAAATACTGCTAAACTAAAAATAAGCCATGATTTAAGCAAATGCTAAAAAATCATATTCTTCTAACATCCCCCCTCAAATTGATGCTGGTAAGTCTATAAGCATCAATTTGGTAAGAAGAAAATTATGCCGTTGGCGTGGCATGGATTTGGTGAAGATATCGGCAACTTGTAATGTGGTGGAGTTATGTGGTAGAGTTATAACTTGGTGGTTATAGGCTTCTCGAATAGAATGACAATCAACTTCTATGTGCTTAGTGCGCTCATGAAAGACAGGGTTTGCTGCAATTTGGATTGCACTGGTGTTATCGGCATGTAATGGAGTTGGTTGGCTTTGTTGGAAGCCAAGTTCTGCAAGTAGACCACGCAGTCATTTGATTTCAGAACATGCAGCAGACATTGCACGATATTTTGCCTCCGTAGATGACTTGGATACATAGTTTTGTTTTTTACATTTCCAAGATATAAGAGCATCACCAAGAGACATGCACCATCCAGTAGTAGATTTCCTAGTGTCTGGACAACCTGCCCAATCTGCATCACTATAGGCCTGTAGTTGTAGTGAAGAATTAGCAGGAAAAAACATACCACGGATAGGTGTGCCAATGAGGTATCGAATAATGCGACGGACTGCAGAGAGGTGTAAGTGTCGAGGAGATTGCATGAACTTGCTTACAGTGTGAACAACATAGGAAATATCCGGGCGGGTAATAGTTAAATAAATAAGGCTGCCAACAAGTTTCCGATATAAAGTCGGATCCTGAATGAGCTCTCCTTCATCACGTCGATATTTGACATTTATTTCCAATGGAGTGTCTACTGAAGTAGCACCTTGAAGTCCAGCCATTTGAATGAGATCTTGAATATACTTTTGTTGTGTTAAGAAAATACCTTGAGGTTGATGATGTACCTCTAATCCCAAGAAGTATGTGAGATGGCCAAGATCTTTCATATGAAATGTGGAGTGCAATAGTTTTTGAAGATTAGAGATGGCCTCTAAATCCGAACCAGTCATAACTATATCATCCACATAAACTAAGAGAATAACAATGCCTTTAGATGTCTGTTGAAGAAACAAGGATGAGTCATACCGACTTTGAGTAAAAGAAGACCCAAGAAGAGTTGATCGAAATTTTTCAAACCAAACGCGTGGAGCTTGCTTCAAGCCATATAAAGAGCGTTTTAACTTGTAAACATCATTAGGTGAAGAAGTAGGCATACCATAAGGAAGTTTGATGTAAACATCTTCCTTGAGGTCTCCATGTAAGAATGCGTTCTTGACATCCATTTGGAGTAAAGTCCATGATTGTGACGCAGCAAGAGCTAAAATAGTACGGACGGTTGTCATTTTTGCCACTGGTGCAAAGGTTTCTTCATAGTCTAGGCCATACTCTTGTCTATTTCCAAGAACAACCAATCGAGTCTTGTAACGATCTATGGATCCATCAGATCGAAGCTTGATAGAGAACACAAATTTGCTGCCAAGTGGTTTGATAGATGCAGGTTGTGGAACAACTTCCCAAGTTTGATTTTCTTCTAGAGCAACTAATTCTGTTTCAATTGCTTTTCGCCAACAATCATGTTCCATAGCCTGTTTGTAAGATGTGGGAATAGAGATAGAAGACAATGTGGCTGTTAAGGCTGTTGGATTTGAGAAACCATACCTGTCTGGAGGTTTACTAACCCGCGTACTATGTCGACGAGGGGCAGATGCAGTTGCTGTATCAGAATCAGCAGCAGGGGCAGGTGCAACTGCTGTAGCAGAATCAGCAGCAGGAGCAGATGCAACTGCTGTAGCAGAATCAGCAGCAGGGGCAGATGCTGGAAGGGGCTCTAAATGATTTAGAAGATGATTATTTGAACGTCTTTGATACACCACAAGTGGTTTAGAAGATGTGGAAGCTGCAGTAGTATTAGTAAACAAAGGTAGTACAGCAAATGGAGAAGAAGGAGCTTGATTATAAGGGAAGAAAAATTGATTTTCAAAAAAAATCACATGTCTAGAAATTTGAATACGCTGCAGTTTTGGATCATAACAAAGATAACCTTTATGATGTGGTGCATATCCTAGAAAAACACATTTAACAGATTGAGCAGTAAGCTTTGTGCGTTCATGTGCAGGAAGATGAACATAACATACACACCCAAAGATTCGAAAGTGAGAATAGTTAGGAGCATAGTTGAACAAACGAGTGAAAGGTGACACATTGTTCAATGAGGGGGAAGGCAATCTATTAATGAGGTGGACAGCAGTGGAGAGTGCTTCACACCAAAACTGTGCAGGAACAGATGATTCCAAAAGAAGGCTACGAGTAATATCGAGTAGATGACGGTTTTTCCTTTCAGCTACCCCGTTTTGTTGTGGGGTTGAGGGACAAGATCTTTGAGAGATTATTCCATTATCTTGAAGAAATTCCTGAAACACATGGGACATATATTCACCCCCATTATCAGAACGAAGGATTTTGATTTTGGTAGAAAATTGGGTTTGAACATATGTGTGGAAGAGTTTAAACACTGAAAACACTTCAGCTTTGGAATGCAAAAAATAAATCCAGGTGAAACGACTAAAGTCATCAATAAAAGTAATAAAATACTTATAATGATCATGAGAGATAACAGGTGCCATACCCCACACATCACTGTGTATTAATTCAAAAGGTTGAAGTATTTTAGGGCTGTGAATTGGAAAAGGCAACACTTTACTTTTTCCAAGTTTACATGAATTGCAATCAAACCGAACAGCATTAAGAGAAAGTGAAGTTTTATTCCCAAGTAAATCAGAATTAAGCAGATTATGAAGAACATTAGAATTTGGATGACCAAGACGTCTATGCCATGTTCTGTAATCAACATGTGCAAAGTTACAGGACACAAAAGAAGAAGGCAAATAAGAAGACAAAGGAATCTGGAGAGGAAAAATACGTCCAACTTTAGGCCCCCTTGCTATCATCTTCCCTGATTGCTGATCCTGCACAACACAACCAGATTTGGAAAATTCAACTTTACAATTATTGTCAACCAGCTGACCAACTGAAACAAGATTGGTGGCAAGGCTAGGAGAGACAAACACATCAGTTAAGGATGAAGGAATATCACCAGTGGCTATTATGGGCAAATGATTACCATCAGCAGTATGAATCTCAAGATTCCCAGAATATTCAGTCACATTTGTCAAGTTTTTGGCATTATTGGTCATATGATTGGATGCCCCAGAGTCAAAATACTAAGTGGATGTTGTAGTAGAAGTTTTACCTGAAAGTCCAAGAGCAGAAAAAGCAGAAACAAGAATTTGTTGGAGCATTTCAGTAGTCATAGTTTGAACAGGAGCGGGAGCACTTTGTGTTGGAGCACTTTGTGTTAGAGCAAAACCACTATTACTGGTTGAGGCAGCATATGCTGTGGCAGATTTCTTAGGAGGGCGTGTGGGGCATTCCTTGATAATATGGCCATCCTTTTTGCAATAGTTGCAGAATTTTTTAGTACAATTTGAAGCGTAATGACCAAATTCTTTGCAACAAAAACATTGAATTTTACTCATGTCTGCTCCCCTTGGCTTTCCTTGTGCAGCATAAGCCACTGGAACAGAGCTGGATCTCTGTTGTTCCATGGCAGTTTGAGTGTGGAGTCGCTGCTCTTCTCGAAGTAACTCATTAAGGCATACATCCAAGGAGGGTATTGGATTTCGATTGACAAGACTAGACCTGGTACCTTCAAATTCAGATCTCAATTTCATAAGAAATTGATCTCTTTTTGCAGGTTCATGGACAGATTGAACAGCTGTGAGACCTTCCTTTGATAAGGTAGCATATATGATATCAGTATATTCAGTCCAAAGATTCACAAAGGTGGAGTAAAAATCAGAGATTGAGAGATTGGCCTGATGTAGAGTGGCTAATTCTTGTTCAAGTTGGAATTTACAAGCAGCATTTTGTTGACTATAGATTTTCTTCAGATAATTCCACATCTCAGCTGCTGTCTTATAAGGGCGAAGATCTAGAATAAAGTTGGTTTCGACAGATGCTAGAAGCCATGCCATGATTTGAGCATCCTTCACCTCCCACTGATTCTTGTTCTGTTTAGTTGCTAGTTTACTTCCATCAATATTACCCCATAACTCTTTTCCTTTGACAAATATCTCAAAATGAAATGCCCAGGCAGAATAATTTTTGCCATTAAAACGAATCAAAGATGTATCGTACTTTTCTGAAGACATGAGGCTGCAAGAACTTGATCAAGATAACTGAAAAAAATGGACTAGGGCTAAGGAACAAGGCTGATCTCAGAGTTGAGACTCTGATACCATGACAATTTTAGAAATTTTGGAAAAAATGGTATATCCTTTCTTAGTGGAGAAGTCCACTTATATATACATTACAAGCTAATTTCTAGCCCCTAAAATAGCTATATACAGATCTGTGCATTTTTAATTATAGAAAGAATCTACAATAATAGAAATATATCTCTAGCCTTTAAAATGTCAACTAGAAGCCTAATAATAGAAATATATCTCTAGCCTTTAAAATGCCATCTAGAAGCCTAAAATACTGCTGAACTAAAAATAAGCCATGATTTAAGCAAATGCTAAAAAATCATATTCTTCTAACACCCCAGATTCCATGTGTTGGAGACTCATGCAAGTGGGTGCAAGGAGAAAGATGGTTGAAACCTCTGTTACTCTAACAGGCTTACCATTCTTGAAGTTTTAGAACTTCAGGAACACATCATGAACTTAACAGGGCAAGAATTGCTTTATATCAATGATACCTGTCACTTTTCGTTTCTTCATTTAAGCATGCTGTGGAATTTTGGTATTCAAGTTCAGTGTCCCTCTGTAGTGCAATGTCTCTTTTGTTATTTACTGAACTGTTCTAGTGCTTGGTGTTTCGGTATGGTGTATGATTGCTGTCCTAAAATTTACTTTAGGCCACAATTGCAGAGTCCAAAATTTTTTCTCAAGTTTTTCAAGCACAATTTCTATGAAAGGTCAAAAAATGTGTAAAACATATTTTCATGCTTAATAATTCATGGATTACCCTATGCTGATGAAGTTTTACTAATTAATTTTGGCAGACTGACTCTAAAGTCCATGTACATTGGAAGGGAGCTGCAGAGATGGTTCTTGCCTCGTGTACAGGATATGTTGATTCAAACTGTTGTCTGCAACCCATTGATGAAGATAAGGTTCAGATTGGTTTTCTCTTTCTGAAATCATTATATTTTTTAATAAAATTTCCAGAGAAAGCAGGAACTATGAGAAATCCATTGGAACTCGCACCTTGGCATTTTGAATAAACACCTAAATCCTTTGGGCATGTATGAATTGTCTGCTAAATAATATATGTTCATGTGCCATGATCTGAAGCATTCATTTTATATTCCTGTCTGTATGTTCTAAATGATAGAGCATTGTGTTCTTATAGATGGCATGGTATGCAAAACCTTTACTTTTAATCTGTAAAATGGTGAAGAAAGATGATGTATTGGCTTGTAAATGAATTGAATGTGAATGTTGTGAATAGTCTATAATGTAAAGGGTAGTATAGTCTTTTTGTTGTTTTTCTTAGGTTTCTCTATCTTGTCTATATATATGTGTAATTCCTCTTCTTTGAATATAAGAAATAGAGAGAATTTCTCTCCCAAATCACAACATGGTATCAGAGCAAAGGTGAGAGGGCTGTATATTTTTCCGGTTGGGGGCTGTTTTTCCGGCAGAAGTGCATTTTCCGGCAGCTGAACCCTAGTTTTTAGGGGCTGCCATTTCTGTTTTGAGGTGTTGCAGGTGTCCAGTAGCGACACAGCCTCCCTCAGCCCCTTGCCAGGCCGCCGACCAGCCTTCGCCAGAAACCCGGTCGCCGGATCTCCAGCGCGTGAAGCCCACGCGCCGCCAGAAGCTTCTGTTCCCTTCTCCACGCGCCGGCGCGTGTGGGCGCGTGCGGCATCCCTGGTCACCTCCTCCGGCCAGTTTTTCTCCGACAGCCTCCTTTTTGTACTGCGACCCCACCTATCTGGTTAGTTCCCTGATCCGTTCTGCTGCCCAGTGGCATTTTTCTTGGCTGCCTCTGTTTTTTTTCTTGCTGCTGCTGTTTCTTTGCTGCTGCTACTTCCTTTTTTGGGTGATCATTGTTCTATTGAGATGTCTAAGTCAGAAAGTCATGATAATGCTAATCCATCGTTGCAAATCAGTCCTTTCAAGTTGGAAGGTGCGGTAAATTATCTAGTTTGGTCTAGGACATGCTATTTATCCATCAGTGCAAGAGGGTATACGGGCTACCTTACCGGTACTAAAACTCGTCCGGCTGAAACTGATTCTAAATTCAGTTCATGGGAATCTGAAAATGCCCTTGTTATGTCATGGCTATTGAACTCAATGGAACCTAGACTTGCTAATGGTTATTTGATGCTTGACACGGCCCAGATGATATGGGAATCTTGTAGAAAGTCTTATTCTGGCATAGGAAATGCAGCCTTGGTGTTTGAACTTTGTCTAAAATTGGAAGGCTTGAAACAAGGAGAATTATCTGTGGATGATTACTATGCTGCTCTAAATGAGGTGTGGAGACAGCTGGATTATTATGATGAGTTTCATGCTAAATGTCCAGATGATGCGGTTCAATATCACAAGAAAATTGAGAATGGGCGTATATTCAAGTTTCTGGCAGGTTTGAATCCAGAATATGATCCTGTCCGAGTTCAGGTATTGGGGAAGACCCCGATGCTATCCTTAGAGGAAACTCATGCTTACATCCAACAGGAAGAATGTAGGAGAAGAACTATGATGAAATCTCCAGTAATTGAAAAAGCTGGACTAGTAGCATCACAAGCTACTCGTACCACTATTACTCATGAGGAGGATACTCGGTTTTGTGATCATTGTAACACTCCTGGTCATACCAAGGAGAAATGTTGGAAATTGATTGGGCGACCGCGTGGTGGTGGCCGTGGAAGAGGCCGTGGTCGTGGTGGAGGAAAATCAGGACCACCTCGCTATGTAGCAAATCAAGTTGAGGTGAATACATTTTCAGACCCTACTCCTACACCTACTACCGATGCTCTCTCTACAGATTGCCTATCCGTTGAAGAGTTGCAAGCCTTGAGAAGCCTCCTTCGACAGGGTACACCATCCTCATCCAATGCTACATCTCATTTTTCAAAGTCAGGTATGGCACTTCTCGTCAATTCTATGAATGATTCTTGGATTATAGACTCAGGAGCAAACAAACATATGACAGGCTCTTTAGACAAATTCATTGATTACTCACCATGCACTAATATGGAATATGTTCGTATTGCAAATGGCTCTTCTGCGCCAATTTCTGGTACAGGTTTTGTAAAGTGTACACCCAATCTTGATTTGAAATCTGTTCTTCACATTCCTAGCTTCCCAGTTAATCTTTTATCTGTACTTGCTCTTACCAATGATCTTCAATGTAGAGCTGTTTTTTATCCAACCCATTGTTTTTTGCAGGATCTGAAGTCAGGGGAAACGATTGGTCATGGTAGAGTGCATGATGGCTTGTACCTCCTTGAGAAGAAATCCCAAGCCTTGTTAGGGAAGAGTAGTGATGTGAGTCAAGAAGTGATTATGTGGCATAGACGGTTAGGACATCCATCTTTTGTAGCTCTTAAACGGTTGTATCCGAACCTATTCAGTCAGTGTTCTGTTGAAACTTTATTTTGTGATGCTTGTGAACTAGCTAAACATACGAGGAATACTTATGTTTCTCATGATAATAAAAGTTCTATTCCTTTTATGACTATTCATTCTGATGTATGGGGACCTAGTTCTATTGTTTCATTATCTGGTTATCGTTGGTTTGTTACCTTTATTGATGACTGCACTAGACTCACTTGGGTGTATCTGTTGAAATCAAAGAATGAAGTTTTTTCTTGTTTCCAGTCTTTCTATAACATGATTTGTACACAATTTGATGCTAAGGTGAAAATCTTACGATCTGATAATGGGACTGAGTATATGGATGGTATGTTTCAATCATATCTAGATGCTAAGGGAATTATCCATCAAACTAGTTGTGTGAACACTAGTGCACAAAATGGGGTAGCTGAAAGGAAAAATAGACATATATTAGAAGTTGCTAGATCCCTTTTATTTACAATGAATGTCCCTAAACATTTTTGGGGGGATGCCGTGCTTTCAGCTGCATACCTAATTAACCGGATGCCCCTTAGAACTCTTAACTTTAAGAGTCCGATAGAAGTTTTACAGGGTCATACATCCTATACTGTTCCACCTAAGGTGTTTGGTTGTGTGTGTTTTGTTCACCATAGGTATGGGAATAAACTTGATCCTAGAGCTTTAAAATGTGTGTTTGTGGGTTATTCTGGAACGCAAAAGGGCTACAGGTGTTATCATCCTCCATCTCGAAGGTATTTTGTCAGTATGGATGTGAC
This sequence comes from Garcia nutans, assembly GCA_947685225.1. Lineage (NCBI taxonomy): Eukaryota > Viridiplantae > Streptophyta > Magnoliopsida > Malpighiales > Euphorbiaceae > Garcia > Garcia nutans. Next base: position 6,492,444 of record CANTUV010000003.1, on the reverse strand, counting down.
CTTTCGGGAAGTTGAACCTTTTTTTCCTCCTACTCCTCTTCAGGGGGAGATTAGAGTAGAAGAGGAGTCTACCTTTCCAACTCCCTTGATTTCTGTACCTGAGTCTATTAGAAACTTAGTCACTATTGATAGTGAGCAAGAAAAGATTGATCTCGAGGAAAGGAGGAAGGGTAGACTAGATAGGCCAGATTTACAAAGGTACACTAGAAAGGAGAAAGCCAAAGCTGTTATGCATGATACTGGTGATCAACCATTACCCCTGCCATCAGTTCCTGAGTCAGCGGAAACACCACTCAATGTAAGTGATTCTAATTCTGACTTAGTTATTGATCCTAACCTTATGGTTGACGATTTAAATGTTCCTATTGCTTTAAGAAAAGGTGTGAGGTCTTGTACTCAACATCCAATCTCAAATTTTGTGTCATATGATCATTTGTCTCCATCCTATAGAGCCTTTGTCTTGTCTGTTTCTTCTGTTTCTATTCCACAGAATTGGCAGGAAGCATTTCAAGACTCAAAGTGGAAGGAAGCAATGGTGGAAGAGATGAGGGCTTTGATGAAAAACGGGACATGGGAACTTGTTGACACAGTGAGGGACAAGAGACCGGTTGGATGCAAATGGGTGTTTACTGTGAAACATAAGGCCGATGGTACAGTGGAAAGGTACAAGGCAAGACTTGTGGCGAAAGGGTATACTCAAACATATGGAGTTGATTACCAAGAAACATTTGCTCCTGTTGCGAAGATGAATACAGTAAGAATTCTCTTGTCATGTGCTGTCAACCTGAATTGGGATTTACATCAATTTGATGTAAAAAATGCATTTCTGCATGGAGACTTAGTAGAAGAGGTGTATATGGATATACCTCCTGGTTTTGAGGGTCAGAAGACTATGGGAAAAGTTTGTAAGTTAAAGAAGGCCCTATATGGTTTAAAGCAATCTCCAAGATCGTGGTTTGACAAACTTAGTAAAGCCATGGTTTCCTTTGGCTACTTACAAAGTGATGCTGATCATACCTTGTTCATTAGACATCACAATGGTAAGATCAAGCTGCTAGTTGTTTATGTTGATGATATGGTGGTAACAGGAGATGATGCTGAGGAAGTTCTTCGCTTAAAGAAATTGCTAGCAAGAAAATTTGAGATTAAAGATCTTGGAAATCTGCGATACTTTCTTGGAATAGAAGTGGCTCGATCCGAAAGAGGAATATTCATATCCCAAAGAAAGTATGTCTTGGATCTCTTGGAAGAAACTGGTATGTTGGGGTGTAAACCTATTGACTCTCCTGTTGAAGCAAATTGCAAACTCCAAGCAGGTGTAGGGGACTCAGTTGACATTGGTCAATATCAAAGACTTGTAGGTAGATTAATCTACCTATCACATACTAGGCCTGACATTGCGTTTGCAGTTAGTCAAGTTAGCCAGTATATGCATGATCCCCGTGACTGCCATTTGGAAGCTGTTTTTCGTATCCTACGGTATCTGAAATCTGCTCCTGGAAAAGGTTTGCTTTTCTCAAAACATGAGCACCTTGAGATAGAAGCATATACGGATGCAGATTGGGCAGGGTCACTTGATGACCGTAGATCAACTTCAGGCTACTGTACTTTTGTTGGAGGCAACTTGGTCACCTGGAGGAGTAAAAAACAGAGCGTTGTTGCTCGCTCAAGTGCTGAAGCAGAATTTAGAGCTATGGCACAAGGTGTGTGTGAAGTACTGTGGCTAAGGAAGCTAATGGAGGAGTTAAAAATCTCCAAATATGGAACCTCTACCTTGTTCTGTGATAACAAGGCCGCTATTAGTATTGCTCAAAATCCTGTTCAACATGACAGGACAAAACATATTGAGATTGATCGGCACTTTATCAAAGAGAAACTTATTCAAGGCCTATTGAAGCTTACTCATGTGACTTCAAATAACCAAGTTGCAGATATTCTTACCAAGGGGCTAAACTCTAGACTCTTCCAAAGATTAGTGTGCAAGTTGGGAATGTGTGATATCTATATACCAACTTGAGGGGGAGTGTTGTGAATAGTCTATAATGTAAAGGGTAGTATAGTCTTTTTGTTGTTTTTCTTAGGTTTCTCTATCTTGTCTATATATATGTGTAATTCCTCTTCTTTGAATATAAGAAATAGAGAGAATTTCTCTCCCAAATCACAACAGTGAATTATTAGATACATAACAATCTCTGGCTGTTTGAGTTCTTATTTTGTTCCTGCTTCTTTATGAATTTTGTATGCTTGAGTTAAGAGAAAACAATTTACAAATAGTTGATTTTTGATCCTTAGTGAACTCTTCATCCTTCCTTAGTGAACTTTTCATCCTTCCATTTCCAAGTTAATTACTCCTCACAGCTTCACTATCAATTGGTCTATCTTTCTTCTGTACACTGATGCCTGGTAATATGCAAGCACAGTTATCATCGTTCCTGGAATCTTATAGGACCTTTTTTTTTTCTGAGAACCCAGAAGAAACACAACTGAAGTTTGTCATCAAGTTAAAATTTGAATTTTCTGATGATGGCAAGCTGCATAAAATGACAATTATCATCTGATGAATGTACTTTTAATATTTTAACCTCCTCTTGAATGGAGAGTTATTGCTACCTTGTACGTAGTACATGAAATGACCTATGAAAGCTAAAAAATTAGCTTAAAATATCTTTTGTGTCAGCAAACTTTCGGATAAGAATGTCTTCTCCTGTAAATTTTTTAGCAGGAATTTTTCAAGGCTGCTATTGATGATGCGGCTGCAAGAAGCTTGCGATGTGTTGCCATTGCATACAGATCATATGATTTGGATAAAGTTCCTGCTGATGAAGAAGGCTTAGACAAATGGGTTTTACCTGAAAATGACCTTGTTTTGCTTGCTATTGTTGGCATTAAGGTTCATATTCTGCAACATTTTATTCTTGTGTTTTGAGCTCTATCTTTCCTCTTTTTATTCTTTTACTATCACCGAAAATGATAATGCAAGTGGCTTTTGATTTTGACATGAATAATCTTTTTTATGCTATATGTTCTTATTTAGCTTCACATCCACATGTAGAAGTCTCATCATTTGTTGTGCACTGATAATGATGTTAATTACCACACAAGCTTTATTGTTTTTTACTTGAGAAAAAATTTGGTGCAGCCATCAATGTTCTAGGGCTGTGAGCTTGCATATATACACAAAATGATTTGCAATAATGAAATTATGAATAAAATGTTCCAAGTCAACCCTATACTGATCTTATTATTACTCTATGCTTGGCTCTATGCTGAGTATTTGATTTAAGCCTTTTTTTTCTTATTTTGTTTTTCTTTAAATAAGCATGCTCTCCATCTGATGTTTCTGCTGCTTATAAGATTTTCATACGTAGGATCCTTGTCGCCGAGGCGTAGGCAATGCAGTGAGAGTATGCACAGAAGCTGGTGTTAAGGTAGCTTGTCACTTTTCTGAAACGAACTTTTGATTTTGCCTGATTGAATGCTCACTATTGTAGTTTCTTATGTTGATTAGTCACTCGTAATGATTTTTTTAGTTTTTTTTTCTCTTTTATCCTATTGAATCTATCTATTGGAAAGACTAGCTGTGTTTTTATTTTTTTCCCATGACATATGCAGTGTGTTGGAATAATGTGGTGGTAAAATTATAGGTGCGAATGGTCACGGGAGACAATCTTCAAACAGCAAAAGCAATAGCTTTGGAATGTGGGATTCTTGGTTCAAATGCAGATGCCACTGAGCCTAATATCATTGAAGGAAGGGTATTCCATGCATATTCTGAAAAGGAAAGAGAAGCGATTGCCAAGAAAATAACGGTATATGTTGAACTCCATGAAAGTTCTATAACCATTACACAGTTAACTAAGATCTTTGCAACTATTGAACCTAAAATCATCTTCTACTATGATATATTATATCTTTTGGTTGATTTAAAAATGAAAAAATGCATTTGATTCAGAAGTAATGATGTATAGGTGATGGGGAGGTCATCTCCTAATGACAAGCTTTTGCTTGTTCAAGCTTTACGCAAGGGAGGGGAAGTTGTAGCTGTTACTGGCGATGGCACAAATGATGCTCCTGCACTTCATGAGGTTTTCCATCAGTATACCTTTGCTACTTATGAGATGTTTTTTTCTTTTTTGAATTGTTACTTTATATTATAATTGATATATCTTAATCATAAAAGATGTTAAAAAATACATTAATTTACTGTTTGATTTGTGGAAACTCTAAGATATCTTGTTTGCTCACTTTCTTCAATTGTAATGGAAATGAATTAGTGTTTCAGAAGCATCAAGTTTCCATTATTGCAGACTCATTAACTTTAAAGAAACACATTTATATTTGCTAATTTTTTATGCAAGATTTTCATACTAATATTTTTTGCTTGTATGGGAATACTTCAATGCCTTCTGTATACAAAGTATGAAGGCATTGGTTGCTAAGCAACATTCTATATGTGATCCAGTGATCATGAGTTTCAGTTTATTAATATCTGGAAGATTAAATTCTGGGTAATCAGGAAACATGCTTTCATTGGCATGTCCTGAAAGCATTGACTGGGCATCAATAGGCGAGTGTTTGATGAGTCAAATACTTATGTAGCCATGCAAGTGTCAAACTTGCTATATTTGTAAGCCTCACCGTAGAATAGCAAATTAAGGACTGAGGATGTTCTGTAACAACATACTTGATGCTTTATGTGCTTGGATGATAGCAAAAACTTTTGTGGTAGTGTAGCTGTGATTGTGCTATGTGGCATTGGATCCTTTCAGTGTGTATTGCACTTCATCTATTCATTCAAGTCTTTATGGTATTTTGTTCTATGCTTATCTTATTTGCTTCTGACTTTTCAGTTAATGCTTCCTTGCCATAGTCAATGCTTTATGAATTTCTGTATTTTAGGCAGATATAGGTCTTTCTATGGGCATTCAAGGGACTGAAGTTGCGAAAGAAAGCTCAGATATAATTATCTTGGACGATAATTTTGCTTCAGTTGTGAAGGTTAGTAACCATTTTATTTAGTTAAACGACTGAGAAAAAATTGTGTAAAGCTTTCTTAGATGGGGGTGTTTACACAGTTTGGCCTTCTCTCTCCATAGAACAGCATTAGCATTTCTTTCAGAATGGATATTGATTCTTACAATGCAATGCACAAATCAGTGAGCTTTTTTGTTTACTTTTACATGCAATGTATGTTAGAAAAGAATATTGTAGAGTGAAACTAGGACCCATATCACCTGCCTTTAAAAATTAAAGAGTTTCAATTGGTGGCTGGAAAATTCATTTGATAGCAATGAGAACACTTGAAAGGTCACTTCATACTTGTTTTCGAACTTCTTAGGAGTAACAAGTGCATTCTCGAACGTAAGATCGGTTTGTCATTAGGCTATAAGATTCTGCTATGTAGTCCAATAAGTTTTCTACCGTACTGGGTAAAGTATTGCATTGATTTAGAATCTAAAATGCTTATAAACCTTTTGAATGCATGGATTTTTCTTAATTGCTAGACTAATAGCCAAATGCTTTTTCTTCTGTTTTTTAAACCATTGAATTGTAATGTAAATAAAACAACTCATATTTACAATTTGTTCTTGTTCTCTTTTTTTAGGTTGTACGATGGGGTCGTTCTGTGTACGCCAATATTCAGAAATTTATCCAATTCCAGCTTACTGTCAATGTTGCAGCTCTTGTAATCAATGTTGTTGCAGCAGTATCTTCTGGTGATGTTCCTTTGAATGCAGTCCAGGTCTGTCTCTTTCTCTCTCTATCTCATTAACTTGTCAGGAGTATTTTACTTAATCTTCCACTTTCTACACTTACTGTTCTATTCCCTAGCCTTTCTCTCCCCCTTTTCTGGGTAAACTCATATCCTTTCATTTGATGGCATCTTTGGCTTAGTTATCTAAAGTTGAAGTCCTCCTTTAAAGTTTTGTAGTATTCAGCTCTATAGTATGTTTTTTCTTGACTTTGTTATCACCAACTAAAACCTTATATTACTGAGTCTTTTCCAAAACTGCCTTAATCAATGATTTGGTCATCTTGAAGTGTTGGTTTCTTATGAAATTTTCTCCTCTAATAATTGCATGAACATGGAAGACAAATTAACTAATTCATTATTATTGGAAAAAATGATTAGTTGATAGCAGCAATTGAAAAAGGAACGGAGGGAACTGACAAAATGACTATTTTCTTTCTTAATTAATACATCAACATAGAATTCTGATCAAATTGTCGAATCCTTGTGCTGAAAAGATTTGCTGATTCTAGTGTATTGAAATATAAAAAAGGAAAAGAAAAAAGAAACACTGGTTTGATGTTTGTATTATACTATTCTAAAGCTAGCACATTCTTTTTATTTAACTTTTCTTAAAATAATTTTAACATACATGAACCATAATTATTGTTTTTATTAAATTTAGATATTATCATTTGATAATTTTGAATATAAAGATAAAGAAAATATATGAGCCAAGTTTATTATTTATGAGCCAATTGAAAAATAATAAAAGAATTGTAAATATTGGTCCATATATATTCTCAATTGAGACCTACAAAATTACAATAATGTGGAAAAAAAATTGATGAAGTGGCTCTGAATAACTTGACTTTTGATGATGTAACTTCATACAAGATTAACTTTTGAGCTTGTTGTTAACAAACATAATTAACTGTAATAGAGATTAATTCTTTGTCTTCCAGCTAAAGGTGTATGTATTTTCAACCCCTTCTAATAAACTGATTTAGATTTTCTCCTAAATTTGTAAAACTATTAATATCAGTCAACGCATGGCAAACAAAAAAAAATTCTGAACTAATTTTGAGCTTAATTTTTGTTGCATATATAGATTTGAGCATTTTATAAGGCAACTGTTTGGTTTCACCCACCCCCAAATTCCAAACAATGTTTTGATGATGTAGGGCAGTTTGGACTACTATGGCTGAATTTTGAGTTAATTTGAAAGCTAGAATAGATAGATATTAAGGTGGACAATTAGGGTTTGCAAAAAGTGGGATTGAGAAGCAAAACTAAACAAGAAAAATGGATTTTAGGGGCTGTTTGCAGGTTGGAATGGAGGAAAGCTTGGAGGGTTGGGTTTTAGGATAGTTACAGGGTTTGTTTAGAGGCTAGAATTTTAGGATATTTTGTTTAACAGTTAGTGATAGGAAATAATCATCTTAGCAACCATATACCCCAATAACTATTAAGTTATGATACATATGGAATGCAAGAAAACACCCTCCAGTCAAGATGATTCCAAAACCCAAGGACCTCCTCAAATGAAGTTAGGGAAAAACTAGTTCCAATTGTTATTGTTTACCAATGAAACTAGCACTTGAATTCAACCCACAATGCCACAAACCAGATATGATTTGATAAGTTAAGAATTAAACACAAGATTTTTTTATTAGAGAACGCCACAAACCAAATTAGTTTGATAAGTTCAAAGTTCATGAAAGAACTTAAACAAAAACACTCACAAAGAGCAAATTCAGATTATCATTCATCAATGGTCTTCTTACAAATTAGTTTGGCTTTGATATTTATAGCCAAAGTGAGGTAGAAAAAACCTAATTGGCTGTTATTATAGCTTTTCCACGTTCTTCCTTTTAATCCCTACTAACTCTCATTGAAAAGAGCTGTTATACATTAAAAGCATTCATTTTGTGACTCCCAAATGACAACTGATCACACCCCAAACTAAATGTACTCATTTGTAACTCCCAAATGACAACTGATCAAAAACTCAAACTTTAACAAGAATAAAATCCCAACTCTGATATGTTGATTTCACAAAGCAAATAAAATAAACCCAAATTAATAAATAACATGAAATGACAGCCAAAGATCCATGCTCACTTAATTAAGGCTGAATGACCCTTTATTCTTCAATGGGCTAGATTGATTCAGACAATGTGGGTTAGACTATTGTCTTCATATTTGAACATGCTTGGATCATGTTTACAATCTTTGACTTTTGTTCCTCACATAATAAGTTAGCTGCATCACATTGAGCTTGTTTCTTCCAAATGTCTTCAATTAAGCAAGTTAATATTTTCATCATCTTTTTGGCTCTAGCTCTTGTTTTTGGGCCTCTATGAATGGCTAAAGGGGTCTTTCTTTGCATTTTCATCATTAGCCGAATGGACTCGAGCTTGTTTGTCCTCATCATTACCCCTTTCCTCAGAAGGATTCGTCCTCGAATCTACTCCTTCATCACCTACATCAAACAAAGACAAATCAGAAACATTAAAGGTAGCACTTACATTGCCATACTCACTAGGCAATTGTAGCTTGTATGCATTGTCATTGATTCTTTGGACTTGAAATGGTCCATCTCCTCTCGGCATCAGCTTAGACTTCCTTTGACTTGGAAATCTTTCCTTCCTCAAGTGTACCCAAACCCAATCACCTGGTTCAAATATGACTTTCTTTCTTCCCTTGTTGTGTTGCTTTTCATATTGTTGAGTTTTTTTCTCTATTTGAGCACGCACCCTCTCATGTAAGCATTTAACAAATTCAGCCTTTTTCTTTCCTTCCAAATTAGCTTTTTCAATGGGTAATGGCAGTAAATCCATAGATGTTAATGGATTGAAACCATATACAACCTCAAAAGGTGAACAATTTGTTGTAGCATGAATACTCCTATTATAGGCAAACTCAACATGTGGCAAACATTCTTCTCAATTCTTCAGATTTCTTTGAATTATTGCCCTCAATAGTTGTGAAAGAGTTCTATTGACCACCTCCGTTTGTGGATGGCACGTTGTTGAGAATAGAAGCTTTGTTCCCAACTTACTACAAAGTGTCTTCCAAAAGTGGCTAAAGAACTTGACATCTCTATGACTAACAATTGTCCTTGGAACTCCATGCAATCTCACAATTTCTTTGAAGAACACCACCACAACATGAGTTGCATCATCCGTCTTATGGCATGGAATGAAATGTGCCATTTTGCTAAACCTGTCAACAACAACAAAAACAGAATATTTTCCTTTCCTTGACCTAGGTAATCCTAAAATAAAGTCCATGGAAATGTCTACCCAAGGTTCAATAGGTATGAGAAGTGGTGTATACAACCCATGAGGCATCAATTTGGATTTAGCTTGTTTACAAGTAATGCATCTCTCACAAATTCTCTCAACATTTCTTTTCATTTGTGGCCTAAAGAAATGATCACTTAAAACATCTAAAGTTTTTCTCACACCAAAATGCCCATCAAACCCCCACCATGTGCCTCCCTCACAGGCAACTCTCTCAAAGAAGATTGAGGCACACATAGCTTGTTTTGTTTGAAAAGAAAACCATCCAGCCCATAAAACTTGCCAAAACCCCCTTTTCACATACCTCATAAACATTAGCAAAATCAAGGTTTGAATTATATAAATCCTTAATTAACTCAAAACCTAATAATTTTGCATCAAGTGTAGAAATTAGAGCATACCTCCTTGATAAAGCATAGGCAACCACATTTTCCTTACCTTGCTTGTACTTGATGACGTAAGGAAACGATTCAATGAACTCCACCCATTTAGCATGTCTTCGACTGAGCTTTCCTTGTCTTTTGAGATATTTCAAGGACTCATGATCAGTGTGGATTATGAATTCCTTATACCATAAGTAGTGCTGCCAATTTTCTAACACTCTCACCAATGCGTAGAACTCCTTATCATAAGTTGGGTAGTTTAGACTTGCTCCACTTAGCTTCTCACTAACGAGTGCTATTGGTTTTCCTTCTTGCATCAAGACTCCACCAATACCTATTCCACTTGCATCACACTCAACCTCAAAAGTTTTAGAAAAGTTAGGCAAAGCAAGTAAAGGTGCTGAACTGAGTTTGTCTTTTAGCAAGTTAAAAGCATCATCTTGTTCTTTTCCCCACTTGAAACCCACATTCTTTTTAACGCATTCAGTTAAAGGTGCAGCAATTGTAGAAAAATCCCTAATGAATCTCCTATAAAAGCTAGCAAGACCATGAAAACTCCTAACATCATGCACACTAGTAGGTTTCGGCCAATCTCTAATTATTTTTACTTTTTCTTGATCAACATGAATTCCTTTGTCATTAACAATATATCCAAGAAAAGTAATTTCATTAGTGGAAAAAGTACATTTCTTAAGATTAGCATATAACTTTTCTTGCCTTAACACATCAAAAACAACCTTTAAATGTGTTACATGCTCATCTAAAGATTTGCTATACACAAGAATATCATCAAAACAAACCACCACAAACTTTCCAATGAAAGCACGCAAAACATGATTCATTAATCGCATAAAAGTACTTAGTGCATTAGTTAAGCCAAAGGGCACTACTAACCATTCATACAAACCATGTTTAGTTTTGAAAGCAGTTTTCCATTCATCACCTTCACGCATTCTAATTTGATGATATCTAGATTTTAAATCAATTTTAGAAAAAACACAAGAACCATGCAATTCATCCAACATATCATCTAGCCTAGGAATAAGATGTCTATACTTCACCGTTATTTTGTTGATGGCTCGGCAATCAACACACATCCTCCATGAACCATCTTTTTTAGGCACCAATAATACAGGAACCCCACATAGACTCATGCTTTCACGCACATACCCCTTCTCCATAAGTTCACTCACTTGCCTTTGGATTTCCTTGGTCTCCTCAGGGTTGCATCTACAAGCTGGCTTATTTGGTATGCTTGCACCGGGAATGAAATCAATTTGATGTTCAATTCCTTGAATTGGTGGCAAACCCTTAGGCACATCTTCAGGAAAGAGATCTCCATGTTCTTGCAATAAATCAATAATAACACTAGGCAAACTCTTGTCAAGCTTGTTAGATATAATCAAAACATCCTTGTACATAAGTACAAGTATAAGCTACCTCATGTTTAGTGTTTTCCTCACATCACTCGTTTTTGCATAAACACTCATTTTTCTTTCATTCATTTCTCCCTTATTTTTTCTCCCCTTGTGTTTCCCATTGCTCTCATTTTTACCACTCATCTCACTTTTTTCTTTTTTCTCTCTTTCTCTCTTTCTTGCTCCTTGCCCAAAGTTTCAGCCAATGAAAATTCAAGTTCTTCATATTGCTCTTTTATTCTCATTTGGTCTTCAAAAATGGTCTTTGGAGATAAATGCCCAAGTTGGTATTTCTGTTCATTCATAATCAAAGAATATCGGTTCTTAAACTCATCATGTATGACCCTTCGATTATATTGCCATGGTCTCTCCAACAACATGTGACCAGAATACATAGGAACCACATCACACAACACCTCATCTTTATATCTATCAATAGAGAAAGAAACCAATACTTGCTTATTCACCTTCACAACACCACTATCATTCAACCATTGTAACTTGTACAATTTTGGATGTTTAGTAGTAGGTAATTTAAGTTTTTCCACAAGCAAAGTACTAGCTATGTTTGTACAACTACCACTATCCACAATCATATTATACAATTGTTAGCAATCAAACAATGAGTATGAAGCAGATTTTCACGTTGTTCACCATGTTCATCATGTTTACTTTGCGAACTAAGTGTGCGTTGTACAACTAACACATCTCCCTTAGCAAACTCAACATAACTAGCATCTTTTAAAGATGGCATTTCATCATCTTCCTCTCTCTCACTTTCAGACTCAACAGTCCCATCCCTCATGATCATTACTCTTTTATTGGGACATTCACGTGCCATGTGACCATGTCCTAGGCACTTAAAACACTTAATTCCTCTAGTTTGATTGGTTTGATTCTCACCTCTACCCTTGCTGCCTATTTCATTTTTGTTTTTATTTTCATCAATCTTAGGCTTAACAATAGGTTTATCCTCCTTTTTACTCCAATTTGGTTTCCAAGAAGAAGAAGAGGAAGTCAAATAAGATTTAGAATCATACTTGTACCCTTGCGTTTCAGTTGTCTTTCAATTTTCATGGCCAGATTCACCATGTCTTCAATCTCCACGTAGTGTTACAACTCCACAAGATCAACAATATTCTTGTTCAAGCCATTTAAGAACCTTGCCATGGTGGCTTCACGATCCTCATCCACATTAGCCATTATCATGGCTATCTCTATTTCTTTGTAATATTCCTCCACACTCATGGAACCTTGTGTTAGAGTTTGTAAACGTTGGTGCAAGTCCCTATAATAGTGGCTAGGGATAAATCGCTTTCTCATGATGCGTTTCATCTCAAACCATGTCTCAACGGACCTTTCACCATTTCGATGCCTGTCTTTACACAATTGATCCCACCAAACAATAGCATAATCACAAAATTCAACAGCGGCTAATTTTACCTTTTCTCTTCAGAGTAGTTGTGACACTCGAAGATCATCTCCACCTTTTTTCCCACTCCAAATCAGCATCTGGGTCATTCTTTCCTTGGAAGGAAGGAATCTTCATTTTGATGCTGCCTATATTTCGATCAATGTCGTCAAACCTTGCTCTCCTATTTTGCCTTCTAGGATGAGCATCCCCTCCAATAATGGTTGCTTGATCATCATCTGTGTCAATTCCTCCATCATATTGATCATTGGAAAAGGCTGGTTACCTTCTATGCCTTGGCTCACCTTGCAATGTGGTAATCGCATCATCATGTTTTTCTAAATGATCTCTTACATCTCAAATCATTTTGAACATACATTCAAATTGATGTTGCATTGCTTGAATTATTTGATAATTTGAGGAAGAACTCACGTCTTCATCTTTGCTAGACATGTTTAAAACCCGAAAGAAGAAAATTTAAAACAACCTCACAAGATACTCCCTCATGTGTTTCACTCAAAGATTTGATTCACACCACTCGTGTTTCACATAAAAATTTGGCTTTTCTCAATGCTGGTCTTACCACTCTTGTCTTTTACCTCTCTTGCTTTGGGTTCATAAATGAACTAATCACCTAACCAAACCAAATTAGATTATAGCAATTCAATTGATTGAAAAGGGCTGGTCTAGAACAAGATTTTAGGTAAGGCCAAATTTAAAGTAGCTAAACACAAGGAAACAAATCTAAGTGCTGAAATTTAGGTCCCTTAGCCTCAAACAATTCTGAAACTTTAAGAACTAGAATTCTACACTTTTGCAATTCTAATTTTTTTTTTATTTTCGTTTCTTTTTTTTATGATATTAACAAAAGCGCATAAATTTTAAAATTAACACAAGAAAGTAACAATAAGAGAAGGAACAATAAAACTTGTTGTGTCAACACAAAGAGGTATGAACTTAAATCAAAGAATACTTAACAGGTCAGAATTAAAACAAGAAGATTCAGCACAAATAAAGAAAAATAAGATGATGTTAAACTTGAACAAAAAAAATAAACACAAAGATAAGCAAACCTCAACTTAAGCCTTGCTCTGATACCAAATGATAGGAAATGATCATCTTAACAACCATATACCCCAATAACTATTAAGTTATGATACATATGGAATGCAAGAAAACACCCTTCAATCAAGATGATTCCAAAACCCAAGGACCTCCTCAAGTGAAGTTAGGGAAAAACTAGTTCCAATTGTTATTGTTTACCAATGAAACTAGTACTTGAATTCAACCCACAACGCTACAAACCAGATATGATCTGATAAGTTAAGAATTAAACACAAGATTTTTTTTTTTTGTTAGAGAACGCTACAAACCAAATCAGTTTGATAAGTTCAAAGTTCATGAAAGAACTTAATAAAAAATACTCACAAAGAGCAAATTCAGATTATCATTCATCAATGGTCTTCTTACAAATTAGTTTGGCTTTGATATTTATAGCCAAAGTGAGGTAGAAGAAACCTAAATGGTTGTTATTATAGCTCTTCCACGATTTTCACTTTAATCCCCACTAACTCATTGAAAAGAGCCGTTATACATTAAAAGTATTCATTTTGTAACTCCCAAATGACAACTGATCACACCCCAAACTAAATATACTCATTTGTAACTCTCAAATGACAACTGATCAAAAACTCAAACTTTAATAAGAATAAAATTCTAACTCTGATAAGTTGATTTCACAAAGCAAATAAAATAAACTCAAATTAATAAATAACATAAAATGATAACCCAAGATCCATGCTCACTTAATCAAGGCTGAATGACTCTTTATTCATCAATGGGCTGGATTGATTCAGACAATGTGGGTTAGACTATTGTCTTCATATTTGAACATTCTTGGATCATGTTTACAATCTTTGACTTTTGTTCCTCCCATAATAAGTTAGCTGCATCACATTGAGTTTGTTTCTTCCAAATGTCTTCAATTAAGCAAGTTAATGTTTTCATTGTCTTTTTGGCTCTAGCTCTTGTTATTGGGCCTCTATGAATGGCTAAAGGGTCTTTCTTTGCATTTTCATCATTAGCCGAATGAACTCGAGCTTGTTGGTCCTCATCAGTTATGGCTTTGTTTGAGCAAATAGAGAAGCATTGATGAAACAAGAAAGGAAGAAATATGGGGCCAGTGATGGCTGCATAGTTATTAAAAGATGCAAGGGCGCAAAGGGCTCCTGGAGCCAAGGAGCAAGGCTCATGACCCTAACAGAGGTCAAGTGCAAGATCATAACATAAGATCTTAACTCTATTTAACTAAATTACCATTCATAAAACATTCAAGAAATGAACATTGTTTAATTAATTAACACTTTAAGACAACCAAGAAATCAGATTTATTCTAGAAAAAGTGGTAAAAGTTCTTTGTTAAAGCATAAATTTGAATGAACATTCAAAATAAAATGTATAACAAATTAAAGTTAAATCGATATAGCCAAATAAACACTTAATAATCATAACATAAGATCTTAACTCTATTTAACCAAATTACCATTCATAAAACATTCAAGAAATGAACATTGTTTAATTATTTAACACTTTAAGACAACCAAGAAATCAGATTTATTCTAGAAAAAGTGGTAAAAGTTCTTTGTTAAAGCATTATTATGAAGAATCTAAACAAAACAAAAAAATACAATATACAATTTAAGTGGGGAGAAAAGGAAAAGAAAAGATAGAGGTGGAGAAGCAAATGCCTTGCAAAATAAGTTAAATCTCTTCTAATACTATACTATTACTACATAAATAAAAACTAGGAATGCTGGAGGAGAAAAAAGAACAGGTATAAAAGAGAGGAGACAGAAAAAAAAAAAATGAAGCTCTAAAACAAGGCCAGAGGAGTGAAACCTAAGGTACATAGATGCCAGAAATAGAAATCAGGAAACTCAGATGGTGGTGGTTTGGCCAGGTTCCAGCAACTTGTGGGCAACACAGAGAGCATCTTCAATGGCTTTTCTATCGTGTGGACGCTTAGATTTTGGAATATCATCAATTTTTAGTGTAGTGATAGTTGCTATTAGGGGTGGGAGTCCTCAATAGAGGTTGAAGTGTAGGTGTGTAGTTTTTGGGCCTTGTTCCTTGAAGGTGCATGCCTAAGCAAAAAAGCAAATGCTTGAGTGAGGTCAGCCATCTTTCTCCTGTGAAGGTGCTAGGGCCCATGCCTGGTGTGCCTTGCACCTGAGGTGTGCCTTTTGGACCTGTGGATGCATTGATGTGAAGGCATTAAGAGCAGTAGAGCCTGAAAAATGTTGATGGATTCTGCCTGGAAGCAGTATCCTTGAATAGTAACTAATGGATGATATTTAGAAACAATAAAATAAAAAAAGGGGTAAGTTTTTAGGCTTCACACCTGAACTTTCTTATAAATCAGATGCCTAGAGCTGAATTGCTTCAAACAACTCGAAATAGCATCATTACCGTTTTATTTTTTATTATATATATATACATATATATATTGACTGAAAACTGATTTAGAAGGAACCATAGGTAGTTGTAGACTTAAACTAGAACCTTTAAGAAAAGGACTTCATAGCTGCATGGGACTTTTAAGAAAAAAAACATGACTTCCGCATCCTCTACGAATTTGGACTACCAAAAATATACCAGAAAGGAATAGACTACCTAAACCAACAAGAGTTCACAAGAGGACAATTCAAAATGAAGACTCTTAAAGAAATGGGGATGGATTTTCTAGCAAAAACAGAAATTACAAATTAGCCCCAAATTCTTAAAATACTGAATCAACAGCTTATTTATTTGAATATATGTGTAAATAGAACTCTAAGAGGACTTGAAGGACTATAATTTCCCCAGTAAAACCAGTATTAAATCTAGACCAGTCTTTGAATTTGAATTTTCTTGTATTCTTGTTCCTTCATCAGTTGAATAGTTATATGTAGAAAAATAGTATTTGAGAGAAAAGGATTAGCATAGAACTCAATTGTTCTTTCATGATGAGCTAACTTTGAATTTGTGAAATTTGTTTATAGCTTCTATGGGTTAATCTTATCATGGATACACTTGGAGCACTTGCTTTGGCTACAGAACCACCAACAGACCACCTTATGCATAGATCCCCAGTTGGTCGAAGGTATGTTCTAATGAGCTTGGCTAAATATTTTATATGCAAACATATTTAGAAAATGTATACTGCTGAAACTTTATATGATGTTCTAGATTGCCTAGACATTGTGGCTCTCATGATGTGACTGGTAATAAGATTGGTTGTGGACCTTACTTTAGGTGGATAAATGGATGCTAATAGGTTTTTGTTTGAATCTTCTGTATGAAACAGAAAGTGAAAGGTTGCTGATCTTTTTGTGATTTTAACTGTGCAAATCATGGATGAATATTTGTTAACATTTGAGATGCCTCCAGATGAATTTAAATTAAATATTTTTCCTATTGTCAACCTCATGTTCCTTCTAATCCTGAAGACATTTGAATTAAAATGTGCGAAAGAGATTTCTTAGGGTTTCCTTTAGGTGATAATCGTAGGAATTTTTTGGGATCTGGTGGCCTCTAAAGTTGCACAACGGTTGGAGGTTTGAAAAATGCCTTTTTTTTTTGCTAGGAGGATGTATCACTTCAATTCAAGCTTGACTTTCCGATATTTCCTTTGTCTTTGTTTATGGTCTTAGTACGAAAGGGTATAAATAATTTGTTTGGTTTGAAGAGATTATTTTGTTATTTTAGAATAAGTTTCTAGGCCCAAATCTCAAGGGGTTTTAGTATTGGAAATTTGGTATCTAAATTGGTATATGGTTATTATGAGCAAGTATTGCTTACAAAGGAATGAGTGGGATGTTAAGGTAGGAGCAATTATTGCTAAAGAGAGCCCATGGAAATTCATGTTTCAGGTACTTTGTTAATTATAATGTTGGTGATGGATCTCATATTTATTTTTGGCAGGATTTTTTGCGCAAAGAGTTTTTTTCTCATATTGTTTATAGAATTTTGCTTTACATTATGTCCCTTCTCACAATTTTTTGCTCTTGTTACCCCCTTTTTTTTCTTTTCAAAATTTCCCTTGGAAATCTCAATTATAAGGACTTGATAGAATTGCCTTCGTTGTTTGCTTTGTTAGAGTCTGTTTAACTGGTTGTTAGTGTAGACAAAAGGATTTGGTGCTTAGTTTCTCTCAGTAATTTTTATTGTAATTTTTCCCTTCTCAAACTATTTATTTCAATGTTTCAATAAAAAATGGTGTTATAGAGAAGTACTTTGGACTCAAAAGGGTTTTAAGCTTAATAGAACTAAGATTGAGTATATGCAATGTAGATTTAACAATGCGAATGAAGGAGGCGGCAAAGTTATTTTGGATAGAGCGGCAATATCTCATAGTACTCATTTTAAATACCTTAGCTCTATTATTCAAGAGGATGGAGACTGTGAAGAAGATGTAAGTCATATGATTAAAGCTGGTTAGATGAAGTGAATGGGTGCTACAGAAGTGTAATGTGGCAGAAAAATACTAGTTAAATTGAAAGGAAAACTATACAGCACTGCAATACGGCACGAGATGATATATGGCGATGAGTATTAGGTAGTGAAAGGACAACACACGAATAAGATGCATATTGCAAAAATGAGAATGATAAGATAGATGTATGGGCACACTATGATGGATAAAATCTGTAATGAGTACATTAAAGAAAAAATAAAGATAGCGCCTATCAAGGATATGATAAGAGGCCATAGATTGATATGGTTCGGTCATATGAAATAAAGATTGAGTGATGCGCTGGTTAGAAAAACTGAACAAGTTAAAGTAAAAATAGCTAGATGAGGTAGGGATAGACCTAAACTAACTTGGACAAAAGTAGTTCAAAATGATCTTACTATTTTACATTTATCAGAAGAGGTAGCGCTCAATCGAACCGAGACCCCAATTGACTTGGGATTAAAGCTTTGTTGTTGTTGTTGTTTGTGTTTCAATAAAATCTGGAAAGCTAAAAGGTGCCACTCAAAGTAAGAGCTTTTGTTTGGTCTGCAATTCTCAAAAAGATTAATACTAATGCTCTGATGCATAAAAGATTGAATAAGGTTTTATCTTTCAAGTCCCTACGAGTATGTTATGTGTTACAAGTATGTTGAGACAAGTTCTTTCTTATTATTGTGTTGCAATGTGTCTTGGGTTATCTGGAATTGTTAGGGGCCTCTGTTGGTTTAAAATGGAGAGTATTTGGTGGTTGAAAAGATGCTATTATTCTTTGCAGTTGTGTATTTTTGGTAGTCGTATGGAGTCATTGGATAGTTAGAAATGCATGTACTTTCAACAACTAAAGCATATCCATTAGTTTGCGTGACAAGGTGGTGCTTTTGGGTTTTATATGGTCTCAAGTTTCACCAGAGCTTTTAAAGGGGTCTTTTTGTATGTTATCCAACTCAACTAGAGAGCATTATTTTTTAGCTTTGTTTTATACTTCTTGTTGCTAGTTTTTAGTTATGGGAGGATTTCTTATCCTTCATAATCATTTGGTCATTTGTTTCTTTCACAATTCTATTTTTATTGTCGAAAATAAGTGAGAGGGATTAAACATGCATTTAATATATTGGATAGAACAAAGTTGTGCTGCTGGCACTGATTACAAAATATGCAATCACTTTTGTGGATAAAATGTGGAGTGTTGTTGAATGCTTGCAATTTTATTTTTTATGTCGTATTCTTAGCTGATAATAGAAGGGGAGCCTTGGTGCAGCGGTAAGTGCTGTCGCCGTGTGACCTGAGGTCACGGGTTCGAGTCGTGAAATCGGCCTCTTGCAATTAATTGCAAGGGAAGGCCGCGTACAAAGACCCAATGGGTCCGACCCTTCCCCGGACCCCGCTCATTGCGGGAGCATTCGTGCACCGGGCTACCCTTTATTCGTAGCTGATAATAATGGCATCTTATTGACTTCTATAGCATAGTTTACAAACTTTATAACCTCATCTATGAAATTGAATGCTGTCTCAATTTGAATGGTTTTCTTAATACATTCAATACTCATGAATCATATAGTAGTGTATTGACAATTCACACATTAAACTTTTTTTATGATTATGGAAATCAGTCAGGTTATCCTGGTTATCAAGTATTCCTTGGTGATCTTAGCTCTACCAGGCAACCAGCACATTATTCTAGCTAAATGTGAATGCGAATGTTAATGCAAAAATATCAAATTGTTGAAAGTTAAAATAGGAAGTGGAAAAAGAATCATGTATTTGTTTGGGCCTCATGCCTTGCTTTTAGTGTACTCCTTATCTCCCCCCTTCCTGACGTGTGCTTCTCTAGGAATTAATGGTCTTGGTGTTCTATGTATAATATGATTGCAGAAATTATGGCAGTGAATGGATTTACTAATAAAAACGAATTAATGTATGTATTAATAATTCAGGGAACCTCTTAAACAAATATCATGTGAATCTGAAAGGATGATCTTATGCTTATTTCAGGGAACCTCTTATAACAAATATCATGTGGAGGAACCTAATCATACAGGTATTTATCTTCTGTTGTGGTAATTCTTATTAGAAGTCCTTATATATAATTGTGGATGGAATAGGAACTTCTGGGTTACTCTCTTACTCTTTTCATTAATTGCAGGCTTTGTATCAAGTAGCCGTTCTCCTTGTGCTCAACTTCTGGGGCAAAAGTATTCTCCATTTGGATGATGAAAGCAGGGAACACGCAACTGACATAAAGAATACTATGATATTCAATGCATTTGTCCTCTGTCAAGTAAGTATGCTACTTGATAATATGTGTTCATCAGGTGTGCCAAACCTACATATTAATAGTATAATGCATAATCATTATGATCATAAGTCCTGAACATGTTGAAAGGTTATGTTTAGTGATTGGGTTTAATTTTGCCTATGTAGTTAATTGGGCTCTTGTTGTTTTCCCAATTATATTTTGTTCATTACCTATGGTAACATGGAAACTTAAATTAAAGCCATCATGCCTGCCAAAGTGCGCTTACTGTGTGCTTTTATGTTTACTCTTTTGAACATCTGAAGGACACATTTAATGACTATTTGATTGGCAGGTATTTAATGAGTTTAATGCTCGAAAACCAGATGAAATCAATGTGTTCGGTGGAGTCACCAAAAATCACTTGTTTATGGGAATAGTTGGATTTACCGTCATACTACAGGTGAGCAGCCATATTCCTTTTGGGTATTTATTATTATTTGTATATGGAGAACTGAGAGTGGTACTCCCAAATTGTTTCACAGATAATCCTCATTGAGTTTGCTGGGAAATTTACCTCAACTGTAAGACTTAATTGGAAGTTATGGCTTGGATGTGCTGCTATTGGACTCGTCAGGTTAGTTCACTTAATAGAGTTAATGAGAACCTTGTAAAATCAAGGTCCAGGAGAATGTCTTGATTCTGGCCTCTTTGATCTAGTTATGGTATTGGCCATTAGCTTGGTCAGATGATCATAAGACTTTATGGTCTCCTACGATCCTCCTAAAAGCTATGATACGCACACCAGTGCAGAAAAGTGAATGGGTTCAAGTAATGATTTAATATAAAAAAAAGTAATGAGAGCTAAACAGAGATGCTGTTGTCGATTGTAAATAGATTAGCATTTGAGTGCATTAGTACTGGGTGATTAAAATGTTTTGATTTTCAGTTATTGATGTTGACAGTTTTTTGAAACCAAATTTCTGGTTAGTTGCTGGACAGAGGAAAATTTTGCCTGTGGTTCCTTTGAAAAACTATCTTGAATAATCATTTTGGTTCTGACATTCTACACCATTCTGACTTTGTTCTTTCTCCTAACAGCTGGCCTCTTGCGGCAGTCGGAAAACTTATTCCAGTTCCCAGAACTCCATTATCTGTGTACTTTGTTAAGCTATTTCAGCGATTGAGAACTGGTCAGAGTACTTAAATTTCTTTGTATGATCGTAGTGCAATAACTTTGATAGCCGATGGTTTTGGTGTGCACTGACATGGCAAAGCTCTATTACTAACCCATTTACCTATTGTCAATAAATTGTTCAATGTTAAATATTGTCTTGATTATAGTTGATATATCGCCTTCGTTGCTTGTGAAACCTGCAGCATCCAAGGCCTGATAAGAAATGGTATCCTGACGTCTACATTTACTAGGGATTATTTCCAGATTGGGAGTAATTAAGAAGCTTTATTTTCAATAATCTTCCAAGGAAAAAAAAAATTGAATGATCTGTAATAGGTCAGCTTAGGGCGACTGCAAATGGTTTTCTAGTGCAAATGTGTACTTGATTGACAATATATATAATGAAGGAATTTGTGGTATTATGTAGAACTACTTTTGCAAAAAATTACCGAAGTAATGTCTAGTTTTGTTTAACAATGAAAATTTGATATAAGATAAATTAACAATAAGATTAAAACTTGAAGGATTCAGATCGATTTTGAGGCCAAAACTTCATATGTGTTTCAAATTGAATCCTTCTATCGGCGCCGCTAATGCTAAATTTTTAGATTGGGTTTTTTACATAATTACTCTCAAAAAGAAATTTTTTTTAGTTGTGAATGTTAAAGAAAATTTTAAAATTAAAGAAAAAGTTTCTGAAATTATGAAAATACGTCCTTTTACTAAAAGATATGTATGCATATGTACAAATTTTACTAGTTTAATTAGTGTATACGTTGTATAGATATGCATATATGTTGTGTTCTAAGAGAAACATATATATATATTTTATATTATTTAATTATAATATATATATCATGTAATAATTTATGTAAACTTCAAGTGGTGACTTGAGACACATCTTTACGCTCGAAAGTAACCTCTTGAAAAGTTAAATTAATTTTTTTTTTAGAACTTTGACTCAAATTTAACAATGTATGAGAGAACATTAGTATTAATAGTACTCAAGTAGTTAACTCTATATTCAAATAGTTAACTCTATATATAGAAGTTAATTTAAACAAGAATTAGGAACAACAGATAGTGAATTTCTCATAAGAGTAAAGTTTTTAAAATTTTATTATTCAATTAAACTATATATATTAGAATGTAAGAGTGCTTTTATATAGACTACAAAAAGAATACTTATGTTAGAAGGAAACACAAATGTTTAAGAAAAAAAATCAACATTTTCTTATCCTAATAGAAAACTAATAAATTTAGAAAAAATTTAGCAAATCTTTAGTCTCGATACAAAATTTCTAAATATTATAGTTGATATCTTGCCCAAATAAAATTATCCTAAGCCTAATCATAAAAAGAAAACAAATAATATAAAATAGAATAATATAAAAAGTATATAGAATTTTGAAGTCCTTTTTCCTTCTAATAAAATTTGAATTTAAGCTTAAGCTCTTCATAGAGATTGTAACTCTGAAAGTATATATGAATTTAGGATTTTGAATAACCCAATTTGGACCTTGGAAACTCGAGTTATTGCCCTCCAAAATAAACTGGTCCGGACATAAATTCTACTCCAATTTGGATTCGGATCTACTTTTCAAGTCTGACTTTGAATAGTTGTTTAGAGGTCTAAATAAACTCGGATTTGTACAAATAAAATCATTTTGAAAAAGCTTGAGACGTCCTCTAAAAATTTCATGAAGATTACTCTTTTTTTGAAACTCTAAAATCATCAAAATCTCAATCAAAACTCCAAAGTTTAAATCTGTCCAAATATAAAAATTACATAATATGCTCCCTTTATGCTCTTTCACTTTTAATGCTTTCATAATTAATATTCTAGCCCTTGAATTCAGCTCCATATTTAGCTTTGAATATCTAAAATTATTATACTTATAAAACCCACTTGATCTTCTTTGATTACCTACGCATGATAACATCATGCTCTCTTTGTTCAAGATGATTTGTCCTCAAATAATGCTCTAAGATAATGAAGAAGCATAAGTTATCTAACGTTAGAACCATTGTTTCCTTGTTGATGTGAATTTAGGTGGGCGTCCTAAAATCATATTCTCCTTCTTTTGAGATGATTTCTCCTCAAATCTGCATCAAGGTATCATAAAAGTATGAAGCTTCCCTTGGCAAGGCCTTTCTTCCCTTATTGGTGTAAATTCGACCTCGAACTTTAAAGTATTGAGGAAAGAAAATCAATTTTACACATGGTTGTGGTCTTCTCTCTTTTTGGAATCCAAAAATGTAAAGCACATGGAGAATTTGAGAGCCTGGTGAATCATCACTATAGAAATTATTTGGCAACATAAAATTTAAGGATGTTGACAAAGCATGGGGATTGATTGGTATTATCATGAAAAACAATAGCAAACTCTTGTTCATCTTTAACTTCGTGCACTATGAGTTGACTCAAAACTTTTTAGCTTCTTTTACTTATACCCGAAGCACATCTTTTTCTTCTTCAGGATCATCGCCTTCATCTTCCAAAGATAGCATAGAATCTTCATTAGGAACCTCCAATGATAACAAGCCATTATCTTTTATTATTTCCTCAGCATGCTTTAACTTTTCTTCATCATCTTCAATTTTTATCTCCACCAATCAGTGGTGGAACTAGTGACTTACCAAGAGGGGGGGCGAAATTTCCACCGTCATTGCCGGAATTACTGGCCGGTCGGTTGTCGGAGACGGAGTTGGTGAGGCTGTGCAAAAGGAAAGAAAGGAAACCATACCAGTAGCCAAGAAAAGGGGGAGCTCTGTTGCAGCGGCTGTACAACCAGCAGCCAAGGAAGCTCCCAGCTCCCCCTCACATGTACTTTCGGCCGGCTAGCTGGGGGAGGTCGTGCGACCCCACCTGATTCCGCCATTGCCACCAATGGAAGCTTGAGTGTCTCTGATTTTTCATGTTCAACCTTTATATCTTCATGCTCCATAAAAGTTTTATTGTTTGATCGATCCAAAGGATTCCTTTGTGGATTGCGTTTTATCAATGAAACCTCAATTCTATCGAAACTTTTAGCTATTTTGTTACACTTCCTTTCCATGGGCTGCAACAAATCTATTCTGACTTGAAAGTGATATACATCACCCTGCTGGTACTCTTGATGGAACTCAAATTTAGGCAGCAAGGTACGCGGTGAGGTTTGCATCTACTGTAAAGTGCTCAATGCATGTAGCGATCATGATACAAAAGGACTAACGACCGTGAAAAACTGCGAAAAACTTTTTTGTAATGGCTGAATATCACAGTAATGTTCACAATGATCTTTGTGGTGACGGGCACGGCCGTGAGAATTGAAGGCGACCACGTGGGTGGTGTTGCAATCTCTAATTGCTCAGCGAGCTAGTTACGAACAATTTAGGATTTTCCAAGTCTTCTCAATACTTTGCAGCCTCTAGGGTTTTGGCTACTTGTCTTAATGGTCACAAACTTCAATTGGGAATAATTTTATGAAGAATTGTGATCAAATAACAATCTTTTTTTAATTATATTTTTCTTTCTTCTTTTTTTATACTATTTTTTTTAATAGAGATAAAGAAGAACAATAATTAATAAAATAGGATAGTATAGGATAAATAGTATGAAACTTGATTTAGAGCCTAAGCTTTGATATCAAACTAATGCAAATCTTAAGTAGTGACTTAAAACCCAACAGCTTTAAGCTCAGAAGCAACTCCTTAGAAGAATAAATCAAATTATTTCTTCGAGACCTTCCCTTATTTTAATAGGAAAACTAATAGATGTCGGAAAATCTTAGCAAATCTTTGGACTCTATACATACATATCTAAATATTATAGTTGATATTTTGCCCAAATAAAGTTATCCTAATCCTAATCACAAAAGAAAAATAAATCATAATAAAATAAGAAAATAAATAATATAAAAATCATTCTGGAAATTTAAAGTCATTTTTCTATCTGATAAATTTCAAATATGGGCCTTGGCTCTTGATAAAAATTGTTGCTTTGGAAGTACAAATGAATTTAGAATTTTCAATGATCCAATTTGGGCTTCGAAAACATGAGCTATGACCCTCTGAAGTAAATTGGTTGAGACAGAAATTCTATTCCAAAATCGGATTGGGATCTACTTTCCAATTCTAATACAGATTAGTATATATTTGAATTAACATGGCAGAGAAAGTAAGTAGTTCATAATTCCAAAGGGTGCAGTTACAAGTCAGAGTCAGAACATAAACATGTAGGCCACTATATGTTATACATCGTATTTTTGTTTTAAGGTATTTTTGTAAAAAAAAATATACAAATGTAATGTTTTTAAAATTAAAAAAAAAAAGATAATATTTTTAAGGTAGTTATGTAAATTTTTCTTTATATATAGATACAGATACAGATATACATAATATCTATTATATAATTTAAAACTAAAATAAAAATACTATTTATGCTACAGTATATTATATATGAGATGCCAAACATTCCCTTACTTATATTGGGTTATTGAATAAAATAGCATGGGTTTCTTTAGATTTTTTTTTTCTGTATTGTTTGTCCTTATTAGTGAGCATAGCAATAATAATAGATAAAAATATATATATAAAATATTGACAGAACAAATTAATGAAAATCATGAAGGACAAAAATATATTACACGTGTGATTATGGTAGGGAGGCAAGTGTTTGCTTCAGAGGTTGCTTGGTGTCTTTTTGGGCTTCCTTTTAAAATTTTTTATAGCTGTTGATGAGTGAGATGGAAATTATAATAGCTGTCAAAGAAAGAGGTAGATTATTAATGATAAATTGATAATCTTTTGTAAAAAAAGTACTAAATATGAAAAGGACACAATTTTAAATTATATAATAGATTAAAGAAAATGGAATCAAATATCAGAGGGATACATAATCTATTGAGAAATTAATTAATTAAACAAATTAAATGGCAAATGATTACCGCTGATAGTGCTATAAGTATAATTTTACTTCTGTATTTTATACTACAACTAAAATATAGTGATTTTACAGCTAAACAAGTTAGTAAGTGTTGTTTGTTTTTGTTATATTTATTATTGTTATAATAAATTGTTCTAAATATGAATGCCTAAATAAGAAACTCTGATTTTGATGATACTTAAGAAAATATGATTGAAATTAAAATATAAATGACACTATTTGTGAATTATTTAAACGGTATAAAAGAGATAGCAACAACAAAAAGTAGATTATAAAATAAAATAAGCCGATTTTAATGATGTCAAACTTAATAATTTTTTTGGTTTATGCAGTAGGTGTTAAAGTCAAGTGCTTTTAGAGGTAAGCTTGATTTTTTACTTTTTTTTTTGGTGAAATGTTTTTAACCTTTTTGCATCGTGCCGACTTCTTTAATATGGCATTTTCCATTTTGATTTTAAGTCAAAAATGGATTCAAAGGTGATAGCAATTAATATTCGCTATGAATTTATCTTGGTTGAGACATTTAATCAATTAGGGTTGCCTTGACTATACTATCAAATTATATAATTTGACGAGCTTTATAGATTTTCTTGTTGCTGTATCTTTCCCTATCAAGATGGAGAGAGTACCTATTGAGAGAGTAGTTGGGATGAACATTAAAGGATATGATCATGCAAAAAACTTGGCATCTCTAAATGCATTAGAATATCTTAATACCTATTGCACTTTTGAAATAAATGACTATAATATATTAATAGCATATATAGTAATACATATAATATATTAACTTAACAATGCATATTTTTTGACAAAAAATAGCGGTTATAAGTTTATTTTATTTAGTAATAACAAAAAAAAAAGTACTATAACGTTACTTATAGATTGATTTTAGGCAACATGTTTATTTTCTCATTTAGTCAAAAATATTTCTTCTCTACTTAGTAGTTATTCATAGTATAAAAATATAAAATTTATTTTAATGTCCTAAACAACTATTAATGATTTTGATCGCTACATAATATGTATAACAAAATTATATTATATTATATCTGACAAAAAATTATAAATACTTATAAATAATATATAATTCCCATTATAAATAATAAATTTAAAACTATTCAAAACTATGTCAATAATAAAAACCATCCAATTCAATCATTTTAATTTTTTTATATTTATTTGTCTTCCTTATTATTATGCTATGCAATGGTGCTTTACCATTAATATGAAAGGTCTAATATTTAAATATTAAACTAAATGTTTTAAGTGGTAAACTTTAAATATATTATATCTGCAATTAATCAGTATGTAATACTCATACAATCAACAAAAAATATATAAAAATATAAATACAATATTACTTGAAACTTTTTAATATGAATATATTAATTAAAGAAAATGTACAAATTGTTTTATGAATCAATTCTATTTTATATATATAAAAAAGGTTATTAGGATCAATAAATTGAATTGTAATCACTTAAAAATTGAAACATTAGCAATACTCAACTTTTAGTTTTTTAATCATTTCAATTTTATTACTTTAGTAGGTTTATTTTCTAACTTTTATAAATAAGTCAAATTAATTTAAATATGAACTTCATTGAAAAACTTTTAGTTTATTTATTATTAATTATCATAATATTTTATTTTTAATAAATTATATAAATATTGAAAGTTTGAACTTTAAATTAATTTATAATTTCTATAAATTAAGAAAAAAAAAAGAAAAGTAAATATGGAGTTTGCAAGAGAGAAGAAAATTAATAATAATTATAAAAATTATATATATGTACATATATACATTTATATATTAATATATAATATTAAAATTAATAAAATATTACATGAAAATTTCAATTGTATAAAAATTATATAAATCAAAAATAAAAATGAAATGAAAAAAAGTATACTTATAATAAAAATATATATTTTTTATTTTGAAAAAGTATTAACAATTGAATGTTAGAAAGTTCCCAATAATTTTTATAATATTAAAATTTAATTGGAAGGCATGTCAAATATTTTATGCGGGCGAACAATAATTGTTTTGATGTTATAATATCGGGCTCTTTATAAAAATATCAGAAAAAATATAAAAAAAAAATAAATTTACCGTGTTTTTTAAAATATTTACAAATTTATCAGAATTTATAATTTTTTTTTACAAAAATATCATATTTAGATGGTTTATTATAAGTTTATTTTGGGTTTATTTTGGGTTTATTATATATTTATTATGAGTTTATGAATTTATATAGTTTATTATGAGTTTATTATGGTTTATTATGAGTTTATCACAAAATTACTAAAATACAATTAGTAAAAATAAAAATAAAATTATAAAATATGATGGAGAGTATAATTATCCCTATAATATTTGACTTTTAGCCTATAAAAAGTCTAGCATGCATATTCTACATCTTTGAGACATATTAAATATCATATATAAATTCTTTATTTTTTTTATTAATTTGTACTGTAAATTAGTAAAATAATAAAAATTATATAAGATAAATTTAAAAGATAATAGTTAAAATAAAATTTTTCCCATAATCAATTCTAATTATTTATTTTATCATGAATTAACAAATCATATATTTTGTGAATCTTTTTATTTTATCAAACATTATATTGAATATTATAAATAAAATATTACTACTTTTTGTATTAATATAAATCAAATTAACATATAACATTGCATTTTTATTTTGTAAAAATGATCATTTTTTAAAAATAGAAAAATTAATCCATCATTTAGTTATTTAATTAAATATTTAATTATTAATTTGGATGTAATATTCTTTCTATTATACATATATTTCTATATATTTATTATTCTTTAACATATACTTATGAAAAATTAAGTGTAAGAATAAATTAATTATTGTTAACAATCATAAATAATAAATATTTTAATGCAAAACTTTAAGAAAATTTTACAAATAAAAAAATAAATATTAAATATAATGGTCAATAATATATAAAAATAGAAATATATTAATAATTTATTTATATTTCTATACATTTATTACTTTTGTATTTTTATATTTTTTGTTATATATTAAAAGTTAAGACCCCTTTACAAATTAAAATAATATATTATATAAATATATTAAATTTAATATTAAAAGAATTTATGGGAAAAATTAAAATATACTTGTTACATTTTTTTTGGAGTGAAAAGATTTAAATTTAACATAAAATAATATGAGTTAAAGAAATATGAAGTGATAGAAAAAGAAGTATATTGAAATTTAAACTAAATTAATACAATAAAAATATCTTTAAGTGGATAAAAAATCTATTAAAGATAAAATCAAATAATATAAAATTTTAAATCTAATTATAATTAATAATACATTTATTTTAAATTGTTTTCCATTCAGAATCGAAGGAAACTGGCTTGCTTGATTCGAGTGGTCTAAAGTTGGTTCTTCTAGATCAATACATGCTTAAGATTCTTGCTAGGCAGTGAAACTTTTGGGCTATTAGCTTTTGTTGTTGAAGGTTTATAGGTTTTCTTATAGTGTAATTATATTTTGTCTTTTTCAGCATAGACTGATAAAACTGGGTTTTTGCTATGTATTGTTGTTGGTAATTCT
The DNA here is from genome assembly GCA_947685225.1 of Garcia nutans. Lineage (NCBI taxonomy): Eukaryota > Viridiplantae > Streptophyta > Magnoliopsida > Malpighiales > Euphorbiaceae > Garcia > Garcia nutans. Next base: position 6,462,757 of record CANTUV010000003.1, on the reverse strand, counting down.
GAAAGGTATTTCTGTTATATATAAATATGTAGCTACCTTTGTCTAATATTGTACCTAGGAAATGTAAAAAATTTAGCTTAATTTCTGCATTTAATTAAAGTATTTTTTATATATTTCATATTATGAATGATTTTCTCAATATGATTTATGAGATTGAATGGGATGATGATAAGGAAAATATACAAGGTAACATGTGCCAATGTCCAGAAATAGGATGCAGAAAACCAAAAAAGAATGAAGGGGCTACGGCAAATCAAGTTTTTGGGATTAAAAGAAATTTTCAAACTCTGATAGAACAAAACTGAGAAAACAAGTTTCGCATAAAATAAAGGCATTCGCAAATATAAGGTAACATCAAAACAAATGCCACAGTTTGGGGCCATAAATTATGTACAAAAATATTCACACTTCAAAGAAAATAATAGAAAAGCTAATTCTAGTCATGGAAAGACAAAACCCCCACTAAACAATGTATAATATTATACAAGGCAAGAAAAAATTGGTCTAAAAAATTAGTTGTGCTTTTCAGCAACCAAACACACAAAAATAGAAGAAATGCCTAATTTTGTTGATTAAACAAAAAATAAAGGGAAAGCAAATTGATAGTTTCACATACCACTCATTATATCACCAAAAAAAAATTAATAAAATCCATAGCAAAATTTGCAGTCTTAGAGACGATAAATCTTTTTCCAACTAAGGAAGAAAATGCCTAATTTTGTTGATAATACAAAGCCACAACGAAATATAATTAAGAAAGTGATTATTAATTAATAATGTCCATGATAAAGTACCAAATTAGATTATAACTAAGCCCAGAAAAACACGAAAATTAATAACGAAAGAAATTGTTTAAAAGTCTAATAAAAATAAAAACTGAAAAAAACCTGGTAATGGAAACAGAAGCAAAGTGATTATTTTGGCGAGTTGAATGATGGAAAAAATGAATAAAAAACAGAGATAAACAGAGCACATAAAAAACAAAAGACTGAAAGACTTTATTTCATTTAATACTGCATAAAAAAACAAACAAGAAGTGCCTTTATTTATAGGCTTTAACAAAACAAATAAAGCAAAAAAAAAAAATCTGGACATCAAATCCCACGACTGCTATTTATTCTCAACAATAAGAAACTTGCTTAAATAAAGGAAACAAACTAACAAATCACAGAAATACTCGGTCAAACTTTGAATCAGATTTTAACACTCCCCCTTGATTCAAAGTTACAGACTCCCATATGTTTTCTGAAGTTCTCATGCTTTTCCAGCGGAAGTGCCTTTGTCAGTATATCAGCAACTTGTTCTTTTGTATTGCAAAACTTCAACACAATGTCTTCACTGGTAACAAGATTCCTAATGAAGTGATAAAGAATGTCAATGTGTTTTGTTCTGCTATGATAGGCTTGATTCTTCGTCATTGCAATAGCTGGCATGCTATCACAAAAGATCTCTGTAGCTCCAACTTGCTTCTGATTGAAATCAGCAAGAAGTCTTCTTAGCCAAATTGCTTGACTAGCTGATGCTGTTGCAGAAATATATTCTGCCTCTGATGATGATAAAGCTACCACTTCTTGCTTCTTTGAACTCCATGAAATTGCACCTGACCCAAGATTGAACAAAAAACCAGATGTGCTTTTTCTATCATCCATACAACCTGCATGATCACTGTCAGTGTAACCTGTCAGTCTAAAATTTGATACCTTGGAGTACCAAATTCCCAACTCTGCAGTTCCTGCTACATATCTCAAAATTCTCTTTGCAGCTCCAAGATGCAGCTTGCTTGGATTATGCATAAACTTGGACACAACTCCAACCGAGAAAGCAATATCTGGTCTAGTATGACACAAATAGTTCAAACCTCCAACAAGACTCCTAAAATATGATGCATTCACAAATTCAGCATTATCATCTCGACTCAACTTTTCATTGACATTCATGGGTGTAGCTTCTACTTTGCAGTTTAACATATTGAATTTTTTTAAAAAGATCCCTTGCATATTTTCTTTGTGAAATAAAGATCCCATCAAAAACTTGTTTCACTTCAAGACCAAGAAAATAATGCAATAAACCTAAGTCTGTCATTTCAAATTTCTTCATCATGCAAGATTTAAACTCAGCAATAATCAACTCATTAGAACCCATATAGATCATATCATCAACATAAAGACATACCACCAAAAACTCATCTTTACCATTTTCCTTCAAATAAAGTGTTGGCTCATTTTCACTTCTTTTAAATCCACTCTCCTGAAAATAGGAATCAATTTTGAAGTACCATGCTCGTGGTACTTGCTTTAAGCCATAAAGCGCCTTTTTAACCTGTACACTTTATCTTCATTGCCATTAGCTACAAAACCTTCAGGTTGTAAGACATAAACTTCTTCCTCCAAGTCACCATTCAAAAAAGCAGATTTAACATCAAATTGGTATATTGGCCAATTTAATTGAGCAGCTAAGGCTAAAAAAGTTCTCACTATTTCAAAGCGTGCAACTGGAGAAAAGGTTTCATAGAAGTCGACATCTTGTTGTTGAGAATAAATCTTTACAACCAGCCTCGCCTTGTGTTTTTGAATGCTCCCATCTGCATGATACTTGGTTTTGAACACCCATTTGAGCCCAATAACATTCTTTCCTTCTAGCAAGTCTACCAAATCCCAAGTCTGATTTTTTTGGATAGCCAACAGCTCCTCTTCCATAGCTTTGCACCATTCTTTCTCTTTTACAGCTTCTTCAAAGCAAATAGGATCTGAAACAAGCAAAGCAAAAGTACAAGAAGCATAAATTTCCTGCAAGGATTTGTACTTCCTTGGAGGAGTTTCACTTGATGAACTTGAAGATGATGATTCATTGCTTGTAGGGACAGATGGATTACTACTTCCAACAGTATCAAGGCTGGAAATTGCTGGTGTTGGATTCAGTGGTGGTTCAATATTATCTTCTAACACTTGTATATGCCCCTCCTTATTTTCTTCATTCCAAATCCATGTTGCATCTTCATTAAAAACTACATCCCTGCTGATGGTTAGCTTGCCACTAATAGGATTATAAAGCTTAAATGCTTTGGATTGAGAAGAATAGCCAACAAAAATATATTTCTCAAACCTTTCATCAAATTTTCTAGAGTAAGTTTTGACCAAAACATAAGCTATACAACCAAAAACCTTTAAGTGGCTTACTGTTGGTTTTCTACCTGTCCAAGCCTCAAAGGGTGTTTGATTACGAACAACTTTTGTAGGAGACAAATTGAGAAGGTACACTGCTATTGCGACAGCTTCTTCCCAAAAATAAATAGGAAGGCCTTTTGCTTGAATAATGCTTCTGGCCTTCTCTACCACAGTTCGGTTCTTTCTTTCAGCTACACCGTTCTGCTCTGGTGTGTATGGTGCTGTAAGTTCCCTGCAAATCCCATTTTCCTCATAAAAAACACTAAACTCAGCTGAAACAAATTCACCTCCTCTGTCTGTTCGCAATGTCTTTATTAACAAACCACTGGCTCTTTCCACAACTGCTTTGAACTTCTTAAATCTGTCAAAAACTTCAGACTTGTTTTATAGAAAATAAACCCAACTCATACTGCTGCAATCATCTGTAAACAATAAAAAATATCGACTACCACCAAGAGACTCTATATTCATAGGCCCACACAAATCTGCATGCCCTAACTCAAGACACTTAGAGGCTCTCCAAGCCTTTCCAACAGGAAAAGGCTTTCTACTTTGTTTTCCATAAACACATCCTTCACAAAAAACAAGACTCTCAAGTTTTGGCAAACCAAAAACCATTTCTTTTTCACTCAACAGCTTTAACCCATTAATATTTAAGTGCCCATAACGTAAATGCCACAATTGAGTCTCACTATCAACATTAGCAACCATAGCATAATTCTCAATCATTGAAACTTCCAGTGGAAACATTTTATTTTTAGCCATTGGAACTTTAGCAGTGATTTGCCCTGATTTTTTATCTTTAATAATGCAAAAACCATCATCAAACAAAATTGAATATCCACTAATCATTAATTGCCCAATGCTAAGTAGATTATGAGATAAACCAGGAACAAACATCACATCTTGTAAAATCTTAGCACTACCTTGACTAGTTTTAATGCTAATGGTACCTCTGCCTTCAACTCGAATCTTTTTACTGTCTCCTAGCATCACATCTGTTTTATCAGACTCATCGAGCTCCTTAAATAATGACTTTGCTCCACACATATGATTAGAACAACCGCTATCCAAAAACCAAACATCGTTAGATTGCTCCTTCTCACAAAAAAGGGCCATAAACAACTTACTTTCTTCATCTGGTTCCTCTGCAAAGCTTGCTTGGTTTTTCTCATCCTTCTATTTCTTCCAGCAATTAGCCTCTCTATGACCTGGCTTGTCACAGTAGTAACATTTAAAGACCTTATTTTGCCTCTCTTGATCCGGTTCTGCCTCCACCTCTTCCTCGACCTCTTCCACGGATACCACCTCTACCACTACCACATCCAGCACCGTTTTCGTACGTCTCCCCCTTCACCTGAAAAGCTTTTTCTTCGTTCTTTTCTTGTGACCTGAGCAACCTATCTTCATGAGCTTGCAAAGAACTCATTAGTTCATCAAATGAATAATTTGATAAATCATGGGCTTCCTCAATAGCAGCAACTATATGTTCAAACTTTGGAGTAAGACTCCTTAAAACTTTTGCAACAACAGTTTCTTCAGAAATATCCTCACCATACGACTTCATTTGATTAACAAGAGAAGAAACTCTAGACAAATAAGTTTGAATAGATTCATTGCTTTTCATAGACAAAGTTTCAAAGTCACGGCGGTAAGTCTGCAATTTTACCGTCATTACCTTTGAAGAACCTTGGAACTCCTTCTTCAAAATTTGCCAAGCCTCTAATGATGTTGTTGCAGCTGCAATTCTTGAGAAAATTATTTCATGGACAGCTTGTTGAATTAGGAATAAAGCTTTGGCATCCTTCCTTTTGGCTTCTTTCAGTCTTTCTTCTGCCTCTTCATCTGGATCTTCTAAATCCATGAAGCCATATTCAACTAAATCCCAAAGATCTTGAGACCTAAAAAGAGTCTTCATCTTAATACTCCAAAACTCATACTTTTCTCCTGTAAAAATCGGTACGAGTGGTTGTGAAGATGATGAAAAAGCATTTGTTGCCATCTTTGCCCTTCCTCTCGTGTTTCCCTTTTAGTGCCCAAAGAAAAGTGTTTTGTTTAATACCCAATAGACCCAAACCTCACGTTTCACTCTATTGCCCAAAGGAGATAACCTGGCTCTGATACCAAAATTGATGGAAAAAATGAATAAAAAACAGAGATAAACAGAGCACATAAAAAACAAAAGACTGAAAGACTTTATTTCATTTAATATTGCATAAAAAAAATAAACAAGAAGTGCCTTTATTTATAGGCTTTAACAAAACAAATAAAGCAAAAAAAAAAAAAAAACTGAACATCAAATCCCACGACTGCTATTTATTCTCAACAGTAAGAAACTTGCTTAAATAAAGGAAACAAACTAACAAATCACAGAAATACTCGGTCAAACTTTGAATCAGATTTTAACATTGAAGTAATTAAAAGAAGTATTCGCAGAATTTAGTATATGTTGCAAAAGAGGTGAATCAAGAGCCACCACTTTTGTTAAAATCTCTTTTAGATTATATAGGCAAGCATATATCTCAAAAGTTCCATGAAAATATTAGAATTTATAATTTTACGTTTGCCTTTACATCATGTAACATCCTCAGAATATCCTATTTTAAAACTATCAGAAGATGTTATTCTATATGCTTACACTGTTCTGGCTCAATCCATTATATATATTACAATAAATATGAATAACACTTAAATAGAAAGCTCGAAATAATTACTTATGCACTTACCACTACTTTAAAAATTCTTTCAACATTTATTGCAATATGCTTAAAGAATTGTGCACCTCCAACAATTAAACAGGTTACCATAACTCCAATAAGCAGTTTGTTAGAAAAATATCTTCCATAATCAGAGTATCTTTACAAATTACTCAATCCATCACTACAATGACTAAGTACAAATAAATTTATATATTTCATTCACTATAAACAAATTTATACAATCTTTAAATACTCCAAATATACAACTATTAGATAAATCAAACCACTAGATCATATACAAGTAATTCACATCTATAATCTCTTGGAAAACTCTACTTCACTTTGCAAATAATTTCTATAATTTTTATCAATCAATTATTTAGTCTTTCGCTGATTCATTGTACCTACATGTTAGAAAAATTCCAAAACACTAAGTTCATTACTTAGTAGTGCTTGTATACATGCACTTTACTAATAATTGTAGGAACAATATCTATAACAATACACTAAATCAAATATACTTGTAGAAATCAAATTAATTAATTTTAATAAACTTAATCATTGTAGAATAAATACAAAATTACTTATAATACATAAATATTATAATCACTATAATTGGTAAAATTTCTATTATGTAATTTAAACATGTATTCTCTTCACTTTAGTAGCATTTTTTTCTCACACACTTAACACTTAGAATACTTTATTTGTACTTATCACTTGCGTATTAAGATTTATGTTACGATAGGAAATTTTTACATCTAACATGTTTAAACAATTTATTACCTAGATCTTTTTATTATTTTCGTTTACAATATTGAACTCATATTATTTTATGAAGTCTCACTCATTATAACTGACACATACACATATGTACATACATATATATATTTATAATTATATAAACATATTTATATTTACAACATCACATGTTCCATTAGGCTATAAATATGTATATATATACATATGCAATATAGTATATTGATTCCTTTTAATATAACATTCATAGGCCTTAACACTTATTAATACTTACTTATCAATATTCTTAATTTATAAGCCTCTACAATTATATTACCAATGCACTTTATCATCATTACACTTTTGCCCAACATAAACTGAGTTTTTAATCTTAGATTCGGATAACGGGTCACTGATGGCAAGTAAATACCCACTGTATAGAATTTAGCCAATATCCCACTATAGCAAGAATGCCCACTGAATATGACAACTTAGAGAGTCTATTGATGGCACAGAGTGCCCACATTATTATGGACATCCATTCTTTGGCTAGCCATTTAACCCGAATTGTAGGTTTAATACTAGTATCATTGGGCACTACACTTGTTTTACTATTTCTAAAATATTTCATAACTATTATAAAACACTTCTTTATTTCTTTCTTTGAAATTTGCACTCTTACGATACCATACAATTATCTTTATTTTGATTAGTTTATTCTTTTAATTCACTTACACTTCATAAGTTACCATTTTCTTTTCACGGTATTATTTTTATATAAATATAACTCATACACTACATATACTTTGTATTTGCATATATAAATATAATTATTTTTTACAATCGATATATTTTTTCATGCTAAACTTTGTCATTCTTCATTAATATGCATTTTACTTTCTTGATTGTCACTAAGGTTTAAATACAATACTATCTTAAAATTATAAATCTTTTAAGTTTTTGGGACATGGGCATGTGGTACATTGTTGCCACGCCCATGTGTTTCAATTCACTACTATCTCTCATAAGAGAAATTACTCAATATGGCCGTGTCAATGTTTGGACACACCCGTGTGTTATATTTTGCCACTATCACTTTATGATAAAATTAACAGACACGGCTATGTCAATGTAATTGACATGCCCGTGCGTTCTATTCTATTGCCGCCTACTTGTACAATTTTTAAGAAAATATTCACCAACATTCTCATAGTCAATTAAACCCCATAATCATCAATTCACCATTAACTTCACTCACTCAAACCAAGCATATAATGTTAAATACTCCAAAAACACAATCAAATCTAAGTATAGATTATCATAAGTCAATCAAATAAATTAAATTCAACATTCATACACTAAACACTATACCTTTTTTTTTTGTCCAAGTTAACCTTTGTTGTTTCACTTCTCTTTACTGCACTTTCATTCTTTTTGTTCCTTGTTTTTTTAGGTATGCATAAATCTATAAATACTATTGTTTCATACTCTTCACATATCTCACCCGAACCCAATTTATCTATATACTCCTCATTCATTAGATTTCTTTCATTTCTTATTCACCAATAAGTAACTCAGCATTGCAATGTTCTTTATCATATTACTAGCTTAATACTCATTTTGATCATCAAAGGATATATAATAAAATATCCTCACATAACATTTATCTTTTTAACTCTTTTTATCGTTTACACTCACTTTTTATCTTAAATAATTTAATAATTATTATTTAAGCTCCCAAGCTAGGTCTAATATTGGTATGGTGTGAGCAATTCAACGCTCAATTGCTTTTAATTTATCATCTAGCTACATAACACTTTAATTAAAACACCACTATAGTTAATTTATAACACTTCCAAGACCCTTATTGATGAGCTTATATTTTCATTTGAATTTAGTCTTGAAACTAGTTTATTCAATATTAATTTTTGATGTTCATATATATATATATATATACAAAAGAATGTGTTTTTCTTGATTGAATATTTGATTTTGAGCATTTGGAGCAAAAATGGAACGATCCAAATGGAAAAGGGTGGAATTTGAGATAAAAAGGTTCAACATGGGAACATTCAAAAATCTGAATCTATCAAAAAGTTCAATATGGCGTGCTTAAAAATCTACTATCAAACTTAAAAATTAACTTTCAAGTGAGCAAAAATTGTTCCAACTTATATTTTAACTCAAAACAACTTAAACACACTTAATAAATATAGTAAAAATGAATTAAAACTAAGTAATTAATCAAATCTTTAGCAATTTACTTAGTTAATAACACTTCACAACCATCACTCTTAGCTAAAACTCATATCAATACACTTAATTCTTATAAAATTTGAGTAAAAACTCAACTCTTCATATACAAAGTTACTCAACCAACTCTTTGCACAATAACTCATTTATCCAATTCTTTATGAAATAACTCAATTGAAATGAAACAATCAACTTAATCAAACATCAAAATTCAAGAAAAATAAACATTAGCAAATTATGGTACACAAACACATACCTCTCCAAAGGATTCCTCTCTTTCTCTTTTCTCTTTATTACTTATGGCTAATCTTTTCTACTATAGTGAATTTTCCTAAAACTTGCAATTAGAGGTGATTTTCCCTTTGATTCTTGCTCAATTTGATGAAAGAAAGAAGAAGAAGAGTGAAGTTTGGTGGTGGAGAAGAAAGTGGCGTGATATGAAGATGATAGAAAATGGGAGAGTCTTCCACACTTTCTATTTATCATATCTAAGAGCTTGATTGGGTAAGGCAAGCTCATTGTAGCTATGGTGTAACCTCTTCCTTAATTTTGATTTTAACTCAATTTTTAGTCCTATAAAACCATAAAAAATAGTTTCTCTAGTTAATTTAAAGTCTTATAATCTATATCTCACACCCTAATTCAATAAAGTTTCTTCTAGAGTCACAAGTGCATTTTCATAAATTTCTATCACTTTATGATTCTATTTCGACAATATCGATTTCATTTGAACCTAAAGAAAATTCTCAACTTTCTAAGTCACTTCCATTACTATACACAATCTGTTATCAATATTTATTAGAAAATTACTATTTAAAATTTCAACCTCACCATGACATAAATAAAAGACATGTTCCTTGTTTTTAGATTATGCGGGAAAAATCATCATTTAATAGGTTCTTTATTTCCAGTTGATGAGGAGCAACCAAAGTTTGTGCAATTATATGTTTTTGACACTGAAAATGAATTGCAAAATAGAATTTCTATTGTTTGATAGATATGTTTGATGAATACAACAAAATTGCAAAATCCTTCAGAATGACAAGAGACATGTTTAATGAGAGTGATCTTTTACCTTTGCATCTTAAATTAGTTGGTAAAAGAGTTAATGATGTTCATCAATACACTTCTCTAGTTTGCTCAAAAATTGCTAGTTTGTTGGTTGGTGATTTTAGATTTTTCAATGAAAATAGAGACATAATAATTGAATATAAAGATGGCAGATTAAAGAGAATTTGCAAATTTGCATCCAAGTTTAATGTCAATGCAATATCCAATTTTATTTCCTTTTAGGAAGATGGTTTCAGCATTGACATTAAGTATATCTCTCTCGGACATAGAAAAGGTTTGAAAAGAAAATGCATTATGATGCACGAATACTATGCCTAGTTACTGCAACAACGGAAATGAGATCAATCAGCTTTATTACTTGGTGGTCATTTATTTCAAGAACTTATCGTTGATACTTTTACATGTGTTGAACAAGAACGATTACATTTCATTAGAAGAAACCAAAAAAATTATGATATGAAATTTACATGAGGTTTTGTGATACCTTTTACCGTGGTGACCACAGCGCAAGAAACATTAGAAAAAGTATAATTTTACCTTCCTCTTATTCTGGCGGCCTAAGATATATGATGAAACATTATCATGATGCGATGACCATATATAAATTCAATGGAAATTTGAATTTGTTTATTACTTTCACTTACAATCCCTAATGGATTGAAGTTCAAAAAATAGCCGAACTTATAGTCGACCAAAGATATGAAGATAGATTTGATATCGTTAGTAGTGTTTTTAAACTAAAAGTTCAAAATTTAATTGATGATATCAAGAAAAAAAAATATTTTGGTAAAATTAATGCTTTGTTATATACTGTCGAATTTCAGAAAAGGGGTTTAACATATATACATAGCCTGGTGTGGTAGGTTCATGAACAAAAACCTTTAAGTTCAACTTAGACAAATAATTTTATATATGCTGAATCATCAAATAAAATAAGTGTTCCTGTTGGATATAAGTTATTGTCTGAATTCATGATACATAGTCTATGTAGACAATTAGGGCCTAATTCTCCATGCCTTCATAAGAATCGATGCTCAAAATATTTTCCAAAAAAGTTTTAGCCAGAAAAAATAATTGATTCAAGTGGTTTTGCCACTTATAGACGTCAAAATGATGGTTGTTACATCGAAAAAGGTGATATCAAGATTGATAATTGTTTTGTTGTCCCTTACAATAGAAACCTCCTAATCAAATATGAAGCACATTTAAACATTGAATTTTGTTACTATTTTACTTTAATTAAATATCTTTTTAAATATATAAATAAAGGTCCAAAGAGGATACATGCAGTTGTTGGGAGTTATAAACAAAACATAAATAGTAGAGATAATATTAATAATGTCGAACGAGATAAAATCAAAACATTTTTGGATTGCCATTATATTTCACCATGTGACATTGCATGGAGATATTTGAATTTCCTATTCATTACAGAGATCTTGTTGTAGAAAGATAAGTTTTACAATTGCCATATATGAATAACATAGTTTTTGAGGAAGGTAGCCATAAAAGATACATTGTAAATAATCCCGACTCATAGAAAAAAAAATAGAGAATGGATGTATACAAATCACTTATATGTAGATGCAAGTAGTTTAACTTATGTTGAATTTCCTACAAAATGGACTTGGGATGCAAAAGAAAATTGTTGGAATAGAAGAAAAAAAAAGGAAGAACAATAGGTATAATTTCTTTTGTACATCCAAACTCTGACGAGCTTTATTTTCTAAGAATGTTACTGAATATTATTAGAGGAACTAGTAGTTTTACTGAAATTAGAACAATTAATGGTGTGTTATATGAATCATTTAAATTGGCTTGCAATGTTATGGATTACTAGGAGATGACAAGGAATGAATTGATGTGTTAAAAGAGGCTCTTACTTGCACTTCAACCAGTCAATTAAGACATTTGTTATAATTGTAATAATTTTTTATGGTGTTCCTAATCCAAATAAATTATTTAATTTTTTGTAAGCACTTTGTCAAAGATATTGAATATAAATTGAAAAAACAATTGTCATTACCAAATTTATTTATTTCTGATAACTTTTAAAAAAAATGTTTTAATAGAATTGGAAATAAAACTTAATAGAAATGAATACTCTTTAGTTGATTATAATATATCAATTTCAAATGATTCTACATTGAATAATATTGCAAATAAATTAATTGCAGAAGAATTATCTTATGATATTTCTCGATTAGAATCTGAACACGATGAAATGGTGAAAAATTTAAATCATGAACAGAGAATTATTTATAATGCGGTCCTTCACTCAATTATATATAACAAAGGAGAACAATTTTTCATATATTGTCATGGAGGCACAAGAAAATAATAATAATAATAATAATAATAATAATAATAATAATAATAATAATAATAATAATAATAATAATAATAATAAACTTAGATCTAAATGTAAAATTGTTTTAGCCATTGTTTCTTTTAGAATTTCTACTATATTATAGCCTAGTGATTGAACAACTCATTCTAGGTACAAAATCCCAATAAATTTATATGACTTTTAGCTGAGATTATTGAAGAATGCTTATTAATTATTTGGGACTAAGCTCCAATGAATCAACATTATTGTTTTGAAGCAGTCAATAGGTCATTGAGAGATATTCCTTCTTCATCCGATGATGATATGGCCAATAAATGTTAGGGTCTCGCCTAACAATTTGTAAGTGTACAGGTCATAATCAAGTAATAAAGCGGTGAGTGAGCATCATTCCCACGAGGAAGAGTATTCTAAGTACTAAACAATTAAACAATTTATTATTTAGATGATAAATTGGTGTGAAAAAAACAAAATTAACGAAGATCAAAGCTAAATTAAACTTTGAACTAAATCTAATATTTTTGGCATTATTAGGGTTAAACCTATTCTTATTGATTAACTATGGATTTTCTAAAGTTTTAACTCAATTTTAATCTACTCTTAGTTATTGGTTGGACTCTCCTAAATTAAGATTTAGTCTTTCTTGAGTACTAAACCTAATATTAAATTTAACGTTGTGTCTACTCTCATGATCATAAGAAAATTAAGCCAACTTATTAAGATTTGTGAGAAACCATTGTATTAACCTCTTAAGTGTTTGCCCTATCTCTAGGCATAAACTTAGACCTAAAATTGTTACCTCCTTAAATTAATATTGTGTTTCTACTCTCGCTCCATTATATAATACCTTAGATCAATCAATTTTTGGCTAAATAATCAATCCATTAATTGATAATAGAATAATCAAGAGTAAACTTTAATTGAATCAAATTAAAAATAATTGTTCCATAGAAAAATGAAATAATCAAGGTTTAACGCTAATAGAATTTTTAGTTACTCATAATTGAAGTAAAAACTAAAAATAAAGAGTAGAAGATAGAAGACATAATTGAAGTTAAAACAAAAAGAAAATAAAATAAAACAAATTAGAAAGATCAAACTTGGATATAAGGGAGTCTCTAGAACTTGAATGGATCTTGAACAAAATTCTTTCTTCTCTTCAAAGCTAACTTTAACCTAAAATCTTGAAAATTACACTCTAAATTTATGTACCAATTATGAGGAAGATCTAGGGTATTTATAGGAGCTTAGGAAACTTATTTTGCAAGTAGGAAAATGTTAAGATGAGTTTAGAGGAGTTCCAATTGAAAAAAAAGAGTCAATTTTAGTTGAAGGAAAATAAATCCTAACAAAATAAGGAAGCTGTAAAATTTGTGTAGAAACTTTGAAGCAACTTTTCTGTCTAACAAAGTCTGAATCTGGGCTTGAGAAAGAATTGTAGCTGTCAATGTGTATATGAATTTAGGCTTTCGAATCATTCAATTTTGACTTAGGAAGCTCAAGTTACGACCTTTTGAAGTAAACTGGTATGGATAGAAATCCTATTCCGATTTGGATTCATAATTCTGAAATTTGTACAATTATTTGGTAAAAACAAACTTAGATTTGTACAAATAAGATCATTCAAAAAAACTTGAGATGTATTTTAAAAACTTCATGAATAACACTTTCTCATTCTAGAGCTCTAAAATCATTAAAATCTCAAGTCAAGCTTTAAATGTCAAATCTAACAAAGTATGAAAATCACATAATATGCCAAAAACTTTTTAGTTCCCATGGGCATGGCAATGGAAATCTACAACCGTGGGATTAAATTTGCTTCTAAATCTTCTTTGTCAAGTTCCAAATGAAGTTCATGAGTGTGGTATTAAGTGCCACGGGTGTGGGGTCTTGACCTTTTTTTTTTAGCCTTTTGCATCTTTTTCTTTAATTTTCCTCACCTTTTAATCTAAAACTCATATTTTGACACTTCCAAACTAAAATAAAATACATTCTAATTTAAACATAGAAAATATCAAGTTTAATTGAAAACAATTAAAAATAATGTTAGAATTATCTAGAATAATAGTCAAAATAAGACTCTATCAATAAATCATTTGGAGGTAAAACTACACTATTAAGAGGAGACTTTAGACAAATTTTGCCTGTAATAACCCACAGTAGTAAGGAAAATATTCTAAATGCATCAATAATGAGATCGTACTTATGGAAAATATTTACAGTATATAAATTGAAAATGAATATAAGGTTGAATAGGACTACGAATGAAATAACATCATTACAACTCAATTCATTTGTAAATTGGTTGCTAGATGTAGGAGATGGTAAAATAGAAACTAGAAATTTTGATTTATTTGATGATGAAAAATAATTGGATAAAAATTCCATCAAATTCTTTAATCAATTATGCTAATGATCTTATAACTAAGATAATCAACAGTGCATATCCAGATACTTTTTTTTTTATAACTATTCTTCTTTTTCATATCTCAAAGAAAGAGCAATAATGTCACCTTGAAATGAAATTGTAAATAAAATTAACAATGCTTATTAGATATAGTACCAAAAAGACAACATATTTGCCCCAGTTCTGATTCAATTTGTGATTATGCTATTAATATAGAAGAATTAGAATTATTTTATCCTATTGAATTTCTTAATTCTTTAAATCTTAATAATTTTCCTCATCATGAATAACATTTAAAGTAAATATACCAATAATGCTATTATGAAATATAAATCCATCAACTAGTTTATATAATGGAACTCGGCTAGTTATAATTCAATCAGGAAATAGATTAATTGAAGCATAAGTAATAACCAATTCTTTTGCAGGAGAAAGAGTGTTTTTACTTCGAATAACTCTTTATGCAAGTGAAAAACAAAATTTCCATTTACTTTGAAAAGAAGATAATTTCCTATGAAAATTTGCTACTTTATGATAATAAATAAGAGTCAAGGTGAAACACTAAAATAAATATAAATATATCTAGATAAACCTATTTTTACACATGGACAATTGTATATAGCTTTTATCTAGAGTTATGAATAAAAATGGAATTAGTATTATTATAGATGTAAATAACAAAGATAAAGATATAACTTTTTCTGGTTATACAAAAAAGTGGTTTATTATGAAACTTTTGAAAATTTAATTCAACATGATCCTTAATTTTTTTACTTCAATTAGTACATATTAGTAATTATTGTTAGTATTTTATACTTTATATATTCAATTGCAAACATGACGTGCATTCCGCTTGCAAGCATAAACAAAAATAGTAAAAATATTAAATTAAGGGCATGCATGCTCGAACTTGGGATTTTCTTAATCCATACAGTTCCAATCAAATTAATAGTTTGGAATTCCTGCTCATCGATGAATAGGTACAATCTTTTACTATTTATATTACATATTATAATTTTTTTTATCATAATTTATATTTTGATAAAAAATTATCTTCATAATTAATCAACTAAGTTGCCATTTCTTCTAAATGCATTACACATTTTCCATATTTTACAGGGTGATATAATATATGGAGTGGTGCCAGCAAATATAGCTAATCATTTTCGACCCATGTTAGTGCAAAGCAGTATCTAGTACATCTCTAGATTTGCAGTAGAGGATGCCTATAAAAATTATAAAATAAGTGACGAAGAATTCCATATTATACTTCTTCCAAATGCAACAATAAAAAAAGCCGATGATGATACTTATCCCATTCCATTAGACAAATTCCACTTTCTGTAATTTGAAGAACTTAGAGAAAATAAAAACCCAATCAATTATCTATGCGGTGATACTTATAAATAATATTTGTTATCATTAAAAAAATTAACTATAACATATTCGTATGATTCACGATTAACTATATAGTAAAGGTTATTGTTGTCTTTTTTTTTAACAGATGCACTAGGATAACTCATTATTATTGAAGGTACTATCCAAGTGAATACATAATATACTTAAATAGAAAATAACTCTCTATCTTCAGAATTTAAGGTAAATAATTATATCATTACAAAATAACTTTTAATGAGGACAAAAAAGTAACTAATATTGTTTTGATTATTTCAAAAAGAGGTGATAAATTAGCAATTTCCATTTGGGAAAAACCAGCTCTCAATTTTCCAAACGAGCAACTTCTGCAAGCAGCCATATTAACACCAATTATACTTGCATTTATAGGAATAACAGTCAAGATATTTCATAGTTATATTTTATTATCATCCTCATAATAATTACTATATAACCATAATAGCTCTACTATCGTTATTATAAATTATTAACACAACACCACTCATATCTTTATTTTAATAACAATTATTTTGTAAATGACACTGTACTCAATAGTACACCTGCAATGAAGATGTTTGTAAATCAAGAATTACCTGAAGTTGCAACATTTTTTAGTAGGTATGTTACATTTTTTCTATTTTCTAAATTAACTATACATTTCATAATTATATAAATGATAAAACAAATCATATAGCTTAGTTAAGCCGATAACAAAATTGATCAATTTAAAAAAAAAAGTCAAATTTGTTTCTTGATCTTGAAAGTGAAATAGAGATCAATAGAAAGACTATTGCAGAATTGTTGCAGCTAGATATTCACACTAATAGAGTAATTTCTGATCTTAACCTTAAAATAATATTTAGTTTTTAATTTAATAGCAAAATTACATGACAATTTAAAATAATTTTAATAATATTATATTTTAGGATATCAAATATACGTGTAAGGCTATAATTAAAGATATTGATTCCCTTGATGGGTGGTGGTATTAAGCTTGCCCTAGAAGATGAAGCAGTGTCTAAGAATATAATTTTCAAATGATATGCAAAAATTATGGAGATTTAGAAAAACTTTTAGTGCCATGGTAACTTCTTATATTCATCAAAAAATCTTATTTTATTATAGAATTATATTGTTATAGTATTTAAATAACTTTATAATATTAAAATTTATTAGGTACAAACTTAATATTATTATTGAAGATGAAATTGAAATTGTACGGTAACATCGTAAATTTTAGAGCTTTTTAAATAATTTATTTGGAGGTTAATTAGAGTATTGAGAGAAATATTGGTGATGTATATATTTAATACATACCTAGTGTATACATAGTATATACATATTATATTAATTATATATGTTGAATATATATTATATATTTGATATATATATATATGTGTGTGTGTGTGTAATATCCCAATGTGTGCCCTAGAAGTTTGGATAAATGTTGTTTGTTTGAATTAAATGTACATATGTTTTTGCAAAGGAAATGATTGTGTTAATGGAATGTATATGTTGTATATATGTTAATATATATAACATATATGTTGGTCAAATGGAGAGTCAAGGGAAGAAGATATTTTAATTTGGGATGTGTGAAATTACTAAAGAGGGCAAGAGTTTTAAAGGATATGTGAACAAATAGAAAAGGGCATTTAAGTAATTTTCCTTTTTAGAATGCATGGTGGAGATTTAAAGAGATGATAATTTGATTTTTTCTTCATTTCTTCTTCTCTTTCCCATATGTTGGCCGGCCATTTCAAAGGAAGGGAGCAAGAGTGAGATTTGTTTAATTCAAATTCAATTTGAAGGAAGAATCAAAGGTTTAAGTTGGAGATTTGTGAAATTTCTTCAATTTAGGTAAGTACTCTCTTGTTTCTTTTTGTTATTTTGAAGTTGTGTATAAGATGAGTTATAGTTTGTTGATATTATGATTTGATGTGTTTGAGATGTGTTTACAAGTGTTGAAATTGATTGTAAGTTAAAAGAAATTGAATTGGTGTTGGTTTTGGTTTTGTTTTGAAGATGGTGAGTTAAGTGGAGGTTGATGGTGAAAGATCAAGAGTGAAGTTGGTTTTAGGGTTTTGAAGTGGTAAATGATTATATGTATGGTTAATGTGGATATTGTGTTAAACATGCAAAATAAGTGTTAATGACTTTGATTACATTCATTTGAATGAGTTTATGTTGTGCATAATGTGTTTAATTTCAATCAAAAGAGTGTTGGCTATGGTTAGGGTTTTTGTTCATAAGAGACACGACCAAACCTAAGAAGAGACACGGCCAAAACTAAAGGATTTTTGAGAGACACAGCCAAGTCTATGGAAATTTGGCCGTGTTGGATGATTTTTGGAGAGGACACGGCCGTGTCCCTTGCCCATGTTTGATTCTGTTGCTTTTGGTTGAGAGACACGGCCACAAGCTTGGCCGTGTCCCTTGAGTGTGTTGGTTACTGTGTTTGGTTTTTGTTCTTCTTGCATTGATGAGATTGAACATACATTTGATTATGCATATGATACTATATGAACAATGTTATGTTATATGCATTGTGAATCTTGTGAATGATAAGATGCTATATGAAATGATATGAGGCCATTGTGATTGGTTATGATAACTCAAATGTGGTGTGAAGCCATTGTAATTGGCTATGATGATTCCATTGAAAGAACATAAGGCATGTTTGCCTAATTGATGATGAGATTTGAGAATGATATAATAAATGAATTGTGTGTCTAATGTGTTATTCATTTTCAGAGTTTTGTTATTGGTGGCATGCCTATTGGTAACATTCTCTTGAAGTTAGGTTGGATTTGATCCTTGAAGCCTAATTGAGATGTTACAACCCTTGAAGCTAGGTTGGGTTGGTTCTTGAAGCCAAGTTGGGTTGATACTTAGCATGCTTTGTTCCCCTTGAAGCTTGGTTGAACCTAATCCTTGAAGCCTAGTTGGGTATATGATAATGATAAATGTGATAATAAAACCGAAGCAGTAACTCTGAAAATTGAATGGCATATTAGAGTGTTTTGGGCCCATGCTTGTCTTTGTATATAATGTGATTCTTGAATGGTAAAATCATTGGAACTATGAAGATGTAATATGAATATTGTTATGACATTGAATGTAGTGTGATGTGATAATGTGATGTGCTTTTATGTGTATGGTTGATGAAATATAAAGGTGTGATGTTAGCTTTTCGCCTATGATGTTAACTTTATAATTTAGATGTGTAACATTGCATTGCCTTAAAGTATAGTGTTGGTATATTTTGTACTACTAAGCCGATGGCTTAGCGCGATAGTGTTCAATCGCGCAGGTGACAGAGTTGAACCTGAGAGTTCTTCGAGACCGAGTGAGAGTAGACATTGAAGAGTTCATTTTGGGACTTAAAGATCAGAGAAGAGCTGCCAATCATGTATATATTCTATGTTTTGTAAACTTTGATTTATAACATATTTGTAATAACTTCCGCTGTGAATTAATAAATGTGTTTATATATGGTGTCTTTTGGATTTCTTTTAAATGATTGAGATTGTTTTCACTTATTTACAAAGGTATTTGTTGTGTCTTTTTAAACTGTGGTATTTTCTATATTCAGTATACGTATATTACGATCGTTTAAGCATGCTTGGTACGTATACGGGATATAGAGGTGTTACAGTGTGTGTGTGTGTGTGTGTGATGCATTCATAAGTTATACTTAAAGTATACATAGGATACACATTATATATATGCATGAGTAAAATATACAAAAATATATATTACATATACATAATATATGTACATTACATAAATATATATATAACAATATATGTAACATATAAGTAAAATATATATGAAATATACATATACATAAAGTATTTATAACATATAAATGGATATTTATGGATGGGAAGATGGAAAAATAGTGAATAAATAAATGAAAAAGAAAAAGAAAGTCAAAGTAAGGAAGAAATACTTTGTGGAGGAATAAAGGAGGAAAAATAAATAAATAAATAATTAATTTAATATATATGGATAGTAATTAAGAACAAACAAAATAACAAGCCATCTTCTTCCTTCCTCCACGGTGGTGGCCGAACCAAAGAAAAGAGAGAGAGGGAGAGGGAGAGAGAGAGAGAGAGAGAATTCCTTCCAAATACTTCAAATTAATTAACTAGAAATTCAAAAGGTTTCAAGTGAATTTTAAAGAGAAATTAAGAAAGACAAGTAAGTATTTTCTATTTCAAGCTTATTTTCTTTAGTTTAAAGATTATGTAAGATTTGGATAGAGAGAGAAAGTGTGTTAAATTGCTAGATTAAGTAGAAATGATGTTAAAATGATGAGAATATGATGAATTGTTAGTTGATTAGTTGAAATGAACAGAGTTGATAAATTTAAGATTATGGAAGGATTATGTGTAAATTGGGTTTTAATTTAAGTGTTCATAATTCTCGTAATGTATTGGTTTAGTGTTGTTTTAATGTAAATATGATGATTTTATGGTTGAAAATTTAACATGAGAGAGTTTGGTTAAATTTAGGGTTATAGACCTATTATGTGAAATTAGAATTTTTAATATGGATGATGGTAATTGTTGTAATGAGATGAATTAATATTGTTTTAATGCAAATGTTATGATTTTTTAAGGTTGAAAATGTGATATGAGCAGACTTTAGTGAAGTTAATGTTAATAATTACATTATGTGAAAATTTGAATTTTTAAAAGAGATTTCCATAATTATGGAAGTAAATTATGTTATATTGATGTATAAGTAATATTTTTATTGTTAAATATTGAAAATGAGCTTGATGGAATTAAGTTTAAGAAAAGTAGTAAAGGATGAATTTAGAGTGTTAATGGAATTTTAATGAAAATTGAATAAATAATGAAAATTTGATAATCAATGAGTATGTAAGTGACTTTAAATAGATAATATTGCTTATTGATGGATTATGTATGTGTAGGGTAAAGTGATAAAAGAGGAGAGATTTATAATTTGGCTTGAGAATGAAAAAGGAGGTTAGAACATATTACTAAACGTTGTATTTTCATTAAATGTAAGTAATCATTATGAATGTATAATGTTTTTGTAAAACATGATTTCACACATAATCTATATATTGTGGCATAGTTATGTGTGTTGGGTGTCACGTTGGTAGCAATCCAATGTGGATATATATATGCGATGTGTTGTCCAATGTGGACACATTTGTGTCTTACGTAAAAAAAATGTGGGAGTTAAGTCATGTTGTGATGTGACTTATGAAAATGCAATGAATAAAAATATAGAAAAGTGATAAAAAGCAAAACAATATGAAAATGTGAGGTAGAAGTGATTATGATAAGGTTGATCACTTGAGACATGTAATAATGTGATGTAATGTGAAAGTGATCAATGACTGAGTTGATCACTTAAAAAGTGTGAAAAAGTATTATTATATGATTGTAACTCTATACAATTACTTGTACAGTACTGTTGAGATTGATTATACATGCATTGATAGACCTAAGTAGTACTAGGTCATATGATGAGATTAAGATTGAGAATGGGCCTAAGCAGAGTTGGGTTGTGAAATTGATATTATAATTACTTGACTTGATAATTGTATAGGAGTGGCTTGGCCCAAAGTGTGTTGAATGTAATGTAAGTATGTATGAATATGCGTGTGTTATGTAAAAACTACAAATTGCAGTATAAGTTGTTAATTTGTACATATATATATATGGTGAATTAAAAATAAATGGTGATTATAGTGATATTGTAATTTACATCACGAGAAAGGCATTTAAATATATATATATATTATTGTTGTGGTATTTAAATATATATTATTGTTGTTTATATATACCACTAAGCTGCATGGTTTAGCGCGGTTGTGTGAATTGCACAGGTAGTAGAGTGGTCCAGAGTGAGTGGAGATTAAAATGTTTGTTTTGCCACAAGGCCAACCGTAGTAGAATTGCATACTTGTATAGTTTCTTTTACTATTATATACTTACTAACTGGGGTTTTGAGCACATTAAAATGTTTTGAAAAATGTTGCATTTATACATATGTAAAGGAGACTAGTGATATTTTTTAAAGTATGTGAGTTTTATATGTAGTGCTTGGATGTAAAAGAAAATCTTGTTATGTAATTAAATGAAGTGGTGATTTTGTAAAATTATTGGAGATTGATTGATAAATATTTAGGAGTGAAATTTGTTTTGCTGGTTGTATTTGTTGTTGTTTGGAATTTATTGTAATTATAAATAAAACTATGACAAATTTTTTCTAAAAAGTTTTCCTATAATGCTTTCTAATTTTACTGTATATAAATACTATGCATTAATAAATTTAATTTTTAAAAGTGTAATTATGTTGTAGAATGAAAGTAATGAGATTTTTACAGGTAATTATGGTGGCATTTTTATGTTTTATATATGCACTTTATATATGCGAGGTATATATATATTATATGTATATAGGATATAAAGATGTTTATATATACTATGCATAATATCCAGACATCTTACTGCAAGTTTCATTGGAATTCCTCCCAACAATTTAGTTTTTACAATAAAAGGCAGTTATCATATTTCTCCAATGATATCAAAAATATGTGGTCTTGAAAAAAATATTTCAATTAATGATTAAGGATCGAGTACAAGATTTGTCTCAAATGGCATTTAAATTGTTCATAGTTTTAGAGAAGGCTTACCAACACCAAAAAAGAATCTCTAAGCCCATATTCTGTGCATTCAAACTCATTCAACTACTGCTTGTAGAACTCCTATAACAAAGGTGCTAGATATTTTAGTCATTGAAACATCTGAATCAATAATTACCTCAAAATAAGTTGATGAACATGAAGAGAATAAATTAACTGCCAAAAAAGCATGAATTTTCTTTAAAATTTATTTATATATATATTTTTTATTCAAGATTTATTCATTCAAAAAAATCAACTATTCTCTTCATATCGAATTTTAATTATTATTTTCATTTTGTAAAAAAAAAATTCCTTCTAAAATTACAGCAGTAGTAATGAATAAAGTAATCTTAAATATCTTTTGTCATACCATATTGGTTTTTTCAGATTGATGCATGCCTAAGATTCTTCACAGGGAGTGAAACTTTTGGGCTATTAGCTTTTGTTGTTGAAGGTTTTTAGGTTTTCTTATAATATAATTATGTTTTGTCTCTTCTCTTTAATATAGGTTGAGAGAACTGAGTTTTTGCTATATATAGTTGTTGATAACTCCTAAATAGTTCTTCTATTATATATTAATATATAGCTATCTTCGTCTAATATTGTACCCTAAGAAATATAATAAAGTTCAGCTTAATTTTTGTATTTAAGTAAAATATTTTCTATGCATTTTATACTATTTGTACGTTTTAATAGTTGTCTTAATATGATTTATGAGAATAAATGGGATGATGACAAGGAAAATATGTATTGTACGACAAGCCAACATGTGCCAATTTTCAAAAACGGGATGGAGAAAACCAAAAAAGAATGAAGAGCCTACAATGAAGTAAGTTTTTGAAACTAAATATCAAACAATAAAAATATAAAAAATATATAGACATTCTGAAGCAACATGAGGGTTTTTCTAGAGTATAATATTAATTTTGATCAAGCTTCATCGAATCACACCAGCTTGTTTATCTAATGATATTCTCCGTCTTCTCCACTGTTGTTGATTCCCTTTTGTTCACTGCAATATTTCTTGGCTTCCTTGTAATAGGTCCGATTCATGTTGCTTCTTTTCCTATTCAATGAAGGTCTCCGTGCTTCTTGGATTGATACAATTAGTTGCATAATTTTTAACTGGAATCCTCGATTTTGTTATAACTCACTCATAGAAACCCATATCTGGATTCATTTCATGTTTTTTTTTTTTTTCATTATTTTAAGTTTTTAAATTTTAGTCTTTTTATTATGTAAAAGTTTCATTTTTTTTTAAATGTAAAGTGAATCACCCGTTAACTCTACTAATTTCAAATGACAGGTCCCAAATTGTCCGAAAATTAAATATTAAGGGCTGCTCACACAAATTTCATAACACCCACATTGATTTTTTGTGCATAATATATGCACCAAATTGAAAATTACCTCAACGATATGGCATTTAGGCCAACAAAATATGAAGAGAGATTTCAAATGTCAACAAATAATTCATTGAAAAAATCTTGCAAATCACCAGCTAATTTTACAGTAAACAAATTTACTTGGTTTTTACAAAAAATCAAACACATTCGTTAAGTAATATATATATATATATATGGATCAGGACCAGCTACCTGTACCATAGATTTGTCTTCAAATTCATCTTAAAAATATGTGTTTCTGGGGTAGTTTCACTCCCAAATTGAAGATTGTGTGGCGCAGCTTGACGAGTATGCTATAGGAAGAAGATCGTTCTACAGTAAGAAGAGAATGGAGATAAGTTACGCGCTACATTTTGATGTAAAACGCCTCACTCCAAGTTAATGAATCACTTTGTATCATTACGCTGCGTTTCAATAATGAAGTTGTGGAGCGTTTGAAGAAAGGCGCGAAATTATTTCAGCAATTGAAAAACTTGTAGAGGAAGTTCTTCAGTACATGTACAATCAGCAAGTTTGTTAGATTTTTGTAGATATTTTCAGTCTTTCAGTTACAAATGTTTGGTCGTCAGATTCTTCTGTTTCTGATTGTCTATAAATAGACTTTTCTATATCAATTTCGGTAGATTGAAATAGACAGTAATTTCTTCAGTTTTGTTTACTCTGAATTCTTTCATGGTACCAGAGCATCAAGGTTTTCTTTGATTGATAATCATTTCTTTCCTTTGATCTTGTTTGTTTGAGATTTGGTATTTTTTTTTGAAACACAATATGGAAGAAACATGAACTCAGAAGAACCAGATAACTGAGATTACCAAAGGTATTGGTAATATCAATCCTTTTGTTTTGCAGAATTCGGATAATCCAGCGATGGTGCTGGTTACTAATCTTTTGGATGAAAATAACTACCTTGCTTGGAATCGCTCCATGAAGATAGCTCTAAAGGCCAATAATAAACTGGATTTCATTGAAGGAGGAACAAAATTACCAAATCAAGACACAGATAATACAAGCAATGGAGTAGGACTGATTCAATGGCGATATCATGGATTTTGAACTCAATGAAGAAGGAGATAGCAGAGGCTTTCATTTACACAGCATCTGCAAGAGAACTCTGGAAGGAAATTGAAGAAAATTTTGGAGAATGTAATGGACCAAGGATTTTTCAATTGCAGGGAGAAATAGCTATGTTCAAGCAAGGTAATTCTTCTGCGAACACTTATTATACAAAATTGAGGAAGCTTTGGGATGAATTGAATTGTCTTAGTCCTATACCTAAATGCACTTGTGGAAAATGTGATTGTGAGGCTGGCAAGATGATGGATGAAATAATTACAATGAATAAGTTGATGCAGTTTCTTTCAGGCCTAAATGATGTCTTTGATAATTCAAAGGCACAGATTCTAATGTCAGATCCACTCCCTTCGATAAGTAAGGCTCATGCCTTGATATTGAGGGTTGAGAGACAGAGGATGACTAATCTGAGTTTTGATGAGGAGGTTGAAGGAAATGTTATGTTTGTCAGATCTGGAAACTTTGAACAGCAAAATCAAGAAGGACATGGTCGAGGCAATTATAAAAGGAAGGATTACATTAGGAATGAGGATAAATTCTGTGAGTATTGCAAGAGATCTGGTCATTTCAAGGATGCTTGCTTCAAGCTAGTTGGAATTCCAGAATGGTACAACGAGCTCAAATTGAGAAGACAGAAGGAGCAAGCAAGAGTGCAGGTGAATCTAGTTGAGAAAGAGCAGACTGATTCTAAGGCACAAGAAGATGTGAACTGGAAAACTCAACTAGACGTGGCAGAGCTCATCGAACAAGAAGCTTCAAAATATATGACGAGTAAGCAAGTGCCTACTGATTGTTTCACAAACTTTGCTCAAATAGAAGAGTTTACAGGTAATGCTACAGTGCTTAAATCTGTTGAAAATTTAAACAAATCTTGGATAATTGATAGTGGAGCATCACATCTATTTGTGCAAATAAACAATTTTTCAGTAGCTTATATTTCATTTCACAGCCTGTCAAAGTTCACTTGCCTAACAAAAATGTAGTACAAGTTACTTATCTTGGTACTGTGTTTTTTAAACCAAATTTATTGCTTCAAAATGTGCTTTACATTCCCAATTTTTCTTATAACCTGATTTCTGTCAGTCATTAAGTCATCAAAATCATCTTGATATTAGTTTTAATGATTCCCAATGTATCTTGCAGGACCTGAGGAGTAGAAGCATAGTAGCTACTGGAAAACTTCTTAGTAATTTGTATGTGATTGATATAGAAGACTTTGATCATAATAAATGTAATCAAACCTTTAGTACTAATATCAGTATCTCGAATTCTTGTTCTGTGAACCAAGTCAGTTCTGTACAAGATTGGCATAATAGGCTTGGTCACCCATCTTCATTTGTACTTTCTCATTTACAATTCATAAATAAAGATGTTGAGTTTTTGTGTGAGACTTGTCCATTGGCTAAACAAACCAGGAAAACTTTTCCCATTAGTGTTAATGGAGCTGAAAAACCATTTGATCTATTACATGCAGATATTTGGGGTCCTACAGTACAAGATGACATAACTGGTGTTAGATTTTTCTTGACCTTAGTAGATGATCATACAAGATGTGTTTGGACTTTTTTACTTAGATACAAATCACAGGCTATACCCACATTATCTAGATTCTTTAAAATGGTCAATACTCAGTTTGAAAGGAAGATAAAAGTTTTGAGAACTGATAATGGAGCAGAATTCCTTGGGAACCCAGTGTCAAACCTTGTCAACAAACTATGGAACCCTTCACCAAAGAACTTGTATCTACACTCCACACAAAATGGAGTTGTAGAGAGAAAACAGACACATTTTACAAATTGCTAGAGCTCTCCTTTCTGAATCTCACTTACCAAGAACATTTTGGGGACATGCTATTCTTCAAGCTTCTTTTTTGATTAACAGGCTTCCTACTGTCATTTTAAAGTGGAAGACCCCGTTTGAACTATTGTTCTTCGACTACCAGACTATAATTTGATTAAGGTGTTTGGGTGTTTGGTGTTTGCTAAAGATAATACTCCTAGGAAGTCTAAGTTTGATCCTATGTCAATTAGGAGTGTTTATTTGGGACAATCAGTGGGGCAGAAAGCATTCAAGTTGTATAATCTACAGACACATTGCATTTTTACATCTAGAGATGTTCAATTCTATGAACATGTGTTTCCTTTTGCTTCTGTCAATTTACCAACTACACCTACTGCGTCTCATACCTTAACTTGTCCTATGACAGAAGATAGCAACTTCAATTCTTCACCTAACCAACAATCTTTACCCAATTTCTCTCCTGTTCAACCTTTATCTAGTGATTGTAATTCATCTCCTTTATCTCTTTCACCTAATATTCCTTGTTCTCTGATCATCTGCATTAGTCATGTACTCAGATTTCAAGAAGTTCTCCAGTAGACACTCATGCTCCTTCTTCAGGCACATCTTTTCATCCTTCTTTATTTCATGTATCTTCTTTACCTCAGACTAGGAAAAGCACACGAATCTGCAAGCCTCCTATTTGGCTTCAAGATTTTGAGACAAATTTTTCAACCCTTGATTCTTCTTTTCCTTCTTCTGTTACCACTGCTACTGGATATTGTTTGCCTGCACATACTTGTTTTCTTGCTCAGCCGTCAACTATTCATGAGCCTCATTCCTATTTAGAAGCCATTAAATATCCAGAGTGTGTTCAAGCAATGCAACAGGAGCTTGATGCTTTTGAGGAAAATCAGACTTGGCAGTCAACTTCTCTTCCTCCAAACAAGAAAGCCATGGGGTCCAAATGGGTTTTTAAGTTAAAATTGAAAGCAAATGGAACTATTGATAGGTGTAAAGCTGGCTAGTTTCCAAAGGTTATAATCAAGTTGAAGGAGTGGACTTTGTTGAGAGTTTTTCACTAGTGGCCAAAACAGTTACTGTAAGAGTTTTCTTAGCCTTAGCAGCTGCTCACACTAGGCCATTACATCAACTTGAAGTTAATAACGCTTTTCTTCATGGATTCATAGAAGAAGAGCTTTACATGAAGCCCTCAGAAGGATATTCTAAGGCTACTGATCGTCAAGTTTGCAAATTAGTTCGTTCCTTATATGGCTTGAAACAAGCCTCTAGACAATGGAATACTGAATTCTCCAAGCACCTTCAACATTATGGTTCCACCCAATCTGCTCATGATCCTTGTTTATTCACATTAGCCAGAGAGTCTTATTTTCTTGCTCTTTTGGTATATGTTGATGATGTTTTGATCACAGGGACTTCAGAGCAACAGATTATTCATGTAAAATCATTCTTGCATCAGGCTTTTACTATAAAGGATCTTGGTCATGCCAAGTATTTGGTGGGTATAGAAATTGCAAGAGCATCTACTGGACTTTTTATTAACCAGAGGAAATATGTTACTGATCTTATTCATGATGCTGGTTTATCTACTGCTAGAGCTGCTGCCACTCCTATCACAAAAGGAGTTTTGTTATTTGCAAATGAAGGAGCCTTGCTTCCAAATCCTCAACCTTATAGAAGACTGATTGGGAGGTTGCTTTATGTGGGATTCACCAGGCCGGATGTCACGTTTGTTGTACAACAACTCAGCTAATATGTTCAGAATCCTAGGGATACCCATTGGAACTGTGCTCTCCATGTGCTTCGATATTTGAAGGGAATTTCAAATAAAGGACTTTTTTATCCCAGTAACAACTCCCTTCAGCTTAAAGCCTATTGTGATGCTGATTGGGCTGTCTGCAGAGATACTCAATGGTCAATTACTGGCTACTGTGTATTTTTGGGTGGAGCTCTTGTTTCCTAGAAAACTAAGAAGCAGAATACTGTCTCCAGATCTTCAGCAGAGGCAAAGCATAGGAGTATGGCTAGTACAGTTTGTGAGCTTTAGTGGTTGGCATATCTTCTTCAAAATTTTCGGCTTCCAGCTCCAACAAAGGTTCCTTTATGGTGTGATAACCAGACCGCGGTTCGCATTACTGCTAACCCGGTTTTTCATGAACGCACTAAGCACCTGGACATTGATTGTCATATTGTGCGTGAGCAGTTTAAATCTGGGCTTATTCTTCCTCAACATGTTCCTTCTTCACAACAATTAGCTGATGTTCTTACTAAAGCTTTAGCTGCACCTCAGTTTGATCTTCTTTGTTCCAAGTTGGGTCTGTTGACTCTTCAACCTACCCAACTTGAGGGGGGTATGACGAGTATGCGAGAGGAAGAAGATCGTTCTGCAGTAAGAAGAGGATCAAGATAAGTTATGCGCTGCGTTATGATGTAAAACGCCTCACTCCAAGTTAATGAATCACTTTGTATCACTACGCTGCGTTTCAATAATGAAGTTGTGGAGCGTTTGAAGAAAGGCGCGAAATTATTTCAGCAACTGAAAAACTTGTAGAGGAAGTTCTTCAGTACATGTACAGTCAGCAAGTTTGTTAGATTTTTGTAGATATTTTTAGTCTTTCAGTTACAAATTTTTGGCTGCCAGATTCTTCTGTTTCTGATTGTCTATAAATAGACTTTTCTGTATCAATTTCAGTAGATTGAAATACACAGTAATTTCTTCAGTTTTGTTTACTCTGAATTCTTTCTCAGCTCACCTATCTGCTTATTAGCTTTACTGAAGTGAAGACTTCAATAAAGATGTACTGTGCTCTTGTTTTCTTTTTCACATTACTAGCAAAAACATGAATAGGCCATGCGGTTCTTCTTTGAGATATACGGGGAGAAATAATTGGTGACCGATGCAGAGGTACCTGGAATGTTGGCCGGAACAAGTATTTGTGTGTTGCCTGAAGCTATTCTCTTACCAGCTACATCAGCATAGAATAGGCCAGATATGGCTGGTACAAAGACATCACTCCGAGAACAAATGTAGAAGTCTATAACTTTTTCAAACTCTGAATCTTCTGAATTAAAAAACTTCGCCTTTTTATCTTTAGCCATTATACTTTCCTGCAATAATTTTCCATAAACAGATACACAATAACAGTCATTTCTCTGATCAACATCAAAGAATTCTAGCCTAGAAACAGATATACAATAAAAATAGATTAATTGAAATGGAAATAAAATGTCTCACCTTTGTATAGGTTTTTGGAAATATTTCCTTGAGAACATCAAGCCTGTCATCCCATCTGGACTGAGTTAAATAGATTGTGGTATCCTTATCAAATCCAATCTTCCTCAAAAATAGGGCAATTTCCTGAGGACTGTAACAATTTTTGGCTCCACCAGCACCGCTTTCGTGGCAACTCTTTTTTCCTAATATCTCAACTCTCAAGTCCACAGCAATAAACCGGCCATCCGATTTGAGACTTAAAGTTCGCAACCACTCAATCATGGAGTCAACCACTTCATTAACCTCTGGTTGCAACTCTAAAACTCCAAACATTGCCAAACAAGCAACTGAATCACTGTTACTCTTTTGTGTGGTCTTTCTCATATTTACTGAGGGAAAGTAAGTAGCCAGTCTTATGTTCCCCTTTGTTCTAAAGACAGGTTCAATTAGTTCTGAGATATGATCTTCTGTAACACGATTAGGGACCTTGACAACAGCAAAATCTCGAATTGATATATCATCAGGTAGATCCTTTACAACTTTAACCACCCCATCCAGACTATTCACAAATTTATCCACGTCATATATTTCTTCAAACTTCCTGGAATTTTTTTTTTTAACTTTGTTAGTATACAGTCCAAAAAACTTCCACCTAGGATTAATTTAATATTTCAACCATCATAATCTAATTTCTCTTGAAATATGGTTTTAAAGCACATTTCATCAAGACCGGGTTGCTTCTCTAAATATTGTGCAGAAAAATGGAGGCTTATATAGCCTTAAGCACTGTCAATAAGCCAAAAATGAACAAGTCTTGAAAATTGAAGAATCATAAGCTACATCAAAATAAAAATAATCCTGAAGGATCGTTGGCAGGGACGTGCCAAGATTGTTAGAGCAGGGACAGAAGCAAGCATCTCAGTCGAGTTTCCACTCATAATGTATCAAACTTAACCCATTGAATAAAAAAAATATCTCAATAAAAAATAAGAAACAACAACAGCATTAATGATCTTTTTCCTAGTAGGCTAAAGTAGTAAGCGTGATATCAAATCAACTAGGAATAGAAAGCCTTGATTCCTTTTCAGGAATTTACCAACAAATTATTCTCATGAATAAGTACAACAATAGTAAAAATGGTTATACCCAGCACGTACACAATTCAAAGAAACCAGATATTTTACTGACACATTGATGCAGTCCCATGAACACTAACCTCAAATCACCTGGCATGTTTCCTCTAATGTCAGGAAGTACAAGAGTTCCTCCTACATATTTTGCAACCACCACTGCATCAGCAATCTGAAGAATGAACAAAAGAAGATAAATATTGATGGGAGAAAACACCAGAAAAGAAAAATGAAAACAGACAGCAAAACGTAGACATCATCCAAAGAAATTGAAGTTAAAAAGAAGTTCAAGAATCTGTAGTTAAATAAGAAACTATTATAAGGGGCACACGATCGTTAAGCAGGCACAGGATACTAATACAATATTTAAAAATAGGATACAGGAAGCAACATTATGCTAACAGAACGTAAAAAGAGTGATAAAGGGAAATGGATAAACAGAATGAATTAACTAACTTCAGGAATAATATATTGAATCCCCGCTTTTATCAGCTAAATAAAAGGAAAAATAAATAACTATGCTTTTATTAGTGAAGTAGAGAAACACATATCTCAAGAAGAATAACATAGAAAACCTCTCTTTCCCTTCTCATCAATTCAGAACTGCTTGTGGCCATTTAGATCATGGAACATGGATAATTTCCATTCATAATTGCTCCCTCAATCAAGAGCCCTAATGGTTAAATTCAATTGATCCTAGGGAATCAACAGAAAAAATGCTTGTTTCCATTACTAATGAAGCATTTCGGAAGCATTACACACAATCTCCTCAACTAAGCAACATTCAGAAAACAACATTTAAAAGGATGAACATCCAACTTATACCCATTAAACTGCATTAGAGGGGAAATTTTTCAAGAAGCTAGTTAAATTTACATTAACATTTTACCAGTGGTGCCCTTTATACCTCTAATCCCAAATTAACAACACCCTAGCTACAAGAACAACTAATTCTCCTTTAATGCAACATAAGAAGTGTGTGCAGAAGCTTCTTTTTCCTGACAAGTGATTAGTATTACATTTCAGATTCTGTAGTCTCATTTGGCACCAGTGTCGGAAAAAGAAAGAAAGTATTCACAGGATCAGAATCTATAGAATAAGGATTAACATATAAAATAGCAAAAGTTCAGAATCCTAATCCAAGAGCTTCAAGAACTGATGATTGGCTTTTCTACTCTGAAGTCCTCCCATTTTTTCATTTTCAAATCCTAAAGGCAGCCAAGACAGATCAGCTAAAAAAATAATAATAATTTTTATTCCCCAAGCATTAAATTTATCCTGAGCCCAATTTTGGTCAACCAAACAAAATTTAGCCAACACCCAAAATTATACTAGCTGTACTGCTCACACAACGCCAAAGCAAATGTTTCACAGTTTCTCGTCAAATATACAGAAATAGCATTTAGGGAGCAAACAGAATTATATAAAGACAACTTTTTGATTATACTAGTAAAAATTAGCCACTGATTATGAAAAAAGTTATTTTCTGAATTTTTTTTTAATGTCAACATGCCATAGTGATTCTTTTTCTTTTAAAATGTAACATGTCTGTTATACATAGAAAAATATCCAAGTTACCATTGACAAAGAGCAAAGAGGAAGAGATTTTAGCTGCTTTTGTGCATTACTTCAGTTAACTAGCACAACACAAGTAACTACATTTTAATGATACCTGTGAGATATGATATTCTGGGCCACTAATTAATGAAAAAGTGACAAACCCTTTTGGTTGCTCTACTTGATCTGTTAGCCAAGAAAATATTAATCCATAAGCAGTGGAAAAGAAACATTATACAAATGAACATGTAAGTGCGTCCGTGTATGCATCCAAATGAATAAATTTTATACCAAAATTTGACTCTTTCTAACATGGTTTTAGCTCTTGAGTATTCTCCATCCAAGGTCCATTACTTGTCGTCGAAAATGCAACAAGACCATGCTCTGTTACCTTCCCACTATCAAATTCAGCATCTGTAGCTCCTCCCAGAAATTTTTCCTTTACAACACAAAAGTTTCATCAAATAATAATACTAATAATATGATTAATTCCTGAATAAAAAGTTTCGACGAGCTCCAATTTTAAACTTGAAAGAAACAAATGTCATTGCAACAAGTAAATCAAGAGACAAATCAGTTGTTTTTTCCATGGTCCATTTTTTGTTTTCCCAGGGGGAGAAAAATAAAAAAGAAACAGTGGTTCAATTTCTTTGTATTATCATCATCATCATCACCATAATCACCATAATCATCAACACCATCATTATTATTATCATTTGCTGACTCGAACATCTTAGAATTTAGATATTAATCCCAATTTGTAAGGACATAAATCAACAAAAATTGCTTACAGAATAGAATATAAATCTATAGAACAGTAACTTCACCTGAAAAGATCTTAACAAAATTAAATATTAAAAAAAAAACAAAGAAAATGAGAGTAATGGGATTTTACGAATGAAAGGGAAATTGAAAGAATAAGCAGCACAAAAGGCCTTAAGCAGATCTTAAATTGTAAGAGTATAGACTGAAAATGAAAACAATTTAAAGATCTAAGACAGCGAAATAGAAAGAGAGAAAGAGAATCAAACATACTCCAACAGAATCAAAATGGTCTCTCTTGATCATGTTCCCAAGCATTACAAACATAGTGAGTGTGAGTACACCAGCAACAACTTGTCTCAAATCAACCCCCATTCGCAGAGCTCTTTTTCTGAAAAACAAAAAAGAAAAACTTGGAAACCTTGAAGAGAAAGAGAGATTTCAAAGCAAGCAATTAAGGGTGGTTTTCGGTTAAACGTTTTGTAGCATTATGTGTAAGATAGAAAGAAGACATGTAGCTGAAATGGAAAGTTTAACAACAGGGACAGAAGGAGAGAGTGACAAAGCATAAAACATATTATGGGTTTTTTTGGAGAGGGGGGTGGGGGGTGGGGTAGAGGGATTTTGATTTGGTGCTGCTGGTGGTGGTAGGCCTCTAAATTATCACTTCTCTACAGGTTAGAATTTAAATTAATAATGCCTGATGGATCAACTTTTTATATTCTGAAAATATTGCATAATCTCATTTTTAATTTTTTAAAAAAATATTTTTCTCTATGTAATACACTAAACAGTCAGTAACAAAATTATCTCCTAACTTATTGTGCAAATCTGTCTTGATAATGTTCGTGGCTGAAAAAGCTCTCTCGACGATAATAATTGCAAGAAGTAAGACTAAAATTAACTTGATCAGCAGATATACCATAGAAAATATAGTATCATAACCTGTCTCAACCATTTTCTGAGCAAGAACTCCAATATCATCAATGTCAGAGAAAGTTACATTTCTTTTAAAATTAGCAATGTAGATATTAAGTTGATCTTCAAGTATCATATGATCGGTGATAGAGAAATCATATGAATATAGTTTAGCAAGACGAAGTAATTTGGATAGCTGAAAGTTGGAGAACGAGTTTTTAGAAGAAAGATAAGCAATGTATGAAAGTAATTCCGTACTTGATTCCG
The DNA here is from genome assembly GCA_947685225.1 of Garcia nutans. Lineage (NCBI taxonomy): Eukaryota > Viridiplantae > Streptophyta > Magnoliopsida > Malpighiales > Euphorbiaceae > Garcia > Garcia nutans. The sequence goes on along the minus strand of CANTUV010000003.1, from coordinate 6,427,885 downwards.
TAAAGCAATTTTCCATTTCTCGAGCAATGAAATCAATAACCTAAAATTTAATGTAAGAAAATTAGGTTGTAGCATTATAAATACTTAAATAAGATAATACGAAGAAAAATAAATAAGATAATATGAAGAAAAAAGAGTACCTGCCAAAAGATTTCTACTTGAAAATGGTGGTAATAAGTAATAAGAGTACCAAACGCTTAAAACGTAGATAACCTGCATTATCTTCCATATTAGGCATTATGACATCATGATTTATACAAAAGTCATTAACAACTTCCAACAATGCATCCCATCCATTCTCCCTAAAGCTTTGCATTTATTGTTTAACAGTTGTAATCAAATAAATTGCATTAACAATATTTTGCTCTTTTTTTTATAAGGCTTGAGATATATTATTTTTCATTCCTAAAAGTTTTCTAATTAAGAAAGCAATGAAAATAAATTCATAACTTTTCATTTTATCAATCAAGCTCACAATTGCCCCACTATTTCTTAGATCTGAGCCATCCTCATAGATGTTCACAAGAACCTCTTTCACTAGTGACCACATATAAAGAAGTCGCACAATTATTTTATAATAAGAACCCCAATGCGTGTCACTAGGTCGAGCTAAACTTGTTTCTTGATGTAAGCCTATTTCAGTTTGACTATCACTACTTTTCAAGCGCCGAACTACTTCATCATGCTATTTTTGATGGAGAGTATCCCTCATTTTACATGAAACTCTAATAATATTCGCAATCATTGCAACATAATAAAAAAAATTACTCACAAATCTATTGCTTCTTGCTGCAACAATAAGCACTAATTGGAACTGATGAGCGAAGTAATGAATGTATGTTGCCAATGGATTTTCATTTAAAATGAGAGTTTTCAACTCGTTGAATTCACCTAGCATATTAGAAGCTCCATCATAACCTTGACCTTTAAAAAATCATCAAGTGCACTTTTTAAAGACAAAGCAGATGTATCACTAACATGTACCAGTCCAATAAATTGCTCAATCACTTGTCCCAACTTATTAACATATCTTAATACCACAACCATTTACTGAATTGTCTCGAGCTTCATCAATTAATAGAGAGTATAATTCATCTCCAATATCCTCAACAATAGCTAGTGTCGCCTCCAAAGCACAAGCACTTACTATTTTACTTTTGGATGGTGGAGAATTGAGTTGATTATTTTTAGGAACATTTAAATTAAGTACATTCATAAACTCAATATTTCTTTGACTGTACCAATCCAGAAGTTCAAGAAAATTATCCCAGCTAAGTCACTTTTTCAACTCGTCATGACCTCAAAAAGCCAACCCATTTGATAAAAGAAAATGAATATAGTCAACAATAGCTGTCAAATGTGTCTGGTAAAAAACCTCCTGCTCATGGCTATAAGAAGACAAGACATGGGACACACTCTGTCTCTGATTTTTGAAACCAACATATTGCACTTTAGCATTATCATGTGAACTACTTGGACCGCCAACATGGTCATTAAACTTCTTTGTGGCTTTTTCCAATTGCAAAACCCAATATGTGTGAAAACATTATCCCCCCATTTAACTCCTCTATTCGAACTAAAAAGATAACACCAAAAATAAAATGATGCATCTTTAGAAATGCTGTATTCTAACCACTCGTATTTAGAAAACCAAATATCTCTAAAACTCCTAATCTTTCCAAAATCTCTTTGTGAAAAATTGTGACCATATGGTTGACAAGGTTCTTTAGCTACATATTATCTTCTAACATCGTCTCTAATCCCAGCTTCATACTCATCAATGGGTTTACGCAATGCTGGATCAGTAACAATATCATCAAAACTAAATTTCTGACGTATTTTTTATTACTATTTTCTCCATCACTTGCAAGACTACTTGGAGGCAAGTTAGGTGTCAGAAAGTTCGATGATTCACCACTTTCACGCTGCACTCTCTTCGTCTTGATTAAAAATTTATCCATATCTATTGCATTCTACAATTAGTTTATATACAATTCAAAAATAGTTTATATTAGTTTATATTCAATTTATATTAGTTTATATTCAATTAGTTTATATTCAATTTATAAATTATAATAGGTTAAATTTATAATTAGCATATAAATAATTTATAATTAGTTATAGTTTTTAATTTATAATAAATTTTTATATTAGTTTATTTTTTATATTTATAATTTTTCAATTTATAACATTTCACTTTAATCTAATAAGTAGTTTATATTAGTTTATATTCAATTTATAAATTATAATAAGTTTAAAAATGGAGGGATTAGTTCATATTTTACAATTTAATTTTTATAGTTTATGCTTTATCTATCCTAATTTATAATTAATTTTAAATTATATTCAACATTTTAATTTAATCTAACCACATAAATTAAACAATAATTTATATTTCTAAAAAAACCCTAAATCAACAAATCTCTACCAACTATCAATTTAATCACAACAACATACAATCTCATCATAAATCATTAATCAACAATTAAAATAAACTATTATACCTAATTTCTAAAAAAATACACCATAATCTATATTTCTAAAAAAAAACCCTAAATCAACAAATCACAAACAAAATCAAATTACCAATTTAATCATAACAATCACAAAAGAAATCACAACAACCACCAATTTAAACAAAATTTCATATTTCTAAAAAAAATCCCTAACTCAAATAAATATTCACAAATCACAATAATAAGTCAAAAAATTAAAAAAAGAGGTAATAAATACCTCAGGCCGGTGAAGATCTGGTGGCCGGTGGCTTGCTCGGTAGGCGTCGGCATGCTGCTCGTCCGGTCGTCCAGCCTCCAGCACTCTCAGGCTCTTAGCTCTCGCTCTCTATTTGTCTCTTGATCTCTCCCTTTGCCTCTCGTTCTATCTTTCTTTTTTTTTTTAAAAAAAAAACACCCCCTGTCATTTCGCTAGGGGTTGTTTAAAAAAAATGGGAGCGAGGGGTTGTCTTCAATTCCTCGCTCCCTCTTCTTTTCTTTACAGATAATAGAGAGGGGGGAGGGTAGGCATCCATGGATGTCGGCGGCCAAGCACCACTCTATGCGGGTCCTTTTGGCCGCCGGCAAAGGGGGTCCTGGAGGACGTCCGCCCCTGTATATAAATATATATTTTATTCACCTATTAGAAAAAACTATGTAATTTGTTCAAATAATATATCATAATATTAATTAGATATTATAAATAAAAATTAAAAATTTTAAAAAAGATAAACCTCTTATTTTATAATTGGATTTGTAAAAAAAATAAAAAAGAGTAAAAAAATATATGCAAAAATAAGACAAATAGTAGAAAGAGAAAAAAAATTATATTGATATATATCTCGTCATATAACTAAAACATTAAAAATCATATCTTATAGATTTCATATTTATCCAAAACCGTTTTTTATGTAATAAAAAAATTTAAAACTTAGCCATATTAAAGAACATATTTTTATTTTTTCTTTAAAAAAACTAAAAACCAAAAACAAAAATCATCCCAGACGCACTTTAAGCTTTGAATTACTTATTTTTTCCGTACACTTTCTTCATTAATTTGCAATAAAAAGAGAATCTAACTATTTATCAAAATCACATAAAGATTAACTTGATATTTAATCTAGAATAATTTTAATTTTTTCACTTTTAATTTATTTCCTTTTTGAATATGTAAAATAAAATAAAATTTAACCAGTGATTCTTTTACCAAGTCAAAAAATTGAGAAAAAAGGAAAAAGCCAAAAAGAAGGAAAATAAGAAAGACTAGCTCTTTTCTAAGCCTTATTTCTCACTGACTAGCAAATACTATGACAAAATCAAATCATGTATTGAGTTTTAGTTGAACTCTATTTAATCTTGCTTCAATAATAATAGTGTATTTGGCATATCACTAAAAACATTTATTACTGGAAATATTTTTTAAAGAGGTATATTACTGAGATTATATTTTATTGAAAAATATTATATTATCATGTCTGAAAGATATAAAATACTTAGAAAGTTCATTAAAAAAATATTAACTCGTTTGATTACAATTTAACTTTACTAGAAAAGTGTAAGTAATATCTAAACTGCTCTTATAACATATTTTCTTGTTTTACTACAGCTTAAAATAAGAGTATGATTGTCTTTTGATACAAAAGCCCCTCCCTTTCTTAGTAAAATATTTTTTTCCACTTTTTCGTACGTAAAATATTTTATCAATTGGTAAGAAAAATTTAGTAGGCTTAACATTTTAATTTACATGAATTTTTTACAAATAAATATAGTATTATTAATCAAAAAATATTATGTAATCAACTTTTCTGGGATTATAGTGCAACCAAATGCACTATAAGTGGTAGAAATGAGAGGATAAGAGAGAATTGAAGTTATATTTTGTATTGGCTCTAACAAAATAAGATACAAATAGGATAATTAGTCATACAAAATAAGATATAAATAAGATAATCAGTCCTTTGCTTTTATATTTTCTTAACCTTGATTTTGTTGTTTGTAGTTAGTGATTTTGCATAAGAAAAACTATAAGAAAATTGAAAAGTTAAGATCACAAAACCTTTCTGCCATATTTTAAAATTTAGATGATAAAGGAGTGACAATTGCTCCCGCTAGTTGCTTATCAATTTTTTTTTTTTATTATGGTGCTTATAGTTTCAAACAATCCTGACTATATTTCCCTGATATTTCAAAATAGTTATGTGAAACTAGTTTATGTTTTAAAGATTTCTTTACTAAAAATAAATTTAAATGATGTGTTTGTAAATATTTGTTATTATTTTTAATTATTAATATAAATGGAGAAAGAGAATTATAGAAGAGTATATTGATTATTATGAATACAAATATAAACAACACATAACGACTAGTACTAGCAAATTAGACGATAGACTTTCACTGTATATTAACACTTATTATTTATTCTTAATCAATGTGGGATTACTCTTAATATTGGTAAAATTTTTCCTTTTTTTTTTACAAAAAATTGAATTGAATTATTCTTATTTTTATTAGTTTAGTAAATATGCTAAAACAAAGTTTGTTAGTTTAGAGTACTATTATCTTTATTTTGAATTTGGTTTCAAAGTTAAGTATTTAATCAAAATCACATAAAGTTATGTACACATGGGAAGGTGAGAATGATCCAACACCCCCATAATGCTCGGTTTATTGAAACTGACCTCTTTTTCAGGTCTAAATATTATTTAATTCTTAATTATTATAATATAATCCATATTACATGTAATTATTAAAATAAATAATTGTGCTATAAATTAAGCAAATAAACAAATAAAATGGGTATCCATACAAAGATGGAAAAGTGCCTTTATAATGTCCCAATGTCCAGAAAAGATAAAGAAAATAACACACCCAATAATAGGTAAAAACATGTCCTTTACAATAGTCCCAAAATTCTTAAAATAAATTAAACAACATAAGCTAAATAAATAAGGCACCCACAAGTGGAAACATGCCTTTTACATCCAAATACCAAAATAAGCATAAATCCATAAACATATAAATAATCATCATATAAATCGTTACAAGCCAAAGTAAATTGCTACCATAATAGTTGGAGATTAAGTTGCTGCCCTCAATTTTGAGAAGTCCTTCAATGCTAGTAACTTAATAGAGGCTGCAAATCGATTGGATCCTTGTCATAGTAAAGAATTATGGGTGAACCACACATGCGAAGCCACCATATAGAAATCCTCCTGTCTTTACTGTGAGTGAGAGTTTAAAACCTGCAAAACGAAGCTGTTAAAATCAGAGTTAGCACTTTACAGGTCCAACCCCCATTCCTCCCAAATTGCACAAGCCTGAGGGCACCCCAAGAGGACATGATCTCCATCCTCCCTTACACCATAGCTACCACAAGACTCATCCACATCAAGACCACTAAGAGTTAAATTTTGCTTCGTAGGCAATACATTTTTAAGGCTCTCCACACAATATCCTTTACTTTAGATGAAATTTCCAAATTCCATAACCTTACCTAACAAAAGTTATCACCACTTCCACACTCTAAGTGCTTCAAATATACATAATAACCATATCTGATAGAGTATAAGCCTCTAGCAGTAAAATGCCAAGTGATGCTACCTTGCCTACATCTCAAACTCAATGAGATAGATAAAATAGGTTAGATATCTCCAACACTAAATAGAGTCATTAGTTTCTCCACATCCCACCTTAGCCCATCCATCTTTATAAGATCATTCACCTTAAGCTCATCATCGATGACATCATAACTGTAATCAATGTAGAAATCATCATCATTGGGAAGCCAAGGATCATTTCTTACATTGATTTCACTTCCATCCCCTACTCTCCATCTAACTCAAAGTTTTAAAAGCTCAACAGATTGCAAGATGCTCCTCCGTACATGACTTGGATTGGTACCCAACCTATCTTTTAAAAAATCATTCTCACTAAAATATTTAGCTTTGAAAAATTTATAAGGAAGAGATTGTAACATCCTGATTTTTATGTATTTTTGAATAGTAAATATGGGAGAGTAAATAGTTATGATGGATAAAGAAAATATAAGATGAGTTTGTATGATAGATGTAAGATATATATGTATATGTTATATATATTTAAAATATATTTAAGATAAATATGAAATATTTAATAAATATACATATATCCAACATATACACCACATATACATGAGGGATAATTAGTTATAGGGAAAGTTAATTTTAATTACTTTATTAACAACAACAACAACAACAACAACAACAACAACAACAACAACAATAATAATAAAGGTGAAGCACAAAGTCAAAAGAAGGAAGAAGATGAGTGGTGGAGAATTTAAGTGGAAATTATTTATAATATTTTATTTATATAAGATAATGATGAGAAAAGAAGAGATAAGTCTTCTTCTTCTTCTTCTTCAACGTGAGATAGAGAGAGAGAGAGTGGGAAAAGTGAACATTTCATGCTACATATCAAATTTTACAAGAGATTCAAGAGGAATTAAAGAAAATAGTTAAGATTTGGCAAGTAATTCAAGTAAGTACTTTCTTCTTGAGCTTATTTTATGGAATATATATATGTATGATATAGTTAGTGAGAGAAAGCGATGATTAATTGAATAATATGATGACAATAATATATTAAAGTATATATATGTTGATTTAATACATAGATGAAGTAAATATGGTTTGATGTTGAGGATAATGATGAGTAGTTGGAATTGAGGAAAAGAGTAAGGATTTGATAAAGTTGAGTTGGGAATTAGGTGAATCGATATATGGTTGATGGTATGAATGAAATATATGATGATTGTTATTATGATTTCGTGTTTAGATTAACAAGAAGTAAGTAAAGAAGAGTAAACTTGGAATAACTAAATGTTTGTAAAAAATCTCTTTGGCTTATACACATGATCTTGATTTTATACATGATCTTGAGGTTATACATATTGTATTTAACATGATTTGGAGTTGCTTATTTGATATATGAGTACTGTATTGATGAAAATAGAGTGAAAGAGTGTTTTTACGATATCATAGGCATACCCAAAGATTTAGCCTGATACGCCCAATGACACGCCCATGTCTCTGGGCATGTTGTAACCATTATAATACATAATTAAAGGCACGGGCAGTGATACGCCCATGTCTATGGGCTTGTTGTAGATACAATAATGCATAACTAAGAGCACGGGCAGTAACACGCCCATGTCTCTGGGTGTATCATCGCTACTGTAAGGCATAATTAAGGACACGGGCAGTGACACGCCCATGTCCCTGGGCGTGTCAAAGTTTTTGTAAGTTGAGTGTGTCACTTGAAGAATTATGATAAAATATGCAGATTATGCTAAATATTGGTATATTTATGAGTCATATGGTGATTGTGGCTTATGCCTGCATGATGGAAATATGAAATGGGAAATGTGGTTGGATGTAAAGTGTTAATTATTCATGAATAATGAATATGATAATGATGAGATGAATATGATATTATTGTTAGTTTGGAAACTTACTATAGTATTAGTTAATGAGAAACTCTAAAGTATGGAGTATTGAATTAAGTGTTATGAGTTGAGAAGAAAAGAGAGGATTTGAGTTGTATAATTGAGATATATAGATTGATGTTATTAATAACTTGACTATTCATATCTTGATTAGAAGATCAAGTTATGAAGAGTTAGAGAAAGTAAAGATTTAAGGAGTTTGGCATGAGTTTGAGTTATGTTGCATTACATTTGGCTTAATACATTTTAGATGAAAAACATGTTAAGCTATTTGATATATTGAACATTGATGAACAATGTACTATGACATGTGATTTGTCATGTATGCATTAAATGCATTGTGAAGCCATTGATAATGGGTAAATTGAGTTTAAAGTGAAACATGTGCAATATGTTAAAATGATCAAAAGTGTTTGGGTAATGTGGTTTGTTGTGTATGCATTTAAGATATTGTAAAAAGCCATTGACAATGGCTTGATTGCATAAAATGTGATACATTGGGATGATATGACATTGAAATGATGAAATGGAATGATATGATATTGAAATGATGAAATAAAATGATATGACATTGAAATGAATGAGAAAAATGAGAAATGAGGCAATGTTCCTAAATGATAATGAGAAATGAGGCAATGTGCCTACTTGAATGTGGGAAAATGTGAAAGAAATGTATAATGGAAAATATGAAAAAATTGTGTGCCTAGTATGTTATTCAATTTTCAGAGTTATGTGTTTAGCAGCATGTTAGTGAGATTATCCTCATTATTTGCCTTCAGGGCTAGCTTTTGAGCAATTATCTAATTTGCCTTCGGGTTAGACGTTGGACATAATCTACTTTCTGGCTAGACGTTGGGCGTCACCTGCCTTTGGGCTAAACACTAGGAGTCAATATGGACTAAAACAGTAACTCTAGAATTTGAATAAAATATATGATTATTTGGGCCTATGCTTGTGTTTGTTTCATATGAATTGTAAGATGATTGAAAAATATATCTAAAATGAAATAGTAGGCCACATACTGACATGATGTACATAAGCATTATGCATTGGCATTGCATGTAAATTGGCAAATGATGAAAGAATATGATGATAAATTATGTTAGTGTTGTGAATTTAATTTTCTATAATGTATGTATATGCTGTTTATAAGTACCACTAAGCTTTCGAGCTTAGCGCGGTTATATAAATCGCGCAAGAGAGTACATGGCTAGTTTGAGAATTGGAGAGTGGTGCTACAACAAAACTAAGGGTATTACGAGACTAACTAGAAGGTGGTGCATGCTTGTATAATGTCTTGTGTTGTATTTTGATCATATGTATATGTATATAAGTGAATTTTGGAAAGACAATGTATAAATGTATATATGTAATTAAATGAATAGTTTAATGATTTTGGAAATGTTACTTCTTAAGAATGAGATTTGATAATATAAAATGTCCTTACATTAAATATATTATTAATGTGGAATTAAGGTAAATGTTTAAACAATACTGTAACGTGACATTCTTATATTTTATATGCATGTTATATGTATACGAGGTATATGTATGGTATGTATATAAGGTATAGGGTGTTATAATTATTTTAGTATCAAAGCTTAGGTTTGAGATTTTCAGCCTAAGTGAGTTTTGAAAAAGAAATGGAAATTTTGGAAAAGTGACGCGAGTTGTGATACATGTATATGCATTGACACCTAGGTTAGTCTCGGATGTGGTATTATGTGATTTGTGATGTGATGTGTTTGAATGATATGAGTTAGATGATAGTTTGGAAATTGAGGTTCCACATGAGAGTAAAGCTAGAGAAAGAAATGATGTGGGAGAAGTTATATAAGTTTAATTGATGAATTAAAGAAATGGAGTCTTATTTAAGTGAAACTAATTTTGAAATTATTGATTATTTAAATGTGTTTGTGAAATAAGTTATAAGAGAATGAATTTGAGAATAATGTTAGAGTTGAATTATAAGAGTATAAAAGGAAATGAAATATTTGTTATTTAGTAAAATTATATATGATGTGATGTTGATTAAAATGAATTATGTTGGTTATAGTCTAGGGTGAAAAAAATGTGTACAAGTAAGAGAGTGTAAAGAAAAGAAAAGTATAATAGGAAGAGTGTGTAAGTGGAAAAGTTAGTTTGATTACAGAGGAATGGAAGTTGAGTTAATGAAATTTTATGCGAGCGCATTGAGTGTTATTTGATAAAATTGTTATGAGAAAGGAGTGAATGAGAATTTTTATAAGAGATATATTGGAAATGGAATAATAAATAGAGAAGTAAGATTATAATATGGTGTATATATATAAATGATTTAAGAAATACTTGATATGCTAATTATTTGATTTGAGATGCAGTGTATTGTTAGTATGAAATGATTATTTGGATATAAAAGAAAATTAAAGATGTGAATATTGCAAATATTTATTCAATTATAACGAATGCATGAGCAATTATATGGTATATTAAAGAGTAAATTTGAGTTAAGTGAATGATTTAAGCAATGAAGAAAATTGACATGGAACTAATTGAATACTTGTTAAGAATGTGAATTTATTAATTGTGTTGATAGATAGAAAGAAAATCGTAATGGTTGAATTTATTTGGTATGACTATGGAGGATATGTAATTGTGTTGCAATGTGGTGAGATAATTTATTTAAAGTAGAAGAGATTTATTAAATGCAGATGTGTCAATTAAATTAACACGGCCATATGACTTGTTTCATGTATTGGCATATTAGTTTTGTTATCCACGGGTGTGGGCCTGAGATAACATGGCCGTGGGATAGTTTTGATAAGATTGATAGTTTTATTTTTAGAACTCGCAATCTTGTATATAAATTTATTTATAACTATAAAAAGTGTGAAAGAGAAAAGAATTGTGAAAATATGATGAGTTATAGAAAGTGGAATGTGACTAAGAGTCATGTTGAATTTGAAATGCTAGTATGGTGAAATCACATACAGTGATGATCATGGGAAAAAGTATAGAGTAATGGGTATGTGATAATAAAATGTAAAGTGATGTTATATATGTAGCCTATACAATTACATGTTCGGTTGTGTTGACATTGATTGGATATGCATGAGAGGTCCTGAGCAAAGCTAGGACTAGATATACATATATTGATAGACCTGAGCAAGGCTAGGTCTTGACATAGGCAGTGCTAGGTCATGTGATTGAGATCAGTGATGGTTCCGAGCAGAGCTGGACCATGAAACTGTGTTAATCAGACATGTTAATTGTATAGAAGTGTTACGCCCAATAGTGTATTTGTATATATGTATGTTATGTATATATATATGAATATATAATGTGATGATGAATGAGATATTTGATGATGATCATAGTTTGATATGATTACATGAGTTCTGAGGAATGTGATTTATTGGTCACATTGTGGTTATAACTCAAAATATGATGAATTGAATGTGATATGATTAATGATATATAATAGAAAATGCATAATTTTTTTATTTATAATGATTGAATGTAATTTGAAATGATGTATATTAGTTGTATAGAGTCTTTAGCTCCAATAAGTCGAAATGAGTATCACCAGTGATGAATCTGAAGAAAATCGAAATTTGAAAATAAGTTTGACCTAATAAAGTTAGGTCATGACTTGAGATAGAATGATAAGTTTAAACAGGCCAAAAGTTGATTAGAATAGAATAAGTTTGTGAGGCGAATATTGTGATAATTAGATTAATTGATCTGGCATGTGATAAGTTTGCAAGCAATTATCGAGATTCAATATGTATAGTTGTGTTAAGAATATGAAAGATATGTGATGACACATATATGATGTAATATTCTGATGTGAGAATGGGCATGAAGTAAGTTTAGAGATATTATATTAATATTGACGCTAAGAAAAGGAAATTCTAGAGACTGAATTAATTGTGTAAGAAATAAGAAAGTTCTTTAAGAAAATGGTTGTTAATTTGAGGAAGATGTCAATTATGTGTGATTGAATGTATATATATGTTGGTTTGATCAATAAATCATGAGAATAAATTTTAATGATGGAAATAAGATTTTGGTAATTATATATTGATTGTATTAAAATAATAAGTGGTAATTGTATAAAGAATACAATCATGGTGAAAATGCATACATTATCTCAATGAGATTGAGATTTGTTATCATTTATGGATTTACAAATACTTATTTGTAAATAAAAGAAAGGGATAATTGAATAGAGATACACTCTTGAAGATGATTATGGTGACTGAAAAGTTAGTGTTAAGGTGTAGATACACAACCTTTAAATTTAAGGATTATAAGACTATATTTGTATAAGGATGAAGTGATAAAATATCTGGAGTATAATAGATATGTGAGATAAATATGTATATTAACGAGATGAATTGATTTTTGTCTAATGACTATTTAATTGATGATATAATGATTTATCATGATTGTTTGATTAGTGTGAAAAAGTATAGTGAATAGTTATGATTATTTATGAGAAGATGATTGAGAAAAACCCTAAGTGGGAGAGTAGAGGTTGTGTGATTTAATGACATGAATAATTCCATAAAAGAATTTAAAATGATATTTTGTTATGGATGGATTATCACTATACTGGATAATTTCGAGGACGAAATTATTTAAGGAGGAGAGAATTGTAACACCCAAATTTTTATGTATTTTAGAATAGTAAATATGGGACAGTAAATAATTATGACGGATAGAGAAAATATAAGATGAATTTGTATGATAGGTGTAATATATATGTATATGTTATATATATTTAAAATATATTTAAAATAAACATGACATATATAAGATATATACATATATCCAACATATACACCACATATACATAAGGGATAATTGGTTGTAGGGAAAGTTAATTTTAATTTCTTAATTAATTAATAATAATAACAATATCAACAGCAACAACAACAACAACAGCAACAACAACAACAACAACAATAATAATAATAATAAAGGTGAAGCACAAAGTCAAAAGAAGGAAGAAGATGAGTGGTGGATAATTTAAGTGGGAATTATTTATAATATTTTATTTATATAAGATAAGGAAGAGAAAAAAGTCTTCTTCTTCTTCTTCTTCAATGTGATAAAGAGAGAGAGAGAGTGGGAAGAGTGAACTTTTCATGCTACATATCAAATTTTACAAGAGATTCGAGAGGGATTAAAGAAAATAGTCAAGATTTGGCAAGTAATTCAAGTAAGTATATATTACTTGAAATATATATATATATATGTGTGTGTGTGTGTGTGTATGATATAATTATTGAGAAAAAGTGATGATTAATTGAATAATATGATGACAATGATATATTGAAGTATATATATGTTGATTTAATACATAGATGAAGTAAATATGGTTAGATGTTGAGGATAATGATGAGTAGTTGGAATTGAGGAAAAGAGTAAGGATTTGGTAAAGTTGAGTTGGGGATTGGGTGAATTGATATTTGGATGATGGTATGAATGAAATATATGATGATTGTTATTATGATTTTGTGTTTAGATTAACAAGAAGTAAGTAAAGAAGAGTAAACTTTGAATAACCAAAGTTTGTACATAATCTCTTTGGCTTATACACATGATCTTAAGTATATATATAATCTTGAGGTTTTACATATTTGATTTAAAATAATTTGGAGTTGCCTATGTGATATATGAGCATTGTATTGATGAAAATGAAGTGAAAGAGTTTTTTTGCGATGTTATGGGCATATCCAGAGATTTAGCTTGACATGCCCAATGGCACGCCCATGTCTCTGGGCGTGTCGTAGCCACTGTAATGCAGGATTAAAGACACGGACAGTGACACGCCCATGTCTCTGGGCATGTCTTAGCTACTAAAATGCAGGACTAAGAGCACGGGCAATGACACGCCCATGTCTCTAGGCGTGTCATAGCTAATGTAAGGCATAATTAAGGACACGGGCAGTGACACACCCATGTCCCTGGGCATGTCAAAGTTTTTGTAAGTTGAGTGTGTCACTTGAAGAATTATGATAAAATATGTTGATTATGCTAAATATTGGTATGTTGATGAGTCATATGGAGAGTGTGGCTTATGCCTGCATGATGGAAATATGAAATGGGAAATGTGGTTGGATGTTAAGTGTGAATTATTAATGAATAACGAATATGATAAGGATGATATGAATATGATATTATTGTTAGTTTGGAAACTTATTATAGTATTAGTTAATGAGAAACTCCAAAGTATGGAGTATTGAATTAAGTGTTATAAATTGAGAAGGAAAGAGAGGATTTGAGTTGTATAATTGAGATATATAGATTGATGTTATTAATAACTTGACTATTCATATCTTGATTAGAAGATCAAGTTATGAAGAGTTAGAGAAAGTAAAGATTTAAGGAGTTTGGCTTGAGTTTGAGTTATGTTGCATTACATTTGGCTTAATACATTTTAGATGAAAAATATGTTAGGCTATTTGATATATTGAACATTGATGAACAATGTGCTATGACATGTGATTTGTCATGTATGCATTAAATGCATTATGAAGCCATTGATAATGGGTAAATTGAGTTTAAAGTGAAACATGTGCAATATGTTAAAATGATCAAAAGTGTTTGGGTAATGTGGTTTGTTGTGTATGCATTTAAGATATTGTAAAAAGCCACTGACAATGGCTTGATTGCATAAAATGTGATACATTGGGATGATATGACATTGAAATGATGAAATGGAATGATATGATATTGAAATGATGAAATAAAATGATATGACATTGAAATGAATGAGAAAAATGGGAAATGAGGCAATGTGCAATGAGAAATAAGGCAATATGGCTAAATGATAATGAGAAATGAGGCAATGTTCCTAGTTGAATGTGAGAAAATGTGAAAGAAATGGATAATTGAAAATATGAAATAATTGTGTGCCTAGTATGTTATTCAATTTCTAGAGTTCTATGTTTGGCGGCATGCCTGTGAGGTTATCCTCATTATTTGCTTTCGGGGCTAGCTTTTGAGCAATTATTTAATTTGCCTTCAGGCTAGACGTTGGACGTCACCTGCCTTCGGACTAGATGTTGGGCATCACTATGAACTACCTTTGGGCTAGACGCTGGGCGTCACCTGCCTTCGAACTAGATGCTAGGTGTCAATATGGACCAAAACAATAATTCTGGGATTTGAATAATATATTAGATTATTTGGGCCCATGCTTGTGTTTGTTTCATATGAATTGTAAGAAGATTTAAAAATATATCTAAAATGAAATAGTAGGTCACATACTGACATGATGTATATAAGCATTATGCATTGGCATTGCGTGTAAATTGGTAAATGATGAAAGAATATGATGATAAATTATGTTAGTGTTGTGAATGTGATTTTCTATAATGTATGTATATGCTGTTTATAAGTACCACTAAGCTTTCAAGCTTAGCGCGGTGGTGTGAATCATGCAGGTGAGCAGATGGCTGATACAAGAATTGGAGAGTAGTGCTATAAGAGAATTAAGGATATTATGAGACCAACTAGAAGGTGATGCTTGCTTGTATGATGTCTTATGTTGTATTTTGATCATATGTATATGTATATAAGTGAATTTTAGAAAGCCAATGTATAAATGTATATATGTAATTAAATGAAAAGTTTAGTGATTTTGGAAATGTTTTTTCTTAAGAATGAGATTTGATAATATAAAATGTTCTTACATTAAATATATTATTAATGTGGAATTAAGGTAAATGTTTAAACAATACTGTAATGTGACATTCTTATATTTTATATGCATATTATATGTATACGGGTATATGTATGATACATATATAAGGTATAGGGTGTTACAATTATTTTAGTATCAGAGTTTAGGTTTGAGATTCTCAGCCTAAGTGAGTTTTGAAAAAAAAATGGAAATTTTGGAAAAGTGAAGTGAGTTGTGATACATGCATATGCATTGACACCTAGGTTGGTCTCGGATGTGGTATTATGTGGTTTGTGATGTGATGTATTTGAATGATATGAGTTAGATGATAGTTTGGAAAATGAGGTTTCACATGAGAGTAAAGCTAGAGAAAGAAATGATGTGGGAGAAGTTATATAGGTTTAATTAATGAATTAAAGAAATGGAGTCTTATTTAAGTGAAACTAATTTTGAAATTATTGATTATTGAAATGTTTTTGTGAAATAAGTTATAAGAGAATGAATTTGAGAATAATGTTAGAGTTGACTTATAAGAGTATAAAAGGAAATGAAATATTTTTATTGAGTAAAATTATATATGATATGATGTTGATTAAAATGAATTATGTTGGTTATAGTCTAGGGTTATAAAAATGTGTACACGTAAGAGAGTGTAAAGAAAAGAAAAGTATAATGACATCCTTATATTTAAACAATACTGTAACGTGACATTCTTATATTTTATATGCATATTGTAGTATATGAGGTATATGTATGGTATGTATATAAGGTATAGGGTGTTATAGAGAACCAGTGTTGGTAATTAACCTCCACCCTTGCTTACCAAGAAGAGCCAAATTAAAAACATAGAGATCCTTGAACACCATCCCTCCATCTTTTTTACTCCCACTTATTCTACCCTAAGCCAACCAATTGATATTTTTTTTAGTACCATCTCTCATGTCCCACCGAAAGGAATTCATAGATCTTTGTAGTTCTTCACATAAAGATTTTGGAAGTAAGAAGACACTCATGCAGTAAGTGGGAATGGCTTGTACAATAGATTTTAGGAGTATTTGCTTGTCTGTTATAGATAAAAGCTTGTTCCAAGTATTCACTCTTTTCCACACCCTGTCCTTCAAAAAACTAAAAATGGCCTTTTTACTTCTACCAATTAAAGAAGGAAGTGTAAGATAGTTCCCAGAACCTAACACCTTATGAACCTACAAAATATTTGAACATCTTCTACGCTTGTCAAGTTGCACATTTGACTCGAAAAACACCTTAGACTTTTGGAAATTTACATCTTGACCTAACACATCCTCATACTCCTTTAGAATATCCTTAACTACTTTATATTCCCTCTCATTTGATCTAAAGAAGAAGATGGAGTCATCTGCAAAAAACATATGGGAAATACTGGGAGCTCTGTGATAAACCTTGACCCCTTTAATCAGACCATTTGATTCTTACTAATTCAAAACAAAGGATAGACCCTCATCACAGATTATGAATATGTATGGAGAAAGGGATCACTATGTCTTGACCACCTCTTAGGCTCAATAAGACCCACCTCCTCCCTATTGAATAAAAGTAAGTATGTAACACTGGACACACAAAGTGTCATCCCATTTAGCAATCACCCATCAAAGCCTGAAGCACATAATATGTTCTCCAAACGAGCCCTATCAAATGCCTTGCTAATATCTATCTTTAAAGTCATATTTTCTTTATGACCATTTCTTTTCCTCTTCATTCTATGTAATAATTCAAAAGCAACTAAAGACATTATCATAAATTAACATGTCCAAAACAAAGGTAGATTGAGTTTGCGAAATAATATGGGGTAACACTTTTTCAACCTATTGGCAAGAACCTATGATAAGAATACATTACAAACCGCAATAGGCATGAAATCTTTTAAGCTTTCAAGATGATGATTCTTTGGGATTAAGACAACATGAGTATCATTAAAAGTCGAGGGAAAAGTGCTTGTATAAGCTGGTCAACACAATGATTCATTATGTCTTCACAAGCAATGTGCAAAAAATGTTGATAAAAAGTTGGATTGAGGCAATCCAGGCTTGGCGCTTTGTCGGGGTGCATTTGCTTTATTGCTTTATGAAATTAATCTAAAGTGAAAGGAGCCAACAATAGTTCACTATCCAATGCAGCAACTTTTGGCTGCACTTGACTAAAAATATAATTGTCACCCAACCAATCATCAGTAATAACCAAACTATAATACTCCTTGATCATGATCTACAACCCATATTATCAACCCAATTTCCACTAACATCACATAGCTTATTAATACGATTGGTCCTTCACCTATTATTAATAAAATAGTGAAAATAATGGGTATTTTTATCACCATTTTGAGCTATAAAACCTTAGATTTTTGCTTCCATTCTATTTCCTCAAGCTCCAACAGTTTGTTCAATTCATAATTCAGGGATAAGAAGGAGTTCCTGCTACCCACATTATCGAGATTATGAATTTGATTGAGTTGAGATTTAACTACTTCCTTCTGCCTCTTCTTTTCCAGTTGATGTTTAGAACCCCATGAGTCAAGTTGCTTACATCAACATTCTTTTTTAACCATTACATCCCTTATCGTTAAATCCCATCTAGCCTTAACCATGTTAATTAATTAAGGGCTAGACAACGAACTGTTCACAAATCTGAAACGCCTTCTGCCATGACAATTTTTTGTTAAAATTATGTCCATGAGAATCGGTGTATGATTAGAAGTTGAAGCCATTAAAATTTGCAAAAATTTATTCTAAAATAAGTCCAACCAATCCTAATTAGCCATCACTTGATCAAGCTTTTCTTGCACCCAATTGTCAGAATTTCTTCCCTTCTCTCAGGTCCAAGAATACTCAGAATTCTGAATGTCAAATAAGCCATAGCCTACTAAAGTATCTCTAAAACCCTCTAATAAAGGATGAAGATGAGGTGCCCTACCAATTTTCTCATCTTCTAAAATTAAGTCATTAAAATCACCACACATTACCCATGGTAAAGAACATCTTCTAGCCAGAGCTTTTAAGAGATTCCATAAGGACTATCTCCTAGAATGCTCAGCAAAGCCATAAAACCCAGTCATTCTCTATTGAATAACATTTGAATGATTGATTAAGGCATCAATGTGATCATGTGAAAACCAGTGAACCTACAGGTTTAAACCATTCTTCCATAAAATAGCAAGGCCACCTCCCCTACATAGACGATCAATAGAGAAGCAATAATACATGCCAAATTTCCTCATGATTTCTTTCATCATTACACCATGCACAAGTGTTTCCATGAGAAACACCACATCTAGCTTATGGCTAAAGATAATATCCTTGAGCACTCTAACTGTTCGAGGGTTGCCAAGCCCTCGACAGTTCCATGAAATGCACCTCATTGCTCTCAATAGTCCTGACTTATAGAACTTGCTGATATTCATTTTTGAGAATGAGTAGCTATCAAATCCTTAGAAGCATTAGTTGTCGAATCAGTCATCTCCCTCTGCCTCTTCTTTTTGTCATCATATTTAATGAGGCATGTCTCCTTCTCTATACCATGGTGCTCATTATCTACATGATCAGGACTCTGAACAACTTTCCCACTCAATTGTACAAGCTAAACAGAATAATTGGAATAAAGACTGCCATCCATATCATGTAACCATTTGCTTTGATGGAATTATCCCATTCCAAAATAATATTTTGTCCTTTTTGTTACAGTTTAATTGAGCAAACATCATCATAATGCCCCAGTTTGCTACAAAGAAAATAAAAAGTTAGAAGCCTTTCATATTGAAATTGGACATACAAAATATTACCATGCCCATTGACCAACTTCTTCCAGCTTATAGACCCTTAATTTTGGCCCAGATTAAATTTAGCCCCAATTAAAAGGACCAAATTAAATCTAGTTTTGATTTAAAGGCATTTGTGAGATGGAATTTTTGCCCTTACTCCCATATGGAATGGTTCTTGCGACTTCGATACTGTTAGGCTCAGGGCCTTAGAGAACACATGCTTAGACCAGGAGAAAATGAATTCTCCATCCGAGCGGGCCAGGAAAAAGAAAGGGGTGGATGACTCAATTCCTAAGGAATCCCCGACCCCAAATGGGTTCAAAAAGTTGGATACATGTGGGGAAAGTGAGAATGACCAAACACCCCCACAACACCCGGTTCATTGGAACCGGCCTCCTTTTCAGGTCTTAATATTATAAAATTCTTAAATATATTGACATTATCCATAATACATGCAATAATAAGAATAAATAAATACTTTATTAAAATCACAAAAATATTTAAACAAAACAAACAAATAGGCACCCATCCATGGATGGAAACATGACTTTACAATTGTCCAATGTCCAAAAGAAAACAAATAAAATAGGATACCCAATAATTGGTGGAAACATATCCTTTATATTGATCCAAAAATTGAAATAAATTAAATTACATGATGCTCAATACATGAGGCACCCAAAACATGGAGACATACCTCTTACAATATTTTGAAACCAAAGCAAATCAATAAAAATAATCAACCATTCATCATAAATAAATTATTCATCAAAGATATAAATAACCCACCAATCAAAATATATAATAAACATTCATTTAATTTTGAATAAAACAAATAAAGATGCAAGTTTAGGCTTATGTATCAATTTAGGGTTTTTGGTTAATAACAAAATTATTATTATTGCTTAAAATACTTACTTCAGTGGTTTTTTAAAAAATAAAGTTGATTAGGATTTTGTAGTTCTACGAAAATAATAGGGTTAGGTTAATTAAATTAGGGTTTAGGACTTTACCGTGATCAAAGTTAAATGTGGTTTTAATATTAACTACAACAACTACTTAAGCATTTTTAGGTGAAACAAACATAGAAAGCCAAATTAATTGTTGAAAGATTAAAATAAGTCACTGAATAAAATTATAATAGAACAGCTATTGTAAATTCAAATTAATTAAATATAGGAATCAAACCTTCATTTAGTTGGTTCCTCCAAATTAAAATGATGAATCCAATCGTTGCTACAGCCTGGATCAACCTTTTCTCTAGTGGAAATGAAGCAAACTTGAGACTATGGTTACTATCTCTTTGGTTGCTATTGGATTAAATTATGTATGTTTTATTGGTTGCTCAAGGTGACTTTCGGTTACTGCCTCCTTGCCAATTATCAGTTGCTTTCTTTTATTAAGATATTGCTCTCTCTTTTACTTTTAATTATTTAATCAAAAGTTCTTCTCCCCAGAAAAGTCCAAAGAAAAAGTCCCTCAATAAATTTCCCCCGTCCAAAAAATTCTCCCCAATCCAAATAAAAATTTTCCTCCTGTCCCTTCCTTTTTTTGTTTCTGTGTTTTAAAGTGATATTTATAAGAGAAATAAAAATCTAATACAAATTGGTTAAGAAAATAAAACTATTTTGGAAATAAAATTAAAAACCGTGATTAAAAAGGTTTTGTCAAAAAATTACACCAGCTCGAGCGAGAAGGGCATTGGGCCTTGCTAAGCGAGGATCGGGCTGCTGGGCGTGCGAGACTTGGCCTGCTATGCGAGAATGCCTACAATGCCTGGGAGCTCCTCGATTCAGCGCAGGCTGGCCTGTGGCACTCCAATTCACCGCAAGCCACGTCTGCGACAAATTGTCCTGCGGTAGGCTAATGCTGCTGCGCAGCAGCGCTGCCGCGAGTCGCTGGCCGATCTATCCGATTTTTGATTTTTTTTTACTTTTATTTCATTTTTATTAAAAACAAATATTATTATATTGTTAAAAATAAAAAATAAATAAAAATAAATAAAATAAATATTTCAAATAATAAAAATAAATAAAATAATTATTATAAATAATAAATATTAAAATAAATAAATAACATACATTAAAATAAATAACAAATACCACAAAAATTATTTTGGACTGTTTTAAAATCTTTGGACTAGACTTAGTAAAAAATTAAGGGTCTACAGTTTGCTCCCTGCTTGAACGATCTGAGACTTTTAGTAGAAGAAAGTGAAAAGCAATATGACTTTGAGTTAATTTTTGATGAGGATGGGTTCTCGGCCCGAGGTTGAAGTTGGTTTCAGTTCTGGGCCCGAAATGAGTTCTGGACTAAAAAAAGATTTGGATACTTAGACCCGAGACTGAATTAAGTTTGATTTGGGTACTTGGGCCCGAGACTGGGTTGGGTACTTGGACTTGAGACTGGGTTGGGTACTTGGACCTGAGATTGGGTTAGGTACTTGGACCCGATATTGAATTGGATTTGGGTACTTAGTCCCGAGACTGGGTTGGTTACTTGGACCCGAGACTAGGTACTTGGACCAGAGATTGAATTGGGTACTTGGGACAAAAGTGGTTGCTCGACCCGAAACTGGATTTGGATACTCGATCCTAAACTGAATGTGGATGCTCAATCCTAAATTGGATATGGATGCTCGACCTGAAACTAGATTTGAATTCTTGATCCTAAACTAAATCTGGATGCTCGATCCTAAACCGGATTTGGATACTTGATCCTAAACTGGATTTGGATACTCGATTCGAAACTGGATTGGGTACTTGGACCTAAGACAAGAGTTGGGTGCTTGACTCGAAACTGAATTTGGGTGCTTAACCCGAAACTGAATTTTGGGTGCTCGACCCGAAACTGGATTTGGATTCTCGATCCTAAACTGGATTTGAATGCTTGATTCTAAACTGAATTTGGATACTCGACCTGAAACTAGATTGGGTACTTGGACCCAAGACAAGAGTTGGCTGCTCGACTCAAAACAGGATTTGGGTGCTCGATCCAAAATTAGATTTTGGATGCTCGACCCGAAGCTGAATTGGGTATTTGTACCCAATATAGGAGTTGGGTACTCGAGCCGAAACTGAATTTGGGTGCTCGACCCAAAATTGGATTTGGGTGCTTGACTCGAAACTGAATTGGGTACTTGGACCCGAGACAGGAGTTGGGTGCTCAACCAAAAAATGAATTTGGGTTCTCAACCCAAAACTAAATTTTGGATGCTCCACCCAAAACTGGAGTTGGGTACTTGGACTCAAGATTGGGTTGGGTGCTTGACCCGAAACTGAATTTGGATACTCGATCCTAAACTGAATGTGGATGCTCGATCCTAAATTAGATTCTCATCCTTTTGAGAGTTCTAATATTCCATTCTTTTTTTTCTTCCTTTTGCAAAAAAATTAGCTTTTTTTAGCTGACCCTTATATCTTCTCCTTGCCCCCTGCATGGAAAAATATTGAAAGTGAGTCTGAAAATATTTTGTACATGTATAAGCTCAAAAATTAAAAAGGAGAAATTTTTCCCCTTGTGTAGGCTCAAACCAATGATTTTTCTCATATAGGTTCATATTGATGTTTGTGTTGTCTAGTTTTTTGCACAAGTATGCATTTCTTCTTTTGCAAAATGACTGGAGCTTCCTCCATCAATGGGCTTGCTATGCCCCCTGATTCAACATCTTCTTTTGATTCTTTACTTCACAGGGTGTTTGCTATTTACTTCAACAAATAATAGGTAACACAAGATAACAAAAAGCAATGTGATATGCTCATGTATGCATGACATACATGAATAATACTTACAGTGGTTCCGTCGACTCACAAATCGAGGTGATCAGCTGAAGTATTCTCATTGACTCCTTCCAAATGTCTATTCAGGTCTTGCATTGGAATGACAAAAAGCTTTGCATTTATGGCTTTTATCTTCAAGATATTGATAACATGAATGGTGAGGCCTAAGCAGCAGAGATACATCCATTACAAATTAGGAATCAGCACGCCAGTTGGCAACTTTTTCACAACCATGCCAATAATTATTTACTTTGCCCAATGTGTCCTTCAAGGGTCGATGGTTCAACAAACTTTCCTTAATTTGAAGGTTTTTTTATGACAAAAATATTTTTTTATTTTAAATCAAATGTTGACTTTGTCACATCAGTGTCATTGTACTTGAGGACTCGATTTTGTAAATTAACATATCTATAACATGACAACACTAGTTAATGTACTAAACTCAGGAATCACTTCTATTTGAGCAAAAACTGCTGCATTTCAGATAGGTTCATACACATTACTTAGCTAAAGGTCTCATTGAGTTTAAATATTGTCTACCTCATATGTATGCTTCACTATCTCCACTAATAGACTCTACCTACCAAGAGAGATCAACATGTCTTTAATAGGCTTGAAATGGGGTCTATAAGGGACATGGGTTAAGCGGAGGCCAATTGTAAATTGGAGTCGATGTGACAATATGGACAAACCCTCACACTATAATTTTCCTATTTAGATAGTTGGAAACATGAAAAGATAGAGCTTTGAATATTCTTCTTTCTTTTTGACATTAATCTGGATCTCGATTGGGACAGTCTTTGCCTTTGTAAAAAGTTTGGTACCTATATTCATTTTTTTTCTTCTTTTCCCTTTTCTTTCTCTTTATTTTTTATTACTCTTCCCTTTCTTTGAGCATTTTATCATTTTGTCATTCTTTTCTGTAGGATTGTTAAGTACAAGACTTTCAAAAACTAGATGGTCTTTCTCCTTTTTCTCTGATTTTGATCGAATCTTTGGTTGGGTTGGACCAATTCCAGTCAAACTATCCTTATAAACCAAATGGAAGTCTTTTGCTACTTTAGGTAAAAGAGAACTCAGTTGGATTTCTGAACAGTTTTGGGTTTTATTTTCTTTTCTTTTTCTTCTTTTTTTTCCTCTTTTTTTTTTCCTTTTTTTTCCTTTCTTTTATTTTTTCCATTTTTTCTTTTTTTATCCTTTATGGTCTTGACTAGGCATTCCTTTCTTTTTGATCTTCTTGCCTCTTCTCCTTAGTGATCATCAAATTTGTCATAAGTATCACAATAGCTCAGGGTAGGTTATCGGGGTATACAAGCCAATGAAAAGCCAACTAAAATCTTATGAAGGCTCAAAGGGACAACTAAGGATTGATGCCAATAGGGTTGATACTAGTTGTTGGCTTACTAAATAATGCGTAGATTATCTCTCCCTTAAATAAGCATAGTTCAATTTCACCTCGAAAGTCCTTCAAAGGTCATTATGCAGGAGCTCTCTCTAAGTAAGCATACACAACCCAATGCTATAGAACAATTCCCTTATCTAGTAAAGTCATTCAAATCATGATGCATAGATATATTAATTTATGATTATCAAGCTATATTCGTCATCGGTTGAGCACCAAAATGAACAAAGACCAATAAAAATTTTGATGAAAATAATTTATTCAAATAATCTTAATTAAAAAAACATAATTATTCCAATAAATATTTAAAGAAAGAAAAATAGAAGAGCAACATTCAAGTTAAGGGAAGTTTATTGAGTAAAAATTTTTCCTTATTCTACGTCTTCAATACTCTCATCTTGAAAGGAGGATAAGACAAAATCTTCCCCCAATCCTCTTCCTACCATGAAAGTTGCCGGTAGAGGTACTCTTCCAAATTTAGGCAAAGGATTTCTTTTGGTATTGGGCATATCCGGCTCGAGTAGCTTATCATTGTCAATCAAATCTTGGATCTTGTGCCTTAGATGAGCACATTTATTTTTTTCATGCCCTTGTATTTGATGAAATTGATAGAAGGCCTTGGCATTGAAGTTTGGTGGCA
The DNA here is from genome assembly GCA_947685225.1 of Garcia nutans. Taxonomy (NCBI): domain Eukaryota; kingdom Viridiplantae; phylum Streptophyta; class Magnoliopsida; order Malpighiales; family Euphorbiaceae; genus Garcia; species Garcia nutans. The sequence goes on along the minus strand of CANTUV010000003.1, from coordinate 6,402,619 downwards.
AAGGATTATGTAGCGGTTGAGGAGCCAATGGATGTAACAACCCTTTCTTTTATAGCTTGTTGAAAACCCAAGATAGTGGTTTCCCCAACTCTGAGAACTGCCTTCTATTTCTTTGACCAGTCGTATTAACATCAACTTCCTGTTGAGTACTTTGATTACCCGACTGGTAGTTCCTTTTTTAAAAAATGGTTCTTCTCCCTTTCCCATTCTTCAATTTGCAGACCAGCTTGGAGAAGATCTTTGAAATCCCAGATGAGTGTATGAGACATCCTTTCATAAAGACTAGGTAATACCCCTCTCACAATCATTTTTATTTGATCAGATTCATCAGGCCTCTTCTTGAGCAAAGCAGAATTTTTAACCCAATCCGGTCCAATATATTTTATATAGTCCAAAATAGTTTTTATGTTATTTTAATTAAATAATATTTATTTTAGTATTTATTTTTTATTATAATTTCTTAAAAAAATAAAAATGATAAAAAATAATAAATAAAAATAAAAATCAACGACGAAAAATTAATCACCGAAAGTAATTGGCTAAGGCCAATTTTGCTTGCAGGACCTTAGGCCATTTCGCCGCAGGAAATTCCTACGGTGAAATTGGCTGGCCGCGCCAACTCTTGCTCGCAGCTCTCAATTTCCTCGCAGCCCGTTGAAGTTTTTGCCAGTGAAATTTTTTCATCACAATTTTTTCCGAAACCAAATTCTAGTTGGTTTTGGCTTCTTTTCCTAATTAATCTTAGTTTCCTTAAAAAAATAGAATTAATCTTATAAATTTTCCTATAAATAACACTTTAAAACATAGAAAAATGGGGACTAGAATTTTAAGAAGGAGAACTTCAGACTTAGATCGGATAGTGGAACTTCAGATTTGAAAGGAGCAAAAAGAAGCAATCAAGAATTCCTCAAAGGCAGCAACCTTGCCTTTGTCTTTGTTCATCTAGAAAGCAACTTTTTGGTAGAACTAACTACGCAGGTTTGATCCTTAATTATACATTGCTCATGATCATAGTAGCTTTGTTCCTTTGATTCATAAGAATATACACACGAAACCTTGATCTATAAATATATAGTAATATTAATCTTCGTTTCAAAAACCTTAAATGATTTCTTCTGTTTCCAAATACCTTAAAAACCCCAATTCGTTTCTTTTGTTTCCAAAAACCTTAAATCGTTCCTTCTATTTCCAAAAACCCTAAAAATTACTTTTTTATTTCTTCTAAAACTTAAGAATCCTAATTTATTTCTTCTAAACCTTAAAACCCTAAATTGTTCCTTCTATTCCAAAAACCCTAAAAAATATGTTTCTATTTACAAAAACCTCAAATCATTTTACCTATTTCCAAAAATTTTATAAAACTCTAAACTGTTTTCTCAAATTCTAAAACCAAACATATTTTCCAAAACACCAAAAACCCTAATTCTCTCAAAACCAAAATAGTAAACCCTAAATTTTCCTAAACCCTAATTCATTGAATTTAAAACCCCAAACTAGTTAATTTAAACCCTAAAGCCATAATCTAATAAAACAAAAACAACAATCCAGTAACCAAGAGCTATAAACCCAATGTCTCAAGATTCTAAAACCCTAAATTTATGATGTCACCCTTAAGCCCTAATTTGATCAATCAAAGCACTTTACTAATTTCTTAAATTTATGAAACTCTAATTCATTCCAATTTCCCAAAACCTTTACAGTAGATTAAACAAATAACCATAATAATACTAAAATCCCAAAGTCTTAAATATTAATTAAAGAACTTTAAATAGAAACAGTAAACCCTAATTTGTATCTTTACTTGCTTTATTTTTAGGTTTGATTGTGTAGTTCATTATATGCTTTGATTTATTTTCAATGCTTGATTTATTTAATTTTAATGATTGATTTATTTAACTTATCATGGATGGATTTTTTTATTGTTATTATTTGCTTGTTTTAGTATTAAAAGTGCAAGAGGTATGTGTCCACTTTGTGGGTACCTTATTAGTTAAATATCATGTAATTTAAATTGATTTTATATTTTAGACCAATGTAAAGGACATGTTTCTACCTTTTGGTGGGTGTCTTATTAGTTTAGACATGGATGATGTAAGGACATTATGAGCGAAAATTTTCACCCCACTCCCGGTTGAATGGTTCTTGCGACTTTGGAACTGTTTAGGCTCGGGGGCCTTAGGGAACACGGACTTAAGTCTGGAGAAAATGGAGTCACCACCTGGACGGGCCGAGAAAAAGAAAGGGGTGGATGACTCGATTCCTAAGGAATACCCAACCCCCTAATGGGTTCGAAAAGTTGGGTACGTGTGGGGAATGTGAGAAATGGCCCAGCACCCCCACAACGCCCGGCTCATTGGAACCGGCCTCCTTTACAGGTCTTAATATTATAAAATTCTTAAATATAACAATATTATCCATATTACACACAATAATTAAAATAAAGCATCGATATATTAAAAATCAAAACAATATCTAAACAAAGCAAATAAATGGACACCCATCCGAGGATGGAAACATGTCCTTACATTCCATGCCTAAATAGGACACCCACCGAAAGGTAGAAACATGTCCTTTACATTGGTCTAAAATATAAAAACAATTTAAATTACATGATATTTATCTAATGAGGTACCCACAAAGTTAAAACATACCTCTTACAACACTTGGAAATAAAAAATAAATCGATAAAGGTAAATAACCATTCATAAATAAATCATTCACCAAAGATATTAAACATCAATCAAAATATAAACATTCATCCATGATGATTTAAATAAACCAAGCATTAAACTTAAATAAATCAAAGCATATAAAATAAATCAAAGTATATAATGAACTACACAATCAAATGTAAAATTAAATAAAGCAGGTAAAGATCCAAATTAGGGCTACTGTTTCTATTTAAGATTCTTTATTTAATATGTTTAGGGTTTTGGAAGTTATGGGTTTAAGCTACTGTAAATTTTAAAGGAATTGAAATGGATTAAAGTTTTGTAATTTAAGAGGTTGACAAAGTTCTTTGATTAACCAAATTAGTGTTTGAGGAGTGAAATCATGAAATTAGGGTTTGAATGCTTTAAAACATTTAGATTTATGATTATTAGCTACTTACTGTGTTGAATTTTAATATTTAGGTTTATAAGGTTTTAAGAGAATTAGGGTTTTAGAGAACTTTACGGTTTAGGTTAGCTAGTTTAGTTTGGGGTTACTGTCTTGGTTTTGAAAGTTGAATTAGGGTTTTTAGTGTTTCGGAGAATGTATTTGATTTTAGAATTTGGAAAAACAATTTATAGTTTTATGAAGCTTTATGAAAATAAACAAAACGATTTAATGTTTATAGGAACAGAAAAGATATTTTTTTAAGGTTTTTGGAAAGAAAAGGATTCAATTTAGGGTTTTGGAAAATTGGAAAGCAGATTAGGGTTTTGATATTTTGAAACAATTTAAGGTTTTGAAAAGTTAGAAAGTAGATTAGGGTTTTATGATTTTGAAGAAACAGAAACAACAATTTTAAGATTTTTGGAAAACAAAGAAACGAATTAAGGTTTTTAAGCTTTAGAAAAGGTAAATTAGGGTTCTATGGGTTTTTGAATCAAAAGAGACAATTGGATAATTCAAGTTACTGTAAAGAAAAAAATTTGATATTCATACCTTCATTTGTTGGTTCCACCAAAAATTACTTCTTGGATGAACAAGAACAAAGGCAAGATGGTTGCCTTTGATGGATTGAATTGCTTGTTTGCTTCGCTCAAAAGTCCGATTGATTTCACTGCCAAAGGTTTCTCCTAGTCCGATTGATTCAAAGTTTTCTCCCCTCCTGTGTTGTTTTTGGTCTTATTTATAGATGATTTTGATGATTAATCTTAATTGTTTACGGAATCTAACATTAATTAAGAAAAGGAGACCAGAACCAAATTGAATTTGGTTTTGAAAAAAACTGCTGCGGAAAAATTTTGCTGGCGAAAAAACTGCCGTGGGAACTTACGGGCTGCGAAATTGCCTGCGGGCAATTTTGCCCGCAGGAAATTCTTGCGGGCAAAATGGCCCTGGCCATTTCGCCCGCAGAAAAAATCTGTAGGCGAAATGGCCCAAGGCCATTTCATCGGACCCCTTTCGGCGATGAAATTTTTCGTCGCCGATTTTTATTTTTATTTATTTATTTATTTATTTTTATTATTTTTTATTAATTATAAAAACTAAATACTAAAGCAAATATTATTTAATTAAGATAACACAAAAATTATTTTGGACTAATTAAAATATATTGGACAACACAAAAATTATTTTGGACTTATTAAAATATATTGGACCGGGCTGGGTCAAAAATTAAGGCTCTATGGACATGTTTCCATCCTCGGATGAGTGTCCATTTATTTGTTTTGCTTGGACATTGCTTTGATTTTAATATAATGATGCTTTATTTTAATTTTTGCATGTAATATGGATAATATTGTCATGTTTAACAATTTTATAATATTAAGACCTGTAAAGGAGGCCGGTTCCAATGAACCGGGCGTTGTGGGAGTGCTGGGCCATTTCTCACCTTCCCCACACGTACCTAACTTTTCGAACCCATTAGGGGGTTGGGGATTCCTTAGGAATCGAGTCATCCACCCCTTTCTTTTTCCTGGCCCGTCAGGGTGGCGACTCCATTTTCTCCGAACTTAGGTCCGTCTTCTCTAAGGCCCCGAGCCTAAATAGTGCCGAAGTCGCAAGAACTATTCCACCGGGAGTGGGGCCAAAAATCCCCGCTCATAGTGGTGACTCCACTGGGGATAAGAGAAGTTGATTTTGTTGGTCTTTATATTATTTTATTCTTTCTTATAATGATATTATCAATTGCATCATATTAGATTGCATCGTGTGCATGAGTTAGGACTCCCGTGTTACTCGTGTTGTGTTATGTGAGGGATACCATACTTTCACTCAAGGTATGGAGATCGATCATGGTATAACCACTCATAGCCTCATACCTTTTGCTATATGCTTGCTATGGGAACCTTAGCCTTTCAACCCAAAGACTAAAGCTCATGTAATTGCCCTAGTTACTTTCCTTAGGATTTTACCCCAAATGCATGTTGTTTGACTATGGTTAATTTGTCTTGGCTTAAATCATAGCTTATTTGGTTTGCTCTTTTTCTAATATGACCTAAGTACATTGTAAGCTCAAAATAAAATTTTCTTTAAAGTCCAAAAGACCAAATCTATTTTCAAAACTTTTGAAGATGGCCTTTGGACATAAGACTTTTCTAAAAACAAATCAAAAATTCTTTTGCTCATAACCCAAATACTAAGCCCAAAATCCATTTTTTCTAAAATCTTTTTACAATGGGCTCAGAAATAAAATTATTTTCATCCAACCTTTTTTACAAAGAGCTTGCAAATTATTTAGGCCAATTATGAAAATTCCAAAAATCAATTGTGAGCCTAGTTTATACTAAGAGTTATTAATCATGGGCTTGTTTTTGGCATGAATCATTAGTTACTTTTTCAAATGAGAAATCTATTTATAATAAACCTCTTAATTTAGTTTTAATCCAAAAGCTACTATTTGTTGGTTGAATGGATTAAAACCTAATTAATGGGAGTTATCATGAACTGATTTCCATTTTTAAAAATATAACTATTGGTTGAAACGTCCGAGAGAAATATTCGAAAACAAGATACCCCATGTTGGTATTTTGTTAACCATATACCTAGGAAAAGAGACTCGCCATTCGTGTGTGGATGTTATAAGGTTGGAAGGAACGTCCTATTTTTTTGTGCATACATGCATACATACATACATTTGCATCTCATATCATTGATTCTTTCTGGCTCACAGCCCTGGATTATGATAGTTCAAAAGCTTATGACAATCCGACCTACGCCGAAAGCGAAGAATCTAGCAATGACTCAATCACTTGCTCACCAAAAGCAATAGAGCCCGAACAAATTCAAAGAATGGTGGATGATGCCCTCAATGCCAAGATGGAAGAAACAAAAGAGGCCGTAGCTGAGACCATGAAGAACCAATTGGCTGCAATTTTAGAAAATCATGCCGAAGCATCTGCTAGCACAAAGAAGCCAAGGACAAAAGGAAGAATAAAGTTGGTGAAGTGGTTTTTGATGATGATAAGGTGATCATTGATGATGATGATGATTGGGCTCAATACTTCCAAGATCCTCAAGACAAAAGGAGTCGAAGGTTGCTGAGAAGGCAACTATTGAAAAGACCAAGACGTTTGATGTTGAGAAGATGATTGCTGATTTAGAAAAGAAATTTGAGAAGAAGTTGAAAACCGAAGAGATGTCAGAGATCGATAAACTATTTGAACAAGATGAGGAGGTCCCTTATAAGCTCAAGATGCCTTCCTTCGCTAGGTACAATGGTACTGGAAACCCCCATCTCCATGTGAAGCAGTATATCACTGCTATGCAGTCTGCCCGAGCTACTAAGGCCCAAACTCTAAGATATTTCATGCTCTCATTATACCCTGTTGTCCGAAATTGGTTCAACACCTTAGACGAAAGTACTCAAAAAGATTGGGACATGTTGTATAAGGCTTTCATTCAACAATATGGGTACAATGTCGAGCTGAAAGTAACCTTGATGGAGGTGGAAGCCATTAGGCAATGACCAAATGAGAATTTTGTGGACTGTGTGAAAAGATAGAGAAATAAGGATGCTTTGCTCAAGAAAAGGCCCGACGAATTTGATCAAATAAGGATGATTGTGAGAAGCGTCCTGCCCAATCTCCGTGAAAGGATGTCTCACACCCTTATAAGGGATTTCAAAGATCTTCTCCAAGCTGGTCTACAAATTGAAGAGTGGGAAAGGGAGAAAAATTGCCTTTCAATAAGAAGGAATGAGAAAGGAAATTATCAGCCTAGCAATCAAAGCATGTAAAAAGAAGTTGATGTTAATGCTACTGGTCAAGGAAATAAAAGACAATTCTCAGAATTGGGAAAACCTCTATCTTGGGTTTTTAGCAAGCTGCAAAAGAAAGGGTTGTTACAACCATTAGCTCCTTGACCCCTACATAATCCACTGCCACCAAACTTCAATGCCGAGGCCTTCTGTCAATTTCATCAAATGCAAGGGCATGAAACAGATAAATGTGCTCATCTAAGGCATGAGATCCAATATTTGATTGATAGTGGTAAGCTACCAAAGCCGGATAAGCCCAATACCAAGAACAACCCTTTGCCTAAGTTTGGAAGAGTGCCACCACCAGCAACCTTCATGGTGGGAAAAGAATTGGAAGAAGATTTTATTTTATCCTCTTTTCAAGATGGGGATATTGAAGATGTGAAAGGAGAAGAAGCTTAACTCAACAAACTTCCCTTGGCTTGTTTGTTTTTCTTATTTTCTTTATTTGGTGTTTTATGGAACAATCATGTTTTTCAAATTTAAATTATGTTTGTTTGAATAAATTACTTTCATCAAAATTTTTGTTGGTCTTTGTTCATTTTTGTTCAACCAATGAGGAATTTAGCTTGATATTCATAAATTAATGTATTTAGGCATCATGACTTGAATGACTTTACTAGGCGAGGGAATTGCTCTATAACATTGAGTTGTGTATGCTTACTTAAAGAGGGCTCCTGCATAATGACCTTTGTCTAGGTCCTAGTCAGTCTTAGTACATGCTTAGACAAAATTTCGAAGCAAAATTGAACTCTACTTATTTAAGAGAGAAATCATCTAGGCATTGTTTGGTCAGCCAACAACTAGTATCTGCCCAATTAAGTACCAATCCCTAGTTGTCCCTTTTGAGCCTTCATAAAATTTTAGTTGTCCCTTTTCATTGGCTTACAAACCCCAACAACCTACCCTGAGCTGTTGTGATACTTTTGACAAGTCTTGTGATCGCTAAAATGAAGAGGCAAGAAGATCAAAGAATGGAATGCATAGTCAAGACCATGAGAGTAGTTGATGTTTTCAAGACCACAAGGGTAGTTGAAGTTCACTTAATATCTCCAATCTATCAAGATAACATTAGAGTAACAAATGATTTATCCTTGTTAAAGGAGATTAATACCACTCCACTCATCCATTATTAGAAATGCAAGTTGGTAAATACAAGACAACTCAAACAAGACAACTCTATTAGAGCTAGAAAAAAAAAGAAAAAAAAAAGAAAAGAGGACAAAGAAAAGAAAAGAAAAAAAAGAGAAGAAGAAAAATAAAACCTAAAAAGGTAGTTCAGAAAGCCAACTGAGTTCTCTTTTACCTAAGACAACAAAAGGCTTCTATTTGGTTCATAAGGACAATTTGACTTGAATTGGTCCAACCCAACCAAAGATTCGATCAAAATCAGAGAAGTTCTTGAAAGTTTTGCACTTGACAGTCCTACAAGGAAGAAGGACAAAATGATAAAATTCTCAAATAAAGGAAGGAGTAAGAAAAATAAAAAGAAAGAAAAGGGAGAAGAAGAAAAGAAATGAATTTGGGTACCAAACTTTTTGCAAAGGCAAACACTATCCCAATCAAGATCTAGATTAACTCCAAGAAGATGGGAGAATGTTCAAAGCTCTATCTTTTCATTCTCCCAACTATCTAAAGTTCCAACAAGAAATTTGTAGTGTGAAGGTTTGTCCTTTGTGTCACACCAGCTCCAATATCAAAATAGCCTTCATTTAACTCATGTCCCTTATAGACCCCATTTCAAGCATATCAAAGACCTGTTGATCTCTCTTGGTAGGTAGAGTCTATTAGTGGAGATAGTTTGAATAAGCATGCATATGAGATAGACAATATTTAAACTCAATGAGACCTTTAGCCAAGTAATGTGTATGCGCCTATCTGAAGTGCAACAATTCTTGCTTAAATAGAAATGATTCTCGAGTTTAGTACGGTAACTAGGGTTGTCATGTTATAGATATGTTAATTTGAGAAATCAAGTCCTGAGGTACATTGACATTGATTTGGCAAAGTTAACATTTGATTTCAAAATAAAATTTCAAAAAATAAAAAATGTTTTTGTCACACGAAGCCTTCAAGTTAAGGGAAATATGTTGAATAATCGAACCTCAAAGGACACATTGGGCAATTGGCAAGGTCATGAAGAAACAACCAACCGACATGCCGAAACATAGTTTGAAATGGATGTATCTCCGTTGCTTGGGTCTCATCTCTCATGTTTTCAACATCTTGAAGATAAAAGGCATAAATGTGAAGTATCCTGTCATTCCAGTGCAAGACCTAAATGGACATCTCAAAGGAGTCAATGAGAACACTTATGCTGATCACCTCGGTCTGTAGGTCGATGGAGCCATTGTAAGCGTTATTCATGCATATCATGCATACATGAGCATATCACATTGCTTTTTCTTGTATTGTATTGTCTATTCTTTATCAAAGTGAACAACAAACACCCTGTGAAGTAAACAACCAAAAGAAGATATCAAATCAGGGGGGCATGGAAAGCCCATTGCTTGAGAAAGTTCTAGTAATCTTGCAAAGAGAAGAAATACATGCTTGTGTAAAGAACTAGACAATAAAAACATCAATCAAAGCTTGCATGGAAAAAATCTTTGGTTTAAGCCTACACAGGGGGCAAAGTTTCTCCTTTCCAATTTTTTGAGTTTATATACCAAACATTTTCAAACTCACTTGCAAATATTTTGCCACGTAGGGGGCAAGGAGAAGATATAAGGGCCAATTAAAAATAACTGAATTTTTATAAAAGGAAAAACAAAAGAATGGAACAACAAGCTAAGCCAGAATCCTCAACTAGTAAAAGGTCAGTTAAATCCAAGGGCGAAATGCCCAAGGCCATTTCGCCGTAGGAAATTCAATCTCGGGTCCAAGTACCCAGTCACGGGTCCAAGTACCCAAATTAAATCCAATTAGGATTGAGTATCCAAATCCAGTTAGGGATCGAGTATCCAAATCCAATTAGGATCGAGTATCCAAATCCAGTTTAGGATAGAGTATCCAAATCTACTTCAGAATCGAGTATCCAAATCTAGTTAGGATCGAGTATCCAAATCCATTTAGGATCGAGTATCCAAATTCAGTTTAGGATCGAGTATCCAAATCCAATTAGGATCGAGTATCCAAGTCCAATTAAGATCGAGTATCCAAATCTAGTTTAGAATCGAGTATCTAAATCCAATTAGGGATAGAGTAACCAAATCCAATTAGGATTGAGTATCCAAATCCAGTTTAGGATCAAGTATCCAAATCCAGTTAGGGTCAAGTATCCAAATCCAGTTTAGGATCGAGTATCTAAATCTCGAGTACCCAAATCCAGTTAGGATCGAGTATCCAAGTCCACTTTAGGATCGAGAATCCAAATCCAGTTAGGATTGAGTATCCAAATCCAGTTAAGATCGAGTATCCAAATCCAGTTTTGGATCGAGTATCCAAATCTAGTTTAGGACCGAGTATCCAATCCAGTTTACGATCGAGTATCCAAGTCTAGTTTAGGATTGAGTATCCAAATCTAGTTTCATATCCAAAACCCAAATTACCCTTAGGTCCAGAACCTAAAATTATCCTTGAGTCCAGAACTCGAATAGGGCCCAGAACCCAAAACCTCAACCATCTCAAAATTTTTTTTTAAGACTTATTGCTTTTTACTCTCTTTCACTAAAGTCTCAGATCGTTCAAGCAGGGAGCAAACTGTAGACCCTTAATTTTTGACCCAGTCCGGTCCAATATATTTTATATAGTCCAAAATAATTTTTGTGTTATTTTAATTAAATAATATTTATTTTAGTATTTATTTTTTTATTATAATTTTTTTAAAAAATAAAAATTATAAAAAATAATAAATAAAAATAAAAATTGGCGACGAAAAAATGGGCGATGCAAAATTCATCGCCGAAAGTAATTGGCCAAGGCCAGCGGGCCATTTCGCCGCAGGAAATTCCTACTACGAAATTGGCTGGCCACGTCAATTCTCGCTCGTAGCTCGCAATTTCCTCGTAGTTTTTGCCAGCAAAATTTTTCCATCGCAATTTTTTTCGAAACCAAATTCTATTTGGTTTTAGTTTCTTTTCCTAATTAATCTTAGTTTCCTTAAACAATTAGAATTAATCTTATAAATTTTTCTATAAATAACACTTTAAAACATAGAAAAATGGGGACTGGAATTTTAAGAAGGAGAACTTTGGACTTGGATTGGATAGTGGAACTTCAGATTTGAAAGGAGCAAAAAGAAGCAATCAAGAATTCATCATAGGCAGCAACATTGCCTTTGTCTTTGTTAATCCAAAAAGTAACTTTTTGGTGGAACCAACTATGCAGGTTTGATCCTTAATTATACATTGCTCATGATCACAGTAGCTTTGTTTCTTTAATTCATAAGAATATACACACAAAACCTTGATCTATAAATATGTAGTAATATTGATCTTTGTTTCAAAAACCTTAAATGATTTCTTCTGTTTCCAAATACCTTAAAAACCCTAATTCGTTTCTTTTTTTTCCCAAAAACCTTAAATTGTTCCTTCTATTTCCAAAAACCCTAAAAATTACTTTTCTATTTCTTCTAAAACTTAAGAACCCTAATTTATTTCTTCTAAACCTTAAAACCCTAAATTGTTCCTTCTATTTACAAAACCCCTAAAAAATACTTTTCTGTTTCCAAAAACCTTAAATCATTTTACCTATTTCCAAAAACTTTATAAGACTCTAAACTGTTTTCTCAAATCCTAAAACCAAACATATTTTCCGAAACACCAAAAACCCTAATTCTCTCAAAACCAAAACAGTAAACCCTAAAATTTCCTAAACCCTAATTCATTGAATTTAAAACCCCAAACTAGTTAATTTAAACCCTAAAGCCATAATCTAATAAAACCAAAACAACAATCTAGTAACCAAAAGCTATAAACCCAATGTCTCAAGATTCTAAAACCCTAAATTTATGATGTCACCCTTAAGCCCTAATTTGATCAATCAAAGAACCTTACTAATTTCTTAAATTTATGAAACCCTAATCCATTCCAATTTCCCAAAACCTTTACAGTAGATTAAACAAATAACCATAATAATAATACTAAAATCCCAAAGCCTTAAATATTAATTAAAGAACTTTAAATAGAAACAGTAAACCCTAATTTGTATCTCTACTTACTTTATTTTTAGGTTTGATTGTTTAGTTCATTATATGCTTTGATTTATTTTCAATGCTTAATTTATTTAGTTTCAATGATTGATTTATTTAACTTATCATGGATGGATGCTTTCTTTATTGTTATTATTTGCTTGTTTTAGTATTAAAAGTGTAAGAGGTATGTTTCTACTTTGTAGGTACCTTATTAGTTAAATATCATGTAATTTAAATTGCTTTTATATTTTAGACCAATGTAAAGGACATATTTCTACCTTTTGGTGGGTGTCCTATTAGTTTAGACATGGATGATGTAAGGACATGTTTCCATCCTCGGATGGGTGTCCATTTATTTATTTTACTTGGACATTGCTTTGATTTTAATATAATGATGCTTTATTTTAATTGTTGCATGTAATATGGATAATATTGTTATGTTTAAGAATTTTATAATATTAAGACCTGTAAAGGAGGCCGTTTCCAATGAACCGGGCATTGTGGGGGTGCTGGGCCATTTCTCTCATTCCCCACACGTACCCAACTTTTCGAACCCATTAGGGGGTTGGAGATTCCTTAGGATTTGAGTTATCCACTCTTTTCTTTTTTCTCGGCCGGTCCGGGTGGCAACTCTATTTTCTCAGGACTTAGGTCCGTGTTCTCTAAGGCCCCGAGCCTAAATAGTGTCGAAGTTGCAAGAGCCATTCCATCGGGAGTGGGGGCAAAAATCCCCGCTCACGGCAGCCTTATTCCTCCATCTCTTTACATAGTCCACGAAGTTCTCATTCGACCTTTGTCTAATGGACTCCACCTCCATTAGAGTAACTTTCAATTCAACATTGTATCCATATTGTTGGATGAAGGCCTTGTATAGCAGATCCTAACTTTTTTGAGTGCCATCATCTAAGGTATTGAACCAATTTTGGATAACAGGCCTTAGTAGCTCTGGTGGACTGCATAGTAGTGATATTATGCTTCATATGGAGGTGAGGATTTTCAGTTACATCAAACTTTGCAAAGTATGACATCTTGAACTTGTACAGAACCTCTTCATCTAGCTAAAATAACTTGTTGACTTCCGACATCTCCTCAGTTTTCAGCTTCTTTTCAAACTTCTTTTCCAGGTCAGCAATCAACTTCTCAACATTTGATGTTTCAGTTTTCTCCACAGTTGATCTTTCAACAACCATCGACTCCTTCTTCTTATCTTGATGTTCTTGAATGTATTGAGCCCAGTCGTCATCGTCGTCAATGACTTTCCTTTGTCTTTGGGCTTCTTAGTGCTAACAGATGCCTTGTTAGTGTTCCCCAAAATTGCAGCCAATTGGTTCTTCATGGTCTCAGCTAAAGCCTCCTTTATTTCTTCCATCTTGACTTCAAGGGCATCATCCGACATCTTTTGAATCTATTCGGGTTCCATTGCTTTTGGTGAGAAGCTAATTGAGTTGCTGTTGGATTCTTGGTCACTGACATAGGTCGGATTGTCGTAGGCTTTTGAACTGTTGTAATCAAGGGCTATGAGCTAGAAAGGATCAATGATATGTTATGCAATGCGTGTATGCATGTATTCATGTATGCACAAACAACAAACAAAGATAATTAAGATGTTTCTTCCAACCTTATAACTTTTACACATGAATGGCGAGTCTCTTTTCCTAGGTATATTGTTAACAAAATACCAACATAGGATATTTTATTTTCAAAAAATTTCCTCAGACGATTTTAACCTATAGTTATATTTTCAAACATGGAAATCAGCTCATGATAAGTTCCGTTAATTAGGCTTTAATACATCCAATCAACTAAACCAGCTTTTATGCTATATTGGATTAAAACTAAATTAAGAGGTTTATTATAAATAGATTTCTCACCTGAAAACGTAACTAATGATTCATGTTAAAAATAAGGCCATGATTAATAATTCTTAGTATAAACTATGCTCACAATTGATTTTTGGTATTTCGTAATTGACCTAAATATTTGTAAGCATTTTAGATGAAGTGGAAAATAATTTTGCTTGTTTGGGCCATAAGATTTTTGACCCATCTTAAAAGGTTTCATTGTCCAAAGACCTTTTTGAAAATTTTGAAAATGGTTTTGGTCTTTTGGATCTTAAAGGAAAAGAATTATTTTTGAGCTTACAATGAAATTAGGTCATATTAGAAAAAGAACAAACCAAATAAGCCATGGTTTAAACCAAGATATACCAATCATAGTCAAACAACAAGCATTTGGGGGGTAAAAACTTAGGTTCCCATAGCAAGTATATACCAAAAAGGTACAAGGCTATGAGTGGCTATGCCATGCTCGATGTCCATACCTTGAGTGAAAGTATGATATCCCTTACATAATACAACATGAGTTATACGAACGTCCTAACTCATGCTCACGATGCAATCTAATATGTTGCAATGGATAATATCATGACAAGAAAAAATAGAATAATATAAAGACCAGCGGAATCAATTTCTCTTATCCCTAGTGGAGTCACCACTGTGAGTGGGAATTTTTTCCCCCACTCCCTTGTGGAATGGTTCTTGCGACTTCGGCACTGTTAGGCTCAGGGCCTTAGAGAACACGAGCCTAAACCTAGAGAAATTAGAGTTGCCACCCGGACGAGCCAGGTGGATGACTCGATTCCTAAAGAATTTCCAACCCCCAAATGGTTTCGGAAAGTTGGGTATGTGTGGGGAAGGTGAGAATGACCCAGCACCCCCACAGCGCCCGGTTCATTGGAATCAGCCTCCTTTTCAGGCCTTAATATTATAAAATTCTTAAATATAATGACATTATCCATAATACATGCAATAATAAGAATAAATAAATACTTTATTAAAATCACAACAATGTTCAAACAAAATAAACAAATAGCACCCATCCATGGATGGAAACATGCCTTTACAATTGTCCAAAGTCCAAAGGAAAATAAATAAAATAGGATACCCACTAATTGGTGGAAATGTATCCTTTACATTGATCCAAAACTTGAAATAAAATAAATTACATGATGCTCAATACATGAGGTACCCAAATCATGGAGACATACCTCTTACAACACCAAAGTAAATCAATAAAAATAACCAACCATTCATCATAAATAAATTATTCATCAAAGATATAAATAACCCACTAATCAAAATATATAATAAGCATTCATTTAATTTTGAATAAAACAAATAAAGATTCAAGTTTAGGCTTATGTATCAATTTAGGGTTTTTGGTTAATAAAATAATAATTATTATTACTTAAAATACTTAGGCTACTGTGGTTTTTAGAAAAATAAAGTTGATTAGGGTTTTGTAGTTCTAAGAAAATAATAAGGTTTAGGTTAATTAAATTAGGGTTTAGGATTTTACCGTGATCAAAGTTAAATGTGGTTTTAATATTAACTACAACAACTACTTAAGCATTTTTAGGTGAAACAAACATAGAAAGCCAAATTAATTGTTGAAAGATTAAAATAAGTCACTGAATAAAATTATAATAGAACAGCTACTGTGAATTCAAATTAATTAAATATAGGAATCAAACCTTCATTTAGTTGGTTCCTCCAAATTAAAATGATGAATCCAATCGTTGCTACAGCCTGGATCAACCTTTTCTCTAGTAGGAATGAAGCAAACTTGAGACTATGGTTATTGTCTCTTTGGTTGCTATTGGATTGAATTATGTATTTTTTATTGGTTGCTCAAGGTGACTCTCGGTTACTGCTTCCATGCCAATTATCAGTTGCTTTCTTTTATTAAGATATTGCTCTCTCTTTTACTGCCAATTCTTTAATCAAAAGTTCTTCTCCCTAGAAAAAGTCCAAAGAAAAAGTCCCTTAATAAATTTTCCTCGTCCGAAAAATTCTCCCCAGTCTAAATAAAAATTTTCCTCCCATCCCTTTCTTTTTTGCTTTTGTGTTTTAATGTGATATTTATAAGAGAAATAAAAACCTAATACAAATTGGTTAAGAAAATAAAACTGTTTCAAAAATAAAATTAAAAACCGTGATTAAAAAAGTTTTGTCAAAAAATTGTGCGGGCCCAGGAAAGACTAGTGCTGGGCGCTGCTACGCAACGATCGGGCTGCCGGGCGTGCGAGACTGGACCTGCTATGCAAGAATGCCTGTGACGCCTGGGAGCTCCTCGATTCGCCGCAGGCAAAGCCTGTCGAGCGTCGCTCGCCAATCTGTCTGATTTTTGATTTTTATTTTATTTTTTATTAAGAATAAATATTATTATATTATTAAAAATAAATAATAAATAAATATTATAAATATTATAAATAATAAAAATAAATAAAATAAAATAAATATTATAAATAATAAATAAAATAAATATTATATTATTAAAATAAATAATAAATATTAAAATAAATAAATAATAAACATTAAAATAAATAATAAATACCATAAAATTATTTTGGACTGTTTTAAAATCTTTGGACTGGACTTGGTAAAAAATTAAGGATTTATAGCATCAACAAACTTGGTTCCAATTAAAAGGCCCTAATTAAAGTCAAATCTAATAAAAAGGCTTGAATTTGCCCTGGCTTGACCTAAAAGCTAAAACAATTGGGTCGGCCTAAAGTTCATGCTGAATTGGCAATCAATTCGACATGAGCAAAGGCTCATATCAAATAGGCCTTAACCAATTTGACATGAGACATGCTCATGTCAAATTGGCCTCATGGCCTGCCCCTGGTTTAAAATAATTTAATTTTAAAAGGATTCAAAATGGTTTGGGGCATTTCCAAACTAAATAGGGAGTCTTTGAACACAGGTGCCCCAATGTGGCTTATAAATAGCCAACTAAACAGTGCAGAAAGGAGGCCGGTAGCAACTATTAGCAATTATTATAATGGTCTTTAGCAACCACAAAAATAAGCAAAGAGGCACAGAAGCAGTAGCCATTAAAACAACCATCCACAAATCAAATCGAGACAATCTCGTAGCTAAACATAGTGAAGATCATCAAATAATCTTCGAATTATTGAGACAATAGCCAGGAAATCTACTTGACCCAAGTTTCTCCACAAAACACCAGAGAACTTGGTTTAATACAAACACCTTGATGGAGCCAACGAACAGAGGTATGATTTTTATAAATTAAATCCATTCAATTGGTTATATTTTAGGATATTTGATCCGTGGCCTTAATTGATTTTTAAAACTCCAATTTTATGTTGGAAATCATGATTTTGCATGTATTAAACCTTCAATTTAAGACCAAACCCTAAGTTTGCATGATTAAGATTTGATTTAATGTTAAAACTCTAGTTTGCATAAACCCTAATTTAATTTTCCAAACCTTATGTCTAAGTTAAAAGCCCTAATTTTATGCCAAAATCCTAATTTGCATGTTTAAAACACTAGTTCTAGGTTAAAACTCTAATTTGCATGTTTAAAACCCTAGTTCTAGGTTAAAACCCTAGTTTGCATCTTTAAAATCCTAGTTGCACATTTAAAACCCTAATTTAATTCCAAAATCCTAGTTTTAGGTTAAAAATCCTAACTTCTAGGTTAGAACCCTAATCTCACAATAAAATCTTAATTTGTATAAATAAACCCTAATTTTATTAAAGTTTGAATTTTATAATTATTTGGTAGTTAATTGTATGTTTAAATTAATTGTCTACCATGAATGATTTATTTATATTTGTTTGATTATTTTAGATTTTAAGTATTTGTAAAAGGCATGTTTCCACTTCGTGAATGCCTTGTTTATCTTAATTTTTTATTATTTATTTTAATTTTAATTTTAAGTACTTTGGGACTATTATAAGGGACATGTTTCCACCAATTGGTTGATGTCCTATATTATTTATTTGTATGAACACTTGGACATTGTAAGGGTATTATAGACCCTTAATTTTTGACCAAGTCCAGTCAAATATTTTAAAATATGTCGAAAATAATTTTTATGGTATTTATTATTTATTTTATTATTTATTTTAATACTTATTTAATATTTATTTTATTTATTTTTTAAAAAAATATATAAAAAAATAAAAAATCGGATGGACCAATAGGTGAGCGACACGCGACAAGGCAGGTCGCCGTAGGCCGAAAGGGCCTATGGTGAATTGGCATGCTCTAATTCACCGCAAGAGCATGCTGCGACGAATTGGGCAGCGCCTCGCAGGCGCTCGCTTGATTATTCGCTTCCTAGCCTCATTGCTCGCCTATTGCTCGTGTCTCAATAGCCTGTGCCTGTGCGTTGTCTGATTTTTGCCAAAATTCTAATTTTACTATAAAAAGGTCAATTAATTTCCTAAACAGTTTTAACTTCCTTAACATATTAGGTTTTATTTTCAATTCTATAAATAGTAGCCTTAAATAGAGAAATAAGGATGGCAAAAATTACTCAAGTTGAACTTTTGAACTTTGAAGCAACCCGAAGCAGCCAAGAATAAAAAAGAACACTCCCATCCCCAAGGCAACAAGGCTGTGTTGTCTTGATCAAAGCTTCCCCAGAATTCCAACAGTGCAATTGTGGTGGAGCTAACAAATGACAATATTTTCTTAATCAATTTATTATAATATGCTTTTGATAGTTTTAACGTGGAACATGCATGATCTTTATTTAAAATTGAATCCAATTGCCAATTAGCATAACTTCTTCCAAATTGAATCCAGTAATCAACATGCTAATAGCTTTGTTTAAAGTTTTCGTGATGTTACTTAATTTTTCGCAAATATTATTAATAGTAGCTTGATCATTATTTTTTCCAAAACCCTAATTTATAAATTCCAAAACCCTAAATTGCATGGTATGAGCCCTAACCCTAATTAATTCTATTTTTTAAAATCTTTACAGTAGCTTAATACTTAAAAATAATTATAATAATATTATTTTTCAAACCGTAAAACCCTAATTTTTGAATATAAACCCTAAAACGTTAAAACCCTAATCCTATTTTTTAAAAAAGTAGAAACCCTAAAACCTAATTGTATTTTCCTAAACCATAATTTATAAAACCCTAGCATGTATATTTAGTCTTTAATTATTATTTGAATCCTGCTTTACATACTTAGTTTACATCTTCATATCTTTATCTTTATTTGGCTTATAATGAATGGTTTACTTTCATGATAAATGGTTGATTCTCTTTTATTGGTTTACTTTATTTTTTATTATGTAAGAGGAATGTTTCCACCTTGTGGGTATCTCATTAAATTAAGCTTCATGTAATTTATAATTATTTTCATATTTTAGGATTAATGTAAAGAATACATTTTCACCTTTTGGTGGGTGTCCTATTTAGTTTTAGACATTGGACGATGTGAGGACATGTTTCCATCCTTGAATGGGTGTATTTATTTATTTTGTTTGGATATTGCTCTGATTTTTAATAAAGTATTTATTTATTCTTATGATCGCATGTAGTATGGATAATATCATTATATTTAAGAATTTTATAATTTTAAGACCTGAAAAGAAGGTCGGTTCCAATGAACCATGCGTTGTGGGGGCGCTGAGTCATTATCACTTTCCCCACACATATCCAACTTTCTGAACTCAATAAGGGATTGGAGATTCCTTAGGAATTAAGTCATCCACCCCTTTCTTTTTTTTTTCGGCCTGTCCGGATGCCGACTCCATTTTCTTCGAGTTTAGGCCCGTGTTCTCTAAGGCCCTGAGCCTAATAACGCTGAAGTCACAAGAACCATTCCACACAAGAGTGGGGCAAAAATTTCCACTCACAGTGGTGACTCTACTAGGGATAAGAGAAGTTGATTCCGTTGATCTTTATATTATTCTATTGTTTCTTGTCATGATATTATCCATTGCATCATATTAGATTGCATCGTGTACACGAGTTAGGATGCACGTGTAACCTTTATTATTTTATATAAGGGATACCATACTTTCACTCAAGGTATGGAGATCGAGCATAGCATAACCACTCATAGCTTTGTAACTTTTGGTATATACTTGCTATGGAAGCCGAAACTTTTCAACCCAATGACTAAAGCTCATGTAATTGACCTAGTTACTTTCCTTAGATTTTTACCCTAAATGCTTGTTGTTTGACTATGGTTAATTTATCTTGGTTTAAATCATGACCTAATTATATTGTGAGCTCAAAAATTTTTTTTCGCTAAATCCAAAAAACCAAAACTATTTTTAAAATTTTCAAAATGGTCGTGGACATAAAACTTTTCCAAAATAAGTCAAAAATTCTTCTCATGTCCCAAATACAAAGCCCAAAATTCATTTTTTCTAAAATCTTTTTATGGACTTTGAAATAAAACTATTATTCACTTTATTACGACCTTTTAAATGAGTATGCAAATATTTAGGCCAATTATGAAAATACCAAAAATCAATTGTGAGCATAGTTTACACTAAGAATTATTAATCATGGGCTTATTTTTGGCATGAATCATTAGTTACTTTTCAAGTGAGAAATCTATTTATAATAAACCTCTTAATTTAGTTTTAATCTAATATAGCATAAAAGTTGCTTTAGTTGATTGGATGGATTAAAGCCTAATTAATTGGAATTATCATGAACTGATTTTCATTTTTGAAAATATAACTATTGGTTGAAATGTCTGAGGGAATTATTCAAAAACAAGATACCCCATGCTGGTATTTTGTTAACCATATACCTAGGAAAAGAGACTCGCCATTCGTGTGTGGAAGTTATAAGGTTGGAAGGGACATCCTAACTATCTTTATTTGTTGTTTATTCATACATGCATGCATTTATACATTTGCATCTCATATCATTGATCCTTTTTGGCTCACAACCCTAGATTACAATAGTTCAAAAGCCTATGACAATCCAACCTACGCCTTTGGCGAATAATCCAGCAACAACTCCATTAGCTTCTCACCAAAAGCAATGGAACCTGAGCAGATTCAAAAGATGTTGGATGATGCCCTTGGAGTCAAGATGGAAGAATTAAAGGGGGCTCTAGCTGAGATCATGAAAAGTCAAATGGCTGTAATGTTTGGGAACACTACTAAAGCATCCACAAACACTAAGAAAGATAAGGGAAAGGCTAAAGTTGGTGAAGTAGTCTTCGATGATGACAAGATGGTTATGGATGTTGATGAATACTGGGCCCAATACTTCCAAGATCCTTAAAATAAAAAGAAAGAGCTGAAGGTTGTTGAGAAGACAACTGTTGAAAAGGCTGAGATGTCTAATGTTAAGAAGATGATTGCTGATTTAGAAAAGAAATTTGAAAAGAAGTTGAAAATCGAAGAGATATTCGAGGACGACAAGTTGTTCGAGCTAGACGAGGAGGTCCCATACAAGTTTAAGATGCCATCCTTTGCAAAGGTCGATGGAACTAGAAATTCTCACCTCCATGTGAAGCAATATATCACTACTATGCAGTCTGCCCGAGCTACTAAGGCTTAAACTCTAAGATACTTCAGTCCCTCATTGGATCCTATTATCCAAAATTGGTTCAATACCTTCGATGATGGCACTCAAAAGAGATGAAATTTACTATACAAGGCCTTCATCCAACAATATGGATATAGTGTTGAATTAGAAGTTACTTTAATAGAGGTGGAGTACATTAGACAAAGGCCGAATGGGAACTTCGTGGACTATGTAAAGTGGTGGAGGAATAAGGCCGCATTGCTCAAAAGAAGGCTCGATAAATCGGATCAAATTAGAATGATTGTGAGAGGGGTGTTGCCTAGCCTTCATGAAAGAATGTCTCATACACTTATCTAGGATTTCAAGGACCTTCTGTAAGCTAGGTTGCAAATTGAAGAGTGGAGAAGGGAGAAGAACCACTTTTCGGCAAGAAGGAATGAGAAAGGAAAATACCAGTCGGGTAATCAAAGAACCTAGAAGGAAGTTGATGTTAATGTAACTAGTCAAGGAAGTAGAAGACAACTTTTAGAGTTGGGAAAACCTCTGTCTTGGGTTTTCAAGAAGCTATAAAGAAGGGACTGTTACAACCATTGGCCCCTCGACCTTTGTCGAATCCTTTACCCTCAAAATTTGATACTGAAGGCTTTTATCAATTTCATCAGACTCAAGGATATGAGACAGATAGATGCACCCGATTGAGGCATGAAATCCAAGACCTGATCGATAGTGGTAAGTTGCGTGAGCCCGGTAAGTCCAATACAAAGGACAATCCTCTGCCTAGGTTCAACAAATTGCCACCACTAGCGACCTTCATGGTAGGAGGAGGATTGGAGGAAGCTTCTGTCTTATCCTACTTTCAAGATGAGAGTATTAAAGATGTAAAATGAGGAGATATTTTATTCAACAAACTTCCCTTAGCTTGGAGTGTTACTCTTTTTATTTTGCTTTCTTTAGTACTTATTTGGAATAATTATGTTTTTAAAATTAAGATTGTTTGAATAAATTATTTTCTTAAATTTTTGTTGGTCTTTGTTAATTTTGGTGCTCAACCGATGGTGAATTTAGCTTGATCTTTATGAATTAGTATATCTATGCATTATAATTCGAATGACTTTATTAGGTGAGGGAATTGTTCTATAGCCTTGAGTTGTGTATGCTTACTTAGAGAGGGCTCCTACATAATTACCTTTGTCTAGTCAGTCTTAGAACATGCTTTGACAAACTTTCAAGGCAAAATTGAACTCTGCTTATTTAAGGGATATAGGCATTGTTTGGTAAGCTAACAACTAGTATCCACCTAATTAAATATCAATCCCTAGTTGTCCCTTTGAACCTTTATGAGATTTTAGCTTTCTCTTTATTGACTTATAAACCCAATGACCTACCCTGACCTGTTGTTACACTTTTGAAAAATCTAATGATCACTAAGGTGAAGAGGCAAGAAGATAAAAGAAAGGAATGCATAGTCAAGACCATATGGATAGTTGAAGTTCTCAAGACCATAAGGGTAGTTGAAGTTCACCTGATATTAGACCTAATATCTCCAACTTATTAAGATGATTTATCCTTGTTGAAATAAGACTCACTCTACTCCACTCATCCATAAACAGAAGTATAGAATGGTGCAAGTGAGATAATCCTTTTGGAACTAAGACTCAACACAAAAAAAAAAGAATAAAAGAAAAGGAAAAGAGAAAGAGAAAGAGAAAGAGAGAAAAAGCAAAAAAAAACAAAACAAAAGAAAAGAGCAAAAAAAAAAAGAAAAAAGAAAAAATGTGGGTCATGAATTTGTGCGAAATCAAAAGGAAAAGAAAATACAAATGGTAGTCCAGAAAGCCAACCGGATTTTCCTTTACCTAAAGCAGTAGAAGGTAAAAATAGTTTAACTTAAATTGGTCCAACCCAACCAGAAATTCAATCAAAATTAGAGAGATAAAAGAAAGGTCATCTAATGCTTGAAAGTCCTATCCTTGACAGTCCTACAGGGAAGAAGGACAAAATTATAAAATGTTAAAAAAGAAAAAGAAAAAAAGGAAAGGAATATGGGTACCAGACTATCCGAATCAAGATTTAGATTCATGCTTCCAACTGTCTAAATAACAAATTTGTAGTGTGAGGGTGGTTTGCCCATACTGTCACAATGACTCCAACTTACAAATGGCCTTCATTTAACCCGTGTCCCTTATAGATCTAGTTTCAAGCCTATTGACCTATTGATCTCTCTTGGTAGGTAGAATCTATTAGTGGAGATAGTTTGAATAAGCATGCATATGAGATAGACAATATTCAAACTCAATGAGACCTTTGGCCAAGTAATGTGTATGTGTCTGTATGAAGTGCAACAATTCTTGCTTAAATAGAAATGATCCCCGAGTTTAGTATGATAACTATAGTTGTCATGTTATAGATATGTTAATTTGGAAAATCGAGTCCTGAGGTAAATTAACATTGATTTGGCAAAGCCAACATTTGATTTCAAAATCAAAATTCAAAAAGAAAAAGAAAAAAATTTTCTGACAAAGCCTTCAAGTTAAGGGAAGTATCTCGAACCATCGAACCTTGAAAGACAAATTGGGGCAAGGTAAATGATTATTGGCAAGGTTATGAAAAAGCTACTAACTGGCATACTGAATCATAGTTTGAAATGGATATATCTTTGAATCTGCTGTTTGGGCCTCTACCACTCATGTCCTCAACATCTTGAAGATAAAACATCTTTTAAAGTGGTATTTGAAATTAATTAGGGTTAGTTGAATTGATGATGAGATGTGGTTGTGTTGTGTTTTCAAGTGTTAAAGTTGGTTTTAAGTTAAGAGTTTAAATAGGTGTTGTTGTTGGAAGTGAAGGATGTTGATTTTAGAAGATGGAGAAGGATGTTGGTTTTAGGGTTTTGAGATGGTATGTGTTTAAATGTTTTGTTGATGTGTTTTAATAAGGGATATTGTGATAAACTTGTAGAATTTGTGTTTAGAACATTGATTCCATTCATTTGAACCATGCTATATTGTGTATGATGAGTTTGAGTGCAATTAGAGGAGACTTGTGTATATTAGGGTTTTGCTCTTAAGTGACACGGCCAAAAGTAATAAGAGACACGGCCAAGACTTAAAATTCTTGAGAAACACGGCCAAGTCCATGGAATTTTGGCCGTGTTGGATTGGTTTTTGAGAGACACGGCCGTGTCCCATGCCAGTGTTTTTCACTGCCAAAAATTTAGTTGAGAGACATGGCCACAAGCTTGGCCGTGTCCCTTGCCCGTGTTGCCTACTGTCAAATTGAGGTTGAGAGACACGGCCACAAGCTTGGCCGTGTCCCTCAAGTGTGCTGCCCATGTCCCTCAAATGAGTTACTTATTGTTTCTATTCTTTGTTCTTTTGCATGGTTTTGATTCTTCAAAGGTATTTTGGTGCCTAAACCTAAACATAAACATACTTCAAACAAAGAATGCCCTAATCAAATGGATGTGGAAGATCCTAAAACTATGAATGATATAAATTGTTCTTTACCCGAATTGCATTGTTGAGATTTAACAATGTTATGTTATGCACTGTGAAAGGTAATGTGTTTCATGAGTAATGTATACTGAAATGTTATATCAAAGATGCTATGATGATTCAAATAAGATATGATATGAGACAAGGCCATTGTGATTGGCTATGATGATTCAATTGAATGATACATGGCATGTTTGCCTAATTGATGATGAGAATTGAGAATGAAATATAAATGAATTGTGTGGCTAATGTGTTATTCCATTTTCAGAGTTTATTGTTGGTGGCATGCCTAATATGAGTAACAATCTCTTGAAGTTAGGTTGGATTGAATCCTTGAAGCCTAATTGAGATGTTACAACCCTTGAAGCTAGGTTGGGTTGGTTCTTGAAGCCAAGTTGGGTTGAAGCTTAGCATGCTTTGCTCCCCTTGAAGCTTGGTTGAACCTAATCCTTGAAGCCTAGTTGGGATTATGATATTGATAAATGTGATAACAAAACCAAAGCATTAACTCTGAAAATTGAATGGCATATTAGTATGTCTTGGGCCCATGCTTGTCTTTGTTTAGTGTTGTTCATGAATGGTTTAATGAATAACTAATGAGGCATATGAAAATATGTTGAAATGTGATAAGTCTACATATGTTGGATTATGAAATGTAAAGGTATGTTGTTAGCTTTGCATATATGATGTTACATGTATAATATGGATTGAGAATTGGCATTGCATTGCACTAAAGCATATCAATAGCATGTTTTATCTTACTAAGCCCTTGGCTTAGCGCGATAGTGTTTAATCGCGCAGGTGATAGAATTGATAGAGTTGAACCCGAGAGCTCTTCGAGACTGAGTGAGAGTAGACGTTGAAGAGTTGATTTTGGAAACTTAAAGATCAGAGAAGACTTTCCAATCATGTATAACTCTTTTAATATTTTGTAAAGTATTGTTTATAATGTGAATATATGTATATTTGTAAATATGGATTTAAATGTTTTCATATATGTAAATCTATTTTACAAATTCCTCTGCGTATTAACTAAATGTATCTGTATATCTATTTGGTTTTGTATTACAAGCTAATTACTTATTTTCTAAAATGCATAATGAGAAAGGTGATGGTATCTTTTAAAATGATTTGAATGTTGATGAAAAACCGTAACATTTCTATGTTCGGTGCATGTATGCTACATTACGGTGTTGTAGTGTGCGTGTATTGGATGTGGGGGTGTTACAGAAGATATAAGGAGCCAGCAAAAGTGCAAAGGAAGAACAAAAAGAAAAGAAAAGAAAAGAAGAAAATTAAAACTCTCAAAAGAATAAAGTTACAAAAGATAAAAGATCATTCCAGCTAGAGAGCTAAATCCAATATAAGACAAATGTCAAAAGGATGAAAATCTACTTTCAAGGGTGAAGACCTGATGCTAAGGATGAAGGTCCAATTTCAAGGGTGAAAATGGATCTTCACCCTTTGAGATCGGGTCTCCACCTTTGAAAATGGATCTTCATCCTTTAAGATCGGGTCTTCACCCTTAAAAATGAATCTTCATTCTTTGAGATCGGGTCTTCACCCTTACAAATGGATCTTCATCCTTTGAGATCGGGTCTTCACCATTGCAAATGGATCTTCATCCTTGGAGATCGGGTCTTCACCCTTGCAAATGGATCTTCATCCTTGGAGATCGGGTCTTCACCCTTGCAAATGGATCTTCATCCTTGGAGATCGGGTCTTCACCCTTGCAAATGGATCTTCATCCTTGGAGATCAGGTCTTCACCCTTGCAAATGGATCTTCATTCTTTGAGATCGGGTCTCCACCCTTGAAAAT
This sequence comes from Garcia nutans, assembly GCA_947685225.1. NCBI lineage: Eukaryota > Viridiplantae > Streptophyta > Magnoliopsida > Malpighiales > Euphorbiaceae > Garcia > Garcia nutans. Next base: position 6,375,930 of record CANTUV010000003.1, on the reverse strand, counting down.
GGATCTTCATCCTTTAAGATCGGGTCTCCACCTTTGAAAATGGATCTTCATCCTTTGAGATCGGGACTTCACCCTTACAAATGGATCTTCATCCTTTGAGCCCTTGAAAATGGATCTTCATCCTTTGAGATCGGGTCTTCACCCTTGCAAATGTATCTTCATCCTTTGAGATCGGGTCTTCACCCTTGAAAATGGATCTATGGATCTTCATCCTTAGAGATCGGGTCTTCGCCCTTGCAAATGGATCTTCATCCTTTGAGATTGGTCCTTCACCCTTAAAAATGGATCTTCATCCGTTGAGATCGGGTCTTCACCCTTGCAAATGGATCTTCATCCTTTGAGATTGGGTCTTCACCCTTGAAAATGGATCTTCATCCTTGGAGATCGGGTTTTCACCCTTGAAAGTGGATCTTCATCCTTTAGACTTTGGGTTTTCACCCTTTGAAAGTGGATCTTCATCCTTTAAATTGGATCTTCATCCATTAGAGATTAGGTCTTATATTGGCTTCAGCTCTTCTAGCTAGACTAATCTTATGTCATTTGCGTCATCATTCTTTTGATAGTTCTAATGTTCCATTCTTTTGTTCTTCCTATTTTTAGTTGGCTCTCATATCTTCTCTTGCCCCCATGCGGCTCTGATTGATGTTTTTGTTGTTTAGTTCTTTGCACAATCACGTATTTCTTCTCTATGCAAAACGACTAGAGCTTCCACAAGTGAATAGGCTTTTCATGCCCCCTTGATTCAATATCTTCTTTTGATTCTTTACTTTGCAAGGTATTTGCTGTTCACTTTGAAAAGGAATAGACAATACAAGACAAGAAAGTGCGATGTGATATGCTTATGCATGCATGATATGCATGAATAATACTTACAGTCATTTCATCGACTCACAGACCGAGGTGATCAGTAGAAGTGTTCTCATTGGTTCCTTTTTGATGCTTGTTCAAGTCTTGCATTGGAATGATTGAAAGCTTTGCATTTGTGGCTTTCATCTTCAAGATGTTTGCAAACATGAGTGGTGGAGACCCTAAGCAGCAGAGTCAGGGATGCATCCATTTCAAACTATGTTTCAGCATGTCAATTGATGACCTTGCCAATAATCATTTCCTTTTCCCAATGTGTCCTTTGGAGGTTCAACATACTTCCCTTAACTTGAAGGTTTTGTATGACAAAACACTCTTTTTTTTTTGAATTTTTGAATTTTAATTTTGAAATCAAATGTTGGCTTTGCCGAATCAATGTCAATATACCTTAGGACTTGATTTTTCCAAATTAACATATCTATAACTTGACAACCCTAGTTACCGTACTAAACTTGGGAATTATTTCTATTTAAGCAAGAATTGTTGCACTTCAGATAGGCACATACACATTACTCAGCCAAAGGTCTCATTTGAGTTTAAATATTGTCTATCTCATATGCATGCTTATCCAAACTATCTCCACTAATAGACTCTACCTACCAAGAGAGATCAATAAGTCTTTGATAGGCTTGAAATGGGGTCTATAAGGGACACGGGTTTAAATGAAGGCCATTTTGAGATAGGAGCTGGAGTGACACAATGGACAAACCCTCACACTACGAATTTCTTGTTGGAACTTTAGACAATTGGAGTAATCTTGCTAGACTCCAAATTCCTTCTATATCTTCTTGGCATTAATCTGGATCTTGATTAGGACAGTCTTTGCCCTTGCAAAAAGTTTGGTTCCCAAATTCATTTCTTTTCTTCTTCTCCCTTTTCTTTCTTTTTTATTTTTCTTGCTCTTCCCTTTCTTTGAGCATTTTATCATTTTGTCTTTCTTCCCTGTAGGACTGTCAAGTATAGAATTTTTAAGAACTGGATGGTCTTTCTCCTTTTTCTCTGATTTTGATTGAATCTTTGGTTGGGTTGGACCAATTCAAGTCAATGGAAGCCTTGTGCTGCTTTAGGTAAAAGAGAACTCAGTTGGCTTTCTGAACCGCCTTTTTAGGTTATATTTTTTTCTTTTTTCTTTTTTCTTCTTTTTCTTTTCTTTTCTTCTTTTCTTTCTCTTTTTTCTTTTCTCCTTGTTTGGTTCTAGCTCTAAAAGAGTTGTCTTGTTTGTATTGACTTGGGCTTCCAATAATGGATGAGTGGAATAACATAAATCTTCTTTAACAGGGACAAATCATTTGTTACTCTGATGTTGATGTTGTCTTGATATGTTGGAGATATTAAGTGAACTTCAACTACCCTTATGGTTTTGAGAACATCAATTATCCTTATGGTCTCGAAAACATCAACTACTCTTATGGTCCTGAGAACTTTAACTGTCTTCATGGTCTTGACTATTCATTTCTTTCTTTGATCTTCTTGCCTCTTCATCTTAGTGATCATCAGACTTGTCAAGAGTATCACAACAGCTCAGGGTAGATTATTGGGGTTTGTAAGCCAATGAAAAGAAAGCTAAAATTTTATGAAGGCTCAAAGGGACAACTAGGGATTGATATTTAATTGGGTGGATACTAGTTGTTGGCTAACCAAACAATGCCTAGATCATCTCTTCCTTAAATAAGCAGAGTTGCAATTTCACCTCGAAAGTTTGTCAAAGCATGTTCGAAGACTGACTAGGACCTAGACAAAGGTAATTATGCAGGAGCCCTCTCTAAGTAAGCATGCACAACTCGATGCTATAGAGCAATTCCCTCATCTAGTAAAGTCATTCAAATCATGATGCATAGATATATTAATTCATGAATCATCAAGCTAGATTCCTCATTGGTTGAGCATCAAAATGAACAAAGACCAACAAAAATTTTGATGAAAGTAATTTATTTCAAGTAACTTTAAATTTGAAATAGTTCTAAAAAAGAAAGTAAAATTGAAAAAGAAACATTCAAGCTAAGGAAAGTTCATTGAGTTGGAGTCGAAGATAGTTCATTTATTTTGACATCTCAAGGGCAAGGATTTTCTCCATCATCAAGGATCATTGCTTCATCATCATCTTTAGCAGCTTCTCTATCCATATCATGACAAGGTGACAAGATAAAACTCTTCATGAAGGGTGTAAGCGATGGTGCCCTTCCAAATTTATGCAGAGGATTATTCTTAGTGTTGGGCTTATCAGGCTCAGGCAGCTTTCCACTGTCAATCAAATCTTGGATTTCATGCCTTAATTGAACACATTTATCTATCTCATGCCCTAGCATTTAATGAAATTGACAGAAAACCTTGGCATCAAAATTTGGTGGTAGAGGTTTATGTAGAGGCCGAGGTGCCAATGGTTATAGCAAATCCATTTTCATTAGATTTTCTAACATCTTTGACAAAGTCTCCCTTAAGTCTAAAAATTTACGCTTCTTTGTTAGCTTAGTTGTTGCATCTTTCTCAACACCTCCTCTTTCCCTTTGACTTTCCCCACTAGGATGATAGCCGCTCTTATTGCTCCACTTAGATAGCACATGGTTCGGTTGGTCTTGTAGAATGGTGATTGATCTCTCATTTTTCATTCGATCTCTATCAGTAGATATGTTCCTTGTTAATGCTGTCTTTTCCTTCTTTCTTATGTCAATGGGAGATGCCTCATTATCATTGTTGACGATCTCTAGAATTTGAATCAATTGGGTCCTCATAATTTCAACCAATTGATCTCGTAGCTCAGCCATCCTAGCTTTGACAACTTCATCGATTATGTCCCTTAGCTGGTTCGCATCCATCCTTCCAATGAAGCACTTGAATCAAAATCAATGTTGTAGGTGGTATCATTGTATGCTCTTGAATTGTTGTACTTCAGGTTTATGAGCCAGAAAGGATCAATGTTATGAGGTGCAAATGTATGTATGCATGTATGCAATAAACAAACAAGGATAAATAGGACATTCCTTCCAACCTTATAACATCCACACATGAATGGCGAGTCTCTTTTCCTAGGTATATGGTTAACAAAATACCAACATGGGGTATCTTATTTTCGAATAATTCCCTCAGATGTTTCAACCAATAGTTATATTTTCAAAAATGGAAATCAACTCATAATAATTCCCATTAATTGGGTTTTAATCCATTTAACCAATTATAGTAGCTTTTATGCTATATTGGATTAAAACAAAATTAAGAGGTTTATTATATATAGATTTCTCACTTGAAAAAAGTAACTAATGATTCATGCCAAAAATAAGCCCATGATTAATTACTCTTAGTATAAACTAGGCTCACAATTGATTTTTGGTATTTCATAATTGACCTAAATATTTTGCAAGCTTTTTGTAAGAAAAGGATGAAAATAATTTTGTTTCTAAGCCCATTGTAAAAAGATTTTAGAAAAAATGGATTTTGGGCTTAGTATTTGGGTCATGAGCAAAAGAATTTTTGATTTATTTTTAGAAAAGTTTTGTATCCAAAGACCATCTTGAAAAATTTTGAAAATAGCTTTGGTCTTTTGGATTTTAAAGAAAAATTTATTTTGAGCTTACAATATACTTAGGTCATATTAGAAAAAGAACGAACCAAATAAGCCATGATTTAAGCCAAGATAAATTAACCATAGTCAAACAACATGCATTTGGGGTAAAACCTAAGGAAAGTAACTAGGCCAATTACATGAGCTTTAGTCTTTGGGTTAAAAGGCTTAAGTTCCCATAGCAAGTATATACCGAATGGTACAAGGCTATGAGTGGTTATGCCATGCTCGATCTCCATACCTTGAGTGAAAGTATGGCATCCCTTACATAACATAACACGGGTAATACGGGCATCCTAACTCACGCACACCATGCAATATAATATGATGCAATGGATAATATCATTATAAGAAAGAATAGAATAATATAAAGACCAACGGAATCAACTTCTCTTTTCCCCAGTGGAGTCGCCACCGTGAGCGGGGATTTTTGCCCCCACTCTGGGTGGAATGGTTCTTGCGACTTCGGCACTGTTTAGGCTTGGGGCCTTAGAGAACACGGACCTAAGTCCAGAGAAAATGGAGTCGCCACCCGGACGGGCTGGGAAAAAAGAAAAGGGTGGACGACTCGATTCCTAAGGAATCCTCAACCCCCTAATGGGTTCGGAAAGTTGGGTACGTGTGGGAAAGGTGAGAAATGGCCCAGCACCCCTACAATACCCGGTTTATTGGAACCGACCTCCTTTACAGGTCTTAATATTATAAAATTCTTAAGTATAATAATATTATCCATATTACACACAAGAATTAAAATAAAGCATCAATATATTGAAAATCAAAGCAATGTCCAAATAAAATAAATAAATGGACACCCATCCAAAGATGGAAACATGTCCTTACATCCCATGCCTAAATAGGACACCCACTGAAAGGTAGAAACAAGTCCTTTACATTGGTTCTAAAATAGAAAAGCAATTTAAACTACATGATATTTAACTAATGAGGTACCCACCAAGTGGAGACATACCTCTTACAACATTTGGAAATATAAATAAATCGATAAAAGTAAATAACCATTCATCGTAAATAAATCATTCATCAGAGTTATTTAATATCAATAGAAAGTAAACATCCATCCATGATAAATTAAATAAACCAAGCATTGAACTTAAATAAATTAAAACATATAAAATAAATCAAAGCATAATCAAATACGAATTTGAATAAGGCAAATAAAAATCTAAATTATGGCTGTTGTTTCCATTTAGTGTTCTTTATTTCATATGTTTTTGGAATTTATAGATTTAGGATTTGTAATTCTTAGCTACTGTGAACTTTAAGGAATTGAAATGGAGCAAAATTTTATGATTTAAAAAGTTGACAAAGTTCTTTGATTCACCAAATTAGGGTTTGAGATGTATAATCATGAAATTAGGTTTTGGATACTTTAAAAAATTTAGATTTATGATTTACGGTCACTGGATTGTGTTTCCTAAGCTTACTGTGTAGAATTAGATTTATATGGTTTTAAAGTTTTAAATGATTAGGGTTTAGAAAACTTTAAGGTTTAGGTTTTAAGAGAGTTAGGATTCACTGTTTTGGATTTTGGAGTTGAATTAGGGTTTTAGGATTTTTGAATTAGGGTTTTGGAGAATGTATTTTATTTTAGAGTTTGAGAAAATAATTTATATTTTTATAAAACTTTATGTGATTTTTAGAAGCTGTAAAGTGAAGTTTAGGGTTTCAAGGTTTTGAAGCATTGGAAAATAGATTAAGGTTTTGATATTTTGAAGAAATAGAAAAAGTAATTTATGTTTTTTTGGAAATAGGGAAAATGATTTAAAGTTTATAAAAAACAAAAGAGACAATTTAGGGTTTTTGGGGACAGAAGGAATAAATTAGGTTTTTGAGGTTTTAGGGAAACAGAAGGATGATTTTTAGTGTTTTAGAATGATTTAAGGTTTTTTTTGGAAAAACAAAGAAACAGATTAAAGTTTTTAAAGGTATCTAGAAATAGAGGAATTCTTTTAAGGTTTCTGGAAACAAATATCAAGATATTACATCTTCAAAGATTGAAGTTTTGAGTGTGTAATCTTATGAATTAAATAAAGGATGAAGCTACTGTAAGAAACAAAAAGAAATTAAGAATTCAAACCTTTGTTCATAGGTTACACCAAAAATTGCTTCTTGGATGAACAAAAACAAAGATAAGCTTTGCTGCCTTTGATGGATTGAATTGTTGACTCCTCTCAAAAAAGAAATCAGATTGATTCACTGCCTTTCCTACTCAGTTTTGGTCTCAATTTTTTGATCAATTTCTCCCCCGATTTCTTCCTTCTTTTTGTGTTGTTTTTTGTATTATTTATAGAAGACTTCTATGGTTAATTCTAATTATTCACGGAACATAATATTCATTAAGAAAAGGAGACCGAAACCTAATTGTATTAGGTTTTGGAAAATTTGCATCGGAAAAATTTCGCTGGCGAAAAAAAACTGCTGCGGAAAAATTGTGCTGGCGGAAAAAAACTGCTGCAGAAAAATTACGCCGCCGAAAAAGCTGCCGCAGCGGCGATGATTTTTTAGTCTCTGATTTTTCAGTCGCCGATTTTTTTTGTTTATTATTTATTTTGTTTATTATTTTTGATTTTTTATTTACTTCACCATTTTTTACTATAATAAATATTAAAATTAATCAAGATACCACAAAAATTATTTTGGACTAACTAAAATATATTGGACCGGACTGGGTCAAAAATTAAGGGTCTACATTTACATACTTAATATTTAATACACATATAAGGTACATTTGATGTGTATATAAGATACACATTACTTGTGCATATGTGTAATATCCCAAATTTTTGAAAAGTTTTAATTTTTAGAAATTTGATAAAATATATTACAATTAAATTGGATAAATTAAATTAATGGTTTTATATGAAAAATGAAGGGGTTTTAAATGAAAAAGTGGAACATATATGTGATATATGTAAAATATACATAACATATAAAAGTCAACACTTTTTAAAAGAAAAGTCAAAGTAAAAGGGTATTTTGGTAATTAAATCTTAGAAATTTAAAATTAATAAAATAATTCAAAAATAAATTATTTTTGAATGAAAGAGGGAATTTAGGACTTTTAATTTATTAAATAAAGAATTAAATAATTAATTATTAAATTATTTTAATAAAGGGTGAAAGGAAAGAGAAATAAAAAAAATAAAGTCTTCTTCTTCTTCCTTCCTTCAAGGATGACTTTCATGGCCAAAGAGGGAGATTTTTAGCTTCTTCCATCATCAAATTCTTCAAGCTTTCAAGGGAATAAGAGTAGTTTTGGTGATTTTCCAACAAGTAAGCTTTATTTCCAAAATTATGAAGTTCTTTAAAGCTTATGAATATGTATGAATTGAGTTTTTGAAAGAACATGTTATAATTGTTGGAATGGGTATGGAAGATGTTCTTTTGATGAGTAAATAATGATTTTAAGGTTGGATTAAAGAAATGGTTGAGTTTGGGTAAGATTGGTGAAGAGAGAGAATTTAGGGTTATGGAACATTTGAGTTTTTGAAATCATGATTTTTAATTTTGCAAATTGATTCCAAATGAGTTGTTTTGATGCATAAATAAGTATTTTAAAGTCAAATATTGGATTTGGTTGTGTTTGGTTAGAGTTTGAAGAGGGTAGTATTGATTTAGAGTTTTGGAAATTTGAATTTTCAAAGAATTATTAATTTTTTGATTTTAATGTTTAAATCATGTTATTTAAGGATATAAGTGGTGGAAATAAGATTGAAATGATAATTGGATTGAGTTGGAATGGAGATCCTTCAATGGTGAAAGTTATGCCATTTTAGGGTTTTGAGCATAAGCATGTGGTTAATTAATGTAATTGGTTTAAACATGCTAAAATATATTTCTAATGATATTAATAAACTTAAAACACTACTTTAAATGGCTTGATATGGTTTTTCAAAGTTAAAGTGAGGTGAAGCTTAATTTTGGGATTGATTTAGAGTGATGTTTAATTATAGTTTGATGTTGAAAATACCTTAGAATGTGATATTAAATGATTATGTATGATCGCATTTGGTATAGGCATTGAGGGAGGTTGATTTGCTTCATCCAAGTGGTGAAGGGCAAGTTGGAAGGATAGGATTGGAGGTTGTGTTAAGCTTGCTTTGAGTTGCTAGTAGAGGTATGTATAAACTTTGAATATATTGTTTATATTTGCATGACATTTGGGCTTAACACATTTTGGTTGGAAAATGTGTTAAGTTACTTGGTTCATTGATTGAGTACGAATAATGTGCTATGACGTTTGTAATGTCATATATGTGTTAAATACATTGTGAAAAGCCATTGATAATGGCTAAATTTTGTAGAACTTGAAATATGTATATTATGTGAAAATACCCTAAGTAATTGGGTAATGTGTTGTAAATGCAAAAATGAGATATGTGGAATAATGAAATGAATTGATATTGATAAAAATGAGAAAAGTGAGAAAATGAGAAAAAAAATGTGAAAATGAGGCAATGTGCCTAGATTGAATATGTGACAATGAAAAAGAGATTAATAATGAGAAAAATGAATAAATAAAAAAAAAGTGAGAAAAAGATGATATAATAAGGCAATGTGCCTAGTTTGATCATGAGAAAATGAGAAAAGTTTTGATAAAGGAATTATGAAAGAATTTGATAATGAGAAATATGAATAAATTGTGTGCCTAGTATGTTATTCAATTTTCAGAGTTCTGGGTTTGGCGGCATGCCTATGATTGCCTACAGGCTAAACGCTGGAATGGTGAAAAGACTGGGTCGTAAGCCAGGCCAGTTGATAAATATGATGTTTTTGGGGTGAAAAGACTGGGTCATAAGCCTCAAAAACTGTAGCAGTCTAGCCGGGTTGAGGACCAAGATACCGGGGCCTAAGGGTCTAGTCGGGTTGAGGTCCAAGAGACTGGGGCTGTTACATTATCCATGGATATATATATTGCCTACGGGGCTAGACACATGGTGTCATTATGGACCAAAGCAGTAACTCTGAAATTTGAATAGCATATTAGATCCTTTTTGAGCCCATGCTTATCTTTGTTTTAATGTGAATTATGAATTATGATAAAATTGAGCAATATAATGAGATTTTTTTTATAAAGGCGGGCGGCACCGCCAGGGAATTTTATTTAGTGCGAATAAATGGTAAACCAATACATTCAGTTTTCACCAAACCTTTAATAAGAGAAGGTAGGGAAGAAAAGGTGCGGAAACAAAAATTACATGCATTAAGCCTACTCAAGTTAGCTAAATTATGAGAAACTTGGTTTGCCTCTCGATAAATATGTGAAAGTGATGATCCAGTGTGAAGCATAAATTGACGAATAAAGTGAAGCTTCCAATCAGATGTATGAACATGTCCTGCATGAACCAGAGAAACAACCTCTTGTGAATCCATTTCAATCTCAACTTCACTGCCAAAAACATTTGAAAACTAGAAAACTGCCACATATAATGATTGTAGTTCAGCTTTCCAAGGACTGCCAGCCTCAAGAAGGAACCCGTGGCCAGTGACAAAATCACCATTCTTGTCTCTTATAACAAACCCGCCAGCTGCATTACGTGTAGAAAATGAACCATCAACGTTCATTTTGAAGCGGGCTCTAGAGGGCTTTACCCATTTGACCAGGACTGGTCTCCGCTGCAAAGTACCAAAACCAGCAAGCATAAGGTCTTTTAGAGCAGCAGGAAGCTTCCTGCTTAGCTTAGGTGATGAGTTTGCAACTCCCCAATTGAAGATGAAGGTTTCAACCCGCTGCTGTAAAATGCCTACCCAGAAGCTGCCATCTCCCCACATTTTCGAACAATATACCTTCCATACATGCCATAAAATGACATGGGGAATGAAGCGGCGAAGAATGCCAACGATGTTTTGCTTACTAGTCAGCCACCAAGCTATCAATTGCTGTCGAAGAGAACTATGAGATGGTCTAAGCTCAGTGAAAAAAAAATTCATAGTATTCCCAAATCTTCTGGACATGACAACATAGCAGGAAAATGTGATCAAAAGATTCAGCTGCATTGCATCACAATGGACAAACAGAAGGACCCAAAATACCAAATTTCTGCAAGTTTTCATGCATAGGAAAGATGAGGCAATACCTCGAATGTTCCAGCAGAGACAATCCATTAATGAGAGTCAGGAAGAGAAGTTTTAGACCGCATGTGACGCGTATTTATTGGCGAGCGGGTAATGACAGATTTCTGCTTCATTTTCTTTCTGGTTAGTACCTCAGTAAAGCCACCAGTGTCATCAGTAGAGACCCATTGCTCTAATATGCTTGCATCCACCTTTAAACCATCAATATCAGGCTGATCATTATCTTCAGAAACATTGCCATCCGATACATTACATAATTTCTCCTCCTCAGTTTCATGCTGCTCAACATCAGACATACTAGGCTGCACAGGATAATTTGATGCATAGTCAATAATAGGAACACCGGAGACTCCTCCTTCCGAAACAGCAGGTAAAGAGACATTCGCCGTAGTCAATATTGCTTTTAGGTTCAGTCCAACTTAATTTTGTATTTTAAAATGAAATCAAAACTATTTTAATTAATCAGACTAGGTTTAGGGCTTTAAAAAATTGAATCAACTTATTTTAGACCTTGCGAAATTGGACCAACTTATTTAAATGCTACGAACTAGGTTTAAACTTTTAAAATAAGACCGAATTTAGCTTGCCCTTCTTTAATTAGGATCACACTAGCTTATGGCCAAAATGAAGTTCTACAGATTACTCCCTGCTTGAACAATCTTAAATCCATTCAAAGAGTGAAAAGCAATATGACTTTTAAACTAATTTTGGGCAGAAATGGGTTCTGGATCCAAGACTTGGATTTTGGATTTCGGATTGGAGACTAGATTAGATTTTGGATTGGAGACTGAATTTGGGTTCTGGACCCAAGATTGGTTTTGGGTTCTGCAATAGAGACTAGATTTAGATTTTGAATCCAAGATTGGTTTGGGTTTTGGACCTAGTTTGAGTTCTAGACTAAAAAATGATTTGGGTTCTGGACCCAAGATTGGTTTAGGCTATGAACCCGGATTGAGTTCTGGACTCAAAAATAATTTGAGTTTTGGACCAGAGTTGAGTTTTAAACTCGAAATAAAATTTGGGTTTTGGACCCGGATTGAGTTCTAAACTAAAAAATGATTTGCATTCTGGACTTGAGTTGAGTTTTGGACTCGAAAATGATTTGAATTCTGGACCTGAGTCAGTTTGGGTTCTGAACCCGGATTGTATTTGGGTTTTGGACCCAGATTGAGTTCTGGACTCGAAAATGATTTGGGTTTTGGACTCGTATTGAGTTTTGGACTCGAAAATGATTTATCTACATGAAAATAATTTCAACAATTAGCAAAAGATTTAGCTATTTTTTAACTATCATCCATACTATATATTCCTTATATATCCTTGCCTTCTGCGTGGAAAAATATATTTTATTGCTAAAAATATATTTTTAGACTCACATAAATATCTTTCACTATTTAAAATTTGGCCATAAAAAAACAAATTCAAAAATTTCATCATTGTAAAAGCATTCAACTTGTTCAATTATTGAGTAAAGTATATAACTTATCTTTCACAAATAGTAATTTTGTCTTTGATGCAAAGCAACATAGACATAATCGTCGATTATTGTACAAATGCATCTTACCTTCTTTTATTATTGTGCAAAGTATCAACACTATGCTTCTCATCCCCTGTTGTCAATTAAAGTCCAAAGTATCTGCACTATTCTTTTCTTTTCTTTCACTTTACTTTTCGTCCTTTTATATGCATCATTTTGCTATTTAAATGTTCAGAAGCCTATAAATTTTGTAATTCATTGATTCAAGCTTCATCTTTTTTCATTTTAAACTTTTAGTTTTCTCTAAGCTCCTTTCTTCTTCATCTTAATCTTCTAGTATTAATCAATTTTAGCTTACAAATGGAAGATGTACAACACACTTCAAGTACTGAACATCGGTCTGATGCTGAATTGCTAGACCATATCCGAACTCATGAAAATTGTAACATTCGTATTTTATAAAAATTAAATCAAATAAATAATTCAAATGAAAAATTGAAGGATTAGAAGTGAAAAAGTAAAGAGTATATGTGAAATATTTATAGAATATACATAACATATACAGAAGTCAACTTTTAAAGAAAAGTCAACAAGTCAAATGACAAATTATAAATATACTTTATTAAATAAAAATTAATTAAATAATTTAAAAATAAATTAATTATGGATGAAAGAGGTAAATTGTGATTTTTTAATTAAATAAATAAATAATTAAAAATATATTTAAATATATATATATGGTCTTATTTGAAAGTGGAAGGAAAGAGAAAATTAAAAAGTTATCTTCTTCTTCTTCTTCTTCTTCTTCTTTGTGGAGGCCGATACACCATGGGAGACCAAGCAAGCTTTTTCCTTCTTCCATACACCAAATATTGAAGGGATTTCAAGGATTTAAGTGGAGTTTTTGAAAGTTCTTCATCAATTGGTAAGCTTCTTTACCAATTTTGCAAGTTCTTTGGAAAAATATGAATATGTGGATTTTGAGATTTTGTCTTAGCATGATTTAATTACTTGAATGAGTTTGTATGAAGCTATTTTGATTAGTTATTAATGATTCTTAAGTTGGATTGAAGAAATGATTAAGTTTGAGTGGGGTTTGAAGGAAGAAGTTAATTTAGGGTTATGTAAAATTTAGACTTTTGAAATCATGTGTTTCAATAGTGCAAATAGATTCCAAATGTGTTGTTTTGATACATAAACAAGGATTTTAAAGTCAAATGATGGAGTTAACCAAGTTTGGTCAGAGATTGGATAAGGTAGTATGGAATTTAGGGTTTTGAAAGGGAGTTTTCAAAGCATAGATGTTTGTTTGTTTTAATGTTTAAATCATGTTATTAAATGATATAAATGATGAAAATAAGCTTGGATTAACAATTGGAATGGGATGGAATGAAGAATTGTTAATGATGAAGGTTATGGCATTGTAGGGCTTTAGTGAAGAGTATGTTTATATTTAATTGGATGGATTAAAACATTTATAATATGTTTTTAATGATATAAATAAACTTGAAACATCAATTAAAATGGAATTTCAAAGTTAACATAAGGAAAGGAAAAATTTTAGAAATTTGTAGGAGTGATGTTTAATTAGGGTTTAATGTTTTAAATGCCTTGAAATGTGATTCTTAATGATAGTATTTATTCACATTTTGAATAGGCATTAAGAGGAAGTAAATTGCCTAACCTTAGTGTTGAATGGCAAGTTGGAAGTAAAGGTTGGGAAGTGATCTTAAGCTTGTAATTAAGTGCTAATTGAGGTATGTACAAACTTTTGAAAATTAGATATATTTGCATTAAATTTGGCCTAAGATATTTTGGATGAAAAATGTGTTAAGCTACTTGGTAACTTGAACATTCATGAACATTATGTTGTAACATGTGAATTGTTATGTATGCATTATGTGCATTATGAAAAGCCATTATTAATGGCTAAAATGAATAAAATGTAATCTATATGTATTATGTTAGAATGACCAAAAAATATTTGGGTAATGTGATTTTAATGTGAAATGACATACATTGTAATGAAAGGATTAGATATGATGAATTAAAATGAGTTGACACTATTGTGAATGAGAAAAATGAGAAAATGAGGTAATGTGATGAGAAAAATGAGAAATTGAAGCAATATGATAAGAAAAGTTGATTATAGAAAACATGTATTATTTATGTGCCTAGTATTTTATTCAATTTTCAGAGTTCAATGTTTGACAACATGCCTATGAGGTTATCCTCATTATTTGCCTTCGGGGCTAGATGCTAGGTGTCACTGATATATGATTTACCTTTGGACTAGATGTTGGGCATCACTTTGATTTGCCTTCGGGGCTAGAAGTTGGGCGTCACTTGCCTTTGGGCTAGACACTGGGTGTCAATATGTGTAATATCCCAAATTTTTAAAAATTTCTAATTTAAAATATATAATTTTTGGAAATTTGGGTTATTACAATATGGACCAAAATAGTAACTCTGGGATTTGAATAATATATTAGTTTCTTTTTAGCCCATGCTTGTGTATGTGTTTATATGAATTATAAAAAGATGAAAGATTATATTTGAAAAGTTGAATTGTATGCCACATTGTGAAATTTCATGCAAAAGTATTTTTGCATTGTCATTGTTTTAAAATTTTTATCATTATTAAACTTTGTACTACTTGGCTTTTAGCTTAGCGTAATTGTAATTTATTGCGCAGGAAGCAGGGTTAATCCAGTAGATCCAGAGAGTTCTTCTAGACCAGGTCAGGTCTAGACTTGAGATTGATTGAGTGGATTTTTGCTGCGTCAAGATCAAGCTAGTTGCCATCATGAATATATATTTTATGTGATAGTGCATTATGTTATTATGTATAATATGGTTATGTTTTTTATTACATTGTAAATTATAAAGACTTTTTTGGATAAATTTTATAATGTGGGAATGTATATACATATGTTTGATATATATATATATATGTATATATATAAATGTTTTGAGGAAATGGGAAAAGATTGAGAAGTATTGGTGAAATGTTGATTTATTTTTATTAGGAGTGCATTTCTATGCATGTTGAGTAATTGTTGAATTTTTAGGATGTTCTATTTACAGATAAAACTCTCGCAAATTTTTTCCAGAGATTTTTATATAAAATACTTATTTTGGGAATCCATAATTAAGAAATAATATTTTATTTACTATTTAAATATATATTTAAGGTGTTTAGGATTTTTAATTGGGAATTTAAAATTTTTTATTAAACCTAGTTATGACATTCTTATATTGTATTTGCATATTTTACATATACTAGGTGTATGCATTATACGTATATAGAGTATAAGGGTGTTATATTTATTTTGATATCAGATCTTAGTTTTAAGGTTCTCGACCTAGGTGGGTTTTTGGAGAGAGGATATGGGGATTTTAAATTTGGTTTTGAATTGTGATACATGCATTGGCACTGGCATTTTATCTTATGCTTCATGTGGAAAATTTCGTTCGATGTAATGGATATAAGTTGAGATAGCATCTGGGACATGTAGATTAGAGTGGCGCAGCTTAAGCATCATTTTAGAGATTTTAAATTAAGGACCTTTGGAGCTTTCACTTAAAAAAATTATTAAAAATTAAATTAAGATTTGTGATTGATTCAATTGATGAATAAGTGAAATTAAGAAAAATAATCTAGGAAATGATTTAAGATATGAAATAAAAAGTTTAAGAGATGAGTATGATAGTTACAGAAAATTCTATATGTGTGTTGTAAAGTGATATTGTTCAAATTTTTGGACAAATATCGGAATGTTGGATGAGCTTGAAAATTTAATAGGAAGTTTTTCTATATGTTAGAATCTAATGTATGGAAGTTCATAATTTTAAAAATGAATTACTAATTAAGAAAAATAGAAGAACACAGATTATTGGAGCAGCTCCAGCAACTCAGAATCTGTAAAAATTGAGAAACATATTTAAAAACTATGGCAAACCAACCCAGAAAATTCTAAAAATTTACACAATATCATATGTTTCATAGAACATATGGTTAAAATTTCATAAATTTTTATTAAGGTTTGATACTTGAAAAAATGGATAACCAGGTGCTGCCAGAGGAATTATTTAAGAGATAGATTCTGTGTGTAACACCCCCTGCATAGCCCATACACTTGCCTATATAGGAGATGTCACCTAACATTCACAATATTTCTATATATGTGTCTATGTATGTATACTAAAAAATAAAAAGTCAAAATACTTTTAAGCATTAATGCAGTTTTTAAGCTTTCTATAATATAAACATATATCTATTAACTTTTATAGAATTCTTAATGATAACTTATATTATTATCAAATTCTCAAACTACTCTCAAACTTGTACAACTGTCATACAAAGTTACAAAATATTGCCATGTGAAATATATAGAATACAATATTTACAATATTGTTCATTGAACCTTGGTGATGCAGTTGATCAGAAATGTATATCTCTCACTCTGCAGTCTCAACTCTCCTCATTTGATCTGCGCGTCAGAAAATAATTCTAACACGCTAAGCAAAGCTTAGTGGTGCTTATGTAAAAATTAAAGAAAATAGATCTATACATTAAATAGTTTAGAAACAATGAAAAATCTTACTTTCAGAACATTTAATAAAGAAAGTAATAAATCTATTGAACCTTGAAATACTAAACACAATTATTTGCAAAATTGATTAATTTAACAACAATCATATAACATATTATTTTAGAAGTAGATAACTTCTTTAATTATGCCCATACACACCAAACTCAGATTCTAGATTTTGATAGCGGGTTACTGTTGGCAAATTAATGCCCATTGTATAAAATTTTGGCCAATGGTCGACTATGGCACGAATGCCCACTGAGTATGATGACACAGAGTGTCCACTATCACTTTGGATATCCACCCTTTGGTTAGTCATTCAATCTCAAGCTATATCTAAATTAGTATGTTGTGGGCAATCCATTAGTTATTAATAACATTAAATTATGCACAACACTTTAATAAAACAATTCTTAACCAACACTTAGTATCACACAAATTTTATCATATATTCAAATAAATCTATTACACTACTTGTTAGGGTTAACTTTAAAAAGAAATCCTTTACAGTTTGAGAACTTATAATCATTACAACTAGAATTATAAATGAAAAACAAAACAAAAAGTTATTTTGAGCAATTTCTTCAAGTGACACGCCCAATGACATAGGCGTGTCATTGACCGTGTCATAAGCTCATTCTCACAAAAGTTTTGACACATCCAACGACATGGACGTGTCTTTGTCCGTGTCATTTAAGTTGCATTACAGTAGCTATGACATGCCCATTGACATGGGCGTGTCACTTACTGTGTCATTTATCATTTATCACAGTAGCTATGACACACCCATTGACATGGGCGTGTCACTGGCCGTGTCATTTATCTTTTATCATAGTAGCTATGACAGGCCAATTGACACGGGCCTGTTATTGGTCGTGTCTTCAATGTTGAAACACAACATCATTGACACGCCCAGTGATATGGCCGTGTCACTGGCGTGGTCAAGCAAAACTCTGTATTTTGAACACTTATCAACTTAATTTCCATATATCCAAATATATGATATCAATGGATCAAAACTAGTTTCTTTAACGTAGAAAGAGCATATATCATATATTTTTCAATAAAAACTCATCATGACAACTCAATCAATCATTTTAAACAATAAATTCATAGAAATTCAAATAGTTGTAAATCAAAATATACATAAGCACATACCACTTTAAAATGTTCTTTTTCTCTAATCACTTGTTGATAATCTTAACTTTTCCAGCTTAATCTTCTAAAACTTATAACTAGATATTATTTCCTCTTAGGTTTTGATCAAAGTCTTGGAAGGAAGAAAGAAAGAAGGAGTTTTGGTGGTGAAGATGGTGATGAACGTGGAAGGAAGAAGAACAAAGAAAGAAAGAGAAGTTTCTATATCATTACACCTGTCCACACATATGCACACACACACACACACACACACATATATATATCTTAATCTTGTGTGGCCAATCTCATCTTAGTTATGGTGCACCCTCTTTCTTATCCTTTGATTCTAATTCGATTTTAAATCTCGTAAGACCGTAAAAGTAAATAATTTCTTCGGTAAATTTTTTTTATGAGATCCACTATTTACATCACTTATCCATACCACTTATATCACAATTAACTATTAATTATCAATATTAAATTAAAATTTTTGTGTCTAAAATTTTGAACATTATACTATGGGTTTGGAAGACTTAATTTTTAAATATAATAAATCAGCTTGGAAAAAATCTAAAATTTTAAATATAAGTCTATATATGTGTCAAGTGCAAGTGGTTAAAAGTTTATAATCTTTTATAAAGAATTGGTGAGGAATGAAAAATTAAAAAGTGAGATTGACTATGACTAAGTAAGTATTTAAATATTGTTCCTTATATTGAGCAATTAAAATATAAATCTATATAAATAGATTACTAAGTTAAAGCGAGGTGAGGTTTTGTATACAATTCATATTCAGTTGCATGATTGAGATGTGTTCATTGATGCGCTATGTGGAGATGAGTATTATGAGAAATGGTAATAAACATGTTTTTGGAATATTTAAGGTGGATGTAAAGATTTAATAATGGATATAAGATGATTGTATAATAAATGACTTTTTAATTTATTTCATAAATGGTAGTTGATTGACTAGTTAAGACATGATCTAATTGATTTAAGTGGATGGAGTAAATTAAAACATAAGTAGTAGATTGTGGGAGTAGTTGTAATTGATATTAGATGATTATCAAAGATTGCAATGAGATTAATTCATCGGAGGAGTTTGAAAGTGTGAGATATAAAGAGAATTTGATATTTAAAAAAATGCATAACCAAAATTAAAGAATTTGGAAGTTAATGATATAAATGATCTGAAATGTATGGATGTATTGTTATATTGAACAACTGAGTTTGTGGTTAGAATTTTGAGTTAAAATGTACATTGGATATAAATAAGTGGAGAATTTATATTTATTAGTGATCTTTATAATAGATATTATAAAAATGATTAAGAGTATTTGTAAGCGAGGAGAGTAAAAGATTATATGGTTAGTAATGATGATAAATGGTGACAATAAATTTGTAAATAATTATGTAGAAAATGAAGATTAGTGTTTAATTATAGTGGAGTCAAATATGGTACTGATTGTTAATATGTATTGTTAAAGTATGTATATTCATGAGTTTGCAAAGAAAAGAGGATACTAGAGTAAGTAAATAGAAATTATGATTGAATAATCAATGTTTAATAAAAAGGTCAGTGTATAATCTAATTAAAGATAAGTGCTATTGAATGAAACTTAATGTAAGTATATTGACAGAACCTTGTTGGATAAATTTAGGCATAATTCATAATTATTGGTAAATGGAATCTAAGATTGGAAATGGAGTTTTATTGAATAGTGGTATAGAACTGGTATGTGAATGGACATGTATATATATATGAATTATTGTTAATAATGTTGTTGGATCACGTGTTTAGGCTAATGAATAATAAGTGGATAAGGGTAAATTTTTTTAAAATAGAGTTGATATGTGTTAACTCTTCATATAGTAAGAGCTTAAAGAGTAAAAGTGTGATTTTGAGATGCCACGGGTGTGTGACCACTGAGTCATAGGCATAGCATCGAGATAAGAACTGTTTGAGGAAAAGTTATAATGAAGGCAGTGTTTATTTATAACCTGCGGGAGTGGGCTCGAGGTGATACAACTGTAAAATATATTGGTGAGATTGATAGTTTTGCTTCATGAGATACAAGCAAGATTTGTGGATGGTATAGTTGGAACTAATAACCTTACGTTAGAAATTTATTTATGACTATAAACAGTGTGGAAATAGGAGAAATTGTGAAAATATGATGAGCTATGAATGATGTGTAAGGAAAGTGATTATGTAAATATGGTAACTATATGAAATGTGAGAAGATGATACATGAGAGGAGTTATGAAATGTGATTAAGAGTTATATTGAATGTGTCTAAAAATGGTATAATATGAATAAGTTGATGAAAATGATGTTTAAAGTGGATAAGACTAGGGGAAATGAATAAGTTAGAAGATGATCATGAGAATTAATTTGGAAAGATGTATATTGACTGTACACAAGCATTAGCTTTAATAAGTTGAAATGAGTATTATTTGTGATGATGGATCCAAAGAGAATTAGGATTTGGAAATAAGTTTGATCTAATAGAGTTAGGTCATGAATTAAAACAGAATAATGAATTTAAGCAGGCTAAAGGTTGGCTAGAATAAAATAAGGTCGTGATATTCATATTGTGATAGTTAGATCGATGGATCTGGAATGTGGTAAGTTTATGAATAATTATTAAGATTCAAAATAGATAGTTATATTAAGAGTTTGAGAGATATGTGATAAGGTATATGTTGGGTTGATGAATAACCTGTGGGAATGAATCTTAATAACGAAATGAGAATTTGTTATTGTATATTGGTGATATTGAATTAATATGTGGTAATGGTATAAAGAGTGAGATCAAAGTGAAGATGTGTAAAATTATTGTGTTAAGACTTGTTAATTGGGATTTGGCAATTGTTATCATTTGTGTTTTTTATAAATAACTATTTGTACATATAAGCAAGAAGTAATTAAACAAAGATACAATTCTGGAAATGATTGTGATGATTGAACAGTCAGTATTAAGGTATAAGTCATTAACCTTTAAATTTAAGGTTATATGAGTATATTTTTTTTAAGATAATGAAGTGATAAAATATTTTGATTGTAACAGATGTGTGATGCATATATACTAAGGAGATGAACTAATTTTATCTAATGACAATTTGGTTGATGAAATGACAATCTATTGTGACTGTTTGATTAAATAAAAAGTATAATGATGAGTTATGAAATTGTGAAAAGGTAATTGAGAATGATCCTAAAGGGGAAGAGTAGAAATTATGTAATTTGATGAAATAATGATTTGATGAGATGATTAATTTCATAAGATTTAAGATTATGTTTTGATTTGGATTGTTTATTACCAGACTGGATAATTTTGAGGATCAAATTATTTAAGGGATGAGAGAATTGTAACATCCGTATTTTAGAAAAATTAAATTAAATAAATAATTTAAATGAAAAAATTGAAGGATTAGAAGTGAAATAATAAAGAGTATATGTGAAATATATATATATATATATATATAATATACATAACATATACAAAAGTTAACTTTTAAAGAAAAGTCAAAAAGTCAAATTGCAAAATTATAAATATACTTTGTAAAATTAAAATTAATTAAATAATTTAAAAATAAATTAAATATGGATGGAAGAGGTAAATTGTGGTTTTTAATTAATTAAAAAATAAATAATTAATTAAAAATATATTTAAATATATATATATGGTCTTATTTGAAAGTGGAAGGAAATAGAAAACTAAAAAGTTATCTTCTTCTTCTTCTTCTTCTTCATGGAGGCTGAATCACTATGGGAAACCAAGCAAGCTTTTTTCTTCTTTCATACATCAAATATTGAAGAGATTTCAAGGATTTAAGTGAAGTTTTCAAAATTTTTTTTTTTATCAATTGGTAAGCTTCTTTACCAATTTCGCAAGTTCTTTGGAAAATATGAATATGTGGATTTTTCGCAAGTTCTTTGGAAAATATGAATATGTGGATTTTGGAATTTTGTCTTAGCATGATTTAATTGCTTGAATGAGTTTGTATGAAGCTATTTTGATTAGTTATTAATGATTCTTAAGTTGGACTGAAGAAATGATTAAGTTTGAGTGGGATTTGGAGGAAGAAGTTAATTTAGGGTTATGTAAAATTTGGACTTTTGAAATTATTTGTTTTAATTGTGCAAATGAATTCCAAATGTGTTGTTTTGATACATAAACAAGGATTTTAAAGTCAAATGATGGATTTAACAAAGTTTGGTTAGAGATTGGATAAAGTAGTATGGAATTTGGGGTTTTGAAAGGGAATTTTCAAAGTATAGATGTTTGTTTTTTTTTTTTCATGTTTAAATCATGATATTAAATGATATAAATGATGAAAATAAGCTTGGAATAAAATTGGAATGGGATGTAATGAAGAATTGTAAATGATAAAGGTTATGGAATTTTAGGGCTTTAGTGAAAAGTATGCGTTTATTTAATTGGATTGGTTAAAAATATTATAATGTGTTTTTAATGATAAAAATAAACTTGAAACATCAATTAAAATGGAATTTCAAAGTTAAAGTAAGGGAAGGTAAACTTTTGGACATTTGTAGGAGTGATGTTTAATTAGGGTTTAATGTTTTAAATGCCTTGAAATGTGATTCTTAATGATAGTATTTATTCACATTTAGAATAGGCATTAAGAGGAAGTAAATTGCCAAACCTTAGTGTTGAAGGGAAAGTTGGAAGTGGAGGTTGGGGAGTGATCTTGGGCTTGTATTTAAGTGCTAATTAAGGTATGTGCAAACTTTTGATAAATTAGATATGTTTGTAATAAATTTGGCCTAAGACATTTTGGATGGAAAATACATTAAGCTACTTGGTAGCTTGAACATTCATGAACATTGTGTTATAATATGTGAATTGTTATGTATGCATTATATGCATTATGTAAAGGCATTATTAATGGCCAAAATGAATAAAATATGATTTATATGCATTATGTGAGAATGACCCAAAAATATTTGAGTAATATGATTTTAATGTGAAATGACATACATTGTGATGAAAGGATAAGATATGTTGAATTAAAATGAGTTGACATTGATGTGAATGAGAAAAATGAGAAAATGAGATAATGTGATGAGAAAAATGAGAAATTGAGGCAATGTAATAAGAAAAGTTGATTATGAAAAATATTTATTATTTGTGTGCCTAGTATGTTATTCAATTTCCATAGTTATATGTTTGGTGATATACCTATGAGGTTATCCTTATTATTTGCCTTCGAGGCTAGACGCTAGATATTACTAATATATGATTTGCCTTCGGGCTAGATGCTGGGCATCACTATGATTTGCCTTCGGGGCTAGACATTGGGCATCACTTGCCTTCGGGCTAGACACTGGATGTCAATATGGACTAAAATAGTAACTCTAGGATTTGAATAATATATTAGTTTGCTTGGGCCCATGCTTGTATATGTGTTTATGTGAATTATAAAAAGATGAAAGATTATATTTTAAAAGTGAAATTTTATGCCACATTGTGAAATAACATGCAAACGTATTATGCATTGTCATTGTTTAAAGTTTTATCACAATCAAAGTTTATACTACTAGGCTTTTAGCTTAGCGCGATTATAATTTATGGTGCAAGAAGTAGGGTTAATCTAGTAGTTCTAGAGAGTTCTTCTAGACCAGGTCAGGTTTAGACCTGGGGCTGATTAAGTGGATTTTTACTACTTCAAGATCAAGCTTGTTGCCATCATGTATATATATTTTATGCTATAGTGCATTATGTTATTATGTATAATATGGTTATGTTTTTTCTTAAATTGTAAATTATAAAGACTTTTTTGGATAAATTTCATAATTTGGAAATGTATATATATATGTTTGATATATAAATGTATATATAAATGTTTTGAGGAAATGGGAGAAGATTGAGAAGTATTGGTGAAATGTTGAATTGTTTTTATTAGGAGTGCGTTTCTATGCAGGTTGAGTAATTGTTGAATTTTTAGGAGGTCCTATTTATAGACAAAATTCTAGCAAATTTTTTTTAAAGATTTTTATATAAAATACTTATTTTGGGAATCTATAATTAAGAAAGAATATTTTATTTACTATTTAAATATATATTTAAGGTGTTTGAGATTTTTAATTGGAAATATGAAAATTTTTATTAAATTGGGTTATTGTGAGCGGGAATTTTTCCCCCACTCCCGGTGGAATGGTTCTTGCGACGTCAGCACTGTTTAGGCTCGGGGCCTTAGAGAACATGGACCTAAGGCCCCAAGCCTAAATAGTGTCAAAGTCGCAAGAACTATTCCACCGGGAGTGGGGACGAAAATCCCCGCTCACACTTTTCAAATTCTCCCATACTTGAGTTTTTGCTTGTCCTCAAGCAAACCAAATCACTATAATAGGTAGAAATTAAAGACCCCTCTATATCCAAAGAAAACAAAAGTTTATACAATACTTGAATTAGAAAACCCAACATTCTCAACCAAAAATTAAATCTCAAACATGGTAGCTGAATTAAGAAGTTTCAAAATAAAAATCTAACAGATCTAAAAATTTAAAAGTTCAAAGTTAAAAGATTGAGCATAAAATTTCAAGAACTCAAAAGTCATGAACGAAGTAAGGAAGTAAGTTTTCTCTTAAGTTCTTTGACCCCTTCGTAAAATGCATTGTGTGAAACATTAATTTTTTTTTTCAAAAGGAGCCCGACTTGTTTGAACTAATACTAACTTTTTGATGCGAAAGTAAACATTTGTGAATGCTGACCCCCGGTTACTCAGTTAGAATCATCATTCAAATGGCTACTAGCACTATTCATGATTCCAACTCATTTGTTTTAATTCAAAATTTAAAATCAGCGGAATAGAGATAAATTTTCAAAGCTCCTGAAAGATTGGTTTAATTTATTTCTTTTTTTTATAGCAAAGTGGTCAAGAACTTAAGATAATAAAGATGTCATACTAAGTTCGACTCAAGTATCTACAGGATTAGGATATGCTAAAAAATGTAAGTAAAGTTTTAAACTTTAGATGTGCAACTCTCATCAATCAACTACCTAATTCAAACTATCACATTTAGTCTTTAGTAATCAATTAAGAAAACCGAGTCAACCTCAACAAGAGATTGTTGTTCATTAAATCAATCATTATTTTAATGAAAAGAGGAACCATTTCACTTCATATTATAATATCAATCTAGTTTACTTGAATCCAAAAAAATAAAATCAAAGAAACTAATTGAGACAAATGCAACCAATGGCAAAAAATAAAAATAAAAGCTCAATTTATAAAATATGCCCCTCCCCCACACTTAAGACACACATTGCCCCCAATGTGTGTAAAATAATAAAAAGAACAAAAGAGAAAAAACTGCCCTGACATGTCCCAAATCGACATATATGAATAGGGTTCCAAAAGTGTTGCGATGCCGAAGGAGCTACAGGACAAAAAAATTGACATAGAGAATGGTGAAGGTTCAAAGACATATATAAAAATATGAATAATAAAAAAATAAAAACATGAAAAATATTAAAAATGAAACATACAGGAATTCATAAGAAAATAAAAATAAAATAAACAAAATGAACTAGTTGGTCATGGACTCTGCACTGGAATCATTACTAGCGCCGGTATTATCACCGCTGGCACTAGTATCATCACTATCATCATCGTCGGAGACGTCAACATGGGACACTGAAGGCTGGTACGGTGGTGGCTGCGGCTGCGAAGGGTTAAATCCCGGATGCCTCCAGAACTCGAGCATAGATTGCTTGAGCCATTGCCTCTGTAGTATCTCATGATCCAGTTGCACTTGGAAGGATGAGTAGTGCTGCTCTATGGAATGCTGGATCTAATCCTACTGAGTCAATAACTTATTTTGGTTCAGCTCGATGTTTTCTATCTTTCCTTCTATCCTGCATATCTAGCACTCAAACTTCGTTGGTTTTCGTTGGTTTTCGCCAGTCTCTGAAAGTAGGGGCTGGAGTAAAAGATGGACCAGCTGAGGAAGAAGGTCTGGTAGTGGTGGACAAGCTAGGGATATCTGTAAGTGGAGGTATGTCGAAAGTGGGAGCAGGAGGAACTGGCTCCCCCCCCCCCAAGAATCCGTGCCTGCAGTTCCACCACCTTCTCCCGGTTCAACCGTTTCAAAGTATCCATGCCCAATAGTTTGGGGAGCCCATCCAAAGTCATCGGGAGGCATCCATCCAACACCCCCAAGCTGTGAGAGAGTCTCGTAACATACATGCCACCGTGAAAGTTACCCACTGCCCCTTTCTTGTATTGCTCATAGAAAAAAATGAATGATAGCATGAGCTACGTTGCACCAGATCTTATGGACCATGCAGTTCAAGAAGAACAGCTCCCTCAGGCCAACAACTCTTGTACTGCTAAGCTGAGCCATAATGGTGTGAACCAATAGATTATGCACTACTCAATAGGGGAAGGACTCAAATTTGATGCCTTGGATACCTTTGGCTGATACTTGGTGGCATTCAGTACAAATGTGCTCCAAACCCTGGGAGGAATGACATCATACTCCTCAAAGTTCACCTTGGAGTTAAGATACTCTACGGTCAACACCTCCTCAACAGTAAATAAACCCAATGTATGCCAAGTTCGTTGATGCTCATGTGAAATTGCTGACAGCCCAACTAAAATTTCATCATCGGCTCGATGATGGAGATCTTGTTTTTATCAAATTGAAAAGTGCAGAAGAACTCCAGGGTTAACTCTTTGTAGGAAGGCTCACCGATGGAGAAGAGTTGTTCCCATCCCAGCTAGTTGATCAATTCCTGAACCTCAGTCATTATGTTGGCTCGCTCCATGGCACCCCAATCCAAAACCCTAGGTGGTGACCAATCCTTATTCCTTAACAGTTCAAACCATCTTCGCTCTTCCGCAGTTGAGAATCGAAGGCATTTAGGCCGACCATGAATTTTGAGATGGGATTGGTAGCAGGTCGGCTTGAGCTACCTTCACCTCTAGCTCGTTTAGTTGGTAATTTAGATGGTGTTTATTTGCAAGGACCCATGATATGCAAAACAAACAAGAATAGCCTCAAAACAAAGTACACCAAACAATCCAAAACGAGCGACATAATATACCAACCCAACGAAACCAATAATAGCAAGGCATTATCAAATAATAACAGTAATGGCACTAAACCAATGAGAGAACAATGAAAATTTTCTCAATAAGGGCAACTCCCTATTCATGCAATAATCAATTGCCAAGCATCACCCCAACTCAATATTGCTATAGCCCAACGCAATAAAGCATAGGATTTCAACTCATTATGCATAAATAATCAAAAACAGTGTGTCAATATATGCAAATTGATTCTAACCATTGAGTTAAAAACATAATGAGTAAATCATAAAACATCCACAAAACTCAAATAAAACTTGAAAGCCCATAATAATAAAAAATTCAAAATCCCTAGGAACTAGCTATGGCAAATAAACAAATCAACAATAAAGTTTTCAAGTTTCTAGAATCCAACTAAAAAAAACAAAGCCAACAATCAACAGTTCTCAAAGACTCTCCAAACAACTCATCAGAATCTCTAAACAAATAGCAAGAAATCATAAATAACAAAATAACATTTCAAAAGTTAAGAGTGTGTTCCTTAATAGCGTGAAAAAATGAGACAAAAGAGAGCGAAAATGGATGAAACCCTCTCCAAATCATGAAATGGGAGTCAAAATCTCCTCTAGGATGAATGGGTCTATGATTTCAAGTGTGAGAGTGTGAAAAAAAATTGAGAGAAAATCAAAAAAGAGGGGAAAAGGAGAGAGGAAATTATGTTCGATTCAAAATCGGCACGACTTACAAACTCATGGACACGCCCATTGACACAGTCGTGTCTATGGGCATGTCATAACTACTGTTTCTAAACAAAATGACATGCTCACTGACACAGGCATGTCAGTGGGCATGTTGTAGCTACTGTGACTCATTTAAATCAACACGGCCAGTGACACAGGCGTGTTGTATCTACTGTGAACTTCAAATTTAACCAAATCGACATGACCAATACACGGGCATGTCAGTGGGCGTATTGTAGCTACTGTGGTGCCATCTAAATGACACATCCAGTGACACGAGCGTGTGACTAGTCGTGCCCTAGCTACTGTCTCTTAAAATTAATGGCACGCCCACTCACACTGGCGTGTCCCTAAATAAGCTCCAGTTACCCCTCAAAGAAAATTTCCTCTACAAATTCAAATGAATTTAAGGCAAACACACCACCAACCAATGATAGAAGAATACAAATAAATAAAAAAACAACAAAACAAACTAAAAACTTGCAAAATAAAGAAACAAATATCAAAACAAATAAAATAGTGGTGTGAGCGTGGATTTTTGCCCCCACTCCCGGAGGAATGGTTCTTGTGACTTCGGCACTATTTAGGCTCGGGGCCTTAGAGAACATGGGCCTAAGCCCAAAGAAAATGGAGTCATCACCCGGATAGACCAGGAAAAAGAAAGGGGTGGATGACTCAATTCCTAAAGAATCCCCAACCCCCTAATGGGTTCGAAAAGTTGGGTAAGTGTGGGAAAGGTCAAAAACGGCCCAGCACCCCCACAATGCCATGTTCATTAGAACCGACCTCCTTTGTAGGTCTTAATATTATAAAATTCTTAAGTATAATAATATTATCCATATTACATGCAACAATTAAAATAAAGCATCATTATATTAAAATTAAAGCAATGTCCAAACAAAACAAATAAATGGACACCCATCCAAGGATGGAAACATGTCCTTACATCATCCATGTCTAAAACTAAATAGGACACCCACCGAAATGTAGAAACGTGTCCTTTACATTAGTCCAAAAACTTTAAAATAATTTAAATTACATAATATTTAACTAATGAGGTACCCACAAAGTGGAAACATACATCTTACAATTTTAGTACTAAGGCAAATAAAAGAATATTTAATTATCTAATTATAAATAAAAGCAAACCATTCATAAAATAAAATAAACCATTCATCATTAACATATAAAAAATCACATAATTAAATAAATAAATAAAATTAGAATTCAATCCATTAAATAAACAAAGATAAGGTTTAAGGTTTAGGATTTAAGAAATTATGGTTCTGGGATTTACAGTTTTTGAGTTTTTGGTTTTATTTATGGTTTTAGGCTATTGGGGGTACTAGATGTTGTTTTTATGATTTCTAAATTTTAGTTTTGAAGAATTAAGGTTTTGGCATTTAGAATTAGTGTTTTAAAGAATTAGGGTTCGGGAAAAAGAATTTTGGGTTTTTGTCAATACATGATTATTATAAAACTCTAAGACTATTTTAATATGGATTTTTGATAAATACTTATATGTAATGTTACTATTGGAAGTTTAAAATATTATTTGAATAATCTAATAATATAGTGATTTAATAGAATAGGCCACTGTGATGATAATAAATAATAATTGATTAAGGTTTTAACTAAACAAGTTAGGGTTTAATTTAAATTAGAATTACAATTTCTAAGAAAACTATCACTATCATATTCAATTTTGAAAGAGGAGGCTACTGTGAAGATTTTGGAAAATTGATTTGATTAGGGTTTTTAAGAAAATAGATTATTATAGCTTTTAGAAAAGTGTAATTAGGGTTTGTGATTTCAAAAATATGTGTTACAGGCATTAAGGCATTAGGGTTTTGGAAAACCTTTTTCTAGGATTTTTAAATAAAGTTTGGATAATAAGCATAACAATTGATCAAGTAACAAAAATATGCATGCTTAAACAATTTATCAAATTATATAATGAAGTTACTGTGAATATAAGCAAAGAAATAAAGATTCAAACCTCCATTGTTGGTTCCACCACAATCTTTGAATTCTAGTTAAATAATAATAAAGATAATATAGGCTACCTTTGATGGATTGGTGTTGCTTCCTCACTACCTCTTGCTTCTTCAAGGTTTTCTTTTGGCTGAAAGAATTCAAGAGTCCCAAGTCCGGTTAAAAATTTAAGTTCAAGAATTTCCTCCTCCTCTTTTTTTGTGTTTTAATGTGGTATTTATAGGAAAAATAAAAAATCTACTTCTAATTGTCTAAGGAAATAAAAACCATTTAGGAAAATAAATAAAAACCAAATAGAATTTGGTTTCGAAAAAAACTGCACTGGCAAAAATTGCTGCGGGCTACGGACGGGCCAGCTATGAGAATCTGCAAGAATTACGTGTGAGCTGTGGGCGTGGGCCAGCCAATTCACCGCAAGAATTTCCTAGAGTTAATTGGCTTGTGGACAATTCACCGTAGGTTTTTCCTGCGGCAAATTGGCCCAAGCCAATTCATATTCGGTGATGAAATTTTTTCATCATCGATTTTTCCATCGCCGATTTTTATTTATTTATTTATTATCTTTTTTTTACTGTTACCTTTTTTATTTTTATTAAAAATAAATATTATAAGTAATGAATATTAAAATAAATATTATTTAATTAAAATACCATAACAAATTATTTTGGACTATTTTAAAAAATATTGGACTGGACTGGGTAAAAAATTAAGAGTCTACAGTTTGCCCCTTGCTTGAGCGATCTGAGACTACAGCAAAAGAGAGTGAAAAGCAATGTGATTTTTTACTGAATTTAGAGCCATACTAGACTCCACACCCAAGGTTGGTTTGAGCTCTGGACTCAAAAATAATTTGGGTTCTGGACCCAAGGTAAGTTTTGGACTTAAAAATAATTTGGGTTTTGGACCTGAGGTAAGTTATGGACTTAATTGGGGTTCTGGACCCTAGGTAAGTACTGGACTTAAAAATAATTTAGGTTCTGGACCCGAGATACGTTTTGGACTTAATTTGGGTTTTGGACCCTAGGTAAGTTCTAGACTTAATTTGGGTTCTGGACTCCAGGTAAGTTCTGGACTTAATTTGGATTCTGGACCCGAGGTAAGTTCTGGACTTAAAAATAATTTGGGTTCTAGACCCGAGACTGACCTTTTATCAGTTGAGAATTCTGATTGTTCCATTCTTTAATGGATTGTGCACCCTCAAAATGGATCTTCATCCTTGGACCTTGGATATTCATCCTTGGTCTTCACCCTTGAAAATGGATCTTTATCCTTTGGACTTCGGGTCTTCACCCTTTGAAATTGGATCTTCATCCTTGGAATCAAGTCTTCACCTTTGAAAATGGATCTTCATCCTTGGAAATCGGGTCTTCACCCTTGAAAGTGGATCTCTATCCTTTAAGATGGATCTTCATCCTTAGACATCGGGTCTTCACCCTTGAAAATGGATCTTCATCCTTGGAGATCGGATCTTCACCCTTGAAAATGGATCTTCATCCTTTGGACATTGGGTCTTCACCCTTGAAATTGGATCTTCATCCTTTAAGTTGGATCTTCATCCTTGGCATCAGGTCTTCACCCATGAAAATGGATCTTCATCCTTTGCACTTCGGGTCTTCACCCTTTGAAATTGGATCTTCATCCTTGGAATCTGGTCTTCACCTTTGAAAATGGATCTTCATCCTTGGAAATCAGGTCTTCACCCTTGAAAGTGGATCTTCGTCCTTAGAGAGTTGTCCTATATTGGCTTCAGCTCTTCTAGCTGGACTGATCTTTTATCTTTTGCATCTTCATTCTTTTGAGAGTTGTCTATTCGTTTATCTAGATTATCTAATTCTTTGAACAAGCATGCATTTCTTCCTTTCTTTTGCAAAATGACTGGAGTTTCCTCAAGCAATGGGTCTACTATGCCCCCTGATTCTATAACCGCTTCATCTTTGCTTCATAGAGTGTCTGTTGTTCACTTTTACAAAGAATAGACAATACAATACAAGAAAATGCAATGTGATATGCTCATGTATGCATGATATGCGTGAATAACACTTACAATGATTTTGTCGACTCACAGACCAAGGTGATCAGCAGAAATGCTCTCATTGACACCTTCCAGATGCCCATTTAAGTCTTGCTTGGGAATGACAGGATGCTTCACATTTATGGCTTTTATCTTCGAGATATTGAAAACATGAATAATGGAGGCCCTAAGCAGCAGAGATACATCCATTTCAAATTATGATTCAGTAGCTTCTTCATAACCTTACCATTAATCATTTCCTTTATGTAGACTCTTAATTTTTGACCTTGTCCAGTCCAATATATTTTAATTAGTCCAAAACAATTTTTGTTATCTTAATTAAATAATATTTGCTTTAGTATCTAATTTTTATTAATAAAAAATAAAAAATAATAATAATAAACAAAAAAATAAAAATAAAAATTGGCGACGAAAAAATTCTTCGTCGAATAGTTGCGGCGAAATGGCCCGCAGGCTAATTTTCGCCCCGGCTGCGGCAGCTTTTTTGCCAGCGCAATTTTTCTGCAGCAGTTTTTTTTGGCAGCGAAATTTTTTCGATGCAAATTTTTTCAAAACCAAATACAATTATGTTTCGGTTTCCTTTTCTTAATTATTATTAGATTCTTTGAATAACTATAACTAATCATAAAAATTTTCTATAAATAAGGACTAAAACAAAACAGAAAGAGGGGGATCAAAATTTAGGAGCAATTTTTGGAGATTAACAATCGGACTTAGGAAAAAATTTGGAACATCGGGCTGGAATTTAGGACTTCAGATTGGAGAGGAGCAACAAGCAAAGCCATCAACGATTCATCAAAGGCAGTAACTTTGCCTTTGTTCTTGTTCATCCAAGAAATAATTTTTGGTGGAACCAACAAACGAAGGTATGCGTTTCTTTGTTTATTTTTCTTTACAGTAGCTTCATCACTCAAGATTGAAACTTTCTGTTTCTTCAAAATTTTAAAACCCTAATCTACTTTCTAACTTTTCAAAACCTTAAATCGTTTCAAAATTTAGCAAAACCCTAATTTGCTTTCCAATTTTTCAAAACCCTAAATTGAATCTGTTTCTTTCCAAAAACCCTAAAAATTATCCTTCTGTTTCTTCTAAACCTTAAATCCCTAATTCGTCTTTTCTATTTTCAAAAACCACAAAAACCTTAAATTGTTTCTTTTTTTCTCCAAAAACTTTAAAACCCAAACCCTAATCTCTATCCCAAAAAATCAGTAGCCTTATTTTTTATGCATAAAAAACTTTAACCCTAATTAATCCTTCTTTCCAAAATCACACAGTAAGTATTATTCTTTTAAAAATATTACTAGTTTCTTCCAATTTCAAAACCCTATTTTTTAAAATTGTAAATCCTAAAATCTTAATTTTCAACCTCGCCCGCTAACCGGCTAGCGGGACCGCCGTATGGGTTCGGGTCATTATTTATTTATGCATTATAAATCTTTATGTTTTACTTCCATTATTATGATTATTCAAAATACAAACAGTAAACCTAAAACCAATTAATCTAAAATTTAAGTTTTCCTAATTTCATAATTTTACCCCTCAAACCCTAATTTGATCAATCAAAGAACCTTACTAATTTCTTAAATTATAAAACCCTAATCCTTTTCAATTCTCTTAAAACTTACAGTAGCCTAAACAAAAAATAATAATAATATCTTAAGATTCCAAAACCCTAAATGTTAATTAAAGAAATTTAAATAGAAACAGTAACCCTAATTTGTGCCTTTACTTGCTTTATTTACTTTTAGATTTGATTGTGTAGTTCATTATATGCTTTGATTTATTTTATATGCTTTGATTTATTTTATATGCTTTGATTTATTTAAGTTCAATGATTGATTTATTTAATTTATCATGGATGGATGTTTACTTTCTATTTTGATTGATATTTAATATCTTTGATGAATGATTTATTTATGATGAATGGTTATTTACTTTTATCAATTTATTTTTGATTTTCAAATGTTGTAAGAGGTATGTTTCCACTATGTGGGTACTTCATTAGTTAAATATCATGTAATTTAAATTTATTTTATATTTTGGACCAATGTAAAGGACATGTTTTTACCTTTTGGTTGGTGTCCTATTAGTTTAGACATGGATGATGTAAGGACATGTTTCCATCCTCGGATGAATGTCCATTTATTTGTTTTGCTTGGACTATGTTTTGATTTTTAATATAACGATGCTTTATTTCAATTATTGTATATAATATGGATAATATTGTTATATTTAAGAAATTTATAATATTAAGACCTGTAAAGGAGGCCGGTTCCAATGAATCGGACGTTGTGGGGGTGCTGGGCCATTTCTCACCTTCCCCACACTTACCCAACTTTTTGAACCCATTAGGGGTTAGGGATTCCTTAGGAATCGAGTCATCCACCCCTTTTTTTTCCCAGCTCATCCGGGTGGCGACTCCATTTTCTCTGAAATTAGGTCTGTGTTCTCTAAGGTCCCAAGCCTAAACAGTGCCGAAGTCACAAGAACCATTCCACCGGGAGTGGGGGCAAAAATCCCCGCTCACAGTGGCGACTCCACTAGGGATAAGAGAAGTTGATTCCGTTGGTCTTTATATTTGTGAGCGGGGATTTTTTCCCCCACTCTCGGTGGAATGGTTCTTGCGACTTTGACACTATTTAGGCTCGGCGCCTTAGAGAACACAGACCTAAGTTCGGATAAAATGGAGTTGCCACCCGGACGGGCCGGAAAAAAGAAAGGGGTGGATAACTTGATTCCTAAGGAATCCCCAACCCCCTAATGGATTCGGAAAGTTGGGTACGTGTGGGAAAGGTGAGAAATGGCCCAGCACCCCCACAACGCCCGGTTCATTGGAACCGGCCTCCTTTACATGTCTTAATATTATAAAATTCTTAAATATAACAACATTATCCATATTGCACACAATAAAAATAAAGCATCGATATATTGAAAATTAAAACAACGTCCAAGCAAAACAAATAAATGGACACCCATCCGAATTCATGCCTAAATAGGACACCCACCGGAAGGTAGAAACATGTCCTTTACATTGGTTCTAAAATAAAAAAGTGATTTAAATTACATGATATTTGACTAATGAGGTACCCACCAAGTGGAAACATACCTCTTGCAACATTTGGAAATCTAAATAAATTGATAAAAGTAAATAACCATTCATCATAAATAAATCATTCATCAAAGGTATTAAACATCAATAGAAAGTAAACATCCATCCATGATAAATTAAATAAACCAAGCATTGAACTTAAATGAATTAAAGCATATAAAATAAATCAAAGCATAATCAAATATAAAATTGAATAAGGCAAATAAAGATTCAAATTAGGGCTACTGTTTCTATTTAAAATTCTTTATTTTATGTGTTTAGGGTTTTGGAATTCATGGGTTCAAGCTACTGTAACTTTTAAAAGAATTGCGATGGAGCCAAGTTTTATAATTTAAGAGGTTGATAAAGTTCTTTGATTAACTAAATTAGTGTTTGAGAAGTGAAATCATGAAACTAGGGTTTGGACACTTTAAAACATTGGATTTATGATTTGCGGTCACTGGATTATATTTGAAAGCTTACTGTGTTTGAATATGTTTATAGTGTTTTAAGGTTTAAAGGGTTAGGGTTTAGAAAACTTTAAGGTTTAGGTTTTAAGGGAGTTAGGGTTCACTATTTTAAGTTTTGGAGTTGAATTAGGGTTTTTGGATTTTTGAATTAGGGTTTCGGAGAATGGATTAGTTTTTAGAATTTGGAAAAACAATTGATAATTTTATGAAACTTTATGACAATAAACAAAACGATTTAAAGTTTATAGAAATAGAAAAGATATTTTTAGGGCTTTTGGAAAGAAACAGAACTCAATTTGGGGTTTTGAAAATTTGGAAAGCAAATTAGGGTTTTGGGGTTTTGAAGAAACAAAAATAACAATTTTAAGCTTTTTGGAAAACAAATCAACGAATTAAGGTTTTTAAACTTTAGAAAAGGGGAATTAAGGTTCTTGGGCTTTTGAATTAAAAGAAACAATAGGATGATTTTAAGCTACTGTGAAGAAATTAGACAATTGATGCATACCTCCGTTTGTTGGTTCCACCAAAAATTTCTTCTTGGATGAACAAAAACAAAGACAAGTTTTGCTGCCTTTGACGGATTGAATTATTGTTTGCTTTCTCAAAAAAAAATCAGATTAATTCAAAGCCTTTCCTACTCAGTTTTGGTCTTAATTTTTCTCCCCGATTTCTTAATGCTTTTTGTGTTGTTTTTGGTATTATTTATAGAAGAATTTTATGGATAATTCTAGTTATTCACGGAAGCTAATATTGATTAAGAAAAGGAAACCGAAACCTAATTGTATTAGGTTTCAGAAAAATTTGCGTCGAAAAATTTTGCTGGCAAAAAAAACTGCTACGAAAAAATTATGCTGGCGAAAAAAACTGCTGTAGAAAAAATGCGCTAGCAAAAAAGCTGTCGCAGCTGGCTGTGGCAGCGGGGGCGAAATGGCCCACGGCCAGTCGTCCCGTGCTGATTTTTTCATCGCCGATTTTTTATTTTTTATTTTTGTTTATTATTATTTATTTTTTATTAATAAAAATTAAATAATAAAGCAAATATTATTTAATTAAGATAAAAATTATTTTGGACTAATTAAAATATATTGGACAACACAAAAATTATTTTGGACTAATTAAAACATATTGGACCAAACTAGGTCAAAAATTAAGGGTCTACAGTTTGCCCCCTGCTTGAATGATCTGAGACTTTAGTGAAAGAGAGTGAAAAGCAATAAGACTTAATTTTTGAGATGGTTGAGTTTTTGGGTTCTAGACCCGGTTCGAGTTCTGGACTCAAGGATAATTCTAGGTTCTAGACCTAAGGAAAATTTGGGTTTTGGACCCGAGTTAAGTTCTGGACTTAAAAAGATATTCTAGGTTCTGGACCTAAGGGTATTTTGGGTTCTGGACCTGAGTTAAATTCTGGACTTAAAAGAGATTCTAGGTTCTGGACCTAAAGGCAATATGGGTTCTAGACCCGAGCTAAGTTCCGGACTTAAAAGAGATTCTCGGTTCTGGACCTAAGGATAATTTGGGTTCTGGACCCGAGCTAAGTTTTGGACTTAGGAAAGATTCTAGGTTCTGGACCTATGGATAATTTGGGTTCTGGACCCAACCTAAGTTCTGGACTTAGAAAAGGTTTTAGGTTTTGGACCTAAGGATAATTTGGGTTCTGGACCCGAGCTAAGTTCTGGACCTAAGGAAAATTTGGGTTCTGGACTCGAGCTAAGTTATGGACTTAAAAAAGATTCTAGTATCTGGACCTAAGGAGATTCTAGGTTCTGGACCTAATGATAATTTAGATTTTGGACCCGAGCTAAGTTCTGGACTTAGAAGAGATTCTCGATTCTGGACCTAAAGATAATTTGGATTCTGGACCCGAGCTAAGTTCTGGACTTAAAAGAGATTCTAAGTTCTGGACCTAAGGAAATTTTGGGTTCTGGACCCGACCTAATAATAATTTTTATTTTGAAAAGTTTGGCTAATTTTTATGCATATGTCTTCTTCTTTGCCCCTTGCAAGTAAAAATATTTATACACACGCAAGTATTTGAATGATTACAGTGAATAATTGAATTTTACTGTGTAGTCACTGTTCATGCACTATTTACTATTTATAAATAGTAACTTACTATTTGTAAATAGTAGTAAATAGTATTTACTATTAGAAATAGTAATTTTACTATTCATCAATAGTAATTTACTATTTATAAATAATAAAATTTACTATTTATAAATAGTAAAATTTACTGTTTATAAACAGTAAACTTACTTTTGAATTTTGTTTTTTTCCTTGCCATTTCTCTATATAAACGAGCCAATTCTTTCATTCGATTCGTAGCTAAATCTCAATTTCTATAATTCTCTCAAATTCTTTCAAATTTAGCACATATTTTTTTTAGAAAAAAATGCATGCTTCAAGGTCAGGGACTCATTCTAATGCCAAGTTATTGGAGTTTATTTGGCATCATGAAGATGGAAATATAGATATACTAGCTGCCGCTTCATCGTAGTTCCAACGAAAAGAGCGCGGTAATTATTTTTCTCTTTCTTATTTTTTTTCCTCTTTTTGTCTTTCTATTTTTTTTATTATATTTTTTAATTTTAATTATTATTATTATTATTTATTATTATTTATTTATTATTATTTATTTATTTATTATTTATATTATTTATTTATTTATTTATTTATTTATTTATTTATTATTTTTATTTATTTTGCTTTTTTTTAATTTGCCTAACTTTTATTTTTTTATTGTTTATATTATAATAATTTTTAGAAAATTTAGGAAAAAGATATTAATTTAAGCAGATAGGATAATATGTATTTACCTGGCTCTGTGTTAGCATGATCATTGCGTTGTTCGGGCAGGAAAGTGTATTTACAAAGCCCGACAATGGTACGATGCAGTGCCTTCTCGGGTAAGGCGGATTATCCAAGATTGCGGCTTTGAGCAGTTAATCTTACGATTGCCATCCGAGGAATATCTGATAGATGATAATTGGTCCGGTCAATTTTACTGCCATAACTGGCCTTCGATATGATGGTGCTACGGTTCCTCTGACCAATGATATTTTAACATTTGAAGAAATTCAGGAATTAATTGGTATGGAACCATCATATAAAGGGCCTTTTAAGATAAAAATTGAGCTAATTCGTAGTTATTGGATGAACTACGAAGGACGGGTTGGCAGAGACACGGCCGAACAGTATGCTCGAGGATTTTTGTTATATCTGCTCGGGTTGACCGTCTTAGGCAGCACTGAATCCTCCATTCACTTGTCAGTATTGAGTGCCCTTTCTTATCTCAGAATGGTACCATCTTCTGGTTGGGGTGAAGCTGGTCTCGCGTGTCTTTACCATGGTCTTGATAAGCTTTGCCGAAATAAGAAGTCTTTTGTCGGCATGATGGCGGTTGCGAGGTATTCTTTTCCTTCACCAATGTTATTTCCACTCTTTTCTTGCATGAATTTGATCTTTACTATTATTGTAGGTATGGGCATATGAACATAACCTTGTGAGGGTACTCGGTATTTCCTAAGAGAGAGTCGGGTATCCGAGATTAAATTTCTGGTTGTCCGATCGTGTGGACATTCCCGACTCTCATCACGTGCATACTCACTGCTATGTGTTGAGCCACTTAACCTGGGACCAGGTAAACTAACATTAGTATGCTTTAAATTTTATATGAAAGTTTTACTTACCTTATGTTATTTGTAGGTGAATTTGGCCTGGTGGAGCCCAGAAGAGCAAGCAAACTGGTCTCCTTTGATGAGGGCTGCACTGTCTTTCCAACATTCTCGCCAAATTATTGCTGGCTCGGTGTCTAGTGGCTAGTTTCTTAGGGAGATAGTTTATGAATGGTTTCTTGATCCAGAGCAGTAAAGGTTTCCGATGCAAATCCCAGAATATACTTTAAATATTATGTCAATGCCGGAGGATGCATGGTGGTCGGCCCGGTATGGTTATGGTGCCTAGTCATTTCTCCATTTACCGGGTCCATTTTATGCCCATTTTATTCAAATAAGACTCTTGAACTTTGATGTATCTCCTGTTGGTGTGCGGGAGATTTCTGACGAAAATGAGGGTAGAGATGAAAAAGAACATTACGAAGCTGCAGGAGAGTCTGTTCCACATCTCGGGGCCAGTACTTCTCAGGTAAATGACCGTGTCACCTGAGTGTGTCATTTTTTGTTTCTCCTCTGGTCTTCTTTGTTCTTGGCTTAGGATGGGACACGACCAGTGGCTTGGCCGTGTCTCCTGGGTGTGTTAGCTTCTGTGTTTTTTCTTTAGTTCTTCTTTGTTCTAAGCTTAGGATGGGACACAGCCAAGCTTGTGGCCGTGTCATGTGACACGGCCAGTGGCTTGGCCGTGTTGCCTGCCAGTGTCACCTACTGTTTCTTTTCTTTCTTAGCTTGGTCCTTCTTGACTTTGCCCTTTAGGTGAGGCACGGCCAGTGGCTTGGCTGTGTCTCCTGCCCGTGTCATGTTCTGCCAAGATTTCCTTTGAGGTGACATGGCCAAGCTTGATTTAGCTTGGCGATGTCTTACTTGATTCATACTCTTCTTTCCTTGTTTTGATCTTCCAAGGGAATTTTTGCACTTTAACCACTTTTCCCTTGCAACTGTTTTTTCTTTCTTTGATTCTTCAATGATTGTTGCAGGCTGTAGGCTCATTTGATCATGAGGCTGAACCTTCTTTTACTGCCCATTCATTTGCTCGTTCTAGCCCGCCAGATATGCCATCTCATCAGTAGGGTATTGATTTGAATTACCTGGTACGTTCCTTATTTCATGGTAATTTATGCTATATGTATGCATGATTATGTATGCTCTTACATTTTCCTCTTTAGCTCACAGCGGATGCTTGAAGATCAAAATAAGAAACTTCAAGAAGAGTTGACGGCAAGTCATCAGCAGGCTTCTCATTTTGAGAATTTATATCATCAATCTGAACAACATTTCTGAGACTTCTGATTCCAGGGAATGAGGGATCCTAGTGTTTCTTCATCAAGAGGCCCCCAGACTAATGACCATGAGATCCTTGTGTCTTCTTCTGATGAGGACCATGATGGATTGGAACCTCAAGGTAATAGGAATTTTGGTGTTCCCACTTCGGGTGATCCCGGGACAAGTAATTTGCCGAATTTTGGTGCTCCCGCTTCAGGCGAACTCGGGACGAGTGATTTGCCCCCTCCTCCAACAGGCGACTATTTTTCAAGGCTTTATTTGATGACCTACCACCACCCTCTTAGTGATATGTAAATATTGTAGCAATTGTAAAATCTTGTATAATAATGAAAAAATACAATTTTCCTCTTTACTGTAACTCTTTTTTTTTTTGTTACTGCACCATTTTTTTTTGTTATAGTACACCATAATTTCATAATTCACATCCAATTCATTTGCCAAATCCAACGTGGTAAAGGAATTTCATTGCTAATTCCTTTCCTTATGCCATATGGTCTTACCCTTTCCCATCACCTTTTCCTTTTCACTTTAGGAAAAGGTTTATTTCTTCTATATAAATCACCCTTCATGCCATATTTTAATACATAAACCAAAATTCTTTCTCTTTCAACGTGAAGACTCCCTTTAATAATTTTAATTTTTTCTTTATTCATTCACCATGACCGAGCATCATTCAAAGAAGATAAAAATTCTATTTAAGAATATGGATGCCATTCATTGGAAGTAGATTTCATCATCAAAACTTGATGTTTTAAAATGTTTTCAAAATGTTAAATTGGACCACTCTTTCTTACATGTCGTGGCTTCCTTTTGGGATACGGATTCTAGGGTATTTATAATTAATGGCTTTGAAATATGTTCCTTTTGAGGCCATCCTTGGATATCCCAATAATCAACAAATGGCGTTACCCACATTGATTTCCAAGACTCAATAGAAGATGCAGATGTTATTTCAAATTCCAAAACCCGAAGTTCTTCAGTTGATGAGAGGTGAAAAAATTATACTTGCTCCTTTGATTGACTTTTGCCTCTCTCATTTGGCTCCTACTAAGGCATGGGGACTCATGCTTTGTCTTTGCTTGCTTGGTCATTTCTTGCTTGTTTCTTCTGACAACGATATTGATCCATGAGTATTGGATATTGTGGACCAAATGACGGAGGCTTATCGCCGGTACCTGTGATCATAGCCGAGACCTTAGTTGGATTAGACTGATTTAAATCAGGATTGTCAAAGAGACTGACTGGGAGTCCATTGCTACTTCAGGTAATTACCTAAGCTACCCTTTTGGATTTTTAATTTAGGTTTCTTTTTATCGCTCTAATTTTTGCCTAGTCCGCCCATGCGGGTTTTCAGAACTAGCGAGCTGTCCTAATTTTTGCCTAAGCTGCCCTTGCGGGTTTTCAACTTAGCAGACCTTCTTTTTTTTGTTTTAACTCTTTCTTCATAGATTTGGCTTCAGGAGTGTCTTTGGTTGCTTGATACTCCATCCATGGACTTTGCCAGATACCTGCCACGTCATCATTCTGCTAGGAAGCTACTCCATCCAGCCTCTTCATATGCTGACTGGGTTGACTGGATCCACTCACGCTCCGAAGTCAATAACCGTTGGTTGATACCTTGGTGGAAAATTTCTCATATCACCATGCAAACATACTTGATGTACGTTCCTCTTGCTGCTCTTCGTCAAGGTACG
Source organism: Garcia nutans (assembly GCA_947685225.1). Classification (NCBI taxonomy): domain Eukaryota; kingdom Viridiplantae; phylum Streptophyta; class Magnoliopsida; order Malpighiales; family Euphorbiaceae; genus Garcia; species Garcia nutans. The sequence goes on along the minus strand of CANTUV010000003.1, from coordinate 6,334,177 downwards.
TGTTATGATCCTAGCTGACTTTGCCATCAGTAAGGAGCTGAGCCTCGTGATTCCGACTTTGCTCCCGACTTAGACATGCCTTGCTTGACTAAAGCCTACTTGGATCGGCTGAGGCAAAGTTGGCCTGCACGTTACACTTATCGACTGCCATAGATTTTACATTTGTCAATTCAGAAAGTGTATTGTTAGGATGAAAAAATAATTAAAGTAATAAAAGATGCTTCTTTTCCATTTATAATTTGTCATCACCTTTTGCTATTGTGTTTATTTATTTCATCCATATATGGTCAAATACTTATAACAATGTACATAGAACAATTTTAACATTAATTCTATTTTATTTATTAAATTAGGGAACAACCAAACATAAAGCCAGTATACACAAGATTACTCCTGTTGCCAATTAGCCCTTTTGGGTTTTCTAATTGACGATTTTCTCTCATTTAGCCCTAATTGTTGCCTAGCCCGCCCTTTCAGGTTTTCAGAACTAGCGGACTTGTCACATCCGCCTACTGCATTTATGTAGAGTAGTCACGTGCATAGCGAGAGAAGGGGAAAGGAGAAGATAATTCTTGATAACAACCCTAGATAAGGTTGTATAACCAAAGGGACCTAGTTGTAATTTTCAAAAGTTTTGGGGACGTAAATGTAATTTCAAAAAAAATTGCACCGGATGTTCTTAATAGTGCATATAACAGATTTAAAAAATGGAGTGTAGAGAAAAATCGGATCGCAACGATGTGTAACGGTTTTTCCAGGAAATGTCCCGTTAAAGAAAAAAACGAAGACATTTTGACTAGGGGCATTTTGGTCATTATCAATTAAAGTTATACATGAATTTAAAGTAGGAAATAAAAACATGATTACGTAGAGGATGACGAGGGGTTAAATATGAAACGATCGTCAGTAGAAACGGAGCCGGAGAAAACCCGAGCAAAGAAAGGACCTAAAGGGAATTTTGTAAAAAGTTGAGGGCTTATTGGTAATTTTTCAAAATGACTTGGAAACCCAGAATAGACCTTATAAATAGAAAGTAGAGGTCGAGAGGATCAAAACTATATGTAGTTTGACTCGTGGAACTGTACGGTTTAAAATATATGATCGATTAATCGCCGGAACATAAAGTGGGCCCGGTTACGTGTCGGGACCGGATGGGTAACTCGGGACAACTTTAGGATATCCTATGGGAAGAGGGACAAGTGGAAAGAAGTAAAGGAAAAGAAAACTATAAAAATCTAATGTTGGCTAATCAAAAATAACTATTTAGCATGAGTAATAAATGAAGAAAGAGAAAGGTGGACAAGTGGTCTTAAAGGGTTTAGCCAACACATAAGGTGATCATTATTTCCCTTATATATATATATATATATATATCATGACATGAAGAACAAATTCTCTCTTTTCCACTTACAAATTTCGGCCAACAATAGGAAATACCAAAGGACTTCCAAGTTTCTCCGAATTTGATTTTTAAGGTAAGTTTTTAAGGTTTTCTAGTAAGTAGACTTTAATTTTAGTATTAATTTTAGGTAATTATATATTTATTGGAAGATTGGAGATTAGAGTCTTTATGTGGAATTGGAAAAATATTAAGTAAGTGATGAGATTAATTGATTAAATGGAAGAATCAAGATGTATAAAGATTAATATAATGTAAAAATGAAAATGTACATAAGAAAATGAAATTTGAAGAATGGAATAAAAAGAGGAACAGAATAAGAGGATAAAAGAAAAGTACGTACAATGTAAAGACCAGATGGTAAGAGATAAAATAGATAGAACTTAGATAACAAAGATGAGTGAACAGAAATAAGTATATGAGAAATTCTCATGTCCGGCCACTATAGAATATGTACAGTAACCCCATGTACAATATTCACATAAGTAGATGAAGTAAGCGCACTAAGAAGGTCATGTTGAAATTTAGCAAGAAATCAGAGTTAAACATGCTCAACCAATGATGATGGGTGACCATCCCTTGAGTCTTAATAAGGTAGGAGACGGACCATATGAGTAGAAACTAGACGGAATCTAATCAAAACACTGTATTGTGATTCCTCCTGAAAATGCCCCAATGTAATCACCAAAATTAAGAAATTATAAGAAGAAGATATATGAGATTTATGAATTCAGGAAATGATGGAAAAAAAAAGAGAGAGAGAAGAGAAAGAGAGAATTAAGAACCAAAGAGGTAGAAGTGCAGAATTAAAATTAGATCAAAAAGGAAAGAATGAAAGTAATAACAACCCAAGGACTAGGTAAAGGAAAAAGGAAAAAGTAACAATTCAAAAATTACTGGAGGATTGGAAAGAAATATAGATTTGAAGGATATATTACTCCTCTATGCAAACACTGTGGATGAAGACATAAGAGTGAATGCTGGTATTTAATAGATGGATGCTGGGAATGCGGGGCACCAGATCGTGTTAGGGTAAACTGCCAGAAAGACAAGTGAATGTACCCGCACCGACAGAAAAATCACGGCCCTCTTTTGGCTGAGGCAGAAGCAGGGAAAAGGAAAGTGATTCAAATTTTCAAAGAGCACAATCAGAGACCGTTGACTAGCTCAATTCAAGTATACCAGCTAGAGCCTATGCAATGAAAACTTAGAAGAATTACCAGTAGGATATGTTAAGTTTGAAACATTAGTTATAAATCCGATAAGAGATGAGGTAGTTACACACAAGTGATTAAAGAATGTTCTATAGAGTTACATGAAAATGCATTTCCAGAAAATTTAATAGAGTTACCATTCCGAGAATTTGACATAATGTTGGTATTGGATTGGCTAACAAGGCATAAAACAGTGGTCGATGATAAGAAGAAAGAGAGTAACACTTCATACTCCCCACAAGGAGGAAGTGACGGCAGTAGGAAAGAGAGCTGATTACCTAAACAACGTAACAACAGTAGTTACAACAAGGCATTCCATACAAACGGATGTGAGGCACACTTGATAAGCACTATGGAAGTAAAGAAGAATGTGATAAAGATTCAAGAGGTATCAACAATGCGTGATTTTCTCGATGTTTCTTTAGACAAGCTACCCGGATTATCACCTAAGAGAAAAGTAGGATTCACTATAAATGTATATCCGGGAATTGCACCGGTGTTGGTTGCCTCATACATAATGGTACCAGCGGAACCCAAAGAAATGAAAATGCAATTATAGGAGCTACTCGACAAGAGTCTTATATGGCCAAGTATTTCTTCATGGGGCACGCCAGTACTCTTCGTCAAGAAGAAAGATAAATCCTTAAGGTCATATGTGAACTATAAGTAGTTGAATGAGCTTACGATTAAGGATAAATATCCATTATCGTCTATTGACGAGGTATTCGACCAACTTAAAGGAACCAAGGTCTTTTTAAAAAAAAAATAGATCACCGACTGGGATATCAGCAGCTGCAGGTCAAAGGAAAAGACATTCCAAAGACTACATCTAGAACTCGATACGGACGTTATAAGTTCCTTGTAATGCCTTTTGAGCCCACAAATGTGTCAGTAGTATTCATGGATTTAATGAATCATATCTTTCATCCATACTTTGACCAATTTGTAAATGGTGTTCATAGATGACACCTTCGTTTATTTAAGGAACAAAGAAGAATACGATCAATACTTTTGCACAGTATTGCAAATGTTGCGAGAGAAGTAGTTGTACGTCAAACATGACAAATGCGAGTTTTGATTGGAAAAAGTGGCATTCTTAGAACACACCATATTAGCATAAGGCATTAAAGTGGGTCTTAAGAAAACAAAAGCTATTTTGGAATGGAAAACACCAAAGATAGTAATAGAAGTAAGAATCTTCTTAGGACTGGTTGGGCACTATTAATGTTTTATAAAAGGGTTTTCCATTATTATCATTCCAATGACAAGGTTGTTTCAAAGGAATGCCAAACTCCAATGGACTGATAAATGTTAGAGGAACTTTGAGAAACTAAAGGAAAAGTTAACGAATGCTTCAATACCCATACGACCCGTGTCCGGCAAAGAATATATGATATATAGTGATGCTTCACACATCGGTTAAGGTTATATGCTTATGCAAAAGGATAAAATAGTCGCATAAGTCTTTTGATGATTTAAACCATACGAAAAAAAAATAAAAATAATAAAAATAATAACCCGGCACACTATTTGGAATTAACAGTTATCGTATTGGCTTTCAAGATTTGGAGATATGATTTATATGGAGAAAAGTGTTATATTTATACAGACGCAAAAGTTTAAAATATCCGCCAACCCAAGAGGATCTCAATTTATGGTAAGGAAAGTAAACCCAAGTTTTGGAAATAACAGCTAAGTTATAAATTATCATCTAGGAAAAGCTACCATGGTGGCCGAAGCACTTGGTGGAAAATTGATACCAGCCTTAGGCGCTATAAAGATCAGTTTAAGACCAATGGAAGAGGAAGTACTAGAAGTAGAAATGCAAGCATAAACTATGTTTCTTTTCAAGAAATTCATCAAGTGCAAAAGGAAAACGAACAAATACAAAAATGGATCAAGCAAGTGCAAGGAGGAAAGAATATAAAATTCTAAATTTCTAAGAACAGTAGTTTGTATTATGACAATAGAGTAATGATACTAACAATGGGAGACATAAGAAAGAAAATTTTTTCAAAAAGCATATAGTAGCCTCAACACAATGCATCCAGGAGTTACAAATGTATCAATATCTAAAGAAGTTTTAATGGTAGCCTAGAATGAAGAGAGATGTTGTTGATTTTATGACCAAATGTTTAATATGTCAACAAGCAAAAGTGAAATATCAAATACTATCAGGACTGTTACAACTAATTTCCACTCTGGTATGAAAATGGGAACATATCACTATGGATTTCGTCATAGAACTACCAATTACACGAGGCCAGCATGACGTTGTTCGGATAATCGTTGACTGCCTAACCAAGTTAGCTCATTTTCTACTTTTACTAATGGATTATTCAATAGATAAGTTGGTGGAAATGTACACCAAGGAAATTGTACGATTACACAGGATTCCAATGTCTATCATTTTAGGCAGAGGTCCATAGTTCATCATGAATTTATGGAAGAAGTCGCAAACAGCTTCTGAAACCCAAACAAATTATCGCACTGCCTTTCACCCGTAAACAGATGGATGATTTGAAAGAGTAATCCAAATTTTGGGAGGACATATTAAGAGTATGTGTTATAGAATTTAAGGGTGGCTGGAATAGGTATTTGAGTTTAATTGAATATGCATATAACAACGACTATTAATTCAGCATACGGTGACGCCCTATAAAGAATTATACGAAAGAAAACATGGAACACCAGAGTGTTGGACCAAATTAAGTAAAGACAAGATAAAATCATATGCGGGTAGGTAGAAGCAAAATCATATGCCAACTCGAAACGAAGGGACATAGAACTCTAAGTGGAAGCCAAGGTTTTTCTTAAGATTTGCCCATGAAAGAAGGTATTAAGATTTAAGCAGAAAAGTAAGTTAAGCCTTAGGCTTATTGGACTATACGAGATCATCGAACGCATAGATCAATAGCCTACCGGTTAACTCTATTACCAGAATTGAACAAAATACATAATGTTTTTCACGTTTCAATGATAAGGCAATATCGTTTGAACTTCACACACGATATAAAGACACAAAACATCAGAGTCCAATCTGACCTAAATTATGAAGAAGAACCAATAGAAATTTTAGCACGAAAAGTCAAAGGATTAAGAAATAAGAGAATTCCTCCAGTTAAAGTGCGGCGAAGGAACCATAGAATGGAAGAGATAATTTGGGAAAAGCAAGGAATAATGAGGATGGAAGACTAAATTTTACATCCGATCGGCTTCGGGACGAAGCCTAAATTTAGAGGGGAAGAAATGTCACGACCCAATTTGTACATATGTACGGTACATCCATGTACAGTACATCCGCGTACAGTAAGAGGAGCCATCCCGAGTAACCACCAAAGAACACGAAGTGAAAGGAAGCTCTATAGGACAAAAAGGACCTAACTGAAAAGATTGTAAAGTTTTGTGGAGGTGGCTGTAATTAACAAAAATGGTTCCGGAGGTCCTTAATAGTGCACATAATAGACTCCAGAAATGGAAAGTAGAGAAAAATTGGGTAGCAACGGTGCGACACGGTTTTTCCCGAAAACGCACGGTTTGGAAGATATAGGGGATTTTGACCAGGGGCATCATGGTCATTTTTAAAAGTGTCTTGAAAGTAATAATGGATCTCAAAAATGAAAAGTAGAGGAAAAACTGAGTCAAAAAGTGTACCACAGCATTCAGCGGAAGTGCGCGGTTTAAAAGTTACGAACAAGTAACCGCCGGAGGGTATTTTGGTCTTTTCACATTTTAGACCATAAAATTACAGCACAAGGAGGTTGAGGGGCCAAAATATAATTAAAATGAAGTCCAAGGGCTTGGGTTGTAAATAAATAAAAGAAGGAGACATTTGGACCAATGAGAATTAGCCATTTTCCCACATATGTGTACCAATGGGAAATCAACATTTACACCATGACATATTACCCTCTCTTGGCTGCCATTTGGAAGAGAGAACACCACAAAAATAAAGCCAAGAACTCTCTTTGTTCTTGCTTGGCCGAAAATAAGAGAAAGGGAAAAGAGAGAGAGATTGTTTTTTTTTTTTCAAGTAGCTAAATTTGGAGAAAAAAGAGAGGTTGCAAACTTGGGTGGAGAATAAGATTTTAAGGTAAGGAAATTCATCTATGGTTCTATTTCTTTCATTGGTTATAGTATTTGTAAGATAAAAATGAAAGAATAAATATGATGATTATAGAAAATTTAAGAAGTTGAAGAAAAGTGAAAGAGATGATTTGCACATATAAGATTAAGGATAAAAAGGATGACTAGTAGTATTAGTTAGCAAAATAAGGCATGAAGCACTTAAATTTTATTATGTTCTTGACATGGATTTTATGAAAATTATAGGAAATCAAGAAGTGAGAGAGAAGGAAGCAAAGAAGACATAAAAGAACTAGAAACAAGTGAAAAGAATTAAGGTTTGGTACTTAAATCATTGCCCTTTTCAATTAATTCACATATTTTGCATTATGGGACTTTTGAAATGGTTTTGAAATAATGTTATTATGTGTGGTAAATATGTGGGAAAGTGCTCTTGAACCATTTGTAATCAATTGATTGTGAAAAGAATGAAAACAAAACAAACTAGCTAAATTTGTTCAATCATTCATAAACTTTGAAGAACTTTTAATCATCCCTTTGGTTTGATTTTTGAAAGAGGAACCCTTAGTCCTTCAATGGTATCACAAAAGGAGTCTAAAAATCAATTTTGCAAGAAAAAAATGAATTTCCCTCAAATTTTGAAAATTGGGCCGAATGGTCCCTTTTGGGCACCATTCTGCAGCTTTCATTTTGGGCAGTCCGTTGAAGGGGCAAACGAAAGAATTTTTTGACGAAATTTTACATGCATTTAGTTAACTTATGAAAGTGTTTTCCTGCAAAAATTCATCCAAAAATAAGGTTTTTTACTTGGTCAAAACTGTTGCCAAAGTTGACTGATTTCAGCAGTAAAATCAGATTTTACTATTTAGTTGTCGCGCGCCATTGCGTTGCCAATTTTACGCACTGCGCTACTATTCATTTGGTCATTTTTCTAAATATGTTAAAACTTGAATATTATGATATAGATTGATGTTATATCATTTAAAATGACACGAAAGGGGTTTGGAATAATCAGAAAGGCATCATGAGAAGTTATCCTAGTAATATATGCCTTATGGAAAAATCATGACCTATTGAATATCATGACCAAAGTAATTTAATAAATTATTTATGCTCTACTTGGTATATCAGAACCCTTGAGATAAGGGTATGATGCATCATACTATTACTGCAGTACTGCTTATGACATGATATGATATTCCGGCCGAAGGTCGATGATTACAATGACATGATCAATGATGCAATGATAATGGCCATTGGCACATGTGCAAGAATTATGATGAAAGATAATGAAATATGATCACGACGAGATATGCTTATCATGACCCTTCCTTATCCTCTGACGTTCTGTTAAACCAGTAGAGCAACCAAAATGATAAAAAGCAAGAGAAATGATTTAAATTCAAATTATTCAGTCAAGCCTTTTTACCATCTGTGTTTTGTATTGATTCCTTTCAAGTATTTAAAGTATATAAATGTATGTTCAAATCATTCTTTCATTTTATTATTTTATTGCAATGATTTAAGTACCCACTAAGCAATTGCTTAGCGAGTTTAGTTTCCCTCTAAACTCGTAGGTTAAACGAGGAGACGAGATTGCAGCATGTCCTGCACAGCTGGCCTTGACTACTACTTTGGGTAGGAGTTTGGATATGATTGATTGTAGCAATATGGCATGTACATAAGCTTGTATGATCTAGCAAATAAATGTATTATACTGAAAAGCTAGAACACGTACACTGCTAGTAATCTAATAAATCTTATTTGGGTTTAGCACTTATGTATGCAAGTATAGAAGTGTGAATTCTTCTTGCAGGATTGTAGTTGAGGTTATAAGGGTGGATTATTGGGAGTGTGCTTGAGTTGAATTGTGAAACAAAATGTTTTTCAAAAATAAGAAAAATTAGTTTTGGCGACACTTGGGACCTCCATTTTTAGGGGAGGTTATGGCAAAATTTTTTTAAAATCTGTACTTAAAATTGGCTAAATAAAATATTAAGACACAACCACCATGAGATAACAGTCCATCTTGGTCTATAAACGTAGGCTAAGATGGGGTGTTACAATGATGGGGAGGATGATAATGAAGGTGCTAATGAGGGTGAAGAGGAGAGGGAAGAGGAGAGAGGAGGTTCTTCTTCCCAATCTCGCAGTAGCAATGGAGTCGGCTCCTTTTAGGTCAACTTCATATATGTCGATATATTATGTAGAATTGCTCTCTTTTTTTGGATTATCTAACTCCATATGAACCTTACAGGTAATTGGAGAATTAGTCAGCTCATTGTTTTTGTCCATCTATTTTTCTCATGATCAAGTCGGACTATCCCATGTAGCTCTAGTTTATCTACAGTCTTCTTCGTATGCTCCTTTCATGGTATCACCTCCTTATGCTGGCTCATCCTTTGGTCCTCAAGGATTCAATCTAAATTACATGGTTTGTACCCATGTTTTATATTTGGTCATGTTATATGTAGACATTAAAATGCATGTTCTTACCTTTTTCCCTTTCTGACATACATCTTTTTTTAGTATTAAAAGGTCTATGATGAATTGCCATAGGTCATGGCAAATTTGCCATAGACCTAAGGCAATTTATTTCCTTTTCTTCTCTAGGCACAAAATCCCAAGTCGACACTAGTCCTTTTCTAATTTGATTTCTATATTTCCTCTATTTAAACCCCTTCATTATCGTTCTTTGAGAGCATGCACATCAATTCTCCTTCTACCGATCACAATAATTTAACTTTGACAAATCCCAATATGGCTGAAGAAAATATAAAGAAGTTGAAGAATTTATTTAACTCTTGAAGTTGTTCACTGTAAACAAATATCTTGGTCTGAGATTAGTGCTTTAAAGTGCTTTTAAAATATCAAATTGAACCAACCTTTCTTTCATGCTATGGCTTCCTTTTGGAAAAAAATCTAGGACTTTTAAAATTTGCAGCTTTGATATGTGTCCCATGATTGAGGAATTTGAAGTCATTCTTGGATATCCAAATGATCACCAAATAGCATTACCCATATTATCCTTAAAATCTCATAAAAAAAATGCAAATGCTATTTCAGTTATCAAAACCTAAAGTTCTACAATTGACCAGAAGTGAGAAAATTTTGTTTAGTCCTTTGATTGATTTTTACTTATCTTGTTTGGCTCCCATCAAAGTATGGGGTGCATGTTATGTTTACGTTTGTTAGATCAATTTACAATCTTCAAGAAGGTTGACCGGAAGTATCTTTCTGCATTACATAATCCCAAACTACCCTTTCAGGTTTTCAACTTAGGTCATCATTTATTGCTCTAATTTTTACCTAGCCTACCCTTATGGGTTTTAAAAAACTAGTGACCTTTTATTATTTTTTTCTTTTGGTCCTAATTTTTTACTTAGTCCACTCTTGTGGGTTTACTGTCTTAACTTTTTCTTAGGCTGCCCTTGTGGGTTTTTAACTTAGCAGGCACTTTTCTCTTTTTTTTTTCAAACATAGAACTTCTTCAGCCTGTCGATATTTAGTGGTTTGTTGAACTCATTCCCATCCTTATCCAACAACTTGATCTTTCATTTATTCAGTACTTCTTTCATGACATATACCAACTTGGTCTAAACTTCCCTATAGGATTAGGAACATTTATTTTGCATTATTTTAACATTAAGTCTTTGGCCTTGAATTTCTTAATTTAGACTCTTTTATTGTAAGCTCAAGCTATTTTCCTTTGGTATAGATGGTGATGATATAATGCTTTCAACCTTCTTTCTTCCAATAAAACCACCTGCATGTATCTGCTAAGTACTCACTCTGTCTCTAGTAGCTTAGCTTCCAAGACCACCTGCAGTGACTTGATTTCAATCTCTATAAGTAGCTATGCTTCCATTTCATAAACCAAAGAAAATAGTTGTAGACCCTTAATTTTTGAACCAGTCTGGTCTAATATTTTTTAAAATAGTCCAAAATAATTTTTGTGGTGTTTTAATTAAATAATATTTATTTTAATATTTATTATTTTTAATAAAAATAAAAAAGGTAATATTAGTAAAGTAAAATAAATAAATAAATAAATAATCAGCAACGGAAGAATTGGCGACGAAGCCGCAGGAAATTCCTGGGGCGAATTGCCTGGCCCGTGCCCCAGCTCTCTCAATTTTCATGTTGGCCTACCTGTAGGCCACAATAATTTTTGCCAGCGTAATTTTTTCCAGCGCAGTTTTTTTCAAAACCGAATTCTATTTGGTTTTGATTTCTTTTCCTAAATGGTTTTTATTTCCTTAGACACTTCAGAAGAGGACTTTTGGATCTTAAAATGAGGATCTGGACCTTTGGAGCTCGAAATTATTTTTGGCAGTCTATTCATAATCTCAAGCTTGAAGAATCAAGAGCAGCAAATAATATACAACCCATCAAAGGCAGCCTACACTGTCTTTGATATTGTTCAACCAGAATTTAAGATTTGGGTGGAATCAACAATGGAGGTTTGAATCTTTATTTATTTCTTTACAGTAGCTTCATCATTCAAATTGGATTAATTTTTTAACCGTGCAATAGATTATCAATTGTTCTACTTACCATCTAAAATACTATTTGAAACCCTAAAAACTATTTTTCAAAACCTTAATGCCTTAATACCCATAAAACTTATTTTTGAAATCTAAAACCCTAATTACACTTTTTTAAAACCACAAAACAATAGACTATTTTCTTAAAACCCTAACCTAATCTCTATTTCAAAAATCCAGTAGCCTTATTTTTTCAAGTATCAAAAGCTTTAACCCTAATTAATTCTTCTTTCCAAAATCACACAGTAGCATTATTCTTTTAAAAAATAATACTAGTTCTTCCAATTATGAAACCCTATTTTCTAAATCTTAAACCCTAGAATCTTAATTTTCAACACCAAAACCTACAACCCTAAAATCTAATTTCCAAAATTTTCTGGGGCGCTGCCCCTTGACCCCGCCGCTAATCGGCTAAAGGGACTACCGTATAGGCTCTTCGAAGGGGTCAATATTTATTTTTGTATTGTAAATTTTTATGTTTAACTTCCTTTATTATGATTATTCAAAAAACAATAGCTTTATTCAAAATACAAACCAAAACCCTAATTTATTCAAACCATAAATCTTAATTAATTCTATTTTCAAATCATCACAATAGCTTGTTCTTTTCAAATATCTAAATATTTTATTTTATTTTCATAAGCTTCAATCTTATTTGCTTAAACCCTAATTGTTAAATATAAAACCCAAGAAACCCTAATTGATACATGAACCCTAAAGTTATATGCTTACTGTTTTATTTAAATTGGATGAATGATTATTATATATTTTTATTGATGTTTGATGTCTTTGATGAATGATTTATCTATGATGAATGGTTGTTTACTTTTATTGATTTATTTTGATTTTAAAACATTATAAGAGCTATGTTTTCATATTTTGGGTACCTCATGTCGTGAGCATCATGTAATTTATTTTATTTTAAAGCTTTTGGACCAATGTAAAGGACATGTTTCCACCTTTCGGTGGGTGTCCCATTTAGTTTTAGACATGGGCAATGTAAGGACATGTTTCCATCCTTGGATGGGTGTCCATTTATTTATTTTGTTTAGACATTGCTTTGATATTAATATAATGATGCTTTATTTTAATTGTTGCATGTAATATGGATAATATTGTTATACTTAAGAATTTTATAATATTAAGACCTGCAGAGGAGGACGGTTCCAATGAACTGGGCGTTCTGGGGTGCTGGTCTATTTCTCACCTTCCCTGTAATATCCCGGAATAGACCCTAAGAGTTTTGGAGTTATTGTTATTGTATTTGGATTTAATGTATATTTATATATGGGAAATATAAGGATAATATATGTAAGACATATACATATGCATCACAAATACATGGGATATAAAATGGAGTAGGATAAGTGAGTTGTATATATAATTGTATAATTAATTAATAATAATAATAATAAAGACAAAAAGAAAAGAGAAGAAGAAAGTCAAAGAAAGAATATGTGGTGGAGATTTAAAGTATTATTATTATTATTATTATTATTATTATTATTATTATTATTGTTATTGTTATTGTTATTGTTATTGTTATTATTATTATTATTATTATTATTATATATATATAAGATAAGAATGAAGGAAAGAAGTAGAACCTTCTTTCTTCTTCTGCTCCTTCTTCTTCGTCTTCTTCTTTTCTGCTTGGTCGAGAGAGAGAGAGAGAGAGAGAGAGAGAGAGAGAGAGAGAGAGATGATGATTTTGAGAGGATTGAAGATTTTTATTCAAGATTTGGCAAATAACCAAGTAAGTATTCATTCCTTTACATTGATTTCTATGGTTTGAGTTTGAATTTGATGTGGTTAGTTATGAGGATGATGATGAATTGTTGAGATTATTGAATAAGTGTTTAGTGTTAATGAAGTGGGGATTTGAGTAGTTGATATATGAGTGATGTATGTTGGTGTTTAAGGAAGTTGAAAATATAGAATATATGAGTTTGGTTATTGAATATTTGTATTGGAATTCAAGTATCTTATTATTTGATTTGATTTAGGTTGTGAAGGAAATGGATTGCTCTAAATTAAATGGGTGAAGAGATCTTGGAAGGTAAAGTGAATAGATTGAGAATGGTTCTTAAGGTAAGTAAACTACCTAAATTCATCTATTAATAAGATATTGAAACTTAACACATATTCATTTGTAAATGTGTTAAGGAATTGAATGTTTGGTTGATGTGTTTTAGCAAGGTGAATAATGTGAGAAATATGTAAATTATGTGTTTAGGACATTGATTATGTTCATTTGTGTGGTGTCATATTATGTATGAAGTGTTTGAGTGCAACCAAAGGGGATTTATAAATGTTAGGGGCTTAAATTCATGTGTGACACGGCCAAAAACAAGGAGAGACACGGCCAAGTCAAGGGAATTGGTTTGATTTTGGAGAGACACGATCACAGTCTCAGCCGTGTTCTCTGCCCGTGTTTGTCACTGTCAGATTTTTGTGGAGAGACACGGCCGTGTCCCTTGCCCGTGTCTGTGACTGTATGATTTTTGTTGTGAGACACAGCCACTGGCTCAGCCGTGTCACTTGCCGTGTCACCTACTGCCTGAAATTGTGTTGAGAGACACGGCCGTGTCGCCTGGCCGTGTTCACTACTACCAATTAGGGGTGAGAGACACGACCACAAGCTTGGCCGTGTCCCTCAAGTGATGCTGGCCGTGTCCCTCAAATTGGTTAGTTAATGATTCTTATTCTTGTATTGTTGGATCCTCCAAGGGTTTTGTTGAATCTATACTTCAAATATATATGAAACAAATGTATGTTGAGGATTCCAAATCTAAGAATAAGGTAAATTATATATGTGTATATCAATGATGATCATTCTTGATGAATGTTAAATGTGTTTGATTATGAATATGTAAATAATGAAGTATTCTAATGTGAATTAAGACCAAATAAGATGTGATGTAATTGTGATTGATAATGATGTTATATGAAATGTGTAGTATATGAGATAAATGATTGTGTATTTGAAAGATGAAAAGCTATGATATGAATTGAGATATGATGATTTAAATGATATAAGAAGCCATTGTGATTGGCTATGATGATCTAAATGATATGAGAAGCCATTGTAATTGGCTATGATGAATTCAATTGAAAATGAAATTGATAATGAACTCATAAATGAATTGTGTGTCTAATATGTTATTCATTTTCAGAGTTTTGTTGTTGGTGGCATGCCTAATAGTAACAATCTCTTGAAGTTAGGTTGGTTTGATCCTTGAAGCCAAGTTGGGTTGAAGTTTAACATGTTTTACTCCCCTTGAAGCTTGGTTGGGTCAAAACCTTGAAGCCTAATTGAGATGTTACCACCCTTGAAGCTAGGTTGGATTGGTTCTTGAAGCCAAGTTGGGTTGATACTTAGCATGCTTTGTTTCCCTTGAAGCTTGGTTGAACCTTAATCCTTGAAGCCTAGTTGGGATAATGATAAATGTGATAATTAAACCAAAACATTAACTCTGAAAGTGGAATGGCATATTAGTGTTCTTGGGCCCATGTGTGTGTTTGTATATATATATATATGTGATTCCTAAATAATGAAAATGAATAATGAGATATATGTTTGTCCTTGTTTTAATGTGAACTATGGAAGGAAATTAATGTTGTGTGATATATAGTGATAACTATGGAATGAGATGCATACAATACATAAGTGAATTATTGAAGATGAGTATGGCTTGAAAAGCTATGTGAAATGATGAGTTTATGATGTGTAAATTGTATATGATGATATATGATGTGTGAAATGTATATGAATGTGGAAATAGTAGATATTGTTTCATGAAGACTTTGATAAGTCATTGGATTGTGAATTACTGAAATAAAATGTATGAATATGTATATTGGTAAAACATTAGTAGAAGTATATATATATATGAAAAGTATAGCCAAAAAGGGAAAAACATGGTAAGAAAATAATGACATAATAAGTTAAAATGAAAATATGATTTTCTCTATTGTATGTGTATATGATTTATTTGTATTACTAAGCTCTCGGGCTTAGCGCGGTTGTGTGATCGCGCAGGTGATTATGCGGTTGATCTGGAAGTCAAGCGGTTATGCCACGAGAAGGGTAAGAGTGTTCTGAGACCAACTAGAAGGTGATGCATACATGTGTAGTTTAATTATGTTATATTATTCACTATAATATATTCATATGTATAATGGTTTACTAAATGTTATTAAAATCTAAAGGTAGTATTGTTTGAATTTGGATAAGGATTTTTAAATTAAAACTATTTGTGACATTCTTACACTCTATATACGTATTGTATGTATACTAGGTATATGTATAGTACTTATATAGAGTATGAGGGTGTTACAATTATTTTGGTATCAGAGCTTAGGTTCGAGATTCTCGGCCTAAGTAGAATTAAAAAGAGAAAGTGTTGAAAAGCTTAAAGAAAAGTAAAAAGAAAAGTTTTGAAATTAAATTTGTAATACATGCATATGCATTCACATCTAGGTTGGTCTCGAACGTGGCATTATGTGATTTGTGATGTATTTGAATGACTTGAGATGACTGATAATGTGTGAATAAAATTTTATATGGAAGAAATAATTTGAAAAAGAAATGATGTGACAATTTGTACAAGATTAATTGATAAATTCAGGAATGGGAGTTTACTTAAGGAAAGTAAATTCTGAAGTATTGATTATTGAAAGGTGATTGGAAAATAAAGAAATGAAAAAGAGAATAAAGCTGGAAATGAGTTGAAAATAAAATCAAGATTAGAGTATGTACTCTTTCCTCTATGATTCGAATCTCTTTATGACAAAGTTTATGTTTAGTTTGTTAGAAAGAGGAAATATGGTGAGATTGTTATTATGGAAGGATATGTTATTTAAAGGAAGAGAGTATGGTAGAATATTGAATGAATTGAGTAATATAGATAAAGTGTGATTATTTAAAGTTTGGGGTATATAAAGCTAAGGTTGTGTTTAAAAGAAAAAGAGATGATATGGGTATAGTTTGTACTGTTTTTCTTTATGTAAACATTGTGATTTCAAATGTTGGAAATGTGAAATGTTTGCATATTGTGAAAGCTCATGGTAACAGTGATAATATATGATAGTTGGATTTTTGAAATGAGCTTAAGACTTGTGAGAATTATATGTTTGATGTTGCTTTGTGATATATATATATAATATTTAAAAGTTGATATTAATAAAAGATGAGTTTGGTAAACTGAAGTTTAAGTGGAGTAGTAAGTTGAAAGGTTAAAGTTTTAGTGGAATTTGATAAAGATTATTTGGATACTAATAGTTTAATGTATATTTAATACATGAGCTATGTGAATTGAATAATGTGATTAATAGTATGAGAATTTGTTTGAAGTTTAAAGAAAGTGAGTAAGTAAGTGGAAATGAGTTATTTTAAGTTATTTGAGTAAAAAGGATAAAAATGGATATGAAGATATATTAAATGCTTTTAAATATAAAAGTGAAGGAGATGTCACATTAGGATTGTGACTAAAATGTATGTGAAATGTTATTATGGTTAAAATATTTATATATTTGTTGTGATGATACATACTCTATATCATATTGAAGAAATGAGGATGATAGTGTTCAAAGGAAAGTGATAAACATTAGATTTGTATGGAATGTATGAAGAAGGAAAATAAAATAAGAATATATAATTAAGTATATACATGTATAGGATGTATGAGTTGAGTTTTTCTATATGAATGAAATTATAATATGTAAGAAATATGAATCACATTATGAATGTATATGTGGTACAAATATTGGATTAGTAATATGGAGAATGATATTGTATGTATTGGTGAACCTAATAAAGATTAGGTTATGATTTGAACAAACTAGATGAATTTTATGATGAAATTGAGAGTAAGAATAGACTTGTGTAATAGTGAATAATGAAATTGTTATGGTGATCACTAAATTGATGATCATATGATATTTAGAGTTCCAAAGTATCCACATATGGAAAAGTTTTATGTATTTGTATATTGTAAGAGATTGTAAATGGATTAGAAATGAAGTGACAAAAGAGAAATTATGTAATGTTTACATGATGGAATATGTGTTTATAAAAGAAGATAATAATAATATTGTTGAAACATAAATTAAACTAGTGATGATTAAATAATCTAGTGTAAATTGGGTGATAACGGAGTTGGAATGTGTTAACTCTTGAGGTATCCAAAGTTTAGAAATGAATACAAAATTCTTGAGATCCAATTTAGTATGGTAATTGGAAAGATTGGAAGCAGAATAATAAAGGAACCATATGGATTTATAAGTTCTACACATGACCCTTAATCTTTTATAATCTTATGTCTTGTTTAGTATATTGTGGTTGATTAATTTTGTTATTTTCTGATTTGGGATTGAGATAACATGATTCTCGTATAGTTCTGATGAGATTGATAATTATGATGTGGTAAAGTGGTATTTTATGATTTTATGTTAGAAATTTGGTTATAATTATGAAACGTAAGGAAAAAGAAGAGAATTAAGAAAATGTGTTAAGTGTGGATAACACTTATTGTTAAGATAGCAATGGTATGAGATGTGAAAAAAGATTCAAAAGAGAGAAATTACAAAAAGGTGATTGAAAGTTATGCTAAATATGTGTATGGTATAAAGTGAATGGGTTTAAAGTTTAAGTGAATGAATTATACATAATCAACATGACATGAGATTATCATAAGAATTGGTGGAAATGATAATAAGATAATAGAAAACAAAATATATATATACTGAAGAACAATTTGGAGTGATTTGTTATCATGATAATTTGACTGAATATGGATCTGAAGAGATCAGGAATTGGATATAAATTTGGTTGAATGGAATGAGGATATATATATATAATGTGAAATCAAATGATAACTTCAAATAAGTTACTTGTTGGTTTGAATTGAATAGGATTGAAATGTGGATATTTTGTGATAGATGAACCAAATGATCTAAGTTGCGTTAAGATTGTGAATCATTGTTAAGATTTAATATGATAGTTGTACTAATAGTATAAAAATTTACATGATAATGTGGATGATGTAATACTTTGATGAATGTATGGACATTGATGAATTGAATTATATCAATTGTAAATAGTGATATAAAGAGAAAAAGGTTGATTATCTGTTAAATAAGTTTACAGAGGTTGTATTAATATTAATGTTAAGTGAAAAATATGATAGCGAAGGATTGAAGTGTAAGCAAAATGAAAAGATTGTTATCAATTAAGGTTTAATAAGTGGCAATTTTCAAAAGTGATTGTAATGACAAGATAAGCAATAGTATGATATAATTCAATAATTTCCAAGGTTAAAGTTAAGAGATTATTTTTAAAGAGATGAAGTGATATATATATATATCTTGAATGTAATAGATGAATGAAATATATATAGACTATAAGATGAGTTGATTATTGTATAAAGAAAATTCATTGGGAATGTAATGAGCTATCTGGATGGCTCTGTTGAGAAAGTTATAAGATAAAAATAGATTAATAATGATGAGTTATGATTGGCTTAAAGGGGGAGAGTAAAAGTTATGTGATTTGATAAATTATAATGTAAGATACGATTATCTTCATATGAAAATTAAGATGGTATTATGTTAGGAATGGGTTGTTATTGTGTTAGATAATTTCGAGGACGAAATTATTTAAGGGGGAGAGAATTGTAATATCCCGGAATAGACCCTAAGAGTTTTGGAGTTATTGTTGTTGTATTTGGATTTAATGTATATGTATATATGGGAAATATAAGGATAATATATGTAAGACATATACATATACATCACATATACATGGGATATAAAATGGAGTAGGATAAGTGAGTTGTATATATAATTGTATAATTAATTAATAATAATAATAATAAAGACAAAAAGAAAAGAGAAGAAGAAAGTCAAAGAAAGAATATGTGGTGGAGATTTAAAGTATTATTATTATTATTATTATTATTATTATTATTATTATTATTATTATTATTATTATTATTATTATTATTGTTATTGTTATTGTTATTGTTATTATTATTATTATTATTATTATTATTATATATATATAAGATAAGAACGAAGGAAAGAAGTAGAACCTTCTTTCTTCTTCTGCTCCTTCTTCTTCGTCTTCTTCTTTTCTGCTTGGTCGAGAGAGAGAGAGAGAGAGAGAGAGAGAGAGAGAGAGAGAGAGAGAGAGAGATGATGATTTTGAGAGGATTGAAGATTTTTATTCAAGATTTGGCAAATAACCAAGTAAGTATTCATTCCTTTACATTGATTTATATTGTTTGAGTTTGAATTTGATGTGGGTAGTTATGAGGATGATGATGAATTGTTGAGATTATTGAATAAGTGTTTAGTGTTAATGAAGTGGGGATTTGAGTAGTTGATATATGAGTGATGTATGTTGGTGTTTAAGGAAGTTGAAAATATAGAATATATGAGTTTGGTTATTGAATATTTGTATTGGAATTCAAGTATCTTATTATTTGATTTGATTTAGGTTGTGAAGGAAATGTATTGCTCTAAATTAAATGGGTGAAGAGATCTTGGAAGGTAAAGTGAATAGATTGAGAATGGTTCTTAAGGTAAGTAAACTACCTAAATTCATCTATTAATAAGATATTGAAACTTAACACATATTCATTTGTAAATGTGTTAAGGAATTGAATGTTTGGTTGATGTGTTTTAGCAAGGTGAATAATGTGAGAAATATGTAAATTATGTGTTTAGGACATTGATTATGTTCATTTGTGTGGTGTCATATTATGTATGAAGTGTTTGAGTGCAACCAAAGGGGATTTATAAATGTTAGGGGCTTAAATTCATGTGTGACACGGCCAAAAACAAGGAGAGACACGGCCAAGTCAAGGGAATTGGTTTGATTTTGGAGAGACACGATCACAGTCTCAGCCGTGTTCTCTGCCCGTGTTTGTCACTGCCAGATTTTTGTGGAGAGACACGGCCGTGTCCCTTGCCCGTGTCTGTGACTGTATGATTTTTGTTGTGAGACACGGCCACTGGCTCAGCCGTGTCACTTGCCGTGTCACCTACTGCCTGAAATTGTGTTGAGAGACACGGCCGTGTCGCCTGGCCGTGTTCACTACTGCCAATTAGGGGTGAGAGACACGACCACAAGCTTGGCCGTGTCCCTCAAGTGATGCTGGCCGTGTCCCTCAAATTGGTTAGTTAATGATTCTTATTCTTGATTATTCTTGTATTGTTGGATCCTCCAAGGGTTTTGTTGAATCTATACTTCAAATATATATGAAACAAATGTATGTTGAGGATTCCAAATCTAAGAATAAGGTAAATTATATATGTGTATATCAATGATGATCATTCTTGATGAATGTTAAATGTGTTTGATTATGAATATGTAAATAATGAAGTATTCTAATGTGAATTAAGACCAAATAAGATGTGATGTAATTGTGATTGATAATGATGTTATATGAAATGTGTAGTATATGAGATAAATGATTGTGTATTTGAAAGATGAAAAGCTATGATATGAATTGAGATATGATGATTTAAATGATATGAGAAGCCATTGTGATTGGCTATGATGATCTAAATGATATGAGAAGCCATTGTAATTGGCTATGATGAATTCAATTGAAAATGAAATTGATAATGAACTCATAAATGAATTGTGTGTCTAATATGTTATTCATTTTCAGAGTTTTGTTGTTGGTGGCATGCCTAATAGTAACAATCTCTTGAAGTTAGGTTGGTTTGATCCTTGAAGCCAAGTTGGGTTGAAGTTTAACATGTTTTACTCCCCTTGAAGCTTGGTTGGGTCAAAACCTTGAAGCCTAATTGAGATGTTACCACCCTTGAAGCTAGGTTGGATTGGTTCTTGAAGCCAAGTTGGGTTGATACTTAGCATGCTTTGTTCCCCTTGAAGCTTGGTTGAACCTTAATCCTTGAAGCCTAGTTGGGATAATGATAAATGTGATAATTAAACCAAAACATTAACTCTGAAAGTGGAATGGCATATTAGTGTTCTTGGGCCCATGTATGTGTTTGTATATATATATATATGTGATTCCTAAATAATGAAAATGAATAATGAGATATATGTTTGTCCTTGTTTTAATGTGAACTATGGAAGGAAATTAATGTTGTGTGATATATAGTGATAACTATGGAATGAGATGCATACAATACATAAGTGAATTATTGAAGATGAGTATGGCTTGAAAAGCTATGTGAAATGATGAGTTTATGATGTGTAAATTGTATATGATGATATATGATGTGTGAAATGTATATGAATGTGGAAATAGTGGATATTGTTTCATGAAGACTTTGATAAGTCATTGGATTGTGAATTACTGAAATAAAATGTATGAATATGTATATTGGTAAAACATTAGTAGAAGTATATATATATATGAAAAGTATAGCCAAAAAGGGAAAAACATGGTAAGAAAATAATGACATAATAAGTTAAAATGAAAATATGATTTTCTCTATTGTATGTGTATATGATTTATTTGTATTACTAAGCTCTCGGGCTTAGCGCGGTTGTGTGATCGCGCAGGTGATTATGCGGTTGATCTGGAAGTCAAGCGGTTATGCCACGAGAAGGGTAAGAGTGTTCTGAGACCAACTAGAAGGTGATGCATACATGTGTAGTTTAATTATGTTATATTATTCACTATAATATATTCATATGTATAATGGTTTACTAAATGTTATTAAAATCTAAAGGTAGTATTGTTTGAATTTGGATAAGGATTTTTAAATTAAAACTATTTGTGACATTCTTACACTCTATATACGTATTGTATGTATACTAGGTATATGTATAGTACTTATATAGAGTATGAGGGTGTTACATTCCCTATATGTACCCAACTTTTCAAACCCATTAGGGGGTTAGGTATTCCTTAGGAATCGAGTCATCCACCCCTTTCTTTTTCCCGGCACGTCCGAATGGTGACTCCATTTTCTCTGGGCTTAGGCTCGTATTCTCTAAGGCCCCGAGCCTAAACAGTGTCAAAGTTGCAAGAACTATTCCACCGGGAGTGGGGGCGAAAATCCCCGCTCACAATAGTCTCATTTTGATCGGAGTTTGAAAACTTGTTTTGTACCCCCATAAAACAAAGGGAAGCATTTCTAACCAGTCCTTGTATGTCTTGGTCATGTTTGAAAGAATCTACTTAATCATCTTATTAGCTGCTTCCACTGCACCATTAGCTTTTAGTTTGTATGAGGAGGATCAATGATGACAAATCTGATACTTAGAAAATAAATCCTTAACAACTCCTTGAAACTGTACCCTATTAGTTGATATATACAATGTGGAATTCCATACTTGCATATGAGACTTCTCTCAAGAAATTGAGCCATTTGCCTTGATCCTAACTTATTGAAAGATTCAGCTTTGACCCATTTTGAAAAGTAGTCAACCACCACTATTATGTATTGGTGATCATTCGATTCTGCTGGATGTATCTCCCCAATGATGTCAATTCCCCAAGTTACAAAAGGCCAAGGCAAAGATATAGAATGCAACTCCTCATGAGGTAAATGATTTAAGTTTCCATACAACTGGCATTGTTGGCACTTCAGCACAAAATCTTTTTTTTCTACCTCTTTCCCAATGATCTGTTTATCAAATCATTAATATAATCTTTTTCCATGGTCAACAAATAGCAACCGTGTCAAATTATCCTCTTGACTAGGGGTTAGACTATTCATGTGTAGCCCGCAGGCTCCCACATGTACTTCTAACATGATTTGTTCCACTTTAGATTTCCTCAAACATCTCAAATGTAGTCCATTTGGCCATCTTAAATATAACTCTTCTTGAATAGTGATTTAATAGAAATACCATTGCCTTATCACTCTTTTTTCCTTTTTTGTTGCCCGCAACAAATATTCTTTATTTTTTAGGAACTACCTAATGGTGTCATACAATGTGTCATGATCTATATTAGTTTTCATGATCATTTCATATTTATAGCAAGGAGTTGATAAACTGGTCAAAACCAGAGGTTTAAGGAATAATTTGGCAGAATCCTCTCATACCGAAGCTAGTGTGGCTAGGGCATTGGCCATATGGTTTTCTTCTCTAGGCAGTTGTAGGAACCAATAATTTTTTAAATTCCTCCTTACTGTGGTCAAATAATCATGGTATGGTTTTAATTTCTCCTTCTTTAATTCCCATTCTCCATTTACTTTGGAAATCACCAGTAATTAGTCACCAAAAATCTGCACTTTATCAACCCTCATTATCATTAAGGTTTTTAAGCAAAAAAGGCATGCTTCATATTCTATTATATTGTTGGTTACCATGAATTTCAATTTCTTAGTGAAAGGGATGAGTTCTCCTTTAGGTGATTCCAATATAATTTTTAATTTAGTTTCCTTTTTTGTTCACTGCTTTATCAAAGCATATCTTCCATTTTTGCACTTTTAGGGGCCCCAAGTGTTCATCTAGGAATTCAAAAGTTACTTCCTCATTGTCAGGCAGCAGTTATTGAGGTAGAAATTTTGCTATTGCTCTACCTTTAATGGTTTTCTTGATTATATATTCAATCTCAAATTTTTCTAAGATTATCAACCATCGACCAAACTTTTCAATTAATGAGGGCATCTCGCTTAAGTATTTAACTAGATCTAACATGGAAATTGCTTGCACACTATAGGACTAAAATTAATGTTGCAACTTCTTAGATGACCAAACTACGGCAATACAAAGTCTTTTCAATAATACAAAAAATCTGAAAAATCCATTTTAGCTTTATCTTCTAGGGTCATTAACAATTGATTGTATCCGAAAAAATTTTCTATAAATAAGTATAGCACTCTATAGGCTACACTATCTATTAAGATATCAATATGAGGTAAGGGAAAATCATCTTTAAGGGAAGCCTTATTTAGATCTCTATAATACACATAAACCCTTATTCTCCCATCTTTCTTTGGCATAGAGATAATATTGGCCAACCAATTAGGTTATTCTATTACCTCTAGAAATTTTACCTGTATATGTTTAGTGACCTCTTCCTTGATCAGTTTTGCCCATTCTAGCCTTAGACACCTTAGCTTTTATTTGATAGGCTTCATATAAGTGGAGGTAGGAATCATGTGTTCATCTATGTCTCAATCAATTCCCGGTATATCTTCATAAGGCCAGGTAAAAACCTCCTCATATTTATTGAATGTTACCTCAAATATATATATATATATATATATATCTTTAAGAGTAAGGTCGAATACTATACTAAAGTTTTTAGGGTTTTCAGGTGTTTCCAAATTTAATGATTGAGCATCAACAGAGTTAATATTAAAAATATTCATGTAATCACCATATTAATGAATGCAACAATAAGGAAAAACATTACACAAGTAAGCAAAATTAGACTTTATTGCATTCTTTTTAAAAAAGAAAACATCATCATCCTTATAAAGAGCAGACAATCAAAATTAAAATCAATGTTCTCATGATCACATTTTACAAGATTTTCAAATTGTTCTTCGATGAGGGCAACAATTTCCTCTGAACTCTTGGGACATGTTCCTTGTCCTTTTCTTAGCTGGCTTTCTAGTGAATTGGTGAGATGAGCTTCTTTTTTTACCTGTTCTGCAAGCCCAGCAATATCAGTAAAGTTCTCAAAACCTGGAATCATCTTTCCCACGAACATGACAGACACTAGCTTCCCTTGTACATGTCCCAGTTCTGGAGCTTTAATAAATATCTTCTCTAGTGGAGGAAATTCCATCTTCTTGTCTCCCTTTAGCATAATATCTCCATCTATTTCTTTGTAGCCTAACCCTTTTTTAGATGCTTGAGTTATGAAATTCAGAAGCTCCTTCACACCTATTTTTTGCTTCCCGAGACCAATTCCTAGTAGGTAATTCATCAACTTCGTCATGGTCAAAACTTTAGAACCTCCTATCATATTGTCAGAAATACTAGCTACTTGAAACTGTTGAGAGGCCTTTTTACCATAAGAGCATTGACAACTTCATTATCCTACACCTCAATTACTACCATCTCATGTCTATTTGGAAACTTGATCTTTTGATGGACCGCTGAAGGAACTCCACTAAAAGGTTGAAACCATGGGTGACCCAACAACAATGCAAAGGTGACATGTATATCTAAGACCATAAACACCACCATAGATTCAATAGGACCCACCTTTACTATAGATTTGAAAGTTCCTTCAGCTTGTCTCTTGGTGTTATCATACTCCCGGATCATCACCTCAGTTGGACTTAGGTCATGTGTAGACATGGCAAGTTTTCATAGAATTTTGAGTGGGTGCGCATTTATAGCAGATTCATTGTCAACCATAACACGTGGGGTTCTTTTCCCTTTAACTTTCACCTTAACATCTTCTGGTAGGTCAGCATCTAAAAAGGATACCATCCCAATCTCAAATTCGGTTTCCTTTTGATTACCTTCACCTTCTTTCTCTTCTTCTTCTTCTTTCTTTGCTCCCATGAAACTAACTAACTCCTCTAGTGTTGTAGAAGTGGAAACCTGCATGCTAGCAACATCTTTCACCATACTCTCTCGATGCCTTTTGGATGTAGCTAGTAAGTCCCAAATGCTAATGCTAGCCTCAGTCCCTTTTAGTTTCTTAAGGATGGCATTATCTTCTTCTTCTTTCCCTATTGTCTCAGCATCTTTCTCTTTATCAACCTCTAATTCTTTTTGAGGAACCCTACCATAGGGTTTGCCGAAATAAGTATTCTGCACTTCTTTTTCCTCAGGAACAGATTAAGTCCATTCTTCTTCTTTAGACTTTTATTCATCATCACTGTCAGATAAGTCCAAAAATTCATTCACAACACAACTGGTCACTGCCTCCTCATTTATAGTTGGTTTAATCTTATTGAATAAAATCTCTTTCTTTGTAATTTCTTAATCTACATCTTGAAAATATGACAAGGCAAAATTTTATCTCAATCATCCCCCTATCATGAAAGTTGCTATAGGAGATACTCTTCCTAATTTAAGCAAAAGCTTATTTTTTGTGCTAGGTTTATTGGGCTCGGGCAGCTTACCACTATTAATTAAATCTTGCACCTTATGCCTTAACTAAATGCATTTATTTGTTTTATGCCCCTGTGTCTGATAGAATTGATAGAAGGTCTTGGTATCAAAGTTTGGTGTTAGAGGATTCAACAAAGGTTGAGGTCTCAATGGTTGTAGTTTATTACAAACCTAAGATAGGGGTCTCCCTAGATTTGAAAACTACATTCTATTCACTTAAACAGTAGTTGCAGTGACTTCCAGTGCCTTTTGTGTGCTTTAACTGTGAGATTAATAACTCCCCCTCTCATTCCTTCTTTTAGAAAAATGGTTCTTCTCTCATTCTCATTCCTCTATTTATAGGCTAGATTAAAAAAGATTTTTGAAATCGTTGATAAGGGTATGAGACAATCATTCATGGATGTTAGGTAGAACACCCTTCTCTATCATTCTAATCTTATCAGACTTGTCTGGGAAGAGCAACTTTATTCCTCCATATTTTAACATAGTCAACAAAAATTCTTATTTTATTTTTGTCTAATAATTTCTACCTTCATCAGAGTCACTTTTAATTTATTATTATACCCATATTGCTATATGAAGGTTTTGTAGAGCAAATCCCAGTCCTTTTAAGTATTTTTCCTTCAAGTTATTGAACTAGTTTTGTATAATAGGTCCAAAGAAAATATGAAATACCTTAAGGTTTGAGCCTTAGTGGCTCTAGCAGACTGCATAGCAGTGATATACTATTTAACATGTAAGAGGAGATGTCACATTCCATCAAACTTAGCAAAAGGAGGCATTTTGAATTTGTAAGGGATTCTTTCATCTTGCTCAAATAGCTTGCCACTTCTGACACCTCTTCAGTCTTCAGCTTCTTTTAAAACTTATTTTTTAAGTCAGTAATCAATTTTTCAACATCACTATATTCAGTCTTCTCTCCACCTTCTTTTATTTCTTCTTTTCTTATCGGTCTTGGAAGTATGTATCCTAATCGTCATCATCGATCACCACCTTTTCTTCATCAAAGGTTACTTTAGCTACCTTAGCATTTTCTTTGTCCTTCTACTTCCTAGTATCGGTAGATGCCTCTATAGTGTTACTCTCTAGTAATGCAACTAATTCACCTCTCATAGCCTCATCCAAGGTCCCATTCAATTCTTCCATCTTGGATGCGAAGGCTTAGTTCACTAGGTTCTGAACTTGTTCCCAATCCATTGGTTTTAGTGCAAAATTGACTGAACACTCACTATACTCAAAATCCCTAACATAGGTTGGATTGTCGTAAGCCCTTGAACTAATGTATTTCAGGTTTGTGAGCTAGAAAAAAATAATATAATGTAATGCAAAGTCTGTATCCATGTATACATGTGTAACAAATAAACAAATAGAGTCAAGACATTCCTTCCAGCCTTATTTCTTCCTAGATATTATGGTTAAAAAATATCAATAGGGAATATTTTTGTTTTCAAATCACTCAGATGAAATAATCACTAGTTGTGTTTTCAAAAATAGAAATCAATTTATGATAATTCCTACTAATTAAGCCTTAATCTTTTAGATCTACTGAAAAATTTGAGTAGCATTTCTTCTATATTTTGGATTAAAACTAAATTAATAGGTTTGTTATAAATAGACTTTCCATTTGAAAAAACAAGCACCTAATGATCCATGCCACAAATAAGTCCATAACTAACAAGTCTTAGCATAAATAAGGCCCACAATTGATTTTAATATTTCATACTTGATCCAACTAATTGAAAGCCCATTTCAAGAAAAAGTAATAGAAGCTTATTTGGGCCATAAAGTTAAAAAAAATGGTTTTGAGCCCATCTTTGAAAATATTTCAAAGCCCATTGTAAAACATTTTTTGAAAATAATTTGCGCTTTAGGCTTAAAAAGAATATTTACCATAAGATAATTTCAGGCTTACCATAGTTAAGTTATATTAGAAAAAGACAAACTAAATGGGTCATTACTCAAACTAAGATATGTTAGTCATAGTTAAACAACATGCATTTAAGATAAACCTAAGAAAAGTCACTAGACCAACTATATGACCTTTAGTCTTTAGGATAAAAGGCTTAGGCTCCTACAACAACAATATACCAAAAGGTACAAGGCGCATACAATACAATTCTAAGTGATGCAATGAATAATATTATAATAAAATAATAAAATAATACAATGACCAACGAAATCAACTTCTCTCATCCCTAATGGAGTCACCTCTGTGAGAGGGGATTTTCACCCCCACTCCAGGGGAAATGGCTTTTGCGACTTTGACACTGTTAAGCTCTAGGCTTTAGTGAAAATGGGCCTAAACCCGAAGAATAAAAGTCGCCACTCGGACGGGCCAGGAAGTAAATAGAAGGGGTGGATGACTCGATTTCTAAGGAATCCCTAACCCCTAATAGATTGGAAAAGTTAGGTACACATAGAAAAGGTGAAAAATGGCCCAATACCCCTATAATGCCCGGTTCATTAGAATTAACCTCCTTTTTAGTTCTAAATATTATTATATTTTTATGTTATTATAGTATTATTCAAAATACAAGCAATTAAAATAAAGTAAATCATATCATAAATTAAACATTTAAACAGTAAATTAGTCAGTCATACTAAATGGAAATATGCCCTTACAATGTTTGATAATCCATAATATAAAAATAAGACGCCTATAAAATAGTGAAAATGTGTCCTTTTACAACTCCTTAAAATCCAAAAATAATAAAAGCATAAATAAAAATAAATCAAGGCACCCACAAACTGTGAAAACATGTCTTTTACATCTTTAATCTATAAAATAAATAATTAAAGTTTCAACATTCATAATAAAACAAACAATTCAAATATATAATTAATCACCACACAAATAATCATAAAATTAGGGTTCAATCAATGAAATTAGGGTTTCGATTGTAAAACTAGGGATTATTCATGAAATTAGGATTTTATTATAAAAAACTAAGGGTTAATTATCAAATTAGGGTTTTGATTGATAAAATTAATTATAACAAAATAAAGTAAAGTAAATTTGCAAAGTCATAGAACAAACAAGATGATGATTTATTAAATTGAATAAATCTAAGTACTGGAGATCATACCGAAGTTGTAGGTTCCACCAAATAATAATCAATGATCCAAGCCTGGCCAAATGAACCACACAACTCTTCTATCTTGGAGGGTTCTAATGAGTCTGGATCAATGGGATTTTGGTTGAACACGGTAAGTTCTTTGGGCTACCATGTTCTTTCTTCTCTTTGTTTGTTTTTATTTCTTTTCTCTCTGTATCTATTTGGTTTTTGTTCTAATTTTCTATTTTATGTCTCTTTTTCACTCTCTATGTCTTGTATTTTATTGCATGTTCTTAGGTTTCTTCCCCCTTTTTACCCCTTTTTATAATGCTCAGTAGGGTTTTTATTAAATTTACTCTCTTTGAGAAGTCCTGATCTTATTATAAAATTCTCTGTTTATCTGAATAAACTTGAAGTTTAAGTAGGATTAGGAGAATTTAATGTACTAGGCCTCATAGAGAATTGGCTATGGACTCATAATGAATTGGCCATGAGTCATGGCCAATTCAGTAATTTGAATTATTGGGCTTTAATTGGCACCAAATTTATTCAGGGGCCTAAAATATAGTGTCTATACTAAGATAGATTTGCAATCGAGGCAACATCAATAATGATCAAGGAGACAGATGTGCCAAAGATAACTGTTAGGACTCATTACCGGCATTATGAATTTTCTGTGATGTCGCTTGGATTAACCAATGCCCTAGCTGCTTTTATGGATCTTATGAATAGGGTGTTTCATCCTTATTTGGATAGGTTTGTAATTGTATTTATTGATTATATTATAATGTATTCTCAAAGTAGAGACGAGTATGAGGAACACTTGAGAATTGTATTGCAAACCTTGAAGAGTAAGCAGTTGTATGCCAAGCTTAGCACATGTGAGTTTTAGTTGGATAGAGTGGTATTTTTGGCTCATGTTATATCATCTGAGAGAGTCTATATTGACCCTAAAAAGATAGAGGTTGTGACGAACTCGAACCATCAACTCATCCTATGAAGGTAAGGAGTTCCTTAGGCTTGGCAAGGTATTATCATTGTTTTATACAAGACTTCTCCATTATTGGATGACCTTTGACAAAACTGTTAAGGAAGATTGTAAAGTTTAACTAGACTGAGGAGTGTTGGCATAGTTAAAATAAAATAAAATCTTATTTGACTTTGCTCCTATTCTTACTCTTCCTTTAGACAATGGTAGTTATATGGTGTATAGTGATGCTTCACGAAAAGGTTTGGGATGTGTCTTAGTGCAACATCGAAAAGTGATAGTTTATACATATCTAGACAGCTTTGACCTCATGAAATGAATTATCCTACTCATGATATGGAACCTATTACAATGGTTTTTGCCTTAAAAATTTTGATGCATTTTTTCTATGGAGAAAAGTTTTAGATATTCATAGATTACAAGAGGTTGTAGTATCTTCTCTCTTAGAAGGAGTTGAACATGAGACAAAAGTGATGGATTGAGTTGCTAAAGGATTATGATTGCATTGTAGAGTATTACCATAGGAAGGCTAATATGGTAGTTAATACTCTTAGTTGAATTATTTTTCTCCGATCTATCACTCTTCGGCTATCTCTGACTGACACACGCTGCTCATTGGAATCATCGTTCGACAATGAGTCGACTACCACTTGAATCGCTGCCAATAGTCATCGGATGAGAGAGCACAGGTCATATGAAATGTTCGGAGGTGTACCATCGGCAGCTACTTTTTGAGGAGATTTTTGATAGTTTTGGTCTTCTTTTCTAGCGATTTTAGTATTTTTGAGACCTTCTCATTATGAGTTTCGATTTGGTATATCATTTATAATTTTTGGATGAGTTTGTAGAAAATATATATATATAAAACAAATAGTTAATTTAAATAATAAATATTAATAAGAAATTAATTTAGAAGAAATTAGGTAGAAATTTTGAAGTTAAATGAATTTAGAATATATACTTTTAATTAGTTGATTAATTATTTGCATTTAAAAGAAAATATGAATAAAAATAAATAAATAGATAGTAAGTATATATATAATCTAAAATAAAAAACATTAACATATTAATTGATTAAAATTTACTGAGTATATGAATTATAATAATTAATCAGTAATTCTTAAAATAAATCAATTAACTATGATTAAGAATTTATAAATTTAACAATTAGTTATTAGATTGTGGATTAAAATATAATTATTTAATTAGTTGATAAAATTAATTGGAGTAATTGAATTTTGTTTAAAATTTATATGATTAATTAATTAGTTGTAATTAATTATTAATTGGGAAAATCCAATCATGGATATAAAATAATAATAATAATAATAATAATATTATTATTATTATTATTATTATTATTATTATTATTATTATTATTATTATTATAAATGATAATTTGAAATAAAGGTTATTGAACAAAAAATTAACTAACTTAGATATTTATTTATTGAAATAAGTCAATTAGTTATAATTATTGATGAAAAATGACTAAATTAAATGGTTAATATGTTGTGTTTAAAAATTATAAAGTTAATTACTTAATTAAAATTCATAGGGTCGTAATTATAATAATCAAATTATCATCATCATCATCATCTTTACGTAAGAATGAACAATAATAATTGTAAGACAATTAATGTCAAGCGGTGGTTAATTATTAATATTGTTATTGTTGTAGTAATCAAGAACTATTAATAAGTTTATCATTAAATTTATTATAATTATTATTACTATTAAATGTTAATTTTATTATTATAATTATTGTTGTTGTTGTTGTTGTTGAAATTTACTAAGACAAAATAAGAAAAAAATTAAAGTAAATAACATTATTCTATTTGAAGGATATTTTTTGTAGAAAGTTTAATTGTTAAAGAGCTATTTAAATCAATTTATAATGTATTTTTAAATTTAAATAATTCTTATAAAAAAATTAAGTAAAAAATTAGTTTTAATAAAATTTTGTTAAATATATTTTCACTATCATCATGATTATAATAAGTTACTCTTTTAGAAAACAAAGTTAAATAAATTATGTACAAATTAAATATAATTGAAAGACAATTATAAAATTATTCTCCTAGAGTTATTCAAAAATTAATTTAGCATATATCTTGAATCTTAGGTGGGTATTTGGTAAGTAAATTAAATAAATATTGTTAAAAGTTCAATTGATTAAATTTGTTAATAACATTGACATTATTATTATTATTATTAAATTATAAGAACAAATAAATTAAATTAATGTAGTTTAGTTGTATATTCTGATATTTTAAACACTTAAACAAATATTCGTATAATTTTGTTAAGTTATCGTTGAGAATTTTGATAGAGGGCCGGATGGGGCAATTGAAAGGATGAATTGATTATATGCATACTCATTGGAGTATTTTTCGAAAATTTGGGGAAATAAAAATTTATGTCAAAATTCTGTTGGAATTTCGTTAAAATTTTAGGAATCAATTTCACATTTTCTTTTAACGTCATTCACCTAATAATAGTTTAATAATTATAGGTTATCCTTAGTTAATAATTATTATTATATCACTTTAGGTATAGATATAACTATTGACATAGATCATAGAAGTTGTCTTGTTAGTTAGATAAAAATAGATTTTGATCCAGATGAGTGGATAATGATATAACATTTATATTTTATTAAATTATACATTTATTATTTATTAAAATTATTTTATGATGAAATTCAATTTATAAAGGAATTTGAAAGGAGAAAATATTATTTATGAATATATTTTAAATGGGAATAAAATAATTATATATTGATGTTTGAATTATGAAAATGAGAATTTCTTATTGATACAGCTGAATAAATATGTAACACCCCTCTACCATATATACGTACACCACATATACTCTCAATATGTAATATACATATACCGGATACAAGGATGTCACAGACTATTTGAAGCAAACTAACTTTTAATCAAATAATCATAATATGTAGTAATAGATAAAACATTTCTTGTTAAAACACATATACATATATACCACATTAGTGCCCAAAAGTTTATCTAAAACATTTGATTAATAAGCAGCGGAAAAATGTAGTGGAATATACATATATACATTAAATTCAATATTTACAAAAACATAGAGTTTATACATGCTTAGCAGTTCGTTTATGATCTTGAAGTCCAAAAATCAACACTTCACAAAGGATCACCAGCCAGATCTACCCTGTCACCTGCGCGATGAATCACAATCGCGCTAAGCCAACGGGTTAGTGGTACAAACCATAATAACAATATGCTTCAAATGTAATGCCAATGTCAAACTTTGAAGAATTATAAACAATACACAAGAATATCATATTTCATAACATTACATTTCATTATATTATTCAATTGTTTCATCATTCATGATTCACATTTAATGCAAAGACAAGCATGGACCTAAAAGAAACTAATATGCCATTCAAATTTCAGAGTTAATGTTTTGGTCCAATAATCATATTTTTCAAGCTCGTAGGTGAATTATTACCACAATGAG
Organism: Garcia nutans; assembly: GCA_947685225.1. Lineage (NCBI taxonomy): Eukaryota > Viridiplantae > Streptophyta > Magnoliopsida > Malpighiales > Euphorbiaceae > Garcia > Garcia nutans. Next base: position 6,300,358 of record CANTUV010000003.1, on the reverse strand, counting down.
AAACATCTCATATGTAACATCCCAACTAGGCTTCAAGAACTAGGCCCAACCAAGCTTCAAGGGGAGCATAGCATCAACCCAACCTAGCTTTAAGGACCAAGTCCAACTCAGATTCAAGAGATTGTTACTTTTAGGCATGCCACCAATAATTAAATTCTGAAAATTGAATAACATACTAGGCACACAATTCTTTTTTATTTCATTATCAATTCCATTCTCATTTCCTCATAATCATCTAGGCACAATGCCTCAATATTTCATTTACATCATTATAGCCAACATCAATGGCTTCACATTTCATCATTTGAGTACACATCACAACTCACATTGTTCATATATTTTGAATCCTCAACATATAATTCACATAATGCACATAATACAAATCATTGCACCATTCTCATATATCAACAATATAATAGGTAACCTAACACATTTTCCAACCAAATGTGTTAAGTCCCAAAATCATGTAAATGTATGCAATCATGTAGGGTTTGTACTTACCTCTAAGAGCAACTAACACCAGTCTAACAACCTCCTCTTCCAAGATTCCTTCAACACTTGGATTAGGGCAATTCAATCTCTTCAAAACCTAATCCAAAGGTGATTACACATTCTCACTTAGTGATACACATAAGAAAATAGGGACAAGGACTAACTAGGGAAAACTCTACACATGACACGCTCAACAACATGGGTGTGTCCCTGATCGTGCCCTAAACCCACAACACAGAAGCTTTGACATGCTCAGTGACATGGGCATGTCACTTCACGTGTCAATTCTCCTCCAACACAGTAGCTGTGACACGCTCAGTGACATGGGCGTGTCACTGGACGTGTCAATACTACCACTACACAGAAGCTGTGACATGCTCAGTGACATGAGCGTGTCACTGCTCGTGTCACACACACTGAAAACAGAACCAATGACACGCCCAAGGACATGGCCGTGCTACTAGGCGTGTCAGGCCAAAAACCTGAATTCGACACCAATAACACCACATCCAACAAACATCTTTCTTTTACCCTTTCCACTCCAAACAACCTTAACCAAAACCATCAATAAACTATAATAAACTTGCATAACATCAATACAACTCAAAAACATACATCAAAACACAATCACAACCATAGTTTACAACTCAACAAATACACAATCCACAACTCTTGTTTTCTTCACCAAACTTAACCCTTTCTCTTCAATCCAGCCCCAAAATCAAAGCTACTAAAACCAAACATTTCAAACATACCAAAAAAACCAAAAACACATCTGCATCAAACAATCCAACAAACTCAAAAGAACACAAAGAAACAAGTTGGAAGCTTACCAAAAGTGAAGAAAATCCTTAGAACTCCAACTTGATCACTTGAAACACCCTTCAATCTTGAGTTAGAAATCACAAAACCTCTCTTCCTTGATGAAGATGGTGGTGGCCGGCTAACCAAAAGAAAGAGGAAGAAGATGATAGAAAAGTCAAAACAAATCACTTCTCGTAACCACTAAATTCCCTCTTTAATCTCAACCAAGTATTTAATATATTAAAATAATACAAATATCATCTTCCACCATCACTTAAATTCTATTTTAAAATAATTAATTATCTCAATTGACCATTAATAAAGTTGACTTGTATAAGTTGTATATATCTTCATATATACAACATATACACACTTTCCTTTCTTCTAACTTAATCAATATACACTTAATATCATTTAATTCCATTTCAACAAAAAGCTTTCCAAAATTTTAGGGTATCATTTAGGATATTACAATTCTCCCCCTCTACAAATAAATTTCGTCCTCCAAATTACCTGATCTCAAGTCTGGAACAGCTGGGGATACTGATCTCGAATCACTTTCTCACTCTCTCAAGTCACCTCTTCCTTTGCATGATTCTTCCAAAGAACCTTCACAAGTGGCACTTTCTTATTTCTTAATTCTTTCACTTCATGTGCCAAAATAGCCACTGGTTCTTCTTCAAAAGTCAGATCCGGACTCACCTCAATAGATTCAACTGACATGATATGAGATAGGTCTGATTTGTATCTTCGCAGCATAGAGACATGGAAGACATTGTGAATTCTATCCAATTCAGGCGGCAAAGCAAGTCGATAAGCAACTGGTCCAACTCTTTCCAGTATCTCATAAGGTCCAATGAAATGTGGACTCAACTTCCCTTTACGGCCAAATCTCAAAATTCTCTTCCAAGGAGACACTTTCAAAAATACTTTATCTCCAACATTAAACTCTATGTCTCTCCTCTTCAAATTTGAATAGGATTTCTGTCGATCTGAAGCTGCTTTCAACCGATCCCGAATTATCTTCACTTTCTCTTCTGTTTCTTAAATCAAATCGGGATCAACCAACTTACCTTCTCCAACTTCATCCCAGCACAAAGGTGTCTTGCACCTCCTACCATACAATGCCTCATAAGGTGCCATTTTAATACTGGACTGGTGATTGTTGTTATAAGCAAATTCCATCAATGGCAAAAATGTGTCCCAACTCCTAGAGAAATCAGTAACACAGCTTCTCAAGATGTCCTCCAAAATCTGTATCACTCTCTCTGACTGCCCATCTGTCTGCGGATGGAAAGCAGTGCTAAAATGCAACCGAGATCCCAAAGCATCATGCAAACTCTTCCAAAATCTCGAAGTAAACTGGGGATCTCGATCAGACACTAAAGAAATTGGGACTCCATACAATCTTATAATCTCACTGATATACAGCTCAGCCAACTTCTCAAGAGAATAGTTCATCCGAACTGGAAGAAAATGAGTTATCTTCGTCAATCGATCAACAATCACCCAGATGGCATTATGCTTCTTCTGAGTCAATGGCAAACCAGTCACAAAATCCAATGTTAATCGCTCCCATTTCCACTCTGGCACTGTTAAAGGTTGGAGTAACCCTGTTGGAACTTGGTGCTCGGCCTTCACTCTCTGACAAGTGAGACACTTGGATATAAACTCCGCTATGTCCCTTTTCATACCTGACCACCAATAATTTTACTTCAAATCATGATACATCTTAGTACTCCCAGGGTGCATAGCAAAAGTCGACTGATGTGCTTCCTCCAAAATAATCTTTTTCAACCTTGCATCATCAGGAACACACAACCTATCTTTGTACCAAAGGCTGCCATCATCTCTCACAAGAAAATCTCTGCTCTCCCCCTTTTGGCAATCTGATACAACTTTCTAAATCTTCTCATCTGCTAATTGAGCCTCTCTTATTTGATCCAACAAGACTGGCCTCAATTGCAAATGAGATAACAAAGCACCATCATTACATGATTCAAAACTAGCATGCAACGTTCTCAACTCAACAAGCAACGAGAACGAATAAGCAGTCAAACCTGCCAAAGACTTCTAACTCAAGGCATCAGCAACTACATTTGCCTTACTAGGATGATAATCAATCAAATAGTCATAGTCTTTAATCAACTCCAACCACCGTCTCTGCTGAAGATTCAAATCTCTCTGAACACCCAAGTATTTCAAACTCTTGTGATCTATATAGATGAAACACTTCTCCCCATAAAGATAATGTCGCCAAATCTTCAAAGCAAAAACTATGGCTGCCAACTCCAAATCATGCGCCAGATAATTCAACTCATGCGGCTGCAACTGCCGAGAAGCATAAGCTATGACTCTACCCTCCTGCATCAAAACACAACCTAAACCACTATGTGAAGCATCACTGTAAATCACATATGGTTTATCTTCCACAGGCAAAGTAAGAACAGGAGCTCGAGTCAACATCTCCTTCAACTGCTCAAAGCTTGCTTGACATTGATTTGCCAAACGAATCTAACTCCCTTTCGAAGTAATCTGGTGAGTGGAGTAGCTATCAAAGAAAAATCCTTCACAAACCGTATATAATAGCCTACCAAACCCAGAAAACTTCTAACTTCTATCACCGTCTTCGGTGGACTCCAATTCAAAATAGCTTCAACTTTACCCGGATCAACTCTTATACCATCTGCTAAAACCACATGACCGAGAAAAGTCACTTGATCAAGCCAAAACTCACACTTAGACAGCTTAGCATACAATTGCTTCTCTCTCAAGGTCTGTAATACAATCCCCAAATGCTTTTCATGATCCTCCTCATTATGCGCATACACCAAAATATCATCGATAAAGACCACCACAAACTGATCTAGATAGGGTCTAAACACCCTATTCATCAAATCCATAAAAGCTACTGGTGCATTTGTCAATCCAAAAGGCATCACCAAAAACTCATAATGCCCATACCTTGTGCAAAAAGCTATCTTAGGTACATTTTCAGCTCTGACTCTCAACTGATGGTACCCTGATCTCAAATCAATCTTAGAGAAAAACTGCTACACCCTTTAATTCTCTCAACTCAGCAGGTGCCATTCGATAGGGAGTAATAGAGATGGGAGTGATACCAGGCAACAAATCGATACCAAACTCAACCTTTCTCTCAGGGGGTAACCTTGGCAACTCCTTGGAAAACACATCTGGAAATTCTGCAACTATGGGTATACTATCAAGCTGAGAACCCACTGCTCTAGTATCTATCACATGAGCAAGATAAGCATCACACCCTTTTTGAATCAACCTCCTAGCTGCAACAGCTGAAATAAACAAGGATGCAAGATATCTCTACTCACTAGATACCATCACACTTCTACCATCACTGGTTTTCAGGGTAACACACTTATTCTGACAGTATACCACAGCTCCATGCTTAGACAACCAATCCATGCCTAGAATCAAATCATACTCCTTAAAAGGCATTTCAATCAAATCACTAAGGAATTCCTCATCTTGCACCACAACTAAACTATCTCGGTGCACCTTACTGACTACCACACTATGCCCTAAAGGATTTGTCACCAAGACATCAAATCCTAGGGACTCAGAATGCAATTCAGACACAGGCAAAATAGATGCACTTATATATGAATGAGTAGATCCTGGATCAATTAGAGCAAGAACTGAAATGCCAAATAAAGAAAATGTACCCGCAATGACTGCTGAAGCATCCAGCTGCCTCTGCATCACATATACTCGCTGAGATGGCCCAATCTCATCTGGTCTACTGCCTCCGAATGTAGAACCTCCTCTCTGACTAATCCTGGGTCGACCACCTCTACTAAAACCTCTGCCCCCTCGACCTCCTCTAACACTGGGTTGAGAAGCTGCAGTATCAGTCTGTCTATCTTCCAGTAGCTCGGGAAAATCTTTGATGAAATGATATGGTGACCCACATCTAAAACACACTCCTGGTCCACCCATCTTCTAGCAAGCACCCCCATGTGCCCTACCACAATGAACACATGTAGGTGAAATAGACCTATGAACCACTGGAGTCGGAGCACTAGCTACAGAAACTGTAGGTCTCGGTCTCTGCCTCTAATACTGAATTGACCTACCAGACTGCCTCTGGGTCTTACTGACTCTCGGAACAAAACTTCCTCTGCCTCTCTTCAAAGATGAAGACCCTACCTCAAACTGGGGTCTCCTTACTCTAGTCTCCTCCTCAGTAGCAGCTGTTGCAATACCCTATGCTCTCTAACACTTCTAGCAGCTGCAACCAACTGAGAAGAATCTTGATACCAAGATCCAGCAACAATACACATAATAGAGGGCCTCAATCCCTCCTCAAATCTCCTACACCAGTCAATCTCATCAGAAATAATCCCACCGGCATAATGACTCAACCGGATATACTCAATCTTATATTCTGTCACCGTCCGGCTGTCCTGTCTCAAATTCAAAAATTCCATCTTCTTGGCATCTTTATACTCCCTCAGAGTATATTTCTGCTCAAACTCCCGCAGAAAATCACCATAAGACAAGGTCGGTGGATCATCCATCGCATGTGGAACCGTCTTCCACCAATCATACGCATCTCTCTGCAGAAGGGATCTAGCATAATCAAATTTTTCTTCAGAAGTAGCTTGCAGCTGAATGAATACCCTCTAAACTCTATCCAACCACTGCTCAACTACTGCAGGATCTGTAGTACCAAAGAAATCTTCAGCCCCAAACTTCCTCAATTTATCATACTGCCTCACCAGTACTTGTGGTTGTGGTTGCGGTGGTGGCTGCTGCACTGGAGCCTGCCTCCACAATTCTACCATATGCCGTAACCAAACCGGCTGAATATCATCAGCTGCTTGTCTCTCTGGCACAGGAGCAGGTGCCTCTCCAGCTCTCTTAACCCTAGCTCCATCTCTACCCTCATCAGGAGGTACACCCTCAGCACTACCCTCTATGGACTGACGTGACTGAGACGCCATCACTACCTATATATCTGCAATCACAACAGAAATTATCCCATCAAAGGTCAGAAACTGCCAGTGCCAATGCATGTATCTTATTTAAAAACCATATTTTAAAAAATTAAAATTTCCTTTTTCTTACAATTTACCTAGATTGAGAACCTCAAACCTAGGCTCTAATACCAAAACAATTGTAAAACCCCTATACCACATATACTCTCAATATGTAATATACGTATACCGGATACAAGGATGTCATAGTCTATTTGAAGCAAACCAACCTTTAATCAAATAATCATAATAGGTAGTAATAGATAAAACATTTCTTGTTAAAACACATATACATATATACCACATTAGTACCCAAAAGTTTATCTAAAACATTTGATTAATAAGCAGTGGAAAAATGTAGTGGAATATACAAATATATACATTAAATTCAATATTTACAAAAATATAGAGTTTATACATACTTGGCAGTTCGTTTCTGATCTTGAAGACCAAAAATCAACACTTCACAAAGGATTACCAGCCTAGACTCGACTCGGTCTAGCTAAACTCTCCGGTTCTACCAGATCTACCCTGTCACTTGCGCGATGAATCACAATCACACTAAGCCAGCGGCTTAGTGGTACAAACCATAATAACAATATGCTTCAAATGTAATGCCAATGTCAAACTTTCAAGAATTATAAACAATACACAAGAATATCATATTTCATAACATTACATTTCATTATATTATTCAATTGTTTCATCATTCATGATTCACATTTAAAGCAAAACAAGCATGGGCCCAAAAGAAACTAATATGCCATTCAAATTCCAGAGTTACTGTTTTGGTAGGCGAATCATTATCACAATGAGAAACATCTCATATATAACATCCCAACTAGGCTTTAAGGACTAGGCCCAACCAAGCTTCAAGGGGAGCATAGCATCAACCCAACCTGGCTTCAAGGACCAAGCCCAACCCAGCTTCAAGGGATTGTTACTTTTAGGCATGCCACCAACAATAAAACTCTAAAAATTGAATAACATACTAGGCACACAATTCTTTCATTATTTCATTATCAATTCCATTCTCATTTCCTCATAATCATCTCGGCACAATGCCTCAATATTTCATTTACATCATTATAGCCAACATCAATGGCTTCACATTTCATCATTTGAGTGCACATCACAACTCATATTGTTCATATATTTTGAATCCTCAATATATAATTCACATAATGCACATAATACAAATCATTGCACCATTCTCATATATCAACAATATAATTGGTAACCTAACACATTTTCCAACCAAATGTGTTAAGTCCCAAAATCATGTAAATGTATGCAATCATGTAGGGTTTGTACTTACTTCTAAGAGCAACTAACACCAATCTAACAACCTCCTCTTCCAAGATTCCTTCAACACTTGGATTAGGGCAATTCAATCTCTTCAAAACCTAATCCAAAGGTGATTGCACATTCTCACTTAGTGATACACATAAGAAAATAAGGGCAAGAACTAACTAGGGAAAACTCTACACATGACACGCTCAACAACACGGGCGTGTCCCTGATCGTGCCCTAAACCCACAACACAGAAGCTTTGACACGCTCAGTGATATGGGCATGTCACTTCACGTGTCAATTCTCCTCCAACACAGTGGCTGTGACACGCTCAGTGATATGGGTGTGTCACTGGACATGCCAATACTACCACTACACAGAAGCTATGACATGGGCATGTCACTGCTCATGTCACACATACTGAAAACAGAACCAATGACATGCCCAAGGACATGGCCGTGCTACTGGGTGTGTCAAGCTAAAAACCTGAATTCGACACCAATAACACCACATCCAACAAACATCTTTCTTTTACCCTTTCCACTCCAAACAACCTTAACCAAAACCATGAATAAACCATAATAAACTTGCATAACATCAATACAACTCAAAAACATACATCAAAACACAATCACAACCATAGTTTACAACTCAACACATACACAATCCACAACTCTTGTTTTCTTCACCAAACTTAACCCTTTCTCTTCAATCCAACCCCAAAATCAAAGCTACTAAAACCAAACACTTCAAACATACCAAAAAAACCAAAAACACATATGCATCAAACAATCCAATAAACTCAAAAGAACACAAAGAAACAAGTTGGAAGCTTACCAAAAGTGAAGAAAATCCTTAGAACTCCAACTTGATCACTTGAAACACCCTTCAATCTTGAGTTAGAAATCACAAAACCTCTCTTCTTAATGAAGATGGTGGTGGCCGACTAACCAAAAGAAAGAGGAAGAAGATGATAGAAAAGTCAAAACAAATTACTTCTCTTAACCACTAAATTCCCTCTTTAATTTCAACCAAGTATTTAATATATTAAAATAATACAAATATCATCTTCCACCATCACTTAAATTCTATTTTAAAATAATTAATTATCTCAATTGACCCTCAATAAAGTTGACTTGTATATGTTGTATATATCTTCATATATACAACATATACACACTTTCCTTTCTTCTAACTTAATCAATATACACTTAATATCATTTAATTCCATTTCAACAATAAGCTTTCCAAAATTTTAGGGTATCATTTAGGATATTACAAAATACTCCAAATACACTCGTTATATATTTTCTACTAAGAAGCACCTTGATGACGGGTATTAGATAAATTGATGGATTATGTTTATGATTATTATATTGTCTTTGGGATAGTGCTTAGCTTACATATAACCTTTTGGGCGTATATGTAAGACCCTTATACCCCATATGCATACACCACATACACCCACATCTGTAATATATGTATACCAGATATAAGATGTCGCAGTCTATTTAAAGCAAACCAATCTTTAAACTTTAATATCAAATCATTATTATAAATAGTAATAGATAAAACATTCCTTGTTAAAATACATATACATATATATATATATCTTCATTACACCCAAAGTTTATCCAAAATATTTATTTAATAAGCAGCAGAAAATGTAGCGGAATAACATATGTATACATCAAAATCAATATTTACAAAAATATAGAGTTTATACATGTTGGGCAGTTTGTCTCTGATCTTGAAGTCCAACAAACAACACTGCTCTCACAAACTTAAGTCTAGACTTGACTCGGTCTAGCAGAACTCTCCGGCTCAGCCGGATCTATCCTGTCATCTGCGCGATAAATCACAATCGCTCTAAGCCAAAGGCTTAGTGGTACTAACCATGATAACAATATGATTCAATGTAATGCTGATGTCAAACTTTCAATAATTAGAAGCAATATACAAGGATATCATATTTCATAACATTAAATCTCATTACCTTGTTCAATTGTTCCATCATTCATAATTCACATTAAAGCAAAGACAAGCATGGGCCCAAAGGAAACTAATATGCCATTCAAATTCTAGAGTTACTGTTTTGGTCCAATAATCAAATTTATCAAGCCCGCAGGCGAATCATTATCACAATGAGGATTCCCTCATATGTAACATCCCAACCAGGCTTCAAGGACTAGGCCCAACCAAGCTTTGAGGGGAGCTCAGCATCAACCCAACTTGGCTTCAAGGACCAAGCCCAACCCAGCTTCAAGGGATTGTTACTTTTTGGCATGCCACCAACAACAAAACTCTAAAAATTGAATAACATACTAGGCACACAATTCTTTCATTATTTCATTATCAAATCCATTCTCATTTTTTCATGATAATTTAGGCACAATGCCCTAACTATTTCATTTACATCATTATAGCCATCACCAATGGATTCACATTTTATCATTAGAGTATACATAACAAATTACATTGTTCATACATTTTGAATCCTCAACATATAATTCACATAATGCAAATCATAGCACCATTCTCATATATCAACAATATACTAGTTAACCTAACACATTTTCCAACCAAATATGTTAAGTCCCAAAGTCATGTAAATTTATGTAATCATGTAAGGTTTGTAATTACCTCTAAGAGCAACAAATACCAATCTAACAACCTCCTCTTCCAAGAATCCTCCAACACTTGGATTAGGGCAACTCAATTCTCTTCAAAACCTAATCCAAATGTGATTATACACATTCACTTAGTGATACACGTAAGAAAATAAGGATAAGAGCTAACTAGGGCAAACTCCACACATGACACGCTCAACAACACGGGCGTGTCCCTGATTGTGCCCTAAAACCACAACACAGAAGCTTTGACACGCTCAGTGACATGGGCGTGTCACTGCACATGTCAATTCTCCTCCAATACAAAAACTATGACATGCATAGTGACATGGGCATGTCATTAGACGTGTCAATACTACTTCAACATAGAAGCTGTGGCATGCTCAGTGACATGGGCGTGTCACTGCTCGTGTCACCCACACTGAAAACAAAAGCAAAGACATGCCCAAAGACATGGCCGTGTTACTGGGCGTGTCAGGCCAAAAACCTAAAATCGACACCAAAAACATTGCATCCAACAAACATCTTTCTTCTACCCTTTTCCACTCCAAAAAAAACTTAACCAAAACCATCAATAAACCATAATATACTTGCATAACATCAAAACAACTCAATTACATGCATCAACACACAATCACAACCATATACACAACTCAAAGTCACAACACCCACAACTCTTATCTCTATCACCAAACTTAACCCTTTCTCTTTAATCTAACCCCAAAAATCGAAGTTAATAAGACCAAACACTTCAAACATACCAAAACCAACCATACACACATCTATAACAGCCATTCACAAAACTCAAATACACAAACTCCAAAGAACACAAAGAAACAAGTTGGAAACTTACTAAAAGTGAAGAAAATCCTTAAAACTCCAACTTGATCTCTTAAAATCCTTCAATTTCTTGAGTAAGGAATCAACAAAACCTTTCTTTCCCTTTGGCAATGGTGATGGCCGGCTCTTGGAGAAGAAAGAAGAAGATGAAGATGAGCTTCCCTCAAGTCAAAGCCAATCTCCTCTCTTAACCACACAAAAACTCTCTTTAATCTCAACCAAGCAATTAAATATTATAATAATATAAATATCATCTTCCACTTATATATAATTTCTATTTAAAATAATTAATTATCTCATTTAACCATAATTAAAACATTGACTTGTATATGTTGTATATATCTTTATATATACAACATATACACACAACTTCTTTTATCTTCTCACTTAATGAAATATACACTTAATATCATTTAATTCCATTTCAATAATAAGCATTCCAAAATTTAGGATATCATTTGGGATATTACAGTATATGAGGTGGTTCTCCCTTTAAGGGCAGCTCTGCATATGTGTATAGCCAAGATTATTTGCTATTGGTTTGGCAACCAAACCAAGAGCAAATAATCTTGGCCATACACATATGCAGAGCTACCATCAAAGGGCGAACCACTTCATATACGTCTCAAAGGCTATATGTATACTAAGTGTTGTCTCAAAAATAGTATCATAATCATAAACATGACTTGTCCATTTATCTAACACCCGCCAACAAGGTGCTTCTAAATATAATGAGTATATTCGGAGAATATATTCGGCTATATCAATAAGAAATTCTCATTTCTGTAATTCAAACATTAACATATCATTATTTCTTCCCATTTAAAATGTATTCATAAAAAAGACTTTCTCCTTTCAAATTCCTTTTAAACTAAATTTCATCATCAAACAATTTTAACAAATCATATATACATAATTTAATAAAATATTGATGTTATATAATTATCCCCTCACCTTGATCAACAACTAAAATTATCTAGCCAATTGGATCACTTTTATGTTCTACGATAGCAGTTGGATCCACACCAAAAGTGATATAAAAATAATGTAAATCTATGGCATAACCTAGAATTGTTAAGCTACTATAAGATGAACAATATGAAAAGAATCTGTAAGAGTGATTCCTAAATTCTAACAGAATTTTGATAGAGTTTTGGCATAATTCGATCTTTTCTCAAATATTCAAAAATACTCCAATGAGTATTATCACAATCAACTCATCCAATTGTACCCATCTAGGCCTCCATCAACAAACTCAAAAACACTCCATAAAATTTCTTAGCTAAGTATGGGTAATATTTAAGACGGCATGATATGTTATTAAATTGGTTTTAATTCATTAGTTCAACTAGATTAATAATAATAATAATAATAATAATAGAGATAATATTAATAATAAATTTATTTAATTATATTTTACTAGTATTTATTTGTTCTTCCGTATAAAATTATTATGTAAACTTTTAAAATATATTTAAAACAATTTTTGAATATCTTTAAGAAAATGAGTTTATAATTGTTCTTCAATTATAACTAATTATTAATATATATAATTAATTAATGATAGTTATTGAAACTTTGTATATTAAGGGTTTGTTAATTAAAATTAATCGATTAATTAAATTATAATACATAGAATTAATTTATATATTTAAATTGTAATAAATATACTTTATGATTTAAATTATAGGATGTAATTTATGATTGAATTAAAATTATTATTTATCAATACATAGACTTAATTAATTATGTTTATATATGTGTGTGTGTGTGTGTATGACATTGATTAACCAATTTGGATTATTATTTATTAACTAAATTGAGTTAATTATTGAATATTAAATAAGTTAATTGATTGTTGATTGTTAAATAATTTAAATTAAATGGTTAATGTATTATTTTTAAAGTTTATAAAGCTAAATATTTAATTAAAAATAGTATTTTTACAATTAGAATAATCAAGTTAATAATAATAATAACTATATCATTATTATTATTATCATAATCATAATATAGCAACTTGAGAAAAAAAAATTAAAGTCAATAATATTAATGTTATTTTAATTCTTCATTATGGTATATTATTATAAGTTTATTTTTGAAAACAAGGTTAAATAAGTTTTAGATATATATCAATTTGTTTTAATGGAAGACAACTATGAAAATAAATATTCTTAAAATGCCAAATATTTAATAAATACTAGTAAAGTTCACTTAAATAAATTTATTATTTTATGATTAATATTAACATTTTTAATATTATTAAATTATTGGAACAATTTAAACCAATTAAATAATATATTATAATATTTTAAATATTTGCCAATGTTTAGCTAAATAAATCCAATGAGTTGTTGTTGATTATATTGATGGAGGCCCAGAAGGGAGAATTGGATGGATGGGTTGATTGTGATAATACCCATTGACATATTTTTGGATATTTAGGAAGAGATCGATTTGCACTGAAACTTTGTCAAAATTTCGTCAGAATTTTAGGAATTACTCTTACACTCTTTTCATGTCATTCGTTTTATAATAGTTTAACAATCTTAGGTTATACCTCAGTAAATGGTTATTTTTATATCACTTTAGGTGTGGATCTAACTGCAATCATAGAATATAGAAGTAATCCAGTTGGCTAGATAATTTGAGTCGTTACTCAAGGTGAGTAGATAATTATATAACATCGATATTTTGTTAAAATTATTTTATGATAAAATTCAATTTATAAAGGATTTTAAAAAGAGAAAATCTTATTTATGAATATATTTTAAATGGGAACAAATAATGATATTTTGATATTTGACTCATAAAAATGAGAATTTCTTATTAATGCAACTGAATAAATATTTTGAATGCACTCATTATACATTTTCTAATAAAAGCACCTTGATGGCAGGTGCTGGATGAATTGACAGACTATATTTATGATTATGATACTATCTTTGGGACAATATTTGGTATATATTTGGCTTTTGGGGCTTATATCAAGTGGTTCATCCTTTGAAAGCATGTTTGTACATGTGTATGACTGGGATTATTTGCTCTTGGTGGTGCTAGCGTCATGATTACGCCCAAGATGCTAGGATTTGCCTTGGGCTTCCAATAAATATATGTTTATTTGCAACTAAGGTGTTGCGTAATTTATAAACTATATATTTGAAGTGTATTAAGATGTATGTTTAATTTTATGAATAAAGCTATAAATTGATTTAGCAGCATTGTGATAATTAAGAATAATATTTTTGCAACTGTATGAATTATATTAGTAAATATATGAGAAAAATCTTATTTATTCTCCTTTTATTGTATAATTATTTTCTCATTGAATGGTTGTACTCATCCCATTCATTTTGATATTTTTAGAAATAGTTGGAAAATAACTCAGTAGAATTCTTCTTCTTTCCATTCCATCTACGTATACAAGCTGGTAAGCCAACCTATTAGTCTCGCAATTTGATCTCATTTGATATTGTTGTATGTCATTTTGATGAATAATATTAAAGATGCTTTTAAACACATAAGGATGGTAACATTTAATGATGTGATGATGATATAAATATTATACATTCATTATTTTGTGTGTGAGAGAGTTTTAAAATATTTAGGTCATAAATTGAGATTTTATATGGACTCTATCCATATAGAGGTTATGTCTATCCTAACTTTGGAGAGTAGGGATGTGACACTATCTTTAGCTAAGTTTAACTGTTTTGTTAAAAAAATTTCGTTTAGTCTTAATTTGAAAAGAAAAGTTCCAATTTAACTTGAATTTGAAAATAAAAAAAGTTCCAATTTAGTAAAAAAAAATATATTTAAGATCCAATCTTAACTTTACACTATATTACAAGATCCAAATTGGACTTTTGTCTATTAATTATATGTTAATAATTTATGTAATAATAATAATAATATCTATATTATATATATATAAGTTGAGGAAATAAAGAGTCTTTTAAGGTCGCCACATCATCATTCTTTTAAAAAATTATTATTTTACTTTTTCTTTTTTAATTAATTTTTTTATTTAATTCTAATAATTTATATAAAATTTAAAATTTAATAATTAATAAATTATATTTTTGACTTTTATTTGCTATTAAATAATTATATATTAATATAATTTTTATAATATTGACTAAAAAAATTATATTTATGATTTTTAATCTTCTATAAATTAATTACACATTAATATAATTTAATAATATTGATTTATTTATATATTTTTTTGAAATTTGAAACTTTTAAAAATATGTTACTCTTAATCTTCATAATAAATTAATTATAAATTAAATAATTTATTTATCATCTTCAAAAAATAATTTATTTATAATAATGATTATTTTGTATATTTCTAACATTTAAAAAATTAATAATAAAATATATGACTTTTAACATTCTTAATTAATTAATTATATATCTATAATTTATTTAAGTTATTCATTTAATTAATAATTTATTTATAATAATAATTAATTATATCTTTTTTACAAATTTAAAATTTTAAACAATGAAATATGTAACTTTTAATCTTACTAATAAATTAATTATATGCTAATAATTTCTGTAATATTAATATTAATTCTATTATAAATATGTGATTATAAATCATCCCACTCAATTTTTTCTTTCTATTTAAAAAAAGTTTACTTGAATTTCTATTTTTTTTTCTTATTTTTCTTTTTTTTAATAGAATTCATGCTTTTTAATAGCAAAAATGTATATAGATTTTGTTCTTGATCGTGAAAATATCAAGTTATGAAATAAAAAAGATTATATATATTTATTCATATTATTTCAACGAAACTATCATAAAAATTAAGATAAATTTATTTTTTATTTTTTATAATAAAATTTATTATTAATTTACGTACAAAGTATTTTATATTTATTTATTATTAATTATATTTTATTATTTTTATCACCGCACAACAAGTAAATAAGCGGCTAATTAACTATTAAATCATTAACTCTAATATGTTAATTAACTAAATTAATATCTATTTTAAAATACTTAAGCAATAATTTTCAAGATTAAGTGTTAAAAATTTAAGTATAAAATTTTAAGTGATGAATAATATGTGATGTAGTTTCTTATTATTATATTATTAAAAATTTAATTTTTTGTTATATTTTATATAAATTTTTAAATTAATTTTTTATTTTTATTTTTATTTTTAAATGAAACATTTAAAATGTGCATTATTGAACAATTTAAAATAATTAAGCATTAATAATTCTAAACATACAAAAACATACAATTTGTAATATTTAATAATAGATACTCTAAAAATAATTAACAATTTTTATACTTAAATTCAAGAATCATTAATAATAAATATAAAATCCAATTCAATAAAAGAATTTAGTTTTTTGCTCGAACTTTGTTCAATTTTGACTAGAACTTGAGTAATTAATTTTTGAAAGTTTTCTCTTATTTTTTTTTTATAATTAGATCCTTCATCATTTTTTTTAATTTTTTTATTTTTATGGGTGCTTCCACTCTTTTTATAAAGTATCAATTCTTTATTATTTTCTTCTTCTTTACTAGTTAAAGGGCTTTTTGTAGAAAAATGAGAATTGGCTCTGTAACAATAATATCATCATTTATGATACCCATTTTTCATACAACTTACAATTATTTTTTTTATAAATTGTTTTAATTATTTATTCACTTATTAGAAAAAATTATATTACTTTACTTCATTGATGTACTGTAATAATATTTAATTAATTATTATAGATAACAATTAAACAAAATAAAAGTATTAAAAATGAAAAATTAAAAGGTATCAATCACAATTTTTATGATTGAATTTGCAATAGAATAAAAGATAGAAAAAATACATATAGAAAATAAAAAAAAAATTGCACGATGAAAAGAGAAAAAATTAACCTTTATTTGATGAAGGAGAATAGTGCAAAAGGTAGTAAAATAAAAAAAATATTGATATAAATATATTTTTAAAATAAAAATGCTTAAAATCATATTTTATGAATTTGGTATTTAGTATTTTTAATTTAATAAGCAGAATTTAAAACTCAGTGATAACATTGCATAAAATAAATTTGAAAAATATATTAAAGTCTATTTATTACAATTAGATGACGTTTAGTTTAAACTTTATAATCGAAATTAAAATTAAAATCGAAATTAAAATAAAATCAGAATTAAAATAACTATTTATTCTTTTTAGTTTATTTACTTTGGAATCAAACTTAATTCCTTCTAAAACTGTTTGGATTACAACAGGAAGAATTAGAATCAATAATTATTTAAAGTGTTTTATTTTAATATATCAAATTTATTAAAAATATCATAATAAATAATTAAAATATATTATTTTTAATTTATTTAAATTATCATAAAAATAAAAATGGTTTAATTATACTAAAATCAAATTTATTTTATTTAAAAAATTAAGAGATATTATTATTAGAAAAAAAATAACGAAGTAGATTTATATATTTTATTTTAAAAATAACAAAATTAATTTAGTTTTGTTAAGAAAAAATAAATTTATTTATTTAAAAATTTAGATATATTGTAATTAGAAAATATGATGAAAATAAAAAACTAGATTGAGTATATTTTATTTTAAAAATCTAATTTAATTTTATTAAAAAAAAGAAAATTTTTAATTTTAATTTATTTTATTAAGAAAAAAAAATCTAAAATTATCTTATTAAAAAATTTAGAGATATTCATAATTAGAAAAAATCAAATTAATTATATTTATTCTATTATAAAAATAAAAATAATTTTTGAATTTATTATTTCAAAAATAAGTATTTTTTTATTTTTTATTTCAGTCGAAAATTAAAACTCATTAATAAGGAAGTAGTAAGTAATCATTCATTCCCTTTCTTGAGATAATAAAAAGTTCATTATCTTGTATATTTTATTTAACCAAATATTATTAATGAGAATAATTCATTTCGGTTTTCATTGCCACCTCAACTAAACGCCCCCTAAAAAGAATTGTTGCCACAAATTTGTAAAATTAAAGATGCGTTCAAGATGTTTTTTGTTTTTTAGTTTTAGTTTTTTTTAAAGAAAAAAATAAAATAAGTTCGGTGATAGCATTGAGTTTTAGATATTTTTTATTAAATAAGAAATGATTTTGAATAAATATAAATTCACAAAAATATGGTTTTTAATGTTTTGGTTTTGAGAAGATATATATATATATATATCAATAATTTTTTTTCTCTCTACTTTTTTTTTTATTTTTTGCATATATATTTTTTTGTTCTTTTTTATTTTTTGCAAATTCAATTATAAAATGAGGGTCTTTTTAATTTTTATTTTATTTATTTTTAATAATTTTATTTTATATTAATAATTATTTATAATATCTAATTAATATTATAATATATCATTAGAATAAATAATATGATTTTTTCTAATAGGTAAATAAAATGTATGTTTATATATATAGTAAAAAAATTATAATTTTTAAAAATATAAAACAAATTTTTAAAAAATATAAAACAAAACCTGAAAATAGTTTCTAATTTTGAAAAATAAAAAAACAAAAAGCTTACAATATAAACGAACATGGCCTAAACCTTTTTTTTTTATTTAAACAGCTTGTCAACAACTAATTGGAGGCATACTAATTATCATTGGTATTACGTAATTAATGATAAAATTATAGATAATTAAAAGAAGAATAAAAAATTAATTAGCTTAAGAAATAATTTAGAAAGGAAGAATGTTTGTATTTATCACTTCTTTTTTTTTCTTTATATATCATAAGTTTTATAAACCACCTCTATTTATAGATTTAGAAATTAAATAAAATATTACATATTAATTATTAAAATAATAAAATAATAAAATAATAAAATAATTTAAGAGACAAAATAAAATAATTAGGAGACAAGATAATATGATTAAAGAGATAGAATTATTAAAGTGATAAAAAGGAACATACATTTATTAATATCTTCAATTATTCATAATACTCCCCCTTAGATGTTTCTCTATTAAAAATATATCTCATTGAAACCTTACTAAGTAAAAATCATGTGGGAAAAAAATCTAGTGAAAAAAAAAAGAGTACAATATTCTTAATATAATATATACACATTTCCTTTCTCCTCATATTAATGAACATCTCTAAGTCGACACTTGTCAATCTTGTGAACTGGCTTTTCAAATATTGATGTTGCCAAAGCTTTTACTAATAAATCTGCTAAATTTTAACTTGAGCAAATTTGATGAACATTTATTTCATATTTCTTCTGGAGTTTATGGGTGAAAAGAAGCTTGGTGAGATATGCTTGGTTCTATCACCCTTGATATAACTCCTTTTAATTAAGTAACACAAGCAGTATTATCTTCATACAAAATTGTTAGGCTTCTTTCAGTAAATGAGAGATTACATGCGTCTTGAATATGTTGAACCAATGATCTTAACCATACACATTCATGACTTGCTTCATGAATTGCAATAATTTTTGCATGATTTGAATATGTGACAATAATCGTTTGGTTTATTGAGCGCCAAGATATTGCAGTACCACCGTATAAAAATAAATATCATGTTTGTGATCGTCCTTTATGTAGATCAGACAAATATCCAGCATCTACAAATCTAATAAATTTGGAATTTAATTATTTTGAATAAAATAATCTCAAATTAGTAGTTCCATGAAGATAACAAAATAAATGTTTAACAACATTCCAATGACTTCGTGTTGGCGCATAACTATATCTCTGTAATAAATTAACTGAGAAAACTATATATGACCTTGTATAGTTAGCTAGATACATTAATGCACTAATTACACTAAGATATAGTACTTTAACACTAAGAATCTCTTTATTATCTTCTTTAGAACGAAATGGATCTTTCTTTACATCAATAGATCAAATAACCATTGGAGAACACAATGGGTGAGCTTTATCCATATTAAATCTTTTTAACAATTTTTCTGTATAATTCGATTGATGTACAAAAATTTCATTTGATAAATGTTTAATTTGTAGACCAAGACAAAATTTTGTCTTTACAAGATCTTTCATTTCAAATTATTTCTTTAAAAGTATTACAACATCTTCAAGCTCTTCAGAAGTTTCAATAATGTTCAAATCATCAATATGCAATGCAATAATGGCAACTCCAGATTTTGATTTTTTTAATAAAAATACATAGACTAATAGGATTATTTATATATTATAGTTTTAAAAAAATATTCATTGAGATGATTATACCATATTCGTCCATATTGTTTTAACTCATATAAAGATCTTCGCATGTAATTGAATATTTTTCTCATGGTAATGAATTAGATACTCTAGGCATTTCTAGTCCTTCAGGGACTTTCATGTAAATATTACTATCAAGTGATCTATATAAATAAGCTCTTACAATATCCATAAGAAGCATATGAAGTCCTTCAGAATTTGTCAAGCCTACTAAAAATCTAAGAGTTATTGCATTTACTATATGAGAATATGTCTTTTCATAATTGATTCTAGGTCTTTGCGAGAAATCTTAAGCTACAAATCGTGTCTTATATCTTGCAATCTCATTGTTTTTATTTTGCTTTCATACAAATACCCATTTACAACCGACATATTTTATATTTTCAGGTGTTAGGACTACCAGTCCAAAAACCTCACGTTTTGCAAGTGAATTTTAATTCTGCCTGAATAGCATCTTTTCATTTTGGCTAATCACTTTGATGTCGATAATTTCAATAGATTTTGGTTCTAAAACATCACTTCTATTTATTATATCAATAGCTACTGCATATGCAAACTTTTGATAAATGATAGCTTTATCTCGACTTTATATGTCTCTTATATAGACATAACTTGTTGAAATCTCTTTATTTTCAAGATTTTTTATAATTTCAATATTTTCAAATAATTATTTTTCGGCTGAAGGCAGTTGATTAGTTGTGTCTATTATTTACTTTTGTATCATCATATCTTTTGGTATATTAATTTTAGAAGCACTAACTTGTCTATTTTGCTCTCTTTTCTTTCTAGGATTTTTATCTTTGGAATTGATCAATCTACCATGCTTCTGGCATATACCAGACATATCCACAAAGATATTAGTACATTTTTCATTTGTAACATCAATTCGAGCAGGAGCATTCGATGCTGGTATATGAGATATGGTTACTATTTTTGCATCAGTGAATACGTCTGGTAACTGATTTGCAACATTTTACAAATTAATAATTTTCTTAACTTTAAGATCGCTTTTATTTGTTCGAGGGTCATAATAAGAGATTGATGATGCATTCTATGAAATATCTTATTTTTTCTAACTTTCCTTTTCTCCCCATTAATGCTAGGAACACAGTCTCATCAAATTAACAATCAGAAAAACGTGCTGTAAAAATAACATTTACTATTGATTCAAAACCAACATAAATTTTCAGTCGCCTTTGTGTGCTCGTTTTTGTGTATTGTGGTAGAGTAATTTGAACATATACCACACAACCAAAAAAACATGTTATGTAATTGATAATAAAATTATAGATAATTAAAAGAATAGCCAAAAATTAATTAGCTTAAGAAATAATTTAGAGAGGAAGAATGCTTATATTTCTCACTTTTTTTTTCTTCATATATTATAAGCTTTACAAGCCACCTCTATTTATAGAGTTAGAAATTAAATTAAATATTATATATTAATTATTAAGATAATAAAATAAATAAAATAATAAAATAATTTAAGAGACAATATAAAATAATTAGAAAACAAGATGGGATGATTAAAGTGATAAAAAAAACATCCACTTATTAATATCGTCAATTATTCATAATAATTGGTTCTTTTTTTTATTTGATAAAAGGTTTATCTACTAGTCGTCTATTTTCTTTCAAATACCTTTTACTTTTCTCCCTTTTTATTTTATTTTTAATTTAATTTTATTAAATTTACTAATTGATTCATTTACATAATTTATCAAATTTACTAGTTGATTCGTTTACATAATATCTCAAAAAAAAAAAATATCGCACGATCATATTACTTAAAAAATCTTACATATATTTTTCTTTTTGTATAATTAGATTCTAAGACTAGTAATTTTAATTATATATTCTTTATATTTGAAATTTTTTCATATAAAAAAACTTTTTTTTTAATAATTAAGTGTTATGAAAGACCTTTTGGGCCTAATAACTCAAAAATCATGCTAAACATCTTTCAAATATTCATTTTTCATATGTGAATAAACTTATAACAATATAACCTAAAAAAAATACTATGAAGTAATAAATAATACAAAAATATGTCAAAGACTTGGGTCATGGGGATCTCTAATTTGAGGAGGGGACTTGGGTCATGGGGATTTCTAATTTGAAGAGGGCTTTTGATAAGGTAGAATGTAACCTACAAGTAAGAATGAGCATCAATCGAGTTGGTTGGATTTTAGGGCTCAACCAACCCAACTAATTAATAGTAGTCGAAAAGTTTTTTTTGAAAATTGATCATTAGTAGTAAGTTCGATAGGTTTAACTGTGGGTCTTAGTGACTCAAAGTCACCTGTGATGAATTAAGCCCTACTTGTGTTATACGGTGCGTTTTGTGTGCAGAGTAGAAGAGCTGCCTCATGTGTGGTTCTCCTGTGCACGGGTTTAGGGTTGATATAAAAACTCTTGTTATTAGGGTGCTGTGTAATTTTTCATTCTCTCTCTGCAGTCGGTGTGTTCTAGAGTGTTCTTTCTGTTTTCTTCTCTAGTTCTCTGTACTGATTTCTTTGATCTATTTTGCGAGCCTGTTTTCTGTGATTTTGTTAAAGAGGTGAGCTTTACAGTTTGTAACTTGAGAGAGAGGGATGATCTGAGACTGCTGGCTTGTAACAGTTTCTGCCGATTCTAAAGTTTCTAAGGGATTGACTGAGGGGTTTTGTCTCCTCGCCTTGGATGTAGCCTTTACTGTGTGTAAAGGTGAACCAAGTAAACGATTCTGTTGTTTGTTTGTTCTTGATGCTTGTGTGTGTTCTGGATTGTGGCAATTATTGTTAGGGTTTCAATTTCTAATCTTATTCCATCATAAGTGGTATCAGAGCCTTCATCAGAAAAAGATCGAACAGGTGGTCTCTTTCTTTTCTGTTAAACTTTCTCTTTGATTTCTTGTTTATCAGTTTTAGGGTTACTGTTTGGTTAAGAGTGCCTGTTTCTTGATAGATCGAGTTTCTTTCCTTGTTTTTGTTTAGATCTGGTACTGTCGGTTGTTTAATTTTTTGTGACAGGAAAGATCGGTCAAAGGGAAGTGAACTGAGGTTCTCTTGGAAAACCCTAAGTTTGTGAAGCATGTCGTTTGCCAAGATAAACGTAGAAAAATTCGATGGTAAAGCCAATTTTACCATCTGGAAAGAGAAAATGTCCGCGATCCTGGTACAACAGAAGTGCAAAAGAGCACTTAGTGGCATTGAAACACTGCCTAAGACTCTCAGTGCGGATAATAAACAAGATATGATGGATCTTGCATACAGTACAATAATTCTTAACCTTTCTGATGCAGTGCTCAGAAAGGTTAGAGGTATAAAAATTGCTCCTGAACTCTGGAATAAATTGAACTCTTTGTATTTGGTTAAATCTGTGTCAAGAATTGCCTATTTGAAAGAACAGTTATTTAGTTTTAAAATGGACCCTTTAAAATCTGTTGATGATAACTGTGACAACTTTCAAAAGCTTGTTCTAGAGCTAGCTGATAATGGTGAAGAGTTAAGTAATGAAAATCAGTCGATAATATTACTTAATTCTATACCAGAAAACTTTCAGAATGTAAAAGATGCTTTAAAGTATGGTAGAACTACTATAGAAGTTGAGGATGTTATGAATGCCTTGAAACTTAGGGAATTGGAGATAAAAAACACTGAAAAGAATGGTAAGTCAGAAAGTCTAGTAATTAAAGAGAAAACTAAAACCAAAAAGAAAAAGGATAAGTTTAAAACTGAAAATGGTAAGCCTAATCAATCTAATAACAATGCTCAATTAAGTAATGTAAATAGTCAAAATAATAACAATAGTTCTAAGTATGAGAGAATTTGTTACTATTGTAAAAGGAAGGGTCACATTAGAAGATTTTATAGGAAAAGGTTAGAAAAGTTAGGGCAGAGAAATGGTGAGGTTGGAACAGTCAATACATCATCTCAAGAAGATGATATTGAAGCTCTAACTATAACCAGTACAAGAAACACTGAAGTTTGGATCCTTGATTCAGCTTGTTCATATCACATGACCCCTAACAGGGATTGGTTTGCTAGTTATAATAGCTTAACTGGCTCCAATGTTCTAATAGGTAATAATTCTTCTTGTAATGTCCTTGGTATAGGCACTGTGAGGCTACTATTAGATGATGGAAGGCAAATAGAACTAGGACAGGCTAGGCACATTCCAGATCTTAGGAGAAATCTCATTTCCTTAGGGTTTCTAGAAGAAAAGGGTCTATACCATACTGCAAAAGATAGGGTTCTGAGAGTATTTAAAGGGGACAAATGTATGTTAACTGGTCATAGGGTAAATAGATTATATCATTTAGATGGTAGAGTTGTTACTGGCACAGTTAATGCTACTGTGTCAGCAGCAAATGACACAGTACTTTGGCATAAAAGGTTAGGTCATATAGGGTTTAAAGCCTTAGAACACCTAAGTAGGAAGGGAAATCTGGAAATCACACACAGTTTGTGAAACCAGATTCCTGTGAAGGTTGTATCTTAGTTAAATCACACAAACACAGTTTTACATCATCAAGCTATAGAGCTAAAGAGTGTTTAGAGTATGTACACAGTGATTTGTGGGGTTCTACCTATGTTCCCATGTCTCTGTCAGGTTCACAGTACTTTGTAACATTCATAGATGATTTTTCTAGGAAAGTATGGATCTATTTCCTAAAGAATAAACATGATGTGTTTAAAACATTCTGTGAATGGAAGCTATTAGTTGAAAACTTAAAGGATAAGAAGATTAAAGTACTTAGGACTGACAATGGTCTTGAATTTGTGAATCAACAGTTCAATGACTTCAGTAAAACAAATGGGATTCTTAGACATAGAACATGTACCTATACTCCACAGCAAAATGGAGTAGCTGAAAGGTACAATAGGACCATTTTAAACAAGGTCAGATGCATAATTGTTGAATCTAGTTTAAGCTCCAAATTCTGGGCTGAAGCAGCACATACTGCTTGCTACTTAATCAATAGATCTCCAACATCTGTTCTGAATTTGAAATGTCCTAATGAGGTTTGGAGTAATAAACCTATAACCTACACACACTTGAGGGTATTTTGGATGTATAGCTTACATTCATGATACACAAAGCAAACTTGATCCTAGAGCTAAGAAATGTATATTTTTAGGTTATCCTAGTGGGATCAAGGGGTATAAAGTGTGGTTACCAAAGGAAAATAAGGTTGCTATTAATAGAAATGTTATATTCAATGAATTGTTGTTTCCTAGTACTAACATGCAGGAGTTCAAATCTGAGGTACAATTAGAGAAGTCTCAAATTGAGGTGGAGCTAGACAGGTTTGTACAAACTGATCAGAATCCACCTCAAGTAATTAATGCAGGTGCAGGGATGGATATACAAGTACAGGGCAGGTCAGATGAGTCTGATCAAGAGGAGGAACAACCTGAACAGGTTCCTGAGCCTGAACTGGATAACTACCAGTTAGCAAGAGATAGATAGAGGAGGCAGACCAGAAGACCAGTCAGGTTTGAGGATTATACTTACAATATTGTTAATTCTGAACTGACCTCCTTTGCTCTAGTTACTGCAGCTGCTGTTGAAGAGGATGAATCTCTTGATTATAAGGGTGCAAAGCAGAGTATATACTGGGATAAGTGGAAAAGGGCAATGGAAGAAGAAATGTCTTCCCTAAGGAAGAATAAGACCTGGAGATTAGTACCTAAACCATTTGACAGAAAGATTATTAAATGTAAGTGGATCTTTAAGAGAAAACCACCTATTCCTGGTCTTGAGAAGGAAAGATTCAAGGCCAGGTTAGTTGCTAAGGGTTTCTCTCAAAGAGAAGGTATTGATTACAATGAGGTGTTTAGTCCTGTTGTGAAACATGTTTCAATTAGACTGCTATTATCAATTACTGCTTTGCAGGACCTTGAGCTTGAACAGTTGGATGTTAAAACAACCTTTCTCCATGGTAATTTGGAGGAAGAGCTGTATATGTCACAGCCTGAGGGTTTTGTTGAAAAAGGTAAGGAAAATCATGTGTGTTTGCTGTTAAAATCCTTATATGGACTTAAACGGTCCCCAAGGCAGTGGTATAGAAGATTTGATGACTTTATGCTTAGTCATGATTTCAAAAGAAGTAGCTTTGACCCTTGTGTGTACTATTCTGTTGTGTCTGAAAATGTGTATATATACTTGCTTCTCTATATTGATGATATGTTAATTGCATGCAAGAATATGAATGAGATTATTAAGTTGAAAGGTATGCTTAGTACTGAATTTGACATGAAAGATCTAGGTCCTGCCAAAAAGATATTAGGCATGAACATAGAGAGAAATAGAAGTAAAGGCACACTGTTTTTAAATCAAAAAGATTATATACTGAAATTCCTAAAAACTTTTGATTTAAATAAGGAAAAAATTATTTCTACTCCTATTGGTGCTCATTTTAAGATGTGTTCAACCATTAAACCTTTGAATTTGGCTGAATCAAGTTACATGTCAGGTGTTCCATATCAGAATGTGGTAGGTAGTCTTATGTATGCTATGGTCTGCACACGGCCTGATTTAGCTTATGGGGTGAGTCTGGTTAGCAGATTCATGTCTAACCCTTGTAAAGAACACTGGTCAGCTGTTAAATGGTTGTCTATGTATCTTAAAGGGTCAAGTAATGTTGGTTTGCTATTTAAAAAGTCTGACTGTAATGTGTATGATATTGCTGGATTCTGTGATTCTGACTTTGCAGCAGATCTTGATAAAAGAAGATCTTTGTCTGGCTATTGTTTTACCTTTGCTAACAATGTTGTAAGTTGGAAAAGCAGCTTGCAACATATTGTAGCTTTGTCTACAACTGAAGCTGAGTACATTGCCTTGACTGAGGCAATTAAAGAAGCCATTTGGCTGAAAGGTATAGTTACAGAGTTGGGTCTTCTGAATGGTAAGGTTTATTTGTTTTGTGATTCTCAAAGTGCCATACATTTGAGCAGAAATAATATGTTTCATGAAAGGACAAAGCATATAGATGTTAGGTTGCATTTTATAAGAAATGTGATTGCAAAAGGTGAGGTAAGTGTGGAAAAAATTCATACTGATATTAATCCAGCTGATATTATGACTAAACCTGTTTCTGTTTCAAAATTTCAGGATGCCTTGGGTATGCTTGGAGTTTTGAAAGCCTGAAAGTTATGTTTCTGATTGGTGATTACCCGTGAAGAGACAAATTCCTGATGTCATTCCCTTTTGGAGACTTGGAGTCAAGGTGGAGATTGTGGGTCTTAGTGACTCAAAGTCATCTGTGATGAATTAAGCCCTACTTGTGTTATACGGTGCGTTTTGTGTGCAGAGTAGAAGAGCTGCCTCACGTGTGGTTCTCCTGTGCACGGGTTTAGGGTTGATATAAATACTCTTGTGATAAGGGTGCTGTGTAATTTTTCATTCTCTCTCTGCAGTCGGTGTGTTCTAGAGTGTTCTTTCTGTTTTCTTCTCTAGTTCTCTGTACTGATTTCTTTGATCTGTTTTGCGAGCCTGTTTTCTGTGATTTTGTTAGAGAGGTGAGCTTTACAGTTTGTAACTTGAGAGAGAGGGATGATCTGAGACTGCTGGCTTGTAACAGTTTCTGCCGATTCTAAAGTTTCTAAGGGATTGACTGAGGGGTTTTGTCTCCTCGCCTTGGATGTAGCCTTTACTGCATGTAAAGGTGAACCAAGTAAACGATTCTGTTGTTTGTTTGTTCTTGATGCTTGTGTGTGTTCTGGATTGTGGCGATTATTGTTAGGGTTTTGATTTTTGATCTTATTCCGTCACATTAGCCTATTTTTTGTCGAGTTCGGTTGATTTCAGTAGTAAATGTATAAATCAAAATTGAACAACTCAGTCAGTTTAAACTGATATGACTAGTCGGGTTAGTCGAGTTTTAGATTTTTTGCACATCCCTACCTACATGTAGAGCTTAATGAAGAGAAATTTGAGAGAGAGAGAGAGAGAGAGAGAGAGAATTTGTATTTATCATTCAATGAATCTAATCATTATATAATGATTTCTTTTTTATAGAATTCTTGCACAATAAATCTAACTAATTCAATCACAAGATCCATTCAATTTGCTAAGCACTGATTTACAGCTAGTCAATAACTAACTCGGTATTCTTCACTCTCCTTCACGTGATTAGCCCTTTCCTCACTTTCTGGGCTGGTTGGATTAGCTAGTCCGGTTGATGGACAAACCACCCCCCTCCCCCCCTTTCCATCCCACCATTAACATCTTCCTTGTCTCAAGGAAGAATTCTAGAAATTGGGATAGTATAAAGACTTCATCTTCCCAAGTTACCTCCTCTACTAGTAAATTATGGATTAAAATATGCTTGATCTGTTGTTTGCTCCTAGAAATAATTCTTGAATCCAGTATGGCCAAGGATTCCACTTTGAATTCTCCTTTCTTTGTTACTTGAGTCAACTCAGTTGATGCTTGAATTTTGTTTCCCACATATCTTTTAAATAGAAATATGTGGAATACAGGATGTATAGTAGGAGGGTCAGGTAAGTCCAACTTGTAGGCTACTGATCCCACTTTAGACAAAACTTTATAGGGATAAAAATAGTTGGCAGAAAGCTTCAAACATCATCTAACAACCAAGGAGCTCTGTCTGTGAGGTTGGAGCTTAAGGAAGACCATATCACCTTCCTTAAATTCCCTCTCAGTGTGTTTTGCATCGGCTAGTTGCTTCTATCTATTCTAAGTGAGTGCCAATTATTCCTCAAGTAAATGTAGCATTTTTTTCTTTCTCCTGCAAAAAAAAATTTCAATAGAAGCCACAAATGTACCAGCAGTGGGAACAACAGGGAAATGATCTGGAGTAGAGCCATAAAGCACTTGGAATGGGGTCATTTTCAACTTGAATGAGTCTTGTATCACCATTCGGCCAAGGCTAACCAACGAACCCAGCTTGTTTGCTTATGAAAGCAAGTACATCACAAATAGCTCTTAAGCACTTGGAATGGGGTCATTCCCCATCCTTTTTATAACACTGCATCACCTCCTCAATCCATAATGGTACCGCTGTTGAAGTCACAACACAATAATAAGCCTTCTCCTCGTCCGTCCAATCCTCTCTTGATAAGGCATCCACAACCTTATTATCCACCCCTTTCTTGTAAGCAATATTGTAAAATTGTGTTCACTCGTTCCTGAAGCAAATATTTTATACTTTGGTGATCGATTTTGATCACAAAGTGTGTGTTCTCTAAATAGTGTCGCAAATTTTTCACCACAAACAGAATCGCCAGTAGTTCCTTCTCATAAATGGAGAGCCCTTGAGTTATGGGACCTAAAGCTTTACTGAGATAAGCTTTACTGTAAGAGAGAGAGAGAGAGAGAGAGAGAGAGAGAGAGAGAATTTGTTGTATTGATCACTCAATGAATCCAATCACTACATAATGATTTCTTTTTATAGAATTTTGCTCAACAAACATAACTAATTCAATCGATCCAATGACTCAATTCGCTGAGTACTCCCTTACAGTTGGTCAATGATTAATTCAATATTATTCACTCTTCTTCATGTGATAAGCCTTTTTCCTACCTTTTGGGCTGGCTAGATTAGTTGGTCTAGTTGTTGGAGATGTTGTGGCCATCTGCTCAGACACAAACTTCATAGTGCCAGCTTTCGCAACCATGCCATCTTTCCTAGATGTTTGGGTCTTCATAAATGGCTAGTAAAATGCCTATACTTCACATAACCTTTTAAATCAATGAGCCAATAACTCTACACCATTAAATATGAAAAATAATGTCTATTTATCACATCAAGCATAAAAATAAATTCCAATAAAAATAATTCAAAATAGACTAATTATAATTATTTAAAAAAGGGAGTTATGGAAAATGATTTGATTAACCTACAAAGTATTCAAAATTAACTAAAACATCTAAATTATACCTCAACTAACAATTCCAAGTCTCAACTTGTAAATTGCAAAATTTTAACAATCTAATAATTCTATAAATCTTAGCAAATAAAGCTTTTCTTTTAGTTTATTGGTTAGCAAATTCTTTTTATTAGGCAGAAGGTATAAAAAAGCTCTTAATATTTTCATGTAGATGTAAATACAAGTTTAATATTTATTTTGGCTCATTTACACTCTTAAAATTTTAAAAAGATGACAAATTAGTCATTCTATCAATAGAAAATTAACTAACGTTAATTTTTTATTTAGTTTTTCATTAGAAATTATAAATGTACCTATTAAATTTGCACAAAATTACAAATAACCACTGGATTTTTTTTTGTTTAACTATGCACTAAAATGATATTTGTACCTATTTATAAATAAATCAAACATATTTAAGAGCATTTTATACTAAATAATATTTTAATTAAAATTATTATTTAATATTTCTTCTAATAAGCTTTTAAAATTATTAATTCACATTATATATATACATATTGTATGTGTTATATCATTATGATGATATATTTAAGGAATTTTCTTAAAAATCTTAAAAAATAAAAATATTTTTAAAAAATCTATTTTTAAAAATTACTTTTAATTTTTAATTTTAAAATTAAAAATTGATATTTTTAAAATAAAAAATAATTTCAATTGATTAATTATAGGATATATTTTTAAAGCTAATTAAAATTTGATATTTTAAAAATAAAAAATAATTTCAATTAAAAATTAGGAGCAATTTTTTTAAAAAATTGATATTTTCCAATTATTTTTATTTTTTAAAAATTTTAAGAAAATATCTTAAATATATCTTCATAATGATATAACTTATCTGATGCAATATATATAGATATATAATGTGAATTCATGATTTTAAAAGTTTATTAAAAGTAGTATTAAATAACAATTTTAATTAAAATATTATTTAATATAAAATACTTTTAAATATATGTGATTTATTTATAAATAGATAAAAAAATTATTTTGGTGCATAATTAAAAAAAAAATAGTGTCAATTCTCAATTTCTTACATATTTAAGACATACTACACAATAGTTAATGACAATTAACTTTTCATTGAAAATAAATTAATTTATTAGTTTTTTAAAATATTAAGGATAACTTTCCATTGAAAATGAATTAATTTACCAATTTTTTAAAATATTAAGGATAAAAATAAGTCAAAACAAACATTAAACTTGAATTCATACCTGCACGCAAGCTTCAAGAACATTTTGTACATTCTCCATTTTTATTATGTTATTTTGAATATCTAAATATTTTTCCTAAATAAATTAAGCATTAAAAATTAATTATTGGAGATCTGATTTAGTCATTTCATCAAATGCAAAAGGTGAAATAGAATATATTTAAAATATGTGAAGGGTATTTAACTATTTCCAATGCTAATATCTACTTGAAATCTTCTCACAATCAAAATTATATATGTAGGCTTTAGGATAAAGCAAAATGATAAAGTAAAATCGACATCTCTATTTTAAAGCAAATAAGTTTTCCCAATATAATCGATGTACAAATCATTCTTATTCATTTATTGGGTAATAGATTATATATGTATATATAACTAAAAAAAATATTCTAGTTCACGGTTTGACATGAGAATGTCAAGCTAAAGGAGGCTAGACAAAACTCCTTCAATGCCTAAAAGAACATGTACAACTGATCAGTTCACAGGATTATGCAAGCTGCAAATGGAAAGACTAAAAATGAAAATCCATCAACTCTTTCAAAACTTCAAGCCAGAATGAATGGCTACCACTCCTTCAACAAGATTTTCATATTCAATTTTCTGAAACCCTGCATCTGCTATCATTGAAGCAAATCTGTCCTGCATTCATCAATAAACATGCATTATAAGCAAAAGTAAAGAACAAAAATAAAAAGACAAAAGAATTATGAACAATCTACCCTGAATTCTCTCTCGCTCTTCTCTCTCTTTCTCTAGGCCTTCTTTTTGTGAGATAAGCAAAAAGCGAACAAAGGCTCTGAAAGAATTGTAGACTGCTACCCTTCCTCTCCCAAGGAATGTTTCCAGAAACATCTGAAGGCCGACATTCATTTTATTCTGATTATACTTTTCACAGGCATTATACATTGCCTAGTAAAACAGCAATTCAAGGTAGCACATCCAAAGCTTTACTAGTGAGCCCTCATTGCTCCATCTACTTTAGCCCAGCTAGATTCACCATAGCATTGTGTCCGACTACTCGGCAATTGATATGTGCATGAAAAACAAGAGCTATATAAAGTTTCTGATTGACCAATAAATCCATTTAGAAGGGATGTATCTTAGCATGAGTGCTGAGCATTCAACAATATTATGTTGGGTTTATCTGAAGTAAGTTGCTGAACAAAAGGATCTTATTCAAATCCAGTATGACCTTGGTGAAAGCCTTTTAGTAATAAAAATTTGTTTGATGCAAATACTATAAAGATGA
The DNA here is from genome assembly GCA_947685225.1 of Garcia nutans. Taxonomy (NCBI): domain Eukaryota; kingdom Viridiplantae; phylum Streptophyta; class Magnoliopsida; order Malpighiales; family Euphorbiaceae; genus Garcia; species Garcia nutans. The sequence continues at coordinate 6,267,706 of CANTUV010000003.1, read as the reverse complement.
ACTAGCAAGAAAAGTTTCTTTTATTTTTATTTATTTTTTATGCATATATTTTCTTATCCAGTGCTAATAATAAAGGACTTGTTGATGTGGCAAATCCATGATATACATACAAGTGGATAATGCATTATCACAAGGTCCAAAATGATAAATAAAACTTGAGTACAAGTATATTTATAATGCACACAACACTTGGATTGAGAATTCAACTTCACATGTTTAAATTATACATTTCAATGCATTCAATCCATGGTTTGTACCATGTCACTGGCATGTACATACAAAGTACATCGGCGGCGATAATGGAATCTGGATTCTTAAGGTAACAAAGGAGATTCTTGTGTAATTTTATTTTAAACTAAGTATAGCTTACTTTGCAAATCACAACCCTCTGTGAATTGGAGAAGCTTTGACTCTACGGTAAAAAAGCAGTCACCTAAACAATATGCTGTTACTCCAATTTTTAGGTGCAATGATGCATCTGCTATGTTCTTGAGAAATTTAAGGGTTTGAGGATCAAATAATGACCTGAGTTGGAAAACGAAGTATGCTGTCAACTAAGTATTGATAAGACTCCCGATCACCTGCAACTAGCTCTCCTAGAGCAGGAATAATTGAGAACGAATAATAGTCGTACCTGCAAGACGAGCAGCAGTAACAGGATTAAGTAACTTTAGAGTTCAGAAAATAATAAAAGTACCAACAGAACAGGGGCGAAACCAGGACACCGGCGAAGGAGGGATAAAATTTTCAAGCAAAAAAAAAATACATACGAATTTATATTCAATTTTATTTTCATATTAAAAAATTAATACAAATAATTGGTATTAATATTTGTATTCAATTTTATTTTTATATTAAATAATAAACTATTGAAATTTTTATTATTTTTATTTCAATATCTAAATTTTATTTTCAAAAATTACATAATATAGATTATTTTTTAAATAATATTTATATATATTTTGAGATATTTTTTAAAAAATATTTAAACTAATTATTTTTGATAAATTTATATGATATAATATTTTTTATAAAATAATTAACTTAATCACAAAACTTTAAACCCAATTCATAACCAAATTGTAAAATAATTAACCTAATAATAAAATTTTAAATTCTCATTTCATATCATAGTCAAATTATAAAATAAGTAACCTAATAATCAAAACTTAAATTCTAATTCATAATCAAATTCTAAAATAATTAATCTAATCATTAAAACTATACACTAAAACTAAAAAAATTAAACTTTAAATTAAAAAATAATTATAAATAATTATAATAATAACATTATCAAAACAATAAATTAAAAACTAAAAATTAATCTTAAAAAAAAATAAATATACATACACACACAAATATATATAACTAGTAACTACTATATATTATATTATATTATAAATTAATTTTATATTACTTAAGCTTTATTAATTTTATGTATATAGAATTATACATATACATTTGTATATACATATATATATATGTATATAGGAACCAATGAGATAATCATATAAGTATTATTAATTTATGTATTTATAAATATAGATATACATATGCATATGAATTAGGAGGGAAATTATATAAATATTATAAATTATATATATATACATATACATATACATGTATATATATATATGTATATGTATATAGGAACCAAAGGGGGGGGGGAGCATAGACCCCCCATGCCCCCCCTTGGTTCCGCCCTTGCAACAGAACAAATGAATAGAATGCTAAACTTCAGAAAGACCAGCTAGAAAACTGGTGCACTAATAATTCCACAATGAGCGGGGTTTGGGGAAGAGTCGGACACATTGAGTCTTTGTACGCGGCCTTCACTTGCAATTAATTGCAAGAGACCGTTTTTACGACTCGAACCCGTGACCTCAGGTCACACGGCGACAACACTTACCATTGTGCTAAGGCTCCCCTTCTCCAGAAAGAATTAAAAACTAACTAAAATTTAATAACTTGAAACTTCAAGCAAAATAATTGGATAAAACTTATCAAAAGTACATCCATCAAATGTCAAGTCTTCCTTGTTCCTGCTCCTAGTTTCTTACTTGGTTGTCCTAATTTTTGGCAATTTATACTTCACTGGTGCAAAATCAGCAAATTAGTAAAAGTACCATAATTCCATAAATACTGAGCTTTGAATGGAATTTCAATATTATCTTAGTTTTAAAAATTTCATCAAATTTGTCCCAGAATTTGTAATTGGTAGCAATCATTTCCAGGGGTACCAATCATGTAATGAGACTATGAAACTAGCACTAAATTGCATGCTGACCTGATTAGGCTAGTGTAGGGAAAGTAGGATTTGACCTACTGAAGAGGAGCCCAGTCAAAACTGTCCAATAACAGAAGTGATAGTTCTCTTATTGAGAGAAAGAGAGTAGAATTATGGGGTTAGAGACCTTCAGATATGCGCAGTTAATTGTCACATTCCTATTCAACTTGTCCAGCCATTTTAGCATGCCAATTTCAGCACCTTGTATAATGTACCTCATGGCATGAGGCCTAACCAGTATCCGCAGATATAAAACAATAAAATTAAAGTTTAGCACAGTGTTTATGATTTTCCGCTATCTAGTACTTGTAGATTAATTTGCTTCGCACCCAAACAGATCTAAAAGTTGCTTTTAATAAGATGGATGAAAATTCAGGTTGAAAGTTGAAACATTGCTAGCACCATAGCAAGGAAATAAGTTGTGATGGATGAAAATTCAGATTGAAATTTGAAACATTGGCAGCACCATAGCAAGGAAATAAGTTTAGTATAAATAGGCTACAATTCATCTAATGGTGAAAAAGAAAAAGAGATCACCGATTAGCGTTCTGTTGAATATATAATGAATTTACTTACCTCCCACTCCTGGGTAGATAAAATTTTTTCACTTAAATTTTACAAATTCCATTGATTGCCAATCCTGCTTTAGAATATTAGGATATCAATTATTGCATTGTACTAACAATTAATGGCAACGATGTGTTGTGGGAAGTGGACAAGTTTTGTCTCCCCTTAGAGGCTAACAGTCATACTCGCATAAAACCTAGAGTGGTGAACTTTAAATTTAAGAGTTTCTCTCAAGTCTTTTATATATAATATGGATCATTGCTGTTTTATTGCATTTTTTTAATATTATTATGACATTTAATATAGATCATAATTGTTGCTGTGATATTATTTCATTTCTCATAGTATTTTGACATTTTTACACATTTTCTATGTAACTTTTCTAGAAATGCACTATATTGGGGTATGCCAAAAAAGTGATAAGAATATAACTGTTATGGATGCCTTTGTGGACCCTATCAGTTCTAGATGTGATAGCTGATTTTTAATTTTAATTTCTTAGATTTTCTATTTTAATTAATTAGGGTTCCTATTTATTATTGAATTTCCTATTTAATGTTGGATTATTTTCTAGAATAAGTATATTTATTCAGGAAGCCTAAAGTATAGTTTAGGATGTTTAAAGTATAACTTTCCTATTTATGTTATAGGGCTTATCCCATTTAAAGGATCTTATATCTAAAAGAATTACAGAGTTTTGGAGCTTCCTATTAACAAAGTCCAAGGTCTAAGCTCCCTTTGATGAGCTTAAGTAAGGGAAAGTCAATTGACTTGGATTTCCTAGTCAATCATCTTGTAACACAATCCTTTTTCTGTAACTATAGCAATAGCATGGATTAAGAAAAATTGCAAAGAATTTCTCCCTCTAATACACATTGAGATTGAAACAATATGAAAATTTGAAGTCAATACATAAAATTGACATTATATATAACATAAAAATTAATAACCTCCAAGTGCAAAATGCAGTAATTTGATAATGATTTTCATTAGAAAACTACTATGAATAAGTCATGTTTTTAATATGGCAAAGGGTGTGCGTCATCAGTTAAAGACTTAGGGCCTGTTTGGTTTAGCTGTTCATAGCAGTTGGTAGCTGATAGCGGTTGCTGATAGCTGATTGCTGGTGGCGGATAGCTGGTAGCTGATTCGGGTTAGTGTTTGGTAAAAATACAATAGCTGTTGCAGTTTGAATGCAAAATTACCAATAAGCATATCATTATTTAATAAATATTAATTTTTATTTTATTTTAATAGGGTTAATATAGTCTTAATATGAATCAGCTATTAGCTGATATGAAAAAGCTCCGAGTAGGAGCTTATTGAAACAGCAGCTGTTTGGGGTTCTTAACAGCTATCAGCTGCTGTTTTAAAATTTTACCAAACATCAAATTTTACCAAACAGCTGCTGTTTGGGGTTCAAACCTCTATCAGTTGCATCAAACAGCTAAACCAAACACCCCCTTAGTTGTGCCAGAGATACTCACAAGTCTTTGAAAACAGGAACTTCCACAAGACTCAGTTCAAGGCAAATGAATCTTCCTCCTCTTTTCAATACCCTAATAAACAAAAATATAGAAGTTTGAATGATCTAAAATGAATAATAAATTGATGAAAAGAAAAAACATATCTGAAAAAATGCCTAACAAAAATTTCACCAAATGATCATGAATATCCATACATACGAAATTCATACATAATCTATATTAGCAGCCAACATCTCCATGACTACATCTGATCTTAGATGTCTAAGAAAATTTGAAAGTAGAGTAAGAGTATTAGAACTTCAAGATAATAGATAGATCTAATTATCTTAACAATCGCAAAGGACAATCAAGCAAACAAAATAGAACTCCTAGCCTCACAATATCAAGATCGATGGCTCACACTTTCTAGTTAGGAATTGCATGATGCAACTAAAGAGGCATCATTGTCAAGATTTTTTTTTCACTAAAAAATTTATTAATGAAGCAGTGAAAAAATGATATTTACAGAACTTGTATAACTCCTTGATTCCTAATCAGCATGATATTTGGACCCCCGAAAAAGCATAAAGAGCTCTCTTTCAATAGACTGCTATCCTGCGATGCTAACTAGGACTTCTGATAAAAAATTGAAACATAGATTGACTAGATTAAAGATCCAAAACATTTCATGCAGCCCATAAATTACAATAATACCCTCAAATAAAAATTTAACTCATAGCTAACTTCAATTAACATAAATTAAAAAAGAAAAATCACATGACTAGGAAAGACATTGCAGTGCCCCAATCGCCTATTTGGTTCTGCAAGTGGCTAATGGTTGAGTGGAAAGCAGCAAGTTGCTAACAACCAATGGATCAATTGATTGTAAGAAAATAGAGAAAGAGAGGGAAATCTTAGAGAGAAGTTTGAGAGAAGAAAACTTGATGTATATTGCTCAAATACAATTAGTTTATATACAGAAAAAAAAAGTACACAGCCAGCTATAATCATACAACCAGCCCATCATACAACTAGCCAATTCCTAATCATTTTACAATCATACAACCAGCCCATACCTATAACTAATCATTCTACAATCATATAACTAGCCCATTCCTACAACTAGATATCTCAAAACTAGAGCATGCAGATCATATGCTCCAAGCTTGTTTAATATGATTGCAACGGGACGAAATCTTTCTCAGTGCACTTTAACTTCAAGCTCTTCCAGAACCTACGAGTTAGTCATGTAACTCGCTAAGCATTAGAATGCCCAGTGGATACTTTAACTATAAATGGAAACTCACATGCAGTCATACACAACTTATTTCAAGCATTACCTTCATCTTACAATTTTATCATGCATAAACATAAATTCAAGGTTCACACATAAATTTTGGTCTTTATACTTCCTATACACATATATGTAAATAAGTTCCATTCATTTCGTTATGTCTGGTATACAACACATTCAACCAGCGAGAACAAACATTAGCTTTACTAGGTTATGCGAAAAAACTAAGCAATAAGGATCTGTATATCTGGATAAACTTTATAAGTTGTATACAGGCACTAAGGCCTCATAATAACATTCTGACGGCCCAAGGCTGGGTTTTCCACATGTATGAGCAGTACGCAATAATATGATGCATCATATCCTTATATACTAAGTTTTGTCCCTAACCTTGTAGAGCATTGACACAAAGCATAACAACACAATCAATCGCATATATCACATGCACAACTGGATATTCTTTTAGTATTCCATATCTGTATATCCGCATATAGCGTTTATGTCCATATTACTTCTCATTCTTCTTTGGTTATTTCATACTTTCTTTAAATATACATATAAAGTTCATAATTGCTCTTTTCATGCCTTTATATACCCTCATTCCGTGAGTATCGATCCTAATTTACGCTTATAAACTCGATTTATGAGTGAAAATGCCAATTTAGAGTTAAAAGAGCATGAATTGCATAAGTTAGGGTCAACACGCCCAGGGACACGGGCGTGTCCTTGGTTGCATTGCACCCACTGCCCTTTTTCCCATTTAACACGGGTAGGAACACGGTCGTGTTCCTCCCCAGATTAAGCTACTGGAGTTTTGGAGGTTTAACACGCCCAGGGACACGGGCGTGTCCTTGGTCGTGTTGCCTCTAAACTTTCCCAGATTGATGAACACGCCTAGCAGCACGGGCAAAAATGCTGAACACGCCCAACAATATGCCTGTGTTGCTACCTGTGTTCAGCTTCTGCTAGTGTTTCTGCAGAATTTCTGCCCTGTTTTCCATCTTTCCTTTCATCCATCCTTTAATTACCCATTCATAACTTGTATCCCAGCATTAACACATTACACGACTCACCAACATACCAATTTTCTCAATAATATCATAATCATCATTATCAATATCACAATCATCATCAACATTAACACAAGAGCAAACACATACATTGACAAAGGATTTATTTGATCTCTTTTTTGAATCAAATGAAAATGCACTGCTATGTTTAGTTTCTAATCAACATTTTATTAATTTTAGTTATTTAATTTTGTATTTTTTGATACTTTGAAGCAAATGGATTATACCATCCTTAGACCATCTTCTTGTATTTTCATTAATCTCAGTACTTCAATGCGTGGTAACTTGATGTTATTGCCAACACCGAGCTCGTTGATTATGCTCTAGTTCGTGGTACTATGGTAATTCATCCTTATGGATTTACTATTTGGGAGGCAATACATGTACTATACTTATTTATTGTGTTTTGAAATTGATTTTGTAGTTGTTTTGACTGAGATGTGTGCTTTTTAATTTCTGGGCTATGATTGAAATTTTAAGATTATTTGAATGTTAAGTTTAAGGAGACTGGTCATAGAGATATGAATTTTCCTCAGGTGTGATTCTAATGCCTCCTTTTTGGTCTCTGAGAAAGATAAAGAATTGCATTAACTACTATATAGATAGATGTTATTGCTTTTTCTAATATCTGCTTATGGATTATGGCTGCAGTTTATACCTTATTCATTTATAAAAAAAAGAGGCTAGTTATGTTGAGGCCTTCAGTCTTGAATTGGCCTTGGTAACTGTTGCGGGAGGAAAGGAACTTGAGGAAAAACTTATGGTAAGTTAATTCTGAAGGAGAAATTACCATTTGTATTTACCTTTTCATTGTGGTATTACTCCTTTTGCCTGCTAAAGATAGTTCAATTCTATGATAAAACATGACTCAGGTTTTGGCTTTGATTGCTGTACTTCTGAGATTATGGCAGGTTTGACCTACTAGTGAAACTATAGTGAATCATATCTTTTTTTGTGTTTGTTTGACGTAACTAATGGAGAATTTTTTTTTTTCAGGTGGAGCGGCGGAAAAGATGACTAGTACTTGGCCAAAATTGGGAAGAACATGATTTCTATCTATGAAACTGAGACTTTTAGCCCTATCGATAAGAAGTCTTTGAAAGTTGAAAATGTTTTGGACTTCAGTTGGTCCCCAACTGATCCCATTCTTGCACTTTTGTTCCTGAACTTGGTAATCAACCTGCTAGGGTGAGTACTGTTGTTTTAGGACTGATAGACTTTAATTCTCTAAGTCCACTTTGACATGTTTTTGCAATTATAAAATTTTCAGGTGTCTTTTGTACAAATTCCAGTACAGAGGAGTTGAGGCAAAAGAATATTTTCAGTGTTAGTGATTCCAAAATGTATTGGCAAAGCAATGGGGATTATCTTGCTGTCAAAGTTGAAAAATATACAAAAACAAAGAGGACTACATTCACCGGTTTTTTGAGCTTTTTCGAGTCAAAGAAAGGGATATCCCCATTGAGATTTTGGAGTTTGAAAACAAGAATAACAAAATCATTGCCTTTGCTTGGAAGCCAAAAGGCCATCGATTGGCTTTTATTCATGGGGATAGCCCAAGGCCCGATGTCAGTTTTTACTCAATGAGAACTGCTCATAATACTGGTCGGGTTCAGAAGCTCATCACTCTCAAAGGAAAATAAGCAAATGCTCTTTGCTGGTCACCAGCTGGCCACTACATTATACTTGCTGGGCTCAAGGGTTTTAACGGACAGTTGGAGTTCTTCAATGTTGATGAACTGGAAACTGTGGCAACAAATGAACATTTTATGGCGATATATATTGAATGGGATCCTACTGGAAGGTAAGAAGATTGTTAATTTTGGCAGAGCTGACAAAGGATTCATTTGAGCTTTGTTTTGAATCAAATGAAAATGCACTGCTATATTTAGTTTCTAATCAACATTTTATTGTTTTTAGTTATTTAATTTTGAATTTTCTGATACTTTGGATCAAATGCATTATACCATCCTTAGACCATCTTTTTGTATTTTCATTATGGTTATGATGTTGCCTTTTTGTAGGTATGTTGCAAGTTCAGTAACTTCAGTTCATCGTGAAATGGAAAATGGTTTCAATATCTGGTCTTTCCATGGCAAGCTACTTTATCGGATACTCAAGAATCATTTCTTCCAGGTAAAGTTAATCTTGCTTGCGACTGTCAAGTAGTATTGCATCTATGGAATGTGGCATGTAACCTTAATCATGTTTTATTATTATGGTTATTGTTCTTGTTTGCTTGTGATTCATTAAAGATAATTTTTTTAGGTTAATGAGTAACGATTGCTGATCATGAAGCCTTTATTTTTTAATCTTTAACCACATGATTAATGTTTTAAACTTTATTTATATTCTGTTTCTTTAAAAATATTTATTGTTCTTCTTAAATCAAGTATCAAATCTTAAAGGGTACATCTAATAAAAACTAGAGTGAGTATTGTACGTTCAAGCATATATCATAATTCCGGTCCATCTTGATCTTAAAAAAAAACCTAGAGTGAGTTATGTTACAAATATTTTATTTTCTGTCTTTTCTCTTAGTTAAAAATATATTATTATACTTTTAAAATATCAAATTTCACTAATGTCCTTTCAACAAAAAATAATATTATGATAATAGAAAAAAATAAAAGTCCATTACCCTTTATTTTAATATTTGTTTATTTTTGTTATATATGTATACTTTCAGAACATGTAGAAGTGATTAGTGATTGAATTTTATAGATATTATGTCCCTTATTTTATATTGAACTTCTTTTTTTTTTTAAAATTTCCAAAATATGAGAATCCTTAAATTGCATTTGTAAGTATTAAAAATTACTTAAGAAAATTATTTTTTATTTTATCAATATAAATAATTATTTTCAATTTGAACCTTATTTTTAAAGAAAAAAAAATCAATATTGTCCACCTTAAATAAATTTTTTGGCTTTGCCCCTGCTAGCTGCTAAACTCTATCGATTCAAAACCGAAAGCTACAAGCAATTTGTTGTCGTGTGTGATGATCAAATTTACAATGAGACCTAGATGGAGTGCCGACATCAACTAGTTATCGAGAGAGTGCCCCATCTAAGAGCATCTCCAATGTTAATGTAGATTGCAGCTGATGTGTCGAGTAAAATAGAAAGTGTGAATGTTTACGAAACTGATCGTTTATTTATAGAGGTTCACTTTTAAAAAACTCTTTTCAATGCAACATCTTTCATTTCCTATTTTCTTTTATTTTTCGGACTCACAATTTCTTATAAGCCAATCAAGTAATAATATTATTGTGGATATTGTCTAGCCGATCATCTAGAAATAGAAAGTCTGCTAAAAGATGTCTATTGACAAGTCAGCTTGACAATCAAATAGACATCAGCATTAGAGACCATTTTTTTTTAAAAAAATTCTATTTTTTTGACGTGGCAATTAAATATGAGCAATCTGTTAGTTTATATGCCCTAGGCCATTAATTTGGACCTTATGTAAATCATTTTATTTAAATTAATAAAGAGATTTTATAATCATTATTGTTTATTTGTATGTTGCATAATAATGATTGATATCCCTGGTTATTTATTATTATAGAGATAATAATAAAATAAAACTAGTATGAGTATTGATTGATAATCAAGAGTTGATTATGTGTATAGTGATACAATTCAATATCATAGATACTTGTTAGAGAGCAGTGTATTGGATAGACCCATACTGAGATCACTACATGGGTTAGTATCATAAGTGAATCTTAAAATAGATATGAATTAATTCTTTAACTTGAGATTGTCATTGTTTCCAACATAAGGACTATCATGTTTTGACATAATCAAAAGTTATCTTTAATCGGATAATCATAAAGGTTATGATTGAGTATAATAGGAATTATGTAGTGGATATTGAGCAATCAAGATAGAATTTGTCCCTCTCTCTGAGAGAGATATCTTCTGGGCCCCTCGATAAGTGAGACTGAGAAATGCATGGACATGCTCAAATGAATTCATAGTGTGATCAATGTTATAAGGAAAAACATATTAAAAAAAATATATAACACTAGTGATGCAAGTACCACAAAATTTGAGCTATAACATTCAATGATCATTACCTTCAGAAGTTCCAGCACCGTGCTCATCAGCTGAGATATCATGCTCTTCAGCAGTACTAGCAGCAACTTCATTTTCGTTCTCTTCAAAATCTGAAGATCTATCACTATACTGCTGATAAGTAGAGCCAATGCTCCGCTCAATTTGGTAGTCCTCTTCAATCTCACGATGCTGATCTACTTCCTCATGCTCATCAGCATTTTGGTGGTCCTCTTGATCTACTTCCTCTGGAAAAGGAGGTAGAGCCACCAGGTCTTCTTCCTTCCTGTCAATGAACTCTTGTATTATCATTAGGTGTTCATGCTCCCAATTTCTTGATCCACCCCTCCTGCACTTATTAGATGCTTTAACATTGCTTCTGAGTCTTATTTCATTCTCATGCAAGTGCTGGAGACCCAACTGCTTTCTACAGTCCTCATGACTATAGAAGAAGAGCTGCTCCATGCAAATCAGCGGGAAATGACCGCCACACCACTTATATTGTTCCAAAAAGTAAGGATCTGAGATCTTTACTCGTTTGTACGGCCTCCATAAAACCTACAGAAACATAGAGAGAGAGAGAGAGAGAGAGAGTTTTGATAAGCAAAGATGATGAAGAAGAAAAAATATATCAAAGAAAAGCCATAAAGAACTCAAACCTTTGTGGCCTTAGTTGCATTCAACTTATGAGAGTTATTCTTAGAAGGTAACTCCAATAGTTTTGACCAGCCAACAGCAAGTGGTACAGAGTCCGACAACTTAGGTCTTTCAACAAAAAAAGCTTTGACAACTTTCAGAAGATGCTCCAAGGAGAAAACCTCGAGTAAAAAAGTGATAGTAGCCAAATATTTTCCTAGGCTGTCACTTTTACTCCCTTTTCCCCGCCCTTCTTTCCCTTTCATCAACTTTCCATTCTTCAATCTCTCCAAACCTACATGGATGTGGGACAACATGGCTGACCCCCAGGCATAATCATCAAGAGTTGATACATCCTCTAGCATACCTAGAATGTCTCCTTGAACTCCATCTTGTAGAATTGGAAAAATGACACAACCAAGCACATATAACACATAAGCCCTGACATGTCTATCAATGTCAGTGCACTCAGGTTCAACTATCTCAAATTCTTCTCTCAACCATTTGAGACTAAGTATTGTGCTGTTTTCTTCTTTGGGATGCTTTCCCAACAATCTATCACAATCTCCATTACTCTATTGGCACTTCCAGTAACTGGTTTCCCATTAATGGGAAGTCCAGTCAAATACAAGATATCTATCAACCCTAAATGCAACTTCTTGCCATTTATATCAAAACATCCATCTTTATACTGGTTGCAAAGAAAAGTAAGAAAATGAGAATCTGCATGAACATCTTTAAGGTTAGACACATACTTGTAAATTCTTGAATATTCTATATTTTACACTCTTATTTTACATCTCTTGTTCCAAACAAAGCCTAAAGTACCAAATCGAGCGATGTTTCATTTAACAATGCGAACTTGTTAGTCTATTAGTATCGGTGAATGCCATTATTATAACTTGTCACTTCACCAAGTCTATTAGTACTAGACTAGTGAACACCATTATTATCACTTGTCACTTCACCTCTGAAATCTCAAATTTTTGAGTTTTTCAATCCATCAAACCCTATAACTTACAGTGTAAGATAACTTTTAAGTTTTAACCAATTTCTCAATAGTTTATAAATATTTGTTGTCAAGATCCACATTTAAGGTTCGAAAATAGTTAGTAAAATTTAGTTGCAAATTCATTTTAAATGATAGTACCATTTTTTAAAAAAAAATTTGCGAATTTTTATTTTTGATGTCCGACTATTTAAAAAGAAATTTTAAAACATGGGAAGAGGATGGTTTTTCTTCGAAAAGGAAAATGGAGAGAACAGAGATAGAGGTGGTTTTCAGCTAGCATATGGGAAACAAATAGCTGGTTTTTACTTTTTACAATGGGTTAACTATAATTCTATTCTTGACTGGATCGTGAGCATATATGAAATCAATCGAAAGCATTGTTGTTAAGGAAACAATCAATATGTCACCTGCCATACCCTCCAACAGAGCCCCGTAGGGAATTCAGGATGTGTAATGGCCGGGCCCTGCAGGGAATGTTCGGAGTCTTTCTTCGTAAGGAAGACTGACCTAATCTTGCTTACCAAAACAGATATGAATGCGTGCTTCCAGCTAAGTGAATGAGCGACTAGGATAAAAGGATAACTGCAGTGCCCGTTACGAGAATGAAAAAAGTCCCAGCTCGACTCGAGACCAAGATTCCTAACAACTCGCACCAATAGCGGCACTGAACAGCCGGAGATTGATTGAAAAGGCAGCCCAGCCACCCCTACCCCCCTAGCCGCCTACCTACTCGTGCTCGTAGCTCGATTGGGGGCCAAGAGTGTGGTTTGGTGGAAAAATAGAAGTCGTCCATCTTAAGTGATACGTGAATTGCTCAGTAGTGGTCTATAAAATATTTTTTGATGATTTGAATTTTTGAACATTATAACTTATTTTGTTAGGATTAATATGTATTTCTGAAGTTATAATTTTTGTTTCTTTTTCTTTTGTAACTTCTTTTTATTTGATTTAGAATTATCTTTCTTCTAGAAGAAAGAGTCCCTTAGATATGATGCAAAATAGATCTTGTTGTATCCTTGATCAGATATTTCTCTATGAAAAATACGAATCGGAGTTTGAAAAAGGGGAAGGAGAAGAAAAAACCTGATCTTGTCTGACAAAAACCTTATCCGAAGTAGTTTTCTCCTTTCTGGAATGTCATGAAGGTAATATACAAATAAATAAAGACTTTCCGGGCTGAGCGCCTCTTTGTTCTTGCCGTTCGCAAGACAAGGCGTGAAGCGAGAATTTAACATTCTCCCACTGATGCCGTAGAAGCAATATAATTGCGTAATATCAATTTATCGGCCTCGTCATCGAAAGCGGCTTCCGATTGCTCAGAAATTCTCAGATATATAGGGGGGCTTGGATGGTGAGCAAAAACAATTGATCAAGAAGTTGGTCAACTTTTGCATGAAAGAAGGTAAAAGTCAAAGGGTCTTTCTTGATGCTTAACCACAAAGGTAAAATAGTAAGTTGGAAAGCATTACCACATCGGATAATATTCCTTGTGTATAATACCACATCTAGTAATGTGGCTTGTAAAAACATTACCAGTTCTGGTAATGATAAATCTGGTTCAGATTCAATCAAGTTTTTTTGTTGATGACCCAAAAATGAAAAAGGGATTGTTGTGTTTAACAGGTGATGCAAGTGTTTAAGTTACACAAATTTCAGCTGTTATGCTGCTGAATTTTTAACAGAATGCAACAATTTTTTGCAGAATGTGTATATACTGCAGATATTTTTTGTCATCTAATAAAGGAGCTAATTATAAACTAGAAATGAATATGACTTAATTATTTTATCATAAGAATAATTATTCACGAAATTTAAATAGACTAAAAAAATTATTATATGGTAAATAAAACTATTTATGAAGAAGAAAACTTATTGGTTTGTGTATAATGCAATTATTATTTTAGGTAATGAATATAAGTAAATAAATTTATAATTTATTTGTAAGGTAAACGTAAATGGACACAAATTATGAATAAGAAATCATTAATATTTTATATTAATGTTAAAAAAAATTTATAACAATTAATACAATTAATATTTAAATTAATTTGTATGAAAATAATTTTTATTTTCTTCAATAATTCATATATTAAATAAATATATTATTTATAATATTATATTATTATTATTATTATTTTCTATATATTTTCATTCATATATTGTTAAATTAAAATTTATTAAAAAATTAATAAAAATTATTTGTAAAGATTCCATAAAACTTTTAATTTATAATATAGTTAAGATTAAAATTTAAAAAATGGTAAAGTGTACACGGACTTTACCAGATATGGTAATGTGATATCCCAACACTATTACCAGATGTGGTAATGCGCACATTCCATAAGGTGCGAGCATTGTACGCAAAATGTCGGCAAAGATGTTTGACCCTAACGTGCTGGCATCTTAAGTTTAAAATAAATCGTTTGAGACGAATCAACCGCCAACTCCACGAGCTGTGCACTATACGCCTAAGGTGCTAGCCTCTTACGTAAAAATATAATCAAAGATGGTTAAGCCTAAGGTGCTAGAAGCTTATGTAAAAATGTTGGCAAAGATGGTTACCTCTAACGTGCTGGCATCGTACGTTTAGAATCAATCATTTGAGACGAATCAACCGCCAAACCGAGGACGCCACGAGCGGTGCTAGCACTTTATGATTAATCACCCGCCTAACTCTTCAAAAGCAAGTTATTTGAGACTCATGATGCATATGGGGCCAGCTCAAAATCAACGGAAAGTCACAAGGCGAGGGTTCACCCTAAGAATCAATCTTTGTTTCGCACATGTTGCACGAGTGAGCAAGGTAAAAAGGACAGCAAGGAGATACTTAAACAAACAAAATGTGATAGCCACGCAAGTGGAAAGGAAAAATGCATGAGGTTAAGCCTAGGGAGTCAAACTTTAGGCGTATAAAAGCCACGAGCGGTACACTGTAGGCCTAAGGTGCTAGCATCTTACGTAAAACATCGGCAACGAAGGTTAAGCCTAAGGTGCTAGCATCTTACGTAAAACGTCGGCAACGAAGGTTAAGCCTAAGGTGCTAGCACCTTAAGTTTAAAATGTCGGAAAAAAAGTTTATGCCTATCGTGTTGGCCTCTTACGTAAAAATATAATCAAAGATGATTAAGCCTAAGATGCTAGTAGCTTACGTAAAAATGTCGGCAAAGATGATTACCTGGAACATGCTAGCATCTTACGTTTAGAATCAATAGTTTGACTCGAATCAACCGCCAAACCGAGGACGCCACGAGCAGTGCTAGCACTTCATGATTGAGCACCCGCCTAACTCTTCAAAAGCAGGTTATTTGAGACTCATGATGCATATGGGGCCAGCTCAAAGTCAACCGAAAGTCCACAAGGGGAGGGTTCACCCTAAGAATCAATCTTTGTTTCGCACGTGTTGCACGAGAGAGCATGGTAAAAAGGACAGCAAGGATATACTTAAACAAACAAAATGTGATAGCCACGCAAGTGGAAAGGAAAAATGCATGAGGTTAAGCCTAGGGAGTCAAACTTCAGGCGTATAAAAGCAACGAGCAGTGCATTGTAGGCCTAAGGTGCGAGCATCGAAAGTAAAAGTGTCGGCAAATGTGTATAAGCGTAATGTGCTAGCACCTTACGTTTAAAAGGTCGGCAAAACATTTATGCCTAACGTGCTGGCATCTTACGATTAGAATCAATCGTTTGAGAATCAACCGCGAAACCAAAGAAGCCACGAGCTGTGCACTATACGCCTAAGGTGCGAGCATCTTACGTTAAAAGTCAGCAACGATGGTTAAGCCTAAGGTGCTAGCACCTTACGTTTAAAATGTCGACAAAAATGTTTATGCCTAGCGTGATGGCATCTTACATTTAGAATCAATCGTTTGAGATGAATCAACCCCGAAACCAAAGAAGCCACGAGCTGGGCACTATACGCCTAAGGTGCTAGCATGTTACGTAAAAAGTCGGCAACGATTGTTAAGCCTAAGGTGCTAGCACCTTACGTTTAAATTGTCGGCATGCCTAACGTGCTGGCATTTTACATTTAGAATCAATCGTTTGAGACGAATCAACCGCTAAACCGAAAAAGAGATGCCGATATATAGGCCAAAACCATCATTTCACCCCCAATTTTACGCTATTAACTAAAAATACCCGAAAATAAACTTTGCATAAAAAAAATTCTGAATTCATATACTTTTAACCAACTGCACCAAAAATTTGAAATAATGACATAATTGAAAACAAAATTTTGACTAACCCAAACTTCAAGTCAGATTGATTATAAGGGTTCGATATTTTAGGAGTTGATTGAAGTGATGTGGCTAACAAGAGTACTATGGTAAAATTAAGTTAATAATAATAATTGAGAAAGGGGATCCAGAATCGAGAAACAAGTGGAAAAAATGCGCAGTCAAGCTCTACCACCAACAACAACTCCTCCCCTTGCAACCACCAAACCACGCCACCGGGCGACCGAACCGTCACCACCAGACGGTGCGTTGTGCACCAACAAACCTCTATAGACCAACCTCGCCTCCAATTGTCGACTATGTTGACCAAAATGGTGATTCGAGGCTCTAAAAACCCAAGATCGCCACCACCTTTCAGGCCATATTCCGATGCTCTCCGGCTACAGTCTTTTGAAACCAAGGTACCATCGAACTCCTCTCCCTAAGAGCTTTATTATGAAGTATAGCTTATTTTAATATGTTGCATTTTTTCGACAGTTGGTGGGTGGAGTTCCGAACTATGGCGAGTAACAAGACAAAACGAAGGGCATATTTGTGATTTTCAATGGAGCAGTGACAGATGGACAACAGTGATGACACTGGAGGGTTTGATGTGGCCAGAAATTGTAGTGGCAAGTGATTATTTGCTAATTATTAGAGTTTCAAAGTTTGGGTTTGCTGAAATCGTATGAACCGTATCACTTTCAATCAAGTCTCAAAAGTTGGGATGAAATGATGGTTTTGGCCCCAATATATATATATATTCATATATTATCATCTCTTAATTTTTTCATTAAAATTTAATACCTTCTTCCACATTGACATATTACTGTTGCAGATGCAGCTTTACTCTCCTATACTATTTGCTACTTCCTTCTTAATCCCTATGTTCAAAATATTATGAAACAATTTGCTACATAACTCTCAAAACTATTCTAGATTTTATAGGATCTTTTCTAATGGAGAAAAATGCTAATAAAGATACAACACTAAATGTCAAACCTTCTCCTCATTTGTTTTTATCATCACTTAATAACTCATAAAATTATAGTTAATAATTTAGATTACATAAATAGCATTAATTAAGTCCTTTTTAATTTTGTTATATTATCGAATATCATTTTAGTATTAATTAATTCGTCACATAAAGCACATGTACTTAAATCAATTTTTCTGTTAAAAAACACAATTGTGTTCTATCTTAACATACATGTGTTTTCTATCAAAATCGTACTCAGTTCATTGAAAGTCGAAAAATTTTTTTTTAACATAATACAAATCCTAATTCTAGATAGAGGAAGCAAATCACTAGCTGCCAAAACCTCCACTAGCAAATCCAAAGCTGAGGAAGACAATTCTGAAGTCAAGGTCAACACAGAACTTAAGGGGTAAGCTTCTCGATATTACTTAGGGGCACAGAAAGCACCAATGCCGAAATTGGTGATAAAGCAAAAATAAGAACCAATTAGTTAGTTTACCTTATAAAGCTAGCAGTTTTCTTTATTTATCTATTTTTTGATCGATCTAGTCATAGATTTAAAATTCTTGTAAGTTTAAAAAAATTTCATATATATATAGATTTAATATATATATATATATATCTATAGTATATATAAGGGGGAAGGGGGGTAGCCGAGTTGGCTAACCTGTTGACCTTAGGCCTTTAGGTCCCAGGTTCGACGCCCCTTCATCCCATATGGGTGCGTGAGTGGGTGCATGAGTTAATAATAAAAACAAAATTTAAAAAAAATCTATAGTATATATAAATGTGAGAATAGGAGGGGGGGGGGGGGGGGGGGGGGGAGGTCAATTAGTTTTGCCTAAATTGTCCTTATTAAATTTCTATATTTAAGGATAAAATCATCTATATATAATTATATGTAATTAATTATTTTATTCTACTAAAATTCGGATTATAATAAAATAATAATAAATAAATTCAAATCATATTCTATTAAGAAATACTATTTTAAATTATATTCATAATCCTATTCTATTAAGGGATAATATTTTTATTAATAATAATAATATATAAATATATAAATGTGAGAATAGGGGAAGGTCATTTGATTTTGCCTAAATTATCCCTATTAAATTTCTATATTCAAGGGTAAAATCGTCTATATATAATTATATGTAATTAATTATTTTATCTTTCTAAAATTTGAATTATAATAAAATAATAATAAATAAATTCAAATTATATTTTATTAAGAAATACTATTTTAAATTATATTCTTAATCCTATTCTATTAAGGAATAATATGTTTAATTATACAACTAATTAATTTATTTATTTATTATACTAAACTTTAAATCATAATACAATAACAATACATTCAAATCTAATTTATTAAAAAAATATTATTTTTAATTATATAATTTGTTAATTAATTAAATTATCCTAAAAATATTATTTTTAATTAATTATTTAAAATTTTTATATTTAATGGTAAAATTGTCTCTATATAATTATATATAATTAATTATTTTATCCTACTAAAATTTGGATTATAATAAAATAATAATAAATAAATTCAAATTATATTATATTAAGGAATACTATTTTAAATTATATTCATAATCATATTCTATTAAGTAATAATATTTTTAATTATATAATTAATTAATTATACTAAATTTTAGATTATAATACAATAACAATACAGTCAAACTTATTTTATTAAAAAAATATTATTTTTAATTATATAATTTATTAATTAATTAAATTTTCCTAAAAATATTATTTTTAATTCTATAATTTATTAACTAATTAATTTATTCTCATAAAATTTGAATTTAATAAAATAATAAAAATAAATTTAAATTATTCTTTATTAAAAAAATACTATTTTAATTTTTATTCATAATCCTATTCTATTAAAAAATATTATTTTTTATTTATATTCCTAATCATATTAATTAATATTATTTTTAATTATATAATTAATTAATTATTTTGTTCTACTAAAATTTAGATTATTATTAAATAATAAATAAAGTTAAATTATTCTCTATTAAGAAATACTATTTTAATTCATATTCATAATCCTATTCTATTAAAAATACTATTTTTAATTATAAAAATAATTAATTTATCCTACTAAAATTTAGATTATAATTAATAATTATTTTATATTAAAAATATTATTTTAATTTATATTCATAATCATATTTTAATAAAAAATATTATTTTTAAATATATAATCAATTAATTAATTTTTTCTACTAAAATTTAAATTATAATAAAATAATAATATTTACTTGATAATAGTGATTTCTATTTTATTTTATATAATAAGTTTAATAATCTTTTAAAATTTATAGATTAATAAATTTACAATTAATATTTATTTTATATTTATTTTTTATCTCTATAATTAATTATTCTTATGATTAAAAATACAATCAAATATAAAATTTTTAAAATATTATAAAATTAAATAACGGGTACCTAATACGAGTGTACACGCGCGAAGCACGTAAAAAAAATCTAATGTATATATATATATATATATATATGATACCAACAAAAGAGAACTGGATCGATCTAACTAAAATAGCAAGCTATATATGTTAAAACATCCATATATAGCTAGCTGTTTTAGTTATATGTTAGTTAGTTTCCCTTATATAGCTAGCTGTTTTAAATAGTTTTTTTTAAAAAAAAGATGTTGAAAAGAATATACTAAAAATATTCCATTTGAAGTTAAAAATGAAGTTGCTGATTGAAGTTAATCAGCAACTTCATTTTTAACTTCAAATGGAATATTTTTAGTATATTCTTTTCAATATCTTTTTTTTAACTATTTAAAACAGCTAGCTATATAAGGGGAACTAACTAACGTATAACTAAAATAGCAGGCTATATATGTTATATAAAACATCCATATATAGCTAGCTGTTTTAGTTTTATTAAAGTGTCATGAAACTAAAAAAGCTAGTTATTATTGTTGTGATGCTTATAGAACTAAAACAGAAAGCTATTATTGTAATATTCACTCCAGCTAATCTAATTTCCCACTAAAATGACAAGTGCACCACTTGATATTGACAACTAACTAACATCTCCTACAATTCTAACTATAGTTACGACATTTGTTGCAAAGGGCAGCATTTTACTAATTAAAAACACACCGTATTACTAATTGTTCTTAGTTCTTTGAAGCAAGCCCGGAACACTGCACAAACAACTGCATCATTTCATCAGCTCACTATGCTGAAATTCTTTTCTTCCCCACAGCTGCAACATGGTAAATGTAAAGGGGTTTCAATACAGAAATTCTTTTCAGTAGGAAAATATGGTAAAATGTAAAGGGGTTTCAATACCATAGAGAGCCTGAAAAGGATCGGTATGAATTGCAGAATGGACAACCTTCCATAAACCTTTCCAATACACCAGAGAAGCTAGTCTTTTGCAACAGTTAACCCTGAATGACCACCAACCCCAGAGTCATGATATAAATCTAGTCATTTCAGTTTTCATGTATCATCATTGCAAATAACCAGCTTTCCCTTCCTTTTGAGCAATCCATCATTCCAAGTATATTTAGGATGATAGTCAGGCTTTGTTTGAAGATCTGAAATCAACTGCTGCAAAGTGAAATCAGATTACCAAGAAGCCTTAATAACTATCAACAGCATGCCCAGAACACTGCACAACAACTACAACATTTCCAACAGCTCACTAAATCTATTCTCTGTAATGCGTATCATCATCTTCTTTTTCTTCTCTTGCAGTGGATGATGGATTCAGATGTCCACACTAGATAGCAGCAGACATTAGACAGTGCCATTCTTTGCTTTTTTCCTCTATGGCTGGTTGACCAAAAGGTGTCGTCTGATGTACTTTTGTACATTATCAGCACAAGCCAATCCTTTCAAGTACCGTACAAAATGTCCATTCGGATATGCAAATATTTGTTTTCAGGTTAGTTGAGTAATACAAATTTCAAAGCCAAGAATAATTCTTCTCACCTAGATCTTCATCGCCCTTACTTCCATTTGTACAAGATGTGAGGAAGATGGCATTGTATCTCTAAACAATTCAACAAAAGGAAAAAAATTAGAGCACCATCCAGACCAGAATAAGAGAATATAGCACATAAGGAAATTTGAGTCGTACTTACAGGATTAAGGAATGATTTATATGGAGTATCATCAACTAACAATGTGTTAGAGCCATCATATGACTTATATTCACTCCAAACTTTCTTCAAGTCCTTGAAGATCACAGTATTGCTTTTATTTCCAACTGATTTGTTTGTCATACAACATTTAGACTGATCCTGCAAAATGCAACAATACCTGATAGAAGATTATTCAAAAATTCTTCTAAGAGACTGATTCTGTAATTCTGATCACTGCAAATGAAGTCTCACCCAGATAAAAAGCAGTTTCTTTTTTAACTCTTCCACTATTTTGGACATGTCTTGAACTATATGTTCAACATTTTGCCTAGGAAAAAATTGAAATGCAGAAAAGTTTTTAAAAAAAGAGAAGATACAATGTATGTATGAATGAATTAACTAAAATATAGGTTAAAGCGTACTTCTGCTTTAAAGACCAAATTGCCACATCAAAATATGAAAAGCAGAAATCCAAAAATAGAAAACAATGATTTCTATAAGTCGGCCTTTTCCTTTGATTGCCTTTATCCAAAACTAGCACTCCACCCAAATCCAGAATAAGAAGCTTCTTTTTTGAACCCTTACCACATGAAGCTCCAGGGGGTTTTGCTAGTTTATCTTCTAGGAAAGTATTGTAACTGTTGGGATCTATTAATGTCTCCGTTGCAATCTCCAAAGCAATAAACTTCCTGAAAATGTGAACCTCATCCTGTACATTCAAAAATTAATTAGTTAGATGCAATAAACTAAGCCTTCTAGAAGGTCAACACACATTTGTGCACTTACTTTTTTGGTAAGGTTGGGTAGATATCCGCTTGCCCAACATTGGGTATTTTTCAACAAGAAAACTCCACAACTACTCGAATCATCCTGTCTACAATTGTTCTTTATAATAAAAAATTTCCAACGGCTATTGTTATCCAATAAGTAATTCAAAATCCATACCTACGCCCAAAAAAAAGAAAAAAAAAATAAGACAGAAAGATAAAAAACAATGCAGGGGTCATCTAACTTTCTTTCATATTAATATAAGCTACAATTTTGGTTGTACGTACCAAGGATTGCATACACCCTCATAGTATGTAAGTTCATGGACAATAGAATCAATTGCATATACATTTTTTTCCCTTACATGAGCGATCATGAGATACCAATGCTCCCCAATAATTATAGGGAAAAAAACCTGCAATATCATACAATAAACAATATTCAATTGAACAAGTATCCAATTGTTAACAGATATGAAATAAGGGACACATATATAACTTAAAATAATGGTTGTGCTTCTAGTGCTATAGATTAAAAAGCAATGAGAGTGATAAAATATACCTTTTCTGCCTTTTTAACTCGTTTCACCTGGTTTTCCAAATAAAAAATTCGCCCTTCGCTGGCTTCTGTAGATGGATAATTAATAACGAAAGATTGCTGTATAAAAGTGAATGACAAGCAAGAGTCAGATATAAATTTTATAAGCCACAAGAAAATAAGTAAAAACATAAGAACTTATCCAAAGTAAAGGATTGAAGAAAGCAAATTGCTTATGCTCGTTCTAGAGTAATTGAAGGTACTGTGCCACAATCTTAAAGTAATGGAACAAATTAACAGATTAAGTAAAATGCAATGAATGAAAAAGGAGCTATTAATGTTAAAAAAAATATAAAACTTAACTGTTTCTTGTAAACTATTATCATAATTCATGGCTTCCTCCAACATTCCTTTCGACAGATCAAAAATGCCAGCAAGATCTATTTTCCTCTTATAACTATCAATTATGAAATAGAAAATCTCAAAAATCACATAACGATGATATATTTTCATTGACTAAAGCCACTATAATTCAACTTACTCTTTTGGAAGGTTTTCTCTAATATAAAAATCTATAGCTTCTTTCAAACTATCTTCTAGTTCTGGAGAATATATTTCCTGAGACTGTTCAATAAAAAAAATTAGTGTTTATTAAAAACAGAGAAGGAAAGATAAAAAAACGTCTTACTTCTCGCAGAAATGCCAATCGTTTCACTGTGATCTCTTTCACCACCAAGGCACCAACCTCATTTGAAATTTCTTCTAGCTTTAATTTAAGCTAATATTGTTTATCAACATGCATGGGATAAATGTAAACCGTAGTCAAGTTATAGTTACACTTCGGTTATTTGACAGGAAGAAAAAACAAACAATAGAATGAAAAAGAACACGCTAACATACCTTCATGTTGATGCTTTCCTTGAGCGATATGCCCTTTTGGCTATCTGAAATTTTTTCTAAAATTGTAATCTCTGAAGTTTCAGGAGTTGAAGGTGTGGTAGTAGTCCCTAGAGCAGCAGGCTGTGAAAGAAGGGATCAATGTAATCCATGGGATTAATGTATTTCACAGTCAGGTCATAGTTACTCTTTGGTTATTTGATAGGAATTAAAAAAAGAAACTATAGGATGAAAAAGAACACACTAACATACCATTTCGTTGACACGCATATGCATCATTTGCCCCTCTTGGCTAACTAGAATTTGTTCTGAAAGTGGAGTTGAAGGTATGGTAGTTGTCCATAGACCAGCAAGCTGTGAAAGATGGCATCAATGCAATCCATAGGCAAGTTATAGTTACACTTCGGTTATTTGACAGGAAGAAAAGAATAAGCGATAGGATGAAATAAACCACATTGATATACGCTTACCTGTAAAATGCTGAAATTACATGGAGGCTCTTGAGCTGAAATGCCCATGTGAGAGCAAATATTCATCAATGCAAATTCAAGGTACTTAAACCATGTCCCTAGAGCAGTAGGCTGTAAAAAGGATCAACGCAATCCATAATCAGGTTATAGTCACACTTTGTTTACTTGATGGGAAGAATAAGGAAACAATAGGATGAAACAAAACAGAATGATAGACATTTAGCTGTGAAATGTTGAAGGTAGGAGGCATTTGATGTGAAATGCCAATGTGAGAGCAAATATACGACAGTTTATAATTAAGGCTCTCAAATAGTAGATTAGAGTTAGATATGTAAGCAGCATCCAAACTTGATGATTTGTCAGTTGCAACCTCAACTTCAACAAACTTCTCCCCCAGCTCCAACCATTCTTTTTCTTCAACTTTATTCTCCTCCCCACTCTCTATATTATCAACTTCTTCCTTCTTCTTCTTCCCACCATCTCCAAGCACATCTTTATCAATAGTTCAAAATTTCTTCAAAAGCCAACCCTGGTTTTGAGTGTTGACTGCAAGTGCCCTCAGGTATGAAGCTTTAATAACTTTGGTGGAAAATTTCATATCAGTCTCATGAAGAGGGACACCAAAGTGCTTAAAAATCCGAGTGAGCAAAATACCATATGGAAGATGGGGTTTCTTATTTTTCATTTTTTTAACCTTTCTAATCCTGTCCCAGATGGCAGCAATGATAAATTTCCCAAAATTCACTTTTTTTTAAGCATATGCCATAGAATAACCCTTTCAAGTTTACTAACACTCAAAACCAGGGTTGGGTTTCGAAGAAATTTCGAACTATTGATAATGATGTGCTTGGAGATGGTGGGAAGAAGAAGAAGGAAGAAGTTGACAATATAGAGAGTGGGGAGGAGAATAAAGTTGAAGAAAAAGAACGGTTGGAGCTGGGGGAGAAGTTTATTGAAGTTGAGGTTGCAGCTGAGAAATCATCAAGTTTGGATGCTGCTTACATGTCTAACTCTAATCTACTGTTTGAGAGCCTTAATTATAAACTGTCGTATATTTGCTCTCACATTGGCATTTCACATCAAATGCCTCCTACCTTCAACATTTCACAGCTAAATGTCTATCATTCTGTTTTGTTTCATCCTATTGTTTCCTTATTCTTCCCATCAAGTAAACAAAGTGTGAATATAACCTGATTATGGATTGTGTTGATCCTTTTTACAGCCTACTGCTCTAGGGACATGTTTTAAGTACTTTGAATTTGCATTGATGAATATTTTCTCTCACATGGGCATTTCAGCTCAAGAGCCTCCATGTAATTTCAGCAATTTACAGGTAAGCGTATATCAATGTGGTTTATTTCATCCTATCGCTTATTCTTTTCTTCCTGTCAAATAACCCAAGTGTAACTATAACTTGCCTATGGATTGCATTGATGCCATCTTTCACAGCCTGCTGCTCTAGGGACAACTACTATACCTTCAACTCCACTTTCAGAACAAATTCCAGTTAGCCAAGAGGGGCAAATGATGCATATGCGTGTCAACGAAATGGTATGTTAGTGTGTTCTTTTTCATCCTATAGTTTCTTTTTTTAATTCCTGTCAAATAACCAAAGAGTAACTATGACCTGACTGTGGAATACATTAATCCCATGGATTACATTGATCCCTTCTTTCACAGCCTGCTGCTCTAGGGACTAATACCACACCTTCAACTCCTGAAACTTCATAGATTACAATTTTAGAAAAAATTTCAGATAGCCAAAAGGGCATATCGCTCAAGGAAAGAATCAACATGAAGGTATGTTAGCATGTTCTTTTTCATTCTATTGTTTATTTTTTCTTCCTGTCAAATAACCGAAGTGTAACTATAACTTGACTACGGTTTACATTTATCCCATGCATGTTGATAAACAATATTAGCTTAAATTAAAGCTAGAAGAAATTTCAAACGAGGTTGTTGCCTTGGTGGTGAAAGAGATCACAGTGAAACGATTGGCATTTCTGCGAGAAGTAAGACGTTTTTTTTATCTTTCCTTCTCTGTTTTTAATAAACACTAATTTCTTTATTGAACAGTCTCAGTAAATATATTCTCCAGAACTAGAAGATAGTTTGAAAGAAGCTGCAGATTTTTATATTAGAGAAAACCTTCCAAAAGAGTAAGTTGAATTATAGTGGCTTTAGTGAATGAAAATATATCATCGTTATGTGACTTTTGAGATTTTCTATTTCATAATTGATAGTTATAAGAGGAAAATAGATCTTGCTGGCATTTTTGATCTGTCGAAAGGAATGTTGGAGGAAGCCATGAATTATGATAATAGTTTACAAGACACAGTTAAGTTTTATATTTTTTTTTAACATTAATAGCTCCTTTTTCATTCATTGCATTTTACTTAATCTATTAATTTGTTCCATTACTTTAAGATTGTGGCACAGTACCTTCAATTACTCTAGAACGAGCATAAGCAATTTGCTTTCTTCAATCCTTTACTTTGGGTAAGTTCTTATGTTTTTACTTATTTTCTTGTGGCTTATAAAATTTATATCTGACTCTTGCTTGTCATTCACTTTTATACAACAATCTTTCGTTATTAATTATCCATCTACAGAAGCCAGCGAAGGACAAATTTTTGATTTGGAAAACTAGGTGAAACGAGTTAAAAAGGAAGAAAAGGTACATTTTATCACTCTCATTGCTTTTTCATCTATAGCACTAGAAGCACAACCATTATTTTAAGTTATATATGTGTCACTTATTGCAGATCTGTTAACAATTGGATACTTGTTCAATTGAATATTGTTTATTGTATGATATTGCAGGTTTTTTCCCTATAATTATTGGGGAGCATTGGTATCTCATGATCGCTCATGTAAGGGAAAAAAATCTATATGCAATTGATTCTATTGTCCATGAACTTACATACTATGAGGGTGTAATGCAATCCTTGGTACGTACAACAAAAAATGTAGCTTATATTAATATGAAAGAAAGTTAGATGACCCCTGCATTGTTTTTTATCTTTCTGTCTTGTTTTTTTTCTTTTTTTTGGGCGTAGGTATGGATTTTGAATTACTTATCGGATAACAATAGCCGTTGGAAATTTTTTATTATAAAGAACAATTGTAGACAGGATGATTCGAGTAGTTGTGGAGTTTTCTTGTTGAAAAATACCCAATGTTGGGCAAGCGGATATCTACCTAACCTTACCAAAAAAGTAAGTGCACAAATGTGTGTTGACCTTCTAGAAGGCTTAGTTTATTGCATCTAACTAATTAATATTTGAATGTACAGGATGAGGTTCACATTTCCAGGAAGTTTATTGCTTTGGAGATTGCAACGGAGACATTAATAGATCCCAACAGTTACAATACTTTCCTGGAAGATAAACTAGGAAAACCCCCTGGTTAAAATCCGCTTGCTATAACTTGCTAAAACTATAATTTTAACTAAAATAAACAAAATCCATCAAATTCAATTGAAAATAATTAAAATCACGGTTAGAATTACATAAAATATTTGATCAAATTTTCACTCTATCAAACTCCTCCAAACTTAAATCATTGCTTGTCCTCAAGCAATTGAAATTTAATACTATAGATTTCTTTTATATGTTAGTTTATATACAAAAATTTAACAATAAAAATTTTAAAATTTCAGGTTTATAATTTAGCTTCATAACTTTACATTCTTTATTCTTACCTCATTTACTAAAAAACTTAATTAATTGCAATCAATCATCAAACTTTAGATAAGCAAATATTCTTTTTGATGCAAGTTTATCCTAGTCTCATATGCATACTTAATTAAGTTTTCTCCACTAATAGACCACACTAATTCAAGGGAAATCAAAAGGTCGTTGATATGCTTATAATGGGGCTATAAAGGTGAGGGCTTAACATAAGGTTTAAATAAAATAGGTTAAGTATATTTTCAAAAATTTTCTTATCTTGTAGCTCTTGTAGAGGATTCTTGGATACTTCGCTCCATTCTTTAATCTCCCTCCTCTCCAATGGGAGAATTTATTTATTTATTTATATTATTATTATTATTAATTTTAATCAAATACAATACTTATTTATTCCCCCAAATATTAAATTTAGGAGTCTCTTATAAACTTGTTATCCTTGTAATACGAACAATTTGATTTTGAGAAACTTTTCAAAAGATAATTAACCTTGAAAAAGGTGGTTTATGTAGCTTATCAAATCAAAGAAAATCTCAAGCTAAAATTTTAATTTAGGCTCAAAAGGGACAACTATGGACAATGTTAAATTGATGGGTATAAGAATTTGGTTTCACAAACAATGCCTAAATCATTTTTCCCTTTTACTTAGCAAGGTTCAATCTCGTCTCAAAAGCTCTTTCAAACATGTTCTATGCCTAGGCAATTAATGATATGAAAGAATATAAACTTAAACTAAAATTCAATAACTAATTACTTTTAATTAATTTGAAGAGTTCATTTGGTTAAAAATTTATAAGGTATTATTATTTTACCAAATCTTAACTTTAAAATTACAAAAATTTTAATTGAAAAATTTTAACACATAAAATAACATATAAGAAAATCTAAGGTACTATCATATATTATATATAAGAAAAATTCATTATATTAAATTATACTCAAACTTTAAACCATATATATAATCCACAAAACCAGAACAAAATAACTTAAATTAAAACAACGCAAAATAAAATAACTATTCTTAAGACAAACATAATGAAAAAGATTAAACCAAAATACCACAAATTAAAAAAATACCACAAGTTTGCATAATTTCAACAATTTCGAGGGAAAATTTGTTCTTATTGTCAAAAGAATTTTAATGATTAGTGTTGCAAAATCAAAGAAAAAATGAAGAAAGAATCAAGTGTCACGCCCGCGACCCCTCAAGGCCACGACCATGAGATTCATTTTGGGTCTGCCTCTCCAAAAATTGAAGAGAAAGAAAAGTTCCAGAAGCAATATGGATGCCATGACCGTGGCATTTTATAGCCACGACCGTGGAATTCATTTCCCTACGGTCAAAGTCAAGAATAGGAGAAAAAACAGATTTTGCAGTTTTCATGTGTTTTCATTTCACACGGTCAAATTACTTTTATTTGTGTATGTCCATAAATTCATCTTAACGTTATCATTTGAGCAACACTCATGTCACCAATATGTTGCCCTTTCTATGTTCAAGAAAAAAAATATTGCCCTTTCAATACCAACACTTGCTATCATACATCATAGCGAGTCGTATTAGAGTGGGGTAAAACTTATCTTTTAACTTACCTAACATCTTATAATTAAATAAACTCTTATGGTATTCCTTCACTTTATCCAACTTGCTTTAATCCTATTGCGAAATTCATTAATTATTACTAATGAATTATCATCTAAAGGGATTTACCTGGCTGCTTCTTTTAATCTCTTATTAAGCAAATAGAGAAACACACATATAACTATAAGGACTTAAAAAAGTTATTAATGCATTCAAATTTTAAAATATGCATGATTAGCTACCTAACCATATGCCATCTGTATTGATTTCTCAGCCTAACCATACTATTCATTTCCTTTTCTATAATTATCAGATTGACTGTGCCTGCAAGAGGCTTTAAGAATACTATTAAAAGATAAGTTAAATCACGAGTTTCAAACTTAAGATGCACTTAAACAGGTTTCTGAAACTCAATTTTGAGTAGCTGAATGAATTATACAGACCAATTCTTGCCTAGACCAACTCTATGTGGACCACTTACACATGGAATAGATCCCATGATACAAATAGGCCAAACCTCATGTATGAGTGGTCTCATGTATGATGGAATCTATCCCATCTGAGAGTGGTTTACATGGACCACGTCTGGACAAGAAATTTACAATTATACAACTTCTTTCATATATATATACTCTATGGTAAAAATTTCCTTTTCCAATTTACACTTTGTATTCCCTTTGCTAGTTTTTGTTATTTGACATGTTTCAAGATTGTAGACAACGAATACAACGTAAAACTGTTGAATAAGGTTGGCTTACCTGTTCCACCGGCCACATCAAGATGTTTCATCCCAGGGAATGGATTTAGTTTGGAAACCAATCAGAATAATTCCCCAAACAAAAATATTTCATCATGAAGGGCAAGTGTGGCCCATAAAAAATCTAAACAATCACTAAAATGCATCCTTAGCATCTGACCTGTCCTTCCATAATCTATGTAATCCACCACTCATCAAATCATTCATATGATCATAATTTGAGGCAACATTACTGAAAATATTACTCACCATTTGGCTTTTTCCTTCTTCCCTTACTTCTTTAAATCCTGAAAATGAATAATAGGACTATGAGCACAAATGTCAGGCGCATTGGAGATAGGACACATGTATATGAATTGCTTTTTAACACTTTAGGTCCATTATTATTCATTAACAACAACATCCCTTCAAATAAAGCTTATTTTCATTCTAGCGCCAGCCAACTAAAAGCTAGATCTAAAGAGTTGAATGTTTCCACCCAGTTTCTAGTATGAAAGTTCCCTTATTTGTATCACCCATAATAATATGAAGCCTAAATTTCACAAATAAAAATGAACTCATAACACTAGAAACTAAGAACTGGAACTCAGTTTTAAGGAAGTATCGAAGAAAATAAATCCCTCATGTACTTACCAAAACTTGTTGCATGTGAATACAGTTGAGTAGTGGAATAGAACATGAGAAAAAATCTGCTACCCAACTTCCTGCTCGCCAATCTCAGTGCCATAATTGCCATGATGAAGAATTATGTAATCAAAACTCAAAACAAATTCTAGATTCCAC
Organism: Garcia nutans; assembly: GCA_947685225.1. Taxonomy (NCBI): domain Eukaryota; kingdom Viridiplantae; phylum Streptophyta; class Magnoliopsida; order Malpighiales; family Euphorbiaceae; genus Garcia; species Garcia nutans. The sequence goes on along the minus strand of CANTUV010000003.1, from coordinate 6,236,487 downwards.
GCTTTAAAAATCGAATGAGAAACAAAAAAAAAAATTCGAGTTGATTGAACACCCAACAAAGCAAATAGAAAAACGAAAGACCCCTTTTTGGCTCCTCCAAAGGGAATTCATACAGTAGAAATTAGTAGTGAAATTTCAATGAGACAAATGATCAAACAGCTTATATATACTACGGAAACCGGACCATAACATTGGCATTGAAAATCTTAAACTAATAAAAACCCAACACTCACAAACCTGAGCAATACTCGCACTTTCTTTTCTTTATAAACCCTCACTCGGTCACTCTGCCAATCCAAACCGTCTAAAATAAACGCCTTCGCATGGAAATTACAATAAATTGAGATTAATTAGCAAAAGATATTAGGCAATTAGATCTGCTTTACAACTTGTTCTAATAATTTCAATTCAATAAAATCTAAACAGTCTCATTATTTCTCACGTACTACACAAAAACGAATCATCCAAAACTACAGCCATATCAAAATACATATGAAAACCAGATCCAAACACGAATTAAACTAAAGGAACACAAAATTTAATCATGAAAAGTCATATATTTATAATCAAAGTTATCAAATAATCAACTAACATAATAATTAAAAAGAACATATCGACCCTTGTTTCAGTTATAGACAGATTCAAAGTGGCTCAAGCATGGTCTTAAATCACGAAATCGGACGCGGAATCAAAATCGGTCGTGGTAAAATAGAATTGGACTAAATCAGTATGAAATAACTTGAATCGGCTATCGCTACCGTAAATGCAGCTGAAATCGCGAAATCGTATGAATTAAATAATAAAATTAGTGGAGAATGAATTATACAGAAATAAAATAAAAAAATAATTAATTTTTACTATTGTTATATTACTCTTATAATTTTCATCTTTAATTAATAATACATTAAATTTGTATGCACAATCATCATATTATTTTAATAAATTTAAAAATTTATCCATATAGCCCACCATAAATTATATTCATCTTTATAACTTTTATACTCTATTATTTTATTAGTCTATAAAAAACAAATAATGAAAATATCTGACTCTTGGCAATACAGTATTTCTCCATCAACACATTAACTTATTTGGTATCTTCAAACTATAGTATAATTGACCCAATTCAGAATATTAGAAGAGTAAAACGATGGGAGAAGAGAAATGCAGCAGCCCAAAGTTGATTGACCAAAGTAATCTGCTATAATTTTTTTATTTTGATTTTTAGTTTTAAAACATAAAATCTTCAATTGCAGCTTCTTCTTCTTCTTCGTCTTCTTCTTGGTAGCAGCAAAACCCATTTTTTTATTTTAACATATTTAAATCGGTTGCGAAACGGAAGATTCTCCGATTCACCGTGATTATTTGCCGATTCAATGAGATTTTCTTCATATTGAAAATCCCATGTGAAAATCGGTGAAAATCGTATCGTTGGCCCTAATTTTCGTTAAAAATCGATAGTTTCAATATAAAACGGCCGATATTTAAAACTTTGGGCTCAAGCTTTCTCTGCATAAGCCAAAAGCGTGCACACATATAGATAGAGAGGATGAAGAAGAAGAGAGATGGACGTTACAACAAAGGGCGTTTGGATATAGAGAAAGATATGACTGTATCACATGAGACGGTGAAGAAGAGTACAGAGGACAGGCTGAGGGGCAATCGTGGAACTAGCCAATAAGGTAAAGAAACGCGTGGATTGATAGGTTGGCAGACTTCGATGCAAAGGCTATAATGAGAAGGGTAAATCTTAACATATTAATAAGGAAAATCAACTAAAATATATCATTCTTTAAAGTATTAATAATTTTGGATCATTATCATCTTAAATAGACTAAAAAAAGATAAAAATACTCTTATATCTAATAAACTAATATTAATAAAAGAAAATTCTTAGCCGCCAATATCATCTTCTTCCATACATCTCTCTCTTTCAACTTTCATCGCCTTCCCAAAATATGAATCTGCCGCTATTATATCAACAAAAGAAAGTTTTGTTATTATCTCTCTCTCATTGTATGTTGTATGTTTTTATTTTGTTCATTTAATAGAATCTACAGAAAAATGTCCGACCTTGATTTTGATGCAATGCAACTGTAGCTACATATAATTTATTTTGACTATGAAATGTTAATTATTTGAAGAGAAAATGGTTCATTTATTGCATTTATCCTATATTAGCATCTCTGTCCATCTCACGTTCCTTTCTTCTTCTAAATCTAAAGTGAACAGAACTATCCTAATTATCTCTAGCTTGCTCTAACCCACATCAAAAATACTTATATCTACTATAGAAAATGCTCCATTACACTTGCCGAGATATTCTATATGCTTTAGTCTGAAAATGATATCTGCCCAATCTATTTTATTTTTTTATCGAAAAAATGTTACTAAATTGTCCTAATTATCTCTAACTTGCCTTAACCCACATCAAAATGCTTATATCTGCTATAGAAAATATTTCATTACACTTGCTGAGATATTTTGCAAGCTTTAGTCCGAAAATGATATCCGTCCCATTTATTTTGATTTTCTTGATGGAAAAAAGGTTACTGAATTGTCCTAATTATCCCTAACTTGCCCTAACCCCATATCAAAATACTTATATATGCTATAAAAAAATGCTTCATTACACTTTCTGAGACATTCTACATGCTTTAATCTGAAAATAATATATGTCTGATTATTTCTATTTTTTGATTAAAAAAGATTATTAAACTACCCTAATTATCCCTAATTTGCCCTAACCCACATCAGAATGCTTATATATGCTGTAAAAAAAATGCTTCATTATACTTGTTGAGGCATTTTGCATATTTTAGTTTGAAAATAATGTTTGTCTGATTTATTTTGATATTTTTATAGAAAAAATAAAGTTACTAAACTGCCCTAACTATCCTTAACTTGTCCTAATCCACATCAAAATGCTTATATTTGCTATAGAAAAAATGCTCCATTACACTTGATGAGACATTCTGCATGTTTTAGTCTAAAAATGATATTTGTCCGATTTATTTTGATTTTTTAATGAAAAAAGATAACTGAACTGCCCTAATTTTCCCTAACTTACCCTAACCCATATCAAAATGCTTAAATTTGCTACAGAAAATGATGCATTACATTTGCTGAGACATTTTGCATGTTTTAGTCTAAAAATAATGTCTGTCCGATTTATTTTAATTTTTTTTATGGAAAAAAGTTACTGAACTGTCTTAACTACCCATAACTTGCCCTAACCCACATCAAAATGCTTATATCTTTAATAGAAAATGGTCCATTAGACTTGCTGAGATATTCTGCATGCTTTAGTTTAAGAATGATGTCTGTCCGATTTATTTTAAATTTTTAATGGACAAAAAAAATTATTGAACTGTCCTAACACTCCCTAGCTTTCTCTAACTAATATCAAATTACCGAAAGTTGTGATCAATGGGAAAGGTTCTAATAGTATTGGTTTATTTATTATTTGTGATTGCAAGGTATTGATCCTTGACCTTCAAATTCAAATATCAAAGAGTAATGTAGTTATCCCCATCCGCTAGGGTGAAAAATTTAATGTGGAGACATCAAAATATATTAGGGGTGTATTAAATTCCTTGTTTAGACAAAACAAGCTGATTTTCATGAATTGAAGAAAGTGGTATTAGATGTGCTTAATATTGATAGTGCTTCGAATATTGGGTTCAACTTTTTTATCGGATATGATGAAGCACCACTTTATAATGTTAAAATAATAGGACATTTAGCATATTCCTCGCATTTGTGGCCGAGAATAGATTGAAGTATCCACTTTATGTTACTATTAAAGAATGTGTCTTTAAATATGGACATGACAACAATGATCCATCTGAAATGAAAAATGAAAAAAAAAATTGTTGAATGAGAGGTTCCTGGTCTGGACAAAATTCCTGAAGATTAATATCATAATCAATATAAAGATGAAGACTCACTTATGTCACCGATTGTAGAAGCCATCCATGCAATTCCTGAAGATTCTATCCATTTGGATACTGCACATGATAATGACATGCCTTATAATGCTTATGGCATTCTGCATTCACACACCATAGATAATGTCAATATGGCTGTTGTAGACCATATGACTGAAGAAAATAAAATTTATAATACTGGTGTGGAACATACTATCGATGTTCACGTAGATTTGAAGGATGGAACATAATAATGTAATGACACTGAGAATGTGGATTTAGGGTTACATGAATCAAGCAATGATTTTGATTTAAATCTATTAGGTGAAAGTTTAATTGAGTATTCTATTGGAGAGGTTAAAATATTTAGAACAAAGAGAGATTTTACTACGATAATGTCAATTGTAGCAATGAGGGAGCAATTTCAATTTAAGATTTTTAAGTCAAATCCATCTTTCATTGTTGTCCACTATATTGATAAATCATGTAAATGGAGACTGACGATAAAAAGTTTAGCTAAAGGCAATCAAGCATGTTGGATGGTAACAAAATATGTGGCAGAGCACTCACATCTGACTAATTTTGTTCAAAGTAGACACAGACAAGTTACAAGTTGGGTTATCGTCGAGTGTGTTAAAAAGAGATAGATAAATCCTGGAAGAGTATTCAAACCTAAAGATATGATCGATGATATGCATCAAAAATTTAGGGTGGAGGTTAGTTATTCTGTTGCATGGAGGGGGCGGGAGCATGCTTACGAGAATATCATATTAGGTACTCCAGAATAGTCTTACTCTATTCTTCCTGGATACTTACACATGGTTCATGAAACAAATCCATGTTTAGTTCTTAATGTGCGCTGTGATGATGATCATCAATTTCTTTATCTCTTCTTTGCATTTGGTGCTTATAGACCCCTAAATTTGGCCCTAAATGAGCTTTGTTCTAATTTAAAATCCCAAACCATGGTCGGTCCACTACTTAAAGGCCCAAGTTAAATCCAATTCAATTTTAAAAGTCCAAATAAAAGTCAAATCCAATTAAAATGGTTGAATCGGCTCTAGTTAAACCCAAAATCAAAAATAATTGAGCCGGCCTAAGCTTCATGTTGAATTGGTGTGCCAATTCGACATAAGCCTTTGCTCATATCAGATTGACATTGTAATCAACCCAGTTCAAGCAACTTGGATTCTATTAGGACTAGGATGGTTCGGTGCTTGCCTTAGCTAATTAGGAGTTTAAATCGATGCCCTAATGTGGCTTATAAGTAACCAACTAAACAACTACGATAAAAAAAACAACGATTAACAAAAAAGAAGCCGCAAAAAAAAAAGCAATATACAAGGAGAAAAAAAAAGAAACAGTAACTAGAACAATTAAGCAAAGAGAGACAGTAGCTAATCCTCAGATCATTGAAACTCCAACTAAAATCTAAATTGAGCCAGACCATTCAATAAGCCAAGCAGTAGGTATGGTTCAACAAATAAAATTTGGTGGAGTAGACAATACAAGTATAATTCTTTTTAGCCAATTCAATTCAGTGTTATTATTTACTTTCATTGCTTAACTCACTGCATTGCCAAATTAAGAATCAATTTACCATGTTCTTTACAGTAAAGTTATAGGTTCGGGATTAAGACCAACACAGAAACCATAATTGCATGTTTTATAATCCGAAATGCAAATTTATATCTTAAACCCTAGTTTAGTATTAAAATCTTAAATTGTGAAATAAAACCCTAAATTCATAACCAAACCCTATCTTGTAAATCATTTACCTTTCGGAGGCGCTTTCCCTTAATCCCCGCCCGGTAACTGGCTAGCGGAATCTCCGTGTATGTTATGCCCTATATTTCATTAATGAGTTAATATTATTTTATGTATTGCAGTTCTTATGATTAATCTTGATTTACTTTTAACTAAATCCTAATTTTATAGTTCTTTGTATGATGATTATTTATATGTTTATGGATTTATATTTATTTTTGTATTATGATGTAAAAGGCATATTTCTACTTGTGGGTGCCTTATTTATTTAGATTATGTTGTTTAATTTATTTTAAGAATTTTGGGACTATTGTAAGTGACATATTTTCACCTATTAATGAGTGTCATATTTTATTTATCTTTTGTAGATATTGGACATTATAAGAGCATATTTCTATCTTTGTATAGTGCCCATTTTATTTATTTATTTGCTAATTTATAGTATAATTATTTATTTCAATAATTGCATGTAATATGAATGATATTATAATAATTAAGAATTAAATAATATTTAGACCTAAAAGGAAGGTCAGTTCCAATGAACCGGGCACTATAAGAGTGTTGCATTATTCTCATCTTCTCCATGCGTACACAACTTTTCAAACCTAGCAGGGGTTGGAGATTCCTTAGGAATCAAGTCATCCATCCTTTTCTAGCTTTTTGGCCCGTCTGGGTGACGGCTCTTATTCTTTAGATTTAGACCCGTGTTCTCTAAGACACAGAGCCTAATAGTGCCAAAGTCACAAGAACCATTCCATCAGGAGTGGGGGTGAAAATCCATGCTCACACTAAAAAAACTAAGTAATAAGCCTAATTAATTGTTGGAGAACTAAAGGAAAAAAACTAAGAAAAGAAGTAATGAGCCTAATTAATTGGAGAAATAAAGAAAAAACTAAGTAAAGAAGTAACGATCCTCATTAAGTTGAGAACTAAAGAAAAAAAACTAAGAAAAAAACTAAGTAAAGAAGTGATGAGCCTAATTAAATTGAAACCGTATGGACTAAAAAAGAATTTCGCAACAAAAGTTAACAGCTTTGCCTGAAGATGATAAATTGGCAAATTCTAGGTTGAAATGATGAGATTCTTAAGTTTTTCTCTCTCTCCATGCATGATTCATAAGGTCATATCAAGTTCACCTTTTTTTTGCCTTAAAAGAATTTATACCTCTTCTCTTCTCATTTCATTTTTTGCCAAAAGTGAGAAGAAGAGAGAACAAAAATATTTTCCTTCTCCTCCTAAACACTAGGCCTTCTCTTGCATCTCAAATTATTTGAAGCATCTCTCTCTTTTTCCTTATTTTGGAGAAAAATTATCAAAGAGAGTGAGGGACTGAATAATTGAGAAAAATAATTCTAGGAGCAAATGATCATACCGAGGCTAGAAACCAAAAGAAACTAGAAGAGGACTGGAGCTTCATCAAATTCTACTCCATTATCATCTTCATATTCTTAGCATTGGCCCTAAGTGAGTATGGCAATGAGCTTATGATGTGCATGAGGTTGCATGCAAAGAAAGAATTTGATTTGTGATAATGAGATGTGGAAACAAGAAATTAAAATTTTAAATCTCTATTTTGAATTAAAAGAAATTGAAACCTAAAGATTATCAAACTTAAACATGAAATTTATTAAGAAAAATAGCTATGTAGTAATTAGTATATTGGTTAAAGTAATATTAAAGTTAGACCGATCCTTGCATGCATGATAAAATGATTTTTCCATGCAAATATGATATTAGAGGTTATGAAATTTAAAGAAAAATGGATAGAATACCATGGCCTAACCATGTATGGAAGATTTTAATGAAAAGAACAAATTTAAATACTTTAGTTCAAATAAAATTTAGCCAAGTCATACCAAATGGGAAAGATTTATAATTTTCCTTTATGAAATTTAAAGTGGCCAAAGGGAACTTTAAGCAAAATAAAGAACGTAACAACAATGGTAAATATGCTTAAATAGTGACTAAATGCTAAAATGTGGATATTGATAAAAAAAAAAAACTAAAATGTGAACAATTAGTATGAAAGGTCATATTTCAGGGTAATCCAAATATGCACTGATGTATACATGGGCTTCTCCATAATTATTATAAATATTATTATAATCATATTTGAGTATTTTAAGATAATTTAAAAGCCTAAGATAAAAAATGAGGAGATTAAATCCTTTACAAATTGGAAATTATACCAAAACCAAAGAGTTACCAATAGTAAGATATAAATGGTTACAGCCAAGTTATACTTGATAATGCAAGAAAAAGAAAAACATGGAGTAATGGTATATTGGCAAAGGAATATGATGATTGAGGCCAAAGTAGTTATGACTGAGACATAATCAAATGAAAGTAACAGATTAAGTATGAGAAAAAAAATTAAAAGGGTTACGAATAATTAACTAAAGGGTGAAAATCATAAAAATATATGTATGCATATGATATAATAATGTTTATACATGGTCCCATTCAATTGGTGGGATCCATAGCAGAAAAAAGAAGCACCAAAAGTTGAAAAAAAAGGAAAGAAAGGTTAATTGGATAGCTTATTTTAATATGGACAACTTGTTGCAAGCCATCCACGTGTGGAAGGCCTATATATATTGTCTTTCCCCTTCAAATCATATACAACAGTTGAAAGAAAAAAAAGTATATATAGAGACAGAAAATTATTTGTGTGACAATATTCTTTTAAGTGACAAAATAGTGAGGTTTTATTTTAGAATATTTGGAAAACACTTACTACTATTTTAGATTTATCTTGCTTCTGGAATATTTTTTAGAAAAGTTTTTCTTTTATAATTATATTATTTATTAGTGGAAGAAATTATTTAGAGTTTATTTCAAGGATGTAGCCTAAAAAAAGAGTGAACCATGTTAAATATTAGTGTCTCTTTTTTATTGATTAATTTTAATTTTGCTCATATTTCATTTATTTATTGCCAATTTTCCTCGGGCTGCTAATCCTGCCCCTTCGTAATGTTTTTTTATTTAAATTTTTAAAATTTTTTCAACAACTGGTATCGGAGCCTGGTTGGCTATTATCTGTGCAATTTGAAATAAAAGAGTCAAATAGTATATTCAAATTAATTTCATCAAATTATTCTATTAGAAGCCTAGAATGGAAGATCTTTTGATCTGCAAGGATCTTTATGGTCATATTGAAGCTGAAATTGGCAAACCAACAAATAAATCCAATAATGATTTAGAGAAAATGAATAGAAAGACTACATTTACAATTAGGCATTGGATAAATAATAGTGTATATCATCATGAGCTCAAGAGAAAATTGCTGAGGCTTTATGGAAGAAACTTGCAAACTTGTATGAAAGAAAATACCCATAAACAAAACCTTTCTTGTTAGAAAACTTGTCCATATGAAATTTAAAGATGAGGGAAGTATGGCTAAACACTTGAGTGATTTTAAAGACCTTGCACCTAACTGGTACGTGCCGCTATGCTATAGCAATTACTGCAAGTGCACGGGTCGCCCAAGTAATAAAGTAGTGAGTGAGTTATCGTTCCACTAAGGACAAGGCCAAGCACTAGTGCAAATCTTAACTGTTGTTTAGCAAATCAATATTTTTTGAGGTGTTTTGTAATTAAAGACAATTAACTTAAATAAATGAACATAAAGATAAATTGTGTGTTGTGTAAAAAGGATTGATGATAATGATACTATCTAGATATTGAATCCCCCTAACCTCAATTTACATTACATGATAGAGTTGAATTGGCATTCCTCTAACTTAGACTAAAATCTCTCTCGAGTGAATTAATCCCTAATCACTAAGTAGAGTGCCGGAATCTCTTCTCAAACACAATTAAGTAGGTCATGCATTAAGAACAAGGAACTATAAACCAAAGGATCTTGTAGGTCTATCTCTAGTAGCCTAATCAATCCTCAACCCTTATGAGTAATCAATTCATATCAAGCTTTCTCAAGTCAATAATATGAAAATTACAACCAATCAATAAGCATGCTATCATCAATTGACAATAATCATTAAGCATCATAAGAATAAAACAACTCAATCAATTAAAAGTATCCAATCATACAAATAAGCTAGGGTTCATTAATATCTAGATAGAGAATGATTTAGTTCATGTTCAATACACTTAATCCAACAACAACAGCAATAACATTAAAATGAATTAAAAGGAGAAAATGGAAAAACCCCTTTCAATGTGGCTTCTTGAATCTCCAGGAGCTGCCAATGGAAGATAGAGATGCTGAAGAGGATGGAAATGGAGGATGAAGATGAAGAGTCAAGGAAAGTGTCACTCCCTCCTTGCCCAAAACGTGTATGCACAGCCTCCTCCTCTCAAACCTCTCTTCTCTGCCTCTATTCTCTGTTTTCTGCAAAAACCTGCAGAACTCCCAGCTCAAGCAAAAGTCCCCTTCTCTGCCTCTTCTTCTCTTTTTAAAGCAATCCAAGACTCAAGTCAACTCGCACCAGCTCACCACTCTCCTTTGTTCCCCACTCTCTCTTTGTTTTTTATTTCTTTTGGCAAAAGTAATTGGTTTGTCTCCCACTTGTTCCTCAATTCGTGCAAAAGAAACAAAGTGAACAGAGGTGACATGGCCAAGCCATGAGTGGCTTGGCCGTGCCTCTCATTTCTCCTTGGGACACGGCCAAGCTAGTTGGCCGTGTCCATCATTGCCTTGCTTCATTTCTTTCTTTTCTCTTTAGTCTTATGGGGTGACACGGCCAAGCTCCTGGCCGTGTCATGTGACACGGCCAGTGGCTTGGCCGTGTCACCTGGGTGTGTTACCTTATGCTTGTTTCTTTTCTTCTTTTGTTCTTTGGTTAGGCATGGGACATGGCCAAGCTTGTGGCCGTGTCATGTGACACAGCCACTGGCTTGGGCGTGTCACCTGCCAGTGTTAGCTTCTGTTCTTCATTTTTCCTTCTTTGTTTGGTTCTTTGGTTTCTGTTCTTTGGGTGAGACACGGCCAGTGACTTGGGCGTGTCACCTGGCTGTGTCATCTACTGCCTTGAAGAAATTTTGAGGGACATGGCCAAGCTTGCTTTGGCTTGGCCATGTCTTGCTTGATTCATGCTCTTTCTTGATTGTTTTGATCATCCAAGGGAATTTTTCCGCTTTAACCTAAAACAAACTTTAAACTAAAATCAAATGAAACATTAACTAAAAACACATTAAAATCATACTAAAAACTAGTATAAAATCACTCTCATCAAATACCCCACACTTAAATCCTTGCTTGTCCCCAAGCAAGGCTAAAATCAAAACAAACTAAACACAAAAATTTTGCCAAGTTCAAGAGTTATAAAAATTTCATCAAGACTTCCCTATCCTTAAATCCGCAATCAATATTAAATCAAACAAAATCGATACCAATGCAATTAAGTGGCTTTCCATGCATAACCTATGTTGTCACTCCCTCACCAACTCTTAAAAAGTGTTTGATCAAGGTGGTGTTTATACTCATAACAATCAATGAAAGATTATTGCCATAGGCTTGCTTATCTATCAAACCTCCACTACTTAATTACAATCAAGCATCAATCAAAAGGTCTTTTATTGGGTTGTAATGGGGCTAAGGTAAAGGCATGGCATTTAGGAAATGTGAGCTAAATCATTAAGTTCAAAAGCACTTCAAGAATGAAGTAACTGATCATATATATAACCCAATGATCTCAAAACACCTTCCTCTTAACTACCCCTTGACATTGACAGAATTTTTCAAGGGAACTCACTTATTATATCTTGTAACATATTCCAACCCTTTTAACAAGAACAATAATTATTTGATTTTTTTTATGATTTGCATTCTTAAACCTACTAAATTTAACCCCAAACTTAATTCAACACAAAACTTGGTCATAAACGCTCTTAAAATGCTCTTGACCTAATGAAGGGGTAAGAGTTAAAACAACAAGGTTCAAGGCTGGTAGTGTTGCGAAAAATAAAGAAAAGGAAAAATGAAATAGGCTCAAAATTGGCTAACTAATGTTAAAAATAGGGTTGGTTTTTTTAAGCCAAAGTGGTTTCACCTAATTGCCTTAATTATCTTGATGCCTAATTGAAATTTTTATATAGTCTTAAAATGTATGTCAAAGCAAGTTCTAGCAAGTCATCAATCAAAGATGTTCACACACAACAAGAATAATTAGTTGATGGCTCAATTCCTCACTAGGTTGATGGTAATGCAAAGAAAAACCAATAAAATTGACAATAAGAACCAATTCTTCTCAATTCTCAAATTCATGCTTCAAAAATTCAAAGGTCATCAATCAACAATATTTATAACAATTGAACTTTCCAAAATTCATTTATTCAAAGAAAAATAAGAAAAACATTAACTAAACTTAAACTAAAAGTAAAAAACACAAAATGTAATTAAGAGTAAAAATACAAAACACAAAATGCACCCCACACTTAAAATTTCACATTGTCCTCAATGTGAGCATGCATAAACTAAAGGAGAGTTTAGATAAAACCTGATTTCCATCGCTCCCATATGCGATATGTAGGGTTCCTTCCACCCATAATGCAATTGGAGCCCATTATTAAGGGGATGGACAGCATGCAACTTCGAAATGTGCCCAATGCATTACAAAGCTTAGGTAGTATCCTTTGGTGAGCAAATGGCCAATGAAAACTCATGAAGGCTGTCTTGGGGTGATTTTCTAGTGCTATAGGAACTTGGTAAAAGTATTCTTCAGTATGCAACATGGTTATATTCATTTTTTGTTCTTTCTCGCTCCCGAAAGTGGGAGTTGAGATCATTGGTTGCATATTGTTCTCCCCAACTAAAACAAATTCCAAATTTTTTGGGGTCTTTTGAAGTTCAACCCAATTTGGTTGAATCTCTTTCTCATCCTCTTTAGCACTTGGAAGTTCCCTCTCAACAATCTCATCATTTAAAATTAATTTGCTCTCCTCGATTTCTTGATTGGAAATATTAGGCTCTACTTCTAAGGTCGTGGCTACCTTAAGCTTATCTACACTATTTTTGCTGTGGGGTATGTCATAGAGTTCTGGAATATGCATACCTTGTTTCTCTTCTTCCAGCATACATGGGAATGAAATTGGTGGCATAAAAGGATTTGGAGGTTCATGCAATTCTATCCAAGTTGATGCTTCCAACTTCTCCTCTTCCTTTGTTTGATTTAACTCCTCTATGTCGGGTTGGATCTCCTCACCATTTTCTTCTTGATTGGTCCCTGCATCAAAGAAATTACAAAAATTGTTATATATTACCTGTTCATTCCTCAAATTTGTGATTGCCTCAAATTGCTCCAATTGGCTAGGAGACTCCTCCTTTTGGTGTGCTTGGGGTTGATGTGCCATCTGCTCAACCAGAGCATCCAATATCCTCTGTGTTTCTTGCAAAGATTCAGACCTCAACTTATCTTCCACTATGTATTGCTCACATTGAAATTTCTCGGTATCTTGAATGAAGGCATTCACTCTCTCCTCCAAAGTGAGTTTCTTAGGTTGATCTACATTTTGTGGGCTATTTTGAATGAATGCATTCTATCTTTCCTCCAAAGTGGGTTCCTTAAGGTGATCTTGATTCAGCGTGTGTTTTTGAATATAAGCATTTAACTTATCCTCCAATGTGGGTTCCTTAAGGTGGTCTTGGTCTGAAAATTGTTCTTGAAAGTAAGAATTTCTTTGGCAAGGCTGAAAAAATTGTTGAGGTGGAATGTACTACTGGTTTTCCCAATAAAAATTTGGGTGGCTTTCCCAACTCCCCATCTGCTGGTAGTTTTGGTATTGCTGGAAATTTTGGTAGTCATATTCTTCCTCGTGCCATTCTTGGTATCATTCAAAATGAAATGAACATATATTGGCACTATGTCTTGCATTGCCACATGCGGCACATATCTCTTGGCATGGCATAGATTAGTTCATTAATTCCGCGAATCGCCATGCCATGTCAGAATTAAAGTCCCTATCATAAACTCCCTCATTCCTTGAAAACTGCATCTTTACAAAAGGCACTCAGCAATTTAAACAAAAACAAATAAACAAACAAATTCAAACACAACAAACAAACAAATGTACAGAAAATAAACAAACAATTCAAAGAAAAACACACAAACAATTTACAGAAAATAAACAAACATTCTTGATAAGAATAAAAATAAATCAATAGTCTTATTTATATTACTAGTATTGAAACCATTGTCCCCGGCAATGGCGCCAAAAACTTAGTATGTGCCGCTATGCTATAGCAATTACCGCAAGTGCACGGGTCACCCAAGTAATAAAGTAGTGAGTGAGTTATCATTCCACTGAGGATAAGGCCAAGCACTAGTGCAAATCTTAACTGTTGTTTAGCAAATCAATATTTTTTGTCGTGTTTTGTAATTAAAGATAATTAACTTAAATAAATGAACATAAAGATAAATTGTGTGTTGTGTAAAAAGGATTGATGATAATGATACTATCTAGATATTGAATCCCTCTAGCCTCAATTTACATTACATAATAGAGTTGAATTGGAATTCCTCTAACTTAGACTAAAACCTCTCTCGAGCGAATTAATCCCTAATCACTAAGTAGAGTGCCGGAATCTCTTCTCAAACACAATTAAGTGGGTCATGCATTAAGAACAAGGAACTATAAACCAAAGGATCTTGTAGGTCTATCTCTAGCACCCCAATCAATCCTCAACCCTTATGAGTAATCAATTCATATCAAGCTTTCTCAAGTCAATAATATGAAAATTGCAACCAACCAATAAGCATGCTATCATCAATTGGCAATAATCATTAAGCATCATAAGAATAAAACAACTCAATCAATTAAAAGTATCCAATCATACAAATAAGCTAGGGTTCATTAATATCTAGATAGAGAATGATTTATTTCATGTTCAATAAACTTAATCCAACAACAACAACAATAACATTAAAATGAATTAAAAGGAGAAAATGGAAAAACCCCTTTCAATGTGGCTTCTTGAATCTCCAGGAGCTGCCAATGGAAGATAGAGATGCTGAAGAGGATGGAAATGGAGGATGAAGATGAAGATTCAAGGAAAGTGTCACTCCCTCCTTGCCCAAAACGTGTATGCACAGCCTCCTCCTCTCAAACCTCTCTTCTCTGCCTCTGTTCTCTGTTTTCTGTAAAAACCTGCAGAACTCCCAGCTCAAGCAAAAGTCCCCTTCTCTGCCTCTTCTTCTCTTTTTAAAGCAATCCAAGACTCAAGTCAACTCACACCAGCTCACCACTCTCCTTTGTTCCCCACTCTCTCTTTGTTTTGTATTTCTTTTGGCAAAAGTAATTGGTTTGTCTCCCACTTGTTCCTCAATTCGTGCAAAAGAAACAAAGTGAATAGAGGTGACACGGCCAAGCCATGAGTGGCTTGGCCGTGTCTCTCATTTCTCCTTGGGACGCGGCTAAGCTAGTTGGCCGTGTCCATCACTGCCTTGCTTCATTTCTTTCTTTTCTCTTTGGTCTTATGGGGTGACACGACAAGCTCCTGGCCGTTGCCTTCTGCTTGTTTCTTTTCTTCTTTTGTTCTTTGGTTAGGCATGGGACACGGCCAAGCTTGTGGCCGTGTCATGTGACACGGCCACTGGCTTGGGCGTGTCACCTGCCAGTGTCAGCTTCTGTTCTTCATTTTTCCTTCTTTGCTTAGTTCTTTGGTTTCTGTTCTTTGGGTGAGACACGGCCAGTGACCTGGCCGTGTCACCTGGCCGTGTCATCTACTGCCTTGAAGAAATTTTGAGGGACACGGCCAAGCTTGCTTTGGCTTGGCCATGTCTTGCTTGATTCATGCTCTTTCTTGATTGTTTTGATCATCCAAGGGAATTTTTCCACTTTAACCTAAAAAAATCACTTAAAACAAACTTTAAACTAAAATCAAATGAAACATTAACTAAGAACACATTAAAATCATACTAAAAACTAGTATAAAATCACTCTCATCACTAACCAATCTAAAAGTTGTATTGTTTGATGAATTGCAGGCCTGTTTGCTTATTGGTACTTTGCCTGACAATTGAGAGACTTTGTTGGTTATCTTGAGTAATTTAGTTCCTGAAGGTAAGCTATCTATAAATGCAGTTTGAGAAATTTTATCAAAAGAAGAAACCAGGAGAAAAGATCAAGGTTCTTCTACTCATTTAGAAGCACTAGTTACTGAAAAGCGTTGTAAAAGTATAATTAAATAGTGTCAAAATGCAGATAAGCAATCAAACAACCATGACAAGTCAAGGGATAGATGAAAGTCAAGAAAAGTTATCACTTGCTATCACTATGGCAAGCCAGGACATATGAAAAGATTTTACAGGCAGTTGGAAAAGGTGCAGAAAGAAAAGAAAGAAGACAAAGATACAACTTCAATTACACTTGATGGTGATATTTTCAATTCTAATGGAGACAATTATTTTCATATTGATGTCCATGAAATCTCTTGGGTTGTTGATTCTAGAGCTTCATATCATGTGCCTACTAAATATGATTTTTTCACATTACACACCACTGGTGATTTTGGCTATGTCATAATGGGGAATGAAGCTTTAACCAAGGTTGTTGGCATGGGTAAAGTGTGCTTAATCACTAATGTAATATCCCAAATTATGCCTTGGAAGTTATGATATTATTGTTATTATGGGATTGAATGTATATATATGTTAAGTTGATAAGCAAAGAAAATTTAAGAGAGAATGTTATGTGTTGTTTGAAAGGAAAGCAATGTGTGGAAAGAGTGTATATGTAGAGTATTTGGCAATATATATGATATATATATATATTGGTCAAATGGAAAAGTCAAAGAAAGAATATGTGGTGGAGATTTAAAGTATTATTATTATTATTATTATTATTATTATTATTATTATTATTATTATTATATATATATATATATATATAAGATAAGGATGAAGGAAAGAAGTAGAAACTTCTTTCTTCTTCTGCTCCTTCTTCGTGTTCTTCTTTTCTGTTTGGCCGAGAGAGAGAGAGAGAGAGAGAGAGAAAGAGAGAGATGTAATTTATATATCAAATTTCTTAAGGAATTTAAGAGGATTGAAGATAGAGATGAAGATTTGACAAAGGATTCAAGTAAGTATTTATTTCTTTAAGTTGATTTTCATTGTTTGAGTTGGGTTGGTATGATTGATGTGTGATGATGATGATATTGAAAGATTGAAGTGTATATGTGTGTTGATTTGGTAATTGGATGATGATAATATGATTATTTGTGAAGTTGATGATGAATTGTTGAATAAGGGTTTAAGTTAATGAATTGGGGATTTGATTAATTGATGCATGGATGATGTTTATAATGATGATTAGTATGTGTTGTAAGTGGTGTTGGTGTTTTTGGTAAGTTTGCTATGGTTTTGTGTGTGTTTGGTTGAGTTTGATTAAGGTAAAAGATGAGGAAAAATGGTTGTTTTTGGGTTGAGTTGTTGTTTTGGCCGGATTCTGGGTTTTTAGCCTGACACGCCCAGGAACACGTCCAAAACTTTGGGCGTGTCAATTGTTTGTAAGGCAGTAGATGTGACACGGCCATTAACACGCCCGTGTTAGTGAGCGTGTCATAGCTACTGTGAGTTTGGAGAATTTACACGGCCAGGAACACATTCATGTTGTTGAACGTGTCAATGTTTCTGTGATACAGAATATATTACACGCACAGGGACACGCCCGTGGTCATGAGCGTGTAAATGTTTCTGTGTTGTGGAGTTAGGGCACGATCAGGAACACGCCCGTGTTGGTGAGCGTGTCTTGTGTTGAGTTTACCCTAATTGATTCTTATGTGTATTATCTCATGTGTATCTCTAAGTAAGTATGTATGATTACTTTTGGATTAGGTTTTAAGAGATGGAATGGCCCTAATCCAAATATTGAAGAATCTAAGGAGAAGAAATCTAAATGAGTGTGAGTTTCTTTAAAGGTAAGTACAAAATCTATTTGATTACATATAGTTATATGGCTTGGAACCTTAATACATTTGATTATCAATGTATTAAGTAATCTATTATATTATTGATAAATATATATATATGAATAATGTATATGTAATGAAATAAGTGAAATGTGAAAGCAAAAAAATATATATATATATAAGTGTTATGAAAAGTGAATGATGTGAATGATATGATGGGTATTCAAAATATATGATAATGCAATTGATTGTGTATACTTGAATGATGAATAGTTATGTATATATATATATGTATATATATATATATAAAAGATGAAGTATGAAATGTATGTGATATGTAATATGAATGATATGATATTGTGATGATATATGAAATGTGAAAGAAATGTGATATTGTGATGAAATATGAAATGTGAAAGAAATGTGATATTGTGGTGAAATATGAAATGTGAAAGAGATGTGATATTGCGATGAAATATGAAATGTGAAAGAGATGTGATATTGGGATGAAAAATGAGTTGTGAATTGAGATATGATGATGTATGAAGCCATTGTTATTGGCTATAATATTGAAAATGAGACAAATGAGGCATGTTTGCCTAAATGATGCCATTGTGGTTGGCTATGATGATGTAAATGATGATTGAGGCATGTTTGCCTAAATAATGATAAGAATGAAAATGAAATTGATAATGAAATAATGAATGAATTGTGTGTCTAATATGTTATTCATTTTCAGAGTTTTGTTGTTGGTGGCATGCCTAATAATAGTAACAATCTCTTGAAGTTAGGTTGGATATGATCCTTGAAGCCTAATTGAGATGTTACAACCCTTGAAGCTAGGTTGGATTGGTTCTTGAAGCCAAGTTGGGTTGAAGTTTAACATGTTTTACTCCCCTTGAAGCTTGGTTGAACCTAAATCCTTGAAGCCTAGTTGGGTCAATGGTAATGATAAATGTGATAAATAAACCAAAACATTAACTCTGAAAGTTGAATGGCATATTAGTGTCTTTGGGCCCATGCTTGTGCTTGTTTAAATATGATTCATGAATAGTGAATTATGGATAAGAAATTAATGGAATGAGATAATAAGAAACAAATAATATTATGAAGCATGACATATGATATGTGTATTGATATGTTGATTGAGAGTATTAGTGATGGATTATGGTTGATGGTAATGATTGCCTTTGTTGGGAACGTGATTTATAATTGATGATATGTGAATAAAATGATGTTATGGAGTATGACATGGTTGTATCATGCAAATGAATTATTAGAAAGAGAAATATGTTATTGTGCATTGTAATATGACACATAATATGTATATGAGGTGAAAGTGGTAAGTATCATGTGAATGATGGTTCTACCAGGTTATGGAATTATGTTGATTGTAATGCTATATATATGTATATGTATGTAATGTGTGAGATTAATAGGAATATATGAAGAATGCATTGAAAAAGGGGAAAATCGAATAAGAAAACATGATGCTAAAAATATGAGGTATGTTATCTTGTAATGTATATTTTAGTATTTATTTGTACTACTAAGCTTTCGAGCTTAGCGCGGTTATATTAATCGCGCAGGTAAATAGGTGATGGAGCTGGAGTTATGCCACTATGTCACGAAGAGAGCAAAGGTAGTTCGAGACCAACTAGAGGGTGATGCATGCATGTACAAGTTAAAGATTTTGCATTTTCATAAGAATGTATTCATAAGTATAAATGAATCTTTGAAAGAGACAATGTAACTTATATATATATATATATATGTATTACCATCAAAAGGATCATGATTTTGTAAATATTTACATATGATTTAAATGTATTATTGTTCTAGAAGTAAAGTAAAGATTTTAATTTGGTAATAACTAGTGACATCCTTATATCTTATATACTTATTGTATGTGTACTCGGTATATGTACAGTACTTATATGGGGTATGGGGGTGTTACAACTAATATGGAATGACAAGTTGTGGCTTAATAATGTCAGGCATGTTCCTGAGATGTAGCTTAATCTTATTTCCTCTGGTACTATTGTTGATGAGGGTTACATCAGTTCATTTGGTACAAAGAGCTGCAAAATTACTAAAGGAAATCTTATATTGGCTAAAGGAAGTAGACAAGACACTTTATACTTCATGGAAGCCAAAATATGCAAAGAAGAGGTGAATGCGGCAGCAAATATTTCATCAGATTTATGGCATAAAAGGCTTAGTCACTTAAGTGAGAAAAAAATTGGTGTTCTCGTTAGGAAGAAATTTCTACCCTTAATAGGTATACATATAGAACCTTGCACTAATTGTTTGGTTAGAAAATAGCATAAAGTTGCATTTCAAAGATGTTACTCTTCTAGAAGATCAAATGTTCTTGATTTACTTCACATAGATGTTTCTATTATGAGTGATAAAACTCTTGATGGTGCTTTGTATTTTGTGACATTTATTGATGATTACTATAGAAAAGTGTGGAATTTTCTTTGAATTCCAAAGATTAATTGCTAGATGTGTTCAAACATTTTTATGCCAGTGTTGAAAGAGAAACGGGAAGGTAGCTAGAATGTGTTTGAGTAGATAATGGCATAGAATACAGAGGTCCATTTGAGACATATTGTAAAGATACCTTAACAAAATGGAGTTGCTAAGAGAATGAATAGAACCATTGTAAAGAGGATCTAGTGTATGCTCTCTCATACTAAACTCCCTAAGTTCTTTTGGGGGAGCAATGACAACTGTATTTGACTTGATTAGCCTTTCTCCTTCAATTCCTCTTGATGAAGATATTCTAGAAAGAGTGTGGAGGAGAAAAGATGTTTCATATGATCATCTGCGAATTTTTGGATGTAGGGCATTTGTTCACATACCAAAATATGAGAAATCCAAGCTTGACTCCAAGGCTAAATAATGCACCATATTAGCTTATGTACATGAAGAATTTGATTACATGCTTTGGGATACTATTAATAAAAAAGTCATCAAAAGCAGAGATGTGGTGTTCTTGGAAGATTAAACCATTGAAGATCTTGATAAGCCTATATTAGTCAAAGAAAAGGTTCCCAACCTCACATCAAAGTCATATAGGTCTGAGCAAATTGATGTAGATGAATGAGATGTTAATAATGATAGTGAGCCTATTCCTGATGCTAATGAAACTGATAAGGCTGTTAATAAACATGATGATTAGCCTCCACCTGCACCACCAGTTGAAATTCAATTAAGAAGATCCACGCTAGAAATAGAGTGGCCTCCCAGAAATACTCTCCTCATGAGAATGTAATGCACATTGATGGGGGAGGACGTGAAAGCTATGAGGAGCCTATGGCATGTGATTAGAAAAATTAGTGGCCGAATACTATCTAAGATGAGATGAAGTCTATACATGAGGACTACTCTTATTAGTTGGTAAATGATGCAATGAAGGACCAACCCACACTAAAGATCAAGGACCCATTGAGTCTTCTCGATGGACTGGTTATAAGAGGTCAACTTCAACAGTTCAAGGATGTAATGCTTTTAAGGATCTAAGGACTTTAGAATGAATTGGCTATTATAGAGGATCACAATGAGTATGCGCATATGAAGCTTGGTCATTCACATCCCAATACAAGTCTTATCTCACTTTGTTTAATTTAAAAAGGCTATTTGGGCTAGTTGTCTTTAATAAGCTTAATTGGATATGTCATTATACGATTTGTATATTTTCTTTACATTTTGCATGCTGGAATTTCAAAATTGAATTTTGGTTTTTGTTATCTTTTAGGTCATGGTTTAGTATGGGAATTACCATAGGGTTATTATATATATGAGTTAGTTATTTTAGGAATTAGGATGCTTGTAAGCTTTTTTCCAAACAAGCTAGAGTAGGGTTTCCAACACTCATCCATATTTAAACTATCCTATGAGTTTTGTGATTGGCAACTTTGAACATTTGAATGAAAATTATAGAACTTGTGTTCTTGTGAGGAAACCCTCTTGTCTTGATTCTTATTGAATCAAAAGCATCACAAAGAGTTAATAACTTGAGTGATTACATATCAAAGTTCTCTTCAACATAGTTGGAATTGGGTTTAGGTTTCTTGGTAACTTGATTTAGCTTTCCAAGGAATTTGATCCAAGCCTAAAATTGTTGGGTTTCAAGGCATTGTTCTTATGGGTTTACATCAGTATGGTATCAGAATAAGGCTCTAAATCAGGTTTGATCCTTCCTTTATGTCTGTTATTTGTTAAATTTCAATTTCTTTCTTATTTGTTTTGTGTTCTATGCCTTTTGCTGTCCATTTCATCTTATGTGTCCTTGTTATTCTCTCTTTGTGTGTTTTCTTGTTGTCCTTGTTCTAAAAGGAATCTATATTAAAAAAAAAATATTTTCTTGTTTCATCTATTTTGTATCCTTGTTTTGTGTTTGTCTAAATGTTCAATTAAAATCCCATTAATTGAGTATTGTTTCTATCAACTATGTTAGCCCTAAAAGACTAGTCCAAAGGATAATCAATTATGAAAGTTATTCTTAACTTGTTCATTGAATCACCCATACAAAAAAAAGAAAAAAAATTGAAAAAGTGATCAATTGTACTTGCTATCTGCAAAAAGAATCTGAAAGGTTGCAAAGAATTCTAGAAAAATTCATAGTGAAAACATTTGACCATTGAACTTCTTAAGTACATCCTAGTTGGGCCATAACTTTCCTAGCCTGACCAAACCTGCTCCACCTAAATTTTGGCCATACCACCAATCGTGAAACCTACTGCCAAAATTTTCTAAATTTGTCTTAGTTGAATCCTGTTGGATGAATACCCATTCTGATGGGACCAAAGTGTCCCATCCAAAATTTTAACGTATCATCCGTCGTGATCTTTACTATATAAATTTGAAAAATTTTCAAGTAATTCCTAGTTGGATCAACTCCATTGTGCTCATACCATTCCCATTCCATTCAATTTTTCATCATACCTTCCACCACGATCCTTGCTGCCTAAAATTTGAAAATTTTATTGGTTCTTTCCCGATTAGACCACACATTTTCCAATTAGACCACTAACAATGAAACCCTCTGTAATGTAAAGTTCCTTTATTTCTTAATTGATTTTAAAGTTCTTTCAATTATTCCTCCCTTTCCTTTGGTATTCTACATAATACTATTGTGATTGACCCTTGTGAATTGTTTGATTGAAAACAACTAATCTTCGCAAGAGTTTGAGTGGTAATAGGCAAGAGTGTAAGTTTATAAAGAGAAAAGCAAGAAATTAAGTGTAAACATGAGTGACCTTGAGTGATTATTACACTTGAGTGAAACATGTAAGGAAGTGAAGTGAGGATTTCTATTTTTATTTCACTAAGCTTTTATTTGCAGCTTATATTTCATTTTCAAAATGAGTGGTGAAATTAGAAGAACTCATGGATTGGTTGATCGAATTGATGCAATGGTTGTGTCCATAAAACTATTAAGCCGGCGTGTTAGGGAGATGATGGATTGAATAAAGAGAGTGGAGGCTTCAATTGCTAGGGGGCAACCTAACAATGCCCATAGTGCAAGGCCTAGGAGGGCTAATAGGAGAGCCAATGAGGGAGATGAGTTGGAGGGTAGAGAATCTTTGAGAGATAATAAGGATGAGTTTGATGTGAGACCTAGGGTAAGGTACAACCATAATCATGGAGGGGGTAGAGTTAAATTAAAGATTCCTACATTCCATGGTAGGACAAATCCCAAACTCTGCCTAGATTAGGAGAAGAAGATAGAACTTGTGTTTGATTATTATGATTGTATGAAGTCCAAGAAGGTAAAGCTAGCTAGATGTGGCTACCTTTAAAGATTATGCTATAACTTAGTGGGATAACAACAAACAACAAAGAAAGAAAAATAGAGAGAGATCCATGGAGGAGTGGAGTGATTTAAAGTCTATAATGAGGAGGAGGTTTGTACCTAGTCATTACTATTGAGATTTGTACAGCCACCTACAAAAACTCATCCCAAGGTCTAAAAGTATAGAGGAATATTACAAAGAGATGGAGGTTACTATGATCTATGCAAATGTAGAGGAAGATAGTTAAGCTACAATGGCAAGATTTATCAATGGCCTCAATAGAGAAATCTCAAATGTTGTTGAGTTCTAACTTTATATGGAGCTTAAGGAATTGCTTCATCTTGCATTGAAGGTTGAGAAGCAATTGAAGTAGAAGAGTAGCTCAAGTCAATTTTCATTTACGTTGACTTTTAAGCCTAATAGGAAGAGAGATGATAAAGCTACATCTTCAAGGCCCAAGGTAGATTCAAAAGAAGCACCTAAAGCATCTACTTCTAATAGTGAGAAAGGTAAATTTGAAACTTCTTCTACTTTTAAAATTTAATGCTTTAAATATAGTGGTGTTCGGCATTACCAAAGGGATTGTCCAAACCTATGGAATATGTGCATGATGGATTGAGTTATTTATTCTGCTAGTGATAAGGAATCTAATAAGAAGAAGACAACCCCTAAGGAGTAGGGTAGTGATGATGAGGATGAATCTTTAACCTTAGTGGAGAGTGATATAGCACTAGAATCTAGAAGGACTTTAAGCTTACAAGTCTAACCCTAAGAGTGTGACCAAAGGGAGTTTCTCTTTCACACTAGATGCTTAGTGCAAGATAGGGTGTGTGATGTTATTATTAACGGTGGGAGTGTCACCAATGTTACTAGCATAACCGTTGTAGAGAAGTTAAGACTTCATACCCTTAAACACCTACAACCCTAAGTGGTTGAATGATTATGGGGATATTAGGATGACAAAGCAGGTTCTAGTTGCTTTTAAAATGGGGATGTATAAGGATGAAATCTGTAACTAAAAATGAGGGGGAAAGGAGCAAGTGCAGAGGAGAGAAAACTAAAAGAGTTGTCCAAAGAAAAATAGTAGAGTTGCAAAAACAATGAGGGAAGAAAGAAAGGGAAAGAGATAGGAGAGATCTCTAAAAAAAAAAGAAAAGGGATAAAATAAGGGTAAATAGTTGATAGCGAGAGAAAAAGAAAGAGAGCTTTTTATGCTAAAAGAAGTGACATTAGAGAGGCTTGCTTTTCTCACGAAAGCATACTTATTGTGAGCGGGGATTTTCGCTCCCACTCTGGTGGAATGGTTCTTGCGACTTTGGCCCTTTTAGAATATGGGTCTTAGAGAATATGAGCCTAAACTCGGAGAATAGGAGTCGCCACCCTAACGGGTCAGGAAAAAGATAAAAGAGCTGGATGACTCAATTCCTACAGAATTCCCAACCCCCTACTAGGTTTGGAAAGTTGGATATGTATGGGGAAGGTGTGTTGACCATTTGTGTATTTATTTTTAGTGTAATTTTATTGGCTTTTGATTGATGTTTCTTTAAATCTGTACTTAAGTTTGTTTGAAGTGTTTAATCTAAGTTGAAGTGCAAAATAATGGAGCTTTAACTCAAATTTGATGGATCACAATGGTGGAAAAGCATGAGACATGACCAAGACACTTCATGGCTTGGTCGTGTCCCTCATAAAAGGTAGGAAAAACAAGGCACAAGCATGACACAACCAGGATAAATTGGCTTGGCCATGTTCCTAAGAGGAATTGGGCAGTGGTTGACACATTCAAGAGACACGGCCAAGCCACTAGTTGTGTCACATGACACAGCCAGGGCCTTGGCTGTGTCCCACCTAGAGATCACCAAGAAGAAGTAGACAAAAGTAGAGAGATAGTAGAGAACACAATCAAGAGACACGGCAAAGCCACTGGCTATATCACATGACACGGCCAGAGATTTGGCCATGTCATGCGGATTTGGCTGTGTCTCACTTGGAAAAGGAAGAAGATATTGAGACAGCCATAGACACGGCCACATGGCTTGGCCATGTCCAAACAAAAAATGAGTGACACGCCAAGTCACTCATGACTTAGCCGTGTCTTGTGAGAATTCTTTCAATTTGTTTACACGAGATGGGGACAAAGTGGGAGACAACAAGTGTTTTTTTTAAAAAAGAAATAATAGAAGAAGAAAAAGGTTGCCTAATTCATGAGATGAAGATTTAAAAAATGAAAAAGTAGGGAGAGAATGGTGAGTATGTGAGTTGGCAAGTCATGCTTGCTGTTTTAAAAAAATTAAAAAAAATTGCAAGAAGGGAGATACATACATATTGGAGGCTCCATTGAAGAGGGCTGAGTTCTTAGTTTTAGTCTTGTTCTTGGGTTTTGGACAAGACACCTTCATCCTCTTGTTGCGCTCTAATTAACACTACTAGAACTACACTCACAAGTATACGAGGCTGTTGTAGTATCTTGGTGAACACCTCAAGGTCGTCTCACAAGGAACCTAGATAAGCTAACTGATTATCAGCTTGCAAATAACAAATTTTCAATAAATTTAAATTGCTAACAACTAATGAAGACAGATCGAGTGGAATTTAAAATAATAAAAGTAAATTAAGCTGATATATTGATTCACTTAATAGAAAGGTCTAGGGTTTGCACTTCTCTACTAACTTATATGTATGAACAGTTATTCCTCTCAACCATTTTAATTTCAAAGATTAGATCTCAAGCAACTTAATTAATCAAATTAAGGAAATAAGCTCTCACATTCAAACTTCTTTTAAATAATCTTGTTAGAATTGAAATGATCTTTTCCTTAGGTTTATATTTCTAATTCACCTAAGTCCCTAATTGAATTGTTCCAGCATTAGACTTCATTTCTCAATCCTTCATCTAATACCTCAAACACATAATTGGTGGCCAATCAATTATATATTAACAGTAATCCATTCAATTAAGGCTAAGAAATAATTCAGTTAAGAGCAATAACCAATTCATATAATCATAGTAGATCCATACAAACCCTAGACTAGATCAAATTAGTTCATAATAATGCTATCAAACATATTCATCTCATTAAAATTCAAAGAAAACAATTTAGACATAATAGAATTCATGAATACAATTCCAATGAAACTTAAGAGATAAAGTTTGAGAACAAAATCAAATTACAAACTTTCTTTAGCTTCTGAAGAATCTCTTATTCAGATCTTTGCTAGAAGAATATTGCAATGGCTGAAACTAATTTAATCTAGACTGTTTGCATCAAAGTGTAATCAAAATTCTCCAAGAAAACAAATGGAAACTCAAAAGTTTATGTTTGACGGCCGATAAAATCTGTGTGTTCTTTCAAAAACCCTAATCCTCTTATTTATAAGAAACCTCGCTTAAAAATCCGCATTTTCTTTCTTCCTTTAGTCCATGGAGTGACATGGCCAAGCTCCTGGCCGTGTCACCTGAATGTGTCAGCTTCTATGTAATCCTTCATCTTTGCTTCTTTGGAATTGAGTGTGACATAGCCAGGCTCCTGGCCGTGTCATTTGACACGGCCAGTGGCTTGGCCGTGTCACCTGAGTGTGTCACCTTCTGATCTCTTCGTTCTTTACTCTTCTTTCTTTGGTCTTCTTCCTTGGCTAAGTATGGGACACAGCCAATACATGACACGGCCAGTGGCTCGGCCATGTCACCTGAGTGTGTCACCTACTACCAAATTTTCCTTCCTCTCTTGGTTCCTTGGTTTTGCACTTAAGGTGAGACACGGCCAGTGACTTGGCCGTGTCTTGCTACTTCAAGCTATTCTTTCTTCTAAGGAAATATTCTACATATTAACCTAAAACAAACACTTGAAACAAACTTTAAACAAGAATCAAATTAAACATTAACCAAAAATATATAAACACACACTAAAAACTAGGGTAAAAATGACCAACACTGAAATAAATTAAAACTACCAAAGTTGCTAAAATCACTAAATAAACAGATTAAAACTACCAAAATACCTGAATAAAATAATAATCATCATAATACATAAGATACAATTCTATGACAAAAACTAATAAAATAACTACCCCACACTTAAAACTTTGCTTGTCCTCAAGCAAATTCACATGGCATAAATTTAAAACTCAAACAACCTTAAATATAATTCCAGTATATAAGATGAAATCCTTTAAGACTCAGCCATAAATAATCGCAATTTACTTCAATCAATATTTTCTTAACTCATTCATTAATCCAGACATAACAAATCTCATCTCTCATCTAAGTGTTTCACTCGATTTCAAAGGTTAATTCACTCAAACCACTCATGACTGTATACTGCCATAAACTTGCTTAATTATCCAGTCTCTCTCACTGATTTTCTCGAGAAATAATCCGGAGGTCTTTTATTTGGATGTAATGGGGCTACGGTGAAGGTGTGAGAAAAGACATTTAAGTTGGAACATCAAGAAATGGAGTATCTAAATTAGACAATACTCTTGCTAAGAAACTCGTAACTCCCTCAAATGGCATATTCACCAACCCTTGATAATCTCACATACTTACATACTTAAAGAAAAGTACATGAGTATACATTCCTCTTTGATGACTAATGCTAGAAAATATATGAATTTTGTATATATATATATCTTCTCTTTTATTTTCTTTTATATTATTATATATATATATACAAAATATAAAATTGCATGGAACATCTAGCTTAAAATGTAGAGGAAAAGAATAATCAACTCTTAGTCAAATACAATGTGCAAAGTATGCATTTCAGCCCCAAATCTTACTAAAGCAATACTATTTTTTTTTAAATTGCTTACCCCACACTTATGAAGTAAACCACCCATTGTCATATTATAAGAACTCCATTCCTTAATGCAGGTATGATGATAATAAGAAAATGTTGAGTTGTGAATTGTGTTGATCAATCAAGAAAAAGTCAAAGGCTCAACTTGGCTCACTAAGGAATTCATAATTAAGGGAGGTCTTTTTAAGCTAAAGGGATAATCCTAATTTGCCTTCATCATTTTAAAACTTGAGATTAAATCATAATGTGAGTTCAATTAGTATGAAAAAGCAAGCTCTAGAGATGCAAAATCATGAAGGTGTACACTTAAGAAAAGAAGTTCAATTGACAATAATATTCAATCTATGAGGCTCAAAACTCACAAAGGGTGGGTTCTCAAAGATTTATATGTCATGAATTGCAGAATGTGAAAATTGATCCTGAATGAATTCAAATGCTAATCTCTATGCTGATAATAAAGGCTCAAATATAATGCTAGAATCATAGAAAAGTCACTAAGTTTCCAACAATTATGCCATGCACAACGCACAATATAACACACAAAGACAAACAAAACAAGAATTAAAGGAAAGCTTAAAGATTACCCCACACTTATAAATTACATTGTCCTCAATGGAAACAAAGATAATAAAGAAAAAGAGTGAAGGTACAACCTGTTTTCCATCGTTCCCTTGTGAGGCAAACTCTACCTTTTCATCACAAATAGCAATTGTTCAAAAATAAAATACAATATATAAAATAAAATAACCAAAATATAAAATGTTAACATTAAAAACAAAAACGAAAAATAACAACGAAAATATGCTATAACTAAACACAAGAAAGTAAGGAATTGTCTCGAATGATTAGAGCCCATTTGATCTACGGTGAAGGAGGATGTGAAGATGATGCAGCCGAGGGATGGAGACTCAGAATCTTAGCAAGGTTGCTATTGATTTGGTCCAACTGTTGCAAGACCGCAGCATAGTTATGATCGACCTTGCTCTCCAGTGCCTCTATCCTATTAAGTATCTCCTGATTATCCGAGATCGGAGCATCTTCATCCAAATTAAGAGAATTCGAGTCAAACTTCTCTTGGACTCGTGTTCTCTTTTGTCTGCCCCCCGGTGCTTCTGGCTCAGCTGAAGCCATCACATAGGCCCCTCCCCTGCTCACAACCATATGCATCTTCTCAAGTGTGGCCAAATCCAATGAATCATTACCCGTAATGGACTCATACGATAGGTACTCGGGTCAAAATCATCAAGAAGGGCTGTTGCCAATGTAGTAACCAATCCTCCAATACAAATAGCCCCCTTCTTTTTGTTTGCCACATTATCAAAAACATCGGCCAACCAATAGCCGGAACTAATGGGTATTGCATTACAAGCACAATCTAAAAAAAATAGCTCACTAAGTTCCACTACACCTGGGCTTTCCTTCCGAGCAAAGAACCCATAGGACATAAAGCGATGCAAATACCTAAGGGCTGGATTACTCAATTTAGTTGCCTTGGCCGATTTGGCCATATAAGTTCCCGAGCTCAATGCTCCTCAAGCAAATTGCTGCTTAAAATCCTTAGGTACAGACTTTTTACTGTGTTGATGGAAACCAAATATAACATTCAATTGCTCAATACTAACTACAAATGATTTCCCAAGAACCTTAAAATTCAACCTAGAGCAAATCTTCTGTTCATCTCTTTCAACCTTAAGAGATGTTAAAAATGCCAAAGTAAGCTCTTGAAATTGCAAAGGTCAAAAGGAGACTAGGTTCTCCCACCCAAGGTTTTGAACATAATTATAAAAATTATCCCTAATATGAAGAGCATTAAGGGATTCATCACTGATATACCTCATCGGAAAGAAACCCCTAGCCAAAAGAGTAGCTCTCTTTAAAGATGAAGAGGATGAAGATGCAACTGCAGTTGGAGGTTGCTTCCTCTTGCGGTGGGACACCATCTTTGTTCTTGGCATAATGAAAGATCTGGAAAAATTTGAAACTTAAACAGATTAGATTGATTTTTTATGAGAGATGAAGAAGATTGAATGGATTAATTTCATTTTTGGTGAAGAAAATCGAGAATTAATGGAATTTTGGAAGCTTTGAAAGAACAACAATGGAGGTTTTTGAGAGAAAAAGTCGAGAAAGAGAAAGGAAACAAAAAGAAAACTAGGGATTGAAATGAATGAAAAGTGCTAAAACCGTGTTTTTAAACTTTAAAATTGAAGGGACACAGCCAAGCTTGGATTAGCTTGGCCGTGTTTGATGAGTTTGGAGGGACACGGCCAGTGACTTGGCGATGTCCCATGGGTGTGTTTGACACTGTGAACAAAGGTTGCAAGAACAAAGAAAAGGGACTTGGGGAGAAGCTTGGCTGTGTCTATGTGACACGGCCAAGGGCCGTGTCAGGGGCTGTGTAAATTGATGAATTTAGGGTTGGCTTGACACGGCCAGTGACTTGGCCGTGTCAAGTGGCAGTGTCCTTCACTGCCATTTTGTTTTTTTTGTGTCACCAAATCTTAAAGAAAAGCAATCCTCTTCTTTGATTAACCCTGAAACACATTAAATCAAATAAAAACCGATCAAAGCACTCAGTCCATTTATTTAAACCAAACATAAAATTAAAATTGTTGAATATAAAATTATAACTATGAAAAGAAATGCAAACTGATGGGTTGCCTCCCATTTAGCGCTTCTTTAATGTCATATAGCTAGACATTACTGCAAGACTTAAGGATCGTAGATCAAAGTGCTATCGATGATCCTTACTTCTTGGAACCCTTCATTATATGGTTTAACTCTCTGTCCATTTACTTTAAAAGTTTCATTTGTTCGAGAGTTAAGCAATTATATAGCACCGGAAGGATATACCTGAGTTATCTCGAAAGGACCACTCCATCGAGACTTGAGTTTTCCTGGAAACAGACGGGGATGAGAATTAAAAAGCAAAACTTTCATACCTAGGCTCAATGTCTTTCGCACTATAATTATGTCATGAAGTGCTTTAGTGCGATCCTTATAAATCCTCGAACTCTCATATGCCTCATTCCTCAGTTCATCTAACTCTGAAATTTGCAGAAAATGTTCTCTTTTTGCCTTGTCCAAGTCTAAATTCAGAGTCTTGATTGCCCAATACGCTTTGTGCTCCAACTCCACTGGTAAATGACAAGCCTTACCAAAAACCAATCGGTATGGACTCATACCCAAAGGAGTCTTCAAAGCAGTCCGATATGCCCATAATGCATCATGCAATCTACTCGCCCAATCCTTCCTTGATAAGTTGACTGTTTTCTCCAGAATTCCTTTAATTTGCTTGTTGGATGTCTCAACTTGTCCAGAAGTCTGTGGATGGTATGGGGTCGCCACCTTATGTTTCACACCAGATTTGTGCATTAATTTCTCAAAAAGTTTATTGCAGAAATGACTTCCCCCCATCACTGACTATCACTCTTGGCGTGCCAAATCTGCTAAGAATATTTTATTTCACAAATTTAACAACCACATTAGCATCATTAGTACGGGTAGGGATTGCCTCCACCCATTTTGAAACATAATCAACAGCAACTAAAATATATTCATAACCAAAAGACTTGAGAAAGGACCCATAAAGTCTATTCCCCACACATTAAACAGTTCTGTAACACCCCCACATCCGGTACAAGCACACTACAAACACTGGAATGTAATATACGTGCACTGAACATAGGGATGCTACGGTTTTCTTTAACCATCAAATCATTTTAAAAGATACCATAATCTTTATCATTATACATTATAGAAAATAAGTAATTAACTTGTAATATAAAACAAAATAGATATAAATACATTTACTTAATACGCAGCGGGATTTATAAAATAGTTACATATATGAAAACATTTAAATCCATATTTACAAATATACATATATTCACATTATAAACAATACTTTACAAAATATAAAGAAGTTATACATGATTGGCAGCTTTTCTCTGATCTTTAAGTCCCAAAATAAATTCTTCAATGTCTACTCTCACTCGGTCTTGAGGAACTCTCGGGTTCAACTCTATTACCTGCGCGATCAACACTATCGCGCTAAGCCAACGACTTAGTAGTACAAAGTATGCCAACATTATGCTTTAATGCAATGCAATATCATACACATTAATAAATAAACAACAATATAGTTGTAAAGATAATACCACACCTTTATATTTCATAACTCATACTCATATAAGCATAATACATTTCAAAGTCCTTTCAAGGATCTCATTATTCAATTATTTTAATACCAATAAACCACATTGAAACAAAGACAAGCATGGGCCCAAATGACACTAATATGTTATTCAATTTTCAGAGTTAATGTTTTGGTTCAATCATCACATTTATCATTATCATAAACCCAACTAGGCTTCAAGGATTAGGTTCAACCAAGCTTCAAGGGGAACAAAGCATGCTAAGTATCAACCCAACTTGGCTTCAAGAACCAACCCAACCTAGCTTCAAGGGATGTAACATCTCAATTAGGCTTCAAGGATCAAATCCAACCTAACTTCAAGAGATTGTTACTAATATTAGGCATGCCACCAACAACAAACTCTGAAAATGGAATAACACATTAGCCACACAATTTATTTATTATTTAATTATCATTTCCATTCTCAATTCTCATCATCATCTAGGCAAACATGCCTTATTTCTTTCAATTGAATCATCATAGCCAATCACAATGGCTTCACATCACATTTGAGTTATCATAGCCAATCACAATGGCCTCATAACATATCATGTCTCAATTCATATTATAATATTTCCATTCTTATCAAAACAATTCATATTCATCATCAATACTCACATTGTGTCCCACATTATACACAATAGACCATTATTCATAGATTCAGAATCTTCCACATATATTTGTTTAGATCATTCTTTGTATTAAATGTGTTTAGAGTGTTTATTTTTATGTTTAGGTGCAAGAAGACCTTTGAAGAATCAAAACAATGCAAGAAGAGTAAAGAACAATCACAGTAGCTAACACCCTCAAGGGACACGGCCAAGCTTGTGGCCGTGTCTCTCAACACAAAATCAAGCCGAGGCAGACACGGGCAAGGGACACAGCCGTGTCTCTCCAAAAATCATCCAACACCGCCAAATTTCCTTAGACTTGGCCGTGTCTCCCAAAAATTCTTTAGTTTGGCCGTGTCTCTCATGAATAAAAACCCTAAACATGGCCAAATCTCTTTTGATTGAATTTAAACACATTGTGCACAACAAAACCTCATTCAAATGGATACAATTTATGTCATCAACACTTATTTTACATGTTCATCACAATATTCACATTAACAATACATCAACAACACATTTAATCACTTACCACTTCAAAAACCCTTAAACCAACATCACTCTTATTCTTTCAATATCAACATCCACTTAACTTATCATCTTCAAACCAAAACCAACACCAATTTAACTTTGTAACTTACAATCAATTTCAACACTTATAAACACATCTCAAACACACCAAAATATAATAACAACAAATCCTAACTCACCTCAAACACAACTTTAAAGATAACAAAGAAAAACAAGAGAGTACTTACCAAAAATTAAGGCAATTCCACAAATCTCCAACTTAATCCTTTGATTCTTCCTTCAATTTGAAACTTGGAATAAACAAATCTCACTTTGCTCTCTTGCTATGGAATGGCCGGCCAACATATGGGAAAGAGAAGAAGAGGAAATGAAGAAAAGTCAAGTTATCATCTCTTTAAATCTCCACCATGTATTCCAAAATAAGAATTTACCTAGATACCCCTTTCCATTTGTTTTAACTCTCTTTTCACTTACTTGCCCATTTAGGTAATTTCACATATCACAAATAAATATCCTCTTCCATTGACCATCCCTTTTGACTTATGTATATGTTATTTATACTTTCATATATACAACATATACACTTTCTTTTAATTTCTTTTCTTTTGCAAATTCACATATACATTCAATCCAATTTAAAACAACAACAATATTCAAAACTCATAGGGCATACATTGGGATATTACAATTCTCCCCCTCTAAAAAGAAATTTCATCCTCAAAATTACCTGATATCAAGTCCGAAACAACTGAGGATACTGATCTCGCATGGTTTGTTCACTCTCCCAAGTTGCCTCTTCTTTTGCATGATTCTTCCACAAAATCTTCACAAGTGGCACTTTCTTATTCCTCAACTCTTTCACTTCACGTGCCAAAATAGCAACAGGTTCTTCTTCAAATGTCAGATCTGGACTCACTTCAATAGATTCAATTGGCAAAACATGAGATGGATCCGTCCTGTATCTCCTCAACATAGAAACATGGAATACATTATGGATCCTATCTAACTCAGGTGGCAAAGCAAGCCGATAAGCAACTGGTCCAATTCTTTCTAAAACTTCATACGGTCCGATGAAACGAGGACTCAATTTCCCTTTCCGACCAAACCTCAAAATCTTCTTCCAAGGAGACACTTTCAAAAATACCTTATCTCCCACATAATACTCAATGTCTCTCCTCTTCAAATCTGAATAAGACTTCTGTCGATCTGAAGCTGTTTTCAACCTATCTCGAATCATTTTCACTTTCTCTTCAGTTTCTTTAACTAGATCAGGACCAATTATCTTACTTTCTCCAAGCTCATTCCAACATAGAGGTGTCCTACACCGTCTACCATACAGTGCTTCGAATGGTGCCATACCAATGCTGGATTGATGACTGTTATTTTAAGCAAATTCCACAAGTGGTAAGAATCTATCCCAACCTCCAGAGAAATCAATGACACAGCTTCTCAACATATCCTCGATAATCTGTATCACTCTCTCTGACTGTCCATTTGTCTGCGGATGGAAAGCAGTACTGAAGTGTAATCGAGAACCCAAAGCACCATGTAAACTCTTCCAAAATCTTGAAGTAAATCGGGGATCTCGATCAGACACTACAGAAATTGGGACACCATGCAATTTCACAATCTCATGGATATACAGCTCAGCTAACCTCTCCAGAGAATAATCCATCCGAACCGGAAGAAAATGAGCTGTCTTAGTCAACCTGTCAACAATCACCCAAATAGCATCATGCTTCCTTTGTGTCAATGGTAGACTAGATACAAAATCTATGGTTACTCTATCCCATTTCCATTCAGGCACTGCTAAAGGTTGAAGCAACCCGGTTGGAACTTGATGCTCAGCTTTTACCCTCTGACATGTGAGACATTTGGATACAAACTCCGCAATGTCTCTCTTCATACCAGACCACCAGTAATATTGCTTCAAATCATGATACATCTTTGTATTGCCCGGATGCATAGCAAATACTGACTGATGGGCTTCTTCTAAAATAATTCTTCTCAGATTAGCATCATCAGGTACACACAATCTGTTCTTAAACCAAAGACTCCCATCACTTCTCACAATAAAATCTCAACTCTTTCCATTTTGGCAATCTAAAATAATCTTTTGAATCTTCTCATCAGCCAATTGAGCCTCTTTAATCTGATCCAACAAAACTGGTTTCAAATGCAACTGTGCCAACAATGCACCATCATCACAAGATACAAAACTGGCATGCAATGCTCTCAACTCAATAAGCAATGAGAGCGAATACACAGTCAAACCTGCTAAAGACTTCCGACTCAAGGCATCAGCAACAACATTTGCTTTACCAGGATGATAATCAATCAAACAGTCATAGTCTTTAATCAACTCCAACCATCTCCTCTATCGAAGATTAAGCTCTTTTTGGACACCCAAATATTTCAAACTTTTATGGTCTATATAGATAAAACACTTCTCCCCATACAGATAATGTCGCCAAATCTTCAGTGCAAACACAATGGCTGCCAACTCTAAATCATGGGTCGGATAATTGAGTTCATGCGGTTTCAATTGTCGAGAAGCATAAGCTATAACTTTACCCTCTTGCATCAAAACACAACCCAAACCACTATGTGAAGCATCACTGTAAATCACATATGGTTTGCCTTCCACCGGTAAAGTAAGAACAGGCGCTTGAGTCAACATTTCTCTCAACTGTTCAAAGCTAGCCTGACACTGATCTGTCCACACAAATCTAACTCCCTTACGAAGTAATCTGGTAAGTGGAGTAGCTATCAAAGAAAATCCTTTCACAAACCGTCGGTAATAGCCTGCCAAACCCAGAAAACTTCTAACTTCGGTCACAGACTTTGGTGGACTCCAATTCAAAATAGCTTCAACTTTACTCGGATCAACTCTAATACCCTCTGCTGAAACTATATGACCAAGAAAAGTTACTTGGTCAAGCCAAAACTCATACTTCAACAGTTTAGCAAACAATTGCTTCTCTCTCAAAATTTACAACACAATTCGCAGATGCTTGTCATGCTCCTCTTCATTACGCGAATACACCAAAATATCATTAATAAAAACTACCACAAACTGATCCAGATAGGGCCTAAACACCCTATTCATCAAATCCATAAAAGCTGCAGGTGCATTCATCAGACCAAAAGGCATAACTAGAAACTCATAATGCCCATACCTTGTACGAAAGGCTATTTTAGGAACATCTTCAGCTCTGACCCTCAACTGATGGTACCTTGATCTCAAATCAATTTTAGAAAACACTGCTGCACCCTTCAATTGATCAAAGAGATCATCAATTCTAGGCAAAGAATATTTATTTTTAATAGTCACCTTGTTCAATTGCCTATAATCAATGAACAATCTCATAGTAGAGGGCCAAATCTCATGAATAAAAACCCTAAACATGGCCAAATCTCTTTTGATTGAATTTAAACACATTGTGCACAACAAAACCTCATTCAAATGGATACAATTTATGTCATCAACACTTATTTTACATGTTCATCACAATATTCACATTAACAATACATCAACAACACATTTAATCACTTACCACTTCAAAAACCCTTAAACCAACATCACTCTTATTCTTTCAATATCAACATCCACTTAACTTACCATCTTCAAACCAAAACCAACACCAATTTAACTTTGTAACTTACAATCAATTTCAACACTTATAAACACATCTCAAACACACCAAAATATAATAACAACAAATCCTAACTCACCTCAAACACAACTTTAAAGATAACAAAGAAAAACAAGAGAGTACTTACCAAAAATTAAGGCAATTCCACAAATCTCCAACTTAATCCTTTGATTCTTCCTTCAATTTGAAACTTGGAATAAACAAATCTCACTTTGCTCTCTTGCTATGGAATGGCCGGCCAACATATGGGAAAGAGAAGAAGAGGAAATGAAGAAAATTCAAGTTATCATCTCTTTAAATCTCCTCCATGTATTCCAAAACAAGAATTTACCTAGATACCCCTTTCCATTTGTTTTAACTCTCTTTTCACTTACTTGCCCATTTAGGTAATTTCACATATCACAAATAAATATCCTCTTCCATTGACCATCCCTTTTGACTTATGTATATGTTATTTATACTTTCATATATACA
Organism: Garcia nutans; assembly: GCA_947685225.1. Taxonomy (NCBI): domain Eukaryota; kingdom Viridiplantae; phylum Streptophyta; class Magnoliopsida; order Malpighiales; family Euphorbiaceae; genus Garcia; species Garcia nutans. The sequence goes on along the minus strand of CANTUV010000003.1, from coordinate 6,198,849 downwards.
ACATATACACTTTCTTTTAATTTCTTTTCTTTTGCAAATTCACATATACATTCAATCCAATTTAAAACAACAACAATATTCAAAACTCCTATGATTGGGATATTACAAGTTCAACAACAATATATGATTGAAGGGGCATTTCATTCCTCCTCCCAATGTTAACCACTCTTTGACAGCGGTCACAATGCTTACAATATTCTTAAGCATCTTTGAATAGAGTAGGCCAGTAAAAACCACTTTGAAGCACCTTTTCTGCAGTCTTCCTCCCTCCAAAATGACCACCACAGTGAAGGTCATGAAAAAATTGAAGAACACTCAGTTGTTCTTCCTTAGATACACACCTGCGAACTATATCATCTTTGCATATCCGGAATAGGTAAGGTTCATCCCAAAAATAAAATTTACTCACATGCAAAAACCTTTTCTTTTCCTGAAATGACATGTCAGAATGCAAAATACCACAAGCAAGATAGTTAGCAATATCTGCAAACCAAGGTGCATTCATTACCACAAATAGCTGCTCATCAGGAAATGCTTCTAAATTTTTATGAATGCTATCAGATGCAAGATTTTCACTAAAGAAGGGTAATCTAGATAAATGATCAGCTACAACATTTTCACTTCCCTTAGTATCTTTGATTTGGAAATCAAATTCTTGCAATAATAACACCCATCTAATTAAGCGAGGTTTAGCATGTTGTTTTGTCAAAAGATATTTTAGAGCTGCATGATCAGAATGCACAATAATTTTTTATCCAATTAAATATGCTATAAACTTATCTAAGGCAAAAACAACAGTTAACATTTCCTTTTCAGTTGTTGTGTAATTCATTTGCGCACTATTCAGGGTCAAGCTAGCATAATATATTACTCTCAAAAATTTCTCAACCCTTTGCCCAAGAACAACTCCTACTACATGATTAGAGGCATCACACATAATTTCAAAAGGTAAAGACCAAACAGGAGCTACAATTACCGGTGTACTAGTCAATTTTTCCTTAAGGGAATTAAAGGCTTGCATGCATTGTGCAGTAAATTCAAATGGAACATCTTTCCCAAGCAAATGACACAATGGTTGGCTTATTTTAGAAAAATCTTTAATAAACCTCCGGTAAAAACCTACATGCCCTAGAAAACTTCTTATTCCCTTAACAGAGGTAGGTGGGGTAACTTAGCAATCAACTCTACCTTAGCCTTATCCACCTCAATCCCTTTACTCGACACAACATGGCCTAATACAATGCCCTGAGTAACCATGAAATGACTCTTTTCCCAACTCAAAGTGAGGTTACATTCAATGCATCTCTCAAGCACAAGAACAAGTTTATTGAGGCAATTATCAAAAGAATCACCGAAAATAGAAAAGTCATCCATAAATACCTCAATAAAATCATCTATCATGTCTGTGAAGACAGATATCATGCATCTCTGAAAAGTTGCAGGCGCATTGCACAAGCCAAAGGGCATATGCTGAAATGCATAAGTCCTAAAAGGGTAAGTAAAATTAGTCTTGGATTGATCCTCTGGTGATATTGGCACCTGATAATAACCTGAAAGTCCATCCAAAAAGCAATAATGTGAGTGTCCAGAAAGTTTATCCAACATCTGATCAATAAAAGGAAGAGGGAAATGGTCTTTCTTTTTGGCATTGTTCAACTTCCTATAATCGATACACATTCTCCATCCAGTATTAGTCCTAGTAGGAACCAATTCATTCTTTTTATTTTTCACCACAGTGATTCCTGATTTCTTAGGCACTACATGTACTGGGCTCACCCACTCACTATTAGCTATTGGATATATCACTCCTTCATCAAGCAATTTAAGCACTTCCTTCTTAACCACTTCATTCATGTTTGGGTTAAGTCGCCTTTGGGTCTCCCTCACAGGTTTAACTCCCTCTTCTAAGGTGATTCTATGCATGCACATTGAAGGGCTAATACCTTTGATGTCACTCAATCCCCATCCTATTGCTCTTTTCAATCTTTTTAGCTAACTCACCAACCTCATCTCCTCCCCTTCACTAAGTTCGCTAGATATTATCACAGGTAAGGTATTGTGATCTCTTAAAAACACATAATTCAGATTTTTAGGTAACTCTTTCAGCTCTAACTCAGGTGAAGGATTCTTCTCTTCCTTTTGGATGGAGGGAAGTTCAAATACTGGGTCCTCCTTAAGTTCCTCTATTTCAGCACTCTCTAATGTCTCAAGGCAACTGGCTATTTCTGAATAAAAAAATATCCAAACCACGATCTAAGGTCAGTGCCAGCTCCAATTTATCCGAGGAACCTGTCTGCAAGAAAACATCTGAAACAACTGCGACAATACAATCAATTAAAGAGCAATCCTCATATATTGCAGTTGTAGGAATGGGAGAAGTGTTAAAAATAGAAAATTCAACCATTTGTCCCAAGACAGTCATCGACAATTTACCATTTTTAACATCTATCAAGGTGTTGGTAGTAGCCATAAAAGGCCTACCCAGTAGAATAGTGTGTGCGGATGGTGTAGGGTTACTTCCTTCCATGTCATGAACTATAAAATCCACAGGCACTATCAACCCACCAACCTTTACTAACACATCTTCTATAACCCCTTTCGAGAATCTAAGAGATATGTCAGCTAATTGCAACACCATTTTGGTAGGTTTAAGTTCCCCAAGTTCTAATTCAAGATACACAGAATAATGCATCAAATTTACACTGGCTCCTACATCACACATGCCATCAGTCCCCTTTCCATTACCCATAGTAATTTGAATTATGAAACTACCAGGATCCTTTAGCTTCGGAGGTAGTTTATGCTGCAAAACAGCACTAGCTACCTCTGACACTATCACCTTTTCATTCGGCTCATACCTCTTTTTCTTGGTGTTCAGTTCTTTGAAGAATTTGGCATAAGCCGACATGTTCTTTATTGCTTCAAGTAAGGGTAAGTTAATACTTACCTTAGACAACATGTTGAAGATGTCTGAAAATTGCCTATCTTGTTTATCATTCTTCAACCTGCTGGGGAATGGTATAGGTGGCCGGTATGGATTACTTGCCTTGTGTAAATCTACTGAAGGGGATTTCTCCATTGATCTTTCTCTAGCACCTTTGTTCTCTGGTTCTCCTTCCTTTTTGTTCTTTTGATTACCTGCATTCACAGAATTATTTTCAGCATCATTATTTATTACCTTGCCACTTCTAAGAACGGTCACTGTTTGTGCCTGCTCAAGGTTGACTCAAAAATTTCCCTTTTTGTTGAATCTGCATCTGTTGTGCAAGTTGTCCCACTTGGGTCTCCACTTTCTTAAATGATGCTTCTAATGAATCCAGCCTTTTATTATTCATCTCTTGATTCTTAACACTGACTTGGATAAAGGCCTGTAAACTATCCTCCAAACTCTCTCTCTTAGGCGGCCCTTGATTTGAAGATTGACCCTGCGGTTGGTTTTGTCTCTGGAGCAAATGGAAAGGTTGTTGAGAATTATTTGTTGCCCGGGAAAAATTTGGATGATTCCGCCAACCAGGATTGTAAGTATTTGAGTAAGGATCATTCCAGGCCCTTGGTTGATATCCCCCCATAGCATTAACTTGCTCAGCCTCATTTTCATAAGACTCATATGCAGAAGGGCATATATTTGCTCCATGCCTAAAATTTTCACAAATTCCACACACTTCTTGAGTGGATGAAGAGGTATTGTTCTTCATGTTCAACATCTGCACTTACCTTGTCAATTCAGCTATTTGATTGACTATCTCACTGTTGGCTTCCAATTGGTTCACCCATTTACTTCTTCCTCTTACACTTTTCTGTTGAGAATTAGCTCCCAACATTTCAAAGATTTCATAAGTTTCATTTGCTGTCTTTTCTCCCATAGATCCCCCAGCTGCGTTATCACTACCCACTTCAACTTCTGAATCAGTTTTTCTACAATGGTCTAACCCAGCAATAACATATTAAACCTGTCCCAAGCCTCATGAAATGGCTCTCCTTCAAATTGAGAGAATGTAGCTATTTTCCCTCTCAATTCAGCTGTCTTTCTGATGTGAGTAAAATTTGCCCATAAACTTATTATACACTTGCTCCCAAGTTGTCAAAGAATTTTTGGGCAACATCATAAGCCAACTTTTTGCCCTATCCTTCAATGTGTACGGAAAACACCTCATCCTCAACTGGTCTTCTGTTAATCCTCCCAATGGAAATGTGTTGAGGATGGAGTAAAAATCTCGGATAAAGTTCAAAGGATCTTCATTTGGAACTCCATAGAATGATGGTAGCATGTTGTAATGGATATTCTTCAACTCACAATTTCTTGCTGCATCTGTCAATCTTATACAAGATGTAGAAGTTCCAATGACAGGTCTGGCAAAATTCCTCATAGTTCTTTGCCTTTCGTCTCCCATATTGGTAGATTGTGCAGTATCCGACTCAAAATCAGAAGTGTCCTCCTCTGTATCAAATTCGGTATATAGTTCAAACTCTTCTCTGCTCCTTTTCACTCTCTGAATTTCTGGAATAACTGGGTATAGCTCTCCTCCGAGTGATCTCCTGCCTTGCATAAACAAAATTTCTGGAAAAAAGGAATTATCAAAAGCAAAAGACAAATAAAATCAAAAGTAAACAATGAAAAATAATCTAAAATATTTATGCCTAATAAATAATTACGCCAATTAGCTTCCCCGGCAACGGCGCCAAAAACTTGTTACGCTCTAATTAACACTACTAGAACTACACTCACAAGTATACGAGGTTGCTGTAGTATCTTGGTGAACACCTCAAGGTCGTCTCACAAGGAAGCTATATAAGCTAATTGATTATCAGCTTGCAAATAAAAAATTTTCAATAAATTTAAATTGCTAACAACTAATGAAGACAGATCGAGTGGAATTTAAAAAAATAAAAGTAAACTGAGCTGATATATTGATTCACTTAATAGAAAGGTCTAGGGTTTGCACTTCTCTACTAACTTATATGTATGAACGGTTATTCCTCTCAACCAATTTAATTTTAAAGATTAGATCTCAAGCAACTTAATTAATTGAATCAAGGAAATAAGCTCTCGTTTTCAAACCTCTTTTAAATAATCTTGTTAGAATTGAAATGATCTTTTCCTTAGGTTTATATTTCTAATTCACCTAAGTCCCTAATTGAATTGTTCCAGCATTAGACTTCATTTCTCAATCCTTCATCTAATACCTCAAACACATAATTGGTGGCCAATCAATTATATATTAATAGTAATCCATTCAATTAAGGCTAAGAAATAATTCAGTTAAGAGCAATAACCAATTCATACAATCATAGTAGATCCATACAAACCCTAGACTAGATCAAATTAGTTCATAATAATGTTATCAAACATATTCATCTCATTAAAATTCAAAGAAAACAATTTAGACATAATAGAATTCATGAATACAATTCCAATGAAACTTAAGAGATAAAGTTTGAGAACAAAACCAAATTACAAACTTTCTTTAGCTTCTGAAGAATCTTTTGTTCAGATCTTTGCTAGAAGAATATTGCAATGGCTGAAACTAATTTAATCTAGACTGTTTGCATCAAAGTGTAATCAAAATTCTCCAAGAAAACAAATGGAAACTCAAAAGTTTATGTTTGACGGCTGATAAAATCTGTGTGTTCTTTCAAAAACCCTAATCCTCTTATTTATACGAAACCTCGCTTAAAAATCTGCATTTTCTTTCTTCCTTTAGTCCGTGGAGTGACACTGCCAAGCTCCTGGCCATGTCATATGACACGGCCAGTGGCTTGGCCGTGTCACCAGAATGTGTCAGCTTCTGTGTAATCCTTCATCTTTGCTTCTTTGGAATTGAGTGTGACAAGGCCAGTGGCTTGGCCGTGTCACCTGAGTGTGTCACCTTCTAATCTCTTCGTTCTTTGTTCTTCTTTCTTTGGTCTTCTTCCTTGGCTAAGTATGGGACACGACCAAGCTTATGGCCATGTCATGTGACATGGCCAGTGGCTTGGCCGTGTCACCTGAGTGTGTCACCTACTGCCAAATTTTCCTTCCTCTCTTGGTTCCTTGGTTTTTCCCTTAAGGTGAGACACGGCCAGTGACTTGGCCGTGTCTTGCTACATCAAGCTATTCTTTCTTCCAAGGAAATATTCTGCATATTAACCTAAAACAAACACTTGAAACAAACTTTAAACAAGAATCAAATTAAACATTAACCAAAAATATATAAACACACACTAAAAACTAGGGTAAAAATGACCAACACTGAAATAAATTAAAACTACCAAAGTTGCTGAAATCACTAAATAAACAGATTAAAACTACCAAAATACCTGAATAAAACAATAATCATCATAATAAATAAGATACAATTCTATGACAAAAACTGATAAAACACCTCATCCTCCATATTCCATCTTCCATTTCTTCCATAGACAAGACATAAAACAATTCTTAGGATAAAATTGGGTGAACAAGCTTTTAAGAAGGTTAGGGTTTAAAGAAGGCTTGTTTGTTAAGAACATTAATATTTCAATGGAAAATTGTGATTTGATTTATATTAAGATGAATATTTGTTTTAAATTGATGATGATGAGCTAAATTACTCATGCCTAGAGTTTGTAGTAGATTTGATTGAATGACTTGATTTGATATTTCCATTAATATACCCTGTTATTAGTTGATTGTATTGGATTGAATGTTATGTTAATAGATTACCTACCTATTGATCACTAGATATTGAATGAAGGACTGAGAGGTGAAATTTGATATTCGAATTATGTATTCAACTACCCTAAGAATGAATTAGAAATATAAGTTATAGGGTTTTATTAATTTGCAATTTCAAAACAATTGATTGTTGTTAATTCATGAATGTGAAAAATAATGAATTGGTAATTACTAATTAAACTCAAGGAACAAATTAAAATTCAAGGTTATATTAATGGATAATTTGGGAATTAAGCTTTCATTAAATTGAATTAGTCTTGCACAACCTTCACACATTACTTTTATTTTTAATTGCTTTTCACCATTACATCACATCACACTCTTATTTTTAAATTTATTTGTTAATCAAACTATTGCAAAACTATTCATTCCTTATGAGACGACCTTGGGGTGATCACCATTGTTACAATATCCTCGTATACTTGCAAGTGTCGATTTGTAGTAGTGTTAGTAGAGTGCAACAGAAGGTGATAAATGGCCCAACACCCCAATATCATATAATAAGTCAAACAAATCAAACAAAATAGATACCCATACAAGACAAAAATATGCCCTTACAAACGTCCAAGATCTATAGAAAACAAATAAAATATGACACCCACAAAAATCTGAAATGTGTTCATAATTGTCCAAAAGTTTTTAAATAAATTAAATTACATAAACTAAATAAATTAATCAAATAAGGCACCCACAAGTGGAAACATGCCTTTTACATCTTTAAAATCCAAATAATAAAAAATTGCAATCCGCAAACATATAATAATCATCATACACAAAGAATCATACTAAGAATTATAAAGATTAGGGCTTAATTAAAAGAAAATTAAGATTAATCACAAAAATTGCAATCCATAAACATATCATAATATTAATCTGCTAACGAAATATAGGGCGCAACGCATACGGCGGTCCCACTAGTTGGTTAGCAGGCAGAGGTCAAGGGAGTAGTACCCCATGTGAGGGATCGAGGGTAGCACTTCCAAAAGGTAAACATTTTACCATACTCATTGAATGAGTTGCTGCATGTTGCGCTCGAATTAACTCTACCACAAAGCGTCACTCTCAAGTATACGAGGTAGCTGTAGCAAAGGTGATCGCCCCAAGGTCATCTCATAAGGAAGCTAAAGTAGCTAATTGATTATCAGATTATAAGTAACAAGTAATAAAGAAATTTAAATTTCAAACAATTAATAAAGACAGATTGATCAAAGTTTAAAACAATAAAAGTAAATTTAGCTGATGTTTTGATTCACTTAATAGAAGGGTCTAGGGTTTGCACTTCACTGCTACTTATATGTATGAATGATTATTCCTCTTAACTAATTTAATTTCAAAGATTAAATCTCAAGCAACTTAATTAATTGAATAAAGGAAATAAGCTCTCGCATTCAAACCTCTTTCAACTAATCTTGTTATAATTGAAATAATCTTTTTAATAGGTTATATCTCTAATTCACCTAAGTCCTTTAATTGAATTGTTCCAGCATTAGACTTCATCTCTCAATCCATCATCTAATACCTAAAACACATAATTGGTGGCCAATCAATTATATATTAGCAATAATTCATTCAATAAAGGCTTAAAGAAATATTTGAGTTAAGAGTAATAACCAATTCATACAATCATAGCAGATCCATACAAACCCTAGACTAGATCAAATTAGTTCATAATGCTGACAAACATACTCATCTCATTAAAATTCAAAGAAATCAATTCAGACATGATAATATCCATAAATACAATTCCAATGAAAGTAAAGAGATAAAGTTCAAGAACAAAACCAAGTTACAAACTCCTTGAAGCTTCTGAAGAATCTCTTGTTCAAATCTTGCAATAAGGATGTATCAATGGCTAGAACAATCTAATCTAAGCTAGATTAATCAAGTGTTCAATAATCTTTAAGAAAACAAAGTTAGAAACCCTAACTTCACTCTCAGACGGCTAAATCAGCTCTCAAACTTTCAACACCCTAAACCCTAGCTTCTTTTTCTCTTTTATACGAATTCTCCGCTTTAAAAATCCGCTACGACTTTGGTTCATGAGAGACACGGCCAAGTTGGATGAGACTTGGCCGTGTTGGTGGTCTTTGGAGGGACACGGCCAGTGACTTGGCCGTGTCCCTTGCCTATGTTTACTTCTGTGAGATTTTCTTGTTCTTCTTTGGATTTAGGTGAGACACGGCCAAGTTGGAGCAACTTGGCTGTGTTGGAGCATCTTTGGAAGGACACGGCCAGTGAGTGTGTCCCTCTCTGGTCTTGAACTTACTTTTTAACTTGGTATGGGACACGGCCAGTGACTTGGCCGTGTCCTCTGCCTGTGTCAGCTACTGTCCCTTTTTTCCTTCAATTTGCTTCATTGGCTTTTTAACCTAAAACAAAACTTCAAACAAACTTTAAACAAGAAGTAAATAAACAATAACCAACAAAACATAAACACCATACTAAAAACTAGATCAAAAATGACATAAACACTGAAATAAACTAAAACTACCCAAATTAATGAAAACACTAAACAAACCGATTAAAACTAACAAACAAGACACAAATCTATAACAAAAACTAATAAAACAACTACCCCACACTTAAAACTTTGCTTGTCCTCAAGCAAATTCACATGGCATAAATTAAAAACTCAAACAACCTTAACTATAATTCCAGTATAAAAGATGAAATCCTTTAAGACATCAGATATAAATAATTGCAATTTCCTTCAATCAAGATTTTCTTAACTCATTCATTAATCCAGACATACAAATCTCATCTCTCATCTAAGTGTTTCACTCGATTGCAAAGGTTATTTCACTCAAACCACTCATGACTGCATACTACCATAAACTTGCTTAATTATCTAATCTCCCTCACTGATTTTCTCAAGAAATAATCCAAAGGTCTTTCATTTGGATGTAATGGGGCTAAGGTAAAGGTGTGAGAAAAGACATTTAAGCTGGAGCATCAAGAAATGGAGTATCTAAATTAGACAATACTCTTGCTAAGAAACTCATAGCTCCCTCAAATGGCATATTTACCAACCCTTGATAATTCACACACTTGCATACTTAAAGAAAAATACATGAGTCGACATTCCTCTTTTGATAACCAATGCTAGAACATATAAGAATTTTGTATACATATATATACTTTTTTTTATTTTCTCTCCTTTTTTTTATATCATATAAATTTTTTTTAATATATATATATATATACAAAATATGAACTTTGCATAGAACATCTAGCTTAAAATGTAGAGGAAAAGAATAATCAAGTCTTAATCCAATACAATGTGCAAAGTATGCATTCAACCCCAAATAGCAATACTATATTTTATTTTATTTTTTTTTACTTGCTTACCCCACACTTTGAAATAAACCATCCTATTATCATATCATAAAACTCCATTCCTTAATGCAGGTATGATGATAACAAGAACATGTTAAGTTGAGAATTGTGTTGTGCAAACAAGAAAAGGTCAAAGGCTCAACTTGGCTCACTAAGGAAATCAATATTAAGGGAGGTCTTTTTAAGCTAAAGGGGCTAACCTAATTTGCCTTCATCATTTTAAAACATGAGATTAAATCATAATGTGAGTTCAATTAGTATGCAAAAGCAAACTCTAGAGATGTAAAATCATGAAGGTGCACACTTAAGAAAAGAAAATCAACTGATAATAATATCAAATTATGAGGCTCAAAACTCACACAGGTGGGTTCTCAAAGATTTATATGTCATAAATTGCAGAATGTGAAAATTGATCCTGAATGAATTCAAATGCTAATCTCTATGCTGATATTAAAGTCTCAACTATAATGCTAAAATCACAGAAAAGATCAATAAGATTTCAACAATTATGCCATGCACAACAAACACAATAAACAAAACAAAACAAAAATTAAAGAAAAGTTTAAAGATTACCCCACACTTTAGAATTTACATTGTCCTCAATGGAAAACAAGAATAATAAAGAAAAAGAGTTAAAGGACAACCTGTCTTCCATTGTACCCTGGTGAGGCAAAACCCTAACTTTCCATCACAAACACAAAAGTTCAAAAACAAAATAAAAATAAAATATCCAAATATAAAATGTTAACATTAAAACAAAAATGAAAAATAATAACAAAAATACTAAACACAATAAAAAAAGTAACTCAAAATCTGTGGAAAAGGCAGATGAGAAGACGATGCAGTCGAGGGATGAAGACTCAAGATCTTAGCAAGGTTGCTGTTAATCTGTTCCAACTGCTACAAGACCTCAGCATGGTTATGGTCCACCTTGCCCTCCAGTCGATCTACCTTTCCCTCCAAGGCCTCAATCCTAATAAGCACCTCTTGATGTTCTGAGACCGGAGCATCCTCATCTAGATCAAGAGAATCCGAGTCGGACTCTTCTTGGACACGTGCTCTCTTCTGTTTGTCCCCCGGTGCCTCTGGCTTAGTTGAAGCCATCATATAAGCTCCTTTTCTGTGCACCACCATGTGCATCTTCTCTAGTGTAGCTAAATCCAAAGAGTCATTACCCGAAATTCTAGTCATGCGACTGGTACTCGGGTCAAAATCCTCAAGAAGGGCTACTGCTAATGTGGTAATCAACCCTCCAACACAAATTACCCCCCTCCTTTTATTAGCCACGGTATCAAAAATATCGGCTAACCAATAGCCGGCACTAACAGGCACTGCATTAACCACACAATCCAAGAAAAATAGCTCACTCAATTCCACCACACCCGGGCTCTCTTTCAGAGCAAAGAATCCGCAAGACATAAAACGATGCAAATACCTCAAAGTGGAATTTCTTAATTTAGATGCTTTGGCCGATTTGGCCACATAGGTTCCCGAGCCTAATGCTCCCCAAGCAAATTGTTGTTTAAATTCTTTAGGTACTGACCTTTCCCCATGCTGATGGAAACCATATATAGCATTTAACTGTTCAATATTAATCATAAATGATTTCCCAAGCAATTTGGAACTCATACTAGAGCAAATTTTTTTATCATCTCTTTCAACCTTAAGAGATGTCAGAAATTCCAAAGTCAGCTCCTCAAACTGCAAAGGTCGCAAGGAGACTAGATTCTCCCACCCAAGAATTTGCACATAACGATAAAAATTAGTTCTAATTTGCAGAGCATCAAATGATTCATCATTAACATACCTCGTCGGGAAAAAACCCCGAGCCAAAAGATTTGCTCTCTTCAAAGATGAAATTGATGAAGAGGAAGAAGCTTCTTCAGTTGTAGGCCTCTTCTTCTTGCGGTTTGAAACAATCTTTGTTCTTGGCATCTTGATAAATCTGAAAAATTCAAACCAAAACTTGATTAAATCAAACTTTATGAGAAAAGAAGAAGTTTTAATGGATTATTTCTAGTTTTGGTGAAGAGACTTGAGGTTTAATGAAGGATTTGGAGCTTGGAATCACAAAGAATGGAGGTTGCGAGAGAGAAACCAATAGAGCGAGAAGATGAACAAATAGGAAACTAGGGACTGAATGAGGAAAAAAGTGAAAAAATCGTGTTTTTTAAAGTGAAAAAGTGAGAGACACGGCCAAGTTAGGGTTAACACGGCCGTGTCTTGTGTGTGTTAAGGGACACGGCCAGTGACTTGGCCATGTCCCATGGGCATGTCTGCTACTGGAAGAAGAGGTGCAAAATAAAAAAAAACAAAGAGCAATTGGTGAAGTCTTGGCCGTGTCCCATGTGACACGGCCAAGGGACACGGCCAAGTCCTTTGGCCGTGTCACTCACTATGACAAAATGCAAAAATAACAAATTGGTGAGGCTTGGCCGTGTCCCATGTGACACGGCCAAGGGACACTGCCAAGTCCTTTGGCCGTGTCTCCTTCTGCCACTTTTAACATTTTTTTTTGTAATTTGAAATCTTAATTTTATAACACCAAATATCAAAGAAATGGCAAACCTCTTCTCCGATCAACCCTGAAACACATTAGAAAAATAAAAACCGATCAAAGCACCCATTCCATTTATTTAGACTAAACATAAAATCAAAACTTACTAAATTTAAAATTACAACTATGAAAAAGAAATGCAAACCGATGGGTTGCCTCCCATTTAGCGTTTCTTTAATGTCATTTAGCTGGACATCATGCAAGGCCTAGGGATCATGGATCAAAGTGCTGTCAATGATCCTGACTTCCTGAAATCCTTCTTTATATGGTTTAACTCTCTGTCCATTTACTTTAAAAGTCTTATTGGTTCGAGAGTTAAGCAATTCAATGGCACCAGAAGGACATACCTTAGTTACCTCGAAAGGACCACTCCATCGAGACTTGAATTTACCTGGAAACAGATGGAGTCGTTAATTAAAAAGTAAAACTTTCATACCTGGACTCAATGTCTTTCGCATAATAAATCTGTCATAAAGTGCTTTTGTGCGATCCTTGTAAATCCTCGAGCTCTCATATGCCTTTGCGTTAAGGCACCTTTGGGTCTCCCTCACTAGTTTAGCCCCCTCTTCTAAGGTTAGTTTCAGCTTCAATTTATCTGATGAACCTGTCTGCAAGAAAGTATCTGAAACAACTGCTTCAACACAATTAATTAAAGAACATTCCTCATATAAAGCAGTTGTAGGAATGGGAGAAGTGTTAAAAATAGAAAAATCAACAGTTTGACCCAAGACAGTCATTGATAGTTTACCATTTTTAACATCTATTAAGGTGTTGGTAGTAGCCATGAAAGGCCTACCCAGCAAAATAGTATGTGCTGATGATGCAGGGTTACTCCCTTCCATGTCAAGAACTATGAAATCCACAGGTACTATTAATCCACCAACCTTAACTAACACATCTTCTATAACCCCTTTCGGGAATCTAAAAGATCTATCAGCTAATTGCAACACCATTTTGGTCGGTTTAAGTTCCCCTAGTTCTAATTCTTTATACACAGAGTAAGGCATCAAATTTACACTGGCTCCTAGATCACACATACCATCAGTCCCCTTTCCATTCCCCATAGTAATTTGAATTATAAAGCTTCCAGGATCCTTTAGCTTGGGAGGTAGTTTATGCTGCAGAACAGCACTAGCTACCTCTGAAACTATCACCTTTTCATTCGGCTCATACCTCTTTTTCTTGGTGATAAGCTCTTTGAAGAATTTGGCATAAGCCGGCATGTTCTTTATTGCTTCCAGTAAGGGTAAGTTAATACTTACCTTAGACAGCATGTTGAAGATGTTAGAAAATTGCTTATCTTGTTTTTCATCCTTCAACCTACTGGGGAATGGTATAGGTGGCCGGTATGGATTGCTCGCCTTATGCAAATCTGCTAAAGGGGATTTCTTCATTGATCTTTCTCCAGCACCTTTGTCCTCTGGTTCTCCTTCCTCCTTGTTCTCTTGGTCACCTGCATTCATAGAATCATTTTCAACGTTATTGTTAATTACCTTACCACTTCTAAGAACAGTCACTGATTGTGCCTGCTCAGGTTGACTTGGGAATTTCCCCTTTTGTTGAATCTGCATTTGTTGAGCAAGTTGTCCTACTTGAGTCTCCACTTTCTTAAAAGATGCTTCTAATGAGTCCAGCCTCTTGTTGGTCATCTCTTGATTTTTAGCACTGACTTGGATAAAAGCTTGTAAACTTTCCTCCAAGCTCTCTATCTTAGACTGCCCTTGATTTGAGGATTGGCCTTGTTGTTGGTTCTGTCTCTGGAGCAAATGGAAAGGCTGCTGAGAATTATTTGTTGCCCAAGAAAAATTTGGGTGATTCCTCCAACTAGGGTTGTATGAATTTGAATAAGGATCATTTCGGGTCCTTGGTTAAAATCCCCCCATGGCATTGACTTGCTCAGCTTCATTCCCATATGATTCATATGCAGAGGGGCAAATGTTTGCTCCATGCCCTAAAGTTCCACAGATTCCACACACTTCTTGAGTAGATGAAGAGATATTGTTCTTCATGTTTAGCATCTGCACTTGCCTTGTTAGCTCAGCTATCTGATTCACCATCTCACTATTAGCTTCCAATTGGTTCACCCCTTTACTTCTTCCCCTTACACTTTTCTGTTGAGAATTAGCTTCCAACATCTCAAAGATCTCATAAGTTTCATCAGCTGTCTTTTCTCCCATAGCTCCCCCAGCTGCATTATCAACAGTGTTCTGAAATTGCTGGGTTAAACCATCGTAGAAAAACTGATTAAGAAGTTGAAGTGGGTAATGATGATGTGGACATTGGATCAGTAGCATCTTAAATCTGTCCCAAGCCTCATTAAATGGTTCTCCTTCAAATTGAGAGAATGTAGCAATCTTCCCTCTCAACTCAGCTGTCTTTTGATGTGAATAAAACTTGCCCATGAATTTGTTATAAACTTGCTCCCAAGTTGTCAAAGAGTTTTCGGGCAACATCATAAGCCAGCTCTTTGCCCTATCCTTCAAAGTATATGGAAAACATCTCATCCTCAACTGATCTTCTGTTAGTCCTCCCAATGGAAAAGTGTTGAGGGTGGAGTAGAAATCCCGAATAAATTTCAAAGGATCTTCATTTGGAACTCCATAGAATGATGGCAGCATGTTGTAATGGATGTTCTTCAATTCATAGTTCCTTGCTGCATCTGTCAGTCTTATGCAAGAGGTGGAAGTTCCAATGACAGGTCTAGCAAAATCTCTCATAGTCCTTTGTCTTTCTTCAGCCATTTTAACAGATTGTGCAGATTCTGACTCAAAATCAGAAGTGTTCTCCTCTGTAGTATCAAATCCTGTGTACAGTTCAAACTCTTCCCTGCTCCTTTTCACTCTCTGAATTTCTGGAATGACTGGGTATAGCTCTCCTCCAAGTGATCTCCTGCCTTGCATAAACACAATTTTCTAGAAAAAGAAACAATTAAAAGCAAAAGCCAAATAAAATCAAAAGTAAACTATGAAAAATAATCTAAAATTTCTAAAACTAATAAACAATTACGGCAATTAGCTTCCCCGGCAGCGGCACCAAAAACTTGTCGCGCTCGAATTAACAATTACGGCAATCCGCTACGTCTTTGGTTCATGAGAGACACGGCCAAGTTGGATGAGACTTGGTCGTGTTGGTTTGCCTGTGTTTGCTTCTGTGAGATTTTCTTGTTCTTCTTTGTATTTAGGTGAGACACGGCCAAGTTGGAGCAACTTGGCTGTGTTGGAGCATCTTTGGAGGGACACGGCCAGTGACTTGGCCGTGTCCCTTGAGTGTGTCTGTAACACCCCTTCCCGACCTATAATAAGCCGAGGAGGAATGCTACATCAAGATACGAGCTCTGGTTATGTCAGCTTACTTAATGTTCCTTATAAAAATTTTTTTCAAAAAAATTTTGACGGAGTCTCCCTTAAAATTCTAGGTCCCAAGTGTCGACAAAATTGATTTTTCTTATATTTGAAAAACATTTTGTTTCACAATTCAACTCAAGTACACTCCCAATAATCCACCCTTATAACCTCAACTACAATCCTGCAAGAAGAATTCACACTTCTATATTCACAATCCAACTCAATTTAAAACCATACAGTTATTATACATTACTAGATTTATACATATAAATACTCTCTCGTCAGAAATACATCATAATTAAAATTTATACATGTATGCATAACCCTCTAGTTGGTCTCGACAAACTTTACTCTTCTTGTGGCATAACAAAAGACTTCATATCTTCCATCTAAAAACCTGCGCGAATAAACACCCGCGCTAAGCCCGAGAGCTTAGTAGTCCAAATATAAAATATAAACATATAGTATAGAAGTATTGATATGTAATGATACATCGATTCAATATATAATTAGTTCTTATCATATCTTCTTTTCTTTTTAACTTTATCTTTAATATATCCTAGCTAATTTCATATAAGATGTATATATATATATAATATTATCACCAACCCCAATGCATCACCAATACTCAAAACCAATATATTAATACCCCTACATTATATATATACCATACCAACCATTATTGCAATACACACATTACACATCATATCACTCATTATTGCAATACACAATCTACATATCATATAAATCATAAATCATATTTCCAATAAAGACAACCTTTATCATCAACCACAATTCATTTTCCTATTACACTTAATAACATTATATTATTCACAATCCACCAAGCATAATTCATTATTAATACTCACAATCAATATTTCAATACTTGCATTTCACATTGACAACAAAGACAGACTCGGGCCCAAAACACTAATATGTTATTCAAAGTTCAGAGTTACTGCTTTGATCCATAATCACAATAATCAAGCCCGTAGGCAACATATATCATATCTCTATCCATGGAGAGTGTAACAGACCCAGTCTCTTGGACCATCCACCCGACTAATCGAGAAGATCCTCAACCCGGCAAGACTGTTACTTTTCATATATTTCACATTTATAATTCATATAGTGTAACAGACCCAGTCTCTTGGACCATCAACTCAACAACTTGAGGAGATCCTCAACCCGGCTAGACTGTTACATTTCATATGTTATAGGCATGCCGTCAAATCCAGAACTCTGAAAGTTGAATTAACATATTAGACACAACTCTTTTCATTTATATCTTTGTACATTTCTTTCTCAATTCATTTCATTTTCAAAACAGGCAACCATGCCTCAATTATAATTCATTTACATTCTCGTAGCCAACACAATGGCTTCACATCTCATTTGATTCATCATAGCCAATCTCAATGGCTTCACCTCTTATCATATTTCAATTCACGTTATAGCACTTCATCATTCAAGTATACATAAACAATTATATTGAGCATATATCTTAAATTCATCATCATATAATCAACATGTCTATTTATTTCATTTCAATCATTATTACCAACCACAATTACAATACATTTCATCATTTCTCAAAACACATTAGCACAATTCATCATTACAATATTTATCATAACAAATTGCATTGTACTTACCTATTTGAATGATCTTCATATCTTTCACATCATCCAATCATAACCTTAATCAAATTATATTGACAATATAGTAATTCACTTAACACATTTACAAACAAATGTGTTAAGTCTTAATTCATGTAAATAAGTGCAATCATATAAACTTTGTACTTACCTTAAAACCAACTTACACCACTCTATAAACCTAATCTTCCAAGAATCCTCAACACTTAGATTAGGGCAATTCAACCTCTTCACAACCTAATCCAAAAGGAATATTAGCAAAATGACCATATGAATAGTAAATTCTGGTTTTAGACTAAATTTTATCCTTATTTTGAAAATTTGTATAAAATAATATACTTGACTAAAAACTCTAAAATTTTTACAGAACTTAATTTTACATCTTAAAATCATTCCTTTAAAATTTCAGATCAAACTGAACACAAAATCTTGGTCAAATAATTCACCCAAACAGACTGCCCCAATTGCCCTGCATCCTGGCAGCAGTTCTAAACTTTGTGAATTCCATAAATTAAATTCAATCAACTTGGTTCCAAATTATTTTTCTCAAATACTAGACTCATTAAGCAACAACATATCCAAAATTCAATTGAATATAATTTTTCTACATTTTATTAAAAATCCCGAAATATAGCTGTCTCAGTTAAGGTACCTGCTGGAACAGATCTAATAAAAATAATTTTTCTAAACTCATAACCTATCCAAAATCGAATCAACATATTTTTCAGTCATTCTAGACTCATAGAGGCACAACATATCAAAAATTCACTTCAAGAACATTTTTCTATAATTAATTAAAAATCATACAAATCACAGCCTTTACTAATTGTAAAACAGAAACAATTTCACTAAACACAAACATACATCAATTATTCCATTTTCCAACTCATATATATATCAAACCCTTACTAACCAATTTAATAATCCATCATCATCCTCACAAATAACCATTTAAATCTACACATATCTTTCAATCTTTCACTATTATCATCTTAACATACTAACTACATCCCATATCAACACAATCAATGGAAATCAATTCAAAGAAATGAATACTTACTTGAGTAGTCTTTGCCAAATCTTCAATCTTCACTTCAATTCTCTTTAAGCCCTTAAAAAAATTTGATGTGCATAATTAAAATCTCCTTTCTCTCTTTCTCTCTCTCTCTCTCTCGTAAGAAGAAGAAGAAGAAGGAGACAAGAAGATTTTTCTTCTTTTCTTCATACTTATCCTATATATATATATATAATAATAATAATATTAATTATTTCTAAAAAATTCTCCACCACAACCTTCATTCAACCCTTTGACTTTCTTTTCTTCTTTCTCTTTTATAAATATTATTATCATTATTATTAATTAATTAATATTATATATATATATATTCACTTTTCCTACACCACTTTATACATTATGTATATGTGGTGTATATGTGGGTATATGTATATTCCTTTTATATTTCCCATATATTTTCCAAATACCAAATATACATCTCATCCCTCAAATACATCTACCTCTTCATTTCTTTTCTCTTTTCATCAAACATATACCTTTAATCCAAATACAACAATAACTCTAAAACTTTTAGGGTATATTTTGGGATATTACAATTCTCTCCCCCTTAAATAATTTCGTCCTCGAAATTATCCAGCACAATAACAATTCATTTATAATAAAACACCATCTTAATTCATATGAAGGTAATCGTATTCTTATATTATGATTTCATCAAATTACATAACTTTTACTCTTCCACCTTTAGTCAATCATCTTTTCCAATTCACAACTTATCATTATATAGCTATATTTATCTTATTACTTTTTCAACAAAACACTCAAAATAACTCATTACATTTCAAAGAAATTTTCTTTTATACAATAATCAAATCATCTTATAATCTATAAATATACCATTCATCTATTACATTCAAGATATTTATCACTTCATTTTTTTGTAGGCAATCTTTTAACTTTAATCTTGGAAATTATTGAATTAAATCTTACTATAGATTATCCTGTTATTACAATCACTTTTGAAAATAACCACTTATCAAACCTTGATTGATAACAATATTTTCATTTCTTATACTTAAATCCCTCTTTACCATGTTTTTCACTTAATATTAATATCGATACAATCTTTATAAATTTACTTTACAGATAATCAACCTTTTTCCTTTCATTATCTTTAATAACTGATATATCATAATTCATTCATGTATCAGCATATCACTTCATATATACATTATCATATATATCTTATACTCTTAGCATAACTATACATATTAAATCTCGATAATAATTCACAATCTTAATGAATTCTAGATCAATTGATCTAGCTGTCATAAAATAACAACATTTCAATCTTATTCCATTCAAACCAACCATTAACTTATTTAAGTTTATCATCACATATCAATATACATAACACAATTCTATTAGGTCAAACTCATTCTCAACTTCTAATCCCTTAGGATCCATCTGTTCGACTCCTTACTAACAAATTACTTCAAATTATCTTTCAATATTCATATATATCTTCTGCTTTCAATAATAGCAGTGCAATCTCCCATAATTCTCATAATTTTTCTCATACTATAATTATTACCCATAGTTCATTCACTTAACATTGTTTCCATCAATTAATTCATCTTATAACAAAAATATATTCAGTATCATTTTCAATCACATTTCATAAATTTCTCCCATTTATCATATTCTCACATTATCATACCATTACTATGATTACATAATCACTTTTTATTCATTCTTCACAATTCAAGACATTTACACGGTTCTCTTCTCTATTCATATTTTTCATAATTATAAACAAATTTCTAACATAGAATTGATAAGATACCACTTTACCAATCACAACTCCTAACCATATTTCTTGAAACAAAATTATCAATCTCACCCACATAATACTACAATCATATCACCTTAGGCCCAAATCTGCTGATAACAAACTTAACCAGCCAATTACACTAAACAAATTATATAGCCAGAGTATATTAATAGTCACATATGTAGTTTATAAATCAATATTGTTCCTCTATTATTCTTCTTCAAACATTTCCAACTATCTCAAAAGTTGACATAATTCAACTTTGTCTCCAAAACAATTTGTTCTTGATCATATGATTATCATTAGCCTAACTCACATCAACAATATTACTTATAACACTTATGTGTACAACATTCAATCATATACAAACTTTATACAACTTCCATTTCTAACCTATCTCTTATAAAACTTTTCATACATTATACTTTCCATCTTTATTAAACACATATACATATAATATATTTCCACAAGCATAATCCTTCAACCAGAAAGCATTATATGATAGTCTAGCTCAGTTATTATCATAACAATTTCATCGTCCATTGTTACTCGAGTCCTTTTTCACTTTCCATTACAATCCATAGTCTAACTCTTCATAAATCAAAACTTAATTTCTCATAGATCCACTAATACATGCCATATCATTCTTCATACCAC
Source organism: Garcia nutans (assembly GCA_947685225.1). NCBI lineage: Eukaryota > Viridiplantae > Streptophyta > Magnoliopsida > Malpighiales > Euphorbiaceae > Garcia > Garcia nutans. The sequence goes on along the minus strand of CANTUV010000003.1, from coordinate 6,177,754 downwards.
TATACAAATAATTATACCACATTCACATACATAGGTCACGTTCACAATGTGACTTGCTTTCATATTTATTACACTTTACAATTATATTTAATTCCTCTTTTTCATACCATCAATACACATTTAACATTTATTATTTTTCATTGAACAACACCATTTTCATCTTCTTCTTCTTCTTCTTTTTTTTTTTTTTTTTACATGACTTAAATTATTTATATATATCTCACATATTTATACATATGTCCCTTACATCCAATCATATACACATCGCCCATTAATCCCTATAAAATTTCCAAATTTCGTTATCACAAATCTCAATTTCTTGAACTAACATTGCTCAATCCAATTCTCACTATTAATATTATCACATGACCTAACTTTGCACAAGTTTATCAATGCAAGAGTACTCATTCTCAACACTAATAGATATGTAGTTGTATAGGTTACAAACACGCAATACTATGCGTACATTACACTTTCAAGTGATCAACTCAATCCTTGATCACTAGCATCTTACATCCCATTATCACCTTCCAAGTAGTCAACCTTATCATGATTACTTCATCACTTGCCAACTTTTAGTTCATCAAATTACATATCTGTAAGTCATTCTTAATATGCAAAAATTTTCATTCCACTTAACTCATATACGTACTATACATTAAATTTTCGATATTTAAATAATCTTTATCCAAATTCCGTTAACATTATAAATTCTCCTCTTACTACTTTGCTTAAACTTCAATTTACTCATCTCGTTTTATTAATATAAACTTAAGTAAACATCTTATATATACATACTACAAAGCAACATCAAAATATATCCTTTTTACAATCATTAAAGCTCATTTCAAAAATCCAAATATTACACATTATCACCATTAACATGAGCTTTAACAATACTCAAGCATATTATATTCCTACCATTCAAACCACAATGTTTACATTAAATTAACAATACTAACAACACCATTTTATCTCCTTGCTTAACCCCTATCATTTTTTTTTTAATCTTAACTTTACATATTCAAACCTTAAGTTATCACACTTTGTCTATATCAATCAACTCATTCAATATTCCCCCATATTCTCTTCATTATAATTACATATCCATCCATATTATCCATCAACAATATTTCCTCTCCCTTGCAATCCAAACATAAGCTTTATTAGAAAGAGATTCAAATAATAGAGGAAAGATTACATACTTTGATTTTGATTTTGTTTTTAATTCATTTTTTTTTTTACTTTATTTTCCTGATCATTTCTTTATATTATAATCATATTTCACATTTTCTTTCCTCAAGGAAACTACCATTCTTTAATTTATCACTTAAACTTACATAAATTTTTCCATCTCATTGCTTTCTTTAAATTTCCATTCATATAGAACTTCATCCACACATTATTATCCATTTCATACAATTCAATACATTTCAATTCATATAATACCACATTCGAGACCAACCTAGATGTTAATGCATATGCATGTATCAAAAATTTCATTCTTTTCATTTTCATTCATCATCATTTTTCTTTTTAAAACATTTCCTTTTTAAATTTACTTAGGCCGAGAATCTCGAACCTAAGCTCTGATACCAAAACAATTGTAACACCCCTTCCCGACCTATAATAAGCCGAGGAGGAATGCTACATCAAGATACGAGCTCTGGTTATGTCAGCTTACTTAATGTTCCTTATAAAAATTTTTTTCAAAAAAATTTTGACGGAGTCTCCCTTAAAATTCTAGGTCCCAAGTGTCGACAAAATTGATTTTTCTTATATTTGAAAAACATTTTGTTTCACAATTCAACTCAAGTACACTCCCAATAATCCACCCTTATAACCTCAACTACAATCCTGCAAGAAGAATTCACACTTCTATATTCACAATCCAACTCAATTTAAAACCATACAGTTATTATACATTACTAGATTTATACATATAAATACTCTCTCGTCAGAAATACATCATAATTAAAATTTATACATGTATGCATAACCCTCTAGTTGGTCTCGACAAACTTTACTCTTCTTGTGGCATAACAAAAGACTTCATATCTTCCATCTAAAAACCTGCGCGAATAAACACCCGCGCTAAGCCCGAGAGCTTAGTAGTCCAAATATAAAATATAAACATATAGTATAGAAGTATTGATATGTAATGATACATCGATTCAATATATAATTAGTTCTTATCATATCTTCTTTTCTTTTTAACTTTATCTTTAATATATCCTAGCTAATTTCATATAAGATGTATATATATATATAATATTATCACCAACCCCAATGCATCACCAATACTCAAAACCAATATATTAATACCCCTACATTATATATATACCATACCAACCATTATTGCAATACACACATTACACATCATATCACTCATTATTGCAATACACAATCTACATATCATATAAATCATAAATCATATTTCCAATAAAGACAACCTTTATCATCAACCACAATTCATTTTCCTATTACACTTAATAACATTATATTATTCACAATCCACCAAGCATAATTCATTATTAATACTCACAATCAATATTTCAATACTTGCATTTCACATTGACAACAAAGACAGACTCGGGCCCAAAACACTAATATGTTATTCAAAGTTCAGAGTTACTGCTTTGATCCATAATCACAATAATCAAGCCCGTAGGCAACATATATCATATCTCTATCCATGGAGAGTGTAACAGACCCAGTCTCTTGGACCATCCACCCGACTAATCGAGAAGATCCTCAACCCGGCAAGACTGTTACTTTTCATATATTTCACATTTATAATTCATATAGTGTAACAGACCCAGTCTCTTGGACCATCAACTCAACAACTTGAGGAGATCCTCAACCCGGCTAGACTGTTACATTTCATATGTTATAGGCATGCCGTCAAATCCAGAACTCTGAAAGTTGAATTAACATATTAGACACAACTCTTTTCATTTATATCTTTGTACATTTCTTTCTCAATTCATTTCATTTTCAAAACAGGCAACCATGCCTCAATTATAATTCATTTACATTCTCGTAGCCAACACAATGGCTTCACATCTCATTTGATTCATCATAGCCAATCTCAATGGCTTCACCTCTTATCATATTTCAATTCACGTTATAGCACTTCATCATTCAAGTATACATAAACAATTATATTGAGCATATATCTTAAATTCATCATCATATAATCAACATGTCTATTTATTTCATTTCAATCATTATTACCAACCACAATTACAATACATTTCATCATTTCTCAAAACACATTAGCACAATTCATCATTACAATATTTATCATAACAAATTGCATTGTACTTACCTATTTGAATGATCTTCATATCTTTCACATCATCCAATCATAACCTTAATCAAATTATATTGACAATATAGTAATTCACTTAACACATTTACAAACAAATGTGTTAAGTCTTAATTCATGTAAATAAGTGCAATCATATAAACTTTGTACTTACCTTAAAACCAACTTACACCACTCTATAAACCTAATCTTCCAAGAATCCTCAACACTTAGATTAGGGCAATTCAACCTCTTCACAACCTAATCCAAAAGGAATATTAGCAAAATGACCATATGAATAGTAAATTCTGGTTTTAGACTAAATTTTATCCTTATTTTGAAAATTTGTATAAAATAATATACTTGACTAAAAACTCTAAAAATTTTACAGAACTTAATTTTACATCTTAAAATCATTCCTTTAAAATTTCAGATCAAACTGAACACAAAATCTTGGTCAAATAATTCACCCAAACAGACTGCCCCAATTGCCCTGCATCCTGGCAGCAGTTCTAAACTTTGTGAATTCCATAAATTAAATTCAATCAACTTGGTTCCAAATTATTTTTCTCAAATACTAGACTCATTAAGCAACAACATATCCAAAATTCAATTGAATATAATTTTTCTACATTTTATTAAAAATCCCGAAATATAGCTGTCTCAGTTAAGGTACCTGCTGGAACAGATCTAATAAAAATAATTTTTCTAAACTCATAACCTATCCAAAATCGAATCAACATATTTTTCAGTCATTCTAGACTCATAGAGGCACAACATATCAAAAATTCACTTCAAGAACATTTTTCTATAATTAATTAAAAATCATACAAATCACAGCCTTTACTAATTGTAAAACAGAAACAATTTCACTAAACACAAACATACATCAATTATTCCATTTTCCAACTCATATATATATCAAACCCTTACTAACCAATTTAATAATCCATCATCATCCTCACAAATAACCATTTAAATCTACACATATCTTTCAATCTTTCACTATTATCATCTTAACATACTAACTACATCCCATATCAACACAATCAATGGAAATCAATTCAAAGAAATGAATACTTACTTGAGTAGTCTTTGCCAAATCTTCAATCTTCACTTCAATTCTCTTTAAGCCCTTAAAAAAATTTGATGTGCATAATTAAAATCTCCTTTCTCTCTTTCTCTCTCTCTCTCTCTCGTAAGAAGAAGAAGAAGAAGGAGACAAGAAGATTTTTCTTCTTTTCTTCATACTTATCCTATATATATATATATAATAATAATAATATTAATTATTTCTAAAAAATTCTCCACCACAACCTTCATTCAACCCTTTGACTTTCTTTTCTTCTTTCTCTTTTATAAATATTATTATCATTATTATTAATTAATTAATATTATATATATATATATATTCACTTTTCCTACACCACTTTATACATTATGTATATGTGGTGTATATGTGGGTATATGTATATTCCTTTTATATTTCCCATATATTTTCCAAATACCAAATATACATCTCATCCCTCAAATACATCTACCTCTTCATTTCTTTTCTCTTTTCATCAAACATATACCTTTAATCCAAATACAACAATAACTCTAAAACTTTTAGGGTATATTTTGGGATATTACAGTGTCCCTCTCTGGTCTTGAACTTCCTTTTAAACTTGGTATGGGACACGGCCAGTGACTTGGCCGTGTCCTCTGCCTGTGTCAGCTACTGTCCCTTTTTTCCTTCAATTTGCTTCCTTGGCTTTTTAACCTAAAACAAAACTTCAAACAAACTTTAAACAAGAAGTAAATAAACAATAACCAACAAAACATAAACACCATACTAAAAACTAGATAAAAAATGACATAAACACTGAAATAAACTAAAACTACCCAAATTAATGAAAACACTAAACAAACCGATTAAAACTAACAAAATACCTGAATAAAACCATAATTATCATAATAAACAAGACACAAATCTATAACAAAAACTAATAAAACACTGCCCCCAGAATATATGTTATTAATTATATTAGTAACAAAATAATGCTATTTAACATTTAAACAATTTGCCATAATCACAATTTATAAATTAGGTTTTTAAATCACAGAACTAAGGTAAAAATATGCAATTAGGGATTTAATGTTCATAAAATAGGGTTTCTGTGTTTAATCAAACAAAATCAAGCCTCAATAATTTGTCAAACCAAATAAATTCTTGGTTTCTATATGTAATGTTAAAGAATAAATAAGATGATAATTTGTCAGACCAAATAAATTCAGGTATTGGAAATCATACCTGAATTGTAGTTTACACCAAATAATATTATTGAACCAAGGCTCAACATGATCCCTTTATGAAAATTGATGGTATGTTATGCCTTGAGACTCTACGATGGGTTTGGAACAACTAAGTTTTTAGTGAGCCAAGTAACCCTAGGATTGATTACTATGTTCTTGCCTTGTGATGAAAGGTCTAGCTTGGATGGCAAGAAGAAGGTTGAGTTAGTAAATAAAATCCATGCCAATGTATTATCTAACATAAAGAAAAGAAATCAACATATTTCACATCAAGACAACAAAGGGAGAAAGACAAGGTTCATATGCTTAAAGAAAGGTTTCCCAACCATAGGAAAAATAAATTACACCCACGTGGTGATGGTCTTTTCCAAGTATTAGAGTGAGTCAATGATCATGCATACAAAATTGACTTGCCAAGTGAATGTAACATTAGTGCTACTTTTAACATTATTGACTTGTCCCCTTTGATTTTAAAGGTGAAGATTCGAGGGTGAAACCTTTTGAGGACCGAAGAAATGATGCAACTAAGGACCAACCCATGCCAAAGATCAAGGACAACCCATTGAGTCTTTCCGATAGACCGATTATAAATGGTCAGCTTTAATGGTTCAAGTCTGTAATGCTATTGAGGATCCATGCCAAAGATTAAGGACTTGTTAAGTCTTCCCGATGGATCGATTGCAAGGGGTTAGATTTAACGGTTTGAGGATGCAATGTTTTTGAGGATCTAAGGACTTTGGAGTGATTTAAATATCATGGAGGATCACAAGGAGGATGCACATGTGAAGTGTGGTCTCTCACATCCCAATGCAAGTCTTGTCTCACTTTGTTTAGTCAAAGAAGGCTATTTGGGCTAGTTGTATTTAATAAGCCCAACTGGATGTCATTATATATTTTGTATATTTTCTTTATACTTTGTGTACCAATTGGATATGTCTTTATATGTTTTGTATATTTTTGTTATATTATATGTGCTGGAATTTTAGAATTGAATTTGGGTTTCTATTATCTTTTAGCCCATGGTTTTGTATGGGAATTACCATAGGGTTATTCTATGTTTAGGTTAGTTATTTTGGGAACTAGGATGCTTATAAGCTTGTCTCCAAACAAGCTAGAGTAGGGTTTCCAGCACTCATCCATATTTAAACTATCCTATGAGTTTTGTAATTGGTAACTTTGAATATATGAATAAAAATTCCAGAAGTTGTATTATTGTGAGGAAAATCTCTTGTCTTGATTCTTGTTGAATCAAAAGCATCATAAAAAGTTGATAACTTGAGTGATTACATACCAAATTTCTCTTCCATATATTGGAATTGGGTTGAGGTTTCTTGGTAACTTGATTTAGCTTTCTAAGGGAGTTGATCCGAGCCTAAGCATATTGGGTTCCAAGGTATTGTTCTTGTGGGTTCACATCAGTAAAGCTACATAAAGGAAAGAAAAAAATTAAAGAATAAATAGGTCTTCAAAGTAAAGACTAAAAACAACATACCGCAACTAAGGTACAAGGCTTGGTTAGTTATGAAAGGTTTTAGGTAGAAGAAGGGAGCTGACTTTGAAGAAATTTTCTTAATGTCTTCCATCAGAGTTATTCTTAGTTTAACTGCCAACTCAAATTTTGAGATAAAATAACTTGATGTGAAGATTGTTGTTCCCCAAGTGACTTAAAAGAGGAAATTTATATGGAGCATCCATATGGGTTCAATGCTAAAGGCAATGAGAATCTTGTTTATAGGTTGAAGAAAAGCTTGTATGGACTTAAGAAGCACCAAGATAGTGGTACAAGAAGTTTGAGTCCTTCATGACAAATCCAGTATGGATCGATAAGTGCTGATCATTGTGTGTTTGTAAAGAAGTTTCATGATTGAGACTTTATCATCCTATTACTTTATATGGATGATATATTGATAGTTGGCTAAAAAAATTCTTAGGATGAAGCTTAATTGGGATTGAAAGAGTAGAAACTATGGCTATCTTAAGAGAAATAGATTAAGAAAGTTCTTAACAAGTTCAACATGAGCAAGGCAAAACAGGTTTGCTCTCCACTTGCAGGTCAATTCAAGTTGAGTTTCAAATAATGTCCTTTAAGTGAGAATGATAAATAGAAAATGAAGAAAGTGCCTTATGCTTCTGTAGTTGATAGCTTGATGTATGCTACAGTTTGTACAAGGCAATATTCCTCATGCTATTGGAGTTGCAAGAAGATTCCTTTTTATCTTGGAAGCAGTGAAATGAATAATTGGGTATCTTAATGGCACCTCTAGAATTTGTTTATGCTCGGGTGATGGGAAATCTATGTTGGATGGGTACACAAATGTAGATATGGCTAGTGACATTGACTCCGAAAAATCCACTTCTAGGTATTTGATTACTTTAGCAGAGGAATTAGTTTCTTGGCAATCAAAGTCATATAAATTCATTACGTTATCCACCACTGAGGCTGAATATATTACAATTACTAACACAAGCAAAGAGCTGCTATGGATGAAGAAGTTTGTACATGAGTTGAGCTTTGAGCAAGATATATGTGTTGTATGGTGATAGTCAGAGCGCCATTCATCTGAGTAAGAACTCTACCTTTTACTCACGATCAAAGCATATTGATGTAAGATATTACTAGATTCGAGATGAATTAAAGATGAAGTAGTTTCAGCTTGAAAAGTTTCATATAAATAATAATAGCTCTGATATGATGACTGAAGCGCTACCCATAGAAAAGCTTGTTGTTTATAGAGAGGTTATTAGCATTGAAGTCCCACCCACTTGAGTGTAAGGGGGAGATTTGTTATGGTGTCCCACTCAATTGTTGGGACCTACAGTAGAAAAATTAAAAAAATTAAGAAGCAAAAGTTGAAAAAAAAAAGGAAAGAAAGGTTAATTGGACAGCTTGCACCAAAATTTTATTATGGATAGTTTTCAGCGCTAGCCTTCTCCCTTCAAATTATACACAACAATCGAAAGAAAGAATAAATATATATGTATATATATAGAGAAAATTACTTGTTTGAGATAATATTTTTTTATGAGTAACAAAATAGTGAGATTTTATTTTGAGATGTTTGGAAACGCTTACCACTATTTTGAGTTTATTTCAATTGAGTGTTTTTCTTCTAGAATATTTTCTAGAAAAGTTTCTCTTATAATCCTACTATTTATTAGTGGAATAAACTATTCGGAGCTTGTCCTGTGGACATAGCCTAAATAAGAGGGTGTATGACGTTGCACTACAAATTTTATTTTTTTATTTTTCTCCTTTTTCTTGATTAATTTTTATTTTGCTCATATTTTATTTTTTATTGCTAATTTGCCTTGAATCCACTAATCCCATTGCATTATAAATTTTATTTTTTGGGATTTATGTATTTTTTTAATTTTCCCAACAATACATATATACATTGTGTAATTAGGAAGGAAAATATGTATAAACATGTACATATAAACATGTTTTCCCCATTCATTAAAACTATTAATAAATTTGCTATTTCTTATAAACGAAAACATGAATATAAATAAGTATGTTAGAATATATCTCGAAGAAATTGCAACCTCTTTATATTGTAAAATTATCATTTAAAATATTGAGAACTCAAGTTTGAAAGTAAGATAATTACAAAATAAGTTAAGAAGTGGCCGAATCTAGCAAATAAATATTGTTGGCCGAATCATTTTAATGAAAAGAAATTGATGCCATATGATTTTAAGAGGGAGTTGGAGGAATGACCAAACCCATTTGGAAATAATATGATTATGAGAAGTTGACTAAGAATTCTTAAAGGCCACAAATTGATGAACTACATTAAAATAAGAGTATAGGACTATTAGTGTGAATTTAAAATGAACAATTTTATCATATTGGTCATTTGGTATAAATAAAAAGTTGATAAGTAATAGAATAAATTATTGGTATAATTGTATATGACCTAAGATGGAACTATTTAAGTAAGAATCATAGAAAAAAAAACCAATGAAATTAATTTATAATATGGTAAGAAAGAATTGAAAACTAAGGGGTTGAAGGAAAGGAAAGTAAATCTTTAGAATTTGACTTAAATTTACAGTCTTAGAATTGAACCATATGTGGTATTGAGAAGCAAATAAATGAACATATGGTAGGACCATATGTACCCACATATGTAAATAATTATACATAGGTACAAAGTGCATAATAAATATAAAGAAGAAAATAAAAATGACCTAAAAAGAATACTATATGGTAAATTTGAAAGCAATAATAATATTTCTGAAAATAAAATTATGTGATAAATAGTCATCATAAATTTAGAAATATGTAAATATTTCCAAAATTTACATATTTTTGAAAATAAAATTATGTGATAAATAGACATCATAAATTTGGAAATATGTAAATATTTGTTAATATTAAATAGAAATAATATTTGTTAATATTCAAGAAATAATTTGATGTCTTTCACTAAATCTAATGTTAATCACAAATTTAAAATGCATTGCTTTTTCACAATCTAATTTACAATTTTGCGTTCAAATTTTCTTTCTAAAAATTGTAGGAATTAAAAAAACTTTTATCGGTTTCTCTCTTGACATAGATATAGAAGTCAAGAGTTGCCTTTTGAATGGTTGCAACACTTGGCATGGTAACTATTCCTTTGGTTGCTACTCTTAGTATGTGTAGACCTTTAATTTTGGTCTGGATTGAATTCGGCCCTAATTAAAAAGGCCAAATTAAATCTGGTTTCGATTTAAGGGCCTCGATCAAACCTGTTTCCAATTAGAAGGGCCCCAATTAAATTTAAATCCAATTAAAGGGCCCAAATCAAATTAGGTACGACACAAAAGCCAAAACAGTGGACCGACATTAAATTCATGTCAAATTGGTGCAACAATTCGACATGAGCCAAGCCTCATGTCGAATTGGCTCAAGCTAATTTGACATGAACCATATGTCGAATTGGCCGTTGCCAATTTGACATGAGCCTTATGGCGGGTCCTAGTTCAAGCAATTTTAATTCTAAAAGGATTCAAATGGCTTAGGGTTTTTTTTTTCGAAGCATGTAAGGACTCTTTAAACTGGTGCCCTAATAATTGCCTATATAAAGGCAATTATCAGGCATAATTTGAGGAGCGATCTTTGAGAATTAGGAGCCATGGTACAGAACCAAAACACAATAAAAAAACACAAATAGAAATTAGCCACAGTGTAACACTAAACAATCAAAAAAATAAAAGAGAGACTAAGAAAATTAAATAGGCAGTAGTTATAATTTACAAACAATCTAAGGATTATTTGGACTCATCCAAGAAACCAATTGATCTAATCCTCTCAATAAACCAAGTAGTAGACGTGGTTCAATAAAATCAACTTGGTGGAGCCAATAACGTAGGTGAGGTCTTCATAAACTCAATATATTTTACTTTGCTATCCCAAGATGGTAACCAAGAGGGGGGAGAGGGTGAATTGGTTGATTTGAAGTAGTGATGGACAATTAAACAAAATTAAAATCAAGAATCCATATGAAGAAGGAGTAGAGTAGAGAAGAAAGAACACCAAAAATTTATAGTGGTTCGGATCAAATCAATCCTACACCCACTCCTTAACTTCAAGTTGAGAATTTCACTAACCTTAGACTTTTACAAACTCAATCCTAACTTGGTGTTTTCATAAGCTCACACCGAACTATTACAAGGTTTGAGTAACTTCCTTACAACCCAATAAGAGTTTTCCCAAGCTCACTCCAAAACCTAAGTATTTCAAAGCTCACACTTAAACTTACAATAGTGTTTAATTCTCACACCCAAACTCAAAGAGTTACAATAAGAAATTTTAATGCAATGTAATGAAAGTTGTTTAACTTGGTTATCTTATTCACAATCCTCTTAACAAATGGGATTTCTTGTGGGTGCCTACTTGTTTGGACTTTTTCTTCCACTTTAATTATTGTGCAGAGAAAGTTCATGGTCGAGCTACTTTTGGTCCGGTCGGCTCAACCACAATCCCATCGGACTTAGTGTAGTTCGATTGTATTTTTTGAATTTTTGACAAAAATTCTTCAGTGGCTAGTACATGTGGCATTCACTAATAGAGTGGATATGTAATGACTATAATTTTTAATAGTTGTTTCCATGGTCCAGTTGGAATGACTGTAGTTCGGTCAGCCTGCTTGTGGCATGCTGACATTTCTAGAGTACCAATGACCGTGGGCTCTATTGGATATTTTGAATTGTTTTGGCTTGGGATCAGTATGGTGAGACTATTCTTCTGTCTAATCGGCCTCTGCTCGATATGCTGAAGTTTTTAGAGTACCACTGGCTGTGAGCTTCTCTTAAGGTTTTAGCTCAGTCTTGGTATGGTCGAACCGTGCTTAGGTTCAATCAAAATTTGCTCGGTATGCTGAAGTTTTTAAAGTAGCAATAGCCGTGATCTACTCTGCCAGAAATTTCTTAACTTCCATGACTCTAGTCTAGTCAGACTAGGAGGAGGTGCGATCAGACTAAATTGTGAAGTACCTAAAAATTGAGTTCCTGCAAAAAACATCTTAATGCAATTTTTAGTATTTATTCAATTTGATTGCCTATGATCAAAATAAAGTTTATCAAGCCAATGGTTTGCTAACAATCTCCCTCTTTTTGACTTTGACAATTAAATTGAATTGAACAAAATTCGTCTAAAGGGCACTTTCCATATTATTATTTCTTTTGTTAGGTTTTAATTTAATTTGCTATCTCCCCCTTAATATATGCTATGGTAAAGTTAATTTTAATTCAATAACATTCAATAACATTTTAATTTTAATTCAACAATTTTTAATTCAATTCAATCCATTTTTTACAATTCTCATCCTTTGACAAAGGTAAAAATAGAGAGACAGAAAATAAGACAAGTAAAAAAAATTCTTTTATTCAAGTGAAGCAAAGGGAGCATGCATATATGATCATTTTTAAGGCAAAGCCAACAAACCAAGGAGATCATATACTAGAGAAACAAAACAAAACAAGGAAAAAATTAAAGTAGATGAGAGTGAGGAGGAGTATCAAAGTCATCATCCTCATTTCCATTGCCATCTCCTTCTTCCTCATCTTTGTCCCCTTCTTCTTCTTCTCCCATTCCTCCCTCAACTTGTTCTTCTTCAAGGTTGGCTTCTTCATCTCCCTCTTTGTTTTCATCCCAAATCATACATTGAGGGAAGCCCATGGCACCTTGTGTAACATCCTTGAATATATTAAGACTAAATTAAATAAAGTACACTAAAAAATTAAAATGTTGGAATGTTAAATGCAGAGATGGAAATGAGAAATATGATGTTTATATGTGATGTATATGTTAGATATATATAACATATAAAAGTCAAAATTGCATGGTCAAGTAAAAGGGTAAAATAGTAAATTGCAAAAATTTAAGTTAAGGTTAAACAAAATTTTGAAATTTAAATAATTTTGAAAGGAATATGGAAAATATGATTTTTAAAATAAATAAATAAATAAATAAAAATAATTAGTTTTTAAATAATTATGGTTTTAAAAAGGGAAAAGAAATTAAAAGGTTAAAAGAAAGAGAAACCATCTTCTTCTTCCTCTCTATGTAGGCCGAACCACCATAGCCATAAGGGTAGAAGCTTTTCTTAATCCAAACACTAATTTTGATAAGTATTTTCAATAATTAATAGGAGATTTAGTGATTTCTCAACAAGTAAGTTTTCTTTAAAAATTTATGGATTTCTTTGAAGTTATGATTATGTGAAAATTTGGAATTTTATGTAGTATGTTATAATTGTTAAAATGGGTATGAAAGGTGTTGTTTTGATGAAGAGGTAAAGATTTTCTAATTATTTGGTTGGTTTTGCCCAAGTTTGATGGTAGTTTGGATGAAGTAGTGAGTGAGTTAGGGTTTTAGAATAGTAATAATAAAAATTGATGTTTATTTTATTTTATAATTTAAATAATGTTATTAAATGATTTTAATGATAGAAATGAACTTAGAATATAAATTAGAATTGAGTAGAATGGATATTTAAAATTAAAGAAAGTTAGAATTAAAATTTAAAAATTTAAGAGAAATGTGTTAAATTAATTTTTATTAGTTAGAATGTGTAGAAATGTGATTCTAATACATAATATAAACTTATATTTTGAGTAGCCATTGAGTAGATTGTATTTTCCCAACATTGGTGGTGAAGGAAATTGTGGAAAGTAGTGAGGAAGTGGTGGTCTTGGTAGCTTAGAAGTTAAATAAGGTTTGATAAAATTGTTTTGCAATGCATGATAAATGGCATATTACATTGTATTTTGGTATGGATGCTTTGCAACTTTGATGTGTGAATTCACATGTAAAGTGCTTAGCTACATGTTTAAAGGCATGAATTACATAATGTATGGACATTAAAGCCATTTTAGAATGGCTAACACCACTATGGAATGTGGTTGTATGTACAAGTGTTATATACCAAATTATACCCTTTTATTGGTAACATTATTAAGTTGGTATGGAATATGAAGTTTATGATTGGAAATGTGATAAATAGATGGAAAAATTGTAAAAGGAATGAAAATTGCATAATTGCCAAAATATGAAAAAAATGTGAAATTATATACATTGTGTGAAATCTTATATAATATCATTGTTCAGAGTTTTGTGTTTGGCGGCATGTCTATGATTCCCTTTAGGCTAGATGCTGGGCGTCACTGATATTTGATTTACCTTCTGGCTAGACACTGGGCATCACCATTACATATTTTGCCTTCGGGCTTGATGCTGGGAGTCATTATTATTTTCCTTTGGGCTAGACACTGGGTGTAAAAAATAGTCCAAAATATTATCTCTGGAACTTGAATATTATATTTGGTCTTTTAAACTTAATGCATGTGATTGTGTTAAGTAATAATTTAGTAAGGATAATGTAAATAATTTGAAATGAAATTTCAAGTTGCATCATTAGATTTAATGAAAAAGCAATTTACATTATTTTATTTTAATTTACAATAATATCAAAGTATGTATCACTAGGCGAAATGCTTAGCGCGATTTTATTTATCATGCAGGTGACGGGGTTAGTACTGAGCATGTTTAGGGGTTTAGGACTTTGCTAAAAGGTTTGTATTATTACTAAGGACCTTAACCAGTTGCCATCATGTAAACATCTACTTGTAAAGCTTGTTTTAATTATGTACGTTAATTATGCATATTTGAAAATGTTGTAAATTATAAAGTTTTTGGGATAAGTGTAAAGTTTTTGTATATATTTTAAATATGTATTTATATATGTTTGTGTGATTTTGAGAAAATACTGGAGGATGGTGAAATAGTGGATATTTGAATGTATGAATTTGGGAGTACAAAATTTTCATACAGGTTGAGTTATTGATTTTCTAGGAAATGTCCAAAATACAGCCTGAACTTTGAAGCATTTTTCTTTGAAAGTTTTTCTTTAAAATTAGTATTTTATTTATTAAATTATTTATATATTTTCACTTATGAACTTGTTAAATTACACTTATAAGCTTTAACTATTTTCTTGTAATTACGAGAAATTTTATAATGATCAAAGATGATAATATTCTTGTATTCCATATATGTACTATACTTATATGAGTTATAGGTATTGTACATATATAAAGTATAAGGGTGTTACATCTTGGATATCCCTGATGTCCATGTGAAGATGGGAGAGTCTTTTATAATGGTATCAACCTTAGAGGTTTAAGGAGAAAGTTATCCTTGAATTTCTTTAAGAATGGAGAGGATGAAGCTTTGGCCTCTAGGAGTTTGAGGTCTAGAAATTTCCATTTGAAAAGATTCTTGGCTTTCATCAATAATCCTTGGTCTTTTTCTTTGTTGAGCTCTAATACCTTGAGCCCCAAAAGCATAATGATATGTTCTATCAACTTCAATTATACATTTTAAGTGTTTCAAATATTGAATGTTGATTGGATTTTTAGATGGATCAAGTGGATTAGAGAGAGTGGCTCTATTTAAAGGAGTGAGTGAACCTACATATTTGGCAATTTGAGTAATTTAGGAGGAGATCATGATATTTCTAGTTGATTTGTTTCTAAGTATAAGAAATGAATTATTTAGGAACTTTCAGTTTGCTCCCCTTAATCAGACAATAAAGTAAGACAAGATCCTTATAGGTAACTTTTTCATTACTTTCACCCCTAACATTAATGGTGTAGGAACTATTCTATGTAATATCCAAGAGGTGAGGGTTCTAAGGTGCTTAGCATTGAAAAGTTTGTGAAATTCAGTTTCTATTGAAATTTCTTTCCAAACGTTTAGTAGAATTTCTAAGGTCATTTGGTATTGTTGGTTGAAAAGCTTAAAGGTTATACCATAGTAGCCTAGTGGTTCAACATCTTTCTTTTCAACAACCAAGATTGCAAGAAATTCTTTGGTTAAAGACCCCTATCCTAAACAATCTTACTCCAGAAAAACAAATGTTTCCCACCCAAGATTGGAAAGGTAAGCTCTAATATCATTTTCTATGGAAAGAGATTCTAAAGAGAAAGAGGAAAGAATCCTATTTGGTTCAGTTTTCTTCTCTAAAGTTAAATTGTACCTTTTCTTCTCCTCTTTATTGAGGTGTCTTGGTTGGTCTATGGGTTCTTGTTCTTGGAGCTTCTTCCATAGGAGTGGAGGATGTAGTTAGACCTTTACCTTTCTCCTTTTTAAAGGCTTCTTCTTAGATTCTTTGGGAGCCATTGATGGGGGATTGCTTGAATAGAGAAAATGATGATAAATTTGATGGAATTTGAGTGTTTGTAAGTTTAGAGATTGATCAAGTGTCATAAAATCTGATAGTGGGAGGGGGGTATTAATTGTGTTTTAGGCTAAAACTAGCTATTTATAGCTATTGGAGGTTAAGAATGCATGATTTCAAAATTGTCCAACGGCTATTTTTTTTGAAAAATTTTGGTTCCTCCTAGTCGGACCTTGATTAGTATAATCAGACTACTTCAAATTTGGAGAATCCAAGCGCTTAAGAGGGTTTGAGTGGATGGTGTAAAATGATCAAAAAAATAAAAAAGGTATGAACAGACTAAGACATAATATGCTCGGTTCAGCAAAAGATTGAAATTTTTAAGAGAAATGACCTAAGGTTTGATCAAACCAGGTTATAGTCAGAGCGGACTGAATGAAATTATTAGTTTAAAGAAAAATTTATATATATCTCAATTTGTGGCCTAGATAAATGATCAAGATAGATGTGAATGAGGAATTGTATAATGTAAGATGTATACATTTGTCAACAATATGCATATTCATCAATTAAAAAGTACTTCCATCTATCATACATATCTGTTGTTTTATATAGTTTAGCCTTTCATCATTTAAGGGTTTTATAAAGATATTAGCAAGTTGATTTTAAGTGTCAACGAATTCTAAGACAACATTTCAATTTTGAATATTGTCTCTTAAGAAATGATGCTTAATGTCTATATGTTTTGACCTAGAATGTTGAATGGGATTTTTATCACACTTAATAGGAATGTGATCAAATATTTTACCATAATCTAGCAATTGTTGTTTTATCTTTTAAACTTGTGTGCAACAAAAGCAAGCTACAACATATTCAGCTTCTGTGGTAGATAAAGCAACAGACACTTATTTGTTGCTATACCAAGAAACTAGGCAATCGCCAAGAAAGCTTGCCAATCGAGTACTTTTAGGAGTGTATTTGCATAAGCAGTCCTCGTTTCTATTGCCGATGTGATAACCACATACTCTTCTGGCTCATGGAATTCATCAAAGACCAAAAGATCATAGTAGTTATCCACTGGCATGCACCGATCATGCTCTTCCTATCTAATAGACTATCAGTAAAATCTGCATCCGAAAAACCTAGAATGTCAAAAGATGTGTTTCTAGAATACCAAAGATCTTAATGCATTGTTCCACTTAAATATTTCAAAAATCTTTTAGTAGCATTTATATGTGATTCTTTAGGGTAAGATTGAAATCTAGCAGATAAGCAAACACTATACATTATATCAGGTCTACAAAGTAATTAAGTAAAGTACGGATCTGTAACACCCTGATACCCCATATAAATACTATACATATACCAGGTACACATACAATATGTATATAGAGTATAAGAATGTCACTTTTCATCACCATTATAACTCTTTACTTTAATTTTTAAAACCATAATACATTTAAATCATATGAAAGTATTTACAAAATGGTTATTCTTATCATGGTAATACATAAATATAAGTTACATTGTTTCTTCCAAAGATTCATTTATACAAATGAATACATTCTTATGAAAATACAGTATAATTACATGCATGCACCACCATCTAGTTGGTCTCGAACTATACTTGTCCTCGTTGTGACATAGTAGCTTATCTCCAGCTTCATCACCTATATACCTGCGCGATTAAGATAACCGCGCTAAGCTCGAAAGCTTAGTAGTACAAGTAACCATTAAAATATACAATATAAAGGAAACATACCTCATATGTTTAGTCTCATGTTTTAACATTTTCTTACTCTGTTTTCCCCTTTTTCAATGCATTCTTCATATAATCCTATTAACCTTATAGAGGATATACATATACACATATAACATAACCATCAAACATAATTCAATAAATTGATAGAACCTTCATATTATGATACTTACCAATTTCACCTCATACATATCATATATATCATTTTATACTTTATAATCGCATATTGCATATAACTTCACAAACCATATCTCCTTTCAATAATTCATGTATGTTATATAATCATATTACTAACCACAATTCATCATTCACAACTCACATTTCCAACAAAAGCAACATAGATCCCATTACTCATTTATTTCAACTTGTATATACATCACATTAACAACAAAGACAGACTCGGGCCCAAAAGACACTAATATGTCATTCAAAGTTCAGAGTTAATGCTTTGGTTTTGTTATCACATTTATCAATATCATATACCCAACTAGGCTTCAAGGATTAAGTTCAACCAAGCTTCAAGGGGAGCAAAGCATGCTAAGCTTCTACCCAACTTGGCTTCAAGAACTAACCCAACCTAGCTTCAAGGGTGGTAACATCTCAATTAGGCTTCAAGGATTCAATCCAACCTAACTTCAAGAGATTGTTACACTTATTAGGCATGCCACCAACAACAAAACTCTGAAAATGAATAACACATTAGCCACACAATTCATTTATTATTTCATTATCAATTTCATTCTCATTCTCATCATCATTTACATCATCATAGCCAACCACAATGGCATCATTTAGGCAAAACATGCCTCATTTATCTCATTCTCAATATCATAGCCAACCACAATGGCTTTATACATCATCACCTCTCAATTTACATTTCATATTCCATCACAATATCACATTTCATAGTTCACCACAATATCACATTATCACATTTCATAGTTCATCACAATATCACATTATCACATTTCATAGTTCACCACAATATCACATTATCACATTTCATAGTTCACCACAATATCACATTATCACATTTCATAGTTCATCACAATATCACATTATCACATTTCATAGTTCACCACAATATCACATTATCACATTTCATAGTTCATCACAATATCACATTATCACATTTCATAGTTCATCTTTGATATTTATATACATAATCATTCATTACTCAAGTATGCACAATCAATTGCATTACCATATAAATTGGAATACACATCATACAAATCATATCCTCACATCTTTCACATTTCATAACATATATATATTGAATGCCTTCACATCTTATATGTATTAATGTATTATCATATCTCTTATCTTTTCATTGCATATACAATATTAATATTTATTTTTAACAATATACTTATATGCAATCCAATAGGGTTTTGTACTTACCTCTAAAGAACTCACTCCTATATAACTTCTCTTCCATAGATCTTTCAATACTTGGATTAGGGGCAATTCCATCTCTTAAAACCTAATCCAAAAGTAATCATACACACTCACTTAGAAATACACATGAGATAATACAAATAAGAATCAATTAGGGCAAACTCAACACATGACACGCTCATCAACACGGGCGTGTCCCTGATCGTGCCCTAACTCCACAACACAGAAACATTGACACGCTCATAACCACGGGCGTGTCACTGGGCATGTAATACATTCTGTATCTCAAAAACATCAACACGTCCAATCAACAAGAGCGTGCTCATGGCCGTGTCAATTCTCCAAACTCACAGTAGCTATGACATGCTCAATAACACGAGCGTGTTACTGGTCGTGTCAATTCTACTGCCACACAGAACTTATGACACGCTCAATAACATGGGCGTGTCACTGCTCGTGCTACCAACTCCAGAAAACAGAACCAACGACACGCCTAACAAACTGGCCGTGTCTCTGGGCGTGTCCGACTAAAAACCCAGATTCCGGTCAACACACAACAACATCCAACAATACCCATCTTTTTATCATTACTCACTTCAAACAATCTTCATCAAACACACCCAAAAACCATAACAAACTTACCAAAACATCAACAACACTCAAAACACACACCAAACATCATTATAAACATCATTCATATACCAATTTATCAAATCCCCAAATTTCATTAAACTCAACCCTTATTCAACAATTCATCATCATCTTCACAAATAATCATATTATCATCATCCAATTACCAAATCAACACATATATATACTTAAATCTTTCAATATCATCATCATCACACATCAACCATACCAAACCCAACTCAAACAATGAAAATCAATTTAAAGAAATAAATACTTACTTGAATCCTTTATCAAATCTTCATCTCTATCATCAAATCTCTTGAATTCCTTAAGAAATTTGGTAAGAAAATCACATCTTTCTCTCTTTCTCTCTCTCTCTCTCTCTCTCTCTCTCTCTCGGCCAAGAAGAACGAAGAAGACGAAGAAGGAGTAGAAGGAAGAAGAAGTTTCTACTTCTTTCCTTTGTCCTTATCCATATATATATATATATATAATAATAATAATAATAATAATAACAATAGTAATAATAATAATAATAATACTTTAAATCTCCACCACATATTCTTTCTTTGATTTTCTTCTTCTCTTTTCTTTTTGTCTTTATTATTATTATTATTATTTAGTTATACAAATATATATACAACTCACTTATCCTTCACCATTATATATATTCCATGTATATGTGATGTATATGTATATGTCTTACATATATTATCCTTATATTTCACATATACACATATACATTAAATCCAAATACAACAACAATAACTCCAAAACTCTTAGGGTCTATTCCGGGATATTACAGGATCTGATAATACCTTGATATTTCTTCTCATCTACTTTCTTACCAGTTTCATCTTTGTCCAACTTCAAGAATATACTCATTAGAGTTTTGCTTGTTTTGAAACCATCTATGCCAAACTTCTTGAAAAGTTCCTTTGTATATTTGGATTTTTTGATGAAGATATCATCCTTGCATTACTTAATTTGTAGACTAAGAAAGAATTTAAGTTCTCCCATCATGCTCATTTCAAATTCCCTAGTCATATAAGAAGTAAATTCTTGGCATAGAGATTCATGAGTAGCACCAATTATAATGTCATCAATATATATTTGTACAACTAAAATATCATATAATTTCTTTTTTAAAAAAGTGTTGTATTAATTTTGCTTTTTGAAAAGCCATTATCCAATAAATAAGCACTAAACCTATCATACCAAGCTCTTGGAGCTTGCTTTAAACCATATAGTGCCTTGGAGAGTTTAAAAACATGGTTTGAAAATTTAAGTCTTCAAAATTAGGAGGTTATTCAATATAAACTTCCTCATTTATAAAACGATTTAGAAATGCACTTTTAACATCCATTTGAAAGAATTTAAAATTCATATGGCATGAAAATGCAAGTAAAATTCTAATTACTTCTAATCTAGCAATGGGAGAAAATGTCTCATCATAATCAATGCCTTCCTCTTGGTTATAGCCTTTGGCTACCAATCTAGATTTATTTCTAGTAATGAGACCATTTGTATTAATCTTATTCCTATAAACCCATTTACATCCTATAATTGGATGAGCTTTAGTTCTAGGAACAAGTTCATATACTTTATTTCTATCAAATTGGTTGAGTTTATCATGCATTGCTGATGACCGATCGATGCTATCACAGTGTTACCGCAAGTGCACGGGTCGCTCAAGTAATAAAACAGTGAGTAAGATATCATTCCACTAGGGACAAGGTCAAATATTAGTGCAAATTTTAATTGTTGTTTAGTGAATCAATAGTTTGTGTGATGATTAAAATAAAAGACAAATTACTCAATAAACTAAAGTGAAGAAAAATTGAATATTGTGCAACAAAAGTTGGTGATGAAAATACTATCCAGTTATTGAATCCTCCTAGCCATGAAAAGTATTTATGAATATCAATTCAATTAAATCAAATAATAGAGCTGAATTGGCATTTTCTTAAATTAGATTAAAACCTCTCTCAAGTGAATTAATCCCTAATCACTAAGTAGAATGCTAGGAATCTCTTTTCAAGCATAATTAAATAGATCTTGCAATAAGAACAAGGAACTTTAAACCAAAGGGTCTTGTAAGTCTATCTCTAGCACTCCAATCAACCCTCAATTCTAATGAGCATTCTGTTCATATCAAGCTTTCTCAGGTCAAGAATATGAAAATTGCAACCAATCAATAAGCATGCAATTATCAATTGGAAATAAGAAATTAAGAATCAAAAGGATAAATAACTCAATCAAATGATTTAACTTAATAAGAACTATTCAATCCATACAATAAAGCTAGGGTTCATCAATATCTAGATAGATAAAATGTTTAGCTCATGTTCATAACTAGAAAACCAAAATAGATAAAATAAGTAAAAGAATTCAAACAATCCATAATGAACGTTTTGTGTTTCTTCCCTCTCGGATCTTGGATTAAATCTCACAGGAATTAGGTCTTCAGCTTCACTCTTGGTTGCCAAAAACTCTCTTTTTCTTGGGAGGTTGGCTCTAAAAAATAAAAACCATCCTCTAATTCACTCTTTAGCTCAAATTTTATAGCCCAGATATTTTTTTCCTGACATGCCCATAGACACGCCCGTGTTTGTGGGCGTGTCAACGGTGCTATTTTGAACTTTAATGACATGGGTAGTGATACGCCCATGTCCTTGGGCATGTTGTTGCTACTATAATATTGAGTTAGGGACACAGTCAGGGACACACCCATGTCATTGGGCATGTCACAACTTCTATAAGTCAGGAGTAATGGCATGTTCAGTAACATGCCCATGTCTCTGGGCATGTCGAAGCTTTTGTAAAGTAATTAAATGACACAGCCATGGACACACCCATGTCACTGGGTGTGTCACTTGAAGAATCTACCCAAAATAGCTTTCTTCCCTTGTCTTTCATCCATGATTCTGACCTAAATAACCTTAAGGTCTCAATGTGTCAAAAGTTCCTGGAATCAACCCTAGTAAACACTTGACCAAATAAATTAAACTCAATTTGACAATAAATATATTTAGAAATAGGGGCACAAATATCATCAATTATACACTTATCGAATTCCCCCATACTTGAGTTTTTGCTTGTCCTCAAGGAAACCAAATCATTATAATAGGTAGAAATGAAAGACCCCTCTATATCCAAAGAAAATAAAAGTTTTTACAATACTTGAATTAGAAAACCCAACATTCTCAATAAAAAACTAAATCTCAAACATTGTAGCTGAATTAAGAAGTTTCAAAACAAAAATCTAACAGATCTAAAATTTAAAAGTTCAAAGTTAAAAGATTGAGCATAAAATTCCAAGAACTCAAAAGTCATGAACGAAGTGAGGAAGTAAGTTTTCTCTTAAGTTCTTTGACCCCTTCATAAAATGCATTACGTGAAACATTAATTTTTTTTTTCAAAATAAGCCCGACTTGTTTGAATTGATACAAACTTTTTGATGCGAAAGTAAACATTTGTGATGCCGATCCCCGGTTACTTAGTTAGAATCATCATTCAAATGGCTACTAGCACTATTCATGATTCCAACTCATTTGTTTTAATTCAAGAGTTAAAATCAGCGGAATAAGGATAAATTTTCAAAGCTCCTGAAAAATTAGTTTAATTAATTAATTAATTTTTTTTTATTTTATTTATAGCAAAGTGGTCAAGAACTTAAGATAATAAAGATATCATACAAAGTTTGACTCAAGTATCTAAAGAATTGGGTTATGCTAAAAAATGTAACTAAGGTTTTAAACTTTAGATGTGTAACTCTCATCAATCAACTACCTAATTCAAACTATCACATTTAGTCTTTAGCAATCAATTAAGAAAGCTGAGTCAACCTCAACAAGAGATTGTCGTTCATTAAATCAATCATTATTTTAATGAAAAGAGGAACCATTTCACTTCATATTATGATAACAATTTAGTTTACTTGAATCCAAAAATAAAATCAAAGAAACTAATTGAGACAAATGCAACTAGTGGCAAAAAATGAAAATAAAAGCTCAATTTATAAAATAATTCCCTCCCCCACACTTAAGACTCACATTGTCCCCAATGTATTTAAAATAATAAAAAGAACAAAAGAGAGAAACTGCCCTGACATGTCCTGAATCAACATATATGAATAGGGTTCCAAAAGTGTTGTGATGTCAAAGGAGCATAGCGTAAAGCTGCTCATCAGGGAAATAATCATCAATGTTTCCTTCTTCGAACTTCTCCAACGTTGGGTTCTCTAAGCGCGAAAGGTGATTTGCTACCAGATTTTCAGTCCCTTTTTGTCTTGAATATTTAAATAAAATTCCTGCAATTACAAAACCCAACAAATTAGCCTAAGCTTTGCATCTGTTTTGGCAAATAAATACCTCAAAGCTGAGTGGTCTGTATACACAATCACTTCGGACAAGATCAGATATGATCTAAACTTGTTAAAATGAAAAACCATAGCTAGAAGTTCTTTCTCTGTAGTTGTGTAATTGGCCTGGGCTGCGTTCAGTGTCTTGCTTGCATAGTAAATGGGCTGAAAATACTTCTCTTTGCATTGATTCAAAACTGCCCCCACTGCAATATCACTTGCATCACACATTAGTTTGAATGGTAAATTCCAAGCAGGAGCTACCATGATTGGGGCATGGGTCAATTTCTCCTTAAGAGTTATGAAAGCTCTTAAACATTCTTCGTTAAACACAAAATCAACATCCTTCTCAAGGAGTCTTGTTAGAGGATGATCTATCTTAGAAAAGTCGCATATAAACCTCTGATAGAAGCTTGCATGTCCCAAAAAGCTTCTGATAGCTTTGACTGATGTGGGGGGTGGTAGTTTTTCAATGGTTTCTACTTTAGCCCGGTCCACCTCAATACCCTTGCTTGAAATCTTGTGTCTTAACATGATTCCTTCTTGAGCCATGAAATGACATTTTTTCTAATTAAGTACTAGGTTTGTTTCCTCATATCTTATCAAGACCCTCTCAAGATTTTCCAAACAACCTCCGAATGAGCTGCTATAAACCGAGAAATCATCCATGAAAACCTCCATAATATCCTCAATGAGATCATCGAAGATTGCCATCATGCATCATTGAAAAATTACAGGTGCGTTGTATAATCCAAATGGCATCCTTTGATATGCGAATGTCCCATATGGGTAGGTGAATGTAGTTTTATCTTGGTCTTCTGGGGCAATAGGAATTTGGAAGTAGCCTGAAAGGCCATCCAAAAAGCAGTAATACTCATGCCTGGACAATCTCTCTAACATCTGATCAATGAAGGGCAAAGGAAAATGGTCCTTCCTAGTTTCATCATTCAACTTCCGGTAGTCAATGCAAACCCTCCAACCTGTAACTATTCTTGTTAGAATTAGCTCAATATTCTCATTAGGAACCACCGTTGTCCCTCCTTTCTTTGGTACTGCTTGAACCAGACTCACCCAAGAGCTATCCGGAATAGGATATATAATTCCAGCATCAAGTAGCTTGATCACTTCAGATTTAACTACTTCTTTCATCTTAGGGTTTAGTGTCACGACCCAATTTGTACATATGTATAGTACGTCCATGTACAGTAAGAGGAACCATCCCGAGAAGCTACTCAAGAGCGTGAAGTGAAGGGAAGTTCTGTAGAACTGAAAGGACCTATTTGAAAAGATTGTAAAGTTTT
The DNA here is from genome assembly GCA_947685225.1 of Garcia nutans. Taxonomy (NCBI): domain Eukaryota; kingdom Viridiplantae; phylum Streptophyta; class Magnoliopsida; order Malpighiales; family Euphorbiaceae; genus Garcia; species Garcia nutans. The sequence continues at coordinate 6,152,025 of CANTUV010000003.1, read as the reverse complement.
GTGGAGGTGACTGTAATTACCAAAAGTTATTCCGGAGGTCCTTAATAGTGCATATAACAGACTCCAGAAATGGAAAGTAGAGAAAAATTGACTAGCAACGGCGCGACACGATTTTTCCCAAAAATGCACGGTTTGGAAGATATAAGGGATTTTGACTAGGGGCATCATAGTCATTTTCAAAAGTGTCTCGAAAGTAATAATGGATCCCAAAAATGAAAAGTAGAGGAAAAACTGAATCAAAAAGTGTACCACAGCATTCGGCGAAAGTGCGCGGTTTAAAAGTTACGAACGAGTAATCGCCGGAGGGTATTTTGGTCTTTTCACATCTTAGACCATAAAATTACAGCACAAGGAGGTTGATGGGCCAAAATATAATTTAAAAAAAAAAGTCCAAGGGCTTGGGTTTTAAATAAATAAAAGAAAGAGACATTTGGACCAATGAGAATTAGCCATTTTTCCACTTAAGTGTACCAATGGGAAATCAACACTTACACCATCACATCTTAACCTCTCTTAGCTGCCATTTGGAGGAGAGAACACCAAAAATAAATAAATAAATAAATAAATAAATAAATAAAATCCAAGAGCTCTCTTTGTTCTTGCTTGGCCGAATTGAAGAGAAAGGGAAAAGTGAGAGAGATTGTTTTTCAAGTAGCTAATTTTGGTTGCAAACTTGGGTGGAGAATAAGATTTTAAGGTAAGGAAATTCATCTATGGTCCTATTTCTTTCATTGGTTATATTATTTGCAAGATACAAATGAAAGAATAAATATGATGATTATAGAAAATTTAAGAAGTTGAAGAGAAAGTGAAAGAGATGATTTGCACATATAAGATTAAGGATAAAAAGGATGACTAGTAGTATTAGTTAGCAAAATAAGGCATGAAGCACTTAAATTTTATTATGTTCTTGACATGGATTTTATGAAAATTATAGGAAATCAAGATGTGAGAGAGAAGGAAGCAAAGAAGGCATAAAAAAACTAGAAACAAGTGAAAAGAATTAAGGTTTGGTACTTAAATCATTGCCCTTTCAATTAATTCACATATTTTGCATTATGGGACTTTTGAAATGGTTTTGAAATGATGTTATTATGTGTAATAAATATGTGGGAAAGTGCTCTTGAACCATTTGTAATCAATTGATTGTGAAAAGAATGAAAACAAAACAAACTAGCTAAATTTGCTCAATTATCCATAAACTTTGATGAACTTTTAATCACCCCTTTGGTTTGATTTTTGAAAAAGGGACCCTTAGTCCTTCAATGGTATCACAAAAGGAGTCTAAAAATCAATTTTACAAGAAAAAAATGAATTTCCCTCAAGTTTTGAAAATTGGGCCGAATGGTCCTTGTAACACCCCTTCCCGACCTACATGTGTAAGCCGAGTAGATGCACCACACTATCCAAATGTTGCTACCAATTTTACTTAGTCAAATTTTTGTTTCGATTTTACAGAAATTTTGCCAGAGGTTCGCCTAGAAATTTGGGTCCCAAGTTTTGACAAAACTGATTTTTTTGATTTTTGAAAACATTTTTACACAAACCAATGCGAATACAATCAGTTTCAATACACTCCCAATGAATCCACCTTATACCCTCAACTACAAACCTGCAAGAAGAATTCACACTTCTAATACAAATTAAAGTAGAGGTTTCTTATTATTACATACTACTAACGTACAGTATATCATAGAAATTCTCAATCTTATATTTTCATATACATATACATGCCACAACTAGCTAACTCATAATATAGGAAATGAAAGGCTACTCTGAGGTGCTGCGCTGTGTTGTGCTGCTCGATGCTAATCACCAAAATCTACTGATCCGAACCTACGAGTCAAGAAAACTCAACTCGCTGAGCAATGACGCTCAGTGGGTACTTTACCGATGAAAATATAAGTAAAACATGAAAGCATTTGAACTAAAAGGAAATAATTAAATCATAAATCAACCCACCTTAAACCAATGGAAGTTATTGTACATTCAGTGTAAATATGCTTCCAACAAATGTAAAAACTATAATTCAAACTCATTTTGCATTACGTAGTTTAAAAGAAACACAGGACTTTGGCTCTGGCTCTACTGGCATATAGAGAACCATAGCAATAAGGCAGTGGCCCTCACCATTGTAACATAGGTGACCCTCAGCACCATGGTTATAACCAATTCTGCTCTACGGCCTATACCCGTAGGCAATCGCCGGAGCATTCCAATCACAATTTCGCAACATCTCCACTCCACGGCCTATACCCGAAGGTAACCGCCGGGGTGTATCAAACACAATAAGTGGCAGTACTGCATGAGTTAGTATAGTGCACCATACCCTTATCTACCACTCCCAACTACCCAGTAGAGCATAAAGATTAAAATGATTCAATTTAAGTCTCAAACTTTATTTTAGAATGACTCGAGAAATTATTTTAATTTCCGTTGCACTTTGCCATTTACGCCGCGCACCACATTCTTTAGTCAAACCATTACCCTTTTTCACATATTTAACATCAACAATAAACATATCAAAAATTTCAAAGCATTCCTCAAAGAGTCACAAATTGACCAAATGAATAGTATCGCGGCACGTAAAATAGGCAACGCAAAAAGGCAAGCGCCAAATGAATAGTAAAATCTGGGTTTTCGTCAAAATTTCAGTCCACTTCAGACATGCTTTTGACCAGATAAATGATCTTATTTTTAGCTGAAATTTTAAAGGAAACTTATTTCATATGTTGAATAATTACACGTAAAATTTCGTTGAAAAATTCATTCATTTGCTGCCTCAAACAATTGCCACAAGAAGATCCAGAAAGCTGTCATTTTGGGACCATTTCGGCCCAAATATATGAAATACATGGAATAGTTTATTTTTCTTTTTCAAATCAATATGAAGTCTTCTTTAATGATAAAGTGAAGATTCAAACACTTCCCTTTGACAACTTTTGAATGTTTAACTTAAATCAACTAATTAAAGTTCATCAACATCAAAAATTCCATAAACCAAAGTTTGTAAGAAAAATAAAATTTCTTTTATGGTAAAGTACCAAACCTTGTTTATTTGCTTTGTTCCTTGCTTGTCCTATTCTTTCTTCCCTTCTTCTTCTTTATCCCTTTGATTTCCTATAATTTTCATAACTTCCATAATAAGAACATGATAAAAACCATATGTTCAAGCCTTGATTCTTGCTATCTAAAGCTACTAATTACTATTTATTCATCACTTCTATATGTATGGATCATTTAATCTAATTTCTCTTCACTTTCTTAACTTTCCCATAATCTTCCCAACTTTTCTTTCATTGATAACTTGAAAACTATCAATCAAATGAATAAACTAAAGCTAGAATTGGAATCCTTACCTTAAAATTAAGCTTTTCCTTCCAAAAATCCATTTGAACACTTGAAAAATTCCTTCCATTTTTTGGTGGAGAGAATTCGGCCATACCTCTCAAAATGGAGAGAAAAATATGTGTTCTTAGTTCTTTAATCATCCTTCTCTCCCTTTTTATATTTTTCCATTTTCCATTTATTTAAGGGGCATTCTCATTTAAAGTGGTCCTTCGCCCCACAAATAAAACATACCCAGGCCTTGCCCCAACATTTTCCTGAATGCCTACGCCCACATTGAACACAGCGTGGACGGGTGTTTTCACTTCCTTCGATAGTTTCGGGTTGAGCAAAGTTACCTCCACCTTGGCCATGCCCTCTTCCTTGTCCTCTCCCAGACCTACCAGTACTGGCTACAAAGGTAGCTTGACTCGGGCCGCCCCGAATCGACCTTTGACTGGATATCCTGCTTTGATTTCCTCCCATGGAACTACCTTCTCTAAACTGTTTCCTTGATGGCTGGAAATTTTCTGAATAACTCTGGGTATCCCTTCTTGGTCTTACCCTCTGTCTCCTATTTCGCTCATCCACCTGACATTGCTCTACTTCCAGAGCCCTAGTGACCAACTCGAAAAATTCCTTGATATTAGCAGCAATTAACTGCATCCTAATCTCATTATTCAAACCATCCTGGAATTGCTTACACCTATCATATTCGTCTTCAATTGTCTTCTTGGCATACCTACTTAGCCTAGTAAATTTCCTCTCATATTCGGCAACGGTCAGTCAACCTTGCTTTAAGTGTAGAAACTCCTTTTTCTTGGCATCTAGGTATGCCTCCGATATAAACTTTCTCTTGAACTCAATCACAAAGAAATCCCATGTCCTTTGTTCTAGTGGAACTTGTTGTTGAACTGTGTCCCACCATATATATGCTTCTTCCACTAATAAGGAAGTAGCACATACCACTCGCTCTTCTAGCGTACATTGTAACTGATCTAAGGCTCGTACCATTCCTTTCAGCCAATACTCGGCTGTAGAAGAATCATCGTCTTTTCGGGCCCTAAACTTATTCGCCCCGTACTTTCTTATTTTTTTGATCGGGGGTTTCCTTTCCCCTCCTACAGCAGGAGCGGGTGCTGGTGCTAGCGCTGGTGCCGGGCAACGCCCGCTATCTGTCGCAGTGCTGCAGCCATCTGTTGGAACATCTTATTCGGAAGAGGAGCTCCCGCTGAGGGTTGCTCAGCCTCCGGTGTTTCAGATACATGCATCTCAGATACATGCGTCTCTACAATATGTGACGCTTAAGATTCAACTTCCTCCTCTACGGCTCTTTGAGAGGACTCTCGCGACATCTATATTCTAACACATAACTCACAGTCAATAACAGCACAACTCAGCAGCACTATTAAGCCCTATGTGGCAAGTATATAAAGACAAAACACTTAATCAAATATATTCAAACATACCCTTATTTATTTTCCTATATTTCCTTCCTGAATGACGCCTACTTTTTATCTCCTATTTACTATAGGATATCCCATTTTACGTCGGTAATGGCCACTCCCGACATAAAACGTACATCCTCCTATGTTGGATTACCCAGAATCGGCTAAACCTGGCTCTGATACCAAAATTGTAACACCCCTTCCCGACCTACATGTGTAAGCCGAGTAGATGCGCCACACTATCCAAATGTTGCTACCAATTTTACTTAGTCAAATTTTTGTTTCAATTTTACAGAAATTTTGCCAGAGGTTCGCCTAGAAATTTGTGTCCCAAGTTTCGACAAAACTGATTTTTCTGATTTTTGAAAACATTTTTACACAAACCAATGCGAATACAATCAGTTTCAATACACTCCCAATGAATCCACCTTATACCCTCAACTACAAACCTGCAAGAAGAATTCACACTTCTAATACAAATTAAAGTAGAGGTTTCTTATTATTACATACTACTAACGTACAGTATATCATAAAAATTCTCAATCTTATATTTTCATATACATATACATGCCACAACTAGCTAACTCATAATATAGGAAATGAAAGGCTACTCTGAGGTGCTGCGCTGTGTTGTGCTGCTCGATGCTAATCACCAAAATCTACTGCTCCGAACCAACGAGTCAAGAAAACTCAACTCGCTGAGCAATGATGCTCAGTGGGTACTTTACCGATGAAAATATAAGTAAAACATGAAAGCATTTGAACTAAAAGGAAATAATTAAATCATAAATCAACCCACCTTAAACCAATGGAAGTTATTGTACATTCAGTGTAAATATGCTTCCAACAAATGTAAAAACCATAATTCAAACTCATTTTGCATTACGTAGTTTAAAAGAAACACAGGACTTTGGCTCTGGATCTACTGGCATATAAGGAACCATAGCGATAAGGCAGTGGCCCTCACCACTGTAACATAGGTGACCCTCAGCACCATGGTTATAACCAATTCTGCTCTATGGCCTATACCCGTAGGTAACCGCCGGAGCATTCCAATCACAATTTCGCAACATCTCCACTCCACGGCCTATACCCGAAGGTAACCGCCGGGGTGTATCAAACACAATAAGTGGCAGTACTGCATGAGTTAGTATAGTGCACCATACCCTTATCTACCACTCCCAACTACCCAGTAGAGCATAAAGATTAAAATGATTCAATTTAAGTCTCAAACTTTATTTTAGAATGACTCGAGAAATTATTTTAATTTCCGTTGCACTTTGCCATTTACGCCGCGCACCACATTCTTTAGTCAAACCATTACCCTTTTTCACATATTTAACATCAACAATAAACATATCAAACATTTCAAAGCATTCCTCAAAGAGTCACAAATTGACCAAATGAATAGTATCGCGGCACGTAAAATAGGCAACGCAAAAAGGTAAGCGCCAAATGAATAGTAAAATCTGGGTTTTCGTCAAAATTTCAGTCCACTTCAGACATGCTTTTGACCAGATAAATGATCTTATTTTTAGCTGAAATTTTACAGGAAACTTATTTCATATGTTGAATAATTACACGTAAAATTTTGTTGAAAATTCATTCATTTGCTGCATCAAACAATTGCCACAAGAAGATCCAGAAAGCTGTCATTTTGGGACCATTTCGGCCCAAATATATGAAATACATGGAATAGTTTATTTTTCTTTTTCAAATCAATATAAAGTCTTCTTTAATGATAAAGTGAAGATTCAAACACTTCCTTTTGATAACTTTTGCATGTTTAACTTAAATCAACTAATTAAAGTTCATCAACATCAAAAATTCCATAAACCAAAGTTTGTAAGAAAAATAAAATTTCTTTTATGGTAAAGTACCAAACCTTGTTTATTTGCTTTGTTCCTTGCTTGTCCTATTCTTTCTTCCCTTCTTCTTCTTTATCCCTTTGATTTCCTATAATTTTCATAACTTCCATAATAAGAACATGATAAAAACCATATGTTCAAGCCTTGATTCTTGCTATCTAAAGCTACTAATTACTATTTATTCATCACTTCTATATGTATGGATCATTTAATCTAATTTCTCTTCACTTTCTTAACTTTCCCATAATCTTCCCAACTTTTCTTTCATTGATAACTTGAAAACTATCAATCAAATGAATAAACTAAAGCTAGAATTGGAATCCTTACCTTAAAATTAAGCTTTTCCTTCCAAAAATCCATTTGAACACTTGAAAAATTCCTTCCCTTTTTTGGTGGAGGGAAAAATATGTGTTCTTAGTTCTTTAATCATCCTTCTCTCCCTTTTTATATTTTTCTATTTTCCATTTATTTAATTAATTTCATTTTGGAGGGTTAAGATTAATCCAAACTATGCCATGTGTCCTCCCTTGTAAATTTACCAAATTAACCCTCAAATTATCTCACATGTCCCCCTTGGTGCTTGGGTGGAAGTGAAAAGACCAAAATACCCTTCAATTGAAGGTTTTGCCTTTCCTTCCTAACTGGGTGGTTTTACGACGCGTAAAATGTACCGTTCTCCTCCTTTCAACCTCTAGTTTCCATTTTCGTCATTCATTCTTGATTTTTAACTAATTTATAAAAATTACGCTCATGCCCTTAACTTTTGTAAAAATTCCCTTTAGGTCCTTACGTGATTCGGGTTTTGTCCGGGCTCCGTTTCTACTGACGATCATTTCATATTCAACCCCTCGACGTCCTCTACTCACTCGTGTTTTTATTTCCTACTTTAGATTCATGTATAAATTTTAATTAATAATGACCAACATGTCCCAAGTCAAAATCCCCTATATCTTCCAAACCGTGCATTTTCTGGAAAAATCGTTACGCGTCGTTGCGACCTGATTTTTCTCTACTCTCCATTTTTGGAATCTGTTATGTGCACTATTAAGAACATCCAGTACAACTTTTAAAAATTACATTCACCTCCCCAAAACTTTTTGACATTACTGTCCCCTTCCCAAGACTGTTTGAAATTACAGTCACCTCCCTAAAACTTTTGGATTTCTTCAATTAGGCCCCTTTAGTCCTATAGCCTTATCTAGGCCCGTTGTCAGGAATTATCTTCTCCTTTCCCCTTCTCTCACTGTGCACGTGACTGCTATGCATAAATGCGGTGACGGATGTGACAGTCCCTTTTGGGCACCATTCTGCAGCTTTCATTTTGGGCAGTCCGTTGAAGGGGCAAACAAAGGAATTTTTTTATGAAATTTTACATGAATTTAGTTAACTTATGAAAGTGTTTTCCTACAAAAATTCAGCCAAAAATAAGTTTCTTTACTTGGTCAAAACTGTTGCCAAATTTTACTGATTTTCAGCAGTAAAAACAGATTTTACCATTTAGTTGTCGCGCGCCATTGTGTTGCAGATTTTACGCGCCGTGCCACTATTCATTTGGTCATTTTTCTAAATGTGTTAAAACATGAATATTATGATATGGATTGATGTTAAATCATATAAAATGACATGAAGGAGAATTGGAAATGATTAGAAAGGCATCATGACAAGCTATTCCGACAATACATGCATTATGGAAAAATCATGGCTTATTGAATATCATAATCAAATTAATTAATAAATTGTTTATGCTCTACTTTGTTATGACCGAACCCTTGAGATAAGGGCATACTATTATTGCAGTACTGCTCATGATATGACATGATATTCCGGCTGAAGGCCAATGATTACAATGACATGATCAATGATTCAATGAACAATGGCTATTAGTACATGTGCAAGAATTATGATGAAGGATGATGAAATATGCACCATGACGCATATCATCCTGTAATATCTCACCATGATGAGATATATTTATCATGACCCGTGCCTTATCCATTGATGTTCTGTTAAACCAGTAGAGCAACCAAAAATGATAAAAGCAAGAAAAATGATTTAAATTCAAATTATTCAGTCAAGCCTTTTTACCTTCTGTGTTTTGTATTTATTCCTTTTAATTATTTAAAGTATATAAATGTATGTTCAAATCATTTTTTCATTTTATTTATTTATTGCAATGATTTAAGTACCCACTAAGCAATTGCTTAGCGAGTTTAGTTTCCCTCTAAACTCGTAGGTTAAATGAGGAGACAAGATTGCAGCATGTCCTGCGCAGCTGGCCTTGACTACTACTTTGTGTAGGAGTTTGGATATAATTGATTGTAGTAATATGGCATGTACATAAGCTTGTATGATCTAGCAAATAAATGTATTATACTGAAAAGCTAGAACACGTACATTGCTAGTAATCTAATAAATCTTATTTGGATTTAGCACTTATGTATGCAAGTATAGAAGTGTAAAGTTTTAGTGAAGGATTTGGTGGAGGATATAAGGGTGATGAATATAGAAGTGTTTGGGGAGTGTTGCGATTGTTTGATTGAGATCAAAATTGTTTTCAAAAATCAAAAAAATCAGTTTTGGCGACACTTGGGACCTCCATTTTTAGGGGAGGTTATGGCAAAATTTTTTTAAAATCTGCACTTAAAATTGGCTAAGTAAAATATTAAGACACAACCACCATGAGATAACAGTCCATCTTGGTCTATAAACATAGGCTAAGATGGGGTGTTACATTTAGTCTTCATTGTGGTTGCACTATTGTCTTGAACTCATCCTCCATCAATATTTTGTGAGTGCAATAGGATGGACTAATGCCCTTGATGTCTTCTATCTTCCAAGCTATAACCTGCTTATGTTTTTGTAATAGCTCAATGAGTTTTTCCTTCTGCTCAGAAGATAGGTGGAAACTTAAAATAATTGGCAATTTATTCTCCTCTTTCAGAAATCCATACTCAAGATGATTTGGAAGGATCTTGAGTTCTAAATTAGGTGGATCAATCATAGATGGTTGCGGCTTCTGTTCTTTTGGCATTTCAATGGTTTCATATACCCGACTCTGAAATGACTTGCTTGCTTCAAGATAAGCAAGCTACTCTAGTGCTTCCTGATCCTCAACATTATCCTGCAATAAACACAACTCAAGGGGATCATTGGAAACAATGTTAGTAACATAATTTAATGTTTAATGCTCAATGATATCATTGCAAGAATCCACCTCATTGAGTGTAAGTGGGTGCTTCATAGCACAATGTATATTAAAAATATTAAGGTCAATGTGCCATCATGGACATCGATAAGGGCACGGGTTGTATTAAAAAATGGCCTACCAAGAATAAGCGAAATATCCACATCCCTATCTACATCAATGACAACAAAATCATTGGGGAAAATGAAATCCTCAACTTTTACCAACACATCCTCTATAATACCACGAGGGTGAATTACTGACTTATCAACAAGTTGAATGGTCATGAGTGTTGGTTTAGGTTCTTTGACACCTAACTCTTTAAACATCTTGTAGGGCATAACACTTATGCTAGCCCCCAAGTCAGCCAATGCACTTTGAACTTCAAGATTACTTATCAAACATGGAATAGTAAAACTACCAGGATCTTTTAATTTCTTAGGAAATCTCTTCTGCAAAATTGTTGAACTCTTTTTTGACAATTGCACCAAAGATACTTCCTCAAGTTTCCTTTTGTTAGAAAGAATATCTTTCAAAAATTTAGCATATTTGGGCATCTGCGATAAAGCTTCAACAAATGGAATATTAATGTGCAGTTGTTTAAAGAGTTCAAGGAACCTACTGAACTAAGCATCCATCTTGTCCTTGTTTAACCTTGCTGGATATGGTACTCGAGGTCAGTATTCCTTCTCTACTAGACTGGGTTCTTGAGGTTGATTTTCTTTTTCATTTCCCACTGCAGCCTTCCCTCCCGAAGCGACAGTAGAATTATCTTCTTTTGCTTTCTGTGTCTCAACTTCTTTTGCTTGTGACTCTGCTTCTTTTTCAACTACACCACCCTTAATTTCCTTTCCACTCCTTAGAGTAATTTCCTTTAGCTGCTCCTTCAGGTTTGCCTCAGTATTGCTAGGTAAACTCCCTTGTGGGCATTCACTGAACAATTTGGCAATTTGCCCCACCCAATTTTCCAAATTGTGAATGGAGGCTTGCTGATTTCTAAGGCTAGTTTCTATTGATTAAAATCTAGTTTCCGAAGCTGCTATAAACTTCTCCATCATTTCCTCCAAATTGTTCTTTCTTGGAGGGGAAACTTGTTGATGTTGAGGCTGCTGAATTCCAGGAGGAGGCCTTGGATTATTTTGATTATTCCAGGAGAAATTAGGATGATTTCTCCACCCTGGATTATATGTGTTACTATAAGGGTTGTTCTGCTGTTGCCTATGCATGTTTCCAACATAATCCACCTACTCTTGTCTAGCAAACATATTGCCACTTTGGAAATCTTGATTTTGATGTCCAACCCCACACCATTAATAAGACATTACTTGCATTGATTTCCCTGAAGATGAAGCTAAAGAATCAATCTTTTTATTCATTGCTTCCAACTGTGCTGTCAAAGCAACTATGGGATCCAATTGATGTGAACCAGTAACCCTTAATTTTCCTTGTTCCCTTGGAGTTTGCCACTGATAATTGGTAAGGGCCAAATCTTCAATCAAATCCCTTGCTTATTTAGGTGTTTTATTATTTATGGTACTCTGCTAGCTGCATTGATGGACTGCTTACTTGCATAATTCAATCCATTGTAGAAAGTTTGAATCTATAGCCACAGCGGAAGCCTATGGTGAGGACACCTTCTCAATAAATCTTTGAATCATTCCCAAGCATCATAAAGAGTTTCACCATCTAGCTGGAGAAAAGATGAAATATCATTCCTCAACTTGGCAGTCTTGGACGGCGAAAAATATTTCTCTAAGAATTTTTTTGCCAATTGACCCCATGTGGTGAAAGTGTTTGGGGGGAAAGATTTTAGCCATTTCTTCGGTCGATCTCTAAGCATGAATAGGAACAACCTCAGTCTAATTGCATCTTCAGATACATTCTGTATCTTGAATATGTCACATATTTCTAGAAAAGTCTCAATATGTGCATTAGAATCTTCATCTGGGAACCCATCAAACTAACAAGTCTGATGCACCATTTGAATTACATTTGTCTTTATCTCAAATTTATTTGCAGCAAATACCGATCTCTATATGCTTGAATCGGCCACAATAAGAGTAGGCCTAGCAAATTCTTGCATTGTCCTTGGCTCATTTCCTGCCATCATTTCCAGTTCTTCTTCTGAGTTGAGATCTTCAAAGTTTGGTTCCATTTCTGCCAGAACTGCTTCCTCTTCTTCCTTTCGCTTCTCCTCAACATTCTCTCTAGCTCTTGATCTAATTCAAGTAGTTGGAAAGAGCTAGCTCGGGTCATAAACTGGAAGAAGTACCTAGAATGACAATCACAAGCAAGAACTAATGTTAAAACAAAGAAAATAAAATCTAAATCAATAGTCTTGATTATATTACTAATATTGAAAACCGTTGTCTCCGGCAGCAGTGCCAAAAATTTGAGGATGGATCTATGCTATCGCAGTGTTACCACTAGTGCACGGGTCACTTAAGTAATAAAACAGTGAGTAAGATATCATTCCACTGGGGACAAGGTGAAATATTAGCTCAAATTTTAACTGTTATTTAGTGAATCAATAGTTTGTGTGATGATTAAAATAAAAGACAAATTACTCAATAAACTAAAGTGAAGAAAAATTGAATATTGTGCAACAAAAGTTGGTGATGAAAATACTGTCAGATATTGAATCCCCCTAGCCGTGTAAAGTATTTATGAATATCAATTCAATTAAATCAAATAATAGAGCTGAATTGTCATTCCCCTAAATTAGATTAAAACCTCTCTCAAGTGAATTAATCCCTAATCACTAAGTAGAATGCTAGGAATCTCTTCTCAAGCATAATTAAATAGATCTTGCAATAACAATAAGGAACCTTAAACCAAAGTGTCTTGTAAGTCTATCTCTAGCACTCCAATCAACCCTCAATCCTAATGAGCATTTTGTTCATATCAAGCTTTCTTAAGTCAACAATAGGAAAATTGCAACCAATTAATAAGCATGCTATTATCAATTGGAAATAAGAAATTAAGAATCAAAAGGATAAAACAACTCAATCAAATGATTTAACTTAATAAGAACTATTCAATCCATACAATAAAGCTAGGGTTCATCAATATCTAGATAGATAAAATGTTTAGCTCATGTTCATAACCATAAAACCAAAACAGAGGAAACAAGTAAAAGAATTCAAACAATCCATAATGAACGTTTTGTGTTTCTTCACTTCAATCCTCGGATCTTGGATTAAATCTCACAGAAATTAGGTCTTCACCTTCACTCTTGGCTGCCAAAAACTCTCTTTTGCTTGGGAGGTCAGTTCTGAAAAATAAAAACCATCCTCTAATTCGCTCTTTAGCTTAGATTTTATAGCCCAGATATTTTTGCCTGACACGCCCATTGGTGCGTCGCGCCTTGAGCTATTGCAATTACCGCAAGTGCACGGGTTGGCCAAGTAATAAAGTAGTGAGTGAGTTATCGTTCCACTGTGGACAAGGATAAGCACTAGTGCAAATCTTAACTGTTGTTTAGCAATTTAATCTTTTTTTGTGAAGTTTTATAATGAAAGACAACTAACTTAAATAAATGCAAGCAAAGATAAATTGTGTGTTGTGTAAAAAGGATTGATGATAATGATACTATCCATATATTGAATCCCCCTAGCCTTAATTACATCACATGATAGAGTTGAATTCGCATTCCTCTAACTTAGACTAAAACCTCTCTCGAGTGAATTAATCCCTAATCACTAAGTAGAGTGCCAGAATCTCTTCTCAAACACAATTAAATAGATCTTGCATTAAGAACAAGGAACTATAAACCAAAGGATCTTGTAGGTCTATCTCTAGCACCCCAATCAATCCTCAACCCTTATGAGTAATCAATTCATTTCAAGCTTTCTCAAGTCAATAATACGAAAATGGCAACCAATTAATAAGCATGCTATCATCAATTGGCAATAATCATTAGGCATCATAAGAATAAAACAACTCAATCAATTAAAAATATCCAATCATACAAATAAGGTAGGGTTCTTTAACATCTAGATAGAAAATGATTTAGTTCATGTTCAATACACTAATACAACAACAACAACAATAACATTAAAATGAATTAAAAGGAGAAAACAGAAAAACCCCTTTCAGTGTAGCTTCTTCAATCTCCAGGAGCTGCCAATGGAAGATGGAGATGCTGGAGAGGATGGAAATGGAGGATGAAGATGAAGAGTCAAGGAAAGTGTCACTCCCTCCTTGCACAAAACGTGTATGCCCAGCCTCCTCCTCTCAAACCTCTCTTCTCTGCCTCTGTTCTCTGTTTCCTGCACAGACCTACAGCCCTCTGCAGAAGCTCTTCTACTCCAGCCTCCTTTTCTTCTTCCTCTTCTTCTCTTTTTATTTCCCTCCAAAACTCAAGCCCATGCTTCCCAACTCACACTAGCTCTCACCACTCTCTCTTGTTCCCCACTCTCTCTTTGTTTTGTATTTCTTTTGGTAAAAGTAATTGGTTTGTCTCCCACTTGTCCCTCAATTTGTGCAGAAGAATTCAAGTTTTTATAGGGTGACACGGCCAAGCCATGAGTGGCTTGGCCGTGTCCCTCATCTTTCTTTGGGACATGGCCAAGCTAGTTGGCCGTGTCTCTTGCTGCCCCTCTTCCTTTCTTTCTTTTCTCTTTGGTTTCATGGGGTGACACGGCCAGTGGCTTGGCCGTGTCACTTGGGTGTGTCACCTTCTGCTTGTTTCTTTTCTTCTTTTGTTCTTTGGCTAGGCATGGGACACGGCCAAGCTTGTGGCCATGTCATGTGACATGGCCACTGGCTTGGGCGTGTCACCTGCCAGTGTCAGCTTCTGCCTTCATTTTCTTCCTTCTTTGCTTGGTTCTTTGGTTTTTGTTCTTTGCATGAGACACGGCCAGTGGCTTGGCCATGTCTCCTGCCCGTGTCAGCCACTGTCTTGAGAATATTTTGAGGGACACGGCCAAGCTTGCTTTGGCTTAGCCATGTCTTGCTTGATTCATGCTCTTTCTTCATTGTTTTGACCATCCAAGGGAGCTTTTCCACTTTAACCTAAAACAAACACTTAAAACAAACTTTAAACAAAAATCAAATGAAACAATAACTAAAAACACAATAAAATCATACTAAAAACAAGTATAAAAATGCTCTTATCAAATACTCCACACTTAAATCCTTGCTTGTCCCCAAGCAAGGCTAAAATCAAAACAAACTAAACACAAAAATTTTATCAAGTTCAAGAGTTATAAAAATGCATCAAGACTTCCCTATCCCTAAATCCGCAATCAACATCAAATCGAACAAAATTGATACCAATGCTATTAAGTGGCTTTCCATGCATAACCTACATTGCCACTCCCTCACCAACTCTTAGAAAGTGTTTGATCAAGGTGGTGTTTTCACTCATAACAATCAACGAAAGATTATCGCCATAGGCTTGCTTATCTATCAAATCTCCACCACTTAATTACAATTAAGCATCAATCAAAAGGTCTTTTATTGGGTTGTAATGGGGCTAAGGTAGAGGCATGGCATTTAGGAAATGTGAGCTTAATCATTAAGTTCAAAAGCACTTCAAGAATGAAGTAACCGATCATATATATATAACCCAACGATCCCAAAACACCTTCCTCTTATCTACCCCTTGACATTAAGGAACTTTTCAAGGGAACTCACTTATTACATCATGCAATGATTATTTCTAAAACATATGCTAACCCTTTCAACAATAACAACAATTATTCTTATTTTTCTTCTTTTTATTTGATTTTTTTTTTATGATTTGTAATCTTAAACCTACTAAATTTAACCCCATACTTAATTCAACACAACACTTGGTCATAAATGCTCTTAAAACGCTCTTGACCTAATGAAAGGGTAAGAGTTAAAATAACAAGGTTAAAGTTTGTAGTGCTGCGAAAAATAAAGAAAAGGAGAAACGACATAGGCTCAAAATTGGCTAACTAATGTTAAAAATAGGGTTGGTCTTTTTAAGCCAAAGTGGGTTCACCTAATTGCCTTAATCATCTTGATGCCAAATTGAAATTTTTATATAGTCTTAAAATGTATGTCAAAGCAAGTTCTAGCAAATTATCAATCAAAGATATCCACACACAAAAAGAATAATCAGTTGATGGCTCAATTCCTCACTAGGTTGATGGTAATGCAAAGAAAAACCAACAAAATTGACAATAAGCACCAATTCTACTCAATTCTCAAATTCATGCTTCAAAAATTCAAAGGTCATCAATCAACAATATTTATAACAATTGAACTTTCCAAAATTCATTTATTCAAAGAAGACATGAAAAACATTAACTAAACTAACACAAAAATAAATTAAAATTAAAAACAATGAAACACAAAATTTATTCAAAGCAAACATGAAAAACATTAACTAAACTAACACAAAGATAAATTAAAATTTAAAACAATGAAACATAAAATTTAAAACACAAAACACAATATGCACCCCACACTTAAAATTTCACATTGTCCTCAATGTGAGCATGCATAAACTAAAAGAGAGTTCAAATGAAACCTAATTTCCATCGCTCCCATATGCGATATGTAGGGCTCCTTCCACCCATAATGCAATTGGAGTTCGGAATTGAGAGGATGGACAGCATGCAACTTCGAAATGTGCCCAATATGTTGCAAAGCTTAGGTAGCATCCTTGGATGAGCAATTGGCCAATGGGAATATGTGAAAGCTGTCATGGGGTGATCCTCCAATGCTATAGGGACTTGGTAAGAATGTTTTTCATTATGCAACATGGTTATATTCATTTTTCGTTCTTTCTCACTCTCGAAAGTGGGAGGAATGATCATTGGTTGCATATTGTACTCCCCGACTAAAACAAATTCCAAGATTTTTGGGGTCTTTTGAAGTTCAGCCAAGTTTGGTTGAATCTCTTTCTCATCCTCTTTAGCAATTTGAATTTTCATCTCAACAACCTCATCGTTTAATAGTAATTTGCTCTCCTTGATTTCGAGATTGGAAATATTAGGCTCTAGTTCTAAGGTCGTGGCTACCTTAAGCTTATCTACATTATCTTCACTATGGGGCATGTCATAGAGTTCAGGAATATGCATACCTTGTTTCTCTTCCTCCAGCATACATGGGAATGAAATTGATGGCATAAAAGGATTTGGAGGTTCATGCAATTCTATCCAAGTTGATGTTTCCAAATTCTCCTCCTCCTTTGATTGACTCAACTCCTCTATGTTGGGTTGGATCTCCTCGCCATTTTCTTCTTGATTTGTCCCTGCATCAAAGAAATCACAAAAATTGTTATATTTTATCTGTTCATTCCTCAAATTTGTGATTACCTCAATTTGCTCCAATTGGCTAGGAAACTCCTCTTTTTGGTGTGCTTGGGGTTGATGTGCCAGCTGCTCCTCTAGAGCATCCAATATCCTCTGTGTTTCTTGCAAAGATTCAGACCTCAACTCATCCTCCAAAGTGGGTTCCTCAAGGTGATCTTGATTCATGGTGAGTTTTTGAATATAGGTGTTTAACTTATCCTCCAATGTGGATTCCTCAAGGTGGTCTTGGTCTGAGAATTGTTCTTGAAAGTAAGAACTTCTTTGGCAAGGTTGAAAATTTTATTGAGGTGAGATGTACTGCTGATTTTCCCAATTAAAATTTGGGTGGTTTTCCCAGTTTGGATTGTAAGAATAGGAATATATGTCATTACCACCCATTTGTTGGAAACTTTGGTAACCATATTCTTCTTCGTGCCAATTTTGGTATCATTGGAAACCAAATGAACATGTATTGGCACTATATCCTGCATTGCCACATGTTGTACAATTTGGTGGGCTTTCCCGGCTTGCAATTAGCCTATCAACTTTATTCGTTAAATTTACGAGTTGCCATGCAAGCTCAGAATAACAGTCCCTATCATAAACTTCTCCGTGCCTTGAAAACTACATCTTTACAAAAGGCACTCAGCAATTTAAACAAAAACAAACAAACAAATAAATTCAAACACAACAATTACAGAAAACAAACACACTATTCAAAGAAAAACACACAAACAATTCAAAGAAAACAAACAAACATTCTTGATAAAAAAAATAAAACTAAATCAACAGTCTTATTTATATTACTAGTATTGAAACCATTGTCCTCGGCAACGGTGCCAAAAACTTGGTGCGTCGCGCCTAGAGCTATTGCAATTACCGTAAGTGCACAGGTTGCCCAAGTAATAAAGTAGTGAGTAAGTTATTATTCCACTGAGGACAAGGACAAGCACTAGTGCAAATCTTAACTGTTGTTTAGCAATTTAATCTTTTTGTGAAGTTTTATAATTAAAGACAACTAACTTAAATAAATGCAAGAAAAGATAAATTGTGTGTTGGGTAAAAAGGATTGACGATAATGATACTATCCAGATATTGAATCCCCCTAGCCTCAATTACATCACATGATATAGTTTAATTGGCATTCCTCTAACTTAGACTATGTAACACCCCCACACCCAATACATACACACTACATACACCATAATGTAGTATACATGTATCGAATATAGGAATGCTACGGATTTTTATTAACATTCAAAACATTTTAAATGATACTATAAGCTTTCTCATTATACAATAGAGAAAAATAAGTAATTACTTGTAATATAAAACAAAATAGATATAAATACATTTACTTAATACGCAGCGGAATTTATAAAATATTTACATATATGAAAACATTTAAGTCCATATCTATAATTATACACATATTTACATTATACACAATACTTTACAAAACATAAAGAATTTATACATGATTGGCAGCTCTTCTCTTATCTTTAAATCCAAGAATAAACCCTTCAATGTCTACTCTCACTAGGTCTCGAAGAACTCTCGGGTTCAACTCTGCTACCTGCGCGATTAAACACTATCGCGCTAAGCCAACGACTTAGTAAGACAAATCATGCTTTAATGCAATGCAATGTCATACATATTATTCATAAAAACAACATCGTAGGTGAAAAGCTAATAACATACCTTTCCATTTAATATTCACATATATATACATACCACATTTCAACAATCTTCCACATATCTCATTAGTCAATCATTTTACCATTCATGAATCACATTAAACAAAGACAAGCATTGGGCCCAAGACACACTAATATGCCATTCAATTTTCAGAGTTAATGTTTTGGTTTTGTTATCACATTTATCAATATCATATACCCAACTAGGCTTCAAGGATTAGGTTCAACCAAGCTTCAAGGGGAGCAAAGCATGCTAAGCTTCAACCCAACTTGGCTTCAAGAACCAACCCAACCTATCTTCAAGGGTTGTAACATCTCAATTAGGCTTCAAGGATTCAATCCAACCTAACTTCAAGAGATTGTTACTATCATTAGGCATGCCACCAATAACATACTCTGAAAATGGAATAACACATTAGCCACACAATTCATTTATTATTTAGTTATCATTTCCATTCTCAATTCTCATCAACATTTAGGCAAACATGCCTTATTTCTTTCAATTGCATCATCATAGCCAATCACAATGGCTTTATAGCATTTCATATCTCAATTCATATGGTGCATATATCATTATTGGTATCACATTTCAAAGTACATTATTCATAATACACATCACCATTCACAAGCCTCACAATACACAATACATAACCTTGTTCATGTAATATCATATGCATTATCAATTCCATATCATCTCACATTTCATGATTCAACAATGATGTTAGACAAATGATCTCTATTTTGATCCTTGACAACTCAAATGGATGATCTATTTAACATATATTTGAGAATCTTGTTGCAGAATTAGGTTGCTTCCAATAAGGTGAACAGAACCTTTCTAGCGGTCGCGCCTCACCTGAATACGACCGCTCCATACAATTACAAGATGAAACCTTATTACAGTAGGTTTCGTGGTCAGAAGCCCGACCTAAGTCGCGACCGCACATGAATAATAGCGACCGCCCCAAATTACGTGTCTCTCATGCATAAACCCTAAATGTAGCCAAATTTCTTTTGGTTAACTTAACACACATTGTACACAACATAACCTCATTCAAATGGACATAATCAACATCATTAGCAATTATTTTACATGCTCATCACAATATTTTCATCACCAACATTCATTAACAATACATTTGATACCTTATCACATTTACAAACAAAAGTGTTTAAAGATTAAACAACATATGCATGTTTGTAACCATATAGTTTGTACTTACCTTCAGCACCAATTATACAACTCTAAACACTTTCTTTTCTCCAAGAATTCTTCACTTCTCAAATTAGAGCAAATCACCTTCTTCCAAAACCTAATCCAAAATAACACAATATAATTTATCACTTACCATTTCCAAAACCCTAAAGCCAACATCACTCTTAACTTATCATCTTCAAATCCAAAACCAACACCACAACCAATTAAATCCAACATATAATAATCAACACAACCCCACTTTAAAATCCACAATCAACTCACAAACAACTTAAATAACTTAAAAGAATCAAGAGAAACTTACCAAATATAGTGAATCTTCTTGGATTTCCACTTAACCACTTAAAACTTCTTCAATTTGAGCTCAAAATATCATCAAACCTTTGCTTTCTCTCTTGTTCTTTAGGTTGGCCGGCCACACGTGAAAAGAAGAAAGGAATTGATCAAACAAAAGTCAAATCCTCTTTTAATCTCCACCACACAATTTCAAAAGAAGAATTACCAAAATGCCCTCTTTAACATAGTTAAACTTCTTTTCATAATGCATGCCCTTTATAGTAATTTCAATAACAACCAAAAATATCTTCTTCCACTATATCCAACACCTTGACTCTCCCTTTGACCAACATATATGCCATATATATTGCCATATACACTACATATACATCTTCTCTACACATCACTTATCTTTCAAATAACACATGAACATTCTCTTTTCTTTTTATCACACAACACATACATTCAATCACATTTTAGACCAACAACAACAACAACAACAACAACAACAACATAATCAAAACTTCTAGGGCATACATGAGGATATTACAGACTAAAACCTCTCTCGAGTGAATTAATCCCTAATCACTAAGTAGAGTGCCGGAATCTCTTCTCAAACACAATTAAATAGATCTTGCATTAAGAACAAGGAACTATAAACCAAAGGATCTTGTAGGTCTATCTCTAGCACCCCAATCAATCCTCAACCCTTATGAGTAATCAATTCATATCAAGCTTTCTCAAGTCAATAATATGAAAATGGCAACCAATCAATAAGCATGCTATCATCAATTGGCAATAATCATTAAGCATCATAAGAATAAAACAACTCAATCAATTAAAAGTATCCAATCATACAAATAAGCTAGGGTTCTTTAACATCTAGATAGAGAATGATTTAGTTCATGTTCAATACACTAATACAACAACAATAATAATAACATTAAAATGAATTAAAAGGAGAAAACAAAAAAACCCCTTTCAATGTAGCTTCTTCAATCTCCAGGAGCTGCCAATGGAAGATGGAGATGCTGGAGAGGATGGAAATGGAGGATGAAGATGAAGAGTCAAGGAAAGTGTCACTCCCTCCTTGCCCAAAACGTGTATGCCCAGCCTCCTCCTCTCAAACCTCTCTTCTCTGCCTCTGTTCTCTGTTTCCTGCATAAACCTGTAGCCCTCTGCAGAAGCTCTTCTGCTCCATCCTCCTTTTCTTCTTCCTCTTCTTCTCTTTTATTTCCCTCTAAAACTCAAGCCCATGCTTCCCAACTCAAACTAGCTCACACCACTCTCTCTTGTTCCCCACTCTCTCTTTGTTTTGTATTTCTTTTGGCAAAAGTAATTGGTTTTTCTCCCACTTTTCCCTCAACTTGTGTAGAAGAATTTAAGTTTTTATAGGGTGACACGGCCAAGCCATGAGTGGCTTGGCCGTGTCCCTCATCTTTCTTTGGGACACGGCCAAGCTAGTTGGCCGTGTCTCTTGCTGCCCCTCTTCCTTTTTTTCTTTACTCTTTGGTTTCATGGGGTGACACGGCCAAGCTCCTGGCCGTGTCACTTGGGTGTGTTACCTTCTGCTTGTTTCTTTTCTTCTTTTGTTCTTTGGTGCATGGGACACGGCTAAGCTTGTGGCCGTGTCATGTGACACGGCCACTGGCTTGGACGTGTTACCTGCCAGTGTCAGTTTCTGCCTTCATTTTCTTCCTTCTTTGCTTGGTTCTTTGGTTTCTGTTCTTTGGGTGAGACACAGTCAATGGCTTGGCCGTGTCTCCTACTCGTGTCATCCACTGTCTGGAGAATATTTTGAGGGACACGGCCAAGCTTACTTTGGCTTGGCCATGTCTTGCTTGATTCATGCTCTTTCTTCATTATTTTGACCATCCAAGGGAGTTTTTCCACTTTAACCTAAAACAAACACTTAAAACAAACTTTAAACAAAAATCAAATGAAACATTAACTAAAAACACATTAAAATCATATTAAAAACAAGTATAAAAATGCTCTTATCACCCATAGACACGCCCGTGTCTGTGGGCATGTCAACGATGTTGTTTCAAACTTTAATGACATGGGTCGTGACACGCTCAAGTCCTTAGGCGTGTTGTTGCTACTGTAATGCTGAGTTAAGGACACGGTCAGGGACACGCCTGTGTCATTGGGCATGTCACAACTTCTATAAGTCAGAAGCAATAGCATTTTAAGTGACATGCCCATGTCTCTAGGCATGTCGAAGCTTCTATAAAGTAGTTGAATGACATGGCCACGAACACGCCCATGTCACTGGGCGTGTCACTTGAAGAATCTGCCCAAAATAGCTTCTTCCCTTGTCTTTCATCTGTGATTTCGGCCTAAATAACCTTAAGATCCTAATGTGTCAAAAGTTCCTAGAATCAACCCTAATAAACACTTGAACAGACAAATTAAACTCAATTTGACAATAAATATATTAAGAAATAGGGACAAAAATATCATCAATTATACACTTATCAATTGCAATCACCCAACTATCATCACTAAGAGCCTCCTCAATGTTCCTTAGCTCAATTTGAGAAACAAAGGCAATATTAGAATTTAAATTTTTAATCTAGTGGTTAGTCCCTTAGATGTGTCACCAATGATGAGTTCTTTTGGATGATCTTTTTGAAAATGCCTATCCTTGGGTAGTTGTTGTTTTTCTTCTTCTTCTTTAGATTCCTATTAAGATGGCTTTAAGTAATGTATATGTGAAATATAAGAGAAATACACATTGCATATAAAGTCAAACATGAGTTAGAAAAGTCAATAGATGAATAGTAAAATGAAGGGTAAAATGGTAATTTTACTTAAAAAATTAATTAATGAATTTCAAAAATTATTTTATTTTTGGGTTGAAGAATTAATTTAAAGAATTAAAAATAAATAAATATATAAAAATTAATTAAATATATAAAAATATATTTAAAAAAAATGGAAAAGAAAAGAAAAGTCAAAATTATAACTTACCTTATTCTTCTTCCACCATGGTCGAAATTTACCAATCTTAAGGGAGGGGATTTTTGCTCCACCCAACAACAAATTCTTCAAGTTTTAAAGAATTAAAGTGGTTTTAGGCAAGTTTCCAACATGTAAGTAATGTTATTTTAAGATTTTTTTTTTCAGATAGTGATGGATATGGCATCTTGGACGCATGAGTCTGGTGAGGGAAGCGCTGAGAGTGTTGCTCTTAGGGAAGGTGATGTTAGATTTGATGCAGAAATAGCTGCGGAGGCATCAATGCCAGCTAGACCAGCTGTTGAGGAGGTTTTGCTTGGGTGGGTGCGACATATGGTGGAATTGTTAAGGCAGGCTCTAGTGCAGTCGCCGCCGCCGCAGCAGTAACTACTGACCAAAAAGTATAACATGCTAAGAAAATTCGGAAGTACAAATTTCTTTAGCTCTACAAATCCAACTATAGCAGAGTAGTGGTTGGATATAGTTTAGAGCATATTTATCTAGTTACAGGCTAGTGCATAAGAGAAGTTTGATTATGCTATGCCTCTTCTATAGGTGGATACTTATGACTAGTGAAAAATAGTTCCTCATGCTATGAAAGATCCTCCTGTATTAACATATGATGATTTTCTACAGGAGTTTGATAAGAAATATACTCCTCGGGAGTATAAAAATGCTAAGATGAAAGAGTTTTTGGATTTAAGAAAAATCAAAGACAGTGACAGACTATGAGAAAGAGTTCATCAAACTGAGCAAATATGTAGGAGGAATTGTGATTAATGAGATTGATAGATGCATAAGATTGAGGAGGGATTGATACCGTCTATCATGTGTTTGGTAGCATGCTCACGATATGAGGATTTCTTCAAGTTAGTTGCAGCTGCCAAAAGTGTAGAGAAGGCACATGGACTTGCAGCAGTTGCCAGAGTAGAGGATAGAGACAGGAGACTATAGACTGAGATAGGGTCTTCATCATCAAAGAGAAGTAGAGGAGGTTCTTCACAGAGGTTTGGTAGATGCCAGGGACAACCTAGTAGGGGGTCTCAATAACAGAGGCAGAGTCAGGGATCTGGTACTTCAGTGGTTAGTGCTCTAACCCTAGTTTCACAAAGATCTCCTTTATCCCCTTATGCTCAGTGTGGTCAATTTTGTAGGGGTGTTTGTTGGGGTATTAGTCCATCATCAGCTGGCTATTTTAGATGTGGTCCCATGACAATTTTATCAGAGATTGTCCAGTGCCACCAGTGGATAGATAAACTGAGACAGTAGTGTCTAGACCTAGTGACAGAGGGGGTCGAGGTGGAAGAGGTGGCAGATTTGGATTCAGTCAGAGAGGAGAATCCACATCGGGGACTAGTAGACCAAACCAGGTAGGATCATCACAAATAGTATATGTGATGCAGAGACAGACAGATGCTTCATATGTTGTGACTAGTATTTTTCTTTTATTTTATACTCTTGTGTATGCATTGATTAATCCTAGATTGACACATTCATATATCAGCATATCCATCTTGTCTGTGAGTGATATGCATTTAGAGTCCTTAGGGTTTGATGTGCTAGGTACTAACCCTTTATGGTACAGTATGGTGGTTAGTAGAGTGTACCAGGATAGTCCGATGGTAGTGTAGGATGAGGAGTTCCTTGGTGACCTGATTGAGATGACCTTTAGGGAGTTTGATTTGATTCTAGGTGTGGATTGGTTATCCATACACGGGGCTATAGTAGACTATTAGCATAAATGTGTTACCTTGAGAACACGTGATGGCAGAGATGTAGTGGTATCTGGTGAGCAAATACACCTCACATCTATGTTCATTTTAGTTATGTCAGCTTAGAGAATGATCCAAAAGGGGTGTGAGACATATTTGGCTCATGTTACAGATACTAGGATAGTGAAATCTCAGTTGGACAGTATACCTATAGTAGTAGAGTTCCCGGATGTATTTCCTGATGATTTTCCGGGGTTACCTCTAGAAAGAGAAGTAGAGTTTGGTATTGATTTAATGCCTGGTACCACTCCTATCTCCATTACTCCTTACCGGATGACACCTGTGAAATTAAAGGAGTTGAAAGTGTAGTTGCAAGAGCTGCTTGGCAAAGGGTTTATTCGCCCTAGTGTATCACCGTGGGGAGCACTGATGTTGTTTGTAAAAAGAAGGATGGTACCTTAAGGTTGTGCATTGATTATTAATAGTTGAATAAAGTGATCATCAAGAATAAATACCCATTTCATCGCATTGATGATCTCTTTGAAAAGTTGAAAGGTGTTGATTTGAGATCGGGATATCATCATCTGAGAGTTAGGGATGCAAATGTGCCTAAGACTGCATTTTGTACAGAGTATGGCCATTATGAGTTTTTAGTGATGCCTTTTGGGCTGACGAATGCACTAGTTGCATTCATGAATTTAATGAATTGGGTGTTTAGGCCATATTTGGATCAGTTTGTAGTAGTGCTCATTGATAATATCCAGATATACCCTCACAGTAAAGAAGAACATGACAGACATTTATGGATTGTATTGCAAACCTTGAGAGAGAAATAATTGTATGCAAAGTTGTCAAAGTGTGAATTTTTGTTAGATCAAGTGACTTTCCTTGGGCATGTTGTTTCATCAGAAGGCATAAAAGTTTATTCGAGTAAATTTGAAGCAATCTTAAATTGGAGTCCCAGTTTCAATAGTATCACATCGAGATCCAAGATTTACATCAAGATTTTAGAAAAGTTTACATCTTGTGGATGGGAGTGTTCTTTTTTGTTCTTGGCTGCTTCGAGTTGCTTCAAAGTTCAAAAGTCCAATAGTAATTCTTGAGTAATTTTTGTCATCCCTATTTTTGTGTTTAAGAAAACTATTTATAGAAATTTAAAATAAAACATAATATGAACGAGACTGGGATGTGAATAATTGGGCGAGCGCCTACGAGGTGCTACCTAATTCGCTGCAGCTTGCATATGCGGTGAATTGGGGCAGGCCAATTCGCTGCACCTTGCACCTGCAGGTTACGCCTATGGAGAATTGGCCCAAGCCAAAATTTTTTTATATATGTATATTTTTTAAAATAAATAAATAAATTAAATATTAAATATTAAAATAAATATTAAAATAAGTTTTAAAATAAATAATAAATAATAAATACCATAAAAATTATGTCATACTTATTTTAAAATATTATACTAGACTTGGTAAAAAATTAAGGGTCTACGTTTGCCCCTTACTTGAAAGATCTGAGACATTTAGTAGAAGAGAGTAAAAAGCAATATGACTTTGAGCAAATTTTGGATGAGGATGGGTTTTGGACCCGATGGTGAGTTCGAGACTCAAAAAATAATTTGGGTTCTGGACCCGGTGGTGTGTTCAGGACTCAAAAGTAATTTGGGTTTGGGACATGGCATGAGTTCTGGAGTAAAAAATAATTTGGATTTTGGATCTGGGATGAGTTCTGGACTAAAAAAATAATTTGGGTTTTGGACTTGGGATGAGATCTGGACTAAAAAATAATTTGGGTTCTGGACCTGGGATGAGTTCTGGACTCAAAAAATGATTTGGGTTCTGGACCCGTTGGTGAGTTTTGGACTTGAAAATGATTTAGGTTCTGGGCCCGATGGTGAGTTCTGGACTTAAAAAAGATTTGGGTTCTGGGCCCAGTGGTGAGTTCTGGACTCGAAAATGATTTGGATTCTTAACCCGGTGGTGAGTTTTGGAATAAAAAATAATTTGGGTTCTGGGCCCAATGGTGAGTTATGGACTCAGAAATGACCTCGATCTAATGCTGAGTTGCTAGAATATATTCGACAATATGAATGTGGAACTGTCAATCCACTAGCTGGAATACAAATTCATCGTAGTTCTAGTCTAAAGACTGAGGTAACACTACAACTTTAGTAGCATAAATATTTATCATTTTATTTTATTATTATTTATTATTACTATTTTTAAATTTATTTATTATTTATTATTTATTATTTTTTAGTTATAATTTAGTATATTAGCGAATGAAAAAATTAAAATAAATAAATATAGTAATGAGTAATTTCAGACTTTGAAACAATATGAGTTGTGAAATGATATACTTACCTTATATTGGCTTACCTTATTCGGTTTTAGTATGACCGTTGCATTATTCGGGGTGGAGGGTATGTATATAAAGCCCGACAATGGTATGACGTAGCACCTTCTCAGATAAAATGGATTATCCAACAGTGCGGTTTTGAAAGCTTTATTCTGCAATTGCCATCCAAGGAATGTCCAATAGACCGTAGTGTATTTCAAGCGTTATTAGAGCAATGGATGGACACGACCCAAACTTTCCACCTACCTATGGGAGAAATGACTATTGGCCTAGTTAATTATCATCCGTAATGTGAGTGGGGATTTTTGCCCCCACTCCCTGTGGAATGGTTCTTGCTTCTTTGGCACTGTTTAGGCTTGGAGCCTTAGAGAACACGGGCCTAAGCCCGGAGAAAATGGAGACTCCACCCAGATGGGCCGGGAAAAAGAAAGGGGTGGATGACTCGATTCCTAAGGAATCCCCAACCCCCAATGTGTTCAGAAAGTTGGGTACATGTGGGGAAGGTGAGAAATGGCCCAGCACCCCCACAATGCTCGGTTCATTGGAACCGGCCTCCTTTTCAGGTCTTAATATTATAAAAATATTAAATATAATAATAATATCCATATTACATGCAACAATTAAAATAAAGCATCATTATATTAAAATCAAAGCAAGGTCCACACAAAGTAAATAAATGGACACCCGTCCGAGGATGGAAACATATCCTTACATCATTCATGTCTAAACTAAATAGGACACCCACCAAATGTTGGAAACATGTCCTTTACATTGGTCCAAAATATAAAAGCTATTTAAATTACATGAAAATTAATTAATGAGGTACCCACAAAGTGGAAACATGTCTCTTACAATTTTAATACTAAAACAAATAAATAATAATCATAATAATAAAGGAAATATCCATCCATGATAAATTAAATAAATCAAGTATTGAAATTAAATAAATCAACCATCAAAACATATAATAAACTACATAATCAAATCTAAAATTAAATAAAGCAAATAAAGATACAAATTTAGGTTTATATCTCAATTTAGGGTTCTTTAATTAACAATTTGGGTTTTGAGATTTTGAAATTATTATTATTATTATTTAGGCTGCTGTGAAGATTTTGGGAAATTGGAATGGATTAGAGTTTTATAAATTTAAGAAAGTAGTAAGGGTTTTGGTTAATCAAATTAGGGTTTAGGGCCAACATTATGAAATTAGGGTTTTGGACTTCTTAAGACATTAGGTTTATAATTCATGTTTACTAGATTATGGCTTTAGGGTTTATATTTATTTGTCATAAAATTTTGAGGTTTTAAGAATTATGTTTTAGGTTATTGATGAACTTGTCATAAAGTTTTGATGCTTTAAGAATTTAGGGTTTTGGAAAACTAGGGTTTACTTATTGGGTTTTGAGAAAATTAGGGCTTTTGATATTTTGGAAAACATATTTGATTTTAGGATTTAAGAAAATAGTTTAGAGTTTTATAAAAATAATTATGATTTTTTAGAAGCTGTAAAGACGATTAGGGTTTGGAGATTTAAGAAGAGATTTGGAAATTTTGGACAAAAAGTTAAGGTTTAGATGAAAATTGTTCGGGGAAAACAATTTAGGGTTTTAAAGTTTTTGGAAACAGAAGAAATAATTTAGGGTTTTTAAGGTTTTTGGAAGCAAAAGAAATAATTTAGGGTTTTTAAGGTTTTTGGAAGTAGAAGAGTAATTTAGGATTTTTGAAGTTTTGGAAATGGGAGAGAAACAATTTAGGGTTTTAAAGGTTTTTGGAAAAAGAAGAACAGTTTTATGGTTTTGAAATTTTTATCAATGATTAAGGCTACTGGATGAATGTATGATTTAATGTAAAACATATTACTAAGTCTAATAATTTAGATTACTAACTAAATATCAAAAACAAATGATAGAAACATTGTAAATAACATTAAATCAAAGATTTATAATCAAACCTCCATTTGTTGGTTCCTTCACAATTTGCTTCTGGATGAACAAAGACAAAGGTAGTGTCACTGCCTCTAATGGATTGATTGCTTCTTGTTTCTTGTTTGCTTGAGCTTTTCTTTTGGCCTATCGAATGGTTGAGTCTCCAATCCAATCAAACAATTTTTTCTTCCCGATCAAAAGTCCAAAATCTCATCCCCTAATTCTATGTTTTAAAACCAATTAGGAAAAGAAACAAAAACCAAAAAGAATTTGAATTTGGAAAAAACTGCGTTGGAAAATTACGCTGGAAAAAACTTGCTGGCGGGCTAAGAATTACGAGAGCTATGAGGAATTTCCTGCTGGCGGGCGCCAATTCTCTACAAGAAATTCCTGTTGCGAATTGGCCCAATGCCATTTCGCCGCGGGAAATTCCTGCAAGCGAATTAGCTCGTGGCCGATTCACCTTCAGCGACAAATTTTTTTGTCCCCGACTTTTATTTATTTATTTATATTTATTTAACTTTACCATTTTTATTTTTATTAAAAATTATAAATAATAAATATTAAAATAATATTATTTAATTAAAATACCACAAAAATTATTTTGGACTATGTAAGAAATATCTAACCAGACTGGGTCAAAAATTAAGGGTTTATAGTTTGCCCCCTGCTTGAACGATCTGAGACTACAACAAAATAGAGTGAAAAACAATAAGACTTAATTTTTATGAGATGGTTTAGGTTTTGGATTATAGACCCGGTTTGAGTTCTAGACTCAAGGGTAATTTTAGGTTCTAGACCTAAGGGTAATTTGGGTTTTGGACCCGAGCTAAGTTCTGGACTTAAGGATAATTTGGATTCTGGACTCGAGCTAAGTTCTGGACTTAAGAGAGATTCTAGGTTCTGGACCTAAGGGTAATTTGGGTTCTGGACTTAAGAGAGATTTTATGTTCTGGACCTAAGGTAATTTGGATTCTGGACCCGAGCTAAGTTCTGGACTTAAAGGTAATTTTAGGTTTTGGATCTAAGGGTAATTTGGGTTCTGAGCTAAGTTTTGGACTTAAGGGTAATTTGGGTTCTGGACCCAAGCTAAGTTCTGGACTTAAGAGAGATTTTATGTTTTGGACCTAAGCTAAGAGAGATTTAATTATCTGCAAAAAAAAAATTTAATTGTAGTCAGTAGTATACTAAAAGAATTTGAAAAAATTTAGCTAATTTTTACCATAAACATATTTTCTCCTTGCCCCCTGCGTGTAAAAATATTTTAAAAGTGCAAAAATATTTATATACACGCAATTATCTGAATGATTAAATTGAATAATTGAGTTTCCTATTTATTTACTGTGTAGTCACTGTTTATGCACTATTTACTACTATTCATTTACTATTTTATAAATAGTAACTTACTATTTATCAATAGTAAAATTTACTTTTTCTTTTTTCACGAGAATATAGTTCCCCTTTTGAATTTTGTCTTTTTTCTTTGCAATTCCTCTATATAAACATTGCAAGCAGCTCATTTCTTCACTTCATCTCGTATTATTTCTTCATTTACTCTATAGCTATACATTTTTTTTTTATTTTAGAGAGTTCAACATAGAGTTTTGGAAAAAATGCATACTTCAAGATCAAGAACTAGATCTAATGTTGACTTATTGGTGTTTATTCAGGCGCATAAAGATGGAATTATAAATCTACTAACCGGAATACCGCTTCATCGCAGTTCAAATCAAAAGAGCAAGGTAATTATTTAATTATTTATTTCAACAGCAGATTATCTATTTTTTCATTTTCCTTTATATATATATATTTGTGTTTTTATTATTTTTTGATTTTTTGTGTGTTTGTTTTTTTCGTTTTCATTTTTTGTTTCATTTTTATTTTTTTCTCTTTGTTTTCTTTATATTAATTAGATGAATATATTTAAGAATTTAAGTAAACAGATAGACTAAAAATAAATTTAGCCTAAAAATCGGTGGTATTAATATAATGATATACTTACCTCGTGTTGACTTACCTGGCTTCGTGTTAGCGTCATTTGCATTATCCGGGGCGGAGGGTGTGTCTACAAAGCTCGATAATGGTATGATGTAGTGCCTTCTCAGGTAAGGTAGATTATTCGAGATTGCGATTTTGAAAGCTTCATCTTGCAATTACCATCCAAGGAGTATCCGATAGACCGGAGTGTGGTTCAAGCATTGTTAGAACAGTTGATGGACATGACCCATAATTTTCATTTGCCCATAGGAGAGATGACAATTGATTCGGTCGATTATACAGCTACAACTTGTATCTGGTATAATGGCCTTCCGGTCCCTCTTACCAATGATATTTTGTCATTCAAAAAAATTTAACAGTTAATTGGTATGGAACCATCATTTAAAGGGTCTTTCAAGATAAAAATTGAGCCAATTCGTAGTTATTGGATGAACTACGAAGGACGGGTTCACAGAGATACAGCTAAACGATATGCTTGAGAATTTTTGCTGTATTTGCTTGGGTCGACCATTTTAGGCAGCACCGAATACACCATCCATTTGTTGGTGTTGAGGGCCCTTACTTATATGAGGATGGTACCACTTTACAGCTGGGGTGAAGCTGGTCTTGGCAAAATTTGTAGAAATAAGAAGTCTTTTGTTGGTTTTACGGTGGTTGTCGAGGTACTCTTCTTCCACCAATGTCAATTCCATTGTTTTCTTGTATGAATTTGATTTTTTTTATTATTGTTACAGGCATGGGCATATGAGCACAATCTTGTGAGGGTGCCTGGTATTTCCTGAGAGAGAGTCGGGTATCCGAGAATAAATTTTTGGTTGTCAGATCATGAAGAAGTTCCCGGCTCTCACCATGTCCATACCCAACGCTTTGGCTTAATCTGGAAACAGGTAAAATAGCATTAGTATACTTTAAAATTTATATAAAAAATAACTTTCTTTTGTCATTCTGTAGGTGGATTTGTCCTGGTGGAACACAGAAGAGCAGACAAACTGGACTTCCTCCATGATTGTCTCACTGCCTTTTCAACATACCCATTGAGTCGTTGCCGGCCCTATGTCTAGTGGTTGGTTTCTCGAAGAGAGAGTATACGAGTGATTTCTTGGTCCTGTGCAGAGGAGGATCCTGATGCATTACCCAGAGTATACCTTGAATATCACATCAATGTCGGAGAATGGATGGTGGTTGGCTCGGCAAAGTTATGATGTTGAAACCTTTCTCTATCCACTGGGTGCATCTTATACCCAGTTTATTCAAATAGGGTTTTTGAACTTTGACGTATCTCCTATTGGTGTACGGGAAATTTTTGAAGAAAATGAGGATAGAGATGAAGAGGAACATCATAGAGAGGGAGGAGAGTTTGTTCCACATCTCAGGGCTAGCACTTCTCAGGTAAACTTTTACCATTTTTCAATTGCAATTGCTTCTTTCTTAAATTATTTTGACTTTTTTAATGATTGTTGTAGGTTGCTGGCTCATTTGATCATGAGGCTGGACCTTCTTTTACTGCTCCTTCATTTGCTCATTCTAGTCCACCAGATATGCCATCTCATCCACAGGGTATTTATATGAATTACCTAGTAAGTTTTCTTGTTTCATGATAATTTATGCTATATGTATGCATGATTATGTATGCTCTTACTCTTTTCCTTTCTGGCTCATAGCGGATGCTTGAAGAACAAAACAAGAAACTTCAAGAAGAGCTGGCCGCTAGTCGTCAGCAGGTTTCCCATTTTGAAAATTTGTACCATCAATCAGAGCAAAATTTTTGAGACTTCCGATTTCAGGGGATGAGAGATCCTGGTGCTTCTTCATCGAGAGGCCCCCAAACCGATGACCATGAGATCCTTCTTCTACCTCCGATGAGGACCGTTATAGATTGAAACTCCAAGGTAATAAAGATTCTAGTGCTCCTACTTCGGGCGGACTTGGGCCGGGTGATATGCCTCCTCCTCCAACAGGCGATGATTTTTTCAAAGCTTTATTTGATGATCTACCATCTCCTTCTTAGTGATGTAGGAATATTGTGTCAATTGAGGAAACATTGTACAATAAGTATAAAAAATAATAATGATAATATATAATGTTTATTTTACTGCAACTTCTTTTTTTTTTCCTTTTTCTCTTTTTTTTATCATCATTATTGCGCGACAATTTTCCTTTTCATATTCAGAGTCACACCAATTAACTAAAACCAAATGCAACATGACAATTAAAGAACTTTCATCACCAATTCCCTTTCCTCACATTCTTTTCCTTATCAATTTTGGAAGAACATAATCATCCTATATAAATCACTTTTCATACCACAATTTCACACAGAAACCAGGAAATTTTCTACTTCAACGTAAAAACTCCTTTTAACAATTCTAATTTTTCTTCATTCATCAACAATGATCGAACTCCATTTGAAGAAAATAAAAGTTCTATTTAAAAATATGAATGCTATTCATTGAACCAAATATCTTGGTCAAAAATTGATACTTTGAAGTGTTTTCAAAATGTTAAATTGGACCGTTCTTTTTTACGTGCCATGGCTTCTTTTTGGAATGTGGATTCTAGGACATTTAAAATTAATGGCTTTGAAATATGTCCCTTGATTGAAGAATTGGAGGCCATCCTTTGATATCCATGCAATCAACAAATGGCATTACCTATATTAATTTCTAAGACTCAACAGAAGATGCAGATGCTATTTCAACTTTCAAAACCCGAACTTTTACAGTTGATGATAGGTGAAAAAATTCTGCTTGCTCCCTTAATTGACTTTTGTCTTTGTCATTTGGCTCCTACTAAGGCATGGGGATGTATGCTTTGTCTATGCTTGCTTGGCCAATTCTTGCTTATTTCTTCTAATGGGGATATTGATCCACGAGTATTGGATATCATGGACAAAATAAAAGGAGGCTTGTTGCAGATACCCGTGATCTTAGTCGAGACTTTAGTTGGATTAGACCAAGTTAAATCAGGATTGTCAAAGAGAATGACCGAGAGTCCATTGTTGCTTTAGGTAATTACCTGAACTGCCCTTTCGAGTTTTCAATTTAGGTTTTCTCTTTCTTCTTCTTCTTCTTCTTTTTATATATTTCTATAACTTTTGCCTAGTCCGCCTATGCGGGTTTTCAGAACTAGCGAGCTATCCTAATTTTTGTCTAAGCTGCCCTTGGGGGTTTTCAACTTAGCGGACTCTTTTTTATTATATTTTATATTGCTCTAATTTTTTCCTAGTCTGCCCATGTGGGTTTTCGTAACTAGCGAGCTATCCTAATTTTTGCCTATGCTGCCCTTGTTGGTTTTCAACTTAGCAGACTCTTCTTTTTTAAAAAAAAAAAATTTAATTTTCCGTTATAGATTTGGCTTTAGGAGCATCTCTACTTGCTTGATACTCCATCCATGGATTTTACAAGATATCTACCACGGCATCATTCAGCTAGGAAACTACTCCATCCTGCTTCTTCATATGGTGATTGGGTTGAATGGATCCATTCATGCACTGAAGTCAACATCCGTTGGTTGGTACCTTGGTGGAAGATTTCTCCTATCACCATGCGGACATACTTGATGTATGTTCCTCTTGCTGCTCTTCGTCGAGGTACTTACTATGATGCTCGCCAGCTTAGCCGTCAGTATAAAGCTGAGCCTCACGATTCTAAATTCACTCCCGATATAGACATGCCTTGCTTGATTAAAGCCTACATGGATCAGCTGAAGCAAAGTTTGCTTGCATGTTACACTTATCGTCTTTCATAGATTTTACATTTGTTAATTTAGAAAGTGTGTTGTTAGGATGAAAAAATAATAATAAAAGTAATAAAATATGCTTCTTTTCCTTTTATAATTTATCATCACCTATTGCTATTGTGTTTATTTATTTCATCCATATCTGGTCAAATACTTATAACAGTGAACATAGAACAATTTTAACATTAATTTTGTTTTATTAAATTGGGGAATAACCAAAAATAAAGCCAGCATACACAAGATCACTCATGTTGCCAACTAGCCCTTTCGAGTTTTCTAATTGACAATTTTCTCTCATTTAGCCCTAATTGTTGCCTAGCCCACCCTTTCGGGTTTTCAAAACTAGCGGACTGCTCTAACTTTTGCCTAGGCCAGCCTTTTTGGATTTTCAACTTAGCAAGCTCTTTTCCTTTTTCTTTTTTTCTCCATTTTTTTTTTTGCATAAAACCTCTTCAACCTGTCAATGTTCTGGCTCACTAAACTCGTTCCTGTCCATGTCTGATAACTTCACTGCACCCTTATTCATGACTTGTTTCACAACATATGGCCCTTCCCAGCTAGGCCTAAACTTCCCTCTTGGATAAGATACATTAGGCTTACATTGTTTCAACACTAAATCCCTGACTTTGAGTTTTCTGATCTTAACCCTTCTATTGTAGGCCTGAGCTATCTTCCTTTGATACAGTTGATAATGATATAGTGCTTTTAACCTTCTCTCCTTTAGTAAAGCTAACTGTGTGTATCTTCTCACTACCCATTCCGCTTCAGGCAGTTCAGCTTCCAAGACCACTCTTAAAGACTTGATCTCAATTTCAATTGGCAATACTGCTTCCAACCCGTAAACCAAGGAGAATAGTGTTATTCCAGTCGGTGTTCGCACACTTGTTCTATATCCCCACAAAGCAAAAGGAAGCATCTCTGACTAGTCCCTGTATGTCTTGGTCATCTTGGATAGGATTTTTTTAATTGTCTTGTTTGTTGTTTCTACCGCACCATTAGCCTTTGGTCTATAAGGAGAAGATCGGTGATAAAAGATTTGGTACTTTGAGAACAAGTCCTTAACTGCTCCTTAAAACTGTACCTCATTGTCTGATATCACATTGTGTGGGACTCCATACCTGCAGATGAGATTCTTTTCAATAAATCTAGCCATTTGGCTTGTGCCTAGTTTGTTGAAGGATTCGGCTTCGACCCATTTTGAAAAATAAGCTACTGCTACTACAATAAACCGGTGACCGTTTGAGGTTGTCGGATGTATCTCTCCTATAATGTCGATACCCCAAGTGGCAAAGGGTCAGGGTGAAGACATGGAATGTAATTCTTCAGGAGGCATGTGATTCAAATTACCATACATCTAACATTGTTGGCACTTCTTTACGAACCCAATACTATCTCTCTCCATGGTCAACCTGTAGTAACCTTGTCGAATTATCTTCTGAACTAGGGCCAAACCACTCATGTGCGGACCACAACTTCCCGAATGTATTTATAACATGATATGCTTCACTTAAGGCTTCCTCAAACATCTCAAAGGTACCCCATCGGGCCATCTTTGATATAATTCTCCATGAAAGGTGATGTATTGTAAAGACCACCACCTTATGGTTCTTATTTCTTTCTTTGTTGCCCCCAATGGCTATTCCCTTTCCTCTAAAAATTGTCTTATAGTATCATACCACACATCATGGTCTGTATCAATTTCCATGATTGTCTCATATTCATAGCAAGGAGTTGATGAAATGGTCAAAATCAGAGGCTTGAGGAATAAGTTTATAGGATTTTCCCATAGCAAAGCCAATGTGGCTAGGGCATCAGCCATCTGGTTTTCTTCTCTTGATAGGTGTATAAACCTACACTCCATAAAGTTCTTCTTTGTCATGGTCAAGTAATGATGGACCTAAGGGTAATTTATCTTCTTTCAACTCCCACTCTCCATTTACTTGGGATACTGCTAGCAATGAATTGCCAAAAACTTCCACCTTATCCACCTTCATAATCATTAGGGTTTCCAAACCAAAGATACATACTTCGTACTCCACCATATTATTGGTTGCCTTGAATTTCAACTTTTTAGCTAAAGGAATAAGTTCCCCTTTGAGCAATTCTAGTATGACTCCTAAGCCTGCTCCTTCCTGTTTACTGCTCCATCAAAATACATTTTCCATCGTTGTACTTCAATGGCCTCTAAATGTTCATCCAAAAATTCCAAGACAACCTCTTCACTATCCGGTAATGGTTGTTGGGCCAGGAATTCTGCTACTGCTCTACCTTTGATTGTTTTTCTGGTTACATACTTAATCTCAAATTCTTCCAATATTATCAACCATCGACCATACTTCCCAATCAAAGAGGGTGTCTCCCTTAAGTACTTCATTGGATCCAACCTGGAAATTGCTTGCACACTATAAGATTGAAAGTAATGTCGCAACTTCTTAGAAGACCAAACCATAGTTGTACAGGTCTTTTCAATGTTACTATACTTAATTTCATAAGGTAGGAGCTTTCTACTCAAATAGTAAACTGCATGCTCAATCCCTGACTCATCTGCTTGGGCTAGCATGGCTCCTATTGACTCTTCTTCTACTGGTAAGTATAGTAACAAGGGTTTATTAGGTTTGGGTGGTTTCAAAATAGGTGGATTTAGTAGATACTCCTTTATTTGATCAAAGGCCTTTTGACACTCTTCATTCCATAGGACTAGCTGATTCATTTTAAGCAATTTGAAGATTGGCTCACATATTGTTGTGAGCTTTGCTATAAACCTGATAATGTATTGTAATTTGCCAATAAATCCCCGAACTTCTCTCTCCATCTTAGGGGCTAGCATATCCATGATTGCTTTAACTTTGTTAGGATCAATCTCAATGCCATTCAGACCAATCACATCTACCAACAATTTGCCCGAGGTAACCCTAAACACACACTTCTTCTTGTTTAATCTTAGCTTATATTTCAATGCTATATCGAAGAATAATTTTAAGTTTTAGAAGTGTTGTTCCCTTGTATCCAATTTCACCATCATATCATCAACATATACTTCAACTTCTTTGGGCATCATGTCATGAAATAGTGCAGTGGCCAACCGTTGGTATGTTGCTCCAACATTCTTTAAGCTGAATAGCATCACCCTATAACAAAATATACCCCATGTAGCAATGAAACCAGTTTTGGCTTTATCCTCTTGGGCTATTAACACTTGGTTGTATCCGAAA
The DNA here is from genome assembly GCA_947685225.1 of Garcia nutans. NCBI lineage: Eukaryota > Viridiplantae > Streptophyta > Magnoliopsida > Malpighiales > Euphorbiaceae > Garcia > Garcia nutans. The sequence continues at coordinate 6,113,825 of CANTUV010000003.1, read as the reverse complement.
AATCCATCTACAAATGAGTGTAGCATGCTAGAGGCTGCACTATCAATGAGGACATCTATATGGGGCAAAGGAAAATCATCTTTATCACCTAAGCTTTTGTTTGACAAGTTTCATGTGAGTGTAAGTAGGAATAAGATGTTCGGCTTTGTCTCAATCTATTCCAAGCATATCCTCATAAGACCAAGCAAATACTTCTTCATATTTTTTGAATATTTTTTCAAATCTCTCTCTCTCTCTCTCTCATTAAGAGTAAGGTTGGATGCTATGCTAATGTTTTTAGGATTTTTTATTCTTCCCAAATTTAATGATTGTGTGTCAACAGAATTAATATTAAAGATGCTCATGTAATTACTATTTGAATGTATGCAACCATCAGGAGAAACATCAAACAAGTAAGAAAAATCAGACTTTATTGCATTCATTTTGGAAAAGAAAACATCATCCTCATACAAAAGCAGACAAATTAAAATCAAAATCAAAATCATTGTTCTCAAAATCATAAGGCAGAATGTCTTCAAACTTCTCTTCAACTAGGGCAGCAATCTCCTCTAGAGTCTTCTCAGCTTTCAGGATAGTTTCCTTCTTTTCTTCCAAATTGGACTCCTTATTGGCTGGTAGGGTGAGCTCTTTCTTCACTTGCTCCACTAGCTCGGCAACATCTGCAAAAATTTTAAAACATGGGATCAACTTTCCCATAAACATGATTGGCTCGGGCTTTCCTTGGAGTGGTCCCATGTCTAGAGCTTTGACAAAGATTTTTTCAAGTGGCGGAAAGCTCATCTTCTCATTCTTCTTTGGCTGGACATCTTTTTGGGCTTCATCATATCCCAACCCTTTCTTGGAAGTTTGAATTTTGAAATCTAGAAGCTTTGTCAAACCGGCCTTGCCCATTCCAAGACCAGCTCCGGGAAGGTAGTTCATGTTCTTCATCATATTCAAGACTTTGGAGTCTACTACTTCATCATTAGAAATTGCAGCTACTTGGAAACCAATGAGAGGCCTCTCAATCTTTAGAGCATTAACAACCTCATTATCTTCAGCCTTGATAGCCACTGTCTCATCTCCATTAGGGAACTTGATCTTTTGATGAAGGGTGGAAGGAACTCTACCAAGAGGATGAAACCATGGTCGTCCCAAGAGTAAGGCAAAGGTAACAGGTATGTCCAAAACAAAAAATTCAACAATAGATTCAATTGGACCAACCTTGACAGCAGCTTTGAAAATTCCTTCGACATGTCTCTTAGTGTTATCATAAGCCCGAATGGTTACCTCGGTCGGGTTTAGATCCCTTGTTGACATGGCTAGTTTTAGCAATATTTTAAGTGGACAAACATTTATGGTAAACCCATCATCAACCATTACACATGGAGTCCTTTTCCCTTTAATTTCTATTTTGATAAAGAGAGGGCAGGTGTGATCTCTCCCCTTTTTTGGTAAATCCACATCTGAGAAAGATACCGCTCCCATATTAACTTCACTCTTCTCTTTAATATCTTAACATTTCATTACTCCCTCAATTTTTATGATGTTGATTAGCTCCTCCGGTGTTATGGAGGTGGAAATTGGCATGCTAGCTAAGTCCTTGGCCTTAGTTTCTCGGTGATTTTTAGAATTAGCCAATAAATCCCAAATGCTAACACTTGCTTGGGTTCTTTATAGTTGTTTGAGCACGGTATCATCTTCCTCTTATTTATTTCCTACTTCAACTTCCTTTCCTTTATTAATTTCTACCTCCTTAGGCGGTGGCGGCCTTGCATAAGGCTTACCGGATATAGTGTTCATTACTTCATCTTTTTCAGGCTCTAACTAGGTCCATTCCTCCTTCTTGGATACAAGATCATCATCACTATCGCTTGAATCCCAAAACCCATTGACAACACAAATTGCTACTTCTTTACCCACCATAGCTTGTTCAATCTCACTAAATACCTCTTCTTCTTTGGTTGCTTCTCCACCCACATCTTGGAAAGAAGACATGACAAAGCTTTCATGCAAACCTCCTCCAATCATGAAGGTTGCCAGTGGTGGTACTCTATTAAACCTTGGTAATGGATTGTCTTTGGTGTTTGGCTTGTTGGGCTCAGGCAGGTTTCCACTAGCAATCAAATTTTGGATCTCATGCCTCAACCTCACACATCTATCCATGTCATTCCCTTGCATTTGATGAAACTGACAAAATGCTTTAGTGTCGAAATTAGGTGGGAGAGGGTTAGGCAAAGGACAAGGATTTAAGGGTTGTAACAATCCCTTTCTTTGAAGCTTATTGATAACAAGACATCGGTCTAAAAATTGCCTCCTTGTTCCTTGGCTTGTAGCATTAACACTGTCTACCTTTTGCATGCTTTGGTTACCAGACTAATAGTTTCCTTTCTCATTTCTTCTTGTTGAAAAATGGTTCTTCTCTCTTTCCCATTCTTTGATTTGCAGACAAGCTTGGAGGAGATCTTTGAAATCACGGATGAGTGTATGAGACATCCTTTCACGAAGACTAGGCAACACCCCTCTCACAATCATCCTTATTTGATCAGATTCTTCGGGCCTTTTCTTGAGCAAAGCGGCCTTATTTTTCCATCTTTTCACATAGTCCACAAAATTTTCATTTGGCCTTTGTCTAATGGATTCAACTTCCATTAAGGTAACTTCCATCTCGATGTTGTATCCATATTGTTGGATGAAGGCCTTGTATAGCAAATCCCAACACTTTTATGTTCAATCTTCAAAGATATTGAACCAATTTTGGATAACAGGATCCAATGAGAGCATAAAGTACCTGAAAGTTTGAGACTTAGGAACTCGGACAAACTGCATAGCAGTGATATACTGCTTCACATGGAGGTGAGTATTTTCGGTTCCATCAAACTTTGCAAAGGATGGCATTTTGAACTTGTACCGAACTTCTTCATCTAGCTCAAATAATTTGTCAACTTCGAACATTTCTTCGATTTTCAGCTTCTTCTCAAATTTATTTTCTAAGTCCGTAATCATCTTTTCGACATTAGAAGTCTAAGTTTTCTCCACGGCTGATCTTTCAACAATCTTCGGTTCTTTCTTCTTGTCTTGAGGATCTTGGAAATATTGAGCCCAATCAATATCATCATCAATGATCACCTTATCATCATCAAAAACCACTTCACCAACTTTAGCATTCCCTTTGTCCTTTAGCTTCTTAGTGCTAGCAGATGCTTCGGCATGATTTCCTAAAATCACAACCAATTGGTTCTTCATCGTCTCAGCTAGGGCCTCTTTTATTTCTTCCATCTTGGCATTGAGGGCATCATCCATCATTCTTTGAATTTGTTCGAGTTCCATTGCTTTTGGTGACCAAGTGATTAAGTTGCTACTAGATTCTTCGTCTCCAGCGTAGGTCGGATTGTCGTAAGCTTTTGAACTGTCGTAATCTAGGGCTATTTGCCAAAAAGGATCAATGTATGAGATGCAAATGTATGTATGCATGTATGCACAAACAATCAACAAAGATAAGTAGAACATCCCTTCCAACCTTATAACATCCACACACGAATGGCGAGTCTCTTTTCCTAGGTATATGGTTAACAAAATACCAACATGGGGTATCTTGTTTTCGAATAATTCCCTCGAACGTTTCAACCAATAGTTATATTTTCAAAAATAAAAATCAGACTATGATAATTCCCATTAATTAGGTTTTAATCCATTCAACCAACTAATAGTAGCTTTTATGCTATATTGGATTAAAACTAAATTAAGAGGTTTATTATAAATAGATTTCTCACTTGAAAAAAGTAACTAATGATTCATGCCAAAAATAAGCTCATGATTAATAACTCTTAGTTTAAACTAGGCTCATAATTGATTTTTGGTATTCGTAATTGACCTAAATAATTTGCAAGCTCTTTGTAAGAAAAAGGTTGGATGAAAATAATTTTGTTTCTAAGCCCATTGTAAAAGGATTTTAGAAAAAATGGATTTTGGCCTTTGTATTTGAGTCTTGAGAAAAGAATTTTTTGATTTATTTTTAGAAAAAGTTTTATGTCCAAAGGCTATCTTAAAAATTTTTGAAAATAGCTTTGGTCTTTTGGACTTTAAAGAAAAATTTATTTTGAGCTTACAATATACTCAAGTCATAATAGAAAAAGAACAAACTAAATAAGCCATGATTTAAACCAAGATAAACTAACCATAGTCAAACAACAAGCATTTAGGGTAAAAACCTAAGGAAAATAACTAGGCCAACTATATGAGCTTTAGTCTTTGGGTTAAAAGGCTTAGGTTGCCATAGCAAGTATATACCAAATGGTACGTGTAACATCCGTTATTTTAGAGATATAAAATTGTATATACTCAGTATATATATCTAGAGTATATATAACATATACATATGGCATATTTGTAATATCCTCATTTATGCCCTAGAAGTTTTGATTATGTTGTTGATGTTGTTGTTATTGTTGTTGTTGGTATATATTGGAAAGTGAATGTTTGTGAATATGTGTGTTTTGGGGAAAGAAATAGGGTTTAGAGACAAATGTATATGTTGTGTATATGATGATATATATAACATATAAATTGGTCAAATATTGAGTCAATGCAAGAAGATATTTTTGTGGAATGTGCAATTACATATAAGGGCTTAGATGAGACAAAAGGTTAGTTATATGATTGAGGGCATTTTGGTAATTGCTTGGATAAAATCTCTTGGTGGAGATTTAAAGTGGAGTTGACTTTATTTCCTCCATGTAATTTCTTCTTCTTTTCCATTTTGGCTGATTTCTCGTAGACAAAGGGAAAGAAAAGAGACAAAGAGAAGACTTTGAAGAGTAAGCTCCAATTGTAGGAAGATTGAAGTGATCAAGTGTTGATTCAAGAAGTGTTATAATTTAAGGTAAGAAATCTCTTGTTTTTCCTTTGTAAGTTTTGAAGTTGGGTATAAAAGAAGTTGTGATTTGTTGATATGATGATTTGATGTGGTTGTAATGTGTTGAATTTGATTATAAGCCAAAGAGTTAATTATTAATGGTTTTGGATTGAAGATGGTAAGTAGATGGAGATTGATTTTGAGAAAATAGGAGTGATGTGTATTTTTAGGGTTTTGGTTTGGTATGAATTTAATGTATGGTTATTGTGATTACTAGGGTGAATATGTAAGATATGTGTTTATAACATGAATTGTATCCATTTGAATGAGATGATTGTTGTGTAAAAAGGGTGTAAATGCTTTTAGAAGGGTGTTGGCCATTTTTAGGGTTGTGTATTTGAGTGACACGGCCAAAACAAAGGAGAGACACGGCCAAGCCAAGTGATTTTGGACGTGTTGGATTGCTTTGAGAGAGACACGGCCGTGTCTAGTGCCCGTGTTCACTACTGGATTTTGGTGTTGGGAGACACGGCCACAAGCTTGGCCGTGTCCTATGCCCGTGTCTGCTGCTGTGATTTGTTGGTTGAGAGACACGGCCACAAGCTTGGCCGTGTCCCTTGCCCGTGTTGCCTACTGTCAATTTAGGTTGAGAGACACGGCCACAAGCTTGGCCGTGTCCCTCAAGTGGCTGCCCGTGTCCCTCAAATGTGTGAGTTAGGGTTTTTATACTTTGTTCTATTTGCATTGTTTTGGTCCTTTTAAGGTAAGTTGGTACCTAAACCTAAACCTAAACACATTTAAACAATGATTGACCTAAACAAATGCATATAGAAGATCTTAAAGCTATGAATGATATAAATTATTCTTTGCCCTAATTGCATTGTTGAGATTGAACAATGTTATGTTATGCATTGTGAATGGTTATGTGTTTCATGAGTAATGTATATTGAAATGTTATATCAAAGCCATTGTGATTGGCTATGATGATGATATGGAAAGAAAGAAGGCATGTTTGCCTAAATGTGATGAGAATTTGAGAATGGAAATGGTAACTATATAATAAATGAATTGTTTGTTTAATATGTTATTCAGTTTCAGAGTTCTAGATTTGGGTGGCATGCCTAAGAAATGTTGAAAGGTAACAGTCTTGCCGGGTTGAGGATCTCCTCAAATGTGTTGAGTTGATGGTCCAAGAGACTGGGTCTGTTACACTATAAGAATTGTGAATATGAGATATATGATTTGTAACAGTCTTGCCGGGTTGAGGATCTCCTCATATGTGTTGAGTTGATGGTCCAAGAGACTGGGTCTGTTACACTATCCATGGATAGAGATACATGTATATATATTGCCTACGGGCGTGATTATTGTGATTATGAACCAAAGCAGTAACTCTGAACTCTTAATATCGTATTAAATACTTGTTGGGCCCATAGGTGTCAAGGTTATATGAATGTCCTAAATAATGTTATGAGTTAATGAAATGAGATGTTGTATATTGACTATGATTTGTGAAATGCATAATTATGTGGTTAACTTTATATTTATGATGTTGATCTTATCAATAACATATGTGGCATTGTATTACATTAAAGCATACCATTAGCATGTTTTATCTTACTAAGCCCTTGGCTTAGCGCGATAGTGTTTAATCGCGCAGGTGATAGAGTTGATAGAGTTGAACCTGAAGGTTCTTCGAGACCGAGTGAGAGTAGACGTTGAAGTGTTGATTTGGAACTTAAAGATCAGAAGAGACTTGCCAATCATGTATATTTCTTTTATATTTTGTAAAATATTGGTTTTAATGTAAATATATGTATAACTATAAACATGGATTTGAAAGAGTTTATACATGTAAATATTTTATAAAATTCCGCTGCGTATTAACTAAATGTAAATATATCTATTTGGTTTTGTATTACAAATTGATTACTTATTATCTATAATGTATATTGAGAAAGATGACAATATTATATAAAATGTTTTTTTTTGAATGTTAAGAAAATCCGTAGCATTTCTATATTCGATACATGTATACTACATTGTGGTGTATGTAGTGTGTATGTATTGGATGTGGGGGTGTTACAATATTAATTGTATATGTTGGATTAATACATTAAAAACTTAATATTTAATACACTTATAAGGTACATTTGTTGTGTACATAAGATACACATTACTTGTGCATATATGAAATATCCCTAATTTTTTAAAAGTTCTAATTTTTGGAAATTTGATAAAATAAATTATAATTTAAATGGAAAAATTAAATTAATGGTTTTAAATGAAAAATTAAGGGGTTTTAAATGAAAAAGTAGAACACATATGTGATATATATGTAAAATATGCATAACATATAAAAGTCAACACTTTTTAAAAGAAAAGTCAAAGTAAAAGGGTATTTTGGTAATTAAATCTTAGAAATTCAAAATTAATAAAATAATTTGAAAATAAATTATTTTTGAATGGAAGAGGGAATTTATGACTTTTAATTTAATAAATAAATAAATAAATAAATAATTATTAAATTATTTTAATATATATATGGTTAAAAATAAAAGATGAAAAGAAAAGGAAAATTTAAAAGTTTTTCATCTTCTTCTTCTTCTCCATCAAGGGCCGGCCACCATGGTTGTTTATCTCAAGAATTTTGATCTTCCATACTCCACAAATTGAAGGATTTAACAAGTTTAAAGTAGATTTTTGGTGATTTCCACCAAAATTAGTAAGTTCCCAACTTCTTTCTTTGGATTTCATGGGAATTGTGATTATGTTTGTTTTGGGCTTTTAAAGTTCTAAGATTTAATTGTCTATTTGGGTATAGATGAAGCTATTTTAAGTGATTAACAATGATTTTAAGGTTGGATTAAAGAAATGGTTGAGTTTGGTTAAGATTGGTGAAGAGAGAGAATTTAGGGTTATGTAATTTTTGGGGTTTTGAAATATTTGTTTTTAATTGTGTAAATTGATTCCAAATGAGTTATTTTGATATATAAACAAGTATTTTAAAGTCAAATATTGGATTTGGTTGTGTTTGGTTGGAGTTTGAGAATGGAAGTGGAGATTTAGGGTTTTGGAAAAGTGATTTTCCAAAGTGGTTGAATTGTGTGATTTTATTTGTTTAAGCATGTTGTTTAGTGTTAAAAGTGATGAACATAAGCTTGAAATGAGTAATGGATTGTGTTGGAATGGAAAACCTTCAATGGGGGAAGGTTATGCCATTTTTGAGATTTTGTGTATAGGAATGTATTTTTATAATGTAAATGATTTAAATGTATTAAAATATGTTTTTAATAGTATAAATAAGCTTAAAACACTAATTTAATTATAGTAGAATTGAATTCTAATGTTAAAGTAAGGAAAGGCTAAATTTTTGGAAATTTGTAGGAGTGATGTTTAATTATGGTTAAATATTGGAAATGCCATTAAATGTGATACTAAATGATTATTTGCTATCGCATTTGGTTTAGGCATTGAGGGAGGTTGATTTGCTTCATCCAAGTGGTGAAGGGCTAGTTGGAAAGATAGGATTGGAGGTTGTTTTATGCTTACTTTGGATTGCTAGTGGAGGTATGTACAAACTTTAAATATATTGTTTATATTTGCATGACATTTGGGCTTAACACTTTTTGGTTGAAAAATGTGTTAAGTTACTTGGTTCATTGATTAAGTATGAATAATGTGCTATGACATTTGTAATGTCATGTATGTGTTAAATGCATTGTGAAAAGCCATTGATAATGGCTAAATCGTGTAGAATGTGAAATATGTATATTATGTGAAAATACCCAAAATAATTGGGTAATGTGTTGTGAATGCAAAAATGAGATATGTGGAATAATGAAATGAATTGATATTGATAAAAATGAGAAAAAATGAGAAAAGTGAGAAAATTGGGAAAGATGTGAAAAATGAGAAAAATGAGAAAAAAAAAGAAGTAAAAATAAGGCAATGAGCATAGTTTGATTATGAGAAATGAATTGTGAAAGTATTTGATAATGGGATAAATGAATTAATTGTGTGCCTAGTATGTTATTCAATTTTCAGAGTTCTGGGTTTGGCGGCATGTCTATGAATTGCTAGGTAGGTGAAAAGACCGAATCGTAAGCTGAGCCCAGTTGATAAATGATAAATATGATGTTTTGGGGGTGAAAAGATTGGGTCGTAAGCCGCAAAAACTGTAGCAGTCTAGCCGGGTTGAGGACCAAGATACTGGGGCTGTTACATTATCCATGGATATATATATTGCCTACCGGCTAGACACATGGCGTCATTATGGACCAAAGCAGTAACTCTGAAATTTGAATAGCATATTAGATCCTTTTTTGGCAATGCTTGTCTTTGCTTTAATGTGAATTATGAACTGTGATACAATTGATCAATATAATGCTATGAGTTGTGATTATGAAATATTTGAAAATATAAGAAAGTAGAATGATGTGACATCTATATGCATTGTGCATTTGCATTGCATTGAGTTTTATTGCTTACCGCGATTGTAATTCGTCACTGTAGACCCTTAATTTTGACCCTGTCCTGTCCAATATATTTTAATTAGTCCAAAATACTTTTTGTTATCTTAATTAAATAATTTTTACTTTAGTATCCAATTTTTATTAATAAAAAATAAAAACAAACAAATAAAAATCTAAAAATAAAAATAAAAAATTGACGACGGAAAAATCGGGACGAATGGTCGTGGGCCATTTTACCTGCAGGAGTTTCCTGCGGGCGAAATGGCCCGCAGGACAGTCCTAGCCTCTGCCGCAGCCAACTGTGGCAATTTTTTTTTCACCGGTGCATTTTTTTCGCATCAATTTTTTTTCGCCAGCGAAACTTTTTCGAAGCAAAATTTTTCGAAACCTAATGCAATTAGGTTTCGGTTTCCTTTTTTTAATCAATATTAGCTTCCATGAATAACTAGGATTAAACATAAAATTCTTCTATAAATAATACCAAAAACAACACAAAACAGAGGAAGAAATTGGAGGAGAAATTGATCAAAAATTGGATAGGATTTGGAAGAAAAATTTAGACCGAAACTAAGTAGGAAAGGCAGTGAATCAACCTGATTTCATTTTTTGAGAGTAGACAACAATTCAATCCACCAAAGGCAGCAAAGCTTGTCTTTGTTTTTGTTCATCTAAGAAGAAATTTTTGGTGGAACCAACAAACGGAGGTATGCATCAATTGTCTAAATTTTATTCTTCACAGTAACTAAATCATCCCATTGTTTCTTTTAATTCAAAAACCCTAGAACCTCAATTCACTTTTTCTAAAGTTTAAAAATCTTAATTCGTTGCTTTATTTTCCAAAAAGTTTAAAGTTGTTAGTTTTGTTTCTTCAAAACCCCAAAACCCTAATTTGCTTTCCAAATTTTCAAAACCCTAAATTGAGTTCTGTTTCTTTCCAAAATCCCTAAAAACTTCTTTTTTGCTTCTATAAAATTTAAATTGTTTTGTTTACTTTCATAAAACTTCATAAAATTATCAATTGATTTTCAAATCCTAAAAATCTAATGCATTCCTCAAAACCCTAAATCAAAAATCAAAAACCCTAATTCAACTCTAAAAACCAAAACAGTGAATCCTACCCCCCTTAAAACCTTAAACCCTAATTTTTTCTAAACCCTAATCCTTTAAAACTTTAAAAACCATATAAACCTAAATGTTATAATTGTACACAGTAAGCTTAAAAACATAATTCAGTAGCTAATAGTCATAATCTAAATGTTTTGAAGAGCCCAAACTCTAAATTCATGATTTTACCACTCAAATACTAATTTAGTTAATCAAAGAACTTTATCAACCTATTAAAATCTAAAACTTGGCTCCATCTCAATTCTTTTAAAATTCACAGTAGTTTAAACCCATGAATTCCCAAAACCTTAAACATATTAAATAAAGAAACTTAAATAGAACCAGTAGCCCCAATTTGAATCTTTATTTGCCTTATTCAATTTTATATTTGATTATGCTTTGATTTAATTTATATGAATTAATTTATTTAAGTTCAATGCTTGGTTTATTTAATTTATCATGGATGGATGTTTACTTTCTATTGATGTTTAATAACTTTGATGAATGATTTCTTTATGATGAATGTTTATTAACTTTATCAATTTATTTTGATTTCCAAATGTTGTAAGAGGTATGTTTCCACTTGGTGGGTACCTCATTAGTTAAATATCAGGTAATTTAAATTGCTTTTCTATTTTAGAACCAATGTAAAGGGAATGTTTCTACCTTTTGGTGGGTGTCCTATTTAGGCATGGGATGTAAGGACATGTTTCCATCCTTGGATGGGTGTCCATTAATTTGTTTTGCTTGGACATTGTTTTGATTTTTAATATATCGATGCTTTATTTTAATTATTGTGTGTAATATGGATAATATTGTTATACTTAAGAATTCTATCATATTAAGACCTGTAAAGGAGGTCGGTTCCAATGAACCGAGTGTTGTGGGGGTACTGGGCCATTTCTCACCTTCCCCACACGTATGCAACTTTTCGAACCCATTAGGGGGTTGGGGATTCCTCAGGAATCGAGTCATCCACCCCTTTCTTTTTTCCCGGCCCGTTTGGGTGGCAACTCCATTTTTTCCGGACTTAGGTCCATTTTCTCTAAGACCCTGAGCCTAAACAGTGCCGAAGTCGCAAGAACCATTCCACCGGGAGTGGGGCGAAAATCCCCGCTCACAGTGGTGACTCTACTGGGGATAAGAGAAGTTGATTCTGTTGGTCTTTATATTATTCTATTCTTTCTTATAATGATATTATCCATTGCATCATATTAGATTGCATTGTGTGTGTGAGTTAGGATGCTCGTGTTACCCGTGTTATGTTATGTAAGGGATACCATACTTTCACTCAAGGTATGGAAATCGAGCATGGCATAACCACTCATAGCCTCGTACCATTTGGTATATACTTGCTATGGGAACCTAAGCCTTTTAACCCAAAGACTAAAGCTCATGTAATTGGCCTAGTTACTTTCCTTAGGTTTTACCCCAAATGCATGTTGTTTGACTATGGTTAATTTATCTTGGCTTAAATCATGGCTTATTTGGTTTGTTCTTTTTCTAATATGACCTAAGTACATTTGTCAGCTCAAATAAAATTTTCTTTTAAATTCCAAAAGACCAAAACTATTTTTAAGACTTTTTAAGATGGTCTTTGGACATAAAACTTTTCTTTTGCTCATGGACCAAATACTAAGCCTAAAATCCATTTTTTCTAAAATATTTTTACATTGGGCTTAGAAAAAAAATTGTTTTTATCCAACCTTTTCTTACAAAGAGCTTGCAAATTATTTAGGTCAATTAAGAAATACTAAAAATAAATTGTGAGCCTAGTTTATACTAAGAAAAATTAATCATGGGCTTGTTTTTGGCATGAATCATTAGTTACTTTTTCAAGTGAGAAATCAATCTATAATAAACCTCTTAATTTAGTTTTAATCCAATGTAGCATAAAAGCTACTATAGTTGGTTGAATGGATTAAAACCTAATTAATGGGAATTATCATGGATTGATTTCCATTTTTAAAAATGTAACTATTGGTTGAAATGTCCGAGGGAATAATTCAAAAGCAAGGTACCCCATGTTGGTATTTTGTTAACCATATACCTAGGAAAAGAGACTCGCCATTCATGTGTGGATGATATAAGGTTGGAAGGAATGTCCTAATTATCCTTGCTTATTGATTGTTTGTGCATACATTTGCATCTCATATCATTGGTCCTCTCTGGCTCACAGCCCTGGATTATGAGAGTTCAAAAGCTTACAACAATCTGACCTACCCCGGAGACGAAGTATCTAGCAGCGAGTCAATCACTTTCTCACCAAAAACAATGGAGCCTGATCAAATTCAAAGGATGATGGATGAGGCCCTCAACGCCAAGATGGAAGAAATAAAAGAGGCCCTAGCTGAGACCATGAAGAACCAATTGACTGCAATCTTAGAGAATCATGCTGAGGCATCTTCTAGCACTAAGAACCCAAAGGACAAAAGGAAGACTAAAGTTGGTGAAGATGCTAATTGATGATGATGATGATTGGGCTCAATACTACCAAGATGCTCAAGACAACCGAATATAGTTAAAAGAACAACTATGGAGAAGACTGAAACTTCTGATGATTTAGAAAAGAAATTTGAGAAGAAGCTGAAAACTGAAGAAATGTCCAAAGTTGACAAACTGTTTGAGCTAGACGAAGAAGTTCCATACAAATTCAAGATGCCATCTTTCACAAAGTTTGATGGAACCGAAAATCCTCACCTCCATATGAAGCAATATATCACTGCCGTGCAGTCTGCCCGAGCTACTAAGGGTCAAACCCTAAGATACTTTATGCTCTCATTGGACCCTGTTGTCCAAAATTGGTTTAATACCTTAGATGATGGAACACAAAAGAGTTGGGATCTGATTTACAAAGCCTTCATCCAACAATATGGATATAATGTCGAGATGGAAGTTACCTTGATGGAAGTGGAGTCCATTAGGCAAAGGTCGAATGAGAATTTTGTAGATTATGTGAAGAGATGGAGAAACAAGGCTGCTTTACTCAAGAAGAGGCCTGATGAATCCGATCAAATAAGGATGATTGTGAGAGGGGTGTTCCCTAGTCTTCGTGAGAGGAAGTCTCATACACTCATCCGTGATTTCAAAGACCTTCTCCAAGCGGGTTTGCAAATTGAAGAATGGGAGAGAGAGAAGAACCATTTTTTAACAAGAAGGAACGAGAAAGGGAGCTATCAATCTGGTAGTCAAACCATGCAAAAGGCAGTCGGAGTTAATGCTACTAACCAAGGAACAAGGAGACAATTTTCAAAATTAGGGAAGCCGATGTCTTGGGTTCACAATAAACTTCAAAGAAAGGGATTGCTACAACCTTAAATCCTCGTCCTTTGCCTAATCCTCTCCCACCTAATTTTGACACTAAAGCATTTTGTCAATTTCACCAAATGCAAGGGCATGACACGGATAGATGTGTGAGGTTGAGACATGAGATCCAAAATCTAATTGATAATAGGAAGCTACCCGAGCCCAATAAGCCAAACACCAAAAACAACCCATTACCAAAGTTCAATAGGGTACCGCCGCCAGCAACCTTCATGATTGGAGGAGGTTTACATGAGGATTTTGTCATGTCTTCTTTTCAAGATGTAGGTGGAGAAGCAACCAAAGAAGAAGAGGTATTTGATGGAATTAAACAAGCTATGGGGGATAAAGAAGTAGCAATTTGTGTTGTCAATAGGATTTGGGATTCAAGTGATAGTGATGATGATCTTGTATCCAGGAAGGAGTGGACTTGGTCTGAGCCCGAAGAAGATGAGGTGATGAACACTAGATCCGGTAAGCCTTATGTAAGGCCACCACCTAAGGAGGTAGAAACTAATAAGGGAAAGGAAGTTGAAGTAGGGAATAAAGAAGTGGAAGATGATGTTATGCTCAAGCAATTTAAAAGAACCCAAGCAAGCGTTAGTATTTGGGACTTATTAGCTACTTCTAAAAAGCACCGAGAAACTATTGCCAAAGCCTTAGCTAGCATGCCAATTTCTACCTCCACAACACCAGAGGAGCTGATCAACTTCATAAAAATTGGAGGAGTAATGAAATGTGAAGAGGTTTAAGAGAAGAGCAAAGTTAATATGGGAGTTGTTTCTTTTTCAAATGCAAACTTACCAGAGGAGGGGAGAGACCACATTCGCCCTCTCTTTATCAAAATAGAAGTCAAAGGGAAGAGGACTCCATGTGTAATGGTCGATGATGGGTCTGCCATAAATGTTTGTCCACTTAAGATATTGCCAAAGATAGCCATGTCAACAAGAGATCTAAACCCGACCGAGGTAACAATTCATGCTTATGACAAAACTAAGAGGCATGCCGAAGGGACTTTTAAAGCGGCTATCAAGGTTGGTCCAATTGAATCTATTGTTGAGTTTGTTGTTTTAGACATACCGGTTACCTTCGCCTTACTCTAGGGGTGACCATGGTTTCATCCTCTTGGTGGAGTTCCTTCCACCCTTCATCAAAAGATCAAGTTCCCCAACGGAGATGAGATAGTGGTCATCGAAGCTGAAGATAATGAGATTGTTAACGCTCTAATGATTGAGAGGCCTCTTAATGGTTTTCAAGTAGCTGCAATTTCTGATGATGAAGTAGTGGACTCTAAAGTCTTGAATATAATGAAGAACATGAACTACATTCCCGGAGCTGGTCTTGGAAAGGGTAAAGTTGGTTTGACAAAGCTGCCAGACTTTAGAACTCAAACTTCCAAGAAGGGGTTGGGATATGATGAAGGCAACAATGTCCAGCCAAAGAAGGATGAGAAGATGAGCTTCCCACCACTTGAAGAAATCTTTGTCAAAGCTCCAGATATGGGACCACTCCAAGGAAAGCCCGAGCAAATTATGTTCATGGGTAAGATGATCCCAGGTTTTGAAATTTTTGCAGATGTGGCCAAACTAGTGGACCAAGTGAAGAAAGAGCTCACCCTGTAAGCCAACAAAGAATCTAATCCAAAAGAGAAGAATGAAGCTGTCCTGAAAGCTGAGAAGACTCTGGAGGAGATTGCTGCCCTGGTTGAAGAAAAGTTTGAAGACATCCTGCCTTATGATTTTGATTTTGATTTTAATTTGTCTGCTTTGTATGAGGATGATGATGTTTTCTTTTCCAAAATGAATGCAATAAAGTCTGATTTTGCTTACTTGTGTGATGTTTCTCCTGATGGTTGCATACATTCAAATAGCAATTACACGAGCATCTTTAATATTAATTCTGTTAACACACAATCATTAAATTTGGGAACAATAAAAAATCCTAAAAATATTAGCATAGCATCTGACCTTACTCCTGATGAGAGAGAGAGATTTGAAAAAATATTGAAAAAAAATGAAGTGTTTTCTTGGTCTTATGAGGATATGCCTGGAATAGATCGAGACATAGCCGAGCATCATATTCCCACTTACACTCACATAAAACCTGTCAAATAAAAGCTTAGGCAATTAAGACCTGAGTGGACTGAATTGGTTAAAGAAGAGGTCACTAAGTAAATACAAGTGAAGTTCCTTGAAGTGATAGAATATTCAGATTGGCTAGCCAACATAGTA
Organism: Garcia nutans; assembly: GCA_947685225.1. Lineage (NCBI taxonomy): Eukaryota > Viridiplantae > Streptophyta > Magnoliopsida > Malpighiales > Euphorbiaceae > Garcia > Garcia nutans. The sequence goes on along the minus strand of CANTUV010000003.1, from coordinate 6,097,878 downwards.
CCCATGCCAAAGAAAGATGGGAGAATAAGGGTCTGTGTGGACTATAGAGATTTGAAAAAGGCTTCCCTTAAGGATGATTTTCCTTTACCTCATATAGATGTCCTCATTGATAGTGCAACCTCTAGCATACTACACTCATTTTTAGATGGATTTTCCGGATACAATCAAGTGTTAATGGCCTAAGAGGATAAAACCAAAACTGCTTTCATTACTACATGGGGTATATTTTGTTATAGGGTGTTGTCATTCGGCTTAAAGAATGCTGGAGCGACTTACCAAAGGATGACCGCCACACTCTTTCATGACATAATGCACAAAGAGGTTGACGTAAATGTTGATGATATGATGGTTAAATTGGACACAAGGGAACAACACTTCCAAAACTTAGAATTATTCTTCGATAGAGCTTTGAAATATAAGCTAAGATTGAACCTGAAGAAGTGTGTGCTCGGTGTTACTTTAGGCAAATTATTAGGACATGTGATTGGTCCAAATGGCATTGAGATTGATCCTAACAAAGTTAAAGCAATCACGAATATGCCAGCCCCTAAGACGGAGAAAGAAGTTTGGGGATTTATTGGTAAATTACAATATATTAGCAGATTCATAGCAAAACTCACAACAATTTGTGAGCCTATCTTCAAATTTCTTAGAAAGAATCAGCCGGTCATTTGGAATGAGGAATGTCAAAAGGCCTTTGAGTGAATAAAAGAGTATTTGCTGAATCCACCTGTTTTAAAATCACCTAAACTTGGCAAACCTCTATTACTATACTTAGCAGTGGAAGAAGAGTCAATCGGAGCTATGATAGCCCAAGCAGATGAGTTAGGGATTGAGCATGCAGTCTACTATTTGAGTAGAAAGCTCCTACCTTATGAAATTAAGTATAGTATCATTGAAAAGACCTGTATAGCCATGGTTTGGTCTTCTAAGAAGTTGTGGCATTACTTTCAATTGTATAGTGTGCAAGCAATTTCCAAGTTGGATCCAATGAAGTACTTAAGGGAGACACCCTCTTTGATTGGGAAATATGGTTGATGGCTGATAATATTAGAAGAATTTGTGATTGAGTATGTAACCAGGAAAACAATCAAAGGTAGAGCGGTGGCAGAATTCCTGGCCCAAGAACCATTATTAGATAGCGAAGAGGTAATCTTGGAATTTCCGGATGAACATTTAGAAGCAATTGAAGTACAAGGGTGGAAAATGTATTTTGATGGAGCAGTGAACAGGAAAGGAGCAGGTTTGGGAGTTATCCTTGAATTGCCCAAAGGGGAACTTATCCCTTTAGCCAAAAAGTTAAAATTTAGGGAAACTAATAATAAGCTTGTATTTTCAGTTTGGAAACCCTAATGATTATAAAGGTGGATAAGGTGGAAGTTTTTGGCGATTCATTGCTAGTAGTATCCCAAGTAAACGGAGAGTGGGAGTTGAAAGAGGAAAAATTAAAACCATACCACTATTACCTGACTATGATGAAGAAGAACTTTAAGGAGTGTAGGTTTATACACCTATCAAGAGAAGAAAATCAGATGGCTGATGCCCTAGCCAAATTTGCTTAGGTATGGGAAAACCCTGTCAGCTTATTCCTTAAGCCTCTGATCTTGACCAGTTCATCAACTCCTTGCTATGAATATGAGACAATCATGGAAATTGGCATAGACTATGATGCGTGGTATGATACTATAAGGCAATTTTTGGAGGAAAGAGAATACCCATCGGGGGCAACAAAGAAAGAGAGAAGAGCCATAAGGCGGTGGTCATTACAATACATCACCTTCCATGGGGAGTTATATCAAAGATGGCCTGATGGTGTGCATTTAAGATGTTTAAGAAAGCCTGAAGTGGATCGTATCATGTCAGAAATACATGCGGGAAGTTGCGGTCCGCACATGAGTGGTTTGGCCCTAGTTAAGAAGATTATTCGGCAAGGTTACTAATGGTTGACCACGGAGAGAGATTGTATTGAGTTCATAAAGAAGTGCCAACAATGTCAGATGTATGGTAATTTAAATCACATGCCTCCTGAAGAATTGCATTCTATGTCTTCACCCTGGCCATTTGCCACATGGGGTATCGACATTATAGGAGAGATACATCCGACAGCCTCAAACGGTCACCGTTTCATTGTGGTGGCAGTAGATTATTTTTCAAAATGGGTCGAAGCTGAATCCTTCAACAAACTGGGTGCAAGCCAAATGGCTTGATTTATTGAAAAGAACCTCATCTATAGATACGGGGTCCCGCATAGTGTGATATCAGACAATGGGGTATAGTTTCAAGGAGTAGTTAAGGATTTATTCTAAAAGTACCAAATCCATCATAATCGATCCTCTCCTTATAGACCAATGGCTAATGGTACGGTAGAAGCAACAAACAAAACAATTAAGCAAATTTTATCCAAGATGACCAAGACTTACAGGGATTGGTCAGAAATGCTTCCCTTTGCTTTATAGGGATATAGGACAAGTGTGCGAATGCCCACTGGAATGACACCATTCTCTTTGGTTTATGGGATGGAAGCATGTTGCCAATTGAAATAGAAATCAAGTCATTGAGAGTAGTTTTGGAAGCTGAACTGCCTGAAACGGAATGGGTAGCCAACAGATACATATATTTAGCTTTACTAGAAGAGAGAAGGTTAAAAGCACTGTATCATCACCAACTGTATCAAAAGAAGGTAGCTTAGGCCTATAATAGAAGGGTTAAAATTAGAAAATTCAGGGTTGGGAATTTAGTGTTGAAGCAATGTAAGCCTAATGTATCTGATCCAAGAGGGAAGTTCATGCCTAGCTGGGAAGGGCCATATGTCGTGAAACAAGTCATGAACAAAGGTGCGGTGAAGTTATCAGACATGGATGGGAACGAGTTTAGTGAGCCAGTAAACATTGACAGGTTGAAGAATTTTTATGTATAAAAAAAAAGAGCTCGCTAGGTTGAAAACCCAAAAAGGGCAGCCTAGGCAAAAGTTAGAGCAGTCTGCTAGTTCCAAAAACCCGAAAGGGCGGGCTAGGCAATAATTAGGGCTAAATGAGATAAAATCGTCAATTAGAAAACCCGAAAGGGCTAATTGGCAATAGGAGTGATCTTGTGTATGCTGGCTTTATGTTTTGTTGTTCCCTAATTTAATAAAATAGAATTAATGTTAAAATTGTTCTATGTGCACTGTTATAAGTATTTGACCAGATGTGGATGAAATAAATAAACACAATAGCAAAAGGTGATGATAAATTTTAAATGGAAAAGAAGCATCTTTTATTACTTTAATTATTTTTCATCCTAACAATACACTTTCTGAATTGACAAATGTAAAATCTATGGCGGTCGATAAATGTAACATGCAGGCCATCTTTGCCTCAGCTGATCCAAGTAGGCTTCAGTCAAGCAAGGCATGTCTAAGTCAGGAACAAAGTCAGAATCACGAGGCTCAGCTCCATACTGACGGCCAAGTCGGTGAGGATCATAGCATGTACCTTGAAGAAAAGTAGCAAGGGGAACATACATCAAGTATGTCCGCATGGTGATACGAAAAATCTTCCACCAAGGTACCAACCAACGGATATTGACTTCAGAGCGTAAGTGGATCCAGTCAACCCAGTCAGCATATGAGTAAGCGGGATGGAGTAGTTTTTTAGCGGAATGATGACATGGCAGATATCTGGAAAAATCCATGGATGGAGTATCAAGCAAGCAGAGATGATCCTGAAGTCAAATTTGTGAAGAAAGAATTAAATTAAAAAAAAGTCCGCTAAGTTGAAAACCCGCAAGGGCAGTTTAGGACAAAATTAGGACAACTCGCTAGTTCTGGAAACCCACATGGGAGGACTAGGCAAAATTGGAGCAATAAAAAATATATAACAAAAAAAAAGAAGAAGAAAGAGGTCCGCTAAGTTGAAAACCCGTGAGGGCAGCTTAGGCAAAAATTTAGACAGCTCGCTAGTTTTGAAAACACATACGGGCGGACTAGGCAAAAATTAGACCAATAAATAAAAGAAGAAAAAAAAGAAAACTTAAATTGAAAACCAAAAAGGGCAGTTTAGGTAATTACCTGAAGCAGCAATGGACTCCCGGTCAGTCTCTTTGACAATCCTGATTTAAGTCAGTCTAATCCAACTAAGGTCTCGGCTAAGATCACAGGTACCGGCGATAAGCCTCCTTCCATTTGGTTCATAATATCCAATACCCATGGATCAATATCACAGTCGGAAGAAACAAGCAAGAATTGTTCGAGCAAGCAAAGACAGAGCATGCGTGCCCATGCCTTAGTAGGGGCCAAATGAGAGAGACAAAAGTCAATCAAAGGAGCAAGTAGAATTTTTTCACCTCTCATCAATCGAAGAACTTCGGGTTTTGGAATTTGAAATAACATCTGCATCTTCTGTTGAGTCTTGGAAATCAATGTGGGTAATGCCATTTGTTGATTATTTGGATATCCAAGGATGGCCTCAAATTCTTCAATCAAGGGACATATTTCAAAGCCATTAATTTTAAATGCCCTAGAATCCATATTCCAAAAGGAAGACACAGCATGTAAGAAGGAGTGGTCCAATTTAACATTTTAAAACATCAAGTTTTGACCACGAAACTTGCTTCCAGTGAATAGCATCCATATTCTTAAATAGAATTTTTATCTTCTTCAAATGATGATCGGTCATTGTTGATGAATGAAGAAAAATTAAAATTGTTAAAGGGAGTTCTTTGTGTGGGAATGGAAAATATTTTGGCTTTTGTATTAAATTAGGCATGAAAGGTGATTTATATAGAGGAAATAACCTTTTCCAAAAGGGAAGAGGAAAAGGTGATGGGAAAGAATAAGATAGTATGGCATAAGGAAAGGAATTAGCAACAAATTTCCTTTACCGCGTTGGATTTGGTTTAGCAAATGGTGCGACTGTGAAAAGGGAAGTTGTGATGCACTGTTTGTGATGTGATAAAAAAAAGGTGGCACTGTGGAAAAAAAAAAACAAGAGATACAGTAAAGATGGAAATTATATTCTTTTCATTATTGTACAATATTTACATATCACTAAGAGGGTGGTGGTTGGTCATCAAATAAAGCCCTGAAAAAGTTGTCACCTATTGGAGAAGGGGGAAAATTACTCATCTCGAGTCCACTCGAAGCGGGAGCACCAAAATCCAAAAAATTACTCATCCCGGGATCACCCGAAGCAGGAGCACCAAAATCCCTATTATCTTGAAGTTCTGATCCATCATGGTCCTCATCAGAAGCAGACGAAAGAATCTCATGGTCATCAGTTTGGGGACCTCTAGATGAAGAAGCGCCAGGATCCCTCATACCCTTAAATCGAAAGTCTCAGAAATGTTGTTCGGATTGATGATATAAATTTTCAAAATGAGAAGCCTGCTGATGACTTGCAGCCAACTCTTCTTGAAGTTTCCTATTTTGTTCTTCGAGCATCCGCTGTGAGCCAAAAAGAAAAAAGGTAAGAGTATACATAATCATGCATACATATAGCATAAATTACAATGAAATAAGGAATTTACCAAGTAGTTCATATCAATGCCCTGCGAATGAGATGGCATATCTGATGGACCAGAATGAGCAAACGAAGGGGCAGTAAAAGAATGTCCAGCATCATGATCAAATGAGCCAACAACCTACAACAATCATTAAAGAATCAAATAAAGAAAAATGCAGTTGCAAGGGAAAAGTGGTAAAAGTTTTACCTGAGAAGTACTAGCCCCGTGGAACAGACTCTCCTGCAGCTCCTTGATGTTCTTCTTCATCTCTACCCTCATTTTCGTCAAAAATCTCCTGCACACCAATAGGAGATACCTCAAAGTTCAAGAGCCTTGTTTGAATAAAATGGGCATATAATGCACCCAGCGGATGGAGAAATGACTCAGCACCATAACCATACCGAGCCGGCCACCAGGCATCCTCCAGCATCGACATAATATTTAGAGTATGTTTCAGGATATGCATCAGAACTCTCCGCTGCTCTGGACTGAGAAACCACTCATAAACTCTCTCTCTAAGAAACCAGCCACTAGACACTAGGCTGGCAATGACTCGGTGAGAATGTTGGAAAGATAGTGCAGCCCTCATCAAGGGAGACCAGTTCGTCCACTCTTCTGGGCTCTACCAAGCCAAATTCACCTGCAAAATAACATAAGGTAAGTAAACCTTCGCATAAAATTTAAAGAATACTAATGTTATTTTACTTGATCCCAGGTTAAGCGGCTCAACACAAAGTGATGAGTATGCACATGGCGAGAGCCGGGGACATCCGCACGATCCGACAACTAGAAATATAATCTCGAATACCCGACTCTATCTCAGGAAATATCGGGTACCCTCACGATGTTGTGTTCATATGCCCATGCCTATAATAATAATAAATATCACATTCATGCATGAAAAGAGTGGAAATGACATTGGTGGAAGAAAGAATACCTTGACAACCGCCATCAAGCCGACAAAAGACTTCTTGTTTCGGCAAAGTTTATCAAGACCATGGTAAAGACACGCGAGACCAGCTTCACCCCAGCCAGAAGATGGTACAATTCTGAAATAAGAAAGGGCACTCAACACTGACAAGTGGATGGAGGATTCAGTGCTACCTAAGATGGTCGACCCAAGCAGATATAACAAAAATCCTCGAGCATACTGTTCGACCATGTCTCTGCCAACCCGTCCTTCATAGTTCATCCAATAACTACGAATTGGCTCGATTTTTATCTTAAAAGGCCCTTTTTATGATGGTTCCATACCAATTAATTCCTGAATTTCTTCAAATGTTAAAATATTGTTGGTTAGAGGAACGGATCACCATCTTATCGAAGACCAGTTATAGCAGTAAAATCGACTGGACCAATTGTCATCTCTCCAATGGGAAAGTGGAAAGTGTGAGTTGTGTCCAACCATCGCTCTACAAGTGCCTGGACTATGCTCATGTCTATATGATATTCCTCGGATGGCAATTGTAAGATGAACTGGTCAAAGCTATAATCTCGGATAATCCGCCTTACCCGAGAAGGCACTACATCGTACCATTGTCGGGCTTTGTAAATACACCCTTCAGCCCGAACAATACAACGATCATACCAACACAGACCCAAGTAAGTTAATACCGGGTAAGTACATATTATCCTATCTACTTAAATTAATATATTTTTCTTAAATTTTCTAAAAAAAGATAATAATATCATAATACAAAATAAACAAACAAAATAATAAAGGCAAACACAATAATAATAATAAAAAAAAGAGAAGACATGTGCATAAAAACTAGCCAAACTTTTTGAAATAAAAAATTATTAGCTCGGGTCCAGAACCCAAATTTTTCTTAGGTCAAGAACCTAGAATTTATTTCTAAGTCCAAGAACTTAGCTCGGGTCCAGAACCCAAATTACCCTTAGGTCCAGAACCTACAATTTATTTCTAAGTCCAAGAACTTAGCTCGGGTCCAGAACCTAGAATCTTTTCTAAGTCCAGAACTTAGCTCGGGTCCAGAACCCAAATTTTACTTAGGTCCAGAACCTAGAATCTCTTCTAAGTCCAGAACTTAGCTTGGGTCCAGAACCCAAATTTTCCTTAGGTCTAGAACCTAGAATCTCTTCTAAGTCCAGAACTTAGCTAGGGTCCAGAACCCAAATTTTTCTTAGGTCCAGAACCTAGAATCTTTCCTAAGTCTAGAACTTAGCTTGGGTCCAGAACCCAAATTATCCTTGGGTCCAGAACCTAGAATCTCTTCTAAGTCCAGAACTTAGCTCGGGTCCAGAACCCAAATTTTCATTAGGTCCAGAACCTAGAATCTCTTCTAAGTTCAGAACTTAGCCCGGATCCAGAACCCAAATTTTCTTTAGGTCCATAACCTAGAATCTCTTCTAAGTCCAGAACTTAGCTCGGGTCCAGAACCCAAATTTTCCTTAGGTCCAAAATCTAGAATCTTTCCTAAGTCAAGAACTTAGCTCGGGTCCAGAACCTAAATTTTCTTTAGGTCCTGAACCTAGAATCTCTTCTAAGTCTAGAACTTAGCCCGGGTCCAGAACCCAAATTATCATTAAGTCCAAAACCTAGAATCCCCTTAGGTCCAGAACCTAGAATCTTTCCTTGAGTCCAGAACTCGTACCGGGTCCAGAACCCAAAACCTTAACCATCTCAAAAATTAAGTCTTATTGCTTTTCATTCTCTTTCACTAAAGTTTTAAATCATTCAAGAATGGGGCAAACTGTAGACCCTTAATTTTGACCCAATCCGGTCCAATATATTTTATTTAGTCCAAAATAATTTTTGTGTTATCTAATGTATTTTAATTAGTCCAAAATAATTTTTGTTATCTTAATTAAATAATTTTTGCGTTAGTATCTAATTTTTATTAATAAAAAATAAAAATAAACAAATAAAAATCAAAAAATAAAAATAAAAAATCAATGATGAAAAAATCATCGCAGAAAACCAGCGCGAGGGACTAATGGCTATAGGCCATTTCGCCCACAGGAGTTTTCTGTGGGCAAAATGGCCCGCAGGCCAGTCCTCGTCCCTGCCGCAGCCAACTGTAGTAAATTTTTTTTTTCACCAGCGCATTTTTTCCGCAGCAGTTTTTTTTCGCCAGCAAAATTTTTTCGACGCAAATTTTTCTGAAACCTAATACAATTAGGTTTTGATTTCCTTTTCTTAATTAGTATTATCTTCCTTGAATAGCTTCTTCTATAAATAATACCAAAAACAACACAAAACAGAGGAAGAAATCGAAGGAGAAATTGATCAAAAATTGGATCGGATTTAGGAAAAAAAATTAGACCGAAACTAAGTAGGAAAGGCAGTGAAACAACCTAATTTCATTTTTTGATAGTAGACAACAATTCAATATACCAAAGGCAGAAAAGCTTGTCTTTGTGTTTGTTCATCCAAGAAGAAATTTTTGGTGGAACCAATAAGCAGAGGTATGCATCAATTGTCTAAATTTTATTCTTCATAGTAGCTAAATCATCCCATTGTTTCTTTTAATTCAAAAAACCTAGAACCTCAATTCACTTTTTCTAAAGTTTAAAAATCTTAATTCTTTACTTTGTTTTCCAAAAAGTTTAAAGTTGTTAGTTTTGTTTCTTGAAAACCCCAAAACACTAATTTGCTTTCCAAATTTACAAAACCCTAAATTGAGTTCTGTTTCTTTCCAAAAGCCTTTAAAACTTCTTTTTGGCTTTTATAAACTTTAAATTGTTTTGTTTACTTTCATAAAACTTCATAAAATTATCAATTGATTTTCAAATCCTAAAAATCTAATGCATTCCTCGAAACCCTAAATCAAAAATCCTAAAACCCTAATTCAACTATAAAAACCAAAATAGTGAACCCTGACCCCCCTTAAAATCTTAAACCCTAATTTTTTCTAAACCCTAATCCTTTAAAACTTTAATATCCATATAAACATAAATGTTATAATTTTACACAGTAAGCTTAAAAACATAATTCAGTAGCTAATAGTCATAATATAAATATTTTGAAGAGCCCAAACTCTTAATTCTTGATTTTACCACTCAAATACTAATTTGGTTTATCAAAGAACTTTCAGCCTATTAAATTCTAAAACTTGGCTCCATCTCAATTCTTTTAAAATTCATAGTAGTTTAAACCCATGAATTCCCAAAACCTTAAACATATTAAATAAAGAAACTTAAATAGAAATAGTAGCCCTAATTTGAATCTTTATTTGCCTTATTCAATTTTATATTTGATTATGCTTTGATTTATTTTATATGCTTTAATTTATTTAAGTTCAATGCTTGGTTTATTTAATTTATCATGGATGAATGTTTACTTTCTATTGATGTTTAATACCTTTGATGAATGATTTATTTATGATGAATGGTTATGTTTCCACTTGGTGGGTACCTCATTAGTTAAATATCATGTAATTTAAATTGCTTTTCTATTTTAGAACGAATGTAAAGGGCATGTTTCTACCTTTCGGTGGGTGTCCTATTTAGGCATGGGATGTAAGGACATGTTTTCATCCTCGGATGGGTGTCCATTAATTTGTTTTGCTTGGACATTGTTTTGATTTTCAAAATATCGATGCTTTATTTTAATTATTATGTGTAATATGAATAATATTGTTATACTTAAGAATTCTATAATGTTAAGACCTGTAAAGGAGGCCGGTTCCAATGAACCGGGTGTTGTGGGGTGCGTACCCAACTTTTCAAACCCATTAGGGGGTTGGGGATTCCTTAGGAATCGAGTCATCCACCCCTTTCTTTTTTCCCAGCATGTATTTATTGAGCTTGAAGAGTTGTTTTTGAGTACATCAAGATCAAAGGCAGTTGCCAGCATGTACATATTTGATATTATAGTATATTTTGATATTATGCATGAGATGATATGTTTTTGAAGTATATATTGTAAATTGTAAAGAATGATTTGAATAATTTGTTTAAGATGAGATATTATTTTTGATGTTGATATATATACCTATATGTAAGTATTTTGAGAAAATATGGAGAAATTGAGAAGTATTGGTGAAATGGTGAATTGATTTTTATTGGGAGTGTTGGTTTTATGCAGGTTGTGTTTTGTTGAATTTTGGGAACGTTCAAATTATAAACAAAACTCTAGCGAATTTTTCCCAGAGATTTTCATATAAAATATTTATTTTGAATTCGTATAACAAGCAAAGAATATTTATATATTATTTATTTTATATATTAGCATTTGAAATCTTAAAATAGAAATGTGAAAATTTTTTTTAGTCAGTCTGTGATATTTTTGTACAGTATATACGTATTTTACATATGCTGAAAATATGTATTGTCTGTATATAGAGTATAAGGGGTTACAATACGAGGCTATGAGTGGTTAAGCCATGCTCAATTTTCATACCTTGAGTGAAAGTATTGTATCCCTTACATAACACAACACGGGTAAAATGTGTGTCCTAACTCACGCACATGATGCAATCTAAATGATGCAATGGATAATATCATGATAAGAAAGAATAGAATAATATAAAGACCAACAGAATCAACTTCTCTTATCCCCAGTGGAGTCGCCACTATGAGTCACCACTGCCGGCTCATTTGATCATGAGGTTGGACATTCCTCTATTGTTCCTCCATTTGCTCCTTCTCACAAACCAAAAGTGCCATCTCATCCGCAAGGCGCTGATATGAGTTACCTGGTGAGTCATCCTGTTTCATGATGATTTATGCTATATGTATGCATGATTATGTATGTTCTTACCCTTTCATTTTTTGATTCACAGCGAATGCTTGAAGAGTAAGACAAGAAACTGTAGGAAGAGTTAGCCACTAGCCGCCAACAGATCGCCTATCTTGAAAGATTGTATCATCAGTCAGAGCAAAACTTCCTAGACTTTCGGTTCTAGGGAATGAGGGATCCTAGTACTTCATCTTCTAGGGGGCCCTAAAGTGTAGACCATGAGATTCCTTCGTCTACTCTAGATAATTACTGCTATAGGCCTGAATTCTAGGGTAGAGGTTCAGGTGATCCTTCTTCAAGTGGACTTGGGATAGATGGTATGCCTCCTCCTCCAACAGGCGACGACTTTCTCATAGCTTTTTTTTATTATAGACCACCTCCTCCTTCTCCGTGATAATTGTATTAATTGAGAAAATATTTTATTATTAATAATAATAATAATAATAATGTTGATTATAATAATAATAACAATAATTTTTACTTTTTCTACAACTTTTGACTTTTTTTATTTTATCATTATTATTATTACAGTATATATAGAAATCCCTCTCACAATTCTAAATCATAAAGCACCCCCAATTTGCAAATCAAAACGTAATGCGACAACTCAAAATCTTTTAAATTTTCTTTCCTTGTGTGTCTCGGCCTGAATTATTGCTCTTTCCTTGTCAACCTCAGTGGACAAAGTAATCCCTTATATAAACCATCTTTCAATGCTATAATTCCCAATGAAAACCAAGAAAATTTCCATGAAATTTTATTTCAGTATCAAAAAATCCCTTTCAATAATTTTAAATTTTTTCTTTGATTTCAACAATGATAGAACTCAATTTGAAGAAAATTAAAGATTTATTTAAAAATATGAAAGCTATTCATTAGGAGGAAATATCTTGTTCTCAAATTAATACTTTGAAGTGCTTTCAAAATGTTAAATTAGACTATTGTTTTCTTCATGCCATGGTTTCCTTTTGGTATGTGAATTCTAGGGCATTTAAGGTAAATGACTTTGAGATATGTCCCATGATTGAAGAATATCCTTGGATATCCAAGCAATCAACCAATGTCATTGCCCATATTGATTTCCAAAACTTAACGAAAGATGCAAATGTTGTTTCAAATTTCAAAGCCCGAAGTCTTGCAATTGACTGGAGGTGAGAAAAATCTACTTGGTCCCTTGATTGACTTTTGCATTTCTCATTTAGCTCCCACCAAGGCATGGGGATGCATGCTTTGACTATGCTTGCTTGGAAAATTCTTGCTTGTTTCTCATGATGGGGACATCGTTCAACGAATATTGGATATTGTGGACCAAATGGAAGGAGGCTTGTCACCGATACCTATGATCTTGGCCGAGACCCTAGTTGGATTGGATCAATTCAAATTACAATCTTCAAGGAGATTGGCCGAAAATCCCTTGCTGCTATAGCTAATTACCTAAACTGCTCTTTTGAGTTTTCAATTTAACCTTTTTCTTTTTATTTTTATTGCTCCAATTTTTGCCTACTCTGCCCTTGCAGGTTTTCGAAACTAGCGAACAACCCTAACTTTTGCTTAGGCCACCCTCATGGGTTTTCAACCTAATGGGCATCATCATTTTTCACTTTTTTTTTTTAAAAAAAATATTTTATTGGGATTACAGATTTGGATTCAAGAGCGCCTCTACTTGCTTGATATTCCATCCATGGATTTCACCAGATATCTACCACGACATCACTCTGCTAGGAAACTATCCCATCCTGCTTCTTCATATGCCGACTGGATTGATTGGATCCGCACACACATTGCAGTCAACATCTGTTGGTTAGTACCTTCATGGAAGATTTCTCATGTCACCATTCAAACATATTTGATGTATGTTACTCTTACTGCTCTTCGTCGAGGTACTTGCTATGATCCTCATCGGTTTGATAATCAGTATGGAGCCGAGCCTCGAGGTTCTAAGTTTACTCCTGAATTGGACCTGCCTTATTTGACTGAAGCCTTCTTGGATTGGTTGAAGCAAAGCTGGCCTATACGTCACACTTATAATCTACCATAGATTTTACATTTTGTTAATTCTGTAGAAAGAACAATGTTAGGATGAAAAATAATGAACATAATAAAAGATGTTTTTTTTCCTTTTATAATTTATCATCACCTTTTGCTATTGTATTATTTATTTTACCATATTTGGTTAAATACATGAAACAGTGCACATAGATCAATTTTAATATTAACTCTATTTTATTAAATTGGGGAACAACCAAACATAAAGCATAATACACAAGATCACTCTTGTAGCCAACCAGCCCTTTTGGGTTTTCTAATTGACAATTTTCTCTCGTTTAGCTCTAATTGTTGCCTAGTCCGCCCTTTTAAATTTTCAGAACTAGTGGAATGCTCTAACTTTTGCCTAGGCCAACCTTTTTGGGTTTTCAATCTAGCGAGCTCTCCTTATTTATTTATTTACACATAAAACCTCTTCAACCTGTCCATATTCACTGGCTCATTAAATTTGTTCTCGTCCATGTCTGATATTTTGACTGCACCTTTGCTCATGACTTATTTCACAATATGTGGTCCTTCCTAACTAGGCTTAAATTTTCCTCTTGGATAAGAGACATTAAGCTTACAATGCTTCAACACTAAGTCACCGATTCTAAATTTTTTGACCTTAACCCTTCTATTGTAGGCTCAAGCTATTTTCCTTTGATATAGTTAATGATGATACAGTGCTTTCAACCTCCTCTCTTCTAATAAGGCTAACTGTGTGTATTTGCTTACTAGCCACTCTGTCTTAGGCAATTCTACTTCTAGGACCACTATTAATGACTTGATCTCTATTTCACTTGGTAACACTGCTTCCATCCCATAAACCAAGGAAAACGGTGTTATTCCAATAAGCGTTCATACTCTTATTCTATATCCACATAAAGCAAAAGGAAGCATTTTTATCAATCCATGTATGTCTCGGTCATCTTGGACAGGATCTGCTTAATTGTCTTGTTTGTCGCTTCTACTGCACCATTAGCCTTTGGCCTATAAGGGGAGGATCGATGATGATGAATTTAGTACTTCGAGAATAAGTCCTTAACTGCTCCTTGAAACTATACCTCATTGTTCGATATCACACTATGCTGGATCCCATATCTGCAGATGAGATTCTTTTTAATAAATCTAGCCATTTGCCTTGCCCCCAGCTTATTGAAAGATTTAGCTTCAACCCATTTTCAAAATTAATCCACTACTACCATGATAAAGCGATGAACGTTTGAAGCCGTTGAATGTATCTCTCCTATAATGTCGATTCCCCAAGTTGCAAAGGGCTAAGGTGAAGGCATAGAATGCAATTCTTCAGAAGGCATATGATTCAAATTACCATGCATCTGACATTGCTGACATTTTTTCACAAACTCAATGCAATCTTTCTCCATGGTTCACCAGTAGTAACCTTATCGAATTATCTTCTTAACTAAGGCTAAACCACTCATGTGTGGACCACAACTTCCTGCATGTATTTATGACATGATACATTCAGCTTTAAGCTTTCTCAAGCATCTCAAGTGCACCCCATCAGGCCATCTTTGATACAACTCTCTAAGAAAGGTGATGTATTGTAAGGAGCATCACCTTATGGCTCTTCTCTCTTCCCTTGTTGCCGCCAACGGGCATTCCTTATTCTCTAAAAATAGTCTTATGGTGTCATACCATCCATCATGGACTGTATTAGTTTCCATGATTGTCTCATATTCATAGCAAGGAGTTGATGAACTGGTCAAAACCAGAGGCTTAAGAAATAAATTTACAAGATGCAAAAAAAATATTTTTAAGTCTTTTGGAAGGAAACAGAACACAATTTTGGGTTTTGATAATTTGGGATGCAAATCTTGATTTTGGGGTATTAAAGAAATAAAACTAATATCTTTAAACTTTTGAAAAAATAAAGCAACGATTGAAGATTTTCATACTTTTGAAAAGGTGAATTGAGGTGATAAGGCTTTTAATTTAAAAGAAACAATTATGTGATCTAGCTACTGTGACAAAATAAGAGAAATTAAGAATTCAAACCTTATTTTGTAAGTTTCATCAAAATTTGCTTCTTGGATGAACAAGGTCAAAGACAAGCCTTTTTGCCTTTGAATTGCTTGAATTGTTCTCTCCAAAGTCTAATTCAATTTACTTCCAGAAGGAATTTTTAGAGTTTCACAGTTTTTCTTCTCACTCTCGGTGACAAATTTCAGTCCAATTTTCCTCCGATTTCTCCTCTGATATTTTGTGTTCTTTTTTTTATCTTATTTATAGAAGAATTCTTGATTAATTCTAGTTGCTCACAGCATACATTATTCATTAAGAAAAGGAAATTGAAACCTAATTGCATTAGGTTTCGGAAAATTTATGTCGAAAAAATTTCGCTGGTGAAAAAAAACTGCTGCGGAAAACTGCCCTGGCGAAAAAGCTGCCGCAGCGCGGGCGAAATGGGCCCACAGGCCATTTCACCAGTAGAAAATTCCTGCGGGCGAAATGCCCATGGGCCCGCGCTGACTTTCAACGATGATTTTTTCATCGCCGATTTTTTTGTTATTTTTTATTTTTTATTATTTCTGAATTTTTATTCATTTCACCATTTTTTACTAAAATAAATATTAAAATTAATCAAGATACCATAAAAATTATTTTGAACTAACTAAAATATATTGGACAACACAAAAATTAGTTTGGACTAATTAAAATATATTGGACCGGACCGGGCCAAAAATTAAGGGTTTACAATAGGGTTCTCCTATACCAAAGCCAATGTGGCTAGGGCATCGGCCATCTGTTTTTCTTCTCTTGGTAGGTGTATAAACTTACACTCCTTAAAGTTATTCTTTATCATGGTCAAGTAATGGTGGTATGGTTTTAGCTTCTCTTCTTTCAACTCCCATTCTCTATTCACTTGGGATACTACTAGCATTGAATCACCAAAGACTTGCACTTTATCTATCTTCATAATCATCAGGGTTTCTAAATAAAAAATACATGCTTCATACTCCAACATATTATTGGTTGCCCTGAATTTCAACTTCTTAAATAAAGGGATAAGCTCCTCTTCAGGTGATTCCAGTATGACCCCCAAACCTGCTCTTTTCCTATTTACTGCTCCTTCAAAATACATCTTCCATCCTTATGCTTCTATGGCCTCTAAATGTTCATCAGGGAATTCCAAGATTACCTCTTCACTATCTGGCAATGGTTGCTGAGCCAGGAATTCTGTCACTCCTCTACCTTTGATTTTTTTCCTAGTTACATACTCAATCTCAAATTCTTCCAAAATTATCAACCATCGACCATATTTTCTGATCAAAGATGGTGTCTCCCTTGAGTACTTCACTGGATCCAACCTGGAAATTGCTTGCACACTATAAGATTGAAAGTAATGCCATAACTTCTTAGAAGACCAAAACCACAACTATACAAATCTTTTCAATGATACTATACTTAATCTTATAAGGTAGGAGCTTTCTGCTCAGATAGTAGACTGCGTGCTCAATCCTTGACTCATCTACTTGGGCTAGCATAGCTCCTATCAACTCTTCCTCTACTGCTAATTATAGTAATAAAGGTTTACTGGGTTTAGATGGTTTCAAAACAGGTGGATTTAGTAGATAATCCTTTTGACATTCCTCATTCCAGTCGACTGGCTGATTCTTTTTAACCAATTTGAAGATAGGTTCGCAGATCATGGCTTTGCTATGAATCTGCTAATGTACTGTAACCTGCCAATAAACCCCTAAACTTCTTTCTCCGTCTTTGGGGCTAGCATGTCTCTGATTTCTTAAACTTGTCAGGGACAATCTCAATTCCATTTGGACCAATCACGTGTCCTAACAACTTGCCTGAAGTAACCCCAAATACACACTCATTCGGGTTTAACCTTAGCATATACTTCATTGCTATCTCAAAGAATAACTCTAAGTTTTGGAAGTATTGTTCGCTTGTATCTGACTTTACCATCATATCATCGATGTAGACCTCGACTTCTTTGTGCATCATATCATCAAATAATGTGGTAGGCATCCTTTGGTAGGTTGCTCCAGCATTCTTTAACCCAAACGGCATCACCCTACAACAAAATATTCCCCACATAGTAATGAAGGAAGTTTTGGCTTTATCCTCTTAGGACATTAACACTTGGTTGTATCCAGAAAATCCATCTACAAACGAGTGTAGCATGCTTGGGGTTGCACTATCAATAAGGGCATCTATATGGGGTAAAGGAAAATCATCTATAGGGAAGCTTTGTTCAAGTCTCTATAGTCTACACAGACCCTATTTCTTCCATCTTTCTTTGGCATGGGTACTATGTTCGCTAGCCAATTTGGATAATCTGTCACTTTAAGGAACTTTACTTGTATTTATTTAGTGACCTCTTCCTTAACCAATTCAGCCCATTCCAGTCTTAACCGTCTAAGTTTTTATTTGATAGGTTTCATGTGAGTGTAGGTAGGAATCATATGCTTAGCTATGTCTCGATTTATTCCGAGCATATCCTCATAAGACCAAGTAAAAACCTCTTCATATTTTTTAAATATTTTTTTAAATCTCTCTCTCATCAGGAGTAAGGTTGGATGCTATGCTAATGTTTTTAATATTATCGACTGTTCCAAAATTTAATGATTGTGTATCAACAGAGTTAATATTAAAAATGCTCATGTAACCATTATTTGAATATATGCAACCATCAGGAAAAACATCACACAAGTAAGCAAAATCAAACTTTATTGCATTCATTTTGGAAAAGGAAACATCATCATTCTCATACAAACCAGATAAATCAAAAGCAAAATCAAAATCATTGTTCTCAAAATCATAAAGCAGAACATCTCAAACTTTTCTTCAATCAGAGCGGCAATCTCCTCGGGAGTCTTCTCGGCTTTCAGGATAGTTTCCTTCTTTCCTTCTGGACTAGGCTCCTTGTCAGTTGGCAGGATGAGCTCTTTCTTCACTTGTTCCACCAATTCAGCAACATCAGCAAAAATCTCAAAACTTGGGATCAACTTTCCCATGAACATGACTGGCTCAGGCTTCCTTTGAAGTGGTCCCATGTCAGGAGCTTTGATAAAAATCTCTTCAAGTGTTGGGAAGCTTATCTTCTCATTTTTCTTTAGTTGAACATCTTTGCTAGCTTCTTCATATCCCAACCCTTTCTTTGAAGCTTGCGTCATAAATTCTGGAAGCTTTGTCATACCGGCCTTACCTTTTCCAAGACTAGCACCAAGAAGATAGCTCATATTATTCATCATGTTTAGGACCTTAGAGCCCACTATTCCATCATCAGAAATTGTGGCTACTTGGAAACTATTGATAGGTCTCTCAATTATTAAAGCATTGGCCACTTCATTATCCTCGGCCTCGATGACCACCGTCTCATCTCTGTTTGGGAACTTGATCTTTTGATGGAGTGTTGAAGGGACTCCACCAAGAGGATGAAACCAAGGTCATCCTAATAGTAATGCAAAAGTAATAGGTATGTCCAAAACCAAAATTCTACCATAGACATAATTCGACCAACCTTTAAAATAGCTTTGAAAGTCCCTTCAGTATACCTTTTAGTATTTTCATAAGCCCTAATGGTCACTTCGGTTGGGCTTAGATCTCTTGTTGACATAGCTAACTTTAGCAACATTTTAAGTGGGCAAACATTTATGGCTATCCCATCATCAACCATCAGACATGGAGTCCTTTTTCCTTTAACTTCTACTTTGATAAAGAGAGGGTAGATGTGATCTCTCCCCTCTTTTGGCAAATCTGTATCCGAGAATGATACCATTCCCATATCAACTTTGCTCTTCTTTTGAATATCTTCGCATTTCATCACTCCTTCAAGTTTCATAAAGTTAACCATCTCATCTGGTGCTTTGGAAGCTAAATCGGCATGCTAGCCAAAACCTTGGCCATAGATTCACAGTGCTTCTTGGAAGTGGCCAATAGGTCCCAAATACTAGCACTTACTTGGGTCCTCTTCAATTGCTTAAGAACAGTGTCATCTTCTTCTTCTTTGTTCCTAACTTCTACTTCCTTTCCTTTATTAGCTTCTACTTCCTTGGACTTGACCTTGCATAAAGCTTGCTAGATCTAGTGTTCATCATCTTTTCTTCTTCAAGTTCAGACTAGGTCCATTCCTCCTTTTTGGGTTCAAGACCATCATCACTATCACTTGAGTCCCAAAATTCATCCACAAAATAGATTGCTACTTCTTTACCAACCATAGATTGTTCAATTTTGCTAAACACCACATCTTCTTTGGTTGCTTTTCCATCTACATCTTGGAAAGAAGACATGACAAAACTTTCATGCAAACCTCCTCCAATCATGAAGGTTGCGGGTGAATGGATTGTCTTTAGTGTTTGGCTTGTTGGGCTTGGGCAATTTTTCATTATCAATCAAATTCTGGATTTCATGCCTCAACCTCACACATTTATCCATGTCATGTTCTTGCATTTGTTGAAATTGGCAAAATGCCTTAGTGTCAAAGTTATGTAGAATAGGATTAGGCAAAGGACTAGGATTCAAGGGCTACAATAATCCCTTCTTTTGTAGCTTATTGAGAACCCAAGATAGCGGCCTTTCCAATTCTGAAAACTGCCTTCTTACTCCTTGGCTAGTGGCATTAACATCAACTGCCTTTTGCATGCTTTGGTTACTAGACTAGTAGTTTCCTTTCTCATTCCTTCTTGCCGAAAATTGGTTCTTCTCCCTTTCCCACTCTTTCTTTTGCAAACCAGCTTGCAGAAGGTCCTTGAAATCCCAGATAAGTATATGTGACATTCTTTCATGAAGGCTAGGCAACGTACCTCTCACAATCATTCTAATTTGTTAGATTCATTGGGCCTCCTTTTGAGCAATGCGGCCTTATTCCTCCACCTCTTCAAATAGTCCATGAAGTTCTCATTCAACCTTTGTCTAATGGACTCCACCTCCATTAAAGTAACTTCCAATTCAGCATTGTATCCATATTGTTGAATGAAAGCTTTGTATAGTAAATCCCAGCTCTTTTCAGTGCCATCATCTAAGGTATTGAACCAATTTTGGATAATAGGATCTAATGAGAGCATGAAGTTTCTTAGAGTTTGAGGCTTAGTAGCTCGGACAGGCTGAATAGCAGTGATATATTGCTTCACATGGAGGTGAGGATTTCTAATTCCATCGAACTTTGCAAAGGATGGCATCTTAAGCTTATACAAAACCTCTTCATTTAGCTCAAACAACTTGTCAACCTTAGACATTTCTTCAGTTTTCAGCTTCTTTTCAAATTTTTTTTCCAGGTTAGAAATCAACTTCTCAATTTCTAAAGTTTTAGTCTTTTCCACGGCTGATCTTTCAACAATCTTCGGCTCCTTCTTCTTTTCTTGAGGATCTTGAAAGTATTGTGTAACACCCCTTCCCGACCTATGAATAAGCAGAGGAGGAATGCTACATCGAGATACGAGCTCTGGTTATGTCAGCTTACTTAATGTTCCTTATAAAAATTTTCCAAAAATTTTGACGGAGTCTCCCTTAAAATTCTAGGTCCCAAGTGTTGACAAAACTGATTTTTCTTATTTTTGAAAAATATTTTGTTTCACAATTCAACTCAAGCACACTCCCAATAATCCACCCTTATAACCTCAACTACAATGCTGCAAGAAGAATTCACACTTCTATATTCACAACCCAACTCAATTTAAAACCATACAGTTATTATACATTACTAGATTTACATGCTACATCAAGTTATCTCTTTGTATAGTTCAAATAAGTACATGCCAGTCTCTAATACCAAAATACAAAATGAAGAGCACCACCTAAGTTTGTTGATGACCGGCAGATCGCAGGACTCTTCTGCTCGCTACTGGCTCCTTGCTAATAACCTACGAGTTTAGAAGAAACTAAACTCGCTAAGCATTGCTTAGTGGGTACTTTAACTAATTACGAAAAATAAATAATAAAAGCATAATGCACTTTTAAAAGCAATGAGTCATATTGAAAAATAATATCACAGTAAAAACAATCCATACATGTCATATATTCAGTTATTATCATTTTATCAGTTCACTCCACAAGGTAATTTGGTAGACTAACGTATGGTAAGGAACTAACTGAAACAACTGTATATATATTCTGTGGCTATGGCCCTAAAAAAAATTGCGGACCAAGCCCTGAGGAATCTGTGGCCGAAGCCCTCGGACCGAAGTCCTATATAACTCAGGCGATTGCCCTATAAAACTCGGACCGAAGTCCTATATAGCTCGGGTTGTCACCCTATATAACTCGGACCGAAGTCCTATATTAAAGCAGCACTGCATATAGTATGATATATCATACCCTTACCCTACTCAGTACTATCCCAGATACCCAGTGGAGCCAAAATTCTCATGCCATTTCTTAATCGAATATGCATTATACAATTATCGACGTATGGTTCTTAAATTATTTCAATGTGAAATATCATATTTTGTCATTTTAATAACATATTATGCTCATTTATATGCATAAGGAATCAATTGGATTACTTTTGAAAAATGACCAAATGAATATTAGCAAAATGACCATATGAATAGTAAATTCTGGTTTTGGACTCAACTTGATCCTTATTTTGAAAAATTGTATAAAATAATCTACTTGACTAAAAACTATAAACTTTTTACAGAATTTATTTTTACATCTTAGAATAATTCCTTTAAAATTTCAGATCAAACTGGAGACAAAATCTTGGTCAAGTAGTTCACCTAACCAGACTGCTCTAGTTGCCCTGCATCCTAGCAGCAGTTCTGAATTTTGTGAATTCCGTAAATTAAATTCAATCAATGTGGTTCCAAATTATTTTTCTCAAATACTACACTCACTAAAAAACAACATATCAAAAATTAAATTGAAAAAAAATTTTCTATATTTAATTAAAAATCATACAATTCACAGAATTTCACTAATTCTAAAAAAGAAAAATTTCAAGAAAATGAACAAACAATTAGTTAAAGTACCAAACCTTGCTTTTCCTTGCTCTTCTTGTCTATTTCACTTCCTTTCATCTCTAATCTCCTTGATTTCCTATGAATTTAACATGTCACATATATAAGAACAAACTCTAGATATGAACATGATGCTACCTTATGATTTTCTAACAATCCTTTACTTATTCTTACTAATAATCACCATTTTCATCATTTCCTTTAAGCAGTTTATCATTTTTCACCATAATCATCAACTTACTAATATTTTCCCAACATGAACATAATATCAAATCTTCCTAAACATAGCCTAATACCTAATTCTAATGAAAGAATAAGACTTAGGATGGTATCTTACCTTATTTCCTATTGAATTTCACTTGAAAAATGGCTTAGACTTGAAAATTTTCTCCTTGAAAATGGAAGGGAGGGGGAGCACGACCTAAGGAAGAAGAAAAGTGGTGATGGTGGTGTCTTTTTGATCCTTACTTGTGTTTGGAAGACCAAAAGTAGTTGTTTATAATTTAATTTCCATTTAATTAATTTGTTTATTTTCAATGGCCATGATTTGTCCAACCCATTTGGACTTAATGGCTAGGATTTGGCCACTTGAAAGTGGCTTTTTGATCTTTTAAATTTTTCCCCCAAAGTTATATTTAATTACAAAATCGCCCCTCCGGTGGAAATGTCCAAAATGCCCTTGTCGAAAAATCGCCCGTAACTTACAAACCGTGCATTTTAGGAAAAAATCGTGCGCCACCGTTGCGACCCGATTAATCCTGAGAACACATTTATGGCATCCGTTAGGGTCACTATTAGGAACCGACACAACTTTTTAACAAATTACTCTTAGGTCCTCAGCCTTTCGAAAAATTACCTTTAGGTCCCGTAGACTTCACGGGCCTCCTTCTCACACCGATTTTGTTTTTTGCTATCTCGAGCCTCTATTTAACCACTTATTTATGTCCTTCTTGCCTAATACTCGACTACCTAAACTTTGGGATGTGACATATTGAGCCTAGTCATCATGACTACCTTGTCATTATCAAAAGCTACTTCACCAACTTTTGCCTTTCTTTTGTCTTTCTTGTTGCTTGCAGATGCTTCAGTAGTGTTCCCAACAAACATTGCAGCCATTTGACTCTTCATAATCTCAGCTAGGGCTCCCTTTAGTTCTTCCATTTTGACTTCAAGGGCATCATCCAACATCTTTTGAATCTGCTCAGGTTTGATTGCTGTTGGTGAGAAGCTAACTGAGTTGCTGTTGGATTCTTTATCTCAGGCATAGGTCGGATTATCGTAGGCTTTTAAACTATTGTAATCCAGGGTTGTGAGCCAAAGAGGATTAATGATATGAGATGCAATTGTATGTATGCATCTATGCACAAACAACAAACAAACAAAGATAATTAGGACATCCCTTCCAACCTTGTAACTTTCACACATGAATGTTGAGTCTCCTTTCCTAGGTATATGGTTAACAAAATACCAACATGGGAATCTTGTTTTCGAATAATTCCCTCAGATGATTTTAACCAATAGTTATATTTTTGAATATGAAAATCAGTTCATAATAATTCCTGTTAATTAGGTTTTAATCCATTCAACCAACTAAAGCAGCTTTTATGCTATATCAGATTAAAACTAAATTAAGAGGTTTATTATAAATAGATTTCTCACTTGAAAAAGTAACTAATGATTCATGCCAAAAATAAGCCCATGATAAATCATTCTTAGTATAAACTAGGCTCACAAATGATTTTTGGTATTTTCATAACTGACCTAAATATTCATAAGCTCTTTAAAAAGGTTGTGAAATAATCCTGTTTCTAAGCCCATTGTAAAAAGATTTTAGAAAAAATGGATTTTGGGCTTTGTATTTGGGTCATGAGACAAGAATTTTTGGCTTATTTTTAGAAAATTTTTATGTCTAAATACCATTTGAAAAAATTTTAAAATAGCTTTAGTCTTTTGGATTTAGAGAAAAAAAATTATTTGAGCTCACAATGTAATTACGTCATATTAGAAAAAGAATAAACCAAAGAAGCCATGTTTTAAACCAAGATAAATTAACGATAGTCAAACAATAAGCATTTGGGGTAAAAACCTAAGGAAAGTAACTAGGCCAACTACACGAGCTTAAGTCTTTGGATTGAAAAGCTTAGGTTTCCATAACAAGTTATACCAAAAGGTACAAGGCTATGAGTGGTTATGCCATGCTCGATCTCCATACGTTGAGTGAAAGTATGGTATCCCTTACATAACACAATACGGGTAATACGGGCATCCTAACTCATGTGCATGATGCAATCTAATATGATGCAATGGATAATATTATGACAAGAAAGAATAGTATAATATAAAGACCAATGGAATCAACTTCTCTTATCCCCAGTAGAGTCACCACTGTGACCAGAGATTTTTTACCCTACTCCCATGTGGAATAGTTCTTGCAACTTCAATATTGTTAGGCTTGGGTCCTTAGAGAACACGGTCCTAAACCTGGAGATAATGGAGTCACCACCCGGATGGTCAGGGAAAAGGATCTCCAACCCCTATTGGGATCAGAAAGTTGGGTACGTGTGGGGAAGGTGATAAATGACCTATCACCCCCACAGTGCCCAGTTCATTAGAACCGGCCTCCTTTTTAGGTCTTAATATTATAAAACTCTTAAATATAATGATATTATCCATATTACATGTGATCATAAGAATAAATAAATACTTTATTAAAAATCATAGCAATGTCCAAATAAAACAAATAAGTGGACACTCATCCAAGGATGGAAACATGCCCTTACATTGTCCAAGGTCTAAAACTAAATAGGACACCCACCAAAAGGTGGAAATATATCCTTTACATTAATCCCAAAATATGAAAATAATTAATGAGGTACCCACAAGGTGGAAACATACCTCTTACATTATAAAAAAATAAATTAAACCAATAAAAGACATTCAACCATTCATAATGAAAGTAAACCATTCATTATAAGTCATATAAAGATCAAGATATGAAGATGTAAACTAAGTATGTAAAGCAGGATTCAAATAACAATTAATGACTAAATATACAAGCTACGGTTTTATGAATTATGGTTTAGGAAAATACAATTAGGGTTTACGATTTCCCTTTTTTAAAAATAGGATTATGGTTCTAAAGTTTTATGGTTTATGTTAAAAAACTAGGGTTTTAGGGTTTGGAGAAACTAATATTATTATAATTATTTTTTAAGTATTAAGCTACTGTAAAGATTTTGAAAAATAGAATTAATTAGGGTTTAGGGCTCATACCATGCAATTAGGGTTTTAAAATTTATAAGTTAAGGTTTAGGAAAAAATAACAATCAAAGTTTTGAGGTTGAACAAGCTACTGTTAATAATATTTGAGAAAAATTAAGTGACATCACAAAAAAAAAACATTAAACAAAGCTATTAGCATGCTAACTAAATAATCATGTATTTGGAAAAATTCATGGTACTAGGCTACCGGATTCAATTTTAAATAAAGATTATGCATGTTCCACGTTAAAACTATCAAAAGTATGTTATAATAAATTGATTAAGAAAAACCGTGGTTTATTGTCTCCACCACAATTGCACCATTGTAATTCTGGGGAAGCTTTGATCAAGACAACACAACCATTGCCATGTGGATGGGAGTGTTCTTTTTGTTCTTAGCTACTTTGGGTCGCTTCAAAGTTCAAAAGTCCAATAGTAATTCTTGAGTAATTTTTATCGTCCCTATTTTGTGTTTAAGACTACTATTTATAGAAATTTAAAATAAAACCTAATATGTTAAGGAAGTTAAAATTATTTAGGAAATTAATTGACATTTTTGAGTAAAAATAGAATTTTGGCAAAAATTGGCCAATACGCTAGCACGGGCTGTTGAGACGCAAGCAACGGACGAGCAACGAGGCTGGAACACGAACAATCAGGAGACTGCCTTGCCGCATGCCACATGCCGCGCACGAATTGGTCTGTCCCATTTTTTTTAATTTTTTATAAATTTAATTTTTTTAAAAAGAAAATAAAAGAAATAATAAATAATAAAATAAGTATTAAAATAATCAATAGATACTAAAATAAATAATAAATACTATAAAAATTATTTTGGACTTTTTTTAAAATATTAGACTGGACTTGGTAAAAAATTATTGGTCTACATTAACTTGGGTTCAGAACTCAAATCACTTTTCTTCGAGTCTAGAAGTCAATCCGGGTCCAGAACCCAACCCTGTTCCAACCTTGGGTCTAGAACCATCCTTGTCCAAAATAAGCTCAAACTAATGTTGCTTTTCACTCTTTGAAGAAATTCCAAATTGTTCAAGCAGGGGGCAAGCTATAGACCCTTACATTTGACCCTTAGTTGGCACAATCCTAATTAAACAATGCCAAAATAAATTTAATTGGACTTTAAAAGATTTAAACCTAGTTTATAAATTTTAAATAAGTCGGTCCGGTGTGAAATTGCATAAATTCAATTGATTAAATTTGAAAAACCCTAAATTAAGTTTGTTCAACCAAAATTAAAAATGTAAGGTGCAAAAAATAAAAATTACATTATTAATTTTAGCTGGGAGGCCTGGGTCAACTTGAGCCATTGCTCATGTCGACCTGGCTCCTCTGGGTCAACATTAGTAAGGCTTATGTCGACCTGTTGCCCAGATCGACATAGTTTTAAGTAGTTGTAGGCCGACCAGCTTCCTAATTAGCTTAGAATTCGTTTAAAAAATGGATTAGCAAAATTAAGTTTAGGTTTTAATAAGTTTTTTTGCTTATAAATAATAGGTTTTGAATGCCATTAAGGAGGCAACAACAACAATAAAAAAGACGGTAACATAATCCAAAAGAATCAAAAAGTAACCATCAACATTGAGCAAGAGTTGTAATCAACAAAAGTTCATCAATAATCCATTTACCAAAGGCAGTGACCATAGCCTTTGGGTGTTGCACAGCCTGAAACATCCAGTGTTGTAAACAACAACTTTGGATCAATAACCATTTTGTTGGAGCCTTCAACGCTGGTTTTGCATACTAAACTTAATTTACTTAAGCTTTCAGTAGTCATAACATGTTTTTCTTTTTAAATATTTCATTTGTTTGTTTTAATATTAATTTTCCAGTAGCTTAAAATTGTTTAATTGTTCTCTTGTTTTTCAATAACCATAAAATATTTTTTCCAAAACCCTAAACTGTCACATCCATAATTTTGGAGATATAAAATTTTATATATACTCAATATATATATCTAGAGTATATATATAACATATACATATGGGATATTAATTGTATATGTTGGATTAATACATTACATACTTAATATTTAATACACATATAAGGTACATTTAATGTGTATATAAGATACACATTACTTGTGCATATGTGTAATATCCCAAATTTTTGAAAAGTTCTAATTTTTAAAAATTTGATAAAATAAATTATTATTTAAATGGATAAATTAAATTAATGGTTTTAAATGAAAAATGAAGGGGTTTTAAATGAAAAAGTGGAACATATATGTAATATATATGTAACACCCCCATACTCTATATAAGTACTATACATATACCTAGTATACATACAATACGTATATAAAGTATAAGAATGTCACTTTTCGTTTTACTTTAAAACCCTTTATTCAAGTTCAAGCGATATTACATTAAATTAAAGAACATTTACGAAAATCATTATTCTTATAAAAATACAACATAATTAAAATCACATATGTATGCATCACCTTCTAGTTGGTCTCGAGACACTCTTACCCTTCTCGTGGCATCACAGCTAGACTTCCAGATCAACCGCATAAATACCTGCGTGATTAAACATCCGCGCTAAGCCCGAAAGCTTAGTAGTACAACTAAATAATAAAATACACTTTACCAAAATTATCATACCTCATATGTTTAGCATTATGTTTTATTGTTCTCTTACCACGTTTTCTTTTCTCAATGCATTCTTCATAAGTTCCCACTAATCTCATATACATAAACATATACATTAATTCAACCAATTACCATTCAAAGACCTATTCAACACCTTTATGAAAGAAATTCTCACAAATTCCATATTCATATATATATTTTACACATCATACTTTATTTTTATAAAATCATATATCAAGAAAGTCCCTCAAAACATATTCACCTTCAATACATCAATGCACATATTACAAAAGCATACCTCATAACATTATTTTATCGACAATTCATTAAACATGAATCATCCTTCCAATAAAGACAGTTATAGATCTCATTATTCATTTATTTCAACATTTAAATATCACATTGACAACAAAGACAGACTCGGGCCCAAACAACACACTAATATGTTATTCCAAGTTCAGAGTTACTGCTTTGGTTCATAATCACAATAATCAAGCCCGTAGGCATCATATATCAATAACTCTATCCATGGATAGTGTAACAAACCCAGTCTCTTGGACCATCAACTCGACATGAGGAGATCCTCAACCCGGCAAGACTGTTACCTGTAACAGACCCAGTCTCTTGGACCATCAACTCGACTAACCTCGAGGAGATCCTCAACCCGGCAAGACTGTTACCAATCATATATCTCATAATCATAATTATCATAGTGTAATAGACCCAGTCTCTTGGACCCTCAACTCAACATGAGGAGATCCTCAACCCGGCAAGACTGTTACCTTTCATTTTATAGGCATGCCTCCAAACTCAGAACTCTGAAAATGAATAACATATCAGACACACAATTCATCTATTATTTCATTATCAATTCTCATCATCATCTAGGCAAACATACCCCACTTAATTCAATTGAATCATCATAGCCAATCACAATGGCTTCATATCACATTTGAATTATCATAGCCAATCACAATGGCTTCACATCATATCCTTCACATTATATATATATAGCATCATTGAAATTCACAAGATTCACAATGCATAATACATAACATTGTTCATATAGTATCATAAGCATCATCATTATCACCAAATCATATTGATCAATTCATCACTCAAATATACATAATCAATGGCATTTCACATACCTTTCTCAATGATCATTATATCCTCCACATTTCCTATCTCATCATTGATATATACATAACAATTTATGTTATTCATAGATTTAGAATCTTCCATATACATTTGGTTGGATCATTATTATTTTAAGTGTGTTTAGGTACAAAAGACATTTGAAGATCCAACAATGTATGAAGAACAAATAACAAACACAAAAGCTAACACCCTCAAGGGACACGGCCAAGCTTGTGGCCGTGTCTCTCAACACAAACATCCAGTAGCCAACACACTCAAGGGACACGGCCAAGCTTGTGGCCGTGTCACTCAACACCAAATTAGGCAGTAGCAAACATGGGCAATGGACACGGCCAAGCCAGTGGCCGTGTCTCTTCACACAAAAATCCAGTAGCAGACACGGGCAAGGGACACGGCCTTGTCTCTCAACACAACATAGGCAGTGGCAAACACGGTCAAGGGACACGGCCAAGACAGTGGCCATGTCTCTCCAAAAATCATCCAACACGGCCCCATTTGCCCTAACTTGGCCGTGTCTCCCATAACTTGGCCGTGTTCTTCAATGATTTAAAGATCAAATACTTCAACATTCATTCAAACCCTTCCAACTTCACACCACCACCCTCTTAAACATTATCTTTATTTACATTTATCAACTTCCTATCACTTTAACATTTATATATCTTCATTATATTCTCATAATAATCAATATATATATATATATACATCACTATAAACAATTACCCAAAGTACCAATTCATTTATACTAAACTCTAACTCAACAATCCATCATCATCCTCACTATTATCTCCACTTATCATCATTTAGATATCAATTCAATACATTTACATACTTCAATCTTTTATTATCATCACCTTACACACCAATTATGTCAAACCTAGCCTCAATCCAAAAGAAATCCAAACAAGAAGATAAAGACTTATATATATGTATAATCACATAAATCAACTTAAAGGATAGGTACTTACTTGAATATGTTGCCAAATCTTCATCTCCATCTTCAATACTCTTAAAATCCTTAAGAAATTTGATGAAGATCATCACCTCTCTCTATCTCTCTCTCTCTCTCGTGCAAGAACCAAAAAGGGGAAGAAGAAGAAGAAAGAAAAATATCTTTTCCTCTTCTCACGATAACCATATATATATATATATAATAATAATAATAATAATAATACCATTAAATCTCCACCTCACAATTCCTTTGACTTTCTTCTTCTTTTTCTTTTTGTCTTTATCATCATTATTATTACTATTAACTAATTATACAAATATATATATATATACACCACTCACTTTTCCTACACCATTTTATATTCCATGTATATGTGATGTATATGTAAGGATATGTATATGTCACATATATATTGCATTTATATTTCCCAAATCTTCTCTTCACTTCTTTTCTCTTTCCCTTCAATACACACATTGAATCCAAATACAACAATAACCCCAACACTTTTAGGGCATACCTTGGGATATTACAATTCTCTCCCCCTTAAATAATTTCGTCCTCGAAATTATCTAACACAATAACAACCCAATTAGAACAATTCACCATCTTACTTTCATATGAAGATAATCATATCTTACATTATAATTTTATCAAATCTTATAATTTCTACTCTCCCCCTTAGAGATAATCATCTTCTCTGAAATTCATAATTCATCCTTGTATAGGTATATAAATATATCTTTACGTCATATTACTTTCTCAACAAAACAATCAAGATGTCTCATAACATCTCCAATGAATTTTATCTTTGTATTTGAGTCAGACTATCACATTATCTCTTTATAAATATCCTCTTAACTTTAACCTCAAAAGTCACTAATTAATATCTTAGCATTAATTATTCCGTTCTTACAATCACTTTCAAAATAAATATTTACCAAACCTCATTGAATAACAATATCCTTACCTTCTTTAGCTTGCTTCTCACTTAATATAAATGTTAACACAATGTTTTTAAACTTACTTAACAGGTAAACAACATTTCTCTTTTTCTCACCATGTACACTTGATATAATTCAATTTATTTATGTTCATTCATATGTCTGAATATTACATCATACACATTACCATTTCAATTTTACACTCCTAGTACAACTGTACATATTAAATCTCGATATTGACTCGCAACTTTAGCGAAATCTAAATCAATCGATCTATCTATCACAATATACTAACATTTCAACCTTATTTGATTCAAATCAACAATTAGCTTATCGAAATTTATCATGGAATTTCACCATATATACATATATATAACCTAAGTTCATTAGGTCAAACTTATATTCAAATTCTAATCTTTCCAAATTCATATATTCAATCAATAAAAATCATGTTTATACATATACATTTCATTATTTCAATAATTATATCATCATTTCTTATACTCATTCCAAATTTATCAATATAGCCAACAACTATAACTTCATAAACGAGCTTTCCCCCCAACCAGGTTGGTTGCCCACTGGGCCTCAGGCCACTGCCAATCCCAGGGGTCCGCAGGAGGCAGATAGGTCCGTTCATTTATCTTTTCACAATTCATTTCTCAAAATCAATTAGGCACTATACCTCAATTATAATTTATTTCCAACATCATTGCCAATAATCATAGTTTCTCATTACATCAAAATAGTATACACGTATATCATTAATTATATTGAACATCTCATTATTCATTCATATCATCTAGTTATGCTTCAATCATATCTTTTAACCGATATGTCTAGAAACATAGTTATCAATCTCACCAAAACTGTACTACAGTTATACCATCTCGATTTAAATCTGAAGATAATAAAACTAACCAATTTATCACACTAGCCAAGTCATATGACCATGATATTCTAGCAATCACACTTGGGGTTTACAAATCAATATTGTTCTTCTATTATTTGATTCCAACTTTTACAATTATAATGCTAAATTGCATCACAAAAATTATATATATATATTCTCCAAATTTTATTACACCAAGAGTTAACACATTTTAATTCTATCTCAAAACAGTTTGCTCTTGATGATTTGATCATCGTTAACCCAACTCATGTTCACTAATATTATCTTTAACATTTCCTATACCCCACCTTCAATCAGATACAAATCTTACATAAGTTTCATTCATTACTCCATTTCCAATCCATCTTTTCTAAGAATTTTCAAATACCATATTCTTTCCTTACATTTCCTTATTATATGCTTATACATAAAACATTTCCACACACAACCACTTTGAGTTCCAAAACATCTTACAATAGCCTCATTTAGTTATTGCCATAATAATCTCACTATTCAATATTACCCAAATCCATTTTTATCTTCTGTTTCATCACATAATCTATAGCTTAAATTAAGATTGAATCTCTATTAGATCTACTACTATATGCAATCTCATTTCTAATACCATTAAACATGTAATGGTATAAAATAATAAACATATTATATACACATTCATGTCAAAAAGTTCATTTCACCAATCCTCTTTATATAAACACATAATTATACAATTTATTAAATTTCTCTTTTGCATATAGTTTATACAAATTTAATATATTTATCACTTTCTTTTGACTATTATCATTCCCATTCTTTTAACATAACTTAATTTATTCATTAACCTCAATAAATATATACATTCTACTTATCATATTATTTCACAAAAATCTTAATCACATTTCCAATGTGATGTCTCTCTCATATTTGTTTTTAATACCTTTAACACATCTTTCATAACTATTTCATCCTTTCCAATCAAATTACTTATAGTACTCATTTTCATTTGCTCAATTCCTTTTCTTTACTTTCAAACCAAATTTTCTTACTATCAATCACATCCCCTCAATTCCTAATACCTTCATGTGCACTAATATTCATTTCATATATCTCATGTATTACATACATTAAATTATCAATATTTACTTGGTCTTTATCCACATTCCATTTAAAACTATAAATTTCCAACTTACTAATTTACTTAAACTTCAATTTATTCATCTCACTCTCTTAATATCAATTTAAAACATCTTCTATGAATATACCACCAAGCAACACCAAAACATATATGTTTCACAATTATTGAGCTCATTCCAAAAATCTAAATATCCCATATTACCACCATTAACATGAGCTTCCACAATATTCAAACATCTCACATTTCTAATATTGAAATCACCATGTTTGTATTAAAATAACAATACAAACAACACCAATATCTCTTTGTACTTAACCAACATCATCTCTTTTTCCTTTAAACAAAACCTTAAATTTGCCTATCCACACCTTAATTTATCACACTTAATCTATATCAATCAACTCATTCAATATTTCACCATACTATTATCATTTAAACAATATATCTTTCCATATTACCCATTCAACAGTATTTACTCTTTCCAAAAATCCCAACATAAAGTTTATTAAAAAGAGATTCAAATATTAGAGGATATATTACATACTTTAATTCTTAATTTTGTTTCTACTCATTTCCAACTTTATTCTTCTAGCCATTTCTTTATAAATCAAACACATATCAATAATCAAACTTTTTACTTATAACTCCATATCATTTCTTTATATCACAATCACCTCTCGATTATCAACATTTCAAAATTTACTTTCATATGAAACCTAATTTACATACTATCATTTATCTCATGTAATTCAAATACATCACAATTCACATAATGCCACGTTCGAGACCAACCTAGGTGTGAATGCATATGCATGTATTACAAATTTCATTTCAAAACTTTTCTTTTTACTTTTACTTAGGC
Source organism: Garcia nutans (assembly GCA_947685225.1). Classification (NCBI taxonomy): domain Eukaryota; kingdom Viridiplantae; phylum Streptophyta; class Magnoliopsida; order Malpighiales; family Euphorbiaceae; genus Garcia; species Garcia nutans. Next base: position 6,063,916 of record CANTUV010000003.1, on the reverse strand, counting down.
CGAGAATCTCGAACCTAAGCTCTGATACCAAAATAATTGTAACACCCCCATACTCTATATAAGTACTATACATATACCTGGTATACATACAATACGTATATAAAGTATAAGAATGTCACTTTTCGTTTTACTTTAAAACCCTTTATTCAAGTTCAAGCGATATTACATTAAATTAAAGAACATTTACGAAAATCATTATTCTTATAAAAATACAACATAATTAAAATCACATATGTATGCATCACCTTCTAGTTGGTCTCGAGACACTCTTACCCTTCTCGTGGCATCACAGCTAGACTTCCAGATCAACCGCATAAATACCTGCGTGATTAAACATCCGCGCTAAGCCCGAAAGCTTAGTAGTACAACTAAATAATAAAATACACTTTACCAAAATTATCATACCTCATATGTTTAGCATTATGTTTTATTGTTCTCTTACCACGTTTTCTTTTCTCAATGCATTCTTCATAAGTTCCCACTAATCTCATATACATAAACATATACATTAATTCAACCAATTACCATTCAAAGACCTATTCAACACCTTTATGAAAGAAATTCTCACAAATTCCATATTCATATATATATTTTACACATCATACTTTATTTTTATAAAATCATATATCAAGAAAGTCCCTCAAAACATATTCACCTTCAATACATCAATGCACATATTACAAAAGCATACTTCATAACATTATTTTATCGACAATTCATCAAACATGAATCATCCTTCCAATAAAGACAGTTATAGATCTCATTATTCATTTATTTCAACATTTAAATATCACATTGACAACAAAGACAGACTCGGGCCCAAACAACACACTAATATGTTATTCCAAGTTCAGAGTTACTGCTTTGGTTCATAATCACAATAATCAAGCCCGTAGGCATCATATATCAATAACTCTATCCATGGATAGTGTAACAAACCCAGTCTCTTGGACCATCAACTCGACATGAGGAGATCCTCAACCCGGCAAGACTGTTACCTGTAACAGACCCAGTCTCTTGGACCATCAACTCGACTAACCTCGAGGAGATCCTCAACCCGGCAAGACTGTTACCAATCATATATCTCATAATCATAATTATCATAGTGTAACAGACCCAGTCTCTTGGACCCTCAACTCAACATGAGGAGATCCTCAACCCGGCAAGATTGTTACCTTCCATTTTATAGGCATGCCTCCAAACTCAGAACTCTGAAAATGAATAACATATCAGACACACAATTCATCTATTATTTCATTATCAATTCTCATCATCATCTAGGAAAACATACCCCACTTAATTCAATTGAATCATCATAGCCAATCACAATGGCTTCATATCACATTTGAATTATCATAGCCAATCACAATGGCTTCACATCATATCCTTCACATTATATATATATAGCATCATTGAAATTCACAAGATTCACAATGCATAATACATAACATTGTTCATATAGTATCATAAGCATCATCATTATCACCAAATCATATTGATCAATTCATCACTCAAATATACATAATCAATGGCATTTCACATACCTTTCTCAATGATCATTATATCCTCCACATTTCCTATCTCATCATTGATATATACATAACAATTTATGTTATTCATGGATTTAGAATCTTCCATATACATTTGGTTGGATCATTATTATTTTAAGTGTGTTTAGGTACAAAAGACATTTGAAGATCCAACAATGTATGAAGAACAAATAACAAACACAAAAGCTAACACCCTCAAGAGACACGGCCAAGCTTGTGTTTTTAAATATGTTTTGCTATAATGTAAATATGTTTTTAATGATATTAGTAAACTTAAAACACTAATTTAAATGGCTTGATATGGTTTTTCAAAGTTAAAGAGAGGTGAAGCTTAATTTTGGGATTTAGTTTAGAGTGATGTTTAATTATGGTTTGATGTTGAGAATACCTTAGAATGTAATATTAAATGATTATGTATGATCACATTTGGTATAGGCATTGAGGGAGGTTGATTTGCTTCATCCAAGTGGTGAAGGGCAAGTTGGAAGGATAGGATTGGAGGTTGTGTTAAGCTTGCTTTGGGTTGCAAGTGGAGGTATGTACAAACTTTGAATATATTGTTTATATTTGCATGACATTTGGACTTAACACATTTTGGTTGGAAAATGTGTTAAGCTACTTGGTTGATTGATTGTGTATGAATAATATGCTATGACATTTGTAATGTCATATATGTGTTAAATGCATTGTGAAAAACCATTGATAATGGCTAAATTGTGTAGAATTTGAAATATGTATATTATGTGAAAATACCCAAAGTAATTGGGTAATGTGTTGTGAATGCAAAAATGAGATATGTGGAATAATGAAATGAATTGATATTGATAAAAATGAGAAAAGTGAGAAAGATGAGAAAGATGTGAAAAATGAGAAAAAATGAGAAAAAAAATGTGAAAATAAGGCAATGTGCCTAGATTGAATATGTGACAATGAGAAATAGATTAATAATGAGAAAAATGCATAAATGAAAAAAAAAAGAGAAAAAGATGATATAATAAGGCAATTTGCCTAGTTTAATCATGAGAAAATGAGAAAAGTTTTGATAAAGGAATTATGAAAGAATTTGATAATGAGAAATATGAATAAAATGTGTGCCTAGTATGTTATTCAATTTTCAGAGTTCTGGGTTTGGCGGCATGCCTATGATTTCCTACGGGCTAAACGCTGGAATGATAAAAAGACTGGGTGGTAAGCCATGTAACGCCCTTATATCCTATATACGTACAAAACATATTTCTAGCATATGTAAAATACTCATATACGGTACAAAAATGTCATAGACGGATTTACAATTTTTTTTTACATTTCCAACTTAAAATTTCAAATTCTAAATATATAAAAATTAAATAGAATATAAATATTATTTACTTGTTATAAGAACCCAAAATAAATAATATATATATAAATCTCTGGAAAAAATTCATCAGAATTTTGTCTGTATTTTTGATATCCCAAAATTTAGCGATTACTCAACCTGCAAAAAGAAAACACTCCCAATAATTTCCAATAACCCTCTCAACCATACTTCTCAATTTCACCAATTTTCTCAAATATTTATACATATAGATATATATAATTTAAAATAAACTTACTCTCCCATTTCAAATACATTGACCCAAACATTCTTTATAATATACAATACGTAAAATTCAAAACATAATATATTATGCATAAAACTCAAAATGTACAATAATATAAAAATATATACATGTTGCTGGCAGTGTTTCTGATCTCGACAGCAACTCTACAAGCTCAACTACAAGTCTAGACCCGACTTAGTCTAGAAGAACTCTCTTGCTCAACTGGGTCTACCCTGTCACCTGCGCGATGGAAACAATCGCGCTAAGTCGAAGCCTAGTAGTACAAACTTTGATAATAACAATATAACTCAATGCAATACCAAATGCACAATGCATATAGATGTCACATCAATCCACTTTCTTATATTTTTCAAATAATTCATAAGCACAACTCAACATTATATTACTCAATTGTATCATAATTCATAATTCACAGTAAAACAAAGACAAGAATGGACCCAAAAAGGATCTAATATGCTATTCAAATTTTAGAGTTACTGCTTTGGTCCATAATGACACCATGTTTCTAGCCCCGTAGGCAATATATATATTCATGGATAATGTAACAGCCCCAGTCTCTTAGACCTCAACTCGGCTAGACCCTTAGGCCCTAGTATCTTGGTCCTCAACCCGGCTAGACTGCTATAGTTTTTGAGGCTTACGACCCAGTCTTTTCACCCCAAAAACATCATATTTATCAGCTGGCCTAGCTTATGACCCAATCTTTTCACCATTCCAGCGTATAGCCCATAGGCAATCATAGGCATGATGCCAAACCCAGAACTCTGAAAAATTGAATAACATAATAGGCACACAATTTATTCATATTTCTCATTATTAATCTCTTTCTCATTTTTACATATTCAATCTAGGTACATTGCCTTATTTTCACATTTTTTTTCTCAATTTTCTCATTTTTTTCACATCTTTCTCATTTTTCTCATTTTTCTCATTTTTATCAATATCAATTCATTTCATTATTACACATATCTCATTTTTGCATTCACAACACATTACACAATTACTTTCGGTATTTTCACATAATATGCATATTTCACATGTTACACAAATTAGCCATTATCAATGGCTTTTCACAATGCATTTAACACATATATGACATTACAAATGTCATAGCATATTATTCATACATGATAAGAATGTTTTTATACTTGTTTTTAATATGATTTCTATGTATTTTTAGCTAACGTTTCATTTGATTTAAGTGTTTATTTTAGGTCAAAGTGCAAAAACTCCCTTGGATGATCAAAATAATGAAGAAAAAGTATGAATCAAGCAAGACATGGCAAAGCCAAAACTAGCTTGGTCGTGTCCCTCAAAGAAGCTTCAAGATAGTAGCTGACACGGCCAGGTGATGTGCCCAAGTCACTGGCCGTGTCTCACCTAAGGAGCAAAACAAAAGGCACCAAGCAAAGAACGAAAGAAAAGGAGCAGAAGCTGACACCATCAGGTGACACGGCCAAGCCAATGGCCGTGTCACATAACACGGCCACAAGCTTGGCCGTGTCACCCATTTAAACCAAAGAAAGAAATTGACAAAATGGCAAGCAGAAGGTGACACACCCAAGTGACACTGCCAAATCACTAGCCGTGTCAAATGACACGGCCAGGAGCTTGGCCGTGTCACCCCATAAAGCCAAAGAGAAAAGAAAGAAAGGAAGGAAGGCAGTGATGGACACGGCCAAGTGGCTTGGTCGTGTCCCAAAGAAAAAAAATGAGAGACACGGCCAAGCCATTTATAGCTTGGCCGTGTCACCTAGAAGAAAACAAGGAAAGAAAGGGGCAGAAGGTGACACGGCCAGCAAGCTTGGCCGTGTCAGCTAGGGCAACTTTGAAACTTTGAGATTCTTTTGCAGACAAGTGGGAAATAAAGAATAGTTTTGGTCAAAAGTAACATTAGACAAAAGAAAAGCTTGCCTAATTTGAGGAAAAGAAAGATTGAACAAAGGGAATGTGGGAGACAAGGTGAGTTGGAAGATTGACTTGAGCTTTGGAGGGAAATAAAAAGAGAAGAAGAGGGAGTTTTTGGGGGATTTTTCTAGAGCTTGAAACAGGGGGAGCTGGAACAAGGGAGAAAGGAGCCAACAACTAAAACAAAGAGGAGGGTTTTGAGCTGAGTTTGAAGAAGGAGATACACCTTGTACAAGCCCTAAACCGAGAATCAAGGATTGAAGTGAAGAAATACAAATTATTCGTCATGGATTGTTTGGTTTCTTTTACTCATTTATCTTGCTCTGTTTTTCTGGTCTTGAACATGAACTAATTCCTTCTCTATCTAGATTTTGATGAACCTTAGCTTATTTGTATGGATTGAATAATTATATTTAGTTGAATCATTTGATTGAGTTATTTTATTCTTATGATGCTTAATGATTTAATTTCAATTGATAATAGCATGCTTATTGATTGGTTGCAATTTTCATATTATTGACTTGAGAAAGCTTGATATGAATTGATTACTCATAAGGGTTGAGGATTGATTGTGGCGCTAGAGATAGACTTACAAGATCCTTTGGTTTATAGTTCCTTGTTCTCAATGCATGATCTACTTAATTGTGTTTTGAGAAGAGATTCCGGCATTCTACTTAGTGATTAGGGATTAATTCACTCGAGAGAGGTTTTAGTCTAATTTAGAGGAATGCCGATTCAACTCTATTGAATGATTTAACTGAATTGATTATTCATAAATATCATTGAGGCTGGGGGGATTCAATATCTGGATAGTATCATTATCATCACTCCTATTTGCATAACATTTAATCTCCCCTTACTTCCAGTTATTAAATTAGTTATTTTTAATTACAAAGCATCACACAACTATTAATTTGCTAAACAACGGTTAAGGTTTGAACTAGTACTTGGCCTTGTCCCCAGTGGAATGATAACTTACTCACTATTATATTACTTGGGGACCCGGCACTTGCGGTATAGCCATAGCGCAGCTCGCGCACACCAAGTTTTTGGTGCCGCTGCCGGGGACAACGGATTCAATATTAGTAATATAATAAAAACTGTTGATTTAGTTTTATTTTCATTTGTTTTTTACATTGGTTCTTGCTTGTCGATTATCATTTTAGGTATCCCTTCTTGTTTATGACCAGAGGTAACTCATCCCAATTTTTTGAGTTAGACCCATAGCTAGAAAGAACATTAAGGAGAAAGCGAAAAGAAGAAAGGGAGGCAGTTTTGGAAGATGCAGAAACAGAAATAAATATGGAAATAGACGAAGAAGAAGAGTTTGAAGTGATGGAAGGAGCTGGACCAAGAACAATGCAGAAGTTTGCTAAGCCTAATCTCAATGGAGCTGAATCTAGTATCCGGAGGCCGACAGTTGCTGCAAACAACTTCTAAATAAAAGCAAATCTAATTCAAATGGTGTAGCAGACTTGTCAATTCGATGGGTTTCCTGATGAAGATCCTAATGCACATATTGAAAATTTTCTGGAGATATGTGACACATTCAAGATAAATAATGTCTCAGATGATGCAATTAGGCTGAGGTTGTTCTCATTTTCCCTTAGAGATAGACCAAAGTGCTGAAATCTTTTCCTCCAGGAACCTTCACCACATGGGGTCAGTTGGCAGAGAAATTCCTAGAGAAATACTTCCCACCATCCAAAACTGCTAAGTTGAGGAATGATATCTCATCCTTTCTGCAGCAAGATGGTGAGACCCTTTATGATGCCTGGGAAAGATTTAAAGATTTGCTGAGAAGGTGTCTTCATCATGGACTTCCACTATGGCTTCAAATTCAAACATTTTACAATGGATTGAATTATGTAGGTAAGCAATCCATTAATGCAGCAGCTGGTGGTACCATAAACAACAAGACACCTGAACAAGCAAGGGATTTAATTAAAGACATGGCTATCACCAATTATCAGTGGCAAGCCCCAAGGGAACAAGGAAAGCTGAAGGTCATGGGTTCACACCAATTAGACCCTGTGGTGGCTTTGACAGCCCAATTGGAAGCATTGAATAAAAAATTTGATTCCTTGGCTTCTTCTTCTGGGAAAGTAATGCAGGTGATGTCTTGTGAATGGTGTGGGAGTTGACATCAAAGTCAAGATTGCCAAAGTGGCAACATGTTTGCTAAGAAAGAGCAAGTAGATTATGTTGGAAATATGCCAAGGCAACAGCAGAATAAGCCCTACAGCAACACATACAATACGAGGTGGAGAAATCATCCAAATTTCTCATGGAATAATCAAAATAATCCAAGACCTCCCCCTAGATTCCAGCAGCCCCAACATCAAGAAGCAGCCCTTCCAAGAAAGAGTAGTTTGGAGGACACGATGGAGAAATTTATAGCAGCTTCTGAAACAAGGCTCCAATCAATTGAAACCACCCTAAGAAATTAGCAAGCCTCTATTAATAATTTGGAGAATCAGGTGGGACAAATTGCCAAGATGCTCAGTGAGAGACCACAAGGGAGTTTACCTAGCAACACTGAGGCAAATCCTAAAGAGCAACTTAAGGCAATTACACTAAGGAGTGGAAAAGAGATCAAGGGTAATGTGGAAAAGAAAAGGGCTGAAGTACAAGGAAAAGAAAAAGAAGACGATCCTCCTGTCACTTCGGGAGAGAAAGCTGCACTTGAAAGTGAGAGAGAGAAGCAGCCACAAGAAAGCAGCCCCAATTTGAAGGAATATTAACCTAGAGTACCCTATCCGGCAAGGTTGAACAAGGACAAGATTGATGCTCAGTTTGGTAAGTTTCTTGAACTTTTTAAACAATTGCACATTAATATTCCATTTGCTGAAGCTTTGTCACAAATGCCTAAGTATGCTAAATTTTTGAAAGATATCCTTTCTAACAAAAGGAAACTTGAGGAAGTGTCTTTAGTGCATTTATCTGAAAAGAGTTTGGCAATTTTGCAAAGAAGGTTACCTAAGAAGTTAAAAGATCCAAGTAGTTTTACCATTCCATGTTTTATAGGTAATCTTGAGGTTAAAAGTGCATTAGCTGATTTGGGGGCTAGCATAAGTGTTATGCCCTATAAAATGTTTAAAGAGTTAGGCATTGGTAAACCTAAACCAACACTCATGACCATATAACTTGCTGATAAATCGGTAGTCCACCCTCGTGGCATTATATAGGATGTGTTGGTAAAAGTCGGGAGATTTCATTTTCCCCAATGATTTTGTTGTCATTGATATTGATAAGGATGCGGATGTTTCACTTATTCTTGGTAGGCCATTTTTAAATACAGCCCGTGCCCTTATCGATGTTCATGATGGCACTTTAACTTTGAGAGTGGGTGATGAGAAAGTTATTTTTAGGATACATGATGCCATGAAACATTCACTTTCACTTGATGAGGTGGAATCATGCAATGATGTTATTGAGCATGAGGCCGTAAATTGTGTTACTAACATTGTTTCTAAGGATCCCCTTGAGTTGTGTTTATTGTAGGAAAATATTGAGGGTCAAGAAGCAATGGAGCAGCTTGCTTTTCTTGAAGCAAGCAAATCGTTCAAATGCAGGGTATATGAGACTATAGAGATGCCAAAGGAAGAAAAGCCAAAACCATCGGTGATCGATCCACCCAATTTGGAATTGAAACCTCTTCCAGATCACCTTGAGTATGGGTTTCTGGCGGAGAAAAAGAAACTGCCAATAATTCTAAGTTCCCATCTGTCTTTTGAGCAAAAGGAGAAGCTTATTTGGTTGTTGCGGAAACATAAACAAGTGATAGCTTGGAAGATAGCAGACATCAAGGGTATCAGTCCATCCTATTGCACTCATAAGATACTGATGGAAGATGAATTCAAACCAGTAGTGCAACTGCAACGGAGACTAAACCCGAAGATGAAAGAGGTAGTAAAGGCTGAAGTGATAAAACTACTTGATGCAGGGATTATCTATCCGATCTCGGATAGCCCTTGCGTGAGCCCAGTTCAGGTAGTACCAAAGAAAGGAGGGATGTTAGTGGTCCCTAATGAAAATGATGAGTTGATCCCAACAAGAACAGTTACTAGTTGGAGGGTTTGCATTGACTACAGAAAATTGAATGATGCAACTAGAAAGGATCACTTTCCTTTACCCTTCATTGATCAGATGTTGGAGAGATTATCTGGTCATGAGTACTTCTGCTTTTTGGATGGCCTTTTAGGCTATTTCCAAATTCCTATTGCCTTGGAAGACCAAGAGAAAACTACATTCACCTGCCCATATGGTACATTCGCATATCGAAGAATGCCATTCGGGTTGTGCAATGCACCTACAACTTTCCAACCGTGCATGGTAGCAATCTTTGATGAGCTTATAGAGGATATTATGGAGGTGTTTATGGATGATTTTTCGGTCTATGGCAGCTCATTTGAAAGATGTTTGGAAAACCTTGAAAGAGTCTTGATGAGATGTGAGGAAACCAATTTGGTGCTTAATTGGGAAAAGTGTCATTTCATGGTTCAAGAGGGAATCGTGTTGGGACACAAAATTTCAAGCAAGGGCATTGAGGTGGATGGAGCAAAGGTAGATATAATTGAGAAGTTACCACCACCCACATCTGTGAAGGCCATCATAAGTTTTCTAGGACATGCGGGTTTTTATCGGCGGTTCATTAGAGATTTTTCTAAGATAGCCCGTCCATTAACAAGACTCCTTGAGAAAGATGTGAACTTTGTTTTTGATGAGGAATGTTTGAGAGCATTCACAACTCTTAAGGAGAAATTGACCCATGCTCTAATCATGGTAGCTCCCAATTGGAGTCTACCGTTTGAACTAATGTGCGATGCAAGTGACTTTGCAGTGGGAGCAGTCTTGGGTCAACGCAAAGAGAAATACTTCCAGCCTATCTACTATGCAAGCAAAACCTTGAACACAGCCCAAGCTAATTACACAACTACAGAGAAAGAGCTGCTGGCTGTGGTTTTTGCTTTTGACAAGTTTAGATCATATCTAATCTTGTCAAAAGTGATTGTTTATATAGATCATTCGGCTTTGAGGTATTTATTTGCAAAAATTGATGCAAAGCCGAGGCTAATCCGTTGGGTCTTATTATTGCAGGAATTTGACTTGACAATTCAAGACAAGAAGGGAGCTGAAAATCTTGCAGCATATCACCTTTCTCACTTGGAGAATCCAACCTTGGAGAGGTTTGAAGAAGGGACATTGATGATCACTTCCCCGATGAGCAGCTGTACGCCATGGTAAGTGAGGTAAGTAACTTAAGTTTTGAAACACCTTGGTTTGCAGATTTTGCTAACTATTTGGCTGTTAGGGAACTTCCTAAGGACTTAACTTATCAAGCAAAGAAGAAATTCTTTTCTGATTTAAAATATTACTTTTGGGAGGATCCCTTTTTTTTGAGATTATGTAAGGATCACATGATTCGACGATGTGTGGCATGGCCCGAAACAATGAACATTCTTAGTCAATGACATGCCGGACCAGCTGGTGGTCATATGGGGGCCAATAAAACTGCTCAAAAGGTACTAGAATCAGGATTTTATTGGCCCCTCTGTTTAGAGATAGCTATGAATTTGTAAATCATTGTGATCGTTGCCAAAGAACTGGAAATATTTCATCTCGTGATGAAATGCCCCAAAATGGGATTTTAGTTTGTGAAATTTTTGATGTATGGGGGATAGATTTTTTGGGACCCTTTCCAAATTCATTTGGTAACAAATATATTCTTGTAGCTATAGACTATGTATCTAAATGGCCTAATGCCCAAGCCTTGGCAACCAATGATGCTAGGGTTGTGGTGAAATTTTTGAAGAAATTGTTTTCTCAATTTGGTACACCAAAAGCAATTATAAGTGATAGGGGTACTCACTTTTGTAACTTTCAGCTTGTGAAAGTTTTCAAAAGATTAGGAGTTACACATAGGTTTGCTACTCCTTATCATCCCCAAACTAGTGGCCAAGTTGAGAACACAAATAGGGAGATTAAAAGAATTTTGAAAAAAAACTGTAGAGCGATCCAGAAAGGATTGGTCCGGGAAATTGGACAATGCTCTATGGGCTTTTAGGACTGCATTCAAAACTCCTTTGGGCACTATACCATTTAGGTTGGTATATGGAAAAGCTTGCCATTTACCTGTTGAAATAGAACATAATGCATATTGGGCCATAAAACGGATTAACCTTGATCTAGCTTGTGCAGGTGAAAGGCAAAAATTACAGGTAAACGAGTTAGATGAGTGGAGATTGCAAGCTTATGACAATGCGAGAATGTATAAGGAATGTACCAAGAGATGGCACGATGCTCGAATTAAGAAACGGAAAGAATTTCAAGCAGGAGATCAGGTATTACTGTACAATTCAAGGCTTCGACTCTTTCCAGGTAAGTTGAAATCTCGATGGTCTGGTCTTTTTACTGTCAAGAAAGTTTTTCGCTATGAAGTGGTTGAAATAACTCACCCGGAAAAAGGAGATTTTAAAGTCAATGGGCACAAGCTCAAACTTTATTTTGGAGGGGAAATACAGGACTTAAAGGAGGTTTTACACCTCCAAGACTAGGAACAATTGCCCTAAGCGTCCAACTAATACGACGTTAAAGAAGTGCTGGGTGGGAGGCAACCCACCATTTTATTCGTTCTTTAATTGTTATGTCTTTATTTTCTGCTTTTTTAGAAAAAAAAATTAAATGAATTTTAGTGTATGCCTGCTCACATTGAGGACAATGTGAATTTTTAAGTGTTGGGTGGATTCTGTGTTTTAAGTTATCCTTGTTTAGGTTTAGTTAATGTTTTTCTTGTTTTTCTTTGAATAAATCAATTTTGGAAAGTTCAATTATTATAAATTGTTGATTGATGACCTTTGAATTTTTGAAGCATGAATTTGATAATTTAGTAGAATTGGTGCTTATTGTCAATTTTGTTGGTTTTTCCTTGCATTACCTTTATACTAGTGAGGAATTGAGCCATCAACTTATTATTCTTTGTGTGGGAAAACATCTTTGATTTATGACTTGCTAGAACTTGCTTTGATATACATTTTAAGACTACATAAAAATTTCAATTTGGCATCAAGATGATTAAGGCAATTAGGTGAACCCACTTTGGCTTAAAAAGATCAACCCTAATTTTAACCTTAATTAGCCAATTTTGAGCCTATTTCGTTTTTCCTTTTCTTTCTTTTTCACAACATCATTAGCTTGAACCTTGTTGTTTTAACTCTTACCCTTTCATTAGGTCAAGAGCATTTTAAGAGCATTTATGACCAAGTGTTGTGTTGAATTAAGTGTGGGGTTAAATTTAGTAGGTTTAAGATTGCAAAGCATAAAAAAAAATTTCAAATAAAAAGAAGAAAATTAATAAAAAAAAAGTGTTGTTCTTTTTAAAAGGGTTGGAATATGTTACAAGATGTAATAAGTGCGTTCCTTTGAAAAATTCTATCAATGTCAAGGGGTAGTTAAGAGGAAGGTGTCTTGAGATCATTGGGCATATACATATAATCGGTTACTTCATTCTTGAAGTGCTCTTGAACTTAATGATTAAGCTCACATTTTCTAAATGCCATGCCTCTACCTTAGCCCCATTACATCCTAATAAAAGACCTTTTGATTGATACTTGATTGTAATTAAGTGGTGGAGATTTGATAGATAAGAAAGCCTATGGCAATAATCCTTCATTGATTGTTATGAGTGTAAACACCACCTTGATCAAACACTTTCTAAGAGTTGCTGAGGGAGTGACAATGTAGGTTATGCATGAAAAGCCACTTAATTGCATTGGTATCGATTTAGTTCGATTTGATATTGATTCCGGATTTAAGGATAGTGAAGTCTTGATGCAATTTTATAACTCTTGAACTTGTCAAAATTTTTGTGTTTAGTTTGTTTTGATTTTAGCCTTGCTTGGGGGCAAGCAAGGATTTAAGTGTGGGGTATGTAACAACCCTCCCCGACCAGGTCGGCTGCCCAGCCCACTAGTGGCTTACGGCCCGGCCTTTTCACCACCTGGGCACGGAGTCCGCAGGAGGCAAGCGATCGCTACAGTACTGGACAGCCCTCGCGGCCCACCCAGCAGGAATTTGTTAATTTGGCTCCCTAAGGAGTCGCCTCCCTGGATCGAACCCCTGACCTCCCACTTAAGAGAGCCAGCGAGAACCATCCAGTACCATTTCTGCTAGTAAGCCACTAGTGGGCCGGGCAGCCGACCTGGTCGGGGAGGGTCGTTACAGGGTATTTGATAAGAATGTTTTTATACTTGTTTTTAGTATGATTTCTATGTATTTTTAGCCAATGTTTCATTTGATTTTGGTTTAAAGTTTGTTTTAAGTGTTTATTTTAGGTCAAAGTGCAAAAACTCCCTTGGATGATCAAAATAATGAAGAAAAAGTATGAATCAAGCAAGACATGGCCAAGCCAAAACTAGCTTGTCCGTGTCCCTCAAAGAAGGCTCAAGATAGTAGCTGACACGGCTAGGTGACACGCCCAAGTCATTGGCCGTGTCTCACCTAAGGAGCAAAACCAAAGGCACCCAGCAAAGAATGAAAGAAAAGGAGCAGAAACTGACACCATCAGGTGACACGGCCAAGCCAGTGGTCGTGTCACATGACACGACCATAAGCTTGGTCGTGTCACCCATTGAAACCAAAGAAAGAAATTGACAAAATGGCAAGCAGAAGGTGATACACCCAAGTGACACGGCCAGGAGCTTGGCCGTGTCACCCCATGAAGCCAAAGAGAAAAGAAAGAAAGGAAGGAAGGCAGTGATGGACACGGCCAAGTGGCTTGGCCGTGTCCCAAAGAAAGAAATGAGAGACACGGCCAAGTCATTTATAGCTTGGCTGTGTCACCTAGAAGAAAACAAGGAAAGAAAGGGGCAGAAGGTGACACGGCCAGCAAGCTTGGCCGTGTCACCTAGGGCAACTTTGAAATGTTCAAATTCATTCGCAGACAAGTGGGAAACAAAGACTAGTTTTGCTCAAAAGTAACATTAGACAAAAGAAAAGCTTGCCTAATTTGAGGAAAAGAAATATTGAACAAAGGGAATGTGGGAGACAAGGTGAGTTGGAAGTGAGTTGGAAGATTGACTTGAGCTTTGGAGGGAAATTGTGAGCAGGGATTTTCGCCCCCACTCCCGGTGGAATGGTTCTTGCGAATTTGGCACTGTTTAGGCTCGAGGCCTTAGAGAACACAAACCTAAGTCCGGAGAAAATGAAGTCACCACCCGGACAGGCCGGGAAAAAGAAAGGGGTGGATGACTCAATTCCTAAGGAATCCCCAACCCCTTAATGGGTTCAGAAAGTTGGGTACATGTCGGGAAGGTGAGAAATGGCCCAGCACCCCCACAACGCCCGGTTCATTGGAACCAGCCTCCTTTACAGGTCTTAATATTATAAAATTCTTAAATATAACAATATTCTCCATACTACACACAATAAAAAGAAAGCATAATTATATTAAAATCAAAGCAATGTCCAAACAAAACAAAACAAATAAATGGACACCCATCCAAGGATGGAAATATGTCCTTACATCACATGCTTAGATAGGACACCCACCAAAAGGTAGAAACATGCCCTTTACATAAGTTCTAAAATAGAAAAGCAAATTAAATTACATGATGTTTAAATAATGAGGTACCCACCAAGTGGAAACATACCTCTTACAACTTTTGGAAATCTAAATTGATTGATAAAAGTAAATAATCATTCATCATAAATAAATCATTCATCAAAAGTATTTAAATAAAATAAACATCCATCCATGGTAAATTAAATAAATCAAGTATTGAAATTAAATAGATTAAAGCATAAGAGATAAATCAAGGTATAAATAAATATGGAATTGAATAAAGCAAATAAAAGTTCAATTATAGCTACTGTGACTTTTATGGAATTAAAATAGATTAGGGTTTTATGTTTTAAAAGGTTGGTAAGACTCTTTGATTAATCAAATTAAGTTTTGAATGGTGAAATCATGAAACTAGGGTTTTAGACACTTTAAAGTACTTTGATTTGCGATTTTAAATTGTATTTTTAAGCTAATGTGTAAAATTAAAGATTTTGTTTTTTATGGTTTTTAATGTTTTAAAGGATTAAAGTTTAGAAAAAGTTAGGGTTTAATGTTTTAAAGGGTTTAGGGTTTATTATTTTAGGTTTAAAAGTTGAATTAGGGTTTTAGGCTTTGAAATTAGAGTTCTCTAGTGATTTGTTGAATTAGGGTTTAAAAAGACAATTTCATGATTTCATGAGGTTTTGTGAATTTAAACACATGGATTGAAGATTTTATAAGTTGAAAATATGTTTTTGAAGGCTTTTTGAATGAACTAGAACCTAATTTAAAAATTTGAAAGAAACAGAATCAAGTTTTGGTTTTGTTAAAGAATTTGTTGAATTAGGGTTTTGAGACTTTTGAAGAAGCAAAATGTAATAATTTTAAGTCTTTTTGGAAAATAAAGTAATGTATTAGTGTTTTAATCTTGGAAAAATTAAATTAAAGTTCTAAAGTTTTTTATTTAAAAAACCCTAATTTCATAGGTTTACTACTGTGAAAACATAAATCAAAAAGAATTTAACATACCTTCTTTTGTTGATTCCTCCAAAAATAATTCTTCTTGGATGAACTAGCTCCAAAGACAAGCCTTTGTTGCCTTTGAATTGCTTAATTCGTGCTGCTGCTGCTTTTAAAAATCACTTGAATTGAGTTTCCCTTTTCCTTCACTGATTTGGTTTAAAAAAATCAAGCTACTGCCTCATTTTCTTCCCCCTCCAATTTTGTTCTATTGGTCCTTATTTATAATGGTTTTAGGTTGTTTATTCCTAATTATACGGCAAGTAATATTAATAAAATAAAAAAAAGAAATTAAAACCTAATTGGATTAGGTTTCAAAAAATTTGGGTCGAAAAATTTTGCGCTGGCAAAAACTGCAGAAGCCGGGCCCGTGGCTGGGGCCAGTGGGTGTGCTAGCCCGTAGGAAATTCCCGCGGGTGGCTATTTCGCCCGCAGGAATTTTCTGCGGGCAAAATAGTTCGCCCGCAGGATTTTCCTGCGAGGCAAAACTTCCTCGGGCCTCGCGACTATTTTTCGCTGACGATTTTTTTTTCGACTCCGATTTTGATTTTGATTTTTAATTTTGATTTATTTATTTTTATTTGTTTATTAATTAAAATTAGATAATAAAGCAAAAACTATTTAATTAAAATTATTTTGGACCAATTAGACAACAAAAATTATTTTGGACTAAATAAAGCATATTGGATCGGATTGGGTCAAAAATTAAGGGTCTACAGTTTGCCCCCTGCTTGAATGATCTGAAACCTTAGTGAAAGAGAGTGAAAAGCAATAAAACTTAATTTTTGATATGGCGACTTGTTTTGGGTTCTGGACCCGGTTCGAGTTATGGACTCAGGGATGACTCTAGGTTCTAGACCTAAGGAAAATTTGGGTTCTGGACCCGGTTCGAGTTCTGGACTCAAGGATTACTCTAGGTTCTCGATCTAAGTAAAATTTGGGTTCTTCACCCAAGCTAAGTTCTGGACTTAGACAAGATTCTAGGTTCTGGACCTAAGGGAAATTTGGGTTCTGGATGCGGTCTAAGTTCTGGACTTAAAAAGATTCTAGGTTCTGGACCTAAGGGTAATTTGGGTTCTAGACCCGAGCTAAATTCTGGACTTAGAAAATTCTAGGTTCTGGACCTAAGAGGTCTAAGTTCTGGACTTAAAAAGATTCTAGGTTCTGGACCTAAGGGTAATTTGGGTTCTGGACCCGAGCTAAGTTCTGGACTTAGAAAATTCTAGGTTCTGGACTTAAGGAAAATTTAGGTTCTGGACCCGAGCTAAAAAGTTTAGCTAATTTTTAGGCATATGTCTTCCTATTGCCCCTGGGTGTAAAAACATTTGTATACTAGCAATTATTTGAATGATTAAAGTGAATAATTGAATTTTCTGTTTATTTACTGTGTAGTTACTGTTCATGCACTATTTACTATTCATAAATAGTAAATATACTATTTGCAAATAGTATCAAATAGTATTTACTATTGGAAAAAGTGATTTTACTATTCACCAATAGTAATACTATTTATAAATAGTAACATTTACTATTTATAAATAGTAATACTATTTATAAATAGTGATATTTACTATTTATCAATAGTAATACTATTTATAAATAGTAAAATTCACTATTTATGAATAGTTTTGAGTTTGTTTGCATCTGCTTGCCGTTCCTCTATAAAAGGCCATCAATTCTCCATTTCATTACAAAATTTCAATTTCAATTTTATAATCCTTTCAAATTTCTTTTCAATTTAAGCACATATTTTTCAAAAATAATGCATGCTTCGAGGTCGCGAACTCATTCTAATACCGAATTATTAGAGTTAATTCGGCATCATGAAGACGAAAATCTAGATATACTGGCCGGGATGCTGCTTCATCGCAGTTCCAATCAAAAGAGCGACGTAATGATTTCTTTTTTTATTATTTATTATTTGTTATTTTATTATTATTATTATGAAAAATAAATTAATTTAAATAGATTGAATAATGCATACTTACCTGGTATTAACTTACCTGGGTTTGTGTTAGCATGATCATTGTATCGTTCGGGCCGGAGGGTGTATTTACAAAGCTTTACAATGGTATGATGTAGTGCCTTCTCGGGTAAGGCGGATTATCCGAGATTGCGGCTTTGAGCAGTTTGTCTTACAATTGCCGTCCGAAGAATATCAAATAGACCGAAGCATGGTCCAGGCGCTGGTAGAGCGATGGCTGGATACAACTCACACTTTTCACTTGCCAATTGGGGAGATGACAATTGGTCCAGTCGATTTTACTGCCATAACCGGCCTTCGATATGATGGTGTTCCGGTTCCTCTGACCAATGAAATTTTAACCTTTGAAGAAATTCAGGAATTAATTGGTATGGAACCATCATATAAAGGACCTTTTAAGATAAAAATTGAGCCGATTCGCAATTATTGGATTAACTACGAAGGTCGGATTGGCAGAAACAGGGCCGAACAGTATGCTCGAGGATTTTTGTTATATCTACTCGGATCGACCATCTTTGGCAGCACTGAATCATCCATTCACTTATCAGTGTTAAGTGCCCTTTCTTATCTCAGGATGGTACCATCTTCTGTCTGGGGTGAACCTGGTCTCGTATGTCGTTATCATGGCCTTGATAAGCTTTGTCGAAACAAGAATTCTTTTGTCGGCTTGATGGCGGTTGTCGAGGTATTCTTTCTTCCACCAATGTCTTTTCCCTTTCTCTCTTGTGATCTTTGTTGTTATTGTAGATATGGGCATATGAACACAACCTCGTGAGAGTACCCAGCATTTCCCGAGAGAGAATTCGGTATCCGAGATTATATTTCTGGTTGTCCGATCGTGTGAGCGTTCCTGGCTCTCATCATGTGCATACTCATCGCTTTGTGCTGAGCCACTTAACCTGGGATCAGGTAAAATAACATTAGTATGCTTTAGATGCTTGGTGGTCAGCCTGATATGGTTTTAATGTCGAGTTATTTCTCCAGTTACCGGGTCCATTTTATGCTCATTTTATTCAAATGAGACTCTTGCTCTTTGATGTATCTCCTGTCTGTGTGCAGGAGATTTATGATGGAAATGAGGGTAGAGATGAGGAGGAACATCACGGAGATGCAAGAGAGTCTGTTCCTCATCTCGGGACCAATACTTCTCAGGTAAAACTTTTACCACTTTTCTATTGCAACTGCTTTTCTTTCTTTGATTCTTTAATGATTGTTGCAGTTTACTGGCTCGTTTGATCATGAGGCCGGACCTTCTTTTACTCCCCCTTCGTTTGCTCATTCTAGCCTACCGGATATGCCATCTCATCCACAGGGTATTGATATGAATTACCTGGTAAGTTCTTTATTTCATAATAGTTTATGCTATATGTATGCATGATTATGTATGCTCTTACCTTTTCCCTTCTTGGCTCACAACGGATGCTCGAGGAACAAAATAAGAAACTTCAAGAAGAGTTGGCTGCAAGTCGTCAACAGGCTTCTTATTTTGAAAGTTTATATCATCAATCCGAACAAAATTTTTGAGACTTCCGATTTCAAGGAATAAGGGATCCCGGCGCTTCTTCATCGAGAGGCCCCCAGGCTGATGACCATGAGATCCTTTCGTCTGCTTCTGATGAGGACCATGACAAATCAGAACTCCAAGGCAATAGGGATTTTAGTGCTTCTGCTTCGGATGATCCCGGGATGAGTAATTAGCCCCCTCCTTCAACAGGCGACGACTTTTTCAAGTCTTTATTTGGTGACCTACCACCACCCTCTTAGTGATATGTAAATATTGAAACAATTGTAAAACATTGTACAATAATGAAAAATATATAATTTTCCTCTTTACTATAATCTTTTTTTTTAATTCTTTCTTCGCAGGTTTGGCTTCAGGAACGTCTTTGTTTGCTTGATACTCCCTCCATGGATTTTGCCAGATACCTGCCACATCATCATTCTGCTAGGAAGCTACTCCACCCAGTTTCTTCATATGCTGACTGGGTTGACTGGATCCACTCACGTTCTGAAGTCAATATCCATTGGTTGGTACCTTGGTGGAAGATTTCTCGTATCACCATGCAGACATACTTGATGTATGTTCCCCTTACTGCTCTTCGTCAAGGTACATGCTATGATCCTCACTGACTTGGGCGTCAGTATGGAGCTAAGCCTCATGATTCTGACTTTGCTCCTGATCTAGACATGCCTTGCTTGACTGAAGCCTATTTGGATCGGCTGAGGCAAAGCTGGCCTGCACGTTACACTTATTGGCTGCCATAGATTTTACATTTGTCAATTCATAAAGTGTATTGTTAGGATGAAAAAATAATTATAGTAATAAAAGATGCTTCTTTTCCATTTATAATTTGTCATCACCTTTTGCAATTATGATTACTTATTTCATCCATGTTTGGTCATATACTCATAACAGTGCATAAAGAGCAATTTAATCATTAATTCTATTTTATTAAATTAGGGAACAACCAAACATAAAGCCTGCATACACAAGATTACTCCTGTTGCCAATCAGCCCTTTCAGGTTTTCTAATTGACGATTTTCTCTCATTAGCCCTAATTGTTGCCTAGCCCGCCCTTTCGGGTTTCCAAAACTAGCGGACTGCTCTAACTTTTGCCTAGGCTGCCCTTTTTGGGTATTCAACCTAGCGAGCTCTTTCTTTTTCATTTTTCATACATAAAACCTCTTTAACCTGTCAATTTTTACTGGCTCACTAAATTCGTTCCCATCCATGTCTGATAACTTCACCTCACCTTTGCTCATGACTTGTTTCACGACATATGGTCCTTCCCAGCTAGGTCTGAACTTCCCTCTTGGATCAGATACATTAGGCTTACATTGCTTCAATACCAAATCCCCAACCCCGAATCTTCGAATTTTGACCCTTCTATTATAGGCCCGAGCTATCTTCTTTTGATATAGTTGGTGATGATACAGTGCCTTTAGCCTTCTCTCTTCTAATAGAGCTAACTGAGTGTATCTGCTTGCTAGCCATTCTGTTTCAGGCAGCTCCACTTCCAAGACTACTCTCAATGATTTGATCTCAATCTCAATTGGCAATACTGCTTCCATCCCATAAACCAAAGAGAACGGTGTCATTCCAGTAGGTGTTCGCACACTCGTCCTATATCCCCATAAAGCAAAGGGAAGCAATTCTGACCAGTCCCTGTAAGTCTTAGTTATCTTGGACAGAATTTGCTTAATTGTCTTGTTTGTTGCTTCCACTGCACCATTAGCCTTTGGTCTATAAGGAGAGGATCGATGATGATGGATTTGGTACTTGGAGAATAAATCCTTAACTGCTCCTTGAAACTGTACCCCATTGTCTGATATCACACTGTGCGGGACCCTATATCTGCAGATGAGATTCTTTTCGATAAACCTAGCCATTTGACTTGCACCCAGCTTGTTGAAGGATTCGGCTTCGACCCATTTTGAAAAATAATCAACTACTAGCACAATAAAACGGTGCCCGTTTGAAGCTGTCGGATTATCTCTCCTATAATGTCGATACCCCAGGTGGCAAAGGGCCAGGGTGAAGACATTGAATGCAGTTCTTTAGGAGGCATATGATTCAAGTTACCATACATCTGACATTGTTGGCACTTCTTGACAAACTCAATACAGTCTCTCTCCATGGTCAACCAATAGTAACCTTGTCGAATAATCTTCTTAACTAGGGCCAAACCACTCATGTGCGGACCGTAACTTCCCGCATGTATTTCTAACATGATGCGCTCCACTTCGGGCTTTCTTAAACATCTCAAATGCACCCCCCATCGGGCCATCTTTGATATAACTCCCCATGGAATGTGGTGTATTACAATGACCACCTCCTTATGGCTCTTCTCTCTTTCTTTGTTGCCCCCGGCGGGTATTCTCTTTCTTCCAAAAATTGCCTTATGGTATCATACCACGTATCATGGTCTGTATCAACTTCCATGATTGTCTCATATTCATAACAAGGAGTTGATGAACTGGTCAAGATCAGAGGCTTAAGGAATAGATTAACAAGATCTTCCCATACTAAAGCCAATGTGGCTAAGGTATCAGCCATCTGATTTTTTTCTCTTGACAGGTGTATAAACCTACACTCCTTAAAATTCTTCTTTATCATGGTCAGGTAATGATGGTATGGTTTCAATTTTTCTTCTTTCAACTCCCACTCTCCATTTACTTGGGATACTACTAGCAACGAATCACCATAAACTTTCACCTTATCTACCTACATAATCATTAGGGTTTCCAAATCGAAAATACAAGCTTCGTACTCCACCATATTATTGGTTACCCTAAATTTCAACTTTTTGGCTAAAAGGATGAGTTCCCCTTCTGGTGATTCTAGTATAACTCCCAAACCTATTCCTTTTCTGTTTGCTGCTCCATCAAAATACATTTTCCACCCTTGTACTTCAATTGCTTCTAAATGTTCATCTCGAAATTCCAAGATTACCTCTTCACTTTCTGGTAATGGTTGTTGAGCCAGAAATTCTACCACTGCTCTACCTTTGATTATTTTTTTGGTTACATACTCGATCTCAAATTCTTCTAATATTATCAACCATCGACCATATTTTCCAATTAAAGAGGGTGTCTCCCTTAAGTATTTCATTGGATCCAACCTAGAAATTGCTTGCACACTATATGATTGAAAGTAATACCGCAACTTCTTAGAAGACCAAACCACCAGTATACATGTCTTTTCAATAATACTATACTTAATTTCATAAGGTAGGAGCCTTCTACTTAAGTAGTAAACGGCATGCCTCTTATTGTTGTCATAAGCACAAATTGTCACCTTGGTTGGGTTTAAATCTCTTATTGACATGGCTAGCTTTGGTAGTATCTTAAGTGGACAAAAATTTATGGCGGACCCATCATCGACCATTACACAAGGAATCCTCTTCCCCTTGACTTCTATTTTGATAAAGAGAGGGCAGATGTGGTCTCTCCCTTCCTCTGGTAAGTCCACATCGGAAAAAGAAACTGCTCCCATACTAACTTCGCTCTTCTCTTGAACCTCTTCACATTTCATTACTTCCCCAATTTTTATGAAGTTGATCAACTCCTCCGGTGTTGTGGAGGTAGAAATCAGCATGCTAGCCAAGGCTTTGGCCATAGTCTCTCGGTGCTTTTTAGAAGTAGCTAACAGGTCCCAAATGCTAACACTTGCTTGGGTTCTTTTTAATTGCTTGAGTACAACATCATCTTCTTCCACTTCAACTTCCTTCCCCTTATTAGTTTCTACCTCCTTAGGTGGTGGCCTTGCATAAGGCTTACCAGATCTAGTATTCATCACCTCATCTTCTTCGGGCTCGGACCAAGTCCACTCCTCCTTCTTGGGTATAATATCATTATCACTGTCACTTGAATCCCAAAACCCGTTTACAACATAAATTGCTACTTCTCTACCCATCATAGCTTGTTCAATTTTGACAAACACCTCTTCTTCTTTTGTTTCTTTTTCATCCACCTCTTGAAAAGAAGACATGACGTAGTCCTCATGTAGACCTCCTCCAATCATGAAGGTTGCCGGTGGCGGTACACTATTAAATTTTGGCAATGGGTTGTCTTTGGTGTTTGGCTTGTTGGGCTCGGGTAGCTTCCCATTATCAATTAGATTTTGAATATCATGTCTCAACCTCACACATTTATCCGTGTCATTCCCTTGCATTTGGTGAAATTGACAAAATGCTTTGGTGTCAAAATTAGATGGGAGAGGGTTAGGCAAAGGACGAGGATTTAAGGGTTGAAGCAATCCCTTTCTTTGAAGCTTGTTGAGAACCCAAGACATTGGTTTTCCCAATTCTGAAAATTGTCTCCTTGTTCCTTGGTTAGTAACATTAACACCGACAGCCTTTTGCATGCTTTGGTTACCAGATTGATAGCTCCCTTTCTCGTTCCTTTTTGTTGCAAAGCGGCGCTTCTCCCTTTCCCATTCTTTAATTTGTAAACCAGCTTGGAGAAGGTCTTTGAAATCACGGATGAGTGTATGAGACATCCTCTCACGAAGACTAGGTAACACCCCTCTCACAATCATCCTTATTTGATCGGATTCATCGGGCCTCTTCTTGAGTAAAGCAGCCTTGTTTCTCCATCTCTTGACATAGTCTACAAAATTCTCATTCGACCTTTGCCTAATGGATTCCACTTCCATCAAGGTAACTTCCAATTCAACATTATATCCACATTGTTGGATAAAGGCTCTGTAAAGTAGATCCTAGCTCTTTTGTGTTCCATTATCTCAGGTATTGAACTAATTTTGGACAACAGGGTCCAATGAGAGCATAAAGTACCTTAGGGTTTGAGCCTTTGTAGTTCGGGCAGATTGCATGGCAGTGATATATTGCTTCACGTTGAGATGAGGATTTCCGGTGCCATTGTACTTAGCAAAGGAAGGCATCTTGAATTTATAAGGGACCTCTTCATCTTGTTCAAATAGTTTGTCGATCTTAGACATCTCTTCGGTTTTCAACTTCTTCTCATATTTCTTTTCTAAATCAGCAATCATCTTTTCAACATTGGATGTCTCGGTCTTTTCAATAGTTGCCTTCTCAACAGCCTTCGGTTCTTTCTTCTTTTCTTGAACCTCTTGGTAGTATTGAGCCCAATCATCATCATCATCAATTATCACCTTTTCATCATCAAAAGCTACTTCATTAACTTTAGTCTTCCTTTTGTCCTTTGGTTTCTTAGTGCTAGCAGATGGCTCGGCATGGTTTTCTAAGATTGCAGTCAATTGGTTCTTCAGCTAAGGCCTCTTCGATTTCTTCTATCTTGGCATTGAGGGGCTCATCCACCATCCTTTCAATTTGTTCGGGCTCCATTGTTTTTGGTGAGCAAGTGATTGAGTCGTTGCTAGATGCTTCGTCTCCGGCGTAGGTCGGATTGTTGTAAGCTTTAGAACTATCATAATCCAGGGCTGTGAGCCAGAGAGGATCAATGAGATGAGATGCAAATGTATGCATGTATGTATGCACAAACAACAAATAAGGATAAATAGGACGTTCCTTCTAACTTTATAACATCCACACACGAATGGCAAGTCTCTTTTCCTAGGTATATGGTTAACAAAATACCAACATGGGGTACCTTGCTTTCGAACAATTCCCTCGGACGTTTCAACCAATAGTTATATTTTCAAAAATGGAAATCAATCCATGATAATTCCCATTAATTATGTTTTAATCCATTCAACCAACTAAAGTAGCTTTTATGCTATATTGTATTAAAACGAAATTAAGAGGCTTATTAAAAATAGATTTCTCACTTGAAAAGAGGTAACTAGTGGTTCATGCCAACAACAAGCCCACAGTTAATTTATTCTTAGTGTAAACTAGGCCCACAATTGATTTTTGGTATTTCATAACTGACGTAAATATTTTTTGCAAGCTTTTTATAAGAAAAGGTTGGGTGAAAATAGTTTTGTTTCTAAGCCCATTGTAAAAGATTTTAGAAAAATGGATTTTTGGGCTTAGTATTTGGGCCATGAGCCAAAGGATTTTTGATTTATTTTTAGAAAAGTCTTATGTCCAAAGACCATCTTGAAAAGTTTTGAAAATAGTTTTGGTCTTTTGGATTTTAAAGAATAATTTATTTTGAGCTTGCAAATGTACTTGGGTCATATTAGAAAAAGAACAAACCAAATAAGCCAAGATTTAAACCAAGATAAATTATCCATAGTCAAACAACATGCATTTGGGGTAAAAACCTAAGGAAAGTAACTAGGCCAATTACATGAGCTTTAGTCTTTGGTTTAAAAGGCTTAGGTTCCCATAGCAAGTATATACCAAATGGTACGAGGCTATGAGTAGTTATGCCATGCTCAATCTCCATACCTTGAGTGAAAGTATGGTATCCCTTACATAACATAACACGGGTAACACAGGCGTCCTAACTCACGCACACAATGCAATCTAATATGATGCAATGGATAATATCATTATAAGAAAGAATAGAAAAATATAAAGGCCAACAGAATCAACTTCTCTTGTCCCCAGTGGAGTCACCACTGTGAGCAGGGATTTTCGCCCCCACTCCCGGTGGAATGGTTCTTGCGACTTTGGGATTTTCGCCCCCACTCCCGAGGCCTTAGAGAACATGGACCTAAGTCCGGAGAAAATGGAGTCGCCACCCGGACGGGCCAGGAAAAAGAAAGGGGTGGATGACTCGATTCCTAAGGAATCCCTAACCCCTTAATGGGTTCAGAAAGTTGGGTACGTGTGGGGAAGGTGAGAAATGGCCCAGCACCCCCACAACACCCGGTTCATTGGAACCAGCCTCCTTTACAGGTCTTAATATTATAAAATTCTTAAATATAACAATATTATCCATACTACACATAATAAAAAGAAAGCATCATTATATTAAAATCAAAGCAATGTCCAAACAAAACAAAACAAATAAATAGACACCCATCCAAGGATGGAAATATGTCCTTACATCACATGCCTAGATAGGACACCCACCAAAAGGTAGAAACATGCCCTTTACATAAGTTCTAAAATAGAAAAGCAAATTAAATTACATGATGTTTAAATAATGAGGTACCCACAAAGTGGAAACATACCTCTTACAACTTTTAGAATTCTAAATTGATTGATAAAAGTAAATAATCATTCATCATAAATAAATCATTCATCAAAAGTATTTAAATAAAATAAATATCCATCCATGATAAATTAAATAAATTAAGTATTGAAATTAAATAGATTAAAGCATAAGAGATAAATCAAGGTATAAATAAATATGGAATTGAATAAAGCAAATAAAAGTTCAATTATAGCTACTGTGACTTTTATGGAATTAAAATAGATTAGGGTTTTATGTTTTAAAAGGTTGGTAAGACTCTTTGATTAATCAAATTAAGGTTTGAATTGTGAAATCATGAAACTAGGGTTTTAGACACTTTAAAGTACTTTGATTTGTGATTTTAAATTGTATTTTTAAGCTACTATGCAAAATTAAAGAATTTGTTTTTTTATGGTTTTTAATGTTTTAAAGGATTAAAGTTTAGAAAAAGTTAGGGTTTAATGTTTTAAAAGGTTTAGGGTTTACTATTTTAGGTTTAAAAGTTGAATTAGGGTTTTAGGCTTTGAAATTAGAGTTCTCGGGTGATATGTTGAATTGGGGTTTAAAAAGACAATTTCATGATTTCATGAGGTTTTATGAATTTAAACACACGGATTGAAGATTTTATAAGTTAAAAATATGTTTTTGAAGGCTTTTTGAATGAACTAGAACCTAATTTAAAAATTTGAAAGAAACAGAATCAAGTTTTGGTTTTGTTAAAGAATTTGTTGAATTAGGGTTTTGAGACTTTTGAAGTAGCAAAAAATAATAATTTTAAGTCTTTTTGGAAAATAAAGTAATGTATTAGTGTTTTAATCTTGGAAAAATTAAATTAAAGTTCTAAAGTTTTTGATTTAAAAAACCCTAATTTCATAGGTTTGCTACTGTGAAAACATAAATCAAAAAGAATTTAACATACCTTCTTTTGTTGATTCCTCCAAAAACAATTCTTCTTGGATGAACTAGCTCCAAAGACAAGCCTTTGTTGCCTTTGAATTGCTTAATTCGTACTGCTGCTGCTTTTAAAAATCACTTGAATTGAGTTTCCCTTTTCCTTCACTAATTTGGTTTTAAAAAATCAAGCTACTGCCTCTTTTTCTTCCCCCTCCAATTTGGATCTATTGGTCCTTATTTATAATGGTTTTAGGTTTTTTATTCCTAATTATACATGACAAGTAATATTAATAAAATAAAATAAAAGAAATTAAAACCTAATTGGATTAGGTTTCGAAAAATTTGGGTCGAAAAATTTTGCGCTGGCAAAAACTGCGGCAACTGGGCCCGTGGCTGGGGCCAGTGGGTGTGCTAGCCCGCAGGAAATTCCTGTGGGCGGCTATTTTGCCCGTAGGAGGCTGGGTCTACGGGCGCGTCGCCCGCAGGATTTTCCTACCGGGCAAAACTTCCTCGGGCCCGCGCGACTGTTTTTTGCTGCCGATTTTTTTCAACTCCGATTTTTATTTTTATTTTTATTTTTTGATTTTTATTTGTTTATTTTTATTTTTATTAATAAAAATTAGATAATAAAGCAAAAACTATTTAATTAAAATTATTTTGGACCAATTAGATAACAAAAATCATTTTGGACTAAATAAAGAATATTGGATCGGATTGGGTCAAAAATTAAGGGTCTACAGAAATAAAAAGAGAAGAAGAGGGAGTTTTTGGGGGATTTTTCTGGAGCTTGAACAGGGGGAGCTGGAATAAGGGAGCAAGGAGCCAACAACTGAAGCAAAGAGGAAGGTTTTGAGCTGAGTTTGAAGAAGGATATACACCTTGTACAAGCCCTAAACCGAGAATCAAGGATTGAAGTGAAGAAATACAAATTATTCGCCATGGATTGTTTGGTTTCTTTTACTCATTTATCTTGCTCTGTTTTTCTGGTTTTGAACATGAACTAATTCCTTCTCTATCTAGATATTAATGAACCTTAGCTTATTTGTATGGATTGAATAATTATATTTAGTTGAATCATTTGATTGAGTTGTTTTATTCTTATGATGCTTAATGATTTAATTGATACAATTTTCATATTATTGACTTGAGAAAGCTTGATATGAATTGATTACTCATAAGGGTTGAGGATTGATTGGGGTGCTAGAGATAGACTTACAAGATCCTTTGGTTTATAGTTCCTTGTTCTTAATGCATGATTTACTTAATTGTGTTTTGAGAAGAGATTCCGGCATTCTACTTAGTGATTAGGGATTAATTCACTCGAGAGAGGTTTTAGTCTAATTTAGAAGAATGCCAATTCAACTCTATTGAATGATTTAACTGAATTGATTGTTCATAAATATCATTGAGGCTAGGGGGATTCAATATCTGGATAGTATCATTATCATCAATCCTATTTGCATAACATTTAATCTCCCCTTACTTCCAGTTATTAAATTAGTTGTTTTTAATTACAAAGCATCACACAACTATTAATTTGCTAAACAACGTTTAAGGTTTGAACTAGTACTTGGCCTTGTCCCCAGTGGAACGATAACTCACTCACTACTATATTACTTGGAGACCCGTGCACTTGCGGTATAGCCATAGCGCAGCTCGCACGCACCAATACACAATCAATGAACTAAGTAGCTTAACACATTTTTCAACCAAAATGTGTTAAGTCCAACTGTTATGCAAATATAAACATTATATTCAAAGTTTGTACATACCTCCACTAGCAACCCAACTAAAAAAAACCTTCAATCCAATCTTTCTAACTTGCCCTTCACCACTTGGATGAAGCAAATAAATCTCCCTCAATGCCTACACCAAATGTGATAGCAAAAAATCATTTAGTATCACATTTAATGGCATTTCCAACATTAAATCAAAATTACACATCACTCCTATAAATTTTCCAAAATTAGCCTTTCCTTACTTCAACATTAGAATTCCATTCTACTACAATTAAATTAGTGTTTTAAGTTTATTTATATTATTAAAAGTAAATTTTAATACATATAAATCATTTACATTATAAAAATACACTCTTAGACACAAAATCTCAAAAATGGCCTAACCTTCCCCCATTGAAGGTTTTCCATTCCAACACAATCCATTACTCATTCCAAGCTTATGTTCATCACTTTTAACACTAAACAACATGCTTAAACAAATAAAATCACACAATTCAACCACTTTGGAAAATCACTTTTCCAAAACCCTAAATCTCCACTTCCATTCTCAAACTCCAACCTAACACCACCAAATCCAATATTTGACTTTAAAATACTTGTTTATGAATCAAAGTTCATGTTTTCAATACCTCAAAAATCCATAACCCTAAATTCTCTCTCTTCACCATTCTTTAGCCAAACTCCATCATCACTTCAATCTAATCTTAGAATCATTGTTAACTACCCAAAATAACATCATACACACCAATTCCAACAATTATAACATCCTACATAAAAAGTCAAATTCTCACATAATCTAAATTTCCAAGGAATTCAAAGAAAAGAGATGGAAACTTACTAATTTTGGTGGAAATCACCAAAAATCCACTTGAAACTTGTTAATTCCTTCAATTTATGGAGTATGGAAGAAGAAAAATCCTTGGTCTTCAATCATCCATGGAAGCCACGTTCTTGAGAAGAAGAAGAAGACTTTTAAATATTCTTTCCTTTTCATCTTTTTTTTAACCACATATATATATATATTAAAATAATTTAATATTTAATTATTTTTTTAATAAATTAAAAGTTCTAATTTCCCTCTTCCATTTAAAATTAATTTGTTTTTGAATTATTTTATTAATTTTGAATTTATAAGATTTAATTACCAAAATACCCTTTTCTTTGAAAAAGTGTTGACTTTTATATATGTTATGTATATTTTGCATATATATCATATATATATTCCACTTTTTCATTTAAAATCCCTTCATTTTTCATTTAAAACTATTAATTTAATTTATCCTTTTAAATTATAATTTATTTTATCAAATTTTTCAAAAATTAGAAATTTTCAAAAATTTTGGATGTTACAAGCCAGGCCAGCTGATAAATATGATGTTTTTGGGGTGAAAAGACTGGGTCATAAGCCTCCAAAACTGTAGCAGTCTAGCAGGGTTGAGGACCAAGATACTGGGGCCTAAGGGTCTAGCTGGATTGAGGTCCAAGAGACTGGGGCTGTTACATTATCCATAGATATATTACCTACGGGGCTAGACACATGGTGTCATTATGGACCAAAGCAGTAACTCTGAAATTTGAATAGCATATTAGATCCTTCTGGGCCTATTCTTGTCTTTGTTTTAATGTGAATTATGAATTGTGATACAATTGAGCAATATAATGTTATGAGTTGTGATTATGAAATATTTGAAAAATATAAGAAAGTAGAATGATGTGACATCTATATGCATTGTGCATTGGCATTACATTGAGTTTTATTGTTATTATCAAAGTTTGTACTGCTAGGCTTCAGCTTAGCGCAATTATTATTTGTCGCGTAGGTGTCATGGATGATTTGGTAGAGCCGGAGAGTTCTACTAGACCTGGTCGGGTATAGGTTTGTATTTATTGAGCTTGAAGAGTTGTTTTTTTGGGTACCTTAATATCAGAGCCAGTTGCCAGCATGTAGATATTTGATATTACAGTATATTTTGATATTATATATGTTACGATATGTTTTTGGAGTATATAATGTAAATTGTAAAGAATGATTTGAATAATTTGTTTAAGATGGGATCTTATATGTGATGTTGATATATATACCTATATATAAGTATTTTGAGAAAATATGGAGAAATTGAGAAGTATTGGTGAAATGGTGAATTGATTTTATTTGGAGTGTTTGTTTTATACAGCTTTGTGTTTTGTTGAATTTTGGGAATGTCCAAATTACAAACAAAACTATATGTCCAAATTCATATAAAATATTATTTTGGATTCCTATAACAAGCAAAGAATATTTATATACTATTTATTTTATATATTAGTATTTGAAATCTTAAAACAAAAATGTAAAATTTTTTATTAAATCGGTCTGTGATATTTTTATATCGTATATGCGCATTTTACATATGCTGAAAATATGTATTGTACTTATATAGGGTATAAAGGTGTTACATAAACTGTCATATTAATTTATAGAAACTAATTTGTTTCTCTAATTTATCAAAACCCTAGTTTAATTTTTTAAAAACCCTAAACTGTTCTATCCAATACCCTAATTATTTTTAAATTATCAAAACCCAATTTTCTTAAACCCTAAAATTCTTAATCCTTAATCTAAACCCTAGATCCAGTAACTTAAACCAAACCCTAATTCCCAAAATGTAAACCAAACCCTAAACATCCAATAACCTCCACCTAAAATTCGAGACCCTAATACTCAAACCCTAACTTACAAAACTCTAAAAAACCCTAATTTATTTTTTTTCTAAATCCTAGTTTTTAAAATATCCAAACCCTAACCCTTTATTTTCTAAAACCCAAAAACCCTAAACTTATTTTTAATATTATTTAGCTTTCAAGTGCGTTGCCCCCGGACCTTGCAAGGGGTGTTGTCCCCTTGACCCCCAGCTACTAACCGGCTAGCGGGACCACCGTATAAGCGACACCCTATATTTTGCTAAGGGAGTTAATATTTGCTTATGTATTGTACCTTTTTTTATTTTATTATGTCATAATTTATTATTTTTTAATGATAATGTGCATTATTATGATTTATTTGCTTATTGATTGTAATTTCTTATTATTTGGGATTTTGAGATTGTAAAAGGTATGTTTCCACCTGTAGGTACCTTAATTGTCTAATTTATTTATTTTTTGTATTTCAAATTATTTAAGGACCTTAGGACAATTGTAAGGGACATGTTTCCAGCTTTTGGTGGGTGTACCATTTATTTATTTATCTTGTTTATCCTTTGGACATTGGACATTTATAAGGGCATGTTTCCCTCTTGTATGAGTGCCCATCTTTTGATTGATTTGTTTGAATTAATAATAAGTTATTTTATTTTATTACATGTAGTATGGAAGATATTATAATATTTTAAGAATTTAATAATATCTAGACCTGAAAAGGAGGCTGGTTTCAATGAACTGGGCATTATAGGAGTGCTGAGCCACTCTCACCTTCCCCTTACGTACCCAACTTTTTAAACTCTGTAGAGGGTTGGGGATTCCTTAGGAATTAAGTCATCCACCCCTTTCTATTTTCTTGGCCTGTCCGGGTGGCAACTCTATTTTCTCTAGGTTTGTGCTCATGCTCTCTAAGGCCCTGAGCCTAACAATGCAAAGTTACAAGAATCATTCCACTGGGAGTGGGGGTAAAAATCCCTGCTCACACTATGCCAGTTTGGACTGATGTTGTAGGGAATCAAGACTCAGCATGGTCTTACTATAGTAGTTGAGGTATGTTGCAACACTTCTAATTTTTTCCTTTTTTTCATCTCACCTAACTTTGTCTTCTTTCCCTGTTCTATCAAAGGCCGGTCTAGACCTACATGTGAGTGTCTGTCCCAAAGGCCATCCTGTTTGACTTTACTAAGTTGCAACATCCTCAACTAAGGAGATGAAAAGCCTATATCATAGGGTGGGAGCATGATGTCTATTAGCTGTGAACTCATTTGAATAGTCTAAAGTTCTCTATAGTAAGTCAACTTAATTTTTGTCCCTTAGTTTTTCTTTTTTTATTGATTATGTTCTTTTTCTAACTTGTTCCATCATTTTCCAGTCTTAGGTTGCTTGTTGGGGTACTCCTGAGGATACTTGGTCTCCTTCTATGACACATTCACGTGCTCAATCTGCTCAAAGGTACCTTATAGAGGTCCTTCATGCTGCTGTGGGTATTTAGGATAGCAGGTGGTTGATAGCCACCTGGAAACATCTATAAGACCCGTGCCTATGGATCCTCTCGATTCATGCCATAGTTCATTCTCCCTTCTTACTAAGATTCTCACCATGGGTAGGATTAGCAGTTCCATTGAAGAGCTGGTAGATTGGCAGCCGAGTTATCCTAATTATGCGTCCAGCCATCTTCTGTAGGTCATATATGTAGTTAGCCTTCCGATTTCTCCAATAGCGATAGTCTTCTCCCCCATTCTTTTCTTTTCATCTATATGGATCATCTATGCTTGCTAACTCTTTGGTTTATATTTTAAATTTCATGTAAGAGGATGTGTACTCATGAGGTTGGCTCATCCTTGCAAGTGCCTTTGCCTGACATCAACAACTCCGAGGTAGTTGAGGGCTGGGTGTTTCAACCTGATTGGCTCTCCACTTATTACAACTTGAAGAGCCACTTGTGTTGAGGTACCATCGACCATTCTGACATCATATCTAACTTTTTACCTCTAGATGCCATCGTGGCAAGTAGATCGATACTCTTTCATTGAAATTGTTATAAATTCATCATTTCCCTTAACTTCTATTTTTTGGTGTAGTACCCTTAGTCTTTACTCGATTATGCTAATCAGCTCATTACGAGGCTAAAGATTCAACTTACCCTATAAACACAGATAATGTAGGTATGTATGCATAACCTAAATATCTAAATGTCATGTTTATGCAATAAGTCATAAATCCACTTCCTTTTCCTTCTTATAGGTTTCGCATATTGATTCTATTTGCTAGGCGGAGTGGGCACTTTAGTGATGTACCAAGAGGTATGAGTAGGAGCACAAGGTAAATGAAGCCCTCTACAATTGGCTTGAGTAGCTCGAGGAGTATGTCAACTCTATCATTGATGGGTTAAAGGCTATGAGTGGGTTTGGAGACCAAGTTTCTGTGGCTAAGACTAAAGAGGAAGCCACCAAAACTTCAAGTTTGACAAAGAGGATAAGATGAGTGAGGAAACAATATAAATTCCTCATTTTGGCTTTATTTTTATTTTTTCTTTCATTATTGTACTTGAATCCTTGCAATCTTCTTGTATTGGATTTGTTTTTACATTGAAATAAATTTCTTTTATTATTTCATTTATTGAACTATTTGTTTTGACTTGATAGGGTTCCATATTGAGTCTCATTTGAAAGATCCTCTTAGCTCTATTGCTCCTTCTATAAAACTATAACATGGCGGTCTTATCCTTACGCTCGATGGGAGAACTACCATGCAGTGGTTCTACCTTTGGCACAACTGGATACTGTCATGCAATAGTTAGTACCGTAGCAAGGTGGTTCTTCAACATCATTGCGTTGGTGGTTTTGAGATGGAAACTCAAGACATTTCATTTTGGATGTTTTTTCCCACTTTTCCTATTTAGGGGCTTCAAACCTAATTTGATTAATATATAAATACTTGTTCAACCCTCTTAAGTCGTCATAATATAAAATCAAAGATATGAACCCTACTTTCACTTATTTTCTCATCTTTTCAAGTTTTTTCTTCTTTCAATTTTCAACTACCAACTTTTCTTCTTTTCTATTATCTTTAACAATGACAACGGCTTTCCAACGATAAATTAAAAGAGTTCTAGCCACACTTCCTTCCTTCCAATGGATGGAGCTTCACCAAATGTGTTTAGGAAATTTTCAACATCTTTCTTCCATCTAAATCAATATTCCTCTTCTCAGGGTTGCCTCTTTCTTTTTGGGTCCTTGTGATTATGGTTTTTACTATGGCTGTCAAGAACTATGTCCACTGATCAATGATTTTGGAACAATTATGGGTGCATCCATTCCACCAACTAATCCCCTAAACCTTAACACTTTCTAAATTATGAAAATTTGTTGGCATTATGTAATGCTCCTTATGTAAACAATGTGACGCTTCTTACTTTTCGCATCCTATATCAGTTTCTTCTTATTTCTTCAAACAATCATAGGGAATATGAAATCTTCAGTTTGTTGAAACCTATTCAAAAGGGAAAGAATTTTATTCCTTTAATCTTAGCCAAAACCCTATTGATTTCTGATAGGGTTTGTGAGAATCATTCTGCAAAATTAACAGGAAATCTCCTCCTTCTCCAAGTAACTCTCCTTCTTTTTCACCTTCAGTTCTTATTTTACCTAATTTGGAAATTAATTTTTTCTTGTTTTTCATTTTATGGAAAATAAGGTTGTATGAGAAGCTAGAACTAGTGGAAGTTCCAAGGGACCCTTTTATAATCTTATTCAATACAAATATCACTCTATCATTGTCAATCATCACTTCATCAACTAGTAGATGGTTTTCCTTACTGATCGATGGGATGAATATATCCAATATGTGATTGGTGGAATTTGAAGAACACCACACAAACCTTTCTGAATAATGTTGTTGTCTTAATATGCATCGGCTCACCTCTATCTGCAATATAACTAATATCAACATTGACCTACCCTAAGCGACATGGCCGAAATCATGGGGAAATTTGGAATCCTAACTTCTTAAGCTGCTTAGAGAATTTGTGGCCTCTTTGACTTGTTCATGTTAATCATGTTGAAGCTTATAACAACTGTAAAAGTCCCTCTGCATTTCGATAATTGGTTTTTTCATTGAAGAAATAGATGCATGCTTGGCTAAGATCTCGTTAGTGCAGTGGATACTCTTCTTTTCTTAGTCTTCTCTCTCTTTTTGCTTTACCATTATTTCTATTATAGTTATGTAATAAATAGAGAAGACATAACAATACCAATTATATTAATGAAATTCATGATTCCATTTAATTGTTTTGATGTTCGCCATTCAAGTACCAACACATGGAATGAATATGACATACTTAATACTAAACATTAATTGTCCATTAAATAAAGCGAATTAAATCTTTTGCAAATTACAAATTAACAAATAATATTTCCTGAGTCTATCAACATTTACAAGCTCATGAAATTCATTTCTCTCCATATATGATAATCATGTTACTCTATTTTCATCAACCTTTTTACCATGAATGGGTCGTCTTAATTGGGCTTAAACTTTCCTCTTGGAATAATTATTCTACATTTGAGCTATTTTAGGACTAAATCCCCTTCATGGATTTGATGTGGCTTGATTTGCTTGTTAAAGGTTTAAACCATTCTTATTTGATATACTTTGTTGTGATACAAGGCCCGAAACCTTGCTTCATCTAACAATGCCAACTGTTCATATCTTTCCTTAACCCAATCCGCTTTGGCAATTTTAGCTTCCAATATTATTCTTAATAATTCCACTTGAATTTCGATAGGTAATACAACTTCATATACATAAACTAAAGAAGATGGAGTGGTGGCAGTGGAGGTTCTAAATGAAGTACGATATACCTATAAGGCAAAGGGCAAAATCTTCTTTGAACAAACTTAGCCAAAATCTTCTTTAAGCCCTTTGTTTCTATGTTCCATAGCTCTATTCACCCACTACAAGAATTTAGCAGATTACCGATAGAAATTTATCGATAGAAAATTTTTTTATTGCTAATACCTGTAGAATACCAAAAGAAAATGAAAAAATTAGAAAATATACCGACAAATTACTAACATAATACTGACAAAAAATATTATCGACAGATATTTTGTCAATAATAATGGCGCCATATGGTGTGAAAAATTGCCCTCAAATTTTTCCAATAGAAAAAATAAAAAATTCAGTAATATTTAGAGCAAATTATTGGAGAAAATAGTTAACGATAAAATTTTACTGAGAGAAATAAATATGTTAGTAATATTGAGAGATTATGTTGTGTCTTAGTAAATTTACCTACAAAAATGGTTATATATCGATAAATTTACCGATACAAAAACTCATATGTCAACAATACTGAGAAAAGAATATTTTCTATCTATAATGTGTGACATTTCAGGCGAAAAGCCCATTACATATCGAGAGAATCTTTTTGTCGGTATTGCCATTTTCTATTAGTATTACCAACATAAAACACACTTTTGTCATTAAATGGGTAATCTTCAGGTGGGAAATTTCTTGCCCACTTTAAGCCCTTTTTTGATAAAAAATTCTTATTCGTCGGTAATACTAAGAGAAATCAAATTCTCTCAGTAAATGAAAAGATGTTATGATAGTTTTTATATGTGTTTTTCTAGTTGATTTTGTTTGCTTTTTAGTTATTCTTTAAATGGTTTGTTTAAGACTATTATAGGTTTTATATTTCATGTTGAAGCAAAGAAATCATGAGGAAAAATTAATAAAAGGTGCTTAAGTTAAAGAATAATTTAATGAGAAGAACCACATAGCCAAGTTGAAACACATCTTGGCTGTGTCTCCCAATTACAAGATTAAAATAAGCAAGGCTTAAAGGCAGAACTAAACAAATTTAGTGTCCTGGCCGTGTCTCTCACATGAAAGAATGGAAATTTTTGCAGAATGGGACACACTTACCTATCTTTGTCATGTCACATGACTTGGCCAAGACAACTTGAAAGCTTGGCCGTGTTTGAAGTTGAAGGCATACGCGTTCTATTCCTTAGAAATCAAGAATTCAAGTCGTGGTAAACATGTTTAGAAGTCTTGGCCGTGTCTGAGAAGGAACTTAGGAGACACAGCCAAGACAAAAAAAAAAGTGGTTGTATCTGTACAGGATAAGCGAGATGCATGTTTTCATTTTTAAACATTTCTTTGGATAGACATGGGAAGAGATAAAAAGAAGTAGGATGGGAGCAATATGGGGATTGGTTAAAAATGAGCTGGAAGGGAGACATAGAAATGTTGCTAGCACAAAAAGGTGTCTCACACAATAGAAAAGGCATAAGTTTTTAAAGGATAGTTTTTTTTTAAGAAAAAGAGGCAACCATTACCATAGTCATCAATATACAAACATAAATAGAGATACAGGAAAAATTTCTTAGAGAAGGAAGCAAGAAATTCTTAAGAGGTTTTTGTGGGAGATTGGAGGGAGTTCATCATTCAATCCAAGAAGAAAATAAGAGGAGTAACTCTAGTCTCTTTAAAACTT
The DNA here is from genome assembly GCA_947685225.1 of Garcia nutans. NCBI lineage: Eukaryota > Viridiplantae > Streptophyta > Magnoliopsida > Malpighiales > Euphorbiaceae > Garcia > Garcia nutans. The sequence continues at coordinate 6,025,926 of CANTUV010000003.1, read as the reverse complement.
GTTTTTCTATTCCTTCAATTAATTTAACTTTCAAATTTTAATTATTAAAAGCATAAATATTTCAATGAAGTTTTATAACTTGAATTCTATTAAAGTGATTTTATTTATTGTCACTATGAGGAGATAAATTGCTTATGCTTTGGATTTATAGTATATTTAATTGGATGCTTTAATTCAATAATTTCCATTAATATACCTTTCTTTGAGTTGCTTGCAATGAAATGTATGTTAGATTAGTAGATTGACCACCTATTAATCTTTAGATTTTGAGTAAAGTATGGAGAGGTGAAACTTGATATTGGATCCTTGCATTCAACTGCCCCAAGAATGAATTAGAAATATAAGTTTTAGGGTTCACTTAATTTGCAATTCAAATAATTGGTTTTTGTTATTTTATGAATATGAAAACTAATGAATTGATAATTTCTAATTAATATTAGGGAAGAAATTAAGTTATAAGGTTATATTAATGGAAAATTTAAGAATTAAACTTTGATTAAATCGATCTGTAAATCCTAGGCAATCTCTTAAAAACTTAACATTCATTCTTGCACAACCAATTAAATTTATCATACTTTTCATTTTAAATTTCATCAACAATTTTCAACATTACCAATTTATTCTTTAGTTCATTTTTCTTTTTAATCAAATTATTACAAACAAACAATTTCTTGAGAGATGACCTTAGGACATCTACCATTACTATAACAATCTTGTATGCTTGCAAGAGTCGCATTTTAGTAGTGTTAAATTGTAACACCCTTATACCCTATAAAAATATAGTACATATATCTCGTATGTGTAAAACAGCACATATAATTAATAAATATATATTCTCTAGTCATACATCCATTTTAAATATCCATCTACACATTTATCAATACTTTTCTCAAATTTCCTACTTCTAAGTCTTACCATTAATTGAATTGATCACATTGCAATCTTAGAAATAATTTACCAAGTAGTACAAATACTCCCAAAATTTACTCAACATGTCATTATTAATTCCACTTACTTAAATCATATGAATAATATTTACCACGCCAAAAACTCAATTAAATTCAAAAATAAGCTTCCATAAATAAACCAACCAGATATAATCCAACGCATTTACATTAAATTGCATTAAATTAAATATCAGTCTTTCTTACTCAAGTTATTTTTTTTCCACATCAATTTTCATTCAATGGCAATTTTTTTTTTCACAATCCCTTGGTTATACATATCTTAACCACATAATATTATAAATGCTATTACATTTAACTTTAAACATAACTTAATTAAACCAAAATTTATCTCATATATATATATATCTAATAGCCATCTAACTCCATATACACTATCTATCCATTAACAAATAATTCACATTTCAATATTCCAAATAATTTTTAAACCAAATCATCTATTGGACATCAAATAACCATTTAATCACATTAACACAATTCCCTTAAAAATCAATTAGTTTAGCATTTTAATAACTTCGAGTTTCATGTTACCCATATTTACCAAGATAAAAAGATTTCTCTTTTCTAAATACAAAATCTTCCATAACTTTGTAATTCAATTTCCAATGTTAATAATGAATGTATAACATAAAGATCCAAATAAATGGCCTAGGGCACATACACTAACAATCTCCCACTTGCACTAGGCCTACAAATTTCTAAGACCCATAGATCTAGTGCGCTGATCATGCTTGACCCGTGAGAGAGGCTTTGTTAATGGATCTGCTATGTTATCATTTGTGTCAACTTTGCATATCTTGATATCTCCTCTATCGATAATGTCTCGAATGAGGTGAAAACGCCTGAGTATATGCTTAGACCTTTGATGAGATCTAGGCTCTTTTGCCTGTGCTATGGCACCATTGTTGTCACAATAAATGTCCACAGGATTTGCAATGCTAGGCACCACTCCTAGCTCAGTGATGAATTTCTTCAACCAGACTGCTTCCTTAGCTGCATCTGATGCTGCTATATACTCAGCCTCTGTTGTAGAATCAGCCACAGTGCTTTGTTTTGAACTCTTCCAACTAACAGCTCCACCATTCAATGTGAATACAAAACCTGACTGCGATCTAAAATCATCTATGTCAGTTTGGTAACTAGCATCTGTGTAACCATTTACAACTAGCACATCTTCCAAACCTCCATAAACCAAGAATACATCTTTAGTCCTTCGAAGGTACTTAAGAATATTCTTGACAGCAGTCCAGTGACCTTCACCAGGATCAGCTTGAAATCTACTAGTTGCGCTTAATGGATATGAGACATCTGGTCTTGTACATAACATGGCATACATAATAGATCCTATAGCAGAAGCATAAGGAATCTTATTCATTCGATCTCGCTCATCAGATGTCATAGGACATTGACTCTTGCTGAGATGAATGCCATGAGACATAGGCAAGAATCCCATTTTGGAATCTTGCATGTTGAACCTCTTCAACACTTTATCTATGTATGTACTTTGACTCAGGCCAATTATCCTTCTAGATCTATCTCTATAGATCTTTATACCAAGGATATAGGCAGCCTCACCTAAGTCTTTCATTGAGAAAGAATTCCCTAACCAAGTCTTAACCTTTTGCAAGGTAGGGATGTCATTCCCAATGAGTAATATGTCATCCACATATAAGACTAAAAACACTACTGCACTCCCACTAACCATCTTGTAAACACAAGGTTCATCTTCATTCTTGATGAAACCAAAGTTCCTAACTGTTTCATCAAAACGAAGATTCCAGCTTCGAGATGCTTGCTTCAATCCATAAATGGATCTTTGAAGCTTGCAAACCTTTGTAGAATTCTCAGGATTTACAAAACCCTCAGGTTGTGTCATATACACATTCTCAAGCAAGTTTCCATTAAGGAAAGCGGTTTTGACATCCATTTGCCATATCTCATAATCATAGTATGCTGCAATGGCAATGAGAATTCTAACAGACTTAAGCATAGCAACTGGTGAAAAAGTTTCATCATAGTCTATACCATGAGTTTGCTTGAAACCTTTTGCAACAAGCCTTGCTTTATAGGTCTGCACATTCCCATCCATGTCAGTTTACTTCTTGAAAACCCATTTGCAACCAATAGTCTTAATACCCTCTGGAGGATCAATTAAAGACCAAACTTGGTTGTCAAACATAGATTGCATCTCAAATTTCATGGCTCCAAGCCATTTGTCTGAATCTGGACCTGACACAGCTTCTTGATAAGTAGTAGGCTCATCTTGATCTATGAGCATTACTTCACTATAATCAGTCATAAGAAATCCATATCTCTCTGGCTGACGACGTGTCCTATCAGACCTGCGAGGGATTTGTGTTACATCTTCAGACTCCACAACTATTTGTGGTTCTGAAATAGGCTCTATAGACGGCTCAATGATTTCTTGTGGTACTTGAGTTTCCTCAAGTTCTACTATACTCCCACTAGTTCTCTTAGAAAGAAATTCCTTTTCCAAAAAGATCCCATTTCGAGTAACAAACACTTTGTTCTCTGAAGGAGTATAGAAATAGTATCCTTTAGTTTCCTTAGGATACCCCACAAAATTACATTTGATAGACTTTGGAGCTAACTTATCTGAAACTGGTCTTTTCACATAAGCTTCACAACCCCAAATCTTAAGAAAAGACAAACTAGGTGTCTTACCTGTCCATATCTCATATGGTGTCTTTTCAACCGCCTTAGATGGTACACGGTTCAGAATGAATGCAGCTGTCTCCAAGGCATGACCCCAAAAAGATAAAGGAAGATCCGCTTGACTCATCATTGATCGAACCATATCTAATAGAGTTTGATTTCTCCTTTCAGAAACTCCATTCCACTGTGGAGTTCCTGGAGGAGTCAGTTGTGAAACAATTCCACAATCCCTTAGATGATCATCAAACTCTTGGCTCAAATATTCACCACCTCGATCTGATCGAAGTTGTTTAATTGTTTTACCAAGTTGATTTTGTACTTCATTTTGAAAAGTTCTAAACATTTCAAAAGACTCATGCTTATGTTTCATTAGGTAGACATAGCCATACCTACTGAAATCATCAGTAAAAGTAATGAAGTATCGAAATCCTCCTCTGGCACTAATGCTGAAAGGACCACATACATCTGTATGTATCAAGCCCAATAAATCATTAGCCCTTTCACTATGCCCAGTAAAAGGATCCTTTGTCATCTTACCAAGCAAACAAGACTCACATGTTTCAAATGATTCAAAATCAAATGAATCTAATAATCCATCTTGATGGAGCTTAGAAATGCATTTCTCATTGATATGGCTAAGGCGACAATGCCATAAATAAGTAGGGTTTAACTCATTTGGCTTAGTTCTCTTAGAAGTTATGTTATAGATATCATTACCATTAGAATCATCAAGATTAAGGATATAAAGGCCATTATAAGAATTTGCAATACCATAAAGCAAATCATTTTTATCAAAAATAGAACATTTCTTATTCTTAATAAAAAATGAATAACCTTCATCATCCAAAACAGATACTGAAATAAGATTCCTACTCATAGTAGGAACATAAAAGCAATTGTTCAAAATTAACAAAAATCCATTGGGCATAACAAATTCATAAGTTCCTACAGCTATAGCAGCAACTCTTGCTCTATTGCCAACACGTAGGTCCACTTCGCCCTTCTTCAGCATCCTACTCCTTTTGAGTCCCTGCATATTTGTACAAATATGAGATCCACATCCGGTATCTAATACCCAGGAAGAAGGAATAGATAAATTAATTTCTATAACATAAATACCTGAAGAAGTAGTCGCACTACCCTTCAACTTCTTTAACTCATCCAAATAGAGTTGACAATTTCTCTTCCAATGCCCAGGCTTGTTGCAATGGAAACAAGTCCCTTCCTTAGGAACTTTAGCCTTAGGTTCAGGTTTTGGTTTAGCTTGTCCCTTGGACCCTTTAGCACCTTTTGCCTTACCCTTGCCTTTAGTATATTTGGCTTTCTTTTTCATTTGTTTAATATTGACATTCAATATTTGGGTAGGCTTTTTGATATTCCCCTCAGCAGTTTTGAGCATACCATGTAGCTCAGGAATGGATTTCTCCATGTCATTGATGTTATAGTTCATGACAAACTGTGAGAAACTGCTAGGAAATGAATGTAGGATCAAATCCGTGGAGAGTTCTAAACTCAGGGGATATCCAAGTCTAGCAAGGTGATCTAGATAGCCTTTCATCTTCAAAACATGAGCACTAACAGATTCACCTTCAGACATTTTGCAGTCAAATAATGCAACAGCGGTGTTAAACCTATCTTGCCTAGCCTGTTGTTGGAAAGCTTGTTTGAGATGCACACTCATCTCATAAGCCTCTAAGTGTTCCAGATCCTTCTGAAGTCCTGGACACATAGTAGCCAACATAAGACATCCTATGTCATTTGAATCATCCACATGCTTCTTATGCTTACTCTTAGCAGCATTAGAAGCATCAACAGGAGGTGGGTCAGGGATAGCTTCATCAAGCACGTAGGACTTTTTCTCTTGTTTGAGAACAATTCTCAGGTTCCTAAACCAGTCAACAAAATTAGTCCCACATTCTTTCAGTTTTTCCTTCTCAAGGATAGATCGCAGTGATAAGGTGGAATTGTTATTAGCAGCCATCTATTGATAAATATGCAAAGTCAAATTTTAATTAATAATGAGGTTAAAATTATTTAAAATCCTACTAAAAATATAACCCTCTAAAGAAAAATTTTAGTAGGCTAAGATCCGTATTTCACTTAATTCTAAACTCAGCTTTGGCGTGACGCTTAAAATCAAGTTATTTAGGTAGGTAACATCTTTACCAATTACATCTCATGTAACTCTTAGTAATTATGGAATATTGACATCATATGTCATAGCATGTTGAATTCCATCTAATGCCTTAGGCCCAAAACCATTTTGATAGCCTAATTAAGTCTAACCAATTTTAAAACATATGAGTAACACTATTACTCATCCTACTTAGCTAGGAATGTTTAAAGCATATTGCTTTGGCAATACCTACTTTAATACAATCTTTGTTTTGATAGGTGTTCAAAATGTGGATGGCATTTAGACTTAAATTATTAATGAGGGTTCAACTAAATTATTATCATGTCTTGCATTACATATCATTATATTTTAGCATCCTTTATGCATATATATAATTTATCACATAAGCATCATATACCAAATGACAAAATATGTAAACGTGACATAGCATGGCCAAACTAAATATGATCTTCAAGAGACCAAATGAAGATCATAAAGGCAACCCTAGGTGAAAAACCTATCTATTACAACACTTGCAATGTTACATATCTTCAAAACTTGAGCTTGTGCTTCCATCACCATGGAACCATCTTCTCCTTGGTATGAATCTCCATCATAAACATTGTAGCTTGAATCTTCATTTATTACAATAAAAGAAAATCTAACTACTAGTAAAATAAATTACAACAAAATAAACGACATGCAGGCCGTATTTACCCAAAATTAAGATATAAATAAACCAATCACATAGGTCATAAGGCCATGCTATGCACCATGCCAAGACATCAAACAAACATAACATATTCATCACCAACATGTTAAATAGAAACAAATATATTAACATTCTTAATGTCACGGTAACGAACTATAGGGCGCGAACATACGGCGGTCCCGCTAGCCGGTTAGCAGGCGGGGATCCCGCTGGCCGGTTAGCGGGCGGGGTTCCGAAGGGACAGCACCCCTCGAAGCCAAACAGAAACGTTAATCTCATTAACATTTTTCTTTGGCGAAACCCTAAAACAGAATCGTTAATCTCATTAACCTTCTTACTGTTTTATTTCGAATATGTACAACCTATTACAGAATCATTACCAAATGTTTATATCACATATAAACTTAATCGTTTTCATCATATGAAAATCGTTTTAATCAACCAATCATATATACGTGATCATCTCATGAAAACAAAATTAAAAACACCAATCCTTTCTCATCATATGAAAAACGAATTAGGGTTTTACAGAAACGAAACAAAAAATAATCCTTTCTCATCATATGAAAACCAATTATATATACGTGATCATCTCATGAAAACGAAATTAAAAACACCAATCCTTTCTCATCATATGAAAAACGAATTAGGGTTTTACAGAAACGAAACCAAAAACAATCCTTTCTCATCATATGAAAAATGAATTAAGGTTTTATAATTAACATGCCATACGAAATCAATATATCTCATGTAATCATATCAACATGGCATTTTCGACTTAAACGAAAACAACAAGTGGCTCTGATACCACTGTTAGGAAATCAAAGGAGATCATTGCAAACAAAAACATGCAGCGGAAAAGTTTTTGATCTATGATTTCCCACCAGGATCCATGTTGTTCGTTTAATTCGACGAAAGTGTACAAAGAACTAACCTGTTGATGATTTGAAATCACAGTTTGGAAGAGATGCCTCGATCGTGAAACACCCTCTATCGCGTATCCACACGAATGCTACCGTTTGGAGTGCTAGCTCTTTGCAACGGCGAAGGCTGAAAAACGTTTTCTCTAAAACGTATTAGGGTTTCTTTTTCGTTCTACTTTAATTTTTTAAAGTTACCTATATATAAGACTTAACGTCTGGAGTGAATATAATCACTTCAGAATCCAATTCGAAATTGGATAAGGTAAGTCAAATTCAGAATCCAAATCTAATTAGGATTCTGAATATATTATCTAATAAAATATATATATAAACGAAAATAATAATAATAAATATTAATATCTATTATTAATATTATTAATATTATATCCAGCCCAAAGCACATTCTTGTGTGTGACCCGATAGGCCCATATTAATTGGCAGTCAATTTAATCTCTATTAAATCAACAAGTCATAATTGGCCTCTAGCAAGGCGTTACAACTACCCAATTAATATAAGGAATGTCCAATTTGCCTAATAATAGTACATGCATTAATCCCTTTGTCACACGATATCTAGCTTGAACATAAGTCATGGTCAACGTCATACTTATATTGTCCAAACTTATGATTACTCAATCTCCAAGAAGACTGATAAAAACAAATGAAATTGATCACACTATCAATTCATTTGAGCACGGCCATGCATTTCACAGTCTCACTTATCGAGGGGGCCAAAAGATATCTCTCTCAAAGAGAGGGACAAATTCTATCTTGATTGTTCATTATCCTCTACATAATTTCTATCATATATGATCATAACCTTTATTACTATCCAATTACGGATAATGTTTGATCATGTCAAAATATAATAGTCTTTATATTGGAAACTATGACAATCTCAAGTCAAAGAATTAATACATAACTATCATGAGATTTACTTATGACACTAACCCATGTAGTAATCTCATGATGGGTCTATCCAATACATTGTTCTCTAACAAGTATCTATGAAATTGATTTGTTTCACTATACACATAACCATCTGATGATTATCAAATCAATGTTCATACTGGTTAAGAATTATATTTTTTTTTATCTCTATAACAATAATAAACCAGGGACAAATATCAAAATTGTGTAACATGCAAACAAACAATAATGATAATAAAACCTCATTTATTAATAATGAATGTATAACATAAAGATCCAAATAAATGGCCTAGGGCACATACACTAACAAGTTTTAGGGTTCACTTAATTTGCAATTCAAATAATTGGTTTTTGTTATTTTATGAATATGAAAACTAATGAATTGATAATTTCTAATTAATATTAGGGAAGAAATTAAGTTATAAGGTTATATTAATGGAAAATTTAAGAATTAAACTTTGATTAAATCGATCTGTAAATCCTAGGCAATCTCTTAAAAACTTAACATTCATTCTTGCACAACCAATTAAATTTATCATACTTTTCATTTTAAATTTCGTCAACAATTTTCAACATTACCAATTTATTCTTTAGTTCATTTTTCTTTTTAATCAAATTATTACAAACAAACAATTTCTTGAGAGATGACCTTAGGACATCTACCATTACTATAACAATCTTGTATGCTTGCAAGAGTCGCATTTTAGTAGTGTTAAATTGTAACACCCTTATACCCTATAAAAATATAGTACATATATCTCGTATGTGTAAAACATCACATATAATTAATAAATATATATTCTCTAGTTATACATCCATTTTAAATATCCATCTACACATTTATCAATACTTTTCTCAAATTTCCTACTTCTAAGTCTTACCATTAATTGAATTGATCACATTGCAATCTTAGAAATAATTTACCAAGTAGTACAAATACTCCCAAAATTTACTCAACATGTCATTATTAATTCCACTTACTTAAATCATATGAATAATATTTACCACGCCAAAAACTCAATTAAATTCAAAAATAAGCTTCCATAAATAAACCAACCAGATATAATCCAACGCATTTACATTAAATTGCATTAAATTAAATATCAGTCTTTCTTACTCAAGTTATTTTTTTCCACATCAATTCTCATTCGATGGCAATTTTTTTTTCACAATCCCTTGGTTATACATATCTTAACCACATAATATTATAAATGCTATTACATTTAACTTTAAACATAACTTAATTAAACCAAAATTTATCTCATATATATATCTAATAGCCATCTAACTCCATATACACTATCTATCCATTAACAAATAATTCACATTTCAATATTCCAAATAATTTTTAAACCAAATCATCTATTGGACATCAAATAACCATTTAATCACATTAACACAATTCCCTTAAAAATCAATTAGTTTAGCATTTTAATAACTTCGAGTTTCATGTTACCCATATTTACCAAGATAAAAAGATTTCTCTTTTCTAAATACAAAATCTTCCATAACTTTGTAATTCAATTTCCAATGTTACTCCCAAACTTGGTTTCAAATAAATTATCCTGTAAACACTCTTTATATATATATAAATAATAATTTACTTTCAAAAGAACAAGTTCTCACAATCATTTCATAAATAATTCCTTCACAATTACTTTGATTTAATCAAAACGCCACTTTTTTTTAAAAAAAGTAATCAATTCAACTAATGAAACCTCTCCAACAACTTCTTTAACTCCTCTCAAACTACCCTTAACCTTATCTTCTCCTGGAACATCACTCCCCACACATATAGATACTGCCATATTAAAGACCAACTTAGGTGCCAATGTATATGCATGTACTACAACTCTGTTCATATTTCAAAATTTCCCTTTTCTCTAAAAATCCAACTTAGGTTGAGGATCTCAAACCTAAGCTCTAATACCAAAATAAATGTACACCTTTATACTCTATACATATACAGTACATATATCTTGATTATTTACAATATGCATACAAGAAATAAGAGTGGCATGATCTCAATCTTTAGAAAATTCCACCAAAAATCCAATAAAATAATTTATTCTTTAAGACATAATATTATTAGATAAACAAATGTACCTATTAATAATTATATATTAAAACAATATTTATTAATGAAATCTGTGGAAAACTTTCGCAAGAAATTTGTCTATATTTCAGACATCCCAAAATACCAATCATTCATAACCTGGACAAAATTACTCCCAAAATATAGTTTTCACCCATTCTCCAAATAACCAATATATAAATACACATTCACATTTATAACTAAAAACATTATTTTTCATATACACACAATTATTCATCACAAATTACTCATCATCCATCCTCTAATTCTTCATCATATATATATGAGTCACACAACATGATAATCACAAAATTCATACAAAAATATATCACAACCATACACATATATTTTTATCAACTCAACATTTCATTACCACATTGCTCAACTAATCTCATTTAATTCATCTCACCATTTCATTACAATATTACAAAAACTTTACAAGACATGACATCACATCCCACATTGGGCCCACTACTCCCTACGCAATAATCAAGCTCCAAAATAATTGATTTGATCTATAGTGACACCTAATGTCTAGCCCATAGGCAAATCATTTCAATTTATAGATCCAGCTCTGCTCAAGTCCTCAATCTCATGACTAACTCTACTCAGGTCATGGCCCAGCTCTGCTCGGGCTCATCATTATATAATCACCAACATCAAAGTTTTGGAACAAGTTATTATGCAGGGCAACACACACATCGCATAATTATTAATCTCATTAAATCATATTTCTATAATCTCATTTTCAATATTCAAACTTAGCTCTGCTCAAGTCTTTAAACAACTCATTTCTCACCCTTTAGCATATTGCTCATCTCACATTGCTTCTCACTAATTTGCATATGTATCGTGATAATATCATTCCATCATTACCATCATAAATTCCATTTAACCATCACATGTTTTATATACAATAGGTACCACAACATCACATTTGCATATTAATTTCAAATCTGAACACATCACAATCTATCACATTATCATCATTCTCAAAAACACATTATCAACATATCATAACATGCACATATTCATTATCTCATTATTTTCATTCTTATCATATTTCCATATCTTTATCAATTTCCACACATTTCTAAATTCTACATGCTATTTGTATATTTTTCACATATTTCACATTTCATATATTTTTTATTCACATTTTTTCATTGTTAGCTATTTTCCACACATTCCTTTGCATTATCTATCACATTACTCATTTTCACATATTTAAACATATTTTATCATTTTCCACATTCCTTAATTATTTTCCTAAGTTTTCTATTCATATAAAATATGTTACTTAACCACATTCACAATGTGGCCAATTTCCTCATTTTATTCCATTCTTCACATTTTCATATTTATTTTCCCCATTTTCACATTATATTTAGCATAATATGCATTTTTCACATCTTATGTACATCACAATTGCATTAGCCATAATACAATGGCTTAGTATTTCATATTCCCTGTTTTTGGCTCACTTTTAAATGGTACAATATCATATATCATATAAAAAAAAATATCAAAGTGGCACAACACTTTCACAAAATCACAATGTATTATGGCAACTCAAATGCAATCCAAGCATAATTCATTAAAGTGTATACTAACCTTTAGAAATGCCAATTCACAACCCAAGCAGTACTTCCTTCAAAAGCCTTTCCTTTATTTAAGTTGGCAATGTCTCCTTATCGAATCCTAAATCAAATTACAAGTGAAAATAAACCATTAACATCATATTATTATTCATTTCACACCATCAAACATCATTTACACAATGCCTAATTCAATTACTATCAAAACCCTAATTTACCCTTTACTAAGTTCTTTAAACTTCAACCAACCACTATCTTTTCCATAAACCAATCTTAAAATCATTACACCTACATCAATATAACATCAAAACAATGCATATTAGCAATTATTTTAACCTTTATCAAAATTCCAATTTTCACATATTCAACCCTAAAACCCCAAATTCTACCAAAACACATTCATATCCAACTGCCATCCATGGAATCATAAAATCACATCAAAATAGCTTCAAAACAACCCACTAAAATAATATAGTCACCTCCATCTCATTCCCAAAAATTACATATTCATAAAACTCAAAGAAAACTTTTTAAACTTAGAAAATAGTTACCTAATTCTTGATTATTCTTCATAAATACTTTAATTTCTTTGAAATCTCCATGAAATCAAAAAATCCTTTCTCCCTCCCTCAAAATTCATTGCAAAATTGTGGTGAAGAAGAAGAAGAAGATATTTTCATATTTTGACTTTTTCTTCTTTCTATTCAACCACACATATGTATAATTATTAAATAATTAAATAATTAATAAAATATTAAATATTTTTAGTTTTTCAATAAAAAAGTATATTTCTAATCTTAAGTTACTTTTATGATTATTAATATTATTATATTTAATTAAAACTTTTTACTTTTTATCAAACTTTTTCTTTTAATGATAATGTATACATCTTGTATATATTATGTATTTTGTTTACACCTTGTATCATATTCTTCCAACATATAAATTATCCCTCCAAATTAATTATTTAACAATATTTAAAATTTATGGGTGTTAAATAAATAGGGCGCAACAAGTTTTGGCACCGTTGCCGGACAAGGCTATTTATGTAGTAGTAGTTTGATTCTTTAATTTAATTGTTTGAGTGTTCTCTTTGAATTGCAAGGTGTTGTATGCAAGGACACAGTTCTCAAGGAAGCGAACATGTTTCATTTATAGACAACATTCATAGACTTCCTAGAATTGGAAGGATATATTCCATGGGATAAGAGGGAGAAGAGGTTGAAGAGCAATTAAAAGAAGAAACAGAAGTAGAGATGGGTGAAGCAGAAGAACCACCCATGAAAAAGTTTGCCTACCAATTATTGGGTTAACCGCATATAGCATATGGTTGAGCAATGCAACAAGAAACTATAAACTTAATAATACCCATTATAGCATGCTGCCATCTTTTCATGGAATGCAAAATGAAGACCCTCTCAATTTCATTCAAAATTTTTATTTGACCTTGCATACATTTCCTTTGTGATCATTGTCAGAGGATGGGCTTAAAATGCAGTGTTTCCCATACACTTTCAAAGATTGGGCCAAAGCATGGTTGGTGATTTTACCAGAAAATTAATTGACTACATGGACTGAAGCTTATAACAAGCTTATGGGCAAGTTATATTCACATTAGAAGACAAAGGAGCATCGGGGGAATATTGCAACATTTACTCAAATGGATGTTGAACCACTTTATAAGGCATGGGATGGCTCCAATGCCCCCATCATCATTATCCCCAGTAGTTGTTTAATTAATTCATTTATGATGGGCTTACACAACAAAGCCAAAATTCAGTAGATGATGCAGCTGGAGGTGCAATGGGTGAAAGAAAAGCTGATGAAACTGTAAGGTTGTTTGAATGCTAGGAGTAAACTGACAATAGAAGAGTATATGAGAAAGCTATAAGGGAATCTATGATGTGAAATCAAATTCTAAAATGGCAAGGCAAATAGCATAATTAACAAGACAAGTTAAAATGCTAAATGATAGAGGAAATCCACCTATGCCTAGCTAATAAATATGTGTAGTATGTGGAATTATTGGACAGTGCAAATATGTGTCTTGTGAACTTTGAAAAGTATCAATAAGGGCAGAAGCAAGCAAATGCCTTAGAAGGTTTCTAACAAAGAGGAAGAAATGATCCATATTCTAACTCCTCTAATCCAGGATAGAGAAGCCATCCGAATTTTTCTTGGAAAAATCAACAACAATTTCCACCTCAACAATCCTTTCAACCTTATCAAAGATGTCCTCACTTTTAAGGATAATCTTCAAACCAAGATCAACTAATGATACCCACATTGGAAGATAATTTGAATGCTTTTATTCAAATTACTACACAAAATCAAGAGGTTAATAAGAAGCATCATTGAAGAAAGTGAAAACTCAAGTTGGACAATTGGCAAATCAAATTCAAGCATAAATAAAAGGAAAATTTCCAAGCCAATTGGAACAAGCCAAGGCGATCACAGTTTTGAGAAGTGGAAAGGTAATTGATAACAAAGTTAGCAATTATTTGGATACCGATACTAATAAAGAAGAGAATGGCATGGAAATACAAGCCAACCTAAGGAAATCAAGTAAATTAAAGGAGGATAAGAGTTTAAAAGCATCAACTGCACCCAAGTTGCACAAGTCTTCCAACCCTTACAGGCCGGCAATTCCTTTTCTAAGTATATTGAAAGGTGAGAAGCATGATAAGCAATTCTCTAAAATCTATAACATGCTCTCCAAGGTAAGAATTAATCTTCCTTTAATTGAGGTAATTAAGAATATACTAGTTTATGCTAAATTCTTTAATGAATTAAATACCAAAAAGAAAAGGTATGAGCCAAATAAAAAGGTGATAGTTTTAGAAGTGGCAAGTGCTATTTTACAATACAAGTTACCTCATCCTCCATTTCCATCTTCCACTTCTTCCATAAACAAGACTTAAATAGTTCTTTGGATTAAATTGAGTGAACAAGCTTTCAAGAAGGTTAGGGTTTGAAGAAGACTTGATTGAGAAGTGCAAGCTTGAGAGAGTTACCACTCCACCTTTCAAGAAGAGAGCCATTGATTGAAGTGAGCTTGGAACTTCTTCATCATAATCAAAGTGGAGCTAAGAGGAAGACAAGAAGTTCAACTCTTGGCATCTACAAAGGAGTTTTTATATTCTCTGTTTTGATTCATTTCTAGATTGTTGTTGTTTGTTAAGAACATTAATATTTCAATGGACAATTGTGATTTGATTTATATTGAGATGAATATTTATTTTTAATTGATGATGATGATGAGCTAAATTCCTCATGACTAGGATTTATAGTTGATTTGATTGAATGAGTTGATTTGATAGTTCCATTAATATACCTTGTTATTGGTTGATTGCATTGGACTTAAAGTTAGATTGATAGATTGACCACCTATTGATTACTTAATATTGAATGATGGACCGAGAGGTGAAATTCGATATCAAAACTATGTAATCATTCACCCTAAGAATGAATTAGAAATATAAGTTCTAGGGTTTTACTATTTTGCAATTTCAAAACAATTGGTTGTTGTTAATTCATGAATGTGAAAACTAATAAATTGGTAATTACTAATTAAACTTAAGGAACAAATTAAAATACAAGGTTATATTAATGGAAAATTTGAGAATTAAGCTTTGATTAAATTGATCTACAACCCTAGGCACCATTCCTAGAATTGAATTAACCTTGCATAACCACTACTTATTTACTTTTAAATTTAATACGTTTCGCCATTTCAACAACATACACTTGAATATTTAATATTTTGCTTTAAATCAAACTATTGCAAAATAATTTCTTTATTGTGTGATGACCTTGGGGCAATCACCATTGATACAACTGCCCCGTATACTTGCGAGTGTTGCTTTGTAGTAGTGTTAATTAGAGCATAATAAGTTTTTGGCACCGTTGCCAGGGAAGGCAATTTTTGTTAGTATTTTGATTCTCTTATTTTAAATGTTTAATTGTTTAAAGTGTTTCTTTTTGAATTGCCTAGGTAATTTATGCAAGGACGAAGGTCCCAAGGAAATGAACTTATTCCATATATAGACGATATTCATAGACTTCCAAGAACTAAGGGAGTGGATCCTTTGGGACAAGAAGGAGAAGAACCCAAAGGGAAATTTGAGGAGAACATGGACGTAGAAATGGGTGACGTAGAGGAACCACATCATGTATCTGGTTGACGAACGCAACAAGAAATTATGAACTAAAAAATACTCATTATAGTATGTTGCCATCTTTCCATGGATTGCCAAATGAAGATCCTCTCAACTTCATTCGAGATTTTTACACAATATTGCATACATTCCCTTTGCAATCATTGACGGAGGATGAACTTAAAATGAGATATTTCCCATAAAATTTGAAGGATAGGGTGAAGGCATGGTTGATGACTATACCGGAGAATTCCCTAACCACATGGACCGAAGTGTATAATAAATTCATGGGAAAACTCTATTCATACAAGAAAACTAAGGAGCTTAGAGGTAGTATTGCAACTTTCACCTAATTTGATGGAGAACCATTCCATGAGGTGTGGGATCGCTTCAAATCTTTATTGTTTCAATGCCCTCATCATTACTATCCATAACAATTGATAAATTAATTCTTTTATGATAGGCTAACTCAACAATGTCAAAATACAGTGGATAATGTTGCAGGAGAGGTAATGGGTGAGAAAATAGCTGCTGAAACGGTTGCATTATTTGAAATGTTGGGAGCAAATTCTCAAAAAAAGAGTATTGGGGAAAGGAGAAGAGGAGCATACGAGCTAACTGCAAACTCAAAAATGGCAAGGCAAATTGTTGAGTTAACAAGGCAACTTAAATTGTTGAATGCTACAGGAAACTTTCCCATGCCAAGTCAAGAATCATGTGCATCATGTGGTGTGGTAGGCCACAATGCAAATGTATGTCCTTCAAACTTTGACCAATTTCAAGAAGGACAAGAGCAAGCTTTTGCTTTTGAAGGGTTCCAACAAAGGGGAAGGAATTACCCGTACTCAAATTCTTATAACCCTAGATGGAGAAATCACCCTAATTTTTCATAGAAGAACCAACAACAAGCTCCACCTCAACATTCCTACCAACCTTGTAAAAGGGGCCCCAATTTCAAGGGCAAAGTTCAACTCATGAGTAAGTTAAGAAATCTTCATTTGAAGATAATTTGAATGCTTTCATTCAAATAAGCACCCAAAATCAAGAGGTGAACAACAAACAGTTTGACTCTTTGGAAGCCTCACTTAAAAAGGTAGAAACTCAAGTGGGTCAATTGGCTAATCAACTGTAAGCTAATCAAAAAGAAAAATTTCTAGGCCAACCAGAGCAAGCCAAAGCAATCATAGTTTTAAGAAGTGGTAAGGTAGTTGATAATAAAATTGGTGATAATAAAATTGATGATTCTTTTGTTGCAGGTACAATGCAAGAGAATGGCGAGGAAATGCAAGAAGGCAAAGCTCAACTAAGTGAGCTGAAGAAAGTTAGTGAGGAGGAATCGGTTGCACCAAAGCTGCATAAATCTCTAAATCTGTATAGACTGGTAATTCCTTTTCCAAATAGGTTAAAAAATGAGAAGCATGTTAAGCAATTTTCTAAAATTTATAATATGCTATCAAAGGTAAGTATTAACCTACCCTTACTTGAGGTGATTAAAAATATGCCATCTTATGCCAAATTCTTTAAGGAGCTAAACACTAAAAGGAAAAGGTAAGAGTTGGATGAGAAGGTGATAGTCTCGAAAGTAACAAGTGTTGTTTTATAACACAAGTTACTTCTTAAGCTAAAAGATCCTAGGAGCTTCATAGTAAATATTTCTATGGGGAATGGGAAAGAAACCATTGGCATGTGTGATTTAGGAGCTAGCATGAACTTGATGCCATACTCCATTTACTTGAAAGTAGAACTAGGAGAGCTCAAACCAACTAAAATGGTGCTGTAACTTGAAGATAGAACTCTTAGATACCCTAAGGGGATCATAGAAGATGTTCTAGTTAAGGTAGGTGGTTTGATTATACCTGTTGATTTTATTATCTTAGATATGGGAGAAGAAATCCCTAGGGATTATGAACATACAATTTTGTTAGGGAGGGATTTTATGGCTACAACTAATACATTGATTAATGTTAAAAATGGAAAATTAACCATGACCATTTTGGGATAAACTGTAGAATTTCCAATTTTTAACACTTCCCCTATTCCCACTACTGCTTTGTATGAAGACTGTTCTTTTATCGATTTTATTGATCTTGCTATTCAAGAAGTTTTATTGCAGGAAAGTGGAGAAGACAAGCTAGAGAGGGCCCTAACTTTGGGTGAAGAAACTGAGATTTCTAATGAAGAGATTGAAGAATGCAAGTCCATGTTGGACAATGAGAGTGTTGATAAAGAATTTGAACTTAAAGAAGAGGAGATTCAATAAAAAGGGGTTGAACTGAAGGAACTCCCAGAGCATTTTAAGTATATCTTTCTTGGGGAGAATAACTCTCATCCAGTGATAATGTCTACTACTCTTAAGAATGATGAAGAAGATAAGCTTGTAAAATGTTGAAAAAATTCAAGAAAGCTATAGGTTGGGGGTTGAGTGATATCAATGGTATTAGTCCCTCTATGTGCATACACAAGATAGTTTTAGAGGAGAGGGCTAAACTAATGAGAGATGTTCAAAGGAGGCTTAACCCTAACATGAGTGAAGTAGTGAAAAAAGAGATTCTGAAATTGCTTGATGAATGGGTGATTTATCCCATTGCTGTGAGTGAGTTAGTCCCATTCATGTTGTGCCTAAGAAAGTAGGTTTGACTGTGGTCCAGAATGTGAAAGGAGAGTTGGTATCTACATGAACACAAACTGGGTGGCAAATGTGCATAGATTATAGGAAATTAAATAATGTCACTAATAAAGATCACTTTCCTTTACCATTTATTCATCAAATGCTTGATAAATTATCTAGATATGCTTTTTACTATTTTCTTGATGATCTTTCAGGTTACTACCAAGTCCTTATAGCATCGAAAGATTAACCAAAGACAACTCTCACTTGTTCCTTTAGGACATTTACCTTTTGTAGGATGCCATTCGGACTTTGTAATGCACCATGGACATTTCAAAGATGTATGCTTTCTATTTTCTCAGATATGTTGGACAAGTGCATTGAGGTATTTATGGATGATTTCTCTGTCTTTGGTATATCTTTTGATGATTGTTTGCATAAATTGACTCTTATACTTGAAAGATGTATTGAATGTAATCTTACTTTGAGTTGGGAAAAGAGTCACTTTATGGTTGATCATGGCATTGTTTTAGGACATGTTGTTTACCATAAAGGGATTGAGGTATACAAAGCCAAGGTTGATTTAATCTTGAATCTACCACCACCAAGGGGATTAGAAGTTTTTTGGGACATGCTGGATTCTATAGAAGATTCATAAAAGATTTTTTCAAAATTTTACACTCTTTGTGTCATTTGCTTGGAAAAGATGTCCCATTTTTTTTATGTAAGTGCTTATAAGCTTTTAAAATTTTGAAAGAAAAATTAACTTCCACCCCTATAATTGTTGCCCCAAATTGGGATTTGCCATTCAAAATCACGCGTGATGCATCAAATTATGCCATTGGAGCTATTTTGGGCCAAAGAGTGAACAAATTGATGTGTATAATTTATTATGCAAGTTTATCTTTAAATGATGCACAAGTGAATTATATAACCACTAAAAGGGAAATGTTAGCCGTGGTATTTGCACTGGACAAATTTAGATCTTACTTGATAGGTTCTAAAGTCATAGTATTTTCTGATCATACGGCCTTGAAATACTTATTTACCAAACCACAAGTTAAACCTAGGCTCATTAGGTGGGTGTTGATGTTGCAAGAATTTGATATTGAAATCAAAGATAGGAAAGGAAGTGAGAATGTAGTAGCCGACCATCTTTCTAGATTGAACTCTCATGATAATGATGCGAAAATTGCTTGTGAAAATTCTTTTGAAAAATTTTCGGATGAACACTTGTTTGCTTTAACTCAAGCACCATGGTATGCAAATATTGCTAACTATCTTTCTTGTGGTGTTGTGAGAAAGGATTTGAATTTTCAGGCAAAGAAGAAGTTCCTACATACATGTGTGAGTGGGGATTTTCGCCCCCACTCCCGGTGGAATGGTTCTTGTGACTTCAGCACTATTTAGGCTCGGGGCCTTAGAGAACACAGACCTAAGTCCGGAGAAAATGGAGTTGCCACCTGGATGGGCTGGGAAAAAGAAAGGGGTGGATGACTCGATTCCTAAGGAATTCCCAACCCCCTAATGGGTTCGAAAAGTTAGGTACGTGTGGGGAAGGTGAGAAATGGCCCAGCACCCCCACAACGCCCAGTCCATTGGAACCGGCCTCCTTTACAGGTCTTAATATTATAAAATTCTTAAATATAACAATATTATCCATATTACACACAATAATTAAAAGAAAGCATCAATATATTAAAATCAAAGCAAGGTCCAAGCAAAACAAATAAATGGACACCCATCCGAAGATGGAAACATGTCCTTACATCACATGCCTAAATAGGACACCCACCAAAAGGTAGAAACATGCCCTTTACATAGGTTCTAAAATAGAAAAGCAAATTAAATTACATGATGTTTAACTAATGAGGCACCCACCAAGTGGAAACATACCTCTTACAACTTTTGGAAGTCTAAATAAATTGATAAAAGTAAATAACCATTCATAATAAGTAAATCATTCATCAAAGGTACTTAAATATCAATAAAAAGTAAACATCCAGCCATGATGAATAAAATAAACTAAGTATTGAACTTAAATAAATTAAAGCATATAAAATAAATCAAAGCATAATCAAATATGGAATTGAATAAAGCAAATAAAAAGTCCAAATTATAGCTACTATTTCCATTTAGGGTTCTTTATCTCATGTGTTAAGGTTTTGGAAATTTCATAAATTTAAGCTACTGTGACTTTTATGAAATTAAAATAGATTAAAGATTTTATGTTTTTAAAAGGTTGGTAAGACACTTTGATTAAACAAATTAAGGTTTGAATGGTGAAATCATGAAACTAGGGTTTTAGACACTTCAAAATACTTTTGATTTGTGGTTTTAAATGGTGATTCATTGTGTTTTTAAGCTACTGTGTAAAGTTGTAAAATTTGTATTTTTATGGTTTTTAATGTTTTAAAAGATTAAAGTTTAGAAAAAGTTAGGGTTTAAGGTTTTAAAGGGTTTAGAGTTTATTATTTTAGGTTTAGAAGTTGGATATGGATTTAATGTTTTTAGAATTTATGGTTACGGGTGATGCATGGAACTTTTAGGATTAAAAATTAATTTGATACTTTTATGTGATTTTATGAAAATAAACCAAATAAATTAAAGTTTTTACAAATAGAAAAGATTTATATAATTGGAAAAAGTGTTTTTAGGATTTTTTTGTGAGAAACAGAACATGTTTTAAGATTTTATAAATTTAGAAAACAAATTTTAGTTTTGGGGTTTTGAAGAAATAAAACTAATAACTTTAAATTCTTTGGGAAATAATGCAACGGATTAATGTTTTTAACTTTAGAAAAACTAAATTAAAGTTCAAAGGTTTTTAATTTTGAATAACACAATTTCCTAATTTTAGCTACTGTGTAAAAACAATTAAAGAAAATCAATTAACACATACATTCTTTTGATGATTCCTCCAAAAACAATTCTTCTTGGATGAACTAGCTCCAAAGACAAACCTTTTTTGGCTTTGAATTGCTTAAATCGTGATGATGCTCCTTTAAAAATCAATTGAATTGAATTTATTACTTTTCCTTCACTGATTTTGTTTTCCAATTTCCAAGCTACTGCCAAAAATCTTCCTTCCCAATTTGGTTACTTTAGATCCTTATTTATAGAGGTCTTTCTATGTATAATCCTAATTAATCATGGCAAATAATCTAAATAAGAAAAAGAAACCAAAACCTAATTAAATTAGGTTTCAGAAATTTTGCATTAGAAAAAATTGCGTTGCCGAAAAAAATTGCCACAGGAAAAAATGCGCTGGCAAAAAAAAAACTGCCGCAGAAAACTATGGCAGTGGGCTGGCTGGGGCCTCTCCTGCGGGCGAGCTAGTTCACTCGCAGGAAAATCCTGCAAGTGAAATAGCACAGTGATTTCGCCCGCAGGCCCGTGCGACTATTTTTTCATCGCCGATTTTTCTGACTCCAATTTTTATTTTTATTTTTATTTTTTTGATTTTTATTTGTTTATTTTTATTTTTTATTAATAAAAATTAGATACTAAAGTAAAAATTATTTTGGACCAATTAGACAACAAAAATCATTTTGGACTAAATAAAACATATTGGACCGGATTGGGTCAAAAATTAAGGGTCTACAACATGTAAGTACTATTTTTGGGATGAGCCATATTTGTTTAGAATTTGCAGGGATAAAATCATAAGAAGATTTGTGCCGGAAGAAGAATAAATACAAGTGCTGCAATTTTTCCACAACATGTATTATGGGGGACATCTTGGAGGACAGAAGACTGCCGAGAAAGTTCTTCAAAGCGGCTTGTATTGGCCTACTCTTTTTAAGGATGCTTATAATTCTGTATAAGATGTGATAAATGCCAAAGAGTAGGGAACATTAGCAAAAGGAATGAAATGCCTCTCAATATTTTTATTGTGGTTGAAATTTTTGATGTATGGGGAATATACTTCATGGAGCCATTTCCCAAATCGTTTGGCTTTGAATATTTCTTTCTTGTAGTGGATTATGTGTTTAAGTTCAGGCTATCCCCACTAGGACTAATGATGCTAATGTTGTTTTGAAATTCTTAAAGGAGAATATTTTTAGCAGGTTCAATGTAACACACCTTCCCAACCTACATATGTAAACTGAGTAGAGGCGCCACACTAACCTAATGTTGCTACCAATTTTACTTAGTCAAATTTTAGTTCCGATTTTTACAAAATTTTTGCCATAGTTTCGCCTAAAAATTGAGTCCCAAGTGTCGACAAAACCGGTTTTTTTCTTATTTTTAAAAACATTTTACACAAACCAATGCAAACAAAATCATTCTTAGTACACTCCCAATAAATCCCCCTTGTAACCTCAACTACAACCTGCAAAAAGGATTTACACTTCTAGTACAACATAAAATAAAGGTTTTGTGACAATCCCCATATTTAAATATTACACAGCGGAAGTTATAAAATATTTACATATTTACAAATTCATATACATCAAAACTCAAGTTTTACAACACATAAAATTTATACATGATTGGCAAGTCTGCTCTGATCTTTAAGCTCCCAAAATGGATTCTTCAAGGTCTACTCTCACTAGGTCTTGATGAACTCTCGGGTTCAACTCTATCCACTCTACTACCTGCGCGATTAAACACTATCGCGCTAAGCCAACGGCTTAGTAAGATAAAACATGCTAACGGTATGCTTTAATGAAATGCAATGCCACATATGTTATTGATAAGATCAACATCATAAATATAAAGTTAACCACACAATTATGCATTTCACAAATCATAGTCATATGAGCATACCACATTTCAACATCTTTTCACATTCAACATTAATCAATCATACTCCATAACCAACATCTCATTTCATTAAACTCATAACATTATTTAGGACATTCATATAACCTTTAACACCTATAGGCCCAACAAGTATTTAATACGATATTCAGAGTTCAGAGTTACTGCTTTGGTTCATAGTCACAATAATCACGCCCGTAGGCAATGTATATACATGTATCTCTATCCATGGATAGTGTAACAGACCCAGTCTCTTGGATCATCAACTCAACACATATGAGGAGATCCTCAACCCGGCAAGACTGTTACAAATCATATATCTCATAGTGTAACAGACCCAGTCTCTTGGACCATCAACTCAACACCTATGAGGAGGTCCTCAACCCGGCAAGACTGTTACCTTTCATCATTTCTTAGGCATGCCACCCAAATCCAGAACTCTGAAACTGAATAACATATTAAACAAACAATTCATTTCCATTCTCAATTCTCATCACATTTAGGCAAACATGCCTTCTTTCTTTCAATTACATCATCTTAGCCAATAACAATGGCTTCACATTTCATTTCACAATATAACATCTCATTATTCAAGTATATATATATATCTCATCCATGATCACATTATATCTCACATAGCATCATTCATAAATATCAACATTTCATTCCACATTACTCATGAAACACATTACCATTCACAATGCACAACATAACATTGTTCAATCTCAACAATGCAATTAGGGCAAAGAACAATTGATTATAACATTCATTGATTCAAGTGTGTTTAAAGTGTTTAGGGTTAGGTTTAAGGACCAACCTACCTTTGGAAAACCAAAGCAATGCAAGAAGAACAAAGAATTAAAACCCTAACCATAAATAGTACATTCTGGTTTTAAACTCCATTTTATCCTTATTTTGAAAAATTGTATAAAATAATCTACTTGACTAAAAATTCTAAAATTTTTACAGAATTTAGTTTTGTATCTTAAAATCATCCCTTTAAAATTTCAGATCAAACTGAACACAAAATCTTGGTCAAATAGTTCACCTAACCAGACTGCCCCAATTGCCCTGCATCCTGGCAGCAGTTCTGAACTTTGTGAATTCCATAAATCAAATTCAATCAACGTGGTTCTAAATTATTTTTCTCAAATACTAGACTCACTAAGCAACAACATATCCAAAATTCAATTGGATATGATTTTTCTACATTTTATTAAAAATCCCGAAATATAGCTGTCTCAGTTAAGGTACCTGCTGCAACAGTTCTACTAAAAATAATCTTTCTAAACTCATAACCATTCCAAAATCGAATCAACATATTTTTCAGTCATTCTAGACTCATAGAGGCACAACATATCAAAAATTCACTTCAAGAACATTTTTCTAAAATTAATTAAAAATCATACAAGTCACAGCCTTTACTAATCCTAAAACAGAAACAATTTCACTAAACACCAATCTTACTCTTCCATCACCAACACCAACCCAATTTCTCATCTATCAAGCAAAATCAATACTTACAATCATACCATAAGCAACTTAATCATACCACTTCAAAAGAATTGAAGAAATTAGAGAAAAGATCTTACCTTAGTTAAAAACTTCTTAAATCAACACTTGAACACTTAATCTTTCTTCAATTTAAGCTTGAAATCATCAAAACCATCACTTGTCTCTTTCTTTCTCTTTGGCTATGGAGGGCCGGCCATCAACAAGAAGAAGAAGAAGAAATGATGAAGAAAACACAAGTCAAACCTTCTTTAAATATCCACCATATGATTTTATCTAAGCAATTACCAAAGTGTCCTTATTCACATAATTATCTTTTTGTCTTATATGTGCCCAATTAAGTAATTTACCAATCTCAAATAAATATCTTCTCTTGCATTGACCAAGCCTTTTTACCACTTTATATGTCATATATATTAACATATACACAACATATAAATTTGTCTCTAAACCCTATTTCTTCCCAAAATACATATACATATACTTTCTCTTCTCAATTTCTTTTCTCTTACAATTTAACACATATATTCAATCCAATATATAACAATAACAGCAACAACAATATGCAAAACTTCTAGGGCATAAATGAAGATATTACAATTCTCCCCCTCTAAAAAGAAATTTCGTCCTCGAAATTACCTGATATCAACTCTGAAATAGTTGAGGATATTGCTCTCGCATAGTTTGCTCACTTTCCCAAGTTGCTTCTTCTTTTGCATGATTCTTCCAAAGAATCTTCACCAATGGCACTTTCTTGTTCCTCAATTCTTTCACATCACGTGCCAAGATAGCAACTGGTTCTTCTTCAAATGTCAAATCTGGGCTCACTTCGATAGACTCAAATGGCAACACATGAGATGGATCTGACCTGTACCTCCTCAACATAGAAACATGGAATACATTATGAATACGATCCAACTCAGGTGGCAAAGCAAGTCGATATGCAACTGGCCCAACTCTTTCTAACACTTCATACGGCCCAATGAAGCGAGGACTCAATTTTCCTTTCCGACCGAACCTCAAAATCTTCTTCCAAGGAGATACTTTCAAAAACACCTTATCTCCAACATCAAACTGAATGTCTCTCCTCTTCAGATCTGCATAAGACTTCTGTCGGTCTGAAGCTGCTTTTAACCTATCTCGGATCAACTTCACTTTTTCCTCAGTTTCTTGAATCAAATCAGGTCCAACCAACTTATTATCTCCAAGCTCATTCCAACAAAGAGGTGTCCTACACCGTCTGCCATACAATGCTTCAAACGGTGCCATACCAATGCTGGATTGGTGACTGTTGTTGTATGCAAACTCCACCAGAGGTAAAAATCTATCCCAACTTCCAGTGAAATCAATGACACAGCTTCTCAACATGTCCTCAATAATCTGTATCACCCTCTCTGACTGTCCATCCGTCTGTGGATGAAAAGCAGTGCTGAAGTGCAGTCGAGAACCCAAAGCACTATGCAAACTCTTCCAAAATCTGGAAGTAAACCTGGGATCTCGATCAGACACTAAAGAAGTTGGAACACCATGCAGTTTCACAATCTCATGGATATACAGCTCAGCCAATCTCTCCAAAGAGTAATCCATCCGCACCGGAAGAAAATGAGCTGTCTTAGTCAATCTATCCACAATCACCCATATGGCATCATGTTTCCTTTGTGTCAATGGCAACCCAGACACAAAGTCCATTGTCACTCTTTCCCACTTCCATTCTGGCACTGACAACGGTTGAAGCAACCCGGTTGGAACTTGATGCTCTGCTTTAACCTTCTGACAAGTGAGACATTTCGACACAAAATCTGCAATGTCTCTCTTCAAACCAATCCACCAATAATGCTGTCTCAAATCATGATACATCTTCGTATTACCTGGATGCATAGCAAACATAGACTGATGAGCTTCTTCCAAAATGACCCTTTTCAAATCAGCATCATCGGGTACACACAATCGGTTCTTAAACCAGAGACTCCCATCGCTCTTCACAATAAAATCTTCACTCTGACAATCTGAAACAATCTTCTGTATCTTCTTATCAGCCAACTGAGCTTCTTTGATCTGATCTAACAAAATCGGCTTTAATTGCAACTGTGCCAATAATGCACCATCAACACAAGGTACAAAACTGGCATGCAATGCTCTCAACTCAACAAGCAACGAGAGCGAGTAAACTGTTAAACCAGCTAAAGACTTCCGACTTAAGGCATCAGCAACAACATTTGCTTTACCTGGATGATAGTCAATCAAACAGTCGTAGTCTTTAATCAATTCTAACCATCTCCTCTGACGAAGATTGAGTTCTTTCTGGACACCCAAATACTTCAAACTCTTGTGATCAGTGTAGATGAAACATTTCTCCCCAAACAGATAGTGGCGCCAAATCTTTAATGCAAACACAATGGCAGCCAATTCCAAATCATGGGTTGGATAGTTAAGCTCATGCGGTTTCAACTGTCGAGATGCATAAGCTATAATTTACCTTCTTGCATCAATACACACCCCAAACCTCTATGTGAAGCATCACTGTAGATCACATAAGGTTTACCTTCAACAGGTAAAGTAAGAACAGGCGCTTGAGTTAACAATTCTCTCAACTGCTCAAAACTCGCCTGACACTGATCCGTCCACACAAATCTCACTCCCTTACGAAGCAATCTGGTGAGTGGAGTAGCTATCAAAGAAAACCCTTTCACAAACCGCCTGTAATAGCCTGCCAAACCCAGAAAACTTCTAATCTCAGTCACAGACTTGGGTGGACTCCAATTCAATATAGCTTCAACTTTGCTCGGATCAACTCTAATACCCTCTGCTGAAACTATATGTCCGAGAAAAGTTACTTGATCCAACCAGAACTCACATTTCGACAATTTGGCAAATAACTGCTTTTCTCTCAAAATCTGCAACACAATCCGCAGATGCATATCATGTTCCTCTTCATTCCGCGAATACACCAGTATATCATCAATGAAGACCACTACAAACTGATCCAAATAGGGCCTAAACACCCTATTCATCAAATCCATAAAAGCTGCAGGTGCATTCGTTAGACCAAAAGGCATAACTAGAAATTCATAATGCCCATACCTGGTCCGAAAGGCGGTCTTCGGAACATCCTCAGCTCTGACTCTCAGCTGATGGTACCCAGATCTCAAATCAATTTTAGAAAATACAACTGCACCCTTCAATTGATCAAAAAGGTCATCAATTCTAGGCAAAGGATATTTATTTTTAATAGTCACCTTGTTCAATTGCCTATAATCGATACACAACCTCATAGTACCATCTTTCTTTTTCACAAATAGCACAGGAGCTCCCCAAGGAGAAACACTGGGGCGAATAAATCCTTTGTCCAATAACTCCTGTAATTGCACTTTCAACTCCCTTAATTCTGCTGGTGCCATTCTGTAAGGAGTAATCGAGATAGGAGTGGTACCAGGCAACAATTCGATACCGAACTCCACCTCTCTCTCAGGAGGCAATCCTTGCAACTCCTCTGGAAAAACATCAGGGAACTCTGCAACTGTGGCAATACTATCAATAGGAGAACCCTTCACTCTAGTATCCACCACATGAGCAAGATAGGATTCACACCCCTTCCTAATCAATCTTCTAGCTGCAACACTGAAACAAATAAGGAGGCTAGCTGTTCCTGCTCGTTAGATACTATCACATCTCTACCATCAACAGTTCTCAAAGAAACAATTTTCTTTTTACAATCAACTACAGCTCCATGTCTAGCTAACCAATCCATGCCTAGGATCACATCATATTCCTTAAATGGCATCTCAATCAAATCTCCAAGGAACTCCTCACCCTGCACCCTCACTGCACAATCCCGGTGCACTTTACTAACCATCACACTATGCCCTAACGGATTTGTCACCAACACATCAAATCCTAGGGACTCAGCATGCACATCAAACACAGGCAAAACAGATGCACTAATATATGAATGTGTGGAACCCGGATCAATCAAAGCAAGTACTGAAATATCAAATAAAGAAAAAGTACCAGCTATGACTGCCGATGCATCTGGCTGCCTCTGCATAACATATATCCTCTGGGAAGATCCAACCTCCTCTGGTCTACCCTCCCTGGATGTAGCACCTCCTCTAGAACTGAACCCTGGTCTACCTCCTCGGCTGGCACCTCTGCCTCCTCGGCCTCCCCTCGCACTAGGTCGAGAAACTGCTGTATCAACTGACATCTGTTCCTGTCTCTCAGGACAGTCTCTCACAAAGTGATCAGGTGATCCACACCTGAAGCATACCCCTGATCTACTATACCTCCAACAAACGCCCCCATGTCTTCCACCACACTGGTTACACACAGGTAAGGTGGATCTCTGAACTCCAGGAGTAGGAGCACTCGCTACTGAAGCTGCAGGTCTAAATCTCTGCCTCTGGAACTGCACTGACCTACCTGCTGGTCTCTGGCTCCTACTACTCCGAGGAACAAAACTTCCTCTACCCCTCTTTGCAGAAGAAGACCCTGCCTCAAACTGGGGCCTCCTAACCCTAACCTCTTCCTCTGAAGCAGCTGCAATAACTTGAGCTCGCTCTACACTTCGAACTGCTGCCACAAGCTGTGAGAAATCCTGATATCTGGATCCAGCCACTAAGCACATGATCGAGGGTCTCAATCCCTCCTCAAATCGCCGACATCTATCAATCTCATCAGCAATGATACCCCCAGCATACTGACTCAGTCGAATAAACTCAACTTCATATTCAGTTACGGTCCGATGATCTTGCTTCAAATCTAGAAACTCTCTTTTCTTCCCATCTTTATACTCCCTAGGAGTATACTTCAACTCAAATTCCCTCAGAAAATCAGTGTAAGACAGTGTTGGAGGATCATCCATAGAATGGGGCACTGTCTTCCACCAGTCGTAGGCATCCTTCTGTAGCAAAGATCTTGCATAGTCAAACTTCTCCTCTGAAGTGGCTTGCAACTGCACAAATACCCTCTGAACTCTATCAAGCCACTGTTCTGCTACAGCCGGATCAACTGTACCAAAGAAATCCTCTGCTCCATATTTCCTTAGCTTATCATAGTGCCTTACTGGTACTGAAGGCTGAGGGGGTGGTGGCGGTGGCTGTGGTTGCACAGG
The DNA here is from genome assembly GCA_947685225.1 of Garcia nutans. Classification (NCBI taxonomy): domain Eukaryota; kingdom Viridiplantae; phylum Streptophyta; class Magnoliopsida; order Malpighiales; family Euphorbiaceae; genus Garcia; species Garcia nutans. Next base: position 5,995,757 of record CANTUV010000003.1, on the reverse strand, counting down.
TGCTTGTCTCATAGCTTCCATCATAGGCCTAAACCAGGCTGGCGGAACCTCCTCCCCAGCTGGTCTACCCGACATTGAAGCAGGTGCCTCCTCAACACTATCAACTCTAGCTCCCTCAGCAGGAGCAATACTCTCGGCACTACCCTCAATCGACTGACGAGAGTGAGAATCCATCACAACCTAAGTCTGCAAACACAACAGAATACCTCTTATTAAAGATCAGAGACTGCCAATCCCAAACATGTATTTTTGTTCAAAAACTCACTTTTTAAGTAAAAATAGTCTTTTTCTTACATTTTACCTAGGTTGAGAATCTCAAACCTAGGCTCTGATACCAAAACAATTGTAACACACCTTCCCAACCTACATATGTAAACTGAGTAGAGGCGCCACACTAACCTAATGTTGCTACCAATTTTACTTAGTCAAATTTTAGTTCCGATTTTTACAAAATTTTTGCCATAGTTTCGCCTAAAAATTGAGTCCCAAGTGTCGACAAAACCGGTTTTTTTCTTATTTTTAAAAACATTTTACACAAACCAATGCAAACAAAATCATTCTCAGTACACTCCCAATAAATCCCCCTTGTAACCTCAACTACAACCTGCAAAAAGGATTTACACTTCTAGTACAACATAAAATAAAGGTTTTGTGACAATCCCCATATTTAAATATTACACAGCGGAAGTTATAAAATATTTACATATTTACAAATTCATATACATCAAAACTCAAGTTTTACAACACATAAAATTTATACATGATTGGCAAGTCTGCTCTGATCTTTAAGCTCCCAAAATGGATTCTTCAAGGTCTACTCTCACTAGGTCTTGATGAACTCTCGGGTTCAACTCTATCCACTCTACTACCTGCGCGATTAAACACTATCGCGCTAAGCCAACGGCTTAGTAAGATAAAACATGCTAACGGTATGCTTTAATGAAATGCAATGCCACATATGTTATTGATAAGATCAACATCATAAATATAAAGTTAACCACACAATTATGCATTTCACAAATCATAGTCATATGAGCATACCACATTTCAACATCTTTTCACATTCAACATTAATCAATCATACTCCATAACCAACATCTCATTTCATTAAACTCATAACATTATTTAGGACATTCATATAACCTTTAACACCTATAGGCCCAACAAGTATTTAATACGATATTCAGAGTTCAGAGTTACTGCTTTGGTTCATAGTCACAATAATCACGCCCGTAGGCAATGTATATACATGTATCTCTATCCATGGATAGTGTAACAGACCCAGTCTCTTGGATCATCAACTCAACACATATGAGGAGATCCTCAACCCGGCAAGACTGTTACAAATCATATATCTCATAGTGTAACAGACCCAGTCTCTTGGACCATCAACTCAACACCTATGAGGAGGTCCTCAACCAGGCAAGACTGTTACCTTTCATCATTTCTTAGGCATGCCACCCAAATCCAGAACTCTGAAACTGAATAACATATTAAACAAACAATTCATTTCCATTCTCAATTCTCATCACATTTAGGCAAACATGCCTTCTTTCTTTCAATTACATCATCTTAGCCAATAACAATGGCTTCACATTTCATTTCACAATATAACATCTCATTATTCAAGTATATATATAACAATAACAGCAACAACAATATGCAAAACTTCTAGGGCATAAATGAGGATATTACATTCAAAACCCCAAAGGCAATAGTGAGCGATGGAGGAAGCCATTTTTGCAACAAATGGTTCAAAAAGTTGATGACAAAGATGGGCATTCGACACAAAGTGGAAACTCCATACCACCCCCAAACATCTGGACAAGCCAAGATCTCCAATAAGCAAATTAAGGGGATCTTGAAAAAGATGGTGAGCACAATGAGAAAGGATTGGTCAATACGACTTTCGAAAGCATTTTGGGCTTATAGAACTACTTTCAAAATGCCATTGGGAATGAGTCCATATAGGTTAGTTTTTGGCAAGGCTAGCCACCTACCGGAGGAATTGGAGCACAAGGCTTGTTGGGCAATAAAGACCACAAATATAGACTTAGAAGGAGCAAGGGAGCAAAGAATGTTACAAATTTCTGAGCTTGATGAGCTTAGGAATGAAGCCTATGAGAGTTCAAGGATCTATAAGTAAAAGACAAAAGCAATGCATGACAAGATGATCCTTAGAAGGACTTTCAAACCAGGAATGAAAGTCCTCCTATTCAATTCAAGAATGCGATTGTTTACCAAAAAATTGAAGTCCCGTTAGAGCGGACCGTTTCAAGTAATTCAAACATTCCCATATAGGGTTGTTGAGTTACTCAATTTGAAAACCAATGAGACATTTAAGGTAAATGGACAAACAGTGAAGCCCTATTTTGAAGAAATCGATGTTGCAAAACTATTGAAGGTTTGGTGTTTATCAACAAGTGATGAAACAATGTCCAGCTACACGACATTAAAGAAGTGCTCTATTAGAGGTAACCCATCGATTTGTATTTATTTTCATAATTAAAATTTTTGTGTTTTGTAATTTAAATTTAAATTTCTCTTTTGGTTTGTAATAAAGAGTATGGAATAGGTGCTTTGATCTATTTTTATTTTGATGGTGTTTCAGAGAAAAGATACGAAGAGAAATAACATTGATTTGGGTGACAAGGTCTAAAATCTTTTTTTATTTAAAAAATAAAAAAAATTATACAAGCAAAAATGGCAATGGTGGACACTGCCACTTGACATAGCCAAGCCATTGGTTATGTCAAGCAAAACAAAAAAAAAGTAAAAAAAAATGTCAAAAAATGGTAGGCGTGGACACGGCCAGGCAACTTGGTCATGTCCGTGGCCGTGTCACTTGGACACGGCCAAGATGCCAGCCCTTGTCCCCATCATTTCACCCTATAGCCAATTTTATAGAAGCAAACACCTTCCCTGGACACAGCCAAGGCACTGGTTGTGTCCATCCAAAATGACTTGACACGGCCAAGCCATTTCAAGCTTGGCTGTGTCACCCTTTTTAAAACCCAATTAAAAGCCCAATCTTTCATCTTCTTCCCCAATTTCAGAACCTAATCTCCATTTTCTCTCTCTCTCTCTCTCTCTCTCTCTCTCTCTCGACTCTATCTCTATAATCACCATACCCATCCCTTAAAACCTCAAAAATCCATCAAATCTTCCAATTTTTTTTATTATAAAAAATTAATAAAATCCATCAAATCTTCAATTTTCAACAAGAATCAAGATGCCAAGAACCAAAATGGTGTCCCATCATAAAAGGAGGTAACCTCCATCATTCTCTTCATCATCTTCAAAGAGAATGGCTCTTCTAGCAAGGGGTTTCTTTCCAGCAAGGTATGTAAGCAAAGAATCCCTTGATGCTCTTCAAATTAGGGAAAAATTTTATAGATATGGCAAAACCTAGGGTGGGAGAGATTAGTTTCCCTTAAACCTTTGCAATTCCAAGAACTTACCATTGAATTTCTAACCTCTCTTAAGGTTAAAAGAGATGAATAGAAGATTTGCACTAGGTTAGGCTTTAAATTGCTTAGGAAGCCATATGTTATTGATATTGCTTAATTGAATGCTACTTTTGGTTTCCACCAAGAAGGGGGAAAAATGTGTGCCTAAAGGTTTTAAATAATAATTTGCATGGGAAGCAATAGGCTCAGGTGGAATGTATGTGGCTAAATCAGCCAAGGCAATGAAATTGGTAAATCCCGCCTTGAGATATTTACATAAGTTTATGTCTTGCGGGTTCTTTACACAGAAAGAAAGCCTGGGTGTGGTAGAATTAAGTGAGCTATTTTTTTTAGATTGTGCAAATAATTCCATACCCATGAGTACCAGCTATTGGTTATCCAATATTTTTGATAGTATGGCAAAAAGAAAAAGGGGCACAATTTGTATAGGTGGATTGGTGACCACCTTAGTTATGGCACTTATCGATAGTTTTGACCAGAGCACATGCAATATGACTAGAATTTTAGGAAGTGATTCATTAGACCTTGCTACTCTAGAAAAAATGGGCATGGCTGCCAAGAGGGGCTGGGCTTATGTTATGGCTTCTAAAGAGCAAGTTACATAAGGGGACCAGCAAAAGAGACCAAGAGTTGATGAAGAGTTTGACTCGGATTCACTCAATTTGGATTAAGATGCTTCGGTTCCAGAAAATTAAGAGATTATCAATTGGATAGAAGCCCTAGAAAACAACTTGGATCATAATCATGCGGAAGTCCTTAGCCAATTGTTGCTCATTAACACCAATCTAGTCAAAATTCTTAGTCTCCATCCGTCTGCAGCATCATCGTCACACCCTCCACCTCCATAGACTTTGCCTACTCCAACTTTTTGAGAACACTTCTTATTTTCTTATTTTTAGTTGTTGGATATTTTAATTGTTATTTTTATTTACCCCTTTTTGTTATTAAAACTCTATATTTTCTGTTATTGTATATTTATTGCTTTTTGTTATTGAACAATTAATGCTTTATGGATGAAAAGGTAGCACTTGACTCACAAAGAAAATGATGGAAAACTAACTCTTCTTCTTTTTAATTATCCTTGTTTCCATTAAGGACAATGTAAATCTTAAAGTGTAGGGTGCTAGTTTTTGTTCATAAATGCAAAGTTGTTGTTTTTCTTGATTTAGTTGTTTTATGAAAAGCTTTTGTTTTTCTTAAGTTTTTGTTATAGTTGCTTTGTTAAGTGTTGTTCCTTATTTTATATTTTTTTTTATGAATATTGATAAGTTCAATTGTTATAAGCTTATTGATATATGACCTCTTAATTTTTGAAGCATGAATTGAGAATTGGATAAAATTAGTGTTTGTTGTTGATTTGGATGGATATTCCTTGCATTGCCTTTTAAACTTGTGAGAAATTGAGCCTTTTAAGTTGTATGCCAACTTATTATTCTTTTTGTGTGTGAACATCCTTAATTGATTAATTGCTAGAACTTCCTTTGACATGCATTTTGAGACTACATAAAATTTTGATTGGGCATTAATATGATTAAGGCAATTAGATGTACCCATTTTAGCTTAAAAAGACCAACCTAATATTCAACCTTAGTTAACCAATTTTGAGCCTATTTCATTTAATAAAAAAATAAAAAAATGAATGATGAAAATCAAAATACTAGAAGTTGTTCTTCTTGTTGGAAGGGTTGAAATAAGTTTGGGAATGATCTTCGCAAATTTAATAAGTTGAGTCCCTAAAAAGTTCTTTAATGTCTAGTGGTAGGTGAGTGGAAGGTTTTTTGGGATTGTTCGGTTGTATTATGTTGCTTACTTCATTCTTGAAGTGCTCTTGAACTTAGTGGATAAACTCACTCTCCCAAATGTCATGCTCTTACCTTAGCCCCATTACAACCAAATGAAAGACCTTATGATTGATGATTGATTGGAATTTAGTTGTGGAGATTTGATTGATAAGCAAGCTTATGATGATAATCTTTCATTGAATGTTATGAGCATAAACACTACCTTATTAAACACTTTAAAGGGTTAGTGAGGGAGTGACAACATTGGTTATGCATGGAAAGCCACTAAATTACATGAGTGTTGGTTTTGTTCGATTTGACAATGATTGTGGATTTAATAAAATGGAAGTCTTGATACATCCTTATAGCTCTTCAACTTAACTAAATTTTTCTTATTTTTAGTTTATTTTGATTTTAACTTTGCTTGGGGACAAGCAAAGGATTAAGTGTGGAGTAGTTGTTTTTATTAATTATGTATATATTTTTAAGGTAATTTTATTGGTTTTAAGTTAATTTTTTCTTTTAATTTGTGTTTAAAGATTGTTTGAAGTATTTTCTTTACGTTAAAGTGCAAAACAATGGAGATTCAATTCAATTTGATGGATGAAGTTTGGAGAAAAACATGTGACACGGCTAGGACACTTCATGGCTTGGCTGTGTCTCTCATCAAGGGCAAGAAAGATAAGAAACAAGCAAGACACGGCCAGGACAACTTGGCTTGGCCGTGTCCATCAAGAAGTTTGGGCAGTAGAGAACACAAGCAAGAGATACAGCCAAGCCACTGGTCGTGTCACATGACACAGACCGTGTCCCACCTGAGGAATAAAGGAAGAAAGAAAGGAAGCAAACATATAGAAGAGGACACTTTCAAGAGACACAGCTAGGGTCTTGGTCGTGTCACACCTGGAAAAGAAAAGAAGGAAAAGAATGCAGCCTTGGACACGGCCTAATGGCTTGGCCGTGTCTAGTGAAAGTTTGAGTGATATGGCCATGTCACTCATGACTTGGCCGTGTCTCATGTGGCTTCTTTCAATAATCTTGCACAAGTCAAGGGACAAGTGGGAGACAACATGCATCATCTTTTGAAAAGAAATATTAAAAATGAGTAAAAGATAGATGATTTTATGGGATTAAATATTAAACAAAGAAAAAGGAGGAGACAGGATAAGTGAGTGGAGTTGGAAACATTCTTTTGTGTCTTAAAATATTGAAAAGAATAGAGGTGGAGGGAAATGGAATATACATACACGCTAGTCAATTGGGAGTGGCCATCTTGTTCTTAGTTTTAGGCTTGGTTCTTAGTTTTAGTCTTGTTCTTGGGTTTTTTTGGACAAGATACCATCCTCATCCTCCATTTCCATCTTTCACTTCTTCCACAAACAATACTTAGAACAATTCTTGGGATTAAATTGAGTGAATAAGCTTTCAAGAAGGTTAGGGTATGAAGAAGACTTGATTGAGAAGTGCAAGCTTGAGAAAGTTACCACTTCACATTTCAAGAAGAAAGCCATTGATTGAAGAGGGCTTGGAAGTTCTTCATCATAATCAAAGTGGAGCTAGGAGGAAGATAAGAAGTTTAACTCTTGGCATCTACAAGTGGGTTTTTATATTCTCTCTTTTAATTCACTTCTAGATTGTTATTGTTTGTTAAGAATATTAATATTTCAAAGGACAATTCTGATTTGATTTATATTGAGATGAATATTTATTTTAAATTGATGATGATGAGTTAAATTACTTATACCTAGGGTTTGTAGTTGATTTGATTGAATGACTTGATTTGATAATTCCATTAATATACCTTGTTATTGGTTGATTGCATTGGACTTAAAGTTAGATTGATAGATTGGCCACCTATTAATCACTTAATATTGAATGATGGACCAAGAGGTGAAATTCGATATTGAAACTATGTAATTAACCACCCTAAAAATGAATTAGAAATATACGTTCTAGGGTTTTATTAATTTGCAATTTCAAAACAATTAGCTGTTGTTAATTAATGAATGTGAAAACTAATGAATTGGTAATTACTATGTAAACTCAAGGAATAGATTAAAATACAAGGTTATTGTGAGCGGGGATTTTCGCCCCCACTCCCTGTGGAATGGTTCTTGCAACTTCGGCACTGTTTAGGCTTGGGGCCTTAGAGAACATGGACCTAAGTCAGAAGAAAATGGAGTTGCCACCCGGACGGGCCAGGAAAAAGAAAGGGGTGGATGACTCAATTCCTAAGGAATCCCCAACCCCCTAATGGGTTCGAAAAGTTGGGTACGTGTGGGGAAGGTGAGAAATGGCCCAGCACCCCAACAATGCCCGATTCATTAGAACCGGCCTCCTTTACATGTCTTAATATTATAAAATTCTTAAATATAACAATATTATCCATATTACATGGAACAATTAAAATAAAAGCATCATTATATTAAAATCAAAGCAATGTCCAAGCAAAATAAATAAATGGACACCCATCCGAGGTTGGAAACATGTCCTTACATCATCCATGTCTAAACTAATAGGACACCCACCAAAAGGTAGAAACATGTCCTTTACATTAGTCTAAAATATAAAAGCAATTTAAATTACATGATATTTAACTAATGAGGTATCCAAAAGTGGAAACATACCTCTTACACTTTTAATACTAAAACAAGCAAATAATAACAATAAAGAAAACATCCATCCATGATAAATTAAATAAATCAAGCATTGAAATTAAATAAATCAACCACCAAAGCATGTAATAGACTACATAATCAAATCTAAAATAAAGCAAGCAAAGATACAAATTGAGGTTTACTATTTCTATTTAAAGTTCTTTACTTAATATTTAGGGCTTTGGAATCTTAAGATATTATTATTGTTATTTGTTTAGGCTACTGTAAGTTTTAAGAGAATTGAAATGGATTAGGGTTTTGTAATTTAAGAAATTAGCAAGGTTCTTTGATTGATCAAATTAGGGTTTGAGGGGTAAAATTATGAAATTAGGGTTTTGACATTTTAAGATATTAGGTTTATAATTCATGTTAACTAGATTGTTATTTTAGTTTTATTAGATTATGGCTTTAGGGTTTAAATTAACTAGTTTGGGGTTTTAAATTCAATGAATTAGGGTTTAGGAAAATTTAGGGTTTACTGTTTTGGTTTTGAGAGAATTAGGGTTTTTGGTGTCTTGGAAAAATAAGTTTGGTTTTAGGATTTGAGAAAACAGTTTAGAGTTTTATAAAGTTTTTGGAAATAGGCAAAACAATTTAAGGTTTTTGGAAGCAGAAAAGTATTTTTTAAAGTTTTTTGAAATAGAAGGAACAATTTAGGGTTTTAAGGTTTAGAAGAAATAGATTAGGGTTCTTAAGGTTTTTGGAAATAGAAAGTATTTTTTTTAGGGTTTTTGGAAATAGAAGGATCAATTTTACTACATGTTTATAGATCAAAGTTTTGTGTGTATATTCTTATGAATCAAACAAACAATGCTACTGTGATCATGAGTAATGTATAATTAAGGATCAAACCTGCGTAGTTAGTTCCACCAAAATTAACTTCTGGATGAACGGAGACAAAGGCAATGTGGCTACCTTTGATGAATTGTTGATTGCTTGCTTGTTGCTCCTCTCCAATCTGAAGTCCTAAATTCTAGTCCAAAGAAGTCCAAAATCCTCCTTTCCAAGTCCTCTCTTTCTGTCTTTTAAAGTGTTATTTATAGGAAAATTTATAAGATTCATTCTAATTGTTTAAGGAAACTAAAATTAATTAGGAAAAGAAACCGAAAACAAATAAAATTTGGTTTCGAAAAAAATTTTGCTGAAAAAATTTTGCTGGCGAAATTGCGAGGGCTGGCCAAAACTGCAATGAAATTGCGAGAGCTGGGCGCGCTGGCTGGGCGGCCAGCCAATTTCGCAGCAGGAAATTCCTCCGGGTGAATTGGCCTTGGCCAATTCGTCGCCAATTTTTATTTTTATTTTTATTTTTATTTTTTATTAACTTCACCATTTTTATTTTTATTAAAAATTATAAATCATAAATAATTAAAATAAATATTATTTAATTAAAATACCATAAAAATTATTTTGGACTATATAAAAAATATTGGACTGAACTGGGTTAAAATTAAGGGTCTACAGTTTACCACCTGCTTGAACGATCTGAGACTTTAGTCAAAGAGAGTGGAAAGCAATAAGACTTAATTTTTCCGAGCTGGTTGAGATTTTTAGTTCTAGACCCGGTCCGAGTTCTAGACCCAAGGATAATTTTAGGTTTTGGATCTAAAGGTAATTTTGGGTTCTGGACCTAAGCTAAGTTCTAGACTTAAAAGAGATTTTAGGTTCTAGACCTAAAGATAATTTGGGTTCTGGACTCGAGCTAAGTTCTGGACTTAGAAGAGATTTTAGGTTTTGGACGTAATGGTAATTTGGGTTCTGGACCCGAGCTAAGTTCTGGACTTAGAAGAGATTTTAGGTTCTGGACCTAATGGTAATTTGGGTTCTGGATCCGAGTTAAGTTCTGAACTTAAAAGAGATTTTAGGTTTTGGACCTAATGGTAATTTGGGTTCTGAACCCGAGTTAAGTTCTGGAGAGATTTTAGGTTCTGGACCTAAGGATAATTTGGGTTCTAGACCCGAGCTAAGTTCTGGACTTAAAAGAGATTTTAGGTTCTAGAACTAAGGATAATTTGGGTTCTGGACCCGAGCTAAGTTCTGGACTTAGAAGAGATTCTAGGTTTTGGACGTAATGGTAATTTGGGTTCTGGACCCGAGCTAAGTTCTAGACTTAGAAGAGATTTTAGGTTCTGGACCTAATGGTAATTTGGGTTCTGGACCCGAGTTAAGTTCTGAACTTAAAAAAGATTTTAGGTTTTGGACCTAATGGTAATTTGGGTTCTGAACCCGAGCTAAGTTCTAGAGAGATTTTAGGTTCTGGACCTAAGGATAATTTGGGTTCTGGACCCGAGCTAAGTTCTAGACTTAAAAGAGATTTTAGGTTCTAGACCTAAGGATAATTTGGGTTCTGGACCCGAGTTAAGTTCTAGACTTAAAAGAGATTTTAGGTTCTGGATCTAAGAATAATTTGGGTTCTGGACCCGAGCTAAGTTCTAGACTTAAAAGAGATTTTAGGTTCTGGACCTAATGGTAATTTGGGTTCTGGACCCGAGCTAAGTTCTGGACCTAAAAGAGATTTTAGGTTCTGGACCTAAGGATAATTTGGGTTCTGGACCCGAGCTAAGTTCTGGATTTAAAAGAGATTTTAGGTTCTGGACCTAAGGATAATTTGGGTTCTGGACCCGAGCTATGATCTGGACTTAAAAGAGATTTTAGGTTCTGGACGTAATGGTAATTTGGGTTCTGGACCCTAGCTAAGTTTTGGACTTAAAAGATTTTAGGTTCTGGACCCGAGCTAAGTTCTGCACTTAAAAGAGATTTTAGGTTCTGGACCTAAGGATAATTTGGGTTATAAACCCGAGCTAAGTTGTGGACTTAAAAGAGATTTTAGGTTCTGGACCTATGGATAATTTGGGTTCTGGACCCGAGCTATGTTCTGGACTTAAAAGAGATTTTAGGTTCTGGACCTAAACAATTTCTTAATCTTCAAACTTCTAATGATATTTATAGAAGGGAATGTATATACTGGATAGTCAAATAAGTTGTAACTCAAGGATGAAACTACTGCGAATTCAAATAAATTAAAGAATTAAATCAAACCTCCGTTCATTGGTTCCTCCACGATTGACTTCTGGATGAACAATGAACAAAGACAGCGTTGCTGTCTTTGATGACTGATGAATGTCTGCTTCTCGCTAATTTCTTTTGTCATCTTCTACCTTTTCTGGTTTCGATCTTTCTTAATCTCAATAGCCGCTCTCTGCTTTTTCTTTTTTTTAGGGTTTTTCATGTTCTGTCTCCTCTTTTTTTTTCTTGTTTTAATGTAGTTTTTATAGGAAAATAAAGAGTCCTAATCCTATTTTAATAAGCAAATATGAATTGTTTAGGAAAAATTAGAAAACTGGGTAAAACAAGGTTTGGTAAAAAAAGGGCCCGTGGGCAGAAATTGCACTGGCAAAAACGGGCGCAGAGGGCCAATTCATGCAAGAACTGGCTGCGGCAAATTGGGTAGTGCCCAATTCGCCCCAAATGCCATCTGCAGCAAATTTGGGACTGCCCAATTCGCTTGGGCTGCCGCGCGACGCTCGCTGATCCGTCCGATTTTTTATTTTTTTCATTTTTTAATTATTTTTTTATATTTTTATTTTTATTAAAATAACTATTTAATATTATTAGTAATTAAAATATTATTAAAATAAATAAAATACCACAAAAATTATTTTGGGCTATCAGATTTGAATGGGTCAAAAATTAAGGGTGTAACACCCCCAAACTCTATATAAGTACTATACATATACCTGGTATACATACAATACGTATATAAAGTATAAGAATGTTACTTTTCGTTTCAATTTATTTTAAAACCTTTATCCAAGTTCAAGCAATATTACATTAATTTAAAGAACATTTACAAATATCATTATTCTTATTCAAAAACACAACATAATTAAAATCACATATGTATGCATCACCTTCTAGTTGGTCTCGAGACACTCTTACCCTTTTTTGTGGCATAACAGCTGGACTTCTAGATCAACCGCATAATCACCTGCGCGATTATACCACCGCGCTAAGCCCGAGAGCTTAGAAGTACAAATAAATATAAAATATAAAATATATGCTTTACCAAAGAATCATACCTCATATTTTTAGCATTATGTTTTATTGTTCTTTTACCCCGTTCGCCTTTCTCAATGCATTCTTCATATATTCCCACAAATCTCATAAATTATATACATATTTACATAGAACATTCACAACACAATACTTACCCTTCCTATCTCATATAAATAAACATATACATCATTCCAACAAATCACCATTCAATGACCTATCCAAACCTTCATGAAAACAATTCTCACAAATTCCACATTCATATACATTTTACACATCATACTATATTTTCATAAAATCATATCTCAACAAAGCTCCTCAAGCCATATTCACTTTTAATATATCATTACATACATTACAAAATCATACTTCATAACATCATTTTATTCACAATTCATTAATCATGAATCACACTTTCAACAAAGTCAGCCATAAATCCCATTATTCATTTATTTCCACATTTGGATATCACATTGACAACAAAGACAGACTCGGGCCCAAACAACACACTAATATGCCATTCAATTTTCAGAGTTAATGCTTTGGTTTAATTATCACATTTATCATTATCCCAACTAGGCTTCAAAGATTTAGGTTCAACCAAGCTTCAAGGGGAACAAAGCATGCTAAGTATCAACCCAACTTGGCTTCAAGAACCAATCCAACCTAGCTTCAAGGGTTGTAACATCTCAATTAGGCTTCAAGGACTAGACCCAACCAAGCTTCAAGGGGAGTAAAACATGTTAAACTTCAACCCAACTTGGCTTCAAGGATCAAGCCCAACCTAACTTCAAGAGATTGTTACTAATATTAGGCATGCCACCAACAACAAACTCTGAAAATGGAATAACACATCAGCTACACAATTCATTTATCAATTTCATTATAAATTGAATTATCATAGCCAATCACAATGGCTTCACATCTCATTTGAATTATCATAGCCAATCACAATGGCTTCACATCACATTTGATTCATCATGGCCAATTACAATGGCTTCACATCACATTTGAATTATCATAGCCAATCACAATGATACACTTTATTATTCAAGTATACATATATATCATCAATTAGGCAAACCTATCATATCATTTCCATCATTACTCAATGGCATTAAACATTATTTATGCATGCTTCAACCATAACATTTACATCGTTCTAATTCATAACATTACTTTCACATTCTTTATATCCCAAAAGTGATCATACACACTCACTTAGAGATACACATGAGATAATATAAATAAGAATCAATTAGGGCAAAATCTACACATGACAAGCTCACAAACACGGGCGTGTCCTTGATCGTGCCCTAAAACCAACAATACAGAAGCTTTGACACGCTCAGAACCACGGGCGTGTCACTGGACGTATAATACATTCTGTCTCACAGAATCATTGACACGCCCAACAACACGGGCGTGTTCATGGCCATGTCAAATACTTTTCTCACAGTAGCTATAACACCCTCAGTATCATGGCCGTGTTAATGGTCGTGTAACAACCGTCCAACTCAGTACCGATTACACGCCCAACCACATGGCCGTGTCACTGGTCGTGCCAGACAAAAATCAAACATCGAACTCTCATCCATTAAACACAAACACTTCAAAATTCATACCACAACCCCCATTAATCAACATCTTTGTTTATATCTATCAATTACCTATCACTTTAACACTTATATAATTTCATTATATCATCATAATAATCATTATATACACCACTATAATTAATTACTCAACAATTCATCATCATCCTCACAAATACCCCAACTTATCATCACTTATATACCAATTCAACACTTTTACATACTTCAATCTTTCTTTATCATCATCTAACACACCAATCATCTCAAATATAACCTCAATCAAAAGAAATCAAGACAAGAAGATGAAGACTTACATATATACATAATCAATAAAACCAACTCAAGAAAAGAATACTTACATGAATATCTTATCAAATCTTCAAACTCAATCTTCAATCTTCTTAAAACCCTTAAGAAATTTGATGTGAAAATCATTAAAATCACATCTCTCTCTCTCTCTCTCTCTCTCTCTCTCGACCACGAAGAAGAAAAAGAAAGAAAGAATTTTTCCTCTTTCTTTTGTTCTTATCTCATATATATATATATAAAATAATAATATAATTAATTATTTCTAAAATATCTTCCACCACACACCTTTCACTCTTTTTAACTTTCCTTTCCTCCTTCTTTCATTATTATTATTATTATCAATTAATTATATATATATACTTACTTTTCCTACACCACTATATACCATAAATCCAAATACAACAATAACTCCAAAACTTTTAAGGTATACTTTGGGATACTACAATTCTCTCCCCCTTATAAAATTTCGTCCTCGAAATTATCCAATGTAGTAATAATTCATTCCTGACAAAACACCATCTTAATTTTTATATAATATTAATCGTATTCTTACATTATGATTTCATCAAATCACATAACTTCTACTCTCCCCCTTAGAGTAAATCATCTTCTCTGAAATTCATAATTCATCAGTGTTTAGGTATATATATCTATATTGATATCTTATTACTTTCTCAACCAAGCAATCAAGATAACCCATTACATTGCTAATGAATTTTATCTTTATTTTAGAGTCAGATTATCACTTTATCTCTTTCTAGACATCCTTTTAACTTTAACCTTAAAAGTCATTAATTTATATTTTTAACAATTTCTTTCTCATCTCATATTCCACAATCAAATAAGCAACCATGCCTCAATCATCTCATTTGCATTATTATCACCAAACACATTGGTTTTACATCTCAAATCACATTAATCAATCCATTACTCAAGTGTACATAACCAATGGCATTACCACACATTTTACATGCTCATCACAACATTCACATTATACCAAACATACATTATTAATATGCATTGAATTTCTTAACATAAAATAAACATTTACCAAATCTCAATGGATAACAATATCCTTACTTTCTTTAGCTTACTTCTCACTTAATATAAATATTAATACAATACTTTAAACTTACTCAACAGGTAAACAACATTTTCCTTTTTCTCACCATTTACAATTGATATAATTCAATTTATTTATGTTCATTCATAAACCAGAATATTACATCATACACATTAGCATTTAAATTTTATACTCCCAGTACAACTGTACGTATTAAATCTCAATATTGACTCGCAACTTTAGCGAAATCTAGGTCAATTGATCTATCTATCACAATATACTAACATTTCAATCTTATTTAATTCAAATCAATAATTAACTTATCGAAATTTATCATTGAATTTCACAATATATATATATAACCTAATTTCATTAGGTCAAAATTATATTAAAATTCTAATCTTTTCAGATTCATATTCATCTTTTCATACACTCATAATTTATTTCCAATTATCTCAGTACAATTTCCACAAAATTCTCATAATTATCTCATACCATAATTATTATTCATACTCCCATAAATCTTAAGTTCATTCACTTATTCACTTTATACTATAAATGTATTCAGTATAACTTTCAATCACATTTGCAATTTCTCCCCTTTTATTATTTCTTCACCTCACATAATATTACTATATTCATAGAATTACTTTTCTATCACATAATTCATAGCTTAAAACATTATCACAATTCTCTTTTCTTGCTTTACTTCTCATAATTATAATTACATTTCTAACATAGAAATTATAAAATATAACTTCACCAATCATATCTTTTAACCATATTTCTAGAAACATAGTTATCAATCTCACCAAAATTGTACTATAGTTATATCATCTCAGTTCTAAATCTGAAGATAATAAAACTAACCAACTAATCACACTAACCAAATTATATGACCATAGTATATTAACAATCACACTTGGGGTTTGAAAATCAATATTGTTCTTCTATTATTCGATTCCAGCCTTTACGATTATAATGCTAGATTGAATCACAAAAATTGTATATATTCTCCAAACTTTTATTACACCAAAAGTTAACACCTTTTAATTCCATCTCAAAACAATTTGCTTTTGATTATTTGCTCATCATTAACCTACTTATTTTCAATAATATTGTCTTTAACATTTCTATGCCCAACCTTTAATCAGATACAAATCTTACACAAATTTCATTCATTACTCCATATCCAATCCATCTCTTCTAAAAAATTTTAACTACATTATTCTTTCCTTACAATTTCTTATTATACACTTATACATAAAACATTTCCACACACAAATGCTTTGAGTTCCAAAACATCTTATGATAGCTTCATTTAGTTATTGCCATAACAATTTCACTGTTCAATATTACCCAAGTCCATTCTCATTTTCTATTTCATCACATAATCTATTCTGCATAAATTAAGATTTAATCTCCATTAGGTCCACTACTATATGCAATCTCATTTCTAATACCATTAAACATGCAATGGTATAAAATAATAAACATATTATATACACATTCATAGGTCACATTCATAATGTGACTCACTTTCCACCTTTCTTACATATAACCATTATATTCATGTCGAAAAGTTCATCTCACATACCTCTTAATGTATACACATAATTATGCAATTTATTAAATTTCTCTTTTGCATATAGTTTATACAAATTTAATATTCATCACTTCCTTTGACTATTACCATTCTCATTCTTTTAACATAATTTAAGTTACTCATTAACTTCAATAAATATATGCACTCTACTTATAATATTATTTCACAAAGATCTTAATCACATTTCCAATGTGATATCTCTCTCACATTTGTTTTGAAATACCTTTAACATATCCTTCATATTCCTTTTCATCCTTTCCAATCAAATTACTTAAAGTAATTCATTTTCATTTGCTCAATTCCTTTTCTTTTATTTCAAACCAAAATTTTCTATTATCAATCACATTACCCAATTCATAATACTTTCATGTGCACTAATATTCATTTCATATATCTCATGTATTGAATATATTAAACTATCCATATCTCAATGATCTTTATCCACATTCCATTTAAGACTATAAATTTTCAACTTACAAATTTACTTAAACTTCAATTTATTCATCTCATTCTCTCGATATCAACTTTAAAAACATCTCATATGTATATACCACAAAGTAACATCAAGACCTATAAGTTTCACAATTATCAAGCTCATTTCAAAAATCTCAAATATCACATATTACCACTCTTAATATGAGCATTCACAATATTCAAAGCATATCACATTTCTAACATCAAAATTACAATGTTTGCATTAACATAACCATACAAACAACACCAATATGTCTTCTTATTTAACCAACATGTTCTCTTTTTCTTTTAAACAAAACCTTAACTTTACATATCCACACCTTATATTATCACACTTAGTCAATACCAATCAACTCATTCAATATTTCACCATACTTTTTTTTTAATTAACATATCTTTCCATATTACCCATCCAACAATATTTCCTCTTTTTAGAAATCCAAACATAAAATTTATAAGAAAGAGATTCAAATAATAGAGGAACGATTGCATACTTTAATCTTAATTTTGTTTTTAACTCATTTCCAACTTTATTCTTCTAGCCATTTCTTTATATGTCAAACACATATCAATAATCAAGTTTTTTACTTATAAATTCCATATCATTCTTTTATATTACAATCACCTTTCAATTTTCAACATTTGAAAATTTTCTTTCATATAAAACCTCATTTACGCACTATCATCTATCTCATGTAATTTAGATACATCACAAATCACATAATGCCACGTTCGAGACCAACCTAGATGTGAATGCATATGCATGTATTACCAATTGCATTTCAAAACTCTTCTTTTTAATTCTATTTAAACTCTTCAAAAATTTTCTTTTTAATTTCACTTAGGCCGAGAATCTCGAACCTAAGCTCTGATACCAAAATAATTGTAACACCCCCAAACTCTATATAAGTACTATACATATACCTGGTATACATACAATACGTATATAAAGTATAAGAATGTTACTTTTCGTTTCAAATTATTTTAAAACCTTTATCCAAGTTCAAGCAATATTACATTAATTTAAAGAACATTTACAAATATCATTATTCTTATTCAAAAACACAACATAATTAAAATCACATATGTATGCATCACCTTCTAGTTGGTCTCGAGACACTCTTACCCTTTTTTGTGGCATAACAGCTGGACTTCTAGATCAACCGCAAAATCACCTGCGCGATTACACCACCGCGCTAAGCCGAGAGCTTAGAAGTACAAATAAATATAAAATATAAAATATATGCTTTACCAAAGAATCATACCTCATATTTTTAGCATTATGCTTTATTGTTCTTTTACCCCGTTTGCCTTTCTCAATGCATTCTTCATATATTCCCACAAATCTCATAAATTATATACATATTTACATAGAACATTCACAACACGATACTTACCCTTCCTATCTCATATACATAAACATATACATCATTCCAACAAATCACCATTCAATGACCTATCCAAACCTTCATGAAAACAATTCTCACAAATTCCACATTCATATTTTACACATCATACTATATTTTCATAAAATCATATCTCAACAAAGCTCCTCAAGCCATATTCACTTTTAATATATCATTACATACATTACAAAATCATACTTCATAACATCATTTTATTCACAATTCATTAATCATGAATCACACTTTCAACAAAGTCAGCCATAAATCCCATTATTCATTTATTTCCACATTTGGATATCACATTGACAACAAAGACAGACTCGGGCCCAAACAACACACTAATATGCCATTCAATTTTCAGAGTTAATGCTTTGGTTTAATTATCACATTTATCATTATCCCAACTAGGCTTCAAAGATTTAGGTTCAACCAAGCTTCAAGGGGAACAAAGCATGCTAAGTATCAACCCAACTTGGCTTCAAGAACCAATCCAACCTAGCTTCAAGGGTTGTAACATCTCAATTAGGCTTCAAGGACTAGACCCAACCAAGCTTCAAGGGGAGTAAAACATGTTAAACTTCAACCCAACTTGGCTTCAAGGATCAAGCCCAACCTAACTTCAAGAGATTGTTACTAATATTAGGCATGCCACCAACAACAAACTCTGAAAATGGAATAACACATTAGCTACACAATTCATTTATCAATTTCATTATAAATTGAATTATCATAGCCAATCACAATGGCTTCACATCTCATTTGAATTATCATAGCCAATCACAATGGCTTCACATCACATTTGATTCATCATGGCCAATTACAATGGCTTCACATCACATTTGATTCATCATAGTCAATCACAATGATACACTTTATTATTCAAGTATACATATATATCATCAATTAGGCAAACCTATCATATCATTTCCATCATTACTCAATGGCATTAAACATTATTTATGCATGCTTCAACCATAACATTTACATCGTTCTAATTCATAACATTACTTACACATTCTTTATATCTCAATTCACATTGAAGTAATTCATCATCAATATTCACATTATGTCCCACATAACATTATTCATAACATCAACATTACGTTCTACATTATATCATTCACATCTTTCACATTTCATAATATATACATTATCCATATATCTATATATATACATCAACAATATAATAGATTACCTTAACATAATTATGGCCGAATGCATTAAGGTTCTAAATCATATAAATATACGAAATCAAATGATGTTTTGTACTTACCTCAAGAGAGACTCACATCCATCTAAATTTCTCTTTCATGAATCCTTCAATACTTAGATTAAGGCAACTCAATCTCTTCAAAACCTAATCCCAAAAGTGATCATACACACTCACTTAGAGATACACATGAGATAATATAAATAATAATCAATTAGGGAAAAATCTACACATGACACGCTCACAAACACGGGCGTGTCCTTGATCGTGCCCTAAAACCAACAATACAGAAGCTTTGACACGCTCAGAACCACGGGCATGTCACTGGATGTATAATACATTCTGTCTCACAAAATCATTGACACGCCCAACAACACGGTCGTGTTCATGGCCGTGTCAAATACTTTTCTCACAGTAGCTATAACACGCTCAGTATCATGGCCGTGTTAATGGTCATGTAACAACCGTCCAACTCAGTACCGATTACATGCCCAACCACACGGCCATGTCACTGGCCGTGCCAGACAAAAATCAAACATTTCGAACTCTCATCCATTATACACTTATATAATTTCATTATATCATCATAATAATCATTATATACACCACTATAATTAATTACTCAACAATTCATCATCATCCTCACAAATACCCCAACTTATCATCACTTATATACCAATTCAACACTTTTACATACTTCAATCTTTCATTATCATCATCTAACACACCAATCATCTCAAATATAACCTCAATCAAAAGAAATCAAGACAAGAAGATGAAGACTTACATATATACATAATCAATAAAACCAACTCAAGAAAAGAATACTTACATGAATATCTTATCAAATCTTCAAACTCAATCTTCAATCTTCTTAAAACCCTTAAGAAATTTGATGTGAAAATCATTAAAATCACATCTCTCTCTCTCTCTCTCTCTCGACCACGAAGAAGAAAAAGAAAGAAAGAATTTTCCTCTTTCTTTTGTTCTTATCTCATATATATATATATATAATAATAATATAATTAATTATTTCTAAAATATCTTCCACCACACACCTTTCACTCTTTTTAACTTTCCTTTCCTCCTTCTTTCATTATTATTATTATTATCAATTAATTATATATATATACTTACTTTTCCTACACCACTATTTACCATAAATCCAAATACAACAATAACTCCAAAACTTTTAAGG
The DNA here is from genome assembly GCA_947685225.1 of Garcia nutans. Lineage (NCBI taxonomy): Eukaryota > Viridiplantae > Streptophyta > Magnoliopsida > Malpighiales > Euphorbiaceae > Garcia > Garcia nutans. The sequence continues at coordinate 5,974,938 of CANTUV010000003.1, read as the reverse complement.
TATACTTTAGGATACTACAAAGGGTCTATAGTTTTGTTTGCCCCCTGCTTGAATGATCTGAGACTACGGCAAAAAAGAGTGAAAAGCAATAAAATCTTTGACTGATTTTTGATGATGATGGGTACTTGGATTTGATTTGGGTACTTAGACCCGAGATTGAATTTTATTTGGGTACTTGGACCCGAGACTGGATTAAATTTGGGTACTTGGACCCAAGATTGAATTTGATTTGGGTATTTACACTTGAGATTTGTTACTTGGACCCGAGATTGAATTTGATTTGGGTACTTGGACTCAAGATTGAATTTGATTTGGGTACTTGGACCCGGAATTGGGTACTTAGACCCTAGATTGAATTTCATTTGGATACTTAGACCAGAGATTGGGTACTTGAACCCGATATTGAATTTGATTTGGATATTTGGACCCGAGATTGAATTTGACTTTGGTACTTAGACCCGAGATTGGGTACTTAGACCCGAGATTGAATTAGATTTGGGTACTTGGACCCAAGATTGAATTTGATTTGGGTACTTGGACCCAAGATTAAATTTGATTTGGGTACTTGGACCCGAGATTGAATTGAATTTGGGTGCTTGGACCCGAGACTGAGTTTGACTGACCTTTTATCTATTGAGAAGCCTGACTACTCTGACTATTCTATGCATTGTGGTTCTTCACCCTCATAATGGATCTTCATCGTTGGACCTTGGATCTTCATCCATAGCATCGGATCTTCACCTTTGAAAATAGATCTTCATCCTTGGAGATCGGGTTTTCACCCTTGTAAATAGATCTTCATCCTTGGAGATCGGGTCTTCACCCTTGTAAATGGATCTTCATCCTTGGAGATCAGGTCCTCACCCTTGAAAATGGATCTTCATCCTTTGAGATCGGGTCTTCATCCTTGAAAATGGATCTTCATCCTTTGGACATCGGGTCCTTACCCTTGAAACATGGATCTATATCCAATTGGAGCTCGGGTCTTTACCCTGGCTTCAACTCTTTTAGCTGAACTGATCTTTTATCTTTTGCATCTTCATTCTTTTAAGAATTCTAATTTTCTTCTTTTTTTCATTCTTTTTTGTTCTTCCTTTGCACTTTTGCTAAAAATTCAGCCCTTTTTAGCTAGCTTTCATATTCTCTCCTTGCACCCTGTGTGGTAAAATATTAGAAGCGAGTCTCAAAATATTTTATTCATGCATAAACTCAAAAGTTGAAAAGGAGAAACTTTGCCCTCTGTGTAGGCCCAAACCCATGATTTTTCTATGTGGGCTCTGATTGATGTTTTTGTTGTCTAGTTCTTTGCAAAAGCATGCATCTTCTCTTTGCAAAATTACTGGAACCTTCTCAAGCATTGGGCTTTTCATGCCCCCCTGATTTGATATCTTCTTTTGATTGTTTACTTTACAAGGTATTTGTTGTTCACTTTAATAAAGAATAGACAATACAAGATAAGAAAGTGTGATGTGATATGCTCATGTATGCATGATATGCATGAATGATACTTACAGTCGTTCCATCGACTCACAGACCGAGGTGATCAGCAGAAGTGTTCTCATTGATTTCTTTCAGATGCCTATTCAGGTCTTGCATTGGAATGGCAAAAGGCTTCACTTTTATGGCTTTTATCTTTAAGATGTTAAAAATATGAATAATGGAGGCCCCAAACAGTAGAGATACATCCATTTTAAATTATGATTCAGCATGTCAGTTGGTAGCTTCTTCATAACCTTGCCAGTAATCATTTCCTTTGCCCAATGTGTCCTTTGAGTTTTGATGATGCAACAAACTTCTCTTAACTTGAAGGCTTCGTGTAACAAAAACATTTTTTATTTTTTAAATTTTGATTTTGAAATCAAATGTTGCCTTTGTCAAATCAATGTCAATGTACCTCAGGACTTGATTTTTCCAAATTAACATATTTATAAACATGACAACCCTAGTTACCATACTAAACTTGGGAATCATTTCTATTTAAGCAAGAATTGTTGCACTTTAGATAGGCACATACACATTACTTGGCCAAAGGTCTCATTGTGTTTGAATATGGTCTATCTCATATGCATGCTTATCCAAACTATCTCCACTAATAGACTCTACCTACCAAAAGAGATCAACAGGTTTTGATAGGCTTGAAATGGGGTCTATAAGGGACATGGGTTTGAATGAAGGCCATTTGTAAGTTGGAGCTATTGTGACACAGTGGACAAACCCTCACACTACAAATTTCTTGTTTGAACTTTAGGCAGCTGGGAGCAATCTTGCTAGACTCGAAATTCCTTCTATCTTCTTAGCATTAATCTGGATCTTGATTAAGACAGTCTTTGCCCTTGCAAAAAGTTTGGTACCTAAATTCATTTTTTTTTATTATTCTCCCTTTTCTTTCTTTTTATTTTTCTTACTCTTCCCTTTCTTTAAGCATTTTATCATTTTGTCCTTCTTCCTTGTAGGACTTTCAAGTACAGAACTTTCAAGAACTGGATGGTCTTTCTCCTTTTTCTCTGATTTTGATTTAATCTTTGGTTGGGTTGGACCAGTTCAAGTCAAAATATCCTTATAAACCAATTGGAAGCCTTTGCTGATTTTAGGTAAAAGAGAACTCAGTTGGCTTTCTAAACCGCCTTTTCAGGTTTTATCTTTCTTCTCTTTTTTTTTCTTTTTTCCCTTTTTTTGTTTTGTCCTTTTGTCCTTTTCTTTTTCTTTTGTTTTCTTTTGTTTTCTTTTCTTTTTCTTATTATTTTTTGTTCTTGTTCTTGTTCTTTTTTTTTATTCTAGCTCAAACAGAGTTGTCTTTTTTGTACCAACTTGTATTTCTAATAATGTATGAGTGGAGTGGCATAAATCTTCTTTAACATAGATAAATCATTTGTTACTCTGATGTTATCTTAATAGATTGGAGACATTAGGTGAACTTCAACTACCCTTATGGTCTTGAAAGCATCAACTACCCTTATGGTCTTGACTATGCATTCCATTCTTTGATCTTCTTGCCTCTTCATCTTAGTGATCATAAGACTTGTCAAAAGTATCACCAACAGCTCAGGGTAGGTTGTTGGGGTTTGTAAGCCAATGAAAAGAAAGCTGAAATTTCTTGAAGGCTCAAAGGGATAACTAGGGATTGATATTTAATTGGGTGGATACTAGTTGTTGGCTAACCAAACAATGCCTATCATCTCTCCCTTAAAATAAGCAGAGTTCAATTTCACCTTGAAAGTTTGTTCAATTTTGCCCTAACTAGGACCTAGACAAAGGTAATTATGCAGGAGCTCTCTCTAAGTAAGCATACACAACTCAATGCTATAGAGTAATTCCCTCACCTAGTAAAGTTATTCAAGTCATGATGCATAAATATATTAATTCATGAACATCAAGCTAGATTCCTCATTGGTTGAGCACCAAAATGAACAAAGACCAACAAATTTTTTGATGAAAGTAATTTATTCAAATAAACATAATTTAAATTTGAAAAACACGATTGTTCCATAAAACACCAAATGAAAAAAAATAAGAAAAACAAAAAAGCCAAGGGAAGTTTGTTGAGTTAAGCTTCTTCTCCTTTCACATCTTCAAATTTTCCATCTTGAAAGGATAATAAAACAAAATCTTCTTCTAATCCTTTTCCCACCATGAAGGTTGCCGGTGGAGGTACTCTTCCAAACTTAGGCAAGGGATTGTCTTTGGTGTTTGGCTTGTTAGGCTCGAGTAACTTTCCACTATCAATCAAATTTTGGATCTCATGCCTCAACCTCACACATCTATCCATGTCATGCCCTTGCATTTGATGAAACTAACAAAATGCTTTAGTGTCGAAGTTAGGTGGGAGAGGGTTAGGCAAAGGGCGAGGATTTAAGGGTTGTAACAATCCCTTTCTTTGAAGCTTATTAAGAACCCAAGACATCGGTTTCCCCAATTTTGAAAATTGCCTTCATGTTCCTTGGCTAGTAGCATTAATAACAACTTCTTTTTGCGTGCTTTGGCTACCAGACTGATAGTTTCCTTTCACGTTCCTTCTTGTTGAAAAACAGTTCTTCTCTCTTTTCCATTCTTCAATTTGCAGACTAGCTTGGAGGAGATCTTTGAAATCACGGATGAGTGTATGAGACATTCTCTCACGAAGACTAGGCAACACCCCTCTCACAATCATCCTTATTTGATCAGATTCATCGGGCCTTTTCTTGAGCAAAGCAGCCTTATTTCTCCATCTTTTCACATAGTCAACAAAATTTCATTTGGTCATTGCCTAATGGACTCAACTTCCATTAAGGTAACTTCCATTTCATGTTGGATGAAGGCCTTGTATAGCAAATCCCAACTCTTTTATGTTCCATCATCTAAGGTATTGAACCAATTTTGGACAGCAGGGTCCAATAAGAGCATAAAGTACCTTAGAGTTTGAGTCTTAATAGCCCGGGCAGATTGCATAGTAGTGATATACTGCTTTACATGGAGATGAGGATTTCCGGTTCCATCAAACTTCGCAAAAGATGGCATCTTGAACTTGTATGGAACTTCTTCATTTAGCTCAAATAATTTTTCAACTTTGGACATTTCTTCGGTCTTTAGTTTCTTCTCAAATTTCTTTTCTAAGCCCGCAATCATCTTTTCAACATCAGATGTTTCGGTTTTCTCCATAGCTAATCTTTCAACAATCTTTGGTTCTTTCTTCGTGTCTTGAGGATCTTTGTAGTATTGAGCCCAATCATCATCATCATCAATGATCACCTTTTCATCATCAAAAACCACTTCACCAACTTTAGTCTTCCCTTTGTCCTTTAGCTTCTTAGTGCTAGCAGATGCTTCGGCATGATTTCCTAAAATTGCAGCCAATTGGTTTGGGCTCCATTGTTTTTGGTGAGCAAGTGGTTGAGTCGTTGCTTCCGCCGTAGGTCGGATTGTCGTAAGCTTTTGAACTATCATAATCCAGGGCTATGAGCCAGAAAGGATTAATGATATGAGATGCAAATGTATGTATGTATGCATGTATGCACACACAATTAACAAACAAGGATAAATAGGATGTTCCTTCCAACCTTATAACATCCACATATGAATGGCGAGTCTCTTTTCCTAGGTATATGGTTAACAAAATACCAATATGGGGTACCTTGTTTTCGAATATTTTCCTCGGACGTTGCAACTAATAGTTATATTTTCTAAAATAGAAATCAGTTCATAATAATTCCCATTAATTGGGTTTTAATCCATTTAACCAACTATAGTAGCTTTTATGTTATATTGGATTAAAACTAAATTAAGAGGTTTATTATAGATAGGTTTCTCACTTGAATAAGTAACTAATGATTCATGCCGAAAATAAGCCCATGATTAATTATTTCTTAGTATAAACTAGGCTCACAATTGATTTTTGGTATTTCATAATTGACCTAAATAATTTGCAAGCTCTTTGTAAAAAAGGTTGGATGAAAATAATTTTGTTTCTAAGCCCATTGTAAAAATATTTTAGAAAAAAAATGGATTTTGGACTTATTATTTGGATAGTGAGAAAAAAAATTTTTGATTTATTTTTAGAAAAGTTTTATGTCCAAAGACCATCTTGGAAAGTTTTAAAAATAGCTTTGGTTTTTAGACTTTAAAGAAAATTTTATTTTGAGCTTACAAATATACTTAGGTCATATTAGAAAAAGAACAAACCAAATAAACCATGATTTAAGTCAAGACAAATTAACCATAGTCAAACAACAAGCATTTAAGGTAAAACCTAAGGAAAGTAGCTAGGCCAATTACATGAGCTTTAGTCTTTAGGTTAAAAGGCTTAGGTTTCCATAGCAAGTATATACCAAATGGTATGAGTCTATGAGTGGTCATGCCATGCTCGATCTCCATACCTTAAGTGAAAGTATGGTATCCCTTACATAACACAACACGGGTAACACAGGCATCCTAACTCACGCACACGATGCAATCTAATATGATGTAATGGATAATATCATTATAAGAAAGAATAGAATAATAAAAAGACCAACGGAGTCAACTTCTCTTATCCCCAGTGGAGTCGCCACTGTGAGTGGGGATTTTCACCCCCACTCTCGGTAGAATGGTTCTTGCGATTTCGGCACTGTTTAGGCTCGGGGCCTTAGAGAACACGGACCTAAGTCTAGAGAAAATGGAGTCGCCACCCGAAAGGGTTGGGAAAAAGAAAGGGGTGGATGACTCTATTCCTAAGAAATCCCCAAACCCCTAATGGGTTCGAAAAGTTGGGTACGTGTGGGGAAGGTAAGAAATGGCCCAGCACCCCCACAACGCCAGGTTCATTGGAACCGGCCTCCTTTACTGGTCTTAATATTATAAAATTCTTAAATATAACAATATTATCCATATTACATGCAACAATTAAAATAAAAGCATCATTATATTAAAATCAAAGCAATGTCCAAGCAAAATAAATAAATGGACACCCATCCGAGGATGGAAACATGTCCTTACATCATCCATGTCTAAACTAATAGGACACCCACCAAAAGGTAGAAACATATCCTTTATATTGGTCTAAAATATAAAAGCAATTTAAATTACATGATATTTAACTAATGAGGTACCCACAAAGTGGAAACATACCTCTTACACTTTTAATACTAAAACAAGCAAATAATAACAATAAAGAAAACATCCATCCATGAGAAATTAAATAAATCAAGCATTGAAATTAAATAAATCAACCACCAAAGCATATAATAGACTACATAATCAAATCTAAAAATAAAGCAAGCAAAGATACAAATTGAGGTTTACTGTTTCTATTTAAAGTTCTTTAATTAATATTTAGGGCTTTGGAATCTTAAGATATTATTATTATTATTTGTTTAGGTGACTGTAAGTTTTAAGAGAATTGAAATGGATTAGGGTTTTATAATTTAAGAAATTAGCAAGGTTCTTTGATTGATCAAATTAGGGTTTGAGGGTAAAATTATGAAATTAGGGTTTTGACATTTTAAGATATTAGGTTTATAATTCATGTTAACTGGATTGTTATTTTAGTTTTATTAGATTATGGCTTTAGGGTTTAAATTAACTAGTTTGCGGTTTTAAATTCAATGAATTAGGGTTTACTGTTTTGGTTTTGAGAGAATTAGGGTTTTTGGTGTTTTGAAAAAATATGTTTTATTTTAGGATTTGAGAAAATAGTTTAGAGTTTTATAAAGTTTTTAGAAATAGGCAAAACGATTTAAGGTTTTTGGAAACAGAAAAGTATTTTTTAAAGTTTTTGGAAATAGAAGGAATAATTTAGGGTTTTAAGGTTTAGAAGAAATAGATTAGGATTGTTAAAGTTTTTGGAAATAGAAAGTATTTTTTTTAGGGTTTTTGGAAATAAAAATTTTTTTTTAGGGTTTTTGGAAATAGAAGGATCAATTTTACTACATGTTTATAGATCAAAGTTTTGTGTGTATATTCTTATGAATCAAACAAACAATGCTACTGTGATCATAAGTAATGTATAATTAAGGATCAAACCTGTGTAGTTAGTTCCACCAAAATTAACTTTTGGATGAACGGAGACAAAGGCAATGTGGCTACCTTTGATGAATTGTTGATTGCTTGCTTGTTGCTCCTCTCCAATCTGAAGTCCCAAATTCCAGTCCAAAGAAGTCCAAAATATCCTTTCCAAGTCCTCTCTTTCTGTCTTTTAAAGTGTTATTTATAGGAAAATTTATAAGATTCATTCTAATTGTTTAAGGAAACTAAAATTAATTAGGAAAAGAAACCGATACCAAATAGAATTTGATTTTGGAAAAAATTGCGTTGGAAAAATTTTGCTGGCGAAATTGCGAGCGCTGGCCAAAAATTGCAAGGAAATTGCGAGAGTTAGACGAGCTGGCTGGGCAGCTGGCCAATTTTTCCGCAGGGCCAAGGCCATCACCTGCAGGAATTTCCTGCGGGCGAATTAGTCTTGGCCAACCTTCGGCGACGAAAAAATTTCGCACCGATTTTTTGTTGCTGATTTTTATTTATTATTATTATTATTATATATTTTTATTAACTTCACCATTTTTATTTTTATTAAAAATTATAAATAATAAATAATTAAAATAAATATTATTTAATTAAAATACCAAAAAAATTATTTTGGACTATCCAAAAAAATTATTTGACCGGACTAGATAAAAAATTAAGGGTCTACAGTTATATTAATGGATAATTTGAGAATTAAGCTTTGATTAAATTGATTTACAACCCTAGGTACCATTCCTAGAATTGAATTAACCTTGCATAACCACTACTTGTTTACTTTTAAATTTTAATACGTTCCACCCATTTCAACAACATACACTTGAATATTTAATACTTTGCTTTTAAAATGAACTATTGCAAAATAATTCCTTCCTTATGAACCTTGGGACAATCACCATTGCTACAACTACTTCATATACTTGCGAGTGTCGCTTTATAGCAGTGTTAATTAAAGCACAAAACTTTGTTGAAATTTAAGAGTAGTAGTGAAAATTAGGATTTTGGAGCAGTTTTGAATAAAAATGGTTATATTTTATATTTAATTGTTAAAATGTAATACCCTTAGATCCTATATAAATATAATACATACACCCCATATATGTAAAATATGTATATAAAATAAAAAAAATGTAACAATATTATCCACACTACATGCAATGATTAAAATAAAGCATCATTATATTAAAATCAAAGCAACGTCTAAACAAAGAAAATAAATAGACACCCATACGAGGATGGAAACATGTTCTTACATCGTCTATGTCTAAACTAAATAGGACACCCACTGAAAGATGGAAACATGTCCTTTACATTGGTCCAAAATATAAAAGCAAATTTAAATTACATAAAAATTAACTAATGAGGTACCCGCAAAGTGGAAACATACCTCTTACAATTTTAATACCAAAATAAATAAATAATAATCATAATAATAAAGAGAATATCCATCCATGATAAATTAAATAAATCAAGCATTGAAATTAAATAAATCAAAACATATAATAAACTACGTAATCAAATCCAAAATTAAATAAAGCAAATAAAGATACAAATTTAGGTTTATGTCTCAATTTATAATTCTTTAATTAACATTTAGGGTTTTGGGATTTTGGAATTTTTATTATTATTTAGGCTACTATGAGGGTTTTTGAAAAAATGGAATTGATTAGGATTTTATAATTTTAAGAAAGTAGTAAGGTTTTTGGTTAATCAAATTAGGGTTTAGGGTTAACATTATGAATTTAGGGTTTTGGATCCTTAAGTTATTAGGGTTCTAGGATTTAAGGTTTGAAGAAATAAGGTTTTAGGGTTTTTTTGAAAAATAAAGCACTTTAGGGTTTGTTTGAAGAATAATTTATGGTTCTAGAAGAAGAACTTAAGAATTTGGGATCTAAGGTTTGAAAGTTAATTTTTTGGGTTACTGGATATTTGGAAAACAAATTGGGATTCAATAAAGCAACTTTGAATTTTAGAATTTAAGAAAATAATTTAGGGTTTTGATAACTGAAAAGCTATTTTAGGGTTTTAGGAAATATAAGGCAAATTAAGGTTTGGTTCTTAGGGTTTACTAGAGTTAGAGTTTAGAAATTTGACTTATTGGATCAATTTTAATAATTAAACTATTTGCAAACTCAGGTTTATAGTTTATGGAATTGAGGTTTGGGAATTAGGGTTCTAGGAAGCTAGGATTTTGGATAGTTAGGGTTTTTAGTGGCTTTAGGTACAATAGTTTGGGGAAAGGGTTAAGGGGTGACAAGCTTTAAAATAAATTAAGTTTTTGATTTATCTTTTTAGAAGAAACATTGATTCTGGATATAAATTGAGATTTTGGAAAACAATTAGGTTTGTGAGACTTTAACGGAATAATTTAGGGTTTAAAAGTTTTGAAAATAAAATAATAGTTTAGGGTTTTGATAATTTAATCAACGATTTAGGCTACTGGATGAATGGACAATTTGATCTATAAAAATACTATTAAGTTTAATAATTTAGGTTACTGAAAGACTCAATATCAAAACAAATAATAGAAACATTTAAAAGAAAATATGGCAATAGCATCGTATGCTTAAACAATTCATGAATCAAAACGTAAGAATGCTGTAAATATAATCAAATAAAAGATTTATAATCAAACCTCCGTTCGTTGGTTCGTCCACAATTGACTCTGGTTGAACAAAAACAAAGGCATTGTTACTGCCTTTGATGGATTGGTGATTGATGAATGCTTACTTGTTGTTAATTTCTTTTGCCGTCTTCTGCATTTCTGGTTTACTCCTCTAGATCTCCATCCCCTAGGGTTTTTTCTCTGTTCTCTCCTTCTGTCACTTTTTTCTTCTCTAGGGTTTTCTCTTTTTTTTTTCCATCCCCCTTTTCTCATGTTTTAATATGGTATTTATAGTAAAAATAAAGTTCTAATCATATTTTAATAAGGAAATACTATCTATTTAGGAAAAATTACAAAACCGGGTAAAACAAGGTTTGATAAAAAAATCTGCAGCGCCCAGGCTGTCGGGCCCGCTGGCAAAAATTTTTGTGGGCTAAGGGCACGATGGGCTAGCTGTGCAAGCCAGTTCATCGCAGAATTGGCAAGCCCAGCTGTGGCAAATTGGGTAGTGCCCAATTCGCCGCAGACAACTTTTGCGGCGAAATGGGCTGCCGCACGTCGCTCGCTGATCCGCCTGCTTTTTATTTTTTTTTCATTTTTTATATTTTTTTATATTTTTTATTTTTATTAAAAATAACTATTACATATTATAAACAATTAAAATATTATTAAAATAATTAAAATGCCACAAAAATTATTTTAGACTATCAGATTTGACTAGGTCAAAAATTAAGAGTCTATAATTTGCCCCCTGCTTGAACAATCTGAGACTTGGTAGAAGAGAGTGAAAAGCAACAAGACTTAATTTTGACAAAATAGACTTAATTTTCCTGAGATGGTTTAGGTTTTGGGTTCTGGACCCGAGATGGTTTGGATTTTGGACCCGGTTCAAGTTCTGGACTCGAAAAAGACTTGGGTTCTGGACCCGAGATGGTTTGGGTTCTGGACCCAGTTTGAGTTGTAGACTTGAAAAAGACTTGGGTTCTAGACCCGAGATGGTTTGGGTTCTGGGCCCGGTTCGAGTTCTGGACTAAAAAAAGATTTGGGTTTTGGACCCGAGATAATTTGGGTTTTGGAACCGGTTTGAGTTTTGGACTCAGAAAAGACTTGGGTTTTGGACCTGAGATGGTTTGGGTTCTGGACCCTATTCAAGTTCTGGACTCGAAAAAGACTTGGGTTCTGGACCCGATTCGAGTTTTTGACTCGAAAAAGACTTGGGTTCTAGACCCAAGATGGTTTGGGTTCTGGACTCAGTTCGAGTTCTGGACTCGAAAAAGACTTAGGTTCTGGAGCCGAGATGTTTGAGTTCTGGACCCGATTTGAGTTCGCCACATGAAAAAGAGTTGGGCTCTGGATTCAAGATGGTTTAGGTTCTGGACCCGGTTTGAGTTCTAGACCTGAGATAGTTTGGGTTCTGGACCCGGTTTGAGTTTTGGACTCAGAAAAGACTTGAGTTCTGGACCCGAGATGGTTTGGGTTCTTGACCCGGTTTGAGTTATGGACTTGAAAAAGACTTGGGTTCTGGACTCGGTTCGAGTTTTGGACTTAAAAAAGACTTGGGTTCTAAACCCGAGATGGTTTGGATTTTAGACCCGATTTGAGTTCTGGACTCGTAAAAGACTTGGGTTCTGGACCCGAGATGGTTTGGGTTCTGGACTCGGTTCTAGTTCTGGACTTGATAAAGACTTGGGTTTTGGACCCGAGATGGTTTGGATTTTGGAACCAGTTCGAGTTCTAAACTCAAAAAAGATTTGGGTTCTGGACTTGAGATGGTTTGGGTTCTGGACCCGGTTTGAGTTCTGGACTCAGAAAAGACTTGGGTTCTGGACCATAGATGATTTGGGTTCTGGAACAGGTTTGAGTTTTGGACTAAGAAAAGACTTGGGTTTTGGACCCGAGATGGTTTGGGTTCTGGACCCGATTCAAGTTCTGGACTCGAAAAAGACTTGGGTTCTGGACCCGATTCTAGTTTTGGACTCAAAAAAGACTTGGGTTCTGGACCCGAGATGGTTTGGGTTTTGGACTAAAAAAAGACTTGGGTTCTGGAGCCGAGATGGTTTGGGTTCTGGACCCGATTCGAGTTCTCGACACGAAAAGACTTGGGTTCTGGATTTGAGATGGTTTGGGTTCTGGACCCGGTTTGAGTTTTGGACTCGAAAAGGATTTGAGTTCTGGACCTAAGATAGTTTGGGTTCTGGACCCGGTTTAAGTTTTGGACTCAGAAAAGACTTGAGTTCTGGACTCGAGATGGTTTGGGTTCTTGACCCGATTTGAGTTCTGGACTTGAAAAAGACTTGGATTCTAGACCCGAGATGGTTTGGGTTCTGGACTCGGTTCGTGTTTTGGACTAAAAAAAAGACTTGGTTTCTAGACCCGAGATGGTTTGGATTTTAGACCAGGTTCGAGTTCTGGACTCGTAAAAGACTTGGGTTCTGGACCCGAGATGGTTTGGGTTCTGGACTCAGTTCTAGTTCTGGACTCGATAAAGACTTGGGTTTTGGACCCGAGATGGTTTGGATTCCGGACCCAGTTTGAGTTCTAAACTCGAAAAAGATTTGGGTTTTGGACTCGAGATGGTTTGGGTTCTGGACCCGATTTGAGTTCTGGACTCAGAAAAGACTTGGGTTCTGGACCCGAGATGATTTGGGTTCTGGACTAGGTTCGAGTTCTGGACTCAAAAAAGACTTGGGTTCTGAACCTGAGATGGTTTGGTTTCTAAACCTGGTTGGAGTTCTGGACTCAAAAAACACTTGGGTTCTGGACCCGAGATGGTTTGGGTTTTGGACCCAGTTCGAGTTCTGGACTCAAAAAAGACTTGAGTTCTTGACTTAAGAGGGAATTTAGGTTCTGGACCAAAGCTAAGTTCTGGACTTAATGATAATTTAGGTTCTGGACCCGAGTTAAGTTCTGGACTTAAGGGTAATTTGGGTTTTGGACTCGAGCTAAGCTTTAGACTTAAGAAGGAATTTAGGTTCTGGACCTAAGCTATGTTCTGGACTAAAGGGTAATTTGGGTTCTGGACCCGAGCTAAGTTCTGGACTTAAGAGGAAATTTAGGTTCTGAACCTGAGATGGTTTGGGTTTTGGAGCCGATTCGAGTTCTGGACTCGAAAAAGACTTGGGTTCTGGACCCAGGATGGTTTGCATTCTGGACTCGAGCTAGATTTTGGGTGCTCGACATGAAACTAGATTTGGATGCTCGATCCTAAACTGAATTTGGATACTCCGATCCTAAACTGGATTTGGATACTCAATCCTAAACTGGATTTAGATACTTGATACTAAACTAAATTGTGATACTCGATCCTAAACTAGATTTGGATACTCGATCCTAAACTGGACTTGAATACTCGATCCTAAATTGGATTTGGATACTCAATCCTAAACTGGATTTGGATGCTCGATCCTAAACTAAATTTGGATGCTCGATCCTAAACTGGGTTTAGATTCTTGATCCTAAATTGGATTTGGATGCTCGATCCTAAACTAGATTTGGATACTCGATCCAAAACTGGATTTGGATGCTCAATCCTAAACTGGATTTGGATGATCGATCCTAAACTCGATTTGGATACTCGATCCTAAACTGGATTTGGATGCTCGATCCTAAACTAAATTGGGATGCATGATCCTAAACTGGATTTAGATGGTCGATCCTAAACTGGATTTGGATGCTCGATCCTAAACTGGATTTGGATGCTCGATCCTAAACTGGATTTGAATGATTGATCCTAAACTGGGTTTGGATACTCGATCCTAAACTGGATTTTGATTCTGGACCAAAATATTTAAAAGTAAGTTTGAAATATTTTGTATACGCATAAACTCAAAAAATTAAAATGGAGAAACTTTGCCCCTGTGTAGGCTCAAACCAATAATTTTTCTCATGCAGGCTCTGATTAATGTTTGTATTTTGTCTTGTTCTTTGCATAAGTAGGCATCTCTTCTTTCTTTTTCGAAATGACTAGAGCTTCCTCAAGTAATGGGTCTTCCATGCCCCCCAGATTCAATATCTTTTTTATGATTGCTTTATAGAGTGTTTGTTTTTCACTTTGACAAAGAAAAATGCAATGTGATATGATCATGTATGCATGATATTTATGAGTAATACTTACAGTGATTTCATCAACTCATAGATCAACATGATCAACAGAAGTGTTCTCATTGACTCCTTCCAGATGCCCATTCAAGTCTTACAGAAGGCTTCGCTTTGGAATGACAAGATGCTTCACATTTATGGCTTTTATCTTCAAGATATTGAAAACATGAATAATGGAGGCCCCAAATAGCAGAGATACATCCATTTCAAATTATGATTCAATAGCTTCTTCATAACCTTGCCATTAATCATTTCCTTTGCCCAATGTGTCCTTCGAGGTTCGATAGTTCAACATACTCCCCTTAACTTGATTTTTTTTTATTTTTGAATTTTCAATTTTGAATTTTGATTTTGAAATCAAATGTTGGTTTTGCCAAATTAATGTCAATTTACCTCAAGACTTGATTTTTCAAATTAACATATCTATAGCATGACAACCCTAGTTACCGTACTAAACTCAGGAATTATTCTTATTTAAGCAAGAACTGTTGCACTTCAGATAGGCACATACACATTACTTGGCCAAAGGTCTCATTGAGTTTAAATATTGTTTATCTCATATGCATACTTATTCAAACTATCTCCACTAATAGACTCTACCTACCAAGAGAGATCAACAAGTTTTTAATAGGCTTGAAATGGGGTTTATAAGGGATACAAGTTTAAATGAAGGCCATTTGTAAGTTGGATCCGTTGTGACACTATGGGCAAACACTCACACTACAAATTTCTTATTTGAACTTTAGGCAGCTGGGAGCAATCTTGCTAGACTCCAAATTCCTTTTATCTTCTTAGCATTAATATGGATCTTGATTAGGACAGTCTTTGCCCTTGCAAAAAGTTTGGTATCCAAATTCATTTCTTTTCTTCTTCTCCCTTTTCTTTCTTTTTATTTTTCTTACTCTTCCCTTTCTTTGAGCATTTTATCATTTTGTCCTTCTTCCTTGTAGGACTGTCAAGTACAGAACTTTCAAGAACTGGATGGTCTTTCTCCTTTTTCTCTAAATTGATCGAATCTTTGGTTGGGCTAGACCAATTCAAGTCAACCTGTCCTTATAAACCAAATGGAAGCCTTTTGGTGCTTTAGGTAAAAGAACTCAGTTGGCTTTCTGAACCACCTTTTTAGGTTTTTTCTTTCTTTTTTTCTTTTTTTTCTTTTTCTTTTTTTTTCTTCTTCTTCTTCTCTTTTTTTTTAGTTCTAGCTCTAAAAGAGTTGTCTTGTTTGTACCAACTTGGATTTCTAATAATGGATGAGTGGAGTAACATAAATCTTCTTTAACAGAGATAAATCATTTGTTACTCTGATGTTGTCTTGATATATTGGAGATATTAGGTGAACTTCCACTACCCTTATGGTCTTGAGAACATTAACTATCCTTATGATCTGAACTATTCATTCCTTTCTTTGATCTTCTTGCCTCTTCACCTTAGCTATCATAAGACTTGTCATAAGTATCACAACAACTCAGGGTAGGTTATCGAGGTTTGTAATCCAATGAAAAGTAAGCTAAAATTGTATGAAGGAACAAAGGGACAACTAGGGATTGATATTTAATTGGGTGGATACTAGTTGTTGGCTAACCAAACAATACCTAGATCATTTCTTCCTTAAATAAGCAGAGTTCAATTTCACCTCGAAAGTTTGTCAAAGCATGTTCTAAGACTGACTGGGACCTAGACAAAGGTCATTATGTAGGAGCCCTCTCAAAGTAAGCATACACAACTCAATGCTATGGAGTAATTCCCTCACCTAGTAAAGTTATTCGAATTATGATGCATAGATATGCTAATTTATAAATATCAAGCTAGATTCATCATTGGTTGAGCACCAAAATGAACAAAGACCAACAAAAATTTTGATGAAAGTAATTTATTCAAATAAATTTAAATTTGAAAAACACTATTGTTCCAATTAAATATTAAAGAAAGAAAATAAAATAAGAAAAACAAACAAGCCAAGGGAAGTTTGTTGAGTTAAGCTTCTTCTCCTTTCACATCTTCAATATTCCCATCTTGAAAGGAGGATAAGACAAGATCTTCCTCCAATCTTCCTCCTACCATGAAAGTTGCTGGTGGTGGCACTCTATTGAACTTAGGCAGAGTATTGCTTTTGGTATTAGGCTATCCTGCTCGAGTAGCTTGCCACTGTCAATCAAATCTTGGATCTCGTGTCTTAAACGGGCACATTTATCCATCTCATGCCCTTGCATTTGATGAAATTGACAAAAGGCATCAGCATTGAAGTTTGGTGGCAGAGGATTATGTAGCGATCGAGAAGACAATGGTTGTAATAACCCTTTCTTTTGCAACTTGCTAAAAACCCAAGATAAAGTTTTTCCCAATTCTGATAATTGTCTTTTATTTCCTTGACCAGTCGCATTAACATCAACTTATTTTTGCGTGCTTTTATTGCTACGCTGATAATTTCCTTTCTCATTTCTTCTTGCTGAAAAGCTATTCTTCTCCTTTTCCCACTCTTCAATTTGTAGACCAGCTTGTAAAAGGTCCTTGAAATCCCTAATGAGTGTATGAGACATCCTTTCACAAAGGCTATGTAACACTCCTCTCACAATCATCCTTATTTGATCAGATTCATCGGGCCTCTTCTTGAGCAAAGCAACCTTGTTTCTCCATCTTTTCACATAATCCATAAAATTCTCATTTGATTTTTGCCTAATGGTTTCCACCTTTATCAAGGTTACTTCCAGCTCGACATTATACCCATATTACTGAATGAAAGCCTTGTACAACATGTCCCAATCTTTTTTAGTACTTTCCTTTAAGGTGTTGAACCACTTTTGGACAATAGGGTCCAATGAGAGCATAAAATACCTCAGAGTTTGAGCTTTAGTAGCTCGGGCAGACTGCATATCAGTGATGTACTGCTTCACATGGAGATGAGGATTTCCAGTACCATTGTACCTAGTGAAGGAAGGCATCTTGAACTTATAAGGGACCTCCTCATCTTGTTCAAATAGTTTGTCAATCTCAGACATCTCTTCAGTTTTCAGCTTCTTCTCAAATTTCTTTTCTAAATCAGCACTCATCTTCTCAACATTAGACATCTCGGTCTTTTCAATAGTTATCTTCTCCACAACCTTCGGCTCCTTTTTGTCTTGAGGATCTTGGAAGTACTGAGCCTAGTCGTCATCATCAATGATCACCTTATCATCATCAAAAGCCACTTCACCAACTTTAGCCTTCCCCTTATCTTTCTTGGTGCTAGCAGATGCTTCAGCATTGTTTACTAAAATTGCAACTAATTGGTTCTTCATGGTCTCAGCCAGGGCCTCTTTTAGTTCTTCCATTTTAGCATTGAGGGCGTCATTCACCATTCTTTGAATTTGTTTGGGCTCCATTGATTTTGGTGAGCAAGTGATTGAGTCGTTGCTAGATTCTTCATCTCCGGCATAGGTCGGATTATCGTAATCTTTCAAACTATCGTAATCCAGGGCTGTGAGCAAAAAGGGATCAATGATATGAGATGCAAATATATGTATGTATGCATGCATGTATGCACAAATAATAGACAAAGATAAGTAGAATGTCCCTTCCAACCTTATAACATCAACAGACAAATGGTGAGTCTCTTTTCTTAGGTAATATGGTTAACAAAATACCAACATGGGGTATTTTGTTTTCGAAAAGTTTTCTCGGACGTTTTAACCAATAGTTATATTTTTAAAATGGAAATCAGTTCATGATAATTCCCATTAATTAGGTTCTAATCCATTCAACCAACTAAAGTAGCTTTTATGCTATATTGGATTAAAACTAAATTAAGAGGTTTATTATAAATAGGTTCCTCACTGAAAAAGTAACTAATGATTCATGCCAAAAACAAGCCCATGATTAATTATTCTTAGTATAAACTAGGCTCACAATTAATTTTTGGTATTTCATAATTGACCTAAATATTTATAAGCTCTTTCAAAAGATTATAAAATAGTTTTGTTTCTAAGCCCCTTGTAAAAACATTTTAGAAAAAATGGATTTTGGGCTTTGTATTTGAGTCTTGAGAAAAGAATTTTTTGATTTATTTTTAGAAAAAAAGTTTTATGTCCAAAGACCATCTTAAAAAGTTTTGAAAATAGCTTTTGTCTTTTGGACTTTGAAAATTTTATTTTGAGCTTACAAATGTACTTGGGTCATATTAGAAAAATAACAAACCAAATAAGCCATGATTTAAGCTAAGACAAATTAACCATAGTCAAACAACAAGCATTTGGGGTAAAACCTAAGGAAAATAACTAGGCCAATTACATGATCTTTAGTCTTTGGGTTAAAAGGCTTAGGTTCCCATAGCAAGTATATACCAAAAGGTACGAGGCTATAAGTGGTTATGCCATGCTCGATCTCCATACCTTGAGTGAAAGTATGGTATACCTTACATAACACAACACGGGTAACACGGGCGTCCTAACTCATGCACACGATGCAAATCTAATATGATGCAATGGATAATATCATGATAAGAAAGAATAGAATAATATAAAGACCTATGAAATCAACTTCTCTTATTCCCAGTGGAGTCACCACTGTGAGCAGGGATTTTTGACCCCACTCCCGATGGAGTGGTTCTTACGACTTCGGCACTGTTTAGGCTCGGAGCCTTAGAGAATATGGGCCTAAGCCAGAAGAAAATGGAGTGGCCACCCGAATGGGTCAAGAAAAAGAAAGGGGTGGATGACTCGATTCCTAAGGAATCCCCAACCCCTTAATGGATTTGGAAAGTTGGGTACGTGTGGGGAAGGTGAGAAATGGCCCAGCACCCCCACAACGCCCGATTCATTGGAATCGGCCTCCTTTGCAGGTCTTAATATTATAAAATTCTTAAATATAACAATATTATCCATACTACATGCAACGATTAAAATAAAGCATCATTATATTAAAATCAAAGCAACATCTAAACAAAACAAATAAATGGACACCCATCCAAGGATGAAAACATGTCCTTACATCGTCCATATCTAAACTAAATAGGACACCCACCGAAAGGTGGAAACATGTCTTTTACATTGGTCCAAAATATAAAAGCAATTTAAATTACATGAAAATTAGCTAATGAGGTACCCACAAAGTGGAAACATACCTCTTACAATTTTAATACCAAAACAAACAAATAATAATCATAATAATAAAGAGAATATCCAACCTTGATAAATTAAATAAATCAAGCTTTGAAATTAAATAAATCAAAACATATAATAAACTACATAATCAAATCTAAAATTAAATAAAGCAAATAAAGATACAAATTTAGGTTTATGTCTCAATTTAGGATTCTTTAATTAACATTTAGGGTTTTGGGATTTTGGAATTATTATTATTATTATTTAGGCTACTATAAGGGTTTTTGGAAAAATGAAATTGATTAAGGTTTTATAATTTTGAGAAAGTAGTAAGGTTTTTGGTTAATCAAATTAAGGTTTAGGGCTAACATCATGAATTTAGGGTTATGGATCCTTAAGTTATTAGGGTTCTAGGATTTAATGTATGAGGAAATAAGGTTTTAGGGTTTTTTGAAAAATAAAGCACTTTAGGGTTTGTTTGAAGAATAGTTTATGGTTCTGGAAGAAGAACTTAAGAATTTGGGATCTAAGGTTTGAAAGTTAATTTTTAGGGTTACTGGATATTTGGAAAACAAATTAGGATTCAATAAAGCAACTTTGAATTTTAGAATTTAAGAAAATAATTTAGGGTTTTGATAATTGAAAAGCTATTTTGGGGTTTTAGGAAGTATAAGGCAAATTAGGGTTTGGTTCTTAGAGTTTACTAGAGTTAGAGTTTAGAAATTCGGTTTATTGGATCAATTTTGATAATTAAACTATTTGCAAACTCAGGTTTATAGTTTCTGAAATTGAGGTTTGGAATTAGGGTTTTAGGAAGCTAGGGTTTTGGATAGTTAGGGTTTTTAGTGGCTTTAGGTAGAATACTTCGGGGAAAGGGTTACGGGGTGACAAGCTTTAAAAAAAATTAAGGTTTTTATTTATCTTTTTAGAAGAATCATTGATTCTGGAGATAAATTGAGATTTTGGAAAAGAATTAGGATTGTGAGACTTTAACGGAATAATTTAGGGTTTAAAAGTTTTGGAAATAAAATAACAGTTTAGGGTTTTGATAATTTAATCAATGATTTAGGCTACTGGATGAATGGACATTTTGATCTATAAAACATACTATTAAGTTTAATAATTTAGGTTACTGAAAGACTCAATATCAAAACAAATAATATAAACATTTAAAAGAAAATATGGCAATAACATCGTATGCTTAAATAATTCATGAATCAAAATGTAAGAATGTTGTAAATATAATCAAATAAAAGATTTATAATCAAACCTCCATTCGTTGGTTCCTCCACAATTGACTCTGGTTGAACAAAAACAAAGGCAATGTTACTGCCTTTGATGGATTGGTGATTGATGAATGCTTACTTGTTGTTAATTTCTTTTGTCATCTTCTGCCTTTCTTATTTACTCCTCTAGATCTCCTTCCCCTAGGGTTTTTTCTCTATTCTCTCCTTTTATCCCTTTTTTCTTCTCTAGGGTTTTCTGTGCCCCTTTTCTCATGTTTTAATGTATATTTATAGGAAAAATAAAGTCCTAATCCTATTTTAATAAGGAAATACTATCTATTTAGGAAAAATTAGAAAACCAGGTAAAACAAGGTTTGATAAAAAAATCAGCAGCGCGCGGGTTGCGCTTGGAAAAATTACGCTGGCAAAAATTGCTGCGGGCTACGGGTGTGACGAGCTAGCTGGGCAAGCCAGTTCATCGCAGAACTGGGCAAGCCCAGTTACAGCGAATTGTTGACTGGGCGAAAAATTAAGGGTCTACACCTGTACAAAAGTTTACACTCTCAAAAATATTTTCAAACATTCATCTCTTTAATGTTCTTCAAAAATACCCAAATATATTAACATACAAAATATTCCAAGCTTTTATAATATTTGGCTAAAAACTTTAAAATTTACAACATTTTCATATATTAATACAATGTACATAAACAAAACATGTTTCATCAAAATAAATATTTACATGAAAAATTGTTGGCTCTAGTTTTATGGCAATATATCAAAACTTCTAGTACAATCTAGAAATCCTAGACTTGGTCAGGCCTAATAGGACTTTTGGTATCTACCCTGTCACCTACACGATAAATTTCAATCTCGTTAAACTACTAGCTTAACAGTACATACTTTGATAATAAAAATAATAATATGAAGCAAATTCCTTAAAAATACGTTATGCTACAATGTCATGCAATATATATATAATTCATCAATTCATCATAATCACCAACACACATTGCGCCCAAAAATCCTTATACAATAATCTAGT
Organism: Garcia nutans; assembly: GCA_947685225.1. NCBI lineage: Eukaryota > Viridiplantae > Streptophyta > Magnoliopsida > Malpighiales > Euphorbiaceae > Garcia > Garcia nutans. The sequence goes on along the minus strand of CANTUV010000003.1, from coordinate 5,953,419 downwards.
TCCAGAAATATTATTTTGGCCAATCTTAACAATGATGACTGATAGTGGGCATAATTTGCTAATATTTATAAGAATATTTAAGCTTATTGTTATAAGATTTTACTGATTTTGAGGTATTTTTGCATAGATTATAGTTTGAAAAGAAAATAGAGCCAAGTTGAAGAAAGTGGTAAAACGTTGCTAGAAAAGAGCTGGAAACACCCTTGGGCAAGGCTTGTGCCCAAGGAAGTCTGATGCTGAAAAATTACAAGGGTCAGCTGCGAAACCTAATTTGTTTAGGAAACTTGAGATATGATTTTTGACAGATTTCCAGAGATATTATGACTTAATTATTTCCATATTTAGTGGACAATAGTTAGAAAAATTAAGGACTGTTAATTATTATTCATTTTATTTTTATTCTATTTTCCTAATTAGGGTAGGAAACTAAAAGGGTATAAAAAGCCAACTTATTGGCATCCCTAAGTCTTCTTCTTTTCCCCAGTTCATGTTCATGTTTTTGGTAGAATTTTTAGAGGATAATTTAGTTTTCTTTTTAAAAACTTTATTTAGTTGAAGGGGCAATTAAGGTTTTCAATTCGTCAAGATTTGTGAGATCTAATAAACTCTTTACTTACTTTCTTTAATTTTAATATTTGTGTATCTTTTGTAGCTTATTATAATTATTATTTTGCTAATTAAGTAGTAGGGTCCATTGCTTGATTAGTCAAATAATATATCACCATTCAAAACAAAGAATCCATAATTGTTCTTTAGCTTTTGATACTTGTGGTAATTAGGCATAGTACTAACAGGATATACAATCTAATGTAAATAAATTTCGCAATAGAATTTATTGATTAGAATTAGGACCTTCTAAATCTTAAAGTTGTTAGTGGATTAAATCCTAAAGGGAGTTCCATAGGGTTATTCAATAACAAGGGTTAGTTATAAAGTGTCTCTTAACTAATTTACCACCTAAGGAAGGATTGGCTAATGTGAGCATCTCGATTAGCTAGAGTTAATTTACTAAAAAATTAAAGAAAATTATTTTTGTATCAATGATCATATCAAAGAATTGAAACAAGATTAATCCCTTCGACTGATATTATCATCATTATTATTTTCTAATTTTATTTTGTTGTTATTTAATTATTTTTAGTTTTAATTTCAGTACTAAATTTATTTCAATTTTCAATCACAAACCCTCCTATTTAATTTTATTAAGCATACACCTTAGTTTTTCAAGAGAAATTAATTTAAGTAATCATTTCTCTGAGGATTCAACCCAATTCACTATTTTTATAATTTTATTTAGTCCAAGAATAGGTTTTTATTTTTATTAGAATCGACACCCATCAATGACATCAGTGTGTCTTGCCCGAAGGCATAATCAATATTGTGGCACCAACGTATCTCGCCCGGTGATGTAATCATAACTATGACACCAACATGTCTTACCCTAAAGGCATATGACATTCCAAACAATGCCAAACACAATTTTCTGGAACTAGACATTTTATAAGACAACATATAATACATATTCATCATATTATATTTTCCATGTTTATCTACATTTCACATTCATTTTCATCATTACATTATAATCAATCACATCTCTCATATTTCTAGTCACATTTACAATGTGTCATTCTTTTCCACATATCTTAAGGATTTATTTCCCTTTTCACAATTTACTCACAACATATACAACTGGCATAATTCAATGGCTTAACATATCATAATTTATTCATTTCACACATAATTGTATAAAACAATGCACACCACATATGGATTGTAACATCCAAAATTTTTTGAAAATTTCTAATTTTTGAAAAATTTGATAAAATAAATTATAATTTAAAAGGATAAATTAAATTAAAAGTTTTAAATGAAAAATGAAAGGATTTTAAATGAAAAAGTGGAATATATATATGATATATATTCAAAATATACATAACATATATAAAAGTCAACACTTTTTAAAAGAAAATGGTATTTTGGTAATTAAATCTTATAAATTCAAAATTTATAAAATAATTCAAAAACAAATTAATTTTGAATGGAAGAGGGAAATAAGGACTTTTAATTTATTAAAAAAATAATTAAATAATTAAATAATAAATTATTTTAATATATATATATATGTGGTTAAAAAAAAGATGAAAAGGAAAGAATATTAAAAATCTTCTTCTTCTTCTCAAGAACGTGGCTTCCATGGAAGTTTGAAGACCAAGGATTTTGCTTCTTCCATACTCCATAAATTGAAGGAATTAACAAGTTTCAAGTGGATTTTTGGTGATTTTCACCAAAATTAGTAAGTTTCCATCTTTTTTCTTTGAATTCCTTGGAAATTTAGATTATGTGAGAATTTGGATTTTTATGTAGTATGTTATAATTGTTGGAATTGGTGTGTATGATGTTATTTTGGGTAGTTAACAATGATTCTAAGGTTAGATTGAAGAGATGATGGAGTTTGGTTAAAGAATGGTGAAGAGAGAGAATTTAGGGTTATGGATTTTTGGGGTTTTGAAAACATGAATTTTAATTGTGCAAATTGATTCCAAATGAGTTGTTTTGATTCATAAACAAGTATTTTAAAGTCAAATATTGGATTTGGTGGTGTTGGGCTGGAGTTTGAGAATGGAAGTGGAGATTTAGGGTTTTGGAAAAGTGATTTTCCAAAGTGGTTGAATTGTGTGATTTTATTTGTTTAAGCATGTTGTTTAGTGTTAAAAGTGATGAATATAAGCTTGGAATGAGTAATGGATTGTGTTGGAATGGAAAACCTTCAATGGGGGAAGGTTAGGCCATTTTTGAGATTTTTTATATAAGAGTGTATTTTTATAATGTAAATGATTTAAATGTATTAAAATATGTTTTTAATAGTATAAATAAACTTAAAACACTAATCTAATTGTATTAGAATGGAATTCTAATGTTGAAGTAAGGAAAGGATAAATTTTTGGAAATTTGTAGGAGTGATGTGTAATTATGATTTAATGTTGGAAATGCCATTAAATGTGATACTAAATGATTATTTGCTATCATATTTGGTTTAGGCATTAAGGAAGATCGATTTGCTTCATCCAAGTGGTGAAGGGCAAGTTAGAAAGATTGGATTGAAGGTTGTTTTTAGCTTGCTTTGGGTTGCTAGTGGAGGTATGTACAAACTTTGAATATAATGTCTATATTTGAATAACATTTGAACTTAACACATTTTGGTTGAAAAATGTGTTAAGCTACTTGGTTCATTGATTGTGTATAAACAATGTGCTATGACATTTGTAATGTCATATATGTGTTAAATACATTGTGAAAAGCCATTGATAATGGCTAATTTGTGTAACATGTGAAATATGCATATTATGTGAAAATACACAAAGTAATTGGGTAATGTGTTGTGAATGAAAAAAATGAGATATGTGTAATAATGAAATGAATTGATATTGATAAAAATGAGAAAAGTGAGAAAAGTGGAAAAAATGAGAAAGATGTGAAAAATGAGAAAAAGTGAGAAAAAAAATGTGAAAATAAGGCAATGTACCTAGATTGAATATGTAAAAATGAGAAAGAGATTGATAATGAGAAATATGAATAAATTGTGTGCCTAGTATGTTATTCAATTTTCAGAGTTCTGGGTTGGCGGAATGCCTATGATTGCCTACGGGCTATAAGCTGGAATGGTGAAAAGACTGGGTCGTAAGCCAAGCCAGCTGATAAATATGATGTTTTTGGGGTGAAAAGACTGGATCGTAAGCCTCAAAAACTGTAGCAGTCTAGCCGGGTTGAGGGCCAAGATACTGGGGCCTAAGGGTCTAGCCGGGTTGAGGTCCAAGAGACTGGGATTGTTACATTATCCATGGATATATATATTGCCTACGGGGCTAGACACATGGTGTCATTATGGACCAAAGCAGTAACTCTGAAATTTGAATAGCATATTAGATCCTTTTTGGGCCCATGCTTGTCTTTGTTTTACTGTGAATTATTAATTATGATGCAATTGAATAATATAATGTTATGAGTTGTGCTTATGAATTATTTGAAAAATATAAGAAAGTGGATTGAGGTGACATCTATATGCATTGTGCATTTGGTATTGCATTGAGTTATATTGTTATTATCAAAGTTTGTACCACTAGGCTTCGGCTTAGCGCGATTGTTTCCATCGCGCATGTGACAGGGCAGACCCAGTTGAGCCAGAGAGTTCTTCTAGACCATGTCAGGTCTAGACTTGTAGTTGAGCTTGTAGAATTGCTATCGAGATCAGAAACACTGCCAGCAGTATGTATATATTTTTATGTTATTGTACATTTTGAGTTTTATGCATAATATATTATGTTTTGAATTTTACGTATTGTATATTATAAAGAATGTTTGGGTCAATGTATTTGAAATGGGAGAGTAAGTGTATTTTAAATTATATATATCTATATGTATAAATGTTTGAGAAACTTGGTGGAATTGATAAGTATGGTTGAGATGGTGATTGAAAATTATTTGGTGGTGTTTTCTTTTTTGCAGGTTGTGTTTTGATAAATTTTGGGATATTCAAAATACAGACAAAACTCTGGCGAATTTTTCCCAGAGATTTTTATATATATTATTTATTTTGGGTTCTTGTAACAAGTAAATAATATTTATATTCTATTTAATTTTTATATATTTAGAATTTGAAATTTTAAATTGGAATGTAAAAAAAATTTGTAAATCCGTCTGTAATATTTTTGTAACGTATATGTGTATTTTACATATGCTAGAAATATGTTTTGTACGTATATAGGGTATAAGGGTATTACATGGATATCAATAACAAAATGGCTTAGCACATTCCCAAATTCACAATGTGCTAAGCCAAACCAAATGCAACTTAAACATGTGAATTTCAAAGTATGTACAAACCTCATAATCGACAAAATCCAAGACAACTTCTCCTCCCAACACCAACTTCTATTAATGCCTTTCACCACTTTGACTTGGCAATTTGATTATACTCAACTCCTGTTCACATTATAATTTTAAACAATTCATTAGAAACACATTTCTATCCATTTAACTAATATAACTTAATTTATCACATTATCTTGAAATTTTCAATTTTTATCTTAACATTCTTTAATGTTGGGCAACCCTTCTAACCAATTTCAAACAAAATCTTAAGTTCAAAAATAGCCTTAAAGACCTATTCTAACATCTTTTAGTCAATTAAATTCCATTTATAACCATTCTAACAAAAAATCATCCATAAATCCTAAATTCAATTCTTCTTCTCCCAAACTTCCACTATTCCTAACTATTTTAATCATTTAACCATAAAATCATTGTTTACATATCAAAATAACATCATCTTATACCATTAAAAGAATTATCCAAGCCTCCTTCACAAACTCAAAATTCACATATTCACTAATTAAAAAAAAAGTTCTTTAAATTAAAAAGAAACCTTAACTATTGCTTAAGAATTCTACAAAATCACCCTTAGTATTTGAAACATGATGGAATTTTGAGTATTTAGAAGGATGCAGAGCTCCCGTCTTCATCAATGGTGATTCGGCCCAAGTTAGAAAGAAGAAGAAGAAGAAGACTCAAATTTTGACTTTTCATTTCTTTCTTATTTCCCATATATATAATAATATAATATAACATTATTAATTATTAATAATAACATTTTACATCTTCCACCACAAAATTATTTTTAGTTTTAAATTATTTTTAACTTTTTTACTTTTACTTTTACTTTTACTATTTTACCCTTTTTACTACTTTTTTGTCTTTTAGTGAATTTATATACTTTAGGTATATTACACATTACAAGAATGTACTGGATTATCGATGAAAAAAATTTTCGGTAATCCTTAATTTTTATCGATAATCACATTTATCGATGAATTACCAATAAAAAAAATTTTATAGCCATATTCTTAGCCGATAATGAAAATACGGATGAAAAAGTATCTATCGGTAAATTTTTGGGATAAAAAGTTTTATCAGTAATACTGACAAAAATGTATTCGGCAAGATTTACTGACAAAATGGCTCGTTATATCGGTAATACTAATGAAAATTTATTCTATCAAAAATATGTCGGTATTACCAATACATGATCATTGAGATTGCTAACAGAAATGAAATCTATCTGTAATACCAACATAATTTTTTGTGAGTATCACAGATGAATTTTGGTGATACCGACAGAAAATTAGTCGGTCATACTGACAGAAAATTCTGTCAGTAAATTATGTCGGTATTACCGATAGAAAATATATTAATTTGTAATTCCAGTAAAACAAGTCCCGCTCATGTTCGGCAAATAGCTTCTATATCTATCAGTAAAAAAAGATTTTTTATATAAAATTTAATTATTTTTGAATTTTTTATAAATTTAGTTATTTTTTAATTTATTATAAATTTAATTATTTTTGAATTATTGTTTTATTATTCTTTTTATTTTTTATAATGTATATATAAAATGTATGAATGAATTGAATATTAAAAAGAATAAAAAATATAAAAATTAAATTTATATTAAAATAAAACTTAAATTTAATAAATGAATAAGTATAAAATAAATGTACATAAAAATAATAAAAATATATAAAAAGTATAAAATTAAAATATAAAATATATAGAAAAAAACTAAAATCAAGAAGAAGTAGGAGGCGGTGAAGATAGAGGTGGAGGAGAACCACCCGGAAGAAACTGTCATGCTAGATAGAAGGTCCCTCGCATAAAGTTAGTCATAAACTCATTAAGCTGTACTAGACCAACCTCTTTGTAACATCCAGAATTTTTAAAAATTAAATTAAATAAATTAAATAAATAGTTTATATGGAAGATTGAGTGATTTTAAGTGAAAAGTGGGATGTATATGTGAATATACATGAAATATGCATAATATATACAAGTTAAAAAAAGTCAACTATTTTAAAAGAAAAGTCAAAGACAAAGGGCATTTTTATAATTAAACTTTAGAAATTTAAAATTATCTAATAATTTAAAAATAAATTATTTTTGTATGGAAGAAGTAGTTTTGGGATTTTAATTAAATAATTAAATAATTAAAAATATAGTATAATATTATATATATATATGGTTTAAAAGAAAGTGGAAAGAGAGAGAAAAACTATTTGATCTTCTTCTTCTTCTTTCCTTCTTAGACGAACTCCAAGTTTGTAGAACTCAAGGATTTTTCTTCTTTCATACTTCAAGAATTGAAAGATTTTCAAGGTTGTAATTGAAGTTTTGGTGTTTCTACTTAAAATAGTAAGTTTTCTAACTTTTTTCTTGAAAATCCATGATTATTTGGTTATGTTGATTTTGGATTTTTGAAGTGGTGTGTTTTAATTGCTTATTTGGGTATGAATGAAGTTGTTTTAAGTAGTTAACAATGATTTTAATGTTGGATTGAAGAAATGGTTAAGTTTGAGCAAGGTTGGTGAAGAGAGAGAATTTAGGGTTATGGGAGAATTGGACTTTTGTATTTATGTCTTATTTTGATGCATAAACAAGTATTTTAAAATCAAATGTTGGATTTGGTTGTGTTTGAATAGAGTTTGAGAATGAAAGTGTTGATTTAGGGTTTTGGAGAAGTGAATTTTCAAAGTATGATGAATTGATTGATTTTAATGGTTAAAGCATGTTATTTAATGATATTAAGGTTGGATATAAGCTTTGATTGAAAATTGGATTGAGTTGGGATGGAAAACCTTCAATGGTGAAGGTTATGCCATTTTAGGGTTTTGAACTAAGGCATGTGTTTAATTAATGTAATTGGTTTAAACATGTTAAAATATGTTTTTAATGATATTATTAAACTTAAAACATCAATTTATATGGCTTAACATGGTTTTTTAAAGTTAAAGTGAGGTTAGGCTTAATTTTAGGGTTTTGTCTAAAATGATATTTAATTATGGTTTAAGTTTGGAAATGCCTTTAAATGTGATACTAAATGATTATTTATGATCACATTTGGTATATGCATTGAGAGGAAGTAGTTTGGCCAACCCAAGTGTTGAAGGGTAATTGGAAGAGAAGCTTGGAGGTTGTTTTTGAGCTCACATTTGGGAGCTTATAGAGGTAAGTACAAACTTTGGATAAATTGGTTGTGTTTACATTACATTGGGCTTAACACATTTTGGATTGAAAAATATGTTAAGCTACTTGATGCATTGACCATTCATAAATAATGTGCTATGACATGTGTAATGTTATGTATGCATTATATGCATTATGAAAAGCCATTTATAATGGCTAAATTGAATAAAGTGTGAAATATGTAAGTTATATGAAAATGATCCAAAGTGTTTGGGTAATATGATTTGATATGTTTGCATTAAAGGCATTGTGAAAAGCCATTGTTAGTAGCTAAATTGCATAAAATGTGATACATTGTGATGATATGATGAGATATGATGAAATGAAATGAATTAACATTGATATGAATGAAATAAATGAGAAAATAAGGTAATGTGCCTAATTGATAATGAGAAAAGAGGCAATGTTCCTAGTTGATTATGAGAAAATGAAAAAGAAATTGATAATTGAAAATATGAAATAATTGTGTGCCTAGTATGTTATTCAATTTCCAAAGTTTTGTGTTTGGCGGCATGCATGTGAGTTTATCCTCATTATTTACCTTCGGGGCTAGCTTTTGAGCAATTAATTTGATTTATCTTTGAGGCTAGACGCTTGGTGTCACTGTGATATGATTTGCCTTCGGGGCTAGCTTTTGAGCATTACTATGATTTACCTTCGGGATTAGACACATGGTGTCAATTTGTACCAAAACAGTAACTCTGGAATTTGAATGGCATATTAGATCTTTTGGGCCCATGCTTGTGTTTGTTCTTGTATGAATTATTGAATGATAAAAGAATATGTTTAAAATTGAGCTTGGATGCCACAATGTGACATAGCATAAAAGCATTAAGTATTGGCATTGTATTTAAGTTTATTTATTATCAAAATTTGTATTGCTAGGCTTTTAGCTTAGCGCGATTGTAATTCATAGCACATGTGACAGTGGTGATCCGGGAGAGCTGGAGAGTTCTTCTAGATCGGATCGGTTCTAGATTTGAGTTTTTGCTAGTAGAGTCAATTTTGGGCATCAAGATCAAAGACACTGCTAGCACGAATATGTTTTATATTATATTTTGATTATGTATATTATATTATATTTTGATATATATATATATATTGTAAATTGTAATGAATGTATTGAGAAATTTTATAATATGGATTTGATATATGTGTTTTTGATAAATATATATGTATATGTATAAATATTTTGAGAAACTTGGAGAAATTGAGGAGTATGGGTGAAATGTATGATTGGTATTATTAGGAGTGGTCTTCTTTTGCAGGTTGTCTTTATTGTTTTTTAGGGATTGTCCAAATTATAGATAAAACTCTAGTGAATTTTTTTCAGAGATTTTTATGTAAAATGGTTATTTTGGAAACTATAATAATAAAAAATATTTAATTAATGTTTATATATATATTAAAGTAATTGGGATTTTAAATTTGAAATTCTAGAATTTTTACTTTTATTGGGTTTTGACATTTTATACTGTATATGCGTATTTTACCTAAACTGGGTGTATATATTATACATATATAAGATATAAGGGTGTTACATTTATTTTGGTATCAGAGCCTAGTTTGAGATTCTCGACCTAGGTGGGTTGTTAAAGAGAGAAAATGGGGATTTCAAAAATGATTTTCAATTGTGATATATGCATTGGCACTGGCAGTTTCTGATCTTTGAGGTGACAATTTCTGTTGCGTTTGCAGATATAGGTAGTGTAGACCTTTAATTTTGGCCCTGACTAGTTCGTTGCCTGAGTCATAAACTTTGTGATTAGATGAACCTTTAAAACCCTAAAGAAGTTTGTTTTGAAGGTTCATTCAGGAATAATTTGATGTTAGGGTATTTGGGGGTGTATCCAAGTCATACCGGCCCCTCCAATTTGATATGGGATAGGCTCCATGTCGAATTAGAGCCTTCCCAATAAAATATGAACTTATGTTTTGACGAGTTTGCTTGGTTTGAGCCCGATATGGTCTCGGTTTACTATGTGGTTTTAATTTGATATGGATCAGAGAGGATCCATTTTTAAAATGGAAAACTCCCAAGACTTTTAACCTAATGCATGCATGTTCTTATAAATACAAACTTTAAACTGAGAAAGAGGCAGCAGCTTTCAGGAACTTTCAGCAGAGAGCAACCTTCATGGACTTTTAACTCTAATGAACTTTTGAACTCTAGTAACTCTTAGAAAGAGGAAGCCATTCGAGAGCAACAAAACTCAAATATCAAGCAGTGAGAACATATTAACAAGGTAGTAGTTTAGCTAATTGTCTTATTCTCAATTCAACCAACAATTATAAGGCTGGTGCAAGCGAAAGTTTGGATCAAAGTTTGATTATTGGTGGAATCAACAAATAAAGGTACGTCTCTAAAGTTGAATCTATTTAAATAAAGCAAATTAAATTTCCATATGATGTTGATTATCCTGCATGCAAATTGATCTTGGTAATCTTTTAATTCTAGTAATCTAAACGTGTTTAAACTGATAATTTTTTAGTGCATGATTATTTATTTATAAATACTACATTAGGTTGTTTCTTCCAACCTCAAAACTTTAATCTTATTTTCTAAATCTTAAACCCTAAAATAATTTTTTCAACACCAAAACCTAAAACCCTAAAAAATAATTTTCAAAATTTTTTAGGGCACTGCCCTCGACTCTGCAAGTGGTGCTGCCCCTTGACCCCAATTGCTAACCGGCTAGTGGGACCGTCGTATGAGCTCATTGAAGGGTTCAATATTTATTTGTGTATTATAAGTCTCTGTATTTAATTTCCTTTATCTAAAACTCTAATTTAATTATTAAAATTTTAAAACCCTAATTTAAGATGTAAACCCTAGACTTATACATTTATTGCTATATTTAGTTTTAGATTTGATTATGCAGTTTATTATATGTTTTGGTGATTGATTTATTTGATTTCAATGTTTGATTTATTTAATTTATCATAGATGAATATTTTCTTTATTATTATTTGTTTATTAAAATTGTAAGAGGTATATTTCCATGATTGGGTACCTCATTAATTAATCTTTATGTAATTTAATTTATTTTCATATTTTGGGATTAATATAAAGGACACGTTTCCATCTTTTGGCGAGTCTCCTATTTAGTTTTAGACGTTGGATGATGTAAGGACATGTTTCCATCCTCGGATGGGTGCCCATTTATTTATTTTGTTTGAACATTGCTATGATGTTTAATAAAGTATTTGTTTATTCTTATGATTGCATGTATTATGGATAATATTGTTATATTTAAGAATTTTATAATATTAAGACCTAAAAAGGAGGTCGATTCCAATGAACCGGGTGTTGTGGGGTGCTGGGCCATTTCTCACCTTCCCCATGCGTACCCAACATTCCGAACCCATTAGGGGGTTGGGGATTCCTTAAGAATCGAGTCATCCATCCCTTTATTTTTCTTGGCCCGTTCGGGTGGCATCTCTATTTTTCTTCGAGTTTTAGGCTCATGTTCTCTAAGGCCCTGAGCCTAACAGTGCCAAAGTCGTAAGAATAATTCCACCAGGAGTGGGGGCAAAAATCCCCACTCATAAGTAGTTATGGCATCTCGGATGCACCAGTCTGCAGAGGATAGTGTAGAGAGTGTATCTCCTGATGAGGGTAGAGTTAGAGCTGGTGTTGTTTCTGCTGGAGAGGCATCTACTTCCATGCATGTTAGACTAGCAGCTGAGGAGATTTCGCCGGGCAGGGTATGACATATGGTGGATGTAATATCCTCATTTATGCCCTAGAAGTTTTGCATATTGTTGTTGTTGTTATTGTTATATATTGGATTGAATATATGTGTTAAATTGTAAGAGAAAAGAAATTGAGAAGAGAAAGTATATGTATATGTGTTTTGGAGAAGAAATTTAGGGTTTAGAGACAAATGTATATGTTGTTTATATGATGATATAATTAACATATACATTGGTCAAATGAAGAGTCAAGGTGATGGTTAAGTGGAAGAAGATATTTTTGGTTGTTAATGAAATTACATATAAGGGCTTAGATGAGACAAAAGGTTAGTTAAATGGTGAAGGGTGTTTTAGTAATTGCAAGGTTAAAAACACTTGATGGATATAAGAAGCCAAATTTGACTTTGCTCTTCATATTTTCTGCTTCTCTTCATGTGTGGCCGGATTCTCCATATACAAAGAGAGAAAGAGAGGTGATCTTGAGGTTTGAAGCAAATTGAAGAAGGAATCAAGGGTGTTGGTTAGAGATTTGTGCAAATTCTTCATTTAAGGTAAGTTTTCTCTTGATTTCTCTTGTTCTATTTGGAATTTTGTTTGAGTTTGATGGAGTGTGTTTGTGTAAAAGTGTTGAAATGGAATTATAGATAAGAAGCTAGGTTGGTGTTGGTGATGGAAGAGTAAGAGTTGTGTTTAGTGAAATTGTTTCTGTTTTACAATTAGTAAAGGCTGTGATTTGTATGATTTTTAATTAATTATAGAAAAATGTTCTTGAAGTGAATTTTTGATATGTTGTGCCTCTATGAGTCTAGAATGACTGAAAAATATGTTGATTCGATTTTGGAATGGTTATGAGTTTAGAAAGATTATTTTTATTAGACCTGTTCCAGCAGGTACCTTAACTGAGACAGCTATATTTCGGGATTTTTAATAAAATGTAGAAAAATCATATCCAATCGAATTTTGGATATGTTGTTGCTTAGTGAGTTTAGTATTTGAGAAAAATAATTTGGAATCACGTTGATTGAATTTGATTTATGGAATTCACAAAGTTCAGAACTGCTGCCAGGATGCAGGGCAATTGGGGCAGTCTGGTTAGGTGAACTATTTGACCAAGATTTTGTGTTCAGTTTGATCTGAAATTTTAAAGGGATGATTTTAAGATACAAAACTAAATTCTGTAAAAATTTTAGAATTTTTAGTCAAGTAGATTATTTTATACAATTTTTCAAAATAAGGATAAAATGGAGTTTAAAACCAGAATGTACTATTTATGGTTAGGGTTTTAATTCTTTGTTCTTCTTGCATTGCTTTGGTTCTCCAAAGGTAGGTTGGTCCTTAAACCTAACCCTAAACACTTTAAACACACTTGAATCAATGAATGTTATAATCAATTGTTCTTTGCCCTAATTGCATTGTTGAGATTGAACAATGTTATGTTGTGCATTGTGAATGGTAATGTGTTTCATGAGTAATGTGGAATGAAATGTTGATATTTATGAATGATGCTATGTGAGATATAATGTGATCATGGATGAGATATATATATATACTTGAATAATGAGATGTTATATTGTGAAATGAAATGTGAAGCCATTGTTATTGGCTAAGATGATGTAATTGAAAGAAAGAAGGCATGTTTGCCTAAATGTGATGAGAATTGAGAATGGAAATGAATTGTTTGTTTAATATGTTATTCAGTTTCAGAGTTCTGGATTTGGGTGGCATGCCTAAGAAATGATGAAAGGTAACAGTCTTGCCGGGTTGAGGACCTCCTCATAGGTGTTGAGTTGATGGTCCAAGAGACTGGGTCTGTTACACTATGAGATATATGATTTGTAACAGTCTTGCCGGGTTGAGGATCTCCTCATATGTGTTGAGTTGATGATCCAAGAGACTGGGTCTGTTACACTATCCATGGATAGAGATACATGTATATACATTGCCTACGGGCGTGATTATTGTGACTATGAACCAAAGCAGTAACTCTGAACTCTGAATATCGTATTAAATACTTGTTGGGCCCATAGGTGTCAAGGTTATATGAATGTCCTAAATAATGTTATGAGTTTAATGAAATGAGATGTTGGTTATGGAGTATGATTGATTAATGTTGAATGTGAAAAGATGTTTAAATGTGGTATGCTCATATGACTATGATTTGTGAAATGCATAATTGTGTGGTTAACTTTATATTTATGATGTTGATCTTATCAATAACATATGTGGCATTGCATTTCATTAAAGCATACCGTTAGCATGTTTTATCTTACTAAGCCGTTGGCTTAGCGCGATAGTGTTTAATCGCGCAGGTAGTAGAGTGGATAGAGTTGAACCCGAGAGTTCATCAAGACCTAGTGAGAGTAGACCTTGAAGAATCCATTTTGGGAGCTTAAAGATCAGAGCAGACTTGCCAATCATGTATAAATTTTATGTGTTGTAAAACTTGAGTTTTGATGTATATGAATTTGTAAATATGTAAATATTTTATAACTTCCGCTGTGTAATATTTAATTATGGGGGTTGTCACAAAACCTTTATTTTATGTTGTACTAGAAGTGTAAATCCTTTTTGCAGGTTGTAGTTGAGGTTACAAGGGGGATTTATTGGGAGTGTACTGAGAATGATTTTGTTTGCATTGGTTTGTGTAAAATATTTTTAAAAATAAGAAAAAAACCGGTTTTGTCGACACTTGGGACTCAATTTTTAGGCGAAACTATGGCAAAAATTTTGTAAAAATCGGAACTAAAATTTGACTAAGTAAAATTGGTAGCAACATTAGGTTAGTGTGGCGCCTCTACTCAGCTTACATATGTAGGTTGGGAAGGGGTGTTACAATTGTTTTGGTATCAGAGCCTAGGTTTGAGATTCTCAACCTAGGTAAAATGTAAGAAAAAGACTATTTTTACTTAAAAAGTGAGTTTTTGAACAAAAATACATGTTTGGGATTGGCAATCTCTGATTTTTAATAAGAGGTATTCTGTTGTGTTTGCAGACTTAGGTTGTGATGGATTCTCACTCTCGTCAGTCGATTGAGGGTAGTGCCGAGAGTATTGCTCCTGCTGAGGGAGCTAGAGTTGATAGTGTTGAGGAGGCACCTGTTTCGGTGTCGGGTAGACCAGCTGGGGAGGAGGTTCCGCCAGCCTGGTTTAGGAATATGATGGAAGCTATGAGACCAGCACCTGTGCAACCACAGCCACCACCCCCTCAGTCTTTAGTTTCTGTGAGGCATTATGACAAACTGAGGAAATATGGAGCTGAAGATTTTGTAGGCACTACTGATCCAGCTGTGGCAGAGCAGTGGCTTGACAGAGTACAGAGGGTATTTGTTCAGTTACAAGCCACTTCAGAGGAAAAGTTTGACTATGCAAGATCTTTGCTACAGAAGGATGCCTACGATTGGTGGAAGACGGTGCCACATTCGATGGATGATCCACCAACCCTGTCTTATGCGGATTTTCTGAGAGAATTTGAGTTGAAGTATACTCCTAGGGAGTATAAAGATGGGAAGAAAAGAGAGTTTCTAGATTTGAAGCAAGATCATCGGACCGTAACTGAGTATGAGGTTGAGTTTATTCGACTGAGCCAGTATGCTGGGGGCATCATTGCTGATGAGATTGATAGATGTCGGCGATTTGAGGAGGGATTGAGGCCCTCGATCATGTGCTTAGTGGCTGGATCCAGATATCAGGATTTCTCACAACTTGTGGCAGCAGCTCGAAGTGTAGAGCGAGCTCAAGTTATTGCAGCTGTTTCAGAGGAGGAGGTTAGGGTTAGAAGGCCCCAGTTAGAGGCAGGGTCTTCTTCTGCGAAGAGGGGTAGAGGAAGTTTTGTTCCTCGGAGTAGTAGGAGCCAGAGACCAGCGGGTAGGTCAGTGCAGTCCCAGAGGCAGAGATTTAGACCTGCAGCTTCAGTAGCGAGTGCTCCTACTCCTGGAGTTCAGAGATCCACCTTACCTTTGTGTAACCAGTGTGGTGGAAGACATGGGGGCGTTTGTTGGAGGCATAGTAGATCAGGGGTATGCTTCAGGTGTGGATCACCTGACCACTTTGTGAGAGACTGTCCTGAGAGGCAGGAGCAGATGTCAGTTGATTCTGCTGCTTCTCGAGCTAGTGTGAGGGGAGGCAGAGGAGGCAGAGGTGCCAGCCGAGGAGGTAGACCAGGGTTCAGTTCTAGAGGAGGTGCTACATCCAGGGAGGGTAGACCAGAGGAGGTTGGATCTTCCCAGAGGATGTATGTTATGCAGAGGCAGCCGGGTGCATCGGCAGTCATAGCTGGTACTTTTTCTTTATTTAATACTCCAGTACTTGCTTTGATTGATCCGGGTTCCACACATTCATATATTAGTGCATCTGTTTTGCCTGTGTATGATATGCATGCTGAGTCCCTAGGATTTGATGTGTTAGTGACAAATCCGTTAGGGCATAGTGTGGTTGTGAGTAAGGTGCACCGGGATAGTGTAGTGAGGGTGCAGGGTGAGGAGTTCTTTGGAGATTTGATTGAGATGCCATTTAAGGAATATGATGTGATCTTAGGCATGGATTGGCTATCTCGACATGGAGCTGTGGTGGATTGTAAAAAGAAAATTGTTTCTTTGAGAACTGGTGATGGTAGAGAGGTAATAGTATCTAATGAGCAAGAACAGCTAGCTTCCTTATTTGTTTCAGCTGTTGCAGCCAGGAGATTGATTAGGAAGGGGTGTGATGCCTATCTTGCTCATGTGGTAGATACTAGAGTAAAAGGTTCTCAAATTGATAGCATTGCCACAGTGGCAGAGTTCCCAGATGTTTTTCCAGAGGAGTTGCCAGGATTGCCTCCTGAAAGAGACGTGGAGTTTGGTATTGAATTGTTGCCTGGTACCGCTCCTATCTCCATTACTCCTTATAGAATGGCACCAGCAGAATTGAGGGAGTTGAAAGTGCAATTACAGGAGTTGTTGGACAAAGGATTTATTCACCCCAGTGTTTCTCCTTGGGGAGCTCCTGTGCTTTTTGTGAAGAAGAAAGATGGTACTATGAGGTTGTGTATCGATTATAGGCAATTGAACAAGGTGACCATTAAGAATAAATATCCTTTGCCTAGAATCGATGATCTCTTTGATCAGTTGAAGGGAGCGTCAGTGTTCTCCAAAATAAATTTGAGATCTGGGTACCATCAGCTGAGGGTAAGAAGTGAAGATGTTCCTAAGACTGCTTTTCGGACCAGGTATGGGCATTATGAGTTTTTAGTTATGCCTTTTGGTCTAACGAATGCACCTGCAGCTTTTATGGATTTGATGAATAGGGTGTTTAGGCCCTATTTGGATCAGTTTGTAGTGGTCTTCATTGATGATATACTGGTGTATTCGCGGAATGAAGAGGAACATGATATGCATCTGCGGATTGTGTTGCAGATTTTGAGAGAAAAGCAGTTATTTGCCAAATTGTCGAAATGTGAGTTCTGGTTGGATCAAGTAGCTTTTCTCGGACATATAGTTTCAGCAGAGGGTATTAGAGTTGATCCGAGCAAAGTTATAGCTTATGCATCTCGACAGTTGAAACCGCATGAGCTTAACTATCCAACCCATGATTTGGAATTGGCTGCCATTGTGTTTGCATTGAAGATTTGGCGCCACTATCTGTTTGGGGAGAAATGTTTCATCTACACTGATCACAAGAGTTTGAAGTATTTGGGTGTCCAAAAAGAACTCAATCTTCGTCAGAGGAGATGGTTAGAATTGATTAAAGACTACGACTGCTTGATTGACTATCATCCAGGTAAAGCAAATGTTGTTGCTGATGCCTTGAGTCGGAAGTCTTTAGCTGGTTTAACAATTTATTCGCTCTCGTTGCTTGTTGAATTGAGAGCTCTGCGTGCTAACTTTGTATCTTGTGATGATGGTGCATTGTTGGCACAATTGCATTTGAAACCAGTTTTATTGGATCAGATCAGAGAGGCTCAGTTGACTGATATGAAGATTCAGAAGATTATTTCAGATTGTCACGATGGAAAGACTAGAGATTTTGTTGTGAGAGATGATGGGAGTCTCTGGTTCAAGAGCAGATTGTGTGTACCCGATGATGCTGATTTGAAGAGAGTTATTTTGGAAGAAGCACATCAGTCGATGTTTGCTATGCATCCGGGTAATACCAAGATGTATCATGATTTGAGACAGCATTATTGGTGGATTGGGTTGAAGAGAGACATTGCTGAGTTTGTATCTAAATGTCTCACTTGTCAGAAGGTTAAAGCAGAGCATCAAGTTCCAACCGGGTTGCTTCAAACATTGTCAGTGCCAGAATGGAAATGGGAAAGAGTGACAATGGATTTTGTGTCTGGTTTGCCATTGACACAAAAGAAGCATGATGCCATATGGGTGATTGTGGATAGATTGACTAAGACAGCTCATTTCCTTCCGGTGCGGATGGATTACTCTTTGGAGAGATTGGCTGAGCTGTATATTCAGGAGATTGTGAAATTGCATGGTGTTCCAACTTCTTTAGTGTCTGATCGAGATCCCCGGTTTACTTCAAGATTTTGGAAGAGTTTGCATAGTGCTTTGGGTTCTCGACTGTACTTCAGCACTGCTTTTCATCCACAGACGGATGGACAGTCAGAGAGGGTGATACAGATTATTGAGGATATGTTGAGAAGCTGTGTCATCGATTTCACTGGAAGTTGGGATAGATTCTTACCTCTTGTGGAGTTTGCTTACAACAACAGTCACCAATCTAGCATTGGTATGGCACCGTTCGAGGCATTGTATGGTAGACGGTGCAGAACACCTCTTTGTTGGAGTGAACTTGGCGAAGGTAAAATAATTGGACCTGATTTGATTCAAGAAACTGAGGAAAAAGTGAAGTTGATCCGAGGTAGGTTAAAAGCAGCTTCAGACCGACAGAAGTCTTATGCAGATCTGAAGAGGAGAGACATTCAGTTTGATGTTGGAGATAAGGTGTTTTTGAAAGTATCTCCTTGGAAGAAGATTTTGAGGTTCGGTCGGAAAGGAAAATTGAGTCCTCGTTTCATTGGGCCGTATGAAGTGTTAGAAAGAGTTGGGCCAGTTGCATATCGACTTGCTTTGCCACCTGAGTTGGATCGTATTCATAATGTATTCCATGTTTCTATGTTGAGGAGGTACAGGTCAGATCCATCTCATGTGTTGCCGTTTGAGTCTATCGAAGTGAGCCCAGATTTGACATTTGAAGAAGAACCAGTTGCTATCTTGGCACGTGATGTGAAAGAATTGAGGAACAAGAAAGTGCCATTGGTGAAGATTCTTTGGAAGAATCATGCAAAAGAAGAAGCAACTTGGGAAAGTGAGCAAACTATGCGAGAGCAATATCCTCAACTATTTCAGAGTTGATATCAGGTAATTTCGAGGACGAAATTTCTTTTTAGAGGGGGAGAATTGTAATATCCTCATTTATGCCCTAGAAGTTTTGCATATTGTTGTTGTTGTTATTGTTATATATTGGATTGAATATATGTGTTAAATTGTAAGAGAAAAGAAATTGAGAAGAGAAAGTATATGTATATGTGTTTTGGAGAAGAAATTTAGGGTTTAGAGACAAATGTATATGTTGTTTATATGATGATATAATTAACATATACATTGGTCAAATGAAGAGTCAAGGTGATGGTTAAGTGGAAGAAGATATTTTTGGTTGTTAATGAAATTACATATAAGGGCTTAGATGAGACAAAAGGTTAGTTAAATGGTGAAGGGTGTTTTAGTAATTGCAAGGTTAAAAACACTTGATGGATATAAGAAGCCAAATTTGACTTTGCTCTTCATATTTTCTGCTTCTCTTCATGTGTGGCCGGATTCTCCATATACAAAGAGAGAAAGAGAGGTGATCTTGAGGTTTGAAGCAAATTGAAGAAGGAATCAAGGGTGTTGGTTAGAGATTTGTGCAAATTCTTCATTTAAGGTAAGTTTTCTCTTGATTTCTCTTGTTCTATTTGGAATTTTGTTTGAGTTTGATGGAGTGTGTTTGTGTAAAAGTGTTGAAATGGAATTATAGATAAGAAGCTAGGTTGGTGTTGGTGATGGAAGAGTAAGAGTTGTGTTTAGTGAAATTGTTTCTGTTTTACAATTAGTAAAGGCTGTGATTTGTATGATTTTTAATTAATTATAGAAAAATGTTCTTGAAGTGAATTTTTGATATGTTGTGCCTCTATGAGTCTAGAATGACTGAAAAATATGTTGATTCGATTTTGGAATGGTTATGAGTTTAGAAAGATTATTTTTATTAGACCTGTTCCAGCAGGTACCTTAACTGAGACAGCTATATTTCGGGATTTTTAATAAAATGTAGAAAAATCATATCCAATCGAATTTTGGATATGTTGTTGCTTAGTGAGTTTAGTATTTGAGAAAAATAATTTGGAATCACGTTGATTGAATTTGATTTATGGAATTCACAAAGTTCAGAACTGCTGCCAGGATGCAGGGCAATTGGGGCAGTCTGGTTAGGTGAACTATTTGACTAAGATTTTGTGTTCAGTTTGATCTGAAATTTTAAAGGGATGATTTTAAGATACAAAACTAAATTCTGTAAAAATTTTAGAATTTTTAGTCAAGTAGATTATTTTATACAATTTTTCAAAATAAGGATAAAATGGAGTTTAAAACCAGAATGTACTATTTATGGTTAGGGTTTTAATTCTTTGTTCTTCTTGCATTGCTTTGGTTCTCCAAAGGTAGGTTGGTCCTTAAACCTAACCCTAAACACTTTAAACACACTTGAATCAATGAATGTTATAATCAATTGTTCTTTGCCCTAATTGCATTGTTGAGATTGAACAATGTTATGTTGTGCATTGTGAATGGTAATGTGTTTCATGAGTAATGTGGAATGAAATGTTGATATTTATGAATGATGCTATGTGAGATATAATGTGATCATGGATGAGATATATATATATACTTGAATAATGAGATGTTATATTGTGAAATGAAATGTGAAGCCATTGTTATTGGCTAAGATGATGTAATTGAAAGAAAGAAGGCATGTTTGCCTAAATGTGATGAGAATTGAGAATGGAAATGAATTGTTTGTTTAATATGTTATTCAGTTTCAGAGTTCTGGATTTGGGTGGCATGCCTAAGAAATGATGAAAGGTAACAGTCTTGCCGGGTTGAGGACCTCCTCATAGGTGTTGAGTTGATGGTCCAAGAGACTGGGTCTGTTACACTATGAGATATATGATTTGTAACAGTCTTGCCGGGTTGAGGATCTCCTCATATGTGTTGAGTTGATGATCCAAGAGACTGGGTCTGTTACACTATCCATGGATAGAGATACATGTATATACATTGCCTACGGGCGTGATTATTGTGACTATGAACCAAAGCAGTAACTCTGAACTCTGAATATCGTATTAAATACTTGTTGGGCCCATAGGTGTCAAGGTTATATGAATGTCCTAAATAATGTTATGAGTTTAATGAAATGAGATGTTGGTTATGGAGTATGATTGATTAATGTTGAATGTGAAAAGATGTTTAAATGTGGTATGCTCATATGACTATGATTTGTGAAATGCATAATTGTGTGGTTAACTTTATATTTATGATGTTGATCTTATCAATAACATATGTGGCATTGCATTTCATTAAAGCATACCGTTAGCATGTTTTATCTTACTAAGCCGTTGGCTTAGCGCGATAGTGTTTAATCGCGCAGGTAGTAGAGTGGATAGAGTTGAACCCGAGAGTTCATCAAGACCTAGTGAGAGTAGACCTTGAAGAATCCATTTTGGGAGCTTAAAGATCAGAGCAGACTTGCCAATCATGTATAAATTTTATGTGTTGTAAAACTTGAGTTTTGATGTATATGAATTTGTAAATATGTAAATATTTTATAACTTCCGCTGTGTAATATTTAATTATGGGGGTTGTCACAAAACCTTTATTTTATGTTGTACTAGAAGTGTAAATCCTTTTTGCAGGTTGTAGTTGAGGTTACAAGGGGGATTTATTGGGAGTGTACTGAGAATGATTTTGTTTGCATTGGTTTGTGTAAAATATTTTTAAAAATAAGAAAAAAACCGGTTTTGTCGACACTTGGGACTCAATTTTTAGGCGAAACTATGGCAAAAATTTTGTAAAAATCGGAACTAAAATTTGACTAAGTAAAATTGGTAGCAACATTAGGTTAGTGTGGCGCCTCTACTCAGCTTACATATGTAGGTTGGGAAGGGGTGTTACAGTGGAGCTATTGAGGAAGGCTCAAGTTTAGCAGTCGAAGCTGCAGTTGCAGTTGCTAACACAGAAATATGACAAGCTGAGGAAGTTTGGAGCCAAAGATTTTATTAGTACTACATACCTTGCTGTAGTAGAGTAGTGGCTGGACAGGGTCCAGAGGGTGTTTATCCATATGCAAGCTAGTCTGGAGGAGAAGTTTGATTATGCTAGATCTCTTCAACAGAGGGATGAATATGAGTGGTGGAAGATGGTTCCTCATGCTATAGTTGATGCACTGGTGCTGACTTATGATGATTTCCTGCAGGAATTCCTGAATTTGAGGTAGGACACAAGGTCTATGATGGAGTATGAGATCGAGTTTATCCGGCTAAGCCAGTATGATGGAGGGATCATTTCTTATGAGATTTACAGATGCTGGAGGTTTGAGGAGGGAATGAGACCCTCTATCATGTGTCTTGTGATAGGCTCTCAATATCAGGACTTTTCTCAGTTGGTTACAGCTATCAGAAGTATTGAGAGGGCATAGGGTCTTGCAACAGCTGCCAGAGTTGAGAAGAGCAGTGCTAGGAGACCCGAGGGTGAGGTAGAGTCTTCATTAGTAAAGAGAGGTTGAGGGGGTTATCCTCAGAGGTTCAGTAGGAGCCAAGGGCAGTCTGGCAAGCCAGTACAGCAGCAGAAATAGAGATAGAGACCTATAGCCTCAGTGGCTTATGCTTCGACCATAGTGGTTCAGAGGCCTACTCCACCAACATGTGTTCATTGTGGTAGAGCACGTAGGGGTATTTGTTGAATGATAGATGCACCAGCAGTGTGTTACAAATGTGGGTCACTAGACCATTTTATCAGAGATTATCTAGAGCCACTAGGACATTGTGGCAGAGGTTTTGGTAGAGGTGTGGTAGATTTGGGGCTGGTTAGAGAGTAGGTTCTATGCTGGGTGTAGACTAGATGAGGCAGGGCCATCACAGCGGGTCTATATGATGCATAGGCAGTCGGATGCTTCAGCTGTCATAGCTAGTACTTTTACTTTATTTGGTACTTCAGTTATAGTATTGATAAACCTTGGGTCTACTCATTCATACATCAGTGCATCCATATTGTCTGTGAGTGATTTGCATTCTGAGTCCCTAGGATTTGATGTGTTGGTCACAAATCCTTTAGGGCATAGTGTTGTAGTTAGTAGGGTGCACCGAGATAGTCCATTTGTTGTTCAGGATGAGGAGTTTCTTAGTGATCTGATTAAGATGCCATTTAGGGAGTATGATCTAATTCTAAGTATGGATTGGTTATCCAGGCATTGGGTTGTGGTAGACTGTCAGTGGAAATGTGTTACCCTGAGAACACATGATGGTAGAGATGTGATGGTATCTAATGAGCAAAGACATCTTTCCTCCATGTTTGTTTTGGCTATTTTAGCTAGGAGGATGATCCGGAAGGGATGTGAGGCATATCATGCTCATGTTGTAGATACCAAAGTAGTGGGGCCTCAACTTGATAGCATACCCACAGTTGCTGAGTTTTCAAATGTTTTTTTTTATGAGTTGCCAAGGGAACCTCCTACGAGAGAGGTGGAGTTTGGTATTGATCTGTTACCTGGTACCACTCCTATCTCTATTACCCCTTATCGGATGGCACCCACAGAATTGAAGAAGTTGAAGGTGCAGTTGCAGGAGTTGCTTGGTAAAGGGCTCATCCACCCTAGTGTGTCTCTGTGGGGAGCTTATGAAAAAGAAGGATGGAACTTTTAGATTATGTATTGATTACATTTGAATAAGGTAACCATCAAGAACAATTGCCTCAGATAGATGATCTCTTTGATCAGTTGAAGGGAGCAGTAGTATCTGAGATCAGGGCACCATCACTTGAGAGTCAGAGATGTGGATGTACCCAAGACTGCTTTCCACACGAGGTATGGGCATTATGAGTTTCTGGCGATGCCTTTTGGATTGATGAATGTAGCATCAACATTTATGGATTTGATGAACAGGGTATTTAGACCATACTTATATCAGTTTGTAGTAGTATTCATTGATGATATTCTGGTGTATTCACGTAATGAGGATGATCATGACAGGCATCTGCAGATTATATTGCAGACTTTGAGAGAGAAGCAGTTGTATGCTAAGTTGTCTAAGTGTGAGTTTTGGCTTGATTAGGTGACTTTTCTCAGTCATGTGGTTTTAGTAGAGGGTATTAGAGTTGATCCAAGTAAAGTCGAGGCTATCTTGAATTTGAGTCCACCAAAGATTGTGACAGAGGTTAGAAGTTTTCTGGGATTGGCAGGCTATTATCATCGATTTGTGAAGGATTTTTCTATGATAGCTATAACAATCACTAGATTAATTTGGAAAGGAGTTAGATTTGTGTGGACAGATCAGTATCAGACGATTTTTAAGCAGCTGAGGGAGATGTTGACTCAGGCTCCTGTCCTTACCCTGCCTGTGGAAGGTAAAACTTATGTGATATACGGTGATGCTTCACATAGTTGTTTAGGTTGTATTTTGATGCAGGAGGGTAAAGTCATTCCTTATGCCTTTTGACAGTTGAAGCCTCATGAGCTAAATTATTCGACTCATGATTTGTAGTTAGCAGAAATAGTTTTGCATTAAAGATTTGGCAGCATTAATTGTATGGTGAGAAATATTTCATTTATATAGATAATAAGAGTTTAAAGTACCTGATTGTTTAGAGAGAGAGATGAATCTTCGGTAGAGGAGGTGGTTAGAGTTGATTAAAGACTGCGACTGTTTGATTGATTATCATCCTAGCAATGTAAATGTTATTATTGATGTCTTGGATCAAAAGTCTTTAGTAGGTTTGATTGCTTATTCACTCTCATTGCTTATTGAGTTGAGAGTGTTGCATGCCAAATTTGAGTCTTGTGATGATAGTGCATTGATGGCTCAGTTGCAGTTAAGGCCAATTTTGTTAGATCATATTAGGGAGGCTCAGTTGGCAAATGAGAGAATCTAGAAGATTTTTATGGATTGCCAAAAGGGGGAGAGTTGGGACTTCCATGTGAGAGATGGTGGCTATTTGTAGTACAAAGATAAGTTATGTACTCCTGATGATGCAGGATTGAAGAGGATGATATTAGAGGAAGCACATCAGTCACTTTATGCTATACACCTTGGTAGTGCTAAGATGTATCAGGATTTGAAGCAACATTATTGGTGGTCAGGTATGAAGAAGAACATAGCAGAATTTGTATCCAGATGTCTCACTTGCCAAAGAGTGAAGGTTAAGCATCAAGTTCCTTCAGGGTTGCTTTAGCCATTATCAGTACCAGAGTGGAAATAGGAGTAGGTGATGATGGATTTTGTGACTGGACTGCCTTTGGCCAAGAAGAGGCATGATGCAATCTGGGTGATAGTTGATCGGATGATGACGACAGCTCATTTTCTTTCATTTTGGATAGATTATTCCCTTGAGAGATTAGTTGAGCTGTATGTTAGTGAGATAGTGAGGTTGCATTGAGTCCCAATTTCTTTGGTGTTAGATCGAGATCCCCGGTTTACATTGAGATTTTTGAGGAGTTTGCAGGATGCATTAGGTTCTCGATTGTATTTTAGTTCTACTTTCCATCCTTAGATAGATGGGTAGTCAAAGAGAGTGATATAAATTCTAGATGATATGTTGAGGAGTTGTATCAATGATTTCACTAGGAGCTGGGATATATTCTTGCCACTGATTGGGTTTGCATATAACAACAGTCATATGTCCAGTATTGGGATGACACTTTATGAGGCCTTGTATGGCAAAAAATGCAAGATGCCTTTGTGTTGGGATGAGGTTGGAGAAGGTAAATTGGTTGGTCCCGATTTGATTAAGGAAGTGGAAGAGAAAGTGAAGGTGATTCGTGGTCATTTGAAAATAGCTTCAGACCGACAGAAATCCTATACGGATTTGAAGAAAAAAGACATAGAGTTCAGTGTATGAGATAAAGTGTTCCTGAAGGTGTCTCTATGGAAGAAGATTCTGAGATTCGGCCGCAAAGGGAGGTTGAACCCTCGTTTTATAGGACCATATGAGGTACTGGAGAGATTTGGTCCAGTAGCTTATAGACTGGCTTTGCCATCTGAGTTGGACCTGATTCATAATGTCTTTCATGCCTCTATGCTTTAGAGGTACATGTTAGACCCATCTCATATCTTGTCAGTGGAATCCATTGAGGTGAGCTCGGATCTGACTTACGAGGAAAAACCAATGGCGATTTTGGCACTAGATGTGAAAGAGTTGAGGAACAAGAAGGTGCCAATTGTAAAAGTCCTTTGAAGTACCTAGACTAGTTTGGATTTATTAAAGGATCCACCAGAAGATCTCGCGTTTACTGAAGCATCCGAATAAGCTCAAATTTATTGAAGCTTCCAAAGATCCCAGGTTTATTTGAAGCAGCTGGACCAGTCTTGGGTTTATGTGAAGCACTCGGACCAAGACATAGATTTATTTGAAGCACTCGGACTAAGCTCAAATTTATTGAAGCATCCAGGCTAGCTCAAATTTATTTGAAGCACCTGAACCGGTCTAGATTTATTAAAGTATCCGAGATCAATTTAAATCTATCAAAGTATATTATTTTTCACTCTCTAAATAAATTCAAGATTGTTCAAACAGGGGCAAAATTGTAAATTCGATCCCAATTAAAAAGCTTGAATTGATTTCGGTCCCAATTAAAAAAAAGCCCAAATTGAATTCGATACCGATTAAAATTCCATTGACCAAAAAATCTTTGCCATGAGCCAGCCCATGGCCAATTCATCTGTCCATTAAACTTTCCTAATCCTACTTAAATTCCAAGTTTGTTCAAATAAGAAGTGAGGTTTTCTAATAAGAGCGAGATTTCTTAGTTTAATTAGAATTAAGGCCCTAACTGAACATTATAAAAGAGGGATGAATTAATCAAAATGGGAAAGCAACAATTAGCAAGCCAAACTTAAGGAAAAACAAGAGACAAAAGCAATAAAATAAAAAATAGAGAGACAAAGAGCAAAAAAAGAACCAAAAGTCAGAGACACAATAGCCAAAATCCCATTGATCCAGACCCATTAGAACCATCCAAGGCAGAGGAGTCGTGTGGTCATCCAGTAAGGCTTAGGCTTGGTTTAGTGATTTTAATTGGTGGAGCCTATAACGTAGGTATGATTTCTAGTGCCTATATTTATTTAATTTAACAAATCATCATCTTGTTTATTTTATACTCTTTCAAATCTCCTTTTCTTTTATTTTAGTTCATAACCAAAACCTAATGTTATGACTAAAACCCTAATTTCATATATTAAAACCTTAATTGCATGTTAAACCACAAGTTTGCACATCCAAAACCCTAACTACATGTCAAACTTTATTTTTACAAATACAAAACCCTAATTGTATCATAAAACCCTAATTTTACGGATTAAAAACCTAATTTCATGGTTAACAGTAATTTCATTTTATTAAACCTTAAATTGATTATTGTATATGTGATGATTAGTTATATATTTTGAATATTTATTTTATTATGAATGGTTGATGTTGTCCCAAGATGGAAACAAAGAGGGGAGTGAATTGGTTGATTTAAAGAAGTGATGGTAAATTAAAAATTCACAAACAATAAATGTAGAAGATGTAGAGAATAGAACAAAGAACACAAAGATTTATAGTGGTTCAGATTTACCTTGATCCTACATCCAATTCCTTAATAACTTGTTAAGGTTCCACTAGTTTTGAGTTTTTACAATCTTAACTTTAACTTGGTGTTTTCTCTAGCTCACACCCAACTATACAATAGTTTGAGTATAATCCTCACAACCCTTACAAGAGTTTTTCCAGGCTTACTCTCACAACCTAAGTGTAGACCCTTAATTTTTTACCTAGTCCGGTCCAATATATTTTAATTAGTCCAAAATAATTTTTGTGTTGTCCAATATATTTTAATTAGTTCAAAATATTTTTTGTTATCTTAATTAAATAATATTTGCTTTAATATTTAATTTTTATTAATAAAAATAAATAATAATAATAATAATAATAATAAATAAAAAAATAAAAATAAAAATAAAAATAATCGGCGACGAAAAAAAATCATCGCCGAAAGGTTTTGGTTTCCTTTTCTTAATCAATGTTAGATTCCATGAATAACTAAAATTAATCATAAAAATCTTCTATAAATAAGGGCTAAAACAAAACAGAAAGGAATCGGATTTTGGAGGTGAAAATTGAGACCGAAATTGAGGGGAAAACTATGAATTTTAAGAGTTCCTTCTGGCAGTAAAATAGATCGGATTTTTGAGAGAGTAAACAAGCAATTTAATTCATCAAAGGCAGCAAAGCTTGTCTTTGTTCTTGTTCATCCAAGAAGAAATTTTTGGTGGAACCAACAAACGAAGGTATGAATTTCTTTATTTGTTTCATTAATTCACAGTAGCTTAAATAATTCAATTGTCTCTTTTGATTCAAAAAAAAAAACCCAGAACTTTAATTTACCTTTTCTAAAACTTGAAACCTTAATTCGTTTATTTGTTTTCCAAAAGTCTTAAATTTGTTATTTTTATTTCTTCAAAATCTCAAAACCCTAATTTGCTTTCCAAATTTTCAAAACCCTAAATTGAATCTGTTTCTTTCCAAAAACCCTAAAAAACATCTTTTTTGTTTCTATAAACCTTAAATCGTTTTGTTTATTTTCATAAAGTTTCATAAAATTATCAATTGATTTTCAAATCCTAAAACCTAATGTATTCTCCAAAACCCTAATTCTAAAATTCTAAAACCCTAATTCAACTCCAAAACCCAAAACAGTAAACCCTAAACTAGCTAACCTAAACCCTAATTGTTCTAAAACCTAATTTTTAAAACCTTAAAACCATATAAATCTAAATGTTATAATTCTACACAGTAAGTAACCGTAAATCATAAATTCAATGTTTTAAAGTGTTCAAGCCCTAATTTCATGATTTTACTTCTCAAATACTAATTTGGTTAATTAAAGAACTTTATCAACCTCTTAAATTATAAAACTTTGCTCCATGTCAATTCTTTTAAAATTTACAGCAGCTTAAACCCATGAATTTCAAAACCCTAAACACATTAAATAAAGAAACTTAAATAGAAACAGTAGACCTAATTTGAATTTTTATTTGCTTTATTCAATTTTATATTTGATTATGTAGTCTATTATATGCTTTGATTTATTTTATATGCTTTAATTTATTTAGGTTCAATGCTTGGTTCATTTAATTTATCATGGATGGATGTTTACTTTCTATTGATGTTTAATACCTTTGATGAATGATTTATTTATGATGAATGGTTATTTACTTTTATCGATTTATTTAGATTTTCAAATGTTGTAAGAGGTATGTTTCCACTTGGTGGGTACCTCATTAGTTAAATATCATGTAATTCAAATTACTTTTCTATTTTAGAACCAATGTAAAGGACATGTTTCTACCTTTCGGTGGGTGTCCTATTTAGGCATGGGATGTAAGGACGTGTTTCCATCCTCGGATAGGTGTCCATTTATTTGCTTTGCTTGGACATTGCTTTGATTTTTTTAATATAACGATGCTTTATTTTAATTATTGTGTGTAATATGGATAATGTTGTTATATTTAAGAATTTTATAATATTAAGACCTGTAAAGGAGGCCGGTTCTAATGAACTTGGCGTTGTGGGGGTGCTGGGCCATTTCTCACCTTCCCCACACGTACCCAACTTTCCAAACCCATTATGGGGTTGGGGATTCCTTAGGAATCAAGTCATTTACCCCTTTCTTTTTCCTGGCCCATCCGGGTGGCGACTCTATTTTCTCCGGACCTATGTCCTTGTTCTCTAAGGCCCTGAGCCTAAACAGTGCCGAAGATGCAAGAACCATTCCACCGGGAGTGGGGACGAAAATCCCCGCTCACACTAAGTGTTTCCAAGCTCACACTTAAACTTAAGATGGTGTTTAATGCTCACACCCAACACTCTATCAATACAAGATGTAATTTTTGGTGCAAAGAAAATAAAGATGTTTTAGTAGGCTATTACAATCACAACTCTTCTTAAAAATGAAGTATCTTATGGTATATATAGCCTACAAACCAAGAAATAGCCATTTGAGGTGTGGTCTAACATATTTGATTCTTGTTTTCCACTAATTTCTTGGCCAGAGCAATTTCATGGTTGGACTTATATAGGTGGAAAACATAGTAGTTCGGTCGCAACATTTGAAATTCTACTTAATGTTCTTCCAACTGTTGGTCCATGTGGCTTCCACTAATTAAGTGGAGGTGCAACGGCTTCTGACTTATGTAATATTTAAATATTTCGATCACACTTACATCTAGTTTGGTCGAAACATTTGTGCTCCATTCAAACTTTGAGCATACTTTTGGTCGAGAACCTTACTGGATGATTTTACCAAAATTTGCCTGGGAGGTCCGGTCGAAATTCTTATTGGTCCAGTCAAACTTCTGTGGTCCTCTGAGAATGTAGCAGTACTTCTGACTGTGAAATCTTCTGTGTGAATTGTCTCATTTTTCAGCCAATAGTCCTATCTGACTACTTAAAGGTTCGGTCAAACTTTATATGATACGATGAGATTTTGAGAGTACTTTCCACTGTGAATCCTTCTGTGTGAATTGTCTCATTTTGTCATTGAATGTATGGTTGGGCCTCCCGATGGTCCGATAAAACTTCTCATGGTTTCTTCAAAAAATTAACTTCTTGCAAAGTGTAACTTAATACAAATATTAGTTCAATTCAATTTGATTGCCTAAGATAAAAAATAGAGTAATTGGACTAACAATCTCCCCCTTTTTGACTTTGGCAATTAAATTGAATTTAAGATGTGAAAAAGTTAAGTTTGCTTAATTTACTCCCCCTCAATATGTGCTTCAAGCACTTTGATTGATTTTAAAGTAAAATTTATTCTAGTTTTAAGTGTATTCAAAATTCAATTAGATACAATTAAATAGCTTCTAAATATAAATTTAAAAGCAACAAACCTTCATTAATTCAATTTCATTAATTTCAAATTAAGAAAAGAAGGAAAAAAACTTAAAAGCAACAAAACAAATCATGAAAATAAAAAAAAACATAAATAATAAAGAGACTAAGGATTAAACATTATTATCACCCTATTCATCCTCTCCTTCTTCTTCATCTCCCTCTTCTTCTTCATCCCCTTCTTCTTCTCCAAGATCTCCTTGCTCTTCTTTCCTTTGTTGAGAGGCAGCAGCTTCTCCTTATTCTTCTTGAGGGTAGGAGCCATGGATAGAGGGTGACAAGCTTGGTTCATCTTCAAAGCATTTTGGCAAGCCTAAGGCTTCTTATATGGTTTGAATGTCAAGATGGCTATAAGAGATATCATTGGTAATTTTTTCTATTCTTGAACTTTATGAGCTCATTTGTCTATGAATATCTTGAAGGAGTTGGAGGATAGACAATTGAGGTCTTGGAGTGGTAGTTCTTGGAAATTCCATTTAGAATGTCTCTTCACTTTTCTTTATAATCCATGGTCTTTTTCTTTGTTGAGCCCTAGCACCTAGTACTCCTAGGAGGTAGACATAGTTTCCATCTTCATCCCTAATACATTTGGCAAGTTTTAGGTATGCTATGTTTATAGATTTTGTAGTGGGATCTAAATAATTAGAGAGGGTTGCTTTATTTGCTAGTGTAAGTGCACTAACATATTTGGCAATTTGGGTCACTTGTGAAGAGAGAAGAAAAAGTCCTAATTTGGTTTTCCTAATGTGTAGGAAAGTCTCAATAAGGAATTTCTCTGTTTGAATTGGTTGACCTCTAATTAAGCAATAAAGAAAAAGTATATCCTTTTAGGTTACTTTCTCATTGATCTCTCTCGTAGCCCCAATTATGTAAGTGACAATCCTATGTAACCTCCAATAGGTAAGGGTCTTAAGGTGTTTAGCATTGGATTATTTATGGAGATTGGTTTTTATAGAAATTTTAGTCCAAAATTCTTTTTGCCTTTCAGAGGTGAGGATGTTGTTTGAGATTTGGGAAATGCCTTCTAGTTGGAAACCCCAAGTGGAAGAAACATCCTCAAAAGTGAGACCATACTCTTGATTAAAAAACCTAAAGGATCAAAAGTGAGGACTAACCTAAAAGGGTTAGTGCTCTTCTTAGTCATAACTCAAGTAGTAATAAACTCTTTGGTCAAGCTTTCCCAACCAAGATCATCATGATCTAGGAAGACAAACTTTTCCTAACCCAAGGTTCTAAGATATCTCCTAATGTCATTTTCAATAACTAAGGACTCTAGAGTGAGAGTAGAAAAGAGATGGTTTGGTTCAACAGTTTTATCTTTTATGATCACATACCTTTGCCTTTCTTCCTCTTCTCTAAACCTTATCTTATGGCTTCTTCTAGGAGGTTCTTCTTGTTGAGAAGGGGCAGAAATACCTTTGCCTTTCTCAGCTCTTGAAGCCTTCTTCTTATGATCATTAAGAGCCATGAGGTTTAATTCAAGAGAATAGATGAAGAAAAGAGTGTATGTTGAGAGAGTTTGAGTGTTTAAGAGTGTAGAGTCTGATAAAAAGATGTAAATACTGATATTGGAGGGTATTTATAGTGTTTAATATGAAAAATAGCCATTTATAGCTATTGGAGACAAAATTTGCACATTTTGATTGAGTTTCAAGGGCTATAAATTTTTGAATTCAAAGTGAAAGTTCGGTCGGACTTAACAAAGTTTGGTGGTGAAATTTGATTTTTTTAAAAAAGTACGGTCGTACTATATAAAGACTGAACAGAATATTGGTTTTAGGCACAATATTCATAAAATTTTAAAAAATCATGGTCGTACCTTGGAAAGTATAGTCATACCTTTATGAAAAATTTTGAAATCATGAATGTTCAAAAGGTAAGGTCAGACTTCGAGTTGGACCAATCAGGAAAAGTTTGAAAGTAAGATTTTTAGGAGAAAAGAGTATTTTTAATTAAAGATACAAAAGTTTGATCAAAAATAGATATTAATGAGAAATTTTTATGAAATGAAATAGGTTTTTATGCAATTCCAAGTTTCATGAAATGGTGCTTCCATCCATCATTCCTAAATAATGTTTTATGAAGTTCATTTTATCTTCATTTAAGGGTTTTGCAAATATGTCAGCAAGTTGGTTTTGAATATTAATGAATTCTAAGATAATATTTTAATTTTGGACATTGTCTCTTAGGAAATGGTGCCTAATATCTATATGTTTTGATCTAGAATGTTAAATTGGATTCTTGGATAGATTTATGGCACTAGAGTTATCACATTAATAGGAATATGATCAAAAGTTTTTCCATAATCAAACAATTGTTGTTTCATCCAAAGGACTTGAGTATAATAAAAACATGCAGCCATATATTTGGCTTCTGCGGTAGACAAAGCAATTGGCACTTGTTTCTTGCTAAACCAAAAAACTAGACATTTGCCAAAAAAATGACATGCCCCGATCATGCTTTTTCTATCTGAAAGACTACTAGCGTAATTTGCATTTGAAAAGCCTAAAATATCAAATGATGTATTTCTAGGATACCAAAGTCCTAAATGTAATGTACCATTCAAGTATTTCAAGATTCGTTTAGTGGCATTTAAATTTGATTCTTTATGGCATGATTGAAACCTTGCATATAAACATACACTATACATAATATCAGGTCTAGAAGTGGTTAAATACAGTAGAGATCCAATAATACCTCGATATTTCTTCTTATCTACTACCTTACCACTATCATCTTTGTCATGTTTTAAGGATGTACTCATGGGAGTCTTGCTAGTTTTTCAACCATCCATTTCAAATTTTTTGATGAGTTCTTTTGTGTACTTGGATTGGTTGATGAAGATCTCATCTTTGCATTACTTGATTTGTAGTCCAAGGAAGAATTTGAGTTCACCCATCATGCTCATTTCAAATTCTCTAGTCATACAAGAAGCAAATTCCTTGCACAAAGATTCATTAGCAGCACCAAATATAATGTCATCAACATAAATTTGTACAACTAAGATGCTATGGTTATTCTTTTTAACAAAAAGAGTTGAGTCCACTTTGCCTTTTGAAAAACCATTTTCAAGCAAATATGCACTAAGTCTATCATACCAAGCTCTTAGAGCTTGTTTCAATCCATATAGTGCTTTAGTAAGTTTAAAAACATGATTTGGAAGTTTATAGTCTTTAAAAAGGGAAGGTTGTTCAACATGAACTTCCTCATTTATAAATCCATTTAGAAATGCACTTTTAACATCCATTTGAAAAAGTTTGAAATCCATTTAGAATTCTAATAGCTTCTAATCTAGCAACAGGAGCAAATGTCTCATCATAGTCAATGCCTTCCTCTTGGTGATAGCCTTTGGCTATCAATCTAGCTTTATTTCTAGTAATGAGACCATTTTCATCAAGCTTGTTCCTATAAACCCATTTGCATCCTATAATTGGATGATTTTTAGGCCTAGTAACAAGTTCCCACTCATTATTTCTTTTAAATTAGTTGAGTTCATCTTGCATTGCAATTACCCAACATTCATCATTAAGAGCCTCCTCAATAGTCCTTGGCTCAATTTGAGAAACAAAAGCAAAATTGACATCTAAATGTTGAATTTTGGATCTAGTAGTTACTCCCTTTGATGTTTCACCAATGATGAGTTCTTTTGGGTGATCCTTCTTGTATTGCCAATCCTTGGGTAGCTCTTGAGTCCCTTCTTCTAGTTCATCATGACTATTCTTTAAAATATCAATTGTTTCTTGTTGTTCAAAAGTACCTACAAAATCATCAAGAGTACTACCTTTCCCTTGATCAAGTTTAGAGGATTCATCAAAGACAACATGCATTGATTCTTCAACTACTAGAGTTTTCTTATTGAATACCCTATATGCTTTGCTAGATAATGAATATCCTAAAGATATGCCTTCATCCAATTTGAATAAAATTTTCTAAGATTATCGTTGTTGTTCAATATAAAGCATTTGAATCCAAATACTTTAAGATATAAAATTTCGGGTATTCTTCCATTCCATAGCTCATAAGAAGTTTTGTTTATTAATGGTCTTTTATAAACACGATTTGAAATGTAATATGCGGTGTTAACTGCTTCCACTGAAAAGTAAGATGGTAAATCATACTCATTAAGCATTTTCCTAGCAATTTCAACCAAAGTTTTATTTTTCCTTTCAACTACATCATTGTGTTGT
Organism: Garcia nutans; assembly: GCA_947685225.1. Taxonomy (NCBI): domain Eukaryota; kingdom Viridiplantae; phylum Streptophyta; class Magnoliopsida; order Malpighiales; family Euphorbiaceae; genus Garcia; species Garcia nutans. The sequence goes on along the minus strand of CANTUV010000003.1, from coordinate 5,918,301 downwards.
GGTGTTCAAGGAGCCAAAAATTATGTAAAATACCAAATTTATTGCAAAAATTTTCAAAATTTTCATTTTTAAATTCTTTGCCATGATCACTTTTAATAGATGTGATTACATAGCCTTTTTTATTTTGAACCCTTTTTGCAAATATTTTAAAATAATTGAAAGCTTCACTCTTTTGAGCTAAGAAATTTACCCATGTAAATATTAAGTAATCATCAACAAGTACAAATGTATATAACTTGCCACCTAGGCTAGAAACTCTATTAGGTCCAAACAAATCCATGTTAATGAGTTCTGAAGGCCTAGAATTGCTTACAACTTTTTTAGATTTGAATGAGCTTTTATGTTGCTTACCAAGTTGACAAGGTTCACATGTTCTATCATTGTCAAATTTTATTCTAGGGAGACCATCAACTATTTCTTCTTTACTAGTGCATTTTAAAATATCTATACTAGCATGTCCTAGTCCTCTATGCCATAACCAAGCATCCTATTGATGGAAATCAAACATTCAAATGCATTATTGGAATGTATGTCAATTTTATATGTGTCGTTAATTCTAACTCCTTTAAATGCAATTTCACCATTTGAATTGATAATCTTACATCCTTTAGAGTCAAAATTTACACGATATCCTTTATCACATAGTTGACTAACACTATGCAAGTTGTGTTTCAAACCATCAACAAGCCATACATTTTCAATCCCTAGCATGCCAACGGAATCAATACCAATAATCTTACCTTTAGTGTTATTTCCAAAAGTGACATTGCCTCCATGTTTGTAAGTAAGTATTGTGAAGAACTTTGTATTGCCTGTCATGTGCCTTGAGCATCTACTATCCACAAGCCATGTGCTTTCATTGATAGTAGATTTTAGGCATACCTACAAATTAATAGTGTTCATCTTCTTTTAGCTACCCAAATAAAGTTGGGGTCCTAGGGAGTTAGTTGTAGAAGGATCTTTTAACTTGAGATGAGCCTTCCTAATGTAGCAAAAAGTGCTTTTATGTCCAAATTTTATATAATATGTGCGTTGATACAATGTTCTATATTTATGCACTTTCCTATTGACATTCAATGTGTTATGCATACAATTGCAAGTGTGTGATTGCTTCTGGAGATCTTTGTGCTTATGTATATGTCTAGTATACATGAATTGCTCATGGCAACCTAGCTCTATTTCCTAGTGAGCCTTAAGTAGTCTTTTTGGGACTCTTAGGATTTATGTGTGTGGCGCGCACGAGCTGCGCTGTAGCAATACCGCAAGTGCATGGGTCGCCCAAGTAATATAGTAGTGAGTGAGTTATCATTCCACTGGGGACAAGGCTAAGTACTAGTGCAAACCTTAACCGTTGTTTAGCAAATTAATAGTTGTGTGGTGCTTTGTAATTAAAAACAACTAATTTAATAAAGGGAAATTAAATGTTGTGCAAAAAGGATTGATAATAACAATACTATCCAGATATTAAATCCCCCTAGCCTCAATGATATTTATGAACAATCAATTCAGTTAAATCATTCAATAGATTTTAGTTGGCATTCCTCTAAATTAGACTAAAACCTCTCTCGAGTGGATTAATCCCTAGTCACTAAGTAGAGTGCCGGAATCTCTTCTCAAACACAATTAAATAGATATTGCATTAAGAACAAGGAACTATAAACCAAAGGATCTTGTAAGTCTATCTCTAGCACTCCAATCAATCCTCAACCCTTATGAGTATTCAATTCATATCAAGCTTTCTCAAGTCAATAATATGAAAATGGTAACCAATCAATAAGCATGCTATTATCAATTGGAAATAAATCATTAAGCATCATAAGAATAAAACAACTCAATCAAATGATTCAACTAAATATAATTATTCAATCCATGCAAATAAGCTAGGGTTCATCAATATCTAAATAGAGAAGGAATTAGTTCATGTTCAAAACCAGAAAAACAGAACAAGAGAAATGAGTAAAAGAAACTAAACAATACATGGCGAATAATTTGTATTTCTTCACTTCAATCCTTGATTCTTGGTTTAGGTCTTGTATAGGATGTATCTCCTTCTTCAAACTCAGCTTAAGACTCTCCTCTTTGCTCTAGCAGTTGGTTCCTTCTCCCTTGTTCCAGTCTCCACGTCCCAGCTCTCCAAAAACTTCCAAGAACTTCTCCTTTTAACTCTCTTCAAAGCTCTCAGCCCATACCTTCCAGCTCATAACCCATACCTTCCAACTCACACCACTCTCCCTTGTTTCCCACATTTCCTTTGTTTTATCTTTCTTTTCCTCAAATTAGGTAAGCTTTTCTTTTGTTTAATATTACTTTTGACAAAAGCTAGTCTTTGTTCCCCCACTTGTCTGCAAAAGAAATTCAATTATTCAAAGTTGTCCTAAGTGACACGGCCAACCCAGAAAACAGAACCAACAACAAGCTCATTATGACACTTCCGGTGAAAAGCTACTCGTCTCTTTCTCATCTTGTCCTTCTTCTTTTTCATTGTATAGCTCAAAGGTGAGTAGCTTTCCCACAAGCTCATCGGTTCTCAAGGTGCTAAGATCATGAGCTTCTTTAATAGAGGAGACTTTTGATTCGAAGCTCTTTCTTGCTCTTATAACTCTCAAGATTTTGCTATTTACATCACTTTGATCATATACCTTACCATACTTCTTTAGTTTGTTGACAATGGTAAGCAAACAATTTATCATGTCTATGACGCTTTCATTATGTTTCATCTTGAATAGCTTATACTCATGGACATACATTTGTTTCTTGCTGAACCTCACTTGGGTAGTGCCCTCATGATAGTTCTCAAGTGTCTTCCAAATGCAATGAGCACACATGAGATGTTGGACTCTCCCAAGTTCTTCTCTTGAAATAGAATTCATCAAGATGGAGGTGGCTCTATTATTCTTGAACTAGTCTTTGACATTGACACTTGACCATTATGATTTAGGAAGAGGAACTTGGACACCTTCAACTTCATGAGTAGGAGATTTCCATTTACTTTCTACAAAATCCCAAAGCTCAATTCCTTCACTATCTAGAAACAAATACATTTTGTGTTTCCAATAGGAGCAATACATTCCATTGAAATAGGGTCTAAGAATATAGTTGTAACACTCATATACCCAATATACGCACACCACATATACACTCAATATGTAATATACGTATACCGGATACAAGAATGTCACAGTCCATTTTAAACAAACCAACCCATCCTTAAATATAAAACAAAAGTCATCATTACTAAAATTTGAATAAACTAAAAACATTTAAACTTATATTGTAATTAGAAATAGATGAAACAACCCTTGTTAAAATACATATACATATATCTTCATTACCCCCAAAAGGTTATCCAAAACTTTTGTTTAATAAGCAGCGGAAAATGCATATGTATATATTAAAATCAATGTTTACAATTTATAGAGTTTATACATGCTGGCAGTTCATCTCTGATCTTGATGTCCACAACTCAACATTGCTCTCACAAACTCAAGCCTAGACTCAACTCGGTCTAGACGAGCTCTCTGGCACAACCAGATCTACCCTGTCACCTGCCCGATAAACCACAATCGCGCCAAGCAGAAAGTTTAGTGGTACAAACTTTGATTCAATATAGATTAATACGATGCTAATGCATAACACATGTGAATATATCAACTCATTACATTATATCTCATTATATTAATCACTTGCATCACATTTCATAAATCACATTAAAACAAAGACAAACATGGGCCCAAAAAGGATCTAATATGCTATTCAAAGTTTAGAGTTACTGCTTTGGGTCCATAATGACACCATGTGTCTAGCCCGTAGGCAATATATATATTCATGGATAATGTAACAGCCTCAGTCTCTTGGACCTCAACCCGGCTAGACCCTTAGGCCCCAGTATCTTGGTCCTCAACCTAGCTAGACTGCTATAGTTTTTGAGGCTTACAACCCAGTCTTTTCACCCCAAAAATATCATATTTATCAGCTGGGCCCGGCTTACGACCCGGTCTTTTCACCTGCCCAGCAATTCATAGGCATGCCGTCAAACACAGAACTCTGAAAATTGAATAACATACTAGGTACACAATTTATTCATTTATCTCATTATCAAATACTTTCATAATTCCATTCTCTTTTCATTTCTCACAATTAAACTAGGCACATTGCCTTATTATATCATCATTTTTTCATCTTTTCTCATTCTTCTCTTTTGTATCAATATAAATTTGTTACATTATGATTTCACATATCATATCACATTATTCCACATTTCTTTTCATATACAACACATTACTCAATTGCATTGATATATCAACATAATACACATTATGCATATCATTACATATAACTCATTCATCAACAATATATCAAGTAACTTAACACATTTCTCAACTAAATGTGTTAAGTCCCAATGTCATATAAATGTATGCAATCATTCAAAGTTTGTACTTACCTCTAAAAGAAACAACACCACTCTATCAATCTCCTCTTCCAAGATATCACTCAAACCTTGGCTTGGGTAACTCAATTCTCTTCAAAACCTAATCCAAAGGTGATTACACGTATTCACTTAGTGATACACATAAGAAAATAAGGAAGAGAACTATCTAGGGAAAACTCTACACATGACACGTTCAACAACACGAGCGTGCTCATGGATGTGCCCTAAACCCACAACACAGAAGCTTTGACATGCTCAGTGACATGGGCGTGTCATGTTGTGCATAAATTAACACTATCACAAAGCGGCACTCGCAAGTATACGAGGCTATTATAGTGTCAGTGATCGCCCCAAGGTCGTTTCCCAAGGAAGGACTTGCATGTAATAGTTCGATTAACATGAAATGATAAACTCAATTGTGTGATTGGATTGGTGGATTATAATTAACCTTAGAAATGAAAATGAGTGATTTTATGCAAGAGAAATTCAATTATGGAATTGATGCCTAGGGTTGTAGGTCCATTTAATCAAATGTTCAATTATCCGATTATCCATTAATATAACCTTGAATCTTAATTTGTTTCTTAAGATTAATTAGCCAATTATCAATTCACTAGTTCTCACATTTATGAATTAACAACAACCAATTATTTATCATTAGCAAATTAATAAACCCTAGAACTTATATTTCTAATTCATTCTTAGGGTAGTCAATTGCATAGTTCCGATATTAAACTTCTCCTCTCGGTCCGTCATTCAATATTAAGTAATCAATAGGTGGCCAATCTATCAATTTATCTTTAATTTCAATGCAATCAACATATAACAAGGTATATCAATGGAATCATCAAATCAAATCATTTAATCAAATATACTACAACCCCAAGCATGAGTAAATTAGCTCATCATATGTTTTAAACAAATACTCATTTCAAAATAAACCAAATCAAAGTTATTCATTGCAGTATTAATGTTCTTGATACAACAACGACAAATAAGAAATGGATTAAAAGAAAGAGTTGGAAAAACCCCTTTTTGACGATGCTAAAAATTGGACTCCTCATCTCTTTTGTAGCTCCCTCTCGGTGTGTGATGATGAACTTCCAGCTCTCTTGAACAAATGGCTCTCTTCTTGAAGGAGTGGATGATAGCTCTCTCAAGTTCTCAACTCTCCAATCAAGCCTCTTAAAACCCTAATCCTTAAGAACTAGTAACTCACTTCAAGACCAACAATTGTCCTTGCTCTTGGTGTATGAAAAGAAATGGTGAATGAAGATGGTGAGAGTGTTGTCTTGCTCTCTCAAGCAAGAGCCAAGGGAGAAGATGAAGAAGATGATGAAGAAGTGGAAGTGTGTAGAGAATGCCCACTAAAAATATATTCAATCCATTTTATTTTTCCCTCCATTCTCTTCCATTTTGAATTTTTTAAGACACCATGATTGTTTGTCTCCCACTTTCTAATTTCTTATATGTTTCTTCCATAATTTCCTCCCACTTTTAACTCTTTTTTGTTCTTTTTGTCACCCACTAAAACACCACAGCTCACACCTCGTGCAAGCCAGCTAAGTGATCCAAGGTGACACGGCCAAGCCATTTGGAGCTTGGCCGTGTCTAGTGACTTTCTTTCTTGGGACACGGCCAAGCTTCTGGCCATGTCCCATTCTGTGTGCTTTGTTTCTTGTGAGACACGGCCAAGGACACGGCCGTGTCATGTGACACGGCCAGTGTCCTGGCCGTGTCCAGTGAGGGTGTCTATCTCTGTTTCTTTCTTTTCTTTGTTTGCTTTCTTTGCTCTTTTGTTCCTTTGGAGAGACACGGCCAATGGCTTGGCCGTGTCTCATGGCCGTGTTCACTTATGGACTTGTTTCCTTGAGGGACACGGCCAAGCCATGTTAATCCTGGCCGTGTCTCATGCTTGTCCTGGTTCTTCTTCTTTTGATGAGGGACACGGCCAAGTCATGACAAGCTTGGCCGTGTCACTTGATTTTCTCCACAAATTCCACCAATTTTGATCAAAAGGCTTCATCGAATGTACTTCAACCTAAATCAACAACTTCAAACAAACTTAAGTACAAATTAACATGAAAATTAACTTAAAATCAACAAAAATATCAAAGAAAATATATACAAAATTGATCTAAACAATTACCCCACACTTAATCCTTTGCTTGTCCCCAAGCAAAGTTAAAATAAAAACAAATAAAACATGATAAATATTGTCAAGTTCAAGAGTTATAAGAATGCATTAAGACTCCCATCTTATTAAATCCGCAATCATAATCGAATCAAGAATAATCAGTACTCAAGTAACTTAATGGTCAATCTATGCATACCAAAATTGTCACTCCCTCATAAAACCTCTCAAGTGTTTAATTGGGTAGTGTTTAAGCTCTCAACATTCAATGAAAGATTAGGACTATAGGCTTGCTTATCAATAAAATCTCCACCACCTAATCATAATCAAGCATCAATCATAAGGTCTTTTATTTGGTTGTAACGGGGCTAAGGAAAAGGTATGACATTTGGGAGAGTGAGTTAGTTCATTTAGGTCAAGAGTACTTCAAGAGTGAAGTAAGCAATGTAGCATGATCAACAATCCCATAATTCATCTCAATCACTTAGCACTAAGAATTTATGTGCTTTTAAGGGATTCCATTTGTTTAATTTGCAAAGATGATTTCCAAACTCGTTACAACCCTTCCGACAAGAACAACAACTATTATTTTGATTTTCATTATTCAATTTTTTTTAGGGTATCCAACTAATTTAAAGCCCATTGAATTCAACCCCACACTTTATTCAGCACAACACTCCATTAATGCTCTTGAAATGCTCTTGATTTAATGAACGGGTAAAGTTAAAATGTAATGGTTCAAGCCGATGGTGTTGTGAAAAAGAAAGAAGGGAAAATTGAAATAAGGTCAAAGTTGGCGAACTAAGGTCGGATGTAAGGTTGGTCTTTTTAAGCCAAAATGGTTTTCCCTAAATTGCCTTAATCATATTGATGCCTAATTGAAATCTTTATTTAGTCTCAAAATGCATGTCAAAGCAAGTTTAGTAATTCATCAATCAAAGATGTTCACACATAAAAAGAATGATAAGTTGATGGCTCAATTCCTCACTAGTTTAATGGCAATGCAAAGAATAACCATCAAAATTGGCATTAAGTACTAACTCTAATCAATTCTCAAATTCATGCTTCAAAAATTCAAAAGTCATCTATCAATAATCTTATAACAATTGAACTTATTAATATCCATCAAAATCAATTATAAAATAAAACACAAAACTTAACAAAACAAGAACACTTACGAAAATAACAAAACAAAAACACTTACGAAAATAGACAATTTATATTCATGAACAAAAGGTTTAGCACACACCCCACACTTTAAGTTTTACATTATCCTCAATGGAAACAACAATATTTAAAGTAAAAAATTAAGATACAACCTATTTTTCCATCGATCCTTTGTGACGCAAGTGCTACCTTTTCATCCACAAACAACCATTGTTCAAGAGCAAAATACAATATATAAAATAAACACAATATAAAGAGTTAACATTAAAAACCATAACAACAAAAATATGAAATAACTACAAATAAGAAAATAACAAGTGTTTTCAACAGGTTGGAGCTGATAGGATCTACGGCGATGAAGGATGGGATGATGATGCAGCTGATGGGTGGAGGCTCAGAATTTTAGCAAGGTTGCTGTTGATTAGGTCCATTTGTTCCATCACTGCAACATGGTTACGGTCAATTTGTTCCATGGCTGCAGCATGGTTACGGTCAACCTTGCTTTCCAATGCTTCAATCCTATTAAGAATCTCCTGATTGTTCGGGATTGGAGCATCTTCATCTAAATCTAGAGAATCCGAGTCGGAATCCTCCTCGACTCGTGCTCTCTTTTGAAGGCCCTCCGGTACCTCAGGCTCAGCTGAACCCATAACATAAGCTCCTCCTTTTCTTGAAACCATGTGCATCTTCTTGAGGGTGGCAAGATCTAATGAATCACTCCCCGAGATCTTGGTCATCTGGCAATGGCTCGGGTCAAAATTATCAAGGAGTGTCATTGCTAAAATTGTAACTAATCCTCCGATGCAAATGGCATCCCTCTTTTTATTTGCCACACTGTCAAATACATCGGCTAACCAATAGCCGGTACAAACGGGTACAACATTGATAGCACAGTCTAAAAAATATAGTTCGCTTAGTTCTACAACCCCTGTGCTATCTTTTCTTGCAAAGAATCCACATGACATAACCCGGTGTAAGTACCTTAGGGCAGGATTTTTCAATTTCATAGCTTTGGCCGATTTGGCCACATAAGTTCCCGAGCCCAAAGCTCCCCATGTGAATTGTTGTCTAAAACTCTTAGGCACACATTGTTCCCCTTGTTGATGGAAACCAACTATATCGCTCAATTGCTCAATTTCAAGGACAAATGGTCTCCCAAGCAGTTTAAAATGTAACCTAATGCAAATCTTTTTGTCATTTCTTTCAACCTTAAGTGAGGTTTAAAATTCCAATGTAAGCTCCTCAAATTGCAAAGGTTTAAGGAAAACAAATCTATCCCACCCAAGATTATGAACAAATCTATAAAAATTATCTCGAATATGAAGAGCATCGAGGGATTCTTCGTTAACATACCTTGTCGGAAAGAAACCCCGAGCAAGAAGAGTTGCTCTCCTTGGTGCTGACGATGATGAAGATGGAGCTGAAGGTGGAGGTCACTTCCTTTTGTGGTGAGACACCATTTTTGTTCTTGTCATTTTGATGATTTGGTGAAAATGAAGTTTTCAAAGTTTTAATTTCCTTTTAATGAGAAAAGAAGAGAAGTGGATGAGTTTAAATCAGTTTTGGTGAAGAAAAATGAAAGATTTCAAATGATTTTGAAGCTTGAAGATGGTGGCTATGGAGTTCTTAGAGAGAGAGATCGAGAGAGAGAGAGAGAGAGAGAGAAGACAAAAGGAATTAGGGATTAAAAATGACGAAAGGGGCTGAATTTGTAATTTAAACCTTTAAAATTTGGGTGACACGGCCAAGCTTGGTGAAGCTTGGCCGTGTCTAATGGTTTTTTGAGGGACATGGCCAGGGACACGGCCATGTCCCTTGAACATGTCTGTTACTGGATAAAAAAAAATTGCAAGTCAAATTGAGTAACACGGGGAGAGGCTTGGCCGTGTCAAGTGGCCGTGTCAAGTGGCCGTGTCAAGTGGCCGTGTCTGCCTCTGTGTCATTTGTGATTTGCTTGACACGGGCAAGGACACGGCCAGGACCTCTGGCCGTGTCTGCCACTGCCAAATTGGTTTTGAAATTTTTTTTTTAATTGGTTTATTTGTGTCACCAAATCACAAAAATGCAATCTTCTTCTTGGTTTAACCCTGAAACACATTCAAGAAAAATAAAAACCGATCAAAGTACCCATTCCATTTTATTTAACTCAACATGAAATTAAATTTGCAAAATATAAAATTATAATTATGAAAAGAAATGGAAACTGATGGGTTGCCTCCCATTTAGCGCTTCTTTAATGTCGTATAGTTGGACATTGTTGTATCATTCGTCAATGAACACCATGCTTTCCACCATTTTTGCAACTTCGATGTCTTCCAAGTAGGGCTTCACCCTTTGTCCATTGACCTTGAATGTCTCGTTGGTTTTTAAATTAAGCAACTCAACAACCCCATAGGGGAATGTTTAAGTAACTTGAAAGGGTCCACTCCAACGTGACTTCAATTTCTCGGGAAATAACCGCATTCTTGAATTGAAGAGGAGGACTTTCATTCCTGGTTCAAAAGTCCTTCGAAGAATCATCCTGTCATGAATAGCTTTGGTCTTTTCCTTGAAGATCCTCGAACTCTCATAGGCTTCATTCCGAAGCTCATCAAGCTCGGAAATTTGAATCATTCTTTGCTCCCTTGCTTCACCTAAGTCCATATTCGTGGTCTTTATTGCCCAATAAGCCTTGTGCTCCAATTCCACCGGGAGGTGGCATGCCTTGCCAAAGACCAATCTATAAGGACTCATTCCCAATGGGGTTTTATAAGTAGTCCTATAAGCCCATAATGCTTCCAAGAGTCGGATTGACCAGTCCTTCCGAGTTGTGCTCACTGTCTTTTCTAAAATCCCCTTGATCTGTTTGTTTGAAATCTCAGTTTGCTCGGATGTTTGGGGATAATATGGATTTGCCACTTTGTGTCGGATGCCCATCCTGGTCATCAACTTTTCAAACCATTTGTTGCAAAAATGGCTTCCTCTATCACTCACTATCGCCTTGGGGGTTCCAAACCTACTCAAAATATTCTCCTTCACAAATTTTAACACAATGTTAGCATCATTGGTCCTAGTGGGGATTGCCTCAACCCACTTGGACACATAATCTACTGCTAGAAGAATATATTCAAAACCAAAGGATTTGGGAAATGGCCCCATGAAATCAATTCCCCATACATCAAAAATATCAACCACAATAAAAATATTAAGGGGCATTTCATTCCGTTTGCTAATGTTTCCTACTTTTTGGTATTGATCACATCTTATGCAAAAATGATAAGCATCCTTAAAAAGAGTAGGCCAATACAAACCGCTTTGAAGAATTTTGTCGGCGGTCTTCTTTCCTCCAAAATGTCCCCCACAATACAAATTGTGGCAAAATTGTAGCACTTGCCATTGTTCCTCTTCCGGCACACATCTTCTTATCACTTCATCCCTGCAAATTCTAAACAAGTAAGGCTCATCCCAAAAATAATACTTACATGTATGCAAGAATCTCTTCTTCACCTGGAAACTCAAATCCTTTCTCACTACACCACAAGAAAGATAATTAGCAATATCAGCATACCATTGTGCTTGAGTTAAGGAAAACAAGTGTTCATCCGGAAATTTTTCGAAAGCATTTTCACAAGCAATTTCGGCATTATTTTCACAAGAGTTAAGTCTAGAAAGATGGTTGGCTACCACATTCTCGCTTCCCTTCCTATCTTTGATTTCAACATCGATTTCTTATAACATCAACACCCACCTAATTAGCCTAGGTTTAGCTTGTGGTTTGGTCAATAGGTATTTCAAGGCTGTATGATCAAAAAATACTATGACCTTAGAACCTATCAAGTAAGATCTAAATTTGTCTAGTGCAAATACCAAAGCTAACATTTCTCTCTCAGTGGTCGTGTAATTTACTTATGCATCATTTAAAGATAAACTTGCATAATAAATTACACACATCAACTTATTCACTCTTTGGCCCAAAACAGCTCCAATGGCAAAATTCGATGCATCACACATAATTTCAAATGGCAAATCCCAATTTGGGGCAACAATTATAGGGGCAGAAGTTAGTTTTTCTTTCAAAATTTGAAAAGCCTCTAAGCACTTTTCATCAAAAACAAATGGGACATCTTTTCCTAACAAATGACACAAAGGACATGAAATTTTGGAAAAATCTTTTATGAACCTCCTATGAAATCCTGCATGTCCCAAAAAACTTCTAATTCCCTTAACTGATGTTGGTGGAGGTAGGTTCACAATTAATTCAACCTTAGCCTTGTCTACCTCAATCCCTTCATGGGAAATAACATGCCCTAAAATAATTCCATGATCAACCATAAAGTGACTCTTTTCCCAACTCAATGTAAGATTACATTCAATACACCTTTTAAGTACTAGAGTCAACTTTTCCAAACAATCATCAAAGGAATTACCAAAAATAGAAAATTCATCCATGAATACCTCAATGCACTTGTCTAACATATCAGAAAATATGGAAAGCATACACCTTTGAAATGTTCCCGGCGCATTGCAAAGTCCGAATGGCATCCTTCGAAATGCAAATGTCCCAAAGGGACAAGTAAATGTAGTCTTTGGTTGATCTTCCAGTGCTATTGGGACTTGGTAGTAACCTGAAAGACCATCAAGAAAAAAGTAAAAAGAATGTCCAGATAATCTACCAAGCATTTGATCAATAAATGGCAAAGGAAAGTGATCTTTCTTGGTGACTTTATTTAATTTCCTATAATCTATGCACATCCACCACCCAGTTTGTGTTTGAGTTGGTACCAACTCTCCTTTATCATTCTGGATCACTGTCAGCCCTGTTTTCTTAGACACAACATGAATGGGACTAACCCATTCACTATCAGCAATAGGGTAAATTACCCCTTCATCCAGTAATTTAAGGACCTCCTTCTTAACTACCTCGCTCATGTTAGGGTTTAGCCTCCTTTGAGACTCTCTCATCGGTTTAGCCCCTTCCTCTAAGATAATCTTGTGCATGCACATAGAGGGACTAATACCCTTAATGTCACTCAACCCCCAACCTATAGCTTTCTTGAATTTTTTCAACATTGTTACAAGCTTATTTTCTTCCTCACTAGTAAGGGTAGCATAAATTATCACTGGTTGAGAGTTATTTTCCCCAAGAAAAATATATTTTAAATGTTTGGGGAGTTCTTTAAGCTCAACCCCTTGTAGTTGAACTTGCTCTTCTTCAACTTCAATTTCCTCCTCAACACTCTCATCGTCCAAAATGGAATTGTCTTCTTTATCCTCCTCATTGGAAATCTCTGCTTCTTCTTGCAATTTTAGAGCCTTTTCTAGCTTGTGTTCGCCATTTTCCTGCAAGAAAACTTTTTGGACAACACTATCAGTAAGATCAATGAAAGAGCAATCATCATATAAAGCACTAGTGGGAATGGGGGAAGTGTTAAAAATTGAAAATTCTACAGTTTGTCCCAAAACGGTCATGGTTAATTTTCCATTTTTAACATCAATTAAAGTGTTAGTTGTGGCCATAAAAGGCCTCCCTAACAAAATTGCATGTTCGGCATCCCGTGGGATTTCTCCCCCCGTGTCTAAGACAATGAAATCGACGGGTACAATCAAACCTCCTACCTTCACTAGAACATCTTCTATGATTCCCTTAGGATATCTAAGAGTTCTATCTGCTAATTGTAAAACCATTTTGGTCGATTTGAGTTCCCCAAGCTCTAGTCTCAAATAAATTGAGTATGGCATCAAATTAATGCTAGCTCCGAGATCACACATGCCAATGGTCTCTTTCCCATTCCCCATAGAGATTTTAACTATAAAGCTCCCAGGATCTTTTAGTTTAGGAGGTAACTTATGTTGCAAAACAGCACTTGTTACTTCCGAAACTATCACCTTCTCATCCAACTCATACCTTATCTTCTTAGTGTTAAGCTCTTTTAAGAATTTGGCATAAGATGGCATATTCTTTATCACCTCTAGTAAGGGTAGGTTGATACTTACCTTCAAAAGCATGTTATAAATTTTAGAAAATTGCTTATCATGCTTTTCATTTTTTAACTTGCTGGAAACGGAATTGGTGGTCTATATGGATTTGGAGATTTGTGCAGCTTTGGTGCAATGGATGCCTCCTCTTTGTCCTCCTTAAGCTCATTTGGTTCAGCTTCTTCTTCTTGAACTTCCTTGCCATTGCCTTGCATTGTACCTGCATCAAAGGAATTATCAATGTTATTATCACCGATTTTATTATCAAGTACCTTACCACTTCTCAAAATGGTGACTGCTTTGGCCTACTCCAGTTGGCTTGGAAATTTTCCTTTTTGATTGGCTTGAAGTTGATTAGCCAATTGGCCCACTTGAGTTTCAACCTTCTTAAGCGATGCTTCTAAAGAATCAAACCGCTTATTGTTCAATTCTTGATTTTGAGTGCTTACTTGAATGAAAGCATTCAAATTGTCTTCAAATGAAGGTTTCTTGACCTGCTCTTGATTTGAGGGTTGCCCTTGAAATTGGGGACCTCTTTGATATGGTTGGAAAGGTTGTTGAGGTGGAGCATGTTGTTGATTTTTCCATGAAAAATTGGGGTGATTCCTCCAACCGGGGTTATAAGAATTTGAATATGGATCATTCCTACCCCTTTGTTGGAACCCTTCAAAAACAAAAGCTTGCTCTTACTCCTCTTGGAATGTATCAAAATTTGAGGGGTACACATTTGCTTGATGGCCTACAAGACCGTACGATGCGCATGACTCTTGGCTTGGTCCCGACAAGTTCCCCTTGGCATTCAACACTTTTACTTGTTTTGTCAGTTCTGCAATTTGCCTAGCCATTTCCGAGTTTTCACTTATCTCATGTGCTCCTCTTCTTCTTTCTCCAATGCTCTTTTGTTGGGAATTTGCCCCCAACGTTTCGAATAATGCAACTATTTCTGCAGCTGTTCTTTCACCCATTGCACCCCCTGCTGCATTATCCACTGTGTTTTGACATTGTTGAGTTAGCCCATCATAGAAGAATTGATTGAGCAATTGTTGTGGATAAGTAATGGTGAGGGCACTGAAATAATAATGATTTGAAGCGATCCCATGCCTCGTGAAACGGTTCTCCGTCAAATTGGGTGAAAGTTGCAATACTTCCCCTAAGCTCCTTGGTCTTTTCATGTGAATAGAACTTTCCCATAAATTTGTTGCAGACTTCAGTCCATGTGGTTAAAGAATTCTCCGGTAGGGTCATTAACCACGCTTTTGCTCTGTCCTTCAAACTGTATGGGAAACATCTCAGCTTGAGTTCATCTTCCGTTAGCGTTTGCAAAGGGAACGTATGCAATGTTGAATAAAAATCTCGAATGAAGTTGAGAGGATCTTCATTCTCAACTTCATTCGGCAGTCCGTGGAAGGATGGCAGCATACTATATTGAGTATTTCTGAGTTCATAGTTTCTCACTGTGTTGCTCAACCAGATACAAGATGTGGTTTCTCCGATGATCGATCGAGCAAACTCCTTAATGGGTGGCTCTTGTGCATCACCCATCTCTGTTTTTGCGTTCTCCTCAAATTGCTCGTCGGTATTTTCTCTTTCTTGCTCAAAAGGATTTAGTCCCTCGAATCTTGGAAGTCTATGGATGTTGTCTATAAATGGAACAAGTTCGTTTCCTTGAGAACGTCGTCCATGCATAAAGTACCTAAGCAATTCAAAAAGAACACTTTAAACAATTTAACAAATAAATTAAAATAATCAAACTATCACAAAAATTGCCTTCCCCGGCAACGGCGCCAAAAACTTGTTGCGCTTAAATTAACACTATCACAAAGCGGCACTCGCAAGTATACGAGGCTATTGTAGTGACGGTGATCGCCCCAAGGTCGTTTCCCAAGGAAGGACTTGCATGTAATAGTTTGATTAACATGAAATGATAAACTCAATTGTGTGATTGGATTGGTGGATTATAATTAACCTTAGAAATGAAAATGAGTGATTTTATGCAAGAGAAATTCAATTATGGAATTGATGCCTAGGGTTGTAGGTCCATTTAATCAAATTTTCAATTATCCGATTATCCATTAATATAACCTTGAATCTTAATTTGTTTCTTAAGATTAATTAGCCAATTATCAATTCACTAGTTCTCACATTTATGAATTAACAACAACCAATTATTTATCATTAGCAAATTAATAAACCCTAGAACTTATATTTCTAATTCATTCTTAGGGTAGTCAATTGCATAGTTCCGATGTTAAACTTCTCCTCTCGGTCCGTCATTCAATATTAAGTAATCAATAGGTGGCCAATCTATCAATTTATCTTTAATTTCAATGCAATCAACATATAACAAGGTATATCAATGGAATCATCAAATCAAATCATTTAATCAAATATACTACAACCCCAAGCATGAGTAAATTAGCTCATCATATGTTTTAAACAAATACTCATTTCAAAATAAACCAAATCAAAGTTATTCATTGCAGTATTAATGTTCTTGATACAACAACAACAAAGAAGAAATGGATTAAAAGAAAGAGTTGGAAAAGCCCCTTTTTGAAGATGCTAAAAATTGGACTCCTCGTCTCTTTTGTAGCTCCCTCTCGGTGTGTGATGATGAACTTCCAGCTCTCTTGAACAAATGGCTCTCTTCTTGAAGGAGTGGATGATAGCTCTCTCAAGTTCTCAACTCTCCAATCAAGCCTCTTAAAACCCTAATCCTCAAGAACTAGTAACTCACTTCAAGACCAACAATTGTCCTTGCTCTTGGTGTATGAAAAGAAATGGCGAATGAAGATGGTGAGAGTGTTGTCTTACTCTCTCAAGAAAGAGCCAAGGGAGAAGATGAAGAAGATGATGAAGAAGTGGAAGTGTGTAGAGAATGCCCACTAAAAATATATTCAATCCATTTTATTTTTCCCTCCATTCTCTTCCATTTTGAATTTTTTAAGACACCATGATTGTTTGTCTCCCACTTTCTAATTTCTTATATGTTTCTTCCATAATTTCCTCCCACTTTTGACTCCTTTTTGTTCTTTTTGTCACCCACTAAAACACCACAGCTCACACCTCGTGCAAGCCAACAAAGTGATCCAAGGTGACACGGCCAAGCCATTTGGAGCTTGGCCGTGTCTAGTGACTTTCTTTCTTGGGACAAGGCCAAGCTTCTGGCCGTGTCCCATTCTGTGTGCTTTGTTTCTTGTGAGACACGGCCAAGGACATGGCCGTGTCATGTGACATGGCCAGTGTCCTGGCCGTGTCCAGTGAAGGTGTCTGTCTCTGTTTCTTTCTTTTCTTTCTTTGCTCTTTTGTTCCTTTGGAGAGACACGGCCAGTGGCTTGGCCGTGTCTCATGGCCGTGTTCACTTCTGAACTTGTTTCCTTGAGGGACACGGCCAAGCCATGTTAATCTTGGTCGTGTCTCATGCTTGTCCTGGTTCTTCTTCTTTTGATGAGGGACACGGCCAAGCCATGACAAGCTTGGCCGTGTCACTTGATTTTCTCCACAAATTCCACCAATTTTGATCAAAAGGATCCATCGAATGTACTTCAACCTAAATCAACAACTTCAAACAAACTTAAGTACAAATTAACATGAAAATTAACTTAAAATCAACAAAAACATCAAAGAAAATATATACAAAATTGATCTAAACATGTCACTGCACTTGTCAATTCTTCTCCAACACAGAAGCTATGACATGCTCAGTGATATGGGCGTGTCATTGGATGTGTCAATCTTCCCATCACACAGAAGCTATGACACACTCAGTGACATGGGCTTGTCACTGGACATGCCACCAACCCAGAAAATAGAACCAACGACATGCCCAGAGACATGGCCGTGTTAATGGGCGTGTCAGGCCAAAAACCCTGAAATCGACACGAAAACGCCACATCCAACAAACATCTTTCTTTTACCCTTTTTCACTCCAAACAAACTTAACAAAAACCATCAATATACCAAATGAACTTGAATAAGCATCAAAACTACTCAATTACAAACATCACAACACAATCACAACCATATATCATAACTCAAAGTCACAACACCCACAACTCTTGTCTCTTTCATCAAACTTAACCCTTTTCTCTTCAATCCAACCCCACAACCAAAGTTAACAAAACAACACAACCTCAAATATACCAAATCAACCATAAACACATCTACAACAACCATCCACCAAACTCATAAACACAACTCAAAAGAAAATAAAGAAACAAGTTGGAAACTTACCAAAAGTGAAGAAAATCCTTAAAACCCCAACTTGATCTCTTGAAGTCCTTCAATCTCTTGAGTTTGGAAGCAACAAAATCTCTTCCTCTTGAAGATGGTGGTGATGACCAGCCAAAGAAGAAAGAAGAAGAGGAAGAAGAAGCAAAGTCAAACCACACTCTTTTAACCAAACACTTTCCCCAAATCACTCTCCACCAAGCAATTTAACAATATAATATAAACCCACATATGTCATCTTCCACTAACTTAATATAATAATCAAAATATCTCTTTAGACCAAATAAGCTATAGACTTGTATATATATTGTATATATATCTCTATATATATACAACATATACACACTCCTTCCTCTTATCTTCTCACTTAATCAGAAATACACTTAAAATCATATAATTAATTCTCAACAAATAATATTTCCAAAAATTTTGGGGTATCACTTGGGATATTACAATTCTCCCCCTCTAAAAAAAAATTTCATCCTCGAAATTACCTGTTCTCAAGTCTGGAACAACTGGGGATATTGATCTCACATCACTTGCTCACTTTCCCAAGTTGTCTCTTCCTTAGCATGATTCTTCCAAAGAACCTTCACAAGTGGCACTTTCTTATTTCTCAACTCCTTCACTTCATGTGCCAAAATAGCCACCGGTTCTTCCTCAAAAGTCAGATCTGAACTCACCTCAATAGATTCTACTGACAAAACATGAGATGGGTCTAACCTATACCTCCACAGCATAGAAACATGAAAGACATTATGAATTCTATCCAAATTAGGCGGCAAAGCAAGTCTATAGGCCACTGGTCCAACTCTTTCCAGCACCTCATAAGGTCCAATGAAACGAGGACTCAACTTCCCTTTGCGGCCAAATCTCAAAATTCTCTTCTAAGGAGACACTTTCAAAAATGTTTTATCTCCAATACTGAACTCTATGTCTCTCCTCTTCAAATCTGAATAGGATTTCTGTCGATCTGAAACTGCTTTCAAATGATCCTGAATTATCTTCACTTTCTCTTCTAATTCTTTTATCAAATCAGGACCAACCAACTTACCTTCTCCAATCTCATTCCACCATAGAGGCATCCTGCATCTTCTACCATACAATGCCTCAAAAGGTGCCATTCTAATGCTAGACTGATGACTGTTGTTATAAGCAAATTCCATCAATGGCAAGAATCTGTCCCAACTCCTAGAGAAATCAATGACACAGCTCCTCAACATATCCTCTAAAATTTGTATCACTCTCTCTGACTGCCCATCTGTCTGAGGATGGAAAGCAGTGCTAAAATGTAACCGAGAACCAAAAGCATTATGAAAACTCTTCCAAAACCTTGAAGTAAACCAAGGATCTCGATCAGACACCAAAGAAATTGGGACTCCATTCAACTTCACTATCTCACTGATATACAGCTCAGCCAATCTCTCAAGAGAATAATCCATTCTAACTAGAAGAAAATGAGCTGTCTTCATCAACCGATCAACAATCACCCAGATTGCATCACGCTTCTTCTGACTCAAGGGCAAACTAGTCACAAAATCCATCGTTACTCGCTCCCATTTCCATTCAGGTACTGTTAAAGGTTGGAGCAACCCCGAAGGAACTTGGTGCTTGGCCTTCACTCTCTGACAAATGAGACATTTGGATACAAACTCCGCTATGTCCCTCTTCATACCTGACCACCAATAATGTTGCTTCAAATCATGATACATCTTGGTACTCCTAGGTTGCAAAGCAAAAGCTGACTGATGTGCTTCCTCCAAAATAATCTTTTTCAGTTTTGCATCATCAAAAACACACAATCTATCTTTATACCAAAGGCTGCCATCACTTCTCACATGAAAATCTATACTCTCTCCTTTTTGGCAATCCGAAACAACTTTCTAAATTTTCTTATCTGCCAACTGAGCCTCTCTAATATGATCCAACAAGACTGGCCTCAACTGCAACTGAGCCAACAAAGCACCATCATCACATGATTCAAAAATAGCACACAATGCTCTCAACTCAACAAGCAACGAGAGCGAATAAGCAGTCAAACCTGCCAAAGACTTCTGACTCAAGGCATCAGCAACAACATTTGCCTTACTAAGGTGATAATCAATCAAATAGTCATAGTCTTTAATCAACTCCAACCACCATCTCTGCTGAAGATTCAACTCTCTTTGAACACCCAAGTATTTCAAACTCTTGTGATCCGTATAAATGAAACACTTCTCCCCATACAAGCAATGTCGCCAAATCTTCAAAGTAAAAACTATGGCTACTGACTCCAAATCATGTGTCGGTTAATTCAACTCGTGCGGCTTCAAATGTCGAGAAGCATAAGATATGGCTCTACCCTCTTGCATCAAAACACAACTTAAACCACTATATGAAGCATCAGTATAAATCATATATGGTTTATCTTCCACAGGCAAGGTAAGAACAGGAGCTTGAGCCAACATCTCCTTCAACTGTTCAAAGCTTGCTTGGCACTGATCTGTCCACACAAATCTACCTCCCTTCTAAAGTAATCTGGTGAGTGGAGTAGCTATCAAAGAAAAACCTTTCACAAACCATCGATAATAGCCTACCAAACCCAGAAAACTTCTAACTTCTGTCACAGTCTTCGGTGGACTCCAATTCAAAATGGCCTCAACTTTACTCGGATCAACTCTTATTCCATCTGCTGAAACTACATGACCTAGAAAAGTCACTTGATCAAGCCAAAACTCACACTTAGCCAAATTAGCATACATCTACTTCTCTCTCAAGGTCTGCAATACAATTCACAAGTGCTCATCATGCTCCTCCTTATTATACGAATACACCAAAAATTCATCGATAAAGACCACCACAAACCGATCTATATAGGGTCTAAACACCCTGTTCATCAAATCCATGAAAGCTGCTGGTGCATTCGTCAATCCAAAAGGCATCACCAAGAACTCATAATGCCCATACCTTATGCGGAAAGCTATCTTGGGAACATCTTCCTCTCTGATTCTTAACTGATGGTACCCTGATCTCAGATCAATCTTAGAGAAAACTATTGCTCCTTTCAACTGATCAAAGAGATCATCAATCCGAGGCAAAGGATACTTATTCTTGATGGTCACCTTATTCAACTGTCAGTAATCAATACACAATCTTAAGGTACCATCCTTCTTCTTCACAAACAAAACAGGAGCTCCCCACGGAGAAAGACTAAGGCGAACAAACCCTTTATCTAACAACTCCTGCAATTGCACCTTCAACTCTCTCAACTCAGCAGGTGCCATTGGATAGGGAGTAATAGAGATGGGAGTGGTACCGGGCAACAAATCGATACCAAACTCAACCTCTCTCTCAGGGGGTATCCCTGGCAAGTCCTTAGGAAAAACATTTGGGAATTCAGCAACTGTGGGTATGCTATCAAGTTGAGAACCCACTACTCTTGTAACACCCTCATACCCTATATATGTACAATACATATTTTCAGCATATGTAAAATACGCATATACGACATAAAAATGTCATAGACAGATTTAATAAAAATTTTCACATTTCTATTTTAAGATTTCAAATACTAATATATAAAATAAATAGTATATAAATATTCTTTGCTTGTTATAGGAATCCAAAATAAATATTTTATATGAAAATCTCTGGGAAAAATTCGCCAGAGTTTTGTTTGTAATTTGAACATTTCCAAAATTCAACAAAACACAACCTGCATAAAACAAACACTCCAAATAAAATCAATTCACCAATACTTCTCAATTTCTCCATATTTTCTCAAAATACTTATATATAGGTATATATATATCAACATTACATATAAAATCCCATCTTAAAAAAAATTATTCAAATCATTCTTTACAATTTACAATATATGCTTCAAAAACATATCATAACATACATAATATAAAAAATGTACATGCTGGCAACTAGCTCTGATCTTGATGTACCCAAAACAACTCTTCAAGCTCAATAAATACAAACCTAGACCCGGCCAGGTCTAGTAAAACTCTCCGGCTCTACCAAAACATCCATGACACCTGCGTGACGAATTATAGTCGCGCTAAGCCGAAGCCTAGTGGTACAAACTTTTAATAACAATATAATCCAAATGAAATGTCAATGCACAACACATATACATATCACAACTCATAACATTATATCTCATTATATTGCTCAATTTTATCACAATTCATAATTCGCATTAAAACAAAGACAAGCATGGGCCCAAAAGGATCTAATATGCTATTCAAATTTCAAAGTTACTGCTTTGGTCCATAATGACACCATGTGTCTAGGCCCATAGGCAATATATCCATGGATAATGTAACAGCCCCAGTCTCTTGGACCTCAACCCGGCTAGACCCTTAGGCCCTAGTATCTTGGTCCTCAACCCGGCTAGACTGCTACAGTTTTTGAGGCTTACAACCCAGTCTTTTCACCCCAAAAACATCATATTTATCAGCTGGCCTAGCTTATGACCTAGTCTTTTCACCATTCCAGCGTTTAGCCCGTAAGCAATCATAGGCATGCCGCCAAACCCAGAACTCTAAAAATTGAATAACATAGTAGGCACACAATTTATTCATTTTTCTCATTTTTAATCTCTTTCTTTTTGTCACATATTCAATCTAGGCACATTGCCTTATTTTCACATTTTTTTCTCACTTTTCTTATTTTTCACATCTTTCTCATTTTTCTCATTTTTCTCATTTTTATCAATATCAATTCATTTCATTATTCCACATATCTCATTTTTATATTCACAACACATTACCCAATTAATTTGGGTATTTTCACATAATATACATATTTCACATTCTACACAATTTAGCCATTATCAATGGCTTTTCACAATGCATTTAACACATATATGACATTACAATTACCATAGCACATTATTCATACACAATCAATGAACCAAGTAACTTAACCCATTTTCCAACCAAAATGTGTTAAGCCCAAATGTCATGCAAATATAAACAATATATTCAAAGTTTGCACATACCTCCACTAGCAACCCAAAGCAAGCTTAACACAACCTCCAATCCTATCCTTCCAACTTGCCCTTCACCACTTGGATGAAGCAAATCAACCTCCCTCAATGCCTATACCAAATGTGATCATACATAATCATTTAATATCACATTCTAAGGTATTCTCAACATCAAACCATAATTAAACATCACTCTAAATCAAATCCCAAAATTAAACTTCACCTCACTTTAACTTTGAAAAACCATATCAAGCCATTTAAAGTAGTGTTTTAAGTTTATTAATATCATTAGAAACATGTTTTAGCATGTTTAAACCAATTACATTAATTAACCACATGCTTATGTCCAAAACCCTAAAATGGCATAACCTTCACCATTGAAGGATCTCCATTCCAACTCAATCCAATTATCATTTCAATCTTATTTCTAACACTTATATTATTAAATAACACGATTTAAGCATTAAAATTAAACAATTAATCATTCTTTGAAAATTCACTTTTCCAAAACCCTAAATCAATACTACCATTCTCAAACTCCAACCAAATACAACCAAATCCAATATTTGACTTTAAAATACTTGTTTATGAATCAAAACAACACATTTGGAACCAATTTTCACAATTAAAGCTCATGTTTCCCCAAACCCAAAAGTTCCATAACCCTAAATTCTCTCTCTTCACCATTATTTAACCAAACTCCATCATCTCTTCAATCTAACCTTAGAATCATTGTTAACTACCCAAAATAACATCATACACACCAATTCCAACAATTATAATATACTATATCAAAATCCAAATTCTCACATAATACAAATTTTCAAGGAATTCAAAGAAAATAGTTGGAAACTTACTAGTTTTGGATGAAATCACCAAAAATCCACTTGAAACTTGTTAAATCCTTCAATTTATGGAGTATGGAAGAATCAAATTCATGCTTCAAACTCCCATGGAAAACGTCCTAAAGGAAGAAGAAGAAGAAGAATACTTTTTTTTAATATTTCTTTTCCTTTTCATCTTTTTTTTAACCATATATATATATATATATTAAAATAATTTAATAATTATTTATTTAATTATTTATTTAATAAATTAAAAGTCCTAAATTTCCTCTTTCATTCAAAAATAATTTATTTTTAAATTATTTTATTAATTTTGAATTTCTAAGATTTAATTACCAAAATACCCTTTTACTTTGACTTTTCTTTTAAAAAGTGTTGACTTTTATATGTTGTATATATATTTTACATATATATCACATATATGTTCCACTTTTTCATTTAAAACTCCTTCATTTTTCATTTAAAACCATTAATTTAATTTATCCATTTAAATTATAATTTATTTTATCAAATTTCCAAAAATTAAAACTTTTCAAAAATTTGGGATATTACACATATACACAAGTAATGTGTATCTCATATACACATCAAATGTACCTTATATGTGTATTAAATATTAAGTATGTAATGTATTAATCCAACATATATAATTAATATACCATATGTATATGTTATATATACTCTAGATATATATATTGAGTATATACAATTTTATATCTTCTAAGTCACGGATGTTACAACTCTGGTATCCACAACATGAGCAAGATAAGCATCACACCCTTTCCGAATCATCCTCTTGGCTGCAATAGCTGAAACAAACATAGATGCAAGTTGTCTTTTCTCACTAGATATCATCATAATTCTACCACCACCGGTTCTTAGGGTAATACACTTATTTTGACAGTCTACTACAGCCCCGTGCTTAGCTAACCAATCCATGCCTAAGATCAAATCATATTCCTTGAAAGGCATCTCAATCAAATCACCAAGAAACTCCTCATCCTGAACAACAACTGGACTATCTCGGTGCACCTTACTCACCACAACACTATGTCCTAATGGATTTGTCACCAAAACATCAAATCCTAGGGACTCAGAATGCAATTCAGACATAGGCAAGATGGATGCATTTATATATGAATGCGTAGATCCTGGATCAATTAGAGCAAGAACTGAAATGCCAAATAAAGAAAATCTACTTGTAATGACGGCTGAAGCATCTGGATACCTCTGCATCACATACACTCACTGCGATGGCCCAACCTCATCTAGCCTACTACCTCCAGATGTAGAGCCTCTTCTTTGATCAAACCCAGGTCGACCACGTCTACTAAAATCTCTACCACTACGACCTCCTGTGATACTAGGTCAAGAAACTACAGAATCTGCCTAACTATCCTCCTGTAGCTCAGGACAATCTCTAATGAAATGGTCAGGCGACCCGCATCTAAAACACACAGCTGGTCCACCTATCTTCCAACAAACACCCCCATGTATCCTACCACAATGGACACATGTAGATGGAGTAGACCTCTGAGTCACTGGGGTCGATGCACTAGCCATAAAAACTATAGGTCTCGATCTCTGCCTCTGATGTGGTACTGACCTAACAGGGTGCCTCTGGCCCCTACTGAACCTCTGAAAATGACCTCCTCGGCCTCTCTTTGCAGATGAAGACCCTGCCTCAAACTGGGGTCTCCTAACTCTGGTTTCCTCCTCAGTAGCAGCTGCTGCAATACGCTGTGCTCTCTCAATACTCTGAGCCACTGCAACTAGCTGGGAAAGATCCTGATACTGGGAACCTGCCACAATACACATAATAGAGGGTCTCAACCCCTCCTTAAATCTCCTACACTGGTCTATCTCATCTGAAATAATCCCACCGGCATAAAGACTCAACCGGATAAACTCAATCTCATACTCTGTCACAGTCGAATTATCCTGCCTCAGATTCAGAAACTCCATCTTCTTCGCATCTTTATACTCCCTCGGAGTGTACTTCTGCTCAAACTCCCGCAGAAAATCACCATAAGACAAGGTCGGTGAATTATCCATGGCATGGGGAACCGTCTTCCACCAATCATACGCACCTCTCTGCAGCAGGGATCTAGCATAATCAAACTTCTCTTTAGGAGTAGCCTGTAGCTGAATGAATACCCTCTGAACTCTATCTAACCACTGCTCAGCTACTGTAGGATCTGTAGTACCAAAGAAGTCCTCAGCTCCAAATTTTCTCAATTTATCATACTGCCTCACTGGTACTTACGGCTGCTGTTGCAGTGGCGGCTGCTGCATTGGAGCCTGCCTCAACAAATCTACCATATACCGTAACCAAACTGGCAAAATCTCATCAGTAGCTGGTCTCTCTGGCACAGGAGTAGGTGCCTCTCCAGCTACCTCAACCCTAGCTCCATCTCTACCCTCAATAGGAGCTACACTCTCAGCACTACCTTCTACAGACTAACGTGATTGAGACGCCATCACTACCTATATCTACAAACACAGCATAAATTACATCATCAAAGATCAGAAACTGCTAGTGCCAATGCATATATATTATTTAAAAACCATATTTTAAAATTAAAATTTTCTTTTTCTTACAATTCACCTAGGTTGAGAACCTCAAACCTAGGCTCTGATACCAAAGCAAGTTGTAGCACCCCTATACCCAATATATGCACACTGCATATACACTCAATATGTAATATACGTATACCGAATACAAGAATATCACAGTCCATTTTAAACAAACAAACCCATCCTTAAATATAAAACCAAAGTCGTCATTACTAAAATCTGAATAAACTAAAAACGTTTAATTTATATTGTAATTAGTAATAGATGAAACAACCCTTGTTAAAATACATATACATATATCTTCATTACCCCCAAAAGGTTATCCAAAACATTTGTTTAATAAGCAGTAGAAAACACATACGTATATATCAAAATCAATGTTTACAAAATTATAGAGTTTATACATGTTGGAAGTTCTTCTCTGATCTTGATGTCCACAACTCAACACTGCTCTCACAAACTCAAGCCTAGACTCGACTCGGTCTAGATAAGCTCTTCGGCACAACAGGATCTACCCTGTCACCTACGTGATGAACCACAATCGCGCTAAACAGAAAGCTTAGTGGTACAAACTTTGATTCAATATAGATTAATGCAATGCTAATGCATAACACATGTGAATATATCAACTCATTACATTATATCTCAATACATTAATCACTTGCATCACATTTCATAAATCACATTAAAACAAAGACAAACATGGGCCCAAAAAGGATCTAATATGCTATTCAAAGTTCATAGTTACTGCTTTGGTCCATAATGACACCATGTGTATAGCCCCGTAGGCAACATATATATCCATGGATAATATAACAGCCCCAGTCTCTTGGACCTCAACCCGGCTAGACCCTTAGGCCCCAGTATATTGGT
This sequence comes from Garcia nutans, assembly GCA_947685225.1. Lineage (NCBI taxonomy): Eukaryota > Viridiplantae > Streptophyta > Magnoliopsida > Malpighiales > Euphorbiaceae > Garcia > Garcia nutans. The sequence continues at coordinate 5,891,113 of CANTUV010000003.1, read as the reverse complement.
CCTCAACCTGGCTAGACTGCTACAGTTTTTGAGGCTTACGACCCAGTCTTTTCACCCCAAAAATATCACATTTATCAACTAGGCCCGGTCTTTTCACCTGCCCAGCAATTCATAGGCATGCCGCCAAACCCAGAACTCTGAAAATTGAATAACATACTAGGCACATAATTTATTCATTTATCTCATTATCAAATACTTTCATAATTCCATTCTCTTTTCATTTCTCACAATTAAACTAGGCATATTGCCTTATTATATCATCATTTTCTCATCTTTTCTCATTCTTCTCTTTTGTGTCAATATAAATTTGTTACATTATGATTTCACATATCATATCACATTATTCCACATTTCTTTTCATATACAACACATTACTCAATTGCATTGATATATCAACATAATTCACAATATGCATATCATTACATATAACTCATTCATCAACAATATATCAAGTAACTTAACACATTTCTCAACTAAATGTGTTAAGTCCCAATGTCATATAAATGTATGCAATCATTCAAAATTTGTACTTACCTCTAAAAGAAACAACACCACTCTATCAATCTCCTCTTCCAAGATATCACTCAAACCTTGGCTTGGGTAACTCAATTCTCTTCAAAACCTAATCCAAAGGTGATTACACATATTCACTTAGTGATACTTATAAGAAAATAAGGAAGAGAACTATCTAGGGCAAACTCTACACATGACACGTTCAACAACACGGGCATGCTCATGAACGTGGCCTAAACCCACAACACAGAAGCTTTGATACACTTAGTGACATGGGCGTGTCACTTCACGTGTCAATTCTTCTCCAACATAGAAGCTATTACATGCTCAGTGACATGGGATTGTTACTGGGGCTTGTCACTAGACGTGTCACCAACCTAAAAAATAGAACCAATGATACGCCTAAAGACATGGTCGTGCTAATGGGCGTGTCAAACCAAAAACCCTGAAATCGACACGAAAACGCCACATCCAACAAACATCATTCTTTTACCCTTTTTCACTCCAAACAAACTTAACCAAAATCAACAATATACCATATGAACTTGAATAAACATCAAAACTACTCAATTACAAACATCACAACACAATCGCAACCATATATCACAACTCAAAGTCATAACACTCACAACTCTTATCTCTTTCATCAAACTTAACCCTTTTCTCTTCAATCCAACCCCACAATCAAAGTTAACAAAACAACACAACCTCAAATATACCAAATCAACCATAAATACATCTACAACAACCATCCACCAAACTCATAAACACAACTCAAAAGAAAACAAAGAAACAGGTTGGAAACTTACCAAAAGTGAAGAAAATCATTAAAACTCCAACTTGATCTCTTAAAGTCCTTCAATCTCTTGTGTTTGGAAGCAACAAAATCTCTCCCTATTGAAGATGGTGGTGATGACCGGCCAAAGAAGAAAGAAGAAGAGGAAGAAGAAGACAAGTCAAACCATACTCTTTTAAACAAACACTTTCCCCAAATCACTCTCCACCAAGCAATTTAACAATATAATATCAACCCACTTATGTCATTTCCACTAACTTAATATAATAATCAAAATATCTTTTTAGACCAAATAAGCTATAGACTTGTATATATATTGTATATATATCTCTATATATATACAACATATACACACTCATTCCTCTTATCTTCTCACTTAATCAGAAATACAGTTAAAATCATATAATTAATTCTCAACAAATAATATTTTCAAAAATTTTAGGGTATCACTTGGGATATTACAATAGTTGAGATTTCCATGAGAATTTGAGGTGGATGAAGAAGAAGTTTCCATTGTGGATCAAATTTCACAATTAAGTTTAAGAAATATCTAAGCTCTGATACCAATTGTTGTCCCAAGATGGCTACTAAGAGGGGGGGTGAATTGGTTAATTTGAAGAAGTGATGGTAAATTAAAAATTCACAATCAAGAAATGTAAAAGATGTAGAGAATAGAACAAAGAACACAAAGATTTATAGTGGTTCGGATTTACCTTGATCCTACATCCACTTCCTTAACAACTTGTTAAGGTTCCACTAGTTTTGAGTTTTTACAAGCTTAACTCTAACTTGTGTTTTCTTTAGCTCACACCGAACTATACAATAGTTTGAGTATAATCCTTACAAGAGTTTTTCCAGGCTCACTTTCACAACCTAAGTGTTTCCAAGCTCACATTTATACTTAAGATGGTGTTTAATGCTCACACCCAGCACTTTATCAATACAAGATGTAATTTTTGATGCAAAGAAAATAAAGATATTTTAGTAGGCTATTACAATCACAACTCTTCTTAAAAATAAAGTATCATATGGTATATATAGCTTACAAACCATGAAATAGCCATTTGAGGTGTAATCCAACATGTTTGATTCTTATCTTCCACTAATTTCTTAGCCAGAGCAATTTCATGGTCAAACTTATATAGGTGGGAAACATAGTAGTCCAATCACAACATTTGAAATTCTGCTCAATGCTCTTCCAACCGTTGGTCCACATGGCTTTCACTAATTGAGTGGAGGTACAACAACTTTTAACTTGTGTAATATTTAAATATTTCGGTCGAACTTGCATCTAGTCCAGTCGAAACATTTGTCGTCCGTTCAAAATTCCTCAAAATATTTATATATATAAATATATCAAAACACATATAAAACCCTACATTACACAATTAATCCAAGATATTATTTATAATTTACAATTTATACTCCAAAGCATAAACATAATATACATAATAACAAAATGTACTATAATATAAAATATATACATGCTGGCAAATGGCTCTAATCTTGATGTACCCAAAAATTAACTCAATAAGCAATCTCAAATCTAGACTCGACCCTGTCGAGAAGAACTCTCTGGCTCAACTAGATCACCCCTGTCACATGCGCAATGAATTACAATTGCGCTAAGCTAAAAGCCTAGCTATACAAACTTTGATAATAATAAAACTATAAAATAATGCCAATGCATAATGCCTTTATATGATATGTCACAGTGTGACATATAAATTCACTTTTAAAAGATAATATTTCATCTCTTAGAAATCGCATAAACATATACACAAGCATGAGCCCAAACAAACTAATATATCATTCAAATTCCAGAGTTACCATTTTGGTCCAACGTCAAGCCCGAAGGCAAATCATATCTCATTGATGCCAAGCATCTAGCCCGAAGGCAAATCATAAATCAATGATGCATAGCTTCTAGCGCCAAAGGCAAATAAAGAGGATAACCTCATACGCATGCTGCCAAACACAGAACTCTGGAAATTGAATAACATACTAGCCACACAAATAATTCATAATTTCCATAATCACTTTTTATCATCACATTGTCTCATTTTCTATTTTTCTCATCAAATTGCTTTATTTTCTCATTTTCCTCATTCATATCAATGTCAATTCATCATATCTCATCATGTTTCATCATTTCATCACAATATATCTCATTTCACATAAATATCACATTACCCAAATATTTTTGGGTCATTTTCACATAAATCACATTTCATTCATTTTACCCATTAAAAATGGTTTTTGGTAATGCATATAATGCATACATAACAATTCACATATCATAGCACAATGTTCATGAATGTTCAAGCTACCAAGTAGCTTAACACATTTTTCATCTAAAATGTTTTAGGCCAAATGTAATGCAAACATATCCAATTTATCAAAAGGTTGTATATACCTCACTAAGCACTCAAATGCAAGTTATAAATCTTCCACCAACCTTTAATTCCAATTTGCCCTTCCACACTAGGGTTGGGTAATCTACTTCTTCTTAATGCCTATACCAAATGTAATCAAATACAATCATTTAATATCACATTTTAAGGTATTTCCAACAATAAACCCTAATTAAATATCACTCTAACAAATTTACAAAATTTAGCCTTTCCTTACTTTAACATTGGAAATCCATATTAAACCATTTAAATTAGTGTTTTAAGTTAATTTATATTATTAAAAAAATGTTATAACATGTTTCATTCATTCACATTTAATAAACACATATTCTTATACAAAACCCTAAAATGACATAACCTTCACCATTAAAGGTTCTTCATTCCAACTCATTCAATTTATTAATCCAAGCTTATTTCCATCACCTATATCATTAAATAACATGATTTAAACATTAAAATCAAACAATCAATCATACTTTGAAAATTCCCTTTCTAAAACCCTAAATTCAACATTACCCTATCCAAACCCTAATCATGTAACACCCTTATACCATATATATGTATAATACATACACTCAGTATATGTAAAATATGCATATACGGTATAAAAATATCATAATTCGGTTTAATAAAAATTTTCTACATTTTCTATTTAAAATCCAAAACACTTTTAAATGTATAATTAAATAATAAATAAATGTTCGTTATAAATTATAGGATCAAAAATAGAGTTTTATTTGAAAATCTCTGGAAAAAATTCGCCAAAGTTTTATCTGTAATTTAGACATTCCCAAATTACAACCAAACGCAACATGCATCAGAAAACACTCCCAATAAAAATCATTTATACATTTCACCCACACTCCTCAATTTCTCCAAGTTTCTCAAAATACATATATATTTTTATCAAACCACATGTACACTCACATTATAAAATTTTCAACCCATTCTTTATAATTTACAATATATATGCATCAAAACATAATATAATTTAGGAAATATCAAAATGTAATATAAAACACATACATGATGGTTGTGTCTCTGATTTTGATGCCCACTATCAACTCTACAATGAAAATCTCAAATCTAGACCCGACCTAGTCTAGACGAACTCTTCGACTCAACCGGATCTCCTCTGTCACATGCGCGATGAGTTATAATCACACTAAGCCAAAAACCTAGTGGTAAAAACTTTGATAACAATAAAATTATAAAATAATGCCAATGCATAATGCATTTATGCTATGTCACAATGTGGCATCCAAGCTCACTTTAAACATATTCTTTCATCATTTAATAATTCACATAATAAGAAGCACAAGCATGAGCCCAAAAGATCTAATATGCCATTCAAATCCCAAAGTTACTAATTTGGTCCAAATTGACACCATGTGTCTAGCCCCGAAGGCAAATCATAATAATTGCTTCAAAGGTAGCCCCAAAGGCAGATTATAATAATTACTCAAAAGCTAGCCTCAAAGAAAAATCATATCACAGTGACACCAAGCATCTAGCCCCAAAGGCAAACCATAATAATTGTTCAAAAGCTAGCCCCAAAGGAAAATAATGAGGATAACCTCATAGGCATGCCGACAAACATAGAAAATTGAAAATTGAATAACATACTAGGCACACAATTATTTCATATTCAATTTTTTTTCTCATTTTCCATAATCAACTAGGCACATTGTGTAACACCCCGATACTCCATATAAGTACTATACATATACCTGGTACACATACAGTAAATATATAAGGTATAAGGATGTCACTTTTAGTTACAATTTAAAAACCTTTAAATTATATTCAAAACATAATTATATTCATCTAAAGAATATTTACTCTTTCTTTATCAAAACTTTATTTATACATATAAACACACTTTATCAGAAATACATCATAATTAAATTTATACATGTATGCATCACCCTCTAGTTGGTCTCAACAAACTCTACTCTTCTTGTGGCATGACGAAAGGCTTCATTTCTTCCTCCTAATCACCTGCGCGATTACACATCCGCGCTAAGCCCGAAAGCTTAGTAGTACAAATAAATATAAAATATGCGTTACAAAAGAATCATACCTCATATATTTAACCTCATGTTTTATTGTTTCTTGATCCTATTTTTCTTCTTCCTCAATGCATTCATCATGTATTCCTACTAATCTCATAGATTATATACATATTTACATAGAACATTCACAAAACGATACTTACCATTTCTACCTCATATAAATATTACATGTCACATTGTACCTTCAAAATCACATATTTCAACATAACTTCTCAAACCAAATCTCCTTTCAATAATTCATTTATACAATATTATCATGCCATACTACATAACATTATACTTCGTTACACCAATCACGGATCCATCATTAAGACTCACAATCAATATATCAACACACACATTACATCTCCTATTTCATAACATATCATGTCATTATTTTATTCACATTTTACCAATCATGAATCACATTTCCAACAAAGGCAACCATAGATCTCATTATTCATCTAGCTCAACCTTTGCATATCACATTAAAAACAAAGACAGACTCGGGCCCAAAACACTAATATGCCATTCAACTTTCAGAGTTAATGCTTTGGTTTAATTATCACATTATCATTATCATTGACCCAACTAGGCTTCAAGGATTTAGATTCAACCAAGCTTCAAGGGGAGTAAAACATGTTAAACTTCAACCCAACTTGGCTTCAAGAACCAATCCAACCTAGCTTCAAGGGATGTAACATCTCAATTAGGCTTCAAGGATCATATCCAACCTAACTTCAAGAGATTGTTACTATTATTAGGCATGCCACCAACAACAAAACTCTGAAAATGAATAACATATTAGACACACAATTCATTTATCAATTCCATTATCACTTCTCATCATCATCTAGGCAAATATGCCTTATTTCTTTCAATTGAATCATCATAGCCAATCACAATGGCATCATATCACCTTTAGATCATCATAGCCAATCACAATGGCATCATATCACATTTAAATCATCATAGCCAATCACAATGGCATCATATCACATTTAAATCATCATAGCCAATCACAATGGCATCATATCACATTTAAATCATCATAGCCAATCACAATGGCATCATATCACATTTAAATCATCATAGCCAATCACAATGGCATCATATCACATTTAAATCATCATAGCCAATCACAATGGCATCATATCACATTTAAATCATCATAGCCAATCACAATGGCATCATATCACATTTAAATCATCATAGCCAATCACAATGGCATCAAATCACATTTAAATCATCATAGCCAATCACAATGGCATCATATCACATTTAAATCATCATAGCCAATCACAATGGCATCATATCACATTTAAATCATCATAGCCAATCACAATGGCATCAAATCACATTTAAATCATCATAGCCAATCACAATGGCATCAAATCACATTTAAATCATCATAGCCAATCACAATGGCATCAAATCACATTTAAATCATCATAGCCAATCACAATGGCATCATATCACATTTAAATCATCACATTATACACTTTATCATTCAAGCATACATAATCACTTACATTGCACATATATCTTAAGTTCATTGTCGTATAAACCAAATGTCCATTTATTTCATTTTTGATCATTATTATCATCCTTGATAACATCACATCTCATCACTTCTCAAGACACATTTACACCATTCATTATTTAAAACATTTATCATAATAAATTTCATTGCACATACCTTTTTGGATAATCATTGTATTAACAATATATTAATCTACTTAACATTGTTTTAAGTTTCAAAATCATATAAAAGAATGCATCTAGGTAAATTTATACTTACCTCAAGAACTACTCCCATCAAGCTATACATAGTCAATTACCTCCTCATATCCTTTACATTTTACCTATAGCATTATTAATGTAACATTACAAAATACATCATTTATATAACACATTACCTATAACAAGCTCCACAATGCATAAACATAACATTGTTCATATAATATCATATGCATCATCATTACCCTCAAATGTATAATCAATTTCATCAATGACATTAGACAAATGATCTCTGTTTTAACATGTGTTTGAGAATCTTATTGCAGAATTAGGTTGCTTCAAATAAAGCAGAACAGAACACTTCTAGCGGTCGCGCCTCACATGAATACGACCGCTCCATACAATTACACAATGAAACCTTATCACAGTAGGTTTCGCGGTCAGAAGTCCGACCTAAGTCGCGACCGCACATGACTAATAGCGACCGTCCCAAATTACGTCTCTCATACATAAACCCTAAATGTAGCCAAACTTCTTTCAATTGCATTTATACACATTTTACACAACAATAATCTCATTCAATTGGATACAATCAATGACATAAACACATATCTTACATAATCATCACAATAATCACTTTAACAACCCATTAACATACATTTAAACACAAACCATCCCAAAACCATAAAACCAACATCCTTCTCCATCTTTCAAAATCAACATCCACCACTTCCAACAACAACACTTATTTAAGCTCTCAACTTAAAACCAATTTTAACACTTGAAAACATATCATAAACACATTTAATCAACCATCCATATCAACTCACCAACCCCAAACACAATTTCAAAAGAACAAAGGAAAATCAAGAGAAAGAACTTACCTAAGTTGTTGAATTCCACAAATCTTCAATTAAATCCTTTGATTCTCCCTTCAATTGATGTTAGAATTAAACAAATCTCACTTTGCTTTCTCTTGTCTAAGGAGGAGCCAACCAACGTGGAGAAGAGAAGAAGAAGAAAGAAATTGAAGAAAAGACAAAATCTCACCTCTTTAAATTTCCACCAAGCATTTCATTTCAAGTAATTACTCAAATACCCCTCATCACTTAACTTAGCTTTTTGTCTCATATAAGCCCTTATATGTAATTTCAATAACAACCAAAAATATCTTCTTCCACTTAACCATCACTTTGACTCTTCATTTGACCAATTTATATGTTATATATATCATCATATACACAACATATAAACTTGTCTCTAAACCCTATTTCTTCCCAAAATACATATACATATACTTTTCTTTCAAATAGCACATGAACATTCTCTCTTCAAATTTTCTTTTCTTATCAACTTAACATATACACTTAATCCAAATAAAATAACAATAATATTAACACTTCTAGGGTATAATTTGGGATATTACACATTGCCTTACTTTCTCATTTTTCTCATTTTTATCAATACCATTTCATTTTATTTCATTATATTTCAACATATCATCACAATGCATCACATTTTATATTAAAGCACATTACCCAAATATTTTGGGTAATTTCACATAATTCACATGTAAATCACCTTTTATGCACTTTAGCCATTAACAATGGCTTTTCACAATACCTTTAATGCAAACATAACAAATCCTATTACCCAAATACTTTGGGTCATTTTTACATAACTCACATATTTCACATTTTACTCAATTTAGCCATTATCAATACCTTTCCATAATGCATATAATGCGTACATAACAAATCACATGTCATAGCACATTATTTATGAATGTTCAATGTGTCAAGTAGCTTAACACATTTTCCAACCAAAATTGTTAAGCCTAAAAGTAATGCAAACATAACCAATTTATTCAAAGTTTGTACTTACCTCTAAAAGTAATCAAAAGCAAGCTTAAAACAACCTCCAACCTTCTCTTCCAACTTGTCCTTCAATACTATGATTGGGAAAATCAATTATCCTCAATGCCTATACTAAATATGATCATAAATAATCATTTAGTATCACATTTAAAGGCATTTCCAATCTTAAACTGTAATTAAACATCATTCAAACTAAAATCCCAAAGTTAAAGCTAACCTCACTTTAACTTTGTACAACAATGTTAAGCCATTCAATTTGGTACTTTAAGTTTATTTATATTATTAAAAACATATAATAACATGTTTTAAATATTAAAATCAATCAATTCACCGACTTTGAAAAATCACTTTTCCAAAACTCTAAATCAACAATTTCATTCTCAAACTCTAATCAAACTTAGCCAAATCCAACATTTGACTTTAAAATACTTGTTTATGTATCAAAATAAGACATTTGGAAATAAATTTCACAATTAAATCATATGATTTCAAAACCCAAAAATTCCATAACCCTAAATTCTCTCTCTTCACCAATCTTTACTCAAACTTAATCATTTTTTTAATCCAACCTTAAAATCATTATTAACTACTCAAAAAAACTTCATACACACCAATTCCAACAATTAAATCATACTATACAAATCCAAATCACACATATTCCAAACTTCCATGAAAATCTAAAGAAAAAGTGACTAAACTTACTAATTATGGAGGAAAACTTTAAAAATCCACATGAAGCTTGTTAAATCCTTCAATTAATGGAGTATGGAAGAAGCAAAATCTTGGGTACTTCATCAATGGTGGGTTGGCCTAACCAAGAAGAAGAAGAAGATGAAGAAGCTTATGATTTTCTCTTTTCTTCCACTCACATTTTCCACCTTATATATATATATATATTATTTTAATAATTTTTATTTATTTATTTATTTATTTAAAACCCCAAAAATACATCTTCCATTAAAAATAATTTATTTTTTAACTATTTAAATAATTTTAAATTTTTAAAATTCATTTACCAAAATACCCCCTTGACTTTGACTTTTCCTTTAAAAGAGTTGACTTTTTTGTTGACTTTTATATATTAAGTATATTTTACATATATATCACATATACATTCTAATTTTCCTTTTAAAATCCTTCCATCTTCCATTTAAAATTATTTATTTTATTTACCTAATTTAATTTTAATTTATTTTATTTAATTTTCAAAAACTTGGGATTTTCAAAAATTAAGGATATTACAATTCTCTCCCTCTAAGGAAAATTTCATCCTCAAAATTATTTGCTATCAACTCTGGAATAACTGGAGATACAGACTTTTCATCATCTGCTCACTCTCTCATGTCGCCTCCTCAGTGGTGTGATTCCTCCAAAGGACTTTCACAAGTGGCACATTCTTATTCCTCAACTCTTTTACTTCTCATGCCAAAATCGTCATTGGTTCTTCCTCGTAAGTCAGATCCAGACTCACATCAATAGACTCCACTGACAAGATATGAGATAGGTATGATCTGTACCTCCAAAGCATAGATACATAAAAGACATTGTGAATTTGATCCAACTTAGGAGGCAAAGCAAGTCTATAAGCTACTAGACCAACTATTTCCAGTATCTCATATGGTCCTATAAAACGAGGACTCAACTTCTCTTTGCAGCCAAATCTTAGAATCCTCTTCCAAGGAGACACCTTCAGGAACATTTTATCTCTGACATTGAACTCTACTTTCTTCCTCTTCAAATCTGTATAGGATTTCTTTTTATCTAAAGCTGTTTCAAACGACCTCGAATCACCTTCACTTTCTCTTCTGTTTCCTTAATCAAACCGAGACTGACTAATTTTTCTTCTCCAACCTCATCCCAACACAGAGATGTCCTGCATCTCCTGCCATATAAGGCCTTATAAGGTGCCATCCCAATATTGGACTGATAATTGTTATTATATGCAAACTCAATCAATGTCAAGTATCTATCCCAGCCCCAGTGAAATCAATGATACAACTCTTTAACTTATCCTCTAGAATCAGTATCACTCTTTTTGACTGCTCATCCGTTTGAGGATGGAAAGAAGTACTAAAATACAACCGAGAACCCAATGCATCCTGCAAACTCCTCCAAAATCTCGATGTAAAATGGAGATCTCTGTCCTACACCAAAGAAACTAAGACTCCATGCAACCTCACTATCTCACTGATATATAGCTAAGCCAATCTCTCAAGTGAATAATCCATCCAAACTGAAAGAAAATGAGCTATCTTCATCATCCGATCAACTATCACCCAGATTGTATCATGCTTCTTCTGGGTCAAGGCAGTCTAGTCACAAAGTCCATCATCACTTGTTCCCATTTCCATTCTAGTACAGACAATGGTTGAAGCAACCCTAAAGGAACTTAATGCTCAGCCTTCACTCTTTGGTAAGTGAGACATCTAGAAACAAACTCTGCTATGTCCCTCTTCATACCTGACCACCAATAATGCTTCTTCAAATCCTGATACATCTTAGTACTACCAAGGTGCATAGTATAGAGTGAGTGATGTACTTCCTCTAATATCATCCTCTTTAATCCTGTATCACTAAGAATACATAACCTATCTTTGTACCATAGACTGTCATTATCTCTCACATGAAAGTCTTGACTCTCCCCCTTTTAATAATCCATCATAATCTTCTGGATTTTCTCATCTACCAACTGAGCCTCCCTAACCTGATCCAACAAAACTGGCCTCAGCTACAACTGAGCCATCAATGCACAATCATCACAAGACTCGGATCTAACATGCAACGCTCTCAACTCAACAAGTAATGAGAGTGAATATGCAGTCAAACCTGCTAAATACTTCTAACTCAAGGCATCAGCAACAATATTTGCCTTGCCAGAATGATAATCAATCAGACAGCCATAGTCTTTAATCAACTCTAACCACCGTCCCTGTCAAATATTCAGCTCTCTCTCAACACCCAGATACTTCAAACTCTTATGATCAATATAAATGAAACATTTCTCCATACAAATAATGCCGCCAAATCTTTAATGTAAAAACTATGGCTGCTAACTCCATATCATGACTCGGGTAATTCAGCTCATGTGGCTTCAATTGTCGAGAGGCATAAGCAATGACTCTACCCTCCTGCATCAGAACACAACCTAAGCCACTATGTGAATTATCACTATATATCACATAAGATTTACCTTCCACAAGAAGGGTAAGGATAGAAGCTTGAGTCAACATCTCCCTCAAATGCTCAAAACTCGTCTGACACCAATCTGTCCACACAAATCTAACTCCTTTCTAAAGTAATCTGGTGAGTGGTGTAGCTATCTTAGAAAAAATCCTTCACAAATCGACAATAATAGCCTGCCAATCCCAAAAAACTTCTAACCTCTGTCACAGTCTTCAGTGGATTGCAATTCAAGATAGCCTTGACTTTATTTGAATCAACTTTAATACCCTCTACTGAAACCACATGATCGAGAAAAGTCACCTGATCAAGCCAGAACTCACACTTAGACAGCTTAGCATACAAATGCTTCTCTCTCAAAGTCTACAATACAATTCGCAGATGCCTTTCATGATCCTCCTCATTACGTGAATATACCAGAATATTATCAATGAAGACCACCACAAACTGATTTAAGTATGGTCTCAATACCCTATTCATCAAATCCATAAATGATGATGGTGCATTCGTAAATCCAAAAGGCATTACCAAAAACTTATAATGCCCATACTTCATGCAGAAAGTTGTCTTGGGTACATCCATATCTCTAACTCTCAACTAATTGTACCCTAATCTCATATTAATCTTAGAGAATACTACTGCTCCCTTCAACTGATCAAAGAGATCATCGATCCGAGGCAAATGATACTTGTTCTTGATGGTCACCTTATTCAACTGTCTGTAATCAATACACAACTCAAGGTGCCATCCTTCTTCTTCACAAATAACACAGGTGCTCCCCACGGTGACACATTTGTGTAGATGAACCCTTTATCAAGCAACTCCTGCAACTGCACCTTCAACTCCTTCAATTCTGCAAGCGCCATCTAGTAAGGGGTAATAGAGATGGGAGTGGTACTAGGCATCATATCAATACCAAACTCCACCTCTCTCTCAAGAGGTACCCCTGGCAACTCATCAAGGAAAATACCTAAAAACTCGACAACTATGGGTATATTGTCAAGCTAAGACCCCACTACTCTGGTATCTACAACATGAGCAAGATAAGCCTCACATCCCTTTTGAATCATCCTTGTAGCTTATACAGCTGAAATAAAAATGGATGAAAGATGTCTCTGCTCACTAGATACCATCACATCTCTACCATCATGTGTTCTCATAGTAACACATTTTCACTGATAGTCTAACATAGCCCCATGCCTGAATAACCAATCCATGTCCAGAATCAGATCATACTCCTTAAAAGGCATCTCAATCAGGTCACCAAGAAATTCCTCATCTTGAACAACAACTAGGCTATCTCGATGCACCCTACTAACCACAACACTATGTCCTAAAGAATTTGTAACCAAAATATCAAATCCTAGGGATTCAGAATGCAAATCACTCATGGGTAAGATGGATGCATTGATGTATGAATGAGTCAACTTAGGGTCTATCAATGCAAGAATTGAAGTACCAAATAAAGTAAAAGTACTAGTAATAACAACTGAAGCATCCAGCTACCTCTGCATCACATAGACCCGCTATGATGGCCCTGCTTCATCTGGACTACTCCCAGCTGTAGAACCTCCTCTCTGACCAGTCCTAGATCTACCGCCTCTACCAAAACCTCTGCCACTAAGACCCCCTCTAACACTGGGTCTAGAAGTTGCAGTATCTATCTGTCTATCCTTTGGTGACTCTGGATAATCTCTAAGAAAGTGGCCTGGCGATTCACATCTGTAACACAATAGACACAGGTAGGTTATAACACCCCTATACCCCGTATACATACACAGCATGCTAATACGATCGTAATATACGTATACTGAATATAGGTATGCCACAGTTTATAAGACATACAAGCAATTCCCTTCAATAATGTGAGTAAATTTAAAACATTAAAAGAAATTTATAAAATACAATAAGTAAAATATTATTTCAAAACACAGCGGAAAATATAACAAATATTTACAAATACTTATACATCAAAACTTCAAGGTTTACAAAACATAAAATATATACATGTCTGGCAGTAAGTCTTTGATCTTTAAGCTTCACTATCAACACCTCAAAATCTAGACTCTACTCGGTCTAGAGGAACTCTCCAGTTCTTCCCTGTCACCTGCGTGATAAACCATAATCGCGCTAAGCCAACGGCTTAGTGGTACAAACTATAATAATACTATGCTTCAATGTAATGCTAATGTCACACAATCAAGATTCAAAACCAATTTAGAAGAATATTATATTTCAAAACAGTACATTGTTCACTATCATATCATATCAAAACTTTTATATCATATCTTCATAGTTTCATTACTCAACATAGCTCCCCATGTTATATTCATTGCCAATAGGATACTCATGTAATATAACCAACTCATAACATTATATCTCATTATTCATTAATTTCACCATTTAAAAATCACATTGAAAACAAAGACATGCATGGGCCTAAAAACACTAATGTGCCATTCAACTTTCAGAGTTAATGTTTTGGTTTAATTATCACATTTATCATTATCATTATCCCAACTAGGCTTCAAGGATTTAAGTTCAACCAAGCTTCAAGGGGAACAAAGCATGCTAAGTATCAACCCAACTTGGCTTCAAGAACTAAACCCAACCTAGCTTCAAGGGTTGTAACATCTCAATTAGGCTTCAAGGACTAGACCCAACCAAGCTTCAAGGGGAGTAAAACATGTTAAACTTCAACCCAACTTGGCTTCAAGGATCAAGCCCAACCTAACTTCAAGAGATTGTTACTATAGGCATGCCACCAACAACAAACTCTGAAAATGGAATAACACATTAGCCACACAATTCATTTATTTTTTTCATTATCAATTTCATTCTCAATTCTCATCATCAACTAGGCAAACATGCCCCACTTATTTCAATTGAATCATCATAGCCAATCACAATGGCTTCACATCTCATTTGAATCATCATAGCCAATCACAATGGCTTCACATCTCATTTGAATCATCATAGCCAATCACAATGGCTTCACATCTCATTTGAATCATCATAGCCAATCACAATGGCTTCACATCTCATCCTATCTCAATTCACATTATAATACTTCATCATTCAAGTATACATAATCAATTACATTGAACATATATCTTAAATTCATCATCATATAGGCAACATGCCCCAATCATTTCATTTCAATCATTATAGCCAACCACATTGTATGTCAATTCACATTAATCAATTCATCATTCAAGTGTATATAACCAATGGCATTAGCACACATTTTAGATGCTCATTAATCATCCACATTATACCAATCATACATTCATCAAATATATATTAACAATGTAATCAATTATTTAACATATGTACAATAAAATATGTTAAGTATCAAAATCATGTAAATGCATGCAACTATATAGTTTGTACTTACCTCAAGAACACTCACACAACTCTAAATTCTTCTCCTACCAAAAATTCTTCACTTCTTAAATTAGAGCAAATCACCTTCTTCCAAAACCTAGTCCAAAAATGATACAATACATGAATTCCAATACAATTTATCACTTATTAACCTCCTCTTAGACCCTTAGATCACAAATTACAACTCAACATCACTAACTAAAGCCCACGGCCGTGGCCACCCCAACCCCCACGGGCGTGGGTTAGAAAACAATTCTGCCCCAAATTGTTCAACACCCCACGGCCATGGCATCTAAGGGCCACGGGCGTGGCATCCAAGATGCTACTGCTTCTGACCAAATTCACATATTCTAGGCTTACAACTCCAACAAACACAAACAACATGAAGATCTATGAAAATAATTGATCAAACTCAAGTTAAACATCACTTACCACTTCAAAACCCTAAAACCAACATCACTCTTACTCTTCCAATACCAACATCAATTTAATTTTTTATTTTCAATTCAAAACCAACACCACACTCAATTAAATCAAACACACACCAACATACTACCATTAACATAACCCCACTTTCAATTATCAACAATCAAACTCATATACAACTTCAAATATAACAAAAGAAATCAAGAGAGAACTTACCAAAATAATGAGACTTCTTGGATTTCCACTTAATCACTTGAAAACTCCTTCAATTTTTGAGCTTTAAACACAAACTCACTCTTGCTCTCTCTTGCTTAGGATGGCCGGCCAACAAAGGAAAAGGAAAGAAGAAGAAAATGAAGCAAAGTCAAACTTCTCATCTCTTTAAACCTCCACCAAGCATTCCAAAATAAGAAATTACCTAAATACCCTCTTCTATTTGTTTTAACTTCCTTTCACTTATATGCCCTTTTTAGTAATTTCATAATTAACAAAATAAATATCTTCTTCCTTTGACCATCCATTTGACTTGTGTATATGTTATATATATTTCCATATATACAACATATACACTCTCTTTTAAATTCTTTTCTCTTTTCAATTATACATATACATTTTAATTCAAATAAAACACCAATTATATCAAAACTCCTAGGGCACACTTTGGGATATTACATAGGTGGAGCAGGCCTCTGAGCCACTGGGGTCAGAGTACTAGCCACTGAAACTACAGGTCTCTATCTCTGTCTCTGCTGCTGTACTGACCTGTCAGACTGCCCCTGGCTCCCACTGAACCGTTGAGGATATCCCCCTCTACCTCTCTTCACTAATGAAGACCTTGCCTCACCCTGGGTCTCCTAGCTCTGCTCTCCCCAGCTCTGGCAGCTGCTACAAGACCCTGTGCTCTCTCTACACTCCTGGCAGCTGTAACCAACTGAGAAAAATCATGATACTAAGAACCTGCTATAATACCAGCCAATCTTATCAGATATGATCTCTCCAGCATACTGACTTAACCAGATAAACTCTATCTCATACTCCATCACTATCATGGAGTCCTACCTCAAACTTAGGAACTCCATCTTCTTCGCATCCTTATACTCCCTCAGAGTATACTTCTTCTTGAATTCCCATAGGAAATCGTCATAGGTCAAGACTGGTGGATCAGCTGAAGCATATGGAATCGTCTTCCACCAGTCATATGAATCCCTCTGCAGAAGAGATATAGCATAATTAAACTTCTCCTTTGGAGTAGCCTGTAACTGGATAAACACTCTCTGGACCTTGTCCAGCCACTACTTTGCTATAGCAGGGTCTGTAGTACCAACAAAATTCTCATCTCCAAATTTCCTCAGCTTGTCATACTTCCTCATCGATAGTTGTGGATGCGGCTATGGTGGCGATGGCTGCGGGTGTGGTTGCGGAAGCTACTGCTGAACTGGAGCTTGCCTCAAATAGCTCCACAATATGTCGTACCCAGCCCGGTGGAATCTCATCAGTTGTTGGTCTCACTAGCACATAAGCAGATGCCTCATCAACAGTCTCAGCTCTAGCTCAATCTCTACCCTCACCAGGAGCTACATTCTCTGCACTACCCTCTGCAAATTGATGCATTCGAGATGCCATAACTACCTATATTTGTAAACAAAGCAGAAATTGCCACATCAAAGATCATAAACTACCAATGCCAATGAATGTATCACAATTAAAACCATATTTAAAATCTCCATTTTCTCTCTCTAACAATCACCTAGGTCGAGAACCTCAAACCTATGCTTGGATACCAAATAAATGTAACACCCTTATACCTTATATACATATAATACATACACCTAGTATATGTAAAATATACATATACAGTATAAAATATCACAACCCGGTTTAATAAAAATTTTCTACATTTCCAATTTAAAATCCAAAACACTTTTAAATGTATAATTAAATAATAAATAAATGTTCGTTACAAATTATTGGTTCAAAAATATAGTTTTATCTGAAAATCTCTAAAAAAAATTTGCCAGAGTTTTGTCTGTAATTTGGACATTCCCAAATTACAACCAAACACAACTTGCATCAGAAAACATTCCCAAAAAAATTCATTCATACATTTCACCCATACTCCTCAATTTCTCCAAGTTTCTCAAAACATTTATACATATATGTATATATTTTTATCAAACCACATATACACCCATATTATAAAATTTTCAACCCATTCTTTATAACTTACAATATATATACATCAAAACATAATATAATATAGGTAATATCAAAATGCAATATAAAACATATACATGCTCCCTGTGTCTCTGATCTTTATGCCCACTATCAACTCTACAATGAAAATCTCAAATCTAGACCCGACCTAGTCTAAATGAACTCTCCAGCTCAACCGGATCTTCCCTGTCACCTGCTCGATGAGTTACAATCATGCTAAGCCAAAAGTCTAGCGGTACAAACCTTGATAACAATAAAATTATGAAATAATGCCAATGCATAATGCATTTATGCTATGTCACAATGTGGCATCCAAGCTCACTTTTAAACATATTCTTTCATCATTTAATAATTCACATAATAACAAGCACAAGCATGGGCCCAAAAGATCTAATAAGCCATTGAAATCCCAGAGTTACTGTTTTGGTCCAAATTGACACCATGTGTCTAGCCCCAAAGGCAGATCATAATAATTGCTCAAAAGCTAGCCCAAAAGGCAAATCATATTATAGTGATGCTAAACGTCTAGCCCTAAAAGCAAATCATAATAATTGCTCAAAAGCTAGGCCCGAAGGCAAATAATGAGGATAACCTCACAAGCATGTCGCCAAACATAGAACTCTAAAAATTGAATAACATACTAGGCACACAATTATTTCATATTCAATTTTTTCCTCATTTTTCATAAACAACTAAACACATTGCCCCATCTCTTATTATCAATTAGGCACATTTCCTTACTTTCTCATTTTTCTCATTTTTATCTATACCATTTCATTTTATTTCATCATATTTCAACATATCATCACAATGCATTATATTTTACATTAAAGCACATTACCCAAATATTTTCGGTAATTTCACATAATTCACATATAAATCACCTTTTATGCACTTTAGCCATTAACAATGGCTTTTCACAATACCTTTAATGCAAACATAACAAATCCTATTACCCAAACACTTTGGGTCATTTTCACATAACTCACATATTTCACATTTTACTCAATTTAGCCATTATCAATGGCTTTTCATAATGCATACAATGCATACATAATAAACCACATGTCATAGCTTACTGTTTATGAATGTTCAATGAGTTAAGTAGCTTAACACATTTTCCAACCAAAATGTGTTAAGCCTAAAAGTAATGCAAACATAATCAATTTATCCAAAGTTTGTACTTACCTCTAAAAGCAACCAAAAGCAAGCTTAAAAAAACCTCCAACCTTCTCTTCCAACTTGCCTTTCAACACTAGGATTGGGCAAATCAATTCTCCTCAATCCCTATACCAAATGTGATCATAAATAATCATTTATTATCACATTTAAAGGCATTTCCAATCTTAAACCATAGTTAAACATCATTCAAACTAAAACCCTAAAGTTAAGGCTAACATCACTTTAACTTTGGAAAACCATATTAAGTCATTCAATTTGGTGTTTTAAGTTTATTTATATTATTAAAAACATATAATAACATGTTTTAAACATTAAAATCAATCAATTCACCCACTTTGAAAAATCACTTTTCCAAAACCCTAAATCAACTCTTCCATTCTCAAACTCCAATCAAACTTAGCCAAATCCAACATTTGACTTCAAAATACTTGTTTATGGATCAAAACAAGACATTTGGAAATAAATTGAACAATTAAATCACATGATTTCACAACCCAAAAATTCCATAACACTAAATTCTCTCTCTTCACCAATCTTTACTCAAACTTAACCATTTCTTTATTCCAACCTTACAATCATTGTTAAATACTGAAAACAACTTCATACACACCAATTCAAACAATTAAATCATGCTACTTTACAAACCCAAATCACACATATTCTAAACTTCCATGAAAATCTAAAGAAAAAGTGAGTAAACTTACTAATTATGGAGGAAAACCTTAAAAATCCACATGAAGCTTGTTAAATCCTTCAATTAATGGAGTATGGAAGAAGCAAAATCTTAGGTACTTCGTCAATGGTGGGTCAGCCTAACCAAGAAGAAGAAAATGATGAAGAAGCTTATGATTTTCTCTTTCCTTCCATTCTCATTTTCCACCTTATATATATTATTTTAATAATTTTTAATTAATTAATAATTTATTTATTTAATTAAAATTCAAAAAATATATCTTCCATTAAAAATAATTTATTTTTGAATTATTGAAATAATTTTAAGTTTTCAAAGTTTATTTACCAAAATACCCCTTGACTTTGACTTTTCCTTTAAAACAGTCGACTTTTTTGCTGACTTTTATATATTATATTTATTTTACATATATATCATATATACATTCTAATTTTTCATTTAAAATCCTTCTGTTTTTATTTAAAATTATTTATTTATTTTATCTAATTTAATTTTAATTTATTTTATTTAATTTGTAAAAATTAGGGATTTTCAAAAATTAAGGATATTGCAAACCAAACTTAACCAAATCTATTATTTGACTTTAAAATCCTTATTTATGCATCAAAAAAACACATTTGGAACCAAATTGCACAATTGAAACACATGAACTCAAAAGTCCATATGTTCCATAACCTAATTTCTTTCTCTTCAACCAACTCAACTTAAACTCAATCATTTCTTCAATCCAACTTAAAAATCATTAATAAATTCATACAACCTCAATCAAGCAATTAAATCATTCTAATAGAAAATTCCAAACTCAACATATTCATATAACCATGGAATTTTAAAGAAAAAGTTGGAAAACTTACTATTTCAAGAGGAAAACACCAAAACATTACTTGAAACCTTGAAATCCTTTCAATTTTGAAAGCTTGGAAGATGAAAAACCTTGAGTTCTTTGGACATGGTGGTTTAGCCCCAACACGAAGAAGAAGAACATGAAGAAGACTTCAATTTTGTCCATATATAATATATTTTATTATATTTTTAATTAATTAATTATTTACAAAAACTATAAATTACATCTTCCATTCAATAATAATTTATTTTTAATTTATTTAAAGAATTTTAATTTTTTAAAGTATATTTATAATTATGCCACTTGACTATTGACTTTTCTTCTTAAAGTGTTGACTTTGAGTTAACTTTTGTATGTGTTATGTATATTTCATATATACATTTCATTTTCTCACTTAAAATCCTTTCTTTTCCCATTTAAATTATTTATTTAATTTATCCAGTTTAATTTTAATTTAATTTTTAAAAATTACGGATGTTATAATTCTCTCCCGCTAAAGAAAATTTTATCCGCAAAATTACCCTACATCAACTCTGAAACAATTGAGGATACTAGCTCTGCATCATCTACTCACTCTCCCATGTCGCCTCCTCAGTGACATAGTTTCTTGATGAAAAATATGTGCTATTGCAATGTTACCGCAAGTGCACGGGTCGATTAAGTAATAAAGTAGTGAGTAAGATATTATTCCACTGGGAACAAGGTCAATTACTAGTGCAAATTTCAACTGTTGTTTAGCAATCCAATAATTTTTATGCTGTTTAAAATAAAAGATGAATTACTTAATAAATTAAATTAGAGAAAAATTGAGTATTGTGCAAAAATATTTGATGATAGAAACACTATCCAGATATTGAATCTCGCTAGCATTAAAAATATTTATGAATATAAATTCAATTAAATCAAATAACAGAGATGAATTGGCATTCCTCTAAATTAGACTAAAACCTCTCTCAAGTGAGTTAATCCCTAATCACTAAGTAAAATGCTAGGAATCTCTTCTCAAGGATTATTAAATAGATCTTGCAATAGGAACAAGGAATTATAAACCAAAGGAGCTTGTGAGTCTACCTCTAACACTCCAATCAACCTTCAATCCTAATGAGAATTCTATTCATATCAAGCTTTCTCAAGTCATTAATATAAAAATTGCAACCAATTAATAAGCATGCTATTATCAATTGGAAATAAATAATTAAGAATCATAAGAATAAAACAACTCAATTAGATGATTTAATTTTTTTAAAAAAAAACTATTCAATCCATACAATAAAACTAGAGTTCATCAATATCCAGATAGAAATAATTTAACTCATGTTCATAACCAAAAAACCTGAATAAAAGAAATAAGTAAAAGAATTCAAAAAATCCATGATGAATGATTTGTGTTTCTTCACTTCAATCCTTGATTCTTGATTTAGATCTTGTATAAATTGGATCTTCACCTTCAATCTCAGTTGCCAAAACTCTCTTTCTTCTAAGGAAGTTGGCTCTAAGTGATAAAAACTGGATACCTAATTTGCACTTCAGTTCAAATTTTATACCCCAAAAATTTAGCCTAACAAGCCCAGTGACACAGCCATGCCTCTGGGCGTGTTGCCACTACTGTTTCTCAATGTTAATGATAAGGGAAATGACACACCTATGTCTCTGGGCATGTTGTAGCTATTGTAATGCTATATTCATGACATGGACAGTGACTCACCCATGTCCTTGGGTGTTTCGAACCTTCTATAAGGTGGGCGAATGACATGGTCATTGACACGCCCATGTCATTGGGCGTGTCACTTGAAGATTTTTCCCAAAATAGCTCTTTTCCTTGTCTTTCATCCATGATTCTGGCCTAAATGACCATAAGGCCTAAAAATGTAAAAGATTCTCAAAATCAACCCTATTAAGCACTTGAACAAACAAATCAAACTCAATTTGACAATAAATATACTAAGAAATAGGGGCAAAAATATCATCAATTATACACTTATCATTCCTCCAAAGAACTTTAACAAGTGGCACCTTCTTTTTTCTCAACTCTTTCACCTCTTGTGCCAAGATCGCCACTTGTTCTTCTTCGTAAGTCAGATCTAGACTCACCTTAATAGATTCCACTGAAAAATATGAGATGGGTCTAACCTGTATCTCCAAAGCATAGAGACATGAAAGACATTATGTATCATGTCTAACTTGAGCGGCAGAGCCAATCTATAACCCATTGGACCAAAACTCTTCAGTATCTCATATGGTTCTATGAAACTGTAGACCCTTAATTTTGAACCTAAGCTAGTCCGATCCCAATTAATAAAGGAAAAATTATATTTGATCTGGTTCCAAAAAGCCTAGACCTAGTTTATGGCCTTGACCTAGTTTTAATGAGTCGGTTCGGTTATGCAAGTCCTAAAAATAAATTGATTCGATTTATAAAGGTTTAAAACCTAGTTTATGGCTTTTATAAATCAAGTTTGGACTAAAATAAGTTGGTTTGATTTTAAAACCCTAAACCTAGTCCAATGTAACACCCCTATATCCCATATACGCACACTACATACAACCACATCTGTAATATATGTATACCGGATACAGGAATGTCACAGTCTATTTTAAAGCAAACCAATCTTTCAATTTAACAAGATAAGAAAACTTAAAACTTTTAAGTTATAGCATAAAACATAATAGATAAAACATTTATTTATTAAGCAGCAGAAAATGTAGCGGTGTATACATATATATACATCAATATCAA
This sequence comes from Garcia nutans, assembly GCA_947685225.1. Classification (NCBI taxonomy): domain Eukaryota; kingdom Viridiplantae; phylum Streptophyta; class Magnoliopsida; order Malpighiales; family Euphorbiaceae; genus Garcia; species Garcia nutans. Next base: position 5,867,058 of record CANTUV010000003.1, on the reverse strand, counting down.
TATTTACAAAATATAAAGTTTACACATGTTTAGCAGTTCGTCTCTGATCTTGAAGTCCAATAATCAAAACTCCACAAACCTATACTCAACTCGATCTAGCAGAACTCTCCGGTTCTAACCTGTCACCTGCGCGATGAACCACAATCGCGCTAAGCCATAGGCTTAGGGTTACAAACTATGATGACAATATGCTTCAACGTAATGTCAATGTCATACTTTTAAGAATTAGAAACAATACACAAGAATATCATATTTCATAACATTAAATTTTATTATATTATTCAATTGTTTCATCATTCATGATTCACATTTAAGCAAAGACAAGCATGGGCCTAAAAGAAACTAATATGTCATTCAACTTCCAGAGTTAATGTTTTAGTTCAATAATCACATTTATCAAGCCCTTAGGCAATTCATTATCACAATGAGAAACATCTCACATGTAACATCCCAACTAGGCTTCAAGGACTAGGCCCAACTAAGCTTCAAGGGGAGCTCAGCATCAACCCAACTTGGCTTCAAGGACCAAGCCCAACCCAGCTTCAAGGGAGTGTTACTTTTAGGCATGCCACCAATAACAAAACTCTAAAAATTGAATAACATATTAAGTACACAATTCTTTTATTACTTCATTATCAATTCCATTATCATTTGCTCATAATCATCTAGGCACAATGCCTCAATATTTCATTTGCATCATTATAGCCAACAATAATGGCTTCACATCTCATCATTAGGGTATACATAACCAATTGCATCGTACATACATTTTGAATGATCATTACATCTTTCACATTATGCAAATCATAGCATTAATCAAATGTATCAACAAAGTAATAGATTACTTAACACATTTACAACCAAATGTGTTAAGTCCCAAAGTGATGTAAATGTATGCAACCATGTAAGGTTTGTACTTACCTCAAGAGCAACTCACACCAATCTAACCACTTCCTCTTCCAAGAATCCTTCAACACTTGGATTCGAGCAACTCAAATCTCTTCGAAACCTATTCCAAAAGTGATTATACACACTCACTTAGAGATACACATAAGATAATAAGGATAAGAACTAACTAGGGCAACCTCTACACATGACACGCTCAACAACACGGGCGTGTCCTGATCGTGCCCTAAACCCACAACACAAAAGTTTTGACACGCTCAGTGACATGGGCGTGTCACTGGCAGTGTCAATCCTCCCTCAACACAATGGCTATGACACGCTTAGTGACATGGGCGTATCACTGGACGTATCAATCCACCAACAACACAGTAGCTATGACACGCTCAGTGACATGGGCGTGTCACTGGATGTGTCAATCCACCAACAACACAGTAGCTATGACACACTCAGTGACATGGGCATGTCACTGGACGTGTCAATACTACTCCAACATAGAACTTGTGACACGCTTAGTGACATGGGCATGTCACTAGTCATGTCACCCATCCAGAAAGCATAACTATTGACACACCCAAAGACTTGGCTGTGCTCATGGGCGTGTCAGGCCAAAAATCCTGATTCCGACACCAACAAAACCACATCCAATAAACATCTTACTTAACTCTTTTCCACTCTAAACAATCTTACCCAAAACCATCAATAAATCATACTAAACTTGCATAAACACCAAAACAACACAATACATACATCAAACACCAACCACAACCATAATCACAACTCAACCCACACAATCCACAACACTTATTTTCTTTCACCAAATTTAACCTTTCCTTTAAACCAACCCCAAAATCAAAACCAATAAGACCAAACACTCTCAAATACACCACAATTAACATACATATCTCAACAACAACCATACACCAAGCTCAACACACAAATTCAAAAGAAAACCAAGAAAACAAGTTGAAAACTTACCATAAATGATGAAAATCCTTCAAACTCCAACTTATCTTGAGTTTGGAAAAACAAAATCTCTCTCTCCCTCTTATCAATAGTGGTGGCCAGCTAACCCAAAAGAAGGAAGAAGAAGATGAAGAAAGAAGAGCAAAGTCAACCTTTAATAACCACTCAAGCTCTCTTTAAATCTCAACCAACCAATTTTAATAATAAAATATATAAATATCCTCTTCCATTTAATTTAATTTCCATTTTAAAATAATCAATAAATCTCATTTGACCAACTAATGAGTTGACTTGTATATGTTGTATATATCTCTATATATACAACATATACACACTTCTCTTCTCCTCTCTTACTACTTAAATATAAATATACTTTATATTATTTAATCCAATTACAACAATAAGCATTCCAGAAATTTTAGGGTATAGTTTGGGATATTACAATTCTCCCCCTCTATAAATAAATTTCATCCTCGAAATTACCTGTTCTCAAGTCTGAAACAGCTGGGGATACTGTTCTCACATCACTTGTTCACTCTTACAAGTTGCCTCTTCTCTAACATGATTCTTCCAAAGAACCTTCACGAGTGGCACTTTCTTATTTCTCAACTCTTTTACTTCATGTGCCAAAATAGCAACTGGTTCTTTTTCAAAAGTCAGATCTGGACTCACCTCATTGGATTCTACTGATAGAATGTGAGATGGGCCTGATCTGTACCTCCGTAGCATAGAGACATGGAAGACATTGTGAATTCTATCCAATTCAGGTGGCAAAGCAAGTCGATAAGCAACTGGTCCAACTCTCTCCAATACTTCATAAGGTCCAATAAATTAAGGACTCAGCTTCCCTTTGCGGCCAAATCTCAAAATCCTTTTCCAAGGAGACACTTTCAAAAATACTTTATCTCCAACATTGAACTCTATGTCTCTCCTCTTCAAATCTGAGAAAGATTTATGTCATTCTAAAGCTGCTTTCAACCGATCCCGAATTATCTTCACTTTCTCTTCTGTTTCCTTAATCAAATCGGGACCAACCAACTTGCCTTCTCCAACCTCATTCCAACATAGAGGCGTCCTGCATCTTCTACCATACAATGCTTCATAAGGTGCCATTCTAATACTAGATTGATGACTGTTGTTATAAGCAAATTCCATCAATGGCAAAAATCTATCCCAACTTCCAGAGAAATCAATGACACAACTTCTCAACATATCCTCTAAAATCTATATCACTCTCTCTGACTGCACATATGTCTGAGGATGGAAAGTAGTGCTAAAATGCAACTGAGAACACAAAGCATTATGCAAACTCTTCCAAAATCTTGAAGTAAACCTGGGATCTCGATCAGACACCAAAGAAATTGGGACTCCATGCAATCTCACAATCTCACTAATATACAGCTCAGCTAACTTCTCTAGAGAATAGTCCATTCTAACTGGAAGAAAATGAGTTGTCTTCATCAATCGATCAACAATCACCCAGATTGCATCATGCTTCTTATGATTCAACGGCAAACCAGTCACAAAATCCATCGTCACACATTCCCATTTCCACTCTGGCACTGATAAAGGTTGGAGCAACCCTGTTGGAACTTGATGTTCAGCTTTCAATCTTTGACAAGTGAGACATTTGTATACAAACTCTGCTATGTCCCTCTTCATACCTGACCACCAATAATGTTGCTTCAAATCATGATACATCTTAATACTCATAGGGTGCATAGCAAAAGCCAACTGATGTGCTTCCTCTAAAATAATCTTTTTCAATCTTGCATCATTAGGAACACACAATCTATCTTTGTACCAAAGACTGCCATCATCTCTTAGAAGAAAATCTCAGCTCTCCCCCTTTTGACAATCTAACACAACTTTCCAATTTTCTCATCAGCCAACTGAGCCTCTTTAATCTGATCCAACAACACCGGTTTCAATTGCAAATGAGCTAACAAAGCACCATCATCACATGATTCAAACTAGCATGCAACGCTCTCAATTCAACAAGCAACGGGAGTGAATAAGCAGTCAAACCTTCTAAAGACTTCCGACTCAAAGCATCAACAACAACATTTGCCTTACCGGGATGATAGTCAATCAAACAGTCATAGTCTTTGATCAACTCCAACCACTGTCTCTGCCGAAGATCCAGCTCTCTCTGAACCCCCAAATATTTCAAACTCTTGTGATCTGTATAGATGAAACACTTCTCCCCATAAAGATAAAGTTGCCAAATCTTTAATGCAAAAACTATGGCTGCCAACTCCAAATCATGCGTCGAATAATTAAGCTCATGCGGCTTCAACTGCCGAAAAGCATAAGCTATGACTCTACCCTCCTGCATCAAAACACAACCTAAACCATTATGTGAAGCATCACTGTAAATCACATATTGTTTATCTTCTACATGCAAGGTAAGAACAGGAGCTTGAGTCAACATCTCTTTCAACTGCTCAAAGCTAGCTTGACACTGATCTGTCCACACAAATCTAACTTCCTTTCAAAGTAATCTGTTGAGTGGAGTAGCTATCAAAGAAAAACCCTTCACAATAATAGCTTGTCAAACCCAGAAAACTTCTAACTTCAGTCACTGACTTCGGTGGACTCCAATTCAAAATGGCCTCAACTTTACTCGAATCAACTCTTATACCATCTGCTGACACCACATGACCGAGAAAAGTTACTTGATCAAGCCAAAACTCACACTTTGACAGCTTAGCATACAACTGCTTCTCTCTCACAGTCTGCAATACAATCCGTAGATGCTTATCATTATCCTCCTTATTATGCGAATACACCAAAATATCATCAATAAAGACCACCACAAACTGATCTAGATAGGGTATAAACACCCTATTCATCAAATCCATAAAAACTGCTGGTGCATTCGTTAATCCAAAAGGCATCACCAAAAACTCATAATGCCCATACCTTGTACGAAAAGCTATCTTAGATACATCTTCAGCTCTGACTCTCAACTGATGGTGCCCTGATCTCAGATTAATCTTGGAAAACACTGCTGCTCCCTTCAATTGATCGAAGAGATCATCTATCCTAGGCAAAGGATACTTATTCTTGATGGTCACCTTATTCAATTGCCTATAATCAATGCACAGTCTTAAAGTACCATCCTTCTTCTTCACAAACAAAATAAGAGCTCCCCACGGAGACACGCTGGAGTGAAAAAACCCTTTATCTAACAACTCCTACAACTGCACCTTCAATTCTCTCAACTCAGCAGGTGCCATTTGATAAGGAGTAATAGAGATAGGAGTGGTACCAGGTAACAAATCGATACCAAACTCAACCTCTCTCTTAGGGGGTAACCCTGACAACTCCTCAAGAAAAACATCTGGGAATTTCACAACTGTGGGTATACTATCAAGTTGAGAACCCACTACTCTGGTATGTACAACATGAGCAAGATAAGCATCACACCCTTTGTAATATCCCGAGATATACCTTAAAAGTTTTGGAGGAGTTGTTGTATTTGGATTTAATGTATATGTGATGTATATGTATATGTCTAATTGTAATATCCCTAAGTGTGCCTAGAAGTTATGATAATATTGTTATAATTGATTTGAATGTGTAATTGATAAGTGGTATATTTGTATAGGGTTTGGTTGAATGGTAAAAGTATTTGAGAGAAATGAATATGTGTATTTGCAAAGGAAAGAATTGTATAGAGAGAGATAGTGTATATGTTGGGTATATGGCAATATATATGACATATATGTTGGTCAAAGTGCTTAGTCAAGGGAAGAAGATATTTAAATTGTTGAATGTGAAATTACCAAAATGGGCAAGAGCTTGTAAAGAGAATTAAAATGTGTATGAGGGTAAGATAGTAATTTTCTTTTGGAGGAGTATTTAATGCCTATTGACTTTGTGTTTTCTTCATCATTTCTTCTTCTTTTTCCTTGTGTGGCCGGCTCACCTAAGACAAAGGAAAGCAAGAGAGTAAAAGAAGGGTTTGATGTTCTAAGCTCCAAAGTTGAGAGAGATTCCAAGTAACCAAGTTGGAATTTCAAGGAATTTCATCATTTTGGTAAGATTTCTCTTGTTTGCTTTGGTTCTTTTTGAAGTTGTGTATGGATTGAGTTAGGTTTATGGATAGTATGATTAAGTGTGTTTGTGTATGGTGTGTGTAAAAGTGTTGAAATGGAATTAAAGATAAGAAGCTAGGTTGGTGTTGGTGATGGAAGAGTAAGAGTTGTGTTTAGTGAATTTTTTTCTGTTTTACAATTAGTAAGGGCTGTGACTTGTATGATTTTTAATTAATTATAGAAAAATATTCTTAAAGTGAATTTTGGATATGTTGTTTCTTAGTGAGTCTAGTATTTGAGAAAAATAATTTGGAACCACGTTGATTGAATTTGATTTATGGAATTCACAAAGTTCAGAACTGCTGCCAGGATGCAGGGCAATTGGGGCAGTCTGGTTAGGTGAACTATTTGACCAAGATTTTGTGTTCAGTTTGATCTGAAATTTTAAAGGAATGATTTTAAGATACAAAACTAAATTCTGTAAAAATTTTAGAATTTTTAGTCAAGTAGATTATTTTATACAATTTTTCAAAATAAGGATAAAATGGAGTCTTAAACCAGAATGTACTATTCATATGGTCATTTTGCTAATATTCCTTTTGGATTAGATTGTGAAGAGGTTGAATTGCCCTAACCGTGTCCCTCAAGTGGTGCTGCCCGTGTCCCTCAAAGGTTTTGAAGAGATTGGGTTGCATTAACCTAAATGTGGAGAATTCTTGGAAAGAAAAGAAATGTATAGATTGATGGGACTAGTTCTTGAGGTAAGTACCAATACATATGATTGTATTTAATTACATAATTTGAGGCTTAACACATTTGTTTGCAAATGTGTTAAGTGATCTATTATATTGTTAACATAATTGGACTAAGGTGATGATTGAATGATGTGAAGGATGTGAAGATCATTAACAAGGTAAGCATAAACCCTATTTGATTGTATATCCTTATATGTCTTTGAACATTAACACATTGGGATGAAAGTGTTAAATAAGCTATTATATTGTGAATGTAAATGAAGAATATATATAAAGGATGAAATATGAAATGGGAAAGGTAGGAAGAAATGAGGATCATTCTTAAGGTATGTGCAATTTGTTATGATAAATGCTCTAGTAATGAATGATGTTAATGTGTTTTGAGAAGTGAGAAAATGTCATGTTATATGCATTGTGAATCTTGTGTATGGCAATGTATTATATGAATAATATACTTTGAAATGTGATATCAATGATGCTATATGTATCATATGGATTGAGATATGATATGATATGAAGCCATTGTGATTGGCTATGATAATTCAATTGAAAGAGATAAGGCATGTTGGCCTAATTGATGATGAGATTGATAATGAAATAATAAATGAATTGTTTGTTTAATATGTTATTCAGTTTCAGAGTTCTGGATTTGGGTGGCATGCCTAAGAAATGATGAAAGGTAACAGTCTTGCCGGGTTGAGGATCTCCTCATATGTGTTGAGTTGATGGTCCAAGAGACTGGGTCTGTTACACTATGAGAATTGTGAATATGAGATATATGATTTGTAACAGTCTTGCCGGGTTGAGGATCTCCTCATATGTGTTGAGTTGATGGTCCAAGAGACTGGGTCTGTTACACTATCCATGGATAGAGAGACATGTATATACATTGCCTACGGGCGTGATGATTGTGACTATGAACCAAAGCAGTAACTCTGAACTTTGAATAACATATTAGTGTTTTGGGACCGAGTCTGTCTTTATTGTCAATGTGAAATGCAAGTATTGAAATATTGATTGTGAGTATTAATAATGAATTATGCTTGGTGAATTGTGAATAATATAATGTTATTAAGTGTAATATGTAAATGAATTGTGGTTGATGATAAAGGTTGTCTTTATTGGAAATATGATTTATGATTTGTATGATATGTAAATTGTGTATTGCAATAATGAGTGTATGATATGTAATGTGTGTATTGCAATAATAATTGGTATGATATGTAAAGTGTGTATTGCAATAATGGTTGGTGTGGTATATATATAATGTAGGGGTATTAATATATTGGTTTTGAGTATTGGTGATGCATTGGGGTTGGTGATAATATTATGTATATATATACATCATATATGAAATTAGCTAGGATATATTAAAGATAAAATTAAAAAGAAAAGAAGATATGATAAGAACTAATTATATATTGAATCGATGTATCATTATATATCAATACTTCTATACTATATGTTTATATTTTATATTTGGACTACTAAGCTCTCGGGCTTAGCGCGGGTGTTTATTCGCGCAGGTATATAGATGGAAGATATGAAGTCTTTTGTTATGCCACAAGAAGAGTAAAGTTTGTCGAGACCAACTAGAGGGTAATGCATACATGTATAAATTTTAATTATGATGTATTTCTGACGAGAGAGTATTTATATGTATAAATGAAGTTTTAGTAAAGATAATGATTTTGTAAATGTTATTTAAATTAATGTATTATGGTTTGAACTCTGTTATAAATATTTTAAAAGGTAACGAAAAGTGACATCCTTATACTTTATATATTTACTGTATGTATACTAGGTATACGCATAGTACTTATATAGGGTATCGGGGTGTTACAATTGTTCTTTTTAACTGTAACGACCCTCCCCGACCAGGTCGGCTGCCCGGCCCACTAGTGGCTTACGGCCCGGCCTTTTCACCACCTGGGCACGGAGTCTGCAGGAGGCAAGCGATCGCTACAGTACTGGACAGCCCTCGCGGCCCACCCAGCAGGATTTGTTTATTTGGCTCCATAAGGAGTCGCCTCCCTGGATCGAACCCCTGACCTCCCACTTAAGAGAGCCAGCGAGAACCATCCAGTACCATTTCTGCTACTAGCAGAAATGGTACTGGATGGTTCTCGCTGGCTCTCTTAAGTGGGAGGTCAGGGGTTCGATCCAGGGAGGCGACTCCTTAGGGAGCCAAATAAACAAATCCTGCTGGGTGGGCCGCGAGGGCTGTCCAGTACTGTAGCGATCGCTTGCCTCCTGCGGACTCCGTGCCGAGGTGGTGAAAAGGCCGGGCCGTAAGCCACTAGTGGGCCGGGCAGCCGACCTGGTCGGGGAGGGTCGTTACACCCTTTTTGAATCAACTTCCTAACTGCAACAGCTGAAACAAACAAGGATGCAATATGTCTCTGCTCACTAGATACCATCACACTTTTACCATCACGAGTTCTCAGGGTAACACACTTCTTTTGACAGTCTACCATAGCCCCATGCTTAGACAACCAATCCATGCCTAAGATCAGATCATACTCTTTAAAAGGCATTTTAATCAAATCACCAAGAAACTCCTCATCTTGCACCACAACTGAACTATCTCGGTGCACCTTGCTAACTACCACACTATGCCCTAAAGGATTTGTCACCAAGACATCAAATCCTAGGGACTCGGAATGCAATTCAATCACAGGCAAGATAGATGCACTTATGTGTGAGTGAGTGGATCCTGGATCAATAAAAGCAAGAACTGAAATGCCAAATAAAGAAAATGTACCCGTAATGACTGCTGAAGCATCCAGCTGCCTCTGCATCACATACACTCGCTAAGATGGCCCAGCCTCATCTGGTCTACTGCCTCTGGATGTAGAGCCTCTTCTCTAACTAATCCCAGGTCAACCACCTCAACTGAAACCTCTGCCCCCTTCGACCTCCTCTGCTGACACTAGGTCGAGAAACTGCAGTATATGCCTGCCTGTCCTCCTGTATCTCGGGACAATCTCTGATGAAATGATTCGGTGACCCACACCTAAAACATACTCTTGGTCCACCCGTCTTCCAGCAAGCACCCCCATGTGCCCTACCACAATGGACACTTGTAGGTGGAATAGACCTCTGAACCACCGGAGTCGAAGCACTAGCTACAGAAACTGTAGGTCTTGGTCTCTGCCTCTGATACTGAACTGACCTACTAGGCTACCTCTGACTCCTACTGAACCTTGGAACAAAACTTCCTCTACCTCTCTTCATAGATGAAGAACTTGCCTCAAATTGGGGTCTCCTAACTCTAATCTCCTCCTCTGTAGCAGCTGCTGTAATACCCTGTGCTCTCTCAACACTTATGGCTGCTACAACCAACTGAGAAAAATCTTAGTACTGGGAACCACTAACAATACACATAATAGAGGGCCTCAACCCCTCCTCAAATCTCCTACACCGGTCTATCTCATCTGAAATAATCCCACCGGCATAGTGACTCAACCGGATGAACTCAATCTCATATTCTGTCACTGTCCGGTTATCTTGTCTCAGACTCAAAAATTCCATCTTCTTAGCATCCTTATACTCCCTCAGAGTATACTTCTGCTCAAACTCCCGCAGAAAATCACCATAAGACAAGGTCAATGGATCATCCATGGCATGTGGAACCGTCTTCCACCAATTATAAGCATCTTTCTGCAAAAGTGATCAAGCATAATCAAATTTCTCTTCAGAAGTAGCTTGCAGCTGAATGAATACCCTCTGAACTCTATCCAACCATTGCTCAGCTACTGCAGGATCTATAGTACCAAAGAAATCTTTAGCCCCAAACTTTCTTAATATATCATACTACCTCACCGGTACTTGTGGCGGCGGCTACACTGGAGCTTGCCTCAACAATTCTACCACATGCTGTAACCAAAATGGTGAAATCTCATCAGCAGCTGGTCTCTCTGGCACAGGAGCAGGTGCCTCTCCCTCTCTCTCAACCTTAGCTTCAGCTCTACCCTCTTCAGGAGCTACACTCTAAGCACTACCCTCTATAGACTGACATGACTGAGACACCATCACTACCTATATCTGCAAACACAGCAGAATATACCTCATCAAAGATCAGAAACTGCCAGTGCCAAAGCATGTATCTTATTCAAAAACCATATTTAAAATTCAAAATTTTCTTTTTCTTATAATTCACCTAAGTTGAGAATCTCAAACCTAGGCTTTGATACCAAAATAGTTGTAACACCCCTATACCCCATATACGCATACTAAATACAACCACATATGTAATATACATATACCGGATACAAGAATTTCACAGTCTATTTTAAAGCAAACCAATCTTTCAATTTAACAAGATAAGAAAACTTAAAAAATTTAAGTTATAGTATAAAACATAATAGGTAAAACATTTATTTATTAAGCAGCGAAAAATGTAGCGGTATATACATATATATACATCAATATCAATATTTACAACATATAAAGTTTATACATGTTTGGCAGTTCGTCTCTGATCTTGAAGTCCAATAATCAACACTCCACAAACCTATACTCAACTCGGTCTAGCAGAACTCTCCGGTTCTAACCTGTTACCTGCGCAATGAACCACAATCGCACTAAGCCACAGGCTTAGTGGTACAAACTATGATGACAAGATGCTTCAATGTAATGCCAATGTCATACTTTTAAGAATTAGAAACAATACACAAGAATATCATTTTTCATAACATTACATTTCATTATATTATTCAATTGTTTCATCATTCATGATTCACATTTAAGCAAAGACAAGCATGGGCCCAAAAGAAACTAATATGTCATTCAACTTCTAGAGTTAATGTTTTGGTTCAATAATCACATTTATCAAGCCTGTAGGCGATTCATTATCACAATGAGAAACATCTCACATGTAACATCCCAACTAGGCTTCAAGGACTAGGCCCAACCAAGCTTCAAGGGGAGCTCAGCATCAACCCAACTTGGCTTCAAGGACCAAGCCCAACCCAGCTTCAAGTGAGTGTTACTTTTAGGCATGCCACCAATAACAAAACTCTGAAAATTGAATAACATATTAAGCACACAATTCTTTTATTACTTCATTATCAATTCCATTATCATTTTCTCATAATCATCTAGGCACAATGCCTCAATATTTCATTTGCATCATTATAGCCAACAACAATGGCTTCACATCTCATCATTAGTGTATACATAACCAATTGCATCGTACATACATTTTGAATGATCATTATATCTTTCACATTATGGAAATCATAGCATTAATCAAATGTATCAACAAAGTAATAGATTACTTAACACATTTACAACCAAATGTGTTAAGTCCTAAAGTCATGTAAATGTATGCAACCGTGTAAGATTTGTACTTACCTCAAGAGCAACTCACACCAATCTAACCACTTCCTCTTATAAGAATCCTTCAACACTTGGATTAGAGCAACTCAAATCTCTTAAAAACCTATTCCAAAAGTGATTATACATACTCACTTAGAGATACACATAAGATAATAAGGATAAGAACTAACTAGGGCAACCTCTACACATGACACACTCAACAACACGGGCGTGTCTTCACCGTGCCCTAAACCCACAACACAGAAGCTTTGACACGCTCAGTGACATGGGCGTGTCACTGGCCGTGTCAATCCTCCCTCAACACAGTGGCTATGACACGCTCAGTGACATGGGCGTGTCACTGGACGTGTCAATCCACCAACAACACAGTAGCTATGACACGCTCAGTGGCATGGGCATGTCACTGGATGTGTCAATCCACCAACAACACAGTAGCTATGACATGCTCAGTGACATGGGCGTGTCACTGGACGTGTCAATACTACTCCAACACAAAAGTTTTGACATGCTCAGTGATATGGGTGTGTCACTGGTCGTGTCACCCATCTAGAAAATATAACTATTGACATGCCCAAAGACTTGGCCATGCTCATGGGTGTGTATGGCCAAAAATCCTGATTCCGACACCAACAACACCACATCCAATAAACATCTTACTTAACTCTTTTCCACTCCAAATAATCTTACCCAAAACCATCAATAAACCATACTAAACTTGCATAAACACCAAAACAACACAATACATACATCAAACACCAATCACAACCATAATCACAACTCAACCCACACAATCCACAACACTTATTTTCTTTCATCAAATTTAACCTTTCCTTCAAACCAACCCTAAAATCAAAACCAATAAGACCAAACACTCTCAAATACACCACATTTATACATACATATCTCAACAACAACCATACACTGAGCTCAACACACAAACTCAAAAGAAAACCAAGAAAACAAGTTGGAAACTGACCAAAAATGATGAAAATCCTTCAAACTCCAACTTGATCTCTTGAAACACCCTTCAATCTTGAGTTTGGAAGAACAAAATCTCTCTCTCCCTCTTATCAATAGTGGTGGCCGACTAACCCAAAAGAAGGAAGAAGAAGATGAAGAAAGAAGAGCAAAGTCAACCTTTAATAACCACTCAAGCTCTCTTTAAATCTCAACCAACCAATTTTAATAATAAAATATATAAATATCCTCTTCCACTTAATTTAATTTCCATTTTAAAATAATCAATAAATCTCATTTGACCAACTAATGAGTTGACTTGTATTTGTTGTATATATCTCTATATATACAACATATACACACATCTCTTCTCCTCTCTTACTACTTAAACATAAATATACTTTATATTATTTAATCCAATTACAACAATAAGCATTTAAGAAATTTTAGGGTATAGTTTGGGATATTACATCCGATTTATCACTTAATAAATGTAATTCAATTTTAAAGCATAAAAATAAGCCAGACCGGACCAAAACAGCAAAACTATGACGAATTGGCTCAGCCAATTCGCCATGGAGAGCTTTCATAGTGAATTGGCAATTTTTTAATTCGCCATGGAGGGCCTTCATGGTGAATTGGCAATTTCTAATTTGCCATAGATGGCTTACCATGGCGACTTGGCAATTCCCAATTTTCCATAGTCCAACTAATCCAATTTTAATTCGGCTTATTAATTCCTTAATTAAGATGGACATTGTTTAGGCCATCAGATTAAGTTTTTGGGTTTAATTTTAAACCTAATTATACCTATAAATACTGATGTTTAACATTAAAACATGCATCAATAATTGTGAAGAACAGAACCAGCAATTAGCATGGTTTAACAAAAGCAACACAGAAGGAACAATCAGGCAATCTCTAGTCAAAAACTTCAATTGATCCTGGCAGGCAGTAGCAGAGAGCTTGTTTCAATTCATTAACTTTGGTGGAACCAACAACGGAGGTTTGTCTTCAATCATTGAATCCATTTACATTTACAGTGCCTTCATCTATTGATTTACAATTTATTTCAACATACAATAAGTGTGTTTCTTTTGAAAAACATTAATCAATGATTTGGAGGATTATTGTAATCAAAAGTTAATTTGATCTCAGTTTCCATGAAGAATATTGACAATTTGTTTGAACCCAGTAAACCTCAACCAAACTTCAAAACATCAAAACCCTAAACATCTAGTAAACCTCAACCTTAATTCCCAAAACCAAAACACCCAAGCCATAACTATCCACTAACCTAATCCAAGACCTTAAATCCTAAATACCCAGTAGCCACCCTAAACCTTGTCTCTTAAAACCAAATCCTAAATCCAAAACCCTAAAACTCAAACCCTAACTTACAAAATGCTAAAACTTAAACCCTAACTTCCAAAGCCCAACCCTAATCTATTACTCTTATGCCTCAAACACCTAAACCCTAATTTCTAAGCATATTTAGTAAGCCTAATCCAGTAACCAAATTTCTAAAGCCTAGACCTAAAATGAATTTCAATTTCCTTAAACCCTAATTCCAAATGTCATAACCCTAATTCCTCAAAATCCTAATTCCTCAAAACCTTAATTCGTTAAAACCCTAATTCCTTAATTTAATCCCAAACATCTAATGAACCTTAATCTATTCCCAAAATAGGAAAAAAAAACCCTAATTCAAAGTTTAAGCCCTAATTTTGTACATTTAAATATTTAATTTATGATTGAGCCTTAGTTTTGATTATTTAATTTATTATTATATGTTTATGATTCATTTTATTTGATTTACAAATGGATGATTTATTATTGTGGATGTTTGCATAATTTAATTTGCTTAATTAATTATTTGTTTGATTTCTTCAATTGTAAAAAACATGTTTCCACTTTGTGGGTGCCTAAGTTTTTATCATATAATTTAAGTTATTTAAATTTCTAGATTAATGAAGAAGGATATGTTTCCACCTTTTAGTGGGTATCCTATTTATTTTATTTTAGGCATTGGACATGGTTGTAAGGGCATGTTTCCATCTTGTATGGATGCCCATTTATTGCTTTTATTCTTAACATTACTTTGATTTCAATACAATAATGTTTTATTTAATTGTCGCAAGTAGTATGGATAATTTTGTAATAACTAAGAGTTTTATAATATTTAGACCTGAAAAGGAGGTCGGTTCCAATGAACTGGGAGCTGTAGGGGTACTGGGTCATTCTCACCTTCCCCACGCATACCCAACTTTTCAAACCCAACAAGGAATTGGGCATTTCTTAGGAATCGAGTCATCCACCTCTTTCTTTTTCCCGGGTGACGACTCCATTTTCTTTGGGTTTAGACTCGTGTTCTCTAAAGCCCTAAGCCTAATAGTGCCGAAGTAGCAAGAATAATTCCACGTGGGAGTGGGGGTGACAATCCCTGCTCACAGAAATGAGGGCTCAAGTTCCATTTTCGACCAAACCTTAAAATGTTCTGCTACGGAGAAACCTTCAAGAACACCTTATCTCCTGCACTGAACTCTATATCTTTCCTTTCCAAATCTGTATAAGATTTCTATTATTCTGAAGCTGCTTTCAGCCGACCCCAAATTGCCTTCACTTTCTCTTCTGTTTCCTTTATCAAATCGGGACCAACCAGTTTACCTTCTCTAGCCTCATTCTAACATAAAGGTGTCATGCACTTCCTGTCATGAAAGGCCTCCTAAGGTGCCATCCCAATACTGGACTGATGATTATTGTTATAAGCAAATTCAAACAGTGGCAAGAATCTGTCCTAGCTCCCAGTGAAATCAATGATACAACTCCTCAACACATATCCTCTAGAATCTATATCACTATCTCTTAATGCCCATCTATCTGAGGATGGAAAGCAGTACTAAAATGCAATCAAGCATCCTGCAAACTTCTCTAAAATCTCAATGTAAAACAGAGATCTCGGTCTGACACTAAAGAAACTGGGACTCCATGCAACCTCACTATCTCACTGATATACAGCTCAGCCAACCTCTCAAGTGAGTAGTCCATCTAAATTGGAAGATAAAGAGCTATCTTTGTCACCTGATCAACTATCACCTAGATTGCATCATGCTTCTTCTAGGTCAAAGGCAGTCCAGTCAAAAAATTCATTATCACTCGCTCCCATTTCCACTTTGGCACTGATAATGGCTGCAGTAATCCTGAAGGAACTTGGTGCTCAACCTTCACTCTCTAGCAAGTGAGATATCAGGATAAAAATTCTGCTATAGCCCTCTTCATACCTGACAACCAATAATGTTGCTTCAAATCATTATACATCATAGTACTACTAGAGTGCATAGCATAGAGTGACTGATGTGCTTCCTCTAGTATCTTCCTCTTCAATCTTGCATCATTAGGAATGCATAGTCTATCTTTGTACCACAAACTGCCATCATCTCTCATATGAAAATCTCAACTCTCCCCCTTTCGGCAATCCATCACAATCTTCTGGATTTCCTCATCTGCCAACTGGGCTTCCCTAATCTACTCCAACAAAACTGGCCTCAACTGCAACTGAGCCATCAATGTACCATCATCACATGACTCAAATCTGGCATGCAGCGCTCTCAACTCAACAAGCAATGAGAGTGAAAAAGCAGTCAAACCTGCCATGGACTTTCGACTCAAGGCATCCGCAACTACATTCGCCTTGCTAGGATGATAATCAATCAAATAGTCATAGTCTTTAATCAACTCTAACCACCATCTCTGTCTCAAATTCAGCTCTCTCTAAACACCCAGATACTTCAAAATCTTGTGATCAGTATAAATAAAATATTTTTCCCCATACAAGTAATGTCGCCAAATCTTTAAAACAAAAATTATGGCTGTTAACTCCAAATCATGAGTCAGGTAATTCAACTTATAAGGCTTCAACTGTCGAGATGCATAAGCAATGACTCTATGCTCCTACATTAGAACACAACCTAAACCACTATGTGAAGCATCACTATATATCACATAAGGTTTACCTTCCACAGGCAGGGTAAGGATAGGAGCCTAAGTCAACATCTCCCTTAACTGCTCAAAACTCACTTGACACGATCTATCCACACAAATCTAACCCCTTTTCGAAGTAATATGATGAGTGGTGTAGCTATCATAGAAAAACCCTTCACAAACCAATGACAATAGCCTGCCAATTCCATAAAACTTCTAACCTCTGTCATAGTCTTCCATGGACTCCAATTCAAGATAGCCTCAACTTTACTCGGATCAACTCTAATACCCTCTGCTGAAACCACATGATAGAGAAAAGTTACCTGATCGAGCCAAAACTCACAATTAGATAGCTTGGCATATAAATGCTTCTCCTCAAAGGTTGTAGTATAATCCGTAGATGCCTATCATGATCCTCCTCATTGTGCGAATACACCAGAATATCATCAATGAAAACCACTACAAATAGATCTAAGTATGGTCTAAACACCATATGCATCAAATCCATAAATGTTGTTGGTGTATTCGTTAATCCAAAAGGCATCACCAAAAACTCATAATGCCCAAACCACATGCGAAAAGCTATCTTGGGTACATCTACATATCTAACTCTCAATTGATGATACCCTAATCTCATATCAATCTTAGAGAATATTGCTGCTCCCTTTAACTGATCAGAGAGATCATCTATCTGAGGTAAAGGATACTTTTTGACCATGGTCACCTTATTCAACTGCCTATAATAATACAAAATCTCAAGATTCCATCCTTCTTCTTTAGAAACAAAATAGGTGCTCCCTGTGGAGACACACTAGGGCGGATGAACCTTTTATCAAGCAACTCCTACAACTGCACCTTCAACTCCTTTAACTCTGCAAGTGTCATCCGATATGGGGTAATGGAGATGGGAGTGTTACCAGGCATCAGATCAATACCAAACTCCACCTCTCTCACAGGAGGTACCCCTGGCAACTCATCAGGAAAAATAACTGGAAACTCAACAACTGTAGGTATACTATCAAGCTAGGACCCCACTACTTCGGTAACTACAATATGAGTAAGGTATGCCTCACATCCCTTCCGAATCATCCTTCTAGCTGAAATAGTAGAAATAAACATGGATGAAAGATGTCTCTGCTCACTAGATACCACTACCTCTCTACCATCACGTATTCTCAGGGTCACATGTTTTCGCTGATAGTCTATTATAGTCCCATGCCCGGATAACTAATCCATGCCCAAAATCAGATCATACTCCCTAAAAGGCATCTCAATCAGATCACCAAGAAACTCCTCATCCTGAACAACAACTAGACTATCTCGGTGCCCCATGCTAACTACAACACTATGCCCTAAAGTATTTCTAACCAAAACATCAAATCCTAGAGACTCCAAATGCAAATCACTCATATGTAGTATGGATACACTGATGTATGAATGAGTTGACCCAGGGTCTAACAATGCATGAACTGAAGTATCGAATAAAGTAAAAATACTAGCTATGACAGCTGAAGCATCTGACTGCCTCTGCATCACATAAACCCACTGTGATGGCCCTACATCCTCTGGTCTACTCCCAGCAATAGAACCTCCTCTCTAAGCAGACCCTGATTGACCACCTCTACCAAAACCTCTGCCACCATAACCCCCTCTGACACTGAGTCAAGAAGTTGTTGTAATTGTATGTCTGTCATCTGGTGGCTCTGGATAGTTTCTGAGAAAATGGTATGGTGATCCACATCTATAACATATTACTAGTGCACCAATCCTCCAGCAGACACCTCCATATGCCCTATCATAATGAACACATATAGGTGGAGCAAGCCTCTGAGTCACTAGGGTCGAAGCACTAGCCACTGAGGTTAAATGTCTTTGTCTCTGCTTCTGCTACTATGTTGACCTGTCAGACTGCCCTGGCTCCTACTAAACCTCTAAGGATATCCCCTTCAACCTCTCTTCGCTAATGAAGGCCCCACCTCACTCTAGGGTCTCCTAGCTCTACTCTCCTCTGCCCTGCAGCTACCGCAAGACCCTATGCCTTCTTTACACTCCTAGCAACTGCAATCAACTTAGAAAAATCCTGATACTGAGAGCCTACCTCAAGACACATAATTGAGGGTCTCAACCCCTTCTCAAACCTCAGGCATCTGTTAATCTCATCAGATATAATCCCTCCAGTATAATGGCTCAGTCAGATGAACTCAACCTCATACTCTGTCACAATCCTCGTATCCTACCTCAAACTCAGAAACTCCATCTTCTTAGCATCCTTATACTCTCTGGGAGTATACTTCTTCTCGAATTCCCACAGGAATTCGGCATAAGGTAGAACTAGTGGATCAGTTGTACCATGGGGAACCGTCTTCCACCACTCATGTGTATCCCTCTATAAAAGAGAACTAGTATAATCAAAGTTCTCCTTTGGACTAGCCTGCAGCTAAATAAACACTCTCTAGACCCTTCCAGACACTACTCTACTACAGCCGGGTCTATAGTGCTGACAAAATCTGTAGCTCCAAACTTTCTGAGCTTGAAATACTTTTGAGTCGGCAATTGTTGCTGCGGCTGCGACTGTGGTGGTGGCTACGGCTACTGAATCGGAGTCTATCTCAATAACTCCACCATATGCCATACCCATCTCGGTCAAACCTCCTCAGTTGCTGGTCTAACTGGCATAGAAACAGATGCCTCTCTAGCAGTCTCAACACTAGCTCCAACTCTACCCTCATCAGAAGCTACACTCTCTGCACTACCCTCTACATACTAGTGGTCCTAGATGCTATAACTACCTATATCTACAAATACAACAAAAATTTCCGCATCAGAGATTAGATAAATTGCCAGTGCCAATGTGTATCACAATTTAAAACCATATTTAAAATCCCCAATTTCTCTCTTAAAAAATCCACCTAGGTGGAGAACCTCAAACCTACACTCATATACCAAAATAAATGTAACACCCTTATACCCATAGACGTATCATACATATACCCAACCTATGTAAAATACGCATATAAAGTATAAAGATGCCACAACCCAAAAAAAATAAAAATTTCACAATTCAAATTTAAAATTCCAATTACTTAAAATGTGTATTAAAAAAGTAATTATGAGCGGAGATTTTTGCCCCCACTCCCTGTGGAATGGTTCTTGTGACTTCGGCACTGTTTAGGCTCGGGGCCTTAGAGAACATGGACCTAAGTCGGGAGAAAATGGAGTCGCCACCCGAATGGGCTGGGAAAATGAAAGGGGTGGATGACTCGATTCCTAAGGAATCCCCAACCCCCTAATTGGTTCGAAAAGTTGGATACGTGTGGGAAAGGTGAGAAATGGCCCAGCACCCCCACAATGCCCAATTCATTGGAACCGGCCTCCTTTGCAGGTCTTAATATTATAAATTCTTAAATATAACAATATTATCCATATTACACGCAAAAATTGAAATAAAGCATCGTTATATTAAAATCAAAGCAATGTCAAAGCAAATCAAATAAATTGACACCCATCCGAGGATGGAAACATGTCCTTACATCGTTCATGTCTAAACTAAATAGGACACCCACCGAAAGGTGGAAACATGTCCTTTACTTTGGCCCAAAATATAAAAGCTATTTAAATTACATGATATTTAACTCATTAGGTACCCACAAAGTGGAAACATACCTCTTACAATTTTAATACTAAAACAAATAAATAATAACAATAAAGAAAACATCCATCCATGATAAATTAAATAAATCAAGCATTGAAATTAAATAAATCAACCATCAAAATATATAATAAACTACATAATCAAATCTAAAATTAAATAAAGCAATAAATATATAAGTTTAGGGTTTTAAAGAATTTAGGGTTTTTGGAACTTAAGGTTTTGGAACTTAGGGTTTTAAAATTAGGGTTTTGAGAAATATTTTAAAGCAATAGCATAGCTACTGGATGTTTAAAAGATTTAAGGTTTTGGTTGTTTTATGAAAATAATATTACTGTGACTTAAAAAAAGGTAGGTTTAGTTAGGGTTTTAAGCAAACTTCATGAATTAGGGTTTTATGGTTTGAAACCTTGATTTTGCAGATTATGATTTAGGATTTGATGTTTTACCGTGATCAAAGCTAAGTATGGTTTTAGTATTGACTATAATAACTACTTAAATATTTTTAGATGAAACAAATAAAGAAAGTCTTTAATGGAGTTATTTGAAAGATTAAAATATCCCAGTGAATAAAATTATAAAAAGCTACTATGAAGATTTGAAAACAGAATTAGGATTTATGGTTTGAATAAATTAGGGTTTAAGTTTGTATTTTGAACAAAGATACTGTATTTTGAATAATCATAATAATGGAAGTAAAACATAAAGATTTATAATACACAAATAAATATTGACCCGAGTCCATACGGCGATCCCGCTAGCCGGTTAGCGGGCATGGGTCAAGGGGGCAGCGCCCCTTGCTGGAAGATTTTGAGAACTGGCTTTTAGGGTTGTAGGTTTTGGTGTTGAAAATTAAGATTTTAGGGTTCAAGATTTAGAAAATAGGGTTTTGAAATTGGAAGAAACTAGTTTATTTTTAAAAGAATAATGCTTACTGTGTGATTTTGGACAGAATGATTAATTAGGGTTAAAGTTTTTGATGCTTAAAAAAAGTAAGGCTACTAAATTTTTGGAAAAGAGATTAGGTTAGGGTTTTAAAGTTTTTAGAAACAGAAGAAACAATTTAGGGTTTTTGAAGTTTAAGAAACAGAAGGATGATTTAGGGTTTTTGAAGTTTTTGATCAAATTTTTTTATGAAACAATTAATCCAATTTAAATGATGAAGCTCCTGTAAAGAAATAAATAAAGAAAATAGAGATTCAAACCTCCGTTCGTTGGTTCCACCAAAAATTAATTTCTGGATGAAAAATAACAAAGGCAAGGTTGCTGCCTTTGATGGATTGATTGCTTCTTCTTGCTCCTATCAAATCTTAAGTCCCAGGTTTAACTCTAGTAAAATAAATTTTTGATCACACTAATTTTTTTCCGATCCTTAATTCTGAGTTTTAAAGTGTTATTTACAGAAAAAATTATAAGCCTAGTTTTAATTGTTTAAGGAACTAAAATTAATTAGGAAAAGAAACCAAAACCAAATAGAATTTGGTTTCGGAAAAAACTGCGTTGGAAAATTTCGCTGGCAAAAATTGCGAGCGGGCTGGAAATTGCGAGCCGCGAGGAAATTTGCTGGCAAAAGTTGGGCGGCTAGCCAATTCGCCGCAGGAATTTCCTGCGGTGAAATGGTCCAAGGCCATTTCTCCCACAGGAAATTCCTGCAGGCAAATTGGCCTTGGCCAATTCTACTTTTCGGCGATGAATTTTTGTCGCCGATTTTTCCGTTGCCGATTTTATTATTATTATTATTATTATTTATGATTATTTATTTATTTTTTATTATTATTATTTTTTATTTATTTATTTTATTATTTTCTTTATTAACTTCACCATTTTTATTTTTATTAAAAATTATAAATAATAAATACGAAAATAAATATTATTTAATTAAATACCACAAAAATTATTTTGGACTATATAAAAAATATCGGACCTGACTAGGTCAAAAATTAAGGGTCTACAAATTTTTATATTAGGTCAAAAATTAAGGTTCTACAGTAATAAAATATTCTTTATTAATTATAGGTTCCAAAATAAGCATTTATATAAAATTTTGTAGACCCTTAATTTTTGACCTAGTCCAGTCCAATATTTTTTTTAAAACAGTCCAAAATAATTTTTGAGATATTTTTAATAATATTTAGTACTTTTGGTATTTGTTTTTAATGAAAATAAAAAATATAAAAAAAGAAGAAGAAAAGATAAAAAATAAATTTAAAATAAAAATCGACGATGGAAGAATTGACGACAAAAAATTTTCATCTCCGAAGATGAATTGGCTTGGGCCAATTGGTCGCAGATTTTTCTGTGAAAATTCCTGCGGCAAACTGGCTAGCCCACGCCCCGCATCAATAATAATTTTTTTTTGCCAGTGCACTTTCGCACGCACGGGCCGCATGCGGTTTTGCCAAAACCCTATTCTACTTGGTTTTTAATTTTATTTCCTAAAAGGTTTTTATTTTTTTAGCCAATTAGGATTAGGTTTATGATTTTTTTTTCTTATAAATACCACTCTAAAGACACAGAATGGGGGATCTAAAATATTTTATTGGACTTTGGCCTTTTGGATTTTTTCGGCCAAACAAGAGAACCTTGAAGTAGCAAGAGGCAGTGAGCAAGCAATATACAACCATCAAAGGCAGCCTACACAGTCTTTATTATTGTTCAACTAGAATTCAAAGATTGTGGTGGAACCAACAACAGAGATTTGAAACTCTGTTTCGTTGCTTATCTTTACAGTAGCTTCATCTTTCAAATTGGATTAATTGTTTAAATGTGCAATAGATTATCAATTGTTCTACTTACCATCCAAACTCTATTTGAAGCCCAAAAAACTATTTTTCAAAACCCTAATGCCTTAATACCCATAAAACATATTTTTGAAATCTAAAACCTAATTACACTTTCTAAAACCATAAAACAATAGACTATTTTCTTAAAATCCTAACCTAATCTCTAATTCAAACATCCAGTAGCCTTATATTTTCAAGTATCAAAAGCTTTAACCCTAATTAATTCTTCTTTCCAAAATCACACAGTAGCATTATTCTTTTAATAAAATAACATTAGTTCTTTAAAATTATGAAACCCTATTTTCTAAATCATAAACCCTAAAATCTTAATTTTCAACATCAAAAGCTACAACCCTAAAAGCCAGTTTCTAAAAATTTTTAGGGCGTTGCCCCCGACCCTGCAAGGGGCGCTGCCGGCTAGTGGAACCGTCGTATGGGCTCGTCGAAGGGGTCAATATTTATTTGTGTATTATAAGTCTTTGTGTTTAACTTCCTTTATTATGATTCTTCAAAATACAGTAGCTTTATTCAAAATACAAACCTAAACCCTAATTTATTCAAACCATAAATCTTAATTAATTCTATTTTTCAAATCATCACAGTAGCTTGTTCCTTTCAAATATCTAAAATTTTATTTTATTTTCATAGGCGTCAATCTTATTTACTAAAACTCTAAAGTTATATACTTACTATTTTGTTTAAATTAAATGAATGATTTATTTATAATGAATTGTTGTTTACTTTTATTGATTTGTTTTGATTTCAAAACTTTGTAAGAGGTATGTTTTCATATGTTGGGTACCTCATGTAATAAGCATCATATAATTTAAATTGCTTTTATATTTTGGACCAATGTAAAGGACACATTTCCACCTTTTGGTGGGTGTCCTATTTAGTTTTAGACATGGACAATGTAAGGACATGTTTCCATCCTCTGATGGGTGTCCATTCATTTGTTTTGTTTGGACATTGCTTTGATTTTAATATAATGATGCTTTATTTTAATTGTTGCATGTAATATAGATAATATTATTATACTTAAAAATTTTATAATATTAATACCTGCAAAGGAGGCCGGTTCCAATGAACTGGGCATTGTGGGGGTGCTGGGTCATTTCTCACCTTCCCCACATGTACCTAACTTCCCGAATCCATTAGGGGATTGGGGATTCCTTAGGAATCGAGTCATCCACCCCTTTCTTTTTTCCGGCCCATCCGAGTGGCAACTCCATTTTTCTTTGGGCTTAGGCCCATGTTCTCTAAGGCCCCGAGCCTAAACAGTGCCGAAGTCGCAAGAACCATTCCACCGGGAGTGGGGGCGAAAATCCCCGCTCACAGTGGCGACTCCACTGGGGATAAGAGAAGTTGATTTCATTGGTCTTTATATTATTCTATTCTTTCTTATCATGTTATTATCCATTGCATCATATTAGATTGTATCGTGTGCGCGAGTTAGGACGCCTATGTTACCCATGTTGTGTTATGTGAGGGATACCATACTTTCACTCAAGGTATAGAGATCGAGCATGGCATAACCACTCATAGCCTTGTACCTTTTGGTATATACTTGCTATGGGAACCTAAGCCTTTTAATCCAAAGACTAAAGCTCATGTAATTGGCCTAGTTACTTTCCTTAGGTTTTTACCCCAAATGCTTGCTGTTTGACTATGGTTAATTTATCTTGGCTTAAATCATGGCTTATTTGGTTTGTTCTTTTTCTAATATGACCCAAGTACATTTGTCAGCTCAAATAAATATTTCTTTAAAATCCAAAAAACCAAAGCTATTTTCAAAACTTTTAAGATGGTCTTTGGATATAAAATTTTTCTAAAAACAAATCAAAAATTCTTTTCTCATGACCAAAATACAGAGCCCAAAATCCATTTTTTCTAAAATCTTTTTACAATGGGCTTAGAAACAAAATTATTTTCATCCAACCTTTAAAAGAGCATACAAATATTTAGGTCAATTATGAAATACCAAAAATCAATTGTGAGCCTAGTTTATACTAAGAGTTATTAAACATGGGCTTGTTTTTTGCATGAATCATTAGTTACTTTTTCAAGTGAGAAATCTATTTATAATAAACCTCTTAATTTAGTTTTAATCTAATATAGCATAAAAGCTACTTTAGTTGGTTGAATATATTAAAGCCTAATTAATGGGAATGATCATGAACTGATTTTCATTTTTGAAAATATAACTATTGGTTGAAACATCCGAGGGAAATATTCGAAAACAAGATACCCCATGTTGGTACTTTGTTAACCATATACCTAGGAAAAGAGACTCGCCATCCGTATGTGGAAGTTATAAGGTTGGAAGGGATGTTCTACTTATCTTTGTCTATTGTTTGTGCATACATACATACATACATTTGCATCTCATATCATTAATTCCTTCTTGTTCACAGCGCTAGATTACAATAGTTCAAAAGCTTACAGCAATCCGACCTACGCCGGAGATGAAGAATCTAGCAGCAATGATTCAATCACTTTCTCACCAAAAGAAATGGTGCCGAAACAAATTTAAAGAATGGTGGACGATGCCCTCAATGCTAAAATGGAAGAACTAAAGGAGACCCTGGCTGAGACCATGAAGAACCAATTGGCTGCAATTTTAGGGAACAATGTCGAAGCATCCGTGAGCAACAGAAATATAAGGGGAAGGCCAAGGTTGGTGAAGTGGCTTTTGATGATGACAAGGTAGATAATGATGATGATTGGCCTCAATACTTCCAAGATCCTCAAGACAAAAAGAAGGAGCCGAAGGTTGTTGAAAAGACAATTATTGAAAAGACTGAGATATCTGATGTTGAGAAGATGATTGTTGACCTAGAAAAGAAGTTTAAAAAGAAGCTAAAAACTGGAGAGATGTCCGAGATCGACAAACTATTTGAACAAGATGAAGAGGTCCCTTAAAAGTTTAAGATACCTTCTTTCGCTAGGTATATTGGTACTGGAAACCCTCATCTCCATGTCAAGCAGTACATCACTACTATGCAGTCTACCAAAGCTAATAAGGCTCAAATTCTAAGGTATTTCATGCTTTCATTGGACCCTATTGTCCAAAATTGGTTCAACACCTTAGAGGATAGTACTCAAAAGAGCTGGGATTTATTATACAAAGCTTTCATTCAGCAATATGGGTACAATGTCGAGCTGGAAGTTACCTTAATGGAGGTAGAAGCCATTAGACAAAGAGCAAATGAGAATTTTGTGGACTATGTGAAAAGGCGGAGGAATAAGGCTTCATTACTCAAGAAGAGGCCCGATGAATCAGATCAGATCAGAATGATAGTCAGAGGCATCCTGCCTAACCTTCTTGAGAGGCTATCTCACACCCTTATAAGGATTTCAAAGATCTTCTCCAAGCTGGTCTACAAATTGAAGAATGGGAAAGGGAGAAGAATTGCTTTTCAATAAGGAGGAATGAGAAAGGGAACTACCAGTCGAGCATTCAAAGCATGCAAAAAGAAGTTGATGTTAATGCCACTAGTCAAGGAGGAATGAGGCAGTTTTCAAAATTAGAAAAGCCACTGTCTTGGGTTCTCAATAAGCTACAAAAGAAGGGATTGTTACAACCCTTGACTCCTCGTCCTTTGCCTAATCCTCTTCCACCTAACTTTAATACTAATGCATTTTTCCAATTCCATCAAAGGCCTGGACATGAAACGGACAATTGTCTGAGGTTGAGGCATCAGATCCAGAATTTATTTGATAATGGAAAGTTGTCTGAGCCGGATAAACCCAATACCAAAAGTAATCCTTTGCCTAGGTTCAACAGAGTGCCACCACCAGCAACTTTCATGGTAGGAGGAGGACTGGAGGAAGATCTTGTCTTATCCTCCTTTCAAGATGGGAGTATTGAAGATGTGAAAGGAGAAGAAGCTTAACTCAACAAACCCTTGGCTTGTTTGTTTTTTTTTTGTTTTATTTTCTTTATTTGTTGTTTTATGGAATAATTATATTTCTAAAATTAAGATTGTTTGAATAAATTACTTTCATCAAAATTTTATTGGTCTTTGTTCATTTTGGTGCTCAACTAATGAGGAATCTAGCTTGATGTTCATAAATTAATGTGTCTAGGCATCATGATTTGAATGACTTTACTAGATGAAGGAATTGTTGTATATCATTGAGTTGTGTATGCTTACTTAGAGAGGGTTCCTACATAATGACTTTTGTCTAGGTCCTAGTCAATTTTAGAACATGCTTTGACAAACTTTCGAGGTGAAATTGAACTCTGCTTATTTAAGGGAGAGATGATCTAGGCATTGTTTGACGAGCCAACAACTAGTATCCACCCAAATAAATATCAATCCCTAGTTGTCCCTTTGAGCCTTCATAAAATTTTAACTTTCTTGTTATTGGCTTACAAACCCTAAATCCTACCCTGAGTTGTTGTTACACTTTTGACAAGTCTTATTATCACTAAGGTGAAGAGGTAAGAAGATCAAAGAAAGGAATGAATGGTCAAGACTATGAGGATAGTTGAAGTTCTCAAGACAATAAAGGTAGTTGAAGTTCACCTGAATTAGATCAAATATCATAGATAAAGTCAAAACTGAAGCAAATTAATACCACTCCACTCATCCATTATTAGAAATACAAATTGGTACAAACAACACAACTCTGTTAGAGCTAGAACCCCCCAAAAAAAAAGAAAAAAAAGAAAAGAAAAAGAAAAGAAAAAGGAAAGAAGAAAAAAGAAAGTAAAGAAGAAACAAGAAGAAAAGAAAAAAGAAAAATAAAAGAAAATAAAACCCAAAATGGTTCAGAAAGCCAACTGTGTTCTCTTTTACCTAAAGCAGCAAAAGACTTCCATAAGGACAGTTTGACTTGAAATTGGTCCAAAGATTCAATCAAATTAAAGATATAGAAGAAAGGTCATCCAGTTCTCGAAAATCCTGCACTTGACAGTCCTATAGGGAAGAAAGACAAAATGATGAAATGCACAAAGAAAGGGAAGAGTACAAAAAAGAAAGAGAAAGAAAAGGAAAAAAATGATGATGAATGTAGGTATCAAACTTGTTGCAAAGGCAAAAACTATCCTAATCAAGATCCAAATTAATGCCAAGAAGATGGGGGAACATTCAAAGCTCTATCTTATTCCTTCTCCCAACTACCTAACATTCAAATAAGAAATTTATAGTGTGAGGGTTTGTCCATTGTGTCACATCGACTCTAACTTACAAATAGCCTTCATTTAACCATGTCCCTTATAGACCCCATTTCAAGCCTATCAAAGACCTATTGATCTCTCTTGGTAGGAAGAGTCTATTAGTGGAGATAGTTTGAATAAGCATGCATATGAGATAGACAATATTCAAACTCAATGAGACCTTTGGCCAAGTAATGTGTATGTGCCTATCTGAAGTACAACAGTTCTTGCTTAAATAGAAATGATTCCCGAGTTTAGTACGGTAACTAGGGTTGTCATGTTATAGATATATTAATTTAGAAAATTAAGTCCTGAGGTAAATTGACATTAATTTGGTAAAGCCAACATTTGATTTCAAAATCAAAATTGAAAATTCAAAAAAAAAATTTAAAGCCTTCAAGTTGAGGGGAGTATGTTGAACCATCAAAACTCAGAGAAAACACTAGGAAAAGTAAAGAATTATTTACAAGGTTGTGAAGAAGCTACCAATTGACGTGCTGAATCATAGTTTGAAATGGATGTATCTCTGACTCTGCCACTCGGATTCTCAACCACTCATGTCCTCAAAATCTTTAAGATAAAAGCCATAAAAGCGAAGCCTTCTGTAAGACCTAAACGAGCATCTAGAAGGAGTCAATGAGAACACTTGAGCTGAGCACCTCGGTCTGTGAGTCAATGAAACCACTGTAAGTATTATTCATGCATATCATGCATACATGAGCATATCACAATTCATTTTTTTTTCAAAGATAAACAGTAATATTCTATAAAGTAATCATAAAGCAGATATGGAATCAGGGGGAATGGAAAGCCCATTGCGCGAGGAAGCTCCAATAATTTTGCAAAAGAAAGAATGCATGCTTGTTCGATGAGCTAGACAATGTACAAACATCAACCAAAGCCGCATAGAAAAAATCATGGGTTTGAGCCTACACAGGAGGCAAAGTTTCTCCTTTTAATGTTTTTT
Organism: Garcia nutans; assembly: GCA_947685225.1. Lineage (NCBI taxonomy): Eukaryota > Viridiplantae > Streptophyta > Magnoliopsida > Malpighiales > Euphorbiaceae > Garcia > Garcia nutans. The sequence continues at coordinate 5,837,547 of CANTUV010000003.1, read as the reverse complement.
GAGTTTATGTATGTACAAAAAATTTTGAAACTCACTTCCAATATTTTACCACGCAGGGGGCAAGGAGAAGATATGAAGGCTAGCTAAAAAAAAGGGGGGGCTGAATTTTTTGCAAAAGTGCAAAGGAAGAACAAAAAAGAATGGAAAAAGAAGAAAATTAGAACTCTTAAAAGAATGAAGATGCAAGAAATAAAAGATTAGATCCAACTTAAAGGATGAAGATCCAATTTCAAGGGTGAAGACCCAACGTCCAAAGGATGAAGATCCATTTTCAAGGGTGAAGACCCGATCGCCAATGATGAAGATCCATTTACAAGGGTGAAGACCCAAAGTCCAAAGGATGAAGATCCAGTTTAAAGGATGAAGACCTAATTCCAAGGATGAAGATCCATCTTAAAGGATGAAGATCCACTTTCAAGGGTGAAGACCCGATTTCCAAGGATGAAGATCCATTTTCAAATGTGAAGACCTGATTCCAAGGATGAAGATCTAATTTCAAAGGGTGAAGACCCAAAGTCCAAAGGATGAAGATCTGTTTTCAAGGGTGAAGACCCGATGCCAAGGATGAAGATCCAGCTTAAAGGATGAAGATCCAATTTCAAGGTTGAAGACCTGACATCCAAAGGATGAAGATCCATTTTCAAGGGTGAAGACTCGATCTCTAAGGATGAAGATCCATTTTCAAGGGTGAAGACTCGATCTCTAAGGATGAAGATCCATTTATAAGGGTGAAGACCTGATCTCCAAGGATAAAGATCCATTTTCAAAGGTGAAGATCCGATGTTAAGGATGAAGATCCAAGGTCCAACGATGAAGATCCATTTTGAGGTTGAAGATCCACAATTCGTTAAAGAATAAAAAAGTCAGAGAAGCCAGAATTCTCAACTGATAAAAGGTCAGTCAAACTTAGTCTCGGGTCCAAGTACCCAAATCCAATCCAATTTAGTCTAGGGTCCAAGTACCCAAATCCAATTCAATCTCGGGTCCAAGTATCCAATCTCGGGTCCAAGTACACAAATTCAATTTAATCTCGGGTCCAAGTACCTAATCTTGGGTCCAAGTACCAAAATCCAATTCAATCTCAAGTCCAAGTACCCAATCTCGGGTCAAAGTACCAAATATAATTCAGTCTCAGGTCCAAGTACCCAGTCTCGGGTCTAAGAACCCAAATTCAATCCAGTCTCAGGTCCAAGTACCCAATCTCAGGTCTAAGTATCCAATCTCGAGTCCAAGTACCCAGTCTCAAGTCTAAGTACCCAAATTAAATTCACTCTTGGGTCCAAGTGCCCAAATCAAATTCAATATCGGGTCCAAGTACCCAAATTCAATTCAATCTCGGGTCCAAGTGCCCAAATCAAATTCAATCTCGCATCCAAGTACCTAGTGTCAGGTCCAAGTACCCAAACTCAATTCAGTCTAGGGTCCAAGTACCCAGTCTCGGGTCCAAGTACCTAAATAAAATTCAGTCTCGGGTCCAAGTACCCAGTTTTGAGTCCAAATAAAATTCAGTCTCGGGTCCAAGTATCCAATCTCAGGTCCAAGTACCCAGTCTTGGGTCCAAGTATCCAAATAAAATTCAGTCTCGGGTCCAAGTACCCAAACTCAATTCACTCTTAGGTCCAAGTACCCAGTCTCGGATCCAAGTACCCAAATATAATTCAGTCTTGGGTCTAAGTACCCAGTCTCAGGTCCAAGTGCCCAAATCAAATTCAGTCCCGGGTCCAAGCACCCAATTTCGGGTCCACGTACCCAATCTCGAGTCCAAACATCCAATCTCGGGTCTAAGTACCTAATCTCGAGTCCAAGTACCCAAATCTAATTCAGTCATAGGTCCAAGTACCCAAATCGAATCTAGTCTCGGGTCCAAGTACCCAATCTCGGGTCCAAGTGCCCAAATTAGATTCAATCATGGGTCCAAATACCTAATCTCGGGTCTAAGTACCCAATCTCGGGTCCAAGTACCCAAATCCAATTCAATCACGGGTCCAAGTACCCGAATTAAATTCAATCTCAGGTCCAAGTACCCCAAATCGAATCCAAATACCCATCCTCATCCAAAATATGTTCAAAAATCACATTGCTTTTCGCTCTTTTTTTTAGTCTTAGATCGCTCAAGCATAGAGCAAACTGTAGACCCTTAATTTTTTACTCAATCTAGTCCAATATTTTTTTAAAACAGTCTAAAATAATTTTTGTGGTATTTTTAATAATATTTATTACATATAGTATTTGTTTTTAATAAAAATGAAAAATATAAAAAAAGAAGAAGAAAAGATAAAAAATAAATTAAAAATAAAAATCGGCGACGGAAGAATCAGCGATAAAAAATTTTCATCGTCGAAGACGAATTAGTCACAAGCCAATTCACCGCAAATTTTTCTACGGCGAAATGGCCATAGGCCAATTCGTTGCAAGATTTTTCTGCGGCAAACTGGCTGGCCCGCCCCCAGTGCCTGCAGCAATTTTTTTTTTGCCAGCGCACTTTTGCACGCCCGGCCCACACGCGGTTTTGCCAAAACCCTATTCTACTTGGTTTATAATTTTATTTCCTAAAAGGTTTTTATTTTTTTAGCCAATTAGGATTAGGTTTATGATTTTTTCTTATAAATACTACATTAAAGACACATAATGGGGGATCTGAAATATTTTATTGGACTTTGGACTTTTGGATTTTCTCGGCCAAACAAGAGAACCTTGAAGGAGCAAGAGGCAGTGAGCAAGCAATATACAACCCAACAAATGCACTCTACACTGTCTTTATTATTATTCAACCAGAATTCAAAGATTATGGTGGAACCAACAACGGAGGTTTGAATCTCTATTTCTTTGCTTATCTTTACAGTAGCTTCATTATTCAAATTGGATTGGTTTTTTAAATGTGCAATAGATGATCAATTGTTCTACTTACCATCCAAACTCTATTTGAAACCCTAAAAACTATTTTTCCAAACCCTAATACCTTAATACCCATAAAATATATTTTTGAAATCTAAAACCCTAATTAAACTTTTCTAAAACCATAAAATAATAGATTGTTTTCTTAAAATCCTAACCTAATCTCTAATTTACACATCCAGTAGCCTTATTTTTTCAAGTATCAAAAGCTTTAACCCTAATTAATTCTTCTTTCCAAAATCACACGGTAGCATTATTCTTTTAATAAAATAACATTAGTTCTTTAAAATTCTGAAACCCTATTTTCTAAATCTTAAACCCTAAAATCTTAATTTTCAGCACCAAAACCTACAACCCTAAAAGCCAGTTTTCAAAATTTTATGGGGCGCTGCCCCCTTGACCCCCGCCCGCTAACCGGCTAGTGGAACCGCCGTATGGGCTCGTCAAAGGGGTCAATATTTATTTGTGTATTATAATTCTTTATGTTTAACTTCCTTTATTATGATTATTCAAAATACAGTAGCTTTATTCAAATACAAACCTAAACCCTAATTTATTCAAACCATAAATCTTAATTAATTCTATTTTCCAAATCATCACAGTAGCTTGTTCCTTTCAAATATCTAAAGATTTTATTTTATTTTCATAGGCTTCAATCTTATTTACTTAAACCCTAAAGTTATATACTTACTGTTTTGTTTAAATTAAATGAATGATTTATTTATGATGAATGGTTGTTTACTTTTATTTATTTGTTTTGATTTCAAAACTTTGTAAGAGGTATGTTTCCATATGTTGGGTATCTCATGTAATAAACATCATGTAATTTAAATTGCTTTTATATTTTGGACCAATGTAAAGGACACATTTCCACCTTTCGGTGGGTATCCTATTTAGTTTTAGACATGGGCGATGTAAGGACATGTTTCCATCCTCGGATGGGTGTCCATTCATTTGTTTTGTTTGGACATTGCTTTGATTTTAATATAATGATGCTTTATTTTAATTGTTGCATGTAATATGGATAATATTGTTATACTTAAGAATTTTATAGTATTAAGACCTGCAAAGGAGGTCGGTTCCAATGAACTGGGCGTTGTGGGGGTGCTGGGCCGTTTCTCACCTTCCCCACACGTATCTAACTTTTCGAACCCATTAGGGGATTGGGAATTCCTTAGAAATCAAGTCATCCACCCCTTTCTTTTTCCTGGCCCATCCGAGTGGCGACACCATTTGTCTCCGGGCTTAGGCCCTTGCTCTGTAAGGCCCCAAGCCTAAACAGTGCCGAAGTCACAAGAACCATTCCACCTGGAGTTGGGGCAAAAATCCCGCTCACAAAATTCTCTAGGAAAAATTTATCTGAGTTTTGTCTATAAATAGGACATTTAAAAAATTCAACAGTTGCACAACCTGCATAAAAAAAACTCCCAATAAAACAAATCACATATTTCCACCTCAACTTCTCAATTTCTCCAAAATTCCTCAAAAGATTTATATATATACATAAATATATCAAAATACAATAAAACCCTACATTACACAATTTATCCAAAATATTATTTATCATTGACAATGTATACTCCAAAAGCATAAACATAACATACATAGTAGCAAAATTTACTATAATATAAAATTTATACATGCTGGTAAATGGCTCTGATCTTAATGTACCTAAAAATTAGCTCAACAAGCAATCTCAAATCTAGACCCGACCCAATCTAGAAGAATTCTCTGGCTCAACTGGATTACCTCTATCACCTGTGTGATGAATTACAATCGTGCTAAGCTAAGATTCTAGCGGTACAAACTTTGATAATAATAAATCTATAAAACAATGCCAATGCATAATGCCTTTATATGCTATGTCACAATGTGGCTTATAAATTCACTTTTAAAACATATTCTTTCATCTCTTAGAAATCACATAAACACATACACAAGCATGGGCCCAAATAAACTAATATATCATTCAAATCCCAGAGTTACCATTTTGTTCCAAATTGACACCAAGTGTCTAGCCCCGAAGGTAAATCATATCTCAGTGACGCTAAACATCTAGCCTCGAAGGCAAATCATATATCAGTGATGCCAAGTGTCTAGCCCCGAAGGCAAATCATAAATCAATGATGCATAGCATCTAGCCCCAAAGGCAAATAATTGAAGATAATCTTATAAGCATGCCGCCAAACATAGAACTCTAAAAATTGAATAACATACTAGGCACACAAATAATTCATAATTTCTATAATCACTTTTTCTCATCACATTGACTCATTTTCTTTTTTTTTTCTCATCACATTGCTTTATTTTCTCATTTTCCTCATTCATATCAATGTCAATTCATCATATCTCATCATGTTTCATCATTTCATCACAATATATCTCATTTCACATAAATATCACATTACCCAAATGTTTTTGGGTCATTTTCACATAATGCACATAATTCACATTTCATTCATTTTAGCCATTAATAATGGCTTTTCATAATGCATATAATGCATACATAACAATTCATATATCATAGCACAATGTTCATGAATGATCAAGCTACCAAGTAGCTTAACAAATTTTCCATCCAAAATGTGTTAGGCCAAATGTAATGCAAACAAATCCAATTTATCACAAGTTTGTGCATACCTCACTAAGCACTCAAATGCAAGCTACAAATCTTCCACCTACCTTCACTTTCAATTTTCTCTTCAACACTAGGGTTGGGCAATCTACTTCTCCTTAATGCCTATAACAAATGTAATCAAATACAATCATTTAATATCAAATTTTAAGGCATTTCCAACAATAAACCCTAATTAAATATCACTCCAACAAATTCCCAAAATTTAGCCTTACCTTTTTTAACATTGGAAATCCATATCAATCTATTTAAATTAGTTTTTAAGTATATTTATATTATTAAACACATATTATAACATGTTTCATTTATTCATATTTAATAAACACACATTCTTATGCAAAACCCTAAAATGCCACAACCTTCACCATTAAAGGTTATTCATTCCAACTCATTTCAAATATTAATCCAAGCTTATTTCCATCACTTATATTATTAAATAACATGATTTAAACATTAAAATCAAACAACCAATTTTGAAAATTTCCTTTCCAAAACCCTAAATTCAAAACTACCCTATCCAAACTCTAACAAAACTTAACCAAATCCATCATTTGACTTTAAAATCCTTGTTTATGCATCAAAACAACATATTTGGAATCAAATTTCACAATTAAAACATATGAACTCAAAAGTCCATATGTTCCATAACCCTAAATTCTCTCTCTTCAACCAACTCAGCTTAAACTCAATCATTTCTTCAATCCAACTTAAAAATCATTAATAACTACTCAAAATAACTTCATACAACCTCAATCAAGCAATTAAATCATGCTAATAGAAAATTTCAAACTCAACATATTCATATAGCCATGGAATTCCAAAGAAAAAGTTGGAAAACTTACTATTTCAAGAGGAAAACACCAAAACTTTATTTGAAACTTTGAAATCCTTTCAATTTTGGAAGCTTGGAAGATGAAAAACTTTGAGTTCTTTGGACATGGTGGTTCAGCCCCAACGTGAAGAAGAAGAAGATGAAGACTTTAGTTTCTCTTTCTTTTCACTTTCAATTTTGTCCATATATATAATATATTTTATTATATTTTATTTATTTATGTATTTAAAAACTATAAATTACATCTTCCATTCAATAATAATTTATTTTTAATTTATTTAAAGAATTTTAATTTTTCAGAGTATATTTATAATTATGCCACTTGACTTTTGACTTTTCTTCTTAAAGTGTTGACTTTGAGTTGACTTTTGTATATGTTATGTATATTTCATATATATTTCACATATACATTCCATTTTCTCACTTAAAATCCTTCCTTTTCCCATTTAAATTATTTATTTAATTTATCCAATTTAATTTTAATTTATTTTATTTAATTTTTAAAAATTACAGATGTTACAATATCCAAACATTCAATAAACAAAAATTAAATATAACATATATACTTACATAATATTACAAAACTCTGTTTAATTAAGAATATATATATAATAATTGTAGCGTGCAAAACTTAAAAGTTGAATGTAAAACTGCACATGTTATGCAGCATCGGCAAGATAGGTGTCGTGACAAGATATTAACTCCAATATCGATCTCAATCCTAAATTTGCTCAAATCTATCAGAACTTCCTTTTTCTCTAACTTTGCCACCTACACGATAAAATTTAATCGCGCTAAGCTATACAGCTTTTGGTATTTACTTTGAAAATATATATATAAATAAATAAACTCAATTCATATTAATTTAAAATTAATACCTTTCATAATCATACTTTAAACAATTTCATTTTTTAACATTTCATAACACAATATATTTAAATTATGCCCACACATGATTGTCCAAATTTCAGTAACATTGAATAGGCACATCACCCCCTGCACGTCTTGATACCAAAGACAAAGTGTTACGATATCGAAGTATCTCACCCGTAGGTGTATAAATATCATAATCCATAAGTCTCCTGACACTGTAGTGTCTCAATGTCATAGTATCGCGATACCATAGTATGTTGCCCGTAGGCGTAAATATAATAATCACATCATGATGCATCCATAATCGTCAGCATCCCAACTCTATAGTACCAAACTTAATATTACAAAATAAGAACATATGCAGGGCATTAAAACACAATAATATTTCCATCAATTTTCTCCCATATATATAATTTTCATAACATTTCCATCAATTTTTCATAATTCATCTCAAATCATTATTTCCATAATTGTTTTTTCATAATTCATCAATATCACATATTCAATATATATATACATATAATTCATTAAAATCACATAATCAATATATATATATATTTGTACACAAATTCCATAATTCCTTTACGTGGCTCCTAGCTCTACTCATAGTCTTTTGACTAGCGGAGTAAATTGTTCATTTTTGAACTTTTTGTATTCTTATTTATTTATTTGTTTATTTAGTTCTTAACATGTCTATTAAAATTTAAGCATAAATCAAAGTAAATCAAGTGAAGTCTAACTATGCAATGATGACTATTTATTGTTGATTAGTTAGGTTAGTTAGAGCAAAACTCAAAACATTTCATATAAATAATACCTATCAAAAATAATCATTTATAACAAGTGGAAAAGTGAAAATCAATCTAGAAAAGCTAATTAAGAGTTTCTATAACAATTATTTTTCAAAGCATCACAGTTTGAATTATTTCAAAGATAAAATGAGACTTTTGATTAAAAATTATAAAGTAACAGAGAGGGCAGTAGCAAAACCTTAAGAAATTTTGAAAATTTTCCACAAAATATTCAAGAAACCTCAAAATTTTCAAAACTCAATATTAGAATGTTCCTCCCCCACACGTAAATCTTGCATTGTCTTCAATGTAAGAATAAATATAAATTAAAATGAAGAACAGAGGACTCCCCTAAAATTTTGTTTGGAGAAAGGGTGGCGTGAGAGGATGTCAGTGTTGCTAGAAAGGTCAGATTCACAAGCTTTATACTTATTGATTAGTATTTGCTCCATCTTAATGAGTTGTGCCACCATTTAGATGTTATTACCTTCTAATATGCTAATCCTTTCTTCGAGTTATTGATATTGCAATTGGAGCACAACAGAATAATGTCCGCCATCACGGTAGGTAAAACAGCAAGGGTGGCATTTCTATAGCTACTCTTTGATTTCTTAGCACAACTGGACCTGGGGTGATGAAAAACTCAAAAATTTTTCCATACCAGTGCTGCTCCTTTAGAATATCAAACTCTAAATGTAGATTCTGACTTGTCTCTGCATCTTAAGCCATAAATTTTCCTTTTTAACACACATATAACTTCACATAGTTTCGGTAGAGGGTGATTCGGGTTTATGGTGGTGGAGTAAAGAATTGGGTGTTGTTAGGTGAGGGAGTGAGCTGCTGGAAAAGATAAGGAGAAGAAAAGAAAAGACAAGTAAAGGAGAGAGAGAGAGAGAGAGAGAAAGAGTTCTTAGGTTTAAAGTAAAGTAAAAGGGTATTTAAGTAAAAAGAGTGACTTTTTTTAAACCCAATTAAAAACACATATCTGATTTCTCCCCTCCATTTAATCAAGATAAAATATGGAATGAGTGAGTTACTGACCATAGTTACTCCATTGTTGTATATTAAATAAATTATTCTTTTCTTTTTAAAAAAAATCCAGTTCCCATTTTTATATCAAAAAAACAAAGTTACTCAACCTCTTGAATTAAAGCCACCATTACCACTCCATAGCTTCTTCAATGTAAACCTACATTAAACAAAATAAACAAACAAACATCAGTGGCTTCCCAATGAAGGAGAAGATGAACAATAAATATCACTTTTTTATTATTATATTTTTTCTTTTTTTAATTTAAAAATAAAAGTAAAGAAAAACAAAAGTGGCTATAAAGCTAAAATAAAATCTAAATAAGTTGAAATAAAAATCAAGTAAATCAAAACTAAAGAAAGACTAGGCAGATGAAATAAAGAAAAAAAGAAACAAAATGTAGAAAAGGGAAAGAAATATGGGTTGCCTCCCATTATTGCCTTTGTTTAGAGTCTTTGGCTAGACATTGTCCTTGTGCTCTAGTGAACATCCCAAATCAGCCTTTTCGCTATTTGGTGCAAAAGATCCTTCATAATTGTTATACTAGAGTCTATTACTTTCCATTTTGGTGCCTCAACTTTACAAAAACATTCTGAAATTTCTTTCTCATCTTTTTCCTTCTTAAGCTGGGAAAATATTTGAGGAAAAAGGGGTTAAATCACCAATGGCAAGGGTTGATTAGATTCAGGCTTAACAGATTGGGTTTTCTCTTGGATAACAATTTTAGATTCTACCCTTTTGCTTAAGCTCTGCCTAGGGGTCTGCATCTAGGGTGTACTGTCCAGCAGCTTTTCTTCATTCTTCAAGGTAATTTCACCTAAATTTTGCTCTAGACTAATCACCATTTGAGAGGGCAAATTGACTTGAGACTCTAGCTTGCTGATTGATGATGCTAATTGGCTAATTTGTCTCTCCAAATTGTGAATAGATGATCTTGTCTCCTGTTGAAATTATTGAGTGTTAGTCATGAATAATTCAAACATCTCTTCAAGAGACATACTTGGTGTGGATGGTGGTGGCTGCTGTTGTTAAGGTAGCCTTGGCTGAAATTGATGAAAATTTGATAGCTCCACTCCATAACTGAAATTTGAATGATCACCCCACTCAAAATTATAAGCGTTAAAGTATGGATCATAAATCCATTGTGGTTGATTATCTTCTTGAACTGCAGGATAACTCATATATGCACAACTTTCATAGACTCTAGCTTGTTGGGTATTACATGTAACCATTCTATGCACCCAAATAGTTAGATCAGAAATCTTGGATTCAATAGAAGATAGATTTACCTCATTTTGAATTTCTCTGTGGTATCAAAATTGATAAAAATCAGTAGCCATAAAAGACATGGTAATAAAAAAAAATAAAATAAGTTAATATCAATTCCCCGACAACTGTGCCAAAATTTAATGGGTGTCGAATCCACTAAAAATAAAAATTTTATTCTTTGGCAAAATTAAAATTTTTAATAGCAGTGAATAGGGTGTCGAACTCTCAGGGAATTGATTACTTAAATTAATTTCCTTTGAAAACCTAAAGTAAAACTTAACTAAAATAAATTGGGGGAGTTTAAAATTGAAAAATTAAAAATAAATTGAGATCTAAAATTGAAAACTAAATAAATAAATAACATCAAATGAAATTTGAAAAATAACGATGTTGAGGATTTCAGTCAAAGGGAATAATCTTGGTTTCAATCCTTGGATTTGATCATTGATGTAAAAATAATTTTCATTAATTTTTTAGTAAATTAGTTACAGCTAACCAAGATGCTTGCATTAGCCAATTCTTCCTTAGATTATAAAATTAGTTAAGAGACGCTCTATAACTAATTCTTATTATTGAATAACCCTATAGGAATGCCCTTCTAGGATTTAACTCACTAATATCTTTAAGATTTAGAAGAACATAATTCTAATCAACAAATTCTACAGTGAAATTTATTTAAATTAGATCATGCATCTTCTTAGAACTACGCCTAATTACCACAACTATCAAAAGCTAAAAAATAATTATGGATTTTTAGTTTTAAATTGTGATATATTATTCAACTAATTAATCAATGGGCCCTTATTGTTTAACTAACAAAATAATAATAGTAATAAGCTATAGAAGAAACATAAATATTGAAATTAAAGAAATCAAATAAGAATTGATTAGATCTCACAAATATTTGGTGGATTGGTAACCTTGATTCCCCCCCCCCCCCCCCCCCCTCTTCAACTGAATTTAAGTTTAGTTACACCAGTTCTTTGGAAAAGAAAACTTGAAATATATATTCAATGGTTGTTGTAAAATTGTGAACAGTAACCAGAGGAGAAGAAGAGAGAAGAGGTCCCCCTAGGGCTGCCAAATAGATTGGCTTAAATATCTATTTAGTTTCCTACCCTATTTAGGAAAAGTAAATAAAATAAATAATAAATAATAAATTACAACCCTAAAAATTCCTAATTAATGCCTACTAAATAAGGAAATAATTAAGTCTTAATATCTCTGAAAATATGCTTCAAAAACCATATTTCAAAAGTCCCAAATAGATTAGGATTCGTAGCTAGCCAATGCAATCTTCAAGTATCAGATACCCTTGGGCACAAGCCTTGCCCGAGGGTGTTTTCATCTCTTTTCCAGCAGCTTCTTATAATTTTCTTCAACTTGGCTTTTGTTTCTCCTTTAGCTATAACCTATGCAAAAATACCTCAAAATTAGTAAAATCATATAACATCAGGTTAAATTATTCATACAAATATTCACTAATTTTGCATGTTATCAAAAATAAAAAAAATCCAAAAAATTCGTACCCTAAAACTCTTGACTTTTGAGCTTCCATAGAAATTCACTCATTTTGCAGTTGCCCTTTGTTTCTCATAGTCGCTATATCCTTTTTGTGTCCAGTCTCGAGATCACCTCTTCACCATGAACCCTACTGTGTCTCAGAACTTGAAGCTAAAAATTTTGCACGATCGTACCTCTGAATACGACAACCACTGAGAACATTTTTATGAAAATTGGAAATTTGCCCTTAGAGTTTCACAATCACGTACCCCTTCACAAGAGTCACCACGAACCCTACTATCCAATTTTGAGATTTATCCCAACCTTGCCATGATCGCTATCCTTCTAGCAATCACCCAAACTATATCACTAACACCCAATGACCTACATGGTCACAACCTTAGTCATGAACCTTACTATGGATGGGGTAATCCCTAAAAAAAGTAGTATAGAAAATTTTACAATTGTGACCATTTGTTGAAAGTACCTTGAAATTTCTCCTTTTTCTCTTTGGTATATCTACCCTACTCTCTTTTGGTTGACAAATTATGATGTAATCCACTAGTCTTGGCAATAGTTTGAGTGGTAAAATGTAGGAGTGAGAGCTCATAAAGAGAAAAGTCAAATATTTGAGCATAAACACAACTGACCTTGAGTGAACATTATACTTGAGTGGAACACATGAGAGTGTGAATTAAAGATTCTTATTTTTATTTCACTGCCCTTTTTTATAACTCAAAATTTAAAGTATCAAGATGAGTGATCAAGGAAGGAATATCAAAGTTGAGGTAAACCAGTTTCAAGCCATATCTTATACCATTCAAGCTATGGATAAAAGGTTTAATGAAGTGCTTAATTGGATGGAAAGATCGAAAGCCTCAATGGCTAGGAGACAACCAAATAATGCCTCTAATCCAAGAGCTAGGAGGGGTAATATGAGATCCAATGGCAAAGAAGATTTAGATGGTGGTGAATCTTTTGGAGATAATAAAGAGGAGGTGGAAGTAAGGCCTAGGGTAAGACAATAAAAAAAAACTATGGAGATGGTGGTGTAAAATTGAAGATTCCAATATTTCATTGTAGGATGGATCCCATAGCCTATCTTGATTAGAAAAAAAAACAAAGATAGAATCAATGTTTAGTTGTTGCTGCCTTCAAAGACTACGCAATCACTTTGTGGGATGACAATAAACAAAGAAGGAAAAGAAATAAAGAAAGACCTATAGAAGAGTGGGGTGATTTAAAGTCAATAATGAGAAGGAGGTTTGTACCAAGCCATTACCATAGGGAGTTGTACAACCACCTATAAAATCTCAGGGTCAAAGAGTATAGAGGAGTATTATAAAGAGATGGAGGTTGCCATAATTCAACCAAATGTAGAGGAAGATAATGAAACTACCATGGCATGATTTCTCAGTGGCCTTAATAAAGAAATATCAAATGTAGTCGAGTTGCATGTAGTTGAGTTGAGCATTACATGGAGTTGAAAGAATTGCTTCATCTTACATTAAAGGTTGAGAACCAATTAAAGAGGAAAAGTGGGTCTAGTAGATTTTTATCTTCATCAAATTTTAAGCCCACATAGAAGAAGGATGATAAAGCTACCTCTTTAAATCCTATGGTAGAATAAAAGAAGTACCTAAAGCATCTACTACTATCTAAGAGAAAGCTAAATTTGAACCTTCTTCATCCTCTAAATTAAAGTGCTTTAAGTGTGATGGTATTGGATATTATAGGAATGATTGTCCTAATCAAAGAACAATGTAAATGGTGGATGGGGTTTATTATTCCACTAGTGATGAGGAGGCTAGTGAAGAGAAAACATCCACTAAGGAGGAGCGAGGAGAGTCATGAAGTGGTAGAGCCTTAGTAACTAGGAGGACTTTTAAGTTTGCAATTCCAACCCAATGAATATGATCAAAGGGAAAATCTATTTTGCAGTAGGTATTTAGTGAAAGATAGAGTATGTGATGTTATCATTGACGGTGAAAGTGTCACCAATGTTGCTAACACTACCCTTGTAGAGAAGTTAGGCTTGCCAACTCTTAAACACCCACAACCCCATAAGTTGAAGTGGTTGAATGATTTTGGGGAGATTAGGGTCATAAAACAAGTCTTAGTTTCTTTTAAAGTAGGCAAATACAAGGATAATATGTTGTTTGATGTTGTATCTATGCAAACAGGTCACCTATTGTTAGGTAGACCATAGCAATTTGATACAAGAGTGATGCACAATGGGTACACAAATTAGTATGTTTGTAGAAAGATAAAAAAAAGATTACTCTTATACCCCTCTCACCAAAGGAAGTTTATGATGCTGAGCTTAAAAGATTGCAAAGTGAGAGAGAGAGTAAAAATGAGGGGAAAATGGTAAGTGGAGGGGAGAGAAAAGAAAAAGAGTATTCAAAAGAAAAAGGAAGAGTGGCAAAATAAATGAGGATAAAAAGAAAGAAAAGAAAAAAAAATAGAGCTCTAAATCAAAAGAAAAGAGAGAAAATATAGATAAAAGTTGGATGTGAGTGATAAAAAGAGAGTTTCTATACTAAAAGGGGTGACAATAGAGAGGCATTGTATTCTCACAAAAGCATACTTATACTCTTGTACAAGGAGGCTTATTTTAATGTGAATGATATTGACAAATATTTGCCTAGTGTTTTTGTTTCTCTTTTACAAGAGTTTGATGATGTCTTTTTGAAGGAAATCCCATATGGATTTCCAACTATTCGAGGGATAGAGTAGCAAATCGACTTCATCCCTAGAGCGACCATTTCTAGCAAGCCAGCATATAAGAGTAATCCAAAATAGACAAATAAGCTATAGTAACAAGTTGAAGAGTTGTTGACCAAGGGCTATGTGAGGGAGAGCATGAGTCCTTGTGTTGTTCTAATCCTACTAGTGCTAAAAAAGGATAGGATGTGGAGAATGTTCATGGATTGTTGAGCGGTAAATAATATCATGGTAAAGTATCACCATCCCATACCTAGGCTTAATGATATGCTAGATGAGTTACATAGTAGTTTAACTTTTAGTAAATTTGATCTTGAGTGGCTACCACCATATTAGGATGAAGGAAGAGGATAAGTGGAAAATGGCTTTCAAAATAAAATATGGATTGCATGAGTGGTTAGATATGCCATTTGGTCTAACCAATGCTCCTAGTACATTTATGCATTTAATGAATCATGTTGTGAGAGAGTTCATTGGAAAATTTGTTGTTGTATATTTTGATGATATTTTGGTACATTCTAAATCCTTTGATGATCATTTGTTGCCTTTATTTGAAGTTTTGATTGTATTGAGAAAATAATGTTTGTTTGCAAATCTAAAGAAATGTTGTTTTTGTTTGGATAAAGTTGTATTCTTAGGATTTGCAATTAGTAAAAATGGTGTTGAAGTAGATGATGAGAAAATTAGTGCTATTAAAACTTAGCCAACTCCTAAGTCTATTGATGGTGTATGTAACTTCCATGGATTGGCTAGTTTTTATAGGCGTTTTGTTCAAAATTTTAGCACCATTGCTTCACCTCTTACTGCTGTGATTAAAAAGAATAATTCATTTGTTTGGGGTGTTGAGCAAGATAATGCATTTTCTTTGCTTAAGGAAAAATTATGTGATGTACTTGTTCATGCTTTACCTAATTTTACTAAAACGTGCAAGATTGAGTGTGATGCGTTAAGTATAGGTATAGGAGCTGTTTTAATGTAAGGAAAGAAGCCAATTGCATACTTTACTGAGAATCTCAATGGTGTGGCATTGAAATACCCAACATATGACAACGAGTTGTATGCGTTGGTACAGGCATTGAAACAGTCACAACATTATCTATGGCCCAAGAAGTTTATCATTCATATTGATCATCAATCATTGAAATTCATAAAGGGCAAGGTAAGTTGAATAAACACCATGCCAAATAGGTTGAGTTTATTTTGACTTTTCTTTATGTAATCAAATACAAAAGTGGCACAGAAAATGTGATTGTCGATGCATTGTCATGAAGGTCTAATCTCTTAAATAATTTAGATGCTAGGATTCTTGGTTTTGAGTTTATTAAATCTTTGTATGATAAAGATACTATTTTTTTTCTTTTATTTTTCAGGCTTGTGAGAAATGAGCTTTTGGTAACTTCTATAGATTAGATGGTTTTTTGTTTAGAGAAAATTGGTTGTGTGCCTAAATGTTCAGTAAGACTTTTACTTGTGAAAGAATCCCATTGTGGTGGTTTGATGGGCCATTTTGGGGTTACTAAAACATTGGATGCGTTAAGTGAACATTTTTATTAGCCTAAAATGAGGGTGGATGTGCAGAATTTTTGTGCCAAATGTATTGAATGTAGGCAAGCGAAGTCTAAGCAAATGAATAATAGATTGTA
The DNA here is from genome assembly GCA_947685225.1 of Garcia nutans. Taxonomy (NCBI): domain Eukaryota; kingdom Viridiplantae; phylum Streptophyta; class Magnoliopsida; order Malpighiales; family Euphorbiaceae; genus Garcia; species Garcia nutans. The sequence goes on along the minus strand of CANTUV010000003.1, from coordinate 5,821,349 downwards.
TACACCTTTACCTATTCCTACTCAACCTTGGACTGATATTTCTATGGACTTTGTATTAGGATTGCCTAGGTCTAAGAGAGGTAGAGATTCAATTTTTGTGGTAATCGATAGATTTTCAAAAATGACAAATTTTATTCCATGTAATAAAATTGATGATGCCACACATATTGCACATTTGTTCTTTAATGAGATTGTGAGATTGTATGGCATTCCTAAAACTATTGTTAGTAATAGGGATGTAAAGTTTCTAAGTGACTTTTGGAAGGTATTATATAGTAAGTTTGTTACTAAACTTTTGTTGTCTACCAATTGTCACCCACAAACTGATGGTCAAACCGAAGTTGTGAATAAAACTTTAGGAACTTTGTTACATGCAATTATCAAAAAGAATTTAAAAAATTAAGAAGCATGCATTCCTTTTGTTGAATTTGCTTATAACTGTGTTGTACATTCTACTACTGTTTCTCCTTTTAATATTGTGTATAGTTTTAACCCACTAACACCTTTTGTAACGTCCGAAATTTTTAGAAATTAAATAAAATAAATTAAAATTAAATTGGATAAATTAAATAAATAATTTAACTGGAAAATTAAATGATTTTAAGCGTGGAAAGCGAATTGTATATGTGATATATATGCAAAATATATATAATATATACAAAGTCAACAAAAGTCAACATTTTTAAAAGAAAAGTCAAAAAGTCAAATGGCATTTTTGTAAATATACTTTGAAAATTAAAAATTATTTAAATAATTTTAAAATAAATTATTTTTAATGGAAGATGTAAATTTTGGAATTTTATTAATTAAATAACTGATTAATTAATTAAAATATAATTAAATATTATATATATGGTTTAAAAAGAAAGTGAAAAGAAAGAGAGAATTAATTTTTTTTCATCATCTTCTTCTTCTTCTTGCTAAGGGCCGAAACTCCAAGGCTATACAATCTCAAGATTTTTCTTCTTCCATGCTTCAAGAATTGAAAGGAATTCAAGGTTTTAATTGAAGTTTTAGTGTTTTCTACTTAAAATAGTAAGTTTTCTTACTTTTTCCTTGAAATTTCATGAAAGAATGATTATGCTAATTTTGGGTTTTTGAAGTGATATGATTTAATTGTCTATTTGGATATGAATGAAGTTATTTTGAGCAGTTAATAATGATTTTAAGGTTGGATTAAAAAATAGTTAAGTTTAAGTGAGGTTATGCTATATTTTGGGTTTTTTATTAAAGTGGTGTATAATTATGGTTTGATGTTGAGAATGCCTTTAAATGTGATACTAAATGATTAATTTTTATCACATTTGGAATAGGCATTAAGAAGAGAAGATTTGCCCAACACTAGTGTTGAAGGGCAACTTGGAAGAGGAGTTTGGAGTTTGATTTTGACCTTGCTTTTAATAGCTTATAGAGGTATGTACAAAATCTTGATAAATGTGGCATAATTGAAATACATTTGGGCTTAACACATTTTGGTTGGAAAATGTGTTAAGCTACTTGATGCATTTATTATTCATGAATAATGCATAAAATATGAATTATGTGAAAATAGGCCAAAGTATTTGGGTAATGTGGTTTTAATGTGGAATGTGATACATTGGGATGATATATTGAGATATGATGAAATGTGATAAATTGAAATGAAATGACATTGAGAAAAATGAGAAAATGAGGCAATGTGCCTAATTGATAATAAGAAAAGAGGCAATGTGCCTAGTTGATTATGAGAAAATGAAAAAGAAATTGACAATGGAAAATATGAAATAATTGTGTGCCCAGTATATTATTCAATTTTCAGAGTTCTGTGTTTGGTGACATGCCTATGAGGTTATCCTCATTATTTGCCTTCGAGGTTAGCTTTTGAGCAATTACTTTGATTTGCCTTCGAGGCTATATGCTTGGCGTCACTATGATATAATTTGCCTTCGGGGCTAGCTTTTGAGCATTACTATGATTTACCTTCGGGGCTAGACACATGGTGTCAATTTGGACCAAAACAGTAACTATAAAATTTGAATAGCATATTAGATTCTTTTGGGCTCATGCTTGTGTTTGTTCTTGTGTGAATTATTGAATGATGAAAGAATATGTTTAAAAGTGAGCTTGGATGCCATCTTATGACATAGCATAAATGCATTATATATTGACATTGTATTTAAGTTTTATTGTTATCAAAGTTTATACGGCTAGGCTTTTAGCTTAGCACGATTGTAATTTATTGTGCAGGTGACAAGGGCGATCCGGTAGAGTCAGAGAGTTCTTCTAGACTGGGTCAGGTCTAGATTTGAGTTTTTGTTAGTAGAGTTGATTTTGGCCATCAAGATCAGAGATACTACCACCATGTATATATTTTATATTACATTTTGATATTATGTATAATATATTATGTTTTGATGTATATATTGTAAATTATAAAGAATGTGTTAGAAATTTTATAATGTGCATTATATATATGTGTTTTTGATAAATATATATGTATATGTATAAATGTTTTGAGAAACTTGGAGAAATTGAGGAGTATGAGTAAAATATATTATTGATTTTTATTGGGAGTGTTCTTCTTATGTAGGTTGTGTTTATTTTTTTTTATTGTCCAAATTACAGATAAAACTCTGGCGAATTTTTTTCAAAGATTTTTATGTAAAATGGTTATTTTGGAAACTATATTAAATAAAGAATTTTATTACTATTTATATATATATATTAACGTATTCAAAAATTTAAATTGGTAAAGTAAATTTTTTTATTAAAAAGGTTTGTGGCTTTCTTATACTGTATACACATATTTTATATATACGGGGTGTATGTATTATACATATATAGGGTATAAGAGTGTTACACCTTTAGATTTAGTTTTTTTTCCTTGAGATGAAAGGTCCATCTTAGATGGCAAGAAGAAGGCAGAATTGGTGAAGAAAATTCATGTCAGTAAGCGAGCCAACATTGAGAAACGAAATCAGTAAGTTGCACATCGAGTCAATAAAGGGAGAAAGAAAGTGATCTTTGAACTGGGTGAATGGGTGTGGATTCATATGAAGAAAAGAGAGGTTTCCCTACTAAAGAAAATATAAATTACACCCAAGAAGAGATGGTCCTTTTCAAGTATTGAAGCCAGTCAACGATAATGCCTACAAAATAGATATGCTGAAGCTTAAGGACTTGCTAAGCCTATCCATTTCTTTCAAGGGTTCAAGGATGCACTACTTAAGATTATAAAACTTTGAAGTGACTTAACAACAAGTAAAGAATGCAACCAATTTAAAGCTTGGGCTTCTGCAATCCAATCAACATTTTGTTCATCTTTTTCAAGTCCAAGACCATTTGGGCTAGTTGTGTTTGTAAGCCCATTTGAAATTATCTTGTTTATGCTTGTATATTTGAGTTATATTTGTATTTGCTACATTTGCCTATGTGTTGGAATTTGTATTTTGTCCTTGTTTCTATGCCTGTAATTAGACTAAAAATAGTCTAAGGCCCAAAGGTGGTTTGGAAGTAACTAAGTGTGTTTAGGATAGCTTGTTTAAGCTTAGGAGTCATTTGTACTAATTTCCAAACACACCAAACCCTAACACACCAAAGTAGGGTTCCAGTAAATAGGGCATATAAAACTTATCTTATAAACAATGTAATAGTTAGTCTTGAAATTGAATGAAATTTTCAGAACTATTGTTATTGGAGAGTGTAACACCCTCATACCATATATATGTACAATACATATTTTCAGCAAATGTAGAATACGCATATAGGGTACAAAAATATCACAGACCGATTTAATAAAAAAAATTCACATTTCTAAAATATAAAATTTTAAATACTAAATATATAAATTAAATAGTATATAAATATTTTTTACTTGTTATAAGAACCCAAAAAAAATATTTTATATGAAAATCTCTGGGAAAAATTTACCAGAGTTTTGTCTGTAATTTAGACATCCCAAAATTTATCAATTACACAACCTGCAAAAAGAACACACTCCTGAATAATTTTAAATCACCATCTCAACCATACTCCTCAATTTCAACAAGTTTTTCAAATATTTATATATATATATAATTTAGAACACATTTACACTCCCATTTCAAATAACTAACCCAAACATTCTTTATAGTTTACAATACATAAAATCTAAAAACATAATATACTATGTATAGTACCCAAAATATACAATAACATAAAATATATACATACTATTGACAGTGTTTTTGATCTTGATATCAACTCTACAAGCACAAACATAAGTCTAGGCCTGACCTGGTCTAGAAAAAACACTCCGACTCAGCCGAATCTACCATGTCACCCGCGTGATATAAGCAATTGCGCTAATCCAAAAGCCTAATAATACAAACTTTAATAATAATAAAAATCAAATGCAATGTCAATGCACAATGCAAATGGATATCACATCATTCCATTTTCTCATACTTTTTAAATATTTCACAATCCACAATTCTCATAAAACAAGCACAAACATGGGCCCAAAGATAACTAATATGCTATTCAAATTCTAGAGTTATTATTTGGTCTATAATGACACCATGTGTCTAGCCCCGTAGGCAATATATCAATGTAATAATCCAACTAGGACTGAGCTTACGACCTGGTCATTTCACCCAGCCTAGCTTCAAGGACTTATTTTTGAGGCTTATGACCCGGTCATTTCATCTTAAAAATATTTTCACAGTGACGCCCAGTGTCTAACCCGTAGGCAAATCATTGGTATGCCGCCAAACACAGAACTCTGAAAATTGAATAACATACTAGGCACTCAATTTATTCATATTTCTCATTTATATCGATATCAATTCATTTCATTATTTTTCCACATATCTCATTACATTATACCACATTTTTGCATTTACAACACAATGCCCAATTACTTTGGGTATTTCAACATAATTCATATATTAATCACATTTAATGTAATCTAGCCAATACCAATGGCTTTTCAACAATGCACTTAATGCATACACAACAAATGGCATTACCCAAACACTTTGGTTCATTTTCGCATAATACACATCTTTCACATTTTACACAATTTAGCCATTATGAATGGCTTTTCACAATGCATTTAATACATATACGATATTACAAATGTCATAGCACACTATTCATACATAACCAATGTATCAAGTAGCTTAACACATTTTTCAACTAAAATGTGTTAAGCCCAAATGTCATGCAAACATAACCAATGTATTCAAAGTTTGTACTTACCTCAAATAGCAACTAAAATAAGCTTAAAATAACCTCTAATCTTATCCTTTCAACTTTCCCTTCACCACTAGGATGAAGCAAATCAACCTCCCTCAATGCCTAAACCAAATGTGATAGCAAATAATCATTTAGTATCACATTTAATGGAATTTCCAATATTAAACCATAATTGAACATCACTCCTACAAATTCCAAAAATTTAGCCTTTCCTTACTTTAATATTAGAATTCTATTCTATTCTACTTAAATTAGTGTTTTAAGTTTATTTATATTATTAAAAATATATTTTAATGCATTTAAACCATTTACATTATAAAAACACACTCTTATACACAAAACCCTAAAATGGCATAACCTTCCCCCATTGAAGGTTTTCCATTCCAACATATTCCATTAATTATTTAAAGCTTATATTCATCACTTTTAATACGAAACAACATGCTTAAATAAATAAAATCAAACAATTCAACAACTTTGAAAAGTCACTTTTTTAAAACCCTAAATCTCCACTTCCATACTCAAACTCCATCCAAACACAACTAAATCCAATATTTGACTATAAAATACTTGTTTATGCACCAAAACAGCTCATTTAAAACCAATTTGGACAATTAAAAACCATGATTTCTCAAACCCTAAAAATCCATAACCCTAAATTATCTCTCTTCACCATTCTTTATCCAAACTCCATCATTTGTTCAATCCAACCTTAAAATCATTTTTAACTACCCAAAATAACATCATATACACCAATTCCAATAATTATAACATACTACTTAAAAATCTAAATTCACACATAATCAAAATTTCCATGGAATTCAAAGAAATGAGTTGGAAACTTACCAAATTTGGTGGAAATCATCAAAAATCTACTTTTAACTTGTTTAATCCTTCAATTTTTGGAGTATGAAAAAATCAAAACCTTGGTCTATGCTCCCATGGTGGTTTCAGCCTTGATGAAGAAGAAGAAGAAATGAAGACAACTTTAATTTCTCTTTCTTTTCATCTTTTTTTTAGACCATATATATATATATATATTATAATATTTTAATAATTAATTATTTAATTATTTATTTAATAAATTAAAAGTCCAAAAATCCATCTTCCATTTAAAAATTATTTATTTTTAAATTAATTTAATAATTTTGAATTTCTAAGATTTAATTACTAAAATACTCTTTTACTTTGACTTTTGACTTTTCTTTTAAAATGTTGACTTTTATATATTGTATATATATCACATATATATTCCACTTTTTCCATTTAAAATCCCTTCATTTTTCATTTAAAACCATTAATTTAATTTATCCATTTAAATTATAATTTATTTTATCAAATTTCTAAAAATTAGAAATTTTCAAAATTTTGGGATATTACAATTCTCTCCCCCTAAAAAAATTTCATCCTCAAAATTACCTATTCTCAAGTCTGGAACAATTGGAAAAACTGACTCTGCATTACCTGCTCACTCTCCCATGTCGCCTCCTCAGTGGCATGATTCCTCCAAAGGACTTTCACAAGTGACACCCTCTTATTCCTCAATTCTTTAACCTCTCGTTCCAAAATCGCCACTAGTTCTTCCTCATAAGTTAGATCCAGACTCACCTCAATAGACTCCACTTATATGATATGAGATGGGTCAAACTTGTATCTCCAAATCATCGAGACATGAAAGACATTATGAATTCGATCCAACTCAGATGGCAAAGATAGTCTAAAAGCCACTGGACCAACTCTCTCCAACACCTCATATGGTCCTATGAAACGAGGACTCAACTTCCCTTTTCGACCGAACCTCATAATCTTCTTCCATGGAGACACCTTCAGAAACACTTTATCTCCTACACTGAACTCTATGTCTCTTCTCTTCAAATCTGAATAGGATTTTTGTCGGTCTGAAACTGCTTTCAAACAACCCCGAATCACCTTCACTTTCTCTTCTATTTTCTTAATCAAATAGAGACCGACCAGTTTAACTTCTCCAACCTCATCCCAACTGTGAGAAGGGATTTTTGCCCCCACTCCCGGTGGAATGGTTCTTGCAATTTTGGCACTGTTTAGACTCGGGGCCTTAAAGAACACGGGCCTAAGCCAGAGAAAATGAAGTCACCACCCGAACGGGCCGGAAAAAAGAAAGGGATGGATGACTTAATTCCTAAGGAATCTACAACCCCCTAATGGGTTTGAAAAGTTGGGTGTGTGTGGGGAAGGTGAGAAATGACCCAGCACCCCCACAACGCCCGGTTCATTGGAACCGGCCTCCTTTTCAGGTCTTAATATTATAAAATTCTTAAATATAATAATATTATCCATATTACATGCAACAATTAATATAAATCATCATTATATTAAAATCAAAGCAAGGTCCAAACAAAGCAAATAAATGGACACCCATCCGAGGATGGAAACATGTCCTTACATCATTCATGTCTAAACTAAATAGAACACCCACCGAAAGGTGGAAACATGTCCTTTACATTAGTCCAAAATATAAGAGCAATTTAAATTATATAATACTTAACTAATGAGGTACCCACAAAGTGGAAACATACCTCTTACAATTTTAATACTAATAATAATCATAATAATAAAGAAAACATCCATCCATGGTAAATCAAATAAATCAAATTAAGTAAATCAAGCATTAAAATTAAATAAATCAACCATCAAAACATATAATGAACTACATGATCAAATCTAAAATTAAATAAAGTAATAAATATATAAATTTAGAATTTGCATCTTAGAATAGGGTTTTTGGAACTTAGGTTTTTGGATCGTAGGGTTTTAGATTGAGGTTTCATCATTTAGGGTTTAGGGTTTTTTTTTTTTTTGAGGTTGATGGGATTATGAAATTTAGGGTTTAAAAAATTTTAAGGTTTCTATGAAACTAGGGTTTATGAATTAAGTTATTGGAATTAGGGCTTGGGTCTAGGTTTGGGAGTTAAGCAACTGGAGTTAGGGTTTTAGGTTTTCTAGGATTAAAGGATTTTGACATTTTAGAATTTTATTAGGGCTTTGGTGTTTTGAATTTGGAAAATAGATTTTATAAATTTAGGTTTGAAATTTAGAAAAAATTTTAGGGTTTTGGAAAATTAAGAAGACAATTAGGGCTTCGGGAATTAATAAAACGATTTAAGGTTTTGGAAAATTATGAAAACAATTAAAGTTTTGGGAATTAATAAAATAATATAGGTTTTGAAAAATTAAGAAAACAATTAGGGTTTTAGGAATTAATAAAACAATTTAGAGTTTTTGAAATTGGAAAGCAGATTAGGGTTTTTAGCAACTGGGCAATTAGATTAGGGTTTTGATAATGTTTTGTGATTATATGAACATTAAACTCAAATCATGTAGTTTAAATCAAGTAATCAAGACTACGAGCTTTAAGTTAACTACTGGACCTAAACAACTTCTTAATCTTCAAACTTCTAATGATATTTATAGAAGGGAGTGTATATACTGGACAGTCAAATAAGTTGTAACTCAAGGATGAAACTACTGTGAATTCAAATAAATTAAAGAATTAAATCAAACCTCCGTTCATTGGTTCCTCTACAATTTACTTCTGGATGAACAATGAACAAAGACAGCGTTGCTGCCTTTGATGGATTGATGACTGATGAATGTCTGCTGCTAATCTTCTTCGTTTGTTGCCGTCTCTCCTTTATGTCCCTTACTTCCTTTTTAACGTTCCCCCCCTTCTCTGAATTCTGAAACGTTATTATTTATAGGCCCTAACCTCACTCAGAATCCTTAACCTAATATTAATCAGTCCTTAAAACAAATTCTAGTTGAATTAGGAAAGTTAATGAACCCATGTCGACTTGGTTGCCCTAGGCCGATATGAGACCAACCTCATATCGACCTTGGGCTGCCCAGGTCGACATGAGGCATGCTCATGTTAACCTGGGGCCTCCAGGTCGGCATGGACCAGAGCCATGTCGACCTGGGACATCCAGATCGACATGAGCCAATGCTCATATCGACCTGGGGCCTCCAGGTCGACATGAGCCAAGGTTCATGTCACTTGGGCCTTTGAACTTGAACTAATTTCATATTTTTTAAAATTTTTTGGACCGGACCTTCTAAAAGACTTGGTTTAGGGTTTTGTAGTTGAGTTTGTGACTTTTAAAATTGGACAGACTTATTAGAAGTTGAAAATTGGATCGAATTTATTTTGGCATCCTTTAATTAGGACTGTATCAAATTGGGGTCAAAATTAAAGGTCTACAGTTTGCCCCCTGCTTGAGTGATCTGAGACTTTCAGTAGAAGAGAGTGAAAAGCAATAAGACTTTGAGCAGATTTTGGATGAGGATGGATACTTGGATTTGATTTGGGTACTCGGACCCAAGACTGAACTTGATTTGGGTACTTGGACCTGAGATTGGATACTTGGACCCGTGATTGAATCTGATTTGGGTACTTGGACCCGAGATTGGGTACTTGGACCCAAGACTGAATTTGATTTGGGTACTTGGACCCAAGATTGAGTACTTGGACTCAAGATTGGGTACTTGGACCCGAGATTAAATTAGATTTGGGTACTTGGACCCGAGACTGGGTACTTGGACCCGAGATTAAATTTGATTTGGGTACTTGGACCCGAGACAGGATACTTAGACCCGAGATTGAATTTGATTTGGGTACTTGCACCCAAGATTGGGTACTTGGACCCGAAACTGAATTGAATTTAGGTACTTGGACCCGAAACTGAATTTGATTTGGGTACTTGGACCCCAGACTGTGTACTTGGACCTGAGATTGAATTTGATTTGGGTATTTGGACTCAATATTGAATTTTATTTGGGTACTTGGAACCGAGATTAAATTTGATTTGGGTACTTAGACCCGAGACTGAATTGAATTTGGGTACTTGGACCTGAGATTGAGTACTTGACCTAAAACTGGATTGGATTTGGGTACTTGGACCCGTGACTGGGTACTTGGACCCGTGACTAGATACTTAGACCGAGATTGAATTGGATTTGACTGACCTTTTATCAGTTGAGCATTCTGGCTTAACTGGTTGTTCCATTCTTTTGTTTTTCCTTTTGTAAAAATTCAGCTATTTTTAGTTGGCCCTCATATCTTCTCCTTGCCCCCTACGTGGCGAAATATTTGCAAGTGAGTTTGAAAATGATTGGTATATAAACTTAAAAAAAATTGAAAAAGAGAAACTTTGCCCCCTGTGTAGGCTCAAACCAAAGATTTTTTCCATGCAAGCTTTGATTGATGTTTTCGTTGTCTAGTTCTTCGCACAAGCACGCCTTCTTCTCTTTGCAAAATTACCAGAGCTTTCTCAAGCAATGGTCTTTCCATGCCCCCCTGATTTGATATCTTCTTTTGATTCTTTACTTCACAGAGTGTTTGTTGTTCACTTTGACAAAGAATAAACAATACAAGATAAGAAAGTGCGATGTGATATGCTCATGTATGCATGATATGCATGAATAATACTTACGGTCGTTCCATCGACTCACAGACCAAGGTGATCAGCAGAAGTGTTCTCATTGGTTCCTTTCAGATGCTCGTTCAGATCTTGCATTGGAATGACACAATGCTCCACATTTATGGCTTTTATCTTTAAGATATTGAAAATATGAATAATGGAGGCCCCAAACAGCAGAGATACATTCATTTTAAATTATGATTCAGCACGTCAGTTGGTAGCTTCTTCATGACCTTGCCAATAATCATTTACTTTGCCCAATGTGTCATTCGAGGTTCAATGATTCGACATACTTCCCTTAACTTGAAGGCTTTGTATGAAAAAAAAACATTTTTGAATTTTTTAATTTTGAATGTTGATTTTGCAATCAAATGTTGGCTTTGCCAAATTAATGTCAATGTACCTCAGGACTTGATTTTTAAAATTAACATATTTATAACATGACAACCCTAGTTACCATACTAAACTCGGGAATCATTTCTATTTAAGCAAGAATTGTTGTACTTCAGATAGGCACATACACATTACTTGGCCAAAAGTCTCATTTGAGTTTGAATATTGTCTATCTCATATGCATGCTTATCCAAACTATCTCCACTAATAGACTCTACCTACCAAGAGAGATCAACAGGTCTTTGATAGGCTTGAAATGAGGTCTATAAAGGGACATAGGTTAAATGAAGGCCATTTTGAGATTGGAGCTGGTGTGACACAAAGGACAAATCCTCACACTACAAGTTTCTTGTTTGAATTTTAGGCAGCTTGGAGCAATCTTGCTAGACTCCAAATTCCTTCTATCTTCTTGGCATTAGTCTGAATCTTGATTGGGACATTCTTTGCCTTTATAAAAAGTTTGGTAACCAAATTTGTTTCTTTTCTTCTTCTCCCTTTTCTTTCTTTTTATTTTTCTTACTCTTCCCTTTCTTTGAGCATTTTATCGTTTTGTCCTTCTTCCTTGTAGGACTATCAAGTATAAAACTTTCAAGAACTGGATAGTCTTTCTCTTTTTTCTCTGATTTTGATCGAATCTTTGGTTGGGTTAGACCAATTCAAGTCAAACTTTTCTTATAAACCAAATGGAAAGTCTTTTACTGTCTTAGGTAAAAGAGAACTCAGTTGGATTTTTGAACCATTTTGGGTTTTCTTTTTTTTCGTCTTTTTTTCTTTTTCTCTTTCCCTTTTTTTTCTCTCTTTTCTCTTTTTTTTTTTTGTTCTAGCTCAAATAGAGTTGTCTTGTTTGTACCAACTTGGGTTTCCAATAATGGATGAGTGGAGTGGTATAAATCTCCTTTAGCAGGGATAAATCATTTGTTACTCTGATGTTATCTTGATAGATTGGAGATATTAAGTGAACTTCAACTACCCTTATGGTCTTGAGAACTTCAACTATCCTCACGGTCTTGACTATGCATTCCATTCTTTGATCTTCTTGCCTCTTCATCTTAGTGATCATAAGACTTGTCAAAAGTATCACAACAGCTCAGGGTAGGTTGTTGGGGTTTGTAAGTCAATGAAAAGAAAGCTAAAATTTCATGAAGGCTCAAAAGGAAAACTAGGGATTGATATTTAATATGGTGGATATTAGTTGTTGGCTAACCAAATAATGCCTAGATCATCTCTCCCTTAAAATAAGCAGAGTTCAATTTCGCCTCGAAAGTTTGTCAAAGCATGTTCTAAGACTGACAAGAACCTAGACAAAGGTAATTATGCAGGAGCCCTCTCTAAGTAAGCATACACAACTCAATGCTATAGAGCAATTACCTCACCTAGTAAAGTCATTCAAGTCATGATGCATAAATATATTAATTCATAAACATCAAGCTAGATTCCCCATTGGTTGAACACCAAAATGAACAAAGACCAACAAAAATTTTGATAAAAGTGATTTATTCAAACAAATTTAAATTTGAAAAACACGATAGTTCCAATTAAATATTAAAGAACGTAAAATTGAAAAGCAACATTCAAAATAAGGAAAGTTTATTGAGTTTAAGCTTCTTTTCCTTTCACATCTTCAATATTTCCATCTTGAAAGGATGATAAAACAAAATCTTCTTCCAATCCTTTTCCTACCATGAAGGTTGCTGGTGGTGGCACTCTTCCAAATTTAGACAAAGGATTGTTCTTGGTATTGGGCTTCTCTGGCTCAAGTAGCTTTCCACTGTCGATTAGATTCTAGATCTCATGCTTCAACTTCATACAATTATTTGTTTCATGTCTAGGCCTTTGATGGAATTGGCAAAATGCATTAGTATCAAAGTTAGGTGGAAGAGGATTAGGCAAAGGACAAGGAGTCAAGGGTTGTAACAATCCCTTCTTTTGTAACATATTGAGAACCCAAGACAGCGGCTTCCCTAATTCTGAAAACTGCCTCATTCCTCCTTGACTAGAGGCATTAACATTAGCTTCCTTTTGTGTACTTTAACTGTTAGGCTAATAATTTTCTCTCTCATTCCTTCTTGCCGAAAAGTGGCTCTTCTCCCTTTCCCACTCTTCGATTTGCAAGCCAGCTTGCAAAAGATCTTTGAAATCCCTTATAAGGGTATGAGACTTCCTTTCACGGAGATTAGGCAGGACTCCTCTTATGATCATCCTTATTTGATCAGACTCATCAAGCCTCTTCTTGAGCAGTACAACCTTATTTCTCCATCTTTTCACATAGTCCACAAAATTCTCATTTGGTTTTTGCCTAATGGTTTCCACCTCCATTTAGGTAACTTCCAGCTCAACATTATACCCATATTGCTGAATGAAAGCCTTGTACAACATGTCCCAATATTTTTGAGTACTTTCCTCTAAGGTGTTGAACCAATTTTGGACAACAGAGTACAATGAGAGCATGAAATATCTTAAAGTTTGGGCCTTAGTAGCTCTAGCAGACTGTATAGCAGTGATGTATTGCTTTACATAGAGGTGAGGATTTTCGGTTCCATCAAACTTTGCAAAGGGTGGCATCTTGAACTTATAAGGAACCTCCTCATATTGTTCAAATAGTTTGTCGATCTCGGACATCTCTTTGGTTTTCAGTTTCTTTTCAAATTTCTTTTCTAAATCAGCAATCATCTTCTCAACATCAGAATTTTCAGTCTTTTCAAAAGTTATCTTGTCAACAACCTTTGGCTCCTTCTTTTTATCTTGAGGATCTTGGAAGTATTGAGCTCAGTCGTCATCATCATCAATGACTACCTTGTTATTATCAAAAGCCACTTCATCAACCTTAGCCTTCCCCTTGTCCTTTGGCTTCTCAGTGCTAACAGATGCTTCAGCATGATTTCCTAAAATTACAGCCAATTGGTTCTTCATGGTCTCAGCAAGGGCCTCTTTTATTTCTTCTATCTTTGGCATTGAGGACATCATCCACCATTCTTTGAATTTGTTCGGGCTCCATTGCTTTTGGTGAAAAAGAGATTGAGTCGTTGCTAGATTCTTTATCTCTGGCGTAGGTCAGATTGTCGTAAGCTTTTGAACTATCGTAATCCAGGGCTGTGAGCCTGAGAGGATCAATGATATGAGATGAAAATGTATGCATGTATGCATATATGCACAAACAATCAACAAAGAAAGATAAATAGGACATTCCTTCCAACCTTGTAACTTCCACACACGAATGGTGAGTCTCTTTTCCTAGGTGATATGGTTAACAAAATACCAACATGGGGTATCTTATTTTTTGAATAATTCCCTCAGACGTTTCAACCAATAGTTATATTTTTAAAAATGGAAATCAGTTCATGATAATTTCCATTAATTAGGTTTTAATCTATTCAACCAACTAAAGTAGCTTTTATGCTATATTGGATTAAAACTAAATTAAGAGGTTTATTATAAATAGATTTCTCACTTGAAAAAGCAACTAGTGGTTCATGCCAAAAATAAGCCCATGGTTAGTTATTCTTAGTGTAAACTAGGCTCACAATTGATTTTTGGCATTTCGTAATTAGCCTAAATAATTTGCAAGCTCTTTGTAAAAAAGGTTGGATGAAAATAATTTTTTTTCTAAGCCCATTGTAAAAAGATTTTAGAAAAAATGGATTTTGGGCCTAGTATTTGGATCATGAGAAAAGAATTTTTTATTTTATGGAAAAGTTTTATATCCAAAGACCATTTTGAAAAGTTTTGAAAATAGCTTTGGTCTTTTGGATTCTAAAGAAAAATTTATTTTGAGCTTACAATATACTAAGGTCATATTAGAAAAAAGAACAAATCAAATAAGACATGATTTAAGCTAAGATATATTAACCATAGTCAAACAACAAGCATTTGGGGTAAAACTTAAGGAAAGTAACTAGGCCAATTACATGAGCTTTAGTCTTTGGGTTAAAAGGCTTAGGTTCCCATAGCAAGTATATACCAAAAGGTACTAGGCTATGAGTGGTTATGTCATGCTCGATCTCCATACCTTGAGTGAAAGTATGGTATCCCTTACATAACACAACACGGGTAACACGGGCGTCCTAACTCACGCACTCGATGCAAACTAATATGATGCAATAGATAATATCATGATAAGAAAGAATAGAATAATATAAAGACCAACGGAATCAACTTCTCTTATCCCCAGTTGAGTCGCCAATGTGAGCGGGGATTTTTGCCCCCACTCTCGGTGGAATGGTTCTTGCGACTTCGGCACTGTTTAGGCTCGGGGCCTTAGAGAACACGGGCCTAAGCCTGGAGAAAATGGAGTCTCCACCCGAATGGGATGGAAAAAAAGAAAGGGGTGGATGACTCGATTCCTAAGGAATCCCCAACCCCCTAATGGGTTCGGAAAGTTAGGTACGTATGGGGAAGATGAGAAATGGCCCAGGACCCCCACAACGCCCGGTTCATTAGAACCGACCTCCTTTTCAGGTCTTAATATTATAAAATTCTTAAATATAATAATATTATCCATATTACATACAACAATTAAAATAAATCATCATTATATTAAAATCAAAGCAAGGTCCAAACAAAGTAAATAAATAGATACCCATCCGAGAACGGAAACATGTTCTTACATCGTTCATGTCTAAACTAAATAGGACACCCACCGAAAGGTGGAAACATGTCCTTTACATTGGTCCAAAATATAAGAGCAATTTAAATTACATAATACTTAACTAATGAGGTACCCACAAAGTGGAAACATACCTCTTACAATTTTAATACTAATAATAATCATAATAATAAAGAAAACATCCATCCATGGTAAATCAAATAAATCAAATTAAGTAAATCAAGCATTGAAATTAAATAAATCAACCATCAAAACATATAATAAACTACATGATCAAATCTAAAATTAAATAAAGTAATAAATATATAAATTTAGAATTTGCATCTTAGAATAGGGTTTTTGGAACTTAGGTTTTTGGATCGTAGGGTTTTAGATTGAGGTTTCATCATTTAGGGTTTAGGGTTTTTTTTTTTTTTTTGAGGTTGATGGGATTATGAAATTTAGGGTTTAAAAATATTTAAGGTTTCTATGAAACTAGGGTTTAGGAATTAAGTTATTGGAATTAGGGTTTAGGTCTAGGTTTGGGAGTTAAGCAACTGGAGTTAGGGTTTTAGGTTTTCTAGGATTAAAGGATTCTAACATTTTAGAATTTTATTAGGGCTTTGGTGTTTTGAATTTGGAAAATAGATTTTATAAATTTAGGTTTGAAATCTAGAAAAAATTTTAGGGTTTTGGAAAATTAAGAAGACAATTAGGGCTTTGGGAATTAATAAAACGATTTAAGGTTTTGGAAAATTATGAAAACAATTAAAGTTTTGGGAATTAATAAAATAATATAGGTTTTGAAAAATTAAGAAAACAATTAGGGTTTTAGGAATTAATAAAACAATTTAGAGTTTTTGAAATTGGAAAGCAGATTAGGGTTTTTGGCAACTGGGCAATTAGATTAGGGTTTTGATAATGTTTTGTGATTATATGAACATTAAACTCAAATCATGTAGTTTAAATCAAGTAATCAAGACTACAAGGTTTAAGTTAACTACTGCACCTAAACAACTTCTTAATCTTCAAACTTCTAATGATATTTATAGAAGGGAATGTTTATACTAGACAGTCATATAAGTATTAACTCAAGGATGAAACTGCTGTGAATTCAAATAAATTAAAGAATTAAATCAAACCTCCGTTCGTTGGTTCCTCCACAATTGACTTCTAGATGAACAATGAACAAAGACAGTTTTTTTGTCTTTGATGGATTGATGACTGATAAATGTCTGCTGCTAATCTTCTCTATTTGTTGCCGTCTCTCCTTTATGTCCCTTGCTTCCTTTTTAACATTCCCCCCCCCCCCCCCATCTTTAAATTTTGAAATGTTATTATTTATAGGCCCTAACCTCACTCAGAATCCTTAACCTAATATTAATCAGTTCTTAAAACAAATTCTAGTTGAATTAGGAAAGTTATTGAACCCATGTCGACTTTGTTTCCCTAGGTCGACATGAGACCAACCTCATGTCAACCTTGGGCTGCCCAGGTCGACATGTGGCATACTCATGTTGACCTTGGGCTGCCCAGGTAGACATGAGGCATGCTCATGTCGACCTGGGGCCTCCAAGTTAACATGGACCAAAGCCATGTCGACCTGGGGCCTCCAGGTCGACATGAGCCAAGATTCATGTCAATTGGACCTTTGAACTTGAACTAATTTTGTATTTTTTTTTTTAAATTTTTTAGATCGGACCTTCTAAAAGACTTGATTTAGGGTTTTGTAGTTGAGTTTGTGACTTTTAAAATTGGACAGACTTATTAGAAGTTCTAAATTGGATCGAATTTATTTTGGCTTCCTTTAATTAGGACCGTATCAAATTGGGGTCAAAATTAAGGGTTTACACCAACACAAAGGTGTTCTGCATCTCCTGCCATACAAGGGCTCATAAGGAGCCATCCCAATACAAGACTGATGACTGTTGTTATAAGCAAACTCAATTAGTGGCAAAAATCTGTCCCAATTACCGGTAAAATCAATGATACAGCTCCTCAACATATCCTCTAGAATCTGTATCACTCTCTCTGACTGCCCATCTGTCTGAGGGTGAAAAACAGTACTAAAATACAACTGAGAACCCAAAGCATCATGCAAACTCTTCCAAAACCTCTAAGTAAACTGGGGATTTTGATCCGACACTAAAGAAACTGGGACTCCATGCAACCTCACTATCTCACTGATATACAACTCAGCCAACCTCTAAAGAGAATAATCCATCCAAAGTGGAAGAAAATGAACTATCTTCATCATCTGATCAACTATCACTCAGATTGCATCATGCTTCTTCTGGGTCAAAGGCAATGCAGTCATAAAATCCATTGTCACTCGCTCCCATTTCCACTCTAGCACTGATAAATGATGAAGCAACCCTGAATGAACCTGGTGCTCAGCTTTCACTCTCTGGCAAGTGAGACATCTGGATACAAACTCTGCTATGTTCCTCTTCAATCTAACTACCAATAATGTCGCTTAGGGTCCTGATACATCTTGGTACTCCCAGGGTGCATAGCATAAAGTGACCGATGTGCTTCCTCTAATATCATCCTTTTCAATTCTACATCATCAGGAATACACAACCTATCTTTGTACCATAGACTGCCATCATCCCTCACATAAAAGTCTCGACTCTCCCCCTTCTAACAAACCAACACGATTTTTTTGGATTCTCTCATCTGCCAATTGAGCCTCCCTAATATGATCCAAAAAGACTGGCCTCAACTGCAACTGAGCCATCAAAGCACCATCATCACAAGACTCAAATCTAGCATGCAATGCTCTTAACTCAACTAGCAACAAGAGCGAATAAGCAGTTAAACCTACAAAAGACTTCTGACTCAAGGCATCAGCAACAACATTTGCCTTACTAGGATGATAATCAATCAAACAATCATAGTCTTTAATCAACTCTAACCATTGTCTCTGCCAAAGATTTAGCTCTCTCTGAACACCCAGGTATTTCAAACTCTTGTGATCCGTATAAATGAAACACTTTTTCCATACAAGTAATGCCGCCAAATCTTCAAGGCAAAAACTATGGCTGCTAATTCCAAATCATGCATCTGGTAATTTAGCTCATGTGGCTTCAACTGTCGAGAGGCATAAACAATGACTCTACCCTCCTACATTAGAACACAACCTAAAACACTATGTGAAGCATCACTATATATCACATATTGTTTACCTTCCACGAGCAGGGTAAGGACAGGAGCCTGAGTCAACATCTCCCTCCATTGCTTAAAACTTGCCTGACACTGATCTGTCCACACAAATCTAACTCCTTTCTGAAGTAATCTAGTGAGTGGTGTAGCTATCATAGAAAAACCCTTCACAAACCGATGATAATAGTCTGTCAATCCTAGAAAACTTCTAACCTCTGTCACAGTATTTGGTGGACTCCAATTCAAGATAGTCTTAACCTTACTCGGATCAACTCTAATACCCTCTACTGAAACCATATGACCAAGAAAAGCTACCTGATCGAGCTAGAACTCACACTTGACAGCTTAGCATACAACTGTTTCTCTCTCATAATCTATAATACAATCCGTAAATGCCTATCATGATCCTCCTCATTATGCGAATACACTAAAATATCATCAATGAAGACCACTACAATCTAATCTAAATATGGTCTGAACACCCTATTCATCAAATCCATAAAAGCTGCTTGTGCATTCGTCAATCCAAAGGGCATCACCAGAAACTCATAATGCCCATACCTCTTGCGAAAAGATGTTTTGGGTACATCCACATCTCTGACTCTCAATTGTTGGTACCCTGATCTCAGATCCATCTTAGAGAATACTACTGCTCCCTTCAACTGATCAAAGAGATCATCTATCTGAGGCAAAGGATACTTGTTCTTGATGGTCACCTTATTCAACTGCCTATAATCAATACACAATCTCAAGGTGTCATTCTTCTTTTTCACAAACAACACAGGCGCTCCCTACGGGGACACACTAGGACGGACAAACCCTTTATCCAACAACTCCTGCAACTACATCTTCAACTCTCTCAACTCAGTAGGTGTCATCCGATAAGGGGTAATAGAGATAGGAGTGGTACCAGACAACAAATCAATACCAAACTCCACTTCTCTCTCAGGAGGTACCCCTAGCAACTCATCAAGAAAAACATCTGGAAACTCGACAACTATGGGTATACTGTCAAGCTGGGACTCCACTACTCCAGTATCTACAACA
Organism: Garcia nutans; assembly: GCA_947685225.1. Lineage (NCBI taxonomy): Eukaryota > Viridiplantae > Streptophyta > Magnoliopsida > Malpighiales > Euphorbiaceae > Garcia > Garcia nutans. Next base: position 5,801,489 of record CANTUV010000003.1, on the reverse strand, counting down.
TGAGCAAGATAAGCCTTATAACCCTTCCGAATCATCCTCCCAACTGAAACAGCTGAAACAAACTTGGATAAAAGATACCTCTACTCACTAGATACCATCACATCTCTACCATCATGTGTTCTTAAAGTAACACATTTCTTCTGACAATCTACCATAGCCCCATGCTTTGATAACCAATCCATGCCTAAAATCATATCATACTCCCTAAAAGGCATCTCAATTAGGTCACTGAGAAACTCCTCATCCTGAATAATAACTGGACTCTCTCGGTGCACCCTGCTCACCACAACACTATGCCCTAAAGAATTTATAACCAAAACATCAAATCCTAAGGATTCAGAATGCAAATCACTCATAGGCAAGATGGATGCACTGATATAAGAATGAGTCAACTCAGGGTCTAATAATGCAAGAACTGAAGTACTAAATAAAGTAAAAGTACCAGCAATAATAGCTGAAGCATCTGGCTGCCTCTGTATCACATAAACCCACTGTGATGGCCCTGCCTGATCTGGTCTACTACCTCCAGCTGTAGAACCTCCTCTATGACTAGTCCCAGATCGACCACTTATACCAAAATCTCTGCCACCACGACCCCCTCTGACACTGGATCGAGAAGCTGCAGTATCTGTCTGTCTATCCTCTAGTGGCTTTGGACAATCTCTGATAAAATGGTCTGATGACTCACATCTAAAAAATACTCTCGAAGCACCTCTCCACCAGCAGACACCTCCGTGTGCTTTACCACAATGAACACAAGTAGGTGGAGCTGGCCTTTGAGCCACTAGGGTCGGTGCACTAGTCACTAAAACTGTAGGCCTCTGTCTCTGTCTCTACTGCTGTACTGACCTGCCAAACTGCCCCTGGCTCCTACTGAACCTCTGAAAATATCTCCCTTGGCCTCTCTTCACTAATGAAGACCCTGCCTCACTCTAGGGTCTCCTAGCTCTGGTCTCCTCAACCCTAGCAGCTGCTGCAAGACTCTGTGCTCTCTTTACACTCCTGGTAGCTGTAACCAACTGAGAAAAATCTTAATACTGAGAGCCTGCTATGATACACATGATAGAGGGTCTCGGTCCCTCCTCAAATCTCCTGCACCTGTCAATCTCATCAGAAATGATCCCACTAGCATAATGACTCAACCAGATAAACTTGATCTCATACTCTGTCACTGTCCTAGTATCCTGTCTCAGACTTAGGAACTCCATCTTCTTTGCATCCTTATACTCCCTCGGAGTATACTTCTGCTCAAATTCCTGCAGGAAATCATCATAAGTCAGGACTGGTGGATCAACCAAAGCATGTGGAACCGTCTTCCACCAATCATATGCATTCCTTTGCAAAAGAGATCTGGCATAATCAAACTTCTCTTCCAGACTAGCTTGTAACTGAATGAACACTCTCTAAATCCTGTCTAGCCACCACTCTGCTACAGTAGGGTCTGTAGTACCAATGAAGTCTTCAACTCTAAACTTTCTCAGCTTATCATATTTTCTCACCGGCAACTGCGTTTGCGGCTGCTGAACTGGAGCCTGCCTCAACAACTCTACCATATGTCGTACCCAGCTGGGCAGAATCTCATCAGATGCTGGTCTCACAGGCATAGAAATAGACACCTCACCAGCAGACACAACTCTAGCTCCATCTCTACCCTTATCAGGAGCCACACTCTCTGTACTACCCTCTGCAGACTGATACGTCCGAGACGCTATAACTACCTATATCTGCAAACACAGCAGAAATTACTATATTAGATATCAGAAACTACTAGTGTCAATGCATGTATTACAATTAAAAACCATTTTCAAATCCCCCATTTTTTCTCTATCAACCCACCTAGGTCGAGAACCTCAAACCTAAGCTATGATACCAAAATAAATGTAACACCCTTATACCCTAAATACGTACAATACTTATTTTCAACATATATAAAATATGTATATACGGTACAAAAATATCACATACCGATTTAATAAAAAAATATTTACATTTCTAGTTTAAAATTTCAAATACTAAATATATAAAATTAAATAGTATATAAATATACTTTACTTGTTATAGGAACCCAAAAAAAATATTTTATATGAAAATCTCTTGAAAAAATTCTCCAGAGTTTTATCTGTAATTTGGACATCTCAAAATTTATCAATTACACAACCTGCAAAAAGAACACACTCCCAAATAATTTCAAATCACCATCTCAACCATACTCCTCAATTTCACCAAGTTTCTCAAACATTTATATATATATATAATTAGAACACATTTATACTCCTATTTCAAATAACTTAACCCAGACATTCTTTATAGTTTACAATACATAAAATCCAAAAATATAATACACTATGCATAATACCCAAAATATAAAATAATATAAAATATATACATGCTGCTGACAGTGTTTATGATCTTGATATCAACTCTACAAGCACAAACACAAGTCTAGACCCGACCTGGTCTAGAAAAAACTCTCCGTTCAGCCGAATCTACCCTGTCACCTGCTCGATATAAACAATTGAGCTAAGCCAAAAGCCTAGTAATACAAACTTTGATAATAATAAAAATCAAATGCAATGCCAATGCACAATGCATATGGATATGGATATCGCATCATTCCATTTTCTCATGCTTTTCAAATATTTCACAATCCACAATTCTCATAAAACAAACACAAACATGGGCCCAAAGATAACTAATATGCTATTCAAATTCTAGAGTTACTGTTTTGGTCTATAATGATACCATGTGTCTAGCCCCGTAGGCAATATATCAATGTAATAATCCAACTAGGTCTGAGCTTACGACCCGGCCATTTAACCCAGCCTAGCTTCAAGGATTTGTTTTTAAGGCTTACGACCCGGTTATTTCACCTCAAAAATATTTTCACGGTGACGCCCAGCGTCTAGTCTGTAGGCAAATCATAAGCATGCCGCCAAACACAGAACTCTGAAAATTGAATAATATACTAGGCACACAATTTATTCATATTTCTCATCTATTTCGATATCAATTCATTTCATTATGTTTCCACATATCTCATTACATTATACCATATTTTTGCATTTACAATACATTGCCCAATTACCTTGGGTATTTCAACATAATTCACATATTAATCACATTTAATGTAATCTAGCCAATACCAATGGCTTTTCAACAATGCACTTAATGCATACACAACAAATGGCATTACCGAACACTTTGGGTCATTTTCACATAATGCACATATTACACATTTTACACAATTTAGCCATTATCAATGGCTTTTCACAATGCATTTAACACATATATGATATTACAAATGTCATAGCACATTATTCATACATAACCAATGTATCAAATAGCTTAACACATTTTCCAACCAAAATGTATTAAGCCCAAATATCATGCAAACATAACCAATAGCAAATAATTATGTTATTTGTACTTACCTCAAATAGCAACCAAAACAAGCTTAAAACAACCTCCAATTTTATCCTTCCAACTTGCCCTTCACCTCTAGGATGAAGCAAATCAACCTCCCTCAATACCTAAATCAAATGTGATAGCAAATAATTATTTAGTATCACATTTAATGACATTTTCAATATTAAACCATAATTAAACATCACTCCTACAAATTTTAAAAATTTAGCCTTTCCTTACTTTAACATTAGAATTCCATTCTATTCCATTTAAATTAGTGTTTTAAGTTTATTTATATTACTAAAAATACATTTTAATACATTTAAACCATTTACATTACAAAAACACACTCTTATACACAAAATCCTATAATGGCATAACCTTCCCCCATTGAAGGTTTTTTATTCCAACACAATCCATTAATTATTTTAAGCTTATATTCATCACTTTTAACACTAAACAACATGCTTAAATAAATAAAATCAAACAATTCAACAACTTTGGAAAATCACTTTTCCAAAACCCTAAATCTCCACTTCCATACTCAAACTCCAACCAAACACAACCAAATCCAATATTTGACTATAAAATACTTGTTTATGCACCAAAACAACTCATTTAGAATCAATTTTCACAATTAAAAACTATGATTTCTCAAACCCTAAAAATCTATAACCCTAAGTTCTCTGTCTTCACCATTCTTTATCCAAACTCCATCATCTCTTCAATCCAACCTTAAAATCATTGTTAACTACCTAAAATAACATTATACACACCAATTTCAATAATTATAACATACTACTTAAAAATCTAAATTCACACATAATCAAAATTTTCATGGAATTCAAAGAAATGAGTTGGAAACTTACCAAATTTGGTGAAAATCAGCAAAAATCCACTTTTAAACTTGTTAAATCCATCAATTTGTGGAGTATGAAAAAATCAAAACCTTGGTCTATGCTCCCATGGTGGTTTCGGACTTGATGAAGAAGAAGAAGAAATTAAAACAATTTTAATTTCTCTTTCTTTTCATCTTTTATTTTAAACCATATATATATTATAATATTTTAATAATTAATTATTTAATTATTTATTTAATAAATTAAAAGTCTAAAAATTCATCTTCCATTCAAAAATTATTTATTTTTGAATTAATTTAATAATTTTGAATTTTTAAGATTTAATTACCAAAATACCCTTTTACTTTGACTTTTCTTTTAAAATGTTGATTTTTTATATATTGTATATATGTTGTATATATATATCACATATATATATTCCATTTTTTTATTTAAAATCCCTTCATTTTTTATTTAAAACTAAAACTATTAATTTAATTTATCTATTTAAATTATAATTTATTTTATCAAATTTTTAAAAATTAAAAATTTTTAAAAATTTGGGATATTACATAGAGAGATTTTTCTTGCTTTGATTCTTAATGAATTAAACTATTTAAAATGAGTTAATAACTTGAGTGAATCTAATACCAATGTTCTCTTCCACAAAATGGAATTGGGTTGGGGTATTGGAAAGAACTTAATTTAGTTGTTCCAAGCACAATAGTACAGGGACTCAAATGCATGTACTTGTGGGTTCACATCCTATACACAATATATTTGCAGCAAATAAAATAATATTATAAATGATGTTATTAAAGTTATTTTTTAGAGTGTTTATAAAATAAAATTATTTTCTCTTAAATTTATTATTTTATAAAATAATATTTGAAATAAATTTAGTTTTATATTTTTTTTTGAAGAATTTTACAATATATATATAATATATTCATAACATTTCCATAATATATATATCATAAAAATAACGTAACTTTTTATGGGATGATGATGTATAGTATTTTTGTAATTTTTGTCTTTATTAATAAATTTAATTTTTTTGTAGCTGACATATTTTTGAAAAAACTTAATTTTATAGGAAGTTCTGTAAAATTCCCAATTTTAAAGCTCCTTTCAAAACCAACATCCACTTGTATTTTCCTAAACATAGATTGAATTGTTTTTGAACTTCATTAAACCTGCATATACCTTCTAATAACCCCACAGCTTGGGGATCTAATATTTGGTTGTGATTGTGATTCATGCATATTGTGTTAGGGTAATTACAAATCTAATCTAAAATAAGATTGTATTTTCAAAAAACAACATTCCCAAAATTACAAATTTACGAAAAGGTGATAGCCTGGACTTCAAAAGCACCGAGCCAATAAAATAATAAATATGTCATTGTTTAGTAAAAGTATATGTAACATATATCATTATATACCAAGTGAAAGTTTATGTAATATATACCATCATATATTTTATATTTACTGTAAAAAATACGGAGTCTTTGTTTACAAAAATACCATTGTTTATTTAAGATATATGTAATATATACCCTTATATAACTATTTATATGAAGATATATTGAGGTATATTAAAGTATATGAAGATATATGTAGTATATACCTACATATATCTAGTCTTTAAAAAAAATATCAATATATAACTCTTTATATTTCGGTGTATGTGGGTATACGATAATTATAGTTATATATATCTAATATATTTATAATAAAAAAAATCAGAATACAACTGTAATATCATGATGTATGAAGATATATGTAACATATACCTATAAATACTTGTTGTCTTTGAGAAAAAAAATACCGATATTCAGTTGTTATATTTTATTATGTTTAAGGATATACTAACTATAACTAAATATATTAACTATAACTAAATATATATATTGTCTTTAAAAAAATATCAATATGCAGCTGTAATATATTAGTGTATGAGATATATATAGCATATATCTACATATATCTATTGTCTTTAAAAAAGAATATTAATATACAGCTGCTATATCTCATATGTGCAGCTGTAATAAAAAAAATTACATTTTTTTGAATATTTAGCATATATTTAGATTAAAGAACAAAAAAATTCCATTTTTCTTTTCTCCGACTATTATTAAAATTGAAAAGAATGAAAAAAAAAAAGGAAAAGAAAAATCTATTGAAAAGAAGAAGAAAAGAAAAACATATTAGCAATAAAGCATATTGATATAAAGAAAAGAAAAAAGAAAGAAGAAAGAAAATAGAAAATAGAAAAATCACTAAATATAAAAAGAATAAGATTAAAAAAAAAAGAGCAGCATATTTTTTTAAAAAAATAATGAATAACATAAATTTGAAAAAAAAATAAAAGTTTAAAATTGAAAAAAAAAATAAAGCAGTAAAAATTAAAAAAAAAGTTAAAAAAAATAGTATATTGTCCAATTTCTTCCATTGTGTTTGATTCATCTGCTCACTGCTTTTGGACACTAATGAAAGCTTTCGATTAACGGAGAGGAATTTAAATTCGAGTGAATTAAATTTAGAATACATCATTTTTTCCGTTTAAAAATTTAAATAAAAAGAATGAACGTTCCAATTTTCTTTGAAGACTGAAGATATAATCCAACAAAAGTTACCTTCAATGTCATTTTTTCCGTTCAAAAATTTAAATAAAAAAAATGAACCATCCAATTTTCTTTGAAGCACACAAATATAACCTACAAAGACTAGAACAACAAATTACTGAGGGAGCCTACGGAGACTAGAACTACCAGTCAATTAGTTAAAGGAGACTGTCTCCTAACAGAATAAATAACTTACTCCTAAGACAGCCTATTTCCTAACTAAAAAGAAAATAAATTAAAACTATCTTCCATCATGTGTTCGCCTTGATCCTGACATGTATCTTCCTGAATCATTAGAGCTTCTATTCTTTGAATCTGTATGCTTATCTTCCTTTTGATCATGAGTTGTCTTCTGCTTATATATAATATCCTCTGAGTATCGACGCCACAAAATTTCCCGCTCTTTTCTAGGCATCTTGTCATACCTGGGATCAGGCTTCAGAAGACGTTTAGCTGTTGACCACGAATCAAGTACTGTTTTCCCATTTCCTGACTTTTGGGCAGCAGCATCAGCATTTATGACTTCAGCTAACAGAGCTTTGAAATCTTGTGTGCATCGCTGCCGAAAGAAACCATAAAGCAAATAAACATAAGCCATATCCATGGAAAGCCCTTCAGCAACAAATCCACAAGCATATTTTCTCAAGATTTACCTCATGCAACATCTTTACATGTTCCCGGAAGAGCTTTTCAGTATCAGATGGATCTAAATCAGGGTTGGTTGCACGCCCTTGAGGATCCTTCTCCAATTTGGGCTTCGACTCTGTCCAAGATGCCTAGAACATAAAAAGTTTTAAGTGAACAAATTAATTACAATGGATGGACCAAACAAAGACCATGCCCAAATTCCCAGGAACAATAAAACCACAAGCAGTTGTGTAAGGAGTAGGGCAGTAGATAGACTTGAGCAGCATCCATGAATCTTAATTAACACCACCGAGCAATGAAAAGGAAATGGCACCACTGACCAATAACTGTGATTAAATAAATAGAAATGCTCACCAACTACCATGATTAATAGGACTACCATTGAACCAGCTTTCCTCTCATTATACCTAAACTCTATCTAATACATTCACATTAAGCATTCAACCCCGTCCTGCTCCCCTTATTTTATTGGAAGTCCCATTGCCTTCAAATTATATCTGTGGGAAAATCTGTATTTTGGGCAACAGTATATTGAGTAATAAAATTATGTAAATTAGGAGAGATTAGTGGTTGAAAATTATTCCTAGAATTAAGGATATAATTGTGTATAGTTTCCTAATATAGGCTGAATCCTGTTGTATATATTCTTTGATCATTGAAAGGAATAATAACGCTAATTCATTATTTTTCAACTTGGTATCAGAGCGATTTTTTTTCTGTCTCTTCATCATGTTTGAAACATCATCAGACTCTACCATTAATCCTCAAACTACTGCCTCTTCATCCCAAAACAGAATCGAATCCTTGAAAACTGGGGTTGATTCTCACTCAATTCAGATTACTTCTATTCGGCTGAATGGAGATAATTTTCTCCGATGGTCACAAGCAGTCCGAATGTATATCAGAGGTCGTGGCAAGATGGGGTACTTGTCTGGTGAAACAAAGGCTCCAGTAAGCTCGGACCCTGCTTACGCAACATGGGATGCGGAAAATTCCATGGTCATGACATGGCTTGTAAACTCAATGGATGAAGATATCAGTTCTAACTACATGTGCTATTCAACTGCACAAGAATTATGGGAAAATATCAATCAGATGTACTCTGATTTGGGAAATCAGTCCCGAATTTTTTAGTTGACTCTCAAAATTGGAGATCTACGTCAAGGGGAAGACACTGTCACAAAATATTTCAATTCGCTTAAGCAAATATGGCAGGATTTGGATCTCTTCAATAACTATGAGTGGAAATCAGTAGAGGATTTTCAGCATCATACGAAAACTGTTGAAGACAACCGAATCTTTAAATTTCTGGCAGGTCTAAACGTTGAATTTGATGAGGTTAGAGGGAGAATTATTGGGAGACAGCCTCTTCCTTCAATAGGTGAGGTGTTCTCAGAAGTTAGAAGGGAAGAAAGCAGACGAAATGTAATGCTGGGAAGGAAGGGTTCTGGAGTTGCTGTTGAAGGATCGGCTTTAGAGGTTGCCTCGTCTTTTAAAACATCAACTTATCAGCGTAGAACAGGAGAAAAATGTAGTGAAAACCACAGGTCTGGTGTGACTACTGCAATAAGCCTCGTCACACAATGAAACATGTTGGAAACTGCATGGAAAACTTCCAAATTGGAAAAACAAGGGAGGAGAGAAGTCTGGACGAGGAGTTCCTACTGCTAATGAAGCCGATGCTGGCCCTTTCACAAAAGAACAAATGGAGCATCTTCTTATGCTGCTGAAATCCAGTTCTACCCCATCTGACCTTCCTAATGCTTCTATGGCTCATACAGGTATTGGATCTAAGGCTTTATTCAACTTTTTTTTATCTAATCCCTCAACTTTTTCTGCTCCATGGATCATTGATTCTGGAGCCTCTGACCATATGACAAATTCATTTAAACTCTTCAAATCATATACACCATGTTCTGGAAATAAAAAGATCAAGGTTGCAGATGGAAGTTTCTCTCCTGTTGCTGGAAAAGGTTCAATACAGATCTCAAAAAATATTCACCTGAAATCTGTTCATGTTCCAAAATTGTCCTGCAATCTTTTATCAATTAGTAAACAAACGAAAGATTCTAATTCTTTGGCCATTTTCGATGAATCTCATTGTGTTTTTCAGGACAAGAATTCGAGGAGGACGATTGGCAGGGGTAGAATGATCAATGGCCTTTACTGTTTTGAGGAAAATTCACCTTGTGCTAAAATTGTTCAAGAGTCTAGTAATAATATTTCTGTTATAATGATGTGGCATTACAGATTGGGCCATCCTAGTTTTCTTTATCTGAAACATTTGTTTCCTTTACTTTTTAAGAATGTTACTCCCCTGAAACTAAAATGTGAAAGTTGTTTGCTTGCAAAAAGTCAACGAAAATCTTATGTCCCAAGGCCTTACTCACCATCAAAACCATTTTATTTGTTTCACAGTGATGTTTGGGGACCCTCAAGGGTTACTACTGTTTCAGGAAACCGGTGGTTTGTAACGTTCATAGACGACCATACTCGTCTATGTTGGGTATACTTAATGCATAAGAAGTCAGAAGTAGCAACCTGTTATGATCCCACATTGAAAGTATGGGATTTCAATATGGGATTTATATGGATTTGGGCTCTCCCACCTTAACAGCTAGCTTTTGGGGTGTTGGTTCTCCTAAGTTCGTATCAATTGGTATCAGAGCCAAACACTACTGCTCCCAGTTGCAATCGAGCGGCGCGGCTGGTGACGCCGGCATTGCAGTGTTCGCCCGGGGCTAGAAAGTACTAGCGCAAAGTCAGCCGTCGTGGGCGCCGGGACTGCGGAGCGTGGTGGAATGTTATGATCCCACATTGAAAGTATGGGATTTCAATATGGATTTATATGGATTTGGGCTCTCCCACCTTAACAGCTAGCTTTTGGGGTGTTGGTTCTCCCAAGTTCGTATTACAACCATTTTTCAAAATTTCTATAACATGATAGAAAGTCAATTTCAAACAAAACCAAGCATTTTGCGGTCTGATAATGGGACCGAGTATTATAATAATATCCTTAGAACTTTTTTTGAAGAAAAAGAGATCTTACACCAGTCTTCTTGCTCCAATACCCCTGAACAAAATGGTATTGCTGAGCGTAAAAACAAACATCTGTTGGAAGTCGCACGGGCCATGATGTTTCATATGAATCTACCAAAATATTTTTGGGGGGATGCCGTTTTAACAGCATAATACCTAATAAATAGGATGCCTTCTAAGGTTTTACAATACAGTACTCCTTTAGAGTTGTTAAAGAAAAATTTTCCAGAATCTAGAGTTTGTTCAAATTTACCTTTAAAAATATTTGGATGCACTGCTTATGTGCACATTCCAAAGAAATCTCGGTCCAAGCTAGATCCTAGGGCCGAAAAATGTGTCTTTGTTGGTTATGCTCCAAATCAAAAAGGATACAAATTCTTTGATCCTCTTACACAAAAATTTTTTGTCACTATGGATGCAACCTTTTTGGAAGGTCTTCCTTTCTTCAACAACTCTTTGATTCAGGGGGAGAATTCTAGTGAATCAAATTTTTGGGAAATTGATGCTTTACCAAATATAATTTTTGAAATAGATAAGGAAACGAAGATCCCTCAATCTGATAGTGTAGAAATTGATATTGGTTTATCAAATATGGAAATATTACGACAAGAAAAAAATCGTTCTAATCTTGAGCCTGTGGTCTACACTAAAAAAAATTTTAAAAAAAAGGCTGATGGCCCATTGATTAGTCCAGCTCCTGTTCATGAGAACTCCTCGAGTGAAGTCTGTCCAGATACATCAGGTAATACTTCACCTTTCTTTTCTTCGGTTATTCCAGAATCTGACCCAGTTTTATATCCTATTCTTCCTCCTCAAGAATTTGATCTTGATCGTCCCATCGCCATTAGGAAAGGAACCCGTACTTGTACTAGACATCCAATTTCCAAATATGTGTCCTATGATAACCTTTCTCCTAAATATAGAGCCTTTACCACTAAAATTTCAAAACTTGTGATTCCTAGAAACATTAAAGAAGCGTTGGATGATCAAAACTGGAAATCTGCAGTGTTTGAAGAGATGGAAGCATTGAGGAAGAATGATACGTGGGAAGTGGTGGAGTTGCCTAGAGAGAAAAAAATTGTTGGGTGCAAATGGGTGTTTACAGTTAAAAGCAAAGCAGATGGTACTGTAGAAAGGTACAAAGTCAGATTAGTTGCGAAGGGCTTTACACAAACCCACGGAATAGATTATCAAGAAACATTTGCCCCTGTTGCCAAGATAAATTCTATTCGGGTCCTTTTATCTCTTGCTATTAATGCAAATTGGCCATTGTTCCAACTTGATGTGAAAAATGCCTTTCTTAATGGAGACTTAGAAGAGGAGGTGTTTATGAGTCTTCCTCCAGGTTTTGTAGACAAATATGGTGTTGGAAAAGTTTGTAAACTAAAAAAAATCTCTTTATGGGCTTAAACAATCACCAAGAGCTTGGTTTGAGCGCTTTGGCAAAGCTGTTAAAAAATTTGGGTTCTTACAAAGTCAGGCTTACCATACCTTGTTTTATAGGCATTCAAAAGAAGGTAAAGTTGCAATTTTAATTGTATATGTTGATGACATTATCTTAACAGGGGATGATTGTGGAGGATTAGAGAATTTGAAAAAGTTTCTGGCCAAGGAATTTGAAATCAAGGACTTGGGAAACTTAAAATATTTTCTCGGGATGGAGTTTGCAAGATCTAAGGAGGGAATTGTTGTAAGTCAAAAGAAGTATGTGCTTGATTTGCTCAAAGAGACAGGTATGATGGGATGCAGGCCAGCTGAAACTCCTATGGAATCAAATTTGAAACTTCAACCATCTAGTGCAGAGAAAGCAAGAGACAGAGAAAAGTTTCAAAGACTAGTTGGAAGACTTATTTATCTATCACACACTCGGCCTGACATAGCATTTCCAGTAAATATAGTCAGTTTATGCACTCACCAGGCCCAGAGCACTTTGAAGCAGTTTATAGAATCCTAAGGTATTTGAAGGGAACACCTGGCAAAGGTATTTTCTTTAAGGCACGAGGACATCTTCAAGTTGAAGCCTATACCGATGCGGATTGGGCTGGATGTATAACAGATAGAAGATCAACTTCTAGATATTGTGTGTATGTGGGAGGTAATTTGGTGACTTGGAGAAGCAAGAAGCAGAATGTTGTGGCAAGGAGCAGTGCAGAAGCAGAGTTTCGGGCTGTTGCTCAAGGTATTTGTGAAGTGATATGGATTAGAAGAATGTTATAGGAGTTGAAGGTTTCAAAAGTACTTCCTATGAAATTGTATTGTGACAATAAAGCGGCTATTTCTATTGCTCACAACCCAGTTCTTCATGATCGAACGAAACATGTTGAGGTAGATAAGCACTTCATCAAAGAAAAAATAGAAGGAGGTGTAATCTGCATGACCTATGTGCCAACTAGAGACCAAGTGGCAGATCTGCTCACAAAGAGTCTTCCAAAAAAACAGTTTGATTTGTTAGTGTGCAAGCTGGTGATGAAAGATATCTTTAAACCAGCTTGAGGGGGAGTGTGGGAAAATCTGTATTTTGGGCAACAGTATATTGAGTAATAAAATTATGTAAATTAGGAGAGATTAGTGGTCGAAAATTATTCCTAGAATTAAGGATATAATTGTGTATAGTTTCCTAATATAGGCCGAATCCTGTTGTATATATTCTTTGATCATTGAAAGGAATAATAACGCTAATTCATTATTTTTCAACTATATCTAATGCTTCAAATGGTAAAACCCATGCAGGAATGGGTGATTACACCGACAAATCTAGTTCGAATGATCTTTAGCTATATGATTTGGAAGAAAACTGTTAATAGGAATTTTTTTTCTCTGCTTCTTTGCTGGGTTGTTGGATAATAGTGGGATGATTAAAAACTTGGTTTATACCAAGGCTTCCAGACTTGACTCAGCTGGTTGAGCTAGTAAGTGGTTGGATTTGAGAGGGTAAATAACACTTGCAAACACAGCACTTGCATATGCATAGAAATCAGGTTATGGAATTGACCTCTTAAGGCTGGCTACATCAATCGAGTTTCTTAAAGTTTATATAGATATCTATTTTCAAGTATTTAAATACAAAAATTGGATAATACCCATGCCTTAAACATAGTTAACACCCTGCAACACTCTTAACACAACAGGTTTCTCAAACAGAATTCAAAATACAAATTTCCCTACAAATCTTAAGTACAATCTTAGCTGTCCAACAGAAACTCAGAACCAATCAAAAGGTCACGCCAAGTAATCATGAATCAATTTTGGATAAAACCCAGACGACGCCATTCTACCCAGTTTGAAACTTGAAAAACAATTCAACCTTATAACAAGTAATGACCTAACAGTAACAGGTTTGGAATATGAGTGCTCAACCCAACACTAAGGATATATTATACACAAAGCTGGTCCTTTTGGTCCCAAACCAAAACCAGTAACCATTCCTACTGGTTAATCGGTTCAACTAGATTGGTTGATTTATTTTTCAATTTTTTACCAATATATATTGGCCTTGAAATTTTCAAGTCTATTTAATCTTATAAATTTGACATCAAATGATTTCCAAAAAACTTCACTAAGAAAATATTTAGCCAAATTCACATTGCAATTTATTCAAACCTTCACAAGTAAGATTTGATAAAAATTAGCCTAAATGATCTTTTATAAAAAAAAAAAAAAGAAAAAAAGAAAACAGTGCGTGCAATTTGTGTTAAATTGAACTCAGCCTTTTTATAAGTAAAACCAAAAACAGACTATAGGCTAGATTAGTTAAGCAGATTTTTTTGTTTGGTCTTGAATGTTTTTCTTTTTGCTCAACCCTAGTTTCCCTTACTTTTGTCAAACCCATAAAACTATAATCGTAGTCAAACAAAGAGAAGGAAAGATTAGTAATGAAAGAAACATCGAATCTTTAGTGACGAGGCACCTACACGCTGGCAGGGATCAGCAGATGGATCTCATAGATTAGCATAGATTACCATATCAGCGTTCTAATAGCTTAATTGTTACAACAAATCAGAATCAGGTTAAGAATATTGGGAAAAAAATTAAATTAAAGGTAAGTGAAATGAGTGAATTGTATTCATTGTTTTTTACTACTAGGAATCAATAATAAGTGTGGTGACCATTTGTGCAAGTCATCAAGTTTTCGTCACTATTGCAATTTAAAAATATGCTAGAGAAGACTCAAAGCTCATCCAATTTAGAGAAATATACTAGAACTTGAATTTGCACCATGGATACAAGAGATAAATTCCACAAGTTCTTTCACTTTTCAAACTTATTTTCTGACTATAAGCCTATTTCTTGTTTCTTACTGGTACTATTACTACCTCAGCTTTGGCATCAAAAAGCTTGCCACCAAACAAAATGATCTAACGTCCTTTAATAATTGAGACAGCGAGCAAACTGAAAGGAAATAAGTAGTGCAACGCTTAAAATTAAATTCTCATCACTTTTTTTTATTTTAAGTTATTTGATAATGTCACTTAAAAGTCTCAATAAATCTACACATCACAATTCCATTTTTGACTAGTTTTGGAGTAAATGGGCTTCTAGATGTTGCATTTCATTAGTAATCCTTTCAGGTCATTGACTTCTCACAAGTCTTGTTGTTTATATGACTTAGAACTCTCAATTAATCTACTAGTCACTTAAAATGAAAAGCTCAAATCTTTTATCTTAAATTTTGCACTGAATAAAAGTCATTAGATTATTGAAAACTTCTAGCATTTAGAAACTTTATTACTTGTATTGTTCAACATTTAAAATTCAGCTCTTATACTTTGGAGCATCTAATTGTATGCATGGTTTGATTCTATCAGTGAATATATATTTCAAATTAAACCAGTTGAGTAAGTTGTAGATTTGTTTGATCAGTTTGAGAACCCCGCATAATAAATTGATTTAGGGGTTAAATTGCACACTAATTTTTGTTTTCTAATAAAAAATGCAATTAATAAAGTATAAAATGATTAATAAAAAAATTGAAGAGAAAATTAGAGCTAGATCAAATCTCAAAGTAAAATATCAAAATAATGTAACTCTCTATAACTAACATTTGCAACTTTACACCATAATCTTCCCTATATATATTGTTATCTAAATGGCACAACAAAAGACCTCAAAAAAGTTGAAATTTTGTACTTAGATTTATATAATTTTGATTTAGTTTGGCTTTACTTGATTTTATAAAAAACAAACCAATTTGGTGATTCCCAAGTACAAACACTGAACAATGAAGTGATAAGCCATGCTTTTTTGTTTGTATCTGATTGAATTGATTTGTTTAGTTAATTGTTAAATAGCCATATTGCCAACAATATGACATTCAATGATACTCAATGCCGAATAAGGAAAATTAACAGTCAAGGATTTAGGAAGTATAACAATTTAATTAGAAATACAGAATAAGGATCTTTAACGTGTGACTGTAGCTAATACTGAACAATAATAGCTGCTTAGTGAATTAAATCATTTCTTCTCATGAATACTGTATCTGATTATATTAATAATGATGAATAAGGGAAGTGAAATTTGAACCTAATGTTGTTTTAACATTAGAGTTTACTTTTCAAATTATTAATGTTAATGTATAGTTTTCAGTTTTTCAAATATCAGTTATAAATTTCGAAATTTGATCATAATTGGTCCCTGAAGGAATGATACTTATTTATCATTATATTACTTGATAGCTATTAATGCATTCACTATAATTACAGTTATAATATACTACAGGTCATACCTGAGGATCCTTAATTGTTTCCACAAGCAAAGCTTGAAAAGATGCAATTGCCTCCTTCCGCCGAACTTTCACTCGCACCCTCTCCATTTCTTGTTCTTCCCTTTCCTTCCTTTTACGCAACTCACGCTCCCTTTCCCTTAACTTCTCCTAGAAAATAGGGGTATAAAAAGCTTAAAACGTCTATAATTGCACATGAATCAACATAAATATGTAGGTATTAGATAGAAAGAGCACATGCCCGTGCTCAAATCAGAAAGTACAAGCATATACCTGCTCTTCCCTTCTGACTTTTGCCTCTCGTTCTGCTTCCTCTTCTACAGCTTTTAGTTCAGACAAATATTCATTGAATAGAACTTCTCTATCCTCCTGCTTTACAGAAAAGTACCTTGGATCATTCCTTAAGCTTTCCTTCACCTGCTTACATGTCAAAGTTTAACCTCATTTTTGTTTTCTCAGATCAAGACACTGCTTTAGATCTCTTTAATTATATTGATGACAACTGCCAAAATTCTAATGCATCCAGGTTATTGTGATTGTGACGCGTGCTACACAAAGACCAAATAGCAATCATTTGCCTTAGCTAATTATTGCAGCAGCAATCCCATACAAAATGCACAGAGAAAATTGGCAAGTCAATTTGTTATGTGAAGACTCCACAAACAATGAGAAATTGTTGAGTACGAAGGAGCACGCATGCATTGAGGTATGGGGCCACTTGGTCTGTGAGGAGAGAGCACTGTATCCATCCTACCTAATAAGTTCTCACAAACAATATGCTTTATTACAGCCAAAACTTTCGCTTCAAAATTAGTTGTCAGCATCTGACAACGATCACAACCTGTGTTGAACGATTCTATGAAAAATAGCATTATGCACACTAAAGCATAAAGTCAAACCTATGCACACGCGACAAAGTAAAGACTCCCATCTTTGAAAAAGGGTATAAGATGCAATAAGAAATTTATGGGAAAACTCTATTAACTCTTCCTAAGAAAATACTTCAACAAATTATAATATTACTTTATTAGCCTATTAGCCAGTGCATAAAGGTACAAGTATAAATTCTACCAAAGCTATTTAGGGTGTGTGCATTTAGGCTGTAAATTTTTAATTTTTTGTTTCTTTAAAACCAAAAACTATTTTCAGTTTTTGTGTTATATTTTTTAAAAACATGTTTTATGTTTTTAAAAACTATATCATAATTATTAAAAAAATTTTAATTTTAAATTTTAATTATTAAAAAATAAAGAAAAAAAAAATTTTAGTGTATAGCTGCTGATTCTTTTTGAAGTTTTGGGTATACTCGTCTGGGAAGGAAGCATTGAAAAACTGTACGGTAGATGATGAGCTTGTTTGGCTGTATTTCTTTTTGTACAGTGCATTCTTTTGGCAATACAACGAATTATTGACCAAATTTTTTTTAAAAAAAAATAAACATCAAAAACCGACTTTTGCAGTAAAGAAAAGAGTTTTATTAATATAAAATGTCTTATATAAAAAAAGTTTTATTGATATAAAATGTCTTACAAAAACCAAACTCTCAAAACCATATTTTGTATTTGGCATGAAAACAGTTTTTATTTAATTAGAAAAAATCTAAAACTTAATGATATTACTGAACACGTTTTATTTTTTTTTTCTAAAAAAAATTAATAACAAAAAAACAAAAACCATTTCGAACATAACCTTAAATTTCTCGAAGTTTATATACAATACTAAAATAGTATAAAAGGCAATCAAGTAAAAAAAATTATCAAAACATGTAAAAAAACATTAAACTATATGCAACCATAATATGATGAAGATTCCACCAGCATTTATCTTACTCCGTATCATGTATCAGTAAGCATCATAGTATTTGCAATAATTATGTCATAGTTAACTCTACGCTGCATTTTACCATAAAAATTCATGTTGGATAAGCATACATGGGTGTAGGCAAAGTGATGCAGATAAAGAAGAAGCTCCGACACACGATAAAGATTTAAGAAATTTAGAACTATGGATAGATTTAACACAGGTTAGATGCTACAGATTCATTTGTAGTACTTTCGAAGACTTATTTTATACGCCTGGTCCAGGATTTATAGCTTTAGCAAGTCCTAGATTTAATGGAATGGATTTGCTGTGAATATTTATTTTTAATCCTTACTGGTTTAGGAAATATTGGTCCTTTTTAGGACAGTTTTAGGAGTGCAATAACTATGATTATTTTCCAGCCAAGAATAGTAAAGTGTGTAATGCTTCTTAGCCAAATTTTCACTAAACAAAATTCCAACAGTTTATGCTTCTTTTTTTGAGTGTGATGCAATTCAAACCTACAAGTTCTGCTTGTAAGACCTTGGATATGATTCCTAAGTTTTTGAAGTGTACACTCCGATTTGAAATCCTGCAAATAATGCAAGATCTCATCCACACAAATCCAGTCCTCTCTGATAAATGCCCCCATAGACTAACAGTATTACTCTTTAACCTATGATTTGCTTCTGCTCACAAATTCCAATCTAATGAAATTTTGAAAAGGAAAACCTGGCACCCAAACAATAGCAGTATTAGATACTTGTACAACTACAGATAGCAAAGTACCTAACAGTTGAAACTCCAATATTTAACCATAGCAATTCTGAAGGCCTTTCATTCTTACAAGTAGTATTTGGCTGCCCTTAAATTGTTTTTCTTAGGAACTTTGTGATTTGTAACATTTAAATAAATAATTGATATATATATATATAAGTAACGCCTTTCATCATTTATAATGAATAGTATTTTCCCCTTTTTCTTTTGCTTTTTTTTTTCTTTTATTTACAATTGTCACTCCTTTATTTAGGTAATTACAATTTTTCAATTCCTTTTCTTTCACTTTTTTTTAATAAATATATAGAAATACCAATTTTTCATTCTCTTTCTTTTTTCTTTTACATTTCCTTCCTACCTTTATCTTTATATAATTATAGATTTTTGCATACTTATTTAATATACTACCAGATTGTTACTCCTCAATTTAGGAAATCACGATTTTTCCATTACTTTTTTTTCACTTTTCTTATTCATCGTAAAATGGTAAATTTCGTAATATATTAAAAAAATTTACAAATATGTAACTTATAAAAAGAAAGATAATGCTAAAAAGGAAATCAGAAAAAAGGAGAATAAAAAAATTTTGTAATTACATAAAGTTATGAATAAATAGTGAAAAAAAATAGAAATGCAAAATGGAAATTACCTAAATAAAGAGGAGGAAATCTTGAAAAAGAAAAATGGGAAAAAAGAAAATCACTATTCATTATGAATACTGGAATATAAATCTAAATGTACACAAACATTAATAATTAATAGAAGGTAAGATAACAGTAGAAAGGGAATTAGAATGACAGAGAGAGATTGTAATTATATGAAATTATAAATAAAAAAAAGGAATGGCAAAATTGTAATTACCTAAATAAAAAAAGTCTGAATCTTGTATATAAAAAAAAATAAAAAAAAACAAAGGGAAAATCACCATTTATTACAAACAGTGAAAGGCCTCCCTCTTTAATATAGCGTAGATCACAAAAATTACCATTTTATTCACTCTCTTCACAAAATTACAAATTTAGTGTTATATTTTATTCTAAACTGTCTTTACTTTTTTAAATAATTTTCTTTTTTACTACTTTCATTATTTTATAATTTTAAAATAAAGTTATCACTAAATATAATTTTAAGTTTCTTGTCTATAATAAGTTTTAAAAAAAAAGGGAATGCCTTTCACTATTCTTAATGAGAATAGTGATTTTCCTTTTTTTTGCCTTTTTTTTTCTTTTATGTATCAGATTGTGAAACGAAAACAAAAAATACATTCTGGTCTTGCTAGACTAATTTTGAAAAAATTGTTCAAAAAATTTTTCCTTTAAACATACACTTAGGTAACAGCAATTTCTAGTTTTCTACTGTAATAACAATTACAGGGTTTCTTTTTTCTTTTTGGTTACAACACAAGAACTAGATTTAATAGTTTTTTATTAAAAAAATCCACTTTGAAAGGGAAAAAAAATCATCAAATTAGTTAATATTGATTTCCTCAATTTCTTTTCTACATATACCGTTACTATATAAGATTCAGAAATTTATTATACTATTCTAGTACTTTCTTTTAAACCACCAAGAGTTATGAAATGTTTCTATAATCAAAATATATTGTGTAGTAAAAAAGCGAACCCCCCAAGTAAGTCCACACCCCTTGCATATCATACACCAAGGTAATTGGCATATGCCATGTTCCAAGTAACTATGGTATAGGATCTCTAACTCTTTGGCCCATTTTGCCATTTTTGGTCCAATATGATATTCGGTTCATTGGGCCTGTGAGTGTGCACAAGAACCTTATATGCCACTCCTACTTTCATCGTTTTCCAATGTAGCAATTCTGTCCTGCTATCGCAACAATTAGTAATCACTGTTAAGTGTTCATCATATATTGCATATTAGTTAAATCCTTGTTAAAAATGTTCAATATTTTGTTTGAATAACTTCACTTTTTTTTTCAAGAAAATCAAGGCATTAGCAGCCAACTATTTAGCAAAGAAAAACTAGCCACAAAAAATTCAGCAACTGATTCAGTGACTTAAAGCCCCATCCGCAATTCATTTTATTGAGTAGAAACATGATTCATAACAGAATATACCTTGGACCAACGAGAATTGAGAGTTAGATCTCCGTAGTCTTGAAGCATTGACTTAAAACTTGCAGCAGCAGCTGCACGTTCAGCTTGAGCCTTTTCTTGAGCTGCCCTCTTCAAAGGAAGAACTCTATAATGGAAGCAAATTTTTCATTTAACCAATGCAATATAACTGATACTCAAAATCAAAAACCAATTTGCATGCATACAGAGAGAGAGATTCAAGGACTAAAGGACACACCAAAATTGAATATGAGAATCTGATCACTAGCCTACAACTCAGCTGACAAATGTAACTTTCAAGGCATTTGAATAGAAATCACTTTGTCTGTCTAGGAAACAGTGCATGTAAATCCAAATAAGGATCTGATTAGAACAAAGTATGCAGAAAAATCTATGCTGAGTCAATTTTATATGTAGCAGATGATTGTGCAGAAAATGATCTGAATAACATAAAAATGTGCAGAGCACTTCTCCAACAGAAAGCAACAATACATAAATTTCAAAATTATTTCCAATTGATTTTGATAAGCTATACAAATCATGACGTTCAATAAGCCATAAGACTACCAAAAACAACAGCAATATTAACACTTAATGTCCACACATCACTAATTACAGTAGATAGTCAATAGCTAGAAATTTCTTTTTTTTTGTCAATTTCTTTTGTACCCAAAATAATAATAATAACAATCCTTGCTAATTAATTGTTATGAATAAATAATGTGAACTTAGACATAACATTTTGAAATGTATTTGCTACGAATTACGATGTTTAATTTTGATTTCAAACGACATATGGGGTGAGAAGAATAGAAACTTCTATCCAATATAGAAGGTTTTTCTGCGTTATTAAGCAGTAGGAATTGTTTTTGCAAGTACACCAAATATCGAGAAAAAATTTTCCGGCTGATTTTCCATCATACAAATAAATAGCAGAAAATAACTAATCTTCAGAAACACTCTTCCTATAAAACTGTTAAGTCTACTAATTTAGCCCAAACAACTCAGAGAAAAATATGGGAATCGGGTGGAAAATTGGGGAAGGAAAATAGAGAAATAGAACAGAAAAAGAGGAGAGAAAACAGAAACAAAAAAGGGAAATTCAGATATTAGTACATTATGCCAACTTTCTGTTACAAGCTAATATGCACTTGATTTTTGGTTCTAGAATAATGCTGAGTCATGCTATTGGAAGAGCAGCATAACTAACAGCCACATAACAATATTCTCTGCTAGCTGGTAGAGACAGCTGGCTACGAAACCTGCCCCTTCCCTTTTGTCTTTTTCCCTAACTACTTATCACCTTATAAGCTATATATATTATATAACGCAATAAGCTATCTATTATTCTTCTATCTTTTTCTTCTTTTTCCTCTCATATCTAACAAAAACACTTTGATTATATATGCTATAAGCTATCTATTATTCTTCTATCCTTTTCTTCTTTTTTCATTCATATCTAACAAAAATCAGTGTGCAAGGCAAGATAGAAAATGGATTCTATAAGTGAAGTCCTACTGGAAAAGGCATTCACCAACTGAAGTAATCAACATCACAAAATTGGTCAAAATATAATCGAAAGGCTGAAGAATTAGAAGTTCCACACAAAGTGAAGGCCAGCATAATTAACAATGGTTACAATATACAATAGAGATATAAATCTAAAGACAGGATCTACTCAGTATGTAATACCTTTCATTTAATAAGTGCTCACGATCTTTGCGTTCCACAGCCTCAAACCGCCGATCATTGCCACATTTCTTTCTGAAAGTTTGATAATCAGTATATTGATCAATGTCCTGAAATCATAATATGGCTCGTAAGCAATCTTCAGTCTCCGTTTCATAGCTGAAAAAGATTAATAAGAAATCATAGCCTGGAAAGGAATTGCATTTGAGTTGAAATTATTTCATGAAACCTCCGATGCTTCTTCAAGCAATTGCTTGAATCCCTCAATTGCAGCCTTCTGGGCTGCTCGCTTTTCCTTGCGTTGTTCCTCAGCACGTGTTTTAACATAGTGCTCAAACAATGACCTCCTAGCTGAATGACTTGGGATAGCCTGCAATAGAATGCTTTTACAATAAGAACAGCACTAAGGAAGCCTTAATAGACTATAATCAAAGCAAATCATCATTTCAAGCGGGTTCATAATGGGGCTGCTGCATAGATGCAAAAATATAAATGCATTGGAAATAAGCCCATCAAATTTAAGGAGATAATAATACTACATTGAAATTGAAGACATCATTAAGGAAAACATATGTGGTATTGCAGGGGCCAAAATTCCAAAACAGGGGGCATGCATCTTTCTGATGTTCCATGAAGAGGGAAGGCAAATTTGCGCTTGGGATAGCCTGCAATGCAATGCTTTTACAATAACAAAAGCACCAAGGAAACCTCAAATAAACCATAATCACAGAAGAAAAAATCATTTCGAGCAGGTTCATAATGGCGCTGCTGCATAGCTGCAAAAATATAAATACGTTTCATAATGGAAGAAAAATATTTTAAGGTCATGATGGTACAACATTGGAGTTGAATGCATCATAAAGGAAAACATATATACTATTGCAGGGGTGCAATCCCTTAGAAAAAGCATGTATCTTAGTGATGTTCTAGGAAGAGAAGGCAAATTTGTGAACAAGCAATGTACAATGAGGATGTTTTAGGGAGAGATATGGAAGGGAGACAGTGAGCAATACAAGTGGGGACTTGCTGATGTAGGACTGATGCATTTCCTGGATTGGGTTCCTCGTCAATCTGTTCATCTACATGTGTCAAGGGATGAATTCAAGGAGACTAATTGAAGTCTCTTGGTAGTGGAAGTGTGGAGGATGAGTAGCAGCAGAGTAACTAACAGAGTGTCTGCATAAAGAAGTCCATTTACCATGTCAGATGGTAAGACAGGAGCATGTTGGGGGCATGAGGTTGTTGCTGTATGTTGTCAATATGATAACAATAGGAAAGTGAGGGAAACATATATAGTATTGCAGGAGTCCAATCCTAAAAAGAGCACCATGACACTACCAAAATTCAAATTCAAGAGCTCCCTCAAATTTCCAACCTATCCCTACCAAATCAAAACAAAGCTCCCCAGAAAAAGACAAACAAGAGCCATCAATATCACTAGCATCATTGGATAAGACAAATTCCAGAACTAAATAAAACCAGTTGTAGGCCAACATCATTGAAGGAGACAAATTCCAAAAATTAAGAGTACCTAAATTTGAAAGCACTAAGAAGGTAAGTGATTTAGTGCATATAACATAACAGAGCAGATAAACATGACATAAAAACTAGACGATTTGGGTTTTCCTTAAAAGTCTCATGCCCTAAGCATGTTTAAAATTAGACAATTTGGGTTTGCCTTAGAAGTCTCATGCCCTAAGCATGTTGAGAAAATTTTGCATTGAGAAATCAACATACAAGTGCAACATCCCCATGAGCACCATCCTAAGCAAAGACTTTGTAACTCTTTTGGAAAGTAAAAATGACATAGAAACTCCTGTAAGGAAAGAAATCATTAAGATCTTGGGGATCAGATTAACCATGAAAATGATGATACCAAGGTAAATGGAATCTGTCAACCAAAAGGAAAGTCTTTGAAATATCAAACAAGATTAATCAGTTATGAAACAACAAATCCCTAAAGAATATATAGGCCCATTACTATAATAGGGATCTTGGTCATGGTAGAGCACCTAAGAACCCCTAAACAAGAAAATATATCCTCGAAGTCTAGCCAACCAAACAAAAGTCTCAAGTAATGTGGATAGCTTCTATATATATCCATTTGTTAAATTCCCTAGACTAGGATAGAACCACTAGACCATTTTCAATGAAGTCTGGCTAGGATAGGAGATTGGTTCCGTTGGTTTTTCTTTTTAGAGCAACCTATTTAGCAAGAGTGATTCAACTCATTAAAAGGAGTTAATACCTTTGACATCGTTAAAGAGAACTCCATATCTTCATAATTCTTTTTAGATAAATTATGCTTATTTTATTTTTATTGCATATATCATTTAAATAGGACTTGTTTATTACATGGAATAGGAAAACTATAATTTAGTCTTATAAATAAAGACTTCCCAATCTAGGAACCTAAATTAAATACTTCTTAATCATTTCTTCTTCTAATTTAGGAACCCAGTTAGAATATACTAATATTCTATTATAAACTATTCTAGTTTAGGACCCCAAACAAAATAGACTATTAATATCTTATTATATTTAGGAACTCAACAATACTCCATCTAAAGAAAGAACTTATCCTCAAGCTCAAAATTTGAATAAACATGTCGAAAATGATTCACTGCCCCAGTTGTTCCTACCCTATACCCTGCTCATGAGTGTCTCTCAACTCCAACCAAAATAGCTTTTTGTCACTGATGCTTTGTTGTATAAATTTCATTACGATTGTAACATAATCCTTTAGTTCTACGGTCTACCATTTTAGCCCAAGATAATTTTTTAATGGACGAGGAAGTTGTACTATCCTTATCGGAACCAACTGACTAGTATGTCAATCCAACTTGTTCAGAACACTTTTAGAGGCAAAGACGATGTCAACAACTCGATTGTTACAGCTTGCATTTTGCCATGCTCCATGCCGTATAGTGGCCACCATTGTCAATTGTTTTCTTTTCATTGCCTGAACATGACCCACGGATGTTGCAACTCTACATCCAAACAGATAGGTTCAACTAGCCCAAATGTAAATAAATCCACTTGTCTATCATTGTGAATTGAAGTTGCATGTGCCAATAGGATTTGGGATTAGCGTTGATATTCTTTTATCAAACTTGTTTGCCTTAAATTAGTAAGCTCTCCTAGTGGATGACCGGACTTGTTTGCCTCAAATTTCCTAGTGGATGACCGGACTTGTGTGCCTCAAATTGGTAAGCTCCCTTGGATGGCCCAAAATGAAGCAAACGATAGTCTTGAAAAATCTCTCATGTCATATTCGGCTCATCTTGTTCTAGCTGATAGAACCATAACTGCACTTCCCCTAACATGTAGATGACATCCAACCCAATATTGTCTTGATGAGCAATATGTCGATCATAAAGTATATATTACATCAAAGGAACCATACAAGGAGACCATCCAATCCGTTGCACGTAGGAAAGTCAAGTTTGGTGTATTCGGGCACTATTCCCCCTATCACGCTGCCGTCTTGGGTTCTTGTATGTCCGCTGCTATTTCTGCCATTGATTTGAACCCTGAGTGTGCATCTTAGCACTGATGCGTTTTGAGATGCCTCAGGCAGAAATGCCAACCCCTCTTCCAAGTGAAAACTCATAGAGTAAGGTCTCAATTTGTTCTAGTTTTGCATCAACTCGTGCTTCCAATGCAACCACATGTGCTTCATATTGAGTTTGTGCCTCGCAGAGCAAGTTACGAATTGTCTCATCAAAGGTTTTCTCGTTCATGATGAGTAGCCCTGATACCAAATTGTTATATTCTCTAGACTAAGATCAAGTCATTGGACGATTTTCAATGAAGTTTTACTATGATGAGGGATATGTTCCCTTATTTTTCCTTTTAGAGTGGCCTATTTTGCTAGAATGATCCAACTTAGTAAAGGGAATTGATACCTTTGGACCTCCTTAGAAAGAGATCTCTGAAATTCTTTTAGATAATTATGTTTGTCTTATTTTTATTGAATGCCTTTTAAAAAGGACTTGCTTATTATATAGAATAGAAAAACTATAATTTAGCCTTATAAGACTTCCTAATCTAGGAACCTAAAATAAATACTTCCTAATTATAAATTCTTCTAATTTAGGAACCCAAATAAAATAGACTATTAATATCTTATTATAAATTCTTCCAATTAAGGCATCCAACACCATCTGAATGGAGTATCCCACAAAATGCATAAGTGCAAGAACGATTTGTGTTTCACACTTCACATGTGTAACTTTGTTAGGCCAAGAAAACAATAGTCTGAAAAAAAAAACACCCTGGAAGCAAGATAAAAAAAAGGTAGGTAAAGATGCAACTCAAAGTGAACATCTCAACCCATAAAATAATCCAAATGGTAGTTATCAGTATAACAGCAAGCAATTTAATATGAAAAGCACACAAAAAAGTTCACTTAAATCATGTAAGTACATATATGAATCCAAAACACTTCTTTAAGGAGTTTCAGCTGCAGAAAAGGTGGCTAATTACAAAAAGAAATCAATAAGTCTTTAGACTCAACAAACCTTAAATCGAGGATCAAACACTATCTTTGGCAGCTCCTTATCCCATTTTGAAAATGGTGCTATCCCACGTTCCTTCAGCATTCCCTGTATAACCCAGAAATGAAATAAACACAAAGCACTAATATTTCTCATGAAGAAATGTGAAAGATACTGATGAAAATTAGCAGTAACAAACAATAAATTTCCATTTCTTTTGAAGTTCTATATCTAAATATCCTTCACTTAATTTATTTATCACCCTTTTAACTAGCAGTTAGTCCACATTTCTACAAGAACAAGCCTCTATTCACCAGATCTTTGTTACTTTTCTTAAGCCCATACTCTTGAAAGTAAATTTTTATTAAATCCATTGAAAAAATTATTCAGGAAAATGTGTATTTTTCTCCAGTGAGCCTCATGATTTTTTCCCCTTTTTAATTAGGGCTTATCCACAGTTTTCAAGGAACAAACCCTGTTCAAGCAGATATTTGTCCTCGTTTAATAAGCCCATGCTCTTGAAAATAAATTTTCATTAGCTTACTGTTGAAATAACTTATTCCGGAAAAGTGTATAATTTCTCCAATGAGCCTCATGATCTTCTTCTACAACAGATTGAACAGAAAAAAGGGAGTTCTGTTTTCCACATACATCTTAGGACAGCACTGCCACCTAATAAGTTTACCAGTTAATAACCAAGTAATGTAAAAGGGCTCAAGTAAGCCTTGTTAAAGATCTTCCACATTACAGTTCAAACATTACAATTCATATAACATGAGTTTCAATCATAAGCATTAAGCTTATTGACTCAGGATTCGTCTCTGATTGCTTGACAATATCAATAGCTAACTGAGGAAAGGTTGTCAAGGTGCCCTGTCCATACAAGATTTGTTCAGGATTCTCAGACGAGAGATTGACAGTGCAAATAGAAATTTTTAGCTTTATAATTCTGAAAAGACTTCAAGATATCATCTTTCTCTAATTTATTTAAAACAGGATGGTCTTGCGTGAGTTTCTGTGCTAAGATTTAAACAATTCATTCCATTCCTTTGTCAAAAAAAGAATGGATTTCTAAGAACAAAAAAAAATAAAAAAAGGGACCGCGAAAGATTCAATACGTACAATTTTTGCTATTATAGGTAGAATAACCATCCGATTGTATATCTTATGAATTTTGGTCTACTATAAGTTCGCTTAGTTAAGGTTGTTTTCTGTACTAAAATGAATTGGCAATAGGTTAGTTCCTTTTAGAGTCCACCAGGTTTACTATGTCAGAAATTAGGAATATGAAAAAACCAAAAGAAGATATTCATACCTGCACTATATCAGGGCGACAAACTAAGAAATTAAAAATCATTCCAAGATTACCTTCCCCCAACCCCTTGACCTCATTCTGCAAGAAAAAGAAAAGCAGTAAAGATACCTTAAATTGGATAATACACTCCTCCTTTGTAGGCCCATTGTCTTCATCCTCTGAATCTGAAGATGAGTCAGATCCATTACCATCCCCATTAGCATCTTTTAGCTTATCTTCGCTATTCTTACTAAGCAAACCCTTAGCTGTAGCCTCAATAGCTCTTGATCCATTTGATTCTGGTATTGTTAATCCTAATGAAACTGGAGCAGGAGCAGAAGTAACTGGAGTTCCTGATTCTTGCAACTTCTTTTTTATCAAATCTAATGCAGAAGATGGCCCTGCTGCACTTGAGGCTCTTAGAGCTGTGGCATCACGACCGCCCGTGTTAACAGTAGGAGCACTCAAACTAACTGGAGCAGATCCTTTTTCAGTCAAGACATTAGAGCGTTGTGCTGACATTTCATGCTCTTTTGATAGTTCAGCTTCTTGCTTCTTTTTAAGCTCCGCCACTTCATTTGGGATCTGCCAGCTGCTCAACTGATGGAGAAACCATAAAGAATGCTAGAGGCAATAATGAATATAAGGAAGATGACATGCAAGTAGCGATCACATTTAAATATTTCCTTTAATACATACTTCAATTGCATTTAAGCAGCAAAATTATTCAAACAAAGCATGCAACTAGAAATTACAGGATTTCATATATTTGCAATTCAAACGCATAGTTAATTTTCCAATAACTTCTTCTATATTCTTTTTTCTACCATATCTGCTCTTCTTTACTCACTATCTCTATCAATTTCTCCTGAGTTCCAAATTTGTAGTTATTTTTTCTTTTTCTTTTTTACCTTTCTTCTCTAATTTTCATGTTCTTCTCTTTGTTTTTTCTCACTTATTTCTTTAATTTTCCTTTTTCTCCCCTGCTGTAGTCTACATGAGATCATATGAATTTCACAAATTTTTTTTATCAAATCAATAAGAATATATTTCAGTATTGTTTATTTGTATTTGTAATGTAAATGGTGTTTGATAACACCATTCGACACTGTAAATTAAAATTTCCAGTCTTTATTAATGTTTAAGCTGTTTGGTAAAGTATCACTTAGAAGTCTCAATTAAGTAAAATTTCATTTAAAGTTATATGTTCAAGTCAAAATCTTTAACTTAACATTTGTATTGAACAAAATAATTGATTAGATTTTAAATATCACACCACTTATATTATCTAGCATTTAAAATTTTTATTACTTCATTTCCAATTTTATCAAGCACCACATAAGTTTTAAGAAGGCTAAATCATATAAGGATTGGATTCTCATTACCAAACCCAAAGCAATCTCCTATCCAATTGACCATATAATCATTTAACATTTGTTAAAATATTCCATTGTCCAATGTACTTTTTAGATATATGTCTGTACATGAGCATGTTCTTATTAGATTTTGAATACTAGATCACAAAATTCGATTCTCAATTCATGAAACTAGGGTTTAAATTCGCAACAAGTCTTGATTTGATAACCACGCCTATTTGCAAAAATGTCTTTAAAATCAGACCAATCAGTAAACCAAAAAGTTCATCAGTTGATTAGTCCAACTAATAAACTAGTTTGATTATGTCAAAAAAAAATTTGAATATAAATTTAAAAGGTTCTAAAAATGCTACATAAGCCACATTTTCAATGAAAAAATAAATTGCAGAACCAAATCAGATTGGAATGAAGCAAAGATCTATCTAGTTTCCATTTTGACAAGCCTACCTTAGAACCAGTTTGGAATCGCAGTTGGAAGGAAATCAGAAGGCAGGTCCTCTCAAACCTTTGGCTAACTAGATGCTCAAAAATGTATTCTTTTCCCCAAATAGAGTTTTACATTTGACAGGGCAACAGGTTCAAGACACGAGTACAATAATATCCTCAGTCACTAAATATAATTACAACTTCACCACCATAAATGCTTCCCCTTCTTTTTCAAATCTCAATTAGAAACCCTAGCTACCATAAGATAACAGAGAGTTAAGAGCTGGAGATGATATCAAAAAGGGACAGACAATAAGAGCTAATAAAACAGGAGAGTTTGAGGGAACAAATGGGCAAAAAATGAGAAGAAAGAGAGGGATTAGCATGGTAAGAAACAAAGCAGAACTGAGAGAAAGAGAGAGAGGTTGAAGCAAAAACCAGGCCAGTGTTCTCATAAGGATGGTTGCTCAACTCTTCAGGTAGCATCCTCTGCTGTGCTAACCACTGGTGAATCATCAAGAGGAGGGGAGGGAAGCGGAGAGGAGAGGATGGAGGAGGGCCATAAGCTTTCAAACCTCAATCTGCCTAACAGCTAAGAGTTTGAGCATGCGAATGACACCAATGAACTCCTAGTTAGGTGGCATAGCTTCCGCAATCCTCAATGTTGCCAGCTGCAACTAGCCATGGCAGCATATAGTGCCACTTTTGGTCACCAATAATGGCGGTTTTCAAACTGAAATTTTGCACGCAAATTCCCCCCTTTTGGGACTATTTCGGTCATATATTTTGTTTTACCTTCAGCAGATATGGACAAAATTGAAGAAAATTTGTAATTACAATAAATATTATACATACTAAAATATTTGGACAATGGACTAGATGGAGTGAAGAAATTATTAGACATTTGTAATCAAAGATTATGATATTCATATTCATATATAAATATAAAATATCAGTTAACATTATGGTCTTGATAAAAAAAAAACTTTCCAATAAAAGATAGATTAATATTTAGAAATTTTAAGGATTGGGCAGGTATTATCTAAAAGAATTTGGTAAATGCTAAAGATTGAAGAATAAAATTTTGGCTATGGGCTATCAAGTAATTTATATTTAAAAAGAAAAATAAATTTTTGTAATTTAAGATTGGTTAACATTTTTCCCAAAAGAAATGGATAAATATAGACTTCAAAAAATATATATTTCTAATTAAAATTGGTTAAATTTATTCTTAAAACATGGCAACATTAAGGATTAATAAATAAAATTTGGCTATAGAGAAACCGTATGCAATAATAGTTGTTAAATTTTTTTGAAATGTTTTGTTGAACACAGTAATTAATATATGTTCCTTTTCGTCGTTTTAATCAAAACAGCAATTTGACCAAACACATAAATTATTGCTTTTTCACCCAATAGCAATGTTCCATTTTATTCACCAAACAGACAGTTTCTATCAGCAAATACCAAATGAGCCCTAAGCACAGTTTTCAAAACATTTGACTACCAAATGAAATTACTTTTTATCACATTTAGTAGGTGGTTGATGAAACTATAAGACAATAAATATATTCTCTTCAGTATTTTTTAATTAAAAGAGAATGGACTAAATCCCGAGATGCAATAAACTAATTCAATTGCATAAGTCAGCCCCCCATACTCCAGATTATAGTTTGTAACAGCTTTAATGGTTGAGACTTCAAAGCTAGCTTAGCAAGTCATACTAGCTTCGTTAATCAATCACAATCAATTTGTTTATTTTTCTGTTGATCCTTTTAAAAGTATGCAAGACAATAAAAAATTTGATGATCATTCTTATAAATGAGAAGACCAGTCTCTAAGGTGGTATTTGTAACACCATTCAACACTTAAAATTAAAATTTTCAGTAGTTTTTTAGTTGTCTGGTAACTCTTAATGTTTCAATTAATCTAAATTTCATTTAAAATGATAATTCAAAAAATTTAAATTAGAATTTGCAATAAATACAAACCTTCCTTTCTAAAATAGATGATCAAGAGAACAAGTGTGTGCAGCCACGTATTTCTGGATTTCTTGTATTTTTATTCCTCTCAAATTAACCTCATTTTGCAAATAGTATTTGCCTTTGGATTAATACAACCACAAAACAGAGGCCAGTACAAAGTAAATTGTAACCAGTTGTTCATCATATAGCTTCTTCACGATATTTAGAAACTAGAATAATTGAATGAAACTACTATATTAGACTAAGCAGACCAATCACATTCATAATCATACCTTAGTTTTGCTGTTGTAGTAATACTTTTTCCCATCATTTGTTGTGATCAATGCCCAATCTGTACCAGTCAAATTCTCCCTAAACACAAAAATGCAAGAATGAAATTAAGCTTTATACACCTAATTATATGAGATTAGACCTAGCCATGGTGCGGTTTTGAACATGAACCAGACCAACGGAATTGGTCTGAAACCAGTCAGAATCAAAACCGTGGAAAACCAGAACTAAAACTATAGGAAGACAGTTTGATTCCGGTTCATAGTATTACTGAACCAGAACCGCTGATTGAACCCAAAACTAAAACTGACAGTTCCACCCTGGTTTGAACCAAGATGTTGCGCCAGCCAAGCCGTTTCTTTTCAAGGGTCACAAATAAATTTTGACGCATTCCTAAACCCCTAGAAAATACATAGGCAACTTAAAAAAAATAAAAAAAAAAAAAAGATTAAGTTCAAGCCCCTTTTTATTAATTTTTTTTTAATAATCTTAACTCCAAATTTTCTCTAATTATTTAATTAAAACCACTTGTAAACCGCCTCAAATGCCAAATTGCCCCAAACTGCCCCCAAACAAATTATTTAATTAAATTAATTTATCCTGTTACTAAGACAAAGTTTCTAGATTATAAATATAAAAAATAAAAATAAAAAAAGAAGCCTTAATCCCAATCTAATTGAGTGAAAAAATGTGAATCCATTTACCTTAGACCTACCCCCTCCCTTTCTCCAACATCTATGCATTGAAGATTCTCTACCAAGCTTTTTGTTGGTCAATAAATGCCACTTCTACCTTCCCGCTATTTATTCATTTTTTTTATCCAATACAATCTTGTATATCCATACATCTTAGCTCCTCAGTTTGCCACATTAATCTTGTCTCCATGCATCCTTTTAATCAGCTAGTATTTTGAGATAAACAAAATTCCCATCATGCCTAGAAAAAGGGTGAGACACAACATAGGAGAGGGTGACCCACTCTCCTGCCCCACAAAAGATTTTTTTTTTCCTTAATCTACTCTCTTTTTTTTGCCCCTTCATTTTGGCCCCTGAGCTTTAGTCCCTCCTAATTTCACCAACCCCCTCCCCCCCCTTTTAACAACAAATATGTTAAAGTAAACAAGTTGAGAATTAATATTACTGCACTTTTCATGGCGAATACAAATTAATTTTGAAATAAAAAAGGCAAGTTATATGTAAATTTTTAATTAATAAAAATAATAATATAAATTTTATCAACAGCGAAAAAAAAATGTCCCCTCTATCCTTCTGTCCTGGAGCTAAAAACATCATCCATCTTGCTTTCAATCTATAGATAACATCATCCTCACATTTCTCATGTCTTCATATGATATACCTCAGAGATATGGAGCGTTTTGTGGGACTTCTATGCCCCCTAACCAACATCAGATCCCTCCCTTTTCATCATTGAAGCTACAGCGAACAAGCTCCATTTTAGTCCAATTTAACTTAAAACCCTAGCCTCTACAGCGCTCCTCTAGAGCTCATTAATATTATGTTATTATAAAGAAAAAAATTAATTAATTAATTAATTGCATAGTTTATTAAAAGAAAATTAAAAATTTATTGTTCTATGCTAAATAAAAGGATTACTTACAAAAAATACATAAACTTTACTCTTTTTTTTCAATTCTATCACAAACTTTCAATTTTAACAAAAGAGACAACAAATTTTGATATAATTTGCAATGTTATCATCTGACCAATGGGGACAAATGCAACAAGCTAAGTTCCTTAAATGTATTTAATGTGAACTTCCTTTCATATTAACTAACTAATAAAGAAACTAAACGTCAAAAATGCAATTAAAAGATTAGATTGAAGAAAATATTAGAAGAGAAATTGATAATCGAACAAGAAAAAGCAATATCATTGTCTCAAATATTAACAAGCTGAAAGAAAGGATAAACAAAGAAATGGAAGAAAAGGCAATGATAAAGATGGATAAAGAGCATTTGATAATGGAGTAATGCATCAAGTAACAAATACAGGCGTTGCTTTAGTTTCTATATTAGTTAATTAACATGAACGCAAGTTCATTAATACGAATGGAAACATGAACAGGAATTCATTAACATGAATTGACAATTGGCATTCATATTAAATATTAATTGACATGTAAGCAACTTAGCCAATTGCATTTGCCCAACTGGTCAGATGATAACATTGCAAATTATGTCAAAAAATTTTGTTTCTTTTGCTAAAATTGGAAATTTGTGATGAAATTGAAAAAAAAATAATAAAGTTCATGCATTTTTTTGTAATTAAATCTAAATAAAATGAAATGTTTCAGAAGAATATTTATTTGTAATAACATTTACAGCTAATAAATTATAAATATATATTCATATCACTTTGTTTCAGTTTGGTTAACCATCAACTTAGCAAATTAAAAACCATATTAACAAATCCTATCACAAAGGTTTGTTCAATTCCAGTTCTGTTCTCAGCTTTTAGGATTTTTTCCTCAGCCCCCAACTTATTGCAATTCTCAACTGGAATTTATTAAGTATCAAAGAAATGAGTAGAAAAAAGAATACAACAATTTTTTCCGCACAGAACATGTAATCCTTAAGGTAACTAATTCCCATTCTATCAAAATAAAAAATTATGTATCACCAAAAACAGTGCCTTCACTAGCATAAAAGAAAGAAACAAAAGAACAAAGTATAGAGACTATACTTATGCACATGTGCTGTTTATAGACAGCAAAATTAGTAGTATGTTCAGATTAGAAATAAACTCACATTGAAACTGGAGTTCGCTGCACAGGAACCTTTTCAGGCTGCACCATATTAAAACAAAATACAAAATTAGCATCAACATAGGAAGCCAGATTAAGAACATGTAACAAGATAGTTCAGATACAGAACAAACATTAGAAAGAGATGCCCAAAAAGAATATGTTGGCCCAGTTGGTTCAACAGAATAGAATACTGACTTAAAACGTCAATATCGAGAAGGTAATGAAATCAGATACAAGATGGATGGGTTATAGTTATAGAAAGCTAAATAGAGCTACATATAGAAGGAGATTAGGAGCACAATAACTTTATTAGAATTTAAAAGTTGAACAAAATAAAAAATAAGAGTAGGTTTAATCAAAACAAACGAATCTGTCAAACAAAATAAAATAAACAACATTGAAAGGTTTGCTACTGAGCTGTAAACAGCACTTTCCAGCCCCAGTAAGCTAGATACTCCCACAAATGTGGCAGCTTGATTTAAAAAACAAGCAATATTGTTGCAAGGCCCACATTACAGGCAAAATCACATTAAACAGGCATCATTTATCAGCATGTTTTATTCCCAAAATTTTCATCAAAAAAATATTGTACAAATGTCTGGCATAATATTTAACCATAGTTTTCTATACCTCCCATTTGAAGCCAGCAGGTTTCTCATAAGTTGATACTCCTGTTAAAGTATTGAAATAGTAAACCACTCCAGTGTCAGTCTTGTGGGCTGTCCAGGAATCTAATGGATCATGGATGGCAGCACTGTCCCTGGTGCCAATCACATGGATATGATTCTTGCCATCTGCAAAATATGAGGGTACTATTAATTACGAAATTTCATTTAATGTAATGTTAGTAAGAAATAAACAACTCTTACATTTTAAGTTTATCAGTAACCTAGCATGAAACCCTGAGCATACCAATTCCAGGAGGAGGTAATTCTTTCTGTTTCCCTAGAGGGCCAATTGACTGAAGATCCGATGCAGTAGCAGACGAGGGATTTGGACCTGCATTTCCAACAGGACTAACACCGGGAGGCTGAGAATCAGGTGATAAGACAGAAGGATGAGAAGTGGCATGTGAAAGCAATGGAAAGGATCCAGGAAATGCAGAAGGATATGGCACAAATGGTGGTCTAGATATGCTGCCCATTTGTGGAAGCTGAAACCAGAGTCCCTGTGGGGAGGGAGCCATGGCAGGTATAGATGGATAGGTTGGATAAGTTTGCTGCTGAACCGGAAGATTTGTAGCAGGAGCAGTAGTCAGCATGATGGGTCTCTGCATAGAAGATGAGACAGAATCAACACCAAAAGATGGAAGAGTCAATGGAGTACTTGATACCAATCCAGACAGTCCAGCTGCCCTAGGAGTTCCAGCCAACCCAGGGGGCACAAATAAAGTAGGGATGGCAGGCATGTGTGAAGTTGATGGGCCCAAGTTAGGAGAAGAAGATAAGGTCTTTTTAGAACCTGACGGAGAATGAAGGGGTAAGGAAATAGACTGAGATACCATTGAAGCAGATGACAGAGCACTGGTCTGTGGAACTGAAGCTGATGTATCCTGCATTCAGTGAAGATTCTCAAGCTATTAGTTTTTGAACCATGGAAGAAACAAACTGTAGGTCACCATCCATTGGATAATGAATGAGCTTTAACAGTCATCAATGTATCTAGTAATCATTTCACCAGGTTTAAACAATGCCCACCAAACACCAGAAAATAAATTTCAAAATCACCTCATTCATGGACCATAACTCAAAAGTCTATACATAGGCTACAACATCTACAGCATTTAAACAGAATCATTTCTAGATGCATACAGCAGTCCAGAATCAAAATCAGAAATTTACTCTTTCAAATTAATGCCTTACTTAAATTTTAAAATAAATCATATCAAACATCCAAATACTGACTGTAAAATTAGAAGCAAATATGCACATATGCATATAAAATGACTATCAAGCTTGAGAAGAATCTTGGGACAAATACCCTGAACATTTAGCATTTTTCATGAAGACATAATTCACAAACAATAACACTTAAATTTGACAGCTATAGACTTTTGAAATTGCAACATCAAGGCCACTACCATATCCAGCTTTTTAGTAGTACTTTTTCACTGTTTTTAAGAAAAATGAAAATCAACTAAATAAACATAAAAATTTTAAAGCCTGTTCTTTCTGCACGGCTTAGTGTTCCAGCTATTTAGAACTTGTAGCATCTTTTGGAGCAAGTAAGGAACTGAGAGGCTGAGTGAGAGGTATGATTGCTCCAAAATGGAAAGGAATAGGGCATGCCGACTGCAAAATTTGGAGCCTGTAAGCATAACTCATGGATGATGAGGTGCTGCTCCGAACCTGGAGTGATAGCTGTTGACAGCTGATGTATAACAGCTGTGCAATGCAGGCCATTTAGATTCAGTTTGGGGTCTATTAGAAAGCTAGAGTATGTATTTGGGAACAATTAGGGTTTGTATAGAAATAGGTTAAAAAAGAAGAATGCAACAAGAAAAAGAAGATTCTAGGAGTGTTTTCAATGCAAGTAAACCACGTGAACAATAATGCATGAATAGTAAAGCAGAAGAGTTCGAGATTCACAGCGAAATTTCCTTAGGTATCAAACTTAGGATTGAACTGCATCATAGAACTAAAAGAAGCATAACTGCTGGTAATTGTATCGACTGAAAATTGAATTTTAAGCATCAAAAGTATTTACATATTCAAATTAAGAATTAAGACTCCCAAAGAAAATTACAAGGAATAAAGTCATCCAAAACCAACAAGGACTAAAAATAAGACTTCAGATAAATACAAATACTCCTCAAAACACCCATACAACTTTTCCAGCAAATATATAAATTAAATATTGCCTAGAGACTCGAGTAATGGACCAGCAGCACAAATATTCAAATAGACATTTAAGGTAAAAAAAAAAAGACTTTGCAAGGACTAGAAGTTTAGAAGGCATCCTAAAAAATTCCTCCCAAATAAATCTCAGATAAAACCTAGACCATAATCCTAAAGTTGAAATTTCTTGAGTTCCTTCATCAGCATCATAGGCAGGAAAGTGAGAATGAACAAGTCAATAGCAAAAAATTAAGTGAGGATGTAAAAATTGCAATGACACAATGCAAACAATGGGCAGATATTTTCAAAGAATTTCTAGGAGCCACCCAAAACAAAGGCTTAAATAATGGTGTCAACAGCTCAATTGGTCACTCTTGCAGTATGATACTGTATAGGACCACATATATGTGAATTTAAAAAAAAAACTACTTAAACTTTAAAATGTACTTGACTAAAAAATAGGACATAACGACCCTGTTAATATATAAAACCAATTATTCTGAAGAAACTATGATTTCCAAGTGTAAGCTTTATTCAACTTTCTTTTTGGTGCCACAACAATAATGTATAAAAGACTAAAATTAAGCATAATTTATAAATTAAAAGTAAATTAAACTTAAAATTTAAGAGTGTATTGTATAAAATTATTAGTTTATATACACGGCTAGAAATCCTTAATCATAAGATTCCAAAAAAAATGTAAATAACGGCAATTATCTGAATGAAAAACTAAAACTAATAAACTTTACAATATCTTTTGTATGTTAAACATATGATCCTTATTGTCTAAATGACTAGCAGTAACACCCAACTGCCTTCCCCTCCACCCCTCACTTTCCCTCACTCTCTTCTTTCCTTCCTCATACTGCATCATCTTGTTTTCCCTAAATCTGTAAATAGTTCTTCAATCTTGCATCACCCTCTTCTCCATTTCTGTCCCTATCCATGGTAGCCATTATATCATTCAAAAAAAAAAACAGGAATTTCCAATCATCCCACAGCAGCCAGCAATTTTTCCATTATGATCCAGCCAAGACAGGAAATAATACTCATTATTTGCAACCTGCCTGGAACCTGTAAATAACAAGCCAAACATAGATCAATGTTAACTTTATGTAATGCCCAGCCTGATCCCCATACTAGCCCCTGTAATGCTGTGAGAAAAGTACCCAAAAGCACTTCACCCAAGATTTCAAGCATGGGTTACTTTGTTATTATGTGATTGGGCTCACAAACTCCAAATATCCCTCTTTTGCTTGGTGAGATGTACAGTGTGGCGTCTCAATAGCAGCTTGTTCCAGGATGAGTGGCCCAGAACCCTTCCCCAAATGGCATGGTGGTGTTGCAATGCCAGCCCCACCTACTGGCATGCTCACACAACATCCTACAACTATCCCACCCTTCCTATGAATATCAACAGACTCTAGGTCTAATGTTATATCCACTATGATAACAATCGCAACAACACTGCCCCTTCTACCCATCATCATAGCAAAGGGAAAAGGACCAAAAAGCAATTATTCAAAAAATTAAACTGGGGTTACATTGCTAAAACAAAGGCCAGCTAACTAGCTTCTTTTTCCTATCTCACTCCATCATCATGGGATATCTACCTTTCATCTTATTTGTCAGGTACCTTCACATAAATATAAAGAGAGTACTAAATAATGTAATCTCCAATAGTAATAGTCATTTCCAAAAAAATTGTTCAATAGAGCATCAGACTGCTCCAAGGTTTCCCAGTTCATATCAAATAGTCATAAACCTGAATTCGCCGAACTGCTGACTACTTACCATGCTAGAATGGAATTGCTGATTGCCCGGAAAATGAATGCCGGTCTGTGAAATGTTGTATGAAAAAGAGGGACTGACAGATGAAACCAAGCCAGGAACTGGAGGTTGAACTATAACCGGTGGTCCAAGTGTATTTGAGTTCATACTCTGCATAAAAGGAAATTTTTTAACTAAAAAATGCATCTACATAATATTAACAAAATAGAAAATGACTTACAAGACCAGGTAATGATTGCTGAGAGCATCGAGAAGACAAATTAGCATTTGGGAGCATATTGGAAGTGGAGCCCAGAGCCGGAGCTGGAGATGGAGCCATGCAGGGAGACGCATTAGAACATGTTGACTGTAAAGGTGATTCAATGCTTGGAAGCTCTGATACAGATGCTGTTGCAACTGGGATAGAAGAAGAAGCTGCTGCTGTTGTCAAAAAGCCAATTGATGTAACACTAACAGATACAGCAACTTGAGTTGTTGATAACTCGACTTTTTGAGGTGATGAAGCAGGCGATACCATTATTTATTTAGACTACAATCAATTGGACAAATTAAATTTTTAAATAAAACACCATAAGAGTGCAAAAATCATCGACTATAACGTATCGGCCGGTTCAAGCCGAGAAGAAGGTGAACTGGTCGATACTGATAAATTCAGGCTTTCTATCAAATCAGACAAAATACAATATTTAAATATTAAATAGAGATTCAGAGAAATACGAACCAGGATTCTGAGAATTGAATATAATTGCTGCTAAAAATTTTCTTTTCAACTCCAAATCTTTAAAATTTTCTTGTTTTTTTCTGATGAAATGGAACAAGAATTGGGGTTTTGGGTTGGCAATTCGGCGGCTCAAGTGGTGAGTGTGCAGAGTACGGGAAAGGATTTATTGGTGCAGCTGATGATTTGGAGCCTCGGACCTGTGTAAAATCGAGTAAAAGAGGTTAGGGATGATCTCTTTTTCTTCGGACTTCACAGCCACACCGTCTCAAAAACAAATTTTGTTTCAAAAATAAAAAATATAATTATATTTTTATAAAACATTAAATTTAAATTTAAAAAATATTTTACTGTTTACTAAAATAAAATTAAACAAATTTAGGGATTTTACCTAAAAAATATCTTTTTTTTTTATAAGAGATTAATGTTGTAAATAAAAAAAGAGTAGGTAGAGAATAAGAAAATATGAAAAATCTATGTGTTTTTAATTATCTTATAAACCATCCGTAATGATATTTTTATACTGGTACAAATAGAATAAAAGATTATAACTAAATTAAATTCTAATTTGAATAGGATAAAACTAATTATAATATTGATATAGTAAAGTTAATTTAATATAGTAGTCATTCACGTATTATCTAACACTTCCTCTTAGATGACTATCTCTATGAATATGCTTCGTTAAAATCTTGCTAAGAAAAATTCAGTAGGATAAAAATTTAGCGATGAAAAAAGAGTACAATATTCATAGGTAACTTCCCCTTAAGAATACAACCGGCTAAGATATATCTCTAAGTGAGCATATTTCAATATTGTATGCATGTTTTTGAAAATTGATGTTGGCAATGTTTTTGTGAACAAATTTGTTAAATTGTCACTTGAACAAACTTTGCAAATATCAACTTGTCATTCCTTCATAAGTTCATGAGTATAAAAGAATTTTAGTGATATATGTTTAGTTCTATCACATTTTATGTAGCCTCCTTTAATTTGTGTAATATATGTTGCATTATCTTTATGTAATATTGTTAGTTGTTTGCTTATAGGTAATTCGCATGCTCTTCTAATATGTTCAATTATGCTTCTCAACTATACACATTCACAGATAGCTTCATGAATAGCTAATATCTTTGAATGATTTGATGAAGTAGTAGTGATTCATAAGTTCATGAGTATAAAAGAATTTTAGTGATATATGTTTAGTTCTATCACATTTTATGTAGCCTCCTTTAATTTGTGTAATATATGTTGCATTATCTTTATATAATATTATTGGTTGTTTGCTTATAAGTAATCTGCATGCTCTTCTAATATGTTCAATTATGCTTATCATCTATACACATTCACAGCTAGCTTCATGAATAACTAATATCTTTGAATGATTTGATGAAGTAGTAGTGATTGTTTGCTTCACAGACTACCATGAAATAGCAGTATTATTATATGTAAAGACATAATATGTTTGGAATTGGGCTTTATAAGGATCATAAAGATATTTAACATCAGAAAATCCTGTCAATTCAGATTTTATTCCTTTTGGAAAAAATAAACTCATATCAAATATGCCACGTAAGTAGCATAGAACATGTTTCATTCCATTTCAATGCCTTTTAATTGGTGTTGAACTAAACATTGCAAGTAAGTTAACTGCAAAAATAATATTTGGTCTTGTATTGTTAGCAAGGTATAATAGTGTCCCTATTGCATTGAGATATGGTACTTTAAGACCAAGAATCTCTTCATTATCTTCTCGAGGGCGAAAAGAATCTCTTTTTTACATTAAGAAAATGAACAACCATTGAAGTGCCTAATGGATAAGATTTATTCTTATAAAATTATTTTAAGATTTTTTCAATATATGATGATTGATGGAGAAGAATTCTATTTAATAGATATTCAAGTTGAAATTCAAGATAAAATTTTATTTTTTCAAGATCCTTCATTTTAAATTTCTTTCTCAAATAATTTGCAGTAATCGAGATTTCTTCTAGAGTTTTCACTATATTTAAATCATCAACATAAACTGCAACTATAGCAAATCCAAAATTTATCTTTTTAACAAAAACACATGGGCAAAAAGGATTATTTTCTTATCCATTATTCATTAAAAATTCACTGAGGCAATTGTACCACATTTGTCCAGATTATTTTAGCTCATACAAAGATCTTTAGAGTTTAATGGAGTACATTTGTCTAAATTTTGAATTATATGCTTCAGGCATCTTAAATCTTTCTGAAATTTTCATATATATGTCATTATTCAATGAACCATATAAGTAAGTTGTCACAATATCCATCAAATATATGTCAAGTCCTTTAGAGGCTGCCAAATTGATCAAAAATCTAAAAGTAATAGCATCCATAATAGGAGAATATGTCTCATCATAATCTATACAAGGTCTTTGTGAGAATTATTATGCCACAAGTTGTGTCTTGTATTTCACAATTTCATTTAACGCATTTCTCTTAAAAGCTATATAAGCAAATTATTATAATATAATGTTGAGCCCTTTAGGGGCTGCAAAACTAATTTTTAAGAGAAATTGTATTTATAATAGAGAAAATGTACTTTTTTTATTATCTCATATGATTTATTTCTTTTACATACAATACAAATGAGTATGATATCTTCTGGTGTCTGGACTACTGGTCCAAATATTGTATATTTAGCAAATGAATCTAGCTCGACCTTGATTACTTTCCATTTTGGCCAACTACTTTGACGTCGATAATTTTAAATATTTTTAGGTTCAAGCATATTTTGATAATTTCAATAGCAGCATATGCAAACATATTATCAATAATAATTTCATTTCTTTTTCATATATTTTTAGATTTTAATGAGATCTCATAATTTTTC
Organism: Garcia nutans; assembly: GCA_947685225.1. Classification (NCBI taxonomy): domain Eukaryota; kingdom Viridiplantae; phylum Streptophyta; class Magnoliopsida; order Malpighiales; family Euphorbiaceae; genus Garcia; species Garcia nutans. Next base: position 5,758,033 of record CANTUV010000003.1, on the reverse strand, counting down.
AATACAAAAAACCACTTTTGGGATTACTTCTCTAGAAATATATGGTTATTGACTTATGTTGCTTTTGACATCTTTAGGAGTGTCATTTTAAAATTATTTATTTTCTCTTATTTTAAAAATTAATATTTTGAACCAAGTAGTCTACTACGCTTCAGGCGTATATTATATTTATTAGCTGCCACACTAATAAGATGTTCTATAGGGACAATCAATCGAGCAAGAGTATTAGCAGTTGAAATATATGATTTGAACACTTACTGGGTATTTATAAATGTATTTGGTAACTGATTTGCAACAATATGCAAAAGAATTAGTTTTTAAACTTTCAGTTTACATTAATTTATGCATGTATCAAGATTGGATAAGGTTGGTGTATTCCAACTAATCTATTATGATTTTGGCCATTTACTTTTATCTTCCCTTAATGGAGTAAAAACTAACTCACTAAAAATCTTGTTTTAGAAAATGTATCATTAAATGTCTATAATATCATAAATAATCAAAACCTACATAGATATCAAGATAATGTTGATAATCAATTTTAGTTTTTCGAGGAGATGCAATAAAAACATAAATGTTTCAACAAAAAATTTTAATATCACAAATTTTAAATAAGATATATTATGTTAGATAAGCACAAGTTATAAAGTGAAAAACTTGTAATGTACAGACAATTAAATACAATTAAAAGTGCAACAAAAATAATAATATATATCTAAACATATATCCAAACAGATATAAAAAGTTTTAATTTTATAAGTATAAGAATAATTTATCGCAAAATCTTAATAATGATTATGCTAAATCATATTGAGTATGAACATATGCAATAAAATGTTCAATGGTAATATAATCATAAAATATTTTTCATGTGAATTCATATGTATTATCTAAATAAATTATCTTAATTGATTATCAAAAAACATTAACCTTAACTTTTATAATTTGAACAAGAAATTTTGCAAAAATAATATTACGAGTTGACAATAAACAAACATGTGACCATCGAGTTGAAGCATCAATTAAAAATATAAAGTATTTAAATGGTTTATAAGATTGAAGAATATGGCTATAAATATTTTTATATATTCTTTGTAGAAATTCAAGAGACTTTAAATATAATTTAGATAGTACATGTCTCATAATTAATTTATCTTAAGCATAATAAGCACAAAACTAATCATCGGACAAAAGAATTTTTTGATTATTCAGTGGATGTCTATTTGTATTCTGAATAATATGTTGTATCATGATTGAACCTAGATGACTAATATGATCATACCAAAGTATAAAAAATTTTAAAATTTATGCACTTATAGTGCATATAGTGTAACTCAACCATCTTTATTTGTTATAAAGTATAATCCAGTTAAAAAATTTAAATTTTATTAAATATGAACTTCTGGTTCAAATTCGTAGAGTTAACACATAAAAATTCAATATTTTTCTTACTTTATTTTAATAGGATATCGATTGCGACACACTATTTAAAACTTAGTAGATTTCTTTAGGATCTACTTGAACACAATGCATCATCGAAATATCATTTTACTCAAATTCAGAATATAAGGTGAACTCTTCTAGAGTCTTTAACCACATTTGCAGAATCAGATATCATGTTAACATTAATTTATGCTAATATATATCTTTTTAGCACTTTAATTTTCAAAATTGGTAGAAAAAATTTTTACCACAACCCTTTTTTATTAAGATCTCGTCCATGGTTTTGAGAAAAATATCACATTCGCTTCAGGGAATGATATAAAGATAGTTGGATGGGTTTGATTATTTTTCATAAAAAGATAAAAATTTTATTTAGCTGTAGGTAAATAAAAAAAATTAGTTCAAAATATTTTGTAATTCTATGCTCTCAATATAGCTACTGATAAGTATATTTGAAGCATGAAAATTTTAATATTTACTAAAAATATTGTGATAAATTATTAATAATAAGATAATCAATTTTTGATTTCTCATTTGAATAATCAAAAGGAATATCATTATTTCTAAGCGATCCTGTGAAGATACTTAATTTTCTTTTCATAATATTTCTAAGATTCATAATATTAAGCTGAATCTCATTATTAAATACCCATAATAAATTATTTCTTCAAAAATATCAATAGTAATAAGTATAAATTTTATGAGACTTAATATTGTAAATATACCAAATTTAAATAAAACTCATAAATTAAATGGATTACAAAATAAGGACTAAAAAAATTATAATTAGAGTTTAAATATTATAACTCTAAAATTGTAAATAATAATATCAAATCATAGTAAATATTAATTTATTTACCAACTTCACTTTAATACAAACAAAATATCTTAAAATTATGAGTTTTTAAACTCATATCTTGATTCATAATGAATTATTGAAAAATAAAATAAAAGTTCTTTTCTCTTGTAGATTAAAGAAACTAAATTTTTTTCTCTTCATCGTAATAACTTGTAATAATTATTAATAAAGATTTGAGAGACATAAAATAATAATACTAGTGACCTATGTAAGTTTATACTAAATAGACAATTTATAACATATTTAGTATGTATATACTGACTAAAAAAATTATCTCCCATTAACAAGGGCACAAAAAATCACAATATTTTTAATTTAAGTTCTCAAATATAAGCCAATGGTCTTATTAATTCAATTAGCAAAATGAAGGGATTAGAAAAACTTATATCCAATATATTAGCTTAATGAAAGTAAGAAATAATACATCATACTTACTACGAGCTAATAGTTTTGATATAGCAAATAAACAAATCATTATTAATAATGTTATTAGCAAAACTCTGTAATATTAATTATAGCATATTTTCAGTCAAGAAAAGAAGTGAAGATTATTTCAATCCATTAAGGCACAAAAAGAATCATTTACGTAATACACATCATTATAATAATTATTATTTCACTTCATTTACATTTTATTCTTTTAGTAATATATATAATATAATATTATACTAAAAAAATAGAAAGAAAAAAAATTAGAATAATTACCTTGAATTTGAATACTTATAATGAATAAATTGATTAGAGCATCGTGATGATAACGTGTTGTAAATAAAGAAGAGAGAAGATAGAGAATGAAAAAAATATAAGAAATCTCTGTATTCTTAATTGTTCTATGAACCACATATAATGAGGTATTTATAGTGATATAAGTAGAATAAAAAATTACAACTAAATTGAATTCTAATTTAAATAAGATAAAACTAATCATAATCTTGATAGAGTAAAGTTAATTTAATATAATAGTCGTTCACATATTATCTGATAATTAATATATTTTAGATCTCATTATTTTTAAATGGACTCTATTTTACCATAATACCATTAACCCTAAAAAACTTTTATCTTTTTTCTCTCTCTCTCTTCTTTCCTTTTCTCTTTCTTCTTATTTTTTCCATCACCGTTCTCTTCCAAATTTTTTCTTTGATCATAAAATTCAAATCAAGATTTATCTTTAACTTCAACTCTAATTTGATCATAAAAAAAAGATTTTATCTTTTTTTTTTCTCTCTTTTTCGTTTATCTTTCTTCTTCCTTTCTCTCATCACATTTTCTCTCTTTTTTCTCATTTTATTTCTTCTTCTTTGATTATGGATCTAGCTCAAGTTTTATAAGAAATAGATTAGTTTTAGTTGATCTCTATTTCTCTCTAATTTTTTCTTCTCTTTCTTCTCATTCACCATGGATTGAAGCTTCTCTAATATAAAATTTTAGTAAGTTTTTTTTTTTTCATTTTAAATTTAAGTTTTATAAGGAAATGGTTGATTTAAATATTTTATGTGGTTAATTTTATTTTATTTCTCCATAAGTTTTAATTTTCTCATTTGTTTAGTCTTTCATTTTAATTTTTGAATTCATAAAAAGTTAAATAGAGTATTATAAATTTTATGTGCAGCGATATTATATATTATTAGAGGCTAGTATGAATTGTTAGGGGCTATTAGCATCTGACAGAGGCTATAATGAGTTGTCAGGAGCTGTAATACAGTATTATAGACTTTATATGAAATAATATTGTGTAGTGTTAGATGCTAGTATGGGGTTTTAGGGGTTATTAGCTTTAGAGGAGAGGTTGTTAGAGGCTAATAGGGGCTATTGAATGTTTGTAGAGGTTGTTAGAGGCTATTAGAGGTTGTTAGGGGCTACTATGGACTGTTAATAATCCTTAACAGCCCCTAACAGAAAAAATAGTTTGTATATTAATATCTAATGCATATTATTTTTGTTTTAATTATGTACTAAAACTGTAAAATGTGTCATAAATATAAATAGAAAATATATGAAAATAGCCCTTAACAACCTATAACATACTGTAACAAATAATAACATATGTAGAAGTTGTATGATTATATTTTATTATGTAGTTGTTAAATATTATTGATTGATTTTGTTTATTATTTTTTATTGCAGGATATTTTCTTAGAAAGAAGAATTGATATGAAGTTTGGCACAATTATTCTCATCCATTATGGTAAAAAATTTTATGTGGCCATCTCAAAATTCAATATTATTGTGCAATCATCGGAAGTTTAAAAAAAATAATATTATTGTATTCATAATTGTGATATCTATTTTATTATTGTTGTATAATTGAATTTTATAAACTTTTATTTTTTATTGTAACTGAATATTATAAATATTGATATATTTTGATGAGTCCATTTCAGTTATTCTCACTATAAGAATTTAATTTCTAATATGGCATCCATATTGTAGTATTTTATGGGTTGTTACTATAGTATGTTATGGGCTGTTAGGGGCTATTACATGTTCTATTTTTTAATAATTTTATATTCCTTCTCAATTCTCACTACATGAGATTAAATTAAAGTATAATAACTATTATTATGGGTTGTTAGGTGATGTTAGAGGACTGTTAGAGGCTCTAATGGGTTGTTAGAGGCTCATGGCTAACACCTCCTAATAGCCTCTAGCAGTAGATTTAAAAATTAATAATACTTCTTTAATATGTATGTTAATAATTAATAATAATACTTCACAGTTATTGGATGTTTTAAAAAATAATAAGATTATTATAGTGATTGGAAAATAATTTAGGCTATTAGGGGCTGATATGGGCTGTTAGGATAATTGTTAGGAGCTGTTAGGGGCTTATATGGGCTATTAGGGGCTGATATGGGTTGTCAGTGTAACTGTTAGAAGCTGTTAGGGGTTGATATAGACAATCGAAGTGATAAGAGCATTTTTGTACTTGTTTTGTTAGTGTATATGCCCTAGGCCATTGATTTGGACCTTAATGTTATTCATTTTGTTATTAATAAAGAAGTTTTTATTATCATTGTTATGTTTGCATGTTATATATAATAATGATTATATCCCTGGTTTATTATTATTATGGAGATAATAATAAATATAACTAGTGTAATATTGATTTGATAATCATAAGATGATTATAGGTATGAAGATACAAATCAATATTATGGATACATGTTAGAGAACAGTGTATTGGATAGACCCACATAGATATCACTTCATGGTTTAATGTCATAAGTGTATCTCATAATAGTTATCATTTAATCCTTTGACTTGAGATTGTCATAGTTTCTAACATAAGAAATATTATTTTTTGACATGATCAAACGTTATCTGTAACTAGATAATTATAAAGGTTATGCTTGAACATGGTATAAATTATGTAGAGGAAAATGAACAATCAAGATGGAATTTGTCCCTCTCTATGAGAGAGATATTTTCTGGGCCCCTCGATAAGTGTAACTGAGAAATGCATGGCCATGCTCAAATAAGTTGATATAAGATCAATCTTATTTGTTTATCAGTTAACTTGGAGATCGAGTAATCATAAGTTTGGACAATATAAGTATGACATTTACTATGACTTATGTTCAAACTAGATATCGTGTGACAAAGGGATTAATGCATGTACTATTTCAGGTTTTCATTTATAATGATTCTCATGATTAATTGGGTAGTCGTAATGTCTTGCTAGAGGCCAATTATGATTTGTGCATTTCAATAGAGATTGAAATACACTACCAGTTAATATGAGCCTATCGGGTCACACACATAGAACGTAGGCTGTACTTAAACAATAATAATTATATTTTTATTATTGTTGTTAGTATTATTATTATTATTAGATATTAATAATAATATTGTTATAATAATTATTATTAGATAATAATTATTAAAAAATGTGGGTCCATATAGGATATGGACAGTTAGGGTTTTGACAAGGAAAGTCTTTTAAACGGTTTTAAAAGGGCTAGAGGTATGATGATCTGATCATTATTCGTTTTGAAAAAACGGAAGAAGAGAAAAACCTAAAAACCCTAGTTTCGTTTTTTGAAAAGGTTCAGCCACTGCCGTTGGTGAGCTAGCACTCAGACCGGCGTACGTTCGTGTGGACTTCGCTAGAGGGTGTTCGTCTTCAGAAGGCAGCATCTGTTAATCGATTTGAAGCTACACAAAAGGTTAGTTTCGAATCTCTTTTATCGAACTGAATGGATCACATGGATCCTGGGAATAAATCGAAAGATAATTTTTGTTTTCCGCTGCGGCAAAAGGGTTGCAGATTTTTCGATTTACTATCATGTTTTTAGTATGATTTTTATGTTTTTTAATTAATATTTCATTTGATTTTGTTTAAAGTTTGTTTTAAGTGTTTGTTTTAGGTTAAAGTGCAAAAACTCCCTTGGATGATCAAAACAATGAAGGATGAGCATGAATCAAGCAAGACATGGCCAAGCCAAAACAAGCTTGGCCGTGTCCCTCAAAAGAATTCCAAGACAGTAGCTGACACACCCAAGAGACACGGCCAAGCCACTGGCCGTGTCTCACCTGAAGAGCCAAACCAAGAAACCAAAGAAATGAAGGCAGAAGCTGACACCATCACATGACACGGCCAGAAGCTTGGCCGTGTCACCCTTGGAAACAAAGAAAACAAATTGACAAAGCTAGGAGCAGAAGGTGACACACCCACATGACACGACCAAGCCACTGGCCGTGTCACTTAGAAGAAAAGAAGGAAAGAAATGGCAGAAGGAGACACGGCCAGCAAGCTTGGCCGTGTCACCCAGGGCAACCTTGAATAATTGAATTCTTTTGCAGACAAGTGGGGAACAAAGACTAGCTTTTGCCAAAAGTAATATTAAATAAAAGAAAAGCTTGCCTAATTTGAGGAAAAGAAAGATAAAACAAAGGGAATGTGGGAGACAAAGGAGAGTGGTGTGAGTTGGAAAATATGGGTTGTGAGCTGGAAGGTATGGGCTGTGAGCTTTGAAGGGAGTTAAAAGGAGAAGAAAATGAAGAGGAGGTGGACGTGGAACAAGGGAGAATGAGCCAACTGCTGAAGCAAAGAGGAGATTCTTGAGCTGAGTTTGAAGAAGGAGATACATCCTATACAAGACCTAAACCAAGAATCAAGGATTGAAGTGAAGAAATACAAATCATTCGCCATGGATTGTTTGGTTTCTTTTACTCATTTCTCTTGTTCTGTTTTTCTGGTTTTGAATATGAACTAATTCATTTTCTATCTAGATATTGATGAACCCTAGCTTATTTGTATGGATTGAATAATCTCATTTAATTGAATCATTAGATTGAGTTGTTTTATTCTTATGATGCTTAATGATTTATTTCTAATTGATAATAGCATGCTTATTGATTGGTTGCAATTTTCATATTATTGACTTGAGAAAGCTTGATATGAATTGAATACTCATAAGGGTTAAGGATTGATTGGAGTGCTAGAGATAGACTTACAAGATCCTTTGGTTTATAGTTCCTTGTTCTTAATGCAAGAACTATTTAATTGTGTTTGAGAAGAGATTCCGGCACTCTACTTAGTGATTAGGGATTAATTCACTCGAGAGAGGTTTTAGTCTAAGTTAGAGGAATGCCAATTCAACTCTATTATGTGATTTAATTGAATTGATTTTCATAAATATAATTGTGGCTAGGGAGATTCAATATCTGGATAGTATTATTATCATCAATTCTTTTTGCACAACATTTAATTTTCCTTTACTTTTAGTTATTAAATTAGTTGTTTTTAATTACAAAACATCGCAAAACTATTGATTTGCTAAACAACGGTTAAGATTTATACTAGTACTTGACATTGTCCTCAGTAGAACGATAACTCACTCACTACTTTATTACTTAGGCGACCCGTGCACTTACGGTATTGCTATAGCATTTAGGCCAGCACGGCACCACGGAGTCTGTTAGGATATTATTAATTTTTAAATTTGTTGCTAGAGGTTGTTAGGGGTTGTTAGGGAATGTGAGCCCCTAACAGCCCATAAGAGCCCCTAACAGCCCTTTAACATCACCCAACAACCCTTAACAATAATTATTATGCTTTAATTTAATATCATGTAGTAAGAATTGAGAAAGAGTACAAAATTATTAAAAAATAGAACATGCAATAACCCCTAATATACAACTACATGGATCCCCTAATAATCTATAAAATACTGCAACATAGATGTCATGTTATAATTTAAATTTTTATAGTGAGAATAATTGAAATGGACTCATTAAAATATATCAATATTTATAACATTTAGTTACAATAAAAAATAAAAGTTTATAAAATTCAATTATACAATTATAATAAAATAGATATCACAATTATGAATACAACAATATTATTTTTGTTTCAACATTCGATGATTGCGAAGTACTAAACAACAATAATGGATTTTGAGATGACCACAAATTTTTCACCATAGTGGATGAGAATAATTATGCCAAGCTTCATATCAATTCTTCTTTCTAAAAAAATATCCTGTAATAAAAAATAAAAAAATAAAATCAATCAACAATATTCAATAGCTACACAATAAAATACAATCATATATAACTTTTACATATGTTGTTATTATTTATTACAGTATGTTATAAGCTGTTAAGGGCTATTTTCACACATTTTTTTATTTGTACTTATAACACATTTAACTGTTTCAGTATATAATTAAAACAAAAATAATATGCATTAGATATTAATATACAAACTGTTTTTCTGTTAGGGACTGTTAGGGATTGTTTATAGCCCCTAACAACCATTAATAGCGTCTAATAGCCCTCTACCAGCCTTTATCAACATTTAATAGCCCCTAACAGCCTCTCCTCTATAGCTAATAACCAACTCATACTAGCCTCCAACACTACACAATATTATTTCAATAAAGTTTATAATACTGTATTATCACCCCTAACAACTCATTATAGCCTCTGTCAGATTCTAACAACCTGCTAATAATTTATATTAGCCTCTAACAATACATAATATCGCTTTACATAAAATCCATAACAATCCATTTAACTTTTTATGAATTCAGAAATTAAAATGAAAGATTAAACAAAGGAGGAGACTAAAAATTATGAAGAAATAAAATAAAATAAACCATATAAAATATTTAAATCGGTCATTTCCTTGCAAAATTTAAGTTTAAAAGTAAAAAAAAAACTTATTGAAATTTTATATTAGAGAAGCTTCAATCCATGGTGAATGAGAAGAAAGAGAAAAAAAATTAGATAGAAATAGAGATCAACTGAAACTAATCTATTTTCGTACAAAACTTGAGCTAGATCCATGACCAAAGAGGAAAAAATAAAATGAGAAAAAAAGAGAGAGAAAATGAGATAGGAGAAAGGAAGAAGAAAGATAAACGAAAAAGAGAGAGAAAAAAAAAGATAAAACCTTTTTTTTTATGATCAAATTGGAGTTAAATTTAAAGATGAGTCTTGATTTGAATTTTATGATCAAAAAAAATTTTTTTTGAAGGAGAACGGTGATAGAGAAAAAGGGAAGAAAGAGAAAAGGAAAGAAGAGAGAGAAAAAAAAGATTGAATTTTTTTTAGGGTTAAGGGTATTATGGTAAAAGAGAATCCATTTAAGATTAATGAGGTATAAAAAATATTAAGCTCTTATAAAAGAATATTTTTTAGGTTAAATCTTAAAATATTTTCCCTCACTATAATTAAAATTTTAAAAATATCTCACTTTTCACTAAAATAAATATTTTTTTTAAAAACATTTTTTTCCTCATTATAATTAATATTTACGTTAATTTTTTTTCAAACTTTACTATTAAATAAAAATATTCTAATAAAAAAATAAAATTTAATATTTCAAATTATTTTTAATCATATAAAAATTATACTTTTTTTTATAAAAGATAAAATTTTAATTTTAAAAATAAATAATACTCAAAAAAATAAAATATATAATAAAAATCATTAAATTTATTTTTAAATAATTGTTACATATCATACACATAAAAAAATAAAAAATATATAATTTTATTATGTAGATGTGTAATTGATGTATTATAGATATATTGTAAATGTTGTATATATGTTACATTTTTATTATTTAAGTTATATGTATTTTATGTAAAAATTATTGAATATTGTGCGGATGTTGTGAGAATAAAAAATTTAAAAAAATTAAAAAATATATTAAAAATATTATTTATAAATGTTATAAATATTATAAATATAGTTTGTAATATTGGGTTTGTATTTTGTATAGGTTATGCATAGGTTGCGTATATATTGTATATATATATTTTTATGTATATTAAAAATATGATATTAAAAAATAAAAATAAAAATAAATAAAATAAAATAGAAAAAATGAAAATAAAAAACTACAAAATTTAAAAAAAAATCAACATGAAAGATGTAAATTTATAAATAAAAGTAGCAAGTACATATTATTGAAAAGTAAACTTGTTTTTACGGTAGAGAGTATAAATTTTCCTTTTTTTTGTAATTAAAAAAAACCTACAATGGTTTAAGATTAATTTTTGCAATATACAAAAAAAAATCCCTACAATGGTTTAGCAAGGAAGGAAATATTTATACCTATACAAAATATTAATGTACCCATCATAAAATTTGGTAAATCACTAGAAAAATCCTCCAAAAAAGTACTCAACTAATTGTAGACCTCGCCACTTTAAGTAGATCATTTGTGACATTTATGTGCGGCAAATCACAAAAATAGTCCTAAAAAAAATGCAAAACCAACCTAGACTCCATTCACTTTAAATAGATCATTTGTGATGACATTTATGTCATTTAACTTGTATTCTTCCGTTTTACTTTTTTAACTAATATCTTCTTTCTTTTTCATTAAACCCTAAAATATGATAATTTTCTTTATCTCGTACGTTGTTGCTCCAGTCTTTAATTATATGTTTCTATATTTAACTAAAACTCTAGCTTTCATTTACTATTTTTGAAGACATTGTAAACACTTAAATATGGGACATTGTATAATTTTCGATAAGTTGTCGAACTTGATAATTTTTACTAATATGGAACTTGATAATTGTCGAGGTTTCCAAAGAACAAAACTAATGAATCAAAGTAATATTAGCCACATGGGATAAAATTGTCGAACTCGATAGTAATATTATGCATATCATCCTTCATATACATCTATCTATTATAATATTTTCTTTACATATTTCACCAACATACTCTCTCACAACTACTATTCCAAAGTACATCAAAAATCAGGGTATTACAATTCTCTCCCCCTTAAATAATTTCGTCCTCGAAATTATCCAGTACAGTAACAATCCATTCTTAACAAAATACCATCTTAATTTTCATATGAAGTTAATCATATTATTAAGTTATTATTTCATCAAATCACATAACCTCTACTCTCCCCCTTAGAGTCAATCATCTTCTCCTAATTTCATAACTCATCATTATATATATCTATATATATTATTACTTTCTCAACAAAGCAATCAAAATAACTCATTATATTCTCAATTAATTTATTTTTATACAAGAATCAGCTCATCTTTAATATATATATACCTCGCCCATCTATTACGTTCAAGGTATTTTATCACTTTATCTCTTTATAGATACTCTCTTAACTTTAAATTTAGAGATTATTGAATTATATCTTAATATCGACTGTCCCGTCACTACAGTCATTTTCAAAATAAATACTTATCAGTTTATAACAATATTCTTATTTTTCATACACTTCATTCCTTCTTTAACATGTTTTTCACTTAATTTTAATATTAATACAATGCCTTTAAACTTACTTTACAGATAATCAACCTTTTTTCTTTTATCATTATTTACAACTGATATATCTTAACTCATTCATATCCATACACATATCAGAATATTACATCATCTACATTATCACATATATCTGATACTCTTAATACAACTATACATATTAAATCTCAATAATGATTTGCAATCTTAGCGAAATCTAGATCAATTGATCTATCTGTTACAATATACTAACATCTCAATCTTATTCGATTCAAGCCAACAATTAACTTATTTAAACTTATCATTAGATTTCAATATACGACGTAACTTTATTAGGTCAAACTTATATTCAAATTCTAATCTCTTCGGATCCATCTTTTCAACTTGCTAAAATTATGATTATTTATAACAAATCACTTCAATTTATTTTTCAATATTCATATATTTTATTTTCTATTATCTTAGTACAATTTTCGCATAAGTCTCATAATTATTTCATACCATATTTATTACCCTTAGTTCATTCACTTAAACATTATTCCCATCAATTTATTCACCTTATACCATTATGAACATATTAAGTATAACTTTCAATCACATTTTGTAATTTCTCCCATTTATTATCTCCTCACATTTTCCATACCATTACTATATTTTACATAATCACCTTTCTATCACATTAACCATAACTCAATACATTTTCACAGTTCTCTTCTCTTTCCATACTTTCTATAATTATAATCAAATTTCTACCATAAAATTATAAGGTACAACTATACCAACCATAACTCTAGACCATGTTTCTTGAAGCATAATTATCAATCTTATCAAAACTATCCTACGGTCATGTCATCTCAAGCCCATGTCTGTGGATAACAAAACTAACCAGCCAAAATACTAAACAAAACATATGGCCATAGTATATTAATGGTCACGCATGTGGCTTATAAATCAACACTGCCCCTCTATTATTCTTCTTCAAACATTTCCAATTACAATGCTAAGTTTGTATCGCAAAGATTACATATTCATTCTCTAAATTTTTGCTACACCAAGAGTTAACACATTTCAACTCCGTTTCAAAACAATTTGCTCTTTATCATTTGGTCATCATTAACCTAATTCATGTTTCAACAATATTATCATTAACATCTCTTACGCACAACATTCGATCATATGCAAATTTTACACAACTTCCATTTATTACTCCATTTCTTATCTATCTCTTATAAAATTTTTCATGCATTATATTTCCTTTTTTCCTTACAATCTCTTATTATACACATATACATAGAACATTTCCACACGCATATACTTTGGGTCCAAAACATTATATGATCATCAAGTTCGGTTATTACAATAACAATTTCACTGTCCAGTATTACTCGAGTCCATTCTCACTCTCAATTTCATCACATAGCCTAGCTCAGCGCAGGTCAAGACCTAATTTCTCTTAAGTCTACTAATACATGCAATATCATTCTCAATATCACTAGACAAGTAATTGTATAAAATAACAAACACACAATAACATTTTTTTTCCACATACACATTCATAATAATGTGACTTACTTTTCACATTTTCTTACATATTACAATTACATTCATATTGAAAACTCATCTCACATATCATATGCATGTATACACATAATCATACAATTATATTTAATCCCTCTTTTACATACAATCCTTACAAATTTAACATTTATTATTTTTCATTAAACATTATCATTCTCATTCTTTTAACATGACTTAAGTTATTCATCAACTCAACATATATATACACTCTACCCATAATAACACTTCATATAAATCTTAATCACATTTCTAATATGACATCTCTCTCACATTTTTTTAAATGCATTTTGCATACCCTTCATATCCATTTTCATCATTTCCAGTCCAATTACTTAAAGTAACTCATTTTCACTTGCTTAGTCATTTTTCCTTTATTTCAAAACAAATTTTCGTATTATCAATCACATTACCCAATTGATAGTACTTTCATATGCAATAATATTCATTCAAAATAGCTCATATGCTTAATATACATTAAACTATCGATATCTAAGTAATCCCCATTAAAATTCTATTAAAACTCTAAACTTTCAACTTACTACTTTATCTAAACTTCAATTTACTAATCTCGTTTTCTTAATATTAACTTTAAAAACATTATATATATACCATAATGCAACATCAAAACATATTATTTTCACAATTATTAAAGCTCATTTCAAAAATCCAAATTTCACATTTTACCACCATTAACATGAGCTTTAACAACACTTAAACATATCACATTTCTAACATTAAAATCACAATATTTGCATTAAAACAACACTATTATATCTCCTTACTTTAACCAACATCATCTCTTTTTTTAAAAAAACTTAACTTTACATATCCAAACCTTAAATCTTCATACTTTGTCTATACCAATCAACCCACTCAATATTTCACTATACTCTCTTCATTTTAATATCATATCTATCCATTTTAATAATCGAACAATATTTCCTCTCTCTAATAATCCAAAAATAATCTTTATTAGAAAGAGATCCAAATTTTAGAGAAAAGAGTATTTACTTAACTCTTGATTTTTTTTAAAACTCATTTCCGACATTATTCTCCTATTCATTTCCTTATGACCTATTTCACAAGCACACTTCAATAACAAAAAATTTCGAAATTTACTTTACTTAAGTAAACTCCAATTCTTTAATTTATCAATTAAACTTGTACAAATATTTTTTTTCCATATCATTTCTTTCTCTATCCTTACTTTCATGTAAAGCCACATTCACACACTATCATCCATCTCATGTAATTCAAATACATCACAAATCACATAATGCCACATCAGAGACCAACCTAGGTGTTAATGCATATGCATGTATCACAAATTTCACTTTTCAAAATTTTTTTTTCCTCTTTTCTTTTTAAATCTACTTAGGCTGAGAATCTCAAACCTAAGCTCTGATACCAAAATAATTGTAACACCCCTATACTCTATATAAGTACTATACTTATACCTTGTATACATACAGTACGTATATAAAGTATAAGGATGCCACTTTTATTTACAGTTTAAAACCTTTACCTTAGTTCTAAACAATAATACATCTTTTTTAAAGCACATTTACAAAATCATTATACTTTTGATGATATTACATATATATAAATTACCTTGTCTTTTCCAAAATTCACTTATGTATATATACATTTTTATTAAAATACAACATAATCAAATTGTACATGAATGCACCACCTTCTAGTTGGTTTCGAAATACTCTTACCCTTCTCGTGGCATAACGTTTTGACTCTCGGATCAACCATCTACTCATCTGTGCGATTTACACAACCGCGCTAAGCTTGAAAGCTTAGTAGTACAAATAAATATTATACACATACATTACAGAAAAATCATACTTCATATATTAACATCATGTATCATCATTTTCTTATCATGTTTTCCATTTTCAATGTACTTTTCATATATTTCCACTAATCTTATAATTTATATACATATACACATATATCATTACAACAAACCACAATTCAATGGCTTATCAGAACATTCATGAAATAATACTCACAATTTCCACATCCATATACATATTACACATCATATTGTATTTTCATAATCTCATTTCTCATCATTCATCATAGTTTCTCAAGCCACATTCATTTTCAGTAATTTGCTTATGTGTTGTGATCATATCATTCCATAATTATCATCATATATCTCATAACATTATATCTTATTCCATAATTCACATTAAAGCAAAGATAAGCATGGGCCCAAAGAAACTAATATGTCATTTAAATTTCAGAGTTAATATTTTGGTCCAATATCACATTTATCAAGCCCGTAGGCGAATCATTATCACAATGAGAAACATCTCATATATAACATCCCAACTAGGCTTCAAGGACTAGGCCCAACCAAGCTTCAAGGGGAGCTCAACATCAACCTAACTTGGCTTCAAGGACCAATCCCAACCTAGCTTCAAGGGATTGTTACTTTTAGGCATGTCACCAATAACAAAACTCTAAACATTAAATAACATATTAGGTACACAATTCTTTTATTATTTCATTATCAATTCCATTCTCATTTTCTCATAATCATCGAGCTAACCATGCCCCAATTATTTCATTTGCATCATTGTAGCCAACAATAATGGCTTCACATTTCATCATTTGAGTGTACATCACAACTTACATTGTTCATATATTTTGAATCCTTAACATATAATTCACATAGTTCACATTATGCAAAACATAGCATCATTCATATGCATCAACAATGTAGTGGTTTACTTAACACATTTCCATCCAAATGTGTTAAGTTCCAAAGTCATGTAAATGTATGCAATCATGTAAGGTTTGTACTTACCTCTAGAGCAATTCACACTAATTCCAAACTCCTCTTCCAAGAATCCTTTAACATTTGGATTAGGGCAACTCAAATCTCTTCAAAATCTAATCCAAAGGTGATTATACACACTCACTTATTGATACACATAAGAAAATAAGAATAAGAACTAACTAGGGCAAACTCTACACATGACACGCTCACCAACACGGGCGTATCCCTGATCATGCCCTAAACCCATATCACAGAAGCTTTGACATGCTCAGTGACATGGGCATGTCACTGGCCGTGTCAATCCTTCCCCAACACAGTGGCTATGACACGCTCAGTGACATGGGCGTGTCACTGGACGTGTCATTCATTTTGCCTCACAGAAATATTGACACACCCAACAACACGGGTGTGTTCATGGCCGTGTCAATTACTTTATCTCTCAGTAGCTATGACACGTCCAATGACATGGTCGTGTTAATGGTCGTGTCACAAACGTTAAACTCAGCACCGTTGATACGCCCAATGACATGGCTGTGTCAGGCAAAAATTATGCATTTCGAACTCTCATCCATGTAAACACAATCACTCCAAAATCCATACTACAACACCCTTAATCAACATCTTAGTTTATATTCATAAATCATCTATCAATTTAACACTTATATAACTTCCACGTATCATAATAATAATCATTATATACATCATCCATGTATCAATTACTCAAATTTCCCCACTCATATATACTAAACCCTTGCTAAACAATTTCAACAATTCATCATTATCCTCACAAATAACCATATTATCATCATCTAAATACCAATTCAACATATATATATATATATATATATACTTCAATCCTTCATTATCATCACCTTCACACACTAACCATATCAAATATAAACTCAATCTATAGAAATCAACACAAGAAAAAGAACACATACTTGAATTCTTTGCCAAATCTTCAATATCCACCTTCAACCCTCTTAAAGCCCTTATGAATTTGATGTGTATGTGAACAAAATCATACTCTTCTCTCTCTCTCTCTTTCTCTCCCACATTCAAGAAGAAGAAGAAGAAGAAGAAAGAAAGAAAGAAAGAAAGAGAAAGCTCTCTTGTCAAACTCTCATCCTTATCTTATATATATATAATTAATTAGACCTAAAAATTCTCCACCACAAATATTGATCCATCCTTTGACTTTCTTTTCTTCTTTTTCTCTTGTCATTATTATCATTATTATTATTAATTAATTATTTACAATTTACTTTTCCTACACCAATATATACATCATTATATGTGGTGTATATGTTGATATATGTATATGTCTTATATATTGTATTTATATTTACCATATTTTTTCAAATACAATATATACATATCATCCTTCATATATATCTATCTCTTATAATATTTTCTTTACATATTTCACCAACATACTCTCTAAAAATTACTATTTTAAAGTACATCAAAAATCGGGGTATTACACTTCTAACTTGTGAAAACTTGTCTAATTCATATAGAATTAGCACAACTTGGCATGGGAACTTTGATTCGATGTTCCAATGTGACGAAGCCAAATTAAAATTACCTTTTCTTTAGATAAAAATGATGAACTTGAAATAACTTTAAGACTTTGCATTTAGAATTAATAAAAAGAGTTTTTTGAATTGTTTTGAGAATCCAAACTAAGATAACATGTTCTTAACAACCTTCTGGAATGATCCTTAATGGGTGAATCTAGAAAAAATTGCTTAAAAATAACTTTCTTTTTATGAAGAAGTAATATTACTGAGCTCAATAGTTTTGACTATTGAAGTCCACAATCACCACTGGTGCACTCGATATTCCATAGAGTTTTCCAAAGCAATTTATTTATTATAGACCTTTAATTTTGACCTTGAATGAATTTGATTCCAATTAAAAAGCTTGAAACAAATTTGATTCTAATTAAAAGGCCTGATCAAATCCAGTTCTAATTAAGAGGCCTAAATCAAAATTCAGTCTCAAGTAAAAAGCCCAAACCGACTCTGATATGATTTAAAAAAGCCAAAATCACTAAATCGACCTAAGAACTCATGATGAATTGGCCATGTGCTCATGGCAAACTAGCCATGAGATATAGCCAATTCACCATGAGCCTTAAGCCGGGCCTAATTTAAAATTCTTAATTCTACTTAAACTAAAAAAATGAAGGTTTTTCTAATATAATTAGGACTATCCAACAGAGATTTAGAGGAAGTGTTGCCTTAATATTGCCTATAAATGGCAATTAACTACAACAATTAGAGGGATGACCACAATTAGCAATTAAACAACAACTATTAGCAAAGAAAAAAGTAGAAACAATAAACAACACATAAGAAAAAGAACAGAGAGACAGAGAATAATCAAGAGACGATAGCTAAGCATGTGAGAAACAACAAATAACCTTTGGATTATTTAACTCAGCCAAGAACCTTAGTTGATCCAGACTATCCAAGGCTAAAAGCAATTGTGCAATTCAAACAGCTTATCTTAGTTCAACAAAATCATTTTGGTAGAGCTAACAATGTACGTATGGTTTTCATAAACTAATTCTATTTAGTTCAATTTATCATCTTCATTGTTTAACCTTGTAAGATTTGCTGTGTTTTAATTTACTGATTTGTAATCCAAAATCCTAATTGCATGTTTTAATCTTAGCTTTGCAATCCAAAATCCTAATTTTATGTTTTAACCCTAGTTTTAGGATTAAAATCCTAATTTTACATATTAAACCCTAGTTTTAGGATTAAATCCTAATTTTGCATGTTAAATCCTAGTTTAAGGATTAAACCTAATTTTGCATATTAAACCCTAGTTTTAGGATTAAAATCCTAATTTTGTATGTTAAACCCTAGTTTTTGAATTAAACCCTAATTTTCCATGATAAACTCTAGTTTTAGGATTAAAACATTAATTTTGCATCTTAAACTCTAATTTTAGAATTAAAACTCTAATTTTGCATGTTAAATCCCAATTTTATAATTAAACCCTAACTTGGTAGTTAAAACCCTAATTTGATACCAAAATCTCAATCTTATAATTTAAAACTCTAATTTGTAATTAAAAGCCTAATTTGATATAAAACTCTAATTTCGTTAATTTAAATTTAGCATTTGTTTATATAATGATTATGGATGTGATTATTAATTATATATATCGATCGTTTGATTATGTTTATTTTATTATTTTAATTTTAAAGATATAAAAGGCATGTTTTTACTTGTAGGTATCTTATTTATTTAGTTTATGTAATCTAATTTATTTTAAGGACTTTGAAACAATTGTAAGGGATAAGTTTTTATCTTTTAATAGGTGTCCTATTTTATTTATTTTTTTGAATTTTGGACATTTGTAAGGGTATGTTTTCATCTTGTATGGGTGCCCATTTTATTATTTGATTTATGGTTAATGGTGATTGTTTTTATTTATTTTAATTGCTTGTATTATGAGTAATATCATAATAATTTAAGAAATTAATAATATTTAAACTTAAAAAGGAGGTCGATTCCAATGAACCAGATATTGTGGGGGGTGTTGGGCCACTTCTCACCTTCCTCATGCATGCCCAACTTTTCGAACCTAGTAGGAGTCAAGGATTCCTTAGGAATCGAGTCATCCACTGCTTTCTATCTTTTTTGTCTGTCCGGGTGGCAACTTAGGCCCGTATTCTCTAAGGCTAAGAGCCTAACAGTGCCGAAGTCGCAAGAATCATTCCTCTGTGAATGGGGGGGGGGGTGAAAATCTCCGCTCACAGTGGCGACTCCACTGGAGATAAGAGAAGTTGATTCTGTTAGTTTTTATATTATATTATTTTTTTATTATAATATTATTCATTGTCACTTAGAATTGTATTGTATGCGTGAGTTATGATGCCATGTGGAACCTGTATTATGTGCGTGTAAGTGATACCATACTTTCACTCAAAATATGGAGATCGAGTACTGTATAACTACTTGCAACCTTATACCTTTCGGTATACACTTGCTATGGGAACCTAAGCCTTTCACCCAAAGACTAAAGCCCATGTAGTTGGCCTAGTAATTTTCCTTAGGTTTACCCTAAATTCTTATTGTTTCACTATTATTAACATATCTTAGTTTGAGTTATGGCCTATTTGATTTATTTTTTTCCTAATATGACCTAATTATAGTCCAAAATAATTTTACTCTTTTAAGTCCAAAAGACTAAAATTATTTTCAAACTTTTTCAAGATGGACTTTAGGCATAAAACCTTTTCAAGATCATGGCCCAAGCATTAATTTTTGGGATAAACCTTTTTACAATGAGCTTTGAAATATTTTAAAATATGGGATTAAAATTATTTCTCACTTTATGGTCCAAAGTTAAGCTTTTATCAAGCTTTGAAATTACAACCTTTTTTTAAATGGGCTTGTAACTAGTTGGGTCAATTATGGAATATTAAAATCAATTGTGGGTTTGATTTATACCAAGACTTGTTAGTCATAGACTTGTTTGTGGCTTGGATCATTAGTTGTCCTTTTTCAAACGAGAAATCTATTTATGATAAACCCTTTAATTTGGTTTTAATCCACAATATAGCAGAAAAGCTATTCTTTAGTTGACCTAATGAATTAAGGCTTAATTAGTGGGAATTATTATAAATTGACTTCTATGTTTGAAAATACAACTATTGGTTAATCAATTTGAGTGATTCTTTTGAAAATAAAAATATCTCCTGCTAATATTTTTGTTAGCCATAATAACAAAGAAAAGAGACTTGTCATTCATGTGTGGGAGATATAAGGTTAGAAGGAACATCCTTACTCTTTTTGTTTGATTGTTACACATGCATACATGTATATATATATATTGCATAACATCACATTGATCTTTTTTGGCTCATAGACTTAGAGTACAATAGTTCAAGAGCTTACGACAATCCGACCTACGTTAGTGACTTAGAGTTCAGTGTGAATTCAGTCAACTTCACAACAAAAGCACTAGATCCTGAGCAGGTTCAGAAGATGGTGAATGATGCCTTCACCTCTAAGATGGAAGAGTTAAAGGGGGCTCTAGCGAGTTCATGAGAAGTCAACTAGCTGCACTATTGGAGGATAGCACTGCTGAGACGTCTGCCAGTACCAAGAAGTAGAAAGACAAAGGAAAGGCTAAGATAGTTAAGATAGCCTTTGATGAAGATAAGGAGGTGATTGATGATGATGATTGGGTTGCATATTTCCAAGACCATCAACAAAAGAAGAAAGAAAAGAAGGATGTAGAGAAAAATGAAACTGTTGATGTGGAAAAGTTGATCATTGATTTAAAAAAGAAGTTTAAAAAGAAGCTGAAGGCTAAAGAGGTGTCAGAGGTGGACAAGCTATTTGAGCAAAATGAAGGGATTCCCTACAAGTTCAAAATGCCTCCTTTTGCTAAGTTTGATAGAATAAGAATTCCACACCTATATGTCAAGCAATACATTACTATTATACAATCTACTAGAGCTACTAAGGCTCAAACTTTAAGGTATTTCATGCTTTCATTAGATCTTATTGTGCAAAACTAGTTCAATATCTTAGAGAAAAGTACTTAAAAGGATTGGGATTTATTGTACAAAGCCTTCATCCAACAATATGGGTATAATGTTGAATTGAAGTGACTCTGATGGAGGTAAAATCAATCATACAAAAACAAAATGAGAACTTTGTTGATTATATGAAGAGACGGAGAAATAAGGCTGCACTTCTTAAAAAGAGGCTGGATGAGTCTCCTCATATTAGGATGATAGTAAGGGATGTCTTGCCTAATCTTCATGAACGAATGTCTCACACTCTTATTAGAGACTTTAAAGATCTTCTCTAAGCTTGCTTTCAAATAAAAGAATGGGAACAAGAGAAGAACTATTTTTCTAGAAGAAGGAATAAGAGAGGGAATTAGTAGTCTGGCAGTCAGGGTACATAAAGTTGTGGATGTCAATGCAACAATTGGTGAAGCAAATAGGAGACAATTTTTAGATTTGGAGAGACCTCTTTCTTGGGGTTTTAACAAGTTACAGAAAAAGAGGCTGTTACAACCATTGACTCCTTCCGAATCCTTAAACTTTGATGCTAAGACCTTCTGTCAATTTCGTCAAACACAGGGGTATGAGACAGATAAATGCATTCGGCTAAGACATGAGGTCCAAGATTTAATTGAGAGTAGTAAGCTACCAGAGCCTAATAAACCCAGTACCAAGAACAATATTGTGCCTAAGTTTAGAAGAGTTCCTCCTCTAGCAACTTTCATGATAGGGGTAGGATTAAGAGAAAACTTTGTCTTGTCATCTTTTCAAGATGTAGATGGAGAAACTACAGAGGAGGAGATTTTATTTAGCAAGATTGAACCAACTTCAGATGAGGAGGCAATGACCATCTATGTTGTGAATGAATTTTAGGACTCAACTAAGACAGATGGTGAATTAGAGTCCAAAGAGGAAGAGTGGGCTTGGTATAAACCTAAAGAGGAAGAAATACAAAATACTCACTCTAGTAAGCCTTATGGAAGGGCTCCTCCAAAAGAAGTAGAGGATGGCAAAGGGAAAGATGCTGAGATAAGAGGAACAGAAAGGAAGATGATGCTATCCTTAAATAACTGAAAAGGATCTAAGCTAGTATCAGCATTTGGGATTTACTTGCTACATCCAAGAAGCATTGAGAGACTATGGCAAAGGTTATGGCTAGCATGCAGATTTCTACTTCCGCAACACCAGAGGAGTTAGTTAATTTTACGGGAATAAAGAAAGTTGAAGAGGTGAAGGAAGGTGAAGATACTCAAAAGGAAAACAAAGTTGAGATTGGGATGATTTGCTTCTCAGATGCTGACTTAACAGAAGAAGGAAGAGACCACATATGTTCACTTTTTCATTAAGGTAGAGGTCAAAGGGAAACAGACCTCTTGTGTCATGGTTGACGATGGATATGCTATAAATGTGTGCTCACTCAAGATTTTACCAAAGCTGGCCATGTTAACATGAGATCTATATCCAATTCAGGGAACGATCAGGGCTTATGATAATACCAAAAGGCAAGCTGAAGGGACTTTTAAAGATGTTATAAAAGCAGGCCCTATTGAATCTATGGTAATTTAGATATATCGATCACCTTTGCATTGTTGTTAGGATGCCCTTAGTTTTATCCTCTTAGTGGGGTTCCCTCAACACTCCATCAAAAGATTAAGCTTTCAAATGGGGATGAGATAGTGGTAATCGAGGCTGAAGATAATAAAGTAGTGAATACTCTGATGATAGAAAGGCCTCTTAATGAATTTCAAGTAGCTGCTATTTCTGATAATGTGATAGTGGATTCTAAAGTCTTAACCATAACGAAGCAGATAAATTATCTACCAGGAACTGGCCTTGGGAAGGAAAAATAGGTGTGACAAAACTTCTAGATTTCAAGACTGAAGTTTCTAGAAAAGGGCTAGGTTACAAGGAAGCTGATGAAGGTATTCTGCTGAAGGGAGATAAGAAGATGAAATTCCCTCCACCAGATAAGAAATTTGTCAAAGCTCCAGAGTTAGGACCACTATAAGGGAAGCCGGAGCTGATCATCTTCATGGGAAAGCTAATTCTAGGTTTTGAGATATTTGCTGATGTTGTTGAGCTTGTGAAATAGGTGGAAAAGAAGCTTATCTTACCAGCCGATCAAGAATCAAACCAAGAAAAGAAGAAGGAAGTTGCCTTGAGGATCCAAAAGACTCTAGAGGAAATTATTGCTCTCAATGAAGAATAATTTGAAAGTCTTATACTTTATGATTATGAGAACATTGATTTTGATTTTGATTTGTCTACTCTTTTATGAGGATGATGATGTTTTCTTTTCCAAAATGAATATAATAAAGTTTAATTTTTCTTATTTGTGTGGTATTTTTTCTGATGGTTGTTTACATTATCGTTGTAATTACATGAGAATTTTTTAAATTACTTGGGCATTTTTATATTAACTCTATTGACACTCAATAATTAAATTTGCAAATAATTAAAAATTCTAAAAAATATTAGTATAACATCCGACCTTATTATTAAAGAGAGAGAGAGAGAGTGATTTGAAAAAATATTCTAAAAACATAAAGAGCCTTTTGCATGGTCTTATAAGGATATGCTAAAAATTGATCGAGATATAGCTGAGCACATGATTCCCACCTACACTCACATGAAGCATGTCAAACAAAAGCTGAGGTATCTAGGGCCAAAATGGGTATAATTGATCAAAGAAGAGATCGCTAAATAAATATAGGTGAAGTTTATAAAGGTAATAGATTATCCTGACTGGTTGGCCAATATTGTCCCTCTGTTAAAGAAAGATGGGAGAATCAAAGTTTGTGTGGATTACAGAGACCTAAATAAGGCTTCTTCTAAGGATGATTTTCTTTTACTCCATATAGATGTCCTAATCGATAGTGCAGCCTCTAGCATGGTACATTTATTTGTAGATGGATTTTTCAAATACAATAAAGTGTTAATGGCCTAAAAAGATATAATAAAGTGTCCCTTACAATTGTTCCAAAGTCTTTAAATACAGAAAATAAATAAATTAAAAAAAGGCATCCAGGAATGGAAACACGCCTTTTACAATCTCAAAATCCAAAATAATAAGAAATTACAATCCATAAGCAAATGAATCATAATAATGCACATTATCATTTAAACAATAATGAATTAGGACTTAAATATAATGAAATCACAAAAAAGGTACAATGCATAATCAACCATTAACTCCTTTAACGAAATATATGGCGCCAGGCATACGGCGGTCCCTCTAGTCGGTTAGTGGGCGGGGGTCAAGGGGTAGCACCCCTGAAAGCTAAACGATTTTCAAAATAAGTTTAGAGCTTTCAGGTTTCACAAAATAAAGGGTTAGGGTTTTGGATATTTTAAAAACTAGTATTTGGAAAATAATAAATTAGGATTTTGGAATCTAGGGTTTAAGGTTTTTGAATTAGCGAGAAAATATGATTAATATGGGTAGGGTTTTAAAGTTTAAAAACTGGTTTTTAGGGTTTTATGGATTATATAATCACTATGACATTTAAACTTTGGTTTAAATAAGGTATTTTGGAATTTAATTAATAACATAGTGGACAATAAACATACCATCACAGGAATCAATTAAAATGAATATGAATGACATTTAACTCAGTGGATAATATTGAGTCATACCTACTGAAATAAACAAATGCAAGAACAAATTAAAACAATAAAACAATGATGAATGGATTACTATAGGTTTAAAGCAAATTGGATAAAGGATTGCAAACCTTTGTTGTTGGTTCTACCAATATTTCACGTTGATCAAACTTTATATTTGTACCAGTAGTAAAATCTTGGTTGGACAAGATGAAGACGGACGTATCCTTACCTTGTGGTTTGATGATTTAATGCTTCTTCTCCCCGCACACTCAAGTTGCTAGGTTTTGTTTGATGTTTCTCTTTTTAATTGCTGCTGTTTTGTTATTGTCCCTCTTCCTGTATTTATAAGAAGATTTTAGGTTAAACTTCGTAAACTTGTATCAGTTTTCTAATTAAACATGGTTGTCTGAGAAATCTTGACTTAAAATAATTTGAATTCATCATAAAATGTGACCATATTGAACTGAATTTGAAGCCAAAACAAAACCATATAGAATTGGGGTTGCCCAGGTCGATATGGACTTGTCCATATCGAACTGGGGTTTCTCAATTCAATATGGACAAGTCCATATCGAACTGGGCTTATCCTATTCGACCAAAATGGCTTTTATACTGTTTATTTTAGGTTTTAAACCCAATTTCAGACCGTTTCAAAGTTTTAAAAATTAAGCCGGACTCATTTGGGTCTTTATAAAAATTGGACCAATAAAGATAAAAGCTTAAAATAGGTTTAAGCCATTAAGAATGGACTGATAAGCACTTAGGCCATCTTTAATTAAGATCGAACTAGCTAAGGGCCAAAACAGTTTGCCCCCCTGCTTGAACAATCTTGAATTTATTCGGAGAGTGACAAATAACATGAGTTTGAGTTGATTTTAGACACGGATGAGTTCTGGACCCAAGGTTGAATTGGTTTGGGTTTTGGACTCAATTTGAGTTTTGGACTTGAAGATGATTTTGGATTTTGGACCCGAGCTGGTTTAGATTCTGGCCCAGATTTGAGTTCTGGACTCGAAGATGATTTTGGATTCTGGACCCGAATTGGTTTGGATTCTGGACTAGGTTTGAGTTCTGAACTCAAAAATAATTTTGGATTTTGGACCCGGGTTGATTTGTGTTCTGGATCCGGTTTGAGTTCTGGACTCAAAAATAATTTTAGGTTCTGGATCCGGGTTGGTTTGGGTTCTGGACTAGGTTTGAGTTTTGGACTCAAAAATGATTTTGGGTTATGTACCTGAGCTAATTTGGGTTAAGGTGCTTGACCCGAAACTGAATTTGGATACTCGACCCGAGACTAGATTAGGATGCTCGATAGAAAACTAGATTAGGGTTCTCGACCCAATACTAGATTAGGGTGCTCAACCCAAAGTTGGATTAGGGTTTTCGATCAAAAATTGGATTAGGGTTCTCAACCCAAAACTAGATTAGGGTTCTTGACCCAAGACTGAATTTTTGCTTTCTTCTAGCCAATTGGTTCCATTCTTCAATAGATTCTACTGACTTTCTGTCATATGTGAGTTTCGACTTTCTTCTAGCATTCCATTCTTTAATGGATTCTACTGACTTTTCTATCATCCGTGAGTTTTAGCTTTCTTCTAGCCATTATTCCATTCTTCAATGGATTATGCTGACCTTCTGTCATTTGAGAGTTCTAGCTTTCTTCTAACTAAATAATTTCAGCTCTTCTAGTTGGACTAATCTTCTATCAGTTGAGGGTTTTGGCTTTCTTCTAGCAAAAAAATTTCAGCTCTTTTAGTTGGACTGATCAGCTATTAGTTGAGGGTTCTGGCTTTTTTCTGGCCAAATAATTTTAGCTCTTCTAGCTGGACTGACCTTCTGTCATTTGAGAGTGCGGCTTTCTTCTAGCCACATGTTCCATTCTTTAATGGATTGACTTCAGCTCTTCTAGCTGGACTGAGAGATTTGGCTTTCTTCTAGCAGGTGTTGACTTTAGCTCTTCTAGCTATTATCTGAGATATTTGGTTTTCTTCTAACCGGTAGCTTTAGATCTTCACCTTTTGTAATAGATTTTCATCCTTAAACATTGACTTCAGCTAGATTTTGTAATAGGTCTTCACCTTTTAGGCTTCTGATTTTCTTCTTATTCCATTCTTATATGGATTCTTCACTTTGTACTTTTCCAGAAAAATTTGGCTATTCAACTATTTTTAACCATCATACCCTCTCTTTGCCCTCCTGAGTGGCAAAACATTGAATGCAAATCTAAAAATATTTTATATATAAATTCAAAAATTGACAAGGATAAGTTTTGCCCCCTGTGTAGGCTCAAACCAATACAGGCTCTGACTGATGTCTATATTTTATCTGGCTCTTTGCACAAGTATGCATCTTTCTTTTTGCAAAGTGACTGGATCTTCCTCAAGCAATGGGCCTTCCATGCCCCCTGATTCCATATTTGCTTCATGTTTGCTTTATGGGTATCTGTTGTTCACTTTGACAAAGAATAGGCAATATAAGGCAACAAAATGCAGTTTGATATGCTTATGTAATATGCATGGGTGATACTTACAATGGTTCTATTGACTCACAGACCGAGGTGACAAGCTGAAGTGCCTCCATGGATTCCTTCCAAATACTTGTTCATGCCTTGCATTAAAACGACATAAGACTCTACATTTATGGCTTTTATCTTCAAGATGTTCAAAATATGAGTGGTGAGGCCCGGGCAACATAGTTAGAGACATGAGAAACATCAATTTCATCACATTTGATTGGCGACTTCTTCATAATCTTGCAAGTGATCCTTCTATTAGTCCACTTTTGCTCAATATGTCATTTGAGGTTCGACAATACAACATACTTTCCTTAACTTGAAGATTTATGCAACAGGAAAATAATATTTTTAATTTTTTTTAAAATCACATTTTGTCTTTGTCAAATTAGTGTCATTATACCTCAGCGCTAGTTTTTCTAAAATCAATATATCTATAACATAATAACCCTAGTTACCATACTAAACTCGGGAATCATTTCCATTTAAGCAAGAAATGTTGCACTTCAGATGGGTACATACACATTACTTGGCCAAAGGTCACATTAAGTTTAAATATTATCTATCACATATGCATGCTTATCTAAACTATCTCCACTAATAGACTCTACTTACTAAATGAGTTCAACAAGTCTTTAATAGACTTGAAATGGGGTCTATAAGGGATATGGATTAAATGAAGGCCATTTTTATATTGAAGCTGATATGACACTACTGATAAACCTTCATTCTACAATCTTCATATTGGAACTGTATACTGTTGAGGTTCCAAGTTCACCTTCTGGACGTCACTTTTATCTTTTGACTTTATGAAAATACAAAGCTTGAATGTTCTATCATTTGGTAGAATTCTTGATCTTTTCCATTATTCTGTCCTTTTTCCTTTGGAATATCAAGTATCAAGACTTTTAAGATTGTAGACTTGGAGCTATATTGGATAAAATAAAAGATAGACTTTGTAATATCTCAAAATTTTTGAAAATTTCTAATTTTTAGAAAATTTAATAAAATAAATTATAATTTAAAAGAATAAATTAAATTAATGGTTTTAAATGAAGAGATTTTAAATGAAAAAGTGGAATATATATATATGTGATATATATATAACATATACATAACATATAAAAGTCAACACTTTTTAAAAGAAAAGTCAAAGTCCAATGACATTTTTATAAATAAATTTTAAAAAATTTAAAATTAATAAAATAATTCAAAAATAAATTATTTTTAAATGGAAGAGAAAATTTATAACTTTTAATTTATTAAATAAATAAATAAATAAATAATTATTAAATTATTTTAATATATATATATATGGTTTAAAATAAAAATGAAAGGAAAAAAGAAAAATAAAAAAAGTCTTCATCTTCTTCTTTTTCTTCATCTAGGCTGAAACTCTATAGCTAACAAGGGAAGATTTTTTCTTCTTCCATACACCAAGGATTGAAAGAATTTTAAGGATTCAAGTGAAGTTTTAGAAGTTTCTTCGTCAATTGGTAAGTTTCTAACTCTTTTCTTTAAATTCCATGAAAAATGAATTATGTGAGTTTTGGATTTTTGTAGTATGTTATAATTGTTGGAATTGGTATGTATGATGTTATTTTGGGTAGTTAACAATGATTTTAAGGTTAGATTGAAGAGATGATGGAGTTTGGATAAGGAATGGTGAAGAGAGAGAATTAAGGGTTATGGAACTTTTGGGTTTGTGAAAACATGAGCTTTAATTGTGCAAATTGATTCCAAATGAGTTGTTTTGATGCATAAACAAGTATTTTAAAGTCAAATATTGGATTTGGTTGTGTTTGGCTGGAGTTTGAGAATGGAAGTGGAGATTTAGGGTTTTGAAAAAGTAATTTTTCAAAGTTGTTGAATTGTGTGATTTTATTTGTTTAAGCATGTTGTATAATGTTAAAAGTGATGAAAATAAGCTTGAAATGATTAATGGATTGTGTTGGAAAGGAAAACCTTCAATGGGGAAAGTTTATGCCATTTTAGGGTTTTGGGTATAAGAATGTGTTTTTGTAATGTAAATGGTTTAAATGTATTAAAATATGTTTTTAATAATATAAATAAACTTAAAACACTAATTTAAATGGAATAGAATGGAATTCTAATGTTATAGTAAGGAAAGACTAAATTTTTGGAAATTTGTAGGAGTGATGTTTAATTATGGTATAATATTGAAAATGCCATTAAATGTGATACTAAATGATTATTTGTCATCACATTTGGTTTAGGCATTGAGGGAGGTTGTAACACCCCTGTACCCCATATATGCACACCGCATACACCCACACAACATGCAATATACGTATACCGGATAAAGGGGTGCCACGGTTCATTTTAAACAAACCAAATTTTAATCTTTAACATATAAGCATTATAAGTCAGTCCGAATAAACTTAAAACATTTAACCTATATTATAAATAGTAATAGAGAAAATATTTCTTCGTTAAAATACATATATATATATAATGTAAATGGTTTAGTACCCAAAAGCTTATCTAAAACAGTCTGTTCAAAATATTTGTTAATTAAGCAGCGGAAAATACGTATGTTTACATCAAAATCAATAAGTACAAAAATATGAAGTTTATACATGTTGGCAGTTCGTCTCTGATCTTGATGTCCACAACTCAACACTGCTCTCACAAACTCAAGTCTAGACTCGACTTGGACTAGATGAGCTCTCCGGCACAACCGGATCTACACTGTCACCTGCGCGATGAACCACAATCGCGCTAAGCAGAAAGCTTAGTGGTACAAACTTTGATTCAATAAAGATCAATGCGATGCTCATGCACAATATATATATGAATATATCAACTCATAGCATTATATCTCAACATTTTAATCACTTGCATCACATTTCATAATTCACATTAAAGCAAAGACAAGCATGGGCCCAAAAAGGATCTAATATGCTATTCAAAGTTCAGAGTTACTGCTTTGGTCTATAATCACATTTATCAAGCCCATAGGCGATATATATATCCATAGATAATGTAACAGACCCAGTCTCTTGGACCTCAACCCGGCTAGATCCTAGGGCTCCAGTATCTTGGTCCTCAACCCGGCTAGACTGTTACTGTTTTTGAGGCTTACGACCCAATCTTTTCACCTCAAAAACATCATATTTCACATTTTTCAGCTGGGTTCGGCTTACGACCCGGTCTTTTCACCTGCCCAGCGATTCATAGGCATGCCGCCAAACCCAGAACTCTGAAAATTGAATAACATACTAGGCACACAATTAATTCATTTATCTCATTATCAATCTCTTTCACAATTCATTTCTCATAATCAAACTAGGCTCATTGCCCTAATATATCATCTTTTCTCAATTTTTCTCATTCTTCTATTTCATCTCAATATCGATTGGTTACATTATGTTTTCACATCTCATATCACCTATTTCCACATTTCTTTTCATATACAATACTTTACTCAATTGCATTAACACATCAATAAAATTCACATTATGCATATCACAACATATAACTCATTCATCAACAATGTATCAAGTAACTTAACACATTTTTAACTAAATGTGTTAAGTCTCAATGTCATGCAAATGTATACAATCATTCAAAGTTTGTACTTACCTCTAAAAGCAACAACACCACTCTATCAACTCCTCTTCCAAGATAACTCTCAACACATGAATAAAGGTAGCTCAACTCTCTTCAAAACCTAATCCATAGGTGATCATACACACTCACTTAGAGATACACAAGAAGAAAATAAGAAAGAGAACTATCTAGGACAAACTCTACACTTGACATGCTCAACAACACTGGCGTGTCCCTGACCGTGCCCTAAACTTACAACACAGAAGCTTTGACACACTCAGTGACATGGGTGTGTCACTGGCCGTGTCAATCCTCCAACAACACAGTAGCTATAACACGCTCAGTGACATGGGCGTGTCACTGGTCGTGTCAATGCTACTACAACACAGAAGTTGTGACATGCTCAGTGACATGGGCGTGTCACTGCTCGTGTCACCAACCCAGAAAATAGAACCAACGACACGCCCAAAGACATGGCCGTGCTCCTGGGCGTGTCAGGCCAAAAACACTGAAATCGACACCAACAAAGCCACAACCAACAATCATCTTCCAATAGCCATATCAACAACACATAACTCAACCAAAACCATCAACAACTCAAAAATACTTGAGTAAACCTTAAAACAACTCAATTACAAACATCAAACACAAACACCACCATATTCACAACTCAAAAATCACACAATCCACACACTTGCCTCTTTCACCAAACTCATCCCTTTTCTCTCTTCAATCCAACCCCAAAATCAAAGTTAACAAAACAACACAACCCTCAAATATACCAAAATAACCATCCAACAAACCCAAGAACACAAACTCAAGAGAAAACCAAGAAACAAGTTGAAAACTTACCAAAAGTGAAGAAAATCCTTAAAACTCCAACTTGATCTCTTGAAACCCTTCAATCTTTTGAGCTTGGAAGCAACAAAACCTCTTTTTCCTTTGGTTGCTAAGGGTGGCCGGCCAAAGAGAAGAAAAGAAGAAGATGAAGATGAATGAAGAAAAAGAAAGAAAGGAAAAAGAAAGAAAGAAAGAAAGAAAGAAAGTCAACCACTACAACTACTATCTCCTCAAAACACTCTCAACCAAGCAATAAAACAATATAATATTAATTCTACTACATCATCTTCCACTAACATTAAACAAATCCATTTAATTAATCAAAATATCTCTTTGGACTTATAAGACCCATTGACTTGTATATATTGTTTTTATCTCCATATACATAACATATACACTTTAAATTATTTAATCCAATACAACAATTAACACTCTAAAATTTTAGGGTATAGTTTGGGATATTACAGAGGTTATTTTGCTTCATCCAAGTGGTGAAGGGCAAGTTGAAAAGATAGGGTTGGAGGTTGTTTAAGCTTGCTTTGGGTTGCTATTTGAGGTATGTACAAACTTTGAATACATTGGTTATGTTTGCATGACATTTGGGCTTAACTCATTTTGGTTGAAAAATGTGTTAAGCTATTTGGTATATTAGTTGTGCATGAATAGTGTGTTATGACATTTGAATTTCATATATGTGTTAAATGCATTGTGAAAAGCAATTGATAATGGCTAAATTGTGTAAATGTGATTAAAATGTGTATTATGTGGAAATACCCAAAGTGATTGGGTAATGTGTTGTGAATTAAAAAAAATATGATATAATGTAATGAGATATGTGGAAATATAATGAAATGAATTGATATTAAGATAAGTGAGAAAAATGAGAAAAGTGAGAAAAAAAAAAGAAAATAAGCCAATGTGCCTATATTGAATATGTGACACTGAGAAAGAGATTAATAATTAGAAATATGAATAAATTGTGTGTCTAGTATGTTATTCAATTTTCAGAGTTCTGTGTTTGGCGACATACCTATGATTGCCTACGGGCTAGACGCTGGGCGTCATTGTGAAAATATTTTTGAGATGAAATGACTGGGTCGTAAGCCTCAAAAATAAATATTTAAAGCTAGGCTGGTGTGAGCGGGGATTTTCGCCCCCATTCCCGGTGGAATGATTCTTGCGACTTCGGCACTGTTTATGCTCGGGGCCTTAGAGAACACGGATCTAAGTCCGGAGAAAATGGAGTCGCCACCCGGACGGGCCTGGAAAAAGAAAGGGGTGGATGACTCGATTCCTAAGGAATCCTCAACCCCCTAATGGGTTCAGAAAGTTGGGTACGCGTGGGAAAGGTGAGAAATGACCCAGCACACCCACAACGCCCGGTTCATTGGAACCTGCCTCCTTTACAGGTCTTAATATTATAAAATTCTTAAATATAACAATATTATCCATATTACACACAATAATTAAAAGAAAGCATCATTATATTAAATCAAAGCAATGTCCAAACCAAACAAAAGAAATAAATGGACACCCATCCGAGGATGGAAACATGTCCTTACATCCCATGCCTAAATAGGACACCCACCGAAAGGTAGAAACATGTCCTTTACATTGGTTCTAAAATAGAAAAGCAATTTAAATTACATGATATTTAACTAATGAGGTACCCACCAAGTCGAAACATACCTCTTACAACATTTGGAAATCTAAATAAATCGATAAAAGTAAATAACCATTCATCATGAATAAATCATTCATCAAAGGTATTGAACATCAATAGAAAGTAAACATCCATCCATAATAAATTAAATAAATCAAGCATTGAACTTAAATAAATTAAAGCATATAAAATAAATCAAAGCATAATCAAATATAAAATTGAATAAAGCAAATAAAAATTCAAATTAGGGCTACTGTTTCTATTTGGGATTCTTTATTTAATGTGTTTAGGGTTTTGGAATTCACGGGTTTAAGCTACTGTAAATTTTAAAAGAATTGACATGGAGCAAAGTTTTATAATTTAAGAGGTTGATAAAGTTCTTTGATTAACCAAATTAGTGTTTGAGTAGTAAAATCATAAAATTAGAGTTTGAACACTTTAAAACATTAGATTTATGATTTACGGTTACTTACTGTGTAGAATTATAACATTTAGATTTATATGGTTTTAAGGTTAAAAATTAGGGTTTAGAAAAATTAGGGTTTAGGTTAGCTAGTTTCGGGTTTACTGTTTTGGGTTTTGGAGTTGAATTAGGGTTTTAGAATTTTAGAATTAGGGTTTCGGAGAACGCATTAGATTTTAGAATTTGGAAAAACAATTGATAATTTTATGAAACTTTATGAAAATAAACAAAATGATTTAAAGTTTATAGAAACATTAAAGATATTTTTTAGGGTTTTTGGAAAGAAACAGATTTAATTTATGGTTTTGAAGAATTGGAAGGCAAATTAGGGTTTCAAGATTTTGAAGAAACAAAAACAACTATTTTAAGATTTTTGAAAAACAAAGAGACGAATTAAGGTTTTTAAACTTTAGAAAAGGTGAGTTGAGGTTCTAGGGTTTTCTTGATTTTGAAGAAACAGATACAATAATTTTTAGATTTTGAATGATGAAGCTACTGTGAATTAATGAAACAAATAAATAAATTCATACCTTCGTTTGTTGGTTCCACCAAAAATCACTTCTTGGATGAACAAGAACAAAGACAAGCTTTGCTGCCTTTGATGGATTGAATTGCTTATTTGCTCTCTCAAAAAGTCCGATTGATTCAAAGTTTTTCCCCCTCAATTTCGGTCTCAATTTCTCCTCCAAATTTTCGTTCCAAAATCCGATCCCCTTTTTGTGCTGTTATTGTCCTTATTTATAGAAGAATTTTATGATTAATTTTAGTTATTCACGGAATCTAACATTGATTAAGAAAAAAAAATCGAAACCTAATTGTATTTGGTTTCGGAAAAATTTACGTCGGAAAAATTTTGCTAGCGAAAAAAAACTGCTGCGGAAAAATTGAGCTGGTGAAAAAAAAATTCTGCGGAAAAAATGCGCTGGCGAAAAAGGCTGCCGCAGGTGGCTGCGGGCTGCGGGCGAAAATTTGCCTGCGGGACATTTTGTCCCCAGGAAAGCCGCAACTCTTCGGCGATGATTTTTTTCGTCGCCGATTTTTATTTTTATTTTTTGTTTATTATTATTTTTTATTTTTATTAATAAAAGTTAGATACTAAAGCAAATATTATTTAATTAAGATAACAAAAATTATTTTGGACTAATTAAAATATATTGGACCGGACTAGGTAAAAAATTAAGGGTCTAAAGCTGGGTGAAATAATCAGGTCGTAAGCCCAGGCCTAGTTGGATTATTACATTGATATATTGCCTACGGGGCTAGACACATGGTGTCATTATAGACCAAAACAGTAACTCTAAAATTTGAATAACATATTAGTTATCTTTGGGCCTATGTTTGTGTTTGTTTTTATGTGAAATATTTGAAAAGTATAAGAAAGTGGAATGATGAGATATTCATAAGCATTGTGCATTGGCATTGCATTTGATTTTTATTATTATCAAAGTTTGTACCACTAGGCTTCAGCTTAGCGCAATTGTTTACATTGCGCAGGTGACATGGTAGATTCAGCTGAGCCAGAGAGTTTTTCTAGACTAGGTTGGGTCTAGACTTGTGATTGAACGTTTAGAGTTGTTATTGAGATAAAAAACACTCACTAGCATGTATATATTATGCGTTATTGTATATTTTAAGTATTATGCATAATATATTATGATTTGGATTTTATGTATTGTAAACTAATAAGAAAATTTGGGTTAGGTTATTTGAAATGGGAGTGTAAATATTTTCTAAATTATATATATATATATAAATGTTTGAGAAACTTGGTGAAATTGAGGAGTATGGTTGAGATGGTGATTTAAAATTCTTTTGGAGTGTGTTCTTTTTGCAGGTTGTGTTTTACTAAATTTTGGGAACGTCCAAATTACAGATAAAACTCTGGCGAATTTTTTTTCAAGAGATTTTCATATAAAATGTTTATTTTGGATTCCTATAACGAGCAAAGAATATTTATATACTATTTAATTTTATATATTTAGTATTTGAAATTTTAAATTTGAAATGTGAAATTTTTTTATTAAACTGGTCGGTGACATTTTTGTACTGTATATGCATATTTTACATATGCTAGAAATATGTATTGTACATAAATAGGGTATAAGGGTGTTACATTTATTTTGATATCAGAGCCTAGGTTTGAGATTCTCGACCTAGGTAGGCTGATAGAGAGAGAAAATGGGGGATTTGAAAGTGGTTTTTAATTGTAATACATGCATTAGCACTGACAGTTTCTAATCTCTGATAAACTAATATCTGCTGTGTTTGTAGATATAGGTAGTTATGGCGTCTCGGATGCATCAGGCTGCTGAGGGTAGTGCAGAGAGTGTGGTTATAGATGAGGGTAGAGATGGAGCTAGAGTTGTATCTGCTGGTGAGGCATCTGTTTCTGTGCCTGTGAGACCGGCAGCTGATGAGATTCCGCCTGGCTAGGTTCAAAGAATATTTATTTAGTTGCAGGCTAGTCCAAAAGAGAAGTTTGATTATGCCAGATCTCTTCTGCAGAGGGATGCATATGATTGGTGAAAGAAGGCTCCACATGCTCTGGATGATCCACCAGTCCTAACCTATGATGATTTTCTATGGGAATTTGAGCAGAAGTATACTTCAAAGGAGTATAAGGATGCAAAGAAGATGGAGTTCCTGAGTTTGAGACAGGATACCAGGACAGTGACAAAGTCTGAGATCGAGTTTATCCGGTTGAGTCACTATGCTGGTGGGATCATTTCTGATGAGTTGACAGGTGCAGAAGGTTTGAGGAGGGACTGAGACCCTCTATCATGTGTATTATAGCAGGCTCTCGGTATCAAGATTTTTTCAGTTGGTTGCAGCTGCTAGGAGTGTTGAGAGGGCACAGGTTCTTGCAGCAGCTACTAGGGTTGAGGAGACCAGAGCTAGGAGACCCCAGAGTGAGGCAGGATCTTAATCAGTGATGAGAGGCCGAGGCGAATATGATCAGAGGTTCATTAGGAGCCAGGGGCAGTTTGGCAAGTCAGTACAGTAGCAGAGATAGAGACAAAGACCTGCAGTTTCAGTGGCTAGTGCTCTGACCCTAGTGGCTCAGAGGCCTGCTCCACCTACTTGTGTTCATTATGGTAAAGCACACGAAGGTGTCTGCTAGTGAAGAGGTACTTCGGGAGTGTATTTTAGATGTGGGTCATCAGACCATTTTATCAGAGATTGTCCCGAGCCACCAGAGGATAGACAGGAAGATACTGCAGCTTCTCGACCAAGTGTCAGAGGAGATCGTGGTGGCAGAGGTTTGGTAGAGGTGGTCAATCTGGGTATAGTTTGAGAGGAGGTTCTACAGCTAGAGATAGTAGACCAGATGAGGCAGGACCATCACAGCAATTTATGTGATGCAGAGGCAGCCAAACGCTTCAGCTGTTATTGCTGGTACTTTTACATTATTTGGTACTTCAGTTCTTGCATTATTAGACCTTGGGTCTACTCATTCTTACATCAGTGCATCCATCTTGCCTGTGAGTGATTTGCATTCTGAGTCCTTAGAATTTAATATTTTGGTCATAAATCCTTTAGGGCATAGTGTTGTGGTGAGCAGAGTGCACCGAGATAGTTCAGTTGTTGTTCAAGATGAGGAGTTTCTCGGTGACCTGATTGAGATGCCTTTCAGGGAGTATGATATGATTTTGGGCATGGATTGGTTATCTAAGCATAGGGCTATGGTATATTATCAGAAGAAATGTGTTACTTTGAGAACACGTGATGGTAGGGATGTGATGGTATCTAGTGAGCTGAGGTATCTTTCTTCCATGTTTTTTTCAGCTGTTTCAGTTGGGAGGATGATTCGGAAGGGATGTGAGGCTTATCTTGCTCATGTTGTAGTTACTAGAATAGTGAGGTCCCAGCTTGACAGTATACCCACAGTTGCCGAGTTTTCAGATGTTTTTCCTGATAAGTTGCCAGGGGTACCTCCTGAGAGAGAAGTGGAGTTTGGTATCAAATTGTTTCATGGTACCACTCCTATCTCTATTACCCCTTATCGGATGGCACCTGCTGAGTTGAGAGAGTTGAAGGTGCAGTTGCAGAAGTTGTTGGAAAAAGTGTTTGTCCACCCTAGTATGTCCCCGTGGGGAGCGCCTGTGTTGTTTGTGATGAAGAAGGATGACACCATGAGATTGTGTATTGATTATAGGCAGTTGAATAAGGTGACCATCAAGAACAAATATCCTTTGCCTCGGATAGATGATCTCTTTGATCAATTGAAGGGAGCAACAATATTCTCTAAGATTGATATGAGATCAGGGTACCATCAGTTGAGAGTCAGAGATGTGGATGTACCCAAGACAACTTTTCGTACGAGGTATGGGCATTATGAGTTTCTGGTGATGCCCTTTGGATTGACGAATGCACTAGTAGCTTTTATGGATTTGATGAATAGGGTGTTCAAACCATATTTAGATTAGTTTGTGGTGGTCTTCATTGATGACATTTTGGTGTATTCGCATAATGAGGAGGATCGTAATAGGCATTTGCGGATTGTATTGCAGACTTTGAGAGAGAAGCAGTTGTATGCTAAGCTATCTAAGTGTAAGTTCTGGCTCAATCAGGTAGCTTTTCTTGGTCATGTGGTTTCAACAGAGGGTATTAGAGTTGATCTGAGTAAAGTTGAGGCTATCTTGAATTGAAGTTCACCGAAGATTGTGATAGAGGTTAGAAGTTTTCTGGGATTGGCAGGCTATTATCGTCGATTTGTGAAGGATTTTTCTATAATAGCTACACCACTCACCAAATTGCTTTGGAAAGGAGTTAGATTTGTGTGGACAGATCGATGTCAGGCGAGTTTTGAGCAGCTGAGGGAAATGTTGACTCAAGCTCCTGTCCTTACCCTGCCTGTGGAAGGTAAACCATATGTGATATACAGTGATGCTTCATATAGTGATTTAGGTTGTGCTCTGATGCAGGAGGGTAGAGTCATTGCTTATGCCTCTTGACAGTTGAAGCCACATAAGCTAAATTACCGGACGCATGATTTGAAATTAGCAGCAATACTTTTTGCCTTGAAGATATGGCGGCATTACTTGTATGGGAAAAAGTGTTTCATTTATACGGATCACAAGAGTTTGAAATACCTGGGTGTTCAGAGAGAGCTGAATCTTCGGCAGAGATGATGGTTAGAATTGATTAAAGACTATGACTGTTTGATTAATTATCATCATGGCAAGGCAAATGTTATTGTTGATGCCTTGAGTCAGAAGTCTTTGGCAGGTTTGACTGCTTATTTACTCTCGTTGCTTGTTGAGTTGAGAGCATTGCATGCTAGATTTGAGTCTTCTGATGATGGTGCTTTGATGGCTCAGTTGCAGTTGAGGCCAATCTTGTTGGATCATATTAGGGAGGCTTAGTTTGTAGATGAGAAAATTCAAAAAATTATGTTGGTTTGTCAGAAGGGGGAGAGTCGAGACTTCTATTTGAGGTATGATGGCAGTCTATGGTACAGAGATAGGTTGTGCATTCCTGATAATGCAGAATTTAAAAGAATGATATTAGAGGAAGCACATCGGTCACTTTTTGCTATGCACCCTGGGAGTACCAAAATGTATCAGGACTTGAAGCGATATTATTGGTGGTCAGGTATGAAGAGGGACATAGCAGAGTTTGTATCCAGATGTCTCACTTGTCAGAAAGTGAAGGCTGAGCACCAAGTTCCTTCAGGGTTGCTCTAACCTTTATCAGTGCCCGAGTGAAAATGGGAGCGAGTGACAATGGATTTTGTAACTGGACTGCCTTTGACCCAGAAGAAGCATGATGCAATTTGGATGATAGTTGATCGGATGATGAAGACAACTCATTTTCTTCTAGTTTGGATGGATAATTCTCTTGAGAGGTTGGATGAACTGTATATCAATGAGATAGTGAGGCTGGATGGAGTTTCAGTTTCTCTGGTGTCGGATCGAGATTCCCGGTTTACTTCGAGGTTTTGAAAGAGTTTGCATGATGCTTTGGGTTCTCGATTGCATTTTAGTATTGCTTTCCATCCTCAGACAGATGGACAGTCAGAGAGTGTGATACAGATTCTGGAGGATATGTTGAGGAGCTGTATCATTGATTTTACCAAGAATTGGGATAGATTTTTGCCACTAATTGAGTTTGCTTATAACAACAGTCATCAATCCAGTATTGGGATGGCTCCTTATGAGGCCTTATATGGCAGGAGATACAGGACACCTTTGTGTTGGGATGAGGTCGAAGAAGGTAAACTGGTCGATCCTGATTTGATTAAGGAAACAGAAGAGAAAGTGAAGGTGATTCGAGGTCGTTTGAAAGCAGCTTCACACCGACAGAAATCCTATTCAAATTTGAAGAGAAGAGATAAAGAGTTTAGTGTAGGAGATAAAGTGTTTCTGAAGGTGTCTTCATGGAAGAAGATTCTGAGGTTCAGTCGAATAGGAAAGTTGAGTCCTCGTTTCATAGGAGCATATGAGGTGTTGGAGAGAGTTGGTCTAGTGGCTTATAGACTAGCGTTGCCGCCTGAATTGGATCGAATTCATAATGTCTTCCATGTCTCTATGCTTCAGAGATACAGGTCTGACCCATCTCATATCATATCAGTGGAGTCTATTGAGGTGAGTCCAGATTTGACTTACGAGGAAGAACAGTGGCAAATTTGGCATGAGAGGTTAAAGAATTGAGGAATAAGAGGGTGCCACTTGTGAAAGTCCTTTGGAGGAATCATGCCACTGATGAGGTGACATGGAAAAGTGAGCAGGTGATGCAGAGTCAGTTTTTTCAATTATTCCAGACTTGAGAACAGGTAATTTCGAGGACGAAATTTTTTTTAGGGGGGAGAGAAATGTACTATCCCAAAATTTTTGAAAATTTTTAATTTTGAAATATTTGATAAAATAAATTATAATTTAAAAGGATAAATTAAATTAATGGTTTTAAATGAAAAATGAAGGGATTTTAAATGAAAAAGTGGAATATATATGTGATATATATGTAAAATATACATAACATATAGAAGTCAACACTTTGATATATAACATATACAAAGTCCAATGGCATTTTTATAAATAAATTTTAGAAATTTTAAATTAATGAAATAATTCAAAAATAAATTATTTTTGAATGGAAGAGGGAATTTAGGACATTTAATTTATTAAATAAATAAATAAATAAATATTAAATTATTTTAATATATGTATATGGTTTAAAATAAAGATGAAATGAAAAAAGAAAATTAAAAAAAGTCTTCATCTTCTTCTTTTTCTTCATCTAGGCCGAAACTCCATAGACAATAAGGGGAGATTTTTTCTTCTTCCATACACCAAGGATTGAAAAAATTTTAAGGATTCAAGTGAAGTTTTAGAAGTTTCTTCATCAATTGGTAAGTTTCCAACTCTTTTCTTTAAATTCCATGGAAAATTGAATTATGTGAGTTTTGGATTTTTGAAGTAGTATGTTATAATTGTTGGAATTGGTGTGTATGATGTTATTTTAGATAGTTAACAATGATTTTAAGGTTAGATT
This sequence comes from Garcia nutans, assembly GCA_947685225.1. NCBI lineage: Eukaryota > Viridiplantae > Streptophyta > Magnoliopsida > Malpighiales > Euphorbiaceae > Garcia > Garcia nutans. The sequence goes on along the minus strand of CANTUV010000003.1, from coordinate 5,715,919 downwards.
GAAGAGATGATGGAGTTTGGATAAAGAATGGTGAAGAGAAAGAATTTAGGGTTATGGAACTTTTGGGTTTGTGAAAACATGAGCTTTAATTGTGCAAATTGATTCCAAATGAGTTGTTTTGATAAAAAAGTATTTTAAAGTCAAATATTGGATTTGGTTGTGTTTGGTTGAAGTTTGAGAATGGAAGTGGAGATTTAGGGTTTTGGAAAAGCAATTTTTTAAAGTTGTTGAATTGTGTGATTTTATTTGTTTAAGCATGTTGTTTAGTGTTAAAAGTGATTAAAATAAGCTTGAAATGATTAATGGATTGTGTTGGAATGGAAAACCTTTAATGGGGGAAGGTTATGCCATTTTAGGGTTTTGGGTATAAGAATGTGTTTTTGTAATGTAAATGGTCTAAATGTATTAAAATATATTTTTAATAATATAAATAAACTTAAAACACTAATTGTAAACCCTTAATTTTTGACCCAATCCGGTCCAATATGTTTTATTTAGTCTAAAATGATTTTTGTTATCTAATTGGTCCAAAATAATTTTTATTAAATAATTTTTGCTTTAGTATCTAATTTTTATTAATAAAAAATAAAAATAAACAAATAAAAGTAAAAAAATAAAAATAAAAATAAAAATCAGAGTTGAAAAAATTGGGGACGAAAAAATCGTCGCGCGGGCCCGTGGGCATTATTCCTGCAGGCGAAATAGCTTTTCTATTTCGCTCGCAGCATTTTCCTGTTAGTGAAATAGTCGCCCGCAGGAATTTCCTGCGGGCGACGCCCTAGCCAGCAGGAATTTCCTGCGGGCGACGCCCCAGCCCGCCCACTGCCGTAGTTTTCTACGGCAGTTTTTTTTCGTCAGCGCATTTTTTCCTGCGGCAGTTTTTTTTGGCAGCTCAATTTTTTCGACGCAAATTTTTTGAAACCTAATTCAATTAGGTTTCGATTTCTTTTTTTTTTATTAATATTACTTGCCTTAACTAATTAGGAATAAACCATATCAAACCACTATAAATAAGGACCAAAGGTAATTAATTTAGAGGAGGCCGAAAACCAACAGAGATTGGAAAATTTGAAACCAAATCAAGGAAGGAAAAGAAACAATTCAATTCAACTTTTTTCTGGAACAGCAGGGACACGATTTAAGCCATTCAAAGGCAGCAATTGTCTTGGTTCTTGCTCATCCAAGAAGAATTATTTTTGGAGAATCAACAAAAGGAGGTATGAGATTCTAATTTTTGTTTTATTTTTTCACAGTAGCATGAAATTATTTTCTTTTAATTCAAAAATCCCAGAACCTAATCCCTTTTGTCCAAAGTTAAAAACACTAAAACGTTACTTTATTTTCCAAAAAGACTTAAAATTGTTATTTTTTCTTCTTAAAAATCTTAAAACTCTAATTAAACATCTTTTTCAACAAAACCAAAATTTGATTCTGTTTCTTTCAAAATTTTAAACTAGGTTCTATTTCATTCAAAAAACCTTAAAAAACATTTTTTATATTTATAAAAACTTCAATCCGTTTGTTTAAATTCATAAAACTTCATGAAATCATCAAATTGTCTTTCTAAACCCTAATTCCAATTCATTACCCGAGACCCTAATTCTAAATCCTAAAATCCAAAATTCAACTTTTAGACCTAAAATAGTAAACCCTAACCCTTTAAAACTTTAAACCCTAATTTTTCTAAGCTCTAATCCTTTAAAACATTAAAAACCATAAAAACACAAATACTTTAAATTTACACAGTAGCTTGAAATCATCATTTAAAACCATGAATCAAAAGTATTTTAAAGTGTCTAAAACCCTAGTTTCATGATTTCACCATTCAAATATTAATTTAGTTAATCAAAGAGTCTTACCAACCTTTTAAAACATAAAACCCTAATCTATTTTAATTCCATAAAAAGTCACAGTAGCTATAATTGGACTTTTATTTGCTTTATTTAATTCAATACTTGATTATGCTTTGATTTATCTCTTATGCTTTAATTTATTTAATTTCAATACTTGATTTATTTAATTTATCATGGATGGATGTTTATTTTATATTTTGATTAATAGCTTTGATGAATGATTTATTTATGATGAATGATTATTTACTTTTATCAATTAATTTAGATTTCCAAAAGTTGTAAGAGGTATGTTTCCACTTGGTGGGTACCTCATTAGTTAAACATCATGTAATTTAATTTGCTTTTCTATTTTAGAACCTATGTAAAGGGCATGTTTCTACCTTTTGGTGGGTGTCCTATCTAGGCATGTGATGTAAGGACATGTTTCCATCTTCGGATGGGTGTCCATTTATTTATTTTGTTTTATTTGGACATTGCTTTGATTTTAATATAATGATGCTTTCTTTTTATTGTGTGTAGTATGGATAATATTGTTATATTTAAGAATTTTATAATGTTAAGACTTGTAAAGGAGGCCGGTTCCAATGAACCGGGTGTTGTGGGAGTGCTGCGCCATTTCTCACCTTCCCCACACGTACCCAACTTTCCGAACTCATTAGGGGGTTGGAGATTCCTTAGGAATCGAGTCATCTGCCTCTTTATTTTTCCCGGCCAGTCCGGGTGGTGAATCCATTTTCTCCGGACTTAGGTCCGTGTTCTCTAAGGCCCCAAGCCTAAACAGTACCGAAGTCGCAAGAACCATTCCATCGGGAGTGGGGGCAAAAATTTCCGCTCACAGTGGCGACTCCACTGGGGATAAGAGAAGTTCATTTCGTTAGTCTTTATATTATTCTATTCTTTCTTATAATAATATTATCCATTGCATCATATTAGTTTGCATTATGTGCGTGAGTTAGGACGCCCGTGTTACCCGTGTTATGTTATGTAAGGGATACCATACTTTCACTCAAGGTATGAAGATCGAGCATGGCATAACAACTCATAACCTCGTACCTTTTGATATATACTTGCTATGGAAACCTAAGCCTTTTAACCCAAAGACTAAAGCTCATGTAATTGGCCTAGTTACTTTCCTTAGGTTTTACCCCAAATGCATGTTGTTTGACTATGGTTAGTTTATCTTAGTCTAAATCATGGCTTATTTGGTTTGTTCTTTTTCTAATATGGCTCAAGTACATTTGCAAGCTCAAAATAAATTTTTCTTTAAAGTCCAAAAGACCAAAGCTATTTTTCAAAATTTTTAAAGATGGTCTTTGGACATAAGACTTTTCTAAAAACAAATCAAAATTCTTTGGCCCATGGCCCAAATACTAAGCCCAAAATTCATTTTTTTAAAATCTTTTACAATGGGCTTAGAAACAAAACTATTTTCACCCAACCTTTTCTTATAAAGAGCTTGCAAAAATATTTAGGTCAATTATGAAATACCAAAAATCAATTGTGGGCCTAGTTTATACTAAGAATAAATTAACCATGGGCTTATTTTTGGCATGAACCATTAGTTACCTTTTTCAAGTGAGAAATCTATTTATAATAAACCTCTTAATTTCGTTTTAATCCAACATTGCATAAAAGCTACTTTAGTAGGTTGAATGGATTAAAACCTAATTAATGGGAATTATCATGGATTGATTTCCATTTTCGAAAATATAACTATTGGTTGAAACGTCCGAGGGAATTATTCGAAAGCAAGATACCCCATGTTGGTATTTTGTTAACCATGTACATAGGAAAAGAGACTCGCCATTCGTGTATGGATATTATAAGGTTGGAAGGAACGTCCTATTTATCCTTATTTGTTTATTGTTTGTGCATACATGCATACATACATTTGCATCTCATATCATTGATCTTTTCTGGCTCATAGACCTGAGGTACAGCAATTCAAGAGCATACAATGATATCACCTACAACATTGATTTTTTATTAAAGTGCTTCATTGGAAGGTTGGATGCAAACCAGATAAGGGATATAATCGATGAAGTTGTCAAAGCTAGAATGGCCGAGCTACAAGATCAATTGGTTGAAATTATGAAGACCCAGTTGATTCAAATTCTAGAGATCATCAACAATGCTAATGAGGCATCTTCCATTGACATAAGAAAGAAGGAAAAGGCAGCATTAACAAGGAACATGTCTACTGATAGAGATCGAATGAAAAATGAGAGATCAATCCCTATTCTACAAGACCAACCGAACCATGTGCTATCTAAGTAGAGCAATAAGAGCAGCTATCGCCCTAGTGGGAAAAGTCAAAGGGAAAGAGGAAGTGTTGAGAAAGATGCAACAACTAAGCCAACAAAGAAGCGTAAATTTTCAGACTTAAGGGAGCCTTTGTCAAAGATGTTAGAAAATCTAAGGAAAATGGATTTGCTACAACCATTGGCACCTCGGCCTCTACATAAGCCTTAACCACCAAATTTTGAAGTCAAGGTCTTCTGTCAATTCCATCAAATGCAAGGGCATGAGACAAATAAATGTGTTCACTTAAGGCACAAAATCCAAGATTTGATTGATAGTGGAAAGCTGCCTGAGCCTGATAAGCCCAATACTAAGAATAAGCCTCTGCCTAAAATTGGAAGGGCGCCACCGCTTGCAACCCTCATGAAGAGTTTTATCTTGTCATGTCATCATGATATGGATAGAGAAGCTGCTAAAGATGATGTACTACTAAACAAGTTTGGATTAACTATGGATGATGAAGCCATGATCCTTAATGATGGAAAAAATCCTTGCCCTTGATATGTCTAAGTGAATGGAGTATCTTTGACTCCAATTCAACAAACTTTCCTTAGCTTGAATGTTGCTTTTCAATTTTACTTTCTTTAATATTTAATTGGAACTATCATTTTTTTATTTAAATTTGTTTGAATAAATTACTTTTAAAAAAAAATTTTTTTTGGTCTTTGTTCATTTTGGTGCTCAACCAATGAGGAATCTAGCTTGATAATTCATGAATTAATATATTTATGCATCATGACTCGAATGACTTTACTAGATAAGGGAATTGCTCTATAGCATTGAGTTGTGTATGATTACTTAGAGAGGGCTCCTGCATAATTACCTTTGTCTAGGTTCTAGTCAGTCTTAGAACATGCTTTAACAAACTTTCGAGGCGAAATTAAACTCTGCTTATTTAAGAGAGAAATGATTTAGGCATTATTTGGTTAGCCAATAACTAGTATCCACCCAATTAAATATCAATCCCTAGTTGTCTCTTTGAGCCTTCATAAAATTTTAGCTTTCTTTTCATTGGCTTACAAACCCCAATAACCTACCTTGAGTTGTTGTGATACTTTTGACAAGTCTTATGATCACTAAGATGAAGAGGCAAGAAGATCAAAGAAAGCAATGATTAGTCAAGATCATGAGGATAGTTGAAGTTTCAAGACCATGAAGATAGTTGATGTTCTCAAGACCATAAGGATAGTTGATGTTTTCAAGATCATAAGGGTAGTTGAATTGTTCAAGACCATAAGGGTAGTTGAAGTTCACTTAATATCTCTAATATATCAAGACAACATTAGAGTAACAAATGGTTTATCCCTGTTAATGAAGATTTATTTTACTCCCCTCATCCATTATTGGAAGCCCAAGTTGGCACAAACAAGACAACTCTTTTAGAGCTAGAACAAAAAAAAAGAGAAAACAAAATAAAAAAAAAGAAGAAAAGGAAAAAAAAAAGAAAAGAAAGAAAAAAGAGAAGGAAAAAGGAAAAGAGAAAAAGAGAAAGAAAAGAAAAGAGAGAAAACCCAAAATGGTTCAAAAAGCCAACTAAGTTCTCTTTTACCTAAGACAACAAAAGGCTTCCATTTGGTTTATAAGGACAGTTTGACTTAAATTGGTCCAACCCAACCAAAGATTCAATCAAAATCAAAGGAAAAGGAGAAAGACCATTCAGTTCTTGAAAGTTTTGTACTTGACAGTCCTACAAGGAAGAATGACAAAATGATAAAATGCTCAAAGAAAGGGAAGAGTAAGAAAAATAAAAAGAAAGAAAAAGGGAGAAGAAGAAAGGAAATGAATTGAGTACCAAACTTTTTGCAAGGGCAAAAACTGTCCTAATCAAGATCCAGATTAATGCCAAAAAGATAGAAGGAATTTGGAGTCTAGAAAGATTGCTCCCAACCGACTAAAATTCAAATAAGAAATTTCTAGTGTGAGGGTTTGTCCATTGTGTCACATCAGCTCCTATCTCAAAATGGCCTTCATTTAACCCATGTCCCTTATAGACCCTATTTCAAGCCTATCAAAGACCTGTTGATCTCTCTTGGTAGGTAGAGTCTATTAGTGGAGATAGTTTGGATAAGCATGCATATGAGATAGACAATATTTAAACTCAAATGAGACCTTTGGCCAAGTAATGTGTATGTGCCTATCTGAAGTGCAACAATTCTTGCTTAAATAGAAATGATTCCCGAGTTTAGTACGGTAACTAGGGTTGTCATGTTATAGATGTGTTAATTTGGAAAATCAAGTCCTGAGGTACATTGACATTGATTTGGCAAAGCCAACATTTGATTTCAAAATCAAAATTCAAAAAATTCAAAAAAATTCAAAAAATCTTTTGTCATACAAAGCCTTCAAGTTAAGGGAAGTATGTTGAACCTCCAAAGGATACATTGGGCAAAAGAAATGATTATTGGAAAGGTCATGAAGAAGCTATCAATTGACATGCTGAGACATAGCTTGAAAAGGATGTATCCCTGACTCTGCTACTTAGGGTTTCCACCACTCATGTTTTCAACATCTTGAAGATAAAAGCTACAAATGCAAAGCTTTCGATCATTCCAATGCAAGACTTGAACAAGCATTAAAACGGAACCAATAAGAACACTTCCGCTGATCACCTCGGTCTGTGAGTCAATGGAACGACTGTAAGTATCATTCATGCATATCATGCATACATGAGCATATCACATCGCACTTTCTTGTCTTGTATTGTCTATTCTTTATCAAAGTGAACAACAAACACTCTGTGATGTAAAGAATCAAAAGAAGATGTCAAATCAAGGGGGCATGGAAAGCCCATTGCTTGAGAAAGCTCCAGTAAATTTCCAAAGAGAAGAAATAAGTGCTTGTGCGAAGAACTAGACGGCAAAAACATCAAATCAAAGCCTGGATGGATAAAATATTTTGTTTGAGCCTACACAGGGGGCAAAGTTTCTCCTTTTCAATTTTTTGAGTTTATATACCAAATATTTTAAAACTCACTTACAAATATTTTTCCACACAGGGGGGCAAGGGGAGGATATAAGATCCAATTAAAAATAGCTAAATCTTTGCAAAAAGGAAGAACAAAAGAATGGAACATTAGAACTCTCAAAAGAATGAAGATGCAAAAGACAAAAGACCAATCCAGCTAAAAGAGCTGAAACCAGGGTGTGAACCTCGGTTTCCACCCGAAAAGGATTCAGATGAACGTTCACTTGTTGTTAGGAGTCGCCACTCAGTTTTTTCTGTTCAAAGGGAAAAATTAAGAAAACCCTTGTTTGACTCCAATTAATGCATCCAATGTAAAGGTTTCTAATCTACGAACCCAAGGAGGATTCGGGGACTATGTCATGTATTTGATTAACTTGCCAAAAGAAATAAATCCAAAATAGGCGAAGAGAAGAAGACAAGTAGATTGTTAGTAAATTGTGGACTTGCTATTTGGGGTGAATCCCAAATATGCCTACATACTGTCATTTTTATGAGAGATCAAAGCCCATGTAGTTCGGAAAAGCCTATTTAAAGGCAATTATGCATTATGCATGTGTGTGTATGCTTCGTGCATTGTCGGGCTTTTTGCCAAAATTTTGAGATTTTAAGCACTTAGTGCTAATTTTGATGAAATTTGGGTACTTGGTACCAAAGAATGCGATTTAGGCTCCGTGCCAAAAGATTGATTTTAACTGTGATGGGCTTCATGCCAAAAATTGATTGATTACTTAATTAGGCCTTAGACCTAAAATGATTAGGTCTTCGACCAATAAGATTGATTGATTCAGGGCTTAATGCCGAAAGATTAATTGATTACTTAACTAGGTCTTAGACCTAAAAGGATTAAGTCTTTGATCAGAAAGAAGAAATTAAGAGGAAGATAGAATGCTTATGATATGCTTGAATTGACAAAAGATAAATTATAATATTACCCTGCTTAGGATTTTCCCACTTCGAAGTTCCAGATCTCGTTTTTCTTGGAACTTGGATTATGATTCTTGATTACCGGTTAATTCCTGCAGCACAATGTTAGATTTATGCAAAGAAAAATCCAATAAGAGTTCTTAAGTGTGTGAGTAGAGATTTCGTCAGCACGAGGCCCACCCGGAAAAGTCGAACCCTTTTTTCAGAAAATTTAATAGCCTTTTATAGACAAAAACGGATCCGGACGGCGGCTGAACCGCCGGTTCCGGCGGTCGGACCGCCATACACGGCGGTCGAACCGCCATGGCAGCGACAGGCCGGGAAAAGGGGAACAAGCAGGAGCGGCGGCGGTCGGACCGCCCTCGGTTCTCGAGCCTTCCAAAAAAGCATGTACGATTTTCCGTTCAAACTGATTTTTCGGGAGCTACAGACCTCCAAAAAATATTCCGGGACCATATCCGTGATCCTCGCGTCATTTCGGACATTTCAAGTACCATGAAGACATACTTTCGGTGCACTTTACTGCGGTCGTCCGGTCTGGCTCGGTCTTCTGCAGTCTGAGAAAGTCGGCCTTTCTAGCCTCAAAATTTGAGTATTCACAATTGCCCCCCACTGGGGTCCATAAAAATGATTTATGGAGCTCAGTGGTCGTCTGAAGAGCGAATTTTGAGCGAGGGGGTAAAAGACCCACCTTTTGGCATTTCTGGATTGCTTGTAACACTTCTGATTTTTCTCTGATTGTATTCTGACTTTTCTGTACCTGCATTTTTGTTTAGCACAAACAGCACATATGTATGCATGATGTCCTCTTTTATTTTCATAAAGGTATTCATTTGCTTCTTTACAACCATTGCATGCACAACTAGACCAAGAGTCTTCAAGAGGTGGGAAGGATCAATATGGGTAGATATGGGCTGTTTTCTGTCACCACTCTTAGGGGATATTGGTGGATTGGGATTTTTATTTATTTCCAGTAAAGAACTTAGAAATAAATTCTAGGAATCTTTCTTTTACATGTACTTGAACTTGCTCTAGTAATGAACCAGAAGTAATACTAGGCTTCACTAAGCACTATTATCAGTAATTATTTCTAGTAAAGAACTTAGAAATAATCCTCTAGGAAGTCACACACCATTGGGAAAGGAACTTGAATTTTTCTGAAGTTGCCCCCAAATTATTCCCGGAGTTACTAGAGATGTTCTTCAAACTGGGGTTAGGAATCATCAAATGATCAGGCCTTTTGCTGAGCCTTCCCTTGTCCAGCCTACTCCAGAGTATAGAACTTGGTTTATAGCCGAAGTTTGGCCAATTGAAAAGCTAAGAAGGCATGCATTGTTGCAGGAGCTGGAGAGTGAGGATGTGGTTCCACTTAATGAGGGGAAGATAGATGATGCAGAGAGTTTCGGAGCCAAGGAAGATCCCGAAGACTCTGCCCCACGTAGGAGGCATAGGATTTAGACCCTAGGGTTGACTCTATTGTCTACTCTCTTTTTTTTTGAATTATTTTTGCCTTTTTGGTTCATTTGACGTTTTTCGACTTATGGCTTGACTCTTTTGATTGGTTTGATATTTCATGGAATGAAGGCCTCTTTTTGGAATGAATGACTCTTTTTGGAATGACTCTTTTTGGAATGAACGACTCTTTTTGGAACGACTCTTTTTGGAATGACTCTTTCATTTGCTTTCCAAGCATTATCTAATTTGTTTACTTGCTCTAATTTTTGCCTAAGCCGTCCTTTCGGATTTTCAACTTAGCGAGCTCTTACCCATTCTTGCCTAAGCCGCCCTTTGCGGGTTTTCGACTTAGCGGGCCCCCACTTTTGCCTAAGCCGCCCTTTGTGGATTTTCGACTTAGCGGGATTTTTCTTCTTCTTCTTTTTTATATATATATTTTTTTATGTTGGCAAAAGAAAAATGAATAAATGATTTTTATTAAAATTTAGACCGTGCTTAAGGAGAGCTGCCTACATATCTCGAATTTGTTTGCGAGAATCAAGTCTAATGTAGTTCCTTACAATGCATGATTATACATAATATTTCTTTAGCCGATCCAGATTGCATGGGTTTGTGAAACTCCAGACCATCCAAATCAGACAAGATGACGGCTCCGCCGGAAAGTATTTTCTTTAAAATGTAGGGTCCCGCCCAATGAGGATGAAACTTCCCACGAGGATCTGTAACAGGTGTTTTGATCTCTTTCAGAACCAAACAACCTTCTTCCAACTTTCGATCTTTGACCTTTTTGTTGAAATGTCTGGCCATTCGCCTCTGATATCCTTGAATCTGATGTAGAGCTTGAAGTCTTTTTTCATCCAAACCCAACAACTGATGATGATAATTGCTGATCCATTCAGCTTCATTTATCTGACTTTCTTGAATTATCCTCGCCGATTGAACTTCCAGTTCAATGGGGAGTACTGCTTCCATTCCGTACACCAAGGAATACGGGGTTGCCCCAGTAGGAGTTCTAATTGATGTTCTATATCCCCATAAAGCCAGCGGTAACTTCTCATGCCAACGCCTATGTTCCTTGATCATTTTTTGTATGATCACCTTTATAGACTTGTTCGCTGCTTCTATAGCTCCATTTGTTTAAGGTCTATAAGGAGAGGACTTATGGTGCTAGACATTCTTATCCTTCAAGAGCTTAGCAAATTCTTCTTGGAAATGAGTTCCATTATCAGTGATAATCTCAAATGGCATTCCATACCGACAAAGGATGTTGGTTCGGACAAACTGTGCTGCCTTTTTGGCGTTTAATTCTGCATAGGAAGCTGCTTCAACCCACTTTGTGAAGTAATCCACCGCTACCAAAATAAACTGATGTCCATTCGAGGCTTTTGGATGTATTTTGCCAATTATATCTATTCCCCAAGTAGCGAAGGGCCATGGAGAAGTGATTGGATTCAGGGCAATGGGAGGTTACTTCTGTAGTTTAGCAAATATCTGACACTGATGACATTCTTGCACAAATGCCACGCAGTCTGCATTCATGGTGGACCAATAATATCCTAGATTGGCAATTTTTCAAGCCAAGGCAATCCCATATATGTGTGGTCCTGATTCGCCACCATGTACCATTTCCATTATCTGCTTAGCCTCTGCTTCATTGACACACCTTAGGTGCATTCCATTCCAACTCCTCTTGTAGAGGATATCTCCATTAAGAATGTAACCTGTGGCTAGCTGCCTTATGGCCTTCTGATCAACCATTGATGATCCCTCCGGATAACTTCCATCCTTGAGATAACTTTTGATATCCCAAAACCATGGTTTACCATCGGTCAAATGCATTACATGGGCAGGTTGTTTCTGAAGCTGAACTTTCAATGGACGAATGACTTTCCCCTCTTTGATATTGATCATGGAAGCTAAAGTAGCCAGGGCATCAGAAAACTGATTCTTTGCTCTTGGGAAATTTTCGAAGGACAGATCATCGAATTGTTGTGCCAAATGATCAAAGCGTTGTAGGTAAGGAACCAAACTCTCTTCTCTTATCTTCCATTTCCTTAAAGCTTGTGATACTATTAAAATAGAATCACCATAGACCTTTAGGTTCTTAATTCCCAATCCCAGGGCGGCTTCGAGCCCATTGATGCAAGCTTCATATTCCACTTCATTGTTTGTGCAGCTAAAGTCAAGTTTAACAGCAAAGGGAATGTATTATCCACAAGGAGTTTTGAACACAATCCCAATTCCATTTCCATGATAATTGGATGCCCCATCAAAATACATCTCCCAAACACTTCTTTCCACATTCAAGAGGTCTTCGTCAGGGAAACCCATTTTTCACATCTCGTCTTTTACGGGTAATTCTGCTAATTGGTCAGCTATTGCGCCACCTTTCACAGCTTTCCTTTGAATGAATTTTAAGTCAAAGGCTGCCAATGTTGACACCCACTTAGCCATTTTGCTGTCCAAAACAAGCCTCTCCATAAGGAATTTCAAGGGACTCTGTTCTGCGATGACATAAGTAGTGTAAGAAGACAAGTAGTGTTGTAACTTCGTACAAGTCCAATACAAAGCTAAACACAACTTCTCAATCTTGTTATACTTCAACTCATAGTCCAACATCCTTTTGCTGAGGTAGTAAATTGCATTTTCCACCTTTGTACTTTCGGCTTCTTGAGCTAGCATTGCACCCATGGCTTCATTTGTTATAGACAAATACAAGAGCAGAGGCTTTCCCATTCTGGGAGGTTGTAGAATTGGCGGACTTAACAAGTATTCTTTGATCTTGTCGAAGGCCTTTTGGCAGTCTTCATTCCATTCTTGTGAAGTACCTTTCCTTAGTAGCTTAAAGATTGGACCACAAGTCTCTGCCAATTGCGATATGAATCGACTGATATACTGTAATCTACCTAGCAAGCCTCGAATCTCTTTTTTTGTTCTTGGCGGAGGCATTTTCAGAATAGCCTTTGACTTTGCTGGATCAACTTCTATTCCTCTCTTGCTGACCAAATAACCCAAAAAAAAGCCTGATGTTGCTCCAAATAGGCACTTTGCAGGATTAAGCTTCAAATTGTACTTGCAAAGTCTAAGGAAGAACTTCTCAAGTGCTTCAACGTGTTCTTCTGGAGATTTTGACTTAACAATCATATCATCAACATACACTTCTACTTCTTTGTGAATCATGTCATGAAAGACTGTTGTCGCCATCCTTTGGTAGGTAGCCCCTGCATTTATCAACCCAAAAGGCATAACCCTGTAGCAGAAAGTGCCCCATTCTGTAATGAAAGCCGTCTTCTCTTTGTCTGGTGGGTGCACTAGGATCTGATTGTACCCAACCGCGAGGTCAGTCATGGAAACCATCATATGCCTTGCCATCCTGTCTATCAGCAAATCAATGTGTGGTAGTGGAAAATCGTCCTTGGGATAGGCCTTATTCAAATCTCTATAGTCAACACACATCCTGACCTTTCCATCTTTCTTCGGGACTGGCACGATGTTTGCTAACCAGGAAGGGTAGGCAATTGGTTTTATGAACTTATTGTCCAGTTGCTTGGCAACCTCCTCTTTAATTTTCAAAGACCATTCAGGCTTCATTCTTCTCAATTTCTGCTTAACCGGCTTCGCATCTGGGTATAGTGGAATCTTATGAATTGCTATGGCTGGGTCTATTCCCGTGACATCACTTGCCTTCCACATGAAGCAGTCGACATATCTTCTGATGCACTCAACAACCTGTTCCTTATTCACACAATCATATGCAATGTATATATGTTCATTTTCTTTTCCAATCATTATTTTTTCATTTATTTCTTTTATTTCATCTATTTCATTTTTGCTAGATAATACTTGGAAAGCAAAAGACACAGGGTAACCAAGAACTTGAACAGTTTTATTAATAATGGCGGAGTCATCCCCCAGAGTTACATCATATTCGACATCAGGGTTTTCTATTCCTGAAGCTAAGAGAGACTTAGAACTAGACTCTGACTCAGTGTTTGACTCAGAATTTGACTTAGTACAAGACTCAGGTTTAGGGTGCGACACAAGACTAGATTTGACTACAGCAGCTTGTCCCTCCTCGGCATACCAGTTCATCAGTGGTCCATCTGTGGTCTTGATCAGCTTTGTGAAGTCCTTCTTGTCTTCAAAATTGGTTATCATAGCAACCTCATCAAAGAGACTAGGCTGCATAAAATCTTCCATTTGTGGGTCAGCTATAGGTTCTGGCACTTCTTCTTTTATGGCTAAAACATCATCGAACATCTCAAAACCCGGTATCTTCTTTCCAGTCATAGGAGAATAGAATGGTTCCTAAAAACCACAGTAAGGAACTGCTTTTCCAAGTTTGCAGAAGTGACCATTCAGAGTTATAAAATAAGGGCGCATTTTGAGGCTTCTTGCCCCCCAATTCTTCCTTTTCTTTCTTCCATGCTCAAACTCTTCTATCTCCTCATCTGTGGGTTTGTACCCCAGGCCAAAAGTTCTCTTATTCTCAGGTTCTTCCCATGGCCGTACTACGGGTGTTTTCCTCCCAGACTTTATCATTTCCATTCCGGGCAGCAGACCTACCCTTAGCATCATTCCCACCAGGCAATTGATTTGGACCTCTCCAAAATCATACAAGATAAATGGCCCTTTGGGTTTTTCTCCTTCAATGCATTGGACTGTATCATAATGGAAACCAGTCAAGGTCATGGCGGTTTCGCCAGGAACAACCTCAAAGAGAGACTGATCCATGGTTCTCTTGTTGATTTCACAGGTGTCACCTTTGATAGTGATGATTTTTCCTTCAAAAGGGAACTTAAGTTTTTGATGTAATGAAGAAGGGACAACATTATTCTGATGAATCCACGGCCTTCCAAGGAGGAGATTAAAGCTCGCGGGTACATCAATGACTTGGAAGGGCACTCTCATTTTCACCGGCCCAATAGCAATTTCCAGAGTGGCAACACCCAAAATTTCTCTTCGAGTGTTATCATATGCTCTAACAATCTGATCAGAAGGTGTAAGATCTATAGCCTCCAACCCCAGACAGCTTGCTACCTTCAAGGGACATATATTTAAGGCTGACCCATTATCAATGAGAACCATGGGAACAGTCTTTCCCCCAGTTTGTATGGTGATGTATAGAGCATCATTGTGTTTACTGCCATCTTCTGGTAGGTATGTATCTGAAAATCGGATACTCAATGCCTTGGTTGATTGAGTCAAAGTGGCCACCAAAGCTTCTGGGCTTGTGTCCACTGATGTATCAAGTTGACTTAAAGCTTCGCTGAGAGCCTGACGGTGTGGGAATGAGGAAGCAAGGAGCTCCCAAATTGATACCCTAGCTTGAGTTTGCTTAAGCTGAGAGAGGACGGGGTCTTCTTTTGGCTCTGGTGTCTTCTTATGATGGGGGTGATTTGAGGTTGAAGGGGCTTTTCCCAAGTCGAGTGGCTGATATTGCCTTCCACTTCTTGTCAAAGCGTCGACCTCTTCAGCAAGGTCATTCAAATCCAACACACACACCTTTCAAACTTCTCTTAGAAATGAATGAAGTGTGTGTGTTGGATTTGAATGACAGTGGTGCAGGGTAAGAACAGGCGCTTGAGTTAGCATATCTCTCAACTGCTCAAAGCTAGCCTGACACTGATCCGTCCACACAAATCTCACTCCCTTACGAAGCAATCTGGTGAGTGGAGTAGCTATCAAAGAAAATCCTTTCACAAACCGTCGGTAATAGCCTGCCAAACCCAAAAAACTTCTAACTTCAGTCACAGATTTTGGTGGACTCCAATTCAGAATAGCTTCAACTTTACTTGGATCAACTCTAATACCTTCTGCTGAAACTATATGACCAAGAAAAGCTACTTGATCAAGCCAGAACTCACACTTCGACAGTTTAGCAAATAACTGCTTCTCTCTCAAAATCTGCAACACAATCCGCAGATGTTTGTCATGTTCCTCTTTATTTCGCGAATATACCAGAATGTCATCAATAAACACTACCAAAAACTGATCCAAATAGGGCCTAAACACCCTATTCATCAAGTCCATAAAAGCTGCAGGTGCATTCGTTAGACCAAAAGGCATAACTAAAAACTCATAATGCCCATACCTGGTCCGAAAGGCGGTCTTAGGAACATCTTTAGCTCTGACTCTCAGCTGATGATACCCTGATCTCAGATCAATTTTAGAAAACACAGCTGCACCCTTCAATTGATCAAAGAGGTTATCAATTCTAGGCAAAAGATATTTATTTTTAATAGTCACCTTGTTCAATTGCCTATAATCGATACACAACCTCATAGTACCATCTTTCTTTTTCACAAATAGCACAGGAGCTCCCCAAGGAGAAACACTGGGGCGAATAAATCCTTTATCCAACAACTCCTGTAATTGCACTTTCAATTCCCTCAATTCAACAGGTGCCATTCTATAAGGAGTACTAGAGATAGGAGTGGTACCAGGCAATAGTTCAATACCAAACTCCACCTCTCTCTCAGGAGGTAACCCCGGCAACTCCTTTGGAAATACATCTGGAAACTCTGCAACTGTGGGTATATCATCAATAGGAGAACCTCTTACTCTAGTATCTATCACATGAGCAAGATAGGCTTCACACCCCTTTCTAATCAATCTCCTAGCTGCAACAGCTGAAACAAACAAAGATGCTAACTGTTCCTGCTCATTAGATACTTTCACATCTCTACCATCACTGGTTCTCAAGGTAACAACTTTCTTTTTACAATCTACCACAGCTCCATGTCTAGCTAACCAATCCATGCCTAGGATCACATCATATTCCTTAAATGGCATCTCAATCAAATCTCCAATGAACTCCTCACCCTGCACCACTACTACACTATTTCGGTGCACCTTGCTAACAATCACACTATGCCCTAAAGGATTTGTTACCAATACATCAAACCCTAGGGACTCAGCATGCACATCAAATACAGATAAAACAGATGCACTAATATATGAATGTGTGGAACCCGGATCAATCAAAGCAAGTACTGGAGTATCAAATAAAAAGAAAGTACCAGCTATAACTGCCGAAGCATCCGGCTGCCTCTGCATAACATATACCCTCTGGGAAGATCCAACCTCCTCTGGTCTACTCTCCCTGGATGTAGAACCTCCTCTGGCACTAAACCCAGATCTGCCTCCCCGGTTAACACCTCTGCCTCCTTGACCTCCCCTCACACTATGTCGAGAAGCTGCAGTATCAACTAACATCTGCTCTTGCCTCTCATGACAATCTCTCATAAAGTGATCAGGTGATCCACATCTGAAACAAACCCCGGCTACACCAGCCTTCCAACAAGGACCACCATGTGGCCTACCACAATGGATACAGACAGGTAAGGTGGATTTCTGAATCATAGGGGTCGGAGCACTCGCCACTGACTGGCGTGAGTGAGAATCCATCACAACCTATGTCTGCAAACACAGCAGATTACTTCTTATTAAAGATCAGAGATTGTCAATCCCAAACATATATGTTATTCAAAAACCATTTTTTTTAAATCAAAATAGTCTTTTTCTTACATTTTACCTAGGTTGAGAATCTCAAACCTAGGCTCTGATACCAAAACAATTGTAACACCCCCACATTCAATACATGCACACTACAACCACCACAATGTAGTATACATGCACTAAACATAGGGATGCTACGGATATTATTAACATTCAAAACATTTTAAACAATACCATAATCTTTCAATTGTATACATTATAGAAAAATAAGTAGTTACTTGTAATACAAAACAAAATAGATATATAAATACATTTTGTTAATACGCAGCGGAATTTATAGAATATTTGCATATATGAAACATTTAAATCCATATTTACAAATGTGCATATATTTACATTATAAATACTACTTTACAAAATATAAAGAAGTAGTACATGATTGGCAAATCTCTTCTGATCTTTAAGTTCCCAAAATCAACTCTTCAAGGTCTACTCTCATTCGGTCTCGATGAACTCTCGGGTTCAACTCTATTACCTGCGCGATTAACACTATCGCGCTAAGCCAACGGCTTAGTAAGACAAATCATGCTAAAGATATGCTTCAATGCAATACAATGCCATACATATTATTAATAAACACACAACATAAATGAGAAGCTAACATCTTTGAATTTCACCAATCATAATCATATAAGCATATCACATTTCAACATCCTTCCATATTCCTCATTTATCAATCATGTTATCATTCATGAATCTCATTAAACAAAGACAAGCATGGGCCCAAAACACACTAATATGTCATTCAATTTTTCAGAGTTAATGCTTTGGTTTTGTTATCACATTTATCAATATCATATACCCAACTAGGCTTCAAGGATTAGGTTCAACCAAGCTTCAAGGGGAGCAAAGCATGCTAAGCATCAACCCAACTTGGCTTTAAGAACCAACCCAACCTAGCTTCAAGGGTGGTAACATCTCAATTAGGCTTCAAGGATTCAATCCAACCTAACTTCAAGAGATTGTTACACTTATTAGGCATGCCACCAACAACAAACTCTGAAAATGGAATAACACATTAGCCACACAAATAATTTATTATTTAATTATCATTTCCATTCTCAACTCTCATCATAGCCAATAGCAATGGCCTCATATCCCATATAAGTTACCATAGCCAATCACAATGGCATTATATTCCATCACATTATACATATAGCATTATTGATATAAACATAACAAAACACATTACTCATCACATGAGTCACAATACATGAAATATCACATTGTTCACATAGTATCATATACATTACCATTATCATCATATGCAACAATGCAATAATACAAGATTTGTACTTACCTCACTAACAATTCATACAATTCCTAACACTTCCTTGTCCAAGATTCTTTAACCTCTTAGATCAATGATCAGTCACTATCTTCAAGACCTAAATCAAAAGTAATAGCATATACTTGTTTAAGGATACACAAGAGATAATCCAATTAGGAATTAATTAGGGCAAACCCTAACCCTGACACGCTCACCCACACAGGCGTGTTCATGACCGTGCCCTAACTCCACAACACAGAAACATTTACACGCTCAACAACATGGGCGTGTTCCTGGGCGTGTAAATTCTCAAATCTTACAGTAGCTATGACACGCTCAATAACACGGGCGTGTTACTGGTCGTGTCAAACCTACTGCCTCCAACACAATTGACACGCCTAAAAACCCTGGACGTGCTCATGGGTATGTCCGGCCACAAATCAAGACTCCGATAAAAAACAACCATACACTCAACAACACACTTCTATACATTAACATCCTCTTCAAATAATCTTAACAAAACATACTCAAAACTCATCTCAAACTTGCAACACACCCAAAACAAGCCAAAACACACATCAAACACCAAACACAAAATCATCTCAAAACCCTTACCACATATACAACATCATCTCTTCCAACCACTTACTCTTTTCTTCCATCCATACTCAAAATCCATCATCAACTCACTCAAACACTTCTCACATCTCAAAATCAACCAACACACTCTTAAAAATCTATCAAACTCAAATATCATTTCAAATAAGCACAAAAATCACAAGAGAACTTACCAAAGTTACAAAACTTCTTGAATCACCATTTTGATCACTTAGATTTCCTTCAATTTGAGCTTAACACATCAAGATCTTCTCTTTGTCTCTTGCTTTCCTTTGTCCATGGAAGAGCCGGCCACACAAAGAAGAAAGAAGAAATGAACCACAAAAACAAAGTCAACTCTTCTTTTAATCTCCACCAAGTGTTCCAATTCAAGCAATTACTAAAACACCCTTTTATCATTTGTTCTAGCTTTCTTTTTAATCCAATCCCCTTAATAGTCATTTCACCAATAACCAAATAAATATCTCTCTTCCATTGACTTCCCCTTTGACTTATGTATATGTTAATTATACAAGCATATAAACAATATATACACTACTCGCTACACCCTCTTTCTTTCCCAAAACACATATATATATATACATTCTTTTCCAAATTCTTTTCTTATCACATACATATACATTCAATCTAATATACAACAACATAATCCAAACTTTTAGGGCATACATTGGGATATTACAAAGCAACTTGGCCCTGTTTCTTATACTTTGAAGCAGCTCCCTCATCTACTATCTTACCCAATTGTATCAAGTCTTCTATCTTAGTTGCAGTCGCAATGAGCGATTTGAAAGTAGGTAGGTATTGGGTTTGCAGTTGAGCTTGATATGTAGGCCTTAAATTCCTGATTATAATATCAATCTGCTCCTGTTCTGAAGGGCGATTGATCATTTGGGCGGCTTTTGCCCTCCACCTCGTAAGGAACGAGGAGAAGGGTTCATTGTTGTTTTGTTTGGTAGTCTCAAGTTCTCTTCTAGTGACATCCACCTCAATATTGTAGTGGTATTGAGTGTTAAATGCATTGCAGATATCTTCCCAGGTCTTAATCTTAGCACGGTCCAGGCTTACAAACCATTTTAGGGCAGCCCCAGTCAAGGATTGCTGAAAGAGTTGAGCAAAGAGCTCATCATTTAAACCCCAAGGGCTCAAGGCCCCCACATACATCTTCAAATGGGTTTTAGGGCAAGTGGTCCCATCAAATCTGTCCATCCCAGGCATCTTGAATTTTGGAGGCAATCTAGCTTGGGGAAACAAGGATAAGGAATCCATGTCTACCACCTCTTTATGAGTTTTCATGGCAGTGATTGACTTTTCAAGCAATTCAAGTTTCTTTTTCAATTCATCAGTTTCATTCTTAGAGGGTGGATCCTCCAAATTGATGACAGGGGTATTGTTCTGAGCAGTCATGGGGGTACTAGTTTGCCCCAAAATGGGTTCCTTTCCTAAATTTCCAGGAGTAGAGACCGTCTTTGGTGCCCCTCCCAATTCAGCCAGGATGGCTACCCTTTGGGCAACCAAAGCCTCATCAATTCTCTCTTGCATCCTAGCTTAAATTTCCTTAACCTGTCCATCTAGCAAGGCCTTAATCTTTTCAATAGTAGCCATTTCAGTAATTGGAGCAGTTGGTGAAATTGGGGTAGCAGGACTTGTGGGTGATTGCACAGTTGGAGTTGGTGTAGCTTGTGTGGGTGAAGGCACACGGATAGTGGATACCTAAAAAGGTTAAGGGCAAGAGATCAGGGTAGTGTGTAGGATAGGAAAAACTCTTGGTCCACTTATATACATCAACAGTTTTCCCCAAAAGATTTTCCCCCAAAATAATGTTGTCATGTTGCATGAATGCACCTCATCACATCATAATTCATTTTAATGGAATGTGGCACTATCATTGGGTACATACGACCTAAGAAAAGGTTCTATTGTTCATGAAAAATAGAGAATTGGCTCATAATAGGGACCCTTGAGTCTTGAGTAAGATATACCTAACCACATGTGAAACAAGGAGTTTCGCGTGGGTCCAACAGTACGATTACTCATGGGCCACTCCAAAAGGATTGGAATGGTTTGCGACAACAGGGAGGACGCTTTGGCTGTCCGCCGGCATAATCAAGGAGACCTGCCGGTCAGCGCTACTTGCTATCCAGACTCAGAATTTTGAACAGAAAGAGAAGAAATTCATTTGAAAACAATTTTTTTATGCAATGGAGGAAAAGGATTCCCCCATATAATGCAAGAGAAAAAGATTCTCTGAATGACAAAATAAATGCACAATTAATCAAACAAGGGGTCCATTAAAGGAAAAAGATTCCTTTTGTCAATTTTCAATCCAATATCCCCAAGGAGGAGATATATATTGCTAAGGTACCCTGCAAAATGAATAAAAGTACCCTAAAGAAGGGCAGATCAGTTAAATGAAAAATAATAGTCTACTAGGATCTCATAAATTATTATTATTATTATTATTATTATTTATTTTATTATTATTTTTTTTGGTCCCCAGAAAGATTCTTTTAGTCAATTTTCAATTCTAATGTCCTTAAAGAAAGGACAACCATTGCTAAGGTACCCTGCAAAATAAATAAAAATACCCTAAAGAAGGGCAAGTTAATCAAATAAACAATAGTAGTATACTAGGATCCCATAAATCATTTTCATGGTCCCTAGTGTCAAATTAATCAAATAAGCAATAGTAGTCCACTAGAATCCCATAAATCATTTTTATGGATCCCCATTGGAGTCGCCAAATTGTGAACCTCGGTTTCCACCCGAAAAGGATTCGGATGAACGTTCACTTGTTGTTAGGAGTCGCCACTCAGTTTTTTCTGTTCAAAGGGAAAAACTAAGAAAACCCTTGTTTGACTCTAATTAATGCATCTAATGTAAAGGTTTCTAATCTACGAACCCAAGGAGGATTCGGGGACTATGTCATGTATTTGATTAACTTGCCAAAAGAAATAAATCCAAAATAGGCGAAGAGAAGAAGACAAGCAGATTGTTAGTAAATTGTGGACTTGCTATTTAGGGTGAATCCCAAATATGCCTACATACTCTCGTTTTTATGAGAGATCAAAGCCCATGTAGTTCGGAAAAGCCTATTTAAAGGCAATTATGCATTATGCATGTGTGTGTGTATGCTTCGTGCATTGTCGGGCTTTTTGCCAAAATTTTGAGATTTTAAGCACTTAGTACTAATTTTGATGAAATTTGGGTACTTGGTACCAAAGAATGCGATTTAGGCTCCATGCCAAAAGATTGATTTTAACTGTGATGGGCTTCATGCCAAAAATTGATTGATTACTTAATTAGGCCTTAGACCTAAAATGATTAGGTCTTCGACCAATAAGATTGATTGATTCAGGGCTTAATGCCGAAAGATTAATTGATTACTTAACTAGGTCTTAGACCTAAAAGGATTAAGTCTTTGACCAGAAAGAAGAAATTAAGAGGAAGATAGAATGCTTATGATATGCTTGAATTGACAAAAGATAAATTATAATATTACCCTGCTTAGGATTTTCCCACTTCGAAGTTCCAGATCTCGTTTTTCTTGGAACTTGGATTATGATTCTTGATTACCGGTTAATTCCTGCAGCACAATGTTAGATTTATGCAAAGAAAAATCCAATAAGAGTTCTTAAGTGTGTGAGTAGAGATTTCGTCAGCACGAGGCCCACCCGGAAAAGTCGAACCCTTTTTTCAGAAAATTTAATAGCCTTTTATAGACAAAAATGGACCCGGACGGCGGCTGAACCGCCGGTTCCGGCGGTCGGGCAGCCATACACGGCGGTCGAACCGCCATGGCAGCGATAGGCAGGGAAAAGGGGAACAAGCAGGAGCGGCGGCGGTCGGACCGCCTTGGTCACGGCCGTCGGACCGCCCTCGGTTCTCGAGCCTTCCAAAAAAGCATGTATGATTTTCCGTTCAAATTGATTTTTCGGGAGCTACAGACCTCCAAAAAATATTCCGGGACCATATCCGTGATCCTCGCGTCATTCCGGACATTTCAAGTACCATGAAGACATACTTTCGGTGCACTTTACTACGGTCGTCCGGTCTGGCTCGGCCTTCTGTGGTCTGAGAAAGTCGGCCTTCCGAGCCTCAAAATTCGAGTATTCACACAGGGTAAAGACCAGACCTCCAATGGATAAAGACCCATGTTTCAAGGGTAAAGACCCAATCTCAAAGGATGAAGATCCATTTGCAAGGGTAAAGACCCAATCTCAAAGGATGAAGATCCATTTGCAAGGGTGAAGACCCGATGTCAAAAGATGAAGATTCATTTTCAAGGATGAAGACCCGATCTCAAAGGATGAAGATCCATTTTGAGGGTGAAAAACCACAATGCATAGAATAACCGGAGCAGTCAGATTTCTCAACTGATAAAAGGTTAGTCAAATTCATTCTCGGGTCCAAGTACCCAAATCAAATCTAATCTCGGGTCCAAGTATCCAAATTAAATCAAAATCAATTCAAATCTCAAGTCAAATTATCCAGGTTAGGATCGAGTATCCCAATCAAGTTTAGGATCGAGTATCCGAATCCAAGTTAGGATCGAGTATCCAAATTCAGTCTTAGGATCGAGTATTCAAATCCAGTTAGGATTGAGTATCCAAATCAAGTTTAGGATCGAGTATCCGAATCCAAGTTAGGATCGAGTATCCAAATCAAGTCAGGATCGAGTATCCCAATCCAATTTAGGATAAAAAATCCAATTCCAGTTAGGATCGAGTATCCCAATCAAGTTTAGGATCGAGTATCCAAATCCAAGTTAGGATCGAGTATCCAAATCAAGTTAGGATCGAGTATCCCAATCCAATTTAGGATCGAGTATCCAAATTCAATTTAGGATCAAGTATCCCAATCGAGTATCCGAATCCAAGTTAGGATCGAGTATCCAAATCAAGTTAGGATCGAGTATCCCAATCCAATTTAGGATCGAGTATCCAAATCCATTTTAGGATCGAGTATCCAAATCCAGTTAGGATCGAGTATCCCAATCAAGTATCCGAATTCAAGTTAGGATCGAGTATCCAAATCCAATTTAGGATCGAGTATCCCAATCAAGTATTCGAATCCAAGTTAGGATCGAGTATCCAAATCAAGTTAGGATCGAGTATCCCAATCCAATTTAGGGTTGAGTATCCAAATTCAATTTAGGATCGAGTATCCAATTTCAGATAGGATCGAGTATCCAAGTCTAGTTTAGGATCGAGTGTCCAAATCTCTAGGGTCTAGAACCCAAAATCTCAAAAATTAAGTCTTATTGCTTTTCACTCTCTTTCACTAAGGTTTCAGATCATTCAAGCAGAGAGCAAACTGTAGACCCTTAATTTTTGACTCAATCCGGTTTAATATATTTTATTTAGTCTAAAATGATTTTTGTTGTCTAATTGGTCCAAAATAATTTTTATTAAATAATTTTTTATTTTGTATCTAATTTTTATTAATAAACAAAATAAAAAAATAAAAGTCAAAAAATAAAAATAAAAATAAAAATCGGAGTTGGAAAAATCGAAGACGAAAAAATCGTCGCGCGGGCCCGTGGGCATTCCTACGGGCGAAATAGCTTTTCTATTTCGCTCGCAGGATTTTCCTGCGAGCGAAATAGAAATTTTGCCCGCAGGAATTTCCTGCTGGCGTCGCCCCAACCCGCCCACTGCCGCAGTTTTCTGCGGCAATTTTTTTTGCCAGCTTATTTTTTCCTGCGGCAATTTTTTTCGACAGCGCAATTTTTCCGACTCAAATTTTTTGAAACCTAATTCAATTAGGTTTTGATTTCTTTTTTTATTAATATTACTTGTCTTAACTAATTAGGAATAAACCACATCAAACCACTATAAATAAGGACCAAAGGCAATTAATTTAGAGGAGGCCGAAAACCAACAGGGATTGGAAATTTTGAAACCAAATCAAGGAAGGAAAAGAAGCAATTCAATTCAACTTTTTTCTAGAACAGCAGGGACACGATTTAAGCAATTCAAAGGCAGCAATTGTCTTGGTTCTTTCTCATCCAAGAAGAATTATTTTTGGAGAATCAACAAAAGGAGGTATGAGATTCTAATTTTTGTTTTATTTTTTCACAGTAGCATGAAATTATTTTCTTTAATTCAAAAATCTCAGAACCTAATCCCTTTTGTCCAAAGTTAAAAACACTAAAATGTTACTTTATTTTCCAAAAAGACTTAAAATGGATATTTTTTCTTCTTAAAAATCTTAAAACTCTAATTAAACATCTTTTTCAACAAAACCAAAATTTGATTCTGTTTCTTTCAAAATTTTAAACTAGGTTCTATTTCATTCAAAAAACCTTAAAAAACATCTTTTATATTTATAAAAACTTCAATCCGTTTGTTTAAATTCATAAAACTTCATGAAATCATCAAATTGTCTTTCTAAACCCTAATTCCAATTCATTACCCGAGACCCTAATTCTAAATCCTAAAATCCAAAATTCAACTTTTAGACCTAAAATAGTAAACCCTAACCCTTTAAAACTTTAAACCCTAATTTTTCTAAGCTCTAATCCTTTAAAACATTAAAAACCATAAAAACACAAATACTTTAAATTTACACAGTAGCTTGAAATCATCATTTAAAACCATGAATCAAAAGTATTTTAAAGTGTCTAAAACCCTAGTTTCATGATTTCACCATTCAAATATTAATTTAGTTAATCAAAGAGTCTTACCAACCTTTTAAAACATAAAACCCTAATCTATTTTAATTCCATAAAAAGTCACATTAGCTATAATTGGACTTTTATTTGCTTTATTTAATTCTATACTTGATTATGCTTTGATTTATCTCTTATGCTTTAATTTATTTAATTTCAATACTTGATTTATTTAATTTATCATGGATGGATGTTTATTTTATATTTTGATTAATAGCTTTGATAAATGATTTATTTATGATGAATGATTATTTACTTTTATCAATTAATTTAGATTTCCAAAAGTTGTAAGAGGTATGTTTCCACTTGGTGGGTACCTCATTAGTTAAACATCATGTAATTTAATTTGCTTTTCTATTTTAAAACCTATGTAAAGGGCATGTTTCTACCTTTTGGTGGGTGTCCTATCTAGGCATGTGATGTAAGGACATGTTTCCATCTTCGGATGGGTGTCCATTTATTTATTTTGTTTTGTTTGGACATTGCTTTGATTTTAATATAATGATGCTTTCGTTTTATTATGTGTAGTATGGATAATATTGTTATATTTAAGAATTTTATAATGTTAAGACCTGTAAAGGAGGTCGGTTCCAATGAACCGGGCGTTGTGGGGGTACTGGGTCATTTCTCACCTTCCCCACACATACCCAACTTTCCGAACTCATTAGGGGGTTGGGGATTCCTTAGGAATTGAGTCATCCACCCCTTTCTTAGTTCCGTGTTCTCTAAGGCTCCGAGCCTAAACAGTGCTGAAGTCGCAAGAACCATTCCACCGGGAGTGGGGGCGAAAATCCCCGCTCACACTAATTTAAATGGAATTCTAATTTTATAGTAAGGAAAGGCTAAATTTTTGAAAATTTGTAGGAGTGATGTTTAATTATGGTTTAATATTGGAAATGCCATTAAATGTGATACTAAATGATTATTTGTTATCACGTTTGGTTTAGGCATTGAGGGAGGTTGTTTTGCTTCATCCAAGTGGTGAAGGGCAAGTTGGAAAGATAGGGTTGGAGGTTGTTTAAGCTTGCTTTGGGTTGCTATTTGAGGTATGTACAAACTTTGAATACATTGGTTATGTTTGCATGACATTTAGGCTTAACTCATTTTGGTTGAAAAATATGTTAAGCTACTTGGTACATTGGTTGTGCATGAATAATGTGCTATGACATTTGTAATGTCATATATGTGTTAAATGCATTATGAAAAGCCATTGATAATGGCTAAATTGTGTAAATGTGATTAAAATGTGTATTATGTGGAAATACCCAAAGTGATTGGGTAATGTGCTGTGAATGAAAAAAAAGTGATATAATGTGATGAGATATGTGGAAATATAATGAAATGAATTGATATTGAGATAAATGAGAAAAATGAGAAAAGTGAGAAAAAAAATAAGAAAATAAGGCAATGTACCTATATTGAATATGTGACAATGAGAGAGATTAATAATGAGAAATATGAATAAATTGTGTGTCTAGTATGTTATTCAATTTTCAGAGTTGTGTTTGGCGGCATGCCTACAATTGCCTACAGGCTAGACGCTGGGCATTATTGTGAAAATATTTTTGAGGTGAAATGACTGGGTCGTAAGGCTCAAAAATAAATATTTAAAGCTAGGTTGGGTGAAATGACCGGGTCATAAGTTCAGG
Source organism: Garcia nutans (assembly GCA_947685225.1). Taxonomy (NCBI): domain Eukaryota; kingdom Viridiplantae; phylum Streptophyta; class Magnoliopsida; order Malpighiales; family Euphorbiaceae; genus Garcia; species Garcia nutans. Next base: position 5,688,694 of record CANTUV010000003.1, on the reverse strand, counting down.
CCTAGTTGGATTATTACATTGATATATTGCCTACGGGGCTAGACACATGGTGTCATTATAAACCAAAACAGTAACTCTGAAATTTGAATAGCATATTAGTTATCTTTGGGCCCATGTTTGTATTTGTTTTTATGTGAAATATTCGAAAAGTATAAGAAAATGAAATGATGAGATATTCATAAGCATTGTGCATTGGCATTGTATTTGATTTTTGTTATTATCAAAGTTTGTACTATTAAGCTTCGGCTTAGCGCGATTGTTTACATCGCACAAGTGATAGGGTAGATTCAGCCGTGCCAGAGAGTTCTTCTAGACTAGGTCGGGTCTAGACTTGTGGTTGAGCGTGTAGAGTTATTATCGAGATCAGAAACACTGTCACCAACATGTATATATTATGTGTTATTGTATATTTTGAGTGTTATGCATAATATATTATGTTTTGAATTTTATGTAATGTAAACTATAAAGAAAATTTGGGTTAGGTTATTTGAAATGGGAGTATAAATGAGTTCTAAATTATATATATCTATATATAAATGTTTGAGAAACTTGGTGAAATTGAGGAGTATGGTTGAGATGGTGAATTGAAATTATTTGGGAGTGTGTTCTTTTTGCAGGTTGTGTTTTGCTAAATTTTAGGAACGTCCAAATTACAGACAAAACTCTAGCTAATTTTTTTAGAGATTTTTATATAAAATGCTTATTTTGAATTTCTATAACGAGCAAAGAATATTTATATACTATTTAATTTTATATATTTAGTATTTGAAATTTTAAATTTGAAATGTGAAAAATTTTTATTAAACCGGTCAGTGACATTTTTGTATTGTATATGCGTATTTTACATATGCTAGAAATATGTATTGTACATATATAGGGTATAAGGGTGTTACAGTCTTTCTATTATTTCTTTGATTCTATTTGAGTCTTTGTTGAGCTAGACCAATTCAAGTCAATCTATCCTTGTAAACTAAATTGAAGTCTTTTGTTACTTCAGGTAAAAGGAACTCTATTGGCTTTCTAAACTGCCCTTTTGGATTTTATTTTCCTTTCTCTCTTTTTCTTTTTTCCTTTTCTTTTTCTTCTTCTTTTTTTCTTTTTTTTTAATCTTCTTTTTTCTTTTTCTTTTCTTTTTCTCTTTCTTTCTCTTTTTTTTTCATAGTTCTAAGAGAGTTGTCTTGTTTTCACCATTCTTTGTTTTTGACTATAAATGAGTGGAGTAAAGTCTTAGAGTGAGTCTGCTTCAGTGAGAATGGATCCTTCTGTTCCTTGATAGATATGAGATATTAAGTCAAATTCAGGTAAACTTTTAACTATATTTGTGGTCTTGACTGTACATCCTTTTGATCTTCTTTCTTATTTATTCTTTAGTGATCATTAGACTTGCCATAAGTATCATAATAGCTCAGGGTAGGTTGTTGGGGTTTACAAGTGAATAAAATCAAGCTAAAAATCTTATGAAGGCTCAAGGGGACAAACTAGGGATTGATGTTTAATAATGTGGATACTAGTTATTGGCTAACCAAAAATGCCTAGATCATTTTTTCCTTAAATAAGCAAATTTCAATTTCACCTCAAAAGTTCGTCAAAGCATGTTCTAAGATTGACTAGGACCTAGACACTCATAATTATACATGAGTCCTCTCTAAGTAAGTGTAGACCCTTAATTTTGACCCCAATTTGATATGGTCCTAATTAAAGGATGCCAAATAAATTTGATCCTACTTTAAATATTTAAACCTAGTTTATAATTTTTAAAGGAGTCGGTTCGGATTAAACAGGCATATATTTAATTGTAAAGCCCTAAAATCAAGTAGAATATGCCCAAATTAAAATTTTTCGGTCCATAAGTTAAAAAAGGCCAGATTAATTTAAGTGAGGCCGGCCTGGGAGACATTAGCATGCCTCATGTCGATCTGGCAGCCCAGATCGACATGAGGTTGGACTCATGTCGACCTGGGCAAGCTAGGTCGACATGAGCATGCTTCATGTCGACCTTGGGAGGCTAGGTCGACATGGGCATGCTTCATGTCGACCTTGGTAGCCCAAGATCGACATGAGCATGCCTCATGTCGACTTGAGCAGCCCAAGGTCGACATGAGGTTGGTCTCATTTCGACCTAGGGCAACCAGGTGGACATGAGGTTGGTCTCATGTCGACCTAGGGCAACCTGGTGGACATGGGTTCAATATGTTTCCTAATTCAACTAGAATTTATTTTAGGGATTGATTTATATTAGGTTAAGGATTTTGAGTGAGGTTCGACTATAAATATTAACGTTTTAGAATTCAGTAGGGGGGAGAAAACATTAACACGGGAACATTAAGAGGGGACTGCAAGGAACATTAATAAGATAGCAAGGAACATTAAAGAGAGACGGCAACAAACAGAAAAGATTAGCAACAAACATTCATCAGTAATCAATCCATCAACGCTGTCTTTGTTCATTATTCATCCAGAAGTTAATTGTGGAGGAACCAACGAGCGGAGGTTTGATCTTTAATCATGAATTATTTATGTTTACAGTAGTTTCGTTTCTTTGATTAATAAGAACATGCATGCAGTAACTTGATCTTTGAACGCACAGTACCTTGATCTTTGAACATGCAGTAAATTGGTTTTTGTTTTAATAACTTTAATCGTTTGCTTTAATTATCACATTGATCAATTGGTATTCGTAATCCCACTGGCATATTTCATAAAACATAAAACTATCCAGTAGTCAACAATTAATTGTTAAAATCTATCTTGTTTACTTTAACTTCAAGAACCGTATGTTATTTCATTAAAACTCAAAACCTCAAACTATTTTTATCCAAAAGCCTAAACCATTTCATTATTAAACTCCAAAATTTTGATTATTTTTCCAAAACCTTAATTTATTTTTTTAAATCCAAAATTATGTTTTTTTAGGCAGTAAGTCAAATCCAAAAACCCTAACTATCCAAAACCGTAATTCCAAAAACACTAACTATCCAAAACCCTAATTCCAAAATCCCTAACTATCCAAAACCCTAATTCCAAAATCCTAGTTTTAAAAATTATAATTCCAAAACCCTAGTTTTCAAAACCCTAGTTTCAAAAACCCTCAAAATCCTAATTTCAAAACCCTAATTATAAAACTTTAGTTTCTAAAACCCTAAGTTCCGAAACCCTAAATTCAATTGATAATTCTTTAAAACCCTAAATTTATATATTTATTGCTTTATTTAATTTTAGATTTGATTATATAGTTTATTATATTTTTTGATGGTTGATTTATTTAATTTCAATGTTGATTTATTTAATTTATCATGGATGAATGTTTATTATATATTTTGATTGATTATTAATATCTTTGATGAATGATTTATTTATGATAAATAGTTATTTACTTTTATCGATTTATTTTGATTTCAAAATATTGTAAGAGGTATGTTTCCACTTTGTGGGTACCTCATTAATTAAATATCATGTAATTTAAATTGCTTTTATATTTTAGACTAATGTAAAGGACATGTTTCTATCTTTTGGTGGGTGTCCTTGTAACATCCTAAAATTTTTAAAAATTTCTAATTTTTAGAAAAATTGGATAAAATAAATTATAATTTAAAAGGATAAATTAAATTAATGGTTTTAAATGAAAAATGAAGGAATTTTAAATGAAAAATTGGAATATATATGTGATATATATGCAATATACATAACATATATAAAAGTCAACACTTTTTAAAAGAAAAGGGTATTTTGGTAATTAAATCTTATAAATTCAAAATTAATAAAATAATTCAAAACAAATTATTTTTTTAATGGAAGAGGGAAATTAGGACTTTTAATTTATTAAAAAATAATTAAATAATTAAATATTAAATTATTTTAATATATATATACATGTGGTTAAAAAAAAAGATGAAAGGAAAAGAATATTAAAAGTCTTCTTCTTCTTCTTCAAGGACATGGATTCCATGGGAGCTTGAAGACCAAGGATTTTTCTTCTTCCATACTCCATAAATTGAAGGAATTAACAAGTTTCAAGTGGATTTTTAGTGATTTCCACTAAAATTAGTAAGTTTCCATCTCTTTTCTTTAAATTCCTTGGAAATTTGGATTATGTGAGAATTTGGATTTTTATGTAGGATGTTATAATTGTTGGAATTGGTGTGTATGATGTTATTTTGGATAGTTAACAATGATTCTAAGGTTAGATTGAAGAGATGATGGAGTTTGGTTAAAGAATGGTGAAGAGAGAAAATTTAGGGTTATGGATTTTTGGGGTTTTGAAAACATGAATTTTAATTGTCCAAATTATTTCCAAATGAGTTGTTTTGATTCATAAACAATTATTTTAAAGTCAAAAATTGGATTTGGTGGTGTTGGGTTGGAGTTTGAGAATGGAAGTGGAGATTTAGGGTTTTGGAAAAGTGATTTCCCAAAGTGGTTGAATTGTGTGATTTTATTTGTTTAAGCATGTTATTTAGTGCTAAAAGTGATGAAAATAAGCTTGGAATGAGTAATGGATAGTGTTGGAATGGAAAACCTTCAATGGGGGAAGGTTATGCCATTTTTGAGATTTTGTGTATAAGAGTGTATTTTTATAATGTAAATGATTTAAATGTATTAAAATATGTTTTTAATAATATAAATAAACTTAAAACACTAATTTAATTGTTGTAGAATGGAATTCCAATGTTGAAGTAAGGAAAGGCTAAATTTTTGGAAATTTGTAGGAGTGATGTGTAATTATGGTTTAAAGTTGGAAATGACATTAAATGTGATACTAAATGATTATTTGTTATCACATTTGGTTTAGGCATTGAGGGAGATTGATTTGCTTCATCCAAGTGGTGAAGGGCAAGTTAGAAAGATTGGATTGAAGGTTGTTTTTAGCTTGCTTTGGGTTGCTAGTGGAAGTATGTACAAACTTTGAATATATTGTTTATATTTGCATAACATTTGGGCTTAACACATTTTGGTTGCAATATAAGTTAAGTTACTTGGTTCATTGATTGTGTATGAATAATGTGTTATGACATTTGTAATGTCATATATGTGTTAAATGCATTGTGAAAAGCCATTGATGATGGCTAATTTGTGTAACATGTGAAATATGCATATTATGTGAAAATACCCAAAGTAATTGGGTAATGTGTTGTGAATGCAAAAATGAGATATATGTAATAATGAAATGAATTGATATTGATAAAAGCGAGAAAAGTGAGAAAAATGAGAAAGATGTGAAAAATGAGAAAAGTGAGAAAAAAAATGTGAAAATAAGGCAATGTGCCTAGATTGAATATGTGAAAATGAGAAATAGACTAATAATGAGAAATATGAATAAATTGTGTGCCTAGTATGTTATTCCATTTTCAGAGTTCTGGATTTGGCGGCATGCCTTTGATTGCCTACGGGCTATAGGCTGGAATGGTGAAAAGACTGGGTCGTAAGCCAGGCCAACTGATAAATATGATGTTTTTGGGGTGAAAAGACTGGGTTGTAAGCCTCAAAAACTGTAGCAGTCTAGCCGGGTTGAAGACCAAGATACTGGGGCCTAAGGGTCTAGCCGGGTTGAGGTCCAAGAGACTGGGGCTGTTACATTATCCATGGATATATATATTGCCTACGGGGCTAGACACATGGTGTCATTATGGACCAAAGCAGTAACTCTGAAATTTGAATAGCATATTAGATCCTTTTTGGGCCCATGCATACATATAATCATGCAATTATATTTAATTCCTGTTTTTCATACCATCAATACACATTTAACATTTATTACTTTTCATTGAACAACACCATTTTCATCCCTTTTTTACATGACTTAAATTATTTATCAACTCAACACATATATATACTCTAACCATGATAATACTTCACAAAATCTTAATCACATTACTAAGGTGACATCTCTCTCACATTTATTTTTAAATGCAGTTAGTATACCATCTTTATATCCATTTGTTTACCATTCAATATTTATATATATCTCACATATTTATACATATGTCCCTTACATCCAATCATATACACATCGCCCATTAATCCCTATAAAATTTCCAAATTTCGTTATCACAAATCTCAATTTCTTGAACTAACATTACTCAATCCAATTCTCACTATTAATATTATCACATGACCTAACTTTGCACAAGTTTATCAATGCAAGAGTACTCATTCTCAACACTAATAGATATGTAGTTGTATAGGTTACAAACACGCAATACTATGCGTACATTACACTTTCAAGTGATCAACTCAATCCTTGATCACTAGCATCTTACATCCCATTATCACCTTCCAAGTAGTCAACCTTATCATGATTACTTCATCACTTGCCAACTTTTAGTTCATCAAATTACATATCTGTAAGTCATTCTTAATATGCAAAAATTTTCATTCCACATAACTCATATACGTACTATACATTAAACTTTCGATATTTAAATAATCTTTATCCAAATTCCGTTAACATTATAAATTCTCCTCTTACTACTTTGCTTAAACTTCAATTTACTCATCTCGTTTTATTAATATAAACTTAAGAAAACATCTTATATATACATACTACAAAGCAACATCAAAATATATCCTTTTTACAATCATTAAAGCTCATTTCAAAAATCCAAATGTTACACATTATCACCATTAACATGAGCTTTAACAATACTCAAGCATATTATATTCCTACCATTTAAACCACAATGTTTACATTAAATTAACAATACTAACAACACCATTTTATCTCCTTGCTTAACCCCTATCATCTTTTTTTTTTTTTAAATCTTAACTTTACATATTCAAACCTTAAGTTATCACACTTTGTCTATATCAATCAACTCATTCAATATTCCACCATACTCTCTTCATTATAATTACATATCCATCCATATTATCCATCAACAATATTTCCTCTCCCTTGCAATCCAAACATAAGCTTTATTAGAAAGAGATTCAAATAGTAGAGGAAAGATTACATACTTTGATTTTGATTTTGTTTTTAATTCATTTTTAACTTTATTTTCCTGATCATTTCTTTATATTATAATCATATTTCAAAATTTTCTTTCCTCAAGGAAACTACCATTCTTTAATTTATCACTTAAACTTACATAAATTTTTCCATCTCATTGCTTTCTTTAAATTTCCATTCATATAGAACTTCATCCACACATTATTATCCATTTCATACAATTCAATACATTTCAATTCATATAATACCACATTCGAGACCAACCTAGATGTTAATGCATATGCATGTATCAAAAATTTCATTCTTTTCATTTTCATTCATCATCATTTTTCTTTTTAAAACATTTCTTTTTAAATTTACTTAGGCCGAGAATCTCGAACCTAAGCTCTGATACCAAAATAATTGTAACACCCTCATACCCTATATAAGTACTATACATATACCTCGTATACATACAGTAAGTATATAAAGTATAAGAATGTCACTGTTCATTATAATTAAAAAAAAATCCTTACTTCTCAAAACAATCCAAATATATAGTAACAAAACATTTTAGTCAATATACAATATTAAAAAAAATTTTACATGCATGCATCACCTTCTAGTTGGTCTCGACAAACTCTTACTCTTCTTGTGGTAAAACGAAAGACTTCAGATCTACCATCTACTCACCTGCGCGATTAACACATCCGCGCTAAGCCCGAGAGCTTAGTAGTACAAATGAATAATATAAACATACAATACAGAAATTCTAACGTATATCCATATACTAACTTTAAGTACTGTTAGTTTCTTATCGTAGTTTCCCTTTTCAATTACACTTTACACATATCTCAACTAATCTCATATATTACAAACATGCATACATATCAATAACACCAACCACAATTCCATCACTACTACTCACAAGGAACATATCAATATACATATTACATAACATATTTCATAACATTTCATTTCCAATTAAGGCAATTATAGATTTCATTATTCATTCATTTCACGTTTCATAAACTACATCGAAAATCAAGACAGACCTGGGCCCAGAACACACTAATATGTTATTCAAAGTTCAGAGTTACTGCTTTGATCCATAATCACAATAATCAAGCCCGTAGGCAACATATATCATATCTCTATCCATGGATAGTGTAACAGACCCAGTCTCTTGGACCATCAACCCGACTAATCGAGAAGATCCTCAACCCGGCAAGACTGTTACTTTTCATATATTTCACATTTATAATTCATATAGTGTAACAGACCCAGTCTCTTGGACCATCAACTCAACAACTTGAGGAGATCCTCAACCCGGCTAGACTGTTACATTTCATATGTTATAGGCATGCCGTCAAATCCAGAACTCTGAAAGTTGAATTAACATATTAGACACAACTCTTTTCATTTATATCTTTGTACATTTCTTTCTCAATTCATTTCATATTCAAAACAGGCAACCATGCCTCAATTATAATTCATTTACATTCTCATAGCCAACACAATGGCTTCACATCTCATTTGATTCATCATAGCCAATCACAATGGCTTCACCTCTTATCATATTTCAATTCACATTATAGCACTTCGTCATTCAAGTATACATAAACAATTATATTGAGCATATATCTTAAATTCATCATCATATAATCAACATGTCTATTTATTTCATTTCAATCATTATTACCAACCACAATTACAATACATTTCATCATTTCTCAAAACACATTAGCACAATTCATCATTACAATATTTATCATAACAAATTGCATTGTACATACCTATTTGAATGATCTTCATATCTTTCACATCATCCAATCATAACCTTAATCAAATTATATTGACAATATAGTAATTCACTTAACACATTTACAAACAAATGTGTTAAGTCTTAATTCATGTAAATAAGTGCAATCATATAAACTTTGTACTTACCTTAAAACCAACTTACACCACTCTATACACCTACTCTTCCAAGAATCCTCAACACTTAGATTAGGGCAATTCAACCTCTTCACAACCTAATCCAAAAGGAATATTAGCAAAATGACCATATGAATAGTAAATTCTGGTTTTAGACTAAATTTTATCCTTATTTTGAAAATTTGTATAAAATAATATACTTGACTAAAAACTCTAACATTTTTACAGAACTTAATTTTACATCTTAAAATCATTCCTTTAAAATTTCAGATCAAACTGAACACAAAATCTTGGTCAAATAGTTCACCCAAACAGACTGCCCCAATTGCCCTGCATCCTGGCAGCAGTTCTAAACTTTGTGAATTCCATAAATTAAATTCAATCAACTTGGTTCCAAATTATTTTTCTCAAATACTAGACTCATTAAGCAACAACATATCCAAAATTCAATTGAATATAATTTTTCTACATTTTATTAAAAATCCCGAAATATAGCTGTCTCAGTTAAGGTACCTGCTGGAACAGGTCTAATAAAAATAATCTTTCCAAAATCATAACCATTCCAAAATCGAATCAACATATTTTTCAGTCATTCTAGACTCATATAGGCACAACATATCAAAAATTCACTTCAGGAACATTTTTATATATTTAATTAAAAATCATACAAGTCACAGCCTTTACTAGTTGTAAAACAGAAAGAAATTCCACTAAACACAACTCTTGCTCTTCAATCACCAACACCAACCTAATTAAATCAAACATACTCCAACATACTACAATAATACAACCCTAATTTCAATTATCAACAATCAAACCTTCATACAACTTCAAATAAACCAAAGAAATCAAGAAAGAGAACTTACTTGGATTCTTAGCCAAATCTTCACTATCCACTTGAAATCCTTAAGTATTTGGTGTAAATAAAAGCAAAATCACCTCCTTCTCTCTCTAGCTTCTCTCTCTCTCTCTCCCTCGACCAAAAAGAAGAAGAAGAAGAAGAACACGTTTTTCCTTTTCTTCTCTTCTTATTCTTATCTCAAATATATATATAATAATAATAATAATAATAATAATAATAATAACAATAATAATAAAAACAATAAATCTCCACCACACACTCTCTTCCAACCTTTGACTTTCTTTTTTCTTTTTCTTTTTGTCCTTATCATCATAATTATTAATTAATTAATTATAAAAATATATACATAACTCACTTTCCCTACACCACTTTATATCCCATGTATATGTGATGTATATGTATATATCTTTTATATGGTATTTATATTCCCATATTTCCTTATATATATATCATCTTATAATATTTCCCCTTTTTACTTCCATTAAACATATACATTAAATCCAAATATAACAATAACTCCAAAACTTTTAGGGTATATTTTGGGATATTACAATTCTCTCCCCCTTAAATAATTTCGTCCTCGAAATTATCCAGCACAATAACAATTCATTTATAACAAAACACCATCTTAATTCATATGAAGATAATCGTATTCTTACATTATGATTTCATCAAATTACATAACTTTTACTCTTCCACTTTTAGTCAATCATCTTTTCCCAATTCACAACTCATCATTATATAGCTATATTTATCTTATTACTTTTTCAACAAAACACCCAAAATAACTCATTACATTTCAAAGAAATTTTCTTTTATACAATAATCAAATCATCTTATAATCTATAAATATACCATTCATCTATTACATTCAAGATATTTATCACTTCATCTTTTTATAGGCAATCTCTTAACTTTAATCTTGGAAATTATTGAATTAAATCTTACTATAGATTATCCTGTTATTACAATCACTTTTGAAAATAACCACTTATCAAACCTTGATTGATAACAATATTTTCATTTCTTATACTTAAATCCCTCTTTACCATGTTTTTCACTTAATATTAATATCAATACAATCTTTATAAACTTACTTTACAGATAATCAACCTTTTTCCTTTCATTATCTTTAATAACTGATATATCATAATTCATTCATGTATCATCATATCACTTCATATATACATTATCATATATATCTTATACTCTTAGCATAACTATACATATTAAATCTCGATAATAATTCACAATCTTAATGAATTCTAGATCAATTGATCTAGCTGTCATAAAATAACAACATTTCAATCTTATTCCATTCAAACCAACCATTAACTTATTTAAGCTTATCATCACATATCAATATACATAACACAATTCTATTAGGTCAAACTCATTCTCAACTTCTAATCCCTTAGGATCCATCTGTTCGACTCCTTACTAACAAATCACTTCAAATTATCTTTCAATATTCATATATATCTTCTGCTTTCAATAATAGCAGTGCAATCTCCCATAATTCTCATAATTCTCTCATACTATAATTATTACCCATAGTTCATTCACTTAACATTGTTTCCATCAATTAATTCATCTTATAACAAAAATATATTCAGTATCATTTTCAATCACATTTCATAAATTTCTCCCATTTATCATATTCTCACATTATCATACCATTACTATGTTTACATAATCACTTTTTATTCATTCTTCACAATTCAAGACATTTACACGGTTCTCTTCTCTATCCATATTTTTCATAATTATAAACAAATTTCTAACATAGAATTGATAAGATACCACTTTACCAATCACAACTCCTAACCATATTTCTTGAAACAAAATTATCAATCTCACCCACATAATACTACAATCATATCACCTTAGGCCCAAATCTGCTGATAACAAAATTAACCAGCCAATTACACTAAACAAATTATATAGCCAGAGTATATTAATAGTCACATATGTAGTTTATAAATCAATATTGTTCCTCTATTATTCTTCTTCAAACATTTTCAACTATCTCAAAAGTTGACATAATTCAACTTTGTCTCCAAAATAATTTGTTCTTGATCATATGATTATCATTAGCCTAACTCACATCAACAATATTACTTAAAACACTTATGTGTACAACATTCAATCATATACAAACTTTATACAACTTCCATTTCTAACCTATCTCTTATAAAACTTTTCATACATTATACTTTCCATCTTTATTAAACACATATACATATAATATATTTCCACAAGCATAATCCTTCAACTAGAAAGCATTATATGATAGTCTAGCTCAGTTATTATCATAACAATTTCATCGTCCAGTGTTACTCGAGTCCTTTTTCACTTTCCATTTCAATCCATAGTCTAACTCTTCACAAATCAAAACTTAATTTCTCATAGATCCACTAATACATGCCATATCATTCTTCATACCACTATACAAATAATTATACCACATTCACATTCATAGGTCACGTTCACAATGTGACTTGCTTTCATATTTCTTACACTTTACAATTATATTCATATCAAATAGCTCATTCCACACTTTCTATACATGTATACATATAATCATGCAATTATATTTAATTCCTGTTTTTCATACCATCAATACACATTTAACATTTATTACTTTTCATTGAACAACACCATTTTCATCCCTTTTTTACATAACTTAAATTATTTATCAACTCAACACATATATATACTCTAACCATGATAATACTTCACAAAATCTTAATCACATTACTAAGGTGACATCTCTCTCACATTTATTTTTAAATGCAGTTAGTATACCATCTTTATATCCATTTGTTTACCATTCAATATTTATATATATCTCACATATTTATACATATGTCCCTTACATCCAATCATATACACATCGCCCATTAATCCCTATAAAATTTCCAAATTTCGTTATCACAAATCTCAATTTCTTGAACTAACATTGCTCAATCCAATTCTCACTATTAATATTATCACATGACCTAACTTTGCACAAGTTTATCAATGCAAGAGTACTCATTCTCAACACTAATAGATATGTAGTTGTATAGGTTACAAACACGCAATACTATGCGTACATTACACTTTCAAGTGATCAACTCAATCCTTGATCACTAGCATCTTACATCCCATTATCACCTTCCAAGTAGTCAACCTTATCATGATTACTTCATCACTTGCCAACTTTTAGTTCATCAAATTACATATCTGTAAGTCATTCTTAATATGCAAAAATTTTCATTCCACATAACTCATATACGTACTATACATTAAACTTTCGATATTTAAATAATCTTTATCCAAATTCCGTTAACATTATAAATTCTCCTCTTACTACTTTGCTTAAACTTCAATTTACTCATCTCGTTTTATTAATATAAACTTAAGAAAACATCTTATATATACATACTACAAAGCAACATCAAAATATATCCTTTTTACAATCATTAAAGCTCATTTCAAAAATCCAAATGTTACACATTATCACCATTAACATGAGCTTTAACAATACTCAAGCATATTATATTCCTACCATTTAAACCACAATGTTTACATTAAATTAACAATACTAACAACACCATTTTATCTCCTTGCTTAACCCCTATCATCTTTTTTTTTTTTAATCTTAACTTTACATATTCAAACCTTAAGTTATCACACTTTGTTTATATCAATCAACTCATTCAATATTCCACCATACTCTCTTCATTATAATTACATATCCATCCATATTATCCATCAACAATATTTCCTCTCCCTTGCAATCCAAACATAAGCTTTATTAGAAAGAGATTCAAATAGTAGAGGAAAGATTACATACTTTGATTTTGATTTTGCTTTTAATTCATTTTTAACTTTATTTTCCTGATCATTTCTTTATATTATAATCATATTTCAAAATTTTCTTTCCTCAAGGAAACTACCATTCTTTAATTTATCACTTAAACTTACATAAATTTTTCCATCTCATTGCTTTCTTTAAATTTCCATTCATATAGAACTTCATCCACACATTATTATCCATTTCATACAATTCAATACATTTCAATTCATATAATACCACATTCGAGACCAACCTAGATGTTAATGCATATGCATGTATCAAAAATTTCATTCTTTTCATTTTCATTCATCATCATTTTTCTTTTTAAAACATTTCTTTTTAAATTTACTTAGGTCGAGAATCTCGAACCTAAGCTCTGATACCAAAATAATTGTAACACCCTCATACCCTATATAAGTACTATACATATACCTCATATACATACAGTAAGTATATAAAGTATAAGAATGTCACTGTTCATTATAATTAAAAAAAAATCCTTACTTCTCAAAACAATCCAAATATATAGTAACAAAACATTTTAGTCAATATACAATATTAAAAAAAATTTTACATGCATGCATCACCTTCTAGTTGGTCTCGACAAACTCTTACTCTTCTTGTGGTAAAACGAAAGACTTCAGATCTACCATCTACTCACCTGCGCGATTAACACATCCGCGCTGAGCCCGAGAGCTTAGTAGTACAAATGAATAATATAAACATACAATACAGAAATTCTAACGTATATCCATATACTAACTTTAAGTACTGTTAGTTTCTTATCGTAGTTTCCCTTTTCAATTACACTTTACACATATCTCAACTAATCTCATATATTACATACATGCATACATATCAATAACACCAACCACAATTCCATCACTACTACTCACAAGGAACATATCAATATACATATTACATAACATATTTCATAACATTTCATTTCCAATTAAGGCAATTATAGATTTCATTATTCATTCATTTCACGTTTCATAAACTACATCGAAAATCAAGACAGACCTGGGCCCAGAACACACTAATATATATCATATCTCTATCCATGGATAGTGTAACAGACCCAGTCTCTTGGACCATCAACCCGACTAATCGAGAAGATCCTCAACCCGGCAAGACTGTTACTTTTCATATATTTCACATTTATAATTCATACAGTGTAACAGACCCAGTCTCTTGGACCATCAACTCAACAACTTGAGGAGATCCTCAACCCGGCTAGACTGTTACATTTCATATGTTATAGGCATGCCGTCAAATCCAGAACTCTGAAAGTTGAATTAACATATTAGACACAACTCTTTTCATTTATATCTTTGTACATTTCTTTCTCAATTCATTTCATATTCAAAACAGGCAACCATGCCTCAATTATAATTCATTTACATTCTCATAGCCAACACAATGGCTTCACATCTCATTTGATTCATCATAGCCAATCACAATGGCTTCACCTCTTATCATATTTCAATTCACATTATAGCACTTCATCATTCAAGTATACATAAACAATTATATTGAGCATATATCTTAAATTCATCATCATATAATCAACATGTCTATTTATTTCATTTCAATCATTATTACCAACCACAATTACAATACATTTCATCATTTCTCAAAACACATTAGCACAATTCATCATTACAATATTTATCATAACAAATTGCATTGTACATATGTTTAGGTCATTTTTATACTAGTTTTTAGTATAATTTTATGTGTGTTTTAGTTAATGTTTTGATTGATTTTTGTTTTAAGTTTGTTTATTGTGTTTGTTTTTAGGTTTGAGAGTAAAAACACCCTTGGAAGATCAAAACAGTCAAAAACAGAGCAAAAATGAAGAAACAGTAAGAGACACACCCAGAGACACGGCCAAGTCTCTGGCCGTGTCTCATCTGATGAGCAAAACCAAAGAACAGAGCAAGAAAGAGCAAAATTGAAGGCAGGAGAGGACACATGCAAGGGACACGGCCGTGTCCCTCCAATGAAGCCCAGACACGGCCAAGTCACTCTGACTTGGCCGTGTCTCACCAAATGCCAAAGGAAAAGAAGAACCAAATCTTCACAGAAGTGAACACAGGGAAGGGACACGGCCGTGTCACCTGGCCGTGTCCCTCCAAAAGGCACTCACACGGCCAAGTCACCTCTGACTTGGCCGTGTCCCTCATGAACCAAACGCGCAGCGATTTTAAAGCGTACGTTTCGTATAAAAGGAAGGAGAAGTTGAGAGAGAGGGACATCGAGGGTTTGGTGAACGAAAATTAGAGAGAAGAAAGGGAGGCACACCAACTTGGGATGAGGAGAGAGTGACACTCTCCTTGTCCCTCATCTTCATCCTCCATCTTCATCTTCTCCATCTTCCATTGATAGATCTTTAAGGTTCTTTGGGATAATTTGGGTTATAAGCCATCAAAGGTTGAAGAAGCTTCATGGAAAATATTGGTGACTTGAGAAAGCTCCTTTCTATCTTCCAAAGGCAAATCAATTGAAGAGTTGGTGACTTGAGAAAGCTCCATCCACATTGCAAGGGGAATCAACCATTGAAGAGGCTTGAGTTCTTCATCATACATTGAGTGGAGCTAGAGGAAGATTAGCAATCCTACTCTTAGCATCTTCACAAGGGGTTTTTCTATTCTCTCTTTTAATTCATTTTTATTGTCATTGATGTATTAAGATATTGATATTACAATGAACAATTTGTATTTGATTTGTATTGAGTTGAATGAATGTTTGAATTTGATGATGTTGAGCTAAATACCCATGCTTAGGGTTTGTAGTATATTTGATTGAATGCTTTAATTTGATATTTCCATTGATTACCTTGTTTTTGGTTGATTGCATTGGATTGTATGCTAGGTTAATAGATTAGCTACCTATTGATCTCTAGATATTGAATGAAGGACCGAGAGGTGAAATTTGGTATCAGAATTATGCAATTGACTACCCTATGAATGAATTAGAAATATAAGTTCTAGGGTTTCATTAATTTGATAATGTGAAATAATTGGTTATTGCTAATTCATGAATGTGAGAACTAATGGATTGGTAATTGATTAATTAACCTTAAGGAACAAATTAATTACAAGGCTATAATGGATAATTGAGAATTGAGCTTTGATTGAATGGACCTATAACCCTAGGCACTTTCCCAAGAACTGAATTGATCTTGTGCACTTATCACACACTTCAACCCTATTCTTCTTAATCTTAGGTTTTAATTGTTCTTTAGCATTTCAAACAACAAACTTTCATTTTTAATTTAAATTGTCTATCAAGCTATTACGAACCACACCTTCTTGGGGAAACGACCTTGGGGCAATCACCATTGCTATAGCTACCTCGTATACTTGCGAGTGATGCTTTGTAGTAGTGTTAATTTGAGCGCAACAAGTTTTTGGCGCCGTTGCCGGGGAAGGCTGTCGCAGTAGTAATAGTTTGATTTTTCTTTTCATTGTTTGTTTATTTTCTGTGAATTGTTTGTTTGTTTTATTTTTCTTTCAATTTAATTATTTATTTATTTTATTTAAGTTGCTAAGTGCCTTGTTTAAATATGCAATTTCCAAGGTACGCAGGGGTTTATAATGATAACCCAGACTCTGACATGGCACGGCAATTAGCAGAATTAACGAACCAACTTAAGATGCTAAGTGCCAGAGGACAAACACCTATGCCTACTCGTGAAGTATGTTCGCCATGTGGCATTGCAGGACACAGCGCAAACATGTGTTCATTTGGTTATGGACAATATCAAGAGAGGCAAGAGGAAGAATATGCTTATGAAAGTTTCCAGCAAAGGGGTAGAAGTAACCTATATTCCAATCCTTGTAATCCAAATTGGAGAAACTACCCGAATTTTTCTTGGGAAAACCAGCAGCACATTCCACCTCCAAATTTTTTTCAACCTCACCAAAGAAGTTCTTACTCTCAAGAACAATATTCAAATCAAGATTTCCTTAAGAAGTCCACTTTGGAAGATAGTTTGAATGCCTTCATTCAAATTAGTGCACAAAATCAAATTCAATACAAGACATCCAAAGTGGAAGATGATTTGACTGCTTATATTCAAATTAGCACAGAAATTCAGGAAAGAAGCAATGAGAGGTTAGATTCTTTGGAGGAAACATTGAAGAGGGTGGAAATGCAACTTGGGCAACTGGCACATCAACTCCAAGAACACCAAGAGGAGGAATTTCCTAGTCAATTGGAGCAAATAGAGGTAATCATAAATTTTAAGAATGAACAGGTGATATATAACGATTTTTGTGATTCCTTTGATGCAGGAACTAACAATGAAGAAGATGGCGAGGAAATTCAATCAAACATAGTGGAGTTAATTCAATCAAAGGAGGAGGAGAACTTGGAAGCATCGACTTCGGAAAAATTGCATGAACCTCCAAATCCTTGTATGCCACCAATCCCATTCCCAAGTAAGCTAAATGCAGAGAAACAAGGTATGCAACTTTTTGAACTCCATGATATGCCCTATAGTGAAGATAGTGTAGATAAGCTTGAGGTGGCCATGACCATAGAAGTAGAGCCTAATTCTTCCAATTTAGAAATTGATGAGAGCAATTTACTATTAAAAATGAGATTGTTGAGGGGGAGTTTCAAATTGATAAAGAGGATAAAGAAGTGATTCAACCAAACTTGGTTGAACTTAAAAAGACCCTTAGAATTATGAAAGATGTTTTGGTTGGGGATTACAGTATGCAACAAATTATAATCTCTCCCACCCTTGGTGGTGAGAATGAGCAAAAACCATATATAACCATGTTGCAAACTGAAATATGGTCTTATCATGTCCCTATAGCATTAGTGAATCAAGCTAAGACAACCCCAATATGTTTTTTTTGGACAACTGCTCTCCTAAGAATGCTACCTAGGCTTTTCCTTACATTGGGCACATTTCAAAGTTGCATGGTGTTCATCCTCTCATTCATGGGCTCCAATTGCATTATGGGTGGAAGGAGCCCCACACATCGTATATGGGAACGATGGAAATCAGGTATCATCTAAACTCTCTCTGTAGTATGCATGCTCACATTGAGGACAATGTGAATTTTTAAGTGTGGGGTGCATTTGGTGTTTTATGTTTTTACTTTTAATTGCATTTTGTTTAGGTTTTAGTTACTGTTTTTAATGTTTTTCATTGAATAAATGAGTTTTAGAAAGTTCAATTGTTATAAAAATTGTTGATAGATGACCTTTGAATTTTTGAAACATGAAATTGAGAATTGAGTAGAATTGGTGCTTATTGTCAATTTTGTTGGTTTTTCTTTGCATTGCCATTAACCTAGTGAGGAATTGAGCCATCAACTTATTATTCTTGTTGTGGGTGAACATCTTTGATTGGTGAATTGCTAGAACTTGCTTTGAAATACATTTTAAGATTACATAAAATTTTCAATTTGGCATCAAGATGATTAAGGCAATTAGGTGAATCCACTTTGGTTTAAAAGACCAACCCTATATTCATCCTTAGTTAGCCAATTTTGAGCTTATTTTATTTTCCTTTTCTTTCTTTTTCACAACACCATTAGCTTGGACCTTGTTGTTTAACTTTTACCCTTTCATTAGGTCAAGAGCATTTTAAGAGCGTTTATGACCGAGTGTTGTGTTGAATTAAGTGTGGGGTTAAATTTAGTAGGTTTAAGATTGCAAAGCAAAATAAAAACTTGTACACAAACTTGTGTACAAGAAAAAGAAAAAAAATAAGAAAAAAATAAAAAAATAAAAAAAATGAGAAAGAGAAAAAGAAAAAATATATATATATATATATAATAAGAATAATTGTTGTTCTTGTTGAAAGGGTTGGAATGAATCATTGTAATATGTAACAAGTGAGTTCCTTGGAAAAGCTCTTTAATGTCAATGGGAATATGAGAGGAAGGTGTTTTGGGATTGTTAGTTATACATATGATCGGTTACTTCATTCTTGAAGTGCTCTTGAACTTAATGATTAAGCTCACATTTCCTAAATGCCATGCCTTTACCTTAGCCCCATTACAACCAAAATAAAGACCTTTTGATTGATGCTTGATTGTTATTTTGTGGTGGAGATTTGATTGATAAGCAAGCCTATGGAAATAATCTTTCATTGATTGTTATGAGTGTAAACACCACCATGATCAAACACTTGAAAGAGTTGGTGAGGGAGTGACAATATTGGTTTTGCATGGAAACCACTTAATTGCATGAGTGTCAATTTTGTTTGATTCAATATTGATTGTGAATTTAGGGATAAGGAGGTCTTGATGCATCTTTATAACTCTTGAACTTAACAAAATTCATCTAGTTAGTGTGTTTTGATTTTAGTCTTGCTTGGGGACAAGCAAGGAGTTAAGTGTGGGGTAGTTGTTTAGGTCATTTTTATACTAGTTTTTAGTATAATTTTATGTGTGTTTTAGTTAATGTTTTGATTGATTTTTGTTTTAAGTTTGTTTATTGTGTTTGTTTTTAGGTTTGAGAGTAAAAACACCCTTGGAAGATCAAAACAGTCAAAAACAGAGCAAAAATGAAGAAACAGTAAGAGACACACCCAAAGACACGGCCAAGTCTCTGGCCGTGTCTCATCTGATGAGCAAAACCAAAGAACAGAGCAAGAAAGAGCAAAATTGAAGGCAGGAGAGGACACATGCAAGGGACACGGCCGTGTCACCTGGCCGTGTCCCTCCAATGAAGCCCAGACACGGCCAAGTCACTCTGACTTGGCCGTGTCTCACCAAATGCCAAAGGAAAAGAAGAACCAAATCTTCACAGAAGTGAACACAGGGAAGGGACACGGCCGTGTCACCTGGCCGTGTCCCTCCAAAAGGCACTCACACGGCCAAGTCACCTCTGACTTGGCCGTGTCCCTCATGAACCAAACGCGCAGCGATTTTAAAGCGTACGTTTCGTATAAAAGGAAGGAGAAGTTGAGAGAGAGGGACATCGAGGGTTTGGTGAACGAAAATTAGAGAGAAGAAAGGGAGGCACACCAACTTGGGATGAGGAGAGAGTGACACTCTCCTTGTCCCTCATCTTCATCCTCCATCTTCATCTTCTCCATCTTCCATTGATAGATCTTTAAGGTTCTTTGGGATAATTTGGGTTATAAGCCATCAAAGGTTGAAGAAGCTTCATGGAAAATATTGGTGACTTGAGAAAGCTCCTTTCTATCTTCCAAAGGCAAATCAATTGAAGAGTTGGTGACTTGAGAAAGCTCCATCCACATTGCAAGGGGAATCAACCATTGAAGAGGCTTGAGTTCTTCATCATACATTGAGTGGAGCTAGAGGAAGATTAGCAATCCTACTCTTAGCATCTTCACAAGGGGTTTTTCTATTCTCTCTTTTAATTCATTTTTATTGTCATTGATGTATTAAGATATTGATATTACAATGAACAATTTGTATTTGATTTGTATTGAGTTGAATGAATGTTTGAATTTGATGATGTTGAGCTAAATACCCATGCTTAGGGTTTGTAGTATATTTGATTGAATGCTTTAATTTGATATTTCCATTGATTACCTTGTTTTTGGTTGATTGCATTGGATTGTATGCTAGGTTAATAGATTAGCTACCTATTGATCTCTAGATATTGAATGAAGGACCGAGAGGTGAAATTTGGTATCAGAATTATGCAATTGACTACCCTATGAATGAATTAGAAATATAAGTTCTAGGGTTTCATTAATTTGATAATGTGAAATAATTGGTTATTGCTAATTCATGAATGTGAGAACTAATGGATTGGTAATTGATTAATTAACCTTAAGGAACAAATTAATTACAAGGCTATAATGGATAATTGAGAATTGAGCTTTGATTGAATGGACCTATAACCCTAGGCACTTTCCCAAGAACTGAATTGATCTTGTGCACTTATCACACACTTCAACCCTATTCTTCTTAATCTTAGGTTTTAATTGTTCTTTAGCATTTCAAACAACAAACTTTCATTTTTAATTTAAATTGTCTATCAAGCTATTACGAACCACACCTTCTTGGGGAAACGACCTTGGGGCAATCACCATTGCTACAGCTACCTCGTATACTTGCGAGTGATGCTTTGTAGTAGTGTTAATTTGAGCGCAACAACATACCTATTTGAATGATCTTCATATCTTTCACATCATCCAATCATAACCTTAATCAAATTATATTGACAATATAGTAATTCACTTAACACATTTACAAACAAATGTGTTAAGTCTTAATTCATGTAAATAAGTGCAATCATATAAACTTTGTACTTACCTTAAAACCAACTTACACCACTCTATACACCTACTCTTCCAAGAATCCTCAACACTTAGATTAGGGCAATTCAACCTCTTCACAACCTAATCCAAAAGGAATATTAGCAAAATGACCATATGAATAGTAAATTCTGGTTTTAGACTAAATTTTATCCTTATTTTGAAAATTTGTATAAAATAATATACTTGACTAAAAACTCTAACATTTTTACAGAACTTAATTTTACATCTTAAAATCATTCCTTTAAAATTTCAGATCAAACTGAACACAAAATCTTGGTCAAATAGTTCACCCAAACAGACTGCCCCAATTGCCCTGCATCCTGGCAGCAGTTCTAAACTTTGTGAATTCCATAAATTAAATTCAATCAACTTGGTTCCAAATTATTTTTCTCAAATACTAGACTCATTAAGCAACAACATATCCAAAATTCAATTGAATATAATTTTTCTACATTTTATTAAAAATCCCGAAATATAGCTGTCTCAGTTAAGGTACCTGCTGGAACAGGTCTAATAAAAATAATCTTTCCAAAATCATAACCATTCCAAAATCGAATCAACATATTTTTCAGTCATTCTAGACTCATATAGGCACAACATATCAAAAATTTACTTCAGGAACATTTTTTTATATTTAATTAAAAATCATACAAGTCACAGCCTTTACTAGTTGTAAAACAGAAAGAAATTCCACTAAACACAACTCTTGCTCTTCAATCACCAACACCAACCTAATTAAATCAAACATACTCCAACATACTACAATAATACAACCCTAATTTCAATTATCAACAATCAAACCTTCATACAACTTCAAATAAACCAAAGAAATCAAGAAAGAGAACTTACTTGGATTCTTAGCCAAATCTTCACTATCCACTTGAAATCCTTAAGTATTTGGTGTAAATAAAA
Organism: Garcia nutans; assembly: GCA_947685225.1. Classification (NCBI taxonomy): domain Eukaryota; kingdom Viridiplantae; phylum Streptophyta; class Magnoliopsida; order Malpighiales; family Euphorbiaceae; genus Garcia; species Garcia nutans. The sequence goes on along the minus strand of CANTUV010000003.1, from coordinate 5,665,947 downwards.
GCAAAATCACCTCCTTCTCTCTCTAGCTTCTCTCTCTCTCTCTCCCTCGACCAAAAAGAAGAAGAAGAAGAAGAACACGTTTTTCCTTTTCTTCTCTTCTTATTCTTATCTCAAATATATATATAATAATAATAATAATAATAATAATAATAATAACAATAATAATAAAAACAATAAATCTCCACCACACACTCTCTTCCAACCTTTGACTTTCTTTTCTCTTTTTCTTTTTGTCCTTATCATCATAATTATTAATTAATTAATTATAAAAATATATACATAACTCACTTTCCCTACACCACTTTATATCCCATGTATATGTGATGTATATGTATATATCTTTTATATGGTATTTATATTCCCATATTTCCTTATATATATATCATCTTATAATATTTCCCCTTTTTACTTCCATTAAACATATACATTAACTCCAAATATAACAATAACTCCAAAACTTTTAGGGTATATTTTGGGATATTACAGAGATGGTGATTTGAAATTAAACTGGTCGGGTCTAGACTTGTAGTTGACCTTGTTGAGTTGCTATCGAGATTAGAAACACTGCCAGCAGCATGTATATATTTTTATGTTATTGTACATTTTTTAGTTTTATGCATAATATATTATGTTTTGGATTTTACGTATTGTATATTATAAAGAATGTTTGGGTCAATGTATTTGAAATGGGAAAGTAAGTGTGTTTTAAATTATATATCTATATGTATAAATGTTTGAGAAACTTGGTGAAATTGAGAAGTATGGTTGAGATGGTGATTTGAAATTATTTGGGAGTGTTTTCTTTTTTGCAAGTTGTGTTTTAATAAATTTTGGGATATCCAAATTACGGACAAAACTCTGGCGAATTTTCCCAGAAATTTTTATGTATATTATTTATTTTGGGTTCTTATAACAAGTAAAGAATATTTGTATTCTATTTAATTTTTATATATTTAGAATTTGAAATTTTAAATTGAAAATGTGAAAAAAATTTTATTAAACTGGTCGGTGACATTTTTGTACCGTATATGCATATTTTACATATGCTGGAAATATGTATTGTACGTATATAGGGTACAAGGGTGTTACATTTGTTTTGGTATCAGAGCCTAGGTTTGAGGTTCTCGACTTAGGTGGAATGATAGAGAGAGAAAATGGGAGATTTTAAAATAGTTTTTAATTGTAATACATGCATTGGCACTGGCAGTTTCAGATCTTTGATATAATATTTTCTGCTTTGTTTGCAGATATAGGTAGTTATCGCGTTTTGGCCGCATCAGGCTACTTAGGGTAGTGTAGAGAGTGTGGCTCCAGATGATGGTAGAGATGGAGCTAGAGTTGTATATGCTGGTGAGGCGTCTGTTTCTATGCCTGTGAGACCAGCAGCTGATGAGGTTCTGCCTGGCTGGGTATGACATATGGTAGAGTTGTTGAGGCAGGCTCCAATTCCGCAGCCGCCACAACCACAGCCACAGCAGCAGTTGCCGGTGAGGCAGTATGATAAACTAAAAAGGTATGGAGCTGAGGACTTTGTTAGTCCTATAGACCCTGCTATAGCAGAGCAGTGGCTAGACCGGGTTCAGAGGATATTTATTCAGTTACAGGCTAGTCCAGAAGAGAAGTTTGATTATGCCAAATCTCTTCTGCAGAGAGATGCATATAATTGGTGGAAGACGGTTCCACATGCTCTGGATGATCCACCGGTCCTGACCTATGATGATTTCCTGCGGAAATTTGAGCAAAAGTATACTCCAAGAGAGTATAAAAATGCAAAGAAGATGGAGTTCCTGAGTCTGAGACAGGATACCAGGACAGTGACCGAGTGTGAGATCGAGTTTATTTGGTTGAGTCACTATGCTGGTGGGATCATTTCTGACGAGTTTGACAGGTACAGAAGGTTTGAGGAGGGATTGAGACCCTCTATCATGTGCATCATTGTAGGCTCTTGGTATCAGGATTTTTCCCAGTTAGTTGCAACTGCCAGGAGTGTTGAGAGGGCACAGAGTCTTGCAGCAGCTGCAAGGGTTGAGGAGACCAGAGTTAGGAGACCCCAGAGTGAGGCAGGGTCTTCATCAGTGAAGAGAGGTCGAGGGGGACATTTTCAGAGGTTTAGTAGGAGTCAGGGGCAGTTTGACATGTCAGTATAGCAGAGACGGAGACCTGCAGTTTTAGTGGCTAGTGCTCTGACTCCAGTGGCTCAAAGATCTACTCCACCTACTTGCGTTCATTGTGGTAGAGTACATGGAGGTGTCTGCTGGTGGAGAGGTGCTTCGGGAGTGTGTTTTAGATGTGGGTCATCAGACTATTTTATCAGAGATTGTCTCGAGCCACCAGAGGTTAGGCAAGCAGACACTGTAGCTTCTCGACCCAATGTCAGAGGGGGTCGTGGTGGTAGAATTTTTAGTAGAGGTGGTAGACCTGGGTTTTGTCAGAGAGGAGGCTCTACATCTGGAGGCAGTAGGCCAGATGAGGCTGGGCCATCTCAACGGGTTTATGTGATGCAGAGGCAGCCAGATGCTTTAGCCGTCATTGCGAGTATATTTTCTTTCTTTGGTATTTCAGTCCTTGCTCTATTAGATCCTGGATCTACGCATTCATACATAAGTGCTTCTATCTTGCCTGTGACTGAATTGCATTCTGAGTCCGTAGGATTTGGACGCCTTTTAGGGAATATGATCTAATTTTAGGCATGGATTGGTTATCCAAGCATGGGGCTGTGGTAGACTGTCAGAAGAAATGTGTTACTTTGAGAACACGTGATGGTAGGGATGTTATAATATCTAGTGAGCAGAGGTATCTTTCATCTGTGTTTGTTTCAGCTGTTTCAGCTGGGAGGATGATTCAGAAGGGATGTGAGGCTTATCTTACTCATGTTGTAGATACTAGAGTAGTGGGATCTCTGCTTGAAAGTATATCCACAGTTGCTGAGTTTCCAAATGTTTTCCCTGATGAGTTGCCAAGGGTACCTCCTGAGAGAGAAGTGGAGTTTGGTATCGATTTGTTGCCTGGTACCACTCCTATCTCTATTACCCCTTATCGGATGGCACCTGTTGAGTTGAGATAGTTGAAAGTGTAGTTGCATGAGTTATTAGATAAAGGGTTTATCCACCCTAGTGTGTCCCCGTGGGGACGCATGTGTTGTTTGTGAAGAAGAAGGATGGCACCATGAGATTGTGTATTGATTATAGGCAGTTGAATAAGGTGACCATCAAGAACAAGTATCGTTTGCCTTGGATAGATGATCTCTTTGATCAGTTAAAGGGAGCAGCAGTATTCTCTAAGATTGATCTGAGATCAGGGTACCATCAGTTGAGAGTCAGAGAAGTGGATGTACCCAAGACAACTTTTCGTACGAGGTATGGGCATTATGAGTTTCTAGTGATGCCCTTTGGATTGACGAATGCACCAGCAGCTTTTATGGATTTGATGAATAGGGTATTCAGACCATATTTAGATCAGTTTGTGGTGGTCTTCATTGATGACATCTTGGTGTATTCGCGTAATGAGGAGGATCATGATAGACATTTGCGGATCGTATTGCAGACTCTGAGAGAGAAGCAGTTGTATGCTAAGCTATCTAAGTGTGAGTTCTGGCTCAATCAGGTAGCTTTTCTCTGTCATGTGGTTTCAACAGAGGGTATTAGAGTTGATCCGAGTAAAATTGAGGCTATCTTGAATTGGAGTCCACCAAAGACTGTGACAGAGGTTAGAAGTTTTCTGGGATTGGCAGGCTATTATCGTCGATTTGTGAAGGGTTTTTCTATAATAGCTACACCACTCACCAGATTACTTTTGAAAGGAGTTAAATTTGTGTGGACTGATCGGTGTCAGAAGAGTTTTGAGCAGCTGAGGGAGATGTTAACTCAGGCTCCTGTCCTTACCCTGCCTGTGGAAGGAAAACCATATGTGATATATAGTGATGCTTCACACAATGGTTTAGGTTGTGTTTTGATGCAGGAGGATAGAGTCATAGCTTATGCTTCGCGGCAGTTGAAGCCACATAAGCTTAATTATCCGACGCATGATTTGGAGTTGGCAGCCATAGTTTTTGCTCTGAAGATTTGTCGACATTATCTTTATGGGGAGAAGTGTTTTATTTATTCATATCACAAAAGTTTGAAATACCTGGGTGTTCAGAGAGAGTTGAATCTTTGGCAGAGACGGTGGTTAGAGTTGATTAAAGACTACGACTATTTGATTGATTATCATCCTAGTAAGGCAAATGTTGTTGCTGATGCCTTGAGTCGAATGTCTTGGCTGGTTTGACTGCTTATTCGCTCTCGTTGCTTGTTGAGTTGAGAGCGTTGCATGCTAGATTTGAATCTTCTGATGATGGTGCTCTGATGGCTCAGTTGCAGTTGAGGTAAGTCTTGTTGGATCATATTAGGGAGGCTCAGTTAGCAGATGAGAGAATTCAGAAAATTGTGTTGATTTATTAGAAGGGAGAGAGTCGAGACTTTTATGTGAGGGATGATAGCAGTTTATGGTACAAAGATAGATTGTGTATTCCTGATGATGCATAATTGAAAAGAATGATATTAGAGGAAGCACATCAGTCACTTTTTGCTATGCACCCTGGGAGTACCAAGATGTATCAGGACTTGAAGTGACATTATTGGTGGTCAGGTATGAAGAGGGACATAGCAGAGTTTGTATCCAGATGTCTCACTTGCCAGAAAGTGAAGGCTGAGCACCAAGTTCCTTCAGGGTTGCTCTAACCTTTATCAGTGCCAGAGTGAGAATGGGAGCGAGTGACAATGGATTTTGTGACTGGACTGCCTTTGACTCAGAAGAAGCATGATGCAATCTGGGTGATAGTTGATTGGATGACGAAGACAGCTAGCTCATTTTCTTCCAGTTCAGATCTCTTGAGAGGTTGGCTGAGCTATATATCAATGAGATAGTCAGGTTGCATGGAGTCCAGATTTTATTGGTGTCGGATCGAGATCCCTAGTTTACTTCGAGGTTTTGGAAGAGTTTGCATAATGCTTTGCGTTCTCGATTGCATTTTAGTACTGCTTTCTATCCTCAGACAGATGGACAGTCAGAGAGAGTGATACAGATTCTGGAGGATATGTTGAGGAGCTGTATCATTGATTTTACTGAGAATTGGGACAGATTTTTGCCATTAATTGAGTTTGCTTATAACAACAGTCATCAGTTGAGTATTAGGATGACTCCTTATGAGGCTTTATATGGCAGGAGATGCAGGACACCTTTGTGTTGGGATGAAATTGGAGAAGGTAAACTGGTTGGTCCTGATTTGATTAAGAAAACAGAGGAGAAAGTGAAGGTGATTCGGGGTCGTTTGAAAGCAGCTTCAGACCGACAGAAATCATATTCAAATTTAAAGAGAAGAGACATAGAGTTTAGTGTGGGAGATAAAGTGTTTCTGAAGGTGTCTCCATGAAAGAAGATTTTGAGATTTGGCCGCAAAGAAAAGTTGAGTCCTCGTTTCATAGGACCATATGAGGTGTTGGAGAGAGTTGGTCCAGTGGCTTATAGACTAGCTTTGCCACCGGAGTTGGATCGAATACATAATGTTTTCCATGTCTCAATGCTTCGAAGATACAGGTCTGACCCATCTCATATCTTGTTAGTGGAGTCCATTGAGGTGAGTCCAGATCTGACTTACGAGGAAGAACCAGTGAAGATTTTAGCACGAGAGGTTAAAGAATTAAGGAATAAGTGGGTGCCACTTGTGAAAGTCCTTTGGAGGAATCATGCCACTGAGGAGGCGACCTAGGAAAGTGAGCAGGCGATGCAGAGTTAGTTTTCCCATTTGTTCCAGACTTGAGGATTGGTAATATCGAGGATGAAATTTGTTTTAGGGGGAGAGAATTGTAACATCCTAAAATTTTTGAAAATTTCTAAATTTTAGAAAAATTGGATAAAATAAATTATAATTTAAAAGGATAAATTAAACTGATGGTTTTAAATGAAAAATGAAGGGATTTTAAATGAAAAAGTGGAATATATATGTGATATATATGCAAAATATACATAACATATATAAAAGTCAACACATTTTAAAAGAAAATGGTATTTTGGTAATTGAATCTTATAAATTAAAAATTAATAAAATAATTCAAAAATAAATTATTTTTTAATGGAAGAGGGAAATTAGGACTTTTAATTTATTAAAAAAATAATTAAATATTAAATTATTTTAATATATATATACATGTGGTTAAAAAAAAGATGAAAGGAAAAGAATATTAAAAGTCTTCTTCTTCTTCTTCTTCTTCTTCTTCTTCTTCAAGGTCGTGGCTTTGTTGCACTCGAATTAAGTACTACTACAAGCGTCACTCGCAAGTATACGAGGTAGGTGTAGCAAAGGTGATCGCCCCAAGGTCGTTTCCCCAAGAAGGTGTGGTTCGTAATAGCTTGATTGACAAATTATTTAAATGCGGAAGTTTGTTGTGTTGGAATGGTGCGAGAATAAATTAAACCTAAAATTAACGTGTGTAGGGTTGAAGTGTGAAGGTGATATAAGATCAAATCGATTCTTAGGAAGGTGTCTAGGGTCATAGGTCCATTCAATCAAAGCTCAATTCTCAATTATCCATTAACATAACCTTGTAATTAATTTGTTCCTTAAGGTTAATTAGTCAATTACCAATCCATTAGTTCTCACATTCATGAATTAACAATGACCAATTCTTTTACATTACCAAATTAATAAAACCCTAGAACTTATATTTCTAATTCATTCATAGGGTGGTCGATTGCATAGTTCCGATATCAAATTTCACCTCTCGGTCCTTCATTCAATATCTAGAGATCAATAGGTAGCTAATCTATCAACCTAGCATATAATCCAATGCAATCAACCAACAACAAGGTACATCAATGTAAATATCAAATCAAAGCATTCAACCAAATATACTACAAACCCTAGGCATTGGTATTTAGCTCAACATCATCAATTTATAACATTCATTCAACTCAGTATAAAACAAATACAAATTGTTCATTGCAATATTAATCTCTTAATACAACAACAACAATAGAAATGAATTAAAAAGAGAGAATAGAAAAACCCCTTGTGAAGATGCCAAGAGTAGGATTACTAGTCTTCCTCCTAGCTCCACTTGATGTATTTGATGAAGAACTCAAGCCCTCTTCAATGGTTGATTCCCCTTTGCAATATGGAATGGAGCTTTCTCAAGTCACCAACCCTTCAATTGATTGTGCCTTTGGAAGATGGAATGGAGCTTTCTCAAGTCACCAATCCCTTCAATGAAGCTTTTTCAACCTTCAAGAGCTTGTTTAACCCAATTTATCCCAAAGAACCTCAAAGATCCTATCAATGGAAGATGGAGAAGGTGGAGAGGATGGAAATGGAGATGAGGATGAAGGGACAAGGGAGAGTGTCACTCTCTCCCTCTCCCAAATGTGTAGCAGAAATTTGGCTCCAAGAAGCCAAGAACTTCCCAGAAATCCCCCCAATCTCCGTCTTCTTCTCCTTTTAATTCATTCAAAATACATACCCATGCCTTCCAACTCACACCACTTCCCTTTGTTCCCCACTTTTTCTTTGTTTAATATTTCTTTTGGCAAGCAAAAGGTCTTGTTTCCCACTTTATCCCCCACTTCGTGCAAAAGAAATCAAATATATTCAGTGTGACACGGCCAAGCCAAGAGTAGCTTGGCCGTGTCTCTCATTTTCTCTTGGGACACGGCCAAGCTTGCTGGCCGTGTCCTTCACTGCCTTTTTCTTTCTTTTCTTTTGGTCTCAAGGGGTGACACGGCCACAAGCTTGGCCGTGTCATGTGGGTGTGTTCACTTCTGTTTCTTTTCTTTCCTTCTTTGCTTGCTCCATTATTCTTTGGCATGAAATGGGACACGGCCAAGCTTGCTGGCCGTGTCATTGAGTGTGTCTTCTTCTATTTTACTTCTTTTTCTCTTGTTCTTTGGCTCAAATGGGACACGGCCAAGCCACAAGCTTGGCCGTGTCACTTGAGTGTGTCTCTTCCTGCTTCTTTCTTTTTCTTCTTTTCTTGGTTTCTTTGGTTTTGCTCTTTAGATGAGACACGGCCAGTGGCTTGGCCATGTCTCTTGGCCGTGTCAAGCTCTGCCATCACCATTCTTTGAGTGACATGGCCAAGCTTGATTTGACTTGGCCATGTCTTGCTTGGTTCATGCTTTTCCTGCACTGTTTTGATCTTCTAAGGGTGTTTTACACTTAAACCTAAAAACAAACACTTTAAACAAACTTGAAACAAAAATCAATCAAAACATTAACTAAAAACACATAAAATCACATTAAAAACTAGTACAAAAATGATCTAAATAGGCTTTCATGGGAGCTTGAAGACCAAGGATTTTGCTTCTTCTATACTCCATAAATTGAAGGAATTAACAAGTTCCAAGTGGATTTTTGGTGATTTCCACCAAAATTAGTTAAGTTTCCATCTCTTTTCTTTAAATTCCTTGGAAATTTGAATTATGTGAGAATTTAGATTTTTATGTAGGATGTTATAATTGTTGGAATTGGTGTGTATGATGTTATTTTGGATAGTAAACAATGATTCTAAGGTTAGATTGAAGAGATGATGGAGTTTGGTTAAAGAATGGTGAAGAGAGAGAATTTAAGGTTATGGATTTTTAGGGTTTTGAAAACATGAATTTTAATTGTGCAAATTGTTTTCAAATGAGTTGTTTTGATTCATAAACAAGTATTTTAAAGTCAAATATTGGATTTGGTGGTGTTGGGTTGGAGTTTGAGAATGGAAGTGGAGATTTAAGGTTTTGGAAAAGTGATTTCCCAAAGTGGTTGAATTGTGTGATTTTATTTGTTTAAGCATGTTATTTAGTGCTAAAAGTAATGAAAATAAGCTTGGAATGAGTAATGGATAGTGTTGGAATGGAAAACCTTCAATGGGGGAAGGTTATGCCATTTTTGAGATTTTGTGTATAAGAGTGGACACTTGAAACTTGAAACTTCTTCTTCAAGGACATGGATTCCATGGGAGCTTTTACACTTGTGTATAAGAGTGGACACTTTTACACTTGAAACTTCTTCTTCAAGGACATGGATTCCATGGGAGCTTGAAGACCAAGGATTTTGCTTCTTCCATACTCCATAAATTGAAGGAATTAACAAGTTTCAAGTGGATTTTTAGTGATTTCCATTAAAATTAGTAAGTTTCCATCTCTTTTCTTTAAATTCCTTGGAAATTTGAATTATGTGAGAATTTGGATTTTTATGTAGGATGTTATAATTGTTGGAATTGGTGTGTATGATGTTATTTTGGATAGTTAACAATGATTATAAGGTTAGATTGAAGAGATGATGGAGTTTGGTTAAAGAATGGTGAAGAGAGAGAATTTAGGGTTATGGATTTTTGGGGTTTTGAAAACATGAATTTTAATTGTCCAAATTGTTTCCAAATGAGTTGTTTTGATTCATAAACAAGTATTTTAAAGTCAAATATTGGATTTGGTGGTGTTGGGTTGGAGTTTGAGAATGGAAGTGGAGATTTAGGGTTTTGGAAAAGTGATTTCCCAAAGTGGTTGAATTGTGTGATTTTATTTGTTTAAGCATGTTATTTAGTGCTAAAAGTGATGAAAATAAGCTTGGAATGAGTAATGGATAGTGTTGGAATGGAAAACCTTCAATGGGGGAAGGTTATGCCATTTTTGAGATTTTGTGTATAAGAGTGTATTTTTATAATGTAAATGATTTAAATGTATTAAAATATGTTTTTAATAATATAAATAAACTTAAAACACTAATTTAATTGTTGTAGAATGGAATTCCAATGTTGAAGTAAGGAAAGGCTAAATTTTTGGAAATTTGTAGGAGTGATGTGTAATTATGGTTTAAAGTTGGAAATGACATTAAATGTGATACTAAATGATTATTTGTTATCACATTACCCAATTACTTTGTGTGCCTAGTATGTTATTCCATTATCAGAGTTCTGGATTTGGCGGCATGCCTTTGATTGCCTACGGGCTATAGGCTGGAATGGTGAAAAGACTGGGTCGTAAGCCAGGCCAGTTGATAAATATGATGTTTTTGGGGTGAAAAGACTGGGTCGTAAGCCTCAAAAACTGTAGCAGTCTAGCCGGGTTGAGGACCAAGATACTGGGGCCTAAGGGTCTAGCCGGGTTGAGGTCCAAGAGACTGGGGCTGTTACATTATCCATGGATATATATATTGCCTACGGGGCTAGACACATGGTGTCATTATGGACCAAAGCAGTAACTCTGAAATTTGAATAGCATATTAGATCCTTTTTGGGCCCATGCATGTCTTTGTTTTAATGTGAATTAGGAATTATGATACAATTGAGCAATATAATGTTATGAGTTGTGCTTATGAAATATTTAAAAAAATATAAGAAAGTGGATTGATGTGTCATCTATATGCATTGTGCATTTGGTATTGCATTGAGTTATTTTGTTATTATTAAAGTTTGTACCACTAGGCTTCGGCTTAACACGATTGTTTCCATCGCGCAGGTGACAGGGTAGACCCAGCTGAGTCAGAGAGTTCCTCTAGACCAGGTCGGGTCTAGACTTGTAGTTGAGCTTGTTGAGTTGCTATCAAGATCAGAAACACTGCCAGCAGCATGTATATATTTTTATGTTGTTGTACATTTTTGAGTTTTATGCATAATATATTATGTTTTGAATTTTACGTATTGTATATTATAAAGAATGTTTGGGTCAATGTATTTGAAATGGGAAAGTAAGTGTGTTTTAAATTATATATCTATATGTATAAATGTTTAAGAAACTTTGTGAAATTGAGAAGTATGGTTGAGATGGTGATTTGAAATTATTTGGGAGTGTTTTCTTTTTTGCAGGTTGCGTTTTGATAAATTTTGGGATATCCAAATTACAGACAAAACTCTGGCGAGTTTTTCCCAGAAATTTTTATATATATTATTTATTTTGGGTTCTTATAACAAGTAAAGAATATTTGTATTCTATTTAATTTTTATATATTTAGAATTTGAAATTTTAAATTGAAAATGTGAAAAAAAATTTATTAAACTGGTCGGTGATATTTTTGTACCGTATATGCGTATTTTACATATGCTGAAATATGTATTGTATGTATATAGGGTACAAGGGTGTTACAGTCCTATTTAGCTTAGATAAGAACGATGTAAGGACATGTTTCCATCCTCAGATGGGTGTCCATTTATTTGCTTTGCTTGGACATTACTTTGATTTTAATATAATGATGCTTTATTTCAATTGTTGTATGTAGTATGGATAATATTGTAATATTTAAGAATTTTATAATATTAAGACTTGTAAAAGAGGCCGATTCCAATGAACCGGGCGTTGTGGGGGTGCTGGGCCATTTCTCACTTTCCCCACACGTACCCAACTTTTCGAACCCAATTAGGGGGTTGGAGATTCCTTAAGAATCGAGTCATCCACCCCTTTATTTTTTCTGGCCCTTCCGGGTGGCAACTCTATTTTCTCCGGACTTAGGTCCGTGTTCTCTAAGGCCCCAGCCTAAACAGTGCCGAAGTCGCAAAAATCCCTGCTCACAGTGGCGACTCCACTGAGGGTAAGAGAAGTTGATTCCGTTGGTCTTTATATTATTCTATTCTTTCTTATAATGATATTATTCATTGCATCATATTAGATTGTATCGTGTGCATGAGTTAGGACGCCCGTGTTACCCATGTTGTGTTATGTAAGGGATACCATACTTTCACTCAAGGTATGGAGATCGAGTATGGCATAACCACTCATAGCCTTGTACCTTTTGGTATATACTTGCTATAGGAACCTAAGCCTTTTAACCCAAAGACTAAAGCTCATGTAATTGGCCTAGTTACTTTCTTTAGGTTTTACCCCAAATGCATGTTGTTTGACTATGGTTAATTTATCTTGGCTTAAATCATGGCTTATTTGGTTTGTTCTTTTTCTAATATGACCTAAATACATTGTGAGCTTAAAATAAATTTTTCTTCAAAGTCCAAAAGACCAAAGCTATTTTCAAAACTTTTCAAGATGGTCTTTGGACATAAGACTTTTCTAAAAACAAATCAAAAATTCTTTTGCTCATGACCCAAATACAAAGCCCAAAATACGTTTTTTCTAAAATCTTTTTACAATGGGCTTAGAAACAAAATGATTTTCATCCAATCTTTTCTTACAAAGAGCTTGCAAATTATTTAGGTCAATTACGAAATACCAAAAATCAATTGTGAGCCTAGTTTATACCAAGAATAATTAATCATGGGCTTGTTTTTGGCACGAATAATTAGTTACTTTTTCAAGTGAGAAATCTATTTATAATAAACCTCTTAATTTAGTTTTAATCCAATAAAAGCTACTTTAGTTGGTTGAATGGATTAAAACCTAATTAATGGGAATTATCATGAACTGATTTTCATTTTTGAAAATATAACTATTTGTTGAAATGTCCGAGGGAAATATTCAAAAATAAGGTACCCCATGTTGGTATTTTGTTAACCATATTACCTAGGAAAAGAGACTCACCATTCGTGTGTGGATGTTATAAGGTTGAAAGGAACATCCTATCTATCCTTGTTTGTTTATTGTTTGTGCATACATACATACATGCATCACATGACATATCATTAATCCTTTCTGGCTCATAGACTTGGAGCACGATAATTTAAGAGCTTACAACGATATCATCTACAGCATTGATTTTTTATTCAAGTGCTTCATTAGGAGGATGGATGCAAACCAGCTAAGGGATATAATCGATGAAGTTGTCGAAGCTAGGATTGCCGAGCTATAAGATCAATTGGTTGAAATTATGAAGACCCAGTTGATTGAAATTCTAGAGCTCATCAACAATGCTAAGGTAGCATCCGTGGAGAACATGTTCACTAATAGAGATTGAATAAAAAATGAGTGACCAATCCTTATTCTACGAGACCAACCGAACCATGTGCTGTCTAAGTGGAGCAATAAGGGCAGCTATCACCCCAATGGAAAAAGTCAAAGGGAAAGAGAGAAGAACTATTTTTTTGCAAAATGAAATTATCAGCCTAGCAATCAAAATACACAAAAGGAAGCTGATGTTAATGCCACTGGTCAACGAGGAATGAGGCAGTTTTCAAAATTAGGGAAGCCGCTATCTTGGGTTCTCAATAAGCTACAAAAGAAGGGATTGTTACCCTTGACTCCTCGTCCTTTGCCTAATCCTCTTCCACTTAACTTTGATATTAAGGCATTTTGTCAATTCCATCAAAGGCCTGGACACGAAACAGATAACTGTATGAAGTTAAGGCATGAGATCCAGAATTTAATTGATAGTGGTAAGCTGCCTCAACCTGATAAGCACAACACTAAGAATAATTCTCTACCTAAATTTGGAAGGGTGCCACCGCTTACAACATTCATGAAGAGTTTTATCTTGTCATCCTGTGATGATATGGATAGAGAAGCCACTAAAGATGATGTGCTACTAAGCAATATTGGACTAACTATGGATGATGAAGAAATGATCCTTGATGATGGAAAAAATCCTTGCCTCCAACTCCACAAACTTTCCTTAGCTTGAAATGTTGCTTTTCAATTTTACTTTCTTTAATATTTAATTGGAATAATCTTGTTTTTCAAATTTAAAGTTGTTTTACTTTCATCAAAATTTTTGTTGGTCTTTGTTCATTTTGGTGCTTAACCAATGAGGAATCTAGCTTGATAATTCATGAATTAATATATTTATGCATCATGACTTGAATGACTTTACTAGGTGAGGGAATTGCTCCATAGCATTGAGTTGTATATGCTTACTTAGAGAGGGCTTCTACATAATTACCTTTGTTTAGGTCCTAGTCAGTCTTAGAACATGCTTTGACAAACTTTCGAGGCGAAATTGCAACTCTGCTTATTTAAGGGAGAGATGATCTAGGCATTGTTTGGTTAGCCAACAACTAGTATCCACCCTATTAAATATCAATCCCTAGTTGTCTCTTTGAGCCTTCATAAAATTTTAGCTTTCTTTTCATTAGCCTACAAACCCAAACAACCTAACCTGAGCTGTTGTGACACTTTTGACAAGTCTTATGATCACTAAGGTGAAGAGGCAAGAAGATCAAAGAAAGGAATTAATAGTCAAGATTATAAGGATAGTTGATGTTCTCAAGATCATAAGGATAGTTGAAGTTCACCTAGTATCTCCAATATATCAAGGCAACATTAGAGTAACAAATGATTTATCCTTGTTAAAGAAGATCTATGTCACTCCACTCATCCATTATTGGAAACCCAAGTTGGTACAAACAAGACAACTCTTTTAGAGCTAGAAATAAAAAAAGAAGAAGAAAAAAGAAGAAGAGAAAAAAAAGAAAAGAAAAGAAAAAAGAAGAAAAGAAAAGAAAAAAAAGAAAAAAAGAAAAAAGAGAAAGAGAAAGATAAAACCTAAAAAGGTGGTTCAGAAAGCCAACTGAGTTCTCTTTTACCTAAAGCAGCAAAAGGGTTCCATTTGGTTTATAAGGACAGTTTGACTTGAATTGGTCCAACCCAACAAAAAATTCGATCAAAATCAGAGAAAAAGGAGAAAGACCATCCAGTCCTTGAAAGTTATGTACTTGACAGTCCTACAAGGAAGAAGGACAAAATAAAAAAAGAGACAAAAAGGAAAAAAATAGAAAAAAAAAGGAAAAAAATATAAAACCTAAAACAGTTCAGAAAATCAACCAAGTTCTCTTTTACCTAAGACAACCAAAAGCTTCCATTTAGTCTATAAAGACAGTTTGACTTGAATTGGTCTAACCCAACCAAAGTTTCGATGGAGAAAAATTCATCCAATTTTTGAAAGTTCTGTACTTGACAGTCCTACAAGGAAGAAGGACAAAATGATAAAATGCTCAAAGAAAGGGAAGAGCAAGAAAAATAAAAAAAAAAAGAAAGAAAGAAAAGGTTAATCACATATTCATTTTCTAACTTTTTGCTACACAAAAAGTTAACACGTTTCAGCTCTGTTTCAAAGCAATTTACTCTTGATCACTTGATCATCATTAGCCTAACTCATGTTTCAACAATATTATCATTAACATCTCTTACATATACACATTCGTTCATATGCTAATTTACACAATTTCCATTTATTACTCCATTTCTAATCTATCTCTTATAAAAATTTTCATTCATATATATATATATATATTTTCCATTTTCATACTTTCTTCATTATACTTTCCTTTTCCTTACAATATCTTATTTATACGCATATACTTTAGGTCCAAAACACTATACAATCATCAAGTTCAGTTGTTAAAATAACAATTTTACCGTCCAGCTCTGTTCGGGTCCATTCTCAATCTCAATTCGTCACATGACCTAACTCTACTCAGGTCAAGACCTAATCTCTCTTAGGTCTATTAATACATGCAATATCATTCTCAATATCACCAGACACGTATTTGTATAAGGTAGTAAACACTCGATAACATTTTTTTTAATCATCCACATACACCTTCGTAAGTCATAATCACAATGTGACTTACTTTCCACATTTTCTTATATATCATATTTGTGTTTATATTGAAAAAAAAATCTCATCACACAAATCATATAATTATACTCAATTCCTCTTTTACATACAACCTATACAAAGTTAACATTTATCACCTTTCAGAGAATATTATCATTTCTCATTCTTTTGACATTACTTAGGTTATTCATTAATTCAACATATATATACACTCTAACCGCAACATAATTAACATCTTTCTTATTTAATCGCTCATCTTTTAAATAACTTTCTTATTATATATATATATATATATATATATTAACACCTCACATAAATCTTAGTCACATTTCCAATGTGACATCTCTCTCACATATTTTTATGCATTGATCATACCTTTCATATCCCTTTTCATCATTTTCAATTCAATTACCTAAAGTAACTCATTTTTACTTACTTAATCATTTCCCTTTTATTTCATAACAAATTTCTATATTATCAACCACATTACATGTTACATGATATTTTCATAAATAATATTACTCATTCAAAATTACTCTCATGCTTATTAAACATTAAACTATCAAAATCTAAACAATCTTCATCAAAATTCTCTTACAACTCTAAATTTCCAACTTACTACTTTACTTAAACTTCATTCTATTAATCTCATTTTCAAGAGTTAACTTTATAAACTTTATTTTTATATTAATATAACATCAAAACACATCACTTTCACAATTATGGAAACCCATTTCAAAAATTTAAATTTCATATATTACAACCAACAACATGAACCTCACCAAATCTCATCCATGTCACATTTCCAATCTTAAAATCATAACATTTACATTTAAACAACACTAATTAATTTCATTACACTAATTAACATCATCCATTTAGATACTTTAATTTTACACACTCAACCCTAAATCATGCATTATTATTCCAAAATAAATAATTTGCTATAATATATGATTTCACTATTTGATTTTAATTATAAACTCATTGTTGAAAATTATTAAAAACTCCATATTCCATCTATACTTATACCCATATGCATATAAATTTTTATAATTTTCTTCATTCATTTGTCTCATAAAATTAATTTATTACTTACTTACACAAAACTGCATGACTTCCTCAGTTTTATGTTAATCTCACTTTCAATTTTTATATTCCTTACCAATTCTTTATAAAAGCTTGTAAAATTTTATTCATGTTCACTTGGCACATAAATGGACTTATATTTAAAGTTTTAGATTTTTCCAAGCTGATTTAATATATTTAAAAATTAAATCTTCCAAAATCAGAGAATCGTCACTTTAATAATTTCTCTGGAGCACCCAGTTGTCCATTTTTTCAGGTATCAAATCTTAATAAAAATTCATGAAATTAAAACCATATGTTATAGGAATACATATGATATTGTGTGTAAATTTGCAGATTTTTCTGGGTTGGTTTACCATAGTTTCTAAATTTATTTTTTTTTCTCAATTTCTATAGATTCTGAGTTGCTGAAATTACTCCAATAATCTGTGTTCTTCTATTTTTCTTAATTAGAGATCCATCTTTAAAATTTATAAAATTTTATACATTGGATTCTAAAATATAGAAAAACTTTCTATTAAATGTTCAAAATCATCCAACATTTCTAGATTTGTCCAACAATTCAGACAATATCACTTTGCAGTACACCTATAAAATTTTCTATAACTATCATGCTCATTTTTCAAACTTTTTATTTTTATATCTTAAATCATTTCCTAGATTGTTTTTCTAATTTCACTTATTCATCAATTGAATCAGCTATAAATTATAAATTTCAAACAAAAGTTCCAAAAATTCTTAATCCATAATCTCTAGAATGATGTTTCCACTGCGCCACTCTGATCTATGCAACCCAGACGCCATCTCAACTCATATTCATTATATCAAATGGACATTGCGACATCAAGGATTAGATAAATTGCCAGTGCCAATGCATGCATCACAATTGAAAATCATTTTTTAAAAATTCTAATTTTCTCTTTCTAATAATCCACCTAGGTCGAGAACCTCAAACCTAGGCTCTGATACCAAAATAAATGTAACACCCTTATACCCTATATACATACAATACATATTTTCAGTAAATGTAAAATATGCATATACGGTACAAAAATGTCATAGACCGATTTAATAAAAAAAATTTACAGTTTAGTTTTAAAATTTCAAATGCTAAATATATAAAATTAAATAATATATAAATATTCTTTACTTGCTATATTAACCCGAAATAACATTTTATATGAAAGTCTCTGGGAAAAATTCGCCAGAGATATATGATGATATGAATGAGAAAAATGAGAAAAGAGGTAATATGCCTAGTTGATAATGAGAAATGAGGTAATGTGCCTAGCTTGATTATAGGAAATTAAGAAAGAAATTAATGATGAAAAATATGAAATAATTGTGTGCCTAATATGTTCTTCAATTTCTAGAGTTCTGTGTTTGGCAACATGCCTATGAGGTTATCCTCATTATTTGCCTTCGGGGCTAGCTTTTGAGCAATTATTATGATATGCATTCGAGGCTGGATGCTTAGTGTCATTGTGATATAATTTACCTTTGGGGCTAGCTTTTGAGCAATTATTATGATCTGCCTTCGAGGCTAGCTTTTGAGTAATTATTATGATTTGCCTTCAGGGCTAGACACATGGTGTCAATTTGGACTAAAATAGTAATTCTAGAATTGGAATAATATATTAGATCCTTTGGGCCCATGTTTGTATTTGTTGTTATGTGAATTGTAAAATGATTGAAAAATATGTTTAAAATGAAATAGAATGTCACATGGTGACATGGTACACATAAGCATTGTGCATTGGCATTGCATTTAAGTTTTATTGTTATCAAAGTTTGTACAACTAGACTTTTGGCTTAGAGCAATTGTAATTCATATCGCAGGTAATAGGGGAAATCCGGTAGAGCCGGAGAGTATAACATCTCATACCCTATATATGTAGCATATATATACCCCGTATATATATAATACATATATAAAATATAAGGATGTCACATTACAATGTTGTTTAAACCTTTACCTTAATTTCACATCAACTAAATAATTAATAAAAGAATATTTTTAAATTATCAAATCTCATTATTTAAAAGTAACATTTCCAAAATCGTTAAACTTTTCATTTAATTACACACACACACATATATATATATATATACATTGTCTTTCCAAAATTCACTTATATACATATACATATGATCAAAATACAACATAGCACATTATACAAGCATGCACCACCATCTAGTTGGTCTCGTAACGCCCTTAGTTCTCTTGTAGAATAACTCTCCAATTCTCAGATCAACCATCTACTCACCTGTGTGATTCACACAACCGCGCTAAGCTTGAAGGCTTAGTGGTACTTATAATCAGTATATACATACATTACAGAAAATCACATTCACAACACTAACATAATTTATCATTATATTCTTTCATTATTTACCAATTTACATGCAATGCCAATGCACAATGGTTATGTACATCATGTCACTATATGACCTACTATTTCATTTTAGATATATTTTTCAACCATCTTACAATTCATTTGAAACAAACACAACCATGGGCCCAAATAATCTAATATATTATTCAAATCTCATAGTTACTATTTTAGTCTTTATTGACACCCAGTGTCTAGCCTGAAGGCAAGTGACCCTCAGCATATAGCCCGAAAGTAGTTCATAGTGATGCCTAGCATCTAGCTCGAAGGCAGGTGACGTCTAACATTTAGCCCAAAGGCAAATCAAATAATTGCTCAAAAGCTAGCCCCGAAGGCAAGTAATAAGGATAACCTCATAGGCATGCCGCCAAACACATAACTTTAAAAATTGAATAACATACTAGAGACACAATTATTTCATATTTTCCATTATCCATTTCTTTCACATTTTCTTACATTTAACTAGGCACATTGCCTCATTTCTCATTATCATTTAGGCACATTGCCTCATTTCTCATTTTTCTCATTCATTTCAATGTCATATAATTTCATTTCATCATTTCAATGTCATATCATATCATTTCATCATTTCAATGTCATATCATAATAATGTATCACATTTTATGCAATCTAGCCATTGCCAATGGCTTTTCAAATATCTTAAAAGCATACACAACAAACCACATTATCTAAACACTTTGGGTCATTTCACATATTGTACATGTTTCACTTTATACTCAATTTAGCCATTATCAATAGCTTCACAATGCATTTAATGCATACATGACAAATCACAAGTCATAGCACATTGTTCATCAATGTTCAATATATCAAATAGCTTAATACATTTCTCATCCAAAATGTGTTAAGCCTAATGTAATGCAACATAACTCAAACTCAAGCCAAACTTCTTAAATCTTTACTTTCTCTAACTCTTCATAACTTGAACTTCTAATCAAGATATGAATAGTCAAGTTATTAATAACATCAATCTATATATCTCAATTATACAACTCAAATCCTCTCTTTCCTTCTCAACTCATAACACTTAATTCAATACTCCATACTTTTGGAGTTTCTCATTAACTAATACTATAGTAAGTTTCCAAACTAACAATAATATCATATTCATCTTATCTTTATCGTATTCATTATTCATTAATAATTCACACTTAATATCCAATCACATTATCCATTTCATATTTCCATCATGCAGGCATAAGCCACACTCACCATATGACTCATCAACATACAAATATTTAGCATAATCTACATATTTTATCATAATTCTTCAAGTAATACACTCAACTTACAGAAACTTGACATGCCCAGGGACTTGGTCGTGTCACTGCCCGTGTCCTTAATTCTGCCTTACAATTGCTATAACAAGCCCATAGACATGGCGTGTCACTGCCCGTGCTCTTAGTCCTGCGTTACAGTAGCTACAACACGCCTAGAGACAAAGGGCATGTCACTACCCATGTTTTTAATCATGTATTACAGTGGCTGTGACATGCCCAGAGATATGGGCATGTCATTGGGCGTGTTGGGCTAAATCTTTAGGTACGCCCATGACATCGTAAAAATACTCTTTCACTCCATTTTTATCAATACAATACTCATATATCATATAAGCAACTCCAAATCATGTTAAATCAAATATGTACAACCTTAAGGTCATATATATAAACTCAAGATTGTGTGTATAAACCAAAGAAATTATGTACAAACCTTTAGTTATTCCAAGTTTACTCTTCTTTACTTCTTGTTAATCTAAACACAAAATCATAATAACAATCATCATATATTTCATTCATACCATCATCCATATATCAATTCACCCAATCCCCAACTCAACTTTACCAAACCCTTACTTTTTTCCTCAATTCCAACTACTCAACATCTAACCACATTTACTATTCCAAAATACATAAAAATTGGGGTGTTACAGAGAGTTTGTCTAGACCAAGTCAGGTCTAGCTTTGAGATTGCTCGAGTTAATTTTGCTACTTCTTCGAGATCCGTGTTGATTGCCAGCATGTATATATTTTATATTATCATACAATTTGACATTATGTATATTATATTGTGTATTGAGGTATGTATAATGTAAATTATAAAGAATGGGTTGAAAAGTTTTATAATGTGAGTGTATATATGGTTTGATAAAAATATATATGTATATGTATAAATATTTTGTAAAACTTGGAGAAATTGAGGAGTATTGGAGAAATGTATGAATTGGTTTATTGGGAGTGCTTTTGTGTGCAGGTTTGTGGTTTTATTGAATTTGGAAATGTCTAAATTACATATAAAACTCTTGCTAATTTTTTTTCAGAGATTTTTATAAAAAAAATGGTTATTTTAGAACCTATGATTTATAATAATATTTTATTTGTTATTTAAATATAAATTTTAAAGTATTTAAGACTTTAAATTTGAAAAGTAAAATTTTTTTATTAAATTGGATTGTGACATTTTTGTACTGTATATGCGTATTTTACATATACTGAGTGTATGTATTGTATGTATATAAGGTATAAGGGTGTTACATATCTAGGCCTATTATAGGTCTGCATCCAGATTGCCAGTCCTTCCTACAAGCATCAAAGCAAATAAAAATTCTCTTAAACATCATTCTACCTTCCTTTAATGCTTCTTTATCTAACTCAATCTCTGCCTTTATTTCTGGATTGCTTTTTCTCAAGGCTACAACATTGTAGCTATATATATAAACTTGTTGCACTCTATCTAACACTACTAAAAGCGACACTCGCAAGTATACAAGGTTGTTATAGTAATGGTGATCGCCCCAAGGTCATCCTACAAGAAAGGTGGTGTTCGTAATAATTTGATTAAAATAAAATAAATTTAAAAGTGAGTGTGTGATGTTTGAAATGGTGTTGAAATAGTAATAAAAGTAAAATTGCAAGTAAAACAAATAATAGTTTGCTTTAGGATTGGTTCAAATTCTTGAAAGGATACCTAGGATTTATAGATCGATTTGATCAAAGTTCGATTCTCAATTATCCATTAATATAACCTTGTGACTTAATTTCTTCCTTAAGATCAATTAGCGATTCATTAGTTCTCATATTCATGAATCAATAAAAATCAATTATTTTTTTATCTCGTAAATTAAGTATACCCTAGAACTTATATTTCTAATTCATTCTTAGGGTTGTTGAATGTATAGTTTCAATATTAAATTTCACCTCCCGGTTCTTCATTCAATATTTAGAGATTAATAGGTGACTAATCTATCAACCAAACATTCATTCCAATGCAATAAACTCATAATAAGGCATATTAATGGAATTTATTAAATTAAATCATTTAATCAAATCTACTTCAAATCCTAAGCATAAATAATTTAGCTCATCATCAAATCAATAAAAACATCCATCTCAATATAATTCAAATTATAAAACTTCATTAAAATATTAACGTATTTAACAATCAAATTCTGAAAATTGAATAAGTTGAAGGAATAGACAAATCCATTTTAAAGATGAGTTTAGATTGCTCCTCTTTAATTTGTTGATGATCTCTCAATCTTCTCTTCCAAATGGCTTGCTAAAAATCCTTACTTCCAAAATGAAGTCTTGGCCGTGTCTCCTCTCTTATGTGTGAAGGTGGCTGTGTTTTAACGGTGGAAGGGATGATTTGTACCTCCAAATGAAACTTTCCACTAGACATGGCCGTGTGAGTTGGGCATGTTCAAAAGAGAGAGTCAAAGATGATGGAGATCGGTCATGAATAATAGTCTCTTTAAAACTAATGTCCCCTTTTTATCTCAAAAGTGTGTCCTCTTTTTCAATTAAAAATTCCTTCTCTTTCTCGTGTTATTACCAATTGTTCCCCACTCCCTCCAATAATCCATTTTAAAAACTCACTGTTCCTCTTATTCTGCTGTGCCACACTTCTTTGTCTCACTTTACAGCTCATATATTCATCTTCATTATGCTTCTTTATTTGAGAGACACGGCCAGGCTTTGGCATGACTTGGCCATGTGTTCCATACTTTGCCTTTGACATGGCCAAGATGGATGAGCGTGTCCCTTACTGCCAAGTTAAAAAGCTTTGCTTTCTTGAGTGGAACACGGCCAGGACCAAGTTGTCTTGGCCGTGTGATGTGACATGGCCAGAAACATGACCAAGATTGATGCCTGTGTTCCTTTTTGCCTAATTTTTTTATTTCTTTAAGGTAGGACATGCTAAGATAAACATTGTATGACACGACTAAGAACACAGCCAAGATTATTCCCTGTGCCCAGTTCTATCTCAAGTCACTTCTTTTTTCAATAGGGACACAACCAAGATAGTGCATGTGTTTGGTTCTGCCTTTAATTTCTTTGTTTCTTGAGAGACCCGGCCAAGATGAGTTTGGCTTGGCTATGTTATGCATTTCTTCTAAAAACATTTCATCCAATGGCACTATTTATCCCCTTTTTCCATAAGCTCCCCTTGCTTCAACCTAAAATTCAAAATCCTTACAACAACTTGAACAAATCATTTAGAAAACAACTAAAAATCAAATAAAAGCACCCTAAAAACATATATATATATATATACATGATTATAAGAAAACTCAACCTTAAAATTTTCATCTAGTTCTTAATTTATTTGTCTCTTTGCTCTTTTATCTTTTGCCATGCTAACATTGATTTTTAGCAAATCTTCAACATCTGCCTTCATATCCTTACATCTAAAATCAGGCCTCTTATATATTTTATCTCTGAAATAATTTGCTAGAAAAGTGGTTGTTGCACTAAGACTTTTATATTGCCTATAACAATTATGCTCATCCACTAATGTATTAACTGGCAAATCAAGATTGTTAAGACATACAGATGGAAAGGACAGCTTGCATTCCAATTCACCTAACCCTAATTATGATGGATTCATTAGGATTTATCTTTGATTTCAAGGCTAAATTAACTGTAAAATTTGCATTTGCTTCCCTAAATTTCCTTGGCATTTGCAAAAGTCATTCCAATCATGAAATAACCTTTGCATTTAATCCCATTATATCTCACTCTCTCCTGAGGGGGTTGTTTCTTCTCTATCATCAACCTCATCACTATTTTCATCGCCAAATTCACTACTAGCCTCATTAACTTCTACATCATTCTCATTACTAATATACCCAGCAAGATCACTATTAAACAAATCATCCCTATTAATATCAGTTTGAGGCTCACTTGCCTCGTTCTTACCTGTCTAATTAACTTTAATCTCACAAAAGTTAGCCTCTTGCTCATCTAACCCTATATCATCCACACCAACATCATCATATTCAGTATTTGGTTCATGCTCATTCACATCATAGGTAGGAACATTAAAACAACTGACTTGATTGGGATATCCCTCTCATCATTTAACCCCCCCTATTTTCAGAAACTTTGCAAGGTAAGGCTAGTCGGTCTTAAGGTATAATAGGTATGTCAATCTCATTATCAACATTAAAAGTCAATCTCCCTCACCCAACTATTCATGCTTATGCAATTAATAACCCTCATAATTGAATCATCATCATTAACTAAAACTAGCCCATTCTATAATTCTTTGCCTGGTTTAAGTAGATAATTTTTTTTTTCACAGTTTGGATATTCTAGTTTCTCCCTATATCTATTTAACATATCCATATAGAATAGATAATCAAGGTCAAAGTTTTTCATGACATCAACCTCACTATTTACATACTGCAACATAGTGTGTTTAAGATCTTCATGGTTAGGAACCCATTTACCCCCATGGTGAACTTCAAATCAATTACACCTTCCATTTAGTATATCTGCAAAATGACAAATAAAATTCTTAAATTTTAGTTCAATAATCATCAATTCTAGTAGATATAAACTATAAATTACTATAATTAAAAAAATCCCCTTATTATTTTGAAGCATATAAATCAAATATTGTTTAAATAAATAAACCCTAATCGTATCTAAAAAAAAATCTAATTTAGCTATTATCATCTGTTTACCCTCAAAGTAAAATGTTTTATAAATTGAAGAAAACCCTAACTATTTCCCTAAACGAAACAACACATGTATTCAACAAGACCACACGCAAATCCACGACTAAGTTTGTTTAATAATTTGTATAGATGAAATCTTTCAGAGTGGCTAGAAGTCTCACCAACAGCGCATGTAATGGCTTTACTTTTTTGGCAATCTCACAAATCGTTCTCTACTTGTTTTAGATAGATCTATCTCCTTGTTTAAAATGAGACAGATCCCACTCCACAAAAAAAAAAAAAAAGGGAAATCGAAGTTTCAAAGTTATAGAAAAATCTTTTTTTTTTAATGGTTTGGAAAAAGATGGATGAAGATTTGGAAGAATTTTTTTACTGTTTTTTGCAGAAGTTTGTGCCTGAATTGGTAGATGGGGGATCATTCGATGCGTTTTCTCTCTAACCGTAGCTTAATGGTGCCAAACATTAGTGACAGGTGGGCTATTTTTAAATTATTCATCTTCAACTCATTAAAATGCCAACTAACCAATAAAATTAAAATATTTTAAAGTTGGACTATACAAATTGATAAAGAAAAAAACAAAATTACATGAAATAACCCAAAACCAGTTTTGATTATCAATACGGCCCAACTTTCTCATTTTACAAACATATAGTTTTTTTTTTCCCATTGTTACATAAAAAATCTTTTCTTTTTTATTTTTGTTAATTTTTTTTTATTTTTTTAATATTTTTATTCAAAATTTTTTTTATATTGTTAATATACACAAAAAATATATACACAATGCATATAACATATATAAAATACACAAAAAATAAATAATAAAATATACACATATACTAAATATATACACAAAATTTACACAATTTATTTAATTTTTTTAACTTTATTTTTTAAAATTTTATATACGTATAACAAATACACAATATTCATATAATATATATATAATATACACACAACTTATATAATAAATACGTAACATAAATATAATATCTAAACTATCTACGTAACCTATATATAATATACACACAATACCAATATAATAAAATTAATATTTTTTTAATTATATATATAATATGTAAAATTTATTTAAAAGTAAATTTAATAATTTTTATTAATATATTTTTATATGTTTTATCTTTTTTTTAATATTTGAGTGTTGTTTATTATTTATTATTTATAATTAAAATTAATTTTTTTACAAAAAATTAATATATTTTATTTGTTGAAAATATATTTTAAAATATTAATTTTATTATTTGAATATATTTATTTAATAGTAAAATTTTAAAAAATAATTTTTTATAGTAAAATATTGGGAGACAGAGGAAGAAGTATTTTTTAAAAAATAAATCTTAATTTAATTAGAAAATGAGTATTTTTAAAAATTTGGCCCTTGTAATTTTTTAAAAAGTATTTTTGAAAGCTGGAATCCATTTTTATAGGTGGCTTTGTAAATTTAATAATAAAAAAAAATGGCAACCCATACTAAAAGGAGGAGCGCTGAGTTAACCTGAAAATCGATTCTGGACGGGGAAAAAACGTGTGCGAAGGGATAAAAAATAGAGAGAAGGCAAAAAACTTCGCTCGTCCGTGGCCGGTGAACCTATCTGTGAACGGCCCCAAAACCTGCCTCGGTCAGCCTCAGGTGGCGGAAAAGGATTAATCCCTAGAGTTTTGTAAGCTGCTTCTCGACGTCTACAATCCTTTCTACTCCGTTGGAAATAGTAGATAAAGTGGATCGGAGAATTACAGGGTCGACACTTCTCAGTGCGTTTTGTTCCTGTTACCGCAATCAACGGAGGAAGAGGAAGCTCAATCAACCACTACGGCGCATGAGCCCACGTGAACTTGATTGATGCCTGTGAGCTATTCTTTTTCCGAGATTTATCTTCAGTGTGAATCTTGAATTGGGTAAAGCTTAATCTCGATAAATCTTAATTTTATGTTCCAAGCATATCATACTCTAGCCTAACTAGCAACTTTTAAGATTGCATTTTAGTTGAGTAACCTTTTTCCTTTTTTTTTTTTACTATTGAAATTTCTGCTTATTTGATTTGGGTTAATATCTATTTGATTAACTATGATGAATTGGGTGTACGTGTACTGAAATTGCTATATCGTATAATTTATTTATTCTCTTTGAGATTTTTAGATTGAAGTAACGTTGTAGAAGGCAAAATGATATCAGTAGTTAGTCATTTTGTTTGTAAAATAGTTCTCTTGGAGAAGCTCATGAACTTGAAGGACTTTCAGTTTTGGTCATGCACCTCACCATGTGAGAAATGGAGTTATTGATATTTTGATGAACGAGTTAATACTTTTTGCTCTCTATCAACTAATTGAACTTGGTAGACTAGAAATTGAAATAGACAATCTAGCTTTGCAAGGTTACTTTTCTGTATATTGATTATTATGCCTATTTGCTTGTAGATAAATATCAGGTATGGCCACGACAGAACCTGCTGCATCTTCTTTTGGGCCTCGTTATGCCCCAGAGGATCCCGCCCTTCCTAAACCTTGGATGGGGCTGATTGATGGAAGTACTGGCCTTTTATACTATTGGAACCCTGAAACTAATATCACACAGTATGAAAAGCCAGCCTCTTTGCCTCCACCATTGCCACTCGGACCGCCTCCCCCTGCATCTACACCTAAATTGGCTCAGATACCAGTGGCTCATCCAGCGCAGTCAAATGGCTTGGTGGCTCAGACCACACAACAGATTCCACAGACTACGCTTCAGCAGGGACAATTAATCAGTCAATTGTCTCAACAGATTCCTCAAGCAACCCAACAGCAGGGGCAACAGAGCAGCCAGTTATCTCAACAGCATGGACAATTAGCACCTCAGCAGCAGAGTTTCCCAGTAACACAAGTTTCTAATCAGCTAGTTGTGCAACAACAAGGTTCGCAGGTGGGGCAGGCCATGCAACAGCCAGGGCAGCTGATGCAACAAATGATGCAGCATCCCAGTCAGCAGATGTTATCTCACATGGGAAAACAAATGTCTCAGCAGGAAGGCCAGCAGTTGCCACAACAACAAGCCATTCAGCAGATGCCTCATCAAGTAGGGCAGCACATGCAGCAGCATCAGAACTTGCATACACCACAATCACATGGACCGCAATATGCGTGTCAGAATTACATGGCATATCAGCAAAACATGCTTCCACAGAACCAACAAAGCTCACAGCAGCAGTTTCCTAATCAACATGATTACAAGGCAGCATTCCCAGAGAGGGGGGAAGTTGATTTGCAGCCAGGGAATCAAACTAGCTTTTCTCCATCTCATTTTCAACAGAGTGTTGTTCCATCCTCTCAAAACCTGCCTGTTGGAGGCAATGTAGTTTCAACTCCCCAGTCAGTTGCTCAAACTGGTCAACAACAACAGTTCCTTGGTTCTGCTGTCAGTAAGCAACAGCCTGCCTCCATGGCCCAGTTGCAGCAAACTGGGGCTGATTTAGTCCAGCAACAGCATGGTCCTAGGTATCAAAATCATGTCGGTCCATCGTTGATGCATAAGCGACAGTCTAATATGCCTCCAGTTGGATTAAAGATAGGATGCGAGAATAACATGCATGGTAGGTCCAGTGACTACTATTTCAATGCTAAAATGGAAGGGCCTGGGGTTAGTCCCGTTCAGCCTAAACTTGCAGCCATACCAATGGGGATAAATCAGCAGGTATTTGAGTGTGCTTGTATTCTTTTCATCATCCTTTTTCATGTGTCTTATATGCATGTGCAAATAGTGACTGATTTTGTTGGGAAGTATTTTGTTTGATTATAAGATATCAATATTGTATTCCCTTCCCAAAAAATGCGATTTAGCATTTGAGCATTATTGATAATCTTCTCTTCTGATTACTTACCAAAAGGTGCATTGCTTATGTGTTCAGGAGTCAAGGATGGGTGGTGTAACTTTTCAAAGTGTCAAACCTAGTTATGCTGGTCGGTTTAATTCATCTGGGCATACTACACATAATATGTATAATCATGCAACTGGTGTTTCTCCTTTTCTAAACAATGCTTTGATGAGGCCCCCTTTTGTCGGAACTTCAGATGTTGCTAACCTTTCACCTGCAGAAGTATATCGCCAAGAGCATGAAGTCACAGCTACGGTGTGTATTTTAATTTGATTTGATTTTCTATTTATATTCGCTTTTTAATTGTGATATAAAAGGACATAGTATTAATTCATTTTAAATGTCCTGAAGTCAGCTATGCTATATGTGTTTTTAGTGGTTCAACAAAATATGCACGCATGCATATGATTAGTGGATATTGCAAACAATGACTTGACTAGTGTTTTAGTAATGAGAATGCTCTTAAAAAATCAAAAGTAGATTGTCTCAAAGGACCATTGGCATTTCCCTAACTTTCAGGCTGTTTCAGTTGCTTGATCAACTGTTATGCAGTGTATAACCAGGTCTGTATAATTTTGTATAATGCTTGAGCACTATTTGGTTTAAACTAAAAACTAATTTGAACAAAGGCATTTTTGTTTTCCAGTTTTGTCCAGTTGTAGTTTTCTCATTTTTCTGTTATTTTGGTTTGGTTTTCTCATTAACTGAACTTAATATATATACACACACACACGCACACACATTAATATGTAAGAAAAAAGCCTATCATTTATCACTTATGCCTTAAGTCCCTTCTCTTACATGTCTTTCTGTGAACTCTCCTGTTAGAGTTAGAAATTCTTAATTCTCTATTGTTTGCTCTCCTCACCGCGAGCTTTTTCATTCTATACCACGATCTTGACAAATGATATCTGAAATATGATTTCTTGTTCATGTCCGCACCTCCTTTGCTGTTACAATTTTTGTGACTTCACATCTCAATAGTAGAATAGTGTAACATAGGTTTAGGCTATGTTAGTTGGACTTAGGTACGGTTCTTGGATATGGGTATATATATCCGTGCTTCGGACTCGTGAAAATTATAATTAGAAGATACGGGGATATGTATCCAAATTTGGATACGGATGCTTGGATACGTTCCGTGAATTAAATAAAATAAAAAATATAGTATTATATAATAATAATTATTTTCTAAATATGAAGAGGAGTCTTGGTGCAACAGTAATTGTTATTGCTGTGTGACCTGAGGTCACGGGTTCGAGTTATAAAAGTAGTCTTGCAACTGTAAGGGAAGACTACGTATAATAGACCTCATGGATTCGATTCTTTCCCGGACTCCACGTATTGCGGGAGCATTTGTGTCCTGAAGTGCATTTTTTTTACTATTGTCTAAATATATTGCTAATATTCAAAACATAACCAATTTCAATGTAATTATAATAAATAAAGAAGTCAAAATCCATCTATACCACTACCACTTAAAGATAAAACATTAATTAATAAGTAAACACGTCACAGATTCCAACAAATCATACAACTCCTTATAGGTATATAGTAAAGGATAAAGATAAAGCAAAAGTTATTAATAAACTAATTTATTTAAGTTCTAACATGTTTAAAAGTTCAACTCATCTAAACTTGAAAGTTACAAGAGATATATACCACTAAAAAGATAAAAATTAATACTAAAATAAAAGTGGGTTTATTCTCTCTGTCTTGACAACTCAAGAATTAACCTAAACAAATAGCAAGAAAAATGTGAGAGAGATTGTCCTCATTCTTCAGAGTTCATACCTGTTTTCTTCTTTGGATTCCTTCATCCGAACTCTTTAATTTTCCTCTTTAATTTTCATTCTCCAAATCTATACTTTTGTTCTAGCTCGCGTCTGGTTTTCCTTCATCTCCTTTTTTGTTCTCAATATGTTGTGGCATGTCCAACTTCAAGGGAGGGCATCGAACACATATCCCTTGTCAGCGCTGGTGTCATGTAGTGTCGACACTAGTATGTGAGGGTGAAAGTAAGAGTCTAAGTATCAGAGTAGTTTGGGTATAGGAAGTCTTGAACCTTTAACCATTAGATTAAAAACCCAATGCTCTATGGACCTATGCACCCACCAGGAGTTTCTTCGAAAGCTTAATAGTGTTTTTTGATGGGTCCATAAATCTGGAAAAACTTGCCCCTTATTGCTTTGGGAGTGACACATTCTATATCAAATTCTGACAATTGTAACACTTGCTTTTTCTCCATCACAAGAAGGCCTAATTTTTGGATTTTTCTCCCAGAAAACTTGATAGGCTGAAGTAATTTCTTTATAATTTCCTGTTCTCTAAGCAATCATATGTGGTTTTCTGGTATTATTACTATTTTTTTCTTAGTTTTGAGATTTGTTTTACTTTTGTTTCCTTTATGAGTGGGATTCAATTATCTCTTAGTATGTATTTTTAAGGGTTTTAGATTTAGAACCTTTTTTTTAAATGTTTTGTATTGGGTTATATATATATATATATACACACACACACACACACGCACATGCACACACTTATGCAGACATAGAGTGAATATGAATTTCATTGTTTATTTGCTCTTAAGCCAAATGATGCTGAATTAAATATCTTCTAAACTACCTAGCTTTGAAGCAATTGAAATGAATAGGTTGCTAAATGGTTGAGGAAAAGTGCCTCTGAAGTGAAATAGCAATGCTCTTGTCATCTTCTCCCTTTGTTGTCACAATTTGCTGTGCCTTTAGAATGGTACAAAATTCTAATGCGCAAATATGTAGCAATTGGAGCCATCAACTTATATCATAGTTAACAAAGTCTACTAACTCCCAAATAAGTTGATTAACACCAACTACTATTGAAAGTGTAAAGACTTGTTTGCACGACCTGTTATACTGGTAATATAAAAGTCCATGTAAGTCAATTATTCTCTTTGTGTTGAAGGTTTTTTGAAAAGCACAACAAAAGCAATGAAAAAAAAACCAAATCAATCAAAGAGCTTCAACCTGAAACCCAACAATTTGCCTAAATTCCCAAAATCAAATCCCTTTCACTCAATTAAAAAAGGCTAATGAAAGCAAATTTAATCTGCAGAGAGAAAGAGAGAGAAATGAATTACCACAACAGAACACAAATTCAATGATATTAAAAAAGCTGTCAAAATAAGCTGAAATATAATTGTTATTGGGAAATTTATAGGCAGAAAGTAAGGACGATGCAAGGTTTTATAGAGAAAAAGAATGCTTAGACAAGGAGAAAAGCTTGGTTGAATTGGTTTGAGAGAGAGAGAGAGAGAGAGAGAGAGAGAGAGAGCAACGGTTGTTTTACGAAATAGGAGAAAGGCGTTACCTAGGGGCAGAAAATATACTATTCAGTATGAATAGGAAACATGATGTCTTCTTTTTATTTAGTTATTCAATTATGTATATTTATTCAGGTACATAAAGGGAGAGAACTAGGTTTGATTTTAAGAATGTCCTACATTTCATGTGATGCAGACGAGTTAGTCAAGAAAATTCAAATGCAAAGACTTTAGAATTTTAATCTATATTTTATCTAGGATTTATTTTAGATATTATCATTTTTTTTTCTTTTAGATCATTTTTTTCTTTTAAATTTTTTTTTATATGTCTATTCAAATAAATAGGTTGTTGGTCCATTAAGGAGTGATCTGGTAATTTGTAACTATGTTGGAGTCCAAATCTCTTTGGGAATCTTTAGTTTTACTTTAGATCATAGTTTAAGTACTTGTAGCCTTGGGATGACATTATTTCTCTTATTTTTTTTTAGGACTTCAGCTCCATAGAGGATTACGACTAATGTTGTCCATTATTTGTAAGCTTAATTTTAGTTTGGGCAAATAAATACCTATGTTCGCAGCACTTTATTTTTAAGTTCAGTTGATAAAATTGTAGCGAGTTCTGCTCTTTTTATGATGCAATTCTATTCCTAAAAGGTGTCATGCTTTCTTGATAGGAGCACATCACAGAACCTATTAGCATTATGCTAGTAATTTGTTTTTCGTTTGCTTAATTTTCCTTTATTATTCAATTTTACCATGCTAATTTTCAAGTCCCAATTCTTGATTTCTGTAAACCAGCCTATAATTTCTACAAATCCATGTTTTCCCAAGCTGTCCTAAATCATCATGTCAGCCACTCTTGCAAAATGGGCCTCTCTTGTTCTAATTGAATATTGGATAGGAATCTTATCATGCCAAAAGACAGGTGCTTGATGTAAAACATTCTTAGCAAAATGCAATCAGTATTATGTTATTCTTCTCCTCCAATTTTTCCTTCAACTTGTTAATTCTAAAAGAAGCACCCAGACCAGAGAGCTGAACTGCATTAGTACATATTCAGTTTGGTTTAGTTTGAATCTGCACTTTGTATGGTTTGTTTTGGAATCTAATAGAATTCAGTTATTTCTGCTTCTCAATTTTCAGACTGGACTGATCCTAACTGACTGATGTTCATTCTTGCTCTACTAAATTGAATTGAAGATTTTGTGTTATGAAACTCTTGAATCCATAATTTATATTGCTGCTATGATGTAACTGGAGATCCATGGTCCTTCCAGCCACTGTTCTGTTCCTTGAGATCTGTATGGTTTCATAAGAATGCTATGCTTTATTTTGTGGATACATGTGCATGATTTTGGCAGTCATGACATGTGGATAAATGTGTAGCATTTGCTATTTCCTGGTGTATGTAAAGGTTTTCTTTTAGCGTGGCAGGATACCTTGAGGATCTATTTTTCTTTTTGTGAATATGTTTTATCCTTTTTCCCAGAGGATCTATTGTTCTTTTTGTGAATATGTTTTATCCTTTTTCCCATTTGAAAAGCTGTAGTTATTCACTGTGGGAGGGGGTTTCAATTTTTTCTCCTCTTATATGTATCCCGATGGAATGTTCTCTTTGTTTGGGTTGCCTTTGACTTCTGTTGTTCTGTTTCATTGTAGGGTGATAATGTTCCTGCTCCATTCATCACATTTGAAGCTACTGGGTTTCCTCCTGAGATATTGAGAGATGTAAGTTGTACTTCTCACCATGGTTTTAGATTCTGTACATTGGTTTCAAAAAGCCACATATGGGATCTGCTTTATTTTGTTTTTGAGTTATTGCTTCCTTTTGAATTGTTTTAAACTCATTAGTTCTCACTTGTCGCAGGTGCGATATCTGCTCCAGACAAGGAGCATATGTCGTACACTGCTCTGCTATTGGCACACTTATACTTGCAACAAGTATTCTGATTTTTGGAGGCTGCAAAATGGACAGTTGGAGCCTTTCTTGTGCATCTTCTAGGAGGGTGGTTGGCCATTTGTCCAATTCACACCTGATTTGACTGGGATTTAATGCTTATTGGCTCTGCCTCATATGTCTTTATTGCCTTATTTAGTAGCTTTGAGTTGCTTCTGTAAGCAACTGCATGCCTGTGGATTTTAGTTATTTCTTTTTTTTCCCTCTAGGCACCATATTGCAGCCATTTTTTTAATGCTTTTGTTTTAGGTGTGGATTCATTTAATGTATTTGATTCTTTGGTGCTTTTTATCAATAATTACATTTCTTTCTCAGATACATGCTGCTGGGTTCTCGTCTCCTACTCCAATCCAGGCACAAACATGGCCAATTGCTCTCCAAAATCGGGACATAGTGGCAATTGCCAAAACAGGTTCTGGTAAAACATTGGGCTACCTGATCCCTGCCTTCATTCTTCTTAAACAATGTCGTAATAATTCTCAGAATGGCCCTACAGTATTGGTTTTAGCTCCAACAAGGGAGCTAGCCACACAAATACAGGATGAAGTGTTAAAATTTGGTCGATCATCCAGGGTCTCTTGCACGGTGGGTCTTTTTTCTTTATCACCACAATATAGTTTCAAAAACTGATGTTTCTATTGGGCTATTGGCCTGTCACATGGCTTCATCTTTTATTGCAGTGCTTATATGGTGGAGCTCCAAAGGGCCCTCAACTAAGAGAGCTTGATCGAGGTGCAGATATTGTTGTGGCAACTCCTGGTCGACTCAATGATATCCTTGAAATGAAGAAGATTGACTTTGGGCAAGTTTCACTCCTTGTGCTAGATGAGGCTGATCGAATGCTTGATATGGGTTTTGAACCTCAAATACGTAAAATTGTGAATGAGATACCTCTACGGAGACAGACACTTATGTACACTGCAACCTGGCCGAAAGAAGTGAGAAAAATAGCAAGTGACCTTCTGATTAATCCTGTTCAGGTGAACATTGGCAGTGTTGATGAACTTGCTGCAAACAAGTCCATCACACAGGTAACCTCTAAACTAGTTCATTTTGTTGCTTTCTGTGAAATACATTTGAGAGTTATTTTGTATTAAAAAGTACTTCAGAAACTTATTGAAGTTCCTGTCCTTTTTTGCATTTGTTGGTTTTTTTTTTCATGTTTTGTAGATTTTTATCCTTTTTTTTTTTGCATTTTGGATATGTTGCATATTCTAGTAGCAAACTAGATGATTTTAATTGAAAGTGCAGTATGTTGAAGTGGTCCCACAAATGGAGAAGGAGAGGCGGTTGGGGCAGATCCTCAGAGCACAAGAGAGAGGTTCAAAAGTTATTATTTTCTGTTCAACTAAGAAATTGTGTGACCAGCTTGCACATAGTATTGGACGAAACTTTGGGGCTGCTGCAATCCATGGAGACAAGTCTCAAGGTGAAAGAGATTGGGTGTTAAATCAGTTTAGGAGTGGAAAATCACCAATTTTGGTTGCCACTGATGTTGCTGCCCGAGGTCTTGATATCAAAGACATAAGGTTAGTTCTCATTTTTATATTTGTACAAGTAGTTGCAGATTTATGGATGGAGACAATGTTAGTGACTGTTTTGAACAAAGAAGTTCAACATTTTGTATGGTTGATGGTATCTGAGCTTGAAATACTTCTTCAATCTCACTCTGTAATTTCATGTTAAAGGGTAGTGATAAACTATGATTTCCCTACTGGAATTGAGGATTATGTACACCGAATTGGTAGAACTGGAAGAGCTGGTGCAACTGGCGTGTCTTACACTTTCTTCTCTGAGCAAGATTGGAAATATGCAGCTGATTTGGTAAAAGTTCTGGAGGGAGCTAATCAGCATGTTCCCCCAGAGGTGCGAGAGATGGCTTTGCATGGTGTGACAGGTGTTGGCAAGGATCGAGGTGGAATGAACCGTTTTTATTCTAGGAGTGGTAATGGTGGCGGTGGCGGTGGCGGTTGGGATTCTGGTGGGCGTGGTGGCCGTAGTGGAATGAGGGATGGTGGTTTTGGTGGCCGTGGTGGAATGAGGGATGGCAACTTTGGTGGACGAAGTGGGATGAGGGATGGAGGCTTCAGTGGACGGGGTGGTGCTAGGGATGGCCACTTCGGTGGACAGGGGGGAAGAAATGACACTTTATCTGGGCTTGGAAATAGGGGAGGTGGATATGGCGCTCATGTTGGTTGGGGCAGGAATGGTCGCAGCCTTCATGATCGCCACAACAATATGGATGGTCGTGGACGCAGCCGTGGACGAGGAAGATTTGATGGTAGAAGAGATATTGTTGATAGGAGTAGGGATAGAAGTTATAGTCGTAGCCCTGAGAGAGTACGAACATGGGGTTATAGTCGCAGTCGTAGTAGAAGTCGGAGTCATACTAGAAGCCGGAGCCGGAGTCGGGGCCATAGTTGCAGTTACAGCCGCAGCCCTCGGCGTAGCAACAGTTACAGCCGCAGCCCTCGGCGTAGCAACAGTTACAGCCGCAGCCCTCGGCGTTGCCACAGTTATAGCTGCAGTCCTCGACGTAGCCGCAGTCAAAGCTACGACGGATTTGAGAGGCTGCATGAAAGGAACTCCAATGAGAAGGATGTTATAGTTGCAGAATCTGAAGCTCCTCAATCAGGGATGTCTCCCCCATGTGCACAGGGTAATGACTTTTCAGGAGTGGAGGGGCTACCCATGGTTGAGAGTGCTGTGCCCGAGTCAAAGCATTCAGAGGCTGCACAAGGGCCAGGCCAACATTCAGTTCCTGAAACTTGAGCATAAAAGACATCAATTATTTTGGTGTGTAGCAGTGAGTCTAGTTTTTCTTAATCAAATGCTTCTGTGACAAACTTATATCATTGCTAGAGAGATTTATGGTTAGATGGGTGGCAAAGGAAGTTTGGTAACTGGGAAATCGGGTGATATGTAATGATGGAAGTATCAAAATCGAACTAGTACTATTGTCTGTTAAGTTAAAAGCTGAAACAATGTATTTCGATCTCTAGTTCCGTAGACGATCTCATTTACGGTAGCTTCATCCTTATTATTCTGATCTGGAAAGCACTTGGGTCATGATTATTTTCTTGTTGGGGTTAGACAGATATAAGGTCAATGAATTTTTTATTTGTTTACATTTACGTAACAGTTTTATCTCTGAATAACTTGCAATTTATTGTTCTGGCCTATGATTCACCCTTGTGAAGAAAGATTATATTCTGGTGATTTTTTGCTTGCAATGCGCTTGTCTTCCGCTCGTTTTTCCTATTTTATACACAATTTTCATTTTATCATTTGGTGATTAATATTGCTGATTTGGTTTCATAAACTACGTGTACTTGTACATATTGCTCACAGCTCCATGCAGCGATAGGTTAATAGTCATTTTTTGTTTTTACTTTCTTCACTACCCGTATTTTGTTGAGGAAGATACGTTGTATGGCACTATTTTTATTTTTATTTTTCAAAAAATCCTACTTTTTTTTTTAACAATGTATCAAATGTATGTCTAATTTGTATCTTTAAAAATAGATTATATCTTTTAGTGTACCAAATATATCAAAAAAATCTCTGGAAATGGGTATTTTTAAAATTGAAAATTGAAAAATAAGTATTTTTTTTAAATAAAAAAGTATATTTTTTAAAAAATAAATATTTTTTATTTTTAGGGTATTTTGAAGAAATCTCTATTTTGTTCCTGTTGAACCTATTTACTTAAGCTGTTTCTGTTGGTTATTGCTATTAGTCGATGAAAGTTAAATTGATGAATGTTAAACGGCTGTTTAGCTAAATTTGAAGTTGTACAAGTGACGTCCTAATTAAATTGTTGCAAACGCTAAGACGGATCTAAATATTTTAATTGAATTAATCCAGTTCAATTAAATTATACAGATAAAATTCATTTGCTTACAATAAAAATTATTCATAAAATTTATGTACTTATAATAAATTTTAAAATGACTAAAATGATAGAATTTATTTGAATTCAATATTTTCAAATTATTAAAAGATATAGTTATTCTTTTACTTTGCTCTTATATAAAAAGAGTTAATGTTAAGTGTGCATTTTGATTTTTTTTAATAGAGGAGATTACATGGATTACATTTTTTAAGCTTTATTTTCAAAAATACTGCATCTATCTTTTTTTTTTCTCTTAAATTTTTTATTTTTTATTTTTCATTTTTACCTTTTTCTTTATTTTTCTTTCAAATATTCAAATTTTTAATGCTTCTTTTTAACTTAAAAAATATTACACATATTCTTAAACGCTTCTTTTTCTTTTTCTTCTTCTTCTTCTTCTTCTTCTTAAGGCATCTTCTTCTTAACTTCCAAAAATACTGCACATATTCATTCTTAACGCTTCTTATTTTTCTTCTTCTTTAATTTTACTTAACTTTTCCTATCTAATACTTCCTTATTTAACTAGGAATACATATGAGTATTAAGTTATAAACCTAATGATTCAATTATATATGTTTGAGGAATCTAATTAAGATTGTACATCTCCTTATTATTGTGTTTGTAACTTTTTCTTTTCTTTTCTTTTTTTTTCCTTTCCGTATTGTTTAACTGTAATTGTATAATTTTTTTTTTATTCTTGAACTACATTGCCTTTTACATGTCGATAAAATATTTAAAAAGAAATTTTTTTCTTTTGTAAATTTTTTTATTATTTTTATCAATTTGTATTTCATGAATTGATATATAAGTCATTTTTTGAATTGTATTTATGAGTGAAGATTTTTGCCCACACTTGTAATGGAATGGTTCTTGCGATTTCAATACTGTTAAGTTCTGGAACTTAGAAAATATGAGCTTAAACTAGGGGATCGGAGTCACCACTCGGAGGACTAGAAAAAAAAATTAGAAGGAGTAGTAGACTCAATTTCTAAGGAATCTCCAACTCCTACTGGATTCAAAAAGTTGAACATGTATGAGAAATGATCTAATACCCCCAATATATTTAGTTCATTGGAACCATCATTTTTTTAAAGTCTAAATATTAAATTATTTTTAAAGTATTATAACATTATCCATATTACAAATATTTTAAAATAAATAAAATATTCATCCATCATACATAAATAAAGTCTCATATATAAATTAAAATGGATGCCCACAATTAGTGAAAAAATATATTTATAAAGTTCAACATTTATAAATAAATAAATAAATATATAAATGAATGAAACAAACTGAGACACCTATAAAGAGTAGAAACATGCTTTTATAATGTCCAAAATACTAATAAAATTAAAAAATTATAAGAAAGTGAAAACATGTTACTTACAAGTCTCTCATTGAAATAAAAATGAATAAATAGATAAAGCAAATAAATGAACAACTAAATAATAATATCAATAGCAATTTAAAATAATAATTCAAAATAACAAGCAAAAATAACACTAATAAAATATCACGATATTAAGATTAGTGTTATTTCTTTGTTTTGTTATTTTATTTACTTTGTTATGTTCATTTTGTAGTTATTTTGCATTTAAAGAAATGGAATTACTTTTCAATTTTACTTGCTTCTTTTTCTTATACTTTATTATCATTTTCTTTTTGTCTTTGTCAAAGGAGGAGAACACCAAAGTACAAGAACGTAATTATTCTTTTATTCCTTTACAAAGGGGGAGAAAAATACAAAGGCTAAACTTAAAGATTAAATTGAAAATTAAAACTCAATTCAAAATTAATACATTGCAGGGGAGAAAATCTTAAATTTGATGGACATACATTCCATATACATTAACAGGCATTTAGAATATAATTGATGCATGCACTTGATTATTCTTTTTTTAAATTCAATTTGATTGCCAAAGTAAAAAAAAAAGGGAGATTGTTGGTCAATTAAAATCTATTTTGATGACTAACAATAAAATTGATATGTATTAATAAGTTCAAACATGTTGGTTGTAGGCATGAAACCCTAGTTTTTGTGTGACTGCCCAAGCCACCTAATGACCACGCAAAGTAGCCAGTTAAGAAAATCAAACTTCATAGAATGAATGGTGGGCATACTGAGCGGTGAAGCTGAAACTCAAGTTGGACGTGTGACCTCACATACCAAGCTAAAATCTATAAAATTTATATAGAACTATGCGATCTCATTGTACAGTGAAGTAAGGATGCCTGGCAGGCGTGTGACAGCACCCGAGCATCGAGTGACCTCACCAAAAACTGAGTTAAAATTATAAACTTATAGAGAAGTTTGCAGTCTTAGCATATGGTGGAGTTAGGATGTAAGAACATCATGTGACTGCACAACATTACTGAGCGACCGCACAACTCCATGATCCAAAAGCTCAGAAATAGTAGAAGAGATAGTGGTCAACTCGTGCGATTGTAATATCCCAAAGTATGCCCTAGAAGTTTTGAAATTATTGTTGTATTTGGATTTGAAGTATATGTTTAATGGAAAGAGAAAAGAAGTAAAGAGAGATGTGTATATGTTGTATATATAGAGATATATACAACATATACAAGTCAAATTATTATATGGTCAAAGAAGATATTTATTTATTTTAAATTTAATTAAGTAATTAAAAGGAAATTTAATATGAGTGGAAGAGGAAAATAATTGATTATTTTAATATTATTTTTGCTTGGTGGAGGTTTAAAGAGATTGAGTATGTGACTTTGCTTCTCATTTTTCTTCTTCTCTTCTTCTTTTCCTTTCTTGGCCGGTTCTTTCCAAAGCAAGAGAGCAAGAGCGAGTTTTGATTTTCCAAGATCAAAATTAAAGGAGATTTCAAGTAATTAAGTTGGAAATCCAAGAAGTTTCACCATTTTTGGTAAGTTCCCTCTTGATTCTCTTGTTTTATTTGAAGTTGTGTTTGAGTTTGATAGATTGTTGTTGATAGTAAGAGTGTGTTTGATTGTGGTGTGTTTGAGAGTGTTGGATTTGAATTGAAATAAGGAGTTGGGTTGATGTTGGTGTTGGAAGTGTATGAGTTGTGTTTGCATTAGGGTTGTGAATTGGTGATTATTATTGTAGATGTTGAGTTTGATTAATTATTCTTGTAGATCTTCATGATATTGGTGTTTAATGAAGTTAGAAGCATAGAATACATGAGTTTGGTCCGAAACAGAAGCATTTTGGATGCCACGCCCGTGGCCTTTGGCTGCCACGACCGTGGCCATTGGAAGCCATGGCCGTGGGGGTTTTGAGCAAGGGAGGCAGATCCATTTGCTAACCCACGCCCGTGGGGGTTGGGAGGCCACGACCGTGGGGTCCTAGAGAGAGATGTTGGCTTGTAGTTTATGATCTATGGGTCTAGTATGATACTAATAGGTGAATAATTGTATTGGAATTCATGTGAATTTGTAATTAAGTGTGTATTATTCCTTTTGGATTAGGTTGTGAAGAGGCTGAATTGCCCTAACCTAAATGTTGAGGATTCTTGGAAGAGGAAGTGTATGGTGTAAGTTGTTCTTGCGGTAAGTACAAACCCTACATTATTGCGTACATTTAAATGACATTGGGACTTAACACATTTGGTTGTAAATGTGTTAAGTAATCTATTACATTGTTGATCCATTTGATTAATGTTATGATTTGCATAATGTGAAAGATATGATGATCATTCATAATGTATGCTCAATGCAATTGGTTATGAATACTTTAATGATGAATTGCTTTGATATGAATTGAGATATGATAAAATGTGAAGCCATTGTGGTTGGATATAATGATTCAAATGAAATAAGTGAGGCCTGTTTGCCTAGATCATGATGTCCAATGCAATTAATTATGTATACTCTATTGATGAGATGTGAAGCCATTATTGTTGGCTATAATGATGCAAATGAGATAATTGAGGCATGGTTGCCTAAATGATTATGAGAAAATGAGAATGAAATTGATAATGAAATAATGAATAAATTGTGTGTCTAATGTGTTATTCCATTTTCAGAGTTTTGTTGTTGGTGGCATGCCTAATAGTAACAATCTCTTGAAGCTAGGTTGGGCTTGATCCTTGAAGCCAAATTGGGTTGAAGTTGAGCATGCTTTACTCCCCTTGAAGTTTGGTTGGGTCTAGTCCTTGAAGCCTAGTTGAGATGTTACAAACCCTTGAAGCTAGGTTGGGTTTGGTTCTTGAAGCCAAGTTGGGTTGATACTTAGCATACTTTGTTCCCCTTGAAGCTTGGTTGAGCCTAATCCTTGAAGCCTAGTTGGGATAATGATAATGATAAATGTGATAATTGAACCAAAACATTAACTTTGAAAGTTGAATGGCATATTAGTGTCTTTTGGGCCCATGCTTGTCTTTGTTTAAATATGATTTATGAATGGTGAAACAAATGAATAATGAGATTCAATGTAAGATCTTGAAATGTGATATTCTTATGTATTGTTTATAATGTTTGAATATATGATATGGGCATTGCATTGAAACATATTATCATTGGGGTTTGTACCACTAAGCCGTTGGCTTAGCACGATTGTGGTTCATCGCGCAGGTGACAGGGTTGAGCCAGAGAGTTCATCTAGACCGAGTCGAGTCTAGATTTTGAAGTGTTGATTGTGAGCTTAAAGATCAAATACTGACTGCCAAACATGTAAAACCTTTATATTTTGTAAAATTTTATTTTTATGGTTATGTATTTGTAAATACCTCTACATTTTCCACTGCGTATTGAATGAACGTTTTACTTACTGTGTTTTATAATATAACTTAAATGTTTTAAGTTTGCTCATGTTATTGTATAAAGGAATGATTGGTTTGGGTAGTAAACCGTAGCATTCCTATATTCGGTATACTTATATTACAAGTGTGATAGTATGTAGTGTGCGTATACGGGATATAGGGGTGTTACAATTGTTTTGGATAGTAATCATCACACAAACTTTCATCACCAACTTTTGTTGCATAATATTCAATTTTTCTTCACTTTAGTTTATCGAGTAATTTGTCTTTTATTTTAATCATCACACAAACTATTGATTCACTAATTAACAGTTAAAATTTGCACTAATATTTGACCTTGTCCCTAGTGGAACGATATCTTATTCACTATTTTATTACTTGAGCGACCCGTGCACTTGCGGTAACACTTCGATAGCATTGATCTGTCATCAACAATTGAATCAAAATATAAATAATTATTCCATAGATAAATCAAATAGGGAATGCTTAACTATAATAGGGTTTTTAGTTATTCATGATT
Source organism: Garcia nutans (assembly GCA_947685225.1). Lineage (NCBI taxonomy): Eukaryota > Viridiplantae > Streptophyta > Magnoliopsida > Malpighiales > Euphorbiaceae > Garcia > Garcia nutans. The sequence continues at coordinate 5,622,740 of CANTUV010000003.1, read as the reverse complement.
GAAATAAAAAATAAAAAGAAAGAGTAGAAGTTTGAAGACGTAATTGAAAATGAAATTAAAAGAAAATAGATTAGGATGATTAAACTTTGGAAAGAAGTGAGCCTATTGAACTTAAATGGATCTTAAACAAAATTCTTTATTCTCTTCAAAGTTAACTCTAAAATAACAAATAGATGTATGAATTTTTAGGGTATTTTACACCAAACATAGGAAGAAAAAGTAAAATAACAAATTTATATTCATATATAAATATTGTAATATGTTTTGAAGTGGACATAAATGTGGTATTAAATCATCAAGATTACGAATTATCATACCTTCAATTATAAGTTTTAATATCTTTACATTTTTAACAACATTTTTTTAAACACAAGTATAAGTTGTAAAAAAAAGGAGAGTTTTCAAAGTAAAATAATAGTGAAAAACATATATTCATGGGAAATTAGAGAAAACATATATATCAATAAACTAGTTTAAATATGAGGAAATAAATTAGCAGAGGTATTTATATGAGATTTACAAATCTATTATTTTAGGAAGTACGTTATTAAATTTGATTCTTGGTATATAAAGAATGTGTAATATTATGATTTTCAGAATTTTAAGTTGAACATTTATAAGTGAGACATATGTTATTTTCTTGTATTAATTTAAAAATGATTAAATGATAAATAGACTTATTAATAATAATCTCATGTACCAAATGGTGCATATATGTTGGGCATTAAGATGATAGTAAGAAAGCAAGAAATGTTGGACATTGGTGATGAGATAGACAGGAATAGATAACTCAAGTAAAGAATTAAAAAAATGTTTATACAAATTAGAGATTTATAGACCAAATAAGAAACTAAGAATGGATTCACATATGCTAAAGGAACTAGTGGATTGTAGAAAAATATTCAATTAAGAAATATGCTCTAACTATGATAATTGAAATATTTGATAGTTTATATGAACTAAGCAAATTTGAGTTAAGTTGAGTGATAAATGAATATTTTATACACAATTAGGATAATATTTGCATTAGTTTTCTTTCATTTTAATAGTTTTTCTTATTTTTGTTTCAATTTGTTTATTTTGGTTATTTAGTCTGATTTTGTATTTTTGTATGTGAATTTTTGAAAATACAACAAAAATCCATTGAAAGCACAAAATGGGCAAAGATGTACATGGGCAAATGCATAGGCATGCAGATGGTCAGGCATGTTGCTGTTAAAGTTTTTCAATATAGATTTTTGAAGGGCAGAAGGGCGCATGAGCATATGCATGTTCATGCGCTTGCTCATTGTGAGCGGCGATTTTCGCCCCCCACTCCCGGTGGAATGGTTCTTATGACTTACACACTATTAGGCTCAGGGCCTTAGAGAACACGAGCCTAAATCAGGAGAAAATGGAGTCACCACCCGACGGGCTGGAAAAAAAGAAAGGGGTGGATGACTCAATTTCTAAGGAATCCCTAACCTCCTATTAGGTTTGAGAAGTTGGGTACGCATGGGGAAGGTGAGAAGTGGCCCATGCTCAATTCATTGGAATCGGCCTCCTTTTCAGGTATAAATGTTATTAAATTCTTAACTTATTAAATTATCATCCATACTACATGCAATAAAATAAAACATCATATTATTAATTAAAACAAATCAATCGAAAGACGGGCACCCATACAAGATGGAAATATGCCCTTACAAATGTCCAAATGTTAATACAAATAAATAAAATAGGACTCCCACCAATTGTTGAAAATGTGTCCTTTATAATAGTTCCAAAGTCCATAAAATAAATTAAATAACGAACTAAATAAGACACTCACATAGTATGGAAACGTGCCTTTTACAATCCTTAAAATCTAAATAAAAACTGCAATTCCATTTAACCATTCATACCAAAATAAATAATCCAAACACATAATTTAATCATCACAAAAATAATAAATTAGAGTTTAATAAAAGGAATTAAAGTAAATCACAAAGAATTATAATCCATAAATAAATATTGACCCCATTGACGAGGGATCGCATACGGCTTAGGTTTTATATTTATAGAAATTAGGGTTTTGGTGTTTTGGTTATTTAGAAAATTGATTTAAGATTTTAGAAATTGGGAAATGGATTATGGTTTTGCGAATTAGAGAAAAATAGGTTTAGGGTTATTGGTCTTTAGAAACACAGATTAGGGTTTTATCAAAATATGATTAATATAAAAACCCGAAGGCCACTTTAACATGGATTCTTGATAAAATACTTATATGTAATATGGCTACTGGACATTTAAACATCATTTGAATAATCTAATGCTATGGATATTTAATGGAACAAGGTACTGGTCATGCAAACAATAAAAGAAACCACTTATTCTTACTGTATATAAGTATATAAGCTAAAAATTAAAAGAATAAACTTTAAATAGATATGGTTTGATGGATAAAATAATAAGTTAACTCACTATGAATTTAAATGAATTAAGTTAGAAAAACACACCTCCGTTTGTAGTTTCCACTAAAATTAAACGTTGATACAATGATCTTACTTGCACCAACTTGAAACTCTTGGTTGAGTAAAAAAAAGATAGTACCTACTGCCTTGTTTGATAATGCTTTCTCAGTATTAGATCACCTCTTGTTTTCTGTTTGATAATTGTTTCTTTGCAGTATGATCCTTTTAATGTTGCTGATGGTTGCCTACCTCTGCTACGTGCTTTCATTCTCTATTTATAAGAGAATTTTAGGTTAAACTTTATAAACCCATCTTAGTTTCCTGATTAGCCATGGTTTTATCTGAGACATGTCGACTAAAAATAATTTGAATTCGTGATAAAATGTGACCATCTCGTACTAAATTTGAAGCCAAAACAAGTCCATATCGATTTGGGTAACTCCTAGTTCGATATGGAAAAGGTCCATAGTGAACTAAACAGACCCTATTCAACCAAAATGGCTTTCAGTCTATTTTTTATGTTTTAAAACCCACTTTTGGATAATTTCATGGTTTAAAAGTAGCTTTCGGACCATTTTAAAGTTTTAAAAACTAAACCAGACTCATTTGGAACTTATAAAAATCGAACCAATCAAAATAAAAGCTTAAAATAGATTTAAGCCATTAAGAATGGACCGATAAGCACTTAGGCCAATTTTAATTAGGACCGAACTAGCTTATGGCCAAAGTCAAGGGTTTACACATGCATGAAAATTGGTAGCAGATTTTAGGATTTTATTTCCTTAATTCACTAGGATTTCTTTTTATTTCTTTCCTATTTTATTTAGAACTCTAAATATAGGAATTTTTGTTATTTTACCCAACAAAAAGTAGGACTTATCTTTAGATTATAAAAAGGAGAACATGTTTTTAAATTAGAGGGAGAGTTTTTGCATAAATAAAAGAGGGTGTTCTACATTAAAAGCTTCTTCTTCATCCTCGAAGATGCAAACTCTATTGGAGAGGGGATCAAGCTCAAGACGAAGACACAAATCCAGAGTTTGCTTTATTTTATTTTGTTTACTTTCACATTTAGTTTTTCTTTTCTAGTTTTATTTATGGAGTAGATTTAATCTTGTTAGGAGAAATATGAACCCTAAACTTTGATAGATATTGATTTGGGATAATTAAATTTAAGTTGATTTATGAAAATTCCTTGTTCTTAATGCTTGTGTTTAATATTTCATTGATTTAATTCCTTAATGATGTGTTGAATATAGAAGTTAGGGTTTTATTCAATGGGATTTGACTGCTTGATTTATTTGGGGGAGTTTGTATAACATGTTTAATTGAGGATTTATTCGAATAGATAATCTAAAATTAACCTGTGGTATCTATTTGTGTTCCTAAATAAGGTCAAATAACTGGTTTGATCACATGAAAATTAATGTTAAAGTGTCTAAATAAGAGTTTGATATTCATTTGAAAAGTTATGTCCCTAAATAAGGTTGGCTACGCTTAAGGATAACTTGCCAAGCTTAACACAATTTTCTTAATCAAGTTTGATACTATGCAAGTTCAGCAGAATTATGGACTCTAACATATTTTATTGATTGATTTTTTCTTAATTTACTAAAGATATTTAATTTTCAGCAAGTTAGTTTAGTTTTAGATTTTTTATTCAATTTCATTCATTCAAATAATGTTACTCAAATAATAGTAACGCAATATAATAATTAATTATAAACTTTGGTCTTCATGAGACGATATTCGGATTCAAAAATCTATATTACTGATATGAATAGTGCACTTGCTAGTGTTAACTGGGACGCTTCAAGTTTTTGGCGCCATTGTGATTGTAGAAAAATAATTTATGGGATTGAGTTGGTTTTATGTAAATTCATTATTCTTAATGCTCAATTTTGTGATTTTATTGATTGATTCCTTAATGACATGTCAAATAGAGAAGTTAAGGTTGATGATTAATGGAATTTAAATTCATGATTGTTAGGATTTTATATAACAGGTTGATTGAGGATTTGTTCAAATGGATAATCTAAAATTATTTTGTAGCTTATATTCATGTTCCTCAATATGGTTGAATAGATTAGGTTTGATTATTATACAAATTAATATAGAAGTGTCTGAATAAAAGTTTAGTATTAATTTGAAAGATTAATTCCCTCAATAAGGTTAACTAGGCTTTATAATCAACCAGCCAATCCTAACTCAGTTTTCATGATCAATGTTAATATCTATGCAATTTTAGGGGGATTGTGGACTCTAACATGTTTTATTAATTGAGTTATTTTTCTTTATTTATTGAAACTATTAAATTTATACAACTTTAGTTTAGTTTTAGTTTTATAATTTACTTTCATTTTATAATTCAATTATTATTTCTCGAATAATAGTAAAATAAAATAATAATTGGCTTTTAAAATTTGATTTTTGTGGGACGATATTTGGATTCACAAATCTATATAACTGATATGACTAGTGCACTTGCTAGTGTTAACTGGGACGTACCAAGTTTTTAACGCCGTTACAGGGGACCAAATATTTATTTGAAAATTATTACATTGTTGAGCTATTAATTTGAGGTTTTATTTCTAATTTTATTTCTATTTTCTTATTCCTTTCTTGTGTCAATTTATTATGGCTGGGATGTACAATGTGGATGCTATTATAGTATTAGCAGCTCAAATGGAAGCATTGAACAAGAGCGTACAAGGGTTGCAATTTAAAAGACCATCTCTAGTAGCATTTGTTTGTGATTTTTATGGTGGAGGGCACTTAACTTATGAATGTCAAGTAGGTAATATGTTTGAATGCTATGCCTGAACAAGCTAACTTTGTTAATAATTTTTGCAAGCAAAATAATTCTTTCAATAATACTTACAATCTTGGTTGGCAAAATCACCCAAACTTCTCATGGAATAACAATAAAAGTCACTAGGATTTCAGCCCCAACATCAACCCTATCCGCAAGTAAAGAAGTCTAATTAGGAAGAGTTAATGACAAAATTCATTTCAAGCACTAAGGCAAGACTTCAAAATCATGAGGCTTCTATAAAGAGTATAGAGACACAAATTGGAAAGTTAGCCATTGCTATTACAGGTAAAGCTCAAGGATCATTGCCAAGTAACACAGAGGCAAATTCAAAGTAGTATGTTAAGGCCATAACACTAATAGAAGTGAATGTTTTGGAGGAGCCAAATCAAGAGGCAAATGCTAACAAGGATATTCACTCAAACCCTATTGATGTAAGTGTGGAAGAGGAAGATGAATATCAATAAATTATTCTAATGGAAGACAAATGTCTCATGCTTTCAACCACAATTGAAGAGGAGGATATTGTATTAAAAAAGGAAGTAATGGAGTTAGAGAGTGAACCTCCATTCCATGGTGTGATAAGAATAAAAGAGGAACCACATGTTGAAACAACAAAAACAATGCTTAAGCCTTTATTAGATCATTTAAGATGTGACATTGCAATTTTTTACAAGAAGAGAACAAAGGATTTGTATGATAAATGCGTTGTCAAAATAGTGTTTGTAACAAGTAAAACTTTGTTGCTCTATGATAGCAAGTTGAGAGATTAAACTCCTAAAGAAAGTCAAGTTAATAACTATAACTTAGAACTACTTCTTTACTCTTATTTTTCTAGTTTCATGTCTTTCATTAGTTTTCTTTTAGTTTTTTAGAAGTATTGTACTATTTTTCTAATTCATTTGTCCAATCTTAATTGTTATGATATTGTTTAAGTGTGGGGTTGACTCTAAGAATTTTATATTGAGAGAGTTTAAATTTGTTTAAATCAGTTTTTCTCTTGCTTGGATAGGATTAGGCAGAAATTAGATGAATATATGGAAGTGGCTGGCCAAGAAAAACTATCTCCTAGCCAAGAACAATCATCTCCACCATACTAGCACCAACTGCATATTAATTGTCCTCACAACATATCAGGGGAGTATTCTACAATTTAATTTTCTTCATTCTCTCCGTGAGTGGGAATTTTTGCCCCCACTCCTGGTGGAATTATTCTTGCGACTTCGGCACTGTTAGGCTTAGGACCGTAGAGAACATGGGCCTAAACTCGAGAAAAATGGAGTTGCCACCCGGACGGGCCGAAAAGATAGAAAGGGATGGATGAATCGATTCCTAAGGACTTCTCAACCCCTATTGGGTTCGGAAAGTTGGGTATGCATAGGGAAGGTGAGAGTGACCCAGTACCCCTGTAGCTCCTGGTTCATTAGAACCGGCTTCCTTTTCAGGTATAAATATTATTAAATTCTTAAACATTATAATATTATCCATACTACATGCAATTATTGAAATAAATAATTATTATATTATAAATCAAACAAATAAATAAAATGGGCACCCATCTAAAGATGGAACCACGCCCTTACAACATCTCAATGTCTACAAAGAAAATAAATAAATAAGACACTCACCAAAAGGTGGAAACATGTTCCTTACAATTATCCCAAAACTATAACTAGATAAAAAACAAATCAAATAAAATAAGGCACCCACAATGTCACACCCCTTCTCAACCTACATATGTAAGCCGAGTAGAGGCGCCACACTATCCTAATGTTGCTACCAATTTTACTTAGTCAAATTTTTAGTTCCGATTTTTACAGAAATTTTGCCATAGTATTGCCTAAAAATTGAGTCCCAAGTGTCGACAAAACTGGTTTTTTTTTCTTCTGATTTTTAAAACATTTTACACAAACCAATGCAAATAAAATCATTCTCAGTACACTCCCAATAAATCCCCCTTATAACCTCAACTACAACCTGCAAAAAGGATTTACACTTCTAGTACAATATAAAGTAAAGGTTTATTATGAAATACAGTAGATAAAATATTTGTTCACTATGCAGCGGAAAATAACAATATTTACAAATTCATATATATATCCAAACTCAAGTTTTACAACCCATAAAATTTATACATTTCTTTGGCAGTCAGTCTTTGATCTTTAAGCTCACTATCAACACCTCAAAATCTAGACTTGACTAGGCCTAGAGGAACTCTCTGGTTCTTCCTTGTCACCTGCGCGAAGAATCACATTCGCGCTAAGCCAACGGCTTAGTTGTACAAATTACAGTGCTATGATGCTTTAATGCCATGCTAATGTCACACAATAAAGATTCAAGATCAATTCAAGAGAATATTATATTTCAAATCTTACCGGTTTCAATAATGTATGTATAGTAGTCATCTCATTATTCATTTGTTTCACCATTCAATAGTCACATTTAAACAAACACAAGCATGGGCCCAAAAATAATCTAATATGCCATTCAAAGTTCAGAGTTACTGTTTTGGTCTATAATCATAATCATCAATACATTTATCCATGGATATTCAACTAGATTTGAGTTTACGACCCAGTCATTTCACCCAATCTAGTTTCAATAATTTGTTTTTGAGGCTTACGACCCGGTCATTTCACCCCAAAAACATCACATTTCACATTTTTCAACTGGAATCGGCTTACGACCCGGTCATTTCACCTATCCAGTGATTTATAGGCATGCCGCCAAAACCAGAACTCTGAAAATTGAATAAACATATTAGGCACACAACCATTTCATTCATTTGTTTATCAATATATTTTCATTTTATTTCTCATTTCATATTCCACAATTAATTAGGCAACCATGCCTCCATTATATATTTCATTTGCATATCATAGCCAATAACCATGGCATCATATCTCAAATGATCTCAAATCACAATAAAACAATTATTCATAATATCATATCTTTCACATTTCATTTCATCATCACATCTTTTACATTTCATATTCCATATTTCATTTCATCATTCAAATGGATATAATCAATGGCATTAACACATATTTTACATACTCATCACAACATACCAAACATACATTATTAATATGCATTACCAATGTATTAGATTTCTTAACACATTTACAATCAAATGTATGTTAAATCTCAACATCATATGAATGTATGAAATAATGTAATTTGTACTTACCTTAAAACCAACTCACACCAATCTATACACTTACTCTTCCAAGAATCCTCAACACTTAGGCTAGGGCAAATCAACCTCTTCACAACCTAATCCAAAAGGAGTATTAGCAAAATGACCATATGAATAGTACATTCTGGTTTTAGACTCTACTCTATCCTTATTTTGAAAATTTGTATAAAATAATCTACTTGACTAAAAATTCTAAAATTTTTACAGAACTAAATTTTACATCTTAAAATCATTTCTTTAAAATTTCAGATCAAACTGAATACAAAATCTTGGTCAAATAGTTCACTCAACCAGACTGCCCCAATTGCCCTGCATCCTGGCAGCAGTTCTGAACTTTGTGAATTCCATAAATTAAATTCACTCAACGTGGTTCCAAATTATTTTTCTCAAATACTAGACTCACTAAGCAACAACATATCCAAAATTCAATTGAATATGATTTTTCTACATTTTATTAAAAATCCCGAAATATAGCTGTCTCAGTTAAGGTACCTGCTGGAACAGGTTTAGTAAAAATAATCTTTCCAAAATCATAACCATTCCAAAATCGAATCAACATATTTTTCAGTCATTCTAGACTCATAGAGGCACAACATATCAAAAATTAACTTCAAGAACGTTTTTCTATATTTAATTAAAAATCATATAAGTCACAGCCTTTACTAATTGTAAAACAGAAAAATTTTCACTAAACACAACTCTTCCTATTCCATCACCAACACCAACCTAACTTCTTATCTTTAATTCCATTTCAACACTTACAAACACACCACAAGCAATCCTAACCATATTATCAACAACACTTCATCAAACTCAAAAATAACTTCAAAAACAACAAGAGCAATCAAGAGAGAACTTACCAAAATAATGAAATTTCTTGAAATTCCAACTTGTTTATTTGAAATCTCCTTCAATTTTGGTCTTGGAAAATCAAATCCCTCTTTTGCTCTCTTGCTTGAGTGATGGCCGGCCAAACACAAAGGAAGAAGAAGAAAAATAATTATGAATGGCAAAGTCAACTTTACTCTCTTCTTTAAACCTCCACCAAATAATTTAAAAAGAAAATTACTTAAATACCCTCACCTATTTATTTTACTTCTCTTTCACTTATTACCCTATTTAGTAATTTCACAAAGAACAAAATAAATATCCTCATCCCTTGACCAACACATTTGACTTGTATATATGTTGTATATATTTCCATATACACAACATATACACTTTCCTTTAAATTTCTTTTCTCTCCCAAATTAACATATACATTTTAATTCAAATAAAACAACAATTATACTAAAACTTCTAAGCACATTTTTGGGATATTACACACAAAGTGAAAACATGCCTTTTACATCCTTGAAATCAAAATAATCAAATTAAATCATTCAATCATTCATCATACACCAAATAATCATCCATCATAAGTATACAATAATAAATTAAATAATCAAATTTAGGATTTAATCCTAACTTGGGTAATAGATATGCAAAATTAAGGTTTTGATATATGAATTAGGTTCCTAGGGTTTTTGGATATAAATTAGGGTTTTGATATAAAAATTATGTGAATTAGTGTTTTGGTATAAAAATTAGGGTTTAATGTAAACTAGCATTAAAGAATACAAATTAGGCTAAGACATGCAAAGTTGGAATTCTAATATGCAAAATAAAATTTAATCCTCAACCTAAGATGCAAGGATAAAGTATTAAACATGCACTTTAATATACTATGATGTAATTCTAAAGTATTAAATGTAATTACAGTTTCAGATGATTAAATTATAAGTCTATAGCTTATTGTAAAACATTACAAAATCCTATTTATAACTTATTAACACAATAAGTTGAGTGTTGAAGTTAATCAATAAATTTGATTGGATTGGTTAATAAGAGTTATATCAGCATTGTTCGCTCCACCAATTTGAATGTGTTGTATCAAGCTCGACATGGTCACTATTGGAGTAAACTTTGTTTTGGTCAAGTGGGACAATTGCTACTATCTGTTGCTATGTTTGGATTATATGCGCTTTGGTTTCAAGATCATGGCTTCTCTCTCTGTTTCTTTGCTAAAAGATTGTTACTGCCTTTCTATCTCAATTATTTTTAATCGTTGTGACCGCCTCCATCCCCCCTCATCTTTCTATTTTTTTACTATTCATAAGCTATCATAGGGCATCAATTTAAAGATTCCTAATTAACTAAGGCAAGCCTTGTGTAATATCCTAAAGTATACCCTAAAAGTGTTGGGGTTATTGTTGTATTTGGATTCAATGTGTGTATTGAAGGGAAAGAGAAAAGAAGTGAAGAGAAGATTTGGGAAATATAAATGCAATATATATGTGACATATACATATCCTTACATATACATCACATATACATGATATATACAATGGTGTAGGAAAAGTGAGTTATATATATATATATGTGATTAATAATAATGATAATAAGGACAAAAAGAAAAAAGAAGAAGAAAGTCAAAAGAAATGGTGTGTGGTGGAGATTTAATTGTATTATTAATAATATTATTATTATTAGTATTATTATATATATATATATATATATATATATGGGATAAGAACGGAAGAAAGGAGAACATTCTTTTTTCTTCTTCTTCTTCTTCTTCTTCTTGGTGAACGAGAGAGAGAGAGAGAGAAGCTAGAGAGAGAAACACCAAGGATTTAAGGAACTTAAGAGAATTGAAGATGGAGATGAAGATTTGGCAAGCTATTCAAGTAAGTACCTATCCTTTAAGTTGATTTATGTGATTATACATATATATAAGTCTTTATCTTCTTGTTTGGATTTCTTTTGGATTGAGGCTAGGTTTGACATAATTGGTGTGTAAGGTGATGATAATAAAAGATTGAAGTATGTAAATGTATTGAATTGATATCTAAATGATGATAAGTGGAGATAATAGTGAGGATGATGATGGATTGTTGAGTTAGAGTTTAGTATAAATGAATTGGTACTTTGGGTAATTGTTTATAGTGATGTATATATATATATTGATTATTATGAGAATATAATGAAGATATATAAATGTTAAAGTGATAGGAAGTTGATAAATGTAAATAAAGATAATGTTTAAGAGGGTGGTGGTGTGAAGTTGGAAGGGTTTGAATGAATGTTGAAGTATTTGATCTTTAAATCATTGAAGAACACGGCCAAGTTATGGGAGACACGGCCAAGTTAGGGCAAATTGGGCCGTGTTGGATGATTTTTGGAGAGACACGGCCACTGTCTTGGCCGTGTCCCTTGACCGTGTTTGCCACTGCCTATGTTGTGTTGAGAGACACGGCCGTGTCCCTTGCCCGTGTCTGCTACTGGATTTTTGTGTGAAGAGACACGGCCACTGGCTTGGCCGTGTCCATTGCCCGTGTTTGCTACTGCCTGAATTGGTGTTGAGTGACACGGCCACAAGCTTGGCTGTGTCCCTTGAGTGTGTTGGCTACTGGATGTTTGTGTTGAGAGACACGGCCACAAGCTTGGCCGTGTCCCTTGAGGGTGTTAGCTTTTGTGTTTGTTATTTGTTCTTCATACATTGTTGGATCTTCAAATGTCTTTTGTACCTAAACACACTTAAAATAATAATGATCCAACCAAATGTATATGGAAGATTCTAAATCCATGAATAACATAAATTGTTATGTATATATCAATATGAGATAGGAAATGTGGAGGATATAATGATCATTGAGAAAGGTATGTGAAATGCCATTGATTATGTATATTTGAGTGATGAATTGATCAATATGATTTGGTGATAATGATGATGCTTATGATACTATATGAACAATGTTATGTATTATGCATTGTGAATCTTGTGAATTTCAATGATGCTATATATATATATAATGTGAAAGATATGATGTGAAGCCATTGTGATTGGCTATGATAACTCAAATGAGATGTGAAGCCATTGTTATTGGCTATGATAATTCAAATGTGATATGAAGCCATTGTGATTGGCTATGATGATTCAATTGAATTAAGTGGGGTATGTTTGCCTAGATGATGATGAGAATTGATAATGAAATAATAGATGAATTGTGTGTCTGATATGTTATTCATTTTCAGAGTTCTGAGTTTGGAGGCATGCCTATAAAATGAAAGGTAACAGTCTTGCCGGGTTGAGGATCTCTTCAATTTGAGACGAATTGAGATCCAAGAGACTGGGTCTGTTACACTATGCTAATTGTGATTATGAGATATATGATTTGTAACAGTCTTGCCGGGTTGAGGATCTCCTCGATTTAGTCGGGTTGATGGTCCAAGAGACTGGGTCTATTACTTGATAAATGTGAAATGTGAATTATAGTAACAGTCTTGCCGGGTTGAGGATCTCCTCGAGATTTGCCGAGTTGATGGTCCAAGAGACTGGGTCTGTTACACTATCCATGGATAGAGATATATATAGATGATGCCTACGGGCTTGATGATTATGATTATGGACCAAAGCAGTAACTCTAAACTTGGAATAACATATTAGTGTGTTGTTTGGGCCCGAGTCTGTCTTTGTTGTCAATGTGATATTTAAATGTTGAAATAAATGAATAATGAGATCTATAACTGTCTTTATTGGAAGGATGATTCATGTTTGATGAATTGTCGATAAAATAATGTTATGAAGTATGCTTTTGTAATATGTGCATTGATGTATTGAAGGTGAATATGTTTTGAGGGACTTTCTTGATATATGATTTTATAAAAATAAAGTATGATGTGTAAAATATATATATGAATATGGAATTTGTGAGAATTGCTTTCATAAAGGTGTTGAATAGGTCTTTGAATGGTAATTGGTTGAATTAATGTATATGTTTATGTATATGAGATTAGTGGGAACTTATGAAGAATGCATTGAGAAAAGAAAACGTGGTAAGAGAACAATAAAACGTAATGCTAAACATATGAGGTATGATAATTTTGGTAAAGTGTATTTTATTATTTAGTTGTACTACTAAGCTTTCGGGCTTAGCGCGGATGTTTAATCACGCAGGTATTTATGCGGTTGATCTGGAAGTATAGCTGTGATGCCACGAGAAGGGTAAGAGTGTCTCGAGACCAACTAGAAGGTGATGCATACATATGTGATTTTAATTATGTTGTATTTTTATAAGAATAATGATTTTCGTAAATGTTCTTTAATTTAATGTAATATCGCTTGGACTTGAATAAAGGGTTTTAAAGTAAAACGAAAAGTGACATTCTTATACTTTATATACGTATTGTATGTATACCAGGTATATGTATAGTACTTATATAGAGTATGGGGGTGTTACACCTTGAACCATCTGAGCCATCTGAATCCTATTAGGACTAAAATTCCTTAAATAGTTATTGTCCAACTAAGGCTCGTGCTGAATAGAGGGCAAACCAATTCGACATTATTTAATTGATGGTCACCGCTTTAGGTGTTGGCTCGGACAAGAATTGATTTTGGCTTTTTAATTGGGTTAAGACTTGGTTTGGGCCTTTAAAATTGAATTAGATTTAACTTGGGACTTTAAGATCGAAACCAAACTTGATTCTACCCTTTTTAATTAGAATAAAATTCATACTCAGCCAAAATTAAGGGTCTAAAATTTTGCCCCTTGCTTGAATTATCTAAGACTTTATTAGAGGAGAGTAAAAAGTAATGATACAACTTCTGAATCTTGTACCAAACACCTATAAAAAAACATAGAGACAAGCAAAAATCCAAAGGATAGATACCTTAAGGTGAGGAACCAGTTAATATCAATATCCAATCATTGAATGACTCTAATATCTCAATGGGCTATTGGGCAACTCTAATATCCCCATGTACTTATCAAGTGACTCTAACATGTTAAAAAAACCACCAAGGAACTCTAATATCTTGGTGTTGATGAACTTGAATTGGTTTGGGTTCTAGACCCAAATTGGTTTGGGTTTTGGACTCGAGACTTGATTTAGGTTCTAGACTTGAGGATGGATTTGGGTTCTCGATCATAGGCTAGATTTGGGTTTTGGATTAGTGATTAGATTTGGATTCTCCACCCTAGACTGGATTTGGGTTATCGATTCAAGATTAGAATTTGGTTTAGGACCCGAGATTGAATTTGGGTTCTCGACCTAGATTGGATTTGGGTTCTCGACCCTAGACTAGATTTGGGTTCTTGACTTGAGATTGGATACGGGTTCTGGATCTGATAATGGATTTGGGTTCTCGATCCTAGAATGGATTTGGGTTCTTGACCTGAGATTGGATTTTTGGCAACTCTAATATTCCAGTAGGTTCATTAGGCGATTCTAATTTCCTAAAGAAATTACTAAGTAACAAAACCTTTAAGCTACTCTAATAACTCACCAGGTCATTGGGCAACTATAATGTCCCAATGGGTCTATAGAGCAAATTTAATATCTTGATAAAAATACCAAGTGACTCTAATATCTTGGTGAGTGAAAATAGCCATTGGGATAAAAATACCAAGTGACTCCAATATCTCGGTAAATCACAATTGTCATCGAATAACTCTAATATCCCAATGAAAACTACCAAGCGACTCTAATATCTTGGTAGGATATTGAGCGACTCTAATATCTCACTAGAAACAAACCTGGATACTTAAACATATCAAGAAAAACTGCACCATCAGGATACTTCAACAAATCCATTATATGATGGGTGATCATTGTTCAATATAGTTTCCTTTGGACATGTTCATCCTCTGGCTACTTGATGTTGACAGGGCATGCTTGCCCCACCCTTTGGACATGCTCATCATCTGGTTGATTTTTGACCTGCTGTCATCTAAGAGTTCTAGCTTTCTTCTAGCCACTTATTTTATTCTTTAATCAATTTTGCTGATCTTCTGTCATTTGAGAGTTCCAACTTTCTTTTAGTCGGTTGTTCCAATCTTTAATGGATTATGCTGAACTTTTATCATCTGAGAATTTTGGCTTTCATCTAGCCGGTTGTTCCATTCTTCAATGTATTATATTGACCTTCTATCATCTGTGAATTTTGGCTTACTTGTAGCCATGAACTTCAGGTCTTAAACTTTCACAATGAATCTTCAAATATCGAGTCTTCACCCTTCGAAATGGACATTGGGTATTCACCCTTCAAAATGGATCTTTATCCTTTGGACATTTGTCCTGCATTGACTTCAGCTCTTTTAGTTACGCTGATCTTTTATTTTTTGCATCTTCATTCTTTTGGGGCTGTTATTTTCTTCTTGTTCCATTCTTTATGTTATTCCTTTTGCAAAAAATTCAATTTTTTTAGCTAGTCCTCATTTCCTCTCTTTGCCCCCTGCATGGAAAAATATTGAAAGTCTAAAAATGTTTTGTACTTGCATAAAATAAAAAATTGAAAAGAGAAGTTTTTCCCCTTTTATAGGCTCAAACCAATGATTTTGTTTCCATGCAGGCTCTTATTGATGTTTGTGTTCTGTCTGGTTACTTTCACAAGCATGCATCTCCATTTATGCAAAGTGACTGGATCTTTTTCAAGCAATGGGCCTTCCATACCCCCTAATGTTATGCTTGCTTATGATTGTTTACTTCGTTGGGTGTCTACTGTTCAAAGAATAGATGACACAAGATAACAAAATGTAGTGTGATATGCTCATATATGCATGATATGCATGGGTGATACTCACAGTGATTGACTCACAGACCTAGGCATTAGGCCAAAGCACTGCCATTGGTCCCTTGTAGATGCCTGTTCAGGTCTTGCATTATAACAGCAGAAGACATTACATCTATGGCTCTTATCTTCCAGATGTACAAAGCATGTGTAACGGGACCCAACAGGATAGTTAGGAACATAAGAGATGCCCATGATTCAACATATTGGTTGGTGACTTCTTCATGGCCTTGTAAATGATTCTTTCATTAGCCACATTTGGCCAATATATACTTTGAGGTTCTATAGTGCAACACACATCCCTAAACTTGGAGGCTTTTCATGATAAAAACACACATTTTTTAATTTTAAAATCATATTTTGGCTTTGTTAGATCAATGTCAATACACTTTAGAGCTTAATTCTCCAAATTAACATATCTATAATATGACAACCCTAGTTTCCATACTAAACTTGGGAAGCATTTCAATTTAAACAAAAACTATTGCACTTCATATAGGTACATACATATTACTTAGCCAAAGGTCTCATTAAGCTTTAATATTGTCTATCTCATATGCATGCTTATTTGAACAATCTCCACTAATAGACTCTACCTACCAAGAGAGATTAACAGGTCTTTAATAGGGTTAAAATGTGATCTACAAGGGACATGGTTTAAGTGAAAGCCATTTTCAAATTGGAGCTGATGTGACACTGTGGACAAATCTTCACACTAAAACCTTTTTGTTGAAAATGTAGACAGTCGAAAACATTAAACTCTAGACTTTATTACCATCTTTTAGGCATATTGTTATCTTGCTTCGATGGAAAAAAGGGCTTGAAATATTGCTTCATGAAAAAACAGAGATTGAAATCATGCTTCATGACAAGACAGAGCTTGAGATCTTACTTCATAAAGTAATGTTTGAAATTTTATCTCATTAGAAGAAATCTGGATCTTTATTATTGCTAAAGCATTTGAAACACCTACTGTTATTCCCTGTTTGTCTTTTCTTTTCTTCTCTTCTCTTCTTTTCCTTCTTCTTTTTATTATTTTTTTTCTCGTTTCTTTTCTTTCATTTTCTTTTTTTTGTGTTTTTTTTCTTTCTTTTGTTTTGTTTTTTTTTTGGGTACTAGCTCTTAGAGAGTTACACCATTTTATGCTTTTGACTATGGATGAATGGAGTAGGATGAGTTTACTTCAGTGAGGATGAACACTTTGTTACACTGATGTTATAGATTTGAGATATTAGGTCCAGTTCAGATAAACTTTAGCTATTCTTATGGTCTTGATAATACACACTTTTCTTTGATCTTATTTCCCCTTAGTAATTTAGTGATAATCATATTTGTCAAAAGTGTAACAACAGCCCAAGGTAGGTTATTGGGTTTAAAAGCCAATAAAAAGCAAGCTAAAATCTCATGAAGGCTCAAAGGGACAAACTAGGGATTGATTTTCATTAGGGTGAATATTAGTTATTGGCTAACCAAACAATGCCTAGTTCATCTATCTCTTAAATAAGTAGAGTTCAACTTTGCCTCAAAAGTTCGTCAAAGCATGTTCTAAGATTGACTAAGACCTAGACCTAAATAATTATACAGGAGCCCTCTCTAAGTAAGCATATATAGCTCAATGCAACAGAACAATTCTTTCATCTAATAAAGTCATTCGAATTATGATGCATAGATACACTAATTTATGAATGTCAAGCCAGATTCATCATTGATCGACCACCAAAATGAGCAAACATTAACAAAAATATAAATGTAACAAAAATAGTTTATTTGCAAAAATGTTAATTCAAAACAATTGTTGCAAAAAATATCAAAGAAAGAAGAAGTAAAATAAGCAACACTCAAGCCTAAGGAAGTTTGTTGAATTGTAGTTGAAAAATTTTCATCTACATGGACATATTAGGGGCAAGGATTTTTCAATCATCAGTGAGGTTCTTGTAAACCCTTAATTTTGGCCCTAAATTGATATGGTCTTAATTAAAGAATATTAAAATAAATTTGATCCGATCTACAACTTCTAATAAGTCGATCCGATTTTAAAAGGCACAAACTCAGCTATAAAACCCTAAACCAAGTCATTTTTTTTAGAAAGTCCTGTCTAAAAAATTAAAAAATGCAAAATTTGTAATATCCCTAATGATACCCTAAAATTTTGGCGTGTTAATTGTTGTATTGGATTAAATAATTTAAGTGTATATGTTATGTATATGGAGATAAAAATAACATATACAAGATTATGTCTTTTTGGTCAAAAAATATTTTGTATTTAAATAGATTTTTTAATATTAGTGGAAGATGATGTTTAGTGGGTGATTATTATATTGTTTAAATGTATGGTGGAGAGTGATTTAGGGGAAAAGAGGTTTGGTTAAAAGAGAAGAGTGGTTGACTTTCTTTCCTTCTTTCTTCTTCTTCTTTCATCTTCATCTTCTTCTTTACTTCTCTTTCGCTGGCCACCATTATCAACTAAAGGAAAATAGATTTTGTTACTTCCAAACTCAAGAGATTGAAGGTTTTCAAGAGATCAAGTTGGAGTTTTAAGGATTTTCTTCACTTTTGGTAAGTTTCCAACTTGTTTCTCGGTTTTCTTTTGAGTTTGTGTTCTTGGGTTTATTGGATTGTTGTTATAGATGTGTTTATCGTTATTTTAGGTGTGTTTGAATTGTTTTGTCATGGTAACTTTGATTTTTGGGTTTGGATTGAAGAGAAAAAGGGTTGAGTTTGGTGAAAGAGGCAAGTGTGTGGATTGTGTGATTTTTGAGTTGTTTTAAGGTTTACTCAAGTATTATATGGATTGTTGATGGTTTTGATTGAGTTTGCGTGTTTTTGGTATGGTTTTTGGAAGATGATTGTGGTGTGAGCGAGGATTTTTGCCCCCACTCCCGGTGGAATGGTTCTTGCGACTTCGGCACTGTTTAGGCTCGGGGCCTTAGAGAACACGGACCTAAATTTGGAGAAAATGGAGTCGCCACCCAGACGGGCCAGGAAAAAGAAAGGGGTGGATGACTCGATTTCTAAGGAATCCCCAACCCCCTAATGAGTTTGGAAAGTTGGCTACGTGTGGGGAAGGTGAGAAATGACCGAGCACCCCCACAATGCCCGATTCATTGGAACCGACCTCCTTTATAGGTCTTAATATTATAAAATTCTTAAATATAACAACATTATCCATATTACACACAATAATTAAAAGAAAGCATCATTATATTAAAATCAAAGCAATGTCCAAACAAAGCAAATAAATGGACACCCATCCAAGGATGGAAACATATCCTTACACCGCATGCCTAAGTAGGACACCCACCGAAAGGTAGAAACATGCCCTTTACATTGGTTCTAAAATAGAAAAGCAAATTAAATTACATGATATTTAACTAGTGAGATACCCACCAAGTGGAAACATACCTCTCACAACATTTCGAAATCTAAATAAATCGATAAAAGTAAATATTCATAATAAATAAATCATTCATCAAAGATATTAAATATCAATAGAAAGTAAACATCCATCCATGATAAATTAAATGAACCAATAATTGAACTTAAATAAATTAAAGCATATAAAATAAATCAAAGCATAATCAAATATAGAATTAAATAAGGCAAATAAAAAAAATCTAAGTTATAGTTATTGTTTCCATTTAGAATCCTTTATTTCATGTGTTTAGGGGTTTTGGATTTTCATGGGTTTAAGCTACTATGACTTTTTAAAGAATTAAAATAGATTGAGGTTTTATGTTTTAAAAGGTTGGTAAGACTCTTTGATTAAACAAATTAAGGTTTGAATAGTGAAATCATGAAACTAGGGTTTTAGACACTTTAAAATACTTTTGATTCATGGTTTTAAATGGTAATTTCAAGCTTACTGTGTAAATTTAAAATATTTATGTTTTTATGGTTTTTTAATGTTTTAAAGGATTAGGGTTTAGAAAAAATTATTTTAGGTTTTGGAGTTGAATTAGGTTTTTAGGCTTTTGATTTTAGGGTTTCGGGTGATTTGTTGATTTTAGGATTTGGAAAAATAATTTGATGATTACATGAAGTTTTATAAGTTTAAACAAAGTGATTTGAAGTTTACATAAATAGAAAAGATATTTTTAAAGCTTTTAGAAGGAAACATAATCACAATTATGGTTTTGTTGAAAAACATGTTCAATTAGAGTTTTAAGATTTTGAAGAAGTAAAAATAATAATTTTAAGCTTTTTTTTTTGGAAAATAAAGCAACGGATTAGTGTTTTTAAACTTTGAACAAAGGGAATTAAGGTTTTGGGGTTTTTGAATTAAAAGACATCATTTATTAGTTTATGCTACTGTGTAAAATATAAAGAAATTAGAATTTCATACCTTATTTTGTAATTTGCACCAAAATTGCTTCTTGAATGAACAAGAACAAAGACAGTTGCTGCCTTTGAATTGCTTAAATCATGTCTCTGCTATTCCAAAAAAAATCAGATTCAATTGCTCCTTTTTTTTCACTGATTTGGTTTCAACATTGTTTCTATCATTGTCCAATTTTTTCTCCCCTTTCGGCCCCCCTTTTTGATTGCCTTTGGTCCTTATTTATAGAGGTTTCATATAGTTAATTCCTAATTATTCACGGCAAGTAATATTGATAAGAAAAGGAAACCAAAACCTAATTGAATTAGGTTTCCAAAAATTTGCTTTGGAAAAATTGCGCTGCCGAAAAAAATTGCCGCAGGAAAAAATGCGCTGGCGAAAAAAATCTGCAGCAGCTAGCTGCGGCAGTAGGCGAGGAGCTGATGAAAAAATCTGCGGGCAAAATGGCTTGGGCCATTTCACCGGCAGGCAACTTCTGCTGGCGAAATGTCCACGGGCCTGCGCGACGATTTTTTTGTCGCCGATTTTTTCGACCCTGATTTTTATTTTTATTTTTATTTTTATTTTTATTTGTTTATTTTTAATTTTTATTAATAAAAATTAAATACTAAAGCAAAAATTATTTAATTAAGATAACAAAAATTATTTTGGACCAAAAAAATATATTAGGCAACACAAAAATTATTTTGGACTAAATAAAATATATTGGACTGGACCAGGTCAAAAATTAAGGGTCTACATGTGGGTTGTGGCTTTGTTGGTGTCGATTTTAGGGTTTTTGGCCTGACACACCCAGGAACACGGCCATGTCTTTGAGAGTGTCATTGGTTCTATTTTCTAAGTTGGCGACACGAGCAGTGACACGCCCATGTCACTGAGCGTGTCACAGCTTTTGTGTTGTAGTAGAATTGACACTGCCAGTGACACGCCCATATCACTGAGCATGTCATAGCTACTATGTTGTTGGTTGATTGTCACATCCAATGACATGCCCATGTTGTTGAGCATGTCATAGCTTCTGTGTTGAAGGAGAATTGAAACATGCAGTGACACGCCCATGTCACTGAGCGTGTCAAAGCTTCTGTGTTATGGGTTTAGGGCACGGCCAGGGACACGCCCGTGTTGTTAAGCGTGTCAAGTGTAGAGTTTACCCTAGATAGTTCTCTTCCTTATTCTCTTATTTGTATCACTAAGTGAGTGTTGTTGATCACCTTTGGATTAGGTTTTGAAGAGATTTGAGTTACCCTAGCCAAGGTTTGAGGGATATCTTGGAAGAGGAGTAGTTAGAGTGGTGTTGTTGCTCTTAGAGGTAAGTACAAACTTTGAATGATTGCATACATTTACATGACATTGGGACTTAACACATTTAGTGGAGAAATGTGTTAAGTTAATTGATATATTGTTGATGAATGAGTTATATATTATGATATTCATGATGTGAATTATGTTGATGTATCAATGCAATTGAGTAATGTGTTGTACATGAAAAGAAATGTTGAATAAAGTGATATGATATGTGAAAACATAATGTAACAAATTGATACTGAGACAAAAGAGAAGAATGAGAAAATATGAGAAATTGAGGATATAATAAGGCAATGAGCCTAGTTGATTATGAGAAATGAAATGAGAAATGAATTGTGAAAGAAAATGATAATGAGATAAATGAATTAATTGGGTGCTGGTGCCGTGCTGGCCTAAATGCTATAGCAATACCGTAAGTACACAGGTCGTCCAAGTAATAAAGTAGTGAGTGAGTTATCGTTCCACTGAGGACAAGGTCAAGTACTAGTGCAAATCTTAACCGTTGTTTAGCAAATCAATAGTTTTACGATGTTTTGTAATTAAAAACAACTAATTTAATAACTGAAAGTAAAGGGAAATTAAATGTTGTGCAAAAAGGATTGATGATAATAATACTATCCAGATATTAAATCCCCCTAGCCACAATTATATTTATGAAAATCAATTCAATTAAATCACATAATAGAGTTGAATTGGCATTTCTCTAACTTAGACTAAAACATCTCTCGAGTGAATTAATCCCTAATCACTAAGTAGAGTGCCGGATTCTCTTCTCAAACACAATTAAATAGTTCTTGCATTAAGAACAAGGAACTATAAACCAAAGGATCTTGTAAGTCTATGTCTAGCACTCCAATCAATCCTCAACCCTTATGAGTATTCAATTCATATCAAGCTTTCTCAAGTCAATAATATGAAAATTGCAACCAATCAATAAGCATGCTATTATCAATTGGAAATAAATCATTAAGCATCATAAGAATAAAATAACTCAATCAAATGATTCAATTAAATGAGCTTATTTAATCCATACAAATAAGCTAGGGTTCATCAATATCTAGATAGAAAATGAATTAGTTCATGTTCCAAACCAGAAAAACAGAATAAGAAAAATGAGTAAAAGAAACCAAACAATCCATGGCGAATAATTTGTATTTCTTCACTTCTATCCTTGATTCTTGGTTTAGGTCTTGTATAGGATGTATCTCCTTCTTCAAACTTAGCTCAAGACTCTCCTCTTTGCTTCGGTAGTTGGCTCCTTCTCCCTTGTTCCATGTCCACCTCCTCTTCATTTTCTTCTCCTTTTAACTCCCTTCAAAGCTCATAGCCCATACCTTCCAGCTCACAACCCATATCTTCCAAGTCACACCACTCTCCTTTGTCTCCCACATTCCCTTTGTTTTATCTTTCTTTTCCTCAAATTAGGCAAGCTTTTCTTTTGTTTAATATTACTTTTGGCAAAAGATAGTCTTTGTTCCCCACTTGTCTGCAAAAGAATTCAATTATTCAAGGTTGCCCTAGGTGACATGGCCAAGCTTGCTGGCCGTGTCTCTCACTTTGCTTGGGACACGACCAAGCTTGCTGGCCGTGTCTCCTTCTGCCATTTCTTTCCTTCTTTTCTTCTAGGTGACACGGCTAAGCTCCTGGTGTGTCATGTGACACGGCTAGTGGCTTGGCCATGTCATGTGGGTGTGTCACCTTTTGCTCCTAGCTTTGTCAATTTGTTTTCTTTGTTTCCAAGGGTGACATGGCCAAGCTTCTGGCCATGTCATGTGATGGTGTCAACTTCTGCCTTCATTTCTTTGGTTTCTTGGTTTTGCTCTTCAGGTGAGACACGGCTAGTGGCTTGGCCATGTCTCTTGGGCATGTCAGCTACTGTCTTGGAATTCTTTTGAGGGACACGACCAAGCTTGCTTTGGCTTGGCCATGTCTTGCTTTATTCATGCTCTTCCTTCATTGTTTTGATCATCCAAGGGAGTTTTTTCACTTTAACCTAAAACAAACACTTAAAACAAACTTTAAACAAAAATCAAATGAAACATTAATTTAAAACACATAAAAATCATACTAAAAACAAGTACAAAATGCTCTTATCAAATACCCCGCACTTAATTCCTTGCTTGTCCCCAAGCAAGGTTAAAATCAAAACAAATTAAACAAGATAAATTTTGTTAAGTTCAAGAGTTATAAAAATGCTTCAAGACTTCCCTATCCCTAAATCCGCAATCAATATTAAATCGAACAAAGCCGATACCCAAGCTATTAAGTGGCTTTCCAAGCATAACCTATGCTTGTCACTCCCTCACCAACTCTTAGAAAGTGTTTGATCAAGGTGGTGTTTACACTCATACAATCAATGAAAGATTATTGCCATAGGCTTGCTTATCGATCAAATATCCACTACCTAATTACAATCAAGCATCAATCAAAAGGTCTTTTATTAGGTTGTAATGGGGTTAAGGTAGAGGCATGACATTTAGGAAATGTGAGCTTAATCACTAAGTTCAAGAGCACTTCAAGAATGAAGTAACCGATCATATGTATAACCCAATGATCCCAAAACACCTTCCTCTTATCTACCCCTTGACATTAAAGAACTTTTCAAGGGAACTCACTTATTACATCTTGCAATGATTATTCCAAACATATTCCAACCCTTTCAACAAGAACAACAATTATTCTCATGAAAACACAAAATGCACCCCACACTTAAAGATTCACATTGTCCCCAATGTGAGCATGCATAAACTAAGAGAGAGTTTAGATGAAACATATTTTTTTTGGTTTTTTTTGACAAACCAAAAATACAGGAATTAAAGACATAAAAATCAAAGAACAAATAAAATGGTGGGTTGTCTCCCACCCAACACTTCTTTAATGTCGTATTAGTTGGACGTTCAGGGAAAATTTCCCTAGTCTTGGACGTGTAAATCCTCCTTTAAGTTTAATCTCGCCTTTCATCTACACAAGCTAGATCAAGGTTAATTTGTTTTATAGCCCAATATGCATTATGTTCAATTTCAACAGGTAAATGGCAAACTTTTCCATATACCAACCTAAATGGTGTAGTGCCTAAGGGAGTTTTGAATGCAGTCCTAAAAGCCCATAGAGCATTGTCCAATTTCTCGGACCAATCCTTTCGGGATCGCTCTACAGTTTTTTCCAGAATTCTTTTAATCTCCCTATTCATGTTCTCAACTTGGCCACTAGTTTGGGGATGATAAGGAGTAGCAAACCTATGTGTAACTCCTAATCTTTTGAAAACTTTTGCAAGCTGAAAGTTACAAAAGTGAGTACCCCTATCACTTATAATTGCTTTTGGTGTACCAAAATGAGAAAACAACTTCTTCAAAAACTTCACCACAACCCTAGCATCATTGGTTGCCAAGGCTTGGGCTTCAGGCCATTTAGATACATAGTCTATAGCTACAAGAATATATTTGTTACCAAGGGAATTTGGAAAGGGTCCTATAAAATTGATCCCCCATACATCAAAGATTTCACAAACTAAAATCCCATTTTGGGGCATTTCATCACGAGATGAAATGTTTCCAGTCCTTTGGCATCGATCACAGTGGTTCACAAATTCGTAGCTATCCCTAAACAAAGTGGGCCAATAAAATCCTGATTCTAGTACCTTTTGAGCAGTCCCATTGGCTCCATATGACCACCAGCTGGTCCAGCATGGCATTGACTAAGAATGTTCATTGTTTTAGGCCATGCCACACATCGTCGGATCATGTGATCCTTACATAACCTAAACAAAAAGGGATCCTCCCAAAAATAATACTTTAAATCAGAAAAGAATTTCTTCTTTGCTTGATAAGTTAAGTCCTTAGGGAGTTCCCTAACAGCTAAATAGTTAGCAAAATCTGTAAAACAAGGTGTTTTAAAATTTAGATTACTTACCTCACTTACCATGGCATACAACTGCTCATCGGGGAAGTGATCATCAATGTCCCCTTCTTCAAACCTCTCCAAGGTTGGATTCTCCAAGCGAGAAAGGTGATCTGCTGCAAGATTTTTAGCTCCCTTCTTGTCTTGAATCGTCAAGTCAAATTCCTACAACAATAAAACCCAACAGATTAGCCTAGGCTTTGCATCAATTTTTGCAAATAAGTACCTCAAAGCCAAATGGTCTGTATAAACAATCACTTTTGACAAGATTAGATATGATCTAAACTTGTCAAAAACAAAACCATAGCTAGCAGCTCTTTCTCTGTAGTTGTGTAAGCTTGAGCTGTGTTCAAGGTCTTGCTTGCATAGTAGATAGGCTGGAAGTATTTCTCCTTGCATTGACCCAAGACTGCTCCCACTGCAAAGTCACTTGCATCGCACATTAGTTCAAACCATAGACTCCAATTGGGAGATACCATGATTGGAGCATGGGTCAATTTCTCCTTAAGAGTTGTGAATGCTCTCAAACATTCCTCATCAAAAACAAAATCCATATCCTTCTCAAGGAGTCTTGTCAATGGACAGGCTATCTTAGAAAAATCTCGAATGAACCTCTGATAAAAACCCGCATGTCCTAGAAAACTTCTGATGGCCTTCACAGATGTGAGTGGTGGTAACTTCTCAATGGTGTCTACCTTAGCCTGATGCACCTCAATGCCCTTGCTTGAAATTTTGTATCCCAACACAATTCCCTCTTGAACCATGAAATGACACTTTTCCCAATTAAGCACTAAGTTGGTTTCCTCAAATCTCATTAAGTCTCTTTCAAGATTTTCCAAACATCTATCAAATGAGCTGCCATAGACCGAGAAATCATCCATAAATACCTCCATAATATCCTTAACAAGTTCATCAAAGATTGCCACCATGCACCTCTGAAAAGTCACAGGTGCATTGCACAACCCGAATGCCATTCTTTGATATGCGAATGTCCCATATGGGCAGGTGAATGTAGTTTTCTCTTGGTCCTCCGGGGTGATAGGAATTTGGAAATAGCCTGAAAGACCATCCAAAAAACAGTAATACTCATGCCCGGATAACCTCTCCAACATCTGATCAATGAAGGGTAAAGGAAAATGGTCCTTCCTAGTTGCATCATTCAATTTCCTGTAGTCTATGCAAACCCTCCAACCGGTAACTGTTCTTGTTGGAATCAGCTCATCATTTTCATTAGGGACCACCATCACCCCTCCTTTCTTTGGTACTACCTGGACTGGGCTCACCCAAGAACTATCCGAGATCGGATATATAATCCCTACATCAAGTAGTTTTATCACTTCAGCCTTCACTACATCTTTCATCTTTGCATTTAGTCTCCATTGTGGTTGCACTACCAGCTTGAATTCGTCCTCCATCAGTATCTTGTGAGTGCAATAGGATGGACTGATACCCTTGATGTCTGCTATCTTCCAAGCTATCACTTTCTTATGTTTCTGCAACAACTGGATAAGTTTTTCTTTCTGCTTAGAAGATAGGTGGGAACTCAGAATTATTGGTAATTTCTTCTTCTCTGCCAGAAATCCATACTCAAGGTGATCTAGAAGGGGCTTTAGTTCCAAGTTGGGTGGATCAATCACCGATGGTTTTGGCTTCTCTTCCTTTGGCATCTCAATAGTCTCTTATGCCCTGCATTTGAACGAATTACTTGCTTTAAGAAAAGCAAGCTACTCCATTGCTTCTTGATCCTCAACATTTTCCTGCAATAAACACAACTCAAGGGGATCCTTGGAATCAATATTAGTAACACAATTTACGGTCTCATGCTCAATAACATCATTGCATGATTCTGCCTCATCAAGTGAAAGTGAATGTTTCATGGCATCATGTATCCTAAAAATAACTTTCTTATCACCCACTCTCAAAGTTAAAGTGCCATCATGAACATCGATAAGGGCAAGGGCTATATTTAAAAATGGCCTACCAAGAATAAGTGAAACATCCGCATCCTCATCAATATCAACGACAACAAAATCATTGGGGAAAATGAAATCCCCGACTTTTACAAACACATCTTCTATAATGCCACGAGGGTGAACTACTGACTTATCAGCAAGTTGGATGGTCATAAGTGTTAGTTTAGGTTTACCAATGCCTAACTTTTTAAACATTTTATAGGGCATAACACTTATGCTAGCCCCCAAATAAGCTAATGCACTCTTAACCTCAAGGTTACCTATCAAACATGGAATGGTAAAACTACCTGGATCTTTTAACTTCTTAGGTAACCTCCTTTGTAAAATAGCCAAACTCTTTTCAGATAAATGCACTAAAGACACTTCCTCAAGTTTCCTTTTGTTAGAAAGGATATCTTTCAAAAATTTAGCATATTTAGGCATCTGTGACAAAGCTTTAACAAATGGAATATTAATGTACAATTGTTTAAAAAGTTCAAGAAACTTACCAAACTGAGCATCAATCTTATCCTTGTTCAATCTTGCCAGATAGGGTACTTTAGGTCGGTATTCCTTCATTATGGGGCAGCTGTCTTGTGGCTGGTTCTCTTTCTCACTTCCTATTACAGCTTTCTCTCCCGAAGTGACATGAGGATCGTCTTCTTTCTCTTTTTCTTGTACTTTAGCCCTTTTCTCTGCCACTTCTCCTCTTTTCTCATCCACATTACCCTTGATCTCTTTTTCACTCCTTAGTGTAATTGCCTTAAGCTGCTCCTTAGGATTTGCCTCAGTGTTGCTAGGTAAACTCCCTTATGGTCTCTCACTGAGTAGCTTGGCAATTTGTCCCACCTGATTCTCCAGATTATGGATAGAGGCTTGCTGATTTCTAAGGGTGGTTTCAGTTGATTGAAACCTGGTTTCAGAAGCTGCTATAAATTTCTCCATCATGTCCTCCAAACTACTCTTTCTTGGAGGGGCAGCTTGTTGATGTTGGGGCTGCTGGAATCCAGGGGGAGGTCTTGGATTATTTTGATTATTCCATGAGAAATTTGGATGATTTCTCCACCCCGGATTGTATGTGTTGCTGTAGGGATTATTCTGTTGTTGCCTTGGCATATTTCCAACATAATCTACTTGCTCTTGCCTAGCAAACATGTTGCCACTTTGGCAATCTTGACTTTGATGTCCACCCCCACACCATTCACAAGACATCACTTGCATTACTTTCCCAGAAGAAGAGGCCAAAGAATCAATTTTTTTATTCAATGCTTCCAATTGGGCTGTCAAAGCCACCACAGGATCTAATTGGTGTGAACCCATGCCCTTCAACTTTCCTTGCTCCCTTGGGGCTTGCCACTGATAATTGGTGATAGCCATGTCTTCAATTAAATCCCTTGCTTGTTCAGGTGTCTTGTTGTTTATGGTACCACCAGCTGCTGCATTAATGGATTGCTTACTTACGTAATTCAACCCATTGTAAAATGTTTGAATTTGAAGTCATAGTGGAAGTCCATGATGACGACACCTCCTCAACAAATCTTTAAATCTTTCCCAAGCATCATAAAGGGTCTCACCATCTTGCTGTAGAAAGGATGATATATCATTGCTCAACTTAGCAGTTTTGGACGGTGGGAAGTATTTTTCTAGGAATTTCTCTGCCAACTGACCCCATGTGGTGAAGGTTCCTGGAGGAAAAGATTTCAACCACTTCTTTGGTCTATCTCTAAGGGAAAATGGGAACAACCTCAGCCTAATTGCATCATCTGAGACATTATTTATCTTGAATGTGTCACATATCTCCAGAAAATTCTCAATATGTGCATTAGGATCTTCGTCAGGAAACCCATCGAACTGACAAGTTTGCTGCACCATTTGAATTATATTAGCCTTTATTTCGAAGTTGTTCACAGCAACTGTCGGCCTCCGGATATTAGAGTCAGCTCTATTGAGATTGGGCTTAGCAAACTCCTGCACTGTTCTTGGCCCAGGTCCTTCCATCACTTCAAACTCTTCTTCTTCTTCTATTTCTAGATTTATTTCTGTTTCTGTGTCTTCCAAAACTACCTCCCCTTCTTCCTTTCACTTTCTCCTTAATGTTCTTTCTAGCTCTGGATCTAATTTAAACAGTTGGGATGAGCTACCTCTGGTCATAAACGGGAAGGAATACCTAAAATGATAATCAACAAGCAAGAACCAATGTCAAAAAAAAATGAAAATAAAACTAAATCAACAGTCTTGATTATATTACTAATATTGAAACCGTTGTCCCCGGCAGCGGTGCCAAAAACTTGGTGCCATGCTGGCCTAAATGCTATAGCAATACCGCAAGTGCATGGGTCGCCCAAGTAATAAAGTAGTGAGTGAGTTATCGTTCCACTAAGGATAAGGTCAAGTACTAGTACAAATCTTAACCGTTGTTTAGCAAATCAATAGTTTTACGATGTTTTGTAATTAAAAACAACTAATTTAATAACTGAAAGTAAAGGAAAATTAAATATTGTGCAAAAAGGATTGATGATAATAATACTATCTAGATATTGAATCCCCTAGCCACAATTATATTTATGAAAATCAATTCAATTAAATCACATAATAGAGTTGAATTGGCATTCCTCTAACTTAGACTAAAACCTCTCTCGAGTGAATTAATCCCTAATCACTAAGTAGAGTGTCGGAATCTCTTCTCAAACACAATTAAATAGTTCTTGCATTAAGAACAAGGAACTATAAACCAAAGGATCTTGTAAGTCTATCTCTAGCACTCCAATCAATCCTCAACCCTTATGAGTATTCAATTCATATCAACCTTTCTCAAGTCAATTATATAAAAATTGCAACCAATCAATAAGCATGCTATTATCAATTGGAAATAAATCATTAAGCATCATAAGAATAAAACCACTCAATCAAATGATTCAATTAAATGAGATTATTCAATCCATACAAATAAGCTAGGGTTCATCAATATCTAGATAGAAAATGAATTAGTTCATGTTCAAAACTAGAAAAACAGAATAAGAGAAATGAGTAAAAGAAACCAAACAATCCATGGTGAATAATTTGTATTTCTTCACTTCAATCCTTGATTCTTGGTTTAGGTCTTGTATAGGATGTATCTCCTTCTTCAAACTCAGCTCAAGACTCTCCTCTTTGCTTCAGTAGTTGGCTCCTTCTCCCTTGTTCCACATCCACCTCCTCTTCATTTTCTTCTCCTTTTAACTCCTTTCAAAGCTCATAGCCCATACCTTCCAGCTCACAACCCATATCTTCCAACTCACACCACTCT
The DNA here is from genome assembly GCA_947685225.1 of Garcia nutans. Lineage (NCBI taxonomy): Eukaryota > Viridiplantae > Streptophyta > Magnoliopsida > Malpighiales > Euphorbiaceae > Garcia > Garcia nutans. The sequence continues at coordinate 5,591,906 of CANTUV010000003.1, read as the reverse complement.
TCTTTGTCTCCCACATTCCCTTTGTTTTATCTTTCTTTTCCTCAAATTAGGCAAGCTTTTTCTTTTGTTTAACATTACTTTTGGCAAAATCTAGTCTTTGTTCCCCACTTGTTTGCAAAGAATTCAATTATTCAAGGTTGCCCTAGGTGACACGGCCAAGCTTGCTGGCTATGTCTCTCACTTTGCTTGGGACACGGCCAAGCTTACTAGCCGTGTCTCCTTCTGCCATTTCTTTCCTTCTTTTCTTCTAGGTGACACAGCCAAGCTCCTGGCCGTGTCATGTGGATGTGTCACCTTCTGCTCCTAGCTTTGTCAATTTGTTTTCTTTATTTCCAAGGGTGACATGGCCAAGCTTCCTACCATGTCATGTGACACGGCCAGTGGCTTGGCCGTGTCATGTGATGGTGTCAACTTCTACCTTCATTTCTTTGCTTTCCTGGTTTTGTTCTTCAGGTGAGACACTGCCAAGCTTGCTTTGGCTTGGCCATGTCTTGCTTGATTCATGCTCTTCCTTCATTGTTTTGATCATCCAAGGGAGTTTTTGCACTTTAACCTAAAACAAACACTTAAAAAAAACTTTAAACAAAAATGAAATGAAACATTAATTAAAAACACATAAAAATCATACTAAAAACAAGTACAAAAATGCTCTTATCATGTGCCTAGTATGTTATTCAATTTTCAGAGTTCTGGGTTTGGCAGCATGCCTATGAATTGTGGGCAAGAGAAAAGATCGGGTCGTAAGCCAAGCCTAGCTGAAAAATGTGAAATATGATATTTTTGAGGTGAAAAGACCGGGTCGTAAGGCTTAAAAACTGTAACAGTCTAACCAAGTTGAGGACCAAGATACTGGAGCCCTAGGGTCTAGCCAGGTTGAGGTCCAAGAGACTGGGTCTGTTACATTATCCATGGATATATATATCGCTTACGGGCTTGATAAATGTGATTATGGACCAAAGCAGTAACTCTGAACTTTGAATAGCATATTAGTTTCATCTTGGGCCCATGCTTGTCTTTGCTTTAATGTGAACAATGAAATGTGATGCAAATGATTAATATGTTGAGATACAATGCAATGAGTTGATATATTCATATATATTGTGCATGAGCATCACATTGATCTATATTGAATCAAAGTTTGTACCACTAAGCTTTCTGCTTAGTGCGATTGTGGTTCATCGCGCAGGTGACAGGGTAGATCCGGTTGTGCCGGAGAGCTCATCTAGGCAGAGTCGAGTCTAGGCTTGAGTTTGTGAGAGCAGTGTTGATTTGTGGACATCAAGATCAGAGACGAACTGCTAACATGTATAAATTCTATAATTTTGTAAACATTAATTTTGATATATATATATATACATATGTATTTTCCGCTGCTTATTTAACAAATATTTTGGATAAACTTTTGGGTACTAATGTTATATATATATATGTATTCTAACGAAGGAATGTTTTATCTATTACTATTTATAATTCAACTTAAATGTTTTAAGTTTACTCGGACTGACTTATGATAATAATATGTTAAATATTAATGATTGGTTTGTTTAAAATGACCCGTGGCACCCCTTTATTTGGTATATGTATATCGCGGGTTGAGCGGGTGTATGCGGTGTACGTATATGGGGTATGGGGGTGTTACATCTGTTTTGGTATTAGAGCCTAGGTTTGAGGTTCTCAACCTAGGTAAATTGTAAAAAAAAAATTGATTTTAAAATATGGTTTTTGAATAAGATACATGCTTTGGTACTGGCAGTTTCTGATCTTTGATGAGGTATTTTCTGCTGTGTTTGCAGATATAGGTAGTGATGGCATCTCGGTCACGTCAGTCTGTAGAGGGTAGTGCTGAGAGTGTAGCTCCTGTTGAGGGTAGAGTTGGAGCTAGGATTGAGACAACTGGTGAGGCACCTGCTACTGTGCCAGAGAAACCAGCTGCTGATGAGATGCTGCCAGTTTGGTTACTGCATGTGGTAGATATGTTGAGGCAGGCTCCAGTGCAGAAGCCGCCACCACAACCGTAGCCACAAGTACCAGTGAGGCAGTATGATAAGTTAAGGAAATTTGGGGCTGAGGATTTCTTTGGTATCACAGATCCTGCGGTAGCTGAGCAGTGGCTGGATAGAGTTCAGAGGGTATTTATCATGTTGCAAGCCACTCTTGAAGAGAAATTTGATTATGCTAGATCCCTTCTGTAGAGAGATGCATATGATTGGTGGAAGACGGTTCCCCATGCCATGGATGATCCACCTACCTTATCTTATGGTGATTTTCTGCGGGAGTTTGAGCAGAAGTATACTCTGAGGGAGTATAAGGATGCTAAGAAGATGGAGTTTCTGAATCTGAGGCAGGATAACTGGACTGTGACAGAGTATGAGATAGAGTTCATCCGGTTGAGTCATTATGCCGGTGGGATTATTTCATATGAGATAGACTGATGCAGGAGATTTGAGGAGGGGTTGAGGACCTCTATTATGTGTATTATTGCTGGTTCCCAGTATTGAGATCTTTCCTAGCTTGTTGTAGCGGCCCAGAGTGTTAGGAGACCCCAGAGAGAGCAAGCTATTGTAGCAGCTGCTACTGAGGAGGAGACCAGAGTTAGGAGACCCCAATTTGAGACAGGGTCTTCATCTGCAAAGAGAGGCCGAGGAGGTCTTTTTCAGAGGTTCAGTAGGGGCCAGAGGTAGCCTGTTAGGTCAGTACCACATCAGAGGCAGAGATCGAGACCTACAGTTTCTGTGGCTAGTGCTCCGATTCCAGTGGCTCAGAGGTCTACTCCACCTACATGTGTCCATTGTAGTAGGATACATGGGGATGTTTATTGGAAGATTGGTGGACCAGCTGAACATTTCAGATGCGGATCGCCTGATCATTTCATCAGAGATTGTCCCGAGCTACAGGAGGACAGGCAGGCAGATTCTGCAGCTTCTTGGCCTAGTGTGAGAGGAGGTCAAAGTGGCAGATGTTTCAGTAGAGGTGGTAGACCTGGGTTTAGTCAGAGAGGAGGCTCTGCATCCGGAGGTAGTAGGCCAGATGAGGGTGGGCCTTCTCAGTGAGTGTATGTGATGTAGAGGTAGCAGGATGCTTCAGCTGTCATTGCGGGTACATTCTCTTTATTTGGCATTTCAGTTCTTGCTTTGATTGATCCATGATCTACTCATTCATATATAAGTGCATCCATCTTGCCTGTGTCTGAATTGCATTCTGAGTCCCTAGGATTTTATGTCTTGGTGACAAATCCTTTAGGGCATAGTGTTGTGGTGAGTACGGTGCACCGAGATAGCCCAGTTGCTGTTCAGGATGAGGAGTTTCTTGGTGATTTGATTGAAATCCCTTTTAAGGAGTATGATTTGATCTTAGGCATGGATTGGTTATCTAAGCATGGAGCTGTGGTAGATTGTCAGAAGAAGTGTGTTACCCTAAGAATCGGTGACAGTAGAAGTGTGATGGTATCTAGTGAGCAGAGACAACTTGCATCCTTGTTGGTTTCAGCTGTTGCAGCTAGGAGGATGATTCGGAAAGGTGGATACCAGAGTAGTGGGTTCCCAGTTTGATAGTATACCCACAGTTGTTGAATTTCCAAATGTGTTTCCCGAGGAGTTTCCAGGGATGCCCCCTGAGAGAGAGGTTGAGTTTGGTATCGATTTGTTCCTTGGTACCACGCCTATCTCTATTACTCCTTATCGAATGGCACATGCTGAGTTGAGAGAGTTGAAGGTGTAGTTGCGGGAGTTATTGGATAAAGGGTTTGTTCGCCCTAGTGTGTCTCCGTGGAGAGCTCCTGTTTTGTTTGAAAAGAAGAAGGATGGTACTTTGAGACTGTGCATTGATTATAGGCAGTTGAATAAGGTGACCATTAAGAATAAGTATCTTTTGCCTAGTATAGATAATCTCTTTGATCAGTTGAAAGGAGCAGCAGTTTTCTCTAACATTGATCTGAGATCAAGGTACAATCAATTGAGAATAAGAGAGGAAGATGTTCTTAAGACAGCTTTTCACACAAGGTGTCACATCCGCCTACTGCATTTATGCAGTGTAGACACGTGCATAGCGAGAGTAGGGAAAAGGAGAAGATAATTCTTGATAACAGCCCTAGATAAGGTTGTATGACAAAAGGGACATAATTGTAATTTTTAATAAAGTTGGGGACGTAGATGTAATTTCAAAGAAAGTTGCACCGGATGTTCTTAATAGTGCATATAACAGATTTCAAAAATGGAATGTAGAGAAAAACCGGATCGCAACGACGTGTAACGGTTTTTCCAGGAAATGTCCCGTTAAAGAAAAATGAAGAAATGTTGCCTAAGGGCATTTCGGTCATTATCAATTAAAGTTATACATGAATTTAGGGTAGGAAATAAAGACGTGAGTACGTAGAGAATGGCGAGAGGTTAAATATGAAATGATCGTCAGTAGAAACGAAGCCGGAGAAAACCCGAGCAAAAATAGGACCAAAAGGGAATTTTGTAAAAAGTTGAGGGCTTACCGGTAATTTTTCAAAATGACTTAGAAACCTAAAATAGACCTTATAAATAGAAAGTAGAGGTCGAGAGGATCAAAACTATATATAGTTTGACTCATGGAACTATACGGTTTAAAAGATATGATCGATTAATCGCCGGAACGTAATGTGGCTCGGTTTCGTGTCGGGACCGGATGGGTAACCCGGGATAACTTTATGAGATCCAATGGGAAGAGAGACAAGTGGAAAGAAGTAAAGGAAAAAGGAAGTTATAAAAATCAAAGGTTGGCCAATCAAAAGAAAACATTTAGCATGTGTAATAAATGTGTAATAAATGAAGAAAGAGAAAAAGTGGACAAGTGGGCAAGGTGATCATCATTTCTTTTGTATATAAATATATGTGATATGAAGAACCAATTTCTCTCTTTTCCACTTGCAAATTTCGGCCAACAAAGGGAAACACCAAAGGACTTCTAAGTTTCTCCAAATTTGATTTTTAAGGTATGTTTTTAAGGTTTTCTAGTAAGTAGACTTTGATTTTAGTATTAATTTTAGGTAGTTATATATTTATTAGAAGATTGGAAATTAGAGTCTTTATGTGGAATTGGAAAAATATTAAGTAAGTGAGGATATTAATTGATTAAATGGAAGAATCAAGATGTATAAAGATTAATAAGGTTGGATTAGGGTTTCGGTTAGAAAAGAAATGGAGGATAACTTATTATTTTGAATTTCTAAGGTTTATGTTGTATCTTGAATTGATTGAAGGAGAAATAAAGAATTAAAGAAGGAGAAGAAAGAAAAGCCAAGAGGAATTAAAGAAATAAGGTTTGGTACTCTACCTTTGAATAATTAGTTTGGTACTTTACCTTTGAATAATAAATTTTGGTTTGATGCTTTACAAACTTTGGTTTATGAAAGTTTTGTTGTTGATGCTTAAATATATTGATTTGAGTTAAACATGCAAAAGTTGTCAAAGAGAAGTGTTTGAATTTTCACTTTACCATTAAAGAAGCCTTAATATTGATTTGCAAAAGAAAAATAAACTATCCTATGCATTTTATGTGTTTGGGCCGAAATGGTCCCAAAAAGACAGCTTTCTGGACCTTTTTGTGGAAATCGTTTGAGGCAGCAAATGAATGAATTTTTCAACAAAATTTTGCATGCAATTAGTCAACATATAAAACAAGTTTTCTGTAAAATTTCAGCCAAAAATAAGATCATTTACTTGGTCAAATGCATGATTGAAGTGGACTGAAATTTTGACGAAAATCCAGATTTTACTATTCATTTGGTCATGCCATTTTGCGTTGCCGATTTTTCTCGCCGCAACACTATTCATTTGGTCAATTTGGGATATTTTGAGGAATGCTTTGAAATGTTTGATGTGTTTATTGTGGATGTTAAATATGTGAAAAAGAGTAATGGTTTGACTGAAGAATGTGTTGCGCGGCATAAATGGCAAAGTGCGATGGGAATTAAATTGATTTCTTGAATCATTCTAAAATGAAGTTGAGACTTAAATTGAATCATTTAAATCTTTTTGCTCTACTGGATAGTGGGAGTGGTAGATAAGGGTATGGTGCACTATACTAACTTATGCAGTACTGCTTGATATTGTGATTGAATTGATATGATCTGAACTCAATGGTGAGGGCCATTGGGGGCCAATGGTGAGGGCCATTGGTTATAACCAGGATGGTGAGGGCCATTCCTGTGATCTGATATCGGTGGTGAGGGCCACCTATGTTACAGTGGTGAGGGCCACTGCCTTATCACTATGGTTCCCTATATCCCAGTAGAGCCTGGATCAAAGACATATTATTTTTCGTTGAACTATATAATGCAAATGAATTTGAATTATGATTTTACATTATTGAAAACATATCATACTGAATGTATCATGATTTCTATTGGTATAATGTTGGTTGATTGTTGATTTTATTATTTCCTTTTTACTTCGAATACTTTCATGTACTACTTTTATTTTTATTGGTAAAGTACCCACTGAGCGACAACGCTCAGCGAGTTAAGTTTTCCTTGACTCGTAGGTTCGGAGCAGTAGATAAATCTTGGGGAAGCAACGACCAGACCACATCAAATCTCAGGGGTAGATCTTTTAGTTCCATTATGAGTCGATAGTTGTGGCATGTATATGAATAAATATAAAAGAGATTTTCTATGTTATAATTGTATGTTAATAGTATGTAATAATCATAAATCTTTATTTTATGTTATATTAGAAGTGTGAACTCTTCGTGCAGGTTTGTAGTTGAGGGTATAAGGTGGATTCATTGGGAGTGCATTAAATTTGATGGTATTCTTATTCACATTGGTATGTGTAAAATGTTTTTAAAAATCAGAAAAACAAGTTTTGACGACACTTGGGATCCAAATTTCTAGGCAGAACTATGGCAAAATTTCTGTAAAAATCAGAACTAAAATTTGACTAAGTAAATTGGTAGCAACAATTAGGATAGTGTGGCACCTCTACTCAGCTTACACATGTAGGTTGGGAAGAGGTGTTACAATTAGTGGTATCAGAGCTAAGGTTTAGCCGCTTCTGGGTAATCCAACATAGGAGGATGTACGTTTTATGTCGGGAGTGGCCATTACCGACGTAAAACGAGATATCCTGTAGTAAATAAGAGATTGTACGATTTCATGGAGTCCTAAATTTTACAATGTATATAAGGGCTTCTTAATATTGTAAAACTTTGTGTTTGAAAATAAATAAAAGTTGTGTTGTATATGTGTTAATTAAGAATTTTATATTTATATACATGCCACCTAGGGTAAGATAATGCTGTTGGTCTGGGTCGTTAATAATGATGGGATGGTATATGTTTAATCTTTAGATGTCGCAAGCAGCGCAGCGTGATATAGAGGAGGAGGTCGAGTCTCAGGCCTCCCGAGTTGTAGAAATGCGTGTATCTGAGACATCAGCATCGGAGCAACCACCCGCTGATGCTCCTATTCCCAATGATATGTTGCAACAAATGGCTGCCGTATTTCGGCAGATAGCCGGCGTTGCCCCAGCCCCACCTCCAGCGCCAGCACCCATACCAGTACCTGCTGTAGGAGGGGAAAGGAAACCCCCGATAGAAAAGATAAGAAAGTATGGTGCGAAGGAGTTTAAGGCTCGAAGGGACGATGATTCTTCAACAGCCGAGTATTGGCTGGAAGGAACAATACGAGCCTTAGATCAGTTACAGTGTACGCCAGAAGAGCGAGTGATATGTGCTACTTCCTTATTAGTGGAAGAAGCATATATATGGTGGGACACAGTTCACCAACGAGTTTCACCGGAACAGAGAACATGGGATTTCTTTGTGAATGAGTTCAAGAGGAAGTTTATATCGGAGGCATACCTAGATGCCAAGAAAAAGGAGTTTCTACACTTAAAGCAAGGTCGACTGACCGTTGCTGAGTACGAGAGGGAATTTACTAGGCTGAGTAGGTATGCCAAGAAGACAATTGAAGACGAACATGATAGATGTAAGCAGTTCCAGGATGGATTGAATAATGAGATTAGGATGCAGCTAATTGCTGCTAATATCAAAGAATTTTCCGAGTTGGTCAATAGGGCTCTAGAAGTAGAGCAATGCCAGTCTGATGAACAGAATAGACGACAGAAGATGAAACAGAAGAGAGGTACCCAGAACTATTCGGGAAACTACCAATCATCAAGGAAACGATTCCGCGGCAGTGGTTCCACGGGAGGCGGTCAACGTCGAGGTTACAGTCAGGGATCAATTCGCGGTGGCTTAAGTCAAACTACCTCAGTCGCTAGTACGGGACGATCCGGAAGAGGACAAGGAAGAGGAGTCAGCCGAAGCGGAGGTAACTTCTTTATTGGTCCGAGAGGTAATGAAGGCGAAAATAATAATCCACGCTGTGATCAATGCGGACGCCGTCACACGGGAGAATGTTGGGGTCGGACATTTGCATGTTATATATGTGGATCTTTAGACCACCTTATGCGAGAGTGTCCCCAGCGAATACAGAATCTACCTAGGGATACTGAGAGATCGCAAGCGGCAGCAGGTCGAGGCCGAGGCAGAGGAAGGAGCGAAAATCCGTCGCGTGTGCAATCTGAAACAGTGAATCGACCAGAAGCAAGGGCTCCTGCTAGAATGTATGCTATGAGGGGGCGAGAAGATGAAGAAGCGCTAGACGTGATTGCAGGTCAGTTGTCTATGTTTGGGGTTCCGCTTTACGTTTTAATAGATCCAGGTTCTTCACACTCATATATATGCACGAAAAATGAAAAACTTGAGGACCTAAAGGTAGAACTAGAGAAAGAGGGAATATTAGTTACTAACCCATTAGGAAATGAAGTGATTACTAGGAAGGTAGTGAAAGATTGCCCCGTAGAGATACACGGACATATCTTTTTGGGAGATTTATTTGAACTACCATTTCAAGAATTCGATGCTATTCTTGGGATGGATTGGTTGGCCATGCACGATGCACTAGTTGACTGTAAACGGAAGAGAGTTACCTTGCATACTGCAGACGGTGACGAAGTGACCCTAGTAGGAAAAAGGAAGGACTATCTAACTAACATCATTTCTGCCATGACGACTAAGAGGTTAGTGCAAAAAGGTTGCGAGGCATACCTGGTATGTGCATTAGTAGCGAAAGAAGAGGCACCAAAGTTACAAGATATACCTACTGTATGCGATTTTCCCGACGTATTTCCTGATGATTTACCCGGATTACCACCTAAACGAGAGGTGGAATTCATCATAGACATGTACCCGGGAGCTGCACCAGTATCCATCGCACCTTACCGAATGGCGCCAGCGGAGCTAAAAGAATTAAAGGTACAGCTACAGGAACTTTTAGACAAGGGGTTCATAAGGCCAAGCGTATCACCATGGGGAGCACCAGTATTGTTCGTGAAAAAGAAAGACGGATCCTTAAGGTTGTGTGTAGATTACCGTCAACTTAATAAGCTGACCATCAAAAACAAGTATCCGTTACCTCGCATAGATGATCTGTTTGATCAACTCAAAGGTGCTGGAGTCTTTTCAAAAATTGATCTACGATCGGGTTATCATCAATTGAGAATTAAAGATGAAGACATATCAAAAACCGCATTCAGAACTCGCTATGGACATTATGAATTCATTGTTATGCCTTTCGGATTAACGAACGCACCTGCAGTATTCATGGATCTGATGAATAGAATCTTCCACCCGTATTTGGATCAGTTCGTGGTGGTATTTATTGACGACATATTGGTGTATTCAAAGAATCGAGAGGATCATGATCGTCACCTTAGAATTGTTTTGCAAACCATGCGTGAGAAGCAGTTATACGCTAAGTTCAGCAAATGCGAATTTTGGTTGGAAGAAGTAGCTTTCTTGGGACATATTGTATCGGCAGAAGGAATAAGGGTCGATCCCAAGAAAATAGAAGCAGTATTGGAATGGAAGTCACCTAAGACAGTAACGGAAGTCCGTAGTTTCTTGGGATTAGCAGGATATTATCGGAGATTCGTTAAAGGGTTTTCCATGATCGCCGTACCTATGACCAAGCTACTTCAGAAGAATGCCAAATTCCAGTGGACCGACGCTTGTCAAAGGAGCTTTGAAAAGCTGAAACAAAAACTTACTGAAGCACCTATTCTTACACAACCAGAATCAGGAAAAGATTTTGTGATTTATAGCGATGCATCCCATATCGGGTTAGGTTGTGTATTGATGCAGGAAGGCAAAGTCATTGCGTATGTCTCTCGACAGCTCAAGCCACATGAAAAGAATTATCCTACGCATGACTTAGAGCTAGCAGCGATTGTTTTGGCTTTCAAGACGTGGAGGCATTACTTATACGGGGAAAAATGTTACATCTTTACGGATCATCAAAGCCTGAAATATTTGCCCACGCAGAAAGATTTAAACCTGCGACAGCGAAAATGGATGCAATGGTTAGCCAACTATGACTATACGATTAATTATCACCCGGGCAAAGCGAATGTCGTAGCAGATGCACTTAGTAGGAAGTCAATGCAAGCGCTAAGTGCTATGAGGGTAACGTTAAAACCTACAGAAGATGGAGCTATCTTTGCAGAAATGCACGTGCGACCTAATTTACATCAACAAATACGTGAGGCTCAGAAGGAAGATGAACAAGTGAAGAAGTGGAGTCAACAGGCGCAGGAGAACTGTTCAGGAGACTATCAAATTCGTCCTGATGGTATTCTCTACTACAAGAAGAGAATGGTGGTACCTAAGTCCAAGGAGCTGAAGAAACAGATTTTGCAAGAAGCTCATAACAGTTCTTATACAATGCATCCAGGAGTAACGAAAATGTATCGGGACTTGAAGGAGTATTATTGGTGGTCAGGAATGAAAAGGGATATCGTTGATCATGTAACGAAGTGTCTAACCTGTCAGCAAGTGAAGGCGGAACATCAACTACCCTCAGGGCTACTACAACCTATTACGATTCCAACCTGGAAATGGGATCGTATTACTATGGATTTTGTCACAGGATTGCCTATGACAAGGGACAAACATGACGCGATTTGGGTAATCGTAGACCGGCTTACTAAGTCCGCTCATTTCATACCAGTACGTGTGGATTACTCGCTAGACAAGTTGGCAGACTTGTATATCAAAGAGATTATACGTCTCCACGGAGTTCCAACTTCGATCATATCCGATCGAGATCCACGTTTTACGTCAAATTTTTGGCAGAAGTTACAAACAGCCCTTGGAACTCGAACTTACCACAGCACAGCATTTCATCCCCAGACAGACGGACAGTCGGAAAGAGTGATTCAAGTTTTGGAAGATATGCTGAGGGCGTGCGTTTTAGAATTTAAAGGTAGCTGGGACAAACACCTAAGCTTAATGGAATTCGCGTACAACAACAGTTATCAATCCAGCATACAAATGGCACCTTACGAAGCACTGTATGGTCGAAAATGCAGAACTCCAGTTTGCTGGACAGAATTGAGTGAGGAAAAGATGTTGGGGCCAGACATAGTTAAGGAAACTGAAGAGAAGGTAGAAATCATTCGAGACCGATTAAAAGCAGCAGCGGACCGGCAAAAATCATACGCGGATCTAAAAAGGAAAGACATACAGTTTGAGGTAGGTGACAGAGTGTTCCTCAAAGTCTCTCCTTGGAAGAAAGTGTTACGATTTAAACAAAAAGGCAAGCTAAGCCCTAGATTCATCGGACCATATGAAATTATTAAACGGGTAGGTCCGGTAGCTTACCAGTTGGCGTTACCGCCTGAATTAAATAAAATACATGATGTTTTCCATGTTTCGATGCTAAGGAGGTATCGTTCAGATCCAACCCACGTCATACAAGTTCAAGATATTGAGATTCAGCCTGAAATGACATATGAGGAAGAGCCGGTAGAGATCCTAGCACGTGAAATCAAAGAGTTGCGAAATAAGAAGATTCCATTGGTCAAAGTGCTTTGGAGGAATCACCAAGTAGAAGAAGCTACATGGGAACGCGAAGAAACTATGAAGAAGCAATACCCATATTTGTTTTCACTTGATGAGCTTCGGGACGAAGCTTAAATTAACGAGGAAGGAACTGTCACATCCGCCTACTGCATTTATGCAGTGTAGACACGTGCATAGCGAGAGTAGGGAAAAGGAGAAGATAATTCTTGATAACAGCCCTAGATAAGGTTGTATGACAAAAGGGACATAATTGTAATTTTTAATAAAGTTGGGGACGTAGATGTAATTTCAAAGAAAGTTGCACCGGATGTTCTTAATAGTGCATATAACAGATTTCAAAAATGGAATGTAGAGAAAAACCGGATCGCAACGACGTGTAACGGTTTTTCCAGGAAATGTCCCGTTAAAGAAAAATGAAGAAATGTTGCCTAAGGGCATTTTGGTCATTATCAATTAAAGTTATACATGAATTTAGGGTAGGAAATAAAGACGTGAGTACGTAGAGAATGGCGAGAGGTTAAATATGAAATGATCGTCAGTAGAAACGAAGCCGGAGAAAACCCGAGCAAAAATAGGACCAAAAGGGAATTTTGTAAAAAGTTGAGGGCTTATCGGTAATTTTTCAAAATGACTTAGAAACCTAAAATAGACCTTATAAATAGAAAGTAGAGGTCGAGAGGATCAAAACTATATATAGTTTGACTCATGGAACTATACGGTTTAAAAGATATGATCGATTAATCGCCGGAACGTAATGTGGCTCGGTTTCGTGTCGAGACCGGATGGGTAACCCGGGACAACTTTATGAGATCCAATGGGAAGAGAGACAAGTGGAAAGAAGTAAAGGAAAAAGGAAGTTATAAAAATCAAAGGTTGGCCAATCAAAAGAAAACATTTAGCATGTGTAATAAATGTGTAATAAATGAAGAAAGAGAAAAAGTGGACAAGTGGGCAAGGTGATCATCATTTCTTTTGTATATAAATATATGTGATATGAAGAACCAATTTCTCTCTTTTCCACTTGCAAATTTCGGCCAACAAAGGGAAACACCAAAGGACTTCTAAGTTTCTCCAAATTTGATTTTTAAGGTATGTTTTTAAGGTTTTCTAGTAAGTAGACTTTGATTTTAGTATTAATTTTAGGTAGTTATATATTTATTAGAAGATTGGAAATTAGAGTCCTTATGTGGAATTGGAAAAATATTAAGTAAGTGAGGATATTAATTGATTAAATGGAAGAATCAAGATGTATAAAGATTAATAAGGTTGGATTAGGGTTTCGGTTAGAAAAGAAATGGAGGATAACTTATTATTTTGAATTTCTAAGGTTTATGTTGTATCTTGAATTGATTGAAGGAGAAATAAAGAATTAAAGAAGGAGAAGAAAGAAAAGCCAAGAGGAATTAAAGAAATAAGGTTTGGTACTCTACCTTTGAATAATTAGTTTGGTACTTTACTTTTGAATAATAAATTTTGGTTTGATGCTTTACAAACTTTGGTTTATGAAAGTTTTGTTGTTGATGCTTAAATATATTGATTTGAGTTAAACATGCAAAAGTTGTCAAAGAGAAGTGTTTGAATTTTCACTTTACCATTAAAGAAGCCTTAATATTGATTTGCAAAAGAAAAATAAACTATCCTATGCATTTTATGTGTTTGGGCCGAAATGGTCTCAAAAAGACAGCTTTCTGGACCTTTTTGTGGAAATCGTTTGAGGCAGCAAATGAATGAATTTTTCAACGAAATTTTACATGCAATTAGTCAACATATAAAACAAGTTTTCTGTAAAATTTCAGCCAAAAATAAGATCATTTACTTGGTCAAATGCATGATTGAAGTGGACTGAAATTTTGACGAAAATCCAGATTTTACTATTCATTTGGTCATGCCATTTTGCGTTGCCGATTTTTCTCGCCGCAACACTATTCATTTGGTCAATTTGGGATATTTTGAGGAATGCTTTGAAATGTTTGATGTGTTTATTGTGGATGTTAAATATGTGAAAAAGAGTAATGGTTTGACTGAAGAATGTGTTGCGCGGCATAAATGGCAAAGTGCGATGGGAATTAAATTGATTTCTTGAATCATTCTAAAATAAAGTTGAGACTTAAATTGAATCATTTAAATCTTTTTGCTCTACTGGATAGTGGGAGTGGTAGATAAGGGTATGGTGCACTATACTAACTTATGCAGTACTGCTTGATATTGTGATTGAATTGATATGATTTGAACTCAATGGTGAGGGCCATTGGGGGCCAATGGTGAGGGTCATTGGTTATAACCAGGATGGTGAGGGCCATTCCTGTGATCTGATATCGGTGGTGAGGGCCACCTATGTTACAGTGGTGAGGGCCACTGCCTTATCACTATGGTTCCCTATATCCCAGTAGAGCCTGGATCAAAGACATATTATTTTTCATTGAACTATATAATGCAAATGAATTTGAATTATGATTTTACATTATTGAAAACATATCATACTGAATGTATCACGATTTCTATTGGTATAATGTTGGTTGATTGTTGATTTTATTATTTCCTTTTTACTTCGAATACTTTCATGTACTACTTTTATTTTTATTGGTAAAGTACCCACTGAGCGACAACGCTCAGCGAGTTAAGTTTTCCTTGACTCGTAGGTTCGGAGCAGTAGATAAATCTTGGGGAAGCAACGACCAGACCACAGCAAATCTCAGGGGTAGATCTTTTAGTTCCATTATGAGTCGATAGTTGTGGCATGTATATGAATAAATATAAAAGAGATTTTCTATGTTATAATTGTATGTTAATAGTATGTAATAATCATAAATCTTTATTTTATGTTATATTAGAAGTGTGAACTCTTCGTGCAGGTTTGTAGTTGAGGGTATAAGGTGGATTCATTGGGAGTGCATTAAATTTGATGGTATTCTTATTCACATTGGTATGTGTAAAATGTTTTCAAAAATCAGAAAAACAAGTTTTGACGACACTTGGGATCCAAATTTCTAGGCGGAACTATGGCAAAATTTCTGTAAAAATCAGAACTAAAATTTGACTAAGTAAATTGGTAGCAACAATTAGGATAGTGTGGCACCTCTACTCAGCTTACACATGTAGGTTGGGAAGGGGTGTTACACAAGGTATGGGCATTATGAGTTTTTGGTAATGCCTTTTGGATTGACGAATGCACCAGCAGCTTTTATGGATTTGATGAATAGGGTGTTTAGACCCTATTTGGATCAGTTTGTGGTAGTCTTTATTGATGATATTTTGGTGTATTTGCTTAATAAGGAGGAGCATGACGAGCACTTGCGGATTGTATTGCAGACCTTGAGAGAGAAGCAATTGTATGCAAAGCTGTAGAAGTGTGAGTTTTCGCTTGATCAAGTGACTTTTCTCGGTCATGTGGTTTCAGCAGATGGTATTAGAGTTGATTCGAGTAAAGTTGAAGCTATTTTGAATTGGAGTCCACTGAAGTCAGTGACTGAAGTTAGAAGTTTTCTGGGTTTGGCAGGCTATTATCGACGGTTTATGAAGAGTTTTTCTTTGATACCTACTCCACTCACCAGATTACTTTGAAAGGGAGTTAGATTCTTGTGGACAGAACAGTGTCAAGTAAGTTTTGAGCAGTTGAAAGAGATGTTGACTCAAGCTCCTGTTCTTACTTTGCCCGTGGAAGATAAATCATATGTGATTTACAGTGATGCTTCACATAATGGTTTAGGTTGTGTTTTGATGCAGGAGGGTAGAGTCATAGCTTATGCTTCTCGGTAGTTGAAGCCGCATGAGTTGAATTACCCGACGCATGATTTGGAGTTAGCAGCCATAGTGTTTGCTTTGAAGATTTGGTGACATTATCTTTATGGGGAGAAGTGTTTCATTTATACGGATCATAAGAGTTTGAAATATTTGCGCGTTCAAAGAGAGCTGAATCTTTGGCAGAGATGGTGGTTGGAGTTGATTAAAGACTATGACTGTTTGATTGATTATCATCCTGGCAAGGTAAATGTAGTTGTTGATGCCTTGAGTCAAAAGTCTTTGGCAGGATTGACTGCTTA
This sequence comes from Garcia nutans, assembly GCA_947685225.1. Classification (NCBI taxonomy): domain Eukaryota; kingdom Viridiplantae; phylum Streptophyta; class Magnoliopsida; order Malpighiales; family Euphorbiaceae; genus Garcia; species Garcia nutans. The sequence goes on along the minus strand of CANTUV010000003.1, from coordinate 5,575,974 downwards.
TTCAGTCTCATTGCTTGTTGAGTTGAGAGCATTGCATGTTAGTTTTGGATCATGTGATGATGGTGCTTTGCTGGCTCAGTTGCAGTTGAGACCGGTGTTGTCGGATCAGATTAAAGAGGCTCAGTTGGCAGATGAGAAAATTCAAAAGATTGTTTTGAATTGTAAGAAGGGAGAGAGCCAAGATTTCCATGAGAGGAATGATGGAAGCCTTTGGTACAAAGATAGATTGTGTGTTCTTGATGATGCAAGATTGAGAAAGATTATTTTAGAGGAAGCACATCAGTCGATTTTTGCTATGCACCCTGGGAGTACTAAGATGTATCTTGATTTGAAGCAACATTATTGGTGGTCAGGTATGAAGAGGGATATAGTAGACTTTGTATCCAAGTGTCTCACTTGTCAGAGAGTGAAGGCCGAGCACCAAGTTCCTTTAGGGTTGCTCCAACATTTATTAGTGCCTGAGTATAAATGGGAGCAAGTGACGATGGATTTTGTGACTGGTTTGCCTTTGACTCAGAAGAAGCATGATGCAATTTGGGTGATTGTTGATCGGTTGACAAAGACAGCTCATTTTATTCCAGTTCGGGTGGATTATTCTCTTGAGATGTTGGCTGAGCTGTATATCAGTGAGATAGTGAGATTGAATGGAGTCCTAATTTCTTTGGTGTCTGATAGAGATCCTCATTTTTTTAAGGTTTTGGAAGAGTTTGCATGCTGCTTTGGGTTCTCAATTACATTTTAGCACTGCTTTTCATCCACAGATAGATGGACAGTCAGAGAGAGTGATACAGATTTTAGAGGACATATTGAGAAACTGTGTAATTGATTTCTCTGGGAGTTGGGATAGATTCTTGCCATTGATGGAATTCGCTTATAACAACAGTCATCAGTCCAGCATTAGAATGGCACCTTATGAGGCATTGTATGGTAGAAGATGCAAAATGCCTCCATGTTAGGATGAAGTTGGAGAAGGTAAGTTGGTTGGTCCCGATTTGATTAAAGAAACAGAAGAGAAAGTGAAGATAATTCAGGATCGTTTGAAATCAGCTTCAGATCGACAAAATCCTATTCAGATTTGAAGAGGAGAGATATAGAGTTCAGTATTGGAGATAAAGTATTTTTAAAAGTGTCTCCTTGGAAGAGAATTTTGAGATTTGGCCGCAAAGGAAAGTTGAGTCCTCGTTTCATTGGACCTTATGAGGTATTGGAAAGAGTTAGACCATTGGCTTATCGACTTGCTTTGCTGCTTGAGTTAGATAAAATTCACAATGTCTTCCATGTTTCTATGCTACGGAGGTACAAGTCAGACCCATCTCATGTTTTGTCAGTGGAATCCATTGAGGTGAGTCCGAATCTATCTTATGAAGAGGAACCGGGGGTTATTTTAGCACATGGAGTGAAAGAGTTGAGAAATAAGAAAGTGCCAATTGTGAAGGTTCTTTGGAAAAATCATGCTAGAGAAGAGGCAACTTGGGAGAATGAGCAATTGATGCGAGATCAGTATCCTCAGTTATTCCAGATTTGAGAACAGGTAATTTCGAGGACAAAATTATTTTGTAGAGGGGGAGAATTGTAATATCCTTAATGATAACCTAAAATTTTGGAGTGTTAATTGTTATATTGGATTAAATAATTTAAATTGTATATGTTATGTATATGGAGATAAAAATAACATATACAAGATTATGTCTTTTTGGTCAAAAGATATTTTGTATTTAAATGGATTTGTTTAATGTTAGTGGAAGATGATGTTTAGTGGGTGATTATTATATTGTTTAAATGTATGGTGGAGAGTGATTTGGGGAAAAGAGGTTTGGTTAAAAGAGAAGAGTGGTTGACTTTCTTTCCTTCTTTCTTCTTCTTCTTTCATCTTCATCTTCTTCTTTTCTTCTCTTTGGCCAGCCACCCTTATCAACTAAAGGAAAAGAGATTTTGTTGCTTCCAAACTTAAGAGATTGAAGGTTTTCAAGAGATCAAGTTGGAGTTTTAAGGGTTTTCTTCACTTTTGGTAAGTTTCCAACTTGTTTCTTGGTTTTCTTTTGAGTTTGTGTTCTTGGGTTTATTGGATGGTTGTTGTAGAAGGGTTTATGGTTATTTTGGGTGTGTTTGAAGTGTTTTGTCTTGGTAACTTTGATTTTTGGGTTTGGATTGAAGAGAAAAAGGGTTGAGTTTGGTGAAAGAGGCAAGTGTGTGGATTGTGTGATTTTTGAGTTGTTTTAAGGTTTACTCAAGTATTATATGGATTGTTGATGGTTTTGATTGAGTTTGTGTGTTGTTGGTATGGTTTTTGGAAGATGATTGTGGGTTGTGGCTTTGTTGGTGTTGATTTCAGGGTTTTTGGCCTGACATGCCCAGGAACAAGACCATGTCTTTGGGAGTGTCGTTGGTTCTATTTTCTGGGTTGGTGACACGAGCAGCGACACGCCCATGTCACTGAGCGTGTCACAGCTTTTGTGTTGTAGTAGCATTGAAACGGCCAGTGACGCGCCCATGTCACTGAGCGTGTCATAGCTACTGTGTTGTTGGTTGATTGACATGTCCAGTGACACGCCCGTGTTGTTGAGGGTGTCATAGCTTCTGTGTTGAAGGAGAATTGACACGTGCAGTGACACGCCCATGTCACTGAGCGTATCAAAGTTTCTGTGTTATGGGTTTATGGCACGGTCAGGGACACGCCCATGTTGTTGAGCGTGTCAAGTGTAGAGTTTGCCCTAGATAGTTCTCTTCCTTATTCTCTTATGTGTATCACTAAGTGAGTGTTGTTGATCACCTTTGGATTAGGTTTTGAAGAGAATTGAGTTACCCTAGCCAAGGTTTGAGGGATATCTTGGAAGAGGAGTTATTAGAGTGGTGTTGTTGCTCTTAGAGGTAAGTATAAACTTTGAATGATTGCATACATTTACATGACATTGGGACTTAACACATTTAGTGGAGAAATGTGTTAAGTTATGTGTTAAGTTAATTGATATATTGTTGACGAATGAGTTATATATTATGATATTCATGATGTGAATTATGTTGATGTATCAATGCAATTGAGTAATGTGTTGTACATGAAAAGAAATGTTGAATAAAGTGATATGATATGTGAAAAAATAATGTAACAAATTGATATTGATATAAAAGAGAAGAATGAGAAAATATGAGAAAATGAGGATATAATAAGGCAATAAGCCTAGTTGATTATGAGAAATGAAATGAGAAATGAATTGTGAAAGAAAATGATAATGAGATAAATGAATTAATTGTGTGCCTAGTATGTTATTCAATTTTCATAGTTCTGGGTTTGGCGGCATGCCTATGAATTGCTGGGCAGGTAAAAAGATCGGGTCGTAAACCGAGCCCAGCTAAAAAATGTGAAATATGATGTTTTTGAGGTGAAAAGACCTGGTCGTAAGCCTCAAATGTAATATCCCAATGTGTGCCCTAGAATTTTGGATACAATTGTTGTTTGTTTGAATTATGTGTATATGTTATGTTGATAAGAAAAGAAATTGAAAAGAGAATGTTTATGTATTGTTTAAAAAAGAAAGTAATGTGTAGAGAGAAAGTGTATATGTTGGGTATATTGTTATATATATAACATATACATTAGTCAAAAGGGATGGTCAATGGAAGAGGATATTTATGTGTGATATGTGAAATTACTTTAATGGGCATATAAGTGACAAAGGTTAAGTTAAATGGATGAGGGCATTTAGGTAATTGCTTTGTTAGAATTGCTTGGTGGAGATTTAAAGAAGAAGATAAGTTGACTTATGTTTATTTTTATTTTCTTCTCCTTTGTGTGCCGGCTATTCAAGAGAGGAGAGAGCAAGAGAGGTGTTCTTGATGCTATAATCAAATTGAAGGAAGAATCAAAGGTTTTGGTTGGAGATTTGTGAAATTTCTTCATTTAAGGTAAGTACTCTCTTGTTTATCTTTGTTATTTTTTGAAGTTATGTTTGAGGTAGGTTGTGATGTGTTGAGATTATGAATAGGTGTGTTTGAGATGAGTTTATAAGTGTTGAGATTGATTATAAGTTAAAAAGGTTGGATTGATGTTGGTTTTGGTTTGAAGATGATAAGTTAAGAGTGATGTTTAGTTTTAGGGTTTTGAAATGGTAGATGATTAAATGAATTGTTAATTATGGTTGATGTGAATATTGTGTTAAACATGCAAAATAAGTGTTAATAACTTTGATTACATCCATTTGAATGAGTTTATGTTGTGTATATTGTGTTTTTATTCAATCAAAAGAGAGTTGGCCATAGTTAGGGTTTGTATACATGAGAGACACGGCCAAACCAAGGAAGAGACACGGCCAACCTAAGGTATTTTTGAGAGACACGGCCAAGTCCATGGAAATTTGGCCGTGTTTGGTGATTTTTGGAGAGGACATGGCCGTGTCCCTTGCCCATGTTGACTTCTGTTGCTTTTGGTTGAGAGGTTTTTGGTTGAGAGACACGGCCACAAGCTTGGCCGTGTCCCTTGAATGTGTTGGTTACTGTGTTTGGTTTTTGCTCTTCTTACATGATTGAGATTGAACCTACATTTGATGATGCATATGATACTAAATGAACAAGGTTATGTATTATATACATTGTGAATCTTGTGAATGGTAATGTGCTATATGAATAATGTACTTTGTAATGTTATATCCATGATGCTATATGTAAAATGTGAAGGATATGATGAGGTAATTGATTATGTATAGCTTGATGGGAGTAGTTCTTGAAGGTGAAAGCTATAATGATCATCCAAAAAGGTATGTGCAATGCAATTTATTATGATAAATGTTTTAATAATGATTGAAATGAAATAGAGGGACATGTTGTTTAGATGACGATGAATTTAAGATACATGTGCAATGAAATTGATTATGTATGCTTGAATGATGAAGTGTATAATATGAATTGAGATAAAATGTGATGTGAAGCCATTGTGTTTGGCTATGATGATATATGAATTATGTGAAGCCATTGTGATTGGCTATGATAACTCAAATGTGATGTGAAGCCATTGTGATTGGCTATGATGATTCAACTGAAAGACATAAGGCATGTTTGCCTAATTGATGATGAGAATTGAGAATGAAATTGATAAATGAATTGTGTAGCTAATGTGTTATTCCATTTTCAGAGTTTGTTGTTGGTGGCATGTCTAATAATAGTAACAATCTCTTGAAGTTAGGTTGGCTAAGGCCTTGAAGCCTAATTGAGATGTTACAACCCTTGAAGCTAGGTTGGATTGGTTCTTGAAGCCAAGTTGGGTTGATACTTAGCATGCTTTGTTCCCCTTGAAGCTTGGTTGAACCTAAATCCTTGAAGCCTAGTTGGGATAATGATAATGATAATGTGATAATAAAACCAAAGCATTAACTCTGAAAGTCAAATGGCATATTAGGGTCTTTTGGGCCCGAGTCTGTCTTTGTTGTCAATATGATATACAAATGTTGAAATAAGTGAGATCTATGGTTGACTTTGTTGGAAATGTGATTCATGATTGGTGAATTGTGAATAATATAATGTTATGAAGTATGTTGTGCAATGTGTGTATTGATATATTGATTGTGAGTGTTAGTGATGGATTATGATTGATGAATTGTGAATAAAACAATGTTATGAAGTATGATGTGTAATGTGTATATTGATATATTGATTGTGAGTATTAATGATGGATTGTGGTTGGTGATAATGATATGTATAATATAAATGGAATTAGTCGAGATATATGAAAGGTACAATTCAAAAGGAAAAACATGATAAGATATTAATGGTATATGAAAGTGATATTTCATTATATGTTAGAATTTTTATAATGTATGTTTATATTTTATATTTGTACTACTAAGCTCTCAGGCTTAGCGCGAATGTGTAATCGCGCAGGTGTCTAGGAGGAAGATATGAAGCCTTTCGTTATGCCACGAGAAGAGTAAGAGTTTGTTGAGACCAACTAGAGGGTGATGCATACATGTATAATTTTTAATTATGATGTATTTCTGACAAAAGTGTATGTATATGTATAAATGCAGTTTTGATAAAAAATAAGATTATGATATATATGTAAGATCATTAAAAATATAATGATTTGTAAATGTTCTTTAAATTAATGTATTGTGGTTTGAATTCTGTTAAAGGTTTTTAAAATGTAACGAAAAGTGACATCCTTATACTTTATATATTTACTGTATGTATAGTACTTATATGGAGTATCAGGGTGTTACATCAAAAACTGTAACAGTCTAGCCGAGTTGAGGACCAAGATACTGAGGCCCTAGGGTCTAGCCGGGTTGAGGTCCAAGAGACTGGGTCTGTTACATTATCCATGGATATATATCGCCTATGGGCTTGATAAATGTGATTATGGACCAAAGCAGTAACTCTGAACTTTGAATAGCATATTAGTTTCATCTTGGGCCCATGCTTGTCTTTGCTTTAATGTAAACTATGAAATGTGATGCAAATGATTAATATGTTGAGATATAATGCAATGAGTTGATATATTCATATATATTGTGCATGAGCATCACATTGATCTATATTGAATCAAAGTTTGTACCACTAAGCGTTTTGCCTAGTGCGATTGTGGTTCATCGCGCAGGTGACAGGGTAGATCCGGTTGTGTCGGAGAGCTCGTCTAGACCGAGTCGAGTCTAGGCTTGAGTTTGTGAGAGCAGTGTTTAGTTGTGGACATCAAGATCAGAGACGAACTGGCAGCATGTATAAATTCTATAATTTTGTAAACATTAATTTTGATATATTTATACATATGTATTTTTCGCTGCTTATTTAACAAATATTTTGGATAAAATTTTACTAATGTTATATATATATATATGTATTCTAACGAAGGAATGTTTTATCTATTACTATTTATAATTCAACTTAAATGTTTTAAGTTTACTCGGACTGACTTATGATAATAATATGTGTGAGCAGGGATTTTCGCACCCACTCCCGGTGGAATGGTTCTTGCGACTTCGGCACTGTTTAGGCTCGGGGCCTTAGAGAATACGGACCTAAGTTCGGAGAAAATGGAGTCACCACACGGACGGGCCGGGAAAAAGACAGGGGTGGATGACTCGATTTCTAAGGAATCCCCAACCCCTTAATGGGTTCAGAAAGTTGGGTATGTGTGGGGAAGGTGAGAAATGGCCCAGCACCCCCACAATGCCTGATTCATTGGAACCGGCCTCCTTTACAGGTCTTAATATTATAAAATTCTTAAGTATAATAACATTATCCATACTACACACAATAAAAAGAAAGCATCATTATATTAAAATCAAAGCAATGTCCAAATAAAACAAAACAAATAAATGGACACCCATCCAAGGATGGAAACATGTCCTTACATCACATGCCTAGATAGGACACCCACCAAAAGGTAGAAACATGCCCTTTACAAAGGTTCTAAAATAGAAAAGCAAATTAAATTACATGATGTTTAAATAATGAGGTACCCACCAAGTGGAAACATACCTCTTACAACTTTTGGAAATCTAAATTGATTGATAAAAGTAAATAATCATTCATCATAAATAAATCATTCATAAAAAGTATTTAAATATCAATAAAATAAACATCCATCCATGATAAATTAAATAAATCAAGTATTGAAATTAAATAGATTAAAGCATAAGAGGTAAATCAAGGTATAAGTAAATATAGAATTGAATAAAGCAAATAAAAGTTCAATTAGCTATTGTGACTTTTTATGGAATTAAAATAAATTAGGGTTTTATGTTTTAAAAGATTGGTAAGACTCTTTGATTAAACAAATTAAGGTTTGAATGATGAAATCATGAAACTAGGGTTTAAATAACTTAAAATACTTTAATTTGTGATTTTTGGTTTATTGAACTTTAAGCTACTGTGTAATTTTTGAGTTTTTATGTTTTTTAATGTTTTAAAAGGATTAGGGTTCATAAAAATTATGGTTTAAGGTTTTAAAAGGATTAGGGTTCATTATTTTAAGTTTAAAAGTTGAATTTTGAATTTTAGGCTTTAAAATTAGGGTTCTCGGGTAAAAGAATTTTTAGGGTTTTTAGAAATCAATTTGATATTTTATGAAGTTTTATGAATTTAAACAAATAAATTAAAGTTTTTATAAGTAGAAAAGATGTTTTTCAAGGTTTTTTGAATGAAATAGAACCTACTTTAAAATCTTAAAAGAAACAGAATTTGATTTTGGTTTTGTTGAAAAATATGTTCAATTAGAGTTTTAAGGTTTTTAAGAAGAAAAATAATAATTTTAAATCTTTTTGGAAAATAAAGTCATGTTTTAGTGCTTTAACTTTGGAAAAATAAATTAAAGTTCTAAGATTTTAACTTTTGAAAAACACAAAAAACCCTAGTTTAGCTACTGTGTAAACATAAATCAAAAAGAATTTAACAATCTTTCTTTTGTTGATTCCTCCAAAAACAATTCTTCTTGGATGAACTAGCTCCAAAGACAAGAATTTGTGGCCTTTGAATCCTTTAATTCATGTTGCTACTCTCTTAAAAATCAGTTGAATTGAATTATTGCTTTTCCTTCCTTGATTTGGTTTCCAATCCTAAGCTCACTGTGAAAATTTTTTCCGTTTCCTATTTGGTTCTGCCTTAGGTCCTTATTTATAATGGTTTTTAGGTTCATTCTTCCTAATTACACACGGTAATTAAAAAAAAGAAATTAAAACCTAATTGGATTAGGTTTCAAAATTTTGGGTCAAAAAAAATTTGTGCTGGCGAAAACTGAGGCAGTGGGCCCGTGGCTGGAGCCAGTAGGCGTGCCAGCTCGCAGTGGGCATGCCAGCCCGCAGGAATTTCCTGCGGGAAGTTATTTTTTAATTTTTATTTGTTTATTTTTATTTTTTATTAATAAAAATTAGATAATAAAGTAAAAAACTATTTAGTTAAAATTATTTTGGACCAATTAGACAACAAAAATTATTTTGGACTAAATAAAGCATATTGGATCGGATTGGGTAAAAAATTAAGGATCTACAGTTTGCCCCCTGCTTGAATGATCTGAAACCTTAGTGAAAGAGAGTGAAAAGCAAAAAGACTTAATTTTTTGAGATGGCGACATGTTTTGGGTACTTGGACCCAATTTGAGTTTTGGACTCACAGAAAAATTCTAGGTTCTGGACCTAAGGCAAATTTGGATTCCAGACCTGGATTCGAGTTATGGACTCGAGGATATTTCTAGGTTCGGACCTAAGAAAAATTCAGATTCTGGACCCGGATTCGAGTTTTGGACTCGAGGATAATTCTAGGTTCTGGACCTGAGGAAAATTTGGGTTCTGGACAAGAAAAATTTTTAGGTTCGGACCTAAGGAAAATTTGGGTTCTGGACCCGAGAAAAATTTTAGGTTCTGGACCTAAGGGAAATTTGGGGTCTGGACCCGAGAAAAAATTTTAGGTTCTGGACCTAAAGGAAATTTGGATTCTGGACCCGAGAAAAATTTTAGGTTCTGGACCTAAGAAAAATTTGGGTTCTGGACCCGAGAAAAATTTTAGCTAATTTTTAGGCATATGTCTTACTATTGTCCCTTGGTGTAAAAATATTTGTATACTCGCAATTATTTGAATGATTAAAGTGAATAATTGAATTTTCTGTTTATTTACTGTGTAGTTACTGTTCATGCACTATTCTCTATTTATAAATAGTAAATTTACTATTTACAAATAATATCAAATAGTATTTACTATTAGAAAAAGTGATTTTACTATTCACCAATAGTAATACTATTTATAAATAGTAATATTTACTGTTCATAAATAATAATACTATTCATAAATAGTAACATTTACTATTTATCAATAGTAATCTATTCATAAATAGTAAAATTCACTATTCATGCACAGTTTTGAGTTTGTTTTCATCTGCTTGCCGTTCCTCTATAAAAGGCCATCAATTCTCCATAAAATTTCAAAGTTTCAATTTCAATTTTGTAATCCTTTCAAATTTCTTTTCAATTTCAGCACATATTTTTCAAAAACAATGCATGCTTCAAGGTCGCGGACTCATTCTAATACCGAATTATTGGAGTTTATTCGGCATCATGAAGACGGAAATGTAGATATACTGGCCGGGATGCCGCTTCATCGCAGTTCCAATCAAAAGAGCGAGGTAATGATTTTTTATTTTTTATTATTATTATTTATTATTGTTTATTATTATTATTATTACTTATTATTATTATTATGAAAAATAAATTAATTTAAATAGATTGAATAGCGCGTACTTACCTGGTATTAACTTACCTGGGTCTGTGTTAGCATGATCGTTGTGTCGTTCGGGCCGGAGGGTGTATTTACAAAGCTCGACAATGGTATGATGTAGTGCCTTCTCGGGTAAGGCAGATTATTCGAGATTGCGGCTTTGAGCAATTTGTCTTATAATTGTCGTCCGAAGAATATCAAATAGACCGAAGCGTGGTCCAGGCGCTGGCAGAGCGATGGCTGGATACAACTCATACTTTTCACTTGCCCATTGGGGAGATGACAATTGGTCAGGTCGATTTTACTGCCATAACCGGTCTTCGATATGATGGTGCTCCGGTTCCTCTAACCAATGAAATTTTAACATTTGAAGAAATTCAGGAATTAAATTGTAATATCCTCATTTATGCCCTAGAAGTTTTGCATATTGTTGTTGTTGTTAATGTTATATATTGGATTGAATATATGTGTTAAATTGTAAGAGAAAAGAAATTGAGAAGAGAAAGTATATGTATATGTATTTTGGGAAGAAATAGGGTTTAGAGACAAATTTATATGTTGTGTATATGTTAATATATATGACATATAAAGTGGTCAAAAGGCTTGGTCAATGCAAGAAAAGATATTTATTTGAGATTGGTAAATTACTTAATTGGGCACATATAAGACAATAAGATAATTATGTGAATAATGGCACTTTGGTAATTGCTTGGATAATCACATGGTGGATATTTAAAGAAGGTTTGACTTGTGTTTTCTTCATCATTTCTTCTTCTTCTTCTTGTTGATGGCCGGCCCTCCATAGCCAAAGAGAAAGAAAGAGACAAGTGATGGTTTTGATGATTTCAAGCTTAAATTGAAGAAAGATTAAGTGTTCAAGTGTTGATTTAAGAAGTTTTTAACTAAGGTAAGATCTTTTCTCTAATTTCTTCAATTCTTTTGAAGTGGTATGATTAAGTTGCTTATGGTATGATGGTGAGTATTGATTTTGCTTGATAGATGAGAAGTTGGGTTGGTGTTGGTGATGGAAGAGTAAGATTGGTGTTTAGTGATATTGTTTCTGTTTTACAATTAGTAAAGGCTGTGATTTGTATGATTTTTAATTAATTATAGAAAAATGTTCTTGAAGTGAATTTTTGATATGTTGTGCCTCTATGAGTCTAGAATGACTGAAAAATATGTTGATTCGATTTTGGATAGGTTATGAGTTTAGAAAGATTATTTTTATTAGACCTGTTCCAGCAGGTACCTTAACTGAGACAGCTCTATTTCGGGATTTTTAATAAAATGTAGAAAAATCATATCCAATTGAATTTTGGATATGTTGTTGTTTAGTGAGTCTAGTATTTGAGAAAAATAATTTGGAACCACTTTGATTGAATTTGATTTATGGAATTCACAAAGTTCAGAACTGCTGCCAGGATGCAGGGCAATTGGGGCAGTCTGGTTAGGTGAACTATTTGACCAAGATTTTGTGTTCAGTTTGATCTGAAATTTTAAAGGGATGATTTTAAGATACAAAACTAAATTCTGTAAAAATTTTAGAATTTTTAGTCAAATAGATTATTTTATACAATTTTTCAAAATAAGGATAAAATGGAGTTTAAAAACCAGAATGTACTATTTATGGTTAGGGTTTTAATTCTTTGTTCTTCTTGCATTGCTTTGGTTCTCCAAAGGTAGGTTGGTCCTTAAACCTAACCCTAAAAACTTTAAATACACTTGAATCAATGAATGTTATAATCAATTGTTCTTTGCCCTAATTGCATTGTTGAGATTGAACAATGTTATGTTGTGCATTGTGAATGGTAATGTGTTTCATGAGTAATGTGGAATGAAATGTTGATATTTATGAATGATGCTATGTGAAATATAATGTGATCATGGATAGAGATACATGTATATAAATTGCCTACGGGCGTGATTATTGTGACTATGAACCAAAGCAGTAACTCTGAACTCTGAATATCGTATTAAATACTTGTTGGGCCCATAGGTGTCAAGGTTATATGAATGTCCTAAATAATGTTATGAGTTTAATGAAATGAGATGTTGGTTATGGAGTATGATTGATTAATGTTGATTGTGAAAAGATGTTGAAATGTGGTATGCTCATATGACTATGATTTGTGAAATGCATAATTGTGTGGTTAACTTTATATTTATGATGTTGATCTTATCAATAACATATGTGGCATTGCATTTCATTAAAGCATACTGTTAGCATGTTTTATCTTACTAAGCCGTTGGCTTAGCGCGATAGTGTTTAATCGCGCAGGTAGTAGAGTGGATAGAGTTGAACCCGAGAGTTCATCAAGACCTAGTGAGAGTAGACCTTGAAGAATCCATTTTGGGAGCTTAAAGATCAGAGCAGACTTGCCAATCATGTATAAATTTTATGTGTTGTAAAACTTGAGTTTTGATGTATATGAATTTGTAAATATGTAAATATTTTATAACTTCCGCTGTGAAATATTTAAATATGGGGGTTGTCACAAAACCTTTATTTTATGTTGTACTAGAAGTGTAAATCCTTTTTGCAGGTTGTAGTTGAGGTTACAAGGGGGATTTATTGGGAGTGTACTGAGAATGATTTTGTTTGCATTGGTTTGTGTAAAATGTTTTTAAAATAAGAAAAAAACCGGTTTTGTCGACACTTGGGACTAAATTTTTAGGCGAAACTATGGCAAAAATTTTGTAAAAAAAAAAATCAGAACTAAAATTTGACTAAGTAAAATTGGTAGCAACATTAGGTTAGTGTGGCGCCTCTACTCAACTTACATATGTAGGTTGGGAAGGGGTGTTACAATTGTTTTGGTATTAGAGCCTAGGTTTGAGATTCTCAACCTAGGTAAAATATAAGAAAAAGACTATTTTTACTTAAAAAGTGAGTTTTTGAACAAAAATACATGTTTGGGATTGGCAGTCTCTGATCTTTAATAAGAGGTATTCTGTTGTGTTTGCAGACTTAGGTTGTGATGGATTCTCACTCACGTCAGTCGATTGAGGGTAGTGCCGAGAGTATTGCTCCTGCTGAGGGAGCTAGAGTTGATAGTGTTGAGGAGGCACCTGCCTCTGTGTCAGGGAGACCAGTTGGTGATGAGGTTCCATCAGCTTGGTTCAGGCATATGATGGAAGTAATGAGACAAGCACCAGTGCATCCACCTCCACCACCACCTCAGCCTCAGGTACAGATGAGGCATTATGACAAATTAAGGAAGTATGGAGCGGAGGATTTCATTGGTACTACTGACCCAGCTGTAGCAGAGCAGTGGCTTGACAAAGTACAGAGGATCTTTATTCAGTTACAAGCCACCCCTGAGGAAAAATTTGACTATGCAAGATCTTTGCTACAGAAGGACGCCTACGATTGGTGGAGGACGGTGCCCCATTCTATGGATGATCCTCCAACACTGTCTTACACTGATTTTCTGAGGGAATTTGAGTTGAAGTATACTCCTAGGGAGTATAAAGATGGGAAGAAAAGAGAGTTTCTAGATTTGAAGCAAGATCATCGGACCGTAACTAAGTATGAGGTTGAGTTTATTCGACTGAGCCAGTATGCTGGGGGCATCATTGCTGATGAGATTGATAGATGTCGGAGATTTGAGGAGGGATTGAGGCCCTCGATCATGTGCTTAGTGGCTGGATCCAGATATCAGGATTTCTCACAGCTTGTGGCAGCAGCTCGAAGTGTAGAGCGAGCTTAAGTTATTGCAGCTGCTTCAGAGGAAGAGGTTAGGGTTAGGAGGCCCCAGTTTGAGGCAGGGTCTTCTTCTGCGAAGAGGGGTAGAGGAAGTTTTGTTCCTCGGAGTAGTAGGAGCCAGAGACCAGCGGGTAGGTCAGTGCAGTTCCAGAGGCAGAGATTTAGACCTGCAGCTTCAGTAGCGAGTGCTCCTACTCCTGGAGTTCAGAGATCCACCTTACCTGTGTGTAACCAGTGTGGTGGAAGACATGGGGGCGTTTGTTGGAGGCATAGTAGATCAGGGGTATGCTTCAAGTGTGGATCACCTGACCACTTTGTGAGAGACTGTCCTGAGAGGCAGGAGCAGATGCCAGTTGATTCTGCTGCTTCTCGAGCTAGTGTGAGGGGAGGCAGAGGAGGCAGAGGTGCCAGCCGGGGAGGTAGACCAGGATTCAGTGCTAGAGGAGGTGCTACATCCAGGGAGGGTAGACCAGAGGAGGTTGGATCTTCCCAGAGGATGTATGTTATGCGGAGGCAGCCAGATACATCGACAGTCATAGCTGGTACTTTTTCTTTATTTAATACTCCAGTACTTGCTTTGATTGATCCGGGTTCCACGCATTCATATATTAGTGCATCTGTTTTGCCTGTATTTGATGTGCATGCTGAGTCCCTAGGATTTGATGTGTTGGTGACAAATCCGTTAGGGCATAGTGTGGTTGTGAGTAAGGTGCATAGAGATAGTGCAGTAGTGGTGCAGGGTGAGGAGTTCCTTGGGGATTTGATTGAGATGCCATTTAAGGAATATGACGTGATCTTAGGTATGGATTGGCTATCTCGACATGGAGCTGTGGTGGATTGTAAAAAGAAAATTGTTTCTTTGAGAACGGATGATGGTAGAGAGGTGATAGTATCTAATGAGCAGGAACAGCTAGCCTCCTTATTTGTTTCAGCTGTTACAGCCAGGAGGTTGATTAGAAAGGGGTGTGAAGCCTATCTTGCTCATGTGGTAGATACTAGAGTGAAGGGTTCTTCTATTGATAGTATTGCCACAGTTGCAGAGTTCCCTGATGTTTTTCCAGAGGAGTTGCCAGGATTGCCTCCTGAGAGAGAGGTGGAGTTTGGTATTGAATTGTTGCCTGGTACCACTCCTATCTCTATTACTCCTTACAGAATGGCACCAGCAGAATTGAGGGAGTTGAAAGTGCAATTACAGGAGTTGTTGGACAAAGGATTTGTTAGACAAATGATCTTAATTTTGATCCTTGACAACTCAAATGGATGATCTATTTAACTTATATTTGAGAAAGCTTGTTGCAGGATTAGGTTGCTTCAATTAAAGGTGAACAGAACAAGTATAGCGGTCGCACCTCAACTGAATACGACCGCTCCATGCAATTACAGAATGAAACCTTGTCACAGTAGGTTTCGCGGTCAGAAGTTCGACCATAGTCGCGACCGCTCATACATAATAGCGACCGTCCTAATATTTGCCCGACCGCTACTCAAGGAACTTAAATCATTACAATCACAGTAAGGTTCGCGGTGACAAGAACGGTGAATGATTCGACCTCGCTTACCACTTTAGCGACCGCTCATTTATAGTCGCGACCGCCCAACAATTCAAGAAGAAATTGCTCAAAGAGACAGTAGTGTTCGCGTCCTCAGGTGCGTCCAGAAGTTCGACGCGAGAATATGAGTTCGACCGCGAAAAGCTACTAAGGGCGACCGCGAGATTCAAATTATGGCGGACATCTCTTTTGCCCTGTCAGAAAATGACACGTGACATGACCGTTGTAATCCCACTTCAGTATTCAAAAAAGGGCGACCGCACTTTGTGATGCGCGACCGTCCCGACAAACACAGCATGGGCAAGAAACGGTCCGACAAAAACATCATGGGCAAGATTCCTGCTGTAGAGCACTAAAATTTGACCGTTGAACTTTTTCAAAAGTAGCGACCGTCCCTGGTTAAAAGGACGACCGCGTGAAGCATGAGAGCGACCATCCTTGTATGAAGGGCGACCGCTAAGTGCTTCGGACAGTTTAAGTAAAGAAGGTCTAATCTGCCAAGACTTTATTCTAAACAGCAATAACGGCTAGTAAGACCACATTGGCTATAAATACAATGTTTCCATGAGAAAACAAAGAAGAACATTATTAAGAAAAGATTTTCATAGCCAAGCAACAAATTTCCTTTTGATTAAACTTGTATTTGAATTGTTATGAATGTTAGGTGTTAGCATTGAAAACACCATTGTATAAGTTTGAGTGTAAGCTTGGGAAACACTTAGGTTGAGAGAGTGAGCCTTGTAAAACTCTTGTGTGGGTTGTAAGTGTGAGCCTAAGAAAAACACTTGTAAAGTTGGAAGTGAGCTTGTGAAAACTTCAAAGACTAGTGGAACCTTAACAAGTTGTTAAGGAAGTGGATGTAGGATTGAAGTAAATCCGAACCACTATAAATCTTGTGTGTTCTTACCTTCCTCCATTACTCAACCAACTCTCTATTCCGCATTTCTTGTTTGTTGAGTTTTTTAAATTGTCATTATTTCTTGACGAAACCAATTCACCCCCCCCCCTCTTGGTTGCCATCTTGGGACAACAATTGGTATCAGAGCCCTGAGATTTCTTAAACTTAATTGTGAAATCTGATCCACAATGGCAACTTCTTCTTCATCAAGCTCTCATGGAAATCTTAACTCTATTCTTAGACCTTACTTTGATGGAACGGATTACTCATACTGGAAACACAAAATGTATTTGTTTCTAGACAGTGAAGGGATTGAACTATGGGATTTCGTGGAAAATGAGTGGAAATCTCCTACTCATGAGGTTGACGGTATTCAAGTTCCACTTCCCAAAGCTCAATGGTCAACTAGCAATATCAGAGATCGATTCAAGAACAATAGAGCTGCTTCCATCTTGATGAACTCCATTTCAAGAGAAGAAGGTGGAAGAGTTCAACATTTAACTTGTGCACATTGTATTTGGAAAACACTTGAAAACTACCATGAAGGTACAACTCAAGTAAGATTTACCAAGAAACAAATGCATGTTCATGAGTATGAGCTATTCAAGATGAAACCAAATGAAAATGTCACCGACATGACAAATCGTTTGCTTGCTATTGTCAATGAACTAAAAAAGTATGGCAAGGTATATGATCAAGGTGATGTAAACAGTAAAATCTTGAGAGCCCTAAGAGCTAGAAAGAACTTTGAATCCAAAGTATCATCCATAGAAGAAGCTCATGATCTCAGCACATTAAGAACCGACGAGCTAGTTGGTAAATTACTCACTTTTGAGCTGCACAGTGAAAAAGAAGAAGATCAAGGTGAGAAAGAAAAGAGAAAACCAATTGCACTCAAAGCAATCAAAGAAGCTGAGAGCTCAAGCAATGAAGGTACTGATGATGAAGATGAAATGGCAATGTTCTCAAAAAGAATCAATGAATGGAAAAGGAAGAAAAGATTACAAGCAAACAAAGGTACACCTCCAAAATTCTCCTTCAAAGAAAAAGAAAAGAAAAATGAGGTAAAATGCTATGAATGTGGAAAAACCGGTCACATCAAGTCGGATTGCTACAAATTAAAGAACAAAAGGAAATGGGATAAAGAAAAGAAAAAGTCTCTCAAAGCCACATGGGATGACTCTTCCTCAAGTGAAGAAGAAGAAGAGGAAGGAATTGCAAATCTTTGTCTCATGGCTATTGAAGATGACTCCAATGAGGTAAGTACTCAATCTTTTGATCTTGTAGCACATGATGATATAAGTGATATAAATGATAGTGATTTGATTGAGCACATGAATTCTAAAATAGAAAAATATTTCTCCAAAATGATGCTCTATAAAGAGAAAAACTCTAAGTTAGAAAAGGATTTTATATGCTTAAAGAACTCTACCTTAGAATTGAAAACCTCAAATGAACATTTGATGAATACAATAGGAGAATTAAATAAAAGCTCACATGACTTAGAAAAAGTGATTAAAGAGAATGAGGCATTGAAGCATGAACTAAAAGAACTAAAAGAATCAATTTCCAGATTTCATAAAGGAAAGGAAGCATTGAACACATTAATTAATAATCAAAGATCACCTTCCTTGAAATATGGATTAGGATTCAATGGCTCAACCAACATTGCACCTAGCAAACCAACATTTGTGAAAGCATCTACAATTGGAATTTCTAATGTTCATATCAAAGATGCTTGCACCAAGTCTAAAAGAACTTCTTATGGTTCACTAGGAAATAAAGCTAAAGATAATTATGCATTGTTGTTCACTAAACTTGTACAAAAGAAATCACATACTTGTAGTTGTATGTATAATGCAAAAAGAAAAATGCAGAAGCAAAGAATACCATGGCAATGCACATATTGCATGAAATTTGGACACAAAAATTTTTCCTGTTATATAAGAAAGGCTCATCTCAAGTTAGAAAACACTCTTTCTACTAACCATCAAGGACCCAACTATATGTGGGTACCTAAAAAAGGATGATCACAATTGGCTTGCAGGTATGCCTAAAATCTACTACCAATGAAAGCACATGGCTTGTGGATAGTGGATGCTCAAGGCATATGACTGGAAACGCAAAGCTCTTTACAAGTATTACCTATAAACATGGAGGTAACGTAACTTTTGGAAACAATGCTAAAGGTAAAATTCTTGGTGTTGGCTCCATTGGTTCTATTGGTAAGGATTTAATTGAAGATGTATGGCTTGTTGATGGTTTGAAACATAACCTGCTAAGTGTTAGTCAACTTTGTGATAAAGCATACTTTGTCAAGTTTGATTCCAAAGAATGCAAGATCACGAATTCAAATG
This sequence comes from Garcia nutans, assembly GCA_947685225.1. Classification (NCBI taxonomy): domain Eukaryota; kingdom Viridiplantae; phylum Streptophyta; class Magnoliopsida; order Malpighiales; family Euphorbiaceae; genus Garcia; species Garcia nutans. The sequence continues at coordinate 5,557,272 of CANTUV010000003.1, read as the reverse complement.
GTATTATCATATTTAAAGGCACTAGAACAAACAACACTTATAATGTCAGCATACATTCAAATCATACATGTTTAATGTCTACTAATAATGATGCATGGTTATGGCATAGAAGACTAGGACATGCTGGTATGGATCAATTGAAATATATTTGCAATGAGAACCTAGTTGATGGCTTACCTAAGATAAAATATGATAAAGATAGGATTTGTGAACCTTGTCAACATGGTAAGCAACATAAAAGCTCATTTAAATCAAAAAGTGTTATAAGCACCTCTAGACCTTTAGAGCTCATTCATTTGGATTTATTTGGACCAAATAGAGTTACAAGCTTAGGAGGCAAATCATATGCATTTGTTCTTGTTGATGATTACTCTAGATTCACATGGGTTAATTTCTTAGCTCAAAAGAATGAAGCCTTTAATTGCTTCAAAACATTTGCAAAAAGAGTTCAAAATGAAAAAGGATATGTGATCACATCTATTAGAAGTGATCATGGCAAAGAATTTGAAAATGAAAATTTTGAAAGATTTTGCAATGAACTTGGCATTTCACATAATTTTTCTGCTCCTAGAACTCCACAGCAAAATGGTGTAGTTGAAAGGAAAAATAGAACTTTAATTGAAATGGCTAGAACAATGCTCAATGAATATGATTTACCATCTTATTTTTGGGCAGAAGCCGTTAATACAGCTTGCTACATTGCAAACCGTGTTTACAAAAGGCATTTAACTAATAAAACTTCTTATGAGCTATGGAATGGAAGAATACCCAGAATTGGATATTTTAGAGTATTTGGATGCAAATGCTTCATATTGAATACCAAGGATAATCTTGGAAAATTCTCATCCAAATCAGATGAAGGCATATTCTTAGGATATTCATCATATAGCAAAGCATATAGAGTATTTAATATGAAAACTCTAGTTATAGAAGAATCAATGCATGTTGTATTTGATGAATCATCCAAACTTGATCAAAAGAAAGGTATTACTTTCAATGACCCTGCAGGTACTCTTGAACCTCTTGAATCTATTGATGCTCCAAAGATCAATCAACTTGAAGAAGAGACTCAAGATCTACCTAAGGATTGGCAATACAAGAAAGATCATCCAAAGGAACTCATCATTGGAGAAACATCAAAGGGAGTAATTACTAGATCTAAAATTAATCATGTTGATGTTAATGTTGCTTTTGTTTCTCAAATTGAACCAAAAACTATTGAGGAAGCTTTAAATGATGAAAATTGGATAACTGCAATGCATGATGAACTTAATCAATTTGAAAGAAATAATGTTTGGCAACTTACTCCTAGACCTATAGATCATTCTATAATAGGATGCAAATGGATTTATAGGAATAAGCTTGATGAAAATGGTCACATTATTAGAAATAAAGCAAGATTGGTAGCCAAAGGTTATAATCAAGAAGAAGGTATTGACTATGATGAAACCTTTGCTCCAGTAGCCAGATTAGAAGCTATTAGAATATTACTTGCTTTTGCATGTCATATGAATTTTAAGCTTTATCAAATGGATGTTAAAAGTGCATTTCTAAATGGACTCATAAATGAAGAAGTTTATGTTGAACAACCTCCTGGTTTTGAAAACTACAAATTTCCTGATCATGTTTTCAAACTTACCAAAGCTTTATATGGATTAAAGCAAGCACCTAGAGCTTGGTATGATAAACTTAGTGCATATTTACTTGAAAATGGTTTTGCAAAAGGAAAAGTAGACACAACTCTTTTTGTTAAAAAGGATAAGCATAACATTTTGATTGTACAAATTTACGTGGATGACATAATATTTGGAGCTACTAATGAAACCTTGTGCAAAGAATTTGCTTCTTGTATGACTAGGGAATTTGAAATGAGCATGATGGGAGAACTCAAATTCTTCCTTGGACTGCAAGTCAAGCAATGTAAAGATGGGATCTTCATCAACCAATCCAAATATACAAAAGAACTCATCAAGAAATTTGGAATGGATGGCTGCAAAACTAGCAAAACTCCTATGAGCACATCCTTGAAATTAGGTAAAGATGAAAATGGTAAAGCAGTAGATGAGAAGAAATATCGAGGTATCATCGGATCACTACTTTACTTAACCGCATCTAGACCTGATATAATGTATAGTGTATGTCTTTGTGCTAGATTTCAAACTTGTCCTAAAGAATCACACTTGAATGCCACTAAGAGAATCTTGAAATATTTGAGTGGTACAATGCATTTAGGACTTTGGTATCCTAAAAACACATCATTTCATATTATAGGATTTTCAGATGCAGATTATGCTGGTAGCATCTTAGATAGGAAAAGCACTACAGGAGCATGTCACTTTCTTGGTAATTGTCTAGTTTCTTGGCATAGTAAGAAACAAGCATCGGTTGCTTTATCCACAACGGAAGCTGAGTATGTTGCAGCATGTTTTTGTTGCACACAAGTATTATGGATGAAACAACAATTGCTTGACTATGGTAAGGTTTTTAACAATATTTCCATTAAATGTGACAACACTAGTGCTATCAATTTGTCTAAGAATCCTATCCAACATTCTAGATCCAAACACATAGATATTAGACATCATTTCTTAAGAGAAAATGTACAAAATCAGAACATAATCTTAGAATTTATAGATACACAAAATCAACTTGCTGATGTTTTTACAAAACCCTTGAATGAAGATAGACTTAACTTCATTAAACTCAATTTAGGAATGATTGATGGAATCACTTTGAATTAATTAAAACTTTTGCCTATCAATAAGGTTTCTATGTGCATGAATTTAATGTTTCTTAACACAATAGAAATATTTTCCACCTTTCCTTGAATCTTTCATTTTTAAGTATGTAGCGGTCGCTCCAGTATTCTTCAGCGGTCGCTATCCTGTCTGTCAGTTTCATTCAAACTAATGACTCTGAGCGCGGTCGAGAAAATTTGTGCGCGGCCGCACCAATTTGAATAGTTTCGACCGTTACAGTTACTTTCCTCACTCGCGAGCATACTTATCTTGACAATGGTCGCTAGACCATAAGTAGCGATCGCACTATCTTCAATCCGCGACCGCACCCTGTACACTCTGCTCGAAAATTTATAACCGTTGGCTGTGTGACAGGTCGCAACTCTTAATATCCAACAGTCAAAAACTGCTATTTTCTTAACTCCATCTATTTAAGAGTAAGTTACATCAAATTTCTTGGATATTTTGCTTCTGAAAACAATCTAAAACCCTAAAATCTTCTCAACTCATCTGCTTCTCAAATCAACCTCTGTTTTCCTGCTCTCATCTGTTTCTTCTATTCTAATGGCTCCCAAAAGAAAAACCACTTCCAAAATAAAGGGACAAGCCAAGAGAGTTCCAGGAATCACCATTAGAGAACCTGTTGTTGAACCTCCATCTCCTCCCCAGTCAAAAAGGGGTGAAAAAATTCACAAACCTCATCATCAAACCTCTGAGGAAGACATTAGGTATGCTATGCTTAAGAAAAAGAAGGTTGAAGGCACCAAATCACCTTTTGGTGGGATGCTGTCTGCCTTGAACATCAAGGACGAAATTGAAGGATTGTTGGATGTCCTTGGATGGGAAAAATTTGTCTTTCCAGAAGAGGTAGGCTACTCAAGTCTTAGCAAAGAATTTCTGATGTCTCTTCAAATAGAAAAAAGTGCAAACTCTGCTCTAGGTTGGTACGGGGTAAGATTTAAGCTTTTTGATCATTATCATTCCTTAACCCTAGAAGGATTTGGCAACATTTGGAACTTCCCTTCTGAAGGTATAACCTCCTACAATGACCAAATCTTCTCAAACCCAACACTTTCTGATTTCTGGAGAGAAATTTCCATTGAAACCTCTTTTGAAAAGGAATCTAAAGCCAGACATATCAAATCTCTCACCCACTGGATGCTCCATAGGATTATCACCTATACCATTCACCAAAGAGCTGATGGGAATGAGAAAGTCACCAAAAGAGATCTTATATTTCTGTATGCTTTCACCCATAACATCAAAATGAACACCACCAAGTTCTTGATTGATACCTTTTATCATCATGCTATTACAAGAACTGGTACCTTCTTCCTATCCTCTCAAGTTACTCAAATAGCTAGGCACCTAAACCTTCTGAATAATTTGAACTTAGCTACTTTGAGGAACCCTTTCACTCTAGCCTCCAATGCTATCACAATGGATTACTTAGAACATGCTGGTTGTGTAAGGAAGATAGAAGGGTCATATGTATACTGCTATGGCAAGAAAGGAGTTATGGATAAACAAAAGAAAAGGCCAAGGTATACAATTGAGGAAGAGGGAGATTCTGTAGAAGTTGCAGTAGAACTACCTTCAAAAGCAACTTCATCAAAAGCTGCTAAAGAAACTGCTTCATCCTCCACACAACTCATCCTCCATGCTATCAAGACTCTCTCAAGGAAATTCTCCAAGTTCAAGAAAAGTGTATCTAAGAGATTTCAGCACTTGAACAAGAGAATTGACCTTATATCCCACATGCACCATGATCTTTATGACATGCAAGGCAAATTGGACTTGCCTCAATGCAATCTTGAAGATTGGGATATAAGTGATCACACCCAAAGCGTTGCTGAAGAAGAAGAGTCCATTAGCACTAGCTCTGCCTCTGTTGCACCTCAAGATAAGGGGAAAGCTCCTTTAGTTGAAGAAGAGTTAGAGTTAGATGATGACTCAGAATAGCTTAGCTCTAGTTTGTTTTTGTTTGCACTTTCATATGTTTACTGCTTATGTTTCATGTCTTGTACTTTCCTCCACTTTCATATATATAATGTTTATATTCCCTTTCATTGTTTGCACTTTTATATGCTTGTTTTGCTTAACATTTGTTTCATTTTGCCTATGCCAATGGGGGAGAACAATACCAAAATGGAATGAACCAAGTGGAATGAACCAAGTAACAGTATACAAAAATGGGAAAACAAGAATAAGAACAATAATGTTGAATATTTGCAATAGGGGAGAAATGTTTATGGGGGAGAAATGTTTGCATCAAACAATAACCTTTGCACCAAGATAAACTATTAATCACAATGCTCTTAACGATGATTGTTGCATATGTTAAGGGGGAGTATTTTAGACTTATTATTTTTCTCATCATTCCATTTGAATTGTCAAAGTCAAAATGGGGGAGATTGTTAGACAAATGATCTTAATTTTGATCCTTGACAACTCAAATGGATGATCTATTTAACTTGTATTTGAGAAAGCTTGTTGCAGGATTAGGTTGCTTCAATTAAAGGTGAACAGAACAAGTATAGCGGTCGCACCTCAACTGAATACGACCGCTCCATGCAATTACAGAATGAAACCTTGTCACAGTAGGTTTCGCGGTCAGAAGTTCGACCATAGTCGCGACCGCTCATACATAATAGCGACCGTCCTAATATTTGCCCGACCGCTACTCAAGGAACTTAAATCATTACAATCACAGTAAGGTTCGCGGTGACAAGAACGGTGAATGATTCGACCTCGCTTACCACTTTAGCGACCGCTCATTTATAGTCGCGACCGCCCAACAATTCAAGAAGAAATTGCTCAAAGAGACAGTAGTGTTCGCGTCCTCAGGTGCGTCCAGAAGTTCGACGCGAGAATATGAGTTCGACCGCGAAAAGCTACTAAGGGCGACCGCGAGATTCAAATTATGGCGGACATCTCTTTTGCCCTGTCAGAAAATGACACGTGACATGACCGTTGTAATCCCACTTCAGTATTCAAAAAAGGGCGACCGCACTTTGTGATGCGCGACCGTCCCGACAAACACAGCATGGGCAAGAAACGGTCCGACAAAAACATCATGGGCAAGATTCCTGCTGTAGAGCACTAAAATTCGACCGTTGAACTTTTTCAAAAGTAGCGACCGTCCCTGGTTAAAAGGACGACCGCGTGAAGCATGAGAGCGACCATCCTTGTATGAAGGGCGACCGCTAAGTGCTTCGGACAGTTTAAGTAAAGAAGGTCTAATCTGCCAAGACTTTATTCTAAACAGCAATAACGGCTAGTAAGACCACATTGGCTATAAATACAATGTTTCCATGAGAAAACAAAGAAGAACATTATTAAGAAAAGATTTTCATAGCCAAGCAACAAATTTCCTTTTGATTAAACTTGTATTTGAATTGTTATGAATGTTAGGTGTTAGCATTGAAAACACCATTGTATAAGTTTGAGTGTAAGCTTGGGAAACACTTAGGTTGAGAGAGTGAGCCTTGTAAAACTCTTGTGTGGGTTGTAAGTGTGAGCCTAAGAAAAACACTTGTAAAGTTGGAAGTGAGCTTGTGAAAACTTCAAAGACTAGTGGAACCTTAACAAGTTGTTAAGGAAGTGGATGTAGGATTGAAGTAAATCCGAACCACTATAAATCTTGTGTGTTCTTACCTTCCTCCATTACTCAACCAACTCTCTATTCCGCATTTCTTGTTTGTTGAGTTTTTTAAATTGTCATTATTTCTTGACGAAACCAATTCACCCCCCCCCCTCTTGGTTGCCATCTTGGGACAACAGGATTTATTCGCCCCAGTGTTTCTCCTTGGGGAGCTCCTGTGCTATTTGTGAAAAAGAAAGATGGTACTATGAGGTTGTGTATCGATTATAGGCAATTGAACAAGGTGACTATTAAAAATAAATATCCTTTGCCTAGAATTGATGACCTCTTTGATCAATTGAAGGGTGCAGCTGTATTTTCTAAAATTGATTTGAGATCTGGGTACCATCAGCTGAGAGTCAGAGCTGAGGATGTTCCGAAGACCGCCTTTCGGACCAGGTATGGGCATTATGAATTTCTAGTTATGCCTTTTGGTCTAACGAATGCACCTGCAGCTTTTATGGATTTGATGAATAGGGTGTTTAGGCCCTATTTGGATCAGTTTGTAGTGGTCTTCATTGATGATATACTGGTGTATTCGCGGAATGAAGAGGAACATGATATGCATCTGCGGATTGTGTTGCAGATTTTGAGAGAGAATCAGTTATTTGCCAAATTGTCGAAGTGTGAGTTCTGGTTGGATAAAGTTGCTTTTCTCGGACATATTGTTTCAGCGGAAGGCATTAGAGTTGATCCAAGTAAAGTTGAAGCTATTCTGAATTGGAGTCCACCCAAGTCTGTGACAGAGATTAGAAGTTTTCTGGGTTTGGCAGGCTATTACCGACGGTTTGTGAAAGGGTTTTCTTTGATAGCTACTCCACTCACCAGATTACTTCGAAAGGGAGTGAGATTTGTGTGGACAGATCAGTGTCAGGCTAGTTTTGAGCAGTTGAGAGAATTGTTAACTCAAGCGCCTGTTCTTACTTTACCTGTTGAAGGTAAACCTTATGTGATCTACAGTGATGCTTCACATAGAGGTTTGGGGTGTGTATTGATGCAAGAAGGTAAAGTTATAGCTTATGCATCTCGACAGTTGAAACCGCATGAGCTTAACTATCCAACCCATGATTTGGAATTGGCTGCCATTGTGTTTGCATTGAAGATTTGGCGCCACTATCTGTTTGGGGAGAAATGTTTCATCTACACTGATCACAAGAGTTTGAAGTATTTGGGTGTCCAGAAAGAACTCAATCTTCGTCAGAGGAGATGGTTAGAATTGATTAAAGACTACGACTGCTTGATTGACTATCATCCAGGTAAAGCAAATGTTGTTGCTGATGCCTTGAGTCGGAAGTCTTTAGCTGGTTTAACTGTTTACTCGCTCTCGTTGCTTGTTGAGTTGAGAGCTTTGCATGCCAGTTTTGTACCTTGTGACGATGGTGCATTGTTGGCACAGTTGCTTTTGAAACCAGTTTTGTTAGATCAGATCAAAGAGGCTCAGTTGATTGATATGAAGATTCAGAAGATTATTTCAGATTGCAAGAATGGGAAGACTAGAGATTTTATTGTGAAGAGCGATGGGAGTCTCTGGTTCAAGAGCAGATTGTGTGTACCCGATGATGCTGAATTGAAAAGGGTCATTTTGGAAGAAGCTCATCAGTCAATGTTTGCTATGCATCCGGGTAATACGAAGATGTATCATGATTTGAGACAAAATTATTGGTGGATTGGTTTAAAGAGAGACATTGCAGATTTTGTGTCGAAATGTCTCACCTGTCAGAAGGTTAAAGCAGAGCATCAAGTCCCAACTGGGTTGCTTCAACCATTGTCAGTGCCAGAATGGAAGTGGGAAAGAGTGACAATGGATTTTGTGTCTGGTTTGCCATTGACACAAAAGAAGCATGATGCTATATGGGTGATTGTGGATAGATTGACTAAAACAGCTCATTTCCTTCCGGTTCGAATGGATTATTCTTTGGAGAGATTGGCTGAGCTGTATATCCATGAGATTGTAAAATTGCATGGTGTTCCAACTTCTTTAGTGTCTGATCGAGATCCCCGGTTTACTTCAAGATTTTGGAAGAGTTTGCATAGTGCTTTGGGTTCTCGACTACACTTCAGTACTGCTTTTCATCCACAGACGGATGGACAGTCAGAGAGGGTGATACAGATTATTGAGGATATGTTGAGAAGCTGTGTCATCGATTTCACTGGAAGTTGGGATAGATTCTTACCTCTTGTGGAGTTTGCTTACAACAACAGTCACCAATCTAGCATTGGTATGGCACCGTTCGAGGCATTGTATGGTAGACGGTGCAGAACACCTCTTTGTTGGAGTGAACTTGGTGAAGGTAAAATAATTGGACCTGATTTGATTCAAGAAACTGAGGAAAAAGTGAAGTTGATCCGAGGTAGGTTAAAAGCAGCTTCAGACCGACAGAAGTCTTATGCAGATCTGAAGAGGAGAGACATTCAGTTTGATGTTGGAGATAAGGTGTTTTTGAAAGTATCTCCTTGGAAGAAGATTTTGAGGTTTGGTCGGAAAGGAAAATTGAGTCCTCATTTCATTGGGCCGTATGAAGTGTTAGAAAGAGTTGGGCCAGTTGCATATCGACTTGCTTTGCCACCTGAGTTGGATCGTATTCATAATGTATTCCATGTTTCTATGTTGAGGAGGTACAGATCAGATCCATCTCATGTGTTGCCATTTGAGTCTATCGAAGTGAGCCCAGATTTGACATTTGAAGAAGAACCAGTTGCTATCTTGGCACGTGATGTGAAAGAATTGAGGAACAAGAAAGTGCCATTGGTGAAGATTCTTTGGAAGAATCATGCAAAAGAAGAAGCAACTTGGGAAAGTGAGCAAACTATGCGAGAGCAATATCCTCAACTATTTCAGAGTTGATATCAGGTAATTTCGAGGACGAAATTTCTTTTTAGAGGGGGAGAATTGTAATATCCTCATTTATGCCCTAGAAGTTTTGCATATTGTTGTTGTTGTTAATGTTATATATTGGATTGAATATATGTGTTAAATTGTAAGAGAAAAGAAATTGAGAAGAGAAAGTATATGTATATGTATTTTGGGAAGAAATAGGGTTTAGAGACAAATTTATATGTTGTGTATATGTTAATATATATGACATATAAAGTGGTCAAAAGGCTTGGTCAATGCAAGAAAAGATATTTATTTGAGATTGGTAAATTACTTAATTGGGCACATATAAGACAATAAGATAATTATGTGAATAATGGCACTTTGGTAATTGCTTGGATAATCACATGGTGGATATTTAAAGAAGGTTTGACTTGTGTTTTCTTCATCATTTCTTCTTCTTCTTCTTGTTGATGGCCGGCCCTCCATAGCCAAAGAGAAAGAAAGAGACAAGTGATGGTTTTGATGATTTCAAGCTTAAATTGAAGAAAGATTAAGTGTTCAAGTGTTGATTTAAGAAGTTTTTAACTAAGGTAAGATCTTTTCTCTAATTTCTTCAATTCTTTTGAAGTGGTATGATTAAGTTGCTTATGGTATGATGGTGAGTATTGATTTTGCTTGATAGATGAGAAGTTGGGTTGGTGTTGGTGATGGAAGAGTAAGATTGGTGTTTAGTGATATTGTTTCTGTTTTACAATTAGTAAAGGCTGTGATTTGTATGATTTTTAATTAATTATAGAAAAATGTTCTTGAAGTGAATTTTTGATATGTTGTGCCTCTATGAGTCTAGAATGACTGAAAAATATGTTGATTCGATTTTGGATAGGTTATGAGTTTAGAAAGATTATTTTTATTAGACCTGTTCCAGCAGGTACCTTAACTGAGACAGCTCTATTTCGGGATTTTTAATAAAATGTAGAAAAATCATATCCAATTGAATTTTGGATATGTTGTTTTTTAGTGAGTCTAGTATTTGAGAAAAATAATTTGGAACCACTTTGATTGAATTTGATTTATGAAATTCACAAAGTTCAGAACTGCTGCCAGGATGCAGGGCAATTGGGGCAGTCTGGTTAGGTGAACTATTTGACCAAGATTTTGTGTTCAGTTTGATCTGAAATTTTAAAGGGATGATTTTAAGATACAAAACTAAATTCTGTAAAAATTTTAGAATTTTTAGTCAAATAGATTATTTTATACAATTTTTCAAAATAAGGATAAAATGGAGTTTAAAAACCAGAATGTACTATTTATGGTTAAGGTTTTAATTCTTTGTTCTTCTTGCATTGCTTTGGTTCTCCAAAGGTAGGTTGGTCCTTAAACCTAACCCTAAAAACTTTAAATACACTTGAATCAATGAATGTTATAATCAATTGTTCTTTGCCCTAATTGCATTGTTGAGATTGAACAATGTTATGTTGTGCATTGTGAATGGTAATGTGTTTCATGAGTAATGTGGAATGAAATGTTGATATTTATGAATGATGCTATGTGAAATATAATGTGATCATGGATAGAGATACATGTATATACATTGCCTACGGGCGTGATTATTGTGACTATGAACCAAAGCAGTAACTCTGAACTCTGAATATCGTATTAAATACTTGTTGGGCCCATAGGTGTCAAGGTTATATGAATGTCCTAAATAATGTTATGAGTTTAATGAAATGAGATGTTGGTTATGGAGTATGATTGATTAATGTTGATTGTGAAAAGATGTTGAAATGTGGTATGCTCATATGACTATGATTTGTGAAATGCATAATTGTGTGGTTAACTTTATATTTATGATGTTGATCTTATCAATAACATATGTGGCATTGCATTTCATTAAAGCATACTGTTAGCATGTTTTATCTTACTAAGCCATTGGCTTAGCGCGATAGTGTTTAATCGCGCAGGTAGTAGAGTGGATAGAGTTGAACCCGAGAGTTCATCAAGACCTAGTGAGAGTAGACCTTGAAGAATCCATTTTGGGAGCTTAAAGATCAGAGCAGACTTGCCAATCATGTATAAATTTTATGTGTTGTAAAACTTGAGTTTTGATGTATATGAATTTGTAAATATGTAAATATTTTATAACTTCCGCTGTGAAATATTTAAATATGGGGGTTGTCACAAAACCTTTATTTTATGTTGTACTAGAAGTGTAAATCCTTTTTGCAGGTTGTAGTTGAGGTTACAAGGGGGATTTATTGGGAGTGTACTGAGAATGATTTTGTTTGCATTGGTTTGTGTAAAATGTTTTTAAAATAAGAAAAAAACCGGTTTTGTCGACACTTGGGACTAAATTTTTAGGCGAAACTATGGCAAAAATTTTGTAAAAAAAAAAATCAGAACTAAAATTTGACTAAGTAAAATTGGTAGCAACATTAGGTTAGTGTGGCGCCTCTACTCAGCTTACATATGTAGGTTGGGAAGGGGTGTTACAATTGTTTTGGTATTAGAGCCTAGGTTTGAGATTCTCAACCTAGGTAAAATATAAGAAAAAGACTATTTTTACTTAAAAAGTGAGTTTTTGAACAAAAATACATGTTTGGGATTGGCAGTCTCTGATCTTTAATAAGAGGTATTCTGTTGTGTTTGCAGACTTAGGTTGTGATGGATTCTCACTCACGTCAGTCGATTGAGGGTAGTGCCGAGAGTATTGCTCCTGCTGAGGGAGCTAGAGTTGATAGTGTTGAGGAGGCACCTGCCTCTGTGTCAGGGAGACCAGTTGGTGATGAGGTTCCATCAGCTTGGTTCAGGCATATGATGGAAGTAATGAGACAAGCACCAGTGCATCCACCTCCACCACCACCTCAGCCTCAGGTACAGATGAGGCATTATGACAAATTAAGGAAGTATGGAGCGGAGGATTTCATTGGTACTACTGACCCAGCTGTAGCAGAGCAGTGGCTTGACAAAGTACAGAGGATCTTTATTCAGTTACAAGCCACCCCTGAGGAAAAATTTGACTATGCAAGATCTTTGCTACAGAAGGACGCCTACGATTGGTGGAGGACGGTGCCCCATTCTATGGATGATCCTCCAACACTGTCTTACACTGATTTTCTGAGGGAATTTGAGTTGAAGTATACTCCTAGGGAGTATAAAGATGGGAAGAAAAGAGAGTTTCTAGATTTGAAGCAAGATCATCGGACCGTAACTAAGTATGAGGTTGAGTTTATTCGACTGAGCCAGTATGCTGGGGGCATCATTGCTGATGAGATTGATAGATGTCGGAGATTTGAGGAGGGATTGAGGCCCTCGATCATGTGCTTAGTGGCTGGATCCAGATATCAGGATTTCTCACAGCTTGTGGCAGCAGCTCGAAGTGTAGAGCGAGCTCAAGTTATTGCAGCTGCTTCAGAGGAAGAGGTTAGGGTTAGGAGGCCCCAGTTTGAGGCAGGGTCTTCTTCTGCGAAGAGGGGTAGAGGAAGTTTTGTTCCTCGGAGTAGTAGGAGCCAGAGACCAGCGGGTAGGTCAGTGCAGTTCCAGAGGCAGAGATTTAGACCTGCAGCTTCAGTAGCGAGTGCTCCTACTCCTGGAGTTCAGAGATCCACCTTACCTGTGTGTAACCAGTGTGGTGGAAGACATGGGGGCGTTTGTTGGAGGCATAGTAGATCAGGGGTATGCTTCAAGTGTGGATCACCTGACCACTTTGTGAGAGACTGTCCTGAGAGGCAGGAGCAGATGCCAGTTGATTCTGCTGCTTCTCGAGCTAGTGTGAGGGGAGGCAGAGGAGGCAGAGGTGCCAGCCGGGGAGGTAGACCAGGATTCAGTGCTAGAGGAGGTGCTACATCCAGGGAGGGTAGACCAGAGGAGGTTGGATCTTCCCAGAGGATGTATGTTATGCGGAGGCAGCCAGATACATCGACAGTCATAGCTGGTACTTTTTCTTTATTTAATACTCCAGTACTTGCTTTGATTGATCCGGGTTCCACGCATTCATATATTAGTGCATCTGTTTTGCCTGTATTTGATGTGCATGCTGAGTCCCTAGGATTTGATGTGTTGGTGACAAATCCGTTAGGGCATAGTGTGGTTGTGAGTAAGGTGCATAGAGATAGTGCAGTAGTGGTGCAGGGTGAGGAGTTCCTTGGGGATTTGATTGAGATGCCATTTAAGGAATATGACGTGATCTTAGGTATGGATTGGCTATCTCGACATGGAGCTGTGGTGGATTGTAAAAAGAAAATTGTTTCTTTGAGAACGGATGATGGTAGAGAGGTGATAGTATCTAATGAGCAGGAACAGCTAGCCTCCTTATTTGTTTCAGCTGTTACAGCCAGGAGGTTGATTAGAAAGGGGTGTGAAGCCTATCTTGCTCATGTGGTAGATACTAGAGTGAAGGGTTCTTCTATTGATAGTATTGCCACAGTTGCAGAGTTCCCTGATGTTTTTCCAGAGGAGTTGCCAGGATTGCCTCCTGAGAGAGAGGTGGAGTTTGGTATTGAATTGTTGCCTGGTACCACTCCTATCTCTATTACTCCTTACAGAATGGCACCAGCAGAATTGAGGGAGTTGAAAGTGCAATTACAGGAGTTGTTGGACAAAGGATTTGTTAGACAAATGATCTTAATTTTGATCCTTGACAACTCAAATGGATGATCTATTTAACTTGTATTTGAGAAAGCTTGTTGCAGGATTAGGTTGCTTCAATTAAAGGTGAACAGAACAAGTATAGCGGTCGCACCTCAACTGAATACGACCGCTCCATGCAATTACAGAATGAAACCTTGTCACAGTAGGTTTCGCGGTCAGAAGTTCGACCATAGTCTCGACCGCTCATACATAATAGCGACCGTCCTAATATTTGCCCGACCGCTACTCAAGGAACTTAAATCATTACAATCACAGTAAGGTTCGCGGTGACAAGAACGGTGAATGATTCGACCTCGCTTACCACTTTAGCGACCGCTCATTTATAGTCGCGACCGCCCAACAATTCAAGAAGAAATTGCTCAAAGAGACAGTAGTGTTCGCGTCCTCAGGTGCGTCCAGAAGTTCGACGCGAGAATATGAGTTCGACCGCGAAAAGCTACTAAGGGCGACCGCGAGATTCAAATTATGGCGGACATCTCTTTTGCCCTGTCAGAAAATGACACGTGACATGACCGTTGTAATCCCACTTCAGTATTCAAAAAAGGGCGACCGCACTTTGTGATGCGCGACCGTCCCGACAAACACAGCATGGGCAAGAAACGGTCCGACAAAAACATCATGGGCAAGATTCCTGCTGTAGAGCACTAAAATTCGACCGTTGAACTTTTTCAAAAGTAGCGACCGTCCCTGGTTAAAAGGACGACCGCGTGAAGCATGAGAGCGACCATCCTTGTATGAAGGGCGACCGCTAAGTGCTTCGGACAGTTTAAGTAAAGAAGGTCTAATCTGCCAAGACTTTATTCTAAACAGCAATAACGGCTAGTAAGACCACATTGGCTATAAATACAATGTTTCCATGAGAAAACAAAGAAGAACATTATTAAGAAAAGATTTTCATAGCCAAGCAACAAATTTCCTTTTGATTAAACTTGTATTTGAATTGTTATGAATGTTAGGTGTTAGCATTGAAAACACCATTGTATAAGTTTGAGTGTAAGCTTGGGAAACACTTAGGTTGAGAGAGTGAGCCTTGTAAAACTCTTGTGTGGGTTGTAAGTGTGAGCCTAAGAAAAACACTTGTAAAGTTGGAAGTGAGCTTGTGAAAACTTCAAAGACTAGTGGAACCTTAACAAGTTGTTAAGGAAGTGGATGTAGGATTGAAGTAAATCCGAACCACTATAAATCTTGTGTGTTCTTACCTTCCTCCATTACTCAACCAACTCTCTATTCCGCATTTCTTGTTTGTTGAGTTTTTTAAATTGTCATTATTTCTTGACGAAACCAATTCACCCCCCCCCCTCTTGGTTGCCATCTTGGGACAACAATTGGTATCAGAGCCCTGAGATTTCTTAAACTTAATTGTGAAATCTGATCCACAATGGCAACTTCTTCTTCATCAAGCTCTCATGGAAATCTTAACTCTATTCTTAGACCTTACTTTGATGGAACGGATTACTCATACTGGAAACACAAAATGTATTTGTTTCTAGACAGTGAAGGGATTGAACTATGGGATTTCGTGGAAAATGAGTGGAAATCTCCTACTCATGAGGTTGACGGTATTCAAGTTCCACTTCCCAAAGCTCAATGGTCAACTAGCAATATCAGAGATCGATTCAAGAACAATAGAGCTGCTTCCATCTTGATGAACTCCATTTCAAGAGAAGAAGGTGGAAGAGTTCAACATTTAACTTGTGCACATTGTATTTGGAAAACACTTGAAAACTACCATGAAGGTACAACTCAAGTAAGATTTACCAAGAAACAAATGCATGTTCATGAGTATGAGCTATTCAAGATGAAACCAAATGAAAATGTCACCGACATGACAAATCGTTTGCTTGCTATTGTCAATGAACTAAAAAAGTATGGCAAGGTATATGATCAAGGTGATGTAAACAGTAAAATCTTGAGAGCCCTAAGAGCTAGAAAGAACTTTGAATCCAAAGTATCATCCATAGAAGAAGCTCATGATCTCAGCACATTAAGAACCGACGAGCTAGTTGGTAAATTACTCACTTTTGAGCTGCACAGTGAAAAAGAAGAAGATCAAGGTGAGAAAGAAAAGAGAAAACCAATTGCACTCAAAGCAATCAAAGAAGCTGAGAGCTCAAGCAATGAAGGTACTGATGATGAAGATGAAATGGCAATGTTCTCAAAAAGAATCAATGAATGGAAAAGGAAGAAAAGATTACAAGCAAACAAAGGTACACCTCCAAAATTCTCCTTCAAAGAAAAAGAAAAGAAAAATGAGGTAAAATGCTATGAATGTGGAAAAACCGGTCACATCAAGTCGGATTGCTACAAATTAAAGAACAAAAGGAAATGGGATAAAGAAAAGAAAAAGTCTCTCAAAGCCACATGGGATGACTCTTCCTCAAGTGAAGAAGAAGAAGAGGAAGGAATTGCAAATCTTTGTCTCATGGCTATTGAAGATGACTCCAATGAGGTAAGTACTCAATCTTTTGATCTTGTAGCACATGATGATATAAGTGATATAAATGATAGTGATTTGATTGAGCACATGAATTCTAAAATAGAAAAATATTTCTCCAAAATGATGCTCTATAAAGAGAAAAACTCTAAGTTAGAAAAGGATTTTATATGCTTAAAGAACTCTACCTTAGAATTGAAAACCTCAAATGAACATTTGATGAATACAATAGGAGAATTAAATAAAAGCTCACATGACTTAGAAAAAGTGATTAAAGAGAATGAGGCATTGAAGCATGAACTAAAAGAACTAAAAGAATCAATTTCCAGATTTCATAAAGGAAAGGAAGCATTGAACACATTAATTAATAATCAAAGATCACCTTCCTTGAAATATGGATTAGGATTCAATGGCTCAACCAACATTGCACCTAGCAAACCAACATTTGTGAAAGCATCTACAATTGGAATTTCTAATGTTCATATCAAAGATGCTTGCACCAAGTCTAAAAGAACTTCTTATGGTTCACTAGGAAATAAAGCTAAAGATAATTATGCATTGTTGTTCACTAAACTTGTACAAAAGAAATCACATACTTGTAGTTGTATGTATAATGCAAAAAGAAAAATGCAGAAGCAAAGAATACCATGGCAATGCACATATTGCATGAAATTTGGACACAAAAATTTTTCCTGTTATATAAGAAAGGCTCATCTCAAGTTAGAAAACACTCTTTCTACTAACCATCAAGGACCCAACTATATGTGGGTACCTAAAAAAGGATGATCACAATTGGCTTGCAGGTATGCCTAAAATCTACTACCAATGAAAGCACATGGCTTGTGGATAGTGGATGCTCAAGGCATATGACTGGAAACGCAAAGCTCTTTACAAGTATTACCTATAAACATGGAGGTAACGTAACTTTTGGAAACAATGCTAAAGGTAAAATTCTTGGTGTTGGCTCCATTGGTTCTATTGGTAAGGATTTAATTGAAGATGTATGGCTTGTTGATGGTTTGAAACATAACCTGCTAAGTGTTAGTCAACTTTGTGATAAAGCATACTTTGTCAAGTTTGATTCCAAAGAATGCAAGATCACGAATTCAAATGGTATTATCATATTTAAAGGCACTAGAACAAACAACACTTATAATGTCAGCATACATTCAAATCATACATGTTTAATGTCTACTAATAATGATGCATGGTTATGGCATAGAAGACTAGGACATGCTGGTATGGATCAATTGAAATATATTTGCAATGAGAACCTAGTTGATGGCTTACCTAAGATAAAATATGATAAAGATAGGATTTGTGAACCTTGTCAACATGGTAAGCAACATAAAAGCTCATTTAAATCAAAAAGTGTTATAAGCACCTCTAGACCTTTAGAGCTCATTCATTTGGATTTATTTGGACCAAATAGAGTTACAAGCTTAGGAGGCAAATCATATGCATTTGTTCTTGTTGATGATTACTCTAGATTCACATGGGTTAATTTCTTAGCTCAAAAGAATGAAGCCTTTAATTGCTTCAAAACATTTGCAAAAAGAGTTCAAAATGAAAAAGGATATGTGATCACATCTATTAGAAGTGATCATGGCAAAGAATTTGAAAATGAAAATTTTGAAAGATTTTGCAATGAACTTGGCATTTCACATAATTTTTCTGCTCCTAGAACTCCACAGCAAAATGGTGTAGTTGAAAGGAAAAATAGAACTTTAATTGAAATGGCTAGAACAATGCTCAATGAATATGATTTACCATCTTATTTTTGGGCAGAAGCCGTTAATACAGCTTGCTACATTGCAAACCGTGTTTACAAAAGGCATTTAACTAATAAAACTTCTTATGAGCTATGGAATGGAAGAATACCCAGAATTGGATATTTTAGAGTATTTGGATGCAAATGCTTCATATTGAATACCAAGGATAATCTTGGAAAATTCTCATCCAAATCAGATGAAGGCATATTCTTAGGATATTCATCATATAGCAAAGCATATAGAGTATTTAATATGAAAACTCTAGTTATAGAAGAATCAATGCATGTTGTATTTGATGAATCATCCAAACTTGATCAAAAGAAAGGTATTACTTTCAATGACCCTGCAGGTACTCTTGAACCTCTTGAATCTATTGATGCTCCAAAGATCAATCAACTTGAAGAAGAGACTCAAGATCTACCTAAGGATTGGCAATACAAGAAAGATCATCCAAAGGAACTCATCATTGGAGAAACATCAAAGGGAGTAATTACTAGATCTAAAATTAATCATGTTGATGTTAATGTTGCTTTTGTTTCTCAAATTGAACCAAAAACTATTGAGGAAGCTTTAAATGATGAAAATTGGATAACTGCAATGCATGATGAACTTAATCAATTTGAAAGAAATAATGTTTGGCAACTTACTCCTAGACCTATAGATCATTCTATAATAGGATGCAAATGGATTTATAGGAATAAGCTTGATGAAAATGGTCACATTATTAGAAATAAAGCAAGATTGGTAGCCAAAGGTTATAATCAAGAAGAAGGTATTGACTATGATGAAACCTTTGCTCCAGTAGCCAGATTAGAAGCTATTAGAATATTACTTGCTTTTGCATGTCATATGAATTTTAAGCTTTATCAAATGGATGTTAAAAGTGCATTTCTAAATGGACTCATAAATGAAGAAGTTTATGTTGAACAACCTCCTGGTTTTGAAAACTACAAATTTCCTGATCATGTTTTCAAACTTACCAAAGCTTTATATGGATTAAAGCAAGCACCTAGAGCTTGGTATGATAAACTTAGTGCATATTTACTTGAAAATGGTTTTGCAAAAGGAAAAGTAGACACAACTCTTTTTGTTAAAAAGGATAAGCATAACATTTTGATTGTACAAATTTACGTGGATGACATAATATTTGGAGCTACTAATGAAACCTTGTGCAAAGAATTTGCTTCTTGTATGACTAGGGAATTTGAAATGAGCATGATGGGAGAACTCAAATTCTTCCTTGGACTGCAAGTCAAGCAATGTAAAGATGGGATCTTCATCAACCAATCCAAATATACAAAAGAACTCATCAAGAAATTTGGAATGGATGGCTGCAA
This sequence comes from Garcia nutans, assembly GCA_947685225.1. Classification (NCBI taxonomy): domain Eukaryota; kingdom Viridiplantae; phylum Streptophyta; class Magnoliopsida; order Malpighiales; family Euphorbiaceae; genus Garcia; species Garcia nutans. The sequence goes on along the minus strand of CANTUV010000003.1, from coordinate 5,537,883 downwards.
AACTAGCAAAACTCCTATGAGCACATCCTTGAAATTAGGTAAAGATGAAAATGGTAAAGCAGTAGATGAGAAGAAATATCGAGGTATCATCGGATCACTACTTTACTTAACCGCATCTAGACCTGATATAATGTATAGTGTATGTCTTTGTGCTAGATTTCAAACTTGTCCTAAAGAATCACACTTGAATGCCACTAAGAGAATCTTGAAATATTTGAGTGGTACAATGCATTTAGGACTTTGGTATCCTAAAAACACATCATTTCATATTATAGGATTTTCAGATGCAGATTATGCTGGTAGCATCTTAGATAGGAAAAGCACTACAGGAGCATGTCACTTTCTTGGTAATTGTCTAGTTTCTTGGCATAGTAAGAAACAAGCATCGGTTGCTTTATCCACAACGGAAGCTGAGTATGTTGCAGCATGTTTTTGTTGCACACAAGTATTATGGATGAAACAACAATTGCTTGACTATGGTAAGGTTTTTAACAATATTTCCATTAAATGTGACAACACTAGTGCTATCAATTTGTCTAAGAATCCTATCCAACATTCTAGATCCAAACACATAGATATTAGACATCATTTCTTAAGAGAAAATGTACAAAATCAGAACATAATCTTAGAATTTATAGATACACAAAATCAACTTGCTGATGTTTTTACAAAACCCTTGAATGAAGATAGACTTAACTTCATTAAACTCAATTTAGGAATGATTGATGGAATCACTTTGAATTAATTAAAACTTTTGCCTATCAATAAGGTTTCTATGTGCATGAATTTAATGTTTCTTAACACAATAGAAATATTTTCCACCTTTCCTTGAATCTTTCATTTTTAAGTATGTAGCGGTCGCTCCAGTATTCTTCAGCGGTCGCTATCCTGTCTGTCAGTTTCATTCAAACTAATGACTCTGAGCGCGGTCGAGAAAATTTGTGCGCGGCCGCACCAATTTGAATAGTTTCGACCGTTACAGTTACTTTCCTCACTCGCGAGCATACTTATCTTGACAATGGTCGCTAGACCATAAGTAGCGATCGCACTATCTTCAATCCGCGACCGCACCCTGTACACTCTGCTCGAAAATTTATAACCGTTGGCTGTGTGACAGGTCGCAACTCTTAATATCCAACAGTCAAAAACGGCTATTTTCTTAACTCCATCTATTTAAGAGTAAGTTACATCAAATTTCTTGGATATTTTGCTTCTGAAAACAATCTAAAACCCTAAAATCTTCTCAACTCATCTGCTTCTCAAATCAACCTCTGTTTTCCTGCTCTCATCTGTTTCTTCTATTCTAATGGCTCCCAAAAGAAAAACCACTTCCAAAATAAAGGGACAAGCCAAGAGAGTTCCAGGAATCACCATTAGAGAACCTGTTGTTGAACCTCCATCTCCTCCCCAGTCAAAAAGGGGTGAAAAAATTCACAAACCTCATCATCAAACCTCTGAGGAAGACATTAGGTATGCTATGCTTAAGAAAAAGAAGGTTGAAGGCACCAAATCACCTTTTGGTGGGATGCTGTCTGCCTTGAACATCAAGGACGAAATTGAAGGATTGTTGGATGTCCTTGGATGGGAAAAATTTGTCTTTCCAGAAGAGGTAGGCTACTCAAGTCTTAGCAAAGAATTTCTGATGTCTCTTCAAATAGAAAAAAGTGCAAACTCTGCTCTAGGTTGGTACGGGGTAAGATTTAAGCTTTTTGATCATTATCATTCCTTAACCCTAGAAGGATTTGGCAACATTTGGAACTTCCCTTCTGAAGGTATAACCTCCTACAATGACCAAATCTTCTCAAACCCAACACTTTCTGATTTCTGGAGAGAAATTTCCATTGAAACCTCTTTTGAAAAGGAATCTAAAGCCAGACATATCAAATCTCTCACCCACTGGATGCTCCATAGGATTATCACCTATACCATTCACCAAAGAGCTGATGGGAATGAGAAAGTCACCAAAAGAGATCTTATATTTCTGTATGCTTTCACCCATAACATCAAAATGAACACCACCAAGTTCTTGATTGATACCTTTTATCATCATGCTATTACAAGAACTGGTACCTTCTTCCTATCCTCTCAAGTTACTCAAATAGCTAGGCACCTAAACCTTCTGAATAATTTGAACTTAGCTACTTTGAGGAACCCTTTCACTCTAGCCTCCAATGCTATCACAATGGATTACTTAGAACATGCTGGTTGTGTAAGGAAGATAGAAGGGTCATATGTATACTGCTATGGCAAGAAAGGAGTTATGGATAAACAAAAGAAAAGGCCAAGGTATACAATTGAGGAAGAGGGAGATTCTGTAGAAGTTGCAGTAGAACTACCTTCAAAAGCAACTTCATCAAAAGCTGCTAAAGAAACTGCTTCATCCTCCACACAACTCATCCTCCATGCTATCAAGACTCTCTCAAGGAAATTCTCCAAGTTCAAGAAAAGTGTATCTAAGAGATTTCAGCACTTGAACAAGAGAATTGACCTTATATCCCACATGCACCATGATCTTTATGACATGCAAGGCAAATTGGACTTGCCTCAATGCAATCTTGAAGATTGGGATATAAGTGATCACACCCAAAGCGTTGCTGAAGAAGAAGAGTCCATTAGCACTAGCTCTGCCTCTGTTGCACCTCAAGATAAGGGGAAAGCTCCTTTAGTTGAAGAAGAGTTAGAGTTAGATGATGACTCAGAATAGCTTAGCTCTAGTTTGTTTTTGTTTGCACTTTCATATGTTTACTGCTTATGTTTCATGTCTTGTACTTTCCTCCACTTTCATATATATAATGTTTATATTCCCTTTCATTGTTTGCACTTTTATATGCTTGTTTTGCTTAACATTTGTTTCATTTTGCCTATGCCAATGGGGGAGAACAATACCAAAATGGAATGAACCAAGTGGAATGAACCAAGTAACAGTATACAAAAATGGGAAAACAAGAATAAGAACAATAATGTTGAATATTTGCAATAGGGGAGAAATGTTTATGGGGGAGAAATGTTTGCATCAAACAATAACCTTTGCACCAAGATAAACTATTAATCACAATGCTCTTAACGATGATTGTTGCATATGTTAAGGGGGAGTATTTTAGACTTATTATTTTTCTCATCATTCCATTTGAATTGTCAAAGTCAAAATGGGGGAGATTGTTAGACAAATGATCTTAATTTTGATCCTTGACAACTCAAATGGATGATCTATTTAACTTGTATTTGAGAAAGCTTGTTGCAGGATTAGGTTGCTTCAATTAAAGGTGAACAGAACAAGTATAGCGGTCGCACCTCAACTGAATACGACCGCTCCATGCAATTACAGAATGAAACCTTGTCACAGTAGGTTTCGCGGTCAGAAGTTCGACCATAGTCGCGACCGCTCATACATAATAGCGACCGTCCTAATATTTGCCCGACCGCTACTCAAGGAACTTAAATCATTACAATCACAGTAAGGTTCGCGGTGACAAGAACGGTGAATGATTCGACCTCGCTTACCACTTTAGCGACCGCTCATTTATAGTCGCGACCGCCCAACAATTCAAGAAGAAATTGCTCAAAGAGACAGTAGTGTTCGCGTCCTCAGGTGCGTCCAGAAGTTCGACGCGAGAATATGAGTTCGACCGCGAAAAGCTACTAAGGGCGACCGCGAGATTCAAATTATGGCGGACATCTCTTTTGCCCTGTCAGAAAATGACACGTGACATGACCGTTGTAATCCCACTTCAGTATTCAAAAAAGGGCGACCGCACTTTGTGATGCGCGACCGTCCCGACAAACACAGCATGGGCAAGAAACGGTCCGACAAAAACATCATGGGCAAGATTCCTACTGTAGAGCACTAAAATTCGACCGTTGAACTTTTTCAAAAGTAGCGACCGTCCCTGGTTAAAAGGACGACCGCGTGAAGCATGAGAGCGACCATCCTTGTATGAAGGGCGACCGCTAAGTGCTTCGGACAGTTTAAGTAAAGAAGGTCTAATCTGCCAAGACTTTATTCTAAACAGCAATAACGGCTAGTAAGACCACATTGGCTATAAATACAATGTTTCCATGAGAAAACAAAGAAGAACATTATTAAGAAAAGATTTTCATAGCCAAGCAACAAATTTCCTTTTGATTAAACTTGTATTTGAATTGTTATGAATGTTAGGTGTTAGCATTGAAAACACCATTGTATAAGTTTGAGTGTAAGCTTGGGAAACACTTAGGTTGAGAGAGTGAGCCTTGTAAAACTCTTGTGTGGGTTGTAAGTGTGAGCCTAAGAAAAACACTTGTAAAGTTGGAAGTGAGCTTGTGAAAACTTCAAAGACTAGTGGAACCTTAACAAGTTGTTAAGGAAGTGGATGTAGGATTGAAGTAAATCCGAACCACTATAAATCTTGTGTGTTCTTACCTTCCTCCATTACTCAACCAACTCTCTATTCCGCATTTCTTGTTTGTTGAGTTTTTTAAATTGTCATTATTTCTTGACGAAACCAATTCACCCCCCCCCCTCTTGGTTGCCATCTTGGGACAACAGGATTTATTCGCCCCAGTGTTTCTCCTTGGGGAGCTCCTGTGCTATTTGTGAAAAAGAAAGATGGTACTATGAGGTTGTGTATCGATTATAGGCAATTGAACAAGGTGACTATTAAAAATAAATATCCTTTGCCTAGAATTGATGACCTCTTTGATCAATTGAAGGGTGCAGCTGTATTTTCTAAAATTGATTTGAGATCTGGGTACCATCAGCTGAGAGTCAGAGCTGAGGATGTTCCGAAGACCGCCTTTCGGACCAGGTATGGGCATTATGAATTTCTAGTTATGCCTTTTGGTCTAACGAATGCACCTGCAGCTTTTATGGATTTGATGAATAGGGTGTTTAGGCCCTATTTGGATCAGTTTGTAGTGGTCTTCATTGATGATATACTGGTGTATTCGCGGAATGAAGAGGAACATGATATGCATCTGCGGATTGTGTTGCAGATTTTGAGAGAGAATCAGTTATTTGCCAAATTGTCGAAGTGTGAGTTCTGGTTGGATAAAGTTGCTTTTCTCGGACATATTGTTTCAGCGGAAGGCATTAGAGTTGATCCAAGTAAAGTTGAAGCTATTCTGAATTGGAGTCCACCCAAGTCTGTGACAGAGATTAGAAGTTTTCTGGGTTTGGCAGGCTATTACCGACGGTTTGTGAAAGGGTTTTCTTTGATAGCTACTCCACTCACCAGATTACTTCGAAAGGGAGTGAGATTTGTGTGGACAGATCAGTGTCAGGCTAGTTTTGAGCAGTTGAGAGAATTGTTAACTCAAGCGCCTGTTCTTACTTTACCTGTTGAAGGTAAACCTTATGTGATCTACAGTGATGCTTCACATAGAGGTTTGGGGTGTGTATTGATGCAAGAAGGTAAAGTTATAGCTTATGCATCTCGACAGTTGAAACCGCATGAGCTTAACTATCCAACCCATGATTTGGAATTGGCTGCCATTGTGTTTGCATTGAAGATTTGGCGCCACTATCTGTTTGGGGAGAAATGTTTCATCTACACTGATCACAAGAGTTTGAAGTATTTGGGTGTCCAGAAAGAACTCAATCTTCGTCAGAGGAGATGGTTAGAATTGATTAAAGACTACGACTGCTTGATTGACTATCATCCAGGTAAAGCAAATGTTGTTGCTGATGCCTTGAGTCGGAAGTCTTTAGCTGGTTTAACTGTTTACTCGCTCTCGTTGCTTGTTGAGTTGAGAGCTTTGCATGCCAGTTTTGTACCTTGTGACGATGGTGCATTGTTGGCACAGTTGCTTTTGAAACCAGTTTTGTTAGATCAGATCAAAGAGGCTCAGTTGATTGATATGAAGATTCAGAAGATTATTTCAGATTGCAAGAATGGGAAGACTAGAGATTTTATTGTGAAGAGCGATGGGAGTCTCTGGTTCAAGAGCAGATTGTGTGTACCCGATGATGCTGAATTGAAAAGGGTCATTTTGGAAGAAGCTCATCAGTCAATGTTTGCTATGCATCCGGGTAATACGAAGATGTATCATGATTTGAGACAAAATTATTGGTGGATTGGTTTAAAGAGAGACATTGCAGATTTTGTGTCGAAATGTCTCACCTGTCAGAAGGTTAAAGCAGAGCATCAAGTCCCAACTGGGTTGCTTCAACCATTGTCAGTGCCAGAATGGAAGTGGGAAAGAGTGACAATGGATTTTGTGTCTGGTTTGCCATTGACACAAAAGAAGCATGATGCTATATGGGTGATTGTGGATAGATTGACTAAAACAGCTCATTTCCTTCCGGTTCGAATGGATTATTCTTTGGAGAGATTGGCTGAGCTGTATATCCATGAGATTGTAAAATTGCATGGTGTTCCAACTTCTTTAGTGTCTGATCGAGATCCCCGGTTTACTTCAAGATTTTGGAAGAGTTTGCATAGTGCTTTGGGTTCTCGACTACACTTCAGTACTGCTTTTCATCCACAGACGGATGGACAGTCAGAGAGGGTGATACAGATTATTGAGGATATGTTGAGAAGCTGTGTCATCGATTTCACTGGAAGTTGGGATAGATTCTTACCTCTTGTGGAGTTTGCTTACAACAACAGTCACCAATCTAGCATTGGTATGGCACCGTTCGAGGCATTGTATGGTAGACGGTGCAGAACACCTCTTTGTTGGAGTGAACTTGGTGAAGGTAAAATAATTGGACCTGATTTGATTCAAGAAACTGAGGAAAAAGTGAAGTTGATCCGAGGTAGGTTAAAAGCAGCTTCAGACCGACAGAAGTCTTATGCAGATCTGAAGAGGAGAGACATTCAGTTTGATGTTGGAGATAAGGTGTTTTTGAAAGTATCTCCTTGGAAGAAGATTTTGAGGTTTGGTCGGAAAGGAAAATTGAGTCCTCATTTCATTGGGCCGTATGAAGTGTTAGAAAGAGTTGGGCCAGTTGCATATCGACTTGCTTTGCCACCTGAGTTGGATCGTATTCATAATGTATTCCATGTTTCTATGTTGAGGAGGTACAGATCAGATCCATCTCATGTGTTGCCATTTGAGTCTATCGAAGTGAGCCCAGATTTGACATTTGAAGAAGAACCAGTTGCTATCTTGGCACGTGATGTGAAAGAATTGAGGAACAAGAAAGTGCCATTGGTGAAGATTCTTTGGAAGAATCATGCAAAAGAAGAAGCAACTTGGGAAAGTGAGCAAACTATGCGAGAGCAATATCCTCAACTATTTCAGAGTTGATATCAGGTAATTTCGAGGACGAAATTTCTTTTTAGAGGGGGAGAATTGTAATATCCTCATTTATGCCCTAGAAGTTTTGCATATTGTTGTTGTTGTTAATGTTATATATTGGATTGAATATATGTGTTAAATTGTAAGAGAAAAGAAATTGAGAAGAGAAAGTATATGTATATGTATTTTGGGAAGAAATAGGGTTTAGAGACAAATTTATATGTTGTGTATATGTTAATATATATGACATATAAAGTGGTCAAAAGGCTTGGTCAATGCAAGAAAAGATATTTATTTGAGATTGGTAAATTACTTAATTGGGCACATATAAGACAATAAGATAATTATGTGAATAATGGCACTTTGGTAATTGCTTGGATAATCACATGGTGGATATTTAAAGAAGGTTTGACTTGTGTTTTCTTCATCATTTCTTCTTCTTCTTCTTGTTGATGGCCGGCCCTCCATAGCCAAAGAGAAAGAAAGAGACAAGTGATGGTTTTGATGATTTCAAGCTTAAATTGAAGAAAGATTAAGTGTTCAAGTGTTGATTTAAGAAGTTTTTAACTAAGGTAAGATCTTTTCTCTAATTTCTTCAATTCTTTTGAAGTGGTATGATTAAGTTGCTTATGGTATGATGGTGAGTATTGATTTTGCTTGATAGATGAGAAGTTGGGTTGGTGTTGGTGATGGAAGAGTAAGATTGGTGTTTAGTGATATTGTTTCTGTTTTACAATTAGTAAAGGCTGTGATTTGTATGATTTTTAATTAATTATAGAAAAATGTTCTTGAAGTGAATTTTTGATATGTTGTGCCTCTATGAGTCTAGAATGACTGAAAAATATGTTGATTCGATTTTGGATAGGTTATGAGTTTAGAAAGATTATTTTTATTAGACCTGTTCCAGCAGGTACCTTAACTGAGACAGCTCTATTTCGGGATTTTTAATAAAATGTAGAAAAATCATATCCAATTGAATTTTGGATATGTTGTTGTTTAGTGAGTCTAGTATTTGAGAAAAATAATTTGGAACCACTTTGATTGAATTTGATTTATGAAATTCACAAAGTTCAGAACTGCTGCCAGGATGCAGGGCAATTGGGGCAGTCTGGTTAGGTGAACTATTTGACCAAGATTTTGTGTTCAGTTTGATCTGAAATTTTAAAGGGATGATTTTAAGATACAAAACTAAATTCTGTAAAAATTTTAGAATTTTTAGTCAAATAGATTATTTTATACAATTTTTCAAAATAAGGATAAAATGGAGTTTAAAAACCAGAATGTACTATTTATGGTTAAGGTTTTAATTCTTTGTTCTTCTTGCATTGCTTTGGTTCTCCAAAGGTAGGTTGGTCCTTAAACCTAACCCTAAAAACTTTAAATACACTTGAATCAATGAATGTTATAATCAATTGTTCTTTGCCCTAATTGCATTGTTGAGATTGAACAATGTTATGTTGTGCATTGTGAATGGTAATGTGTTTCATGAGTAATGTGGAATGAAATGTTGATATTTATGAATGATGCTATGTGAAATATAATGTGATCATGGATAGAGATACATGTATATACATTGCCTACGGGCGTGATTATTGTGACTATGAACCAAAGCAGTAACTCTGAACTCTGAATATCGTATTAAATACTTGTTGGGCCCATAGGTGTCAAGGTTATATGAATGTCCTAAATAATGTTATGAGTTTAATGAAATGAGATGTTGGTTATGGAGTATGATTGATTAATGTTGATTGTGAAAAGATGTTGAAATGTGGTATGCTCATATGACTATGATTTGTGAAATGCATAATTGTGTGGTTAACTTTATATTTATGATGTTGATCTTATCAATAACATATGTGGCATTGCATTTCATTAAAGCATACTGTTAGCATGTTTTATCTTACTAAGCCATTGGCTTAGCGCGATAGTGTTTAATCGCGCAGGTAGTAGAGTGGATAGAGTTGAACCCGAGAGTTCATCAAGACCTAGTGAGAGTAGACCTTGAAGAATCCATTTTGGGAGCTTAAAGATCAGAGCAGACTTGCCAATCATGTATAAATTTTATGTGTTGTAAAACTTGAGTTTTGATGTATATGAATTTGTAAATATGTAAATATTTTATAACTTCCGCTGTGAAATATTTAAATATGGGGGTTGTCACAAAACCTTTATTTTATGTTGTACTAGAAGTGTAAATCCTTTTTGCAGGTTGTAGTTGAGGTTACAAGGGGGATTTATTGGGAGTGTACTGAGAATGATTTTGTTTGCATTGGTTTGTGTAAAATGTTTTTAAAATAAGAAAAAAACCGGTTTTGTCGACACTTGGGACTAAATTTTTAGGCGAAACTATGGCAAAAATTTTGTAAAAAAAAAAATCGGAACTAAAATTTGACTAAGTAAAATTGGTAGCAACATTAGGTTAGTGTGGCGCCTCTACTCAGCTTACATATGTAGGTTGGGAAGGAGTGTTACATAATTGGTATGGAGCCATCATATAAAGGACCTCGTAAGATAAAAATTGAGCCGATTCATAGTTATTGGATGAACTACAAAGGTCGGATTGGCAGGAACAGGGCTTAACAGTATGCCCGAGGATTCTTGTTATATCTCCTCGGTTCGACCATCTTTGGCAGCACTAAATCATCCATTCACTTATCAGTGTTGAGTGTCCTTTCTTATCTCAGGATGGTACCATCTTCTGGCTGGGGTGAAGCTGGTCTCGCATGACTTTATCATGGCCTTGATAAGCTTTGTCGAAACAAGAATTCTTTTGTCGGCTTGATGGCGATTGTCGAGGTATTCTTTCTTCCACCAATGTCTTTTTTTTTATTGATCTTTGTTGTTATTGTAGATATGGGCATATGAACACAACCTCGTGAGAGTACCTGGCATTTTTCGAGAGAGAATCGGGTATCCGAGATTAAATTTCTGGTTGTTCGATCGTGTGAACGTTCCCGGCTCTCATCATGTGCATACTCATCACTTTGTGTTGAGCCGCTTAACCTGGGATCAGGTAAAATAACATTAGTATGCTTTAAATGTTTTGCAAAAGTTTTACTTACCTTATGTTATCTTGCAGGTGAATTTGGCCTGGTGGAATCCAGAAGAGCGAGCAAACTGGTCTCCTTTGATGAGGGCTGCACTGTCTTTTCAACATTCTCGGCGAATTATTCCTGGCCCAGTGTCTAGCGGCTGGTTTCTTGGGGAGAGAGTTTACGAATGGTTTCTCGGCCCAGAGCAGCGGAGGTTCACGATGCAAATCCCAGAATACACTTTAAATATTATGTCGATGCCAGAGGATGCTTGGTGGTCGGCCCGATATGGTTTTAATGCTGAGTTATTTCTCGATTTACCGGGTCCATTTTATGCTCATTTTATTCAAATGAGACTCTTGCACTTTGATGTATCTCCTGTCGGTGTGCGTGAGATTTCTGATGGAAATGAGGACAGAGATGAGGAGGAACATCACGGAGATGCAGGAGAGTCTGTTCCTCTTCTCGGGACCAATACTTCTCAGGTAAAACTTTTACCACTTTTCTATTGCAACTGCTTTTCTTTCTTTGATTCTTTAATGATTGTTGCAGTTTATTGGCTCGTTTGATCATGAGGCTGGATCTTCTTTTACTCTCCCTTCATTTGCTCATTCTAGCCTGCCGGATATGCCATCTCATCCGCAGGGTATTGATATAAATTACCTGGTAAGTTCCTTATTTCATAATAGTTTATGCTATATGTATGCATGATTATGTATGCTCTTACCTTTTCCTTCTTGGCTCACAGTGGATGCTCGAAGAACAAAATAAGAAGCTTCAAGAAGAGTTAGCTGCAAGTCGTCAGCAGGCTTCTCATTTTGAAAATTTATATCATCAATCCGAATAAAATTTTCGTGACTTCCGGTTTCAAGGAATGAGGGATCCCGGTGCTTCTTCATCGAGAGGCCCCCAGGCTGATGACCATGAGATCCTTTCGTCTACTTCTGATGAGGACCATGACAAATCAGAACTCCAAGGCAATAAGGATTTTAGTACTTTTGCTTCGGATGATCCCGGGACGAGTAATTTGCCCCTTACTCCAACAGGCAATGACATTTTCAAGTCTTTATTTGGTGACTTACTACCACCCTCTTAGTGACATGTAAACATTATATCAATTATACAATAATGGAAAATATGCTCTCTTTTTCTCTTCTCTTTTTTTTTTCGCTACTGCCAAAATTATTTTTTATTTTTTTTATATATAATACATCATAATTCATATCCACTTCTTTTGTTAAACCAAATCCAAAATGGAAAAAGAAATTGTGACCACTTCCTTTCCTTGTGCTATATGGTCTTATCCTTTTCCATCATCTTTTCCATTTCACTTTTGGAAAAGGTTTATTTTCTTCTATATAAATCACCTTGCATGCCATATTTCAATTCATAAGCCAAAAATCTCTCTTTCAAAGTGAATACTCTCTCTTTAGCAATTTTGGTTCCCCTTTATTCATCAACCATGACCGAGCACCATTTAAAGAAAATAAAAATTCTATTTAAGATTATGGATGCCAACCATTGGAAGTAAATTTCATGGTCAAAGCTTGATGTTTTAAAATGCTTTCAAAATGTCAAATTGGACCACTCTTTCTTACATGCCGTGGCTTCCCTGTGGGATACGGATTCTAGGGTATTTAGAATTAATGGCTTTGAAATGTGTCCCTGGATTGAAGAATTTGAGGCCATCCTTGGACATCCCAATAATCAACGAATGGCGTTACCCACATTGATTTCCAAAACTCAACAGAAGATGCAGATGTTATTTCAAATTTCGAAACCCGAGATTCTTCGGTTGATGAGAGGTGAAAAAATTCTACTTGCTCCTTTGTTGACTTTTGTCTTTCTCATTTGGCTCCTACTAAGGCCTGGGGATGCATGCTTTGTCTTTGCCTGCTCAGCCAATTCTTACTTGTTTCTTCTGATGGCAATATTGACCCACGAGTATTGGACATCATGGATCAAATGAAGGAGGCTTGTCGCCGGTACCTGTGATCTTAGCCGAGACCTTAGTTGGATTAGATCGATTTAAATTAGGATTGTCAAAGAGATAGACTGGGAGCCCGTTGCTGCTTCAGGTAATTACCTAAACTGCCCTTTCGAGTTTTCAATTTAGGTTTCTTTTTTTATCGCTCTAACTTTTGCCTAGTCCGCCCATGCGGGTTTTCAACTTAGCGGACCTCTTTTTTTTTTTAATTCTTTCTTCACAGATTTGACTTCAGGAGCGTCTTTGTTTGCTTGATACTCCCTCCATGGATTTTTCCAGATACCTACCATATCATCATTCTGCTAGGAAGCTGCTCCATCCTGCTTCTTCATATGCTGACTGGGTTGACTGGATCCACTCACGCTCCGAAGTCAATATCCGTTGGTTGGTACCTTGGTGGAAGATTTCTCATATTACCATGCGGACATACTTGATGTACGTTCCTCTTGCTGCACTTCGTCAAGGTACATGCTATGATCCTCAACGACTTGGGCGTCAGTATGGAGCTGAGCCTCATGATTCTGACTTTGTTCCTGACCTAGACATGCCTTGCTTGACTGAAGCCTACTTGGACCGGCTGAGGCAAAGCTGGCCTGCGCGTTACACTTATCGGCTACCATAAATTTTACATTTGTCAATTCATAAAGTGTATTGTTAGGATGAAAAAATAATTAGAGTAATAAAAGATGCTTCTTTTCCATTTATAATTTGTCATCACCTTTTGCAATTATGATTACTTATTTCATCCATGTCTGGTCATATACTCATAACAGTGCATAAAGAGCAATTTAATCATTAATTCTATTTTATTAAATTAGGGAACAACCAAACATAAAGCCTGCATACACAAGATTACTCCTGTTGCCAATTAGCCCTTTCGAGTTTTCTAATTGACGATTTTCTCTCATTAGCCCTAATTGTTGCCTAGCCTGCCCTTTCGGGTTTTCGGAACTAGCGGGCTGCTATAACTTTTGCCTAGGCCGCCCTTTTTGGGTTTTCAACCTAGCGAGCTCTTTCTTTTCCATTTTTCATACATAAAACCTCTTCAACCTGTCAATGTTTACTAGTTCACTAAATTCGTTTCCATCCATGTCTGATAACTTCACCGCACCTTTGCTCATGACTTGTTTCACGACATATGGTCCTTCCCAACTAGGTCTGAACTTCCCTCTTGGATCAGATACATTAGGCTTACATTGCTTCAATACCAAATCTCCAGCCCTGAATCTTCGAATTTTGACCCTTCTATTGTAGGCCCGAGCTATCTTCTTTTGATACAGTTGGTGATGATACAGTGCCTTTAGCCTTCTCTCTTCTAATAGAGCTAACTGAGTGTATCTGCTTGCTACCCATTCTGTTTCAGGCAGCTTTGCTTCCAAGACTACTCTCAATGACTTGATCTCAATCTCAATTGGCAATACTGCTTCCATCCCATAACCAAAGAGAACGGCGTCATTCCAGTAGGTGTTCGCACACTCGTCCTATATCCCCATAAAGCAAAGGGAAGCATTTCTGACCAGTCCCTGTAAGTCTTGGTCATCTTGGACATAATTTGCCTAATTGTCTTGTTTGTTGCTTCCACTGCACCATTAGCCTTTGGTCTATAAGGGAAGGATCGATGAAGATGAATTTGGTACTTGGAGAATAAATTCTTAACTGCTCCTTGAAACTGTACCCCATTGTCTGATATCACACTGTGCGGGACCCCATATTTGCAGATGAGATTCTTTTCGATAAACCTAGCCATTTGACTTGCACCCAGCTTGTTGAAGGATTCGGCTTCTACCCATTTAGAAAAATAATCAACTGCTACCACAATAAAACGGTGTCCGTTTGAAGCTGTCGGATGTATCTCTCCTATTATGTCGATACCCCAGGTGGCAAAGGGCCAGGGTGAAGAAATTGAATGCAGTTCTTCAGGAGGCATATGATTCAAGTTACAATACATCAGACATTGTTGGAACTTCTTGACAAACTCAATACAGTCTCTCTCCATGGTTAACCAATAGTAACCTTGTCGAACAATCTTCTTAACTAGGGCCAAACAACTCATGTGCGGACCGCAACTTCCCGCGTGTATTTCTGACATGATGCGCTCCACTTCGGGCTTTCTTAAACATCTCAAGTGCACCCCATCGGGCCATCTTCGATATAACTCCCCATGGAATGTAGTGTATTGCAATGACCACCGCCTTACGGCCCTTCTCTCTTTCTTTATTGCCCCCGGCGGGTATTCTCTTTTCTCCAAAAATCTCCTTATGGTATCATACCATGCATCATGGTTTGTATCAATTTCCATGATTGTTTCATATTCATAGCAAGGAGTTGATGAACTAGACAAGGCCAGAGGCTTAAGGAATAAGCTAACAGGATTTTCCCATACTGAAGCCAATGTGGCTAGGGCATCAGCCATCTGATTTTCTTCTCTCGACAAGTGTATAAACCTACACTCCTTAAAATTCTTCTTCATCATGGTTAGGTAATGATGGTATGGTTCAATTTTTCTTCTTTCAACTCCCACTCTCCATTTATTTGGGATACTACTAACAACGAATCACCATAAACTTCTACCTTATCTTCCTTCATAATCATTAGGGTTTCCAAATCGAAAATACAAGCTTCATACTCTACCATATTATTGGTCGCCCTAAATTTCAACTTTTTGGCTAAAGGGATGAGTTCTCCTTCGGGCGATTCTAGTATAACTCCCAAACCTGCTCCTTTCCTGTTTGCTGCTCCATCAAAATACATTTTCCACCCTTGTACTTCAATTGCTTCTAAATGTTCATCTGGAAATTCCAAGATTACCTCTTCACTTTTTGGTAATGGTTGTTGAGCCAGAAATTCTGCCACCGCTCTACCTTTGATTGTTTTTCTGGTTACATACTCGATCTCAAATTCTTCTAATATTATCAACCATCGACCATATTTCCCAATTAAAGAGGGTGTCTCCCTTAAGTATTTCATTGGATCCAACCTGGAAATTGCTTGCACACTATATGATTGAAAGTAATGCTGCAACTTCTTAGAAGACCAAACCACGGCTATGCATGTCTTTTCAATAATACTATACTTAACTTCATAAGGTAGGAGCTTTCTACTTAAGTAGTAAATGGCATGCTCAATCCCCGACTCATCTGCTTGGGCTAGTATGGCTCCTATCAACTCTTCTTCTACTGCTAAGTATAGTAATAGAGGTTTGCCGGGTTTAGGTGGTTTCAAAACAGGTGGATTCAACAAATACTCTTTTATTCGATCAAAGCCCTTTTGACATTCTTCGTTCCATACGACCGGCTAATTCTTCCTAAGCAACTTGAAGATAGGCTCACAGATTGTTGTGAGCTTTGCTATAAATCTACTAATGTAATGTAGTTTACCAATGAATCCCCGAACTTCTCTCTCCGTCATAGGGGCCGGCATATCCCTGATTGCTTTGACTTTTTCAGGATCTATCTTGATGCCATTCGGGCCAATTACATGTCCCAACAATTTACCTGAGGTAACACCGAATACACACTTCTTCGGGTTTAATCTTAGCTTATACTTCAAAGCTCTATCAAAGAATAATTCTAAATTCTAGAAGTGTTGGTCCCTTGACTTTTATGGTAGGAGGAGGATTGGAGGAAGATCTTGTCTTATCCTCCTTTCAAGATGGGAATATTGAAGATGTGAAAGGAGAAGAAGCTTAACTCAATAAACTTCCCTTGGCTTATTTGTTTTTCTTATTTCATTTTCTTTATTTGGTGTTTTATGGAACAATTGTATTTTTTAAATTTAAAGTTGTTTGAATAAATTACTTTCATCAAAAATTTTGTTGGTCTTTATTCATTTTGGTGCTCAACCAATAAGGAATCTAGCTTGATGATTCATGAATTAATATATCTAGGCATCATGATTTGAATGACTTTACTAGGTGAGGAAATTGCTCTATAGCATTGAGTTGTGTATGCTTACTTAGAGAGGGCTCCTATATAATTACCTTTGTCTAGGTCCTAGTCAGTCTTAGAACATGTTTTGACAAATTTTTGAGGTGAAATTGAACTCTGCTTATTTAAGGGAGAGATGATCTAGGCATTGTTTGACGAGCCAACAACTAGTATCCACCCAATTAAATATCAATCCCTAGTTGTCCCTTTGAGCCTTCATAAAATTTTAGCTTTCTTTTTATTGACTTGCAAACCCTAACAACCTACCTTGAGCTGTTGTGATACATTTGACAAGTCTTATGACCACTAAGATGAAAAGGCAAGAAAATCAAAGAAAGAAATGAATAGTCAAGATCATAAGGATAGTTGATGTTCTCAAGACCATAAGGGTAGTTGAAGTTCACCTAATATATCTAATCTATCAAGATAACATCAGAGTAACAAATGATTTATCCCTAGTAAAGGAGATTTATGTCACTCCACTTATCCATTATTAAAAACCCCAGTTGGTACAAACAAGAAAACTCTTTTAGAGCTAGAACTAAAAAAAAAGAGAAGAAAACAAAACAAAAAAAGAGAAAAGAAAAAAGAGACAAAAAAAATAAAAAAAAAAGATAAGAAAAAAAGAAAAGAAAAACTAAAAAGGCGGTTCAAAAAGCCAACTGAGTTCACTTTTACCTAAAGCAGCAAAAGGCTTCCATTTGGTTTATAAGGATAGTTTGACTTGAATTGGTCCAACCCAACCAAAGATTCAATCAAAATTAGAGAAAAGGAAAAAGATCATCCAGTTCTTGAAAGTTCTGTACTTGATAATCCTACAAGGAAGAAGGACAAAATGATAAAATGCTCAAAGAAAGGGAAGAGTAAGAAAAAATAAAAAGAAAGAAAAGGGAGAAGAAGAAAAGAGACGAATTTGGGTACCAAAATTTTTGCAAGGGCAAAGATTGTCCTAATCAAGATCCAGATTAATGCCAAGAAGATGGGAGGATACTCAAAGCTCTCACTTTCAAATATGTTGGTTCAGAATCCAAATATAGTTTAGGATCGAGCATCCAAATCTAGTTTAGGATCGAATCTCCAAATCTAGTTTAGTTTAGGATTGAGTATCCAAACCTAGTTTAGGATCGAGTATCCAAACCTAGTTTAGGATCGAGCATCCAAATCTAGTTTAGGATCGAATATCCAAATCTAGTTTACGATCGAGTATCCAAACACAGTTTAGGATTGAGTATCCAAATCTAGTTGAGGATCAAGTATCCAAATCCAGTTTAGGATCGAGTATCCAAACCTAGTTTAGGATCGAGCATCCAAATCTAGTTTAGGATCGAGTATACAAATCCAGTTTAGGATCCAGTATCAAAATCCAGTTTAGGATCGAGTATCCAAACCCAGTTTAGGATCGAGCATCCAAATCTAGTTGAGGATCGAGTCTTCAAATCCAGTTTAGGATCGAGTATCCAAATCCAATTTAGGATCGAGCATCCAAATCTAGTTTCATGTCGAGAACCCGAAAAACTTAGCATGGGTCCAGAGCCCAAATTACTCTGAAGTCCAGAACTTAGCTTAGGTCCAGAACCTAGCTTAGGTCCAGAACCTAAATTCCCATTAAGTCCAGAACTTAGCTCAGGTCCAAAACCTAAATTATCCTTAAGTCCAGAACTTAGCTTAGGTCCAGAACCTAAATTCCCTCTTAAGTCCAGAACTTAGCTCGGGTCCAGAACCTAAATTACCCTTAAGTCCAAAACTTAGCTCGGTTCTAGGACCCAATTCTTTTTTGAGTCCAGAACTCGAACAGGATTTAGAATCCAAACCAACTCGAGTCCAAAACCCAATTCTTTTCCAAGCTAGAACTCAAACCGAGTCTAGAACCTAAGCCATCTCAGGTTCAGAACCCAAGTCTTTTTTTAGTTCATAACTCAAACAGGGTCTAGAACCCAAACCATCTCGGGTCCAAAACCCAAGTCTTTTACTAGTCCAGAACTCGAACCGGATCAAGAACCCAAAACCAAAACCATCTCAAGAAAATTAACTCTATTTTTTCCAAAATTAAAAGTCTTGTTGGTTTTCACTCTCTGAATCAATTCAAGATCGTTCAAGCAGGGGGCAAACTGTAGACCCTTAATTTTGGCCCTAAGTTATTACTGTCTTAATTAAAGAATGCCAAAATAAATTTGATCCGATCTACAACATTTAATAAGTCAGTTCGATTTTAAAAGGCACAAACTCAGCTATAAAACCCCTAAACCAAGTCTTTTTTTGAGAAGGTCCAGTCCAAAAAATTAAAAAATGAAAAATTAATTCAAGTTCAAAGGGCCCAAGTGACATGAAACCTTAGTTCATGTCGACCATGTTAACCTGGAGGCCCCAGGTCTACATGAGCCAAAGGACATGTCGACCTGGATGTCCCAGGTTGACATGGCTTTGATCCATGTCGACCTAGTTGCCCCAGGTCAACATGGTTTCAATTATTTTTGAAATTAGTTTTTGAATTGAATTAAAATTTGTTTTAAGGACAAATTAATATTAGGGTTATAGTTAAAATGGTGGCAATTAATATTAAGGAGGATGGCAATGAATATTAAGAGAGATTAAAATGCAAAACAAAAGAGATGGCAACAAACAGAGAAGAACAACAATAGCTTTTTTGGAGAATGAAGGAAACCATAAATAGAAATATCAAGACAACCAAAGAAGAAGGCAGAGTACATACTGTCTTTACATTGTTCATCCAGAAATCAATTTTTTTGGTGGAACCAATGATGGAGGTTTGATCTTTAATCATAAATTATTCATGCTCACAGTAGCTTCATTTTCTTTGATGAATAAGAATATGCAGTAACTTGATCTTTGAACATGCAATAACTTGATCTTTGAACGTACAACAACTTGATCTTTGAACATGCAGTAAATTGATCTTTGTTTTAATAACTTTAATTGTTTGCTTTAATTAATACATTAATCAGTTGGTGTTTGTAACTCCACTTACATGTTTTACAAAAATACTTAAAACTACCCAGTAGCTTTCGAGGATTTAAATTAATTGTCAGAATCTATTTTTTTTACTAAAACTTCAAGAACCGTAGATTATTTAATTGAAACTCAAAACCTTAAACTATTTTTATCCAAAAGCTTAAACCATTTCACTATTAAACTCCAAAATAGTGATTATTTTTCCAAAACCTTAATTTATCTCTCCAAATCCAAAATTATTTTTTTAAGGACAGTAAGTCAAAAACCCTAATTCCAAAACCAATTCCAAAACCCTAATCCCAAAACCCTAGTTTTAAAAACCCTAATTATGAAACTCTAATTTCAAAAACCCTAATTCCAAAACCCTAATTACAAAACTCTAGTTTCTAAAACCCTAAGTTCCAAAAACCCTAAATTCTTTAAAACCCTAAACTTATACTTTTTATTACTTTATTTAATTTTAGATTTGATTATGCAGTTTGTTATATGTTTTGATGGTTGATTTATTTAATTTCAATGCTTGATTTATTTAATTTATCATGGATGGATATTTTCTTTATTATTATGATTATTATTTGTTTTTTTTGGTATTAAAATTGTAAGAGGTATGTTTCCACTTTGTGGGTACCTCATTAGTTAAATTTTATGTAATTTAAATTACTTTAATATTTTGGACGAATGTAAAGGACATGTTTCCACCTTTCGGTGGGTGTCCCATTTAGTTTTAGACATGGATGATGTAAGGACATGTTTCCATCCTCGGATGGGTGTCCATGTATTTGTTTTGTTTGGATATTGTTTTGATTTTAATATAATGATGCTTTATTTTAATTATTCTATGTAATATGGATAATATTATTATACTTAAGAATTTTATAATATTAAGACCTGTAAAGGAGGTCGGTTCCAATAAGCTGGGCATTGTAGGGGTGCTGGGCCATTTCTCGCCTTCCCCACATGCACCCAACTTTCCAAACCCATTAGGGGCTTGGGAATTCCTTAGAAATAGAGTCATTCACCCCTTTCTTTTTCCTGGCCTGTCCGGGTGGGTGACTCCATTTTCTCCGGGCTTAGGCCCATGTTCTCTAAAGCCCCAAGCCTAAACAGTGCCGAAGTCACAAGAACCATTCCTCCAAGAGTAGGGGAGAAAATCCCTGCTCACAGTTCTATATGCTCTGTTTCAAAATAATGGTCGCCTCTTCATCCATAATTGGTCCAAGATTTCTTAGTAGCACCCCCTCTTTAGTAGTTCCTCCATGTATGTCTTGAAAAGATGACAAGATAAAACTTTTCATCAATACTCCCCCTATCATCAAGGTCACCGACAGTGGCACTCTTCCGAATTTAGGCAAAGGATTGCTCTTATTGTTGAGCTTATCGGGCTCAGGTAGCTTGCCATTGTTGATGAAATCTTGGATCTCATGCCTTAATCACAAGCATTTGTCTATCTCATGTCCTTGCACTTGATATAATTGAGAGAATGCCTTGGCATCAAAACTTGATAGAAGAGGATCCAGTAAAGATCGGGGACCCAATAGCTGTAACAACCCATTTTTCTATAACTTGTTGAAAACCCAAGATAGAGGTTTCCCTAACTCTGAAAATTTTCTTCTATTTTCTTGACAGTTGTTCCATTGACATCCTCTAATTTTCGTATGCCCTGACTGCCTGATTGATAATTCTCCCTCTCATTCAATTTTCAGAAAAATGATTCTATTCTCTTTCTCATTCTTCTATTTGCAAGCCAGCTTGGAGAAGATCTTTGAAGTCTCTGATAAGAGTGTTAGATATCCATTCATGAAGGTTAGGTAGGACACCTCTCACTATCATCATAATCTGATGAGACTTATCTAGCCTCTTCTTAAAGAGTGCAGCCTTATTTCTCCATATCTTTACATAATCAACAAAGTTCTTATTCTACTTTTGTTTTATTGATTCCACCTCCATTAGAGTCACTTCTAATTCAACAATGTACCCTTACTGCTGGATGAAGGCTTTATACAACAAATCCTAGTTCTTTTGCGTATTTTCCTCTAATGCGTTGAACTAGTTTTACACCACAAAATCTAATGAGAGCATGAAATACTTTATAGTTTGAGCTTTAGTAGCTCTGGCAGATTGCATGGCAGTGATGTACTACTTAACATGCAAGTGATACCATCATACTTAGAAAAAAGAAGGCATGATGAACTTGTGAGGAACTTCTTCATCTTACTCAATAGCTTATCAACCTTTGACATTTCCTCAACCTTCGGCTTCTTTTCAAACTTTTTTTCTAAATCAGCTATCATCTTCTCCACATGAGCAGTTTCAGTTTTCTCCATAGCCTTCTTTTCTTCCTTCTTATATTAAGGATCTTGGAAATATTGAGCCCAGTCATCATCATCATTAATTATTACCTTGTCATCATCAAAGGCTACCTCACAAATCTTAGCATTTCCCATGTCCTTCTGCTTCTTAGTACTAGCGGATGCTTCAGCAGTACTTTCTAATAGTGTAGGTTGCTGGTTTTATATGGTCTCAGCCAGGGGTCCCTTCAATTCTCACCATCTTTTGAATGAACTGACACACTGGCAACGGTTAGAAATTTTTGTGCAGAGTGTACAAGGCGCGATCGCCTTTTTGCATAAGGACACCCTCAAAAGTAGTGGAGCGACCATTATGCTGTGAGGCATGCTCGTGACTTGAGAGAAAGCCTTGAATGTTTTAAGTGATGATAAAGCCTTGCAAACATATCAAAAATGACACACTACAACATTTATTCATTTAATAAGATTCCATCAATCATGCCTAAGTTATACTTAATGAAGTTTAGTCTATATTCATTTATGTGTATCAATGAATTCTAAAATAATATTTTGGCTTTGTACATTATCCCTTAAGAAATGATGTCTAATATCTATATGTTTTGACCTAGAATGTTGGATTGGACTCTTGGATAAGTTAATAGCACTAGTGTTATCACATTTAATAGGAATGTGATTAAACACTTTATCGTAGTCAAGCAATTATTGCTTCATCCATAAAACTTGTGTGCAACAAAAACATGCCACAACATATTCGGCTTCGACCATAGATAAACCAAATGACACTTGTTTCTTGCAAAACCAAGAAACTAGGCAATCACCAAGAAAATGACATGCCCTGGTTGTGTTCTTTTTATCTATAGACCCTTATTTTTTTGAACAAGTACAGTCTGATATTTTAAAACACTATGAAAATAATTTTTATAATATTTATTATTTATTTTAATAATAATATAATATTTATTATTTAATATATTAAAAATAAAAAAAAGAAAATCATAAATATTTATTTTAAATAATAAAAATAAAAAATATACATAAAAATAAAAAATAAAAATCGGACGGACGAATAAGTTAGCTGCAAGCGGAAAGCAGGTTTGCTGTAGGCGAATCACGCCCCAGCCCGTAATAATTGTCCACAGTAGCCTAGAACGCAAGCGGCAGCAGCCCAGCAGCCTCACCCAGCTCACCCAACACAGCGCGTAGCAGGCCCAATTCTGCCCGCACTGTCGATTTTTCCGAAACCTTATTAACTTCGGATTGTAATTTTTTTTTTCAGAATAACCTATTATTTCCTTAAGTGAGCAGGATTAGGTTTTTAATTTTCTTATAAATAACACCTTAAATCACAGACTTAGGGACTTTTGGTTTCAGCAGAGAATTAGGATTTTTGAGAGAATTAAACACAGAGGGGACTTCTTTTTCTTTTGACTGAGACGATTGGGATGGCAACAATTAAAAGAAAAAGAGAGCAACAGACTTTGGATTGAGGCAGAGAATGGGGCAACAAATTAATTCTAAATTTTTATCAAACAAGGACGAAAGATATCAAACACAATCAAAGCGGTAACAAACTCTCACTGTCTTAATTTCCTTCCAACCAAGAAGAACAAATTTGTTCCAAACAAATACTTTGCATCAACATTTAATTATTGGTGGAGTCAATAAACGAAGGTACGTCTCTAAATTTAAATTTATTCAAATAAATCATATTAAGTGTTGGAAATTATTCATATCTTTCATGCAAAGCTAATATTATAGTTAATAATATTATTTTTATAAAAATCCCAAAACCATATTTTCTAAATCTTAAACCCTAAAATCTTAATTTTCAACACCAAAACCTATAACCCTAAAAGCCAGTTTTTATGTATGGGCTCATCGAAGAGGTCAATATTTATTTGTGTATTATAAGTCTTTGTGTTTAACTTCATTTATTTTAAATCCTAATTTAGTTATTAAAATTCTAACCTTAATTTAAGATGTAAACCCTAAACTTATGCATTTATTACTTTATTTAATTTTAGATTTGATTATGTAGTTTATGATATGTTTTGATGATTGATTTATTGGATTGCAATGCTTGATTTGTTTAATTTATCATGGATGAATATTTTCTTTATTATTATTTATTTATTAAAATTGTAAGAGGTATGTTTCCATGATTGGGTACCTCATTAATTAATCTTTATATAATTTAATTTATTTTCATGTTTTGGGATTAATGTAAAGGGCACATTTTCATCTTTTGGTGGGGTTCCTATTTAGTTTTAGACGTTGGAAGATGTAAGGATATGTTTCCATCCTTCGATGGGCGTCCATTTATTTATTTTGTTTGACCATTGCAATGATGTTTAATAAAGTATTTTTTTATTCTTATGATTGCATGTATTATGGATAATATCATTATATTTAAGAATTTTATAATATTAAGATCTGAAAAGGAGGCTGATTCTAATGAACTAGGCACTGTGGGGGTGCTGGGCCATTTCTCACCTTCCCTATGCGTACCCAACTTTTCAAACCCATTAAGGGGTTGGAGATTCCTTAGGAATCGAGCCATCCACCCCTTTCTTTTTCTCGACTCATCCGGGTGGTGACTCCATTTTCTCCAGGCTTAGGCTCGTGTTCTCTAAGGTGCCGAGCCTAATAGTGCCGAAGTAGCAAGAACCATTCCAAGTAGGTGTGGGGGCAAAAATCCTCGCTCACACTATCCAAGAGACAACCAGTGTAATCCGCATCCGAAAATCCTAAAATGTTGAATGATATATTTTTAGGATACCAATGTCCTTAATGCAATGTACCATTCAAATATTTCAAAATTCTTTTAGTGGTATTCAAGTGTAATTCTTTAGGACAAGATTGAAATCTAGTGCATAAATATATACTATACATTATATCATATCTAGAAGTGGTTAAGTAAAGTAGTGATATGATAATACCTTGATATTTCTTCTCATCTACTATCTTACCACTTTCATCTTTGTCAATTTTCAATGATGTGCCCATGGGAGTCTTGCTAGTCTAGCAACCATCCATTCCAAATTTCTTGAGATGTTCCTTTGTGTACTTGGATTGGTTGATGAAGATCTCATCTTTGCATTGCTTAATTTTTAGTCCAAGGAAGAATTTGAGTTCACCCATCATGCTCATTTCAAATTTTCTAGTCATATAAGAAGCAAATTCCTTGCACAAAGATTCATTAGTAGCACCAAATATAATGCCATCAACATAACTTTGTATAATTAAGATGTTGTGCTTATTCTTTTTAACAAAAAGAGTTGTGTCCACTTTGCCTTTTAAAAAACCATTTTCAAGCAAGTATGTACTAAGTCTATCATATCAAGCTCTTAGAGCTTGTTTCAATCCATATAGTGCTTTGGTGTGTTTAAAGACATGATATGGAAGTTTATAGTCTTCAAAACCGAGAGGTTGTTCAACATAAACTTCCTCATTTATACATCCATTTAGAAATGCACTCTTAACATCCATTTGAAAAAGTTTAAAATTCATATGACATGTAAAATCAAGTAAAATTCTAATGGCTTCTAATCTAGCAATGGGGAAAAATGTCTCACAATAGTCTATGCCTTCCTCTTGGTTATACCCTTTGGCTACCAATCTAACTTTATTTCTAGTAATGAGACCATTTTTCATAAAGCTTATTCCTATATACCCATTTACATCCTATAATTGGATGGTTTTTAGGCCTAGGAACAAGTTTCCATACATTATTTCTCTCAAATTGATTGAGTTCATCTTGCATTGCAATCACTCAACATTCATCACTAAAAGCCTCCTCAATGGTCCTTGGCTCTGTTTGAGAGGAAAAAGCAACATTAACATCTAAATGTTTAAATTTGGATCTAGTAGTTACTCCCTTTGAAGTTTCACCAATGATGAGTTCTTTTGGATGATCCTTCTTGTATTCCCAATCCTTGGGTAACTCTGAGTTTTCTTTTCTTGTTCATCATGATTGTTCCTTGGAGCAACAATAATTTCTTATTTATCATATGTACCTACAAAATCATCAAGAGCACTACCTTTCCTTTGATTAAGTTTAGGAGATTCATCAAAAACAACATGCATTGATTCTTCAACAACTAGAGTTTTCTTATTAAATACCCTATATGCTTTGCTAGAAGATGAATATCCTAAAAATATACGTTCATCTGATTTGGATGAAAATTTCCCAAGATTATCCTTGGTATTCAATATAAAGCATTTACATCTAAATACTCTAAGGTATGAAATTTCGGGTTTTCTACCATTCCATAGCTCATAAGAAATTTTGTTATCAAGGTCTTTTGTAAACACAATTTGAAATATAGCAAGCAGTATTAACGGCTTCCGCCCAAAAATAAGATGATAAATCATACTCATTGAGCATTGTCCTAGCCATTTCAACCAAAGTTTTATTTTTTTTTCCTTTCAACCACACCATTTTGTTGTGGTGTTCTAGGAGCAAACAAATTATGTGAAATCCCAATTTCATTGCAAAAATTTTCAAAATTATGATTTTCAAACTCTTTTCCATGATCACTTCTAATAGATGTGATCACATAGCATTTTTCATTTTGAACTCTTTTTGCAAATATTTTGAAATGATTAAAAGCTTCATTCTTTTGAGCTAAGAAATTAACCATGTAAACCTTGAGTAATCATCAATAAGAACAAATGCATATAACTTGCCACCTAAGCTAGCAACTCTTTTAGGTGCAAACAAATCCAAGTGAATGAGTTCTAGTGGCCTAGAAGTTCTTACAACATTTTTAGATTTAAATGGGCTTTTATGTTGCTTACCAAGTTGACAAGGTTCACATGTTCTATCTTTGTCAAATTTAACTTTTTGGAGACCATCAACTAGTTATTCTTTACTAATGCATTTTAAATAATCCATACTAGCATGTCCATGTCTTCTATGCCATAACCAAGTATCATTATTAATATAAATCAAACATTCAAATGTATTATTAGAATGTATGTCAATTTTATATGTATTGCTAATTCTATCTCCTTTGAATGCGATTTCACCATTTGAATTGGTAACCTTGCATCCTTTAGAGTCAAAATTTACATTATATCCTTTATCACAAAATTGACTTACACTAAGCAAATTGTGTTTCAACCCATCAACAAGCAAGCCATACATTTTCAATTAATTTTTTTACCAAGCATGCCAGTGGAACCAATACCTTTAGCATTGTTTCCCAAAGTATCATTACCTCCAAGCTTATAAGTAAGAGTAGCAAAACGCTTTGCATTTCCCATCATATGCCTTGAGCATCCACTATTCACAAGCCATGTGCTTTCATTGATAGTAGATTTTAGGCATACCTAAAAAAAAAATAATGTTCGTCTTTTCTTAGTTACCCAAATGAAGTTAGGTCCTCGGGAGTTAGTAGTAGAAGAATTTTCTAACTTGATTTGAGCCTTCCTAATGTATAAAAATGTCCTTTTGTATCCAAATTTCATACAATATGTGCATTCATATATAGTTCTATAACTATGCAATTTTCTATTGACATTCAATGGACTATGCATACAATTGCAAGTGTGAGATTGTTTCTGTGCATTTTTG
Source organism: Garcia nutans (assembly GCA_947685225.1). Lineage (NCBI taxonomy): Eukaryota > Viridiplantae > Streptophyta > Magnoliopsida > Malpighiales > Euphorbiaceae > Garcia > Garcia nutans. The sequence continues at coordinate 5,510,860 of CANTUV010000003.1, read as the reverse complement.
TGCTTGTGTACATGTCTAGTATACAATAATGCATGATTTTCTCTTAGAACTTTAGTTCTAAAGCCTTGTGAACCTAATGTAATCCTTCTAGGAATATTAAGTTTGGTTTGTGCATTAGTGCTCTTTACAACTTCAACACTAAAGGTTCGAGTTGTAGAAGCTTTTACAAATGTTGGTGCATTGGATGTAGTATTGGATGATTCTTTGAATCCTAAACCATGCTTTAAGGAAGGTGATCTTTGATTATCAATCAATATATCTAGTGCTTCCTTTCCTTTGTGAAATTTTGAGATTGATTCTTTAAGTTCGTTTAGTTCATGCTTCAAAATTTCTCACATTTTCTAAGCTATGTAAATTTTTATTCATTGCATCAATGGATTTCAATAATTTTTCATTTGAGGTCTTTGATTCTAATGTAGAATTTTTCAAGCATACATAATCCTTTTTTAACTTAGAACATTTATCCTTATAAAATTTCATTTTAGAGTAATACTTTTCTACCCTAAGATTCATATGTTTAATCATATCACTATCATCTAAATCATCATTATTATCATCATATGCAATTAGATTCAAGGATTGAGTACCTACCTCCTTGGAGTCATCCTTAATAGCCATGAGACATAGATTGGTAATTCCTTCCTCCTCTTCTTCTTCATCTTCTTCGCTTGAGGAAGAGTCATCCCATGTTGTTTTAAGAGATCTCTTCTTTTCTTTGTCCCACTTCTTTTTTCTCTTCAACTTGAAGTAATCTGATTTCATATGACCAGATTTGCAACATTCATAACACTTCACCTCATTCTTTTTCTCTTTATCTTTGAAAGAAGATTTAGAATGTGTACCTTTGCTAGCTTGTAATCTTCACTTTCTCTTCTAATCATTCATTCTTTTTGAAAACATTGCCATTTCTTCTTCATCATCACTATCTTCATTGCTTAAGCTCTCAACTTATTTAATTGATTTGAGTGACACTGGTTTCCTTTTTTCCTTTTCACCTTGTTCTTCTTCTCTTTCGGTGTGTAATTCAAAGGTGAGTAATTTTCTGACAAGTTCATCGGTTCTCAAAGAGCTAAGATCATAAACTTCTTCAATTGAAGAAACTTTGGATTCAAAGTTCTTCTTTGCTCTAAGTGCTCTCAAGATTTTGCTGTTGAATTCATCATGATTGTATACCTTGCCATTTTTTTAAAATTGCTGACAATGGTAAGTAAGCGAATTGTCATGTCGGTAACATTTTTGTTAGGCTTCATCTTGAATAGCTCATACTCATGTATATGCATTTGCTTCTTGGTGAGTCTTACTTGGGTAGTACCCTCATGATAGTTCTGAAGAGTTTTCCAAATGCAATGAGCATAAGTGACATGTTGGACTCCCCCACCTTCTTCTCTTGAAATAGAATTCATCAAGATAGAGGTTGCCCTATGGTTCTTGAATCGATCTCTCATATTAGCATTTAACCATTGTGATTTGGGAAGAGAAACTTGGACACTATCAACTTCATGAGTAGGAGCTTTCAACTCATTTTTAATATAATCCCAAAGCTTAATTCCTTCACTATCTAGAAACAAGAACATCTTGTGTTTCTAATAGGAATAATTCATTCCATCAAAGTAGGGTCTAAGAATAGAGTTGAGATTTCCATGAGAGTTTGAGGTGTATGAAGAAGTTGCCATTATGGATCAAATTTCACAATTAAGTTTAAGAAATTTTCTAGCAGTAATACCAATTGTTGTCCCAAGATAGCAACATAGAGGGGGGTTTGAATTGGTTGATTTAAAGAATTGAGGGCAAATCTAAAATCAAAATCAAACAAAAATAAGAGAAGTAGAAGAGTAGAGAAGAGAAGAGTGAACACAAGTGATTTATAGTGTTCAGATTACCTCAATCCTGCATTTGCTTCCTTAACAACTTATTAAGGTTCCACTAGACTTGAGTTTTTACAAACTTAACTCTATCTTAGTGGTTTCACAAGCTCATACCAAACTATACAATGGTTTGAGTATAATCCTCACAACCCTTACAATAGTTTTTCCAGGCCACTCTTACAACCTAAGTGTTTCCAAGCTCACACTCAAACTTAAGATGGTGTTTAATGCTCACACCCAACACTCTAACAATTTATTTGTTAATTGTTGTAAATGAAAAGAAAGTATGTTGCTTGGGCTATTACAATAAAAGATTACTTTTTAATAAGATGTTTCATGGGGTATTTATAGCCAATTTGGTCCAACTAGCAATTATAAGTCATGTGATGTGCTTTAGTAGGCTAGTGTTTGTGTTGATAGAAAATATCCATAGGTAGCGGTTGTCCTGACACTGAGGATGATCTCACTGACACATTGCACGGTCATCCTACAGCTTGGGACGGTTGTCCCTTTTGAAAATCTCCTAACGATCAAATGTAAGTGCTCTGTTGGTGGAATCTTGCCCATGTTGTGGCTGTCGGGATAGTCGCTCAAGGTCCAAGGGTAGTCACCCTTTTTTAAATCTAAAAGTGGGTTTCCAACAATCATTCCATGTTGCACTCCTTTATTGGACAAATCAAAATTCAGCAAAAATATAAAAGTCACAGTCATGCTATGGTTCCATTTGCGGTTAGATTGAGTAGATCGGATTGAACTTCTGCATGCACTTGAGGTCATAAACACTAATACCAATCCTTGTGATTTTCTCTCAAAATAAAGGGATGATCGCAACAATTATGGGATGATCATGACATAGTATAGAAGGATCGCTCCTTGGACCTTGTTGGCAACTGTGTTCCCTTCTGTAAGTGTTGGAAATTTGATCACTTAAGGTGCGATCATCCCAACTTGAGTATGGTCTCTAATGTCACTCTCGTAGTCACTATTGAGGTCAAGATTCTGACCACGGACCTTACTGCGACTCAGCTTGTTCTTCAAATCACAAAGGATGATCAACTGTGGCCAGTAGTGATCGCACCTTTTGCCCTATTCAGGAAATATGTTGAGCAACCTAGTCCGGCAACAAGTGTCTTACAAACATGTTAAATGCATCATTCAATTTGAGTGTCAAGGATCAAAATTGAGATTATTTGGCTAACAATGTTGATAGCATAATTTGTTAATGTGAGCGGGAATTTTTGCCCCCACTCCCTATGGAGTGGTTCTTGTGACTTCTGTAATGGTAGGCTTTAGGCTTTAGAGAATACATGCCTAAATATGAAGAATATAAGTAGCCACCCAGACAGGCCAAAAAGATAGAAAGGGGTGGATGACTCGATTTCTAAGGAATTCCCAACCCCTACTAGGTTAAGAAAGTTGGGTGCGTATGGGAAATGTGAGAATGACCCAGGACCTCTATAGTGCCTTGTTCATTGGAATTAACCTCTATTTCAGGTCTAAATATTATTGAATTCTTATATTTTTTTAACATTATCCATAATATATTGAATGATTAAAATAAATCAACATTATATCAAATTTAAAAAATCAAATAAAATGGACACCCATCCAAAGGTGGAAGCATACCCTTACAATGTCCCAATGTCCACAAAGAAAGTAAAATAAATAAATAGGACAAGCACCATAGGTGAAAACGTGTCCCTTACAATAGTCCCAATGTCCTTAAAGTAAATTAAATTATATGAACTTAACAAATGTGGCACCCACGAAGTAGAAACATGCCTTTTACATTGTCATCAAAATCTAAACAATAATAAATAAACATCACTCAATCATCCATTATAAGCAATAAAAGAAAATATAAATTCATCAACAATCACTTAACAATAAATGAAGATTGAATTAACAAAATTAGGGTTCCACCATTATTTTAATTGCAAAATTAGGGTTTTAAATCCTAAAATAAAGCTTAATCATGCAAAACTAGGGTTTTATCCTAAATAGTAGATTGAACATGCAAAACTAGAGTTTTTATCTAAGACTAGAGTCAAAACATGCAAAATTAAGGCTTAATATGCAAGCTAAGATTAAGACATGCAACATTAGGGTTTAAGATGTGAACTACGATTAAAACATGCAAGATTTGGGTTTAAGATGCAAACTAAGATTAAAACATGCAAGATTAGGGTTTTGGAAATATAATTAGGGCTTTGAATGCATAATTAAGATTTAGAGGAAAAAAATAGATCTTATGTTGCACTTTACACCAAATCAAAATAATAAACAAACATATGAGAACTTATAAGATTAAATAATGGTGGTAATTGAATTAAATGGGTTTAGTTAATGAAGAACATGCCTATATCATTGGCTCCACCAAAATAATTTCCTTAATTCGAACCTTGCTCTTAACACCCTAATATCTTCACAGAAGCTAGACCTTGATGATGCTATGGTTTGCACAAATTAAAATAGCTTTTAGTTAATTTAGATAATCCAAAGATTACCTACTGAGTTCACAAGCTTTGGCTACTGTCTCTTTGTTTTCTTTGCTCTCTGACTATTGATTTTTAATTCATTAATTGTGGCCGCTCACTAATGGCTCCCCTAATTGATTGTTTTCTTTTTTTATTTATAAACAACCCTAGGATGTAATCAGGTTTACCAATCCTAAACTTACTAGAAGAGTTCTCTAATTATCCAAATCTTTTTTGAATCTAAATCTAATTAGGATACTAAATTAAGCTATAATTATAGACTCATGTTGAATTTTGCCAAGCCAATTCGATGTGAACTTGGCTCATATCAAATTAGACAATGCCAATTAGGTATACACTTGTGATCATATCGAATTGGGATGTCCAATTCGATATGAGCATAGCTCTATCAAAATTGGATGTCAAACCAAATCGAGTTGGCTTTAACATTGGACCAAACTTAATTTTAATTTTAAAAATTGGACTAGATTTAATTTGGGCCTTTTTATTGAAACCAAACATGATTCAGCCTTTTTAATTAGAAGTAAAATTATACTAGGCCAAGATTAAGAGACTATAATTTTTCCCCTACTTAAACGATCTTGAATTTATTTAGAGAGTGAAAAGCAATGTGCCTTGATAAGTTTAAGCCAATTTTGGATGCTTTGATAGGTTGGGTTCTGGACTTGCAATATTTTGGTTTGGGTTATGGACTTATGAATTGGTTAGAGTCCTGGACCTGTGAATTGGTTTGGATTCTGGACCAGTGAATTAGTTTGAGTTTTAGACCCATGAATGAATTTGGGTTTGGACCAGCAATAAACTAGTTTAAGTTATGGACTCATGAATTAGTTTGGGTTCTAGACCTATGAATTGGTTTGGGTTCTAAACTCATAAGAGACTAGTTTTAGTTTTGGACTCATGAATTGATTTAGGTTCTTGACCCTTAAATTGGTTTGGTTTCTGGACTCGTATGGGGCTAATTTGAGTTCTGGACTCATAAATTGGTCTGGGTTCTAGACCCGTGAATTGGTTTAGGTTTTGGACCCACAAGAGACTTGTTTGAGTTCTGGACTCATGAATTGGTTTGGGTTCTGAACCCATGAATTGGTTTAGGTTGTAGACCCTATGAATTGGTTTGGGTTTTGGACCCATGAATTAGTTTGGGTTCTGGACCCATAAGTTGGTTTGGGCTCTGGACCCTTGAATTGGCTTGGGTTCTAGACTCGTGAATCTGTGCCATCAGGATACTTCAACAAATCAAATATAGGCTAGGGATTACACCATCAGGATACTTTAACAAATCCAATGTAGGTTGGAGTTTGTGTCACCAGGATACTTTAACAAATCCAATGTAGGTTAAAGTTTGTATTGTCAGGATACTTTAATAAATCCAATGTACGCCAAAGTTTATGCCATCAAGATGTTTTAACAAATCCAATGTAGGATGGAGTTTGTGCTGACATGATACTTTAATAAATCCAATATACGCTGAAGGTTGTACCTTCTGGATACTTTAACAAATCTAGTGTAGGCTGATTGATCAGTGTCCATTGTTGTTTCCTTCGGACATGTTTGTCCTTTGGCTGCTTGATGTTGATAGGGAATGCTCGCCCCTCCTTTGCACATGCTCATCCTCTGGTTGATTATTATTGATAGGGCATGCTTGCCTCTCCTTTGAATATTCTTGTCCTTTGACTGATTGTTATTGACAGGGCATGCTCGCCCCTCCTTCGGACATGCTCATCAACTAGCTGCTTGATGTTAACATGATGCATGGATACTTTAATAAATTAAGAAGGACCATATGCCTTTGCAGAAATGGATCTTCATCTTAACTATTCACTCTTAGGGATGGACTTTTGTCTTGCCTCCACTTCAGCTCTTCTAACTGGGTTGATCTTCTATTCTTGGACCTTTGTCCTGATCTTTTGTCTTTTGTATCTTCATTCATTTGAAAGTTTTGTCTTTCTTCTTGTTCCATGCGTTTAATTCTTCGCTTTGCAAAAATTCAACTATTTTTTAGCCCTCACAACTTTTCTTTTCCCCTTACGTGACAAAATATTGAAGGTATGAAAATGTTTTGTACATGCATAAACTCATAAATTGAAAAGAAGAAGTTTTGCCCCATGTGTAGGCTCAAACCAATGCAGGCTCTAACAAATATTTTTATTTTGTCTCATTCTTTTTACAAGCATGCATCTCTTTTTTCTTTTGTAATAACCCTTTCATGCCACTTGATTCCATATCTAATTGTGATTGTTTACTTTATAGGGTATTTGTTGTTCACTTTGATAAAGAATTTGCAATACAAGACAACAAAATATAGTTTGATATGCTCATGTATGCATGATATGCATGAGTGATACTTACAGTGGTTCTATTGACTCATACACTGAGGTGATAAGCCAAAGCAGTCCCATTGGTTCCTTTCAGATGCTTGTTTAAGTCTTGCATTAGAACAACAAAAGACTTCACATATAAGGCTTTTATCTTTAAGATGAAAGCATGAGTAGTGGGGGGCTCAAGCAAGGTATTTAGAGGCATAGGAGATGCCTATTTTAGCCTATAATTCAACACATTAGTTGGTAACTTCTCCATGACCTTGCAAATGATCATTTCATTAGGCCACCTTTACCCAATATGTCATTTGAGGTTCGACAGTGCAACACACTTACCTAAACTTGAAGGCTCGTATGACAAAAAAACATAAAATTTTTAATTTCAAAATCACATTTTGGCTTTGTCAGATTAGTGTCATTATACCTTAGATCTCAATTTTTTAAATTAATATATCTATAACATGACAACTCTAATTACCATACTAAACTTGGGAATCATTTCCATTTAAGCAAGAATTATTGCACTTTAAATAAGCACATACATATTAATTGGCCAAAGATCTTGTTGAGTTTAAATATTGTCTATCTCATATGCATACTTATTCAAAAAGTCTCAAGTAATATACTCCACCTACTAAGAGAGATCAATTGGTCTTTGATAGGCTTGAAATGGGGTCTACAAGGGATATGGGTCATTTTTAAATTAGAATTGATGTAACACTATGGACAAACCTTCACACCACAAACTTTCTATTGGAACCATCTTGTTATATTGCTTCATGAAAAGATAGAGCTTGAATGTTCTTCCGTCTTCTTAGTATAAATCTAGATTTGATCAAGATGATCTTTGCTTTTGCAAAAAGTTTGAAATCCTATTGTTCTTCCCTTTTCTTCTTCTTCTTCTTCTTCTTCTTTTTCTTCTTTTTCTTCGTCTTTCTTTTTCTTCTTTTTCTTTCTTCTTTTTTCTTTTTCTTTTTCTTCTTTTTTTTGGTACACGACACTTCATTATTCTGCCCTTTTCCTCTTTTATGGGACTTTTTAGGATTATTGACTTTGAGCTGTGTTGGCATGAACCAAATAAAAGATGGTCTTTCTTCTATTTGTCTTATTTTGGCTAAGTCTCTATTTGGGTTGGGCCAATTCAAGTGGAAACCTTTTGCTGCTTTAGGTAGATAAAACTCTGTTGGCTTTTAAATTGCCCTTTTGGGTTCTAAATTATTTTTTCTTTCTTCTTTTTCTTCTTTTTATTCATTGTTTTATGGGTCCTAGTTTTAAAAGAGTTGTATTATTTTGTACTATTGTATGCTTCTAACTATGGATGGATGAAGTGGGACGAGTCTGCTTCAATGTGGATGAGTCCTTTGTTACTCTAATATTATCTCAATGATGAAATAGATTTAGGATATTAGGTCTAGTTTAGGTAAACTTCAACTATCCTTATGGTCTTAACTATGCTTCCTTTTTTTATCTTTTGCTTCTTTGGTAACTCAGCGATCATCAGACTTGTTATAAGTATCAAGACAACATTGTATTACCCCTATACCCTATATACATATTGTACATATATAACCCATCTAAATACAATATGCATATAAGACATAAGGATTCCACGTTACAGATCCATTCAAACTTTCCATTATAGTATTTATACAAATATATATATATATAAGAACATAAGAACACTTTAAATTATCAAATCTTATTCTTCAAAAGTAACATTTCCAAAATCATTAAAACTTTTCATTCAATTACATATATACAGTTATACATTATCTTTCCAAAATTTTACTTATATACAAATACATATGGTCAAACTACAAAATAACAAAATGTACATGCATGCACCACCTTCTAGTTGGTTTTTGGCACACCCTCAGTCTTCTCGTGGCACAAATATCTGACTCATAGATCAGCAATCTACTTATCTGCGTGATTCACACAACTACGCTAAGCTTCAAAGCTTAGTGATACATATAAGCAATATATACATACAAATACACAAATACAAATATCACATCCTTATCCATATATATTATACAACAATACAATATTGGGATTCACATCACACTTACACATTGTTACACAATTGGAAATCACATTCCATATTCGTACATGACTATTGGGCTTCACTTCCCACTCACACATCATTGCAATTACTAAGTTGAATTGTCACACTGTCAGTTTCTTGACCCAGCTCTGCTCGAGTCCATTTTCAATTTCAATCAGATGACCTAGCTCTGCTCAGGTCAACCATCATCTCAAACATATGACCCAGCTCTGCTCAGGTCAAGACCTAGGTCAGCTCAAGTCTATTAAGTTATGCACCTCTAAGCCTAGCTCTACTTAGGACCTCTCATGTATATCCAATCAATCTCAACATAATTAGGCAAGTAATGATATATGTTACATGTATATAGCATCACTTTAGCTTATACTTTTCCAGCGATCATCACTATTCATGATCACATCACATTACCAGTTCACACCATTCATACATAGATCACATGCATTACCAATACTCATCTTCCATTTCTTTTGCATTTTCTCACATTCAACTAGGCACATTATCTCATTTCTCATTTTTCTCATTTATTTCAATATCATATCATTTCATCTCATCATTTCAATGTCATATCATCACAATTTATCACATTATATGCAATCTAGCCATTGCCAATGGCTTTTCACAATATCTTTAATGCATGCACAACAAACCACATTACCCAAACACTTCGGATCATATTCACATATTGCACATGTTTCACTTTATACTCAATTTAGCCATTATTAATGGTTTCACAATGCATTAAATGCATGCATGACAAATCACATGTCATAGCACATTGATCATCTCATATTTATCATAATCATTATTCACTTATAACTCACCATATGACTCATCAACATACAAATATGTAGCATAATTAACATATTTTCTCATAATTCTTCAAGTGACACTCAACTTCTACAAACTTTGACTCACCCAGGGACATGGGCGTGTCACTGCCCGTGCCCTTAATGTTGCCTTATAGTAGCTACGGCATGCCCAGGGACATGGGCGTGTCACTACCCGTGTCCTTAATGTTGCCTTATAGTAGCTACAACACACACAAGGACATGGGCGTGTCACAGCTCGTGTCATTAATGCTGCATTACAGTAGCTATGACATGCTCAAGGACATAGGCGTGTCATTGGGCGTGTCAGGCTAAATCTCTGGGTACGCCCATGACATCACAAAAACACACTTTCACTCCATTTCATCAATACAATACTCATATAGCACATAGCAACTCCAACCCATGCTAAATCAAATATGCACAATCTCAAAATCATATATATATAAACTCAAGATCATATATGCAAACCAAAGAAGTTGTATATACAAATTTTTGGTTATTCCAAGCTTACTCTTCTTTACTTAATTCTTATTAATCTAATCACAAAATCATAATAACAAACATCATGTATTTTTTCCATACCATCATCCATATATCAATTCACCCAATCCTCAACTCAACTTTACCAAACCCTTAATCTTTTCCTCAATTCCAACTACTCATCATTATCCTCAACTAACCATATTCACTTCATTTATGTACCAATTCAACATATATATACACTTCAATATATCATTATCATCATATTATTCAATTAATTATCACTTTCTCTCACTAACTATATCATACTTATTATATATAATCCATAAAATAAGCTCAAGAAGAAAGTACTTACTTAAATTACTTGACTATTTTCTTTAATCCCTCTTGAATCTCTTATAAACTTTGATATGTAGCATTAAAAGTCCACTCTTCCCACTCTCTCTCTCTATCTCACGTTGAAAAGAAGAAGAAGAAGAAGAAGGAGAAGAAGAAGAAGAACTTCCCTCTTCTTTATTCATCCTTATCCTTATATAAATAAAATATTATAAATAATTCCACTTTAATTCTCCATCACACATCTTCTTCCTTCCTTTGACTTTATCCTCTTCACTATTATTATTATTATTATTATTATTATTATTATTATTATTATTATTATTATTTAATTAAAATCAACTTTCCATACAATCAATTATACCTCATGTATATGTAGTATATATGTTGGATATATGTATATGTCTTATATATGTCATGTTTGTTTTAAATATTTATAGTACATATATAACATCCATCATAAACATCCATCTCATATTTTCTCTACCCATTACACCCATATGCTCTCCCATATTTACTATTCTAAAATACATTAAAAATCGGGATATTACAAGCATAGGGTAGGTTATTGGGTCATAGGTCAATAAGAAGCAATCGAAAATCGCATGAAGGATCAAAGGGACAAACTAGGGATTAATATTAATAGGATAGATTCTAGTTCTTGGCTCAACGAATAATGCCTAGATCATCTCTCTCTTAAATAAACATAGTTTAATTTCGCCTTGAAATTTCGTCAAAGCATGTTCTAAGATCAACTAAGACCTAAACATAGGTAATTATGCAGGAGCCCTCTAAAAGTAAGCATACACAGCTCAATGCAATAGAATAATTCCCTCACCTAGTAAAGTCATTTAAATCATGAAGCATAAATACACTTATTTAAGAATATCAAGCTAGACTCATCATCAGTTGAGCACCAAGATGAACAAAGACCAACAAAAGAAAAAATAATTTATTTGCAAAAATGTTAATTGAATGACAACAGTTCTAAAAAATTAAAGAAAGAATATGAAATAAAAACTACACAAGCAAAGGGAAGTTTATTGAGTTTGAGTTGAAAAAGCTGCATCTACTTGCGCATCTCAAGGACAAGGATCTTTCCATCATCAATGAGGTTTTGTATTTCATGCCTTAATCTTGAACATCGATTAGTTTTGTGACCAATAACCTAATAGAATTGACATAAAACCTCTCTATCGAAATTGTATAGTAAAGGATTTGGCAAAGGTCGAGAGGTCAAAGGTTGTAATAACCCCTTCTTCTGTAATTTGTTGAAGACCGAAGATAGTGGATTTCCCAATTTTGAGAATTGATGCTTCTTTGTTGGTTCAGTTGTTGCGTTCATCTCAGCTTCTTTTTTTCCCCCTTGATTTTATCCCCCAGACTAATAGTCACTCTTATTACTCCCTTTTCCATTGTAAATGTTCTTTTCTCTTTCCCATTCTTTCAACTGAATAACTGCTTATAGAAGATTCTTGAAATCCCTTATAAGGGTCTGAGCCATTCTTTCTCGGAGATGGGGCAAAGCGCCATTGATTATCATTTATATCTTATCTGACTCATCTTACCTTTTCTTGAGAAGGGCCAACTTATTTCTCCATCTCTTTATATAGTCAACGAAGCCCTCTTTATGCCTCTGCCTAGTACACTCAACCTCCATCAAGGTTACCTCTAAATCAATGTTATACCCATACTATTAGATGAAAGATTCATAAAATAAATTCCAGTCTTTCTGAGTGCTCTCCTCTAAAGTATTGAACCAATTTTGCACCACGGGATCTAAAGATAGCATAAAGTACCTCAGTGTTTGTGCCTTAGTAGCTCTAGTAGACTGTATGGCAGTAATGTATTGCTTAACATGCAAGTGAGGATTTTCTATACCATTGTACTTAGTAAAAGCAGGCATTTTGAACTTGTGTGGGATATTCTCATCCTCCTTAAAAAGCTTATTAATGTCTAAGGCCTCTTCAGTTTTCAGTCTCTTTTTAAACTTCTTTCGAGGTCAACAATGAGTTTTTCAAAATTAGTAAATTTAGCCTTCTCTGCAGCATTCTTCTCTTTCTTGCCTTCTTGTTGGCCTTTGAAGTATGTATTCCAATCATCATCGTCCATCACCATCTTTTCTTCATCAAAGGCTACCTCAGCTACCTTAACCTTTCACTTATCCTTTTACCTTTTGTTACTAGGAGATGCCTCAACAATGTTATTTTCCAATAATGCAACCAATTGACTTCTCACAGTCTCAGCTAGGGGCCCCTTATTTTATTAGTTTTTGTGATAGATTTGTGTCTTGTTTATTATGATAATTATTGTTTTCTTTAGGTATTTTGTTAGTTTTAATATGTTTATTTAGTGTTTTCATTAATTTTGGTAGTTTTAGTTTATTTATGTGTTTATGTCGTTTTTGATCTAGTTTTTAGTACGGTGTTTATGTTTTGTTGGTTATTGTTTATTTACTTCTTGTTTAAAGTTTGTTTGAAGTTTTGTTTTAGGTTAAAAAAAGCCAAGGAAGCAAATTGAAGGAAAAAAGGGGCAGTAGCTGACACAGGCAGAGGACACGGCCAAGTCACTGGCCGTGTCTCATACCAAGTTAAAAAGGAAGATCAAGACACAGAGAGGGACACAAGCAAGGGACACGGCCAAACTTGTGGCCGTGTCCCTCCAAAGATGCTCAAACACGGCCAAGTTGCTCCAACTTGGCCGTGTCTCACTTACATCCAAAGTAAAGAAGAACAATTCTCACAGAAGCAAACACAGGCAAGGGACACGGCCAAGTTACTGGCCGTGTCCCTCCAAAATGGTCCAACACGGCCAAGTCAACCTCCAACACGGCCGTGTCACTCAACCAAAGAAGAAAAGATCAAAAGTAAGCAGTAGTAAACAAAAGCAAGGGACACGACCAAGTCACTAGCCGTGTCCCTCCAATTCACCACCAACACGGCCAAGTCTCATCCATCTTGGCCGTGTCCCTCATGAACCAAAGACGAAGTGGATTTTTAAAGCGGAGGTTTCGTATAAAAGGAAAAAGAGAGTTAGGGTTTGGGGTTGTTGAGATTTTGAGAGCGTTTTTAGCCGTCAAAGGCAGTTTAGGTTTTAATAACTTTGTTTTCTTTGATTTTTGATTACACTTTGGATTAAACTAGCTTAGATTAGATTGTTCTAGCCATTGATACATCCTTCTTGCAAGATTTGAACAAGAGATTCTTCAGAAGCTTCAAGGAGTTTGTAATTTGGTTTTGTTCTTGAACTTTATCTCTTTATTTTCATTGGAATTGTATTTATGGATATTATCATGTCTGAATTGATTTCTTTGAATATTAATGAGATGAGTATGTTTGATAGCATTATGAACTAATTTGATCAAGTCTAGGGTTTGTATGGATCTGCTATGATTGTATGAATTGGTTATTCTCTTAGCTAATAATTTCTTTAGCCTTGATTGAATGGAATATTGTTAATGTATAATTGATTGGCCACCAATTATGTGTTTTAGGTATTAGATGATGGATTGAGAGATGAAGTCTAATGCTGGAACAATTCAATTAGGGACTTAGGTGAATTAGAGATATAACCTAATAAAAAGATTATTTCAATTATAACAAGATTATTTGAAAGAGGTTTGAATGTGAGAGCTTATTTCCTTGACTCGATTAATTGAGTTGTTTGAGATTTAATCTTTGAAATTAAATTAGTTAAGAGGAATAACCGTTCATACATATAAGTAGTAGAGAAGTGCAAACCCTAGACCTTTCTATCAAGTGAATCAAAACATCAACTTAATTTACTTTTATTCGTTTTAAACTTCAATCAATCTTCTTCATTAGTTAACAATTTAAATTTTTTCATTACTTGTTATTCATAATCTGATAATCAATTAGCCACTTTAGCTTCCTTGTGAGACGACCTTGGGGCGATCACCTTTGCTACAGCTACCTCGTATACTTCCGAGTGACGCTTTGTAGTAGAGTTAATTCGAGCGCAACACCCCTTCAATTCTTCCATCTTGGAGTTGAGGGCATCATTCACTAGCTTCTGAACTTGCTCAAGATTCATTTCTTTTGGTGTGAAGTTGATTGAATTCACACTAGACTCTGAGTCATAGGTCAAGTTGTTATAAGCTCTTAAAATATTATACTTCAGGTCTGTGAGTCAGAAAGGATCAATGCAATGTAATGCAATACATGTATGCATGTATGCACATGTAACAAACAAATAAAAAGAATTAGAATGTTCCTTCTAAACTTATATCACCCACACATGAATGGCGAGTCTATTTTTCTAGGTACATGGTCAATAAAACATCAACATGGGATATTTTATTTTTGAAAGATCTACTTAGACGAATTAAATAATAATTGTCTTTTCAAATACAGAAATCAGTCCATGGTAATTCCCACTCATTAAACCTTAATATATAGAATCAACTGAAAAAATAGCTTTTTTGCTATATTATGGATTAAAACTAAATCAAAGGGTTTATCATACATAGATTTCTCAATTGGAAATAGGCAATTAATGATCTATGCCATAAATAAGCCTATGACTAACAACTCTTAGTATAAATTAGGCCCACAATTAATTTTAATATTCCATAATTCACCCAACAAGTTGCAAGCCCATTTAAGAAAATGTTGTAATAAAAATTTGAACTTAGGTCATGAAGTGAACAATAGTCTTAAGCCCATCTTTAAAATATTTCCAAGCCTATTGTAAAAAGGTTTGTTTAAAAAATAATTTTGGGCTTTCTGTTTGGGCCATGAGGAAGAAAATAAATTTTTACCCATCTTAGAAAATGTTTTATGCCCATTGTCCATTTCAAAATAACTTTAGTCTCTTGGGCTTAAAAGAATAAAATTATTTTTTGCTTACACCATAAATATGTCATATTAGGAAAAAGCAAATCAAATGGGCCATAACTCAAAATCAAGATGTGTTAATCCTAGTCAAACAATAAGTATTTGGGGTCAACCTAAGGAAAGTTATTAGGCAACCTACATGGGCTTTAGTATTTTGGATGAAAAGCTTAGGTTCTCATAGCAAGTATATACCTACAAGTACAAGGCTATGAGTGGTTATGCAGTGCTTGATCTTCATATCTTGAGTGAAAGTGTGGTATCCCTTATACAACATAACACGGGTTACATAAGGCATCCTAACTCACACAATGCAATCTAAGTGATGCAATGGATATTATCATAATAAGAAAGAATAAAATAACATAAAGACCATTGGAATCAACTTCTCTTATTCCTAGAGGAGTTGCAACTATGAGCAATAATTTTTGCCCCCACTCTTAGTGGAATATTTCTTACGACTTCAGTACTGTTAGGCTCTGGGCATTAGAGAACATGGGCCTAAACCTGGAGAATATGAATCGCCACTCTTATGGGCTGGGAAGATAGAAAGGTGTGGATGACTCAATTACTAAGGAATCCCAACCCTACTAGGTTCAAAAAGTTGGGTACGCATGAGGAAAGTGAGAACAACACTCCCATAGTGCCTGGTTCATTGGAATCAGCCATCTTTTCTAGTCTAAATATTATTGAATTCTTAGATTATTACAACATTATCCATAATACATGCAATGATCAAAATAAATCAACATCATATTAAATTAAACAAATCAAATAAAATGGGCACCCATCCAAAGGTGGAAACATGCCCTTATAATGTCCCAATATCCACGAAGAAAGTAAAATAAATAAAATAGGACACCTACCATAAGCGAAAACATGTCCCTTACAATAGTCCAATTGTCCTTTAAATAAATTAAATTACATGAACTTAACAAATATGGCACCCACGAAGTGAAAATATGTCTTTTACATTGTTTTAAAATCCAAACAATGATAAATAAACATCACTCAATCATCCATTATGAGCAAAAAGAAATCAAAATTCATTAACCATCATGTAAAAATAAATCAAGATTGAATTAACAAAATTAGGGCTCTACCATTAAATTAGGGTTTTCATTGTAAAATTCGGGTTTTGAATCCTAAACTAAAGCTTAATCTTGCAAAACTAGGGTTTTATCCTAAATCTTGGATTGAACATGTAAAACTAGGGTTTTATCTAAGACTAGAGTTAATACATGCCAAATTAAGGCTTAATATGCAAGCTAAGATTAAGACGTGCAACATTAGGGTTTAAGATGAAAACTGTGATTAAAACATGCAAGATTAGGGTTTAAGATGCAAACTAAGATTAAAACATGCAAGATTAGGGTTTTGGACATACAATTAGGGCTTTGAATGCATAATTAAGATTTAGAATAGAAATTTAGTTCTTATGTTGCACTTTAAGCCAAAATAATAAACCAATATACAAAGAACTTACAAGATTAAATAATGGTGTTAATTGAATTAAATGGATTTAGTTAATGTAGAACATACCTACATCGTTGGCTCCACCAAAATAAATTTCTTAATCCAAACCTTGTTTCAAACAACCCAATATCTTAATAGAAGCTAGACCTTGATGGTGTTATGGTTTGCCCAAATTAAAATAGCTTTTGGTTGAGTCAAGTAATTTGAAGATTACCTACTAAGTTCACAAGCTTTGGCCACTATCTCTTTGTTTGCTTTGCTCTCTGACAATTGCTTTTTTAATTCATTAATTGTGGTAGCTCGCTGATGGCTCCCCTAATTACTTATTTTCTTTTGTATTTATGGGTAGCCCTAGGATTTAATCAAGTTTACTAATCCTAAACCTACTAGAAGAGTTCTTTGATTATCCAAATCTTTTTGAACTTAAACCTAATTAGGATATCGTATTAAGTTGTAATTATGGACTCATGCTGAATTCAGCCTACCCAATTCGATGTGAACTTAGCTCATACTAGGCCAAACTTAAGGGTTTATAGAGTTGTGTAAAATAAAGCATACATTGATTTAAAGTAGTTTATGTTATCAAAGTATGTATTACTAGGCTTTTGAGTTTATTGCAATTGGTTACATCACGTAGGTGGTAGAAGTTCAAAGTAGGTCTGGGCTTGAGATTGATCTTGAAGGTAGAAGTTTTGGTGCAATAAGACCAACTTAGTTTGTGCTGCATTCGTGTATAACTTTATTTTCTATAAACTTTTTTTGTTGTATAATATAATGTATAACATATGTATATTAATCATGTTATAAGGATTATTATATTATTAGCATATATCTATACACTCGTGATGAATGTTTATTATAAATATGAAATTTTTTTATGTATGTTGAGGAGAGGAAGATGGTTTTGGAATGAAAGAGGGTTGTTATATTGGGAGTGTATTCTTCTACTACAAGTTGTGAAATTTGTTAATTGGGAATCTATGAAATTACAAATAAAATCCTAGCGAATTATTTTTAGAGATTTTTAAATAAAATTTACTAAAATACTAAACTTATACACATGGTTCTTATAATTATTTATTAATGTATTTATTATTATTATTGATATGGTATTGTAGCATTCTTGTATTTTGTATACATATTTTATATATTCATGGTGTATGTATTATTCATACATACGGTATAAGAGTATTATAGGAGTAGCATAAGGGATGAAGTTTTGTCAAAAGGGGCCTTTCAAGCTAGATAAAAAATGAAAGCCATCTTTAAAAGGGAGTAAGAAACAAGAGTATGACAAGGCTGGAAAAAGCAAAGGAGCTAGAGGTTCAACATATGGTTGAAATAAATCATAATTCCTAATATGTAATTTATGGCAAGAAAAAGACTGTAGATAATGACTAAGAAAAAGACGGTAGATACAAGGGAAAGACTCCTATTCAATGTAGATTTTGCAATAAATATTGAGAAGAATTGCATAATAAAGAAAATGGGTGAGCATAACAACCGCAACAACAAGCTAATTTTATTGATGAACAAGAAGATAATGAATGTGACAAGTTGTGTAATGGTCAAGATTTTAAACATGGAACTTTTTAACTAATATTGATAATTAATAATGTATAGTGATAAAAGTAATATGGATAAATGCTATAAGCAGAGAATAGTGAATAGTAAATCTCAAAATTTATTGAAGAAATTATTTTTACTGTTTTACGGGAATAAAACTCGATTTAGAATCAATGGTTAAGAATGAGGGTGCACCATAGTAATTATGAGCATTCCCTCACTTGATTAAACTATATATATATGTGTATATGTGTGTGTAGAGTATTCTTCTCCTTTCTCCCATCTTCCATGCCATCTACCACCACCATCATCATCTTCTCTATTTTCTTCTTCCTTTCATAAAAGAATCAAGGGAAAATATATCTTTTCCAATAATCTTTTTAAGAGAATTAGTTAGAGTAGGTGAGATTATCAACAAGTGATCAAAGAAAAAAAGGAAAAAGAGAGAAAAAGAGGGATTGTGAAGGAGGTATGTGCTTATGTACTATAATTTGCAAATATATGAATTTTTATGAGTTTTAATGTTTGAATTGATTGATTGAGTTATTTATAATAAAATATTTCTTGAAAGTATTGATTAACTAGATTGATGAGTGAAAAATAACTTTTATGTGATGAGTTTGATTCTTAATTCAACCCTTATGAGAATTGGGTGGTTTGATGTTATTTTTATCCATATGAGATGGTTGAAAGTTTGATTAAGTGAAGTTTTATTAAATTATTTGATATGAACTCTTTTTATGTCAAAAATTTGGTTTTGATATAGTTTTTTACTTAGATCTTCAATATATTTGTGTTTAATGAAGATAAAATGCAAAATACATGATTTTGGGATGCCATGGGCATGGCTTAAAGGTGCCATGGGCATGGTATAGAAGTCAATACTGCTGGAGGAAGAATTACTCCAAAAACATACCCAAAACCAATGCCACGGGCTTGGCAATTGAGTGCCATGACCATGGGGTTGAGAGTGAGGCTGTTTCTTTAGAAATTTTGATAAAACTGAGCCATTTTGAATGTTAAAGCTATGACCCTTGAATGCCACGATCGTGGAGGTCTACAAAGGCATTTGACAGCTTCATTTTGTATCCCACGGGTGTGAGGTCGAGATGCCAAGGTTGTGGGGTACATGGATGATGTTTTTGGCTTATATTTTGTGATATACGGGCCTAGTATGAGGCTATTATGTTTATGTTTCTTACTTTTGTGTTGAGAATTCATGTGTATGTGTTAAAAGTATGGAAAAGAGTGATAAACTTTAGATACATGACAAATATATATCATACTACATGTTGATAAAAGTATTGTACCATTGAAATGATATAAACAATTCAGTGCTAATTAAAACTAATGAATTGCCCAAATCATACTGATTTTAGATCTAGCTTTGGATTGAATGGCTAACCAGAGAAAGGATAGCCATAGTGATAGTGGGCACCTCGTGCCGTTAATGGACATATTGTGTTATTAATGATAGTGGGCATAATTGTCATTATACATTCTTGAGATTTGGCATTAAAATTGCTACACTAATATGCTATCCAAACCTATAATCTGAGTTCAGTATGTATGGGCATATTTAATGAAGATATCTAAATTGAAAATATATGTGAATATGATAGTTGTGAATAATAGAAGAAGTGCAAAATAATAATATAAGTCAATTACTTGAAATTGACTTAATGTGTTACAATGTGAAAGTAATTGGTAATATATATATTAATGTTTACAAGTGAAAGTTCTAATGCACAGAATAGAAATGTTATGCTCAAGTTATTAAATTAATCAATAACTTTATAAGTTTTGTAATGATTATAAGATACAAAGTGCCCCAAAGTATAGTACTAAATTTAAGTGCTGAAAATTATAGATTGAATAAAGTTATCCTATATGTAAAATTGAAATTTAAAGACTTACTGAAAAACAAAATAAGCGTATTGTGAACTATGTTAACAAATGAGAAAGCAAGTCTTAAATAAAATGATTCAGAAAGAGAAAAGTTGCAATACCGAAAGCATAGTATAGCATGATAACTTTTATAAAGTTAAAGTTATTATTTTGTGTAATCAAAATATTATATTGATTTGTTATTGAAAATAGTTAATATATTGAAATATTTCTTAAAACTAAGTGTTATTATTATATTTCCATAAGTATTTTTCTTTAATATTAAGTGACAAAATATATTTATACAAGCATCACTAAGCTTTGCTTAGTGTGTTAGAATTATTTTTTGACAAGCAAGCATTAGGACATCGGAGCAAGTTAAGAAGTGGAATTAAGAATCTTAGGAAATTACCTATAGTACATATAGAGATCTTTTGTATATTGTACTCATAAGTTATGAAATGTATATATATAATTTAGTTTGGCTATTAGAGAGATTGTACAAATTTGTAAACATGAAAGGAATATATGTATTTAGAGGATTAAGATTGAGATTCTAGTGAATGATTATCAAATAATGGAATGTATTATATATTCATTTGATTTGACAAACTTATGATAGTTATCTGGTTTATAATTAGCATTTTCATTATTGGAGATTGGTCTAAATGTTAGACTTATAAGTGTTATATTATACAGATTGTATTATTATTTGAAAATTTTTGTTAGTTGGAAAAGAACTTTGTAAATGAATTGATTTGAGTACTGACAGTATATCAAGTAATATTGTTTGGTAGTTCTAATGAGAATTGTCAGGGGATGTTACAAGTTGTTCATGGTGTCACAATTTAATCATAATAGAAATGAGAAGATTTAGCTTATTAATAGTTGCTACACCAGTCACATGGCAATGGATAAATGTTTATTCAACAATTTATACATGAGTGTGAAGACAAGGGTGAAACTTAGAGATGGAAAATTAGTTCAAGCTAAAGGAAAGGGTTGTATAGTTGTGCATAAACAACATGGTACAAAATACATTGATGATGTGCTTTTCATACCATGTTTGGCACAAAATCTACTTAGTGTAGCTCAAATGCTTGCAAACGGTTATTCCTTGTCATTTATGGGCAAATTTTGCAGTATTTATGACTCTTAAGAATGCTTAATTGCTAAAGTAGTTATGGTGGATAGAAGTTTCCCTTTGAATTAGAGAATGTAATTGATCGTGCAAATTATGTTGAAAATGATGAATCCATACTATGTCATAAAAGGTATGGACATTTGAATCTTACTGCAATAAGGAGTATGCAGCAAAAAGGTTTAACTAGAGATTTCCCAAAAATCACAGTTGTGAATGAAATTTGCAAATCATGTCTATTTGGCAAGATGCAGAGAAAGCCATTTCCAGTAAAAGCATTATGGAGAGCCAAGGAGAGGAGCACAAATTCCTTGAATGACAACAAGTATTTTGTGCTTTTCATTGATAATTTCTTAAGAATGACCTGGGTTTACTTCTTAAGAAACTAAGGGGAAGTATTCCTAGTGTTTAAGAATTTTCAAATAATGGTTGAGAAGCAAAGCGGATGTGTATTGAAGCTTCTAAGGTTAGATAATGGAAAAGAGTATACTTTAAGTGATTTTAGCAGATTTTGTGATTAAATGGGCATTAAACATCAGCTAAAAGTTAGTTATTTTCCTCAATAAAATGGCATTTCTGAGAGGAAGAATGAAACTGTGGTTGAAATGGGCAGATGTATGTTGTCCGAGAAGAAGTTGCCACTCAAATTTTAGGCTGAAACTGTTAATACTTTAGCGTATTTGCTGAATCGGTTGCCAACAAAGGCAGTAAGTGGAAAAAGACTTGTTAAAGCATGGTCTGGTGTCAAACCAATAGCCAAGCACTTGAGACCATTTAGTCCTTGTGCTATATTCATGTGCCAGTAGTGAAGAGGCCTAAGTTGCAGCAGAAGGTAGAATATGGGATTTTCTTAGGTTATTAGACTATTTTCAAAGGTTACATGTTATTTAATTTGCAAATTCAGAAATTTTCAACTAATAGATATGTTATTGTGGATGAATCTTAACATTAGGTGTAACATCCCCGAACAATTCTCATTAGAACTATCAGAGAATGTTACTCAATATAATGTTAGTACTCTAATCAATTCATTAACAAAGTTCCCTTTCAAAATGCAACTAACAAAAATATTCAAATAATACAATCTGTATAATATAACACTTATAAATCCAACATTTAAACCAATCTCCAATATCGTCACTAATCCAAATATTAATTATAAATCAGATAATCATCATAAGTTTTTCAATCCAAAATAAATATATAATGCATTCCATTATTTGATAATCATTCACTAGAATCTCAAACTTCATCCTCTAAATACATATATTCCTTTCATGTTTATAAATTTGTATAATCTCTCAAATAGACAAATTAAATTGTATTTATACATTTCATAACTTATGAGTAAAATATACAAAAGATATCTATATATACTATAGATAATTTATGAGATCCTTAATTCCACTGCTTAACTTGCTCGAATGACATGATACCTGCGTGTCAAAATAATTCTAACACGCTAAGTGTTTGGATCAATTTTGTATATAATTTCTATGATGTTTTTATTGATTTTAAGTTAATTTTCATGTTAATTTGCACTTAAGTTTGTTTGAAGTTGTTGATTTAGGTTGAGGTCCAATTGATGGAGCTTTAACTAAAATTTGATGGAGCCTTGTTGGAGAAAATATCTGACACGGCCAAGCTAGACATGGCTTGGTCGTGTCTCTCATCAAAAGCAAAGAGGTCAAGGACAAGGCAGGACACGGCCAGGACAAACCAAGCTTGGCCGTGTCCTTCAAACTAAAATTGGGCAGAAGCTGACACTGGCATGAGACATGGCCAAGCCACTGGCCGTGTCTCACCTAAGGAACAAAAGCAAAGAATGAAAAGAAGGAAGCAGAAAGAGACACCCTCACAAGACACGGCCAAGCCACTGGCCGTGTCACATGACACGGCCAGGAGCTTGGCCGTGTCACCTCTTGAGAAGAGTAGAAAGAGGGGAGGCAGCAATGGACAGGGCCAGCAAGCTTGGCCGTGTACTAAGAAAAGTGAGAGACATGGCCAGGAGCTTAGCTGTGTCACCCTTGTTCACCCTTGATATGTTTGAATTATTTTGCTCGAGGTGTGGACAAGTGGGGGACAAAAAGGATAAAAAGGAGTGAAAGGTGGATGGATTTATGGAGGAAATATTAAACAAAGAAAAAATAGGAGACAAAGAGTGAGTGGGTGTCTTAAAATATTAAAAAGAGTGGAAGTGGAGGAGCATGGGAGGAAGAGACATCTTGGATATTTGGTAGTGGACATTCTCTACACACATCATCTTCTTCCTTGGTTCTTGCTTAGGAGAGGAAGACACCATTCTCACCATCTTCATTCACCATTTTCTTCCATAAATAAGAACAAAGACAATTCTTGGGATCGAAGTGAGTTAGAAAGTTCTTGAGGATTAGGGTTTAAAGAGGCTTGATTGAAGAGTTGTAAGCTTGAGAGAGTTATCATTCATCCTTCAAGAAGAGATCCATTGATTCAAGAGAGCATGGAAGTTCCTCATCACACATCAAAGAGGGAGCTACAAAAGAGACAAGGAGTCCAACTCTTAGCATCTTCAAAAGGGGGTTTTCAAACTCTTTCTTTTAATCCATTTCTTTATTGTTGTTGTTGTATTAAGAACATTAATATTGCAATGAATAATTTTGATTTGGTTTATATTGAAATGAATATTTGTTTAAAGTTGATGATGAGCTAATTTACTCATGCCTTGGGTTGTAGTAGATTTGATTAAATGACTTGATTTGATGATTCCATTAATATACCTTGTTATTGGTTGATTGCATTGTAATTAAGGGTAGATTGATAGATTGGCCACCTATTGATTACTTAATATTGAATGACAGACTGAGAGGTGAAGTTTGATATCAAAACTATGCAATTGACTACCCTAAGAATGAATTAGAAATAAAAGTTCTAGGGTTTTATTAATTTGCTAATGTAAAATAATTAGTTGTTGTTAATTCATGAATGTGAAAACTAATGAATTGGTAATTGACTAATTAACCTTAAGGAACAAATTAATTTACAAAGTTATATTAATGGATAATTTGAGAATTAAACATTTGATTAAATGGACCTACAACCCTAGGCATCATTTCCATAATTGAATTTATCTTGCGCAACATCACTCGTTTTCACTTTTAAAGTTAATTAAAATTCGCCAATCCAATCACACACACAATTTTATTATTTCATGTTAATCGAACTATTACAAGCAATTCCTTCCTTATGAGATGACCTTGAGGCAATCACCATTGCTGCAATAGCCTCGTATACTTGCGAGTGTCTCTTGTAGTAGTATTAATTAGAGCGCAATAAGTTTTTAGCGCCGTTGCCGGGGAAGGTAATTTTTGTTAATCGTTTGATTCTTTTATTTTATTTATTAAATTGTTTAAAGTGTTTCTTTTTGAATTGCTTAGGTGATTTATGCACGGACGAAGGTATCAAGGAAATAAACTTCCTCCATTTATAAATAATATCCATAGACCTCCAAGACTAGAGGGACCGAATCCTATTGAGCAAGAAAGGGAAGATACTGACGAGCAGCTTGAAGAGAACATAGAAATAGAGATGGGTGATGCACAAGAACCACCTATGAATGAGTTTGGCCGACCGATCATCAGAGTGACCACATCTTGTATCTGGTTGAGCAATGTAGTGAGAAATTATGAACTAAAAAATATTCACTATAGTATGCTGCCATCCTTCCATGGATTGCCGAATGAAGATCCTCTCAACTTCATTTGAGAATTTTACTAAACATTGCATACATTCCTTTTGCAAGCACTATCAGAAGACAAACTCAAGATGAGATGTTTCCCATATAGTTTGAAAGACAGAGCAAAAGCGTGGTTGATGACTTTACCGGAGAATTCCTTAACCACATGGACCGAGGTTTACAACAAAATTTTGGAAAAATTTTATTCACACCAAAAGACCAAGGAGCTTAAGGGGAGTATTGCAAATTTAACCCAATTTGATGGAGAATCATTTCATGAGGCATGGGATCACTTCAAATCTTTATTGTTTTAGTGCCCTCATCATTACTATCCACAACAGTTGCTTAATCAATTCTTCTATGATGGGCTAAATCAATAATGTCAAAACACAGTGGATAATGCAGCAGCGGGAGCAATGGGTGAAAGGACAGCTGCAGAAACGGTTGCATTATTCAAAATGTTGGGAGCAAATTCCCAACAAAAGAGTATTAGGGAAAGGAGAAGAGGAGCACATGAGATAAGTACAAACTCAGATATGGCAAGGCAAATTGCAGAATTTACAAGACAAGTAAAATTATTGAATGCAAGAGGAAACTTGTCGGGACCAAGCGAAGAGTCATGCGCATCATGTTGTCTTGTAGGCCATCAAGCAAATGAGTGCCCTTCAAATTTTGATCCATTTCAAGAAGGGTAAGAAGAAGCTTTTGCTTTTGAAGGGTTCAAACAAAGGGGTAGGAATGACCCATAATCAAATTCTTATAACCCCGGCTGGAGGAATCACCCTAATTTTTCATGGAAGAATTGTCATGACCGGCCATAGCAGGTATGTACAGTAATTACGTGTACAGTATTCACACGTGCTGACAAAGTAGGCATGCTAAAGAGACCCGGCTAACCCTAGACCGTTAAGCTATAATTCATTAAAGGACCGGGGTTAAACGTGCGTAACTAATGGTGATGGGTGACCAGTCTGGGTAGTCTTAATAATGTATGTGATAGTATAATGAAATGGAAACTAGAGAAAAGCCGGGTAAAAACTGTGAACTGTGACTTTCTTCGGAAATGCCCCATTAGAGAGAAACGAAGACACGTAGACTAGGGGCATTTTGGTCATTATTAATTAAAATTTATACATGAATCGAAAGTAGGAAATATACACACGAGTGCGTAGACGATGTCGAGGGGTTGAATATGAAATGATCGTCAGTAGAAACGGAGCCCGGGCAAACCCGAGCAAAGAAAGGACCTAAAGGGTTGTAAAAAGTCGAGGGCTTATTCGTAATTTTTCAAAACAACTTGGAAACCTAAAATAGACCTTAAAAATGGAAAGTAGAGGTCGAGAGGGTCAAAACCATATGTGGTTCACTTCTTGGAACCACACGGTTTAAAAGTTACAGACAATCAATCGCCGAAGGGTATTTTGGTCTTTTCACATCCTAAATCATAAAATTACACAAAGGGAAGAAGAGGGGCCCAAAATATGATTAAAAGAAAGCCTAATGGATTGGATCTTAAATAAATAAAAGAGAGAGACAATTGTACCAATGAAAAATGGCCATTTTGCCTTAAAGTGGACCAATTGGAATTAAGCATTTGTCTTAACACATTATTAGCCAAATTGGGCAGCTATTTGGACCAAAAACACATGAAAGAAGAAAGAAAAAACTCCCTCTTGAGAAGTAGGGTCGTCCAAGCCATAGGAGAAGGAAGAAAGGTGGTGATTTTCAAGTTTTAAGGTTTATTATCAAAGGTTTTGGTGGAATCCAAGGTCCTAAACTAAGGTAAGTTCATTTCTAATCCTAATTTCAAGTTTTAATGAGTAATTTGAGAGATTAAAATTAGGGTTCTTATGGTGGATTTGGGGAAAACTTAAGTAGTGATGATATTAATTAATTAAATGGAAGAATTAAGGTTTCTAAGGTTTAATAAGGTTAGATTAGGACTTAATTTGAAAAGAAATGGAAGGGTAGTGCATGTTCTAAATTTCTAGGGTTTATGGTTGAGGTTGTGTTGTGAAATTTTTGTAGGCAAGGGTGGAAATAAGGAGAAGGAAGAGCTTGAAAGAGAAGGGAAAGCAAAAGGAAATTAAAATACAAGGTTTGGCACTTTACCTTGGAAGAATTAAATTTTCTATCATTTTCTTGCCAAAAATTTATCTATGGAACTTTTGCTATGGATGCCTAAATGTGTTGTTTGAGTTTGAATTCAATTGTTGAGTGGTATTTTTGAATCCATGTGGTGATTGGGTTGTTTAAATTCAAATGAAATCTAATGTTTTCAATGATTTTGGTAAAAGAGTTTATGAACTCCATTTAGTCCAAATTGATTTAAATAATTAAGTTATTTTAAAAGGGAAGTGTCTAAGTCTTCGTTACATTATTAGGGAAGCTTTGAAATGGGTTTAGAACAAAAAAAATAAACAATTTTGCACCAAATGCAAGTGGGGGCCGAATTGATGCCCTTTGGGAGCCAATTCTGGACCCAACTTTGGGCAGCCGATTGAGGCAGCAAACGATGGAATTTTTTGACGAAATTTTACATGCAATAGTCAACATACGAAATAAGTTTCTTGTAAAATTTCAGCCAAAAATAAGATCATTTACCTGGTCAAATGCATGACTGAAATTGACTGAAATTTAGACGAAAACCAGATTTTACTATTCATATGGTCATGCCATTTGCGTTGCCGATTTTACGCGCCGTGTTACTATTATTTTGGTCATTTTTGGGAATTTTTATAATGTGATTTGAAGTGTTGGAAATGACTGGGAATGGTGGTAAACACTTGGAAGTGAAACGGCCTTTAGCCACAGAGTTAATACACAGCGAAATGGCATGACTTGATAAAAATGAAAAGGGATGTGCAAATCATTTGAAAATTTGTGGAAATTTTGGATTTGAATTTTAAACCCTTATGCTTTACTTGGTGGTTGAACTTGGTAGATAAGGGTATAGTACACTATACTAACTTATGCAGTACTGCTTGATATTGTGATTGAATTGTTATGATCTGAACTCAATGGTGAGGGCCATTGGGGCCAATGGTGAGGGCCATTGGTTATAGGATGGTGAGGACCATTCCTGTGAATTGATATCGGCAGTGAGGGCCACCTGTGTTACAGTGATGAGGGCCACTGCCTTATCGCTGTGGTTCTACTTTTACCAGTAGAGCAAAAATTTACAAACTATGACACGACTATTTTATGGCATAAGTTGAATTGTGAATATTTTACAATTTTAGTTGAAATCTTTTGAAAAACTTGAAATTCTTTTTCGGGAAGTACGTTTTTATTTCATTGAAGTGAGCTTTATATTTTATTTCTTATAGTATTTAACATGCATATATTTTATTGCCTTGCTTGTACAAATACTCTTTACTTTTATTTCCATTGGTAAAGTACCCACTGAGCGACATTGCTCAGCGAGTTAAGTTTTCCTTGACTCGTAGGTTCGGAGCAGTAGCTAACTCTTAGGAAGCGATGACCAGACCCACAGCATCACAGGGTCGATCTCCTAGTTTCCATTTTGAGTTAACTAGTTGTGACATGTATATATATATATAAGATTGAGAATTACTATGTTATACTGTACGTTAGTAGTATGTTATAATAATAAACCTCTACTTTATTTTGTACTAGAAGTGTGAATTCTTCTTGCAGGTTTGTAGTTGAGATTATAAGGGGGATTCATTGGGAGTGTATTGAGACTAATTGTGTTCGCATTGGTTTGTGTAAAAATGTTTTCAAAAAATCAGAAAAACCAGTTTTGTCGACACTTGGGACCCAATTTCTAGAGGAACCTCTGGCCAAATTTCTGTAAAAATCAGAACTAAAATTTGACTAAGTAAAATTGGTAGCAACATTAGGTTAGTGTGGTGCCTCTACTCGGCTTACACACGTAGGCTGGGAAGGGGTGTTACAATTTTTGGTATCAGAACTCCGGTTTAGCCGGTCCTGGGTAGTTAGTTGAACTAAACCTTAAATGTATGACACATAGGGTTAGGTGAGGGGTTCTAAATATGTAACTATACATGTGTGTAGTATTGTTAGTTATGTTATTCTAATTATAATAGGAGTAATTATGGATGATGGAAATAATGAGATGAGGGAGCTGAGGATGGAAGTAGAGAGGCTAAAGCAGATAGTGCAGCAGCAAGATGATACCATAGATATCCTGGCAGATCGAAGTCTACAGGATTGTGAAGACCTGAGATTAGCACATGAGATGATTATCTCCTTGAGGAGAGACGTGCTGATGTTAAAGGAGGACAGACTTAGTCATAGAGTGGAGTTTGATAGTGCCTGTAGGAGTCTCGGGGTAGCACATAAAGAGATCCGTGCTTTGTAGGAGAGGGTCCAGGAGCTAGACCAACACTTACCTGGTGAAGCATCGCATGACCCAGAGTTTGATCCTGAGATAGAAGAGTATTTGTCTGAAAGTGCCACCTCACCTAGGGCACCTACTCACTGACCTTCAAGATGTGTTGCTTTTTGGAGGTTCTTTTGGTTATGTACATATGTGACATCGGGGTATCGTGTAGATATTGTATGGTAGTATGACATGATGATATAGTAGTAAGGAGTCCTAAATTTTGGAATGTACATAAGGGCTTCCTAGTAATGTAAATACTTTTGCTTGGAAATAAATAAAAGCTTTGTTGTATATGTGTTATTTAAGAATTTTATATTTATATACATGCCACCTAGGGTAATATAATGTTGTTGGTCTGGGTCGTTACTGATGATGGGATTGTATACGTTTTGCTCTATTCTTTAGATGTCGCAAGTAGCACAGCATGATATAGAGGAGGAGGTCGAGTCTCAGGCCTCCTGAATTGTAGAAACGCATGTATCAGAGACACCTGCATCTGAGCAACCACCAGCTGATGCTCCTATCCCCAACGAAATGTTGCAACAAATGGCTGCCGTATTACGGCAGATAGCCGGCGTCGCCCCAGCACCACCACCAGTGCCAGTACCCACACCAGTACCTGCTGTGGGAGGGAAAAGGAAACCCCCGATCGAAAAGATAAGAAAGTTCAGAGCGAAGGAGTTTAGGGCCCGAAGGGATGATGATTCTTCTATAGCCGAGTATTAGCTGGAAGGAATGGTACGAGCCTTAGATCAGTTACAGTGTACTCCAGAGGAGCGAGTTGTGTGCGCTACTTCCTTGTTAGTGGAAGAAGCATATGTCTGGTGGGACACAATCCAACAACGAGTTCCACCAGAGCAGAGGACATGGGACTTTTTTGTGAGAGAATTTAAGAGAAAGTTTATTTCTGAAGCATATCTCAACGCCAGGAGGAAAGAGTTTCTAAACTTGAAGCAGGGGTGAATGACAATGGCAGAGTACGAAAGGGATTTCACCAGATTAAGCAGGTATGCTAAGAAAGCGATAGAAGATGAGGAAGATCGATGTAAACAATTCTTAGACGGATTGAATAATGAGATTAAGGTGCAGCTGATTGCTGCTCATATTAAGGAATTTTCTGTGTTAGTCACCTGAGCTATTGAAGTGGAGCAGTGTCAGTCTGATGAGCAGAATAGAAGACAAAAGATGAAACAGAAGAGAGATACCCAAAACTATTCGGGAAACTACCAATCATCAAGGAAGCGATTCTGAGGCAGTGGTTCCACGGGAGGCGGTCAACGTCGGGTTATAGTCAGGGATCGAATCACAGTGGCCCAAGTCAAGTCACCTCAGTCGCTAGTACCAGACGATTTGGAAGAGGGCAAGGAAGAGGATTCAACCGAAGCGGAGGTAACTTTTCTACCAGTCCGAGAGGTAATGAAGGAGAAAATACTAATCCACACTGTGATCAATGCGGACGCCGCCACACGGGAGAATGTTGGGGTCAGACATTTGTATGCTACATATGTGGATCTTTAGACCACCTTATGCGAGAGTGTCCCCAGCAAATGTAGAATATACCTAGGGAGACTGAGGGATCGCAAGCGGCAGTAGGGCGAGGTCGAGGTCGAGGCAGAGGTAGGGGCAGAAATCCATCACGCGTGCAGTCTAAGACGGTGGATCAACCAGAAGCGAGGGCTCCTACTAGAATGTATGCCATGAGGAGGCGAGAAGATGAAGAAGCGCTATACGTGATTGCAGGTCAGTTGTCTATCTTTGGAGTTCTGCTTTACGTTTTAATAGATCCGGGTTCTTCACACTCATATATATGCACCAAAAATGAAAAACTTGGGAACCTAAAGGTAGAACTAGAGGAAGAGGGAATATTAGTTACTAGGCCATTAGGGAGTAAGGTGATTATGAGGAAGGTAGTGAAAGATTTCCCCATGGAGATTCATGGATGTATCTTTTGGGGAGACTTATTTGAACTACCATTTCAAGAATTCGACATTATCCTTGGGATGGATTGGTTGGGCAAACACGATGCACTGGTTGACTGTAAACGAAAGAGAGTTACTCTGCATACGTCAGACGGCGAAGAAATGACCTTAGTGGGAAAGAGGAAGGACTATCTAACTAACATCATTTCCGCTATGACAGTTAAGAGGTTAATGCAAAAAGGCTGCGAGGCATACCTGTTATGCGCGTTAGAAGCGAAAGAAGAGAAACCGAAGCTACAAGATATACCTACTGTTTGCGATTTCCCCGATGTATTTCCTGACGACTTACCCGGATTACCACCTAAACGAGAGGTGGAATTCACCATAGACGTGTACCGAGGAGCGCACCAGTATCCATCGCACCTTACCGAATGGCGCCAGCAGAGCTAAAAGAACTAAATGTACAGCTACAGGAACTTTTAGACAAGGGGTTCATTAGGCCAAGAGTGTCACCATGGGGAGCGCCAGTATTGTTCATGAAAAAGAAAGACGGATCCCTAAGGTTGTGTGTGGATTACCGTCAACTCAATAAGCTGACCATCAAGAACAAGTATCCGCTACCTCACATAGACGATTTGTTTGATCAACTCAAAGGTGCTGGAGTCTTTTCAAAAATCGATCTGCGATCGGGTTATCATCAATTAGGGATCAAAGACGAAGACATACCAAAAACCGCATTCAAAACTCGCTATGGACATTATGAATTCATCGTTATGCCTTTTGGATTAACGAACACACCTGCAGTATTCATGGATCTGATGAACAGAATCTTCCACCCGTATTTGGATCAGTTCGTGGTTGTATTCATTGACGACATATTGGTGTATTCAAAGAATCGAGAGGACCATGATCGCCACCTTAGGATCGTTTTGCAAACCCTGCGAGAGAAGCAGTTATACGCTAAATTCAGCAAATGCGAATTTTGGTTGGAAGAAGTAGCCTTCTTGGGACATATTATATCGGCAGAAGGAATAAGGGTCGATCCCAAGAAAATAGAAGCAGTATTGGAATGGAAGCCTAAGACAGTAACGGAAGTCCGTAGTTTCTTGGGGTTAGCAGAATATTATCGGAGATTTGTCAAAGGGTTTTCCATGATCGCCGCACCTATGACCAAGCTACTTCAGAAGAATGCCAAATTCCAGTGGACCGATGCTTGCCAACGGAGCTTTGAAATGTTGAAGCAAAAACTTACTGAAGCACCCATTCTTACACAACTCGAATCAGGAAAAGATTTTGTGATCTATAGCGATGCATCCCACATCAGGTTAGGTTGTGTATTGATGCAGGAGGGCAAAGTCATTGCGTATGTCTCTCGACAGCTCAAGCCACACGAAAAGAATTATCCCACGCATGACTTAGAACTAGTAGCGATTGTTTTGGCTTTCAATACGTGGAGGCACTACTTATATGGGGAAAAGTGTTACATTTATACGGATCATCAAAGCCTAAAGTACCTTCCCACGTAGAAAGACTTAAACCTGCGACAGCGAAAATGGATGCAATTGTTAGCCAACTACGACTATACGATTAACTATCACCCGGGCAAAGCAATTGTTGTAGAAGATGCACTTAGTAGGAAGTCAATGCAAGCGCTACGTGCTATGAGGGTAGAATTAGAGCCCACAGAAGATGGAGCTATCTTTGCAGAAATGTACGTGCGACCTACCTTACATCAACAAATACGTGAGGCTCAGAAGGAAGATGAACAAGTGAAGAAGTGGAGTCTACATGTGCAGGAGAATTCGTCAGGAGATTATCAAATTCGTCCAGATGATATCCTATACTACAAGAAGAGAATGGTGGTACCTATGTCCGAGGAACTGAAGAAACAGATTTTGCAAGAAGCTCATAACAGTCCTTACACAATGCATCCGGGAGCAACGAAAATGTACCGGGACTTGAAGGAGTATTATTGGTGGCCAGGAATGAAAAGAGACATCGTGGATCACGTGACGAAGTATCTGACCTGTTAGCAAGTGAAAGTGGAACATCAACTACCCTCAGGACTACTACAACCTATTACGATTCCAACCTAGAAATGGAACCGTATTACTATGGATTTTGTCACAGGATTGCCTATGACTAGGGACAAACATGACGCGATCTGGGTAATCGTGGATCGGCTTACTAAGTCCGCTCATCTCTTACCAGTACGTGTGGATTACTCGCTAGACAAGTTGGCAGACTTGTACATCAAAGAGATTGTACGTCTCCACGGAGTTCCAACTTCAATCATATCAGATTGAGATCCACGCTTTACGTCAAATTTTTGGCAGAAGTTCCGAACAGCCCTTGGGACTCGAACTTACCACAGTACAACATTCCACCCCCAGACAGACGGACAGTCGGAAAGAGTGATTCAAGTTTTGGAAGATATGCTGAGGGCATGCGTTTTAGAATTTAAAGGCAGCTGGGACAAACACCTGAGCTTAATGGAATTCGCGTACAACAACAGCTATCAATCTAGCATACAAATGGCTCCTTACGAAGCACTGTACCATCAAAAATGCAGAACTCCAGTTTGTTGGACAGAATTGAGCGAGGAAAAGATATTGGGGCCAGACATAGTTAAGGAAACTGAGGAAAAGGTAGAGATAATTCGAGACCGATTAAAAGCAACGGCGGACAGGCAAAAATCATACGCGGATCTAAAGAGGAAAGACATACAGTTCGAGGTCGATGACAGAATATTCCTCAAAGTCTCTCCTTGGAAGAAGGTGTTATGATTTAAACAGAAAGGCAAGCTAAGCCCTAGATTCATCGGACCATATGAGATCATCAAACGGGTAGGTCTGGTAGCTTACCAGTTGGCGTTACCACCCGAATTAAGTAAAATACATGATGTTTTCCACTTTTCAATGCTAAGGAGGTATCGTTCAGATCCAACCCACGTCATACAAGCTCAAGATATCGAGATTCAGCCCGAACTGACGTACGAGGAAGAGCCGGTAGAAATCGTAGCACGGGAAATCAAAGAGTTGCGGAATAAGAAGATCCCATTGGTCAAAGTGCTTTGGAGGAATCACAAAGTAGAAAAAGCTACATGAGAACGCGAAGAAACTATGAGGAAGCAGTACCCATATTTATTTCCACCTGATAGGCTTCGGGGCGAAGCCTAAATTAACGGGGGAGGAATTGTCACGACCGGCCATAGCAGGTATGTACAGTAATTACGTGTACAGTATTCACACGTGCTGACAAAGTAGGCATGCTAAAGAGATCCGGCTAACCCTAGACCGTTAAGCTATAATTCATTAAAGGATCGGGGTTAAACGTGCATAACTAACAGCGATGGGTGACCAGTCTGGGAAGTCTTAATAATGTATGTGATAGTGTAATGAAATGGAAACTAGAGAAAATTTGGGTAAAAACTGTGAACTGACTTTCTTCGGAAACGCCCCGTTAGAGAGAAATGAAGACACGTAGACTAGGGGCATTTTGGTCATTATTAATTAAAATTTATACATGAATTAAAAGTAGGAAATATACACATGAGTGCGTAGAGGATGTCAAGGAGTTGAATATGAAATGATCGTCAGTAGAAACGGAGCCCGGGCAAACCCGAGCAAAGAAAGGACTTAAAGGGAATTTTGTAAAAAGTCGAGGGCTTATTGGTAATTTTTCAAAATGACTTGGAAACCTAAAATAGACCTTAAAAATGAAAAGTAGAGGTCGAGAGGGTCAAAACCATATGTGGTTCACTTTGTGGAACCACACGGTTTAAAAGTTACAAACAATCAATCGCCGGAGGGTATTTTGGTCTTTTCACATCTTAAATAATAAAATTACAGCAAAGGGCAGAAGAGGGGCCAAAATATGATTAAAAGAAAGCCCAATGGCTTGGGCCTTAAATAAATAAAAGAGAGAGACAATTGTACCAATGAAAAATGGCCATTTTGCCTTAAAGTGGACCAATTGGAATTAAGCATTTGTCTTAACACATTATTAGCCAAATTGGGCAGCCATTTGGACCAAAAACACATGAAAGAAGAAAGCAAAAACTCCCTCTTGAGAAGGAGGGTCGTCCAAGCCATAGGAGAAGGAAGAAAGGTGGTGATTTTCAAGTTTTAAGGTTTATTATCAAAGGTTTTGGTGGAATCCAAGGTCCTAAACTAAGGTAAGTTCATTTCTAATCCTAATTTCAGGTTTTAATGAGTAATTTGAGATATTAAAATTTGGGTTCTTATGGTGGATTTGGGGAAAACTTAAGTAGTGATGATATTGATTAATTAAATGGAAGAATTAAGGTTTCTAAGGTTTAATAAAGTTAGATTAGGGCTTAATTTGAAAAGAAATGGAAGGGTTGTGCATGTTCTAAATTTCTAGGGTTTATGGTTGAGGTTGTGTTATGAAATTTTTGTAGGCAAGGGTGGAAATAAGGAGAAGGAAGAGCTTGAAAGAGAAGGGGAAGCAAAAGGAAATTAAAATACAAGGTTTGGTACTTTACCTTGGAAGAATTAAATTTTCTTTCATTTTCTTGCCAAAAATTTATCTATGGAACTTTTGCTATGGATGCGTAAATGTGTTGTTTGAGTTTGAATTCAATTGTTGAGTGGTATTTTTGAATCCATGTGGTGATTGGGTTGTTTAAATTCAAATGAAATCTAATGTTTTCAATGATTTTGGTAAAAGAGTTTATGAACTTCATTTAGTCCAAATTGATTTAAACAATTAAGTTATTTTAAAAGGAAAGTGTATAAGTCTTCATTACATTATTAGGGAAGCTTTGAAATGGGTTTAGAACAAAAAAATAAACAATTTTGCACCAACTGCAAGTGGGGGCCGAATTGGTGCCCTTTGGGAGCCAATTCTGGACCCAACTTTGGGAAGCCGATTGAGGCAGCAAACGATGGAATATTTCGACGAAAGTTTACATATAATTAGTAAACATATGAAATAAGTTTCCTGTAAAATTTCAGACAAAAATAAAATCATTTACCTGGTCAAATGCATGACTGAAATTGACTGAAATTTAGATGAAAACTAGATTTTACTATTCATATGGTCATGCCATTTGCGTTGCCGATTTTACGCGCCGTGTTACTATTCTTTTGGTCATTTTTGGGATTTTTTCTAATGTGATTTGAAGTGTGTGGAAATGACTAGGAATGGTGGTAAACACTTGGAAATGAAACGGCCTTTAGCCACAGAGTTAATACACGGCGAAATGGCATGACTTGGTAAAAATGAAAAGGGATGTGCAAATCATTTGAAAATCTGTGGAAATTTTGGATTTGAATTTTAAACCCTTATGCTCTACTTGGTGGTTGAACTTGGTAGATAAGGGTATAGTGCACTATACTAACTTATGCAGTACTGCTTGATATTGTGATTGAATTGTTATGATCTGAACTCAATGGTGAGGGCCATTGGGGCCAATGGTGAGGGCCATTGGTTATAGGATGGTGAGGACCATTCCTGTGAATTGATATCGGTGGTGAGGGCCACCTGTGTTACAGTGGTGAGCGCCACTGCCTTATTGCTGTGGTTCTGCTTTTACCAGTAGAGCAAAAATTTACAAACTATGACATGACTGTTTTATGGCATAAGTTGAATTGTGAATATTTTACAATTTTAGTTGAAATCTTTTGAAAAAATTGAAATTCTTTTTTCGGAAGTACGTTTTTACTTCATTGAAGTGAGCTTTATATTTTATTGCTTATAGTATTTAACATGCATATATTTTATTGCCTTGCTTGTACAAATACTCTTTACTTTTATTTCCATTGGTAAAGTACCCGCTGAGCGACATTGCTCAGCGAGTTAAGTTTTCCTTGACTCATAGGTTCAGAGCAGTAGCTAACTCTTAGGAAGCGACGACCAGACCCACAGCATCTCAGGGTAGATCTCCTAGTTTCCATTTTGAGTTAACTAGTTGTGACATGTATATATATAAGATTGAGAATTACTATGTTATACTGTACGTTAGTAGTATGTCATAATATTAAACCTCTACTTTATTTTGTACTGGAAGTGTGAATTCTTCTTGCAGGTTTGTAGTTGAGGTTATAAGGGGGATTCATTGGGAGTGTATTGAGACTGATTGTGTTCGCATTGGTTTGTGTAAAAATGTTTTCAAAAATCAGAAAAACCAGTTTTGTCGACACTTGGGACCCAATTTCTAGATGAACCTCTGGCCAAATTTCTGTAAAAACTGGAACTAAAATTTGACTAAGTAAAATTGGCAGCAACATTAGGTTAGTGTGGCGCCTCTACTCGGCTTACACACGTAGGCTGGGAAGGGGTGTTACAAGAATCAACAACATACTATACCTCAATAGCCTTTCCAACCTTATCAAAGAGGTTCCCAATTTCAAGGGCAACCATCAAATCAAGAGCAAGTCAAGAAACCTTCATTTGAAGACCATTTGAATGCTTTTATTCAATTAAGCACTAAAAATCAAGAAATGAACAACAAGCGGTTTGACTCTTTGGAAGCTGTGAGCGGGGATTTTTGCCCCCACTCCCGGTGGAATGGTTCTTGCGACTTCGGCACTGTTTAGGCTAGGGACCTTAGAGAACATGGACCTAAGTCCGAAGAAAATGGAGTCGCCACCCGGATGGGCTGGGAAAAAGAAAAGGGTGGATGACTCGATTCCTAAGGAATCCCCAACTCCCTAATGGATTCGAAAAGTTGGGTACATGTGGGGAAGGTGAGAAATGGCCCAGCACCCCCACAATGCTCGGTTCATTGGAACCGGCCTCCTTTCAGGTCTTAATATTATAAAATTCTTAAGTATAACAATATTATCCATATTACACACAATAATTAAAATAAAGCATCGATATATTAAAAATCAAAACAATGTCCAAGCAAAATAAATAAATGGACACCCACCCAAAGATGGAAACATGTCCTTAAATCCCATGCCTAAATAGGACACCCACCGAAAAGTAGAAACATGTCCTTTACATTGGTTCTAAAATAAAAAAGCAATTTAAATTACATGATATTTAACTAATGAGGTACCCAACAAGTGGAAGCATACCTCTTACAACATTTGAAAATCTAAATAAATTGCTAAAAGTAAATAACCATTCATCATAAATAAATCATTCATTAAAGGTGTTAAACATCAATAGAAAGTAAACATCCATCCATGATAAATTACATGAACCAAGCATTGAACTTAAATAAATTAAAGCATATAAAATAAATCAAAGCATAATCAAATATAGAGTTGAATAAGATAAATAAAAATCTAAATTATGGCTACTGTTTCCATTTAGGGTTCTTTATTTCATGTGTTTAGGGTTTTGGATTTTGTGGAATTAGGCTACTGTGAGTTTTTTAAAGGAATTAAAATAAATTAAGGTTTTATGTTTTGAAGAAGTTGGTAAAATTCTTTGATTAACCAAATTAATGTTTGGATGGTGAAATCACGAAACTAAGGTTTGAACACTTTAAAATACTTTTGATTTGTGATTTACGATCATTGAGTTAGGGTATTTAAGCTTACTGTGTCTAAATATGGTTTTAAAGTTTTAAAGAATTAGGGCTTAGAAAAATTAGAATTTAGGTTTTAAAGGAGTTAGGGTTCACTTGTTTTGATTTTTCGAATTAAATTAGGGTTTAGTGTTTTAGAATTAGGGTTTCGGTGAATGCTTAGGTTTTTTAGAATTTGGAAAAAAGTAATTGATAATTTTATGAAGTTTATGAAAATAAATAAATGATTTTAAGTTTATATGAATATAAAAGATGTTTTTAGGATTTATTGAAAGAAACAGAATCAAATTTTGGTTTTGAAGAAAAACATGTTCAATTAGGGTTTTAAGATTTTGAAGAAGTAAAAATAACAATTTCAAGCCTTTTTGGAAAATAAAGCAACGAATTAGTGTTTTTAACTTTAGAAAAACTAAATTAAAGTTCTAGGGTTTTTGATTTTGAAAGACACAATTTCATAATCTTAGCTACTGTGAAAAAATATAACAATTAATACATACCTCCTTTTGATGGTTCCTCCAAAATAATTCTTCTTGGATGAACAAAAACAAAGGCAGTTGCTGCCTTTGATTGTTTGTTAATTGCTTTTGCTTCTTCTCCTCTCAAAAGGTTAGATAGATTTCACTGCTTTTTCACTCAATTTTGGTTTCAAACTCTCTTAATTTTCATCCCAATCTCTGATTTCCCCCTTCTCTCTTTTCTCCTCCTTATTTATAGAAGAATTCTATTATTAATCGTAGTTACTCACGGCATATAATATTGAATAAGAAAAGGAAACTGAAACCTAATTGTATTAGGTTTCGAAAATTTGCATCGGAAATTTTCGCTGGAAAAAAAAACTGCTATGGAAAAATTTCACTGGTGAAAAAATTTGCCGAAGTTGGCTGCGGCAGGGGGCAAAAAACGGCCTGTGGGCCATTTTTCCCTCAGGAAATTCCTGCGGGCGAAATGGCCCACGGCCAAGCCCGCGCTGGTTTTCGACGCCAATTTTTTCGTCGCCAATTTTTATTTTTATTTTTATTTTTGATTTTGATTTTTTATTTTTATTTTTTATTAATAAAATTAGATACTAAAGGAAAAATTATTTAATTAAGATCACAAAAATTATTTTGGACCAATTAAAATATATTAGACAACACAAAAATTATTTTGGACTAAAAAAAATATATTGGACCGGACTAGGTCAAAAATTAAGAGTCTACAGTTTGCCCCCTGCTTGAATAATCTAAAACTTTAGTAAAAGAAAGTGAAAAGCAACAAGAATTAATTTTTGAGATGGTGGAGGTTTTGGGTTCTGGACCCGATTCGAGTTCTGGACTCAAGGATAATTCTAGGTTTTGGACCTAAGGAAAATTTGGGTTTTGGACCCGATATAAGTTCTTGGACTTAGAAATAAATTCTAGGTTCTGGACCTAAGGATAATTTGGGTTCTGGACCCGAGCTAAGTTCTTGGACATAGAAATGAATTCTAGGTTCTGGACCTAAGGAAAATTTGGATTCTGGACCCGATTTGAGTTCTGGACTCAAGGATAATTCTAGGTTCTAGACCTAGGAAAAATTTAGGTTCTGCACCTGATCTAAGTTCTAGACTTAGAAAAGATTCTAGGTTCTGGACCTAAGGAAAATTTGGATTCTGGACCGGAGCTAGATTCTGGACCGGAGCTAGGTTCTGGACTTAGAAAAGATTCAAGGTTCTGGACCTAAGGAAAATTTGGGTTCTGGACCCGAGCTAAGTTTTGGACTTAGAAAAGATTCTAGGTTCTCGACCTGAGGAAAATTTGGGTTCTGGACCCGCTTCGAGTTTTGGACTCAAGAATAATTCTAGGTTCTGGACCTAGGAAAAATTTGGGTTCTGGACCCGATCTAAGTTCTAGACTTAGGGATAATTCTAGGTTCTGGACCTAGGAAAAATTTGGGTTCTAGACCCAATCTAAGTTCTAGTCTTAGGGATAATTCTAAGTTCTGGACCTAGAAAAAATTCGGGTTCTGGACCCGATCTAAGTTCTGGACTTAGAAAAGATTATAGGTTCTAGACCTAATGAAAATTTGGGTTTTAGACCTGAGCTAAGTTCTGGACTTAGAAAAGATTCTTGGTCCTGGACCTAAGGAAAATTTTGGTTCTGGACCCGAGCTAAGTTCTGGACTTAGAAAAGATTCTAGGTTTTGGACCTAAGTAAAATTTGGGTTCTGGACCTAAGGAAAATTTGGGTTCTGGACCCGAGCTAATAATTTTGATTACAAAATGTTTGGCTTAATGTCTTCTTATTGCCCCTGGGTGTAAAAATATTTATATACCCGCAATTATTTGAATGATTAAAGTGAATAATTGAATTTACTGTTTATTTACTGTGTAGTCACTGTTCATGCACTATTTACTATTCATAAATAGTAGCAAATAGTACTTACTATTGGAAATAGTAATTTTACTATTTATAAATAGTAACACTATTCCTTAATAGTGAAATTTACTATTCATGAATAGTTTGAATTTTGTTTTTTTTGCTTGCCATTTCTCTATATAAATGAGCTGATTCTTCATTTCATTTCACAACAAGATATAATTCACTCAAATTTCTTTCAATTTTAGCACATATCTTTCAAAAACAATGCATGCTTCGAGGTTAGGGACTCATTCTAATACCGAATTATTGGATTTTATTCGGCTTCATGAGGATGGAAATTTAGATATACTGGCTGGGATGCCGCTTCACCGCAGTTCCAACGAAAAGAGCGTGGTAATTATTTTTCTTTTCCTTTCTCTTGATTTTTCCATTTTTTTCATTTTTTCTATATTATATATATATTTTTATTTTTTGTATTATTATTTTTAGAAAATTTAAGAAAAATATATTAATTTAAGTAGATAGAATAATATGTACTTACCTTACATTGACTTACCTGGCTCTTGTGTTAGCATGATCGTTGCGTTGTTCGAGCTGGAGGATGTATTTACAAAGCCCAACAATGGTATGATGTAGCGCCTTCTCGGGTAAGGCGCATTATCCGAGATTGCGGCTTTGAGCAGTTCATCTTATAATTGCCATCCAAGGAATATCAGATAGACTGAAGCGTAGTCCAGGCGCTTGCAGAGCGATGGTTGGATACAACCCACACTTTTCACTTGCCCATTGGAGAGATGACAATTGGTCCGGTCAATTTTACTACCATAACCGGCCTTCGATATGATGGTGTTCCGATTCCTCTAACTAACGATATTTTAACATTTGAAGAAATTCATGAATTAATTGGTATGGAACCATCATATAAAGGGCTTTTAAGATAAAAATTAAGCCAATTCGTAGTTATTGGATGAACTACGAAGGACGGGTTGGCAGAGACACGGTCGAGCAATATGCTCGAGGAATTTTGTTATATCTGCTCGGGTTGACCATCTTAGGCAGCACTGAATCCTCCATCCACTTGTCAGTGTTGAGTGCCCTTTCTTATCTCAGAATGGTACCATCTTTTGGCTGGGGTGAAGCTGGTCTCGCGTGTCTTTACCATGGTCTTGATAAACTTTGCCGAAAAAAGAAGCCTTTTGTCGGCTTGATGGCGGTTGTCGAGGTATTTTTTTCCTTTCACCAATGTTATTTCCACTCTTTTCTTGTATGAATGTGATCTTTATTATTATTGTAGGTATGGGCATATAAACACAACCTCATGAGGGTACCCGGTATTTCCCAAGAGAGAATCGGGTATTCGAGATTAAATTACTGGTTGTCCGATCGTATGGACGTTCCCGGCTCTCATCATGTGCATACTCATCACTTTGTGTTGAGCCGCTTAACTTGGGATCAAGTAAAATAACATTAGTATGCTTTAAATTTTATGTGAAAGTTTGCTTACCTTATGTTATTTTGCAGGTGAATTTGGCCTGGTGGAGCCCAGAAGAGCGAGCAAACTGGTCTCCTTTGATGAGGGCTGCACTGTCTTTTCAATATTCTCGCCGAGTTATTGCTGGTCCAGTGTCTAGAGACTGGTTTCTCAGGGAGAGAGTTTATGAATGGTTTCTCGGTCCAGAGAAGCGGAGGGTCCTGATGCAAATCTCGAAATATACTTTAAATATTATGTCAATGCCGGAGGATGCATGGTGGCCGGCCCGGTATGGTTATGGTGCCGAGTCACTTCTCCATTTACCAGGTCCATTTTATGCCCATTTTATTCAAAGAAGACTCTTGAACTTTGATGTATCTCCTGTTGGTGTGCGAGAGTTTTTCGAAGAAAATGAGGGTAGAGATGAAGAAGAACATCACGAAGCTATAGGAGAGCTTGTTCCACACCTTGGGACTAGTACTTCTCAGGTAAATGGCCGTGTCACCTGAGTGTGTCATCTTCTGTTTCTCCTTTGGTCTTCTTTGTTCTTTGAAGATGAGAGTGACACGGCCAAGTTCCTGGCCGTGTCATGTGACACGGCTAGTGGCTTGGCCGTGTCTCCTGGGTGTGTTAGCTTCTGTGTCTTTTCCTTGGCTCTTCTTTGTTCTTGGCTTAGAATGGGACACGACCAAGCATGTGGCCGTGTCATGTGACACGGCTAGTGGCTTGGCCATGTCGCCTGCCAGTGTCACCTACTGTTTCTTTTTTTTCTTTGCTTGGTCCTTCTTGACTTTGCCCTTTAGGTGAGACACGGCCAATGGCTTGGCCGTGTCTCCTGCCCGTGTCATGTTCTGCCAAGATTTCCTTTTTAGGTGACACGGCCAAGCTTGATTTGGCTTGGCCATGTCTTGCTTGATTCATGCTCTTCTTTCCTTGTTTTGATCTTCCAATGGAGTTTTTGTGCTTTAACCACTTTTCCCTTGCACCTGCTTATTTGATCATGAGGCTGGACCTTCTTTTACTGCCCCTTCGTTTGCTCATTCTAGCCCGCCAGACATGCCATCTCATCCGCAGGGCATTGATATGAACTACCTGGTACGTTTCTTATTTCATAGTAGTTTATGCTATATGTATGCATGATTTTGTATGCTCTTACCTTTTCCTTCTTCGCTCACAACGGATGCTTGAAGAACAAAATAGGAAACTTCAAGAAGAGTTGGCTGCAAGTCGTCAGCAGGCTTCTCATTTTGAAAGTTTATATCATCAATCTGAACAACATTTTCAAGACTTTCGATTTCAGGGGATGAGTGATCCCGGCGCATCTTCATCAGGAGGCCCCCAGACTGATGACCATGAGATACTTTCATCTACTTCTGATGAAGACCATGACGGATCAAAACCTTGAGGTGATAGGGATTTTGGTGCTCCTGCCTCGGGAGGAATCAGGATGAGTGATTTGCCCCCTCCTCCAATAGGTGACGATTTTTTTCCAAGGCTTTATTTAAAGACCTACCACCACCCTCTCAGTGATATGTAAATATTGTAGCAATTGTAAAATATTGTACAATAATGAAAAAAAAATTCAATTTTCCTCTTTATTGTAACTTTTTTTTGTTACTGCACCACTTTTTTTTTTTATCACAGTACATCATAATTTCATAATCCACATCATTTGCTAAACCAAATCCAACGTGGTAAAGGAAATTGCCACCAATTCCTTTCCTTATGCCATATGGTCTTACCCTTTCTCATCACCTTTTCCTTTTCACTTTTCGAAAAGGTTTATTTTCTTTTATATAAATCACCTTGCATGCCCCATTTTAATCTAGAAATCAAAATTCTTTCTCTTTCAACGTGAAGACTCCCTTT
Source organism: Garcia nutans (assembly GCA_947685225.1). Lineage (NCBI taxonomy): Eukaryota > Viridiplantae > Streptophyta > Magnoliopsida > Malpighiales > Euphorbiaceae > Garcia > Garcia nutans. The sequence goes on along the minus strand of CANTUV010000003.1, from coordinate 5,466,350 downwards.
AACAATTTTAATTAATTTTTTTTCTTTATTCATTCACCATGACCGAGCATCATTTAAAGAGAATAAAAATTCTATTTAAGAAGATGGATGCCATTCATTGGAAGCAAATTTCATGGTCAAAACTTGATGCTTTAAAATGTTTTCAAAATGTCAAATTGGACCACTCCTTCTTACATGCCATGGCTTCCTTTTGGAATACAGATTCTAGGATATTTAAAATTAATGGATTTGAAATATGTCCCTTGATTGAAGAATTTGAGGCCATCCTTGGATATCCAAATGATCAACAAATGGCGTTACCCACATTAATTTCCAAGACTCAACAGAAGATGCAGATGTTATTTCAAATTTCAAAACCCGAAGTTCTTCGGTTGATGAGAGGTGAAAAAATTCTACTTGCCCCTTTGATTGATTTTTGTCTCTCTCATTTGGCCCCTACTAAGGCATGGGGACGCATGCTCTGTCTTTGCTTGCTCGTCCAATTTTTGCTTGTTTCTTCTGACGACAATATTGATCCATGAGTATTGGATATTATGGACCAAATGGAAGGAGGCTTGTCGCCGGTACCTGTGATCTTAGCCGAGACTTTAGTTGGGTTAGACCAACTTAAATTAGGATTGTCAAAGAGACTGACTGGGAGTCCTTTGCTGCTTCAGGTAATTACCTAAACTGCCCTTTTGGGTTTTCAATTTAGGTTTCCTTTTTCTTCTTTTCTTTATTGCTCTAATTTTTGTCTAGTCCGCCCATATGGGTTTTTGGAACTAGCGAGCTATCCTAATTTTTGCCTAAGCTGCCCTTGCGAGTTTTCAACTTAGCGGATTTTTTTATTTAACTCTTTCTTCACAGATTTGGCTCCAGAATCATCTTTGTTTGCTTGATACTCCATCCATGGATTTTGTCAGATACCTGCCACGTCATTATTCTGCTAGGAAGCTACTGCATCCTGCTTCTTCATATGCTGACTGGGTTGACTGGATCCACTCATGCTCTGAAGTCAATATCCATTGGTTGGTACCTTGGTGGAAGATTTCTCGAATCACCATGCAGACATACTTGATGTATGTTCCCCTTACCCTTTCTAAGACCAGCGCCGGGAAGGTAGTTCATATTCTTCATCATATTCAAGACTTTGGAGTCCACTACTTCATCATCCGAAATTGTAGCTACTTGAAAACCATTGAGACGCCTCTCAATCATTAGAGCATTAACGACCTCATTATCTTCAGCTTCAATGACCACTGTCCCATCTACGTTGGGGAACTTGATCTTTTGATGAAGGGTGGAAGGAACTCCACCAAGAGGATGAAACCATGGTTGCCCCAAGAGTAAAGCAAAGGTAACCGGTATGTCTATAACAATAAACTCAACAATAGATTCAATTGGACCAACCTTGATAGCTGCTTTGAAAGCCCCTTCGGCGTGTCTTTTAGTGTTGTCATAAGCCCGAATTGTTACCTTGGTCGGGTTTAGATCTCTTGTTGACATGGCTAGCTTTGGCAATATCTTAGGCGGACCCAACATCGACCATTACACATGGAGTCCTCTTCCCTTTGACTTCTACTTTGATTAAGAGAGGGCAGATGTGGTCTCTCCCCTCCTCCGATAGGTCGGCATCTGAAAAAGAAACCGCTCCCATATTAACTTTGCTCTTTTCTTGAACCTCTTCACATTTCATTACTCCTTCAATTTTTATGAAGTTGATCAGTTCCTCCGGGGTTATGGAGGTAGAAATTGGCATGCAAGCCAAGGCTTTGGCCATTATTTCTCGGTGCTTTTTAAAAGTAGCTAATAAGTCCCAAATGCTAACACTTGCTTGGGTTCTTTTCAATTGCTTGAGCACAGCATCATCTTCTTCTACTTCAACTTCCTTACCCTTATTAGTTTCTACCTCCTTAGGTGGTGGCCTTGCATAAGGCTTACCAGATCTAGTGTTCATTACTTCATCCTCTTCCGGCTCGGACCAAGTCCACTCCTCCTTCTTGGATACAATATCATCATCACTATCACTTGAATCCCAAAATCCGTTGACAACACAAATTGTTACTTCTCCACCCATCATAGCTTATTTAATTTCACCAAATACCTCTTCTTCTTTGGTTGCTTCTCCATCCACATCTTAAAAAGAGGACATGACAAAATCCTCATGCAAACCTCCTCCAATCATGAAGGTTGCTGGTGGTGGTACCCTATTGAATTTTGGTAATGGGTTGTCTCTGGTGTTTGGCTTATTGGGCTCAGGTAGCTTCCCATTATCAATTAGATTTTGGATCTCATGTCTCAACCTCACACATCTATCCGTGCCATGCCCTTGCATTTGGTGAAATTGACAGAATGCTTTAGTGTTAAAATTAGGTGGGAGAGGGTTAGGCAAAGGATGAGGATTTAAGGGTTGTAGCAATCCCTTTCTTTGAAGCTTATTGAGAACCCAAGACATCGGTTTTCCTAATTCTGAAAATTGTCTCCTCGTTCCTTGGTTAGCAGCATTAACACCGACGACCTTTTGCATGCTTTGGCTGTAACACCCCTATACCCTATATACGTACACAACATGCTAATACGATCATAATATACGTATACTGAATATAGAAATGCTTTGGTATACTTAACAAATGAAAAATCCCTTTACAAAAAAAAAACATGAACAAATTTAAATCCTTTAAAAGAAGTTATAAAAGACCAAAGATAAAATGTTTATTTAAAAGCAGCGAAAAATATAACAATTATTTACAAATACTTATACATTAAAACTCAAGATTTACAAAACATAAAGTATATACATGTTTGGCAGTATATCTTTGATCTTTAAACTTCACTATCACCACCTCAAGATCTAGCCTCTACTTGGCCTAGAGGAATTCTCCGGTTCTTCCCTGTTACCTGCGCGATAAATCATAATCGCGCTAAGCCAACGACTTAGTGGTACAAACTACAATAATACTATATTTTGATGCAATGCCAATGTCACAATCAATTTCATACACCATTCAAAAGAACATTACATTTCAACATTTTATTTTGTTCAATGTCATATCAAGCATTCATATTGTATATTCATAGTTTCATTAGTTTCACTATTCAAGATGCACATTGAAAACAAAGACAAGCATGGGCCCAAAAGATACTAATATGCCATTCAACTTTCAGAGTTAATGTTTTGGTTTAACTATCATATTTATCATTATCATTATCCCAACTAGGCTTCAAGGATTTAGGTTCAACCAAGCTTCAAGTGGAACAAAGCATGCTAAGTATCAACCCAACTTGGCTTCAAGAACCAAACCCAACCTAGCTTCAAGGGTTGTAACATCTCAATTAGGCTTCAAGGATTAGACCCAACCAAGCTTCAAGGGGAGTTAAGCATGCTAAACTTCAACCCAACTTGGCTTCAAGGATCAAGTCCAACCTAACTTCAAGAGATTGCTACCATAGGCATGCCACCAACAACAAACTCTAAAAATGGAATAACACATTAGCCACACAATTCATTTATTATTTCATTATCAATTTAATTCTCAATTCTCATCATCATCTAGGCAAACATGCCCCACTTATCTCAATTGAATCATCATAGCCAATCACAATGGCTTCACACATCATTTGAATCATCATAGCCAATCACAATGGCCTCATATCTTATCATGTCTCAGTTCACATTATAATACTTCATTATTCAAATATACATAATCAAGTACATTGAACATTATCATATAGGCATACATGCCTCAATTATCTCAATTCACATTATGCAAAACATAAAATTATTAATATGCATCAACAATGCTATAGATTACTTATCACATGTGTTAAGTCTCAATATCATATAAAAGTATGCATTAATTTAGGGTTTGTACTTACCTTAGGAACAACTCACACCAATTTACAACTTTACTCTTCCAAAACTTCTTCACCACTTAGGTTAAGGCAAGTCAACCGCTTCACAACCTAAACCAAAAGAAATAGTACCCATGAGATGCAAAACTCTACACATGACACGCTCAACAACATGAGCGTGTCCCTGACCGTGCCCTAAACTCACAACACAGAAGCTTTGACACGCTCAGAACCACGGGCATGTCACTGAACGTGTAATACATTCTGTCTCACAGAAACATTGACACGTCTAACAACATGGGCGTGTTCAAGACCGTGTCAATTCCTCACCAACACAGTAGCTGTGACACGCTCAGTGACATGGGCGTGTCACTGGACGTGTCAATACCACTGCTACACAGAAGCTATGACACGCTCAGTGACATGGGCGTGTCACTGCTCGTGCCACCCATCCAAAAACATAGAACCATTGACATGCCTAAAACCTGGTCGTGCTCATGGGCATGTCAGGCCAAAAATACATATTCCGGCCACAACAACACTTAATCCAACAAATCACTTCCTTTCACCAAAATCCACTTCAAACAAACTTAGCTCAACATACCCAAGAACCATAACAAACTTGCAAAAACACCAAAACAACTAAAAACATACATCCAACACAAATCAAAATCATCACCACAACCCAAAACACACCTACAACACTACCTATTCCAACAAACTTACTCTTTTCTTCAATCCAAACTCAAATATCCAAAAAAACCAAATGAATCAAACACTCTTAAACACAACATAATCAAAACACACTCCTATCATCCACAATAATCCTTCAAACTCAAACATAACTCCAAAATAAACAAGAGAAATCAAGAGAGAACTTACCAAAGTTGATGATAGTTCACAATTTTCAACTTATTCCCTTGAATCTTCCTTCAATTTGAGCTTGGACCACAAAACTCACTCTCTCTCTCTCTTGCTTTAGATGGCCGGCCAACAAAAGGAAAAAGGAAAGAAATGAAAAAAAATGAAGAAACCAAAGTCAAATACTCCTCTCTTTAAACCTCCTCCAAGTAATTATAATATTAAATAATCCAAATTAATCTCTTCCATTCATTTTAATTTCCCAATTTCCACTAATTAACTTAATTAATTAAAATAACTAAATATCTTCTTCCTTTGATCATCACAATTGACTTGTATATATACTGTATATATTTCCATATACACAATATATACACTTTCCTTTAAATTTCTCTTCTCTTTAAAATTTTACATATACATTCAATACAATTACAACAATAATATCAAAACTTCTAGGGCATACTTTGGGATATTACAATTCTCCCCCTCTAAAAAGAAATTTCGTCCTCGAAATTACCTGATATCAAGTCTGAAACAGTTGAGGATATTGATCTTGCATTGCTTGCTCGCTCTCCCAAGTTGCCTCTTCTTTACCATGATTCTTCCAAAGAACTTTCACCAATGGCACTTTCTTATTCCTCAACTCTTTCACTTCATGTTCCAAAATAGCAACTGGTTCTTCTTCAAATGTCAGATCCGAACTCACCTCAAAAGATTCAATTGGCAAGATATGAGATGGATCTGATCTATACCTTCGCAACATAGAAACATGGAATACATTATGGATTCTATCCAACTTAGGCGGCAAAGCAAGACGATAAGCAACTGGCCTAACTCTTTCCAAAATTTCATATGGTCCAATGAAACGAGGACTCAGCTTCCCTTTCCGACGAAATCTCAAAATCTTCTTCCAAGGAGACACTTTCAAAAATACTTTATCTCCAATATCAAATTCTATGTCTCTCCTTTTTAAGTCTGAATAAGATTTCTGTTGATCTGAAGCTGCTTTCAACCGATCCCGAATTATCTTCACTTTCTCTTTAGTTTCTTTAACCAGATCAGAACTAATTAATTTGCCCTCTCCAATTTCATTCCAACATAAATGCATTCTGCATCTTCTACCATACAATGCCTCAAATGGTGCCATACCAATACTGGATTGGTGACTGTTGTTGTAAGCAAATTCCACAAGTGGCAAAAATCTGTCCCAATTTCCAGAGAAATCAATGACACAGCTTCTCAATATATCCTCAATAATCTGTATCACCCTTTCTGACTGCCCATCTGTCTGTGGATAAAAAGCAGTGCTAAAGTGCAATCGAGAACCCAATGCATCATGCAAACTCTTCCAAAATCTTGAGGTAAACCGGGGATCTCGATCAGACACTAAAGAAATTAGGACTCCATGCAACATCACTATCTCACTAATATACAGCTCAGCCAACCTTTCAAGAGAATAATCCATTCTAACAGGAAGGAAATGAGCTGTCTTTGTTAACCGATCAACAATCACCCAAATAGCATCATGCTTCTTCTGAGTCAACGGCAATCCAGACACAAAATCCATTGTTACTCTCTCCCATTTCCATTCATGTAATATCCCCATGTGTGCCCTAGAAGTTTTAATTCAATTGTTGTTTGATTTGAATTTAATGTACATATGTTTTAGCAAAGGAAATGATTGTGTTAATGGAATGTATATGTTGTATATATGTTAATATATATAACATATAAGTTGGTCAAATGGAGAGTCAAGGGGAGAAGATATTTTTAATTTGGGATGAGTGCAATTACTAAATAGGGCATGTGGATGAAGGATAGTTAGAACAAGTGAGAAGAGGGTATGTTGGTAATTGCCTTTTTAGAATTGCTTGGTGGAGATTTAAAGAGATGATAATTTGACTTTTCTTTATCATCTTTTCTTCTTTTCTCTTATGGTGGCCGGCTCATCCAAAGACAAAAGGGAGCAAGAGAGCAAGAGAGGATCTTGAAGTTCTAAGCTCAAATTGAAGGAGGAATCAAAGGATTTGGTGGGAGATTTGTGAAATTTCTTCATCTAAAGTAAGTACTCTCTTGTTTTTCCTTTGGTATTTTGAAGATATGTTGGAAGTGTGTTGTGATTTGATAATATTATGATTTGGTATGTTTGAGATGAGTTTCTAAATGTTGAAATTGATTGTGAGTTAATTTAGTGTTGGTTGAAGATGGTAGGTTAAAAGTGATGTTGTTTTTTTTTTGGGTTTTGAAGTGGAAGGTGATTAAATGTGTTGATGATGGGTTGTTAAGATGAATATTGTGGTAAACATGTGAAATATGTGTTTAGAACATGGATTACATTCATTTGAATTATGATATATTGTGTATAATGTAATTGAGTGCAACCAAAGAAGACTTGGTTATGTTTAGGGTTTCATTCCATGAGTGACACGGCCAAAAGCAAGGAGAGACACGGCCAATTCATGAGAGACACGGCCAAGTCAAGGAAATTTGGGCCGTGTTGGATTGATTTTGGAGAGACACGGCCGTGTCCCATGCCTGTGTTTGTTACTGCCAATTGGTTTTGAGAGACACGACCACAAGCTTGGCCGTGTCCCTTGAGTGTGTTGGTTACTGTGTTTGGTTTTTGTTCTTCTTACATGATTGAGTTTGAACTTCCATTTGATAATGCATATGATATTAAATGAACAAGGTGATGTAATATGCATTGTGAAACTTGTGAATGGCAATGTGTTATATGAATAATGTATCTTGAAATGTTATACCAATGATGCTATGTGAATAATATGAATTGAGATATAATATGATGATGCTAGATGAATTATATGAATTGAGATACAACATGATATGAAGCCATTGTGTTTGGCTATGATGATTCAATTGAAAGAACATAAGGCATGTTTGCCTAATTGATGATGAGAATTGAGAATGAAATAATAAATGAATTGTGTGTCTAATGTGTTATTCATTTTCAGAGTTTTGTTGTTGGTGGCATGCCCATTTGTAACATTCTCTTGAAGTTAGGTTGGATTTGATCCTTGATGCCTAATTGAGATGTTACAACCCTTGAAGCTAGGTTGGATTGGTTCTTGAAGCCAAGTTGGGTTGATACTTAGCATGCTTTGTTCCCCTTGAAGCTTGGTTGAACCTAAATCCTTGAAGCCTAGTTGGGTTTATGATAATAATAAATGTGATAACAAAACCAAAGCATTAACTCTGAAAGTTGAATGGCATATTAGTGTGTCTTGGGCCCATGCTTGTCTTTGTTTAATGTGATTCATGAATGGTAAAATGATTAACTAATGAGATATATGGAAGGATATTGAAATGTGATATGTTTATATATGTGGTTATTGAAATATAAGGGTATGTGATTATCCTTTCATCTATGATATTGATTTGAGAAATCAAATGTGTGACATTGCATTGCCTTATAGTATAGTGTTGGTATATTTTGTACTACTAAGCCGTTGGCTTAGTGCGATATTGTTTGATCGCGCAGGTAACAGAGTTGAACCAGAGAGCTCCTCAAGACCGAGTGAGAGTGGACATTGAAGAGTTGTTTTGGGACTTAAAGATCAGAGAAGAGCTGCCAATCATGTATATATATTCTATGTTTTGTAAACCTTGATTTATAACGTATTTGTAATGTAATATCCTCATTTATGCCCTAGAAGTTTTGTATGTTGTTGTTATTGTGGTTGTTTTAAATTGCAAGATAAAGAATTGAGAAAAGAAAAGTATATGTGTTTTGGGAAGGATTTAGGGTTTAGAGAGAATGGTATATGTTGTGTATATGTTGATATATATAACATATAAATGGGTCAAAGAAGAGTCAAGGTGTTGGTTAGTGGAAGAAGATATTTTATTGTTGAGTGTGTAATTGCATATATGGGCTTATATAAGACAAAAAGTTAGTTATATGATTGAGGGCATTTTGGTAATTGCTTGGATAAAATCTCTTGGTGGAGATTTAAAGAAGAAAAGTCATTTGACTTTGTTGAATTTTCTTTTCTTCTCATGTTTGTGCCGGCCATTGAAGAAGACAAAGGGAAAGAGAAGTGTTCTTGATGCTATACTCAAATTGATGAAGGAATTGAGAGATTTGGTGAAAGATTTGTGGAATTTCTTCATATAAGGTAAGTAATTTCTTGTTTTCTTTTATTAATTTGGAAGTTGTGGCTAAGGTGTATGGTGAATTGTTGAGTTGATGATTTGGTGTGTTTGATATGTATTTACAAATGTTAAAGTTGATTGTTAGTTAAAAGATTGATTTGAGGTTGGTTTGGTTGTGAAGGTTGTAAGTTTAAATGGATTTTGATAGTGGAAGTTCAAGTGTAAAGTTGGTTTTAGGGTTTGAGATGGTATATGTTTAAATGTTTTGGTTGATGTGTTTTAATAAGGAATATTGTGATAAACATGTAGAATTTGTGTTTAGAACATTGATTTCATTCATTTGAAACATGTTATATGGTGTTTGATGAGTTTGAGTGCAATTGGAGGAGAATTTTGCATATTAGGGTTTGTGTTTTGGGAGACACGGCCAAAAGCAAAGGAGAGACACGGCCAAGTCATGAAACTTTTGCGTGTGTTGAATTAGTTTTGAGAGACACGGCCGTGTTCCCAAGCCATGTTAGCTACTGTGAGTTTTGGTTTAAGAGACACGGCCATAAGCTTGGCCGTGTCCCTTGCCCGTGTTTCTTACTGTCCAATTGGTTTGAGTGACACGGCCACAAGCTTGGCCGTGTCCCTCAAGTGGCTGCCCGTGTCCCTCAATTGTGTAGGTTAAGGTTTTACTTCCTTGTTCTTTTTGCATTGCTTTGGTTCTCAAAGGGTAGGTTGGTCCCTAAACCTAACCCTAAACATTTTAAATACACTTGAATCAATGAATGATATAATCAATTACATGTGTAAGGTTCTAAAGCTATGAATCATATCAATTGTTCTTTACCCTAATTGCATTGTTGAGATTGAATAATGTTATGTTATGTATTGTAAATGGTAATGTGTTTTATGAGTAATGAATATTGAAATGCATATCAAAGATGCAATGATAATTCAAATAAGACATGATATGAGACAATGCCATTGTGGTTGGCTATGATGTGATGCAATTGAAAGAAATAAGGCATGTTTGCCTAAATGTTGTTGAGAATTGAGAATGGAAATGATAATTGAATAATAAATGAATTGTGTGGCTAATGTGTTATTCCATTTTCAGAGTTGGTTGTTGGTGGCATGCCTAATAAGTGTAACAATCTCTTGAAGTTAGGTTGGATTGAATCCTTGAAGCCTAATTGAGATGTTACCACCCTTGAAGCTAGGTTGGGTTGGTTCTTGAAGCCAAGTTGGGTTGAAGCTTAGCATGCTTTGCTCCCCTTGAAGCTTGGTTGAACCTAATCCTTGAAGCCTAGTTGGGTTTATGATATTGATAAATGTGATGATAGAACCAAAACATTAACTCTGAAAATTGAATGGCATATTAGTGTGTCTTGGGCCCATGCTTGTCTTTGCTTAATGTTGATTATGAATGATTAAATGAATACTAATGAGGTATATGATAAGATGTTGAAATATGATATGTCTATTTATGTTGAGTTATGAAATGTAAAGGCATGTTGTTAGTTTTGCATATATGATGTTACATGTATAATATGGATTGAGAATTGGCATTGCATTGCATCAAAGCAAAACATTAGCATGTTTTATCTTACTAAGCCGTTGGCTTAGCGCGATAGTGTTTGATCGCGCAGGTAATAGAGTTGGTAGAGTTGAACCCGAGAGTTCATCAAAACCGAGTGAGAGTAGACAGTGAAGAGTTGATTTTTGAGGACTTAAAGATCAGAGCAGACTTGCCAATCATGTATACTTCTTTTATATTTTGTAAAGTAATGTTTATAATGTAAATATGTACCTAATTTATAACTTCCGTTGTGTAATATTTAAATGTATATATGTATATCTAACATGTTTATATTTTAAGTCAATGACTTAATTTCTATAATGTATAATGATTAGGGTATTGTATCAAGTTTAAAATGTTTTGAATGTTGAAGAAAACCGTAGCATCCCTATGTTTGGTGCACTTATGCTACATTGTTGTGATTGTAGTGTGTGTGCATTGGATGTGGGGGTGTTACATGTAATAACTTCTGCTGTGAATTATTAAACATTTTGTATATAGTGTCTTTTGGATTTCTTTATTTGTTTGAAATTGGCTTCACTTATTTACAAAGATATTTGTTGTTTTTTTTAAACTGTGGCATTTTCTATATTCAGTATACGTATATTACGATCGTTTAATCATGCTTGGTACGTATACAGGGTATAAAGGTGTTACAATTCAGGCACCATTAAAGGTTGAAGCAACCCACTTGGAACTTGATGCTCAGCTTTCACTCTCTGACAAGTGAGACATTTGGACACAAATTCCGCTATGTCTCTCTTCATACCAGACCACCAGTAGTGCTGTTTCAAATCATGGTACATCTTTGTACTACCCGGATGCATAGCAAAACCCGATTGGTGTGCTTCCTCTAAAATAATCTTCCTCAAACTATCATCATCAGGTACACACAATCTATCCTTGAACCAAAGACTACCATCACTCTTCACATAGAAATCTCGGCTCTCCCCATTTTGGCAATCTGACACAATCTTCTGAATTTTCTCATCAGCCAATTGAGTCTCTTTAATCTGATCTAACAATACTGGTCTTAACTACAGCTGAGCCAATAATGCACCATCATCACATACTTCAAAACTAGCATGCAACGCTCTTAACTCAACAAGCAACAAGAGCGAATACACAGCCAAACCTGCTAAAGACTTCCGACTCAAGGCATCAGCAACCACATTCGCCTTACCAGGATGATAATCAATCAGAAAGTCGTAGTCTTTAATAAGTTCTAACCATCGTCTTTGTCGAAGATTCAGCTCCTTCTGGACACCCAAATATTTCAAACTTTTATGATCCGTATAGATAAAACATTTCTCCCCATATAAGTGGTGTCGCCAAATCTTCAAAGCAAATACTATAGCTGCTAATTCCAAATCATGTGTCGGATAATTGAGCTCATGCGGCTTCAGCTGCCGAGAAGCATAGGCTACCACTTTACCCTCTTGCATTAAAACACATCCTAAACCATTATGTGAAGCATCACTATAAATCACATATGGTTTATCTACCATGGGTAAAGTAAGAACAGGCACTTGAGTCAACATCTCTTTCAACTGTTCAAAACTAGCTTGACACTGATCCGTCCACACAAATCTAACTCCCTTTCGAAGTAATCTGGTGAGTGGAGTAGCTATTAAAGAAAAACCTTTCACAAATCAACGATAATAGCCTGCTAAACCAAGAAAACTTCTAACTTCAGTCACAGACTTTGGTGGACTCCAATTCAAAATAGCTTCAACTTTACTTGGATCAACTCTTATACCATCTGCTAAAACTATATGACCCAGAAAAGTTACTTGGTCAAGCCAAAACTCACACTTTGACAGCTTAGCATACAACTGCTTCTCTCTCAAGATCTGTAATACCATTCGTAGTTGCTTGTCATGCTCCTTCTCATTACGTGAATACACCAAAATATCATCGATGAAAACCACCACAAACTGATCCAGATAGGGCCTAAACACCCTATTCATCAAATCCATGAAAGCTGCAGGTGGATTCGTTAACCTAAAATGCATTACTAAAAACTCATAATGCCCATACCTGGTGCGGAAAGCTGTCTTAGAAACATCTTCAGCTCTAACCCTCAAATGATGGTACCCTGATCTCAAATCAATCTTGGAAAACACTGCTGCTCCCTTCAATTGATCAAAGAGATCATCAATCCTAGGCAAATGATATTTATTCTTAATAGTCACTTTGTTCAATTGCCTATAATCAATGCATAACCTTATAGTACCATCCTTCTTCTTCACAAACAACACAGGAGCTCCCCAAGGAGAAACACTGGGGTGAATAAACCCTCTATCCAACAACTCCTGTAACTGTACTTTCAATTCTCTCAATTCAGCAGGTGCCATTCGATAAGGGGTGATAGAGATGGGAGTGGTACTAGGCAACAGATCAATACCAAACTCAACCTCTCTCTCAGGGGGTAACCCTGGCAACTCCTCAGGAAACACATCTGGAAAATCTGCAACTGTGGTGATATTATCAAGTTGAGAACCCATGACTCTAGTATCCACCACATGAGCAAGGTAAGCATCACACCCTTTTCTAATCAACTTCCTAGCTGTTACAGCCGATACAAACAAAGATGCAAGTTGTCTCTGCTCACTAGATACTATCACATCCCTACCATCACTGGTTCTCAAGGTGACACACTTCTTTTGGCAATCCACCACAGCTCCATGTTTAGACGGCCAATCCATGCCTAAGATCAAATCATATTCTTTAAAAGGCATTTCAATCAGATCACCAAGAAACTCCTCACCTTGCACCACAACTGCACTATCACGGTGCACCTTACTAACAACCACACTATGTCCTAAAGGATTTGTCACCAAAACATCAAATCCTAAGGATTATGTATGCAATTCAGACACAGGCAATATGGATGCACTTATGTATGAATGAGTAGATCCTGGATCAATCAAAGCAAGTACTGAAATGCCAAATAAAGAAAATGTACCCGCTATAACTGCTGAAGCATTTGGCTGCCTCTGCATCACATATACCCTCTGAGAAGATCCGGCCTCATCTGGTCTACTACCTCTAGATGAAGATCCTCCTCTCTGACTGGACCCGGGTCTACCACCTCTACTAAAACCTCTGCCCCCTCGACCACCTCTGCTGACACTGGGTTGAGAAACTGCAGTATCAGTCTGCCTATCATCTTGCATCTCTGGGAAATCTCTAATAAAATGATCTGGTGACCCACATTTATAACACACTCCGGTTACACCAGTCCTCCAACAAACACCTCCATGGGGCCTGCCACAATGAACACATACAGGTGGAGTAGACCTTTGCATCACGGGAGTCGGGGCACTAGCTACAGAGACTATCGGTCTCGGCCTCTGCCTCTGATACTGCACTGATCTGCCTGACTGTCTCTGACTCCTACTAATCCTTGGAGCAAAACTTCCTCTACCCCTCTTCACAGATGAAGACCCTGCCTCAAACTGGGGTCTCCTTACCCTAGTCTCCTCCTCAGTAGCAGCTGCGGCTATACTCTGGGCTCTCTCCACACTCCTAGCTGCTGCAACAAGCTGAGAGAAATCCTGATACCGAGAACTAGCCACCAGGCACATGATAGAGGGCCTCAATCCCTCCTCAAATCTTCTGCACCGATCTATTTCATCATAAATAATTCCCCCAGCATAACGACTCAACCAGATGTACTCAATCTCGTATTCTGTCACCGTCCGGTTGTCTTGCCTCAAATTCAAAAATTCCATCTTCTTAATATCTTTATACTCCCTCGGAGTATATTTTTGCTCGAACTCCCTCAAGAAATCACCATATGATAGTGTAGGTGGATCATCCATAGCATGAGGGACCGTTTTCCACCAGTCATAGGCATCTTTTTGCAGGAGGGATCTGGCATAGTCAAATTTCTCATCCGAAGTAGCTTGCAACTGAATGAATATCCTCTGTACCTTATCCAACCACTGTTCAGTCACTGCAGGATCGGTAGTGCCTAAGAAATCTTCAGCCCCATATTTTCTCAACTTGTCATAATGTCTTACCGGCACCTGAGGCTGTGGTGGTGGTGGCTGCACTGGAGCTTGTCTAAATAATTCCACCATATGCCTTAACCAACTCGGTGGAGCCTCATCTGCAGCTGATCTCTCTGGCACAGAAATAGGTGCCTCACTAACTCTCTCAACCCTAGCTCCCTCTCTACTCTCTCCTGGAGCTACACTTTCGGCACTTCCTTCTACAGTCTGACGTGAATGGGACTCCATTACTACCTATATCTGCAAACATAGCAGAATATTCCTCATTAAAGATCAAAGACTGCCATACCAAAACATGTATTTTACTCAAAAACCAACTTTTAAAATCAAAATATTCTTTTTATTAAAATTCACCTAGGTTGAGAATCTCAAACCTAGGCTCTAATACCAAAATAATTGTAACACCCCTATACCCTGTATACGTACATAGCATGCTAATACGATCGTAATATATGTATACTGAATATAGAAATGCTTTGGTATACTTAACAAATGAAAAATCCCTTTACAAAAAAAAAACATGAACAAATTTAAATCCTTTAAAAGAAGTTATAAAAGACCAAAGATAAAATGTTTATTTAAAAGCAGCAGAAAATATAACAATTATTTACAAATACTTATACATTAAAACTCAAGATTTACAAAACATAAAGTATATACATGTTTGGCAGTATATCTTCGATCTTTAAGCTTCACTATCACCACCTCAAGATCTAGCCTTTACTTGGCCTAGAGGAATTCTCCGGTTCTTCCCTGTTACCTGCGTGATAAATCATAATCGCGCTAAGCCAACGGCTTAGTGGTACAAACTGCAATAATACTATATTTCGATGCAATGTCAATGTCACAATCAATTTCATACACCATTCAAAAGAACATTACATTTCAACATTTTATTTTGTTCAATGTCATATCAAGCATTCATATTGTATATTCATAGTTTCATTAGTTTCACTATTCAAGATGCACATTGAAAAAAAAGACAAGCATGGGCCCAAAAGATACTAATATGCCATTCAACTTTCAGATTTAATATTTTGATTTAACTATCATATTTATCATTATCATTATCCCAACTAGGCTTCAAGGATTTAGGTTCAACCAAGCTTCAAGGGGAACAAAGCATGCTAAGTATCAACCCAACTTGGCTTCAAGAACCAAACCCAACCTAGCTTCAAGGGTTGTAACATCTCAATTAGGCTTCAAGGATTAGACCCAACCAAGCTTCAAGGGGAGTTAAGCATGCTAAACTTCAACCCAACTTGGCTTCAAGGATCAAGTCCAACCTAACTTCAAGAGATTGTTACCATAGGCATGCCACCAACAAGAAACTCTAAAAATGGAATAACACATTAGCCACACAAATTCATTTATTATTTCATTATCAATTTCATTCTCAATTCTAATCATCATCTAGGCAAACATGCCCCACTTATCTCAATTGAATCATCATAGCCAATCACAATGGCTTCACACCTCATTTGAATCATCATAGCCAATCACAATGGCCTCATATCTTATCATGTCTCAGTTCACATTATAATACTTCATTATTCAAATATACATAATCAAGTACATTGAACATCATCATATAGGCATACATGCCTCAATTATCTCAATTCACATTATGCAAAACATAACATTATTAATATGCATCAACAATGCAATAGATTACTTATCACATGTGTTAAGTCTCAATATCATATAAAAGTATGCATTAATTTAGGGTTTGTACTTACCTTAGGAACAACTCACACCAATTTACAACTTTACTCTTCCAAAACTTCTTCACCACTTAGGTTAAGGCAAATCAACCTCTTCACAACCTAAACCAAAAGAAATAGTACACATGAGATGCAAAACTCTACACATGACACGCTCAACAACACGAGCGTATCCCTGACCGTGCCCTAAACTCACAACACAGAAGCTTTGACACGCTCAGAACCACGGGCGTGTCACTGAACGTGTAATACATTCTGTCTCACAGAAATAATGACACGTCCAACAACATGGGCGTGTTCAAGACCATGTCAATTTCTCACCAACACAATAGCTATGACACGCTCAGTGACATGGGCGTGTCACTGGAAGTGTCAATACTACTGCTACACAGAAGCTGTGACACGCTCAGTGACATGGGCATGTCACTGCTCGTGTCACCCGTCCAAAAACACAAAACCATTGACACGCCTAAAACCTGGTCGTGCTCATGGGCATGTCAGGCCAAAAATACATATTCCGGCCACAACAACACTTAATCCAACAAATCACTTCCTTTCACCAAAATCCACTTCAAACAAACTTAGCTCAACATACCCAAGAACCATAACAAACTTGCAAAAACACCAAAACAACTAAAAACATACATCCAACACAAATCAAAATCATCACCACAACCCAAAACACACCTACAACACTACCTATTCCAACAAACTTACTCTTTTCTTCAATCCAAACTCAAATATCCAAAAAAACCAAATGAATCAAACACTCTTAAACACAACATAATCAAAACAAACTCCTATCATCCACAATAATCCTTCAAACTCAAACATAACTCCAAAATAAACAAGAGAAATCAAGAGAGAACTTACCAAAGTTGATGATAGTTCACAATTTTCAACTTATTCCTTGAATCTTCCTTCAATTTGAGCTTGGATCACAAAACTCACACACTCTCTCTCTCTTGCTTTAGATGGCCGGCCAACAAAAGGAAAAAGGAAAGAAATGAAAAAAAAATGAAGAAACCAAAGTCAAATACTCCTCTCTTTAAACCTCCTCAAAGCAATTATAATATTAAATAATACAAATTAATCTCTTCCATTCATTTTAATTTCCCATTTTCCACTAATTAACTTAATTAATTAAAATAACTAAATATCTTCTTCCTTTGACCATCACAATTGACTTTTATATATGTTGTATATATTTCCATATACACAACATATACACTTTCCTTTAAATTTCTCTTCTCTTTAAAATTTAACATATACATTCAATACAATTACAACAATAATATCAAAACTTCTAGGGCATACTTTGGGATATTACATTGGCTACCAGATTGATAGTTCCCTTTCTCATTCCTTTTTGTTAAAAACCGGTTCTTCTCCCTTTTCCATTCTTCAATTTGCAAACTAGCTTGGAGAAGGTCTTTGAATTCACGGATGAGTGTATGAGACATCCTCTCACGAAGACTAGGCAACACCCCTCTCACAACCATCCTTATTTGATCGGATTCATCGGGCCTCTTCTTGAGTAAAGAGGCCTTATTTCTGCATCTCTTGACATAATCTACAAAATTCTCAGTCGGCCTTTGCCTAATGGACTCCACTTCCATTAAGGTAACTGCCAACTCAAAATTATATCCATATTATTGGATGAAGGCTTTGTAAAGTAGATCCTAACTCTTTTGTGTTCCATCATCTAAGGTATTGAACCAATTTTGGACAACAGGGTCCAATGAGAGCATAAAGTACCTTAGGGTTTGAGCCTTAGTAGCTCGAGCAGACTGCATGGCAGTGATATACTGCTTCACATGGAGATGAGGATTTCGTGCCATTGTACTTTGCAAAAGATGGCATCTTGAACTTGTACGGGACTTCTTCATCTAGCTCAAATAGTTTATCGATCTCAGACATCTCTTCGGTTTTTAGCTTCTTCTCAAACTTCTTTTCTAAATCAGCAATCATCTTTTCAACATCGGATGTCTCGGTCTTTTCAATAGTTGCTTTCTCAACAACCTTCGATTCTTTCTTCTTCTCTTGAACATCTTGGTAATATTGAGCCCAATCATCATCATCATCATCAATGATCACCTTTTCATCATCAAAAACCACTTCACCAACTTTATTCTTCCCTTTGTCCTTTGGCTTCTTAGTGCTAGCAGATACCTCGGCATGATTCTTCAAGATTGCAGTCAATTGGTTCTTCATGGTCTCAGCTAGGGCCTCTTTATTTCTTCCATTTTGGCATTGAGGGCTTCATCCACCATTCTTTGAATTTGTTCGGGCTCCATTGTTTTTGGTGAGCAAGTGATTGAGTCGTTGCTAGATACTTCATCTTCGGCATAGGTTGGATTGTTGTAAGCTTTTGAACTATTGTAATCCAGGGCTGTGAGCCAGAGAGGATCAATGATATGAGATGCAAATGTATGTATGTATGCATGTATGCACAAACAATAAATAAGGATAATTAGGACGTTCCTTCCAACCTTATATCATCCACACACGAATGGCGAGTCTCTTTTCCTAGGTATATGGTTAATAAAATACCAACATGGGGTATATTGTTTTCGAATAATTCCCTCGGATGTTTCAACCAATAGTTATATTTTAGAAAATGGAAATCCATTCTTAGTAATTCCCATTAATTATGTTTTAATCCATTCAACCAACTATAGTAGCTTTTATGCTACATTGGATTAAAACTAAATTAAAGGGTTTATTATAGATAGATTTCTCACTTGAAAAGAGTAACTAATGGTTTATACCAAAAACAATCCCATGATTAATTATTCTTAGTATAAAATAGGCCCATGATTGATTTTTGGTATTTCTTAACTGACCTAAATAATTTACAAGCTCTTTGGAAAAAAAAGGTTGGATAAAAATAATTTTTCTTCTAAGCCCATTGTAAAAAGATTTTAGAAAAAGAGGATTTTGGGCTTAGTATTTTGGGCCATGAGCAAAAGAATTTTTGATTTATTTTTACAAAAAGTTTTATGTCCAAAGACCATCTTGAAAAGTTTTGAAAATTGTTTTGGTCTTTTGGACATTAAAGAAAAATTTATTTTTAGCTTACAATATACTTGGGTCATATTAGAAAAAGAACAAACCAAACAAGCCATGATTTAAACCAAGATAAATTAACCATAGTCAAACAACATGCATTTGGGGTAAAAACCTAAGGAAAGTTACTAGGCCAATTACATGAGCTTCAGTCTTTGGGTAAAAAGGCTTAGGTTCCCATAGCAAGTATATACCAAATGGTACGAGGCTATGAGTGGTTATGCCATGCTCGATCTCTATACCTTGAGTGAAAGTATGGTATCCCTTACATAACATAACACGGGTAACACGGGCATCCTAACTCATGCACACGATGCAATCTAAGATGATGCAATGGATAATATCATTATAAGAAAGAATAGAATAATAT
Organism: Garcia nutans; assembly: GCA_947685225.1. Taxonomy (NCBI): domain Eukaryota; kingdom Viridiplantae; phylum Streptophyta; class Magnoliopsida; order Malpighiales; family Euphorbiaceae; genus Garcia; species Garcia nutans. The sequence continues at coordinate 5,446,796 of CANTUV010000003.1, read as the reverse complement.
AAAGACCAACAGAATCAACTTCTCTTATCCCCAGTGGAGTCACCACTGTGAGCGGGGATTTTCGCCCCCACTCTTTGTGTAATGGTTCTTGCAACTTTGGCATTGTTTAGGCTCGAGGCCTTAAAGAACACGGACCTAAGTCCGGAGAAAATGGAGTCACCACCCAGACGGGCTGGGAAAAAGAAAGGGGTGGATGGCTTGATTCCTAAGGAATCCCCAACCCCCTAATGGGTTCAAAAAGTTGGGTACGTGTGGGGAAGGTGATAAATGGCCCAGCACCCCCCACAACGCATGGTTCATTGGAACCGGCCTCCTTTACAAGTCTTAATATTATAAAATTCTTAAGTATAACAATATTATCCATATTACACACAATAATTAAAATAAAGCATCGATATATTAAAAATCAAAATAATGTACAAGCAAAACAAATAAATGGACACCCACCCGAAGATGGAAACATGTCCTTACATCCCATGCCTAAATAGGACACCCACCGGAAAGTGGAAACATGTCCTTTACATTGGTTCTAAAATAGAAAAGCAATTTAAATTACATGATATTTAACTAATGAGGTACCCAACAAGTGGAAACATACCTCTTACAACATTTGAAAATTTAAATAAATTGATAAAAGTAAATAACCATTCATCATAAATAAATCATTCATTAAAGGTGTTAAACATCAATAGAAAGTAAACATCCATCCATGATAAATTAAATGAACCAAGCATTGAACTTAAATAAATTAAAGCATATAAAATAAATCAAAGCATAATCAAATATAGAGTTGAATAAGACAAAGAAAAATCTAAATTATGGCTACTGTTTTAATTTAGGGTTCTTTATTTCATGTGTTTAGGGTTTTGGATTTTGTGGAATTAGGCTACTGTGAGTTTTTTAAAGGAATTAAAATAAATTAAGGTTTAATGTTTTAAAGAAGTTGGTAAAATTCTTTGATTAACCAAATTAATTTTTGGATGGTGAAATCATGAAACTAGGGTTTGAACACTTTAAAATACTTTTGATTTGTGATTTACGGTCATTGAGTTAGGGTATTTAAGTTTATTATTTCTAAATATGGTTTTAAAGTTTTAAAGAATTAGGGCTTAGAAAAATTAGAATTTAGGTTTTAAAGGAGTTAGGGTTCACTTGTTTTGATTTTTGGAATTAAATTAGGGTTTAGTGTTTTAGAATTAGGGTTTCGGTGAATGCTTAAGTTTTTTAGAATTTGGAAAAAAGCAATTGATAATTTTATGAAGTTTATGAAAATAAATAAATGATTTTAAGTTTATATGAATAGAAAAGATGTTTTTAGGATTTGTTGAAAGAAACAGAATCAAATTTTGGTTTTGAAGAAAAACATGTTCAATTAGGATTTTAAGATTTTGAAGAAGTAAAAATAACAATTTTAAGCCTTTTTGGAAAATAAAGCAATGAATTAGTGTTTTTAACTTTATAAAAACTAAATTAAATTTCTAGGGTTTTTGATTTTGAAAGACACAATTTCATAATCTTAGCTACTGTGAAAAAATATAACAATTAATACATACCTCCTTTTGATGGTTCCTCCAAAATAATTCTTCTTGGATGAATAAAAACAAAGGCAATTGCTGCCCTTGATCTTTTGTTAATGGCTTTTGCTTCTTATCCTCTCAAAAGGTCAGATTGATTTCACTGCTTTCCACTCAATTTCGGTTTCAAACTCTCTCAATTTTCGTCCCAATCTCTTATTTCCCCCTTCTCTCTTTTCTCCTCCTTATTTATAGAAGAATTCTATTATTAATCCTAGTTATTCATGGTATACAATATTGAATAAGAAAATAAAACCGAAACCTAATTGTATTAGGTTTCGAAAAATTTGCGTTGAAAAATTTTGCTGGCGAAAAAAAACTGCTGCGGAAAAATTGCGCTAGTGAAAAAAATTGCCGCAGGAAAAATTGAGCTGGCAAAAAAATTTGCCAAAGTTGGATGCAGCAGGGGGCGGGGAACGGCCTGCAGGCCATTTCGCCTGCAGGAAACTCTTGCGGGGGAAATGGCCCACGGCCAAGCCCGTGCTAGTTTTCGGCGATGATTTTTTCGTCGTCGATTTTTATTTTTATTTTATTTTTATTTTTTGATTTTTATTTGTTTATTTTTAATTTTTATTAATAAAAACTAGATACTAAAGTAAAAATTATTTAATTAAGATCAAAAAAATTATTTTGGACCAATTAAAATATATTAGACAACACAAAAATAATTTTTAACTAAATAAAATATATTGGACCAGACTAGATCAAAAATTAAGGGTCTACATAAGCATCACTTAAGAAGGTAGAAACTCAAGTGGGTCAATTGGAAAATCAACTTCAAGCTAATCAAAAAGGGAAATTTCCAAGCCAACCAGAGCAAGCCAAAGCAATCACTATTCTAAGAAGTTGTAAGGTACTTGACAACAAAATCGGTGATAATAACATTGATAATTCTTTGGATGCAGGTACAATGCAAGAGAATGGCGAGGAAATGCAAGAAGGAAAAGCTCAACCAAATGAGGCTAAAGATGATAATGAGGAGGCATCCATTGCATCAAAGCTAAATAAATCTCTAAATCCATACAGACTGCCAACTCCTTTTCCCGGCAGGTTAAAAAATGAAAAGCATGATAAGCAATTTTTTGAAATTTATAACATGCTTTCGAAGGTAAGTATTAACCTACCCTTATTCGAGGTGATAAAAATATGCCATCTTATGCCAAGTTCTTTAAAGAGTTAAACACTAAGAAGAAAAGGAATGAGTTGGATGAGAAGGTGATAGTCTCAGAAGTAACAAGTGTTATTTTACAATATAAGTTACCTCCTAAGCTAAAAGATCTTGGGAGCTTTATAGTTAGAATCTCTATGGGAAATGGGAAAGAGACCATTGGCATGTGTGATCTTGGAGCTAGTATTAATTTGATGCCATACTCAGTTTACTTGAAACTAGAGCTAGGGGAACTCAAACCAACTGAAATGGTTTTGCAACTTGCGAATAGAACTCTTAGATACCCTAAGGGAATAGTAGAAGATGTTCTAGTTAAGGTAGGAGGTTTGATTGTACCCATTGATTTCATTGTCTTAGACATGGGGGGAGAAATCTCGAGGGATTCTAAGTATACAATTTTGTTAGGGAGGACTTTTATGGCCACAACTAACACTTTAATTGATGTTAAAAATGGAAAATTGACTATGACTATTTTGGGACAAACTGTAGAATTTTCAATTTTTAACACTTTTCCTATTCCTACTACTACTTTATATGAAGACTGCTCTTTCATTGATTTTACTGACAATGCTATTAAAGAAGTTTTCTTGAAGGATAATGGTGAAGAAAAGCTAGAAAGGGCTCTAAAATTTCAAGTAGAAGTCGAGGATTCAAATAAGGAGAGTAAAGAAGGCAATTCCATGTTGGGCAATGAGAGTGTTGAGGAGGAATTCGAAGTTGAAGAAGAGGAAATTCAATTACAAGGGGTTGAACTTAAAGAACTCCCCAAGCATTTGAAATATATTTTTCTTGGGGAGAATAACTCTCAACCAATGATAATTTTTGCTACCCTTACTAGTGAGGAAGAAGATAAGCTTAAAAATGTTGAAAAAATTCAAGAAAGCTATAGGTTGGGGGTTGAGTGATATTAAGGGTATTAGTCCCTCTATGTGCATGCACAAGATAGTTTTAGAGGAAGGGGCTAAACCAATGAGAGAGTCTCAAAGGAGGCTAAACCCTAATATGAGCGAAGTTGTCAAAAAAGAGGTCCTTAAACTACTTGATGAAGGGGTAATTTACCCTATCGCTGATAGTGGTCCAGAATGAGAAAGGAGAGTTGGTACCCACACGAACACAAACTGGGTGGCGAATATATTATAGAAAATTAAATAATGTCACCAAGAAAGATCACTTTCCTTTGCCATTTATTGATCAAATGCTTGATAGGTTATCTGGACATGCCTTTTACTATTTTCTTGATGGTCTTTTAGGTTACTACCAAGTCCCGATAGCACCGGAAGATCAACCAAAGACTACCTTTACTTTTCCTTTTGGGACATTTGCATTTCGAAGGATGCCACTCGGACTTTGCAATGCACCGGGAACATTTCAAAGATGTATTCTTTCCATCTTTTCTGATATGTTGGACAAGTGCATTGAGGTATTTATGGATGACTTTTCTGTTTTTGGTAATTACTTTGATGATTGTTTGCAAAAGTTGACTCTAGTTCGTTAAAGGTGTATTGAATGTAATCTTACCTTGAGTTGGGAAAAGAGTCACTTTATGGTTGATCACGGGATTGTTTTGGGGCATGTTATTTCCCATAAAGGGATTGAGGTAGACAAGGCTAAGGTTGAATTAATTGTGAACCTACCTCCACCCACATCAGTTAAGGGGATTAGAAGTTTTTTGAGACATGCAGGATTTTATAGGAGGTTTATAAAAGATTTTTCCAAAATTTCACGCCCTTTATGTCATTTTCTAGGAAAAGATGTCCCATTTGTTTTTGGTGAAAAGTGCTTAGAAGCTTTTAAAATTTTGAAAGTGAAGCAGATTTTTCTGTCGCCGATTTTCATTTTTATTTTTATTTTTTTATTATTTTTTATTAATTTTTTAAAAATTATAAAAAATAAATACTAAAATAAATATTATTTAATTAAGATAACACAAAAATTATTTTGGACTAAATAAAATAACGGACCAGACTAGGTTAAAAATTAAGGGTCTACAGTTTGCCCCTACTTGAATAATCTGAGACTTTAGTAAAAGAGAGTGAAAAGCAATAAAACTTAATTTTTATGAGATGGTTACTTGAATTTGTTTTGGGTACTTGGACTCGAGACTAAACTTGATTTGGGAACTTGGACCAAAGACTAGATTGAATTTGGGTACTTGGACCTGAGATTGGGTACTTGGACCCGAGATTGATTTGATTTGGGTACTTGGACCCAAGATTGAATTGAATTTGGGTGCTTGGACTTGAGACAGGATTGAATTTGGGTACTTAGACCCAAAATTGGGTACTTGGACTCGAGATTAATTTGATTTGGATATTTGGACCCGAGATTGGGTACTTAGACCCGAGATTGAATTGAATTTGGGTGCTTGGATCCGAGATTGAATTTGATTTGGGTACTTGGACTTGAGATTGGGTACTTAGACCCGAGATTAAATTATATTTGGGTACTTGGACCCGAGATTGAATTAATTTGGGTACTTGGATCCGATATTGGGTACTTGAACCCGAGATTGATTTGATTTAGGTACTTAGACCTGAGATTGAATTGATTTTGGTACTTGGACCCGAGATTGGGTACTTGGCCTCGAGATTTAATTTGATTTGGGTACTTTGACTCGAGATTGAATTGATTTGGGTACTTGGATCCGAGATTGAACTTGATTTTGGGTACTTGGACTCGAGATTGGGTACTTAGACCTGAGATTGATTCAATTTGCGTACTTGGATCTGGGATTGAATTTGATTTGGGTGCTTGGACCTGAGACTGTGTTTGACTAACCTTTTATCAGTTGAGAAGTCTGACTGCTCCGGCTGTTCTATGCATTGTGGTTCTTCACCCTCAAAATGAATCTTCATCCTTGGACCTTGGATCTTCATCCTTAGCATCGGATCTTCACCTTTGAAAATGGATCTTCATCCTTGGAGATCGGGTTTTCACCCTTGTAGATGGATCTTCATCTTTGGAGATCAGTTCTTCACCCTTGTAAATGGATCTTTATCCTTGGAGATCGGGTCTTTACCCTAGCTTCAGCTCTTTTAGCTGGACTGATCTTTCGTCTTTTGCATCTTCATTATTTTGAGAGTTCTAATGTTCCATTCTTTTGTTCTTCCTTTTTGCAAAAAATTCATCTATTTTTAATTGGACTTTATGTCCTCCCCTGCCCCCCGTGTGGTGAAATAATTGTAAGTGTGTTTGAAAATATTCTATATATAAACTCAAAAAATTGAAAAGGAGAAACTTTGCCCCCTATGTAGGCTTAAACCAAAGATTTTTTTTACTGGACTGTGAGCGGGGATTTTTCCCCCACTCCCAGTGGAATGGTTCTTGCGACTTCGGCACTATTTAGGCTTGGGCCCTTAGAGAACACAAACATAAATCAGGAGAAAATGGAGTCGTCACCCGGACGGGCCGGGAAAAAAGAAAGGGGTTGATGACTCGATTCCTAAGGAATCCCCAACCCCCTAATGGGTTCGAAAAGTTGGGTACATGTGGGGAAGGTGAGAAATGGCCCAACACCCCCCACAACGCCCGGTTCATTGGAGCGGCCTCCTTTACAGGTCTTAATATTATAAAATTCTTAAATATAACAATATTATCCACATTACACACAATAATTGAAATAAAGCATCGTTATATTAAAATCAAAGCAATGTCCAAACAAAACAATTAAATGGACACCCATCTGAGGATGGAAACATGTCCTTTACATCATCCACATCTAAAATAATAAAACACCCACCAAAAGGTAGAAACACGCCCTTTACATTGGTCTAACATATAAAAGCAATTTAAATTATATGATATTTAACTAATGAGGTACCCACAAATTGGAAACATACCTCTTACAACATATGGAAATCTAAAAATAAATTGATAAAAGTAAATAACCATTCAGAATAAATAAATCATTCATCAAAGATATTAAACATCAATCAAAATATATAATAAGCATTCATCCATGAAAAATTAAATAAATCAAGCATTGAAATTAAATAAATCAAAGCATATAATAAACTACATAATAAAATCTAAAATTAAATAAAGCAATAAATATATAATTTAGGGTTCGCATCTTAAAATAGGATTTTAGAATTTTAATTCCTAAATTAAAGCTTTGGAAAAAGGAAAGTTAAATGCGCGGACTCATAATATACAAATGAATATTGACCCCTTCGATTAGCCCATATGGCGGTCACGCTAGCCGGTTAGTGGGCAGGGGTCAAGGGGGCAGCGCCCCTTGCAAGGTCGAGGGTAGCGCCCTAGAAAAATTTTAGAAAATGGCTTCTAAGATTGTAGGTTTTAGTGTTGAAAATTAAGATTTTAGGGTTTAGAATTTAGAAAATAGGGTTTTGGAATTCATTGGTTTAGGCTACTGTAAGTTTTAAAGGAATTGAAATGGATTAAGGTTTTATAATTTAAGAGATTGATAAGGCTCTTTGATTAACCAAATTAGGGTTTGAGGGGTAAATCATGAAATTAGGGCTTGGATACTTTAAAACATTTGAGTTTAGGACTCATGGTTACTGGATTATTATTTTGGATTTACTATAATGGGTTTGAATGTTTAGGTTTATAAGGTTTTAAGGATTAGGGCTAGGGTTTAGGAAAACTAGGGTCTATGGTTTTGGTTTTGAGGGAATTAGGGTTTTTAGTGTTTACTAGTTTGAGGTTTACTGTTTCTGGTTTTGAAGTTGAATTAGAGTTTTTAGTGTTTCGAAAAATATATTTGGTTTTAGAATTTGAGAAAATAGTTTATAGTTTTTTAAAGCCTTATGTGATTTTTAGAAACTGTAAGATAAATTTAAGGTTTGGATATTTAACAAAACATTTGGGAATTTTGGGAAAAAGTGAGAGGAAAACAGTTTAGGGTTTATTAAAAGCTTTTAGAAATAAACAAAATGATTTAAGGTTTTTAGAAACAGAAAAGTATTTTTTTAGGGTTTTTGGAAATAGAAGGAAAAATCTAGGGTTTTAAAATTTAAAAGAAATAAATTAGGGTTCTTAAATTTGTGAAGAAACAAAACTAACGATTTAAGATTTTTGGAAAGCAAAAGAAACGAATTAGGGTTTTTATGGTATTTAGAAATAGAAGAAACAAAAGAAACGAATTATTACATATTCAAAAATCAAAGTTTTATATGTATATTTGTATGAATCAAAGAAACAAAGCTATAAATAGTTTATGATTAAGGATCAAACCTGCATAGTTGGTTCCACCAAAAAGTTGTTTTCTGGATGAACAAAGACAAAGGCAAGATGGCTGCCTTTGATGGATTGATTGCTTGCTTATTCCTCTCAAAAATCTGATCGTTTTACTGCCAAGTCCCTTGTTTTTCTCCTTGTTAATCTCCCCCCCTTTCTGTGTTTTTTTAGTCTTATTTATAGGAAATTTAGATGATTAATTTTAATTGCTTAAGGAAACTGTATTTAATTAGGAAAAGAAAACCGAAACCAAATAGAATTTGGTTTCAGAAAAAATTGCATCGGAAAAATTTCACTGGCAAAAACTGGGTCGAGCTGCGAGAGTTGCTAGGCGAGGTGCGAGCGTCGGGAGTGCCAGGCGGGCTTTGGCCATTTCGTCCAACATTTCATCGCCGATTTTTCCGTTGCCGATTTTTATTTTATTTTTATTTTTATTTTTTATTATTAATTTTTTAAAAATTATAAAAATAAATACTAAAACAAATATTATTTAATTAAGATAACACAAAAATTATTTTGGACTAAATAAAATAATGGACTAGATTGGGTCAAAAATTAAGGGTCTACATACTCCCAAACATTAAAATGTATTTTTAATAAGTAAATAAAATATCCTTTATTAGTTCTAGGTACTCAAAATAAGTATTTTACATAAAAATATCTGAAAAAAATTTCGTCAGAGTTTTGTCTGCAAATTAAATATCCTAAAAATTTCAACATTTCGAAACCTCCAGAAAAACACACTTCCAATAATAGTAATCCAACAATTCACCAATTATTCACAAAAACACTTAAATGTGTACATATATATATAAACATTTATACAATCCCATATCACAAAATTATGTCCAAAACTCTTTATAGTAAACAACACTCCCAAATATGTAAACATATTATACATAATTATGTCATATTTTTTTAAAATAAAAAGTATACATGACAACAACTGGCTTTGATTTTGTGGCAACAAAAACTCTATCAACCTCAAGCCTAAACCTAACCAGAACTAGATGAACTCTTCGGATGTACCGTGATCTGTCACCCGTGCGATGAATTTCAATCACACAAAGCTAAAAGCCTAGCAGTACATACTTTGATAATGATGAAACTTTAAAAGAAAGACAGTGCATTATGTTGCATCATGACATTTCACAATGTAATATGCAAATCCACTTTATTTCACATTTATCATTCTTTCTAAACATCATATCGACACATACACAAGCATTGGGCCCAACTAACCTAGTACATTATTCAAATCTCAGAGTTACTATTTTTGTTTATTTTGACACCCAGTGTCTAGCTCGAAGGCAAGTGACGCCCAGTGTCTAGCTTGGAGGCAAACTATAGTGACGTCCAATGTCTAGCCCAATGGAAAATCATATATAAGTATTGCCCAACATATAGCTCCAAAGGTAAATAATGAGAATAATCTCATAGGCATGCCACCATATAGAAGTCTAGAAATTGAATAATATACTAAGCAACATACAAATAGTACATATTTTTGATAATCAATTTTCCTTATCTCATTGCCTCTTTTCTCATTTTTCTCATTCATCACAATAAAAAATCACTTCAATTTGTTATATCTAATCACTTTTTCATAATGTATGCCATTTAGCATTTCAATCATATTGCCTAAACATTTTTGTGCTATTTTCACATAATTCACATAAACTATATTTCATTCATTTTACCCATTAATAATGACTTTTTGCAATTCACATAATTGTGGCCAGGGATTTTTGCCCCCACTCCCAGTGGAATAGTTCTTACAACTTTGGCACTGTTTAGGCTCGGGGCCTTAGAGAACATGAGTCTAAGCTCGGAGACAATGGCGTCACCACCCGACGGGCCAGGAAAAAGAAAGGGGTGGATGACTCGATTCCTAAGGAATTTCTAACCCCCTAATGGGTTCAAAAAATTGGGTACGTGTGGAAAAGGTGAGAAACGACCCAGCACCCCTACAATGCCTAGTTTATTAAAATCAGCCTCCTTTGCAGGTCTTAATATTATAAAATTCTTAAATATAACAATATTATCCATATTACATGCTTCCATTAAAATAAATCATCATTATATTAAAATTAAAGCAATGTCTAAATAAAACAAATAAATGAACACCCATCCAAGGATGAAAACATGTCCTTATATTGTCCATATCTAAAACTAAATAGGACACCCACCGAAAGGTGGAAACATATCCTTAACATTGGTCCAAAAACTTTTGAATAAAATAAATTGCATGATGCTCATGACATGAGGTACCTAAAATATGGAAACATACCTCTTATAACATTTTGAAATCAAAACAAATTAATAAAAGTAAACAAACATTGATCATAAATAAATCATTCATCAAAGACATCAAATATCAATCAAAATATATAATAAACATTCATCTAATTTGTATAAAATAGTGAGTATATAACTTTAGGGTTCATGCATCAATTAGGGTTTCTTGGGTTTTAAGTTTAACAATTAGGGTTTTACCTATACTATTTTAATTAGTTTAATTAGTTGAGAAACGTTTTAAATATAAAAGAAGTAATATAGCTACTAGATATTTTTAAAGATTTAGGATTTCAGAAGTTTTTATGAAAATAACATTAAAGTTTAGGGTTTAAATAAATAAGATTGAAAATCATGAAAATTGATTTTTAGATTAGGTATTTGAAAAAAATAAGCTACTCTGATTAAAAAAAATAGATTTTGTTAGGGTTTTAAGAAAACAAATTATTGTGGTTTTAGAAAAGTGTAATTTAGGGTTTTAGTTTTTAAAAATATGTGTTACGGGTATTAAGGCATTAGGATTTTGAAAAAAAAAATTTTAAGGTTTCAAATAAAGTTTGGATGGTAAGTAGAAAAATTGATCAAATTGTATGATAAAGCTACTGTAAACATAAACAAAGAAATAGAGATTAAAGCCTCATTTGTTGGTTCCACCAAAATCTTTGAATTCTGGTTGAACAATAATAAAGACAGTGTAAGCTGCCTTTGATGGAATGTTGTTGCTTGCTCACTGCCTCTTGCTCCTTCAAGGTTCTCATTTTTTGGCCGAAAATATCCAAAGGTCCAAAGTTTGATAAAAAAAAAATTTAGATCCTTTATTTTGTGTTTTAATGTGATATTTATAGGGAAAAAAAATATAAACCTAATACTAATTGGCTAAGGAAATAAAAATCTTTTGGAAATATAACTAAAAACCAAGTAGAGTAGGATTTTAGAAAAACTATGAGAGGGTCGGGCGTGAGACAGTGCGTTGGCAAAAAATATTATTGCGGGTGCTAGGCGCAGACTAGCCATTTCGCCGCAGGATTTTCCTGCGGCAAATTGTCCTATGGCAAATTGTCCTAGGATTTTGTCCTATAGGTTTTTCCTGCGGTGAATTGGCCCAAGCCAATTCGTCGCCAGCGACGAGAAATTTTTATTGCCGATTCCTCCATTGTCGATTTTTATTTATTTATTTTTTATCCCTTTTTTATTTTTATTAAAAATAAATATTATAAGTAATAAATATTATTAAAATAAATATTAAATATTAAAATACAATAAAAAATATTTTGGACTGTTTAAAAATATCAAACTAGACTGGGTCAAAAATTAAGGGTCTACAGTTTGCCCCCTGCTTGAGCGATCTGAGACTACAACAAAAGAGAGCAAAAAGCAATGTGATTTTTTATTGGATTTAGAGCCATAACCGTACCCAAGGTTGGTTTGAGCTCTGTAATAAAAAATAATTTGGGTTCTGGACCCAAGGTGAATTTAGGATTTGGGTTCTGGACTTGAGGTAAGTTTAGGGCTTATGTTATGGACCCAAGGTAAGTTTAGGATTTGGGTTTTGGACCAAAGGTGAATTTAAAATTTGGGTTATTGACCTAAGGTAAGCATAGGATTTGGGTTTAGGACCCAAGGTGAATTTAGGATTTGGGTTCTGGACCCGAGGTAAGTTCTAGTCAAAAAAATTATTGGGGTTCTGGACCCGAGGTAAGTTCTGGACTTAAAAACAATTTGAGTTCTGGACCCAAGATAAGTTCAGGACTTAAAAATAATTTGGTTTCTGGACCCAAGATAAGTTTTGGGTTTTGGGTTATGGACCCGAGCTAGAGACCCGAGGTAAGTTCTGGACTTAAAAATAATTTGGGTTCTGGACCCAAGGTAAGTTCTGGACTTTTAAATTAATTTGGTTATCTTGTGTTAACTTACATAGCTTTGTGTTAGTGCGATCATTGCATTATTTGGGGCAGACGGTGTGTCTATAAAGCCCGACAATGGTATGATGTATCACCCTCTCGGGTAAAATGGATTGTCCAAGATCGCAGTTTTAAAAGCTTTATCTTGTAATTACCATCTAAGGAGTGTCTGATAGACAAGAGTGTAGTTCAAGCATTGTCGGAGTGATGGATGAACACAACCCATACTTTTCACCTACTTATAGGAGAGATGACCAATGGCCCATTCGATTATACAACCATAAATGGTATCTAGTACTATGGCCTTTTTGTCCCTCTTACCAATGATATTCTGACATTCGAACAAGTCCAATAGTTAATCGGAATATAACCATCACTAAAAGGGCCTTTCAAGATAAAAATTGAGCCGATTCAGAGCTATTGGATGACCATTTTATGTATCACTAAATTTGTCATCCATTTATCGATGTTGAGGGCCCTTATTGATATGAGTATGGTACCGCTTTAAGGCTGGGGTGAAGCTGGCCTTGCATATCTTTGTCATCGACTAGAAAAGATTTGCAGAAATAAGAAGTCTTTCTTTGGTTTCATGGTGGTTGTCGAGGTACTCTTTTTCCACCATTATCAATTCCATTCTTATTCTTGCATGAATTTGAATTTTATTGTTGTTGTAGGCATGGGCATATGAGCATAATCTTGTGAGGGTGCCTGGAATTTCATGAGAGAGAGTCGGGTATTCGAGATTAAATTTTTGGTTGTCAGATCATGTAGCAGCTCCCGGCTCTCACCACATGCACACCCAGTGGTATCTCTTGAGTTGCTTAACCTGGGGCAAGGTAAAAATAGTATTAGTATACTTTTAAATTTTATGTAAAAGTTCACTTACCTTATGTCATTTTGTAGGTCAATTTGGCTTGGTGGAACACATAAGAGCGGATGAACTAGACTTCTTCCATGAATGTCGTTTTGCCTTTTCAACATACCTGTCGAGTGAACGTCGGCCCCGTGTCTAGTTGTTGGTTTCTTAGGGAGAGAGTGTATGAGTGGTTCCTTGGTCCTGAGCAACATAGGATCTCGATGAGTTGCTCAGAAAATACTTTAAATATCGCATCAATGCCCGAGAATGCGTGGTGGTTGGCTCGACATGGTTATGGTGTTAAAACCTTTCTCTATCCACCGGGTGCATAATATACCCAGTTTATTCTAGTAGGACTCTTGAACTTTGAAGTATCTCCTATTGGCATCTGAGAAATTCCCGAGAAAAAGGAGGATAGCAATGAAGAGGAGTATCACGTGGAGGGAAGCGGGTCCATCCCGCATCTTGGGGCTAGCACCTCTCAGGTAAACTTTTACCATTTTGCCACTGTAATTACTTCTTTCTTAACTTGTTTTTGACTATTTTAATGATTGTTATAGGCTGCTGACTTATTTGGTCATGAGGCTAGACCTTCCTTTACCGATCCTCCATTTGGTCATTCTAATCAACCGGAGATGTCATCTCATCCACAAGGTGTTGATATGAATTGCCTGGTAGGTTTTCCCTGTTCCATGATAATTTATGCTACATGTATGGATGATTATGTATGCTCTTATCCTTTTCTTTCTAGCTCACAATGGATGCTTGAGGAACAAAACAAGAAACTTCAAGAAGAGTTAGTTATTAGTCGTCAACAGGTTGCCCAATTTAAAAAATTGTATCATCAGTTAGAACAAGACTTTCAAGACTTTCGATTTCAGGGGATGAGAGATCCTGGTGCTTCGTCATCTAGGAGACCTCAAATTTATTACCATGAGATTCTTTTGTCTACTTCGGATTAGGATCGTTACAGATCTAAATTCCAAAGTAATAGAGGTTCAGGTGCTCCTGCTTCAAGCGGACTCGGGATAGATGACATACCCCCTCCTCCAATAGGTGATGACTTTTTCAGGGCTTTGCTTGATAATGATCCACCACCTTCTTCTTAGTGATCTATCATTATTGTATTAATTGAGAAAATATTGTATAATAATAAAAAATAATGATAAAAATAATAATGATGATATATAATTTGCACTTTTACTGCAACTTTTGACTTTTAAAAATTTTTCTTCTCTTTTTTTTATCATCATTATTATTTCTACGCTACAATTATTGGTCTTTCCTCTTCAAATTCAAACTTTCCATAGTAGCACTAATTTTCAAAACCAAAGGCAACGTGGCAACTCAAAATCATTTCATCGCTAATTTTCTACCCTTGCACTTCTCGGTCTCAAGCTATTCCTTGTCAAATTTGGAATAGCCAATCATCCTATATAAATCTCTTTCCATGCCATAACCCCATACAAAAGCCAGGAAATTTTCCATGAATTTTCAACTTTAGCATCAAAATTCCTTTTAACAATCCCAATTTCCCTTCAATTGCCAACAATGACTGAACTCAATTTAAAGAAAATAAAAGCTCTATTTAAAAATATGAATGCCATTGACTGGGAACAAATAACTTGGTCTAAAGTTAATACTTTGAAGTGTTTTCAAAATATTAATATGGACCATTCTTTTTTACATGCCATGGCTTCTTTTTGGAATGTGAATTCTAGGACATTTAAGATTAGTGGCTTTGAGATATCTCCCACGATTGAAGAGTTTGAGGCCATCCTTTGATATCCAAGCAATCAACCAATGGCATTACCTATATTAATTTCCAAGACTCAACAAAAGATGCAAATATTATTTCAACTTTCAAAGCCTGAAGTTCTACAGTTGATGAGAGGTAAGAAGATTCTGCTTGGTCCTTTAATTGACTTTTGTATTTCTCACTTGGCTCCTACCAAGGCTTGGGGACGTATGCTTTGTCTATGCTTGCTTGGCCAATTTTTGCTTGTTTCTTCTAATGGCAATATCATGGACCAAATGGAAGGAGGCTTGTCACCGATACCCATAATCATAGCTAAGACTTTAGTTGGACTAGACCAGCTTAAATCGGGATTGTCAAAGAGATTGACCGGGAGTCAGTTGCTTCTTCAGGTAATTACCTAAACTGGCCTATCTGGTTTTCAATTTAGGTTTCTTTCCTTTTTTTTCTAATTTTTTCATAGTCTTCCCTTGTGGGTTTTCAGAATTAGCAAACTGTCTTAATTTTTGTCTAAGCTGCCCTTGCAGGTTTTCAACATAGCGGACCCCTTTTTTTCTTTTTTTTTCTCTTTTTTTTTCTTTTCATCATTTTTTAAATTCTTTTCTTGTGCTTATAGATTTGGCTTCAAGAGAGTCTCTGCTTGCCTGATACTCCATCTATGAATTTTGCTAGATATTTACTGTGACATTAATCTGCTAGGAAACTACTCCATCCTGCTTCTTCATATGCCGACTGGGTTGACTGGATCCATTCTCGTGCTGAAGTCAACATCCGTTGGTTAATATCTTGGTGGAAGATTTCTCATATTACCATTCGGACATACTTGATGCATATTTCTCTTGCTGCTCTTTATCGAGGTACTTGTTATGATCCTTGCCGGCTTGACCGTCAATATGGAGCCGAGTCTCGAGATTCTGATTTTACTCCTGATTTGAACATGCCTTGTCTAACTGAAGCCTACTTGGATCAGCTGAAGTAAAGCTGGCCTGCACACTACACTTATCGTCTGCATAGATTTTACATTTGTCAATTTCTTTAGAAAGAGTATTGTTAAGATGTAAAAATAATAAAAGTAATAATAAGAGATGTTTCTTTTCCTTTTATAATTTGTCATCACCTTTTGCTATTGTGTCTATTTATTTTATCCATATCTGGTCAAATACTTAAAACAGGCACATAGAATAATTTTAATATTAATTCTGCTTTATTAAATTAGGGAACAACCAAATACAAAAGCCAGCATACACAAGATCACTCATGTGGCCAACTAGCCCTTTCGGGTTTTCTAATTGACAATTTTCTCTCACTTAGCCCTAATTGTTGCCTAGTCCGACCTTTTAGGTTTTCAAAACTAACGGGCTGCTCTAACTTTTGTCTGGGCTACCCTTTTTGGGTTTTCAACCTAGCGATCTCCTTTTCTTTTTCTTTTTTTTATACATAAAACCTCTTCAACCTGTCAATGTTCACTGGCTCAGTAAACTCGTTCTTATCCATGTCTGATTACTTCACTACACCCTTGTTCATGACTTGTTTCACAACATATGGCCCTTCCCAGCTAGGCCTAAATTTTCCTCTTGGATCAGATACATTAGGTTTACATTATTTTAACACTAAATCCCTAACTCTGAGTTTTCTGATCTTAACCCTTCTATTGTAGGCCCGAGCTATCTTCCTTTGATATAGTTGATGATGATACAGTGCTTTTAACCTTCTCTCCTCTAGTAAAATTAACTGTGTGTATTTGCTCATTACCCACTCCATCTCAGGCAGTTCAGCTTCCAAGACTACTCTCAATGATTTGATCTCAATTTCAATTGGCAACACTTTTTCCATCCCGTAATCCAAAGACAACGGTGTCATTCCAGTCGGTGTTTGCATGCTTGTTCTGTATCCCCATAAAGTAAACCGAAGCATCTCTGACCAATCCCTGTATGTCTTGGTCATCTTAGACAGGATCTTCTTAATTGTCTTATTGGTTATTTCTACTGTACCATTGGCCTTTGGTCTATAGGGGGAGGATCGATGATGACTGATTCGGTATTTTGAGAATAGGTCCTTAACTGCACCTTGGAACTGTACGCCATTTTCTGATATCACATTGTGTGGGACCCCATACCTGTAGATAAGATTCTTTTCAATAAATCTAGCCATTTATCTTGCCCCCAGTTTGTTGAAAGATTCGGCTTTGACCCATTTTGAAAAATAATCTACTGCTACTACATTGAAATGGTGACCATTTGAGGCCGTCAGATTTACGTCTCCTATAATATTAATCCCCCAAGTTGTGAATGGCCAGGGTGAAGATATAAAATGTAATTATTCAGGTGGCATGTGATTCAAATTACTATACATTTGACATTGCTGACACTTCTTTACAAACTCAATGCAATCTCTCTCCATAGTCAACTAGTAGTAACCTTGTCAAATTATCTTTTTAACTAGGGCTAAACCACTCATATATGGACCGCAACTTCCCGCGTGTATTTCTAACATGATATGCTCCACTTCAGGCTTTCTTAAGCATCTCAAGTGCACCCCATTAGGTCACCTTCAATACAACTCTCTATGAAAGGTGAGGTATTGTAAAGACCACTGCCTTTTGGCTCTTCTTTCTTTTCTTTGTTGCCCCCAATAGGTATTCCTTCTCCTCCCAAAACCGTCTTATAGTATCATACCATGCATCATGGTCTGTACTAGTTTCCATGATTTTCTCATATTTATAGCAAGGAGTTGATGAACTGGTCAAAATCAGAGGCTTAAGGAATAAGTCGATAGGATTTTTCCATACTGAGGCCAATGTGGCTAGGGCATCAGCCATCTGGTTTTCTTCTCTTAGTAGGTGTATAAACCTGCACTCCTTAAAGTTCTTCTTCATCATGGTCAAGTAATGGTGGTATGGTTTTAACTTCTCTTCTTTCAACTCCCACTCTCCATTTACTTGGGATACTACTAGCAATGAATCACCAAAGACTTCCACCTTATCCACCTTCATAAACATTAGGGTTTCCAACCCAAAGACACATGCTTCATATTCCACCATATTATTGGTTGCCCTGAATTTCAACTTCTTGGCTAAAGGGATAAGTTCCCCTTCTGGCGATTCTAGTATGACTCCCAAACCTACTCCTTTCCTATTCACTGCCCCGTCAAAATACATTTTTCATCCTTATACTTTTATGGCCTCTAAATGTTCGTCTAGAAATTCCAAGACTACCTCTTTGCTATCCGGTAATGGTTTTTGGGCCAAGAATTCTATCACTGCTCTACCTTTAATTGTTTTCCTGGTTACTTACTCGATCTCAAATTATTCCAATATTATCAACCATCTCTTATACTTCCCAATCAAAGAGGGTGCCTCCCTTAAGTACTTCATCGGATCCAACCTAGAAATTACTTGAACACTATAAGATTGAAAGTAATGCCGCAACTTTTTAGAAGACCAAAGCATAACTATACAGGTCTTTTCAATGATACTATACTTAATTTCATAAGGTAGGAGCTTTCTACTCAAATAGTAAACTGCATGCTCAATCCCTGACTCATCTGCTTGGGCTAGCATGGCTCTTATTGACTCTTCTTCTACTGCTAAGTATAGTAATAAGGATTTACCGGTTTTAAGTGGTTTCAAAATAGGTGGATTTAGTAGATTCTCTTTTATTTACTCAAAGGCCTTTTGACACTCTTCATTCCATAGGACTGGCTGATTCTTTTTTAGCAATTTAAAGATAGGTTCACAGATTGTGGCAAGCTTTGCTATAAACCTGCTAATGTACTATAATCTACCAATGAATCCCCGAGCTTCTCTCTCCGTCTTAGGGGCTGGCATATCCCTGATTGCTTTAACTTTGTCAAGGTCAATCTCAATACCATTTGGACTAATCACATGTCCTAACAATTTTCCTGAGGTAACCCTGAACACACACTTCTTTGAGATAATCTTAGCTTATACTTCACTACTCTATCGAAGAATAATTCTAAGTTTTGGAAGTGTTGTTCCCTTGTATCTGATTTCAACATCATATCATCAACATATACTTCGACTTCTTTATGTATCATATCATGAAATAATGTGGTGGCCATCCTTTTGTAGGTTGCTCCAGCATTCTTTAATCCGAACAACATCACCCTATAACAAAATATACCCCATGTAGTATTGAAAGAAGTTTTGACTTTATCCTCTTATGCCATTAACACTTGGTTGTATCTGGAAAATCCATCTACAAATGAGTGTATCACGCTAGAGGCTGCACTATCAATGAGGACATCTATATGAGGTAAAGAAAAATCATCTTTAGGGGAAGCCTTATTTAAATCTCTATAGTCCACACAGATCCTAATTCTTCCATCTTTCTTTGGCATGGGTACTATGTTGTCTAACCAGTCTAGATAATCAATCACTTCAAAGAACTTTACATGTATTTGTTTAGTGACCTCTTCTTTAACCAATTCAGCCCATTCTGGTCTTCATCACCTAAGCTATTGTTTGATAGGTTTCATGTGGGTGTAAGTAGGACTAAGTTGTTTGGCTATGTCTCGATCTAATCCAGGCATATCCTCATAAGACCAAGCAAATACTTCTTCATATTTTTTGAATATTTTTTCAAATCTCTCTCTCATCAGGAGTAAGGTAAGATGTTATACTAATATTTTAAGGATTTTCAGTTGTTCCCAAATTTAATGATTGTGTATCAACAGAGTTAATATTAAAGATGCTCATGTAGCCACTATTTAAATGCATGCAACCATCAGGAGAAAAATCACACAAGTAAGCAAAATTAGACTTTATTGCATTCATTTTGGAAAAGAAAACATCATCATCCTCATACAAAGAAGACAAATTAAAATCAAAATCAAAATCATTGTTCTCAAAATCATAAAGCAGAACATCTTCAAACTTTTCTTCAACCAGGGCAACAATCTCCTCTAGAGTCTTCTCAGCTTTTAGGATAGCTTATTTTTCCCCTTCTGGATTGGGCTCCTTGTCAACTGGCATGGTGAGCTCTTTCTTCACTTGTTCCACTATCTTAGCAACATCAACAAAAATTTTAAAACCAGGGATCAACTTTCCTATGAACATGATTGGCTCGGGCTTTCCTTTGAGTGGTCCCATGTCTGGAGTTTTGACAAAGATCTCTTCAAGTTGTGGGAAGCTCATCTTCTTATTCTTCTTTGGATGAACATCTTTGTCAATTTCTTCATACCCTAGCCCTTTCTTGGAAGTTTGAGTCTTGAAATTCAAAATTTTTGTAACACCAGCCTTGCTCTTTCCAAGACCAGTACAAGGAAGGTAACTCATGTTCTTCATCATGTTCATGACCTTAGAGTCCACTACTTCATCATCAGAAATTGTAACTACTTGGAAACCATTGAGAGGCCTCTCTAGCATTAGAGCATTAACAACCTCATTATCCTCGGCCTCGATGGCCACCGTCTCATCTCTGTTAGGGAACTTGATCTTTTGATGAAGGGTGGAAGGAACTCCACTGAGAGGATGAAACCACGGTTGTACCAAAAGTAGAGTAAAGGTAACAGGTATGTCCAAAACAATAAATTCAATAATAGATTCAATTGGACCAACTTTCACAACAACTTTAAAAGTTCCTTCCGCATGCCTCTTGGTGTTTTCATAAGCCCGAATGGTTACCTCAATTGGGCTTAGATCCCTCATTGACATAGCTAGCTTTGGCAATATTTGAAGTGAACAAACATTTATGGCAGACCCATCATCAACCATCACACATGGAGTCCTTTTTCCTTTGATTTCTACTTTGATAAAGAGAGGATGGATGTGATCTCTCTCCTCTTTTGGCAAATTTGGATCTGAGAAAGATACCATTCCCATATTAACTTCACTCTTCTTTTGAATGTCTCCACATTTCATTACTCCTTCAACTTTTATGAATTTAATAAGCTCCTCCAGTGTTATGGAGGTGGAAATTGGCATACTAGCCAAGGCCTTGGCCATAGTTTCACGATGCTTCTTAGAAGTGGCTAATAAGTCCCAAATGCTGACACTTGCTTGGGTTCTTTTTAACTGCTTTAGCATAGTGTCATCTTCCTCTTATTTATTTCCCACTTTGACTTCCTTTCCTTTATTAGCTTCTACCTCCTTAGGTGGTGGCCTTGCATAAGGCTTACCAGATCTAGTGTTCATTACTTCATCTTCTTCAGGTTCGAACCAAGTACATTCCACCTTTTTGGGTATAAGATCGTCATCACTATCACTTGAATCCCAAAATTCATTCATGACATAGATTGCTACTTCTCTTCCAATCACAGTTTGTTCAATTTTGCTAAATACCACTTTTTCCTTAGTTGCTTCTCTATCCACATCTTGGAAAGAAGACATGACAAAACTTTCATGCAAACCTCCTCCAATCATGAAGGTCGGTGGTGGTGGCACTCTATTGAACCTTGGAAATGGATTGTCTTTAGTGTTTGGCTTGTTGGGCTTGGACAACTTCCCATTATCAATCAAATTTTGGATCTCATGCCTGAATCTCACACATCTATCCATGTCATTCCCTTGCATTTGATGAAATTGACAAAATGCCTTAGTGTCAAAATTAGGTAGGAGAGGGTTAGGCAAAGGATGAGGGTTTAAGGGTTGTAACAATCCCTTCTTTTGAAGCTTATTTAGAACCTAAGACAGTGGTTTTTCCAATTCTAAAAACTGCCTTCTTCCTCCTTGGCTGGTAGCATTAACATGAACTGCCTTTTGTAAGCCTTGGTTACTAGACTGGCAGTTTCCTTTCTCGTTTCTTCTTGTTGAAAAGCGGTTCTTCTCTCTTTTCCACTCTTCATTTTGTAGACCAGCTTGTAAAAGGTCTTTAAAATCCCAAATGAGTGTGTGAGACATCCTTTTGCGAAGGCTAGTTAACACTCCTCTCACAATCATTCTAATTTGATTGGATTCATCAAGCCTTCTCTTGAACAATGCAACCTTATTTCTCCACCTCTTTACATAGTCCATGAAATTCTCATTCGGCCTTTCCCTAATGGACTCCACCTCCATTAAAGTAACTTCAAATTCAACATTGTATCCATATTGTTGGATGAAGAACTTGTATAGCAAATCCTAGTTCTTTTGTGTGCCATCATCTAAGGTATTAAACCAATTTTGGATAATAGAGTCCAATGAGAGCATAAAGTACCTTAGAGTTTGAGCCTTAGTAGCTTGGGTAGATTGCATAGTAGTGATAAATTGCTTCACATGGAGGTGAGGATTTCTGGTTCCATCAAACTTTGCAAAGGATGGCATCTTGAACTTGTACGAAATTTCTTCATCTAGATCAAATAATTTGTCAACTTCGGACATTTCTTCGATTTTCAACTTCTTTTCAAACTTTTTTCTAGATCAGCAATCATCTTTTCAACATTTGAAGTTTCAGTTTTCTCCACAGTTGATCTTTCAACGACCTTTGGTTCCTTCTTCTTGTTTTAAGGATCTTGGAAGAATTGAGCCCAATCGTCATCATCATCAATGATCAACTTATCATCATCAAAGGCCACATCACCAACTTTAGCCTTCCCCTTATCTTTCTTAGTGCTTGCGGATGCTTCGGCATTGTTTCCTAAAATTATAGCCAATTGGTTCTTCATGGTCTCAGCTAGGGCTTCCATTTTAGAATTGAGAGAGTCGTCCACCATTCTTTGAATTTGTTCAGGCTCCATTGCTTTTGGTGAGCAAGAGATTGAGTTATTACTAGATTCTTCATCTCTGGTGTAAGCCGGATTGTTGTAAACTTTTGAACTGTCGTAATCTAGGGCTGTGAGCCAGAAGGGATTAATGATATGTCATGTGATGTATGTATGCATGTATGCACAAACAATAAACAAAGAAAGATAATCAGGACGTTCCTTCCAATCTTATAACTTCCACACACGAATGGCGAGTCTCTTTTCCTAGGTATATGGTTAACAAAATACCAACATGGGATATCTTGTTTTTGAATAATTTCCTCGAACGATTTTAACCAATAGTTATATTTTCAAAAATGAAAATCAGTTCATGATAATTCTCATTAATTAGTCTTTAATCCATCAAATCAACTAAAGCAGCTTTTATGCTATATCGGATTAAAACTAAATTAGGAGGTTTATTATAAATAGAATTCTCACTTGAAAAAGTAACTAATGATTCATGCTGTAGACCCTTAATTTTTGACCCATTCAAGTCTGATAGTCTAAAATAATTTTTTGTGGTATTTTATTTATTTTAATAATATTTTAATTACTAATATTATTTTATAGTTATTTTTAATAAAAATCAAAAAATAAAAATAAAAATAAAAAATTGGCGACGAAAAAATCGTCGCTGAAAACCAGTGCGCGGGGCATGGCCGTGGACCATTTCGCCCACAGGAGTTTCCTGCGGGCGAAATGGCCTTCGCCCGCCCGCAGGCCAGCTCGCGCACCCGTTACCACAGCTTTTTCGCCAACGCATTTTTTTCGCAGCAGTTTTTTTCGCCAGCAAAATTTTTCTGACGCAAATTTTCCGAAACCTATGCAATTAGGTTTCGGTTTCCTTTTCTTAATGAATAATAGATGTCATGAATAACTAGAATTAGTCATATAAAACTTCTATAAATAAGATTAAAAAAATAACACAAAAATGAAGGAAGAAATAAAGGAAGAAATCGGAGGAGAAATTGATCAAAAATTGGATCTGAAACTAAGTAAGAAAGGCAGTGAATCAACCTAATTTCATTTTTGAGACAAAAGCAATTCAAAGGCAGCAAAGCTTGTCTTTGTTTTTGTTCATCCAAAGAGCAATTTTTGGTGTAACCTATGAACCAAGGTTTGAGTTCTTAATTTCTTTTTGTTTTTTTTTCACAGTACCTTAATCATCTGTTTTTTCTTTTAATTCAAAAACCCTAAAACCTCAATTCACTTTTTCTAAAGTTTGAAAACCTTAATTTATTGCTTTGTTTTCCAAAAAGTTTAAAGTTATTGGTTTTGTTTCTTCAAAACCCCAAAACCAAAATTTGTTTTCCAAATTTTTAAAACCCTAAGTTGAGTTCTATTTCTTTCCAAAAGCATTAAAAACTTCTTTTTTGCTTCTATAAACTTTAAATTGTTTTGTTTATTTTCATAAAACTTCATAAATTTATCAATTGATTTTCAACTCCTAAAATAAAATACATTCCCCAAAACCCTAAATCAAAAATTCTAAAACCGTGATTCAATTCCAAAAACTCAAAACAGTGAACCCTAACCCCCTTAAAACCTTAAACACTAATTTTTTCTAAACCCTAATCCTTTAAAACTTTAAAAACCATATAAACATAATTTTACACAGTAAGCTCAAAATAATAACTCAGTACCTGAAAATCATAAATCTAAGTGTTTTAAAGTTTCCAAAACCTAATTTCATGATTATACATCTCAAACCCTAATTTGGTTAATCAAAGAACTTTACCAACCTTTTAAAACATAAAACCTTAATCTATTTTAATTCCTTTAAAAACTCACAGTAGCCTAATTCCATAAATTCCAAAACCCTAAACATATGAAATAAAGAATCTTAAATAGAAGCAGTAGCCCTAATTTGAATTTTTATTTGCCTTATTCAATTTTATATTTGATTATGCTTTGATTTATTTTATATACTTCAATTTATTTAAGTTCAATGCTTGGTTTATTTAGTTTATCATGGATGGATGTTTACTTTCTATTGATATTTAATACCTTTGATGAATAATTTATTTATGATGAATGGTTATTTACTTTTATCAATTTATTTAGATTTCCAAATGTTGTAAGAGGTATGTTTCCACTTGGTGGGTACCTCATTAGTTAAATATCATGTAATTTAAATTGTTTTTCTATTTTAGAACCAATGTAAAGGACATGTTTCTACCTTTTGGTGGGTGTCCTATTTAGGCATGTGATGTAAGGACATGTTTCCATCTTCGGATGGGTGTCCATTTATTTGTTTTGCTTGGATATTATTTTGATTTTTAATATATCAATGCTTTATTTTAATTATTGTGTGTAATATGGATAATATTGTTATATTTAAGAATTTTATAATATTAAGACCTGTAAAGGAGGCCGGTTCCAATGAACCGGGCGTTGTGGGGGTGCTGGGCCATTTCTCACCTTCCCCACACGTACCCAACTTTTCAAACCCATTAGGGGGTTGGGAATTCCTTAGGAATCAAGTCATCCACCCCTTTCTTTTTCCCGGCATCCAGGTGGTAACTCCATTTTCTCTGGACTTAGGTCCGTGTTCTCTAAGGCCCCGAGCCTAAACAGTACCGAAGTCACAAGAACCATTCCACCGGGAGTGGGGGGCGAAAATCTACGCTCAAAGTGGTTACTCCACTGGGGATAAGAGAAGTTGATTCCGTTGGTCTTTTTATTATTCTATTCTTTCTTATAATGATATTATCCATTGCATCATATTAGATTGCATCGTGTGTGTGAGTTAGGACGCCCGTGTTACCCGTGTTATGTTATGTAAGGAATATCATACTTTCACTCAAGGTATGGAGATCAAGCATGGCACAACCACTCATAGCCTCGTACCATTTGGTATATACTTGCTATGGGAACCTAAGCCTTTTTACCCAAAGACTAAAGCTCATGTAATTGTTCTAGTTACTTTCCTTAGGTTTTACCCCAAATGCATATTGTTTGACTATGGTTAATTTATCTTGGCTTAAATCATGGCTTATTTGGTTTGTTCTTTTTCTAATATGACCTAAGTACATTGTAAGCTCAAAATAAATTTTTCTTTAAAGTCCAAAAGACCAAAGCTATTTTTAAAATTTTTCAAGATGGTCTTTGAACATAAAACCTTTCTAAAAATAAATCAAAAATTCTTTTGCTCATGATCCAAATACTAAGCCCAAAATATGTTTTTTCTAAAATCTTTTTACAATGGGCTTAGAAACAAAATTGTTTTTATCCAACCTTTTCTTACAAAGAGCTTGCAAATTATTTAGGTCAATTAAGAAATACCAAAAATCAATTGTGAGCCTAGTTTATACTAAGGATAATTAATCATGGGCTTGTTTTTGGCATGAACCATTAGTTACTCTTTTCAAGTGAGAAATCTATCTATAATAAACCTCTTAATTTAGTTTTAATCCAATGTTGCATAAAAGCTACTATAGTTTATTGAATGGATTAAAACCTAATTAATGGGAATTACTATGAATGGATTTCAAATTTTAAAAATATAACTATTGGTTGAAACATTTGAGGGAAATATTCAAAAACAAGATACCCCATGTTGGTATTTTCTTAACCATACTACCTAGGAAAAGAGACTCGCCATTCGTGTGTGGATGTTATAAGGTTGGGAGGAACGTCCTATTCGTCCTTGTTTGTCTATTGTTTGTGCATACATGCATACATGCATACATTTACATCTCATATCATTGATCCTCTCTGGCTCACAGCCCTGGATTACGATAGTTTAAAAGCTTACAATAATCTGACCTACGCCAGAAGCGAAGAATCTAGCAATGACTCAATCACTTGCTCACCAAAAACAATGGATCCCAAATAAATTAAAAGAATGGTGGATGATGCCCTCAATGACAAGATGGAAGAAATAAAAGAGGCCCTAGCTGAGACCATGAAGAACCAATTGACTGCAATTTTGGGAAATCATGCCGAAGCATCTGCTAGTACCAAGAAAGACAAAAGGAAGACTAAAGTTGGTGAAGTAGCTTTTGATGATGATAGGGTGATCATTGATGATGATGATTGGACTCAATACTACCAAGATCCTCAAGACAAAAAGGAGTCAAAGGTTGTTGAGATGGAAACTTTTGAAAAGACTGAAAATTCTGATGTTGAAAAGATGATCGCGGATTTAGAAAAGAAATTTGAGAAGAGGCTGAAAATTGAAGAGATGTCTGAAGTCGACAAACTATTTGAACTAGATGAAGAAGTTCCGTACAAGTTCAAGATGCCATCCTATGCAAAGTTTGATGGAACTGGAAATCCTCATCTCCATGTGAAGCAGTACATCACTGCTATGCAGTCTGCCCGAGCTACTAAGGCTCAAACTCTAAGGTACTTTATGCTCTCATTGGACCCTGTTGTCCAAAATTCGTTCAATACCTTAGATGATGGAACACAAAAGAGTTGGGATTTGCTATACAAGGCCTTCATCCAACAATACTGGTATAATGTTGAGTTGGAAGTTACCTTAATGGAAGTTGAGTCCATTAGACAAAGGCCAAATGAGAATTTTGTGGACTATGTGAAAAGATGGAGAAATAAGGCTGCTTTGCTCAAGAAAAGGCCCGATGAAACTGATCAAACAAGGATGATCTTCAAAGGTGTCCTGCCCAACCTCCGTGAAAGGATGTCTCACACCCTTATAAGGGATTTCAAAGATCTTCTCCAAGCTGGTCTACAAATTGAAGAGTGGGAAAGGAAGAAGAATCACTTTTCAATAAAAAGGAATGAGAAAGGGAATTACCAGCCTAGCAATCAAAGTACGCAAAAAGAAGTTGATGTTAATACCACTAGTCAAGGAGGAATGAGGCAGTTTTCAAAATTAGGGAAGCCACTGTCTTGGGTTCTCAATAAGCTACAAAAGAAGGGATTGTTACAACCCTTGACTCCTCATCCTTTGCCTAATACTCTTCCACCTAACTTTGATACTAATGTATTTTGTCAATTCCATCAAAGGCCTGAACACGAAATGGACAATTGCATGAAGTTGAGGCATGAGATCCAGAATTTAATTGATAATGGCAAGTTGCCTGAGTCGGACAAGCCAAATACCAGAGGTAATCCATTTCCAAGGTTCAACAGGGTGCCACCACCAGCAACCTTCATGGTAGGAAAAGGATTAGAAGAGGATTTTGTTTTATCATTCTTTTAAGATGGGGATATTGAAGATGTGAACGGAAGAGAAGCTTAAACTCAATGAACTTTCCTTAGCTTGAATGTTGCTTTTCAATTTACTTTCTTTAATATTTAACTTGAACAATTATGTTTTTCAAACTTAAATTTGTTTGAAATAAATTACTTTCATCAAAATTTTTGTTGGTTTTTGTTCATTTTGGTGATCAACCAATGAGGAATCTATCTTGATAATTCATGAATTAATGTGTCTAAGCATCATGACTTGAATGACTTTACTAGGTGAGGGAATTGCTCTATAGCATTGAGTTGTGTATGCTTACTTAGAGAGGGCTCCTGCATAATTACCTTTGTCTAGGTCATAGTCAGTCTTAGAATATGCTTTGACAAATTTTCGAGGAAAAATTGAACTCTTCTTATTTAAGAGAGAAATGATCTAGGCATTGTTTGGATTAGCCAACAACTAGTATCCACCCAATTAGATATCAATCCCTAGTTGTCCCTTTGAGCCTCCATAACATTTTAGCTCTCTTTTCATTGGCTTACAAACCCCAAAAACCTACCCTGAGTTGTTGTGATACATTTGACAAGTCTTATGATCACTAAGATGAAGAGGCAAGAAGATCAAAGAAATTAATGATTAGTCAAGATCATGAAGACAGTTGAAGTTCTCAAAACCATAAGGGTGGTTGAAGTTCTCAATACCATAAGGGTAGTTGAAGTTTTCCTAATATCTCCAATATATCAACATCAACATCAGAGTAACAAATGATTTATCCCTATTAAAGATGATTTATGTTACTCCACTTACCCATTATTGGAAGCCCAAGTTGGCACAAACAAGACAACTCTTTTAGAGCTAGAACCAAAAAAAAAAGAGAAGAAAAGAAAACAAAAAAGACAAAAGAAAAGAAAAAGATGAGAAAAAAAAAGAGAAAAAAAGAAAAGAAAAGCCAAAATGGTTCAAAAAGCCAACTGAGTTCTCTTTTACCTAAGACAACAAAAGGCTTTCATTTGGTTTATAAGGATGGTTTGACTTGAATTGGTCCAACCCAACTAAAGATTCAATGAAAATCAAAGAAAAAGGAAGAAGACCATCCAATTCTTGAAAGTTCTGTACTTGACAGTCCTACAAGAAAGAAGGACAAAATGATAAAATACTCAAAGAAAGGGAGGAGTAAGAAAAATAAAGAGAAAGAGAAGGGAAGAGTAAGAAAAATAAAGAGGAAAGAAAAGGGAAAAGAAGAAAAGAAGCGAATTTAGGTCTTAAACTTTTTGCAAGAAACTTTTTGCAAGGGTAAAGGATGTCCTAATCAAGATCCAGATTAATGCCAAGAAGACAGAAAGAATTTAGAGTCTAGCAAGATTGCTCCCAACTGCCTAAAGTTCAAACAAGAAATTTGTAGTATGAAGGTTTGTCCATTGTGTCACATCAGCCCCAACTTACAAATAGCTTTCATTTAACTCGTGTCCCTTATAGACCCCATTTCAAGCCTATCAAAGACCTGTTGATCTCTCTTGGTAGGTAGAGTCTATTAGTGGAGATAGTTTGGATAAGCATGCATATGAGATAGACAATATTTAAACTCAAATGAGACCTTTGGCCAAGTAATGTGTATGTGCCTATCTGAAGTGCAACAATTCTTGCTTAAATAGAAATGATTCCCGAGTTTAGTAAAGTAACTAGAGTTGTCATGTTATAGATATGTTAATTTGGAAAAATCAAGTCCTGAGGTGCATTGACATTAATTCGGCAAAGCCAACATTTGATTTCAAAATTAAAATTTAAAAATTTAGAAAATCAAAAAAAATATATATATATATATATATATATTTTTGTCATACGAAGCCTTCAAGCTAAGGGGAGTATGTTGAACTATTGAACCTCGAAAGGACACATTAGGCAAAGGAAATGATTATTGGCAAGGTCATGAAGAAGCTATCAACTGACATGCTAAAACATAGTTCAAAATAGATGAATCCCTGACTCTGCTGCGTAGGGTCTCCACCACTCATGTTTTCAACATCTTGAAAATAAAAGCCACAAATGCAAAAGCTTTTGATCATTCCAATGCAATACTTGAACAAGCGTCACTACAAAAAAACACGCTATCTGCGACGGACAGAATCCGTCGCAGATCCATGGCAAATCAAGTCTTGCGACCGATCTGCGACCGATCTGCGACGGATACGATCCGTTAATAAAAAAGGCGTCGCAATTTTCAATTTGCGACAGGCCGTCGCAGATTGCGACGGATTTGTAACCACTCGCGGTTGCAAATCTCGCGCTTAAATTTTCACGATTAAAGGGCAGCCGTCGCAGATTTCGTCGCAGATTTCCGTAGCAGATTCCGTCACAGATTTTCGTCGCAAATTCGTCACAGATTCCGTCACAGATTGCCGTCACAGATTCCGTCGCAGATTGTCATCGCAGTATCTGTCGCAGATTCCATCATAGATTTCAAATATCCGTCACAGATTCGTAGCAAATCCGTAGTAATTTAATATTGATTTTTATTAGAACTATTTATATTATTAATTAATTTTATGAGAACTTTATAAATACATTTGGAACATTTAAACACAATCTAAAAAAACACTAATTACATTGATAAAAATAATTCTTTTATTAATCTTCAATAGAATAAAATATTTTACAATTTAACTATACAAGTGTTAAGAACACTACTATAAATAATCTATCTTGAAAATAACAATATAGATCTTCAATTATCATTTTCCACTGAATCATGACTTGCATCACCATTATTAACCTGCAAATAATATTAAAAAGAGTAAATGAAAAGAATAATATGATACACGTTAACAAAGTAATACTAACCGTGGTGTGTAGGCTTTTTCATTCAACTCGTGTAGCTACTCAGGAATTTTGTATATACACAAGCTGTTTGTCGTCGGGTGCAGGTTTTCCAGCTCTCTTTGCATTGACTTTGCTAATTCATTCACATCAACTATTGTCTGAACCGCTGGCGCCGTTGCCTGCAACCAGAAGAAATAGAAATTTTATTTTATTATAACATATCAATAATTTTGTTTATGCTTCTCATCACATACGAACTAATTGCTACTCGAATAGCTCAATGCAACAACTAAAAGTCTTAAAAGATAATAATTAGTGATAATCAATAGGTATTCTAACAATATTTGATTATTTAAATGATGATTTTTTATAAAAAGAATAAGAAAGTTGAGCTAATTTACATAAATTAACTAAAATTACCTTGGTGCAACATTTGCTCCTCAATGACTTGTCTGCCTCTTTTACATGATTAGCTCAACTTCCATGCATTCCATACATGATTAGCTCAATTAAAAAAATTAAATTACTATTTCCACTTTTATTTTAACTGAGCATAAGCTCGAACAAAACAAAGGAAAAGAGCAACCACGAAACCACTAATACTGAATTGGCAGAAGCAAATTCAACAATACAAACAATAGGTTGTCATTTTCAACTGGTGGGCAGTACAAGGTGAATAGAAATGCAATTAATTGAACAACTTGCAACTTTAATTTGAACCGCAAGAAGCCATATTTTGTTAATTTATTGATCATTTTGTTAATGATACAAGTAATCAACACATAAAAACTATAATTAACATTTACGAAAAAAATAATTTGCTAATGTACAAATTATATTTATTAAATAGTTCAAATTAACAAAGGTAATCAATATTTTACTTTCTCATGAAATATTGGACAATAATTATCAGTAACATATATATACATGGAATTCTCTCCATCAACCTAAATCCACATGGGGCCAAGCCAACATAACTATTAGATAATATTAACAATAAATCCACATGGAATTCTCTCCATCAACCAATCCATCCAGTAAACATTAGATAAATATAAATAAAGCTTTGCTTAATTATTCTCAATTTTGATTCTCAATAACATACCAGCACCTCAAACCAGAAAATCACACATTTATACAACCAAAGGCCTAAAATAAAACCAGTAGACTAAAACAAAACAAACAAAACGAAGAAAACTCTCAACATCCCTTACCAATCAAAAATGCCCTTGAGCTCAAAGTAAGAAGATCAGTAGTGAACTGTAACACTAGCTCATCAACAGTCCAACTAGCAACTTACTCAATAGTAACCCACAGCCAACAGCTATACAATTCACTCACTCCTAAATTTTATTAAACTTTATTTTCTTAAAAAATTTTCAATTGTTGATTTTACTTTTAACATTAGAGATTAGACTAATATAGCATCTCGTGTTGATATTATCTTATTATATATAATATATATATTTGTATAGATATATATTAACGGTTTCATGTCTACATATCTCAATCTCCCTTTGAAAAAGCAAAATCCAAAGACCCAAAAACCCGTTGATAAATCCCCTGTTATATGCATACATACATATACATATATACATACATACATACATGCATATATATATATACATATATATTCAATATTCGCTATCTATTGTATTCATTATTGTAGCACACCTCAGAGCAAAGTAACCAAGATTAATCCAAAATGGGAATCTGATTTCTCAACAGCAACCACAACAATCGCAGCTAAAATTAGAACAACTCAGAGCAAAAGACAGCAATAATCAAAGCAGAACACACAGAAAGTGTCATCATACCTGAAGATCGTGATTTGAAGCAGACTTCTATAAGTAAAGGCAATTTAGAGATAGAAATGGAGGACTGGAGGTCTTGTCAACGAAATAACAGAGAGAAAAGAAACACAAATACAGAAGCAGTGAAACAAAAATTAAACCACTTAAATACAAGAGCAGTCTCATGTCAATTACAACCTTCCAAAATTAAGTTTCACCTTTTGTATAAAGATAACAACAAATACAGAAATGACCAAAATAAAAACATTAAAAATCAAGGGCCAGCAATAAGAGGGGCTGAGCACTGCACATGTTGACCTCTTTTATAGCTGGCCACACATTAATCATCAAGACACAGTAAAAAATTGCAGGGTAAATAGGCAACCAGAAAACAATCAAAAGGCAATTACAATCATATTTTCAAAGCTTGCTCCCTATGGTCAATTATAAGGCTGAAAATGTAGAAAGCAGAGTTATGATAAGGAATAGAAAAAGGGCCTAAACGGCAAAATCTAGAGAGGGGAGGCTCAGATCAGATACGCCTTGTATCAGACAAGAAAGGAACACCATTGCATAGCAAGGCTGTAACTAAAAGTTGCCAGTATGCTAGGGAAAACCCCCTACCATTTCACTGGATATGAATAGTTGCCCCGCCAAGAAGTCAGGTATTTCCCAAGTCCGATTTTGGGTCACTGAGAATATCCTCGTTGCCTCGTTTTGATTATTGTAAAACCTTAGGAAAGAAATAGTACGTTAACCCTAAATCATCATATTCATCACCATCACCCTAACGGGCTGTTGCTAACATAAGATGTGAAATCATCAGCTCCGCTATCTATCAGAGAGGGGAGAGTCAACCACCCTGAAACCAATCTTCCTCCTCTCTGAGAGCAAAGCCTCATTCTGACCTATTCATTTTTGTGGAACAGATAATGAGATTAAGGAGGGAAGGATAAATGGAGAGACTGAGAGAAGAGAAAAAGCATTCAGCTATTGGAACTTAAATATTTTGAAGGATACATTGAATTTACTTAAGGGGCACAGGCTAAGATTCACATTTATTCAGATAAGAAAAGGAACAAATTAACCATGGCTGCAATAAAGAAGCTCTCTACCTGGAGAAATTATATGATACAACGGAGATTCCATCCTCTGCCAGAAAGAACAAAGTCATTCCAAAAAGGAAAACCTCTAATTGCTCCGCCAAATAAAAATCAAATCATTCCTTAACTCTGATTTTCAGTCTAGTAAATAAAAAATTATAAATCATCACAGCCTCTTTATAAGGAATCATGAGGAGAAAGACTGTAGGCATCAAATCTCCGCACACAGATTCGAAATGGAGATTTGTACTGCTACAATCCAAATGATTCAAAATGTGTGTGTGTGGGGGGGTGTGTGGAGGACATACCAGCAGGCTGAGATGAAGATGGAGGTGGCGATGACGGCGGTGACCTCTCTGTGAAGGCGAGAGGAAGATGGCGATGCTGCGATGGTGGGCGGAGATGAAGATGGTTGGTTACTCCAGATGTAATATCCTCATGTATGCCCTAGAAGTTTTGATTATGTTATTGTTGTTGTTGTTTTAAATTGGATTGAATGTATATGTTATGTGATAAGAAAAGAAATTGGTAAGAGAATGGTTATGTATATGTGTTTTGGGAAAGAAAAAGGGTGTAGAGAGAAGTGTATATATTGTTTATATGCTTGTATAATTAACATATACATAAGTCAAAGGGAGAGTCAATGGAAGAGAGATATTTATTTTGTGAGGGTGGAATTACATATATGGGCATTTAAGTTAAAAGAAAGCTAGAACAAATGGAAAAGGGTATTTTGGTAATTGTTTAGTAAAAAACTCTTGGTGGAGATTAAAAGTAAAATTTGACTTTGCTTCTTCAAAATTTCTTCTTCTTCTCCATTGTTGGCCGGCTCCTCCCTAGAAAAAGGAAAGCAAGAGGCAAAGAGAATATCTTGAAGAGTTAAGCTCAAATTGAGGAAAGATTAAGTGATCAAGTGTTGATTCAAGAAGTTTTTAACTAAGGTAAGTTCTTTTCTTTGATTTCTTCTATTCTTTTGAAGTGAATTAGGGTTTGTGGATTTGATGATGGGATGTGTTTGTGATGTGTGT
Organism: Garcia nutans; assembly: GCA_947685225.1. Classification (NCBI taxonomy): domain Eukaryota; kingdom Viridiplantae; phylum Streptophyta; class Magnoliopsida; order Malpighiales; family Euphorbiaceae; genus Garcia; species Garcia nutans. Next base: position 5,412,465 of record CANTUV010000003.1, on the reverse strand, counting down.
TCAAGTGTTAAAATTGGTTTTAAATTAAGAGTTTAAATAGGTGTTGTTGTTGGAAGTGGTGGATGTTGATTTTGAAAGATGGGGAAGGATGTTGGTTTAGGGTTTTGAGATGGTTGTTGTTTAAACGTAATGTTAATATATTGTTAAAGTGATTCTTGTGATGAAGATGTGAAATATGTGTTTATGTCATTGATTGTGTTCATTTGAATGAGATTGATGTTGTGTAAAAAGTGTGTAGATGAAATTGAAAGAGTGTTGGCTTTGGTTAGGGTATTAGTCATGGGTGACACGGCCAAAAGCAATGAGAGACACGGCCAAGTCAAGGAAATTTGGGTGCGTTGGATTGGTTTTTGAGAGACACGGCCGTGTCCCATGCCAGTGTTTGTCACTGCCAAAATTTAGTTGAGAGACACGGCCACAAGCTTGGCCGTGTCCCTTGCCCGTGTTGCCTACTGTCAAATTGAGGTTGAGAGACACAGCCACAAGCTTGGCCGTGTCCCTCAAGTGTGCTGCCCGTGTCCCTCAAATGAGTTACTTATTGTTTCTATTCTTTGTTCTTTTGCATGGTTTTGGTTCTTCAAAGGTATTTTGGTGCCCAAACCTAAACATAAACATTTTAAACATACTTCAAACAAAGAATTCCCTAATCAAATGGATATGGAAGATCCTAAAGCTATGAATGATATAAATTGTTCTTTGCCCTAATTGCATTGTTGAGATTGAACAATGTTATGTTATGCATTGTGAATGGTAATGTGTTTCATGAGTAATGTATATTGAAATGTTATATCAAAGATGCTATGATGATTCAAATAAGATATGATATGAGACAAGGCCATTGTGATTGGCTATGATGATCTAATTGAATGATATATGGCATGTTTTCCTAATTGATGATGAGAATTGAGAATGAAATATAAATGAATTGTGTGGCTAATGTGTTATTCCATTTTCAGAGTTTGTTGTTGGTGGCATGCCTAATATGAGTAACAATCTCTTGAAGTTAGGTTGGATTGAATCCTTGAAGCCTAATTGAGATGTTACAACCCTTGAAGATAGGTTGGGTTGGTTCTTGAAGCCAAGTTGGGTTGAAGCTTAGCATGCTTTGCTCCCCTTGAAGCTTGGTTGAACCTAATCCTTGAAGCCTAGTTGGGATTATGATATTGATAAATGTGATAACAAAACCAAAGCATTAACTCTGAAAATTGATTGGCATATTAGTGTGTCTTGGGCCCATGCTTGTCTTTATTTAGTGTTGTTTATGAATGGTTTAATGAGTAACTAATGAGGTATATGAAAAGATGTTGAAATGTGATATGTCTACATATGTTGAATTATGAAATGTAAAGGTATGTTGTTAGCTTTGCATATATAATGTTTCATGTATAATATGGATTAAGAATTGACATTGCATTGCACTAAAGCATGACATTAGCATGATTTGTCTTACTAAGCCCTTGGCTTAGCGCGATAGTGTTTAATCGCGCAGGTGATAGAGTTGATAAAGTTGAACCGAGAGTTCTTCGAGACCAAGTGAGAGTAGACGTTGAAGAGTTGATTTTGGGAACTTAAAGATCAGAGCAGATTTGCCAATCATGTATAACTCTTTTAATATTTTGTAAAGTATTGTTTATAATGTGAATATATGTATATTTGTAAATATGGATTTAAATATTTTTATATATGTAAATCTATTTTACAAATTCCGCTGCGTATTAACTAAATGTATTTATATATCTATTTTGTTTTGTATTACAAGCTAATTACTTATTTTCTAAAATGCATAATGAGAAAGGTGATGGTATCTTTTAAAATGATTTGATTATTGATGAAAAACCGTAACATTCCTATGTTCGGTACACGTATGCTACATTGTGGTGTTGTGGAGTACGTGTATTAGATGTGGGGGTGTTACAATTGTTTTGGTATCAGAGCCTAGGTTTGAGATTCTCAACCTAGGTAAAACATAAGAAAAAGAAATGTTTTGATTTTAAAAAGTTGGTTTTGAAATAAAAATACATGTTTGGGATTGGCAATCTCTGATCTTTAATAAGATATAATCTGCTGTGTTTGCAGGCATAGGTTGTGATGGACTCTCATTTACGGCAATCAGTAGAGGGTAGTGCTGAAAGCGTTGCTCCTGATGAGGATAGAGAGGGATTTAGAGTTAATAGTGCTGAGGAGGCACCTGCTTCGGTGTCGGGGAGACCAGTTGGTGAGGAGGTTCCGCCAGTCTGGCTTAGGCATGTGGTAGAGGCTTTGAGGCAAGCACCAGTGCAACCACAGCCACCACCCCCTCAGCCTTTGGTATCAGTGAGGCACTATGACAAACTAAGGAAGTATGGAGCAGAGGATTTCTTTGGTACTGTTGATCCAGCTGTAGCTGAACAGTGGCTAGATAGAGTACAGTGAGTATTTGTTCAGTTGCAAGCCACTTCAGAGGAAAAGTTTGACTATGCAAGATCATTGCTGCAGAAGGATGCATATGATTGGTGGAAGACAGTGCCACATGCTATGGATGATCCACCAACCTTGTCCTATGCTGATTTCTTGAGAGAGTTTGAATTGAAGTATACTCCGAGGGAGTATAAAGACAGGAAGAAGATGGAGTTTTTGAGTTTAAAGCAAGATAATCGGACCGTAACTGAATATGAGGTTGAGTTTATTCGATTGAGCCAGTATGCTGGTGGTATTATATCTGATGAGATAGATAGATGCAGGAGATTTGAGGAAGGATTGAGGCCCTCTATCATGTGCTTAGTGGCTGGATATAGATATCATGATTTTTCTCAGCTTGTGGCAGCAGCTCGAAGTATAGAGCGAGCTCAAGTTATTGCAGCTGCTTCAGAGGAAGAGGTTAGGGTGAGGAGGCCCCAGTTTGAGGCAGGGTCTTCTTCTGCAAAGAGAGGTAAAGGTAGCTTTGTTCCTCGGGTCAGTAGAAGTCAGAGATCAGCTGGTAGGTCAGTGCAGTTCCAGAGACAGAGATTTAGACCTACAGCTTCAGTGGCGAGTGCTCCGACCCCGGTGACTCATAGATCCACCCCACCCATCTGCATTCATTGTGGTAGGCCACATGGAGGTCCTTGCTGGAAGACTGGTGTAGCAGGGGTTTGTTTCAGATGTGGATCCCCTGATCACTTTGTGAGAGATTGTCTTGAGAGGCAAGAGCAGATGTCAGTTGATACTGCAGCTTCTCGACCTAGTGTGAGGGGAGGTCGAGGAGGCAGGGGTGTCAGCAGAGGAGGTAGGTCTAGGTTCAGTTCTAGAGGAGGTTCTACATCCAGGGAGAGTAGACCATAGGGGGCTGGATCTTCTCAAAGGATATATGTAATGCAGAGGCAGCCAGATGCTTCGGCAGTCATAGCTGGTACTTTTTCTTTATTTGATATCTCAGTACTTGCTTTGATTGATCCGGGTTCCACACATTCATATATTAGTGCATCTGTTTTGCCTATGTCTGATTTGCATGCTGAGTCCCTAGGATTTGATGTAGTGGTGACAAATCCGTTAGGGCATAGTGTGATTGTTAGTAAAGTGCACCGAGATAGTGCAGTAATGGTGCAAGGTGAGGTGTTTTTGGGAGACTTGATTGAGATGCCTTTTAAGGAATATGATGTGATCCTAGGCATGGATTGGTTATCCAGACATGGAGCTGTGGTGGATTGTAAAAAGAAAGTTGTTACTTTGAGAACTGGTGATGGTAGAGATGTGATAGTATCTAATGAGCAGGAACAGCTAGCATCCTTGTTTGTTTCAGCTGTTGCAGCTAGGAGATTGATTAGAAAAGGGTGTGATGCTTACCTTGCTCATGTGGTGCATACTAGAGTGAAGGCTTCTCAACTTGAGGATATAACCACAGTGGCAGAGTTTCCAGATGTGTTTCCCGAAGAGTTGCCAGGATTGCCTCCTGAGAGAGAGGTGGAGTTTGGTATTGAATTGTTGCCTGGTACCACTCCTATTTCTATTACTCCTTATAGAATGGCACCGGCTGAGTTGAGAGAACTGAAGGTGCAGTTGCAGGAGTTGCTGGATAAAGGATTTATTCGCCCCAGTGTTTCTCCTTGGGGAGCTCCTGTATTATTTGTGAAGAAGAAGGATGGTACTATGAGATTGTGTATCGATTATAGGCAATTGAACAAGGTGACTATTAAAAATAAATATCCTTTGCCTAGAATTGATGATCTCTTTGATCAATTGAAGGGAGCAGCAGTGTTCTCCAAAATTGATTTGAGATCTGGGTACCATCAATTGAGAGTTAAAGCTGAAGACATTTCCAAGACAGCCTTTCGGACTAGATATGGGCATTATGAGTTTATAGTAATGCCTTTTGGTTTGACGAATGCACCTGCAGTTTTTATGGATTTAATGAATAGGGTGTTTAGACCCTATCTTGATCAGTTTGTGGTGGTCTTCATTGATGATATTCTGGTGTATTCACGTAATGAGGAAGAACATGACAAGCATCTGCGGATTGTGCTGCAAATCTTGAGAGAGAAGCAATTGTTTGCTAAATTGTCAAAGTGTGAGTTTTGGCTTGATCAAGTAGTTTTTCTCGGTCATATAGTTTCAGCAGAAGGTATTAGAGTTGATCCGAGTAAAGTTGATGCTATTCTGAATTGGAGTCCACCAAAGTCTGTGACAGAAGTTAGAAGTTTTCTGGGTTTGGCAGGTTATTACCGACGGTTTGTGAAAGGATTTTCTTTGATAGCTACTCCACTCACCAGATTGCTTTGAAAAGGAGTGAGATTTGTGTGGACGAATTAGTGTCAGGCTAGCTTTGAGCAGTTGAAAGAAATGTTGACTCAAGCGCCTATTCTTACTTTACCTGTAGAAGGCAAACCATATGTGATTTTCAGTGATGCTTCACATAGTGGTTTGGGGTGTGTGCTGATGCAAGAAGGTAAAGTTATAGCTTATGCATCTCGACAGTTGAAACCGCATGAGCTTAATTATCCGACCCATGATTTGGAATTGGCAGCCATTGTGTTTGCATTGAAGATTTGGAGCCACTATCTGTTTGGGGAAAAATGTTTCATCTACACTGATCACAAGAGTTTAAAATATTTGGGTGTCCAGAAAGAGCTCAATCTTCGACAGAGGAGATGGTTGGAATTGATTAAAGACTACGACTGTTTGATTGATTATCATCCAGGTAAAGCAAATGTTGTTGCTGATGCCTTGAGTCGGAAGTCTTAAGCAGGTTTGACTGTTTATTCGCTCTCGTTGCTTGTTGAGTTGAGAGCATTGTGTGCTAGTTTTGTATCTTGTGATGATGGTGCATTGTTAGCACAGTTGCATGTGAAACCAGTTTTGTTGGATCAGATTAAAGAGGCTCAGTTGGCTGATGAGAAGATTCAGAAGATTGTTTCAGATTGCCGGAATGGAAAGAGTGGACATTTTGTTGTGAAAGATGATGGGAGTCTTTGGTTTAAGAACAGATTGTGTGTGCCAGATGATGTTAATTTGAGAAGGATCATTTAGAAGAAGCACATCAGTCAGTGTTTGCTATGCATCCGGGCAATACAAAGATGTATCATGATTTAAGACAGCATTACTGGTGGTTTGGTTTGAAGAGAGACATTGCTGAATTTGTATCTAAATGTCTTACATGTCAGAAGGTAAAAGCAGAGCATCAAGTTCCAACTGGGTTACTTCAACCGTTGTCAGTGCCTGAATGGAAATGGGATAGAGTAACCATGGATTTCGTATCTGGTTTGCCATTGACACAAAGGAAGCATGATGCTATCTGGGTGATTGTTAACAGGTTGACTAAGACAGCTCATTTTCTTCCGGTTCAGATGGATTACTCTTTGGTGAAATTAGCTGAGCTGTATATCCATGAGATTGTGAAGTTACATGGTGTTCCAACTTCTATAGTATCTGATCGAGATCCCCGGTTTACTTCCAGGTTTTGGAAGAGTTTACATGATGCTTTGGGTTCTCGATTACACTTCAGTACTGCATTCCATCCGCAGACAGATGGGCAGTCAGAGAGGGTGATACAGATTATCGAGGACATGTTGAGAAGCTGTGTCATTGATTTCTCTGGAGGTTGGGATAGTTTCTTACCACTTGTGGAATTTGCTTACAATAACAGTCACCAATCCAGCATCGGTATGGCCCCATTCGAGGCATTGTATGGTAGACGGTGTAGGACACCTCTATGTTGGAATGAACTTGGTGAAGGTAAGTTGATTGGGCCTGATTTGATTAAAGAAACTGAAGAGAAAGTAAAGTTGATTCGAGGCAAGTTGAAAACAGCTTCAGACCGACAGAAATCTTATGCAGATCTGAAAAGGAGGAACATTGAGTATAATGTTGGAGATAAGGTATTTTTGAAAGTATCTCCTTGGAAAAAGATCTTGAGGTTCGGTCGAAAAGGGAAATTGAGTCCTCGATTCATTGGACCGTATGAAGTTTTGGAAAGAGTTGGGCCAGTTGCTTATCGGCTTGCTTTGCCACCTGAGTTGGATAGTATTCCATGTTTCTATGTTGAGGAGATATAGGTCGGATCCATCTCATATTGTGCCAATTGAGTCAAACGAAGTGAGTCCCGATTTGACATTTGAAGAGGAACTAGTTGCTATCTTGGCACGTGATGTGAAAGAGTTGAGAAACAAGAGAGTGCCATTGGTGAAGGTTCTATGGAAGAATCATGTAAAGGAAGAGGCAACATGGGAGAGTGAGCAGACAATACGAGATCAATATCCTCAGTTGTTTCAGACTTGATATCAGGTAATTTCGAGGATGAAATTTCTTTTTAGAGGGGGAGAATTGTAATATCCTCATGTATGCCCTAGAAGTTTTGATTATGTTATTGTTGTTGTTGTTTTAAATTGGATTGAATGTATATGTTATGTGATAAGAAAAGAAATTGGTAAGAGAATGGTTATGTATATGTGTTTTGGGAAAGAAAAAGGGTGTAGAGAGAAGTGTATATATTGTTTATATGCTTGTATAATTAACATATACATAAGTCAAAGGGAGAGTCAATGGAAGAGAGATATTTATTTTGTGAGGGTGGAATTACATATATGGGCATTTAAGTTAAAAGAAAGCTAGAACAAATGGAAAAGGGTATTTTGGTAATTGTTTAGTAAAAAACTCTTGGTGGAGATTAAAAGTAAAATTTGACTTTGCTTCTTCAAAATTTCTTCTTCTTCTCCATTGTTGGCCGGCTCCTCCCTAGAAAAAGGAAAGAAAGAGGCAAAGAGAATATCTTGAAGAGTTAAGCTCAAATTGAGGAAAGATTAAGTGATCAAGTGTTGATTCAAGAAGTTTTTAACTAAGGTAAGTTCTTTTCTTTGATTTCTTCTATTCTTTTGAAGTGAATTAGGGTTTGTGGATTTGATGATGGGATGTGTTTGTGATGTGTGTTCAAGTGTTAAAATTGGTTTTAAATTAAGAGTTTAAATAGGTGTTGTTGTTGGAAGTGGTGGATGTTGATTTTGAAAGATGGGGAAGGATGTTGGTTTAGGGTTTTGAGATGGTTGGTGTTTAAACGTAATGTTAATATATTGTTAAAGTGATTCTTGTGATGAAGATGTGAAATATGTGTTTATGTCATTGATTGTGTTCATTTGAATGAGATTGATGTTTTGTAAAAAGTGTGTAGATGAAATTGAAAGAGTGTTGGCTTAGGTTAGGGTATTAGTCATGGGTGACACGGCCAAAAGCAATGAGAGACACGGCCAAGTCAAGGAAATTTGGGTGTGTTGGATTGGTTTTTGAGAGACACGGCCGTGTCCCATGCCAGTGTTTGTCACTGCCAAAATTTAGTTGAGAGACACGGCCACAAGCTTGGCCGTGTCCCTTGCCCGTGTTGCCTACTATCAAATTGAGGTTGAGAGACACGGCCACAAGCTTGGTCGTGTCCCTCAAGTGTGTTGCCCGTGTCCCTCAAATGAGTTACTTATTGTTTCTATTCTTTGTTCTTTTGCATGGTTTTGGTTCTTCAAAGGTATTTTGGTGCCCAAACCTAAACATAAACATTTTAAACATACTTCAAACAAAGAATGCCCTAATCAAATGGATATGGAAGATCCTAAAGCTATGAATGATATAAATTGTTCTTTGCCCTAATTGCATTGTTGAGATTGAACAATGTTATGTTATGCATTGTGAATGGTAATGTGTTTCATGAGTAATGTATATTGAAATGTTATATCAAAGATGCTATGATGATTCAAATAAGATATGATATGAGAAAAGGCCATTGTGATTGGCTATGATGATCCAATTGAATGATATATGGCATGTTTGCCTAATTGATGATGAGAATTGAGAATGAAATATAAATGAATTGTGTGGCTAATGTGTTATTCCATTTTCAGAGTTTGTTGTTGGTGGCATGCCTAATATGAGTAACAATCTCTTAAAGTTAGGTTGGATTGAATCCTTGAAGCCTAATTGAGATGTTACAACCCTTGAAGCTAGGTTGGGTTGGTTCTTGAAGCCAAGTTGGGTTGAAGCTTAGCATGCTTTGCTCCCCTTGAAGCTTGGTTGAACCTAATCCTTGAAGCCTAGTTGGGATTATGATATTGATAAATGTGATAACAAAACCAAAGCATTAACTCTGAAAATTGATTGGCATATTAGTGTGTCTTGGGCCCATGCTTGTCTTTGTTTAGTGTTGTTTATGAATGGTTTAATGAGTAACTAATGAGGTATATGAAAAGGTGTTGAAATGTGATATGTCTACATATGTTGAATTATGAAATGTAAAGGTATGTTGTTAGCTTTGCATATATAATGTTACATGTATAATATGGATTGAGAATTGACATTGCATTGCACTAAAGCATGACATTAGCATGATTTGTCTTACTAAGCCCTTGGCTTAGCGCGATAGTGTTTAATCGCGCAGGTGATAGAGTTGATAGAGTTGAACCCGAGAGTTCTTTGAGACCAAGTGAGAGTAGACGTTGAAGAGTTGATTTTGGGAACTTAAAGATCAGAGCAGATTTGCCAATCATGTATAACTCTTTTAATATTTTGTAAAGTATTGTTTATAATGTGAATATATGTATATTTGTAAATATGGATTTAAATGTTTTTATATATGTAAATCTATTTTACAAATTCCGCTGCGTATTAACTAAATGTATTTATATATCTATTTTGTTTTGTATTACAAGCTAATTACTTATTTTCTAAAATGCATAATGAGAAAGGTGATGGTATCTTTTAAAATGATTTGATTATTGACGAAAAAACCGTAACATTCCTATGTTCGGTTCACGTATGCTACATTGTGGTGTTGTGGAGTACGTGTATTGGATGTGGGGGTGTTACACCAGAGAGGAGAAGAGAGGGAGCGGCGCAAATAGGAGAGTGAGGATTCTGAGATTAGGTTAGGCAGTAAAACATAATTTGATACATGTACCCTTCCAAAATACCCCAAAAATTCAATTTTCTTTGTTAATTTTAAAAATATCATTTTTTCAAATATATATTTAATATATTAAAAATATATTTTATTTTTATATAGACATAGATTATATATTTAGTATATCAAGTGCATATAAAAAAATAATAATTTTTAAAAAAAATAAAAATTGTGTTATTAGTACTATTAGTACTGTTTATTGTTTAATAACTAATAAGTATTTATTATAACCACTAAATACGTAGATCACTTAATAAAAATATCATTTTAATTTAATAAAATATTCGTAAATTTGAATTACGAATATGATTCTATCATACTCCACTTTAAGATAATGAATTGCACAAAAAAAAATTAAATACTAATTTAAAATTTTATATTAGTGATAATAACTAAAATTTAATTTGTGATTATAAATTATTAAATTAATATCAGTGTAATATATAAAATATTTAAATGAAGCTATACAAATAAATCGATTTGTTGAAATCAAAATATGCTTTAAAATAATTAAACAGATACTCAAATATATCATTCATGCTATACGATAAATTCAGAGAAATGAGATAAAATAAAATGCCTATAACGAAATTATGTAAAAAATAAAAATTAGTATTTTTTTTATAAAATAAGTCTTCTAACTTATTTCAAATAATTATAATTTCTTTTTTGGGCTCCCACTAAAAATTTCCTTTTAGTCTACTAAATACCGGGTCTCTCTCGCTCCAAGTTTCCGCGCCAACTTTTACAACGATTATTTGCGACGGACTGATTTTCGTCGTAGATCTGCCACGGATTTGCTACCAATTTCTCAAAATTCCTCCGACTCGTCCTTCCGTCGCAAATCCGTCGCAGATCCGTAGCAAATTTGCGACGGAAACATGTCCGTCGCAGATTTTCGTCTCAAAATTCCGAATATTTTTATAGTGAAATTTGCGACGGCAATAGACGGTAGCAGATCTCCGTTGCAAATTGGTTTTTTAGTGTTTTCTCTCTCGCGCCAACTTTTGCGACGAAATTATTTTCGTCGCAGATCTGCGACGGATTTGCAACGGATTTGCGACCAATTTCTCAAAATTCCTTTGACTTGTCCTTCCGTCGCAAATCCATCGCAGATCCGTAGCAAATTTGCAACAGAAACATGTCCGTCGCAGATTTCCATCGCAAAATTCCTAATATTTTTATAGTGAAATTTGTGACGGCAATAGACGGTAGCAGATCTCCGTTGCAAATTGGTTTTTTAGTGTTTTCTCTCTCGCGCCAAGTTTCCGCGCCAACTTTTGCGACGATTATTTGCGACGGAATTATTTTCGTCGCAGATCTGCAACGGATTTGCGACCAATTTCTCAAAATTCCTCTGACTTGTCCTTCCGTCGCAAATCCGTCGCAGATCCGTAGCAAATTTGCGACGGAAACATGTCCGTCGCAGATTTCCGTCGCAAATGCCGAATATTTTTGTAGTGCGTCAAAACAGAAACAATGAGAACACTTCTGCTGAACACCTCAGTCTGTGAGTCGATGGAATGACTGTAAGTATCATTCATGCATATCATGCATACATGAGCATATCACATCGCACTTTTTTTTGTCTTGTGTTGTCTATTCCTTGTCAAAGTGAATAGCAAAAACCCTGTAAAGTAAAGAATCAAAAGAAGATATCAAATCAGGGGAGCATAGAAAGCCTTTTGCTTGAGAAAGCTCTAGTAATCTTGCAAAGAGAAGAAATACGTGCTTGTGCAAATAACTAGACAACAAAAACATCAGTCAAAGCTTGCATGGAAAAAATCTTTGGTTTGAGCCTACACAGGGGGCAAAGTTTCTCCTTTTCAATTTTTTAAGTTTATATACCAAACATTTTCAAACTCACTTGCAAATATTAGAACTATAAAAAATACCACATAGGGGGCAGGAGAAGATATGAGAGCCAACTAAAAATAACTGAATTTATTTGAAAGGAAGAACAAAAGAATGGAACATTAGAACTATCAAAAGAATGAAGATGTAAAAGACAAAAGATCAGTCCAGCTAAAAAAGCTAAAGCAAGGGTGAAGACCCGAAGTCCAAACGATGAAGATCCATTTTCAACGATGAAGACTCGATCTCAAAGGATGAAGATCCATTTTCAAGGGTGAAGACCCAATCTTAAAGGATGAAGATCCAATTCAAAGGATGAAGATCCATTTTCAAGGATGAAAACCCGGTCTCAAAGGATGAAGATCCATTTTGAAGGTGAAGAACCACAATGCATAGAACAGCCGGAGCATTCAGACTTCTTAACTAATAAAAGGTCAGTCAAACTCAATCTCGGGTCCAAGTACCCAAATCAATTCAATATCGGGTCCAAGCACCCAAATTCAATTTAGTCTCGAGTCCAAGTACCCATTCTCGGGTCCAAGTACCCAAATCAAATAAATTTTAGGTCAAAGTACCCAAATCAAATCAATCTCGGGTCCAAGCACCCATTCTCGGGTCCAAGTACCCAAATCAAATCAATTTTGGGTCCAAGTACCCAAATCAAATCTAATCTCGGGTCTAAGTACCCAAATCAAACCAATCTCAGGTCCAAGTACCCAATCCTGGGTCTAAGTACCCAAATTCAATTCAATTTTGGGTCCAAGTACCCAAATCCAATTCAAGCTCGGGTCTAAGTACCCAAATCAAATCAATCTCGGGTCCAAGTACCTAATCCTGGTTCTAAGTACCCAAATTCAATCCAATCTTGGGTCCAAGTACCCAAATCCAATTCAAAGGTCTAAGTACCCAAATCAAATCAATCTCGGGTCCAAGTACCCAATCCTAGGTCTAAGTGCCCAAATTCAATCCAATCTCGGGTCTAAGTACCCAAATTCAACTTAATCTTGGGTCCAAGTACCCAAACCAAATCAATCTCGGGTCCAAGTACCCAATCTTGGGTCCAAGTACCCAATCTGGGGTCCAAGTACCTAAATCCAATTCAAGCTTGGGTCTAAGTACCCAAATCAAATCAATCTCGGGTCCAAGTACCAAATCTCGAGTCCAAGTACCCAATCCCGGGTCCAAGTACCCAAATCAAATTCAATCTCGGGTCCAAGTACCCAATCTTGGGTCCAAGTACACAATCCCTAGTCCAAGTACCCAAATTCAATCCAATCTCAGGTCCAAGTACCCAATCCCTGTTCCAAGTATCCAAATTCAATCCAATCTCGGGTCCAAGTACCCAAATCAAGTTCTGTCTCGGGTCCAAGTACCCAAAACAAATTCAAATAACCATCTCATCAAAAATTAAATCTTGTTGCTTTTCACTCTCTAAAGTCTCAGATCGTTCAAGCAGGGGGCAAACTGTAGACCCTTAATTTTTGACCCATTCAAGTCCGATAGTCTAAAATAATTTTTTGTGGTATTTTATTTATTTTAATAATATTTTAATTACTAATATTATTTCATAGTTATTTTAAATAAAAATAAACAAATAAAAATCAAAAAATGAAAGTAAAAATAAAAAATCGGCGATGAAAAAATCGAAGACAAAAAAATCGTCGCCGAAAACCAGCGCGCGGGACATGGCCGTAGGCCATTTCCCTCACAGGAAAATCATGCAGGCAAAATGGCCTTCGCCCTCCCATAGGCCAGCTCGCGCACCTGATGCCGCAGCCAGCTGCAACAGTTTTTTTTCCAGCGCATTTTTTCAGCATCAGTTTTTTTTTGCCAGCGAAATTTTTCCGACGCAAATTTTCCGAAACCTAATGCAATTAGGTTTTGGTTTCCTTTTCTTAATGAATAATAGATGTCGTGAATAATTAGAATTAGTAATATAAAAATTCTATAAAAAAGATTAAAAACAACACAAAAATGAAGAAATAAATAAAGGAAGAAATCGAAGGAGAAATTGATTAAAAATTGGATCCGAAACTAAGTAGGAAAGGCAGTGAATCAACCTAATTTCATTTTTGAGAGAAAAGCAATTCAAGCAATTCAAAGGTAGCAAAGCTTTTTTTTTTTTGTTCATCCAAGAAGCAATTTTTGGTGTAACCTACGAACCAAAGTTTGAGTTCTTAATTTTTTTTCTTTTTTTTCACAGTAGCTTAATCATCTGTTTGTTTCTTTTAATTCAAAAACCATAAAACCTCAATTCACTTTTTCTAAAGTTTGAAAACCTTAATTCATTTCTTTGTTTTCCAAAAAGTTTAAAGTTATTAGTTTTGTTTCTTCAAAACTCCAAAACCAAAATTTGTTTTCCAAATTTTCAAAACCCTAAATTGAGTTCTGTTTCTTTCCAAAAGCCTTAAAAACTTCTTTTTTGCTTCTATAAACTTTAAATCGTTTTGTTTATTTTCATAAAACTTCATAAATTTATCAATTGATTTTCAAATCCTAAATAAAATACATTCCCCGAAACCCTAAATCAAAAATTCTAAAACCCTAATTCAATTCCAAAAACTCAAAACAGTGAACCCTAACCCCCCTAAAACCTTAAACCCTAATTTTTTCTAAACTCTGATCCTTTAAAACTTTAAAAACAATATAAACATAATTTTACACAGTAAGCTCAAAATAATAACTCAGTAACCGAAAATCATAAATCTAAGTGTTTTAAAGTGTCCAAAACCTAATTTCATGATTATACATCTCATACCCTAATTTGGTTAATCAAAGAACTTTACTAACCTTTTAAAATGTAAAACCTTAATCTATTTTAATTCCTTTAAAAACTCACAGTAGCCTAATTCCATAAATTCCAAAACCCTAAACCCATGAAATAAAGAATCTTAAATAGAAGCAGTAGCCCTAATTTGAATTTTTATTTGCCTTATTCAATTTTATATTTGATTATGCTTTGATTTATTTTTTATACTTCAATTTATTTAAGTTCAATGCTTGGTTTATTTAGTTTATCATGGATGGATGTTTACTTTCTATTGATATTTAATACCTTTGATGAATAATTTATTTATGATGAATGGTTATTTACTTTTATCAATTTATTTAGATTTCCAAATGTTGCAAGAGGTATGTTTCCACTTGGTGGGTACCTCATTAGTTAAATATCATTTAATTTAAATTGTTTTTCTATTTTAGAACCAATGTAAATGACATGTTTCTACCTTTCGGTGGGTGTCCTATTTAGGCATGCGATGTAAGGTCATGTTTCCATCTTCGGATGGGTGTCCATTTATTTGTTTTGATTGGACATTGTTTTGATTTTTAATATATCAATGCTTTATTTTAATTATTGTGTGTAATATGGATAATGTTTTATATTTAAGAATTTTATAATATTAAGACTTGTAAAGGAGGCCGGTTCCAATGAACTGGGCGTTTGGGGGTGCTGGGCCATTTCTCACCTTTTCCACACGTAACCAACTTTTCGAACCCATTAGGGGGTTAGGGATTCCTTAGGAATTGAGTCATCCACCCCTTTGTTTTTCCCAGCCCGTCCGGGTTGCGACTCCATTTTCTCCGGACTTAGGTTCATGTTCTCTAAGGCCCTGAGCCTAAACAGTGCCGAAGTTGCAAGAACCATTCCACCAAGAGTGGGGGTGAAAATCTTCGATCACACATGCCAAAAACAAGCCCATGATCAATAATTCTTAGTATAAACTAGGCTCACAATTGATTTTTGGTATTTTTCATAATTGACCTAAATAACTTGTAAGCTCTTTTAAAGTTTCGATGAAATGCAAAAATAATTTTGTTTGAAAAATCCATTGTAAAAAGATTTTAGAAAAAATGGATTTTTGACTTTGTATTTGAGTCATGAGAAAAGAATTTTTGATTTTTTTTAGAAAAGTTTTATATCAAAATACCATCTTGAAATGTTTTGAAAATAGCTTTGGTCTTTTGGACTTTAAAGAAAAAATTAATTTTGAGCTTACAATGTATTTAGTTCATATTAGAAAAAGAACAAATCAAATAATCCATGATTTAAGCTAAGATAAATTAACCATAGTCAAACAACAAGCATTTGGGGTAAAAACCTAAGGAAAGTAAATAGGCCAATTACATGAGCTTTGGTCTTTGGGTTAAAAGGCTTAGGTTCCCATAGCAAGTATATACCAAAAGGTATAAGGCTATGAGTGGTTATGCCATACTCGATCTCCATACCTTGAGTGAAAGTATGGTATCCCTTACATAACATAACATGGGTAACACTAGCATCCTAACTCACACACACGATGCAATCTAAATGATGCAATGGATAATATCATAATAAGAAAGAATAGAACAATATAAAGACCAACGGAATTAACTTCTCTTATCCCTAGTGGAGTCGCCACTGTGAGCGGGGATTTTTGCCCCCACTCCCGGTGGAATGGTTCTTGCGACTTTGGCATTGTTTAGGATCGGGGCCTTAGAGAATGCGGGCCTAAGCCCGGAGAAGATGGAGTCACCACCAGGGCAAGCCGGGAAAAAGAAAGGGACAGATGAATCAATTCCTAAGAAATTCCCAACCCCCTAATGGGTTTGAAAAATTGGGTACGTGTGGGGAAGGTGAGAAACGTCCCAGCACTCCCACAATGCCCGGTTCATTGGAACTGACCTCCTTTGTAGGTCTTAATATTATAAAATTCTCAAATATAACAATTTTATCCATATTATATGCAACCATTAAAATAAACCATCATTATATTAAAATCAAAGCAATGTCCAAACAAAACAAATAAATGGACACCCATCCGAGGATGGAAACATGTCCTTACGTCATCCATGTCTAAAACTAAATAGGACACCCATCGAAAGGTGGAAACATGTCCTTTACATTGGTCTAAAAACTTTAGAATAAAATAAATTACATGATGCTCATGACATGAGTTACCCAAAATATGGAAATATACCTCTTTCAACATTTTGAAATCGAAACTAATTAAAAAAAGTAAACAAACATTCATCATAAATAAATCATTCATCAAAGACATCAAACATCAATCAAAATGTATAATAAACATACATCTAATTTGTATAAAATAGTGAGTATATAACTTTAGGGTTCATGCATCAATTACGGTTTCTTGGGTTTTATGTTTAACAATTAAGGTTTTGCCTATACTAGTTTAATTAGTTGAGAAACGTTTTAAATATAAAAGATGTAATATAGCTACTGGATGTTTTTAAAGATTTAGGGTTTAGAAAGTTTTTATGGAAATAACATTAAAGTTTAGGGTTTAAATAAATAAGATTGAAAATCATGAAAATTGGTTTTTAGATTAGGTATTTGAAAAAATAAGCTATTGTGATTTTAGAAAAATAGATTTGGTTAGGGTAAGAAAACAAATTATTGTTGTTTTAGAAAAGTGTAATTTAGGATTTTAGATTTTAAAAATATGTGTTACAGGTATTAAGGCATTAGGTTTTGGAAAAAAATATTTTTAGGGTTTCAAATAAAGTTTGGATGGTAAGTAGAATAATTAATCAAATTGTATTGTAATATCCCCACATATGCCCTAGAAGTTTTGAATGTTGTTGTTGTTGTTGTTGTTGTTGTTGGTTAATGGGTTAGAATGTATGTGTTAATTGGCAAGAGAAAAGAAATTGGAAAGTGAATGCTTGTGTATATGTGTTTTGGGGAAATTTAGGGTTTAGAGACAAATGTATATGTTGTGTATATGATGATATATATAACATATAAATTGGTCAAATGAAGAGTCAAAGTGATGGTTAAGTGGAAGAAGATATTTTTGGTTGAGTGTGAAATTACATGAATGGGCATATAAGAGACAAAGGTTTAGTTAAATGGTTAAAGGGTGTTTTGGTAATTTTCTTTTGGAAAACTTGTGGTGGAGATTAAAAAGGAAAGTTTGACTTTGCTTCTTCATCTTTTCCTCTTCTCTTCATGTGTGGCCGGCTTCTTCATAGAAAAAAAGAAACAAAGAGACAAGAGAGGTGTTCTTGATTCTTGAAGCAAATTGAAGGAAAAATCAAAGGTTTTGGTTGAAGATTTGTGGAATTTCATCAAATTAGGTAAGTACTCTCTTGTTTTCCCTTGTTAATTTTTGAAGGGGTGTTTGAGATAAGTTGTGATTGGTTAATATCATGATTTAGAATGTTTGAGATGTGTTTATAAGTAGTGAAAGTGATTGTGAATAAATAAGGGTTAAATTGGTGGTGGTTTTGTTTGAAAATGGCAAATTAAGTGGAAGTTGTTTTTGAAAGAAGAAGATTGATGTTGGTTTTAGGATTTGATGTGGTAAGTGATTGAATATATAATTGATATAGTGTTAATATGAATATTGTGATGAATAAGTATTAATAATATTGATTATGTCCATTTTGATGAGATTATGTTGTGTATAATGTGTTTGAATGCAATTGAAAGAGTTTTGGCTATTTTAGGGTTTATGCATTAGAGATACGTAATTTGGAGCGGTCGCTATTATTCATGTGCGGTCGCTATTATTCATGTGCGGTCGCGACTTAGGTCGGGCTTTTGGCCGCGAAACCTACTGTAATAAGGTTTCATTGTGTAATGGTATGGGGCGGTCGTACTCAGGTGAGGCGCGACCGCTAGAAAGGTTCTGTTCACCTTATTGGAAGCAATCTAATTCTACAACAAGATTCTCAAATACATGTTAAATAGATATCATTTGTCTAACATCATTGTTGAATAATGAAATGTGAGATGATATGGAATTGATAATACATATGATACTATATGTACCGAGCTATGTATTATGCATTGTGAATCTTGTGAATGGCAATTTGTTATATGAATAATGTACTTTGTAATGTTACATCAATGATGCTATATGTAAAATGTGAAGAAGAGGATGAAGTAATTGATTATAGATAGCTTGGTGGGAGTAACTTTGAAGAGTGAAAGAGATGAGGATCATCCAAAAAGGTATGTACAATACAATTTATAATTATGTGAATAATATGATTGAAGCATGTCTAAATGATATGATTGAATAATGACATGTTTGCCTAGTTAATGTAATTAATGTGGTATATATAAATGATGGAATATGACATGTAAAGGATATGATGAGGTAAATGATTATGTATGTAAAATATGAATTGCTATAATGTGGATTGAAATGTGATATGATGCCATTGTGATTGGCTATGATGATTTAAATGTGATATGATGCCATTGTGATTGGCTATGATGATTTAAATGTGATATGATGCCATTGTGATTGGCTATGATGATTTAAATGTGATATGATGCCATTGTGATTGGCTATGATGATTTAAATGTGATATGATGCCATTGTGATTGGCTATGATGATTTAAATGTGATATGATGCCATTGTGATTGGCTATGATGATTTAAAGGTGATATGATGCCATTGTGATTGGCTATGATGATTTAAATGTGATATGATGCCATTGTGATTGGCTATGATGATTTAAAGGTGATATGATGCCATTGTGATTGGCTATGATGATTTAAATGTGATATGATGCCATTGTGATTGGCTATGATGATTTAAATGTGATATGATGCCATTGTGATTGGCTATGATGATTTAAATGTGATATGATGCCATTGTGATTGGCTATGATGATTTAAATGTGATATGATGCCATTGTGATTGGCTATGATGATTTAAAGGTGATATGATGCTATTGTGATTGGCTATGATGATTCAACTTAAAGAAACAAGGCATATTTGCCTAGATGATGATGAGAAGTGATAATGGAATTGATAAATGATTTGTGTGTCTAATATGTTATTCATTTTCAGAGTTTTGTTGTTGGTGGCATGCCTAATAATAGTAACAATCTCTTGAAGTTAGGTTGGATATGATCCTTGAAGCCTAATTGAGATGTTACAACCCTTGAAGCTAGGTTGGATTGGTTCTTGAAGCCAAGTTGGGTTGAAGTTTAACATGTTTTACTCCCCTTGAAGCTTGGTTGAATCTAAATCCTTGAAGCCTAGTTGGGTCAATGATAATGATAATGTGATAATTAAACCAAAGCATTAACTCTGAAAGTTGAATGGCATGTTAGTGTTTGTTGGGCCCGAGTCTGTCTTTGTTGTCCATGTGATATACAAATGTTGAATTAAATGAATAATGAGATTTATGATTGACTTTGTTGACAATGTGACTTATGATTGGTGAATTGTGAATTGAACAATGTTATGAAGTATGATATTTAATGTGTATGTATTGATATGTTGATTATGAAGTATGTTATGGAATGTGTGTTTATGAAATATGATTTAGTTGAGATATATGAAAGTTATAATCTAAAAGAAAAGATATGATAGAAGCTAAGGTTACATGGAATTGATATATCATTATATGTTAGTATTTTTATAATGTATGTGTATATTTTATATTTGTACTACTAAGCTCTCAGGCTTAGCGCGGTTATATGATCGCGCAGGTGACCAGGTGGAAGATATGAAGTCTTTCGTTATGCCACGAGAAGAGTAAGAGTTTATCGAGACCAACTAGAGGGTGATGCATACATGTATAATTTAATTATGATGTATTCTATCAAAAATGTATTCATTTGTATAAATGATGTTTTGAGAAAGATAAGATTATGGTATATTTATAAGATCATTAAAAGTATATCAAATTTGTAAATGTTCTTTAAATTAATGTATTGTGGTTTGAAATATGTTAAAGGTTTTTAAATTGTAACGAAAAACGACATCCTTATACTTTATATACTTACTGTACGTATACCAGGTATATGTATAGTACTTATATGGAGTATCGGGGTGTTACAATTATTTTGGTATCAGAGCTTAGGTTTCGAGATTCTCGGCCTAAGTGAAATTAAAAAGAAAAAGTTTTGAAACGCTTAAAATGAATTAAAAAGAAGAGTTTTGAAATGCAATTGGTAATACATGCATATGCATTGACACCTAGGTTGGTCTCGGATGTGGCATTATAGGAATTGTAGAAAATTTGTGTTATATGAGATGTTTAACATAATTAATGATATATGTGTATACCATTTTGATGTGATGAGAAACCATGATTGTTGGCAATGATGTTGGAAATGAATTATAATTGAGGCATAGTGCCTAATTGATTATGAGAAACTAATTGTGAAATGTAATGTGATATATGTATATTGATGATGCATATGAAAATGTCATGTTGTGTGCAACATGGAGTGTAATGTTGATGTTTATGAGCAATATTATGTGGGACATAATATGAATTCAAACATAAAGTGAATATGAGTTGAAATTCAAATTTAGATAAGAGTATGTATTCTTTCCTCTATACCTGAAATCTCTTTATTATAAAGTTTATGTTGGGTTTGCGAGATAGAGGAAATATTGTTGAAGTGTTAATATTGAAAGATATGTTACTAAAATGAGGAAAGAATGGTGGGATATTGAATGAGTTGGTTATTATAGACAAAGTGTGACTTTTTAAAGTTGGGATATACATATATAAAGTTAAGGTTTTGTTTAAAGGAAAAGAGATGATATTGGTTAAGTAAGAATAAGTTGATATTGTTATTTTAATGTAAACATTGTGAATGCAATGTTAGAAATGTAAGATGCTTGAATATTGTGAAAGCTCCTGGTTATGATGGTAATATATAATATTTGAGATTTCTGAAATGAGCTTAATTATTGGAGAAATTATATGTTTTGACTTTGCTTTGTGATATATATACATAAGATGTTTCTAAGGTGATATTAAGAAAAGATGAATTTGATAAATTGAAGTTTAAGCAAAGTAGTAAATTGGAAAGTTAAAGTTCTAGTGGAATTTGATAAAGATTATTTGGATATTGATAGTTAAATGTATATTCAATACATGAGTTAGGTGAAATGACTAATATTGCATATGGAAGTATTATGAATTGAGTAATGCGATTGATAGTATGAGAATTTGTTTTGAAGCAAAAAGGAAAGTGGATAAGCAAATGAAAATGAACTATTTTAAATCATTTTATTGCAAAGGGTGAAAATAGATATGGAAGCATATTAAATGTATTAAAGATGAAAGTGAAAGAGATGTCACATTGGGAATGTGACTAAGATGGATATGAAGTGCTATTATAGTCAGAACATATATATATGTGTGTTATATGAATAAATACTTTATATCATATTGGAAGAATGAAAATGATAGTGTTTAAAAGAAAGTGATAAATATTAAATTTGTATTGAATGTGTGAATCATATTATGAAGGTGACCTATGAATATATATGTGGTATAATTATGGAATAAGTGATATGGAAATGATTTTGTATATATTAGTAGACCTAAGCGAGATTAGATCTTGAATTGTATAAAGCTAAATGGATTATGTGATGGAAGTGAGCCTGGAATGGACTTGAATAATAGTGAATAGTGGAAATTGTCATCGTGAGCATTGAACTTGATGATTATGTGATATTTAGAGTTTCAAAGTATTCATTTATGAAAAGTTCTATGTAAATATATTATAAGAGATTGTAAATGGACTAGAAATGAAGTGACAAATAGAAATTGTATGGGAACTGAATATGATTGAATATGTATATAGTAATATTGTTGAAACCTGAATTAAGTTGATAAGGAATATGTTATTCTTGAGAAACACCTTAGCTTTGTATTGGTAAAGACTAAGAATAAAATTATATAAGAACAGTATTGATTTGAAAGTTTCAAGCTTGAATATTAATCTCTTGAAGCTATGTGTTTTGTTCAGTATATTTGATCTGTTAATTCGTTATCCATGGATTTGGGTCTTGGATAAAATGATTGTAATACAAGTTTGGTGAGATTGAAAATTTTGTTGGAAAAGTATAGTTAAAAGTTATGATGGATAAAGTTGTACCTTCTCATTTTATGTTAAGAATTTGGTTATAATTATGAAGGTAATAAGAGAAAAAGGAAATTATGGTAGTGTGTTAAGTTATGGGTAATATGACTGAAGTTATACTGAATATGTATATGGTATGTACTGAATAAATGGGTGGACTTGAGATATAAGTGAAAGAACTATTGGTAGTGAGTATGGTATAAAATTATTATGAGAATTGATGAGAATTATATTAAGTTAATTTGAAATGATTGGTTATCGTGATAGTTTGATTGAATATGGAGCGAAAGAGATCAGGAATTGTATATAAGTTTGCCCTAATGGAATTAGGTTATATATATATACATATATAAATATTGTGAACTTTCATGATGAATTTGGATAAATTAATGGATGATTAGAATTGAACAAGATTGGAATGTGAGTATATTGTGATAGATAGATCAATTGATCTGGTTTCGGTTAAGATTATGAATCGTTATTGAGATTTAATGTGTATAATTGTATCAAAAGTGTAATTATTTACATGATAATGTATATGATGTAAATTTTAAAGTGTGAGTGGACATGAATAGATGGAGTTATAGTAGTTATAAATCATGAAAAAGGGGAAAGATTAGTTATTTATGAATAAGTTGAAAAGTAATGTATTAATATGCAATTTAAATGAAAAGCATGCTAAGGAAATAACTCCATTTGTGAAAAATAAG
Organism: Garcia nutans; assembly: GCA_947685225.1. NCBI lineage: Eukaryota > Viridiplantae > Streptophyta > Magnoliopsida > Malpighiales > Euphorbiaceae > Garcia > Garcia nutans. The sequence continues at coordinate 5,389,657 of CANTUV010000003.1, read as the reverse complement.
GATTTTGTTATCCATTGAGGTTTGATAAATGATCTAATTCTTGTGTAAAAACTTTGATAAGAGATGTAATGAGTTCTTTTGAATGTTTGCACAAGAAAGTAATAAGATATCTAATTATATAGAATGATGAGTTATGAAATTTAAAGAAGGTGGTTAATTTTAAAGGGAAGAGTTGAAGTTATATGACTTGATGACACTATGACTTGAGCATATAATTAACTTCATATGAAAGTTGAGATGGTATTTTGTTAAGTATGAATCGTTACGGTACTGATAATTTCGAGGACGAAATCATTTAAGGGGGAGAGAATTGTAATATCCCCACATATGCCCTAGAAGTTTTGAATGTTGTTGTTGTTGTTGTTGTTGTTGTTGGTTAATGGGTTAGAATGTATGTGTTAATTGGCAAGAGAAAAGAAATTGGAAAGTGAATGCTTGTGTATATGTGTTTTGGGGAAATTTAGGGTTTAGAGACAAATGTATATGTTGTGTATATGATGATATATATAACATATAAATTGGTCAAATGAAGAGTCAAAGTGATGGTTAAGTGGAAGAAGATATTTTTGGTTGAGTGTGAAATTACATGAATGGGCATATAAGAGACAAAGGTTTAGTTAAATGGTTAAAGGGTGTTTTGGTAATTTTCTTTTGGAAAACTTGTGGTGGAGATTAAAAAGGAAAGTTTGACTTTGCTTCTTCATCTTTTCCTCTTCTCTTCATGTGTGGCCGGCTTCTTCATAGAAAAAAAGAAACAAAGAGACAAGAGAGGTGTTCTTGATTCTTGAAGCAAATTGAAGGAAAAATCAAAGGTTTTGGTTGAAGATTTGTGGAATTTCATCAAATTAGGTAAGTACTCTCTTGTTTTCCCTTGTTAATTTTTGAAGGGGTGTTTGAGATAAGTTGTGATTGGTTAATATCATGATTTAGAATGTTTGAGATGTGTTTATAAGTAGTGAAAGTGATTGTGAATAAATAAGGGTTAAATTGGTGGTGGTTTTGTTTGAAAATGGCAAATTAAGTGGAAGTTGTTTTTGAAAGAAGAAGATTGATGTTGGTTTTAGGATTTGATGTGGTAAGTGATTGAATATATAATTGATATAGTGTTAATATGAATATTGTGATGAATAAGTATTAATAATATTGATTATGTCCATTTTGATGAGATTATGTTGTGTATAATGTGTTTGAATGCAATTGAAAGAGTTTTGGCTATTTTAGGGTTTATGCATTAGAGATACGTAATTTGGAGCGGTCGCTATTATTCATGTGCGGTCGCTATTATTCATGTGCGGTCGCGACTTAGGTCGGGCTTTTGGCCGCGAAACCTACTGTAATAAGGTTTCATTGTGTAATGGTATGGGGCGGTCGTACTCAGGTGAGGCGCGACCGCTAGAAAGGTTCTGTTCACCTTATTGGAAGCAATCTAATTCTACAACAAGATTCTCAAATACATGTTAAATAGATATCATTTGTCTAACATCATTGTTGAATAATGAAATGTGAGATGATATGGAATTGATAATACATATGATACTATATGTACCGAGCTATGTATTATGCATTGTGAATCTTGTGAATGGCAATTTGTTATATGAATAATGTACTTTGTAATGTTACATCAATGATGCTATATGTAAAATGTGAAGAAGAGGATGAAGTAATTGATTATAGATAGCTTGGTGGGAGTAACTTTGAAGAGTGAAAGAGATGAGGATCATCCAAAAAGGTATGTACAATACAATTTATAATTATGTGAATAATATGATTGAAGCATGTCTAAATGATATGATTGAATAATGACATGTTTGCCTAGTTAATGTAATTAATGTGGTATATATAAATGATGGAATATGACATGTAAAGGATATGATGAGGTAAATGATTATGTATGTAAAATATGAATTGCTATAATGTGGATTGAAATGTGATATGATGCCATTGTGATTGGCTATGATGATTTAAATGTGATATGATGCCATTGTGATTGGCTATGATGATTTAAATGTGATATGATGCCATTGTGATTGGCTATGATGATTTAAATGTGATATGATGCCATTGTGATTGGCTATGATGATTTAAATGTGATATGATGCCATTGTGATTGGCTATGATGATTTAAATGTGATATGATGCCATTGTGATTGGCTATGATGATTTAAAGGTGATATGATGCCATTGTGATTGGCTATGATGATTTAAATGTGATATGATGCCATTGTGATTGGCTATGATGATTTAAAGGTGATATGATGCCATTGTGATTGGCTATGATGATTTAAATGTGATATGATGCCATTGTGATTGGCTATGATGATTTAAATGTGATATGATGCCATTGTGATTGGCTATGATGATTTAAATGTGATATGATGCCATTGTGATTGGCTATGATGATTTAAAGGTGATATGATGCTATTGTGATTGGCTATGATGATTCAACTGAAAGAAACAAGGCATATTTGCCTAGATGATGATGAGAAGTGATAATGGAATTGATAAATGATTTGTGTGTCTAATATGTTATTCATTTTCAGAGTTTTGTTGTTGGTGGCATGCCTAATAATAGTAACAATCTCTTGAAGTTAGGTTGGATATGATCCTTGAAGCCTAATTGAGATGTTACAACCCTTGAAGCTAGGTTGGATTGGTTCTTGAAGCCAAGTTGGGTTGAAGTTTAACATGTTTTACTCCCCTTGAAGCTTGGTTGAATCTAAATCCTTGAAGCCTAGTTGGGTCAATGATAATGATAATGTGATAATTAAACCAAAGCATTAACTCTGAAAGTTGAATGGCATGTTAGTGTTTGTTGGGCCCGAGTCTGTCTTTGTTGTCCATGTGATATACAAATGTTGAATTAAATGAATAATGAGATTTATGATTGACTTTGTTGACAATGTGACTTATGATTGGTGAATTGTGAATTGAACAATGTTATGAAGTATGATATTTAATGTGTATGTATTGATATGTTGATTATGAAGTATGTTATGGAATGTGTGTTTATGAAATATGATTTAGTTGAGATATATGAAAGTTATAATCTAAAAGAAAAGATATGATAGAAGCTAAGGTTACATGGAATTGATATATCATTATATGTTAGTATTTTTATAATGTATGTGTATATTTTATATTTGTACTACTAAGCTCTCAGGCTTAGCGCGGTTATATGATCGCGCAGGTGACCAGGTGGAAGATATGAAGTCTTTCGTTATGCCACGAGAAGAGTAAGAGTTTATCGAGACCAACTAGAGGGTGATGCATACATGTATAATTTAATTATGATGTATTCTATCAAAAATGTATTCATTTGTATAAATGATGTTTTGAGAAAGATAAGATTATGGTATATTTATAAGATCATTAAAAGTATATCAAATTTGTAAATGTTCTTTAAATTAATGTATTGTGGTTTGAAATATGTTAAAGGTTTTTAAATTGTAACGAAAAACGACATCCTTATACTTTATATACTTACTGTACGTATACCAGGTATATGTATAGTACTTATATGGAGTATCGGGGTGTTACAATTATTTTGGTATCAGAGCTTAGGTTTCGAGATTCTCGGCCTAAGTGAAATTAAAAAGAAAAAGTTTTGAAACGCTTAAAATGAATTAAAAAGAAGAGTTTTGAAATGCAATTGGTAATACATGCATATGCATTGACACCTAGGTTGGTCTCGGATGTGGCATTATAGGAATTGTAGAAAATTTGTGTTATATGAGATGTTTAACATAATTAATGATATATGTGTATACCATTTTGATGTGATGAGAAACCATGATTGTTGGCAATGATGTTGGAAATGAATTATAATTGAGGCATAGTGCCTAATTGATTATGAGAAACTAATTGTGAAATGTAATGTGATATATGTATATTGATGATGCATATGAAAATGTCATGTTGTGTGCAACATGGAGTGTAATGTTGATGTTTATGAGCAATATTATGTGGGACATAATATGAATTCAAACATAAAGTGAATATGAGTTGAAATTCAAATTTAGATAAGAGTATGTATTCTTTCCTCTATACCTGAAATCTCTTTATTATAAAGTTTATGTTGGGTTTGCGAGATAGAGGAAATATTGTTGAAGTGTTAATATTGAAAGATATGTTACTAAAATGAGGAAAGAATGGTGGGATATTGAATGAGTTGGTTATTATAGACAAAGTGTGACTTTTTAAAGTTGGGATATACATATATAAAGTTAAGGTTTTGTTTAAAGGAAAAGAGATGATATTGGTTAAGTAAGAATAAGTTGATATTGTTATTTTAATGTAAACATTGTGAATGCAATGTTAGAAATGTAAGATGCTTGAATATTGTGAAAGCTCCTGGTTATGATGGTAATATATAATATTTGAGATTTCTGAAATGAGCTTAATTATTGGAGAAATTATATGTTTTGACTTTGCTTTGTGATATATATACATAAGATGTTTCTAAGGTGATATTAAGAAAAGATGAATTTGATAAATTGAAGTTTAAGCAAAGTAGTAAATTGGAAAGTTAAAGTTCTAGTGGAATTTGATAAAGATTATTTGGATATTGATAGTTAAATGTATATTCAATACATGAGTTAGGTGAAATGACTAATATTGCATATGGAAGTATTATGAATTGAGTAATGCGATTGATAGTATGAGAATTTGTTTTGAAGCAAAAAGGAAAGTGGATAAGCAAATGAAAATGAACTATTTTAAATCATTTTATTGCAAAGGGTGAAAATAGATATGGAAGCATATTAAATGTATTAAAGATGAAAGTGAAAGAGATGTCACATTGGGAATGTGACTAAGATGGATATGAAGTGCTATTATAGTCAGAACATATATATATGTGTGTTATATGAATAAATACTTTATATCATATTGGAAGAATGAAAATGATAGTGTTTAAAAGAAAGTGATAAATATTAAATTTGTATTGAATGTGTGAATCATATTATGAAGGTGACCTATGAATATATATGTGGTATAATTATGGAATAAGTGATATGGAAATGATTTTGTATATATTAGTAGACCTAAGCGAGATTAGATCTTGAATTGTATAAAGCTAAATGGATTATGTGATGGAAGTGAGCCTGGAATGGACTTGAATAATAGTGAATAGTGGAAATTGTCATCGTGAGCATTGAACTTGATGATTATGTGATATTTAGAGTTTCAAAGTATTCATTTATGAAAAGTTCTATGTAAATATATTATAAGAGATTGTAAATGGACTAGAAATGAAGTGACAAATAGAAATTTTATGGGAACTGAATATGATTGAATATGTATATAGTAATATTGTTGAAACCTGAATTAAGTTGATAAGGAATATGTTATTCTTGAGAAACACCTTAGCTTTGTATTGGTAAAGACTAAGAATAAAATTATATAAGAACAGTATTGATTTGAAAGTTTCAAGCTTGAATATTAATCTCTTGAAGCTATGTGTTTTGTTCAGTATATTTGATCTGTTAATTCGTTATCCATGGATTTGGGTCTTGGATAAAATGATTGTAATACAAGTTTGGTGAGATTGAAAATTTTGTTGGAAAAGTATAGTTAAAAGTTATGATGGATAAAGTTGTACCTTCTCATTTTATGTTAAGAATTTGGTTATAATTATGAAGGTAATAAGAGAAAAAGGAAATTATGGTAGTGTGTTAAGTTATGGGTAATATGACTGAAGTTATACTGAATATGTATATGGTATGTACTGAATAAATGGGTGGACTTGAGATATAAGTGAAAGAACTATTGGTAGTGAGTATGGTATAAAATTATTATGAGAATTGATGAGAATTATATTAAGTTAATTTGAAATGATTGGTTATCGTGATAGTTTGATTGAATATGGAGCGAAAGAGATCAGGAATTGTATATAAGTTTGCCCTAATGGAATTAGGTTATATATATATACATATATAAATATTGTGAACTTTCATGATGAATTTGGATAAATTAATGGATGATTAGAATTGAACAAGATTGGAATGTGAGTATATTGTGATAGATAGATCAATTGATCTGGTTTCGGTTAAGATTATGAATCGTTATTGAGATTTAATGTGTATAATTGTATCAAAAGTGTAATTATTTACATGATAATGTATATGATGTAAATTTTAAAGTGTGAGTGGACATGAATAGATGGAGTTATAGTAGTTATAAATCATGAAAAAGGGGAAAGATTAGTTATTTATGAATAAGTTGAAAAGTAATGTATTAATATGCAATTTAAATGAAAAGCATGCTAAGGAAATAACTCCATTTGTGAAAAATAAGGATTTTGTTATCCATTGAGGTTTGATAAATGATCTAATTCTTGTGTAAAAACTTTGATAAGAGATGTAATGAGTTCTTTTGAATGTTTGCACAAGAAAGTAATAAGATATCTAATTATATAGAATGATGAGTTATGAAATTTAAAGAAGGTGGTTAATTTTAAAGGGAAGAGTTGAAGTTATATGACTTGATGACACTATGACTTGAGCATATAATTAACTTCATATGAAAGTTGAGATGGTATTTTGTTAAGTATGAATCGTTACGGTACTGATAATTTCGAGGACGAAATCATTTAAGGGGGAGAGAATTGTAATATCCCCACATATGCCCTAGAAGTTTTGAATGTTGTTGTTGTTGTTGTTGTTGTTGTTGGTTAATGGGTTAGAATGTATGTGTTAATTGGCAAGAGAAAAGAAATTGGAAAGTGAATGCTTGTGTATATGTGTTTTGGGGAAATTTAGGGTTTAGAGACAAATGTATATGTTGTGTATATGATGATATATATAACATATAAATTGGTCAAATGAAGAGTCAAAGTGATGGTTAAGTGGAAGAAGATATTTTTGGTTGAGTGTGAAATTACATGAATGGGCATATAAGAGACAAAGGTTTAGTTAAATGGTTAAAGGGTGTTTTGGTAATTTTCTTTTGGAAAACTTGTGGTGGAGATTAAAAAGGAAAGTTTGACTTTGCTTCTTCATCTTTTCCTCTTCTCTTCATGTGTGGCCGGCTTCTTCATAGAAAAAAAGAAACAAAGAGACAAGAGAGGTGTTCTTGATTCTTGAAGCAAATTGAAGGAAAAATCAAAGGTTTTGGTTGAAGATTTGTGGAATTTCATCAAATTAGGTAAGTACTCTCTTGTTTTCCCTTGTTAATTTTTGAAGGGGTGTTTGAGATAAGTTGTGATTGGTTAATATCATGATTTAGAATGTTTGAGATGTGTTTATAAGTAGTGAAAGTGATTGTGAATAAATAAGGGTTAAATTGGTGGTGGTTTTGTTTGAAAATGGCAAATTAAGTGGAAGTTGTTTTTGAAAGAAGAAGATTGATGTTGGTTTTAGGATTTGATGTGGTAAGTGATTGAATATATAATTGATATAGTGTTAATATGAATATTGTGATGAATAAGTATTAATAATATTGATTATGTCCATTTTGATGAGATTATGTTGTGTATAATGTGTTTGAATGCAATTGAAAGAGTTTTGGCTATTTTAGGGTTTATGCATTAGAGATACGTAATTTGGAGCGGTCGCTATTATTCATGTGCGGTCGCTATTATTCATGTGCGGTCGCGACTTAGGTCGGGCTTTTGGCCGCGAAACCTACTGTAATAAGGTTTCATTGTGTAATGGTATGGGGCGGTCGTACTCAGGTGAGGCGCGACCGCTAGAAAGGTTCTGTTCACCTTATTGGAAGCAATCTAATTCTACAACAAGATTCTCAAATACATGTTAAATAGATATCATTTGTCTAACATCATTGTTGAATAATGAAATGTGAGATGATATGGAATTGATAATACATATGATACTATATGTACCGAGCTATGTATTATGCATTGTGAATCTTGTGAATGGCAATTTGTTATATGAATAATGTACTTTGTAATGTTACATCAATGATGCTATATGTAAAATGTGAAGAAGAGGATGAAGTAATTGATTATAGATAGCTTGGTGGGAGTAACTTTGAAGAGTGAAAGAGATGAGGATCATCCAAAAAGGTATGTACAATACAATTTATAATTATGTGAATAATATGATTGAAGCATGTCTAAATGATATGATTGAATAATGACATGTTTGCCTAGTTAATGTAATTAATGTGGTATATATAAATGATGGAATATGACATGTAAAGGATATGATGAGGTAAATGATTATGTATGTAAAATATGAATTGCTATAATGTGGATTGAAATGTGATATGATGCCATTGTGATTGGCTATGATGATTTAAATGTGATATGATGCCATTGTGATTGGCTATGATGATTTAAATGTGATATGATGCCATTGTGATTGGCTATGATGATTTAAATGTGATATGATGCCATTGTGATTGGCTATGATGATTTAAATGTGATATGATGCCATTGTGATTGGCTATGATGATTTAAATGTGATATGATGCCATTGTGATTGGCTATGATGATTTAAAGGTGATATGATGCCATTGTGATTGGCTATGATGATTTAAATGTGATATGATGCCATTGTGATTGGCTATGATGATTTAAAGGTGATATGATGCCATTGTGATTGGCTATGATGATTTAAATGTGATATGATGCCATTGTGATTGGCTATGATGATTTAAATGTGATATGATGCCATTGTGATTGGCTATGATGATTTAAATGTGATATGATGCCATTGTGATTGGCTATGATGATTTAAATGTGATATGATGCCATTGTGATTGGCTATGATGATTTAAAGGTGATATGATGCTATTGTGATTGGCTATGATGATTCAACTGAAAGAAACAAGGCATATTTGCCTAGATGATGATGAGAAGTGATAATGGAATTGATAAATGATTTGTGTGTCTAATATGTTATTCATTTTCAGAGTTTTGTTGTTGGTGGCATGCCTAATAATAGTAACAATCTCTTGAAGTTAGGTTGGATATGATCCTTGAAGCCTAATTGAGATGTTACAACCCTTGAAGCTAGGTTGGATTGGTTCTTGAAGCCAAGTTGGGTTGAAGTTTAACATGTTTTACTCCCCTTGAAGCTTGGTTGAATCTAAATCCTTGAAGCCTAGTTGGGTCAATGATAATGATAATGTGATAATTAAACCAAAGCATTAACTCTGAAAGTTGAATGGCATGTTAGTGTTTGTTGGGCCCGAGTCTGTCTTTGTTGTCCATGTGATATACAAATGTTGAATTAAATGAATAATGAGATTTATGATTGACTTTGTTGACAATGTGACTTATGATTGGTGAATTGTGAATTGAACAATGTTATGAAGTATGATATTTAATGTGTATGTATTGATATGTTGATTATGAAGTATGTTATGGAATGTGTGTTTATGAAATATGATTTAGTTGAGATATATGAAAGTTATAATCTAAAAGAAAAGATATGATAGAAGCTAAGGTTACATGGAATTGATATATCATTATATGTTAGTATTTTTATAATGTATGTGTATATTTTATATTTGTACTACTAAGCTCTCAGGCTTAGCGCGGTTATATGATCGCGCAGGTGACCAGGTGGAAGATATGAAGTCTTTCGTTATGCCACGAGAAGAGTAAGAGTTTATCGAGACCAACTAGAGGGTGATGCATACATGTATAATTTAATTATGATGTATTCTATCAAAAATGTATTCATTTGTATAAATGATGTTTTGAGAAAGATAAGATTATGGTATATTTATAAGATCATTAAAAGTATATCAAATTTGTAAATGTTCTTTAAATTAATGTATTGTGGTTTGAAATATGTTAAAGGTTTTTAAATTGTAACGAAAAACGACATCCTTATACTTTATATACTTACTGTACGTATACCAGGTATATGTATAGTACTTATATGGAGTATCGGGGTGTTACATGTATGATGAAGATACTGTAAACATAAACAAAGAAATAGATATTCAAACCTCCATTGTTGGTTCCACCACAATCTTTGAATTCTGGTTGAACAATAATAAAGACAGTGTAGGCTGCCTTTGATGGATTGTTATTGCTTGCTCACTGCCTCTTGCTCCTTCAAGGTTCTCTTTTTTTGACCGAAAATATTCAAAAGTCTAAAGTTTGATAAAAAATAATTTTAGATCCTTTATTCTGTGTTTTAATGTGGTATTTTTAGGAAAAAATAAAAACCTAATACTAATTGGCTAAGGAAATAAAAACCTTTTAGGAAATAAAATTAAAAATTAAGTAGAATAGGGTTTTGGCGAAACCACGTGCAGACCGAGCGTGCTAAAGTATGCTGGCAAAAAAATTACTGTGGGTGCTGGGCGCGGCCAGCCTGTGGCAAATTGGCCTATGGCCATTTGGCTTATGGCCAAGTCATCTCAGGTTTTTCCTGTGGCAAATTGGCCCAAGCCAATTTGTCAACAGCGATGAAAAATTTTCGTCGCCGATTCTTCCGTTGTCGATTTTTATTTATTTATTTATTATCTCTTTTTTTATTATTTTTTATTTTTATTAAAAATAAATATTATAAGTAATAAATATTAAATATTAAAATGCCATAAAAATTATTTTAAACTATTTAAAAATATCAGACTAGATTGGGTCAAAAATTAAGGGTCTACAATAATGCATACCCATCAATTCACATGTCATATCACAATGCATATGAATGTTCAAATATTCAAGTAGCTTAACACACTTTCTATCCAAAATGTGTTAAGCCACATTAAATGCAAATACCTTTAAATTTCAAAAATATGTACGTACCTTAATTTAACACTCAAACCCAAGCTAAAGCCACTCTTTATCCTTCACTTCCAAATGCCCTTCAACACTATGATTGGGCAAAATTCTACCACTTAATGCCTATCCAAACTATGAGTAAATATAATCATTTAGCATCACATTTTAAGGCATTTCAAATATTAAACTCCAATTAAATCATATTCCTACTAATTTTCCAAAATTTGCCTTACCTTACTTTAAGTTTAGAATTTCACTTTAATAATTTATAAATGGTGTTTTAAGTTTATTTTTATTAATACAATCACATTAGAATATGTTTTGAAAAATTATATAAATTGAACACATATTCTTGTACAAAATCCTAAAATATGCCATAATCATCACCAATTATGGTTCTTAATTCCAACCCATTCCAAATGTTAATCTAAGCACATTTCCATCATTTAAATCTTCTAATAACATGATTTATTTATTAAAATAAAATAAACAAGCATACTTTAAAAATTCTCTTCTAAAACCTAAGTTCAACACTTCCTCTCTCAATCTCTAGCCAAACTTGAACAAATGTGTCATTTGACTTTAAAATCCTTTTTTAGGCATTAAAACAACACCATACGCACCAATTATAACAATTAAAACACAATTGAAAAATCTCAAATTAAATATAACCCTAAACTTCATTCTTCATCCAAACTCAACCCAAACTTAATCCTTTTTCTAACTTGAAAATCATTATTTACTACTCAAAATAGCATCATACATACCCATTCAAGTAATTAAATTATGCTACATCAAAACCCCAAATCCAACTGACCGCCGGAACCTATGCTATTGCAATACTGCAAGTGCACGGGTCGCTCAAGTAATAAAGTAGTGAGTGAGTTATCGTTCCATTGAGGACAAGGGCAAGTACTAGTGCAAATTTTAACAGTTGTTTAGCGAATCAATAGTTTTGTGAAGTTTTGTAATTAAAGATAATTAACTTAATAAATGAAAATAGAGAGAAATTGAGAGTTGAATAAATTGATTGATGATGATGATACTATCCAAATATTGAATCCCCTAGCCACAATTATATTTATGAAAATCAATTCAATTAAAATAAATGATAGAGTTGAATTGGTAGCCCAAATCGTCCATTCATCCAGTAGCCCAAATCGTTGATCAATTATCAAAACCCTAAACTGTTATTTTATTTCCAAAACTTTTAAACTCTAAATTATTCAGTTAAAGTCTCACAAACTTAATTGTTTTCCAAAATCTCAATTTATCTATAGAATCAATATTTCTTCTATAAAGATAAATCAAAACCTTAATTTATTTTAAAGCTTGTCACCCTGTAACTCTTTCCCCAAACTATTCTACCTAAAGCCACTAATTACAAAACTCTAGCTTCCAAAACCCTAATCCGAGAAAACCCTAATTTATTCCCAAAATGCCAAAACCTAATTTTTCAAATCCCCATCCAGTAAACCTAAAAACCCTCAAACCCTAATTCCAGTTGCCAAACCTAAAAATATCTTAAACCCCAATTATAATATTTTAAAATTATAGATCATGTCCTTATTGTCTACTTTTAACTCATTAATGATATAAACTTTGGTTTTAGTTATTTATTGGATTTGTTATATGTTTTGATGGTTGATTTATTTAATTTCAATGCTTGATTTATTTAATTTATCATGGATGGATATTTTCTTTATTATTATTATTTATTTATTTTGGTATTGAAATTGTAAGAGGTATATTTCCATTATTGGGTACTTCATTAGTTAAATTTTATGTAATTTAAATTATTTTTATATTTTGGAATTAATGTAAAGGACATGTTTCTACCTTTCGGTGGGTGTCCTATTTGGTTTTAGACATGGACGATGGAAGGACATGTTTTCATTTTATGATGGGTGTCCATTTATTTATTTTGTTTGGACATTGCTTTGATTTTAATATAATATTAAGACCTGCAAAGGAGGCCGGTTCCAATGAGCTGGGCTTTGTGGGGTGCTGGGATAGACCCTTAATTTTTCACCTAGTCCGGTCCATAATATTTTAATTAGTCCAAAATAATTTTTGTGTTGTCCAATATATTTTAATTAGTCCAAAATACTTTTTTTATCTTAATTAAATAATATTTGCTTTAATAATTTAATTTTTATTAATAAAAAATAAAAAATAATAATAATAAACAAAAAATAAAAATAAAAATCGGCGAACGAAAAAATTTGCGAATTCGTCGCCGAAGAGTTGCGGCGAAAGATTATATCTGCGGGAGAAATGGCTCATAGGCCAATTTTCGCCCATAGCCAGCTACGGCAGTTTTTTTGCCAGAGCATTTTTTTCGCAGTAGTTTTTTTCGCTAGCGCAATTTTTCCGCAGCAGTTTTTTTTCACCAGTAAAATTTTTCTGACGCAAATTTTTCTGACGCAAATTTTTCCGAAACCACATACAATTAGGTTTCAGTTTTCTTTTCATAATTAATGTTAGATTTCATGAATAACTAGAATTAATTATAAAAATCTTCTATAAATAAGGACTAAAAACAACACAAAAAGGGAGGGGATTTTGGAGGAGAAATTGAGACTGAAATTGAGGAGGAAAACTTTGATTCAATTGGACTTTTTGAGAGAGCAAACAAAAAATTCAATCCATCAAAGGCAGCAAAGCTTGTCTTTGTTCTTGTTCATCCAAGAAGTTATTTTTGGTGGAACCAACAAACGGAGGTATGAATGTCTAATTTATTCACAGTAGCTTAAATGATGCAATTGTCTCTTTTGATTCGAAAAAAATAACCCAGAACTTTAATTTACCTTTTTAAAACTTAAAAACCTTAATTAGTTTCTTTGTTTTCAAAAAAATCTTAAAATTGTTGTTTTTGTTTCTTCAAATTCTAAAACCCTAATCTGCCTTTCAATTTTTCAAAACCCTAAATTGAATCCTTTTCTTTCCAAAAACCCTAAAAAACATCTTTTCGGTTTCAATAAACCATATATCATTTTGTTTATTTTCATAAAGTTTCATAAAATTATCAATTGATTTTCAAATTCTAAATCTAATGTATTCTCCGAAACCCTAATTCTAAAACTCTAAAACGCTAATTCAACTCCAAAACCCAAAACAGTAAACCCTAATTCCCTTAAAACCTTAAACCCTAATTTTTCTAAACTCTAATCTTTAAAACCTTAAAACCATATAAATTTAAATGTTATAATTCTACACAGTAAGTAACAGTAAATCATAAATCCAATGTTTTAAAATGTTCAAACTCTAATTTTATGATTTCACTTCTCAAACACTAATTTGGTTAATCAAAGAATTTTATCAACCCCTCAAATCATAAAACTTCAATCCATTTCAATTCCTTTAAAACTCAAAGTAGCTTAAACCCATAAATTCCAAAACCCTAAAACACATTAAATAAAGAATCTTAAATAGAAATAGTAGCCCTAATTTGAATCTTTATTTGCTTTATTCAATTTTATATTTGATTATGCTTTGATTTATTTTATATGCTTTAATTTATTTAAGTTCAATGCTTGATTTATTTAGTTTATCATGGATGGATGTTTATTTTATATTTTGATTGATATCTTTGATGAATGATTTATTTATGATGAATGGTTATTTACTTTTCTCGATTTATTTAGATTTTCAAATGTTGTAAGAGGTATGTTTCCACTTGGTGGGTACCTCATTAGTTAAATATCATGTAATTTAAATTGCTCTTCTCTTTTAGAAACAATGTAGAGGACATGTTTCTACCTTTCGGTGGGTGTCCTATTTAGGTTTGGATTATGTAAGGGCATGTTTCCATCTTTGGATGGGTGTCCATTAATTTGTTTTGCTTAGACATTGTTTTGATTTTCAATATATCGATGCTTTATTTTAATTATTGTGTGTAATATGGATAACGTTGTTATATTTAAGAATTTTATAATATTAAGACCTGTAAAGGAGATCGGTTCTAATGAATCGGGCATTGTGGGGATGCTGGGCCATTTCTCACCTTCCCCACACGTATCCTACTTTCTGAACACATTAGGGGGTTGGAGATTCCTTAGGAATCGAGTCATCCACCCCTTTCTTTTTCTCGGCCCGTCCGGGTGGCGACTCCATTTTCTCCGAACCTAGGTCTGTGTTCTCTAAGGCCCTGAACCTAAACAGTGCCGAAGTCGCAATAACCATTCCACTAGGAGTGGAAGCAAAAATCCTCGCTCACAGTGGCGACTCCACTGGGGATAAGAGAAGTTGATTCCGTTGGTCTTTTTATTATTCTATTCTTTCTTATAATGATATTATCCATTGCATCTTATTAGTTTGCATCGTGTGCATGAGTTAGGACACCCGTGTTACCCGTGTTGTATTATGTAAGGGATACTATACTTTCACTCAAGGTATGGAGATTGAGCATGGCATAACCACTCATAGCCTTGTACCATTTGGTATATACTTGCTATGGGAACCTAAGCCTTTTAACCCAAAGACTAAAGCTCATGTAATTGGCCTAGTTACTTTCCTTAGGTTTTTACCCCAAATGCATGTTGTTTGACTATGGTTAATTTATCTTGGCTTAAATCATGGCTTATTTGGTTTGTTCTTTTTCTAATATGACCTAAGTACATTGTAAGCTCAAAATAAACTTTTCTCTAAATCCAAAAAACCAAAGCTATTTTTAAAATGGTCTTTGGACATAAAATTTTTCTAAAAATAAATCAAAAATTATTTTGCTCATGGCCCAAATACTAAGCCCAAAATCCATTTTTTCTAAAATATTTTTACAATGGGCTTAGAAACAAAATTATTTTTATCCAACCTTTTCTTACAAAGAGCTTACAAATTATTTAGGTCAATTAAGAAATACCAAAAATCAATTGTGAGCCTAGTTTATACTAAGAATAATTAATCATGGGCTTGCTTTTGGCATGAACCATTAGTTACCTTTTTCAAGTGAGAAATCTATTTATAATAAACCTCTTAATTTTGTTTTAATCCAATTAGTTGGTTAAATGGATTAAAACCTAATTAATGGGAATTACTATGAATGGATTTTCATTTGCAAAAATATAACTATTGGTTGAAATGTCCGAGGGAAATATTCAAAAACAAGATACCCCATGTTGGTATTTTGTTAACCATATACCTAGGAAAAGAGACTCGTCATTTGTGTGTGGATGTTATAAGGTTGGAAGGAACATCCTATTCATCCTTGTTTGTCTAGTGTTTGTACATACATGCATACAATCATACATTTGCATCTCATATCATTGATCCTCTCTGGCTCACAGCCCTTGTCACATCCGCCCACCGCATTTATACATAATAGTCACGTGCACAGTGAGAGAAGGGGAAAGGAGAAGATAATTCCTGACAACGGCCCCAGATAAGGCTATAGGATCAATGGGACCTAATTGAAGAAAAATGCAAAGTTTTAGGGAGGTGACTGTAATTTCAAAAAGTTTTGGGGAGGTGACTGTAATTTCCAAAAGTTGTACTGGATGTTCTTAATAGTGCACATAACAGATTCCAAAAATGGAGAGTAGAGAAAAATCGGGTCGCAATGACGCGTAACGGTTTTTCTAGGAAACTCCTCGTTAGAGAGAAACGAAGACATGTAGACTAGGGCCATTTTGGTCATTATTAAATAAAATTTATACATGAATCCAAAGTAGGAAATAAACACACGAGTGTGTAGAGGATGTCGAGTGGTTGATTATGAAATGATCGTCAGTAGAAACAGAGCCCGGGCAAACCCGAGCAAAGAAAGGACCTAAAGGGAATTTTTTAAAAACAGTCAAGGGCTTATTGGTAATTTTTCAAAATGACTTGAAAACTTAAAATAGACCTTAAAAATAGAAATTAGAGGTAGAGAGAATCAAAACCATATGTAGTTTGCCTTGTGAAACTGTACGGTTTAAAAGATACGATCAATTAATCGCCGGAGCGTAAAATGGGCCCTGTTCCATGTAGGTACCATATGTGTGACATGGAACAAATTGGGGTACCAAATGGGAAGAGGGACAAGTTGGAGGACTTAATTGGAAAGAAATGTATAAAAATCTTTTGATGGCCAATCATAATTAGCCATTTAGCCTTTATAAAAAGAAGAAAAGAAAAAGAGGTGGACAAATGGTCATAAACCATTCATCCAACCCAAAAGTGAGCATCATTTCTCCTATATATATATATATCATAGTAAGAAGAACAAAACCTCTCTTTCTCACCACCAAACCATCGGCCACCATAGGAAGAACACCAAAGAATTTCCAATTTTTGTCAAGTTTGATTCAAGTTCAAGGTGAGTTTTAAGGTTTTAAAGCATGTAGATTTCAATTCTAGTATCAATTTTAAGTATTTATATATCTATTGGAAGGTTGGAAATTAGGGTTCTTATGGTGGATTTGGGAAAATTTTAAGTAGTGATGATATTGATTAATTAAATGGAAGAATCAAGGTTTCTAAGGTTTAATAAGGTTAGATTAGGGTTTAGTTTGAAAAGAAATGGAGGGTAGCTTATTGTTCTAAATTACTAAGGTTTATGTTTAAGGTTGTGTTCTTGAATTTCTTGAAGGGGAAACAAAGATTAAGGAAGGAGAAGAAGGAAAAGAAAAGGGGAATTAAAAGAACAAGGTTTGGTACTTTACCATAAAAGAAATTTTATTTTTCTTACAAACTTTGGTGTATGGAATTTTTGATGTTGATGCTTAAATGTATTGATTGAGTTTAAATTAAATGTTTGAGTTATGTTCTTGGTTTCTTATGGCAATTGAGTTGGTTAAATTTAATTTAAACCAAGTGTTTTGAGAAAAATTTTGGCAAGTTGATTTGATGAACTTTAATTAGTTGATTTAAGTTAAACATGCAAAAGTTGTAAAGGGAAGTGTTTGAATCTTCACTTTATCATTAAAGAAGCCTTCATATTGATTTGAAAAAGAAAAATAAACTATCCCATGTATTTCATATGTTTGGGCCGAAATGGTCCCAAAATGGCAGTTTTCTGGACTCTTTTTATGGCAGTTGTTTGAGGTAGCAGATGAATGAATTTTTCAACGAAATTTTATGAATAATTAGTCAAACATATGAAATAAGTTTTCTGTAAAATTTCAGCCAAAAATAAGATCATTTACCTGGTCAAATGCATGACTGAAGTGGACTGAAATGTTGACGAAAACCCAGATTTTACTATTCATTTGGCGCTTGCCTTTTGCATTGCCGATTTTACGTGCCGCGACACTATTCATTTGGTTAATTTGTGACCTTTTGAGGAATGCTTTGAAATGTTTGATATGTTTATTGTGGATGTTAAAAGGTGAAAAAGGGTAATGATTTGACTAAAGAATGTGGTGCGCGGCGTAAATGGCAAAGCGCGACAGGAATTAAAATGATTTCTCGAGTCATTCTAAAATGAAGTTTGAGACTTAAATTGAATCTTTTTAACCTTTATGCTTAGCTGGATAGTTGGGAGTGGCAAATAAGGGTATGGTGCACTATACTAACTTATGCAGTACTGCTTGATATTGTGATTGAATTGATATGATCCGAACTGAATGGTGAGGGCCATTGGGGGCCAATGGTGAGGGCCATTGGTTATAATCAGGATGGTGAGGGTCATTCCTATGATTTGATATCGGTGGTGAGGGCCACTGCCTTATCGCTATGGTTTTCTATATACCAGTAGAGCCAAAGTCTTATTTCTTTTAAAACTACGTAATGCAAAATGAGTTGAATTATGGTTTTTACATTTGTTGAAAGCATATCTACACTGAATGTACAATAACTTCCATGGGTTTAATATTGGTTGATTTTTGATTTAATTATTTCCTTTTAATTCAAATGCTTTCATGTTTTACTTTTATTTCCATTGCTAAAGTACCCACTGAGCGACATTGCTCAGCGAGTTAAGCTTCCTTGACTCTTAGGTTTGGAGCAGTAGCTAACTCTTGGAAAGCGACGACCAGACCCACAGCAGCTCAGGGTAGATCTCCTAATTTCCATTAAGAGTTAATTAGTTGTGGCATGTATATGTAGATATAAGATTGAGAAGTACTATGTTATACTGTTCATTAGTAGTATGTAATAAGAATAAATCTCTACTTTATTTTGTACTAGAAGTGTGAATTCTTCTTGCAGGTTGTAGTTGAGGTTATAAGGTGGATTCATTGGGAGTGTATTGAAACTGATTGTATTCGCATTGGTTTGTGTAAAAATGTTTTCAAAACTTAGAAAAACCAGTTTTGTCTACACTTGGGACCCAATTTCTAGGAGAAACTCTGGCAAAATTTCTGTGAAAACTGGAACTAAAATTTGACTAAGTAAAATGGGTAGCAACATTAGGTCAGTGTGGCGCCTCTACTCGGCTTATACACATAGGCCGGGAAGGGGGTGTTACAGCCCTGGATTACGAAAGTTCAAAAGCTTACTACAATCTGACCTACGCCAGAGATGAAGTATCTAGCAACGACTCAATCACTTGCTCACCAAAAACAATGGATCCCGAACAAATTCAAAGAATGGTAAGATGGAAGAAATAAAAGAGGCCCTAGTTGAGACCATGAAGAACCAATTGACTGCAATCTTAGACAATCATGCCGAGGCATCTGCTAGCACTATGAAGCCAAAGGACAAAGGGAAGACCAAAGTTGGTGAAGTAGTTTTTGATGATGAAAAGGTGATCATTGATGATGATGATGATTGGGCTCAATACTACCAAGATGCTCAAGATAAGAAGAAAGAGCCTAAGATTGTTGAAAGATCAGCTATGGACAAGACCGAAACTTCTGATGTTGAAAAGATGATTGCTGATTTAGGAAAGAAATTTGAGAAGAAACTGAAAACCGAAGAAATGTCCAAAGTTGACAAATTATTTGAGCTAGATGAAGAAGTTCCATACAAATTCAAGATGCCGTCCTTTGCAAAGTTTGATAGAACCGAAAATCCTCATCTCCATGTGAAGCAGTACATCACTGCTATACAGTCTGCCCGAGCTACAAAGACTCAAACTCTAAGGTACTTTATGCTCTCATTGGATCCTATTGTCCAAATTTGGTTCAATACCTTAGATGATGGAACACAAAAGAGTTGGGATCTGCTTTACAAAGCCTTCATCCAACAATATGGATATAATGTCGAGATGGAAGTTACCTTAATGGAAGTGGAGTCCATTAGGCAAAGGTCGAATGAGAATTTTATGGATTATGTGAAGAGATAGAGAAACAAGGCTGCTTTGCTCAAGAAGAGGCCTGATGAATCTGATCAAATAAGGATGATTGTGAGAAGGGTGTTGCCTAGTCTTTGTGAGAGGATGTCTCATACACTCAGCCGTGATTTCAAAGACCTTCTCCAAGCGGGTTTGCAAATTGAAGAATGGGAAAGAGAGAAGAACCATTTTTCAACAAGAAGGAACGAGAAAGGGAACTATCAATTTGGTAGCCAAAGCATGCAAAAGGTAGTTGGTGTCAATGCTACCAACCAAGGAACAAGGAGACAATTTTTGGAATTGGGGAAACTGATGTCTTGGGTTTTCAATAAGCTTCAAAGAAAGGGATTACTACAACCCTTAAATCCTCGTCCTTTGCCTAACCCTCTCCTACCTAATTTCGACACTAAAGCATTTTGTCAATTTCACCAAATGCAAGGGCATGACACGGATAGATGTGTGAGGTTGAGACATGAGAACCAAAATCTATTGATAATGGGAAGCTACCCGAGCCCAACAAGCCAAACACTAAAGACAACCCATTACCAAAGTTCAATAGAGTACCACCACCGTCAGCCTTCATGATTAGAGGAGGTTTGCATGAGGACTTTGTCATGTCTTCTTTTCAAGATGTAGGTGGACAAGCAACCAAAGAAGAGGTATTTGATGAAATTAAACAAGCTATTGGGGGGTAAAGAAGTAGCAATTTGTGTTGTCAATGGGTTTTGGGAATAAAGCGATAGTGATGATGATCTTGTATCCAAGAAGGAGGAGTGGACTTGGTCCGAGCCCGAAGAAGATGAAGTAATGAACACTAGATCCAGTAAGCCTTATGCAAGGCCACCATCTAAGGAGGTAGAAACTAATAAGGGAAAGGAAGTTGAAGTAGAAGAAGATGATGCTGTGCTCAAGCAATTGAAAAGAACCCAAGCAAGTGTTAGCATTTGGGATTTATTAGATACTTCTAAAAAGCACCGAGAAACTATGGCCAAAGCCTTGGCTAGCATGCCAATTTCTACCTAAAAAACACCGGAGGAGCTGATCAACTTCATAAAAATTGGAGAAGTAATGAAATGTGAAGATGTTCAAGAAAAAAGTGAAGTTAATATGGGAGCAGTTTCTTTTTCGGATGCAGACTTACCAGAGGAGGGGAGAGATCACATCCACCCTCTCTTTATCAAAATAGAATTCAAGGGAAGAGGACTCCATGTGTAATGGTCGATAATGGGTCCGCCATAAATGGTTGTCCACTTAAGGTATTGCCAAAGCTAGCCATGTCAACAAGAGATCTAAACCCGACCAAGGTAACAATTCGGGCTTATGACAACACTAAGAGACATGCCGAAGGGACTTTCAAAGCCGCTGTCAAGGTTGGTCCAATTGAATATATTGTTGAATTTGTTATTTTAGACATACTAGTTACCTTCACTTTACTCTTAGGGCGACCATGGTTTCATCCTCTTGGTGGAGTTCCTTCCACCCTTCATCAAAAGATCAAGTTCCCCAACGGAGATGAGACAGTGGTCATTGAAGTTGAAGATAATGAGATTGTTAACACTCTAATGATTGAGAGGCCTCTCAATGGTTTCCAAGTAGCTGCAATTTCTGATGATGAAGTAGTGGACTCCAAAGTCTTGAATATGATGAAGAACATGAACTACCTTCCCGGAGCTTGTCTTGGAAAGGGTAAAGCCGGTTTGAAAAAGTTGCCAGACTTTAGAACTCAAACTTCCAAGAAGGGGTTGGGATATGATAAAGCCAATAATGTCCAGCCAAAGAAAAATGAGAAGATGGGCTTTCCACCACTTGAAGAGATCTTTGTCAAAGCTCTAGATATGGGACCACTCCAAGGAAACCCCGAGCCAATTATGTTCATGGGAAAGTTGATCCTGGGTTTTGAAATTTTTATAGATGTGGCTGAACTAGTCGACCAAGTGAAGAAAGAGCTTACCCTGTCAGCCAACAAAGAATCCAATCAAAAAGAGAAGAATGATGCTATCCTAAAAGCTGAGAAGACTCCGGAGGAGATTGCTACCCTGGTTGAAGAAAAGTTTGAAGACATCCTGCCTTTTGATTTTGAGAACAATGATCTTGATTTTGATTTTAATTTGTCTACTTTGTATGAGAATGATGATGTTTTCTTTTTCAAAATGAATGTAATAAAATCTGATTTTGCTTACTTGTGTGATGTTTCTCCTGATGGTTGCATACATTCAAATAACAGTTACATGAGCATCTTTAATATTAATTTTGTTAACACACAATCATTAAATTTGGGAACAATAAAAAATCCTAAAAACATTAGCATAGCATCCGACCTTACTCCTGAGGAGAGAGAGAGAGATTTGAAAAAATATTCAAAAAGTATGAAGAAGTGTTTGCATGGTCTAATGAGGATATGCCTAGAATAGATCGAGACATAGCCGAACATCATATTCCTACTTACACTCACATGAAACCTATCAAACAAAAGCTTAGGCGATTAAGACCTGAGTGGGCTGAATTGGTTAAAGAAGAGGTTACTAAGCAAATACACGTAAAGTTTCTTGAAGTGATAGAATATTCAGATTGGCTAGCCAACATAGTACCCGTGCCAAAGAAAGATGGAAGAATAAGGGTCTGTGTGGACTATAGAGATTTGAACAAGGCTTCCCCTAAGGATGATTTTCCTTTACCCCATATAGATGTCCTCATTGATAGTGCAGCCTCTAGCATGCTACACTCGTTTGTAGATGGATTTTTTGGATACAATCAATTGTTAATGGCCCATGAGGATAAAACTAAAACAGCTTTCATTACAACATGGGGTATATTTTGTTATAGGGTGATGCCATTCGGCTTAAAGAGTGCTAGGGCAACCTATCAAAGGATGGCCACCACACTATTTCATGACATGATGCACAAAGAAGTTTAAGTATATGTTGATGATATGATGGTTAAATCGGATACAAGGGAACAACACTTCCAAAACTTAGAATTATTCTTCAATAGAGCTTTGAAATATAAGCAAAGATTAAACCCAAAGAAGTGTGTATTCGGTGTTACCTCAGGTAAATTATTGGGACATGTGATTGGTCTGAATGACATTGAGATTTATCCTGACAAAGTTAAAGCAATTAGGGATATACCAGCCCCTAAGAGGGAGAGAGAAGTTTGGAGATTCATTGGTAAATTGCAATACATTAGCAGATTCATAGCAAAGATTACAAAAATCTGTGAGCCGATCTTCAAATTGCTTAGAAAGAATCAGCCCGTCCTATGGAATGAAGAGTGTCAAAAGGCCTTTGAGCCAATAAAAGAGTATTTGTTGAATCCACCTGTTTTAAAATCACCTAAACCCAACAAACATCTACTAAAATACTTAGCAGTAGAAGAAGAGTCAATAGGATCCATGCTAGCCCAAGCAGATGGGTCAGGGATTGAGCATGCAGTTTACTATTTGAGTAGAAAGCTCCTACCTTATGAAATTAAGTATAGTATCATTGAAAAGACCTATATAGCTGCAGTTTGGTCTTCTAAGAAGTTACGACATTACTTTCAATCGTATAGTGTGCAAGCAATTTCTAGGTTGGAACCAATGAAGTTACGACATTACTTCCAAATCGTGCGGGTGAAATGGCCAAAGCAATTTTGCCCGCAGATTATTTCTGCGGGCGAAATGGCTTGGCCATTCGCAGCCAACTGCGGCAGTTTTTTCGCTAGCGCATTTTTTCCGCAGTAGTTTTTTTCGTCAGCACAATTTTTCCGCAGCAGTTATTTTTTGCCAGCGAAATTTTTCCGACGCAAATTTTTTTGAAACCAAATACAATTAGGTTTCGGTTTCCTTTTCTTAATTAATGTTAGATTCTGTGAATAACTAGAATTAATCATAAAAATCTTCTATAAATAAGGACTAAAAATAACACAAAAAGGGAGGGGATTTTGGAGGAAAATTTTGAATCAATCCGACTTTTTGAGAGAGCAAACAAACAATTCAATCCATCAAAGGCAGCAAAACTTGTCTTTTTTCTTGTTCATCCAAGAAGTGATTTTTGGTGGAACCAACAAATGGAGGTATGAATGTCTAATTTCTTCACAGTAGCTTAAATGATGCATTTGTCTCTTTTGATTTAAAAAAAAAACCTAGAACTTTAATTTACCTTTTCTAAAACTTAAAAACCTTAATTCTTTTCTTTGTTTTCAAAAAAATCTTAAAATTGTTGTTTTGTTTCTTCAAATTCTAAAACCCTAATCTGCCTTCCAATTTTCCAAAACCCTAAATTGAATCCTTTTCTTTCAAAAAACCCTAAAAAACATCTTTTTTGTTTCTATAAACCATAAATCGCTTTGTTTATTTTCATAAAGTTTCATAAAATTATCAATTGATTTTCAAATTCTATATCAAATGTATTCTCTGAAACCGTAATTCTAAAATTGTAAAACCCTAATTCAACTCCAAAACCCAAAACAGTAAACCCTAACTCCCTTAAAACCTTAAACCCTAATTTTTCTAAACCCTAATCTTTAAAACCTTAAAACCATATAAATTTAAATGTTATAATTCTACACAGTAAGTAACCGTAAATCATAAATCCAATGTTTTAAAGTGTTCAAACTCTAATTTTATGATTTCAGTTCTCAAGCACTAATTTGGTTAATCAAAGAATTTTATCAACCCCTCAAATCATAAAACTTCAATCCATTTCAATTCCTTTAAAACTCAAAGTAGCTTAAACCCATAAATTCCAAAACCCTAAAACACATTAAATAAAGAATCTTAAATAGAAACAGTAGCCCTAATTTGAATCTTTATTTGCTTTATTCAATTTTATATTTGATTATGCTTTGATTTATTTTATATACTTTAATTTATTTTAGTTCAATGCTTGATTTATTTAGTTTATCATGGATGGATGTTTATTTTATATTTTGATTGATATCTTTGATGAATGATTTATTTATGATGAATGGTTATTTACTTTTATCGATTTATTTAGATTTCCAAATGTTGTAAGAAGTATGTTTCCACTTGGTGGGTACCTAATTAGTTAAATATCATGTAATTTAAATTGCTCTTCTCTTTTAGAAACAATGTAAAGGACATGTTTCTATCTTTTGGAGTGTGTCCTATTTAGGCTTGGATTATGTAAGGGCATATTTCCATCTTCGGATGGGTGCCCATTTATTTGTTTTGCTTGGATATTGTTTTGATTTTCTATATATCAATACTTTATTTTAATTATTGTGTGTAATATGGATAATGTTGTTATATTTAAGAATTTTATAATATTAAGAGCTGTAAAGGAGGCTAGTTCCAATGAACCGGGTGTTGTGTGGTGCTGGGCCATTTCTCACCTTCCCCACACGTACCCAACTTTCCTAACCCAATAGGTGGTTGGGGATTCCTTAGGAATTGATTCATCCACCCCTTTCTTTTTCCCGGCCCGTCCGGGTGGTGACTCCATTTTCTCCGGACCTAGATCCGTGTTCTCTAAGGCCCCGAGCCTAAACAGTACCGAAGTTGCAAGAACCATTCCACTTGGAGTGGGTGCAAAAATCCCCTCTCACAGCTAGGCCATTTCTCACCTTCCCCACACGTACCCAACTTTTCAAACCCATTAGGGGGTTGGGGATTCCTTAGGAATCGAGTCATCCATCCCTTTCTTTTTCTCGGCCCGTCTGGGTGGTGACTCCATTTTCTCCGGGCTTAGACATGTGTTCTATAAGGCCCCAAGCCTAAATAGTGCCGAAGTTAAAAGAACCATTCCACAAGGAGTGGGGGCGAAAATCCCCGCTCATATTGGCGACTCCACTGGGGATAAGAGAAGTTGATTCCATTGGTCTTTATATTATTCTATTCTTTCTTATCATGATATTATCCATTGCATCATGTGCATGGGTTAGGATGCTCGTGTTTCCCATATTGTGTTGTGTAAGGGATACCATACTTTCACTCAAGGTATGGAGATCGAGCATGGCATAACCACTCATAGCCTTATACCATTTGGTATATACATGCTATGGGAACCTAAGCCTTTTACCCCAAAGACTAAAGCTCATACAATTGGCCTAGTTACTTTCCTTAGGTTTTACCCCAAATGCTTGTTGTTTGACTATGGTTAATTTGTCTTGGCTTAAATCACGGCTTATTTGGTTTGTTCTTTTTCTAATATGACCTAATTACATTGTGAGCTCAAATAAATTTTTCTTTAAAGTCCAAAAGACCTAAGCTATTTTCAAAACATTTCAAGATGGTCTTTGGACATAAAACTTTTCTAAAAACAAATCAAAAATTCTTTTGCTCATGACCCAAATACTAAGCCCAAAATCCATTTTTTTTCTAAAATCTTTCTATAATCAGATTAGAAACAAAATTATTTTTGTCCAACCTTTTTCTTACAAAGATCTTGCAAATTATTTAGGTCAATTATGAAAATATGAAAAATCAATTGTGAGCCTCGTTTATACTAAGAATAATTAATCATGGGCTTCTTTTTGGCATGAATCATTAGTTACTTTTTAAAGTGAGAAATATATTTATAATAAACCTCTTAATTTAGTTTTAATCCAATATAGCATAAAAGCTACTTTAGTTGGTTGAATGGATTAAAAACTAATTAATGAGAATTATCATGAACTGATTTCCATTTTCAAAAATATAACTATTGGTTGAAACGTCTAAGGGAATTATTCGAAAACAAGATACCCAATGTTGGTATTTTGTTAACCATATACCTAGGAAATGAGACGCGCCACTCGTGTGTTGAAGTTATAAGGTTGGAAGGAACATCCTATTTATCCTTGTTTGTTTATTGTTTGTGCATACATAAATACATGCATACATGCATCACATGACATATCATTGATCCTTTCTGGCTCATAGACCTGAAGTATGACAATTCAAGAGCATACAAAGATATCACCTACAACATTGATTTTTGATTCAAGTGTTCATTGGGAGGATGGATGCAAACCAGCTAAGGGATATAATTGATGAAGTTGTCAAAGCTAGGATGGCCGAGCTACAAGATCAATTGGTTGAAATTATAAAGACCCAGTTGATTGAAATTCTAGAGCTCATCAACAATGCTATGGCAGTATCCATGGAGAACATATTCACTAATAGAGATCGAATGAAAAATGAGGGATCAATCCCTATTCTATGAGACC
Source organism: Garcia nutans (assembly GCA_947685225.1). Classification (NCBI taxonomy): domain Eukaryota; kingdom Viridiplantae; phylum Streptophyta; class Magnoliopsida; order Malpighiales; family Euphorbiaceae; genus Garcia; species Garcia nutans. The sequence goes on along the minus strand of CANTUV010000003.1, from coordinate 5,362,613 downwards.
AGACGAATCATGTGCTATCTAAGTGGAGCAATAAGTTTGCCCAAGGGAATGAGAGAAGAACAATTTTTCTGCAAAATGAAATTATCAGCCTAGCAATCAAAATATACAAAAGGAAGCTGATGTTAATGCCATCGGTCAAGGAGGAATGAGACAGTTTTCAAAATTGGGTTCTCAATAAGCTATAAAAGAAGGGATTGTTACAACCCTTGACTCCTCGACCTTTGCCAAATCCTTTACCCCCAAAATTTGATACTAAGGCTTTTTGTCAATTTCATCAGACTCAAGGATATGAGACTGATAGATGTACTCAATTGAGGCATAAGATCTAAGATCTAATCTACAATGGTAAGCTGCCTGAACTTGATAAGCACGACTCTAAGAATAATCCTCCACCTAAATTTGGAAGGGCGCCACCGCTTATAACCATCATGAAGAGTTTTATCTTGTCATCATATGATGATATGGATAGAGAAGCTTCTAAAGATGATGTGCTGGTAAGCAAGCTTGGACTAACTATGGATGATGAAGCAATGATCCTTAGTGATAGAAAAAATCCTTGCCTCCAACTCAATAAACTTTCCTTAGCTTGAATATTGCTCTGTTTATTTTTCTTTCTTTAATATTTAATTGGAACAATCATATTTTTCAAATTTAAAGTTGTTTGCATAAATTCCTTTCATAAAATTTTTTGTGGGTCTTTGTTCATTTTGGTTCTCATCCAATGAGGAATCTAGCTTGATGATTCATGAATTAATATATTTATGCATCATGACTTGAATGACTTTACTAGGTGAGGGAATTACTCTATAGCATTGAGTTGTGTATGCTTTACTCAGAGAGGACTCCTGTATAATTACCTTTGTCTAGGTCCTAGTCAGTCTTAGAACATGCTTTGACAAACTTTCGAGGTGAAATTGAACTCTGCTTATTTAAGGGAGAGATAATTTAGGCATTGTTTGGTTAGCCAACAACTAGTATCCACAATATTAAATATCAATCCCTAGTTGTCCCTTTGAGCCTTCATGAAATTTTAGCTTTCTTTTCATTGGCTTACAAAACCCAATAACCTACCCTGATCTGTTGTGATACTTTGACAAGTCTTATGATCACTAAGAAGAAGAGGCAAAAAGTTCAAAGAAAGAAATGAATAGTCAAGACCATGAAGATAGTTGAAGTTCTTAAGACCATAAAGGTAGTTGAAGTTCACCTGAATTAGACCAAATATCACAAATAGAGTCAAGACTGAAGCAGATTAATACCACTCCACTCATCCATTATTAGAAATACAAGTTGGTACAAATAAGACAACTCTGTTAGAATTAGAACCCAAAAAAACAAAAAAAAAGGAAAAAAAAAAGAGAAAAAGAAAAGGCAAAAAAAAAAAGGAGAAGAAAAAAGGGGAAAAAAAAGAGAGAAGAAAAAAAAGGAAAAAAAAGAAAAGAAAACCCAAAATGGTTTAGAGATCCAACTGAGTTCACTTTTACCTAAGACAGCAAAAGACTTCCATTTAGTTTATATGGACAGTTTGACTTGAATTGGTCCAATCCAACCAAAGATTCGACCAAAATCAAAGAAAAAGGAGAAAAACCATCCAGTTCTTGAAAATTCTGTACTTGACAGTCCTACAAGGAAGAAGGACAAAATGATAAAATGCTCAAAGAAAGGGAAGAGTAAGAAAAATAAAAAGAAAGAAAAGGGAGAAGAAGAAAAGAAACGAATTTGGGTACAAAACTTTTTGCAAGGGCAAAGACTGTCCTAATCAAGATCCAGATTGATGCCAAGAAGATAGAAGGAATTTGGAGTATAGCAAGATTGCTCCCAGCTCCCTAAAGTTCAAACAAGAAATTTGTAGTGTGAGGATTTGCCCATAGTGTCACAACAGCTCCAATTTACAAATGGCCTTCATTTAACTCGTGTCCCTTATAGACCCCATTTCAAGCCTATCAAAGACTTGTTGATCTCTCTTGGTAGGTAGAGTCTATTAGTGGAGATAGTTTGAATAAGCATGCATATGAGATAGACAATATTTAAACTCAATGGGATCTTTGGCCAAGTAATGTGCATGTGCCTATCTAAAGTGCAACAGTTCTTGCTTAAATATAAATAATTCTCGAGTTTAGTACGGTAACTAGGGTTGTCATGTTATAAATATGTTAATTTGAAAAGTTGAGTCCTGAGGTACTATAACACTGATTTGACAAACCCAATGTATCTAATTAAAAAAAAGCAAAAGTAAAAAAAAAAAAAGAAGAGTGTACAAAACAAAAAAAAATTATTATTATTATCTTTACCATTTTTGCTTAATTACAAGTTTTATTACAAGTTTTTTATTACAAGTTTTATATTTTTGTCACTGTGAGGAAGGAGGTAGTTCATAATTAGACAAAGCCCTAAAAAAATCATCACCCGTTGCAAGAGGGGGCATATTATCCGTCCAATATCCGCTCGAAGAAGAAATATCTAAACCTCCAGGATTTCAAAAATCGATTATATCATCGCCTAAATAGGGAGGTGGTATATCAGGGATAACAGCCCGGGATCCCCTTGATGAAGAGGCATTTGGTTACCTCATGCCTTGAAATCAAAAGTATCAAAAGTCCCATGCCTCTTGCTGATACATTTCCTCAAAATGGGCCGCATGTCGATGACTCACAGCTAATTCCTCCTAAGGCTTCCTATTTTGCTCCTCAAGCATCTGTTGTGAGCCATAAAAGGAAAGGATAAGTTCATACATTTTCATTCATACATGCAAGCATACATCATTATGGGATAAGAATGACTTACCAGGTAACTCAAATTAAAGCTCTGTGAATCAGATGGCACATCTAAATGAGAAGGGGCAAATGGGGAAAACTGTCACTGTATCGAGGTATCATACAGAGGGACAGTCCCATAGTCAGAGGAACCAGCGACCTGCAATGATCATATAAATAATCGAAATAGATAAATGAAGAGACAATTGTAATGACAAAGTGATAGCTACCTGGAAAGCGCCAGCCCCGGAATTGCTATGGGATTGAGAAGAAGGCTCCTCCTCATCTTTTTCCTCCTCCTCATCCTCTTCCTCATCTTCTTCATCCTCTCCTCACTTCACTTCTATTTCTTCTTCACCTCCAGAAATCCCACGGACACCAGCAGGTGACACTTCGAAACTTAATAGATGATCCTGAATAAATTGAGCATATGGCACGTCATGTAAGAGCAGAAAGTCATGAACATTGAAACCATTACGGGAATGACTCCAAAAGGGACCCGGCATTTTCTATAGTGTTGAGAACAAATGATGGGATATCAACGGGTACTCTGTGCCGGTTAGGTCTAAGGAACCAGTCATGTACTCTCTCGCCTAGAAACTACCCACAAGAGACTAGGCCAGCAATAATTCGATGAGAGTTGTGCAAAGGCATTGCATTAGTCATGCATCTAATCCAACCATTTTTCTCTTCAGCTCCCCACTAGGCTGTATCCACTTGCATAAAAGCAAATCGATAATTTATCTTTTATCATAGGTTTGATATTAATATTAACATTTTTCTTACTTGATCCCAGGTCAGACGACTCAAGTGGTAATGTTGAGAGTGGACATGGTGACTCCCAGACACTTCCCTGTGACCTGACAACTAAACACCCAATCTTGGAAAATTGACTCATGCCTGTGTAATGTTTGGAACCCTCACCAAGTTATGCTCATATGCCCAGACCTGCACATGAAAGAGAAAATCAAGCCTATGCACATGCATTGTGTGGATCAATAATTTTAAAGGAAGTAGCACCTCAGCAATGGCTGCAAAACCAATAAAGGATCTTTTCTTCCTACAGAGCATATCAAAACAGTGATAAAGACAAGCTAGACCAGCTTCCCCCCATGCATAAGAAGATACGTGATCCAAGTCAGAAAGGGCGCGCAACAAAAGATAAGTGAATGGCAGACTCGGTGCTACCCGAAATGGTTGCCCCCAACAAATATAACAAAAATTCCTGAGTATATTATTTTGCCCTCTCACCCTGCACGGGTCGAGTGTACTTTACCCAATACTCTCGGATGGGCTCATATCGGATCTTATACGACCTTCTATATCAAGGCTTGACACCGATCAACTATCAGATTTCTTCTTCTTTCAAAATATTGCTGGTCAAAGGGACGGAGGTTCCATCACATTGGAGGTTCGTTATAGCAGTAAAGTCAACCAGACTAATTGTCATCTCTCCAATGGGCAAATGAAAAGTATGAGTTGTGTCTAACCATCGCTCTCCAAGCGCCTGGATCACGCTCCGGTCTATTTGATAGCCTCGTGCTGGTAATTGCAAAACGAAGTCCTCAAAACCACTTTCCTGCACCATTTTCTTTACTGCAAGCGGGGCCTGGTCATACCACTTACGGGCCTTGTGAATATTTCCCCCCACATTTATATCACAACCATCATGCTGTTCAAATACAGGTAAGTCTAGGTAAGTACACACGTAATTTCCCTCACACACTTTTGAAAAAGTATGACTATAATAATTAATAAATAAAAAGTAATAATAGTAACATAAAATAGTAAAAAATATATAATATATAAAATAGTAAAAAATAAAATAATTTTGTATAAATATATGAAGCAATAATAATAAAAATAATAAATAATAATAAATAATAATAAAATATAAAAATATAAAAATATAAAAATAAAAATAAAAATAAAAAAGGACACATACAAATAATTTCTCGCACAACAGTTATATGTGTTTCATTCTTATACAATCATTTTAGTACATCATAAGTTTCGTGCATATATTTATAGATTTTGTTATACAAATAAAATTATGCTACATAAATATTTTTGTATATTAACTTTCATACTTATTCTTGTATAATCTACATGAACATGATTACACTAACAAATCTTGCAATAAATTACTTATATGTACGGAAAAGTACCACTTACCGGTATTTTATCTTTGGAACTCCGATGGAGATGCATGCCGGGTAATATCAGAATTTGCACAATTCCATTGTCTCGAAGTAAGAAATCAATTCATTATTTGATCAAGTCCTGTGCCTTGAAGAGTGTTGGATGCCTGCCATGGTAAGTGCTTGAGCTTTAAGAGTCTTACAATTATGAGTGACAGTATTTAGTTTGCAAGGAGAGAAATAATATGACCTCTTTATAAAGAATGAAATGAATATAAGTCAAAAATAGTAAATATAATAAAAAAAATCAAGTAAAAGGGGGGATAAGTTCACGTGTTGTTTCCAGTTATTACAAATTTCTTTATGTAAAGTAATTTAACTTTAGTTAGTCAAAATTGTCTACTTCATCTTTTATCTATTTCAATAATGTGCATACTATTGCGTTATGAGTAAAGATTTCAATAGATATTTATTACATCCAAAAAAAAACAAAAGAAAGGGAGGAAAAGTTCACATGTTGTAGCCATTTATTATAGATTTCTTTATGTAAAGTCATTTAACTTTAGTTAGTCAAAATTGTCTACTTCATCTTTTATCTATTTCAATAATGTGCATAGTATTGCGTTATGAATACATATAATTTCAATAGATATTTATTACATAAAAAATTAATTAATACTTAATTTTTGCAAAATATTTCACCGACTCTAATTTATTTTTGCAGGTATCTCTAGTCTAGAACCCAAGTCTTTTTTTAGTCCAGAACCCAAACCATCTCGGGTCCAAAACCCAAGTCTTTTTCAGAGTTCAAAACTCAAACCGGGTCCAGAACCCAAACCATCTCGGGTCCAAAACCCAAGTCTTTTTCGAGTCCAAAACTCAAACCGGGTCCAGAACCCAAATTATCTCTGGTCTAGAACCCAAGTCTTTTCCAAGTCCAGAACTCAAACTAGGTCCAGAACCCAAACCATCTCGGGTCAAGAACCCAAGTCTTTTTTGAGTTTAGAACTCGAACTGGGTCCAGAACCCAAACCATCTCATGTCTAGAGCCCAAGTCTTTTTTGAGTCCAGAACTCGAACCGGGTCCAGAACTCAAACCATCTCGAATCTAGAACCAAAGTCATTTTAGAGTCCATAACTCGAACCGGGTCTAGAACCCTAACCATATCAGGTCCAGAACCCAAGTCTCTTTCGAGTCCAAAACTCAAACCTGATCTAGAACCCAAACCATCTCAGGTTCAGAACCCAAGTCTTTTTTCAAGATCAGAACTCAAACCCATCTTGGACTCATGTCGTACTAGGGCAACTAGGTCGACATGGCCTTAACTCATGTCGACCTGTTTGTCCCAGATCGACATGGTTTCAATGAATTTCCTAATTCAACTAGAATTTATTTTAAGGACGGATTAATATTATGTTTAAGGATTTTGAGTGAGGTTAGGGCTTATAAATAATAACAGCAATTAACATTAAAGGGACGACAATGAACATTAACAAGGGTGTCAATGAACATTAAGAGGGTCGGCAATTAATATGAAGAAAGATTAAACAACAAAGCAAAAGACAGCAAAAAGCAATCAACAACAAGTAGCACTGATCAGTCATCAATCCAACAAAGACAACAACGCTGTCTTTGTTCTTTTTTCATCCAGAAGTCAATTGTGGAGGAACCAACGAACGGAGGTTTGATTATAAATTTTTGATTTTATTATATTTACAACATTCTTACGTTTAGATTCATGAATTGTTTAAGCATATGATGTTATTGCCATATTTTCTTTTAAATATTTCTATCATTTGTTTTGATATTGAGTCAGTAACCTAAATTATTAAACTTAATAGTATGTTTTATAGATCAAATTGTCCATTCATCCAGTAGCCCAAATCGTTGATCAAATTATCAAAACCCTAAACTGTTATTTTATTTCCAAAACTTTTAAACTCTAAATTATTCCATTAAAGTCTCACAAACCTAATTGTTTTCCAAAATCTCAATTTATCTCCATAATCAATGTTTTTTTTAAAGGATAAATCAAAACCTTAATTTATTTTAAAGCTTGTCACCCTGTAACTCTTTCCCCAAACTATTCTACCTAAAGCCACCAAAACCCTAATTACAAAACTCTAGCTTCCAAAACCCTAATTCGAGAAAACCCTAATTTATTCTCAAAATGCCAAAATCTCATTTTTCAAACCCCCATCCAATAAACCTAAAAATTCTCAAACCCTAATTCCAATTGCCAAACCTAAAAAAATCTTAAACCCTAATTCCAATCTTTTAAAATCATAGACCGTGTCCTTATTGTCTACTTTTAACTCATTAATGATATAAACTTTAGTTTTAGTTATTTATTGGATTTGTTATATGTTTTGATGGTAGTTTTATTTAATTTCAATGCTTGATTTATTTAATTTATCATGGATGGATATTTTCTTTATTATTATTATTATTTATTTATTTTGGTATTAAAATTGTAAGAGGTATGTTTCCATTATTGGATACCTTATTAGTTAAATTTTATGTAATTTAAATTATTTTGATATTTTGGAATTAATGTAAAGGACATGTTTCAACCTTTCGGTGGGTGTCCTATTTAGTTTTAGACATGGACGATGTAAGGATATGTTTCCATTCTCGGATGGGTGTCCATTTATTTATTTTATTTGGACATTGCTTTGATTTTAATATAATGATGCTTTATTTTAATTGTTGCATGTAATATGGATAATATTATTATACTTAAGAATTTTATAATATTAAGACCTGCAAAGGAGGTCGGCTCCAATGAACTGGGTGTTGTGGGGTTGCTGGGTCATTTTTCACCTTCCCTACACGTACCCAACTTTTCAAACCCATTAGGGGGTTCGGGATTCCTTGGGAATCGAGTCATCCACCCCTTTCTTTTTCCCAGCCCGTTCCGGTGGCAACCCCATTTTCTCCGGGCTTAGGCCCATGTCTCTAAGGCTTCGAGCCTAAACAGAGCCGAAGTTGCAAGAACCATTCCACCGAGAGTGGGGACGAAAATCCCCACTCACACATATGCGAGTTAAGTAACATTTGTATATTCCTCTAATACATTTACCCACTCTATATGTTCAAATACATTTATCAAATGTCTCATCAAGACTTTGCTTTTATAACCATTTATCAATTAATAAGTTAATCTTGCATTAATTTTATTGGTAAATCTCATTACACAATAAAATCAAGATCTAAACATCTTTCTTTTAACTTTAATATATCTAACATACTAATTTTGATCTTCATCATGTTCCTGCTACATATAATCACTTCTTTCTATTAACTATTACTAATTAATATATTTTAACATCCTAAAAACTCCTATATATAATTTAGAAAATCATTTAATTTACCATATAATATTGCTATTAGGTACACCATAGGCATATAATATATATATTATTTTCAATATTCAATTCTATCATTCAGTTATTTTTGCTCTTCTCTTCTTTATTTTCTTTATCTCTTTTTTTAGACAAGTTTTAAGTCACTAATAACTTATCATTCTATCAATATTCTTTCTTTGATTCCCAAATGTCTTGTTTATTTATTATATATTTTGCTAAAGTAAAACAATCTATAATTTACTAATACCTATTCTTCATCATTTATTATGTAATAAGTTAATCACATTCCAATCTTAGAATCCATTTACAAATAATTATAAATTTTACCAAAATTTATTCAACAAGTGTTTATTAATTTCTCCTACTTAAATCAAATAAATAATGTCTACCTCTCTAAAAATTACAATTAATTTCAAGTTTAAACTTTCATAAGCAAACCAATAAGCTTATATCCATATACTTGCATTAAGTTTTATTGAATTAAATACTAATCTTTCTTATTCAAATTAGTCTTTTCCACTTCAAGTTTCATTTAATAGCACTTAACTTTTCCTTAAATAATATTTCAGCATTCACTAATCACATACACTTATTATCTACCCATGCCATTTATCAATAATTTTCTCAAATTTCCCATCTTCCTAAATTTGCCAATCAATAGAGTAACCCTTCTTCAATATCTTATAACAACCTTCCCTCAACTAATTCATTACTAATTTGTTCATGTCAACCAAAGAAATAATTCCTTATACTCCAAAATAACAATTACATTTAATTTTAATTAAAATTATTATTATTGAATTAAGGAAAATTCAAAACATAACTACTAACTTCAATTAAACTGAACATCAACCTTTCTATTAAACATTGGTTATTCCACCATAATTTTCATTTACTTACTCTAATATTTTTTTTCTTTGCGAACTCAAGAATATACATACTTCAACAATATAGATTAATAATCGGTACCATATTTGACTTTACTTATGATTCTTTTGAATCAAAACCATTCGTTACATTTCAATCACTTTATAAATAAATTATTAAGGAGCACCGCCAAATCCTTTATATTGTACAATCTAGATTAAGTTTCATCCATCAAACACACCTGGGTTAGAAAATATTATAGCCCATGTGATTTGAACCTCTACTGCCATTCCCATATAAAATTCATAAACATGGTTGTATCAATTTAGTTGACTAGCCCACGTGTATAATAAATCTCTACTACCTTAAACAAATTATTTCACCAATTCACATCACACTCATGTTTTCTCTATATATACACTCATGTGAATCCAATCATCTCTATTTTCATCTTATTTGCCAACACAATATATAAATTTTACACTTCCAACAGGTATTTGCTTAGTCTCACTTAATTTTTTTTTTGTCATTTCTCTCTTAAACACCCATATAGACATAAATAAGTTGTAGATCTATTAATTTGTAAACCACCATATATATACGATGCTCAAGCAGATAAATCAATAAGTCAATATTATACTCACTCATTGAATTAAATATTTAATATCAACTTTCCCAAATTACCATCAAATTCAAACCCCAATTTCCATTAATCTCAATATTGGAATTTTTTGTCTCAAAACTATTTTTTTTTTCAAACTTTCTCAAATCATTGTCTAATCATCATTTTATCATCTTCCCTACCTCAGTTATCAAATTTACCTCTTCCTTAAGAAGCACATTCCACCTCAAATTGATTAATTAATACTCCACATATCATTCAAATCATGGATAACCCAAGTTAAAGAATTTTACTTTCTTATTTATCAAATCTTTCAAAACCCCAAAATATGACGTGTTGCTAATTATACTTAATAATATAACTATCATTAAATATTAAAGTACAGATATACACAATAGAATAAACATTTATCCCAAAGTTCCTCTTTACATTACTCATGTTCTCATGACTCATTTTGTCATTTCACTACACTATTCCCAAGTGATCATCTCAATTCTTGATCACCATTTCCTTCCATTTTATTTATCACTCTTTCCACAATTGCCACATCAGAGACTTGTTTAAGTGTCAATGCATATGCATGTAAAATAATTTAAACCACATTTTTAAATTTCTAATTACTCTCTTTCAAAACCCACCTAGGTCAAGAACCTCAAATCTAGGCTCTGATACCAAAAGAAATGTAACACCCTTATACCATATACATACAACCAATATATGTAAAATATATATATACAGTATAAGAATGTCACAATTCAGTTTTAATAAAAATTCTCATATTCCAAAAAATTAAAATGTATTTTTAATAAGTGAATAAAATATTCTTTATTTGTTCTTGGTACAAAAAATACGTATTTTATATAAAATATATGAACAAAACAAGCCAGAGTTTTGTCATTAATTTGAATATTTTAAAAGTTTTAACATTTCTCAACCTGCAGTAAAACACACTTCCAATAATAGTAAATCCAACAATTCTCTAATTATTCACAAAACACTCAAATTTGTACATATATATAAACATTTATACAATCCCAAATCATAAAATAATGTCCAAAACTCTATAGTTTACAACACTCTCAAATATGTAAACATATTACACATAATTATGTCAAGTTTTTTTAAATAAAAAGTATACATGACAGCAGTTGGTCTGATTTTGTGGCAGCAAAACTCACTTCAAACACTATCAACCTCAACCCTAGACCTAACCAGGTCTAGATGAACTTTACGGATCTACTAGTGACCCTATCATCTGTGCGATGAATTTCAATCGCGCCAAGCTAAAAGCCTAGCAATACATATTTTAATAATTATGAAACTTTAAAAGAAAGACAATGCATTATGTTGTATTATAATATTTCACAATGTAATATGCAAATCCACTTTATTTCACAATTATCATTTTTTCTAAACATCACATTGACACATACACACTCATTGGGCCCAACTAACCTAGTACATTATTTGAATCTCAGAGTTATTATTTTTGTTTATTTTGACACCAAGTGTCTAGCCGAAAGGCAAGTGACGCCCAACGACTAACCTGAAGGCAAATCATATTTTAGTGATGCCCAACATCTAGTCTCGAAGGCAAATAATGAGAATAATCTCATAGGCATGCCACCATACAGAACTCTAGAAATTGAATAATATTCTAAGCAAAATATAAATAGTACATATTTTCCATAATCAATTTTCCTTATCTCATTGCCTCTTTTCTCATTTTTCTCATTCATCACAATGCCAAATCGCTTCAATCCTTTATATCTCATCACTTTATCATAGTGTATGCCATTTAGCATTACAATCATATTACCCAAATATTTTTGGGTTATTTTCACATAATTCACATAAACCATATTTCATTCATTTTAGCCATTAATAATAACTTTTCACAATGCACATAATGCATACTCATCAATTCACATGTCATATCACAATGCATATGAATGTTCAAACAGTCAAGTAGCTTAACACACATTTTCTATCCAAAATGTGTTAAGCCACATTAAATGCAAATACCTTTAAATTTCAAAAATATGTTTGTACATTAATTTAACACTCAAACCTAAGCTAAAGTCACTCTTTATCCTTTAATTCCAAATGCCCTTCAATACTAGTAGGCAAAATTCTACCACTTAATGCCTATCCAAAATGTGAGTAAATATAATCATTTAGCATCACTTTTCAACGCATTTCAAATATTAAACTACAGTTAAATCACATTCCTACTAATTTTCCAAAAATTTCCTTACCTTACTTTAACTTTAGAATTTCACTTTAATAAATTATAAATGGTATTTTAAGTTTATTTTTATTAATACAATCACATTATAATATGTTTTAAGCAATTATATCAATTGAACACATATTTCTTGTGCAAAATCCTAAAATGTGCCATAACCTTCACCAATTATGATTCTTCACCAATTATGGGTGCGCTTGGAGAAGATGAGAGTGACCCAATACCTCCATAGCGTCCGGTTCATTGGAACCGGCCTCATTTTCAGGTCTAAATATTATCTAATTCTTAATTATTATAACATCATCCATGTTACATGCAATTTAAAAAAAATAAACATTCATCATTTTATTGAAATTAATCAAACAAAATGGGTGCCCATCCAAAGATGGAAACATGCCCTTACAAATATCCAAATATCCAAACAATTAAATAAGAAAAATAGGACACCCACCAGAAGGATGAAACATGTTCCTTACAATAGTCCCAACATTTCAAACATACATGAAATAAATAAAAGAAACAAGGCACCCACAAAGTGAAACATGCCTTTTACATTATCCTCAAAATCCTAATAATTAAGCAAATATAATTACATTTGATTTAAACATTCAATTCATTAATAATAGGTAATTAATTTAAATAGGAAATTAAACATAAAACTAGGGTTTCAATCAATACAATTAGGGCTAAATTAGGGTTAGAACACAAAATTTAATAGCAAAATTAGGGTTTTAATATGTAATTGAAATGAAATATGCAAATCTAGGGTTTGATATACAAAGTGTAATTAAAACATGCAAGATTAGGGTTTGGTCATGCAATAGTAAGATTTAATCATAAAACTAAGGTGCAATATTATAAGATTAGGGTATTGGATTTATGAAAATAATGGCAGAACGAGTATTGATGCTATTGTCCATTTTGATCCCAAACTTATGGCTTACAGTAATATCCGTAGTTTTAGAGAAATTAAATAAGTATTTGGAGGTATAAGTGTTGTATATACTTGATGTATACATAGTGCATACATAGTATATAGATATTATTTATTAATTGTACAAGTTGGATATATATATATATTATATACTTGCTATATATAATACATCTAAAGTAGGTTTGATGTGTATATAGGATACATATTGTATGTGCATATAAGTATTTCAATATATTAGATATACATTATATATATATATATAATATACATTACATAATTATGTATATAACGGTATATGAAAAATATAAATAACATATATATGACATATACATATACATAAAGTATATACAACATATAAATTTGATATAAATATTTTTACATATATATATTTAAGGATTGTAACACCCTTACACTCTATATGCATATAATACATATACCTAGTATATGTAAAATATGCATACACAATATAAGAATGTCAGAACCCAGTTTAATAAAATTTTCATATTCCCAATTTAAAATCCCAAACTCTTTAAAATGCATATTTAAATAGTAAATAAAATATTATTTATTAATTATAGATTTCCAAATTAAGTATTTTGTATAAAAATCTCTAGAAAAAATTTGCCAAAGTATTGTCAGTAAATTGGACATCCCAAAATTCAATAAAACTCAACCTGCATAAAAACACACTCCCAAGAAGAACAAATCAACAATTCATCAATACTCCTTAATCTCCTTCAAACTTCTGAAAACATTCATATATTTATATATATATAAATACATGAACACATTTCCACACTATAAAATTTATCAAAAAAGTCTTTATAATTTTCAATATATTCCACAAACATAAACATAATTTATATAGTAATAAAGAGTACTTAGCATAAGATGTATACATGGTGGCAACTGGCTTTAATCTTGAAGTAGCAAAATCACCTCTAATCAACCTCAAGTCTAGACCCGACCAGGTCTAGAAGAACTCTCCGGATCTACCGGATCAACCCTGTCACATGCATGATGAATTATAATCACACTAAGCTAATAGCCTAGCGGTAAAAACTTTGATAATAATAGAAATTTAAAATAATGACAATGCATAATGTTATTGCGTGGTATTTCACAATGTGGCATGCAATTCCACTTTAAAATATAATCTTTAATCTTTTTATACTTCATATTAACACACATAGAAGCATGGGCCAAAATAATCTAATATATTATTTAAATCTCAGAGTTACTATTTTGGTCCATATTGACACAAAGCGTCTAGACCGAAGCCAAGTGACGGCCAGCATCTCGCCTGAAGGCAAATCATAGTGATGCCCAGCATCTAGCCCGAAGGCAAATCATATATCAGTGATGCCCAACATCTAGCCTCGAAGGCAAATGATGAGGATAACCTCATAGAAATGCCGCCAAATAGATAAATCTAGAAATTGAAAACTATACTAGGCACACAAGTAGTACATATTTTCATCATCAAATTTTCTCATCACGTTCCCTCATTTTCTCATTTTTCTCATTCATATCAATGCCAAATCACTTTAATCCATCATATCATTCCACTTAATCACAATGTATGGCATTTAACATTACAAAGATATTGCCCAAATATTTTTGGGTCATTCTCACATAATTCATATAAACCATATTTCATTCATTTTAGCCAGTAATAAGTACTTTACATAATGCACATAATGCATACTCAACAATTCACATGTTATAACACAATGTTCATGAATGTTCAAGTTGCCAAGTAGCTTAACACATTTTCTATCCAAAATGTGTTGGGCCAAATTTAATGCAATTATATTTAAATTATCAAAAGTTTGTATATACCTCAATTTATACTTAAATTCAAGCTAAAGATCACCCTCCAACATTCACTTCCTACATGCCCTTCAACCTAAAGGTTGGGCAATTTACTTCCTCCTAATGCCTATTCATAATGTGAGCAAATACAATAATTTAAAATCACTTTTTAAGGCATTTAAAACATAAAACCCTAATTAAATCTCACTCCAACAAATATACCAAAATTTTTCCTTTCCTTACTTTAACATTGGAATTCCATCTTAATCCATGTTAATTTTTTTTGAGTTTATTTTTATCATTAAAAACATATTATAACATGTTTTAACCAATCAAATTAAATAAACACATACTCTTTATTAAAACCCTAAAATTCCATAACATTCATCAATTATGGTTCTTCATTCCAACTCATTCCAAATGCTAATCTAGTCTTATTTTCATCACTTATATCATTTAGTAACATGATTCATTCATTAAAATCAAACAAACAACTATTCTTTGAAAATTTCCTTCCAAAACCCTAAATTCAATACTACCTTCCCCGATCTCCATTCAAACTTAATTAAATACATCATTTGACTTTAAAAATCCTTGTTTACACATCAAAACAACATCTTTAGAATCCATTTGCACAATTAAAACACATGATTTAAGAATTCCAAATTACAAATAACCCTAAAACATGTTCTTCATCCAAACTCCACTCAACTTAATCCTTTCTCTAATCCAACTTAAGAATCATTATTAAATAATCAAAATAGCATCTTACATATCCATTCAAGCAATTAAATCATGCAGCATCAAAACCCCAAACTCAGCATATTCATAACTTTATGAAATTCCAAAGAATACGATGGGAAACTTATTAATTATGGAAGAAATCCTAAAGACTTCACTTAAATCTTCAAAATTCCTTCAATTTTTTGATGCTTGGATTACTCTCCCATGGTGTTTCAGCCTCCATGAAGAAGAAGAAGAAGATGTGAAGTGATGATATTTTCTCTTTCTTTCCACTTAAATTAAGACCATATATATATTTATATTATTTTAATATATTTTAACTATTTATTTATTTAAAAAATCATAATTTACCTCTTTCATCCATAATTAATTTGTTTTTAATTTATTTAATTAATTTTAATTTTACAAAGTATGATTACAACTTTGCCATTTGCCATTTTGATTTTTTTCCTTAAAATATTGACTTTTGTATATGTTATATATATTTAATATATATATCACATATACACTTTACTTTTTCACTTTGAATCCTTTAATTTTCCATTTAAATTATTTATTTAATTTAATTTTTATAATTTATGGATGTTACATGGATGGGAAAGATGGAAAATAAATAAATGAAAAAGAAAAAAAGAAAAAGAAAAGTCAATGATGGAATGCTTATTGGAGAATTAAAATAAACAAATTAATTAATTAATTAATTAATATTGATAGGAAAAGTGAAAAAATACTAAAAATGGTCTTCTTCTTCTTCCCTTTCTGTCCATGGCTGAAATTTCCATTTAGAAAGAGAGAGAGAGAGAGAGTTATTTTTACATACTCCCAATTAATCAGGAAATCCAAGGTTTCAATGGAATTTTAAAGAAGAATCAAGATTCAATTAAGTTCCTCTTCTTTAAAGCTTGGTTTTCTTTCTTTTAAATATTATGTTTGGATTACTAGAGACAGAAAATGTTGTTTAATTGTTAATTAAAATGGGTAGAAATGATATTAAAATGAGGAGAGTATGGTGGAGTATTAGTTGGTTGGTTGATATGGACAAGCTATGAAAATTTAGGGTTATAGAAAAGTGATGTATGATTTAGGATTTTGGGTGTGAATGGTTAAAATTGTTGAAATGCATGAAATTAGTGTTATTTATATATGTATGTAATGATTCCATACTTGAAAATTAAATATGTGCTAGTTTTGTTAAAGTTTGAATTTAGAGTTTGGTTATGTAATGTAAAGGTTTCTAAATATGGATGATGTTGGTTAATGTTATGAGTTGTATTAGTGTTATTTTAATGCAAATGTTGTGATTTTAAGGTTAGAAATGTGATATGCTTAAGTGTTGTTAAAGCTCATGTTAATGTTGGCAATATGTGAAATTTGGATTTTTGAAATGGACTTCCATAATTGAAAAAATGATTTGTTTTGATGTTATATTATATATAAATAATATTTTTAAAGTTAAATGCTAAAAATGAGATTAGTAAAGTAAAGTAGTAAGTTGGGAAATAAGAGTTTTAATGGAATTTTAATGATGATTGCTTAGATATTAATAGTTTAATGTATATTGAGCATGTGAGTGATTTAGAATGAATAATAATTCTTATGAAAGTACCATGTAGTGTGTAATGCTGTTGATAATAGAGAAATTGGTTATGAAATAGAGAGAAATGATTAAGGAAGTGAAAATGAGTTACATTAG
Organism: Garcia nutans; assembly: GCA_947685225.1. Taxonomy (NCBI): domain Eukaryota; kingdom Viridiplantae; phylum Streptophyta; class Magnoliopsida; order Malpighiales; family Euphorbiaceae; genus Garcia; species Garcia nutans. Next base: position 5,345,427 of record CANTUV010000003.1, on the reverse strand, counting down.
GTAATTAGATTGGAAATGATGAAAATGAATATGAAGAGTATGGTAAATGAATAGAAAATGTGAGAGAGATGTCACATTGGAAATGTGACTAAGGTTTATGTGAAGTGTGATAAAGAGAAAAAAAAATGAATGAGGATGATTTATATAATATATAAGATGGGAAAATTGAGAAATGACCTAAGTAATGTCAAAAGAATGAGAAATGATAATATTCTATAGAATGTGATAAATATTAATTTTTTATCGATTCTGTGTACATGAGGAAATGAGTATAATTGTATGATTGTGTTTATACATGTATATGATATGTGTGCAATTGTGATATGTAAGAAAATGTGAAAAGTAAGTCACATTATGAATGTGACTTACGGATATGTATGTGGATGATTTAAAAATATGAAAAATGTTAAAAATGTGAAATAATATGAAATGTGAGATGAAGGTGACCATGATAAGGTTGATCACCTAGAAATTGTGACAATGTGATATCATGAGAAAGTGATCAAAATTTTAGTTGATCACTTAATATGTGAAAAAGTGTTATTGTGTGTTTGTTACCACATACAATTACTTGTCCAATGATATTGAGAATGATATTTCATGCATTGATAGACCAAAGTGAGACTAGGTCTTCATTTGAGCAGAGTTAGGTCATGTGACAAGATTGAGATAGAGAATGGACCCAAGCGCAGCTGAGCCGTGAAATTATTTTTGTGATAACTGGTCATGATAATTGTATAGGTGTGTTGGGCCCAAAATATATCAGTGTGGAAATGTTCTATGCATATGTGTTATAATTTTTAGAGTTCGAGGGTGCCACGAGACCAACTGAGCCAACTGTATTCATGTATATTTGTGTTTTGTATTATGCATTTTGGTTTATGTAAATTGAATCACAATACTTGATTTTGTTTTAAAGACTTAAAAAGATTGTGTAAATATAATTATATAAGAACTTAATTATGATAAATATTGTTAAAACCAATATTTAAGTGATAAATAGGAGAATTTTTTGTGATTGGTGTATTTTGTGTAAATTATATTTTGGGTGCGTTAAATTATTTTTATCCAGGCTGTGACATTTGATAATTTATGATTTAATGAAATTACAACCAAAACTCTAGCAAAATTTTCCTAGAGAATTACTTTTATGATTTGTTAATTTATTTTAAATATTAAAATGAGGGTTTTATATGTAAATATTACACTACCTTTATATCCTAAGTATGTATTTTATGTATACAAGGATATATATATTATACATATTTAGGGTATAAGGGTGTTGCACTTACTGTAAACGATTTGCAATACTGTTTATTAATGGAATATTGCAATAAATTAATTGGTAAAAGTAAACAATTGAATTGAGTTAATTAAAAGAAATTAAACCTGTATTTGTCGGCTCCACCAACTTGATGTGTTGAACCCAAATTTTATTTTGTTTACTTCTTGGATCAATTAGTTTTTGGTTGGAGGCTCAATGATCCGAAGATCACTTTTTGATTTTGTCCCTTTTTGCTATGACTATGTTTACTACCTTAATGTCTGTGGCTTTTCTTTTAATCATTATGGCTTTCTTCTTCTTCTTCTTCTTCTTCTTTTTTTTCTGTTTTCTTGATTTGTATTTATAATGTTTAAATTAGGGTTAACCTCAGTTATTAATCCTAATCTGGTTCCAACTCTTAATTGTAAACCTAGATTTCCATAAGTTAAACACAGTTAGGACCATTAAATCAAGCTGGGAATCTAACTCATATCAAATTAGGTCCAGCCAAATTTGACATGGGTTACGTCATGTTGAATTGGCCATGACCAACTCGGCATGATGAATGCCTATATTGTATTAGGTCAAGCCAATTCGATATGAGTTGGCTCATATTGAATTGGACATGGATCGAAATTATATTGGCCCAATTTAAATTGAATCAGCCTAATTCATACCCTAAGTTGCGTCGGACCTAATTAAAACTTTGAAACTTAGACTTGATTTAATTTGGACCTTGTTATTGGATCCAAACTTGATTGGCCTTAAATTAAAACCACATTTGAACTGGTGCCAAAATTAAGGGTATATGATTTTTCCATTGGTTGAACGATCTTGAATTTATTCAGAGAGTGAAAAGCAATCTATCTTGATAGATCTTGGATGCTTTGAGTTTTGGACTCATAAATTGGTTTGGGTTATGGACTCATGAATTGGTTTGGATTCTGGACTTGAGACATGGTTGGGGTTATGGACCCGAGACTTGGCTTGTCTGAACCCATGAATTTGTTTGGGTTCTTTACCTGAGACTTAGTTTGGGTTTTAGACCCATGAATTGTGCCATCAGGATACTTCAACAAATCCAATATAGGCTGGAGATTGTGCCTTCAAGATACTTCAACAGATCCAATATAGGCTAGAAATTATGCCATTATGATACTTCAACAAATCCAATATAGGCTAGAGATTTTGCCGTTTGGATACTTCAACCAATCCAATATAGGCTGGAGATTATGCCGTCAACATACTTCAACAAATTCAATATAGGCTGGAGATTGTGTCATTAGGATACTTTAACAAATCCAATATAGGCTGGAGATTGCACCGTCAAGATACTTCAACAAATCCAATATAGGCTAGAGGTTGCACCATCAGGATACTTCAACAAATCCAATACATGCTAGGTGGTGCATGCTTCAAAAAATCTGCTTAAAAATGTTTGCCTTTTCATTTCTTGTTATCTTGCTTCATGAAAAACACAACTTGAAATCTTGCTTCATGAAATAATAGAATTTGAAATATTACTTCAATGAAAAGATAGAGCTTATCTTCTCAGTAGAAGTCTGGGTTTGATCAGGATGGCCTTTGCTTTTACAAAAAGTTTGAAACACTATTATTCTTTCCTCTTCTTTTTTTTTTCTTGGTGTTGTTTTCTTTCTTTTTCTAATTTTTCTTTTTTCTTTTTCTTTTTTTGACTTTTTCTTTCTTTCTCTCTCCTTTTTTTTTGGACACCAATTTTAAAAGAGTTCTATTATTTTGCACCATTTTATGCTTCTGACTAAGAATCAATGGAGTGGGATGAGTATGGTTTTTCCTCTCCTTAGGTAAAGTTCAATTATCCTTATGGTCTTGACTATGCATCTTTTTCCTTGATCTTCTTTGGCCCTTAGTACCTCAAGGATCATCAAACTTGTCATAAGTGTTATAAAAGCTCAGGATAGGTTATTGGGTTCACAACTCAAAAAAAAGCAAGCTAAAATCTCATAAAGGCTTAAAGGAAAAAATGAGGGATTGATGTTAATAAGGTGGATTCTAGTTGTTGGCTTATCAAATGATACTTAGACCATTTCTCCCTTAAATAAGTAGAGTTCAATTTTGCCTTAAAATTTCTTCAAAACATGTTCTAAGATTGACTAGGACCTAGACAGTCATAATTATATAGGAGCCCTCTCTATGTAAGCATACACAACTTAATGCCTATCGAACAACTCCCTCACCTAGTAAAGTAATTCGAATCACGATTTATAGATACACTAAATTATGAATATCAAGCTAGATTCTCATTGATTGAGCACCAAAATGAATAAAGATCAATAAACAAAAATTTAGTGAAAGTAATTTATTGAAACAATCTTAATTTGAAAAACATAATTGTTCCAGAAAACACTAAACAATGAAATGAAAACCAAAGAAGCCAAGGAAAGTTGGAGTAAAAAAAGCTTCATCAACTTGGATGAGCTGGAAGCAAGGATCTATAAGGTTCTGTATTTAATGCATTTTAGATGTAGCTAATAAATCTCAGATACTGATGCTAGCTTGGGTCCTTTTCAATTGCTTAAGGACATCATTGTCTTTATCATTCTTTCATTCTGTCTCAGCATCTTTACCTTTGTTAGCCTCTACTTCTTTTGGAGGAGCTATTCCATTGGGCTTTTACTAGAGTGAGTATTTAACACTTCTTCTTCTTTTGTTTCAGACCAAGCCCATTCTTCTTCCCTAGACTCTAATTCACCATCATTGTTTGTTGAATCCCAAAATTCATTCCTAACACAAACATTGTCTCTTCATCCACAACTAGTTTAGACCTGCTAAGTGGAGCTTCCTCTTTTGTAGTTTCTTCACCTATGTATGGAAAAGATGACAAGACAAACTTTTCATTTAATATGTCCCTTATCAAGAAGGTTGTTGTAAACTTAGGTAAAGGGTTATTCTTTATACTAGGTTTGTCGAGCTTGGGCACCTTACCACTCCTTTCTTTTTCTTAGCCCGTTTAGGTGGTGACTCAATTTTCTCTGGGTTTAGGCCCATGTTCTCAAGGCCCTGAGCCTAACAGTGTCGAAGTAGCAAGAACCATTCAACATGGGAGTAGAGGAAAAAATCCCTACTCACATAACTTGAATTAAATCATTTAAAATGATATCATGCCCTTCTAGAGGAGACAAAGCTTATGCTACTGAAAATTTAGAACAATTGCTTATTGTGACTTAACGAATGAATATTGCTACTAGAATGAGTTTAAACAACAATTGCTTAATGTTATTTAACAAATGAATAAATCTATTGGAAGTTTAAACAATTTAAATTATTTAAGTCAAACCTTCATTTGTTGGCTCCACCAAATTCAATGTGTTGAACCAAACTCATTGTCTTACTACCTGAGTCAATTTTGATTTTTTGTTGGAGGTCTGCAATATGAAGTCAATCATTACTACCTTTCATTGGTTGCTATTTTGATTTTATGTTTTTAGTTTCTATGCATATTGCTTTTCCTTGTTAATTGTTACTTGTTGCTCCCTTGATTGATTTGTATTTATAATGTTCAATTATGGCAAACTTTTTTTTTCATAGTCCTAATGCCGCTTGAACACTTAATTGTAATTCGATATGCATGGATGATACTCACAGTGGTTTGATTGACTCACAAAATGACATGATAGTCAAAAGCACTCCCATTTCTAACCATCCATATGTTCATACAGGCCTTGCATTAAAATAATAGAAGACTTCACATTTATTGATTTTATCTCCAAGATGTTGAAAACATGCGTGGTGGGGGCCCAATAAGTATAGTTATAGACACGAGAGACATCCATTTCAACACATTTGGTTGGCAACTTCTTCATGACATTACCTTATAAGTTATACTTTCATTAGCCCACTTTTGCCCAATATGTCCTTTGAGGTTCGACAATACAACATACTTCCCTAAATTTGAAGGCTCATATGACAAAACACACTCTTTTTTAATTTTTTCATATTTTCAAATCACATTTTAGCTTTGTCAAATCAATGTAATTATACCTTAGAGCTTGATTTTCTAAATTAATATATCTGTAACATGAAAACCCTAGTTACCATACTAAACTCGAGAATCATTTTCATTTGAGCAAGAACTGTTGTACTTCAGATTGAGATATACACATTACTTGCCCAAATGTCTCATTGAGTTTAAATATTATTTATCTCATATGCATACTTATTCAAATAATCTCCACTGATAGACTTCTACCTACCAAAAGAGATCAACATGTCTTTAATAGGTTTGGAATGGGGTCTATAAAGGATATGGGTTATGTGAAGGCCATTTTCAAATTGGAGTTGATGTAACATTATGGACAAACCTTCACACTGCAAACTTCCAGCTGGAACTGTAGACAGTTGGAAACAAAAAACTCGAGACTTCATTTCCACCTTTTTGGTAAAAATATGGATTTAATTAGTACAATCTTTGCTTTTGCAAAAAAAAATTGAAACCCTATTGTTCTTCCCTTCTCTCATTTTTCTATCTTTTCATTTTTCTTTTTCTTTATCCTTTTCTTTTTCCTTTTCTTTTTCTTTTTTCTCTTTTTTTCTTTGTTGTTTTCTTTTTATTTTTCTTTTTTATTTTCTTTTTTGTCTTTTTGTTTTTGTTTTTGTCATTTTTTGTTTGTGTCCTAGCTCTAAGAGAATTGTCTTATTTGTACTATCTTATGCTTTGACTATGAATGGGGTAGGACAAGTCTGCTTTAGTGAGAATGAATCCTTTGTTACACTAATGGTATCTCAATGATGAAATATTAAGTCCAATTTAGGTAAACTTCAATTATCCTTATGGTCTTGCCTATGCATCCTCTTATTTTTTTTTCTTACCCCTCAGTTCTTTCACAATCATTAGACTTATCATAAGTATTATAATAGCAAAGGGTGGGTGAATGGGTTCATAAGCAAATGAAAAGCAAGCTAAAATATCAATAAGGCTCAAAGGGACAAACTAGGGATTGATCTAAAATCTCATTAAGCTAAAATGTCAAAACAATGCCTAGTTCATCTCTCTCTTAAATAAGCAGAGTTCAAATTTTCCTCAAAGTTCATCAAAGCAAGTATACACCAACAATTGCTTAATGTTATATAGCTACTGGAATGAGTTTAAACAATAATTGCTTAATGTTTTTTAATGAATGAATAAAGCTACTAAAAGTTTAAACAAATTAAATTATTAAAATCAAACATTTGTTTGTTGGCTCCGCCATGTTGAATGTGTTGAACCAAACTCTCTATCTTACTGGCTGAGCCAACTTTGATTTTTGGTTGGAGGTCTACTATCTAAAGGCAATCGTTACTGCCTTCCTTGGTTGTTATTATGATTTTGTGCTTTTAGTTTCTGTGCATATTGCTTTTCCTTGTTAATTGTTGCTTATTGCTATTTTAATTGTTGCTCCCCTAAATAATTTGTATTTATAATGTTCAATTAGGGCAAACTTTTTTTTCATAGTTCTAATGTTGTTCGAATGCTTAATTGTAATCTGAGATCTGATTAGGAAAATTGGAAACTTAATTCTGCTGGAAACCAAACTCAGGTCAAATTTGTGGTTACCAATTTAATATGGGGTAAAGCTCATATCAAATTGTTAACCACCAATTCAATATAAGCCCTCATATCAAATTGGTGGCCAATCTTAGATTGATCGGACCTAATCCAAACTTTTAATAATTAACTTGATTTAATTTGGACCTTGTTATTAAAACCAAACTTGATATGATCTTTAAATTAAAATTAAAATTGAATTAGGCCAAAATTACGGTTCCACAGGGTTGTTCAACATAAACTTTCTCATTTATAAAACCATTTAGAAATGCACTTTTAACATCCATTTGAAAAATTTTAAAGTTCATATGGCATGAAAATGCAAGTAAAATTCTAATTTCTTCTAATCTAGCAACAGGGGCAAATGTCTCATCATAATCAATGCCTTCATCCTTGTTATAGCCTTTGGCTACCAATCTAGCTTTGTTTCTAGTAACGAGACTATTCTTATCAAGCTTATTCCTATAGACCCATTTACATCCTATAATTTGATGATCTTTAGGTATAGGAACAAGTTTTCATACTTTATTTCTATCAAATTGGTTGAGTTCCTCTTGTATTGCAATCACCAAACTTTTAGTACTAAGAGCCTCATCAGTGGTCCTTGGCTCAATTTGTGAAACAAAAGCGACATTAGAATTTAAATTTTTAAGTTTTTATCCAGTGGTTACTCCCTTTGATATGCCACTAATAATGAGTTCTTTTGGATGATCTTTTTGAAAATGCCAATCTTTGGGTAATTGTTGATTCTTTTCTTTTAATTCTTCTATTTATTCCAGCTCATCATTATTTTCTTTGTTTATCTCATGTTCTTCAAATGTACCTATAAAATCATCAAGAGAGCTACCTTTCCTATGATCAAGTTTAAAAGATTCATCAAATATAACATACATTGTTTCTTCAACTACTAGAGTTCTTTTATTAAAGACTCTATATGATTTACTAGAGGATGACTATCCTACAAATATGCCTTCATCTAATTTGGATGAAAATTTTCCAAGGTTATCCTTGATGTTTAATATGATGCATTTCCATCCAAATACTCTAAGGTATGAAATTTTAGGGTTTTCTTCCATTCCAAAGCTCATAGGATGTTTTGCTTAATAAAGGTCTTTTGAAAACTTTATTTGCAACCTAGCAAGCGGTATTCACGACTTCTGCCCAAAAGTAAGAGGGTAGGTTATACTCATTGAGCATAATTCTAGCCATTTCAACCAAAGTTCTATTTTTCTTTTCCACTACTCCATTTTGTTGTGGTGCTCTAGAAGCTGAAAAGTTGTGTGATATGCCATGTTCATTGCAAGAATTTTTAAAATATTCATTTATAAATTCTTTGCCATCATAACTTCTAATAGATTTGATTACATATCCATTTTCATTTTGAATTCATTTTGAAAAAAATTAAATGATTCAGAAGCATCGTTCTTAAGAGCCAATAAATTAATCCATGTAAACTTTGAGTAGTCATCAACAAATACAAATGCATATAATTTACCACTTATACTAGTAATTCTATTTGGACTAAACAAGTCTAAATGAATTAATTCTAAAGGTTTAGATATACTTACAACATTTTTGGCTTTGAAAGAACTTTTGTGTTGCTTTCCAAATTGACAAGGTTCATACACTTTGTCCTTGTTGAATTTTATTTTGGGTAGTCCATCAACAAGTTCTTCATTGAAAAAACATTGCAAGCGATCCATACTAGCATGTCCTAATCTTTTATGCTAAAGCCAAGCATCATTGTTAATGGTGACTAAACATTTAAAAGCATTGTTAGAATGAAGGTCAAGTTTATATGTTTTGCTAATTCTTCCTCCTTTGAACATAAGTTCTCCAATTGATGAAATAATCTTACATTCTTTGGAATTAAAGTTAACACTATATCCTTTATCACTTAATTGACTTACAGTTAGAAAATTATGCTTCAAACCATCAACCAACCAAACATTATGGATACTTACCAATTATGCTAATGGAACCAATACCAATGATCTTACCTTTTGCATTGTTTCCAAAGGTTACATCTCCTACTTGTGTGCGTGTAATTGTTGTAAAAAATTTTACATTCTGATCATATGTCATGAACAACCACTATCAATACCCCAAACATTTTTATGGATTATAGACTTTAGACATACCTTATTGGAGTCATTAACATAATTTCCCATAACCATGAGATAAAGAATTGGAATTCCTTGTTCCTCTTCTTCCTCTTCTTCACTTGAGGTATCATCATCCCATGTAGATTTAATAGATTTCTTATTTTCCATGTCTCATTTCATTTTGTTCTTTAATTTGGGACAATCCACTTTGATATGACCCAGTTTTCCATATTCATAGCATTTAACTTCATTTTTCTTTTCTCTATCTTTGAAAGAAAATTTAGAGAAGTTACCTTTAGCTTGCATTCTTCTCTTTCTGTTCCAATCATTCGCCCTTTTGGATAACATTGCCATTTCTTCAACATCATCACTATATTCTTCACTTGAGCTCTTAGCTTCTTTGATGGATTTAAGAGCTATTGTCTTTCTTTTGTCCTTCTCATCCTTGTAATCTTCCTTTTCGGTGTGCAATTCAAAGGTAAGAAGCTTTCTAACTAGCTCATCGGTCCTTAGTATGCTAAGGTCATGAGCTTCTTCATTTTAAGACACTTTTGATTCAAAGTTCTTCTTAGCTCTAAGTGCTTTTTATGTTTTTCTATTGACATCCCCTTGATCATACAACTTCCATATTTTTTTAAGTCATTGAAAATAGCATTTTTCATTTTGGTGACATTTTTTTTGCTTCATCTTAAAGAGTTCATACTCATGTACAAGAATTTGAGTTTTTCTGAACCTCGCTTGGGGTGGTGCCCTCATGATAGTTCCCAAGAGTTTTCCAAATGCTATATGAATAAGTAAGATGTTGAACTCTTCAATCTTCTTCTCTTGACATGGAATTCATCAGAATGGAGGCTACCCATTTATTTTTGTAAAGAGCTCTTTCTTGAGCATCACTCCATTTTTTTATAGGAAAAGGTACTTGAACACCCTCAACCTTGTGAGTAGGAGGTTTCAACTCATTTAGCACACATTTCAAAAACACAATCCCCTCACTATCTAGAAACAAATACATTTTGTGTTTCTTAAAAGTGGTGATGAATTTGTGCTATCGCAGTGTTACCACAAGTGCATGGGTCGCGCAAGTAATAAAGTAGTTAGTAAGATATCGTTCCACTGGGGACAAGATCAAGTACTAGTGCAAATTTCAACTGTTGTTTAGCGAATCAATAGTTTTGTTATGATTAAAGTAATCAATGAATTACTTAATAAATTGAAGTAAAGAAGAATTGAATATTGTGCAACAAGAGTTGATGATGAAAATACTAACCAGACATTGAATCCCCTAGCCATAAGAATATTTATGAATATCAATTCAATTAAATCAAATAATAGGGCTGAATTGGCATTCCTTTAAATTAGATTAAAACCTCTCTCGAATGAATTAATCCCTAATCACTAAGTAGAATGCTACGAATCTATTCTCAAGCATAATTAAATAGATCTTGCAATAAGAATAAGGAACTTTGAACCAAAGGGTCTTGTAAGTCTATCTCTAGCACTCCAATCAACCCTCAGTCCTAATGAAAATTTTGTTCATATTAAGCTTTCTCAAGTTAATAATATGAAAATTTAAACCAACCAGTAAGCATACAATTATCCATTGAAAATAAGAACTTAAGAATCAAAAGGATAAAATAACTCAATCAAATGATTTAATTTAATAAGAACTATTCAATCCATACAACAAGGCTAGGGTTCATCAATATCTAAATAGAAACAATTTAACTCATGTTCATAACCAGAAAATCAAAACAAAAGAAATAAGTAAAAGAATTCAAACAATCCATAATGAATGATTTGTGTTTCTTCACTTCAATCCTTGAATCTTGATTTAAATCTCTCATGCATTGGATCTTCACCTTCACTCTTTGCTGCAAAAAACTCTCTTTTTCTCAGGAAGTCATCTCTAAAATAAAAAACTGGATTCCTAATTCGCACTTTAGCTCAGATTTTATAGCCCAAAAATCATTGCCTAACACGCCCATTGACACGAGCGTGTCTGTAGGCGTGTCAATGGTGTTGTTTCAAACTTTAATGACTTGGGCAAGGACACACCCATGTGCTAGGGTTTGTTATTGCTATTACAATTATGGGTTAGGGACACGGTCAGGGACACAGCCGTGTCAGTGGGTGTGTCATAGCTTTTGTAAGGCAGGATCAATGGAACATTTTGTGACACGCCCATGTCTCTAGGCATGTCGAAGCTTCTATAAAGTAGTTGAATGACACGACCATTGACTTTCATCAGTCACTGGGCATGTCAATTTGAAGAATTTGCCAAAAATAGCTCCTTTCCTTATCTTTCATCCATTATTCGGTCCAAAATAACCTTAAGGTCCCAACGTGTCGAAGGTTCCCAGAATCAATCCTAATAAACACTTGAACAAACAAATTAAACTCAATTTGACAATAAATATATTAAGAAATAGGGGAAAAAATATCATCAATTATACACTTATCAAATTCCCCCACACTTGAGTTTTTGCTTATCCTCAAGCAAACCAAATCACTATAATAGGTAAAAATGAAGGACCCCTCTATATCCAAAGAAAATAAAAGTTTTACAATACTTGAATTAGAAAACCCAACATTCTCAACCAAAAACAAAATCTCAAACATGATAGATGAATTAAGAAGTTTCAAAACAAAAATCTAACAGATATAAAATCTAAAAATTCAGAGTTAAAAAATTGAGCATAAAATTCCAAGAACTCAAAACTCATGAATGAAGTAAGAAAGTGTAAATTTTCTCTTAAGTCCTTTGACTCCTTCGTAAAATGCATTGCTTGAAATATATTTTTTTCCAAAAGGAGCCTGACTTGTTTGAACTAATGCTAACTTTTTGACACGAAGGTAAACATTTGTGATGCCAACCCCTGGTTACTCAGTTAGAATCACCTTTCAAATGGCTACTACAACTATTCATGATTCCAACTCACTCATTTTAATTCAAGAGTTAAAAGCAGAACAGGGATAAATTTTCAAAGCTCCTAAATTTTTTTTATTATTATATTTGTTTATTTTTTTATTCAAGTAAAGTGTTCAGGAACTTAAGATAATAAAGATGTCATACTAAGTTTGACTCAAGTATATAAGGAATTAGGACGTGCTAAAAAATGTAACTAAGGTTTTAAACTTCAGATGTGCAACTCTCATCAATAAACTACCTAATTCAAACTATCACATTTAGTCTTTAGCAATCAATTAAGAAGACCAAGTCAACCTCAACAAGAAATTGTCGTTCATTAAATAAACCATTAATTTAATAAAAAGAGGAACCATTTCACTTCATATTATTATAGCAATCTAGTTTACTTGAACCCATAAATAAAATCAAAGAAACTAAATGAGACAAATGCATCAAATGGCAAGAATGAAAATAAAAGCTCAATCTATAAAATAGACCTCTCCCCCACACTTAAGATGCACATTGTCCTCAATGTGTGTAGAATAATAAAAAGAACAAAAGAGAGAGAGAACTGCCCTGACATGTCCTGAATCGACATATATGAATATGGTGCCAAAAGCGTTGCGAAGTTGAATGAGCTACAGGACAAAAATGGACATATAGAATTGTGAAGGTTTAAAGATATATATATATATAATAATAATAATAACATTAAAAAGAAAGACAAAAATACAAAATTAAACCTATAGTCATCCAGAAGAAAATAAAAATAAAATAAAATAAAATAAGAAAAGAAAAAAAAATGAGCTAGTTGATCAAGGGCTAGGCACTGGAATCATCACTAGCACCGATATCATCACAGTTAGCACTCACATCATCACTAGCACTATCATCTGAAACATTAACACGGGTTACTAGATGCTAGTACAGTGGAGGCCATGGCTGCGAAGGGTTAAATCCATGAGATCTCCAAAACTCAAGCATGGACTGCTCGAGCCATTGCCTCCTCAATATCTCGTGATCTAGTTGCACTTGAAAGGATGAGTAGTGTTGCTCCAAGGAATGTTGGATCTGATCCTGCTGAGTCCATAATTTATTATGGTTTAGCTTGATGTTCCTAATTTTTCCTTCTGTCCTGCATATCTGGCACTCAAACGCAGTTGGTTTTCGGTCATCATCCCACTCAATATTCATAGAATGATGCCAATCTCTAAAGGTAGGGGCTAGGATAAAGGTTGGGCCAGCTGAGGAAGAAGGTCCAACAGTGGTGGACGGGCCTGGGACATCTATCGGTGGAGGTATGTCGGTTGTGGGAGCAGGAGAAACTAGCTTAGAGTGAGTATGAAAAACAGGCTCAGAGTTCATAGGTGATGCCTGCAGCTCCACCACCTTCTCCCAGTTCTACCGTTTCAAAGTGTCCATGCCCAAAAGTTTAGGGAGTGTTTTGATAATTTATGTATTTATTTTTAGTGTAATTTTATTGGCTTTTGATTGATGTTTCTTTAAATTTGTGCTTAAGTTTGTTTGAAGTATTTGATCTAGGTTGAAGAACAAAATAATGGACCTTTAATTCAATTTGATGGATTAAGGAGTTGGAAAAACATGAGACACGACCAAGACACTTCATGGCTTGACCGTGTCCCTCATCCAAGGCAAGAGGCATGAATCACTCACATGACATGACCAGGTCAAGTCAGCTTGGTCGTGTCCCTCAGGAACATTTGGCAGAGACAGACACAAGCAAGAGACACGACCACATGGTCATGGCATTGGTCCTGTCTCGCCATAAGAAAAAAATAAAGAAGAAGCAAAGAGGATATGCAGAAGTGAACACACTCAAGAGACACGACCAAGCCATTGGCCATGTCACATGACACGTCCAAGGTCTTTGCCGTGTCCCATCTAAAGAACAAAGGAATGAGAAGAGATAAAAAAAGAGACAGTGGAGAACACACTCAAGAGACATGGCCAAGCCACTGGCCTTGTCACATGACATGGCCAGGGCCTTGGCCTTGTCTCACTTGGAAAAGGTAGAAGATATTGAGGCAACCATGGACATGGCCACATGGCTTGGCCGTGTCCATAAGAAATTGAGTGACACAGCTAAGTCACTCATGACTTAGCAGTGTCTTTGTGAGCATTCTTTCAAATTATTTACACGAGATGGGGGCAAAGTGGGAGACAACAAGTGCTATCTTTTAAAAAGAAATAAGATAATAAGATAAAGGTTGCCTAATTCATGGGATGAAGATTTAAATAATGAAAAAAGTGGGAGATGAAGTGGAGTGTGTGAGTTGGCAAGACATACTTTGTTTCTTAAGAAATTAAAAAGAATGGAAAGTAGAGATATATGTACACGTTGGGGGCTTGGTGCTAAGCATCTTGTTCCTTAGTTGATCTTCTTGATCTTGGTCTTGGGAGAGACCATGAACATCACCTTCATCTTCATATTCCATTTCTTCCATAGACAAGATCTTTAACATTTTTGGGATAAAATTATGTGAGCAAGCTCTTGTGAAGGTTAGGGTTTGAAGAATGCTTGATTGAGGAGTTGGAGACTTGGGAGAGTTACCATTTCATTTTTCAAGAGGAGAGCCATTGATTGAAGAAGGCTTGTTAATTCTTCATCATATTCAAAGTGGAGCTAGGAGGAAGACTAGAAGTTCAACTCTTATCATCTTCAAAGGGGTTTTTATATTCTCTCTTTTAATTCATTTCTAGATTTTTTGTTTTTTGTTAAGAACATTAATATTTCAATGGACAATTGTGATTTGATTTATATTAAGATGAATATTTGTTTTAAATTAATGATGATGATCTAAATTACTCATGCCTAGGGTTTTGTAGTAGATTTGATTGAATGCCTTGATTTCATATTTCCATTAATATACCTTGTTATTAGTTGATTGTATTGGATTGAATGTTAGATTGCTAGATTAGCTACCTTTTGATATCTTGATATTGAATGAAGGACCGAGAGGTGAAATTTGATATTGAAATTATGCATTCAACTACCCTAAGAATGAATTAGAAATATAAGTTCTAGAGTTTTATTAATTTGCAATTTCAAAACAATTAGTTGTTGTTAATTCATGAATATGAAAACTAAAATTTGGTAATTACTAATTAAACTCAAGGAACAAATTAAAATCAAGGTTATATTAATGGATAATTTGAGAATTAAGCTTTGATTAAATTAATCTACAACCCTAGGCACCATTCAAAGAATTTGAAATAATCTTGTGCAACCATTACACACATTACTTTTAATTTTAATTGCTTTTCGCCACTTTTCAAACATCACACTGTTGTTTTTAAATTTATTTGTTAATCAAACTATTGTAAAATAATTCCTTCCTTGTGAGACGACCTTGGGGTGATCACCGTTACTACAATAACCTCGTATACTTGTGAGTGTCGCTTATAGTAGTGTTAGTCGAGCTCATCAAGTTTTTGGCTCCGTTGCCAGAGAAGGCAATTGTTGTTAGTAGTTTGATTTTTTTTATTTAAATTGTTTAATTATTTAAAGTGTTTCTTTTTGAATTACTAAGTGTTTAATGTAAGGATGTAGATTTTAAGGAATGAGGAAGTTTATGATGTGAATGCTAATTTTGAAATGGCATGTCATTTAGTAGAATTAACAAGTAAACTTAAGATGCTAAATGCAAGAGGAAGAGCACCTATGTCTAGTCAAGAAGTATGTCCAGCATGTGGCATTGCAGGACATAGTGCAAACATGTGTTCATTTGGTTTTGAACAATACCAAGAGAGGCATGAGGAAGAATATGCCTTTGATAGTTTTCAGCCAAGGGGTAGAAATGATCTATATTCCAAACCTTATAATCCAAGTTGGAGAAACTACCCAAATTTTTCTTGGAAAAATCAGCAGCAAATTCCATCTCAATAATTTTTTCAACCTTACCAAAGAAGTTCTTACTTTCAAGGACAATTTTCAAATCAAGATCAACTTAATAAACCTATATTGGAAGATAATTTGAATGCCTTTATTCAAAGTAGACAAAATCAAGATCAATTCAAGAAACATTGGAAGATAATTTGAATGCTTTCATTCAAATTAGCACAAAAAATCAGGAAGGGAGCAATAAGAGTTTGATTCTTTGGAGGTATCATTGTAGAAGGTGGAAACTCAAGTTGGAAAACTGGCAAAACAACTCCAAGCACAACAAAAAGTGGAATCTCCTAGCCAATTAGAGCAAGCCAATGCAATCATAAATTTGAGGAGTGAAAAGGTAATATATAACAAAGTTTGTGATTCCTTTGATGTAGGTACTAATTAAGAAGAAAATGGCAAGGAGGTACAACCCAACATAGAAGACTCAAGTCAATTAAAGGAGGAGGAGAATTTGGAAGCATCAACCTCACCAAATTTGCATGAGCCTCCAAATCCTTATATGCCACCAATTCCGTTCCCAAGTAAATTGAAGGATGAGAAGCAAGGTAAGCAACTTTATGAAATCTATGACATGTCCTCCAAGGAAGATAGTGAAGATAAGCATGAGATGGACATGCCTTGAAAGTAGAGCCTAAAATTTCCAATTCAAAAATTAATGAGTGCAAGTTAATCTTAAATGCTGAGGTTGTTGAGAGGGAACTTCATATTGCTAAAGAGGATGAGAAAGAGATTTACCCAAACTTTGTTGAACTTAAAAAGACCACAAAACTTTTGAAATATGTTTTGGTTGGGGAGAATAGTATGCAACCAATGATCATCTCTTCCACTCTCGATGGTGAGGAAGAGCAAAAAATGAATATAACCATGTTGCAAACTGAAAAAGGTTTTTACCAAGATCCTATAGCATTGGAGGATCACCCCAAGACAACCTTCACATGTTTTCTATGGACATTTTCTCTTCAAAGGATGCTATTTAGGCTTTGCAATACACTGGGTACCTTTTTGAGTTGCATGCTATTCATTTTTTCAAACATGGGTGACAAATTCATTAAGGATGGAAGGAGCACCTCATATTGCATATGGGAATGATGAAAAATTAGGTTTCATCTGAACTCTTCGCTTTTAATTATGCATGCTCATATTGGGGACAATGTGAATCTTTAAGTGTCGGGTACAGTTTTTACTTTTAACTTAGCTTTGTTTAAGTTTAGTTAATTTTTTTCTTCGAATAAATAATTTTTAAAAAGTTCAATTGTTATAAGATTGTTGATAGACGACCATTGAATTTTTAAATCATGAATTTGAGAATTGATTAGAATTGGTGCTTATTGTCTATTTTGATGGTTATTCTTTACATCACCTTTAAACTTGTGAGGAATTGAGCCTATTAAGTTGGATATTAACTTATTATTCTTTATTGTGTGTAAACATCATTGATTGATGAATTGCTAGAACTGGCTTTGGGATGCATTTTGAGACTACATTTCAATTAGGTATCAACATGATTAAGGCAATTATGTGAAACCATTTTTGCTTAAAAACACCAACCTCATATCCGTCCTTAGTTAGCCAATTTTGAGCTTATTTCATTTTTCCTTTTCTTTCTTTTTGACAACACCATTAGCTTGAACCTTGTTGGTTCAACTATTACCGTTTCATTAGGTCAAGAACATTTTAAGAGCATTTATGATTGAGTGCTGTGAAAAATAAAGTGTCGAGTTAATTTAGTGGATGTAAAATTGCAAAGTATTATATTCTTTAGTTGCAAACCCTATTTTAAAAAAATAAAAAAATTTAAAAAAGAGAGAAAAATCAAAATAAAAGAAGTTGTTGTTCTTTTTTTAGGTTTGGAATAAGTTTCTTTTTAGGGTTGGAATAAGTTTGGGAATGATCATTGCAAAATTTAATGATTTAGTTCCTTTGAAAAGCTCTTGAATGTCAAGTGGTAGGTGAGTGGAAGGTGTTTTGGGATTGTTTGGTTATACATATGATCAGTTATTTCATTCCTGAAGTGCTCTTGATCTTAATGAATAAGCTCACATTTCCTAAATGTCATGCCTTTACATTAGCCCCATTACAACACAATCAAGACCTTATGATTGATGTTTGATTGTAACTAGGTGGTCGAGATTTGATTGATAAGCAAGCCAATAGAGATAATTGTGAGTGGGGATTTTTTCCCCACTCTCGGTGGAATGGTTCTTGCGACTTTTGCACTGTTAGGCTCGGGGGCTTAGAGAACACGGGCCCAAGCCCGGAGAAAATGGAGTCACCACCTAGATAGGTCGAGAAAAAGAAATGGGTGGATAACTCAATTCCCAAGGAATCCCCAACCCCCTAATGGGTTCAAAAAGTTGGGTACGTGTGGGGAAGGTGAGAAACGGCCCAGCACCCCCACAACGCCCGGTTAATTAGAACCGGCCTCCTTTGTAAGTCTTAATATTATTTCTTAAATATAATGATTTTATCCATGCTACATGCGATCATAAGAATAAATAAATACTTTATTAAAATCACAACAATGTCCAAACAAAACAAATAAATGGACACCCATCCGAGTATGGAAACAGATCCTTACACATCTAATATCTAGAACTAAATAGATATAATACAGGAAGTTAAAATGCAAAGACTTATAATATACAAATAAATATTGACCCCTTTGACTAGCCCATACAGAGATTTTAGGGTTTGAGGAAAATATGATTAGGGTTTTAGAAAACAATGCTAGGGCTTTTAGTTTAGAAATTAAGGTTAGGGTTTTTGATAAAAACTTGGAACTTTTATGAAGACAGTGCTAGGGTTTAGGGTTTTAATAAAAACATGGTCATTGTGTAAACCCTAATAACTTTTAATATTGATACTGGTATGAGACATGAATATTGAATAAATTTCAATGAAGACACTATGGATATAAATTGATAATGTTATCAAACAGAACTTTATTGGACGTGTTTAAACTAAACAACAGATATGAACTTCAAAATATTAGTAAACAGAACTCATTACGATTTTAGAGAGTTTAGAAGGTTGTAATTGCATTTGAAGACTCCACCACAATTTAATTGTAATATCCCAAGATATGCCCTAGAAGTTTTAATACAATTTTTGTGTGATTTGAATTAAAGGTATATATGTTTTTGCAAAAGAAATGATTGTGTAAATGGAATGTATATGTTGTATATATGTTAATATATAATACATATAAGTTGGTCAAAAGAAAAGTCAAGAGAAGAAAGGGTGTGGTGGAGGATTTTTGGAAATAAGTAATTATTATTATTATTATTATTATTATTATTATTATTATTATTATTATATATATATGGCTATCGTGAGAAGAGGAGAAAGATATTTTCTTTCTTCTTCTTCTTCTCCTTTTGGTTCTTGCACGAGAGAGAGAGAGAGAGAGATAGGGAGATGTGATGATTTTCATCAAATTTCTTAAGGATTTGAAGAGTATTGAAGGTGGAGATGAAGATTTGGCAACTTATTCAAGTAAGTACTCTCTCTTGAGTTGATTTTATTGATTATATATATATGTAAGTTTTTATATTCTTGTTTTGATTTCTTTTGATTGAGGTGATGGTTGGTGTGTAAGATGATTATAAGGAAAGATTGAAGTATGTAAATGTGTTGAATTAGTATTTAAGTGATGATAAGTTGGGAAATTGTGAGGATGATGATGAATTGTTGAGTTAGGGTTTAGTATGAATGAATTGGTACTTTGAGTAATTGGTTATAGTGATGTATATATATATATTGATTATTATGATGATATAATGAAGTTATATAAATGCTAAAGTGATAGGAAATTGATAAGCATAAACAAAGATAATAATTTAGAGGGTGGTGGTGTGAATTTGGAAGGGTTTGGATGGATTTTGAAGTATTTGGTCTTTGAATCTTTGAAGAACACGGCCAAGTTATGAGAGACACGGCCAAGTTAGGGCAAACTTAGCCGTGTTGGATGAGTTTTGGAGAGACACGGCCACTGGCTTGGCCGTGTCCCTTGCATGTGTTTGTCACTGTGGGATTTTTGTTGAGAGACACGGCCATGTCCCTTGCACGTGTCTGCCTCGGATGATTTGGTGTTGAGTGACACGGCCACAAGCTTGGCCGTGTCCCTTGAGTGTGTTGGCTACTGGATGTTTGTGTTGATAGACACGGCCACAAGCTTGGCCGTGTCCCTTGAGGGTGTTAGCTTTTGTGTTTGTTATTTGTTCTTCATACATTGTTGGATTTTCAAATGTTTTTGTACCTAAACACACTTAAAACAATAATGATCCAATCAAATGTACATGGAAGATTCTACATTCATGTATAATGTAAATTGTTTTGTATATAACAATGATGATATAGGAAATGTGGAGGATATAATGATCATGAAAAAAAGTATGTGCAATGCCATTGATTATGTATTGTTGAGTGATGAATTGATCAATATGATTTGATGATAATGATTATGTTTATGATACTATATGAACAATGTTATGTTTTATGCATTGTGAATCTTGTGAATTTCAATGATGCTATATATAATGTGAAGGATATAATGAAGTGATTGCTTATGTACAATTAAATAATGAAATATTATGATATGATTTGAAATATAATATGATGTGTAGTCATTGTTATTGACTATGATGATTTAAATATGATATGAAGCCATTGTGATTGGCTATGATGATTCAAATGGAATGTGAAGCCATTGTTATTGGCTATGATAATTCAATTGAGAATGAAATTGATAAGTGAATTGTATAGCTAATGTGTTATTCCATTTTCAGAGTTTGTTGTTGGTGGCATGCCTAATGGTAACAATCTCTTGAAGTTAGGTTGGATTTGATCCTTGAAGCCAAGTTGGGTTGAAGTTTAACATGTTTTACAACCCTTGAAGCTTGGTTGGGTCTAATCCTTGAAGCCTAATTGAGATGTTACAACCCTTGAAGCTAGGTTGGGTTTGGTTCTTGAAGCCAAGTTGGGTTGATACTTAGCATGCTTTGTTCCCCTTGAAGCTTGGTTGAGCCTAATCCTTGAAGCCTAGTTGGGATAATGATAAATGTGATGATTAAACTAAAGCATTACTCTGAAAATTGAATGGCATATTAGTGTGTTGTTTTGGGCCCGAGTCTGTCTTTGTTGTCAATGTGAAAATCTAATGTTGAAATAAATGAGTAATGAGATCTATGGCTGTCTTTATTGGAAGTGTGATTCATGATTGATGAATTGTGAATAAAATGATATTATGAAGTATGATTTTATAATATGTGTATTAATATGTTGAGATATGAGTTTATGAAAATGTTGTATGATGTGTAAAATGTATACGAATATGGAATTGGTGAGAATTGTTTTCATGAAGGTTTGGAAAGGTCATTGAATGGTGTTTTGTTGAAATAATGTATATGTATAGGTATATGAGATAGAAAGGGTAAGTATTGTGTTGTGAATGTTCTATGTAATTATGTATCTAATGTATGAGATTAGTGGAAACATATGAAGAATGCATTGAGAAAGGAAAACATGGTAAGAGATCAATGAAACATAATGCTAAAAATATGAGGTATGATTCTTTTGTAAAGTTTATTTTATTATTTATTTGTATTACTAAGCTCTCGGGCTTAGCGCGGTTGTGTAATCGCGTAGGTGGTTATGCGGTTGATCTGGAAGTCCAGCGGTTATGCCACGAGAAGGGTAAGAGTGTCTCGAGACCAACTAGAAGGTGATGCATACATGTGTGATTTTAAATTATATTGTATTTTTGAGTTAATATATATATTCATATGGATGAATGAAGTTTTGATAAATAAGAATACTGACTTTTGTAAATGTGTTTTAAATTAATGTTCAATTTTATGAATCTGGATAAAGGTTTTTAAATTGAAACTAAAAGTAACATTCTTATACTTTATATACGTATTGTATGTATACTAGGTATATGTATAGTACTTATATGGAGTATCAGGGTGTTACATTAATAACTTAATCTCTGGCTGGGCAGAAACCAAGACAATGTATCACTGCCTTTGTAAAATTTTTCAAACGGTTTGATGCTTCTCTCTCATTTTTACTACTTTGTTGCTTGTTGTTTCAAGTTGATAAAGCTTGCTTAAGGTTTTTGTTGATGGATACTAAATTTTCCAGAGTTCTAGCAGCCAACCAAAAGCCAAAATGCCTCTCTGTGTCCAAATTGCAAAAGTTTGAAAAAATTATTCCCCCTAGCCGAATAAAATTCCCCCTTCTGTGTGTTTTAAATGTGGTATTTATAAGAAAAATAAAAATATAATACTAATTGGTTAAGGAAATAAAACTGTCTAGAAAATAAAATTAAAACAGAGTAAATAAGGTTTTGGCAAAAATTAAACAATGCACTGGCACGCTGGGGCGCTGGGCCTGCATGCTATGAGGAATGGCCGGGGCACTGTGAGGATCTGTGAGGGCCAACTGTGAGGCCAGAGGCTGGGGCACTGATTTTCCACGGGCTTTGCCTATGGTAAATTGGCCCAAGCCATTTCATTGTTGATTTTTTATTTTTTATTTTTTTTATTTTTTATTTTCATTATTAAAAATAAATATTATTAGTAATAAATATTATTAAAATAAATATTATTTTATGAAAATACATAATAAATATTAAAATACCACAAAAAATTATTTTGGACTATTTAAAAATATCGGACTGGACTGGGTCAAAAATTAAGGTTCTACAGTTTTCCTCCTGCTTGAACGATCTGAGACTTTTAGTAGAAGAGAGTGAAAAGCAGCATAATTAGGATGGGTTCTTGACCCAAAAAGAGTTCTAGATTTGAGATTGGGTATTTGGACCCGAGATTGAATTGGGTACTTGGACCCAAAAAATATTTGGATACTTAGACCCAAGATTGAATGGGCTACTTGGACCAGAGATTGGGTACTTGGACTCGAGACTGAATTTGACTAACCTTTTATCAGCTGAGAATTTTGGTTGTTCCATTCTTTAATGGATTGTGGTTCTTCACCCTCAAAATGGATCTTCATCCTTGGACCTTGCATCTTCATCCTTGGCATCAGGTCTTCACCCTTGAAAATGGATCTTCATCCTTGGCATCGAGTCTTCACCCTTGAAAATGGATCTTCATCCTTGGAAATTGAGTCTTCATCCTTGAAAGTGGATCTTCATCCTTGGCATCGGGTCTTCACCCTTGGAAACAGATCTTCATACTTGGAAATCATGTCTTCACCCTTGAAATTGGATCTTCATCCTTTAAGCTGGATCTTCATCCTTGGCAGGGTCTTCACCCTTCAAAATAGATCTTCATCCTTTAGACTTCTGGTCTTCACCCTTTGAAGTTGGATCATCACCCTTGGCACTGGTCTTCACCCTTGAAAATGGATCTTCATCCTTGGAGATCAGGTCTTCACCCTTGAAATTGGATCTTCATCCTTTAAGCTTTGGGTCTTCACCCTTCAAGTGGATCTTCATCCTCGGCATCAGGTCTTGACCCTTGAAAATGGATCTTCATCCTTGAAAATCAGGTCTTCACCCTTGAAATTGGATCTTCATCCTTTAAGCTGGATCTTCATCCTTGGAATTTGGTCTTCACCATTTAAACTTGATCTTCATTCTTTTAACGTTTGTCCTATATTGGCTTGAGCTCTTCTAGCTAGATTGATCTTTTGAGTTTTGCATCTTCATTCTTTTGATATTTTAGTGTTCCATTCTTTTGCACTTTTTAAAAAAATTCAGCCATTTTTTAGCTGGCCCCTTATATCTTCTCCTTGTCCCCAATGATTTTTCTCATGCAGGCTCTGATTGATGTTTGTATTGTCTAGTTCTTCACACAAGCATGCATCTCTTCTTTCTTTTGCAAAATGACTAGAGCTTCCTCAAGTAATGGGCCTTCCATGCCCCCTGATTTCATATCTTCTTTTGATTCTTTATTTCACAGGGTGTTTGTTGTTCACTTTGACAAAGAATAGACAATACAATACAAGAAAATGCAATGTGATATGCTCATGTATGCATGATATGCGTGAATAATACTTACACTGGTTCCATCAACTCATAGACTGAGGTGATCAGTAGAAGTGTTCTCATTGGCTCCTTCCAGATGCTCGCTCATGTCAGTTGGTAGCTTCTTTATGACCTTGCAAATAATTCTTTACTTTGCCCAATGTGTCCTTCAAGGTTCGACTGTTCAACATATTTCCCTTAACTTAAAGGTTTTTATAACAAGAAAATAGTTTTTTTAAAAAAAAATTAAATGTTGACTTTGTCAAATCAATGTCATTGTATCTCATGACTCAATTTTTAGAATTAACATATCTATGTCATGACAACCCTAATTACCATATTAAACTCAGGACTCATTTCTATTTTAGCATGAACTGTTGCTCTTCAGATAGGCACATACACATTACTTGGCCAAAGGTCTCATTGAGTTTTAATATTGTCTATCTCATATGCATGCTTATTCAAACTATCTCCACTAATAGACTCTACCTACCAAGAGAGATTAACAGGTCTTTAACAGGCTTGAAATAGGGTCTGTAAGGGACATGGGTTAAATGAAAGCCATTTTGAGATCAGAGCTGATGTGACACTATCGACAAACCTTCACACTATGATTTTCTGTTGGATCCATAGGCAATTGGAAACATGAAAAGATAGAGCTTTGAAAATTCTTCTTTCTTTTTGACATTAATTTGGATCTTGATTAGGACAGTCTTTGCCTTTACAAAAAGTTTGGCACCCACATTTCACCATTTCATCTTTTCCTCTGTAAGATTGTCATGTATAGGACTTTTCAAAAACTAGATGGTCTTTCTCCTTTTTCTCTTATTTTGATTGAATCTTTGGTTGGGTTGGACCAATTCAAGTCAAATTGTCCTTATAAACCAAATAAAAGCCTTTTGCTACTTTAGGTAAAAGAGAACTCGACTGGCTTTCTAAACCATTTTGGGTTTTATTTTCTAAACCCTAAAATCCCTTATCTTTTTTTCAAAAACCCTAAATTCCTAACCATCATCTTAAAAAAATCCTAATTTAGTTATTAAAGTTCTAAAATCCTAATTTTTTACTAGAAAACCTAATTTAAAGATGTAAACCTTAAATTTATATATTTATTGCTTTATTTAGTTTTAGATTTGATTATGTGATTTGTTGTATGTTTTCATGAATGATTTACTAGAATTTTGATGATTGATTTATTTAATTTATGATGAATGGATGAATGTTTTCTTTTTTATTGTTATTTGTTTATTTTTGAAATAATAATGTAAGAGGTATGTTTCCACTTCGTGGATACTTCATTATTTAAGTTAAATGTAATTTATGTTATTTTAAGATTTTGGGATTAATGTAAAAGGATATGTTTCCACCTTTTGGTGGGCATCCTATTTAATTTTTTTTTAGACATTGGATTTGGTTGTAAGGGTGAACATTACATTGATTATTAATGCAATGATGTTATTATTTTAATTATCGTATGTAGCATGGAATATATCATAATGATTAAGAATTTTATAATAATTAGACCTGAAAAGGAGGTCAGGTCTAATGAACCAGGCATTGTGGGTTCTTGGGTTATTCTCACCTTCCTCACATGTACCCAACTTTTTGAACCTATTAAGAGGTTAGAGATTCCTTAAAAATCAAGTCATCCACCCCTTTCTTTTTCCTGGCTCGTCCGGGTGGTGACTCCATTTTCTCCAGATTTAGGCCCGTGTTCCCTAAGGCCCCAAGCCTAACAGTGCTGAAGTCACAAGAACCATTTCACATGGGAGTAGGGGCAAAAATTCTCACTCACAAAATGAAAAATCTTCATCTACCTTAAGTCAGTCTGACATAGTATAGCAAAGACCATTGGGAAAGGCTCCAAAACTAGCAATTTGATGAGTACGTCAAACTCTATGCTGGTTCGCTAGGAGCTTGGGCCTATTTGCTCCTTGGATATCCTGCTCATCTAAAAAATAGCTTCAAGAATGTACAAAGGGAAAATTGCACTCCTGCTCTTAGATCTTCCTCATAAATTATGATTCAATCCACTCCTGAAGTAGCATGTCCCCGAGTATCCTTTTCAAGAACAATCATCCGGTACTCACTGAGTATTTTATATTTCTCTCAAATGTCACCTAGATCCTCCTCAGTTAAAAAAGAATATATATCCTTAACTCAAGCTTGGTCAGTTAAAACTCAAGCTCTAATTTCTTCCTATTTCTCTTTTTCCTCATTTATCAAAGCAAGACTAGCCAATGTAACTCGCCTTACTTCCTTAACCACATTAGGAAAGAGCTCCCAGCATCACTATAGCTATTAAATAGCATCGGGTCATTATATTGTATATATTGTTGACTCATTTTCTCCTCATTTATTGACATGTTCTCACTACCCAAACTCATCTTATAGAAATCAAGAAAAAAAAATAAATTTTCATGTTACAACCGATGCTCAGCTATTGCAATTAGTAGTAAATTGAGACCTCGGTAGATTAGGAAACATCAAGCCACTTTTTTTTATATTAATACTCAAAATTGAAAAATAATGCAAAAGTTTACCAGAGCAATCAAACTCTTAGAAACTTTAGAAATGAAGAATCATCGATAATTAACCCCCTATTTATAGAAGTAGGAGCATTAAATGCTCTTAGTAAGAAGCCAACATTCTTTTCCCACCTATTTCGACCTACAGCAGCTATATCATTGATATCTCCCATGATCAATGCATGTAACCCTGAGCTCTATGGCCATCATCTATCCTCATCTGACATGAATGTCAGATGACTAGAAGGTGACTAGTGGCACTACGCCATATTTATTAGCCTCATAAACTGAGCCTTGTACCTACTCAACACTTAGACTAGCCTCTTAAAGAAGGGTGGACCTAGCCATCGAATGTTTAGGGTCTGACTGAGCTCTCAGTGTCTGAGAAATATATCATTGGCACAACTATTGTATAGCACTGACACTTTTTGAAGATCTACTGACACATTCAGACCTTGTCACCTAGCCCTCAAATATAAATGGGTAAAGTATATTTTTCCCATTCTCTTAACTTGCTTACCTACAGACAGAACGAGCTTTGACTTGGGCATTATAGTTTTGCCACTAGAACCTAAGATCTTCCCTTGTCATGAAAGTAGATGATCTTACAGTGGAACCCATAATCAAACTAGGACTCCTCTAAAGTCCATCTTATCATCAATATATATATATATTATTTCAACCCTAAACTCATTTTCATGTCGTTTGAAATTTCAAAATTCATATATGTTTTTAACATAGTTTCCATTACAATTTGTCCCCAAATGTCACACTAGCTACATGGTTTGTTCCATTTTATTTATTAAATTAGGAATGATCCATTTACAATTATTATTTTTTCAATTCAATTCTCAAAAATTTGGAATTTGGAAATTTCAAATATTTATTTGATCTTTGACCCTTTCGGCCATTCTAAATTCATTTTCAAAACAATGTTGTGGCTTACTTTGGTTTGAGTTACAACATGTAGCCCATTTTTTTCATACATATATATACTTCTTTATTGATCACATTTATATTTATGTATATACACATATGCATATACTCACTCACCATCTGACTCATACTCATGATTTATGGTGATGAAAGTGAGTAATCCTTTTCTCCATGATGCAAAAATGTATATTTATG
Source organism: Garcia nutans (assembly GCA_947685225.1). Taxonomy (NCBI): domain Eukaryota; kingdom Viridiplantae; phylum Streptophyta; class Magnoliopsida; order Malpighiales; family Euphorbiaceae; genus Garcia; species Garcia nutans. Next base: position 5,318,022 of record CANTUV010000003.1, on the reverse strand, counting down.
TTGGCTGATGCAGTCTCATGTCAAAATATAATAATTTCACACATCTACATGTATATACATATACACTTATATATTTTTTTAAGTTTCTTATTGTTCAATTATTATCATTTATTGTCACATCCCAAAGGCTAGATAGTCGAGTAATAGGCAAGGAGGACATGAACGAGTGGTCAAATAGAGGCTCGGGATAGTCAAATATGAAATTGGTGTACACAGCGGAGCTTACGGGACCTAATTGAAATTTTTTTAAGAGGCTGAGGACCTAAAGGGACTTTTTCAAAAAGTTACGTCAGTTCTTAATAGTGCCCATAATGGATGTAATAGATGTGTTCTCGGGATTTATCGGGTCGTAACGGTGGCTCACTATTTTTTCCGAATACGCACGGTTTGAAAGTTACGGATGATTTTGCAACAAGGGCATTTTGGTCATTTCTACCGAAGTGGAAATTTTGTAAATAGAACCAATTTGAGGGGCAAAATTATAAAGAAGGAAAAGTAACTTTCAAGTGGCCACATCATGGCCATTTATTCAATTTTGGTGGATAAATCAAGACCATTCAAGTTAAAAAAAAATTAATTAATTAATTAAATAGTTATCTAACATTTAATTTTTGTCTTAAAGAATAAGACACATGCCTAACACCTAGAAAACTCCATTATCTTCATTTTGGGACTCCATTGCCATGGGCTTCTTCCAAAAGAGCCAAGGGAAAGTTTCAATTTCTAAGTGATTTATCAAGTTTTTTTTTAAAGAGAAATTAAGGTAATTCTTCAAGCTAACTTCTTCTCTTTCATTTAATTTGAGTATTAGGCTTTGTATGGAAGGACTTAAAGTCATGTTTAATTAGGGAAAATATTAGAAAGTTGATGAATATGATGGAGAATAGCAAAATAGTTGGAGAATGAATAGAAATGGTGTTTAATGGTGAAAATAAGCTAGAAACCATTAGAAAAATCATAAGATAAGACTATGTCTATACCTAGGGTTCTTACCTTTGTATATGTGATGTTAAATTTCATAGGAAATCAAGGAGACAAGGAAGGAAAGGAAGTGATATAGATAAAGGACTAAGAAATAGTAAGGTTTGGTACTTTAACCATTGAACTTCTTTTGAAATTTTTCTGTTTTACATTTAGTAAAATGCTGTGAATTGTATGATTTTTAATTAAATATAGAAAAATTATCTTGAGTTGAATTTTTGATATGTTGTGTCTCAATGAGTTTAGAATTACTGAAAAATATGTTGAGTTGAATTTGGAATGGTTATGATTTTGGAAATTTTATTTTTATTAGACCTGCTCCAGCAGGTACCTTGACTGAGATGGCCATCTTCCTGGATTTTTAATAAAATGTAGAAAAACAATATCCAATTGAATTTTGGATATGTTGTTGTTTATTGAGTTTAGTATTTGAGAAAAATAATTTGGAACCACATTGATTGAATTTAATTTACGGAATTCACAAAATTCAGAACTGCTGCCAGGATGCAGTGCAGCTGGAGCAGTCTGGTTGGGTGACCAAGCTTTTGTGTCCAGTTTGATATGAAATTTTAAAGGAATGATTTTAAGATGAAAATATAAATTATGTAAAAATTTTAGAGTTTTTATCCAAGTGGATTATTTTATACAAATTATCTAAATCAAGGATCAAGTTGGGTCAAGAACCAGAGTTTATTGTTCATATGGTAATTTTTCATTATTAACTTGGTCAAAAACTTGGTGTGGGTGTTTTATCATTTTATTTTTGGTATTGAGTTTAAGTATGAATATGAAGAATAAATTAGATGGAAAAGAGGAGAAAATCAATTTGAATTTCATAACCGTGATAAAAGTCACGTGATGGAATACATGTTCGTTATCATGTGAATATATAGATAAGGTATATACGTGGGGAAATACGTGTATATATGGTATATATATGCGTGTATATGGTATATATGTGAATACATATGATACATATGTGAGTATATGTGGTATTTGTGTAAGTATATTTTGTATATAAATGGAGAATATGTGGTATATATACGAAATGAATGGGTATATATGAAATGTTATATATGCTCTACTCGGTAAATGGGTAAAACCGGTCTGGAATGGGGGTTTGGCATACCATCCTACTGGTAGTACTGTCTTAATGGCTTCAGTCTGGATATTACTTACGCGCACGCGGTTATATCGTGTGAGGTCAAGATCATGGCAACTAGTCATCTGAGACCAAGACCACGCAGTTATGTTGTATATTCCATATCGTGTGAGACCAAGACCATGGCAATTAGTCGTGTGAGGTAAAGACCATGCGTAACTCTATATGAGGCCTCATTTCGAGATCGGTGTATTCATAATTACCTAGTGGAGTAGATTAACTCATAATTATAATGAAGTTATATAACATGTTGTTTACATACAGAATGTAAATCTTAGCTTAATTAGAAAATATAAATATGATGATTGTATGAAAATAGTTTAATTATCCAGTATTCTACTTTTATATGTGTTACAACAACCTTCCTTGCACTATTTATATTCGGCAATGGTTAAAGTACCCATTGGGCAATAAGTTGCTCAGCGAGTTATATGTCTAACTCGCAGGTAGTGGATAGAAGATTAGCATTTCTGTAGCGGCCCGCACTAGCTCGACGGCGAATAGGGTAGTACTTTTGACATAAAATTGTAGTATGGCATGTACGTTATATCTATTCTAAAGGTTTGTTAAACATATTAAGTATTATGGTGTATTTAACAAGAGAATAAATAGTAGTATTGTAATAAAACTTAGCAAATGATATGTGATCTTGAGAAATGATATAGAAGTGTGAAATTTTCTTGTAGGGTGTAGTTGAGGATATAAGGGAGATTATTATTGGGAGTGTTCTTGAGCTGAACTGTGAACAAAAGTGTTTTTTTTTAAAAAAAAATCAGTTTTGGCGACACTTGGGAACCCCGCTTTTTAGGGGAAACTCCGCCCAATTTTTCGAAAAATTTTTCATAAGAATTCTCAATGAAGACATTGTAACCAGAGCTTGCATCCCGATGTGACATTCCTCCCCGGCTTATTCGTAGGTCGGGAAGGGGTGTTACAATTTGTGGTATCAAAGCATTGGTTTAGCCGTTCCTGGGCGGTTAGACATAGGAAAGTGTATGATAATTAGGATATCGAGAGATAGTAAACGAAGTGAGTTAGAAAGACTTTAGATAGGAAGATGAAAATATAGGAGGATATACATTTTATGTTGGGAGTGGCCATTACCAACGTAAAACGGGATACCCTATAGTAGTTATAGTATTTGTGAAACAGTTATATATGAAATTATGTTTGTGAAATAAGAAAGAGTCGAGAATAATCAAGCATGAGTTATTGGGTCTAATGTACATGCCATATAGGAAAAAGGTTATATGTCGAGCTGTGCAGACTGCTGATTACTTTTATATTGTAGGATGTCTCTAGACTCGCAACAAGCTATGGAACAGGAGACAGAATCCCAAGCCTCCACACCAATAGGTGTTGAGGAAGCCCATGGACCAGGACTAGGGCCAGCGGCAGCCGAAGTACCCGGTCCAGAAACTTACCTTAGGCAGATAGCAGTAGCATTCCAACAAATGGCCGGAAGGGGCCCTGCTACTGGGGGAATAGGAAACCCCCGATTGAGAAGCTGAGGAAATATGGTGCAAAAGAATTTAAGGTTGGTCATGAAGAGGGATCTAAGGAAGCAGAATATTGGTTAGATAGTATCATTAGAGTTCTTGACCAGCTTCGATGCACTCCGAAAGAAAGAGTAATTTGTGCTACGTCACTCCTGACGGAGGAGGCATACATATGGTGGGATACCACTCAGCAACGAGTTCCACTGGAACAACGAACTTGGGAATTTTTTAGGAGCGAGTTCAAAAAGAGATATATCACTGATGCATATTTAGCTGTAAGGCGCAATGAGTTCATCCATTTGAAGCAAGGTAGAATGACGGTATTAGAGTATGAGAAAGAATTTACGCGCCTCAGTAAGTATGGGAGGAAGTTAATAGAAACTGAAGCTGAACGATGTGAGAAATTTTTGGAAGGACTTAATGATGAAATTAAGATCCAATTAGTAGTGCTGAAGAATACTAAATTTTCAAGATTAGTAGCTAAAGCACTAGATGTTGAGAAGGTACAAGTGAATCTGAAGAGTTGTCAATAGAAAATCCAGCAAAAAAGGGAACAGGTTCAGAGCACCTCAAGTAATTATCAGCCTGCTAGTAAGAAATCTAGGAGTGGATTTTCTGGACCCCTAAGACAAATACAAAGCCAGGGAACAGTACAGAGGTCGGGTTATTCAACTTCACCAATGGTGAGTTCGGCAGGAACTAATAGAGTGGAATATCCAACCTGTGAAATTTGTAGAAAGAAACATCTTGGAGATTGTTGGTTTGCAATAGATGGAGTATGTTGGGGCTGTGGTGAAAGGGGTCATTTGAGAAGGGATTGCCCAAAGAAAGTTACAACAGTACCCATTGCACAGGAACAACCATCTGTAATTGGAAGTAGAGTTACAGGCAGAGGCAGAGGTAGAGCAAGTAGTAACAACCAAGCAGGAACGTATTTGGAATCAGTAGATCGCCCTGAATCAAGAGCACCAGCTAGAGTATATTATATGAGGGAAGAGGAGAATAAAACAAAAGAAGAAAAGGAAGGTATTTAAATTTAAAATTTGTGTTTTAAGTATATATATATATATGTATGATTGTTATTAGTTATATGAACAATGTATTTACATGTATGAACAAACAAGTTTCGGGGCGAAACTTAAATTAAGGAGGGTAGAACTGTCACATCCCAAAGGCTAGATAGTCGAGTAATAGGCAAGGAGGACATGAACGAGTGGTCAAATAGAGGCTCGAGATAGTCAAATATGAAATTGGTGTACACAGTGGAGCTGACGGGACCTAATTAAAATTTTTTTACGAGGCTGAGGACCTAAATGTACTTTTCCAAAAAGTTACGTCGGTTCTTAATAGTGCCCATAATGGATGTAATAGATGTGTCCTCGGGATTTATCGGGTCGTAACGGTGGCGCATGATTTTTTTCGAATACGCACGGTTTGAAAGGTACGGATGATTTTGCAACAAGGGCATTTTGGTCATTTCCACCGGAGTGGCAATTTTGTAAATAGAACCAATTTGAGGGGAAAAATTATAAAGAAGGAAAAGTAACTTTCAAGTGGCCAAATCATGGCCATTTGTTCAATTTTGGTGGATAAATCAAGACCATTTAAGTTAAAAATAATAAATTAATTAATTAAATAATTATCTAACATTTAATTTTTGTCTTAAAGCATAAGACACATGCCTAACACCTAGAAAACTCCATTATCTTCATTTTGGGACTCCATTGCCGTGGGCTTCTTCCAAAAGAGCCAAGGGAAAGTTTCAATTTCTAAGTGATATATCAAGTTTTTTTTAAAGAGAAATTAAGGTAATTCTTCAAGCTAACTTCTTCTCTTTCATTTAATTTGAGTATTAGGCTTTGTATGGAAGGACTTAAAGTCATGTTTAATTAGGGAAAATATTAGAAAGTTGATGAATATGATGGAGAATAGCAAAATAGTTGGAGAATGAATAGAAATGGTGTTTAATGGTGAAAATAAGCTAGCAACCATTAGAAAATTCATAAGATAAGACTATGTCTATACCTAGGGTTCTTACCTTTGTATATGTGATGTTAAATTTCATAGGAAATCAAGGAGACAAGGAAGGAAAGGAAGTGATATAGATAAAGGACTAAGAAATAGTAAGGTTTGGTACTTTAACCATTGAACTCCTTTTGAAATTTTTCTGTTTTACAATTAGTAAAATGCTGTGACTTGTATGATTTTTAATTAAATATAGAAATATTATCTTGAGTTGAATTTTTGATATGTTGTGTCTCAATGACTATAGAATGACTGAAAAATATGTTGAGTTGAATTGGGAATGGTTATGATTTTGGAACAATTATTTTTATTAGACCTGCTCTAGTAGGTACCTTGACTGAGACAGCCATTTTTCTGGATTTTTAATAAAATGAAGAAAAAAAAAATATCTAATTGAATTTTGGATATGTTATTTTTTAGTGAGTCTAGTATTTTAGAAAAATTATTTGGAACCACATTGATTGAATTGAATTTACGAAATTCACAAAATTCAGAACTGCTGCCAGGATGCAGGGCAGCTGGAGCAGTCTAGTTGGGTGAACTAGTTGACCAAGATTTTGTGTCTAGTTTGATATAACATTTTAAAGGAATGATTTTAAGATGCAAAACTAAATTTTGTAAAATTTTAGAGTTTTTAGCCAAGTGGATTATTTTATACAAATTATCTAATACAAGGATCAAGTTGGGTCAAGAACCAGAGTATATTGTTCATATGGTAATTTTTCATTATTAACTTGGTCAAAAACTTGGTGTGGGTGTTTTATCATTTTATTTTTGGTATTGAGTTTAAGTATGAATATGAAGAATAAATTAGATGGAAAAGAGGAGAAAATCAATCTGAATTTCATAACCGTGATAAAAGTCACGTGATGGAATACATGTTCGTTATCATGTGAATATATAGATAAGGTATATACGTGGGGAAATACGTGTATATATGGTATATATATGCGTGTATATGGTATATATGTGAATACATATGATACATATGTGAGTATATGTGGTATTTGTGTAAGTATATATTGTATATACATAGAGAATATGTGGTATATATACGAAATGAATGGGTATATATGAAATGTTATATATGCTCTACTGGGTAAATGGGTAAAACCGGTCTGGAATGGGGGTTTGGCATGCCATCCTACCAGCAGTACTATCTTAACGACTTCGGTCTGGATATTACTTACACGCGCACGGTTATATCGTGTGAGATCAAGATCATGGCAACTAGTCATGTGAGACCAAGACCATGCAGTTATATTGTATATTCCATATCGTGTGAGACCAAGACCATGGCAATTAGTCGTGTGAGGTCAAGACCACGCGTAACTCTATACGAGGCCTCATTTCAAGATTGGTGTATTCATAATTACCTAGTGGAGCAGATTAACTCGTAATTATAATGAAGTTATATTACATGTTGTTTACATACATAATGTGAATCTTAACTTAATTAGAAAATATATATATGATGATTGTATGAAAATAGTTTAATTATGCAGTATTCTACTTTTATATGTGTTACAACAACCTTCCTTGCACTATTTATATTCGTCAATGGTTAAAGTACCCACTGGGCAATAAGTTGCTCAGTGAGTTATATGTCTAACTCACAGGTAGTGGATAGAAGATTAGCATTTCTGCAGCCGCTCGCACCAGCTCGACGGCGAATAGGGTAGGACTTTTGACATAAAATAGTAGTATGGCATGTACGTTATATCTATTATAAAGGTTTGTTAAACATATTAAGTATTATGGTGTATTTAACAAGAGAATAAACAGTAGTATGGTAATGAAACTTAGCAAATGATATGTGATCTTGAGAAACAATATAGAAGTGTGAAATTTTCATGCAGGGTGTAGTTGAGGATATAAGGGAGATTATTATTGGGAGTGTTCTTGAGTTGAACTGTGAACAAAAGTGTTTTTTTAAAAAAATCAGTTTTGGTGACACTTGGGAACCCCGCTTTTTAGGGAAAACTCCGCCCAATTTTTCAAAAATTTTTTCATAAGAATTCTTAATTAAGACATTGTAACCAGAGCTTGCATCCCGATGTGACATTCCTCCCTGGCTTATTCGTAGGTCGGGAAGGGGTGTTGCATTTATTCTATGTTACACAAATATATTTTCCTTAATTCTGGATAATTATGTTATTCCCCTATTTTATTTATCTTACAGTATTCTAGCTACTTGGGCCATGTTATGGATGTCAATAGTAATATAAGTAAAAAATAGATAATGGGGAAAAAATAGATATTGGGGAACAAAGAGAAGAAGGCTAATGTATAAAAAAGAAGAGAGAATTTAGATTATATTCATGTCCTACTCATCACTTAAGCAGTACAATATTCTTATAGCCACGCTACTAGCTATGGTAACAACCTTCTCTACCACTGATTTTTTTTTATTGCCACTTATAGAAAGAAAACTATATATGAATGAGAATAACATATTCTATTCCATATTACTTTTCTCTTGCTCTCATCACTGCATTTTCTATTCTCCCTTTCCTATTTTCTCCTCTACTTCTTTTGATTCATTCATATTTTTTTTATCTTCTAACTACTTTGATCACACTAAACTCAACTTTTTACAGTTGAATAAAGTAAAAAATAAGAATTATCTAAAATAAATAGCTATCCAAAAAGTGCATTAATATTTCGGTAGCTGCCATTATAGCAGTAGCTTCTGCAACTTGTATATTTATCATTGTCTCATTATCAAATTTCTTTTATCATTTCATTAGCATAAATAATAGAACATAACAAAGCTTTCAAATACAACAAAAAAAATAGAACAAAGAGCATTCAAATTGATGCTTTTTTCATTAATTAAAGTTTTAAAAAATACAATTGAGTTAATATATTAAATCATGCAATGAAAAAAAAACAATTGAACATTGATAAAAAAAATTTTGATTTTCAAGAAAAATCATATTCCATTAAAAAAAATCTAAAATGAATAATTTCTTCAAAGGTTATGTTCCAAAAAAAATATCATTGAACAATTTCCACAGAAGAAAAGAAACAATTGTATACCATTACCAATTTTTTGATTGCTTTTGGTATTGGGCTTATCCGGCTCGGGTAGCCTACCACTGTCAATTAGATCTTGGATCTCATGCTTCAATCGAGTACATCTATCTGTCTCATGTCATTGAGTCTGATGAAATTGACAAAAGGATTTAGTATCAAATTTTGGGAGTAAAGGATTCGGCAAAGGTCAAGGGGCCAATGGCTGTAATAGTCCCTTCTTTTATAGCTTGTTGAAGACCCAAGAAAAAGGCTTCCACGGATTTGGAAACTGCCTTCTATTTGCTTGACCAGTTGTATTGACATCGACTTCTTTATGAGTGCTTTGATTGCCCGACTGGTAGTTCCCTTTCTCATTCTTTCTTACTGAAAAGTGGTTCTTCTCCCTTTCCCATTCTTCAATTTACAGACCAGCTTGGAGAAGATCTTTGAAATTCTAGATGAGCGTATGAGACTTCCTTTCACGAAGACTAGGCAATATCATTCTCACAATCATCCTTATTTGTTCAGATTCATTGAGCCTCTTCCTGAGCAATGCAGCCTTTTTCCTCCACCTTTTCACATAGTCCACAAAATTCTTATTTGCCCTTTGTCTAATGGTCTCAACTTCCATTAAGGTAACTTTCAGCTCGACATTGTACCCATACTATTGAATGAAGGCCTTGTATAATGAATTCTAGCTCTTTCGAGTACTTTCTTCCATGGTATTGAACCAATTTTGCACAATAGGATCCAATGAGAGCATGAAATACCTCAAAGTTTAAGCCTTAGTAGCTCTGGCAGACCGCATGGCAGTGATGTACTGCGTAACATGCAAGTGAGGATTTTTGTACCATTGTATCTAGCGAAGGAAGGCATTTTAAACTTATAAGAGACCTCCTAATCAAACTCAAACAATTTGTCAACCTCAAATATTTCTTCAATTTTTAGCTTCTTTTCAAACTTTTTTTCCAGGTCTACAATCATCTTCTCAACATCTAAATTTTCAGTCTTTTCCACAGTTGCTCTTTCCACAACCCTCGACTCTTTCTTCTTATCTTGAGGATCTTGGAAGTATTGAGTTAGTCATCATCATCATCGATGACTACCTTGTCATCATCAAAAATTACTTCACTAACCTTAGCCTTCCCTTTGTTTAAGATAGAATCTTATATGTGTTGTTGATATATATATACCTATATATAAGTATTTTGAGAAAATATGGAGAAATTGAGAAGCATTGGTGAAATGATGAATTGATTTTATTGAGAGTGTTTGTTTTATGCAGGTTGTGTTTTGCTAAGTTTTGGGAACATCCAAATTACAGACAAAACTCTGGCGAATTTTTCCCAGAGATTTTCATATAAAATGTTATTTCGGGTTACTATAGCAAGTAAAAAATATTTATATACTATTTAATTTTATATATTTAGTATTTGACATTTTAGCACAGAAATGTGAAAATTTTTATTAAACCAGTCTGTGACATTTTTGTACCATATATGCGTATTTTACATATGCTGAAAATATGTATTGTACGTATATAGGGTATGAGGGTGTTACAGTAACCTTGTCGAATTATCTTCTTAACTAGGGCTAAACCACTCATGTGTGGACCGCAACTTCCCACGTGCATTTCTAACATAATATGCTCCACTTCAGGCTTCCTCAAGCATCTCAAGTGCACCCTATCATGCTATCTTTGATACAACTCTCCATGAAAGGTGATGTATTATAAGGACCATCGTCTTATGGCTCTTCTTTCTTTCTTTGTTCTCCCAATGGGTATTCCTTCTCCTTCAAAAATCATACCACGCATCATGGTCTGTATAAGTTTCCATGATTGTCTCACATTCATAGAAAGGAGTTGATGAACTGTTCAAAATCAAAGGCTTAAGGAATAAGTTGATAGGATTTTCCCATACCAAAGCCAATGTGGCTAGGGCATCAGCCATCTGGTTTTCTTCTCTTGGTAGGTGTATAAACATGTACTCCTTAAAGTTATTCTTAATTATGGTCAAGTAATGGTGGTATGGTTTTAGCTTCTCTTTTTTTAACTCCCACTCTCCATTTACTTGGGATATTACTAGCAATGAATCACCAAAGACTTGCACCTTATCCACCTTCATAATCATCAGGGTTTCCAAACCAAAGATACATGCTTCATGCTCCACCATATTATTAGTCGCCCTGAACTTCAACTTCTTGGCTAAGCGGATAAGTTCCCCTTTGGATGATTCTAGTATGACTCCCAAACCTGCTCATTTCATATTCACTGCTCCGTCAAAATACATTTTCCATCCTTATACTTCTATGGCATCTAAATGTTCATCGGGAAATTCCAAGATTACCTCTTTGCTATCCGATAATGGTTATTGGGCCAGGAATTATGCCGCCGTTCTACCTTTGATTGTTTTCCTGATTACATACTCAATCTCAAATTCTTCCAATATTAGAAACCATCGCCCATACTTCTCGATCAAAGAGGTGTCTCCCTTAAGTACTTCACCGGATCCAACCTAAAAATTGCTTACACACTATAAGATTGAAAGTAATGTCATAACTTCTTAGAAGACCAAACCACAGCTATATAGGTCTTTTCAATGATACTATACTTAATTTCATAAGGTATGAGTTTTCTACTCAAATAGTAGACTGCGTGCTCAACCCCCGACTCTTCTGCTTGGGCTAGCATGGCTCCTATTGACTCTTCTTCGACTGCTAAGTATAGTAACAAGGGTTTACCTAGTTTAGGTGGTTTCAAAACAGGTGGATTTAGCAGATACTCCTTTATGACACTCAAAGGCCTTTTGACACTCTTCATTCCACATGACTGGCTGATTCTTTTTAAGAAATTTGAAGATAGGTTCACAGATTGTGGTGAGCTTTGCTATAAACCTGCTAATGTATTGTAATCTGCCAATAAACCCCAAAACTTCTCTCTCCGTCTCAGGGGCTGGCATATCCCTGATTGCCTTAACCTTGTCAAGGTCAATCTCAATGCCATTTGGACCAATCACATGTCCCAATAAATTGCCTAAGGTAACCCCAAACACACACTTCTTTGGGTTTAACCTAAGCTTATACTTCACTGCTATTTCGAAGAATAATTCTAAGTTTTGTAAGTGTTGTTCCCTTGTATCCGACTTCACCATCATATCATCAACATATACTTTGACTTCATTATGTATCATATCATCAAACAATGTGGTGGCCATCCTTTGATAGGATGCTCCAGCATTCTTTAACAAAAATGACATCACCCTATAACAAAGTGTACCCCATGTAGTAATGAAGGCAGTTTTAGCTTTATCCTCTTGGGCCAATAACACTTGATTGTATCCGAAAAATCCATCTATAAACGAGTGTAGCACGCTAGAGGTTGCACTATCAATTAGGACATCTATATGGGGTAAAGGAAAATCATCTTTAGGGGAAGCTTTGTTTAAATCTCTATAGTCCACATCTTTAGGGGAAAATCACTATCGATTAGGACATCTATATGGGGTAAAGGAAAATCATCTTTAGGGGAAGCTTTGTTTAAATCTCTATAGTCCACATAGACCCTAATTCTTCCATCTTTCTTTGGCATGGGTACTATGTTGGCTAGCCAATCTGGATACTTTATTACTTCAAGGAACTTTACTTGTATTTGTTTAGTGACCACTTCTTTAACCAATTCAGCCCATTCAGGTCTTAACCACCTAAGTTTTTGTTTGATAGGTTTCATGTGAGTGTAAGTAAGGATCGGATGTTCGGCTATATCTCGATCTATCCCAAGCATATCCTCGTAAGACCAAGCAAAAACTTCTTCATATTTTTTAAATATTTTTTCAAATCTCTCTCTCTCATCAGGAGTAAGGTCGGATGCTATGCTAATGTTTTTAGGATTTTTGGTTGTTCCCAAATTTAATGATTGTGTATCAACAGAGTTAATATTAAAGATGCTCATGTAACCACTATTTGAATGTATGCAACCATCAAGAGAAACATCATACAAGTAAGCAAAATCAGACTTTATTGCATTCATTTTGGAAAAGAAAACATCATCATCCTCATACAAAGCAGACAAATTAAAACCAAAATCAAAATCATTGTCTTCAAAATCATAAAGCAGAACATCTTTAAACTTCTCTTCAACCAGGGCAGCAATCTCCTCTGGAGTCTTCTCAGCTTTTAGGACAGCTTCCTTCTCCCCTTCCAGATTGGGCTCCTTATCTGCTGGCAGGGTGAGCTCTTTCTTCACTTGTTCCACAAGCATGGCAACATCAAAAAAAATCTCAAAACCTAGGATTAACATTCCCAAGAACATGACTTATTCGATATTTCCTTGGAGTGACCCCATATCAGGAGCATTTGACAAAATTTCTTCAAGTGGTACAAAGCTCATTTTCTCATTCTTCTTTGGATGAATATATTTGCTAGCTTCTTCATACCCCAACCCTTTCTTGGAAGTTTAAGTCTTGAAATCTAGAATCTTTGTCACACCGGCCTTGCCCTTTCCAAGACCAGCACCGGGAAGATAGCTTATGTTCTTCATCATGTTTAAGACCTTGGAGTCCATTACTTCATCATCAGAAATTGCAGCTACTTGGAAACTATTGAGAGGCCTCTCTACCATTAGAGCATTAATAACCTCATTATCTTCGGCCTCAATGACCATCATCTCATCTCTGTTAGGGAACTTGATCTTTTGATGAAGGATGAAAGGAGATCCACCAAGAGGATGAAACCATGGTCGTCCCAAAAGTAGAGCAAAAGTAACAGGTATGTCCAAAACCACAAATTAAACAATAGATTCAATTGGACCAACCTTTACAACAGCTTTGAATGTCCCTTCGGTGTGCCTCTTGGTATTGTCATAAGCCCTAATTTTTACCTCGGTTGGGCTTAGATCCCTTGTTGACATAGCTAGCTTTGGCAAAATTTTGAGTGGGCAAAAATTTATGGCAGACCCATCATCAACCATTAAACATGGGGTCCTTTTTGCTTTGACTTTTACTTTGATAAAGAGAGGATGAATGTGATCTGTCCCCTCTTCTGGTAAATATGCATCTGAGAAAAATACCATTCCCATGTCACCTTCGCCCTTCTTTTGAATATCTTCACATTTCATCACTTCTTCAACTTTCATAAAGTTAACCAGCTCCTCCGGCATTATAGAGGTGGAAATTGGCATGCTAGCCAAGGCCTTGGCAATAGTTTCATGGTGCTTCTTGGAAGTGGCCAATACGTCCCAAATACTAACGCTTGCTTGGGTTCTTTTTAACTACATAAGCACAGTGTCATCTTCCTCTTCTTTATTCGCAGCTTTAGCATCCTTTTCTTTATTAGCTTCTACATCATTAGGTGGTGGCCTTGCATAAGGCTTACCAGATCTAGTGTTCATCACTTCATCTTCTTCAGGATCAGACCAGTTCCATTCTTCCTTCTTGGGTTCATGATAATCATCCCTATCGCTTGAATCCCAAAATTTGTTCACAACACAAATTGCTACTTCTTTTCCAATCACAATTTGTTCAACTTTGCTAAACACCACTTCTTCATTGCTTGCTTCTCCATCCACATCTTGGAAAGAAGACATGACAAAACTTTCATGCAAATCTCCTCCAATCATGAAGGTTGCCGGTGGTACTACTTTATTGAATCTTGGTAGTGGATTGTCTTCGGTGTTTGGCTTATTGGGCTCGGGTATCTTCTCACTATCAATCACATTTTGGATCCCATACCTCAACTACACACATCTATCCATGCCGTGCCCTTACATTTGATGGAATTGACAAAATGCCTTAGTGTCAAAATTAGGTGGGCGAGGGTTAGGTAAAGGATGAGGATTTAAGGGTTGTAACAATCCCTTCTTTTGTAGCTTATTGAGGACCCAAGATAATGGCTTCCCCAATTGTGAAAACTGCCTTCTTCCTCCTTGGCAAGTAGCATTAACATCAACTGCCTTTTGCATGCTTTGGTTACCAGACTAGTAGTTTCCTTTCTCGTTCCTTCTTATTGAAAAGAATTTCTTCTCTCTTTCCCACTCTTTAATTTGTAGACCAGCTTGTAAAAGGTCCTTGAAATCCCTAATGAGTTTATGAGACATCCTTTCGCGAAGGCTAGGTAACACTCCTCTTATAATCATTCTAATTTGATCAGATTCATCAGGCCTTCTCTTGAGCAATGCAACCTTATTTCTCCACCTCTTCATATAGTCCACGATGTTCTTGATTGACCTTTGTCTAATGGACTCCACCTCCATTAGAGTAACTTCCAATTCAGCATTGTATCCATATTGTTGGATGAAGGCCTTGTATAGCAAAACCCAACTCTTTTGTGTGTCATCATCTAAGGTATTGAACCAATTTTGGATAATAGGATCCAATGAGAATATGAAGTACCTTAGAATTTGAGACTTAGTAGCTCAGGCATACTGCATAGCAGTGATATGCTGCTTCTTATTGTAGACCCTTAATTTTTTACCCAGTCCGGTCCAATATGTTTTATTTAGTCCAAAATAATTTTTGTTGTCTAATTGGTCCAAAATAATTTTTGATGAATAATTTTTGCTTTAGTATCTAATTTTTATTAATAAAAAATAAAAATAAACAAATAAAAGTCAAAAAATAAAAATAAAAATAAAAATCAGAGTCGAAAAAATCGGCGACGAAAAAATCGTCGCGCTGGCCAGTGGGCATTTCGCTCGAAGGATCAGGAAAATCTTGCGGGCGACGCCTACAGCCCGCATACTGCCTCAATTTTCTGCGGCAGATTTTTTTCGCCAGCACATTTTTTCCTGCGGCAATTTTTTCGGCAGCGCAATTTTTCCGACATAAATTTTTTGAAACATAATTCAATTAGGTTTCGGTTTTTTTTATTAATATTACTTGCCGTGACTAATTAGGAAAAGACTATATCAAACCACTATAAATAAGGACCAAAGGCAATGAAATTAAAGAGGGAAAATCCAACAAAAGCTTGAAATTTTGAAACCAAATCAGTGAAGGAAAAGGAGCAATTCAATTTCTTTTTTTTTTTTCTGGAATAGCAGGGACACGATTTAAACAATTCAAAGGCAACAATTGTCTTTGTTCTTGTTCATCCAAGAAGAATTATTTTTGGAGAAGAAACAAAAGGAGGTATGTATTAAATTCTTTTTTATTTTTTTTTTCACAGTAGCATAAACTATGAAATTTTGTTTTTTAAATCAAAAACCTTAGTGCTTTAATTTAGTTTTTTCCAAAGTTAAAGACACTAATACGTTACTTTATTTTCTAAAAAGACTTAAAATTTTTATTTTTACCTCTTCAAAATCTTAAAACCTTAAATAAACATATTTTTCAACAAAAACATAATTTGATTCTTTTTTCTTCAAAAGTTTAAACTAGGTTTTGTTTCTTCCATAAAACCATAAAAACATCTTTTCTATTTATAAAAACTTCAATATGTTTGTTTAAATTCATAAAACCTCATGAAATCATCAAATTGTCTTTCTAAATCCTAATTCAAATTCATCACCCGAGACTCTAATTCTAAAACACTAAAACCCTAATTCAACTTCTAAACCTAAAAATATTAAACTCTAACTCCTTTAAAACCTTAAACCTTAATTTTTTCTAAGCCTTAATCCTTTAAAATTTCAAAAAACCATAAAAACACAAATTCTTTAATTTTACACAGTAGCTTAAAAACACAATGAATCACCATTTAAAACCATGAATCAAAAGTATTTTAAAGTGTCTAAAACCCTAGTTTCATGATTTCACCATTCAAACCTTAAATTGTTTAATCAAAGAGTCTTACCAACCTTTTAAAACATAAAACTACAATTTATTTTAATTCCATAAAAAAGTCACAGTAGCTATAATTGGACTTTTATTTGTTTTATTCAATTCCATATTTAATATGCTTTGATTTATTTTATATGCTTTAATTTATATAAGTTCAATACTTGGTTTTTTTATTTATCATAGATGGATGTTTACTTTCTATTGATATTTAATACCATTGATGAATGATTTATTTATTTTGAATAGTTATTTACTTTTATCAATTTATTTAGATTGCCAAATGTTGTAAGAGGTATGTTTCCACTTCGTGGATACCTCATTAGTTAAACATCACGTAATTTAAATTGCTTTTCTATTTTAGAACCAATGTAAAGGGCATGTTTCTACCTTTCGGTGGGTGTCCTATTTAGGCATGTGATGTAAGGACATGTTTCCATCTTCGGATGGGTGTCCATTTATTTGTTTTGCTTGGACCTTACTTTGATTTTAATATATTGATGCTTTCTTTTAATTATTGTGTGTAATATGGATAATATTGCTGTATTTAAGAATTTTATAATATTAAGACGCATAAAGGAGGCCGGTTTCAATGAACCGGGCGTTGTGGGGGTGCTGGGTCATTTCTTACCTTCCCCGCACGTACCCAACTTTCTTAACCCATTAAGGGGTTGGGGATTCCTTAGGAATCGAGTCATCCACCCCTTTCTTTTTTCCCGACCTGTCCGGGTGGCAAATCCATTTTCTCCGAACTTAGGTCCATGTTCTCTAAGGCCCCAAGCCTAAACAGTGCCGAAGTCGCAAGAACCATTCCACCTGGAGTGGGGGCAAAAATCCCCGCTCACACTTATGGAGGTGAGGATTTCTGGTTCCATCAAACTTTGCAAAGATGGCATCTTGAACTTGTATGAAAATTCTTCATCTAGCTCAGACAATTTGTCGACTTCGGACATTTCTTCGGTTTTCAGCTTCTCTTCAAACTTCTTTTCTAGTTCAGCAATCATCTTCTCAACATCTAAAGTTTCAATTTTCTCTACAGCTTATCTTTCAACAACTTTTGGCTCCTTCTTCTTGTCTTGAGGCTCTTGGAAGTAATGAACCAAGTTATCATCATCAACAACAACTACCTTGTCATCCTCAAAAGTCACTTCACTAACTTTAGCCTTTTCCTTGTCTTTCTTAGTGCTTGCGGATGCTTTAGCGGTGTTCCCAAGCATTGTAGCCATTTGGTTCTTCATGATCTCAACTAGGGCCCCTTTTAGTTCTTCCATCTTGACTTCAAGGGCATCATCCAACATCTTTTGAATCTATTCGGGATCCATTACTTTTAGTGAGAGTGTAATTAAGTTGTTGCTGGATTCTTCGCCTCCATGGCTGTGAGCCAGAGAGGATTAATGATATGTGATGCAAATCTATGTATGCATGTATGCATATATGTACAAGTAACAAACAAACAAAGATAATTAG
The DNA here is from genome assembly GCA_947685225.1 of Garcia nutans. NCBI lineage: Eukaryota > Viridiplantae > Streptophyta > Magnoliopsida > Malpighiales > Euphorbiaceae > Garcia > Garcia nutans. The sequence continues at coordinate 5,300,098 of CANTUV010000003.1, read as the reverse complement.
GATGTTCCTTCCAACCTTATAGCTTCCCCACACGGATAGGTAGTCTCTTTTCCTAGGTATAGGGTCAATCAAAATACCAACATGGGATATTTTATTTTCAAAAAGTTCCCTCGGACGGTTCAACCAGTAGTTATATTTTCAAACATGGAAATTAGTTCATGATAATTCCCATTAATTAGGCTTTAATCCATGCAATTAACTAAAGAAGCTTTTATGCTGTATTGGATTAAAACTAAATTAAGAGGTTTATGATAAATAGATTTCTCACTTGAAAGAAGTAACTAATGACTCATGCCAAAAATAAGCCCACGATTAATAATTCTTAGTATAAACTAGGCTCACAATTGATTTTTCAAAAAAAAAAGTTTTGTTTGAAAAATCCATTATGGCTTATGACTCAAACACAAAGTCAAAAATCCATCTTTTCTAAAATCTTTTTATAATGGGTTTTTCAAACAAAACTATTTTTTGCATTTCATCCAACCTTTTCTTTAAAAGAGCTTACGAATATTTAGGTCAATTATATAAATACCAAAAATCAATTGTGAGCCTTTTTTATACTAGGAATTATTAATAATGGGCTTGTTTTTTGCATGAATCATTAGTTACTTTTTCAAGTGAGAAATCTATTTATAGTAAACCTCTTACTTTAGTTTTAATCCAAATATAACGTAAAAGCTGCTTCAGTTGATTGGATGGATTAAAGCCTAACTAATAGGAATTATCATGAACTAATATCCATGTTTGAAAATATAACTATTGGTTCAAAAGTTCAAGGGAATTATTAAAAAAAATACCCCATGTTGGTATTTTGTTAACCATATACGTAGGAAGAGAGACTCGCCATTCATGTGTGGAAGTTATAAGGCTGGAAGGAACATCCTAATTATCTTTGTTAGTTTATTATTTGTGCATACATGCATACATACATTTGCATCTCATATCATTGGTCCTCTCTGGCTCATAGCCCTAGATTACATCAGTTCAAAAGCCTATGACAATCCAACCAACGCCGCTGATGAAGAATCCAACAGCAACTCAGTTAGTTTCTCACCAAAAGCATTGGAACCTGAGCAAATTCAAAAGATGTTGGATGATGCCCTTGAAGTCAAGATGGAAGAACTAAAGGGAGCTCTAGCTGAAATCATGAAGAGTCAAATTGCTGCAATGTTTGGGAACTGTGAGCGAGGATTTTCGCCCCCACTCCCAGTGGAATGGTTCTTGCGACTTTGACACTGTTTAGGCTCGGGGCCTTAGAGAACACAGACCTAAGTCCAGAGAAAATGGAGTCGCCATCCGGACGGGTGGGGAAAAAGAAAGGGGTGGATGACTCAATTCCTAAGGAATCCCCAACCCCTTAATGGGTTCGGAAAGTTGGGTACGTGTGGGGAAGGTGAGAAATAGCCCAGCACCCCCACAACGCCCGGTTCATTGGAACCGACCTCCTTTACAGGTCTTAATATTATAAAATTATTAAATATAATAATATTATCCATACTACACACAATAAAAAGAAAGCATCATTATATTAAAATCAAAGTAATGTCCAAAAAATAAAAATAAATGGACACCCATCTAAGGATGGAAACATGTCCTTACATCACATGCCTAGATAGGACACCCACCAAAAGGTAGAAACATGCCCTTTACATAGGTTCTAAAATAGAAAAGTAAATTAAATTACATGATGTTTAACTAATGAGGTACCCACCAAGTGGAAACATACCTCTTACAATTTTTGGAAATCTAAATTAATTGATAAAAATAAATAATCATTCATCATAAATAAATCATTCATCAAAAGTATTTAAATATCAATAAAATAAACATCCATTCATGATAAATTAAATAAATCAAGTATTGAAATTAAATAGATTAAGGCATAAGAGATAAATCAAGGTATAAATAAATATGGAATTGAATAAAGCAAATAAAAGTTCAATTATATCTACTGTGACTTTTTAAGGAATTAAAACAGATTAGGGTTTTATGTTTTAAAAGGTTGGTAAGACTCTTTGATTAACCAAATTAAGCTCTGAATGATGAAATCATGAAACTAGAGTTTTAAATACCTTAAAATACTTTAATTTGTGATTTTTTGGTTATTGAATTTTAAGCTACTGTGTATTTTTTGAGTTTTTATGTTTTTATATTTTTTTATGCTTTAAAAGGATTAGGGTTCATAACAATAGGTTTTAAAAGGATTAAGGTTCATTATTTTAGGTTTAAAAGTATAATTTGGATTTTAGGCTTTAACATTAGGGTTCTCGAGTAAAAGATAATTTTTAGGGTTTTAGAAATCAATTTGATATTCTATGAAGTTTTGTGAATTTAAACAAATGGATTGAAGTTTTTATAAATAGAAAAGATGTTTTTTAAGGTTTTTTGAATGAAATAGAACCGACTTTAAAATTTTGAAAGAAACAGAATTTGATTTTGGTTTTGTAGAAAAATATGTTCAATTAAACTTTTAAGATTTTTAAGAAGGAAAAATAATAATTTTAAGTCTTCTTAGAAAAGAAGGTCACGTTTTAGTGTTTTAACTTTGGAAAAATTAAATTAAAGTTCTAAAGTTTTTGATTTAAAAAACCCTAATTCCATAATTTAGCTACTGTGTAACATAAATCAATTAAGGAAAATCACTTACCTTCTTTTGTTGATTCTTCCAAAAGTAATTCTTCTTGGATGAACTAGCTCCAAAGACAAGCCTTTGTTACCTTTGAATTCCTTAATTCGTGCTGCTACTCCCTTAAAAATTAGTTGAATTGAATTATTGCTTTTCCTTCCTTGATTTGGTTTCCAATCCCAAGCTCACAGAAAAATTTTTCCCCCCTTCAATTTGGTTCTATTGGTCCTTATTTATAATGGTTTTTAGGTTGTTTATTCCTAATTACACACGGCAATTAATATTAATAAAAAAAAGAAATTAAAACTTAATTGGATTAGGTTTCTAAAAATTTTGAGCTGGCGAAAACTGCTGCAGCCAGGCCCGTGGCTGGGCGTGTGGGCGTGCCAGCCCACAGGAAATTCCTGCGGATGGCTATTTCGCCCACAGGAAATTCCTGCGGGCGGCCAGGAATTTTCTGCGGGCGAACAGCTGGGCCTGCGGCCGATTTTTTCCGCCTCCGATTTTTATTTTTATTTTTTTATTTTTGTTTGTTTATTTTTATTTTTTATTAATAAAAATTAGATAATAAAGCAAAAAATATTTAATTAAAATTATTTTGGACCAATTAGATAACAAAAATCATTTTGGACTAAATAAAGTATATTGGATCGGATTGGGTCAAAAATTAAGGGTCTACAGTTTGCCCCCTGCTTGAATGATCTGAAACCTTAGTGAAAGAGAGTGAAAAGCAATAAGACTTAATTTTTGATATGGTGACTTGTTTTGGGTTCTGGACCCGAGGATGATTCTAAGTTCTGGACTTAAGAAAAATTTGGGTTCTGGACCCGGTTCGAGTTCTGGACTCAAGGATGACTCTAGGTTCTAGACCTAAGGGAAATTTGGGTTCTAGACCCGAGTTAAGTTCTGGACTTAGAAAAGATTCTAGGTTCTGGACCTAAGGGTAATTTGGGTTCTGGACCCGAGCTAAGTTCTGGACTTAGAAAATTCTAGGCTCTAGACCTAAGGAAAATTTGGGTTCTGGACCCGAGCTAAAAAGTTTAGCTAATTTTTAGGCATATGTCTTCCTATTGCCCCCTGGGTGTAGAAATATTTGTATACTCGCAATTATTTGAATGATTAAAGTGAATAATTGAATTTTCTGTTTATTTACTGTGTAGTTACTGTTTATGCACTATTCACTATTTATAAATAGTAAATTTACTATTTGCAAATAGTATCAAATAGTATTTACTATTGGAAAAAGTGATTTTACTATTCACCAATAGTAATACTATTCATGAATAGTAACATTTACTATTCATAAATAGTAATACTATTCATCAATAGTAATACTATTCATAAATGGTGATATTTACTATTCATCAATAGTAAACTATTCATGAATAGTAAAATTCACTATTTATGCACAGTTTTAAGTTTGTTTTCATCTGCTTGCTGTTCCTCTATAAAAGGCCATCAATTCTCCATAAAATTTCAAATTTTCAATTTCAATTTTGTAATCCTTTCAAATTTCTTTTCAATTTAGCACATATTTTTCAAAAACAATGCATGCTTCGAGGTCGCGGACTCATTCTAATGCCGAATTATTGGAGTTTATTCGGTATTATGAAGACGAAAATCTAGATATATTAGCCGGGATGCCGCTTCATCGCAGTTCCAATCAAAAGAGCCAGGTAATGCTTTTTTGTTACTTATTATTATTATTACTTTTTATTATTATTATGAAAAATAAATTAATTTAAATAGATTGAATAACGCGTACTTACCTGGGTCTGTGTTAGCATGATCATTGTGTTGTTCGGGCCGGAGGGTGTATTTACAAAGCTCGACAATGGTATGATGTAGTGCCTTCTCGGGTAAGGCGGATTATCCGAGATTGCGGCTTTGAGCAGTTTGTCTTACAATTGTCGTCCAAAGAATATCAAATAGACCGAAGCGTGGTCCAGGCACTAGCAGAGCAATGGCTGGATACAACTCACACTTTTCACTTGCCCATTGGGGAGATGACAATTGGTCCGGTCGATTTTACTGCCATAACCGACTTTCGATATGATGGTGTTCCGGTTCCTCTGACCAATGAAATTTTAACCTTTGAAGAAATTCAGGAATTAATTGGTATGAAACCGTCATATAAAGGACCTTTTAACATAAAAATTGAGCCGATTTGCAGTTATTGGATTAACTACGAAGGTTGGATTGGCAGAAACAGGGCCGAACAGTATGCTCGAGGATTTTTGTTATATCTGCTCGGATCAACCATCTTTGGCAGCATTGAATCATCCATTCACTTATCAGTGTTGAGTGCCCTTTCTTATCTCAGGATGGTACCATCTTCTGGCTGGGGTGAAGCTGGTCTCGCATGTCTTTATCATGGCCTTAATAAGCTTTGTCGAAACAAGAATTCTTTTGTCGGCTTGACGGTGGTTGTCGAGGTATTCTTTCTTCCACCGATGTCTTTTCCCTTTTTCTCTTGTGATCTTTGTTGCTATTGTAGTTATGGGCATATGAACACAACCTCGTGAGAGTACCCGGCATTTCCCGAGAGAGAATCGGGTATCCGAGATTAAATTTCTGGTTGTCCGATCGTGTGAACGTTCTCGGCTCTTATCATGTGCATACTCATCGCTTTGTGTTGAGCTGCTTAACTGGGATCAGGTAAAATAACATTAGTATGCTTTAAATGTTTTGCAAAAGTTTTACTTACTCTATGTTATCATGCAGGTGAATTTTGCCTGGTGGAATCCAGAAGAGCTAGCAAATTGGTCTCCTTTGATGAGGGCTGCACTGTCTTTTCAACATTCTCGGTGAATTATTGCTGGCCCAGTGTCTAGTGGCTGGTTTCTTGGGGAGCGAGTTTACGAATGGTTTCTCAGCCCAAAGCAGCGGAGGTTCCCAATGCAAATCCCAGAATACACTTTAAATATTATGTCAATGCCGGAGGATGCTTGGTGGTCGGCCCAATATGGTTTTAATGCCGAGTTATTTCTCGATTTACCGGGTCCATTTTATGCTCGTTTTATTCAAATGAGACTCTTGTACTTTGATGTATCTCCTGTGGGTGTGCGGGAGATTTCTGATGGAAATGAGGGTAGAGATGAGGAGGAATATCACGGAGATGCAGGAGAGTCTATTCCTCATCTCGAGACCAATACTTCTTAGGTAAAACTTTTACCACTTTTCTATTGCAACTGCTTTTCTTTCTTTGATTCTTTAATGATTGTTGCAGTTTATTGGCTCGTTTGATCATGAGGCTAGACCTTCTTTTACTCCCCCTTCGTTTGCTCATTCTAGCCTACCGGATATGCCATCTCATCCGTAGGGTATTGATATGAATTACCTGGTAAGTTCCTTATTTCATAATAGTTTATGCTATATGTATGCATGATTATGTATGCTTTTACTTTTTCCTTCTTGACTCACAGTGGATGCTCGAAGAACAAAACAAGAAGCTTCAAGAAGAGTTAGCTGCATGTCGTCAGCAGGCTTCTCATTTTGAAAATTTATATCATCAATCTAAACAAAATTTCCGTGACTTTCGATTTCAAGGAATGAGGGATCCCAGTACTTCTTCATCGAGAGGCCCCCAGGCTGATGACCATGAGATCCTTTCGTCTGCTTCTGATGAGGACCATGACAAATCAGAACTCCAAGGCAATAGGGATTTTAGTGCTTCTGCTTTGGATGATCCCGGGACGAGTAATTTGCCCCTTACTCCAATAGGCAATGACTTTTTCAAGTCTTTATTTGGTGACCTACCACCACCCTCTTAGTGACATGTAAACATTATAGCAATTATACAATAATGAAAAATATGCTCTCTTTTTCTCTTCTCTCCTCTTTTTTTTTATCGCTCTAGCTTTTCCCTAGTTTGCCCATGTGGGTTTTCGAAACTAGCGAGCTGTCCTAATTTTTTCCTAAGCTGCCCTTGCGGGTTTTCAACTTAGCGGACCTCTTTTTTTTTTTAATTCTTTCTTCATAGATTTGGCTTCAGGAGCGTCTTTGTTTGCTTGATACTCCCTCCATGGATTTTTCCAGATATCTGCCACATCATCATTCTGCTAGGAAGCTGCTCCATCCTGCTTCTTCATATGCTGACTGGGTTGACTGGATCCACTCACGCTCCGAAGTCAATATCCGTTGGTTAGTACCTTGGTGGAAGATTTCTCATATTACCATGCGGACATACTTGATGTACGTTCCTCTTGCTGCACTTCGTCAAGGTACATGCTATGATCCTCACCGACTTGGCCGTCAGTATGGAGCTGAGCCTCATGATTCTGACTTTGTTCCTGACCTAGACATGCCTTGCTTGACTGAAGCCTACTTGGACCGGCTGAGGCAAAGCTACCCTGCATGTTACACTTATCGACTGCCATAGATTTTACATTTGTAAATTTAGAAAGTATTTTGTTAAGATGAAAAAATAACTAAAGTAATAACAGATGCTTCTTTTCAATTTATAATTTGTCATCACCTTTTGCAATTATGATTACTTATTTCATCCATGTCTGGTCATATACCTATAACAGTGCACATAGAACAAATTTAATTATTAATTCTGTTTTATTAAATTGGGGAACAACCAAACACAAAGCCAGCATACACAAGATCACTCATGTTGCCAATTAGCCCTTTCGGATTTTCTAATTGACGATTTTCTCTCATTAGCCCTAATTGTTGCCTAGCCCGCCCTTTCGGGTTTTCGGAGCTAGCGGACTGCTCTAACTTTTGCCTAGGCTACCCTTTTTGGGTTTTCAACCTAGCGAGCTCTTTCTTTTTCATTTTTCATACATAAAACCTCTCAACATGTCAATGTTTATTGGCTCACTAAATTCGTTCCCATCCATGTCTGATAACTTCACCGCACCTTTGCTCATGACTTGTTTCACGACATATGGTCCTTCCCAGCTAGGTCTAAACTTCCCTCTTGGACTAGATACATTAGGCTTACATTGCTTCAATACCAAATCCCCAACCCTGAATCTTCGAATTTTGACCCTTCTATTGTAGGCCTAAGCTATCTTCTTTTGATACAGTTGGTGATGATATAGTGCCTTTAGCCTTCTCTCTTCTAATAGAGCTAATTGAGTGTATCTGCTTGCTACCCATTCTGTTTCAGGCTGCTCCACTTCCAAGACTACTCTCAATGACTTGATCTCAATCTCAATTGGCAATACTACTTCCATCCCATAAACCAAAGAGAACGGTATCATTCCAGTAGGTGTTCGCACACTCGTCCTATATCCCCATAAAGCAAAGGGAAGCATTTCTGACCGGTCCCTGTAAGTCTTGGTCATCTTGGACAGAATTTGCTTAATTGTCTTATTTGTTGCTTCCACTACACCATTAGCCTTTGGTCTATAAGGAGAGGTTCGGTGATGATGGATTTGGTACTTGGAGAATAAATCCTTAACTGCTCCTTGAAACTGTACCCCATTGTCTGATATCACACTGTGCGGGACCCCATATCTGCAGATGAGATTCTTTTCGATAAACCTAGCCATTTGACTTGCACCCAACTTGTTGAAGGATTCGACTTCGACCCATTTCGAAAAATAATCAACTGCTATCACAATAAAACGGTGCCCGTTTGAAGCTGTCGGATGTATCTCTCCTATAATGTTGATACCCCAGGTGGCAAAGGGCCAGGGTGAAGACATTGAATGCAGTTCTTCAGGAGGCATATGATTCAAGTTACCGTACATCTGACATTGTTGGCACTTCTTAACAAACTCAATACAGTCTCTCTCCATGGTCAACCAATAGTAACCTTGTCGAATAATCTTCTTAACTAGGGCCAAACCACTCATGTGTGGACCGCAACTTCCCGCATGTATTTCTGACATGATGCGCTCCACTTCGGGCTTTCTTAAACATCTCAAATGCACCCCATCGGGTCATCTTCGATATAACTCCCCATGGAATGTGGTGTATTGCAATGACCACCTCCTTATGGCTCTTCTCTCTTTCTTTGTTGCCCCCGGTGGGTATTCTCTTTCTTCCAAAAATTGCCTTATAGTATCATACCACGTATCATGGTCTGTATCAACTTCCATGATTGTCTCATATTCATAATAAGGAGTTGATGAACTGGTCAAGATCAGAGGCTTAAGGAATAGGTTAATAGGATCTTCCCATACCGAAGCCAATGTGGCTAGGGCATCAGCCATCTGATTTTCTTCTCTTGACAGGTGTAAAAAACTACACTCCTTAAAATTCTTCTTTATCATGGTCAGGTAATGATGGTATGGTTTCAATTTTTCTTCTTTCAACTCCCACTCTCCATTTACTTGGGATACTACTAGCAATGAATCACCATAAACTTCCACCTTATCTACCTTCATAATCATTAGGGTTTCCAAAAAAAAAAATACAAGCTTCGTACTCCACCATATTATTGGTTGCCCTAAATTTCAACTTTTTGGCTAAAGGGATGAGTTCCCCTTCAGGCGATTCTAGTATAACTCCCAAACCTGCTCTTTTCCTGTTTGCTGCTCCATCAAAATACATTTTCCACCCTTGTACTTCAATTGCTTCTAAATGTTCATCTGGAAATTCCAAGATTACTTTTTCACTTTCTGGTAATGGTTGTTGAGCCAGAAATTCTGCCACCGCTCTACCTTTGATTGTTTTTCTGGTTACATACTCGATCTTAAATTCTTCTAATATTATCAACCATCGACCATATTTCCCAATTAAAGAGGGTGTCTCCCTTAAGTATTTCATTGGATCCAACTTGGAAATTGCTTGCACACTATATGATTGAAAGTAAATTCGCAACTTCTTAGAAGACCAAACCACCGCTATACATGTTTTTTTCAATAATACTATGCTTAATTTCATAAGGTAGGAGCCTTCTACTCAAGTAATAAACAGCATGCTCAATCCCCAACTCATCTGCTTGGCCAAGCATGGCTCCTATCGACTCTTCTTCTACTGCTAAGTATAGTAATAGAGGTTTACTGGGTTTAGGTGGTTTCAAAACAGGTGGATTCAACAAATACTCTTTTATTCAATCAAAGCCCTTTTGACATTCTTCGTTCCATACGACCGGCTGATTCTTCCTAAGCAACTTGAAGATAGGCTCACAGATTGTTGTGAGCTTTGCTATAAATCTACTAATGTACTGTAGTTTACCAATGAATCCCCAAACTTCTCTCTCCGTCTTAGGGGCCAGCATATCCCTGATTGCTTTGACTTTTTCAGGATCTATCTCGATGCCATTCGGGCCAATTACATGTCCCAACAATTTACCTGAGGTAACACCGAATACACACTTCTTCAGGTTTAATCTTAGCTTATACTTCGAAGCTCTATCAAAGAATAATTCTAAATTCTGGAAGTGTTGGTCCCTTGTATCCGACTTAACCATCATATCATCAACATATACTTCAACTTCTTTGTGCATCATGTCATGAAATAATGTGGTGGCTATCCTTTGGTAAGTTGCTCCAGCATTCTTTAAGCCGAAAGGCATCACCCTATAACAAAATATACCCCATGTAGTAGTGAAGGCAGTTTTGGCTTTATCCTCTTGGGCCATTAACACTTGATTGTATCCGGAAAATCCATCCACAAATGAGTGTAGCATGCTAGAGGTTGCACTATCAATGAGTACATCAATATGAGGTAAAAGAAAATCATCCTTAGGGGAAGCCTTGTTTAAATCTCTATAGTCCACGCAGACCCTTATCCTCCCATCTTTCTTTGGCACAGGTACTATGTTGGCTAGCCACTCTGGGTATTCTATCACTTCAAGGAACTTCACTTGTATTTGCTTAGTGACCTCTTCTTTAACCAATTCAGCCCACTCAAGTCTTAGTCGCCTAAGCTTTTGTTTGACAGGTTTAATGTGAGTGTAAGTAGGAATATGATGCTCGGCTATGTCTCGATCTATCCCAGGCATATCCTCATAAGACCAAGAAAAAACTTCTTCATATTTTTTAAATATTTTTTCAAATCTCTCTCTCTCATCAAGAGTAAGGTCGGATGCTATGCTAATGTTTTTAGGATTTTCAATTGTTCCCAAATTTAATGATTGTGTGTTAACAAAATTAATATTAAAGATGCTCATGTAACTGCTATTTGAATGTATGCAACCATTAGGAGAAACATCACACAAGTAAGCAAAATCAGACTTTATTGCATTCATTTTGGAAAAGAAAACATCATCATCCTCATACAAAGGAGACAAATTAAAATCAAAATCAAAATCATTGTTCTCAGAATCATAAAGCAGGATGTCCTCAAACTTTTCTTCAACCAGGGCGGCAATCTCTTCCGGAGTCTTCTCGGCTTTCAGGGCAGCTTCATTCTTCTCTTTTTTGATTGACAGGGTGAGCTCTTTCTTCACTTGCTCTACTAGCTCAGCAACATCTGCAAAAATTTCAAAACCGGGGATTAACTTACCCGTGAACATGATTGGCTCAGTCTTTCCTTGGAGTGGTCCTATATCTGGAGCTTTGACAAAGATCTCTTCAAGTGGTGGGAAGCTCATCTTCTCACTCTTCTTTGGCTAAACATTGTCGTCTTCATCATATCCTAACCCCTTCTTGGATGTTTGAGTTCTAAAATCTGGCAACTTTGTCAAACCGACCTTACCCTTTCCAAGACCAGTTCCGGGAAGGTAGTTCATGTTCTTCATCATATTCAAGACTTTGGAGTCCACTACTTCATCATCAGAAATTGCAACCACTTGAAAACCATTGAGAGGCCTTTCAACCATTAGGGCGTTAACAATCTCATTATCTTCAGCTTTAATGACCACTGTCTCATTTCCGTTGGGAAATTTTATCTTTTGATGAAGGGTGGAAGGAACTCCACCAAGAGGATGAAACCATGGTCGCCCCAAGAGTAAGGCAAAGGTAACTGGTATGTCTAAAACAACAAACTCAATAATAGATTCAATTGGACCAACCCTGACGGCCGCTTTGAAAGTCCCTTCGGCATGCCTCTTAGTGTTGTCATAAGCACGAATTGTTACCTCGGTTGGGTTTAAATTTCTTGTTGACATGGCTAGCTTCGGTAGTATCTTAAGTGGACAAACATTTATGGCAGACCCATCATCGACCATTACACAAGGAGTCCTCTTCCCATTGACTTCTATTTTGATAAAGAGAGGGCGGATGTGGTCTCTCCCTTCCTCTGGTAAGTCCGCATCAGAAAAAAAAACTGCTTCTATATTAACTTCGCTCTTCTCTTAAACCTCTTCACATTTCATTACTTCCCCAATTTTTATGAAGTTGATCAACTCCTCCGGTGTTGTGGAGGTAGAAATCGGCATGCTAGCCAAGGCTTTGGCCATAGTCTCTCGGTGCTTTTTAGAAGTAGCTAACAGGTCCCAAATACTAACACTTGCTTGGGTTCTTTTTAATTGCTTGGGTACAACATCATTTTCTTCTATTTCAACTTCCTTCCCCTTATTAGTTTCTACCTCCTTAGGTGGTGGCCTTGCATAAGGCTTACCGGATCTAGTACTCATCAACTCATCTTCTTCGGGCTAGGACCAAGTCCACTCCTCCTTCTTGGGTATAATATCATCATCACTGTCACTTGAATCCCAAAACCTGTTGACCACACAAATTGTTACTACTCCACCAATCATAGCTTGTTTAACTTCATTAAATTCCTCTTCTTCTTTGATTGGTTCTCCTCCCACATCTTGAAAAGAAGACATGACAAAATCCTCATGCAAACCTCCTCCAATCATGAAGGTTGCTGGTGGTGGTACTCTATTGAACTTTGGCAATGGGTTGTCTTTGGTATTTGGCTTGTTGGGCTCGGGTAGCTTCCCATTATCAATTGAGTTTTGGATCTCATGTCTCAATCTCACACATCTATCCATGTCATCTCCTTGCATTTGGTGAAATTGACAAAATGCTTTGGTGTCAAAATTAGGAGGGAGAGGATTAGGCAAAGGACGAGGATTTAAGGGTTGTAGCAATCCCTTCCTTTGAAGCTTGTTGAGAACCCAGGACATCGGTTTTCCCAATCCCAAAAATTGTCTCCTTGTTCATTGGTTAGTAGCATTAACACCGACGGCCTTTTGCATGCTTTGGGTACCAGGTTGATAGCTCCCTTTCTCATTCCTTTTCGTTGCAAATCGGCTCTTCTCCCTTTCCCATTCTTCAATTTGCAAACCAGCTTGAAGAAGGTCTTTGAAATCACGGATGAGTGTATGAGACATCCTTTCATGAAGACTAGGTAACACCCCTCTCACAATCATCCTTATTTGAACGGATTCATCGGGCCTCTTCTTGAGTAAAGCAGCCTTGTTTCTCCATCTCTTGACATAGTCTACAAAATTCTCATTCGGCCTTTGCCTAATGGATTCCACTTCCATCAAGTTAACTTCCAATTCAACATTATAACCATATTGTTGGATAAAGGCTTTGTAAAGTAGATCCCAGCTTTTTTGTGTTCCATTATCTAAGGTATTGAACCATTTTTGGACAACAGGGTCCAATGAGAGCATAAAGTACCTTAGGGTTTGAGCCTTAGTAGCTCGGGCAGATTGCATGGCAGTGATATATTGCTTCAAGTGGAGATGAGGATTTTCGGTGCCATTGTACTTAGCAAAGGAAGGCATCTTGAATTTATAAGGGACCTCTTCATCTTGTTCAAATAACTTGTCAACTTCAGACATCTCTTTAGTTTTCAGCTTCTTCTCAAATTTCTTTTCTAAATCAGCAATCATCTTTTCAACATCAGATATCTCAGTCTTTTCAATAGTTGCCTTCTCGACAACCTTCGGTTCTTTCTTCTTTTCTTGAACCTCTTGGTAGTATTGAGCCCAATCATCATCATCATCAATGACCACCTTTTCATCATCAAAAACTACTTCATTAATTTTAGTCTTCCCTTTGTCCTTCGGTTTCTTAGCGCTAGTAGATGCCTCGACATGGTTTTCTAAGATTGCAGTCAATTGGTTCTTCATGGTCTCAGCTAGGGCCTCTTTAATTTCTTCCATCTTGGCATTGAGGGCCTCATCCACCATCCTTTGAATTTGTTCGGGCTCCATTGTTTTTGGTGAGCAAGTGATTGAGTCGTTGCTAGATGCTTCATCTCCGGCGTAGGTCGGACTGTAAGCTTTTGAACTATCGTAATCCAGGGCTGTGAGACAGAGAGGATTAATGAAATGAGATGCAAATGTATGCATGTATGCATGTATGCACCAACAACAAATAAGGACGTTCCTTCCAACCTTATAACATCCACACACGAGTGGCGAGTCTTTTTTCCTAGGTATATGGTTAACAAAATACCAACATGGGGTACCTTGCTTTCGAATAATTCCCTCGGACGTTTCAACCAATAGTTATATTTTCAAAAATGGAAATCAATCCATGATAATTCCCATTAATTAGGTTTTAATCCATTCAACCAACTAAAGTAGCTTTTATGCTATATTGGATTAAAACAAAATTAAGAGGCTTATTATAAATAGATTTCTCACTTGAAAAGAGGTAACTAGTGGTTCATGCCAAAAACAAGCCCATAGTTAATTTATTCTTAGTGTAAACTAGGCCCACAATTGATTTTTGGTATTTCATAATTGACCTAAATATTTTTTTGCAAGCTTTTTATAAGAAAAGGTTGGGTGAAAATAGTTTTGTTTCTAAGCCCATTGTAAAAGATTTTAGAAAAATGGATTTTGGGCTTAGTATTTGGCCCATGAGCCAAAGGATTTTTGATTTATGTCCAAAGACCATCTTAAAAAGTTTTGAAAATAGTTTTGGTCTTTTGGATTTTAATGAAAAAAATTTATTTTGAGCTTGCAAATGTACTTGGGTCATATTAGAAAAAGAACAAACCAAATAAGCCATGATTTAAATCAAGATAAATTATCCATAGTCAAACAACATGCATTTGGGGTAAAACCCTAAGGAAAGTAACTAGGCCAATTACATGAGCTTTAGTCTTTGGGTTAAAAGGCTTAGGTTCCCATAGCAAGTATATACCAAATGGTACGAGGCTATGAGTGGTCATGCCATGCTCGATCTCCATACCTTGAGTAAAAGTATGGTATCCCTTACATAACATAACACGGGTAACACGGGCATCCTAACTCACGCACACAATGAAATCTAATATGATGCAATGGATAATATCATTATAAGAAAGAAAGAATAATATAAAGACCAACGGAATCAACTTCTCTTATCCCCAGTGGAGTTGCCACTGTGAGCGGAGATTTTTGCCCCCACTCCCGGTGGAATGGTTCTTGCGACTTCGGCACTGTTTAGGCTCGGGGCCTTAGAGAACACGGACCTAAGTCTGGAGAAAATGGAGTCGCCACCCGGACGGGCCGGGAAAAAGAAAGGGGTGGATGACTCGATTCCTAAGGAATCCCCAACCCCTTAATGGGTTCGGAAAGTTGGGTATGTGTGGGGAAGGTGAGAAATAGCCCAGCACCCCCACAACGCTCGATTCATTGGAACCGACCTCCTTTACAAGTCTTAATATTATAAAATTCTTAAATATAATAATATTATCCATACTACACACAATAAAAAGAAAGCATCATTATATTAAAATCAAAGCAATGTCCAAACAAAACAAAACAAATAAATGGACACCCTTCCAAGGATGGAAACATGTCCTTACATCACATGCCTAGATAGGACACCCACCAAAAGGTAGAAACATGCCCTTTACATAGGTTCTAAAATAGAAAAGCAAATTAAATTACATGATGTTTAACTAATGAGGTACCCACCAAGTGGAAACATACTTCTTATAATTTTTGGAAATCTAAATTAATTGATAAAAATAAATAATCATTCATCATAAATAAATCATTCATCAAAAGTCTTTAAATATCAATAAAATAAACATCCATCCATGATAAATTAAATAAATCAAGTATTGAAATTAAATAGATTAAGGCATAAGAGATAAATCAAGGTATAAATAAATATGGAATTGAATAAAGCAAATAAAAGTTCAATTATAGCTATTGTGAATTTTTTAAGGAATTAAAATAGATTAGGGTTTTATGTTTTAAAAAGTTGGTAAGACTCTTTGATTAACCAAATTAAGGTTTGAATGATGAAATCATGAAACTAGAGTTTTAAATATCTTAAAATTAAAATACTTTAATTTGTGATTTTTTGATTATTGAAGTTTAAGCTACTGTGTAATTTTTGAGTTTTTATGTTTTTTATGTTTAAAAAGGATTAGGGTTCATAAAAATTAGGGTTTAAGGTTTTAAAAGGATTAAGGTTCATTATTTTAGGTTTAAAAGTTGAATTTTGGATTTTAGGCTTTAAAATTAGGGTTCTCGGGTAAAAGATAATTTTTAGGGTTTTAGAAATCAATTTGATATTCTATGAAGTTTTATGAATTTAAACAAATGGATTGAAGTTTTTATAAGTAGAAAAGATGTTTTTTAAGGTTTTTTGAATGAAATAGAACCTACTTTAAAATTTTGAAAGAAACAGAATTTGATTTTGGTTTTGTAGAAAAATATGTTCAATTAAAGTTTTAAGATTTTTAAGAAGGAAAAATAATAATTTTAAGTCTTTTTAGAAAAGAAGGTCACGTTTTAGTGTTTTAACTTAGGAAAAATTAAATTAAAGTTCTAAAGTTTTTTATTTAAAAAACCCTAATTCCATAATTTAGCTACTGTGTAACATAAATCAATTAAGGAAAATCACTTACCTTCTTTTTTTGATTCTTCCAAAAATAATTCTTCTTGGATGAACTAGCTCCAAAGACAAGCCTTTGTTTCCTTTGAATTCCTTAATTCGTGCTGCTACTCCCTTAAAAATCAGTTGAATTGAATTATTTCTTTTCCTTCCTTGATTTGGTTTCCAATCCCAAGCTCACTGTCAAATTTTTTCCCCCCTTCAATTTGGTTCTATTGGTCCTTATTTATAATGGTTTTTAGGTTGTTTATTCCTAATTACACACGGCAATTAATATTAATAAAAAAAAGAAATTAAAACCTAATTGGATTAGGTTTCTAAAAATTTACTTCAAAATATTTTGCGCTGGCAAAAACTGCAGCAGCCGGGCCCGTTGCTGGGCGTGTAGGCGTGCCAGCCAGCAGGAAATTCCTGCGGGCGGCTATTTCGCCCGCAGGAAATTCCTGCAAGTGAACAGCTGGGCCTGCGGGCGCTTCGCATTCGCCCGCAGGAAATTCCTGCCGGCGAAATAGCTCTCCCGCAGGAAATTCCTACGGGCGAAGGTTTTGCCCGCAGGATTTTCCTGAGGGGCAAAACTTCCTCGGGCCCACGCAATTGTTTTTCGCTGCCGATTTTTTCCGACTCTGATTTTTATTTTTATTTTTTGATTTTAATTTGTTTATTTTTATTTTTATTAATAAAAATTAGATAATAAAGCAAAAACTATTTAATTAAAATTATTTTGGACCAATTAGACAACAAAAATCATTTTGGACTAAATAAAGCATATTGGATCCGATTGGGTCAAAAATTAAGGGTCTACAGGAACACTTCTGAAGCATCCACAAGCACTAAGAAAGACAAGGGAAATGCTAAAGTTGGTGAAGTAGCTTTTGATGATGATAAGTTAGTCGTTGATGATGATGATGATTGGGCTCAATACTTTCTAGATCCTCAAGACAAGAAGAAGGAGCCAAAGGTTGTTGAAAGATCAGCCATGGAAATGATTCAAACTTTAGATGTTGAGAAGTTGATCACTGACCTGGAATAGACATTTGAAAAGGAGCTGAAAAATAAATAAATGTCTAAGGTCGACAAATTGTTTGAGCTAGATGAAGAGGTTTTGTAAAAGTTCAAGATGCCATCCTTTGCAAAGTTTGATGGAACTGGAAATCCTCACCTCCATGTGAAGCAATATATCACTACTATATAGTCTGCCCGAGCTACTAAGGCTCAAACTTTAAGATACTTCATGCTCTCATTGGTTCTTATTATCCAAAATTTGTTTAATACCTTAGATAATGACACTCAAAAGAGCTGGGATTTACTATACAAGGCCTTCATCTAACAATATGGATACAATACTGAATTGGAAGTTACTTTAATTGAGGTGGAGTCCATTAGACAAAGGTTGAATGAGAACTTCGTGGACTATGTGAAGAGGTGGAGGAATAAGGCCGCATTGCTCAAAAGGAGGTCCGATGAATCGGATCAAATTAGAATGATTGTGAGAGGGGTGTTGCCTAGCCTTTATGAAACGATGTCTCATTCACTTATCCGGGATTTTAAGGACCTTATGTAAGCTTGTTTGCAAATTGAAGAGTGAGAAAGGGAGAAGAACCGCTTTTCGGCAAGAAGGAATGAGAAAGGAAACTATCAGTCTGGTAACCAAAGCTCACAAAAGGCAGCTGATGTTAACGCCACTGGCCAAGGAGGAAGAAGGTAGCTTTTAGAATTGGGAAGGCCATTGTCTTGGGTTCTCAATAAGCTATAAAAGAAGGGCTTGTTACAACCCTTAAATCCTCATCCTTTGCCTAACCCTCTTCCACCTAACTTTGACACTAAAGCATTTTGCCAATTTCATCAAATTCAAGGACATGACATGGATAAATGTGTGAGGTTCAGGCATGAAATCCAGAATTTGATTAATAATGGGAAATTTCTTGACCCCAACAAGCCAAATACCAAAGATAATCCATTGCCAAGATTCAATAGAGTACCACCACCGGCGACCTTTATGATTGGAGGAGGTTTACATGAAAGTTTTATCATGTCTTCTTTCTAAGATGTTGATGGAGAAGCAACCAAAGAAGAAGTGGTGTTTAATAAAATTAAACATGCCATGGGTTGTAAAGAAGTTGCAATCTATTTTGTGAATGAATTTTTGGACTCAAGCGACAGTGATGATGATCTTGAACACAAAAAGGAGGAATGGATCTGGTATGACCTTAAAGAAGATGAGGTGATGACCCATAGATCTGGTAAGCCTTATGCAAGGCCACCGCCCAAAGAAGTAGAATCTAATAAAGGAAAGGAAGTAAAAGTTGGGAACAAAGAAGAAGAAGATGACACTATTCTTAAGCAATTGAAGAGGACCCAAGCAAGTGTTAGTATTTGGGACCTATTGGCCACTTCTAAGAAGCACCGTGAAACTATGGCCAAGGCTTTGGCTAGCATGCTGATTTCCACTTCCATAACACTAGATGAGCTGGTTAACTTCGTGAAAGTTGAAGGAGTGATGAAATGCGAAGATATTCAAAAGAAGAGCAAATTTGATATGGGAACGATATCGTTCTTGGATGCGGATTTACCGGAAGAGGGGAGAGTTCACATCTGCCCTCTCTTTATCAAAATAGAAGTCAAAGAAAAAAGGGCTCCATGTGTGATGGTTGATGATGGGTCTACCATAAATGTTTGCCCACTTAAAATCTTACCAAAGCTAGCTATGTCAACAAGAGATCTAAGCCCAATTGAAATGACCATTAGGGCTTATGATAATATTAAAAGGCACACCAAAGGGACTTTCAAAGCTATTGTGAAGGTTGGTCCAATTGAGTCTTTGGTAGAATTTATGGTTTTGTACTTACCTGTTACTTTTGAATTGCTATTAGGACGAACCTAGTTTCATCCTCTTAGTGGAGTTCCTTCAACACTACATCAAAAGATCAAGTTCCCAAACAAATATGAGATGGTGGTCATCGAGGCTGAGGATAATGAAGTGGTCAATGTTTTAATGATTGAGAGACCTCTCAATGGCTTCCGAGTAGCCACAATTTCTAATAATGGAATAGTAGACTCCGAGGTCCTAAACATGCTGAAGAATATGAGCTATCTTCCTAGTGCTGGTCTTGGAAAGGGTAAGGCCGGTGTGACAAAGCTTCCAGACTTCAAGACTCAAGCTTCTAAGAAAGGGTTGGGGTATGAAGAAGCTAGCAAAGATGTTCAGCTAAAGAATAATGAGAAGATGAGCTTCCCACCACTTAAAGAGATTTTTGTCAAAGCTCTTGACGTGGGACCACTCCAAGGGAAGCCCAAGCAAGTCATGTTCATGGGAAAGTTGATCCAGAGTTTTGAGATTTTTACTGATGTTGCTGAATTGGTGGAACAAGTGATGAAAGAGCTCATCCTTCCAACTGATAAGGAGCCCAGCCCAAAAGGAAAGAAGGAAGCTGTCCTAAAAGCCAAGAAGATTCCCGAGGAGATAGCTGCTCTGGTTGAAGAAAAGTTCAAAGATGTTCTGCTTTATGATTTTAAGAATAATGATTTTGATTTTAATTTTAATTTGACTGCTTTGTATGAAGATGATGATGTTTTCTTTTCCAAAATGAATGCAATAAAGTCTGATTTTGGTTACTTGTGCGATGTTTTTCCTGATGGTTGCATACATTCAAATAGTGGTTACATGAGCATTTTTAATATTAACTCTGTTGGTGCACAATCATTAAATTTGGGAACAACTAATAATCCTAAAAATATTAGCATAGCATCTGACCTTACTCCTGATGAGAGAGAGAGAGATTTGAAAAAATATTTAAAAAATATGAAGAGGTTTTTGCTATGTCTTATGAGATATACCTAGAATAGATAGAGACATAGCCGAGCATTTGATTCCTACCTACACTCACATGAAACCTGTCAAACAAAAACTTAGACAGTTAAGACTAGAATGGGTTGAATTGGTTAAAGAAGAGGTCGTTAAAAAAATACAAGAAAAGTTCCTTGAAGTGATAGATTATCCAGATTGGATAGCCAACATAGTACCCATGCTAAAGAAAGATGGAAGAATTAGGGTCTATGTAGACTATAGAGACTTGAACAAAGCTTCCCCTAAAGATGATTTTCCTTTACCCCATATAGATGTCCTTATTGATAGTTCATCCTCTAGCTTGATACACTCATTTATAGATGGATTTTCCGGTTACAACCAAGTGTTAATGGCCCAAGAGGATAAAGCCAAAACTGCCTTCATTACTACGTGGGGTATATTCTGTTATACGGTGATGTCGTTTGGGTTAAAGAATGCTGGAGCAACCTACCAAAGGATGGCTACAACTTTGTTTCATGATATGATGCACAAAGAAGTCAAGGTCTACGTTGATGATATGATGGTAAAGTTTGATACAAGGGAACAACACTTCCAAAACTTAGATATATTCTTACAGAGAGCAGTGAAGTATAAGCTAAGGTTAAACCCGAAGAAGTGTGTATTTGGGGTTACTTTAGTGGACACATGATTGGTCCAAATGGCATTGAGATTGATCCTAACAAGTTTAAGGCAATCAGAGATATGCCAACCCCAAAGATGGAGATAGAAGTTTAGGAATTTATTGGCAGGTTACAGTACATTAGCAGATTCAAAGCAAAGCTCACCACGATCTACAAGCCTATCTTCAAATTGTTTAAAAAGAATCAACCAGTTGAGTGGATTAAAGAATGTCAAAAGGCCTTTGAACGTATAAAGTAGTATCTACTAAATCCACCTATTTTGAAATCGCATAAACTTGGTAAACCTTTATTACTATATTTAGTAGTAGAGGAAGAGTTGATAGGAGTTATGCTAGCCCAACTAGACAAGTCAGAGGTTGAGCACGCAGTCTACTATCTGAGTAGAAAGCTCCTACATTACGAGATTAAGTATAGTATCATTAAAAAGACTTGTATAGCTATGGTTTGGTCTTCTAAGAAGTTTCGACATTACTTTCAATCTTATAGTGTGTAAGCAATTTCCAAGTTGGATCCAGTGAAGTACTTAAGGAAGACAACCTCTTTAATCATGAAATATGGTTGATAGTTGATAATTTTGGAAGAATTTGAGATTGACTATGTAACTAGGAAAACAACCAAAGGTAGAGCTGTGGCAGAATTTCTGACTCAGCAACCATTGACGGATAGTGAAGAGGTAGTATTGGAATTTCCTGATGAACATTTAGAGGCCATAGAAAAACAAGGATGGAAGATGTATTTCAATGGAGCAGTAAATAGGAAAGGAGCAGGTTTGGGAGTCATACTGGAATTACCCAAAGGGCAGCTTATCCCTTTAGCTAAGAAGTTGAAATTTAGGGCAACCAATAATATGGTGGAGTATGAAGCATGTATTTTTGGTTTGGAAACCCTAATGATTTTGAAGATAGATAAAGTGCAAGTCTTTGGGGATTAATTGCTAGTAGTATCCCAAGTGAATGGAGAGTGGGAGTTAAAAGAAGGGAAGCTAAAACCATACCACCATTACTTGAACATGATGAAGAAGAACTTTAAGGAGTGCAGGTTTATACACTTACCAAGAGAAGAAAACTAGATGGCCAATGCCCTGTCCACATTGGCTTCGGTATGGAAGAACCCTGTAAATTTATTTCTTAAGCCTTTGGTTTTGACCAGTTCATCAACTCCTTACTATGAAAATGAGACAATCATGGAAACTAATATAGGCCATGATGTGTGGTATGACACCATAAGATGGTTTTTGGAGAATAAGGAATACCTGTTGGGGGCAACAAGGGAAGAGAGAAGAGCCATAAGGTGATGGTCCTTACAATACATTACCTTTCTTGGAGAGTTGTATCAAAGGTGGCCTAATAGGGTGCACTTGAGATGCTTGAGAAAGCCTAAAGCTGAGCGTATCATGTCAGAAATACATACGGGAAGTTGTGGTCCACACATAAGTGGTTTAGCTTTAGTTAAGAAGATAATTTGACAAGTTTACTACTAGTTAACCATGGAGAGAGATTGCATTGACTTTGTGAAGAAGTGCCAGCAATGTCAGATGTATGGTAATTTGAATCACATGCATCCTGAAGAATTGCATTTTATGTCTTCACCCTGGCCCTTTGCAATTTGGGGAATTGACATTATATGAGAGATACATCCTACGGTTTCAAACAGTCACTGCTTTATCATAGTAGCAGTGGATTATTTTTAAAAATGGGTTAAAGTTGAATCTTTCAACAAGCTAGGGGTAGGGAAAATTGGCTAGATTTATCGAAAAGAATCTCATCTGTAGATATGGGTCCCATACATTGTGATATCGGACAATGGGGTATAGTTTCAAGGAGCAGTTAAGGACTTATTCACAAAGTACCAAATTCATCATCATCAATCCTCCCCTTATAGACCAATGGTTGATGGTGTAGTAGAAGCAACAAATAAGACAATTAAGCAGATCCTGTCCAAGATGACCAAGACATACATGGATTGGTCGAAAATGCTTCCTTCTGCTTTATGGAGATACAGAACAAGTGTACAAATGCCGACTGGAATGACATCATTTTCCTTGGTTTATGGGATAGAAGCAGTGTTACCAATTGAGATAGAGATCAAGTCATTAAGAGCAGTCCTGGAAGCCAAATTGCCTGAGATGGAGTGAGCAGTAAGCAGATACACATAGTTAGCCTTATTAAAAGAGAGAGGGTTGAAAGCACTGTATCATCATCAGTTGTATCAAAGGAATATAGCTCGAGCCTACAACATAAAGGTTAAGGTCAAAAAATTTAGAATCAGCAACTTAGTGTTGAAGCAGTGCAAGCCTAATATCTCTGATCCGACAGAAAAATTTAGGCCTAGTTGGGAAGGACCATATATTGTGAAACAAGTCATGAGCAAGGGTGCAGTCAAAATATCAGACATGGATGGGAACGAGTTTAGTGAGCTGGTGAACATGGACAGGCTGAAGAGGTTTTATGTGTAAATAAAAAAAGAGATTGCTAGGTTGAAAACCCAAAAAAGAGGCCTAGGAAAAAGTTAGAGCAGTCTGTTAGTTCCAAAAACCTGGAAGGGCGAAATAAGCAACAATTAGGGTTAAACGAGAGAAAATTGTCAATTAGAAAATACAAAAGGGCTGGTTGGCGACAGGAGTGATCTTGTGTATGCTGGCTTTATGTTTGGTTGTTCCCCAATTTAATAAAATAGAGTTAATATTAAAATTATTCTATATGCACTGTTTCATGTATTTAACCAAATATGGTAAAATAAATAACATAATAGTGAAAGGTGATAACAAATTATAAAAGGAAAAGAAACACCTTTTATTATGTTCATTATTTTTCATCCTAACATTGTTCTTTCTAAGAAATTAACAAAATGTAAAATCTATGGCAAACGATAAGTGTGATGTGTAGGCCAGCTTTGCTTCAACCAATCCAAGAAGGCTTCAGTCAGACAATGCATGTCCAAGTCAGAAGTAAACTCAGAACCTCGAGGCTCTGCTCCATACTGACAATCAAGCCGGTGAGGATCATAGCAAGTACCTCGATGAAGAGCAGCAAGAGGAATATACATCAAATGCATCTAAATGATGATAAGAGAAATCTTTCACCAAGGTACTAACCAACAGATGTCGACTGCAATGCATGAGCAGATCCAGTAAGCCCAGTCGGCATATGAAGTAGCAGGATGGAATAGTTTCCTAGCTGAGTGATGTTGCGGTAGATATCTGGCAAAATCCATGAATGGAATGTCAAGCAATCAGAGGAGCTCTTGAAGGCAAATCTGTAAAGTCCAATAAAATAAATTTTAAAAAAATGATGATGGCCGTTAGGTTGAAAATTCACAAGGGTGGCCTAAGCAAAAGTTAGGGTGGTTTGCTAGTTCTGAAAACCCACAAGGGCAGTCTAGGCAAAAATTAGAATCAATAAGAAAATAATAAGAAAAAAGGTCTGCTAAGTTGAAAACCCGCAAGGGCAACTTAGGCAAAAGTTAGGACAATTCGCTAGTTCAAAAAACCAGCAATGGAGGACAAGGTAAAAATTAGAACAATAAAAAAGAAAAAGAAAAAGGCCTAAATTGAAAGCTTGAAAAAGCAGTTCAGGTATTTACCTATAGCAACAATGGGACTTTCAGTCAATCTCCTCAAAGATTCAAATTTGAATTGATCCAATCCAAATAGGGTCTTAGCCAAGATCACAGGTATCGACGACAAGCCTCCTTCCATTTGGTCCACGATATCCAGTATTCATGCATCGATGTCCCCTTCAGGAGAAACAAGCAAGAATTGTCCAAGCAAGCATAGACAAAGCATGAGTCCCCATGCCTTGGTGGGAACAAAATGAGAGATGTAAATGTCAATCAAGGGACTAAGCAGAATTTTCTCACCTCCAACCAATTGAAAAATTTCATGCTTTGAAATTTGAAACAATATTTGCATCTTTTATTGAGTTTTGGAAATCAATATGGGTAATGCCATTGGTTGATTTCTTGGATAACCCAAGATGGCCTCAAATTCTTCAACCATGGGACATATCTAAAGCCTTTTACCTTGAATGTCCTAGAATTCACATCCTAAAAGAAAACCATGGCATGAAGAAAAGAATAGTCTAATTTAACATTTTGAAAGCACTTCAAAGTATTAATTTTAGACCAAGATATTTTCTCACAATGAATAGCTTTCATATTTTTAAATAAACCTTTAATTTTCTTCAAAATGAGTTCTGTCATTGTTGAAATTAAAGAAAAAATTTACAATTGTTGAAAGGGATTTTTGATATTGAAACAAAATTTCATGGAGAATTTATTGGTTTTCATTGGGAATTATAACATTGAAAGCAACTTTATATAAGGGATTACTTTGTCCACCGAGGTTGATAAGGAAAGAGCAATAATTTGGGCCGAGACGTGTAAGGAAAGGAAATTTAAAAGATTTTGAGTTGCCACGTTACATTTGGATTTGCAAATCAGGGATGCTTTACGATTTTGAATTGTGAGAGGGACTTCTATGTATGTATACTGTAATAATAATTATTATAATACAAAATGATAAAAAAAGAAGAAGAAGGAAGAGTCAAAAGTTGTAGTAAAAGTAAACATTATTATTAATATTATCATCGTTGTTATTATTATTAATAATAATACAATATTTTCTCAATTAATACAATGATCACTAAGAAGAAGGAGGTGGTCCATAATCAAACAAAGCTTTGATAAGTCATCACCTGTTGAAGGAGATATATCATCTATCCCAAGTCCACCTGAAGAAGAAGCACCTGAACCTCTATTACCCTAGAATTCAAGCCTATAGCAGTAATCTTCTGGAGTAGATGAAGGAATCTCATGGCCATGAGTTTGGGGCCCCCTAGAAGATGAAGCACTAGGATCCCCATTCCCTGGAACCAAAAATCTAGAAAGTTTTGCTCCAACTGATGATATAATCTTTCGAGATGGGCAATATGTTGGTAGCTAGTAGCTAACTCATCTTGTAGTTTCTTATTTTGCTCCTTAAGCATCCACTGTGAGTCAAAAAATGAAAGGGCAATAGCATGCATAATCATGCATACATATATAGCATAAGTCAGTATGAAACAAGATGACCCACCGGATAACTCATATCAAAGCCTTATGGATGAGATGGCACTTTTGATTGGTGAGAAGGAGGAAATAGAGGGACAACAGAAGAAGGTTCAGCCTCATGATCAAATGAGCCGGCAGCCTGCAATAATCATGAGAACAGTCAAAATAAGTTGAAAAGGAAGCGATTGCAATGATAGAATGACACGTATTTACCTGAGAGGTTCTAGCCTTGGAATAAGAGATAGATTCTCTCTCCCCCTCTTCATCACTGGTTTCCTCATCATTTCCTTCTTCCTCCTTGAGAAACCCCCGAACGCCAACAGAAGACACATCAAAGTTCAAGAGCTATGTTAGAATGAATTGTGTGTATGACATGCCCGATACACAAAGATAATCTTCAATATCATCGCCATTTCAAGCTAACTGCCATGAATTCTCTGACATTGATGTAATATTTAAAGTATACATTGGACAGTTCATTAGGACCCTCCGCTACTCAGGACCAAGGAACAAATCATACACTCTTTCTTCTAGAAACCAACCACTAGACAAAGGACCAGCAATGATTCGGCGGGAATGCTGGTAAGGCAGTGCATCATTCATAAAAGGAGTCCAATTCGCCTGCTCTTCAACTTTCCACCAAGCCAAGTCGACCTGTAGGATGATAAAAGGCAAGTAAACTTTTTACAAAAACTATAAAGCATACTATTTTACCTGGTCCTATGTTAGGTAACTCAAATGATAACGCTGGGAGTGCACATGATGAGAGTCAAAAACTGCAGTGCGATCGGACAACCAAAAACCTAACCTTGGATATCTGACTATCTCTCGAGAAATATCAGGCACCCTCATGAGATCGTGCTCATAAGCCCATACCTGTAATAACAATGGAAATCAAATTCATGCGAATATATGAGTTAAATTAACAGTGGCAGGAGATAGTACCTCGACAATCACCATGAAGCCAATGAAAGACTTCTTATTCCTGCAAATCTTGTCTAGGCCATGACAGAGATAGGCAAGGCCAGCTTCACCCCACCTGTAAAGCAGTACCATATCCAATTCAACAAGGGCCCTCAACATCGATAAATGGATAGCGGATTTGATGCTGCATAAAATTGTTAACCCAAGGAAATGTAACAAAAATCCCCGAGTATATTGTTTGGTTGTTTCTCTACGAACCTATCCATCATTGCTCATCCAATAACTCTGAATCAGCTCAATTTTTATCTTGAAGGGTTCTTTTAGTGATAGTTCCATACCAATTAACTGTTGAATTTTTTTATGTGCTGGGATATTATTGGTAAGAGGAATCGAAAGGCCATAGTACTAGATACCAGTTATGGCTGAAAAATCAAATGGGCCAATAGTCTTTTCTCTCATAGGTAGGTGGAAAGTATGGGTCATGTCTATCCATCACTCCGATAACACTTGAACTACACTACAGTCTATTGGACATTCCTCGAATGGTAATTGCAGAGTAAAGCTTTCAAAATTGCACTCTCCGATGATCCATTTTACCTGAGAAGCTGCTACATCATACCATTGTCTTACTTTATAGAAACACCCTCCTCCCCGGACAATGCAACGATCATTCTAAAACCGAACAAGGTAAGCCAATATGAGGTAAGTATATCATCTCACAGCTATTATTGTTTCAAAGTCTAAACTTGCTCATTGCTCTATTTATTTATTTTTATTTTTTATTTTTAGCATTAGAATATTTTCTACCTTTCATTTCCTAGTATACTAAATTATAACTATAAAAAAATAATAAAAAAAATAATAAAATATTAATAAAATAAAATGATAAATATTTATGCTGCTAAAGTTGCAGTGCTACCTTTGTCTGTAGACTAGAACTACTATGAAGTTGCATTCCAGCTAATGGATTGATAGTTCCATGTTTATGTTGTCAAATAAATTCTAGCAACTCAACATTAGATTGAGGTCCGGATTTTGAAGCATGCCTTCCTTCCATTTGATGGCTAAACTTTCTATTCTCTCCGCTCAAACTTAAGCTCTCTATGTTTGTAATGTAAGTAATGAAAAGTGAATGAGAAATGTTAGTAAGCCAACCTTTTATATAGGCAAATGGAAAAAAGAAAAAAAAGGAAAAGGCAAATAGTAAATGCCCGTGAAAAAAAATGAATTTACTATTAGTAAATTGTGAGCAAATAGTGTGAATAGTGTTTAAATAGTAAATTCAAATCATTCTATTCAATTATTTAGCTATTTACATGTCTAAAAATATTTTTTGTACTTCTAAAAATTATTTTTCCACCCAGGGGGTAAGAGGATATAGGTATGGTAAAAAATAGCTAAACTTTTTTTTGCAGTTTTGCAGATTTTTTTTAATGCCCTACTAACTGCAATTATCTTTTGCAGCCATTGGGTCCATAACCCAAATCATTTTTTTTGTCCAAAACTCACCAAAGGGTCTAAAACCCAAATCATTTTTGAGTCTAGAACTACTCACCAACAGATAAGGAACCTAAATCATTTTTTAGTCTAGAAACTCATCCCAGGTTCAAAACCCAAATCATTTTTCAGTCCAAAACTCATCCCAGTTCCGAAACCTAAATCATTTTTTAGTCTAGAACTCATCCAAGGTCCAGAACCCAAATCATTTTTGAGTCCATAACTCATCCTAGGTCCAGGATCCAAATCATTTTTTAGTACATAACTCATCCCGGCTTCAGAACCCAAATCATTTTTTAGTCCAGAACTCACCACCGGGTCCATAATCCAAATAATTTTTTAGTCCAGAACTCACCACCGGGTCCAGAACCCAAATCAATTTTTAGTCCAAACCTCACCACCAGGTCTAGAACCTAAATCATTTTTTAGTCTAGAACTCACCACCGGGTCAGAACCCAAATCCTTTCTGAGTCCAAATCAAATTCACTCTCAAATCGAAGACCCAAACCATTGCCAATCTCGGGTCGAGAACCCATCCTCATCCAAAATCTGCTCAAAGTCATATTGCTTTTTACTCTCTTCTATTGAATGTTTCAGATCGTTCAAGCAGGGGATAAACTATAACCCTTAATTTTTTACCAAGTCCAATTAAATATTTTAAAATAAGTTTGAAATAATTTTTATGGTATATAATATTTATTTTAGTATTTATTATTTATTTTAATACTTATTTTAATATTTAATATTTATTTTATTTTATTTAAAAAAAACATGTATATTTAAAAAATAAAAAATACAAAATCGGACGGACCAATGAGTGAACAACATGAGGCAACCCAGTTTGTCGCAGGCGTAACCTGCGGCAAATTGGCTTGCCCCAATTCGCCACAGGTCAAGCCTGCAATGAATTGGGCAATGCCTCGCCCAACCTTGTAGGCGCTCACCCGTTGCTCATGTCCCAGTAGCCCAGCCTCGTTGGTCGTATGCCCGTTGCTCGCATCCCAACAACCCGTGCTAGCGCATTTGCCGATTCATGCCAAAATCCTATTTTACTTAGAAACTTCAATTAATTTCCTAAGCAATTTTAATTTCTTTAACATATTAGGTTTTGTTTTAAATTCATATAAATAGTAGTTTTAAACACAAAAACAAGGACAGCGAAAAAATTACTCAAGAATTATTATCGGACTATTGATCTTTGACGCAACCTGAAGCAACAAAAAAAAAACAAAAAGAACACTCCAATTCACAAGGCAACAAGGCTATGTTGTCTTGATAAAAGCTTCCCCAGAATTCCAACGGTGTAATTGTGGTGGAGCCAACAAACGATGATATTTTCTTAATCAATTCATTATAACATGCTTTTGATAGTTTTAATGTGGAACATGCAAGATCTTTATTTAAAATTGAATCCAGTAGCCTATTAGCATGAATTCTTCCAAATACAAGATTATTTAGTCAGCATGCTGATAGTTTTACTTAAATTTTTTATGATGTCAATTAATTTTTCTCAAATATTTTTTTACTAGTAGCTTGTTCATTCCAACTTCAAAGCTTTGATCATTATTTTTATAAATTCCAAAACCTTAATTTATTTCTTTCTAAACCCTAATTACATGATATGAGTCCTAAACCCTAATTAATTCTATTTTTCAAAATCTTTACAGCAGCCTAATACTTAAAAAATAATACTAGTTTCTCCAAACCATAAAACCATAGTTTTAAATATAAACACTAAAACTTTAGAAACCCTAAATCCTAATTGTATTTTCTTAAACAATAATTCATGAAACCCTAGCTTGTGTATTTAGTCTTTAATTGCTATTTGAATCCTGCTTTACATATTGTATTCTCAGTTTACATCTTCACATCTTGATCTTTATTTGACTTATAATGAATGGTTTACTTTCATGATGAATGGTTGAATGTCTTTTATTTGTTTACTTTATTTTTTCATTATGTAAGAAGTATGTTTTTACCTTATGGGTACCTCATTAATTAAATTCATGTAATTTAAATTATTTTCATATTTTGGGATTAATGTAAAGGATATGTTCCACCTTTTGGTGGGTGTCCTATTTAGTTTTAGACTTTGGACGATGTAAGGGCATGTTTCCATCATTGGATGGGTGTCCACTTATTTGTTTTGTTTGGACATTGCTATGATTGTTAATAAAGTATTAATTTATTCTTATGATCGCATGTAATATGAATAATGTCATTATATTTAAGAATTTTATAATATTAAGACCTTAAAAGGAGGCCAGTTCAATGAATCGGGCGCTATGGGGGTGTTGGGCTATTTCTCACCTTCCCCGCGCATATCCAACTTTTTGAACCCAATAGGGGGTTGGGGATTCCTTAGGAATCAAGTCATCTTCCCCTTTCTTTTTCTCAGCTCGTTCGGGTGGTGACTCAATTTTCTCTGGGTTTAGGCCCGTGTTCTCTAAGACCCCGAGCCTAACAGTGCCAAAGTCGCAAGAACCATTCCATGTGGGAGTGGGGGTAAAAATCTTCGCTCACAACAATTTTCATGCATTGCAATATTGGGAGTAGGGGAAGTGTTAAAAATTGAAAATTCCACAGTTTGTCCTAAGAAAATCATGGACAGTTTCCCATTTTTAACATCTATCAAGGTATTAGTTGTGGCCATGAAAGGCCTTCCTAACAAAACTGTATGTTCAGCATCCTTAGGGATATCTTCCCCTTTATCTAGGACTATGAAATCCACAGGAACTATTAAACCTCCAACTTGCACTAGAACATCCTCTATGATTCCCTTGGGAAACCTAAGAGTTCTATCGGCCAATTATAAGACCATCTTGGTTTGTTTAAGTTCTCCAATCTCTAATTTGAAGTAAATTGAGTAAGTCATTAAATTTATGCTAGCTCCCAAATCACACATGCCAGATGCTTCTTCTCATTTCCATTGGAAAGGTTAATTACAAAACTCCTATGGTCATATCAATTGCCACCTCCGAAACTATCATCTTTTTATTTGGCTCATATCTTTTCTTTTTAGTGATCAGTTCTTTGAAAATTTTGGCATAAGCTGGGATGTTCTTGATCACTTCAAGTAAAAAAAGATTTATACTTACCTTGGAGTGCACGTTATAAATTACAAAAAATTGCTTATCTTGCTTCTCACTTTTTAACCTGCTCAGGAATAGAATTGGCGATTTGTAAGGATTTGGAGATTTGTGCAACTTTGGTGCAACTGATGGCTCCTCACTAACTTCCTTCGATTCACTGGGTTGTGCTTTTCCCTCTTGCATGTCCTTGCCATCTTCTTCAAATGTTCCTGCATCCAAAGAATCATCACTGTTATTATCGCCTATTTTATTATCAAGTACCTTACCACTTCTTAAGATTGTGATATCTTTGGCTTGCTCCAATTGACTCAAAAATTTTCCTTTTTAATGAGCTTGAAGTTGATTAGCCAATTAACCCACTTGAGTTTCCACCTTCTTAAGTGATGCTCCCAAAGAGTCAAACCTCTTATTATTCACCTCTTGATTTTGAGTGCTTATTTGAATGAAAGCACTCAAATTATCTTCCAGTGAAGGTTTCATTATTTGTTCTTGATTTGAAGTTTGCCCATGAAATTGGGGTCCCTTTTGATAAGGTTGGAATGAATGTTGAGGTGAAATTTGTTGTTGGTTCTTCCATGAAAAATTAGGGTGATTTCTCCAATCGTGGTTATAAGAATTTGAGTACGGGCCATTCCTTCCCCTTTGTTGGAACCCTTCAAAAGAAAAAGCTTGCTCTTGCCCTTCTTAAAATTGGTCAAAGTTTGAAGGACATACATTTGTATTATGGCCTACCACACCCCATGATGCTCATGATGCTTGGCTTGGCACCGGTAAGTTTCCTCTAGCATTTAATAATTTAACTTGCCTTATTAACTCAGTAATTTGCCTTTCCATTTATGAGTTTGTATTCAACTCATATGCTCCTCTTCTTCTTTCCCCAATACTCTTTTGCTAAGAATTTTCTCCCACCATTTCAAATAATTCAACCATTTCAGTAGCTATTTTCTCACCCATTGCCCCTCCTGCAGCATTATCCACTGTGTTTTGACATTATTGAGTTAGCCCATCATAGAAGAATTGATTGAGCAATTGTTATGGATAATAATGATAAGGGCATTGAAGCAATAAAGATTTGAAGTGATCCCATGCCTCATGAAATGGTTCCTCCTCAAATTAGGTGAAAGTTGCAACACACTCCCTAAGCTCCTTTGTCTTTTGATGTGAATAAAATTTTCTCATAAATCTGTTATACACTTCGGTCCAAATGGTCAAGGAAATTTTTAGTAAGGTCATCAACCATTCTTTTTCCCTATGCTTCAAACTATATGGGAAACATCTCATTTTGAGTTCATCCTATGTTAATGCTTTCAAAGGGAAAGTATGTAATGTTGTGTAAAAATCTTGAATGAAGTTGAGAGGATCTTCATTCGACAATCCATGAAAGGATGGCAGCATACTATAATGAGTGTTTTTGAGTTCATAATTTCTTGTTGCATTGCTCAAATGGATACACGATGTGGTTACTCCAATGATCGATCAGGCAAACTCCTTCATAGGTTGTTCCTCTACATCACCCATTTCTACTTCCGTGTCCTCCTCAAATTGTTTGTCAGTTTCTTCTCCTTCTTGTCCCAAGGGATCTACTCACTTGGTTCTTAGGAGTCTATGAATATCAACTATATATGGAACAAGTTCGTTTCCTTGCGACCTTCATCCTTGCATAAATCACCTAGGCACTTCAAAAAGGAACACTTTAAAAAATTAAACAATTAAAATAAAAGAATCAAACTATAAACAACAATTGCTTTCCCCGGTAATGGTGCAAAAGCTTGTTGCGGTCGACTAAAAACAACTACCAAGTGACACTCACAAGTATACGAGGTAATTGTAGTAACGGTGATTACCCTAAGGTCATCTCACAGGGAATGAATTATTTTGTAATAGTTTGATTTAAACAAAATAAATGAAATTGAGAGTGTGTGTTGTTGAATTGGTGAGTTGTAATTAAAATCTGAAAGTAAAAATGAGTAGTAGTTGTGTAAGATTTATTCAATTCTAGGAATGGTGCATAGGGTTATAGATCAATTTAATTAAATCTTGATTCTCAAATTATCCATTAATATAACCTTGGATTTTAATTTGTCCCTTGAGTTCAATTAGTAATTACCAATTCATTAGTTTTTACAATCATGAATTAACAACAACCAATTGTTTTGAATTTGCAAATTAAATAAACCCTAGAACTTATATTTCTAATTCATTCTTAGGGTGGTTGATTACACAACTCTGATATCGAATTTCACCTCTCGGTCCATTGTTCAATATTAAGTGATTAATAGGTGGCCAATCTATCAAACTAACTTTAAGTCCAATGCAATCAACCAATAACAAGGTATACTAATGGAATTATCAAATCAAGTCATTTAATCAAATCTACTACAACCCAAGGCATGAGAAAATTAGCTCATCATCAATTTAAAACAAATATCCATCTCAATAGTCATCAAATCAAAATTATACATTGTAATATTAATGTTCATAATAAAACAACAACAATCTAGAAATGAATTAAAAGAGAGAATATGAATACCTCTTATAGATGCCATGAATTGAACTACTTGTCTTCCTCCTAGCTTCCACCTTGATATATGATGAACAACTTCCAAGCCCTCTTCAATCAATGACTCTCTTCTTAAAAGGTGGAATGGTAACTCTATCAAGCTTACAAATCCAATCAAGCTTTCTTCAAACCCTAATCTCCTAAGGAGCTTGCTCACTCAATTTAATCCCCAAACGTGATTAAGTCCTTTCTATGGAAGAAATGAAAGATGAATGGAAATGAAGATGAAGAGAGAATGGTGTATACCCTTCCAAAACAAGAACCCTAAAAACTAAGAACTAGATAGCTCTCAAAACAAGCCAAACGTGTATGTCATTCCATCCCCTTCACTTTCAATTCCTTTCAATTTTTTAAGACACCAAGCATGTCTTGCCAACTCACACACCACTCTTTGCCTCCCTCTTTTCCTTTATTTAATATTTCTTCCCATAAATCAATCCACCTTTTACTCATTTTTAATATTTCTTTATAAAAAGAAAGAGTCTTTTGTCCCCCATTTATCCCTCACTTCGTACACAATAATTCAAAGGGACCATATGAGACACGGCCAAGCCTTGAGTGACTTGGTCACGTCACTCATTCTTCTTGGGACACGGCTAAGCCTTGAGGCCGTGTCCATAGATGCCCATATTTCTTCTTCTTCTCTAGGTGTGACATAGCCAAGTCACTGGCCGTGTCTTCTATTTGTGTTCACCTCTGCCATTCGCTTTGCTTCCTTTATTCTTTAGTTTCATCAAGTGGGACACAACCAAGGCCTTGGCCTTGCCATGTGACACGGCCAATGGCTTCACCATGTCTCTTTCCAGTGTCTGCCTCTTCCCAATTTTCCTGAAGGAAACGGCCAAGCCAAGTTGCCTCAGCCCTTGTCCTGCCTCTTTCTTGCCTTTGACGATTGGCACAGCCAAGCTAAGTGGTGTCTTGGTCGTGTCTCTTGATTTTCCAAAAACTTTGATTCATCACTCCATTGATTTGCACTTCATCCTAAATCAAATACTTCAAAGAAATGTTTAAACACAAATTAAATGAAAAATTAACTAAAAACCAATAAAAATAACATAAAAATATAAACATAAATGATTGAAACAATAAGCTAAAATCATTGTACTACCCGTTGATGCTTGAAAACTAATGCTACTGTGATTTAAAAACAATGATGGTAAACAAATAGCTATTTAACTGATTTCCAAAACAAATTACTTAATTTAGTTTATAATCTCAGTAGCCCTAAAATAAATTTTCCAATACCTTTAAGCTTCGTAATAGTTTTTCTTAAAACCATAAACAACATAGTAACCTATTTTCAAAATTAAAACCCTAAAATAGTTTTTCAATACCTAACCTTAAAATCAATTTTTAAAATATTAAAGTTCCAAAACCAGTTTTAATCCCAAAAACACTAAAAAACACTAATCTTATTTTACAAAACCTTAAAAACCTTAATCTTATTTTCCTAGACCCTAAAAACCCTAATCTTGTTTTCCTAAACCCTAAAGTTCTAATATTTATCTTAAAAAAACCCTTATTTAGTCATTAAAGTTCTAAAATCCTAATTTTATCCTAGGAACCCTAATTTAAAGATGTAAAGCTTAAATTTGTATATTTATTGCTTTATTTTTTTTAGATTTGATTATATGATTTGTTATATATTTTCATGAATGATTTACTTGATTTTTGATGATTGATTTATTTAATTTATGATGAATGGATGAATGTTTTCTTTGTTATTATTATTGGTTTATTTTGGTATTAATAATATAAGAGGTATGTTTCCACTTTGTGGGTACCTCATTATTTAAGTTCAATGTAATTTAAGTTATTTAAAGATTTTGGGATTAATGTAAAAGGATACGTTTGCACCTTTTATTCGGTATCCTATTTATTTTGTTTTAGACATTGGTTGTAAGGGTATGTTTCCACCTCGTGTGGGTGACCATTTATTGTTTTTTTTTTTGAACATTACTTTGACTCTTAATGCAATGATGCTTTTATTTTAATTATCGCATGTAGTATATGATAATGATTAAGAATTTTATAATATTTAGATTTGAAAAGGAGGCCGGTTGCAATGAACCGAGCATTGTGGGAGCGCTGGGTCATTCTCACCTTCCCTATACATACCCAACTTTCAAAACCCATTAAGAGGTTTGAGATTCTTGAGGAATCGAGTTATCCACCCCTTTCTTTTTCTCAGCTAATCTGGGTGGCGACTCCATTTTCTTCTGGTTTAGGCCTGTGATCTCTAAGGCCCCGAGCCTAACAATGCCAAAGTTGCCAAAGCCATTCCACATGGGAGTGGGGGTGAAAATCTCTGCTCATAGTTAAGAGTATATATTTATCCAGATAAAGTAAAAAATAGCTAATTTTTTGTGAAAAATAGTTAATTTTTTGCAAAAACTTTACTAACTATAACTTAATTTTTGCAAGCACCTCGCATCAATAATCTTAACCAATTCGGGTCCAGTACCTAAACCAGCTTGAGTCTGGAATTCAAAATTATTTTTGAATTCAGAACTCACCTTGGGTTCAGAACCCAAACAAATCCAGGTCTAGAACCTAGACCAGGTCGAGTTCAGAGCACAAAATTATTTTGAGTCCAGAACTCACCTTGGGTCCATAACCCAAACCAATCTGTGTCTAGAATCCAAACCAGCTTGAGACCAGAACCTAAAATCATTTTTAAGTCGAGAACTCACCTCGGGCTCAGAATCCAAACCAATCTGGGTCAAAAACCCAAACTAGCTCGGGTCCAGAATCCAAAATTAATTTTTAGTCCAAAACTTGTCTTGAGTCCAGGACCCAAACCAATCCAGATAGAGAATCCAAAATTATTTTTAAGTCTAAAACTCACATCAAGTCAGAAATTAAACCAATATGTGTAACACCCCTTCCCAACCTACATATGTAAGCTGAGTAGAGGCGCCACACTAACCTAATGTTGCTACCAATTTTACTTAGTCAAATTTTAGTTCCGATTTTTTTACAAAATTTTTGCCATAGTTTCGCCTAAAAATTGAGTCCCAAGTGTCGACAAAACCGGTTTTTTTTCTTATTTTAAAAACATTTTACACAAACCAATGCAAACAAAATCATTCTCAGTACACTCCCAATAAATCCCCCTTGTAACCTCAACTACAACCTGCAAAAAGGATTTACACTTCTAGTACAACATAAAATAAAGGTTTTGTGACAACCCCCATATTTAAATATTACACAGCGGAAGTTATAAAATATTTACATATTTACAAATTCATATACATCAAAACTCAAGTTTTACAACACATAAAATTTATACATGATTGGCAAGTCTGCTCTGATCTTTAAGCTCCCAAAATGGATTCTTCAAGGTCTACTCTCACTAGGTCTTGATGAACTCTCGGGTTCAACTCTATCCACTCTACTACCTACGCGATTAAACACTATCGCGCTAAGCCAACGGCTTAGTAAGATAAAACATGCTAACAGTATGCTTTAATGAAATGCAATGCCACATGTTATTGATAAGATCAACATCATAAATATAAAGTTAACCACACAATTATGCATTTCACAAATCATAGTCATATGAGCATACCACATTTCAACATCTTTTCACATTCAACATTAATCAATCATACTCCATAACCAACATCTCATTTCATTAAACTCATAACATTATTTAGGACATTCATATAACCTTGACACCTATGGGCCCAACAAGTATTTAATACGATATTCAGAGTTCAGAGTTACTGCTTTGGTTCATAGTCACAACAATCACGCCCGTAGGCAATGTATATACATGTATCTCTATCCATGGATAGTGTAACAGACTCAGTCTCTTGGATCATCAACTCAACACATATGAGGAGATCCTCAACCCGGCAAGACTGTTACAAATCATATATCTCATAGTGTAACAGACCCAGTCTCTTGGACCATCAACTCAACACCTATGAGGAGGTCCTCAACCCGGCAAGACTGTTACCTTTCATCATTTCTTAGGCATGCCACCCAAATCCAGAACTCTGAAACTGAATAACATATTAAACAAACAATTCATTTCCATTCTCAATTCTCATCACATTTAGGCAAACATGCCTTCTTTATTTCAATTACATCATCTTAGCCAATAACAATGGCTTCACATTTCATTTCACAATATAACATCTCATTATTCAAGTATATATATATATATATATCTCATCCATGATCACATTATATTTCACATAGCATCATTCATAAATATCAACATTTCATTCCACATTACTCATGAAACACATTACCATTCACAATGCACAACATAACATTGTTCAATCTCAACAATGCAATTAGGGCAAAGAACAATTGATTATAACATTCATTGATCCAAGTGTATTTAAAGTGTTTAGGGTTAGGTTTAAGGACCAACCTACCTTTGGAGAACCAAAGCAATGCAAGAAGAACAAAGAATTAAAACCCTAACCATAAATAGTACATTCTGGTTTTTAAACTCCATTTTATCCTTATTTTGAAAAATTGTATAAAATAATCTACTTGACTAAAAATTCTAAAATTTTTACATAATTTATTTTTGTATCTTAAAATCATCACTTTAAAATTTCAGATCAAACTGAACACAAAATCTTGGTCAAATAGTTCACCTAACCAGACTGCCCCAATTGCCCTGCATCCTGGCAGCAGTTCTGAACTTTGTGAATTTCATAAATCAAATTCAATCAACGTGATTCCAAATTATTTTTCTCAAATACTAAACTCACTAAGAAACAACATATCCAAAATTTGATTGGATATGATTTTTCTACATTTTATTAAAAATCCCGAAATATAGCTGTCCCAGTTAAGGTACTTGCTGGAACAGGTCTAATGAAAATAATCTTTCTAAACTCATAACCATTCCAAAATCGAATCAACATATTTTTCAGTCATTCTAGACTCATAGAGGCACAACATATCAAAAATTCACTTCAAGAACATTTTTCTAAAATTAATTAAAAATCATACAAGTCACAGCCTTTACTAATCCTAAAACAGAAACAATTTCACTAAACACCAATCTTACTCTTCCATCACCAACACCAACCCAACTTCTCATCTATCAAGCAAAATCAATACTCACAATCATACCATAAGCAACTTAATCATACCACTTCAAAAGAATTGAAGAAATTAGAGAAAAGATCTTACCTTAGTTAAAAACTTCTTAAATCAACACTTGAACACTTAATCTTTCTTCAATTTAAGCTTGAAATCATCAAAACCATCACTTGTCTCTTTCTTTCTCTTTGGCTATGGAGGGCCGGCCATCAACAAGAAGAAGAAGAAGAAATGATGAAGAAAACACAAGTCAAACCTTCTTTAAATATCCACCATGTGATTTTATCCAAGCAATTACCAAAGTGCCCTTATTCACATAATTATCTTTTTGTCTTATATGTGCCCAATTAAGTAATTTACCAATCTCAAATAAATATCTTCTCTTGCATTGACCAAGCCTTTTGACCACTTTATATGTCATATATATTAACATATACACAACATATAAATTTGTCTCTAAACCCTATTTCTTCCCAAAATACATATACATATACTTTCTCTTCTCAATTTCTTTTCTCTTACAATTTAACACATATATTCAATCCAATATATAACATTAACAACAACAACAATATGCAAAACTTCTAGGGCATAAATGAGGATATTACAATATGGGTCCAGAACCCAAACCAGCTCGTGTCTAGAATCCAAAATTATTTTTAAGTCTAGAACTCATCTCAGGTCTAAAACTTAAACCAATCTGAGTCCAGAACCTAAATCATCTTAGGTGTAGAACCCAAAAATTATTTTTGAGTCTAGAACTCACTTTTGGTCTAAAACCCAAATCAATATGGGTCCAAAACCCAAACCAGCTCGGGTCTAGAACCCAAAATTATTTTTTAGTCCAGAACTAATCTCGCGTCCAAAATTCAAACCAATCCAGGTCTAGAACACAAA
This sequence comes from Garcia nutans, assembly GCA_947685225.1. Lineage (NCBI taxonomy): Eukaryota > Viridiplantae > Streptophyta > Magnoliopsida > Malpighiales > Euphorbiaceae > Garcia > Garcia nutans. The sequence goes on along the minus strand of CANTUV010000003.1, from coordinate 5,260,243 downwards.
CCAATGTGGGTTGAGAAACCAATATCATTTTTTAGTCCAGGACTTACCTCGGGTTCATAACCCAAGCCAATTTGGGTCTAGAACCCAAACCATACTCGGGTCTATAACCCAAAATTATTTTTTGACTTTAGAACTCACCATAGGTCCAGAACCCTAAATATTCCGAGTTAAAAACCCAGACCATCCTCAGGTCCAAAACCCATCCAGGTCCAAAATCAACTCAAACTCAAGTTGCTTTTCACTCCTTGAATAAATTCAAGATCATTCAAGCAGGAGGCAAACAATAGACCCTTTATTTTGGCCCTAACCTAGTTCGATCTTGATTAAAGATGGCTTAAGTACTTATCAGTCCATTCTTAATAGCTTTAGCCTATTTTAAGCTTTTATTTTAATTGGGCTAATTTTTGTAAGACCTAAAAAGAGTTAGATTCAGTTTTTAAGACATTGAAAGGTTTGAAATAGGATTTTTGAACCTAAAAAATAGTCTGAAAACATTTTTGTTCGAGAATGGGCATTCATGTCGAATTAGGACTCCCCAATTCGATATGGATGGGTACATATCGCATTCCCAGTTCAATATAGACACCCATACGGAATTAGGAAACCTCTAATTCGATATGGACATGCCCATATCAAACTAGGGCATGCCCAGTTTGATTGGGTACCAATCCCTGTCGACCTAGGGAGTTTTTGGTTTGATATGGTCATTTAGCCTCGAATTTAGATTATTTTAGTTTGATATGGGCCTGGTTCATGTCGGATTAATATGTTTTTAATTTGAAATGTATCAAGAAATCATGTTCAGTTAGGAAACAAAGATAGGCTTATGAGTTTTAACCTAATCGTTCCTTATAAATACAGGTTAAACAGACTGATCTCGAGAATTTTAGCAATTATTGGCAATTATCTAGCAATTAACATGGCAATGAGCAGTAGCCATTAAAGCAAAGAAACAAGCAACCAAAGCCAAGCAACTTAGGTAAGCAGAGAGCATAAACTTTAAACCACCAAATATTAGTGGAACTAACAACGGAGGCTTGCAATCTTTTATTTAATTTGAAGTTTACAGTAATCCAATTATTTTGTTCCATCATTCTATTTTGACTTTTTTTGATTATTTTGCTTCATTGTTTCATTGATGCAAGCATCTAGTAACCTTGATCCCTCAACCTATATAGTTAAAACATGATTCATTCAATTGTTATTTGAATTATGATTATTGTTCATCAAACCACGTTAAACTATTTAACTGATTTCCAAAACAAATTGTTTAAGTTAGTTTTTAAATCTTAATAGTCCTAAAATCAAATTTCAAATACCTTTAAGCTTCGTAACAGTTTTTCTTAAAACCTTAAATGACACAATAACCTATTTTCAATATTAAAACCATAAAATCATATTTTAAAATATTAAAGTTCCAAAACCAATTTTAATCACAAAAACCCTAATCTTGTTTTTCAAAATCCTAAAAACCCTAATCTTGTTTTCCTAAACCCTAAAGTTCTAATCTTCATCTTAAAAAAACCCTATTTTAGTTATTAAATTTCTAAAATCCTAATTTTATCCTAGAAACCCTAATTTAAAGATGTAAACCTTAAATTTATATATTTATTGCTTTATTTACTTTTAGATTTGATTATGTGATTTGTTATATGTTTTCATGAATGATTTACTTGATTTTTGATGGTTGATTTATTTAAGTTATGATGAATGGATGAATGTTTTCTTTGTTATTTATTATTGGTTTATTTTGGTATTGATAATATAAAAGGTATGTTTCCACTTCATGGGTACCTCATTATTTAAGTTCAATATAATTTAAGTTATTTTAAGATTTTGGGATTAATGTAAAAGGATACGTTTGCACCTTTTGTTGGGTATCCTATTTATTTTGTTTTGGACATTGGATTTGGTTGTAAGGGTACATTTCCACCTCTTGTGGGTGCCCATTTATTGTTTTGTTTTTAATATTACTTTGATCATTAATATAATGATGTTTTTATTTTAATTATCGCATGTAGTATGGATTATATCATAATGATTAAGAATTTTATAATATTTAAATATGAAAAGGAGGTCGTTTCTAATGAACTGGGCATTGTGGCCATGCTGGGTCATTCTTACCTTCCCCACACGTACCTAACTTTTCGAACCCATTAAGGGGTTGGGGATTCCTTAGGAATCGAGTCATTCGCCCCTTTCTTTTTCCCTACCTATCCTGGTGGCTACTCCATTTTCTCCGGGTTTAGGTCAGTGTTCTCTAAGGCCCTGAGCCTAATAGTGCCAAAGTGATAAGAACCATTCCATATGGGAGTGGAGACAAAAATCCCAGCTCACAGTGGCGACTCCACTATGGGGGTTTATTGGTAGGTTGCAATACATTAGCAGATTCATAGCAAAGCTTACTGTTGCGCTCGAATTAAGTACTACTACAAAGCGTCACTCGCAAGTATACGAGGTAGTTGTAGCAAAGGTGATCGCCCCAAGGTCGTTTCCCCAAGAAGGTGTGGTTCGTAATAGCTTGATTGACAAGTATTTAAATGCGGAAGTGTTTGTTGTATGAAATGTGCAAGATTAATTTAAACCTAAAATTAACGTGCGTAGAGAGTAATGTGTGTGGGTGTACAAGATCAAATCGATTCTTGGGAAGGTGCCTAGGGTCATAGGTCCATTCAATCAAAGCTCAATTCTCAATTGTCCATTAACATAACCTTGTAAATTAATTTGTTCCTTAAGATTAATTAGTCAATTACCAATCCATTAGTTCTCACATTCATGAATTAACAATGACCATTTCTTTTACATTACCAAATTAATGAAACCCTAGAACTTATATTTCTAATTCATTCATAGGGTGGTTGATTATATAGTTTCGATATAGGATTTCACCTCTTGGTCTGTCATCCAATATTCAAAGATCAATAGGTAGCTAATCTATCAACCTAGCATTTAATACAATACAATCAATCAATCAACAAGGAACATCAATGTAAATATCAAATCAAGACATTCAACCAAATATACTACAAACCCTAAACATGGGTATTTAGCTCAACATCATCAATTTATAACATTCATTCAACTCAATATAAAACAAATACAAATTGTTCATTGCAATATCAATATTCTTAATACAACAACAACAATAGAAATGAATTAAAAGAGAGAATAGAAAAAACCCTTGTGAAGATGCCAAGAGTAGGATTGCTAGTCTTCCTCCTAGCTCCACTAGATGTATTTGATGAAGAACTCAAGCCCTCTTCAATGGTCGATTCCCTTTTGCAATGTGGAATGGAGCTTTCTCAAGTCACCAACTCTTCAATTGATTTTGCCTTTGGAAGAAGAAATGGAGTTTTCTCAAGTCACCACTTCCTTCAATGAAGCTTCTTCAACCTTCAAGAGCTTGTTAACCCAATTTATCCCAAAGAATCTCAAAGATCCTATCAATGGAAGATGGAGAAGGTGGAGAGGATGGAAATGGAGGTTTGGAGGTGAAGGGACAAGGGAGAGTGTCACTCTCTCCCTCTCCCACGTTTTACAGAAAATTGGCTCCAAGAAAACCAAGAACTCCCTCCATTTTCCTCTTCCTCTCCTTTTAATTCATTCAAAATACACACCCATGCCTTCCAACTCATCCCATTTCCCTTTGTCCCCCACTTTTTCTTTGTTTTCTATTTCTTTTGGCAAGCAATAGGGTTTGTCTCCCACTTTGTCCCCCACTTCGTACAAAGAAATTTGTCTTTTCAGGAGGGACACGGCCAAGCCATGACAAGCCTCGCCGTGTCTCTTAATTTTTTGCTCTTTCAATGAGGTGACACGGCCAAGCCAAGGGTGGCTTGGCCGTGTCAATTGATTTTTCATGGGACATGGTCGTGTCCCTCACTGGACCTTTCTTCTTTCTTTCTTTTCTTTCTTTGGTGGTGGGAGGTGACACGGCAATGCCATGTGGAGCTTGGCCGTGTCTCTTGATTTTTTCTTTGGGACACGGCTAAGCTCCTGGCCGTGTCCCTCACTCTTCTTTATACAGAGTGAGACACGGCCGTGTCATGTGACACGGCCAGTGTCTTGGCAGTGTCCCTTGACGGTGTCCGTTTCTGCTTCTTTTTGCTTGCTCTTTTGTTCTTGGCATGAAATGGGACACGACCAAGCCATTCTTGGCCTGGCCATGTCATGTGACACGGCTAGAGGCTTGGCCATGTCACTGAGTGTGTCCACTTATGTTCCTCATTTTCCTTCTTTTCTTTGGTTTGTTCTTTGATTTGTCCTTTGAATGAGACACGGCCAGAGGCTTGGCCGTGTCTCTGGGTGTGTCAGCTACTGCCTTGAAGAAATTTTGAGGGACATGGCCATGTCTTGCTTGGCTTGGCCATGTCTTGCTTGGTTCATGCTTTTCTTGCCCGGTTTTGATCTTCCAAGGGTGTTTTTGCACCTAAACCTAAAAACAACACTTTAAACAAACTTAAAACAAAAATCAATCAAAACATCAACTAAAACACACATAAACTCATACTAAAAACTAGTACAAAAATGACCTAAACACTTACCACGATATGAGAACCGATCTTTAAATTGCTTAAAAAGAACCAGCCATTCAAGTGAAATGATGAATGTCAAAAGGCCTTTGAGCGTATCAATGAATATTTATTGAACCCACCATTATTAAAGCCACCTAAACTTGGCAGACCTTTATTACTATACTTAGCGATAGAAGAAGAGTCAATAAGAGCAATGCTCGCCCAAGCAGATGAATCGGGAGTTGAGTATGCAATTTATTATTTGAGTAGAAAGCTCCTACCTTATGAGATTAAGTATAGTATCATTGAAAAAACCTGCATAACCATGGTTTGGTCTTCTAAGAAGTTGCGACATTACTTTAAGTGTTATAGTGTGAAAGCAATTTCCTGGATTATCCATTAAAGTATTTAAGCAAAACACCTTCGTTGATTGGAAAATATGGTAGATGGTTGATCATCTTATAAGAATTTGAAATTAAGTATCTAACCAGGAAAACCATAAAAGGTAGAGTAGTAGCAGAGTTCCTGGCTCAACAGCCATTGCCGGACAGTGTGGAAGTGGTTTTGGAATTTCCTGATGAACATTTAGAGGCCATAGAGGTACAAGGATGAAAAATGTACTTCAACGGAGTGACAAATAGAAAAGGAGCAGGTATGGATATAATCCTAGAATCGCTTGAAGGAGAGCTCATTCCTTTAGCTAAGAAGTTAAAGTTTAGGGCAACCAATAACATGGTCGAGTATGAAGCATGTATTTTTTGCTTGGAAACTCTGATGATCATGAAAGTGGATAAAGTGCAAGTCTTTGGTGACTCTTTGTTAGTGGTGTCTCAGGTGAATGGTGAATGCGAGTTGAAGGAAGAAAAGTTAAAACTATACCATAGTTATTTAACTATGATGAAGAAGAATTTTAAGGAGTGCAGATTTATACATCTGCCAAGAGAAGAGAACCAGATGGCCGATGGCCTAGCCACATTGGCTTCAGCATAGGAAGATCACATTAGGTTATTTCTTAAGCCTCTGGTTTGGACCAATTCATCAACTCCTTATTATGAGTATGAAATAGTCATGGAAATCGACACTAACCATGATGCGTGGTATGACACCATAAGATGTATTATGGAAAGTAGGGAGTATCCACAAAATGCAACAAGAGAAGAGAGAAGAGCTATAAGGTGATGGTCATTGTAGTATATCACCTTTCATGGGGAGTTGTATAAAAAATTGCCTGATGGTGTGCATTTAAGATGCTTGATGAATTGTGAATTTAAGCAAATCATGTCTGAGATACATGCTGAAAGTCGTGGACCCCATATGAGTGGATTAGCACTGGTTAAGAAGATAATTTGACAAGGCTACTATTGGTTGATCTTGGAAAAAAGTTATATATTTTGTGAGAAAGTGTCAATAGTGCCAGATGCATAGAAACTTGAACCATTTGCCTCCCGAAGAACTACATTCTATGTCTTCTCCCTGGCCTTTCACAACTTGAGGAATTGACATTATTGGGGAAATACATCTGACAGCATCGAATGGTCATCGATTTATTATAGTAGTAGTGGATTATTTTTTAAAATGGGTTGAGGCCGAGTCTTTCAACAAGTTGGGGGCAAGGCAAATGGCTAGGTTCAATGAGAATAATCTTATATGTAGGTATGGGGTCCTGCACAGTGTGATATCAGATAATGTCGTGCAGTTTCAAATAAAAGTTAAGGATTTATTCTCCAAATATCTGATTCATCATCATCGGTCTTCGCCTTATAAACCAAATGCTAATGATGCAATGGAAGCAACGAATAAAACAATTAAGTAGATATTTTCCAAAAACACTAAGACATATAGGGATTCGTCATAAATGCTTCCTTTTACTTTATGGGGGTACAAGATGAGTGTGCGAACCCCGACTGGAATGACGTCATTTTCCTTGGTCTATGGGATGGATGCAGTGCTGCCAATTGAAATCAAGATCAAATTGCTAAGGGTAGTTCTAGAAACTGAGTTGCTGAGTTGCCTGAGGTAGAGTGGGTAGTGTGCAGATATGCACAACTGGCCTTATTAGAAGAAAGAAGGTTGAAGGCATTGTATCATTACCAGTTATATCAAAGGAAGATAGCTAGGGCTTACAATAGAAGATTTAAGTTCATAAAGTTTAAAATCGGAGATTTGGTGTTGAAGTAGTGTAAGCCCAATGTCTCCGATCAAAGAGGGAAGTTTAGACCTAGTTGGGAAGGGTCATACATTGTGAAATAAGTCATGAGCAAGGGAGCAGTTAAGTTATCAGACATGGATGGGAATAAATTTAGTGAGCCGGTGAACATTGACAGGTTGAACAGGTTCTATATATTAAAAAAAGGGAGAGCTCGCTAGGTTGAAAACCCAAAAGGGAGGCCTAAGCAATAGTTAGAGCAGTCTGCTAGTTCCAAAATCCTAAAAGGGCAGGCTAGGCAACAGTTAGGTATAAATGAGAGAAAATTATCAATTAGAAAACCCAAAAGGGCTGGTTGGCGATAGGAGTAACCTTGTGTATGCTGGCTATATGTTTTTCGTTTTTCCCTAATTTAATAAAATAGAGTTTATGTTAAAATTATTTTATGTACATTATTTTGAATTTATTTGACCATTAGGATTAGATAAATATCACAATAGCAAAACATGATGCAAATTATAAAAGGAAAGAAAACATCTTTTTGTTGCCATTATTGTTCATCTTAACATTATTTTTCTAAGAAATAGACAAATGTAAAATCTATGGCAAATGATAAGTGTAGCATGTAGGCCAGCATTACTTCAATCGATCCAGGAAGGCTTTAGTAAGATGAGGCATGTCCAAGCCAGAAGTAAATTAAAAACCTCGAGGCTCGTCTCCATACTGGTGGTCAAGTCGATAAGGATCTTAGAAAGTGCCTTGACAAAGAGTAGCAAGAGAAACATACATTAGATATGCCTAAATGGTGACATGGGTTGTAATATCCCAATGTAAGCCCTAGAAGTTTTAATACAATTGTTGTTTGATTTGAATTTAATGTACATATGTTTTTGCAAAGGAAATGATTGTGTTAATGGAATGTATATGTTGTATATATGTTAATATATATAACATATATGTTGGTCAAATTGAGAGTCAAGGGAAGAAGATATTTTATTTGGGATGATGTGAAATTACTTCAATGGGCATATAAGTGACAAAGGTTAAGTTAAATGGATGAGGGCATTTAGGTAATTGCTTGGCTAGAATTGCTTGGTGGAGATTTAAAGAAGAAAAGAAGTTGACTTGTGTTTATTTTTCTTTTCTTCTCATTTTGTGTGCCGGCTATCCAAGAAAAGAGAGAGCAAGAGAGGTGTTCTTAATTCTAGAATCAAATTGAAGGAGGAATCAAAGGTTTTGGTTGGAGATTTGTGAAATTTCTTCATTTAAGGTAAGTACTCTCTTGTTTCTTTTTGTTATTTTGAAGTTGTGTATAAGATGAGTTATAGTTTGTTGATATTATGATTTGGTGTGTTTGAGATGTGTTTATAAGTGTTGAAATTGATTGTAAGTTAAAAGAAATTGAATTGGTGTTGGTTTTGTTGTGAAGATGGTGAGTTAAGTGGATGTTGATGGTGAAAGATCAAGAGTGAAGTTGGTTTTAGGGTTTTGAAGTGGTAAATGATTATATGTATGGTTAATGTGGATATTGTGTTAAACATGCAAAATAAGTGTTAATGACTTTGATTACATTCATTTGAATGAGTTTATGTTGTGCATAATGTGTTTAATTTCAATCAAAAGAGTGTTGGCTATGGTTAGGGTTTTTGTTCATAAGAGACACGGCCAAACCTAAGAAGAGACACGGCCAAAACTAAATGTTTTTGAGAGACACGGCCAAGTCTATGGAAATTTGGCCGTGTTGGATGATTTTTTGGAGAGAACACGGCCGTGTCCCTTGCCCATGTTTGATTCTGTTGCTTTTGGTTGAGAGACATGGCCACAAGCTTGGCCGTGTCCCTTGAGTGTGTTGTTTACTGTGTTTGGTTTTTGTTCTTCTTGCATTGATGAGATTGAACATACATTTGATTATGCATATGATACTATATGAACAATGTTATGTTATATGCATTGTGAATCTTATGAATGATAAGATGCTATATGAAATGATATGAGGCCATTGTGATTGGTTATGATAACTCAAATGTGATGTGAAGCCATTGTAATTGGCTATGATGATTCCATTGAAAGAACATAAGGCATGTTTGCCTAATGGATGATGAGATTTGAGAATGAAATAATAAATGAATTCTGTGTCTAATGTGTTATTCATTTTCAGAGTTTTGTTATTGGTGGCATGCCTATTGGTAACATTCTCTTGAAGTTAGGTTGGATTTGGTCCTTGAAGCCTAATTGAGATGTTACAACCCTTGAAGCTAGGTTGGGTTGGTTCTTGAAGCCAAGTTGGGTTGATACTTAGCATGCTTTGTTCCCCTTGAAGCTTGGTTGAACCTAAATCCTTGAAGCCTAGTTGGGTTTATGATAATGATAAATGTGATAATAAAACCAAAGCACTAACTCTGAAAATTGAATAGCATATTAGAGTGTTTTGGGCCCATGCTTGTCTTTGTATATAATGTGACTCTTGAATGGTAAAATCATTGGAACTATGAAGATGTAATATGAATATTGTTATGACATTGAATGTAGTGTGATTTGGTAATGTGATGTGCTTTTATGTGTATGGTTTATGAAATATAAAGGTGTGATGTTAACTTTATAATTTAGATGTGTAACATTGCATTGCCTTGAAGTATAGTATTGGTATATTTTGTACTACTAAGCCAATGGCTTAGCGCGATAGTGTTTGATCGCGCAGGTGACAGAGTTGAACCTGAGAGTTCTTCGAGACCGGGTGAGACTAGACATTGAGGATTTTTCTTTTGGGACTTAAAGATCAGAGAAGAGCTGCCAATCATGTATATATATTCTATGTTTTGTAAACTTTGAATTATAACATATTTGTAATAACTTCCGCTGTGAATTAATAAACATTTTATATATAGTGTCTTTTGGATTTCTTTTATTTGTTTGAGGTTGGTTTCACTTATTTACAAAGATATTTGTTGTGTCTTTTTAAACCGTGGCATTTTCTATATTCAGTATACATATATTACGATCGTTTAAGCATGCTTGGTACGTATACAGGGTATAGAGGTGTTACATGGGTGATCTTCCAACAAGGTACCAACCAACGGATGTTGGTCACAGCTCGTGAGCCAATCCAGTCGATTCAGTCAGCATATGAAGAGACAAGACAAAGCAATTTCCTTGCATAATGGTGTTGTGCAAGATATTTGGTGAAGTCCATGGATGGGGTGTCGAGTATGCAGAGGCACTCTTATAGCCAGATCTGTAAAAGGACAGCCATACTCATAAAAAAAAATAGGAGCTTGTTAGGTTGAAAACCAGCAAAGGCGGCCTAAGTAAAAATTAGGGAGGTTTGTTAGATCCAAAAATCCACAAGGGCGGTCTAGAAAAAAGTTAGAACTAATAAATAAAAAAAAGTCCATTAAGTTGAAAACCCACAAGAGCGGCTTAGGCAAAAATTAGGACAGCTCGCTATTCCCGAAAACCTGCAAGGGCAGGCTAGACAAAAATTAGAGCAATATAAAAAAGGACCTAAATTGAAAATCTGAAAGGGCAATTTAGGTAATTATTAGAAGTAGTAGCGGACTCCCAGCCAACCTCCTTGAACCTTCTATTTTGAATTGGAACACCCCAACTAGGGTTTCATCCAAGATCACGGGTATTGGTGACAAGCCTCCTTCCATTTTGTCCATTATGTCTAGTACTCGTAAATCAATGTCACCTTCAACAGAAATAAGCAAGAATTGACCAAGCAAACATAGATAGAACATGCATCTCCAAGCTTTGGTGGGAGCTATATGAGAAGTGTAAAAGTCAATCAAATGATCGAGCATGATTTTCTCACCTCTGGTCAATTGTAAGGCTTTGGATTTTGAAAGTTAAAAAAGCATCTACATCTTTTGTTGAGTTTTAGAATCCAGTATGGGTAACGCCATTGGTTGATTTCTTGGGTATCCAAGAATAACTTTAAATTCTTCAATCATAGGACATGTCTCAAAGTTATTTATCTTAAAAGTCCTAGTTTTCATATCCCAAAAAGAAGCCATGGCATGTAAGAATGTTTGGTCAAATTTGACATTTTGAAAACACTTCAAGATATTATGTTGAGACCATGATATTTATTCCCAGTGTGTTTCCTTGATGCTTTTAAATTAATTTTTTATCTTCTTTAAATTGATCTCAATCATGGTTCTATTAACTATGATGATTGCTATTAATTTTATAAAGAAGAATTGAGGATGGCAGAATTTGAATTAATGGATTTGAGTTTGGGTAGGATAAAGTTATCTCAGGGTGTTACTATTTGAATGAGGAAAAAGAAAAGAGAATGATTTATTAATTTATATAGTCAAAGCCAAAACTGCTTAAGGCAAAGAAAAATTCATGTTGAAATTGGTGTAAATTTTAATCCAAGTTGAAATAGGTTTGGGCGTGCTAATTTCACTGTGAAGTGGGAAATTGTTAATCCTTATCTATGTGGGTTTTAGTTTTATTAATTTGTTAAATCTATCTAGAATTCGTGTTAAATAAAATTGACATGGTCCCTACATCAATTTGCATATATATGTATATATGTAAAAAGAAAAGGTCAAAAGTCATTAAAAAAAGTCCAGATAAAAAAAATTTAAAATTCAAACTATCTTATTTTAATATATAATCTTATTTTAATATGTATATTAATTATAGTTTAATACTTGTTTAATTTATTACAACCCTTTGTTTATTTATGTACAATAAGTTTCATACAAAGTTTTGATACAAACTGATCACTTTGAGGAAGGTGGCGGTCTGTAGCTGAATAAATTGCTAAGGAAATCATCGCCTGTTGGAGGCAGGGGCATATTGTTGGGGTCCAATTTCTGCCTAAAGATGCATCTAGATTCAGATCATCTTTGAAATCAACATCATTGCCCATAAAATCAGGTGGAGCATTGTGGTCATCGGTCTAGGACCTTCTTGATAAAGATGCCCCAAGGTCTCTATAGCCTTGAAATATGAACTCCCAGAAATTTAATTCAAAGAAATCAGCACTCCAATGATTGGCAAACAATTGTTCCAGCAACTTTCGATTTTTTTCCTCAAGCATTTGCTCTGAACCAAAAAGGAAAAATTAGATTCATACATTTTCATGCATACATTTAGCATATAAAATATGAAATAGGGGTCACAAACCAGATAGCTTAAATCAAAGCCTTGAGGCCCATAAGATGGCTCAACATAAGGAAATGGTTGAGGTGGCGCTGCAGTACTTGGATCGGCTTCATCATGCCCAACAACATCCAAGTGTTCAATCGCCTGCAACAATTTATAAAAGTTAGTCAAGAATAATAAAATGTGTTTGATCAACTTGGAAAAGAGATAACCATGGTATCAGATGTATCATTAGGATCTTCATCCTCCTCCTCCTCTTCTTCATCTTAATTATCCGCCTCATCACCATCATTCTCCTCATCTTCACCTTCATTTTCATCATCCTCTTTATCCATATCTTCATCATCTTCTTCTTCTCCTTCTCCCACTCCATCCCCTTATTCCTCTAAATTTTTAACACCATCAAGGGATACATCAAAGTGCAAGAGCTGATCCCATATGAATTCATTATATGACAAATCTGGTCGATGCAAAAGTAAATCAATATCAAATCCATTCAGGACATGCCTCTAAGAGCTCTAAGATATAAATCTATAAGTTGGCACATTGTCTGGCACCCGCCTCTAATTTGGGTTAAGAAACTAGTTGTGTACCCTCTCATCTAGGAACCAGCTGCTTGAAATAGGCCTAATAATAATTCGATGGGAGTTCTGCAAGGGCAATTCATTATTCATGTCGGTGGTCCAATTTTCCCTTTCATTCGCTCTCCACCAAGTGATATTCACCTGTAACACAAAGAGACCGGTAAGTCATTTTCATCTAATTCTATGATATTACTAATTTTATCTTTACCTGATCCCAGGTCAGCTGGCTCAACTGATAATGCCGAGAACACACATGATGGCCAACAAGAACTTCTCTGTGACTTGACAACCAAAAACTCAATCTCTAGTATCCCACCCATGTGCCAGAAATACGAGGTGCTCTCACAAGATTATGTTTATAGGCCTACACCTGTCATGGTAAAAAAAGATGTTAATTTTGATCATAAACCATTATTCTAATTAATAAAGGCAAAGAACTCATACCTCCGCAACGGCCATCATGCCTATTAACGATATCTTGTTCCTACTAATCTTTATCGAAACCATGATAGAGACAAGCAATGCCAACCTCTCTCCATGCATAAAAATGGATAAGATCATAGTCTGCTAGGGCACATAAAATCGACAGATGAATCACCGTCTTGGTGCTACATAAGATTTTGTAGCTAATAAGTATAGCAAAAATCCACGGGTTTATCTCTCCGCCCGTTTACCATGCATCGGTCGGGCCTGCCTCATCCAATATTCTCAGATGTTTCATACTTTATTTTGCACACTCCCCTATATCTGGGGCATAGACCAATTAATTTGCGAATTTCTTCCTCGTTCAGTATGTTGTTGGTCATAGGGATAGGGGTCCCTTCACATTTCAAGCCTATTATTGCAGTAAAATAAACTGGGCAAATGATCATTTCCATAATGGGCAGGTGAAAAGTGTGATTGGTGTCCATCCATCGCTCGACAAGTGCCTGTATTACCCTTCTATCGATTTGATATCCCCTAGCAGGTAGCTGCAACACAAAGTCTTCAAAACCACATTCATTAATCATTCGATGAACTGGATGCAGTACTCGGCCATACCATTCATAGGCTTTATAGATGTTTCCAACGTCGTGAATCGCATAGCTATCAAACTGTCACAATAAAGGTAAGTCCAGATAGGTAGGTATATCACCCCAAATAATTATTCTCTTAAAAAAACTATAAAAATAATAAAAAAACAAAAAACACATAAAAATTATTTTCAGCATCCTAATAATTTTATTGTCTCACTACATTTATTTTTTCTTATTTTTTTGTATTTTTTCACATCAAGACTAATTTCTTGCTTCATTTTTTTATTCTTGTTAGCATTATTTTATATACATATTTTTTCTAACTAATTTTCTATTTTTCAATTTTTTTGCAATAATTATATTTTTCCCTTTTTCCCCAATGCTTAAAATTATTTTCTTCATACATAGGCCTATTATTTTTAGAATTAGTTAACTTATTTACTTTTTCTACTATAACTAATAAAATAGCAGTAAATAAAAATACATAAAAATCATAAAAAATAAAATAAAAATTATTAATAAATAGTTGTGTTTTCTTTTGTGTACTTCTATGGAGGTGCATCCTTGTTAAAATTGGCATCCGATCCAGTCTTCTCTGTCTGAGGTAAGCTCACATTTCAGGATCCATGCATGGCCTAGTTCTATATGCATGTTGAGATACTACCATTTCCTTGTTATTTGCTTGTTATTTCTTTGAAAAGCTTGAAAATGTTTTGAAAATAAACGAGGCGCTTCAATTTTTGAGACTTGGGAAAGTTTTGGTTACACTGAAGGAAGCTCTCAACTTATAGAAGAACAATATGAAGGATAAGTCTCCAATTTTCCATTACAAAAAAAAAAGTTAAAAGGTGAAAACATAATCACGTGCCTAAGTCAAAGAAAGTGACAATATGTCCCATGTCTCATTTATTTCAATAATTCATTTTCTGAATTTACTTTTTCAATAATTTTCCTCTCCCTTCAGAACTCAACACATGAGCACATAGTAATAGATATTTATAATGGGTCTATATTTTTTGCGTGTCTAAAAAATATTTTATACTCATAAAATAATTTTCCAAGTAGGGGGCAAGAGTATATATGTATCCAGATAAAGTAAAAAATAGCTGAAGTTTTTGTAAAAAATAGCTAATTTTTTTGCAAATACTTTACTTACTATAATTAATTTTTGCAGGCACCTCGGGCCCAGAACCCAAACCAATCCGTGTCCAAAACCCAAACCAATTCGGGTCTAGAACCCAAAATCAATTTTGAGTCCAAAACTCACCTTGAGTCTAGAATCCAAACCAATATGGCTCTAGAATCCAAAATGATTTTTATTTCAGAACTTACCTCGGGTCCAAAACCAAACCAATCTAGGTCCAAAACCCAAACCAGCTTAGATCCAGAACCTAAAATTATTTTTTAGTCGAAAACTCACCTCAGGTCTAGAACCCAAACCAATTTAGGTCTAGAACCCAAACTAGCTCGGGTCTAGAATTTAAAAATAATTTTTGAGTACATGTAACATCCGTGATTTTGGAAAAATTAAATAAGTATTTGGAGATATAAATTGTATATACTCAATATATATATCTAGAGTATATATAACATATACATATGGTATATTAATTGTATATGTTGGATTAATACATTACATACTTAATATTTAATACACATATAAGGTACATTTGATGTGTATATAAGATACACATTACTTGTGCATATGTGTAATATCCCAAATTTTTGAAAAGTTCTAATTTTTGGAAATTTGATAAAATAAATTATAATTTAAATGGATGAATTAAATTAATGGTTTTAAATGAAAAATGAAGGGGTTTTAAATGAAAAAGTGAAACATGCATGTGATATATATGTAAAATATACATAACATATCAAAGTCAATACTTTTTAAAAGAAAAGTCAAAGTAAAAGGGTATTTTGGTAATTAAATCTTAGAAATTTAAAATTAATAAAATAATTCAAAAATAAATTATTTTTGAATGGAAGAGGGAATTTAGGACTTTTAATTTATTAAATAATTAATTAAATAATTAATTATTAAATTATTTTAATATATATATGGTTAAAAAAAAGATGAAAAGGAAAATTGAAATTTAAAAAAATGTGAAAATAAGGCAATATGCCTAGTTTGATCATGAGAAAATGAGAAAAGTTTTGATAAAGGAATTATGAAAGAATTTGATCATGAGAAATATGAATAAATTGTGTGCCTAGTATGTTATTCAATTTTCAGAGTTCTGGATTTGGCGACATGCCTATGATTGCCTACGGGCTAAACACTGGAACGGTGAAAAGACTGGGTCGTAAGCCAGGCCAGCTGATAAATATGATATTTTTGGGGTGAAAAGACTGGGTCGTAAGCCTCAAAAACTGTAGCAGTCTAGCCCGATTGAGGACCAAGATACTGGGGCCCAAGGGTCTAGCCTGGTTAAGGTCCAAGAGACTGGGGCTGTTACATTATCCATGGATATATTGCCTACGGGGCTAGACACATGGTGTCATTATGGACCAAAGCAGTAACTCTAAAATTTGAATAGCATATTAGATCCTTTTGGGCCCATGCTTTTCTTTGCTTTAATGTGAATTATGAATTGTGATACAATTGAGCAATATAATGCTATGAATTGTGATGATGAAATATTTGAAAAATATAAGAAAGTAGAATGATGTGACATCTATATGCATTGTGCATTGACATTGCATTGAGTTTTATTGTTATTATCAAAGTTTGTACCACTAGGCTTTGGTTTAGCGTGATTGTAATTTGTCGTGTAGGTGTCATGGATGATTTGGTAGAGCCGGATAGGTCTACTAGACCTGGTCAGATCTAGGTTTGTATTTATTGAGCTTGAAGAGTTGTTTTTGGGTACATCAAGATCAGAGCCAGTTGCCAGCATGTAGATATTTGATATTACAATGTATTTTGATATTATGTATGTTATGATATGTTTTTGAAGCATATATTGTAAATTGTAAAGAATGATTTGAATAATTTTGTTTAAGATGGGATTTTACATGTAATATTGATATATATATATACCTATATATAAGTATTTTAAGAAAATATGGAGAAATTGAGAAGTATTTGTGAATTGATTTTATTTGGAGTGTTTGTTTTATGCAGGTTGTGTTTTGTTTAATTTTGGAAACGTTCAAATTACAAACAAAACTCTGGCAAATTTTTTCCAGAGATTTTCATATAAAATATTTATTTTGGATTCCTATAACAAGCAAATAATATTTATATACTATTTATTTTATATATTAGTATTTGAAATCTTAAAACAGAAATGTGAAATTTTTTATTAAATCAGTCTATGACATTTTTATACCATATATGCATATTTTACATATGCTGAAAATATGTATTGTACGTTATAAGGGTGTTACAATACAGAACTCACCTCGGGTACATAACTCAAACCAATCTGTGTATAAAATCCAAACCAGCTCGGGTCCAAAATCCAAAATTATTATTGAATATATAACTCATCTCGGGTTAAGATTCCAACCAATCTGGGTCCAGAACCCAAACCAATATAGGTCGAGAACCAAAAATCAATTTTGAGTTCAAAACTCACCTTGGGTCCAGAACCAAAACCAATTCGAATACAAAACCTAAACAAATTCAGGTTCAGAACCAAAATCATTTTTAAGTCCAAAACTCACCTTGGGTCCAGAACCCAAAACAATCTGGGTACAGAACCTAAAAATTATTTTTGAGTCCATAACTCACCTCAAGTCCAGAACCCAAACAAATCCTGGTCCAGAACCCAAACTAGCTTGGGTCCAAAACCTAAAAATATTTTTGAGTCCAAAACTCTTCTCGAGCCTAGAATCCAAATCAATCAGGGTCCAGAATCCAAACCAATCTGGGTCGACAATCCAAAATCATTTTTGAGTCTAGAACTCACCTTGAGTCCAGAACCCAAACCAATCCTAATCCAGAACCCAAACCATCCTAGGGTCAAAAACCCAAAATTATTTTTTGATTGCAGAACTCACATCGGGTCTAGAACTCTAAATAATCTTATCCATAACCCATACAGGTCAAAAATCAATTCAAACTCAAGATGCTTTTTATTCATTGAATAAATTTAAGATTGTTCAAGCAAGGGGCAAACTGTAGATCATTGATTTTGGCCTTAACCTAATTCAATCCTGATTAAAGATAGCCTAAGTACTTATCGGTCCATTATTAATAGGTTTAACCAATTTTAAGCTTTTATTTTTATTGGTTCAATTTTTATAAGGCTTTAAAAAGTCAGATTCAATTTTTGAAACATTGAAATGGTCTGAAACAGGGTTTTGAACATAAAAAATAGTTTGAAACCATTTTTATTTGAGAGTGGACCTCTATGTCAAACTGGGACTCCTCAGTTCGATATAGATGAGTCCATATCAAACTAGGGCATGCCAAGTTTGATATGGGCACAAATCCATGCTGTCCTAGGGAGTTTTTGTTTATATATGGTCAGTTTAGCCTTGAATTTAGATAATTTTAGTTCGATATGGGCCTATTTCATGTCGAATTAATATGATTTTAATTTGATATGTATCAAGAAACCGTGTTTAATCAGGAAATGAAGATAGGTTTATGAGTTTTAACCTAATCGTTCCTTATAAATACAGGTTAAACAGACTGATCATGAGATTTTTAGCAATTGTTGGCAATTATCAAGCAATTAACATGGCAACGAGCAGTAGCCATTAAAGAAAAGAAAAAAGCAACCAAAGCCAAGTAACTTGGGTAAGCAGATAGCAAAAACTTTAAACCACCAAGCTAGAAGGTAGAACACATCTGTCTTTAACTTGTTTCAACTAAGATTTTAGAAGTTTAATCAATGTGAAATACTGGTGGAACAAATAACAGAGGTTTGTAGTATTTTATTCAATTTGTTTTAAGTTTATAGTAATCCAATCATTATATTTCATCGTTCTATTTTGATTTCTGTTAGATTGTTTTGCTTCATTGACCTTAACCTAGTTTGATCTTGATTAAAGATGGCCTAAGTACTTATCAGTCCATTCTTAATAGCTTTAGCCTATTTTAAGCTTTTATTTTAATTGGGCTAATTTTTGTAAGACCTAAAAAAAGTTAGATTCAGTTTAAAACATTGAAAGGTTTGAAATAGGATTTTTGAACCTAAAATATAGTCTGAAACAATTTTGGTTCGAGAAGCTTTCATGTCGAATTAGGACTCCCTAATTCAATATGGATGGGTCCATATCGCATTCCCAGTTTGATATAGACACCCATATAGAATTGGGAAACCTCCCATTCGATATGGACATGCCCATATCAAACTAGGGCATGCCCAATTTCATTGGGTACCAATCCATGTCGACCTAGGGAGTTTTTGGTTTGATATGGTCATTTAGCCTCGAATTTGATTATTTATTTTGATATGGGCCTTGTTCATGTCGGATTAATATGTTTTTAATTTGAAATGCATCAAGAAATCATGTTTAGTTAGGAAACAAAGATAGGCTTACGAGTTTTAACCTAATTGTTGCTTATAAATACAGGTTAAACAGACTGATCTCGAGAATTTTAGCAATTATTGGCAATTATCTAGCAATTAACATGGCAATGAGAAGTAGCCATTAAAGCAAAGAAACAAGCAATCAAAGCCAAGCAACTTGGGTAAGCAGAGAGCATAAACTTTAAACCACCAAACCAGAAGGCAGAACACATCTGTCTTCAACTTGTTTCAACCAAGGTTTTAAAAGTTTGATCAATGTGAAATATTGGTGGAACTAACAACGGAGGCTTGCAATCTTTTATTTAATTTGAAGTTTACAGTAATCCAATTATTTTGTTTTGTCATTCTATTTTGATTTTTGTTTGATTATTTTGCTTCATTGTTTCATTGATGCAAGCATCTAGTAACCTTGATCCCTCAACCTATATAGTTAAAACATGATTCATTCAAATGTTAATTGTTTTATGATTATTGTTCATCAAACCACATCAAACTATTTAATTGATTTCTAAAACAAATTGTTTAAGTTAGTTTTTAAATCTTAATAGCCCCAAAATCAAATTTCAAATACCTTTAAGCTTCGCAATAGTTTTTCTTAAAACCTTAAATGACACAGTAACCTATTTTCAATATTAAAACCATAAAATCATTTTTTTTAAAATATTAAAGTTCCAAAACAAATTTTAATCCCAAAATCCCTAATCTTGTTTTACAAAATCCTAAAAACCCTAATATTGTTTTCCTAAACCCTAAAGTTCTAATCTTCATCTTAAAAAAACCCTATTTTAGTTATTAAATTTCTAAAATCCTAATTTTATCCTAGAAACCCTAATTTAAAGATGTAAACCTTAAATTTATATATTTATTGCTTTATTTACTTTTAGATTTGATTCTGTGATTTGTTATATGTTTTCATGAATGATTTACTTGATTTTTGATGGTTGATTTATTTAAGTTATGATGAATGGATGAAGGTTTTATTTGTTATTTATTATTGGTTTATTTTGGTAGTGATAATATAAAAGGTATGTTTCCACTTCGTGGGTACCTCATTATTTAAGTTCAATGTAATTTAAGTTATTTTAAGATTTTGGGATTAATGTAAAAGGATATGTTTGCACCTTTTGTTGGGTATCCTATTTATTTTGTTTTGGACATTGGATTTGGTTGTAAGGGTACATTTCCACCTCTTGTGGGTGCCCATTTATTGTTTTGTTTTGAATATTACTTTGATTATTAATATAATGATGTTTTTATTTTAATTATCGCATGTAATATGGATTATATCATAATGATTAAGAATTTTATAATATTTAGATATGAAAAGGAGGCCGGTTCCAATGAACTGGGCGTTGTGGCCGTGCTAGGTCATTCTCACCTTTACCACACATACCTAACTTTCTGAACCCATTAAGGGGTTGGGGATTCCTTAGGAATGGAGTCATTCACCTCTTTCTTTTTCCCTACCCATCCTGGTGGCTACTCCATTTTCTCCGAGTTTAGGCCAGTGCTCTCTAAGGCCCTGAGCCTAATAGTGCCGAAGTCATAATAACCATTCCATATGGGAGTGGAGATAAAGTCATAAGAACCATTCCATATGGGAGTGGAGACAAAAATCCCAGCTCACAGTGGCGACTCCACTATGGGGGTTTATTGGTAGGTTGCAATACATTAGCAGATTCATAGCAAAGCTTACCACGATCTGAGAACCGATCTTTAAATTGCTTAAAAAGAACCAGCCATTCAAGTGAAATGATGAATGTCAAAAGGCCTTTGAGCATATCAAAGAATATTTATTGAACCCACCAGTATTAAAGCCACCTAAACTCGGCAGACCTTGATTACTATACTT
Organism: Garcia nutans; assembly: GCA_947685225.1. NCBI lineage: Eukaryota > Viridiplantae > Streptophyta > Magnoliopsida > Malpighiales > Euphorbiaceae > Garcia > Garcia nutans. Next base: position 5,239,521 of record CANTUV010000003.1, on the reverse strand, counting down.
AGCGATAGAAGAAGAGTCAATAAGAGCAATGCTCGCCCAAGCAGATGAATCGGGAGTTGAGTATGCAATTTATTATTTGAGTAGAAAGCTCATACCTTATGAGATTAAGTATAGTATCATTGAAAAAACCTGCATAACCATGGTTTGGTCTTTTAAGAAGTTGCGACATTACTTTAAGTGTTATAGTGTGAAAGCAATTTCCAGGATTATCCATTAAAGTATTTAAGCGAAACACCTTCGTTGATTGGAAAATATGGTAGATGGTTGATCATCTTAGAAGAATTTGAAATTAAGTATCTTACCAGGAAAACCATAAAAGGTAGAGTAGTAGTAGAGTTCCTGGCTCAACAGCCATTGCCAGACAGTGAGGAAGTGGTTTTGGAATTTTCTGATGAACATTTAGAGGCCATAGAGGTACAAGGATGAAAAATGTACTTCAACGGAGAAACAAATAGAAAAGGAGCAGGTATGGCTGTAATCCTAGAATCGCTTGAAGGAGAGCTCATTCCTCTAGCTAAGAAGTTAAAGTTTTGGGCAACCAATAACATGGTCGAGTATGAAGCATGTATTTTTTGCTTGAAAACTCTGATGATCATGAAAGCGGATAAAGTGCAAGTCTTTGGTGACTCTTTGTTAGTGGTGTCTCAGGTGAATGGTGAATGGGAATTGAAGGAAGAAAAGTTAAAACTGTACCATAGTTATTTAACTATGTTGAAGAAGAATTTTAAGGAGTGCAGATTTGTACATCTGCCAAGAGAAGAGAACCACATGGCCGATGCCCTAGCCACATTGGCTTCAGTATGGGAAGATCACGTTAGGTTATTTCTTCAGCCTCTGGTTCAGACCAGTTCATCGACTCCTTATTATAAGTATGAAATAGTCATGGAAATCGACACTGACCATGATGCGTGGTATGACACCATAAGACATATTTTGGAAAGAAGGGAGTATCCATAGAATGCAACAAGAGAAGAGATAAGAGCTATAAGGCGATGGTCCTTGTAGTATTTCACATTTCATGGGGAGTTGTATAAAAAATTGCCTGATGGTGTGCATTTAAGATGCTTGGTGAATTCTGAATTTAAGCAAATCATGTCTGAGATACATGCTGAAAGTCATGGACCCCATATGAGTGGATTAGCATTGGTTAAGAAGATAATTTGACAAGGCTACTATTGGTTGATCATGGAAAAAATTTGTATATTTTGTGAGAAAGTGTCAATAGTGCCAGATGCATAGAAACTTGAACCATTTGCTTCCCAAAGAACTACATTCTATGCCTTCTCCCTAGCCTTTTACAATTTGAGGAATTGACATTATTGGGAAAATACATCTGACAGCATCGAATGGTCATCGATTTATTATAGTAGTAGTGGATTATTTTTTAAAATGGGTTGAGGCCGAGTTGTAGGCCCTTAATTTTTGACCTATTCTTATCCAATATATTTTAATTAGTCCAAAATAATTTTTGTGGTATCTTGATTAATTTTAATATTTATTTAAGTAAAAAATGGTGAAGTGAATAAAAATAATAAAAAATAAAAAATAGCAAAAAAAAATCAGTGACGGAAAAATCGGCGATGAAAAAATTATCGTCGAAAGTCAGCGAGGGCCCGTGGGCATTTCGCCTGCAAATTTTTCTGCGGGTAAAATGGCCCAGGCCATTTCGCCCGCCGCTGCGCAACCAGCTACGACAGCTTTTTTGCCAGTGTAATTTTTCCGCTGCAGTATTTTTTCGCCAGCGCAATTTTTCAGCAGCAGTTTTTTTCCAGCGAAATTTTTTCGACGCAAATTTTTCAAAACCTAATACAATTAGTTTCGATTTCCTTTTCTTAATGAATGTTATAATCCGTGAATAACTAGAATGAACCATAGAAATCTTCTATAAATAAGGACTAAAACAACACAAAAAGGGGGAGGAAATTTGATGAGAAATTGGGACGAAAATATGAAGAAAAATTGAGACCAAAACTGAGGAGGAAAAGCATTGAATCAATCTAACTTTTTTGAGAGAGCAAGCAAGCAACTCAACCCATCAAAGGCAGCAAAGCTTGTCTTAGACCTTGTTCATCCAAGAAGCAATTTTTAGTGTAAACTACGAATGAAGGTTTGAGTTCTTAATTTCTTTTTGTTTCTTACAGTAGCTTCGTCCTTTATTCAATTCATAAGATTACACACTCAAAACTTCAATCTTTGAAGATGTGATAACTTGATCTTTGTTTCCAGAAACCTTAAGAGAATTCCTCTATTTATAGATACCTTTAAAAACTTTAATCTATTTCCTTATTTTTTCTAAAAAACCTTAAATCATTCGAAAACACTATAAATCATCCTTCTGTTTTCCTAAAACCTCAAAAACATAATTTATTCCTTTTGTCCCCAAAAACCCTAAATTGTCTCTTTTGTTTTTATAAACTTTAAATCGTTTTCTCTATTTTCAAAAAACCCTAAATTACTTTTTTTGTTTCTTTAAAATATCAAAACCCTAATCTGTTTTCCAATGTTTCAAAACCTTAAAACCCTAAACTTCACTTTACAGCTTCTAAAAATCACATAAAGTTTTATAAAACTATAAATTGTTTTCTCAAACTCTAAAATAAAATACATTCTCCGAAACCCTAATTCTAAATCCTAAAACCCTAATTCAACTCCAAAATCCAAAACAGTGAACCCTAACTCCCTTAAAACCTAAACCCTAAAGTTTTCTAAACCCTAATCTTTTAAACCTTAAAACCCTATAAACATATTCAAACACAGTAAGCTCAAAATAATAATTCAGTAACCGAAAATCATAAATCTAAGTATTTTAAAGTGTCCAAAACCTAATTTCATGATTATATATCTCAAACCCTAATTTGGTTAATTAAAGAACTTTATCAACCTCTTAAATTATAAAACTTTAATTCATGTCAATCCCTTAAAAGTTCACAGTAGCTAAGAATTTCGAATCCTAAACCTATAAATTCCAAAAACACATGAAATAAAGAACCTTAAATGGAAACAGTAGCACTAATTTGAATCTTCATTTGCTTTGTTCAATTTTATTTTTGATGATGCTTTGATTTATTTTATATGCTTTAATTTATTTAAGTTCAATGCTTGATTTATTTAGTTTATCATGGATGGATGTTTATTTTATATTTTGATTGATATTTGATGAATGATTTATTTATGATGAATGGTTATTTGCTTTTATCGATTTATTTAGATTTCCAAATGTTGTAAGAGGTATGTTTCCACTTGGTAGGTACCTCATTAGTTAAATATCATGTAATTTAAATTATTTTTCTATTTTAGAACCAATGTAAAGGACATGTTTCTACCTTTTGGTGGGTGTCTTATTTAGGCATGGGATGTAAGGACATGTTTCCATCCTCGGATGGGTGTCCATTTATTTGTTTTGTTTGGATATTATTCTGATTTTTAATATATCGATGCTTTATTTTAATTATTGTGTGTAATATGGATAATGTTGTTATATTTAAGAATTTTATAATATTAAGACCTGTAAAGGAGACCGGTTCTAATAAACCGGGAGTTGTGTGGGTGTTGGGCCATTTCTCACCTTCCCCACACGTACCCAACTTTTTGAACCCATTAGGGGGTTGGGGATTCCTTAGGAATCAAGCATCCACCCCTTTCTTTTTTCCGGCCCATCCAGGTGGCTACTCCATTTTCTCCGGACTTAGGTCCATGTTCTCTAAGGCCCCAAGCCTAAACAGTGTCGAAGTCGTAAGAACCATTCCACCAAGAGTGAAGGCAAAAATCCCTGCTCACACGAGTCTTTCAACAAGTTGGGGGCAAGGCAAATGGCTATGTTCAATGAGAATAATCTTATATGTAGATATGGGGTCCCACACAGTGTGATATCAGATAATTTCATGCAGTTTCAAAAAGAAGTTAAGGATTTGTTCTCAAAGTATTGGATTCGTCATCACCGATCTTCGCTTTATAAACCAAATGCTAATGATGCAGTGGAAGCAGCGAATAAAACAATTAAGTAGATATTTCCAAAAACACTAAGACATATAGGGATTGGTCATAAATGCTTCCTTTTACTTTAAGGGGGGTATAAGATGAGTGTACGAACCCTGACTGGAATGACGTCATTTTCCTTGGTTTATGGGATGGAAGTAGTGCTGCCAATTGAAATCGAGATCAAATTGCTGAGGGTAGTCCCAGAAACTAAGTTGCTGAGTTGCCTGAGGTAGAGTGGGTAGTGAGCAGATATGCACAACTGGTCTTATTAGAAGAAAGAAGGTTGAAGGTATTGTATTATTACTAGTTGTATCAAAGGAAGATAGCTAGGGCTTACAATAGAAGATTTAAGTTCATAAAGCTTAAAATCAGAGATTTGGTGTTGAAGCAGTGTAAGCCCAATGTCTCCGATCAAAGAGGGAAGTTTAGACCTAGTTGGGAAGGGTCATACATTGTGAAATAAGTCATGAGCAAGGGAGCATTTAAGTTATCAGACATGGATGGGAATAAATTTAGTGAGCCAGTGAACATTGATAGGTTGAACAGGTTCTATATATTAAAAAAAGGGAGAGCTCGCTAGGTTGAAAACCCAAAAGGGAGGCCTAGGCCATAGTTAGAGCAATCCGCTAGTTCCAAAAACCTGAAAGGCTAGGCTAGGCAACAGTTAGGTATAAATGATAGAAAATTATCAATTAGAAAACCCGAAAGGGCTGGTTGGCGATAGGAGTAACCTTGTGTATGCTGGCTATATGTTTTTCATTGTTCCCTAATTTAATAAAATAGAGTTTATGTTAAAATTATTTTATGTACATTATTTTGAATTTATTTGACCATTAGGATTAGATAAATATCACAATAGCAAAACATGATGACAAATTATAAAAGGAAAGAAAACATCTTTTTCTTGCCATTATTGTTCATCTTAACATTTTTTCTAAAAAATAGACAAATGTAAAATCTATGGCAAATGATAAGTGTAGCATGTAGGACGGCATTACTTCAATAGATCTAGGAAGGCTTTAGTAAGATGAGGCATGTCCAAGTCAGAAGTAAATTAAAAACCTCGAGGCTCGGCTCCATACTGGCGGTCAAGTTGATAAGGATCATAGAAAGTGCCTTGATAAAGAGGAGTAAGAGAAACATACATTATATATGTCTAAATGGTGACATGGGTGATCTTCCAACAAGGTACCAACCAACAGATGTTGGTCACAGCTCGTGAGCCAATCCAATTGATTCAGTCAGCATATGAAGAGGCAAAGTTATTATTGTTTAGTTGAAAACTCACCACGAGTCCAGAACCCAAACAAATTTAGGTCTAGAACCCAAACTAGCTTGGGTCTAGAATTTAAAAATAATTTTTGAGTACAGAACTCAAACCAATCTAAGTATAAAATCCAAACCAGCTCGGGCCCAAAATCCAAAATTATTATTGAATCTATAACTCATCTCGGGTTAAGATTCCAACCAATCTGGGTTCAGAACCAAAACAAATATAGGTCGAGAACCCAAAATCATTTTTGAGTTCAGAACTCACTTCAGGCTCAGAACGAAAACCAATCTGGATAAAAAACCTAAACCAATTCGGGTCCAGAACCAAAATTATTTTTAAGTCTAGAACTCACCTTGGGTCCAGAACCCAAAATAATCTGGGTCCATAACCCAAACTAGCTCGGGCCTAGAACCTAAAAATTATTTTTGAGTCTAGAACTCACCTCAAGTCCAGAACCCAAACAAATCCTAGTCTAGTACCCAAACCAGCTCAGGTCCAATACATAAAAATATTTTTGAGTCAAAAACTCTTATCGAGCCTAGAATCAAAATCAATCAGGGTCCAGAACCCAAACCAATCTGGTTCGACAATCCAAAATCATTTTTGAATCTAGAACTCACCTTGGGTCCAGAACCCAAACCAATCCTAGTCCATAACCCAAACCATCCTAGGGTTAAAAACCCAAAATTATTTTTTGAGTGCATAACTCACATAGGGTCTAGAACTCTAAATAATCTTATCCATAACCCATACAGGTCAAAAATCAACTCAAACTCAAGATGCTTTTTATTCATGAATAAATTTAAGATTGTTCAAGCAAGGGGCAAACTGTAGATCCTTGATTTTGGCCTTAACCTAATTCGATCCTGATTAAAGATAGCCTAAGTACTTATCGGTCCATTATTAATAGCTTTAACCAATTTTAAGCTTTTATTTTCATTGGTTCAATTTTTATAAGGCTTAAAAAGTCTGATTCAATTTTTAAAACATTGAAACGGTCCGAAACAGGGTTTTTGAACATAAAAAATAGTCTGAAACCATTTTTATTTGAGAATGGGCCTCTATGTCAAACTAGGACTCCCCAGTTCGATATAGATGAGTCCATATCAAACTAGGGCATGCCAAATTTGATATGGGCACAAATCCATGCAGACCTAGGGAGTTTTTGTTTATATATGGTCAATTTAGCCTCGAATTCAGATAATTTTAGTTCGATATGGGCCTGGTTCATGTCAAATTAATATGATTTTAATTTGATATGTATCAAGAAACCGTGTTTAATCAGGAAATGAAGATAGGTTTATGAGTTTTAACCTAATTGTTCCTTATAAATATAGGTTAAACAGACTGATCATGAGATTTTTAGCAATTGTTGGCAATTATCAAGCAATTAACATGGCAACGAGCAGTAGCCATTAAAGCAAAGAAACAAGCAACCAAAGCCAAGTAACTTGGGTAAGCAGATAGCAAAAACTTTAAACCACCAAGCTAGAAGGCAGAACACATCTGTCTTTAACTTGTTTCAACTAAAATTTTAGAAGTTTAATCAATGTGAAATATTGGTGGAACCAATAACGGAGGTTTGCAATATTTTATTCAATTTGTTTTAAGTTTATAGTAATCCAATCGTTCTATTTCATCGTTCTATTTTGATTTCTGTTAGATTGTTTTGCTTCATTGTTCATTGATCCAAGAATCCAATAACCTTGATCCCTCAACCTATATAGTTAAAACATGATTCATTCTAATGTTAATTGAATTACATGATTATTGTTCATCAAACCATGTTAAACTATTTAATTAATTTCCAAAACAAATTGTTTAAGTTAGTTTTTAAATCTCAGTAGCCCCAAAATAAATTTTTAAATACCTTTATGCTTTGTAACAATTTTTATTAAAATCATAAACAACACAGTAACCTATTTTCAAAATTAAAACCCTAAAATAATTTTTAAATACCAAACCCTAAAATTAGTTTTTAAAATATTAAAGTTTCAAAACCAGTTTTAATCCCAAAAACCCTAATCTTGTTTTGCAGAACCCTAAAAACCTAATCTTGTTTTCCTAAACCCTAAAATCCTTGATCTTGTTTTCAAAAACCCTAAATTCCTAACCATCATCTTAAAAAAAATCCTAATTTAGTTATTAAAGTTCTAAAATCCTAATTTTTTACTAGAAAACCTAATTTAAAGATGTAAACCTTAAATTTATATATTTATTACTTTATTTAGTTTTAGATTTGATTATGTGATTTGTTGTATGTTTTCATGAATGATTTACTAGAATTTTGATGATTGATTTATTTAATTTATGATGAATGGATGAATTTTTTCTTTGTTATTGTTATTTGTTAATTTTGGCAATAATAATGTAAGAGGTATGTTTCCACTTCGTGGATACTTCATTATTTAAGTTAAATGTAATTTATGTTATTTTAAGATTTTGGGATTAATGTAAAAGGATATGTTTTCACCTTTTGGTGGGCATCCTATTTAATTTTTTTTAGACATTGGATTTGGTTGTAAGGGTGAACATTACATTGATTATTAATGCAATGATGTTTTTATTTTAATTATCGTATGTAGCATGGAATATATCATAATGATTAAGAATTTTAGAATAATTAGAACTGAATGGGTTCTTGGGTCATTCTCACCTTCCTCACACGTACCCAACTTTCTGAACCCATTAAGATGTTAGAGATTCCTTAAAAATCAAGTCATCCACCCCTTTCTTTTTCCTGGCTCGTCCGGGTGGTGACTCCATTTTCTCCAGATTTAGGCCCGTGTTCCCTAAGGCCCCAAGCCTAACAGTACTGAAGTCACAAGAACCATTCCACATGGGAGTAGGGGCAAAAATTCCCGCTCACAAAATGAAAAATCTTCATCTACCTTAAGTCAGTCTGACATAGTACAACAAAGACCATTGGGAAAGGCTCCAAAACTAGCAATTTGATGAGTATGTCAAACTCTATGCTGGTTCAGTAGGAGTTTGGGCCTATTTGCTCATCCTGTTCATCTAAAAAATAGCTTCAAGAATGTACGAAGGGAAAATTGCACTCCTGCTCTTAGATCTTCCTCATAAATTATCATGTCCCCGAGTATCCTTTTCATGCACAATCATCCGATACTCACTGAGTATTTTATATTTCTCTCAACTGTCACCTAGATCCTCCTCAATTAAAAAAAGAATATATATCCTTAACTCAAGCTGGTCTATTGAAACTCAAGCTCTAATTTCTTCCTATTTCTCTTTTTCCCCATTTATCAAAGCAAGACTAGCCAATGTAACTCGCCTTACTTCCTTAACCACATTAGGAAAGAGCTCCCAGCATCACTATAGCTATTAAATAGCATCGGGTCATTATATTGTATATATTGTTGACTCATTTTCTCCTCATTTATTGACATGTTCTCACTACTCAAACTCATGTTATAGAAATCAAGAAAAAAAAATTAAATTTTCAAGTTACAACCGATGCTCACCTATTGCAATTAGTAGTAAATTGAGACCTTGGTAGATTAGGAAACATCAAGCCACTTTTTCTGATATTAATACTCAAAATTGAAAAATAATGCAAAGTTTACCAGAGCAATCAAACTCTTAGAAACTTTAGAAATGAAGAATCATCAATAATTAATCCCCTATGTATAGACGTAGGAGCATTAAATGCTCTTAGTAAGAAGCCAACATTCTTTTCCCACCTATTTCGACCTGCAACAACTATATCGTTGACATCTCCCATGATCAATGCATGTAACCCTGAGCTCTATGGCCATCATCTATCCTCATCTGACATGAATGTCAGACGACTAGAAGGTGACTCGTGGTACTACGCCATATTTATTAGGCTCATAAACTGAGCCTTATACCTACTCAACACTTAGACTGACCTCTTAAAGAAGGGTGGACCTAGCCATCGAATGTTTAGGGTCTGACTGAGCTCTCAGTGTCTGAGAGATATATCCTTGACACAACTATTGTATAGCACTGACACTTTTTGAAGATCTACTGACACACTCAGACCTTGTCACCTAGCCCTCAAATATAAATAGGTAAAGTATATTTTTCCCATTCTCTTAAGTTGCTTACCTACAAACAGAATGAGCTTTGACTTGGGCATTAGAGTTTTGCCACTAGAACCTAAGCGCTTCCCTTGTCATAAAAGTAGATGATCTTACAGTGGAACCCATAATCAAACTAGGACTCCTCTAAAGTCCATCTTATCATCAATATATATATTATTTCAACCCTAAGCTCATTTTCATGCCGTTTGAAATTTCAAAATTCATACATGTTTTTAACATAGTTTCCATTACAATTTGTCCCCAAATGTCACACTAGCTACATGGTTTGTTCCATTTTATTTATTAAATTAGGAATGATCCATTTGCAATTATTATTTTTTCAATTCAATTCTCAAAAATTTGGAATTGGGAAATTTCAAATATTTATTTGATCTTTGACCCTTTCGGCCATTCTAAATTCATTTTCAAAACAATGTTGTAGCTTACTTTGGTTTGAGTTACCCATGTAGCCCATTGTTCATACATATATATACTTCTTTATTGATCACTTTTATATTTATGTATATACACATATGCATATACTCACTCACCATCTGACTCATACTCATGATTTATGATGATGAAAGTAAGTAATCCCTTTCTCCATTATGTAAAAATGTATACTTATGTTGGCTGATGCAGTCTCATGCCAAAATATAATAAATTCACACATCTACATGTATATACATATACACTTATTTATATTTTTTTAAGTTTCTTATTGTTCAATTATTATCAATTATTCTATGTTACACATATATATTTTCCTTAATTCTGCATAATTATGTTATTCCCCTATTTTATTTATCTTACAGTATTCTAGCTACTTGGGCCATGTTATGGATATCAATAGTAATATAAGTAAAAAATAGATAATGGGGAAAAAATAGATAATGGGGAACAAAGAGTAGAAGGCTAATGTATAAAAAAGAAGAGAGAATTTAGATTATATTCATGTCCTACTCATCACTTAAGCAGTACAATATTCTTATAGCCACGCCACTAGCTATGGTAACAACCTTCTCTACCACTGATATTTTTTTATTGCCACTTATGGAAAGAAAACTATATACGAATGAGAATAACATATTCTATTCCATATCACTTTTCTCTTGCTCTCATCACTGCATTTTCTATTCTCCCTTTCCTATTTTCTCCTCTACTTCTTTTGATTCATTCATATTTTTTTTATCTTCTAACTACTTTGATCACACTAAACTCAACATTTTACAGTTGAATAAAGTAAAAAATAAGAATTATCTAAAATAAATAGCTACCAAAAAGTGCATTAATATTTCGTTAGCTTCCATTATAGCAGTAGCTTCTGCAACTTGTATATTTATCATTGTCTCATTATCAAATTTCTTTTATCATCTCATTAGCATAAACAATAGAACATAACAAAGCTTTCAAATACAATAAAAAAAATAGAACAAAGAGCATTCAAATTGATGCTTTTTTCATTAATTAAAGTTTTAAAAAATACAATTGAGTTAATATATTTAATCATGTAATGAAAAAAAAACAAATGAACATTGACAAAAATTTTGATTTTCAAGAAAAATCATATTCCATTAAAAAAATCTAAAATGAATAATTTCTTCAAAGGTTATGTTCCAAAAAAAATATCATCGAACAATTTCCATAGAAGAAAAGAAACAATTGTATACCATTACCATTTTTTTGATATTTTCAACCCAATACTAATTCCAATGATCTATAATGATAGCAGGAAGCCAAAATCAAGCTTTATTTTCTGTTGAACTGTAAATTCTTTTCTCTTTTTCTCTAGTTTTCTTGCTTATGTACACCCATTTTTTTTTAATTTTATCATTATTTTATTAGGGTTAACATTTTTCTTATGAATCATTAATGGAGTTGTAGAAAAAAAGAAGAAGAAGAAATATTTGAAATAAGAGAGAATGAAAATTTGAAATTCAAATTTGATTATCAATAATGATAATGTACTATTTTCATACATTCTAACGGTGCACGTCTAACTGAGAAATACAAAGAGTAAGTTCTTTCTTGCCATTTTTTTTTCTAACCTCGCTTTCTTGTTCCCACTCAAAATATTTTCTTATTTCATACTGTGATGTAGACACAACCATGTCTCACTATAATATTGACATGTACCTAGAAATGAAAATAATATCTAAAATTGATTTTGAAATTTTAATTGAAATGTCCCTAAAATGTTAGAATTCTTTTTGGTATATAGTTTATTAAACATGTTTATCAATTAGGCATGTGTGTTAAATATATATATATAATTACAGTTTAGTCATATATGTCAACTAAATAATATATGACAATTAAAAATGCGTGTCAATTATAGATAACATAAAAATTAAATTATATGTATCAATTATATAGTACATGACAATTAAATAAGTGTGCCAACTATACCTAAAATAATAATTAGTCTATATATGTCAACCATATAATGTATGAGAACATATGTGTCAATAATGCATTAAAATACAATTGAACATCTAATATATGAGAATATTTGTGTCAATAATACATTAAATAACAAATTGGACATATATGTCAACTATACTTGAAATTATAATTGAACATACATGTTAACCATATAATACATAATAATTAAACATGTAAACTATACTTTACAATTCGACATGCGTATCAATTGAATATTATGAATAATTGAAATTACAACATGTGTGTCAAAAATGGATACAAGTATATAAACTGAAAATGCAATTTAATTATTAACTTATTATATTTGAAAACATGTATCTGTAGACCCTTAATTTTTTACCAAGTCCAATCCCATATTTTAAAATCAGTCTGAAAATTTTTTTATGGCATTTATTATTTATTTTATTTTATCTATTATTTATTTTATTATTTATTATTTATTTTATTTATTTTTAAATATATATATATAAATAAAAAATCAGATGGACCAATCGGTGAGCGACACACGGCAAGGCAGTTCAGCCCGAGGCAAATTGGTCTGCCCCAATTCGCGGCAAGTGTAAACTGCGATGAATTAGGCAGTGCCTCGTAGGCGCTCACCTAATTATTCTCATCCTAGCCTGTTGCTAGCCCGTTGTTCACGTCTCAGTAGCTCGTGCCAGCGCATTGGCCAATTTTTGCCAAAATTCCAGTTTTAGTCAAAAGCTCGAATTAATTTCCTAAACAGTTTTAATTTCCTTAACATATTAGGTTTTGTTTGAAATTCCTATAAATAATAGTTTTGACACAGAAACAAGGACGCAAAAAAAATTACTCAAGAATTATTATCGGACTTTTGATCAACAAATAAACCCTAGCAAATTTTCATCAACAAAGGAAGAGGAGAAAAGGATAGGAAAAGAAGATCAACGACACATAAACTATACCAAGGCAGTGCACTCAATGTCTTGGAAATGCTCACCCAGAATTCTCATTCAATGATTTTGGTAGAGCCAAAAAATGATGATATACTCTAAATAAAACAAATATAATATGCTTTGATTATTTTAAATATTTAATAAGTTCGTTCTTCATCTAATTAAAGTTACAGTAGGCTAGTTCTTTTAAAATCATTTCATTGTTTACATGGAGTACAGATTTCCATTATTATTTTTCTACATCATATAAACTAGAACCAGTAAACTTGCTGGCTCAAGATATTTATTTGTTTTCTATTGCGCATGGTTATTTAATCAATATGCTACACAGACTCACTTAAGGTTTTTCCATAAAAACTCACAGTAGCTTCATTTAAGCTCTTTAAAATTATTCACAGTGACTTTAATTCGTATAAACTTTAAAACTTTGATCAACTTTCAAAAATCTCAAAACCCTATTTTCTAAATCTTAAACCCTAAAATCTTAATTTTCAACACCAAAACCTACAACCATAAAAGCTAGTTTTCAAAATTTTCAGGGGCGCTGCCCCTTGACCTCGTCCGCTAATCGTCTAGCGGGACCGCCGTATGGGCTCTTCAAAGGGGTCTATATTTATTTGTGTATTATAAGTCTTTATGTTTAACTTCCTTTATTTTAAATCCTAATTTAGTTATTAAATTTTAAAAACCTTAATTTAAGATATAAACCTTAAACTTATACATTTATTGCTTCATTTAGCTTTAGATTTGATTATGCAGTTTATTATATGTTTTGATGATTGATTTATTTAATTTTGGTATTTGATTTATTTATTATGGATGGATGGTTTCTTTATTATTATTATTATTATTATTTTATCTTGGTATTAAAATTATAAGAGGCATGTTTCCATGATTGGGTACCTCATTAATTAAGCTTCATGTGATTTAAATTATTTTCATATTTTGGGATTAATGTAAAGAATACGTTTCCACCTTTTGGTGGGTGTCCTATTTAGTTTTAGACATTGGATGATGTAAGGGCATGTTTCCATCCTTGGATGGGTGTCCACTTATTTGTTTTGTTTGGACATTGCTATGATTTTTAATAAAATATTTATTTATTCTTATGATCTCATGTAATATGTATAATGTCATTATATTTAAGAATTTTATAATATTAAGACTTGAAAAGGAGGCCGGTTCTAATGAACCGGACGTTGTGGGGTTACTGGGTCATTCTCACCTTTCCCATACGTACCCAACTTTTCGATCCCAATAGGGGTTTGGGAATTCTTTAGGAATCGAGTCATCCACCCTTTTCTTTTTCCTGGCCCATTCGGGTGGCAACTCCATTTTCTCAGGATTTAGGCCCGTGTTCTCTAAGGCCCTTAGCCTAACAGTGCCAAAATTGCATGAACCATTCCACGTGGGAGTGGGGGCGAAAATCCCCGCTCACAGTATCAACTAAATATTATAATTTTTATAATAATTATAATTTAACATGTGTTTATTTTATATTTCTCATGGCTTATTGTGAATTTCATTTGATATAACCCAAACCCAAAATAGATGATGAATAATAATAATAAAGTACTATTTTCATACATTCCAAGAGCGTACATTTAATTGAGAAATAAAAAAAGAGAATAAGTTATTTCCTGCCATTTTTCTCTTTTCTGTTTTACCTAAAATATTTTCACATTTCTTGTAATGATGTTGATGCTGTTGTGTCTCACCATAATATTTTCGTGTATCCTAGAAATGCAAAATTTGGGGTTGAATCACATTTAGTGTTATCAGGCATTGGAAAGATACGATCTTGTTTGGCAAGATAAATTAAGTGTTATAATTTATTACTCTATTTTAAATGACAAAATTTGTAACACCCCTAGATAGTCCTATCAGAGAACTATCAGAAGATGTTACTCAATACCTACCAATCTTATACCTAATTAAGTTAAAAATTTAAAACAAATCCACCAAAATTTTTTATAGAGTTTAATCTGTAATATTCACTGCCAAATTTTCAACATCCTAACACCACCTGCAGAAAAATGCTTCTATCTTCCATTCAATCAAACTCAACTGCAGTTCCTTTAATTAATCAACAACCAATCAGTACACACACACACACAAACACACATATACACAAGTATTTCTATACATTCTCCATAATAAATCCTTTTAATGTAAACAAAAGTTCCAAAATAAATATGAATCCCATCCAACACTTATAATATTTACAATTTACAAACTTGACCAATGATTTTACAATTGTCATATAAGTTAAATACTACTATATGCCCTATAATAACAATATAATGCAAGAACTTTACAAAACAATACCTTCAGCTATAGTTGACATTTGAAACTCTAAATCTTCAATTGTTAAATCTGCTTCGGTCGATCTTATATGTGTCTCATAAAAATTTAGCACGCTAAGTGTAGACCCTTAATTTTTACCCCAATTTGATATGGTCCTAATTAAAGGATGCCAAAATAAATTTGATCTGACTTTAAATATTTAAACCTAGTTTATAATTTTTAAAGGAATTGGTTTGGATTAAAGAGGCATATATTTGATTGTAAAACCCTAAAACCAAGTGGAATTGGCCCAAATTAAAAATTTTCAGTTCAAAAGTTAAAAAAGGTCAAAATAATTTAATTGAGGCTGACCTGGAGACATTAGCATGCTTCATGTTGACCTTGGCAGCCCAAGATCGATATGAGCATGCCTCATGTCGACTTGGGCAAGCTAGGTCGACATGAGCATGCTTCATGTCGACCTTGGGAGGCTAGGTCAACATGAACATGCCACATGTCGACCTTGGCCACCCAAGATCGACATGAGCATGCCTCATGTCAACTTGGGCAGCCCAAGGTCGACTTGAGGTTGGTCTCATGTCGACCTAGGGAAACTAGGTCGACATGGGTTCAATATGTTTCCTAATTCAACTAGAATTTATTTTAGGGACTGTTTTATATTAGGTTAAGGATTCTGAGTGAGGTTCGACTATAAGTAACAATGTTTTAGAATTCATAAGGGAGGAGAAAACATTAACAAGGGAACATTAAGAGGGGACAACAAGGAACATTAACAAGATAGCAAAGAGACGGCAACAAATAGAAAAGATTAGCAGCAAACATTCATCAGTAATCAATCATTCAAAGACAGCAACGCTGTCTTTGTTAATTGTTCATCCAAAAGTCAACGAGCGGATATTTGATCTTTACTCATGAAATATTTATGTTTACAGTAGTTTCATTTCTTTGATTAATAAGAACATGCATGCATGCAGTAACTTTGAACACACAGTACCTTAATCGTTGAACATGCAGTAATTTTTTTTTGTTTTAATAACTTTAATCGTTTGCTTTGGTTTTTGTTTTAATAACTTTAATTTTTTGCTTTAATTATCACATTGATCAATTGATATTCATAATCCCACTGGCATATTTCATAAAACATAAAACTATCCAGTAATCAGCAATTAATTGTTAAAATCTATCTTGTTTACTTTAACTTCAAGAACCGTATGTTATTTCATTAAAACTCAAAACCTCAAACTATTTTTATCCAAAAACCTAAACCATTTCATTTTTAAACTCTAAAATATTGATTATATTTCCAAATCCTTAATTTATTTTTCTAAATCCAAAATTGTGTTTTTTTTAGACAGTAAGTCAATTCCAAAATCCTAATTCCAAAACCCTAGCTTTAAAAACCCTAATTCCAAAACCCTAGTTTTAAAAACCCTAATTCCAAAACCCTAGTTTCCAAAACCCTAGTATCAAAAATCCTAAAAATCCTAATTTCAAAACCCTAATTATAAAACTTTAGTTTCTAAAACCCTAAGTTTCGAAACCCTAAATTCAATCGACAATTCTTTAAAACCCTAAATTTACATATCTATTGCTTTATTTAATTTTAGATTTGATTATATAGTTTATTATATTTTTTGATAGTTGATTTATTTAATTTCAATGCTTGATTTATTTAATTTATCATGGATGGATGTTTATTTTATATTTTGATTAATAGCTTTGATGAATGATTTATTTATGGTGAATGGTTATTTATTTTATCAATTTATTTAGATTTCCAAATGTTGTAAGAGGTATGTTTCCACTTTGTGGGTACCTCATTAATCAAGTTCTATGTAATTTAAATTGCTTTTATATTTTAGACTAATGTAAAGGACATGTTTCTACCTTTCGGTGGGTGTCCTATTTAGGCATGTGATGTAAGGACATGTTTCCATCCTTGGATGGGTGTCCATTTATTTGTTTTGTTTGGACATTGTTTTGATTTTAATATAATGATGCTTTCTTTTAATTGCTGTGTGTAATATGGATAATGTTGTTATATTTAAGAATTTTATAATATTAAGACCTGTAAAGGAGGCTGGTTCCAATGAACCGGGCATTGTGGGGGTGCTGGGCCATTTCTCACCTTCCCCACATGTACCCAACTTTTCAAACCTATTAGGGGATTGGGGATTCCTTAGGAATCGAGTCATCCACCCCTTTCTTTTTTCCGAACCGTCCGGGTGGCGACTCCATTTTCTCTGGACTTAGGTCCGTGTTCTCTAAGGCCTAGATCCTAAACAGTGCTGAAGTCGCAAGAACCATTCCACCGGGAGTGGGGGCGAAAATCCCCGCTCACACTAAGTATAATGCTTAGTTATTCTTGTATATCTATAATTTGTTATTTAATCTCATAGGTAATTTATAATGATAATAAATTAAATATATTGAACTATTTACATTAACGATCATTATTATATTATGAAGATAACACTAATGTTCAAATAATATTATCACTTCCTTTTTTTTTAATTTGGTACAAACTTATTTGCCCTTCTTTTTAAATAATAATAATTTAGCTGAAAATCAATATATTGTCTTGTCATATTCATGGTATTACTTAGTCACTTAATTATCATATTCATAATTTAATACAAATGACTATTGTCTAATACGATTAATATAACAAATTCATTATTATCTTACTTCACTTTGTAAAATTGTAAAATCAATTTAGGTTTTAGGGTTAATTTGAATAATTTACCATTTCATATCAATTATATTCAAAGTTTAATAATCTTACAACTTTTCTTTCTAATTATGAAGCATATCTCGACCAATAATATTATCATGGCATACAAAATCATATAATATTATCACATATGCAAATCATTAAAATCTAATAACATTATTATGCATGTAATTCAATAAAATCAAATAACATTTTCATAATCATCCAAATCCATACAAAAATAAATCTTTAGTTCTTTAATCTTTAGTTCTCTTATAAGTCCCAGTCTCATCACATTTCTACCATAAAAACGTATTTGCCACATATAAAGTTAAGATCTTAGATTTAAATTAAAATTCTAATCCTTTTAGACCTTCATTTGAACTTTCAATAATTTTCTTTTATCATTTTTAAGCATTTTCATCATGCTTTAAATATCTTTATATACACATTAAATTATATTCTCACCTTTATGCATGTGTTTCAACACATACGATAATATTACATTATCACATAAAATTATATTATTATATATCATTTACATATCTATCTTGCATGTAGCATCAAAATAACATTTCTTTTTTATCATCTTATATCTCAATTTATTCATGCATGGAAAGATTATTATGCATACATATACTCATATTTCAGTAAATTTTACTTATTTTAATAAATTTCATTTATTTCAGTAAATTTCATTCATTTCAGTAAATATCACTTATTTCAATAGATTTTACTTGCCTCAATTACCCTCATATATTGAGTTTCAAATCCTAGACTAAAATAACAGGTTCAGTAATGGCTAGTAAATACCTAGTAATATGTCAGTCAGTATGGCCAATGGCACAATAGTGGTAAAATACCAATAACAGTAAAGACACAAGGTGTCCAGTAATGTAATGACAAAAATTGTCCAATAATAATATAGAAGTCCACTGTTTGGCTAGTTATTCAATATGATAACTAGGTTTATCACTAGTATAATTTGGGCATATCACTTATTTCTTAATTTCAATCAATTTCACAGCCGATATTAATAATTTTGCCTTTAATAATTATTTAAAGTAGCAATTCATTTTCTCATTAACCAATTGATATTCAAACTTAATTAAATAAACTTTACTTCGAATAAACCTAACATATTTGTGTCTTTATATTCCTTTACCAATCAATTTACTATTCATGTATGTTTTAAGGACATATGAATATAAAATTAGTTCCAATCAAATATCACAAATAAATTAACACTATACATTACTAAGTACATATAAGACTATTATTATATTCATATTATATAATTCTATTCACATCATATTAAAAATATATCAATTATATTTGTCATTTAAAACACCATTATATACATACCTTATATACATGTATCTCAAACATAAAGATGACATTATATATCTTATTGCACACTTTTCCTCATATAAAATAATACTTTCAGTCAACATCATTTAGGAAAATAATACTATACACTACTAATATATCATTTACATGCATTAAAACATGTATAAACTAATACAAATTAGAAAACTTTGCTCATATAGTAATTTTATATCTTCAAGCTTATATTTCACATTCTACTTGTGAAAATTAAATTCCAAATAGATACTCTAATTTACTTAATTAACTCTTTCCAAATATATAAGTTTCATAAATTATCATCATCATTTTAAAATGTATATTTTGTGTATGTACTGTATATATATTACGTACATTTCCTTTTCAAAACTATCTTTTTCTTAAAATCATGACTACACTACTTATAACATTCATATTTTTGCTAAAATAAAAATTAAATTAAATTAAGTTAAAAATAATTTGGAAGGATAAATAAAGTGTTGGAAGTAAGAAAATGTCAAATGTACATGTGAAATATATGTAGGACATATATTATCATATAAAGTCAAATGGCAAATAGTAAAAGTCAAATGGTAAAATGTTAATATATATTTATTCAAAATTAAAATTAACTTTTACTAAAAGATGTAAAATTGAATTTTAAAAATAAAAAATAACTAATTAATTAAAATAATAAAATAATATATATATGGTTAATATGAGAAGAGAAAAAGAAAGGTCAAAATTTTAAACTTCTTCTTCCTCTCACTTCTCCTCGCAGAAATTTCCACTATGGCAAAGGATGAATTTTGCTCATCCAAGTACTAAATTTTAGAAAGATTTTCAAGTATTAAAGGGGGGGTTTTGGTGGATTTTCAAGTATTTAAGAGGGGGGGGGGGGGGGGGTTTGGTGGATTTTCAACTAATTGGTAAATTTCTTTCAAACCTTTGAAGTTTGTTTGAAATATTTGAATATGTGTAAAATGGGTTTTTAATGAAGGATGAGATAATTTGTTAAATGGGTATTATGATGTTATTTTGATATGAGAATAGTGATTTTAATATTAGATAATGAATTTGGTTTGTTTTGGTGTAAGTTTGGATGAAGAAGAAGGTGATTTACGGTTTAGATGGGAATTTGATAAAGAATTGAGGTAGGATGAATTTAATTGCATAAGTGATGTTAAAATATGATTTTACAGATACAATTGTACTTAAAATATGAATTAGAATTGGTTAGAATGGATTTCTAGAATTAAAGGGGGTTAGGACAAATTTTGGTAATATGAAGGAATGATGTTAAATTTATTGTTAATAGTTAAAGTATGTTAAAACGGGATTCTAAGTTATTGTATGCACTCACATTTTGATTAGGAAGTGAGTGGAACTAAATTTCTAAAACTAAGTGGTGAAGGGCAATAAGAGAATTTAGAGTAGAGTGGAGCACTGGCTCACATTGTTACTTTAGAGAGGTATGTACATACTTTGATCATTTATAACACTTTTGCCTTTAATTTTACCTAGCACAATTTGATAGTAAAAATGTGCTAAGCTACTTTGTTATTTGAGTTTTCAAATGCATTATGTAGTTGATTGTGAAATGGTGTAAATGCATTATGTTTTGGCCATTATAAATGGTCAAAATGAGTAAAATATGATTAATGTCAAAAATGTGAAAATAGTGTTGGGGTAATGTTGTCACATTATAGATGTGACATATTATTGAAAATGTTATAAATTAGATTGAATTAAAGCAATTATGCATGTTTATGGAAAGAAATGGGAATATGAGACAATGTGAAAGAAAATTTGATTATGGAAATGTATATGATATATGTGCTACCTTATATGATATTCATTTCCAGAGTTGTGTTTTTGATAGTATGAATATGGCATGCCTATGATTTTCCTTTGACCTAGACGATGGGCATCATTGTAATTTGATTTGCCTTCAAGCATGCTATGCATTACCATTATCTCATTTACCTTCGAGGGCATCACATGTATTGCCTTTGGGCTAGACACTAGGTGTCAATAAGCCAAAACATTATCTTTGGAATGTGAATATTATAAAGAGTCATTTGGGCACAATGCATATGATTGTGTTATATGTTGAAATTATAACAATAATGCATAAAATGCTTTTGCATGGTACATCGTGAAATTTTAAGAGAAGACATACTGCATTGCCATTTTTATATGATTTCTTTTATATCAAAGTATGTACCACAAAGCCATTAGCTTAGCATGATTTGTTTACCATACAGGTGACAGAGTTGAGACAGAGGGAATTGCTAGACTTAACGAGGTCTAGGGTTTTTGGGATTTAACTAGAAGATTTTGTACTGCCACAGGACTAGAGCCAGTTACTATCATGTAAACATATTTATTTTGTTAAAAATGACATATTATGTGCATTGTATAGCTATATAAAAATTAGATGTAAATTTTAAAGTTTTTGGTTAAATATTATAAACTTAAAGTATATATATATTTGCATATATTTGAGTATTTTTGAATCATGTTGGAGAATTGGTTGATTTGATACTTTTCGGAGTGTGAATCTTATTGCAGTTTGAATTCTGCTTTTAGGAAATAACTAAAATACAAACAAAACTCTGGAGATGTTTTCCCAGAGATTTTCCTTTAAAATTTGTATTTTGGTAATTAAATTACTAATGATATACTTATTTAGCTATTAAAGTATCTATTTTAAGGATTAAAATATTTTTCTTAAAATTATGAAAAATGTAAAATGAGTGAAATTGTGACATTCTTGTATTCTACATACGTATTTTATATATACGGGATGTATATATTTTACATATATAAGGTAGAAGGGTGTTATATTTATTTTGGTACCAAAGCCTAAGTTTGAGGTTCTCAACCTATGTGGGTTGTAAGAGACAATGAGAGGAAAATTTAAAGGGGAATTTCAAATGTAATTTCAACATGTCATATATGTATTTGCACTAGCATTTAAACTGGTCTCTGATGTAGCAATACTGGTTGCGATTTCAAATATATGAGGACATGGCATTTAGGATGCACTAGTTTGATGAGAGGAGTGCGGAGAGTGTTGCTCCAGAAGAAGGTAGAGCTGGAGCCAGTGTAGAGATTGCTATTGAGGCTTCAAGGCTACCCAAACCAGCAAGATAGAAGGTTCCACTAGTCTAGATGCAGCAGATGGTGGAGTTGCTCCGCCAGGCCCCAGTACAGAGCAGTAGCCACAGAATAGGAAGTATGATAAGCTGAGGAAGTATGGGGCTACTTATTTTGTTGGCACTATT
This sequence comes from Garcia nutans, assembly GCA_947685225.1. Classification (NCBI taxonomy): domain Eukaryota; kingdom Viridiplantae; phylum Streptophyta; class Magnoliopsida; order Malpighiales; family Euphorbiaceae; genus Garcia; species Garcia nutans. The sequence goes on along the minus strand of CANTUV010000003.1, from coordinate 5,217,187 downwards.
GACCCAGCTGAGGCAAAGCAGTGGTTGGTTAGATTTTAGAAGGTATTCATCTAGCTACAAGCCACTACAGAAGAGAAGTTTGACTGTGCTTTGTCTCTTCTATAGGGGGATGCCTAAGACTAGTGGAAGACTATTCCTCACGGGTATATGCTAATTTCCCATAGGAATTTGAGAAGAAGTACACACCCCTAGAGTATAGGGATGCCAAGAAGAAGGAATTTCTGAGCCTGAAATAGGAAATGAAGATAATTAGAGTATGAGAAGGATTTCCTTTAATTAAGAAAGTATGTGGTGGATTTATTGTCTAATGAGAAACAAGGTGTTAGAGGTTTGAAGAGGGACTGAGGTCATCCATAATATGTCGGGTGGCAATGGTACAGAAAGATGATTTCTCTAGGCTGGTGTCCACTACCTAGAATGTTAAGAAAGCCTAAAGGATTATAGCTGTAGCTAGAGCAGAGGAGAGTATAGTCAGGAGACCCTAAGTTAAGTCATGGTCTTCATCTTCGAAGAGAGGCTGGGGAGAATATCCTCAGAGGTTTTGTAGGAGCTAAGGCAGCCTAGCAAATCATCACAACAGGAAGGCAGAGACTTGTATATAGTTTGTTTAAAATATGGGTCACTAGACCACTTTATCTGAGATTGTCCAGAGTCACTAAATGATAGACAGACTGATACAACAGCATCTAGACCTAGTGTTAGAGGGGGTCATGGTGGTAGAGGTAGTGGCAGAGGTGGCAGACTAAGGTCTAGTCAGAGAAGAGGTTCTATAGCAGGGAGTAGACCAAATGATGTACGGACATCACAATGGGTATATGTGATGCAAAGATAGTTAGATGCTTCAGCCATGATAGCTGGTACTTTCTCTTTATTTGGCACATTAGTTCATTCATTAATAGACCCTGGGTCAACACATTCACACGTCAATGCATCCACTCTGCCCGTGAGTGATATGTACTTTGAGTCATTAGGGTTTGATGTGCCGTTGACCAACCTTTTAGGGCACAATGTGTTAATTAGTAGAGTCTACTAATAAGTCTAGTTGTGGTTCATGATGAGGAGTTTCTTGGTGGCTTAATAGAGATGCCATTTAGGGATTATGGTCTCATTATGGGTATGGATTGGTTATCCAATCATTAGGCAATGATAGATTGCCTATAAAAATGTGTTATTCTGAGAACATGTGATGGAAAGGAGGTGGTGGTATTCAACGAGTAGAGGCACCTCTCATCCATATTTATTTTAGGAGGATGATCTGAAAGGGTTGTGCAGCTTACTTAGCACATGTAGTAGATACTACAGCTAAGGGTTATAGGCTCGATGGTATTCCTACAGTGTCAAAGTTCCCTGATGTCTTCCTAAATGAGTTACCATGAATACTTCCAGACGGAGAGGTGGAGTTTGGAATCGATATGATGTCTGGTACCACTCCTATCTCTATTACCTCTTATCAGATGGCATCTGCAAAATTAAAAGGTTTGAAGGTGCAGTTACAGGAGTTGCTAGATAAAGGGTTCATCCATCCTAGTGTCCCACCGTTGGGAGCACTGATACTATATGTTAAGAAGAATGATGGTACCTTGAGATTGTATATTGATTATAGATAGTTGAATAAGGTGACCATCAAGAACAAGTACTCATTACTAACATTAATGATCTCTTTGATTAGCTGTAGGAGGCAGTCGTATTCTCTAAGATTGATTTGAGATTAGGCTATAATCAACTGAGAGTTATAGATATAGATGTACCTAATACTGCTTTTCGCATGATGTATGGGCACTACGAGTTCTTAGTGATGCTTTTTCGGCTAACGAATGCACCAGTGGCCTTTATAGACTTGATGAATCGAATCTTTTGACCTTATTTAAATCAGTTTATGATGGTATGCATTGATAATATCTTGGTGTATTCATGTAGCAAGGAAGATCATGATAGCCATTTGCGGATTGTGTCGCAGACATTGAAAGAGAAACAGTTGTATGTCCAATTGTGAGTTCTTATTGGATTAGGTGACTTTTCGCAGACATGTGGTTTCAATAGAGGGCATTAATGTTGATCTGATTCAAGGAGAATCAATTTTGAATTAGAGTTCACCAAAGAATGTTACAGAACTCAAAAGTTTTCTGGGATTAGAAGGCTACTATTGTCATTTTGTGGAGGGGTTTTCCATGATAGCCAAAACACTCACTAGATTACTTCTAAAAGAAGGTAGATTTATGTTGATAGATTAGTGTCAAGCAAGCTTTGAGTAGTTTAGAGACATGTTGACTTAGGCTCATGTCCTTACCTTACCTGTGGATGTTAAACCATATGTGATATACAATGATGCTTTTCATAGTCATTTAGGTTGTGTTCTGATGCATGAGGGCATTAAAGCCTCATGAGTTAAACTACTTGACTCATGAATTGGAGTTGGTAGCCATAGTTTTTACATTAAAGATTTAGCAACATTGTTTGTATAGGGAGCAATGCTTCATTTATACTAATCATAAGAGCTTAAAGTACCCGGGTGTACAAAAAGAGTTGAATATTCAACAAAGATGATGGTTGGAATTGATAAAAAGTTATGAATGTTTATTTAATTACCATCCTCATAAAGCAAATGTGGTTGCAGATGCCTTCAGTCAGAAGTCCATGGAAGTGTTGACTACCTATTCACTCTCGTTACTTATTGAGTTGAGAGTATTGCATGCTAGATTTGATGTATGTGATGATGGCACACTTATGGGTCAATTGCACTTGAGACCATTACTGCTTAATCAGATTAAAGAGGCACAGAGGATAGATGTGAAATTATGGAGGATTGCCAAAAGGGGGGAGAGCAGAGATTTTTATGTGAGAGATGAAGGCAGCTTATAGTGCAGAGATAGATTATGTATTCGTGATGATGTGGTATAGAAAAAGAGGATTTTAGAGGAAGCACTTCAGTCATACTATGCCATGCACCCTATAAGTAGAAAGATGCATCAAGACTTAAAGCATCACAACTTCTGGTTAGGTAAGAAGAGGAAAATAGTTGGATTTGTTTCTTGATGTCTCACTTGCCAGAGAGTAAAGGTTGAGCAATAGGTTCCTTCACATTTGCTATAACCATTATCAGTGCCTAAGTGGAAGTGGGAGTGAGTGACAATGGATTTTGTGGCAAGACTACCTTTGACCCAAAGAAAGCATGATGCAATCTGGATGATAGTTGATAGGATGATGAAGTCAGCTCATTTCTTCCAGTTAGGATGGACTACTAACTTGATAGGCTGGCAAGCTATTACATTAGTGAGATTGTGAGATTACATGGAATCCTAGTTTTATTGCAATCAAACCAAGAACCCAAATTTACATCAAAGTTTTAGAAGAGTTTTACATGATGCATTTGGTACCCGATTGCATTTTAGTACTACTTTTCATCCACGGACATATGAACAGTCATAGAGAGTGATATAGATTTTAGAGGATATGTTGAGGAGCTGTGTTATTGATTTCACAGGGAGCTAGGATAGACATTTGCCATTGATTGAGTTCACTGATAACAACAACTATTAGTCTATCATTAGGATGGCACCTTATGAGGCCTTACACGGTAGAAAGTGCAAGACACCATTATGTTGGATGAGGTTGGAGAAGGTAAGCTAGTAGGTCCTGATTTTATCAAATAAATAGAAGAGAAAGAGAAAGTAATTCAGAATAAGTTAAAAACAGCTTCAGACCAATAGAAATCATACTTATACTTAAAGAGGAAGGATATAAAGTTTAGTGTAGGAAACAAGGTGTTCCTGAAGATGTCTCCATGGAAGAAGATTTTGAGATTTGGTTGAAAAGGAAAGTTGAGTCCTCGCTTCATCAGACCATATGAGGTAAGAGAAAGAGCGGGACCGATGGCCTATAGACTAGTTTTATCACTCAAGTTGGATAAGATACATAACATCTTTCATGTCTCGATGCTTCAGAGGTATAGATCTGATCATCTCATGTTTTATCAGTGGAGTCCATCAAGGTGAATCTAGATCTAACTTATAAAGAGGAACTAATGGTGATCTTGGCATGAGAGGTAAAGGAGTTGAGAAACAAAAAGGTGTCATTACTTAAAGTTTTATAAAGAAATTATTCCACTGAGGAGGTGGAATGGGAGGGTGAGCAGACTATGCAGAGCCAGTATCCTCAACTATTTCACAGTTGATATAAGGTAGTTTCAATGACAAAATTCTTTTAAGGGGGAGAGAGTTGTAAAATTTGTATTTTTGCTAAAATAAAAATTAAATTAAATAAATAATTTGGAGAGATAAATAAAGTGTTGGAAGTAAGAAAATGTCAAATATTTGCGTGAAATACATTTAGGATATATATAACATATAAAGTCAAATGGTGAATAGTAAACATCAACTTGTTAATAGTAAAAGTTAAAAAGTAAAAAAATATTGGAAAAAAAATATTGGAAATTAAAATTAATTTTGAATGGAAAATGTAAAATTGAAATTTTAAAATAAAAAATTATTAATTAATTAAAATAATAAAATAATATACATATGGTTAATATGAGAAGAGAAAAAAGAAAGGTCAAAATTTTAAACATCTTCTTCTTCCTCTCCCTTCTCCTAGCTGAAATTTCCATGATGGACAAGGATGATTTTTGCTCATCCAAATACAAAATTTTAGAAGGATTTTCAAGTATTAAAGGGGCGCTTTGGTGGATTTTCAACCAATTGGCAAGCACGCAAAACTTTGAAGTTTTTTTTTGAAATATTTGAATGTGTAAAATGGATTTTTTGATGGGTGATGAGATAATTTATTAAATTAGCATGTATGGTGTTATTTTGACATGAGAATGATGATTGTAAGATTAGATGATAAATTTGCTTTTTTTTGGTGTAAGTTTGGATGAAGAAGAAGGTGATTTAGGATTTGGATGGGAATTTGATAAAGATTTGACGTAGGATAAATTTAATTGACTAAATTATGTTAAAATATGATTTTGAAGTTATAATTGAACTTAAAATATGAATTATGATTTGTTAGAATAGATTTCTAGAATTAAAGTGGGGTTAGGGCACTGTGAGCGGGGATTTTAGCCCCTCTTCCATGTGGAATGATTCTTACAATTTTTTTGCTGTTAGACTCAGAGCCTTAGAGAACACAAGCCTAAACCCAAAGAAAATGGAATCGCCACCCGAATAGGCTGGGAAAAAAAAGGGTGGATGACTTGATTCCTAAGGAATCCCTAACCCCTTAATGGGTTTAAAAAGTTAGGTACATATGGGGAAGGTGAGAATGACCCAGTACCCCCATAATACCCAGTTCATTGGAACTGCCCTCCTTTTCAGGTCTAGATATTATTAAATTCTTAAATATTATACAATCATCCATATTACATGCTAAAAAAATAATCATTGTATTAAAATTAGAACAAGTTCAAACAAAATAATAAATGGGCACCCATACTAGATGAAAACATGCCCTTACAACCATGTCCAACGTTCAAAACAAAGTAAAGTAGGACACCCACCAATTGGTAGATACATGTCCTTTACATCAATCCCGAAACTTAAAATAGCTTAAAGTACTTGGAACTTTAACTAATAAGGTACCGACTAAATGGAAATATACCTCTTACATTTTGAATCTAAAATAAACCAATAATAAAAGGCATTCAATCAACCATTGTAAATAAAAGTAAAACATTCATTACAAAATCATCCATCAAATAAATTAACCATCAATCATAAACATATAATAAATAAGCATTCATAAATAATTAATTCTAACATTAAATGTCATATTAAATAATAATTGTACAAACTAGGGTTTGCTTCACATGAATTAGGATTTTATGAAAATATGATTAATGTTTTAAGGCTTTAGGAAAACACAATTACGGTTTAGAATTTTAGGAAAATAAGATTAGGGTTTAGTGTTTTAGAAAAATAAGATTAGAGTTTAGGGTTTTAAAAATAAGATTAAGGGTCTTGTGAGCAGGGATTTTCTCCCCCACTCATATATGGAATGATTATTGCCACTTTGGCACTGTTAGGCTTAGGGCCTTAGAGAATACGGCCCTAAACCAGAAGAAAATGGAGTCGCCACCTGGACGGGCTTGGAAAAAGAAAGGGGTGGTTGACTCAATTCCTAAGGAATACCCAATCCCCAAATGGGTTCGAAAAGTTAGGTACGCGTAAGGAAGGTGAGAATGAGCCAGCACCTCCACGATGCCCGGTTCATTGGAATCGGCCTTCTTTTTAGGTCTATATATTAAAAAATTCTTAACTTATTACAATATCATCCATATTACATGCGACAATTAAAATAAAAAAAAACTCATTATATTAAAATCAAAGTAATGTTCAAAATGAAATAAAAAATAGGCACCCATACGAGGTGGAAATGTACCCTTCCAACCAGGCCCAATGTCTAAAACTAAATAAATAGAATAACACCAAAAAGGTGGAAATGTATCCTTTTGCATTAATCCAAAATCCTTAAATGATAAATTAAATTACATGATACAAATCGAGGCACCCACGAAGTGGAAACATGCCTTTTATAATCTCAAAATCTAAATAACCAATCAATTAAATTATTCAAGCATTTAAAAATGTAATAAAACATCCATCAAGACAAAAATATTAATTAACAATCAATTATACATTCAAATATCATATTAGACAATTAATATACAAACTAGGGTTTTAACTTAGGAATTAGGGTTTTTAGAGGATATGATTAGGGTTTCATGAAAATAAAAATTAGGGTTTTGATTTTTAGGGTTTAGGGTTATTGTCTTTCATGAAAGAAACAAAAGTTTAAGAATTTGCTTTGGGGTTTAGGAAAAACTATTTTCAGGACTTTTAGTATTTAAAAATTGATTTTAGAGGTTAGTATTAAAAAAATTATCTTAAGGTTAGTTTTGATATTGGAAATTTTTTAATAGTTGTGTGGTTTAAAAATAGTTTTAGAGTTTAAAGGTATTGAAAATTGATTTTAGGATTACTATGACTTAAAAACTTGTTTTAATAAATTTTTTTTAAAAAAGTTTAACAAAGTTTAATGGATGATAATCACAGAGATCAATTAACATCTGTATGAATCATGTTTAACTAAATTGATTATTGCATCATGGTTCAAGTAATGCTACTGGACATTTCATAAAAAGTGTAAAAAACCAAACAAAAACATTGAAACATAAACACAAATAAAATAATGGAATAAGATGAATGGATTATTGTAAATTTAAAACAAACTGAACCATGAATTGCAAACCTCCGTTATAGGCTCCAATAATATTTTACGTTGATCGAGCTTGCAAAATTTTGGTTGAACAGGATGAAGAAAATCATATAGTGCTGCCTTCTAATTTAATGATTTCTTATTTCTTCTCCATGTTTACTCAAGCTACTAGTTGCTATTTCTTTTTTTTACTGCCTATCCCTTATTGTCGTCCCCCTGCTGCTTGGTTTCACTCTGCATTTATAAGAGAATTTTAGGTTAAACTTAATAAATTCGTATTAGTTTCCTCTTTCAACACGGTTGTCTGAGGCATATCAACTTAAAATAATTTGAATTTGTGATAAAATGTGGCCATGTCGAATTAGATTCAAAACAAAAACACAACAATCTGGAATTAAAATCTTCTTAAGTCGACATGGACTAGGGTGCATATAAACTAGGGCTTTCCCTACTCGATATGGGTGTCAATGTTGAACTGGGAATGCCCCAGTTCGATATGGGGTGTCCATATCAAACTGGGGCATCTCCAGTTCAATATTGACACACCCATATCAAACTCTCCAGTTTAATATGGACACATCCATATTAAACTAGGAAGCCCCAGTTTGACATGGATGCCCATATCAGACTGGACATGCCCAATTCCACATTTACGACCCAATAGCGAACCAAAATGACTCCTAAACTATTTTTTTTAGGTTTAAAAACTATTTTTTGGACTAAGTTGGACTCGTTTAGGCCTTATAGCAATTGGACCAATAGAAATAAAAGCTTAAAATAGGTTTAAGCCATTAAGAACGGACCAATAGGTACTTAGGTCATCTTTAATTAGACCAAACTAAATTAGAACCAAAAGCGAGGGTTTAAAGTTTGCCCCATGCTTGAATGATCTTGAATTTATTCAAAGATTGACAAGCAACATGAGTTTGAGATAATTTTGGGCACGGATGAGTTTTGGACACAAGGTTGCATTGGTTTGGGTACTTGGACCCAAGATGTGATTAATTGGGGCTCTCGACCCTGATTGATTTAGGTTCTATACTCGGCTTGAGTTCTGGCCTCGAAAATGATATGGGTTTTGGACCCGAGCTGACTTGGGTTCTGGACCCGAATTGGTTTGGGTTATGGACATTAATTGGTTTGGGAACTTGACTCGATACTAAATTTGGGTTTTGGTACTTGACCCGATACTAGATTAGGGTACTCAACACAAAACTAGATTAGATTACTTTACTCGATAATGGATTAGGGTGCTTGACCCAAGACTAGATTTTGGGTTCTCGACCTGATACTGAATTTGGGTTTGGGTGCTTGACCTGAAACTAGATTAGGGTGCTTTACCCAAAATTGGATTAGGGTTCTCGACCAGAGACTGGATTAGGGTGCTTCACCTGAAACTAGATTAGGGTACTCAACCCAAGATTGGATTAGGGTGCGCGATAAGAGATTGGATTTGTATGCTCGACCTAAAATTGGATTATGATGCTCAATCCAAGACTGTATTAGGGTTCTAAACCCAGATTTAATTATGGTGCTCGAGTCGAAACTGGATTAGGGTGCTTGATCCTAAAATAGATTAGGTTGGTCAACCCAAAATTGGATTAGGGTTCTCGACCTGAAACTCGATTAGGGTGCTCGAACCAAGATTGTATTATGGTTATGGAATCAGGTTGGATTATGGTGCTTGATGGGAAACTAGATTCGGGCGCTCGATCCGAAACTATATTAGGGTGCTCGACCCAAAACTAGATTAGTGTTCTCAACCTGAAATTGGATTAGGGTGATCGACCCGAGATTGTGCTAGGGTGCTTGACCCGAGATTGAATCGGGGTGCTCAACTAAAATAAGATTAGGTGCTCGACCCAAATCTAGATTAGGGTTCTCAAACCAAGACTGTATTAGGGTTCTTGACCCAGATTGAATTAAGGTGCTCAACTCAAAATTAGTTTAGGGTGCTCGACCAAAAATTGGATTAGTGTTCTCGACCCAAGTCTTAAGCTCTTCTAGCTTGATCATCCTTTTGTCGTGTAAGAATTCTGGCTTTCTTCTACCCAATTAGTTCCTGTAAGCAGGGATTTTTTTCCCCACTCCCAGTGGAATGGTTTTTTAGACTTTGGCACTGTTTAGGCTTGGGGCCTTAGAGAACATGGGCCTAAGCCCGGAGAAAATAAAGTCACCACCCGGACAGGCTGGGAAAAAGAAAGGGGTCGATGACTCGATTCCTAAGGAATCCCCAACCTCTTAATGGGTTCGAAAAGTTGGGTACGTCTGTGGAAGGTGAGAAATGGCCCAGCACCCCCACAACACCCTGTTCATTGGAACCAGCCTCCTTTGCAGGTCTTAATTGTAACACCCCGATACCTTATATAAGTACTATACATATACCTGGTATACATACGGTAAGTATATAAAGTATAAGGATGTCACTTTTCGTTACCTTTTTAAAACCTGTAAAAGAATTCCAAACCATAATACATTAATTTAAATAACATTTACCAAATCATTATCTTTATCAAAACTTCATTTATACATATAATTACTTTCTCGTCATAAATACATCAATATAAAAGTTATACATGTATGCATTTCCCTCTAGTTGGTCTCGACAAACTTTTACTCTTCTCGTGGCATAACAAAAGACTTCATATCTTCCATCTATATACCTGCGCAAATAAACACCCGCGCTAAGCCCGAGAGCTTAGTAGTCCAAATATAAAATATAAACATATAGTATAGAAGTATTAACATATAATGATGTATAAATTCAAGGTATAATTAGTTCTTATCATATTTTATTTTCTTTTTAATTGCATCTTTCATATATCTTAGCTAATTTCATATATGATGTACATATATACATAATAATATCACCAACCCTAATCCATCACCAATACTCAAAATCAATATATTAATACATCCACATTATATATATACCATACCAATCCTTATTGCAATACACACATTACATATCATACCAATCATTATTGCAATACACACATTACATATCATACCAATCATTAATGCAATATACACATTACATATCATACCAATCATTAATGCAATACACACATTACATATCATACCAATCATTAATCACATTTCCAATGAAGACAACCATTATTATCAACCACAATTCATTTACATATCACACTTCATAACATTATCTTATTCACAATTCACCAATCATGATTCATTATTAATACTCACAATCAATATTTCAATACTTGTATTTCACATTAGCAACAAAGACAGACTCGGGCCCAAAACACTAATATGTTATTCAGAGTTCAGAGTTCTGCATTGGTCCGTAATCACAATGATCAAGCCCGTAGGCAATATATCTCATGTCTCTATCCATGGATAGCGTAACAGACCCAGTCTCTTGGATCATCAACTCGGCTAAACTCGAGGAGATCCTCAACCCGGCTAGACTGTTACTACAATTCACATTTCACATTTTATCAAGTAACAGACCCAGTCTCTTGGATCTCAATTCATCTCAATGCAAAGAGATCCTCAACCCGGCAAGACTGTTACCTTTCATGTATTTCGCATCAATAATTTACATAGTGTAACAGACCCAGTCTCTTGGACCTCAGTTCACTCAAATTGAAGAGATCCTCAACCCGGCAAGACTGTTACATTTTCACATTCTCTAGGCATGCCGCCAAATCCAGAACTCTGAAAATTGAATCAACATATTAGACACAAAATCTTTTATTTTTCATTTCATTCTCAATTGAATTATCATAGCCAATAGCAATGGCTTAACATCTCATTTGAATCATCATAGTCAATCACATTGACTTCACAACATATCATATCTCAATCCATATGATACATATAACATTATTGATATAACATTTCAAAATATATTATTCATATAATACATTGCCATTCACAATGCATATAACATAACATTTCATCATTTCTCAAAACACACTAACACCATTCATTATTAGAACATTTATCATAACAAATTGCACATACCTTAAGAATGATCCTCATTTCTTTCTACCTTTCCATTTCATATTTCATCCTTTATATTTATATATATAAAATGATTTACATTCTTCATTTACATTCATAATATAATAGCTTATTTAACACTTTCATCCCAATGTGTAAATGTTCAAAGACATATAAGGATATACAATCAAATAGGGTTTATGCTTACCTTGTTAATGATCTTCACATCCTTCACATCATTATCATCACCTTAATCCAATTATATTAACAATATAGTAAACCACTTAACACATTTGCAAACAAATGTGTTAAGCCTCAAATCATGTAAGTAAATACAATCATATGTATTGGTACTTACCTCAAGAACTACTCCCGTCAATCTATACATTTCCTTTTTCCATGAATTCTCCACCTTTAGGTTAATGCAACACAATCTCTTCAAAACCTAATCCAAAGATCATTATTCATAGGTTTAGAATCATCTACATACATTTGATTAGGGCATTCTTTGTTTTAAACATGTTTAAAGTGTTTATGTTTAGGTTTAGGTACCATAATACCTTTGAAGAATCAAAGCCATGCTAAAAGAACAAAGAATAAAAACAATAATCATTACATTTGAGGGACACGGGCAGCCCACTTGAGGGACACGGCCAAGCTTGTGGCCGTGTCTCTCAACCACAATTGGCAGTAAGCAACACGGGCAAGGGACACGGCCAAGCTTGTGGCCGTGTCTCCCAAAACAAATTGGCAGTGGCAGACACTGGCATGGGACACGGCCGTGTCTCTCAAAAATCAACCCAACACGCCCAAAATTTCCATGTCTTGGGCGTGTCTCTCCATGCTTTTGGCCGTGTTACTCAAAACATACCCTAACCAAAAACCAACACTCTTCCAATTGCATTTACACACCCTTTTCACACAAAAACCTCATTCAAATGGATATAATCAATAACATAAACACATATCTTACATAATCAATTAAACCACACATTAACAATACAATTGAACATATACCATCTCAAAATCTTAAAACCAACATTCTTCTCCATCTTTCAAAATCAATATCCACCACTTCCAACAACAAAATCTATTTAAACTCTTAACTTAAAACCAATTTTAACACTTAAAAACACAACACAAACACATCTCATCATCAAACCAACAAACCCTAATTATCTTCAAAAGAATGAAAGGAATCAAAGAAAAGATCTTACCTTAGATGAAGTAATTACACAAATCTTTGATTCTCCCTTAAATTTTGAGCTTAGCATCTCAAGAACCTCTCTTAGCTCTTTCTTTCTCTTTGTCTATGGAGGAGCCGGCCACACATGAAGAGAAGAGGAAAAGATGAAGAAGCAAAGTCAAAATTTTCTTTTAATCTCCATCAAGAGTTCAATTCAAGCAATTAGCAAAACACCCTTTAATCATTTAACTAACCACTTGTCTCTTATATGCCCATACATGTAATTTCACATATCCCACAAAAATATCCTCTTGCATTGACTCTCCCTTTGACCAATTTATATGATATATATATCATCATATAAACAACATATACATTTCTCTCTAAACCCTCTTTTCTTTCCCAAAACACATATACATAAACCTTCTCTTCCCATTTCTTTTCTCTTCACATAACATATACATTCAATCCAACTTACAACAACAACATACTCCAAACTTCTAAGGCATACATGAGGATATTACAATTCTCTCCCCCTTAAATAATTTCGTCCCCGAAATTATCTAGTATAATCGTAATCCATTCATAATACCATACCATTTTAACTTCCATATGAAGTTAATTATACGTTTAAGTCATTATATCATCAAATCATATAGCTTCAACTCTCCTCTTAAAATCAACCACCTTCTTTAAATTCCATAACTCATCATTCTATATGCTTATACATCTTGTTACTTCCTTAATCAAACATTTAAAAGAACTCATTACATTTCTTGTTAATGTCTTTATACAAGAATCAGATCATTTTATAGTACACTTATACTCCATCTAATCTTTATATTTAATATATTTTATTCTTTCACTTTTTTGTAATTACTCTCTTAACTTTAACCTTAAAAACCATTGACTTATATCTGAACATTACTTATCCCTTCATTACAATCACTGTCTAAAAAGATATTTATCACCCTCAATAGATAACAAAATCCTAATTTTTCATAAATGGAGTTATTTCTTTAGCATGCTTTTCACTTAACTTACATATTAATACATTACCTTTCAACTGATTTTATAAATAACCAATCTTTTTCTTTTCTTATCATGATTTACAATTACTATAACTTCATTCATTCATCCAATCACACTTTAAAAATTTTACACCATATATATTACCATGTAAATAATTACACTCTTGGTACAACTATACACATTAAATTTCAATAATGATTCATAATCTTAGCCAATTCTAGATCCATTGATCTATTTGTCACATTATACCCATATTCCAATCTTGTTCAATTCCAACCAACGATTAATTTACTTAACTTATCATAAAATTTCATAATATTCATATATGTATATATATAACTTCATTCCACTAGGACAAACTTATATTAAATTTCTAATCTTTTCCGACCCATTTCCAGTCAAATCATCATGATAACAAGTCACTTTAAATTATCTTTTAATATACACATAATTTATTCTCTATCATCTTATTATAATTCCCCACCAATTCTCATAAACATTTTATACCATATTTACTATCTATAATTCATTCATTCAAACCTCGAGTTACATACCTTAAACATATTCATTATAACTTTCAGTCATATTCTATAATTTCTCCCTTTTTAATATCTCTTCTCATATCATATCGTTTTTATATTTATTTTGATTACCTTATTGTCATATCATCCATAACTCAAAACATTTCCATAATTTCTCTTTCCTCTCTTAATCTTCACAATTATTACCAAATTTTTAACATAAAATGATAAAGTACAACTTTATCCATCATAACTGTTAACTATACTACTCAAACAAAATTTTCAATCTCACCAAATCTGTATTGCAATCATTTTATCTAAGATCCAAATCCATAGATAACAGATTAACAAATCAAATATACTGAACAAAACACATGGCTTTAAGAGATTAATATTCAAGCCTGGGACTTTCAAATCAATACTGCTCTTCTCATAATTTTATTCTCAATCTATACAAATACAAGGCTAAGGTATATCTCAAGAATTACATATTCCTTCTTTGTATTTTTACCATATCAGAAGTTAACACATTCCAATTCTATTTCAAACCGATTTACACTCGAATAAATGATCTTTATCAACTTAATTCATATTTCAACAATATTACTATATACATATTCAGTCATATGCAGTTCCCTTACAATTTCTATTCGTCACTTCATTTCTAATCCATCTACAATCTCTTATAATATATATATATAGAACTTTCCATATGTGAATACCTTAAAATTCTAAATATCACATGATCATCACATTCAATGCTCATCATAACAATTTCCACTGTCCAATATTACTCAAGTCCCTTCCATAATCACTTCCACCACATAATCCATCTAGCTTTACACAATTCAAGACCTAATCTCTCTTAGGTCCACTAATACATACGACATCATTTCCATATCATAAATTCTATAATTATACCACATACATATTCGTAAATCACCTTCATAATAATTTTCACATTTTTATATATATATATATAGATATCGTAATTTCATTCATATTGAAAAACTCAGTTCACAAATCATATACATGTATACACTTAATTATATGCTCTTATTTTATTTCCCTTTTTCATACATTCAATACAAATTTAATGTTTATCACTTTCTTTTAAACATTGCCATTCTCATTCTTCCAATGTGATGTAAAGTATTTATTCACACTACAATGTATATATATATATATATATATATATATATTCTGACTATACTAACATTTCACATTCATCTTGATCATATTCCCAATGTGACATCTCTTTCACTTTTGTCTTTAAAAACATTTAATATACTTCTCTAACCATCTTTACTCTTTGCAGTTAAAATGACTTAAAATAACTCATTTTCATTTGCTTATCCATTTCCCTTTATTACTTTAAAACAATTTCTCATACTATCAATCACATTACTCAATTCATAATGCTTTAATATGAAATATTAGTCATTTCACCTAACTCATGTATTGAATATACATTAAACCATCAATATCCCAATAATCTTTATCAAATTCCACTAAAACTTTAACTTCTCAATTTACTACTTCGTTTAAGCTTCAATTTGCCAAACTCATCTTTTCTAATATCACTTTAAAAACATCTTACAAATATATATCACAAAGCAATATTAAAACATATAATTTCCACAATCATAAAGCTCACTTTTAAAAAAAAATCTCAAATATCACATATTATCACCATTATCATGAGCTTTCACAATATCCAAGCATCTCACATTTCTAACATTGAATTTACTATGCTCGCATTAAAATAACAATATCAACTTATTTTCTTACTTAACCAATATCATCTCTTTTTCCTTTAAACAAAACCTTAACTTTATATATATATATATCCCAACTTTAAATAGTCACACTTTGTCTATAATAACCAACTCATTCAATATTCCACCATTCTTTCCTCATTTTAGTAACATAACTTTCAATAATAACAATCCAGCAATATTTTCTCTGTCTAATAACCCCAACATAAACCTTATTATAAAGAGGTTCAAAGTGTAGAAGAAAGAGTACATACTCTTATCTTAATTTATTTTCAACTCATTTTCAACTTTATTCTCTTTATGTTTGAATTCATATTATGTCCTACATAATATTGCTCATAAACATCAACATTACATTCCATGTTGCACACAACATGACATTTTCATATGCATCATCAATATACATATATCACATTACATTTCACAATTAGTTTCTCATAATCAATTAGGCACTATGCCTCAATTATAATTCATTTCCAACATCATTGCCAACAATCATGGTTTCTCATCACATCAAAATGGTATACACATATATCATCAATTATGTTAAACATCTCATATAACACAAATATTCTACAATTCATATAATGCCACATCCGAGACCAACCTAGGTGCATATGCACGTATTACAAATTTCATTTCAAATTTTTTTTTTTCACTTAGGCCGAGAATCTCGAACCTAAGCTCTGATACCAAAACAATTGTAACACCCCGATACCTTATATAAGTACTATACATATACCTGGTATACATACGGTAAGTATATAAAGTATAAGGATGTCACTTTTCGTTACCTTTTTAAAACCTGTAAAAGAATTCCAAACCATAATACATTAATTTAAATAACATTTACCAAATCATTATCTTTATCAAAACTTCATTTATACATATAATTACTTTCTCGTCATAAATACATCAATATAAAAGTTATACATGTATGCATTTCCCTCTAGTTGGTCTCGACAAACTTTTACTCTTCTCGTGGCATAACAAAAGACTTCATATCTTCCATCTATATACCTGCGCAAATAAACACCCGCGCTAAGCCCGAGAGCTTAGTAGTCCAAATATAAAATATAAACATATAGTATAGAAGTATTAACATATAATGATGTATAAATTCAAGGTATAATTAGTTCTTATCATATTTTATTTTCTTTTTAATTGCATCTTTCATATATCTTAGCTAATTTCATATATGATGTACATATATACATAATAATATCACCAACCCTAATCCATCACCAATACTCAAAATCAATATATTAATACATCCACATTATATATATACCATACCAATCCTTATTGCAATACACACATTACATATCATACCAATCATTATTGCAATACACACATTACATATCATACCAATCATTAATGCAATACACACATTACATATCATACCAATCATTAATGCAATACACACATTACATATCATACCAATCATTAATCACATTTCCAATGAAGACAACCATTATTATCAACCACAATTCATTTACATATCACACTTCATAACATTATCTTATTCACAATTCACCAATCATGATTCATTATTAATACTCACAATCAATATTTCAATACTTGTATTTCACATTAGCAACAAAGACAGACTCGGGCCCAAAACACTAATATGTTATTCAGAGTTCAGAGTTCTGCATTGGTCCGTAATCACAATGATCAAGCCCGTAGGCAATATATCTCATGTCTCTATCCATGGATAGCGTAACAGACCCAGTCTCTTGGATCATCAACTCGGCTAAACTCGAGGAGATCCTCAACCCGGCTAGACTGTTACTACAATTCACATTTCACATTTTATCAAGTAACAGACCCAGTCTCTTGGATCTCAATTCATCTCAATGCAAAGAGATCCTCAACCCGGCAAGACTGTTACCTTTCATGTATTTCGCATCAATAATTTACATAGTGTAACAGACCCAGTCTCTTGGACCTCAGTTCACTCAAATTGAAGAGATCCTCAACCCGGCAAGACTGTTACATTTTCACATTCTCTAGGCATGCCGCCAAATCCAGAACTCTGAAAATTGAATCAACATATTAGACACAAAATCTTTTATTTTTCATTTCATTCTCAATTGAATTATCATAGCCAATAGCAATGGCTTAACATCTCATTTGAATCATCATAGTCAATCACATTGACTTCACAACATATCATATCTCAATCCATATGATACATATAACATTATTGATATAACATTTCAAAATATATTATTCATATAATACATTGCCATTCACAATGCATATAACATAACATTTCATCATTTCTCAAAACACACTAACACCATTCATTATTAGAACATTTATCATAACAAATTGCACATACCTTAAGAATGATCCTCATTTCTTTCTACCTTTCCATTTCATATTTCATCCTTTATATTTATATATATAAAATGATTTACATTCTTCATTTACATTCATAATATAATAGCTTATTTAACACTTTCATCCCAATGTGTAAATGTTCAAAGACATATAAGGATATACAATCAAATAGGGTTTATGCTTACCTTGTTAATGATCTTCACATCCTTCACATCATTATCATCACCTTAATCCAATTATATTAACAATATAGTAAACCACTTAACACATTTGCAAACAAATGTGTTAAGCCTCAAATCATATAAGTAAATACAATCATATGTATTGGTACTTACCTCAAGAACTACTCCCATCAATCTATACATTTCCTTTTTCCAAGAATTCTCCACCTTTAGGTTAATGCAACACAATCTCTTCAAAACCTAATCCAAAGATCATTATTCATAGGTTTAGAATCATCTACATACATTTGATTAGGGCATTCTTTGTTTTAAACATGTTTAAAGTGTTTATGTTTAGGTTTAGGTACCATAATACCTTTGAAGAATCAAAGCCATGCTAAAAGAACAAAGAATAAAAACAATAATCATTACATTTGAGGGACACGAGCAGCCCACTTGAGGGACACGGCCAAGCTTGTGGCCGTGTCTCTCAACCACAATTGGCAGTAAGCAACACGGGCAAGGGACACGGCCAAGCTTGTGGCCGTGTCTCCCAAAACAAATTGGCAGTGGCAGACACTGGCATGGGACACGGCCGTGTCTCTCAAAAATCAACCCAACACGCCCAAAATTTCCATGTCTTGGCCGTGTCTCTCCATGCTTTTGGCCGTGTTACTCAAAACATACCCTAACCAAAAACCAACACTCTTCCAATTGCATTTACACACCCTTTTCACACAAAAACCTCATTCAAATGGATATAATCAATAACATAAACACATATCTTACATAATCAATTAAACCACACATTAACAATACAATTGAACATATACCATCTCAAAATCTTAAAACCAACATTCTTCTCCATCTTTCAAAATCAATATCCACCACTTCCAACAACAAAATCTCTTTAAACTCTTAACTTAAAACCAATTTTAACACTTAAAAACACAACACAAACACATCTCATCATCAAACCAACAAACCCTAATTATCTTCAAAAGAATGAAAGGAATCAAAGAAAAGATCTTACCTTAGATGAAGTAATTACACAAATCTTTGATTCTCCCTTAAATTTTGAGCTTAGCATCTCAAGAACCTCTCTTAGCTCTTTCTTTCTCTTTGTCTATGGAGGAGCCGGCCACACATGAAGAGAAGAGGAAAAGATGAAGAAGCAAAGTCAAAATTTTCTTTTAATCTCCACCAAGAGTTCAATTCAAGCAATTACCAAAACACCCTTTAATCATTTAACTAACCACTTGTCTCTTATATGCCCATACATGTAATTTCACATATCCCACAAAAATATCCTCTTGCATTGACTCTCCCTTTGACCAATTTATATGATATATATATCATCATATAAACAACATATACATTTCTCTCTAAACCCTCTTTTCTTTCCCAAAAACATATACATAAACCTTCTCTTCCCATTTCTTTTCTCTTCACATAACATATACATTCAATCCAACTTACAACAACAACATACTCCAAACTTCTAAGGCATACATGAGGATATTACATTAATATTATGAAATTCTTAAATATAACAATATTATCCATACTACATGCAACAATTAAAATAAAGCATCATCATATTAAAATCAAAGCAATGTCCAAACAAAGCAAATAAATTGACACCCATCCGAGGATGAAAACATGTCCTTACATCATCCATGTCTAAAACTAAATGGGACACCCACCAAAAGGTGGAAACATGTCCTTTACATTAATACCAAAATATAAAAGCAATTTTAATTACATGATAATTAATTAATGAGGTATCTAATAATGGAAACATACCTTTTACAATTTTAATATCAAAATAAACAAATAATAATAATAAAGAAATCATCCATCCCTGATAAATTCAATAAATCAAGCATTGAAATTAAATAAATCAATCATCAAAACATATAATAAACTACATAATCAAATCTAAAATTAAATAAAGCAAATAAAGATACAAATTTAGGTTTATGTCTCAATTTAGGGTACTTTAATTAACATTTAGGGTTTTGGGATTTTGTAATTATTATATTTATTATTTAGGCTACTGTGTGGGTTTTTGGAATAATGGAATTGATTAGGGTTTTATAATTTTAAGAAAGCAGTAAGGTTTTTGGTTAATCAAATTAGGGTTTAGGGCTAACATCATGAATTTAGGATTTTGGATCCTTAAGATATTAGGGTTTAGGGCTCACTATTTTAAATTAGGGTTAGGGTTTCTAAGAAAACTAACACTATCATATTTATTTTTGAAAGAAGAAGCTACTCTGAAGATTTTGGAAAATTGATTTAATTAGTGTTTGGGACTAACATCATGAAATAAGGTTTCTAGGGTTTTTAAATATGAAATATGGCTTACTGCTATTAAGGTTTACTATAATGATTAGGGTTTGAGAAAATAGACTATTGTTTTGAGTTATTTAAAAATATGTGATTGAGATTTTTATAATTAAGCTACTAGATGAAATCATATTTTGATAAATAAACTACTATGATCACTGTATATTTGCATATAAATTAAAAGTCAAAAGAATGAACTTTAAATGAAGAAAGTTTGATAGATGAAACAATAATAAGTTATCTCAATATAAATTTAAATGAATAAAGTTAGAAAGACACACCTCTATTTGTTGCTCCACCAAAATAGTTTTAAAAAAAATTTGTATGAGCTTTGATAAAGACAATGATTACACTGCCTTTGTATTTGTTGGTTGAATTGAGAACAAGACAGTGAGTTAAGCCACTGCATTATTGATTGCTTTTCTGCTTGATATTTTAGATTCGTTGCCTTCTGTTCTATGTTGCTGTTTTGGATTTCTTCTTACTTGCTAGGGTTTGTTGAAAGACCCAAAACTTTCCAACTCTCCTTAGAAAATCAAAGTCCAAAGTTTCTTCCAATAATTGCCTTCCTCTAGGGTTTTTCTCTCTACTCTTCCCCTTCCTTAGGGTTTTCTCCATTCCCTTCTGTCTCTATGGTTTTCTATCTCCATTTTCTTTTTTTTTTCTTTTTTTTAATGTGGTATTTATAAGAAAAAATAAAAGACCTAATCCTATTTTAATAAGGAAATACTAACTATTTAGGAAAAACTACAAAATCAGGAAAAACAAGGTTTGGTCAAAAATTGTTTCGAGAATCGGTGGCAGCCTAGCTGGGCAAACTAGTTCATTGTAGAACTAGGAAAGTCCAGCTGCAGCGAATGTCACAGTGCCCAATTCACTGCAGAAATTATCTGCAGGCGAATTGCCCTGCCGCTTGGCAGCGTTGCCTCGCGTTGCTCGCCCATCCGTCTGATTTTTTATTTTTTATTTTTTTATATTTTTTAGATTTTTTTAATAAAAATAACTATTATTAGTAATTAAAATATTATTAAAATAAATAAAATGCCACAAAAAATATTTTAGACTATCGGATTTGACTGGGTCAAAAATTAAGGGTCTACAGTTCCATTCTTCAATGGATTTTGCTAACCTTCTATCATCTGAGAGTTCTTACTTTCTTCTAGCCAAACAATTTTAGCTCTTCTAGCCAAACTGATATTCTATCAGTTGGGGGATCTGGCTTTCTTCTTTGTTTTTGCTTTTACAAAAAAATTATCTATTTTTCAGCTAGCCCTCATATCCTATCTTTTCCCCCTGCATGGCAAAATATTTAAAGTGAGTTTGAAAATATTTTATATATGCATAAAATCAAGAACTAAAAAGAGAAAGTTTTGCCTCTTGTATAGGATCAAACCAATGAGTTTGTTCCCATGTAGGCTTTAATTGATGTTTTCATTTTGTTTAGTTCTTTGCATAAGCATGCATCTCCATTTTTGCAAAGTGTTGGATCTTTCTCAAGCAATGGGATTTCCATACCCCTGGCTCCATATTTGCTTCATGTTTGCTTCATAGAGTATTACTATTTACTTTGATAAAGAATAGATAATGCAGGGTAAAAAAATGCGATGTGCTATGCTCATGTATGCATGATATGCATGGGTGATACTTATAATGATTCTACTGACTCATAGACAAAGGTGGTCAGCTAAAGTGCCTCCATGGATTCCTTCCAGATGCTCATTTAGGTCTTGCAATAAAGTGGCAAAAGACTTTACATTTATGGTTTTTAAGATATTGAAAACATGAGTGGTCGGGCCCAAGTAGTATAGAGATACAACCATTTCAAACTATGATTCTATATATTAGTCGGTAGATTCTTCATGACATGACCTTGCAAGTGATCCTTTAATTAGCCCTCTTTTGTCCATTATGCCCTTTGAAATTTGATAATGCAACATACTTCCTTTAACTTAAAAGTTTATATAATTAGAAAACATTTTTTTAAATCAAATGTTGCCTTTGTCAAATCAGTGTCAATTTACCTCAAGACTCGACTTTTCCAAATTAATATATCTATAATATGACAACCCTAGTTACCATACTAAACTCAAGAATCAATTCTATTTGAGCAAGAACTATTGCACTTAAGATAAGCACATTGTAATATCCCAGAATAGACCCTAAGAGTTTTGGAGTTAATGTTGTTGCATTTGTATTTAATGTATATGTATGTATGGGAAATATAAAGATAATATATTTATAAGACATATACATATACATCACATATACATGGGATATAAAATGGTGTAGGAAAGTGAGTTGTGTATATATATTTGTATAATTAGTTAATAATAATAATAATGATAATAAGGACAAAAAGAAAAGAGAAGAAGAAAGTCAAAAGTTGGAAAATTATGTGTGGTGGAGGTTATTTGAGAAATATTAAGTATTATTATTATTATTATTATTATTATTATTATATATATATATATGAGAGAAACGAAAGAAAGAACGAGAACGTTCTTTCTTCCTCTGATTCTTCTTTTCCTTTGTAAACGAGAGAGAGAGAGAGAGAGAGAAGCTAGAAAGAGAAAGATGATTTTGCTTCTAGTTACACCAAAGATTAAGGATATCAAGATGTTTGCAAGTGGATATTGAAGATTTAGCAAGCTATTCAAGTAAGTACTCCCTTTTGAGTTGATTTTATTGATTATATGTATAAATCTAAATTCTTATCTTCTTGTTTTGAATTCTTGTGGATTGAGGTTATGTTTGGTATAATTAGTGTGTAAAGTGAAGATAATGAAAGAGTGAAGTATGTAAAGATGTTGAATTGATATTTAAGTGATGATAAGTTGAGAAAATTGTGAGGTAAATGATGAAATGTTGAGGTTGGGTTTGGGTTAGATGAATTTGGAAGTGTTTGGCCTTTAATTCATTGAAGAACACGGCCAAGTCATGAGAGACACGGCCAAGTTAGGGCAAACTCGGCCGTGTTGGATGATTTTTGGAGAGACACGGCCGTGTCCCTTGCCCGTGTCTGCTACTGGATTGTTGTGTTGAGAGACACGGCCACTGGCTTGGCCGTGTCCACTACCCGTGTTTGCTACTGCTTGAATTGGATTGAGAGACACGGCCACTGGCTTGGCCGTGTCCTTTGACCGTGTTTGCTACTGGATGTTTGGATTGAGAGACACGGCCACAAGCTTGGCCGTGTCCCTTGAGGGTGTTAGCTTGGGTGTTTGTTATTTGTTCTTCATACATTGTTGGATCTTCAGAGGTCTTTTATACCTAAACACACTTAAAATAATAATGATCCAACCAAATGTATATAGAAGATTCTATATTCATGTATAATGTAAATTGTTTTGTATATAACAATGATGATATAGGAAATGTGGAAGATATAATGATCATGGAAAAAGGTATGTGCAATGCCATTGATTATGTATTGTTGAGTGATGAATTGATCAATGTGATATGATGATAACAATGATGTTTAAGATACTATATGAACAATGTTATGTTTTATGTATTGTGAACTTTGTAAATTGTAATGTGTTATGTGAAAGATGTGATGTTGTGATGAAAGATGAAATGAGAATTGAAATCAAATGAAATGAGAAGCCATTGTCATTGGCTATGATGATTCAAATGAAATATGAAGCCATTGTCATTGGCTATTATAACACAAATGTGATGTAAAGCCATTGTGATTGGCTATGATGATTCAATTGTGATAAATGAGGCATGTTTGCCTAGATTATGATTCAATTGAGAATGAGATGGATAATGAAATAATAAATGAATTGTGTAACTAATGTGTTATTCAATTTCAGAGTTCTGGGTTTGGAGGCATGCCTATAAAATGAAAGGTAACAGTCTTGCCGGGTTGAGGATCTCTTTAATTTGAGATGAAATGAGGTCCAAGAGACTGGGTCTGTTACACTATGATAATTATGATTATGAGATATATAATTGGTAACAGTCTTGCCGGGTTGAGGATCTCCTCGAGGTTAGTCGAGTTGATGGTCCAAGAGACTGGGTCTGTTACAGGTAACAGTCTTGCCGGGTTGAGGATCTCCTCATGTGGAGTTGATGGTCCAAGAGACTGGGTCTGTTACACTATCCATGGATAGAGTTATTGATACATGATGCCTACGGGCTTGATTATTGTGATTATGAACCAAAGCAGTAACTCTGAACTTTGAATAACATATTAGTGTGTTGTTTGGGCCCGAGTCTGTCTTTGTTGTCAATGTGATATTCAAATGTTGAAATAAATGAGTAATGAGATCTATAACTGCCTTTATTGGAAGTATGATTCATGTCTGATGAATTGTGGATAAAATAATGTTATAAAGTATGATTTTGCAATATGTGCATTGATGTATTGAAGGTGAATATGTTTGAGGGACTTTGTTGATATATGATTTTATAAAAATATAGTATGATGTGTAGAATATATATATGAATAAGGAATGTGTGAGAATTGCTTTCATAAAGGTGTTGAATAGGTCGTTGAATGGTATTTTGGTTGAAATGATGTATGTTTATATGCATATGAGATAGAAAGGGAAAGTACTGTGTTGTAAAGGCTTTATATAATTATGTATAATAATTGTGAAATTAGTGGGAACATATGAAGAATGCATTGAGAAAGGAAAACGTGGTAAGAGAACCATAAAACATAATGCTAAAAATATAAGGTATGATTCTTATGGTAAAATGTGTTTTAGTATTTATTTGTACTACTAAGCTTTCGGGCTTAGCGCGGATGTTTAATCGTGCAGGTATGTATGCGGTTGATCGGGAAGTCTAGCTGTTATGCCACGAGAAGGGTAAGGGTGTCTCGAGACCAACTAGAAGGTGATGCATACATGTGTAATTTTAAATTATATTGTATTTTTGAGTTAATATATATATTCATATGGATGAATGAAGTTTTGATAAATAAGAATACTGACTTTTATAAATGTGTTTCAAATTAATGTATAATTTGATGAACTTGGATAAAGGTTTTTTTTTAAATTGAATCTAAAAGTAACATTCTTATACTTTATATACGTATTGTATGTATACTAGGTATATGTATAGTACTTATATGGAGTATCAGGGTGTTACAATTATTTTGGTATCAGAGCTTAGGTTCAAGATTCTCGGCCTAAGTAAAATTAAAAAGAGAAAGTTTTGAAAGGCCTAAAGAGAAGTAAAAAGGAAAAGTTTTGAAATGCAATTGGTAATACATGCATATGCATTCACACCTAGTTTGGTCTCGGACGTGGCATTATATGAGTTGTAGAATATTTGTGTTATAAAAGATGTTCAAAATAGTTGATGATATATGTATATACTATTTTGGATGTAATGAGAAATCATGATTGTTGGCAATGATGTTAGAAATGAATTATAATTGAGGCATAGTATCTAATTGATTATGGGAAACGAATGGTGAAATGTAATGTAATGTGATGTATGTATATTGATGATGCATATGAAAAATGTCATGTTGTGTGCAACATGGAATGTAATGTTGATGTTTATGAGCAATATTATGTAGGACATAATGTGAATTGAAACATACAAAAAAAAAGGAGAATAAAGTTGAAAATGAGTTGAAATCAAATCAAGATAAGAGTATGTACTCTTTCTTCTACACTTTGAACTTCCTTAGAATAAAGTTTATGTGGTCAGCTAATGTTGAGTTTGCTAGACAGAGGAATTAATGTTGAATTTGTTAATATCGAAAGTTATATTATTAATGAGGAGAGTGTGGTGGAATATTGAATGAGTTGATTAGTAGAGACAAAGTGTGATTATGTAAAGTTGGGATATATATATACAGTTAAGGTTTTGTTTAAAGGAAAAAGAGATGATATTGGTTAAGTAAGAATATAAATTGGTATCGTGATTATATTGTAAATAATGTGAATTTAATGTTAAAAATGTGAGATGCTTTGATATTATGAAAGCTCATGGTAATGATGATAATATGTGATATTTGAGATTTTGAAATGAGCTTGGTAATTGTGAAAAGTATATATTTTGATATTGCTTTGTGATATATATACGTAAGATGTTTTTAAAGTGATATTAAGAAAAGATGAGTTTGGTAAATTGAAGTTTAAGCAAAGTAGTAAGTTGAAAAGTTAAAGTTTTAGTGGAATTTGATAAAGATTATTTGGATATTGATAGTTTAATGTATATTCAATACATGAGCTAGGTGGAATGACTAGTATTGCATATGAAAGTATTATGAATTGAGTAATGTGATTAATGGTATGAGAATTTGTTTTGAAATAATTAAGAAAGTGAGTAAGCAAATGAAAATGAGTTATTTTAAGTCATTTGAGTGGAAAGAGTAAAAATGGATATGAAGGTATATTAAACACTTTTAAAGACAAAAGTGAAAGAGATGTCACATAAGGATTCTGAATGAGATGTATGTGAAATGTTATTATGGTTAGAATATATATATATATATTTTTGTTTGGAGGATAAATATTTTACATTATATTGAAGAAACGAGAATGATAGTGTTTGAAAGAAAGTAATAAACATTAAATTTGTATGGAATGTATGACAAAAGAAAATAGAATAAGAGCATATAATTA
This sequence comes from Garcia nutans, assembly GCA_947685225.1. Taxonomy (NCBI): domain Eukaryota; kingdom Viridiplantae; phylum Streptophyta; class Magnoliopsida; order Malpighiales; family Euphorbiaceae; genus Garcia; species Garcia nutans. The sequence goes on along the minus strand of CANTUV010000003.1, from coordinate 5,190,034 downwards.
AGTGTATACATGTATATGCTATGTGAATTGAGTTTTTCAATATGAATGAAATTATGAGATATAAACAAGTGTGTGAATCACATTATGAAGGTGACTTATGAATATGTATGTGGTATTATTATAGAATTAGTGTTATGGAAATGATGTTGTATGTATGAGTGGACCTAAGAGAGATTAGGTCTTGAACTGTGCAAAGTTAGATGGATTATGTGATGATAGTAAGTATGAAATGGACTTGAGTAATAGTGGACAGTGGAAACTATTATGATTGAATATGTATATAGTAATAGTGCTGAAGCATGAATTAAGTTGATAAGGATCATATAAGTGAGTGCAAATTGGCTGAAACGGAGTTGGAATGTGTTAATTTCTGTTATACTAAAAATGTAAAGAAGGACTATATAAATCTTATAATACACTTTAGCTTTGTATGTGTAAAGATTGAGAATAGAATTATATAAAGAACAGTATTGATTTGAAAGTCCCGGGCTTGAACATTAATCTCTTAAAGCTATGTGTTCTGTTCAGTATATTTGATCGGTTAATTTGTTATCCATGGATTTGGGTCTTGGATAAAATGATTGTAATACAGATTTGATGAGATTGAGATTATGGTTGAGGAGTGTAGTTAAAATTTATGATGGATAAAGTTGTATCTTATTATTTTATTGTTAAGAACTTGGTTACAACTGTGAATAATATGACAAAAAGGTAAACAAAATAAATATACCAATGATAGGAAATGTGAAGAGATATTAAGAAGGGAGAAATTATAATATATGAATGAAAGTTATACTGAATATGTTTATGGTATGTAACTTAAGGTTTAAAGGAATGAACTCAAGATTTGAGTGAATGAGTTATAGATATAACGTATGATATTGACTGAAAATGGATTGAAGGAGATTAGAAATTGAATATAAGTTTTCTCTAATGGAATTAAGTTATATGTATATATATAAAAATTGTGAAATTTTGTGAAAGGTTAGATTAATTAATCGTTGATTGGATGTGAACAAGATTAGAACGTGGGTATATTGTGATAGATGGATCAATTGATCTGGATTTGGCTAAGATTATGAATCATCATTGAGATTCAATATGTATATTTATACCAAGGGTACAATTATTTACGTGATAATGTATATGATGTAAAATTTTAAAGTGTGATTGGACATGAATAAATGGAATTAGAGTAGTTGTTAATCATGATAAAAAGGGAAAAGATTGGTTATTTATCAAATAAGTAAAAAAGGTAATGTATTAATATGTAAGTTAAGTGAAAAACATGCTAAAGAAGTAACTCCATGTGTGAAAAATAAGGATCTTGTTATCCATTGAGGTTTGATAAATGTTTATTTAGACAGTGATTGTAATGACAAGATAAGCAATAGTATGATATAATTCAAAAAAATTTCCAAGGTTAAAGTTGATTATCTATAAAGAGATGAAGTGATATATCTTGAATGTAATAGATGAATGGAATATATAGATTATAAGATGAGTTGATTAGTGTATAAAAGAAAATTCATTGGGAATGTAATGAGCTATCTTGGTTGCTCTGTTGAGAAAGTTATAAGATAAAAATAGATATATAATGATAAGTTATGATTGACTAAAAGGGGGAGAGTAAATGTTATGTAAGTTGATAAATTAAGATGGTGATTTTTTCCAAATGGGTTGTTAGTGTGCTAGATAATTTCGAGGACGAAATTATTTAAGGGGGAGAGAATTGTAATATCCCGGAATAGACCCTAAGAGTTTTGGAGTTAATGTTGTTGCATTTGGATTTAATGTATATGTATGTATGGGAAATATAAAGATAATATATATATAAGACATATACATATACATCACATATACATGGGATATAAAATGGTGTAGGAAAGTGAGTTGTGTATATATATTTGTATAATTAGTTAATAATAATAATAATGATAATAAGGACAAAAAGAAAAGAGAAGAAGAAAGTCAAAAGTTGGAAAATTATGTGTGGTGGAGGTTATTTGAGAAATATTAAGTATTATTATTATTATTATTATTATTATTATTATTATATATATATATATGAGAGAAACGAAAGAAAGAACGAGAACGTTCTTTCTTCCTCTGATTCTTCTTTTCCTTTGTAAACGAGAGAGAGAGAGAGAGAGAGAAGCTAGAAAGAGAAAGATGATTTTGCTTCTAGTTACACCAAAGATTAAGGATATCAAGATGTTTGCAAGTGGATATTGAAGATTTAGCAAGCTATTCAAGTAAGTACTCCCTTTTGAGTTGATTTTATTGATTATATGTATATATCTAAATTCTTATCTTCTTGTTTTGAATTCTTGTGGATTGAGGTTATGTTTGGTATAATTAGTGTGTAAAGTGAAGATAATGAAAGAGTGAAGTATGTAAAGATGTTGAATTGATATTTAAGTGATGATAAGTTGAGAAAATTGTGAGGTAAATGATGAAATGTTGAGGTTGGGTTTGGGTTAGATGAATTTGGAAGTGTTTGGCCTTTAATTCATTGAAGAACACGGCCAAGTCATGAGAGACATGGCCAAGTTAGGGCAAACTCGGCCGTGTTGGATGATTTTTGGAGAGACACGGCCGTGTCCCTTGCCCGTGTCTGCTACTGGATTGTTGTGTTGAGAGACACGGCCACTGGCTTGGCCGTGTCCACTGCCCGTGTTTGCTACTGCTTGAATTGGATTGAGAGACACGGCCACTGGCTTGGCCGTGTCCTTTGACCGTGTTTGCTACTGGATGTTTGGATTGAGAGACACGGCCACAAGCTTGGCCGTGTCCCTTGAGGGTGTTAGCTTGGGTGTTTGTTATTTGTTCTTCATACATTGTTGGATCTTCAGAGGTCTTTTATAACTAAACACACTTAAAACAATAATGATCCAACCAAATGTATATAGAAGATTCTATATTCATGTATAATGTAAATTGTTTTGTATATAACAATGATGATATAGGAAATGTGGAAGATATAATGATCATGGAAAAAGATATGTGCAATGCCATTGATTATGTATTGTTGAGTGATGAATTGATCAATGTGATACGATGATAACAATGATGTTTAAGATACTATATGAACAATGTTATGTTTTATGTATTGTGAACTTTGTAAATTGTAATGTGTTATGTGAAAGATGTGATGTTGTGATGAAAGATGAAATGAGAATTGAAATCAAATGAAATGAGAAGCCATTGTCATTGGCTATGATGATTCAAATGAAATATGAAGCCATTGTCATTGGCTATTATAACACAAATGTGATGTAAAGCCATTGTGATTGGCTATGATGATTCAATTGTGATAAATGAGGCATGTTTGCCTAGATTATGATTCAATTGAGAATGAGATGGATAATGAAATAATAAATGAATTGTGTAACTAATGTGTTATTCAATTTCAGAGTTCTGGGTTTGGAGGCATGCCTATAAAATGAAAGGTAACAGTCTTGCCGGGTTGAGGATCTCTTTAATTTGAGATGAAATGAGGTCCAAGAGACTGGGTCTGTTACACTATGATAATTATGATTATGAGATATATAATTGGTAACAGTCTTGCCGGGTTGAGGATCTTCTCGAGGTTAGTCGAGTTGATGGTCCAAGAGACTGGGTCTGTTACAGGTAACAGTCTTGCAGGGTTGAGGATCTCCTCATGTGGAGTTGATGGTCCAAGAGACTGGGTCTGTTACACTATCCATGGATAGAGTTATTGATACATGATGCCTACGGGCTTGATTATTGTGATTATGAACCAAAGCAGTAACTCTGAACTTTGAATAACATATTAGTGTGTTGTTTGGGCCCGAGTCTGTCTTTTTTGTCAATGTGATATTCAAATGTTGAAATAAATGAGTAATGAGATCTATAACTGCCTTTATTGGAAGTATGATTCATGTCTGATGAATTGTGGATAAAATAATGTTATAAAGTATGATTTTGCAATATGTGCATTGATGTATTGAAGGTGAATATGTTTGAGGGACTTTGTTGATATATGATTTTATAAAAATATAGTATGATGTGTAGAATATATATATGAATAAGGAATGTGTGAGAATTGCTTTCATAAAGGTGTTGAATAGGTCGTTGAATGGTATTTTGGTTGAAATGATGTATGTTTATATGCATATGAGATAGAAAGGGAAAGTACTGTGTTGTAAAGGCTTTATATAATTATGTATAATAATTGTGAAATTAGTGGGAACATATGAAGAATGCATTGAGAAAGGAAAACGTGGTAAGAGAACCATAAAACATAATGCTAAAAATATAAGGTATGATTCTTATGGTAAAATGTGTTTTAGTATTTATTTGTACTACTAAGCTTTCGGGCTTAGCGCGGATGTTTAATCGCGCAGGTATGTATGCGGTTGATCGGGAAGTCTAGCTGTTATGCCACGAGAAGGGTAAGGGTGTCTCGAGACCAACTAGAAGGTGATGCATACATGTGTAATTTTAAATTATATTGTATTTTTGAGTTAATATATATATATTCATATGGATGAATGAAGTTTTGATAAATAAGAATACTGACTTTTGTAAATGTGTTTTAAATTAATGTATAATTTGATGAACTTGGATAAAGGTTTTTTTTTAAATTGAATCTAAAAGTAACATTCTTATACTTTATATACGTATTGTATGTATACTAGGTATATGTATAGTACTTATATGGAGTATCAGGGTGTTACACACATACACATTACTTGGCCAACGGTCTCGTTGAGTTTTAAATTTTTTCTATATCATATGCATGCTTATCAAAAAAATCTCCACTAATAGACTCTACCTATCAAAAGAGATCAACAGGTCTTTAATAGGCTTGAAATGGGGTCCGTAAGGGATATGGGTTAAATGAAGGCCATTTTCAAATTGGAGCTAATGTGATACTATGGACAAACCCTCACACTGCAAACTTCTTTGTTGGAACTGTATGCTGTTAGAAGCATTCTTAAATTCTGGGCACCATTTTCTCTTGCTAGGAATCAAGCTTCATAAAAAGATAGAGCTTGAATATTCTTTCATCTTTTTGGTATAAACTTGGATCTTTCCTTTTTTTGCCAAAAACTCAGGACCATTATTATGCCCTTTTTCCTTTGGAATATCATGACTTTCCAGATTGAGGACTTGGAGCAATGCTGGATGATCTTTCTCTTGTTTCTCTATTTTTCTAAATTGTATTCTTCTGATGCTTCAGGTAAGAAGAACTGTATTGGCTCTCTAAACCACTCTCTAGTGATTTTATTTTCTCTCTCTTTTTTCTTTTTTCTTTTTTCTTTTTTTTTCTTTTCCTTTTTTCTTTTGCTTTTTTTCTTTCTTCTTTCATCTTTTTTAATTTTTATTATTTTTGTTTGTCCTACTTGTATGGGAGTTGTCTTATTTGCACCATTCTGCACTTTTAACTATGGATGAGTGGATTAGAGTAAGTCTGCTTTAGTGACAATGGATCCTTTGGTACCTTGATAGATTTGAGATATTATGTCTAATTCAGGTAAACTTCAACTATCTTTATGGTCTTGATTGTACATCCTTTTGATCTTCTTTCTCATTTATTCTTTAGTGATCATCAAACTTGCCATAAGTATCACAACAACTCAGGATAGATTGTTAGGGTTTACAATTTAATAAAAGCAAGCTAAAAATCTTATGAAGGCTGAAAGGGATGACTAGGGATTGATATTTAATTGGGTGGATTCTAGTTGTTGGCTAATCAAATAATGCCTATATCATTTCTACTTTAAATAACCAAAGCTCAATTTCACCTTGAAAGTTTGTTAAAGCATATTATAAGATTGACTAGGACCTAGACAAAGGTAATTATGTAGGAGCCCTCTTTAAGTAAGCATACACAACTCAATGCTTTAGAATAATTCCCTCACCTAGTAAAATCATTTGAATTATAATGCTTAAATATACTAATTTATGATATCAAGCAAGATTCATCATTGGTTGAACACCAAAGTAAACAAAGATACTAATTTGATGAAAGTAATTTATTTAAAAAATCTTAAATTAAAAAATATAATTGTTCTAGAAAATATTAAAGATAAAATACAAAACAAAAACCAAATAAGCTAAGGAAAGTTTGTTAAGTATGAGTCGAGAAACACTTCAACTACATGGACATGTTAGGGCAAGGGCTAAAACTAGCAACCCCTTTCTCATCATTTTCTCCATCTACATATCGAAAAGATGTCAATACAGAACTTTCCATCAACCCTCCTTCTATCATGAAGGTCGCTGGTGATGGCACTCTTAAAAACATAGGCTATGGATTGCTTTTAGTGTTGGGTTTGTCCAGCTCGGGCTTACCACTGTCAATCAAATCTTGGATCTCATAACTTAATCAAGTGCATTTATTTGTATCATGCCCTTGCATTTGATGGAATTGACAAAAGGCCTTGGCATTAAAGTTTGGTGGCAGAGGATCATGTAGCAGTCGAGGAGCCAATGGGTGCAATGGTTTATTCTTCTATAACTTGTTGAAAACCTAAGACAAAGATTTCTCCAACTCTGAAAACTGTCTTCTATTTGCTTGGACAATAGTTGCATTGACATCCATTTCTTTTTTTGCGCTCTGACTGTTAGATTGATAACTTCCCCTATCCTTTCTTCTTCTAGAAAAATGATTATTCTCTATTTCCCATTCTTCTATTTGCAATTCAGCTTTGAGAAGGTCTTTGAAATTCCTAACAAGGGTATAGGACAGTCTCTCATGAAGGTTGGGCAGGACATCTCTCACTATCATTCTAATCTAGTCAGACTCGTTGGGCCTCTTTTTGAGAAGAGCAACTTTACTTCCCCACTCTTCACATAGTCAACAAAATTCTCATTCTGCTTTTGTCTGATTGACTCTACCTCCATTAGGGTAACTTCCAATTCCTCATTATACCCATACTACTGAATAAAGGCTTTGTATAGCAGATCCTAATCTTTTTGGGTGTTCTACACTAAGGTATTGAACCAGTTTTGCACAACAGGATCTAGTGAAAGCATGAAGTACCTTAGAGTTTGACCCTTAGTAGCTCGGGCAGACTGCATGGCAGTGATGTATTGCTTAACATGCAAGTGTGGAATTCCTGTCCCATTGTACTTAGCAAAAGCATGCATTTTGAATTTGTATGGGACCTCCTCATCTTGTTTAAATAGTTTTTCCACCTCTGACATTTCTTCATTTTTCAACTTCTCAAACTTCTTCTCCAAGTCCACAATCATCTTCTCCACATTAGAAGTCTCAGTCTTTTCAACAGTTGATTTCTCTATAATCTTTGGCTCCTTTTTCTTATCTTGAGGATCTTGAAAGTACTAAGCCCAATATTCATCATCATCCATAACCATCTTGTCATCATTAAAGGCTACTTCACCAACCTTAGCCTTTCCCTTGTCTTTCTTGGTACTAGTAGATGCTTCAACAATATTCCCAAACATTGCAGCCATTTGGCTTTTCATGGTCTCAGCCAGGACCTACTTTAGTTCTTCCATCTTAGAGTTGATTGCATCATCCACCATCTTTTCAATCTGATCAGGTTCCATTGCTTTTGATATGAAATTGACTAAATTCTCACTGAACTCTGAGTCACTGACATAGGTTGGATTGTCGTAAGCTTTTGAACTACTATACTCTAAAGCTGTGAGCCAGAAAGGATCAATGACATGAGATGCAATGCATGTATGCATGATGGATGCACAAATAATAATTAAATGATCAAACAAACAAACCAAAAAAGTAGGAATGATCCTTCCAACCTTATAACTTCCACACTCAAATGGTGAGTCTCTTTACCTAGGTGTATGGCCAACAAAATATCAACATAGGATATCTTGTTCTCAAAAGAATTCACTTAGACGGTTTTAACCAATACTTATATTTTCAAATTTAGAATTCAGTCCATGAATATCCCAATCAATTAGGTCTTAATCCATTGGGTCAATAAAAGATAACTTTTATGCTATATTGGGATTAAAACCAAATTAATAAGTTTATCATAAATAGATTTCCCAACAAGCCCATGATTAATAAGATAAGGTATAAATTAGGACCATAATAGATTTTAAGTATTCCATAATTGACCTAACTAGCTATAAGCCTATTTAAAAAAAGATTTTAATTGAATATTTTCAAAAGCCCATTGAAAAAGGGTTAAAAATGGTTTTGTTTCAAAGCATAATGTGAAAAGATTTATTCAAAAAATGAATTTTGGGCTTTGGGCTTGGGCCATAAGGTAAAAAATGTTTTTGTTTCAAAAACCTATTGGGAAAAGATAGATTTTGGGCTTTGATCTTGGGCCATGAGGTAAAAAGAATTTTTAACCCATCTTGGAAAAGGTTCTATGTCCAAAGACCATCTTTAAAAGTTTTTAAAAATAGTTTTGGTCTTTTGGGATTAAAAATAATTTTGGGCTTACATTGTAGTTTGGTCATATCAGGAAAAGAACAAACTAAATAAGCCATGGTTGAAATCAAGATATATCAATCATAGTTAAAGAGCAAACATTTGGGTGTAAACCTAAGGAAATTAACTAGGCCAACTACATGGGCTTTAGTCTTTGGGTTGAAAAAGGTTTAGGCTCCCATAGCAAGTATATACCAAAAGGTACAAGGCTATGAGTAGTTATGCCATGCTTGATCTCCATACCTTGACTAAAAGTATCGTATCCCTTACATAACACAATACGGGTTACACGGGCATCCCAACTCACGTACACAATGTAATCTAAATGATGCAATAGATAATATCAAAATAAGAAAGAATAATATAATATAAAGACAAACGGAATCAACTTCTCTTGTACCCAGTGATGTCACCACTGTGAGCAAGGATTTTTACCCCCACTCTCATGTGAAATGGTTCTTGTGACTTTGACGCTGTTAGGCTCAGGGCCTTAGAGAACATGGGCATAAACCAAGAGAAAATGGAGTTGCCACCTGAACGGGCTGGGAAAAAGAAAGGGGTGGATGACTTGATTCCTAAAGAATCTCTAACCCCCTAATGGTTAGGAAAGTTGGGTATGCATGGAAAAGGTGAGAATGACCCAGCACCCCCACAGTACTTGGTTCATTGGAACCGACCTCCTTTTTAGGTCTAGATATCATAAAATTATTAACTTATTACAATATCATCCATATTACATGCGACAATTAAAATAAAAAGCTCATTATATTAAAATCAAAGTAATGTTCAAAATGAAATAATAAATAGGCACCCATACTAGGTGGAAACATACCCTTACAGCCAAACCCAATGTCTATAACCAAATAAATAGGACACCCATCAAAAAGGATGAAACGTATCCTTTTATATTAATCCAAAATCCTTAAATAATAAATTAAATTATATGATAAAAATTGAGCCACCCATGAAGTGAAAATATGCCTTTTCAATCTCAAAATCTAAATAAGAATCAATTAAATTATTCAAGCATTAACAAAAAAAGTCCAACATAAAAATGTAATAAACATCCATCAATACATAAATATGAATTAACAATCAATTCTACATTCAAATATCATATTAGACAATTAATATACAAACTAGGGTTTTAACTTAGGAAATAGGGTTTTGCGATAATATGATTAGGGTTTCATGAAAATACAAATTAGGGTTTTGATTTTTAGGGTTTAGGGTTATTGTCTTGCATGAAAGAAACAAAGTTTAAGAATTTGGTTTTAGGGTTTAGGAAAAACTATCTTCGAGACTTTTGGTACTTAAAAACTTATTTTTAATGGTCAGTGTTAAAAAACTGTCTTAGGGTTAGTTTTGATATTGAAAGTTTTTTTATGGTTTTGTGGTTCAAAAACTGTTTTAGAGTTTAAAGGTATTGAAAATTGAATTTAGGATTACTGTGACTTTATAGCTAGTTTTAATAAATTGTTTTGATAATAGTTTAACGAAGTTTAATGGATGATAAACATAGAGATAAGCTAACATCCATATGAATCGTGTTTAACTATATTGGTTATTGGATCAAGCTTCAAGTAATGCAACTGAATGTTTCATAAAATGTGTAAAATAGCAAACAAAAACATTGAAACAAAAAACACAAATATAACAATGGAATAAGATGAATGAATTATTTGTAAATTTAAAATAAATTGAACCAAGAATTGCAAACCTCCATTGTAGGCTGCACCAATATTTTACGCTGATTGAGTTTGTAAAATCTTGGCTGAACAAGATGAAGATAGACGTATAGCATTGCCTTCTAGATTGATGATTTCTTATTTCTTCTTCCTGTTTACTCAAATTGCTAGGGTTTTTCATTGCTATTTCTTATTTATGGCCTATCCCTTGTTGTCATCCCCCTGCTGCTTGCTTTCACTCTGTATTTATAAGAGAATTTTAGGTTAAACTTAATAAATTCATATTAGTTTCCTCATTCAAAATGGTTGTCTGAGGCATATCCACTTGAAATAATTTGAATTTGTGATAAAACATGACCATGTCGAACTGGATTCGAAGCCAAAACACGACCATCTCAAATTAAAAACTTCTTAAGTAGACATTGACTAGGGTCCATATAAAATTGGGGCTTTCCCAATTTGATATAGGTGTCCATGTCAAACTAGGAATGCCATAGTTCGATATGGGGATGTCCATATCGAATTGGGGCATCCCCAGTTCGATATGGACATGTCCATATCGAATCGAACTGGGCATGCCCAGTTTGATATGGGTGTGTCCATATCGAACTGGGGAGTCCTAGTTCGATATGGACACAGCCATATCAAACTGGGCATGCCCAATTTGATATGAACATATCTATATTATATTGGGAAGCACCAGTTTTACATGGATGCCAATATCAGACTGGATAGGCCCAATTCCATATGCATAACCTATCATCAACCCAGAATGACTTCCAGACAATTTTTTAGGTTTAAAAACTCTATTTCAGGCTAAATTGGACACATTTAGGCCTTATAACAATTGAACCAATCAAAATAAAAGCTTAATTATCTCAATAAGAATGGGCCGATAAGTACTTAGGCCATATTTAATTAAGACCGTACTAGCTTAGAGCCAAAATCAAGGGTCTATAGGTCTACAGTTTTGCCCCCTGCTTGAAAGATTTTTTATTTATTCAAAGAGTGAAAAGCAATTTAATTTGAAAAATTCAGATTGAATTGGGTTCTGGACCCGGAGTGAGTTCTTGACTCAAAAATAATTTGGATTTGGGTTCTAGACTTGAACTGGTTTGGATTTTGAACCCAGATTGTGTTCTGGACTCAAAAATAATTTAGATTTGGGTTTTGGACCTAGAGTGAGTTCTAGACTCAAAAATAATTTAGATTTGGGTTATGGACTGGAGTTGGTTTGAGTTCTAGACCTGAAGTGAGTTCTGGACTTGGAAATGATTTGGGTTGTGGACCCGGATTGAGTTATGGACTAAAAAATAATTTGGGTTCTGGAACCGAAGTGAGTTTTGGCCGCAAAAATATTTTGGTATTGGGTTCTAGACTGGACTTGGTGTGGGTTTACTCAAAAATAATTTGGGTTCTTGACATGAGTTGGTTTAGGCTCTAGACCCGGAGTGAGTTCTAGTCTCGAAAATGATTTGGGTTCTAGACTCATAGTGAGTTTTGGAACTAAACATCAGTATTTGAAAAATTTTGACTATTTTTTACAGTATTTGTTAAAAATTTGACTATTTTTTATTATATCTATGTACTCTTTTTTACCTGCATGGAAAAAATATTTTAGGAGCTTGAAAAATATTTCTTAGACATGTAATAATGTATAAATATTAATTAACTATGTGTACGTGTTGTGTCAAAAAGAAATAATTAACCTAATAAAAAAATAAAAAATGAAATGGAAAATAAGGGCTAAATTATTGGTCTAAAAGAAATGAAGAAAGAATGGAATAATTGTAATGTATTGATTGAATTATTAGTCTTAACGAAATAAATAATTGATAAATGAAAGAAAGGAATAATTGAAGTGGAAAGTAAAGACTGAATAATTAATTGCATACAAAGTTACTCTTTCTTTTATACTTTTATATGCTTTGCTTGGCTTGTAGTTACTATATTCATCTTTCCCTTATCACTCATTCCATATCCTTTTCCTCTATAAATATGAATGTTGATGCAAGAACATTTATGCATACAAAACTTGCTATCTTTTAAATTTCTTCTACTTCATTAAACTTGTAAAAAGCAGCAACTTCTTATAAATTGTGGTTAATCAACATTCTTGTATGGCTAGACCCCATTGTTCTTCATTATATTCGGGAGTGTGAGTATGGGAGAATATCGTTATTAGCTGGTATGGAGTTACATCATAGTTCAAATTAAAAAAGTGAGAATTTTTAGTACAAAAAGAAATTACTTATTTACACAAAATAACTAAGTATAATAAGTGATGTATTGCTAATTTATTTAAATTTTATTTATTTATTTATTTATATTTTTTGTTGCTTTTTTATTTCATTTTCATATATTATTATTATTATTATTATTATTATTATATTTGATCATATATGAGCAAAAGTGGAAGAGTTTACGTACCTTTTTTAGGACTTACCCTTTTTTTTGGCAGGAAGATGGTTGTGTCTTCACTATGGTGGTTGTGTATATAAAGTCCGACGATGGTATAATCATGCCCCATCTCGGGGTAATGCGGATGATCTAATGGTGTGGTTTTGAGGACTTTGTCATGCAGTTGTCATCGAAAGGATATCAAATAGGAGCGTAATTCAAGCGCTCGCAGGAAGGTGGATGGATACCACTCATACTTTCCACTTACCAGTGGGGGAAATGACCATCGACCCAGTAAATTTTTCTACTATAACTGGTATTTCATGCTATGGAATCCACATCCCCTTTACTGACAACATCTTAAAGCTAGATGAAATTCGGCAGTTAACAGGCATGGAACCTTCCTTAAAAGAGCCTTTCAAGAATAATTACGAACCTATTCAGGAGTATTGGATGATTTACATTGAACAAGTGCATGGAGAAGCAGTTGAACAAAATGCTCGAGGACTATTGCTCTATTTGCTGGGGGCGATCATTTTGTGCTGCACTAAGTATGTCATCCACTTATCAGCATTATAGGCTCTTACTGACATTGATCTTGTGTTGTTATTCAACTGGGGAGAAGTGCCTGGCCTGCTTGTATAAAGGTTTTGACAAAATTTGTCGGAGGAAAAGATCATTTTTTGGCTTCATGGCAGTTGCTGAGGTATTAATTCCCCACCATTTATTGTGTCAAGTAAAGAATGTGCATAAGTCTGACCCTCATTATTCCTTTAGGTTTGGGCGTATGAGCATAATCTTGTGCAGGCACCAATCATTTCTCAACAAAGGATTGGATATCCAAGACTAAATCTTTGGCTTTTAGGCTGCAAGGAGGTGCCGAGTTCTTGTCATTTGCATTCCCGACGCAATCACTTGAGTCAGTTGTCCTAGGATCAGGTAAAATTCAATTATTAATTATTAAAATTTGTGAAAAAAATTAACTTACCTTTTCTTCATGGCTCTTGGAGGTATATATCACTTGTTGGAGGAATAGCGAATGAGCCAATTGGACTCATTTCATGACAGTGGCCATGCCTTTTTAAAATCCTTCCAAATTATTGCTGGTCTGGTATAGACCCTCAATTTTTGACCCAGTCCGGTCCGTTATTTTTTTATATAGTCCAAAATAAATTTTGTGGTATTTTAATTAAATAATATTTATTTTAGTATTTATTATTTATAATTTTTAATAAAATTAAAAATGGTGAAGTTAATAAAAATATAATAATAAAAATAAAAATAAAAATCAGCAATGGAAAAATCGGCGACGAAAAAATTTCGTCACCGAAGGTCCAATATGCCAAGGCCAATTCGCCCACAGGAATTTCCTGCGACCATTTCATCGTAGGAAATTCCTACAGCGAATTGGCTGGCCGCCTAGCCAATTTTGCCAGTGCTCGCAAATCCTTGCAATTTCTCACCAACACTCACAGTTTTCGCCAGCAAAATTTTTTGTCGCAATTTTTTCCGAAACCAAATTCCATTTGGTTTCAGTTTCTTTTCTTAATGAATCTTAGTTTCCTTAAATAATTAGAACTAGGCTTATAATTTTTCTTATAAATAAGACTTCGAAACTCAGAATTAGGGGAGGAACTTTGGATTTGGACAGGAACTTGGGACTTCAGATTTGAGAGGAGCAACAAGAAAGCAATTAACAATTCATCAAAGGTAGCCACACTACCTTTGTCTTTGTTCATCCAGAAGTTAATTTTGGTGGAACCAACTATGCAGGTTTGATCCTTAATCATAAATTACTCATGATCACAGTAGCTTTGTTTTTTTTATTCTCAAGAATATACACAAAAAACTTTGATCTTTAAATATGTAGTAACTTGTTCTTCATTTCAAAAACCCTAAAAAGTATTCTTCTATTTCCAAAATTTGCATGTAATATGGATAATATTGTTATTTTTAAGAGTTTTATATGATTTTAAGACCTGTAAAGGAGGCCGGTTCCAAAAAACCAGGCGTTTTGGGAGTGCTGGGCCATTTCTCACCTTCCCCATACGTAACCAACTTTTCAAACCCATTAGGGGGTTGGGGATTCCTTAGGAATTGAGTCATCCACCCCTTTCTTTTTCCAGGCCCATCCAGATGGCAACTCAATTTTCTCTAAACTTAGGTCAGTGTTCTCTAAGGCCCTGAGCCTAAATAGTGTCGAAGTTGCAAGAATAATTCCACCGGGAGTGGGGGCAAAAATCCCGCTCACAGTGGTGACTCCACTGGGGATAAGAGAAGTTGATTCTGTTGGTCTTTATATTATTCTATTCTTTCTTATAATGATATTATCCATTGCATAATTTAGATTGCATCGTGTGTGTGAGTTAGGATGCCCATGTTACCCGTGTTGTGTTAAGTAAGGGATGCCATACTTTCACTCAAGGTATGGAGATTGAGCATGGCATAACCACTCATAGCGTTGTACAATTTGGTATATACTTGCTGTGGAACCTAAGCCTTGTAACCCAAAGACTAAAGCTCATGTAATTGGCCTAGTAACTTTCCTTAGGTTTTTACCCCAAATGAATGTTGTTTGACTATGGTTAATTTGTCCTGGCTTAAATCATGGCTTATTTGGTTTGTTCTTTTTCTAATATGACCTAAGTACATTGTAAGCTCAAAATAAATTTTTCTTTAAAGTCCAAAAGACCAAAACTATTTTCAAAACTTTTCAAG
This sequence comes from Garcia nutans, assembly GCA_947685225.1. NCBI lineage: Eukaryota > Viridiplantae > Streptophyta > Magnoliopsida > Malpighiales > Euphorbiaceae > Garcia > Garcia nutans. Next base: position 5,174,824 of record CANTUV010000003.1, on the reverse strand, counting down.
ATGGTCTTTGGACATAAAACTTTTCTAAAAAAAATCAAAAATTCTTTTCTCAAGACTTGAATACAAAGCCCAAAATCCATTTTTTCTAAAATCTTTTTACAATGGGCTTAGAAATAAAATTATTTTCAAAGAGCTTACAAATATTTAGGTCAATTATGAAATACCAAAAATCAATTGTGAGCCTAGTTTATACTAAGAATAATTAATCATGGGCTTCTTTTTGGCATGAATAATTAGTTACTTTTTCTAGTGAGAAATCTATTTATAATAAACCTCTTAATTTAGTTTTAATCCAATATAGCTTAAAAGCTACTTTAGTTGGTTAAATGGATTAAAACCTAATTAATCGGAATTATCATGAACTGATTTTCCTTTTTGAAAATATAACTGGTGGTTGAAACATTCGAGAGAATTATTCAAAAACAAGACACCCCATGTTGGTATTTCGTTAACCATATACCTAGGAAAAGAGACTCGCCATTCGTGTGTGGATGTTATAAGGTTGGAAGGAACATCTTAATTATCTTTCTTCGTTGATTATTTGTGCATACATGCATACATTTGCATCTCATATCATTGATCCTTTCTGGCTCACAGCCCTAGATTATGAAAGTTCAAAAGCTTATGACAATCCGACCTACGACGGAAGCAAAGAATCTAGCAATGACTCAATCACTTGCTCACCAAAAGCAATGGAACCCGAACAAATTCAGAGAGTCGTGGATGATGCCCTTAATGCTAAGATGGAAGAAATAAAAGAGGGCCTAGTTGAGACCATGAAGAACCAATTGACTGTAATTTTAGGAAATCATGCTGAAGCATCTGCTAGCACTAAGAAACCAAAGGACAAAGGGAAGACTAAAGTTGGTGAAGTGGTTTTTGATGATGAAAAGGTGATCATTGATGATGATGATGATTGGGCTCAATACTACCAAGATTCTCAAGACAAGAAGAAAGAACCAAAGATTGTTGAAAGATCAGCTATGGAGAAAATCGAAACTTCTAATGTTGAAAAGATGATTACGGACTTAGAAAAGAAATTTGAGAAGAAACTGAAAACCGAAGAAATGTCTGAAGTTGACAAATTATTTGAGCTAGATGAAGAGGTTCCGTACAAGTTCAAGATGCCATCTTTTGCGAAGTTTGATGGAATCAAAAATCCTCACCTCCATGTGAAGCAGTATATCACTGCTATGCAATCTGCTCGAGCTACTAAGGATCAAACTCTAAGGTACTTTATGCTCTCATTGGATCCTATTATCCAAAATTGGTTCAATACCTTATATGATGGACCACAAAAGAGTTGGGATCTGCTATACAAGGCCTTCATTCAACAATATGGATACAATGTTGAAATGGAAGTTACCTTAATGGAAGTGGAGTCCATTAGACAAAGGCCAAATGAAAATTTTGTTGACTATGTGAAAAGGTGGAGAAATAAGACTGCTTTGCTGAAGAAGAGGCTCGATGAATCCGATCAAATAAGGATGATTGTGAGAGATGTGTTACCTAGTATTCATGAAAGGAGGTCTCATACACTCATCCGTGATTTCAAAGATCTCCTCCAAGCTGGTCTGCAAATTGAAGAATGGGAAAGAGAAAAGAACCGTTTTTCAACAAGAAGGAATGAGAAAGGAAACTATCAATCTGGTAGTCAAAGCATGCAAAAGGCAATTGGTGTTAATGCTACTAACAAGAAGGCAGTTTTCAGAATTAGGGAAACCAATGTCTTGGGTTCTCAAAAAGCTTCAAAGAAAGGGATTGTTACAACCCTTAAATCCTCGTCCTTTGCCTAACCCTCTCCCACCTAATTTCGACACTAAATCATTTTTCCAGTTTCATTAAATGCAAGAGCAAGGCATGGATAGATGTGTGAGGTTGAAGCATGAAATCCAAAATTTAATTGATAGTGGACAGCTACCCGAGCCCAACAAGCCAAACACCAAAGACACCCCATTACTGAAGTTCAATAGAGTACCACCACCGGCAACCTTCATGATTGGAGGAGGATTACATGAAAGTTTTGTCATGCTTCTTTTCAAGATGTGGGTGGACAAGCAACCAAAGAAGAAGAGGTATTTGGCGAAATTAAACAAGCTATGGTGAGTAAAGAAGTAGCAATTTGTGTTGTCAATGGGTTTTGGGATTCAAGCGACAATGATGATGATCTTGTATGCAAGAAGGAGGAATGGACCTGGTCCGAGCCCGACGAAGATGAAGTAATGAACACTAAATCCGGTAAGCCTTATGCAAGGTCACCACCTAAGGAGGTAGAAATTAAAAAGGGAAAGGAAATTGAAGTAGGGAATAAAGAACAGGTAGATGATACTGTGCTCAAGCAATTGAAAAGAACCCAAGCAAGTGTTAGCATTTAGGACTTATTGGCTACTTCTAAAAAACACCGAGAGACTATGGCCAAGGCCTTGGCTAGAATGCCAATTTCTATCTCCACAACACCGGAGGAGCTGATCAACTTCATAAAAATTGGAGGAGTAATGAAATGTGAAGATATTCAAGAGAAGAGCGAAGTTAATATGGGACCAGTATCTTTCTCAGATGCAAATTTTCCGGAAGAGGGGAGAGATCACATCCGCCCTCTCTTTATCAAAATAGAATTCAAAGGGAAAAGGACTCCATGTGTAATGGTCAATGATGGTTCCACCATAAATGTTTGTCCACTTGAAATATTGCCAAAGCTAGCCATGTCAACAAGGGATCAAAACCCAACCGAGGTAACCATTCGGGCTTATGACATCACCAAGAGACATGCTGAAGGAACTTTCAAGCCGCTGTCAAGGTTGGTCCAATTGAATCTATTATTGAATTTGTTATTTTAGACATACCTGTTACCTTTGCCTTACTCTTAGGATGACCATGGTTTCATCCTCTTGGTGGAGTTCCTTCCACCCTTCATCAAAAGATCAAGTTCCCTAACAGAGATGAGACAGTGGTCATCGAGGCTGAAGATAATGAAGTTGTTAACGCTCTAATGATTGAGAGGCCTCTCAATGGTATCCAAGTAGCTGTAATTTTTGATAATGAAGTAGTGGGCTCCAAAGTCTTGAATATGATGAAGAACAAGAACTACCTTCCCGGAGCTGGTCTTGGAAAGGGTAAGGCCGGTTTGACAAAGCTGCCAAATTTTAGAACTCAAACTTCCAAAAAGGGTTTGGGATATGATGAAGACAACAATGTCCAACCAAATGAGAATGAAAAGATGAGCTTCCCACCACTTGAGGAGATCTTTCTCAAAGCTCCAAACATGGGACCACTCCAAGGAAAGCCCGAGCCAATCATGTTCATGGGAAAGTTGATCCCGATTTTAAAATTTTTGCAGATGTTGTTGAGCTAGTGGAGCAAGTGAAGAAAGAGCTCACCCTGCCAGCCAACAAAGAATCCAATTTGGAAGAGAAGAAGGAAGCTGTCATGAAATCCGAGAAGACTCCGAACGAGATTGCTGCCCTGGTTGAAGAAAAGTTTGAAGACATTATGCCTTATGATTTTGAGAACAATGATTTTGATTTTAATTTGTCTGCTTTGTATGAGGATGATGATGTTTTCTTTTCCAAAATGAATGCAATAAAGTATGATTTTGCTTACTTGTGTGATGTTTCTCCTGATGGTTGCATGCATTCAAATAGCAGTTGCATGAGCATCTTTAATATTAATTCTGTTAACACACAATCATTAAATTTGGGAACAATCAAAAATCCTAAAAACATTATCATAGTATCGACCTTACTCCTGATGAGAGAGAGAGAGATTTGAAAAAATATTCAAAAAATATGAAGAAGTATTTGCTTGGTCTTATGAGGATATGCCTGAAATAGATCAAGACATAGCCGAACATCTTATTCCTACTTACACTCACATGAAACCTGTCAAACAAAAGCTTATGTGATTAAGACCTGAGTGGGCTAAATTGGTTAAAGAAGAGGTCACTAAACAAATACAAGTGAAGTTCCTTGAAGTGATAGAATATCCAAATTGGCTAGCCAATATAGTACCCATGCCAAAGAAAGATGGAAGAATAAGGGTCTGTGTGGACTATAGAGATTTAAACAAGGCTTCCTCTAAAGATGATTTTCCTTTACCCCATATAGATGTTCTCATTGACAGTGTAGCCTCTAGCGTGCTACGCTCATTTGTAGATGGATTTTTCGGATACAACCAAGTGTTAATGGCCTAAGAGGATAAAGTCAAAACTGCTTTTATTACTACATGGGGTATATTTTGTTATAGGGTGATGCCATTCGATTTAAAGAATTCTTGAGCAACCTACCAACGGATGGCCACCACCCTATTTCATGACATGATGCATAAAGAAGTTGAAGTATATGATGATGATATGATGGTCAAATCGGATACAAGGGAATAACACTTCCAAAACTTAGAACTATTCTTCGATAGAGCATTGAAATATAAGCTAAGATTAAACCCGAAGAAGTGTGTGTTCGGGGTTACCTCGGGCAAATTATTAGGACATGTGATTGGTTCGAATGGCATTGAGATTGATCCTGACAAAGTTAAAGCAATCAGGGATATGCCAGCCCCTAAGACGGAGAGAGAAGTTTGGGGATTTATTGGCAAATTACAATACATTAGCATATTCATAGCAAAGCTCACAACAATCTGTGAGCCTATCTTCAAATTGCTCAAAAAGAATCAGCCAGTCCTGTGTAATGAAGAATGTCAAAGGGCCTTTGAAGAATAAAAGAGTATTTGTTGAATCCGTATATTTTAAAACCACCTAAACCCGGCAAACCTCTATTACTATACTTAGCAGTAGAAGAAGAGTCAATAGGAGCCATGCTAGCCCAAGCAGATGAGTCAGGGATTGAACATGCAATTTACTATTTGAGTAGAAAGCTCCTACCTTATTAAATTAAGTATAGTATCATTGAAAAGACTTGTATAGCCGTGGTTTGGTCTTCTAAGAAGTTGTGGCATTACTTTCAATCATATAGTGCACAAGCAATTTTCAGGCTAGACCCAATGAAGTACTTAAGGGAGACACCCTATTTGGTTGGGAAATATGGTCGCTGGTTGATAATATTAGAAGAATTTGAGATTGAGTATGTGACCAGAAAAATAATCAAAGGTAGAGCAGAGGCAGAATTCCTGGCCCAACAACCATTACCGGGTAGTGAAGAAGTAGTCTTGGAATTTCCAGATGAACATTTAGAGGCCATTGAAGTACAAGGGTGGAAAATGTATTTCAATGAAGCAGCAAATAGGAAAGGAGCAGGTTTGGGAGTCATACTAGAATCGCCTGAAGGGGAACTTATCTCTATAGCCAAAAAGTTGAAATTTAGGGCAACCAATAATATGGTGGAATACGAAGCGTGTATCTTTAGTTTGAAAACCCTAATGATTATGAAGGTGGATAAGGTAGAAGTTTTCGACGATTCATTGCTAGTAGTATCCCAAGTAAATGGAGAGCGGGAGTTGAAAGAAGAAAAATTAAAACCATACCACCATTACTTGAGCATGATGAAGAAGAACTTTAAGGAGTGTAGGTTTATACACCTATCAAGAGAAGAAAATCAGATGGCTGATGCCCTAGCCACATTGGCTTTGGTATGGGAAAATCCTGTCAGTTTATTCCTTAAGCCTCTAATTTTGACAAGGTCATCAACTCCTTGCTATGAATACGAAACAATCATGGAAATTGATATAGACCATGATGCGTGGTATGATACTATAAGATGATTTCTTGAGGAAAGGGAATACCCATCGCGGGCAACAAAGAAAGAAAGAAGAGCCATAAGGAGGTGGTCCTTGCAATACATCACCTTTCATGGAGAGTTACTTCGAAGATGGCCTGATGGGGGTGCATTTGAGATGCTTGAGAAAGCCTGAAGTGGAGCATATCATGTCAGAAATACATGCGGGATGTTGCGGTCCGCATATGAGTGGTTTGGCCCTAGTTAAGAAGATAATTCGACAAGGTTACTACTAGTTGACTATGGAGAGAGATTATATAGAGTTTGTAAAGAAGTGCCAACAATGTCAGATGTATGGTAACTTGAATCACATGCCTCCTGAAGAATTGCATTCTATGTCTTCACCCTGGCCCTTTGCCACTTAGGGTATCGACATTATATGAGAGATACATCCGACAGCCTCAAACGGTCACCGTTTCATTATAGTAGTGGTAGATTATTTTTCAAAATGGGTCAAAGTTGAATCCTTCAACAAACTGAGTGCAAGTCAAATGGCTAGATTTATGGAAAAGAACCTCATCTGCAGATATGGAGTCCCGCACAATGTGATATCAAACAATGGGGTACAGTTTCAATGAGTAGTTAAGGATTTATTCTCGAAGTACCAAATCCATCATCACAGATCCTCTCCTTATAGACCAAAGGCTAATGGTGTGGTAGAAGCAACAAAGACAATTAAGCAAATTTTGTCCAAGATGACCAAGACTTACAGGGATTGGTCAGAGATGCTAGGGCAGCTTAGGCAAAAATTGGGACAGCTTGCTAGTTTCAAAAACCCACATAGGCGGACTAGGCAAAAATTAGAGCAATATAAAAAATATATATAATAAAAAAAAGGTCCACTAAGTTAAAAACCCGCAAGGGCAGCTTAGGCAAAAATTAGGATAACTCGCTAGTTTCGAAAACCCGCATGGGCGGACTAGGCAAAAATTAGAGCAATAAAATAAAAAAAATAAGAAGAAAAAGAAAACCTAAATTGAAAACCCGAAAGGGTAGTTTAGTTAATTACCTAAAGCAACAATGAACTCCCGATCAGTCTCTTTGACAATCCTGATTTAAGTTGGTCTAATCCAACTAAAGTCTCGGCTAAGATCAAGGGTATCGGCAACAAGCCTCTTTCCATTTGGTCCATGATATCCAATATTCATGGATCAATATCGTCGTCAGCAAAAACAAGCAAGAATTGGCCAAGCAAGAAAAGACAAAGCATACGTCCCCATGTTTTAGTAGGAGCCAAATGAGAGAGACAAAAATCAATCAAGGGAGCAAGTAGAATTTTCTCACCTCTCATCAACTGTAGAACTTCAGGCTTTGAAATTTGAAGTAACATCTGCATCTTCTGTTGAGTCTTGGAAATCAATATGGGTAATGCCATTTGTTGATTATTTGGATATCCAAGGATAGCCTCAAATTCTTCAATCAAGGGACATATTTCAAAGCCATTAATTTTAAATGTCCTAGAATCCACATTCCAAAAAGAAGCCATGGCATGTAAAAAGGAATGGTACAATTTAACATTTTGAAAACACTTTAAAATATCAATTTTTGACCAAGAAATTTGCTTCCAGTGAATGACATCCATATTCTTAAATAGAATTTTTATTTCTTTAAATGGAGTTCAGTCATCGTGGAAGGATGAAGGAAAAATAGAATTGATAAAAGGAGTTTTTGTGTTGAAGTGGAAAAATCTCTTGGTTTCTGTATGAAATTATGGGATGAAGAATAGTTTATATAGAAGAACCCATGCTATTCCAAAATTGAAAAGGAAAAAGAGTGAGATCGTGATGCATAAGGAAAAAGAATTAGCGATGAAATTTCTTAATTGCCGTGTTGCATTTGGTTTTAGCTAAGTGGTGTGGCTGTGAATGTGAAAAGGGAAATTGTGGAGCAATAATTATGATATATATATATTTAAAAGTTACAATGAAATGGACATTATATATTATCATACTTATTATACAATGTTTACTCAATTGATACAATATTCATACATCACTAAGAAAGAGGTGGTAGGTCATCAAATAAAGCTCTAAAAAAGTCATCGCTTGTTGAAGGAGGTGGCAATCACTAGTCCCGAGTCTGTCCGAAGTAGGAGAACCAGAATCCCTATTACCTCAGAGTTTCGATCTGGCATGGTCCTCATTAGAAGTAGATAAAAGGATCTCATGGTCATCAGTTTGGGGGCCTCTAGATGAGGAAGCACCAGGATCTCTCATCCCCTGAAATCAAAAGTCTCAAAAATTTTGCGCTGATTAATGATACAAATTTTCAAAGTAAGAAACTTGCTGATGACTAGTGGCCAACTCTTCTTAAAGTTTCTTGTTTTGTTCTTCAAGCATCCACTGTGAGCCAGGAAGGAAAAGAGTAAGAGCATTCATAATCATGCATACATATAGCCTAAGTTATCATGGAACAAGAAAACTTACCAGGTAATTCATATCAATACCCTGTGGATAAGATGGCATAGCCAGTGGACAAGAATGAGTAAATGAAGGAATAGTAAAAGAAGGTCCAGCCTCATGATCAAATGGGCCAGCAGCCTACAACAATCATTAAAAAATTTAAAATAAGTTTAGAAGCGATCACAATGGAAAAATGGCAAAAGTTTACCCAAGAAGTGCTAGCCCCGAGATGTGGAACAAACTCTCCTCCTTCTTTATGATGTTCCTCTTCATCTCTACCCTCATTTTTCTCAGGAATCTCCCATATACCAATAGGAGATACGTCAAAATTCAAGAGCCCTATTTGAATAAACTGGGTATAAGATGCACCCGATGGATAGAGAAATGTTTCAACATTATAACCATGTCGGGCCAACCACCATGCATCCTCCGGCATTGATGTGATACTCAAAGTATATTCCGGGCAATACATCGGGATTTTAAGCTGCTCGGGACCAAGAAACCACTCATATACTCTCTCTCCAAGAAACCAGCCACTAGACATAGGGCCGACGATGACTCGGCGAGTATGTTGAAAAGGTAGTGCAGCATTCATGGAGGAAGTCCAGTTTATCCGCTCTTCTGCATTCCACCAGGCCAAATTCACCTACAAAATGACATAAGGTAAGTAAACTTTCATATATTAATTTTAAAGTATACTAATGTTATTTTACCTGGTCCCAAGTTAGGCAGCTCAAGACAAAGCGTTGGGTATGCACATGGTGAGAGCTGGGAACTTCTACATGCTCAGACAACCATAAATTTAATCTCAGATACCCGACTCTCTCTCGGAAAGTACCAGGTACCCTCACAAGGTTGTGCTCATATGCCCATGCCTACAACAATAATAGAAATCAATTCATGCAAGAATAAGAATGGAATTGACATGGGTGGAAGAAGAATACCTCGACAACTGCCATAAAGCCAACAAAGGACTTCATATTTCGGCAAATTTTGTCAAGACCATGGTAAAGACAGGCAAGGCCAGATTCACCCCAGCCGTAAAGTCATATAAGTAAGGGCCCTCAACACTGACAAATGGATGGCGGATTCAGTGCTGCCTAAAATGGTTGACCCGAGAAAATATAACAAAAATCCTCGAGCATATTGTTGGGCTGTGTCTCTGTGAACCCGTCCTTCGTAGTTCATCCAATAACTACAAATTGGCTCAATTTTTATCTTGAAAGGCACTTTATATGATGGTTCAATACAAATTAATTGTTGAATTTCTTCAAATGTCAAAATATCATTTGTAAGAGAAACTGGAAGACCAGCATAACGAATGCTGGTTATAGCAATAAAGTCAACCGGACCAATTGTCATCTCTCCAATGGGCAAGTGAAAAGTATGAGTTGTGTCCAACCATCATTCTGCAAAGCGCCTGGACTACGCTTCAGTCTATCAGATACTCATCGGATGGTAATTGTAAGATGAAGCTCTCAAAGCCATAATCTTGGATAATCTGCCTTATCCGAGAAGGCGCTACATCATACCATTATTGGGCTTTGTAGATACTCCCTCCGCCCCAAATAACGCAACGATCATGCTAACACGGAACCAGGTAAGTTAACACGAGATAAGTATATCATTATTCTATCTACTTAAATTCTTAAATTAATATATTCTTCCTAAATTTTCTAAAAAAATGAAAAACAAACAAATAAAAATAAAAAGGAACAAAGAAAAAAGAAAAAACAGAAGAAAAAATAAAGAAAACAAATAAAATAAATATATTAAAAAAATGAAGAAAATAAAGAAAAGAAAACAAAAAAAAATAAACAATTATCTTGCTCTTTTGATTTGAACTATGATGAAGCAGCATCCTGGCTAATAGACCTATATTTTCATCTTCATGCTGCCGAATAAATTTTAATAACTCAGCATTAGAATGAGTTCCTGATCTTGAAGCATGCATTTTTTTCAAAACTGTATGCTAAATTTGAAAGAATTATAGCTATGAACGAATGAAATTGACAAATTTGTTATGAATGAAACGAAGAAATCGCTCGTTTATATAGAGGAACGACAAAGAAAAAATAAAATTCAAAAAGGAAATTTTACTATTGATGAATAGTAGATTACTATTTACAAATAGTAGTTTACTATTTACAAATAGTAGGATACTATTTATAAATAGTAGGTTACTATTTATGAATAGTAAATAGTGCATGAACAATGACTACACAGTAAATAAATAGAAAATTCAATTATTCAAATTAATCATTCAAATACTTGCGTGTATATAAATATTTTTGCACTTTTAAAAAAATATTTTTACACGCAGGGGGCAAGAAGAAGATATGTGCATAAAAAATTAGCTAAATTTTTTGCAAACAAAATTTATATGCTACTGACTATAATTATTTTTTTGAAGATAAGTAAATCTCTATTAGCTCGGGTCCAGAACCCAAATTATCCTTAGGTCCAGAACCTAAAATCTCTTTTAAGTCCAGAACTTAGCTCGAGTCCATAACCCAAATTATCCTTAGGTCCAGAAACTAAAATCTCTTTTAAGTCCAAAAGTTAGCTCGGGTCTAGAACCCAAATTATCCTTAGGTCCAGAACCTAAAATCTCTTTTAAGTCCAGAACTTAGCCCGGGTCCAAAACCCAAATTATCCTTAGGTCTAGAACCTAAAATCTCTTTTAACCCTTAGGTCCAGAACCTAAAATCTCTTTTAAGTCCAAAACTTAGCTTGGGTCCAGAACCCAAATTACCCTTAGGTCCATAACCTAAAATCTCTTTTAAGTTCAAAACTTAGCCCGGGTCCAGAACCTAAATTATCCTTAGGTCCAGAACCTAAAATCACTTCTAAGTCCAGAACTTAGCTCGGGTCCAGAACCCAAATTATCCTTAGGTCCAGAACGTAAAATCTCTTTTAAGTCCAGAACTTAGCTCGGGTCTAGAACCCAAAATTACCCTTAAGTCTAGAACCTAAAATTATCCTTGAGTCCATAACTCGAACCGGGTCCATAACCCAAAACCTCAACCATCTCGGAAAAATTAAGTCTTATTGCTTTTCACTCTCTTTTATTGAAGTCTCATATCGTTCAAGCAGGGGGCAAACTGTAGATCCTTAATTTTTTACCCAGTCCGGTCCGTTATTTTTTTATATAGTCCAAAATAATTTTTGTGATATTTTAATTAAATAATATTTATTTTAGTATTTATTATTTTTAATTTTTAATAAAAATAAAAATGGTTAAGTTAATAAAAAAATATAATAATAATAAAAGTAAAAAATAAAAATAAAAGTAAAAATCGGTGACAAAAAAATCGGTCCAATTGGCCCCTGCGGTGAAATGGCCAATTTTGCCATAGGAAATTCTTGCGGCGAATTGGCTAGCTGCCCAGCCAATTTTGCCAGTGCTCGCAAATCCTCACAATTTCTCACCAGCACTCATAGTTTTTGCCAAAAAAAATTTTCAACGCAATTTTTCCGAAACCAAATTCCATTTGGTTTCATTTTCTTTTCTTAATGAATCTTAGTTTCCTTAAACAATTAGAACTAGGCTTATAATTTTTCTTATAAATAAGACTTTAAAACTCATAATTAGGGGAGGAACTTTGGATTTGGACTGGAACTTGGGACTTCAGATTTGAGAGGAGCAACAAGTAAGCAATCAACAATTCATCAAAGGTAGCCACACTGCCTTTGTCTTTCTTCATCCAGAAGTTAATTTAGGTGGAACCAACTATGCATGTTTGATCCTTAATCATAAATTACTCATGATCACAGTAGCTTTGTTTCATTGATTCATAAGAATATACACACAAAACTTTGATCTTTAAATATGTAGCAACTTGATCTTCATTTCAAAAACCCTAAAAAGTATTCTTCTATTTCCAAAAACCTTAAGAACCCTAAAAAGTATTCTTCTGTTTCCAAAAACCTCAAAAACCCTAATTTATTTCTTCTGTCCCCAAAAACCCTAATTCGTTTCTTCTATTTTCAAAAACCTTAAAAACATTAAATCATTTCTCCTATTTCCAAAAACTTTAAAAAACCCTAAATCGTTTTCCTCTAACTCTTTTCAAAAATTTCCAAATGTTTTCTTAAATCTCCAAACCCTAACCTACTTTATAATTTCTAAAAATCATAATTATTTTATAAGACTCTAAATTGTTTTCTTAAAATCTAAAATCAAATATGTTTTCCAAAGTGTCAAAAACCCTAATTCTCTCAAAACTAATACGGTAAACCCTAGTTTTCCTAAACCCTAATCCTTAAAACCTTAAAATCTTATAAACCTAAACCTTAAAACTCAATACAGTAAAACCTAGAATCATAATCTAGTAACCAAGAGTTATAAACCTGTTGTCTTAAGATTCTAAAACCCTAATTTCATAATGTTACCCCTAAACCCTAATTTGATTCATGAAACCCTAATCTACTCCAATTTTCTTAAACCTTTACAATAGGTTAAATAAATAATAATAATACTAAAATCCCAAAACCCTAAATATTAATTAAAGAACTTTAAATAGAAACAGTAAACCCTAATTTGTATCTTTACTTGCTTTTAAATTTAATTATATAGTTCATTACATGCTTTGATGGTTGATTTATTTAATTTCAATAATTGATTTATTTAATTTATCATGGATGAATGTTTATTATATATTTTGATTGATGTTTAATATCTTTGATGAATGATTTATTTATGATGAATGGTTATATACTTTTATCAATTTATTTTGATTTCCAAATATTGTAGGATGTGTGTTTCCACTTTGTGGGTACCTCTTTAGTTAAATATCATGTAATTTAAATTGCTTTTATATTTTGGACCAATGTAAAGGACATGTTTCTACCTTTTGGAGGGTGTCCTATTGTGCTCGAGTTAAGTACTACTACAAGCGTCACTCGCAAGTATACGAGGTATTTGTAGCAAAGGTGATCACCCCAAGGTCGTCTCACAAGGAAGGTGTAGTTCGTAATAGCTTGATTGACAACTAATTTAAAAATGAGAGTTTGTTGTTTGGAATGGTGCAATATTAATTTAAACCTCAGATTAATGAGTGTGATGGTTAATGTATTTGATAGTTGTACAAGATCAAATGGATTCTTGGGAAGGTGCCTAGGGTTATAGGTCCATTCAATCAAAGCTCAATTCTCAATTATCCATTAACATAACCTTGTAAATTAATTTGTTCCTTAAGGTTAATTAGTCAATTACCAATTCATTAGTTCTCACATTCATGAAATGGCAATAATCAATTATTTAACATTACCAAATTAACAAAACCCTAGAACTTATATTTCTAATTCATTCTTAGGGTAGTTAATTGCATAATTCTGATATCAAATTTCACCTCTCGGTCCTTCATTCAATATATAGATATCAATAGGTAGCTAATCTATCAACCTGGCATACAATCCAATGCAATCAACCAACAACAAGGTACATCAATGGAAATATCAAATCAAAGCATTCAATCAAATATACTACAAACCCTAGACATGGGTATTTAGGTCAACATCATCAATATAAAACATTCATTCAACTCAATATAAATCAGATACAAATTGTTCACTGCAATATCAATTCTCTTAATACAACAAAAACAATATTGAAATGAATTAAAAGAGAGAATAGAAAAACCCCTTGTAGATGCCAAAAGTAGGATTACTAGTCTTCCTCCTAGCTCCACTTTGATGTATGATGAAGAACTCAATCCCTCTTCAGTGGTGATTCTCCATTGCAATATGGAATGGAGCTTTCTCAAGTCACCAATCCTTTAATTGATTATGCCTTTGAGAGATGGAATGGAGCTTTCTCAAGTCACCAATCGTTCAGTGAAGCTTCTTCAGCCTTTAAGAGCTCGTTAACCCATTTTATCCCAAAGAATCTCAAAGATCTTATCAATGGAAGATGGAGAAGATGGAGAGGATAGTAATGGAGGATGAAGATGAAGGGACAAGGAGAGTGTCACTCTCTCCTCTCCCCAAATCTTGTCTCCCCCCACTTTTCTTTGTTTCTTCTCTTTTCTTTTCTTTTTCGCAAATCCTAGCCTTCTCTCCCTTCTCAAATTGACCTCCCCTCTTGTTTCATGCAAAAGAATTTATATTATTAAGGGTGAAACGGCCAAGCTCTTGGCCATGCCTCTTGCCAGTGTCACCTTCTGCCTTCTTTCTTTTCTTTGTTCTCAAGTGTTGACACGGCCAAGCTCCTAGCCGTGTCATGTGACATGGCTAGTGGCTTGGCCATGTCACTTGCCAGTGTCGCCTTTTGCCTTCTTTCTTTTCTTTCTTTGTTATTTGGATTTTGCTCTTTAGGTGAGACAAGACCAATGGCTTGGTCGTGTCTCTTGCCAGTGTCAGTCACTGCTTCAATTTCTTTGAGGGACACGGTCAAGATAAGGGTGACATGGCCAAGTCTACCAATTTTTCCTTCAACATTGCCAAGCTTCAAGAGACATGGCCAAGCTTCGAGCGACATGGACAAAGACATGGCCAAGATGGTGCTTGTGTTCAACACTGCTTCTATTTTCATATGATTTTATTTTCTTAGGATGAAACACAGCCAAGACAATGAGACATGGCCAAGCTTCAAGAGACATGGCCAAGACGATCAGACATGGGCAAAGACATGGCCAAGATGAGCAGACTTGACCAAGCTTCAAGCGACATGGTCATGTCATGTGAGTGTGTCAAGTACTGCATATTTTCTTTTCTTTCTTCGTTTCTTTGGTTTTGGTCTTTAAGTGAGACAGACTAGTGGCTTGGCCATGTTTCATGTGTGTGTCAAGCTCTGCCTTCATTTCCTTTGAGGTGACATGGCCAAGCTTGATTTGGCTTGGCCATGTCTTGCTTGATTCATGCTTTTCCTGCACTGTTTTGATCTTCCAAGGGAGTTTTTGCACTTTAACCTAAAACAAACACTTCAAACAAACTTTAAAGAAAAATCAAATGAAACATTAACTAAAAACACATAATAATCATACTAAAAGAAAGTACAAAAATTATCTAAACAACTACCCCACACTTAGTTCCTTGCTTGTCCCCAAGCAAGGCTAAAATCAAAACACTAAACAAGATAAATTTTGTTAAGTCCAAGAGTTATAAGAATGCATCAAGACTTCCCTATCCCTAAGTTTGCAATCAATATCGAATCAAACAAAATCGATACCCATGCAATTAAGTGGTTTTCCATGCATAACCTACATTGTCGCTCCCTCACCAACTCTTACAAGTGTTTGATCATGGTGGTGTTTACACTCATAACAATCAATGGAAGAATATTACCATAGGCTTGCTTATCAATCAAATCTCCACCACAAATTACAATCAAGCATCAATCAAAAGGTCTTTCTTTTGGTTGTAATGGGGCTAAGGTAAAGGCATGACATTTAGGAAATGTGAGCTTAATCATTAAGTTCAAGAGCACTTCAAGAATGAAGTAACCATTCATATATATATACCCCAACAATTCCAAAACGCCTTCCACTCATCTACCGTTTGTCATTAAAGAGCTTTTTAAGGAAACTCACTTATTAAATCTTGCAATGATTATTCCCAAACATATTCCAACCCTTTCAACAAGAACATCAATTATTCTTATTCTTGTTATTTTTTTATTTTTCTCTTCTTCTTTTTTTATTTTTATTTTTATTTATTTTCTATTTTTTTAGGGTTTGCAACTAAATAACATAATAGTTTGCAATCTTAAATCTACTAAATTTAACCCCACACTTAATTCAACACAACATTCGGCCATAAACACTCTTAAAATGCTCTTGACTTAATGAAAGGGTAAGAGACAAAATAGCATGATTCAAAGTTAGTAGTGTTGCAAAAAAGAAAGAAAAGGGAAAATGAAATAGGCTCAAAATTGGCTAACTAAGGTTGAAAATAGGGTTGGTCTTTCTAAGCCAAAGTGGGTTCACCTAATTGCCTTAATCATCTTGATGTCTAATTGAAATTTTTATGTAGTCTTAAAATGCATGTCAAAGCAAGTTCTAGCAATTCATCAATCAAAGATGTTCACCCACAACAATAATGATAAGTTGATGGCTCAATTCCTCACTAGTTTAAGGGCAATACAAGGGAAAAACCAACAAAATTGACAATAAGTACCAATTCTACTCAATTCTCAAATTTATGCTTCAAAAATTCAAAGGTCATCAATCAACAATTTATAATAATTGAACCTCCCAAAATTCATTTATTTAATGAAAAACATTACATTACTAAAACTTAAAACAAAAACAGGTTAAAAGTAAAAACACAAAATGCACCCCACACTTAAAGATTCACATTGTCCTCAATGTGAGCATGTATAAACTAAGAGAGAGTTTAGATGAAAGCTGATTTTCATCGCTCCCATATACGATGTGTAGGGCTCCTTCCACCCATAATGCAATTATCGCTCATGTCTGCAGGGATGGATAGCATACAACTCCGAAGGATACCCGATGTATTGCTACGCCTAAGTAGCAGTATTTGAAAACATGTGAAGGTCATCTTAGGGTAATCCTTCAGTGCAATAGGAACGTGGTAATAATCTTTGTCTTTGTGCAACATGGGCATATCAGATTTCTGCTCTTCCTTACCACCAAGAGTAAAAGAAATGATTTTTGAGGACCTTTTAAGTTCAACCAAGTTTGGTTGCATCACTTCTTCATCCACATTAACAATGTCAAGTCCCCTCTCAACAACCTCGACATCTAAAATTAGCTTACTCTCCTCATTTTCTAAATTGGGCAATGCCTGCTCTTCTTCTAAGGTCATGGCTATCTCAAGCTTATTTTCACTATCTTCACTATAAGGCATGTCATAAAGTTTGAAAAGTTGCATACCTTGATTCTCTTCCTTCAGCCTACCTGGGAATGGAATTGGGGGCATATAAGGATTTGGAGGTTCATGCAATTTTTTTGATGTTGATGCTTCCAAATTCTCCTCCTCCTTTGATTGAATTAACTCCTCTATATTTGGTTGTATCTCGCCTTTTCTTCTTGATTAGTACCTGCATCAAAGGAATCACAAAATTTGTTATATATTACCTGTTCACTCCTCAAATTTGTGATTACCTTGACTTGCTCCAATTGGCTAGAAAATTCCTCCTTTTGGTGTGCTTGGAGTTGATGTGCCAGTTGCTCAACTTGAATTTCCACCCTCTTCAATGATTCCTCCAAAGAATCAAACCTCTCATTGCTCCCTTCCTAATTTTGTGTACTAATTTGAAGGTAAGCATTCAAATCATCTTCCACTGTGGATTTCTTACATTGATTTTGATTTTGTACACTAATTTGACTGAAGGCATTTAAACTATCTTCCAAAGTGAGTTCCTTAAGTCGATCTTGATTTTGTGCGCTAGTTTGAATGAAGGCATTCAAACTATCCTCCAATGAGGGTTTCTTAAGGTAATCTTGATTTGAATATTGTTCTTGAGAGTAAGAACTTCTTTGGTAAGGTTGAAAAAATTGTTGAGGTGGAATTTGCTGCTGTTTTTCCCAAGCAAAATCTTTGTAGTTTCTCCAATTTGGATTATAAGGAGTGGAATATGGGTCATTTCTACCCCTTGGCTGGACACTTTCATAGGCATAGTCTTCCTCTTGCCTCTCTTGGTATTGTCCATAACCAAATGAACACATGTTTGCTCTATCTCCTGCAATGCCACATGCTGCACATATCTCTTGGTGTGGCATAGGTGCTCTTCGTCTTGCATTTATCACCTTAAGTTGATTCGTCAATTTTGCTAGTTGCCATGCCATTTCAGACTCATCGTTCCTATCATAAACTCCCCGGTGCCTTGAAAACTGCATCTTTACAAAAGGCACTTAGCAACTTAAAGAAAAAAACAAATAATTAAATTGAAAGAAAATCAAAGAAAACAAACAAACAATTCAAAGAAAACAAACAAACAATTAAATAAAGAAAATCAAACTATCACTACTTAAACAGACATCCCCGGCAACGGCGCCAAAAACTTTTTGCGCTCGAGTTAAGTACTACTACAATCATCACTCGCAAGTATACGAGGTATTTGTAGCAAAGGTGATCGTCCCAAGGTCGTCTCACAAGGAAGGTGTAGTTCGTAATAGCTTGATTGACAACTAATTTAAAAATGAGAGTTTGTTGTTTGGAATGGTGCAATATTAATTTAAACCTAAGATTAATGAGTGTGATGGTTAATGTATTTGAGAGTTGTACAAGATCAAATGGATTCTTGGGAAGGTGCCTAGGATTATAGGTCCACTCATTCAAAGCTCAATTCTCAACTATCCATTAACATAACCTTGTAAATTTATTTTTTTCCTTAAGGTTAATTAGTCAATTACCAATTCATTAGTTCTCACATTCATGAAATAGCAATAACCAATTATTTAACATTACCAAATTAACAAAACCCTAGAACTTATATTTCTAATTCATTCTTAGGGTAGTTAATTGCATAATTTCGATATCAAATTTCACCTCTCGGTCTGTCATTCGATATCTAGAGATCAATAGGTAGCTAATCTATCAACCTAGCATACAATCCAATGCAATCAACCAACAACAAGGTACATCAATGGAAATATCAAATCAAAGCATTCAATCAAATATACTACAAACCCTAGAAATGGGTATTTAGGTCAACATCATCGATTTAAAACATTCATTCAACTCAATATAAATCAGATACAAATTGTTCACTGCAATATCAATTCTCTTAATACAACAAAAACAATATTGAAAAGAATTAAAAGAGAGAATAGAAAAACCCCTTATAGATGCCAAGAGTAGGATTGCTAGTCTTCCTCCTAGCTCCACTTTGATGTATGATGAAGAACTCAAGCCCTCTTCAATGGTGATTCTCCTTTGCAATATGGAATGGAGCTTTCTCAAGTCACCAATCCTTCAATTGATTATGCCTTTGAGAGATATAATGGAGCTTTCTCAAGTCACCAATCCTTCAATGAAGCTTCTTCAACCTTTATGAGCTTGTTAACCCACTTTATCCCAAAGAATCTGAAAGATCTTATCAATGGAAGATGGAGAAGATGGAGAGGATAGAAATGGAGGATGAAGAAGAAGGGACAAGGAGAGTGTCACTCTCTCCTCTCCCCAAATTGTGTCTCCCCCTCTTTTCTTTTTTTTCTTCTCTTTTCTTTTCTTTTTCACAAACCCTAGCCTTCTCTCCCTTCTCAAATTGACCTCCCCTCTTATTTCATGCAAAAGAATTTATATATATTAAGGGTGACATGGCCAAGCTCCTGGCCATGTCATGTGACATGGGCAGTGGCTTGGCCATGTCTCTTGCCAGTGTCACCTTCTGCCTTCTTTCTTTTCTTTATTCTCAAGTGGTGACACAGCCAAGCTCCTGGCCATGTCATGTGACATGGCCAGTGGCTTGGCCATGTCACTTGCCAGTGTCGCCTTCTGCCTTCTTTCTTTTCTTTCTTTTTTCTTTGGATTTTGCTCTTTAGGTGAGACACGGCCAATGGCTTGGCCGTGTCTTTTGCCAGTGTCAGTCACTGCTTCAATTTCTTTGAGGGACACGGCCAAGATAAGGGAGACATGGCCATGTCTACCAATTTTTCCTTAGACATGGCCAAGCTTCAAGAGACAAGGCCAAGCTTCGAGCGACATGGGCAGAGACATGGCCAAGATAGTGCTTGTGTTCAACACTGCTTCTATTTTCATATGATTTTATTTTCTTAGGATGAAACACGGCCAAGACAATGAGACATGGCCAAGCTTCAAGAGATATGGCCAGGATGATCAGACATGGGCAAAGACATGGCCAAGACAAGCAGACATGGCCAAGTTTCAAGCGACATGGCCATGTCATGTGAGTGTGTCAAGTACTGTATATTTTCTTTTCTTTCTTAGTTTCTTTGGTTTTTGTCTTTCAATTAGACACGGCCAGTGGCTTGGCCATGTCTCATGGGTGTGTCAAGTTCTGCCTTCATTTCCTTTGAGGTGACACGGCCAAGCTTGATTTGGCTTGGCCATGTCTTACTTGATTCATGCTTTTCCTGCATTGTTTTGATTTTCCAAGGGAGTTTTTTCACTTTAACCTAAAACAAACACTTCAAACAAACTTTAAACAAAAATCAAATGAAACATTAACTAAAAAATAGAAAAATCATACTAAAAATAAGTACAAAAATGATCTAAACATGTCCTATTTAGTTTAGACATGGATGATGTAAGGACATTGTCCATTTATTTGCTTTATTTGGATATTGCTTTGATTTTAATATAATGATGTTTTATTTCAATTGTTGCGTGTAATATGGATAATATTGTTATATTTAAGAGTTTTATAATATTAAGACCTGTAAAGGAGGCCGGTTCCAATGAACCGGGAGTTGTGGGGGTGCTAGGCCTTTTCTCACCTTCCCCACATGTACCCAACTTTTTGAACCCATTAGGGGGTTTGGATTCCTTAGGAATCGAGCCATCCTCCCCTTTCTTTTTCTCAGCCCTTTCGGGTGGCGACTCTATTTTCTCCGAACTTAGGTCTATGTTCTCTAAGGCCCAGAGCCTAAACAGTGCCGAAGTCGTAAGAACCATTCCATTGGGAGTGGGGGCAAAAATTCCCGCTCACATCTTGTATCTAGCGAGTGGTTCATAGGTGAGAGGGTGCACAACTGGTTTCTTGGCCCCGAGGAATGAAGGGTTGCTAAGGATATTCCAACATATACATTAGCCTAATCGTTAATGCCGGAACACCTCTGGATGTGTGCTCAGGGTGGATATGATGTCGAATGGTATCTTCTCCCACCTCCTGAGTCGTAGATTTAATTTATCTAGGAGCGGCTTTTGAATTTTGAAGTTTCTTCTGTTGGCAATTGATGACTTTCTGAAGAAGAAGAAGAAGAAGAAGAAGAAGATGATGATGATGATGATGATGATGATGATGATGATGATGATGATGATGATGATGATGATGATGATGATGATGAGGATGGATAAAGAGATAATAATGCCATGGTTGTCTCTTCTCAGGTTGATTATATATGTTATTTTGCTTATCTAGGATCATTTTCATGGCACTTGTCTAGTCTTGGATTTGTAGGTGGGCGAGCAATTAGGGGATCCTCATTATAATGAGGCTAGTCCATCCCATGCAGCTCCGTGTTAATCATACATTTTATCCATAACACCTTATGTTGTTCCATCCTTCGAGCTTTAGGGGTTTGATCTGAATTACCTGGTTTGGTTTTTTTGTATCTTGTATGTATGCATGAAGATGTGTGAACTTACTTTTCCTTATCTGGCTCATAGCAAATGCTCAAATAATGAAATAGGAAATCGCAAGAAGAATTGGCTGCCAATCATTGGCATGCTGCTTATCTTATGCAAAATTTTTAGGACTTTCGATTTAAAAACTACAGGGATCCTAGTGCATCATCATCAAGGGGGCACTGAATTGTAGACCATGAAGTACCTTCTCCTTTTTCAGACGATGATTATTATGGTCCTAACTTTTAAGATGATAGGGACTTAAGTATACCTCCTCCACCATCAGGTGATGACTTTTTTAAGGCTTTATTCGATCATGGACTCCCTCCTTCTTCATAGTGATGAGCTTGTATTGCATCAAAAGACTTAAATTTAGTGTATATAAAATAATAGCTTGTAATAAATTTAATAAAATAAAATATAATAATTTGACTTTTCAAACCCCCTTTTTTTCTCTATTTTTATTCATAGCAAATTGTCCATGACGAATTTCCAATTCCAAATTCATCATGAACATGGATTCAAATTCATAAAACAAAAATTGATTCGTCATACGCCCCATGCACAGATTCATTTCCTTGTACACTTCAGTTCTCGGCCACGACCTTTGCCTATTTAAATCAACTTCTATTCCTCAAACACAAGCTATCAACCTTCTTCTCTCAATTCTCATCTTACAAATTTTATCACGGCGACAGGAACTGTTCCAAATCTTTAATTGCATCGCTCCATGTTCTCTTCCTTACAGACTCAAATCAAACACAATTCTTACACATCGTACAATGACATAAGCTAATTTGGAAACAAATATCATGGTCTCAACATAATGTCTTAAAGTTCTTTCAAAACATCAAGTTGGACCATCGCTTCTTACATTTTATGGCTTCTTTTTGGGATGTAAAAACTAGGACTTTTATGATAAACAACTTCAGAATATGTCCTATGATTGAAGAATTTTAAGCTATTCTTGGATATCTAAGCAATCGACCAATGGAATTACCCATGCTGACTTCAAGGAATCATCAAAAGATGTAGATGCTATTCCACCTCTCGAAGCCTAAAGCTCTGTAGTTGACTAGAGGTGAAAAAATCCTACTCGATCCCTTGATAAATTTTTGTACTTCTCATTTTGCTCTGACTAAGGCGTGGAGCTGCATGTTTTATCTATGTTTTCTTAGTCAATTCTTGCTTATTTTAGCTGACAGTGACATTGATCCACGGGTTCTGGATATCATGGACCAAATGGAAGGAGGCTTGTCACGAGTATGTAATATCCCTAATTTTTGAAAATTTCTAATTTTTAAAAATTAAATAAAATAAATTAAAATTAAGTTTGATAAATTAAATAAATGATTTAAATGAAAAATCAAAGGATTTTAAATGAAAAGTTGAAGGTATATGTAAAATATACATGAAATATACATAAAGTATATAAAAGTCAACAAAAGTCAATTTTTAAAAGTCCAAAGTCAAAGGTACAAGGGCATTTTTTGTAATTAAACTTTGGAAATTGAAAATTATTTAAATAATTCAAAAAAAATTATTTTTATATGGAAGAAGTAATTTTGGGGTTTTAATTAAGTAATTAATTAATTAATTAATTAATTAAAAATATAATATAATATAATATATATATGGTTTAAAAGAAAGTGAAAAGAGAGAGAAAACTATTTGATCATCTTCTTCTTCTTTCCTTCTTGGCTGAACACCATGAATGTAGAGCTCAAGGATTTTTCTTTTGCAATGCTTCAAGAATTGAAATATTTTCAAGGTTTTAATTGAAGTTTTTGTGTTTTCTACTTAAAATAGTAAGTTTTCTAACCTTTTACTTGAAAATTCATGATTAGTTGGTTATGTTGATTTTGGGCTTTTGACATGATGTGTTTTGTATGAATGAAGTTGTTTTGAGTAGTTAACAATGATTTTAATGTTGGATTGAAGAAATGGTTAAGTCTGAGTGAAGTTTGGGGAAGAGAGAGAATTTAGGATTATTGGAAATTGGACTTTTGAATTCATTTGATTTAATTGTGTAATTTGACTCTAAATGTGTTATTTTGATGCATAACCATGTATTCTAAAGTCAAATGATGGATTTGGTTAAGTTTGGATAGAGTTTGAGAATGGAAGTGTTGATTTAGGATTTTGGAAAAGGGATTTTCAAAGTATGGTGAATTGTTTTTAATGGTTAAAGTATGTTATTTAATGATATTAAGGATGGTGTAGACCCTTAATTTTTTACCTAATCCTGTCCAATATATTTTAATTAGTCCAAAATAATTTTTATGGTACTTGATTAATTTTAAAATTTATTTTAGTAAAAAATGGTGAAGTGAATAAAAATTCAAAAATAACAAAAAAAAATTGTTGAAGAAAGTCAGCGCGGGTCCGTGGGCATTTCACCCTCAGGAATTTTCTGCTGGCGAAATGGCCCGCGGGCCAATTCGCCCTCCACTGCCGTAGCCAGCTGCGGCAGCTTTTTCGCCAGCGCAATTATTTCGCGGCAGTTTTTTTTCGCCAGCACATTTTTCCGCAACAGTTTTTTTTGCCAGCGAAATTTTTTCGACGCAAATTTTTTGAAACCTAATGCAATTAGGTTTATGTTTCCTTTCCTTAATCAATATTAGCTTCCGTAAATAACTAGAATTATACATCAAATTCTTCTATAAACAAGGACTAAACAACACAAAAAAGGAGGAGAAAATTTGGACAGAAATTGGAAAAGAAATCGGGGGGAGAAAGTGGAGACCAAAACTGAGAAGGAAAACCTTGAATCAAGCTGATTTTTTGAGGGAGCAGAAAAATAATTCAAGCAATTTTGGTGTAACCTACGAACGAAGGTTTGAATTCTTAATTTCTTTTCGTTTCTTACAGTAGCTTGGTCCTTTATTTAATTCATAAAATTACACACTCAAAACTTCAATCTTTGAAGATGTAATAATTTGATCTTTATTTCCACAAACCTTAGAAGAATTCCCCTATTTCTAGATACCTTTAAAAACTTTAATCTGTTTCTTTTTTTTTCCAAAAAACCTTAAATCGTTCTAAAACACTAACCATCATCCTTCTATCCCCAAAAACCCTAAATTGTCTCTTTTATAAATTTTAAATCATTTTCTCTATTTTCAAAAACACCCTAAATTACTTTTTCTGTTTCTTCAAAATATCAAAACCTTAATCCGTTTTTAAATGTTTCAAAACCTTAAAACCCTAAACTTCACTTTATAGCTTCTAAAAATCATATAAAGTTTATAAAACTATAAATTGTTTTCTTAAACTCTAAAAACTATTGCATTGTCTGAAACCCTAATTCTAAAATCCTAAAACCCTAATTCAACTCCAAAAACCAAAACAGCGAACCCTAACTCCCTTAAAACCTAAACCCTAATTCTTTAAAACTTTAAACCCTATAAACATATTCAAACACAGTAAGCTTGAAACCATAATTCAATGAGTAACCATAAACCATAAATCTAAGTATTTTAAAGTGTCCAAATCCTAGTTTCATGATTTCACCATTCGAACACTAATTTGGTTAATCAAAGAACTTTATCAACCTTTTAAAACATAAAACCTTAATCTATTTTAATTCCTTTAAAAATTCACAGTAGCTAAGAATTACAAATCCTAAACCTATAAATTTCAAAACCACATGAAATAACGAACCCTAAATTGAAACAGCAGCCATAATTTAGATTTTTATTTGCCTTATTCAAATTCACATTTGATTATGCTTTGATTTATTTTATATGCTTTAATTTATTTAAATTCAATGCTTGGTTCATTTAATTTATCGTGGATGGATGTTTACTTTCTATTGATGTTTAATGCCTCTAATGAATGATTTATTTAATGGCCATTTACTTTAATTTATTAATTTAGGCTTCCAAATGTTGTAAGAGGTATGTTTCCACTTGGTGGGTACCTCATTAGTTAAATGTCATGTAATTTAAATTGCTTTTCTATTTTAGAACCAATGTAAAGGACATGTTTCTACCTTTCGGTGGGTGTCCTATTTAGGCATGGATGTAAGGGCATGTTTCCATCTTCGGATGGGTGTCCATTTTGTAATATCCCAAAGTATGCCCTAGAAGTTTTGGAAAATTTATTGTTACATTTGGATTTAATGTATATGTGTTTAATTGGAAAGAGGAAAGAAGTGAAGAGAGTGTATATGTTGTATATATGGAAATATATACAACATATACACAACTCAAAGTGTGGAAGTCAAAGAAGATATTTATTTTTATTATTAATGGAATTTATTTAAAAAAGAAATTTAAAATAAGTGGAAGAGAGGAATTTGAATATTTTAATAGTTAATTGCTTGGTGGAGAGGATTTTGAGGAGAGAGAAGGTTGAATGTTTGACTTGGTTTTCTTTGTTTTCCTTCTTTCTTTCTTTCTTTCTTTCTTTCTTCTTCGTGTATCTTCTTCTTCTTCTTCTCCTTTTCTGTGTTGGCCGGCAGCTCTATAGCAAGAGAGCAAGAGAGAGATTTGATCTTCCAAATTCAAGATTTAAGGAAGTTTTCAAGTGATCAAGTTGGAAATTTAAGAGTTTCTTCATCCTTGGTAAGTTTTCCATTTGACTCTTTGTTTTTCTTTGAGTTGGTGAGTTGAGGTTATGGTTGATATGTGTTTGTTTGATTATGGTGTGTTTGAGAGTCTTTGGTCTATTGATTATGGATTTTGGGGTTGGATTGAAGGAAAGAGTAAGTTTGTTGGAAGACAAAGTGTTGTGGTTGTGTTTTAGGTTTGTGGTGATGATATGATTTGTTTGATGTGTGTTTTGAGTTGTTTTTGTGTTTTTGCAAGTTTGTTATGATTTTTGGGTGTGTTTAGTTAAGTTTGTTTGAAGTGAAAAATGGTGGAAGTAAGAGGATTGTTGGATGTGAGGTTGTCGTTGCCGGAATCTGGATTCTTGGCCTGACACGCCCATGAGCACGGCCAGGTCTTTGGGCGTGTCAATGGTTCTATGTTGCAGTAGCATTTACACGAGCAGTGACACGCCCATGTCACTGAGCGTGTCATAGCTACTGTGATGTTGGTGGATTGACACGGCCATGAGCACGACCGTGTTGTTTGACGTGCCAATGTTTCTGTGAGACAGAATGTATTACACGTCTAGTGACACGCCCGTAATTTTGAGCATGTCAAAGCTTCTGTGTTGTGGAGTTAGGGCATGGTCAGGGACACACCCGTGTTGTTGCGCGTGTCATGTGTAGAGTTTGCCCTAGTTGGTTTTTAGCCTTATTATTTCATGTGTATCTCTAAGTGAGTATGTATTATCACCTTTGGTTTAGGTGTTGAAGAGAGTTGAGTTGCCCTAATTCAAGTAGTGAAGAATTCTTGGAAGAGAAAGGGTATAGATTGGTGTGAGTTGTTTTTGAGGTAAGTACAAACCCTACATTATTGCATACCTTTATATGATCTAGAGACTTAACACATTTGATTGTAAATGTGTTAAGTAATCTATTGCATTGTTGATTATATTAATAATGTTACGTTTTGCATAATGTGAACTTTGTGGAATGTATGTTAAAGATTCTAAAGGTAGGATGATGTAATGAAAAATGAAAAATGAAATGTGAAAGATATAGTGATCATTCAAATGGTATGTGTAATGCAATTGGTTATGATGAATTGCTTTAATATGATTTGAGCTTAATGAGATGTAAAGCCGTTGTGGTTGGCTATGGTAATGTAAATGAAATGATTAGGGGCATGATTGCCTAGTTGATTATGGAATATGAAATGAGAAATGGATTGAAAAAGAGATTGTTAAAGATGTAATTGAAATAATTGTGTGCTTAATATGTTATTGAATTTTCAGAGTTCTGGGTTTGGCGGTATGCCTATAAATCGCTGGATAGGTGAAAAGACCGGGTC
This sequence comes from Garcia nutans, assembly GCA_947685225.1. Lineage (NCBI taxonomy): Eukaryota > Viridiplantae > Streptophyta > Magnoliopsida > Malpighiales > Euphorbiaceae > Garcia > Garcia nutans. The sequence goes on along the minus strand of CANTUV010000003.1, from coordinate 5,147,593 downwards.
GTAAGCCGATTCCAGTTGAAAAATGTGAAATATGTGAAATATGATGTTTTTGGGGTGAAAAGACTGGGTCGTAAGCCTCAAAAACAGTAACAGTCTTGCCGGGTTGAGGATCTTCTCTGGTTTAGCCGGGTTGAGGATCTTCTCTGGTTTAGCCGGGTTGAGGTCCAAAGGACTGGGTCTATTACACTATCCATGGATAGAGATATATATATATATATGTATCGCCTACGGGCTTGATGATTGTGATTATGGACCAAAGCAGTAACTCTAAACTTTGAATAACATATTGGTGTATTTTGGGCCCATGCTTGTCTTTTCTTTAATATGAAACTATGAAGATACAACATGATGTGTAATATGTTTATGGATGTGGAAATTGTGAGTATTACTTCATGAATGTTTTGGTAAGTTATTGAATAATGTAAGGTTTTGAAATATAATATTCTTTTGAATTGTTTATGAAACTTGATTGTGTGACATTGGCATTGCATTGAAGCACAATATTATTATAGTTTGTACCACTAAGCCGTTGGCTTAGCGCAATTGTGGTTCATCACGCAGGTGACAGGGTCGAACCGGAGAGTTCCTCTAGGCTGAGTAGAGTTTAGATTCTGAAGTGTGGATAGTGAGCTTAAAGATCAAAGACTGACTGCCAAATATGTATAAACTTTATGTTTTGTAAAATTTGTTTTTTTTATGTATTTGTATTTGTAAAAATAACTATATTTTTCGCTGCGTATTAAATGAATGTTTTATTTATGGTCTTTAAGTTTATGTATATTTTTGTAGAGAGAAGTGAGTCGTTTGTTTAGTAAACCGTGGCATTTCTATATTCAGTATACGTATATTACGATCGTATTAGCATGTTGTGTATGTATACGGGGTATAGCGGTGTTACAATTGTTTTGGTATCAGAGCCTAGGTTTGAGATTCTCAACCTAGGTCAATTGTACGAAAAAAGAAAATTTTGATTTTTAAAATGTGATTTTTGAATAAGATACATGTTTTGGTATTGGCAGTCTCTGATCTTTAATGGGGTATATTCTGCTGTGTTTGCAGATATAGGTAGTGATGGCGTCTTAGTCACGTCAGTCCGTAGAAGGTAGTGCTGAGAGTATAGCTCCTGAAGAGGGTAGAGATGGAGCTAGGGTTGATAGAGTTAGTGAGGCCCCTGCTCCTGTGCCTGGGAGATCAGCTGCTGATTAGGTACCGCCGGGTTGGTTAAGGTTTATGATAGATTTGTTGAGGGGAGCTCCAGTGCAGCCGCCACTATCACCACAGCCACAAGTGCCGGTGAGACACTATGATAAATTGAGGAAGTATGGAGCTGAGGATTTCTTGGGCACTACATATCCTGCAGTAGCTGAGCAGTGGTTGGATAAAGTGCAGAGGATATTTATCCAGTTGCAAGCCACTCCTGATGAAAAATTTGATTATGCTAGATCTCTTCTTCAGAAAGATGCTTATGATTGGTGGAAGACGGTTCCTCATGCCATGGATGATCCACCTACATTATCTTATAGTGATTTTCTTAGGGAGTTTTAGTTGAAATATACTCCAAGTGAGTATAAAGATGTCAAGAAGATGGAATTCCTGAATTTGAGACAAGAGAACTGGACTGTGACCGAGTATGAGGTAGAAGTTCATCTGGTTGAGTCACTATGCCGGTGGGATTATTTCTGATGAGATTGACCGGTGTAGGAGGTTTGAGGAGGGGTTGAGGCCCTCTATTATATGCATTGTTGCTGGTTCTCAGTACCAGGATTTTTCTCAGCTAGTTGCAACAGCTAGAAGTGTTGAGAGCACAGGGTATCGCAGCAGCTGCTACCGAGGAAGAGACCAGAGTTAGGAGATCCCAGTTTGAGGCAGGGTCTTCATCTATAATTTTCAAGTGATCAAGTTGAAAATTTAAAAAGTTTCATTAACTTTGGTGAGTTTCCTTTAGATTCTCTTGTTTTATTTTAAGTTGTGTTTGACTTTGGTGTTGGATTATTAAGAGCATGAGTATGTTTGATTGTGGTGTGTATGAGTATGTTGGGTTTCATTGATTGTGGTTTTGGAATTGAATTGAAGAAAAGGAATTGGGTTGGTGTTGAAAGAGTAAGAGTAGTGACTTTGTGATTGATGTAAATATTGAGTTTGATTAATTCTTTATCTTAAATTTTCCATATGTTTGTGTTTACTGGAGTTGAAAGCATAGAATACATGAGTTTGGTATGAAACAAAAGCATTTTGGATGCCACGCCCGTGGCCCTTGGATACCACGACCGTGGGGTGTTAAGCAAATTGGACAAATTCATTTTCTAACCCACGCCCATGGGGGTTTGTGAGGCCACAACCGTGGGATTGTGAGGCCACGACTGTGGGGCCCTAGATAGTGGTTTTGGTTTATAATTTGTGATTTATGGGTCTAGTATGAGACTAATAGGTGAATAATTGTATTGGAATTTATGTGTATTTGTAAATAAGTGTGTATTATTCCTTTTGATTTAGGTTGTGAAGAGGTTGAGTTGACCTAACCTTAGTAGTGAAGAATTCTTGGAAGAGGAAGCATATAGATTGGTGTGAGTTGTTCTTGAGGTAAGTACAAACTTACATGGTTGCATACATTTACATGATTTTGAGACTTAACACATTTGATTGTAAATGTGTTAAGTAATATATTTCATTGTTAATAAATTTGATTAATGTTATGATTTGCATAATGTGAAGGATATGATGATCATTCAAAATGTATGTTCAATGCATTTGGTTATGTATACTTTAATGATGAATTGCTTTAATGTGAATTGAGATATGATGAAATGTGAAGCCATTGTTGTTGGCTATGATAGTGCAAATGAAATAATTGGGGCATGGTTGCCTATTTGATTATGGAATATGAAATGAATTGTGAAAGAGGATGATAAAGAGATAAATGAAATAATTGTGTGCTTAATATGTTATTCAATTTTCAGAGTTCTAGGTATGGCGGCATGCCTATGATTCGTTGGATAGGTGAAAAAATCGGGTCGTAAGCCGAGTCCAGCTGAAAAATGTGAAATATGATGTTTTTGGGGTGAAAAGACTGGGTCGTAAGCCTCAAAAATAGTAACAGTCTAGCTGGGTTGAGGACCAAGATACTGGGGCCCTTGGGTCTAGCCGGGTTGAGATCCAAGAGACTGGGTCTGTTACACTATCCATGGATAGATATATATATGTATCGACTATGGGCTTGATGATTGTGATTATGGACCAAAGCAGTAACTCTGAACTTTGAATAACATATTAGTGTCTTTTGGGCCCTTGCTTGTCTTTGTTTCAATGTGATTCATGAATGGTGAAAAAATTGAATAAGATAATTAAATGTAGTGTTATGGGAAAATATTAATATATCATTTATGAATATTGTCTTTATGGTTGAAATGTGTGACATTGGTATTGCATTAAAGCATATTGTTATTGTGGTTTGTACCATTAAGCCGTTGGCTTAGCGCAATTGTGGTTCATCGCGCAGGTGACTGGGTAGAACCAGAGAGTTCAGCTAGACCAAGTTGAGTCTAGAATCTGAAGTGTTGAAAGAGGGCTTAAAGATCAAAGACAAACTTCCAAATATGTATAAATTTTATGTTTTGCAAAACATGGATTTTGCTGTATATGTATTTGTAAATACCGCTATATTTTCCGCTACGTATCACATAAATGTTTTATCTATTATACTTTATAATATGATTCGAATGTTTTATGTTTTCTTCACATTATTTTTGAAGAGAAAATTGGGTTATCTTATATAAATCGTGGCACTTCTGTATTCGGTATACGTATATTACAGGTGTATGTAGTGTGCATATACGGGGTATAGGGGTGCTACAATTGTTTAGGTATCAGAGCCTAGGTTTGAGATTCTCAACCTAGGTAAATTGTAAGAAAAAAAATTTTGATTTTTAAAATATGGTTTTTAAATAAGATACATGTTTTGGTATTGGCAGTCTCTGATCTTTAATGAGGTATATTCTGCTGTGTTTGCAGACATAGGTAGTGATGGCATCTCAGTCACATCAGTCCGTAGAAGGTAGTGCTGATAGTGTAGCTCCTGAAGAGGGTAGAGATGGATCTAGGGTTGAGAGAGCTGGAGAGGCACCTGCTTCAGTTAATGAGAGACCAGCAGCTGATGAGGTTCCGCCGGTTTGGTTACGGCATGTGGTAGAACTGTTGAGGCAAGCTCCAGTGCAGCAGCAGCCACCGCCACCACAACCTCAAGTGCTGGTGAGACATTATGATAAATTGAGAAAGTATGGGGCTGAAGATTTCTTTGGTACTACAGATCCTGCAGTAGCTGAGCAGTGGTTGGATAGAGTGCAGAGGGTATTTATTCAGTTGCAAGCCACTCCTGAAGAGAAATTTGGTTATGCTAGATCCCTTGTGCAAAAAGATGCTTATGATTGGTGGAAGACGGTTCCTCATGCTATGGATGATCCACCTACGTTGTCTTATAGTGATTTTCTGTGGGAGTTTGAGCAGAAATATACTCCGAGGGAGTATAAGGATGTCAAGAAGATGGAATTTCTGAATTTGAGACAAGATAATCAGACTGTGACAAAGTATGAGATTGAGTATATCCGGTTGAGTCATTATGCCAAGGGGATTATTTTTTATGAGATTGACCGGTGTAGAAGATTTAAAGAGGGATTGAGGCCCTCTATTATGTGTATTATTGCTGGTTCTCGGTACCAAGACTTTTCTAAGTTGGTTGTAGCAGCTAGAAGTGTTGAGAGAGCACAGGGTATTGCAGCAGCTGCTACCGAAGAGGAGACCAGAGTTAGGAGATCCCAGTTTGAGGCAGGATCTTCATCTATGAAAAGCGGCCGAGGAAGTTTTATTTCGAGAGTCAATAGGAGCCTGAGGCAGTCGGGCAGGTTAGTTCAGTATCAGAGGCAGAGGCCGAGACCTACAGATTCTGTAGCTAGTGCTCCGACTCAAGTGGTTCAGAGGTCTACTCCACCTACATGTGTCCATTGTGGTAGGATACATGGGGGTGTTTGTTGGAAGATTGGTGGAACAGCTGGGTGTTTCAGATGTGGATCGCCTGACCATTTCATTAGAGATTGTCCTGAGATGCAGGAGCATAGGCAGGCAGATTCTACAGTTTCTTGACCTAGTGTGAGAGGAGGTCAAAGTGGTAGAGGTGTTAGTAGAGGTGGTCGACTTGGGATCAGTCAGAGAGGAGGCTCTACATCCAGAGGTAGTAGGTCAGATGAGGCTGGGTCTTCTCAGCGAGTATATGTGATGCAGAGGCAGCCGGATGTTTCAGCAGTCATTGAGGGTACAGTTTCTTTATTTGGCATTTCAGTTCTTGCTTTGATTGATCCAGGATCTACTCATTCATACATAAGTGCATCTATATTGCCTGTGTCTGAATTGCATTCAGAGTCCTTAGGATTCGATGTTTTGGTGACAAATCCTTTAGGACATAGTGTTGTGGTGAGTAAGGTGCATCGTGATAGTGCAGTTGTGGTGCAAGGTGAGGAATTTTTAGGTGATTTGATTGAAATGACTTTTAAGGAGTATGATTTGATATTAGGCATGGATTGGTTGTCTAAGCATGGAGCTGTGGTAGATTGTCAAAAGAAGTGTGTTACCCTGAGAACCAGTGATGGTAGAAGTGTGATGGTGTCTAGTGAGCAGAGACAACTTGCATCCTTGTTTGTTTCAGCTGTTGTAGCTAGGAAGTTGATTAGAAAAGGGTGTGATGCTTATCTTGCTCATGTTGTGGATACCAGAGTAGTGGGTTCTCAACTTGATAGTATACCCACAGTTGTTGAATTCCCAGATGTTTTTCCGGAGGAGTTGCCAGGGTTACCTCCTGAGAGAGAGGTTGAGTTTGGTATTGATTTGTTGCCTGGTACCACTCCCATCTCTATTACTCCTTATCGAATGGCACCTGCTGAGTTGAAAGAGTTGAAGGTGCAGTTGCAGGAGTTGTTGGATAAAGGGTTTGTTCGCCCTAGTGTTTCTCCGTGGGGAGCTCCTATTTTGTTTGTGAAGAAGAAGGATGGTACTTTGAGGTTGTGCATTGATTATAGGCAATTGAATAAAGTGACTATCAAGAATAAATATCCTTTGCCTAGGATTGATGATCTCTTTGATCAGTTGAAGGGAGCAGCAGTGTTTTCCAAGATTGATTTGAGATCAGGGTACCATCAGTTGAGAGTCAGAGCTGAAGATGTTCCTAAGACAGCTTTCCGCACAAGGTATGGGCATTATGAGTTTTTAGTGATGCCTTTTGGATTGACGAATACACCTGCAGCTTTCATGGATTTGATGAATAGGGTGTTTAGGCCCTATCTAGATCAGTTTGTGGTGGTCTTCATTGATGATATTTTGGTGTATTTGCATAATGAAGAGGAGCATGACAAGCATTTGCGGATTGTATTGCAGACTTTGAGAGAGAAGCAATTGTATGCTAAGTTGTCGAAGTGTGAGTTTTGGCTTGATCAAGTGACTTTTTTGGGTCATATAGTTTCAGTAGATGGTATTAGAGTTGATCCGAGTAAAGTTGAGGCCATTTTGAATTGGAGTCCACCGAAGTCTGTGACTAAAGTTAAAAGTTTTCTGGGTTTGGCAGGCTATTATTGACGTTTTGTGAAAGGTTTTTCTTTGATAGCTACTCCACTCACCACATTACTTCGAAAGGGAGTTAGATTTGTATGGACAGATCAGTGTCAAGCTAGCTTTGAGCAGTTGAAAGAGATGTTGACTCAAGCTCCTATTCTTGCTTTACCTGTGGAAGATAAACCATATGTGATTTATAGTGATGCTTCACATAATGGTTTAGGATGTGTTTTGATGCAAGAAGGTAGAGTTATAGCTTATGCTTCTCGGCAGTTGAATCCACATGAACTTAATTACCCGATGCATGATTTGGATTTGGCAGCTATAGTGTTTGCTTTGAAGATTTGGCGACATTATTTGTATGGAGAGAAGTGTTTTATCTACACAGATCATAAGAGTTTGAAATATTTGGGTGTTCAGAGGGAGCTGAATCTTCGACAGAGACGGTGGTTAGAGTTGATCAAAGACTACGACTGTTTGATTGATTATCATCCTGGTAAGGCAAATGTTGTTGCGGATGCCTTGAGTCGGAAGTCTTTGGCATGTTTGTCTGTTTATTCTCTCTCGTTGCTTGTTGAGTTGAGAGCGTTGCATGCTAGTTTTGAATCATGTGATGATGGTGCATTGTTAGCTCAGTTGCATTTGAGACCAGTGTTGTTGGATCAGATTAAAGAGGCTCAATTGGCTGATGAGAAAATTCAGAAGATTGTGTCAGACTGCCAAAATGGGGAGAACCGAGACTTCCATGTGAGAAGCGATGGTAGCCTTTGGTGCAAAGATAGATTGTGTGTTCCTGATGATGCTAGTTTGAGAAAGATTATTTTAGAGGAAGCGCACCAGTCGATTTTTGCTATGCACCCTAGGAGTACCAAGATGTATCAGGATTTGAAGCAGCATTATTGGTGGTCAGGTATGAAAAGAGACATAGCAGAGTTTGTATCTAAATGTCTCACTTGTCAGATGGTGAAAGCTGAGCATCAAGTTCCAACAAGGTTGCTTCAACCTTTAACAGTGCCTGAATGGAAATGGGAGAGAGTGACAGTGGATTTTGTGTCTGGTTTTCCATTGACTCAGAAGAAGCATGATGCTATCTGGGTGATTGTTGATCGGTTAACGAAGACAGCTCATTTTCTTCCAGTTAGAATGGACTATTCTTTGGAGAAGTTGGCTGAACTGTATATCAGTGAGATAGTGAAGTTGCATGGAGTTCCAATTTCTTTGGTGTCTGATCGAGATCCTCGGTTTACTTCAAGGTTTTGGAGAAGTTTACATGGTGCTTTGGGTTCTCGATTGCACTTTAGCACTGCTTTTCATCCGCAGACAGATGGGCAGTCAGAGAGAGTGATACAGATTATTGAGGATATGTTAAGAAGCTGTCATTGAATTCTCTGGAAGTTGGCCCAAATTTTTGCCACTTGTGGAATTTGCTTACAATAATAGTCATCAATCCAGTATTAGAATGGCACCATTTGAGGCTTTGTATGGTAGAAGATGTAGAACACCTCTGTGTTGGAATGAAGTTGGGGAAAGTAAATTGGTTGGTCCTAATTTGATTAAAGAAATGGAAGAGAAAGTGAAAATAATTTGGGATTGGTTGAAAGCAGCTTCAGATCGACATAAATCTTATTCAGATTTGAAGAGGAGAGATATAGAGTGCAATGTTGCAGATAAAGTATTTTTGAAAGTGTCTCCTTGGAAAAAGATTTTGAGATTTGGCAGAAAGGGAAGCTAAGTCCTCATTTTATTAGACCTTATGAAGTATTAGAAAGAGTTGGACCAGATGCTTGTCGACTTGCTTTGCTGCCTGAGTTGGATAGAATCCATAATGTCTTCCATGTTTCTATGCTGCGAAGGTACAGATCAAATCCATCTCATGTTTTACCAGTTGAATCTATTGAGGTGAATCCAGATCTGACTTTTGAAGAAGAACCAATTGCTATTTTGGCACATGAAGTGAAAGAGTTGAGAAATAAGAAAGTGCCACTGGTGAAAGTTCTTTGGAAGAATCATGCAAAGGAAGAGGCAACTTGGGAGAGTGAGAAAGTGATGCAAGAACAGTATCCTAAGTTGTTTCAGAATTGATATCAGGTAATTTCAAGGACGAAATTTCTTTTTAGAGGGGGAGAATTGTAATATCCCAAAGTATACCCTAAAAGTTTTGGCATTATTGTTGTAGTTGGATTTAATGTATATGTTTAATGGAAAGAGAAAAGAAGTAAAGAGAGAGTGTATATGTTGTATATATACAAGTCAAAATGTGGAAGTCAAAAGATGATTATTTAATGATTTGAAATTAATTAAATTCATAAAAAGGAAAATAAGTGAGTGGAAGAGGATATATTTGATTATTATATTATTTAATTTGCTTGGTGGAGGTTTATGTGGAGAAGAGTGTTTGACTTTGCCTCTTTGTTTCTTCATTTTCTTCTTCTTTTTCTTTTCCTTTCCTTGTTGGCCGGGCATCACCTAAGCAAGAGAGGAGGAGAGTTTTTGAGTTTTCTAAGCTTGTGATTGAAGGAGATTTCAAGTGATCAAGTTGAAAATTTAAGAAGTTTCATTAACATTGGTAAGTTTCCTTTTGATTGTCTTGTTTTATTTTAAGTTGTGTTTGAGTTTGGTGTTGGATTATTAAGAGCATGAGTATGTTTGATTGTGGTGTGTTTGAGTGTGTTGGGTTTAATTGATTGTGGTTTTGGAATTGAATTGAAGAAAAGGAATTAGGTTGGTGTTGAAAGAGTAAGAGTTGTGACTTGGTGATTGATGTAAATATTGAGTTTGATTAATTCTTTATCTTAGATTTTCCATATGTTTGTGTTTATTGGAGTTGAAAGCATAGAATACATGAGTTTGGTCCGAAACAGAAGCATTTTGGATGCCACGCCCGTGGCCCTTGGATGCCACGACCGTGGGGTGTTAAGCAAATTGGACAGATTCGTTTTCTAACCAACGCCCATAGGGGTTTGTGAGGTCACGACTGTGGGGTTGTGAGGCCACGACCATGGGGCCCTAGATAGTGGTTTTGGTTTGTAATTTGTGATTTATGGGTATAGTATGAGACTAATAGGTGAATAATTGTATTGGAATTTATGTGTATTTGTAAATAAGTGTGTATTATTCCTTTTGAATTAGGTTGTGAAGAGGTTGAGTTGCCCTAACCCGAATAGTGAAGAATTCTTGGAAGAGGAAGCATATAGATTGGTGTGAGTTGTTCTTGAGGTAAGTATAAACTTTCATGGTTGCATACATTTATATGATTTTGAGACTTAACACATTTGATTGTAAATGTGTTAAGTAATATATTTCATTGTTAATACATTTGATTAATGTTATGATTTGCATAATCTGAAAGATAGGATGATCATTCAAAATGTATGTTCAATGCATTTTGTTATGTATACTTTAATGATGAATTGCTTTAATGTGAATTAAGATATGATGAGATGTGAAGCCATTGTTATTGGCTATGATAGTGCAAATGAAATAATCGGGGCATGGTTGCCTATTTGATTATGGAATATGAAATGAATTGAGAAAGAGGATGATAAAGAGATAAACGAAATAATTGTGTGCTTAATATGTTATTCAATTTTTAGATTTCTGGGTTTGGTGGCATGCCTATGATTCACTGGATAGGTGAAAAGACCAGGTCGTAAGTCGAGTCTAGCTGAAAAATGTGAAATATGATGTTTTTGGGGTGAAAAGATTGGGTCGTAAGCCTCAAAAACAGTAACAGTCTAGCCGGGTTGAGAACCAAGATACTGGGGCCCTTGGGTCTAGCCGGGTTGAGGTCCAAGAGACTAGGTCTGTTACACTATCCATGGATAGATATATATATATATGTATCGTCTACGGGCTTGATGATTGTGATTATGGACCAAAGCAGTAACTCTGAACTTTGAATAACATATTAGTGTCTTTTGGGCCCATGCTTGTCTTTGTTTCAATGTGATTCATGAATGGTGAAAGAATTGAATAAGATAATGAAATGTAGTGTTATGGGAAAATATTAATATATCATTTATGAATATTGTCTTTATGGTTGAAATGTGTGACATTGGCATTGCATTAAAGCATATTGTTATTGTGGTTTGTACCACTAAGCCGTTGGCTTAGCGCGATTGTGGTTCATCGCGCAGGTGACAGGGTAGAACCAGAGAGTTCAGCTAGACCGAGTTGAGTCTAGATTCTAAAGCGTTGAAAGAGGGCTTAAAGATCAAAGACAAACTGCCAAATATGTATAAATTTTATGTTTTGTAAAACATGGATTTTGCTGTATATGTATTTGTAAATACCGCTATAATTTCCGCTGCGCATAAAAGTTTTATCTATTGTACTTTATAATATGATTCAAATGTTTTAAGTTTTCCTCACATTATTTTTGAAGAGAAAAATTGGGTTATCTTATATAAATCGTGGCACTTCTGTATTCGGTATACGTATATTACAGGTGTATGTAGTGTGCGTATACGGGGTATAGAGGTGTTACACCTGAGGTATATTGACATTAATTTGGCAAAGCCAACATTTGATTTCAAAATCAAAATTCAAAAAAAAAAATGTTTTGTCATGCAAAGCCTTCAAGTTAAGGGAAGTATGTTGAACCTCCAAAGGACACATTAGGCAAAGGAAATGATTATTGGCAAGGTCATGAAGAAGCTATCAACCGACAAGCTGAAACATAATTCAAAATAGATGAATCCCTGACTCTATTGCTTGGGGCCTCCATTATTCATGTTTTCAACATCTTGAAGATAAAAGCCACAAATGCAAAGCTTTCGATCATTCCAATGCAAGACTTGAACGAGCGTCAAAAAGGAACCAATGAGAACACTTTTGCTGATCACCTCGGTCTGTGAGTCAATGGAACGACTGTAAGTATTATTCATGCATATCATGCATACATGAGCATATCACATCGCACTTTCTTGTCTTGTATTGTCTATTCCTTTTCAATGTGAACAGCGAATACCTTGCAAACTAAAGAATCAAAAGAAGATACTGAATCAAGGGGGCATGGAAAGCCTATTTGCTTGTGGAAGCTCTAGTCATTTTGCAAAAGAAGAAATACATGCTTGTGCGAAGAACTAGACAAATCCCGCATAGAAAAATCATGGGTTTGAGCCTATACAAGGGGCAACGCTTCTCCTTTTCAAATTTTGAGTTTATGCATAAACAAAATACTTTAAATATCTCGCCATGCAGGGGGAAAAGGAGAGGATATGAAGGCTAGCTAAAAAGGGCTGAATTTTTTGCAAAAGTGTAAAGGAAGAACAAAAAATAATGGAATAAAAAAAATTAGAATTCTCAAAAGAATGAAGATGCAAAAGACAAAAGATCAATCCAGCTAAAAGAGCTGAAGCTAGGGTAAAGACCCAACCTCCAATGGATAAAGATCCATGTTTCAAGGGTAAAGATTCGATCTCCAAAGGTTGAAGATCCATTTTCAAGGGTAAAGACCTAATCTCAAAGGATGAAGATCCACTTACAAGAGTAAAGACCCGATCTCCAAGGATGAAGATCCATTTTCAAGGGTGAAGGCCCGATCTCAAAGGATGAAGATCCACTTACAAGGGTAAAGACCTGATCTCAAAGGATAAAGATCCATTTTCAAGGGTAAAGATCTGATCTCAAAGGATGAAGATCCATTTGCATGGGTGAAGACCTGATCTCAAAGGATGAAGATCCATTTTCAAGGGTGAAGACCCAATCTCCAAGGATGAAGATCCATTTGCAAGGGTGAAGACCCGATCTCTAAGGATGAAGATCCATTTGCAAGGGTGAAGTGCAAGGATGAAGACCCGATCTCAAAGGATGAAGATCCATTTGCAAGGGTGAAGACCCAATCTCCAAGGATAAAGATCCATTTGCAAGGGTGAAGACCCGATCTCAAAGGATGAAAATCCATTTGCTAGGGTGAAGACCTGATCTCAAAGGATGAAGATCCATTTGCAAGGATGAAGACCTGATCTCAGAGGATGAAGATCCATTTTCAAGGGTGAAGACCCGATCTCAAAGGATGAAGATCCATTTTGAGGGCGAAAAACCACAATGTATAGAATAACCGGAGCAGTCAGACTTCTCAAATGATAAAAGGTCAGTTAAACTCAGTCTCGGGTCCAAGCACACAAATTAAATTCAATATCAGGTCCAAAACCAAAATTATCCTTAGGTCCAAAACCTAGAATCTTTTCTAAGTCCAGAACTTCGCTTGGGTCCAGAACCCAAATTTTGATTAGGTATAGAACCTAGAATCTCTTCTAAGTCCAGAACATGGCTCGGGTTCAGAACCCAAATTCAATCCAAGCTTGGGTCCAAGTACCCAATCTCGGGTCAAAGCACCCAATCTCGAGTCCAAGTACCCAAATCAAATCAATCTCGGGTCCAAGTACCCAATCCTGGGTCTAAGTACCCAAATTCAATCAATCTCGGGTCCAAGTACCCAAATCAAATCTAATCTCAGGTCTAAGTACCCAAATCAAATTCAATATGGGGTCCAAGTACCCAATTCTCGGGTCCAAGTACCCAAATCAAATCAATCTCTGGTCCAAGTACCCAATCTCAGATCCAAGTACCCAATCTCGGGTCCAAGTTCCCAATCTTGGGTCCAAGTACCCAATCTCGGGTCTAAGTACCCAAATCAAGTCCAGAACTCGAACCGGGTCCGCTACCCAAAACAAATTCAAGTAGCCATCTCATCAAAAATTAAGTCTTGTTGCTTTTCACCCTCTAAAGTCTCAGATCGTTCAAGTAGGGGGCAAACTGTAAACCCTTAATTTTTGACCTAGTTCGGTCCAATATATTTTTATTAGTCCAAAATAATTTTTATGATGTCCAATATATTTTAGTTAGTCCAAAATAATTTTTATTGTATCTTGATTAATTTTAATATTTATTTTAGTAAAAAATGGTGAAGTGAATAAAAATTCAAAAATAATAAAAAAATAACAACAATAAAATCGATGATGAAAAAATCGGCGACGAAAAAATCGTCGCCGAAAGTCAGCACGGGCCCGTGGCCAATTCGCCCGCCGCTGTCGCATCCTAAAACCCTATTTTCTCTTTTATAAATTTTAAATCGTTTTCTCTATTTTCAAAAACACCCTAAATTACTTTTTTCTGTTTCTTCAAAATATCAAAACCTTAATCCGTTTTGCAATGGTTCAAAACCTTAAAACCCTAAACATCACTTTACAGCTTCTAAAAATCATATAAAGTTTTATAAAACTATAAATTGTTTTCTCAAACTCTAAAAAATAATGCATTGTCTGAAACCCTAATTCTAAAATCCTAAAACCATAATTCAACTCGAAAACCCAAAACAGTGAACCCTAACTCCCTTAAAACCTAAACCCTAAAGTTTTATAAACCGTAATTCTTTAAAACTTTAAAACCCTATAAACATATTCAAACACAGTAAGCTTGAAACCTAAATTCAATGAGTAACCGTAAACCATAAATCTAAGTATTTTAAAGTGTCCAAACCCTAGTTTCATGATTTCACCATTCGAACACTAATTTGGTTAATCAAAGAACTTTAGCAACCTTCTAAAACATAAAACCTTAATCTATTTTAATTCCTTTAAAAATTCACAGTAGCTAAGAATTACAAATCCTAAACCTATAAATTCCAAAAACACATGAAATAAAGAACCCTAAATGGAAACAGCAGCCATAATTTAGATTTTTATTTGCCTTATTCAAATTCATATTTGATTATGCTTTGATTTAATTTATATGCTTTAATTTATTTAAATTCAATGCTTGGTTAATTTAATTTATCGTGGATGGATGTTTAATTTCTATTGATGTTTAATGCCTTTGATGAATGATTTATTTATGATGAATGGTCATTTAATTTTATTGATTTATTTAGGCTTTCAAATGTTGTAAGAGGTATGTTTCTACTTGGTGGGTACCTCATTCGTTAAATGTCATGTAATTTAAATTGCTTTTCTATTTTAGAACCAATGTAAAGGACATGTTTCTACCTTTCGGTGGGTGTCCTATTTAGGCATGGATGTAAGGGCATGTTTCCATCTTCGGATGGGTGTCCATTTATTTGTTTTACTTGGACATTGTTTTGATTTTCAATATATCGATGCTTTATTTTAATTATTGTGTGTAATATGGATAATATTGTTATATTTAAGAATTTTATAATATTAAGACCTGTAAAGGAGGCCGGTTCCAATGAACTGGACATTGTGGGGGTGCTGGGCCATTTCTCACCTTTCCCACACGTACCCAACTTTTCAATCCCATTAGGGGGTTGGGGATTCCTTAGGAATCGAGTCATCCACCCCTTTCTTTTTTCCGGCCCGTCTGGGTGGCGACTCCATTTTTTCCTGACTTAGGTTCGTGTTCTCTAAGGCCCCGAGCCTAAATAGTGTCAAAGTCGCAAGAACCATTCCATTGGGAGTGGGGGCAAAAATCCCTGCTCACAGATGGAAATAAGCTTGGATTGAAGATTGGAATGAGTTGGAATGGAAAATCTTCAATGGGGAAGGTTATGCCATTTTAGAGTTTTGAACATAAGCTTGTGTATAACTAATGTAATTGGTTTAAACATGTTAAAATATGTTTTTAATGATATTAATAAACTTAAAACATTAATTTAAATGGTTTAATATGGTTTTCCTAAGTTAAAGAAAGGTAATGCTATACTTTGGGGTTTTGATTAAAGTGGTGTATAATTAAGGTTTGATGCTTGAAATGCCTTAGAATGTGATACTAAATGATTGTTTATGATCACATTTGGTATAGGCATTGAGGAGAGGTAGTTTACCCAACACTAGTGTTGAAGGGCAACTTGGAAGAGGAGGTTGGAGTTTGATTTTGAGCTTGCTTTTGAGAGCTTATAGAGGTATGTCCAAACTCTTGATAAATGTAGCATAATCAAATTACATTTGGGCTTAACACATTTTTGTTGGAAAATGTGTTAAGCTACTTGATGCATTGATTATTCATGAACAATGTGCTATGACATGTGTAATGTTATCTATGCATTAAATGCATTGTGAAAAGCCATTTTTAATGGCTAAATTGTATAAAATGTGAATGATGTGAAAATAACCCAAAGTATTTGGGTAATGTGATTTGATGTGGAATGTGCTACATTGTGATGATATATTGTGATATGATGAAATGTGATAAATTGAAATAAATTGACATTGATATGAATGAAAAAAATGAGGCAATGTGCCTAATTAATAATGAGAAAAGTGAAAATGTGTCTAGTTGATTATGAGAAAATGAAAAAGAAATTGGTAATGGAAAATATAAAATAATTGTGCTCGTAATATGTTATTCAATTTCTAGAGTTTTGTGTTTGGCGGCATGCCTATGAGGTTATCCTCATTATTTGCCTTCGGGGCTACCTTTTAAGCAATTTTTTAATTTTCCTTTGGGGCTAGATGCTTGGCATCATTGTGATATGATTTATCTTTGGGCCTAGATTTTGAGCAATTATTATGATTTGCCTTCAGAGCTAGACACATGGTGTCAATTTGGACTAAGATAGTAACTTTGGGATTTGAATGGCATATTAGATCCTTTGGGCCCTTGCTTCTATTTGTTCTTATGTGAATTATTGAATGATGAAAGAATATGTTTTAAAATGAAATTATATGTCACATTGTGACATGATATGCAAGGCATTGTGCATTGGCATTGCTTTACTATTTTATTGTTATTAAAGTTTGTATCGCTAGACTTTTGGCTTAGCTTAATTGTAATTCATCGCGCAGGTGACAAGGGAGATCTGGTTGTGCTGGAGAGTTCGTCTAGACCGAGTCGGGTATAGATTTGAGATTTTCCTTGTATAGTTGATTTTTTGGGCATCAAGATCAGAGACACTGCCAGCATGTATATATTTTATATTATCATACATTTAGATATTATGTATATTATATTTTGATTTTGGTGTATATATTGTAAATTAAAAGGAATGTTTTGGATAAATTTTGTAATGTGGGCTTTATATAAGTTTTTGATAAATATATATATGTATATGCATAAATATTTTGAGAAATGTGGAGAAATTGAAAAGCATGGGTGAAATGTATGATTGGTTTATTAGGAGTGTTTTCCTTTTTGCAGGTTGTGTTTGGTTGAAATTTGGGGATGTCCAAATTACAGATAAAACTCTAGTGAATTTTTTCCAAAGATTTTCATATAAAACTTTATTTTGAAACTTATAATTTATAAAGAATTTTTAATTATACATTAAAAAGTATTTTGGGGTTTAACTTTGAACAGTGAAAATTTCTACTTTTACCCGATCGTGATTTCTTTATACCATATATGCATATTTTATATATACTGAGTATATGTATTATACATATACATGATATAAGGGTGTTATAGAGTACCCGTGATATTGGCTGAAATCCTAGTTGAACTGGACCAATTCAAAATAGAATCTTCTAAGAGATTGGCTGGGAGTCCCCTGCTGCTTTAGGTAATTTACCTAAACAGCACTTTCGAATTTTCAATTTAGGTTTTTATTTTTTTTATTTCTCTAATTTTTGCCTAGCCCGTCCTTGTGGGTTTTCAAAAAACTAGCGAGCTATCTTAACTTTTGCCTAGGATGCCCTTATGAGTTTTCAACCAAGCGGACTTCTTCTTTTTTCTAATTGGTTCCATTTTTTTCGTAGACTGCCCTTACAGGTTTTAAGAACTAGTGAACCACCCTAATTTTTGCTTAGGCCGCCCTTACTGGTTTTCAACCTAACGGGCTTTCTTTTTTTACTTTTTATTTGTCTTTACATATTTGGCTACAGGAGCATCTATGCCTATTCAACAACCCGTATGTGGATTTCACCAAATATTTATCCCGACATCATTCTGCCAGAAAACTATTTTGTCCCGCTTCTTCTTATGCAGAATGGATTGACTGGATTCGTTCATGAGCCATGGTTAACATCTGTTAGTTGATACCTTGGTGGAAGATTACCCACATCACCATTCAGACGTATCTAATGCATGTTCCTCTTATTTCTTTCCGTTGAGGTACTTGCTATGATCCTCATCGACTTGATCTTCAGTATGGAGACGAGCATCAAGGATATGAGTTCACTATGCCTCATCTGATTGACACTTACTTGGATAGACTGAAGCAAAGCTGGCCTGCATATTACACTTTTCATCTGCCATAAATTTTACACTTGTCAATTTTTAAAAAAATTATGTTAGGATGAACAATAATGATAATAAAAAATGTTTTCTTTCCCTTTATAATTTCTCATCACATTTTGCTATTTATTTTACCTAATGGTCATATCATTCAAAATAGTGCACATAGAACAATTTTAGCATAAACTCTATTTTATTAAATTAGGGAACAACCAAAAACATATAGCCAGCATACACAAGATCACTCCTGTCACCAACCAGCCCTTTTAGGTTTTCTAATTGACAATTTTCTCTTATTTAGCCCTAATTATTGCCTAGCCCACCCTTTCGAGTTTTTAGAACTAGCAGACTGTTATAACTTTTTCCTAGGATGCCAGTTTGTTTTGATCATATAAGTATACATATTCAGGTTAATTTTATTGGCTTTAAGTTAATTTATCTTTTAATTTGTTTTTAAAGTCTGCTTGAAGTGTTTGATTTAGATGGAAGATCAAAAGAATGGAGTGAAGGATCAAAAAGGTGGAAAAGTATGTGACATGGCCAAGGCACTTCATGGCTTGGTTGTGTCCTTCATCTAAGGCAACACTTACATGACAAAGCTTGAGTTCACAAGCTACTAGCTGTGTCCTTCAGAACAAATTGGCAGAGGCATATACTGGGAGAAGACACGGCCAAGCCACTGTTTAGATCATTTTTGTACTTGTTTTTAGTATGATTTTATGTGTGTTTTAGTTAATGTTTTGATTGATTTTTGTTTTAAGTTTGTTTAAATTGTTTGTTTTAGGTTTAAGTGCAAAAACTCCCTTGGATGATCAAAACAATCAAGAAAAATGAAGAAAGAGCATGAATCAAGCAAGACATGGCCAAGCCAAAGCAAGCTTGGCCATGTCCCTCAAAAGGATTCCAAGACAGTAGCTGACACACCCAAGAGACATGGCCAAGCCACTGGCCGTGTCTCAACCAAGGAAAAGAAATCAAGAAAGAAAAGAAAGAAGGCAAAGTGCGACACTGGCAAGTGACATGGCCAAGCCACTGGCCATGTCGCTTGAAGCTTGCCCATGTCTGATCGTCTTGGCCATGTCGCTTGAAGCTTGCCCATGTCTGATCGTCTTGGCCATGTCTCATTAACTTGGCCGTGTCACCACTTGAAAAGAAAGAAAAGAAAGAAGGCAGAGTGCGACACTGGCAAGTGACATGGCCAAGCCACTGGCCATGTCGCTTGAAGCTTGCCCATGTCTGATCGTCTTGGCCATGTCGCTTGAAACTTGGCCGTGTTTAAGGAAAAATTGGTAGACATGGCCATGTCGCTTGAAGCTTGGCCGTGTCTCACAAAAATAAAACACACAGAATGGAACACGGCCAAGTGACACGGCCGTGTCTCATGAAAAATCAAGAGACACGGCCAAGCCACTCTTGGCTTGGCCGTGTCACCTCAAGGAAGATACCAAGAGACACGGCCAAGACACTCTTGGCTTGGCCGTGTCCCACCTGAAAAGTCAAAATTCTTTCAACAAAGTGGGGAACAAGTGGGAGACAAAGACTTATTGCTTGCCAAAAGAAATATTAAACAAAGAAAAAGTAGGGGACAAAGGAAAATGGGATGAGTTGGAAGGCATGGGTGTTGATTTTTGAATGAATTAAAAGGGATTGAAGAGGAAAATGGAGAGGGCTTGGTTCTTCTTCCACCATGGCTGCAAAAAAACGTGGGAGAGGGAGAGAGTGACACTCTCCCTTGTCCCTTCACCTCCAAACCTCCATTTCCATCCTCTCCACCTTCTCCATCTTCCATTGATAGGATCTTTGAGGTTCTTTGGGATAAATTGGGTTACAAGTTCTCAAAGGTTAAAGAAGAATCATTGAAGAGAGTGGTGACTTGAGAAAGCTCCATTCCATCTTCCAAAGGCAAATCAATTGAAGAGTTGGTGACTTGAGAAAGCTCCATCCAAAGGTTTGGTGACTTGAGAAAGCTCCATTCCACATTGCAAGGGGAATCAACCATTGAAGAGGGCTTGAGTTCTTCATCATACATCAAGTGGAGCTAGGAGGAAGACTAGCAATCCTACTCTTGGCATCTTCACAAGGGGTTTTTCTATTCTCTTTTTTAATTCATTTCTATTGTTGTTGTTGTATTAAGAATATTGATATTGCAATGGACAATTTGTATTTGTGTTATATTGAGTTGAATGGATATTATAAATTGATGATGTTGAGCTAAATACCCATGTTTAGGGTTTGTAGCATATTTGGTTGAATGCTTTGATTTGATATTTACATTGATGTTCCTTGTTGATTGGTTGATTGTATTGCATTAAATGCTAGGTTGATAGATTAGCTACCTATTGATCTTTGAATATTGGATGATGGACCGAGAGGTGAAATCCGATATCGGAACTATATAATCGACCACCCTATGAATGAATTAGAAATATAAGTTCTAGGGTTTCATTAATTTGGTAATGTAAAAGAATTGGTCATTGTTAATTCATGAATGTGAGAACTAATGGATTGGTAATTGACTAATTAATCTTAAGGAACAAATTAATTTACAAGGTATTGTTAATGGACAATTGAGAATTGAGCTTTGATTGAATGGACCTATGACCCTAGGCACCTTCCCAAGAATCAATTTGATCTTGAACAACCATCATACATCAACCCTACGCACATTAATTTTAGGTCTTAATTATTCTCGCACAATCCCAACACAACAAACACCCGCATTTAAATACTTGTCAATCAATCTATTACGAACCACACCTTCTTGGGGAAACGACCTTGGGGCGATCACCTTTGCTACAGCTACCTCGTATACTTGCGAGTGACGCTTTATAGTAATACTTAATTCGAGCGCAACAGCCACTGGCCATGTCACATGACACGACCAAGGCCTTGGCCATGTCTCACAAATTGAAGCCAAAGAGCAAAACCAAAGAAGCAAAGGCAGAAGTGAACACACCCAAGAGACATAGCCAAGCCATTGGCCATGTCCCATCTAAAGAGCAAATGCAAGGATGGACAGTGGAGAACACACTCAAGAGACATTGCCAAGCCACTGGCCATGTGTCACTTGGAAAAAGAAGAAGTTAGTGAGGCAGCCATGGACACGGTCACATGACTTAGTTGTGTCCATAAGAAAATGAGTGACACGGCCAAGTCACTCATGACTTGGCCGTGTCTTGTGAAGATTCTTTCAATAATTTTACACGAAAATAGGGGACAAAATGGCGGACAATAAGTGCTCTTTTAAAAAGAAATAAAAAAAGAACAAAAAGGTTGTTTAATTTATGGGAAGAAATATAAAATAAAGAAAAATTAGAGAGACAAAGTGTGGTGTGTGAGTTGGCAAAAGATGGTTGCTTTCTAAAAAATTTAAAAGGAGATGGTAGTGGGAGGAGTATATACACGTGAGCTCTTTTGGTTTTTGGGGGGAGTTTTTGTTTTTAGTTTTAGAAGAGGAGAGACACCATTCTCTCTTCATCTTCATTACCATTCATCCTTCATTTCTTTCATAGAGAAGAGTCAATCAAGTTCGGGGATTAAATTGACTAAGTAAGTTCCTTAGACAATTAGGGTTTGAAGAAACATTTATTGGAGTTGAAGCTTGAGAAAGTTACATTCCATCTTTGAAGAGGAGAGCCATTGATTGAGAGGGCTTGGAAGTTGTTCATCATACATCAAGGTGGAAAATAGGAGGAAGACAAGTAGTCCAACTCTACGCATCTACAAGGGGTTTTTCATATTCTCTCTTTTTATTCTTTTCTATATTGTTGTTGTTTTATTATGAACATTAATATTACAATGTATAATTTTTTATTTGATGAATATTGAGATGGATATTTGTTTTAAATTAATGATGAGCTAATTTACTCTTTCCTAGGGTTGTAGGTCAATTTAATCAAAGCTTAATTTTAAAATTATCCATTGATATAACCTTGTATTTTAATTTGTTTCTTGAGTTAAATTAGTAATTACCAATTCATTAGTTTTCACATTCATGAATTAACAATAACCAATTATTTTGAAATTGCAAATTAACAAACCCTAGAACTTATATTTCTAATTCATTCTTAGGGTGGTTGATTACATAGTTCCAATATCGAATTTCACCTCTCGGTCCATCGTTCAATATTAAGTAATTAATAGGTGGCCAATCTATCAACCTAACATTTAATCCAACGACACAGCAAAGCCTTCAAGCCATGTCCACGCCTGGGGGTTTTTTTTGGGTTTGCTTAACAAGGCCAGTGGCTTGGCCGTGTCCTTCCACTACAAATTTTTTTTATTATTTATTTATTTTTATTATTTTAACAAATGTGTTACCCAAGTCTAATATAGTCACTTTTATTCCTGGCTTTACTTTGAAACTCCATCAAAAACAAAAACTGATCAACGCACTCATTCTATTCTCTTAAAACCAAAACAAAATTTAAATGGAAAAACATGAAGATTTAACTATGAAAGGAAATACAAACCGATGGGTTGCCTCCCACTGAGCGCTTCTTTAATGTCATGTAGCTAGACATTATTGCATCATTTGTCTACAAACACCAAACTTTCAATTGATTTTGTAACATCAATTTCTTCAAAGTAGGGCTTCACCCTTTGTCCATTTACCTTAAATGTCTAGTTGGTTTTCAAATTGAGTAACTCAACAACCCCATATTGGAATGTTTGAATTACTTGAAATGGTCCGCTCCAACAGGACTTCAATTTCCCTAGGAACAATCCATTCTGGAATTGAAAAGGAGGACTTTCATTCCCAATTTGAAAGTTCTTCGAAGGAACATCCTGTCATGCATAACTTTTGCCCTTTCCTTATAAATTCTTGAACTCTCATAGGCCTCATTCCTAAGCTCATTAATCTCAGAAATTTGCAACATTCTTTGCTCCCTTGCTCCTTCTAAGTCCATATTTATGGTCTTTATTTTCCAATAAGCTTTATGCTCCAATTCCACCGGTAGGTGGCAAGCCTTGCCAAAGACCAACCTATATGGACTCATTCCCAATGGTGTTTTGAAAGCAGTTCTATAAGCCCATAATGCTTTTGAAAGTTAGATTAAACAATCCTTTCTCGTTGTGCTCACCGTCTTTTCCAAGATCCCTTTAATTTGCTTGAAATTAGAGCTAGGGGAACTTAAACCAACTAAAATGGTTTTGCTACTTGCAGATAGAACTCTTCGATACCCTAAGGGAATCATAGAAGATGTTCTAGTTAAGGTAGGTGGTTCAATTGTACCCGACGATTTCACTGTCTTAGATATGGGGGAAGAAAATCTTAGAGATTCTGAGGATACAATTTTGTTAGGAAGACATTTTATGGCCACAACTAACACATTAATTGATGTTAAAAATGGAAAATTGACCATGACTATTTTAGGTTAAACTGTAGAATTTTCAAATTTTAACACTTCCCATATTCCCACTACTACTTTATATGAGGACTGCTCTTTCATTGATTTTACTGATAGTGTTGTTGAAGAAGTTTTCTTGCAGCAGAGTGGTGAAGACAAATGAGAAAGGACTCTAAATCTGGAGGAAGAAGTTGACGATTCAAATGAGGAGATTCAACCAAAGGGGTTAAACTTAAAGAACATCCAAAGCACTTAAAACATGTTTTTCTTGGGGAAAACAACTCACAACTAGTGATAATTTCTGCTACTCTTAGTAGTGAGAAGGAAGACAAACTTGTGAGGATGTTGAAAAATTTCAAAAGAGCTATTGGTTAGGGGTTTAGTGATATCAAGGGTATTAGTCCCTCTATGTGCATGCACAAGATAGTTTTATAGGAAGGGGCTAAATTGGTGAGAGAGGCTTAAACGAGGCTTAACCCTAATATGAGTGAAGTAGTGAAGAAGGAAGTTCTAAAATTGCTTAATGAAGGGGTAATCTACCCCATTGCTGATAGTGAATGGGTTAGTCCCTTTCACATTGTGCCAAAGAAAGCAGGTTTGACTGTGGTCCAGAATGAGAAAGGAGAGTTAGTACCTATACGAACACATATCGGATGGCGAATGTGCATAGGTCATAGGAAATTAAATATTGTCACCAAGAAAGATCACTTTCCTTTACCATTTATTGGTCAAATGCTTGATAGGTTATTTGGACATGCTTTTTACTATTTTCTTGGTGGTCTTTTAGGTTACTACCAAGTCCCAATATCACCAGAAGATCAACCAAAGACAACCTTTACTTGTCCCTTTGGGACATTTGCCTTTTGGAGGATGCCATTCAGACTTTGCAATGCACTAGGTAGATTTCAAAGATGTATGCTTTCAATTTTTTCTTATGTGCTGGACAAATGCATTGAAGTATTTATGGATGATTTCTCTGTTTTTGATAATTCTTTTGATAATTGTTTGCAAGAGATGTATTGAATGTAATCTTACCTTGAGTTGGGAAAAGAGTCATTTAATGGTTGATCATGGGATTGTTTTGGATCATGTTGTTTCTCACAAAGGGATTGAGGTAGACAAGGCTAAGGTTGAATTAATCATGAATCTACCTCCACCCATATCTGTTAAGGGGATTAGAAGCTTTTTGGGACATGCTGGATTTTATAGGAGGTTTATAAAGATTTTTCAAAAATTTCACGTCCTTTGTGTCATTTGGTAGGAAAAGATGTTCCATTTATTTTTTTTATGACAAGTACTTAGAAGCTTTTGAAATTTTGAAAGAAAAATTAACTTCCGCTCCTATAATTGCTTCCCTAAATTGGGATTTGCCATTCGAAATCATGTGTGATGTATCGAATTATGCCATTGTAGCTATTTTGGGACAAAGAGTGAATAAATTAATGTGTTTATTTTATTATGCAAGTTTGTCCTTAAATGATGTACAAGTGAATTACACAACCATTGAAAGGGAAATATTAGCTGTGGTGTTCATACTGGACAAATTTAGATCTTACTTGATAGGTTCTAAAGTCAGTATTTTCGGACCATACGGCCTTGAAATACCTATTGACCAAACCACAAGCTAAACCTAGGCTGATTAGGTGGGTATTGATGTTGCAAAAATTTGATGTTAAAGTCAAAGATTGAAAGGTAAGTGAGAATGGAGTAGCCGACCATCTTTCTAGATTGAACTCTCACGATAATGATGCAGAAATTGCTTGTGAAAATGCTTTTGAAAAATTCCTGGATGAACACTTGTTTGTTTTAACTCAAGCATCTTGGTATGCAGATATTGCTAAATATCTCTCTTGTGGTGTTATGAGAAAGGATTTGAATTTTTAGGCAAGGAAGAGGTTCCTGCATTCATGTAAGTACTATTTTTGGGATGACCCATACTTAATTAGAATTTATAGGGATGAAATAATTAGAAGATGTGTGCCAGAGGAAGAACAAAAACAAGTGCTGCAATATTGCTATAATATGTATTGTGGAGGACATTTTGGAGAAAAGAAAACCACCAAAAAAGTTCTTCAAAGCAGTTTGTATTGGCCGACTCTTTTTAAGGATGCTCATAATTTTTGTATAAGATGTGGAAAATTCCAAATAGTAGGAAACGTTAGCAAAAGGAATGAAATGCCTATCAATATTTTTATTATGGTTGAAATTTTTGATGTATGGGGAATAGACTTCATGGGGTCATTTCCTAAGTCATTTGGTTTTGAATATATTCTTCTTGTAGTGGATTATGTGTCTAAGTAGGTGGAGTCTATCCCCACTAGGACTAATGATTCTAAAGTTGCTCTGAAATTTTTTAAGGAGAATATTTTGAGCAGGTTCAAAATCCCAAAGGCAGTAGTAAGTGATGGAGGAAGCCACATTTGCAACAAATGGTTCGAGAAGTTGATGACCAAGATGGGCATCTGACACAAAGTGGCAACTGCATACCACCCTTAAACATCCGGACAAGCTGGGATCACCAATAAGCAAATTAAAGGGATCTTGGAAAAGACGGTGAGCACAATGAGAAAGGATTGGTCAATCTAACTTCCAAAAGCATTATGGGCTTATAGAACTGCTTTCAAAACACCATTGGGAATGAGTCCATATAGGTTGGTCTTGGGCAAGGCTTGCCACCTACCGGTGGAATTGGAGCATAGAGCTTATTGGGCAATAAAGACCACAAATATGGACTTAGAAGGAGTAAGGGAGCAAAGAATCTTACAATTGTCTGAGCTTGATGAGATTAGGAATGAGGCTTATGAGAGCTAAAGAATTTATAAGGAAAGGACAAAAGCTACGCATGATAGGATGATCCTTCGAAGAACTTTCGAACCGGGAGTATATGAGCGACACTACTGCAAGCGACACACGCAAGTACTACAATTACCCCCTATGAGCGAACTTTCAAACTTTTTCTCTCGACTAACACTCCTACAAGCGACACTCACAAGTATATGAGGTAATTGTAGCAACAGTGATCGCCCCAAGGTCGTCTCACAAGGAAAGAATTGTTTTACAATAGTTTGATTGACAATTAAATTTGAAAAGCAAGAGTGTGATATGTTGGAATGGTGAAAAGCAATTTTAATTTAAAAGTAAATGAGTGGTAGTTGTGTAAGTTCAATTCAATTCTAGGAATGGTGCCTAGGGTTGTAGGTCAATGTAATCAAGGCTTAATTCTCAAATTATCCATTAATATAACTTTTTATTTTAATTTGTTTCTTGAGTTAAATTAGTAATTACCAATTCATTAGTTTTCACATTCATGAATTAACAACAACCAATTATTTTGAAAATGCAAATTAATAAACCCTAGAACTTATATTTCTAATTCATTCTTAGGGTGGTTGATTACATAGTTCCAATATCAAATTTCACCTCTTGGTCCATCGTTTAATATTAAGTAATTAACTGGTGGCCAATCTATCAACCTAGCATTCAATCCAATGCAATCGACCAACAACAAAGTATACTAAGGGAATTATCAAATAAAGTCATCTAATTAAATCTACTATAACCCAAGACATGAGTAAATTATCTCATCATCAATTTAAAACAAATATCCATCCCAAAATTCATCAAATAAAAAATTATACATTGTAATATTAATGTTCATAATAAAATAACAACAATATAGAAATGAATCAAAAGAGAGAATATGAAAAATCCCTTGTAGATGCTAAGAGTTGGACTACTTGTCTTCCTCCTAGCTTCCACCTTGATGCATGATGAACAACTTCCAAACCCTCTCAATCAATGGCTCTCCTCTTAAAAGATGGAATGTAACTTTCTCAAGCTTCAACTCCAATAAAGCTTTCTTCAAACCCTAATTGTCTAAGGAACTTGCTCACTCAATTTAAGCCCCAAACTTGATTGACTCTTCTCTATGAAAGAAATGAAGGATGAATGGTAATGAAGATGAAGAGAGAATGGTGTCTTTCCTCTTTTAAAACTAAAAAAAAACTAAGAACAAAAACTCCCCCCAAAAGCCAAGAGAGCTCACGTGTATATACTCCTCCCACTACCATCTCCTTTAAATTTTTTTAGAAAGCAACCATCTCTTGCCAACTCACACACCACACTTTGTCTCCCTCCTTTTTCTTTATTTTATATTTCTTCCCATAAATTAAATAACCTTTTTGTTCTTTTATTATTTCTTTTTAAAAGACACCACTTATTGTTTCCCATTTTGTCCCCCATTTCATGTAAAATGATTGAAAGAATCTTCAAAAGACACGGCCAAGTCATGACTGACTTGGCCGTGTCACTCATTTTCTTATGGATATGGCCAAGTTATGTGGCTGTGTCCATGGCTGCATCACTAACTTCTTCTTTTTCCAAGTGAGACATGGCCAGGGCTTGGTTGTGTCTCTTGAGTGTGTTCTCCACTGTCCATCCTTACATTTGCTCTTTAGATGGGACACGACCAGTGGCTTGACCGTGTCTCTTGGGTGTGTTCACTTCTGCCTTTGCTTCTTTGGTTTTGCTATTTGGCTTCAATTTGTGAGACACAGGCAAGGCCTTGGTCGTGTCATGTGACACATCTAGTGGCTTGGTCGTGTCTTCTCCTAGTGTCTGCCTCTGCCAATTTGTTCTGAAGGACAATACCAGTAGCTTGTGAACTCAGGTCGTGTCATGTAAGTGTTTACTTGGATGAGGGACACGGCCAAGCCATGAAGTGCCTTGGCCATGTCACATGTTTTTCCACCTTTTTGGTCCTTCACTCCATTCTTTTGCGCTTCCATCTAAATCAAACACTTCAAGCAAACTTTAAACACAAATTAAAAGTTAAATTAACTTAAAGCCAATAAAATTAACCTAAATATATATACTTATATGATCAAAACAAACTACCCCACACTTAATCCTTTGCTTGTCCCCAAGCAAAGTTTAAATTAAGAATAACTAAACAAGAAAATTTAGTCAAGTTCAAGAGTTATAAGAATGCATCAATACTTCCAATTTTTTAAATTCGCAATCTATTTCAAACCAAATAAAACCAATACTCATGCAATTCAGTGGTTCTCCATGCATAACCAATGTTGACACTCCCTCACCAACTCTTTGAAGTTTTTAAATAGGTAGTGTTTACACTCATAACATCCAATGATAGATTATCACCATAAGCTTGCTTATCAATCAAACTTCCACCACTAAATTTCAATCAATCATCAATCATAAGGTCTTTCATTTGGTTGCAATGGGGCTAAGGTAAAGGCGTGACATTTAGAAAATGTGAGCTTATTCATTATGTTTAAGAGCACTTCAAGAAGGAAGTAAACAATGTGATACAACCGAATAATCCCAATGTACCTCTCAATCACTTAGCACTAGACATTAAAGAACTTTTTAGGAACTCCACTTATTAAATTTGCAAAGATCATTCTCAAACTCAATTCAACCTTTCCACCAAGAACAACAATTATTATTATTATTATTATTATTATTATTTTATATTTATTTATTTGTATTTACTCTTCTTTATTATTTTTTTCTCTTTTTTTATTTTTTATAATTATGATTTGCAACTAAAGAACATAATGGTTTGTAATCTTAAACCTACTAAATTTAACCCCACTCTTTATTCAACACAACACTCAATCATAAACACTCTGTGAGAGGGGATTTTTGCCCCCACTCCCGGTGGAATGGTTCTTGCGACTTCGGCACTGTTTAGGCTCGGGGCCTTAGAGAACGTGGACCTAAACCCAGAGAAAATGGAGTCGCCACCTGAAAAAATAAAGGGGTAGATGACTTGATTCCTAAGGAATCCCCAACCCCCTAATGGGTTCAAAAAGTTGGGTACGTGTGGGGAAGGTGAGAAATGGCCCAACACCCCCACAACGCCCGGTTCATTGGAACCGGCCTCCTTTGCAGGTCTTAATATTATAAAATTCTTAAATATAACAATATTATCAATATTACATGCAACAATTAAAATAAAGCATCATTATATTAAAATCAAAGCAAGGTCCAAACAAAGCAAATAAATGGACACCCATCCGAGGATGGAAACATATCCTTACATCGTTCATATCTAAACTAAATAGGACACCCACCGAAAGGTAGAAACATGTCCTTTACATTAGTCCAAAATATAAAAGCAATTTAAATTACATAAAATTTAACTAATGAAGTAACCACAAAGTGGAAACATGCCTCTTACAATTTTAATACGAAAATAAACAAATAATAATCATAACAATAAAGAAAATATTCATCCATCGTAAATTAAATAAATCAAGCATTGAAATTAAATAAATCAACCATCAAAACATATAATAAACTACATTATCAAATCTAAAATTAAATAAAGCAATAAAGATACAAATTTAGGTTTATGTCTCAATTTAGAGTTCTTTAATTAACATTTAGGGTTTTGGGATTTTTGAATTATTATTGTTATTATTTAGGCTACTATAAAGATTATGGAAAACTGGAATGGATTAGGGTTTATACATTTAAGAAATTAGTAAGGTTCTTTGGTTAATCAAATTAGGGTTTAGGGGTAACATCATGAAATTAGGGTTTTGGAATCTTAAGATAATTGGGCTTAGGGCTCGCGGTTAAGATATTAGTGTTTTATGGTTTGAAATCTTGATTTTGCAGATTATGATTTAGGATTTGATGTTTTACCGTGATCAAAGTTGAGTATGGTTTTAATATTGAATATAATAACTACTAAAGTATTTTTAGATGAAACAAATATAAAAAGTCTTTAATGGAGTTATTTGAAAGATTAAAATATCCCAGTGAATAAAATTATAAAAAGCTACCGTGAAGATTTGAGAACAGAATTAGGATTTATGGTTTGAATAAATTAGGGTTTAGGTTTGCATTTTGAATAAAGCTACTCTATTTTTAATAATCATAATAAAGTAAGTTAAACATAAAGATTTATAATACACAAATAAATATTGACCCGAGCCTCCCGCTAGCCGGTTAGCGGGCAGGGGTCACGGGAGCAACGCCCCTTGCATGGTCAGGGGCCGTGCCCCGGAAGATTTTGAAAACTGGCTTTTAGGGTTATAGGTTTTGGTATTGAAAATTAAGATTTTAAGGTTTAAGATTTAGAAAATAGGGTTTTGAGATTTTAAGGAACTTATGTTATTTTTAAAAGAATAATGCTACTGTGTGATTTTGGAAAGAAGAATTAATTAGGGTTGAAGCTTTTGATACTTGAAAAAAAAAAAAACAAGCCTACTTAATTTTTGAAATAGAGATTAGGTTAGGGTTTTAAAGTTTTGGAAGCAGAAGAGTAATTTAGGGTTTTTGAAGTTTTAGAAACAAAAGGTTGATTTAGGGTTTTTTAAGTTTTAGAAAGAGAAGGATGATTTAAGGTTTTTGAAGTTTTGAAGTTTTTGATCAAATTGTATGATGAAAAAATTAATCCAATTTGAATGATGAAGCTACTGTAAATAAATAAATAAATAAATAAAATACATATTCAAACCTCCGTTCGTTGGTTCCCCCACAATTGACTTCTGGATGAACAATGACAAAGGCAATGTTGCTGCATTTAATAATTTGATGATTGTTTGTTGCCTCTTGATCTTTCAAGCTTGAGGTTGGCCGAAGAAATCCAAAAGTCCCAATGTCAAGTCTAAATTTTTGATCCAGTAAAATAATTTTCTCCCTAATCCAAGTCCCCTAATTCTGTTTTTTAATGGGGTATTTATAGGAAAAATAATGAAACTACTTCTAATTGTTTAAGGAATTTAAAACCAATTAGGAAAAGAAACCAAAACCAAATAGAATTTGATTTCGGAAGAAATTGCACTGGCAAAAAATTTGCTGCTGGCAAAAATTTGCTCCGGGCAGGAGCCAATTCGTTGTAGGATTTTCCTGCGGGGAATTGGCCCAGGCCAATTCTCCTTCGGCGATGAAAAATTTCATCGTCAATTTATTTATTTATTTTTAACTTTACTCATATTACCATTTTTATTTTTATTAAAAATTAAAAATAATAAATACTAAAATAAATATTATTTAATTAAAATGCCACAAAAATTATTTTGGACTATAAACAAAAATCGGACCAGACTAGGTCAAAAATTAAGGATCTACAGTTTCTCAGCCCTTTTTTGCTAGCCTTCATATCCTCTCTTTGCCTTCCTGCATGGTAAAATATTAAAAGTAATTCTTAAAATGTTTTGTTCATACATAAACTCAAAAATTGAAAAGGAGATACTTTGCCCCCTGTGTAGGCTCAAACCCATGATTTTTCTATGCAGGCTCTGATTGATGTTTTTGTTGTCTAGTTCTTCGCAAAAGTAAGCATTTCTTCTCTTTGCAAAATTACTTGAACTTTCTCAAGCAATGGACTTTCTATGCCCCCCTGATTTGATATCTTCTTTTGATTGTTTACTTCACAGGGTGTTTGCTGTTCACTTTAATGAAGAATAGACAATACAAGACAAGAAAGTGTGATGTGATATGCTCATATATGCATGATATGCATGAATGATACTTACAATTGTTCCATCAACCCACAGACCGAGGTGATCGCAGAAGTGTTCTCATTGACTCCTTTGAGATGCCCATTTAGTTCTTACACTGGACTGATAGGATGCTTCACATTTATGTATTTTATCTTCAAGATGTTGAAAATATGAGAGGTGGAGACCCCAAGCTACAGTGTTAGGGATACATCCATTTCAAACTACGTTTTAGCATGTCAGTCAATAGCTTCTTCATAACCTTGCCAGTAATCATTTCCTTTGCCCAATGTGTCCTTCGAGGTTTGACTGTTCAAGAAATATCTCTTAACTTGAAGGCTTTGTATGAAAAAAACATTTTTTATTTTTTGAATTTTGATTTTGAAATCAAATGTTGGCTTTGCCAAATCGATCTCAATGTACCTCAGGATTTGATTTTTCCAAATTAACATATCTATAACATGACAACCCTAGTTACCGTACTAAACTCGGGAATTATTTCTATTTGAGCAAGAACCGTTGCACTTCAGATAGGCACATACACATTACTTGGCCAAAGGTCTCATTGAGTTTAAATATTGTCTATCTCATATGCATGCTTATTCAAACTATCTCCACTAATGGACTCTACCTACCAAGAGAGATCAACAGGTCTTGAATAGGCTTGAAATGGGGTCGATAAGGGACATGAGTTTAAATGAAGGCCATTTTGAGATAGGAGGTGACGTGACACAATGGACAAACCTTCACACTATAAACTGCTTATTGAAACTTTAGACAGTTGGGAGCATGAAAAGACAGAGCTGTGAACATTCTTCTTTCTTTTTGGCATTAACCTGAATCTTGATTGGGATAGTCTTTGCCTTTGCAAAACATTTGGTACCCAAATTTGTTTCTTTCTTCTTTTCCCTTTTCTTTCTTTTTATTTTTCTTAATCTTCCATTTCTTTGAGCATTTTATCATTTTGTCCTTCTTCCTTGTAGGACTGTCAAGTATAGATCTTTCAAGAACTGGATGGTCTTTCTCCTTTTTCTTTGATTTTGTGGTACCTTTGGTCTGGTTGGATCAATTCAAGTCAAACTGTCCTTATAAACCAAATGGAAGCCTTTTGCTGCTTTAGGTAAAAGAGAACTCAGTTGGTTTTTTTGAACCACCTTTTTAGGTTTCATTTTTCTTCTCTTTCTTTATTGTTTTTTGTTTTATTTTTCTCTTTTTTCTCTTTTTTCTTCTTTTTCTTTTCTTTTCTTTTCTTTTCTTTCGTCCTTTTTTTTTCTTTTTTTTTCTTTCGTCCTTTTTCTTTTTTTTTCTTTTTTTATTTTCTTTTCTTTTCCCCCTTTTTTTTGGTTCTAGCTCTAAAAGAGTTTTCTTGTTTGTACCAACTTGGGTTTCCAATAATAGATGAGTGGAGTGACATAAATCTCCTTTAACAGGGATAAATCATTTGTTACTCTGATGTCATTTTGATAGATTGGAGATATTAGGTGAACTTCAACGATTTTTATTGTCTTGAGAACATCAACTACCCTTATGGTCTTGAGAACTTCAACTATCTTCATGGTCTTAACTATTCATTTATTTCTTTGATCTTCTTGCCTCTTCATCTTAGTGATCATAAGACTTGTCAAAAGTATCACAACAGCTCAGGGTAGGTTGTTGGGGTTTGTAAGCCAATGAAAAGAAAGCTAAAATTTTATGAAGGCTCAAAGGGACAACTAGAGATTGATATTTAATTGGGTGGATACTAGTTGTTGGCTAACCAAACAATGCCTAGATCATTTCTCCCTTAAATAAGTAAAGTTCAATTTCACCTCGAAAGTTTGTTTAAGAATGTTCTAAGACTGACTAGGACCTAGACAAAGGTAATTATGCAGGAGCCCTCTTTATGTAAGCATACACAACTCAATGCTATAGAGCAATTCCCTCACCTAGTAAAGTCATTCAAGTCATGATGCCTAGATACATTAATTTATAAATATCAAGCTAGATTCCTCATTGGTTGAGCACCAAAATGAGCAAAGACCAACAAAAATTTTCATGAAAGTAATTTATTCAAATAAATTTAAATTTGAAAAACACGATTGTTCCATAAAACATTAAATAAAACAAGAAAAATAAACAAGCAAGTGGAAGTTCATTGAGTTAAGCTTCTTCTCCTTTCACCCTTTCACATCTTCAATGTTTCCATCTTGAAAGGATGATAAAACAAAATCTTCTTTCAATCCTTTTCCCACCATGAAGGTTACTGGTGGAGGTACTCTTCCAAACCTAGGCAAAGGATTGTTCTTGGTATTAGGCTTGTCGGGCTCGGGCAGCTTACCACTATTAATCAAATCTTGGATCTCGTGTCTTAGATGAGCTCATTTGTCCATTCATGCCCTTGCATTTGATGAAATTGACAGAAGGCCTTGGAATTGAAGTTTGGTGGCAGAGGATTATGTAGCGGTCGAGGAGCCAACGGTTGTAACAACCCCTTCTTCTGTAGCTTATTGAAAACCCAAGATAGAGGTTTCCCCAATTCTGAGAATTGTCTTTTATTTCCTTGGCCAGTTGTATTAACATCAACTTCCTTTTGCGTGCTTTGATTGCTAGGCTGATAATTCTCTCTCTCATTCCTTCTTATTAAAAAATGGTTCTTCTCTCTTTTCCATTCTTCGATTTGCAGACCAGCTTGGAGGAGATCTTTGAAATCACGGATGAGTGTATGAGACATCCTTTGACGAAGACTAGGCAACACCTCTCTCATAGTCATCTTTATTTGATAAGATTCATCGGGCCTTTTCTTGAGCAAAGCGGCCTTATTTCTCCATCTTTTCACATAGTCCACAAAATTCTCATTTGGCCTTTGTCTAATGGACTCCACTTCCATTTCAACTTTGTATCCATATTGTTGGATGAAGGCCTTGTATAGCAGATCCCAAATCTTTTGTGTTCCATCTTCTAAGGTATTGAACCAATTTTGGACAACAAGGTCCAATGAGAGCATAAAGTACCTTAAAGTTTGAGCCTTAGTAGCTCAGGCAGATTGCATAGCAGTGTATACTGCTTCACATGGAGGTGAGGATTTCTGATTCCATCAACCTTTGCAAAGGATGGCATCTTGAACTTATAAGGGACCTCCTCATCTTGTTCAAATAGTTTGTTGATCTCGGACATCTCTTCGGTTTTTAGCTTCTTCTCAAATTTTTTTTCTAAGTCCGCAATCATCTTTTCAACATCAGAAGTCTCAGTTTTCTCCATAGCTAATCTTTCAACAATCTTTGGTTCTTTCTTCTTGTCTTGAGGATCTTGGAAGTATTGAGCCCAATCATCATCATCACCAATGATCACGTTATCATCATCAAAAAACCACTTCTCCAACTTTAGCCTTCCCTTTGTCCTTTGGCTTCTTAGTGCTAGCAGATGCTTCGACATGATTTCCTAAAATCATAGCCAATTGGTTTTTCATGGTCTCAGCTAGGGCCTCTTTTATTTCTTCTATCTTGGCATTGAGGGCGTCATCCACCATTCTTTGAATTTGTTCGGGTTCCATTGCTTTTGGTGAGCAAGTGATTGAGTTGCTATTAGATTCTTCATCTCCGGTCTAGGTCGGATTGTCGTAAGCTTTCGAACTATCGTAATCTAGGGCTGTGAGCCAGAGAGGATCAATGATATGAGATGTAAAGGTATGTATGCATGTATGCACAAACAATCAACAAAGATAAGTAGAACATCCCTTCCAACCTTATAACATCCACACAAGAATGGCGAGTCTCTTTTTCTAGGTATATGGTTAACAAAATACCAACATGGGGTATCTTATTTTCGAATAATTCTCTCGGACTTTTCAACCAATAGTTATATTTAAAAATGGAAATCAGTTTATGATAATCCCCATTAATTAGGTTTTAATCCATTCAACCAACTAATAGTAGCTTTTATGTTATATTGGATTAAAAGGCCAATTACATGAGCTTTAGTCTTTGGGTTAAAAGGCTTAGGTTTCCATAGCAAGTATATACCAAATGGTACGAGGCTATGAGTGGTTATGCCATGCTCGATCTCCATACCTTGAGTAAAACTATGGTATCCCTTACATAACACAACATGGGTAACACGGGCATCCTAACTCACGTACACGATGCAATCTAAATGATGCAATGGATAATATCATGATAAGAAAGAATAGAATAATATAAAGACCAATGGTATCAACTTCTTTTATCCCCAGTGGAGTCGCCACTGTGAGCGGGGATTTTTGCCCCACTCCCGGTGGAATGGTTCTTGAGACTTTGGCACTGTTTAGGCTCGGGACCTTAGAGAACATGGACCTAAACCTGGAGAAAATGGAGTCACCACCCGGATGGGATGGGAAAAAGAAAGGGGTGGATGACTCGATTCCTAAGGATTCCTAACCTCCTAATTGGTTTGGAAAGTTGAGTACGTGTGGGGAAGGTGAGAAATGGCCCAGCACCCCCACAACAACCAGTTCATTGGAACCGGCCTCCTTTGCAGGTCTTAATATTATAAAAATTTTAAATATAGCAATATTATCCATATTACATGTAACAATTAAAATAAAGCATCATTATATTAAAATCAAAGCAAGTTCCAAACAAAGCAAATAAATGGACACCCATCCAAGGATGGAAACATATCCTTACATTATTAATGTCTAAACTAAATAGGACACCCACCGAAAGGTAGAAACATGTCCTTTACATTGGTCCAAAATATAAAAGCAATTTAAATTACATAAAATTTAACTAATGAGGTACCCACAAAGTGGAAACATGCCTCTTACAATTTTAATACTAAAACAAACAAATAATAATCATAACAATAAAGAAAATAATCATCCATCGTAAATTAAATAAATCAAGCATTGAAATTAAATAAATTAACCATCAAAATATATAATAAACTACATAATCAAATCTAAAATTAAATAAAGCAATAAAGATACAAATTTAGGTTTATGTCTCAATTTAGAGTTCTTTAATTAACATTTAGGGTTTGGGGATTTTAGAATTATTATTGTTATTATTTAGGCTACTATAAAGATTTTGGAAAATTAGAATGGATTAGGGTTTTATACATTTAAGAAATTAGTAAGGTTTTTTGATTAATCAAATTAGGGTTTAGGGGTAATATCATGAAATTAGGGTTTTGAAATCTTAAGATATTAGGGCTTAGGGCTCGCGGTTAAGATATTAGGGTTTTATGGTTTGAAACCTCGATTTTGCAAATAATGATTTAGTATTTGATGTTTTACCATGATCAAAGTTAAGTATGGTTTTAATATTGACTATAATAACTACTTAAGTATTTTTAGATGAAACAAATATAGAAAGTCTTTAATGGAGTTATTTGAAAGATTAAAATATCCAGTGAATAAAATTATAAAAAGCTACTGTGAAGATTTGAAAAAAAAAATTAGGAATTATGGTTTGAATAAATTAGGGTTTAGGTTTGTATTTTGAATAAAGCTACTGTATTTTGAATAATCATAATAAAGGAAGTTAAACTTAAAGATTTATAATACACAAATAAATATTGACCCGAGCCCATACAGCGGTCGCACTAGTCGGTTAGCAGCCGGAGGTCAGGGGGGTAGTGCCCCTTGCGGGGTCGGGGGCCGTGCCCTGGAAGATTTTGAAAACTGGCTTTTAGGGTTATAGGTTTTGGTGTTGAAAATTAAGATTTTAGGGTTTAAGATTTAGAAAATAGGGTTTTGAGATTTTAAGGAACTTACGTTATTTTTAAAAGAATAATGCTACTGTGTGATTTTGGAAAGAAGAATTAATTAGGGTTGAAGCTTTTGACACTTGAAAAAAAAAACAAGGCTACTGGATTTTTGAAATAGAGATTAGGTTAGGATTTTAAAGTTTTGGAAGCAGAAGAGGATTTTAGGGTTTTTGAAGTTTTAGAAACAGAAGGATGATTTAGGGTTTTTGAAGTTTTAGAAACAGAAGTATGATTTAGGATTTTTGAAGTTTTAAAGTTTTTGATCAAATTATATGATGAAACAATTAATCCAATTTGAATGATGAAGCTACTGTAAAGAAATAAATAAAGAAAATACATATTCAAACCTCCATTCGTTGGTTCCTCCACAATTAACTTCTAGATGAACAATGACAAAGGCAATGTTGCTGCCTTTGATGGATTGATGATTGTTTGATGCACCTTGATCTTTCAAGCTTTAGGTTGGCCGAAGAAATCCAAAAGTCCCAAAGTCAAGTCCAAAATTTCCAATCCAGTAAAATAATTTTCTCCTTGATCAAAGTCCCCTAATTATGTATTTTAATGTGGTATTTATAGGAAAAATAATAAACCTACTTCTAATTGTTTAAGGAATTTAAAACCAATTAGGAAAAGAAACCAAAACCAAATAGAATTTGGTTTCTGAAAAAACTGCGATGGAAAAATATGCTGGTGAAGAATCTGCTGCGGGCCAAGAATTGCGAGCGATAAAAAATTTGTTGTGGGTAGCCACCAATTCGCCGCAGGATTTTCCTGCGGTGAATTGGCCCAGGCCAATTCTCCTTCGGCAATGAAAAATTTCATCCTCAATTTTTCTGTCGCCTATTTATTTATTTATTTTTATCTTTACTCATATTACCATTTTTATTTTTATTAAAAATTATAAATAATAAATACTAAAATAAATATTATTTAATTAAAATACCACAAAAATTATTTTTGACAATAAAAAAAATCAAACCAGACTGGGTCAAAAATTAAGGGCCTACACACTCTTAAAATGCTCTTGAACTAATGAAAGGGTAAGAGACAAAATAACATGGTTCAAAGCTAGTAGTGTTGTGAAAAAGAAAGAAAAGGAGAAACGAAATAGGCTTAAAATTGGCTAAATAAGGTTAAATAAAGGGTTGGTCTTTTTAAGCAAAATTGCTTCACCTAATTGCCTTAATCATATTAATGCCTAATTAAAATTTTTATGTAGTCTCAACATGCATGTCAAAGCAAGTTCTAGCAATTCATCAATCAAAGATGTTCACATAGAATAAATAATAATAAGTTGATATTAAACTTAATAGGCTCAATTCCTCACTAGTTTAAAAGGCAATGCAAAGAATATCCACCAAATCAACAATAAGTACAAATTTTATCCAATTCTCCAATTCATTCTTCAAAAATTAAAAGGTCATCTATCAACACATTTATAACAATTGAACTTAAACAATGTGTAAGGTGAGGTAAAACACTTAACAAAAAATGACTAAAACAAAGATTTAACAACAACAACAAAATTAAAAAAATAGAAATTTGCATTTATGAACTAAAACTTAGCACCCCACACTTTAAGATTAACATTATCCTCAATGGAATCTAGGATAATTTAAAAGAGGTAAGAGTTAAAGTACAACATGATTTCCATCATTTTTGTTGCGAGGCAAGTGCTACCTTTCATCCACAAACATTAATTGTTCAAGATTAAAAAGCTGTAAATATAAAATATCCAAAATAAAACATAAAGTTTTAATACCCAACGGTGGTATAAAAAAACAACTAAAATAGTCAACAACTGAAAATGAGAAACATAAGAAGTGTTCTCAAAAGGTGGAAGTTGGTATGATCTATAATGGTAGAGGATATGATGATGAGGCTGCTGAAGGGTGGAGGCTAAGAATCTTTGCAAGGTTGCTATTAATTTGTTCCAACTGGGCGAGGACTTCAACATGATTACGATCTACCTTGCTTTCTAATGCTTCAATCCTACTAATAATCTCATAATTATCCGGCGCTGGAGCATCTTCATCCAAACCGAGTGAATCTGAGTAGGACTCCTCATCAAGTCGTGGCCTCTTTTGCCAGTCCCCTGGTGCAACTTGATCATCTGAATGCATAATATAAGCCCCCCTCCTTTTTGTAACCATGTGCATCTTTTCAAGGGTAGTAAGATCCAATGAATCACTCCCTAAAATTCTAGTCATATGGCAACTGCTCGGATCAAATCCATCAATAAGTTCCATAGTTAAGGTGGTCACCACTCCACCTATGCAAATTGCGCCCTTTTTCCTATTTGTTACTCTATCAAACACATTGGCCAACCAATAGCTAGAACTTATGGGTATGGCATTGCTAGCACAATCTAAGAAAAAATAGCTCGCTTAATTCCACCACACCCATGCTTTCTTTCCTTGCAAAGAACCCACAAGACATAAACTAATGTAGATACCTCAAGACGAGATTTATCAATTTGGTTACTTTGGCCGATTTGGTCATATACATACCCCCTAAGCCTATTGCTGCTCATGTGAATTGTTGCTTAAAACCTTTAGGCATACATTTTTCCCCTCTTGGTGGAAACAAAAATAACATTTAATTGCTCAATATCTAGAACATATAGTTTTTCAAGCAATTTATAGTTAAGCTTAGTACAAATCTTTATTTCATTTCTATTAACCTTAAGAGAGGTTAAAACTTCTATGGTGAGTTCTTGGAATTGCAAAGGTTTAAGAGAAACTAGTTTTTCCCATCCAAGGTTTTGAACATATGTAGCAAAATTTTCTCTAATTTGGAGAGTATCAAGGGACTCATCACTCACATACCTCGTTGGAAAGAAACCTCGTGTGAGAAGAGTCGATCTCTTTGAAGATGATGAAGAAAATGATGGAGAGCATGATGGAGGTTGCCTCCTCTTGTGGTGGGACACCATTTTTTCTAGGCATCTTGATCTTTTGGTGAAAATTAAAACTTTGATGGGTTTTATGGAGTTTTGATTACAAAATTGGAAGATTAAGTGGGTTTAATTGATTTTTGGGTAAGAGGAATGGAAGATTTGGTCAGATTTTTAGGCGTTTAGGGATGGAAATGGAGGTTTTAGAGAGAGAGACGAGAGAAAGAGGAGAAGAAAATGATGGCTAGGGCTGCATAAAAGGGCACGATCAAGAAAATCTGGGTTTATAAAGAGGGTGACATGGCCAAGCTAGAAATGGCTTGCCCGTGTTTGGGCTTTTAAGAGGGACACAGCCAAGCCACTGGCCGTGTCACATGACATGGCCAAGGCCTTGTCCGTGTCTCAAAAATTGTAGCCAAAGAGAAAAACAAAAGAAGCAAAGGCAGAAGTGAACATACCCAAGAGACACGGTCAAAACACTGGTCGTGTCACATGTCCCATCTAAAGAGCAAATGCAAGGATGGATAGTGGAGAACACACTCAAGAGACACGGCCAAGCCACTGGCTGTGTCTCACTTGGAAAAAGAAGCAGTTAGTGAGGCAGCCATGGACACGATCACATGACTTGGCCGTGTCCATAAGAAAATGAGTGACATTGCCAAGTCACTCATTACTTAGCCGTGTCTTGTGAAGAAACTTTCAATCATTATACATGAAATGGGAGACAAGATGGAGGACAATAAATGATGTCTTTTAAAAATAAATAATAAAAGAACAAAAAGGTTGTTTAATTTATGGGAAGAAATATAAAATAAAAAAATGAGGGAGACAAAGTGTGGTGTGTGAGTTGGCAAGAGATGGTTGGTTTCTAAAAAAATTGATAAAAAAATTGAAAGGAGATGGCAGTGGGAGGAGTATATACATGTGAGCTCTCTTGGTTTTTGGGGGAAGTTTTTGTTCATAGTTTTTGTTTTTAGTTTTAGAAGAGGAGAGACACCATTCTCTCTTCATCTTCAATACCATTCATCCTTAATTTCTTTCATAGAGAAGAGTCAAACAAGTTTGGGGAATAAATTGAGTGAGCAAGTTCCTTAGACAATTAGGGTTTAAAGAAAGCTTGATTGGAGTTGAAGCTTGAGAAAGTTACATTCCATCTTTCAAGAGGAGAGCCATTGATTCCATCTTTCAATAGGGCTTGGAATTTGTTCATCATACATAAAGGTGGAAGCTAGGAGGAAGACAAGTAGTCCAACTCTTAGCATCTACAAGGGTTTTTCATATTCTCTCTTTTAATTCATTTTTATATTGTTGTTGTTTTATTATGAACATTAATATTACAATGTATAATTTTTTATTTGATGAATATTGAGATGGATATTTGTTTTAAATTGATGATGAGCGAATTTACTCATGCCTTGGGTTGTAGTAGATTTAATTAGGTGACTTGATTTGATAATTCCATTAGTATACCTTGTTGTTGGTCGATTGCATTGGATTGAATGTTAGGTTGATAGATTAGCTACATATTGATCTCTAGCTATTGAATGAAGGACCAAGAGGTGAAATTTGATATTGGAATTATCCAATCAACTACCCTAAGAATGAATTAGAAATATAAGTTCTAGGGTTTGTTAATTTGTAATTTCAAAACAATTGGTTATTGTTAATTCATGAATGTGAAAACTAATGAATTGGTAATTACTAATTAAACTCAAGGAATGTAATATCCTCATTTATGCCCTAGAAGTTTTGCATATTGTTGTTGTTGTTATTGTTATATATTGGATTGAATATATGTGTTAAATTGTAAGAGAAAAGAAATTGAGAAGAGAAAGTATATGTATATGTATTTTGGGAAGAAATAGGGTTTAGAGACAAATTTATATGTTGTGTATATGTTAATATATATGACATATAAAGTGGTCAAAAGGCTTGGTCAATGCAAGAGAAGATATTTATTTGAGATTGGTAAATTACTTAATTGGGCACATATAGGACAAAAAGATAATTATGTGAATAAGGGCACTTTGGTAATTGCTTGGATAAAATCACATGGTGAATATTTAAAGAAGGTTTGACTTGTGTTTTCTTCATCATTTCTTCTTCTCTTCTTGTTGATGGCCGGTCCTCCATAGCCAAAGAGAAAGAAAGAGACAAGTGATGGTTTTGATGATTTCAAGCTTAAATTGAAGAAAGATTAAGTGTTCAAGTGTTGATTTAAGAAGTTTTTAACTAAGGTAAGATCTTTTCTCTAATTTCTTCAATTCTTTTGAAGTGGTATGATTAAGTTGCTTATGGTATGATTGTAAGTATTGATTTTGCTTGATAGATGAGAAGTTGGGTTGGTGTTGGTGATGGAAGAGTAAGATTGG
Organism: Garcia nutans; assembly: GCA_947685225.1. NCBI lineage: Eukaryota > Viridiplantae > Streptophyta > Magnoliopsida > Malpighiales > Euphorbiaceae > Garcia > Garcia nutans. Next base: position 5,105,046 of record CANTUV010000003.1, on the reverse strand, counting down.
TGTTTAGTGAAATTGTTTCTGTTTTAGGATTAGTAAAGGCTGTGACTTGTATGATTTTTAATTAATTTTAGAAAAATGTTCTTGAAGTGAATTTTTGATATGTTGTGCCTCTATGAGTCTAGAATGACTGAAAAATATGTTGATTCGATTTTGGATAGGTTATGAGTTTAGAAAGATTATTTTTATTAGACCTGTTCCAGCAGGTACCTTAACTGAGACATCTATATTTCGGGATTTTTAATAAAATGTAGAAAAATCATATCCAATTGAATTTTGGATATGTTGTTTCTTAGTGAGTCTAGTATTTGAGAAAATAATTTGGAACCACGTTGATTGAATTTGATTTATGGAATTCACAAAGTTCAGAACTGCTGCCAGGATGCAGGGCAATTGGGGCAGTCTGGTTAGGTGAACTATTTGACCAAGATTTTGTGTTCAGTTTGATCTGAAATTTTAAAGGGATGATATTAAGATACAAAACTAAATTCTGTAAAAATTTTAGAATTTTTAGTCAAGTAGATTATTTTATACAATTTTTCAAAATAAGGATAAAATGGAGTTTAAAACCAGAATGTACTATTTATGGTTAGGGTTTTAATTCTTTGTTCTTCTTGCATTACTTTGGTTCTCCAAAGGTAGGTTGGTCCTTAAACCTAACCCTAAACACTTTAAACACACTTGAATCAATGAATGTTATAATCAATTGTTCTTTGCCCTAATTGCATTGTTGAGATTGAACAATGTTATGTTGTGCATTGTGAATGGTAATGTGTTTCATGAGTAATGTGGAATGAAATGTTGATATTTATGAATGATGCTATGTGAGATATAATGTGATCATGGATGAGATATATATATATATATACTTGAATAATGAGATGTTATATTGTGAAATGAAATGTGAAGCCATTGTTATTGGCTAAGATGATGTAATTGAAAGAAAGAAGGCATGTTTGCCTAAATGTGATGAGAATTGAGAATGGAAATGAATTGTTTGTTTAATATGTTATTCAGTTTTAGAGTTCTGGATTTGGGTGGCATGCCTAAGAAATGATGAAAGGTAACAGTCTTGCCGGGTTGAGGACCTCCTCATAGGTGTTGAGTTGATGGTCCAAGAGACTGGGTCTGTTACACTATGAGAATTGTGAATATGAGATATATGATTGTAACAGTCTTGCCGGGTTGAGGATCTCCTCAAATGTGTTGAGTTGATGGTCCAAGAGACTGGGTCTGTTACACTAGGAGAATTGTGACTATGAACCAAAGCAGTAACTCTGAACTCTGAATATCGTATTAAATACTTGTTGGGCCCATAGGTGTCAAGGTTATATGAATGTCCTAAATAATGTTATGAGTTAATGAAATAAGATGTTGGTTATTGAGTATGATTGAGTAATGTTGGATGTGGAAAGATGTTGAAATGTGGTATGCTCATATGACTATGATTTGTGAAATGCATAATTATGTGTTAACTTTATATTTATAATGTTGATCTTATCAATAACATATGTGGCATTGTATTACATTAAAGCATACCATTAGCATGTTTTATCTTACTAAGCCGTTGGCTTAGCGCGATAGTGTTTAATCGCGCAGGTAATAGAGTGGATAGAGTTGAACCTGAGAGTTCTTCAAGACCAAGTGAGAGTAGACCTTGTTGAATCCATTTTGGGAGCTTAAAGATCAGAGCAGACTTGCCAATCATGTATATTTCTTTATATTTTGTAAAGAAATGTTTAATATGTAAATATGTAAATATTTTATAACTTCCGCTGTGTAATATTTAAATATAGGGGTTGTCACAAAACCTTTATTTTATGTTGTACTAGAAGTGTAAATCCTTTTTGCAGGTTGTAGTTGAGGTTACAAGGGGGATTTATTGGGAGTGTACTGAGAATGATTTTGTTTGCATTGGTTTGTGTAAAATGTTTTTAAAGATAAGAAAAAAACCGGTTTTGTCGACACTTGGGACTCAATTTTTAGGCGAAACTATGGCAAAATTTTTTTTTTTTGTAAAAATCGGAACTAAAATTTGTCTAAGTAAAATTGGTAGCAACATTAGGCTAGTGTGGCGCCTCTACTCAGCTTACATATGTAGGTCGGGAAGGGGTGTTACAATTTTTGGTATCAGAGCCTAGGTTTGAGATTCTCAACCTAGGTAAAATGTAAGAAAAATACTATTTTGATTTTTAAAAAATGGTTTTGAATAACATATATGTTTGAGATTGGCAGTCTCTGATCTTTAATAAGATATAATCTGCTGTGTTTGCAGTGTTAGGTTGTGATGGATTCTCACTCACGTCAGTCGATTGAGGGTAGTGCCGAGAGTATTGCTCCTGCTGAGGGAGCTAGGGTTGATAGTGTTGAGGAGGCACCTGCTTCGGTGTCGGGTAGACCAGCTGGGGAGGAGGTTCTGCCAGCCTGGGTTAGGCCTATGATGGAAGCTTTGAGACAAGCACCTGTGCAACCATAGCCACCACCCCCTCAGCCTTCAGTACCAGTAAGGCACTATGATAAGCTAAGGAAATATGGAGCAGAGGATTTCTTTGGTACAGTTGATCCGGCTGTAGCAGAACAGTGGCTTAATAGAGTTCAGAGGGTATTTGTGCAGTTGCAAGCCACTTCAGAGGAGAAGTTTGACTATGCAAGATCTTTGCTACAGAAGGATGCCTACGACTGGTGGAAGACAGTGCCCCATTCTATGGATGATCCTCCAACACTGTCTTACACTGATTTTCTGAGGGAATTTGAGTTGAAGTATACTCCTAGGGAGTATAAAGATGGGAAGAAAAGAGAGTTTCTAGATTTGAAGCAATATCATCGGACCGTAACTGAGTATGAAGTGGAGTTTATTCGACTGAGTCAGTATGCTGGGGGTATCATTGCTGATGAGATTGATAGATGTCGGCGATTTGAGGAGGGATTGAGGCCCTCGATAATGTGCTTAGTGGCTGGATCCAGATATCAGGATTTCTCACAGCTTGTGGCAGCAGCTCGAAGTGTAGAGCGAGCTCAAGTTATTGCAGCTGCTTCAGAGGAAGAGGTTAGGGTTAGGAGGCCCCAGTTTGAGGTAGGGTCTTCTTCTGCAAAGAGGGGTAGAGGAAGTTTTGTTCCTCGAAGCAGTAGGAGCCAGAGACCAGCGGGTAGGTCAGTGCAGTTCCAGAGACAGAGATTTAGACCTGCAGCTTCTGTAGCGAGTGCTCCTACTCCTGGAGTTCAGAGATCCACCTTACCTGTGTGTAACCAGTGTGGTGGAAGACATGGGGGCGTTTGTTTGAGGCATAGTAGATCAGGGGTATGCTTCAGGTGTGGATCACCTGACCACTTTGTGAGAGACTGTCCTGAGAGGCAGGAGCAGATGCCAGTGGATTCTGCTGCTTCTCGAGCTAGTGTGAGGGGAGGCAGAGGAGGCAGAGGTGCCAGCCGGGGAGGTAGACCAGGATTCAGTTCTAGAGGAGGTGCTACATCCAGGGAGGGTAGACCAGAGGAGGTTGGATCTTCCCAGAGGATGTATGTTATGCAGAGGCAGCCAGATACATCGGCAGTCATAGCTGGTACTTTTTCTTTATTTAATACTCCAGTACTTGCTTTGATTGATCCGGGTTCCACGCATTCATATATTAGTGCATCTGTTTTGCCTGTATCTGATTTGCATGCTGAGTCCCTAGGATTTGATGTGTTGGTGACAAATCCGTTAGGGCATAGTGTGGTTGTGAGTAAGGTGCATAGAGATAGTGCAGTAGTGGTGCAGGGTGAGGAGTTCTTAGGGGATTTGATTGAGATGCCATTTAAGGAATATGATGTGATCTTAGGTATGGATTGGTTATCTCGACATGGAGCTATGGTAGATTGTAAGAAGAAAATTGTTTCTTTGAAAACTGTTGATGGTAGAGAGGTGATAGTAGCTAATGAGCAAGAACAGCTAGCCTCCTTATTTGTTTCAGCTGTTGCAGCCAGGAGGTTGATTAGAAAGGGATGTGAAGCCTATCTTGCTCATGTGGTAGATACTAGAGTAAGAAGTTCTCCCATTGATAGCATTGCCACAGTTGCAGAGTTCCCAGATGTGTTTCCAGAGGAGTTGCCAGGGTTACCTCCTGAGAGAGAGGTGGAGTTCGGTATTGAATTGTTGCCTGGTACCACTCCTATCTCTATTACTCCTTATAGAATGGCACCAGCAGAATTGAGGGAGTTGAAAGTGCAATTACAGGAGTTGTTGGACAAAGGATTTATTCGCCCCAGTGTTTCTCCTTGGGGAGCTCCTGTTCTATTTGTGAAAAAGAAAGATGGTACTATGAGGTTGTGTATCGATTATAGGCAATTGAATAAGGTGACTATTAAAAATAAATATCCTTTGCCTAGAATCGATGATCTCTTTGATCAGTTGAAGGGAGCGTTAGTGTTCTCCAAAATTGATTTGAGATCTGGGTATCATCAGTTGAGAGTCAAAGCTGAAGATGTTCCTAAGACCGCCTTTCGGACCAGGTATGGGCATTATGAATTTTTAGTTATGCCTTTTGGTCTGACGAATGCACCGGCAGCTTTTATGGATTTGATGAATAGGGTGTTTAGACCCTATTTGGATCAGTTTGTGGTAGTGTTTATTGATGATATACTGGTGTATTCGCGGAATAAAGAGGAACATGATATGCATCTGCGGATTGTGTTGCAGATTTTGAGAGAGAAGCAGTTGTTTGCTAAATTGTCGAAGTGTGAGTTCTGGTTGGATCAAGTAGCTTTTCTCGGACATATTGTTTCAGCAGAAGGCATTAAAGTTGATCCAAGCAAAGTTGAAGCTGTATTGAATTGGAATCCACCTAAATCAGTGACAGAGGTTAGAAGTTTTCTGGGTTTTGCAGGTTATTACCGGCGGTTTGTGAAAGGATTTTCTTTGATAGCTACTCCACTCACCAGATTGCTTCGTAAGGGAGTGAGGTTTTTGTGGACAGATCAGTGTCAGGCGAGCTTTGAGCAGTTGAGAGAAATGTTGACTCAAGCGCCTGTTCTAACTTTACCTATTGAAGGCAAACCATATGTGATCTACAGTGATGCTTCACATAGAGGTTTGGGGTGTGTATTGATGCAGCAAGGGAAAGTTATAGCTTATGCATCTCGACAATTGAAACCGCATGAGCTTAACTATCCGACCCATGATTTGGAATTGGCTGCCATTGTGTTTGCATTGAAGATTTGGCGCCACTATCTGTTTGGGGAGAAATGTTTCATCTACACTGATCACAAGAGTTTGAAGTATTTGGGTGTCCAGAAAGAACTCAATCTTCGTCAGAGGAGATGGTTGGAATTGATTAAAGACTACGACTGTTTGATTGACTATCATCCAGGTAAAGCAAATGTTGTTGCTGATGCCTTGAGTCGGAAGTCTTTAGCTGGTTTAATAGTTTTCTCGCTCTCGTTGCTTGTTGAGTTGAGAGCATTGCATGCCAGTTTTGTACCTTGTGTTGATGGTGCATTATTGGCACAGTTGCAATTAAAGCCGATTTTGTTGGATCAGATCAAAGAGGCTCAGTTGGCTGATAAGAAGATTCAGAAGATTATTTCAGATTGTCAGAATGGGAAGACTAGAGATTTTGTTGTGAAAGATGATGGGAGTCTCTGGTTTAAGAACCGATTGTGTGTACCCGATGATGCTGATTTGAAAAGAGTCATTTTAGAAGAAGCTCATCAGTCAATGTTTGCTATGCATCCGGGTAATACGAAGATGTATCATGATTTGAGATAGCATTATTGGTGGATTGGTTTGAAGAGAGACATTGCTGAGTTTGTATCGAAATGTCTCACTTGTTAGAAGGTTAAAGCAGAGCATCAAGTTCCAACTGGGTTGCTTCAACCATTGTCAGTGCCTGAATGGAAGTGGGAAAGAGTGACAATGGATTTTGTGTCTGGTTTGCCATTGACACAAAAGAAGCATGATGCTATATGGGTGATTGTGGATAGATTGACTAAGACAGCTCATTTCCTTCCGGTTCGGATGGATTACTCTTTAGAGAGTTTGGCTGAGCTGTATATCCATGAGATTGTGAAACTGCATGGTGTTCCAACTTCTTTAGTGTATGATCGAGATCCCAGGTTTACTTCCAGATTTTGGAAGAGTTTGCATAGTGCTTTGGGTTCTCGACTGCACTTCAGCACTGCTTTTCATCCACAGACGGATGGACAGTCAGAGAGGGTGATACAGATTATTGAGGACATGTTGAGAAGTTGTGTCATCGATTTCACTGGAAGTTGGGATAGATTCTTACCTCTTGTGGAGTTTGCTTACAACAACAGTCACCAATCTAGCATTGGTATGGCACCGTTCGAGGCATTGTATGGTAGACGGTGCAGAACACCTCTTTGTTGGAGTGAACTTGGTGAAGGTAAAATAATTGGACCTGATTTGATTCAAGAAACTGAGGAAAAAGTGAAGTTGATCCGAGGTAGGTTAAAAGCAGCTTCAGACCGACAGAAGTCTTATGCAGATCTGAAGAGGAGAGACATTCAGTTTGATGTTGGAGATAAGGTGTTTTTGAAAGTATCTCCTTGGAAGAAGATTTTGAGGTTTGGTCGGAAAGGAAAATTGAGTCCTCGTTTCATTGGGCCGTATGAAGTGTTAGAAAGAGTTGGGCCAGTTGCATATCGACTTGCTTTGCCACCTGAGTTGGATCGTATTCATAATGTATTCCATGTTTCTATGTTGAGGAGGTACAGGTCAGATCCATCTCATGTGTTGCCATTTGAGTCTATCGAAGTGAGCCCAGATTTGACATTTGAAGAAGAACCAGTTGCTATCTTGGCACGTGATGTGAAAGAATTGAGGAACAAGAAAGTGCCATTGGTGAAGATTCTTTGGAAGAATCATGCAAAAGAAGAAGCAACTTGGGAAAGTGAGCAAACTATGCGAGAGCAATATCCTCAACTATTTCAGAGTTGATATCAGGTAATTTCGAGGACGAAATTTCTTTTTAGAGGGGGAGAATTGTAATATCCTCATTTATGCCCTAGAAGTTTTGCATATTGTTGTTGTTGTTATTGTTATATATTGGATTGAATATATGTGTTAAATTGTAAGAGAAAAGAAATTGAGAAGAGAAAGTATATGTATATGTATTTTGGGAAGAAATAGGGTTTAGAGACAAATTTATATGTTGTGTATATGTTAATATATATGACATATAAAGTGGTCAAAAGGCTTGGTCAATGCAAGAGAAGATATTTATTTGAGATTGGTAAATTACTTAATTGGGCACATATAGGACAAAAAGATAATTATGTGAATAAGGGCACTTTGGTAATTGCTTGGATAAAATCACATGGTGAATATTTAAAGAAGGTTTGACTTGTGTTTTCTTCATCATTTCTTCTTCTTCTTCTTGTTGATGGCCGGCCCTCCATAGCCAAAGAGAAAGAAAGAGACAAGTGATGGTTTTGATGATTTCAAGCTTAAATTGAAGAAAGATTAAGTGTTCAAGTGTTGATTTAAGAAGTTTTTAACTAAGGTAAGATCTTTTCTCTAATTTCTTCAATTCTTTTGAAGTGGTATGATTAAGTTGCTTATGGTATGATTGTAAGTATTGATTTTGCTTGATAGATGAGAAGTTGGGTTGGTGTTGGTGATGGAAGAGTAAGATTGGTGTTTAGTGAAATTGTTTCTGTTTTAGGATTAGTAAAGGCTGTGACTTGTATGATTTTTAATTAATTTTAGAAACATGTTCTTGAAGTGAATTTTTGATATGTTGTGCCTCTATGAGTCTAGAATGACTGAAAAATATGTTGATTCGATTTTGGATAGGTTATGAGTTTAGAAAGATTATTTTTATTAGACCTGTTCCAGCAGGTACCTTAACTGAGACATCTATATTTCGGGATTTTTAATAAAATGTAGAAAAATCATATCCAATTGAATTTTGGATATGTTGTTGCTTAGTGAGTCTAGTATTTGATAAAATAATTTGGAACCACGTTGATTGAATTTGATTTATGGAATTCACAAAGTTCAGAACTGCTGCCAGGATGCAGGGCAATTGGGGCAGTCTGGTTAGGTGAACTATTTGACCAAGATTTTGTGTTCAGTTTGATCTGAAATTTTAAAGGGATGATTTTAAGATACAAAACTAAATTCTGTAAAAATTTTAGAATTTTTAGTCAAGTAGATTATTTTATACAATTTTTCAAAATAAGGATAAAATGGAGTTTAAAACCAGAATGTACTATTTATGGTTAGGGTTTTAATTCTTTGTTCTTCTTGCATTACTTTGGTTCTCCAAAGGTAGGTTGGTCCTTAAACCTAACCCTAAACACTTTAAACACACTTGAATCAATGAATGTTATAATCAATTGTTCTTTGCCCTAATTGCATTGTTGAGATTGAACAATGTTATGTTGTGCATTGTGAATGGTAATGTGTTTCATGAGTAATGTGGAATGAAATGTTGATATTTATGAATGATGCTATGTGAGATATAATGTGATCATGGATGAGATATATATATATATATACTTGAATAATGAGATGTTATATTGTGAAATGAAATGTGAAGCCATTGTTATTGGCTAAGATGATGTAATTGAAAGAAAGAAGGCATGTTTGCCTAAATGTGATGAGAATTGAGAATGGAAATGAATTGTTTGTTTAATATGTTATTCAGTTTCAGAGTTCTGGATTTGGGTGGCATGCCTAAGAAATGATGAAAGGTAACAGTCTTGCCGGGTTGAGGACCTCCTCATAGGTGTTGAGTTGATGGTCCAAGAGACTGGGTCTGTTACACTATGAGAATTGTGAATATGAGATATATGATTGTAACAGTCTTGCCAGGTTGAGGATCTCCTCAAATGTGTTGAGTTGATGGTCCAAGAGACTGGGTCTGTTACACTAGGAGAATTGTGACTATGAACCAAAGCAGTAACTCTGAACTCTGAATATCGTATTAAATACTTGTTGGGCCCATAGGTGTCAAGGTTATATGAATGTCCTAAATAATGTTATGAGTTAATGAAATAAGATGTTGGTTATTGAGTATGATTGAGTAATGTTGGATGTGGAAAGATGTTGAAATGTGGTATGCTCATATGACTATGATTTGTGAAATGCATAATTATGTGTTAACTTTATATTTATAATGTTGATCTTATCAATAGCATATGTGGCATTGTATTACATTAAAGCATACCATTAGCATGTTTTATCTTACTAAGCCGTTGGCTTAGCGCGATAGTGTTTAATCGCGCAGGTAATAGAGTGGATAGAGTTGAACCTGAGAGTTCTTCAAGACCAAGTGAGAGTAGACCTTGTTGAATCCATTTTGGGAGCTTAAAGATCAGAGCAGACTTGCCAATCATGTATATTTCTTTATATTTTGTAAAGAAATGTTTAATATGTAAATATGTAAATATTTTATAACTTCCGCTGTGTAATATTTAAATATAGGGGTTGTCACAAAACCTTTATTTTATGTTGTACTAGAAGTGTAAATCCTTTTTGCAGGTTGTAGTTGAGGTTACAAGGGGGATTTATTGGGAGTGTACTGAGAATGATTTTGTTTGCATTGGTTTGTGTAAAATGTTTTTAAAGATAAGAAAAAAACCGGTTTTGTCGACACTTGGGACTCAATTTTTAGGCGAAACTATGGCAAAATTTTTTTTTTGTAAAAATCGGAACTAAAATTTGTCTAAGTAAAATTGGTAGCAACATTAGGTTAGTGTGGCGCCTCTACTCAGCTTACATATGTAGGTCGGGAAGGGGTGTTACAAGGAACAAATTAAAATACAAGGTCATGTTAATGGATAATTTAAGAATTAAGCTTTGATTAAATTGATCTATAACCCTAGGCACCATTCCTAGAATTATATATATCTTGTACAACCGTTACACATATTACCTTTATATTTAAATTATTTTTTCACCATTCCAACACATCACACTCTTGATTTTTAAATTTATTTGTCAATCAAACTATTGTAAATCAATTCCTTCCTTGTGAGATGACCTTGGGGTGATCACCATTGCTATAATTACCTTGTATACTTGTGAGTGTCTCTTGTAGTAGTGTTAGTCAAGCGCAACACTTTTCATGTTTTCAACCTAGTGAGCTTCTTTTTTTATATTTCAAACATAAAACCTCTTCAATCTATCAATGTTCACTGGCTCACAAAACTCATTCTCATCCACACCTGTCAACTTGACTGTGCCCTTGCTCATGACTTGCTTTACGATGTATGGCCCTTTCCAACTAGGTATAAACTTTCCTCTCAAATCGAGGACATTAGGCTTTCACTACTTCAACATTAAGTCATCAACCTTAAGTTTTCTTATCTTATACCCTTCTGATATAGGCCCTAGCCCTTTTCCTTTTATACAGTTGGTGATGATAAAATGCCTTTAACCTTCTTTCTTCCAACAAGGCTAGTTGTGCATATCTACTTGCTACCCATTCCATTTCAGGCAATTTAGCTTTCGAGACCACCTTTAGTGATTTAATCTCAATTTTGATCAGCAATACTACTTTTGTCCCATAAAACAAGGAAAATTCATCATTCTAGTCGGGGTTTGCAGACTGGTCCTATATGCCCCCCATAAAGCAAAAGGAAACATTTCTAACCAATCCCTATACATCTTGGTTATCTTGGATAGAATCTGCTTCCACTGCACCATTGTCCTTTGGTCTATAAGGGGATGATCGGTGATGGCAAACCTGGTACTTTGAGATCAAATCCTTAATGGCCCCTTGAAATTGCACCCTATTGTCTGATATCACACTATGCGGGACCCCATATCTGTAGATGAGATTCTTCTCAATAAATCTAGCAATTTTCCTTACCTCTAGCTTGTTAAAAGATTTTGTTTCAACCCATTTTGAAAAATAATCCACTACTACTACAATTGGTGATCGTTCAAAGCTGTCGGGTGTATTTTCCTAATAATGTCAATCCCCCAAGTTGTAAACAGCCAAGGTGAAGACATAAAATGCAACTCTTCGGGAGGTATATGGTTAAGTTATCATACATCTGGCATGGCTGGCATTTTCTCACAAAGTTTATACAGTCTCTTTCCATGGTCAGCCAATAGTAGACTTGTCGGATTATCTTCTTGATGAGGGCCAACCCATTCATTTAGGGTCCACAATTTTTGGAATGTAGTTTTGACATGATTTGCTCAACCTCATACTTTCTTAAACATCTTAAGTGCACTCCATTAGGCCATATTCTATATAACTCCCCATGAAAGGTGATGTATTGTAAGGACCATTGCCTTATAGCTCTTCTTTCTTCCTTTGTTGCATCTTATGGGTATTCCCTACTTTCCAGGAATTGTCTTATTATGTCATACCATGCATCATGGTCACATTTACAGGCCATAGAAGTACAAGGGTGGAAAATGTATTTTGATAGAGAAGTGAATAGAAAGGGAGCAAGTTTGGGAGTGATATTGGAATTGCCTAATGGAGAGCTCATCTCCTTAGCTAAGAAGTTGAAATTTAGGGCAACTAATAACATGGTGGACTATGAAGCTTGTATTTTTGGCCTGGAAACCTTAATGATCATTAAGGTGGATAAAGTGCAGGTCTTTGGTGATTCTTTATTAGTGGTATCCCAAGTAAATGGAGAATGGGAGTTGAACGAAGAAGAACTAAAATCATACCACGATTATTTGACCATGATGAAGAAGAATTTCAAGGAGTGCAAATTTATACACTTGCCAAGGGAAGAAAACCAGATGGCCAATGCCCTAGCCACCCTTGCTTCGGTATTGGAAGATCATGTTAGTTTATTTCTTAAGCCTCTAGTTTTGACCAGTTCATCGACTCCTTGTTATGAGTATGAGACCGTCATGCATCGGGGAATTATTGAATCACTTCTTCATTGTTAGGTAATGGTTGTTGAGCCAGGAATTCTGCTACTTCCCTTCCTTTAATGGTTTTCCTGGTTATATACTCAATCTCAAATTCTTCTAAAAATATCAACCATCTGCCATATGTCCCAATTAACGAGGGTGTTTCCCTTAAATACTTTGTTGGATCCATCCTGGAAATTGCTTGCACACTATATGATTAAAAGTAATGCCGCAACTTCTTAGATGACCAAACCATGGCTATACATGTCTTTTCAATGATACTATACTTAATTTCATAATGTAAGAGCTTTCTACTCAAATAGTAAATTGCATACTCAACTCTCGATTCATCTGCTTAGGCTAGCATTGCTTCTATCGACTCTTATTCTACTGCTAAGTATAGTAATAAAGGTCTATCAGGTTTAGGTGGCTTCAAAATAGGTGGATTTAGTAAATACTCTTTTATATGCTCAAATTCCCTTTGACACTCTGTGAGCGGGGATTTTCGCCCCTACACCCACGTGGAATGGTTCTTGCGACTTTGGTACTGTTAGGTTCAGGGCCTTAGAGAACACAGGCCTAAACCCGGAGAAAATGGAGTCGCCACCAGGAAGGGCTGGGAAAAAGAAAGGGGTGGATGACTCAATTCCTAAGGAATCCCCAACCCTCTATTTGGTTTGAAAAGTTAGGTACGCATGGGGAAGGTGAGAAATGGCCCAGCACCCCCCACAGCGCCTGGTTCATTGGAACCGGCCTCCTTTTCAGGTCTTAATGTTATAAAATTCATTAAATATAATAACATTATCCATACTACATGCGATCATAAGAATAAATAAATACTTTATTAAAATCATAGCAATGTCCAAACAAAATAAATAAGTGGACACCCACCAAAAGATGGAAACGTATCCTTTGCATTAATCCCAAAATATGAAAATAATTAAAATTACATGAAACTTAATTAAAGAGGATTCCATAAGGTGGAAACATACCTCTTACATAATGAAAAAAATAAAATAAAGCAATAAAAGATATTTAACCATTCACCATGAAAGTAAACCATTCATTATAAGTCAAATAAAGATCAAGATATGAAGATGTAAACTAAGAATACAGTATGTAAAGCATGATTCAAATAGCAATTAAAGTCTAAATATACAAGCTAGGGTTTTATGAATTATGGTTTAGGAAAATACAATTAGGGTTTAGGGTTTCTTCTTTTTAAAAATAAGATTAGGGTTTTAACATTTTAGGATTTATATTCAAAAACTAGAGTTTTAGGGTTTGGAGAAATCAATATTATTATAATTATTTTTTAAATATTAGGCTACTGTAAAGATTTTGGAAAATAAAATTAATTAGGGTTTAGGGCTCATACCATGCAATTAGGGTTTAGGAAGAAATAAATTAGGGTTCTAGAATTTATAGGAATAATGATCAAAGCTTTGAAGTTGGAATAAACAAGCTACTACTAAAAAATATTTGAGAAAAATTAAGTAACATCACAAAAACTTTAAACAAAGCTATTAGCATGCTGACTAAATAATCATGTATTTGGAAGAAGTTGTGCTAATAGGCTACTGGATTCAATTTTAAATAATGATCATGCATGTTCCACGTTAAAACTATCAAAAGCATGTTATAATGAATTGTTTAAGAAAATACTGTCGTTTGTTGGCTCCACCACAATTGCACAATTGGAATTCTGGGAGAGCTTGATCAGGACAACACAGCCTTGTTGCCTTGTGAATTGGAGTGTTCTTTTTATTTTTGGTTGCTTAGGGTTGCTTCAAAGTTCAAAAGTCTGATGATAATTCTTGAGCAATTTTTTTTCCGTCCCTGTTTATGTGTTAAAAACTACTATTTATAGGAATTCAAAACAAAACTTAATATGTTAAGGAAATTAAAAACTGTTTAGGAAATTAATTGAAGTTTTTGAGTAAAATAGAGTTTTGGCAAGAATTAGCCAATGCCCTGGCACGAGTTGTTGGGACGCGAGCAACGGGTGAGTGCCTATGAGGTTGGGAGAGGCCCTGCCAAATTCACCGCAGACCCTTTTGGCCTGCGGTGAACTGGCTTGCCGCGTGACACTCATCGATTGGTCTATCCAATTTTTTTATTTTTATATATACACATTTTTAAAAAAAAATAAATATTAAAATAAGTATTAAAATAAGTATTAAAATAAATAATAAATACTAAAATAAATAATAAATACCAAAAAAAGTATTTTGGACTTATTTTAAAATATTGGACTAGACTTGGTCAAAAATTAAGGGTCTACAGTTTGCCCCGTGCTTGAACGATATGAGACTTTCAGTAGAAGAGAGTAAAAAGTAACATGACTTTGAGCATATTTTGAAGGAGGATGGGCTCTCGAAACGAGATTGGCAATGGTTTAGGTATTGACCCGAGACTGAATTTGATATGGGTACTTGGGCCTGAGACCGAATTAATTGGCTTCTGGACCCGGTGGTGAGTTCTGAACTCAAAAATAATTTGAGTTCTGGACCCACTGGTGAGTTCTGGACTAAAAAATAATTTGGGTTTTAGACCCGGTGGTGAGTTCGGGATAAAAAAATGATTTGGGTACTGGACCCGGTGGTGGGTTCTGGACTTGAAAATGATTTGGAATCTAGACCCGGTGGTCAATTCTGGACTAAAAAATGATTTACGTTCTTGACCCGGTGGTGAGTTCTAGGCTCAAAAATGATATGGGTTTTGGACCCGGTGGTGATTTATGGACCCGATGGTGAGTTCTGAACTAAAAAATAATTCAGGTTTTGGACCCAGCGGTGAGTTATGGACTCAAAAAATGATTTGGGTTCTAGACCCGTTGGTGAGTTCTGGACTAAAAATGATATGGGTTCTAAACCCGGGGTGAGTTCTTGACTAAAAAATGATTTGGGTTATGGACCCGGTGGTGAGTTCTAAACTCAAAAATGATTTAGGTTATGGACCCGGTGGTGAGTTCTGGACTTAAAAAATGATTTGGGTTCTGGACTCGTTAGTGAGTTTTGGACTAAAAAATGATTTGTGTTCTAGACCTGCCGGTGAGTTCTGAACTCAAAAATGATTTTAGTTCTGGACCCAGTGGTGAGTTCTAGACTCAAAAAATGATTTAGGTTCTACACGCGGTGGTGAGTTTTGGACTAAAAAATGATTTGGATTCTGGACTCGGTTGTGAGTTCTAGAGTAAAAAATGATTTGGATTTTTTGGACTCGTTGGTGAGTCATGGACTCAAAAAATGATTTGGGTTCTGGACCCGGTGGTAAGTTCTGGACTAAAAAATGATTTGGGTTCTGGACCCAGTGGTGAGTTCTAGACTAAAAAATGATTTGGATTCTGGACCTGGCGGTGAGTTCTGGACTTAAAAATAATTTGGGTTCTGGACCTAGAGTGAGTTCTAGACTAAAAAATGATTTGGATTCTAAACCTATTGGTGAGTTCTGGACTCAAAAATAATTTGAATTCTGGACTCGGGGTGAGTTCTGAACTCAAAAATAATTTGAATTATGGACCCGAAGTGAGTTCTGAACTCAAAAATGATTTGGATTCTGGACCCATTGGTGAGTTCTGGTTTTAAAAATGATTTGGGTTCTGGACTCGAGGTAAGTTTTGGACTAAAAAATGATTTGTATTTTGGACCCGGTGGCTGCAAAAGATAATTGTAGTTAGTAGGGTATTAATAAAAAATCTACAAAACTACAAAAAATTTAATTATTTTTTACCATACCGAAACCTCTTGCCCTCTTCATGGAAAAAATAATTTTTAAAAGTATAAAAAGTATTTTTAGACATGCAAATAGCTAAATAATTGAATAGAATGATTTGAATTTACTATTTAGACATTGTTCATTACTATTTGCTCACTATTTACTAATAGTAATTACACTTTTTCTCTTATTTTTTCATGGGCATTTACTATTTTTCTTTTTCTTTTTGTCTTTTTCGTTGCCATTTGCCTATATAAAGGCTCGATTTACTAATATTTCTCATTCAATTTTCATTATTTACATTATAAACATAGTTGGCTTAAGTTTGAGCAGAGAGAATAGAGAGTTTAGCCATAAAATGGAAGGAAGGCATGCTTCAAGATTCGTATCTCGATCTAGTACTGAGCTGCTAGAATTTATTCGACAACATGAATGTGGAACTATCAATTCACTAGCCGGAATGCAACTTCATCATAGTTCTAGTCTGAAGACTAAGGCAACACTGCAACTTTAGCAGCACAAATATTTATCATTTTATTTTATTATTATTATTTTTATATTATTTTTTATATTATTTATTTTAATTATTTTTTATTATTTTTTAGTTATAATTTAGTATATTAGCGAATCAATAATAGAAAATATTCTAATGCTAAAAATAAAAATAAAAATAAATAAATAAAGTAACGAGTAATTTCAGACTTTGAAATAATAGTAGGTTTGAGATGATATACTTACCTAGTATTGCCTTACCTTGTTTGTTGTTAGAGTGATCGTTGCATTGTCCAGGGTGGAGGGTGTGTCTATAAGCCCGGCAATGGTATGACGTAGTACCTTCTCAGGTAAAATGGCTCATCTGAGAGTGCAATTTTGAAAGCTTTATTATGCAATTACCATCCGAGGAATATCCAATAGACCATAGTGTAGTTCAAGCATTATCGGAGCTGTGGATGGACACGACCCATACTTTCCACCTACCTGTGGGAGAAATGACTATTGTCCCAGTCAATTTTTCGGCAATAACTGGCATCCGGTACTATAGCCTTCCAGTTCCTCTTACCAATGATATCCCGACACATGATGAAATTTAACAGTTAATCGGTATGGAACCCTCACTAAAAGAGCCCTTCAAGATAAAAATTGAGTCGATTCAGAGTTATTGGATGAGCTATGATGGACGGATTCGTAGAGAAACAACCAAACAATATGCTAAGGGATTTTTTATGTATTTGCTTAAGTCAACCATTTTATTCAGCACCGAATTTGCCATCCATTTGTCTGTGTTGAGGGCCCTAGTTGAAATAGATATGGTACCGCTTTATGGCTGGGGTGAAGCTGGCCTTGCCTGTCTCTATCATGGCCTAGATAAGATTTACAGGAATAGGAAGTCTTTCATTGGCTTCATGGTGATTATCAAGGTACTATCTCCTGCCATTGTTAATTCAACTCATATATTCGCATGAAATTGATTTCCATTGTCATTACAAGTATGGGCTTATGAGGAAAATCTCATGAGGGTGCCTGATATTTCTCAATAGATAGTCGGATATCCAAGGTTAGGTTTTTGCTTGCCCGATCACACAGCAGTTCTCGGCTCTCATCATTTGCACACCCAGCGTTATCACTTTAGTTGCCTAACCTGGGACTAGGTAAAATAGCATTAGTATGCTTTATACTTTATATAAAAAGTTTGCTTACCTTTTGTCATCTTGCAGGTCAACTTGGCTTGGTGAAAGGTTGAAGAGCGGTCGAATTGGACTCCTTTTATGAATGTTGCACAGCCTTACCAACACATCGACCGAATCATTGCTAGTCTTGTGTCTAGTGGCTAGTTTCATGGGGAAAGGGTGTATGATTGGTTCCTTGGTCCTGAGCAGTGGAGGGTCCTGATGAATTGTCCAATGTATACTTTAAATATTACATCAATGCTGGAGAATTCATGGCTGTTAGCTCAGAATGGCTATGATGTTGATGATTATCTTTATGTATCGAGCACATCATACACACAATTCATTCAAACACAACTCTTGAACTTTAATGTTTCTCCTGTTGGAGTTCAGGGATTTCCCGAGGAGGAAGAAGGAAATGATGAGGAAACCAGTGATGAAGAGGAGGAGAGAGAATCTATCTCTTATTCCAAGGCTGAAAACTCTCAGGTAAATACGTGTCATTCTATCATTGCAATTGCTTCCTTTTTAACTTATTTTGATTGTTCTCATGATTATTGCAGGCTGCCGGCTCATTTAATCATGAGGCTTGACCTTCTTCTATTGTTCCTCCATTTTCTCCTTCTCACCAACCGGAAGTACCATCTCATCGACAAGATTCTGATATGAGTTACCAGGTGGGTCATCCTGTTCCATGATGATTTATGCTATATGTATGTATGATTATGCATGCTCTTACCCTTTCATATTCTGACTCACAGTGGATGCATGAGGAGAAAAATAAGAAATTGTAAGAGGAGTTAGCTGCTAGCCGCCAATAGATCACCCATCTTGAAAGATTATATCATCAGTCGGAGCAAAACTTTCGAGGCTTTTGGTTCCAAGGAATGAGGGATCGTGGTGCTTCATCTTCTCGGGGGTTCCCAAACTGATGACCATGAGATTCCTTCATCTACTCCAGATGATTACTGCTACAGGCTAGAATTCCAGGGTAATAGAGGTTCAAGTGCTTCTTCTTCAGTTGGACTTAGGACAGATGATATGCCTCTTCCTCCAACAGGCGATGACTTTCTCAAAGCTTTGTTTGATTATGAACCACCTCCTCCTTCTTAGTGATCATTGTATTAATTGAGAAAATATTTTATTATTATAATATTAACAATAATAATAACAACGATAATAATAATAATAATTTTTACTTTTACTATAACTTTTGACTCTTCCTTCTTCTTCTCTTTTTTTATCATTTTGTATTATCATTATTATTATTATAGTATACACAGAAGTCTCTCTCACAATTCAAAATCCTAGAGCACCCCTGATTTGAAAATCCAAACGTATCGTGGCAATTCAAAATCTTTTAAATTTCCTTTCCTTGCACGTCTCAACCCAAATTATTGCTCTTTCCTTGTCAACCTCGGTGGCAAAGTAATCTCTTTTATAAAGCTTCTTTCAATGCTATAATTCCCAACAATAAATGAGAAATTCTCCATGAAATTTTGTTTCAGTATCAAAAATCACTTTCAACAATTTAAATTTTTTTTCTTTAATTTCAACAATGACAGAACTCAATCTAAAGAAAATTAAAGGTTTATTTAAAAATGTGAAAGCTATTCATTGGGAGGAAATATCTTGGTCTCAAATTAATACTTTGAAGTGTATTCAAAATGTTAAATTATACTATTCTTTTCTTCATGCCATGATTTCCTTTTGGGATGTGAATTCTAGGACATTTAAGGTAAATAAATTTGAGATATGTCCATGATTGAAGAATTTGAGGCCATCCTGGGATATCCAAGCAATTAACCAATGGCATTGCCCATATTGATTTCCAAAACTCAACAGAAGATGCAAATGTTATTTCAAATTTCAAAGCCTGAGGTTTTGCAATTGACTGGAGGTGAGAAAATTATGCTTGGTCCATTGATTGACTTTTGCATTTCTCATTTGGCTCCCACCAAGGCATGGGGACACATGCTTTTTCTATGTTTGCTTGGATAATTCTTTCTTGTTTCTCCCGATGGGGACATTGATCCACGAATATTGGATATCATGGACCCAATGGAAGGAGGCTTGTCATCAATACCTGTGATCTTGGCTGAGTCCCCAGTTGGATTAGATTAATTAAAATTAGAATCTTCGATGAGATTGGCCGGAAGTCCCTTGTTGCTATAGGTAATTACCTAAATTGCTCTTTCGAGTTTTCAATTTAGGCCTTTTCATTTTATATTTATTACTTTAATTTTTGCCTAGTCCGCCTTTGCGGGTTTTCAGAACTAGCGAGCTGCCCTAATTTTTAACTAAGTCGCCCTTGCCGGTTTTTAACTTAGCAGGCCCTTTTTCTTATTATTTTATTATTGGTTCTAAGTTTTTCCTAGACAGCCCTTACGAGTTTTCAAAATTATCGAACCACCCTAACTTTTGCTTTGGCCGCCCTTGTGGGTTTTCAACCTAATGGGCATCATCATTTTTTTTTTAAATTTGTTTTATTAGGCTTTATAGATTTGGCTTCAAGAACACCTCTACTTACTTGACATTCCATCCATGGATTTTGCCAGAAATCTGTTGTGACATCACTCTGCTAGGAAATTATCCTGCTTCTTCATATGCCGACTGGGCTAACTGGATCCACTCACGTGCTGTAGTCGACATCCGTTGGTTAGTACCTCGGTGGAAGATTTCTCTTATCACCATTTGGACATATTTTATGTATGTTTCTCTTGCTGCTCTTCATCAAGGTACTTGTTATGATCCTCACCGGCTTGATCGTCAATATGGAGCCAAGCCTCGAGGTTCTAAGTTTACTCCTAACTTGGACATGCCTCGTCTGACTGAAGCCTTCTTGGATCGATTGAAGCAAAGCTGGCCTGCACATCACACTTATCTTCTACCATAGATTTTACATTTTGTTAATTCTTTAGAAAGAATAATCTTAGGATGAAAAATAATGAATATAATAAAAGATGTTTCTTTTCCTTTTATAATTTGTCATCACCTTTTCTTCACAGTTGATGCATCAATTGTCTAATTTCTTCATAGTAGCTTAAATCATCTAATTGTTTCTTTTAATTCAAAAACCCTAGAACCCTAATTCCCCTTTTCTAAAGTTTAAAAACCTTAATTCGTTGATTTGTTTTCCAAAAAGCTTAAAATTATTATTTTTTGTTTCTTCAAAATCTCAAAACCCTAATTTGATTTCCAAATTTTCAAAATCCTAAATTTGAGTATGTTTCTTTCCACAAACCCTAAAAACATCTTTTCTATTTATATAAACATTAAATCGGTTTATTTATTTTCATAAAACTTCATAAAATTATCAATTGTTTTTTTCCAAATTCTAAAAACTAATTCATTCTCCGAAACCCTAATTCAAAAATCCTAAAACCCTAATTTAACTCCAAAACCCAAAACAGTGAACCCTAACTCCCTTAAAACCTAAACCTTAAAGTTTTCTAAACCCTAATTCTTTAAGCCTTAAAACCCCTATAAACATATTCAAACACAGTAAGCTTTCAAACACAATCCAGTGACCGTAAATCATAAATCTAAATGTTTTAAAGTGTCCAAAACCTAATTTCATGATTATACATCTCAAACCCTAATTTGGTGAATCAATGAACTTCACCAACTTTTTAAATCATAAAACTTTAATCCATTTTAATTCCCTTATAATCACAGTAGCTTCCAAAACTCTAAACACATGGAATAAAGAATCTTAAATAGAAACAGTAGGCCTAATTTTAATCTTTACTTGCTTTATTCAATTTTATACTTGTTTATGCCTTGATTTATTCTATATGCTTTAATTTATTCAAGTTCAATGCTTGATTTACTTAATTTATCATGGATGGATGTTTATTTTATATTTTGATTAATATCTTTGATGAATGATTTATTTATTATGAATGGTTATTTACTTTCATCGATTTATTTAGATTTCCAAATGTTGTAAGAGGTATGTTTCCACTTGGTGGGTACCTCATTAGTTAAATATCATGTAATTTAAATTGCTTTTCTACTTTAGAACCAATGTAAAGGGCATGTTTCTACCTTTCAGTTGGTGTCTTATTTAGGCATGGGATGTAAGGACATGTTTCCATCCTCAGATGGGTGTCCATTTATTTGCTTTGTTTGGACACTTTTTGATTTTTAATATGTCGATGCTTTATTTCAATTATTGCGTGTAATATGGATAATGTTGTTATATTTATGAATTTTATAATATTAATACCTGTAAAGGAGGCCGGTTCCAATGAACCGGGCGTTGTGGGGGTGCTGGGCCATTTCTCACCTTCCCCACACGTACCCAACTTTTTGAACCCATTAGGAGGTTGGGGATTCCTTAGGAATCGAGTCATCCACCCCGTTCTTTTTTCTTGGCCCGTCCGGGTGGTGACTCCATTTTCTCAGGACTTAGGTCCATGTTCTCTAAGGCCCCGAGCATAAACAGTGCCGAAGTCGCAAGAACCATTTCACCGGGAGTGGGGGCAAAAATCCCCGCTCACAGTGGCGACTTCACTGGGGATGAGAGAAGTTGATTCCATTGGTCTTTATATTTTCTATTCTTTCTTATAATGATATTATCCATTGCATCATATTAGATTGCATTATGTGCGTGAGTTAGGATGCCCGTGATTACCCGTGTTGTGTTATGTAAAGGATACCATACTTTCACTCAAGGTATGGAGATCAAGCATGGCATAACCACTCATAGCCTCGTACCATTCGGTATATACTTGCTATGGGAACCTAAGCCTTTTAACTCAAAGACTAAAGCTCATGTAAATGGCCTAGTTACTTTCCTTAGGTTTTTACCCCAAATTCATGTTGTTTGACTATGGTTAATTTATCTTGGCTTAAATCATGGCTTATTTGGTTTGTTCTTTTTCTAATATGACCTAAGTATATTGTAAGCTCAAAATAAATTTTTCTTTAAAGTCCAAAAGACCAAAGCTATTTTCAAAACCTTTCAAGATGATCTTTGGACATAAGACTTTTCTAAAAACAAATTAAAAATTCTTTTGCTCATGGCCCAAATACTAAGCCCAAAATCTATTTTTTCTAAGATCTTTTTACAATGGGCTTAGAAACAAAATTATTTTTGTCCAACCTTTTCTTACAAAGAGCTTGTAAATTATTTGGGTCAATTGCGAAATACCAAAAAATCAATTGTGAGCCTAGTTTATACTAAGAATAATTAATCATGGGCTTGTTTTTGGCATGAATCATTACTTACTTTTTCAAGTGAGAAATTGATTTATAATAAACCTCTTAATTTAGTTTTAATCCAATATAGCATAAAAGCTACTATAGTTGGTTAAATGGATTAAAACCTAATTAATGGGAATTACTATGAATGGATTTCCATTTTCGAAAACATAACTATTGGTTGAAACGTCCGAGGGAAATATTCAAAAATAAGGTACCCCATGTTGGTATTTTGTTAGGCATCTACCTAAGAAAAGAGACTCGCCATTCATGTGTGGATGGTATAAGGTTGGAAGGAGCACCCTAATTATCTTTCTTTGTTGATTGTTTGTGCATACATGCATACATTTGCATCTCATATCATTGATCCTTTCTGGCTCACAGCCCTGGATTACAATAGTTCGAAAGCTTACAACAATCTGACCTACGCCGGAGATGAAGTATCTAGCAACGACTCAATCACTTGCTCACCAAAAACAATGGACCCCGAACAATTTTAAAGAAAGGTGGATGATGCCCTCAATGCCAAGATGGAAGAAATAAAAGAGGCCTTAGCTGAGACCATGAAGAACCAATTGACTACAATCTTAGAAAATCATGCCGAGGCATCTGCTAGTACTAAGAAGCCAAATGACAAAGGGAAGACTAAAGTTGGTGAAGTAGTTTTTGATGATGAAAAGGTGATCATTGATGATGATGATGATTGGGCTTAATACTACCAAGATGCTCGAGACAAGAAGAAAGAACCGAAGATTGTTGAAAGATCAACTATGGAGAAGACTGAAACTTCTGATGTTGAAAAGATGATTGCTGATTTAGAAAAGAAATTTGAGAAGAAGCTGAAAACTAAAGAAATGTCTGAAGTTGACAAATTATTCGAGCTAGATGAAGATGTCTCGTACAAGTTCAAGATGCCAACATTCGCGAAGTTTGATGGAATCAGAAATCGTCACCTTCATGTGAAGTAATATATCACTGCCATGCAATCTGCCCAAGCTACTAAGGCTCAAACCCTAAGGTACTTCATGCTCTCATTGGACCCTGTTGTCCAATATTGGTTCAATACCTTAGATGATGGAACACAAAAGAGTTGGGATCTACTTTACAAAGCCTTCATCCAACAATACGAATATAATGTCGAGATGGAAGTTACCTTAATGGAAGTAGAGTCCATTAGGCAAAGGTCAAATGAGAATTTTGTGGATTATGTGAAGAGATGGAGAAACAAGGCTGCTTTACTCAAGAAGAGGCCTGATGAATCCGATCAAATAAGGATGATTGTGAGAGGGGTGTTGCCTAGTCTTCGTCAGAGGATGTCTCATACACTCATTCGTGATTTCAAAGACCTTCTCCAAGCAAGTTTGCAAATTGAAGAATGGGAAAGAGAGAAGAACTATTTTTCAACAAGAAGGAACGAGAAAGGGAACTATCAATTTGGTAACCAAAGCATGCAAAAGGCAGTCGGTGTTAATGCTACTAACCAAGGAACAAGGAGACAATTTTCAAAATTGGGGAAACCAATGTCTTGGGTTCTCAATAAGCTTCAAAGAAAGGGATTGCTACAACCCTTAAATTCTTTTCCTTTGCCTAACCCTCTCCCACCTAATTTTGACACTAAAGCATTTTGTCAACATCACTAAATACAAGGGCATGACACGGATAGATGTGTGAGGTTGAGACATGAGATACAAAATCTAATTGATAACGGAAAGCTACCCGAGCCCAACAAGCCAAACACCAAAGACAACCCATTACCAAATTTCAATAGAGTACCACCGCCTGCAACCTTCATGATTGGAGGAGGTTTGCATGAGGACTTTGTCATGTCTTCTTTTAAAGATGTGGGTAGAGAAGCAACCAAAGAAGAGGGGGTAATTGGCAAAATTAAACAAGCTATGATGGGTAAAGAAGTAACAATTTGTGTTGTCAATGGGTTTTGGGATTCAAGCAATAGTGATGATGATCTTGTATCCAAGAAAGAGGAGTGGACTTGGTCTGAGCCCGAAGAAGATGAAGTAATGAACACTAGATCTAGTAAGCCTTATGCAAGGCCACCACCTAAGGAGGTAGAAACTAATAAAGAAATAGGAAATAAAAAAGAAGAAGATGATGTTGTGCTCAAGCAATTGAAAAGAACCCAAGCAAGTGTTAGCATTTGGGACTTATTAGCTACTTCTAAAAAGCACCGAGAAACTATGGCCAAAGCCTTGGCTAGTATGCCAATTTCTACCTCCATGACACCGGAGGAGCTGATCAACTTCATAAAAATTGGAGGGGTAATGAAGTGTGAAGAGGTTTAAGAGAAGAGCGAAGTTAATATGGGAGCGATTTCTTTTTCAGATGCGGATTTACAGGAGGAGGGGAGAGACCACATCTGCCCTCTCTTTATCAAGATAGAAGTCAAAGGGAAGAGGACTCCATGTGTAATGGTCGATGATGGGTCCACCATAAATGTTTGTCCACTTAAGATATTGCCAAAGCTAGCCATGTCAACAAGAGATCTAAACCCGACCGAGGTAACAATTCGGGCTTATGACAACACTAAGAGGCATGCCGAAGGGACTTTCAAAGCGGCTGTCAAGGTTGGTCCAATTGAATCTATTATTGATTTTTTTGTTTTAGACATACCAGTTACCTTCGCTTTACTCTTGGGGCGACCATGGTTTCATCCTCTTGGTGGAGTTCCTTCCACCCTTCATCAAAAGATCAAGTTCCGCAACGGAGATGGGACAGTGGTCATTGAAGCTGAAGATAATGAGATTGTTAATGCTCTAATGATTGAGAGGCCTCTCAATGGTTTCCAAGTAGCTGCAATTTCTGATGATGAAGTAGTGGACTCCAAAGTCTTAAATATGATGAAGAACATGAACTACCTTCCCGGAGCTGGTCTTGGAAAGGGTAAAGCCGGTTTGACAAAGTTGCTAGATTTTAGAACTCAAACTTCCAAGAAGGGGTTGGGATATGATGAAGACAATGATGTCCAGCCAAACAAGAGTGAGAAGATGAGCTTTCCACCAATTGAAGTGATCTTTGTCAAAGCTCCAGATATGGGAGCACTCCAAGGAAAGCCCGAGCCAATTATGTTCATGGGTAAGATGATCCCAGGTTTTGAAATTTTTGCAGATGTGGCCGAACTAGTGGACCAAGTGAAGAAAGAGCTCACCCTGCCAACCAGCAAAGAATCCAATCCAAAAGAGAAGAATTAAGCTATCCTGAAAGCTGAGAAGACTCCGGAGGAGATTGCTGCCCTGGTTAAAGAAAAGTTTGAAGACATCCTGCTTTATGATTTTCAGAACAATGATTTTATTTTGAATTTAATTTGTCTGCTTTGTATAAGGATGATGATGTTTTCTTTTCCAAAATGAATGCAAAAAAGTCTGATTTTGCTTACTTGTGTGATGTTTACCCCGATGGTTGCATACTTTCAAATAGTAGTTACATGAGCATCTTTAATATTAATTCTGTTAACACACAATCATTAAATTTGGGAACAACTAAAAATCCTAAAAACATTAGCATAGCATCCGACCTTACTCCTGATGAGAGAGAGAGATTTGAAAAAATATTCAAAAAATATGAAGAAGTATTTGCTTGGTCTTATGAGGATATGATGAGAATAGATCGAGACATAGCTGAGCATCATATTCCAACTCACAGTCATATGAAACCTGTCAAACAAAAGCTTAGGTGATTAAGACCTGAGTGGGCTGAATTGGTTAAAGAAGAGGTCACTAAGCAAATACAAGTGAAGTTCCTTGAAGTGATAGAATATAGATTGGCTAGCCAACATAGTACCCGTGCCAAAGAAAGATGGGAGAATAAGGGTCTGTGTGGACTATAGAGATTTGAACAAGGCTTCCCCTAAAGTTGATTTTCCTTTATCTCATATAGATGTCTGTAGACCCTTAATTTTTTACCCGGTCTGGTCCAATATATTTTAATTAGTCTAAAATAATTTTTGTGTTGTCCGATATATTTTAGTTAGTCCAAAATAATTTTTATGGTATCTTAATTAATTTTAAATTTTATTTTAGTAAAAAATGGTGAAATGAATAAAAGTTAAAAAATAATAAAAAATAACAAACGAAAAAATCAGCGACGAAAAAATCATCGACGAAAAAATCGTCTCCGAAAGTCAGCGCAGCCCGTGGGCATTTCGCCAGCAGGACACTCCTGCGAGCGAAATGGCCCAGGACATTTCGCCCGCAGGAATTTCCTGCGGGCGAAATGGCTTACGGGCCCGTTCCGCGAGCGCTGCCGCAGCCAGCTGCGGCATTTTTTTTGCCAGCGCAGTTTTTCCGCAACAGTTTTTTTTTTCGCCAGCGAAATTTTTCCGACGCTAATTTTCTGAAACCTAATACAATTAGGTTTCGGTTTCCTTTTCTTATTCAATAAAGATGTCGTGAATAATTAGGAATGAAGAATATAAAACTTCTATAAATATGGACTAAACAAGAAAAAAAAAGGTGGAGGAAAAAAAAAGAAAATTGCACAGAAGCTTGAAAAAAAGTGGATCCGAATCCGTGAAGGAGATCAGCTTGAACCAAACTGATTTTTTGAGGGAGCAGAAAAATGATTTAAGCAATTCAGAGGCAAAAAGACTTGTCTTTGACCTTGTTCATCTAAGAAGCAATTTTTGGTGAAACGTACAAAATAAGGTTTGAATTCTTAATTTCTTTTGTTTTTTTTTTCACAATAGCTTAATCATCACTTTGTTTCTTTTAATTCAAAAATTTTAGAACCTCAATTCACTTTTTCTAAGGCTTAAAATTCTTAAATCGTGGCTTTATTTTCTAAAAGTTTAAAGATATTAGTTTTATTTCTTCAAAACCCCAAAACTAAGATTTGCTTTCCAAATTATCAAAACCCAAAATTGTGTTTTGTATCCTTCCAAAAGACTTAAAAAATATCTTTTTGCTCTTATAAACTTCAAATCTTTTGTTAAAATTCATAAAACTTCATGAAATTGTCAATTGTCTTTCCAAATCCTAAAATAAAATTCATTACCCGAGATCCTAAATTTAAAATTCCTAAAACCCTAATTCAACTCCAAAACCTAAAATAGTGAACCCTAACCTCCTTAAAACCTTAAACCTCAATTTTTTCAAAACCCTAATCCTTTAAAACTTTAAAAACCATAAAAACACAAATATTTTAAATTTTCACAGTAAGCTTGAAATCATTATTTAAAACCACAAATCAAAAGTATTTTAAAGTGTCCAAAACCCTAGTTCCATAATTTCACCATTCAAACCTTAATTTGTTTAATCAAAGTATCTTACCAACCTTTTAAAACATAAAATCCTTAATTTATTTTAATTCTTTAAAAAGTCACAGTAGTTTAAATTCATGAAAATTCAAAATCCTAAACACATAAAATAAAGGATCCCAAATGAAAATAGTAGCTATAACTTAGATTTTTTTTATTTGCCTTATTCAATTCTATACTTGATTATGCATTGATTTATTTTATATGCTTTAATTTATTTAAGTTCAATACTTAGTTTATTTAATTTATTATGGATGGATGTTTACTTTTTATTGATATTTAATACCTTTGATGAATGGTTATTTACTTTTATCAATTTATTTAGATTTTTAAATGTTGTAAGAGGTATGTTTCCACTTGGTGGGTACCTCATTAGTTAAAGTCATGTAATTTAAATTGCTTTTCTATTTTAGAACAAATGTAAAGGGCATGTTTCTACCTTTCGATGGGTGTCCTATTTAGGCATGTGATGTAAGGACATGTTTCCATCTTCGGATTGGTGTCCATTTATTTGTTTTGCTTGGCCCTTGCTTTGATTTTAATAAATTGATGCTTTCTTTTAATTATTGTGTGTAATATGGATAATATTATTGTATTTAAGAATTTTATAATATTAAGACCTGTAAAGGAGGCCGGTTCCAATGAACCGGGCGTTGTGGGGGTGCTGGGCCACTTCTCACCTTCCCCACACGTGCCCAACTTTTCGAACCTATTAAGGGGTTAGGGATTCCTTAGGAATCAAGTCATCCACCCCTTTCTTTTTTCGTGGCCCGTTCGGGTGGTGACTCCATTTTATCCAGACTTAGGTCTGTGTTCTCTAAGGCCCCGAGCCTAAACAGTGCCGAAGTCGCAAGAACCATTCCACTGGGAGTGGGGGCAAAAATCCCCGCTTAAAGTGGCGACTCCACTGGGGATAAGAGAAGTTGATTTTGTTGGTCTTTTTATTATTCTATTCTTTCTTATAATAATATTATCCATTGCATCATATTAGATTGCATTGTGTGCGTGAGTTAGGATGCCCGTATTACCCGTGTTTTGTTATGTAAGGGATACCATACTTTCACTCAAGGTATGGAGATCGAGCATGGCATAATCACTTATAGCCTTGTACCATTTGGTATATACTTGCTATGGGAACCTAAGCCTTTTAACCCAAAGACTAAAGCTCATGTAATTGGCCTAGTTACTTTCCTTAGGTTTTTACCCCAAATGCATGTTGTTTGACTATGGTTAATTTATCTTGGCTCTAATCATGGCTTATTTGGTTTGTTCTTTTTCTAATATGACCTAAGTATATTGTAAGCTCAACTTTTCTTTAAAGTCCAAAATACCAAAGCTATTTTCAAAATTTTTCAAGATGTTCTTTGGACATAAGACTTTTCCAAAAACAAATCAAAAATTCTTTTGCCCATGGCCCAAATACTAAGCCTAAAATCCGTTTTTCTAAAATCTTTTACAATGGGCTTAGAAACAAAACTATTTTCACCCAACCTTTCCTTACAAAAAGCTTGCAAAAATATTTAGGTCAATTATGAAATACCAAAAATCAATTGTGGGACTAGTTTACACTAAGAATAAATTAACCATGGGCTTGTTTTTGGCATGAATCATTAGTTACCTTTTTCAAGTGAGAAATCTATCTATAATAAACCTCTTAATTTAGTTTTAATCCAATGTAGCATAAAAGCTACTATAGTTGGTTGAATGGATTAAAACCTAATTAATGGGAATTACTATGAATGGATTTCCATTTTCGAAAATATAACTATTGGTTGAAACGTCCGAGGGAATATTCGAAAACAAGATGCCCCATGTTGGTATTTTGTTAACCATATACCTAGGAAAAGAGACTCGCCATTCGTGTGTGGATGATATAAGGTTGGAAGGAACGTCCTAATTATCTTTCTTCATTAATTGTTTGTGCATACATGCATACATTTGCATCTCATATCATTGATCCTCTCTGGCTCACAGCCCTGGATTACGATATTTCAAAAGCTTACAAGAATCCGACCTACGCCAGAGACGAAGTGTCTAGCAACGACACAATCACTTGCTAACCAAAAACAATGGAGCCCGAACAAATTCAAAGGATGGTGGATGAGTCCCTCAATGCCATAATGGAAGAAATAAAAGAGGCCCTAGCTGAGACCATGAAGAAACAATTGACTGCAATATTAGAAAATCATGCCGAGACATCTGTTAGCACCAAGAAAGTCAAAGGGAAGGCTAAAATTGATGAAGTAGCTTTTGATGACGATAAGGTGATCATTGATCATGATGATTGGGCTCAATACTACCAAGATCTTCAAGACAAAAAGGAGCCGAAGGTTGTTGAGAAGGCAACTATTGAAAAGACTGAGACATTTGATGTTGAAAAGATGATTGTTGATTTAGAAAAGAAATTTGAGAAGAAGCTGAAAACCGAAGAGATGTCTGAAATTGATAAACTGTTTGAACAAGATGAAGAAGTCTCATACAAGTTCAAGATGCCATCCTTTGCAAAGTACAATGGCATCGTAAATCCTCATCTCCATGTAAAGTAGTATATCACTGCCATGCAGTCTGCCTGAGCTACTAAGGCTTAAACCCTAAGGTACTTTATGCTCTCATTGGACCCTGTTGTCCAAAATTGGTTCAATACCTTAGATGATGGAACACAAAAGAGTTGGGATCTACTTTACAAAGCCTTCATCCAACAATATGGATATAATGTTGAGTTAGAAGTTACCTTAATGGAAGTGGAGTCCATTAGGCAAAGGCCGAATGAGAATTTTGTAGATTATGTCAAGAGATGGAGAAACAAGGCCGCTTTACTCAAGAAGAGGCCCGATGAATCTGATCAAATAAGGATGATCGTGAGAGGTGTCCTGCCAAGTCTTTGTGAAAGGATGTCTCATACACTCATCCGTGACTTAAAAGATCTCCTCCAAGATGGTCTACAAATTGAAGAGTGGGAAAGGGAGAAGAACCATTTTTCAATAAGAAGGAATGAGAAAGGGAATTTTCAGCCTAGCAATCAAAGCATGCAAAAAGAAGTTGATGTTAATTCCACTAGACAAGGAGGAATGAGGCAGTTTTCAGAATTAAGGAAGCCACTGTCTTGGGTTCTCAATAAGCTACAAAAGAAGGGATTGTTACAATCCTTGACTCCTCGTCCTTTGCCTAATCCTCTTCCACCTAACTTTGATACTAATGCATTTTGCCAATTCCATCAAAGGCCTGGACACGAAACGGACAATTGTATGAAGTTGATGTATGAGATCCAGAATTTAATTGATAATGGCAACTTGCCTGAGCCGGACAAGCCCAATACCTAAGGTAATCCATTTCCAAGGTTCAACAGGGTGCCTCCACCAGCAACCTTCATGGTGGGAAAAGGATTGGAAGAAGATTTTGTCTTATCCTCCTTTCAAGATGGAAATATTGAAGATGTGAAAGGAAAAGAAGCTTAAACTCAACAAACTTTCCTTAGCTTGAATGTTGCTTTTCAATTTTACTTTCTTTAATATTTAATTGAAACAATCTTGTTTTTCAAATTTAAAATTGCTTGAATTAATTATTTTCATCAAAAAATTTGTTGGTCTTTTTTCATTTTGATGCTCAACCAATGAGGAATCTAGCTTGATGTTCATAACTTAATGTGTCTAGGCATCATGACTTGAATGACTTTACTAGATGAGGGAATTGCTCTATAGCATTGAGTTGTGTATGCTTACTTAGAGAGGGCTCCTGCATAATTACCTTTGTCTAGGTCCTAGTCAGTCTTAGAACATGCTTTGACAAACTTTCGAGGTGAAATTAAACTCTGCTTATTTAAGAGAGAAATGATCTAGGCATTATTTGGTTAGCCAACAACTATTATCCACCCAATTAAATATCAATCCCTAGTTGTCCCTTTGAGCCTTCATAAAATTTTAGCTTTCTTTTCATTGGCATATAACCCCAACAGCCTACCCTGAGCTATTGTGATACTTTTGGCAAGTCTTATAATCACTAAGATGAGGAGGAAAGAAGATCAAAGAAAACAATGATTAGTCCAAATCATGAGGATAGGTGAAGTTCTCAAGACCATAAAGATAGTTGAAGTTCTCAAAACCATAAGGGTGGTTGAAGTTCTCAATACCATAAGGGTAGTTGATGTTCCTCCAATATATCAAGACAACATTAACATCGGAGTAACAAATTATTTATCCCTATTAAAGAAGATTTATGTCAATCCACTCATCCATTATTGGAAGCTCAAGTTAGTACAAACAAGACAACTCTTTTAGAGCTAGAACCAAAAAAAAAACAAACAAACAAAACAAAAAAAAGAGAAGAAAACAAAACAAAAAAGACAAAAGAAAAGGAAAAAGAAAAGGAAAAAAGAGAAAAAGAAAAGAAAAGAAAAGAAAAGAAAAAAGAAAAGAAAACCTAAAAAGGCGGTTCAAAAAGCCAACTGAGTTCTCTTTTACCTAAGACAACAAAAGGCTTCCATTTGGTTTATAAAGATAGATTTACTTGAATTGGTCCAACCCAACCAAAGATTCGATCAAAATCAAAGGAAAAGGAGAAAGACCATCCAGTTCTTGAAAGTTCTATACCTAATAGTCCTACAAGAAAGAAGGACAAAATGATAACAGAAAGGGAAGAGTAAGGAAGAGAAAGAAAAGGGAAGAGTAAGAAAAATAAAGAGGAAAGAAAAGGGGAAAGAAGGAAAGAAATGAATTTGGGTCCCAAACCTTTTTGCAAGGGCAAAAGCTGTCCTAATCAAGAACCAAATTAATGCCAAGAAGATAGAAGGAATTTGTAGTCTAGCATGAATGCCTCCAAGCTGCCTAAAATTCAAACAAGAAATTTGTTGTGTGAGGGTTTGTCCCTTGTATCACACCAGCTCCAATCTCAAAATGGCCTTCACTTTAACCCATGTCCCTCATAGACCCCATTTCAAGCCTATTAAAGACCAGTTGATCTCTCTTGGTAGGTAGAGTCTATTAGTGGAGATAGTTTGGATGAGCATACATATGAGATAGACAATATTTAAACTCATTGAGATCTTTGGCCAAGTAATGTGTATGTGCCTATCTGAAGTGCAACAATTCTTGCTTAAATAGAAATGATTCCCGAGTTTAGATATGTTAATCTGGAAAAATCAAGTCCTGAGGTACATTGACATTAATTTGGCAAAGCCAACATTTGATTTCAAAATCAAAATTCAAAAAAAATAATAAAAAATAATAATGTTTTGTCATACAAAGCCTTCAAGCTAAGGGGAGTATATTGAACTGTCGAACCTCCAAAGGACACATTGGGCAAAGGAAATTATTATTGACAAAGTTATGAAGAAACTACCAACTGACATGCTGAAATATAGTTTGAAATGGATGCATCCCTGACTCTGCTGCTTAGGGTCTTCACCACTCATGTTTTCAACATCTTTAAGATAAAAGCTACAAATGCAAAAGCTTTCGATCATTCCAATGTAAGACTTGAACAAGCGTCAAAAGGAGTCGATGAGAATACTTCTGCTGATCACCTCGGTTTGTGAGTCGATGGAACAACTGTAAATATCATTCATGCATATAATACATACATGAGCATATCACATCGCACTTTCTTATCTTGTGTTGTCTATTCCTTGTCAAAATTAACAGCAAGCAATCAAAAGAAGATATCAAATCAGGGGGGCATAGAAAGCCCATTGCTTGAGAAGGCTCCAGTAATTTTTCAAAGAGAAGAAATGCGTGCTTGTACGAAGAACTAGACAACAACAACATCAATCAGAGTCCGCATAGAAAAATCATGAGTTTAAGCCTACACAAGGGGCAAAGTTTCTCCTTTTCAATTTTTTGAGTTTATATATAAAACATTTTCAAACTCACTTGCAAATATCTCGCCACGCAGGGGGAAAAGGAGAGGATATGAAGTCCAATTAAAAAGGGCTGAATTTTTTGCAAATGTACAAAGGAAGAACAAAAAAAGAATGGAAAAAAAAAAAGAAAATTAGAATTCTCAAAAGAATGAAGATGCAAAAGACAAAAGATCAATCCAGCTAAAAGAGTTGAAGCCAGGGTAAAGACCCGACCTACAATGGATTAAGATCCATGTTTCAAGGGTAAAGACCCGATCTCCAAAGGATGAAGATCCATTTTCAAGGGTAAAGACCTGATCTCAAAGGATGAAGATCCATTTACAAGGGTGAAGACCCAATTTCAAAGGATGAAGATCCATTTGCAAGGGTGAAGACCTGATCTCAAAGGATGAAGATCAATTTTCAAGGATGAAAACCCGATCTCAAAGGATGAAGATCCATTTTGAGGGTGAAAAACCACAATGCATAGAATAACCGGAGCAGTCAGACTTCTCAAATGATAAAAGGTTAGTTAAACTCAGTCTCGGTTCCAAGCACCCAAATTAAATTCAATATCAGGTCCAGAACCAAAAATACCCTTAGGTCTAGAACCTGGAATCTTTTCTAAGTCCAGAACTTAGCTCGGGTCCAGAACCCAAATTTTAATTAGGTCCAGAGCCTAGAATCTCCTCTAAGTCAAGAACTTAGCTCGAGTCCAGAACCCAAATTCAATCCAAGCTTGGGTCCAAGTACCCAATCTCGGTTCCAAGTACCTAATTTTGGGTCCAAGTATCCAAATCCAATTCAATCTCGGGTCCAAGCACCCAAATTCAATTCAATCACGGGTCCAAGTACCCAATTCCAATTCAACATCGGGTCCAAGCACCCAAATTCAATTCAGTCTCTGGTCCAAGTACCCATTCTCAGGTCCAAGCGCCCATTCTCGGGTCCAAGTACCCAAATCAAATAAATTTTCGTCCAAGTACCTAAATCAAATCAATCTCGGGTCCAAGTACCCAATCCCGGGTCCAAGTACCCAAATTCAATCCAATCTCGGGTTCAAGTACCCAAATCAAATCAATTTCAGGTCCAAGTACCCAATCCTAGGTCCAAGTACCCAAATTCAATCAATCTCAGGTCCAAGTACCCAAATCAAATCAATTTTGGGTCCAAGTACCCAAATAAAATCTAATCTCGGGTCCAAATACCCAAATAAAATTCAATCTGGGGTCCAAGTACCCAATCCCGGGTCCAAGTACCCAAATTCAATCCAATCTCGGGTCCAAGTACCCAAATTAAATCAGTCTCGGATACAAGTGCCCAATCTCGGGTCCAAGTACCAAATCAAATTGAATCTCGGGTCCAAGTACCCAAATCAAATTCAAGCTCGGGTCCAAGTACCCAATATCTGGTACAAGTACCCAATCAAGTCCAGAACTCGAACTGGGTCCAGAACCCAAAACAAATTCAAGTAATCATCTCATCAAAAATTAAGTCTTATTGCTTTTCACTCTCTTTCACTAAAGTTTCAGATCATTCAAGCAGGGGGCAAACTGTAGACCCTTAATTTTTGACCCGGTCCTGTCCAATATATTTTAATTAGTCCAAAATAATTTTTGTGTTGTCCGATATATTTTTAGTTAGTCCAAAATAATTTTATGGTATCTTAATTAATTTTAATATTCATTTTAGTAAAAAATGGTGAAATGAATAAAAATTCAAAAATAATAAAAAATAACAAATAAAAAATAAAAAAATCGGCGACGGAAAAATCGGCGATGAAAAAATCGTCGTCTAAAGTCAGCGCGGGCCCGTGGGCATTTCACCCACAGAAAAATTCTGCGGGCAAAATAGCTTCCGCGCGCGCTGCCGCAGCTAGCTGAGGCATTTTTTTTTCGCCAGCGCAGTTTTTCTGCAGCAGTTTTTTTTGCCAGGGAAATTTTTCCGACGCAAAATTTTTGAAACCTAATACAATTAGGTTTCGGTTTCCTTTTCTTATTCAATAAAGATGCCGTAAATAATTAGGAATGAAGGATATAAAACTTTTATAAATATGGAATAAACAAGAAAAAAAAAGGGTGGAGGAAAAAAAAAGAAAATTGCACAGAAGCTTGAAAAAAAGTGGATCCGAATCCGTGAAGGAGATCAGCTTGAACTAAACTGATTTTTTGAGGGAGCAGAAAAACGATTTAAGCAATTCAAAGGCAAAAAGACTTGTCTTTAACCTTGTTCATCCAAGAAGCAACTTTTACTGAAACTTACAAAATAAGGTTTGAATTCTTAATTTCTTTTGTTTTTTTTTTCACAGTAGCTTAATCATCACATTGTTTCTTTTAATTCAAAAATTTTAGGACCTCAATTCACTTTTTATAAGGCTTAAAAATCTTAAATCATGGCTTCATTTTCTAAAAGTTTAAAGATATTATTTTTATTTCTTCAAAACTCTAAAACTAAGATTTGCTTTGCAAATTATCAAAACCCAAAATTGTGTTCTGTATCCTTCCAAAAGACATAAAAAATATCTTTTTGCTCTAATAAACTTCAAATCTTTTGTTTAAATTCATAAAACTTCATGAAATTGTCAATTGTCTTTCCAAATTCTAAAATAAAATTCATTACCCGAGACCGTAAATTTAAAATTCCTAAAACCCTAATTCATCTCCAATACCTAAAATAGTGAACCCTAACCTCCTTAAAACCATAAACCTCAATTTTTTTCTAAACCCTAATCCTTTAAAACTTTAAAAACTATAAAACACAAATATTTTAAATTTTCACAGTAAGCTTGAAATCATCATTTAAAACCACAAATCAAAAGTATTTTAAAGTGTCCAAAACCCTAGTTCCATAATTTCACCATTCAAACCTTAATTTGTTTAATCAAAGTATTTTACCAACCTTTTAAAACATAAAATCCTTAATTTATTTTAATTTTTTAAAAAGTCACAGTAGCTTAAATTCATGAAAATTCAAAATCCTAAACACATAAAATAAAGGATCCCAAATGGAAATAGTAGCTATAACTTAGATTTTTTTATTTGCCTTATTCAATTCTATACTTGATTATGCATTGATTTATTTTATATGCTTTAATTTATTTAAGTTCAATACTTGGTTTATTTAATTTATTATGGATGGATGTTTACTTTTTATTGATATTTAATACCTTTGATGAATGATTTATTTATGATGAATGGTTATTTACTTTTATCAATTTATTTAAATTTTTAAATGTTGTAAGAGGTATGTTTCCACTTGGTGGGTACCTCATTGGTTAAAGTCATGTAATTTAAATTGCTTTTCTATTTTAGAACCAATGTAAAGGGCATGTTTCTACCTTTCAGTTGGTGTCCTATTTAGGCATGCGATGTAAGGACATGTTTCCATCTTCGGATGGGTGCCCATTTATTTGTTTTGCTTGGACCTTGCTTTGATTTTAATATATTGATGCTTTCTTTTAATTATTGTGTGTAATATGGATAATATTGTTGTATTTAAGAATTTTATAATATTAAGACCTGTAAAGGAGGCTGGTTCCAATGAACCGGGCGTTGTGGGTGTGCTGGGCCATTTCTCACCTTCCCCACTTGTACTCAACTTTTCGAACCCATTAAGGGGTTGGGGATTCCTTAGGAATCGAGTCATCCACCCCTTTCTTTTTTCCCGGCCCGTCCGAGTGGCGACTCCATTTTCTCCGAACTTAGTTCTGTGTTCTCTAAGGCCCTGAGCCTAAACAGTGCCAAAGTCGCAAGAACCATTCCACTAGCAGTGGGGGTAAAAAACCCCGCTCACAATGTCCTCATTGATAGTGCAGCCTCTAGCGTGCTATACTCATTTGTAGATGGATTTTTCGGATACAATCAAATGTTAATGGCCCATGAGGATAAAACCAAACCTGCTTTCATTACTACTTGGGGTATATTTTATTATAGGGTGATGTCGTTCGGCTTAAAGAATGCTGAAGCAACCTATCAAAGGATGGCCACCACATTATTTCATGACATGATGCGCAAAAAAGTTGAAGTATATGTTGATGATATGATGGTTAAATCAGACACGAGGGAACAACACTTCCAAAACTTAGAATTATTCTTTGATAGAGCTTTGAAATATAAGCTAAGACTAAACCCGAAGAAGTGTGTGTTCGGTGTTACCTCAGGTAAATTATTGGGACATGTGATTGGTCCGAATGGCATTGAGATTGATCCTGACAAAGTTAAAGCAATTAGGGATATGCTAGCCCCTAAGACGGAAAGAGAAGTTAGGGGATTTATTGGTAAATTACAATACATTAGCAGATTCATAGCAAAACTCACAACAATTTGTGAGCCTATCGTCAAATTGCTTAAAAAAATCAAGCGGTCATATGGAATGAAGAGTGTCAAAAGGCCTTTGAGCGAATAAAAGAGTATTTATTGAATCCACCTATTTTAAAACCATCTAAACCCGGCAAACCTCTGTTACTATACTTAGCAGTAGAAGAAGAGTCAATAGGAGCCATGCTAGCCCAAGCAGATGAATCAAGGATTGAGCATGCAGTTTACTATTTGAGTAGAAAGCTCCTACCTTATGAAATTAAGTATAGTGTCATGGGAAAAACCTGCATAGCTGTGGTTTGGTCTTTTAAGAAGTTGCGGCATTACTTTCAATCGTATAGTGTGCAAGCAATTTCCAGGTTGGATCCAATGAAGTACTTAAGGAAGACACCCTCTTTAATTGGGAAATATGGTCGATGGTTGATAATATTAGAAGAATTTGAGATTGAGTATGTAACCAGTAAAACAATCAAAGGTAGAGTGGCGGCAGAATTCGTGGCCCAGCAACCATTACCAGATAGCGAAGAAGTAATCTTGGAATTTCCGGATGAACATTTGGAAGCAATTGAAGCACAAGGGTGGAAAATACATTTTAATGGAGCAGTAAACAGGAAAGGAGCAGGTTTGGAAGTAATACTAGAATCGCCCGAAGGGGAACTTATCCCTTTAGTCAAAAAGTTGAAATTTAGGGCAACCAATAATATGGTGGAGTACGAAGCTTGTATTTTCGGTTTGGAAACCCTAATTATTATGAAGGTGCATAAGGTGGAAGTTTTTGGCAATTCATTGCTAGTAGTATCCCAAGCAAATGGAGAGTAGGAGTTGAAAGAAGAAAAATTAAAACCATACCACCATTGCCTGACCATGATGAATAAGAACTTTAAGGAGTGTAGGTTTATACACCTATCAGGAGAAGAAAATCAGATGGCTGATGCCCTGGCCACATTGGCTTCGGTATAGGAAAACCCTATCAGCTTATTCCTTAAGCCTCTGATTTTGACCAATTCATCAACTCCTTGCTATGAATATGAGACAATCATGGAAATTGATACAGACCATGATATGTGGTATGATACTATAAGGCAATTTTTAGAGGAAAGAGAATACTCGCCGGGGGCAACAAAGAAAGAGAGAAGAGCTGTAAGGCGGTGGTCATTGAAATACATCACATTCCATGGAGAGTTATATCGATGATGGGCTGATGGGGTGCATTTGAGATGTTTAAGAAAGCCTGAAGTGGAGCGTATCATGTCAGAAATACATGCGGGAAGTTGTGGTCCGCACATGAGTTGTTTGGCCTTAGTTAAGAAGATTATTCGACAAGGTTACTACTGGTTGACCATGGAGAAAGATTGTATTGAGTTTGTAAATAAGTGCCAACAATGTTAGATGTATGGTAACTTGAATCACATGCCTCCTGAAGAATTTCATTCTATTTCTTCACCCTGGCCATTTGCCACTTGCGGTATCGACATTATAGGAGAGATACATCTGACAGCTTCAAATGGTCACCGTTTCATCATGGTAGCAGTAGATTATTTTTCAAAATGGGTTGAAGCCGAATCCTTTAACAAAATGGGTGCAAGTCAAATGGCTAGATTTATTGAAAAGAACCTCATCTGCAGATACGGGGTCCCGCACAGTGTAATATCAGACAATGGAGTACAGTTTCAAGGAGCAGTTAAGGATTTATTCTCAAAGTACCAAATCCATCATCATCGATCTTCTCCTTATAGACCAAAGGCTAATGACGCAGTAGAAGCAACAAATAAAACAATTAAGCAAATTTTGTCCAAGATGACCAAGACTTACATGTATTGGTCAGAGATGCTTCCCTTTGCTTTATGGGGATATAGGACAAGTGTGCGAACGCCTACTGGAATGACACCATTCTCTTTGGTTTACTAAATGGAAGTAGTGTTGCCAATTGAAATAGAAATCAAGTTATTGAGAGTAGTCTTGGAAGCCGAACTGCCTGAAACGGAATGGGTAGCGAGCAGATACACACAGTTAGCTTTACTAGAAGAGAGAAGGTTAAAAGCGCTGTATCATCACCAACTGTATCAAAAGAAGATAGCTCGGGCCTACAATAGAAGGGTTAAAATCAGAAAATTCAGAGTCAGGGATTTGGTGTTGAAGCAATGTAAGCCTAATGTATCTGATCCAAGAGGGAAGTTCAGGCCTAGCTAGGAAGGGCCATATGTCGTGAAACAAGTCATGAACAAAGGTGCCGTGAAGTTATCAGACATGGACGGGAATGAATTTAGTGAGCCAGTAAACATTGACAGGTTGAAGAGGTTTTATGTGATATAAAAAAAAAAGAAGAAAAAAGAGAGCTCGCTAGGTTGAAAACCCAAAAAGGGTGGCCTAGGCAAAAGTTAGAGCAGTCCGCTAGTCCTGAAACCTGAAAGGGCGGTCTAGGCAACAATTAGGGCTAAATGAGAGAAAATTGTCAATTAGAAAACCCGAAAGGGCTAGTTGGCAACAGGAGTGATCTTGTGTATGCTGGCTTTATGTTTAGTTCTTCCCCAATTTAATAAAACATAATTAATGTTAAATTTTTCTATGTGCATTGTTATAAGTATTTGACCAGAAATGGATGAAATAAATAAACACAATAGCAAAAGGTGATGACAAATTTTAAATGGAAAAGAAGCATCTTTGATTATTTTAATTATTTTTTCATCCTAACAATACACTTTCTGAATTGATAAATGAAAAATCTATGGCAATCGATAAATGTAACGTGCAGGCCAGCTTTGCCTCAGCCGATCCAAATAGGCTTCAGTCAAGCGAGGTATGTCTGAATCAGAAGTAAAGTCAGAATCGCGAGGCTCAGCTTCATACTGACGGCTAAGTCGGCGAGGATCATAGCATGTACCTTGACGAAGAACAGCAAGGGGAACATACATCAAGTATGTCCACATGGTGATACGAGAAATCTTCCACCAAGGTACCAACCAACGGATATTGACTTCAGAACGTGAGTGGATCCAGTCAACCCAGTCAGCATATGAAGAAGCAAGATGGAGTAGCTTCCTAGCAGAATGATGACGTGGCAGATATCTGGCAAAATCCATGGATGGAGTATCAAGCAAACAAAGATGCTCCTGAATCCAAATCTTTGAAGAAAAAAGAATTAAAAAAAAAGTCCACTAAGTTAAAAACCCGCAAGGGCAGCTTAGACAAAAATTAGGATAGCTCGCTAGTTCTGAAAACCCACATGGGTAGACTAGGAAAAAATTAGAGCAATAAAAGTATATATATAAATAAAAAAAGAAGAGGTCCGCTAAGTTGAAAACCCATAAGGACAGCTTAGGCAAAAATTAGGACAGCTCGCTAGTTCCGAAACCCCGTATGGGCGGACTAGGCAAAAATTAGAGCAATAAAAAAACCTAAATTGAAAACCCAAAAGGGCAATTTAGGTAATTACCTGAAGCAGTCAGTCTCTTTGTCAATCCTGATTTAAGTCTGTCTAATCCAACTAAGGTCTTGGCTAAGATCACAGGTACCAGTGACAAGCCTCCTTCCAGTTGGTCCATAATATCCAATACTCATGGATCAATATCACCGTCGGAAGAAACAAGCAAGAATTGGCCGAGCAACCAAAGACAAAGCATGCATCCCCATGCCTTAGTAGGAGCCAAATGAGAGAGACAAAAATCAATCAAGGGAGTAAGTAGAATTTTTTCACCTCTCATCAACCGAAGAACTTCGGGTTTTGGAATTTGAAATAACGTCTGCATCTTTTGTTGAGTTTTGGAAATCAATGTGGGTAATGCCATTTGTTGATTATTTGAATATCCAAGGATGGCCTCAAATTCTTCAATCAAGGGACATATTTCAAAGCTATTAATTTTAAATACCCTAGAATCCATATTCCAAAAGGAAACCACAGCATGTAAGAAGGAGTGGTCCAATTTAACATTTTTAAAACATTTTAAAACATCAAGTTTTGACCACGAAATTTACTTCCAATGAATGGAATCCATATTCTTAAATATAATTTTTATCTTCTTTAAATGATGCTCGGTTATGGTGGATGAATGAAGGAAAATCAAAATTGTTAAAGGGAGTCTTCATGTTGAAATGGAAAAGTTTTTGGTTTCTGTATGAAATATGGCATAAAAGGTGATTTATATAGAAGAAACAAACCTTTCCCAAAA
Source organism: Garcia nutans (assembly GCA_947685225.1). NCBI lineage: Eukaryota > Viridiplantae > Streptophyta > Magnoliopsida > Malpighiales > Euphorbiaceae > Garcia > Garcia nutans. The sequence goes on along the minus strand of CANTUV010000003.1, from coordinate 5,063,046 downwards.
TTGATAAGGAAAAGGTGATGGAAAGGGACGAAACCATGTTGTGTAAGTAAAGGAATTGGCGACGAATTTACTTTACCAAGTTGCATTTGGTTTTTTTGGTGGTGACAGTATAAATATCAAAAGATGAAAAAGAAAGTTTAATAATTGTGACCCAGTAACGATGAAAAGTAAAAAAAAAAAAGTTACAATAAAGATGGAAATTGTATTTTTTTCATTATTGTACAATATTTATGCAATTGATACAATATTTATACATCATTGAGAGGCTGGTGGTAGGTCATCAAATAAAGCCCTGAAAAAGTCATCGCTTGTTGGAGGAGGGGGCAAATTACTCGTCCCGAGTCCGCCCGAAGCGGGAGCACCAAAATCCAGCAAATTACTCGTCCCGAGATCACCCGAAGTAGAAGCACCAAAATCTCTATTACCTTGAAGTTTTGATCTGTCACGGTCCTCATCAAAAGCAAACAAAAGGATCTCATGCTCATCACTCTAGGGGGCCTCTTGATGAAGAAGCGCCAGGATCCCTCATCCCCTGAAATCGGAAGTCTCAGAAATTTTGTTCGGATTGATGATATAAACTTTCAAAATGAGAAGCATGCTGAAGACTTGCAGCCAACTCTTCTTGAAGTTTCCTATTTTGTTCTTCGAGCATCCGCTGTGAGCCAGATAGGAAAAAGGTAAGAGCATACATAATCATGCATACATATAGCATAAATTACCATGAAATAAGAAACGTACCAGGTAGTTCATATCAATGTCCTGCGGATGAGATGGCATATCTGGTGGGCCAGAATGAGCAAACGAAGGGGTAGTAAAAGAAGGTCCAGCCTCATGATCAAATGAGCCAACAGCTTGCGACAATCATTAAAGAATCAAAAAAGAAAGAAGCAGTTGCAAGGGAAAATGGTAAAAGTTTTACCTGAGAAGTACTAGCCCCGAGATGTGGAATAGACTCTCCTGCATCTCCGTGATGTTCCTCTTCATCTCTACCCTCATTTTCTTCAGGAATCTCCCGCACACCAACAGAAGATACATCAAAGTTCAAGAGCCTCCTTTGAATAAAATGGGCATAAAATGCACTGGGTAGCTGAAGAAATGACTCAACACCATAACCGTACCGAGCCGCACAACATGCATCCTCCGGCATCGACATAATATTTAAAGTATATTTCAGGATATGCATCGGGACCCTCCGCTGCTCTGGACTGAGAAACCATTTATAAAATCTCTCCCCGAGAAACCAGCCACTAGACACTGGGCCAGCGATGACTCGGCGAGAATGTTGGAAAGATAGCACAACCCTCATCAAAGGAGACCAGTTTGCTCGCTCTTCTGGGTTCAACCAGGCCAAATTCACCTGCAAAATAACATAAGGTAAGTAAACTTTCACATAAAATTTAAAGTATACTAATGTTGTCTTACCTAGTCCCAGGTTAGGCGGCTCAACACAAAGCAATGAGTATGAACATGGCGAGAGCTGGGAACATCCACACGATCGGACAACCAGAAATTTAATCTTGGATACCCGATTCTCTCTCGGGAAATACCGAGTACCCTCACGAGGTTGTTTTCATATGCCCATACCTACAATAATAGTAAAGATCAAATTCATGCAAGAAAAGAGTGGAATTGGCATTGGTAGAAGAAGAATACCTCGACAACAGCCATCAAGCCGACAAAAGACTTCTTATTTCGGCAAAGTTTATCAAGATAATGGTAAAGACATGCGAGACCAGTTTCACCCCAGCCAGAAGATGGTACCATTCTGAAATAAGAAAGGGCACTCAACACTGACAAGTGAATGGAGGATTCGGTGCTGCCTAAGATGGTTGACCCAAGCGGATATAACAAAAATCCTCGAGCATACTGTTCGGCCGTGTCTCTGCCAACCCGTCCTTCGTAGTTCATCCAATAACTATGAATTGGCTCAATTTTTATCTTAAAAGGCCCTTTATATGATGGTTCCATACCAATTAATTTCTGAATTTCTTCAAATGTTAAAATATCATTGGTCAGAGGAACCGGATCACTATCATATCAAAGGCCGGTTATAGTAGTAAAATCGACCGGACCAATTATCATCTCTCCAATGGGCAAGTGAAAAGTGTGGGTTATGTCCAACCATCGCTCTGCAAGCACCTGGACTGCGCTCTGGTCTATCTGATATTCCTCGGATGGTAATTGTAAGATGAACTGCTCAAAGACGCAATCTCGGATAATTCACCTTACCCGAGAAGGCACTACATCATACCATTGTCGGGCTTTATAAATACACCCTACAACCCAAACAACGCAACGATCATGCTAACACAGAGCCAGGTAAGTACATATTATCCTATCTGCTTAAATTAATATTTTTTTCCTAAATTTTCTAAAAAATAATAATACAAAATAAACAAACAAAATAATAATAAAGACAAACACAATAATTAAAAAAATCAAACCAAAAATAAAAAATAATCAAAAATAAAAAATCAAAAATAATAAAGAATAATAATAACAAAATAAAAAAAGAAAATAATAAAAAAACACAGCAAGACGAAAAATCAAGAGAAAAGAAAAAGAAAAATAATTACCGCGCTCTTTTGGTTTGAACTTCGGTGAAGCGGCATTCCGGCTAGTATATCTATATTTCCATCTTCATGATTGCGAATAAACTCCAATAACTTGGCATTATAATGAGTCCCTGACCTTGAAGCATGCATTTTTTCAGGAACTATGTGTCAAATTTGAAAAAATTTGAGAGAATTATTGAAATTGAGAAGTTTTGTTGTGAATAAAATGAAGGAACTTGTGGGTTTATATAGAGAAATGACAAGGCAAAAAAATTCAAAAGTAAGTTTTACTTTTCATAAATAGTAAACTTTACTATTCATGAATAGTAAATTATTATTGATAAATAGTAAATACTATTTGCTACTACTTTCAAATAATAAATTTACTATTTATAAATAGTAAATAGTGCATGAACAGTTACTACACAGTAAATAAACAATAAATTCAATTATTCAATTTAATCATTCAACTGCTTGCATGTATATAAATATTTTTACAAGCAGGGGGCAAAATAAAAAAAGAGAAGACATGTGCATAAAAACTAGCTAAACTTTTTGAAATAAAAAATTATTAGCTCGGGTCCAAAACTCAAATTTTTCTTAGGTCCAGAACCTAGAATCTCTTTTAAGTTCAGAACTTAGCTCGGGTCCAGAATCCAAATTTTTCTTAGGTCCAGAACCTAGAATCTCTTTTTAAGTCCAAAACTTAGCTCGGATCCAGAACCCAAATTATTCTTAGGTCCAGAACCTAGAATCTTGTTTAAGTCCAAAACTTAGCTGGGTCCAGAATCCAAATTATCCTTAGGTCCAGAACCTAGAATCTTTTAAATCCAGAACATAGCTCGGGTCCAGAACCCAAATTTTCCTTAGGTCCAGAACCTATAATCTTTTTAAGTCCAGAACTTAGCTCGGGTCTAGAACCCAAATTTTCCTTAGGTCCAGAACCTAGAATCTTTTCTAAGTCCAGAACTTAGCTCGGGTCCAGAACCCAAATTATCCTTAGGTCCAGAACCTAGAATCTTTTCTAAGTCCAGAACATAGCTCGAGTCCAAAACCCAAATTATCCTTAGATCCAGAACCTAGAATATTTTCTAAGTCCAGAGCTTAGCTCAGGTCCAGAACCCAAATTTTCTTTAGGTCCAGAACCTAAAATTACACTCAGGTCCAGAACCTAAAATTATCCTTGAGTCCAAAACTCGAACTGGGTCCAGAACCCAAAACCTCAACCATCTCAAAAATTAGGTCTTATTGCTTTTCACTCTCTTTCACTAAAGTCTCAGATCATTCAAGCAAGGGACAAATTGTAGACCCTTAATTTTTTACCCAGTCCGGTACAATATATTTTAATTAGTCCAAAATAATTTAATTAGTCCAATACAATTTTTGTTATCTTAATTAAATAATTTTTTGCTTTAGTATCTAATTTTTATCAATAAAAAATAATAATAAACAAATAATAAAAATAAAAATCGGCGACGAAAAAATCATCGCCGAAAACCAGCTAGGGACGAATGGCCGTGGGCCATTTCACCTGTAAGAGTTTCCTGCGGGTGAAATGGCCAAAGCCATTTTGCCCGCCGAATTTTTCTGCAGGCGAAATGGCATGGCTTTGCCATTTCGCTGGGAAGAAAATCCTGCGGGCGAAATAGCCCCGACTAAAATTTTTTCGAAACCTAATACAATTAGGTTTCGATTTCCTTTTCTTAATAAATGTTATATTCCATGAATAACTAAGATTAATCAAAAAATCTTCTGTAAATAATACTAAAAACAACACAAAAAGTATCAGAAAAAATTGGGACAAAAATTGGGAGAAATATTGAGACCGAAACTAAGTAGGAAAGGCTTTGAATCAATCTGATTTTTTTAGAGAGCAAATAACAATTCAATCCATCAAAGGCAGCAATGCTTGTCTTTGTTTTTGTTCATCCAAGAATAAATTTTTGGTGGAACCAACAAACGGAGGTATGCATCAATTGTCTAATTTCTTCACAGTAGCTTCAATCATCTAATTGTTTCTTTTAATTCAAAAACCCTAGAAACCTAATTCCCCTTTTCTAAAGTTTAAAAACCTTAATTCGTTGATTTGTTTTCCAAAATGTTTAAAATTATTATTTTTTGTTTCTTCAAAATCTCAAAACCCTAATTTGATTTCTAAATTTTCAAAATCCTAAATTTGAGTCTGTTTCTTTCCACAAACCCTAAAAACATCTTTCTGTTTATATAAACCTTAAATCATTTTATTTATTTTAATAAAACTTCATAAAATTATCAATTGTTTTTTTTCAATTTCTAAAAACTAATTCATTCTCCGAAACCCTAATTCAAAAATTCTAAAACCCTAATTCAACTCCAAAACCCAAAACAGTGAACCCTAACTCCCTTAAAACATAAACCTTAAAGTTTTCTAAACCCTAATCCTTTAAACCTTAAAACCCCTATAAACATATTCAAACACAGTAAGCTTTCAAACACAACCCAGTGACCGTAAATCATAAATCTAAATGTTTTAAAGTGTCCAAAACCTAATTTCATGATTATACATCTCAAACCCTAATTTGGTGATTCAAAGAACTTCACCAACTTTTAAAATCATAAAACTTTAAACCATTTTAATTCCCTTAAAATCACAGTAGCTTCCAAAACTCTAAACACATGGAATAAAGAATCTTAAATAGAAACAGTGGCCCTAATTTGAATTTTTACTTGCTCTATTCAATTTTATACTTGTTTATGCCTTGATTTATTCTATATGCTTTAATTTATTCAAGTTCAATGCTGGGTTTACTTAATTTATCATGGATGGATGTTTATTTTATATTTTGATTAATATCTTTGATGAATGATTTATTTATTATGAATGGTTATTTACTTTTATCGATTTATTTAGATTTCCAAATGTTGTAAGAGAAATGTTTCCACTTGGTGGGTACCTCATTAGTTAAACATCATGTAATTTAAATTGCTTTTCTACTTTAGAACCAATGTAAAGCGCATGTTTCTACCTTTCGATGGGTGTCGTATTTATGCATGGGATGTAAGGACATGTTTCCATCCTCGGACGGGTGTCCATTTATTTGCTTTGTTTGGACATTGTTTTGATTTTTAATATGTCGATGCTTTATTTCAATTATTGTGTGTAATATGGATAATGTTGTTATATTTAAGAATTTTATAATATTAAGACTTGTAAAGGAGGCCGGTTCCAATGAACCGGCATTGTGGGGGTGCTGGGCCATTTCTCACCTTCCCCACATGTACCCAACTTTCTAAACCCATTAGGGGGTTGGGGATTCCTTAAGAATTGAGTCATCCACCCCGTTCTTTTTTCCCAGCCCGTCCGGGTGGCGACTCCATTTTATCCTGACTTAGGTTCGTGTTCTCTAAGGCCCCGAGCCTAAACAGTGCCGATGTCGCAAGAACCATTCCACCAGGAGTGGGGGCGGAAATGCCCTCTCACAAAAGGGCCAGGGTGAAGACATAGAATGCAATTCTTCAGGAGGCATGTGATTCAAATTACCATTCATCTGATATTGCTGGCATTTCTTCACAAACTTAATGCAATCTCTCTCCATGGTTAATCAGTAGTAACCTTGTCGAATTATCTTCTTAACTAGGGCTAAACCACTCATGTGTTGACCATGTTGCGCTCGACTAATTACTACTATACACTCGCAAGTATATGAGGTAATTGTAAAATGGTGATAGCCCTAAGGTCATCTCACAAGGAAAGAATTATTTTGTAATAGTTCGATTAACAAGAAACTTAAAAGCAAGAGTGTAATATGTTGGAATGGTGGAAAAATAATTTAAATCTAAAGGTAATATGTGTAACGGTTGTACAAGATTAATACAATTCTAGGAATGGTGCTTAGGGTTATAGATCAATTTAATCGAAGCTTAATTCTTAAATTATCCATTAACATGACCTTGTATTTTAATTTGTTCCTTGAGTTTAATTAGTAATTACCAATTTATTAGTTTTCACATTCATGAATTAACAACAACCAATTGTTTTGAAATTACAAATTAACAAACCCTTGAACTTATATTTCTAATTCATTCTTAGGGTAGTTGATTGCATTATTCCAATATCTAATTTCACCTCTCAGTCCTTCATTCAATATCTAGAGATCAATAGGTAGCTAATCTATCAACCTAACATTCAATCCAATGCAATCAACCAACAACAAGGTATATTAATGGAAATATCAAATCAAGTCATTCAATCACTTCTACTACAAACCCTAGGCATGAGTAATTTAGCTCATCGTCATTAATTTAAAACAAAAATTCATCTCAATATAAATCAAATCACAATTGTCCATTGAAATACTAATGTTCTTAATAAACAATAACAATCTCAATATAAATCAAAACCCCTTTGAAGATACTAAGATTTGAACTTCTAGTCTTCCTCCTAGCTCCACTTTGAATATGGTGAAGAACTAACAAGCCTTCTTCAATCAATGGATCTCCTCTTGAAAGATGGAATGGTGACTCTCTCAAGCCCATAACTCCTCAATTAAGCTTTTTTCAAACCCTAACCTTCACAAGAGTTTGCTCACCCAATTTATCCCTATAAAATGTAAAGAATCTTGCTAATGGAAGAAATGGAAGATGAAGATGAAGGTTATGTTCTTGGTCTCTCTCAAGACCAAGAACAAGATCACGAACCAAGAGAGAACTTCCTTCTCTTCCTCCAAAATGTGTATGTATATCCCTCTTCCCCTTTCTTTTTTTTATTTCTTAAGACACAAAGCATGCCTTGCCAACTCACACACTCTACAATGTCTCCCACTTTCTCATTATTTACGTCTTCATCCCATGAATTAGGCAACCTTTTTCTTCTTTTAATATTTCTTTTTAAAAGATGATACTTGTTGTTCCCCATTTTGTCCCCCAATTTCATGTAAAATAATTGAAAGAATTTTCACAAGACACGACCAAGTCATGAATGACTTGGCCATGTCACTCATTTTCTTGTGGGCATGCCCAAGTTATGCGGCCATGTCCATGGCTGCCTAATATTTTCTTTCTTTTCCAAGTGTGACACGGCCAAGGCCTTGGCCATGTCATGTGACACGGCCAGTGGCTTGGCCATGTCTCTTGAGTGTGTTCTCCTCTGTTTGCTAACTTTACTTTTATCTTTAGATGGGACACAGCCAAGGCCTTAGCCGTGTCATGTGACGCAGCCAATGGCTTGGCCGTGTCTCTTGAGCGTATTTATTTTTGCAACAAGATCCCCTTCTTCTTTATGTCGTTCTCTTTGTGAGACATGACCAAGGGCTTGGCCGTGTCTCTTGCTTGTGTCAAGATCTGCCAAATTTTCCTGCGGATGAGGGACACAACCAAGCCATGAAGTGTCTTGGCCATGTCTCATGCTTTTTACCTTAATAATATATCAAATTGAATTAAAGCTCCATCATTTTGTTCTTCAACCTAGATCAAATACTTTAAACAAACTTTAAACACAAATTTAAAAGAAAAATCAATTAAAAGCTAATAAAATTACACTAAAAATAAATACGCAAATGATTAAAACAACTACCCTACACTTAATTCTTTGCTTGTCCCTAAGCAAAGTCAAAATCAAAATAAACTAAACAAGATAAATTTAGTCAAGTTCAAGAGTTATAAGGATGTATGAAGACTCCCATTTTATTACATCTAAAATCATTATCAAATCAAGAATAATCAGTACTCAAGTAATTTAATGGCCAATCCATGCATACCAAAAATTGTCACTCCCTCACAAAACCTCTTAAGTGTTTAATCAGGTAGTGTTTAAGCTCTCAATATTCAATGAAAGATTATCTCTATAGGCTTGCTTATCAATATCCACCACCTAATTACAATTAAGCATCAATCATAAGGTCTTTCATTTGGTTGTAATAGGGCTAAGGTAAAGGTATGACATTTAGGAAATGTGAGCTTATTCATTAAGTTCAAGAGCACTTCAAGAATGAAGTAACCTATCATATGTATAACCCAACAATCCCAAAACACCTTCCACTGACCTACCACTTGACATTAAAGAGCTTTTCAAGAGAACTCACTTATTAAATTTTGCAATGATCATTCCCAAACTTATTCCAACCCTAAGAAAAAGAACAACTTCCTATATTATTTTGATTTTTCTCTCTTTCTCTCTTTTTTATTTTTTTTATTTTTTATTTTTTATTTTTTAAATAAGGTTTGCAACTAAAGAAGATAATAATTTGTAATTTTGAGCCACTAAATTTAACCCCACACTTTATTTAACCCAACACTCAATTATAAATGCTCTTAAAATGATCTTGACCTAATGCAAGAGTAATAGTTAAAACAGTAAGGTTCAAGCTAATGGTATTGTGAAAAAGAAAGAAAAGGAAAAAAGAAATAAGCTCAAAATTGGCTAACTAAGGTCGGATATAAGGTTGGTCTCTTTAAGCCAAAATGGGTTCACCTAATTGCCTTAATCATATTGATGCCTAATTGAAATTTTTTTGTAATCTTAAAATATATGTCAAAGCAAGTTCTAGCAATTCATCAATCAAAGATGCTTACACACAATAAAGAATAATAAGTTGATGGCTTAATTTCTTACTAGTTTAAAGGTGATGCAAAGAATAACCATCAAAATTGACAATAAGTACTAATTCTAATCAATTCTCAAATTCATGCTTCAAAAATTCAAAGGTCATCTATCAACAATCTTATAACAATTGAACTTTTCAAATTTCATTTATTAAAAAAAAACATTAACTAAACTTAAGCAAAGATAGGTTAAAAGTAAAAAACTGCACCCTACACTTAAAGATTCACATTGTCCCTAATGTAGCATGCATAAATTAAAAGAGAGTTTAGATGAAACCTAATTTCCATCGTTCCCATATGCGATATGAAGTGCTCCTTCCATCCTTAATGAATTTGTCACCCATGTTTGAAAAGATGAATAGCATGCAACTCTGAAAGGTACCCATTGTATTACAAAGCCGAAATAGCATCCTTTGAAGAGCAAGTGTCCAAAGGGAACATGTGAAGGTTGTCTTAGGGTGATCCTCCAATGCTATAGGAACTTGGTAAAATTATTTTTCAGTCTGTAACATGGTTATATTCATTTTTTGCTCTTTCTCACCACCGAGAATGGAAGAGATGATCATTGGTTGCATATTGTTCTCCCCAACCAAAACATATGTCAAAAGGTTTGGGGCCTTTGTAGGTTCAGCTAAGTTTAGTTGAATCTCTTTCTCATCCACTTTAGCAATCTAAAGTCCTCTCTCAACAACCTCATCATTTAAGATTAATTTGCTCTCCTCAATTTCTGAATTAGAAATTTTAGGCTCTACTTCCAAGGTCATGGCCATCTCAAGCTTATCTTCATTATCTTCTTTATAGGGCATGTCATAGATTTTAGAAAGTTACTTTCCTTGTTTCTCATCCTTCAATCTACTTGGATGGAATTAGTAGCATATAAGGATTCGGAGGCTCATGCAATTGTGATGAAGTTGATGCTTCTAAATTCTCCTCCTTCTTTGATTGACTTAGTTCCTCTATATTGGGTTGTATCTCCTCGCCATGTTCATCTTGATTAGTACCTACCTCAAAGGAATCACAAACTTTGTTATATATCTCTTTTTCACTCCTCATAATTGTCATTGCATTGACCTGCTCTAATTGGCTAGGAGATTTCACTTTTTAGTGTGCTTGGAGTTAATTTGCCAGCTGTCCAACTTGAGTTTCCACCTTCTTCAATGATTCCTCCAAAGAATCAAACCTTGTATTGCTCTCTTCATGATTTTGTGTGCTAATTTGAAGGAAAGCATTCAAATTATCTTCCACTGTGGGTTTCTTCAATTGATCTTGATTTTGTGCACTAATTTGAATAAATGCATTCAAATTATCTTCCAAAGTGGGTTTCTTGAATTGATCATAATTTGAAAATTCTCCTTGAAAGTAAGAACTTCTTTGATAAGGTTAAAAAATTTATTGAGGTGGAATTTGTTGTTGATTTCCCAAGAAAAATTTGGGCAGTTTCTCCAACTTGGATTATAAGGATTGGAATATGGGTCATTTCTACCTCTTGGCTATAAACTTTCAAAGGCATATTCTTCCTCTTGCCTCTATTGCTATTGTTCAAAACAAATGAACACATGTTTGCACTATGTCCTGCAATGCCACGTGCTGGACATACTTCTTGAGTAGGCATAGGTGCTCTTCCTCATGCATTTAGCATCTTAAGCTGACTTGTTAATTCTGCTAATTTCCATGCCATTTCAGAATTTACATTCTCACCATAAACTCCCTTGTGCCTTGAAAACTGCATTCTTACAATAAGCACTTATTAATTCAAAAAGAAACACTTTAAACACTTAAAACAATTAAACAATAAAAATAATCAAACTACTAACAACAATTGCCTTCCCCGGTAGTGGTGCCAAAAACTTTTTGAACTCGACTAATTACTACTACAAGCGACACTCGCAAGTATGCGAGGTAATTGTAGCAATGGTGATTTCCCCAAGGTTGTCTCACAAGGAAGGAATTATTTTGCAATAGTTTGATTAGCAAGAAATTTAAAAGCAAGAGTGTGATGTGTTGGAATGGTGAAAAAACAATTTAAATCTAAAGGTAATATATGTAACGGTTGTACAAGATTAATATAATTCTAGGAATTGTGCCTAGGGTTATAGATCAATTTAATCAAAGCTTAATTCTTAAATTATCCATTAATATGACCTTGTATTTTAATTTGTTCCTTGAGTTTAATTAGTAATTACCAATTCATTAGTTTTCACATTCATGAATTAACAACAACCAATTGTTTTGAAATTACAAATTAACAAACCCTAGAACTTATATTTCTAATTCATTCTAGGGTAGTTGATTGCATAATTCCAATATCAAATTTCAACTCTTGGTCCTTTATCCAATATTTAGAGATTAATAGGTAGCTAATCTATCAACCTAACATTCAATCCAATGCAATCAACCAGCAACAAGGTATATTAATGAAAATATCAAATCAAGTCATTCAATCAAATCTACTACAAACTCTAGGCATGAGTAATTTAGCTCATCATCATCAATTGAAAACAAATATTCATCTCAATATAAATTAAATCACAATTGTCCATTGAAATATTAATGTTCTTAACAAATAATAACAATCTAGAAATGAATTAAAAGAGAATATAAAAACCCCTTTGAAGATACTAAGAGTTGAACTTCTAGTCTTCCTCTTAGCTCCACTTTGAATATGATGAAGAACTAACAAGCCTTCTTCAATCCATGGATCTCTTCTTGAAAGATGGAATGGTGACTCTCTCAAGCCCACAACTCCTCAATCAAGCTTTCTTCAAACCATAACCTTCACAAGAGCTTGCTCACCCAATTTATCCCCAAAAAATGTAAAGAATCTTGTTAATGGAAGAAATGGAAGATGAAGATGAAGGTGATGTTCTTGGTCTCTCCCAAGACCAAGAACAAGATCATGAACCAAGAGAGAACTTCCTTCTCTTCCTCCAAAACATGTATGTATATCCCTCTTCCCCCTTTTTTTTTATTTCTTAAGACACAAAGCATGCCTTGCCAACTCACACACTCCACTTTGTCTCATGCTTTCTCATTATTTAAGTCTTCATCCCATGAATTAGGCAACCTTTTTCTTCTTTTAATATTTCTTTTTAAAAGATGACACTTGTTGTCCCCCATTTTATCCCCCATTTCATATAAATAATTGAAGGAATTTTCATAAGACACGGCCAAGTCATGAGTGATTTAGTCATGTCACTCATTTTCTTGTGGACATAGACAAGTCATGTGGCCGTGTCCATGGCTGCCCAATTTTTTCTTTCTTTTTCAAGTGGGACACGGCCAATGGCTTGGCCATGTCTCTTGAGTGTGTTCTCCTCTATTTGCTGACTTTGCTTTGATCTTTAGATGGGACACGGCCAAGGCCTTTACCGTGTCATGTGACACGGCCAATGGCTTGGCCGTGTCTCTTGAGTGTGTTCATTTCTGCAACAAGATCCCCTTCTTCTTTATGTTGTTCTCTTGGTGAGACAAAGCCAAGGGCTTAGCCATGTCATGTGACACAGCCAGTGGCTAGGCCATGTCTCTTGCTTGTGTCAAGCTCTGCCAAATTTTCCTGCCTTTTTCCTTGGATGAGGGACACGGCCAAACCATGAGGTGTCTTAGTCTTGTCTCATGCTTTTCACCTTAATAATCCATCAAATTGAATTAAAGCTCCATCATTTTGTTCTTCAGCCTGGATCAAATACTTTAAAAAACTTTAAACACAAATTAAAAGAAAAATCAATGAAAAGCCAATAAAATTACACTAAAAATAAATACACAAATGATCAAAACAGACCACAACTTTCTGTATGTATTTCTGACATGATACGCTCAGCTTCAAGGTTTCTCGATTATCTCAATTTCACCCCCATCAAGCCATCTTCAATACAACTCTCTAAGAAAGGTGATTTATTATTAGGAACATCGCCTTATTTCTCTTCTCTCTTCCCTTGTTTCCCTCAACGGGTATTCCTTATTCTCCAAAAACTGTCTTATGGTGTCATACCACGCATCATGGTCTGTATTAGTTTCCATGATTGTCTCATATTCATAGTATGGGGTTGATGAACTGGTCAAAACTAGAGGCTTAAGAAATAAATTTACAAAGTGCTCCCATACCGAAGCCAATATGGCTAGGGCATCGATCATCTGGTTTTCTTCTCTTGGTAGGTGTATAAACCTGCACTCCTTAAAGTTCTTCTTCATCATGGTCAAGTAATGGTGGTAAGGTTTTAGTTTCTCTTCTTTCAACTCCAACTCTTCATTCACTTGGGATACTACTAGCAATGAATCCACAAAGACTTGCACTTTATCTATCTTCATAATCATCAGGGTTTCTAAACCAAAAATACATGCTTCATACTCTACCATATTATTGGTTGCCCTGAATTTCAACTTCTTAGCTAAAGGGATAAGCTCCCCTTCAGGTGATTCTAGTATGACTCCAAAACCTGCTCCTTTCCTTTTTACTGCTCCATCTGTAGACCCTTAATTTTTGACCCAATCCGATCCAATATGATTTATTTAGTCCAAAATGATTTTTGTTGTCTAATTGGTCCAAAATAATTTTAATTAAATAGTTTTTTCTTTATTATTTAATTTTTATTAATAAAAAATAAAAATAAACAAATAAAAATCAAAAAATAAAAATAAAAATCGAAGTCGAAAAAAAATCGGCAATGAAAAACAGTCGCGCGGGCCCAAGGAAGTTTTGCCCCGCAGGAAAATCCTGTGGGCAAAACCATCGCCCGCAGGCCCAACCGTTCGCCCGCAGGAAATAGTTCACCAGCAAAAAATTCCTGTGGGAGAAATAGAAATTCTATTTCGCCCGCAGGAATTTCCTGCGGGTTGGCACGCCCACTGGCCCCAGCCACGGGCCCGGCTACCGCAGTTTTCACCAGCGCAAAATTTTTTGATGCAAATTTTTTGAAACCTAATCCAATTAGGTTTTAATTTCTTTTTTTTATTATTATTACTTGCCATGTGTAATTAGGAATAAACAACCTAAAACCATTATAAATAAGGACCAATAGAACCAAATTAAGGGAGGAAAAAAAAGAGGCAGTAGCTTGATTTTTTTTTAAACCAAATCAGTGAAGGAAAAGGGAAACTCAATTCAATTGATCTTTAAAGCAGCAGTAGCACAAATTAAGGAATTCAAAGGCAAAAAAGGCTTGTCTTTGGAGCTAGTTCACCCAAGAAGAATTGTTTTTGGAGGAATCAACAAAAGAAGGTATGTTAAATTCTTTTTGATTTATATTTTCACAGTAGCAAACCTATGAAATTAAGGTTTTTTAAATCAAAACCTTTAGAACTTTAATTTAATTTTTCCAAGATTAAAACACTAATACATTACTTTATTTTCTAAAAAGACTTAAAACTATTATTTTTTGCTTCTTCAAAAGTCTCAAAACCCTAATTGAACAAATTCTTTAACAAAACCAAAACTTGATTATGTTTCTTTCAAATTTTTAAAATATGTTCTATTTCATTCAAAAAGTCATCAAAAACATCTTTTCTACTTATAAAAACTTCAATTCGTGTGTTTAAATTCATAAAACTTCATGAAATCATCAAATTGCTTTTTTTAAACCCTAATTCAACAAAACACCCGAGAACCCTAATTTTAAAGCATAAAACCCTAATTCAACTTTTAAACCTAAAATAGTAAACCCTAAACCTTTTAAAACATTAAAACCTAACTTTTTCTAAACTTTAATCCTTTAAAAAATAAAAAACCATAAAAACACAAATATGCTAAAATTACACAGTAGCTTAAAATCATCATTTAAAACTACAAATCAAAAGTATTTTAAAGTGTCTAAAACCCTAGTTTCATGATTTCATCATTCAAATCTCAATTTGGTTAATCAAAGTGTCTTACCAACCTTTTAAACATAAAAGCCTAATCTATTTTAACTCCATAAAAATTCATAGTAGCTATAATTGAACTTTTATTTGCTTTATTCAATTTCATATTTGATTTTGCTTTGATTTATCTCTTATTCTATAATTTATTTAATTTTAATACTTTATTTATTTAATTTATCATGGATGGATGTTTATTTTATTGATATTTAAATACTTTTAATGAATGATTTATTTATTATGGATAATTATTTACTTTTATCAATCAATTTAGACTTCCAAAAGTTTTAAGAGGTATGTTTCCACTTGGTGGATACCTCATTAGTTAAATATCATGTAATTTAATTTTCTTTTCTATTTTAGAACCTTTTGTAAAGGGCATGTTTCTAACTTTTGGTGGGTGTCCTATCTAGGCATGTGATGGAAGGACATGTTTCCATCCTTGGATGGGTGTCCATTTATTTGTTTTGTTTTGTTTGGACATTGCTTTGATTTTAATATAATGATGCTTTCTTTTTATTGTGTGTAGTATGGATAATATTGTTATATTTAAGAATTTTATAATATTAAGACCTATAAAGGAGGCTGGTTCCAATGAACCGGGCGTTGTGGGGGTGCTGAGCCATTTCTCACCTTCCCCACATGTACCCAACTTTTCGAACCCATTAGGGGGTTGGGGATTCCTTAGGAATCGAGTCATCCACCCCTTTATTTTTCCCGGCCCGTCCGGGTGGCGACTCCATTTTCTCTAGACTTAGGTCCGTGTTCTCTAAGGCCCCAAGCCTAAACAGTGCCGAAGTCGCAAGAACCATTCCACCGGGAGTGGGGGCGAAAATCCCCGCTCACAGTGGTGACTCCACTAGGGATAAGAGAAGTTGATTCCGTTGGTCGTTATATTATTCTATTCTTTCTTATAATGATTTTATCCATTACATCATTTAGTTTGCATCGTGTGCGTGAGTTAGGACGCCCGTGTTACCAGTGTTGTGTTATGTAAGGGATACCATACTTTCACTCAAGGTATGGAGATCGAGCATGGCATAACCACTCATAGCCTTGTACCGTTTGGTATATACTTGCTATGGGAACCTAAGCCTTTTAACCCAAAGACTAAAGCTCATGTAATTGGCCTAGTTACTTTCCTTAGGTTTTACCCCAAATGCATGTTGTTTGACTATGGTTTGTTTATCTTAGTCTAAATCATGGCCTATTTGGTCTGTTCTTTTTCTAATATGACCTAAGTATATTGTAAGCTCAAAATAAACTTTTCTCTAAAATCCAAAAGGCCAAAACTATTTTTAAAATTTTTCAAGATGGTCTTTGGACATAAGACTTTTTCTAAAAACAAATCAAAAAAAATTCTTTGGCCCATGGCCCAAATACTAAGCCCGAAATCCACTTCTCTAAAAATCTTTTTGTAATGGGCTTAAAAACTATTTTCTTACAAAGAGCTTGCAAAATATTTTAGGTCAATTATGAAATACTGAAAATCAATTGTGGGCCTAGTTTACACTAAGAATAAATTAACCATGGGCTTGTTTTTGGCATGAACTATTATTTACCTTTTTCAAATGAGAAATCTATTTATAATAAACCTCTTAATTTCATTTTAATCCAATATAGCATAAAAGCTACTTTAAGTTGGTTGAATGGATTAAAACCTAATTAATGGGAATTATTATGAACTGATTTCTATTTTTGAAAATATAACTATTGGTTAAAACGTCCGAGGGAATTATTCGAAAGCAAGATACCCCATGTTGGTATTTTGTTAACCATATACCTAGGAAAAGAGACTCGCCATTCGTGTGTGGATGTTATAAGGTTGGAAGGAACGTCCTATTTATCCTTGTTTGTTTATTGTTTATGCATACATGCATACATTTGCATCTCACATCATTGATTTTTTCTGGCTCATAGACCTGAAGTACGACAATTCAAGAGCATACAACAATACCATCTACAACATTGACTTTAATTCAAGTGCCTCATTGGAAGGATGAATGCAAACCAGCTAAGGGATATAATTGATGAAGTTGTCAAAGCTAGGATGGCCGAACTACAAGACCAATTGGTTGAAATTATGAAGGCCCAGTTGATTGAAATTCTAGAGATCATCAACAATAATGCATCTCCCATTGACATAAGAAAAAGGGGAAAGGCAGCATCAATGGAGAATATGTTCACTAATAGAGATCAAATGAAAAATGAAGGATCAATCCCTATTTTACAAGATTAGCCGAACAATATGCTATCTAAATGGAGCAATAGGAGCGACCACCACCTCAATGAGCAAAATCAAAAGAAAAGAAGAGGTGTTGAGAAAAATGCAACAACTAAACCAGTAAAGAGGCATAAATTTTCAGACTTGGGGGAACCTCTGTCAAAAATGTTGGAGAATCTAATTAAGGAGGGATTGTTACAACCTTTGACTCTTCGTCCTTTGCCTAATCCTTTTCCGCCTAACTTTGATATTAAAGCATTTTGCCAATTCCATCAAAGGCTTGGACACGAAACAGACAACTGTATGAAGTTAAGGCATGAGATCCAGAATTTAATTGACAGTGGAAAGCTACTTGAGCCTAATAAGCCCAACACTAGGAGTAAGCCTCTGCTTAAAATTGGAAGGGCACCACCTCTTGCAACCTTCATGAAGAGTTTTATCTTATCATCTCATCATGATATGGATAGAGAAGCTGCTAAAAAGGATGTACTACTAAACAAGTTTGGTTTAACTGTGGATGATGATGATTAAGCAATGATCTTTAATAATGGAAAAAATCATTGCCCTTGATATGTCTAAATAAATGAAGTATCTTCGATGCCAACTCAAAGGACCTTCCTTAGCTTGAATGTTGCTTTTCAATTTTACTTTCTTTAATATTTACAATCTTGTTTTTCAAATTTAAATTTGTTTGAATAAATTTTTGTTGGTCTTTGTTCATTTTGATGCTCGACCAATGAGGAATCTAGCTTGATAATTCATGAATTAATATATTTATGCATCATGGCTTGAATGACTTTACTAGGTGAGGGAATGGCTCTATAGTATTGAGTTGTGTATGCTTACTTAGAGAGGGCTCCTGCATAATTACCTGTGTCTAGGTCCTAGTCAGTCTTAGAACATGCTTTGACAAACTTTTGAGGCGAAATTGAACTTGGTTTATTCAAGAGAGAAATGATCTAGGCATTGTTTGGTTAGCCAACAACTAGTATCCGCCCAATTAAATATTAATCCCTAGTTGTCCCTTTGAGCCTTCATAAAATTTTAGCTTTCTTTTTATTGCCTTACAAACCCCAATAACCTACCCTGAGCTGTTTTGATACTTTTGACAAGTCTTATGGTTACTAAGATGAATAGGCAAGAAGATCAAAGAAAGCAATGATTAGTCAAGATCATGAGGATAGTTGAAGTTTCAAGACCATGAAGATAGTTGAAGTTTCAAGACCATAAGAGTAGTTGATGTTTTCGAGACCACAAGGGTAGTTCAAGTTTTCAAGACCATAAGGGTAGTTGAAGTTCACTTAATATCTCTAATATATCAAGACAACATTAGAGTAACAAATGATATATCCCTGCTAAAGAAGATTTATGTTACTCCACTCATCCATTATTGGAAGCCTAAGCTAGTACAAACCAGACAACTCTTTTAGAGCTATAAGAAAACAAAAGAAAAAAAAAGAAAAAAAAAGAAAAAGAAGAAAGATAAAATCTAAAAAGGTGGTTCAAAAATCCAACTGAGTTCTCTTTTACTTAAGACAACAAAAGGCTTCCATTTCATGGATTGACTTGAATTGGTCCCAACACAACCAAAGATTCAATCAAAATCAAAGAAAAAGGAGGAAGACCATCCAGTGCTTGAAAGTTCTGTACTTGATAGTCCTACAAGAAAGAAGGACAAAATGATAAAAGAAAGGGAAGAGTAAGGAAAGAGAAAGAAAAGGGAAGAGTAAGAAAAATAAAGAGGAAAAAAGGGAAAAGAGGAAAAGAAACAGATTTGGGTCTTAAACTTTTTGCAAGGGTAAAAACTGTCCTAATCACGATCCAGATTAATGCCAAGAAGATAGAAGGAATTTGGAGTCTAGAAAGATTGCTCCAAACTGTCTAAAGTTCCAACAAGAAATTTGTAGTGTGAGGGTTTGTCCATTGTGTCACACCAGCTCCAATCTCAAAATGGCCTCCACTTTAACCCATATCCCTTATAGACCCCGTTTCAAGCCTATCAAAGACCCGTTGATCTCTCTTGGTAGGTAGTGGAGATAGTTTGGATAAGCATGCATATGAGATAGACAGTATCTAAACTCAATGAGACCTCTGGCCAAGTAATGTGTATGTGCCTATCTGAAGTGCAACAATTCTTGCTTAAGTAGAAATAATCCCCGAGTTTAGTATGATAACTAGGGTTGTCATGTTATAGATATGTTAATTTGGAAAAATCAAGTCCTGAGGTACATCGACATTAATTTGGCAAAGCCAACATTTGATTTCAAAAAAAAAATGTTTTGTCATAACAAAGCCTTCAAGTTAAGGGAAGTATGTTGAACCTCCAAAGGACACATTGAGCAAAGAAAATTATTATTGGCAAAGTTATGAAGAAACTACCAACTGACATGCTGAAATATAGTTCAAAATAGATGAATCCCTGACTATGCAACTTGGGACCTCCACCACTCATTATTTCAACATCTTGAAGATAAAAGCCACAAAGGCAAAAGCTTTCGATCATTGCAATGCAAAACTTGAACGGGCATCGAAAATAAGTCAATGAGAATACTTCTGCTGATCGCCTCGGTCTGTGAGTCATGGAACCACTATAAGTATTATTCATGCATACATGAGCATGTCACATCGCACTTTCTTGTCTTGTGTTGTCTATTCTTTGGGAGAATGAACAGCAAACACCCTGCGAAGTAAAGAATCAAAAGAAGATATCGAATCAGGGGGCATAAAAAGCTGATTGCTTGAGAAAGCTCCAGTAATCTTGCAAAGAGAAGAAATACGTGCTTGTGTGAAGAACTAGACAACAACAACATCAATCAGAGTCCACATAGAAAAATCATGGGTTTGAGCCTACACAGGGGGCAAAGTTTCTCCTTTTCAATTTTTGAGTTTATATGTAAAACATTTTCAAACTCACTTGCAAATATTTCGCCACGCAGAGATATGAGAGCCAACTAAAAAAGGGTTGAATTTTTTGTAAAAGTGCAAAGGAAGAACAATAAAGAATGAGAAAGAAGAAAATTATAATTCTCAAAAGAATGAAGATGCGAAAGATGAAAGATCAGTCCGGCTAAAAGAGCTTAAGCCAGGGTAAAGACCCGATCTCTAATGGATAAAGATCCATTTTCAAGGGTAAAGACCCGATCTCCAATGGATAAAGATCCATGTTTCAAGGGTAAAGACCCGACCTCCAATGGATAAAGATCCATGTTTCACGGGTCTCCAGT
Organism: Garcia nutans; assembly: GCA_947685225.1. Taxonomy (NCBI): domain Eukaryota; kingdom Viridiplantae; phylum Streptophyta; class Magnoliopsida; order Malpighiales; family Euphorbiaceae; genus Garcia; species Garcia nutans. The sequence continues at coordinate 5,042,614 of CANTUV010000003.1, read as the reverse complement.
GGATAAAGATCCATGTTTCAAGGTTAAAGACCCGATCTCCAATGGATAAAGATCCATTTTCAAGGGTAAAGATGTAATATCCCAAAGTGTGCCCTAGAAGTTTTGATATAATTGTTGTTTGATTTGAATCAAATGTATGTGTGTTATTGGAATGGAAAAGATTGTTTAGAGGGAATGTATATGTTGTATATATGGTAATATATATATATCATATATGCAAGTCAAATGGGTGGTCAAGGGAAGAAGATATTTTAATTTGTGATTTGTGAAATTACTAAAAAGGGCAAGTGTTTTAAAAGAAGTTAAAACAAATTAAGAAAGGATGTTTAGGTAATTGTTTAGGTTGGAATACTTGGTGGAGATTTAAAGAGAAGTTGACTTTGTTTCTTCATTGTTCTTTTCTTCTTTTCCATTGAAGTGGCCGGCTCCTCCAAAGACAAGAGAAAGCAAGAGAGCAAGAGAGGATTTTGATGTTCTAAGCTCATATTGAAGGAAGATCTAAGTGATCAAGTTGGTGATTCAAGAAGTTTCATTACTTTGGTAAGTCCTCTTTTGATTTCTTTGCTTATTTGAAGTTGTGTTTGAGTTTGATAGCTTATTTAAGAGTGTGTTGGTTGATTTTTGGAAGTAGGGTTGTGTTGATTGTTATATGTTTGATTTAATTGACTATGGTGTTGGTTTTGGTTTGAAGATGATAAGTTAAGTGGATGTTGATATTGAAAGAATAAGGGTGATGTTGGTTTTAGGGTTTTGAAGTGGTAAGTGATAAATTGTATTGTATCATTTTGGATTAGGTTTTGGAAGATGGTGATTTGCCCTAATTTGAGAAGTGAAGAATTCTTGGAAAAAGAAAGTGTTTAGAGTTGCATAAGTGGTGCTTAAGGTAAGTACAAGCTATATTGTTGCATATATGCATATGATGTTTAAACTTAACACACACTTGTTTGTAAATGTGTTAAGGAATCAAATGTATTGTTAATGATGTTGATTATGTCCATTTGAATAATGTTATGTTGTGTACAATGTGATTTAATTCAACCGAAGGAGATTTGGCTTTGTTTAAAATCTTTAGCCATGAGAGACACGGCCAAGATGATAGGAGACACGGCCAAGTTAAGGGAAAATTGGCAGTGTTGGATCAATTTGGAGAGACACGGCCACCGGCTAGGCGGTGTCCCTTGCCTGTGTCGTCTACTGCCTGATTTCATCATTTATTTTTTCTTTGGATTTAAGTGTGACATGGCCAAGCTGAAGCAACCTGGCCGTGTTGGAGCTTGTGTTGAGAGACACGGCCACAAGCTTGGTCGTGTCCCTTGAGTGTGTTAGCTGCTGTTCTTTGTTCTTTTCTCTTCTTGAATTGTTTTGATCTTCCAAGGGTCTTTTTGCACCTAAGCATAAAAATAAACATTTTAAACACATTTAAAACAATAATGATCCAAACAAATGTATGTGGAAGATTCTAAATCTATGAATAATGTACATTGTTATGTATATATCAATGATGAAATATGAAATGTGATTTGAGATATAATGAGAAGTGAAGCCATTGTGATTGGCTATGGTGATTCAAATGAGATGTGAAGCCATTGTGATTGGCTATGATACTTCAATTGAGATAAGTGAGGCATGTTTGCCTAAATAATGATGAGATTAGAGAATGAAGTTGATAATGAAATAATAAATGAATTGTGTGTCTAATATGTTATTCATTTTCAGAGTTTTGTTGTTGGTGGCATGCCTAATAGTAACAATCTCTTGAAGTTAGGTTGGGCTTGATTCTTGAAGCCAAGTTGGGTTGAAGTTTAACATGTTTTACTCCCCTTGAAGCTTGGTTGGATCTAGTCCTTGAAGCCTAATTGAGATGTTACAACCCTTGAAGCTAGGTTGGATTGGTTCTTGAAGCCAAGTTGGGTTGATACTTAGCATGCTTTGTTCCCCTTGAAGCTTGGTTGAGCCTAATCCTTGAAGCCTAGTTGGGATAATGATAAATGTGATAATTGAACCAAAACATTAACTCTGAAAGTTGAATGGCATATTAGTGTTTTCGGGCCCATGCTTGTCTTTGTATTTAATGTGATTTTTGAATGGTGAAATTAATGGAACTATGAAGATATATTATGAATGTTGTTATGACATTGAACAAAGTATGATGCTGAAATGTGTTATTCTTTTGAATGGTATTTGAGATTGATTGTGACTTTGGCATTGCATCGAAACATAGTAGTATTATAGTTTGTGCTACTAAGCCGTTGGCTTAGCACTATAGTGTTTGATCGCGCAGGTGACAGAGTTGAACCTGAAAGCTCCTCGAGACCAAGTGAGAATAGGCATTGAAGAATTTATTTTTGGAACTTAAAGATCAGAGAGTCAAGCTGCCAATCATGTATATATTCTATGTTTTGTAAACTTTGATTTATAACATATTTGTATTTGCAAATATTTGTAATAACTTTCGCTGCGAGTTAATAAACGTTTTTATATATAGTGTCTTTTGAATTTCTTTTAAATGTTTGAGATTGGTTTCACTTATTTATAAAGATATATGTTGTGTATTTCTAAACTGTGGCATTTTCTATTTTCAGTATGCGTATATTACGATCGTTTAAGCATACTTGGTACGTATACGGGATATAGGGGTGTTACAATTGTTTTGGTATCAAAGCCTAGGTTTGAGATTCTCAACCTAGGTCAAGTGTAAGGAAAAGAATGTTTTGATTTTTAAAAGTTAGTTTTTGAATAGCATATATGTTTGGTATTGGCAGTCTCTGATCATTAATGAGATGTATTCTGCTGTGTTTGCAGATATAGGTTGTGATGGATTCTCACTTACGTCAGTCAGTCGAGGGTAGTGCTGAGAGTATAGCTCCTGATGAGGTTAGAGATGGAGCTAGAGTGGATAGTGTTGGGGAGGTACCTGCTTCTGTGTCAGGGAGACCAGCTGGTGAGGAGGTTCCGCTAGTTTGGCTTAGGCAGGTGGTAGAGATATTGAGGCAAGCACCAGTGCAACCACCGCCACCACCCCCACAGCCTTTAGTATCAGTGAGACATTACGATAAATTAAGGAAGTATGGAGCAGAAGATTTTCTGGGTACTATTGATCCAGCTGTAGCGGAGTAGTGGCTAGATAAAGTACAGAGAATATTCATTCAATTGCAAGCCACTCTAGAAGAAAAATTTGATTATGCAAGATCATTGTTGCAAAAGGATGCATATGATTGGTGGAAGACAATGCCCCATGCTATGGATGATCCACCTACATTGTCCTATACTGATTTTCTAAGAGAGTTTGAATTGAAGTATACTCCGAGGGAGTATAAAGATGTGAAGAAGATGGAGTTTTTGAGTTTAAAGCAGGACAACCGGACTCTAACCGAATATGAGGTTGAGTTCATCCGGCTGAGCCATTATGCTGGGGGTATTATATCTGATGAGATTGATAGGTGTAGGAGATTTGAGGAGGGATTGAGGCCCTCTATCATGTGTCTTGTGGCTGGATCTAGATATCATGATTTTTCCCAGCTTGTTGCAGCAGCTAAAAGTGTGGAGCGAGCTCAGGGCATTGCAGCAGTTGCTTCTGGGGAAGAGATCAGGGTTAGAAGACCCCAGTTTGAAGCAGGGTCTTCATCTGTGAAAAGAGGTAAATAAAGTTTTGTTCCTCAGGTTAGTAGGAGTCAGAGGCCAGCTGGTAGGTCAGTACAGTTTCAGAGACAGAGATCGAGACCTACAGTTTCTGTGGCGAGTGCTCCGACCCCAGTAATTCAGAGATCCACTTTACCCATATGTATTCATTGTGGTAGGCCACATGGTGAAACTTGTTGGAAGACTGGTGTAGCAGGGGTATGCTTCAGATGTGGATCACCTGATCATTTTGTTAGAGATTGTCCTGAGAGGCAGGAGCAGATGTTGGTAGATTCTGCAGCTTCTCGATCTAGTGTGAGGGGAGGTCGAGGAGGCAGAAATGTTAGCAGAGGAGGCAGATCTGGGTTCAGTTCTAGAGGAGGTTCTACATCTAGGGAGAGTAGACCAGAGGAGGCTGGATCTTCTCAGAGGATATATGTGATGCAGAGGCAGCCAGATGCTTCGGCAGTCATAGCGGGTACTTTCTCTTTATTTGGTATTTCGGTACTTGCTTTGATTGATCCAGGCTCGACTCATTCATATATTAGTGCATCTGTTTTGCCTGTGTTTGAATTGCATGTTGAATCCCTAGGATTTGATGTATTGGTGACAAATCCTTTAGGGCATAGTGTGATTGTTAGCAAGGTGCACAGAGATAGTGCGGTAGTGGTGCAAGGTGAGGAGTTTTGTGGAGATTTGATTGAAATGCCTTTTAAGGAATATGATTTGATCCTAGGCATGGACTAGTTATCTAGACATAGAGCTATGGTAGACTGTCAAAAAAAACTTGTTACTTTGAGAACTGGTGATGGTAGAGAGGTGATAGTATCTAGTGAGTAGGGACAGCTAGCATCCTTGTTTGTTTCAGCTGTTGCAGCTAGGAGGTTGATTAGAAAAGGGTGTGATGCTTATCTTGCTCATATTTTTTATACTAGAGTAGTGAGTTCTTAGATTGATAGTATATCCACAGTTGCAGAGTTTCCGAATGTGTTTCCAGAGGAGTGCCAGGGTTGCCTTCTGAGAGAGAGGTGGAGTTTGGTATTGAATTATTGCCTGGTACCACTCCTATTTCTATCACTCCTTATCGAATGGCACCAGCTGAATTGAGAGAGTTGAAGGTGCAGTTACAGGAGTTGTTGGATAAAGGGTTTGTTCCCCCTAGTGTTTCTGTAACACCCCTTCCCGGCCTACATGTGTAAGCCAAGTAGAGGCGCCACACCATCCTAATGTTGCTACCAATTTTACTTAGTCAAATTTTAGTTCCGATTTTACAGAAATTTTGCCAGAGGTTCGCCTAGAAATTTGGGTCCCAAGTGTCGACAAAACTGATTTTTCTTATTTTTGAAAAAAAATATTTTATTTCACAATTCAACTCAAGCACACTCCCAATAATCCACCCTTATAACCTCAACTACAATCCTGCAAGAAAAGTTCACACTTCAATATCATTTCTCAAGATTACATATCATTTGCTAAGTTTCATTACCATACCACTATTTATTCTCTTGTTACATACACCATAATACTTAATATGTTAACAAACCTTTACAATAGATATAACGTACATGCCATACTACTATTTTATGTCAAAAGTCCTATCCTAATCACCGTCGAGCTGATGCGAGCCGCTGCAGAAATGCTGATATTCTATACACTACCTGCGAGTTAGACATATAACTCGCTGAGCAACTTATTGCCCAGTGGGTACTTTAACCATTGTCATACAATGTCTACTCGATATCACATATAAAAGTAGAATACTGCATAATTAAACTATTTTCATGCAATCATCATATTTATATTTTCTAATTAAGTTAAGATTCACATTCTGTATGTAAACAACATGTAATATAACTTCATTATAAGTACGAGTTAATCTGCTCCACTCGGTAATTATGAATACACCGATCTCGAAATGAGGCCTCATATACTGTTACACATGGTCTTGACCTCACATGAATAATTGTCATGGTCTTGGTCTCACACGATATAGAATAACTGCGTGGTCTTGGTCTCAAACGACTAGCTGCCATAATCTTGACCTCACACGATATAACCGCGCGCGCGTAAGTAATATCCCGACCGAAGCCGTTAAGACAGTACTGCTGGTAGGATGGCATGCCAAACCCCCATTCTAGACCGATTTTACCCATTTACCGAGTAGAGCATATATAACATTTCATATATACCCATTCACTTCGTATATATACCACATATTCTCCATGTATATACCATATATATTTACACAAATATCACATATACTCACATATGTATCATATGTATTCACATATTTTCCATCTTAATTTATTCTTCATATCATAATTAAACTAAATACTAAAAATAAAATGATAAAACACCCACACCAAGTTTTTGACCAAGTTAATAATGAAAATTTTCCATATGAACAATAAACTCTGGTTCTTGACCCAACTTGATCCTTGTTTTAGAAAATTTTTATAAAATAATCCACTTGGCTAAAAACTCTAAAATTTTTACAGAATTTAGTTTTGCATCTTAAAATCATTCCTTTAAAATTTCAGATCAAACTGGACACAAAATCTTGGTCAAGTAGTTCACCCAACCAGACTGCTCCAGTTGCCCTGCATCCTGGCAGCAGTTATGCATTTTATAAATTCCGTAAATTAAATTCAATCAATGTGGTTCCAAATTATTTTTCTCAAATAATAGAATTATTAAACAACAACATATCCAAATTTCAACTCAAGATAATTTTTCTATATTTAATTAAAAATCATACAAGTCACAGAATTTTACTAACTGTAAAACAGAAAAATTTCAAAAGGAGTTCAATGGTTAAAGTACCAAACCTTGCTCTTTTAATTCCTTTTTGCTTTTCCTTCTTCTCCTTCCTTAATCTTTGTTTTTCCTTCAAGATATTCAAGAACCCAATCTTAAATATAAACCTTAGAAATTTAAAACAATAAGTTGTCCTCCATTTCTTTTCAACTGAAACCCTAATTCAACCTTATTAAACTTTATACATCTTGATTCTTCCATTTAATCAATTAATCTCATCACTTACTTAAAATTTTTCCAATTCCACATAAAGACTCTAATCTCCAATCTCGCAATAAATATATAAATACCTAAAGTTGATACTATAATTAAAGTCTACACACTTGAAAACCTTAAAACTTACCATGAAAATCAAACTTGGAAAAACTTGGAAGTCCTTTGGTATTTCCCTTTGTTGGCCGAATTTTGTAAGTGGAAAAAGAGAGAATTTGCTCTTCATTTCATATATATTTATATACAAAGGAAATGATGATCACCTTAGGTGTTGGTTAACCTCTTAAGACCACTTGTCCACTTTTTCTCTTTCTTCATTTATTACACATTTATTACACATGCTAAATGCTTTCTTTTGATTGGCCAACATTAGATTTTTATTATTTTTCTTTTCCTTTACTTCTTTCCACTTGTCCCTCTTCCCATTGGATCTCATAAAGTTGTCCCGGGTTACTCATCCGGTCCCGACACGAAACTGAGCCACATTACGTTCCGGCAATTAATCGGTCATATCTTTTAAACCGTATAGTTCCACGAGTCAAACTACATATAGTTTTGATCCTCTCGACCTCTACTTTCTACTTATAAGGTCCATTTTAGGTTTCCAAGTCATTTTGAAAAATTACCAATAAGCCCTCAACTTTTTACAAAATTCCCTTTAGGTCCTTTCTTTGCTCGGGTTTTGCCCGGGTTCCGTTTCTACTGACGATCGTTTCATATTCAACCCCTCGACGTCCTCTATTTACTCTTATGTTTATTTTCTAATTTGAATTCATGTATAAATCTTAATAAAAATGATCAAAATGCCCCTAGTCTACATGTCTTCATTTCTCTTTAATGGGGCATTTTCTGGAAAAACCGTTACGCGTAGTTGTGACCCGATTTTTCTCTACTTTCCATTTTTAGAATATGTTATGTGCACTATTAAGAACATCCAGTACGACTTTTGGAAATTACTCTTAGGTCCTTAGCCTTTTGAAAAATTACCTTTAGGTCCCGTCAACTTCACGGGCCTCCTTTGCACACCGATTTTTGTTTTTGACTATCTCGAGCCTCTATTTGACCACTTATTTATGTCCTTCTAGCCTAATACTCGACTACCTAAACTTTGGGATGTGACAGTTCTACCTCCCTTAATTTAAGTTTCGCCCCGAAACTTGCTTGTTCATACATGTAAATACATTGCTAATAATAGTCATACATATATATATACTTAAAACACAAATTTTAAATTTAAATACCTTCCTTTTCTTCTCTTGTTTTATTCTCCTCTGCCCTCATGCAATATACTCTAGCTGGTGCTCTTGGTTCAGGGCGATCTATTGATTCCGAGTACGTTCCTGCTTGGTTGTTACTACTTGCTCTACCTCTGCCTCTGCCTGTAACTCTACTTCCAATTACAGATGGTTGTTCCTGTGCACTAGGTACTGTTATAACTTTCTTTGGGCAATCCTTTCTCAAATGGCCCCTTTCACCACAGCCCCAACATACTCCATCTATTGCAAACCAACAATTTCCAAGATGTTTCTTTCCACAAATTTCACAGGTTGGATATTCCACTCTATTAGTTCCTGCCGAACTCACCATTGGTGAAGTTGAATAACCTGACCTCTGTACTGTTCCCTGGCTTTGTATTTGTCTTAGGGGTCCAGAAAATCCACTCCTAGATTTCTTACTAGCAGGCTGATAACTACTTGGGGTGCTCTGAACCTGTTCCCTTTTTTGCTGGATTTTCTGTTGACTACTCTTCAGATTCACTTGTACCTTCTCAACATCTAGTGCTTTTGCTACTAATCTTGAAAATTAAGTATTCTCCAGCACTACTAATTGGATCTTAATTTCATCATTAAGTCCTTCCAAAAATTTCTCACATCGTTCAGCTTCAGTTTCTATTAACTTCCTCCCATACTTACTGAGGCGCGTAAATTCTTTCTCATACTCTAATACCGTCATTCTACCTTGCTTCAAATGGATGAACTCATTGCGCCTTGCAGCTAAATATGCATCAGTTATATATCTCTTTTTGAACTCGCTCTTGAAAAATTCCCAAGTCTTTGCGACGGCAATAGACGGTAGCAGATCTCCGTTGCAAATTGCTTTTTTTAGTGTTTTCTACAACCAATCTGCGACGGAAAAAAATTTTGCGAAAAAATATACCCGGGTCTCTCTCGCGCCAAGTTTCCGCGCCAACTTTTGCGACGATTATTTGCAACGGACTGATTTTCATCGCAGATCTGCGACGGATTTACAATGGATTTGCGACCAATTTCTCAAAATTCCTCTGACTCGTCCTTCCGTCACAAATCCGTCGTAGATCCGTAGCAAATTTGCGACGGAAACATGTCTGTCGCAGATTTCCGTCGCAAAATTCCAAATATTTTTATAGTGCAATTTGCGACGGCAATAGACGGTAGCAGATCTCCGTTGCAAATTGGTTTTTTTAGTGTTTTCTCTCTCGCGCTAACTTTTGCGACGATTATTTGCGACGGAATGATTTTCGTCGCAGATCTGCGACGGATTTGCAACAGATTTGCGACCAATTTCTCAAAATTCCTCTGACTCGTCCTTCCGTCACAAATCCGTCGCAGATCCATAGCAAATTTACGACGAAAACATGTCCGTCGCAGATTTCCGTCGCAAAATTTCGAATATTTTTATAGTGCAATTTGCGACGGCAATAGACGGTAGCAGATCTCCGTTGCAAATTGGTTTTTTTAGTGTTTTCTCTCTCGCGCCAAGTTTACGCGCCAACTTTTGCGACGATTATTTGCGACGGAATGATTTTTGTCGCAGATCTGCGACGGATTTGCAACGGATTTGCGACCAATTTCTCAAAATTCCTCTGACTTGTCCTTCCGTCGTAAATCCGTCGCAGATCCGTAGCAAATTTGTGACGGAAACATGTCCATCGCAGATTTCCGTCGCAAATGCTGAATATTTTTGTAGTGTCCGTTGTTCCAGTGGAACCCGTTGCTGAGTGGTATCCCACCATATGTATGCCTCCTCCGTCAGGAGTGACGTAGCACAAATTACTCTTTCTTCCGGAGTGCATCGAAGCTGGTCAAGAACTCTAATGATACTATCTAACCAATATTCCGCTTCCTCAGATCCCTCTTCATGACCAGCCTTAAATTCTTTTGCACCATATTTCCTCATCTTCTCAATCGGGGGTTTCCTATCCCCCTCAGCAGCAGGGCCCCTTCCGGCCATTTGTTGGAATGCTGCTGCTATCTGCCTAAGGTAAGTTTCCGGACCGGGTACTTCGGCTGCTGCTGGCCCTAGTCCTAGTCCATGGGCTTCCTCAACACCTATTGGTGCGGAGGCTTGGGATTCTGTCTCCTGTTCCATAGCTTGTTGCGTGTCTAGAGACATCCTATAATATAAAAATAATCAGCAGTCTGCACAGCTCGACATATAGCCTTTTTCATATATGGCATGTACATTAGACTCAATAACTCATGCTTAATTATTCTCGACTCTTTCTTTTCATATATAACTGTTTTACAAATACCATAACTACTACAGGGTATCCCGTTTTACGTTGGTAATGGCCACTCCCAACATAAAATGTATATCCTTCTATATTTTCCTCTTCCTATCAAAAGTCTTTCCAACTCACTTCGGTTAACTATCTCCCGATATCTAATTATCATACACTTTCCTATGTCTAACCGCCCAGGAACGGCTAAACCAATGCTCTGATACCACAAATTGTAACACCCCTTCCCGGCCTACATGTGTAAGCCAAGTAGAGGCGCCACACCATCCTAATGTTGCTACCAATTTTACTTAGTCAAATTTTAGTTCCGATTTTACAGAAATTTTGCCAGAGGTTCGCCTAGAAATTTGGGTCCCAAGTGTCGACAAAACTAATTTTTCTTATTTTTGCAAAAAAATATTTTATTTCACAATTCAACTCAAGCACACTCCCAATAATCCACCCTTATAACCTCAACTACAATCCTGCAAGAAAAGTTCACACTTCTATATCATTTCTCAAGATTACATATCATTTGCTAAGTTTCATTACCATACCACTGTTTATTCTCTTGTTACATACACCATAATACTTAATATGTTAACAAACCTTTACAATAGATATAACGTACATGCCATACTACTATTTTATGTCAAAAGTCCTATCCTAATCACCATCGAGCTGATGCGAGCCACTGCAGAAATGCTGATATTCTATACACTACCTGCGAGTTAGACATATAACTCGCTGAGCAACTTATTGCCCAATGGGTACTTTAACCATTTCCATACAATGTCTACTCGATATCACATATAAAAGTAGAATACTGCATAATTAAACTATTTTCATGCAATCATCATATTTATATTTTCTAATTAAGTTAAGATTCACATTCTGTATGTAAACAACATGTAATATAACTTCATTATAAGTACGAGTTAATCTGCTCCACTCGGTAATTATGAATACACCGATCTCGAAATGAGGCCTCATATACAGTTACGCATGGTCTTGACCTCACACGAATAATTGTCATGGTCTTGGTCTCACACGATATAGAATAACTGGGTGGTCTTGGTCTCACACGACTAGCTGCCATGATCTTGACCTCACACGATATAACCGCGCGCGCGTAAGTAATATCCCGACCAAAGCCGTTAAGACAGTACTGTCGGTAGGATGGCATGCCAAACCCCCCATTCTAGACCGGTTTTACCCATTTACCGAGTAGAGCATATATAACATTTCATATATACCCATTCACTTCGTATATATACCACATATTCTCCATGTATATACAATATATATTTACACAAATATCACATATACTCACATATGTATCATATGTATTCACATATTTTCCATCTTAATTTATTCTTCATATCATAATTAAACTCAATACTAAAAATAAAATGATAAAACACCCACACCAAGTTTTTGACCAAGTTAATAATGAAAAATTTCCATATGAACAATAAACTCTGGTTCTTGACCCAACTTGATCCTTGTTTTAGAAAATTTTTATAAAATAATCCACTTGGCTAAAAACTATAAAATTTTTACAGAATTTAGTTTTGCATCTTAAAATCATTCCTTTAAAATTTCAGATCAAACTGGACACAAAATCTTGGTCAAGTAGTTCACCCAACCAGACTGCTCCAGTTGCCCTGCATCCTGGCAGCAGTTCTGAATTTTATAAATTCCGTAAATTAAATTCAATCAATGTGGTTCCAAATTATTTTTCTCAAATACTAGAATTATTAAAAAACAACATATCCAAAATTCAAGTCAAGATAATTTTTTTATATTTAATTAAAAATCATACAAGTCACAGAATTTTACTAACTGTAAAACAGAAAAATTTCAAAAGGAGTTCAATGGTTAAAGTACCAAACCTTGCTCTTTTAATTCCCTTTTGCTTTTCCTTCTTCTCCTTCCTTAATCTTTGTTTTTCCTTCAAGATATTCAAGAACCCAATCTTAAATATAAACCTTAGAAATTTAAAATAATAAGTTGTCCTCCATTTCTTTTCAACTGAAACCCTAATTCAACCTTATTAAACTTTATACATCTTGATTCTTCCATTTAATCAATTAATCTCATCACTTACTTAAAATTTTTCCAATTCCACATAAAGACTCTAATCTCCAATCTCCCAATAAATATATAAATACCTAAAGTTGATACTATAATTAAAGTCTACACACTTGAAAACCTTAAAACTTACCATGAAAATCAAACTTGGAAAAACTTGGAAGTCCTTTGGTATTTCCCTTTGTTGGCCGAATTTTGTAAGTGGAAAAAGAGAGAATTTGCTCTTCATTTCATATATATTTATATACAAAGGAAATGATGATCACCTTAGGTGTTGGTTAACCTCTTAAGACCACTTGTCCACTTTTTCTCTTTCTTCATTTATTACACATTTATTACACATGCTAAATGCTTTCTTTTGATTGGCCAACATTAGATTTTTATTAGTTTTCTTTTCCTTTACTTCTTTCCACTTGTCCCTCTTCCCATTGGATCTCATAAAGTTGTCCCGGGTTACTCATCCGGTCCCGACACGAAACCGAGCCACATTACGTTCCGGCAATTAATCGGTCATATCTTTTAAACCGTATAGTTTCACGAGTCAAACTACATATAGTTTTGATCCTCTCGACCTCTACTTTCTACTTATAAGGTCCATTTTAGGTTTCCAAGTCATTTTGAAAAATTACCAATAAGCCCTCAACTTTTTACAAAATTCCCTTTAGGTCCTTTCTTTGCTCGGGTTTTGCCCGGGTTCCGTTTCTACTGACGATCATTTCATATTCAACCCCTCGACGTCCTATACTTACTCTTATGTTTATTTTCTACTTTGAATTCATGTATAAATATTAATAAAAATGACCAAAATGCCCCTAGTCTACTTGTCTTCATTTCTCTTTAACGGGGCATTTTCTAGAAAAACCGTTACGCGTAGTTGTGACCCGATTTTTCTCTACTTTCCATTTTTAGAATATGTTATGTGCACTATTAAGAACATCCAGTACGACTTTTGGAAATTACTCTTAGGTCCTTAGCCTTTTGAAAAATTACCTTTAGGTCCCGTCGACTTCACGGGCCTCCTTTGCACACCGATTTTTGTTTTTGACTATCTCGAGCCTCTATTTGACCACTTATTTATGTCCTTCTGGCCTAATACTCGACTACCTAAACTTTGGGATGTGACAGTTTCACCGTGGGGAGCTCCTGTTTTGTTTGTGAAGAAAAAGGATGGTACTATGAGATTATGTATCGATTATAGGCAATTGAACAAGGTGACAATTAAAAATAAATATCCTTTGCCTAGAATTGATGATCTCTTTGATCAATTGAAGGGTGCAGCAGTGTTTTCCAAGATTGATTTGAGATTAGGGTACCATCAGTTGAGGGTTAGAGTTGAAGATGTTCCTAAGATAGCCTTTCGTACAAGGTATGGGCATTATGAGTTTTTAGTTATGCCTTTTGGTTTGACGAATGCACCTGCAGCTTTTATGAACTTGATAAATAGGGTGTTTAGACCCTATCTGGATCAGTTTGTGGTAGTTTTTATTGATGATATTATGGTGTATTCGCGTAATAAGGAGGAACATGATAAGCATCTGCGGATTATGATGCAAATCTTGAGAGAGAAGCAATTGTTTGCTAAGCTGTCGAAGTGTGAGTATTGGCTTGACCAAGTAACTTTTCTCGGTCATATAGTTTCAGCAGAGGGTATTAGAGTTGATCCGAGTAAAGTTGAAGCTATTTTGAATTGGAGTCCACCAAAATCTGTGACTGAAGTTAGAAGTTTTCTGGGTTTGGAGGGATATTACCGACGGTTTGTGAAAGGTTTTTCTTTGATAGCTACTCCACTCACCAGATTGCTTCTGAAGGGAGTTAGATTTATGTGGACGGATCAGTGTCAAGCTAGCTTCGAACAGTTGAAAGAGATGTTGACTCAAGCACTTGTTCTTACTTTACCTGTTGAAGATAAACCATATGTGATTTATAGTGATGTTTCACATAATGGTTTGGGTTGTGTTTTGATGCAAGAAGGTAAAGTTATAGCTTATGCTTCTCGACAGTTGAAACCGCATGAGCTCAATTATCCGACCCATGATTTAGAATTGGCAGCTATAGTGTTTGCTTTGAAGATTTGGCGACATTACTTATATGGGGAGAAATGTTTTATCTATACGGATCACAAAAGTTTGAAATATTTGGGTGTTCAAAAAGAGCTGAATCTTCAGCAAAGGCGGTGGTTAGAATTGATTAAAGATTACGATTGCTTGATTGATTACCATCCTGGTAAGGCCAATGTAGTTGCTGATGCCTTGAGTCAAAAATCTTTGGCAGGTTTGACTGTTTATTCGCTCTCTTTGCTTGTTGAGTTGAGAGCGTTGCATGCTAGTTTTGAAGTATGTGATGATGGGGCATTGCTAGCTCAGTTATAGTTGAGACCAGTATTGTTGGATCAGATAAAAGAAGCTTAATTGGCGGATGAGAAAATTCAGAAGATTGTGTCAGATTGCCAATATGGAGAGAGCCGAGATTTTCATGTGAAGAATTATGGTAGTCTTTGGTTCAAGGACAGGTTGTGTGTACCTGATGATGATAGTTTGAGAAAGATCATTTTAGAGTAAGCACACCAATCGGTTTTTGCTATGCATCCGGGTAGTACAAAGATGTACCATGATTTGAGACAGCATTACTGGTGGTCTGGTATGAAGAGAGACATAGCGGAATTTGTGACTAAATGTCTCACCTGTCAGAGGGTAAAAGCTGAGCATCAAGTTCCAACAGGGTTGCTTCAACCTTTAACTGTGCCTGAATGGAAATGGGAAAGAGTGACAATGGATTTTGTGTCTGGTCTTCCATTGACACAAAGGAAGCATGATGCTATTTGGGTGATTATGGATAGGCTGACTAAGACAGCTCATTTTCTTCCGGTTCGGATGGATTATTCTCTGGAGAGGTTAGCTGAGCTGTATATTCATGAGATTGTGAAGTTGCATGGTGTCCTAATTTCTTTAGTGTCGGATCGAGATCCCCGGTTTACTTCAAGGTTTTGGAAGAGTTTACATGGTGCTTTGGGTTCTCGACTGCACTTCAGCACTGCTTTTCATCCACAGACAGATGGGCAGTCAGAGAGAGTGATACAGATTATCGAAGACATGTTGAGAAGCTGTGTCATTGATTTCTCTGGAGGTTGGGATAGATTTTTGCCACTTGTGGAATTTGCTTACAATAACAGTCATCAATCCAGCATTGGTATGGAACCATTCGAAGCATTGTATGGTAGACGGTGTAGGACACCTCTATGTTGGAATGAACTTGGAGAAGGTAAGTTAATTGGTCCTGATTTGGTTAAAGAAACTGAAGAGAAAGTGAAATTGATTCGAGATAGGTTGAAAGCAGCTTCAGACCGACAGAAATCTTATGCAGATTTGAAGAGAAAAGATATAGAATTTGATGTTGGAGATAAAGTATTTTTGAAAGTGTCTCCTTGGAAAAAAATATTGAGATTTGGTCGGAAGGGAAAACTGAGTCCTCGTTTTATTGGACCATATGAAGTTTTGGAGAGAATTGGACCAGTTGCTTATCGGCTTGCTTTGCCACCTGAGTTGGATAGGATCCATAATGTATTCCATGTTTCCATGTTGAGGAGATACAGGTCGGATCCATCTCATGTTTTGCCAATTGAATCTATTGAAGTGAGTCCAGATCTGACAATTGAAGAAGAACCAATTGCTATTTTGGCACATGAAGTGAAAGAGTTGAGGAATAAAAAGGTGCCATTGGTGAAAGTTCTATGGAAGAATCATGGAAGAGAAGAGGCAACTTGGGAGAGCGAACAAGCAATGCGAGATCAATATCCTCAACTATTTCAGACTTGATATCAGGTAATTTCGAGGACGAAATTTCTTTTTAGAGGGGGAGAATTGTAATATCCCAAAGTGTGCCCTAAAAGTTTTGATATAATTGTTGTTTGATTTGAATCAAATGTATGTGTGTTATTGGAAAGGAAAAGATTGTTTAGAGGGAATGTATATGTTGTATATATGGTAATATATATAACATATATGCAAGTCAAATGGGTGGTCAAGGGAAGAAGATATTTTAATTTGTGATTTGTGAAATTACTAAAAAGGGCAAGTGTTTAAAAGAAGTTAAAACAAATTAAGAAAGGGTGTTTAGGTAATTGTTTAGGTTGGAATACTTGGTGGAGATTTAAAGAGAAGTTGACTTTGTTTCTTCATTGTTCTTTTCTTCTTTTCCATTGAAGTGGCCGGCTCCTCCAAAGGCAAGAGAAAGCAATAGAGCAAGAGAGGATTTTGATGTTCTAAGCTCATATTGAAGGAAGATCTAAGTCATCAAGTTGGTGATTCAAGAAGTTCCATTACTTTGGTAAGTCCTCTTTTGATTTCTTTGCTTATTTGAAGTTGTGTTTGAGTTTGATAGCTTATTTAAGAGTGTGTTGGTTGATTTTTGGAAGTAGGGTTGTGTTGATTGTTATATGTTTGATTTAATTGACTATGGTGTTGGTTTTGGTTTGAAGATGATAAGTTAAGTGGATGTTGATATTGAAAGAATAAGGGTGATGTTGGTTTTAGGGTTTTGAAGTGGTAAGTGATAAATTGTATTGTATCATTTTGGATTAGGTTTTGGAAGATGGTGATTTGCCTTAATTTGAGAAGTGAAGAATTCTTAGAAAAAGAAAGTGTTTAGAGTTGCATAAGTGGTGCTTAAGGTAAGTACAAGCTATATTGTTGCATATATTCATATGATGTTTAAACTTAACACACACTTGTTTGTAAATGTGTTAAGGAATCAAATGTATTGTTAATGATGTTGATTATGTCCATTTGAATAATGTTATGTTGTGTACAATGTGATTTAATTCAACCAAAGGAGATTTGGCTTTGTTTAAAATCTTTAGCCATGAGAGACACGGCCAAGTAAAGGGAAAATTGGCCGTGTTGGATCAATTTGGAGAGACACGGCCACCGGCTTGGCCGTGTCCCTTGCCTATGTCGTCTACTGCCTGATTTCATCATTTATTTTTTCTTTGGATTTAAGTGTGACACGGCCAAGCTGAAGCAACCTGGCCGTGTTGGAGCTTGTGTTGAGAGACACGGCCACAAGCTTGGCCGTGTCCCTTGAGTGTGTTAGCTGCTGTTCTTTGTTCTTTTCTCTTCTTGAATTGTTTTGATCTTCCAAGGGTCTTTTTGCACCTAAGCATAAAAATAAACATTTTAAACACATTTAAAACAATAATGATCCAAACAAATGTATGTGGAAGATTCTAAATCTATGAATAATGTACATTGTTATGTATATATCAATGATGAAATATGAAATGTGATTTGAGATATAATGAGAAGTGAAGCCATTGTGATTGGCTATGGTGATTCAAATGAGATGTGAAGCCATTGTGATTGGCTATGATACTTCAATTGAGATAAGTGAGGCATGTTTGCCTAAATAATGATGAGATTAGAGAATGAAGTTGATAATGAAATAATAAATGAATTGTGTGTCTAATATGTTATTCATTTTCAGAGTTTTGTTGTTGGTGGCATGCCTAATAGTAACAATATCTTGAAGTTAGGTTGGGCTTGATTCTTGAAGCCAAGTTGGGTTGAAGTTTAACATGTTTTACTCCCCTTGAAGCTTGGTTGTATCTAGTTCTTGAAGCCTAATTGAGATGTTACAACCCTTGAAGCTAGGTTGGATTGGTTCTTGAAGCCAAGTTGGGTTGATACTTAGCATGCTTTGTTCCCCTTGAAGCTTGGTTGAGCCTAATCCTTGAAGCCTAGTTGGGATAATGATAAATGTGATAATTGAACCAAAACATTAACTCTGAAAGTTGAATGGCATATTAGTGTTTTCGGGCCCATGCTTGTCTTTGTATTTAATGTGATTTTTGAATGGTGAAATTAATGGAACTATGAAGATATAATATGAATGTTGTTATGACATTGAACAAAGTATGATGCTGAAATGTGTTATTCTTTTGAATGATATTTGAGATTGATTGTGACTTTGGCATTGCATCGAAACATAGTAGTATTATAGTTTGTACTACTAAGCCGTTGGCTTAGCACGATAGTGTTTGATCGCGCAGGTGACAGAGTTGAACCTGAAAGCTCCTCGAGACCAAGTGAGACTAGGCATTGAAGAATTTATTTTTGGAACTTAAAGATCAGAGAGTCAAGCTGCCAATCATGTATATATTCTATGTTTTGTAAACTTTGATTTATAACATATTTGTATTTGCAAATATTTGTAATAACTTCCGCTGCGAGTTAATAAACATTTTTATATATAGTGTCTTTTGAATTTCTTTTAAATGTTTGAGATTGGTTTCACTTATTTATAAAGATATATGTTGTGTATTTCTAAACTATGGCATTTTCTATATTCAGTATACGTATATTACGATCGTTTAAGCATGCTTGGTACGTTTACGGGATATAGGGGTGTTACAATTGTTTTGGTATCAGAGCCTAGGTTTGAGATTCTCAACCTAGGTCAAGTGTAAGGAAAAGAATGTTTTGATTTTTAAAAGTTAGTTTTTGAATAGCATACATGTTTGGTATTGACAGTCTCTGATCTTTAATGAGATGTATTATGCTGTGTTTGCAGATATAGGTTGTGGTGGATTCTCACTTACGTCAGTCAGTCGAGGGTAGTGCTGAGAGTATAGCTCCGATGAGGTTAGAGATGGAGCTAGAGTGGATAGTGTTGGGGAGGTACCTGCTTCTATGTCAGGGAGACCAGCTGGTGAGGAGGTTCCGCTAGTTTGGCTTAGGCAGGTGGTAGAGATATTGAGGCAAGCACCAGTGCAACCACCGCCGCCACCCCCACAGCCTTTGGTATCAGTGAGACATTACGATAAATTAAGGAAGTATGGAGCAGAAGATTTTCTGGGTACTATTGATCCAGCTGTAGTGGAGCAGTGGCTAGATAAAGTACATAGAATATTCATTCAATTGCAAGCCACTCCAGAAGAAAAATTTGATTATGCAAGATCATTATTGCAAAAGGATGCATATGATTGGTGGAAGACAGTGCCCCATGCTATGGATGATCCACCTACATTGTCCTATACTGATTTTCTAAGAGAGTTTGAATTGAAGTATACTCCGAGGGAGTATAATGATGTGAAGAAGATGGAGTTTTTGAGTTTAAAGCAGGACAACCGGACTTGTAACACCCCCACATTCAATACATGCACACTACAAACACCACAATGTAGTACACATACACTAAACATAGGGATGCTACGGATTTTCTTAACATTCAAAACATTTTAAAAGATACCATCATCTTTCTCATTATGCATTTTAGTAAATAAGTAATTAGCT
This sequence comes from Garcia nutans, assembly GCA_947685225.1. Taxonomy (NCBI): domain Eukaryota; kingdom Viridiplantae; phylum Streptophyta; class Magnoliopsida; order Malpighiales; family Euphorbiaceae; genus Garcia; species Garcia nutans. Next base: position 5,023,108 of record CANTUV010000003.1, on the reverse strand, counting down.
TGTAATACAAAATAAAATAGATATATATATATATATACATTTAGTTAATACGCAGCGGAATTTTATAAAATAGTTACATATATGAAAACATTTAAATCAATTTTTACAAATATACATATATTCACATTATAAACAAAACTTTACAAAATATAAGAGAGTTATACATGATTGGCAAATCTCCTCTGATCTTTAAGTTCCCAAAATCAACTCTTCAACGTCTACTCTCACTCGGTCTCGAAGAGCTCTCGGGTTCAACTCTATCACCTGTGCGATTAAACACTATCGCGCTAAGCCAAGGGCTTAGTAAGACAATTCATGCTAATATTATGCTTTAGTGCAATGCAATGTTTCATGTATGTATTAACAAATCAACATCAATGATACACACTCAATCAATAAAGATCATATTCAACAGACAATATTCCGTGAATAGTCCGTTTTATCATTTAAGTAATATTAACATTTCATTACATTAGAACATTATTTATGATATACATAAAACCTAGACACCTATGGGCCCATCAAGTATTTAATACGATATTCAGAATTCAGAGTTACTGCTTTGGTTCATAACACCATTATCAAGCCCGTAGGCAACATATACATATATATTTCTATCCATGGATAGCGTAACAGACCCGGCCTCTTGGATCATCAACTCATCTAACTCGAGGATATCCTCAACCCGGCAAGACTGTTACATATCAAATATCTCATAATATCAATTATCATAGTGTAACAGACCCAGTCTCTTGGACCTCAATTCAACTCAATTTGAAGAGATCCTCAACCCGGCAAGACTGTTACCTTTCATTAAATAGGCATGCCTCCAAAAACCAGAACTCTGAAACTGAATATCATATTAAGCATACACTTATTTCATTATTCTCTTTATCAAACTCTTTCTCAATCTTCCTCATCAATTAGGCAAACATGCCATACATCATTCAATTATATCATCATAGCCAATCACAATGGCTTTACATCACATTTCACATCTCAATTCATATTTTGCATATAGCATCATTGATATAGCATTTCAAAATACATTATCCATAACACACATTATCATTTACAAGATTCACATTGCATAGTACAAACCCTAGTTCATGTAGTATCATATGCATTATCAATTGTAAAATCAAACTCAACCATGTATGAAGAACAAAAACCAAACACAGTAACCAACACACCCAAGGGACACGGCCAAGCTTGTGGCCGTGTCTCCCAAAACAAATTGGCAGTGGCAGACACTGGCATGAGACACGGCTGTGTCCTCTCCAAAATCTCACACACACGGCCAAGTTTCCATGGACTTGGCCGTGTCTCTCCAAAACATTAAGTCTTGGCCGTGTCTCTCCATTTCTATTGGCCGTGTCACCCATGAACATAACTCTAACCAAATCCAACACTCTTCTAAATGCATTCTAACACCTTATAACATGTTTCAAATGAATATAATCAATGTTCTAAACACACATTCATCACAAAACCACTTCACAATACATTAATATTACATTTAAACACAAACCATCTCAAAACCCTAAAATCACCATCCTTCTCCACCTTTCAAAATCAACATATACTACTTCCAACCACAACACCTATTAACTTAAAACCAATTTAACACTTGAAAACACAACACAAACACATCTCATCATCAAATCCTACCAACCCTAATTCACTTCAAACACCCCTTCAAAAGAAAAGAAGAAATCAAGGAAAAGATCTTACCTCAAATGAAGAAATTTCATAAATCTTTAACCAAGTCCTTTGATTGCTTCTTCAATTTGCTTCAAGCATCAAGAACACCTCTCTTTCCTTTTGGTTTTTGGAGAGCCGGCCACTTCTTGAAAGAAAGAAGGAAATGATGAAGACACAAAGTCAAATTTTGCTTTTAATCTCCACCAAGTGATCTTATCCAAGCAATTACCAAAATGCCCTCAATCATATAACTAACTTTTTGTCTCATATAAGCCCTTATATGTAATTTTACATTCAACAAAATAAATATCTCTACCCCCTTGACTCTTCATTTGACCAATTTATATGTTATATATATCATCATATACACAACATATACCATTCTCTCTAAACCCTAATTCTTTTCCCCAAAACACATATACACAAGCATTCACTTTCCAATATCTTTTCTCTTGCAATTTAACACATATATTCAATCCAATATATCACTACAACAACAATAACAACAACATCAACAACTTAATCAAAACTTTTAGGCCATATATGAGGATATTACAGGACTCTAACCTAATATGAGGTTGAGTTCATCCGGCTGAGCCATTACGCTGGGGGTATTATATCTGATGAGATTCATAGGTGTAGGAGATTTGAGGAGGGATTGAGGCCCTCTATCATGTGTCTTGTGGCTGGATCTAGATATCATGATTTTTCCCAGCTTGTTGCAGCAGCTAAAAGTGTGGAGCGAGCTCAGGGCATTGCAGCAGTTGCTTCTGGGGAAGAGATCAGGGTTAGAAGACCCCAGTTTGAAGCAGGGTCTTCATCTGTGAAAAGAGGTAAAGGAAGTTTTGTTCCTCGGGTTAGTAGGAGTCAGAGGCCAGCCGGTAGGTCAGTACAGTTTCAGAGACAGAGATCGAGACCTACAGTTTCTGTGGCGAGTGCTCCGACCCCAGTAATTTAGAGATCCACTTTACCCATATGTTTTCATTGTGGTAGGCCACATGGTGGAACTTGTTGGAAGACTAGTGTAGTAGGGGTATGCTTCAGATGTGGATCACCTGATCATTTTGTTAGAGATTATCCTGAGAGGCAGGAGCAGATGTTTGTAGATTCTGCAGCTTCTCGATCTATTGTGAGGGGAGGTCGAGGAGGCAGAAATGTCAGCAGAGGAGGCAGATCTGGTTTTAGTTCTAGTGGAGGTTCTACATCCAGGGAGAGTAGACCAGAGGAGGCTGGATCTTCTCAGAGGATATATGTGATGCAGAGGCAGCCAGATGCTTCGGCAGTCATAACGGGTACTTTCTCTTTATTTGGTATTTCGGTACTTGCTTTGATTGATCCAGGCTCAACTCATTCATATATTAGTGCAACTGTTTTGCCTGTGTCTGAATTGCATGATGAATCCCTAGGATTTGATGTATTGGTGACAAATCCTTTAGGGCATAGTGTGATTGTTAGCAAGGTGCACAGAGATAGTGCGGTAGTGGTGCAAGGTGAGGAGTTTTGTGGAGATTTGATTGAAATGCCTTTTAAGGAATATGATTTGATCCTAGGCATGGACTGGTTATCTAGACATAAAGCTGTGGTAGACTGTAAAAAGAAACTTGTTACTTTGAGAACTGGTGATGGTAGAGAGGTGATAGTATCTAGTGAGCAGGGACAGCTAGCATCCTTGTTTGTTTCAGCTGTTGCAGCTGGGAGGTTGATTAGAAAAGGGTGTGATGCTTATCTTGCTCATATTTTGGATACTAGAGTTGTGAGTTCTCAGATTGATAGTATACCCACAGTTGCAGAGTTTCCGGATGTGTTTCCAGAGGAATTGCCAGGGTTGCCTCCTGAGAGAGAGGTGGAGTTTGGTATTGAATTATTGCCTGGTACCACTCCTATTTTTATCACTCCTTATTGAATGGCACCAGCTGAATTGAGAGAGTTGAAGGTGCAGTTACAGGAGTTGTTGGATAAAGGGTTTGCTCGCCCTAGTGTTTCACCGTGTGGAGCTCCTATTTTGTTTGTGAAGAAAAAGGATGGTACTATGAGATTATGTATCGATTATAGGCAATTGAACAAGGTGACAATTAAAAATAAATATCCTTTGCCTAGAATTGATGATCTCTTTGATCAATTGAAGGGTGCAGCAGTGTTTTCCAAGATTGATTTGAGATCAGGGTACCATCAGTTGAGGGTTAGAGTTGAAGATGTTCCTAAAACAGCCTTTCGTACAAGGTATGGGAATTATGAGTTTTTAGTTATGCCTTTTGGTTTGACGAATGCACCTGCAGCTTTTATGGACTTGATGAATGGGGTGTTTAGACCCTATCTGGATCAGTTTGTGGTAGTTTTTATTGATGATATTATGGTGTATTCGCGTAATAAGGAGGAACATGATAAGCATCTGCGGATTGTGCAGCAAATCTTGAGAGAGAAACAATTGTTTGCTAAGCTGTCGAAGTGTGAGTATTGGCTTGACCAAGTAACTTTTCTCTGTCATATAGTTTCAGCAGAGGGTATTAGAGTTGATCCGAGTAAAGTTGAAGCTATTTTGAATTGGAGTCCACCAAAATCTGTGACTGAAGTTAGAAGTTTTCTGGGTTTGGCGGGCTATTACCGACGGTTTGTGAAAGGTTTTCTTTGATAGCTACTCCACTCACCAGATTGCTTCGGAAGGGAGTTAGATTTATGTGGACGGATCAGAGTCAAGCTAGCTTCGAACAGTTGAAAGAGATGTTGACTCAAGCACTTGTTCTTACTTTACCTGTTGAAGATAAACCATATGTGATTTATAGTGATGCTTCACATAATGGTTTGGGTTGTGTTTTGATGCAAGAAGGTAAAGTTATAGCTTATGCTTCTCGACAGTTGAAACCGCATGAGCTCAATTATCCGACCCATGATTTAGAATTGGCAGCTATAGTGTTTGCTTTGAAGATTTGGCGACATTACTTATATGGGGAGAAATGTTTTATCTATACGGATCACAAAAGTTTGAAATATTTGGGTGTTCAAAAAGAGCTAAATCTTCGGCAAAGGCGGTAGTTAGAATTGATTAAAGATTACGATTGCTTGATTGATTACCATCCTAGTAAGGCCAATGTAGTTGCTGATGCCTTGAGTCGAAAATCATTGGCAGGTTTGATTGTTTATTCGCTCTCCTTGCTTGTTGAGTTGAGAGCGTTGCATGCTAGTTTTGAAGTATGTGATGATGGGGCATTGCTAGCTCAGTTACAGTTGAGACCAGTATTGTTGGATCAGATAAAAGAAGCTCAATTGGCGGATGAGAAAATTTAGAAGATTGTGTCAGATTGCCAATATGGAGAGAGTCGAGATTTTCATGTGAAGAATGATGGTAGTCTTTGGTTCAAGGATAGGTTGTGTGTACCTGATGATGATAGTTTGAGAAAGATCATTTTAGAGGAAGCACACCAATCGGTTTTTGCTATGCATCCGGGTAGTACAAAGATGTACCATGATTTGAGACAGCATTACTGGTGGTCTGGTATGAAGAGAGACATAGCGGAATTTGTGTCTAAATGTCTCACCTGTCAGAGGGTAAAAGCTGAGCATCAAGTTCCAACAGGATTGCTTCAACCTTTAACTGTGCCTGAATGGAAATGGGAAAGAGTGACAATGGATTTTGTGTCTGGTCTGCCATTGACACAAAGGAAGCATGATGCTATTTGGGTGATTGTGGATAGGCTGATTAAGACAGCTCATTTTCTTCCGGTTCGGATGGATTATTCTCTGAAGAGGTTAGCTGAGCTGTATATTCATGAGATTGTGAAGTTGCATGGTGTCCCAATTTCTTTAGTGTCGGATTGAGATCGCCGGTTTACTTCAAGGTTTTGGAAGAGTTTACATGGTGCTTTGGGTTCTCGACTGCACTTCAGCACTGCTTTTCATCCACAGACAGATGGGCAGTTAGAGAGAGTGATACAGATTATCGAAGACATGTTGAGAAGCTGTGTCATTGATTTCTCTGGAGGTTGGGATAGATTTTTGCCACTTGTGGAATTTGCTTACAATAACAGTCATCAATCCAGCATTGGTATGGCACCATTCGAAGCATTGTATGGTAGATGGTGTAGGACACCTCTATGTTGGAATGAACTTGGAGAAGGTAAGTTAATTGGTCCTGATTTGGTTAAAGAAACTGAAGAGAAAGTGAAATTGATTCGAGACAGGTTGAAAGCAGCTTCAGAACGACAGAAATCTTATGCAGATTTGAAGAGAAAAGATATAGAATTTGATGTTGGAGATAAAGTATTTTTGAAAGTGTCTCCTTGGAAAAAAATATTGAGATTTGGTCGGAAAGGGAAACTGAGTCCTCGTTTTATTTGACCATATGAAGTTTTGGAGAGAATTGGACCAGTTGCTTATCGGCTTGCTTTGCCACCTGAGTTGGATAGGATCCATAATGTATTCCATGTTTCTATGTTGAGGAGATACAGGTCGGATCCATCTCATGTTTTGCCAATTGAATCTATTGAAGTGAGTCCAGATCTGACAATTGAAGAAGAACCAATTGCTATTTTGGCACATGAAGTGAAAGAGTTGAGGAATAAAAAGGTGCCATAGAAGTTTTGATATAATTGTTGTTTGATTTGAATCAAATGTATGAGTGTTATTGGAAAGGAAAAGATTGTTTAGAGGGAATGTATATCTTGTATATATGGTAATATATATAACATATATGCAAGTCAAATGGGTGGTCAAGGGAAGAAGATATTTTAATTTGTGATTTGTGAAATTACTAAAAAGGGCAAGTGTTTTAAAAGAAGTTAAAACAAATTAAGAAAGGGTGTTTAGGTAATTGTTTAGGTTGGAATACTTGGTGGAGATTTAAAGAGAAGTTGACTTTGTTTCTTCATTGTTCTTTTCTTCTTTTCCATTGAAGTGGCCGACTCCTCCAAAGACAAGAGAAAGAAAGAGAGCAAGAGAGGATTTTGATGTTCTAAGCTCATATTGAACGAAGATCTAAGTGATCAAGTTGGTGATTCAAGAAGTTTCATTACTTTGGTAAGTCCTCTTTTGATTTCTTTGCTTATTTGAAGTTGTGTTTGAGTTTGATAGCTTATTTAAGAGTGTGTTGGTTGATTTTTGGAAGTAGGATTGTGTTGATTGTCATATGTTTGATTTAATTGACTATGGTGTTGGTTTTGGTTTGAAGATGATAAGTTAAGTGGATTTTGATATTGAAAGAATAAGGGTGATGTTGGTTTTAGGGTTTTGAAGTGGTAAGTGATAAATTGTATTGTATCATTTTGGATTAGGTTTTGGAAGATGGTGATTTGCCCTAATTTGAGAAGTGAAGAATTCTTGGAAAAAGAAAGTGTTTAGAGTTGCATAAGTGGTTCTTAAGGTAAGTACAAGCTATATTGTTGCATATATGCATATGATGTTTAAACTTAACACACACTTGATTGTAAATGTGTTAAGGAATCAAATGTATTTGTTAATGATGTTGATTATGTCCATTTGAATAATGTTATGTTGTGTACAATGTGATTTAATTCAACCAAAGGAGATTTGGTTTTGTTTAAAATCTTTAGCCATGAGAGACACGGCCAAGATGATAGGAGACACGGCCAAGTTAAGGGAAAATTGGCCGTGTTGGATCAATTTGGAGAGACACGGCCACCGGCTTGGCCGTGTCCCTTGCCTGTGTCGTCTACTGCCTGATTTCATCATTTATTTTTTCTTTGGATTTAAGTGTGACACGGCCAAGCTGAAGCAACCTGGCCGTGTTGGAGCTTGTGTTGAGAGACACGGCCACAAGCTTGGCCGTGTCCCTTGAGTGTGTTAGCTACTGTTCTTTGTTCTTTTCTCTTCTTGAATTGTTTTGATCTTCCAAGGGTCTTTTTGCACCTAAGCATAAAAATAAACATTTTAAACACATTTAAAACAATAATGATCCAAGCAAATGTATGTGGAAGATTCTAAATCTATGAATAATGTACATTGTTATGTATATATCAATGATGAAATATGAAATGTGATTTGAGATATAATGAGAAGTGAAGCCATTGTGATTGGCTATGGTGATTCAAATGAGATGTGAAGCCATTGTGATTGGCTATGATACTTCAATTGAGATAAGTGAGGCATGTTTGCCTAAATAATGATGAGATTAGAGAATGAAGTTGATAATGAAATAATAAATGAATTGTGTGTCTAATATGTTATTCATTTTCAGAGTTTTGTTGTTGGTGGCATGCCTAATAGTAACAGTCTCTTGAAGTTAGGTTGGGCTTGATTCTTGAAGCCAAGTTAGGTTGAAGTTTAACATGTTTTACTCCCCTTGAAGCTTGGGTGGATCTAGTCCTTGAAGCCTAATTGAGATGTTACAACCCTTGAATCTAGGTTGGATTGGTTCTTGAAGCCAAGTTGGGTTGATACTTAGCATGCTTTGTTCCCCTTGAAGCTTGGTTGAGCCTAATCCTTGAAGCCTAGTTGGGATAATGATAAATGTGATAATTGAACCAAAACATTAACTCTGAAAGTTGAATGGCATATTAGTGTTTTCGGGCCCATGCTTGTCTTTGTATTTAATGTGATTTTTGAATGGTGAAATTAATGGAACTATGAAGATATAATATGAATGTTGTTATGACATTGAACAAAGTATGATGCTGAAATGTGTTATTCTTTTGAATGATATTTGAGATTGATTGTGACTTTGGCATTGCATCGAAACATAGTAGTATTATAGTTTGTGCCAGAATTCTCAACTGATAAAAGGTCAGATGAGTTAAATCAATCTCGGGTTCAAGTACCCATTCTTGGGTCCAAGTACCCAACTCAAATAAATCTCAGGTCCAAGTAACCATTCCCGGGTCCATGTACCCAAATTAAATCAATCTCGGGTCCAAGCGCCCAATCCCGGGTCCAAATACCCATTCTCGGGTCCAAGTACCCAAAATAAATTTAAATCACCATATCAAAAATTAAGTTTTATTGCTTTTCACTCTCTTTCACTAAGGTTTCAGATCATTCAAGCAGGGGGCAAAATTGTAGACCCTTAATTTTTGACCCAATCCGATCCAATATGCTTTATTTAGTCCAAAATGATTTTTGTTATCTAATTGGTCCAAAATAATTTTAATTAAATAGTTTTGTAACATCCCGAATTCCAGATTGGTAAGAAACAGACATAGAGGATATGATTTAGGCTTAGAACATGACCTATAACTTGAGCTCGAATTTCATCCAAGTTAATGACAGAATTAGAGAGTCTCAAAGAAGACTTAATTGTTTATTTGTGTCTTAGATAGACGTATAACTTTAAATTACCCAATTTGGAGTTGTACAGAATAAGATATGATGGATTTAGTAGACAATGTGCAAGCTGCCTCAGGACAGCATAGTAGGCTTGACTTCAAAGGACCGTCAAAAATCAGATATAGCTCGGATCGACCTGAAATTTTGAAAAATGTAGCCCCGGATGTCTAGTTTCAGTGGGAATAATAATTACGTAATTTGGAGTCGTGAGTAAAAAGATATTAATAAAGAAAGACAGCAAGGTCAGGAAGGGATATGAAAAGGACCTAAGTGAGAATTTCTCAAAAGTTAGGGGCAACTATGTAAATTTAAAAATTAAGTGTCGGAAGTTCTTAATAGTGCCCATATCCGACCCGAAAGAATATTCTAGAGATTAATCGGGTCATAACCGTGGATTTCAATTTTTCCCGAAAACGCACGGTTTAAAAGTTACAATCGATTAATCGCCGGAACGTAAAGTGGGCCCGGTTTCGTGTCGGGACCGTATGGGTAACACGGGACAACTTTAGGGTATCCAATGGAAAGAGGGACAAGTGGGAAGAAGTAATGGGAAAGAAAACTATAAAAATCTCTTGTTGGCCAATCAAAAGTAACCATTTAGCATGAGTATTAAATGAAGAAAGAGAAAGGTGGACAAGTGGTCTTTAAGGATTTATCCAACACATAAGGTGATCATCATTTTTTCCCTTATATATACATATATCATGATATGAAGAACCAATTTCTCTCTTTTCCACTTACAAATTTCGGCCACAATAGGAAAAGCAAAAGGGAATTAAAGAGCAAGGTTTGGTACTTTAACCATTGAACTCCTTTTGAAAATTTTCTGTTTTACAATTAGTAAAATGCTGTGACTTGTATGATTTTTAATTAAATATAGAAAAATTATCTTGAGTTGAATTTTGGATATGTTGTTGATTAATAAGTCTAGTATTTGAAAAAAAATAATTTGGAACCACATTGATTGAATTTAATTTACGGAATTTATAAAATTCAGAACTGCTTCCAGGATGCAGGGCAACTGGAGCAGTCTGGTTGGGTGAACTACTTGACCAAGATTTTGTGTCCAGTTTGATCTGAAATTTTAAAGGAATGATTTTAAGATGAAAAACTAAATTTTGTAAAAATTTTAGAGTTTTTAGCCAAGTGGATTATTTTATACAAATTTTCTAAAACAAGGATCAAGTTGGGTCAAGAACCAGAGTTTATTGTTCATATGGAAATTTTTCATTATTAACTTGGTCAAAAACTTGGTGTGGGTGTTTTATCATTTTATTTTTAGTATTGAGTTTAATTATGATATGAAGAATAAATTAAGATGGAAAATATGTGAATACATATGATACATATGTGAGTATATGTGATATTTGTGTAAATATATATTGTATATACATGGAGAATATGTGGTATATATACGAAGTGAATGGATATATATGAAATATATGCTCTACTCGGTAAATGGGTAACACTGGTCTGGAATGGCGGTTATATCATGTGAGGTCAAGATCATGGCAACTAGTCGTGTGAGACCAAGACCACGCGGTTATATCGTGTGAGGTCAAGATCATGGCAACTAGTCGTGTGAGACCAAGACCACGCAGTTATTCTATATCGTGTGAGACCAAGACCATGGCAATTATTCGTGTGAGATCAAGACCACGCGTAACTCTATATGAGGCCTCATTTCGAGATCGGTGTATTCATAATTACCTAGTGGAGCATATTAACTCGTAATTATAATGAAGTTATATTAAATGTTGTTTATATATAGAATGTGAATCTTAACTTAATTAGAAAATATAAATATGATGATTGTATGAAAATAGTTTAATTATGCAGTATTCTACTTTTACATGTGTTTCAACAAACCTTCCTTGCACTATTTATATTCGGCAATGGTTAAAGTACCCACTAAGCAATGCTTAGCGAGTTTAGTTTCTTCTAAACTCGTAGGTTATTAGCAAGATGCTAGTAGCGAGCAGAGGAGTCCTGCGATTTGTCGGTCATCAACAAACTTAAGTGGTGCTCTTTATTTTGTATTTTGGTATTAGAAACTGGCATGTACTTATTTGAACAATACAAAGAGATAACTTGATGTAGCATGTAAATCTAGTAATGTATAGTAACTGTATGATTTTGAATTGAGTTGGGTTGTGAATATAGAAGTGTGAATTCTTCTTGCAGGATTGTAGTTGAGGTTATAAGGGTGGATTATTGGGAGTGTGTTTGTATTGAATTGTGAAACAAAATGTTTTTCATAAATAAGAAAAATCAGTTTTGTCGACACTTGGGACCACCAATTATAGGGGAAACTCTGGCAAAATTTTTTAAAATCTGCACCTAAAATTTGCTAAGTAAAATATTAAGACATAACCACCATGAGATAACAGTCCATCTTGGTCTATAAACGTAGGCTAAGATGGGGTGTTACATTTGTGGTATCAGAGCATAGGTTTAGTCGATTTTGGGAGATAGGTAGTAAGTAAATAATTATGTGTGCTATGTAAGATAAAGTAAGGAGAAAGTTATATGATGAATAGGTAGATGTACATGCCAGATAAGAATTGATAATTGAGTTATATGTTGATGAATTAAGCAGATAATTATTTATGTCAATATAGGATGTCTCTAGATTCGTGGAACGAAATGTAGAATCACAAGCTATGTGTAATTATATGTAAGAATTATGCATGAATAAGTAAGTTTCGGGGCGAAACATAAATTAAGGGGGGATAGAATTGTAACATCATGAATTCCAGATTGGTAAGAAACAGACATAGAGGATATGATTTAGGCTTAGAACAAAGGAACTTAGAACATGACCTATAACTTGAGCTCGAATTTCATCCAAGTTAATGACAGAATTAGAGAGTCTCAAAGAAGACTTAATTGTTTATTTGTGTCTTAGATAGATGTATAACTTTAAATTACCCAATTTGGAGTTGTACAGAATAAGATATGATGGATTTAGTAGACAATGTGCAAGCTGCCTCAGGACAGCATAGTAGGCTTGACTTCAAAGGACCGTCAAAAATCAGATATAGCTCGGATCAATCTGAAATTTTGACAAAATGTAGCTCGGATGTCTAGTTTTAGTGGGAATAATAATTACTTAATTTGGAGTCGTGAGTAAAAAGATATTAATAAAGAAAGACAGCAAGGTCAGGAAGGGATATCAAAAGGACCTAAGTGAGAATTTCTCAAAAGTTAGGGGCAACTATGTAAATTTAAAAATTAAGTGTCGGAAGTTCTTAATAGTGCCCATATCCCACCCGGAAGAATATTATCGAGATTAATCGGGTCATAACCGTGGATTTCAATTTTTCCCGAAAACGCACGGTTTAAAAGTTACAATCGATTAATCGCCGGAACGTAAAGTGGGCCCGGTTTCGTGTCGGGACCGTATGGGTAACACGGGACAATTTTAGGGTATCCAATGGAAAGAGGGACAAGTGGGAAGAAGTAATGGGAAAGAAAACTATAAAAATCTCTTGTTGACCAATCAAAAGTAACCATTTAGCATGAGTATTAAATGAAGAAAGAGAAAGGTGGACAAGTGGTCTTTAAGGATTTATCCAACACATAAGGTGATCATCATTTTTTCCCTTATATATAAATATATCATGATATGAAGAACCAATTTCTCTCTTTTCCACTTACAAATTTCGGCCACAATAGGAAAAGCAAAAGGGAATTAAAGAGCAAGGTTTGGTACTTGAACCATTGAACTCCTTTTGAAAATTTTCTGTTTTACAATTAGTAAAATGCTGTGACTTGTATGATTTTTAATTAAATATAGAAAACATATCTTGAGTTTAATTTTGGATATGTTGTTGATTAATAAGTCTAGTATTTTAGAAAAATAATTTGGAACCACATTGATTGAATTTAATTTAGGGAATTTATAAAATTCAGAACTGCTTCCAGGATGCAGGGCAACTGGAGCAGTCTAGTTGGGTGAACTACTTGACCAAGATTTTGTATCCAGTTTGATCTGAAATTTTAAAGGAATGATTTTAAGATGCAAAACTAAATTCTGTAAAAATTTTAGAGTTTTTAGCCAAGTGGATTATTTTATACAAATTTTCTAAAACAAGGATCAAGTTGGGTCAAGAATCAGAGTTTATTGTTCATATGGAAATTTTTCATTATTAACTTGGTCAAAAACTTGGTGTGGGTGTTTTATCATTTTATTTTTAGTATTGAGTTTAATTATGATATGAAGAATAAATTAAGATGGAAAATATGTGAATACATATGATGTAACACCCCATCTTAGCCTACTTTTATAGACCAAGATGGACTGTTATCTCATGATGGTTGTGTCTTTATATTTTACTTAGCCAATTTTAAGTGCAGATTTTACAGAAATTTTGCCAGAGTTTCCCCTATAATTGGTGGTCCCAAGTGTCGCCAAAACTAATTTTTCTTATTTTTGAAAAACATTTTGTTTCACAATTCAACTCAAGTACACTCCCAATAATCCACCCTTATAACCTCAACTACAATCCTGCAAGAAAAGTTCACACTTCTATATCCACAATCCAATTCAATTCAAAACCATACAGTTATTATACATTACTAGATTTACATGCTACATCAAGTTATCTCTTTATATTGATCAAATAAGTACATGCCAGTTTCTAACACCAAAATACAAAATAAAGAGCACCACCTAAGTTTGTTGATGACCGATGGATCGCAGGACTCTTCTGCTTGCTACTGGCTCCTTGCTAATAACCTACGAGTTTAGAAGAAACTAAACTTGCTAAGCATTGCTTAGTGGGTACTTTAGCTAATTACGAAAAATAATTATAAAAGCATAATGCACTTTTTAAAAAAATCAATGAGTCGTATTAAAAAATAATATCACAGTAAAAACAATCCATACATGTCATATATTCAGTTATTATCATTTTATCAATTCGCTCCACAAGGTAATTTGGGAGACTAACGTATGGTAAGGAACTAACTGAAACAACTGTATATATATTCTGTGGCTGTGGCCCTAAAAAAAATCGCGGACCAAGCCTTGTGGAATCTGTGGCCGAAGCCCTCGGACCGGAGTCCTATATAACTCGGGCGATTGCCCTATATAACTCGGACCGAAGTCCTATATAGCTCGGGTCGTCACCCTATATAACTCAGACCGAAGTCCTATATTAAAGCAGCTCTGCATATAGTATGATATATCATACCCTTACCATACTCAGTACTGTCCCAGATACCAAGTGGAGCCAAAATTCTCATACCATTTCTTAATCGAATATGCATTATACAATTATCGACTTATGGTTCTTATATTATTTCAACTTGAAATATCATATTTTATCATTTTAATAACATACTATACTCATTTATATTCATAAGGAATCAATTGGATTACTTTTGAAAAATGACCAAATGAATATTAGCAAAATGACCATATGAATAGTAAATTCTGGTTTTGGACTCAACTCGATCCTTATTTTGAAAAATTGTATAAAATAATCCACTTGAGTAAAAATTCTAAAATTTTTACAGAATTTATTTTTACATGTTAAAATCATTCCTTTAAAATTTCAGATCAAAATGGAAACAAAATCTTGGTCAAATAGTTCAACCATCCAGACTGCTCCAGTTGCCCTGCTTCCTGGCAGCAGTTTTGAATTTTATAAATTCCATAAATTAAATTCAATCAATGTGGTTCCAAATTATTTTTCTCAAATACTAGACTTATTAAACAACAACATATCCAAAATTCAACTCAATATAATTTTTCTATATTTAATTACAAATCGTACAAGTCACAGCAGTTTACTAAATGTAAAACAGAAAAATTTTCAAAAAGGAGTTCAATGGTTAAAGTACCAAACCTTGCTTTTCCTTGCTCTTCTTATCTATTTCACTTCCTTTCCTCTCTAATCTCCTTGATTTCCTATGAATTTAATATGTCACATATGTAAGAACAAACCCTAGATATGAACATGATGCTGCCTTATGTTTTTCTAACAATCCTTTACTTATTCTTACTAATAATCACCATTTTCATCATTTCCTTTAAGTAGTTTATCATTTTTCACCATAATCATCAACTTACTAATTCTTTCCCAACATGAACATAATATCAAATCTTCCTAAACATAGCCTAATACCTAATTCTAATGAAAGAATAAGACTTAGGATGATATCTTACCTTATTTCCTATTGAATTTCACTTGAGAAATGGCTTGGACTTGAAACTTGTCTCCTTGAAAATGGAAGGGAGGGGGAGCACGACTTAAAGAAGAAGAAAAGTGGTGATGGTGGTGTCTTTTTGATCCTTACTTGGGTTTGGATGACCATAATTAGTTATTTATAATTTAATTTACATTTAATTTATTTATTTATTTTCAATGGCCATGATTTGTCCAACACATTTGGATTTAATGGCTAGGATTTGGTTTATTTTCAATGGCCATGATTTGTCCAACACATTTGGATTTAATGGCTAGGATTTGGTTTATTTTCAATGGCCATGATTTGTCCAACACATTTAGATTTAATGGCTAGGATTTGGTTTATTTTCAATGGCCATGATTTGTCCAACACATTTGGATTTAATGGCTAGGATTTGGTTTATTTTCAATGGCCATGATTTGTCCAACACATTTAGATTTAATGGCTAGGATTTGGCCACTTGAAAGTGTTTTTTTTTTGTTCTTTTAATATTTTGCCCCCAAAGTTATATTTAATTACAAAATCGCTCCTCCAGTGGAAATGTCCAAAATGTCCTTATCGGAAAATCGCCCGTAACTTACAAACCATGCGTTTTCAGGAAAAATCGTGCACCACCGTTACTACCCGATTAATCCCGAGAACACATTTATGGCATCCGTTAGGGTCACTATTAAGAACCGACATAACTTTTCAAAAAATTACTCTTAGGTCCTCGGCTTTTTGAAAAATTACCTTTAGGTCCCGTCGACTTCACGGGCCTCCTTTGCACACCGATTTTGTTTTTGACTATCTCAAGCCTCTATTTGACCACTTATTTATGTCCTTCTTGCCTAATACTTGACTATCTAAACTTTGGGATGTGACAATTCTACCTCCCTTAATTTTAGTTTCGTCCCGAAACTTACTTATTCATGCATGATTCTTACGTGTAATTACACATCATCAATATAACTAATAATCGTCACATATACACACATATGTACTCAAGACACTGATTTTAAACTTACGTACCTTCATTTCCTTCTTCTGCTTTATTCTCTTCTGCCCTTATGTAATATATCCTAGCTGGCGCTCTCGATTCAGGGCGATCTGCTGTCTCCGATCTTGTTCCTATTTGATTACTACCATTTTCTCTGCCTCTTCCTCTTTCTCGACCTTTACCGCTGCTACTTGCTACTTGTGTTCTTTCAGGAACTTTTGAAATCTCTGTCACATTTCTAGGACAATCCTTCTTAAGGTGATTAGTAGCACCACAAAGTATACAAGCTCCAGTAACTAACCAACATTCTCCCCTATGCTTTCGTCCACAATGCTCACACGAGGGGTATGGTGTATATTCAGTCCTTCCATAACCTTTACTTGATCCTCTGCTTATTCCTCCTGTGCTGGCTACTGAGGTAGCTTGAAAATTAGGTCCTTTAGATGGTCTTAAATTCTGCTTTACACTCATAAAGGATCCCTCATCCTTAGCTCTCTTGCTAGCAGACTGATTATTACCTGGGGCACTCTGTGCTTGCTCTCTTTTCTGTTGAATTCTCTGTTGACGATTCCTCAGATTTACTTGCACTTTTTCAACATCCAATGCTTTAGCCACCAACTTTGAAAATTCTGTATTATCCAATGCCACTAGCTGTATCTTAATTTCATCATTAAGTCCTTCTAAAAATTTCTCGCATCGCTCAGCTTCAGTTTCTATTAACTTCTTTCCATACTTACTAAGGCGCGTAAACTCCTTCTCATATTCTGATACCATCATTCTGCCTTGTTTCAATTGAATGAACTCATTACGCCTTGCAGTCAAATATGCATCAGTGATATACCTCTTTTTAAACTCACTCTTGAAGAATTCCCAAGTTCGCTGTTCTGGTGGAACCCGCTGCTGCGTGGTATCCCACCATATGTACGCCTCCTCTGTCAGGAGTGACGTAGCACAAATTACTCTTTCTTCTGGAGTGCATCGAAGCTGGTCAAGAACTCTAATGATACTATCTAACCAATATTCTGCTTCCTCAGATCCCTCTTCACGACCAGCCTTAAATTCCTTTGCACCATACTTTCTTAACTTCTCTATCGGGGGTTTCCTATCTCCCTCAGCAGCAGGGCCCCTTCCGGCCATTTGCTGAAAAGCTGTTGCAATCTGCCTAAGATAAGTCTCCGGACCGGGTATTTCAGCTGCTGCTGGCCCTGGTCTATGAGCTTCCCCGGCATCTGCAGGCCCAGATGCTTGCGATTCTATGTTTTGTTCCATAGCTTGCCACGAATCTAGAGACATCCTACATTGACATAATTAGCTATCTGCTTAGTTCATTAACATATAACTCGATTATCAATTCCTATCTGGCATGTACATCTACCTATTCATCATATAACTTTCTCCTTAATTTATCTTACATGGCACACATAGTTATTTACTTACTACCTATCTTCCAGAATCGACTAAACCTATGCTCTGATACCACAAATGTAACACCCCATCTTAGCCTACTTTTATAGACCAAGATGGACTGTTATCTCATGATGGTTGTTACTTTTAGTAGAAGAGAGTGAAAAGCACTTTAAATTGATTATGGATGATGATGGGTTCTTGGACCCGAAATAAGTTCTAGACTCAGAATAGATTTGGGTACTTGGACCCGAGATAGATTTTGATTTGGGTACTTGGACCCTAGACTGGGTATTTGGACCAAGAATGAATTTAATTTGGGTACTTGGACTCGAGACTGGGCACTTAGACCCGAGACTGAATTTGATTTGGGTACTTGAACCTGAGATTGAATTTGATTTGGATACTTGGACCCGAGACTGGATACTTGGACCCAATATTAAATTTGATTTGGGTACTTGGACCCGAGATTGATTTTGATATGGGTACATAGACCTGAGACTATATTTGATTTGACCTTTTATCAGTTGAGAATTCTGGTTGTTCCATTCTTTAATGGATTGTGGGTCTTTACCCACCAAAAGTGGATCTTCATCCTTGGCATCGGGTCTTCACCCTTCAAAACGGATCTTCATCCTTTGGACTTCGGGTCTTCACCCTTTGAAATGGATCTTCATCCTTAGAGATTGGATCTTTACCCTTGAAAATGGATCTTCATTCTTTGGAAATCGGGTCTTCACCCTTTGGACATTTGTCCTATATTGGCTTTAGCTCTTTTTGATAGACTGATCTTTTGTCTTTTGCATCTTCATTCTTTTGAGAGTTTTAATTTTCTTCTTTTTTCCATTCTCTTTGTTCTTCCTTTGCACTTTTGCAAAAATTTTATAAAAAAATTCAGCCATTTTTTAGCTAGCCCCTTATATCTTCTCCTTGCCCCCCTGGTGGCAAAATTTTGAAAGCGAGTCTAAAAATGTTTTGTACACACAAAAACTCAAAAAATTGAAAGGATAACCTTTGCCCCTTGTGTAGGCTCAAACCCATGATTTTTTCTATGCGGGCTTTGGTTGATGTTTGTAGATTGTCTAGTTCTTTGGGCAAGCATGCATTTCTTCTTTTGCAAAATGACTGGAGCTTCCTCAAGCAATGGGCCTTCCATGCCCCCTGATTCCATATTCGATTCATGTTTGCCTCATGGAGTATCTGTTGTTCACTTTGACAAAGAATAGATAATACAATACAAGAAAATTTAATGTGATATGCTCATGTATGCATGATATGCATGAATAATACTTACAGTAGTTCCATTGACTCACAGATCGAGGTGCTCGACTGAAGTGTTCTCATTGACTCCTTCAGGTCTTACAGAAGGCTTCGCTTTTATGGCTTTTATCCTCAAGATGTTGAGGACATGAGTGGTGGAAACCCTAAGTGGCGGAGTCAGAGATACATTCACTTCAAACTATGATTCAGCATATCAATTAGTAGCTCCTTCATAACCTTGCCAATAATCATTTACTTTGCCCAATGTGTCCTTCGAGGTTCGTTGGTTTGACATACTTCCCTTAACTTGAAGGCTTTGTATGATTTTTTTTGTTTTTTGTTTTTGAATTTTAATTTTGAAATTAAATTTTAGCTTTGCCAAATCAATGTCAATTTATCTCAGGACTCAATTTTTCAAATTAACATATCTATAACATGGCAACCCTAGTTACCGTACTAAACTCGGGAAGCATTTCTATTTGAGCAAGAACTGTTGCACTTCAGATAGGCACATACACATTACCTAGTCAAAGGTCTCATCGAGTTTAAATATTGTCGATCTCATATGTAAGCTTATTCAAACTATCTCCACTAATAGACTCTACCTACCAAGAGAGATCAACAGGTCTTTGATAGGCTTGAAATGAGGTCTATAAGGGACACGAGTTAAATGAAGACCATTTGTAAGTTGGAGCCGTTGTGACACTACGGGTAAACGCTCACACTACAAATTTCTTATTTAGAGAGTGGAAAGCATGAAAAGATAGAGCTTCTATTCCTTACATGAATCTTGATCTTGATTAGGACAGTCTTTGCCTTTGTAAAAAGTTTAGTACCCATATTCGTTTCCGCTTCTTCTTTTCCCTTTTCTTTCTCTTTCTTTTTTTTTTCACTTTTTGTTTCTTTTTTAGCTTCTTTATCATTTTGTCCTTCTTTCCTGTGAGACTGTCAAGTATAAGGCCTTCAAGAACTAGATGAACTTTCTCCTACCTCTCTGATTTTGGTTGGGTTGGACCAATTTAAGTCAAACTATCTTTGCCTTCTACTGCTTTAGGTAAAGAAAAACTCGGTTGGCTTTCTGGACTGCCATTTATATTTTCTTTTCCTTTTGATTTTGCACAAACCAAGGACCCATTTTTTCTTTTTTCTTTTTTTTTCTTTTTCTCTCTTTCTATTTTCCTTTTCTTTTAATCTTTTTCTTTTTGTTTTGTTGTTTTTTTTATGTTGGGTCTTAGCTCCAAAAGAATTGTCTCGCTTGCACCATTTTATACTTTTTTTTATGGATGAGTGGCGTAGAGTGAGTCTTATTTCAACAAGGATAAATCATTTGTTATCGTAATTTTATCTTAATAAATTGGAGATATTAGGTCTAATATCAGGTAAACTTCAACTACCCTTATGGTCTTAGAAACTTCAACTATCCATATTGTCTTGACTATGCATACCTTTCTTTTATCTTCTTGCCTCTTCCCCTTAGTGATCATTAGATTTGTCAAAAGTGTAACAATAGCTCAAGGTAGATCATTAGGCTTATAAGTCAATAAAGAGAAAGCTAAAATCTAATAAAGGTTCAAATGGACAACTAGAGATTGATATTTAATTGGGTGGATTCTAGTTGTTGGCTTACCAAACAATGCCTAGATCATCTAGGCCCTAAAATAAGCAGAGTTTAATCTCTCCTTGAAAGTCCATCAAAGCATGTTCTAAGACTAACTAGGATCTAGACAAAGGTTATCATGCAGGAGCCCTCTCTAAGTAAGTATGCACAACTCAATGCTATAGAATAATTCTCTCACCTAGTAAAGTCATTCAAATTATAATGCATAGATATACTAATTTAAAAATATCAAGCTAGATTCGTCATTGGTTGAGCACCATAATGAATAAAGACCATGAAAAATTTGATGAAAATAATTTATTCAAACAAAAATAATTTGAAAAATATAATTATTCCAATTAAATATCAAAGAAAGCAAAATAAATAGAGCAACACTCCAAGCTAAGGGAAGTTTAGTTGAATAAAATTTCCCCTCATTCTGCATCTTTGACATTCCAGTCTTGAAAGATAAAATCTTCCTCCACTCCTCCTCCTACCATGAAGGTTGCTGGCAGAGGTATTCCTCCAAATTTAGGCAAAGGATTGCTCTTGGTATTGGGCTTATCAGGCTCAGGCAACTTTTCACTATCAATTAAATTCTGGATCTCATGCCTCAACTTCATACAGCTGTTCGTTTCTTGTCCAAGCCTTAGATGAAATTGGCAAATGCCTTAGTATCAAAGTTAGGTGGAAGATGATTAGGAAAAAGATGAGGAGTCAAGAGTTATAACAATCCCTTCTTTTATAGCTTATTGAGAACCCAAGATAGCCGCTTCCCCAATTTTGAAAACTGCCTATTCCTCCTTGACCAGTGGCATTAACATCAGTTTTCTTTTGTGCACTTTGATTGCTAGGCTGATAATTTCATTTTGAGGAAAAATGGTTCTTCTCTCTTTCCCACTCTTCTTTTTGCAATCCCGCTTGGAGAAGATCTCTAAAATCCTTTATAAGGGTGTGAGACAGCCTGTCACGGAGATTGGGCAGGACACCTCTGACTATCATCCTAATTTGGTCCGACTCATCAGGCCTCCTTTTGAGAAGTGCTGCCTTATTTCTCCACCTTTTTACATAATCAATAAAGTTCTCATTTGGTTTTTGCCTAATGGTCTCCACCTCAATCAAGGTAACTTCCATCTCGACATTGTACCCATACTGTTGAATGAAAGCTTTGTACATCATATCCTAATCTTTTTAGGTACTTTCTTCTAAGGTGTTGAACCAGTTTTGGACAACAGGGTCCAATGAGAGCATGAAATACCTTAGAGTTTGAGCCTTAGTAGCTCTGGCAGACTGCATAGCAGTGATGTACTGCTTCACATGGAGATGAGGGTTTTCAGTTCCATTGAATTTGGCAAAAGGAAGGCATCTTGAACTTGTATGGGACCTCCTCGTCTAGCTTGAACAACTTGTCGACCTCAGGCATCTCTTTGGTTTTCAGCTTCTTTTCAAACTTCGTTTCCAGGTCAGCGATCAACTTCTCAATATCTAAAGTTTTAGTCTTTTCCACGCCTAATCTTTCAACAACCTTTAGCTCCTTCTTCTTATCTTGAAGATCTTGAAAGTATTGAGCCCAGTCAACATCATCATCAACGACTACCTTATCATCATCAAAAGCTACTTCACCTACTTTAGCCTTTCCCTTGTCTTTCTTGGTGCTTGCGGATGCTTCAGTACTGCTTCCAAACATTGTAGCCATTTGACTCTTTATGATCTCAGCTAAGGTCCCTTTTAATTCTTTCATCTTGACTTCAAAGGCATCATCTAACATTTTTTGAATCTGCCTAGGTTCCATTGCTTTTGGTGAGAAGCTAATTGAATTGTTGCTGGAATCTTTATCACCGACGTAGGTTGGATTATCGTAGGCTTTTGAACTATTATAATCCAGGGTTGTGATCCAGAAAGGATCAATGATATGAGATGCAAATGTATGTATGCATGTATGCATAAACAACAAACAAATATAGGTAGAATGTCCCTTCCAACCTTATAACTTCCACACACGAATGACGAGTCTCTTTTCCTAGGTATATGGTTAACAAAATACCAATATGGGGTATCTTGTTTTCAAATAATTCCCTTGGACGTTTCAACCAATAGTTATATTTTCAAATATGGAAATTAGTTCATGATAATTCCCGTTAATTAGGTTTTAATCCATCCAATCAACTAAAGCAGCTTTTATGCTATATTGGATTAAAACTAAATTAAGAGATTTATTATAAATAGATTTCTCACTTGAAAAGGTAACTGATGATTCATGCCAAAAATAAGCCCATGATTAATAATTCTTAGTATAAACTAGGCTCATAATTAATTTTTGATATTTTTATAATTGACCTAAATATTCGTAAGCTCTTTTAAAAAGGTTATGAAAATAATTTTTTTTCTAAGCCCATTGTAAAAAATTTTTAGAAAAAATGGATTTTGGGCTTTGTATTTGGGTTATGAGAAAAGAAATTTTGATTTATTTTTAGAAAAGTTTTATGTCCAAAGACCATTTAAAAAATTTTGAAAATAGTTTTGGTCGTTTGGATTTAGATGAAAAAATTATTTGAGCTCACAATGTAATTAGGTCATATTAGAAAACGAGCAAACCAAATAAGCCATTATTTAAACCAAGATAAATTAACCATAGCCAAACAACAAGCAATTGGGATAAGAACCTAAGGAAAGTAACTATGCCAATTACATAAGTTTAAGTCTTTGGGTTGAAAGGTTTAGGCTCCCATAGCAAGTATATACCAAAAGGTACAAGGCTATGAGTGGATATGCCATGCTCGATCTCCATACCTTGAGTGAAAGTATGGTATCCCTTATATAACACAACACGGATAACACGGGCATTCTAAGTCACACACACGATGCAATCTAAATGATGTAATGGACAATATCACGATAAGAAAGAATAGAATAATATAAAGACCAATAAAATCAACTCCGCTTATCCCCATTGAAGTCGCCACTGTGAGCATGAATTTTTGCCTTCACTCCCACGTAGAATAGTTCTTACGACTTCGGCACTGTTAGGCTCAGGGGCCTTAGATAACACGGACCTAAACCCGAAAAAAATGGAGTAGCCACCCGGATGGGCTGGAAAAAAGAAAGGGGAGGATGACTCGATTCCTAAGGAATCCCCAACCCCCTATTGGGTTTAAAAAGTTGAGTACATGTGGGGAAGGTGAGAATGACCCAGCATCTCCACAATGCCCGGTTCATTGGAACCGGCCTCCTTTTCAGGTCTTAATATTATAAAATTCTTAAATATAATGACATTATCCATACCACATGCAATCATAAGAATAAATAAATACTTTATTAAAAATCATAGTAATGTTTAAAACAAATAAATGGACACCCATCCAAGGATGGAAATATGTCCTTACATTGTCCAATGTCTAAAAGTAAATAGGATACCCACCAAAAGGTGAAAACGTATCCTTTATATTAATCCCAAAAAATAAAAATAATTTAAATTACATGAAACTTATTTGATGAGGTACCCACAAGGTGAAAACATACCTCTTACATAATAAAAATAAAGTAAACTAATAAGAGACATTCATCATGAAAGTAAACCATTCATTATAAGCCAAATAAAGATCAAGATATGAAGATGTAAACTAAGTGTGTAAAGTAGGATTCAAATAACAATTAGAGACTAAATATACAAACTAGGGTTTTATGAATCATGGTTTAGGAAACTAGGGTTTATGGTTTTAAATTATTAGAATTAAGGTTTGGACTTAAATTCAGGAATTGAGCCATTAGAATTAGGGTTTTAGGTTTTGAGGCCTTGGTTTTGGAAATTATAGTTTAAGAGTTTTAAGACTTCTTGATTAGGGTTTGGGAGAATTGGGTTTTGATACTTTGGGAACAAATTAGGGTTTTCTCAGATTTTTTTACTAGGTTACAGTTTTTGTGTTTTGGGTAGAATAATTTGAAGGTAGGATTATTGGATGACAAGTTTTAAAAGAGTTTAGGGTTTTAATTTATTATTTTAGACAAAAGTGATTTAGGAAAATAAATTAGGTTTTAGAAAAATGGTTAGGGTTTTGGGATTTGATGAAATAGTGTAAGGTTTTGGACAAAAATAGTTTAGGGCATTGAGTTTTAACAAAATAAGTTGGGGTTTTTGGGATTATTTAGCTACTGGAACGTTAGGGTTTAAGAGTTTTTAGGAATTAGATGAGGTTTTAAGGATTTAATGAATTAAGGTTTTGATTTATAAATCATATAATTCAGATTTAACAACTTTATGCTACTAAAAAAAATTAATATCAAAACATATCAACAAAACATTTAAAAGGAAGCATGTTTTGGCTACTGTGAATACAAGAAATTATTGATTAAGATCAAACCTTCGTTGTTGGTTCCACAACAATTTCACTATTGGAATTCTGAGAAAACCTTAATCAAGACAACACAGCTTTGTTGCCTTGTGGATGGAAGTGTTCTTCTTGTTCTTGGCTGCTTTAGGTTGCTTCAAGGTTTAAAAGTCCAATTTGAATGCTTGATTAATTTTGGCAATCCCCAATCCGTGTTTTTAAGACTAATGTTTTTAGAATTTTTAAGTGAAACCTAATATCTTTAAGAAGTTCAAACTATTTAGGAAATTTATTCGTGCTTTTGAGTAAAAATAGAATTTTGGCACAAATCGGCCAATGTGTTGGCACAGGCTATTGGGACTCGAGAAACGGGCGAGCAACGAGGTTGGGAATTAGGCAAGCGCCTGCAAGGCACTGCCAATTCATCGCAGCATGCAGCTGTGGTGAATTGGGACAGGCCAATTCGTTGCAACTGGCAAGTGCAGTGAATTGGCCTAGACCAATTTGCCACAGGTTACGCCTACTGCGAATTGCCTTGCCATGTGTCGCTCACCGATTAGTCCATCCAATTTTTTATTTTATTATTTTATATATATTTTTTAGAAAAACAAATAAAATGAATAATAAATAATAAAATAAATATTAAATAAAATAAAATAAATAATAAATAACACAAAAATTATTTTAAACTTATTTTAAAATTTTGAATTGGACTTGGTAAAAAATTAAGGGTCTACACCTTGGTATTCAATATAAATCATTTGCATCCAAACACTCAAAGGTATGAAATTTTGGGTATTCTTCAATTCCATAGCTCATAAGAAGTTTTGTTTATCTAAGGTCTTTTCTAAAATGATTTGAAATATAATATACGGTATTAACAACTTTTACCCAAAAGTAAGAAAGTAAATCATACTCGTTGAGCATTGTCCTAGCCATTTCAACCAATGTTCTATTTTTCCTTTCAACCATACCATTCTGTTACGGTGTTCTAGGAGCCAAAAATATGTGTGGACTACCAAACTCATTGCAAAAATTTTCAAAGTTCTCATTTTTAAATTCTTTGCCATGATCACTTCTAATAGATGTGATTACATAGCCTTTTTCATTTTGAATTCTTTTTGCAAAAAATTTAAAATGATTGAAAGCTTCATTCTTTTGAGCTAGGAAATTAACCCATGTAAACCTTGAGTAATCATCAATAAGTACAAATGCATATAACTTGCCACCTAAGCTTGCGACTCTATTTAGTCCAAACAAATCCAAGTAAATGAATTCTAGGGTTCTAGAAGTGCTTACAACATTTTTATATTTAAATGGACTTTTATTTTGTTTACCATATTGACAAGGTTCACAAATTCTATCTTTATCAAATTTTACTTTAGATAGACCATCAATTAGTTCTTCTTTACTAATGTATTGTAAGTGATCCATACTAGCATGTCTTAGTCTTCTATGCTATAGCAAAGCATCATTACTTATGGTAATTAAACATTCAAATGCATTATTGGAATGTAAGTCAATTTTATAAGTATTTCTAATTCTAGCTCCTTTGAATACAAGTTCAATATTTGAATTGGTAACTTTGCATCCTGTAGAGTCAAAACTTACATTATATCCTTTATCACATAATCGACTTACACTAAGCAAATTATGTTTCAACCTATCATCAAGCCATACAATTTCAATCAAATTTTTTCCAAGCATGCCAATGGAACCTGTGCCTATTATTTTACCTTTAGCATTATTAACAAAAGTTGCATTACCCCCATGCTTGTAAGTGAGTGTTGTAAAAAGCTTTGCATTACCTGTCATATGCCTTGAGCATCTACTATCCACAAGCCAAACATTTTTATTGATAGTGGACCTTAGACATACCTACAAAAAATATGATCTATCTTCTTTTAGGTACAAAAATGAAGTTGGGCCCTTGGGGGTTAGTAGTAGAAGGATCGTCTAATTTAAGATGAACCTTCCTAAAATAGCAAAAATTGTTTTTATGTCCAAATTTCATAAGTGCATTCATACAAGGTTTTATACTTATGGACTTTCTTATTGAGATTCAATGAACTATGTACACAATTGCAAATATGAGTTGAGTGAAATTGTTTTTGATTATTTTCATGTTTATATGCATTTCTAGTATAAATGTATCCATGATTTGCTTTTGGAACTTTTGTTCTAGAGCCTTGTGAACCTAAGATAATCCTTTTAGGATTTTTAGGCTTGGCTTGTGCATTTGTATTCTTCACAACATCAACACTAGATGTTTGTGTTATAGAAGCTTTGACAAATATTGGTGCATTAGGTGAAGCCTTAGATGAACCAATGAACCCTAAACCATGTTTCAAGGAGGGTGACCTTTAATTATCAATTAATGTATCTAAGGCCTCTTTTCCCTTGTGAAAATTTGAAATTAATTCTTTTAACTCATTTATTTCATCCTTCACTATTTTATTTTCTTTGATCACATTTTCTAAGCTATATGAATTTTTAGTCATTTCATCAATTAATTTTAATAATTTTTCATTTGAGGTCTTCAATTCTACTTTAGAGTTTTTCAAAGAAACAAAATCCTTTTCTAACTTGGAACATTTATCTTATAAAATTTCATCTTAGAGAAATACTTTTCTGCTATAAGATTCATATGTTCAATCAATTCATTATCCTCTAAAGCATCATCAACATCATCATCAACATCATCATCATATGCAATCAAGTTCAAAGATTGATACTTACCTCATTGGAGTCATTATCATCCTCAATAGCCATGAGACATAGATTAGCAATTCTTTCATCTTTTTCCTCTTCTTCTTCACTTAAGCAATTATCATCCCATGTAACTTTGAGTGATTTCTTCTTTTCGTTATCCCACTTCTTTTTGTTCTTCAACTTGAAGCAATCCAATTTGATGTGATCGGATTTGCCACATTCATAACATTTTACTTAACTCTTTTTATCTTTATCTTTAAAGGAGGATTTAGGAAATGTACCTTTGTTATCTTGTATTCTTCTCTTTCTCTTCCAATCACTTATTTTGTTAAAAAGCATTGCCATTTCTTCTTCATTGTCACTATCTTCATCACTTGAGCTCTCAGCTTTTTTTATTGTCTTGAGAGCTATTACTTTCCTTTTCTCTTTCTCACCTTGTTCTTCTTCCTTTTCAGTGTGTAGTTCAAAAGTGAGTAGCTTTCCTATAAGCTCATCGGTTCTCAAGGTGCTAAGGTCATGAACCTCTTCAATAGAAGAAACTTTTGACTCAAAGCTTTTCTTTGCTCAAAGTACTTCAAGATTTTGCTATTGATATCACCTTGATCATATATCTTGCCATATTTCTTTAATTCATTGACAATGGCATGCAAGCGATTTGTCATGTCGGTGACATTTTCATCGGGCTTCATCTTGAATAACTCATACTCATGTACATGCATTTGCTTCTTGGTGAACCTCACTTGGGTAGTACCCTCATGATAATTCTCAAAAGTTTTTCAAATGCAATGTGCACAAGTGACATGTTGGACTCTCCCACCTTCTTCTCTTGATATTGAATTCATCAAGATGAAGGCTACCCTATTGTTCTTGAATTGATCCCTCTCATTGGCACTTGACCATTATAATTTACGAACAAGAACTTGGACACCATCAACTTTATGTGTAGGAAGTTTCCACTCATTTTCAACAAATTTCCAAAACTCAATTCATTAACTATCTAGGAACAAATACATCTTGTGTTTCCAATAAGAATAATCCATTCCATCAAAATAGGGTCGAAGGAATGAATTTAGGTTTCCATATGTAGAGGGAGTGGAGTTAGAGGTAGAGGTTGATGTAGAGGTGTTTGTTGGTGGAATGCTACCATTTTGGATCAAATTTCACAATTAAGTTTAAAGAAATTTACTAGGTCTGATACCAATTATTGTCCCAAACTAGCAACCAAGGGAGGGGGTGAATTGGTTTATTTAAGTAGTGATGATAAATTGAAAATTCAAAAGCAGGATGGAGAAGATGTAGAATAAGATTGAGTAGGGTAAAGAAGAAAGAACACAAAGAATTATAGTGGTTTGGATTTACCTCAATCCTAAGTCTACTTCCTTAACAACTTGTTAAGGTTTTACTATTCTTGAGTTTTTACATGCTTAACTCTAACTTGGTATTTTCACTAGCTCACACCGAACTGTTACAATGGATTGAGATCAATCCTCACAACTCTTACAAGAGTTTTCTCAGGCTCACTCTGACAACGTAAGTGTTTCCAAGCTCACACTCAAACTTTTAATGGTGTTTAATTCTCACAGCCAACTCTTCAAGTTTATAGGTTTTTGATTTTTAGATAAGAAAATGAAAAATGTTATTCAATGAAATTACAATCACAATCTTACTACTTTCTAACAAAAAGAATGAAGTTTAATGTTGTATTTATAGCCATTTAGCATGAAGTAGCTATTTGAGGTGGTTCCCACACTGTCTTCCACTAATTTTGTGGTTGACTCTTGATGTGCAGTCACTAAGCTCGATGAGCGGTCACACAGTTTAAAACTTCTCTATAACAGCTAAGTCCAATGGTTGAATTTTATTGTCTGACATAATCCAGCTTTTTGATGCTGCCGTGTCGTGCAGTCGCTTGACACCATGTTACCATTAAATTCAATTTACTTTGTCTATATGGCCAAATATCATTTGTCCATTGTATTTTGCACTAAGATTCAAATCTACAAGACTTGTACAGTTGCTCGGTTCACCTGGACAGTCACATAAGGCTTTGAGCATTAAGGAGGTACCGCGAGAGCTGACTGCTATCTCTTCTATTCCTTTAGGGTTTTTAGGTCTTTGTTATGTACAGTCGCTCAGGCATCTTGAGTGGTCGTATGAAGTTCTGGTTTCCTAACTTCACCGCTCACTGAGACCATGGTCCTTTATGTGAGTTTATGAATTTTTAGCTAGATTAAGTGTGGTCGCTCAGTGCTCGAGTACTATCATATGCCTATCTCGTGACCTTGCTTCAATGCTCATTGACAACACGAACTCTTCTATAGGATTTGTGCAGTTTGCTCGGTATATCTGTGCGTACGCACGGTTTTCTCATTTTGTTGCACATTCAACGTGGTATACTACTTTACTGCTTACTTAGCTTGGCAATTCTATATGAGCTGCTCTCTTCAACTCAGCGAGTCTATATGTGCTGTTCGGTTCTCTACAGCTTCAACATTTGCTTAGCTTGACACTTTTATCTGTGCTATTCAATTAGCTCGAAAAATCTATCTATGGCGTAGCTTAGTGGGTCGGGTAGCTTTTGTACAGTCGCTCAGTAGCTCGGGCAGTTATACAAAGGTGCTTGATTTTTTATCCCTGCATTACAAACTTGTTTGAAATTATTAGTACTTTATCAATTGTGATAACACAAGTGCAATTAATTTGCCCAAGAACCCCATTCAACATTCTAGGTCTAAGCATATAGACATTAAACATCATATTTTAAGGGATAATATTCAAAATCATAATATAGTTTTAGAATTTGTTGGAACTCAAAATAAACTTTTCATAAAACCTTTAAATAAAGAAACATTGACTTTATAAAAAAAAATATTGGTATGATTGATAGAAAATCTCTTGCATAATCATTCTTTAATTCTCCCAAAATCTATTTTGATCACATGCACTTGAAAAATTATCAAAAACATGTTTGTTCACTTTGTGTGGTCGTCCTACTATATCGAGCGGTCTCACATCATCTGCTCTTTCTTAAGCATGAGCTTAAAAACTAAACTATCTCCAGAGCTTCAACATATCTCTCTCTCAAACCGAGATTCAACATTTTTCTAGAGCGAGCACACAACAATTTGTACGGTCACCCAAATTGAAAATTTCAAAATTTTCTCGACCGTTATACATCACTGTGCATTGTGCGAGCGCGCAATGCTAAGAGAGCTCACCAAACCGAGCTAGCAGTCGAGTAACTAGTTGAGCAACCACACAACCTATATATCTGTCATTTTTTTGTGTTGGAAATTTAAAATTTTGTCCTAATTTGCCCCCAAACGGTACAAAATGGTTAGTTTTTCAAATTTTGTCTATAAATAACTTTATTTTG
The DNA here is from genome assembly GCA_947685225.1 of Garcia nutans. Lineage (NCBI taxonomy): Eukaryota > Viridiplantae > Streptophyta > Magnoliopsida > Malpighiales > Euphorbiaceae > Garcia > Garcia nutans. Next base: position 4,992,281 of record CANTUV010000003.1, on the reverse strand, counting down.
CACTAAAATACATTTTTACAAACTCAAAAAACACATATTCAAACAATCTTTCAAGAATTTAATAATCAAGAAAAAGACTTTGAAGGTTTTTCAAGGCTCATCAACAATTTGAAGTTCTTTGTTCAAAGCTTCATCAACAATCTATTTTCTCTACATTTCTTTCCATCTTCTACATTTCTATTTTCTTTTACTTTTGTTTTGTGATTGAGGATATGGCACCCAAAATAAAAAATAACCAAAAAGAAGACACAAGCAAAGGTAAAGGGATTGTTATTAGTGCACCCCAATCTCAAGCCAAACCTAAACATTTCACTAGAAAAAGTGTCCAATCACACAAGCCTAAATACAAAAATGACGATGAGAAATCAAGAGCTACATGCTCAAGAAAAAGTCCCTAGAACCAATTAAAATGCTTGTGGAAGGGATGCTCCTACCCTAAATATCCAAGGTGAAATATCCAACTACCTTAATAGAATTGGGTGGTGTAACACCCTTATACCCTATATACATACAATATATATTTTCAACATATGTAAAATATGCATGTATGGTACAAAAATGTCACAGACCAGTTTGATAAAAATTTTCACATTTCTAATTTAAAATTTCAAATACTAAATATATAAAATTAAAAAGTATATAAATATTCTTTACTTGTTATAGGAACCCAAACATTCTTTATAGTTTACAATACATAAAATCCAAAAAATGATATAATATGCATAATACCCAAAGTATACAATAACATAAAATATATATATGCTGTTGGCAGTGTTTCTGATTTTGATATCAACTCTACAAGTACAACCACAAGTCTAGAACCGACTTGGTCTAGAAGAACTCTTTGGCTCAGCCAAATCTACCCTGTCACCTGTGCGATGTAAACAATTGCTCTAAACCAAAAGCCCAGTGATACAAACTTGATAATAATAAAACACAAATGTAATGCCAATGCTCAATTCATATGGATATCACATCATTCCATTTTCTCATAATTTTCAAATATTTCAAAATCCACAATTTACATAAAAACAAACACAAGCATGGGCCCAAAGATAACTAATATGTTATTCAAATTCCAGAGTTACTATTTTGGTCTATAATGACACCATGTGTCTAGCCTTGAAGGCAAAATATCAATGTAATAGTCCAACTAGGTCTGAGCTTAGGACCTAGTCTTTTCACCCAGCCCAGTTTCAAGGACTTATTTATGAGGCTTACGACTTGGTCTTTTTACCTTAAAAATATTTTCACAATGACACCCAGCGTCTAGCCCGAAGGCCAATCACAGGTATGCCACCAAACACAGAACTCTAAAAATTGGATAACATACTAGGCACACAATTTATTCACATTTCTCATTATCAATCTCTTTTTCATTGTCACATAATCAAGCTAGGCACATTACCTTATTTTCTCATCTTTTTCTCACTTTTCTCATTTTTCTCATTTTTTTCATTTATATCAATATCAATTCATTTCATTATGTTTTCACATATCTCATTAAATTATGCTACATTTTTGCATTTACAACACATTACCCAATTACTTTGGGTATTTCCACATAATTCACATATTTATCACATTTAATGTAATCTAGCCAATACCAATGGCATTTTAACAATGCACTTAATACATACACAACAAATGACATTACCCAAACACTTTGGGTCATTTTGAAAAAAGTATTGACTTTATGTGTTATAGATATTATATATATATATCACATATATATATATTCCACTTTTTCATTTAAAATCTCTTCATTTTTCATTTAAAATTATTAATTTAATTTATTCTATTAAATTATATATTTATTTTATCAAATTTTCAAAAGTTAAAAATTTTCAAAAATTTGAAATATTACAATTCTTTCCCCCTAAAATAAATTTCATCCTCGAAATTACCTGCTCTCAAGTTTGGAACAATTGGGGATACTGACTCTGCATTGTCTGCTCACTCTCCCATGTCGCCTCCTCAGTGGTATGATTCCTCCAAAAGACTTTCACAAGTGGCACCCTCTTATTGCTCAATTCTTTAACCTCTTATGCCAAAATCGCCACGGGTTCTTCTTCATAAGTCAGATCTGGACTCACCTCAATGGACTCACTTGACAAGATATGAGATAGGTCAGATTTATATCTCCGAAGCATCGAGACATGAAAGACATTATATATTCGATCCAACTCAGGCGGCAAAGCCAGCCTATAGGCCATTGGTCCAACTCTTTCCAGTACTTCAAAAGGTCCTATGAAACGAGGACTCACCTTTCCTTTGCGACCAAATCTTAAAATTTTCTTCCAAGGAGACACCTTCAAAAACACTTTATCTCCCACACTGAACTCTATGTCTCTTCTATTTAAAATTTGAATATAATTTTTGTCGGTCTGAAGCCGCTTTCAGCTGATCTCAAATCAATTTCACTTTCTTTTCTGTTTCTTTAATCAAATCAGGACCGACCAATTTACCATCTCCAACCTCATCCCAACACAAAGGTGTCCTGCATCTCCTGCCATACAAGGCCTCATAAGGTGTCATCCTAATATTCGACTGATGGCTATTGTTATATGCAAACTCAATCAGTGGTAAGAAACTATCCCAGCTCCCAGTGAAATCAATGATATAACTCCTCAACATATCCTCTAAAATCTGTATCACTCTCTTTGAGTGCCCATTTGTCTGAGGATGGAAAGCAGTACTAAAATATAACTGAGAACCCAATGCATCATGCAAACCCCTCCAAAACCTCGATGTAAAGCAAGGATCTTGGTCTGACACTAAAGAAACTGGGACTCCATGTAACCTCACTATCTCACTGATATACAGATCAGCCAATCTCTCAAGTGAGTAATCCATCCGAATTGGAAGAAAATGAGCGGTCTTTATCATCCGATCAATTATCATCCAGATTGCATCATGCTTCTTCTGGGTCAAAGGTAGTCCAGGGTCAAAGGTAGTCCAGCCACAAAGGTAGTCCAACCACAATTATCACTCGCTCCCATTTCCACTCTAGCACTGATAAAGGTTGGAGCAAACCTGAAGGAACTTGGTGCTCAGCCATCACTCTCTGGAAAGTGAGACATCTGGATACAAACCCTGCTATGTCCCTCTTCATACCTGACCACCAATAATTTCACTTCAAGTCCTGATACATCTTGGTACTCCCAGGGTGCATAGCATAAAGTGACTGATGTGCTTCCTCTAATATCATCCTTTTCAATTTCGCATCATCAGGAATATACAACCTATCCATGTACCATAGACTGCCATCATCCCTCATATAAAAGTGTCAACTCTCCCCATTCTGACAAACCAACACAATCTTCTAGATTCTCTCATCTGCCAATTGAGCCTTCCTAATATAATCCAACAAGATTGGCCTCAACTGCAACTGAGCCAACAAAGCACCATCATCACAAGACTCAAATATGGCATGCAACGCTCTCAACTCAATAAGCAATGAGAGCGAATAAGCAGTCAAACCTGCCAAAGACTTTCTACTCAAGGCATCAGCAACAACATTTGCCTTGCAAGGATGATAATCAATCAAACAGTCATAGTCTTTAATCAACTCTAACCATCATCTCTGCTGAAGATTCAACTCTCTCTGAACATCCAGATACTTCAAACTCTTATGATCAATATAAATTAAGCATTTCTCCACATATAAGTAATGCCGCCAAATCTTCAATGCAAAAACTATAGCTGCTAATTCCAAATCATGCATCAGATAATTCAGCTCATGTGGCTTCAACTGTTGAGAGGCATTAGCAATGACTCTACCCTCCTGCATTAGAACACAACCTAAACCACTATGTGAAGCATCACTATAAATCACATGAGGTTTACCTTCCACAGGCAGCGTAAGGATAGGTGCCTGAGTCAACATCTCCCTCAGCTGCTCAAAACTCACCTGACACCGATCTGTCCACACAAATCTAACTCCTTTTCGAAGCAATCTAGTGAGTGAGTCGTGCAGCTATCATAGAAAAACCCTTCACAAACCGATGATAATAGCTTGCCAAAAACTTCTAACCTCTGTCATAGTCTTCGGTCGACTCCAATTCAAGATAGCCTTAACCTTACTCAAATCAACTCTAATACCCTCTGCTGAAACCATATGACTTAGAAAAGCTACATGATCGAGCCAGAACTCACACTTAGACAGCTTAGCATACAACTGCTTCTCTCTCAGAGTCTACAATATAATCGTCAATTGCCTATCATGATCCTCCTCATTATGGGAAAACACCAAAATGTCATCAATGAAGACCACCACAAACTGATCTAAATATGGTTTGAACACCCTGTTCATCAGATCCATAAAAGCTGCTGATGCATTCGTCAATCCAAAGGGCATCACCAGAAACTCATAATGCCCATACCGCGTGCGAAAAGCTGTCTTGGGTACATCCATATCTCTGACTCTCAACTGATGGTACCCTAATCTCAGATCAATCTTAGAGAATACTGCTGCTCCCTTCAACTGATCAAAGAGATTATCTATCTGAGGTAATGGATACTTATTCTTGATGCTCACCTTATTCAACTGCCTATAATCAATATATAATCTCAAGGTGCCATCCTTCTTCTTCACAAACAAAACAGGTGCTCCCCACGGAGACACACTAGGGTGAATGAACCCTTTATCTAACAACTCCTGCAACTGCACCTTTAAATCTCTCAACTCAGTAGGTGCCATACGATAAGAAGTATTAGAGATAAGAGTGGTACAAAGCAATAAATCAATACCAAACTCCATCTCTCTCTCATGAGGTACCCCTAGCAACTCGTTAGGAAAGACATCTAGAAACTTGGCAACTGTAGGTATACTGTCAAGCTGGGACCCCACTACTCTAGTATCTACTACATGAGCAAGATATGCCTCACATCCCTTCCGAATCATCCTCCTAGCAGAAATAGCTGAAATAAACATGGATGAAAGATACCTCTGCTCATTAGATACCATCACATCCCTACCATCACATGTTCTTAGAGTAATACATTTCTTCTAACAATCTACCACCACCCCATGCCTCGATAACCAATCCATGCCTAAAATCAGATCATATTCCCTGAAAGGCATCTCAATCAGGTTGCCAAGAAATTCCTCATCCTGAACAACAACTGGGCTATCTCGATGCACCCTGCTCACGACAATACTGTGCCCTAAATGATTTGTGGCCAAAACATCAAATCCTAAGGACTAAGAATACAAATCACTCATAGGCAAGATGGATGCACTGATGTAAGAATGAGTCAACCCAGGGTCTAATAATGCAAGAATTGAAGTACCAAATAAAGTAAAAAATACCAGCAATAACGGCTGAAGCATCCGGCTGCCTCTACATCACATAAATCTGTTGTGATGGCCCTGCCTCATCAGATCTACCTTCGACTGTAGAACCTCCTCTCTGACCAGTCCAAGATCGACCACCTCTACCAAAACCTCTGCCACCTTGACCCCCTCTGACACTGGGTCAAGAAGCTACAGTATCTATCTGTCTATCCTTTGGCGGCTCCGGACAATCTCTGGTAAAATGGTCTGGCTGCCCACATCTAAAATACACTCCTGAAGAACCTCTCCTTCAGCAGACACCTCCGTGTGCTTTACCATAATGAACACAAGTAGGTGGAGCAGGCCTCTGAGCCACTGGAGTCGGAGCACTAGCCACTGAAACTACAGGTCTCTGTCTCTGTCTCTGCTGCTGTACTGACCTGCCAACTAACTCTGGCTCCTACTAAACCTCTGAAAATATTCCTTTTGGCCTCTCTTCACTAATGAAGACCCTGTCTCACTCTGGGATCTTCTAGCTCTGGTCTCCTCAACCCTGGTAGCTGATGCAAGACTCTATGCACTCTCTACACTCCTGGCAGCTGTAACCAACTGAGAAAAATCTTGATACCCAGAGCTTGCTATGATACACATGATAGAGGGTCTCAGTCCCTCCTCAAATCTCCTGCACTTGTCAATCTCGAAATGATCTCACCAGCATAATGACTCAACAGGATAAACTCGATCTCATACTCTGTCACTGTCCTGGTATCCTGTCTCAGACTCAGGAACTCCATCTTCTTTGCATCCTTAAACTCCCTTGGAGTATACTTTTGCTCAAATTCCCAAAAAACAATTATCATAAGTCAGAACTGGTGGATCAACTAAAGCATGTGGAACCGCCTTCCACCACTTATAGGCATCCCTCTGCAACAGAGATCTAGCATAATCAAACTTCTCTTCTGGACTTTCCTGTAGCTAGATAAACACTCTTTGGACCCTGCCTAGCCATTGCTATGCTACAGCAGGGTTTGTAGTACCAACGAAGTCCTCAGCTCTTAACTTTCTCAGCTTATCATACTTCCTCACCGGTAACTGCGGCTGCAGTGGCGGCAGCTGCTGAATAGGAGCCTACCTTAACTACTCTACCATATGCCGTACCCAGCCAGGCAAAATCTCATCAGCTGCTGGTCTCATAGGCACAAAAACAGACATCTCATCGGTAGACACAACTCTAGCTCTATCTCTACCCTCATCAGGAGCCACACTCTTTGCACTACCCTCTGCAGACTGATGCGACCGAGATGCCATAACTACCTATATCTGTAAACATAGTAGAAATTACTATATCAAAGATCAGAAATTGCCAGTGCCAATGCATGTATTACAATTGAAAACTATTTTCAAATCCCCCATTTTCTCTCTCTATCAACCCACCTAGGTCGAGAACCTCAAACCTAGGCTCTGATACAAAAATAAATATAACACCCTTATACCCTATAGACGTACAATACATATTTTCGGCATATGTAAAATACGCATATACGGTACAAAAATATCACAGACCGATTTAATAAAAATTTTCACATTTCTGATTTAAAATTTTAAATGCTAAATATGAAAAATTAAATAGTATATAAATATTATTTACTTGTTATAGGAGCCCAAACATTCTTTATAGTTTACAATAAATAAAATCCAAAAACATGATATAATATGCATAATATCCAAAGTATACAATAACATAAAATATATACATGCTGCTGACAGTGTTTCTGATTTTGATATCAACTCTACAAGCACAACCATAAGTCTAGACCCGACCTGGACTAGAAGAACTCTCTGGCTCAGCCGAATCTACCCTGTCACCTACACGATGTAAACAATTGCGCTAAGCCAAAAGCCTAGCAATACAAACTTTATAACAATAAAACTCAAATGTAATGCCAATGCTCAATACATATGGATATCACATCATTCCATTTTCTCATACTTTTCAAATATTTCACAATCCACAATTTACATAAAAACAAACACAAGCATGGGCCTAAAGATAACTAATATGTTATTCAAATTTCAGAGTTATTATTTTGGTCTATAATGACACCATGTGTCTAGCCCCGAAGACAAAATATCAATGTAATCGTCTAACTAGGTATGAGCTTACGACCTGGTCTTTTCACCTAGTCCAGTTTTAAGGGCTTGTTTCTGAGGCTTATGACCTGGTCTTTTCACCTTAAAAATATTTTCACAGTGATGCCCAGCATCTAGCCCGAAGGCCAATCACAGGCATTCCACCAAACACAGAACTCTGAAAATTGGATAACATACTAGGCACACAATTTTTCACATTTCGCATTATCAATCTCTTTCTTATTATCACATAATCAAGCTAGGCGCATTATCTTATATTCTCATCTTTTTCTCACTTTTCTCAATTTTCTCATTTATATCGATATCAATTCATTTCACAATGTTTTCACATATCTCATTACATTATACAACATTTTTTCATTTACAACACAGTACCCAATTACTTTGTGTATTTCCACATAATTCACATATTAATCACATTTAATGTAATCTAGCCAATACCAATGGCTTTTTAACAATGCACTTAATACATACACAACAAATAGCATTACCCAAACACTTTGGGTTATTTTCACATAATACACATATTTCACATTTTACACAATTTAGCCATTATCAATGGCTTTTCACAATGCATTTAACACATATATGACATTACAAATGTCATAGCATATTATTCATACATAACCAATGTATCAAGTAGCTTAACATATTTTTCAACCAAAATGTGTTAAGCCCAAATGTCATGCAAACATAACCAATGTATTCAAAGTTTGTACTTACCTCAAACAGTAACCAAAACAAGCTTAAAACAACCTCCAATCCTATCCTTCCAACTTGCCCTTCACTACTTGGATGAAGCAAATCAACCTTCCTCAATGCCTAAACCAAATGTGATAACAAATAATCATTTAGTATCACATTTAATGGCATCTCCAATATTGAACCATTAATAAACCTCATCCAAGAAAAAATCCCAAAAGTTAAGGCTAACCTCACTTTAACTTTGGATCCTCATACTAGGCCATTCATTTTAATATATTAAGTTTATTTATATTATTAGAAACATATTTTAATACATTTAAATCATTTACATTACAAAAACACCCTCTTATACACAAAACCCTAAAATGGCATAACCTTCCCCCATTGAATGTTTTCTTTTCCAACACAATCCATTAATTATTTAAGTTATATTCATCACTTATATCACCAAACAAAAAGATTTAACAAATAAAATTATACAATTCAATAACTTTGGAAAACTCATTTTCCAAAACCGTAAATCACACTTCCATTCTCAAACTCCAACCAAACACAACCAAATCCAATATTTGACTTTAAAATACTTGTTTAAGCACCAAAACAACTCATTTAGAACCATTTGCACAATTGAAAACCATTATTTCTCAAACCCTAAAAGTCCATAATCCTAAATTCTCTCTCTTCACCATTCTTTATCCAAATTCAACCATTTCTTCAATCCAACCTTAAAATCATTAATAACTACCCAAAATAACTTCATACACCAATTCCAACAATTATAACATACTACTTGAAAAATCCAAAACTCACATATTCAAAATTTCTATGGAAATCCAAAGAACAAACTAAAGAACTTACTTTTCCAAGTGGAAATCACTAAAAATCCTCTTTGAACCTTTGAAATTCTTCAATTCTTGGAGGTAAGAAGAAGAAATCCTTGAGCTTTCTCCTATGGTGGCTCGGTCAAAAAGAAGAAGAAGAAGAAGAAGACTATTTTTTTTAATTTCTCTTTCCTTTCATCTTTTAATTATAACCATATATATATTTTTTATAATAATTTAATAATTAATTATTTATTTATTTATGAAATAAATTAAAAGACTAAAAATCCATCATCCATTCAAAAATAATTTATTTTTGAATTATTTTATTAATTTTAAATTTCTATAATTTATTTATAAAAATGCCATTGGACTTTGACTTTATTTTTAAAAAAGTATTGACTTTATATGTTATGTATATTTTACATTTATATCACATATATATTCCACTTTTTTCATTTAAAATCTCTTCATTTTTCATTTAAAATCATTAATTTAATTTATCTTGCTAAATTATAATTTATTTTATCAAATTTTCAAAAAATTAAAATTTTTTAAAAATTTAGGATATTACAGGTGGAGACATTTTGCATTTCCTAATGATTTAGGTTTTCCTGGCCTCTCAATGAAATTTATAATGTCTCTAAGGGTAGAAAAGAACCACAATGCACCTATAGGATTTTATGGAGTTTATTTTAGGCTTTTTGACCAAGACTTTGCTCTTTCCTTATAAGAATTTGGTGAAGTTTGGGGATTCCAAATGCATGGAGCCTTCTCCTACAATGATAGGGTTTTTTCTTTAAAAAAAATTCATCTTTTTAGAGTGAACTATCCATTGAAACCCAATACAATAATAGGTCTTCAAAAGTCATACACTTTAGAACCCTTCTTGATTGGCTCTTATATAGAATCATCACTTAAACCATTCACCAAAGAAGTGATGGAAATGAGAAGGTCACTTAACGTGACTTATTTTTCTTGTATGCTATTGTGCATAATGAGCCAATTCAAAGTGCTAGGTTTCTTATAGACGCCTTTATACATCATGGAAAGTATAAGGCATGAACCTTCTTTCTATCCTCTCAAATTACCCAAATTTCTAGAAACTTAGGTTTCCTAACCCCTAAAAATCTTGCAACCCTAAGTGATTCCCTTGATCCAGCCGCAAACTCCATAAACCTACACTACCTTGAGCATGCTAGATGTATTCAAGAGGTTGATGATCACTATGAGTATACATTTGGTAGCAAGGGAGTTATCCAAAGGGAAAGGAAGAGACCTAGGTACCACATTATGAAAGAAGAAGGTGAACCTATCCATGTTGAAGTTAAGCACCACCTTAGATGTTCCAAACCCACCAAAGAAAAAGGTGAATCATCCAAAACTCTCAAAACTTATCCTTAAAGCCATATCTTCTTTCCAAAAATAATTTAATCATTTTAAGAAGGATGTCACAAAGAGAATTACAAAACTCAACAAAAAGATTAATCTCATTTCCTACATTCAACATGACATATATGACTTACAAGGGAAATTTGAACTTCCTCAATATGAGTTAAGTGAATGGGATGTGAGTGACCATATTGAAAGTTCTTATGAAGGATCCTCACCATCCTTAGATGACTCCTCTCCAACTCCTTTTCTCGGTGATGATGATGAAAGAACTCCAACTCATCCTCCACCATCAAGAAAAGGAAAAGAAAAAGTTGTAGATTAATCATTTTTTTGTATTTTCTTTCTCTTATTTGGTATCGGATTTATTTTTATCTTGTATTCATATTTATCATTAATAATTTTATTTTGTTGAAAATTCTCTTATTTTTTTTGCCCTTGTCAAAAAGAGAGAATTGTGATTGAATTTAATTGATTTAATTATAAAGGGGGAGAAATGAAAGGTGATTGAATTTAAATTTCTTTAATTGTCAAAATGGGAGATAAGTTTAAAAGGGGAGAAGAGAACTTGATTTTAAAAAAGGGAAGAAAAGACAATAAAATTTTTAGTGATCATGCATTAATAATTTGAGGAAGAGCAACTAAAATCAATAACCATTGTCATTGAACATTTGCATTTTGAATTATAATTGAAGCATGAACTTAATTACTTTTAGCTTAAATTCAATTTGATTGCCAAAGTCAAAAAGAGGGATATTGTTGAGATTGTTGGGCAATCAAAGTCTATTTTGATCATTGACAATCAAGTTGATTAAGTACTAATGATTTCAAACAAGTTTGTACTGCAGGGATAAAAAACTAAGTGCCTTTGTGTGACTGCTGAGCTACTAAGCCAATGCATAAAAGTTGCCTGAGCCATTGAGTTACACCACAAATAGATTTGCTGAGCTAACCGAACAACACAGATAAAAGTATCGAGCTAAGCAAATGCTGAAGCTGTAGAGAAATGAGCATTACATATAAACTCGCCGAGCTAAAGAGAGCAACTCATATAGAATTGCCGAGCTAAGCAAGCAGTGAGGTAGTATATCGAGTTGAATGTGTGATAGCCCAAGAAAATTGAGCGCGCACACAGATATATCAAGTAAACTACACAAATCTTATAGAAGAGTTTGCATTATCAATGAGTGATGAAGCAAAGTCCCGAGATAGGCATGCGATTGTACTCGAGCACCGAGTGACCGCACCAAATCGAGCTAAAAATTCATAAACTCATATAAAGATCACGGTCTCTATGAGCAGTGAAGTTAGGATGCTAGAAATTCATACGACCACCCAAGACGCTCGAGCAACAGCACATAAAAAAGACCTAAAAACCAAAAGCAATAGAAGAGATAGTGGTTAACTCTCTCAAAACCTCCTTAATGCTCAAAGCCTTGTGCAATTACCTAGATGAACCGAGCGACAACACAAGTCTGGTAGATTTGACTCTTAGCACCAAATACCTCAAATAAATAATATTTGGCCACATGGACGAATTACATTGAATTTAATGGTAACATGATGCCGAGAGACTGCACATCGAGTTGTGCGATTGCACGATAAGGCAGCATGGGCAAGTTGAATTCTATCAGACAATAAAATCTGACAATTGGAATTAGCTATTATAGAGAAGTTTTAAACTATGTGTTCACTTACCGAGCTGAGCAATCACACACCAAGGTTCAACCACCAAATTAGTGGAAGATAAGAACTAAACATGTGAGAACCACCTCAAAATGCTAGTTCAAGCTAAATGGCTATAAATACTACATTAAACTTCACTCTTATGGGTATAGAGTAGTAAGATTGTGATTGTATTTTCATTGAACAATATTTTTTATTTTCTTATCTAAAAATAAAAACCTATAAACATGGAGTGTTAGATGTGAACATTAAACACCATTAAAAGTTTGACTGTGAGCTTGGAAGCACTTAGGTTGTTAGAGCGAGCTTGGGAAAACTCTTGTAAATGTTGTGAGGATTGATCTCAAACTATTATAATAGTTTGGTGTGAGCTAGTGAAAACACCAAGTTAGAGTAAAAACTCAAGAATAGTGGAACCTTAACAAGTTGTTAAGGAAGTAGACGTAGGATTGAGGTAAATCCAAACCACTATAATTCTTTGTATACTTTCTTCTTTACCCTACTCAATCTTGTTTTACACCTTCTTCATCTTGCTTTTGAATTATCAATTTATCAACACTATTTAAATCAACCAATTCAGCCCCCCTCTATGTTGCTAGTTTGGGACAATAGTAACTATCACTAATTGCCTTTTAAAGCACTATAACACACTACGTTAATTAAACTTTGAAGTTGAAAAGTGTTTGATTGAGTTTTATCTGCATCTAAAAGTAACAACTTAGACAACCCCTAATAACCTTTAACATCTTCTAACTATCCCTAACTCACCTTTAACTATCGCTAATTATCTTTTAAAATTCTCCATAATATTCCATAACATACTATATTTATTAAAAGTTGAAATTGAAATGTGTTTAATTGAGTTTGATCTGCAATTGAAAAATAATAACTTAGATAGCTTCTAAATGTCCTAAATATCTTTAACTTATCACTAACTACCACTAATTACCTTTTAAAACACTCCATAATACATGTTAATACATTATATGGATTAAAATTTGAAATTGAAATGTGTTTGATTGAGTTTAATCTACAACTAAAAAATAATGACTTAGATAGCTCTTAACTACCTCTAACTATCTCTAACTCATCCCTAACTACCAGTAATTGCCTTTTAAATCACTCCATAACACTCTCAAATATACTATTTTTATTAAAATTTGTAATTGAAATGTGTTTAATTGAGTTTGATCTACAATTGAAAATAATAATTTAGACAGCCCCTGACTATCCCTAACTGCCTTCTAATATCCCTTAACTGGTAATTAACGTACTTTACATTACTTCACAACACAATATGGAAACTAGGAATTGAAATAGGTTTTGTGTTTGCTAAATGTAATAGTTATATGGAAAATTCCTTTCTTTTAAACGCCCCATTATTGCCTCTAACTATCCATAATTGCACCTAACTACCTTATAACTAACCCTAACTGGAATTAATTCCTATGTTTGCATAAATTTATCTTTCCATTGCTTATCTTCCTATGTCATTTATAAATTATGTTTAGATAAAATGGAATCACCTGTTGCATCATCTTCTAGTAGTGAGAGATCACCAATTACTACTGATAAGGTAATAATTATTCTAGAGGAATTGTTTACAACTTCTATACATTTTGTTTTCAAAAGAAGACTAGATAAGTAATCGATTGATGACATTAAGAAGAGAAATATTGTTCTGACATTCATAGATGAAGAGAAGACCCAACAAAAGGAGAAAGAAAATATTGAGAAAGTTGATAAAGTTGAATATATTATTCAGCCATCTAGGTGGAAGCACCAGCTAGTCAACATAATTGGCTTGGGTTGGAAAATTATATTCATCATACAAAGTGCCATTTCTAGTAACAAAGTACTTATAGTCTATTAAATACAAGCCAATTGAAAATATTTTATATTGTCTTCGAATATTTGATTAAATTTTAAATCCAAAATTATTTTACAGGTACCATTGCTTTGCAGCCACAATATAGACCACTTGCTTAGCATTAAAGAAAACAATCTTATCTATTGGCAAGGTATACTACATTATATGTTCTTTCACCAAGTGAATAATCAAAAGGTCGATGAGCTTTCGTTTAAAATTGGAAAAGATATTGTGAATATGAGAGTTGAAAAATATTGTTTAATTTATGGGTTGAAGTATAGTGGATGTGATGATTTGGCTGGAGGCATCACTCCTCTTGTGGAGAAATATGGAAAAGTGACACGCAAGGCATTGCTTGAAGTATTCAGGAAGTGCAAGGATCCAAATATGCAAGTATAGTTAGTTATTGCCTATCTCATTAAACCACTCATTTTTTAAAGGGAAATAACTATAATGACGGATGTAAGAGTATTAGTGTAACATCTGTATAATTGCTAAAATAAAATTTAATTGAATTAAAATAAATATTTTGAGGGAGAAATGAAGATTTGAAAATATTAATAATGAAGTGTATATATTATTTATATGTGAAATATAAGTAACATGTATATAAGTAACATGTAAAAGTCAAAGTGAATAGTAAAATCAAAGGGTAAACTGGTAAAATGGAAAAAGTAAAAAGTAAAAGAAAAAAAATCAAAAATAAAATACTTTTGAATGGGAGATGAAAATTTACATTTTAAAATAATTACTTAATTAAAATAATAAAATATTTTCTATATGGCTAAAATAAAAAGGAAATTTTGAAAGCAAAAAATATATATATATATATTCACCTTCTTCTTCTCCCAAATTCGGCCACCATTGTTGGATAGGAGGGAGGAGCTTCCATCTTTATCAACATCAAAATTTTGAAGGATTTCAAAGGATTGAAGTGGGTTTTTGTGGTTTCTTCATTTATTGGTAATCTTTCTTACCTTATTTTAAAGATTTAAGGATACATATGTATATGTATGATTTGAGTTTTAAAGTGTTGTTCAATTTGTTTTAAGTGTATGAATGAAGTTATTTTAATGAGTAGACAATGATTTTAAGGTTGGATTGAAGAAAATATAAGGTTTGGTTAGAGTTTGGAAGAGGTAATAAGTGATTTAGGATTTTGGAAAGGGTTTTGTTAAAGAATGATTGTGCATTTGGTTTCATGATTTGTTATTTAATGATTTTAATGATAAAAATAAACTTAAATTGAAATTTGGAATTAGGTAGAATGAAGAACTAAAATTAAAGAGACATAGGATAAAATTTTGGAAGTTTGAAGGAAGTGTGATACATTGTATTTTAATGCTTGAAATGTGTTAAAATATAATGTTTGAGATATATTTAAGCTTTAAATTCAAATTGGAAATGATGAGAATTAATTTCAAAGTTAAAGTCCATTAGGGCAAAAAAAGGAGAAATTGAAGGATTGTGCTTTAATTTATGTTTAATAGCATAAACACCTTAAAATGTAGTTCTAATGTATGATATACATTCACATTCGGAATAGAGGTTGAATAGATAGTAATTCCATCAACTTGGTAGTGAAAGGCTTATTGAAGAGTTGGTGGAAAAGTGAGCATTTTAGCGTGGAAGTGCTCTTGGTAAGAGGTAAGTACATACTTTGAATTAAATGCATTAAATTGCATTTGTTGGCATGCTACATGTTGTGTGATTTGATGACTATGCTACTTTGATGTAAGAATTCACATGAAAAGTTCACAGATATATGTTTAAGCTATAAAATGCATAATTTGTGATTAAGTGAGCCATTTTAAGATGGCTAAAAGCATTGAATAATGTGTTTTGTGAAAAAAATTGTAATTATGCCTAATATATGCATAATTCGGCCACATTGAGAATGTGGCAAGAAAATTGACAAAATTGATGAAAATATGTGGAAATAATGAGAAACGATGGTAAAAGTGCAAAAAGAATGAAAATTGGCATAATTTTCAAAGTATGAGAAAATTGTGAAATTGTTTAAGTAATAAGTACAATCTTATGCAACATCAATTTTTAGAGTATTGTATTTAGTGTTACGGCATGCCGATGATTGCCTCGGGGCCAGACATTGGGCATCACTATTATTTACCTTCGGGCCAAACACTGGGTGTCACAAATATTTGCCTTCGGCTAGACGTTGGGTGTCAAAAATTGGTCCAAATTATTATCTCTAGAACATGAATATTATATAGGATCAATTATGCCCAATACATGTGTATGTATAATGTGATGGAATGAATGTGATAAGTGTGTGAGTTGTTACATAAAACCGCATGCCATTATTATAATTTTAAGAAGAAGGGCATTTTTGCATTCATTCCTAAGTTTTTCATTATATCAAAGTATGTACCACTAAGCAATTTGCTTAGCGTGATTTGTTTATCACGCAGGAGACATGGTTGATACCGAAAGCCCTATGGGACCTGAGCAGGTGTAGTGTTCCCTACTTATTTTTTGTGTTTGATAGGCTGCCACGGATTAGGGCCAGACATAATCATGTAAAGATTTTATTGTGTAAATTATTTTTGGAATTATGTACATTATGTGTATATATATGTATATGATGTAAATTATTAAGTTTTTGAATTATATGTACATATTCAGAAAACTTTTATGCATTTGTTATATGAAATATATGTTTGAGATTTGGGAGAAATTTTGACAAGCATCGGAGTTGGATGAATGATGATTTATATTGGGAGTGTGAAATTTTTCTACATATTGAGTTGTGTATTTTTGGGAATGTCCAATTTACAGATAAAATCCTGGCAAATTTTTTAGAGATTTTATATAAAATATATATTTTTGTTACCTAAAATTATTGAAGAATATTTTTATTTATTATATAAAATGCATTTTAAGCCTTTAAATATTTATTATGGAAATTAAGAAAAATTTTAAAAGGACTAGTGACTGTGACATTCTCATATTGTATATGCATATTTATATATACTAGGTGTATGTATTATATGTTTATATGGTATAAAGGTGTTACATTTATTTTTGTATCAGAGCCTATGTTTGAGATTCTGGACTAAGGTGGATTTTTGGAGAGAGAAAATGGGAATTTAAATGTGATTTTAAAATGTCATACATGCATTCGCACTGGTATTTTATCTGGCCCCTGAAGTGGTGATTCCTTCTATAATTACAAATATAGGTGGATATGACATCTAGGATGCACTGGTCTACCGAAAGGAGTGTTGAGAGTGTTGCTTCAGAAGAGAGTAGAGTGGAGCTAGTGATGAGACTGCTGGGGAGGCATATGTATTAGTACTAGTCAGACCAGCAGGATAGGGGATCCACCAGTCAAGTTGCAACATATGGTGGAGCTACTCCGTCAGGCCCCAGTACAGGCACAACAGCAGTAGCCACCACTACAGAGTAGAAAGTATTATAAGCTGAGGAAGTATAGAGCAACAAATTTTGTAGGCATAGTTGATCCAGCTGAGGCAGAGTAGTGGTTGAGCAGAGTTCAGAGGGTGTTCATCAAGTTACAGGCCACTGTAAAAGAGAATTTTGACTATGCCTTGTATCTTCTTCAGGGGGATGCCTACGACTGGTGGAAGACAATTCCTCACGGATCAGATGATCCATCAGTGTTGACATATGCGAATTTCTTATGGAAATTTAAAAAGAAATACAACCCTAGAGAGTATAAAGATCCCAAGAAGAAGGATTCCTGAGTTTGAAGTAGGAAACGAAGATGGTGACCAAGTATGACAAGGATTTCTTTCGATTGAGCAAGTATGCAGGGGATCTATTATCTGATGAGACCAATAGGTGTTGGAGGTTTGAGAAGGGGCTGAGATCATCCATCAAGTGTCAGCTGGCAGTGGTATAGTATAATAATTTCTACAGGTTAGTGTTCGTTGCTTGAAATGTTGAGAAAGCCTAGAGGCTTCCAATTGCAAATAGAGAGGAGAGTAGAGCCAGAAGACCCTAGGGTGAGGTAGCTTCATTTGTAAAGAGAGGTCAGGGGGATTTCCTCAGAGAGTTTGTAGGAACCAGGGACAGCCTGATAGATCATCACAATATCAGCAGAGGCAAAGACATGCTGTCTCAATGGCTAGTGCTCCAACTCCAAATTCTTAGAGATCTACTCGTCCTGCATATGCTTGGTGCGGTAAGACACATGGGGTTGAGTATTGGAGGGTTGGTGGATTAGCAGTTTTCTTTAGATGTGGGTCACCATATCATTTTATTAGAGATTATCCAGAGCCATCAGATGACAGATAGACAGATACAACAACTTCTAAAACCAGTGTCAGATGGTGCCGAGGTGATATAGGTATTGGCAGAGGAGGTAGATTAGGACCTGGTAAGAGAGGAGGTTCTATAACAAGAAGTAGACTAGAGAATGCAAGGACATCACAGTAAGTATATATGATGCAGAGATATCCAGATGCTTCAGCTGTCATAGCTAGTACATTTTCTCTATTTGATGCTTCTATTCATGTATTGATAAACCCTAGGTCAACATATTCATACATCAGTGCATCATCTTGTTTGCTATTGATATACATTGTGAGTCTCTAAGATTTGATGTGTTGGTTGCTGATCCTTTAGGGCATCGTGTGGTAGTTAGCATAGTGTACCGAGATAGTCCAGTTATGGTTCATGGTGAGGAGTTTCTTGGTTACTTGATTGAGATGCCATTTAGAGAGTATGATCTGATTCTTGGTATGAATTGGTTATTCAAACACGGGGTTATGGTAGACTATCAGCAGAAAAATGATACTCTAAAAATATGTGATGAAAGAGATATAGTGATATCTAGTGAGTAGAGACACCTGTTGTGCTCTACTTAATACTACTACAAGCGACACTCACAAGTATTCGAGGTAGGTAGTTTTAGTAAATGGTGGAACATTCCAAAGTCATCTCACAATGAAGGTGTATATTCTTCAAAGTTTGATTGAAGCCATAAATTAAAGAGTGCATGTGTGATAGTTGCAATGCTAAAAAGTAATTAAAATTAAAAAGTAAAATGAGTAATTATTGTGCAATATTAATTTAAATTCTTGGAATGGTACCTAGGATTTGTAGATCAATTTAATAAAAGCTTAATTCTCAATTATCCATTAATATAACATTGTAATGTAATTTGTTCATTGTGATTAATTAGCAATTACCAATTCATTAGTTCTTATATTGATGAATTAACAACAACCAATTATTTTGAACTTGCAAATTAATTACACCCTAGAACTTATATTTCTAACTCATCCTCAGAGTAGTTCATTGTATAGTTCCAATATGAAATTTCACCTCTCAATCCTTCATTCAATATCTAGAGATTAATAGGTGGCCAATCTATCAATCTAATATACAATCCAGTGTAATCAACTAATAACAACGTATATTAATGGATAAATCAAATCAGGTCATTCAATTAAATATGCTACAAACCCTAGGCATGAGTAATTAAACTCATCATCATCAAATCAAAACACATAATTATCTCAATAGAAATCAAATCACAAATATCCATTGAAATATTAATGTTCATAACAAATCGAAAAAAAATTGGAAATGAATCAATTGAATTCATTTGAGAATAAAAAAAAAACCCAATTTGAAGAAGACTAGAGTTGATCTTCTCTTGGTCTTCCACCAATCTTACTTGAGTTTGATGAATAATCCTTAAACCTCCTCTAAAAGCTTTTAAAAACAACTTTGTGCTGAAAAATGGATAAATGTTGATGGTGATAGTCTTTTGCAAAAAGGAAATTAGGGAAGAAGAATGATGGATCTCCTCCCAATGTGTATATCCCTATATCCCCCTTCAAATTATTTTTTATTCCAATTATTTTAGACAAAGAGAACTTGCTTTTCCAACTCCATACTCCCCACTTTCCTTTATTCCCTCTTTTTTTATTCTTAAATCTTTCTTCCCATAAAATAGTTAACCTTTTCACTTCTTGTTGTTATTGTTTTTTTAAAGAAACTTTCTTGTTGTCTCCCACCTTGTCCCTCAAATCGCATGAAAACAAACAAAGGATCTACCTCAGACACTGCCAAGTCAAGTTGGACTTGGCCGTGTCTCTCAATTTTCCCTTGGACATGGCCAAGTGATGAGCCTGTGTCCTTTACTGCCTATCAATGCATGCTTCTTATAGGAGTGACACAACTGTGTCTCTTGGTCGTGTCCTCTTCTGCCTTTCTTTAGTGATCTTTCTCTTCAGGTGGAACATGACCAAGTCAGTGACATGGCCAGTAACTTGGCAATGTCTTCTACATGTGTCTCTGCTTTTATGTAACACCCTTATACCCTATATATATATATATAATGCATACACTCCATATATGTAAAATGCGTATATAGAATACAAGAATGTCACAAACATAGTCATTAGAAATTTTACAAAAATTACCAAAAATAAAATAAATAATTTATTTCTTAAATCATAATCTTTTTAAGTAAACCAATGTATATATTAATAATTAAATATTTAAAATAAAAATTATTGATGAAAATCTCTGAAAAAATTTTGCTAGTGTTTTGTTTGGAATTTTAGTATTTCCCAAATATCAAATACTCAATCTGCAGTTTGAATAACACTCCCAAAAATATTAATAATCCATTTTCATTCCAACCTATAACATTAATAATTTCACATAAAATTATATACAAAATACTTTAAATACTTATACAATACTTTTACAAAAACGTAGTTATAAAATATAGTTATAACATCTTACAATGTACATTTGCATACATATAACATTATTTTCAAACATGATTTTTATATAAAATCCAAAATCTAAAGTTCACAAATAAATCTATGAATGCAACACTATTAATGTTGGTCTCGTGGCACCCACATCTTTCAAGTCTCAATTATTCACTGGCTTACCTTGGTTTGCACATATAACACCTACGCGATACACTCTATCGCGCTAAGCTCAAAAGCTTAGTGGTATATATATATATTCTTTTATAAAAATGCAATACAAATTACACCCACATTTATCATTCTTTTTCTCAAATTATAGCATTACGATATTTTTATAAAATTTTTGTTAAGTTTTATTCCATATCTAACATATAAATCATATCATCAATTTATCTCACATACTTCTTATCACAACCAAATCATCATATACCATTATTCACAGCACAACACATATATATATACATATAAATGCATACGCAAACATTGGGCCCAAATAATCTTATATAATATTCAAATCACAGAGTTATTATTTTGGTTTATTTTGACACCTAGTGTCAAGCCCGAAGGCAATACAAGTGATGCCTAGTGTCTAGCCCGAAGGAAATCCAACATCTAGCCCGACGGCAATTCATATATCAGTGACACCCAACGTCTAGCCCTGAAGGCAAATGATGAGAATAATCTCATAGGCATGCCACCAAACATAAAACTTTAGAACTGAATAATATACTAGTCAACACATAAATAGTTTCCATAAACAATTTTGTTATCACATTGCCTCTTTTACTCATTTTATATAACCACTTTCATCATTTCTCCTTTCCATTATGTCATATTATCTCATTCCAACATATTCAATCATATTTTCATAATGTGGTACTCATTTAATCTTTATATTTTTTTTCACAATTTCCAGGTGATCAATCTTATCATGTTCACTTTCAGATTTCCACATTATCAACAATCATTCCCACATTCTTATCACAATTCATAATCATATACATAATTCTAATTATATTACATGTTAATTAAACACCATTGCACTATGAATATTTATTTCATTACTACTAGTTATCTCATGTTCCCACAGTTTATGCATAACATTAATACTAGCCATAATTCCATGGCTTATCATTAAATTCATAAAATATTACACATATCATGAACATTAAGATACATTGTCTTATTTTATAAATTTTCCATATTTTCGCTTATTTCATATTTTTAATAATTTTCAATCACATTACATTTTTCATCTTACTATTATATTTTATTAATTTTTCAAACTCCTCACATTTTTTTTATTTATTTTCATTGATCAATTTCTTAATGAAACATATATTACGTAACTATGCAATAATGCATATATTATGTGTTTAGACTTCTTTTTAATTACATTTCATCTCACATATTGTTTCTACACTTAGGCATAATATTATCTATATACAATACTACTACTTTAAAGAAATAAAAACATCTTTTAAAGTACACCAAAATAGGTAATACCATTCATATAAATTTTACCAAGAAATGTACTAACCTCAATTTGTCACTTTCCAAGCCAATTCCATCTTCCAACTCAAACTTTGCCAATGTCCTTCTTCACTTTGATTTTACAATTTCACCTTATCAATCCTAAACCACATTATAAGTTCCAACATAGCATTAACCACTTATTTTAACACACTTTAGTCATTCAAACACTAATTATATCATTTCTACATAAAATTTAACCAAAACCTTATTTTTACCATTACTACCTTATTTAAACTTCAACATTTCAAACTCATTTCTATCATTTTACCATAGAATCATCATTTATATATAAATATAACATTATTACAAACCAATTTAGTAATTATTAAAATCTCCTACAAAAACTCAAATTTCACATAATCTAACCCTAATCTCAACTTCATCCAAACTTGCCCATAATCAATTTCTAACCATAAAACCATTATATAAATATTAAAACAATATTAAATCATCTTATTTCAACAATTATAATCACACATACTAGCAACCCTAACTACATATATTCATCTCATAACCCTTCTTTCATCATTTATACTCAATTAAAACAACAACTCAACAATTCATCATATACTCATCATTTTAACATCATTTCTACCTATTTGACAACTCCAAACATACCTATTTAATCACACATACTAGACGCACTTTCTCTCTCTAACAACTCCAAACATAACCATAAAATTAAGAATTTAAATATTCAAAGAACGGAAACTTACTTGATTTCTTAATTTCTTTCAAAAAATCCACTTGATTCTTTAATAATTTTGATGAAATTTGATACGTTGGAAAAAGCCCTCTCTCTCTATTTCTCTCTCTTCAATTTCGGGTAATACATGGAGGAACGAAGAAGAAAACGTTTGTTGTTTATTCTTGCTTATTTTTCATCCATAAATATAATTATATTAATTATTCATTTAATTAATAAATAAATTTATTTATTTACTTTAATTCTCCACCATAAATCCCTTTCTTCCTTTGACTTTTCTTTTTCTTTTGCTTTCTTCTCCTTTTTTTAATTATTATAACTATCTATTTCTCATTCATAATTATCCACTATCTATTTATACTTCCTTTATATGTTATATATATTTAATGTACATGTATATATCTTATATATGTTACTTATATTTTACATATACCAGTACGTACATATTCATGCAATGTATATACTATTTATTTGTAATTTATATTTAATGAATATAAATACCCATATGCACAAATGATGTGTATCCTATATACACAACAACTATACTTTATATGTATATTAAATATAACAAGTATGTTATATATATATCCAATATATACAATTAATATACAATATGTATATGTTATATATATACACTAGGTATATATATTGTGTATATACAACTTTTATACATTCAAATACTTATTTAATTTCTCCAAAATCATGGATATGACATTCTGCCTTTCTTTTTTCCTTTTTTATCAGAGTGACATGGCCAAGTCATGTTTGTCCTAGCCATATCATATGGCACGACCAAGTCGGATGGGTGTCTCACAGTCTGCTAAATTTTCCTTCTTTTCTCATGAGGGACACGACCAAGCCAATGAAAACATTGTCGTGTTCAATTTTCCAGCTTCTTGATGAGTGACATGGCCAAGTCACTTAAGACAACATGGTCGTGTCTTATGCTCTTTCCTCCAAATTGACTTCAACAAGTGAAATAAAGCTCCTTTTTGCACAAGGTCATGCTTCAACCTAAATCACAACACTTCAAGAAAACTTTAAACACATATTTAAGGAGAAATTAACTTAAAACCAGTAAAAGTACCCTAAAAACACATAAATAAATGATCATAACAATTATTTCACACTTAATCCTTTGCTTGT
The DNA here is from genome assembly GCA_947685225.1 of Garcia nutans. Taxonomy (NCBI): domain Eukaryota; kingdom Viridiplantae; phylum Streptophyta; class Magnoliopsida; order Malpighiales; family Euphorbiaceae; genus Garcia; species Garcia nutans. The sequence goes on along the minus strand of CANTUV010000003.1, from coordinate 4,968,268 downwards.
CCCCAAGCAAAGTTAAAAAAGAAACCAAACAAAAAAAAATTAATCAAGTTAAAAAATTATAAGGATATGTCAAGAATTCCTTCTCCTAAAATTCGCAATCATTATCAAATAAAATAAAATTAATACTCAAATAATTCAGTGGTTTTCCATGCATACCAAAGTTTTTCACTCCCTTACTAACTCTTTTAAGTGTTTAAATAAGGTAGTGTTTACACTCTTAACATTCCATGAAAGATTATAACTATAGGCTTCCTTATCAATCAAATCTCTACCAATAAATTCCAATCAATCATCAATCATAAGGTCTTTCATTTGATTATAATGGGGCTAAGGTAAAGGCATGACATTTGGAAATGTGAGCTTATTCATTAAGTTCAAGAGCACTTCAAGAATGAAGTAAGCAATCATACTATAACCGAACAATCCCAAAAAACCTTCTTCTCACTTAACACTTGACATTAAAATACTATTTTAAGGGAATTCTCTTATTTTATTTGCAATGATCGTGCCCAAACTTATCCCAACCCTACCAATTAGATCAATAATTTCTACTTTTTTTGAATAGGATTTGAAGTGGTTCTTATCTTAGATTTAATGTAGCAATAATATGAAGAAGAATAAAATCTAATAAAGAAATATAATAATTACAATATGTTTATTTGCAACTTTCAACCCACTAAATTTATTTAACACAAAACTCAATCGCTAAAGATCTTAAATTGCACTTGGTTCTCATGAAAGGGTAAGAGTTACAACAAAATGGTTTAAGGCTAATGATATTGCATAAAAGAAAGAAAAGTGAAAGTGGAATAGGCTCAAAATAGGTGAACTAAGGTCGTATATAAGGTTGGCCTTTTAAGCTAAAATGGGTGCATCTAATTGCCTTAATAATATCGATGTCTAATTGAAATTTTTAGGTGGCCTCAAAATGCATGTCAAAGCAAGTTTTGGCAATTTATCAATCAAGAATGTTCACTCACATAGAAAAATAAGTTAGTCTCCAACTTAAGAGGCTCAATTTTTCTCAAAAGTTTAAGAGTAATGCAAGGAATATCCATCCAAATCGATAATAAGAACCAATTTTATCCAATTCTTAATTTCATGCTTTGAAAATTCAAACTATCAAAAATCTTATAACAATTGAACTATTCAACATTCAAAAACAATATATAACAAAGCAACCAATTTTTTTTTTTTAAAAAACTTTGTATCCCACACTTTAAGATTGACATTGTCCCTAATGTAAACAAGCATAATTTAAAAGAAGAGGGGTTTAGGTAAAACCTATCTTCCTTTGTTTCCCCATATGAGACAAAGTGCTACCTCATCCTTTTCAACAATAACATTAATTGTTCTAAAAAGAAAATAACAATAAACATAAGATAGCAGAACATAAGGTTTTAATAACTAAAAATAGTAAATAATAACTAAAACATCCAAAAATAGAAAATAAGTAAATAAATTGTGCTTTCAACATTTTGAAGTTAGACGAAGCCATACGATGGAGGTTGTGATGATGATGTGGCTGATGGATTAAGGCTAAGAATCATGGCCAAGTTGCTGTTGATTTGCTCCAATTGCTTGAGTACGTCGACATAATTGTGATCGACCTTATTTTCTAGGGTTTCTATCCTACTAATCACCTCATTATTTTCTAGAACTGGGGCATCTTCATCCAAATTGAGTGAATCAGAATCAGTTTCCTCATTAACTGTTTGTCTCTTTTGTCAGTCCCACTGTGTGCTTGGCCCTCCTTGTGCACTTGGCACACCTTAAGCCATCACAAAAGCCCCGCCACTTTTAGTTATCATTTGCATTTTCTCTAAAGTGGCTATATCCAATGCATCACTTCCATAAATTCTTTGCATGGCACAACTATTTGGATCAAAATTATCATCAAGAGCAAGGGCAAGCGCTATGACTATTCCTTCAATACAAATAACACATTTTCTTTTGTGAGCAACATTATCCAAAAATTTGGCTAATCAATGCCCCATGGTCACCGGTTCATTATTGTCGGTACACTAAAAGAAAAATAATTAATTAAGTGAAACCACCCTAAGACTTTCCTTTTCGAGCAAAGAAGCTTCATGCCATGAACTGATGGAAATATCTCAATCCACAGTTCATCAATTGTGTTACTTTAGCCGATTTGGACACATATGTCCCCTCGGGACCTAATGCTCCCCATGTAAAATGCTGCTTAAAGTCCTTAGGTATGGATTTATGCCCTTTCTGACTAAAACCAAAAATGTCATTCAGGTGCTTTATTTTGATAACATGTGATTTTCCATTCAATTTGAACCCTAACATAGTGCAAAGCTTAGACTCATCTTTTTCTACCTTAAGAGAAGCAACAAACTCAATTGTTAACTCTTGAAATAGCAAGGGTTTGAGAGTTATGAGCTTTTCCCAATTCAAATTCCTAGCATACAGTTCAAAATTTTCCCTAATACCAAAATCATTAAGGGATTCATCACTTACATACCTTGAGGGAAAAAATCCCCTAGCTTGAATTTCTAGTTTCTTTGAAGAGGATGAAGAAGATGATAAAGGTTGCCTTCTCTTGTGATGGGACACCATCTTGGTTCTTGGCATCTTGAGATTTGATGAAATTGAAAGCTTGGAGTGATTTATTTAGTTTTTAGGAAGAAATAAGGAGGATTTGATGAAAAAAATTTAGTTTTTTTTTTTTTGGGGGGGGGGGGGGGGGGTGGGTATGTGTTTGGCCGTGTGAGGGAGGCAATGTAGAGAGATAATATGGTGTTTTAGGGTTTTAGTGAGGAAGAAAGTGGAGAAAAGAAAGGGTTTTTAATGGATTAAAAATGTGTGACATGGCTAAATTGAAATTGACTTGGCCATGTCATATGTTTTGGGACTGGACAAGGCCAAGAACATGGTCATGTCCAGTGGGCATGTTTGCTTATGTAATTCTAGGCTTCAGAGGTGTAGGGGCAACACGGCATGACCGACTTGCCCATGTTCATGTGACACGGCCATGGCAAGGCCAAGTCTCCTGGGCGTGTCTGTTTATGTGTGCTAGGGCTAATTTTTAGGCTAGTTGACATGACTATGTCGTCTGGCCATGTCTGCTACTACCACAAGACCTGGCCTTTTTTTAAAATCATCTTCTTCATTTCTTTGTCTTGAAAGTCAATCATAACAAAAATACCTATCAGAGCACCCATTCATTCAATTTATTAAACAACAAAAATAAAAATTTAGAAATCCAAAATACAAAAATTTAATTAAGAAAAGAAATTCAAACCGATGGGTTGCCTCCCATCGAGCGCTTTTTTAACGCGCATAGCTGGACATTATTGCATCACTCATTAATGAATACCATGCTTTTTATGGTTTTTGCAACTTGGAGCTCTTCCATTCACTCTAAAAGTCTCATTAGTTTCCAAATTCAACAATTCAACAACTCTATATGGAAATGTTTGAACTACTTGAAATGGTCCATTCCAATAGGATTTTAATTTCTCAGGGAACAATCACATCCTTGAATTTAATAAAAGGACTTTAATTCTTAGTTTAAAGGTTCTTCTAAGGATCATTTTGTCATGCATAGCCTTCATTTTTTCCTTGTAGATCCTTGAATTCTCATAGGACTCATTTCTAAGCTCATAAAGCTCAGAAATTTGCAACATCCTTTGTTCTTTTGCTCCATCCAAGTCCATATTCGTAGCCTTGATTTCCTAACAGGCTTTATGCTCTAATTCTACCGACAGGTGGCATGCCTTGCCAAAGACTAGATGATATGAACTCATTACCAAAGATGTTTTGAAAGCCATCCAATATGCCCACAGTGCTTCTTGAAGACGGATCGTCCAGACCTTCCTCTTTGTGCTTACTATTTTATCCAAGGTTCCTTTAATTTGCTTATTGGATATCTCGACTTGGCCGGATGTTTAGGGGTGATATGGGGGTTTCCAGCTTATGTCGAATGCCCATCTTTCAAACCATTTATTAAAAAAAAGGCTTCCTCCATCACTCACGCTTGCTGTAGGGGTCCCAAACCTACTCAAAATATTTATCTTCAAGAATTTCAAAACAACATCAACATCAACATCATTGGTCCTTGTGAGGATAGCCTCTACCCACTTGGACATGTAATAAACATCAAGAAGGATATATTCAAAGACAAATGACTTGGGAAATGGCCCCATGAAATCAATTCCCATACATCAAAAATTTCCACCATAATAAAAGTATTAAGAGGCATTTCATTTCTCTTGCTAATATTTCCTACTCTTTGGCATCTATCACATCTTATACAAAAATTATAAGTGTCTTTGGAAAGTGTAGGCCAATACAAACCACTTTGAAGAACCTTCTCGGCATTCTTATTTCCTCCAAAATGCCCTCCATAATACAAGCTATGGCAAAATTGCAACACTTGTAATTGCTCTTCTTCTGGCATGTATCTTCTAATAATTTCATTCCTGCAAATTCTAAACAAATATGGTTCATCCCAAAAATATTACTTATGGGAATGTAGGAACCTTTTCTTTGCCTGAAAAATTTAAATCTTTCCTCCTAACACCATAAGAAAGATAGTTAGCAATATCTGTATACCATGGTGCTTGAGTTAAAGCGAAAAAGTATTCATCGAGAAATTTCTCAAAGGCATTTTCACAAGCAATTTTCATATCATTATCATGAGAATTCAATCTAGAAAGATGGTCGGCTACTATATTCTCACTTCCCTTCCTATCTTTATTTTCAACATCAAATTCTTGCACAATCAAAGCCTCGGTTTAGCTTGTGGTTTAGTCAATAGGTATTTCAAGGCCATGTGGTCCGAAAATACTATGAATTTAAAACATATCAAATAAGATCTAAATTTGTCAAGTGCAAATATTACGGCTAGCATTTCTCTTTCAGTGGTTGTGTATTTCACTTGTGCATCATTTTAAGACAAATTTGCATAATAAATGACACACAACACTTTCCCCTTTCACTTCCAAGATACCCTGCACCACTAGATTTGGGCAATAACCAACTCAGTACCTATGAAAAATATATGTATATAAAATGTATTAGAATCATATTTCTACACATTCTCACTAATAAAAACCAATTCAATACATTTTCCTCCAATTTTCAAGTCTTGGCCCTAATCTTCTTTAATTTTGGAACAACCTTTTAATCCATTCTAATTGGAAATTAAGTTCATTTCCCTTACTAAGATCATTTTATAACATGATTTAAACAATAAAATTAAATGGACATCCATTCTTTGACAACACTTTTCCTAAACCCTAAATCTAATACTACTTCATCCAAACGTCTACCAAAACATAAACCAATCAACCATTTAACTACCAAATCATTATCTCCTTATGAAAATAGTGCCCTCTATATCCATATAATAAACTAAAACATAAACCATCAAAAGTCCAATTTTTACATAATAGAAATTTTAAAGAAAACTTTATAAATTCAAGAAAATAGTTACTAATTATTTGGAAAATCACCAAAATCACCCTTGCTTCTTGAAAATCCCTTGAAAAAAGTTATGTTTGGATGAATTAAAATCCCTCACCAGCCATCCATGGAGGTCACGGCCACCTTTGAAGAAGAGAGGAAGAAGATGATTATGCATTTGATTTCATGATTTAAATTATGTTATTTAATAATTTTAATGATAGAAATGAACTTAGATTGTCATTTGGAATTGGTTAGAATAAAGAAATAAAATTAAAGAGGCTTAGAAAAAAATTGGAAGTTTGAAGGAAGTGTGATACATTGTATTTTAATGTTGGAAATGTGTTAAAATATAATATTTGAGGTATATTTAAGATTTAAATTCAATTTGGAAATGATGAGAATTAAGTTTCAAAGTTACAGTCGATTAGGGCTAAAAGAAGGGAAAATTGAAGAATTGTGCTTTAGTTGATGTTTAATAGCTTAAACACCTTAAAATGTGGTTCTAATGTATGATATACATTCACATTTGGAATAGGTGTTGAATAGACATAACTTCAATCAATTTAGTAGTGAAGGGCTTATTGAAGAGTTGGAGAAAAAGTGAGCATTTTAACTTGGAAGTGCTCTTGGTAAGAGGTAAGTACATACATTGAATGAAATGTACTAAATTGTAACGACCCTACTAGCACAGTCTTACGATAGTTGGTCTATTGGGCCTTTTCTCCTGTAGGTGGACCGCAGTCCCAGCCCTCAACCCAGCAGACCGCCACAGTACTCATTCACCTCACGGTTCTCGAGCAGGAATTTGTTTATTTGGCCTCAAATGAGGTTGCCTCCCTCTTTCAAACCCGTGACCTCCTCCCTTAAGAAGAAACCATGAGCTGAACAAGTACCATTTCTATCAGTTTCTAACTGTAACGACCCCACTAGCACAGTCTTATGACAACTGGTCTATTGGGCCTTTTCTCCCGTAGGTGGACCATAGTCCCAGCCCTCAACCTAGCAGGCCGCCACAGTACTCGTTCACCTCACAGTTCCCGAGCAAAAATTTATTTATTTGGCCTCAAATGAGGTCGCCTCCCTCATTTCTACCACTGGTAGAAATGGTACTCGTTCAGCTCATGGTTTCCTCTTAAGGGAGGAGGTCACGGGTTCGAATGAGGGAGGCGACCTCATTTGAGGCCAAATAAATAAATTTCTGCTCGGGAACCATGAGGTGAATGAGTACTGTGGCGCCCTGCTGGGTTGAGGGCTGGGACTACGGTCCAACTACGGGAGAAAAGGCCCAATAGACCAACTGTCGTAAGACTGTGCTAGTGGGGTCGTTACATAAATTGCATCTGTTGGCATGCTACATTGTTGTGCGAATTGATGACTATGCTATTTTGATATGAGAATTCACATGAAAAGTGCATAGATATATGTTTAAGCTATGAAATGCATAATGTGTGATTAAGTGAGCCATTTTAAGATCGCTAAAAGCATTGAATAATGTGTTTATGAAAAATGTGTAATTATGCCTGATATATACATAATTCAAAAATTTATGAAATTGATGAAAATGTGTGGAAATAATGATAAATGATGGTAAAAGTGCAAAAAGAATGGAAATTAGCAAAATTGCCAAAGTATGAGAAAACTGTAAAATTGTTTAAGTAATGTGTACAACCTTATGTAATATCAAATTTCAGAGTATTGTGTTTAGTGTTACGGCACATTGATAATTGTCTCTAGGCCAAATGTTGGGCATCACTATTATTTACCTCAGGGCTAGATGCTGGGTGTCACAATTATTTGCCTTCGAGCTAGATAATTAGTGTCAAAAATTGGTCAAAAGCAGTATCTCTAGAGCATAAATAATATATAGGGTCAATTGGGCCCGTTACATGTGAATGTGTAATGTGATAAGTGTGTGAGTTGTTAGAAGAAACTGCATGCCATTATTATAATTTTAAGAAAGAAGGCATTTTTGAATTCATTATTAAGTTTTTCATTATATAAGAGCATGTATCACTAGGAAATTTGGTCAGCGCGATTTGTTTATCGTGCAACTGATAGGGTCAATAGCGAGAGCCCTGCGAGACCTGAGCAGGTATAGTGTTCCCTACTTATTTTTGTTGTTTGATAGGCCATTGTGGACCAGGACCAGACGCAATCATGTAAACATTTCATTTTATAAATTTGTTTTGGAATTATGTACATTATGTGTATATATATGTGCATGATGTAAACTATTAATTTGGATAATATGTACATATTTGGAAAACTTTTATGCATTTGTTATATGAAACATATGTTTGAGAATTGTAAGAAATTTTGAGGAGTATTGGAGTTGGATGAATGTTGATTTATATTGGGAGTGTGAAATTTTTCTATAGTTTGAGTTGTATATTTTTTTGAACGTCCAAATTACAGATAAAACTCTGGTGAATTTTTTCTAGATATTTTTACATAAGATATATATTTTTGATACCTAAAATTATTAAAGAATATTTTATTTGTTATTTAAAATTCATTTTAAGCCTTTATATATTTATTCTAGAAATTATGAAAAATTTTAAAAAGACTGGAGACAGTGACATTCTCGTATTGTATACGTATAGTTACATATATTGGATTTATTTATTATACATATATATGGTATAAAGGTATTACATTTAGCACTTATAGAGGACATCAAATCTTTCAATAATATTCCCTAGAGAAAAATGAGTTGAAATTTCCTTCATAGCAATATAAAAGATATGATTTTCAAGCTCAATATCAAGAAGAAGGGTGGATATTCTATGAGCGAGTTCTTTGACATCTTCTTAATATTCGTAATGGATATCATATCATTTATAGATATAGTTGGGGAAAGAGAATTGCATTGTGATCCTAAGAATTTTGAATTGGAAGATCATCTCAAAAGTCTCATACCCTATTATCAACATGAAATTTTCAGTAGTGGTAATTTCTCATTCACTTTTACAGGATGGTAATATTTTAGTATGCTTACTTATGATTTACACAACCCTTATCCATCATAATATTCCTCATTTGATTTGCAGAAGAATTGAAAGGCTTCTCCATTTAAAGTATCATATGATAAAGTAGCTCATACTGATTTTGTTGCAATAAACCATAACATAGATGTGGAGATTATTGAACATTACATGTTGCCACCCTCGGAAGGAATTACTAAACCTGGTGAAGCATCAAAGGCACAATATTATTCTTCATTTGGATTTCAATCTATAGGTGGGGAAAAAATGTTCTAGCAAATTTCTGAGGTTGAGGAACGTTGTAAATTGTCGATATGAGAAAATAATTGACCTCAACACCAAATTCTTTATGCATATCATTGATCATATCTCTAGGTTTGAAAACCCTTCCTAGATTTATTAATATCTCTTTTTAACACACTCGGTAACAATCCAACTAGTAACTTGTCTATGTATACTTTGAACAACATTGGTTTGACATGTGTGCTTTGTCATAAAATTGGTTACACTCAAATAGTCACTTCTTTCTAGACTTTTTGCTCTCAATCGTTATGTACAGGATTTGTCAATACAAAGGAAAATGATAAGAGAATTATTATACATAAAAAGCTTGAATTAAAATTTCTCTTTTATTACAAGAACTGACAAGGTTGTAGTTGAATATCTCTTTATATTGAATATTTTACCCTCTGTAATAGAATCAAATATCAAACTTTCACCTAACAGTGTTAATTCTAAGTCATTGTCGAATTCATATAAGTCTATAACTATATCCTTAGTTTCATTAATTTGTTCTGATCTAGCATTATAATTTGTAGGAACTTCGGTGGTATGTTCTACCCTAGTATTACAAAGTTTAGGAACTTTGGTTATGTGTTCTACAACAATATTACAAAACCCAAAAGGATTTTTTTGCCTGCTCCATTGCAAAAAAAAAAAAGCATTTTCTACTATGTACGAATGCAAAATGTCAAGAGCTTGATTAGGCACATCACAATCATATGCATCATCCTTAGGAGCAACATATTCTAGGTCAACATGGATGCTTTCATTCACCAACATCAACCTTGGATCTGCATCTATGTATATAAGTACCTTATTATGATATTGATATTTTGATATTTAATCAAGATCGGGTACCTCTCCTTCGACAAAATTTTTTTTTGATGCAAATGGATCATTATTGTTGTGTCCAAATTAATAAGCATCTTCTTCAATGTTGAGAATCAGTGGATGCTTCATTCTATTCTCAATAGCAAAGCCAAGGAATACACTAAATGTCTTATCATCAAGAATATTATAAACTGAGAGTAGATTATAGCCGGTAAAAAATTTTAACCCAATTTTTGAAGTACTATGAATATTAAGCACATTCGTTACCATTTTCTTAAGTTCATTAAAATTAATATGTTCCATCGACACAATGAATTGAGCACACCCCCCAATATTTGTGGAGATGTTCGCATCAAAATTTCCACCATAATGGATGAGAATTATTACGTTGTGCTTCATCATTTCAATTTGACTTTCATATCAATACCCTACAATTACAAATAAAAAGTAAAATAATTATATTACAATATTTCACATGCAACATAACATTTAATAAACAAAGACATAATTAAACAAAAAAGTATCATAGAATATTTTAAATGTTATTTAAGAGCAATTAGAGGTGAGTTAGGGATAGTTAAGGTCAGTTAGGTGCTGTCTAATTTATTTTTTCAAAGAATTGGAAAGCATATTCCAATTATAGATTTTAATTTACTTATTGTATTAAAGGTTATAATATAGTGTTGTAATTAGTAGTTAGTGGAAATAAGAGGTGAGATAAAGATTGTTAGGGACAGTTATGTATGTCTATTTAATATTTTTTTCAGATGAAAATCAAAATCTTGCAAACAGATTTAAATTTCATATTTTTATCTATTTAGTGTGTTAGGAAGTATTATGATGTATTTTAAATGATAGTTAGGGGTAGTTAGAGGTGAGTTAGGGGTAGTTAGCAACTTTCTAATTTAACATTTTTCAATTGCAAATAAAATATTATAAACATATTTCAATTTCATATTTTAATCTACATAGTGTGTTAGAGATTATGATGGAGTGTTTTAATTAGTAGTTAGGAGTAGTTAGGAGCTTTCTAGTTTAATATTTTTTTCAGCTGCATATCAAAATCTTGCAAATATATTCCAATTTCATATTTTAATCTATACAGTATGTTAGAAAGCATTACGGAGTGTTTAAAATGATAGTCAGAGGTAGTTAGAGGTGTCTAAGAGATAGTCAAGGCCAGTTAGTGCTAACAGTCTTCTAACTTCTAGTAACTATCCTTAGCAACACCTAATGTCATAATGCAACCTACTAACTAGCCCTAATCACCTTAATCATTACCCAACATTGCTTCAAATATAATCCTATAACCACTCGATTTATATTTTTGACAATGTAGAAATTAAAATAAAAGAAGAAAGAAAGATAAATAATAGAAAGATATAGATCATGGTTAAATACAACAAAATCATCAAGTTTTTCATAAAATGTCAAAATAATAATAACTCAAACATAAATGCATTCTAAAAATACAATTAATTATTTCTTTCATAGCTCAACTTTGTAAAAAAAATTAAAGAACTTACTGATTTAATGTATCGGTAGATAATGGATAAACACAAATTAAAAAAACCTAAAATTATGGTAAAAATGGAAATGAAACTTAGAGAATATTGATCAAGGAGAGAGAAAAATATAGAAAATGCAAAAAAAAAAAAAAAAAGAGCTGAGCATGGGATGCTAAGTTGAGAGTTTTTGTTTTTTTAGGGTAAAAAATATTTTTGTCTGAATAAGTGCACTTAAAGATATTGGGATCTAAAAAATATCAACCTTTAAAAAAGAATATTTTAGAGATGAAATCTCCAAAAAAATTTGCATTGCAATATAAGTTTTAAATTTAAATTGTAATAAGAGATCAAAGCAAATTCGAAAGTGGTGGCTGTAACTTCTTCACTTCACTAAAAATTTTGATAATTGACATGAAATGATTTATGTGATTGACAAAATTTAATTATATTAATTCAAAGTAAACCAAAATATTTTTTAAATTTCAATAATTAAGTAAAAAAAAAAACCTTTTAAACAAAAGTGGTGGCTATAACTTCTTCCCTTAACTAGAAATTTACTTTTAAAAAAAATTGAATTATCTTCTTTTAAAACGACAAGGAAAGTCATAAAGAAGTTAACAATAGGAAAAAAAAAAGTTTTTCCTATTTTTCAAAAAATATATTATTCATTTTGTTGTGTTTAAATAATTTTTTTATTCCATGTGATTTTCAATTTTAAAACAATTACGTATAAATATTTTTAGCCATTTTCTAGTAATTGCAAGGTTTATTTGGAACTTCCATCTCTTTTAATTTGCAACCGTCCAGTTCTATTTAAAATATTATATTGATATTGAATGATCCAATTTTTTTTCTTTAATTTTAGAGCTTTTAATGATGCAAATCAGTATAATAAAAAAATAGTTAAAGATGTATATGATTTTTTTAAAAGTTAAAAAAAATTATATTAAAAATTATTATTTATTTAAAATTATTTTTAAAAGCTGAAAAATTCATTCGGGAAAAAAGAAAATTTTCAGACATTAATATAATAAATTTTAAAAAATTTATACAAAGATGTAATTCTTTTTAATGAATCATGGACTTGTAGTTGTAAAGTAGCTTTGAAATCAAAATTTTTATTTTAACTAGAGAGCACAAAGACATTTTAATTACTTGGGCTTGAATTTTATAAACTAAAATCAAATTTGATCTAATAAATATGGTAGATCACGAAAAAAAACTTGAAAAATGAAAAACTAATAACATACTTCAGTTACCTTATATAAAACATTTATGACATTTATACCCTTTGGCCAATTTTCTCCCATTTTACATTTTCTTTCTTGCTAATATCTTCTCTGTTTTCATCTACTTTTTTTTCAATACATACAATTGCAAAGTTGGTAATATATTGGTTGTTATATTTGGGTTTTGTGTTTAAATGCAAATCCATTGTCGCTGCACTTATTTTTTTACAAATACAATTGTAATTATTTATTGACAAATGCAGATTCATTTAATACATCATTGGGTCCTAGGTTACTCAGTTTTCATGAAATCCTTTATTGTTTTATATTATTCATGTTTTTGTTCTTAGGATTATTATCTATTTTCCGTGTTGTTGTGTGCCGTATTAATAATATAGACCAAACACCTTTAAACATAAAAAATAGTCGTGTAACATGTTTTTGATTGTTAGTCAAATAATTAGTCTCTATTTTGATCTTGGACAATCAAATTGAATATGACTAATATTTATATCAAGTTACATTTTGTAGAACTTTAATTTTTGTAGAAAACTCAAAGAATCCGACCAGCCTAGGAGCTAAGGCAACCATACTCAAGAGAAGAAGACCATACCAAGCTCTAGCATGACAATACCTTTACCGAGCTAACGAACCAAAAGTTAGTCCGACCTCACCTATACCGAGATGACGAGCATTCCACAAATAAGGTGACAAGAGCATAAACATTCTAAAACTGAGTTGACTAGATGGAAGTATGGTATGACCAGACAAAGCACAAGCTAGGAGGACAAGGCACAAGCTGGCTAGACTGAGCTCGAGCCAAAGGATCCATTAGGTCTCACGCTGAGTGTCACTCCCACATTATGAATGGTTTATCTGTCATGACTAGACCATCTATCAATCCAACCATACCAAATCAGACCTAAATCCTCACAACATCCAATAAAGCTCACGGTCCTTGATGCTCTGAAAGTTTCAGCATACTATGCTTAGACCTACTAGACCTGATGTAGTCCGACTGAGTTGAGCTAGAGCCAAAAATCCAATTAAGTTTCTAAAGTGAAAATGGTCATTGGTACTCTCGAAATCTTAGTATACCACGAGCAGTCCAATCGAACTACATACCAATTGACTAGATTCAAAAAAATATAGTCATTGCTTATCCAATCAATTATTGGATGCCACATGTACTAGCCGTTGAAGAACTTTTGTCAGAAAAGGATGAGCTTGACCACACTATTGATCAACCAGATTGCACTAAGGCTGAGCTCACCGGACTAGTTGCAGTCCAACCATGAAGTTGCTCCAGACAATAATTGAATTCAGAGATAAGAATCAAACATGTTGGCTCCAATCTCTAATGGCTAGTTGAAAACTTGAAGGCTATAAAAACCATAAGAAACATCTTTTTTGAGACAGAGAGAGAGTGATTATAATTGCTCAGAAAAACATATTTCATTTTCTTGCATCAAAATCTATAACTTGTATTCATTGAGTGTTGGGTGTGAGCATTAAACCCTATTGTAAGTTTGAGTGTGAGCTTTGAAATACTTAGATTTTAGAGTGAGACTTGGGAAAACTCTTGTTGAGTTGTGTGAAAGAAACTCAAACCCTATGAAAGTTGGGCGTGAGCTTCTGAAAATACTAAGTTAGAGTTGAGCCTATAAAAACTTAAAGATTAGTGAAACCTTAACAAGCTGTTAAGGAAGTAGATGTAGGATTGAGGTAAATCTAAACCACTATAAACTCATTACTTTCATTCTTCTTTACTCTACTTCATATTCATCTTGATCTTCTTATTGCTCAAAATTTTAAATTTATCATCACTACTCAAATCAACCAATTCACCCCCTCTTGGTTGCTAGTTTAGGATAACAATTGGTATCAGAGCCTCAAAATTTCAAGAAGCTTAATTTTGAAATTTGATCCACAATGGCAACCACCTCCACAAAACACCTCTGCATCAACATCTACTTCTAACTCCATGGCCTCTTCACATGGAAATCTAAAATCCTATCTTAGAATTTACTTCGATGGAATTGATTGCTCTTATTGAAAACGTAAAATGTATTCATTCCTTGATAGTAAAGTCATTAAGATTTGGGAATATGTGCAAAATGAAAACCTCCTAATCATGAAGCTGATGGTGTCCAAGTTCCCCTTCTAAGAGCACAATGGCCAAATGACAAATTAAGAGCTCATTACAAGAATACTAAGGAAGTGTGAGCAAGGATTATCACTCACACTCCTTGTGGAATTGTTCTTGCGACTTCGGCACTGTTAGGCTCTAGGCCTTAGAGAACATAGGCCTAAACTCGGAGAAAATGGAGTCACCACCCGGACGGGCTGGAAAAGTAGAAAGGGGTGGATGACTCGATTCCTAAGGAATCCCCAACACTCTAATGGGTTCAGAAAGTTGGGTATAGTGGGGAAGGCGAGAATGACCCAGCACCCCCACAGTGCCCGGTTCATTAGAACCAATGTCTTTTTCAAGTCTAAATATTATAGAATTCTTAATTATTACAACATAATCCATACTACATGTCATGATTAAAATAAGAGCATCATTGTATTAATAATCAAAATAATGTCCAAACAAAATAAATAAATGAACACCCATCCGAGGATGAAAATATGTCCTTATATTGTCCAATATCTAACACTAAATAGGACACCTACCAAATGGTGGAAACATGTACTTTACATTGATCCTAAAATCTTTAAATGATAACTTAAATTACATAATAAAAATCGAGATACCCACTAAGTGGAAACATACCTTTTACAATCTTACGATCTAAGTAAATAATTAATTAAATCATTCAAGCAAGATAAAAACATCCAATATAAAGAAACATCCATAGCACATATTAATAATGAAACCTAAATTATATTAAAATAATAACTTGTACAAATTAGGGTTTCATTAACATAGATTAGGGTTTTTAAATAAAATTAGGGCTTTAGGCTTTTAGAAAAAATGGAATTAGGGTTTTAAGAAGACATGATTAGGGTTGTGGTTTTTAGAAAAACAAAGTTATTGTAGAGGGATGAGTTAGGTTTAGAAAATGAAGTTTAGGGATTTAGGGTTTTTAGGGTTTAAAAACTAGTTCTGTAACTTTGGGATTTAAAAACTAATTATAGCATTTAATATTTAGAAATTGTCTAGGGTTTTAATATTGGAAATTGATTATTGAAATATTTAGGGTTTTGAAAATTTATTTTAGCTACTGTGATAGTTTAAAGTTGGTTTGGACAATTTGCTTTGAAAATAAATTAAATAGTTTAATGTAGTGTGATGGACAATAAACACAAAAACCGATTAACATCTGAATGAGTCATGTTTTAACCATATGGATTGTAAGATAATGGCTACTGGATGTGTTATAAAAGTATAAAAATCCAAACAAAATAATGAAACAAAAATAAAGACTGATCAATGGAACATAAATGAAAATAAAATAAAGAAACAAAAATGAAAATTGAACAATGAAACAAGGTGAATGAATTGTTATGGATTTAAAAAAAAAACTAAACAAAGAATTGCAAACCTCCATTTGTAGGTTCCACTAAATTTGATTCTGGCCGAATAAAGTCAAAGACAGTGTTGCTGCCTTTGATGGTTTGATGTATGTTTTGTTGATCTTTTACAAATTGATTATTGATTCTTGCTGCTTGTTGACGGTTGCCAAATTCTATTGAAAGTTGCTAACCTTTGTTGCTTCATTTTTATCTTATATTTATAGTGATTATTAGGTTAAATCTTAGGATTCCTAAGGCAAAAAGGATTCTAATAAAAATTGGAAACTGATTTGAATTATTAAATCTGCATGCGATTAATCCAAGTTCAGAAAAGAAAGCTAAGACTTGTTGGAGCCGCACATGCAAAATTAGGCCTAAGCAGGCCAAATATTGCCTTTGGGCGGGCCTGCAGTGAATTGGAGCTTCCTTTCGCGTGGGCCAAGCCAAATTGCCTACGGTGAATTGAAAGCTCTAATTCGTCGCTTTCAATTCGCCGTGGCAGTTTGGTTATGGCCAATTGGGTGGCCCAATTCACCATGCCAAGCTCCTGTGGCCAATTGGACTCACCAATTCGCCGCAGCTCGCAGTAGGGCAATTTTGTAATTTTTTAAATTTATTAATTCTTCCAAAAATAATTTAACTTTTGCCTCTACTTGGATTTAATCAGAATTATTTTAAAAAACTTAACCATATTCTTTAGGTCAAATTAAAATTGTATCGATCTATATTTAAAAAATTAGACCGATTTTAATTTGACCCTTTTAATGAGGATCAACTAGCTTAGAGCCAAAATTAAGGGTTTATTGGAAGCCTCTATCTTGATGAATTCAATATCAAGAGAACAAAGTGGAAGAGTTCAACACATTACTTGTGCATATAGTATTTAGAAAACTCTTAAGAACTATCATGAGGGTACTACTCAAGTGAGGTTCAATAAGACCCAAATGCTTGTGCATGAGTATGAGATATTCAAGATGAAGCCTAATGAAAATGTCACTAACATGACAAACTGATTGCTTGCTATTGTCAATGGCCTAAAGAAGAATGGCAAGATCTATGACCAAGGTGATGTCAATAGCAAAATATTGAGGGCACTTATAGCCAATAAGAGTTTTGATTCAAAGGTTTATTCAATTGATGAAGCTCATGACCTTAGCTCCTTGAGAACCGATGAGCTTATGAGGAAACTACTCACCTTTGAATCCCACACCAAAAAGGAAGATGACCAAGGTGAGAAAGACAAGAGGAAAGTAATTGCTCTCAAAGACATCAAAGAAGTTGAGAGCTCAAGTGATGAAAAGAGTGATGACAATGAAGAAATGGCTATGCTATCCAAATGAATAAGTGAATGGAAGAGAAAGAGATGTAACAACCTCATTTTCTATACACATACAGTACATATAACCAAAATGCATACTGCACATATACAGATTATAAGAATGCATTATTACAAAACATTTTGAACTACTTCTATTTAACATTAAAATATTTGTATGATTCACAAAAAGGTAATCTTAATTTAAATAAAACACAATTCTATAAAATACAATTTACTAAAACTTGTAATCTTAATAAACTTTTCTCTTTATTGCTTATATACATATGCTCAATTCACAAAATGATAAATCTATACATGAATGCACCACCTTCTAAGATCATCTTAGAGCACCTCAAATCTCTGTGTGGCAAGAATCGATGAACATCTTTTGAACAACAATCTACTAACTTGCGCAATTCATACAACCGGGCTAAGCTAGAAAGTTTAGTAGTACAAATCAAGAAATACCATGCTTGATACATTTAATTTAAAAACCACATTTACATACATTTTCATTTGACAACAACATCATCATGATATTCATTACAAAATCATCTTACAAGTCATTAACATTCATTGGGCCCATAAGAAAACCCATATAATATTCAAGTCCATAGTCATTGCTTTAGACTCATGTTTGACACCCAATGTCTAGCCAAAATGAAATAATAGTGACATCCAGTGCATGGCCCAAAGGTAATTTAATAGTGATGCCCAACATCTGGCCCAACAGCAATAATAGTGATGCCCAGCGTTTGGTCTGAAGGCAATATCACCAAACACAATATTCTAGAAATTGATATTATGTAAATTTTCACACATTTTAATTCACATTTAACATTTCTTTTCTCATGACATACTTTTGTCATGCTTTTAACATTTCATCATTCTTACTTTTTTCCACATTCGTTACACATTTCCCATTTCATCATATTCATCACTTTATTCATTTCACAATATCTTTCACAATTCACATACGATACATATACGGCTTTCGACCATATATTAATGCACATTTTGCACCTAACACACTTTTCACTTTTTTTACAATTAGCCATACTCAAATGGCTAAATCATGCCATAAACAATTCATGTTAAATTCATATTTAAATCACATAATTCATGAATATGCATTTCACTATCATCATAGTATGTTTTATCAATTCAATTGATAAAACATAACAAATACAATATGTAAAATTATATACTTAACTCTAATAGCCCATTTAACATCAAATTCATCAAGTCTTCACTCCCTTCTAATTCTTCACCATAAGATTCCTAATCAAGATATGGATACCCAAGTTATTGACAACATCAATATATATATATATATCTCAATTATATAACTTAAATCCTCTAATTTTCTTTTAACTCACAATATTTAAATAAATACTCAATACTCTCAAGTTTCTCTTCAATAAAACTATAATAAACTTCCAAATTAACAATAATCACAAAATCACCTCATTTCTATCATAATACAACTAATTACATAATATCTCAATATAAAACTAACCTTTTCCTTTTTCTTTCTTAGTCTCTGTTCAGATCTCCTTTTGCTAATCACTTCTTGAGTGGTTTTATCAATAGGTCTTGTGTTTCTCTCACTTAATTTAGGGTTTTCTATAATGAAAGAGAGGAATTTGAGAGAGAAAGTGAAAATGGTCGATAAAATGACTTAGAAAATTTTAGAACCATATATATAAATTAAGGTCATATCTGTGGCACCACAAAGCCACGCTCGTGGGGGACAACTCAGCACCCTGCACTGCTGTTGCGCTCGAATTAACTCTACCACAAAGCGTCACTCACAAGTATACGAGGTAGCTGTAGCAAAGGTGATCGCCCCAAGGTCGTTCTCTCAAGGAAGCTAAAGTGGTTAATTGCTTATCAAATTTTGTTTAACAAGTAATAAAGAGATTTATAAATTGCTAAATAATGAAGAAGATTGATTAAAGTTTAAAACAATAAAAGTAAATTGAGCTGAGTTTTGATTCACTTGATAGAATGGTCTAGGGTTTGCACTTCTCTACTACTTATATGTATGAACGGTTATTCCTCTTAACTAATTCAATTTCAAAGATTAAATCTCAAACAACTCAACTAATCGAGTCAAGGAAATAAGCTCTCGCATTCAAACCTCTTACAACTAATCTTGTTATAATTGAAACAATCTTTTTAATAGGTTATATCTCTAATTCACCGAAGTCCTTAATTGAATTGTTCCAGCATTAGACTTCATCTCTCAATCCCTCATCTAATACCTAAAACACACAATTGGTAGCCAATCAATTATATGTTAACATTATTTCATTCAATCAAGGCTAAAGAAATTATTAGCTAAGAGAAAAACCAATTCATACAATCATAGCAGATCCATACAAACCCTAGACTAGATCAAATTAGTTCATAATGCAATCAAACATATTCATCTCATTAATGTTCAAAGAAATCAAAATAGACATGATAATATCCATTAAAACAATTTCAATATAAATAAAGAGAATAAGTTCGAGAACAAAACCAAGTTACAACTCCTTGAAGCTTCTGAAGAATCTCTTGCTCAAATCTTGCAAGAAGGATGAGACAATGGCTAGAACAATCTAATCTAAGCTAAAGTAATCAAAAGTGAAATCAAAATCAAGAAAACAAAACTAAACCCTAACTTCACTCTCTCTGACGGCTGAAAGTATTCTCCAAATCATCAACAGTTCCAACCCTAAGCTCTCCTCTTTTCTTTTATATGAAACGTTCGCTTTAAAAATCGGTGCGCGTTTGGTTCATGAGGGACACGGCCAAGTCAGATGTGACTTGGCCGTGTGAGTGACTTTTGGAGGGACACGGCCAGGTGACTTGGCCGTGTCCCTTGCCTGTGTCCACCACTGAATGCTTTTGATCTTCTTTTCTTCTTTGTTGAGTGACACGGCCAAGTGGAGCTTGACTTGGCCGTGTTGCACCTTGTTGGAGGGACACGGCCAGGTGACTTGGCCGTGTCCCTTGCCTGTGTCCGCCTCTGTGGAATTTGCTTCTCTTTGCCCTTTGGAATTGGTGAGACACGGCCAAGTCAAGGTGACTTGGCCGTGTTGGCTTCTTTGGAGGGACACGGCCACAGGACTTGGCCGTGTCCTTTGCATGTGTCTGCTACTGTGAAGATTGGCTTTCTTTTTCTTTGATATGGGACACGGCCTGTGACTTGGCCGTGTCCTCTGCCTGTGTCAGCCACTGCCCCTTTCTCCTTCAATTTGTTTCCTTGCCTGTTTTAACCTATCACAAAACTTGCAAACAAAACTTAAACAAGCAATAAATAAACATTAACAATCAAAACATAAATGAATTCTAAAAACTAGATCAAAAACAACATAAACACTGAAAGAAACAAAAACTACCACAATTAAAGAAAACACTAAACAAACCGATTAAAACTAACAAAATACCTAAATAAAACCATAATTAACATAACAAACAAGACACAAAACTATAATAAAAACTAATAAAACAACTGCTTCAGTCAAACCATCACCATGACTATGGCACCTCAATCCCCACTCCCATAGGATCCAAACTACCACTGCCATTCCAAAATCAATTTTCCAGACAGTCCAACCCATAAAGCCATGTCCGTGACGCTTCCATTGCCACGCCCGTAGGGTTGAAACTGACACTGCTAGATTAGGATAAATCCTTAAATCGAATCAAAATAGATGCCACACCTATGGCTCACCAATTCCACGCCCGTGGATCCAAAATACACTATTTCTCACTTAAAATATCAAGAATCCCAAAAATCAGGATGTTACAATTCTCTCCCCTTTATATAACTTCGTTCTAGAAATTATCCAGTATGGTAATAAATCATTCAAAATAGAACACAATCTTAAAATCTCACATGAAATTAATCATCTCATGAAATCATTATTTCATCAATCAAATTGACATTAGACACAATCAATTCATCTCATTAGTGCATACACATCATACATCTGTTACACTAAAAATATCTTATCACTTCATCATCTTATAAAATATACTATCACAATCTTAAATTTAAAAGCTATTAATTTATACCTTAACACTGACTATCCAGTCACCACAGTCATTTCCAGAATTGTATCTCTGTTTAATTACCCCTTTCTTATATTTATAAATATATATTTTAAATGCACAAATGATAACAATTCCCAATTTCCAATTAACAAGTCTTAATACAATAATTTTACACATCCCCACTTTGATTACATTCCTTATACAATTACCACATATTAATTCAATATAACTAGTATGCAACAACAAAATCTTATTTCCTTATTAAGATTCATTTTCATAGGTTATTCATCACCCAACATATACATATATATATTCCAATCACAATATAATTAACATCTTTCTCTTATAATCATTTACAACTGATATATCTTAACTCATTTCATATCCATACACACATCAGAACGTTACATCATATATATTATTACATATCTCTCATACTCTTACTACAACTATACATTTTGAATCTCAATAATTACTCACAAACTTACCATAATCTAGATCAGTTGATCTAACTATCACAATACCATCATCATAGCCTTATTCTATTCAAACCAACACTTGGCTTGTTTAAAATTTATCATTCCATCTCAACTCATGACCTAACTCTACTAGGTGAAACTTATTCTCAAATCTCGATTCTCTTTGGATCCATCACCACAAATAATATTCATTTTAACTTATTGAAGCTAAGGATTGTATATAGTCAATATATATCTTTTCAGATCATTCATTTATTTCCCATATTCACATTTGTTTTCCATTGTATTTCCACATTTTCATCTTATTACCACACTTTACAAAATTGATTTTTTCACATTATTCCATTTACTCTTTTCATAACCATTAACAATTCATTCATTTATCCCTAAATCATCACATTTTCTCAGTTCTCTTCTCATTTCATTTTTTTTTAATGTTATAAACAAATCCCTAACACAGGGCTTTGAGACACAACCATGCCAACTATAAGTCTTGCCCGTATCTCGTAAAATAAAACTATAAATCTCACTAAAACTATTTCACGGTCGTATCATCTCAAGCCCACGTACATGGATTACAAATAAACATTGCATTCACTATAACTCTTTCTCAAACAATTCTAATCTCAATTCCTTGCTATGAGCGGGAATTTTTTCCCCTACTCCCGATGGAATGGTTCTTGTGACTTAGGCACTGTTTAGGCTTGGGGCCTTAGAGAACATGGGCCTAAGCCAGGAGAAAAATGGAGTCACCACCCGGATGGGCCGGGAAAAAGAAATGGGTGGATGACTCAATTATTAAGGAATTCCCAACCCCCTAATGGGTTTAGAAAGTTGGGTACATGTGGGGAAGGTGAAAAATGGCTCAGCACCCCCACAACACCCGATTCATTGGAACCGGCCTCCTTTGCAGGTCTTAATATTATAAAATTCTTAAGTATAACAATATTATCCATATTACATGCAATAATTAAAATAAAGCATCATTATATTAAAATCAAAGCAATGTCCAAACAAAACAAATAAATGGACACCCATCCAAGGATAAAAACATGTCCTTACATCATCCATGTCTAAAACTAAATAGGACACCCACCGAAAGGTGGAAACGTGTCCTTTACATTGGTCCAAAATATAAAAGCAATTTAAATTACATGATGCTTAATACATGAGGTACATACCTCTTACAATGTTTTGAAATCAAAACAAATCAATAAAAGTAAACATCCATTCATCATAAATAAATCATTCATCAAAGACATCAAACATCAATCAAAGTATATAATAAACATTCATCCAATTTAAATAAAATAGTAAGTATATAACTTTAGGGTTCATGCATCAATTAGGGTTTACTGGGTTTTATGTTTAACAATTAGGGTTTTGCATATACTAGTTTAATTAGTTGAGAAACATTTTAAAGAAATAGCATGGCTACTGGATGTTTGAATATAAAGATTAGATTTGAAATAAATTAGGGTTTGAATCTAAAGAATGGATGTTTTGGATTTAGAGTTTCGAAAGTTATATGAAAATAATATTAAAAGTTAGAGTTTAAATAAATAAGATTGAAAATCATGAAATTTGGTTTTTGGATTAGGTATTTGAAAAAATAAGCTATTGCGAGTTTAGAAAAATAGATTTGGCTAGGGTTTTAAGAAAACAGATTGTTATTTTATGGTTTAAGAAAAGTGTAATTGGGGTTTTAAATTTCAAAAGTTAGTTTACGGGTATTAAGGCATTATGGTTTTGGAAAAATACTTTTTTAGGTTTTAAATAGAGTTTAGACAGTAAGCAAAATAATTGATAATCTATTGCACATTTAAACAATTAATCCAATTTGAATGATGAAGCTACTGTAAAGATGAACAAAGAAATAGAGATTCAAACCTCCGTTGTTGGTTCCACCACAATCTTTGAATTCTGGTTGAACAATAATAAAGATAGTGTAGGCTGCCTTTGATGGGTTATTGTTGCTCGCTCACCTCCTCTTGCTTCATCAAGGTTGAGATTGGCCGAAAAAATCCAAGAGTCTAAAGTTTGATAAAAAAAATTCAGATCCTTAATTCTGTGTCTTTAATGTGATATTTATAAGAAAAAATCATAAACCTAATCCTAATTGGCTAAAAAAATAAAATCCTTTTAAGACATAAAATTAAAAACCAAGAAGAATAGGGTTTTGGCAAAACCGCGTGCAGGCCTAGCATGCGAAAGTGCGCTAGCAAAAAAATTATTGCGGGCGCTAGGCGCGGGCCAGCTTGTTCGCCACAGGAAAATCTGCGGCGAATTGGCCCAAGCCAATTCATCTTCGGCGACGAAAATTTTTCGTCGCCGATTCTTTAGTCTCCGATTTTTATTTTTTATATATTTTTTATTTTTATTAAAAAATAACTCTTAAATATTATAAGTAATTAAAATAATTAAAATACCACAAGAATTATTTTGGACCATTATAAATAATAACAAACTGGATTGGGTCAAAATTAAGTATCTACACATACTTGTGTTCCAGTGGTTACACGCCTGTGCTATCTTAAAATTACACATTTACTCTCTAAACTCTTACAACACCAAGAGTTAGTGCATGCCAACTATGTTTTAAAATAATTTACACGTATTCACTTGTTCTTCATTAGCCTAAACACATGATCCAACAAAATTATCATCAACAACTCATATATATATACATATTCATTCACATACCAATTCTATACAATTATTCAACAAAAACTCCATTTCCAATCTTGCCTTACAAAACTCTCATTCATTCCTCTCTTACAATAATTTTACCAAATAACACTCAATGTGCTTGCATAAAATTTCATTAAATAAAATTTTAGTCCTCTCTAGTCAAACTCACTTTTCATTCCACACTCTTTTCATTATACTTTTATTTTCCTTACCATGTCTTACTTATACACATTTTATCATAATATATTACAACCATCATAACTCATTTAATTCAACATTGTTTTTCTATTTATTTTTTTCTATCCACATGCACGGATTTCACTTCATTTGTAACCTTATAACTAAATTCTAACAATGTTCATAAACTTGATTTCTTATCAAATATTCAACTTCTTTAAACAATCACACAAACTTATAAATTTACCAAATTTATTTCATTCTCTAGCATTGCTCTCATGTGCAGCCTCATTTTCCCACACTATCATCGAACTCATATTGTAATACCCTTATTTTGATGTACTTTAGAATAGTAGTTATGAGAGAGTATGTTGGTGAAATAGGTAAAGAAAATATAATAAGAGATAGATGAGTATGAAGGATGTTATATACATATATTATATTTGAAATATAGGAAAAATATAAATACAATATATAAGACATATACATTTATCAACATATACACCATATATACATGATGTATATATTGGTGTAGGAAAAGTAATTTGTAAATAATTAAGTAATATTAATAATGATAATAATGACAATAGAAAAAGAAGAAATGAAAGTCAAAGGAAGGAAGAATATTATTGGTGGGAATTTAGTGGTGGAAATAATTATATTAATATATATATATATATATATAAGATAAGGATGAAAATTTGACAAGAGAGCTTTCTCTCTCTTTCTTTCTTTCTTTCTTTTTCTTCTTCCTCTTGAGTGTGGGAATAGAGAGAGAGAGAGAGAGAAGATTTGATTTTGTTCATATACACACCAAATTCATAAGAGTCTTAAGAGAATTGAAGGTGGATATTGAAGATTTGGCAAAGAATTCAAGTGCTCTTCTCTTTGAGTTGACTTTTATAGATTTTGAGTTATATTGATATGTTTAATGAGAGTAAGTGATGATAATGAAATATTAATATATATATATATGTTGAATTGGTGCTTAGATGATGAAAAATATGATTATTTGTGAGGATGATGATGAGTATTTGTAATTGAGGAATAAGGGTGATAAGGAAAAGAGTAAGGGTTTAGTATAAATGAGTTGGGAAAATTGAGTAAATTGATACATGGATGATGTATATAATGATTTTTGTTATGATATGTTGGAGTTATATAAGTGTTGAATTGATGGGTGAATTATGAATATAAACCAAGATGACGATTAAGGGTGTTGTAGTATTGATTTTGGAATGATTGTGTTCATATGGATGAGAGTTCGAAATGCAGAACTTTTGTCTGACATAGCCAGTGACACGGCCATGTCATTGGGCGTGTCAACGGTGCTGAGTTTAATGATTGATGACACGACCATTAACACGGTTATGTCTCTAGGCGTGTCATAGCTACTGTGAGATAAGATAATTGACACGGCCATGAACACGCCCATGTTGTTAGACATGCCAATATTTTTGTAAGGCAGAATGAATGACACGAACAGTGACACGCCCATGTCATTAAAGGTGTCAATGCTTTTGTATAAATGAGTTAATGACACGGTCATTAACACGCCCGTGTTGTTGGCCATGTCACTTGAGAATAACTCTTTTTGTTATTTTTCATTTGTAATCCCTATTTAAATGATTTGAATGTTAAGAATGCCTTAGAATGTGATACTAAATGGTTGTTTATGATCACATTTGATATAGGCATTGAGAGAGTGGAGTGTGCCCAACCTTAGTGTTGAAGGGCAACTTGGAATAGAAGGTTAGAGGAAGTTTTAAAGCTTATTTTGGAGTGTTTTCATAAGGTAAGTACAAACTTGGGAATAATTGCTTATATTTGCATGACTTTTGGACTTAACATATCTGGTTAGAAAATGTGTTAATTTACATATTGCATTGTTGGTGCATGAGTAATATGCTATGATTTGTATTATGTCACGAATGCATTATGTGTAATGTGAACTATGTGCAAAATATGATAATGACCCAAAACTTATGGATAATGTAACTTGTTATGTATACATTAAAGATGATATGTAAAGACATTGATGATGACTATATTGATATAAATGAGATAATTGAAACATTGTGCCTAGTTTGATCTTGAAACAATGAGAAAGATATTGATAATGGAAACATGAATAAATTGTGTGCCTAGTATATTATTCAACTTTTAGAGTTCTATGTTTGGCGGCATGCCTATGATTTTCCTACGGGCTAGACGCTGGGCGTCACTGAAAAAATATTTTTGAGGTGAAATGACCGGGTCGTAAGCCTCTAAAAGAAATCCTTGAAGCTAGGCTGGGTGAAATGACCGGGTCATAAGCTCAGACCTAGTTGGATTATTCCATGGATATATTGCCTATGGGGCTAGACACATGGTGTCATTATAGACCAAAATAGTAACTCTGGAATTTGAATAACATATTAGTTATCTTTGGACCCATGCTTGTTTTTACTTATATGTGAATTATGAATTGTGGAATAATTGAGCAATATATTAAGATATAATGTTATGAGATATATGATGGTGATCATGGAATGATATGATCACAATATATAAGCAAATTACTGAAAAGAAATGTGGCTTAAGAAAATATGCTAAATGATGAGAAATGAATTGTTGAAAAACTTGAGCAGAGCTAAGTCTTGATATTGAAAATGAGATTATGAAAATATATTGTGATGTGTAATATGCATATGGATGTGGAAATTGTGTATTATTTCATGAATATTATGATAAGCCATTGAATTTTGACTATTGTTAAAGATATATATAAATTATGAAATTAGTGAACAGATATGAAAAGTGCATTGAAAATGAAAAACATGATAAAAATATGATGATGAATGATGTTAGTATGTGAGTATGAATTTCTGTAATGTATGTATATAATATTTATTTGTACTACTAAGCTTTTGAGCTTAGCGCGGTTGTGTAAATCGTGCAGGTGAGTAGATGGTTGATCTAGGAGTCAAATAGTTGTGCCACGAGAAGAGTAAGAGTATTTCGAGACCAACTATGTAACACCCCTTCCCAGCCGACGTGTGTAAGCCGAGTAGAGGCGCAACACTAACCTAATGTTGCTACTAATTTTACTTAGTCAAATTTTAGTTTCAGTTTTTACAGAAATTTGGCCAGAGGTTCGCCTAGAAATTGGGTCCCAAGTGTCGACAAAACTAGTTTTTCTGATTTTTGAAAACATTTTTACACAAACCAATGTGAACACAATCAGTCTCAATACACTCACAATGAATCGCCCTTATAACCTCAACTACAAACCTGCAAGAAGAATTCTGTAACACCCCATCTTAGCCTACGTTTATAGACCAAGATGGACTGTTATCTCATGGTGGTTGTGTCTTAATATTTTACTTAGCCAATTTTAAGTGCAGATTTTAAAAATTTTTTGCCAGAGTTTCCCCTATAATTGGTGGTCCCAAGTGTCGACAAAATTGATTTTTCTTACTTATGAAAAACATTTTGTTTCACAATTTAATACATGCACACTCCCAATAATCCACCCTTATAACCTCAACTACAATCCTGCAAGAAGAATTCACACTTCTATATTCACAACCCAACTCAATTCAAAATCATACAATTATTATACATTACTAGATTTACATGCTACATCAAGTTATCTCTTTGTATTGTTCAAATAAGTACATGCCAGTTTCTAATGCCAAAATACAAACTGAAGAGCACCACCTAACTTTGTTGAAGACCGGCAGATCGCAGGACTCTTCTGCTCACTACTGGCTCCTTGCTAATAACCTACGAGTTTAGAAGAAACTAAACTCGCTAAGCATTGCTTAGTGGGTACTTTAACTAATTATGGAAAATAAATAATAAAAGCATAATGCACTTTTAAAAGAAATGAGTCGTATTGAAAAATAATATCACAGTAAAAGTAATCCATACATGTCATATATTCAGTTATTATCATTTTATCATTTCGCTCCACAAGGTAATTACGAATACACCGATCTCAAATGAGGCCTCGTATAGAGTTACGCGTGGTCTTGACCTCACACGACTAATTGCCATGGTCTTGGTCTCACACGATATGGAATATACAAGATAATTGCGTGGTCTTGGTCTCACAAGACTAGTTGCCATGGTCTTGACCTCACACGATATAACTGCGTGGTCTTGGTCTCACACGACTAGTTGCCATGATCTTGACCTCACACGATATAACCGCGCGCGCGTAAGTGATATCCCGACAGAAGCCGTTAAGACAGTACTGCCGGTAGGATGGCATGCCAAACCCCCATTCCAGACCGGTTTTACTCATTTACCGAGTATAGCATATATAATAATTCATATATACCCATTCACTTCGTATATATACCACATATTCTCCATGTATATACAATATATACTTACACAAATATCACATATACTCATATATGTATCATATGTATTCACATATTTTCCATCTTAATTTATTCTTCATATCATAATTAAAATCAATACCAAAAATAAAATGATACAACACCCACACCAAGTTTTTGACCAAGTTAATAATGAAAATTTTCCATATGAACAATAAACTCTGGTTCATGACCCAACTTGATCCTTGTTTTAGAAAATTTTTATAAAATAATCCACTTGGCTATAAACTCTAAAATTTTTACAGAATTTATTTTTACATCTTAAAATCATTCCTTTAAAATTTCAGATCAAACTGGACACAAAATCTTGGTCAAGTAGTTCACCCAACCAGACTGCTCCAGTTGCCCTGCATCCTGGCAGCAGTTCTGAATTTTATAAAGTCCGTAAATTAAATTCAATCAATGTGGTTCCAAATTATTTTTCTCAAATACTAGACTTATTAAAGAACAACATATCCAAATTTCAACTCAAGAAAATTTTTCTATATTTAATTAAAAATCATACAAGTCACAGCATTTACTAATTGTAAAACAGAAAAATTTCAAAAAGAGTTCAATGGTTAAAGTACCAAACCTTGCTCTTTTAATTCCCTTTTTCTTTTCCTTCTTCTCCTTCCTTAATCTTTGTTTTTCCTTCAAGATATTCAAGAACACAACCTTAAATATAAACCTTAGAAATTTAAAATAATAAGTTATCCTCCATTTCTTTTCAACCGAAACCCTAATCCAACCTTATTAAACTTTATACATCTTGATTCTTCCATTTAATCAATTAATCTCATCACTTACTTAAAATTTTTCCAATTCCACATAACGACTCTAATCTCCAATATCCCAATAAATATATAAATACCTAAAATTGATACTAAAATTAAAGTCTACATACTTGAAAACCTTAAAACTTACCTTGAAAATCAAACTTGGAAAAACTTGGAAGTCCTTTGGTATTTTCCCATTGTGGCCGAAATTTGTAAGTGGAAAAGAGAGAATTTGTTCTTCATTCATGATATATATATATATAAGGGAAATGATGATTACCTTATGTGTTGGATAAATCCTTTAAGACCACTTGTCCACCTTTCTCTTTCTTCATTTAATACTCATGCTAAATGGTAACTTTTGATTGGCCAACAAGAGATTTTTATAGTTTTCTTTCCCATTACTTCTTCCCACTTGTCCCTCTTCTCATTGGATACCCTAAAGTTGTCCCGTGTTACCCATACGGTCCCGACACGAAACCGGGCCCACTTTATGTTCCGGCGATTAATCGATCATATCTTTTAAACCGTACAGTTTCATGAGTCAAACTACATATAGTTTTGATCCTCTCGACCTCTACTTTCTATTTATAAGGTCTATTTTAGGTTTCCAAGCCGTTTTAAAAAATTACCAATAAGCCCTTGACTTTTTACAAAATTCCCTTTAGGTCCTTTCTTTGCTCGGGTTTTGCCCGGGCTCCGTTTCTACTGACGATCGTTTCATATTCAACCTCTCAACGTCCTCTACGTACTCATGTTTTTATTTCCTACTTTAAATTCATGTATAACTTTAATTGATAATGACCAAAATGCCCCTAGTCAACATGTCTTCGTTTTTCTTTAACGAAACATTTCCTGGAAAAATCGTTACACGACGTTGCAATCCGATTTTTCTCTACTTTCCATTTTTGGAATCTGTTATATGCACTATTAAGAACCTCCAGTACAACTTTTAGGAAAATTACTCTTAGGTCCTCGGTCTTTCAAAAATTTACCTTTAGGTCCCGTCGACTTCACGGGCCTCCTTTGCACACTAATTTTGTTTTTGACTATCTCGAGCCTCTATTTGACCACTTATTTATATCCTTCTTGCCTAATACCCAACTACCTAATTTTGGGATGTGACAATTCTACCTCCCTTAATTTAAGTTTTGCCCCGAAACTTACTTATTCATGCATGATTCTTATGTGTAATTACACATCATCAACATATAACTCGATTATCAATTCCTATCTGGCATGTACTTTTACCTATTCATAATATAACTTTCTCCTTACTTTATCTTACATGGCACACATAGTTATTTACTTACTACCTATCTCCCAAAATCGACTAAACCTATGCTCTGATACCACTAAATGTAACACCCCATCTTAGCCTATGTTTATAGACCAAGATGGACTGTTATCTCATGGTGGGTGTGTCTTAATATTTTACTCAGCCAATTTTAAGTGCAGATTTTAAAAAATTTTTGCTAGAGTTTCCCCTATAATTGGTGGTCCCAAGTGTCGACAAAACTGATTTTTCTTACTTATGAAAAACATTTTGTTTCACAATTCAATACACGCACACTCCCAATAATCCACCCTTATAACCTCAACTACAATCCTGCAAGAAGAATTCACACTTCTATATTCACAACCCAACTCAATTCAAAATCATACAGTTATTATACATTACTAGATTTACATGCTACATCAAGTTATCTCTTTGTATTGTTCAAATAAGTACATGCCAGTTTCTAATGCCAAAATACAAACTGAAGAGCACCACCTAACTTTGTTGATGACCGGCAGATCGCAGGACTCTTCTGCTCACTACTGGCTCCTTGCTAATAACCTACGAGTTTAGAAGAAACTAAAATCGCTAAGCATTGCTAAATTCATGTATAACTTTAATTGATAATGACCAAAATGCCCCTAGTCAACATGTCTTTGTTTTTCTTTAACGGGACATTTCCTGGAAAAACCGTTATATGTCGTTGCAATCTGATTTTTCTCTACTTTCCATTTTTGGAATCTGTTATGTGCACTATTAAGAACCTCCAGTACAACTATTAGGAAAATTACTCTTAGGTCCTCGGCCTTTCGAAAAATTACCTTTAGGTCCCGTCTACTTCACGGGCCTCCTTTGCACACCGATTTTGTTTTTGACTATCTCGAGCCTCTATTTGACCACTTATTTATATCCTTCTTGCCTAATACCCGACTACCTAATTTTGGGATGTGACAAATTCACGCTTCTAGTACAAAATAAAGTAGAGGTTTATTATTATGACATACTACTAATGTACAGTATCACATAGTAATTCTCACTCTTATATATATATACATGTCACAACTAGTTAACTCAAAATGGAAACTAAGAGATCTACCTGAGATGCTGTGGGTCTGGTCGTCGCTTCCCAAGAGTTAGCTACTGCTCCGATCCTATGAGTCAAGGAAAACTTAACTCGCTGAGCAATCACGCTCAGTGGGTACTTTACCAATGGAAATAAAAGTAAAGAGTATTTGTACAAGAAAGGCAATAAAATATATGCATGTTAAATACTATAAGCAATAAAATATAAAGCTCACTTCAATGAAATAAAAATGTACTTCCCGAAAAAGAATTTCAAGTTTTTCAAAAGATTTCAACTAAAATTATAAAATATTCACAATTCAACTTATGCCATAAAATAGTCGTGTCATAGTTTGTAAATTTTTTTTTGCTCTACTGGTAAAAGCAGAACCATAGCGATAAGGCAGTGGCCCTCACCACTGTAACACAGGTGGCCCTCACCACCGATATCAATTCATAGGAATCATCCTCACCATCCTAGTTATAACCAATGGCCCTCACCATTGAGTTCAGATCATAACAATTCAATCACAATATCAAGTAGTACTGCATAAGTTAGTATAGTGCAATATACCCTTATCTACCAAGTTCAGCCACCAAGTAGAGCTTAAGGTTTTAAAATTCAAATCCAAGATTTCCACAAATTTTCAAATGATTTGCACATCCCTTTTCATTTTTACCAAGTCATGCCATTTCATCGTGTACTAACTCTGTGGCTAAAGGCCGTTTCATTTCCAAGTGTTTACCACCATTCCCAGTCATTTCCACACACTTCAAATCACATTAGAATAATTCCCAAAAATGACTAAAAGAATAGTAACACGGTGCGTAAAATCGGCAGCGCAAATGGCATGACCATATGAATAGTAAAATCTGGTTTTTGTCTAAATTTCAGTCAATTTCAGTCATGCATTTGACCAGGTAAATGATCATATTTTTGGCTGAAATTTTACAGGAAACTTATTTCGTATGTTGACTAATTGCATGTAAAATATCATTGAAAAAATCCATCGTTTGCTGCCTCAACCGGCTGCGCAAAGTTGGGTCAAGAATTGGCTCCCAAAGGGCACCAATTCGGCCCCCACTTGCATTTGGTGCACAATTTTTATTTTTTTTTTTGTTCTAAATCCATTTCAAAGCTTCCCTAATAATGTAACAAAGACTTAGACACTTCCCTTTTAAAATAACTTGATTGTTTAAATGAATTTGGACTAAATGGAGTTCATAAACTCTTTTACCAAAATCATTGAAAACATTAGATTTCATTTGAATTTAAACAACCCAATCACCACATGGATTCAAAAATACACTCAACAATTGAATTCAAACTCAAACAACACATTTAGGCATCCATAGCAAAAGTTCCATAGATAAATATTTTTGGTAAGAAAATGAAAGAAAAATTAATTCTTCGAAGGTAAAGTACCAAACCTTGTATTTTAATTTCCTTTTGCTTTCCCTTCTCTTTCAAGCTCTTCCTTCTCCTTATTTCCACCCTTTGTAACACCCCGATACCCTATATAAGTACTATGCGTATACCTAGTATACATACAGTAAATATATAAAGTATAAGGATGTCACTTTTCGTTACCTTTTAAAAACCTGTAACAGAGTTCAAACCATAATACATTAATTTAAATAACATTTACAAAATCATTATCTTTATCAAAAACTTCATTTATACATATAAATACTCTCTCGTCAGAAATACATCATAATTAAAGTTTATACATGTATGCATTACCCTCTAGTTGGTCTCGACAAACTTTACTCTTCTTGTGGCATAACAAAAGACTTCATATCTTCCATCTATATACCTGCGCGAATAAACACCCTCGCTAAGCCCGAGAGCTTAGTAGTCCAACTATAAAATATAAACATATAGTATAGAAGTATTGACATATAATGATACATCAATTCAATATATAATTAGTTCTTATCATATCTTCTTTTCTTTTTAATTTCATCTTTAATATATCCTAGCTAATTTCAAATATGATGTACATATATACATAATATTATCACCAACCCCAATGCATCACCAATACTCAAAACCAATATATTAATACCCCTACATTATATATACCATACCAATCATTATTGCAATACACAAATTACATATCATACAAATCATAAATCACATTTACAATAAAGACAACCTTTATCATCAACCACAATTCATTTACATATTACACTTAATAACATTATATTATTCACAATTCACCAAGCATAATTCATTATTAATACTCACAATCAATATTTCAATACTTGCAATTCACATTGACAATAAAGACAGACTCGGGCCCAAAACACTAATATGTTATTCAAAGTTCAGAGTTACTGCTTTGGTTCATAGTCACAATCATCACGCCCGTAGGCAATGTATATACATGTATCTCTATCCATGGATAGTGTAACAGACCCAGTCTCTTGGACCATCAACTCAACACATATGAGGAGATCCTCAACCCGGCAATACTGTTACAAATCATATATCTCATATTCACAATTCTCATAGTGTAACAGACCCAGTCTCTTGGACCATAAACTCAACACATATGAGGAGATCCTCAACCCGGCAAGACTGTTACCTTTCATCATTTCTTAGGCATGCCACCCAAATCCAGAACTCTGAAACTGAATAACATATTAAACAAACAATTCATTTATTATTTCATTATCAATCTCATCATCAATTAGGCCAACATGCCTTATCTCTTTCAATTGAATTATCATAGCCAATCACAATGGCTTCATATCATATCATATCTCAATCCATATGATACATATAGCATCATTGATATCACATTTCAAAGTATATTATTCATATAATACATTGCCATACACAAGATTCACAATGCATATAACATAACATTTTCTCACTTCTCAAAACACATTAACATCATTCATTACTAGAGCATTTATCATAACAAATTGCACATACCTTAAGAATGATCCTCATTTCTTCCTACCTTTCCCATTTCATATTTCATCCTTTATATATATTCTTCATTTACATTCACAATATAATAGCTTATTTAACACTTTCATCCCAATGTGTTAATGTTCAAAGACATATAAGGATATACAATCAAATAGGGTTTATTCTTACCTGGTTAATGATCTTCACATCCTTCACATCATTCAATCATCACCTTAGTCCAATTATGTTAACAATATAATAGATCACTTAACACATTTGCAAACAAATGTGTTAAGCCTCAAATTATGTAATTAAATACAATCATATGTATTGGTACTTACCTCAAGAACTAGTCCCATCAATCTATACATTTCTTTTCTTTCCAAGAATTCTCCACATTTAGGTTAATGCAACCCAATCTCTTCAAAACCTAATCCAAAGGAATATTAGCAAAATGACCATATGAATAGTACATTCTGGTTTAAGACTCCATTTTATCCTTATTTTGAAAAATTGTATAAAATAATCTACTTGACTAAATATTCTAAAATTTTTACAGAATTTAGTTTTGTATCTTAAAATCATTCCTTTAAAATTTCAGATCAAACGGAACACAAAATATTGGTCAAATAGTTCACCTAACCAGACTGCCCCAATTGCCCTGCATCCTGGCAGCAGTTCTGAACTTTGTGAATTCCATAAATCAAATTCAATCAACGTGGTTCCAAATTATTTTTCTCAAATACTAGACTCACTAAGCAACAACATATCCAAAATTCAATTGGATATGATTTTTTTACATTTTATTAAAAATCCCGAAATATAGCTGTCTCAGTTAAGGTACCTGCTGGAACAGGTCTAATAAAAATAATCTTTCTAAACTCATAACCATTCCAAAATCGAATCAACATATTTTTCAGTCATTCTAGACTCATAGAGGCACAACATATAAAAAATTAACTTCAAGAACATTTTTCTATAATTAATTAAAAATCATACAAGTCACAGCCTTTACTAATTGTAAAACAGAAAAAAATTCACTAAACACAACTCTTACTCTTCCATCACCAACACCAACCTATCTTCTTATCTTTAATTTCATTTCAACACTTTTACACACACCATACACAAACACACTCCATCAACCATCCATATCAACTCACCAATCCCAAACACAATTTCAAAAGAACAAAGGAAAATCAAGAGAAAGAACTTACCTAAGTTGTTGAATTCCACAAATCTTCAATTAAATCCTTTGATTCTTCCTTCAATTTGATGTTAGAATTAAACAAATCTCACTTTGCTCTCTCTTGTCTAAGGAGGAGCCAACCAACGTGGAGAAGAGAAGAAGAAGAAGATGGAAATGAAGAAAAGACAAAATATCACCTCTTTAAATCTCCACCAAGTGATTCAACAAGAGTAATTACCTAAACACCCTTATACCATTTGTCTTGATTACCATTCATTACATGCCCTTTATAGTAACTTCACACTTAACAAAAATAAATATCTTCTTTCCTTGACTCTTCATTTTGACCAACTTATATGTTATATATATCATCATATACACAACATATACCATTCTCTCTAAACCCTAAATTCTTTCCCAAATCACATATACATAAACATTCTTTTCTCTATTTCTTTTCTCTTGTAATTTAACACATATATTCAATCCAATTATATAACAACAACAACAACATAATCACAAATTCTAGGGCATATATGAGGATATTACAATTCTCTCCCCCTTAAATAATTTCGTCCTCGAAATTATCAGTACCATAACAATTTATTCTTAACAAAATACTATCTTAACTCCCATATGAAGTTAATTATACGCTTAAGTCATTATATCATCAAATCATATAACTCCAACTCTCCTCTTTAGAATCAACCACCTTCTTTAAATTCTATAACTCATCATTCTATATGTTTATACATCTGGTTACTTTCTTAATCAAACATTCAAAAGATCACATTACATTTCCTATTAATATCTTTATACCAGAATCAGATCATCATATAGCACAATAATACTTTGTCAAATATTTATATTTAATATATTTTGTTATTTCACCTCTGTATAATTACTTTCTTAACTTTAACATTAAAAACCATTGACTTATATCTGAACATTAATTATCCCTTCATTACAATCACTGTCTAAATAGACATTTATCACTCTCAATAGATAACAAAATCCTGATTTTTCATAAATGGAGTTATTTCTTTAGCATGCTTTTCACTTAACTTACATATTAATACATTATCTTTCAACTTATTTTATAGATAACCAATCTTTTTCTCTTCTTATCATGATTAACAATTACTATACTCCACTCATTCATGTCCAATCATACTTTAAAATTTACATCATATACATTATCATGTAAATACCTATTTTCTTAATACAACTATACACATTAAATTTTATTAATGATCCATAATCTTAGCCAAATCCAGATCAATTAATCTATATGTCACAATATACCCACGTTCCAATCTTGTTCAATTCCAACCAACGATTAAGTAATCTAACTTATCATGAAATTTCACAATTTTCATATAAGTATAAATATAACTTAATTCCATAAGAGCAAACTTATATTCAATTTCTGCTCTCTTTCAATCTATTTTCAGTCAAATCATCATGATAACAAATCACTTCTAATATCTTTTAATATACACATAGTTTATTCTTTATTATCTTAGTATAATTTCCACCAATTCTCATAAAAATGTTATATCATACTTAATATCTATAATTCATTCACTCAAACTTTGAGTTCATTCCCTTAAACCTCAAGTTACATACCATAAACATATTCAGTATAACTTTCATTCATATAATATAATTTCTCCCTTTTACTAACTCTTCACATTTCCTATCATTGGTATATTTATTTTGATTACCTTTTTGTCATATTATCCATAACTCAACACATTTCAAAATTTTTTTAAATTTTTTTTTCACAGTTATAACCAAATTCTTAACATAAAAAAAATAATAATAATAAGGTACAACTTTAACCATCATAATTTTTAACTATACTTCTCAAACAAAATTGTCAACCTCACCAAATCCGTATTACAATCATTATATCTAAGATCCAAATCCATGGATAACAAATTAACCGATCCAAAATACTGAACAAAACACATGACTTTAAGAGATTAATATTCAAACCTAGAACTTTCAATTCAATACTGTTCTTTTATAATTCTATTCTCAATCTTAACATTTTTAGTATAACAGAAATTAACACATTCCAACTTCGTTTCAACCAATTTGTATTCGCTTATATGATCCTTATCAACTTAACTCATGCTTTAACAATATTACTATATACATATTCAATCATATACAGTTCTTATACAATTTCTATTCATCACTTCATTTCTAATCCATCTACAATCTCTTATAATATAATTACATAGAACTTTTCATATGTGAATACTTTGAAACTCTAAATATAATATAATCATCAAGTTCAATACTCATTATAACAATTTCCACTGTCCAATATTACTCAAGTTCTTTCCATTCTCACTTCCATCACATAATCCATCTAGCTTTACACAGTTCAAGACCTAATCTCTCTTAGGTCCACTAATACATATAACATTGTTTTTCCATATCACTAATTCTATAATTATACCACATATATCTTCATAAGCCATCCTCATAATGTGATTCACAAATGTGTTTATATATCATAATTTCATTCATATTGGAAAACTCAATTCACATATCATATACATGTATGCACTTAATTATATGCTCTTATAGTATTTTCCTTTTTCATACATTCAATACAAATTTAGTGTTTATCATTTTCTTTTAAACACTATCCTTCTCATTCTTCCAATATGATATAAAGTATTTATTCACACTACAAACATATATATTCCGACTATAGTAACACTTCATATTCATCTCAGTCACATTCCCAATGTGACATCTCTTTCACTTTCGTCTTTAAAAATATTTAGTACACTCCCATATTCATTCTTACCCTGTTCAGTAAAATGACTTAAAATAACTCATTTCTATTTACTTATCCACTTCCTTGATTATTTCAAAACAAATTCTCATACTATCAATCACATTACTCAATTCATAATACTTCCATATGCAATACTAGTCATTTCACTTAGCTCATGCATTGCATATACAGTTAACTATCAATATCCCAATAATCTTTATCAAATTCCACTAAAACTTTAACTTCTCAATTTACTACTTCGTTTAAGCTTCAATTTGCCAAACTCATCTTTCTATCATCACTTTAAAAACATCTTACAAATATATATCACAAAGCAATATTAAAACATATAATTTCCACAATCATAAAGCTCACTTCAAAAATCTCAAATATCACATATTATCACCATTACCATGAGCTTTCACAATATCCAAGCATCTCACATTTCTAACATTGAATTTACTATGCTCGCATTATAGTAACAATACTAAGTTATATTCTTACTTAACCACTATCATCTCTTTTTCCTTTAAACACAACCTTAACTGTATACACATCCCAACTTTACATAATCACACTTTGTCTCTACTAAACAACTCATTCAACATTCCACCATACTCTCCTCATTTAAATAACATAACTTTCAATTTTAACAATTCGATATCATTTCCGCTGTCTAGTAAATTCAACATTAGCAAAACCAACATAAACTTTATTATAAAGAGGTTCAAAGTATAGAAGAAAAAGTACATACTCTTATCTTGATTTGATTTTCAACTCATTTTCAAATTTATTCTCCTTTTCATTTCTTTATGTTTCAATTCATATTATGTCCTACATAATATTGCTCATAAACATCAACATTACATTCCATGTTGCACACAACATGACATTTTCATATGCATCATCAATATACATATATCATATTACATTTCACAATTAGTTTCTCATAATCAATTAGGCACTATGCCTCAATTATAATTCATTTCCAACATCATTGTCAACAATCATAATTTCTCATCACATCAAAATAGTATACACATATATCATCAACTATATTGAACATCTCATATAACACAAATATTCTATAATTCATATAATGCCACATCCGAGACCAACCTAGGTGTCAATGCATATGCATGTATTACAAATTTCATTTCAAAACTTTTCCTTTTTACTTTTATTTAAACTTTTCAAAATTTTTTTTTTCTCACTTAGGCCGAGAATCTCGAACCTAAGCTCTGATACCAAAATAATTGTAACACCCCGATACCCTATATAAGTACTATGCGTATACCTAGTATACATACAGTAAATATATAAAGTATAAGGATGTCACTTTTCGTTACCTTTTAAAAACCTGTAACAGAGTTCAAACCATAATACATTAATTTAAATAACATTTACAAAATCATTATCTTTATCAAAAACTTCATTTATACATATAAATACTCTCTCGTCAGAAATACATCATAATTAAAGTTTATACATGTATGCATTACCCTCTAGTTGGTCTCGACAAACTTTACTCTTCTTGTGGCATAACAAAAGACTTCATATCTTCCATCTATATACCTGCGCGAATAAACACCCGCGCTAAGCCCGAGAGCTTAGTAGTCCAACTATAAAATATAAACATATAGTATAGAAG
This sequence comes from Garcia nutans, assembly GCA_947685225.1. Classification (NCBI taxonomy): domain Eukaryota; kingdom Viridiplantae; phylum Streptophyta; class Magnoliopsida; order Malpighiales; family Euphorbiaceae; genus Garcia; species Garcia nutans. The sequence goes on along the minus strand of CANTUV010000003.1, from coordinate 4,927,711 downwards.
TATTGACATATAATGATACATCAATTCAATATATAATTAGTTCTTATCATATCTTCTTTTCTTTTTAATTTCATCTTTAATATATCCTAGCTAATTTCAAATATGATGTACATATATACATAATATTATCACCAACCCCAATGCATCACCAATACTCAAAACCAATATATTAATACCCCTACATTATATATACCATACCAATCATTATTGCAATACACAAATTACATATCATACAAATCATAAATCACATTTACAATAAAGACAACCTTTATCATCAACCACAATTCATTTACATATTACACTTAATAACATTATATTATTCACAATTCACCAAGCATAATTCATTATTAATACTCACAATCAATATTTCAATACTTGCAATTCACATTGACAATAAAGACAGACTCGGGCCCAAAACACTAATATGTTATTCAAAGTTCAGAGTTACTGCTTTGGTTCATAGTCACAATCATCACGCCCGTAGGCAATGTATATACATGTATCTCTATCCATGGATAGTGTAACAGACCCAGTCTCTTGGACCATCAACTCAACACATATGAGGAGATCCTCAACCCGGCAATACTGTTACAAATCATATATCTCATATTCACAATTCTCATAGTGTAACAGACCCAGTCTCTTGGACCATCAACTCAACACATATGAGGAGATCCTCAACCCGGCAAGACTGTTACCTTTCATCATTTCTTAGGCATGCCACCCAAATCCAGAACTCTGAAACTGAATAACATATTAAACAAACAATTCATTTATTATTTCATTATCAATCTCATCATCAATTAGGCCAACATGCCTTATCTCTTTCAATTGAATTATCATAGCCAATCACAATGGCTTCATATCATATCATATCTCAATCCATATGATACATATAGCATCATTGATATCACATTTCAAAGTATATTATTCATATAATACATTGCCATACACAAGATTCACAATGCATATAACATAACATTTTCTCACTTCTCAAAACACATTAACATCATTCATTACTAGAGCATTTATCATAACAAATTGCACATACCTTAAGAATGATCCTCATTTCTTCCTACCTTTTCCATTTCATATTTCATCCTTTATATATATTCTTCATTTACATTCACAATATAATAGCTTATTTAACACTTTCATCCCAATGTGTTAATGTTCAAAGACATATAAGGATATACAATCAAATAGGGTTTATGCTTACCTGGTTAATGATCTTCACATCCTTCACATCATTCAATCATCACCTTAGTCCAATTATGTTAACAATATAATAGATCACTTAACACATTTGCAAACAAATGTGTTAAGCCTCAAATTATGTAATTAAATACAATCATATGTATTGGTACTTACCTCAAGAACTAGTCCCATCAATCTATACATTTCTTTTCTTTCCAAGAATTCTCCACATTTAGGTTAATGCAACCCAATCTCTTCAAAACCTAATCCAAAGGAATATTAGCAAAATGACCATATGAATAGTACATTCTGGTTTAAGACTCCATTTTATCCTTATTTTGAAAAATTGTATAAAATAATCTACTTGACTAAATATTCTAAAATTTTTACAGAATTTAGTTTTGTATCTTAAAATCATTCCTTTAAAATTTCAGATCAAACTGAACACAAAATATTGGTCAAATAGTTCACCTAACCAGACTGCCCCAATTGCCCTGCATCCTGGCAGCAGTTCTGAACTTTGTGAATTCCATAAATCAAATTCAATCAACGTGGTTCCAAATTATTTTTCTCAAATACTAGACTCACTAAGCAACAACATATCCAAAATTCAATTGGATATGATTTTTCTACATTTTATTAAAAATCCCGAAATATAGCTGTCTCAGTTAAGGTACCTGCTGGAACAGGTCTAATAAAAATAATCTTTCTAAACTCATAACCATTCCAAAATCGAATCAACATATTTTTCAGTCATTCTAGACTCATAGAGGCACAACATATCAAAAATTCACTTCAAGAACATTTTTCTATAATTAATTAAAACCATACAAGTCACAGCCTTTACTAATTGTAAAACAGAAAAAAAATCACTAAACACAACTCTTACTCTTCCATCACCAACACCAACCTAGCTTCTTATCTTTAATTCCATTTCAACACTTTTACACACACCATACACAAACACACTCCATCAACCATCCATATCAACTCACCAATCCCAAACACAATTTCAAAAGAACAAAGGAAAATCAAGAGAAAGAACTTACCTAAGTTGTTGAATTCCACAAATCTTCAATTAAATCCTTTGATTCTCCCTTCAATTTGATGTTAGAATTAAACAAATCTCACTTTGCTCTCTCTTGTCTAAGGAGGAGCCAACCAACGTGGAGAAGAGAAGAAGAAGAAGAAGGAAATGAAGAAAAGACAAAATATCACCTCTTTAAATCTCCACCAAGTGATTCAACAAGAGTAATTACCTAAACACCTTTATACCATTTGTCTTGATTACCATTCATTACATGCCCTTTATAGTAACTTCACACTTAACAAAAATAAATATCTTATTTCCTTGACTCTTCATTTTGACCAACTTATATGTTATATATATCATCATATACACAACATATACCATTCTCTCTAAACCCTAAATTCTTTCCCAAATCACATATACATAAACATTCTTTTCTCTATTTCTTTTCTCTTGTAATTTAACACATATATTCAATCCAATTATATAACAACAACAACAACATAATCACAACTTCTAGGGCATATATGAGGATATTACACCCTTGCCTACAAAAATTTCACAACACAACCTCAACCATAAACCCTAGAAATTTAGAACATGCACTACCCTTCCATTTCTTTTCAAATTAATTCCTAATCTAACCTTATTAAACCTTAGAAACCTTAATTCTTCCATTTAATTAATCAATATCATCACTACTTAAGTTTTACCCAAATCCACCATAAGAACCCTAATTTTAATCTCTCAAATTACTCATTAAAACCTGAAATTAGGATTAGAAATGAACTTACCTTAGTTTAGGACCTTGGATTCCACCAAAACCTTTGATAATAAACCTTAAAACTTGAAAATCACCACCTTTCTTCCTTCTCCTATGGCTTGGACGACCCTCCTTCTCAAGAGGGAGTTTTTGCTTTCTTCTTTCATGTGTTTTTGGTCCAAATGGCTGCCCAATTTGGCTAATAATGTGTTAAGACAAATGCTTAATTCCAATTGGTCCACTTTAAGGCAAAATGGCCATTTTTCATTGGTACAATTGTCTCTCTCTTTTATTTATTTAAGGCCCAAGCCATTGGGCTTTCTTTTAATCATATTTTAGCCCCTCTTCTTCCCTTTGCTGTAATTTTATTATTTAGGATGTGAAAAGACCAAAATACCGTCCAACGATTGATTGTTTGTAACTTTTAATCCGTGTGGTTCCACGAAGTGAACCACATATGGTTTTGACCCTCTCGACCTCTACTTTCCATTTTTAAGGTCTATTTTAGGTTTCCAAGTCATTTTGAAAAATTACCAATAAGCCCTCGACTTTTTAAAAAATTCCCTTTAGGTCCTTTCTTTGCTCGGGTTTGCCCGGGCTCCGTTTCTACTGACGATCGTTTCATATTCAACCCCTTAACATCCTCTATGCACTCATGTGTATATTTCCTACTTTGGATTCATGTATAAATTTTAATTAATAATGACCAAAATGCCCCTAGTCTACGTGTCTTCGTTTCTCTCTAACGGGGCATTTCCGAAGAAAGTCACAGTTCACAGTTTTTACACGGTTTTTCTCTAGTTTTCATATCATTACACTATCACATACATTATTAAGACTTTCCAAACTGGTCACCCATCACCGTTAGTTATGCACGTTTAACCCCGGTCCTTTAATGAATTATAGCTTAACGGTCTAGGGTTAGCCGGATCTCTTTAGCATGCCTACTTTGTCAGCATGTGCGAATACTATAAACGTAATTACTGTACATACCTGCTATGGCCGATCGTGACAATTCCTCCCCCGTTAATTTAGGCTTCGCCCCGAAGCCTATCAGGTGGAAATAAATATGGGTACTGCTTCCTCATAGTTTCTTCGCGTTCCCATGTAGCTTCTTCTACTTTATGATTCCTCCAAAGCACTTTGACCAATGGGATCTTCTTATTCCGCAACTCTTTGATTTCCCGTGCTAGGATTTCTACCGGCTCTTCCTCGTATGTCAGGTCGGGCTGAATCTCGATGTCTTGAGCTTGTATGACATGGGTTGGATCTGAACGATACCTCCTTAGCATTGAAACGTGGAAAACATCATGTATTTTACTTAATTCGGGTGGTAACGCCAACTGGTAAGCTACCGGACCTACCCGTTTGATGATCTCATATGGTCCGATGAATCTAGGGCTTAGCTTGCCTTTCTGTTTAATTCATAACACCTTCTTCGAAGGAGAGACTTTGAGGAATACTTTGTCGCCGACTTCGAACTGTATGTCTTTCCTCTTTAGATCCGCGTATGATTTTTGCCTGTCCACCGCTGCTTTTAATCAGTCTCGAATGATCTCTACCTTTTCCTCAGTTTCCTTAACTATGTCTGGCCCCAATATCTTTTCCTCGCTCAATTCTGTCCAGCAAACTAGAGTTCTGCATTTTCGACCATACAGTGCTTCGTAAGGAGCCATTTGTATGCTGGATTGATAGCTGTTGTTGTACGCAAATTCCATTAAGCTCAAATGTTTGTCCCAGCTGCCTTTAAATTCTAAAACGCACACCCTCAGTATATCTTCCAAAACTTGAATCACTCTTTCCGACTGTCCGTCTGTCTGGGGATGAAATGTTGTACTGTGGTACGTTCGAGTCCTAAGGGCTGTTTGGAACTTTTGCCAAAAATTTGACGTAAAGCGTGGATCTCAATATGATATGATTGAAGTTGGAACTCCGTGGAGATGTATGATCTCTTTAATGTACAAGTATGCCAACTTGTCTAGCGAGTAATCCACACGTACTGGTAAGAAATGAGCAGACTTGGTAAGCCGATCCACGATTACCCAGATCGCGTCATGTTTGTCCCTAGTCATAGGCAATCCTGTGACAAAATCTATAGTAATACGGTCCCAGTTCTAGGTTGGAATCGTAATAGGTTGTAGTAGTCCTGGGGGTAGTTGATGTTCCGCTTTCACTTTCTGACAGGTCAGACACTTCGTCACGTGATCCACGATGTCTCTTTTCATTCCTGGCCACCAGTAATACTCCTTCAAGTCCTGGTACATTTTTGTTGCTCCCGGATGCATTGTGTAAGGACTGTTATGAGCTTCTTGCAAAATCTATTTCTTCAGTTCCTCGTACTTAGGTACCACCGTTCTCTTCTTGTAGTATAGGATATCATCTGGACGAATTTGATAATCTCCTGACGAATTCTCCTACGCCTGTTGACTCCACTTCTTCACTTGTTCATCTTCCTTCTGAGCCTCACGTATTTGTTGATGTAAGGTAGGTCGCACGTGCATTTCTGCAAAGATAGCTCCATATTCTGTGGGCTCTAATTCTACCCTCATAGCACGTAGTGCTTGCATTGACTTCCTACTAAGTGCATCTGCTACGACATTCGCTTTGCCCGGGTGATAGTTAATCTTATAGTCGTAGTTGGCTAACAGTTGCATCCATTTTTGCTGTCGCAGGTTTAAATCTTTCTGCATGGGCAGGTACTTCAGGCTTTGATGATCCGTATAAATATAACACTTTTCCCCGTATAAGTAGTGCCTCCACGTCTTGGAAGCCAAACAATCACTGCTAGTTCTAAGTCATGCGTGGGATAATTCTTTTCGTGTGGCTTGAGCTGTCGAGAGACATATGCAATGACTTTGCCCTCCTACATCAATACGCAACCTAACCCGATGTGGGATGCATCGCTATAGATCACAAAATTTTTTCCTGATTCGGGTTGTGTAAGAATGGGCGCTTTAGTAAGTTTTTGCTTTAGCCTTTCAAAGCTCCGTTGGCAAGCATCGGTCCACTGAAATTTGGCATTCTTTTGAAGTAGCTTGGTCATAGGTGCGGCGATCATGGAAAACCCTTTGACGAATCTCCGATAATATCCTGCTAACCGCAAGAAACTACGGACTTCCGTTACTGTCTTACTGGCTTCCATTCCAATACTGCTTCTATTTTCTTAGGATCGACCCTTATTCCTTCTGCCGATACAATATGTCCCAAGAAGGCTACTTCTTCTAACCCAAATTCGCATTTGCTGAATTTAGCGTATAATTGCTTCTCTCGCAGGGTTTGCAAAACGATCCTAAGGTGGCAATCATGGTCCTCTCGATTCTTTGAATACACCAATATGTCGTCAATGAATACAACCACGAACTGATCCAAATACGGGTGGAAGATTCTGTTCATCAGATCCATGAATACTGCAGGTGCGTTCGTTAATCCGAAAGGCATAACGATGAATTCATAATGTCCATAGCGAGTTCTGAATGCGATTTTTGGTATGTCTTCGTCTTTGATCCCCAATTGATGATAACCTGATCGTAGATCAATTTTTGAAAAGACTCCAACACCTTTGAGTTGATCAAACAAATCGTCTATGCAAGGTAGCGGATACTTGTTCTTGATGGTCAGCTTATTGAGTTGACGGTAATCCACACACAAACTTAGGGATCCATCTTTCTTTTTCACGAACAATACTGGCGCTCCCCATGGTGACACGCTTGGCCTAATAAACCCCTTGTCTAAAAGTTCCTGTAGCTATACTTTAGTTCTTTTAGCTCAGCTAGCGCCATTCGATAAGGTGAGATGGATACTGGTGCAGCTCCCGGGTACACATCTATGGTGAATTCCACCTCTCGTTTAGGTGGTAATCCGGGTAAGTCGTCAGGAAATACGTCGGGGAAATCGTAAACAGTAGGTATCTCTTGTAGCTTCGGTGCCTCTTCTTTCACTTCTAATGCGCATAACAGGTATGCATCGCAGCCTTTTTGCATTAACCTCTTAGCCGTCATAGCAGAAATGATGTTAGTTAGATAGTCCTTCCTCTTTCCCACTAAGGTCACTTCATTGCCGTCTGACGTATGCAGAGTAACTCTCTTCCGTTTACAGTCAACCAATGCATCTTGTTTGGCCAACCAATCCATCCCAAGGATAGCATCGAATTCTTGAAATGGTAGTTCAAATAAGTCTCCCCAAAAGATACGTCCATGAATCTCCATGGGGCAATCTTTCACTACCTTCCTCGTAATCACCTTATTCCCTAATGGGCTAGTAACTAATATTCCCTCTTCCTCTAGTTCTACCTTTAAGTTCCCAAGTTTTTCATTTTTCGTGCATATATATGAGTGTGAAGAACCCGGATCTATTAAAATGTAAAGCGAAACTCCAAATATAGATAACTGACCTGCAATCACGTCTAGCGCTTCTTCATCTTCTCACCCCCTCATGGCATACATTCTAGCAAGAGACCTTGCTTATGGTCGATCCACCGTCTCAGACTGCACAAGTGACGAATTTCTGCCCCTACCTCTGCCTCGGCCTCGCCCTGCTACCTCTTGCGATCCCTCAGTCTCCCTAGGTAGATTCTGCATTCGCTGGGGACACTCTCGTATAAGGTGGTCTAAAGATCCACATATGTAGCATGCAAATGCCCGACCCCAACATTCTCCCGTGTGGCGGCGTCCGCATTGATCACAGCGTGGATTAGTATTTTCGCCTTCATTACCTCTCGGACAGGTAGAAAAGTTACCTCCACTTCGGTTGAATCCTCTTCCTTGCCCTCTTCCGGAACGTTCGGTACTAGCGACTGAGGTGACTTGACTTGGGCCACCACGATTCGATCCCTGACTGTAACCCCGGCGTTGACCGCCTCCCGTGGAACCACTGCCTCGGAATTGCTTCCTTGATGATTGGTAGTTTCCCGAATAGTTTTGGGTATCTCTCTTCTATTTCAACTTTTGTCTTCTATTCTGCTCATCAGACTGACACTGCTCCACTTCAATAGCTCGGGTGACTAACACAGAAAAATTCCTTAATATGAGCAGCAATCAGGTGCACCTTAATCTCATTATTCAATCTGTCTAAGAATTGTTTACATCGATCTTCCTCATCTTCTATTGCTTTCTTAGCATACCTGCTTAATCCGGTGAACTCTCTTTCGTACTCTGTCACTGTCATTCGCCCCTGCTTCAAGTGTAGAAACTCTTTCTTCCTGGCGTTGAGTTATGCTTCAGAAATAAACTTTCTCTTAAATTCTCTCACAAAGAAGTCCCATGTCCTCTGCTCTGGTGGAACTCGTTGTTGGACTGTGTCCCACTAGACATATGCTTCTTCCACTAACAAGGAAGTAGCGCACACAACTCGCTCCTCTGGAGTACACTGTAACTGATCTAAGGCTCGTACCGTTCCTTCCAGCCAATACTCGGCTATAGAAGAATCATTATCCCTTCGGGCTCTAAACTCCTTCTCCTCATACTTTCTTATCTTTTCGATCGGGGGTTTCCTTTCCCCTCCCATAGCAGGTACTGGTACGGGTGCTGGCGCTGGTGGTGGTGCCTGGGCGGCACCGGCTATCTGCATTTGTTGCAACATTTTGCCACGATAGCCATTTGTTGCAACATTTTGTTGGGGATAGGAGCATCAGCTGGTGGTTGCTCAGATGCAGGTGTCTCTGATACATGCATTTCTAGAATTCGGGAGGCCTGAGACTCGACCTCCTCCTCTATATCACGCTGCGCTACTTGCGACATCTAAAGAACAGAGCAAAACATATACAATCCCATCATCAGTAACGACCCAGACCAACAACATTATATTACCCTAGGTGGCATGTATATAAATATAAAATTCTTAAATAACACATATACAACACAACTTTTATTTATTTCCAAGCAAAAGTATTTACATTACTAGGAAGCCCTTATGTATATTCCAAAATTTAGGACTCCTTACTACTATATCATCATGTCATACTACCATATAATATCTACACGATACCCCGATGTCATATATGTACATAACCAAAAGAACCTCCAAAAAGAAACACATCTTGAAGCTCAGTGAGTAGCTGCCCTAGGTGAGGTGGCACTTTCAGACAAATACTCTTCTATCTTAGGATCAAACTCTGGTGGTCATGCGATGCTTCACCAGGTAAGTGCGGACCTAGCTCCTGAACCCTCTCCTGCAAAGCACGGATCTCTCTATGTGCTACCCCGAGACTCCTACAGGCACTATCAAACTCCACTCTATGACTAAGCCTATCCTCCTTTAACATAAGCATGTCTCTCCTCAAGGAGATAATCATCTCATGTGCTAATCTCAGGTCTTCACGATCATGTAGACTTCGATCTGCCAGGATATGTATGGTATCATCTTACTCCTGCACTATCTGCTTTAGCCTCTCTACTTCCATCCTCAGCTCCCACATCTCATTATTTCGATCATCCATAATTACTCCTATTATAATTAGAATAACATAACTAACAATACTACACACATGTATAGTTACATATTTAGAACCCCTAACCTAACCCTATGTGTCATACATTTAAGGTTTAGTTCAACTAACTACCCAGAACCGGTTAAACCAGAGCTCTGATACCAAAAATTATAACACCCCTTCCCAGCCTACGTGTGTAAGCCGAGTAGAGGCGCCACACTAACCTAATGTTGCTACCAATTTTACTTAGTCAAATTTTAGTTCCGATTTTTACAGAAATTTGGCCAGAGGTTCGCCTAGAAATTGGGTCCCAAGTGTCGACAAAACTAGTTTTTCTGATTTTTGAAAATATTTTTACACAAACCAATGTGAACACAATCAGTCTCAATAAACTCACAATGAATCCCCCTTATAACCTCAACTACAAACCTGCAAGAGGAATTCACACTTCTAGTACAAAATAAAGTAGAGGTTTATTATTATGACATACTACTAATGTACAGTATCACATAGTAATTCTCACTCTTATATATATATACATGTCACAACTAGTTAACTCAAAATGGAAACTAAGAGATCTACCCTGAGATGTGTGGGTCTGGTCGTCGCTTCCCAAGAGTTAGCTACTGCTCCGACCCTACGAGTCAAGGAAAACTTAACTCGCTGAGCAATGTCACTCAGTGGGTACTTTACCAATGGAAATAAAAGTAAAGAGTATTTGTACAAGCAAGGCAATAAAATATATGCATGTTAAATACTATAAGCAATAAAATATAAAGCTCACTTCAATGAAAAAAAAATGTACTTCCCGAAAAAGAATTTCAAGTTTTTTAAAAGATTTCAACTAAATTTGTAAAATATTCACAATTCAACTTATGCCATAAAATAGTCGTGTCATAGTTTGTAAATTTTTTTTTGCTCTACTGGTAAAAGCAGAACCACAGCGATAAGGCAGTGACCCTCACCACTGTAACACAGGTGGCCCTCACCACCGATATCAATTCACAGGAATGGTCCTCACCATCCTGGTTATAACCAATGCCCCTCACCATTAGCCCCAATGGCCCTCACCATTGAGTTCAGATCATAACAATTCAATCACAATATCAAGCAGTACTGCATAAGTTAGTATAGTGCACTATACCCTTATCTACCAAGTTCAGCCACCAAGTAGAGCTTAAGGTTTTAAAATTCAAATCCAAGATTTTCACAAATTTTCAAATGATTTGCACATCCCTTTTCATTTTTACCAAGTCATGCCATTTCGCCGTGTACTAACTCTGTGGCTAAAGGCCGTTTAATTTCCAAGTGTTTACCACCATTCCCAGTCATTTCCACACACTTCAAATCACATTAGAATAATTCCCAAAAATAACTAAAAGAATAGTAACACGGTGCGTAAAATCGGCAATGCAAATGGCATGACCATATGAATAGTAAAATCTGGTTTTCATCTAAATTTCAGTCAATTTCAGTCATGTATTTGACCAGGTAAATGATCTTATTTTTGGCTGAAATTTTACAGGAAACTTATATCATATGTTGACTAATTGCATGAAAAATTTCGTTGAAAAATTCCATCGTTTGCTGCCTCAACCGGCTGCCCAAAGTTGGGTCCAGAATTGGCTCCCAATGGGCACCAATTCGGCCCCCACTTGCATTTGGTGCAAAATTGTTTATTTTTGTTTTGTTCTAAACCCATTTCAAAGCTTCCCTAATAATGTAACGAAGACTTAGACACTTCCCTTTTAAAATAACTTGATTGTTTAAATCAATTTGGACTAAATGGAGTTCATAAACTCTTTTACCAAAATCATTGAAAACATTAGATTTCATTTGAATTTAAACAACCCAATCACCACCTATTCAAAAATACCACTCAACAATTGAATTCAAACTCAAACAACACATTTAGGCATCCATAGCAAAAGTTCTATAGATAAATTTTGTTGGCATGAAAATGAAAGAAAAATTAATTCTTCCAACGTAAAGTACCAAACCTTGTATTTTAATTTCCTTTTGTCTTCCCTTCTCTTTCAAGCTCTTCCTTCTCCTTATTTCCACCCTTGCCTACAAAAATTTCACAATACAACCTCAACCATAAACCCTAGAAATTTAGAACATGCACTATCCTTCCATTTCTTTTCAAATTAAGTCCTAATCTAACCTTATTAAACTTTAGAAACCTTAATTCTTCCATTTAATTAATCAATATCATCACTACTTAAGTTTTCCCCAAATCCACTATAAGAACCCTAATTTTAATCTCTCAAATTACTCATTAAAACCTAAAAATTAGGATTAGAAATGAACTTGCCTTAGTTTAGGACCTTGGATTCCACCAAAACCTTTGATAATAAACCTTAAAACTTGAAAATCACCACCTTTCTTCCTTCTCCTATGGCTTGGACGACCCTCCTTCTCAAGAGGGAGTTTTTGCTTTCTTCTTTCATGTGTTTTTTGGTCCAAATGGCTGCCCAATTTGGCTAATAATGTGTTAAGACAAATACTTAATTCCAATTGGTCCACTTTAAGGCAAAATGGCCATTTTTCATTGGTACAATTGTCTCTCTCTTTTATTTATTTAAGGCCCAAGCCATTGGGCTTTCTTTTAATCATATTTTGGCCCCTCTTCTTCCCTTTGCTGTAATTTTATGATTTAGGATGTGAAAAGACCAAAATACCCTCCGGCGATTGATTGTTTGTAACTTTTAAACTGTGTGGTTCCACGAAGTGAACCACATATGGTTTTGACCCTCTCAACCTCTACTTTCCATTTTTAAGGTCTATTTTAGGTTTCCAAGTCATTTTGAAAAATTACCAATAAGCCCTCGACTTTTTAAAAAATTCCCTTTAGGTCCTTTCTTTGCTCGGGTTTGCTCAGGCTCCGTTTCTACTGACGATCATTTCATATTCAACCCCTCGACGTCCTCTATGCACTCGTGTGTATATTTCCTACTTTGGATTCATGTATAAATTTTAATTAATAATGACCAAAATGCCCCTAGTCTATGTGTCTTCGTTTCTCTCTAACGGGGCGTTTCCGAAGAAAGTCACAGTTCACAGTTTTTACCCGGTTTTTCTCTAGTTTCCATTTCATTACACTATCACATACATTATTAAAACTTCCCGGACTGGTCTCCCATCGCCGTTAGTTATGCACGTTTAACCCCAGTCCTTTAATGAATTATAGCTTAACGGTCTAGGGTTAGCCGGATCTCTTTAGCATGCCTACTTTGTCAGCACGTGTGAATACTGTACATGTAATTACTGTACATACCTGCTATGGCCGGTCGTGACAAACTAGAAGGTGGTGCATTCATGTACAATTTTATTATGCTGTATTTTGATAAAAAAAAATATATGTACATAAGTGAATTTTGAAAAAGACAATGTAATTTATATATTTGTAATATAATCAAAAGTATAATGGTTTTGTAATTGTTCTTTAATTAAAAATGTATCATTGTTATGGAACTAAAGTAAGGGATTTAAACAATAATGAAACGTGACATCCTTATATTATATATACGTATTGTATTTATATAGGATATATGTATAGTACTTATATAGAGTATATGGGTGTTACACATATAATTCAAACACATCCCATCATAAGCCATATAATGCCACATTCGAGACCAACCTAGGTATCAATGCATATGCATGTATTACAACTCATTTCACTTTTTCAAATTTCCATTTCATTTTTAAAAATTCACTTAGGCTGAGAATATCAAACCTAAGCTCTGATACCAAAATGTAACAGCCTCATTTTCTATTTACATACAGTATATATAACCTATATAGTACATATACAGATTATAAGAATGAATTGTTACAAAACATTTCGAACTACTCCTGTTCAACATTACAATTTTTGTATGATTGATAAAAAGGAAACCTTGATTTAAATAAAACACAATTCTATAAAATACAATTTACTCAAATTTATAATCTTAATGTACTTTTATCTTTATTACTTATATACATATGCTCAATTCACAAAATGGTAAATCTATACATGAATGCACCACCTTCTAAGTTCATCTCAGAGCACCTCAAATCTCTGTGTGGCAAGACATATCAACATCTTTTGAACAACAATCTACTAACATGTACGATTCAGACAACCGCACTATGCTCAAAAGCTTAGTAGTACAAATCAAGAAATACCATGCTTGATACATTTAATTTAAAAACCACATTTACATACATTTTCATTTGACAACAACATCATCATATTCATTACAAAATCATCTTACAAGTAATTCACATGCATTGGGCCCCTAGGAAAACCCGTATAATATTCATGTTCCAGAGTCATTGCTTTGGACTCATCTTTGACACCCAGTGTTTTGCCCGAAGGCAATAATAGTGATGCAAATGTCTGGCCCGAAGGCAATATCACCAAACACAATACTCTAGAAATTGATATTATATATGGTTTCACACATTTCAATTCACATTTAACATTGCATTTCTCATGACACACTCTTGCCATGCTTTTCACATTTCATCATTCTTTATCATTTTCCACATTCGTTATACATTTGCCATTTCATCACATTCATCACTTTATTCATTTCACAATTTCTTTCACAATTCACATACGATACATATATGGCTGTCTACCACATATTAATGCACATTTTGCACCACTTTTTCACTATTTTTACAATTAGCAATACTCATATAGCTAAATCATGCCATAAACAATTCATGTTAAATTCATATTTAAATCGTATAATTCTTGAATATGCATTTCACTGTCATCATAGTATGTTTTATCAATTCAATTGATAAAATATAACAAATACAATATGTACAATTATGTACTTATCTGTAATAGCCCATTTAACATCAAATTCATCAAATCTTCACTCCCTTCTAATTCATCACAACTTGATTCCGAATCAAGATATGGATACCCAAGCTATTGACAACATCAATATATATATATATATATATCTCAATTATACAATTTAAATCCTCTCTTTTCCTTTTAACTCACAATATTTAGGTCAATACTCAATACTCTCAAGTTTCTCTTAAATCAAAACTATAATAAACTTCCTAATTAACAATAATCACAAAATCACCTCATTTCTATCATAATACAACTAATAACACAATATCTCAACATACAATTAACCTTTTTTCCTTTTTCCTTCGTAGTCTCTATCCAGATTTCTTTTTTTTAATCACTTCTAGAGGGGTTCTATCAATAGGTCTTATGTTTCTCTCACTTAATCAAGGGCTTTCTATAGCGACAGAGAGAGAAATTCGAGAGAGAAAGTGAAAATGGCTGATTGAATGACTTAAAAAATTCTAGAACCATATAAATATAAATGAAGGCCACGTCTGTGGCACCCAAATTCCACTCCCATGGGGGACAACTTAGAGCACCCTGCATCACCTTAATCTAACCATCTCCATGACCATGGCACCCCAATCGCCATGCCCGTGGGATCCAAACCGCCACTGCCATTCCAAAATCAATTTTCCAGTTAGTCCAATACACAAAGCCACATCCATGGCCCCTCCATTGCCATGCCCATGGGATTGAAATCGACACTACCATATTAGGATAAATCCTCAAATAGAGCCAAAATAGATGCCACGGCCATGGTTCACCAATGTCATGCTCGCGGGATCCAAAATCACACTATTTCTCACTCCAAACATAAAGAATCCCAAAAATTAGGATGTTATAAGAGAAGACTTCAACCCAACAAAGGTACATTTCCTAAATCCTCCTTCAATGATAAAGATAAAAAGAATGAAGTAAAATTCTATGAATGTGGCAAAATGGGTCACATCAAATTAAATTGCTTCAAATTGAAAAACAAGAAGAAATGGGATAAGGAAAAAATGAAATCACATAAAGTGAAGAAGAAGAGGAAAAAGTGCAAGGAATTGCAAATTTATATCTCATGGCTATTGAGGATGATGATCAAACCATTGAGGTAGGTACTAAATTCTTGAACTTGAATGCATATAATGATAATGTTGAAAATGCCTTAGATGATAGTGATCTAATTGAGCATATGAATCTTAGAGTATAAAAATATTTCTCTAAAATGAAATTCTATAAAGACAAATGCTCTAAGCTAGAAAATGACTTTATATCTCTAAAAAATTGTACTTTAGAATTAAAGAATTCAAATGAACAATTATCAAAGTCTATGGATGAGATGTTAAAAAATTCATCTAGCCTAGAGAACATTTGTAAAGAAAATGATATTTTGAAAAGAGAAATAAGTTAACTTAGGAACTCTATATCAAAATTTCATAAAGGGAAAGAAGCCTTAGATACTATGATTAGTAATCAAAGGTCACCATCTTTAAAATATGATTTAGGGTTCAATGGCTCATCTATCACTACATCTAATTCACCAACATTTATCAATGCCTCTATAACTAAAACCTCTAGTGTTGAAGTTGTAAATAATACAAATGCACACACCAAGCCTAAAAATCCTAAAAGGATTATATTGAGCTCACAAGGCTCTAGAACTAAAGTTCCAAGGGCAAACCATGCATACATTATACAAAGCATGAACTTAGACACATGAATGCACAAAAGTAATTTCACTCAACAAACACTTGCAATTGTGTACATGGTTCATTAAATTTCAATAAAAGAGTACAAAAACATAAACATTGTATCAATGCCATTATTGCATGAAGTTTGGTCACAAAGTACCTTTTGCTACATTAGGAAGACTCATCTCAAATTAGAGGATCCTTCTACTACTAACCCCCTAGGACCCAAGTACATTTGGGTACCTAAAAGAAGATAAATATGATTGTGTTGTAGGTATGCCTAAAGTCTACTATCAATGAAAGTATTTGGCTTGTGGATAGTGGATGCTAAAGGCACATGATGGGTAATGCAAAAATTTTTACAACTCTTACCTACAAGCAAGGAGGTAATGTGAC
The DNA here is from genome assembly GCA_947685225.1 of Garcia nutans. Classification (NCBI taxonomy): domain Eukaryota; kingdom Viridiplantae; phylum Streptophyta; class Magnoliopsida; order Malpighiales; family Euphorbiaceae; genus Garcia; species Garcia nutans. The sequence continues at coordinate 4,911,352 of CANTUV010000003.1, read as the reverse complement.
TTTTGGAAATAATGCTAAAGGTAAAATCATTAGCATTGGCTCCATTGGCATACTTGGCAAAAATATGATTGATAATGTATGGTTGATTGATGGTTTAAAAGATAATTTTCTTAGTGTGAGTCAATTGTGTGATAAATGATATAATGTAAATTTTGATTCTAAAGGATGCAAAGCTACTTCATTCAATAGTGAACTTGCATTCAAAGGAGTTAGAATTAGCAATACTTATAAAATTTACTTACATTATAATAATGCATTTGAATGCTTGATTATCATTTGTAATGATGTTTGGATTTGGCGCAAAAGACTAGGTTATGCTAGTATGGATTTATTGCAATGCATTAGCAAAGAAGAACTTATATATGGACTTCCTAAGATAAAATTCAATAAAGGAAAAATTTGTGAACCTTGTCAATTTGGAAAACAATATAAGAGTTCATTTAAAACCAATAATGTTGTAAGCACATTTAGATCCCTATACCTAATTCATTTGGATTTGTTCTAGGAGGCAAGTTGTATGCATTTGTACTTGTTGATGATTACTCAAGATTTGTATGGGTTAATTTCTTAGCTCAAAAGAATGAAGCTTTCAATCATTTAAAATTTTTTGCAAAAAGAGTTCAAAATGAAAAAGGGTATGTTATCACGTCCATTAGAATTGACAATGGCAAAGAATTCAAAAATGAAAATTTTGAAAATTTTTGCAATGGGCTTAGTATTTCATATATTTGTTTTAGCTATTAGGACACCACAATAAAATGGTGTGGTTGAAAGAAAAAATAGAAAGTTTGTACAAATGGCTAGAACAATGCTCAATGAGTATGATTTACCCTCTTACTTTTGGGCGGAGGTCGTGCATACTATATTTCAGATCGTGTTTACAAAAGGCCTTTGATAAACAAATCTTCTTATGTGCTTTGGAACCAAAATTTCATACCTTAGAGTGTTCGGATGCAAATAATTTATATTGAATACAAAGGATAATCTTGGAAAATTCTCATCCAAATCGAATGAAGGCATATTTTTAAGGTATTCATCTTCTAGTAAAGCATATAGAGTATTTAATAAGAGAAATCTAGTAGTTGAAGAATCAATGCATGCTATTTTTGATGAATCCTTTAAGCTTGATCAAAGGAAAGGTAGTGCTCTTGATGATTATGTAGGTACATTTGAAGAATATGGGATAAACAATATTCCAAAGGACAATCACAATGAGATGGAAACAATAATGGAACAAGAAGAATAACCTCAAGAACTACCCAAAGATTGGCAATATAAGAAGGATCATCCAAAAGATCTTGTTATTAGTGATACCTCAAAGGGAGTAACTATTAGATCTAAATTTAAACACTTAGATGCTAATATTGCCTTTGTTTCTCAAATTGAGCTAAGGACCATTGAAGAGACTATTAGTGATGAATGTTGGGTTATTACTAAATAAGATGAACTCAACCAATTTGAAAGAAACAAAGTATGAGAACTTGTTCCTATACTTAAAGATTATCAAATTATTGGCTGTAAATGGTTATATAGGAATAAGCTTAATGAAAATGGTCTTATTACTAGAAACAAAGATAGATTTGTAGCCAAAGGCTATAACCAAGAGGAAGGCATTGACTATGACGAGACATTTGCTCCCATTGCTAGACTTGAATCCTCCAAATGTCCACACGACTACTAGCAAAAGGAGAAAATGTAGGATTCCTTCTATAGACGATGAAAAATCATGTCCTAAGTGTAGTTGTTGTGGCAAGCAAGGACATAACAAACCTACTTGTCAAAATCCAATCGGTTTTCACAAAAGTTATAAAATGAAGTCAACATAAGAATCTAATAAAACTATCTATAGCTATTGTAATACATAAAATATGATGATGTAAATTGACTTTCAATTTATTTGTTAGTGAGTGAATTGTTGTGATAAATAAACACATTGTTTAAAATTGCTTTGAAATAGAGTAATAGAATCATGATTATTTTCAATTTTTAAATATATTATTTTTAACAATGGAGTGGTTATTACATGATAACTTATATAGAAAGACAATAGTATATCAAACATGAAAAATTCTAAGATAGATATGGTCCATGTCCCCACTCATGGACCTGACTAATCACAAACCATGATTTTTAAAAAAAAATTTAAATTATTTTTTAAAATATTATAATTCAAATCACAATTTATGATTACCTTAGTCTATGAGTGGGGACATGGACGAGATCCATGGTAGAATTTCCCATCAAACATTTAGGATTTTATATATCTTACCTGATAGTGTGTATAGAAAGAAACGAGAGTATATAATATTAAAAGATGAACTTTAAATAGCACATGGTTGTAATATTTTTACCCATGGCTACATCTTGTTCATATATACGTAGGAAAATCAAATAAAAAAAAATGTACATATATGGTCGTATAGCTTATTAATATAATACGGTCGTAAGTAAAAGCATCATAAATCTTATATCTTAAATGATTCCACCCCTTGGTTTCTAACATTTCGTTTCTATCATTCAAAGCCATCTTTATCAGATATTTATTACATCTTCACATTTCTTATTTAGTTTTGTAGCTGTAGATATTTATTACGCTTATAGCTATCAATATCTTTAATTGTCACTCCACTCATCAACAAGTTTAAATGATATATACCAAGATATATATATTATATATCTTATATATATTATATACCAACATTTTGTCACTCCACTCATCAATATATATTATATACCAAGATACTGATCGAAATGGAAAACTCCTCCTTTTCATCATCAAACCACACCTCAAATACTACAAGTCTGCTTATCGATGGTGAAGTTCTGGATTTTAATAGTAGATGCTCGTGAGCCTTGATTACCACAATTTGAATGTTATCTTGTAATTTTCATACTGTATATATTAGGACATGCATATTTATATTTTCTTACTATTTAATAGACCATACTTATTTATAATGTTGACCATCCCTAATGAATACTATATTCAATATCTGGAGGCTCCAATGAATTTTTCTCTCTAGAAGGCATTTCCAATAAGAACAAAGAGGGATACTATTTCCTTGTGTGCATATATAAGAGGTATCATAGTGATTACTCCCGGTTTACTATAAAGATCGAGAGAGGTTGGAGAACCATTTATCCTACTCTTGGTATTAAATTGCTTTATTTGATTTACTTGGAACTTATGGATCAAAGTAGATGCATCCTGATGATGAAGGTTTATAAGTCGGATCTATGAAACTAATTTATGAACATCTTATGAACACATTTTGTTATGTTTTAAAATATATAAATTGGTTTGGTTTCACATACTAATTATTTGGTTCATAATGATTAATGGTTTTCATGCTTATAATTGTTTTAGAGTTATCATTAACATATAGGGGGATCAATTTGATTATTTGTAAATAGTTAATGCTGTTTAGCTATTTATTGAAATTTGATATAGATTGTTGTCTAAAAATATTTTTTAATTAATGAGATGTATGGTGTTAATCTAGCTTACACCTACTGAAGTTACCACACAATAAATAAATAAGATGAAGTGTTGTGGCGATGGACAAAATGCATCAAATTTACTCACTAAGCATTAAGGAAACTAATAAAAATGATTGTTGTGTCCAATCAAATATATATTAAAAATGTATGATAAAACAAAGGAGTTTTTTTTCTTTTGCTTTTTCTAATTGTTTTGTTTTATGGACATATAAATATTTTTTATTGTTGTTCGACTGAGATCATGTTTTTCCTATTTCATGCAATTTTTTATTTATTATTAGATAATAACTAATTATTATCATTATTAAATAGGATATCTTAGTATTTGATTCTCCAAATAAATATTTATAACAACTAAATAATTATCTATTCTAACTCTAATAAATATTTAGCATAATAAAAAGATTGTAACTCTAAAATTAAAAAAATGACTGTTTTTTGAGTTTCCATTATTGTGTCTACGTATTATATCATTTACATTTATCGTTATTCACAGTATACGGCAATGCTAGATTATAAAAACGTCCATAACGAATTTGGAATTTTATATTTATTTGTTAATAGTTAATGATGTTTAGCTATAAATTGAACATTTCGCAGTGAACAAAAAATGGAACACACAACATATATATATATATATATATATATATAAGGATGGAACCTAGCTCACGTTCATCGCCAGCTTTGTTTTGGAATCAACTTCATCGCCATCGTCGTTCTGGAATCAACATCATCGGCATCGTCATTCTGGAGTCAGGGATTCGGTGAAAAATCAGCTTGAATCGAACAGCGACAACAACCTTACAGAGCCGTGGAGAGGTTTATTGCTTGATGATGACAACAGAAAACTGAAAAGCTCAAAGTCACCTCTCAGCAAGGGATCTGCAATATTTATAATCTTATGATTTCTTCTGCAGCTCAAATAGTGCACGTTCATAGGGAAGGGAATCAAGCCGCTGATTTTATGGCCAACTTCAGCCGCTTTCATTCCAAACAATACTTGTTTCGGGACTTCAATTCGCTGCCTCACTTGATTAGATGCATTCTTACTTCTGATAATTCAAACATTCCTTATGTTAGATTATAGTTTTTCTTTCATTTGCCCATTTATGAGGGTTTTGTAAACATTTGTATGGAATTCCCATCCTTTTTTGATATTTAATAAATTTTGCCGGTGGTACCGTCCACTTTTACAAAAAAAAAATATAAGGATGGAAAACATTGATTCAAAAGTATCTACTAATAACATGCAATAAAATTTGATTTTCTTTTAATTTTGTAATTTTAAAAATTAATTACTAATATATATATATATGCTATTTATTTATTGGATTATACTTTAAAGATTAAACTATTTTAATAAAGTTGATAAGAATTTTCTAAAGATAATGACAGTGATATTCTTATGTTTTATATACATATTTTATACAGTCAGGGATATATAAGGGTGTTATATTTATTTTATCAAAATAAATATAACACCCACAAATTTTCAATATTTCTAAATAATGAATTTAGAAGATCAAGTAGGATTGTGATTGATACAAAGATGTATACTAATTGTATTTTTGAAATATATATGAAATATATATGACATATACATATACATAAAAAGATATACAATATATATGTAAGGCATATATATATATATGTGTGTATTTATTGTTGGATGATGATAATGATGATAATAATAATAGTAATAATAAAAATAAGAGAAGAAAAAGAAAGTCAAAAGAAGAAGACAAATAAGTGGTTTATATTAAAAGTAATTTAATTAAATAAATAAACAATTAATATATAGAAGTATAAAAATGTGAAAAATATAGGAAATTGTGGAAAAATAATGAAAATGATGAAAATTGACAAATATGAATAATGTGGTAAGAAAAGAATACAATTTGGTTTACATTAAAGAAAAAAGAATAATCTTTAAAGTGACATTATTATGAACTAATGTGTGAATATTAAAAAGATAATGATTTGTATAATCTATTATTTGAGTGATGGGTAATTTGGGTTGTGTATAGTAAGAACATCATTTGTATATTAAACTTTTATTTGTAAACATTTTATATGTACATGTACTATAATGGGTAATGTATTCTAACTATGATTCTTTGGGGTGTAAATTAATAAAGTAATGTTTTTGGTGAAATTATGGATTTTATATTTGGAAATGTATTTTAAAGATGTGGAGGTTTTGGCGAGGATATGAATGTTAAGAGTGTAATTAATTTTATTTGCAGATTGGGTTGTTTGTTGCATGAAATTTATTGAAATTACAGACAAAACTCTAACGAATTTTTTTTAGAGATTTTCTTGTAAAGATTTATTGAATTACTAATTGTAAATGTATTTATTTATTGAATTAGTCTTTTCAAGATGTAATTATTTTTGGTATAAAAAATATGAGATTCTACTGTTAATATTGTGGCGTTCATGTACTCTCTATATATATACTTTACGCATATGAGATATATGTATTATATGTATATAGAGTATAAGGGTGTTACATAAACCAAGTTCTTCGTGCATATAAGATTTCAAGAACAACCTCATCCATTTGATATACAAAACTTTGCATAAATTATGCCCTTCTTTATTTTCAAGTTGAAGTTCCCCTCCTATTATGCTAGACAATTTATCTCCACTGTGAATGTGAGAGATCCACATATTATCTCAGCCTCCTTTCGATCATGTCCAAGCATCAATGAGTCTCTCGAGTGGTTAATGAAAAAACCTATAGGGATATACTACAAAATAAAAATATTATTTACTATATTACTAGATAAATAATAGAAAATAAAAGGAAATTTAACATTTGAATAAGGAAAACAACTATATTAGTCTATACTTCTAATCAGTTGTGCCCAATATCACTTGCATCTTATTATTAATGGTAGGATCCTCCATATTCATAGTCAATCTGTTAGTTGAGTAGGCAGAGAGTTACCAAATGTTAATAGATAAAAGAATTCAAATGTTTGAACATTTATTATGAGTTCAATTGTGTAATGAATAAAAATTATAAACAATGATTTTTTTTATTATGTTTAAATGTATAAGTATATATCAGATCGTGTATGATGTTAAGTGTGGGTTGAGGATTTGAAATTGGACGAAATAAGGTTGGATTTTCAAAAAAGGATTTAGAATTGGTGAAAATTATTAAAATGCCCTTATGGCCATAAAATAAAATTTTACTATAATTGGAATATGAAATGTGGATAAAATGACTTTAAAATAATTTAAATAATTAACTTTATGATTTCACAAAATTAAAAACTGAGTTAAAAGATAACTAAAGAAAATAGGTATACCGAAGTAAAGTTGTAAGGAATACACAAAATTAAAATCCTAAAATATTATTAAAGTAAAATTTGACTATTTTCTCTTCTTTTTTTCTCATCCCAAACTGTAACGAACACCTTCTCCACTACCATATCCTCTTCTTTCTTCTTTTTCTTCATTTTCTACATAATTCCTAGAAATCCATGAAAATAATTTAAGATTTTTATGGGAAATAGCTAGATTATGAGTGATTTTTCAAGAAATCACTATAAAACCAAGGAATAGGAGAAAAGAGAAAAGAAAAAGTTACTTTTTAGAGGTATGTGATTGTATATCACATACTTTGTTATTAATTGAAATCCTTCTTGACTTTTAATTGCTTATGGAAGTTAAGAAGCGATTAAATTGAATTATTTGGGAAAGTAATTGATTATGGAATTGGTGGTGAAGGAATTGATTATAGAATTTTTGTTTTTGAAGTAAAGTTATATTTGCATTATATATATATAGTATAATTGTTGATTTTAAATCTAAATCCATGTTAAAATGAAACTTTAAGATAATCAAAGAGTTAAACTAAATGATTAAGTAAAAAATGAAAATGGAACTAAATAATTATTGGTACTATATTTGATATATTTGATAATTATGAATTAACTGAAATATGTTTAGGCATATTTGAAAAAGAATTTGTTTAATTGTATTGCTAAAATTTAAATGTCTAATAATTGATGAGAAAAGGGATTTTTGATTTAAAGATTTGATTATGGAACCTTTCATTTTGAAAACAAATTATATTATTGAACATAAAGTATATTTATTGATTTTTTTTAAAACCATATTTAAATGAACTATTGAACTATTCAAGTGTTAAGTTAGGGTTATGGAAGAACCATGTTGAGTTAGGGTTATGGAAGAGTTAGGTTAGTAAGAAAACCCTTCTTTGATAAGTATGGTTTTAATGTAACTTTGAATTTAATGGTTATAGAAGAAAAAAGGGTTATGGAACAAAATGAATATTTACAGAATAATTCATAATTGATGATCAAATGATATACATTTAGAATTAATTGAAATAGAATTTACTTATTTGTATTGTTAAAGTGTGACTATACATATTATTTGGTGAAGAATCAAATAAGTTATAGTAGCTAGAATATGTAAATAATGCTTAGATACATATACTATATACCTACTGTATACCTAAAAGTAACACCATTTAGTAATTTAAGATATTTTATAAATTGTATGTGGATGTGTTTGATAAACTAAATTATTAGCAATCGTTAAATAATTAGAGAGAAAGTAATAGTGTAACACTCTTATACCCTATATACACAAAATATATACACTCCTTATATGTAAAATATGTATACAAAATATAAGAATTTCACAATTTCACTCATTTTTCAATTTCCATAACTATAAGAAAAATATTTTAATCCTTAAAATAAATATTTTAATAGATAAATAAGTATATAAATTAGTAATTTAATTACCAAAATAGAAATTTTTAAAAAAAATCTCTAGAAAAAATTCGATAGAGTTTTATTTGTATTTTGGTCATTTCCTAAAAACACAATTCAACCTGCAATAAAATTCACACTCCCAAAAGTATGAAATCAACGAATTCTCCCACATTCTTCAAAATACTCAAATATATGCAAATATATACACAAAAATACTCAAAGTTTATAATATTTAACTAAAAGCTTTAAAATTTACATCAAATTCATATATAACTATACAATGCACATAATATGTCTTATTTTAACGAAAAAAATGTATTTAAGTGATTGTAACTGGCTCTGATCCCGTGGCAGCAAAAAATCTTCTAGTAAAATCCTAAAAACCCTAGACTTAGTCAGGTCTAGCAGCATCCTTTATCTCCACCCTGTCACCTGCATGATAAATAAATCGCACTAAGCTAACATTCTAGTGGTACATATTTTGATATAAAAGAAATCTTATAAAAATGGCAGTGCACTATGTCTTCTATTAAAATTTCACCATGTACCATGCAAAAACATTATAGAATTTATGCATTATTTTTATAATTTCAACATAAAACACAATCACATGCATTTTTTCCAAATGACACTATTTAATATTCACATTCCAGAGATAATGTTTTGGCCTATTGACACCCAACATCTAGCCCAAAGGTCGTACATGTGACTCCCATCAACTAGCTCAAAGGCAAATGAGATAATGATGACACCCAATATCAAGGCCGAAGGCAAATCATAGGCATGCCATATTCACACCGTCAAAACACACAACTTTGGAAAAGAATATGAAGTAAGGCAGCATACATATCATATGCATTTCCATAATAAAATTTTCTTTAACATTGTCTCATATACCCATTTCTTTCCATAAACATGCATAATTGCTTTAACTCAATCAAATTCATCACATTTTCAACAATATCTGTCACATCTATAATGTGATAGCATTACCCAAATACTTTGGACTATTTTCACATTTTTCACAGTTATCACATTTTACTCATTTTAGCTATTTATAATGGCCAAAACATAAACCATACAATGCATTTACACCATTTCACAATCAATAACATAATGCATTTGAAAACTCAAATAACAAAGTAGCTTAGCACATTTTTATTATCAAAATGTGCTAAGGCAAATCAAAGGAAAAAGTGTTATAAATCATCAAAGTATGCACATACCTTTCCAAAGCTATAATGTGAGTCAATACTCTACTCCACTCTAAATTCTCCTATTGCCCTTCACTTAGTTGTAGGATTTTGGTTCCACTCACTTTCATAATCAAAATGTGAGTGTATATAATTATTTAAAATCACATTTTAACATACTTTAACTATCAACAATAAAATTAGCATCATTCCTTCAAACTACCAAAATTTTCCTGCAGACCCTTAATTTTGGTCCAGGATAAATTTAAGAATCCAAAATAAAATTTGATAAGCCCAAATCAAGTATAAATTAATTTGGTTTGGTTTGGCCTAAGTTAATTCGATATGGACTAATCCCATATCGAATTGTCCTTGGCCAATTTGATATGGTAAAACACCATATCAAATTGGCTAAGGCCAATTCAATATGCAGCAGATTTTACTGAGCACAAGATATATTAAAATCCTAAGAAGAATAGGATTGGTGGCAAAGGTGTTGGTTGATGATTCAAATTGCTTATCTAGGTTGCCCTAGTTAAGGCGTATAAAAATAAAGCATGGACGAAAAAAGGGGGTCAACATTAAACCCTAGTAGCAACATTATGCAATATTAATAGAAAATTAGCAGCCAGTAACAAACACAGCAGATTACAAAACCATAAACACTATACCACAAAGGCAGTAGTACACTGTCTTTATCCTGCTCGGCTAGAAGTTTTAAATCGTTGCAAGATCAACATTTAATTATGGGGGAGTTCACAAAGGATGGTATATTCTAAATTAAACTCATTTAAATTAAATGTAAGATGCTTTGACGATAGTTTAAATATTGAATGCAGCTATGCTTTGTTTAAAAATAAGTCCAGTATGCTATAATTATCAGTCTTTTATTTATATTAATTCTATTTAAATTATAGGCCTAAACTTCGACTTATAATTCACAATAAGTTATTTTCTTCATCCAGTAGCCATCCACAAGAGTATACATTTATCATAAGTTAATATCCCAGTAGCCAAAGTCCATTAATGTAATCTCAGTAGCTTATTCAATCAAAAGTTTTAACATCACAGTAGCTAAGTAATTACTTAAACCCTAGTATCCAATAACTTAATAACCAAAACCCTAATCTTCATTTGTAAACCAATAAAATAGTTTTCAAATTTTGAAACCTTAATCTTATTTTTCTAAAACCCTTAACCATAATCTTATTTTATAAAACCCTAAACCCCAATCTTATTTTTCTAAAACCCTAACTCTAATCTTGTTTTTATAAAACCCTAAACCCTTATCTTATTTTCTAAAACACTAAACTCTAATCTTATTTTTGTAAAACCCTAAACCCTAATCTTGTTTTCCTAAAATTCTGAGCCCTAATTGTGTTTTTCTAAAGCCTTAAAACATTAATCATATTTTCTTAAAACCTTAATTCATGTCAAGTAAACTTTAGTTCGTACACATATTATTTAATATGATATTTAAAGGTAGACTTAACTATTTATGTATGTTTATTTATTATATGCTTATGGTCGATGGTTCATGTAACACCCTTTTACCCTATATACGTATAATACATACACCCAGAATATGTAAAATATGCATATACGATATAAAAATATCACAACCTGGTTTAATAAAAAAATTAACATTTTAAATTTAAAATTTCAAATACTTCAAAATGTATATTTAAATAATAGATAAAATATTTACTATTAACTATAGGTTCCAAAATAGTATTTTTCATAAAAATCTCTGGAAAAAATTCACCAGAGTTTTGTCTGTAATTTGAACAATCCCAAAAATTCAATCAAACATAACCTACACAAAAAACACTCACAATATACAATACATCTCACATTTCCCCAACACTTCTCAATTTGTCCATATTTTCTCAAACCATTTATACATATACATATGTATTTATCAAAACACCTATAAAACCCACATTGTAAACATTTATCCAAAACAATCTTTATAATTTACATTATCTACTTCAAAAACATAACATAATGTACATAATATCAAAATGTACCATGTAATATAAAATATATACATGCTGGCAATGTCTCTAATCTTGATGCACCAAAATTAACTCTATAATCAACTCAAATCTAGACCCGACGCGGTCTAGAAGAACTCTCCTTCTTAATCGGATCACCCCTGTCACCTGCGCGATGAGTTACAATTGCACTAAGCTAAAAGTCCAGCGGTACAAACTTGAAAACAATAAAACTTAAATAAATGCCAATGCATAATGCATTTATGCTATGTCACAACGTAGCATCAAACCTATAACACCCTTATACCCTATATACGTACAATACATATTTCTAGCATATGTAAAATACGCATATATGGTACAAAAATGTCACAGACCGATTTACTAATTTTGTTTTACATTTCCAATTTAAAATTTCAAATTCTAAATATATAAAAATTAAATAGAATATAATTATTATTTACTTGTTATAAGAACCCAAAATAAATAATATATAAAAAAAATCTCTGGGAAAAATTCGCCAGAGTTTTGTCTGAATTTTGGATATCCCAAGACTTAGCAATTACTTAACCTGCAAAAAGAAAATACTCCCAAATAATTTCCAACCACCATCTCAACCATACTTCTCAATTTCACCAAGTTTCTCAAACCTTTATACATATAGATATATATATAATTTAAAACACACTTACTCTCCCATTTCAAATACATTAACCCAAACATTCTTTATAATATACAATACGTAAAATTCAAAACATAATATATTATGTATAAAACTCAAAATGTACAATAACATAAAAATATATACATGTTGCTGGCAGTGTTTCTGATCTCAATAGCAACTCTATAAGCTCAACTACAAGTCTAGACCCGACCTGGTCTAGAAGAACTCTCTGGCTCAACTGGGTCTACCCTATCACCTGCGCAATGGAAACAATTGCACTAAGCCGAAGCCTAGTGGTACAAACTTTGATAATAACAATATAACTCAATGCAATACCAAATGCATAATGCATATAGATGTCACATCTATCCACTTTCTTATATTTTTTTAAAATATTTCATAAGCACAACTCATAACATTATATTACTCAATTGTATCATAATTCATAATTCACATTAAAACAAAGACAAGCATGGGCCCAAAAAGGATCTAATATGCTATTCAAATTTCAAAGTTACTGCTTTGGTCCATAATGACACCATGTGTCTAGCCCCGTAGGCAATATATATCCATGGATAATATAACAGCCCCAGTCTCTTGGACCTCAACCCGGCTAGACCCTTAGGTCCCAGTATCTTGGTACTCAACCCGGCTAGATTGTTACAGTTTTTGAGGCTTACGACCCAGTCTTTTCACCCCAAAAATATCATATTTATCAGCTGGCCTGGCTTACGACCCAGTCTTTTCACCATTCCAGCGTATAGCCCGTAGGCAATCATAGGCATGCCGCCAAACCCAGAACTCTGAAAATTGAATAACATATTAGGAACACAATTTATTCATATTTCTCATTATTAATCTCTTTCTCATTTTTACATATTCAATCTAGGCTCATTGCCTTATTTTCACATTTTTTTCTCACTTTTCTCATTTTTCACATCTTTCTCATTTTTCTCACTTTTCTCATTTTTATCAATATCAATTCATTTCATTATTACACATATCTTATTTTTGCATTCACAACACATTACCCAATTACTTTGGGTATTTTCACATAATATGCATATTTCACAAGTTACGCAAATTAGCCATTATCAATGGCTTTTCACAATGCATTTAACACATATATGACATTACAAATGTTATAGCATATTATTGATACACAATTAATGAACCAAGTAGCTTAACACATTTTTCAATCAAAATATGTTAAGTCCAAATGTTATGCAAATATAGACATTATATTCAAAGTTTGTACATACCTCCACTAGCAACCCAAAGCAAGCTAAAAACAACCTTCAATCCAATCTTTCTAACTTGCCCTTCACCACTTAGATGAAGCAAATCAATCTCCCTCAATGCCTAAACCAAATGTGATAGCAAAATAATCATTTAGTATCACATTTAATGGCATTTCCAACATTAAATCATAATTACACATCACTCCTACAAATTTCCAAAAATTTAGCCTTTCCTTACTTCAACATTGCAATTCCATTCTACTACAATTAAATTAGTGTTTTAAGTTTATTTATATTATTAAAAACATATTTTAATACATCTAAATCATTTACATTATAAAAATACACTCTTATACACAAAATCTCAAAAATGGCCTAACCTTCCCCCATTGAAGATTTTCCATTCCAACACAATCCATTACTCATTCCAAGCTTATATTCATCACTTTTAACACTAAACAACATGCATAAACAAATAAAATCACATAATTCAACCACTTTGGAAAATCACTTTTCCAAAACCCTAAATCTCCACTTCCATTCTCAAACTCCAACCCAACACCACCAAATCCAATATTTGACTTTAAAATACTTGTTTATGAATCAAAACAACTCATTTGGAAACAATTTTCACAATTAAAGTTCATGTTTTCAAAACCCCAAAAATCCATAACCCTAAATTCTTTCTCTTCACCACTCTTTAACCAAACTCCATCATCACTTCAATCTAACCTTAGAATCATTGTTAACTACCCAAAATAACATCATACACACCAATTCCGACAATTATAACATCCTACATAAAAATTCAAATTCTTACATAATCTAAATTTCCAAGAAATTCAAAGAAAAGAGATGGAAACTTACTAATTTTGGTGGAAATCACCAAAATCCACTTCAAACTTATTAATTCCTTCAATTTATGGAGTATGGAAGAAGCAACATCCTTGGTCTTCAAACTTCCATGGAAGCCACGTTCTTGAGAAGAAGAAGAAGAAGAAGACTTTTAATATTCTTTTCTTTTCATCTTTTTTTTAACCACACATAAATATATATATTAAAATAATTTAATAATTTAATAATTTAATTATTTTTTTAATAAATTAAAATTCCTAATTTCCCTCTTCCATTCAAAATTAATTTGTTTTTGAATTATTTTATTAATTTTAATTTATAAGATTTAATTACCAAAATACTCTTTTCTTTAAAAAATGTTGACTTTTATATATGTTATATATACTTTGCATATATATCACATATATATTCCACTTTTTCATTTAAAATCCCTTCATTTTTCATTTAAAACCATTAATTTAATTTATCCTTTTAAATTATAATTTATTTTATCCAATTTTTCAAAAATTAGAAATTTTCAAAAATTTTTGGATGTTACAAAACCTCACTTTTAAACATATTCTTTCATCATTTACTAATTCACATAAACATATACACAAGCATGGGCCCAAAAAAACTAATACATTACTCAAATCCCAGAGTTACTATTTTGGTCCAAATTGACACCAAGTGTCTAGCCCCGAAGGCAAATCAATGTAATGCTCAAAAGCTAGCCCGAAGGCAAATCATATCACAGTGATGCATAGCTTCTAGCCCCGAAGGCAAATAATGAGGATAACCTCATAGGCATGCCGCCAAATAAAAAATTTTGGACATTGAATAACATACTAGGCACATAAATAATTTATATTTTCCATATTCAACTTTTCTCATTTTTTCCGTAATCAACTAGGCTCATTGCCTCATTTCTCATTATCAATTAGGCACATTGCCTCATTTCTTCTCATTTTTCTTACAATGCATCATTTGTCTCATTTTTCCTCACTTTGCATCATTTTCATTTTTATTTCTTTTTTTTTTTCATTCATATCAATGTCATTTAATTTTAATTCATCATATTTCATCACAATGTATCACATTTCACATAAAAAATACATTACCCAAATATTTTGTGTCATTTTCACATAATTCTCATATTTCACATTTTATGCAATTTAGCCATTACCATTGACTTTTCACAATGCATATAATGCATACACACCAAGTCACATATCATAGCACATTGTTCAAGAATGTTCAATGTATCAAGTAGCTTAACATATTTTCCAACCAAAATGTTTTAAGCCCAAATGTAATGCAATTATGCCACATTTATCAAGAGTTTGTACATACCTTATAAAACACACAAAACAAGCTCAAAAACAACCTCCGACCTTCTCTTCCAAGATGGCCTTCAACACTAGGGTTGGGCAAATCACCTTTCCTTAATTCCTATACCAAATGTGATCAAATACAATTATTTGATATCACATTTTAAGGCATTCTCAACATCAAACCTTAATTAAAATCACTTTAAACAAAACCCCAAAATTAAGCATTACCTCACTTTAACTTTGGAATACCTCACTTTAAATTTGGAAAACCATTATAATCCATTTAAATTAATGTTTTAAGTTTATTTATATCATTACAAACATATTTTAACATGTTTCAACCAATTACATTAATTAAATACATGCTTTAATACAAAAACCCTAAAATGGCATAACCTTCACCATTGAAGGTTCTCCATTCCAAATCAATCCAATTATCAATCCAAGCTTATTTCCATCACTAATATCATTAAAAAACATGCTTTAAACATTAAAATTAAATAATTCACCATACTTTGAAAATGCCCTTTTTCAAAACCCTAAATCAACACTACTTATCCAACCTATATCCAAACTTAAACAAATCCATCATTTGACTTTAAAATCATTGTTCATGTATCAAAACAACACATTTAGAACCAAATTGCACAATTAAAACTCATGATTCCACAAATCCAAAAGTTACATAACCCTAAATTCTCTCTCTTCACTAAACTCAACTTAAATTCAATCATTTATTCAATCCAACCTTAAAATCATTACTAGCTACTCAAAACAACTTTATTCATATCCAATTAAGCAATTGAAACATACTACTTCAAAAGTCTAAAATCAACATAATCATACTTTCATGGAATTTCATGGAAAAAGTTAGAAAATACTAATTATAGTTTAAATCTCTAAAAATCCCACTTTCTCACTTAAAATCCTTCCATTTTCCATTTAACACATTTATTTAATTTATCCAACTTAATTTTAATTTATTTTATTTTATTTTAAAAAATTAGGGACGTTATAGTTCATTTATTTGATGGATGATTTGTAATGAATGTTTCACTTTTATTTACAATGGTTGATTGAATGCCTTTTATTATTGGTTTATTTTAGATTCAAAATGTAAGAGGTATGTTTCCATTTAGTAGGTACCTTATAAGTTAAAGTTCCATATAGTTTAAGTTACTTTATGTTTTGGGATTGATGTAAAGGACATGTTTTTACCAATTGGTGGATGTCCTAATTTACTTTGTTTCGAACATTGGACATGGTTATAAGGGCATGTTTCCATCTAGTATGGGTGCCTATTTATTATTTTGTTTGAATTTATTTTAATTCTAATACAATGATTATTTATTTTTGCATTTAATATGGATAATTTTATATTATTTAAGAATTTAATAATATCTAGACTTGAAAAGGAGGGCGGTTCCAATGAACCGAGTGTTATGAGGGTGCTGGGTCATTCTCACCTTCCCCGTACGTACCTAACTTTTTAAACTCATTAAGGAGTTGGAGATTCCTTAGGAATTGAGTCATCCACCCCTTTTTTTTCTCGGCCCATCCGGGTGGCGACTTCATTTTCTTCAGATTGAGGCCCGTGTTCTCTAGGGCTCTGAGCCTAATATTATCGAAGTTGTAAGAACCATTTCACATAGGAGTGGGGGCAAAAATCCAAGCTCACAGTGGTGACTCCACTGGGGATAAGAGAAGTTGATTTGTTGGTCTTCATATTATTTTATTCTTTCTTATTATGATGTTATCCATTGCATCATATTAGATTGCATTGTGTGCATGAGTTAGGATACTCGTGTAACCCAGGTTGTGTTATGTAAGGGATACCGTTCTTTCACTCAAGGTATGGAGATCAAGCATGGCATAACCACTCATAGCCTTGTACCTTTTAGTATATACTTGCTATGGGAGCCTAAGCTTTTCAGCCCAAAGACTAAAGCTCATGTAATTGGCCTAGTTACTTTTCTTAGGTTTTTACCCTAACGCAAAAATTATTTTTCCTCATGGCTGATGTATGAAGTCCAAGATTCATTTTCAAACAAACAATGGGCTTTGAAACAAAATCACTTTTTCACCTTATTTAAAGCCCAAAGATTCATTTTTGAATAAACCTTTTTACAATGGGCTTTGCAATAAAACTATTTTTCATTTCATTCAAACCTTTTTTTTAAATGGGCTTACAACTATTTAGGTCATTTATGGAATACTTAAAATCAATTGTGGGCCTAGTTTATACTAAGACATATTAATCATGGGCTTGTTTAAAGTATGAATACTAATTGTTTTTCCAAAAGGGGAAATGTATTTGTGATAAACCCTTTAATTTGACCTTAATCCAATATAGTATAAAAGCTATCTTTTTGTTGGATAAATGGATTAAGGCTTAATTAGTGTGAATTATCATGGACTAACTTCTAAGTTTGAAAATACAACTATTGGATGAAACGTCCAAGTAAATTTTTCAAAAACAAGATAGCCCATGTTGGTATTTTGTTGGCCATATACCAAGGAAAAGAGACTCGCCATTCGTGTGTGGAAGTTATAAGGTTAGAAGGTTCATTCCTACTATGTTGATTTGGCTTGGTTTGTTTGTT
Organism: Garcia nutans; assembly: GCA_947685225.1. Lineage (NCBI taxonomy): Eukaryota > Viridiplantae > Streptophyta > Magnoliopsida > Malpighiales > Euphorbiaceae > Garcia > Garcia nutans. The sequence goes on along the minus strand of CANTUV010000003.1, from coordinate 4,893,225 downwards.
TCTTTGTTGTGTGTGTATCCATGCATACATGCATACATTGCATTTCATATCATTTATCCTTTCTAGCTCACAGCCCTGGAGTATAGTAGTTTAAGAGCCTATGACAATATAACCAACATCAGCTTCTCACCAGAAGTAATGGATCCGAAACAAGTTCAAAAGATTGTAGATGATGCAATCAACTCCAAAATGGAAGAACTAAAGGGGCCATAGCTGAGACCGTGAAAAGCCCACTAGCTACACTTTTGGGAAACACTTCTAAAGTATCTGTTAGTACTAAAAAGCCAAAGGCTAAGGTTGGTGAAGTAGTCTTTGATGATGACAAGGTAATAGTTGATGATGACGATGATTGGGCTCAGTGTTTTCAAGAACCTCAAGATAAGAAGAAGGAGCCAAAGGTTATGGAGAAATTAACTATTAAGAAGACTAAAACTTCTGATGTGGGAGAATGATTACTGATTTAGAAAAGAAGTTTGAAAAAGCTAAAAACTGAAGAGATGTAGGAGGTGGACAAACTATTTAAGCAAGATGAGGAAGTCCCATACAAGTTAAAGATGCTTTCCTTTGCCAAATTCGATGGAACTAGAAATCCTCATCTCCATGTGAAGCCATACATCACTGCTATACAGTATGCTCGAACTACTAAGGCTCAAACTTTAAGGTACTTCATACTTTCATTGGACCCTATTGTCCATAATTTGTTCAACACCTTAGAGTATAGTACACAGAAGAGCTAGGATTCTTTGTACAAAGCCTTCATCCAATAATATGGGTACAATGCTGAGTTGGAAGTTACGTTGATGGAAGTCGAGTCAATAAGGCAGAAACAAAATAAAAACTTTGTTGATTATATGTAGAGGTGGAGAAATAAAGCAGCATTGCTCAAGAGGAGGCCAGACCAATCAGACCATAATAGGATGATTGTGAGAGGGGTGCTACCTAATCTTTATGAGAGGATGTCCCATACTCTTATTTGGGATTTCAGGATCTTCTCTAAGCTGGATTGTAAATTGAAGAATGGGAAAGGGAGAAGAATCATTTTTTTGCAAGAAGGAATGAGAAAGGAAGCTACCAGTCTGGCAATCAAGGCACATAAAAGGTAGTCGATATAAATGCTACTAGCCAAGGAGGTTGAAGATAATTTTTAAAGTTGAGAAAACCATTGTCCTGGGTTTTCAATAAGTTATAGAAGAGAGGGTTGATACAACCATTGACCCCTCACCCATTGCAAAATCCTCTACCACCTAACTTTAATGCTAATGCATTATGCCATTTCCACCAAATGCAAGGGTATAAGTTAGACAAATGCTTAAGATTGAGGCATGATATCCAAAATTTTATTGATAGTGGGAAGGTGCCTGAACTTGACAAGCTTAGCACAGAGGACAACCCATTACCAAGGTTCAACAGGGTGCCACCATTGGCAACTTTCATGATCGGGAGAGGTTTGAATGAGAAGTTTTTTTGGTCTTCTTTCAAAGTGTGGATGGTAAACCAACTAAAGAAGAAGTGATACTTTGGAAGATGGAGCAAGCTATGGTTGAGAAGGAAGTAGCTATTTGTGTTTTAAGCAAGTTATGGGACTCGATCGATAGTGATGAGGATATTGAACCAAAGAAGGAAGAGTGGACCTGGTTTGAACCCGAAGAGGATGAAGTGATGAACACCTGATATGGTAAGCCTTATGCAAGTCCATCACCAAAGGATGTGAAAGTTGATAAAGGAAAAGATAGTGAAATGGGGAATAAAGAAAATAAGATGATATTGTTCTTAAGCAGTTAAAAAGAACTCAAGCTAGTATTAACATCTTGGACTTATTAGCTACATCAAAAAAGCATCGAGAAGCTATGGCCAAATCTATGTCTAGCATGCCAATTTCTAATTCTATAACACTAGAGGAGCTTTTTAATTTTGTGAAAGTTGAAGGAGTGATGAAATGCAAAGATGATCAGAAGAAGAACAAGATTGATGTGGGAATGGTGTCATTCTCAGATTCTGACTTGCCAGAAGAGGGAAGAGATCATATCTGCCCACTTTTCATCAAGATAGAGGTCAAGGGGAAAAAGACTCCATATGTGATGGTTGATGATGGATCCACCATAAATGTTTACCCAGTCAAAATCTTGCCAAAGCTTACTATGTCAAGAAGAGATTTAAGCCCAACCGAGGTAATGATTAAGGCTTATGATAACACTAAGAGGCATGCCAAGGGAACATTCAAAGTTGTTGTTAAGGCTGGCCCCATTTAATCCATGGTAGAGTTTATAGTATTAGATATCCTTGTCACTTTTGTATTGCTATTGGGATGACCCTGGTTTCATCCTCTTGGTGGAGTTCCTTCTACACTCCATTAATAAATCAAGTTCCCAAATGGGGATGAGACAGTGGTTATCAAGGCTAAGGACAATGAAGTGGTGAATGCCCTGATGATTGAAAGGCCTCTTAATAGGTTTCAAGTAACTGTTGTTTCTGATGATGAGATGGTGGACCCCAAAATCCTAACAATGATGAAGAATATGAACTATCTACTAGGTGTTGGCCTTGGGATGGGGAAGACAAGTGTGACGGAGCTCCCAGATTTCAAGACTCAGACTTCCAAAAAAGTGTTGGGATACGAAGGTGTTCAACCTAAGAAGAATGAGAAGATGAGTTGTCCTCCACTTGAAGAGGTTTTTGTCAAAGCTCCAGACATGGTACTACTCGAAGGGAAGCCCGAGCCAATCATATTCATAGGGAAGTTGATTACAGGTTTTGATAACTTTGCTGATGTTGCTGAACTGGTAGTACAGATGGAGAAAGAGCTTGTCCTACCAGCTGACAAGGAGCCTAGCCTAGAAAAGAAGAAGGAAGCTATACTAAAATTTTAGAAGACTACAGAGGAGATTGCTGCTCTAGTTGAAGAACGATTTGAAGATATTTTAGTTTATGATAACGAGAATAATGACTTTGATTTTGATTTTAATTTGTTTGCTTTATATGAGGATGATGATTTTTTCTTTTCCAAGATGAATGTAATAAAGTGTAATTTTGCTTACTTGTGTGATGTTTTTCCTGATGGTTGCATACATTCAAGTAGTGATCACATGAACATTTTTAATATTAACTCAGTTAACACATAATCATTTAATTTGGGAGCAACTAACAATCCTAAAAATATTAGCATAGCATCCGACCTTACTCCTGAAGAGACAGAGAGAGAGATTTGCAAAAATATTTAAGAAATATGAAGAAGTCTTTGCCTGGTCTTATGAAGATATGCCTGGAATTGACCGGGACATAGATGAGCATATGATTCCTACTTACACTCACATGAAACATGTCAAACAAAAGGTTAGATGGTTAAGGATGAAAAGGATAGAATTGTTTAAAGAAGAAGTCACTAAGCAAATATAAGTGAAATTTCTTAAAGTGATAGATTACCCTGACTGGTTAGCAAACATAGTTCCTATGCCAAAGAAAGATGGAAGAATTAGGGTTTGTGTGGAGTATAGGGACTTGAATAAGGCTTCACCTAAGGATTATTTCCTTTACCCCATATAAATGTCCTTATTGATAGTTCAGCCTAAAGCGAGCTACACTCATTCCTAGATGAATTTTTTCGGATACAATTAGGTATTAATGGCCTAAGAGGATAAAGCTAAAACTGCCTTTTATTACTACATGGGGTATATTTTGCTATAGGGTGATGGTGTTTGGGTTAAAGAACGCTAGAGCAACCTACCAGAGGATGACCACCTCCTTGTTTCATTACATGATGCATAAGGAAGTTGAGGTCTATGTCGATGATATGATGGTGAAATCAGATACATGGAGCAACATTTCTAAAACTTAAAGTTATTCCTTGAAAGATCAATAAAGTATAAGCTAAGGTTGAACCCAAATAAGTGTGTGTTTGGGGTTACTTCAGGCAAGTTTTTAAGACACGTGATTGGTCTGAATGGTTCGAGGCTTCATTGTAGGTTACAGTATATCTGTATATTCATAGAAAAGTTTACCACTATTTGTGAACCAATCTTCAAATTGCTTAAAACGAACCAGCCGATCAAGTGGAACAAAGAGTGTGTAGACCCTTAATTTTTGACCAAGTCTAGTCTAATATTTTAAAATAACTCTGAAATAATTTTTGTAGTATTTATTATTTATTTTAATACTTATTTTAATATTAATATTAATATTTATTTTATTTATTTTTAAAAATATGTATATATAAAAAATAAAAAAAATAAAAAATGGGACAGACCAATCAATGAGTGGCACGTGATAAGCCAGTTTGCTGCAGGCCGAAAGGGCCTGCGGTGAATTGGCCTCCCTCAATTCACTGCAGGCATTGGGTAGTCCCTAGCCCAACCTCGCAGGTGCTCGCATGTTGCTCGCATCCCAGTAGCCCAGCCTCGTTGCTCACTTTCCCATTGCTCGCGTCCCAGCAGCCCATGCTAGCGCATTGGCCGATTCTTGCCAAAACTCTATTTTACTCGAAAACTTCAATTAATTTCCTAAATAGTTTTTAATTTCCTTAACATATTAGGTTTTGTTTTAAATTTCTATAAATAGTAGTTTTAAACACAGAAATAGGGATGAAAAAAAAATTACTCAAGAATTATAATCAGACTTTTGAACTTTGAAGTAACCCTAAGCCACCAAAAACAAAAAAAGAATACTCCAATTCACAAGGAAACAAGGCTGTGTTGTCTTAATCAAGCTCTCCTAGAATTCCAATGATGCAATTGTGGTGGAGCCAACAAATGATGGTATTTTCTTAATCAATTCATTATAACATGCTTTTGAGAGTTTTAACAAGAAACATGCATGATCTTTATTTAAAATTGAATCCAGTATCCTATTAGCATAGCTTCTTCCAAATATATGATTATTTAGTCAGCATGCTAATAGCTTTGTTTAAAGTTTTTGTGATGTCACTTAGTTTTTCTCAAATATTTTTTAGCAGTAGCTTGTTTATTCCAACTTCAAAGCTCTGATCATTATTCTTATAAATTCTAGAATCCTAATTTATTTCTTCCTAAACCCTAATTGCATGGTATGAGCCCTAAACCCTAATTAATTCTATTTTTAAAAATCTTTACAGTAGCCTAATACTTAAAAAATAATTATAATAATATTTATTTCTCCAAACCCTAAAACCCTAGTTTTTGAATATAAACCCTAAAATGTTAAAACCCTAATCCTATTTTTAAAAAGAAGAAACCCTAAACCCTAATTGTATTTTCCTAAATTATAATTCATAAAATCTTAGCTTGTATATTTAGTCTTTAATTGCTATTTAAATCCTACTTTACATACTTTATTCTTAGTTTACATCTTCATATCTTGATCTTTATTTGACTTATAATGAATGGTTTACTTTCATGATGAATGGTTAAATATCTTTTATTGGTTTATTTTATTTTTTTCATTATGTAAGAGGTATGTTTCCACCTTGTGGATGCCTCATTAATTAAGTTTCATGTAATTTAAATTATTTTCATATTTTGGAATTAATGTAAAGGATACATTTTCACCTTTTGGTGGGTGTCCTATTTAGTTTTAGACATTGGACGACGTAAGGGCATATTTTCATCCTTGGATAGGTGTCAACTTATTCGTTTTGTTTGGACATTGTTATGATTTTAATAAAGTATTTATTTATTCTTTATGATCGCATGTAGTATGGATAATGTCATTATATTTAAGAATTTTATAACATTAAGACCTGAAAAGGATGACGGTTCTAATGAACTGGGCGTGTGGGGGGTGCTAGGCTATTTCTCACCTTCCCCACGCGTATCCAACTTTCTGAACCCAATAGGGGGTTGAGGATTCCTAGGAATTTAGTCATCCACCCCTTTCTGACCTATTTAGGTGGCCACTCCATTTTCTAAGGGTTTAGGCCCGTGTTCTCTAAGACCTCGAGCCTAACAGTATCGAAGTTGCAAGAACCATTCCACGTGCGAGTGGGGGAGAAAATCCCCGCTCACAGTGGCAACTCCACTAGGGATAAGTGAAGTTGATTCCGTTGGTCTTTATATTATTCTATTATTTATTGTCATGATATTATCCATTGCATCATATTAGATTCCATCTTGTGCGTGAGTTAGGATGCCCGTGCAACTCGTGTTGTGTTATGTAAGGAATACCATACTTTCACTCATGGTATGGAGATCGAGCATGGCATAACCACTCATAACCTTGTACCTTTTGGTATATACTTGTTACAAGAGCCTAAACCTTTCAACCCAAAGACTAAAGCTCATGTAATTGGCCTATTTACTTTTCTTAGGTTTTTACCCCAAATTCTTGTTGTTTGACTGTGGTTAATTTATCTTGGTTTAAATCATGGCTTATTTGGTTTGTTCTTATTCTAATATGACCTAATTACATTGTGAGCTCAAATAATTTTTTCCTCTAAATCCAAAAGACCAAAGCTATTTAAAAAAATTTTAAAATGGTCTTTGGACATAAAACGTTTCTAAAAACAAGTCAAAAATTCTTTTCTCATGACCCAAACACAAGCCCAAAATTCATTTTTTCTAAAATCGTTTTACAATGGGCTTAGAAACAAAATTATTTTCAAAACCTTTTTAAAGATCTTACGAATGTTTAGGTCAATTATGGAAATACCAAAAATCAATTATGAGGCTAGTTTATACTAAGAATTATTAATCATGGGTTTATTTTTGGCATGAATCATTAGTTACTTTTTCAAGTGAGAAATCTATTTATAATAAACCTCTAAATTTAGTTTTAATCCAATATAGCATAAAAGCTACTTTAGTTGATTGGATGGATTAAATTCTAATGGAAATTATCATGAACTGATTTCCATGTTTGAAAATAAAACTATTGGTTAAAATGTCCAAGGGAATTATTCGAAAAAAAAGATACCCGGTGTTGGTATTTTGTTAACCATATACCTAGAAGAAGAGACTTATCATTCGTGTGTGGAAGTTATAAGGTTGGAAGGAATGTCCTAATTATCTTTGTTTATTTGTTGTTTGTGCATACATGCATACATATATTTGCATCTCATATCATTGATCCTCTCTGGCTCACAGCCCTGGATTACAACAGTTTAAAAACCTACAACAATCCAACATATGTCGGTGACAAAGAATCTAGTAATAACTCAGTTAGCTTCTCAGTAAAAGCAATGGAACATGAGCAGATTCAAAAGATGTTGGATGATGCCCTTGAAGTTAAGATCGAAGAACTAAAGGAGGCCCTAACTGAGATCATGAAGAGTCAAATGGCTGCAATGTTTGGGAATACTGCTGAAGAATCCACAAGCAGCAAAAAAAAAAAAGGAAAAGGCTAAAGTTGGTGAAGTAGCTTTTAATGATGACAAGGTAGTCATTCATGATAATGACGACTGAGCTCAATACTTTCAAGATCCTCAACACAAGAAGAAAGAGCCAAAGGTTGTTGAAAGATCAGCCGTGAAAAGACTAAAACTTCAGATGTTGAGAAGTTGATCACTGACCTGGAAATAAGTTTGAAAAGAAGCTAAAAACTGAAGAAATGTTTGAGGTCGGCAAGTTGTTTGAGCTATATGAAGAGGTTTCGTACAAGTTCAAGATGTCATCCTTTGCAAAGTTTGATGGAACTGGAAATCCTCACCTCCATGTGAAGTAATATATCACTGCTATGCAGTCTTCTCAAGCTACTAAGGCTCAAACTTTAAGATACTTCATGGTCATATTGGATCTTATTATCAAAAATTGGTTCAATACCTTAGATGATGGCAATCAAAAGAGCTGGGATTTACTATACAAGGCCTTCATCGAATAATATAGATACAATGCTAAATTGAAAGTTACTTTAATGGAGGTAGAGTCCATTAGACAAAGGCCAAATGAAAACTTCGTGGACTATGTGAAGAGGTGGAGGAATAAGGCCACATTGCTTAAAAGGAGGCCCGATGAATAAGATCAAATTAGAATGATTGTAAGAGGGTTGTTGCCTACCCTTCATGGAAGGATGTCTCATACCCTTATCCAGGATATTAAGAACCTTTTGCAAGCTAGTTTTCAAATTGAAGAGTGGAAAAGGGAGAAGAACCGCTTTTCAGCAAGAAGGAACAAGACAGGAAACTACCAATCTGGTAACCAAAGCACGCAAAAGGCGAATGATGTTAATGCCACTGACCAAGGAGGAAGAAGGCGGTTTTAAGAATTGGGAAGGCTGTTGTCTTGGGTTCTCAATAAGCTATAAAAGAAGGGATTGTTACAGCCCTTGAATCATCATCCTTTGCCTAACCCTCTTCCATCTAACTTTGACACTAAAACATTTTGCCAATTTCATCAAATGCAAGGACATAACACGGGTAAATGTGTGAGGTTGAGGCATGAAATCTAGAATTTGATTGATAATGGGAAATTGCCTGAGCCCAACAAGCCAAACACCAAAGACAATCCATTGCCAATATTCAATAGAGTACCACCACCAGCGACCTTCATGATTGGAGGAGGTTTGCATGAAAGTTTTGTCATGTCGTCTTTCCAAGATGTAGATGGAGAAGCAACCAAAGAAGAAGTGGTGTTTAGCAAAATTGAACAAGCCATGGTTGGTAAAGAAGTAGCAATCTATTTTTTGAATGAATTTTGGGACTCAAGCGATAGTGATGATGATCTTGAACCCAAAAAAAGGAATGGACCTGGTATGAGCCTGAAGAAGATGAGGTAATGGACACTAGATATGGTAAGCCTTATGCAAGGCCACTGCCCAAGGAAGTAGAAGCTAATAAAGGAAATGAAGTAGAAGTTGGGAATAAAGAAGAAGAAGAAAACACTGCCCTTAAGAAATTGAAGAGGACCCAAGCAAGTGTTAGTATTTGGGACCTATTGGCCATTTCCAAGAAGCACCGTGAATCTATGGCCAAGGCTTTGGATAGCATGCCAATTTCCACTTCCATAACACCATATGAGCTGGTTAACTTCATGAAAGTTGAAGGAGTGATGAAATGAAAAGATATTCAAAAGAAGAATGAAGTTGATATGGGAATGGTATCGCTCTCAGATGCAGATTTGCTGGAAGAGGGGAGAGATCACATCCGCCCTCTCTTTATTAAAGTAGAAGTCAAAGGAAAAAGGACTCCATGTGTGATGGTTGATGATGGGTTCGCCATAACTATTTTCCCACTTAAAATCTTGCCAAAGCTAGCTATGTCAACAAGAGATCTAAGCCCAACCAAAGTAACCATTAAGGCTTATGACAATACTTAAAGGCATGCTGAAGGATCTTTCAAAGCTATTGTGAAGGTTGGTCCAATTGAGTCTATGATAGAATTTGTTGTTTTGGACATACCTATTACTTTTACACTGCTATTAGGATGACCTTGGTTTCATCCACTTGGTGGAGTCCCTTCAACACTCCATCAAAAGATCAAGTTCCCAAATGGAGATGAGATGGTAGTCATCAAGGCCGAGCATAATGAAGTGGTTAATGCTTTAATGATTGAGAGACCTCTCAACTATTTCCAAGTAGCCACAATTTCTAATGATGGAATAGTGGACTCCAAGGTCCTAAACATGATGAAGAATGTGAGCTATCTTCATTGTGCTGGTCTTGGAAAGGGTAAGACTAGTGTGACAAAGCTTTCAGACTTCAAGACTTAAGCTTCCAAGAAAGGATTGCGGTATGAAGAAGCTAGCAAAGATGTTCAACTAAAGAAGAATGAGAAGATGAGCTTGCCACCACTTGAAGAGATTTTTGTCAAAGCTCTTAACATGGGACCACTCCAAGGGAAGCCCGAGCCATTCATGTTCATGGGAAAGTTGATCCCGGGTTTTGATATTTTTGCTGACGTTGCTGAATTGGTGGAATAAGTGAAGAAAGAGCTCATCCTGTCAACTGACAAAGAGCCCAATTTGGAAGGAAAGAAGGAAGCTATCAAGACTCCTGAGGAGATTACTACTATGGTTGAAGAAAAGTTTGAAATGTTCAACTTTATGATTTTGAGAACAATGATTTTGATTTTGATTTTAATTTGTCTGCTTTGTATGAGGATGATGATGTTTTCTTTTCCAAACTGAATGGAATAAAGTCTGATTTTGCTTACTTGTGTGATGTTTTTCCTGATGGTTACATAAATTCAAATAGTAGTTACATGAGCATCTTTAATATTAACTCTGTTGATACACAATCATTAAATTTGGGAACAACCGACAATACTAAAAATATTAGCATACCATCCAACCTTACTCCTGATGAGAGAGAGAGATTTGAAAAAAATATTTAAAAAATATAAAGAGGTTTTTGCTTGGAATATAGATTATCTAGATAAAAATATTTACTCCATAAGGATATACTTGGAATAGATCAAGACATAGACGAGCATCTGATTCCTACCTACACTCACATGAAACCTGTCAAACAAAAACTTAGACGGTTAAGACCGGAATGGGCTGAATTGGTTAAAGAAGAGGTCATTAAACAAATACAAGTAAAGTTCCTTGAAGTGATAGATTATCCAGATTGGCTAGCCAATATAGTACCCGTGCCAAAGAAAGATGGAAGAATTAGGATCTGTGCAGACTATAGAGACTTAAACGAAGCTTCCCCTAAAGGCGATTTTCCTTTAGCCCATATAGATGTCCTTATTGATAGTGCAACCTCTAGCGTACTTCACTCATTTGTAGATGGATTTTCTAGATACAACCAAGTATTAATGGCCCAAGAGGATAAAGCCAAAACTTCCTTCATTACTACATCAGGTATATTCTGTTATAGAGTGATGTCGTTTGGGCCAAAGAATGCTGGAGAAACCTACCAAAGGATGGCTACCACTTTTGTTTCATGATATGATGCATAAAGAAGTCAAGGTCTACATTGATGATATGATGGTAAAGTCAGATACAAGGGAACAACACTTTCAAAACTTAGAGTTATTCTTCAAGAGAGCAGTGAAGTATAAGCTAAGGTTAAACCCGAAGAAGTGTGTATTTGGGGCTACTTCAGGCAAGTTATTGGGACACGTGGGTGGTCAAAATGGCATTGAGATTGATCCTGACAAGGTTAAGGCAATTAGAGATATGCCAGCCACAAAGACGGAGAGAGAAGTTCAGGGATTTATTGGCAGGTTACAGTATATTAGCAGGTTCATATCAAAGCTCACCGCGATTTGTGAGCCTATCTTCAAATTGCTTAAAAAGAATTAGCCAGTGGAGTGGAATGAAGAATGTCAAAAGGCCTTTGAACATATAATGGTGTATCTACTAAATCCACCAATTTTGAAACTACCTAAACCCGATAAACCTTTGTTACTGTACTTAGCAGTAGAGGAAGAGTTGATAGGAGATATGCTATCCCAAGCAGACGAGTTAGGGTTGAGCACGCAGTCTACTATCTGAGTAGAAACCTCATACCTTATAGTATTAAGTATAGTATCATTGAAAAGACTTGTATAGCTGTGGTTTAGTCTTCTAAGAAATTGCAGCATTACTTTCAATCTTATAGTGTGCAAGCAATTTTCAGGTTTGATCCAGTGAAGTACTTAAGGGAGACACCCTCTTTGATCAGGAAATATGGTCGATGGTTGATAATTTTGGAAGAATTTGAGATTGAGTATGTAACCAGGATAACAATCAAAGGTAGAGCGGTGGCAGAATTCCTAGCTCAATAACCATTGCCGGATAGTGAAGAGGTAGTCTTGGAATTTCCTAATGAACATTTTGAGGCTATAGAAGTACAAGGATAAAAGATGTATTTCGATGGTGTGAGCGGGGATTTTCAGCCCCACTCCCGGTGGAATGGTTCTTGCGACTTCGGCACTGTTTAGGCTCGGGGCCTTAGAGAACATGGACCTAAGTTCGGAGAAAATGGAGTCGCCACCCGGACGGGCCGGGAAAAAAAAGGGGTGGATGACTCGATTCCTAAGGAATCCCCAACTCCCTAATGGGTTCAGAAAGTTGGGCACGTGTGGGGAAGGTGAGAAATGGCCCAGCACCCCCACAATGCCCGGTTCATTGGAACCGGCCTCCTTTACAGGTCTTAATATTATAAAATTCTTAAATATAACAATATTATCCATACTACACACAATAAAAAGAAAGCATCATTATATTAAAATCAAAGCAATGTCCAAACAAAACAAAACAAATAAATGGACACCCATCCAAGGATGGAAACATGTCCTTACATCACATGCCTAGATAGGACACCCACCAAAAGGTAGAAACATGCCCTTTACAAAGGTTCTAAAATAGAAAAGAAAAATAAATTACATGATATTTAACTAATAAGGTACCCACCAAGTGGAAACATACCTCTTACAACTTTTGGAAGTCTAAATTGATTGATAAAAGTAAATAATCATCCATAATAAATAAATCATTCATTAAAAGTATTTAAATATCAATAAAATAAACATCCATCCATGATAAATTAAATAAATCAAGTATTGAAATTAAATAAATTATAGCATAAGAGATAAATCAAAGCAAAATCAAATATGGAATTGAATAAAGCAAATAAAAGTTCAATTATAGCCACTGTGAAATTTTATGGAGTTAAAATAGATTAGGGTTTTATGTTTAAAAGGTTGGTAAGACACTTTGATTAACCAAATTGAGATTTGAATGATGAAATTATGAAACTAGGGTTTTAGACACTTTAAAATACTTTTGATTTGTAGTTTTAAATGATGATTTTAAGCTATTGTGTAATTTTAGCATATTTGTGTTTTTATGGTTTTTTATGTTTTAAAGGATTAAAGTTTAGAAAAAGTTAGGGTTTAATGTTTTAAAAGGGTTAGGGTTTACTATTTTAGGTTTAAAAGTTGAATTAGGGTTTTATGCTTTAAAATTAGGGTTCTCGGGTGATTTGTTGAATTAGGGTTTAAAAAAAGCAATTTGATGATTTCATGAAGTTTTATGAATTTAAACACACGGATTGAAGTTTTGATAACTAGAAAAGATGTTTTTGAAGACTTTTTGAATGAAATAGAACTTATTTTAAAAATTTGAAAGAAACATAATCAAGTTTTGGTTTTGTTAAAGAATTTGTTCAATTAGGGTTTTGAGACTTTTGAAGAAGCAAAAAATAATAATTTTAAGTCTTTTTGGAAAATAAAGTAATGTATTAGTGTTTTAATCTTGGAAAAATTAAATTGAAGTTCTAAAGTTTTTGATTTAAAAAACCTTAATTTCATAGGTTTGCTACTGTGAAAACATAAATCAAAAAGAATTTAACATACCTTTTTTTGTTGATTCCTCCAAAAACAATTCTTCTTGGGTGAACTAGCTCCAAAGACAAGCCTTTGTTGCCTTTGAATTTCTTAATTCGTGCTGCTGCTGCTTTAAAGATCAATTGAATTGAGGTTCCCTTTTTCTTCATTGATTTGGTTTCAAAAAAATCAAGCTACTGCCTCTTTTTTTTCCTCCCTTAATTTGGTTCTATTGGTCCGTATTTATAATGGTTTTAGGTTGTTTATTTCTAATTACACACGGCAAGTAATAATAATAAGAAAAAAAATTAAAACCTAATTGGATTAGGTTTCAAAAAATTTGCGTCAAAAAATTTTGCGCTGGTGAAAACTGCAGCAGCCGGGCTCGTGGCTGGGGCCAGTGGGCGTGCCAGCCCGCAGGAAATTCCTGCGGGCGGCTATTTCACCTGCAGGAATTTCCTGCAGGCGAACGGTTGGGTCTGCGGGAGAAGGTTTTGCCCGCAAGATTTTCAAAAGGAGTTCAATGGTTAAAGTACCAAACCTTGCTCTTTAATTCCCTTTTGCTTTTCCTATTGTGGCCGAAATTTGTAAGTGGAAAAGAGAGAAATTGATTCTTCATATCATGATATATGTATATATAAGGGAAAAAATGATGATCACCTTATGTGTTGGATAAATCCTTAAAGACCACTTGTCCACCTTTCTCTTTCTTCATTTAATACTCATGCTAAATGGTTACTTTTGATTGGCCAACAAGAGATTTTTATAGTTTTCTTTCCCATTACTTCTTCCCACTTGTCCCTCTTTCCATTGGATACCCTAAAGTTGTCCCGTGTTACCCATATGGTCCCGACACGAAACCGGGCCCACTTTACGTTCCGGCGATTAATCGATTGTAACTTTTAAACCGTGCGTTTTTGGGAAAAATTGAAATCCATGGTTATGACCAGATTAATCTCGAGAATATTCTTCCGGGTCGGATATGGGCACTATTAAGAACTTCCGACACTTAATTTTTAAATTTACATAGTTGCCCCTAACTTTTGAGAAATTCTCACTTAGGTCCTTTTGATATCCCTTCCTGACCTTGCTGTCTTTCTTTATTAATATCTTTTTACTCACGACTCCAAATTAAGTAATTATTATTCCCACTGAAACTAGACATCCGGGGCTACATTTTGTCAAAATTTCAGGTCGATCCGAGCTATATCTGATTTTTGACGGTCCTTTGAAGTCAAGCCTACTATGCTGTCCTGAGGCAGCTTGCACATTGTCTACTAAATCCATCATATCTTATTCTGTACAACTCCAAATTGGGTAATTTAAAGTTATACGTCTATCTAAGACACAAATAAACAATTAAGTCTTCTTTGAGACTCTCTAATTCTGTCATTAACTTGGATGAAATTCGAGCTCAAGTTATAGGCCATGTTCTAAGTTCCTTTGTTCTAAGCCTAAATCATATCCTCTATGTCTGTTTCTTACCAATCTGGAATTCGGGATGTTACAATTCTATCCCCCTTAATTTATGTTTCGCCCCGAAACTTACTTATTCATGCATAATTCTTACATATAATTACACATAGCTTGTGATTCTACATTTCGTTCCACGAATCTAGAGACATCCTATATTGACATAAATAATTATCTGCTTAATTCATCAACATATAACTCAATTATCAATTCTTATCTGGCATGTACATCTACCTATTCATCATATAACTGTCTCCTTACTTTATCTTACATAGCACACATAATTATTTACTTACTACCTATCTCCCAAAATCGACTAAACCTATGCTCTGATACCACAAATGTAACACCCCATCTTAGCCTACGTTTATAGACCAAGATGGATTGTTATCTCATGGTGGTTATGTCTTAATATTTTACTTAGCAAATTTTAAGTGCAGATTTTAAAAAATTTTGCCAGAGTTTCCCCTATAATTGGTGGTCCCAAGTGTCGACAAAACTGATTTTTCTTATTTATGAAAAACATTTTGTTTCACAATTCAATACAAACACACTCCCAATAATCCACCCTTATAACCTCAACTACAATCCTGCAAGAAGAATTCACACTTCTATATTCACAACCCAACTAAATTCAAAATCATACAGTTACTATACATTACTAGATTTACATGCTACATCAAGTTATCTCTTTGTATTGTTCAAATAAGTACATGCCAGTTTCTAATACCAAAATACAAAATAAAGAGCACCACTTAAGTTTGTTGATGACCGACAAATCGCAGGACTCCTCTGCTCGCTACTGGCTTCTTGCTAATAACCTACGAGTTTAGAAGAAACTAAACTCGCTAAGCATTGCTTAGTGGGTACTTTAACCATTGCTGAATATAAATAGTGCAAGGAAGGTTTGTTGAAACACATGTAAAAGTAGAATACTGCATAATTAAACTATTTTCATACAATCATCATATTTATATTTTCTAATTAAGTTAAGATTCACATTCTATATATAAACAACATGTAATATAACTTCATTATAATTACGACTTAATATGCTCCACTAGGTAATTATGAATACACCGATCTCGAAATGAGGCCTCATATAGAGTTACGCGTGGTCTTGACCTCACACGAATAATTGCCATGGTCTTGGTCTCACATGATATAGAATAACTACGTGGTCTTGGTCTCACACGACTAGTTGCCATGATCTTGACCTCACACGATATAACCGCGTGGTCTTGGTCTCACATGACTAGTTGCCATGATCTTGACCTCACACGATATAACCGCCATTCCATACCAGTGTTACCCATTTACCGAGTAGAGCATATATTTCATATATATCCATTCACTTCGTATATATACCACATATTCTCCATGTATATACAATATATATTTACACAAATATCACATATACTCACATATGTATCATATGTATTCACATATTTTACATCTTAATTTATTCTTCATATCATAATTAAACTCAATACTAAAAATAAAATGATAAAACACCCACACCAAGTTTTTGACCAAGTTAATAATGAAAAATTTCCATATGAACAATAAACTCTGGTTCTTGACCCAACTTGATCCTTGTATTAGAAAATTTGTATAAAATAATCCACTTGGCTAAAAACTCTAAAATTTTTAAAGAATTTAGTTTTGCATCTTAAAATCATTCCTTTAAATTTTCAGATCAAACTGGACACAAAATCTTGGTCAAGTAGTTCACCCAACCAGACTGCTCCAGTTGCCCTGCATCCTGGAAGCAGTTCTGAATTTTATAAATTCCGTAAATTAAATTCAATCAATGTGGTTCCAAATTATTTTTTTTCAAATACTAGACTTATTAATCAACAACATATCCAAAATTAAACTCAAGATAATTTTTCTATATTTAATTAAAAATCATACAAGTCACAGCATTTTACTAATTGTAAAACAGAAAATTTTCAAAAGGAGTTCAATGGTTAAAGTACCAAACCTTGCTCTTTAATTCCCTTTTGCTTTTCCTATTGTGGCAGAAATTTGTAAGTGGAAAAGAGAGAAATTGGTTCTTCATATCATGATATATGTATATATAAGGGAAAAAATGATGATCGCCTTATGTGTTGGATAAATCCTTAAAGACCACTTGTCCACCTTTCTCTTTCTTCATTTAATACTCATGCTAAATGGTTACTTTTGACTGGCCAACAAGAGATTTTTATAGTTTTCTTTCCCATTACTTCTTCCCACTTGTCCCTCTTTCCATTGGATACCCTAAAGTTGTCCCGTGTTACCCATACGGTCCCGACACGAAACCGGGCCCACTTTACGTTCCGGCGATTAATCGATTGTAACTTTTAAACCGTGCGTTTTCGGGAAAAATTGAAATCCACGGTTATGACCCGATTAATCTCGAGAATATTCTTCCGGGTTGGATATGGGCACTATTAAGAACTTCCGACACTTAATTTTTAAATTTACATAGTTGCCCCTAACTTTTGAGAAATTCTCACTTAGGTCCTTTTGATATCCCTTCCTGACCTTGCTGTCTTTCTTTATTAATATCTTTTTACTCACGACTCCAAATTAAGTAATTATTATTCCCACTGAAACTAAACATCAGGGGCTACATTTTGTCAAAATTTCAGGTCGATCCGAGCTATATCTGATTTTTGACGGTCCTTTGAACTCAAGCCTGCTATGCTGTCCTGAGGCAGCTTGCACATTGTCTACTAAATCCATCATATCTTATTCTGTACAACTCCAAATTGGGTAATTTAAAGTTATACATCTATCTAAGACACAAATAAACAATTAAGTCTTCTTTGAGACTCTCTAATTCTGTCATTAACTTTGATGAAATTTGAGCTCAAGTTATAGGTCATGTTCTAAGTTCCTTTGTTCTAAGCCTAAATCATATCCTATATGTCTGTTTCTTACCAATCTGGAATTCGGGATGTTACAATTCTATCCCCCTTAATTTATGTTTCGCCCCGAAACTTACTTATTCATGCATAATTCTTACATATAATTACACATAGCTTGTGATTCTACATTTCGTTCCACGAATCTAGAGACATCCTATATTGACATAAATAATTATCTGCTTAATTCATCAACATATAACTCAATTATCAATTCTTATCTGGCATGTACATCTACCTATTCATCATATAACTTTCTCCTTACTTTATCTTACATAGCACACATAATTATTTACTTACTACCTATCTCCCAAAATTGACTAAACCTATTCTCTGATACCACAAATGTAACACCCCATCTTAGCCTACGTTTATAGACCAAGATGGACTGTTATCTCATGGTGGTTATGTCTTAATATTTTACTTAGCAAATTTTAAGTGCAGATTTTAAAAAATTTTGCCAGAGTTTCCCCTATAATTGGTGGTCCCAAGTGTCGACAAAACTGATTTTTCTTATTTATGAAAAATATTTTGTTTCACAATTCAATACAAACACACTCCCAATAATCCACCCTTATAACCTCAACTACAATCCTGCAAGAAGAATTCACACTTCTATATTCACAACCCAACTCAATTCAAAATCATACAGTTACTATACATTACTAGATTTACATGCTACATCAAGTTATCTCTTTGTATTGTTCAAATAAGTACATGCCAGTTTCTAATACCAAAATACAAAATAAAGAGCACCACTTAAGTTTGCTGATGACCGACAAATCGCAGGACTCCTCTGCTCGCTACTGGCTTCTTGCTAATAACCTACGAGTTTAGAAGAAACTAAACTCGCTAAGTATTGCTTAGTGGGTACTTTAACCATTGCCGAATATAAATAGTGCAAGGAAGGTTTGTTGAAACACATGTAAAAGTAGAATACTGCATAATTAAACTATTTTCATACAATCATCATATTTATATTTTCTAATTAAGTTAAGATTCACATTCTATATATAAACAACATGTAATATAACTTCATTATAATTACGAGTTAATATGCTCCACTAGGTAATTATGAATACACCGATCTCGAAATGAGGCCTCATATAGAGTTACGCGTGGTCTTGAACTCACACGAATAATTGCCATGGTCTTGGTCTCACACGATATAGAATAACTGCGTGGTCTTGGTCTCACACGACTAGTTGCCATGATCTTGACCTCACACGATATAACCGCGTGGTCTTGGTCTCACACGACTAGTTGCCATGATCTTGACCTCACACGATATAACCGCCATTCCAGACCAGTGTTACCCACTTACCGAGTAGAGCATATATTTCATATATATCCATTCACTTCGTATATATACCACATATTCTCCATGTATATACAATATATATTTACACAAATATCACATATACTCACATATGTATCATATGTCACATCCCAAAGTTTAGATAGTCGAGTATTAGGCAAGAAGGACATAAATAAGTGGTCAAATAGAGGCTTGAGATAGTCAAAAACAAAATCGGTGTGCAAAGGAGGCCCGTGAAGTCGACGGGACCTAAAGGTAATTTTTCGAAAAGCCGAGGACCTAAGAGTAATTTTTTGAAAAGTTATGTCGGTTCTTAATAGTGACCCTAACGGATGCCATAAATGTGTTCTCGGGATTAATCGGGTAGTAACGGTGGTGCACGATTTTTCCTGAAAACGCATGGTTTGTAAGTTACGGGCGATTTTCCGATAAGGACATTTTGGACATTTCCACTGGAGGAGCGATTTTGTAATTAAATATAACTTTGGGGGCAAAATATTAAAAGAACAAAAAAAAACACTTTCAAGTGGCCAAATCCTAGCCATTAAATCTAAATGTGTTGGACAAATCATGGCCATTGAAAATAAACCAAATCCTAGCCATTAAATCCAAATGTATTGGACAAATCATGGCCATTGAAAATAAACCAAATCCTAGCCATTAAATCTAAATGTGTTGGACAAATCATGGCCATTGAAAATAAACCAAATCCTAGCCATTAAATCCAAATGTGTTGGACAAATCATGGCCATTGAAAATAAACCAAATCCTAGCCATTAAATCCAAATGTGTTGGACAAATCATGGCCATTGAAAATAAATAAATAAATTAAATGTAAATTAAATTATAAATAACTAATTATGGTCATCCAAACCCAAGTAAGGATCAAAAAGACACCACCATCACCACTTTTCTTCTTCTTTAAGTCGTGCTCCCCCTCCCTTCCATTTTCAAGGAGACAAGTTTCAAGTCCAAGCCATTTCTCAAGTGAAATTCAATAGGAAATAAGGTAAGATACCATCCTAAGTCTTATTCTTTCATTAGAATTAGGTATTAGGCTATGTTTAGGAAGATTTGATATTATGTTCATGTTGGGAAAGAATTAGTAAGTTGATGATTATGGTGAAAAATGATAAACTACTTAAAGGAAATGATGAAAATGGTGATTATTAGTAAGAATAAGTAAAGGATTGTTAGAAAATCATAAGGCAGCATCATGTTCATATCTAGGGTTTGTTCTTACATATGTGACATATTAAATTCATAGGAAATCAAGGAGATTAGAGAGGAAAGGAAGTGAAATAGATAAGAAGAGCAAGGAAAAGCAAGGTTTGGTACTTTAACCATTGAACTCCTTTTTGAAAATTTTTCTGTTTTACATTTAGTAAACTGCTGTGACTTGTACGATTTTTAATTAAATATAGAAAAATTATGTTGAGTTGAATTTTGGATATGTTGTTGTTTAATAAGTCTAGTATTTGAGAAAAATAATTTGGAACCACATTGATTGAATTTAATTTATGGAATTTATAAAATTCAAAACTGCTGCCAGGATGCAGGGCAACTGGAGCAGTCTGGATGGTTGAACTATTTGACCAAGATTTTGTTTCCATTTTGATCTGAAATTTTAAAGGAATGATTTTAACATGTAAAAATAAATTCTGTAAAAATTTTAGAATTTTTACTCAAGTGGATTATTTTATACAATTTTTCAAAATAAGGATCGAGTTGAGTCCAAAACCAGAATTTACTATTCATATGGTCATTTTGCTAATATTCATTTGGTCATTTTTCAAAAGTAATCCAATTGATTCCTTATGAATATAAATGAGTATAGTATGTTATTAAAATGATAAAATATGATATTTCAAATTGAAATAATATAAGAACCATAAGTCGATAATTGTATAATGCATATTCGATTAAGAAATGGTATGAGAATTTTGGCTCCACTTGGTATCTGGGACAGTACTGAGTACGGTAAGGGTATGATATATCATACTATATGCAGTGCTGCTTTAATATAGGACTTCGGTCCGAGTTATATAGGGTGACGACCCGAGCTATATAGGACTTCGGTCCGAGTTATATAGGGCAATCACCCGAGTTATATAGGACTCCGGTCCGAGGGCTTCGGCCACAGATTCCACAAGGCTTGGTCCGCGATTTTTTTTAGGGCCACAGCCACAGAATATATATACAGTTGTTTCAGTTAGTTCCTTACCATACGTTAGTCTACCAAATTACCTTGTGGAGCGAATTGATAAAATGATAATAACTGAATATATGACATGTATGGATTGTTTTTACTGTGATATTATTTTTTAATACGACTCATTGATTTTTTTAAAAAGTGCATTATGCTTTTATAATTATTTTCCGTAATTAGATAAAGTACCCACTAAGCAATGCTTAGCGAGTTTAGTTTCTTCTAAACTCATAGGTTATTAGCAAGGAGCCAGTAGCGAGCAGAAGAGTCCTGCGATCCATCGGTCATCAACAAACTTAGGTGGTGCTCTTTATTTTGTATTTTGGTGTTAGAAACTGGCATGTACTTATTTGAGCAATACAAAGAGATAACTTGATGTAGCATGTAAATCTAGTAATGTATAATAACTGTATGGTTTTGAATTGAATTGGATTGTGGATATAGAAGTGTGAACTTTTCTTGCAGGATTGTAGTTGAGGTTATAAGGGTGGATTATTGGGAGTGTACTTGAGTTGAATTGTGAAACAAAATGTTTTTCAAAAATAAGAAAAATCAGTTTTGGCGACACTTGGGACCACCAATTATAGGGGAAACTCTGGCAAAATTTCTGTAAAATCTGCACTTAAAATTGGCTAAGTAAAATATAAAGACTCAGATCGTTCAAGCAGGAGGTAAATTGTAGACCCTTAATTTTTTATCAAGTCCAGTCCAAAATTTTAAAATACGTCCGAAATAATTTTTGTGGCCTTTATTATTTATTTTATTTTATATTTATTATTCATTTTATTTGTTTTTTAATATATATATATATAATTGATAAGAGCATTTTTATACTTGTTTTTAGTATGATTTCTATGTGTTTTTAGTTAATGTTTTATTTGATTTTGGTTTAAAGTTTGTTTTAAGTGTTTGTTTTAGGTCAAAGTGCAAAAACTCCCTTGGATGATCAAAACAATGAAGAAAAAGCATGAAGCAAGCAAGACATGGCCAAGCCAAAGCAAGCTTGGCCGTGTCCCTCAAATGAAATCCAAGATAGTAGCTGACACACCCAGAGACACGGCCAAGCCACTGGCCGTGTCTCACCCAAAGAACAAAAACCAAAGAACCAAGCAAAGAATGAAGAAAATGAAGGCAGAAGTTGACACTGGCAGGTGACACGTTCGAGCTAGTGGCCATGTCACATGACACGGCCACAAGCTTGGCCGTGTCCCATGCCTAGCCAAAGAACAAAAGAAGAAAAGAAACAAGCAGAAGGTGACACACCCAAGTGACACGGCCAAGCCACTGGCCGTGTCACATGACACGGCTAGGAGCTTGGCCGTGTCACCCCATGAAACCAAAGAGAAAAGAAAGAAAGGAAGAAGGGCAGCAAGAGACACAGCCAACTAGCTTGGCCATGTCCCAAAGAAAAACAAGAAACATGGCCAAGCCTCTCATGGCTTGGCCGTGTCACCTATAAAATGATGGATTCTTTTGCACGGGTTGAGGAACAAAGTGGGGAACAAAACATTGTGCTTACCAAAAGAAATACTAAACAAAGAGGATATGGGGAACAAGAGAGAGTGGTATGAGCTGGTGTGAGTTGGGAAGCATGGCTTAGAGCTTTGGAGGGAAATAAAATGAGAATAAGAGGGAGATTGAAAGGAGCTTCTGCAGAGGGCTGGAGATTTTGGGTAAAAAATAGAGAACAGAGGCAGAGAAGAGAGGTTTGAGAGGAGGAGGCTGTGCATACACGTTTTGGGCAAGGAGGGAGTGACACTTTCCTTGATTCTTCATCTTCATCCTCCATTTCCATCCTCTTCAGCATCTCCATCTTCCATTGGCAGCTCCTGGAGATTCAAGAAACTACATTGAAAGGGGTTTTTCTATTTTCTCCTTTTATGTATTTTAATGTTATTGTTGTTGTTGTTGTATTAAGTGTATTGAACATGAACTAAATCATTCTCTATCTAGATTTTAATGAACCCTAGCTTATTTGTATGATTGAATGATTTTAAGTAATTGAGTTGTTTTATTCTTATGATGCTTAATGATTATTGCCAATTGATAATAGCATGCTTATTGATTGGTTGCCATTTTCATATTATTGACTTAAGAAAGCTTGATATGAATTGATTACTCATAAGGGTTGAGGATTGATTGGGGTGCTAGAGATAGACCTACAAGATCCTTTGGTTTATAGTTCCTTTTTTTTAATGCAAGATCTATTTACTTGTGTTTGAGAAGAGATTCTGGCACTCTACTTAGTGATTAGGGATTAATTCACTCGAGAGAGGTTTTAGTCTAAGTTAGAGGAATGCCAATTCAACTCTATCATTTGATGTAATTAAGGCTAGGGGGATTCAATATCTGGATAGTATCATTATCATCAATCCTTTTTACACAACACACAATTTATCTTTACTTTCATTTATTTAAGTTAATTGTCTTTAATTATAAAACTTCACAAAAATATTAATTTGCTAAACAATAGTTAAGATTTGCACTAGTGCTTGGCCTTGTCCTCAGTGGAACGATAACTCACTCACTACTTTATTACTTGGGTGACCCATGCACTTGCGGTATTGCTATAGCGCAGTGCGACGCGCGTCAAGTTTTTGGCACCATTGCCGGGGATAATGGTTTCAATACTAGTAATGTAATTAAGACTGTTGATTTAGTTTTATTTTTATCAATAATGTTTATTTATTTTCTGTAAATTGTTTGTGTGTTTTTCTTTGAAATGTTTGTTTATTTTCTGTAAATTTGTTTGTTTGTTTTTCTTTGAATTGTTTGTTTCTTTGTTTTCTTTAAATTGCTGAGTGCCTTTTGTAAAGATACAGTTTTTAAGGCACGGGGAAGTTTATGATGGGGACTGTTATTCTGAGCTTGCATGGCAACTCGAAAATTTAACGAATAAAGTTGATAGGCTAATTGCAAGCCGGGGAAGCCCACCAAATTATACAGCATGTGGAAATTCAGGGCATAGTGCCAATACATATTCATTTGGTTTCCAACGATACCAAGATTGGCACGAGGAAGAATATGACTACCAAAATTTTCAGCAGATGGGTGGTAATGACCCATATTCCAATTCTTATAATCCAACAAATGGGTACCAAAGTTTCCAACAGATGGGTGGTAATGACCAATATCCCAATTCTTACAATCCAAGTTAGGAAAGCCACCCAAATTTTTATTGGGAAAATCAGCAGTACATCTCACCTCAATAAAATTTTCAACCTTGCCAAAGAAGTTCTTACTTTCAAGAACAATTCTCAGACCAAGACCACCTTGAGGAATCCACATTGGAGGATAAGTTAAACGCCTATATTCAAAAACTCACAATGAATCAAGATCACCTTGAGGAACCCACTTCGGAGGATGAGTTGAGGTCTAAATCTTTGCAAGAAACATAGAGGATATTGGATGCTCTAGAGGAGCAGCTGGCACATCAACCCCAAGCACACCAACAGGAGGAGTTTCCTAGCCAATTGGAGCAAATTGAGGTAATCACAAATTTGAGGAATGAATAGATAAAATATAATAATTTTTGTGATTTCTTTGATGCAGGGACCAATCAAGAAGAAAATGGCGAGGAGATCCAACCGGATATAGAGGAGTTGAATCAAACAAAGGAAGAGGAGAATTTGGAAGCATCAACTTGGATAGAATTGCATGAAACTCCAAATCTTTTTATGACACCAATTTCATTCCCATGTAGACTGGAGGAAGAGAAACAAGGTATGCATATTCCAGAACTCTATGACATGCCCTATAGTGAAGATAAGGTAGATAAGCTTAAGGTAGCCACGACCTTAGAAGTAGAGCCTAATATTTCCAATCTAGAAATTAAGGAGTGCAAATTACTATTAAATGATGAGGTTGTTAAGATGAAACTTCAATTTGCTAAAGAGGATGAGAATGAGATTCAACCAAACTTGGTTGAACTTCAAAAGACCCCAAAAATCTTGGAATTTGTTTTAGTTGGGGAGAACAATATGCAACCAATGATCATCCCTCCCACTTTCGGGAGGAGAAAGAACGAAAAATGAATATAACTATGTTGCATACTGAAAAACATTCTTACAAAGTCCCTATAGCATTGGAGGATCACCCCATGATAGCTTTCATATATTCTCATTGGCCAATTGCTCATCCAAGGATGCTACCTAAGCTTTGCAACACATTGGGCACATTTCGAAGTTGCATGCTGTCCATCCTCTCAATCATGAAATCCAATTGCATTATGGGTGGAAGGAGCCCTACATATCACATATGGGAGCAGTGGAAATCAGGTTTCATCTAAACTCTCCTTTAGTTTATGCATGCTCACATTGAGGACAATGTGAAATTTTAAGTGTGGGGTGCATTTTATGTTTTGTGTTTTCATTTTTAATTGCATTTTGTGTTTTTAATTTTAATTTATTTTTGTGTTAGTTTAGTTAATGTTTTTCATGTTTTATTTGAATAAATGAATTTTGGAAAGTTCAATTGTTATAAACATTGTTGATAGATGACCTTTGAATTTTTGAAGCATGAATTTGAGAATTGAGTAGAATTGGTGCTGCTTGTCAATCTTGTTGGTTTTTCTTTGCATTACCATCAACCTAGTGAGGAATTGAGCCATCAACTTATTATTCTTGTTGTGGGTGAACATCTTTGATTGATGATTTGCTAGAACTTGCTTTGATATACATTTAAAGACTATATAAAAATTTCAATTTGGCATCAAGATGATTAAGGCAATTAGGTGAACCCACTTTGGCTTAAAAAGACCAACCCTATCTTTAACCTTAGTTAGCCAATTTTGAGCCTATTTCATTTTTCCTTTTCTTTCCTTTTCACAACATCATTAGCTTGAACCTTGTTGTTTTAACTCTTACCCTTTCATTAGGTCAAGAGCATTTTAAGAGCGTTTATGACCAAGTGTTGTGTTAAATTAAGTGTGGGGTTAAATTTAGTAGGTTTAAGATTGCATAATAAAAAAAATAATAATATCAAAATCAAATAAAAAGAAGAAAAATAAGAATAATTGTTGTTATTGTTGAAGGGGTTGGAATATGTTTCGGTATAATCATTGCAATATGTAATAAGTGAGTTCCCTTGAAAAGTTCTTTAAATGTCAAGGGGTAGATAAGAGGAAGGTGTTTTGGGATCGTTGGGTTATATATATATGATCGGTTACTTCATTCTTGAAGTGCTCTTGAACTTAATGATTAAGCTCACATTTCCTAAATGTCATACCTCTACCTTAGACCCATTACAACCCAATAAAATACCTCTTGATTGATGCTTGATTGTAATTAAGTGGTGGAAATTTGATAGATAAGCAAGCCTATGTCAATAATATTTCATTGATTGTTATGAGTGTAAACACCACCTTGATCAAACACTTCCTAAGAGTTGGTGAGGGAGTGACAACATAGGTTATGCATGGAATGCCATTTAATTGCATTGGTATCGATTTTGCTCGATTTGATATTGATTGCGGATTTAGGGATAGGGAAGTCTTGATACATTTTTATAACTCTTGAACTTGACAAAATTTTTGTGTTTAGTTTGTTTTGATTTTAGCCTTGCTTAGGGACAAGCAAGGATTTAAGTTTGGGGTATTGAACATTGCTATAATTTTTAATAAAGTATTTATTTATTTTTATGTTCCATGTAGTATGGATAATGTCATTATATTTAAGAATTTTATAATATTAAGACCTAAAAAGGAGGTCGGTTCCAATGAACCTTGCATTGTGGGGGTGCTAGGTCATTCTCACCTTCTCCACACATACCCAACTTTCCGAACCCAATAGGGGATTAGGGATTCCTTGGAAATCGAGTCATCCACCCCTTTATTTTTTTCAGCCAATCCGGGTGGTAACTTCATTTTCTCTGGGTTTAGGCTTGTTTTCTCTAAGGCCCCTAAGCCTAACAGTGATGAAGTCACAAAAACTATTCCACATGGGAGTGGAGGCGAAAATCCCCTCTCACACAAGGACAATCTTGGAAAATTCTCATCCAAATTGGTTGAAGGCATATTTTGAGGATATTCATCATCTAGTAAAGCGTATAGAGTATTTAATAAGAGAACATTAATAGTTGAAGAATCAATGGATGTTATTTTTTATGAATCCTCTAAACTTGATCAAAGGAAAGGTAGTGTTCTTGATGACTTTGTAGGTACATTTGAACAACAAGAAACAATTGATGTTCCAAAGAATAACCATGATGAACAAGAAGAAGAGTCTCAAGAGCTACCCAATGAATGGAAATACAAAAAGGATCATCAAAAAGAGCTTGTCATCGGTGATACATCAAAGGGAGTAACTACTAGATCTAAACTTAAGTACTTAGATGCTAATTTTGTTTTTGTTTCTCAAATTAAGCCAAAGACCATTGATGAGACTCTTAGTGATGAATGTTGGGTGATTACTATGTAAGATGAACTCAACTAATTTAAGAGAAACAAAGTGTAGAAACTTGTTCCTAGTCATAAAGATCATCCAATTATAGCATGTAAATGGGCATATAGGAATAAGCTTGATGAAAATGGTCTCATTACTATAAATAAGGCTAGATTGGTAGCCAAAGACTATAGCCAAGAGGAATGCATTGACTATGATGAGACATTTTCTCCCATTGCTAGATTAGAAGCCATTAGAATATTACTTGTAATTTGCATGTCATATGAATTTTAAACTTTTTCAAATGGATGTCAAGAGTTCATTTCTAAATGGGTTTATAAATGAGGATGTTTATGTTGAACAGTTACCTGGCTACTTCTAACTACCCTAACTATCCTAACTTGCTCTAACTTTATTCAGATAAACAATATAACATTAGAAAAGCTCAACAAATAGAAATTCATATGCTTTAAACCACCTAGTCACCATTAACACCATAAATCATCGATTGACAGACACATATTTCAACACACATCCTAGTATATTCATCAATGCAACAACTTTAACAAATGCATCAACTTTATTCGACAATATTCCCTTTTTGTATTCAACATTGTTAGTTTTCAAAGTAAAAAACAAAATTAAAATCAATTGAAAAAAACCCTAAAAATGTACTTGTTATGGATACTCGCACTGAATGATGAAACTTCCGCGATTTAGGTAAAGAATGAAGCTTCAGATGAATAAACTAAACTTTCGTAAGTTTTTTTCCCCTTCAGATGGGAGGAGAAGATTGAGATTGGAGAGAATAAGGATTTAGGTGACAAAGTGAGAGGGAAAGCTTTTGATTTTTGAAATGAAGGGAAGATGAAGTATTTTCAGTTGTTTTCTTTATGATCGTTTTGAATATTAAGGGTATTTTTTCCATTTTAATGCATTTAGGAATATTGGGTTCTAAAGAGTATTAAACTCTTTGTGAAAAATATTATAGAGGTAAAATCCCAAATTTTTGTGTCATAACCAGTTGCACTCATAATTATTTGGGAAAATGATATCTAAAATTTATAAACTCATAATAAACTAATAAAAATATGATATTTTAGCAAACTAATCTTAAATTCTTGTAAATTCAAACATATTTCTAAAATATGATAAATTTAATTTTTTTTTAATTTTTCTTATATTTTTATCAAATGCCCTAATTATTTTAATTTTTTAAATAAGTGCATATTCACTCGACAAATACACAGTCCTTGGCCCCCAAACTAATCCTCATTCACATACCCTTCTAATTTAAACTCCATAAATATTAAAAGAAAATTACACTATATGCTATTTTTTAAATTTTTTTAAATGTATATATACCTCTAAAAATGAAATAAATATAACGTTAATATATATATATTTGGAAAAAAATACTTAATTATTAAATTTTAAAAAATACATTTTTAAAAATAATTTTATTTTTTAGATTTTTTTTAAATTCCATAATGATTTTCAAGTTCTACGCTCTTCCACTAATTTTAACCTCATATTGTACTTGACGCCTACTCCTAATTAAAATACCTAAAAAATAGTGGATTGAAATTCTCAAATAAAAAAGGTTTAATACATCCATTGCCCCTCAAACTTGGCAACTTTGGTCATTTTTCCCCCTATGCTATTCGATTAACCAGTTTGCCCCTTATACTTGTATTTTTAATAACAACTTAACCCTTCATCGCAGATGTGGCAGAACACGCAATGTACCTTTCTAATAAGCGCGTGAATGAATCTTTTTATGTTGATATTTAATCAAAATGACTAATATAGCCTTATCAAACAGAAAAACATCAGACCTCTCTTCTTCCCCAAAATTGACGTGAATAACTAAAAACCTAATCTTCCTCTTATTTTCAATAATCAAAATGGAATCACTATTTGCCACTAATCCTCCATCGTAAATCAACTTTGTCCATAGCGAGTTTACAATAGCTAATTGCTATTGTGGAGAGGCAGTAGTTCTAAAAATGTCGACAACCTACGCGAATCCTGAAAGAAGGTTCTTTGGGTGCAATAAGTATGGGGTAAGGTTGTAGGAACTAGCTATCAATCAATTTCTATAGTTTGTGTTTAGTAAATCCATGTTGTCATTGAGTTTTATTTGAGTTTAAGTCATAAGCCACTTCTGGGTTCTCTATTTCTATTTGTGGAGATCCAAGGCATGCATCCATATGAGTTCTTTGATTGGTTTGAGCTACCACAACCATAGCATGTGAATAGGTACGTTGCGAGGTTGCTGAAGAATATGAAAGAATGTGAAAGGAAAAGGAATTCAAATTTGAGGACTGTGATTCGCTTGAAGTGGACGATAATGTGTATGGCAGTGGTGATGGTTGCTTCCTAAGGTAGAAAGTTCATTTGAATTGGGTGATATTATGTATTGTAGTGGTGATAGTTGTGGTTTAGTCAGAAAAATTAGTGTAGGATTGCTAATTTTATGTAGGAATTGCACTTCTGGGGTTAATTTTGTAGGAAGTGAAATGTGTGTAGGAATTGCACTTCAGGGGTTGATTTTGTATGAGGTTAGTTTTTTGCAATTGCACTTTTGTGCTTGATTTTGTTTAGACTTTTACTTTCATTTATCTCAAAGCCTAAATTTCTCAGATTTATGTAATGTAACCAAGTAATTCATATGAGTGCAAACTGCTAAATTTTATTCAGTTTTTAGAATTGTGTTTTGACTTATTATTGTATATTTCAATCTATTACAAAAACAAACTTGCACTACAAAAAAGACTCAAATTAATATAACTAACACTCATAAACACACAATGCCATAAACAAATAAACACACATAGCCAACACAATAATAGTCTATTACATTCTAGCAAGAACACAAATATTAATCTGCAGTCAATCAACAGCCTACAACAACCTGCATTAACTAAAACACAATCACATGTAACAAGAATTAATAACAACAACAACTACTACCGACTATCAAGCAAATCGTACAATCCCAGCAATTTTCAAATATACACACTCATCATTACTTTCTATACTATCAACCACTAAAATCAACCACCTGCAATCATTTATCAATAGCCAACACCTGTATTCATGCATAGTAACATACAATTTTCCAAATTCCAACAACAATTTAAATTCTAAAAGTTTTAAATCCTCAACTTGCATTGAACTAATAAAACAAATTCAACATTACAGTTGTCCATGTCATAACTTGTTGTTTGCAACTACAAAACACATTTAAATAAAACATAAAATCCTAACAGTTTGTTATTACAACTTCCACTTAATTACACATTAAAAAACTTCTAATTCATGACTCCTTTGCCCTTGAGTCTTTGTGAACTCCTAAGAGAATTGCCATTGCTCCCTTCACTAACAACAGCTTGCCTTTTTTGCATCTCAATGCTAGCTCTCTGTTATTGTAGGTTTCTTGACGTGATTACTTTTTTGCCTTTGAATTTGAGGCCAGCAGGACCTCAGCATAACTTTTAACATTTGAACTATGAATTATTCTCCTATTTGTTCTACCAACCTAAAAAACAATTACTATTGAATTAATTTTAAAAATTAAACTATTTAGGAAATATTTACCTATTGTTGCACTTACATTCCCTATAGTAACACCAGTATCTTGGTTAATATAAACTCCAAATCCATAGAATCTTGCCTTCTTCTGTTGGCTATTTTGGTTTTGACTGTATGCAGTAGCTTGGGTCCTTTTATGTCCCCTTCTTGTCACTGGTTCAACATCAATAGTAGAAGCATTAGACATGGATGACCTTCTATGAGAGCTAGCAATACCTTGTGAGACAAATGCATCAGTTGCACTTGACTGTGAACCCATCAAAGCAAGATTTGTTTGCGATAAATTAGGTACAACACTAGGTTGAGATCTCTGCATATAATATCAATACAAAAAACATAATTAAATTTTCGTTCAATGGCAATTAAATAGGTCAATTTAATATAAAAACCATAATTATACCTGATTTTCTCTGTCTTTATTAGGACAACCTCTCTTATTATGTTTCTGTTGTCCACACAATGAACAAGTCATTATGGCACCACTTCTTGAAAACTTTTCAATTTTTTACCTCATCTTTGGACTTTCTTCTATTCCTCTTAGGCCTACCAAGAAGAGCTTTAACTTCAGGAGGCTCAATTATGGGGTAGTCTTTCTCTTTCCAAAGCTTTATCCCATACACACATTGCAAGTAGTGAGAATAATCCTTCAAATAAGTTTCCTTATGATACCAATGGCTAATGTAATCCTCTAGATTAAAATTTCTAAAATGCATCACACAAATTGCTTGTGGACATGGTATCCCTTTCAGTTGCCAAGACCTACATGAGCAAACTTCTTTTCTAATATCTACAGTATGACCATATTCCCCTTCCTGCACCTCAAAACCTGCATCCTCATTCCACAGTATACAACAATTCATAGCCCTATCTCTATGAACTTCTAGTATATCCATGGCCATAGGAGCTATCTCACATATCCATGTCTGTGTAAAATCCCTCATGGTCCTAATTCTTGTCATTACTTTGGTCCTAATTTCTTTGAGCATAGTAATTATACTCTTATGCCTAGCTGTTAAAATCCAAGCATTAAATGTTTCACACATGTTGTTTTCACAACAATCGCTCTTTTTTTCAATCCTTAAGTAAGCCTTACACCAACTCTCCTTGTTATAACACAGCAAATCCTCCACTATACCCTTACTCAATTTGCTCAGTTCTTTTAATTTCTCTTTAAGTTCCACTTCAATTGTAGAATTAGCACATGCCCAAAAAAAATTTTCTCCTTTCCTTGCCTCTCCATTTCTTGGCCCAATCATCCAAGATATACCTTACACATATCATATGCTCAGCATGTGGTAGTTCATCCTCTATTACTTGTATCAATCCCTAACAAGAATACATTAGAGGTGAGGTCAATTTTAGATAAATAAAGAATCAAATAACAATTACATTTGGAATGAAATAAAGCATTATTTACTAACCTTATGCATGTCTGACATCATTACTAGACCATCACCAATTGCAAGCTCCAAATCCTGTTTAAGAATTCTCAAAAACCATTCCCTAGTCTCTTTGCATTCAACATCTACAACCGCCCAAGCAATAGGAAACATTTGCCCATTTCAATCTTTAGATACTGCAGTTAGAATATGTCCTTAGCAAACCCTTTAAGGAAGCAACCATCTAAGCCTATAAGTCTTTTTCAACCATTGCAGAATCCTTGCTTGAGTGCATAGAAGCAAATGTAAAACCTATCAAACAAAATTCTGGCTAATCCATTCTCATCAACTTAAGTCTTTACTACACATGTGCTTTATGGATTCCAACTTGCCATATTCTTCCCAAAAATCATCCAAACTTCCCAGAAAGGCACTTGATAGTTCGGATCATGCTTAACCCTCTTGCTAGGGACACTGCTTGGCAACTGTAGACCCTTAATTTTTGACCCAGTCCGGTCTAATATATTTTATTTAGTCCAAAATAATTTTTGTGTTGTCTAATATACTTTAATTAGTCCAAAATAATTTTTTTTATCTTAATTAAATAATTTTTGCTTTATTATCTAATTTTTATTAATAAAAAATAAAAATAAACAAATAAAAATCAAAAAATAAAAATAAAAATAAAAATCGGCGACGAAAAAATCATCGCCGAAAATTCAAGCGAACTTGGCCGTGGGCCATTTCGCCCGCAGGATTTTCCTATTAAACTCCAAAGCCTAAAATAGTGAACAATAACCCTTTTAAAACCTTAAACCCTATTTTTTATACTAAAAATTATATAAACACAAATATTTTAACTTTACACAGTAGCTTAAAAAACACAATGCAATAACCGAAAAATCATAAATCAAAGTGTTTTAAAGTGTCCAAGACCCTAGTTTCATGATTCCACCATTCAAACCTTAATTTGTTTAATCAAAATGTCTTACCAACCTTTTAAAACAAAAAACTTTAATCTATTTTAATTCCATAAAAAAGTCACAGTAACCTAATTCTATGAATTCCAAAACCTTAACACATGAAATAAAGGACCCAAAATGGAAACAGTAGCTATAATTTGGATTTTTATTTTCCTTATTCAATTCCATATTTGATTATGCTTTGATTTATTTTACATGCTTTAATTTATTTAAGTGCAATGTTTGGTTTATATTTGATGAATGATTTATTTATGATGAATGATTATTTACTTTTATTAATTTATTTAGATTTCCAAATTTTGTAAGAGGTATGTTTCCACTTGTTGGATACCTCATTAGTTAAATATCATGTTGTTAGTGTATGTGCCCTAGGCCATTTATTTGGATCTTTATGTTATACATTCATTATTAATAAATGAGGTTTTATTATCATTATTGTTTGTTTGCATGTTACACAATTTTGATATTTGTCCCTGGTTTATTATTGTTATAGAGATAAAAAAAATAATTCTTAACCAGTATGAACATTGATTTGATAATCATCAAATGGTTATGTGTATAATGATACAAAACAATTTCATAGATACTTGTTAGAGAACAATGTATTGGATAGACCCATCATGAGATTACTACATGGGTTAGTGTCATAAGTAAATCTCATGATAGTTATGTATTAATTCTTTGACTTGAGATTTTCATAGTTTCCAATATAAGGACTATTATATTTTGACATTATCCAACATTATCTGTAACTGGATAATAATAAAGGTTATGATCATATATGATAGAAATTATGTAGAGGATAATGAACAATCAAGATAGAATTTGTCCCTCTCTTTGAGAAAGATATCTTTTGGGCCCCTCGATAAGTGAGACTGTGAAATGCATGGCCGTGCTCAAATGAATTGATAGTGTGATCAATTTCATTTGTTTTTATCAGTCTACTTGGAGATCGAGTAATCATAAGTTTGGACAATATAAGTATGACGTTGACCATGACTTATGTTCAAGCTAGATATCGTGTGACAAAGGGATTAATGCATGTACTATTATTAGGCAAATTGGACATTCCTTATATTAATTGGGTAGTTGTAAAGCCTTGCTAGAGGCCAATTATGACTTGTTGGTTTAATAGAGATTAAATTGACTGCCAATTAATATGGGCCTATCGGGTCACACACAAGAATGCGCTTTGGGCTGGATATAATATTAATATTAGATATTAATATTTATTATTATTTTTATTTTTGTTTTTGTTTTTTTATATATATTATTAGATAATATATTCAGAATTCCTAATTAGATTTGGATTCTGAATTTGACTTACCTTATCCAATTTTGAATTGGATTCTGGAGTGATTATATTCACTTCAGATGTTAAGTCTTTATATAGGTAACATTAGAAAATAAAAGAGAATGAAAACTTTGAAACCCTAATACATTTTAGAGAAAACGTTTTTCAGCCTTCGCCGTTGCAGAGAGCTAGCACTCCAGACGGTAGCATTCGTGTGGATACGCGATAGAGGGTGTTTTGCGATCGAGGCATCTCTTCCAAACTGTGATTTTGAATCATCAACAGGTTAGTTCTTTGTATACTTTCGTCGAATTAAATGAATAGCATGGATCCTGGTGGGAAATCAGAGATCAAAAATTTTTCTGCTGCGTGTTTTTGTTTGCAGTGATCTCTTTGATTTCCTAACAATGGTATCAGAGCCACTTGTTGTTTTCGTTTAAGTCAAAAATGCCATGTTGATATGATTACATGAGATATATTGATTTCGTATGGCATGTTAACTATAAAACCCTAATTCATTTTTCATATGATGAGAAAGGATTGGTTTTTGGTTTCGTTTATGTAAAACCCTAATTCGTTTTTCATATGATGAGAAAGGATTGGTGTTTTTAATTTCGTTTTCATGAGATGATCACGTATATATGATTGGTTGATTAAAACAATTTTCATATGATGAAAACGATTAAGTTTATATGTGATATAAACATTTGGTAATGATTTCTGTAATGGGTTGTACATATTCGAAATAAAATAGTAAGAAGGTTAATGAGATTAACGATTTTGTTTTAGGGTTTCACCAAAGAAAAATGTTAATGAGATTAACGTTTTTGTTTGGCTTCGAGGGGTGCTGCCCCTTCTGAACCCCGCCTGCTGACCGGCCAGCGGGAGCCCCGCCCGCTAACCGGCTAGCGGGACCGCCATATGTTCGCTCCCTATAGTTCGTTACCGCGACATTAAGAATGTCAATATATTTGTTTCTATTTAACATGTTGGTAATGAATATGTTATGTTTGTTTGATGTCTTGGCATGGTGCCTAGCATGGCCTTATGACCTATGTGATTGGTTTATTCATATCTTAATTTTGGGTAAATACGGCCTGCGTGTCGTTTATTTTGTTGTAATTTATTTTACTAGTAGTTAGATTTTTTTTTATTGTAATAAATGAAGATTCAAGCTACAATGTTTGTGATGGAGATTCATGCCAAGGAGAAGATGGTTCCATGGTGATGGAAGCACAAGCTCAAGTTTTGAAGATATGTAATATTGCAAGTGTTGTAATAGATAGGTTTTTCACCTAGGGTTGCCTTTATGATCTTCATTTGGTCTCTTGAAGATCATATTTAGTTTGGCCATGCTATGTCACGTTTACATATTTTGTCATTTGGTATATGATGCTTATGTGATAAATTATATATATGCATATAGGATGCTAAAATATAATGATATGTAATGCAAGACATGATAATAATTTAGTTGAACCCTCATTAATAATTTAAGTCTAAATGTCATCCACGTTTTGAACACCTATCAAAACTAAGATTGTATTAAAGTAGGTATTGCCAAAGCAATATGCTTTAAACATTCCTAGCTAAGTAGGATGAGTAATAGTGCTACTCATATGTTTTAAAATTGGTTAGACTTAATTAGGCTATCAAAATGGTTTTGGGCCTAAGGCATTAGATGGAATTCAACATGCTATGACATATGATGTCAATATTCCATAATTACTAAGAGTTACATGAGATGTAATTGGTAAAGTTGTTACCTACCTAAATAACTTGATTTTAAGCATCACGCCAAAGCTGAGTTTAGAATTAAGTGAAATACGGATCTTAGCCTACTAAAATATTTTTTTAGAGGGTTATATTTTTAGTAGGAGTTTAAATAATTTTAACCTCATTATTAATTATAATTTGACTTTGCATATTTATCAACAGATGACTGCTAATAACAATTCCACCTTATCACTACGATCTATCCTTGAGAAGGAAAAACTGAAAGAATGTGGGACTAATTTTGTTGACTGGTTTAGGAACTTGAGAATCGTTCTCAAACAAGAGAAAAAGTCCTACGTGCTTGATGAAGCTGTCCCTGACCCACCTCCTGCTGATGCTTCTAATGCTGCTAAGAGTAAGCATAAGAAGCATGTGGATGATTCCAATGACATAGGATGTCTTATGTTGGCTACCATGTGTCCAGGACTTCAGAAGGATCTGGAACAGTTAGAGGCTTATGAGATGAGTGTGCATCTCAAACAAGCTTTCCAACAACAGGCTAGGCAAGATAGGTTTAACACCGCTATTGCATTATTTGACTGCAAAATGTCTGAAGGTGAATCTGTTAGTGCTCATGTTTTGAAGATGAAAGGCTATCTAGATCACCTTGCTATACTTGGATATCCCCTGAGTTTAGAAATCCACAAATTTGATCCTACATTCATTGCCTAGCAGTTTCTCACAGTTTGTCATGAACTATAACATGAATGACATGGAGAAATCCATTCCTGAGCTACATGGTATGCTCAAAACTGCTGAGGGGAATATCAGAAAGCCTACCCAAATATTGAATGTCGATATTAAACAAATGAAAAAGAAAGCCAAAGATACTAAAGGCAAGGGTAAGACAAAAGGTGCTAAAGGGTCCAAGGGACAAGCTAAACCAAAACCTGAACCTAAGGCTAAAGTTCCTAAGGAAGGGACTTGTTTCCATTGCAACAAGCCTGGGCATTGGAAGAGAAATTGTCAACTCTATTTGGATGAGTTAAAGAAGTTGAAGGGTAGTGCGACTACATCTTCAGGTATTTATGTTATAGAAATTAATTTATCTATTCCTTCTTCCTGGGTATTAGATACCGAATGTGGATCTCATATTTGTACAAATATGCAAGGACTCAAAAGGAGTAGGATGCTGAAGAAGGGCGAAGTGGACCTACGTGTTTGCAATAGAGCAAGAGTTGCTGCTATAGCTGTAGGAACTTATGAACTTGTTATGCCCGATGGGTTTTTGTTAATTTTGAACAATTGCTTTTATGTTCCTACTATGAGTAGGAATCTTATTTCAGTATATGTTTTGGATGATGAAGGTTATTCATTTTTTATTAAGAATAAGAAATGTTCTATTTTTTATGAAAATGATTTGCTTTATGGTATTGCAAATTCTTATAATGGCCTTTATATCCTTAATCTTGATGATTCTAATGGTAATGATATCTATAACATAACTTCTAAGAGAACTAAGCCAAATGAGTTAAACCCTACTTATTTATGGCATTGTCGCCTTAGCCATATAAATGAGAAACGCATTTCTAAGCTCCATCAAGATGGATTATTAGTTTCATTTGATTTTGAATCATTTGAAACATGTGAGTCTTGTTTGCTTGGTAAGATGACAAAGGATCCTTTTACTGGGCATAGTGAAAGGGCTAATGATTTATTGGGCTTGATACATACAGATGTATGTGGTCCTTTTAGCATTAGTGCCAGAGGAGGATTTCGATACTTCATTACTTTTACTGATGATTTCAGTAGGTATGGCTATGTCTACCTAATGAAACATAAGCATGAGTCTTTTGAAATGTTTAGAACTTTTCAAAATGAAGTACAAAATCAACTTGGTAAAACAATTAAACTACTTCGATCAGATCGAGGTGGTGAATATTTGAGCCAAGAGTTTGATGATCATCTAAGGGATTGTGGAATTGTTTCACAACTGACTCCTCCAGGAACTCCACAGTGGAATGGAGTTTCTAAAAGGAGAAATCGAACTCTATTAGATATGATTCGATCAATGATAAGTCAAGCGGATCTTCCTTTATCTTTTTGGGGTTATGCTTTGGAGATAGCTGCATTCATTCTGAACTGTGTACCATTTAAGGTGGTTGAAAAGACACCATATGAGATATGGACAGGTAAGACACCTAGTTTGTCTTTTCTTAAGATTTGGGGTTGTGAAGCATTGCGCTCGAATTAAGTACTACTACAAAGCGTCACTCGCAAGTATACGAGGTAGCTGTAGCAAAGGTGATCGCCCCAAGGTCATTTCCCCAAGAAGGTGTGGTTCGTAATAGCTTAATTAAAGAAATTAAATTAAAAGCGAGAGTTTGTTGTTTGGAATGCAAAATAACAATTTAAACCTAAAATAAAAGTACGTAGGGTTTGATGCGTGTGATGGGTGCACAAGATCAATTCAGTTCTTGGGAAAGTGCCTAGGATTATAGGTCCATTCAATCAAAACTCAATTCTCAATTATCCATTAACATAGCCTTGTAATTAATTTGTTCCTTAAGGTTAATTAGTCAATTACCAATCCATTAGTTCTCACATTTATGAATTAGCAATAACCAATTATTTCACATTATCAAATTAATGAAACCCTAGAACTTATATTTCTAACTCGTTCATAGGGTAGTCGATTGCATAATTCCGATACCAAATTTCACCTCTCGGTCCTTCATTCAATATCTAGAGATCAATAGGTAGCTAATCTATTAACCTAGCATACAATCCAATGCAATCAACCAACAACAAGGTACATCAATGGAAATATCAAATCAAAGCATTCAATCAAATATACTACAAACCCTAAGCATGGGTTTTTAGCTCAACATCATCAATTTAAAACATTCATTCAACTCAATATAAATCAAATACAAATTGTTCAATTGCAATATCAATTCTCTTAATATAACAAAAACAATATTGAAATGAATTAAAAGAGAGAATAGAGAAACCCCTTGTGAAGATGCCAAGAGTAGGATTGCTAGTCTTCCTCCTAGCTCCACTTTGATGTTTGATGAAGAACTCAAGCCCTCTTCAATGGTTGATTCCCCTTTTGCAATATGGAATGGAGCTTTCTCAAATCTCCAAACCTTTCAATTGATTGTGCCTTTGGATGATAGAAAGGAGCTTTCTCAAGTCACCAATCCTTTCAATGAAGCTTCTTCAACCTTTGAGAGCTTATTGACCCACTTGGTCCCAAAGAACCAAATTGAAGCTTGTCAATGGAAGATGGAGAAGATGAAGATGGAGGATGAAGATGAGGGACAAGGAGAGTGTCACTCTCTCATCATCCCCTTGTGTGTTTTCCCCTCCTCTCTTTTCTTTTTTTCTTTTTGCTCAAAACCCTAGCCGCTCTCTCCCCTTTTGATTTCTGTTCGTGCGAAAGAATTTATAGCATTTAAGGTGACACGGCCAGGTTAAAGGAGACTTGGCCGTGTCTGAGTCTTTGGTCCATGAGAGACACGGCCAAGTTAAAGGAGACACGGCCGTGTTGGACAACTTTGGAGGGACACGACCACAAGCTTGGCCGTGTCCCTTGCTTGTGTTCGCTTCTGTCTCAGAGTTTCTTCTTTTCTTCTTTGGTTGAGTGACACGGCCGTGTTGGATTAGGCTTGGCCGTGTTGGATCTTTTTGGAGGGACACGGCCAGTGACTTGGCCGTGTCCCTTGCCTGTGTCTTCTACTATGAGAGTTTCTTTTCTTTGCTTTGGATTTAAGTGAGACACGGCCAAGCTTAAGCAACTTGGCCGTTTCTGAGCTTCTTTGGAGGGACACGGCCACAAGCTTGGCCGTGTCCCTTGAGTGTGTCCCTCACTGCTTGATTTCCATCTTCTTTTGCTTTGGAGTGTGACACGGCCAAGCCAGGGTGAACTTGGCCATGTCTGACATTTTTGGAGGGACACGGCCAGAGGCTTGGCCGTGTCCCCTGAGTGTGTCACCTTCTGATATTCATTTTTGCTCTTTCTTGCTTTGTTCTTTGGTTTTTCTCACTAGGTGAGACACGGCCAGAGACTTGGCCGTGTCTCTGGGTGTGTCTCTTCCTGTTTCTTCATTTTTGCTCTTTTTTTCACTGTTTTGATCTTCCACGGGTGTTTTTCCACCTAAACCTAAAAACAACACTTAAAACACAATTACAACAAAAATCAATCAAAACATTAACTAAAACACACATAAATCATACTAAAAACAAGTACAAACCTCTCATGATTCCTCCAAAGAATCAAACCTCTCATTGCGTCCTTCCTGAATTTCTGTTCTAATTTGAAGGTAAGCATTCAAATCATCTTCCACTGTGGATTTCTCGAATTTATCATGGTTTTGTGAGCTAATTTGAATGAAGGCATTCAAACTATCTTCTAAAGTGGGTTCCTTAAGTTTACTTTGATTTTGCGCGCTAATTTGAATGAAGGCATTCAAACTATCTTCTAATGTGGGTCGCTTAAGGTACTCTTGATTTGAATATTGTTCTTGAGAGTAAGAACTTCTTTGGTAAGGTCGAAAAAAATTTGGAGGTGGAATGTGCTGCTGATTTTTCCAAGAAAAATTCGGGTGGCTTCCCCATCTTGAATTATAAGGTCTGGGGCATGGGTCATTTCCACCCATTTGCTGGAAACTTTCATAGGCATATTCTTCTTCTTGCCTCTCTTGATATTGTCCATAACCAAGAGTAGGATTGCTAGTCTTCCTCCTAGCTCCACTTTGATGTTTGATGAAGAACTCAAGCCCTCTTCAATGGTTGATTCCCCTTTTGCAATATGGAATGGAGCTTTCTCAAATCCCCAAACCTATCAATTGATTGTGCCTTTGGATGATAGAAAGGAGCTTTCTCAAGTCACCAATCCTTTCAATGAAGCTTCTTCAACCTTTGAGAGCTTATTGACCCACTTGGTCCCAAAGAACCAAATTGAAGCTTGTCAATGGAAGATGGAGAAGATGAAGATGGAGGATGAAGATGAGGGACAAGGAGAGTGTCACTCTCTCCTCATCCCCTTGTTTGTTTGCCCCTCCTCTCTTTTCTTTTTTTTTTTGCTCAAAACCCTAGCCGCTCTCTCCCCTTTTGATTTCTGTTCGTGCAAAAGAATTTATAGCATTTAAGGTGACACGGCCATGTTAAAGGAGACTTGGCCGTGTCTGAGTCTTTGGTCCATGAGAGACACGGCCAAGTTAAAGGAGACACGACCGTGTTGGACAACTTTGGAGGGACACGGCCACAAGCTTGGCCGTGTCCCTTGCTTGTGTTCGCTTCTGTCTCAGAGTTTCTTCTTTTCTTCTTTGGTTGAGTGACACGGCCGTGTTAGATTAGGCTTGGCCGTGTTGGATCTTTTTGGAGGGACATGGCCAGTGACTTGGCCATGTCCCTTGCTTGTGTCTACTACTGTGAGAGTTTCTTTTCTTTGCTTTGGATTTAAGTGAGACACGGCCATGCTTAAGCAACTTGGCCGTGACTGAGCTTCTTTGGAGGGACACGGCCACAAGCTTGGCCGTGTCCCTTGAGTGTGTCCCTCACTGCTTGATTTCCATCTTCTTTTTCTTTGGAGTGTGACACGGCCAAGCCAGGGTGAACTTGGCCGTGTCTGAAATTTTTGGAGGGACACGGCCAGAGGCTTGGCCGTATCCCCTGAGTGTGTCACCTTCTGATCTTCATTTTTGCTCTTTCTTGCTTTGTTCTTTGGTTTTGCTCACTAGGTGAGACACGGCCAGAGACTTAGCCGTGTCTCTGGGTGTGTCTCTTCCTGTTTCTTCATTTTTGCTCTGTTTTTCACTGTTTTGATCTTCCAAGGGTGTTTTCCACCTAAACCTAAAAACAACACTTAAAACACAATTACAACAAAAATCAATCAAAACATTAACTAAAACACACATAAAATCATACTAAAAACAAGTACAAAAATGACATAAACATGAAGCTTATGTGAAAAGACCAGTTTCAGATAAGTTAGCTCCAAAGTCTATCAAATGTAATTTTGTGGGGTATCCTAAGGAAACTAAAGGATACTATTTCTATACTCCTTTAGAGAACAAAGTGTTTGTTGCTCGAAATGGGATCTTTTTGGAAAAGGAATTTCTTTCTAAGAGAACTAGTGGGAGTATAGTAGAACTTGAGGAAACTCAAGTACCACATGAAATCATTGAGCCGTCTATAGAGCCTATTTCAGAACCACAAATAGTTGTGGAGTCTGAAGATGTAACAAAAATCCCTTGCAGGTCTGATAGGACACGTCATCAGCCAGAGAGATATGGATTTCTTGTGACTGATGATAGTGAAGTAATGCTCATAGATCAAGATGAGCCTACTACCTATCAAGAAGCTGTGTCAGGTCCAGATTCAGACAAATGGCTTGGAGCCATGAAATATGAGATGCAATCTATGTTTGACAACCAAGTTTGGTCTTTAATTGATCCTCCAAAGGGTATTAAGACTATTGGTTGCAAATGGGTTTTCAAGAAGAAAACTGACATGGATGGGAATGTGCAGACCTATAAAGCAAGGCTTGTTGCAAAAGGTTTCAAGCAAACTCATGGTATAGACTATGATGAAACCTTTTCACCAGTTGCTATGCTTAAGTCTGTTAGAATTCTCATTGCCATTGCAGCATACTATGATTATGAGATATGGCAAATGGATGTCAAAACCGCTTTCCTTAATGGAAACTTGCTTGAGGATGTGTATATGACACAACCTGAGGGTTTTGTAAATCCTGAGAATTCTACAAAGGTTTGCAAGCTTCAAAGATCCATTTATGGATTGAAGCAAGCATCTCGAAGCTAGAATCTTCATTTTGATGAAACAGTTAGGAACTTTGGTTTCATCAAGAATGAAGATGAACCTTGTGTTTACAAGATGGTTAGTGGGAGTGCAGTAGTGTTTTTAGTCTTATATGTGGATGACATATTACTCATTAGGAATGATATCCCTACCTTGCAAAAGGTTAAGACTTGGTTAGGGAATTCTTTCTCAATGAAAGATTTAGGTGAGGCTGCCTATATCCTTGGTATAAAGATCTATAGAGATAGATCTAGAAGGATAATTGGCCTGAGTCAAAGTACATACATAGATAAAGTGTTGAAGAGGTTCAACATGCAAGATTCCAAAAAGGGATTCTTGCCTATGTCTCATGGCATTCATCTCAGTAAGAGTCAATGTCCTATGACATCTGATGAGCGAGATCGAATGAATAAGATTCCTTATGCTTCTGCTATCGGATCTATTATGTATGCCGTGTTATGTACTAGACCAGATGTCTCATATCCATTAAGCGCAACTAGTAGATTTCAAGCTGATCCTGGTGAAGGTCACTGGACAGCTGTCAAGAATATTCTTAAGTACATTCGAAGGACTAAAGATGTATTCTTGGTTTATGGAGGTTTGAAAGATGAGCTAGTTGTAAATGGTTACACAGATGCTAGTTTCCAAACTGACATAGATGATTTTAGATCGCAGTCAGGTTTTGTATTCACATTGAATGGTGGAGCTGTTAGTTGGAAGAGTTCAAAACAAAGCACTGTGGCTGATTCTACAACAGAGACTGAGTATATAGCAGCATCAGATGCAGCTAAGGAAGCAGTCTGGTTGAAAGAAATTCATCACTGAGCTAGGAGTGTTTCCTAGCATTGCAAATCCTGTGGACATTTATTGTGACAATAATGGTGCCATAGCACAGGCAAAAGAGCCTAGATCTCATCAAAGGTCTAAGCATATACTTAGGCGTTTTCACCTTATTTGAGACATTATCGATAGAGGAGATATCAAGATATGCAAAGTTGACACAAATGATAACATAGCAGATCCATTAACAAAGCCTCTCTCACGGGTCAAGCATGATCAGCACACTAGATCTATGGGTCTTAGAAATTTGTAGGCCTAGTGCAAGTGGGAGATTGTTAGTGTCAGTAGCCTCTCGACCCAGTGTTAGCAGAGGTGGTCGAGGAGGCAGAGGTTTCAGTAGGGGGGTCGATCCGGGTATAGTCAGAGAGGAGGATCATCATCCAAAGGCAGTAGGCCAGAGAAGGCCGGATCTTCTCAGAGGGTGTATGTGATGCAGAGGTAGCCAAATGCTTCAGCAGTTATAGCTGGTACATTTTCTTTATTTGGAATTTTAGTAATTGCTTTGATTGATCCAGGATCTACTCATTCATATATTAGTGCATCTATCTTTCCTGTGTCTGAATTGCATTCTAAGTCCTTAGGATTTGATGTCTTGGTGACAAATCCTTTAGGACATAGTGTGGTTGTTAGTAAGGTGCACAGTGATAGTGCAGTTGGGGTGCAAGGTGAGAAGTTTCTCTTGTGATCTGATTGAAATGCCTTTTAAAGAATACGATTTGATTTTAGGCATGGATTGGCTGTCTAGGCATGGAGCTGTGGTAGACTGTCAAAAGAAGTGTGTTACTTTGAGAACCAGTGATGGTAGGAGTGTGATGGTATCTAGTGAGCAGAGACAA
This sequence comes from Garcia nutans, assembly GCA_947685225.1. NCBI lineage: Eukaryota > Viridiplantae > Streptophyta > Magnoliopsida > Malpighiales > Euphorbiaceae > Garcia > Garcia nutans. The sequence goes on along the minus strand of CANTUV010000003.1, from coordinate 4,848,301 downwards.
CTTGCATCCTTGTTTGTATCAGCTGTAACAGCTAGAAAGTTGATTAGAAAAGGGTGAGATGCTTATCTTGCTCATGTGGTGGATACTAGAGTAGAGGGTTCTCAACTTAATAATATAACCACAGTTGTAGATTTTCCAGATGTTTTTCCTGTGGAGTTGCCAGGGTTACCCCCTGAGAGAGAGGTTGAATTTGATATCGATTTGTTGCTTGGTACCACTCCCATCTCTATCACTCCATATCGAATGGCACCTGCTGAATTGAGAGAGTTGAAGGTGCAGTTGCAGGAGTTGTTGGATAAAGGGTTTATTCCCCTAGTATTTCTCCATGGGGAGCTCCTGTGTTGTTCGTGAAGAAAAAGGATGGTATTTTGAGATTGTGCATCGATTATAGGCAATTGAACAAAGTGACTATTAAGAATAAATATCCTTTGCCTAGGATTGATGATCTCTTTGATCAATTAAAGGGAGCAGCAGTGTTTTCCAAGATTGATTTGAGATCCGGGTACCATCAGTTGAGGGTTAAAGCTGAAGATGTTTCTAAGACAGCTTTCTACACCAGGTATGAGCATTATGAGTTTTTAGTGATGCCTTTTGGGTTAACGAATGCACCTGCAGCTTTCATGGATTTAATGAATAGGGTGTTTAGGCCCTATCTGGATCAGTTTGTGGTGGTTTTCATCGATGATATTTTGGTGTATTCGCGTAATGAGGAGGAGCATGACAAGCATCTGCGAATGGTATTACAGATCTTGAGAGAGAAGCAGTTGTATGCTAAGCTATCAAAGTGTGAGTTTTGGCTTGACCAAGTAACTTTTCTCGGTCATATAGTTTCAGCAGATGGTATAAGAGTTGATCCAAGTAAAGTCGAGGCCATTTTGAATTGGAGTCCACCAAAGTCAGTGACTGAAGTTAGAAGTTTTCTGGGTTTGGCAGGCTATTATCGAAGGTTTGTGAAAGGTTTTTCTTCGATAGCTACTCCACTCACCAGATTGCTTCGAAAGGGAATTAGATTTGTGTGGACGGATCAGTGTCAAGCTAGTTTTGATCAGTTGAAAGAAATGTTGACTCAAGCACCTGTTCTTACTTTACCTGTGGAAGATAAACCATATGTGATTTATAGTGATGCTTCACATAATGGTTTAGGATGTGTTTTAATGCAAGAAGGTAAAGTTATAGCTTATGCTTCTCGGCAGCTAAAGCCGCATGAGCTCAATTATCCGACTGGAGTTAGCAGCTATACTGTCTGCTTTGAAGATTTGGCGACACCACTTATATGGGGAGAAATGTTTTATCTATACGGATCACAAAAGTTTGAAATATTTAGGTGTTCATAAGGAGCTGAATCTTCGGCAAAGGCGATGGTTAGAACTGATTAAAGACTATGACTGCTTGATTGATTACCATCCTGGTAAGGCGAATGTAGTTGCTGATGCCTTGAGTCGGAAGTCTTTAGCAGGTTTGGCTGTGTATTCGCTCTCGTTGCTTGTTGAGTTGAGAGCGTTGCATGCTAGTTTCGAAGTATGTGATGATGGTGCATTATTGGCTTAGTTGCAGTTAAGACCAGTATTGCTAGATCATATTAAGGAGGCTCAATTGACAGATGAGAAAATTCAAAAGATTATTTCAGATTGCCAAAACGGGGAGAGCCGAGATTTCTTTGTGAGAAGTGATGGTAGCCTTTATTTTAAGGATAGATTGTGTGTTCCTGATGATGCTAAATTGAGAAAGATTATTTTAGAAGAAGCACATCAGTCGGTTTTTGCTATACATCCGGGAAGTACAAAGATGTACCATGAATTGAGACAGCATTATTGGTGGTCTGGTATGAAGAGAGACATAACGGAGTTTGTATCCAAGTGTCTCACTTGTTAGAGGGTGAAAGCTGAGCATCAAGTTCCAACAGGGTTGCTTCAACCTTTATCAGTGCCTGAATGGAAATGGGAGAGAGTGACAATGGATTTTGTGTCTGGTTTACCTTTGACACAGAGGAAGCATGATGCTATTTGGGTGATTGTTGATAGGTTGACAAAGACAGCTCATTTTCTTCCGGTTCGGATGGACTATTCACTTGAGAAGTTGGCTGAGCTGTATATTAGTGAGATAGTGAAGTTGCATGGAGTTCCAATTTCTTTAGTATCTGATCGAGATCCTAGATTTACTTCAAGATTTTGGAAGAGTTTACATGGTGCTTTGGGTTCTCGATTGCACTTTAGCACTACTTTTCATCCACAGACAGATGGGCAGTCAGAGAGAGTGATACAGATTATTGAGGATATGTTGAGAAGTTGTGTCATTGATTTCTCTGGAAGTTGGGACAGATTTTTGCCACTTGTAGAATTTGCTTACAACAACAGTCATCAAACCAGTATTGGCATGGCACGATTTGAGGCATTGTATGGAAGAAGATGTAGAACACCTCTATGTTGGAATGAAATTGGAGAGGGCAAATTAATTGGTCCTGATTTGGTTAAAGAAACTGAAGAGAAAGTGAAGATAATTCGGGATCGGTTAAAGACAGCTTCAGATCGACAGAAATCTTATTCAGATTTGAAGAGAAGAGACATAGAATTTGATGTTGGAGATAAAATATTTTTGAAAGTATCTCCTTGGAAAAAATATTGAGATTTGGTCATAGAGGGAAGCTGAGTTCTCGTTTTATTGGACCATATGAAATTCTAGAAAGAGTTGGGCCAGTTGCTTATCATCTTGCTTTGCCACCTGAGTTGGATAGAATCCATAATGTATTCCATGTTTCTATGTTACGGAGGTATAGATCGGATCCATCTCATATTTTGCCAATTGAATCCATTGAAGTGAGTTCGGATCTGACATTTGAAGAAGAACCAGTTGCTATTTTGGCACATGAAGTGAAAGAATTGAGAAATAAGAAAGTGTCATTGGTGAAAGTTCTATGGAAGAATCATGGGAGAGAAGAGGCAACTTGGGAGAGCGAGCAAGCAATGCAAGATCAGTATCCTCAACTGTTTCAGACATAATATCAGGTAATTTTGAGGACAAAATTTCTTTTTAGAGGGAGAGAATTGTAATATCCCAAAATGTGCCTAGAAGTTTTAGTATAATTGTTGTTTTATTTGAATTAAAATGTATAGGTGAAATTGGAAAGAGGAAAGAATTTAAAAGAGAGTGTATATGTTGTATATATGGAAATATATATAACATATACATAAGTCAAATGAATGATCAAAGGAAGAAGATATTTAATGTGTTATTTGTGAAATTACTAAAGGGTAAGTAAATGAAAGGGAGTTAATATATATAGAAGAGGGTATTTAAGTAAATTTCTTTTTAAATTGCTTGGTGGAGGTTTAAAGAGATGAGAAGTTGACTTTATCTCTTTTATTTTTCCATTTTCTCTTCTTTTCTCTTTGTGTGGCTGGACCTCAAGGAAACAAGAGAGCAAGTGAGGGTTTTTGAATTTTAATAGCTAATTGAAGGAAGATTTCAAATAAACAAGTTGGAATTTCAAGAAATTTCATTATTTTGGTAAGTTCTCTCTTGATTGCTCTTGTTGTTTTTGAAGTTATTTTTGAGTTTGATGAAGTGTTGTTGATAATATGGTTAGGATTGCTTGTGGTGTGTTTGTATGTGTTGAAATGGAATTAAAGATAAGAAGTTAGGTTGGTGTTGGTGATGGAAGAGTAAGAGTTGTGTTTAGTGAAATGTTTTTCTGTTTTACTATTAGTAAAGGCTGTGACTTGTATGATTTTTAATTAAATATAGAAAAATGTTCTTGAAGTGAATATTTTATATGTTGTTCCTCTATGAGTCTAGAATGACTAAAAAATATGTTGATTCGATTTTGGAATGGTTATGATTTTGAAAAGATTATTTTCATTAGACCTGTTCCAGCAGATACCTTAACTGAGACAGCTATATTTCGGGATTTTTAATAAAATGTAGAAGAATGATATCCAATTGAATTTTGGATATGTTGTTTCTTAGTGAGTCTAGTATTTGAGAAAAATAATTTGGAACCAAGTTGATTGAATTTATTTTATGGAATTCACAAAGTTCAGAACTGCTGCCAGGATGCAGGGCAATTGGGGCAGTCTGGTTGGGTGAACTATTTGACCAAGATTTTGTGTTCAGTTTGATCTGAAATTTTAAAGGAATGATTTTATGATGTAAAATTAAGTTCTGTAAAAATTTTAGAATTTTTAGTTAAGTAGATTATTTTATACAATTTTTCAATAAGGATAAAGTGGAGTCTAAAACCAGAATTTACTATTCATATGGTCATTTTGCTAATATTCCTTTTGGATTAGGTTGTGAAGTGGTTGAATTGCCCTAACCTAAGTGTTGAGAATTCTTGGAAGAGTAGGTGTATAGAGTGGTGTGAGTTGGTTTTAAGGTAAGTACAAACTATATTATTGCATACATTCATATGATATTGAGACTTGAGACATTTTTGGTTATAATGTGAATGTTGTGATGAGCTTGTAAAATATTTGTTAATGCTATTGATTATATCCATTTGAATAATGAATTGATTAATGTGATTTGAAATATAACGAAATATGAAATGTGAAAGATATGATGTTATGAAGAGTTGCTTTATTGTGATTTGAGATCATATGAGATATGAGGCCATGATTGTTGGCTATGATGATGCAAATGAGATGATTGAGACATGGTTGCCTAATTTGCTTATGAAATATAAAATGAATTGAGAAAGAGATTATGAAGAGATGAATGAAATGTTTGTGTGTTTAATATGTTATTCAGATTTCAGAGTTCTGGGTTTGGCGGCATGCCTATGAAATATATGAATAATAGTAACAGTCTTGCCGGGTTGAGGATCTCCTCAAGATTAGTCGGGTTAAGGTCCAAGAGACTAGGTCTGTTACGTTTGTTTTGGTAACAGTCTTGCCGGGTTGAGGATCTCCTTGAGTCTAGCAAAGTAGAGGTCCAAGAGACTGGGTCTGTTACCCTATCCATGGATAGATATATATATATGTGTATATCGCCTACGGGCTTGATGATTATGATTATGGACCAAAGCAGTAACTCTGAACTTTGAATAACATATTAGTGTATTTTGGGCCCATGCTTGTCTTTGTTTGCAATGTGAATCATGAATGTTTTGATTAATTATTAAATAATGTAAAATTGTGAAATATAATATTCTCTTGAATTGATCTTGAATCTTGATTGTGTGACATTAGCATGGCATTAAAGCATCATAGCACTGTAGTTTGTACCACTAAGCCGTTGGCTTAGCGCGAATGTGATTCTTCGCGCAGGTGACAGGGAAGAACCAGAGAGTTCCTCTAGGCCGAGTCGAGCCTAGATTTTGAAGAGTGAATAGTGGGCTTTAAGATCGAAGACTGACTGCCAAACATGTATAAATTTTATGTGTTGTAAAACTTGAGTTTTGATGTATATCAATTTGTAAATATTGTTACTTTCCATTGCATAGTGAACAAATATTTTATCTACTGTATTTCATAACAAACCTTTACTTTATTTTGTACTAGAAGTGTAAATCCTTTTTGCAGGTTGTAGTTGAGGTTATAAGGGGGATTTATTGGAAGTATACTGAGAATGATTTTGTTTGCATTGGTTTGTGTAAAAAAATGTTTTCAAAAACCAGAAAAAAACTAGTTTTGTCGACACTTGGGATTGAATTTTTAGGCGAAACTATGCCAAAATTTCTATAAAAATCAGAACAAAAAATTTGACTAAGTAAAAGTGGTAGCAACATTAGGATAGTGTGGCGCCTCTACTCAGCTTACACACGTAGGTCGGGAAGGGGTGTTACAATTTTTGGTATCAGAGCCTAGGTTTAAGATTCTCAACCTAGGTGAATTGTAAGAAAAAGAATATTTTGATTTTACAAGTTGGTTTTTGAATAAAATACATATTTTGGTATGGCAGTCTTTGATCTTTAATGAGGAATATTCTGCTGTGTTTGTAGATATAGGTAGTAATGGAGTCCCATTCACGTCAGACTGTAGAAGGAAATGCTGAGAGTGTATCTCCAGGAGAGAGTAGAGATGGAGCTAGAGTTGACAGAGTTAGTGAGGCACCTGTTTCTGTGCCAGAGAGACCAGCTACAGAGGAGGGTCTGCCGGGTTGGTTGAGGCATGTGGTAGAACTATTTAGACAAGTTTCAGTGCAACCACCACCACAGCCTCAGATGCCGGTAAGACATTATGACAAGTTGAGGAAATATGGAGCTGAAGATTTCTTAGGCACTACCGACCCTACAGTGGCTGAGCAGTGGTTGGATAGGGTACAGAGGATATTCATTTAGTTGCAAGCCACTTCGGATGAGAAGTTTGACATTGCCAGATCCCTCTTTTAGAAAGATGCCTATGATTGGTGGAAGACTGTCCCTGATGCTATGGATGATCCACCTACACTATCTTATAGTGATTTTCTGAGGGAGATCGAACAGAAATATACTCCGAGGGAGTATAAAGATCTTAAGAAGATGGAATTTTTGAATTTAAGGCAAGACAACCGGACGGTAACAGAATATGAGATTGAGTACATCCGGTTGAGTCGCTATGCTGGGGGAATTATCTCAGATGAAATAGACCAGTGCAGAAGGTTTGAGGAGGGGTTGAGGCCCTCTATCATGTGTATTGTGGCTGGTTCTAGATACCAGGATTTCTCTCAGCTTGTTGCAGCAGCTAGAAGTGTTGAGAGAGCGCAGAGTATTGCAGCAGCTGCTAGTGAGGAGGAGACTAGAGTGAGGAGACCCCAGTTTGAGGCAGCGTCTTCATCTGTGAAGAGGGGTAGAGGAAGTTTTGTTCCGAGGATCAGTAGGAGTCAGAGACAGCTGGGTAGGTCAGTGCAGTATCAGAGATAGAGACTGAGACCTACAACTTCTGTAGCCAGTACCCCGACTCCTGTGATACAGAGGTCTACTCCACCTGTATGTGTTCAGTGTGGTGGAAGACATGTGGGTGTTTGTTGGAGGTATAGTAGATCAACTGTGTGCTTCCGGTGTGGATTGCCTGACCATTTCATTAAGGAGTGTCCTGAGATGCAAGAGCATAGGCAGGCTGAGTCTGCAGCCTCTCGACCCAGTGTTAGCAGAGGTGGTCGAGGAGGCAGAGGTTTCAGTAGGGGGGTCGATCCGGGTATAGTCAGAGAGGAGGATCATCATCCGGAGGCAGTAGGCTAGAGGAGGCCGGATCTTCTCAGAGGGTATATGTGATGCAGAGGCAGCCAGATGCTTTAGCAGTTATAGCTGATACATTTTCTTTATTTTGCATTTCAGTAATTGCTTTGATTGATCCAGGATCTACTCATTCATACATTAGTGCATCTATCTTGTCTGTGTCTGAATTGCATTCTAAGTCCTTAGGATTTGATGTCTTGGTGACAAATCCTTTAGGACATAGTGTGGTTGTTAGTAAGGTGCACCGTGATAGTGCAGTTGGGGTGCAAGGTGAGAAGTTTCTTGGTGATCTGATTGAAATGCCTTTTAAAGAATACGATTTGATTTTAGGCATGGATTGGCTATCTAGGCATGGAGCTGTGGTAGACTGTCAAAAGAAGTGTGTTACCTTGAGAACCAGTGATGGTAGGAGTGTGATGGTATCTAGTGAGCAGAGACAACTTGCATCCTTGTTTGTCTCAGCTGTAACAACTAGAAAGTTGATTAGAAAAGGGTGAGATGCTTATCTTGCTCATGTGGTGGATACTAGAGTAGCGGGTTCTCAACTTAATAAGATAACCACAGTTGTAGATTTTCCAGATGTTTTTCCTGAGGAGTTGCCAGGGTTACCCCCTGAGAGAGAGGTTGAATTTGGTATCGATTTGTTGCCTGGTACCACTCCCATCTCTATCACTCCAGATCGAATGGCACCTGCTGAATTGAGAGAGTTGAAGGTGCGGTTGCAGGAGTTGTTGGATAAAGGGTTTATTCGCCCTAGTATTTCTCCGTGGGGAGCTCCTGTGTTGTTTGTGAAGAAAAAGGATGGTACTTTGAGATTGTGCATCGATTATAGGCAATTGAACAAAGTGACTATTAAGAATAAATATCCTTTGCCTAGGATTGATGATCTCTTTGATCAATTAAAGGGAGCAGCAGTGTTTTCCAATATTGATTTGAGATCCGGGTGCCATCAGTTGAGGGTTAAAGCTGAAGATGTTTCTAAGACAGCTTTCCGCACCAGGTATGGGCATTATGAGTTTTTAGTGATGCCTTTTGGGTTGACGAATGCACCTGTAGCTTTCATGGATTTAATGAATAGGGTGTTTAGGCCCTATCTGGATCAGTTTGTGGTGGTTTTCATCGATAATATTTTGGTGTATTCGCGTAATGAGGAGGAGCATGACAAGCATCTGCGAATGGTATTATAGATCTTGAGAGAGAAGCAGTTGTATGCTAAGCTATCAAAGTGTGAGTTTTGGCTTGACCAAGTAACTTTTCTCGGTCATATAGTTTCAGCAGATGGTATAAGAGTTGATCCGAGTAAAGTCGAGGCCATTTTGAATTGGAGTCCACCAAAGTCAGTGACTGAAGTTAGAAGTTTTCTGGGTTTGGCAGGCTATTATCGAAGGTTTGTGAAAGGTTTTTCTTCGATAGCTACTCCACTCACCAGATTGCTTCGAAAGGGAATTAGATTTGTGTGGACAGATCAGTGTCAAGCTAGTTTTGATCAGTTGAAAGAAATGTTGACTCAAGCACCTGTTCTTACTTTACCTGTGGAAGATAAACCATATGTGATTTACAGTGATGCTTCACATAATGGTTTACGATGTGTTTTAATGCAAGAAGGTAAAGTTATAGCTTATGCTTCTCGGCAGCTAAAGCCGCATGAGCTCAATTATCCGACTCATGATTTGGAGTTAGCAGCTATAGTGTCTGCTTTGAAGATTTGGCGACACCACTTATATGGGGAGAAATGTTTTATCTATACGGATCACAAAAGTTTGAAATATTTGGGTGTTCAGAAGGAGCTGAATCTTCGGCAAAGGCGATGGTTAGAACTGATTAAAGACTATGACTGCTTGATTGATTACCATCCTGGTAAGGCGAATGTAGTTGCTGATTCCTTGAGTCGGAAGTATAAAATGAATTGAGAAAGAGATTATGAAGAGATGAATGAAATGTTTGTGTGTTTAATATGTTATTCAGATTTCAGAGTTCTGGGTTTGGCGGCATGCCTATGAAATATATGAATAATAGTAATAGTCTTGCCGGGTTGAGGATCTCCTCGAGATTAGTCGGGTTGAGGTCCAAGAGACTGGGTCTGTTACGTTTGTTTTGGTAACAGTCTTGCCGGGTTGAGGATCTCCTTGAGTCTAGCCAAGTAGAGGTCCAAGAGACTGGGTCTGTTACCCTATCCACGGATATATATATATATATATATGTGTATATCGCCTACGGGCTTGATGATTATGATTATGGTCCAAAGCAATAACTCTGAACTTTGAATAACATATTAGTGTATTTTGGGCCCATACTTGTCTTTGTTTGCAATGTGAATCATGAATGTTTTGATTAATTATTAAATAATGTAAAATTGTGAAATATAATATTCTCTTGAATTGATCTTGAATCTTGATTGTGTGACATTAGCATGGCATTAAAGCATCATAGCACTGTAGTTTGTACCACTAAGCCGTTGGCTTAGCGCGAATGTGATTCTTCGCAGGTGACAGGGAAGAACCAGAGAGTTCCTCTAGGCCGAGTCGAGCATAGATTTTGAAGAGTGAATAGTGGGCTTTAAGATCGAAGACTGATTGCCAAACATGTATAAATTTTATGTGTTGTAAAACTTGAGTTTTGATGTATATGATGTTAGTGTATATGCCCTAGGCCATTGATTTGGACCTTAATGTTATTCATTTTGTTATTAATAAAGAAGTTTTTATTATCATTGTTATGTTTGCATGTTATATATAATAATGATTATATCCCTGGTTTATTATTGTTATGGAGATAATAATAAATATAACTAGTGTAATATTGATTTGATAATCATAAGATGATTATAGGTATGAAGATATAAATCAATATTATGGATACATGTTAGAGAACAGTGTATTGGATAGACCCACATAGATATCACTTCATGGTTTAATGTCATAAGTGTATCTCATAATAGTTTTCATTTAATCCTTTGACTTGAGATTGTCATAGTTTCCAACATAAGGAATATTATGTTTTGACATGATCAAACGTTATCTGTAACTAGATAATTATAAAGGTTATGCTTGAACATGGTATAAATTATGTAGAGGAAAATGAACAATCAAGATGGAATTTGTCCCTCTCTATGAGAGAGATATCTTCTGGGCCCCTCGATAAGTGTAACTGAGAAATGCATGGCCGTGCTCAAATAAGTTGATATAAGATCAATCTTATTTGTTTATCAGTTAACTTGGAGATCGAGTAATCATAAGTTTGGACAATATAAGTATGACATTTACTATGACTTATGTTCAAACTAGATATCGTGTGACAAAGGGATTAATGCATGTACTATTTCAGGTTTTCATTTATAATGATTCTCATGATTAATTGGGTAGTCGTAATGTCTTGCTAGAGGCCAATTATGATTTGTGCATTTCAATAGAGATTGAAATACACTACCAGTTAATATGAGCCTATCGGGTCACACACATAGAACGTAGGCTGTACTTAAACAATAATAATTATATTTTTATTATTGTTGTTAGTATTATTATTATTATTAGATATTAATAATAATATTGTTATAATAATTATTATTAGATAATAATTATTAAAAACGTGGGTCCATATAGGATATGGACAGTTAGGGTTTTGACAAGGAAAGGTCTTTTAAAACGGTTTTAAAAGGACTAGAGGCCTTGATGATTTTAATTTATTATTTTCGTTTTGAAAGAAAACGGAAGAAGAGGAAAAACCTAAAACCCTAGTTTCGTTTTTGCAAAAAAAAATTCAGCCACTGCCGTTGGTGAGCTAGCACTCAGACCGGCGTACGTTTGTGTGGACTTCGTTAGAGGGTGTTCGTCTTCAGAAGGCAGCATCTGTTAATCGTTTTGAAGCTACGCAAAAAGGTTAGTTTCGAATCTCTTTTATCGAACTGAATGGATCACATGGATCCTGGGCATAAATCGAAAGATAATTTTTGTTTTCCGCTGCGGCAAAAGGGTTGCAGATTTTTCGATTTACTAACATATGAATTTGTAAATATTGTTACTTTCCGTTGCATAGTGAACAAATATTTTATCTACTGTATTTCATAACAAACCTTTACTTTATTTTGTACTAGAAGTGTAAATCCTTTTTGCAGGTTGTAGTTGAGGTTATAAGGGGGATTTATTGGAAGTGTACTGAGAATGATTTTGTTTGTATTGGTTTGTGTAAAAAAATGTTTTCAAAAACCAGAAAAAAACTAGTTTTGTCGACACTTGGGATTGAATTTTGAGGCGAAACTATGCCAAAATTTCTGTAAAAATCGGAACAAAAAATTTGACTAAGTAAATGTTGTAGCAACATTAGGATATTGTGGCGCCTCTACTCAGCTTACACACGTAGGTCGGGAAGGGGTGTTACAAGGCATCTCTTCCAAACTGTGATTTTGAATCATCAATAGGTTAATTCTTTGTGCACTTTCATCGAATTAAACGAACAGCATGGATCCTGGTGGGAAATCAGAGATCAAAAATTTTTTCGCTGCGTGTTTTTGTTTGCAGTGATCTCTTTGATTTCCTAACACATGTAATTTAATTTGCTTTTCTATTTTAGAACCTATGTAAAGGACATGTTTCTACCTTTCGATGGGTGTCCTATTTAGGCATGTGATGTAAGGACATGTTTCCATCTTCAGATGGGTGTCCATTTATTTGTTTTGCTTGGACCTTGCTTTGATTTTAATATATTAATGCTTTCTTTTAATTATTGTGTGTAATATGGATAATGTTGTTATATTTAAAAATTTTATAATATTAAGACCTGTAAAGGAGGCCAGTTCCAATGACCCGGGCGTTGTGGGGGTGCTAGGCCATTTCTCACCTTCCCTACACGTACCCAACTTTCTGAACCATTAGGGGGTTGGGGATTCCTTAGGAATCGAGTCATCCACCCCTTTCTTTTTCCCGGTCCATCCGGGTGGCGACTCCATTTTCTCCGGACTTAGGTCCGTGTTCTCTAAGGCTCCGAGCCTAAATAGTGCCGAAGTTGCAAGAACCATTCCACCGGGAGTGGGGGCGAAAATCCCGGCTCACAAAAACTCATCCTCTTCTTCATCAACTTCATCATTACTTTCAAAACTAGCTTCATCAGAGCTAGCAAAAAACTTTCATCCCCACCCACTTTGCCTTGGAATTTATCAAATCTAGACACCTCAGCTTGATAACCTTCATCAATCCCAGCTTCCCTTAGCTCAATAGTGACATTTTGAAATTTTGTTGATCTCTTATTACCCTGACTTTGTTTGTAGCTCCTTAATTGCTTCCTAGCATCTCTAATTTCTTCATTGTCTTCACTTCCATCATTATCAGTTTCAACTGTGGGAGTTAAATCATCATCCAATCCATTCTCTTCCTCAGCATTGTAACTATCTTTATTTACTTCTTCATTTATAGATTCATTAGTAGTTCCATCCTCAACTACAGCCTCATTTTTTTAGTCTTTGTTCCCTTCATTTTGACCAATAGATTCTGCCACATTTACCCCCTCATATCCTTTACTAATAGAGGTTACCACATTTACTCCCTCACACCTTTCACTAACATTATGTTTTCTATTTATATATGCCTTGTCACTTGCCACATTAGCCCTACCAACACTATTTTCTCCACATGGTGGGACCACACTCTCTTTTTCCAATAACATTATCCACTGAGCTCACATTTCCATCTTTTAAAAGGAACAGATCAAATATGTACAGCTCAGGTCTGTTAACACAATGCTCCACATACAAGTCCAACACCTCATTCTATTTAACACCTATAGCTAACTCATATAACATTTTGTCACTTTCAATTGCTTTAAATACCCTACTTTTCCCTTTTCTGAAATACACCATTTTTGCCCTGATATAACCAAGCTGCTTAATATCATCATTCAACTCAAGAATATAAATCAAGTTTGGATCATAATCATTATATTTAATTTCACCTCCTACATAATTTTTCCTACCAGAAGAATCAACCATAAATTGCACACCATAATTCCATCTCATAGTAACAACACATTCACCCATTTCAAACCTAGATTTTTAACCTAAAATGTAGTATATAATTACACTGACCTGCAAAGTTTCTTCATAGCCAACCAAACTTATCCCAATCTTGAAGAATTTGTAATCGCAGAGCTATTTCCACAATCAAATTTGACTTTTGTGAGAATCGGTTACTATATGAAATGATTTTTGCGATGATTCACTCATAAACCTAGATTTATTTCTTTTGTGAGAATCAGTTACTATGTCAAACATCTAGCAGAAGAAACAAGAATTTTGTTAGATGGGATTAGGGATTTTGGGCATAATAAATCTATAGTTTGATAAACTTCTGACATGGAGGGTCTTAAAATTGCATGGAACCCATGTGTTAAGTATATGTTGAAGTGGTGCCCTAATCAGATGAGTGCAATTCATGCATATCGTTTCTCTCTCAATACTGCGATGAATGGTTAAGTTGTTATGAAAAATATAGGTATAAGGGGAAAACTGGTTAATCGAATAGTATAGGGGGCAAAATGATCAAAGTTGCAAAAGTTTGTAGGGCAATAGATGTATTAAGCCTTTAAAAATGACAGATAAATAAGAAAGAATTCAAAGCCTTTTCAATCTCGATTGGCAACTACATAACTCCTATAACTAACCAAAAACTTAATTACTTTTATGAAATTCCTGCAACCAACCAAAAGCTTAAATACTTTTACGGTCAAAGCTAATCAAAACATAGTTAACTATGAGTAGTCTATCAATGAGTGGACCTCATCTAGCAATAAATGTACCTCTATATACCTCTCCTAAATAAGAGACCTAAAATCGATTTCTTCTCTCTTAATATACTATTCAGAAAAACTTCAACTGATTACTAGGAGCTACTATAAAACTGATTATGCTTTTATTGTTCATCAAGTACCACTTATGTTAGCCGCAGACCGCTATTGTTTTGGACATAAACCTTGAAACTTGGCTAGTAAAATAACAAACATTAAATCATCCAAAGTCTCATCTAATCCATTAAAAAACTTAAAAGATAACAAATCAAGTAGCAGCTAAAGCATTAAGCTACAGAAGCAGAGTCAGAAAATGCAAAGGAAAGGAAGTAATGCCACCAAATCATTCCAAGTTCATTAATTAATTAATCTCTGCATAAGCAGTCTCAAGGTGAGCTTGTTCTTCTTCTTGCACCTCATTCTCAGTCTTCCTTCCCTTTTTCTACTTGCAGTACACACTAATGAAGGTTCCCTTTTTCTTTTCACTTAGCCTAGAAACTGCATAGTGTGGCTAGAAACCATGGTTCTCAATCAACCAGCTCTCCATTCTATGAACTACCTCAACACCATCAAAAACCTCACCTCTGAGCACAAATGTTGGTGTATAATACATGCCAACATCTGTGTACATTTAGGTATAGGATGAGTCACCCTATATGAGCTGATGCTCGAATCTTGGCTCCGGTTACACCATAGTTTTGATAGGTAACTTGAAAAGCCTGTGTGGATAGAGCCAAATAGGGTATATCTACACTCAACTACTATATTAGTAATTTGACCCTTAATCTCATGAAAATACAGGTATAGTATGAAATAGCTTTGGACGCATGCTAGGGCGGAAAAAATCATAAAAATTCATTGAATATAAGCCTAAAAGTTAAAACCTACCTAAATAAGTATAATGGTACAACAAATATTAGTAGTCATGTCAACTTGTTCTTTCCTTTGCTTCTCACCTCCACATCCAAGCAACTAGGCCAGGATGATTAGTGGTTAATTTTTAATCCAAATTTAATCCAATTTTATATGAGCAACCATTTATGTTTAATGTAAGATAATTAATTGTTAACTATGAAAAACAATAGGATAAAAAACAGTTACCAAACCAGTATAACATAACGAGTTTACCTCCATCTCATGGTGGACCCATTATAGGGCATCACCAACCTCATAAAGAGGAATAAGCATATCCTAAATGACATGATTATCATGGTAGTAGTTTCTAATTAAATCACCCTAGGTAGCCTTGAGCTGAGAAACCTTGGGAGGCATCATCCAACCTAAGAGGAACCTAAACCACCATTGATCAGCAAATGGAAGAATAAGCTTTCCCTCCTAGTACAAACACCTTGCTTGCCTGTGATAATATTCCATGGTTGGTATGCACTCCACAAACTCTCCTTTCTTCAAGGTTGTCTATGCATGCTGGTAGAACCAAGGTTTAAACCACCAACCAGCACTGTTAATTACATTGCCCTTCTTCTTAGCTTCTTCTTTCGAGGCATATCTCCTTGTCATCATCACACCTTCATTAGGGGAATAAATCATGCCCTCTACAAAGTCTACAACCTTCTTAGGGTTATCCTGGTAAAGATCTCTTGGTGCAAAAGAGTCACAATAAGCCTCCACTAATTCTTTCAGATTACCCACTACTGATTTGTAAGTAACCCTCATATATTCTTTAACGGGTATCAATTTGATCTCAGTAAAGACAAGAAGGCCAAGTGTTCCTTGACACCAAGGGATTGCATTGAAAAGTTCAGAGTATTCATTCTCCTTTGTAGCTCTGACAACCTGACCATCTGTAAGAACAATTTCATAAGGTACAACATTAACAGCGAACAAGCAATATATATGAGATCTTCCTTCAATCCCATAGTCATTGATGAGCCCACCAACTGTAAGATCATCAGGCTCAACTACCACTGCAAGGGTAAGGTTCATTGGGACACTGGCCCTAGTCATCTGCCCCATGTTTACAAGTGCCTTAACTCTAGTAACCATTCTCTCTTTATCGAGTTCAAGAATATGAAGGAAGGCTGATAAATAAACTTCAAAATGCTGAGCCCACTTGTAGTAAACATTCCGCATTCCAACAGCATCCAGGGTTTGTGAGCTGTGCAACAAGGCCATCCTTTGATGGGTTCCTCTACTTAGGCATTTCACAACTTCCTGAACATTTTTCTCATGTTCCTTTTGGCATTGCTTGTAGGTCTTCAACAAAGATTTAACATCTCCGAGATAAGTGAGAAAGTAAATTGAAAAAAAAAATTGGCAGGACAACAAAAATAACCAAAATCCATCGAAATTGAACCAAATAGTCTACCAATATCTTTTTCCTCTTTGGACGTAGGGGGCCTCAAGATTAGACATTGTACTTTAGTGAATTCTCTTCACCAATAGGGGGTTAAAAAAAGACAAAATTGCTTAAATTCAATACTAAGGATTATCAAGTATAATCTAAAGATACAACACAATCATATAAATTCTCATGGACAAAAATATGTTAATTAAATTACCTGGATTTATAAGAGTTCAATGGCACAGAGATAGTGAACACCAGAAAAATGTAAGATATGTACAACATGCATCCTTATTAATAATGAATTCCATTCCAATCATTCAAGGGTGCCATGGCATTGCTTATATGCAGACAAACAATTCTGAATGAACAATGCTCCAGAAATGTCAAAACAAACAAAACAAAAAAGGGTAATTTGGAAAATAAGAGAAAATTACCTAGAAAATTGAAAGCCCAGAAAAAGAGCTCAAAAGTTCAGATATTTTGAGAGTGTATGGGTCGTGGGTAGCTGTATTGAATATGCATGCATATGTGTTGTGAGTGTTGATTTTCTTTGTGTATGAATTTACATCTTCATGTTCAAAAGGTCAATTTTATTTGCTTTACCCTTTTTCCCTTAGGGGATTTAATTAGAAGAAAATCTTTTCAATTCTTGAAAATTATATCAACAATAAATTGAAAAGGCTAATATTGAATGAGATTTGTTGGGTCAATATATTAAAAACCTTTTAACTATCAGATCCATTATCTATTAGCAAAAAGCCTAACCTGAATACTTCAGTTATCATTGTTTGCTCAGTAAACCAACATGCAAATGCGAAAACACAAATAAGGTCTAATGCTACTCAAAAGTAAATTATTCTCCATTTTCTCAGCAACTAAACTAATTATTTCGAAGAGATAAACGGATAAGAAAAAAAAATCTTCCATTCCACTTCAAGTTTCAGCAATAGAGAATAAATGTTAACAAAATATAAAGGAGAAAAATGCAGTAATAGACATCAAGAGCTCACTTTCCAAGTGGATTTGTTATTTTCTTTCCCAGAAAATTATGGGAAACGGAAATATCAAAAGAGATTAAAGATTATAAAAAAAAAAGCTGAGAAATTTTTTTATAAAAATAAAAACATCGGAGAGAAAAAAGAAAGAGAATCTACCTGATGAGAAAATAAAGCTTAGAGATCGGAAGAAGAAGCGTAGGAGAAATATAAAGAGAGGAAGCAGTAGAGAGTAGAGTGATGAGTCTGATAGTTTATTGTCAGTTGTGCTTATAAAAAATGGCCGACATGTTTTCCTTATTAAAAAAACTCTAAACAAATTTTTGAATTTTTTTCTTAAAAAATAATTGAAAAATTAAATAATATTTATAAAATTTATCAGTAAAGAGTAAAATGTATTATATTAAAATAAAAATAAATCTTCTTTTTCAAATTTAATATTTAAAACATATAAAAATTCATCTGACGTTCAATCAATTAATTAAAATATATATAGCATGTGATATAAAACTAAAAACTGATCTATATGTATATAGTTTTGCATTCTAAAATAAAAATTGAAAAGATTGTTAATTTTATGTGCCGGAATATAATTTAATAATAAATATATTTTTTAATAGATTCAAATCTATTTTTTTATTTTTAATAGTGTAATGCTAAAAAAGAATTGAAAAAGATAAATTTATGGAATATAAAAAAGTTCATATAAAAATTATAATGATACATAGATAATAAATAAAAAAATTTGAAAATTTGAAACATTACATATATACTTGAAATATAAATATAATATAATATTTTTTAAAAAATTAATGGAAGAATGTGGATAATTTTTTTTTGGAAGCATATAATAAAATTTAATGACAAAAAAGTAATTTTTGAAAGTAATGGATTTCTTTTTAAGTGAAAGTGGGAGCCAAGGCTTCTCTTTGTTCTCCCCCAATTCCGCACATGTGAATAGCAACTTTATTTTGATTCTTTTCTGCTACTAAAATAATATATATATATAGATAGATAGATAGATAGATAGATAACGATATCACAGTGATTTCAATGGTAACAAATTCTTCTCCTTGTTTGACTCTTCTCAAAAATTACCTTAATGACAAAAAAAGTAATTTTTGAAAGTGATGGATTTCTTTTTAAATGAAAGTGGGAGCCAAGGCTTCTCTTCGTTCTTCCCCAATTCCGCTCATGTGAATAGCAACTTAATTTTGATTCTTTTCTGCTACTAAAAATAATATATATATATATATAGATAGATAGATAGATAGATAGATAGATAGATAGATAATGATATCACAGTGACTTCAATCGTAACAAATTCTTCTCCATGTTTGACTCTTCTAAAAAATTATCTTAAGTAACATTGCATCAACTCAACATATATAATATACATATATACACATAAATACGTATACTAACCAAACACATATATATAGCCATAAACTTTATTTATTTAGCTTATTTATCCCATAAATTTTTAATTTAACCATACAGATTATAAACTTTTATTTTTTTTAACTTATAAATATAAACTATCTGAGTCATATCGAGTATTGTTGAGTCACATTTTTTTTTCATTTAAAAAATTTTTTTTCTCTAAATTTTTTTTCCACTAAAATTTAATTCTCAGAATCTAATTCGGATTAGATTTTAGATAGAAATGATTTTAGAGAAAGAAAAAACATATATTAAGAAAAATTTGACTCAGCATGATTCAATGAGTTTAAATTTATAAATTAAAAAAAAGTCAGTTTAAAGAATTATATATTTAAATTGAAAGTTTGTGGGACAAACTAGAGGGTAATATATGTATTTAGCATATATACATTCTGAAAAAGTAGAAAAATTCAGTTTAGTATTAATGAAATTATTGATTTTTTTATCTCTCAATTATAAAATAAAATATTTTTAAATTTATTTTTACGCTAAGGCTACAAACTTGTAACTCTTGTAAAAAATTAAATGTATGAGAAGATCTTAAATAAAATAAAAAAGAAATTGTTAAAACTAAATTTTTGATGTTTTATTTTATATTCAAATTGTTCTGATAAGAAATGAACATGGGTTAGGTTGAAAAATATATTTTTCAAAATCAACTATTACTGGTTAGATTCGATCTAGTTTGACCAGTTTTATCGAGTTCGATCAAATTTATTGGATTCCGTAGATTTCAACTAATAAATATATAAACTGAAATAAATTAATCTACTCAGTTTAAATCTATATGATAGATTGGTTATTTGAAATGACATAGAATCTATCGGGTTGATCGATGTTGGCTCATATAACACTCTTATATCCTATATACGAAATAAATTAATCTACTCAGTTTAAATCTATATGATAGATTGGTTATTTGAAATGACATAGAATCTATCGGGTTGATCGATGTTGGCTCATATAATACTCTTATATCCTATATACGTATAATATATGCAACCGGTATATGTAAAATATGCATATACAGCACAAAAAATGTCACTATTATTGCCTTTTTAAAATTTTCCATAGATTCAATAAAAATATTTCAAAATTTATAATGTAGTTTAAATAAGTAAATAATATTATTCTTTAATAATTTAAGGACCAAAATACATAATTATTTAGTAAAATCTCTAAAAAAATTTACCAGAGTTTTGTGTGTAATTTGAATGTTTCCAAAAATAAATTAACTCAAACTGTCAAAAGAAATACACTCCCAAAAATAATAAATCAAATAATTCACCATAACTTCTCAACATCCTCCAACGTTTTCCAAAATACTCAAATGCACACACACACACATATATAAACATATACATAATCCCATAATACAAAATTTTACCCAAAAATTCTTTATAGTTTACAACATTCCCAAATATGTAAACCTAATATACATAGTTATGTCATATTTCTTAAAATAAAATATATACATGTCAGGAGCTGACTCTGATACTGTGGCATCCAATCTCTCTTCAGGAACAATCAACTTAAGTCTAGACCTAACCAGGTCTAGATGAACTCTTCGGATCCACCGGATCAACCACATCTACGCTATGAATTTCAATTGCGCTAAGCTAAAAGTCTAACGGTACAAACTTTGATAATAATGAAACTTTAAGAAAGACAATGCATAATGCTATTTCTTTAAATTCTGCAATGTGACATGCAATTTCATTTTAAAGCATAACCATTATTCTTTTTAAAACATCACATTAACACATTTACATGGATTGGGCCCAAATGACCTTATATAATATTTAAATTTTAAAACTATTATTTTGGTCTATTTTGACATCTAGTGTCTAGCCCGTAGGCAGAAAATAATGATGCCTAGCGTCCAACCTGAAGGCGAGTTATATAACATTGATGCCTAACATCTAACCTGAAGGTAAATCATAGGCATGCTACCAAACACAAAACTCTTGAATTAAATAGTATATTAGGCAACATACAAATAAAGCATATTTTCATAATCTATTTTCTTAGCACATTGTCTCTTTTATTCATTTTTCCCATTCATAACTATGCAAAATCACTTTAATTCAATATATCTTATCACTTTATCAACAATGAATCTCACTTTGCATTACAATTATATTATCAAACACTTTGGGCTATTCTCCCATAATTCACATATAGCACATTCTACTCATTTTAGCTATTAATAATGGCTTTTCATAATACACATCATTCATATATATCATTTCGCATTTAATCACAATGCATATGAACATTCAAATGACCAAGTTGCTTAACAAATTTTTCATTTAAAATGTGTTAAGCAAAATTAAATGCAAATGCTTCAAACTATCAAAAGTATGTACATACCTTATTCTAAAACCCAAATCCAAGCTAAAATGCTCACACTTGCCCAACTTCTCAATATGTTCTTCACTACTAAGGTTGGACAAATTGCTTCCACTCAATGCCTATTAAAAATGTGAATATTTGTAATTATTTAGAATCACATTTCAAGGCATTTCCATCATTGAACACTAATTAAGCAACATTCCTACTAATTTTTCAAATTTCTCTCTAACTCACTTTATTTCTAGAATTTCATTCTTATCCATTCTAAATGGTGTTTTAAGTTTGTTTTTATTATTAAAATCATATTAGAATATTTTTTAAATAGTTAAATCAAATAAACACCAATTCTTTAGCCAAGGTCTTCCAAAACCCTAAATAATCACTACTTCTCCCAAACTCCATCTAAACTTGATCAAATCCATCATTTTAACTATAGAATCCTTGTTTTATCACCAAAATAACATCTTCCATATGCATTTCACAAATTAAAACACACTCCATCAAAATCTCATTTCTTACATAACCTTAAATTTCCATAAGATTCAAGAATAAGGCAAGAAAGCTTATCTTTAGATGGAGCAACCTCAAATTCATCCCAAAACCCTTAGAAAAATTGAAGAAATTGAAGTATGAAGAAACAAAAATCTCCACTTTCATCCATGGTGGATTTCGGCCTTGAGAGAAGAAAGAAGAAGATGAAGTGAATTTTAATTTTTCTTTTTATTTCTCTTCATTTTTTAACAATATATATCATATTGTATTATTTTAATTAATTAATTAATTATCTATTTAATAATCCAAAATTTTCTCTTCCATTCAAAAATATTTTATTTTTGATTTTTTTTTAACTTTTAGCTTTTAACCTTTTTACTAAATTAACCTTTAACTTTACTATTTAATTTTGACTTTTATATATGTTACATATATTCTATATATACATCACATATATATTTTACATTTCTTATTTTTAACCCTTCAATTATCCCTCAAATTATTTGTTAAATTCTTTTAATTTATTTTTTATAAATTAAAGAATGTTACAATTCTTTCCCCCTAAAGAAAATTTCATCTTCAAAATTGACTAGCATCAGCTCTGGAATAGTTGAGGATATTGGCTCTGCATCATTTGCTCACTCTCTCGTGTTACCTCCTTAGTGGAATGGTTTCTCCATAGAACTTTAACAAGTGACACTTTCTTGTTTCTCAACTCCTTCACCTCTCGTGCCAAAATTACCACTAGTTCTTCTTTGTAAGTCATATTCAGACTCGCCTCGATAGACTCTACTAACAAAGCATGCGACGAGTCTGATCTGTATCTCTGAAGCATAGTGACATGGAAGACATTGTGTATCCAGTTTAACTCAAGTGGCAGAGCCAATCTGTAAGCCATTGGTCCTACTCTCTTTAGTACCTCATATGGTTCTATGAAGCGAGGAATCAACTTTCCTTTCCGACCAAATCTCAGAATCTTCTTCCATGGAGACACCTTCAGGAATACCTTATCCCCTACATTGAACTCTATATCTTTTCTCTTCAAATATGAATAGGATTTCTGTCAGTCTGAAGCTACTTTCAAACAACCTCGAATTATCTTCACTTTCTCTTCTGTTTCCTTAATCAAATCGGGACCTACCAGTTTACCTTCTCCAACCTCATCCCAACAAAAAGGTGTCTTACACTTCCTGCCATATAAGGCCTCATATGGTGCCATCCTAATACTAGACTGATGACTGTTGCTATAGATAAACTCTATCAGTGGCAAATATCAGTCCTAACTCCCAGTAAAATCAATGATACAACTCCTCAACATATCCTTTAGAACATGTATCGCTCTATCTGACTGCCCATCTATCTGTGGATGGAAAGCAGTAATAAAGTGCAACCGAGAACCTAATGTTTTCTACAAACTCCTCCAAAATCTTGATGTAAAATAAGGATCTTGGTCTGACACCAATGAAACTAGGACTCTATACAATCTCACTATCTTACTGCTTCAGCTCAACCAACCTATCAAGTGAGTAGTCCATTCTAATTGGAAGAAAATGAGCTATCTTTATCATCCGAACAATTATCACCCAGATTGCATCATGCTTTTTCTAGATCAAAGGCTGTCCAGTCACAAAATCCATGGTCACTTGCTGCCATTTTCACTTAGGTACTGACAATAGCTGTAGCAAACCTGAAGAAACTTGGTGCTCAGCCTTCACTCTCTGGTAAGTGAGACATCTGGATATAAATTCTGCCATGTCCCTCTCCATACCTGACCATCAATAGTGCTGCTTTAAGTCTTCATACATCTTGGTACTTCCAGGGTGCATATAATGGGATGATTGATGTGCTTCCTCTAAATTCTTCTTCTTTAATTCCACATCATCAAGAATACACAATCTATCTTTGTACCATAAACTATCATCATCTCTCACATGAAAGTATCTGCTCTTCCCCTTTTTACAATCCTCTACAATATTTTGGATTTTCCCATCTGCTTGTTGTGTTTCCTTAGTCTGACCTAGCAACACTAGCCTCAACTGTAACTGAGCCATCAGTTTACCATCATCACATAACTCAAATCTAGAATGCAGCACTCTCAACTTAACAAGCAATGAGAGCAAATAGGCAGTCAAATATTCCATGGACTTCCTACTCAAGGCACCCGCAACTACATTTACCTTGCTAGAATGATAATAGTGCAAGCAGTCATAGTCTTTAATAAACTCCAACTACTGTCTTTGCCAAAGATTTAGCTCTTTCTGAACATTGAGCTACTTTAAACTCTTGTGATCTGTATAACAAAGCATTTTTCCATACAAATAATATCACCAAATCTTCAGTGCAAACACTATTGCTGCCAGCTCCAAATCATGAGTTGGATAATTTAACTCATGAGGCTTTAACTGTCGGGATGCATAAGCAATAACTCTACCCTCCTACATTAGAACACGTCCTAAACTACTATATGAAGCATCACTATATATCACATAAGGTTTACCTTCCATAGGCAAGATAAGGATAGGTGCCTGAGTCAACATGTCTCTCTATTAATCGAAACTCGCCTGACACTGATTTGTCCACATAAATTTAACTCCTTTTCAAAGTAATCTAGTAAGTGGTGTAGCTATCTTGGAAAAGCCCTTGACAAATCGATGGTAATAGCCTGTCAATCCTAGAAAACTTTTAATCTCTGTCACATTCTTTGGTGGACTCCAATTCAAGATGGCCTGGACTTTACTCGGATCAACTCTAATACCCTCTGCTAATACCACATGTCCAAGGAAAGTCACCTGATCCAGCCAAATCTCACACTTAGATAGCTTAGCATATAACTGCTTCTCTGTCAGTGTCTTTAGTACAATCTATAGATGCCTATCATGATCTTCCTTATTACACGAATACACCAAAATATCATTAATGAAAACCATCACAAACTGATCCAGATACAATTGGAAGATTTGGTTCATCAAATCTTTAAATGATGCTGGTGCATTAGTTAGTCCAAATGGCATCACTAGAAACTCATAATGCCCACACCTCGTGCCAAAAGCAGTCTTGGGTACATCTACATCTCTAACTCTTAACTGATGATACCCTGATCTCAGATCAATCTTAGAGAACACTACTGCTCCCTTCAACTGATTAAAGAGATCATATATGCAAGGTATTGTATACTTGTTCTTTATGGTCACTTATTCAACTGCCAGTAGTCAATGTATAATCTCAAGGTTCCATCCTTCTTCTTCACAAATAGTATTGGTGCTCCCCACGGTGAGATATAGGATAGATAAACCCTTTATCAAGTAACTCCTGCAACTGCACCTTCAACTCTGTTAATTCTACAAGTGTCATCTGATAAGGGGTAATGGAGATGAGAGTGGTACCGGGTATCATATTGATACCAAACTCCACCTCTCTCTCATGAGGTAACCCTGGCAACTCATCAAGGAACACATATTGAAAATTGACAATCATAAGTATGCTGTCGAGCTGAGACCCCACTGCTCTGGTATCTACAACATGAGACAGACATGCCTCACACCCCTTCGTATCATCCTCCTAGCTGATATAGCTGAGATAAATATGGATGAGAGGTGTCTCTGCTCACTAGATATCTCTACATCTCTTCCATCATGTATTTTTAGAGTAACACATTTTTGTTGATAGTTCTACCATAACCCCATGTCTATATAGCAAATCCATACCCAGAATTAGATCATACTCTCCAAAGGGCATCTCAATCAGGTCACCGAGAAACTCATCATCATGAACAACAACTAGACTATCTCAGCACACCCTGCTATTTATGACATTATGCTTTAAATGATTGATGACAAATACATCAAATCCTAAGGACTCCGAATGAATATCACTCACAGGCAGGATGGATGCACTGATGTATGAATGCATTGACCCAAGATCTATCAATACATGAACTGAAGTGCCAAATAAGGTAAAAATACCAGCTATGATAGTTGAAGCATCTAACTGCCTCTGCATCATATATACCCAATGTGATAGCCCTGCATCATCCGGTCTACTCCCTGCTGGAGAACCTCCTTCCTGATCAGACCTTGGTCTACCACCCCTGCCACTACCTCTACCACCATGACCCCCTCTAACATTGATCTAGATGCTGATGTATCAATCTGTCTGTCATCTGGTGGCTCTGGATAGTCTTTGATAAAATGATCTGGTGATCCACATCTAAAACAAAATGTAGATGCACCAGTCCTCCAACAAACACCTCTATATGTCCCTACCACACTGAGCACGGTTAGGTGAAATAGGCCTCTAGGACACTGGGTTGGGGTACTAGACACTGAGACTACATATCTCTGTCTCTACTGCTGTGTCGACCTGCTAGGCTGACCCTGGCTCCTACTAAGCCTCTGAGGATATCCTCCTCGACCTCTCTTCAATGATGAAGACCCTGACTCACCCTGAGGTCTCCTAGCTCTACTCTCCTCTCTAGCTGCAGCTGCAAGCCTCTGGACTTTCTCAACATTTTGGGCAGCGGATACTAACATAAAAAAATCATCATACTGTACCACCACCTGACACATGATGGATGGTCTAAAGCTCTGACATCTATCAATCTCATCAAATAGCAAGTCTCCTATATACTTGCTCAATCGGAGGAAATCCTTCTCATATTCAGTCACTGTCTTCATCTCCTGCTTCAAACTTAGGAATTCCTTCTTCTTATAATCTTTGTACTCTCTGGTAGTATACTTCTTCTCGAATTTCCATAGAAAATTAGCATATGTCAGCACCGATAGATCATCTAACCCATGCAGAATCATCTTCCACCAGTCATAGGTATCCCCTTACAGAAGAGATAAGACACAGTCAAACTTCTCTTTTGTAGTGGCTTGTATCTAAATAAACACCCTCTGAACTCTGTTCAGCCACTAATTTGCCTCAGCTAGAACAACTGTACCCAGAAAAACTGTGGCTCCATACTTGCTTAACTTATCATACTTAGTCTGTGGTGGTGGCTACAATGGCTGCTACTGCTCTTGTATCTATATTGGGGCTTGATAGAGAAGCTCCACCATCTACTGAACCTAGACTGGTGGATCTTCTTATCCTACTGGTTTGACTGGCACTGATGCAAATGCCTCCCAAGAAGTCTTAGCACTAGCTCTTGCTCTACCCTCTTTTGGAGTTATATTCTCAGCACTCCCATCAGCAGACTAGTGCGTCCTAGATGTCATATCTATCTATATTTGTAAATACAATAGAGATTTCCACATCAGAGATGAGATAATATACCAATGCCAATGCATGTATCACATTTTAGAACCACATTTAAAATTCTTATTTTCTCTCTCTAAAAATCCACTTAGGTCGAGAACCACAAACCTAATCTCTGATATCAAAATAAATATAACTCCTTTATACCTTATATATATATAATACATGCATACGATATATGTAAAATATGCATATACAGTACAAGAAATATCACTATTACTGTCTTTTCAAAATTTTCCTTAGGTTTAATAAAAATATTTCAAAAATTATAATGTATTTTAAATAAGTAAATAATATTTCTCTTTCATAATTTAAGGACCAAAATGCATAATTAGTTAGTAAAATCTCTGAAAAAATTTGCCAGAGTTTTATCTGTAATTTGAATGTTCCCAAAAATAAATTAACTCAACCTATCGAAAGAAATACACTTCCAATAATAATAAATCAAACAATTCACCATAACTCTCAACATCCTCCAAATTTTCCCAAAATACTCAAATATGTACATATACATATAAAAACATATACATAATCCCATATCACAAAATTTTACCCAAAAATTCTTTAAAGTTTACAATATTCCTAGATATATAAACATAATATACATAGTTATGTCATGTTTTATAAAATAAAATGCATACATGTCGACAGCTGGCTCCGATCCTACGGTAGCCAATCTCACTTCAGGAACAATCAACTCAAGTCTAGACCTGACTAGGTCTAGATGAACTCTTCGGATCCACTAGATCAACCCTGTCACTTGCACAATTAATTTTAATCGTGCTAAGCTAAAAGTCTAGCAGTACATACTTTGATAATAATGAAACTTTAAGAAAGACAATGCATAGTGTTATTTCTTTAAATTCCGCAATGTGACATGCAATTTCATTTTAAACCATAACCATTATTCTTTTTAAAACATCACATTAACACATTCATATGCATTAGGCCCAAATGACCTTATATAATATTCAAATTCCAGAATTTTTATTTTGGTCAATTTTGACACCCAGTGTTAGTCCGTAGGCAGAAAATAATAACGCCCAGCATATATCCCAAAGGCACTCACTAGAATGGTGACGCACAGTATCTAACTTGAAGGTAAATCATATGATATTGATGCTAGCATCTAGCTCGAAGGCAAATCATAGGCATGGCGCCAAACACAAAACTCTAGAATTAAAAAGTATATTAGGCTACACACAAATAATGCATATTTCCATAATCTATTTTCTTATCACATTATCTCTTTTACTTATTTTTCTCATTCATAACTATGCAAAATCACTTTAATTCAATATATCTTATCACTTTATCAATAATGCATGACACTTTGCATTACAATTATATTATCCAAACATTTTGGGCTATTCTCCTATAATTCACATCTAGCACATTCTACTCATTTTAGCCATTAATAATGGCTTTTCATAATACACCCATGCATATACATCATTTCACATTTAATATCACAATGCATATGAACATTCAAATGACCAAGTAGCTTAACACATTTTCCATTTAAAATGTGTTAAACGAAATTAAATGCAAATACTTCAAACTATCAAAAGTATGTACATACCTTATTACAATACCCAAATCCAAGCTAAAATGCTCATACTTTCCCAACTTCTCAATAAGTTCTTCACTACTAAGATTGGACAAATTCGTTCCACTCAATGCCTATTTAAAAGGTGAACATTTATAATCATTTAGAATCACATTCTAAGGCATTTCAATAATTAAACACTAATTAAGCAACATTCCTACTAATTTTTCAAATTTTGCTCTAACTCACTTTAATTCTAGAATTTCATTCTAATCCATTCTAAATGGTGTTTTAAGTTTATTTTTATTATTAAATCATATTAGAACATATTTTAAACAATTATATCAAATAAACACCAATTCTTTAGCCAAGGTCTTCCAAAATCCTAAATAATCTCTACTTCTCCCAAACTCCATCTAAACTTGATCAAATCCATCATTTAACTATAGAATCCTTGTTTTATCAGCAAAATAACATCTTCCATATACATTTCACAAATTAAAATACACTCCATCAAACTCTCATTTCTCACATAACCTTAAATTTGCATAAGATTCAAGAATTAGGCAATAAAGCTTACCTTTAGATGGAGCAACCTCAAATTCACCCCAAAACCCTTAGAAAACTTGAAGAATTTGAAGTAGGAAGAATAAAAAATCTCCCCTTTTATCCATGGTGGATTTCGGCCTTGAGAGAAGAAAGAAAAAGATGAAGTGAATTTTAATTTTTCTTTTTTATTTCTCTTCTTTTTTAACCCCATATATATAATATTTTATTATTTTAATTAATTAATTATTTATTTATTTAATAATCCAAATTTTTCTCTTCCATTCAAAAATATTTTATTTATGAATTTTTTTAATTTTTAACTTTTAATCTTTTTACCAAATTACCCTTTGACTTTACTATTCAATTTTGACTTTTATATATGTTATATATTTTATATATTTACCTCACATATACATTTCATATTTTTCAGTTCTAACCATTCAATTATCCCTCAAATAATTTATTTAATTTATTTAATTTAATTTTTTGTACATTAACAAATGTTACAACTCATCCATAGTTTTGACATTGTTTTTAAGGTCATATCCAAAGAAGTAGTTTATTATATATTTATTAGAGAATAATTTATTATCTTTTTGTTAGCTTGTTTTTGTCTAATACTAAAAAAAATTATATAAGATTAAAAGTTTTGATCGGCTTTGCACTTATTATCAATTGTTTACATAATAAAATAGAAATAAATAGTTTATTATATTTTATTATTGTTATCAGAAAGAAATAGTTTATTTGTTAAAGTTATTCATTATTATTGTTATTACTTCAATAAAATTGATTCTAATTGAATGATAAATTCAAATTATTTTAATATTTAAAAAATTAATATCACTTAATTAAAAGGTTATTTATTAATTATCATTCATTGTATAACTAAAAAAAAATTGTGCTTTTTATGTAATTTTTTTATCTAATTTGCATTTTTAAAAATAGTTTAAAATATTCAAATTATTCTTTATTAACTTATTAAATTAAAAATAAAATATTATAATAGTTTAAATATTTATATAAATTAAATTAAATATAGACTATTTTTGTTATTTATAAACTAATTAAAAAATAAAAAGAATATCAAATATATTAATTAATATGTAAAAATGTAATTATATAAAAAATTAATATGTTAATTGATATAAATTTATTCTTTTTTTAAAATCAATTTAACACAATAAAAATTAACAAGCTTTTTAGCACTTATTATTATTATTATTATTATTTTTATTAAAGGTGGGTGAGACCACCAGCAATATTTATTAATACCTCAAATAGGAAAATATATTGTCAGTTAATACAAAGCCCTTAATAAACTTGGGCAAGGAATTGAGATTTTCAAAAGTTCTAGACACTCTATTGATACGGCTATAATAAGCTAAATAATGAGCTACTTGATTACCCTCCCTATAAATATGGACAATAGAAACAGATTCAGGGAGAGAAATAAGCCAAGCTAGTGAGGATGGAACAGGGCCATGATTAGAAGCAAGATCAACAACCTGCATGGAATCAACTTCAGCAGTTATCTGCTTATAACCCAAAGAAAAAATCCATTGAAGACTATGAAATAAGGCTTGAACCTCAGCATTAAAGGGACTTGTTGCTTGTAGGATAAAACATTTGCCAATAATAAAATTACCATGATCATCACGCAACAAAGCTCCTCCCGACACTAAAGACTCCGAAAAGGAAGCATCAACATTCAACTTCACAAAACCGTTTCTCGGTTTAACCCAATAAACCAATTTTGGTTTCACAGCCTTCTTCCCAAAATTTGCAGGTAAAATATCTCTAAAGGCTGTAGTATGAGAAGCAAATTTAGATGATGTAAAAGCCACTCCCCAATGTAACAAAGTTTTTGAGATAAGTAAATGAACTGAATTAAAGTCCACCGTTTCACTACCCCAAAAAATCCTGCAATAAGACAACCAAATGGAATACAAAATAATCAATGGGATAAGCCGACATAGTCTGCTTCTTAGGTTGGATGATTTAGCATTAAGCCACCAACTCATAAGCTCTCCACGAAGAGAGGTGGAGTAGTTCCTGTCATGTGGAATGATTTGGGCTCTATAATACTTCCAAATATTGCTACTAAATAGGCATCGGAATAAAACATGATTAGAAGAAGCTTCATCCCGTAAACAGAAGCTAAATGAACCCCTATATGTTGCAGCCTATCAGGGAAAGGAAGAGCACGGTTCAGAAGTTTCCATCCAAAAACTGAAAAACGAAGAGGAATAGTCGAATCCCATAAAGATGTAGAAGATAAAGACTGATCTTTCTTGGGACGAATGGCATCGTAAATATCACCAAATTTAAAGTGAAAGTCAGAATTCCGGAAAAGGTCAAACAAATGCTCACCATTAATCTCAATATTTTTGTATCTGTCATAGGCTCGACAAATTCGTTTCCAACCATGAGAGTCAACAGGAAGAAAAGACATTTCACCTTTCCGGCCATACTTTCCATGCATATAACGAGCCCATAGAGAATCCCTGCACCAGTACATCCATAATATTTTTAGGGAAAAAACTTCCTGAACCGCATGCAAAGATCGAATACCCAATCCACCTTCCTTAGTTGGATATGTGAACTTTGAGAAGCTGAGCCAATGATGTTTACTAGATTCATTATCAGAACCCCAGAAAAAATTAGCAAATTTTTGCTCTATTAGACCAATCACAGGCTTTGGAATAAGCAAAGAACTCATCATATGTAATGGAAGGGAAGCTAGAACATGATTAATTAAGACTACTCGACCACCAGGAGAAAGAAATCTTTTTAACCACCCAACGAGCTTAGAATCAATCTTGGCCAACAAATCTTGACAATGAATCAATTTATGCATGCCTTGATGAATAGGGATTCCCAAATAAGTAAAAGGGAAAGTACCTCTTTTAATAGTAAGAGATGATTCATAATTATTAACAGCTTCTCTTCCCACTAAAGATGAACAGTAAAAAGCACTCTTCTCAAAATTAATCAGCTGGCCAGAAGCATTTTGATAAGTCTGAAGAAACTTTGTGAATTCTTGGATTGACTGATTATCACCATTAATAAAAGCAATAAGATCATCTGCGAAGGCTAAATGGGAAACAACCGGACAATTGCGAAAAAGCTTATAAGGGAGAATAGAGTGGTTATTAATCAAAGCCTTTAATCCCCGGGAGAAAGCCTCTGAAGCTAGAATGAAAAGAAGAGGAGATAGAGGGTCACCTTGTTTCACCCCTCTTTTAGGCTGGAAAAATCCATAGTTAATGCCATTCACACAGATTGAAAATCTGGAAGCCGAAAGAAGATTCATAATTAAGCCTAATACTGAACCGGAAAAGCCAAACCGACCCATAACAGCTTGAAGGAAAGACCATGAAACCCTGTCAAAAGCCTTAGCCATATCTAATTTAATAGCAAGATTGTGACCACAAGTTATTTTGTCAATATCATGGATGAGCTCATTAGCTAGCATAACTTGAGCATGGATAGATCGCCCTTTCACAAAACCCGTATGTTCTTCTGAAATAAGTCTGTCCAAAACATCTTAGAATCTATTAGCCAAGATCCTAGTACAAATTTTACTAACAAAGCTTGCCAAACAGATAGGCCTGTAGTGATTAAAGGAAGTAGGATTGTCTTTTTTAGGAAGTAAAATAATCTGAGAACTTCCAAAGGCACAAGGTACTGGAATCCCAAGAAAAAATTCCTGAACCGCACTACTAACATCTTTCCATATAATATCCCAACAATGACGAAAGAAAAATCCATCATATCCATCCGGACCTGGGGCACTATTGGGGTTAAGTTGCCAAACAGCTGCCTTAATCTCTACATTCTGAGGAATAGCCACAAGATTAGCATTATCCAAAGAAGTAACCAAAGTAGGAAGAGCAGATAATATATAGTCCATATGATCGGATGAGAGTGAACAGAATAAATCAGTGTAAAAATGAACTGCTTCTTGACCAATCAAGTCCTAGTTAACAAGACAGTCCCCCTGAGTATTCACAATAGAAGAAATGCGGTGTTGATGTCTGCGCATCTTAACAAAATTGTGATAAAACTTCGTGTTCCTATCCCCATCTTTGATCCAAGCAATATGAGATTTTTGTTGCCAGTATATTTCTTCCAATTTGAGTAATCTCACCAAGTTTGATTGCTTATCCTGCCAACAATTTAAATTATGATCATTGGAGTCAAGGACATAGGCTGCTTCAGCTTCCTGTACTTCAGATTCAGCTTTAGAAATCCCATTGAAAATATTGCCAAAAACTTCTCTATTCCAAGTTTTTAAATCTTGCTTAAGATTTCTGAGTTTAGTAAAAAGGCCCTTCATACCTCCTCCATTGAAAGGAGGCCAATGTTGTAATATCCCCATATATGCCCTAGAAGTTTTGAATGTTGTTGTTGTTGTTGATGTTGTTGTTGTTGTTGTTTTAAATGGGATTGAATGTATATGTTGATTTGAAAGAAAAAAAGGAATTGGAAAGTGAATGCTTATGTATATGTGTTTTGGGAGAAAAGAGGGTTTAGAGAGAAATGTATATGTTGTTTATATGATAATATATATAACATATAAGTTGGTCAAGGGAGAGTCAATGCAAGAAGATATTTTCATTTGTGATAGGTGAAATTACTTATATGGGCATATAAGAGACAAGAGGTTAGTTAAATGGATAAGGGTATATAGGTAATTGTTTGGTTAAAAACTCTTGGTGGAGATTTAAAGAAGAATTGACTTTGTTTTCTTCATGATTTCTTCTTCTCCATTGTTGGCTGGCTCCTCCATAGACAAAGGAAAGCAAGAGACAAAGAGAAGATCTTGAAGAGTTAAGCTCAAATTGAAGGAAGATTAAGTGATCAAGTGATGATTCAAGAAGTTTATAACTAAGGTAAGTTCTTTTCTTTGATTTCTTTTATTCTTTTGAAGTGGTATTTGAAGTTAATTAGGGTTTGTTGATTTGATGATGAGATGTGTTTGTAATGTGTTTTCAAGTTTTAAATTTGGTTTTAAGTTAAGAGTTTAAATAGGTGGTGTTGTTGAAAGTGGTGGATGTTGATTTTGGAAGATGGAGAAGGATGTTGGTTTTAGGGTTTTGAGATAGTATGTGTTTAAATGTTTTGTGGATGTGTTTTAATAAGGTGAATATTGTGATAAACATGTAGAATTTGTGTTTAGAACATTGATTCCATTCATTTGAACCATGATATTTTGTGTATGATGAGTTTGAGTGCAATTAGAGGAGACTTGTGTATGTTAGGGTTTCAATCCATGAGTGACACGGCCAAAAGCAAGGAGAGACACGGCCAATTCATGAGAGACACGGCCAAGTCAAGGGAATTTTGGCCGTGTTGGGTGGATTTTGAGGAGACACGGCCGTGTTTTATGCCAGTGTTGGTCACTGCCAATTTGTTTTGAGAGACACGGCCACAAGCTTGGCCGTGTCCTGTGCCCGTGTTTGCTACTGAAGTGTTGGATTGAGAGACACGGCCACAAGCTTGGCCGTGTCCCTTGGGTGTGTTGGTTACTGTGTTTGGTTTTTGTTCTTCTTAAATGATTGGAATTGAACTTACATTTGATAATGCATATGATATTATATGAACAAGGTTATGTACTATGCATTGTAAGTCTTGTGAATGGTGATGTGTTATATGAATAATGTATTTGAAATGTGATACTAATGATGCGATATGTATAATGTGAGTGATATGATGGGGTAATTGATTATGTATACTCGAATAATGAATGGTTATAACATAAATTGAGATATGAGGCCATTGTGATTGGCAATGATAATTCAAATGACATGTGAAGCCATTGTTATTGGCTATGATGATTCAAATGACATGTGAAGCCATTGTTATTAGTTATGATAATTCAATTGAGAATGAAATTGATAAATGAATTGTATAGCTAAT
This sequence comes from Garcia nutans, assembly GCA_947685225.1. Taxonomy (NCBI): domain Eukaryota; kingdom Viridiplantae; phylum Streptophyta; class Magnoliopsida; order Malpighiales; family Euphorbiaceae; genus Garcia; species Garcia nutans. The sequence goes on along the minus strand of CANTUV010000003.1, from coordinate 4,813,505 downwards.
GTGTTATTCCATTTTCAGAGTTTGTTATTGGTGGCATGCCTAATATGAGTAACAATCTCTTGAAGTTAGGTTGGACTTGATCCTTGAAGCCAAGTTGGGTTGAAGTTTAACATGTTTTACTCCCCTTGAAGCTTGGATGGGTCAAATCCTTGAAGCCTAATTGAGATGTTACAACCCTTGAAGCTAGGTTGGATTGGTTCTTGAAGCCAAGTTGGGTTGATACTTAGCATGCTTTGTTCCCCTTGAAGCTTGGTTGAACCTAAATCCTTGAAGCCTAGTTGGGATAATGATAAATGTGATGATTAAACTAAAGCATTAACTCTGATAATGGAATGGCATGTTAGTGTTTTGTTTGGGCCCGAGTCTGTCTTTGTTGTTAATGTGATATCCAAATGTTGAACTAAATGAGTAATGAGATCTATGGTTGCTTTTGTTAGAAGTGTGTTTCATGATTGATAAATTTGTGAATAAAATAATGTTATGAAGTATGATTTGGTAATATGTGTAATGATATATTGAAAATGAATATGGCTTGAGGAGTTTTGTTGAGATATGAGTTTATGAGAATATAGTATGATGTGTAAAATGTTTATGAATGTGGAATTTGTGAGAATTGTTCTCATGAAGGTTTGGATAGATCATTGAATAGTGATTTGTTAAAATGATGTATATGTATCTGTATATGAGATAGAAATGGTAAGTATAGTTTTGTGAATGTTCTATGTAAATATGTGTATGATTTATGAGATCAGTGGGAATATATGAAGAATGCTTTGAGAAAGGAAAACAGGGTAAGAAAACAATAAAACATGATGCTAAAAGTATAAGGTATGATCTTTATGTAAAGTATATATATTTTATATTTATTTGTATTACTAAGCTCTCGGGCTTAGCGCGGTGGTGTAATCGCGCAGGTGGTTATGTGGTTGATCTGGAAGTCCAGCTGTTATGCCACGAGAAGGGTAAGAGTGTCTCTAGACCAACTAGAAGGTGATGCATACATGTGTGACTTTAATTATGTTGTATTTTTGATAAGAATAATGATTTTTGTAAATGCTCTTTAAATTAATGCAATATTGCTTAAACTTGGATAAAGGTTTTTAATTGGAAACGAAAAGTGACATTCTTATACTTTATATACGTATTGTATGTATACTTGGTATATGTATAGTACTTATATAGAGTATGGGGGTGTTACAATTATTTTGGTATCAGAGCTTAGGTTCGAGATTCCCGGCCTAAGTGAAATTAAAAAAAAAAAATTTGAAGAGTTTAAATAGAATTAAAAAGGAAGAGTTTTGAAATGCAATTGGTGATACATGCATATGCATTCACATCTAGGTTGGTCTCGAACGTGGCATTATGTGATTTGTGATGTATCTGAATTACATAAGATAGATAATAGTGCGTAAATGAGGTTTTATATGAAAGCAAATTTTGAAATGTTGATAATTGAAAGGTGATTGCAATATAAAAGAATGATATGGAATTTATAAGTAAAAAGTTTGATTATTGACATGTGTTTGACATATAAAGAAATGGCTAGAAGAATAAAGTTGGAAATGAGTTAAAAACAAAATTAAGATTAAAGTATGTAATCTTTCCTCTACTATTTGAACCTCTTTCTAATAAACTTTATGTTTGGATTTCTAGAAAGAGGAAATATTGTTGGATGGGTAATATGGAAAGATAGTATTTAAATGAAAATAGTACGGTGAATTATTGAATGAGTTGATTGGTATAGATTAAGTGTGATAATTTAAGGTGTGGATATGAAAAGTTAAGGTTTTGTTTAAAAGGAAAAAGAGATGATGTTGGTTAAGTATAAAGAGATATTGGTGTTGTTGTATTGTTATTTTAATGCAAACATGGTGATTTCAATGTTAGCAATGTGATATGTTTGAATATTGTAAAAGCTCATGTAAATGATGGTAATATGTGATATTTAGAGTTTTGGAATGAGCTTAGTAATGGTGAAACATATATGTTTTGATGTTGCTTTGTGGTATATACATATAATATGTTTTAAAGTTGATATTAAGAGAATGAGATGAATAAATTGAAGTTTAAGGAAACTAGTAAGTTGAAAATCTATAGTTTTAATGGAATGTGGATAAAGATCATTTAGATATTGATAGTTTAATGTATTTAATACATGAGATATACGAAATGAATAGTAGTGCACATGAAAGTATTAAGAATTGGGGGATGAGATTGATAGTAGGAAAATTTGGTTTGAAATAAAAGAAAAGAAAAGGAATTGAGCAAATGAAAATGAGTTACTTTAAGTAATTTGATTGGAAAGGATGAAAATGAATATGAAAGATATGTTAAAGGTATTTAAAGATAAATGTGAGAGAGATATCACATTGGAAATGTGATTAAGATCTTTGTGAAATAATATTATAAGTAGAGTGTATATATTTATTGAAGTTAATGAATAACTTAAGTTATGTTAAAAGAATGAGAATGATAATAGTCAAAGCAAAGTGATAAATATTAAATTTGTATAAACTATATGCAAAAGAGAAATTTAATAAATTGCATAATTATGTGTATATAAATAAAGGATATGTAAAAGGAATTTTCGACATGAATGTAATGAATATATGTAAGAAAGGTGGGAAGAGAGTCACATTATGAATATGTGTATATAATATGTTTATTATTTTATACCATTGTATGTTTAATGGTATTAGAAATGAGATTGCATATAGTAGTGGATCTAATAGAGATTAAATTTTCGTAGAATAGATTATGTGATGAAATAGAAAATGATGTGATGAAATAGAAAATGAGAATGGATTTGGGTGATATTGAACAGTGGAATTGTTATGGCAATAACTAAATGAGGCGATCATAAGATGTTTTGGAACTCAAAGTATTTGTGTGTAGAAAAATTTTATGTATAAGTGTATAATAAGAAATTGTAAGAAAAGAGTAATGTATTGAAAAATTTTTAGAAAAGATGGATTGGAAATGGAGTAATGAATAAAACTTGTGTAAGATTTGTATATGATTGAAAGTTGGCGTAGAAAATGTTAAAGATAATATTATTGAACATGAGTTAGGTTAATGATGATCAAATAATCAAAAGCAAACTGTTTTGAGATGAAATTTAAAATGTGTTAACTCTTGGTGTAATAAAAGTTTGGAGAATATATATATATATATATATAATTTTTGTGATACAATCTAGCCTTATAATCGTAAAGGCTGGAAATCAAATAATAGAAGAACAATATTGATTTACAAACCCCAGGCGTGATTGTTAATATATTATGGTAATATGATTTGGTTAGTGTGACTAGTTGATTAGTTTTATTATCTTCAGATTTAGAACTGAGATGATATAACTGTAGTACAGTTTTGGTGAGATTGATAACTATATTTCCAGAAACATGGTTAAAAGATATGATTGGTGAAGTTATATCTTATAATTTCTATGTTTAAAAAAAATTTAATTATAATTATGAGAGGTAACGCAAGGGAAGAGAATTGTGATAAGGTTTTCAGCTATGAATTATGTGATAGAAAAATAATTATATAAATATAGTAATAATATGTGAAGTGAAGAAATAATAAAAGGAAATGATATGATTGAAACATGTCTAGATGATATGATTGAATAATGAGATGTTCAATATAATTGATGATATATGTGTATACTATCTTGATGTGATGAGAAACCATGATTGTTGGCAATGATGTTGGAAATGAATTATAATTGAGGTAGAATGCTTAATTGATTATGAGAAATGAATTGTGAAAAGATAAATGAACGGACTTGTCTGCCTCCTGCAGAACCATGCGGACCCATTGTGTTGGGCAACCGAACTTGGACTACCGATCTGGTTGGGGAAAAGTTCGTTTATGAAGCCATAGTGGTTGGCTATACTGATAAACTTTGAATGAGTATGAGAAATGATAATATAATTATTGAAATAATGAAATGTATATTTATAAGCATGATTCTTATTGATTGAATTTATGAATATTAAAAGATTAGAATGTGAATATAAATTTGACCTAATGAAATTAGGTTATATATATATATATTGTGTGAAATCCAATGATAAATTTCGATAAGTTAACTGTTAGTTTGAATCGAATAAGGTTTAAATGTTAGTATATTGTGATAGATAGATCGATTGATCTGGATTTCGCTAAAGTTGCGAGTCAATATTGAGATTTGATACGTACAGTTGTACTGGGAGTGTAAAATTTAAATAGTAATATGTATGATGTAATATTCTGGCCTATGAATAAACATAAATAAATTGAATTATATCATTTGTTCATGATGAGAAAAAGGGAAATGTTGTTTATCTGTTAAGTAAGTTTAAAGGTATTGTACTAATAATTATATTACGTGAGAAGCAAGCTAAAGAAAGTAAGGATATTGTTATCCATTGAGGTTTGGTAAATGTTTATTTTGAAAGTGATTGTAAGAATGGAATAAACAATGCTAAGATATTAATTAATGATTTTTGAGGTTAAAGTTAAGGAAATATCTCTAAAGAGATAAAGTGATAATCTGACTCTAGTACAAAGATAAAGGTCATTAGAGATGTTATGAGTTATCTTGATTGCTTTGTTGAGAAAGTAATAAGATGCAAAGATATATATATATATATATATATATATTCCTATACAATGATGAATTATGAATTTCAGAGAAGATGAGTATCTCTAAGGGGGAGAGTAGAAGTTATGAGATTTGATGAAATTATAGTGTAAGAATACGATTGTTTTCATATGAAAATTAAAATGGTGATTTGTTTTAAATGGGTTGTTGTGGTGCTGGATAATTTCGAGGACGAAATTATTTAAGGGGGAGAGAATTGTAATATCCCCATATATGCCCTAGAAGTTTTGATTGTACCATAGCATGCTTTGTTCCAATAGCATGCTTTGTTCCCCTTGAAGCTTGGTTGAACCTAAATCCTTGAAGCCTAGTTGGGATAATGATAAATGTGATGATTAAACCAAAGCATTAACTCTGATAATGGAATGGCATGTTAGTGTTTTGTTTGGGCCCGAGTCTGTCTTTGTTGTTAATGTGATATCCAAATGTTGAACTAAATGAGTAATGAGATCTATGGTTGCTTTTGTTAGAAGTGTGTTTCATGATTGATAAATTTGTGAATAAAATAATGTTATGAAGTATGATTTGGTAATATGTGTAATGATATATTGAAAATGAATATGGCTTGAGGAGTTTTGTTGAGATATGAGTTTATGAGAATATAGTATGATGTGTAAAATGTTTATGAATGTGGAATTTGTGAGAATTGTTCTCATGAAGGTTTGGATAGATCATTGAATAGTGATTTGTTAAAATGATGTATATGTATCTGTATATGAGATAGAAATGGTAAGTATAGTTTTGTGAATGTTCTATGTAAATATGTGTATGATTTATGAGATCAGTGGGAATATATGAAGAATGCTTTGAGAAAGGAAAACAGGGTAAGAAAACAATAAAACATGATGCTAAAAGTATAAGGTATGATCTTTATGTAAAGTATATATATTTTATATTTATTTGTATTACTAAGCTCTCGGGCTTAGCGCGGTGGTGTAATCGCGCAGGTGGTTATGTGGTTGATCTGGAAGTCCAGCTGTTATGCCACGAGAAGGGTAAGAGTGTCTCGAGACCAACTAGAAGGTGATGCATACATGTGTGACTTTAATTATGTTGTATTTTTTATAAGAATAATGATTTTTGTAAATGCTCTTTAAATTAATGCAATATTGCTTAAACTTGGATAAAGGTTTTTAATTAGAAACGAAAAGTGACATTCTTATACTTTATATACGTATTGTATGTATACTTGGTATATGTATAGTACTTATATAGAGTATGGGGGTGTTACAAATGTCGCTTGACATAAGGCATGAAAGAGTCATGAGTGGTCCACATATGTTGAAACTTGAATTGTTTAGGAATCTGAGTAGTAGCAGATTGACAAGAGAATAACATAGGAGAATGATCTGAAGTAGTATTACTCAAGTAACTTGTGTTAAACACATCAAAAGTATCGCAAAAAACATCATTAATAAGAATACGATCAAGTTTCTCCCAAACTCTACCATTAGATCTCACACCTGTCCAAGAGAAATCAGACCCCGAGCAAGGAGCTTCAACAAAGCCACAGTCATTTATACAATCAACAAAATCTTGAATATTCAACATATCAGGAATCCCATTACCTTTATATTATGTAGGAGACTTAATAATATTAAAATCCCCCCCAATAATCCAAGGAGAAGAACAAGATCTTGACAAAGTATGAAAAGAATTCCATAAATGTTGGCGAGTAGTTCTAGTATGATAACCATAAACACCAGACAACCAAAATTTCAATCCAGAACCATGACAAATTGCCTCACAAGAGAGAACTTGAGAATAATCCATAAATCCAGACAAAGAAAATTGATGAGCATGCCACATGATCCATATTTTATTATCCTTAGAAGAAACAACCTCTCGAAACCCAAGTTTATTAGCATAGAATTTATTTTTCTTCCTATTAACCAAAGGTTCCAAGCAAATAATCAAGCCAAGCTTATGATTCTTACAAAGACAACGAAAACGATTTATAGAAGATCTAATTCCCCTAGCATTCCAAATAAGCAAATTCATTGGGAAATATGATGCTCTTTAAAAGTTTGGGATAGAATATCACCTTTTGATTTACCTTTTGATTTGCCTTTAGCACCTTTAGGTCTTCCTCTCTTTCGAACTTTCTGAAAACCTTCCGCATCAACAAAAGCATCAGCAATTTTATGGGAGATATCATGTGCCAGATTATCATCAGAATGGAGTGTTTCATACTCCGACATAGTATTATCTTCAGTATTGCTAGTTACAAATTGCATACAAGCATCCTGCTCATTATCCACTTTTGAGCATTGCTCACTGTGAATGTTTACTGGAATGAGCTCTGAACAGATAAGTGCCATTGGCTTCCATTCGATCGATCAAATTTGTAGTGTTAGCCTCAAATTGTTTGACCAAGTTTGGATCCAAATCATCAAGACGGTTGACCAAGTTTGTTGTTCCTAGTTGATCAGCCGAGATTGCAGAATTTTCAATTCGATCAACTGAACCTTTAACATACACATTCTGATGATCAATCTCCTCATTCATTCTTCCTTTTGAACCTGTATCCGTGGCCCTGTTTGCTTCTGTTTCACTTGCAACAATGTGAGTTTCCTCAACTACAGTATGGTGAGATTCATCTTTATGAGCAATATCAATCAAAACCGAAGCAAGTTTAGGATTGTTCTGTTTTGGGACCCAAATTTTTTCCTGAATTTTATCTGTAAAATTAACATCACCATCAGCATTTTCTTTTTTCCCACAATCAGTTGAAGAGTGACCCAGTTTATAGCAATGAGAACAATAGAGAGGCAAATTTTCGTAAAGAACAAATTGAGCAAAACCTGAGACCTCATCTCCAATCCATATTCTGTCAGGCAATTCATCCACTAGATTCACCTCAATACAAACTCGTGCAGCTGAGGGACGAGCCAAGGTAGCAGTTGCTGCATCAACCATCAGAGGGACTCCAATAACAGATGCAATATCCATCAAAGCCAATTTATTAAACAAATGGATGGGCAAGTTAGCAAACGAGACCCACACTGGAAAAATTGGACTATCAGATTGAGGAGAATAATCTACTGTCCATTTGAATACTCTCATCCCATATCCATTGAAAAACCAGTGTTGACGAAGCCAACACCTATGAAAATCTTCTTCCAGTTTAAAATTGATCAGGACGTCACAGTGATTGAGTAATCCCAAAGAAAATTCCCCCTTAAACCCATTAGAAACAAAGTTCTTAATAAGTTGTTTCATACCTGGTCTGCCAGAGGAGAAGTGACCCACCAGTGCGTGCTTGAACGGTTTGGCAAAGCTGGAGATTTCCTCTGCCGAAAATTGGACAGCAGGGAGGCCTCTGTGTTTGAGTTTCTTCTGACCCAAACCATTCCGATTAATTGAAGAGAAAGAACGATCAATAGAGGCCACATCAGAAGAACGTCGCAAAGCTTCGAGAAAAGATCGGGCAACCGGCTCAGGAGGAGCCGTTGCCGTTGCTGAACCAGCCGTAGTTAGGGGGAGAACGAACCCTAGCAGAGCAAATTTTGCGAACCAGCCGTCTATTATTATTATTACTTATTATTATTATTATTATTATTATTATTATTATTACTCCTGCTGCTACTATTAGAACTACTACTACTACTATAGGTCACAGGTATGGTCTATATATTCTAAGTAATAAAACAGGGAAAGAAACAAAGAAAACGAAGAAATCAAAGACAGATCAACAAACGCCCCATAAAAGATTTGCTGGCGATCACGTTAGAGTCAGGTTAGCACGTGACCGTGGGACACTATTTTTTTTTTTTGGTATCCACTATTTTTCTTTTTTTTATGCGGCAAAATGCATGTCAATTTTGAGATTTGGTATCTAAATTTAATGCTACACAAACAAACCAAAACCAGTAATCATGCTTGTAACTTTTAACCCCCACTATCTCACATTATTATATATGCATTATAATTTATTGAATGGTACAATTAATTACCATTTATATTAATTGATACTATCTATAGTGTTGGGCTTATAGACTAAGTCTGATGCTCCAATAGCTCTAGATCGAGCTCTCAAGGAGCAATGAGCCTCGGTATCTAACTCTAAAAAATTGACCGGACTCTTAGTATTTGGAAGACAAATATCTTACATAGTCGTCGTACGACACTGATACCTTCTGAAAATTCGCTATCACATTTAAACTTTGTTCCCATACTCCTTAACTATAAATAGAGGTAAACTCCCATAGGTAAATAATCTTTTTTTTCACTCTCCTGGCTTACTTGTGTGAAGACAGATCTAACTTACTTAGGCATCAGAGTTTCTTCACTGGAGTCCTATCATTTTTCTTTATCTTGCAAGTAAGTGAGCTGACCTTTGATATCTGAATCCGAGCTCATGAGTCTATCAAAATCTATCTATCATCATTAATTAAATTAAATCAATGATAAACAAAACATTTGAGACATTAAGAGCCGTTTAATTATAAAAATTAGTTTTATTTTATTTTTTATTTTTTAAATTTTCTTGTTTTTATGTTTTAACTATTTTAAATAAAAATAAAAAATAGCGTAAAAATAAAATAAAAGTTTTCATTTAGAAAACAACTAAAAATAGTTTTCTAAAACTCAACTATTAGCTAACAAATATAGAAAAATATTTTTTAATTTTATAAATGAAAAATATTTCTACTAAATAACAAATTCTATTTTTCATTTTTTTAGAAAATTTTTTGGAAATATATTTTTTTCTTTTTTACAACTAAACAACTCTTAACACATTTAAAATAGTAATTTAAAATTTAACGATTAATAATTTAAAATTATAACCAAAATACTTTCCTGAGAATTGGCAAGTCTTAGCCTTTAACTGTGTGAGGCGTGTCAGATGATTTTAGGTTTTTGAGCCTAAAATGCACTAAACTGACTTCTAAATAAGACAATGTGTGAAAACTCTAAAAAAAACCTGAAATAGAGTAGAGTCATCTTCATTGTTTTCTTTAATTCCTCGAGGATGTAGAAAACAATCTCTTGAAGATTTTACTAGTCCTTGAAGTCGATCAGTGGACAAATGTGCATTCACAAACTAAAAACATTTAACAAATGTGCATCTAAAGGAACAATAAATAAAATAGAATAAAATAAAATGAACTCCTAAAGACTAAAGTAGATTGATGGACTATTGTACAATTGAAGAACATCCAAAACAAATTTTTGTTAACAAAAAACAATAACTAAAACTTCTAGGGACTTAAATAAATTGAAAATTAAATTGACAATTAAAGAACAATTAAAACAAATTTTATTTGAACAAGACTACAATAATTACAAGAACTACTGAGAAATTGAACAAACCATTGACTTTACGTTTTGATAAATAACATCTCAAAAAGAGCATGTACCTAGAGACTTTGTTGACAATTGGATAAAAAATGAACTCATATAGAAATGGGATACACAAAGACTAAAACTAGAATGCTAATCTAAATGCAATAAGTCAAAATTTAACTAAAGAAAAGATGATTGTTTCTAGTAGGAGTCTTTGGTAGAAATTTGCTAGTGTGTTTTTCTAGGTGCGAATCTTTATTTTTCTCAATTCATAGAGTCTCTTTTTATCCATCTTTCTTTTTACTTTCTTAGGTAGTCGCAGGCTTCATATTCTCCCCATTCTTCATGACTCCAATCTTTTGTTCTTTTTCCTCTCTAGCTAGTGAGTAGATAGTTGTAGCAACTTGTTTGTATCAATCGTGTACCAACTGTCTTCCACGTTTTGCATTTTTTGGGCTCTAATTTCATCAAACATGATTCCTCAATAGGTTGTTCCTTAGTATCTTGTTTCTTTAACTTTCTTTAACAAATTTGATTCCTCATTCCTCGAAGTGTCTGCTTCCTCAACCTTTCATTCGCTGACTCTGGGCTGAGACTAATTGTAATATCCTCATTTGTGGTCTAGAAGTTTTGATTATGTTGTTGTTATTGTTGTTGTTGTTGTTGGTTTAAATTAAGAAAAAGGAAAGTATATGTATATGTGTTTTGGGAAGAAATAGGGTTTAGAGACAAGTTTATATGTTGTATATATGGTGATATATATAACATATAAAATGGTCAAAGAGAGAGAGAGTCAATGCAAGAGGAGATTTTTTTATGTGGAATGGGCAATTACTTAATTGGGCTTATAAGAGACAAAAGCTAAGTTAAATGATGAGGGGTATTTGAGTAATTGCTTGAAATGAAATGCATGGTGGAGATTAAAAGAAGAAAAGGTGTTTGACTTGTGCATTTTCTTCTTTCTTTCTTGAAGTGGCCGGCTCTCCAAAAACCAAAGGGAAAGAGAAGTGTTCTTGATACTAGAATCAAGATTGAAGGGAGAATTGAAGAATCAAGTTGAAGATTTGTGGAATTTCTTCATTTAAGGTAAGAAATCTCTTGTTTTCCTTTGTTAATTTTTAAGTTATGTCTTAGGTGAATTGTGATTTGTTGATGTGATGACTTGGGGTGTTTGATATGTGTTTACAAGTGTTAAAATTGATTGTAAGTTAAAAGATTGACTTGGTGTTGGTTTGGTTGTAAAGATTGTAAGTTTAAGTAGATGTTGAAAGTGAATGATCAAGTGTGAAGTTTGGTTTTAGGGTTTGGAATTGATGAATGATTTAATGTTTGGTTAATGTGAATATTGTGTTAAACATGCAAAATAAGTGTTAATGACTTTGATTACATTCATTTGAATGAGTTTGTGTGGTGTTTAAGGTGTTAGAATGCATTTAGAAGAGTTTGACCAAAAATTTGGGTTTTGTTCTTAAGTGACACGGCCAAAAGGGAAAGTGAGACACGGCCAAGCCAAGAGAATTTGGGCGTGTTGGATTATTGTGATTATGAACCAAAGCAGTAACTCTGAACTCTGAATATCGTATTACATACTTGTTGGGCCCATAGGTGTCAAGGTTACATGAATGTCCTAAATAATGTTATGAGTTAATGAAATGAGATGTTGTTTATTGAGTATGATTGATTAATGTTGAATGTGGAAATATGTTGAAATGTGGTTAACTTTATATTTATGATGTTGATCTTATCAATAACATATGTGGCATTGCATTGCATTAAAGCATACCATTAGCATGTTTTATCTTACTAAGCCCTTGGCTTAGCGCGATAGTGTTTAATCGTGCAGGTGATAGAGTTGATAGAGTTGAACCTGAGGGTTCTTCGAGACCGAGTGAGAGTAGACGTTGAAGTGTTGATTTTGGGAACTTAAAGATCAGAGGAGATTTGCCAATCATGTATAACTCTTTTATGTTTTGTAAAGATTTTGTTTATATTGTAAATATATATGTAATGATAAATATGTACTTAAATGTTTTCATATGTGTAAATATTTTTTAACTTCCGCTGTGTACTACTTAAATGTATTTATATATCTATAATGTATATTGAAAAAGATGATGGTATTATATAAAAATGTTTTGAATGTTGATGAAAAGTCATAGCACTCCTATGTTCGGTGCACATATGCTACATTGTGGTGTTGTAGTGTGTGTGTGTACTGAATGTGGGGGTGTTACAATTGTTTTGGTATCAGAGCCTAGGTTTGAGATTCTCAACCTAGGTAAAATGTAACAAAAAGAATATTTTTACTTAAAAAGTTGGTTTTGAATAAAAATACATGTTTGGGATTGGCAATCTCTGATCTTTAATAAGGTGTGTCCTTTTGTGCTTGCAGTGTTAGGTGTTGATGGATCCTCATTTGAGACAGTCGGTTGAGGGTAGTGAGGAGAGCGTTGCTCCTGATGAGGGAGCTAGGGTTGATAGTGTTGAGGAGGCACCTGCTTCGGTGTCGGGTAGACCAGTTGGAGAGGAGGTTCCGCCAGCCTGGTTTAGACATATGATGAAAGTTATGAGACAAACACCTGTGCAACCACAGCCACCACCCCCTCAGCCCTTAGTTTCTGTGAGGCATTATGACAAACTGAGGAAGTATGGAGCGGAGGATTTCCTTGGTACTATTAACCCTGCTGTAGCCGAGCAGTGGCTCGACAAAGTTCAGAGGATCTTTATTCAGTTGCAAGCCACCCCTGAGGAAAAGTTTGACTATGCAAGATCTTTGCTACAGAAGGACGCCTACGACTGGTGGAAGACAGTGCCACATTCTATGGATGATCCTTCAACACTGTCTTACACTGATTTTCTGAGGGAATTTGAGTTGAAGTATACTCCTAGGGAGCATAAAGACATGAAGAAAATGGAGTTCTTAAGCTTGAAGCAAGACAGCAAGACTGTTACTGAGTATGAAGTTGAGTTTATTCGACTGAGTCAGTATGCTGGGGGTATCATTGCTGATGAGATTGATAGATGTTGGCAATTTGAGGAGGGATTGAGGCCCTCGATCATATGCTTAGTGGCTGGATCCAGATATCAGGATTTCTCACAGCTTGTAGCAGCAGCTCGAAGTGTAGAGCGAGCTCAAGTTATTGCAGCTGCTTCAGAGGAAGAGGTTAGGGTTAGGAGGCCCCAGTTTGAGGCAGGGTCTTCTTCTGTTAAAAGAGGTAAAGGAAGCTTTGTTCCTAGAGTTAGTAGGAGTCAGAGGTTAGCTGGTAGGTCAGTGCAGTTCCAGAGGCAGAGATTTAGACCTGCAGCTTCTGTAGCGAGTGCTCCTACTCCTGGAGTTCAGAGATCCACCTTACCTGTGTGTAACCAGTGTGGTGGAAGACATGGGGGCGTTTGTTGGAGGCATAGTAGATCAGGGGTATGCTTCAGGTGTGGATCACCTGACCACTTTGTGAGAGACTGTCCTGAGAGGCAGGAGCAGATGCCAGTTGATTCTGCTGCTTCTCGAGCTAGTGTGAGGGGAGGCAGAGGAGGCAGAGGTGCCAGCCGAGGAGGTAGACCAGGGTTCAGTTCTAGAGGAGGTGCTACATCCAGGGAGGGTAGACCAGAGGAGGTTGGATCTTCCCAGAGGATGTATGTTATGCAGAGGCAGCCAGATGCATCGGCAGTCATAGCTGGTACTTTTTCTTTATTCAATACTTCAGTACTTGCTTTGATTGATCCGGGTTCCACGCATTCATATATTAGTGCATCTGTTTTGCCTGTATTTGATGTGCATGCTGAGTCCCTAGGATTTGATGTGTTGGTGACAAATCCGTTAGGGCATAGTGTAATTGTTAGTAAAGTGCACCTGGATAGTGCAGTGAGGGTGCAAGGTGAGGAGTTCCTTGGAGACTTGATTGAGATGCCATTTAAGGAATATGATGTGATCTTAGGTATGGATTGGCTATCGCGACATGGAGCTGTGGTGGATTGTAAAAAGAAAACTATTTCTTTGAGAACGGGTGATGGTAGAGATGTAATAGTATCTAATGAGCAGGAACAGCTAGCCTCCTTATTTGTTTCAGCTGTTGCAGCCAGGAGGTTGATTAGAAAGGGGTGTGAAGCCTATCTTGCTCATGTGGTGGATACTAGAGTGAAGGGTTCCCCTATTGATAGCATTGCCATAGTTGCTGAGTTTCCGGATGTGTTTCCAGAGGAGTTGCCAGGGTTGCCTCCTGAGAGAGAGGTGGAGTTCGGTATTGAATTGTTGCCTGGTACCACTCCTATCTCTATTACTCCTTATAGAATGGCACCAGCAGAATTGAGGGAGTTGAAAGTGCAATTACAGGAGTTGTTGGATAAAGGATTCATTCACCCCAGTGTTTCTCCTTGGGGAGCTCCTGTATTATTTGTGAAGAAGAAGGATGGTACTATGAGATTATGCATCGACTATAGGCAATTGAACAAGGTGACCATTAAGAATAAATATCCTTTCCCTAGAATCGATGATCTCTTTGATCAGTTGAAGGGAGCGTCAGTGTTCTCCAAAATTGATCTGAGATCAGGGTACCATCAGCTGAGAGTCAGAGCTGAAGATGTTCCGAAGACCGCTTTTCGAACCAGGTATGGGCATTATGAATTTCTAGTTATGCCTTTTGGTCTGACGAATGCACCTGCAGTTTTTATGGATTTGATGAATAGGGTGTTTAGGCCCTATCTGGATCAGTTTGTAGTGGTCTTCATTGATGATATTCTGGTGTATTCGCGGAATAAAGAGGAACATGACAAGCATCTGCGGATTGTGTTGCAGATTTTGAGAGAAAAGCAGTTATTTGCCAAATTGTCGAAGTGTGAGTTCTGGTTGGATCAAGTAGCTTTTCTCGGACATATTGTTTCTGCAGAAGGCATTAGAGTTGATCCAAGTAAAGTTGAAGCTATTCTGAATTGGAGTCCACCTAAGTCTGTGACAGAGGTTAGAAGTTTTCTGGGTTTGGCAGGCTATTACCGGCGGTTTGTGAAAGGATTTTCTTTGATAGCTACTCCACTCACCAGATTGCTTTGTAAGGGAGTGAGGTTTTTATGGACAGATCAGTGTCAGGCTAGCTTTGAACAGTTGAGAGATATGTTGACTCAAGCGCCTGTTCTTACTTTACCTGTTGAAGGCAAACCATATGTGATCTACAGTGATGCTTCACATAGAGGTTTGGGGTGTGTATTGATGCAGGAAGGGAAAGTTATAGCTTATGCATCTAGACAGTTGAAATCGCATGAGCTTAACTATCCAACCCATGATTTGGAATTGGCTGCCATTGTGTTTGCATTGAAGATTTGGCGCCACTATCTGTTTGGGGAGAAATGTTTCATCTACACTGATCACAAGAGTTTGAAGTATTTGGGTGTCCAGAAAGAACTCAATCTTCGTCAGAGGAGATGGTTAGAATTGATTAAAGACTACGACTGCTTGATTGACTATCATCCAGGTAAAGCAAATGTTATTGCTGATGCCTTGAGTCGGAAGTCTTTAGCTGGTTTAACAGTTTACTCGCTCTCGTTGCTTGTTGAGTTGAGAGCATTGCATGCCAGTTTTGTACCTTGTGTTGATGGTGCATTATTGGCACAGTTGCAATTGAAGCCGGTTTTGTTAGATCAGATCAAAGAAGCTCAGTTGGCTGATAAGAAGATACAGAAGATTGTTTCGGATTGTCAAAGTGGAAAGGGTAGAGATTTTATTGTGAAGAGTGATGGAAGTCTCTGGTTCAAGGGCAGATTGTGTGTACCCGATGATGCTGATTTGAAAAGGGTCATTTTAGAAGAAGCTCATCAGTCAATGTTTGCTATGCATCCGGGTAATACGAAGATGTATCATGATTTGAGACAGCATTATTGGTGGATTGGGTTGAAGAGAGACATTGCTGAGTTTGTGTCGAAATGTCTCACTTGTCAGAAGGTAAAAGCAGAGCATCAGGTTCCAACCGGGTTGCTTCAACCGTTGTCAGTGCCAGAATGGAAGTGGGAAAGAGTGACAATGGACTTTGTGTCTGGATTGCCATTGACACAAAGGAAACATGATGCCATATGGGTGATTGTGGATAGATTGACTAAGACAGCTCATTTCCTTCCGGTGCGGATGGATTACTCTTTGGAGAGGTTGGCTGAGCTGTATATCCATGAGATTGTGAAATTACATGGTGTTCCAACTTCTTTAGTATCTGATCGAGATCCCAGGTTTACTTCAAGATTTTGGAAGAGTTTGCATAGTGCTTTGGGTTCTCGACTGCACTTCAGCACTGCTTTTCATCCACAGACAGATGGACAGTCAGAGAGGGTGATACAGATTCTTGAAGACATGTTGAGAAGCTGTGTCATTGATTTCACTGGAAGTTGGGATAGATTCTTACCTCTTGTGGAGTTTGCATACAACAACAGTCACTAATCTAGCATTGGTATGGCACCATTCGAAGCATTGTATGGCAGACGGTGTAGGACACCTCTTTGTTGGAATGAGCTTGGAGATAATAAGTTGGTTGGTCCTGATTTGATTCAAGAAACTGAAGAAAAAGTAAAGTTGATTCGAGGCAGGTTAAAAGCAGCTTCAGACCGACAGAAGTCTTATGCAGATCTAAAAAGGAGAGACATTCAGTTTGATGTTGGAGATAAGGTGTTTTTGAAAGTATCTCCTTGGAAGAAGATTTTGAGGTTCGGTCAGAAAGGAAAATTGAGTCCTCGTTTCATTGGGCCGTATGATGTGTTAGAAAGAGTTGGGCCAGTGGCGTATCGACTTGCTTTGCCACCTGAGTTGGATCATATTCATAATGTGTTTCATGTTTCTATGTTGAGGAGGTACAGGTCGGATCCATCTCATGTGTTGCCAATTGAATCTATCGAAGTGAGCCCAGATTTGACTTTTGAAGAGGAACCAGTTGCTATTCTGGCACGGGAAGTGAAAGAGTTGAGGAATAAGAGTGTGCCATTGGTGAAAGTTCTATGGAAGAACCATGCAAAAGAAGAAGCGACTTGGGAGAGTGAACAAATCATGCAAGAGCAATATCCTCAACTGTTTCAGAGTTGATATCAGGTAATTTCGAGGACGAAATTTCTTTTTAGAGGGGGAGAATTGTAATATCCTCATTTGTGGTCTAGAAGTTTTGATTATGTTGTTGTTATTGTTGTTGTTGTTGTTGGTTTAAATTGAGAAAAAGGAAAGTATATGTATATGTGTTTTGGGAAGAAATAGGGTTTAGAGACAAGTTTATATGTTGTATATATGGTGATATATATAACATATAAAATGGTCAAAGAGAGAGAGAGTCAATGCAAGAGGAGATTTTTTTATGTGGAATGGGCAATTACTTAATTGGGCTTATAAGAGACAAAAGCTAAGTTAAATGATGAGGGGTATTTGAGTAATTGCTTGAAATGAAATGCATGGTGGAGATTAAAAGAAGAAAAGGTGTTTGACTTGTGCATTTTCTTCTTTCTTTCTTGAAGTGGCCGGCTCTCCAAAAACCAAAGGGAAAGAGAAGTGTTCTTGATACTAGAATCAAGATTGAAGGGAGAATTGAAGAATCAAGTTGAAGATTTGTGGAATTTCTTCATTTAAGGTAAGAAATCTCTTGTTTTCCTTTGTTAATTTTTAAGTTATGTCTTAGGTGAATTGTGATTTGTTGATGTGATGACTTGGGGTGTTTGATATGTGTTTACAAGTGTTAAAATTGATTGTAAGTTAAAAGATTGACTTGGTGTTGGTTTGGTTGTAAAGATTGTAAGTTTAAGTAGATGTTGAAAGTGAATGATCAAGTGTGAAGTTTGGTTTTAGGGTTTGGAATTGATGAATGATTTAATGTTTGGTTAATGTGAATATTGTGTTAAACATGCAAAATAAGTGTTAATGACTTTGATTACATTCATTTGAATGAGTTTGTGTGGTGTTTAAGGTGTTAGAATGCATTTAGAAGAGTTTGACCAAAAATTTGGGTTTTGTTCTTAAGTGACACGGCCAAAAGGGAAAGTGAGACACGGCCAAGCCAAGAGAATTTGGGCGTGTTGGATTGCTTTGTGAAAGACACGGCCGTGTCTAGTGCCCGTGTTAGCTACTGTGATTTGTTGGTTGAGAGACACGGCCACAAGCTTGGCCGTGTCCCTTGCCTGTGTTGCTTACTGTCCAAGTGGGTTGAGTGACACGGCCATAAGCTTGGCCATGTCCCTCAAGTGGCTGCCCGTGTCCCTTAAATGTGTGGGTTAGAGTTTTTATACTTTGTTCTATTTGCATTGTTTTGGTCCTTTTAAGGTAAGTTGGTACCTTAACCTAAACCTAAACACATTTAAACCATGATTGACCTAAACAAATGCATATGGAAGATCTTAAAGCTATGAATGATATAAATTATTCTTTGCTCTAATTGCATTGTTGAGATTGAACAATGTTATGTTATGCATTGTGAATGGTTATGTGTTTCATGAATAATGTATATTGAAATGTTATATCAAAGATGCTATGATGATTCAATTAAGAGGTGAAATGTGATGTAAAGCCATTGTGATGGGCTATGATGATGATATTGAAAGAAAGAAGGCATGTTTGCCTAAATGTGATGAGAATTTGAGAATGGAAATGGTAACTATATAATAAATAAATTGTTTGTTTAATATGTTATTCAATTTCAGAGTTCTGGATTTGGGTGGCATGCCTAAGAAATGATGAAAGGTAACAGTCTTGCCGGGTTGAGGATCTCCTCATATGTGGTGAGTTGATGGTCCAAGAGACTGGGTCTGTTACACTATGAAAATGGTGAATATGAGATATATGATTTGTAACAGTCTTGCCGGGTTGAGGATCTCCTCATATGTGTTGAGTTGATGGTCCAAGAGACTGGGTCTGTTACACTATCCATGGATAGAGATACATGTATATACATTGCCTACGGGCGTGATTATTGTGATTATGAACCAAAGCAGTAACTCTGAACTTTGAATATCGTATTAAATACTTGTTGGGCCCATAGGTGTCAAGGTTACATGAATGTCCTAAATAATGTTATGAGTTAATGAAATGAGATGTTGTTTATTGAGTATGATTGATTAATGTTGAATGTGGAAATATGTTGAAATGTGGTTAACTTTATATTTATGATGTTGATCTTATCAATAACATATGTGGCATTGCATTGCATTAAAGCATACCATTAGCATGTTTTATCTTACTAAGCCCTTGGCTTAGCGCGATAGTGTTTAATCGCGCAGGTGATAGAGTTGATAGAGTTGAACCTGAGGGTTCTTCGAGACCGAGTGAGAGTAGACGTTGAAGTGTTGATTTTGGGAACTTAAAGATCAGAGGAGATTTGCCAATCATGTATAACTCTTTTATGTTTTGTAAAGATTTTGTTTATATTGTAAATATATATGTAATGATAAATATGTACTTAAATGTTTTCATATGTGTAAATATTTTTTAACTTCCGCTGTGTACTACTTAAATGTATTTATATATCTATAATGTATATTGAAAAAGATGATGGTATTATATAAAAATGTTTTGAATGTTGATGAAAAGCCGTAGCACTCCTATGTTCGGTGCACATATGCTACATTGTGGTGTTGTAGTGTGTGTGTGTACTGAATGTGGGGGTGTTACACTAATGTTTTTCTTAGTGCAAATAATTGCTCCCTCACATATCTTTGGTTATGAGGAACTATAAGTATGTATTTCCGGCAGTTCACTGTCCTCAGATTTCAACTCTGATTATGGCACCTTTTCATCCTAAGGTCCAATTTAGTAAATTGGACAAACACTTTTAGAAATAAGAAAAACAAAGAACTAAGTTGCTCTTGAGGAATCCTTTAGTTTTAAATCTATTAATAATTCTAAGATTCAATTTTTTCCATCTTTTGGTAAACCTTATCCAGTAGCATTATGTGTGGATAGTTTCTAGCTTCCCTTACCTAATCCTTTCTCTTCCAAACTTAATGTAAATCCTTTTGAAATTCCATATTCCTCAACTTCTAATCCTTTATCATTTACTATGCTATGGGAATTCAAAAATTGAGGATGTTGTAAGCACTCACCCTTTGTCTGAGATATCTAGCATTCAATTGCTTCCTTGGTCCAATACTTTAGTTGCTTTTAGTCAAAGTGTCTAATACAAACCAAATATTGGCCCACTCACTTCTCCTAAACTGAGCCCAGCATTCTTACTCAGACCCGCTCCTCAGCAAATAATTTCCCAAGGAACTACCTTTGTGATTCCATTCAAAAAGGTTCGCTCGTGCTTAATGTGTAACGATCTTATACCTGATATATGTATTGTACATATATCCCGTACACGTACAATATGTATATAAAATATAGGGATGCCACATTACAGTTTAGTTTAACCCTTCCTTTAGCATTAAAACAATTATATATTTTATAAAAGAGCAATCCACATTATCAAATTATATTCTCTTAAAAGTAACATTTCCAAAACCATTATATTATTACACTATTCATTTTATAAAAGATATACATATACATATTGTTCTTTCCTATATCCATTTCTTATACATTTATACCAATAAGCACAATACAAAATATTAAACTTATACTTGCTTGGATTGCCTTCTAGTTGGTCTCATAGTCTCAGTCTTCTTGTGCCACAAAAATATGACTCTTTGATTAACAATCTACTTACCTGTCGATTCACAAAACCTTGTTAAGCTCGAAAGCTTAGTGGTATATATATATAACTCAACACATACACATTAAATTCACAAACATAAACTCATACACACATAACATTCACATATACACTAATTTATTGGGCCCAACACTTCTATGCAATTATCATATCCAGTTATCACAATATTAATTTCAGGATCCAGCTCTGCTCGGATCCATCTATAATCTCATCTCATGACCTAACGTTTTTCAGATTAAGCCGTATCTCTACTCATGTCAAGACTTAGCTCTGCTCAGGTCTATCAACATATGCAACATAAGACCTAACTCTACTTAGGTACTTCTGTGCACATATAATCAATCTCAACATAACTGGATAGGTAATTATATAGGTTATACACATACATCATCATTTAATATTTCATCATCACATTCACTTTATTCTATACTTTCTAGGTGGTCATCACTTATCATGATCACTCAACATCACCATTTCACAATCATATCACATATGCATGAGCTACATCCACAATGTAACTCATTACACATGCACTTTATCATTTTACATATTCAACACATTTTTATAGTTTTTTACTCTTTACCACATGTTCTATCATCATATATAAAATTCCTAACACAGAGTTAAGAGACGTGGTCATACAAGCCATATGCCATGCCTATGTATCATGAAACAAAGCTGCCAATACCATCGAACCAAGCCCATGGTTGTGGCTTTCAAGGGCCATGCCTGTGGGCTTTGAAACCTAATTGCCATTACCTCAAAACCAACCCTACAGTCATGGCTTACTAGGGCCATTCCCATGGGTTACAAAATGCCTTTGCCCAGCTTAATAAAAATTATGCCACAATGTGGCAACCTTATGCCACGCCCGTGGGTCTAGATTTGCTACTGCCTTTAGAACATTTCTCCCTCAAGCAATCCTACACTCAATGCCATGCTCTTGCTCCTATGATACCACTCTGTGGCATTCCAAATTACACATTTTACATATTTAACTTAATACAACACATATTACATGAAAAGGGTTGATATGTACTAACCTTGGCCAACTTTCCAAGCTTTATTTCAATGAGATTCTACAACTCCTCTTCGTTTGATCTATATTGTCCTAAACACATAATTCAAAAACAATCATCATTATTAATTTATACATATTCACATACCAATTCCATACCAGTTACTCAATTTCCAAACAATTTCCCAAGAATACTTTCATTTATTTCCCTCTCTACTTTTCCCTAATTTCAACTATCTATAATCATTTCCAACATCTAACCATAAATTCATCATCTATACATCAATTTAACATCACAATAACTTATTTCCACAATTGTAACCAATTTAATGCTAAACCCTAATTCCACATATTCAATTACCAAACCCTAACCTTATCCAAACTTGCTCATATCCAAATTATTATCATAGAATCACAGCATATATATTGATATAACATTAAATCAATCCATTATAAGAATTATAATAATCTATGTCAAAACCCCTATTCACACATCACCATCCTATAACCCTAAATTCATCATCTTTGTTCATCTCAAGAAATTAATCAATAATTCACCACATATACATCTTATTAGCTCAATTCCAATCAATTTTTAGCCATTTATATTAACTTTCTCTCACTACCTTAATAAATACCTAATCATTAAGACAAGGAGAACAAGCTTAAGAAGAAAAGTACTATAAAATGGGGTTGTAACATAATGTGTACGAATTTTGTAAGGTCTTTGCAAGAGCCATGCCATTACATACCTTCCCTATAATTACTGCTCCACTTTTCTCATTCTCTTAATCTATTGATCAAACCTTGCTTCCTGTAGCAAATTACTTATTGTCTTTGTCGTTCTCATCGAGAAACTCTTCTATGCCTTCTTCCGTATCCCTTTCTCCATTTGAAAAATCAATGGCTTCTTCTTCTTCTTCCTTAGCCACTCTCAATCAAGAAAACTTGGCTACATTCCATTTAATGCTTTTTCCTTTAAGTTTATTGTGTTGAGGTTTTGTTTTCAGCTAAGATGGCACTCCTCTCCTTGTCATGTTAGCTTTTCATAGATATCAAACATAATCAAAGGCGGCGGAATAAATAAATATAACTCATGAAGACCTACCAAGATCCATGTTTTTTAATTATATCGAAGGAAGGGTTAACTTATCTTACCTCTTACGGCGAAGTTTGATCATTTCTTTTCAACAAATGAATAGATCATCAGGTGTTGCAAGACAAGAACATATCCACATGAATGAATCAAACTCTAAAATAGGCAGCTGTGTGCACTAGCACTCCTTTTATGAAGACTCTCCTTAGAAAATAATTTAAGTCCCTCTGTGTGTTTTTCTCTCAAAAATGTGAATTGATTAACTAACATCAATATAATATATATAGATATATATAGGCTTACTAAGAGATAAGAGAATCTGTTAGGGTTTTTCCTAACCTAAATCGAATTTGATTTTTATAAATTATTCCTAATAATTAATAAATAATATATTCATATATGTATATATGATATATATAATTCTAAATTCTCCAAAATCCTTCTAGAAATAGAATATCTATACATAATTCGAAATTCTCCAAAATCTTTTTGGAAACAGAATATCTATATATATTTATAACTCCATTAGATTTTCTTAACCATTAAGGAAAATAATTATACATCCTCAAACATATATATCTATATATACATTATTATAGAAATAGAACAATTTAATTTCATAATTTTTTCAATAATGCATAAAAGGAATTAAATTAATTATGCATATTTTTAATTCGTTCTCTGTATGCGACCCTATATGTTTACTTAATATTGACAATGGTTTTAAACAATTATTTTGAACCCATAAATCATAAGCAACGTTTAGTAAGACTTTATGACTATCCAAATTAAGTGAAGATCGAAGGCACAACTAACCTTAATTCATAATTATATATTTAGTCCTTTTTGTTACTTGATATCTTTGATCAATCATAAGCCATGAAATATGCCATCCTTATATTGATTGATCAAATTTGCTTGAATCTCAAGAAGACGCACTTAAAAAATAATACTAATAACTCTTATTAATATACTTAATTATGGTCATCCATATTTCTTAGTCTTATTTATCAAGAGGCCTAGAGATATCTCTCTTAGGATATGAGAGGAATAAATTCCATCTAGATCATCTATATTCCTCTCCATGACTCATTAAATGTCCAACAATATTTATTATTAAATCCATTTAAAGATAAAATGGAACTATGCTAAAACACAAAACTCCTCATGTAGGGAACTATAGTGATTTTAGGTCAAAGGATTACATAACATCTTGTGATGAGAAACATTTATGACATTAATATATGTAGTATTCTCATTTTGTGTCTATCTAGTACAATATTCTCTAACATGTACTTATGTTTTGGCTTAATATCTCATATTCATCCTCAAACATTCATATTACTTTAAGATTTTACTATCAAGTCATATTGTGAGCAGAGATTTTTGCCTCCACTCTTAGTGAAATGATTCTTTTGATTTTGATATTGTTAGACTTCAGGTCTTAGAGCACACGGGCCTAAACTCGGAGCACAGGAGTCGCCATCCGAATGGGTCTATAAGATAGAAATGGGTGGATGACTCGATTCCTAAGGAATCCCTAACTCCTACTATGTTCGAAATGTTGGATATGCATGGGAAATGTGAGAATGACCCAACTCCTCCATAGTGCCTGGTTCATTGAAACTAGCATCTTTTTTAGGTCTAAATATTATTGAATTCTTAAACATATTATAAAATTATCCATATTACAAGCAATTGTCAAAATAAAATCAACATCATATTAAATTAAATA
The DNA here is from genome assembly GCA_947685225.1 of Garcia nutans. Taxonomy (NCBI): domain Eukaryota; kingdom Viridiplantae; phylum Streptophyta; class Magnoliopsida; order Malpighiales; family Euphorbiaceae; genus Garcia; species Garcia nutans. Next base: position 4,789,067 of record CANTUV010000003.1, on the reverse strand, counting down.
AATCAAACAAAATGGGCACCCATCCAAAGATGGAAATATGCCCTTATAATATCCCAATATTCATACAAAAAAATAAAATGGGACACCCATTGATTGATGAAAACATGTCCCTTACAATAATTCCAAAGTCCTTAAAATGAAAATTAATGGTGAAATAGATTTGAGATATTAATCCTAGTTCAGGTAAACTTCAACTATCTTTATGGTCTTAACTATACATCCTTATACTTTATCTTCTTTGGTCCTTAGTACTTAAGTGATAATCAAACTTATCATAAATGTCACAACGGTTTAGGGTAGGTTACCGGGGTTCACAAATGAATAAAAAGCAAGATAACATCTCATGAAGGCTCAAAGGGGACAAACTAGTGATTGATGTTAACAAGGTGGATTCTAGTTGTTAACTTACCAAACAATGCCTAGATCATTTCTTCCTTAAATAAGTAGAGTTCAATTTCACCTTGAAAGTTCATCAAAGCATGTTTTAAGATTGACTAAGACCTAGACACTCATAATTATGTAGGAGCCCTCTTTAAGTAAGTATACACAGTTTAATGCTATAGAACAACTCCCTCACCTAGTAAAGTCATTCGAATTATAATTAATAGATACACTAATTTTTGAATATCAAACTAGATTCATCATTGGTTTACCACCAAAATGAGCAAAGATCAACAAAAACATAAATAGTTTATTCACTAAAATGTTAATTGAAAAATAATTATTCCAAAAAATATCAAAGAAAGAAGAAATAAAATAAGCAGCACTCAAGCCTAAGGAAGTTTGTTAAACTGTAGTCGAAAAAGTTTCATCTATTTGGACATATCAGGGGCAAGGATTTCTCTATCATCAATAAGGTTCTGTATGATCTATTTCAAAATGGTCATTGCATCCTCAACCGTAGTTGGCTCAAGCTTGCTTAGTATTACCTTCTCTATAGCAGTTTCTCCATCTATGCCTTAAAAAGATGACAAGATAAAACTTTCCATCAATCCCTCCCCTATCATGAAGGTCGCTGGCGGGGCACTCTTCCAATTTTAGGCAAAGAATTTCTCTTAGTGTTGGGCTTATCGAGCTCAGGTAGCTTACGATTGTTGATCAAATATTGGATCCCGTGCCTTAATTGAATACATTTATCTATCTCTTGCCTTGCATTTGATGTATTTGACACAAGACCTTAGCATCAAAGTTTAATGAAAGTAGATTAGATAAAGGTTGGAGAGCCAATGGCTATAACAACCCTTTTTTCTGTAACTTGTTTAAAACTAAAGACAAAGGTTTCCCCAAATCTGGAATCTGTCTCCTATTTGCTTGACTAGTTGCATTGACTTCCATTGAATTCTGTGTACCCTGACTGTTAGACTAATAATTCCCCCTTTTATTCCTTCTTCTAGAAAAATGGTTCTTCTCTCGTTCCCATTATTCTATCTGTAAGCTAGCTAGAAGAAGATCTTTGAAGTCTTTGATAAGAGCATGAGACATCTATTCACGTAGATTAGGCAGGACATCTTTCACTATCATTCTAATTTGATCAGACTAATGTGGTCTCTTTTTAAGAAGTGCAACCTTTTTCTCCATCTCTTTTCATAATCAACAAATTTCTCATTTTGTTTTTACCTTATCAATTCTACCTCTACCAGAGTTACTTATAATGCAACATTGTACCCATACTACTTGATGAAGGCTTTGTACAACAAATCCCAATCCTTTTGGGTATTTTCCTCTAAGGTGTTGAAACGGTTTTGCACAACAGGATCTAATAAAATCATGAAATACCTTAAAGTTTGAGCTTTAGTAGCTCTAGCAGACAGCATGATAGTTATATACCACTTGACATGCAGATGGGGATTCCTAATTCCATCGAACTTAGCAAAGGAAGTCATCTTGAACTTGAAAGGGACTTCTTCATCTTGCTCAAATAGCTTATGCACCTCTAACACTTCTTCAGCCTTCAGCTTTTTTTCAAACTTCTCCAAATCAACAATAAACTTTTCCACATTGCTTAAATTTATTCATATTTCTCATTATTAATCTCTTTCTCATTTTTACATATTCAATCTAGGCACATTGCCTTATTTTCACTTTTTTTTTTCTCACTTTTCTCATTTTTCACATCTTTCTCATTTTTCTCACTTTTCTCATTTTTATCAATATCAATTCATCACTTTTAACACTAAACAACATGCTTAAACAAATAAAATTACACAATTTAACCACTTTGAAAAATCACTTTTCCAAAACCCTAAATCTCCACTTCCGTTCTCAAACTCCAACCCAACACCACCAAAGCCAATATTTGACTATAAAATACTTGTTTATGAATCAAAACAACTCATTTGGAATCAATTTGCACAATTAAAATTTATGTTTTCAAAACCCCAAAAATCCATAACCCTAAATTCTCTCTCTTCACCATTCTTTAACCAAACTCGATCATCTCTTCAATCTAACCTTAGAATCATTGTTAACTATCCAAAATAATATCATACACACCAATTCCAACAATTATAACATACTACATAAAAATTCAAACTCTCACATAATCTAAATTTCCAAGGAATTCAAAGAAAAGACATGGAAACTTACTAATTTTGGTGAAAATCACCAAAAATCCACTTGAAACTTGTTAATTCCTTCAATTTTTGGAGTATGGAAAAAACAAAATCCTTGGTCTTCAAATATCCATGGAAGCCACGTTCTTGAGAAGAAGAAGAAGAAGATTTTTAGTATTCTTTCATTTTCATCTTTTTTTTAACCACATATATATATATATTAAAATAATTTAATATTTAATTATTTTTTAAATAAATTAAAATTCCTAATTTCCCTCTTCCATTCAAAATTAATTTGTTTTTAAATTATTTTAATAATTTTAAATTTATAAGATTTAATTACCAAAATACCCTTTTCTTTTAAAAAGTGTTGACTTTTATATATGTTATGTATATTTTGCATATATATCATATATATATTCCACTTTTTCATTTAAAATCCCTTCATTTTTCATTTAAAACTATTAATTTAATTTATCCTTTTAAATTATAATTTATTTTATCAAATTTTCTAAAAATTAGAAATTTTCAAAAATTTGGATGTTACAATTCTCTCCCCCTAAAACAAATTTCGTCCCCGAAATTACCTGTCCTCAAGTCGGGAACAAATGGGAAAACTGACTCTGCATCGCCTGCTCACTTTCCCATGTCGCCTCTTCAGTGGCAAGATTCCTCCAAAGGACTTTCAAAGTGGCACCCTCTTATTCCTCAATTCTTTAACCTCTCGTGCCAAAATTGCCATTGGTTCTTCCTCGTAAGTTAGATCTGGACTCACCTCAATGGACTCCACTGATAAGATATGAGATGGGTCAGACCTATATCTTCGAAGCATCGAGACATGGAAAACATTATGTATTCCATCTAACTCAGGCGGCAAAGCTAGTCTATAAGCCACTAGACCAACTCTCTCCAACACCTCATATGGTCCTATGAAACGAGGACCCAACTTCCCTTTGCGGTCAAATCTCAAATTTTTCTTCCACGGAGACACCTTCAGAAACACTTTATCTTCCACACTAAACTCTATGTATCTTCTCTTTAAATCTGAATAAGATTTCTATCGGTCTGAAGCTACTTTCAAACGACCCCGAATCACCTTCACTTTCTCCTCTGTTTCCTTAATCAAATCGGGACCAACCAATTTACGTTCTCCAACTTCATCCCAACACAAAGGTGTTCTGCATCTCCTGCCATATAAAGCCTCTTGAGTCAACATCTCCCTTAGCTGCTCAAAACTCGCCTGACACTGATCTGTCCACATAAATTTAACTCCTTTCCGAAGTAATCTAGTGAGTGGTGTAGCTATTATAGAAAAACCCTTCACAAACCGACGATAATAGCCTGCCAATCCCAAAAAACTTCTAACCTCTGCCACAGTCTTTGGTGGACTCCAATTCAAGATAGCCTCAACTTTACTCGGATCAACTCTAATACCCTCTGTTGAAACCACATGACCAAGAAAAGCTACCTGATCGAGCCAGAACTCACACTTAGATAACTTAGCATACAACTGCTTCTCTCTCAGAGTCTGCAATATGATTCGCAAATGCCTATTATGATCCTCCTCATTATGAGAATACACCAAGATGTCATCAATGAAGACTACCACAAACTGATCCAAAAATGGTCTGAATACCCTGTTCATCAAATCCATAAAAGTTGCTGGTGCATTCGTCAATCCAAAGGGCATCACCAGAAACTCGTAATGCCCATACCTCGTGTGAAAAGCTGTCTTGGGTACATCCACATCTCTAACTCTCAACTGATGGTACCCTGATCTCAGATCAATCTTAGAGAATATTGTTGCTCCCTTCAACTAATCAAAGAGATCATCTATCCAAGGCAAAGGATACTTGTTCTTGATGGTCACCTTATTCAACTGCCTATAATCAATACACAATCTCATGATGCCATCCTTCTTCTTCACAAACAATACAGGAGCTCCCCACGGGGACACACTAGGGCGGATAAACCCTTTATCCAATAACTCTTGCAACTGCACCTTCAACTCTCTCAACTTAGCAGGTGCCATCCGATAAGGGGAATAGAGATAGGAGTGGTACCAGGTAACAAATCGATACCAAACTCCACTTCTCTCTCAGGAGGTGCCCTTGGCAACTCATCAGGGAAAACATCTGGAAACTCGGCAACTGTGGGTAAACTTTCAAGCAGGGATCCCACTACTCTAGTATCTACAACATGAGCAAGATAAGCCTCACATCCCTTCCAAATCATTCTCCCAGTTGAAACAAACATAGATGAAAGATACCTCTGCTCACTAGATACTATAACATCCCTACCATCCCGTGTTCTCAAAGTAACACATTTCTTCTGACAGACTACCACAGCCCCATGCTTGGATAACCAATCCATGCCCAAAATCAGATCATATTCCCTAAAAGGCATCTCAATTAGGTCACCGAGAAACTCCTTATCTTGAACAACAACTGGACTATCTTGGTGCACCCTGCTCACCACAACACTATGCCCTAAAGGATTTGTCACCAAGACATCAAATCCTAGGGACTCAGAATGCAATTCAGACACAGGCGAGATGGATGCACTTATGTATGAATGCGTAGATCCAGGATCTAATAGAGCAAGGACTGAAATACCAAATAAAGAAAATGTACCGGCAATGATAGCTGAAGCATCCGGCTGCCTCTGCATCACATAAACCCACTGAGATGGCCTTGCCTCTGGATGTAGAGCCTCCTCTCTGACTAAACCAAGGGCAACCACTTCTACTAAAACCTCTGCCACCACGACCCCCTTTGACACTGGGTCGAGAAGATGCAGTATCTGCCTGCCTAACCTTTGGTGGCTCGGGATAATCTTTGATAAAATGGTCTAATGACCCATATCTAAAACACACTCCCAAAGCATCTCTCCACTAGCAGACACCTCCATGTACTCTACCACAGTGAACGCAAGTAGGTGGAGTAGGTCTCTGAGCCACCGGGGTCGGAGCGCTAGTCACTGAAATTGCAGGTCTCTGTCTCTATCTCTTCTACTGTATTGACCTACCAAACTACCCCTGACTCCTACTAAACCTCTGAAAATGTCCCCCTCGGCCTCTCTTAACTGATGAAGACCCTGCCTCACTCTGGGGTCTCCTAACTCTAGTTTTCTCAACCCTGGCAGCTGCTGCAAGACTCTGCGCCCTCTCAACACTCCTGGCAGCTACAACTAACTAGGAGAAATCCTGATACTGAGAGCCTGCGATGATGCACATGATAGAGGGTCTCAGTCCCTCCTCAAACCTCCTGCACCTGTCAAACTCGTCAGAAATGATCCCACTAGCATAGTGACTCAACCGGATAAACTCGATCTCATACTCTGTCAATGTCTTGGTATCCTATCGCAGACTCAGGAATTCCATCTTCTTTGCATCTTTATACTCTCGCAGAGTATACTTCTGCTCAAATTCCCATAGGAAATCATCATAGGTCAGGACTGGTGGATCATCCAGAGCATGTGGAACCGTCTTCCACCAATCTTATGCATCTCTCTGCAGAAGAGATATGGCATAATCAAACTTTTCTTCTGGACTAGCCTATAACTGAATAAATATCCTCTGAACCCGGTCTAGCCACTGCTCTGCTACAGCAGGGTTAGTAGTACCAACAAAGTCCTCAGCCCCATACTTTCTCAGTTTGTCATACTACTGTGAGCTGGAATTTTTGTCCCCACTCCCGGTGGAATGGTTCTTGTGACTTCGGCACTGTTTAGGCTCGGGGCCTTAGAGAACACAGACCTAAGTCCAGAGAAAATGGAGTTGCCACCTGGACGGGCCGAAAAAAAGAAAGGGGTGGATGACTCGATTTCTAAGGAATCTCCAACCCCCTAATGGGTTCGGAAAGTTGGGTACGTGTGGGGAAGGTGAGAAATGGCCCAGCACCCCCACAACGCCCGGTTCATTGGAACCGGTCTCCTTTACATGTCTTAATATTATAAAATTATTAAATATAACAATATTATCCATACTACACACAATAAAAAGAAAGCGTCATTATATTAAAATCAAAGCAATGTCCAAACAAATCAAAACAAATAAATGGACACCCATCCGAAGATGGAAACATGTCCTTACATCACATGCCTAGATAGGACACCCACCAAAAGGTAGAAACATGCCCTTTACATAGGTTCTAAAATAGAAAAGCAAATTAAATTACATGATGTTTAACTAATGAGGTATCCACCAAGTGGAAACATACGTTGTAACACCCCGATACTCCATATAAGTACTATACATACACCCGGTATACATACAGTAAGTATATAAAGTATAAGGATGTCACTTTTCGTTCCATTTTTAAAACCTTTAACAGAGTTCAAACCACAATACATAAATTTAAAGAACATTTACGAAATCATTATACTTTTAATGATATTACATATATATATCATAATCTTATCTTTATCAAAACTTCATTGATACATATAAATATACTTTTGTCAGAAATACATCATAATTAAAAATTATACATGTATGCATCACCCTCTAGTTGGTCTCGACAAACTCTTACTCTTCTCGTGGCATAACGAAAGACTTCATATCTTCCACCTTGTCACCTGCGCGATTACACATCCGCGCTAAGCCCGGGAGCTTAGTAGTACAAATATAACATATAAACATACATTATAGAAATTCTAACATATAATGAAATATCACTTCCATGTACCATTAGTTTCTTATCATGTTTTTCCTTTTGAATTGCACATTCCATATATCTCGACTAATTTCATATATTATATACATATCATTATCACCAACCACAATCCATCATTAATACTCACAATCAACATATCAATATACACATTACACGTCGTACTTCATAACATTGTTTTATTCATAATTCACTAATCATAAATCACATTTCCAACAAAGACAACCATAGATCTCATTATTCATTTATTTCAACATTTGTATATCATATTAACAACAAAGACAGACTCGGGCCCAAAAGACACTAATATGCCATTCGACTTTCAGAGTTAATGCTTTGGTTTTATTATCACATTATCATTATCATTATCCCAACTAGTCTTCAAGGATTTAGGTTCAACCAAGCTTCAAGGGGAACAAAGCATGCTAAGTCTCAACCCAACTTGGCTTCAAGAACCAACCCAACCTAGCTTCAAGGGTTGTAACATCTCAATTAGGCTTCAAGGACTAGACCAAACCAAGCTTCAAGGGGAGTAAAACATGTTAAACTTCTACCCAACTTGGCTTCAAGGATCAAGCCCAACCTAACTTCAAGAGATTGTTACTATCATTAGGCATGCCACCAACAACAAACTATGAAAATGGAATAACACATTAGCTACACAATTCATTTATTATTTCATTATCATTTCCATTCTCAATTGAATCATCATAGCCAATCACAATGGCTTCACATCACATTATATCTCAGAACATTAGTTCCACATCTCTTGATGTCTCACTTCACATTACACACTTCATCATTCAAGCATACATAATCAATTTCATTGCACATGTATCTCAAATTCATCGTTATATAAACAACATATCCATTTATTTCATTTCAATCATTATTAAAACATTTATCATAACAAATTGCATTACACATACCTTTTTGGATGATCCTTATAGCTTTCACACTATACAAATAACAACATTAGTCACATTGTATTAATAATTTAGTAATTTACTTAAGATTGTTTATATAGTGTCATATGCATCATCATATGTATGTTCAATGTCAACAAAGCAAGAAGAGCAAAAGACACTCACAGTAGCGAACACACTCAAGGGACACGGCCAAGCTTGTGGCCGTGTCTCTCAACACAAATTGGCAATGGCAGACATGGGCAAGGGACACGGCCGTGTCTCTCCAAAAATCATCCAACACGGCCACATTTTCATAGACTTGGCCATGTCTCTCAAAAATCCTTTAGCTTGGCCGTGTCTCTTCCTTGGTTTGGCCGTGTCTCTCATGTATACAAACCCTAAATATGGCCAACTCTCTTTTGATTGAATAAAAATACATTATGCACAATACAACCTCATTCAAATGGATGTAATCAATGTTATTAACACATATTCATCACAATATTCACATTAACACTATATCAACCATACAATCAATCACTTACCACATCAAACCCTAAACCAACATCAATCTTCTTCTTTCAATATCAACATCCACTTAACTTACCATCTTCAAACAAAACCAACACCAATTTAACCTTTTTAACTTACAATCCATTTCAACACTTATAAACACATCTCAAACACACCAATTCATAATACCAACAAATCACAACTCATCTCAAACACAACTTCAACAATAACAAAGGAAAACAAGAAAGTACTTACCTCAATTGAAGAAATTTCACAAATCTCCAACTTAATCCTTTGATTCTCCCTTCAATTTGATGTCTAGAACTTAGAACACCTCTCTTGCTCTCTCTTTCCTTTGGTAGCCGGCCACACCCATGAGAAGAAAAGAAAATGAAAACAAGTCAAACTTCTTTTCTTCTTTAAATCTCCACCAAGCAATTCTAACCAAGTAATTACCTAAATGCCCTCATCCATTTAACTTAGCTTCTTTAACTTATATGCCCATTTAAGTAATTTCACATATCACAAATAAAATATCTTCTTCCCTTGACTCCTCATTTGACCAACATATATGTTATATATATTACCATATACCCAACATATACACTTTCTCTCTACACATTACTTTCCCTTTCTAAACAATACCTAAACATTCTATTTTCAATTTCTTTTCTTATCAACATAACATATACACATAATTCAAACAAACAACAATTATATCCAAACTTCTAGGGCACACATTGGGATATTACAATTCTATCCCCCTTAAATAATTTCGTCCTCGAAATTATCAGTACCGTAACAATTCATTCTTAACAAAATACTATTTTAACTTCCATATGAAGTTAATCATATGCTTAAGTTATTATGTCATCAAATCATATAACTTCAACTCTCCCCTGTAGAATCAACAATCTTCTCAAAATTCCACAACTCATCATTCTATACGTTTATATATCTTATTACTTCCTTGATCAAACATTCAAAAGAACTCATTACATTTCCTATTAATGACTTTATACAAGAATCAAATCATACTATAGTACATTTATACTTCATTCAATCTTTATATTTAATACATATTGTTCCATAATCTCTTTGTAATTACCCTCTTAACTTTAACCTTAAAAATCATTAGTTTATATCTTAGCATTAATTATCCCGTCATTACAATCACTGTCTAAATAGACATTTATCAAACCTCAATGAATAACAAGATCCTTATTTTTCATAAGTGGAGTTATTTCCTTAGCATGCTTTTCACCTAACTTACATATTAATACATTACCTTTCAACTTATTTTATAAATAACCAATCTTTTCCCTTTTTATCATGATTTATAACTACTATAACTCCATTCATTCATGTCCAATCACACTTTAAAATTTTACATCATATACATTATCATGTAAATAATTATACTCTTAGTACAACTATACACATTAAATCTCGCTAATGATTCATAATCTTAGCCAAATCCATATCAATTGATCTATCTGTCACAATATGCCCACGTTCCAATCTTGTTCAATTCCATCCAACGACTAAGTTATTTAAACTTATCATGAAATTTCACAATATTCATATATGTATATATAAAACCTAATTCCATTAGGGCAAACTTATATACAATTCCTGATCTCTTCCGATTCATATGCAGCCAAATTATCATGATAACAAATCACTTCAAATTATCTTAGTATAATTCCCACCAATTCTCATAAAAATTTTATACCATATTTACTATCTATAGCTCATTCATTTAAACCTCAAGTTCATTCATTTATTCATTACATACCATAAACATATTCAGTATAACTTTCAGTCATATTTTATAATTTCTCCCTTTATCTTCATAATTATAACCAAATTCTTAACATAAAATGTTAAGGTACAACTTCATCCATCATAACTTTTAATTCTACTTCTCAAACAAAATTTTCAATCTCACCAAATCTGTATTACAATCATTTTATCTAAGACCCAAATCTATGGATAACAAAATTAACCGATCAAATATACTGAACAAAACACATGGCTTAAGAGATTAATATTCAAGCCTGGAACTTTCAAATCAATACTGTTCTTTTTATAATTTTATTCTTAATCTTTACAAATACAAGGCTAAGATGTATCTCAAAAATTACATATTCCTTCTTTCCATTTTTGCTATATCAGAAGTTAATACATTCCAACTCCTTTTCAAACCAATTTGCACTCGATTATATGATCTTTATCAACTTAATTCATGTTTTAACAATATTACTATATACATATTCAATCATATACAGTTCCCATACAATTTCTATTCATCACTTCATTTCTAATCCATTTACAATCTCTTATAATGTATAATTATATTGAACTTTCCATCTGTGAATACTTTGAGACTCTAAATATCATATAATCATCAAGTTCAATACTCACTATAACAATTTTCACTGTCCAATATTACTCAAGTCCATTCTCACTTCCATCACATAATCCATCTAGCTTTACACAGTTCAAGACCTAATCCCTCTTAGATCCACTAATACATACAACATCGTTTCCATATCACTAATTTTATAATTATACCACATACATATTTATAGGTCACCTTCATAATGTGATTCACATTTTTTTTTATATCATAATTTCATTCATATTGGAAAACTCAGTTCACATATCATATACATGTATACACTTAATTATATGCTCTTATTTAATTTTCCTTTTTCATACATTCAATACACATTTAATGTTTATCACTTTCTTTTAAACACTATCATTTTCATTCTTCCAATATGATGTAAAGTATTTATTCACACAACACACATATATATATATTCTGACTATAATAACACTTCACATCCATCTTAGTCACATTCCCAATGTGACATCTCTTTCACTTTTGTCTTTAAAAGCATTTAATATACTTCCATATCCATTTTTACCCTTTGCAGTAAAATGACTTAAAATAGCTCATTTTCATTTGTTTATCCACTTCCCTTTTTACTTCAAAACAATTACTCAATTCATAATATTTTCATGTGCAATATTAGTCATTTCACCTAGCTCATGTATTGATTATACATTTAACCATCAATATCCAAATAATTTTTTTTTATCAAATTCCACTAAAACTTTAACTTTTCAACTTACTACTTTGCTTAAACTCCAATTTGCCAAACTCATCTTTTCTTAATATCACTTTAAAACATCTTATGTATATATATCACAAAGCAATATCAAAACATATAATTTTTACAATTATCAAGCTCATTTCAAAAATCTCAAATATCACATATTACCACCATTACCATGAGCTTTCACAATATTTAAGCATCTCACATTTCTAACATTGAATTCACAATGTTTGCATTAAAATAACAATACCAATTTATATTCTTACTTAACCAATATCATCTCTTTTTCCTTTAAACAAAACCTTAACTTTATATATATAGATATATTCCAAACTTTAAATAATCACACTATATCTACACTAATCAACTCATTCAATATCACACCATACTCTTCTCATTTTAATAACATAACTTTCAATATTAACAATTCAACAATATTTCCTCTGTCTAGCCGACCCAACATAAACTTTATTATAAATAGGTTCAAAGTATAGAGGAAAGAGTACATATTTTAATCTTGATTTTGTTTCCAACTCATTTTCAACTTTATTCTCCTTTTCATTTCTTTATATTACAACCACATCTCAATAAACAATATTTCAATATTTGCTTACCTTAAGTAAACTCCCATTATTTATTTTATCAATTAAGCTTATATTAAGTTTCCCATATCATTTCTTTCTTTGGCTTTACTTTCATGTAAAACATCATTCACACACTAGCATCCATCTCATATAGCATAAATATTCTACAATTCATATAATGCCACATCCGAGACCAACCTAGATGTCAATGCATATGCATGTATTACAAATTTCATTTCAAAACTTTTCCTTTTTACTTCTATTTAAACTTTTCAAAACTTTTTCTTTTTAATTTCACTTAGGCCGAGAATCTCGAACCTAAGCTCTGATACCAAAATACTTGTAACACCCCGATACTCCATATAAGTACTATACATACACCCGGTATACATACAGTAAGTATATAAAGTATAAGGATGTCACTTTTCGTTCCATTTTTAAAACCTTTAACAGAGTTCAAACCACAATACATAAATTTAAAGAACATTTACGAAATCATTATACTTTTAATGATATTACATATATATATCATTATCTTATCTTTATCAAAACTTCATTGATACATATAAATATACTTTTGTCAGAAATACATCATAATTAAAAATTATACATGTATGCATCACCCTCTAGTTGGTCTCGACAAACTCTTACTCTTCTCGTGGCATAATGAAAGACTTCATATCTTCCACCTTGTCACCTGCGCGATTACACATCCGCGCTAAGCCCGGGAGCTTAGTAGTACAAATATAACATATAAACATACATTATAGAAATTCTAACATATAATGAAATATCACTTCCATGTACCATTAGTTTCTTATCATGTTTTTCCTTTTGAATTGCACATTCCATATATCTCGACAAATTTCATATATTATATACATATCATTATCACCAACCACAATCCATCATTAATACTCACAATCAACATATCAATATACACATTACACGTCGTACTTCATAACATTGTTTTATTCATAATTCACTAATCATAAATCACATTTCCAACAAAGTCAACCATAGATCTCATTATTCATTTATTTCAACATTTGTATATCATATTAACAACAAAGACAGACTCGGGCCCAAAAGACACTAATATGCCATTCGACTTTCAGAGTTAATGCTTTGGTTTTATTATCACATTATCATTATCATTATCCCTACTAGGCTTCAAGGATTTAGGTTCAACCAAGCTTCAAGGGGAACAAAGCATGCTAAGTCTCAACCCAACTTGGCTTCAAGAACCAACCCAACCTAGCTTCAAGGGTTGTAACATCTCAATTAGGCTTCAAGGACTAGACCCAACGAAGCTTCAAGGGGAGTAAAACATGTTAAACTTCTACCCAACTTGGCTTCAAGGATCAAGCCCAACCTAACTTCAAGAGATTGTTACTATCATTAGGCATGCCACCAACAACAAACTCTGAAAATGGAATAACACATTAGCTACACAATTCATTTATTATTTCATTATCATTTCCATTCTCAATTGAATCATCATAGCCAATCACAATGGCTTCACATCACATTATATCTCAGAACATTAGTTCCACATCTCTTGATGTCTCAATTTACATTACACACTTCATCATTCAAGCATACATAATCAATTTCATTGCACATGTATCTCAAATTCATCGTTATATAAACAACATATCCATTTATTTCATTTCAATCATTATTAAAACATTTCTCATAACAAATTGCATTACACATACCTTTTTGGATGATCCTTATAGCTTTCACACTATACAAATAACAACATTAGTCACATTGTATTAATAATTTAGTAATTTACTTAACATTGTTTATATAGTGTCATATGCATCATCATATGTATGTTCAATCTCAACAAAGCAAGAAGAGCAAAAGGCACTCACAGTAGCCAACACACTCAAGGGACACGGCCAAGCTTGTGGCCATGTCTCTCAACACAAATTGGCAGTGGCAGACATGGGCAAGGGACACGGTCGTGTCTCTCCAAAAATCATCAAACACGGCCACATTTTCATAGACTTGGCTGTGTCTCTCAAAAATCCTTTAGTTTGGCCGTGTCTCTTCCTTGGTTTGGTCGTGTCTCTCATGTATACAAACCCTAAATATGGCCAACTCTCTTTTGATTGAATAAAAATACATTATGCACAATACAACCTCATTCAAATGGATGTAATCAATGTTATTAACACATATTCATCACAATATTCACATTAACACTATATCAACCATACAATCAATCACTTACCACATCAAACCCTAAACCAACATCAATCTTCTTCTTTCAATATCAACATCCACTTAACTTACCATCTTCAAACAAAACCAACACCAATTTAACCTTTTTAACTTACAATCCATTTCAACACTTATAAACACATCTCAAACACACCAATTCATAATACCAACAAATCACAACTCATCTCAAACACAACTTCAACAATAACAAAGGAAAACAAGAAAGTACTTACCTCAATTGAAGAAATTTCACAAATCTCCAACATAATCCTTTGATTCTCCCTTCAATTTGATGTCTAGAACTTAGAACACCTCTCTTGCTCTCTCTTTCCTTTGGTAGCCGGCCACACCCATGAGAAGAAAAGAAAATGAAAACAAGTCAAACTTCTTTTCATCTTTAAATCTCCACCAAGCAATTCTAACCAAGCAATTACCTAAATGCGCTCATCCATTTAACTTTTCTTCTTTAACTTATATGCCCATTTATGTAATTTCACATATCACAAATAAAATATCTTCTTCCCTTGACTCCTCATTTGACCAACATATATGTTATATATATTACCATATACCCAACATATACACTTTCTCTCTACACATTACTTTCCCTTTCTAAACAATACCTAAACATTCTCTTTTCAATTTCTTTTCTTATCAACATAACATATACACATAATTTAAACAAACAACAATTATATCCAAACTTCTAGGGCACACATTGGGATATTACAATTCTATCCCCCTTAAATAATTTCATCCTCGAAATTATCAGTACCGTAACAATTCATTCTTAACAAAATACTATTTTAACTTCCATATGAAGTTAATCATATGCTTAAGTTATTATGTCATCAAATCATATAACTTCAACTCTCTCCTGTAGAATCAACAATCTTCTCAAAATTCCATAACTCATCATTCTATACGTTTATATATCTTATTACTTCCTTGATCAAACATTCAAAAGAACTCATTACATTTCCTATTAATGACTTTATACAAGAATCAAATCATACTATAGTACATTTATACTTCATTCAATCTTTATATTTAATACATATTGTTCCATCATCTCTTTGTAATTACCCTCTTAACTTTAACCTTAAAAATCATTAGTTTATATCTTAGCATTAATTATCCCGTCATTACAATTACTGTCTAAATAGACATTTATCAAACCTCAATGAATAACAAGATCCTTATTTTTCATAAGTGGAGTGATTTCCTTAGCATGCTTTTCACCTAACTTACATATTAATACATTACCTTTCAACTTATTTTATAAATAACCAATCTTTTCCCTTTTTATCATGATTTATAACTACTATAACTCCATTCATTCATGTCCAATCACACTTTAAAATTTTACATCATATACATTATCATGTAAATAATTATACTCTTAGTACAACTATACACATTAAATCTCGCTAATGATTCATAATCTTAACCAAATCCATATCAATTGATCTATCTGTCACAATATGCCCACGTTCCAATCTTGTTCAATTCCATCTAACGACTAAGTTATTTAAACTTATCATGAAATTTCACAATATTCATATATGTATATATAAAACCTAATTCCATTAGGGCAAACTTATATACAATTCCTGATCTCTTCCGATTCATATGCAGCCAAATTATCATGATAACAAATCACTTCAAATTATCTTAGTACAATTCCCACCAATTCTCATAAAAATTTTATACCATATTTACTATCTATAGCTCATTCATTTAAACCTCAAGTTCATTCATTTATTCATTACATACCATAAACATATTCAGTATAACTTTCAGTCATATTTTATAATTTCTCCCTTTATCTTCATAATTATAACCAAATTCTTAACATAAAATGTTAAGGTACAACTTCATCCATCATAACTTTTAATTCTACTTCTCAAACAAAATTTTCAATCTCACCAAATCTGTATTACAATCATTTTATCTAAGACCCAAATCTATGGATAACAAAATTAACCGATCAAATATACTGAACAAAACACATGGCTTAAGAGATTAATATTCAAGCCTGGAACTTTCAAATCAATACTGTTCTTTTTATAATTTTATTCTTAATCTTTACAAATACAAGGCTAAGATGTATCTCAAAAATTACATATTCCTTCTTTCCATTTTTGCTATATCAGAAGTTAATACATTCCAACTCCGTTTCAAACCAATTTGCACTCGATTATATGATCTTTATCAACTTAATTCATGTTTTAACAATATTACTATATACATATTCAATCATATACAGTTCCCATACAATTTCTATTCATCACTTCATTTCTAATCCATTTACAATCTCTTATAATGTATAATTATATTGAACTTTCCATCTGTGAATACTTTGAGACTCTAAATATCATATAATCATCAAGTTCAATACTCACTATAACAATTTTCACTGTCCAATATTACTCAAGTCCATTCTCACTTCCATCATATAATCCATCTAGCTTTACACAGTTCAAGACCTAATCCCTCTTAGATCCACTAATACATACAACATCGTTTCCATATCACTAATTTTATAATTATACCACATACATATTTATAGGTCACCTTCATAATGTGATTCACATTTTTTTTATATCATAATTTCATTCATATTGGAAAACTCAGTTCACATATCATATACATGTATACACTTAATTATATGCTCTTATTTAATTTTCCTTTTTCATACATTCAATACACATTTAATGTTTATCACTTTCTTTTAAACACTATCATTTTCATTCTTCCAATATGATGTAAAGTATTTATTCACACAACACACATATATATATATTCTGACTATAATAACACTTCACATCCATCTTAGTCACATTCCCAATGTGACATCTCTTTCACTTTTGTCTTTAAAAGCATTTAATATACTTCCATATCCATTTTTACCCTTTGCAGTAAAATGACTTAAAATAGCTCATTTTCATTTGTTTATCCACTTCCCTTTTTACTTCAAAACAATTACTCAATTCATAATATTTTCATGTGCAATATTAGTCATTTCACCTAGCTCATGTATTGATTATACATTTAACCATCAATATCCAAATAATTTTTTTTATCAAATTCCACTAAAACTTTAACTTTTCAACTTACTACTTTGCTTAAACTCCAATTTGCCAAACTCATCTTTTCTTAATATCACTTTAAAACATCTTATGTATATATATCACAAAGCAATATCAAAACATATAATTTTTACAATTATCAAGCTCATTTCAAAAATCTCAAATATCACATATTACCACTATTACCATGAGCTTTCACAATATTTAAGCATCTCACATTTCAAACATTGAATTCACAATGTTTGCATTAAAATAACAATACCAATTTATATTCTTACTTGACCAATATCATCTCTTTTTCCTTTAAACAAAACCTTAACTTTATATATATATAGATATATTCCAAACTTTAAATAATCACACTATATCTACACTAATCAACTCATTCAATATCACACCATACTCTTCTCATTTTAATAACATAACTTTCAATATTAACAATTCAACAATATTTCCTCTGTCTAGCCGACCCAACATAAACTTTATTATAAATAGGTTCAAAGTATAGAGGAAAGAGTACATATTTTAATCTTGATTTTGTTTCCAACTCATTTTCAACTTTATTCTCCTTTTCATTTCTTTATATTACAACCACATCTCAATAAACAATATTTCAATATTTGCTTACCTTAAGTAAACTCCCATTATTTATTTTATCAATTAAGCTTATATTAAGTTTCCCATATCATTTCTTTCTCTGGCTTTACTTTCATGTAAAACATCATTCACACACTAGCATCCATCTCATATAGCATAAATATTCTACAATTCATATAATGCCACATCCGAGACCAACCTAGATGTCAATGCATATGCATGTATTACAAATTTCATTTCAAAACTTTTCCTTTTTACTTCTATTTAAACTTTTCAAAACTTTTTCTTTTTAATTTCACTTAGGCCGAGAATCTCGAACCTAAGCTCTGATACCAAAATACTTGTAACACCCCGATACTCCATATAAGTACTATACATACACCCGGTATACATACAGTAAGTATATAAAGTATAAGGATGTCACTTTTCGTTCCATTTTTAAAACCTTTAACAGAGTTCAAACCACAATACATAAATTTAAAGAACATTTACGAAATCATTATACTTTTAATGATATTACATATATATATCATTATCTTATCTTTATCAAAACTTCATTGATACGTATAAATATACTTTTGTCAGAAATACATCATAATTAAAAATTATACATGTATGCATCACCCTCTAGTTGGTCTCAACAAACTCTTACTCTTCTCGTGGCATAATGAAAGACTTCATATCTTCCACCTTGTCACCTGCGCGATTACACATCCGCGCTAAACCCGGGAGCTTAGTAGTACAAATATAACATATAAACATACATTATAGAAATTCTAACATATAATGAAATATCACTTCCGTGTACCATTAGTTTCTTATCATATTTTTCCTTTTGAATTGCACATTCCATATATCTCGACTAATTTCATATATTATATACATATCATTATCACCAACCACAATCCATCATTAATACTCACAATCAACATATCAATATACACATTACACGTCGTACTTCATAACATTGTTTTATTCATAATTCACTAATCATAAATCACATTTCCAACAAAGTCAACCATAGATCTCATTATTCATTTATTTCAACATTTGTATATCATATTAACAACAAAGACAAACTCGGGCCCAAAAGACACTAATATGCCATTCGACTTTCAGAGTTAATGCTTTGGTTTTATTATCACATTATCATTATCATTATCCCTACTAGGCTTCAAGGATTTAGGTTCAACCAAGCTTCAAGGGGAACAAAGCATGCTAAGTCTCAACCCAACTTGGCTTCAAGAACCAACCCAACCTAGCTTTAAGGGTTGTAACATCTCAATTAGGCTTCAAGGACTAGACCCAACCAAGCTTCAAGGGGAGTAAAACATGTTAAACTTCTACCCAACTTGGCTTCAAGGATCAAGCCCAACCTAACTTCAAGAGATTGTTACTATCATTAGGCATGCCACCAACAACAAACTCTGAAAACGGAATAACACATTAGCTACACAATTCATTTATTATTTCATTATCATTTCCATTCTCAATTGAATCATCATAGCCAATCACAATGGCTTCACATCACATTATATCTCAGAACATTAGTTCCACATCTCTTGATGTCTCAATTCACATTACACACTTCATCATTCAAGCATACATAATCAATTTCATTGCACATGTATCTCAAATTCATCGTTATATAAACAACATATCCATTTATTTCATTTCAATCATTATTAAAACATTTATCATAACAAATTGCATTACACATACCTTTTTGGATGATCCTTATAGCTTTCACACTATACAAATAACAACATTAGTCACATTGTATTAATAATTTAGTAATTTACTTAACATTGTTTATATAGTGTCATATGCATCATCATATGTATGTTCAATCTCAACAAAGCAAGAAGAGCAAAAGACACTCACAGTAGCCAACACACTCAAGGGACACGGCCAAGCTTGTGGCCGTGTCTCTCAACACAAATTGGCAGTGGCAGAAATGGGCAAGGGACATGGCCGTGTCTCTCCAAAAATCATCCAACACGGCCACATTTTCATAGACTTGGCCGTGTCTCTCAAAAATCCTTTAGTTTGGCCGTGTCTCTTCCTTGGTTTGGCCGTGTCTCTCATGTATACAAACCCTAAATATGGCCAACTCTCTTTTGATTGAATAAAAATACATTATGCACAATACAACCTCATTCAAATGGACGTAATCAATGTTATTAACACATATTCATCACAATATTCACATTAACACTATATCAACCATACAATCAATCACTTACCACATCAAACCCTAAACCAACATCAATCTTCTTCTTTCAATATCAACATCCACTTAACTTACCATCTTCAAACAAAACCAACACCAATTTAACCTTTTTAACTTACAATCCATTTCAACACTTATAAACACATCTCAAACACACCAATTCATAATACCAACAAATCACAACTCATCTCAAACACAACTTCAACAATAACAAAGGAAAACAAGAAAGTACTTACCTCAATTGAAGAAATTTCACAAATCTCCAACTTAATCCTTTGATTCTCACTTCAATTTGATGTCTAGAACTTAGAACACCTCTCTTGCTCTCTCTTTCCTTTGGTAGCCGGCCACACCCATGAGAAGAAAAGAAAATGAAAAAAAAGTCAAACTTCTTTTCGTCTTTAAATCTCCACCAAGCAATTCTAACCAAGCAATTACCTAAATGCCCTCATCCATTTAACTTAGCTTCTTTAACTTATATGCCCATTTAAGTAATTTCACATATCACAAATAAAATATCTTCTTCCCTTGACTCCTCATTTGACCAACATATATGTTATATATATTACCATATACCCAACATATACACTTTCTCTCTACACATTACTTTCCCTTTCTAAACAATACCTAAACATTCTCTTTTCAATTTCTTTTCTTATCAACATAACATATACACATAATTCAAACAAACAACAATTATATCCAAACTTCTAGGGCACACATTGGGATATTACATACCTCTTACAACATTTGAAAATATAAATAAATTGATAAAAGTAAATAACCATTCATAATAAATAAATCATTCATCAAAGGTATTAAACATCAATAGAAAGTAAACATCCATCCATGATAAATAAAATAAACCAAGCATTGAATTTAAATAAATTAAAGCATATAAAATAAATCAAAGCATGTCAAATATAGAATTGAATAAAGCAAATAAAAGTCTAAATTATGGCTACTGTGACTTTTTATAGAATTAAAATTAATTAAGGATTTTATATTTTAAAAGGTTGGTAAGACACTTTGATTAACCAAATTAAGGTTTGAATGGTGAAATCATGAAACTAGAGTTTTAGACACTTTAAAATACTTTTGATTCATGGTTTTAAATGGTGATTCATTGTGTTTTAAGCTACTGTGAAAAATTAAAAGTATTTATGTTTTATGGTTTTTTAATGTTTTAAAGGATTAGTGCTTTGAAAAAAATTAAGGTTTAAGGTTTTAAAGGAGTTAGAGTTTAATTTTTTAGGTTTAGAAGTTGAATTTAGTGTTTAGTGTTTTAGAATTAGGGTCTCGGGTGATGAATTTGAATTAGGATTTAGAAAGACAATTTGATGATGTCATGAGGTTTTATGAATTTAAATAAACGGATTGAAGTTTTTATAAATAGAAAAGATGTTTTTTATGGTTTTTTGGAAGAAATAGAACCTAGTTTAAACTTTTGAAGAAAAAAGAATCAAATTTTATTTTTGTTGAAAAATATGTTTATTTAAGGTTTTAAGATTTTGAAGAGGTAAAAATAACAATTTTAAGTCTTTTTGGAAAATAAAGTAACGTATTAGTGTTTTTAACTTTTGGAAAAACTAAATTAAAGTTCTAAGATTTTTTATTTAAAAAATAAAATTTCATAGTTTATGCTACTGTGAAAAAATAAAACAAAAAAAGAATTTAATACATACCTCTTTTTGTTGATTCTCTAAAAATAATTCTTCTTGGATGGACAAAAACAAAGATAATTGCTGCCTTTGAATTTAATACCCCCATTTTCTCTCTTTATCATCCTACCTAGGTTGAGAACCTCAAACCTAGGCTCTGATACCAAAACAAATGTAACACCCTTATACCCTATATACATACAAAACATATTTCTAGAATATGTAAAATATGCATATACGGTACAAAAATATCACAGACGGATTTACTAATTTTTTTTTTACATTTCCAATTTCAAATTTCAAATTCTAAATATATAAAAAATTAAATAGAATATAATTATTATTTACTTGTTATAAGAACCCAAAATAAATAATATATATATAAATCTCTGGGAAAAATTTGCCAGAGTTTTGTCTGTATTTTGGATATCCCAAAATTTAGCAATTACTCAACCTGCAAAAAGAAAACACTCCCAATAATTTCTAATCACCCTCTCAACCATACTTCTCAATTTCACCAATTTTCTTAAACATTTATACATATAGATATATATAATTTAAAACGCACTTACTCTCCCATTTCAAATACATTGACCCAAACATTCTTTATAATATACAATACGTAAAATTCAAAACATAATATATTATGCATAAAACTCAAAATGTACAATAACATAAAAATATATACATGTTGCTGGCAGTGTTTCTGATCTCGATAGCAACTCTACAAGCTCAACTATAAGTCTAGACTCGACCTGGTCTAGAAGAACTCTCTAGCCCAACTGGGTCTACCCTGTCACCTGCGCAATGGAAACAATCGCGCTAAGCCGGAGCCTAGTAGTACAAACTTTGATAATAATAATATAACTCAATGCAATACCAAATGTACAATGCATATAGATGTCACATCAATCCACTTTCTTATATTTTTCAAATAATTCATAAGCACAACTCATAACATTATATTACTCAATTGTATCATAATTCATAATTCACAGTAAAACAAAGACAAGCATGGGCCCAAAAAGGATCTAATATGCTATTCAAATTTCAGAGTTACTACTTTGGTCCATAATGACACCATGTGTCTATCCCCGTAGGCAATATATATATATATATATCCATGGATAATGTAACAGCCCCAGTCTCTTGGACCTCAACCCGGTTAGACCCTTAGGCCCCAGTATCTTGGTCCTCAACCCAGCTAGACTGCTACAGTTTTTGAGGCTTACGACCCAGTCTTTTCACCCCAAAAACATCATATTTATCAGCTAGCCTGGCTTACGACTCAGTCTTTTCACCATTCCAGCGTATAGCCCGTAGGCAATCATAGGCATGCCGCCAAACCCAGAACTCTGAAAATTGAATAACATACTAGGCACACAATTTATTCATATTTCTCATTATTAATCTCTTTCTCATTTTTACATATTCAATCTAGGCACATTGCCTTATTTTCACTTTTTTTTTTCTCACTTTTCTCATTTTTCACATCTTTCTCATTTTTCTCACTTTTCTCATTTTTATCAATATCAATTCATCACTTTTAACACTAAACAACATGCTTAAACAAATAAAATTACACAATTTAACCACTTTGAAAAATCACTTTTCCAAAACCCTAAATCTCCACTTCCGTTCTCAAACTCCAACCCAACACCACCAAATCCAATATTTGACTTTAAAATACTTGTTTATGAATCAAAACAACTCATTTGGAATCAATTTGCACAATTAAAATTAATGTTTTCAAAACCCCAAAAATCCATAACCCTAAATTCTCTCTCTTCACCATTCTTTAACCAAACTCCATCATCTCTTCAATCTAACCTTAGGATCATTGTTAACTATCCAAAATAACATCATACACACCAATTCCAACAATTATAACATACTACATAAAAATCCAAACTCTCACATAATCTAAATTTCCAAGGAATTCAAAGAAAAGACATGGAAACTTACTAATTTTGGTGGAAATCACCAAAAATCCGCTTGAAACTTGTTAATTCCTTCAATTTATGGAGTATGGAAGAAGCAAAATCCTTGGTCTTCAAACATTCATGGAAGCCACGTTCTTGAGATGAAGAAGAAGAAGAAGAAGATTTTTAGTATTCTTTCCTTTTCATCTTTTTTTTAACCACATATATATATATTAAAATAATTTAATATTTAATTATTTAATTATTTTTTTAATAAATTAAAAGTTCTAATTTCCCTCTTCCATTCAAAATTAATTTGTTTTTGAATTATTTTATTAATTTTGAATTTATAAGATTTAATTACCAAAATACCCTTTTCTTTTAAAAAGTGTTTGACTTTTATATATGTTATGTACATTTTGCATATATATCATATATATATATATATTCCACTTTTTCATTTAAAATCCCTTCATTTTTCATTTAAAACTATTAATTTAATTTATCCTTTTAAATTATAATTTATTTTATCAAATTTTCCAAAAATTAGAAATTTTCAAAAATTTTGGATGTTACAGCCTACCTAACCAATTATGAGGACCATGACTTGCTTGTGGTCCACACTTCCTCGACTAGACAAGTCTTTTAGCCAAGTCATTAAGAATTGGTGTTTTTTGAATACTACTCCAATAGTTGAGGAACATGTCAAAGTCCTTTGGGTCCTAATTTGCAAATATCTCTTTTACCCTACCAGTGGCAAACCCAATATGGAATATCTGGTCTTAGCTATTTCCCTAGCTACTAGTCCAGTGTTTGCTTTAGGCACTACTTTCTTAGGCTCTGTTTATTCAAGTATGTACCAGTGCCTTTCTTCAAGTAAGATCCACGACTGTTTATGGATGGCTTAACTCTAGCTTTCATCTTTTTTCTAGAAGTAAGGTCTACTATGCTTGCTCCTTAACACTCAACTTTCTTTAGTATTTGCTTGATGGATCGTGAGTGTCATTTGGCACCCCTAGTTTTATTTGATTTTTTTTCTCTAGTACACCTAACCACTCATCCATAGTTCTGTAACTTTATGATGATTTCGGCTTCTTGCCTCACGGGCTAAAGTGTTTTGAGTCCTTAAACTTTGATAAAATCTGACTTCATTTGTTCTATATCATCACTTCACCCTCAAATTTTGTTTATTTGTAAGTCATATTCATTTAAGAACCATGTGGCTACTAACTCTCTTTTCAGTAATACATACATTCTAAGTCTTTAGAATTTATGATTTGGGCTGACTTCTACTGTTCCAACTTTTAGCTTTGGCATTGAGTTGCCTAAAGCCCCATGGCACATGGACACTATAAAGGAGACTTTAAAGAATCCTTCATCTTTTTTGCCACCATTGACATTATCTTTGATTTTTATTTTTGGTGCAAATGCATACGTATCCCATAGCATTGTGCTTTCTGCTGGTGAATCTTCCTTTGAGGCACTGAATTCTCTTACTATTTTTTATGGACAACCACAAATATTTTATACCTGTTCATCAAGGGATACGCCTCTTCCTCCTAGTCCCAAAACCAATAAGTGTCCTCATCCCCCTTCCTTAAGCTCAAGGGCTAAGGCTCTTAAGCCTATACCAAAGAAGGCTAGGTCTATGCTTCTTAAAAGAGAAAAAGACTTCTAGTTCAGAAGCTACTAGAATGTCCAATAAATTTCCCCTCAAATGAAAATTTGCCAATACTACTGATAAACCCATCTAGATTTAAGAAGTTCAGATGGGTCATGCTTCAGTTTAGCCTTATTCCTCAACTACTCTTTTTACTTCTTTTTTGAGGCTAAATGGTTTTTTCACAAACCATTCCCCAAGTTACCTTTCTCCTCAAAGTTGCATACTCTTAGATTTCTACTCATCCTCTTCTTCTTCCTCAGGAAAAACTATATAAGATCCTTGTATTACCTTTAAGGATGTGGCTATTTTTGGTGACAAGTCCTCTATAGAGAGTGAAGCAAACTCAAAAGAGAATTAAGGAGAGGGATTCGACTGATGATCCCTAGGAGTATGTGGAAGTTTATATTGATGTGAAGGAGTCAATATTCAATGAGGTGACTGTTAAAGATGGAGCCAGCCTTACCCTTTAAACTCTACAAAAGGTATTATCTAATCTTTTCTTGTTATTCTATTCATTGATTTCCTCATATTGGCACTAAATTCACAACTTTTCCTTAGACTCTAAAGTGGAGTTTTTAAGGATGAAATAGATAGCATGTTGGATTTATCCTTCTTGAATAACTCACCACTTTTGTTCCTCATATACTAGTCACCGTGAACCAAGTAGAAATTTTAGGGAATTTGAAGGAAGTAGAAGATAAAATAAAAATGAAGTAAAGTAAAATGAAATAAAATAAAAGAAAGACAAAATAAAATAAAAATTATTAAAAAGAAAATTTTAAAAAGGGTTGAGTTGCCTCCCAATAAACGCTTTTGTTTAAAGTCCTTGGCTAAACATTCCTATTTTTTTCAAGTAATGTAGTAGACATTCCAAATTAATCTCTTCGATATTGAGTGCATGAGATCCTTCATGATTATTACACTAGAGTTTGTTACTTCCCATTTTGGAGCCTGCACAATAGAAGGTAAATATTTTATAAGAGAAGTAGGAAATTCAAGAATTGAGATATTGATTTACAAAGGTCTGAGAGCCTTAATTCTGAACACTAAATCCTATAATTCTTCACAAGCAACAAAGTCCACCTCTAGATTCTTCATGTTGCCCGTATTTAGATTCTTACAAAGTATAACATTTAGCTCATCATTATTGGTCAATTCAAAAATTTCTTTATTTAAAAAGGGTACAACATCTACATCACACACATAAGATGCATCATTAGGATGTTTCATATCTTCACAAACATTAAATTTAACAAATTTTCCATCAAATTCCACAGTGAATGTATCATCATGCACATCTATTTTTATTTTAGTTGTACTTAGGAAAGGTCTTCCTAGCAAAATTTTAGATGAATTAGAAGATTTATCATCCTCCATATCAAATACATAAAAATTAGCAGGAAAAATAAGCTATAATATCCATAATTTTAATATACATAAAAAAATTAATGTAAGAGAATAATGAAGTATGTTGGAAGAGAATACATAATATAAACATAAGATGTACATGATATATAAACTAGATATACATAATGTATAAACACATACATATGCACATATTTAAGGTGAAAAAGTAATAATAATAATAATAATAATAATAATAATAATAATAATAATAATAATAATAAGTAAAAGTATAAAATAAATATATAGTTGGGATTTAAAGAAATGTAAAAATATATAGTATTTAATTAATTATATATATATGCATATTTTATACATAATTAGGGCAACATTTGCATTAGTTTTCTTTGTTTTTCATTAGCTTTTTATTCATTTTGTCTTATTTTTTATTTGATTTTAGTTATTTAGTCTTATTTTATATTTTAATAGATGAATTTTGGAAAATAAAATAAAAATCAAGTGAAAGCACAAAAGGGGCAGAGATACATTTGGGAAGATGTATGAGCATGCAGATGGTCATGCATATTGCCGCCAGAGTTTTTCAATTTAGAGTTTTAAAATACAGAAGGGCACATGAGCATATGCACGACCATGCAGTTGCTCATGTACTAATGTACTACATATTTTTCCTATTTTCCTTAATTCATTTGGACCATTTTTTTATTTTCCTATTTTCTTTAGAACTCCAAAAAATAGGAAGTTTTCTTATTGTAACCTAGAGAAAGCAGGAAAGACAAGGGTGATAAATGGGAAAAAACATGTTTTTATTAGGAAGTTTTTTTTACACAATTATTTTAGAGAAAAAGTTGTTTTTCTCACAATTGATAGAGTTCTTCTTCTTCTTTCTCCTTAAAGACAAAATCTCCGTTGTAGGAGAGGTTCAAGCGCAAGCCAAGACAACTATCAAGAGTTTTCTTATTCTTATCTTATTTATTTAAAATTTTAGTTTTTGTTTCTTAGATTTAATTATGGAGCAGATTGCTTTTTTTAGGGGAAAGATGAACCCTAAGCTTTGATGGATATTGATTTGGGTTAACTAAATTTGAGTTGATTTAAATTTCTTATTCTTAATGCTTGTATTCAATGTTTCATTAATTGAATTTCTTAATGATGTGTCGAATAGAGAAGTTAAAATTTTTATTCAATGGGATCTAAATGCTTAATTTACATAGGGGAGTTTGTATAACATGTTTAATTGAGAATTTGTTCAAATAGATAATCTAAAATTAACCTATGGCATCTATTTGTGTTCCTAAATATGATTGAATAACTAGGTTTGGTCATTTGCAAATTAATATTATAGTGTTTGAATAAGAATTTGATATTAATTTGTAAAGCAATGTCCCTGACTAAAGTTAGCTAGGCTTAAGGATAACCCGCCAATTTTTACTCAAATTTTCTTAATCAATTTTAATATCTATGCAAGTCCAGGGGGATTGTGGACTTTAACATATTTTATTGATTGATTTGTTCTTAAGTTACTAAAGATATTTAATTTTCAGCAAGTTAGTTTAGTATTAGATTTTTATTTAATTCCATTCATTCAAATATTGTTTCACAAATAATAGTAATGTAATATAATAATTAATTATAAGATTTGGTCTTCGTGGGATGATATTTGAATTTAAAAATTTATATTATTGATATGACTAATGCACTTGCTAGGATTAATTGGGATGCATCATATTTATATACATTATCCATTATAGTCTTTATAATTTTGAGTTATACTATAATCAAACTATTTACAAAATGAGTCTAACTCTGGTTTAGTTTTTCACATTTCAAATTTTAATGATTTTTGATGTTTTATATCCTAAAAGAGTTTTAATCCTTCTTTTTGTACTATACTAACCAATTGACTATAAGCCAAATTATTATAATGTATAGGGTTTCCATATTCCTGTTTTATATGATTTCTTACTTTCTCTCCTATGAAAATGGTAATCCTACTAGAAATTTTTCTTTTTAGAGAGCCTGGTTGGAATCTTCCCTTAGCATAATCTTAGTTTAAAAAGTTGTTTTATAGAACTAAAAATCACTAAGTTTTTTATACCCAATGTTACTTAGAAATTAAACATTTTCGTTCTTTAAGTGAGTAGGATTTTTAATAAAATGAACTGATATTGTCAAGATAAGTATTGCCACTGCAACTTGAATAGTATCACCATATTCATTTAATACAAGGGTTCCATTCTCATATGTTTTAATTGTATTAACAATTTCTAAATGTTGTTATTCAATGAAATGATTATCCCATAGACCTTTTAACTGGCCTATGAAGCCAGCTATAATTAGTTCTGCTATAGTTCTATTTGATGTATCAGTTTGGATTCTAAAAGAATTGGCAGCCATTGTCATCTATTATAGAAGACTCATATTATTATATTCTGACAGTCTATCAATGTTCCATTCATATAATGAAGAAGCATTATATTTATATTATGATAAGGTATTTGGTCTATCTATAATTCCTAAGCCTAAGGGAGGCATTCCTGACTAAAGTTAACTAGGCTTAAGGATAACCCGCCAATTTTTACTCAAATTTTCTTAATCAATTTTAATATCTATGCAAGTCTAGGGGGATTGTGGACTCTAACATATTTTATTGATTGATTTGTTCTTAAGTTACTAAAGATATTTAATTTTTAGCAAGTTAGTTTAGTTTTACAAATATTGTTTAGTTTAGTTTTATTTAATTCCATTCATTCAAATATTGTTTCACAAATAATAGTAATGTAATATAATAATTAATTATAAAATTTGGTCTTCGTGGGATGATATTTGAATTTATAAATTTATATTATTGATATGACTAGTGCACTTGCTAGGATTAATTGGGATGCATCATATATATATACATTATCCATTACAATCTTTATAATTTTGAGTTATACTATAATCAAACTGTTTACAAAACGAGTCTAACTCTTATTTAGTTTTTCACATTTCAAATTTTAATGATTTTTGATGTTTTATATCCTAAAAGTGTTTTAATCCTTTTTTTGTACTATACAAACCAATTGACCATAAGCCAAATTATTATAAAGTATAGGGTTTCCATATTCCTGTTTTATATAATTTCTTACTTTCTCTCCTATGAAAAATGGTAATCCTACTAGAAATTTTTCTTTTTAGAGAGCCTGGTTGAAATCTTCCCTTAGCATAATCTTAAATAAAAAATTTGTTTTATAGAACTAAAAATCACTAAGTTTTTTATACCCAATGTTACTTAGAAATTAAACATTTTTGTTCTTTAAGTAAGTAGGATTTTTAATAAAATTAACTGATATTGTCAAGATAAGTATTGCCACTGCAACTTGAATAGTATCACCATATTCATTTAATACAGGGGTTTCATTCTCATATGTTTTAATAGCATTAATAATTTCTAAATGTTGTTATTCACTGAAATGATTATACCATAGACCTTTTAACTGGCCTATGAAGCCAGCTATAATTAGTTATGCTATAGTTCTATTTGATGTATCAGTTTGGGTTCTAAAAGAATTGGCAGCCATTGTCATCTATTGTAGAGGACTCATAATATTATATTCTGACAGTCTATCAATATTCCATTCATATAATGAAGAAGCATTATATTTATATTATGATAAGGTATTTGGTCTATCTATAATTCCTAAGTCTAAGGGAGACATTCTAGGTATTATAGATTGGTGATGTATTATACAAATTATTTGAGGGGTTTCATTTTTACCAAAAGATTTAAGATCCAAGGTTAAAAGATAACACTTTAAAATCTATTCTTTAAAGACTTAAAAAATGGAACCTTTTTTATGTAAATCTACTAGTACAACTAAATCTGATAGTTCTAACAACTTAGAAATTAAGATGATAATAAACAAAAATGAAGTAATATTAGAAGATTTTTGTAAAGCAATATATGATTGGGTAATACCTAAAGTAGATAAAGAATAAATTTATAAAGTCCCTAATATAAATATATTAAAAAATGATTATATCATAAAAGCTCAAGAAAGAGATGCACAGTTAAGTAAACCTTTTGAGAAGATAACATTATTATATCTAGAAACTATAAAGCATCATAAAAATAAAAAAAATATAAATACATACATATAGGACATATACAAATTGTTGTAAAACCCTTAACTAGGGAAGGTCTAAATACAAGTATATTAGCTTTTGTTAAAGATAAACAATTTGTCAACTTTCAGGATTCTTTATTAGGATCAGTAGAGACCAACTTAAGTGAGGGTCCTATTTTCTTTGAAGAACATCCTGATATTACAGTATCTCTAAATGATACTAATATATTAAAATCTATAGTTTTAAAAATTAAAACTCATAATTATAAAATATTAGAAGGATCTATCCCTGTAGCATTAATATATAAAATACATTATAAAGTAATGGTTTTTGCCTTTGCTAGTAAATATAAGTTACAACCTAAAATAGAAGCTAGGTTTCTTCAGACAGACCTTAGTAAACCCAATACAGATATGCCTAAAATAATTCAATGCAAAGTAATTAGTCTTCCTGATGAATGAGTTTTAGAAGGAGCAATTTCTCCTCCAGAACCTGAAAGAAAAATAAAACCCAATATAGATATTAGTAAAATTGAATAGTATGAAGATGATAAAGTAAAATTAAAATTTAGTAGACATAGTATAAGCATATGTATTTTGATTCCTCTTCTTCTAGTTCAATAGTAGATATTGAAAGAGCATCTCAATTACCTTTTGTAATATATGCTTCTTATCCTGAACCAAATCCTAAACTTATTTTACAAACATTAGTAAAGGCTAGGTATTCTATATCAAATATACTTGAAATCAGTAGCAAATAAAAAGGTGTATATTACAACACAAATGTACCACTTCCTTTTTATAACAATACAGATAATATAAACTCTGTAGAATTAAACCCTAATTATAATCAAGAACAATATAAAGAACAGTGGACTTCTCCTCCTATGTCACCTACAACTTTGTTTATAACTGAAAATGTAGCTAGTATAAACAGAGAATTAAATGTAATTAATAAAGAATTTATATTTAATGAAGATAAATTAAATAATTAATTAATTTTAAAAAAATATAGATAAGTTAAAAGGAAGTAATTAATAAAGTAAATGATCTTAACTCTGTAAAAAATGAATATATTTAATTTTGTAAAACAATATGAGGTAAATATGAAATTTTTTTATTGGTTTAAAAAGATTTATAAGGCACAACACAAATTAAAAATAAAATAGAAAAATCTTAAACCCTATAACCACTAGAAATAAAGAAACAAATTGGAAATCAAACGATAAAATTATAAAAAGTGAAATCCACCTAAAGCAACCAATATATTTATTAATGGCTGTCGTGAAATTATAGCCACACTATTTAAAATAGTTCCTAATGATGATCCAAATAGGAAAATCTTGGAACAAAATAATTTTTCTAATGCACATTTAATTAGTTTAGGAAAACAATTAAATAGGATAGAAAATTCTATCAAAGATAAAGAAATAGTAAATCATGCTGAAAAACCAACCCTTTAAATCAAATAATTTCTATAAATTTTCCTGTTAAATCTTCTAAATGTTTTATATAAATATTTTTTAGTGCATAATTAATAATTAAAAATGGATCCAATCATCAAAATTCATGAAATATTATTAAGTCTGTATATCCAAAAAATTAGTTTTTAATCCAAATGATTTATCAAAACCTCAAGAATAGTATTTACATATTTTAGAGGATTCAAGATCTATATATTTAAAATATAATTTTAACAGAAAATATAAAAGTGTTATCTCTCATACTTCAATCAAAATAAATAAAATTCTCCATCCTTTTGAATGGAGGAAAACCCTTGCATATTTTTGTGCAATTTAAAACTCTTTCCTCTAAAAATATCAGCCCTTTTTATTACTATTTGGATTATATTAAAGCCTAGACTAAAGCTTTATTTCTCCAAAACACTGGTAAAACTCATTCCTGCCTGATAATTTTCAATACCAGTATAAAAACATATAATATACCCATGTGGTTTGTTGATTGGTGGCATTACTGTGGTAATGATTATAAAATATTATCACAAGAAGTGCAACTAGCTTATCAGTATTTTAAAGCCCACTTCAATCCAATCCCATATTAGTTGAAATTTTCTCCTCTTCTTCTCTTTTGTACGACATTCTTTATACCTTGGGTATATCAATGGTATTTTGATACTTTAATCCAATCAGGTATCAATATATTTGTGGTGTTAAGAAAAGCTAAAGTTAAGTGATGGAGTGCCTTTCGCAATTCTACCCATGAACATAGAGTAAAGCAATGGATTCTAAAGAGAAATCATGATGGCATTGATCCAAAGCTATCAGTTTTCTTTATAGACAAAGAGCCCAAAATATAGCCCTTTTAGCAGCTGCAAAGATTGTTGAGGATTATAAAGCCCTTATGCAGCAAATGGTTGAGTCCATTCCCTCAACCTCTAAGCCTATAAAGCTCAGTAAGACTAGTTCTACTGGCTCCTCAAGTAAAGCCCAGTTAAAAAAAAATCAAAACCCATTCCAGAAGAAGAAAATCTCCTTCCTATTATGATACTTTTGATTCTTCATCTACATCATCCATGATATCATCTTCCACTGATACAAAATTTGACTTAGATTTATATTTTTTCCTCAGTAATGTTGATGATTGTTATGAAATTTTACCTCCAATAAAAATAAAATAAAAAAAAGAGAAAGTAAAGAAAAAGAAAAAGAAAAAGAAAGAAAAATTAAAGAAAAAAAAAGAAGAAAAGAAGAATAAAAAATAAAAGAAAAATAAAAATAAAAAGTCTAATTCTAGCTCATCATATTAAAGGCAGAAGGAACCTTATTCCTTCAAATTTTTTTAAAATTTTTATATGGCAAACAAAATACTGTACACCTACAGCATTTTCAATGTGAAATAAGTTGTAAAGTCAAAAGAACTGTTTATCCAAGTTCTCCATAGTAAAGCAAATAGTACCCCTAAAAGTTATTATTCATCTATAGTTCCAGGCACGTGAAAGTACAGTATAAAGTAAATAGAAACGATAGATTACTATTCATCCACAATACCAGTCATCTAATAATAATAGTGTAAAGCCAAAACCTCTGTCTATATACGGAAGGCATTTCTGAAGCTGAAGGATAATCTTTCAAAACCCTCTCAACTCCAGAAGACTCTGAAGAACTCTAAACATTAGTTTAGGTCTCCCTTTTCCTTCTCTTCTACAAACCTTCTTCCATTTATGTATCCCCTTCCATTACTGCAAAGCTCTCCTATAAGTTTATTTATTTGTTTTAAATTTGTATTTTATATTTAAATTTTAATTTGTAAAGTATGCTATGCACCTACAACTTAGTTTGATCTGGTGCATCAAAAACTTGTACAATTATATTTTGTATAATTTTTGTATTTTCTTTAAAGTCTTATTATATAAATTAGCATATAAGAACTATTGGTATATCATATAAAAACTCAAACATAAATTCAGGAGCTGAATCTGAATGGACAGTAGCCTTGTCTGCACTTGGGTATAATAATTCCACGTACCAATAGTTTTATATAATTATTTGTAGAACACTGTAGCCTTTGATGATTGGTTATTGATTTATGTATATTAAAATTATAAAGAATATGATTTTTTTTAATATATTCTTTCTTTGTATTTACATTTCTTTAAATTTTCTTTAATTGTTGTATAGATTTAAGAGTGTGTATTACCCGTTGCCTAGAAAATCCCTTGGGTGCTTGTTGATGTATATGATCCATGTTGAAAAACTTCTTTCAGATAAAAAAAAATAAAAAAACCATGTTTTTAAATCTTTTGAGGTTTCTAAATAAGGTAAGCAAGAAGTCAAATCTAAAGGATCCTGACTTCATAAAAGCTATTAAAGATAAATTGAGTAAAATTGATTCAACATTTGAATCAAAGTAAGTTGTCCAAGAAACACCTCAATCTAAAACCTCTAAAACTATTAGTATAGTAACCCAATATAAAGATTCAGAATCAGTTGAGTGTTGTCATCATGAAACTGAAGATCATATATATATAAGGATGAGAATGGAAGGTTAAAATTAAAAATCCATATTCTTCTTCCTTCTTTCCTTCCATGGTTGTGTGAACCTCGGTTTTTCGCCCGAAAAGGATCAGGGCGAAAGTTCACTCGTTGTCAGGAGTCGCCACTCAGTTTATTTTGTTCGAAGGGAAAAACTAAGAAAACCCTTGTTTGACTCCAATGACTTGTCCAATGTAAAGGTTTCTAGTCTGCGAACCCAAGGAGGATTCGGGGACTATGTCATGCATTTGACTAACTCGCAAAAAAAGAACAAATCAAAAAGGAATGAAGAACAGATTGTTGGTAAATTGCGGACTTGCTATTTGGGGTGAATCCCAAATATGCCTACATACTCCCGTTTGAATGGGAGATCAAAGCCCATGTAGTTCGGAAAAGCCTATTTAAAGGCAGTGGAAATTATGCTTCATGCATATGTGTGTGTATGCTTCGTGCATTTGTCGGGCTTTTTGCCAAAGTTGTTAATTTTAGCACTTAGTGCAAATTTGTGAAATTTAGGTACTTTGTACCAAAATAGTGCGATTTAGGCGTTTGGCCAAAAGATTGATTTTAATGGTGATTTTTAAGTACTTTGTACCAAAAGATCCAATTCAGGCTCTATGCCAAAAAGTCGATTGATTTGCGGCTCCATGCCGAGGTGTTGATTGATTAGTTAATTAGGCCTTAGACCTAAAAGGATTAGGTCTTTGACCGAAAAGAAATTAAGAAGAAGATAGAATGCTTTATGATATGCTTAAATTGACAAATAATGAATTATCATACTACCTTGTTTAGAGTCCTTCCACTTCGCAGTTCCAGGTCTCGTTTTCTTAGATCTTGAAATATGATTCTTAATCCCTGCCACACAAAGTTAGATTCTTGCAAATAAAAGTCCAATAAGAGTTTTTTTTTTTTAAGCGTGAAAAGAATCCGACAGCATGAGGCCCACCCGAAAAAAGTTCCTCCCCTTTTTTGAAGGTTTAAAGGCATTTTGTAGGCAAAATTCGGGTTGGACGGCGGTCGGACCGCCGGTCCGGCTGTTGAACCGCCGTGGTCGGCGGTCGGACCGGCGGCTCGCCGAAAAAACGGGAAAAAGGACGGCGGTTGGACCGCCGAGATCACAGCGGTCGAACCACCGGTCCAGGCGGTCGGGCGGCGGTTCTCACCCCAAAAACCGCACCGAAATCCGTGTTTTCCCGTTCAAACTGATTTTCTGGGAGCTGCGGACCACCAAAAATTATTCCGAGACCATACCTGTGATCTTGCATCGCTCCGGACATTTCAAGTGCCATGAAGGCATACTTTCGGTGAACTTTGCCGCGGTCGATCGGTCTGGCTCGATTTTTTGCAGTCGGCTTTCCGAGCCTTAAAATTCGAGTGTTCACAATTGCCCCCCACTGGGGCCCACAAAAATGATTTATGGGACTCAGTGGTCGTCTGAAATGAGAATTTTGAGCGAGGTGCGAACAGACCCGCGATTTCACATTTTCTATAAATAGGCTCATTTCATTCAATTTTCATTTGCTTTCATTCATTCTTCTTCTTTCACTTCTTTCAAATTTTCTCTCGACGATGGATTTTACCGGCTTTGAAGACCTCGAAATCCCACTCCCTCCCTGCAATCTTTTACTTGAGGAGGAGAAGCACAGTTCTCGGACCGGCTGCTATGAGGTGAGTACTTTCCGTTTGTTCATCTAGTATGCATGCTTAGGAATTTTATTTATTTCCAGTAAGGAACTCAGAAATAAATTTTAGGAATATTTCCTTTACATGTACTAGTAATGAATTAGGATCTGTACCAAGCTTCATTATGTTCTGCCATCAGTAATTATTTCTAGTAAAGAACTTAGAAATAATCCTTTAGGAATCCACACCCGGCTGGGGAAAGAATTTAAATTTTACTGAAGTTGCCCCCGAAATTATCCACAATGATGATGGTTGATTGATTTTTTTTTTAGGACACTTCGATTAGGATATCTCTCGCGGAAAGACCCATTAGCACTATTCCGGCTTACATCTTTGACGCCGGACATCCGGTGGGGGATCTTATCAGACCTGCTTTCCTCCACTGTTTGAGGACCATGGATGCGGGTAGAGACATCCACAGGGATGTGATTTGCGCGCTGGCTGAGCGATGGTGGCCCACTACTGATACCTTCCATTTTGCTTGGGGGGAGATGACGATGACGCCTACCGACTTTTCTGTCATCTCTGGGATTCCATTTGGCGTTGAGATGGTGGAGTATTACAATGACTGGCGGCATGACATCTCTTCCGCCGATATGGTCACTTTAATCGGGGTTGACTACCCTCGACATCAGGCGCCTCACTGTATTCAGAGGAGGTGGCTTGTAGAGTAGGCACCAGCCATTTATACTGGCTATGAGGTAGGCGATCTTACTGCTGATCAGGCGGCCAGGTTTACCCTGATCCTCCTGTTTGCTAGCTCCTTCTTAGCAAACAGAAAGGATGCAGTGAATTTCAATGTGTTGAAGAGTCTAACCGACCTGGCCCGACTTCAGACATATGATTGGGCTAGCATGATGTTGTGTAAATTGTATGATGACATGTCAGACCTTTGCTATACCCGCATTGCTCCATGTGGCCTGTATTACTTCTGGGAGGTAATGTAAAGAACATTTCCTTCACCTTGCATAAACCGACTCTGATCTCTTTTTTCATTTATTTCAGACTTGGGCTTATGAGTACTTTCCTGATGTCGCCCCTTTTCTTCGTGAGCCACTTGCCCCTGTGGATCCTCTTTCTCCCATTGCTTGGAGGTGGTATAGAGAGAGGATAGCAGCCCCAAAGAGGAAGCTACCTATCAGAGAGCTGAGATCGTTCTTCGACAGTTGCTCCATGGACTCGGTAAATACCTTATCTTCATCGTTATTTATTACATTAGAGAAAATGACTCACTAACATAATAAATTTTTACAGGTAGCATTTACAACAATGTCTAACCGCCTGGCAGAGTGGATTGCTCAAGATCACAGCTTTCAGCGATCACAGACCCTGACCCACCGTCGATTCATACTTCCCCATCCAGAGTATCGACGATACTATCTCGCCGAGAGAGTGACCTTCCAGATTGCTGGCTTCCGTGCAGTTCCCTTGGACCCCCCTGATGACATGCTGACTCTGGCGCTTCTGCCCATTACAGCGTCACAGTATGAGGGTGATCCCTTCGAATCGGCCTTTGCCTCGGATGAAGAGGATTATGATATCTACTGTCTTGAGCGACTGATGCCACACATTGGGGCCCGGTTCGATTCTGCACCACCTTATCGGTCTTCCCACTCTTCAGCCCCTACTTCCAGCACCCCGGGAGACCATCCCTCTTCCAGCTGGCGAGCTAACAGACCTTCTTCTTCTAGGACTAGGGCTTCCGCCTCCAGGGCTGGACCATCACATACTGGAGCAAGCAGCAGTTCATCACACTTGAGGCCTCCCCCATCCATTCTTGCGGCTACCGGTCGATTGGACCCTGCTTTAGCCGACTTGCGGTTGCCATATGCTGTTCGTTATCATGCACCTGATGGTTGGGTGTCCCGACCAATTGGTGTGGAGGGTGCATCTCACCGGAGGCTTGTTCACATCACTCAGGTATATTCTTTTAGAACTTTTCATGAAAAGGATTCATAAAATTCTCTTGAAATTGATTGTGATTGTGTCTTTTTTTACAGGTACCTGAGGGTCTAGTTGCTGATATGACAGCACTGATCACTGCTTTGTCAGATGAGCTGGCTGGTGCTTGGACTGATGCTGCTTATGAGAGGCAGAACAGGCCGCAAAGACGGAGAGCCCGGCGCTGAATTCTGATATTTGTCTTGGACTATATTTGTAGTATTTGGATTATTCTTGCTCTGTACTTTGTACTTTTCGTACTTTCCACCTGTCATTTGAACTTAAGTACAAACCTGCACTAATTTGTTAGTATTAACAGTAGATATGAATGTATGATGTTTGTTTTTTGAATCTATTTTCAAAGTAAATTCCTGAGATAACCCCAAAAATAGCACCTAAAACGATCTAAACATGGCCAAAATACAAGAATTCC
The DNA here is from genome assembly GCA_947685225.1 of Garcia nutans. Taxonomy (NCBI): domain Eukaryota; kingdom Viridiplantae; phylum Streptophyta; class Magnoliopsida; order Malpighiales; family Euphorbiaceae; genus Garcia; species Garcia nutans. Next base: position 4,749,786 of record CANTUV010000003.1, on the reverse strand, counting down.
ACAACATAAAAATAAAAATAAAATAAAATAAATACATAAAATGAGAATCGAGGCTGTACGGGGGTCCGGCGGTTGACCGCCGGGGCTGTGGTTGAGACGCCGTCCGGCGGTTCAACCGCCGGGGGCGGCGGTCGAGCCGCCGGGGCAGTATATGTATTTGAGAAAAAAATAGGATTTTGAGTGCATTTTTGGGCCAAAAACAGATCTCTCACTGCAGGATTTTTATTTCCCTCCAAAATGAATCCTCTTTTTAATCACGTGATGCATAATTGGACCAAAAGTCTCCACAATGTTGAAAGGATCAACATGGGGAGGTACGGGTTGAAAGCTGTCGCCACCCTCAGAGGTGTAGCTGTAGACTGGGATTTCTTGCACTCTTGTATCAGGTTTTGGGATCCCCAAGCCCATGTTTTCAGATTTGGGGCTCGGATGGAGGAAATGTGTCCTCTTTTTGAGGAGTTCTGCTCGATCATTGGGTGCGATCCAAATGCCCCTCTTGTGAGGCATGAGGTCCAAATCGGGTATATGGGATCTTTTCAGAGGCTTTTTAGCTTCACAAAACCCCAAGCCCAAGCTATGATTGTAGATGGGGATAAGGCGATGCTGCTTCCCCTAATTGATGAGTTCTTGACCGCCGATTTTGAAGACGATATTCAATTGAGGCATAGAATGCGAGCCTTCGTCTTTTGTCTGCTAGCTGGGTTCCTCTTCAACCGTGACCCCGGCTTTGGAGATTTGAGACTTTGCCCAATGGTTAGGCAAATGGAAGAGCTCAACTGTATCGGGGGCATGATCCTGGCTGAGACTATTCAGAGTCTCGACAGATGTGCACTTGGATTTGAACGTTGGACCGTCACCCCAGTCATCCTTCAGGTAATTTATACCTTTTGTTTCTTTTGCTTATTCCATCATCTCTCTTTTCCTTTGTAAAATAGAAAGGATCTATTTTTTCAGGTTTGGCTGAGAGATCATCTTCGAGTGGTTGCAGCCCCCAAGACTTTGACCTACAACCCTTCGCAGTACCGCACCAGGAAAATTCAGATTTCTTTTCCCTCTATGGCCGAATGGACTGTTTGGCTGTTTGAGCTTGGACCGGAAGAATTATTATGGTTTGTCCCTTGGTATAGGATTCCTCAATTCATGGAGGCAAATGCCATGCACAACCATGTCTACCTGCTTGGGTTCACTCACAGTACTTGGTACAGTGCTTCCCGCGTCCTCAGGCAGATGGGTATTGATCAGAGAGTTCCCCTTCCTGTCGGGCTTACCATTGCTTCTCCTATTACCCCCGGGGTTACTCGGGCTGTTCTACAGACTTGGGTCAGAGACCATCAGATGATCAGGCCTGGTGCAGAGCCTTCCCTCGTTCAGCCCACTCCAGAGTACAGGACCTGGTTTATAGCTGAGGTTTGGCCCGTTGAGAAACCGAGGAGGTGCGCATTGCTGCAGGAGTTGGAGGGAGAGGGGGTGTAGGATTTGGATCCCAGGGTGACTCCGTTGTCTTTTCTGTTTTTTGGGTTGTTTTTTACCTTTTTGGTTTTTTTTTTGGAGGAATATGACTTGATCTTTTTGTGTTTTATAGGCTGAATGACTCTTTTTGTAACAGATGATTCTCTTTTGTAATGAATGATTCTTAATGAATGACCCTTTTGTTTGCTTTCCAAGCATTATCTACTTTATTTATTTGCTCTTATTTTTGCCTAAGCCGTCCTTTCGGATTTTCAACTTAGCGAGCTCTTACCCATTCTTGCCTAAGCCGCCCTTTGCGGGTTTTCAGCTTAGCGGGCCCCACTATTGCCTAAGCCGCCCTTTGTGGGTTTTCGGCTTAGCGGGATTTTTTTGTTTGTTTTGTTTTTTGTTTTTTTATTTTTTTCTTGGCAAAAGAAAGGTGAATGAATGATTTTTATTAAAATTTAGACCGTGCCCAAGGAGAGCTTCCTACATATCTCGAATTAGTTTGCGAGAATCAGGTCTAATGTAGTTCGTTACAATGCATGATTATACATAATATTTCTTTAGTTGATCCAGATTGCATGGATTTATGAACTCCAAACCATCCAAATCAGACAAGATGACGGCTCCGCCGGAAAGTATTTTCTTCAAAATGTAGGGTCCCGCCCAATGAGGACGAAACTTCCCACGAGGATCTGTAACAGGTGTTCTGATCTCCTTCAAAACCAAACAACCTTCTTCCAACTTTCGATCTTTGACCTTTTTGTTGAAATGTCTGGCCATTCGCCTTTGATACCCTTGAATCTGATGTAGAGCTTGAAGTCTTTTTTCATCCAAACTCAACAACTGATGATGATAATTGCTGATCCATTCAGCTTCATTTATCTGACTTTCTTGAATTATCCTCGCCGATTGAACTTCCAGTTCAATGGGTAGTACTGCTTCCATTCCGTATACCAGTGAATACGGGGTTGCCCCAGTAGGAGTTCTAACTGATGTTCTGTATCCCCACAAGGCCAATGGCAACTTCTCATGCCAACGCCTATGTTCCTTGATCATCTTTTGTATGATCACCTTTGTAGACTTGTTCGCTGCTTCTACAGCTCCATTTGTTTGGGGTCTATAAGGAGAGGACTTATGATGTTGGATTTTCTTATCCTGCAAGAGTTTAGCAAATTCTGCTTGGAAATGAGTTCCATTATCTATGATAATCTCGAATGGTGTTCCGTACCGACAAAGGATGTTGGTTCGGACAAACTGTGCTGCCTTTTTGGCGTCTAATTCTGTATAGGAAGCTGCTTCAACCCACTTTGTGAAGTAATCCACCGCTACCAAGATAAACTGATGTCCATTCGAGACTTTTGGATGTATCTTGCCAATTATATCAATTCCCCAAGTAGCGAAGAGCCATGGAGAAGTGATTGGATTCAGGGCAACAGGAGGTTGCTTCTGCAGCTTAGCAAATATCTGACACTGATGGCATTCTTGCACAAATGCCACACAGTCTGCATTCATGGTGGACCAGTAATATCCTAGATTGGCTATTTTCCGAGCCAAGGCGATCCCATACATATGTGGTCCTGATTCGCCACCATGTACCATTTCCATTATTTGCTTGGCCTCCGCTTCACTCACACACCTTAGGTGCATTCCATTCCAACTTCTTTTGTAGAGGGTATCTCCATTAAGAATGTAACCTGTGGCAAGCTGCCTTATTGCCCTCTGATCAACCTTTGATGATCCCTCCGGATAATTTCCATCCTTGAGATAGGTCTTGATATCCCAAAACCATGGTTTACCATCGGCCAAGTGCATTACATGGGCGGGTTGCTTTTGAAGCTGAACTTTCAATGGACGAATGACCTTCCCTTCCCTGATATTGATCATGGAAGCTAAAGTAGCCAAGGCATCAGCAAACTGATTCTTTGCTCTTGGGAGATATTCGAAGGATAGATCATTGAACTGTTGTGCCAAATGATCAAGGCGTTGTAGGTAAGGAACCAAACGCCCTTCTCTTATCTTCCATTTCCTTAAGGCTTGTGATACTATTAAAATAGAATCACCATAGACCTTTAGGTCCTTAATCCCCAATTCCAGGGCGGCTTCCAGCCCATTAATGCAAGCTTCATATTTTGCTTCGTTGTTTGTGCAGCTAAAGTCAAGCTTAACTGCGAATGGAATGTATTCTCCACAAGGAGTTTTGAACACAATCCCAATTCCGTTTCCATGATAATTGGATGCCCCATCAAAATACATCTCCCAAACACTGCTTTCCACGTTCAAGAGGTCTTCATCAGGGAAACCCATTTCTCGCATCTCGTCATTCACGGGTAATTCTGCTAATTGGTCAGCTATCGCCCCGCCTTTCACAGCTTTCCTTTGAACAAATTTCAAGTCAAAGGCTGCCAATGTTGACACCCACTTAGCCATTTTGCTGTCCAAAACAGGCCTCTCCATAAGGAATTTCAAGGGACTCTGTTCTGCAATGACATAAGTAGTGTAAGAAGACAAGTAGTGTTGTAACTTCGTACAAGCCCAATACAAGGCTAAACACAACTTCTCAATCTTGTTATACTTTAACTCATAATCCAGCATCCTTTTGCTGAGGTAGTAAATTGCATTTTCTACCTTTGTATCTTCAGCCTCTTGAGCTAGCATTGCACCCATGGCTTCATCTGTTACAGACAAATACAAGAGCAGAGGTTTTCCCATTCTGGGAGGTTGTAGAATTGGCGGAATTAACAAGTATTCTTTGATCTTGGCCAAGGCCTTTTGGCAATCTTCATTCCATTCTTGTGAAGCACCTTTCCTTAGTAGCTTAAAGATAGGACCACAAGTCTCAGCCAATTGTGATATGAATCGACTGATATACTGTAATCTACCTAGCAAGCCTCGAATCTCTTTTTCTGTTCTTGGTGGAGGCATTTTCAGAATAGCCTTTGACTTTGCTGGATCAACTTCTATTCCTTTCTTGCTGACCAGATATCCCAAAAATAAGCCCGATGTTGATCCAAACAGACACTTTGCAGGATTAAGCTTCAAATTGTACTTGCGAAGTCTAAGGAAGAACTTCTTAAGTGCTTCAACGTGTTCTTCTGGAGATTTTGACTTGACAATCATATCATCGACATACACTTCTACTTCTTTGTGTATCATGTCATGAAAGACTGTTGTCGCCATCCTTTGATAGGTAGCCCCTGCATTTATTAATCCAAAAGGCATGACCCTGTAGCAGAAAGTGCCCCATTCTGTGATGAAAGCCGTCTTTTCTTTGTCTGGTGGGTGAACTAGGATCTGATTGTACCCAACCGAAAGATCAGTCATGGAAACCATCACATGCCCAGCCATCCTGTCTATCAGCAAATCGATGTGTGGTAGTGGAAAATCGTCCTTGGGACAGGCCTTATTCAGATCTCTGTAGTCAACACACATCCTGACCTTTTCGTCTTTCTTCGGGACCGGCACAATGTTTGCTAACCATGAAGGGTAGGCAATTGGTTCTATGAACTTATTGTCCAGTTGCTTGGCAACCTCCTCTTTAATTTTCAAGGACCATTCTGGCTTCATTCTTCTCAATTTCTGCTTAACCAGCTTCGCATCGGGGTATAGCGGAATCTTGTGAACTGCTATGGCTGGGTCTATTCCCGTGACATCACTTGCCTTCCACATGAAGCAGTCGACATACTTCCTGATGCAATCGACAACCTGTTCTTTATTCACACAATCATATACAATGTATGTATGTTCATTTTCTTTGCCAATTATTATCTTTTCATTTATTTCTTTTATTTCATTTATTTCATTTTTGCTAGATAACACTTGGAAAGCAAAAGACACAGGGTAACCAAGAATCGGAACAGTTTCATTGATAATGGTGGAGTCATTCTCCAAGATTACATTAGACTTGACATTAGGGCTTTCTAAATCTGAAATTACAGAAGACTCAGAATTAGACTCTAACTTGGTTTTTGACTCAGAATTAGTACAAGACTCGGTACAAGACTCAAGTTCAGGGTGTGACACAGGACTAGGTTTAACCTCAGCAGCTTGTCCCTCCTCGGCGTACCAGTTTCTCAGCGGTCCATCCGTGGTCTTGATCAGCTTTGTGAAATCCCTATTGTCTTCAAAGTTGGTTATCATAGCAACCTCATCAAAGAGACTAGGCTGCATGAAATTTTCCATTTGGGGGTCAGTTTCAGGTTCTGGCTCTTCTTCTTTTATGGCCACAACATCAGCGAACATTTCAAAACCCGATAGCTTCTTTCTAGTCAAAGGAGAATAGAATGGCTCCTGGAAACCACAGTAAGGAACTGTTTTCCCAGATTTGCAGAAGTGACCATTCAGAGTTTTAAAGTAAGGGCGCATTTTGAGGCTTTTTGCTCCCCAAGTCTTCTTCTTTTTTTTCCCATGCTCAAGCTCTTCAATCTCCTTATTTGTGGGTTTGTACCCCAAACCAAAAGTTCCCTGATTCTCGGGTTCTTTCCATGGCCGTACTACAGGTGTTTTTCTCCCAGACTTCATCATTTTCATTCCGGGTAGCAGACCTACCCTCAGCATCATTCCCACTAGACAATTGATTTGAACCTCCCCAAAGTCATATGAGACAAATGGCCCTTTTGGCTTTTCACCTTCAATGCATTGAACTGTGTCGTAATGAAACCCAGTCAAGGTCATGGCGGTTTCACCAGGAACAACCTCAAGGAGAGACTGATCCATGGTTTTCCTGTTGATTTCGCAGATGTCCCCTTTGATAGTGATGATTTTTCCTTCAAAAGGGAATTTAAGTTTTTGGTGTAGTGAAGAAGGTACAGCATTAATCTGATGAATCCACGGCCTTCCAAGGAGGAGATTAAAGCTCGCAGGTACATCAATGACCTGGAATGATACTCCCCATTTTCACTGGCCCAATAGCAATTTCCAGAGTGGCAACACCCAAAATTTCTCTTCGAGTGTTATCATATGCTCTCGCAATCTGATCAGAAGGTGTAAGATCTGTAGTCTCCAACCCCAAACAGCTTGCTACTTTCAAAGGACACACATTTAAAGCTGACCCATTATCAATGAGAACCATGGGCACAATCTTTCCCCCAGTCTGTACGGTGATGTATAGAGCATCATTGTGTTTACTGCCATCTTCTGGTAGGTCTGTATCAGAAAATCGGATACTCAATGCCTTGGTTGATTGGGTCAAAGTGGCCACCAAAGCTTCTGGGCTTGTGTCCACAGGTGTATCAAGTTGACTCAAAGCTTCGCTGAGAGCCTGGCGGTGTGGGAATGAGGAAGCAAGGAGCTCCCAAATTGACACCTTAGCTTGGGTTTGCTTAAGCTGAGTAAGGACAGGGTCTTCTTTTGGCTCTGGGGTCTTCTTATGGGGGTGATTTGAGGTTGTAGGGGTTTTTCCCAAGTCAAGTGGCTGATATTGTCTTCCACTTCTTGTCAGAGCACTGACTTCTTCAGCAAGGTCGTTCAAATCTAACACACACACTTCATTCATTTCCAAGAGAAATTTGAAAGGATCAAACAACTCTTCTTCCACAGTAATGGCGTGGATGGAATGATTGGGCAAAGGGTTAGTGTTGATATTTGGTTGCCTTCTGAGAGGAATGATTTCACCACTATCCACCAGATCCTGGATGCGGTTTTTGAGTGTCCAGCAAGCATCTGTTTTATGCCCATTCCCTTGATGGTATTCACAATATTCATTGACTTTATAACTGGAAGGTAATGGGTTTGGAGGAGGTCTTGGGTCCAAAGGCTTCAAATATTTCCCTTCCACAGCCTTTTTAAACACCAAATGAAGGGGTACCCCAAGGTCAGTATATTGCCTTCTTGGCTGATTTCTCGGCCCAAGATTGCCCACACGTAAAGGATTCGCAGGGGCAATATTGGCCACTTGATTGACCTTGCTTGAGGAAGGAGTTTGGCTTTGTTTCTTATATTTCGAAGCAGCCCCCTCATCCACTATTTTACCCAACTGTATCAAATCTTCTACCTTGGTTGCAGTTGCAATGAGCGATTTGAAAGTAGGTAGATATTGGGTTTGCAGTTGAGCCTGATATGTAGGTCTTAAATTCCTGATTATGATATCAATCTGCTCTTGTTCTGAAGGGCGATTAATCATTTGGGCGGCTTTTGCCCTCCACCTCGTAAGGAACGAGGAGAAGGGTTCATTGTTGTTCTGCTTGGTGGTTTCAAGTTCTCTTCTAGTGACATCCACCTCAATATTGTAGTGGTATTGAGAGTTAAATGCATTGCAGATGTCTTCCCATGTCTTAATCTTGGAACGGTCTAGACTCACAAACCATTTAAGGGCAGCCCCAGTCAGGGATTGTTGGAAGAGTTGAGCAAAGAGCTCATCATTTAAACCCCAAGGACTTAAGGCTCCCACATACATTTTCAAATGGGTTTTAGGGCACATGGTCCCATCAAATCTGTCCATCCCTGGCATCTTGAATTTTGGAGGTAATCTGGCTTGGGGAAACAAGGATAAGGAATCCATGTCTACCACCTCTTTGTGAGTTTTCATGGCAGTGATTGACCTCTCAAGCAATTCAAGTTTCTTTTTCAGTTCCTCTGTTTCATTCTTGGAGGGTGGATCCTCCAAATTGATGACAGGGGTATTAATCTGAGTAGTCACGGGGGTACTAGTTTGCCCCACTATGGGTTCCTTCCCCAAATTTCCAGGAATAGGGACTGTCTTTGGTGCTCCTTCTAACTCAGCCAGGATGGCTACCCTTTGGGCGGCTAAAGCTTCATCAATTTTTTCTTGCATTCTAGCTTCAATTTCCTTAACCTGACCATCCAGCAAAGCTTTAATCTGTTCAATCGTGGCCATTTCAGTAATTGGAGTAGTTGGTGAAGTTGGGGTAGTAGGACTTGTGGGGGATAACACAGTTGGTGTTGATGTGTCTGGTGTAGGTGAAGGCACACGGACAGAGGGTACCTGAAAAGGTCAAGGGTAAAAAAATCAGGGTGGTGTGTAGGGTAGGAAAACTCTTGGTCCACTTATGTACATCAAAAATTTTCCCCAAAACAATGTTGTTATGTTGCATGAATGCACCTCATCACATCACAATTCATTTTAATGGAATGCGGCACTATCATTGGGTACATACAACCTAAGGGAAAGTTCTATTGTTATGTAAAAATAGAGAATCGGCTTATCATAGGGACCCTTGAGTCTTGAGTAAGATATACCTAACCACATGTGAAACAAGGAGTTTCGCGTGGGTCCAACAGTATGATTACTCATGGGCCACTCCAAAAGGATTGGAATGGTTTGCGACAACAGGGAGGACGCTTTGGTTGTCCGCCGGCATAATCAAGGAGACCTGCCGGTCAGCGCTACTTGCTATCCAGACTCAGAACTTTGAACAGAAAGGGAAGAAATTCATTTGAAAACAATTTTTTATGCAATGGAGGAAAAGGATTCCCCCATATATGCAAGAGAAAAAGATTCTCTGAATGACAAAACAAATGCACATTTAGCCAAACAAGAGATCCATCCAAGGAAAAAGATTCCTTTTGCCAATTTTCATTCCAATATCCTTAAGGAGAGGATATATATTGCTAGGGTACCCTGCAAAATGAATAAAAACACCCTAAAGAAGGGCAAATTAGTCAAATAAGCAATAATAGCCTACTAGGATCCCATAAATTATTTTTATGGTCTCCCGTGGCAAGTTAATCAAATAATCAATAGTAGTCCACTAGGATCCCATAAATGATTTTTATGGTCCCCAGTGGAGTCGCCAGATTGTGAACCTCGGTTTTTCGCCCGAAAAGGATCCGGGCAAAAGTTCACTCGTTGTCAGGAGTCGCCACTCAGTTTATTTTGTTCGAAGGGAAAAACTAAGAAAACCCTTGTTTGACTCCAATGACTTGTCCAATGTAAAGGTTTCTAGTCTGCGAACCCAAGGAGGATTCGGGGACTATGTCATGCATTTGACTAACTTGCAAAAAAGAACAAATCAAAAAGGAATGAAGAACAGATTGTTGGTAAATTGCGGACTTGCTATTTGGGGTGAATCCCAAATATGCCTACATACTCCCGTTTGAATGGGAGATCAAAGCCCATGTAGTTCGGAAAAGCCTATTTAAAGGCAGTGGAAATTATGCTTCATGCATATGTGTGTGTATGCTTCGTGCATTTGTCGGGCTTTTTGCCAAAGTTGTTAATTTTAGCACTTAGTGCAAATTTGTGAAATTTAGGTACTTTGTACCAAAATAGTGCGATTTAGGCGTTTGGCCAAAAGATTGATTTTAATTGTGATTTTTAAGTACTTTGTACCAAAAGATCCAATTCAGGCTCTATGCCAAAAAGTCGATTGATTTGCGGCTCCATGCCGAGGTGTTGATTGATTAGTTAATTAGGCCTTAGACCTAAAAGGATTAGGTCTTTGACCGAAAAGAAATTAAGAAGAAGATAGAATGCTTTATGATATGCTTAAATTGACAAATAATGAATTATCATACTACCTTGTTTAGAGTCCTTCCACTTCGCAGTTCCAGGTCTCGTTTTCTTAGATCTTGAAATATGATTCTTAATCTCTGCCACACAAAGTTAGATTCTTGCAAATAAAAGTCCAATAAGAGTTTTTTTTTTTAAAGCGTGAAAAGAATCCGACAGCATAAGGCCCACCCGAAAAAAGTTCCTCCCCTTTTTTGAAGGTTTAAAGGCATTTTATAGGCAAAATTCGGGTTGGACGGCGGTCGGACCGCCGAGACCATAGCGGTCGGACCGCCGGTCCGGGCGGCGGTTCTCACCCCAAAAACCGCACCGAAATCCGTGTTTTCCCGTTCAAACTGATTTTCTGGGAGCTGCGGACCACCAAAAATTAGTCCGAGACCATACCTGTGATCCTTGCGTCGCTCCGGACATTTCAAGTACCATGAAGGCATACTTTCGGTGAACTTTGCCGCGGTCGACCGGTCTGGCTCGATTTTTTGCAGTCGGCTTTCCGAGCCTTAAAATTTGAGTGTTCACAGGTTGAAATTCTCAAGCTTTTAAGGGAAGAAAATTTTTTCTTTAGACAGTCAAAAATTCACTAAACACCTAAGGAATTCAAGTAGATTTTGAAGAAACACCAAGGACTCAAGTAAGTTTTCTTTCTTTAAGTTTGATTTCTTTAGTTTTCTAGATTATGTAATTATTTTGGTTAGTGAGTTAAGTTGATATTAATTGAAAAAAGAAGATAGTTATGAAGTTAATATGGCATATTTATGTTAAATTAAAGGTTATTTGGTTGAAGTGAGCTTGATTAGTGAAGTTTATTGTAACATCCTTATACCCAATAAATGTACACTACATACACTCATATATGTAATATACGTATAGAGGATACAAGAGTGTCACCACCATTTAAACAAAAACAAAACTTCACTTTTAAAAACCAGTGTAAACTTAAAACAATTCATTAATATCCTATAATTAGTAAATAAAACATTACTTGTTAAAACATATATGTATCTTCATTACTCAAAAGTTTATTTAAAACATTTCTAATAAGCAGTGGAATATACTTATATATATACATCAAAATCAATATGTACAAAAATATAAGATTTATACATTCTAGCAGTTTGTCTCTGATCTTGATATTCCACTAACAACTCTGATCTCAAAGTCTCAAGCCTAGACTCGAATCAGTCTAGCCGAACTCTCTGGCTCAACCGGATCTACCCTATCACCTGCAGGATGAACCGTATTTGCGCTAAGCCAAAAGCTTAGTGGTTCAAACTTTAATAACAATATTATTCAATTGCAATGCTAATGCACAACACATAAGGATATCATATCTTATAGCATTACATCATTATATCTTAATAAATTGTTCAATTATTCCACAATTCATAATTCACATTAAAGCAAAGACAAGCATGGGCCCAAAAAGGTTCTAATATGCTAATCAAATTTTAGAGTTACTGCTTTTCGGTCCATAATGACACCTTGTGTCTAGCCCCATAGGCAATATATCCATGGATAATCCAACTAGATCTGAGCTTACGACCCGATCTTTTCACTTAGTCTAGCTTCAAGGATTTGTTTTTGAGGCTTACGACCCAGTCTTTTCACCCCAAAAACATCACATTTATCAGCTAGGCCCAGCAATTCATAAGCATGCTGCCAAACCCAAAACTCTGAAAATTGAATAACATACTAGGCACACAAGTTATTCATATTTCTCATTATCAAATTCTTTCATAATTCCATTCTCAAATTCTTTTCTCATTTTCTCATGATCAAATTAGGCACATTGCCTTATTATATCATCTTTTTCTCACTTTTCTCACTTTTATCTTTTATATCAATATCAACTTGTTACATTATGTTTTCACATATCTCATCACGTTGTTCCACATTTCTTTTCATTTACAACACACTACTCAATTGCTTTGATACATCAACATAATTCACATTATGCATATCATAACATATTTCTCATTCATCAATAATATATCAAGTAACTTAACATATTTTTCCAACCAATTGTGTTAAGTCCCAATGTCATGTAAATGTATGCAATCAATCAAAGTTTATACTTACCTCTAAGAGCAACAAACACCAATTCAACCTCCTCTTCCAAGATATCCCTCAACACTTGGATTGATAACTCAAGTCTCTTCCAATACTATACCAAATGTGATTATAAATACTCACTTAGTGATACACATAAGAAAATAAGGAACAGAACTATCTAGGGAAAACTTTACACATGACACGCTCAATAACACGGGTGCGTCCATGACCGTGCCCTAAACTCACAACACAAAAGCTATGACACGCTCAGTGACATGGGTGTGTCACTGCACATGTCAATCCCCCAACAACATAGTAGCTATGACACTCTCAATGATATGGGCGTGTCACTGGTCGTGTCAATTCTCCTCCAACATAGCAGCTATGACACACTCAGTGACATGGGAGTGTCACTGGTCGTGTCAATACTACAACAACACAGAAGCTGTGAAATGCTCAGTAACATGGGTGTGTCACTGATCGTGTCACCAACACTAAAAATAGAACCATCAACAAGCCCAAAGGCATGGTCGTGCTACTGGGCGTGTCAGGCCAAAAACCTAATATCGCCACAAAATAGCCACATCCAATTATCATCTTTTAAAACCCTTTTAACTCCAAACCAACACAAGTAAAACCATCATAATACAACAATAAACCTGTATGAACATCAACACAACTCAATTACAAGCACAAATATACAAAATCACAACCAAGACTTCTCAACTCAAAGTCACACCACCCACAACTCTTATTCTTTTCACCAAACTTAACCTTTTTCTTCAATCCACCCCTAAAAATCTTAGCAAACTAGACAAAAGAACTTCAAACATACCCAAGATCAACCAAAGACACAAACCACATCAAACACCCAATTAACTCATACAACTTCGAAAAGAAATCAAAGAAACAAGTTGGAGACTTACCAAATATGGAGAAAATCCTTAAAATTCCAACTTGATCACTTGAAATCCTTCAATTTCTTGAGTTAGCAATTTTTCTCTCCCTTTATAAAGATGGTGGTGGCCTACCCAAAGAAGAAAGAAGAAGAGGAAGATGATAGTCAACAACAACTCAAACCAAGCACTTCTCTTTTAACCAAACACATGTCCCTAATTCACTCTCCACCAAGCAATTAATTAATATAATATTATAATATCATCTTCCACTATCCATAATTAATTACTATTTAAATAATAAAAATATCTTTAGACCAAATAAGATATTGACTTGTATATATTGTATATCTCTTCATATAAACAACATATACACATCTTCTTCTTCTTTTTTTCCTTTCTTTTCACTTAATTAAATATATACACTTATACATCCTTTAATTAATTTACAATAATTAATATTTCCAAACTTTTAGGGTATAATATGGGATATTACATTTATATTATAGAAGTTTTGGAGACTAGGGTTTTTGGTGAGAGTTTGTTATAATTAGTATAATTAATGGTTAATTTGAGTAATTTAAGTGTTAATATAATTTTAATTAAAGGATTGAACTTTTATTTGGCTTAGGTATGGTTAGGCCAAGTTGAAGCAAGTGGTGAAGCTTAAGACTTTTTGAATTTGAAGCTTGGAAAGTGATATTGGTTGGATTTTGGAGCAAAACGGTTTATACATACTTTGAAAATATTTAATTAAAAAGTTCATGTTTGGCAATACTACATTGGCATTTTTAAATGGTTGTTTCTTTACTTTTGAATGACATTATTAATAAATCTTATGCATTTTAACAAAATGAAATTTGAGAATTGCTTTGGTTTATGAACCAATATGTTACTATGATTAGAAACATTTTAAATGAGGCATATTATTATTATGGGAAATAACGTGCATTGTGAAAGTAATTATGAAATATAATGATTATGGGAAAAATATGGGAAATTGATAATTGAGATGAGAATATGGAAATGTGATGTGAATGATTTCCTTGCACAATTTCTTGTCTCAAAATATTGAATTTGGTGTTATCCAGTTGCCATGCCAATGATACATCATGACATTTTATATGCTTCGGGCGAGATACACTGGAATCACTTTTATTATTACACCTTCGGATGAAATAAACTAGTATCATGACACTTCAGTGTCAAAGAGATTGCCTTTAGATGAGATACACTGGTATCATATGACACTCAGTCTTCAGTGTTGGACTTTTGGGTTGTGATAGGCCAAATGAATATATCTGGAGTTGAATATTATGTAGGGATTTGTTTAGGCCCAATGTTTTTAATGTGATGTATTTATAAGACTTATGAGATAATAAATTTTTAATTACGCAATGCATCCATTTAAAAATGAATGTACTTTTATGTTATTAAATAAAATATTGATTTAAATATATTATATTATCAAAGTATGTACCACTAAGCTTTTAACTTAGTGTGATTATATTATATCACACAGGTGATAAAGTTGCAGAGAAAGGAAGCCCTGATATATCTAAGCAGGTCTATGGTTGAGACTGAAATCAGAGCTAGTGTCTTGCCACGAGACCCATCTTGCCAGTGCTGCATTGTATGTATATTTTTGCATCCTTCATATTTTAATTTTTATATATTATAAACATTATGTATAAATATATTTTTGTCAAAAATGTTTTGCAATGTTTTATAGATATATAAGTTGTACATTTTTTCCTTTTGTTATAACTTTGGTTGCAAATTGGAGAAACAATGGATTTTGAGAAATTGGGAATTTAGAAGTCTATTTTCAACGCAGGTTGTTTTATTTTCTAATTTGGGCTTTTATGTATTTATAGATGAAAATTTTTATGAATTTATAAATAGATTTTATAAATTTATAGATGGGAAACTGGTTAAAGTTTCTCAAAATTTTTTACATAATTTAATCATAACTTTATTTCATATAGCTTTATTTAATTGTTCTATATATTTATATGATTATAATATTTAAACTTTTGAAAAAGCTCTCATTACAGTACTAAGTTAATAAGTGACTAATTGTACAGTTGGCTATAGTAGCACTCTTGTATTCTATATATGTACTATATATATATAGGGTATAAGAGTGTTATATAGACCTATTTAATTAAACTAATACATCCTCTAAAACTTGCTCAGGGTAAATAATAAATCTATCAGCTAATTAAATCATGACAAAAGTAATGGGCCAACACATAAAGATGAATAAATAAATAATGACATAATATTTATCGATGCTCCTAAATCATAGATAGCTCTTTTTATGCTTACATCATCTATTTTGCAAGAAATAGCAAACATACCTTGGTCCTTGCACTTAAGAGGTAATTTTCTTTGAATTATAGCATAGATGTTTCCCCCACACTTACCTTTTCATTGCCATTGATCTTCTTTTTATGGGTGCACAGTCCTTTTAAAATGCATAGGATTTATTAATAATGTTATTTAAAAGTAAAGCAACAACCATTTACAAATACCAATGTAGTTATGCCAAACATGAACTTTTTAATTAGGTATTTTCAAAGTATGTATAAACCATCCTTTACTCCAAAATCTAACCAATACCACTTTCCAAGCTTCAAATTCAAAAATCCCTAAGCTTCACCACTTGCTTCAACTTGGCCTAACAACACCTAAGCAAGTTAAAAGTTGAATCCTTCAATTAAAATCATATTCACACTTAAATTACTCAAAATAACCATTAGTTATACTAATTCTTACTAACTCTCACCAAAAATAATAAGTTTTCGAAACTTCTGTAATATAAACTTCACTAATCAAGGTCACTTCAACCAAATAACTATTAATTCAATATAAATATATCTTATTAACTTTATAACTATCTTCTTTTTCAAGTAACATCAACTTCACTCACTAACCAAAATAATTACATAATCCAAAAAACTAAAGAAATCAAGCTTAAGGGAAGAAAACATACTTGAATATTTAGTATTTCTCCAAAATCCACTTGACTTCCTTAGGTTTTTAGTGAAATGTTATGTCTCTAAAGAAAAGATTTTCTCCCCTTAAAAGCTAGAGAATTTCAACCATGGAAGGAAAGAAGGAAGACTATGATGGAGTTTTAATTTTACTCTTCCACTCTCATCCTTATATATAATTAATTAATTATTATATATTTTTATATTTCTTTAAATCTCAACCATATATTTATTTTCTACTTTTAATTATTATTATTATTTACTTTTCCAACTTAAATATGTATATATGTGTGTGTGTATACAATATGTATACTTTGTGTATATATCATGTATTTCTTTTGTTTATATTATATATTTCTCTGCCAACATACTTTGTTATTCTCTCACATTAATTGTTTTTATGCATATTAAAATTATGGATATACAATTTTCTCTTCCTTAAAGAATTTCGTCATCGAAATTACCTATTGTTTACCCTCTGGAAGGGCTATGGATACTGACTTTACATGATCTCTTCACTTTTTGGTGTTGCTTCCTTTATTAAATGATTTCTCCCTAGCACCTTAATTAAAGGAAACTTCTTATTCCTCAACTCTTTCTCTTCCGGGGCCAAAATAGCTATTGGTTGCTCTTCAAAAATCTGATCCGGATTTATTTCAACTGAATCAACTGACAACACATGTGATGAATGTTATCTGTACCTCCAAAGCATAAAAAAATTGAAACATTATGGATCTTCTCCAATTCATGCGACAAAGCCAATTTGTGAGTAATAGGTCCAACTCTCTTGAAAACCACATAAGACCTTATAAAATGAGGACTCAATTTATCCTTCCTACCAAATCTCAGAATTTTCTTCCACAGTGACCCTTTCAAAAATACTTTATCACCCACATTGTACTCTAAAATATCCCATAATCCTAAAATTCAATACTTGGATAATTTAATAATTCTTTTGAAAATAATTTCAAGTTAAAAAATACACTAACATACTTAGTTTCATTCATAATTAGATCTATAATTTATTTCTTTCATAAAGGGGTTTCATATTTCAACTCTCCCCAATTTGTTTCATATTCAATTACTTTCACAAGATAATCCATAAACAATTATTTTTGCTAATTAATCCATGATAAATGATTTTCACTAATCAATCCATATCCAATCACCATTGCAAATAATCAATTATTTTCACAAATTTAATCCATAATTAAATATTTTCATAACTAATCCATAATCAATTATTTTCACAAATTATCTTTGATCCTTTACTTTTATAAATTAAGCCAAAATCAATTATTATTACAAATTAGTTCATAATTAATTATTATTACAAACTAATCCATATTCAATTGTTATTACAAATAATCAATTATTTTCACAAATATAAAGTCAAATTTGCTAAAACATTCCCTAAAAAGAAACTCATATTTTCCTTACCAATCAATTGTTTCTCAAACTTTAACAATACATTCAAATAAACTATTTTTAATTAAATCTAAACATATTTCATTTTAAAAATATATTTATCAAATATATGACAAGTAACTACTTTTCTTTCAAAACCTTAAACTTTCCTAAAACCTTAATTTTCCATAACCCTAAATTAAATATTGTAATTCAAAAGTTTCTTTAAGCATAATTTTAGGTAAAAAACTATACAAATATACTTAATCTCACTCAATAATGAATCCACAATCAATTCATCAACTAGTTGCATAACAAATTCTTTCTCAATTAATTTAATTAAACAATTCTTTCACAAATAATTCAATTATTAGCAATTAACAAACTTTTGTAAGCAATTAAAATCAAAGAAATTAAAATAATAGCAAATCATATGATATACAAGCACTAACCTCTTCAAAATAACTCTTTCCTTCCTTTTCTTTCCTCATCCTTGGTTCTATAGTAATTTTCTTGAAAAATCATATATAAACTAACTAAATCCTATCAAAATCATAAATTATTTCTAAAGTTTCCATAGTTTTCATGTAGAAAGTGAAAGAAGAAGAAAAAAAGGAGAAGAAGATGGTGATGATGATGGTGGATGTTAGGTTTGAAGAAGGAAGAAGACAAAAGAAGAAGTCAAATTGGTTTTTCATACTATCTACATTTTTATTCCATGTTTTGCATGTAACTTAACTTAGGTACATCTACTTTTTTTAATTGTCTCTTAATTTAGTTTTTAATTCCATGAAATTATATTAAAAAATTATTTTAATTATTTTAAAATCCCATTGTCCATATTTCATATCCTAATTCTATTATAATTTTATTTTCAGGCCATAGGGGCATTTTTGTAATTTTAATAGCTTTTAAGATTTTTTTTAAAAATACCGATTAAATCCATATTCTTATTTATTTTTCCACTTCTTAGGGCTTATCCAACCTTATTTCTATCAATTTCAAATCTCCAGACTATACTTAACTTTATACACAGTCTACTAGATGCTTATATGTACACATAATACAGAAAAATCATTACTTAAGATTTTTAGACATTAAAGCTTTCATCTTATTCTAACTCTTTAGATTTTGATTCAAGTATTGATTCTTCTAATTTGAATTTGATATCTCCAATGTTAAAATCCATTAGTTGTCCAATTAAATCATTTAAAGCACCAAGATCCTCATCAACCATCCCATCGGCATCTTCTACATTCTTAGGACTATCTTCCTAAAATGCAGATTATGCCTTAAGATTATTTACAGATTATTCAAAGCATATCAATCCTTGGCCTAACTTTTATTTAGCAAACCGACAACCAATTAGCAGTGTCCCTTCTTACACTTGGGTAGCTTATATAATTTTTTAATGTTTATCAAAAAATAGTAAGCTTATTAGGTATGTTATGAATTTTTATAGTTCTAAATATATGATTTTTGGAATTTCATTATGTATTACATCGGTATTAATGTAATTAATAGGGTTATATGATTTTTAATGTTTGTTTTTCTTGTTAAGCTTATTAGGTATGTTATGATTTTTTATAGGTCTAAATATATGATATTTAGAATTCAAGATAATTTATAAGTTTTGTAATTTGTAATTAATAGGTTTATATAGTTATCTATGATTGTTTATTACTTAATAATGCTATTTTTCATGTTTAATATTTAATAGGTTTAAATATATTGATTTATGCTAAAATCTCTATTGTATCCTAAATGGATTTTGGACCAAAATATATGTATTGATTTAATTTTTATTTATTAAATTTATTATAATTTTAATTTGAAATTTGGCTCAAAATTAAAGTTTATTAATTTACAGATAATATTTATTGATTTGATATTTACAAATGAATTAAATATATTAATTTATTTTTTTATTGATTCAATTTATTTTTAATATGACATTTGGCCTAGATTTAAAGTTCAGTAATTTATAAATTTAAAGTTTGTTAATTTAAAAACAATATTCATTGTATTAATTTAAAAAATTTAAAATTATTTTAAAATACATTAAATTTAAATAGAAAATTACAAATAATTTATATATAAATGTACAAAAAATTATAAAAATATTTAAATATTACAAACAATTTACACAAAAAAATTACAAAAAAATTTAACATCACAATGCACAAATAAATTTACAAAAATTGAAATTTTTTCAAAAATACACATAATATACACTACATATTCAGAAAATATACATTCCATGTAGATAGAATATACATTCCATATACACAGAATATATATTAAATATGCACATAATTAAATTACATATACACATAATATACATATTTTAACAGAAAAAAATTACATATACGCATAATATACTTATTTCCTCAAAGCCTGAAAAAAACACTATTGGCCTTTGATCATTTATGATGTGGGCATGCTAGAGGCAAAAACACCTCAGTAGTTAGAAGAAACTAACTTATGACCAAGCAATTGTGTAGTTTCCTTAAAGGACCACAAAAGAAAATAAAGTCTTTAAACCATTTAATTAACAAATTATTTGAATTTCACAACAATGTAATCGAATTTCAATAATAAAAGAGATTACAATGAACATGAACGGAGTAACAGAAGCTAATAAACGACTCAATCTTAAATAAAACAACTGGAAACCTTTCAGGATTTAACTACCATCAAGTAAAAGAAATTTGGGGAACTAGTTTTGGTAAGTTCGCTGATGGTTTTTTTTTTTTTTTGTGGAAAAGTGTTGATCTTCTCTCCTTCTTTTTCCTTCCTTTTATTATTTGTTTCTTGGTTTCTTGGCACTACCTTTTAGTGCTGGGGCTAGTGGGGAGTAGTGTCTTCTCCCAGTGACTACTCATGCTCTACTTTTTAGCGCCAAATCAATTTCTTCCTTCAACAACCGTTCTTACTAGGCGTCAAGAATTTTTGGGCCTCTTTCTTTAGGCTTCACTAGTTTTAGGCCTATGAAATTCAAGTGACAATAAATGCCCTTCGTGTGCCTCTAGTTTTGAGGAAACCAGAGTGCATGTTGCCTCTGATGTCTTCTTTGTCACCCCTACTTTCACAAGTTTCTTATTTCTCTAAGCTTCAAATTTGAAAGCACTCTGAATTTAAAACTTCATCTTACATGAAATCTTGACTACCTCTTTGATTTCTAGGCCTTTAAGTTATACTAATATCCTTGTTCTTTGCATTTTTAATTTTTTTCATGGCTTTTACCATTGATTCTCTAAAAGACAAACTGCTTCAATGCTTTCCAGTTGAAGACTTTCCATCTCATTTATCTTTTGAATAAGTTTCTTTTCATTTTCATTTTATTTCTTTTGATTTCTTACTCTTGCACTGATTTTTTATACATCCATAAGGATTCTACATAAATCTTATAGCTTACTAGCTCTAGGGCTGATGACCTTCTCACTCTTGTCCTATTCCTTCGAAACTTAAACCAACTGTTTCACCCTCTATTTCTCTTCAAAAGGCTAACACTCTCTTTGAGAGCACTGGATCCATTTCCAAATCTTGGCCTCATGCCAATGAAGAATGGTACTTATTCCACCCCTTTTACCAAAAGTCTTGGTGTAGGATGGGAATTCTCCAGTTCATTTCCATAAGTCATACTATCATTCACCTTAGTACTGAGCTTGTTGGGACTGCTCTTTGTTTTCGGTGCCCTAAACTCAATTCTTTCCTTTTTGCCAGGGGTCCAATGTCTATTACTCTAAAAGACATTTTTACTAAACTGGTCTCCCAGTGTTTAGTGATGATGCTATCTATCTCTTACCCACTGAATCCTTAGACTATCCTAAGGTTGATGCTATCTCAACTAGCCAATCTTCTTATGGAAACCTTATCGACACTCTATGCCACTTAAAAGATCCCCTTCTAACTTAGGACTTGTTGAATTCCTTTGGGTCCTCCTTTATCAATATGTTTTCTATCCTATTAGTGGTAAACTCAATTTGGAATACATGATTTTGGCCAAAGCACTAACTGCTGGCTATGATTTAGCCTTAGATACAATTTTCCTCAGCTTTCTGTACTTCAACATTCATAAATGTTTTTTTTTCTTAAAAAACTCACAGGTTAAATATGGATAATCCAACTATGGTTATACATTTATTTTCCTTCAGTTTATTCCTCTTTCCCTGAAAATCCTAATGATTTCTTGGGAGAAAGGCTTATTAAATTTGAGGTGGTTCTATCTTCCTTTGAAATCTTAGACCTTTTCTGGTCTTCTGATTACATCATTCCTAAAACTTACCATGACATAGTAGATATGCTCCAGTGTCTAGAGTCCTTTGCTTTGATACCTCTGCTTTTATTGAAGTAAGAAAATTCTTGTTTTATATCTTCACCACTCCCAGGCTCCTGTTTGTTGAAGCATCACATGCCTTCAAAGTCCATCCTATAACTTGTCCTATTTCCACAAAGGCTTATGCTCCAAGCCGATAGAGTATTCAAATCGGTTTCACCCTAGTTGTTTTTTAGAATACCTTTGCAATTCCAAGAATCTTCGACACACTTTCTTAATTGTTGCTATGTAATTTCTATAGTAGCCCTTACCTTGCAGTCTTAGAAGATATGTGGTTTCCAACCATTTAATTGCTTTTGCCTTCTCTAGGTAACTGTTATCTTTCTTCCTTTGGTTATATATATCTTGTTGAAGAAACTATGCTAAAGTCTTTTATTCAAGTATTTACATTTCTCACTCTAAAGGCAAATGAGCTAGGACATTATTCACTTAAAGAATCCAAATACATTTGGTGATGAATTACCGCAAGTGCACGGGTCGCGCAAGTAATAAAGTAGTAAGTAAGATATCGTTCCACTAAAAACAAGGTCAATTACTAGTACAAATCTCAACTGTTGTTTAGCAAATCAATATTTTTTGTGATGATTAAAATAAAAGATAAGTTACTTAATAAATTAAAGCAAAGAAAAATTGAATATTGTGCAAAAAGAGCTGATGATGAAAATACTATTCAGATATTGAATCCCCCTAACCATAAAAATATTTATGAATATCAATTCAATTAAATCAAGTAATAGAGTTAAATTGGCATTCCTCTAAATTAGACTAAAACCTCTCTCAAGTGAATTAATCCCCAATCACTAAGTAGAATGCTGGAATCTCTTCTCAAATATAATTAAATAGATCTTGCAATAAGAATAAGAAATTATAATCAAAGGATCCTGTAGTCTATCTCTAGCACTCCAATCAACCCTCAATCCTAATGAGAATTCTATTTATATCAAGCCTTTTCAAGTCATTAATATGAAAATTACAACCAATCAATAAGCATGCTATTATTAATTGGAAATAAGAAATTAAGAATCAAAAGGATAAAACAACTCAATTAAATGATTTAATTTAATAAGAACTATTCAATCCAAACAATAAAGTTAGGGTTCATCAATATCCAGATAGAGATGATTTAGTTCATATTCATAACCAAAAAACCAGAACAAAAGAAATAAGTAAAAGAATTCAAACAATCCATAATGAATGATTGTCATTCTTCACTTCAATCTTTGATTCTTGATTTAAATCTTGTTTAATTTGAATCTTCACCTTCAATCTCAGATGCTAAACTCTTTTTTTTTCTAAGGAAGTCGACTATAAGTGATAAAAATTGGATCCCTAATTCGCACTTCAGTTCAGCTTTCATAGCCTATAGATTTAACCTGACACGCCCAGTGACACGTCAATGTCTCTGGGCATGTCAATGATGCTATTTTTCACCATTGATGACATGGGTAGTGACATACCCATGTCCTTGGGTGTGTCATGGCTACTGCAATGCTAGGTTAGAACACAGTCAGTGACATGCCATGTCCTTGGGCATGTTGAAGCTTCTGTACGGGAAGATCAATGGAATGGCCAGTGACATGCCCATGTCCCTGCGCATGTCGAAGCTTATATAAAGTAGTTGAATGACATGGCCATTAGCAAGCCCATGTCATTGGGCGTGTCACTTGAAGAATTTTTCCAAAATAGCTTTTTTCCTTGTCTTCCATCTGTGATTTCGGCCTAAATAACCATAAGATCCCAAAGTGTAAAAGGTTCCTGAAATCAACCCTAATAAACACTTGAACAAACAAATCAAACTCAATTTGACAATAAATATACTAAGAAATAGGGGCAAAAATATCATTAACTATACACTTATCAAATTCCCCCACACTTGAGTTTTTACTTGTCCTCAATCAAACTAAATCACTATAATAAGCATAAATGAAGGACCCTTCTATATCCAAAAAGGAAAGAAGAGTTTTAAAATACTCAATTCAGAAAACCCGACATTCTCAACCAAAAACTAATTCACAAACATTACAGCTGAATCAAGAAGTTTCAAAACA
This sequence comes from Garcia nutans, assembly GCA_947685225.1. Lineage (NCBI taxonomy): Eukaryota > Viridiplantae > Streptophyta > Magnoliopsida > Malpighiales > Euphorbiaceae > Garcia > Garcia nutans. The sequence continues at coordinate 4,726,126 of CANTUV010000003.1, read as the reverse complement.
AAAATTTCACAAGCCTAAAACTTAAAAATCCAGAGTTAAAAGATTGAGCATAAAATTCTAGAAACTCAAAAGTCATGAACAAAGTAAGAAAATGTAGATTTTCTCTTCAGTTCTTTGACTCAATTTTTTATGTATTTTGTTTTATATATTTTTTTAAAGAAGCCCGACATGTTTGAATTGATACTAACTTTTTGACCCGAAGGTAAACAATTGTGATGCCAACCCCCGGTTACTCAGCTAGAATCACCGTTCAAATGGCTACTACCACTATTCATGATTCCAACTCATTCATTTTAATTCAAAAGTTAAAATTAGCGAAATATGGATTAATTTTCAAAGCTTCTTATTATATATATATTTTTTATTTTTATCAATAATATTCAAGTGGTCAAGAACTTAAGATATTAAGTATGTCCTACTAAGTTCAACTCAAGTATCTAAGGAATTTAAAAATGATAAAAAAATGTAACTAAGGTTTCAAACTTCAGATGTGCAATTCTCATTAATCAACTACCTAATTCGAACTATCACATTCAGTCCTTAGCAGATTAAGAAAGCTGAGTCAACCTCAACAAGATATTGTTGTTCATTAAATCTACCATTAATTTAATATAAAGAGGAACCATTTTAATTCATACTATTATGGAAATCTAGTTTACTTGATCAAAAAAAAATTGAAGAAACAAAATGAGACAATTGAATCAAATGGAAAGAATGAAATAAAAAAAGCTCAATCTAGAAAATATACCTCTCCCCTACACTCAAGATGCACATTGACCCCAATGTGTGTAAAACAAGAAAAAGAACAAAAGAGAGAGAGAGAGAGAGAGAACTGCCCTGCCATGTCCATGAATCAACATATATGAATATGATTCCAAAAGCGTTGTGAAGTCGAATTAGCTACATGATAAAAACTGACATGAAAAATTATGAAGATTGATCTATATATAAAAAGGTTGAAAGAAAGAAAGAAATATATAAATAAAAGAAAAATAAAAGAAAAGGAAAAAAGAAAAAAAATAAAAACAAAAATACAAGCTAGTGAAAAATACAATCATCCATACTCAAGGTGATATGGAAGGGTCTTGAGTTCCAAGTTAGGTGGATCAATTAGAGATGGTTTCAACTTCTGTTCTTTTGGCATCTCAATGGTTTCATATGCCCGACACTTGAATAATTTGCTTGCTTCAAGATAAGCAAGCTGCTCCATTACTTCTTGATTCTCAACATTATTCTACATTAAACATAACTTAAGGGGATCCTTGGAAACAGTGTTAGTAACACAATTTAAGGTTCCATGCTTAATGATATCATTGCATGAATCTACCGCATTGAGTGTAAGTGGGTTCTTCATGGCATAATATATATTAAAAATAACTTTCTTTCTCCCCACTCTCATGGTCAATGTGCCATCATGGACATCAATAAGGGCACGAGCTGTATCCAAAAATGGCCTACCAAGGAAAAGTGAAACATCTGCATCCTCATCTATTTCAATGACAACAAAGTCATTGGGGAAAATAAAATCCCCAACTTTTACGAGCACATCCTCTATAATACCACAAGGGTAGACTACTGACTTATCAGCCAGTTGAATGGCCATGAGTATTGGTTTAGGTTCTCCAATACCTAACTTTGTAAACATCTTGTAGGGTATAACACTTATGCTAGCCCCCAAATCAACTAATTCACTTTTAACTTCAAGATTACCTGTCAAACATGGAATAGTAAAACTACCAGGATCTTTTAACTTCTTAGGAAACTTCTTTTGTAAAATTGTCAAACTCTTTTCTAACAAATGCACCAATGATACTTCCTCGATTTTAATTTTGTTAGAAAGGAGATCTTTCAAAAAATTAGCATATTTGGGCATTTGAGATAAAGCTTCAGCGAATGGAATATTAATGTGCAATTGTTTAAAGAGTTTAAGAAACTTATCGAATTGAGCATCCATCTTGCCCTTGTTCAATCTTGTTGGGTATGGCACTTGAGGTCATTATTCCTTCATTATTGAACTGGGCTCTTATGGTTGGTTTCCTTTCTCATTTTCTACTGCAACCTTCTCTCCCGAAGTGACAGAAGCATCATCTTCTTTTCCTTTTTCTTGTGCTTCAGCCTCTTCCTCAATCACTTCTTCTCTTCTCTCAACCACACCTCAATGTTCTCTCTAGTTCTTGATCTAATTCAAGTAATTGGGAGGAGCTAGCTCGGGTCATAAACGGGAAGAAGTACCTAAAATGACAGTCAATAAGCAAGAACCAATATTAAAACAAATAAAAATGAAAACTAAATCAACACTCTTGATTATATTACTAATATTGAAAACCATTGTTCCCTGGCAATGGTGCCAAAAACTTGTTGGTGAATTTGTGTTATTGCAATATTACCGCAAGTGCATGGGTCGCGCAAGTAATAAAGTAATAAGTAAGATATCGTTCCACTAGGAACAAGGTCAATTACTAGTGCAAATCTCAACAGTTATTTAGCAAATCAATATTTTTTGCGATGATTAAAATAAAGGATGAGTTACTTAATAAATTAAAGCAAAGAAAATTTGAATATTGTGCAAAAAGAGTTGATGATGAAAATACTATCCAGATATTGAATCTCCCTCGCCCTAAAAATATTTATGAATATCAATTCAATTAAATCAAATAATAGAGCTAAATTGACATTCTTCTAAATTAGACTATAACATCTCTCAAGTGAATTAATCCCTAATCACTAAGTAGAATACTGGAATCACTTCTCAAACATAATTAAATAGATCTTGTAATAAGAACAAGGAATTATAAACCAAAGGATCTTTTAAGTCTATCTCTAGTACTCGAATCAACCCTCAATCCTAATGAGAATTCTGCTCATATCAAGCTTTCTCAAGTCAATAATATGAAAATTGTAACCAATCAATAAGCATGTTATTATCAATTGGAAATAAGAAATTAAGAATCAAAAGGATAAAATAACTCAATTAAATGATTTAATTTAATAAGAACTATTCAATCCATACAATAAAGCTAGGGTTCATCAATATCTAGATAGAGATGATTTAGTTCATATTCATAACCAGAAAACCAGAACAAAAGAAATAAGTAAAAGAATTCAAACAATCCATAATGAATGATTTGTGTTTCTTCACTTCAATCTTTGATTCTTGATTTAAATCTTGTTTAACTTGAATCTTAACCTTCAATCTCAGATGCTAAACTCTTTTTTTTTCTAAGGAAGTCAGTTCTAAGTGATAAAAATTGGATTCCTAATTCACACTTCAGTTCAGCTTTTATATCCCAGAGATTTAGACTGACATGCCCAGTGACACTGCCATGTCTCTGGGAGTATCAATGATGTTGTTTTATACCATTGATGACTTGGGCAGTGACACACCCATGTCCTTGGGCATGTCATGGCTATTGCAATGTTGGGTTAAGGACATGGTCAATGACACACCCATATCCCTAGACATGTTGAAGCTTCTGTAAGGCAGGATTAATGGCACGGTGTAGACCCTTAATTTTTCACCAGGTCCAGTTCGATATTTTAAAACAGTCCAAAATAATTTTTATGGTATTTATTATTTATAATATTTATTTATTTATTTTTAATAATATAAATATTTGTTTTTAATAAAAAGTAAAAAAAATAAAAATTGGACTGATCGGCGAGCGATGCGCGGCAGCGCAGCGGCAAGCAGCTTTGCCACAGGCAGGTGCCTATGGCGTGCCCAATTTGCCGCAAGTGCTACCCAGTTCGGCCTGCACGCCAGCAAGCCCGTTCCTCACCAGCCCACAGCAATCCTCGCAGGCCCAGCAGCACGCTCACATGCCAATCCTCGCAGCACGCAAGCCAGTGCCCCAGCGTACCAGCCTTCTACCGATTTTGCCAAACCTTATTTTACTCGGTTTTAGTTTTATTTCCTTAATAGTTTTTAATTTCCTTAACATACTAGGTTTTTTCTTTTAATTTCCTATAAATACCATATTAAAACACATAGAACATGGGGATGGACAAAAAAAAAAGAGGACAGTAGCAATTATTCAGGGACCTTTAACAAATATTCGGACTTTGGAATTTTTAGGGGACGGAAAGGACTTGGCTTTAGAGCTTTGGATGGCAGCAGACTTTGAAACAAGCAACTGGAGCAAACTTTCAGGTAGTTTATAAATGGAACCACTTCAAACAGCAAAGGAACAATCTTATAATGGCAGTAGCATACTTCCTTTGTTTCACTCAACCATAATTTCATCAATAATTTTTGGTGGAGCCTTCAAACGTAGGTATGTTTCTTTAATTTTACTTGTCAAAATTAATTATCATTAAAGTAGCTCATTCTGTTTAAACATCCAAGTTTTTAGACTTATTTTCATAAGCTTTAATCTATTTAATTCAAACCCCAATCACTCTTTAAAACCTAAATCTTATATCCTATTTTCTTAAAGTTTAAAAACCCTAAATTCTTTTTTCTTAAAACCTAAAATTCTAATTAATTATATTTTCCAAAATATTCATAGTTACTGCCTAATATTTTTAAAGTAATAATAATAATATTAGTTTTATAAATCTAAACTTACAAAACCCTAATTTCCCCACGAAACCCTAATTGAAATCTAAAACCCTAATTTCTACGTTTATTACTTAGATGTATATTTATGATGTATGTTGATGGATGATTTATTGCATGCTCAATGGATGATTTGTTCTTACTTGATTTTATGATGAATATTGGAATGCTTTGATTTATTTTTAGTTTCAAGAAATTATAAGAGGTATGTTTCCATAATTGAGCACCTCAAATTGTTAAATATCATGTAATTCGATTTATCTTTAAGCTTTGGACCTATGTAAAGGATACATTTCCACCAATTGGTGGGTATCCTATTTTCTTTATTTTCTTTTGGACATTGGACAATTGCAAAGGCATGTTTCCATCCTTGGATGGGTGCCTATTTGTTTGTTTTGTTTGGACCTTGCCATGGTTTTTAATAAAGTATTTATTTATTCTATTGATCGCATGTAGTATGGATAATATTGTGTTAATTAAGAATTTTATAATATTGAGATCTGAAAAGGAGGCAAGTTCCAATGAACCGAGCATTGTGTGGGTGCTGGGTCATTCTCACCTTCCCCACACATACCTAACTTTTCGAACCCATTAGGAGATTGGAGATTCCTTAGAAATTGAGTCATCCACCCCTTTTTTTTTGGCTCGTCCGGGTGGCGACTCCATTTTTCTCTGGGCTTAGGTCCTTATTCTCTAAGGCCCCGAGCCTAACAGTGCCGAAGTTGCAAGAACCATTCCATGTGGGTCTGGGTGCGAAAATCTCGGCTCACACATGGCCTGTGAAAGCCCATGTTCCTGGGCATGTCGAAGCTTTTGTAAAGTAGTTGAATGACATGAAGAATTTGCCCAAAATAGCTCTTTTTCTTATCTTCCATCTGTGATTACGGCCTAAATAACCATAAGGTCCTAACATGTAAAAGGTTCCTGGAATCAATTCTAATAAACACTTGAACAAATAAATTAAACTCAATTTGACAATAAATATACTAAGAAATAAGGGAAAATATCATTAACTATACACTTATCAACAGTAGTAAGAAAACAATGGTAAAATAAGAATTTCCTTCAGCCTAAGGCTTTAAAAAATCAAACTAAATTCATTTAAAGAGTAGAGTCTTGAGCACAACTAATACTCCCTTTGAAATCCTAGATACTGATGACATCCTTCCAGGTAAGTCTGAGTTAAATTATTCTTGTTAACCCTTTACTATTCACTTATCCTTGCACTATCTTTCTATAGAGAGATCTGCTGATGCTACATTCTCTAAAGAAAAGGATTCCTTTGATTCCTCTTCTAATGTTGTTTAAGAGAGCTTGCTTCTGATGACCTAGACGATGCCACCACTAGTCTATCCTTCTTGTCCAATGAATCCAATCTTTTATCACCAATGGAGACTCTTAGTCACTCAACTACTGGTTCATCAACCCCTAAGGTATTAATTACTTCCACATTGATGCTTCCTTTGATTTCCTTATAAAAAACTTATAACTAACAATTTTTCCATAGGGATTGTCTTGGGAGGACACCATTGCTCCAATATCTAATGAACAAGATGAGACCATGGACCTCACTCCACTAGTTAAAATGGTTACTCCACTCCCTCCTACTACCAATCTTATTTCCCCTGTTGTAATTAAGTTGTCCAAGAATGCCGTAATGTTTTATCAATCCAAAGACATTATCTCCATGACTCCTCTTGAGAAAGATGCTCTTCTTGCTTCTCTTTCCCATCCACTATCTTCCTTAACCAAAGAAGAATCAAAACAAGTGATCACTAACTTGATGAAAGAAGTTGAATCAACGTCCAATACTGTGATTGCGGCTACTAAGATTAATGTTGATTATGCTGAGAAGATTGCTCATATGCTGTGATATTAAGTTAACCATGAAGCTAAGATACAAAAGAAATAGGATTGTGCTACTTGCATCAAAAATTTAAAATCCCAATTCCACAGCTATGATGCCTCTCATGAGCAAAATGAAATCTCAATATCACCAGCATGAGCAAAATGTTGACGCTTTTAGATATTCTCGGGAATCCCAAAAGAAGCACTCCACCACTTGAAAAAATGAATTATCTAATGCCCAAGAGGCTATAGCCCATTATCACACCAAATGGATAACTCTTCAGTCAACCGGTATTCATTCACTTTAATTGTAGTGATTTCAATATAAATTTAGAACTTTTATAATAGTGTAGCCATGGATTGGGCCCTATTTTCTTTAAGTACTAAATGATGTTTTTAATTTTACTTTGGTAATGGATTGGCCTTTATTTTGTTTGCAAGCACTATATGATAACTACATTTACATAATTTTTAATTTTAATGCTTATGATTTCCAGTGGCCGATAGGCCAACTTTCAATTCCATAAGCTTCATATAATTACATGATAAACATGCCATAATTTGGCCTTACAATTTCCAACAACTTTAACTTAATATTATCTACTTTAACTCTAAATTCTCCTACACAGAAGGAAAATACTTTTTCAAATATGTACGATTAATTGCTCTTTGATGTGGTTCCTCCTTTAAAGCTTGTCAGCCAGTAAGCATTTCCATTAGGTACCTTATAAATTTTAAAAGGACCTTCTCAATTAGCAAACCATTTTCCAAATTCTCTGTCATTAGTACCAATGGGTAGAATCACCTTCCAAACTAGGTCCCTCACTATGAAATTTTTCTTTTTCACCCTTTTATCATATGACTTCGCTATCTCCTTCTTTTGCACCAACATATGATTGAGTGCTTAAATACTTTCTTCATCTAAATCTTCCAATTACATAACTATTGCCTTTGTAATACTCGCAGTTTTATTAAATATAATTACATAAGTAATTTGAAAGGGTTAAGTGAGATGTTGGAAGTAGAAAATAACTAATGTATCTGTAAGATATATGTTAAATATATATAAAATATAAATGTCGCTAGAAAATAAAAAAGTCAAAAAGTAGTAAAAAGGTGAAAAGTCAAAGTAAAAAGCTTTAAAAAAATACAAAATTAAATTAATTTTGGGTAGAAGAGAGAAAATATGTAATATTATTTAATTATTTAATATATATATATATATATGCAGTTATAAGAAAGAATTAAAAAACAAAACTTTTCTTCTTTTTCTTCTTCTCCTACAAGGATCGGCCACCATTGATGTATAAGGCAGAGACTTTTAATCATCTTTCATACCAAAAATTCCAAAGAATTCAAGGAATCAAAGATAGTTTTGGAGAATTTTCAAGAAAAGGTTTGGAGAATTTTCAAGAAACAGGTAAGTTTTCTTGGATGTTAAGGAAGTTTACCTTAAATTTTGATTATGTGAAAAATGAGATTTTGATGGAGGTTTAGATAATTGTTAAAATGGCCTGTTATGATGTTATTTTGGTGTGAAAGTTGTGATTTTATGTTTGGATGATTGAAATGAATGAGTTTGGTAGAAGTTTAAATGAGATAGTAAGGTGATTAGGGTTTTCATAGGATTTTTGGTTAGAATGAGTGTAATTGGAATTTAATTGATTAAAATGTGTTAGAATGAGTTTCTAATGCTATATTAGAACTTATAACTTGATTAGGGGTTGAGTAAGTTGAAGTTGTACATTTAAAGAATTGAAGGGCAATTGGTGGAAATTGGGGAGAATTAAAGTAATTGATGTTTGATTGGATAAAATGAATAGAAATATGTTTTTATTGATTCATTTTAACTTAAAACTTGGTTTAGGATTGAGTAGAGAGGATTTCCAAAATTAATGAAGCAAAGGACATTTTGGAAAAGTGAAGGAGCTAAGGTGAAATTGACATAATTGAAGGGTAGTACATACTTTGATAATTATATTTCAATTGCATTTGAATTGGCATATTTCATTGTGCTTCTAATATTGTGTTATGCTACTTTAATGTGGATGTTTACATATAAAATGCATGGTTTTATGGGAAATGTGTGAGATGCATAAAGTGTGAGTTGTTAAGCCATTGTGGAATGGCTAATGACATTGTTGTGTATAAATGGTGAAAATTTGCATTATGTATTTTGAATGGTAAAAATTAGCCACACTATGGAAGTGGTAAGGAAATATGTTATCCATGATAACAAAATGTGAAAATTGAGAAAAATTATGAAAATGTGTTGAAAACAAAGAATGATGGAAATGGACATGATAAAGGATAATGTGTATGAAATGTGTGTTTGCCTTATATAGTATCTTGTTCCAGATAATTATTTTTAGTGCTATTGGATTGGCATGCCATTGATATGAGATGAGATATTACTTGCCTCCAGGGCTAGACACAGAGGTATCAACAAGGGACGAACCTTCAGGTGGATGAACACAACATTAGAACCCTAATGTCGCGATAGACCAGAACAAATATCTCAGAACCTAAATACTATATGAGATTATTTGGGCTCAATACATATGATTATGATACCTTGATGATTTGTGTGAGCAATGCATGTGTTAAAATATAGTACACGTGGTTAAAAGAAAAACATATTGCATTCTTTTTGTGAAAGTATGTACTGCTAAGCTAGTAGCTTAGCTTGATTGAATTTCATTGTTTAGGTGACAAGATAAAGACAAAGAGTTAGTACTAGAAGTTTGGTTTTGTATTACAAGACTAGTGCCAACACATATATCATGTAAATAAATGTTTTACAATTAAACTTATGATGTTTATGAATTTTATGTTATTGTATGAAATTTCGTGTAATTAATAAATGATTAAGTGTTGTAAATTAATAAAATTACAATATATATATTTATATATATGGATATGAAATGTTGGATGTTTTTGGAGGAAAATATTGGAGATTTAGATAAATGCATTTATATATTTAGGGAGTGCAAATTTTTGCAGGTTGTGTTTTAATTATTTTTTGGGAATGTCCACTTTATAGATAAAATCTGGCGAATTTTTTCAGAGATTTTTTTTAATTTTGTGTTTTTAACAATAAATTACTAATATGTATATATTTACTCATCTACTTAATTATCTTTTAAAGAACAAACTATTTTATTAAAATTAAGGAAACATTTTTTAATAATAAGGATGTTGACATTAAATCTTCCTTATTCCTCCCCAACAATATCAGCATCCTGTATGGCAAAAAGTTGATAACGGACCCATTATCCACCTAAAATTTTAAGACTTTTTGACCATTAAAGTCTACTTTGATATACAAATGATGAATATGTTTCATCATTTTCAACAGAAGGTTTCTCAAATATTACTCTTTTGGAACCATCTGACTTGGTGACCAGAATAGTAATACTCCCATATGAATCATCTGTAACTTTCAGCCTTGGTTCTACCCCCTGAGTCGAGTCCACCTTCACCATAGCTTGTATTAGTTTGTTTTGCACCATGAAATCTAATGGAAGCACTAACTTTTTAACTAAGCATTGGAAATAAGTATGAATTTTCCCAATAAAGAATCCCCCTCTAATGATCTAGTAAGTGGCTATGGAAACTTCTTATGCTCTTCTCTATACCATCAGTCTACAAACTTTATTGGGGGAGGCCTTCAAATGTGAATTTCCACATAGGCATACCTATTTTGACATTTTCTTTTTCTTTCCAAGCTTCTACTGTAACACATAATCTTTGGATTCCTAAATTTTTTGCTTCTCATTATTGGTTTCTATTTTCAAATCTTTGAATTCTCTCTTATCCCTTTTAGCATCCAGTAATGACCTTAAGTCAAAGCTAGCAACATTCACAGAAGGAAAGAGGTCTTCATCCACTAACATAGCCTCTTTCTTTTCAGGAAATTTGAGTATTCCTTATTGATCCTATCATGTAATTTATTATTAAATCCCCAATAGGAACCTGTGGAATGATTCTTAGAGTTATGAAACTTACAATACACCTAGCCTTTATATTCCTCAAAACTAGGAATGTGATAATCTGACATAAACTTTATGAAATTTTCTTTGAGCAGAAAGTCAAAGATGGTCTCCATTTTTGAAACATCAAATGTGTAAAGAAGTTGTTCATTTGAAGCAGTTAACCTTTTCCATACTTCAACTATTCTCTTCTATAATAGAGGACATGTTACAGAACTTGAAATGTGAAAGTCAACCATTGCCACCTCTAGTTGATTAATTTTTTTGAAATAAGTCCTTATTGCACTCTTTCTCCTTTACCTCTCTTCCTAAAGTAGTTCTTCATATTTGGACACTTTAGCAGCCAATTTATAAAAATCTCTAAATTCCACCCCCTTGGAAGTTCTTCCTAGCTCCAGATCTAAACTCCTCTTTTCCATTTTCATGAACTCTTTCTTAGGCAAGTACACCTTGCACCGATTCCTCATTTTCTTGAATCTAGCAATTATTTTATTGATGGTTTCACTAGCCCTCTAGGTAATCATGGATAGCTCTACAATATACACTTCAGGTTCAGCCTTGAAGAATTAGATGTGGAATTTACATTTCATTTCTTGCCAAGAAAAAATAGAATTCCTAGAAAGTATGGTGTAATATGTATACACATCACCTGTTAAGGAATTAGGAAAAAGTCTCAACTTACACAAAGAAAAGTTGTCATAATTTGCCAATTCAACACACTGGATGGTGAATCTAATAATATGTTCTATGAAAGACTGACCATCCCCCTTAGAGAATAAAGATAAATCTAGGATATGATATCCCCTTAGGTATCCATTCTCTTGATCTATTATCTCTTGATAAGGCTTCACAAACTTTGGCTAGCCAATCTATCTCAAGTCTAGCATATATAATTCTTGCACAACCTCTGTAACTGCATCCATATCAATATTCCCCATGTACCCATTTTCCTATAAAGGTACTTCTGGTGATTTCCACACTGGTGATTATAGAAAGTCTACATCATAAACCTGTGGTTAAATATAAGGATTAGTTATTTTAAACATCTTTAGGTGTTGACTTATCTTAATATTAATGCGACCATTCCCATTAATTATTCTTTTATTCCCATTTACCTTGTCTCTTTTAGAAGGAGGATCATACTAACTCCATGTTAACAGAATGCCCCTGAGCTCTTCCACTGCCTGCTTTAAAGGACATATACTAGCATTCTAAACAAATGTGCTTGCATCCTAAGGTACATTTTATTTCCCTAGTGCCAAGATCCCTTCACTCACAACTCGTAGCACCATTTTTGTGAGCAGGGGTTTTCGCCCCCACTCCCGATGGAATAGTTCTTGCGACTTCAGCACTGTTTAGGCTCGGGGTCTTAGAGAACATAGACCTAGGTCTGGAGAAAATGGAGTTGCCACGCGGACAGGCCAGGAAAAAAGAAAGGGGTGGATGACTCGATTCCTAAGGAATCCCTAACCCCCTAATAGGTTCGGAAAGTTGGGTACGTGTGGGAAAGGTAAGAAATGGCCCAGCACCTCTACAACGCCCGATTTATTGGAACCGGCCTCCTTTACAGGTATTGTAAGTTTTAAGGGAATTGATATTGATTAAGGTTTTATGATTTAAGGGATTAATAAAGTCCTTTGATTAACCAAATTAGGGTTTGAGGGATAAAATCATGAAATTAGGGTTTAGATATTAAAACATTAGGTTTATGATTTACGGTTACTGGATTATTATTTTGGATTTACTATATTGAATTTTAATATTTAGATTTATAAGGTTTTAAGGTTTTAAGGATTAGGGTTTAGGAAAACTAGGGTTTACAGTTTTGGTTTTGAGGGAATTAAGGTTTTAGGAAAATTAGGGTTTAGAATAATTGGTTTGAGGTTCACTGTTTTGGTTTTGAAGTTGAAGAAAATAGTTTAGGGTTTTTAAAAGCTTTTGGAAATAAGAAAAATAATTTAAGGTTTTTGGAAACAAAAGAAACAATTTAGGATTTTTGTTGACAGAAGGAATAAATTAGGGTTTTTGAGGTTTTAGGGAAACAAAAGGATGATTTTTAGGGTTTAAGAACGATTTAAGGTTTTTGGGAAAACAAAAGAAACGAATTAGGATTTTAGGGTTTCTGAAAATAGAGGAGATGATTTAAGGTTCTAAGGTTTAGAAAAAGTAAATTAGGGTTCTAAGGTTTTTAGAATGAAAAGAAAGAGTTTAATGATTCAAGCTACTGTAAAGAAAAAAGATTTGATATTCATAACTTCGTTTGTTGGTTCCACCAAAAATTACTTCTTAGATGAACAAGGACAAAGGAAAGATGGCTGCCTTTGATGGATCGATTGTTTAGGTTCTTATTCTTCTCTCAAAAAGTTCGATTGATTTTACTGCCAAAGGTTTCTCCTAGTGCGATCGATTCAAAGTTTTCTCAGTTCACTCCCTCCTCTCTCTGTGTTGTTTTTAGTCCTATTTATAGAAAATTTTGATGATTAATCTTAATTGTTTATGGAATCTAACATTAATTAAGAAAAGGAAACCGAAACCAAATTCAATTTGGTTTCGGAAAAAATTACATCGAAAAAATTTCGCTAGCGAAAAAAAATTGCTGCGGAAAAATTTCGCCGGCAAAAAAAAAAAACTGCTGTGGGAATTTACGAGCTGCAGGAGTGAAACTGGCTGTAGGCCATTTTGCCCGCAGGAAATTCTTGCTGGTTAAATGGCAGGCCATTTCACTAGCAGGATTTTCCTGCGAGCGAAATGGCAAAGCCAATTTACCCACAGAAAAATTCTGCAGGCAAAATGGCTTTGGCCATTTCGTTCGACCTTTTCGGCAACGAAATTTTTCATCGCCGATTTTCTGTCGCCGATTTTTATTTTTATTTTTTTATTAATTACTAAAACAAATATTATTTAATTAAGATAACACAAAAATTATTTCAGACTAATTAAAATATATTGGACAACATAAAAATTATTTTGGAGTAATTAAAATATATTAGACCGGACTGGGTCAAAAATTAAGTGTCTACAGTTTGCCCCCCGCTTGAATGATCTTAGACTGTAGTAAAAGAGAGTGAAAAGCAATAAGACTTAAATTTTGAGATTTTGGGTTCTGGACCCAGTTCGAGTTCTGGACTAAAGGATAATTTTAGGTTCTGGACCTAAGGATAATTTGGGTTCTGAACCCGAGCTAAGTTCTAGACTTAGAAAAGATTCAAGGTTCTGGACCTATGGATAATTTGGGTTCTGGACCCGAGCTAAGTTGTGGACTTAGAAGAGATTCTAGGTTCTAGACCTAAGGAAAATTTAGGTTCTGGACCTGAGCTAAGTTCTGGACTTAGAAAGGATTCTAGGTTCTAGACCTAAGGATAATTTGGGTTCTGGATCTGAGCTAAGTTCTGGACTTAGAAGAGATTCTAGGGTCTGGACCTAAAGATAATTTGGGTTTTGGACCCGAGCTAAGTTCTGAACTTAGAAAAGATTCTAGGTTCTGGACATAAAGATAATTTGGGTTCTGGACCCAAGCTAAGTTCTAGACATAGAAAAGATTCTAGATTCTGGACCTAAGGGTAATTTGGGTTCTGGACCCGAGCTAAGTTATGGACTTAAAAAAGATTTTAAGTTATGGACCTAAAGATAATTTGGGTTCTGGACCCAAGCTAAGTTCTGGACTTAGAAAAGATTCTAGGTTCTAGACCTAAGGGTAATTTGGGTTCTGGACCCGAGCCAATAAAGATTTAATTATCTGCGAAAAATAATTTTTTTATTTCAAAAAGTTTGATTAATTTTTATGTACATGTCTTCTCCTTGCCCCCTGCGTGTAAAAATATTTATATACACGCAAGTGTTTGAATGATTAAATTGAATAATTGAATTTACTGTTTATTTACTGTATAGTCACTATTTATACACTATTTTACTATTCATAAATAGTAACTTCTATTCATAAATAGTAGAAATAGTATTTTACTATTGTAAATAGTAATGTACTATTCATCAATAGTAAAGTTTACTATTCATGAACAGTAAAATTTATTTTGGATTTTTTTTCTTTGTCATTTCTCTATATAAACGAACAAATTCCTTCATTTCATTCACAGCAAAATCCTTAATTTCTATAATTCTCTCAAATTCTTTCAAATTTAGCATATGGTTTTGAAAAAAATGCATGCTGCAAGGTCAGGAACTCATTCTAATGCCGGGTTATTAGATTTTAATTGGCATCATGAAGATGGAAATATAGATCTACTAGCCGGGATGCCGCTTCATCGTAGTTCAAACCAAAAGAGTGTGCTAATTATTTTTTCCCTTTCTTTTTCGTTTTGATTTTTTTGTCTTTCTGTTATTTTTTTTTGTTTCATTTTCCTTTTTTTTGTCTTTCTATTATTTACTTATATTATTTTTTATTTTTTATTTATGTTTTTATATTATTTTTTAGAAAGTTTATTTAAGCAGATAGAATAATATGTACTTACCTGGTATTAACTTACCTGGCTTCGTGTTAGCGTGATCATTGCGTTGTTCGGGCTGGAGGGTGTTTCTATAAAGCCCGACAATGGTATGATGTAGTGCCTTCTCGGGTAAGGCAGATTATCTGAGATTACAGCTTTGAAAGCTTCATCTTATAATTGCCATCTAAGGAGTATCTGATAGACCGGAGCGTAGTCCAGGCGCTTGCAGAATGATGGTTGGATACAACTCATACTTTTCACTTGCCCATTGGAGAGATGACAATTGGTCCGGTCGACTTTGCCACTATAACCGACCTTCGGTATGATGGTGTTCCGGTTCCTCTGACCAACAATATTTTGACATTTGAAGAAATTCAGCAATTAATTGGTATGGAACCATTGTATAAAGGGCCTTTTAAGATAAAGATAGAGCCAACTCGTAGTTATTAGATGAACTACGAAGGACGGGTTCACAGAGACACGACCCAACAGTATGCTCGAGGATTTTTATTATATTTGCTTAGGTCAACCATCTTAGGCAGCACTGAATCCTCCATCCATTTGTCAGTGTTGAGGGCCCTTTCTTATTTCAGAACGGTACCATCTTATGGCTGGGGTGAAGCTGGTCTCGCCTGTCTTTACCATGGTCTTGATAAAATTTGCCGAAATAAGAAGTCTTTTGTCGGATTGATGGTGGTTGTCGAGGTACTCTTCTTCCACCAATTTCAATTCCACTCTTTTCTTGCATGAATTTGATCTCTATTGTTGTAGGCATGGGCATACGAACACAACCTCGTGAGGGTACCTGGTATTTGTCGAGAGAGAATCGGGTATTCGAGATTAAATTTCTGGTTGTCAGATCGCGTGGAAGTTCCTAGCTCTCACTACGTGCATACCCAATGCTTCGTGTTGAGCTGTTTAACCTGGGACTAGGTAAAATAGCATTAGTATGCTTTAAAATTTATGTGAAAGTTTACTTACCTTATGTCATCTTGCAGGTGAATTTGGCCTGGTGGAACCCAGAAGAGCGGACAAACTGGTCTCCCTTCATGAAGGTTGCGCTATCTTTCCAACATACTCGCCGAGTCATCGCTGGCCCAGTGTCTAGTGGCTAGTTTCTTGGAGAGAGAGTTTATGAGTAGTTTCTTGGTCCAGAGCAGCGGAGGGTTCCAATGCATTGCCCGAAATATACTTTAAATTTTATATCAATGTCGGAGGATGCATGGTGGTTGGCTCGGTACGGTTATGGTGTTGAGACATTTCTCCATCCACCGGGTGCATTTTATGCCCATTTTATTCAAAGAAGACTCTTGAACTTTAATGCATCGCCTATTGGTGTATGGGAAATTCCCGAAGAAAATGATGGTAGAGATGAAGAGGAACATCATAGAGATGCAGGAGAGTTCGTTCCACATCTCAAGGCTAGCACTTCTCAGGTAAAACTTTTACCATTTTCAATTGCAACCGCTTCTTTCTTAACTTATTTTGATTCTTTAATGATTGTTGTAGGCTGTTGGCTCATTTGATCATGAGACTGGACCTTCTTTTACTGCCCCTTCATTTTCTCATTCTGGTCCGCCCAATATGCCATCTCATCCGCAGGGCATTGATATGAATTACCTGGTAAGTTCTCTTTTTTCATTATAATTTATGCTATATGTATGCATAATTATGTATACCTTTTTCCTATCTGGCTCACAACGGATGCTTGAAGATCAAAATAAGAAACTTCAAGAAGAGTTGGCTACAAGTGATGTATAAATATTGTATCAATTCTATAAACATTGTAAAATAAGCATAAAAATAATAATGACAATATATAATTTCCATCTTTACTGTAACTCTCTTCTCTCTTTTTTTTTAGCCTTCATATCTTCTCCTTGCCCCCTGTATAGGCTTAAACCCATGATTTTTTTATGCGGCTTTTGTTGATGTTTGTATATTGTCTAGCTCATTGAACAAGCATGCATTTCTGCCTTTCAAAATGACTGGAGCTCAAACAATGGGTCTTCTATGCCCCCCTTATTTAATATAGTGGTTTCGTCGACTCACAGACCGAGGTGATCAGCTGAAGTGTTTTCATTGAATCCTTTCAGATAACCATTCAAGTTTTGCTTTGGAATGATAGGATGCTTCGAGATATTGAGAACATGAATAATGGAGTTCCCAAGTAGCATGTCAGTTGGTAACTTCTTCATAACCTTGCCAGCAATCATTTCCTTTGCCCAATGTGCCCAAGAAACTTCTCTTAACTTGAAGGCTTTATATGACAAAAATATTTTTTATTTTTTATTTTGTTTTGAAATCAAATGTTGGCTTTATCAAATCAATTGCAATGTACCTCAGGACTTGATTTTTCCAAATTAACATATTTATAACATGACAACCCTAGTTACCATACTAAACTCGGGAATTATTTCTATTTAAGCAAAAATTGTTGCACTTCAGATAGGCACATACACATTACTTGGCCAAAGGTCTCATTGAGTTTAAATATTGTTTATCTCATATGCATGCTTAATCAAACTATCTCCACTAATAGACTCTACCAACCAAGAGAGATCAACATGTCTTTAATAGGCTTAAAATGGGATCTACAAGGGACACGGGTTTAAATGAAGGCCATTTGTAAGTGGGGGCCGATGTGACACAATGGACAAACCCTCACACTACAAATTGTTTGTTTGAACTTTAGGCAGCTGGGAGCAATCTTACTAGACTCAAAATTCCTTCTATCTTTTTGGCATTAATCTGGATCTTGATTATGACAGTCTTTACCCTTATAAAAAGTTTGTTATCCAAATTCATTTTTTCTTCTTTTCCCTTTTCTTTCTCTTTATTTTTCTTCCTCTTCCCTTTCTTTGAGCATTTTGTCCTTCTTCCTTGTAGGACTATCAAATACAAAATGTTCAAGAATTGAATGGTCTTCCTCCTTTTTTTCTCCAATTTTGATTGAATATTTGGTTGGATTGGATTAATTCAAGTCAAACCGTCCTTGGAAGCCTTTTGTTGCTTTATGTAAAAGAGAACTCAGTTGGCTTTTTGAACTGCCTCTTTTTTTTTCTCTTTCTTTTCTTTTCTTTTCTTTTTCTTTCTTCTTCTTCTTTTTTTTTAGTTCTCTTTTTTTTTTGCTCTAGCTCAAATAGAGTTGTCTTGTTTGTACCAACTTGGGCTTCCAATAATGGATGAGTGGAGTAACATAAATCTTCTTTAACAGGGATAAACCATTTGTTACTCTGATGTTGTCTTGATATATTAGAGATATTAAGTGAACTTCAACTACCCTTATGGTCTTGAAAACTTCAACTACCCTTATGGTCTTGAAAACACCAACTACCCTTATGGTCTTGAGAGCTTCAACTATCTTCATGGTCTTAAAACTTCAACTATCCTCATGATCTTGACTAATCATTGCTTTCTTTGATCTTCTTGCCTATTCATCTTAGTGATCATAAGACTTGTCAAAAGTATCACAACAGCTCAAGGTAGGTTATTGGGATTTGTAAGCCAATGAAAAGAAAGCTAAAATTTTACGAAGGCTCAAAGGGACAACTAGGTATTGATATTTAATAGGGTGGATACTAGTTGTTGGCTATGCCTAGATCATTTCTCTCTTAAATAAGCAGAGTTCAATTTCGCCTCAAAAGTTTATCAAAACATGTTCTAAGACTGACTAGGAACTAGACAAAGATAATTATGCAAGAGCCCTCTCTAAGTAAGCATACACAACTCAATGCTATAGAGCAATTCACTCACCTAGTAAAGTCATTCGAGTCATGATGCATAAATATATTAATTCATGAATTATCAAGCTAGATTCCTCATTGGTTGAGCACCAAAATGAGCAAAGACTAACAAAATTTTTGATGAAAGTAGTTTATTTAAACAAATTTAAATTTGAAAAACACGATTGTTCCAATTAAATATTTAAAGAAAGCAAAATTGAAAAGCAACATTCAAGCTAAGGAAGGTCCATTGAGTTGGCGTTGAAGATACTTCATTTATTTAGACATATCAAGGGCAAGGATTTTTTCCATCATTAAAGATCATTGCTTCATCATCATCATCCACAGTTAATCCAAACTTGTTTAGTAGTACATCCTCTTTAGCAGCTTCTCTATCCATATCATGATGAGATGACAAGATAAAACTCTTCATGAAGGTTGCAAGAGGCAGTGCCCTTCCAATTTTAAGCAGAGGCTTATTCTTAGTGTTGGGCTTATCAAGCTCAAGTAGCTTTCCACTGTCAATTAAATTCTGGATATCATGCCTCAACTTCATACAGTTGTCCATTTCGTGTCCAAGCCTTTGATGGAATTGGCAAAATGCTTTATTATCAAAGTTAGGCGAAAAAGGATTAGGCAAAGGACGAGGAGTCAAAGGTTATAACAATCCCTTCTTCATTAGATTCTCCAACATTTTTGACAAAGGTTCCCCCAAGTATGAAAATTTACACCTCTTTACTGGTTCAGTTGCTGCATTTTTCTCAACGCCCCTTCTTTTCTTTTGATTTTGCTCATTGTGGTGGTAGTTGCTCCTATTGCTCCATTTAGATAGCATATGGTTCGGCTGATCTAGTAGAATAGGGATTGATCCTTCATTTTTCATTTGATCTCTATTAGTGAACATGTTCTCCGTTGATGCTGCCTTTCCCCTCTTTCTTATGTCAATGGGAGATGCCTTATCAGCATTGTTGATGATCTCCATAATTTTAATTAACTGAGTCTTCATAATTTCAACCAATTGGTCTTGTAGTTCGGTCATCCTAGATTCGACAACTTCATTGATTATATCCTTTAGCTGGTTGCATCCATCCTCCCAATGAAGCACTTGAATCAAAAATCAATGTTGTAGATGATATCGTTGTAACCTCTTGAATTGTCGTACTCCAAGCCTATGAGCCAGAAAGGATCAATGATATGAGATGTATGTATGCATGTAAGCATAAACAATTAACAAACAAGGACAAATAGGACGTTCCTCCCAACCTTATAACATCCACACACGAATGGCGAGTCTCTTTTCCTAGGTAGTATGGTTAACAAAATACCAACATGGGGTATCTTGTTTTCGAATAATTCCCTCGGATGTTTCAACCATTAGTTGTATTTTCTAAAATGGAAATCAACTCGTAATAATTCCCATTAATTGGGTTTTAATCCATTTAACCAACTATATTGGATTAAAACTAAATTAAGAGGTTTCTTATAAATAGATTTCTCACTTGAAAAAGTAACTAATGATTCATGCCAAAAACAAGCCCATGATTAATTATTCTTAGTATAAACTAGGCTCACAATTGATTTTTGGTATTTCATAATTGACCTAAATTATTTGCAAGCTCTTTTTAAGAAAAGATTGGATGAAAGACATTTTTTTCTATGCCCATAGTAAAAAGATTTTAGAAAAAACATATTTTGGACTTTGTATTTGGGTCATGAGCAAAAGAATTTTTTATTTATTTTTAGAAAAGTCTTATGTCCAAAGACCATCTTGAAAAGTTTTGAAAATAGCTTTAGTCTTTTGGATTTTATAGAAAATTTTATTTTGAGCTTACAATATACTTAGGTCATATTAGAAAAAGAGCAAACCAAATAAGCCATTATTTAAGCCAAGATAAATTAACCATAGTCAAACAACATGCATTTGTGGTAAAAACCTAAGGAAAGTAACTAGGCCAATTACATGAGCTTTAGTCTTTGGGTTAAAAGGCTTAGGTTCCCATAGCAAGTATATACCAAATGGTACAAGGCTATGAGTGGTTATGCCATGTTCGATCTCCATACCTTGAGTGAAAGTATAGTATCCTTTACATAACATAACACGGGTAACACGGGCATCCTAGCTCACGCACACGATGCAATCTAATATGATGCAATGAATAATATCATTATAAGAAAGAATATAATAATACAAAGACCAACAGAATCAACTTCTCTTATCCCTATTGGAGTCGCCACTGTGAGCAGGAATTTTCGCCCCCACTCCCGGTGGAATGGTTCTTGCGACTTCGGCACTGTTTAGGCTCGGGGCCTTAGAGAACACGGACCTAGGTCCGGAGAAAATGAAGTCACCACCCGAACAGGCCGGGAAAAAAGAAAGGGGTGGATGACTCGATTCCTAAGGAATCCCCAACCCTCTAATGGGTTTGAAAAGTTGGGTACGTGTGGGGAAGGTGAGAAATGGCCCAGCACCCCCACAACTCCTAGTTCATTGGAACTGGCCTCCTTTACAGGTCTTAATATTATAGAATTCTTAAGTATAACAACATTATCCATATTAAATGCAACAATTGAAAGAAAGCATCGATATATTAAAAATCAAAACAATGTCCAAGCAAAGCAAATAAATGGACACCCATCCGAGGATGTAAACATGTCCTTAAATCATCCACGTCTAAACTAATAGGACACCCACCAAAAGGTAGAAAAATGCCTTTTACATTGGTCTGAAATATAAAAACAATTTAAATTATATAGAACTTAATTAATGAGGTACCCGCAAAGTGGAAACATACCTCTTACAACATTTGGAAATCTAAAATAAATCGATAAAAGTAAATAATCATTCATCATAAATAAATCATTCATCAAAGATATTAAACATCAATCAAAATATATAATAAGCATTCATCCATGATAAATTAAATAAATCAAGCATTGAAATTAAATAAATCAAAGAATATAATAAAATACCTAATCAAATAAGGTAAGTAAAGATACAAATTAATGTTTACTATTTTTATTTAAGATTCTTTATTTAATGTCTAGCGTTTTGGAATTTATTGGTTTAATCTACTGTAAGTTTTAAAGGAATTGAAATGGATTAAGGTTTTATGATTTAAGGGATTAATAAGTGTGAACACTCGAATTTTGAGGCTCAGAAAGCCAATTTCCTCAGACCAGGCCGGACTGGGGGACAACGGTAAAAGTCCACCGAAAGTATGTCTTCATGGTACTTGAAATGTCCGGTGCGACGCAAGGATCATGGATATGGTCTCGGAATAATTTTTGGAAACCCGTGGCTCCCGGAAAGTCAGTTTTAGCAGAAATAGCACGAGTCGCGGTGGGCCAGGACGGCGGCCGGCCGCCGTACAGTTTCGTTTTTGCCTATAAATAGGCTTCAGATTTTCAAAAGAAGGGAGCTTTTGGGACATCCTACGCCCAGGTGCTGACGAAATTTTTATGCTTAAGAATTTCTAATATTGTGTTGTAGAAAGCAAGAATCATACTCAAAAGTGTAAGGAAACAAGATCTGGAACTTAGAAGTGGAAAAATTCTAATCAAGGTAATATCATAATTCATCTTTGGTCAATTCGAGCATATCATAAGCATTCTAATCTTCTTCTTAATTTCTTCTTGGTCAAAGACCTAATCTTTTTAGGTCTGAGGGCCTAATGGACTAATCAATCAACCTTTCGGCATTAAGCCGTGAATAAAATCAACCTTTTGGCACAGAGCCTAAATTACATTCTTTAAATACAAAGTATTTAAATATTACAATTAATATCAAAATTTGGCATGAAGCCTAAATCGAACTCTTTTGGTACCAAGTACCCGAAATTATACAATTTTTGCACTAAGTGCTAAAACTCACAACTCTGGCAAAATGCCTGAAAAATGCACGAAGCATACACACACACATGCATGAAGCATAAATTTCATCGCCTTTAAATAGGCTTTTCCGAACTACATGGGCTTTGATCTCCTATTCAAACGGGAGTATGTAGGCATGTTTGGGATTCACCCCAAATAGCAAGTCCACAATTTGCCAACAATCAGTCTTTTTTTTTCTTTTCTTCATCCCTTTTTTATTTACTTCTTTTTATTGTCAAGTTAGTCAAATGCATGACATAGTCCCCGAATCCTCCTTGGGTTCGCAGACTAGAAGCCTTTACATTGGATGCATTATTGGAGTCAAACAAGGGTTTTCTTAGTTTTTCCCTTCGAACAAAATAAACTGAGTGGCGACTCTTGACAACGAGTGAACTTTCTCCCGGATCCTTTTCGGGCGGAAAACCGAGGTTCACAAATTTGGCGACTCCACTGGGGAACATAAAAATGATTTATGTGATCCTAGTGGACTACTATTGTTTATTTGACTAACTGGCCCTTCTTTAGGGTATTTTTATTTATTTTGGCAGGGTACCTTAGCAATGGTTGTCTTTTCTTTAAAGACATTAGTACTGAAAATTGAAAAAAAATATCTTCCTGGGGACCATAAAAAAAAAAATAATAAATAAAATAATGGCTATATATTACACAAAAAAAATAATAAAAAATGATAATAATAATGATTTATGGAATTATAGTAGACTGTTATTATTATTCGTTTAACTGATTTGCCCTTCTTTAGGGTATTTTTATTCATTTTGCAGGGTACCCTAGCATTATATATCCTTTCTTTAAGGATGTTGGATTGAAAGTTGACAAAAGGAATCTTTTTCCTTTAATGGTCCCTTATTTGATAAATTGTGCATTTGTTTTGTCATTCAGAGAATCTTTTTCTCTTGCATATATGGGGGAATCCCTTTCCTCCATTGCATAAAAAATTGTTTCCAAATGAATTTCTTCTCTTTCTGTTCAAAGTTCTGAGTCTGGATAGCAAGTAGCGCTGATCGGCAGGTCTCCTTGATTATGCCGGCGGATAGCCAAAGCGTCCTCCCTGTTGTCGCAAACCATTCCAATCCTTTTGGAGTGGCCTATGAGTAATCGTACTGTTGGACCCACGCGAAACTCCTTGTTTCACATGTGGTTAGGTATATCTTACTCAAGACTCAAGGGTCCCTATGATAAGCCGATTCTCTATTTTCACATAACAATAGAACCTTCCCTTAGGTTGTATGTACCCAATGATAGTGCTGCATTCCATTAAAATGAATTATGATGTGATGAGGTGCATTCATGCAACATAACAACATTGTTTTGGGGAAAAATTTTTGATGTATATAAGTGGACCAAGAGTTTTTCCTACCCTACACACCACCCTGATCTCTTGCCCTTAACCTTTGCAGGTACCCACTGTCCGTGTGCCTTCACCTACACCAGACACGCCAATACCAACTGTGTTATCCCCTACAAGTTCTACTACCCCAACTTCACCAACTACTCCAATTACTGAAATGGCCACAATTGAACAGATTAAGGCTTTGCTGGATGGTCAGGTTAAGGAAATTGAAGCTAGAATGCAAGAAAAAATTGATGAAGCTTTAGCCGCCCAAAGGGTAGCCATCCTGGCTGAATTAGAAGGAGCACCAAAGACAGTCCCTATTCCTAGAAATTTAGGGAAGGAACCCATTGTGGGGCAAACTAGTACCCCCGTGACTGCTCAGATTAATACCCCTGTCATCAATTTGGAGGATCCACCCTCCAAGAATGACACAGATGAACTGAAAAGGAAACTTGAATTGCTTGAGAGGTCAATCACTGCCATGAAAACTCACAAAGAGGTGGTAGACATGGATTCCTTATCCTTGTTTCCCCAAGCCAGATTACCTCCAAAATTCAAGATGCCGGGGATGGACAGATTTGATGGGACCACTTGCCCTAAAACCCATTTGAAGATGTATGTAGGGGCATTGAGCCCATGGGGTTTAAATGATGAGCTCTTTGCTCAACTCTTCCAACAATCCCTGACTGGGGCTGCCCTTAAATGGTTTGTGAGTCTAGACCGTTCCAAGATTAAGACATGGGAAGACATCTGCAATGCATTTAACTCTCAATACCACTACAATATTGAGGTGGATGTCACTAGAAGAGAACTTGAGACCACCAAACAAAACAACAATGAACCCTTCTCCTCGTTCCTTACGAGGTGGAGGGCAAAAGCCGCCCAGATGATCAATCGCCCTTCAGAACAAGAGCAAATTGATATCATAATCAGGAATTTAAGACCTACATATCAGGCTCAACTGCAAACCCAATATCTACCTACTTTCAAATCGCTCATTGCGACTGCAACCAAGGTAGAAGATTTGATACAGTTGGGTAAAATAGTGGATGAGGGGGCTACATCGAAATATAAGAAACAAAGCCAAACTCCTTCCTCAAGCAAGCTCAATCAAGTGGCCAATATTGCCCCGCGAATCCTTTACGTGTGGGCAATCTTGGGCCGAGAAATCAGCCAAGAAGGCAATATACTGACCTTGGAGTGCCCCTTCATTTGGTGTTTAAAAAGGCTGTGGAAGGGAAATATTTGAAGCCTTTGGACCCAAGACCTCCTCCAAACCCATTACCTTCTAGTTATAAAGTCAATGAATATTGTGAATACCATCAAGGGAATGGGCATAAAACAGATGCTTGTTGGACACTGAAAAACCGCATCCAGGATCTGGTGGATAGTGGTGAAATCATTCCTCTCAGGAGGCAACCAAAAATTAACACTAATCCTTTGCCCAATCACTCCATCCATACCATTACTGTGGAAGAAGAGCTGTTTGATCCTGTCGAACTTCTCTCAAAAATGAATGAAGTATGTGTGTTAGATTTAAACGACCTTTCTGAAGAGGTCAGTGCTCTGACAAGAAGTGGAAGACAATATCAGCCACTTGACTTGGGAAAAACCCCTACAACCTCAAATCACCCCCATAAGAAGACTCCAGAGCCAAAAGAAGACCCTGTCCTTACTCAGCTTAAGCAAACCCAAGCTAAGGTGTCAATTTGGGAGCTCCTTGCTTCCTCATTCCCACACCGCCAGGCTCTCAGCGAAGCTTTGAGTCAACTTGATACACCTGTGGACACAAGCCCAGAAGCTTTGGTGGCCACTTTAACCCAATCAACCAAGGCATTGAGTATCAGGTTTTCTAATGTGGATTTACCAGAAGATGGTAAGAAACACAATGATGCTCTATACATCACCATACAGACTGGGGGAAAGACTGTGCCCTTGGTTCTCATTGATAATGGGTCAGCCTTAAATGTGTGTCCCTTGAAAGTAGCAAGCTGTCTGGGGTTGGAGGCTACAGATCTTACACCTTCTGATCAGATTGTGAGAGCATATGATAACACTCGAAGAGAAATTTTGGGTGTTGCCACTCTAGAAATTGCTATTGGGCCGGTGAAAATGGGAGTACCATTCCAGGTCATTGATGTACCCGCGAGCTTTAATCTCCTCCTTGGAAGGCCGTGGATTCATCAGATTAATGCTGTACCTTCTTCACTACACCAAAAACTTAAATTCCCTTTTGAAGGAAAAATCATCACTATCAAAGGTGACGCCTGCGAAATCAACAGGAAAACCATGGATCAGTCTCTCCTTGAGGTTGTTCCTGGTGAAACCGCCATGACCTTGACTGGGTTTCATTACGACACAGTTCAATGCATAGAAGGTGAAAAACCCAAGGGGCCATTTGTCTCATATGACTTTGGGGAGGTCCAAATCAACTGCCTAGTGGGAATGATGCTGAGGGTAGGTCTATTGCCCGGAATGGAAATGATGAAGTCTGGGAGAAAAATACCCATAGTACGGCCATGGGAAGAGCCTGAGAATAAGGGAACTTTTGGCTTGGGGTACAAACCTACAGACGAGGAAATAGAAGAGTTTGAGCGTGGAAGGAAGAAAAAGGGAAATTGGGGGGCAAGAAGCCTCAAAATGCGCCCTTACTTTAGAACTCTGAATGGTCACTTTTGCAAATCTGGAAAGGCAGTTCATCACCATGGTTTTCAGGAACCATTCTATTCTCCTATGACCAGAAAGAAGCTACCGGGTTTTGAAATGTTTGCTGATGTTGTAGCCATGAAATAAGAAGAGCCAGAACCTGAAACTGACCCCCAAATGGAAGATTTCATACGGCCTAGTCTCTTTGATGAGGTTGCTATGATAACCAATTTTGAAGACAATAGGGATTTCACAAAGCTGATCAAGACCACGGATGGACCGCTGAGAAACTGGTACGCCGAGGAGGGACAAGCTGCTGAGGTTAAACCTAGTCCTGTGTCACACCCTGAACTTGAGTCTTGTACCGAGTCTTGTACTAATTCTGAGTCAAAAACCAAGTCAGAGTCTAATTCTGAGTCTTCTGTAATTTCATATTTAGAAAGCCCTAATGTCAAGTCTAATGTAATCTTGGAGAATGACTCCGCCATTATCAATGAAACTGTTCCGATTCTTGGTTACCCTGTGTCTTTTGCTTTCCAAGTATTATCTAGCAAAAATGAAATAAATGAAATAAATGAAAAGATAATAATTGGCAAAGAAAATGAACATACATACATTGCATATGATTGTGCGAATAAGGAACAAGTTGTCGATTGCATCAGGAAGTATGTCGACTGCTTCATGTGGAAGGCAAGTGATGTCACGGGAATAGACCCAGCTGTAGCAGTGCATAAGATTCCGCTATACCCAGAGGCAAAGCCGGTTAAGCAGAAGTTGAGGAGAATGAAGCCAGAATGGTCTTTGAAAATTAAAGAGGAGGTTACCAAGCAACTAGACAATAAGTTCATAGAACCAATTGCCTACCCTTCCTGGTTAGCAAACATTGTGCCGGTCCCGAAGAAAGACGGAGAGGTCAGGATGTGTGTTGACTACAGAGATTTGAATAAGGCCTGTCCCAAGGACGATTTTCCACTACCACACATCGATTTGCTGATAGACAGGATGGCTGGGCATGTGATGGTTTCCATGACTGACCTCGCGGTTGGGTACAATCAGATCCTAGTTCACCCACCAGACAAAGAAAAGACAGCTTTCATCACAGAATGGGGCACTTTCTGCTACAGGGTTATGCCTTTTGGGTTGATAAATGCAGGGGCTACCTACCAAAGAATGGCGACAACAGTCTTTCATGACATGATTCACAAAGAAGTAGAAGTGTATGTTGATGATATGATTGTTAAGTCAAAATCTCCAGAAGAACACGTTGAAGCACTTGAGAAGTTCTTCCTTAGACTTCGCAAGTACAATTTGAAGCTTAATCCTGCAAAATGCCTCTTTGTTGCGACATCGGGCTTATTTTTGGGATATCTGGTCAGCAAAAAAGGAATAGAAGTTGATCCAGCAAAGTCAAAGGCTATTCTGAAAATGCCTCCACCAAGAACAGAGAAAGAGGTTCGAGGCTTGCTAGGTAGATTACAGTATATCAGTCGATTCATATCACAGTTGGCTGAGACTTGTGGTCCTATCTTTAAGCTACTAAGGAAAGGTGCTTCGCAAGAATGGAATGAAGACTGTCAGAAGGCCTTCGACAAGATCAAAGAATACTTGTTAAGTCCGCCAATTCTACAACCTCCCAGAATGGGAAAGCCTCTGCTCTTGTATTTGTCTGTAACAGATGAAGCCATGGGTGCAATGCTAGCTCAAGAGGCTGAAGATACAAAGGTAGAAAATGCAATTTACTACCTCAGCAAAAGGATGCTGGATTATGAGTTAAAGTATAACAAGATTGAGAAGTTGTGTTTAGCCTTGTATTGGGCTTGTACGAAGTTACAACACTACTTGTCTTCTTACACTACTTATGTCATCGCAGAACAGAGTCCCTTGAAATTCCTTATGGAGAGGCCTGTTTTGGACAGCAAAATGGCTAAGTGGGTGTCAACATTGGCAGCCTTTGACTTGAAATTTGTTCAAAGGAAAGCTGTGAAAGGCGGGGCAATAGCTGACCAATTAGCAGAATTACCTATAAAAGACAAGATGCGAGAAATGGGTTTCCCTGACGAAGACCTCTTGAATGTGGAAGGAAGTATTTGGGAGATGTATTTTGATGGAGCATCCAATTATCATGGAAACGGAATTGGAATTGTGTTCAAAACTCCTTGTGGAGAATACATTCCATTCGCAGTTAAACTTGACTTTAGCTGCACAAACAACGAAGCAGAATATGAAGCTTGCATTAATGGGCTTGAAGCCGCCCTGAAATTGGGGATTAGGGACCTAAAGGTCTATGGTGATTCTATTTTAATAGTATCACAAGCTTTAAGGAAATGGAAGATAAGAGAAGAGTGTTTAGTTCCTTACCTATAACGCCTTGATCATTTGGCACAACAGTTCAATGATCTGTCCTTCGAATATCTCTCAAGAGCAAAGAATCAGTTTGCTGATGCCTTGGCTACTTTAGCTTCCATGATCAATATTAGGGAGGGGAAAGTCATTCGTCCATTGAAAGTTCAGCTTCAAAAGCAACCCGCCCATGTAATGCACTTGGCCGATGGTAAACCATGGTTTTGGGATATCAAGACCTATCTCAAGGATGGAAATTATCCGGAGGGATCATCAAAGGTTGATCAGAGGGAAATAAGGCAGCTTGCCACATGTTACATTCTTAATGGAGATATCCTCTACAAAAGAAGTTGGAATGGAATGCACCAAAGGTGTGTAAATGAAGCAGAGGCTAAGCAGATAATGGAAATGGTACATGGTGGCGAATCAGGACCACACATGTATAGGATCGCCTTGGCTCGAAAAATTGCCAATCTAGGATATTATTGGTCCACCATGAATGCAGACTGCGTGGCATTTATGCAAGGATGTCATCAATGCCAAGTATTTGCTAAGCTACAGAAGCAACCTCCTGTTGCCCTGAATCCAATCACTTCTCCATGGCCCTTCGCTACTTGGGGAATTGATATAATTGGTAAAATACATCCAAAAGCATCAAATGGACATCAGTTTATCTTGGTAGCAGTGGATTACTTCACAAAGTGGGTTGAAGCAGCTTCCTATGCAGAATTAGACGCCAAAAAGGCAGCACAGTTTGTCCGAACCAACATCCTTTGTCGGTACGGAACACCGTTTGAAATTATCACTGATAATGGAACTCATTTCCAAGCAGAATTTGCTAAGCTCTTGAAGGATAAGAATGTCCAGCATCATAAGTCCTCTTCTTATAGACCCCAAACAAATGGAGCTGTAGAAGCAGCGAACAAGTCTATAAAGGTGATCATACAAAAGATGATCAAGGAACATAGGCGTTGGCATGAGAAGTTGCCATTGGCTTTGTGGGGATATAGAACATCAATTAGAACTCCTACTGGGGCAACCCCGTATTCCCTGGTGTACGGAATGGAAGCTGTACTCCCCATTGAACTGGAAGTTCAATCGGCGAGGATAATTCAAGAAAGTCAGATAAATGAAGCTGAATGGATCATCAATTATCATCATCAGTTGTTGAGTTTGGATGAAAAAAGACTTCAAGCTCTACATCAGATTCAAGGATATCAGAGGCGAATGGCCAGACATTTCAACAAAAAGGTCAAGGATCAAAAGTTGGAAGAAGGTTGTTTGGTTTTGAAGGAGATCAGAACACCTGTTACAGATCCTCGTGGGAAGTTTCGTCCTCATTGGGAGGGACCCTACATTTTAAAGAAAATACTTTCCGGCGGAGCCGTCATCTTGTCTGATTTGGATGGTCTGGAGTTCACAAACCCATGCAATCTGGATCAACTAAAAAAATATTATGTATAATCATGCATTGTAATGAACTACATTAGACCTGATTCTCGCAAACAAATTCGAGATATGTAGGCAGCTCTCCTTAAGCACGGTCTAAATTTTAATAAAAATCATTTATTCATTTTTCTTTTGCTAATAAAAAAAATAAAAAAATAAAAAAAAATCCCGCTAAGTCGAAAACCCACAAAGGGCGGCTTAGGCAATAGTGGGGCCCACTAAGTTGAAAACCCGCAAAGGGCGGCTTAGACAAGAATGGGTAAGAGCTCGCTAAGTTGAAAATCCGAAAGGACGACTTAGGCAAAAATAAGAGCAAATAAATAAAGTAGATAATGCTTGGAAAGCAAACAAAAGGGTCATTCATTAAGAATCATTCATTACAAAAAGAGAATCATCTGTTACAAAAAGAGTCATTCAGCCTATAAAATACAAAAAGGTCAAGTCATATTCCCCAAAAAACCAAAAAGGTAAAAACAACCCAAAAACAGAAAAGACAATGGAGTCACCTAGGATCTAAATCCTACGCCTCCTACAGGGGGCAGAGTCTCCGGCGTCTTCCTTAGTCCCGGAACTCTCCGCAATATCTACCTTTTCCTCACTAAGAGGAACCACCTCCTCTCCCTCCAACTCCTGCAGCAATGCACACCTCCTCGGTTTCTCAACGGGCCAAACCTCAGCTATAAACCAGGTCCTGTACTCTGGAGTGGGCTGAACGAGGGAAGGCTCTGCACAAGGCCTGATCATCCGATGGTCTCTGACCCAAGTCTGTAGAACAGCCCGAGTAACCCCGGTGGTAATAGGAGAAGCAATGGTAAGCCCAACAGGAAGGGGAACTCTCTGATCAATACCCATCTGCCTGAGGACGCGGGAAGCACTGTACCAAGTACTGTGAGTGAACCCAAGCAGGTAGACATGGTTGTGCATGGCATTTGCCTCCATGAATTGAGGAATCCTATACCAAGGGATGAACCATAATAATTCTTCCGGTCCAAGCTCAAATAGCCAAACAGTCCATTCGGCCATAGAGGGAAAAGAAATCTGAATTTTCCTGGTGCTGTACTGCGAAGGGTTGTAGGTCAAAGTCTGGGGGACTGCAACCACTCGAAGATGATCTCTCAGCCAAACCTGGAAAAAATAGATCCTTTCTATTTTACAAAGGAAAAGAGAGATGATGGAATAAGCAAAAAAGAAACAAAAGGTATAAATTACCTGAAGGATGACCGGGGTGACGGTCCAATGTTCAAATCCAAGTGCACATCTGTCGAGACTCTGAATAGTCTCAGCCAGGATCATGCCCCCGATACAGTTGAGCTCTTCCATTTGCCTAACCATTGGGCAAAGTTTCAAATCTCCAAAGCCGGGGTCACGGTTGAAGAGGAACCCAGCTAACAGACAAAAGATGAAGGCTCGCATTCTATGCCTCAATTGAATATCGTCTTCAAAATCGGCGGTCAAGAATTCATCAATTAGGGGAAGCAGCATCGCCTTATCCCCATCTACAATCATAGCTTGGGCTTGGGGTCTTGTGAAGCTAAAAAGCCTCTGAAAAGACCCCACATAGCCGACTTGAACCTCATGCCTTACAAGAAGGGCATTTGGGTCGCATCCAATAATTGAGCAGAATTCCTCAAAAAGAGGACACATCTCTTCCATCCGGGCACCAAATCTGAGGATGTGAGCTTGGGAATCCCAAAAGCTGATACAAGCATGCAAAAAATCCCAATCTACAACTACGCCTCTAAGAGTAGCAACAGCTTTCAATCCATATCTTCCCATATTGATCCTTTCAACCTTATGGAGACTTTTGGTCCAGTTGTGCATACAACGGTTGAAAAAAAAATCCTTTTTGAAAATAAAAGAGGACATCATGCATACATATGTACTGTTTGTGCTAAACGAAAGTGCAGGTACAGAAAAAATCAGAAGTGTTGCAAGCAATCCGGAAGTGCCAAAAGGCGTATCTTTTACCCCTCGCTCAAAATTTGCTCTTCAGAAGACCACTGAGTTCCATAAATCATTTTTATGGACCCTAGTGGGGGGCAATTGTGAACACTCGAATTTTGAGGCTCGGAAAGCCAATTTCCTCAGACCAAGTCGGACTGGGGGACAACGGTAAAAGTCCACCGAAAGTATGTCTTCATGGTACTTGAAATGTCCGGTGCGACGCAAGGATCATGGATATGGTCTCGGAATAATTTTTGGAGGCCCGTGGCTCCCTGAAAGTCAGTTTTAGCAGAAATAGCGCGAGTCGCGGTGGGCCAGGACAGCGGCCCAGCCGCCGTGACGCCGGTGGCTCGGCCGCCGTTGCTGGCGGCTCGGCGGCCGTGATCGGCGGCTCGGCCGCCGTACAGTTCCGTTTTTGCCTATAAATAGGCTTCAGATTTTCAAAAGAAGGGAGCTTTTGGGACATCCTACGCCCAGGTGCTGACGAAATTTTTATGCTTAAGAATTTCTAATATTGTGTTGTAGAAAGCAAGAATCATACTCAAAAGTGTAAGGAAACAAGATCTGGAACTTAGAAGTGGAAAAATTCTAATCAAGGTAATATCATAATTCATCGTTGGTCAATTCGAGCATATCATAAGCATTCTAATCTTCTTCTTAATTTCTTCTTGGTCAAAGACCTAATCTTTTTAGGTCTGAGGGCCTAATGGACTAATCAATCAACCTTTCGGCATTAAGCCGTGAATAAAATCAACCTTTTGGCACGGAGCCTAAATTACATTCTTTAAATACGAAGTATCTAAATATTACAATTAAGATCAAAATTTGGCATGAAGCCTAAATCGAACACTTTTGGTACCAAGTACCCGAAATTATACAATTTTTGCACTAAGTGCTAAAACTCACAACTCTGGCAAAATGCCTGAAAAATGCACGAAGCATACACACACACATGCATGAAGCATAAATTTCATCGCCTTTAAATAGGCTTTTCCGAACTACATGGGCTTTGATCTCCTATTCAAACGGGAGTATGTAGGCATGTTTGGGATTCACCCCAAATAGCAAGTCCACAATTTGCCAACAATCAGTCTTTTTTTTCTTTTCTTCATCCCTTTTATATTTACTTCTTTTTATTGTCAAGTTAGTCAAATGCATGACATAGTCCCCGAATCCTCCTTGGGTTCGCAGACTAGAAGCCTTTACATTGGATGCATTATTGGAGTCAAACAAGGGTTTTCTTAGTTTTTCCCTTCGAACAAAATAAACTGAGTGGCGACTCCTGACAACGAGTGAACTTTCGCCCGGATCCTTTTCGGGCGGAAAACCGAGGTTCACAATAAGGTTCTTTGATTAATCAAATTAGGGTATGAGGGATAAAATCATGAAATTAGGGTTTGGATATTAAAACATTAGGTTTATGATTTACGGTTATAGGATTATTATTTTGGATTTACTATATTGAATTTTAATATTTAGATTTATAAGGTTTTAAGGTTTTAAGGATTAGGGTTTAGGAAAACTAGGGTTTATAGTTTTGGTTTTGAGGGAATTAAGGTTTTAGGAAAATTAGGGTTTAAAATATTTGGTTTGAGGTTCACTATTTTGGTGTTGAAGTTGAAGAAAATAGTTTAGGGTTTTTAAAAGCTTTTGGAAATAAGAAAAATGATTTAAGGTTTTTGGAAATAAAGAAACAATTTAAGATTTTTGTGGACAGAAGGAATAAATTAGGGTTTTGAGGTTATAGGGAAACAGAAGGATGATTTTTAAGATTTTAGAATGATTTAAGGTTTTTAGGAAAACAAAAGAAACAAATTAGGATTTTAGGGTTTTTGAAAATAGAGGAGACGATTTAAGGTTCTAAGGTTTAGAAAAAGTAAATTAGGGTTCTAAGGTTTTTAGAATCAAAAGAAAGAGTTTAATGATTGAAGCTACTATAAAGAAAAAAGATTTAATATTCATACCTTCATTTGTTGGTTCCACCAAAAATTACTTCTTGGATGAACAAGGACAAAGACAAGATGGCTGCCTTTGATGGATTGATTGCTTAGTTTCTTATTCTTCTCTCAAAAAGTTTGATTGATTTCACTGCCAAAGGTTTCTCCTAGTGTGATCGATTCAGAGTTTTCTTAGTTCACTCCCTCCTCTCTCTGTGTTGTTTTTAGTCGTATTTATAGAAAATTTTGATAATTAATCTTAATTGTTTACGGAATCTAACATTAATTAAGAAAATAAAACTGAAACCTTCAGAAAAAATTGCGTCGGAAAAATTTCGTTAGCAAAAAAAACTGCTGTGGAAAAATTTTGCTAACGAAAAAAACTGTCGTGCGAATTTGCAGGCTGCGGGAGCGAAACTTGCTGCGGGCCATTTCGTCCGACCTTTTCGGCGACGAAAAATTTCGTCGCCGATTTTTATTTATTTGTTTTTTTTATTATTTTTATTATTTATTAATTACTAAAACAAATATTATTTAATTAAGATATCACAAAAATTATTTTGGACTAATTAAAATATATTGGACAACACAAAAATTATTTTGGACTAATTAAAATATATTGGACTGGACTGGGTCAAAAATTAAGGGTCTACAATTTCTTATTGCTTTTACATCTAAATATGCATCTCTTAGAACTTTCTCTAAGAAGTGATCTAAGACTCAAGAAGTTGCAACTAGGTTTCTTGAATTTGCTTATGCATTTCCTGATGCTTCCTTTGCGAATCCATTATTGATTTAAACATATCCACCAAGGTCTACCTATCGTTTTCCTTGACAATGGTAGATCATTTCTTGATGTTGTCCACACCTTGTTATGCTATGAGAATCGCTACTAAGGAAAGATCCTCTTTTTCAATCTATTCTAGTACTGATGGAACATAACCTCCTTGCCCTACTGTTCTAATGGCAGCCTCTAGATCAGTGGGTCTAATAGAATCCTTCACATTTTTTCTTGGTGGAATTGCCTTAGAATGGTCCCATTGGGCATGCCAAAATTATTTCCTTAAAGCCTGAAGAAAATACTGTTGGCCTTTTATGATTTATGATGCGTGTATGCCAAAAGTAAAAACACCTCAATAGTTAGAAGAAACGAACTTATAACTAAGAATCTGTGCAGTTTCCTTAAAGGACCACAAAAGAAAACAAAGTTCTCAAACCATTTGATTAACAAATTGTTTGAATTCCACAATTATGTAATCAAATTTCAATAATAAAAGAGATTACAATGAACATGAGCTATGTAACAAAACTAACAAATGATTCAATCTTAAATAAAACAACTAAAAACCTATTAGCATTTAACTACCATCAAGTAAAAGAAATTCAAGGAAATAGTTTTGCTAAGTTTGTTGCTATTTTTTTTTGTGGAAAAATGCTAGCCTTCTCTCCTTCTTTTTTCCTTCCTTTTACTCTTTGTTTCTTGGTTTCTTAGCACTATACTTTAGTGTTGGAGGGAGTGGTGAGTAGTTTCTTCTCCCAGTAACCACTCATGCTCTAATTGTTTGTGTGAAATCAATCTCTTCCTTTAATAACTATTATTACTAGGCACTAATACTTTTTAGGCCTCTTTCTCAGGGCATTACTGGTTTTGAGCCTAGAAAATTCAAGCTCCAACAATACTTATCATATATATAGAATATACTAGTAAATTTCACTCATGGGCCCTCAAGTTTAAGTGATGTTTCAGCGTCGTCCCTTTAATATCATTTTTAACATTAATATCACCCAACTTTTCAAATTTGTTTCAGTAAAATCTTTATAGTTACTTTTCTTCAATGCCGTGAATGGAAGCTGATGTGACGACTGATGTGGCACATGATGTGTTGCCACATTAGCCCTTAAAGTGATGTGGCAAATCAATAGTTTGCCACTTCACTTTAGGAACATCATAGGCCACGTCATCAGCACCTTAAATTTCACCAAAAAATAACAATAATTTTCACCTACAGTCCTTTAAGTTTAGGCCATATTCCTGCGTCATCCCTTCAATATCATTTGTAATGAAAAATCACCGAAAAAAATTGAGGTGCAGGGGATTCAAACCTACACCTCTTGTGAAAACCAAACAATTTAATCAATTAAGCTACATTAATCTATTACTTATAAATTGCTTTGTTTATATTCTAACTATAATTTTTTGAAAAATTATAAACTACAAAGTAACTCCATCCAATAATTTAATTAATTTTATTAAGTAAATTAACAAATATATGGGTAAATTATGAAAAAGATTCAATTTTTCAAAATTACTTAATTTTAATATTATTTTTATAATTTTTATTTACAAATAAATATTTTTAAATTATTTTATATTTGCATATTCTAAATTGTTCTCAAATAATCTAAAATTTTCATTTTATTGATATAATTGTTTTTCATTTTATTTATAATTTTAAAATTGAATTTTTAATAATTTACCCATAGATTTGCTAAATTAATGAATAAATTTGAGTTAATTATTAAACAAAAATTAATTTGAAGTTTATAATTTTTCAAAAAATTATAGTTAAAATATAAATAAAGCAACATTGTAAGCAATATAGTAATGTAGCTTAATTGGTTAAGTTTTTTGGTTTTTATACAAAAGGTGTACGAATTGTATTCCATGCACCTCAATTTTTTTTGGGTGATTTTTCATTACAAATGATACTAAAGGGATGACATTATAATATAGCCTAAACTTAAAGGACTATGTGTGAAAATTATTCTTTTTCTTTGATGAAATTTAAGGGGAACATCAGCTTTCGTTAATGGCATTGATAGAAAGGAGCTCTAAGGATTTTACTAAATGAATTTGAAGAGTTACGTGATATTATTATTACAAATGATAATAAAGGGACAATGTTGAAACAACGCTTAAACTTGATGAATAAGGAGTGAAATTTACCCTAGAATATACATATCTTAACAAAAAAAAATTCATATACATAGAATATACACATTGCATATTACATATACATTAAAATCGACAGAAATAAAAATAAAAAAAAGAAGAACAAAATACTTGCCCTCCAATGAGAATGCAAACACCAAAATGAATCTCTAAATCACTACAGAGAATAAAATTAAATAAATATAAATATAATGAAAAAAAAAAGAAAATACAATTCTATAAAATGAAGAAAAAAAAACTTACCAGTTACCATAGTAGCAAAGAAGCCTAAATGGTCACCGACCATTGAAGAAAATAGAGAGGGAAAAGGGAGAACACAAAGATATAGAGAGAGAGAGAGAGAAAGAGGGAGACAATGAAGAAAGAGAGACATCAAGCAGAGAGGGGAGGAATAGAGGAATATTTAGTATCTGGTTATAAGTTATGTCTCTCGTTAGTTTACCAAGTGACTAGCACATTCTCTCAGTAAATGAAAAAACTTTCCTTATTAAAATTTTCATTTACTAAGAGAAAGTGTTAGTCTCTCGATGACTAAGTTTAATAATATTTCAAAGATGACCCTTTTCATTT
The DNA here is from genome assembly GCA_947685225.1 of Garcia nutans. Classification (NCBI taxonomy): domain Eukaryota; kingdom Viridiplantae; phylum Streptophyta; class Magnoliopsida; order Malpighiales; family Euphorbiaceae; genus Garcia; species Garcia nutans. Next base: position 4,688,498 of record CANTUV010000003.1, on the reverse strand, counting down.
TCATTTATCGGGAGAATATTTGTCTTTTGTGGTACTACTGAGAGAAGACTTACTGTCTCTCGATAAATTAAAAGACTTTTTATATTAGGATTTTTCATTTATTGAGAGAATGTGCTAGTCTCTTAGTGACTAAATTTAATAACAATTAAAAGATACACCTCTTTACTTTTGTGTACCAAGAGAATATTTGTCTCTATCAGTACTACCAAAAGAAGGCAACTATCTCCTAGTAAACAAAAATATTTTTCAAATTATGATTTTTCATTTAACAAGAGAGAGTGCTAGTCTCTCGGTGACTAAATTTAGTAATATTTAAAAGACGAGTCTCTTCATTTTGATTTACATACAGAATATTTGTCTCTCTCGGTACTAGCGAGAGAAGACAACTATCTCTCTATAAGTCTCTTCATTTTTAATTATAGAGAGAATATTTGTCTCTCTTGGTACTACCGAGAGAAGACAACTATCTCTCTGTAAACAAAAAGGCTTTTCAAATTAGGATTTCTTTTATTTATCAAGAAAGTGTGCTAGTCTTTCAGTCACCAAATTTAATAACATTTAAAAGATTCACCTTTTCATTTTCATGTGCCAAGAGAATATTTGTTTCTCCTAGTACTATCGAGAGAAGACAAATACCTTTCCGCAAACGAAAAGACTTTTTAGAATAAGGCTTTTTATTTACCAAAAGAATGTGCTAATCTCTTGGTGACTAAATTTAATTACATAAAAATGCACCTTTTCATTTTCATTTACGGAGAGAATATTTGTCTCTCTTGGTAGTACCGAGAGAGATAAATTATCTCTTGATACATGAAAGGCTTACCAATTTGGTTCTGTATATTCACTAAGAGAACACATCTATCTTTTATTACTACCAAGAGATTATACAATTCTCTCGATATATTTCATTAGATTTTTTTCTTTCATAGATTTTTCAGATGTATAATCACTAAGAGAAAGTTTTTGCCCCTTTGTAGGAGCAAGAGAATGAAGTTTTCTCTTAGGATATTATAATTACCTTTCATATTTCCTTTTACATTTTCTAAGAGAATCCATTTTGTTTGTTAAAAGCTAGTGCCATAATTTACTAATAGCTACTTTTATTTCTCAGTAAATAGAGTCCATAAAGTATGGCACCTTTTCTTGTTTCCATATTTTTTATTCGGTAAGTTGTCAGTAATCTCTCAAAATATTTTTCTAAAAAATTTTAATACTATCTCTCTGTAGTCATTCGGTAATTAGGCTTAAAATGTTATTTCTTACTAACTCTCCATCGGTAATTATTTCTCAGTAAATGTTATCTCTTGCTAACACATTCTTATAGTGATATCCTAGGATCAATAACAATAAGTACCAAGCAATCTAGTCCATGTTATCCATAATAGTGGCAATGGTCTTCCAAGAGTGGTGACCAAAAGGCTATGAAACCAAGTCCTATTAATGTAGGGATGCAACCTCTCCAATACATCTCCCAAGAGACCATGAATTTCCTTGATAGGGAAAAGCCTCCATTTAGTGTGAAGCTCTAGTGACCAAGTCTCAAAATGGACCTCAATGAGTACATACAGTTCATATAGCATCAAAATCAACTAGTCACAAGGAAGATGAAAGGTGTTGGTGGTATCACACCACCTCTTTGACAAAGCTCACATCAGGTGAGGATTGGCTGCCCACTATGGTCCATCTATAAAAAATTCATAAAGCTAGTAGGTTCCAATAGAGGTCAAATCTCATTGCTCGTAAAGATGTGAGACAAGTTTGAGTTACTTCCTCTTCGCTTGAGCTAACCATGCTAAGGTACAATGGTGACAATATCAATTTTAATTGACGAAGTGACATGTAATTATTTCCTAGCCATGTGCATTCTTATGCAGTAAAAATATCCTTACAAGTTCTAATCTGATATGCATTTGTTCATATTTATGATATATCATGATCAAATATTATTATACAAGTTATAAATATTGGTAACATGACATGTAATCATTTTTCATATCAAATTTGTTAATTCTAAAATGTTTAGGTGTTATGTGCTAATCCGACATGCAATAGTTACTAAATTTTGATTATCTCTATCATATTCATAGCTAATTGGCATGAGAAAGGTAGTTTGTGATTTTGTAGCACAAAGATGTGAAGTTACAAGCATATCGAGGCAAAAGTGAAAACGTGCAAAGTTATAGGCCACATGTTTTAATAAGCAAAATATTGGGATAAAAAAACATAATTTTGATAAACACTTCAACAATGTGAGTCTAAGAGACATGTGTATGGGAATCCATCAACAAGTTACACACATTTGCCAAATCAATTAATTATAGAGAGAAGCTCTGCCTTAGAGAGAGAGTGAAAATGCATAAATAAAGAGTCATCCCCTCTTTATATATTGGTGGCCTCAAGGGCTCAAAACTTAGTTCAACAACAAAAAAAAATTCTAAATTCAACAGCATCAAATCTGGCCATCTTGCATCGACATCTTCATTGCAGATCAGTCATCAAAAGCCTAGAACCAATATGGTATTATAGACAATTACAAATGCTATACTAGGTAATCAGTTATAGAGGCTCCAAATTCATTTCTAGATTAATGGAACAGCTCCATGTGATCCATAAGCCTATGTTAGCGTTGGTAAAGAAGGGTTGCTCCTTAGAATTGCATTCAATACACACCATCCCACTTGTCATTTGCATTTCAATAATCATGAAGGAGGGTAGCTATGAACCCTTAATTTTGCACCTAAAATGATGCCTACAGGAAAATGAATCCAACATAAATAGAGTCACCTAAATCATATGTCAAATGGGCCTAAAATAGAAAGATCCACTAGATAGCGAAGGGCTACCTACAACAGTTGTGCTAGGCAATGTGTGACACCTGTATTATGTATGGCAGCTATGAGTGGGGATTTTTTCCCCACTCCCGGTGGAATGGTTCTTGCGACTTCATCACTGTTAGGCTCAGGGCCTTAGTGAACACAGGCCTAAACCTGGAGAAAATGGAGTCACCACTCTGATAGGCCGGGAAAAAAGAAAGGGGTGGATGACTCGATTCCTAAGGAATTCCTAACCCCCTAATGGGTTCAAAAAGTTGGATACATATGGGGAAGGTGAGAATGACTCATAACACCCGGTTCATTGTAACCAGCCACCTTTTTCAGGTCTAAATATTATTAAATTCTTAGTTATTATGACATTATCCATACTAAATGTAATTATTGAAATAAGTAATCATTATATTATAAATCAAACAAATAAATAAATGGACACCCATCAATCGATGAAAACATGTCCTCACAAATGTCCAAATGTCCATAAAGGAAAAAAATAAAATAGGACACCCACCAAAAGGTGGAAAAGTGTCCTTTACTATAATCTCATAAAACCTTAAAATAAATTAAATTACATAAAAATAGATTAAATTACATAAATTAAATAAATAAGGCACCCACACTAGATGGAAACATGCCTTTTACAATTCTCTTTAATCCAAACAAAACAAATGTGAACTCATGAACACATAAATAATCATCACATAAAGAGTAATAAAATTAGGGCTTAATTAAAAAGGAAATAAAGATAAATAACAAAGAATACAATCCATAAATAAATATTGACCCCTTGCGAGGGATCGGGGGCAACACTCGCGAAAGGTAAATGGTTTATAGGATATGATTTTGTTAGGGAATTAGAGTTTCTATGTAAGATAAGGTTTTATATTTATAGAAATTAGGGTTTTCCTAAATTAAGGTTTTATATGAAAATTAGGGTTTTAGGATTTTAATTTAGAAGTTAGGATTTTGGTTTTAGAAAAATATGATTAGGGCTTTTGATTATTTTGGAAAACAAATTAGGGTTTGATTATTTTTTAAAACAAATTAGGGTTAGGGTTTTTGGAAATTGGTATTACAAATTAGGGTTTTATATTTTGGAAACAAGGTTTAAAGTTAGGCTTTTATGAAACTAGGTTTGATGCTTAAAGTGATTACATAAACTAATGGCAACTACATGTTAATTCTATCAAATATTACACGAGGTATATTGAGTTTTGAATTTTTTTACTGGATAAAACCATGTTGAATGAATTAGCTACTGTGATTTTGAAACAAATTGAAACAATATAATGGATATGAACTTTAGACAATGCTTGAAACAATAATCAAAATAGCTTTTGTTAAATTTAAAATAATGAAAATGTACTTTCGTTCATTGGCTCCACCAAAACTGAGAGTGTTGGTTGAGTGAAGTAATTGCCCGAGGTAATTTTGATGTGTTGATCCTTGTTTAATTGTTGCTACTGCTTTGTTTAACAATTATGGCTACTTCAAAGTCTCTTCTCCTCTCTTTTGTATTGATTATGTTATTTATAGGCAAAGAGAGTTTAAATTAAAACCTTAATACCTAATCTACCGGTCAAACAAAGTTCAAATAAAATCCAACTTTAATTAGGAAACTTAATAAACCGAGTTAAGGCTGGGTAATACAATTAAAACCAAACTTTTGAAGACCATGGCAAATCAGAAATTCCTAATTCGCCATGGCCCTTGGTTCATGGTGACTTGGGACTCCCCAATTCACCATGAGCCATTGTTCATGGCGAATTGGGAGCCAATTCACCATGAACAACTGGCCATGGTGAAGTGGGACTCCCAATTCTCCATGAGTCATGGTTCATGGCGAATTGGAACCAATTCATCATGGTTTTACTCTTAAATTCCGATCCAACTTAATTTTGTATTTTAAAATTGGATCAAACCCATTTTAATCTTTAAATAATAAATTGGATTATGTTTAAGGCTTCTAAAACTAAGCTAACTTAATTTAGGCCTTGAAAAATTAGACCGATCTATTTCAAAGCTATAAACTAGGTTTAAACTTTTAAAGTCAAGCCAAATTTAGCTTGGCCTTCTTTAATTGAGACTGAACTAACTAAGGCCAAAATTAAGGGTCTACAGCAGACTCCACATATATGTCTTCCACCGCTTCCCTTGGCGGCCCTCCACCCTTTCGCTATGCAGATGATGCACTTCTATGCAAAATCCTACATTGGGAAAATGAGTTTTTAAGCTTCAAGGAGTTCTTTTATGAATAGAAAAACCTCTCAAGTTTCAAGACACTAGAAAGCAAGCAAGACTTATTTGCTGCTTTCCTTCTCTCTTTCTCCCTCTTTTATTTTGATAAATGAAAGGGTTCTTCCTTCTTGGTTCTAAACTATCTAAGGCTCACCTCTTTGGTTAGCTTGGGTGCTAAACTTAACCCGGTGTGAGTCTACTTAGTTTGCATTCAACTTGGCTTAAATTAATTAAAATTGGACTAGCCTTTGGACTTAATTTTCAACTAGTTTGCTTTGGAGTGAAGATTTGGCCAAGCCCATTATCATCAATTAGAAGCTTCTCCAAAGTGGAACTTCACTCTAGAAATGTGCACCGTGACTTGCCTCCACTAAAATCAAGAAGAAAGAAGGTAAAGGACCTTAACTCAACTCTTTTTAATTCGGTAATCCAACAAACCTAAAGATGATAAATAAAAAAAATAAGTCCATTAAAGCAATGGATGAACTGCACGATTTTAATTCTCATTCAAAGAGAAATGCAAGCATACTATGGGTGTTGAGCCTAAGTAGTAAACTAAATAAAATGAGCTTAATTGGTTATCCCCTTCTTATTCCTTTTTTTTTGTTTTAATTTAATTATTTACTTTAATTATTTACTTAATTGGACTATTTTTAGGGAATGTGTACCTAATCTAGGATCCATAAGGGCTAGAGTTATAATTCCTTTTCAAGTAGTTTTTTTGGTGTAATTTAATTTCTCTTTTATTTTTTCTTTAATTCAACTCAACTCAACTCAATAAAGCTTTAATCCCAAATTAGTTAGGATAAACTATATGAATTTTTTTTTCGCTCGGTGTGATTATAATTGCATGAATTTGCCTTAATTACTTTAAATGTTTTATTTGATACATATTATTAAATTTTCATTCATCTTATTTAATTATTATTCATGAAAATAATATTTTTCAAAGTTAAAGTTTACTTAAATGCTAAGCAATTTTCACTTAAACTTAAAAATTTTGTCTAAGATCTATTTTGTGGTTCGAACTAGAGCATTTTTTGTTAAATCATATTGGAGTCAAAATTGGCTTTTTCTTTATGTTGTTCCCATTAAAAAATAAATTTAAGGCAAAGACTCTAAAAATAATTTTCACAACACATCCAAAAATAAACTTGAGCTTACTAAACTGATTAAAGAGTGGACGCGATACTTTTGTATAAAGTCAAACCCAAATGACCATTTCAACTTCTTGAACTAGCTGGATTGGTACTCAAGAAAGACCATGTGGCATGAAAAATCGAGTGCTAACAATAAGGTTATAATGGGTTGAATTAATAGCAATGATTGAAATCAACAAATTGAATAAATAATAATAATCTAAATGTTAACGAAGTACAATTGAACCTTTATTTTTTTTGGCTAAACTATTTAATGAAATTTTGTTAAAATCTTTAAACCCTGAGTATATTAATATTATTACTTTGATCTTGATTATGAAAGTCCTCATATATGTTTATTGAAACTATTATGAGGAAGATCCCTTTAAGACTCACCTCTAACAAATGAACTATAATTTCATATGACAAAAACCCAACCCTAGTGGGAGTTAAACCATTAGACTATATGTACATAGGGAAGGAATTAAAAGGGGATAAAGTTCTACCCTAGAGTAAATGTGAATTGTTACATGTTAGTCATGTAACTACCAGTACCATAGTATTTCAATGATCTATCATAGTGAAAGTGATTGTGGTTGAGAGCTACTATTCAAAACCATTGATAAGTTTATCATATTCTTCAACCAGTGAGTATTATTGATTGATATTATTTGTCATATATATATATATATTATTGATTGATATATAAATAATTATGCCCATGTCATGTATTTATGGTGGCCTTTCGCCAATATTCTGAAATCCTAAACCAATATACTAAAGAAATCTAAGAAAAAAATATCAACAAAATGGGTTAAAATATATGTATTTGCTAGGTTTTGTAATACCAGTATACCCCATAAACGCATAATACACACGCCCTGTATGTATAAAATATGCGTACATAATACATGAATGTTACATATATTTTTTTTTTTAAAAAATTCATCATTCCAAAAATAATTATTTAGAACACTTTCTATATATTTTAATAAATAAAAAAATATTCCTCAGTAATTTAAATATAAAGAGACATTTTAAAAAAAATCTCTAAAAAAAATTCACCAGAGTTTTGTATGTATTTCAGATATTTCCAAATTTCAACACACTCAACCTACATTTAAAATATACTCCCAAATATTCATTCAACATGCTCAATCTCCAACATAATCACAAAATACACAAGTATTTATATGATAATACATATAAACCATCTCTCAAATTTTCAACAATTAAACAAAAAATTCCTTTTATATTTTACATCATATACATGTAGTAAATATAATATTCATATGTAAGTAAATTTCACAAAGTTTAAAATAAATACATGAGATGCAGATGGCTCTGGTCCATGGTAGCTAGACAAACTCCAAAGGTAAACAACTATAATCTACACCCGGTGTGGTCTAGCATCACTCTCCGAATAAGCTCTATCACCTATGTGATACAATTCAATCGAGCAAAGCATAATGCTTAGCGGTACATACTTTGGTAAAATAAATAAATAGTATAATACATGCAATGCCATAAATGTATTATGATAAAAATGACAGTTAATTTATTTCTTTTTATACATTTTAACAACACATTAATCATCCACACACATTGGGCCCAAAAAACCTTATATATTAGTCTAGTTCCAAAAATATTATCTTAGGCTAACTCAATCATCAGTGACACCAGCGTGTCTCACCCGAAGGTGTAATAATATCTATGACATCAATGTTTCTCACCTTAGGGTGTAATACTATCTGTGACATCAGTGTGTCTCACCCAAGGGGCAAAATAATATCCAACAACAATATTCTGAAACTAGATTCTATATAAGGTGACATGCAATTATATTTCCTTAAATTCCACTTTCCTCTTATGTTTCCACATTTCACATTCTTTCTCATATTTTCTACTCATTTTTAAGATTATCATTATATACAATGCAAAAGTGTCTCATTTCCATATTTTAGTGTATAATTTACACTTTTCATATTGTAACACCCCTATATCCCGTATACATACAAAGCATGCTTATACGTTCGTATTATACGTATACTGAATATAGAAATGACACACTTTATAAATACACAAATCATATTTAAAATAAAACAAAAAATTTAAGAAATACCAAATAAAGAGAAAGGAAATCATAAGACACAATAGATAAAAACGGTTGTTTATTACGCAACGGAAGTTACATCCAAAACTTACAAATATAAATACATTAAACCTCAAAAATTACAAAATATGAAATATATACATGATTGGCAGCTTGACTCTCTGATCTTTAAGCTTTAATCCAACTCTTCACAATCAAAACAACCTCAACTAGGTCTAGAGGAATTCTCCGTCTCAACTTTATCACCTCTATCACCTGCGCGATAAATCATAATCGCGCTGAGCCAACAACTCAGTAGTACAAACCATAATGCTATGATGCTTAATCAATAACAATGATATACAATCAAACAATAAAGATCATATTCAATATACAATATTTCATGAATATTACATTGTTTCATCACATTATAACTTCATTCACAACATCAACATGACATAGACACCTATGGGCCCAACAAGTGTTTAATACGATATTTAGAATTCAGAGTTACGGCTTTGGTTCATAATCACAATAATCAAGCCCGTAGGCAACATATTTATATGTCTCTATCCATGGATAGTGTAACAAACCCAGTCTCTTGGACCATCAACTCAACAAATCGAGGAGATCCTCAACCCGGCAAGACTGTTACCAATCATATATCTCATAATCACAATTCTCATAATGTAACAGACCCAGTCTCTTGGACCTCAATTCAACTCAAATTGAAGAGATCCTCAACCCGGCAAGACTGTTACTATTTATAATTTCATAGGCATGCCACCCAAATCCAGAACTCTGAAACTGAATAACATATTAAACATACAATTATATCATTATTCTCTTTCTCAATTTGTATCTCAATATCAAATAGGCAATCATGCCTCAACACTTTCATTTGTATAACCATAGCCACTCACAATGGCTTCTCATCACATTTGAATCATCATGTCTCAATTCACAATATAATACATCATCTTTCACATATTCATAATCAATTACATTGAACATAATCATATATGTATACATGTCTCAATTATCTCATTTCACATTATACATATAGTACATTTCTCAAGATTCACAATGTGCAAAACGTAACATTATTCATATATAACAATAATGTCATATCAAGTGAATGTATGCCACAATGCAAGGTTTGTACTTACCTCAATAACAATTCACACAACTCTAAACACTTTTCTTTTCCAAGATTCTTTTACTTCTTAGATCAATGACAAATCACTTTCTTCAAGACCTAATCCAAAAATAATAACATACACTTGCTTAGGGATACACATGAGATAATCAAATTAAGAGTTTAACTAGGGCAAACCCTAAACATGACACGCTCAACCACACGGGCGTGTCCCTGACCGTGCCTTAACTCCACAATACAGAAGCCTTTACACGCTCAGAACCACGGGCGTGTCACTAGGCGTGTAATACATTCTGCCTCTCTGAAAAATATCAACACGTCCAACATCATGAGCGTGCTCATGGCCGTGTAAACTCTCCAATCTCACAGTAGCTATGACACACTCAATAACACGGGCGTGTTACTGGTCGTGTCAAACCTACTGCCTCCAACACAATTGACACGCCTAAGAATCTGAACGTGCTCATGGGCGTGTCAGGCCAAAAACTCAGATTCTGGCCAAAACAACAAAACACCCAACAAAACACTTCTTTTCACCAACATCCACTTCCAACAAACTTAACAAAACATACCCAAAAACCATCTTAAACTTACAAAAACACCAAAACAACTCCACATCTATAACAAACACAAATCACAAATATCATCACAAAACCCTAAACACAAATACAACACCATCTCTTCCAACCAACTTACTCTTTTCTTCAATCCATCCTTAAAATCCACAATCAATCTAATCAAACACTCTTAAATATATCAAAATCAAACAACACACTCTTAAATCATCTATCAATTCACAACACAACTTCAAATAAGCAAAGATATCAAAAGAGGACTTACCAAAGTTATAAAACTTCTTGAATCACCAACTTGATCACTTAGATCTTCCTTCAATTTGAGCTTAGAACATCAAAATCCTCTCTTGTTCTCTTGCTTTCCCTTGTCTATGGAAAAGAAGAAAAGAACCATGAAGAAACAAAGTCAACTTCTCTTTAAATCTCCACCAAGTATTTCAACATGAGCAATTACCTAAACACCCTTATACAATTTGTTTTGATTTCCTTTAAAGCACTTACCCTCTTTAGTCATTTCACAAATCCCAAATTAAAATATCTTCTTCCCTTGACCACTCTTTTGACTTGCATATATGTTATATATATTATCATATAAAAAACATATACACTTCTCTCTATACACTCTTTCCTTTCCCATAACACCTATACATTTAATTCAAATCAAACAACAATTACATCAATACTTCTAGGGCACATTTTAGGATATTACACATATTCTGCAAAAACATTTAATTTAGCCATTCTCAAATGGCTTATCATGCTATACAAAACAAGACATTTAACATAACCAATGTGTTATGCTAAAAACCAATGCAATCATACATATTATAAACCAAAGTATGTACTAACCTCTATTAAGCAACAAATGGAGTTAAAACTCCACTCCTCTTCAAAAATCTTCTAATGCCCTTCACTACTAGGTTGATTAAATTACAACCTACTAAGCAACTATTGCAAATGTGAATACAAGTAATCAATTAGCATCACATTTCTATGTGTTTCAACCATAAAATATAAATTTAGGCATATTAATTCAAAAACACTAAAATGTGCCTTAACATACACTCCAACAATTGAAACTTCATTCTAATCCAAATTAATTTTAAAGCATAAATATATCATAAACATCATATTTTAAAATATTCCAAGCATTAAAATATAATTTACCACTTTTCCATGAAAATTTCAAAATTTTATCCTCGGCCTCTGATTTTGGTTTTTCATTCTAACCAATTACAATGGTAATTGGAGCTCATTTATATCATTAACATCACTAAACAACACAATTTAAATCATAAAACCAAATGCACCATCACTTTTTTACCAAAACCCTAACTTTCATTCTCACTACAAGAAAAACTGAATCAGACAACGGTTAAGGAAAAAACCATTGTCTGAAAAAAAACAGACAACGGTTTTTTTTTCCCAAAAAAGCGTTGTCTGATTAGTTTTGAGACAACTGTTTTTGGTTTTTTTTTAAGCGTTCTCTATTAGCTGTCATTTTGGTTACACCAGACAACGGTTTTTTAGGGACCGTTGTGTAATATATGTTCAGACAACTGTTTTTCTGGTAATACAAAACCGTTGTCTGATATGATATTTCAGACATCGGTTTTTTTGAATGTGTTGTATAATTCAGCGTTTCAGACAACGTTTTTAAAAAACCGTTGTCTGAATTAAGCATACAGACAACGGTTTTAAAACCGTTGTGTAATATACCTTCAGACAAGTGTTTTTTTGTCAAAAAAAAAACCGTTGTATGATAAGATGTTTCAGACAATGGTTATTTAAAAAGTTGTCTGATTAACTGTTCATACCATTGTATAATATATGTTCAGACAACGGTTTTTCGTAAGAAACCATTGTCTGATTAACTGAGTGTGAAAAAAAAATGCCTTCATTCAAGAGGGTAATCCCTATACACAAATGAATCCAAAAACACAAATCAAATGAAATCCTCCATTGATAAGTGTTAAACCAAATCCACCAGCATGGTGTCAGAGCAAAAACCACATGATTCAATAAATTATATAACCAAATCTTTGAACAAAGTGTCAAATAAAGATACAAATCGAATGATAGGTACAAATGAAACTTTCAACAAATTTAAATAAGAAACACAAAACTTTCAACAAAGCATCTAAACAATCTTTCATTAAATTGTGAATGATATAAACAATTTATTCTACAGGCAGCAGGGAGTTGTGACAGGCATTAAGGATGTTGGACCTGCAAGTATAAACGATGGAAAAATTAATGGCAGGACATAATTTCAAAATAGAACTTAAAAGAAATGAAATTATTACCATCATGACAGCTGAATCAATTCTTCTTCCTCCCGCATGTAACTACTATTTTCTTCATCGAGTTAATCAACATATGGGAACGTTTGCAAATGTAGCTCATTCTCAAGTTCTATTTCTACAGATCCCTCATTTTCATCATCACTTTCATCATAGTACTTGTCAGGTAATTTTAAGACAACTGACCATAATTTTTCAAGAGGGTCATCTATGTAACAAACTTGCTTGACATGTTTTCCTAACACAAAAGGATCGTTTAGAAAACCTAATTTGTTCAAATTAACCAATGTATATCCCAAGTCATCTACTTTAACCCCTTTGTTCATATCTACCCAATTACAACGAAAGATAGGAACCCTAAAGTGGTTATAGTCCAACTCCCAAATACTTGTAATAACTCCATAAAATGTATGTGAAGTATGCTCAATATTTTTATCCTTACCCTTCACAAGCATTGTATCGGCATCTACACAAACACCGCTGCACTGAACTTGCCGAGTATCATCACGTTCTTTGGTGCTGAAGGTAACACCGTTGATTCTATAGCCACTGAATGTAGCTACATCCTTGTTAGGCCCTGCTGCAATCCACATTATATCCTTAGTTACTGTATTCTTCTCATCAAGTAATTCTGATGCAATCTGTCCAAAAAATTAAATTGGCCATAAGTATGATATAGCCTTTGAGAGAAGATAAATATTGTAGTATTTCAAAAGAATTCACAAGTACAGGGCATTCATTATTTTTCAGTAAAATATATAAAGAAACAGGCCTATTTTTGATGCAAATTGCAGCAAAATACTTGGGCTATAAGATTTAACCTTTTTATGAAACCACTTAGGGAATGTTTCATTTTGCCTGTTCTTTAGCCACTCTTCATCATTTTCATGTTGTGGATATATTTTCACCAAAGAAGCCATATGTTCACTGCAAGTAAAATCAACTTTATTAATTTTTGAAACAAAATGCAGAAAATAAGGAAATAACAAAAACAAATTGAAGTAACTTACTCAAAATATGGTCGAACGTCATTACAATTTTGGAGAAGACACAAATGTGCTAGGTGCAAGTCCTTCTTACTTGGCGTTATCACTGTTGCACCAGATAAGGGTCTGTATTTTGCGTCGTTCTTATCCCTACTATTTTTCGGCAATCCAACAGTTGCTTCTTCAAAGTTGACCAAACATTCAACGGCCTCTTCTGCAACATAGGCCTCAGCAATGCACCCTTCCGGACGAGCCCGATTCCGTACATAACCCTTGAAAGTCTTCATATATCTCTCGAAAGGGTACATCCAGCGAAGGAAGATTGGCCCACAGAGCTCAACCTCTCTCACAAGATGAATTGAGAGATGGATCATTATATCAAAGAAGGAAGGAGGGAAGTACTTTTCTAGCAAGCATATGGTCTCCACCAACTGAGCTTGCATTTTTTCCAGTTTATCCACCTCGATGACTTTACTGCAAATTGCCTTGAAGAAGAGGAAAAACCTAATAATAGTGCACCTAACCTGTTTTTGTAGTACTGACCTAATTGCGATGGGGAGTAAGTGATGCAAAATTGTATGGCAGTCATGAGATTTCATTCCAACAAGTCGAAGATTTTCCATTGATACTAGACCCTTAATGTTTGAACAAAAACCATCAGGTAACTTCATGCCAACCAAGGAGGAGCAGACAATCTTCTTTTCTTTATGCAATAAGTTCCAAGATGCCGTCAGCAACTTCTCTTTTTTTTCCGGGAGTTTTTGGCCTCAGCTCCGTTCTTATTCCCATTTCAGCCATATCAAGACGGACAGACTCCTTATCTTTTGACTTCCCTGGTATATTTAGCAAGGTACCAGTCAAAGCTTCACATATATTTTTCTCGATATGCATCACATCAAGGACATGCCTAACCAGCAAAAATTTCCAATACTCAAGTTGGAAAAATATAGACATCTTCTTCCAAATAGGTCGAGGTTCACATTTATTCAATCGAGGTTGGCGTTGTGTCTTACCATAGACATGGCCCCTTAGTGGTTGTACCCTTTCAAAGACCTGCTCTCCAGTTAACGGAATAGGAGCCGACAACTTCTCCACAGTGTTATCAAAGGCTAATTTTTGCCTTCGATATGGATGATAACGGGGCAACCACCTACGATGCCTCATAACCACCGTCTTACGATAATTTGCCAACCTGGTAGCTTTTGTTTTATCAACACAGACAGTACAAGCATTATACCCTTTAATGATATTGCCCGACAAGTTGCCTAAGGTTGGATAATCACTAATTGTCCAACAAAATTCCCCTTAGTATGAAGAACTCTTTCTTATATGCATCATACACTTGTTTCCCATTCCATAACACTTGAAGATCTTCTATAAGTGGCTGAAGGAACACATCAATATCATTTCTGGGCTGATTCGGTCCGGATATCAACAAACTTAACATAATATACTTTCTCTTCATACAAAGCCAAGGTGGTAAGTTGTAAATACATAGCAAAACAGGCCAACATGAGTAATCAGTTGATAATCCACGGAAGGGATTGAATCCATCGGTAGATAAAGCTAACCGAAGGTTTCTTGTCTCCGAAGCGAACTCAGGCCACTTTTGGTCGACAACCTTCCATGTTTGTGAGTCTGCCGGATGTCTAATTTTACCATCCTTTTATCGCCCGGTGTCATGCCAAGTCATTTCCTTTGCAATTTGAGTTGTATTGAACAAATTCCTCAACCTTGGTATTAATGGAAAATACCATAGAACCTTAGCAGGGACCCCTTCCAATTCTTTTCCTTTCTTGTCCAGCTTCCATCTAGAGGCTCCACATATGCGGCAAATTGTCTCATCTTCATCTCTCTCACCACGATATAAGAGACAATCATTCGGACACACGTGTATTTTTTCATACTCCATACCCATAGCACATAAGGTTTTCTTGGCTTCACTAAAGGAAGAAGGGATACTATTGCCTTCTGGAAGCATTAACCCAAGCAAAAGAAGAATATCAGAGAAGCATGTATCAGAAATGCCATGCTTTGCTTTCAAGTTATATAACTTGACTAAAGCTTTCATCTTAGTATAACCCTTGCATCCCAGATAAAGGGATTCATGTTCACCTTCAACATGGTTAATGAAATCAGAGGAATCTAATGAAATATCATCATCGTCGACATTATCATGCCCCGTTCTTATGTTAGTTTGATCAACTGATTCTGAGAAACAATCGGTTTCAGCAACTAAAGGACTCCCTTCTGGATTTGACTCTCCATGCCATATCCAGCAAGTATAGGTTTGATCAATACCATATTGGAAAAGATGATCCCTAACAGTTTGAGCCTTCCACGATTTACTGTGAGCGCATCTTAAGCATGGACAACTAATTTTTGTTTCATCAAACCCATTCTCAAATGCAAACATTAACAACTCTTCCACACCTATTTGAAACTCTCTTGTTCTTCTATCAGCCTTCAACCAAGATCTATCCATCTTTGAGTTGGACTAGTTCTGCAATTTGAGCAATAATTCAGTTAGTTGGACCACTGAATTATGCCCAAAAGTCAAATAGAACCTGAAAGGGAAGTATATTCACCTCAGACGCGAGAGCAGATGTTGCAGCTAACTTCTATGAAGGTTTCTCGAGGATAGCTATCATATGGTTGTTGTGGTTTGAATAAAGTTGCATGAGGAAGCTTGGACTGTTATGTAATTGTTCAACCTGAAGGAGAAAGAAAAAGGTGTAACACCCCTTCCCAGCCTACATGTGTAAGCCGAGTAGAGGCGCCACACTATCCAAATGTTGCTACCAATTTTACTTAATTCGAATTTTAGTTCTGGTTTTACAGAAATTTTGCCAGAGGTTCGCCTAGAAATTTGATCCCAAGTGTCGACAAAACTGATTTTTTTCTGATTTTTGAAAACATTTTTACACAGACCCATGCAAATGCAACCAGTTTCAATACACTCCCAATGAATCCACCTTATACCCTCAACTACAAACCTGCAAGAAGAGTTCACACTTCTAATACAAAATAAGTAGATGTTTATTATTATCACATACTTTTAATAATCTTATATATATATATGATAATCTTGTCTTTACCAAAATTTCATTTATACATATGAATACATTCTTGTCAGAAATACAACATAACGAAATTATACATGTATGCATCACCTTCTAGTTGGTCTCGAAATACTCTTACCCTACTCGTGGCATATCAGTTTGACTTCCAGATCAACCACCTACTCACCTGCGCGATATATACAACCGCGCTAAGCCCGAAAGCTTAGTAGTACAAATAAATATTATAAACATACATAACAGACAATCATACTTATATGTTAACTTCATATATTATTATTTTCTTATCATATTTTCCCATTTCAATTACACCTTATTTATATTTCTACTAATCTCATAATTATATACATATGCACGTATTTCATTAATACAACCCACAATTCCATGACTTATTAAAACATTCATAAAATAATACTCACAATGTCCACAACCACCTCCATATTATTCATCATATTGTATTTTCATGTAGTACCTTCAGATCTCATCATTCAACATAGTTTTTCAATCTACATTTACCTTCAATAATTTATTTATACATTGTAATCATCTCATTTCATAATTATCATCATATATCTCATATCATTACATCTTATTCCATAATTCACATTTAAACAAAAACAATCATTGGTCTCATTATTCATTCATTTCACATTTCATGAATCACATTTAAACAAAGACAAGCATGGGCCCAAAAGACACTAATATGTTATTCAAAGTTCAGAGTTACTGCTTTGGTCCATAATCATAATTATCAAGCCCGTAGGCGATATACACATATATATATCTATCCATGGATAGGGTAACAGATCCAGTCTCTTGGACCTCTACTTGGCTAGACTCAAGGAGATCCTCAACCCGGCAAGACTGTTACCAAAACAAGTATAACAGATCCAGTCTCTTGGACCTCAACCCGACTAATCTCGAGGAGATCCTCAACCCGGCAAGACTGTTACTATTATTTCATAGGCATGCCGCCAAACCCAGAACTCTGAAATCTGAATAACATATTAAACACACAAACATTTCATTCATCTCTTCATAATCTCTTTCTCAATTCATTTTATATTTCATAAGCAAATTAGGCAACCATGTCTCAATCATCTCATTTGCATCATCATAGCCAACAATCATGGCCTCATATCTCATATGATCTCAAATCGCAATGAAGCAACTCTTCATAACATCATATCTTTCACATTACATTTCATCATCACATCTTGCACATTTCACATTTCATTATATTTCAAATCACATTAATCAATTCATTATTCAAATGGATATAATCAATGGCATTAACACATATTTTACATGTTCATCACAACATTCACATTATAACTAAATATGTCACAAGTCTCAATATCATATGAATGTATGCAATAATGTAGTTTGTACTTACCTTAAAACCAACTCACACCAATCTATACACTTACTCTTCCAAGAATCCTCAACACTTAGATTAGGGCAATTCAACCTCTTCACAACCTAATCCAAAAGGAATATTAGCAAAATGACCATATGAATAGTAAATTCTGGTTTTAGACTCCACTTTATCCTTATTTTGAAAAATTGTATAAAATAATCTACTTGACTAAAAATTCTAAAATTTTTACAGAATTTAGTTTTACATCTTAAAATCATTCCTTTAAAATTTCAGATCAAACTGAACACAAAATCTTGGTCAAATAGTTCACCTAACCAGACTGCCCCAATTGCCCTGCATCCTGGCAGCAGTTCTGAACTTTGTGAATTCTGTAAATTAAATTCAATCAACGTGGTTCCAAATTATTTTTCTCAAATACTAGACTCACTAAGCAACAACATATCCAAAATTAAATTGAATATGATTTTTCTACATTTTATTAAAAATCCCGAAAGATAGCTGTCTCAGTTAAGGTACCTGCTGGAACAGGTCTAATAAAAATAATCTTTCCAAAATCATAACCATTCCAAAATCGAATCCACATATTTTTCTGTCATTCTAGACTCATAGAGGCACAACATATCAAAAATTCACTTCAAGAACATTTTTCTATATTTAATTAAAAATCATACAAGTCACAGCCTTTACTAATTGTAAAACAGAAAAAATTTCACTAAACACAACTCTTACTCTTCCATCACCCACACCAACCTAACTTCTTATCTTTAATTCCATTTCAACACTTTTACACACACCATACACAAACACACTCCAACCATCAAAAACACTCCATCAAACTCAAACAAAATTCCAAATAGAATAAGAGAAATCAAGAGAAAACTTACTTGAATATTATGCCAAATCTTCAACATCCCTCTTCAATTCTCTCAAAATCCCTATGGATTTGATGTGTATAAGCAAAATCACAACTCTCTCTCTCTCTCTCTCTCTCTCTCTCTCTCTCTCTCTCTCTCTCTCTCTCTCTCTCTCTCGTGTAAGAAGAAGAAGAAGAAGAAAAAATATCTTTTTCCTTCTTCTTTTCATGTTTATCATATATATATATATAATAATAATAATAATATAATAATAAATTATTTCAACCTCCACCACACACTTTCTCCCTTTGACTTTTCTTTCTTCTTTTTCTTTTATTATTATTATTATTATTAATTAATTAATTATATAAACTTACTTTTCCTACACCACTTTATACATTATGTATATGTAATATATATGTTGGTATATGTATATCTCTTTTATATTTCCTTTATATTTTCCATATTTTTCAAATACCACATAAATATATATCATCCCTCATATATACCTATTTCTTATAATATTTTCCTTACATATTTTACCAACATATCTTCTCACAACTACCATTCCAATGTACACCAAAATAGGGTATTAAATTAATTCATTTATCTTCTTTTGACTTTCATTAGTTTAACTTATATGTGTTATATATATACCTTCACTTCTTTTCTCCTTCCATTAAACATACTCCTTAAATCCAAATACCACAATAATTATTCCAAAACTTTTAGGGTGTACCTTGGGATATTACAATTCTCTCCCCCTTAAATAATTTCGTCCTCGAAATTATCTAGTATAATAGCAATCCACTCTTAACATAATACCATCTTAACTTTCATATGAAGTTAATTATATTCTTAAGTTATTATGTCATCACATCATATAACTTTTACTCTCTCCCTTAGAGTCAATCATCTTCTCTAAATTTCATAACTCATCATTAGATCCATTTATATATCTTATTACTTTCTTATCCAAACATTCAAAATATCTTATTACATTCCCAATTAATTTATCTTGATGCAAGAATCAGATCATCTTATATTATACATGTACTTTGTCTAATTATTACATTCAAGATATTTTATTACTTCATCTCTTTATAATTACTCTCTTAACTTCAACCTAAAAAAAATCATTGATTATCCCATCATTAAAATCACTTCCAGAATAGACATTTATCACACCTTAATTGATAACAATATCCTTATTTTTCCTACACTTAATTTTTTTCCTTTTTTCTTCATTTACAACTGATTTAACTCAATACATTCACATCCATACATTTGTCAGAATATTACATCACATACATTATCATTTAAATCTTATGCTCCTAGTACAACTGTACACATTAAATTTCAATAATGATTCATAATCTTCATAGAATCTAGATCAATTGATCTATCTATCACAATATAGCCACGTTTCAATCTTGTTTAATTCAAATCAACAATTAATTTATTTAAACTTATCATGAAATTTCACAATATATATATATATAACCTAATTCCATTAGAGCAAACTTATATTCAAATCCTGATCTCTTCAGATCCATATTCAGTAAAATTATCATAATTACAAATCACTTTAAATTATCTTTCAATAGACACATAGTTTATTTCCTACTATCTTAGTATAATTTCCACCAATTCTCATGATAATCTCATACCATACTTTCTATCCATAGTTCACTCACTTAAACCTTAAGTCCATTCATTTATTCACTTTATACCATAAACATATTTAGTATAACTTTCAGTCACATTTTGTAATTTCCCCTTTTTAATATCTCCTCACATTTCATACCATTACGATCTTTACATAATCAGCTTTTTATCACATTAGCCATAACTCAAAACATTTTACATTTCTCTTTTCTTTCCTTACTTTTCATAATTATAACCAAATTTCTAACATAAAATGATAAAGTATAACTTTACCAGTCATAATTCTTGATCATGTTTCTAGAAACATAATTATCAATCTCACCAAAACTGCACTACAGTCATGTTATCTCAGTTCCAAATCTGTGGATAACAAAATTAATCGACCAAAATATACTAAACAAATCATAATAGATTAATGGTCATGCCTGAAGCTTATAAATCCATACTGTTCCTTTATTATTCAACTTCCAACCTTTCTAATTACAATGCTAATTTATATCATAAGAATTACATATTCATTCTCTAAACTTTTGCTACACCAAGAGTTAACACATTTCAGCTCTATCTCAAAACAATTTGCACTCGATTATGTTCATCATTAGCCTAACTCCTGCTCAACAATATTATTATTATTATCATCTCTTATGTATACATATTCAATCATATGCAATTCTTACACAATTTCCCTTTTGTTACTCCATTTCGAATCTACTTCTAATCCATTTACAATCTCTTATTATACACATATACATAAAACCTTCCCACATATGGATACTTTGGGACTCAAAATATTATATGATCATCAGGTTCAGTGATTACCATAACAATTTCACCATCCAATATTACTCGAGTCCATTCTCACTCTTAATTTCGTTACATAATCCATCTAGTTTTGCACAGTTCAAGACCTAATCTCTCTTAGGTCCACTAATACATGCAATATCATTCTTAATATCATTATACCAGTAATTATACCACCTACATATACATAGGCCACATCCATAATGTGACTCACTTCCCACATTTCTTACATAATACAATTACATTCATATCAAAAAACTCATCTCACATATCCTATACATGTATACACTTAATCATGTAATTTTATTTAATTTCTCTTTTGCATACAATCTGTACAAATTTAATGTTTATCATTTTTCTTTGAACATTATCATACTCATTCTTTTGACATGATTTAAATTATTCATCAACACAACAAATATATACATTCTAACCATAATAACACTTCACATATATTCAAGTCACATTTCTAATGTGACATCTCTCTCATTTTTTTTATATATTTTTTTAAAGCATTTAATGTACCTTCATATCCATTTTCACCCTTACCAGTCAAATGACTTAAAGTAACTCATTTTCACTCGCTCAATCACTTTCTTTTATTTCAAAACAAATTCTCATACTATCAATCTCATTACCCAATTCGTAGTATTCTCATATGCAAGAATATTCATTGCAAATAGCTCATATGTTTAATATCTAAATAATCTTTATCAACATTCCATTAAAATTCTAAATTCTCAAATCACTATTTCACCTAAACTTCAACTTACAATTCTCATCTTTTCTTAATATCAACTTTAAAAACATCTTATATATATACCACAAAGCAACATCCAAACATATAGTTTTCACAATTATTAAGCTCATTTCAAAAAAAAATCCAAATGTCACATATTACCACCATTAACATGAGCTTTCACAATATTCAAACATATCATATTTCTAACATTGAAATCACAATGTTGCATTAAAATAACAATGCAAACAATACCAATATCTTTTTACTTAACCAACATCATCTCTTTTTCTTTTAAACAAAACTTTAACTTTATACACCCAAACCTTAAATGATCACATTTTGTCTATACCAATCAACTCACTCAATGTTCCACCATATTTTCCTTCAAGTTAATAACATATTTATTCATTTTAACATCCGAATAATATTTCTTCTCTCTAATAATCCAATCATAAGCTTTATTAGAAAGAGATTCAAATTGCAGAGGAAAGAGTACCTACTTAAATCTTGATTTTGTTTTTAGCTCATTTTCAACTTTATTCTCTTATTCATTTCTTTATATTTCAGACACATTTCAAAAATAAAAAATTTAACAATTTACTTTACTTGGATAAATTTCCATTCTTTAATTTATTAATTAAACTTATATGAATGTTTCCATATCATTTTTTTTTCTAATTTTTTTTTCCTTTCATGTAGAACTTCATCCACACACTATCATCCATCTCATCTAATTCAAATACATTACAATTCACATAATGCCACATCCGAGACCAACCTAGGTGTTAATGCATATGCATGTATTATAAATTTCATTTCAAAACTTTTCTTTTTAATTCTCTTTAAGCTTTTCAAAACTTTCTCTTTTTAATTCTATTTAGGCCGAGAATCTCGAACCTAAGCTCTGATACCAAAAATTGTAACACCCCTTCCCAGCCTACATGTGTAAGCTGAGTAGAGGCGCCACACTATCCAAATGTTGCTACCAATTTTACTTAATTCGAATTTTAGTTCTGGTTTTACAGAAATTTTGCCAGAGGTTCGCCTAGAAATTTGATCCCAAGTGTCGACAAAACTGATTTTTTTCTGATTTTTGAAAACATTTTTACACAGACCCATGCAAATGCAACCAGTTTCAATACACTCCCAATGAATCCACCTTATACCCTCAACTACAAACCTGCAAGAAGAGTTCACACTTCTAATACAAAATAAGTAGATGTTTATTATTATCACATACTTTTAATAATCTTATATATATATATGATAATCTTGTCTTTACCAAAATTTCATTTATACATATGAATACATTCTTGTCAGAAATACAACATAACGAAATTATACATGTATGCATCACCTTCTAGTTGGTCTCGAAATACTCTTACCCTACTCGTGGCATATCAGTTTGACTTCCAGATCAACCACCTACTCACCTGCGCGATATATACAACCGCGCTAAGCCCGAAAGCTTAGTAGTACAAATAAATATTATAAACATACATAACAGACAATCATACTTATATGTTAACTTCATATATTATTATTTTCTTATCATATTTTCCCATTTCAATTACACCTTATTTATATTTCTACTAATCTCATAATTATATACATATGCACGTATTTCATTAATACAACCCACAATTCCATGACTTATTAAAACATTCATAAAATAATACTCACAATGTCCACAACCACCTCCATATTATTCATCATATTGTATTTTCATGTAGTACCTTCAGATCTCATCATTCAACATAGTTTTTCAATCTACATTTACCTTCAATAATTTATTTATACATTGTAATCATCTCATTTCATAATTATCATCATATATCTCATATCATTACATCTTATTCCATAATTCACATTTAAACAAAAACAATCATTGGTCTCATTATTCATTCATTTCACATTTCATGAATCACATTTAAACAAAGACAAGCATGGGCCCAAAAGACACTAATATGTTATTCAAAGTTCAGAGTTACTGCTTTGGTCCATAATCATAATTATCAAGCCAGTAGGCGATATACACATATATATATCTATCCATGGATAGGGTAACAGACCCAGTCTCTTGGACCTCTACTTGGCTAGACTCAAGGAGATCCTCAACCCGGCAAGACTGTTACCAAAACAAGTATAACAGACCCAGTCTCTTGGACCTCAACCCGACTAATCTCGAGGAGATCCTCAACCCGGCAAGACTGTTACTATTATTTCATAGGCATGCCGCCAAACCCAGAACTCTGAAATCTGAATAACATATTAAACATACAAACATTTCATTCATCTCTTCATAATCTCTTTCTCAATTCATTTTATATTTCATAAGCAAATTAGGCAACCATGTCTCAATCATCTCATTTGCATCATCATAGCCAACAATCATGGCCTCATATCTCATATGATCTCAAATCGCAATGAAGCAACTCTTCATAACATCATATCTTTCACATTACATTTCATCATCACATCTTGCACATTTCACATTTCATTATATTTCAAATCACATTAATCAATTCATTATTCAAATGGATATAATCAATGGCATTAACACATATTTTACATGCTCATCACAACATTCACATTATAACTAAATATGTCACAAGTCTCAATATCATATGAATGTATGCAATAATGTAGTTTGTACTTACCTTAAAACCAACTCACACCAATCTATACACTTACTCTTCCAAGAATCCTCAACACTTAGATTAGGGCAATTCAACCTCTTCACAACCTAATCCAAAAGGAATATTAGCAAAATGACCATATGAATAGTAAATTCTGGTTTTAGACTCCACTTTATCCTTATTTTGAAAAATTGTATAAAATAATCTACTTGACTAAAAATTCTAAAATTTTTACAGAATTTAGTTTTACATCTTAAAATCATTCCTTTAAAATTTCAGATCAAACTGAACACAAAATCTTGGTCAAATAGTTCACCTAACCAGACTGCCCCAATTGCCCTGCATCCTGGCAGCAGTTCTGAACTTTGTGAATTCTGTAAATTAAATTCAATCAAAGTGGTTCCAAATTATTTTTCTCAAATACTAGACTCACTAAGCAACAACATATCCAAAATTCAATTGAATATGATTTTTCTACATTTTATTAAAAATCCCGAAAGATAGCTGTCTCAGTTAAGGTACCTGCTGGAACAGGTCTAATAAAAATAATCTTTCCAAAATCATAACCATTCCAAAATCGAATCCACATATTTTTCAGTCATTCTAGACTCATAGAGGCACAACATATCAAAAATTTACTTCAAGAACATTTTTCTATATTTAATTAAAAATCATACAAGTCACAGCCTTTACTAATTGTAAAACAGAAAAAATTTCACTAAACACAACTCTTACTCTTCCATCACCCACACCAACCTAACTTCTTATCTTTAATTCCATTTCAACACTTTTACACACACCATACACAAACACACTCCAACCATCAAAAACACTCCATCAAACTCAAACAAAATTCCAAATAGAATAAGAGAAATCAAGAGAAAACTTACTTGAATATTATGCCAAATCTTCAACATCCCTCTTCAATTCTCTCAAAATCCCTATGGATTTGATGTGTATAAGCAAAATCACAACTCTCTCTCTCTCTCTCTCTCTCTCTCTCTCTCTCTCTCTCTCTCTCTCTCTCTCTCTCTCTCTCTCTCTCTCTCTCTCTCTCTCTCTCTCTCTCTCTCTCTCTCTCTCTCTCTCGTGTAAGAAGAAGAAGAAGAAGAAAAAATATCTTTTTCCTTCTTCTTTTCATGTTTATCATATATATATATAATAATAATAATAATAATAATAATAATATAATAAATTATTTCAACCTCCACCACACACTTTCTCCCTTTGACTTTTCTTTCTTCTTTTTCTTTTATTATTATTATTATTATTATTAATTAATTAATTATATAAACTTACTTTTCCTACACCACTTTATACATTATGTATATGTAATATATATGTTGGTATATGTATATCTCTTTTATATTTCCTTTATATTTTCCATATTTTTCAAATACCACATAAATATATATCATCCCTCATATACACCTATTTCTTATAATATTTTCCTTACATATTTTACCAACATATCTTCTCACAACTACCATTCCAATGTACACCAAAATAGGGTATTAAATTAATTCATTTATCTTCTTTTGACTTTCATTAGTTTAACTTATATATGTTATATATATACCTTCACTTCTTTTCTCCTTCCATTAAACATACTCCTTAAATCCAAATACCACAATAATTATTCCAAAACTTTTAGGGTGTACCTTGGGATATTACAAAAGGGTTCACATATAGAACTTAAAAGTTGTCATTGAAAAGAAAAGCCAGCACCAAGAGCAAGGAAAGGGGTATTTCTTGGTTACAAGTCAGGAGTGAAAGGTTTTCTGTTTATAGATCTAACAACAAAATAAATTTTAACAGACGTTTTAACAGACATTCAACTTCATTCAAAACAACCTGAATCCACAAATAATCCTCAATTCACTGACACAACTCAACATACCATTTCAACTGATAGGCATCAAATTTTAGCCAAAGACTTATAAACAAGCAGAGAAATCAGAAGCATGGACACATACTGTAGATCTTGAAATTTAAGCAGAAAATTGAAGGGACAGAACAACATTATAGTAACCTAAAAATATCAAAGCAACATTATAGTAATCTGAAAATACAATGCAATAATTCAATTAGATTAAACAGAGGAATGAATTCTATGAGACGATCTCTATGGGATGATTACTTACGGCTCATAAGTAAAAATAATAATCTTCTTTCGACTTAATTGGGACAATGCAGTTACTGACAAAGGAGACGGCCGGTAGCAAGGAGACGGCCGGTAGAAAGGAGACGGCCGGCATTAATGAAGACCGCAGCAAGGAGAGTGGTGCTTAGGAGAGTGGTGCTTAGGGTTTGGCAGCGAGAGAACCACGACTAATGAAGCTGAAAGAGGAATGAGAGATGAAGCATAAATAGAAGCTTGGACGTTTAATGGAAGTTAGATTTTCTTATAATAATAACATTCTAAGGATCCAGTGGCTATTTGCAATGTATGGAAGTTAGGCTTTCTTAAGCCAAATAAACTTGACTAAGTATTAAAAGCTAACATTTGGATTTATAAATATTTCATAAACCCATTAGAAATTTTAAAGTCCACCGTTAAGTAATGATTTAGATATAATATGATATTATATAAGTAGGAATACAAGTATATATTATAAATATATATAAGTATATACATGTATATAGAAGTATATATATAAATATATACAAGTATATATTAGTATATATACAAGTATATATATTAGTATATGTTAGTATATATACAAGTATATACAATTATATATTAGTATATACAAGTATATATATTAGTATATACAAATATATATACTTGTAAATATACAAGTATATACAAGTATATATATTAGTATATACAAATATATACAAGTTTATATTAGTATATATACAAGTATATATAAGTATATATTATATTAGTATATAATATATATATATATATATTAGTATATGTTAAATAATGATTTAGATATAATATGATATAATATGATTTAGATATAATATATACAAGTTTATATTAGTATATATACAAGTATATATAAGTATATATTATATTAGTATATAATATATATATATATATATATTAGTATATGTTTAATAATGATTTAGATATAATATGATATAATATGATTTAGATATAATATATACAAGTTTATATTAGTATATATACAAGTATATATAAGTATATATTATATTAGTATATACTATATATATATTAGTATATGTTAAATAATGATTTAGATATAATATGATATTATATAAGTAGGAATACAAGTATATATTATAAATATATATAAGTATATACATGTATATAGAAGTATATATATAAATATATACAAGTATATATTAGTATATATACAAGTATATATAAGTATATATTATATTAGTATATAATATATATATATATATATTAGTATATGTTAAATAATGATTTAGATATAATATGATATTATATAAGTAGGAATACAAGTATATATTATAAATATATATAAGTATATACATGTATATAGAAGTATATATATAAATATATACAAGTATATATTAGTATATATACAAGTATATATATTAGTATATGTTAGTATATATACAAGTATATACAATTATATATTAGTATATACAAGTATATATATTAGTATATACAAATATATACAAGTTTATATTAGTATATATACAAGTATATATAAGTATATATTATATTAGTATATAATATATATATATTAGTATATGTTAGTATATATACAAGTATATACAATTGTATATTAGTATATACAAGTATATATATTAGTATATACAAATATATATACTTGTAAATATACAAGTATATACAAGTATATATATTAGTATATACAAATATATACAAGTTTATATTAGTATATATACAAGTATATATTAGTATATACCTGTGAAACCTACTGCCCCTGCACTCAAATTTTCCAATAGAATTAACTGATAAAAGAACACAAACACAAATACAATTAAAATCAACTGATAAAAGAACACATTTCCAAAAAACATAAAAAATCAGACCTGAAAAACGAAAGCAGAGGAAAGAAGAAGGCGACTGAAGATGATCAGTTGAGCATGAAAGTGAAAGAATAGCAGTGGCAAGGCGGCTCAAAAGAGAGAATGAAAGAATTTAAGCGGCTGCTCAATATAATTTACATCAACACTAAATTTTATAATTATATAGGGTTCCATAGAAATTTATCACTACTAATTATTTAAATTGTATTGCCTTAAGCACTTATGGATGAATTATAAATTGAATTTTATGAGTCATCTATATAAGTGAATTTGTAAAGTTAATTTAACAAAAATTTGAAAAATTCATTTTGTTTCAAAAGAGGGATGTCAAAACTTGCTTTATTTTGAACACTTAAATTCCCCCCTTTATTTCCCAAAAAAATTTTCATTTGCCCCCATGTTTCCCAAAACACGGACGTTTTGAAATTTAACAATAAACCTAAACAGACCCTCTTTCGATTTCTCTCTCCTATCTCCTCCTTCCCTCTTTCGATTTCTCTGTGTGTACCTAATTTGTTGCCATTTTCACGGGTAGAAAGCTTCAGAAACTAAACCCAACTTTGTTCTCCTCCTTCCCTCTTTCCATTGCTAGACCTAACTTTGTTCTCTTCCTTCCCTCTTTCGAAATCTTCAGTCTTGACCTAAAAACGCACGGCACATCCATATTTCTTATTTCTCTTATACCTTTCTCTCTAACCCACCCGCCACTCACTGTGGCTCTGCATTCACTCCCTCAGTTCCAGCCTTCGAGGTTTGTTATATACTTTTGACCCTCTGCAATTTTTTTTTAATTTTATCTGTTATTATGTTATTGTATAATTTTTTTCTTCCTCTTCTTAGTTCTTAGAAGTTTGTTTTATAAACCATTTTCATGAGACATAGTTGCTGTTGTATATGCTGCTTCTTTTTGTTTCCGGCTGCAATGGGTAGAATACTGCAAATGTCGCTGTTAATATTTTTTCCTGCTCCAAAATACAGCCCATGTCCTGTTTGTTAATCTTGTCCTGTTTGTCAATATTTTTTTACTGGAAGAGATAGATAAGCCTTTCACTGGTTTGGACAGAGGAATTTGAAATATTGAGATTTGACTTAAATAATGCATAGGTTTTATTTGATTTGATACAGTTCAGCTTCATGGTTGTGGACACAGGTCTTGTTGAATGTGGCTTTAGAATAGGTGTCATTTCAAATGCACCTGAAATAAGTCCTTATCCACTTTCATTAATCTAATCGACTAAAGAACTTGTAGCTATCTTGTCTGTTGTGCAAGCTATAGTTTATTTTTTACTAATTCTGTTTTGTTTTAGTCTCTTAGTAGGATTTTAGTTTAGCCGTGTCCCAATTAAATTATGAGTTATTTGCTTAGCAACGTGATAAAATGCAGGCTTACATCAACATTCTACAAAAATGCATTTTCACATATAATTCTTACCTGTTGACTGATGCTTATCAAACCTGCAGCTGTTTCCTATGATTTCCAATGTTTAAGCTGGATGATTTCGTACAAAATGTAACTTTAATTTGTGAATGCAGGTGCTGATTATGGCTCCTTCGAAGAAGAAACAATCGTATCAACTACCCACCCATTCTTCTCCCCGTGTATGTAAACAACAAGCCCGGTCTTCCCCAAATCCAGCCACAATGAGAGTGGTGAAGGCTATCTCCAGGACACGGACAATGCACCCAGAAAAGCCATCGACTTCTTCCCCCGTATCTTCGAAGAGGAAGTCGATCTCTGAAAACTTGGAAAAAAAAACTGTCCAAGAAAAGAAAGCGGGTGGATAAGGTTAAGCCAAAATCAAACGAGGACGATGTTGCAGGATTAAAACTGCTGAAACGAGGGTGTGTCTCCATGCACCGAATTGTTAGACGGAAGATCAGTAGCCAAAAGCCTACAGTTTCATTTAATGCAAAGGGAGCACCATTTGGTAGGGCTGCTTCAGAGATGCAATTATATATCGGAGTTTTAGCAAGGTCTAAAGCCCCGATATGGCATGATTCCTGGAAGGAAGTTGCTGAAGACGTCAAAACAAAGATTTGGGATTGTGTCCAGGTTATGCAAAATCCTTCCCACACAATTAATTTATATACATTAGTTTTTCAATTGCTTTATACACGTTGGGTTTTTAGTAACTTATTCATCTAATTTTATTTTTGTGGTTTATGTATGTAGATGGCTTTCGTTGTACCACCGACTTCCAAGAAAATGGTACTGCAGTCTGCTGGTCAAAAATGGAGGGAATTCAAATGTCGGTTGACAAGACTCTATGTTCTTCCACACCGTGATGAACTAGAGAAGCTGCGGTTTCCTCCAGCTGACTTCACATTCATTGAGCAGTCGCACTGGGACATTTTCGTTGCTGATCGTCTGGGAGTCGAGTTTAGCGTAAGGAAATCTTCAATTTTCTTGTTTCTTAATTTAGTTACAAATGGTAATCTGGATTCCTTTTTCATACTTATGATGTTTTGTTCCTTTTTGTCTTAGAAAATTCATGAAGAACAACACAAGAGAAGTATGCAGAACGAGTATCCTCATCGTTTGTCTCGAAAAGGATACGCGAACTAGGAAAGTGAATGGGTTTGTGTTGACTTGTGTATTTAATTTTGCTTTCTATGACTTGTGTATCGTCAATATCAATTTATAATGCTTCTTAAAACATGTTTATATTACTAATAAGGTCATCCTCTATATATACATGCAGACTGAATCTCATCCTGAAGGGATTTCAGACATCGATCGATCGAAGGCTTGGATCCTTGCAAGGCAGGACAGAAAAGGAAAGTTTAAAGATGAGAGAGTGAAGCACAAAGCTGAGGAAATCGTAAGTGCTGATTTTCGATTCAAGTTTCAACTCAATTCATCAGCTTTTATTGTTTCCTAATTTATTAACTACATCCATTTTGGGTCTATTTTTTAGGAGTCATTAAAGGAGCAAGTTAGTTTAGGTGAAGTAGTTGAACAAGGCGCTGATGATGTGTTATCGAAGGCGCTTGGTAAACCGGAGCATTCTGGAAGAGTACATGGCTAGGGAAGGCACGTGAAGCAATCTGTCTATTTTGGTCTCCCAAGACAGAGAAAAGCAAAGAATTTTGATGAAAAGATACGGGAGGGGGTTCAAATGGTCATGGAGGAGGAGACCAAGAAAATTATAGCACAGAGAGATGCATTTTGGGCTACTGAAATTGCCAAGATTAGAGCATAATTTTTGTCAAAGCCTGTGTCTAGTCCAAACATGCCTTCCCAACAAGCAAGTTGCTCCAATTCCATTCCTATTGTGAAGTATCAAGAGGTGCAAGTGCCGGTTGTGAGGAAGAATTTGAGTCCTGAATTTGATGCAAATTCTGTTGAAGCAAAAAGGAGTCTTAATTCAGATGAAGCAAAAAGGAGCCCCAATTCTGTTGATGATGAGAAGGTCCTTGCTTTGGAGAAACTGGAGGTGCTTGATAAGGATGATGTTCATGAGGTTGCTGCTGAGATTGTTGCAGATGTTGATGAGGTTGCTGCTGCTGAGGAGGCAGAACGTATCGAGGTTGTTGCTATGGTTGCTAATGCTGAGGAGGCAGAAGGTATTGAGGTTTCTTCTGATGTCAAAGGTCCCAATAATGAGGAGGTTGAAATAAAAAATGATGACATTGTTAAAAAAAATGATGATGATGGGTTTGATAATCAAGTGAAATTGGCGAAGCTGGCCATAGGATCACCGAGCAATATTGTTGCTTATGCAAAGGTTGTTGAAGTCCCGGTTGTTGAAGGACATGAGCCATCTCTCCATGGAGTTAAATTGCACAAGAGAATGCAAGAGTGTCGATGACTCATACAATTCAAGGTTTGAGGATACTACTTAATATTTATTCAAACTTATAATGATTATATTCAAACATATAAATAAATGTAATTTTTCCATGTTTTTTATATTTACAGACGTCAATATCCCATTCCCAGTCGGCGATGAAATTGTTACTGTGGACCAAGCCGTGGGTACTTTTATAGCATGGCCGAGAAATTTGATTGTGCTGGATGGGGTTTCTAATCCAAAGGTTAAGTTTTGAGAAATGAAACTTTGCATAATTGCTTTTTTTTTTTTGCTATTTACTGTGTTCACATGCCCCCCTTTATTTTTAGAGTTTTAAAAAAGCTTGTGTGAAGAAAAAAGCCTCCAAGAAATTAAAGAAGCCTGTTGTTATAGAAGCTGATATGTTTGAGGAGGAGCTGCATGTTCAGATGGGTGCTGATTATCCAGCGTCTTTGAAACGTTTGTGGCTGTGGGCGAAGGATGCCTTAAGCGATGATCGAACAGTTAGTTTTGCCCTAAGTGAATAAGCATTTGGTGTGAGCAAAAAGCAAGTTGTGTTCTTACAAGATCTACATGCTGTGTGCGCCGGAGGTGAAATGTCCGGATCCATACTTACCATATTTATTCAGTAAGTTTCCAAGTATAATAGCTTTTTATTTTCTTTGTTAATTGTGCTGGAATTGAACTGATAATATGTACCAACTATTACTTCATTTTGTATGCAGGTACTTGTATGAATATGTCAAAAGGCATAAAATGGTTGATATGATTGGCTTTGTGGATCCCAGCATGATTGGTGCCATTGGATGTGGTAATTCAGGGGGGAGGTCACGTATACTTGCGAGTCGATTTAAGGGGGCTAAAGAAGGGCAATACTTTCTCTTGCCTTTCAACAATGTGTGAGTATTTCTTTACCTTTCTTTTTTATCTGCTATTTTAGCTAATGAGAGTTAGTAGCTAAATAACGCTGCTTCTGTATGTGATTGTGATTGATGTTATGAATTGAGCCTTTGTGATTGCTATTTTGGTGATTGAAATCACTGTTTCATTGTTGGTTCTGTATTTATTCAGATCTTTTTGTTCAATGAATTGTTTGGCGTTATGTTCTTCCAAATATGAAGAATTGCTTGTATTTTATTTTGTTATTTCGTAGGAATCACTGGGTATTGACTGTTGTAAATCTGACGGGAGAGGTAGTCTACCACATGGACCCTCTTAAACGTCGCATTGCTAGCCAAGAATGGATAGAGGTTGTTGACAAGTAAGTTGCGAGTCTGCCTATTTAGTCTTAAGTTGTTAAATTTTGGGAAAATGCAATTTTGTTAACTTATATTGTGTTTCTTGTAGTGCCATAAAGTTATACAAAGAGAGTGTCAACAAGAATGTGAGGAGGAAAATTTTATGGGAGAACATGGCGGTATTGTTTTTCTCGTCATTTCTGATTTATACAATTTATACAATATGTTAATTACTTGTTCTATGAAAGAAATATTGCAAAATTTGGACTGCATTTTTTCATTTGAGTACAAACTTGGAGTCCACAAAGCATTTTCAGTTGGTCTGCATTTTTTCATTTCCAATTGCAGCACTGCTGGCATTACTTGTATACTTGCTCGTATATATTTGGATTGCATTTTTTCAGGTTAGATTGTGTGATTAGGTTGATGTGTTGGTTTGCATATGGGTTTACATATGGATGTAACATGTGGTACTTCATTTTTGTTTTCATTTGCTATTTCAGGGGGTTTCTGTTCAGAAAGAGGCCACGGACTGCGGCCTCTTTGTCATGAGGTACATGAAGGAAATCTGTTATGACAAGGAGCTTCAGTTTGCAGCTAAGGTGAGAATTTTAATTATTTTCATTTTTTATATAATAGTTTTGTATTTACCACATGTGGCTAACCAAAATTTGATTCATTTTTCAGTGGCTACGCAGAGGCAACTTGGAGTATAGTGATGCCGACATCAACGAGATTAGGATTGACTTCGCCAAATATTTCATGAAGCGTCATTCAAGTTGAAGTTAATAGTATAATTCAGTGATATATGTATAGTGTTGATTTTTTTTTAGTTTTTTAATATGTTGAATGGTTGAATTTGTGGAGGTTTTTTTATTCCCAAATTTGCAATCCTCCATTGTAAAGTGTTGTCTTATATGTATAATGTACAGTTTAACAGACAATGGTGGTGAAATGAAAATGAACATTGAAACTATTGTCTAATATTCAGTGTGCACATATTAACCAGACAACGGTTTTTAAAAAGAAAGCATTGTATAAACCTTAATCAGACATCGCCTCAATAGACAAC
Source organism: Garcia nutans (assembly GCA_947685225.1). NCBI lineage: Eukaryota > Viridiplantae > Streptophyta > Magnoliopsida > Malpighiales > Euphorbiaceae > Garcia > Garcia nutans. Next base: position 4,653,910 of record CANTUV010000003.1, on the reverse strand, counting down.
GGTTTTTGTCTTCATCAGACAACGGTCAAAAAGTGTTGTCTAAACCTTCATCAGACAACGGTTAAAAACCGTTGTCTGATAAAACTAAAAACCGTTGTGGAAAAAATCTTCAGACAACGGTTATAAACCATTGTCTGAAATGCTATCAGACATTGCCTCAATAGACAACAGTTTTGTCTTCATCAGACAATGGTCAAAAAGCGTTGTCTAAACATTCATCAGACAACGGTTAAAAACCGTTGTCTGAAAATTTAGAAACCGTTGTCTGACAATTTACAAACCATTGTTGAAACCATCAGACAACGGTTAAAAACCGTTGTCTGAAAAATTAGAAACCGTTGTCTGAACTATCATCAGACAACGGCCAAAAACCATTGTCTGATAAAATTAAAAACCGTTGTGCAAACCAACATCAGACAACGGTTTTAAAACCGTTGTCTGAAATGCTATCAGACATCGCTTCAATAGACAACCGTTTTTGTCTTCATCAGACAACGGCCAGAAAGCGTTGTCTGATTCAGTTTTCCTTGTAGTGTCTTCCTCTTCTAAACTCTAACTAAACTTAATCAAATCCAATATTTAACCATAAGATCTTTACTTACTCATCAAAAAAACAACTTACAAACCCATTTCAAGAATTATAGAATGCCTATTCAAAAACCCAATTCACACATACACATATATTGACATAAAACTTCCAAATAAGGTAAGAATGCTTACCTTTGAATGAAGAAACCATTAAATCTCACTTCATTATTTAAAAACTCTTCAAAAATTTGGTGTTGGAAGATTCAAACTCCATCTTCCCCCTTTCCATGGAGTTTTGGCCATGCTTGAGAAAAGAAGAAGAAGAAAGTGTTTTTAATTTGTTAACCTTTTTCTTTTCTTCATTTTATCTATATATATATATATATATTATAACACTATTTTAATTTACTAAATATTTAATAATTTTCAATTCTTTAATTCCCATCATCTATCCAAAAATAATTTTACTTCTGAATTTCTTTTTTTTAATAAAATACCATTTTACCCCTCCTTGTACTTTTTAAATTTTGTCTTTTTCTAACTTGTTTTTGACTTTGTATGTAATGTATATTTCATTTATGTTTCACATATACATTACCTATTTCTCACTTCCAACACTTCTTTTACCCTCCATCTTATTAATTTAATTTAATTTAATTTAATTTTTATTTTATTTGTTGTAGCAATTATGCGGATGTTACAACTCTTTCCCTCTTAAAAGATTTTTGTCCTCGAAATTACTTGATATTAGCTTTGAAAAGGCTGAGGGTATTGGCTCTGCATCATCTACTCACTCTCTCATGTTGCCTCTTGAATGGAATGGTTCCTCCAAAGAATTTTTACTAATGGCACCTTCTTATTCCTCAATTTCTTCACTTCTCGTGCCAAGATTGCTACTTGTTCTTCTTCATAGGTCAGATATGGATTCGCCTCGATAGATTCAATGGATAACACATGAGATGGATTCGATCTGTATCTCTGAAGCATCGAGACATTGAAGACATTATGTATCCGATCTAACTCAGGTGGCAGAGCCAATCTATAAACAATGGGTCCCACTCTCTCAAGAATCTCATACAACTCAATAAATTGAGGACTCAATTTCTCTTTCCGACCAAATCTTAGAATCCTCTTCCAAGGAGACACCCTTAGGAACACTTTTTTTCCCACATTAAACTCAATGTCTTTCCACTTCAGGTCTGAATAAGACTTTTGTCAGTAGAAAGCTCCTTTTAAATGATCCTTAATTATTTAAACCTTTTCCTCTGTTTCTTTGATTAAATTAAAGACCACTAACTTTTCTTCTCTAACCTCATCCCAACATAAAGGTGTCCTACATCTTCCACCATACAAGGCCTCAAATGTTGCCATCCCAATACTAGACTGGAAACTATTGTTGCAGGTAAACTCCATCAGTAGAAAAAATTTGTCCCAGCTCCCTATAAACTCAATGATACAGCTCCTCAACATATCCTCCAATATTATATCACTGTCTCAGATTGTCCATCTGTTTATAGATGGAAAGAAGTATTGAAGTGCAACTGAGTACCTAATACATCCTACAAGCTCTTCCAAAATCTAGATGTGAATCTAGGGTCTCAGTCTGATATCAATGAAACTGGGACTCCATGCAACCTCACAATCTCACTGCTCAGCCAGCTTATCAAGAGAGTAGTCCACCCTTACTGGAAGAAAATGAGTTGACTTAGTCATCCTATCCATAATCACCCAGATTGCATCATACTTCTTCTAGGTCAAAGGAAGCATCGATACAAAATCCATGGTCACTCGCTCCTACTTCCACTCAGGCACTACTAATGGCTGCAACAACCTTGAAGGAACCTAGTGTTCAGCCTTCACCCTCTGGCATGTGAGACATCTCAATACAAACTCTGCTATGTCCCTCTTCATACCAGACCACCAATATTGTTGCTTTAAATTCTAATGTATCTTGGTACTTTCAGGGTACTTAGTATATGAAGATTGATGTACTTCCTACAAAATCCTCTTTTTCAATTCCACATCATCAGGAATACACAATTTGTCTCATACCATAAGTTGTCATCATCCCATACATGAAAATCCTTGCTCTCCCCCTTTTTATAGTCCTCTATAATCTTTTGAAGTTTCATATCCAATTTTTGTGCTTCTTTAATATGATCAAGTAGTAATGGCCTCACCTACAACTGGGGCATTAGAGCACCATCATCACAAGTCCCAAATCTGACATGTAAAGCTCTCAACTCAACAAGAAAAGTGAGAGCATAGGCAGTCAACCCTACCATAGATTTTTTACTCAAGGTGTATGCAACTACATTAGCATTTCCGGGCTGATAATTGATCAAATAGTCATGGTCCTTTAATAACTCTAACCATTGACTCTATCGAAGATTCAACTCTTTCTAGAAACCAAAATACTTTAAACTCTTATGATCCATTTAGATTAAACACTTCTCTCCATTCAAATGATGTCGCCAAATCTTTAGTGCAAAGACAATGGCTGCCAACTCTAAATCATGAGTCGAATAATTTAATTCATGAGACTTCAACTCTCTAGATGTATAAGCAATGACTCTACCCTCCTGCATTAGAACATAATCTAGACCATGATGTGATGCATCATTGTATATCACATATGGTTTACCTTCCATAGGAAGGGCAAGAACCAAAGCTTGAGTCAACATATCTCTCAATTGTTCAAAGCTCACCCGACATCGTTTCATCCACACAAACTTCACATCCTTCCAAAGCAGTATGGTAAGTGGCGAAGCTATCATGGAAAATCCTTTCACAAACCGATGATAATAACCAGTCAACCCTAGAAAAATTCTGATCTCTGTCATATTCTTTGTTGGACTCTAATTCAAGATTGGCTCGACTTTACTCAGATCAACTCTAATCCCCTCTGCTGAAACACATGAATGAGAAAAGTCACTTTATCTGACTAGAACTCACACTTGGATAATTTAGCATACAAATGTTTCTCTATTAATGTCATCAATACAATCCGCAAATATCTATCATGCTCTTCTTTATTGTAGGATTATATCAAAATATCATCAATAAACACCACCACAAATTGATCCAAGTATGGCATGAACATCCAATTCATCAAATCCAAAAATGTGGCTAGTGCATTTGCCAGTCCAAAAGGCATCACTAAGAACTCATAATGCCCATACCTCATCCGAAAGGCAGTCTTGGGTACATCTATATATCTAACTTTCAATTGATGGTACCCAAATATCAAATCAATCTTGAAAATACCGCCGCCCCCTTCAACATATCAAACAAATGGTCAATGAAAGGTAATGGGTATTTATTCCTAATAGTCACCTTATTCAACTGCCAATAATCAATGCACAACCTCAAAGTGCCATCCTTCTTCTTTACAAATAGTACCGGTGCTCTCCATGGTGATACATTAGGGCGAATAAACCCTTTATCAAGTAGCTCCTGCAATTGTAGCTTCAACTCCTTTAATTCTGTAGGTGCCATCCCATAATGGGTAGTGGAGATGGAAGCAATACCGGGCATCACATCGATACCAATCTCTACCTCTCTCTCTGGAGGTAACCCTGGTAACTCCTTAGAAAATACATCTAGGAACACTGCTACCATAGGTATACTCTCCAACTAGGATCCTACTACTCTGGTATCTACCACATGAGCCAAATAAGCCTCACACCCCTTCCGAATCATCCTCCTAGCTGAAATAGCTGAAATAAACATGGATGTGAGGTGTCTCTGCACACTAGATACGACTACTTCTCTCCCATCATGTGTTTTTAGAGTAACATATTTGTGCGGATGGTCTACCATAGCCCTATGTCTAGATAACCAATCCATACCCAGAATCAAGTCATACTCCTTAAAGGGTATCTCAATTAGGTCACCGAGAAATTCCTCATCATGAACAATAACTAGACTATCTCGGTGTACCCTGCTAACTACCATACTATGCCCTAAAAGATTGGTCACCAGCAATGTGAGCGGGGATTTTTTCCCCCACTCCCGGTGGAATGGTTCTTGCGACTTCGGCATTGTTTAAACGTAAGGCCTTAAAGAACACGAGCCTAAGCCCAAAGAAAATGGAGTCACCACCCGAACGGGCTGAGAAAAAGAAAGGGGTGGATGACTCAATTCCTATGAAATCTCCAACCCCCTAATGGGTTTGAAAAGTTGGGTACGTGTGGGGAAGGCGAGAAACAGCCCAGCACCCCCACAACGCCCAGTTCATTATAACTGGCCTCCTTTGCAGGTCTTAATATTATAAAATTCTTAAATATAATAATATTATCCATACTACATGCAACAATTAAAATAAAGCATCATTATATTAAAATCAAAGCAATGTCCAAACAAAGCAAATAAATGGACACCCATCCGAGGATGGAACATGTCCTTACATTGTCCATGTCTAAAACTAAATAGGACACCCACTGAAAGGTGGAAACATGCCCTTTACATTGGTCCAAAATATAAAAGCAATTTAAATTACATGAAAAATAATTAATGGGGTACCCAATAATGAAAACATAACTCTTACAATTTTAATACTAAGATAAACTAATAATAATCATAATAATAATGAAAATATCCATCCATGATAAATTAAATAAATCAAGCATTGAAATTAAATAAATCAAAACATATAATAAACTACATAATCAAATCTAAAATTTAATAAAGCAAATAAAGATACGAATTTAGGTTTATGTCTCAATTTAGGGTTCTTTAATTAACATTTAAGGTATTCGGATTTTAGAATTATTGTTATTATTATTTAGGCTACTGTGAAATTTTTTTGGAAAAATGGGATGGATTAGGGTTTTATAAATTTGAGAAAGTAGTAAGGTTTTTGGTTAATCAAATTAGGGTTTAGGGCTAACATCATGAAATTAGGGTTTTAGAACCTTAAGACATCAGGGTTTATAATTTTAAAAGATTGAGATTAGGGTTTCAGATTTTTTCGGTTTAAGAGAGAAAGATTTATGGGAATTATTAAATTTGGGCTTAAGGGTTTGTAGGTTTACTGGATGAGGGTTTGAAAAAAATTAAGGTTTTGATTTATCATTTTAGAAGAAATATTGATTCTGGAAATAAATTAAGATTTTGAAAAACAATTTGGGTTTTGAGACTTTAATGGAATAATTTAGGGTTTAGAGTTTTGGAAAAAAAAATAGTTTATGGTTTTAAAAGTTTTGAAAATAGAAGAATAGTTTAGGGTTTTAAAGTTTTGAAAATAGAAGAACAGTTTAGGGGTTTAAAGTTTTAGAAACAGAAGAATAGTTTAGGGTTTAAAAGTTTTGAAAACAGAAGAATAGTTTAGGGTTTTGAGTTTCAATAAAATAACTTATGGTTCTTGAGGTTTTAGTAAACAAACTAGATTCTGACGATTGATTCAAACCCTCAACAGCTACTGGATGGTTTTAAGTTTTTAGAAAACATGCAAGTGGAGTTACGAATACCAACTGATTAATGTATTAACTAAAGCAAACAATTAAAGTTATTAAAACAAAGATAAAGTTACTACATGTTCTTATTAATCAAAGAAAATAAAGCTACTGTAAACACGAATAATTTATGATTAAAGATCAAACCTTCATCGTTGATTCCACCAAAAAATTGATTTCTGGGTGAACAATGTGAAGACAGTATGGACTCTACCTTCTTCTTTGGTTGTCTTGATATTTTTGTTTGTTGTTTCCTTCGTTCTCAAAAAATTATTATTGTTCTTCTAGGGCTTTTCTCCTCTCTTTCTTTAGGGTTTTTTCGTGTTCTGTCTCCCTTTTCTAGTGTGTTTAATGTGGTATTTATAGAAAAAAAATAAATTCATAATCCTATTTTAATAAAAAAATACTAACTATTTAGGAAAAATTACAAAACTATGTAAAATAAGGTTTGGTCAAAAAATCAGCAGCGCGCGTGGGCTGCCGGGCCTACAGGCTACGCTGGCGATAAAACTGCAGTAGACTACAGGCGCAGGCCAAGCGAGCTGGGCAAGCCCAACTGCGGCAAATTGGGCAGTGCCCAATTTGCCGCAAATATTTGCTACCCAATTCGCCGCAGAAATTTTCTGCGATGAATTCTCTTGCCGCGCGGCAACGCTCGCCGATCCGTCCGATTTTTTATTTTTATTTTTTATATTTTTTATGTTTCATTTTTATTAAAAATAACTATTAAATATAATTAGTAATTAAAATAATATTTAAATAATTAAAATACCATAAAAATTATCTTGAACTATCGGATTGGATTGGGTAAAAAATTAAGGATCTACAGTTTGCCCCCTGTTTGAGCGATCTGAGACTATGGCAAAAGAGAGAGAAAAGCAATGTGATTTTTGACTGGGTTTAGAGCCATATTGGACTCCATACCTAAGGTTGGTTTGAGTTCCGGACTCAAAAAGATTTGGGTTCTGGACCTAAGGTGAATTTTAGATTTAGATTCTAAACCCGAGCTAAGTTCTAGACTTAAGAGGCATTTTAGGTTCTGGACCTAAGTTAAGTTATGGACTTAAGGGTAATTTGGGTTCTGGACCCGAGCTATGTTTTGGACTTAAGGGTAATTTAGGTTCTAGACCCGAGCTAAGTTCTGGACTTAAGAGGAAATTTAGGTTCTGGACCTAAGCTAAGTTCTGGACTTAAGGATAATTTGGGTTCTGGACTAGACCTAAGTTCTAGACTTAAGGGTAATTTAGGTTCTGGACCTAAGCTAAGTTCTAGATTTAAGGATAATTTGGGTTCTGATCCCGAGCTAAGTTCTGGACTTAAGAGGAAATTTAGGTTCTGGACCCGAGCTAAGTTCTAGACTTAAGGATAATTTGGGTTCTGGACCCGAGCTAAGTTCTGGACTTAAGAGTAATTTAGGTTCTAGACTCAAGCTAAGTTCTGGACTTAAGAGGGAATTTAGGTTCTGGACCTAAGCTAAGTTCAGGACTTAAGGATAATTTGGGTTTTGGACCTGCGCTAAGTTTTGGATTTAAGAGGGAATTTAGGTTTTGGACCTAAGCTAAGTTCTGGACTTAAGGGTAATTTGGGTTCTGGACCCGACCTAAGTTCTAGACTTAAAAGGGAATTTAGGTTCTGGACCTAAGCTAAGTTCTGGACTTCAGGGTAATTTGGGTTCTGGACCGAGCTAAATTTTGGACTTAATTTGTTATTCTATTCTTTAATGGATTGTGGGTCTTTACCCACAAAAATGGATCTTCATCCTTGGACCTTCGATCTTCATCCTTGGCATCGGATCTTCACCTTTGAAAATGAATCTTCATCCTTGGAGATCGGGTCTTCACCCTTGTAAATGGATCTTCATCCTTGGAGATCGGGTCTTCACCCTTGAAAATGGATCTTCATCCTTCGAACCTCGGGTCTTCACCTTTGAAATTGGATCTTCATCCTTTAAGCTGGATCTTCATCCTTTGCATTGGGTCTTCATCCTTGAAAATGGATCTTCATCCTTTGGACTTAGGGTCTTCACCCTTTGAAATTGGATCTTTATCCTTGGAATCAGGTCTTCACCTTTGAAAATGGATCTTCATCCTTGGAAATCGGGTCTTCATCCTTGAAAGTGGATCTTCATCCTTGGAAATTGGGTCTTCACCCTTGAAAGTGAATCTTCATCCTTTAAGCTGGATCTTTATCCTTGGAAATTAGGTCTTCACTCTTGAAAGTGGATCTTCATCCTTAGATATTTGTCCTATATTGGCTTCAGCTCTTCTAGTTGGACTGATCTTTTGTCTTTTGTGACTTCATTATTTTGATAGTTCTAATGTCCCATTCTTTTTTTTATTCTTCCTTTACACTTTTGCTAAAAAATTTCAGCCATTTTAGCTAACCTTCAAATCTTCTCCTTGCCCCTTATGATTTTTCTATGCGAGCTTTGGTTGATGTTTGCAAATTATATAATTCTTCGAACAAGCGTGCATTTCTTCCTTTCTTTTGCAAAATGACTGGAGTTTCCTCAAGCAATGGGTCTTCTATGCCCCCCTGATTCTATACCTGCTTCATCTTTGCTTCATAAAGTGTCTGTTGTTCACTTTGACAAAGAATAGACAATACAATGTAAGAAAATGCCATGTGATATGCTCATGTATGCATGATATGCATGAATAACACTTACAGTGATTTCGTCGACTCATAGACCAAGGTGATCAGTAGAAGTGTTCTCACTGACTCTTTCCAGATGCCCATTCAAGTCTTGCTTTGGAATGACAGGATGCTTCACATTTATGGCTTTTAACTTTAAGATATTGAAAACATGAATAATGAAGGCCCCAAGCAGCAGAGATACATCCATCTCAAATTATGATTCAGTAGCTTTTTCATAACCTTACCATTAATCATTTCCTTTGCCCAATGTGTCCTTTGAGGCTTAATGGTTCAACATACTCCCCTTAACTTGAAGGCTTTGTAATAATTTTTTTTCTTTTTTGAATTTTGATTTTGAAATCAAATGTTGGCTTTGCCAAATTAATGTTAATTTACCTTGGGACTTGATTTTTCAAATTAACATATCTATAACATGACAACCCTAAATACCATACTAAACTTGGGAATTATTTCTATTTAGGCAAGAACTTGTTGCAGTTCAGATAGGCACATACACATTACTTGGCTAAAGGTCTCATTGAGTTTAAATATTGTCTATCTCATATACATGCTTATTTAAACTATCTCCACTAATAGACTCTACCTACCAAGAGAGATCAACAGCTCTTTGATAGGCTTGAAATTGGGTCTATAAGGGACATGGGTTAAATGAAGGCCATTTGTAAGTTGGAGCCGTTGTGATACTGTGGGTAAACCCTCACACTACAAATTTCTTGTTTGAAATTTAGGCAGCTGGGAGCAATCTTGCTAGACTCCAAATTTCTTCTATCTTATTGGCATTAATCTGGATCTTAATTAGCACAGTCTTTGCCCTTGCAAAAAGTTTGGCACCCAAATTCATTTCTTTTCTTCTTCTTCCTTTTCTTTCTTTTTATTTTTCTTACTCTTCCCTTTCTTTGAGCATTTTATCATTTTTTCCTTCTTCTCTGTAGGATTGTTAAGTATAGGACTTTCAAAAACTGGGTGACCTTTCTCCTTTTTCTCCGATTTTGATTGAATCTTTGGTTGGGTTGGACTAATTCAAGTTAAACTGTCCTTCTAAACCAAATGGAAGCCTTTTGTTGCCTTAGGTAAAAGAGAACTCAGTTGGCTTTCTGAACCGCCTTTTTAGGTTTTATCTTCTTTTCTTTTTTTTCTCTTTTTTTATCTTTTTATCTTTTTTTTTTCTCTTTTTTTTGGTTCTAGCTCTAAAAGAGTTGTCTTGTTTGTACCAACTTGTATTTCTAATATTAGATGAGTAGAGTGGTATTAATCTGCTTCAATATTAACTTTATTTATGATATTTAGTCTAATTCAGGTGAACTTCAAATACACTTATGGTCTTGAGAACTTCAACTATCCTCATGGTCTTGACTATGCATTCCATTCTTTGATCTTCTTACCTCTTCATCTTAGTGGTCATAAGATTTGTCAAAAGTATCACAACAGATCAGGGTAGGTTGTTGGGGCTATGCCAATGAAAAGAAAGCTAAAATTTTATAAAGGCTCAAAGGGACAACTAGGGATTGATATTTAATTGGGTGGATACTAGTTATTGGCTAACCAAACAATGCCTAGATTATTTCTCTCTTAAAATAAGCAGAGTTCAATTTTGCCTCGAAAGTTTGTCAAAGCATGTTCTAAGACTGACTAGGACCTAGACAAAGGTAATTATGCAGGAGCCCTCTCTAAGTAAGCATACACAACTCAATGCTATAGAGCAATTCCCTCACCTAGTAAAGTCATTCAAGTCATTATGCATAAATATATTAATTCAAGAATTATCAAGCTAGATTCCTCATTGGTTGAGGACCAAAATGAGCAAAGACTAACAAAAATTTAATGAAAATAATTTATTCAAGAAACTTTTAAATTTGAAAAACATAATTGTTCCAATTAAATATTAAAGAAAGCAAAATAAATAGAGCAACACTCTAAGCTAATGGAAGTTTGTTGAACAAAATTTCTCCTCATTCCACATCTTCAATATTCCCATCTTGAAAAGAGGATAAAACAAAATCTTCTTCCAATCCTTTTCCTACCATGAAGGTTGTTGGTGGTGGCACTCTATTGAACCTTGGCAAAAGATTGTCTTTTATGCTAGGCTTATCAGGCTTAGGCAGCTTACCACTGTCAATTAAATTTTGGATCTCATGTTTTAGTCACAAGTATTTGTCTGTCTCATGTCCTTGTGTCTGATGAAACTCACAAAAGGCTTTAGTATCAAATTTTGGGGGTAAAGGATTCGGCAAAGGTCGAGGGGCCAATGGCTATAACAGTCCCTTCTTTGTAGCTTCTTGAAAACCCAAGACAAAGGCTTCTCTAGATCTGAAAACTGCCTTCTATTTGCTTGACCATTCGCATTAATATCAACTTCCTTTTGCATGCTTTGATTACCTGACTAGTAGTTCCCTTTCTCATTCCTTTTTACTGAAAAGCGGTTCTTCTCCCTTTTCCATTCTTCAATTTGCAGACCAACTCAGAGAAGATCTCCGGATGAGTGTATGAGACATCCTTTCATGAAGACTAGGCAACACCCCCTCTCACAATCATTCTTATTTAACTAGATTCATCAGGCCTCTTCCTGAGCAATGCAGCCTTATTCCTCGACTTTTTCACATAGTCCACAAAATTCTCATTTGGCCTTTGTCTAATTAACTAAACTTCCATTAAGGTAATTTTCAGTTCGACATTGTACCCATATTACTGAATGAAAGCCTTATACAACATGTTCTAATCTTTTTGAATATTTTCCTCTAAGGTGTTGAACCAATTTTGGACAACAGGGTCCAATGAGAGCATGAAGTACCTTAGAGTTTGAGCCTTAGTAGCTTGGGCAGACTGCATAGCAGTGATATACTGCTTTACATGGAGATTAGAATTTTCAGTTCCATCAAACTTTGTAAAGGATGGCATCTTGAACTTGTACAGAACTTCTTCGTCTAGCTCAAATAATTTGTCAACTTCTGACATTTCTTCGGTTTTCATCTTCTTCTCAAATTTCTTTTCCAAATCCTCTATCATCTTTTCAACATCAGAAGTTTCAATTTTCTCCATAGCTAATCTTTCAACAATCTTCAGTTCTTTCTTCTTGTCTTGAGGATCTTGGAAGTATTGAGCCCAATCATCATCATCAATGATCACCTTATCATCATCAAAAACCACTTCGCCAACTTTAGCCTTCCCTTTATATTTCTTGGAGCTAGCAGACGCTTCGGCATTATTTTTTAAAATTGCAGCCAATTGGTTCTTCTTGGTCTCAGCCAGGGCCTCTTTTATTTCTTCCATCTTGGCATTGAGGGCGTCATCCACCATTCTTTGAATTTGTTCGGGCTCCATTGCTTTTGGTGAGCAAGTGATTGAGTCACTGCTAGATTCTTCATCTCTAGCGTAGGTCAGATTGTCGTAAGCTTTTGAACTGTTGTAATCCAGGGCTGTGAGCCAGAGAGGATCAATGATATGAGATGCAAATGTATGTATGTATATATGCATGTATGCACAAACAATAAACAAAGAAGGATAAATAAGGCGTTCCTTTCAACTTTATAACTTCCACACACGAATGGAAAGTCTCTTTTCCTAGGTAACATGGTTAACAAAATACCAACATGGTGTATCTTGTTTTTAAAAATTTCCCTCAGATGTTTCAACCAATAGTTATATTTTTGAAAATGGAAATCAGCTCATGATAATTCCCATTAATTAGGTTTTAATCCATTCAACCAACTAAAGTAGCTTTTATGCTATATTGGATTAAAACTAAATTAAGAGGTTTATTATAAATAGATTTCTCACTTGAAAAAGTAACTAGTGATTCATGCCAAAAAATAAGCTCATGATTAATAACTCTTAGTATAAACTAGGCTCACAATTGATTTTTGGTATTTCATAATTGACATAAATATTTGTAAGAGGTTAGATGAAATGAAAAAATAGTTTTATTTGAAAATCCATTATAAAAAGATTTTTAGAAAAAATGGATTTTTGACTTTGTATTTGAGTCATGAGAAAAGAATTTTTGATTTATTTTTAGAAAAGTTTTATATCCAAAGACCATTTTGAAAAGTTTTGAAAATAGCTTTAGTCTTTTGGACTTTGAAGAAAAATTTATTTTGAGCTTATAATTTACTTAGGTCATATTAGAAAAGGAACAAACCAAATAAGCCATGATTTAAACTAAGATAAATTAACCATAGTCAAACAACAATCATTTGGGGTAAAACCTAAGGAAAGTAACTAGGCCAATTACATGAGCTTTAGTCTTTGGGTTAAAAGGCTTAGGTTCCCATAGCAAGTATATACCAAATGGTACAAGGCTATGAGTGGTTATGCCATGCTCAATCTCCATACCTTGAGTGAAAGTATGGTATCCCTTACATAACACAACACGGGAAACACGGGCATCCTAACTCACGCACACGATACAATCTAATATGATGCAATGGATAATATCATGATAAGAAAGAATAGGATAATAAAAAGACCAATAGAATCAACTTCTCTTATCCCCAATGGAGTCGCTACTGTGAGCGGGGATTTTTGCCCCGATTCCGGGTAGAATGGTTCTTGCGACTCCGGGTAGAATGGTTCTTGCGACTTCGGCACTGTTTAGGTTCAGGGCCTTAGAGAACATAGGCCTAAGCCCAGAGAAAATAGAGTCGCCACTCTGATGGGCTGGGAAAAAGAAAGGGGTGGATGACTCGATTCCTAAGGAATCCCCAACCCCCTATGGGTTCGGAAAGTTCGGTACGTGTGGGGAAGGTGAGAAACAGCCCAGCACCCCCACAACGCCTGGTTCATTAGAATCAGCCTCCTTTGCAGGTATTAATATTATAAAATTCTTAAATATAACAATATTATTTATACTACATGTAACAATTAAAATAAAGTATCATTATATTAAAATCAAAGCAATGTCCAAACAAAGCAAATAAATGGACACCCATCCGAGGATGAAAACATGTCCTTACATTATCCATGTCTAAAACTAAATAGGACACCCACCGAAAGGTGGAAACGTGTCCTTTACATTGGTACAAAATATAAAAAGCAATTTAAATTACATGAAAAATAATTAATGAGGTGCCCAATAATGGAAGTATACCTCTTACAATTTTAATACTAAGACAAACTAATAATAACTATAATAATAATAAAAATATCCATCTATGATAAATTAAATAAATCAAGTATTAAAATTAAATAAATCAAAACATATAATAAACTAAATAATCAAATCTAAAATTTAATAAAGCAAATAAAAATACAAATTTAGGTTTATGTCTCAATTTAGGGTTCTTTAATTAACATTTAAGGTTTTGGGATTTTGAAATTATTGTTATTATTATTTAGGCTACTGTGAGAATTTTTCGAAAAAAATGGGATGGATTAGGGTTTTATTAATTTAAGAAAGTAGTAAAGTTTTTAGTTAATCAAATTAGGATTTAGGGATAACATCATGAAATTAGGATTTCGGAACCTTAAGACTTTAGGGTTTATAATTTTAAAAGATTGAGATTAGGGTTTAAGATTTTTACAATTTAAGAGAGAAACATTTATGGAATTTATTGTATTTGGGCTTAAGGGTTTGTAGGTTTACTGGAAGAGGGTTTGAAAAAAATTAAGGTTTTGATTTATCATTTTAGAAGAAATATTGATTCTGGAAATAAATTAAAATTTTGAAAAACAATCTGGGTTCGAGACTTTAATGGAATAATTTAGGGTTCAGAGTTTTGGAAAAAAATAGTTTAGGGTTTTAAAAGTTTTAGAAACAGAAGAACAATTTAGGATTTTAAAGTTTTGGAAACAAAAGAACAGTTTAGGGTTTAAAAGTTTTGGAAATAGAAGAACATTTAAGGGTTTTAAAGTTTTGGAAATAGAAGAACAGTTTAGGGTTTTAAAGTTTTAGAAACAGAAGAATAGTTTAGGGTTTTGAGTTTCAATAAAATAACTTATGGTTCTTGAGGTTTTAGTTAACAAACTAGATTTTGATGATTGATTCAAACCCTTAATAGCTACTGGATGGTTTTAAGTTTTTATAAAACATGCAAGTGGAGTTACGAATACCAACTGATTAATGTATTAACTAAAGCAAACAATTAAAGTTATTAAAACAAAGATCAAGTTACTGCATGTTCTTATTAATAAAAAAAATAAAGATACTGTAAACATGAATAATTTATGATTAAAGATCAAACCTTCGTCATCGGTTCCACCAAAAAATTGATTTCTGGGCGAACAATGTGAAGACAGCATGGACTCTGCCTTCTTCTTTGGTTGTTTTGATATTTCTGTTTATTGTTTCCTTCGTTCTCAAAAAACTGTTGCTGCTCTTCTAGGGTTTTTCTTCTCTCTTTCTTTAGGGTTTTTTCGTGTTTTGTCTCCCCTTTCTTGTGTGTTTAATGTGGTATTTATAGGAAAAAAATAAAAACCAAATCTTATTTTAATTAGGAAATATTAACTATTTAGGAAAAATTACAAAACCATGTAAAACAAGGTTTGGTCAAAAAATCAACAGCGCGCACTGGCTGCCGGGCCTGCGGGCTGCACTGGCGAAAAAACTATTGCCGCTACGGGCGCGGGCCAGGAGAGCTAGGCAATCCATTTCATCGCAGAACTGGGCAAGCCCAGCTGTGGCGAATTAGGCACTGCCCAATTCACCGTAGAAATTTTTTTACGACAAATTCTCTTGCCGCACGGCAGCGCTGCCGCACATTGCTCGTCGATTTGTCCTATTTTTTATTTATTTTTTATTTTTTATGTTTCATTTTTATTAAAAATAACTATTAAATATTATTAGTAATTAAAATATTATTTAAATAATTAAAATACCATAAAAATTATCTTGAACTATCATATTGGACTGGGTCAAAAATTAAGGGTTTACAAGCACATCAAACCTTAATGACTCAAAATGCATATCATCGACTAGCAGAATGGATGCACTGATGTATGAATGTAATATCCCAAATTGTACCCTAGGAGTATTGGATTAATTGTTGGATTAATTGTTGATATTAATTGGATTTTGTGTTTAAGCTAAATTGAAAGAGAATAAGGAATATTAGAAAGTGTATATGTGGTGTATATGAGTTATATATGTTTGCAAGTCAAAGGAAGAGAGTATTGTTATTATTTAATTGTGTTTAAGAATTAATTAAGTGAGTTTTGTGTAGTGGGAGAAGATATTTTATTTGTTTAATATTAAATGAAGGTGGAGAGGGTTTTAAGGAAGTGGTTGGAGAGAGAGAGAGTTGACTTGTCTTTGGCTTGTTCTTCTTTCCTTCTTTTCACGTGACAGCCATTCCTTCTTTTCCTTTTTCCCTTTTCATTTCCTGTGTTCTTCGGCCAGCAGAAACAAGAGAGAGAGGAAGAGAGTTAGCTCTCCAAGATCAAGAGTAGAGAAGTTTTCAAGAGTTCAAGGAAGGGATTTAAGAGTTTCTTCTTCTTTGGTAAGTGTTTTCTTGACTCTTTGTGTTGTTTTGGGTTTATGGATATTTGATGGTTTGAGTTGGTTGTTTGAGATGTGTTTTTGAGTACTTGGTTCTTGGGTTTATGGATTTTGAAGTTTGATTGAGGAAAAGAGTAAGGTTGTTGGTAAGGTAGAGATGTGTTGGTGCTAAAGATTTGTAATGATAAGTATGAGTGGTGATTTGAGTTTGATATATTTATGTTTTGAGTTGTTTTGTGGTTGTTGTAAGTATAACTACATTATTGCATTCATTTATAAGATGTTGGAATTTGAAACATGTGAGTGTTAGGGTGTTAAGAGCATTAATGCATTGTGGATGCATGTGGTTAATGTTATGTAAATATTGTGATTAACATGTAAATAAGTGTTGAGGATGTTGTTTGTGTCCATTTGAATGAGGTTATAATGTGTTTGAAGTTAACCAAAAGAGATAAAACTGCTAAATTTAGGGTTTATGCATGAGACCCGTAGTTTGGGACGGTCGCTATTGTTGACGTGCGGTCGCGACTTAGGTCGGGCTTGTGACCGCGAACCCTACTGTGATTAAGTTGCATCTTGTGATTTTGAAGTGCGGTCGCGACTTAGGTCGGACTCCTGACCGCGAAACTTACTGTGATAATGTTTTCTCTTTGATTGTGCAGTGCGGTCGCGACTTAGGTCGGGCTTGTGACCGCGAAACCTACTGTAAAAGGTTTCGTCTTTTGATTAAGCAGCGCGGTCGTATTTTGGTCTGGTGCGACCGCGAGAACCATTCTGTTTTACTTTATTGAAGTAATCAAATTTTGTAACAAGACTCTAAAACACATGTTAAATAGATCATTTGTCTAACATTATTAATGAATTATGGAATGTGAAATAATATGGGATGTAATATGATTTGTGGAATATGTGATGCCATTGTGATTGGCAATTATGAATCAAATGTGATGTGATGCCATTGTGATTGGCTATGATGATTCAATTGAGAATGAAATGAATAAATAAATTGTGTGACTAATGTATTATTCCATTTTCAGAGTTTGTTGTTGGTGGCATGCCTAAAATGAGTAACAATCTCTTTGTAACACCCCCACATCCAATGCACACACACTACCACCACAATAATGTAGCATAAGTGCACCAAACATAGGGATGTTACGGTTTTCTTCAACATTCAAAACATTTGAATAGTTACCATTCTATTATCATCATATAATATAGAAAAGTAGATCATTTACTCTTAAATTAAAACACCTTAGATATATATATATATATATACCTACTTATAGTTATTACACAGCGGAAGTCATAAAATATTTACATATTTAAAAACACTTAGTTCCATATTTACAAATATACATATATGTACATTTAATCAATACTTTACAAAATATAAAAGAGTTATACATGATTGGCAAGTTTTCTTTGATCTTTAAGACTCCAAAATCAACTCTTCACTGTCTACTCTCAGTCGGTCTCGAAGAGCTCTCGGGATCAACTCTAGCAGTTCTATCACCTGCGCGATTAAACACTATCGCGCTAAGCCAACGGCTTAGTAAGATAAATCATGCTATGACTTAGTGCAATGCAATGTACTTTCTTAATCCAATATATATATGTAACATCATATATGCAAAACTAACAATATACTTCCACATTACATATCACATCTCAATATCTTATCATATACCTCATGAATATTCATTTAATCATCAACACAAAGCAAATACAATCATCATTCATGACTCACATTTACCATAGACAAGCATGGGCCCAAGACACACTAATATGCCATTCAATTTTCAGAGTTAATGTTTTGGTTCTATCATCACATTTATCAATATCATATACCCAACTAGGCTTCAAGGATTAAGTTCAACCAAGCTTCAAGGGGAGCAAAGCATGCTAAGCTTCTACCCAACTTGGCTTCAAGAACTAACCCAACCTAGCTTCAAGGGTTGTAACATCTCAATTAGGCTTCAAGGATTCAATCCAACCTAACTTCAAGAGATTGTTACTATCATTAGGCATGCCACCAATAACATACTCTGAAAATGGAATAACACATTAGCCACACAATTCATTTACATATCAATTATCATTTCCATTCTCAATTCTCATCAACAATTAAGCAAACATGCCTTATGTCTTTCAATTGCATCATCATAGCCAATCACAATGGCTTTGCATCACATTTCTCATCTTAATTCATCTTATGCATATAGCATCATTGATATAGTATTTCAAAGTACATTATCCATGTAACACATTATCATTTACACAATTCACAAAAACATATAACATAACATCCTTCATAAAACACATACCATTCACAATGCATAACATAATATTGTTTAATCTCAACCATGATGTTAGACAAATAATCTATTTAACATGTATTTGAAAATCTTATTGCAGGATTAGATTGCTTCCAATAAGATGAACAGAACATTTCTAACGGTCGCACCAAGCCATGTCGCGACCGCCCTACACAATCAAAATATAACACTTTATCACAGTAGGTTTCGCGGCCAGAAGCCCGACCTAAGCCGCGACCGCACATCACAATAATCACGACCGCTCCTGAACAATAGCGACCGTCCCACACAACGTCTCTCTCATACAGAAACCCTAAATGTAGCCAATTTCTTTTGGTTAACTTAAAACACAATACACACAACATAACCTCATTCAAATGGACCTAATCAACATCATTTACACTTATTTTGCACATTTAACACAATATTCACATTAACCAAACATTAAATCATTCACCAATTCCAAATCTTAAAACCAACTTTACTCTTAAACTTTCACTATCAAAATCCACCTATCTTACCATATTCACAACCAAACCAACATCAATTCCATCTTTTAAAAGTTAAATCAAATCTAACACTTGCAAACACATATCAACACACCAAATCATCAACTTAACAATTCACAAATCATCTTAATCATAAATTCAGAATTAACCAAGGAAATCAAGAAATTTCTTACCTTATATGAAGAAATTCCACAACTCTTTCCCCAAGTCTCTCAATTCCTTCTTCAATTTGCTTCTAGCATCAAGAACACCTCTCTTTCCCTTTTGTTAATGGAGAGCCGGCCACCTCTTGAAGAAGAAGAGAAGATTATGATGAAATCACAAAGTCAACACTCATTAAATACTCATCCAAAAGAAAATTACCAAAAGACCCTCAAACACATCTTAATTCTCTTTGTTATCTCTTGCCCATTTTGGTAATTTCACATGCCCTAAAAATATCTCCTCTTGCCTTGACCAACTCTTTTGACCAATGTATATGTTATATATATCACCATATACACAACATATAAACTTGTCTCTAAACCCTAAATTCTTTCCCAAAACACTTATATTTTTCTTTTCTCATTTCTTTTTCTTATCACAACACACACATTCAATCCAATTATAATGACAACAACAACAACCACAATATAACCAAGACTTTTAGGGCATATATGAGGATATTACAATTCTCCCCCTCTAAAAAGAAATTTCGTCCTCGAAATTACCTGATATTAACTCTGAAACAACTGAGGATATTGCTCACGCATAGTCTGCTCACTTTCCCAAGTTGCTTCTTCCTTTGCATGATTCTTCCAAAGAATCTTCACCAATGGTACTCTCTTATTCCTCAATTCTTTCACTTCCCGTGCCAAGATAGCAACTGGTTCCTCTTCAAATGTCAAGTCTGGGCTCACTTCAATAGATTCCAATGGCAACACATGAGATGGATCCGACCTGTACCTCCTCAACATAGATACATGGAACACATTATGAATACGATCCAACTCAGGCGGTAAAGCAAGTCTATACGCCACTGGCCCAACTCTTTCCAAAACTTCATACGGTCCGATGAAACGAGGACTCAATTTCCCTTTCCGACCGAACCTCAAAATCTTCTTCCAAGGAGATACCTTCAAAAATACCTTATCCCCAATATCAAACTGAATATCTCTCCTCTTCAGATCTGCATAAGACTTCTGTCGGTCTGAAGCTGCTTTCAATCTGCCCCGAATCAACTTTACTTTCTCTTCAGTTTCTTGAATCAAATCAGGCCCAATCAATTTACCATCACCAAGCTCACTCCAACACAGAGGTGTCCTACACCGTCTGCCATACAATGCCTCGAATGGGGCCATTCTGATGCTGGACTGATGACTGTTATTATAAGCAAACTCCACAAGAGGTAAGAATCTATCCCAACTTCCAGTGAAATCGATGACACAGCTTCTCAACATATCCTCAATGATCTGTATCACTCTCTCAGACTGTCCATCCGTCTGTGGATGAAAAGCAGTACTGAAATGCAGTCGAGAACCCAAAGCACCATGCAAACTCTTCCAAAATCTTGAAGTAAACCTAGGATCCCGATCAGACACTAAAGAAGTTGGAACACCATGCAATCTCACAATTTCATGGATGTACAGCTCAGCTAACCTCTCCAACGAGTAATCCATCCGAACCGGAAGGAAATGAGCTGTCTTAGTCAATCTATCCACAATCACCCATATGGCATCATGTCTCCTTTGTGTCAAAGGCAACCCAGACACAAAGTCCATTGTCACTCTTTCCCACTTCCATTCAGGCACTGACAACGGTTGAAGCAACCCAGTTGGAACTTGATGCTCTGCTTTAACCTTCTGACAAGTGAGACATTTAGATACAAAATCAGCAATGTCTCTCTTCAACCCAATCCACCAATAATGCTGTCTTAAATCATGATACATCTTGGTATTACCCGGATGCATAGCAAATATAGACTGATGAGCTTCTTCCAAAATGATCCTTTTCAAATCAGCATCATCGGGTACACACAACCTGTTCTTAAACCATAGGCTCCCATCATTCCTCACAACAAAATCTCTACCCTTTCCACTCTGACAATCTGAAACAATCTTCTGAATCTTCCCATCATTCACCTGAGCCTCTCTGATCTGATCCAACAAAACCGGCTTCAATTGCAACTGTGCCAATAATGCACCATTATCACAAGGTACAAAACTGGCACACAATGCTCTCAACTCAACAAGCAACGAGAGCGAATAAACTGTTAAACCAGCTAAAGACTTCCGACTCAAGGCATCAGCAACCACATTTGCTTTACCTGGATGATAATCTATCAAGCAGTCGTAGTCTTTAATCAATTCTAACCATCTCCTCTGCCGAAGGTTAAGCTCTTTCTGGACACCCAAATACTTCAAACTCTTGTGATCAGTGTAGATGAAACATTTCTCCCCAAACAGATAATGGCGCCAAATCTTCAGTGCAAACACAATGGCTGCCAATTCCAAATCATGGGTGGGGTAATTAAGCTCATGCGGTTTCAACTGACGAGATGCATAAGCTATAACTTTACCTTCCTGCATCAACACACATCCCAAACCTCTATGTGAAGCATCACTGTAGATCACATAGGGTTGGCCTTCTATAGGTAAAGTGAGAACAGGCGCTTGAGTCAACATATCTCTCAATTGTTCAAAGCTCGCCTGACACTGATCCGTCCACACAAATCTCACTCCCTTACGAAGCAATCTGGTGAGTGGAGTAGCTATCACAGAAAATCCTTTCACAAACCGCCGGTAATATCCTGCCAAACCCAGAAAACTTCTAACCTCTGTCACAGACTTGGGTGGACTCCAATTCAAAATGGCTTCAACTTTACTCGGATCCACTCTGATGCCTTCTGCTGAAACAATATGTCCGAGAAAAGCTACCTGATCCAACCAGAACTCACACTTCGACAATTTGGCAAACAGTTGCTTCTCTCTCAAAATCTGCAACACAATCCGCAGATGCATATCATGTTCCTCTTCATTCCTTGAATACACCAGAATATCATCAATGAAGACCACTACAAACTGATCCAAATAGGGCCTAAACACCCTATTCATCAAATCCATGAAAGCTGCAGGTGCATTCGTCAGACCAAAAGGCATAACTAAAAATTCATAATGTCCATACCTGGTCCGAAATGCAGTCTTTGGAACATCTTCCGCTCTGACTCTCAACTGATGGTACCCCGATCTCAGATCAATCTTAGAGAATACTGACGCTCCCTTCAACTGATCAAAGAGATCATCGATTCTAGGCAAAGGATACTTATTCTTAATGGTCACCTTGTTCAATTGCCTATAGTCGATACATAACCTCATCGTACCATCTTTCTTCTTCACAAATAGCACAGGAGCTCCCCATGGAGAAACACTGGGGCGAATGAATCCTTTATCCAACAGTTCCTGTAATTGCACTTTCAACTCCCTCAATTCTGCTGGTGCCATCCTGTAAGGAGTAATGGAGATAGGAGTGGTACCAGGCAACAACTCGATACCGAACTCCACCTCTCTCTCGGGAGGCAATCCTGGCAACTCCTCAGGAAAAACATCAGGGAACTCTGCAACTGTGGCAATGCTTTCAATAGGAGAACCCTTCACTCTAGTATCTACCACATGAGCAAGATAGGCTTCACACCCCTTCCTGATCAACCTCCGAGCTGCAACAGCTGAAACAAATAAGGAGGCTAATTGTTCCTGCTCATTAGATACAATCACCTCTCTACCATCACCGGTTCTCAACGAAACAATTTTCTTTTTACAATCCACCACAGCTCCATGTCGAGATAGCCAATCCATGCCTAGGATCACATCATATTCCTTAAATGGCATCTCAATCAAATCCCCAAGGAACTCCTCACCCTGAACTCTCACTGCACTATCTCTATGCACTTTACTCACAATCACACTATGCCCTAACGGATTTGTCACCAAAACATCAAATCCTAGGGACTCAGCATGCATATCAGAAACAGGTAACACAGATGCACTAATGTAAGAGTGTGTGGATCCAGGGTCAATCAATGCAAGTACTGCAGTATTAAATAAAGAAAAAGTACCAGCTATGACCGCCGATGCATCCGGCTGCCTCTGCATAACATACATCCTCTGGGAAGAACCAACCTCCTCCGGTCTAGTCTTCCTGGATGTAGCACCACCTCTAGAACTGAACCCTGCTCTACCACCTCGGCTGGCACCTCTGCCTCCTCTACCTCCCCTCACACTGGCTCGAGAAGCGGCAGAATCAACTGGCATAAACTCCTGCCTCTCCGGACAGTCTCTCACAAAGTGATCTGGCGACCCACACCTAAAACATACCCCTGCAACACCAGCTTTCCAACATGGACCACCATGTGGCCTCCCACAATGGATGCAGATGGGTAAGGTGGATCTCTGAACCATAGGAGTCGGAGCACTTGCCACTGAAGCTGCAGGTCTGAATCTTTGTCTCTGGAATTGCCCTGATCTTCCTGCTGGTCTCTGGCTTCTAATACTCCGAGGAACAAAGCTTCCTCTACCCCTCTTTACTGAAGAAGACCCTGCCTCAAACTGAGGCCTTCTCACCCTAACCTCATCCTCTGAAGCAGCTGCAATCACTTGAGCCCTTTCAACATCTCGAGCTGCT
Organism: Garcia nutans; assembly: GCA_947685225.1. Lineage (NCBI taxonomy): Eukaryota > Viridiplantae > Streptophyta > Magnoliopsida > Malpighiales > Euphorbiaceae > Garcia > Garcia nutans. The sequence continues at coordinate 4,630,356 of CANTUV010000003.1, read as the reverse complement.
GCCACTAGCTGGGAGAAATCGTGATATCGAGATCCAGCCACTAAGCACATGATCGAGGGCCTCAATCCCTCCTGAAATCGCCGGCATCTATCAATCTCATCAGCAATGATACCCCCAGCATACTGACTCAGTCTAATAAACTCAACTTCATACTCAGTAACAGTCTTGTTATCTTGCTTCAGGCTTAAGAATTCCATCTTCTTCATATCCTTATACTCCCTAGGAGTATATTTCAACTCAAATTCCCTCAAGAAATCTGCATATGACAAAGTTGGTGGATCTTCCATGGAATGTGGCACAGTCTTCCACCAATCGTAGGCATCCTTCTGTAGCAAAGATCTGGCATAGTCAAACTTTTCCTCAGGGGTAGCTTGCAACTGAATAAAGATCCTCTGAACTTTGTCAAGCCACTGTTCTGCCACAGCTGGATCAGTGGTACCAATAAAATCCTCAGCTCCATACTTCCTTAGCTTGTCATAGTGCCTCACTGGTACTGAAGGCTGAGGGGGTGGTGGCACTGGTTGTACTGGAGCTTGCCTGAAAGTCTCCATCATATGCACAAACCAAGCTGGTGGAATCTCATCACCTACTGGTCTACCCGACACCGAAGCAGGTGCCTCCTCAACACTATCAACCCTAACTCCCTCATCAGGAGCAACACTCTCCTCACTGCCCTCAACTGACTGTCTCAAATGAGGATCCATCAACACCTAACACTGCAAACACAACAGGACACACCTTATTAAAGATCAAAGATTGCCAATCCCAAACATGTATTTTATTTCAAAAACTCACTTTTTAATTCAAAATAGTCTTTTTATAACATATTACCTAGGTTGAGAATCTCAAACCTAGGCTCTGATACCAAAACAATTGTAACACCCCCACATCCAATGCACACACACTACCACCACAATAATGTAGCATAAGTGCACCAAACATAGGGATGTTACGGTTTTCTTCAACATTCAAAACATTTGAATAGTTACCATTCTATTATCATCATATAATATAGAAAAGTAGATCATTTACTCTTAAATTAAAACACCTTAGATATATATATATATATACCTACTTATAGTTATTACACAGCGGAAGTCATAAAATATTTACATATTTAAAAACACTTAGTTCCATATTTACAAATATACATATATGTACATTTAATCAATACTTTACAAAATATAAAAGAGTTATACATGATTGGCAAGTTTTCTTTGATCTTTAAGACTCCAAAATCAACTCTTCACTGTCTACTCTCAGTCGGTCTCGAAGAGCTCTCGGGATCAACTCTAGCAGTTCTATCACCTGCGCGATTAAACACTATCGCGCTAAGCCAACGGCTTAGTAAGATAAATCATGCTATGACTTAGTGCAATGCAATGTACTTTCTTAATCCAATATATATATGTAACATCATATATGCAAAACTAACAATATACTTCCACATTACATATCACATCTCAATATCTTATCATATACCTCATGAATATTCATTTAATCATCAACACAAAGCAAATACAATCATCATTCATGACTCACATTTACCATAGACAAGCATGGGCCCAAGACACACTAATATGCCATTCAATTTTCAGAGTTAATGTTTTGGTTCTATCATCACATTTATCAATATCATATACCCAACTAGGCTTCAAGGATTAAGTTCAACCAAGCTTCAAGGGGAGCAAAGCATGCTAAGCTTCTACCCAACTTGGCTTCAAGAACTAACCCAACCTAGCTTCAAGGGTTGTAACATCTCAATTAGGCTTCAAGGATTCAATCCAACCTAACTTCAAGAGATTGTTACTATCATTAGGCATGCCACCAATAACATACTCTGAAAATGGAATAACACATTAGCCACACAATTCATTTACATATCAATTATCATTTCCATTCTCAATTCTCATCAACAATTAAGCAAACATGCCTTATGTCTTTCAATTGCATCATCATAGCCAATCACAATGGCTTTGCATCACATTTCTCATCTTAATTCATCTTATGCATATAGCATCATTGATATAGTATTTCAAAGTACATTATCCATGTAACACATTATCATTTACACAATTCACAAAAACATATAACATAACATCCTTCATAAAACACATACCATTCACAATGCATAACATAATATTGTTTAATCTCAACCATGATGTTAGACAAATAATCTATTTAACATGTATTTGAAAATCTTATTGCAGGATTAGATTGCTTCCAATAAGATGAACAGAACATTTCTAACGGTCGCACCAAGCCATGTCGCGACCGCCCTACACAATCAAAATATAACACTTTATCACAGTAGGTTTCGCGGCCAGAAGCCCGACCTAAGCCGCGACCGCACATCACAATAATCACGACCGCTCCTGAACAATAGCGACCGTCCCACACAACGTCTCTCTCATACAGAAACCCTAAATGTAGCCAATTTCTTTTGGTTAACTTAAAACACAATACACACAACATAACCTCATTCAAATGGACCTAATCAACATCATTTACACTTATTTTGCACATTTAACACAATATTCACATTAACCAAACATTAAATCATTCACCAATTCCAAATCTTAAAACCAACTTTACTCTTAAACTTTCACTATCAAAATCCACCTATCTTACCATATTCACAACCAAACCAACATCAATTCCATCTTTTAAAAGTTAAATCAAATCTAACACTTGCAAACACATATCAACACACCAAATCATCAACTTAACAATTCACAAATCATCTTAATCATAAATTCAGAATTAACCAAGGAAATCAAGAAATTTCTTACCTTATATGAAGAAATTCCACAACTCTTTCCCCAAGTCTCTCAATTCCTTCTTCAATTTGCTTCTAGCATCAAGAACACCTCTCTTTCCCTTTTGTTAATGGAGAGCCGGCCACCTCTTGAAGAAGAAGAGAAGATTATGATGAAATCACAAAGTCAACACTCATTAAATACTCATCCAAAAGAAAATTACCAAAAGACCCTCAAACACATCTTAATTCTCTTTGTTATCTCTTGCCCATTTTGGTAATTTCACATGCCCTAAAAATATCTCCTCTTGCCTTGACCAACTCTTTTGACCAATGTATATGTTATATATATCACCATATACACAACATATAAACTTGTCTCTAAACCCTAAATTCTTTCCCAAAACACTTATATTTTTCTTTTCTCATTTCTTTTTCTTATCACAACACACACATTCAATCCAATTATAATGACAACAACAACAACCACAATATAACCAAGACTTTTAGGGCATATATGAGGATATTACACTCTTGAAGTTAGGTTGGATTTGATCCTTGAAGCCAAGTTGGGTTGAAGTTTAACATGTTATACTCCCCTTGAAGCTTGGTTGGGTCTAATCCTTGAAGCCTAATTGAGATGTTACAACCCTTGAAGCTAGGTTGGATTGGTTCTTGAAGCCAAGTTGGGTAGATGCTTAGCATGCTTTGCTCCCCTTGAAGCTTGGTTGAACCAAATCCTTGAAGCCTAGTTGGGATTATGATATTGATAAATGAAATAACAAACCAAAACATTAACTCTGAAAGTTGAATAGCATATTAGTGTGTGTGTTGGGCCCATGTATGTCTTTGTTTAATATGAGTCATGAATTAATGAAGTGATTGTGTAATGAGATATATGGAAGGATGTTAGAATGTGATTGTTTATATATATGAGGTATATGAAATATAAAGGTATGATGTTACCTTTCCATCTATGATTGGATTATTATGAATGAAATGTGTGGCATTGTATTGCACTAAAGTATAATGTATGCATGATTGGTATTACTAAGCCCTTGGCTTAGCGCGATAGTGTTAATCGCGCAGGTAACAGAGTTGAGCCTGAGAGTTCTTCAAGACCTAGAGTGTCTAGGCAGTGAGAAGTTGATTGTGGACTTAAAGATCAGGAAGAGCTGCCAATCATGTAAAACTCCTTATGTTTTGTAAAGTAATGGATTTAATGTATATGTACAAATATTGTAAACTTGGATTTGGATATATATACATATGTAAACATTTTATAAATTCCGCTGTGTACTAAGAACTGTTTATATTCATTTGGTTTTGGATAACAAGTTAATTATTATATTTTCTATATTGTATACAAAGAAAGATTTCTTTATGTTTTGGAAAAGATTTAAATTGGTTAAGGAAACCGTAGCATTTCTATATTCGGTATACGTATGTTACATTGTGATGGTATGTGATGTGCGTATATGGGATCTAGGGGTGTTACAATGAATGTGTCAATCCAAGATCAATTAATGCATGCACAGGAATGCCAAATAAAAGAAATGTACCAACCATGACATCCGAAGTATCTACTTGTCTCTACATCACATATACTCTCTATGATGATCCTGTCTCGACTAGTCCACTAGTCCCTACCGTAGACACCCTCTCTGACTGAATCCAGGTCTGCCACGCTTGCAATCATGACCCCTTGCATCACTGGGTCTAAAAACTACTATCCAGTTTGTCTATCTATGGGTGGCATTAAATAATCTCTAAGAAAATTATCTGTACAGCCACACCTGAAACAAGCTGGTGTATAGGTCCCCCAACAAACACCCCTATGTGTCTGTCCACACTGAGCATAAATAGGTGGAGGAAATCTTTGTGGAACCGGGGTCGGGGCACTAGCTATTGAGGCTATAGGTTTCAGCCTCTACTACTAAAATGATCTACCAGACTACCCCTGACTTCTACTAAGCCTCTAAGGAAAACTCACTCTACCTCTCTTTCCAGATGAAGATCTTGCCTCAGCCTAGGGTGTCCTGCCTCTACTCTCCTCTGCTCTGATAGCTGATGCAAATCCTTGTGCCTTCTCTACATTTTTAGTAGCTACAACCATCTTGGAAAAATCTTCAGAATGAGAGGCTACCACGAGACACATGATGGATGGCCTCAGAATCTCCTCAAATCTCCTGCATTTGTTTACCTCGTCGGATAATAAATCTCCAATGTACTTACTCAATAGAATGAAGTCCTTCTCATATTTTGTAACTGTCTTTCCTTCTTGCTTTAGAATCATAAATTCCTTCTTCTTGGTATCTTTATACTCTTTGGGGTGTACTTCTTCTCAAATTCCTATGGGAAGTCAACATAGGTAAACACAGGTGCTTCATCCATCCCATGGGATACAGTCTTCCACCAATCATAGGCATCACCCTGTAGAAGAGACAAAGTAATCTAACTTCTCCACTGCAGTGGCCTATAACTAGATAAAAATCCTCTAAACTCTGTCCAACCACTTCTCTTCCTCGGCTGGATAAATTATGCCAAAGAAATTTGTAGCCCCATACTTTTGTAACTTACCATATTTCCTAGTTTGTGGCGGCTGCGGCAATGGCTACTGTTGTTGATGCTGTATTGGGGCCTGACAGTGTAGCTCTACCATTTGCTGCACCTAGATTGGTGGAATTCCCGGCCCTGCTGACCCAACCTTCTCCGCAGATCTAACATCTCCCTTACCTGGAGCAACACTCTCGGCACTCTCTTCAATAGAAATATGCTCCCGGGATGCCATAATATCCAATGTCTGTAATTATAAAAATAATCGTCACATAAGGGATCAGATAAAATGTTAGTGCAAATGGATTTATGTTATGATAAATCACATTTAAAATCCCATTTTCTCTCTCCAAAAGCCCATCTATGTTGAGAACTTTAATCCTAAGCTTTGATACCAAAATAAATTGTAACACCCTTATATCCCTTATATCTCATATAAGTAAAATGCACACACTTCGTATATATAAAATACGTATATATAATACAAAAATATCACATACATTTTTTTTTTCAAAAAAATTCCATCATTCCAAAAATAATTATTTAGAACACTTTCTATATATTTTAATAGATAAAGAAAAATATTCCTCCGTAATTTAAATATAAAGAGATACATTTTAAAGAAAAATCTCTATGAAAAATTTGCTAGAGTTTTATCTGTATTTCAAATATTTTCAAATTTTAGCACACTCAACCAACATTAAAAATACACTCTCAAATATTCATTCAACACGTTCAATCTCCAACATAATCACAAAATACACAAGTGTTTATACACAATAATACATATAACCCATCTCTGAAATTTACAACATTTAAAAAAAATCCTTTTATATTTTACACCATATACATGTAGTAAACATAATATTCATATGTAAGTAAATTTCACAAAGTTTAAAATATATACATGAGATACAGATGGCTCTGGTTTGTGCTAGCTCGACAAAATCCAAAGGTAAATAACTATAATCTAGACATGGTGTGGTCTAGCAGCACTCTCCAAATCAGCTCTATCACCTGTGCTATGCAATTCAATCGCGCTAAGCATAATTCTTAGTGGTACATACTTTGGTATAATAAATGAATGGTATAATACATGCAATGCCTTAAATGCATTATGATAAAAATGATAGTTTATTTCTTTTTATACATTTTAACAACACATCAATCATCCACACACATTGGGCTTAAAAATCCTTATATATTAGTCTAGTTCCAAAAATATTATCTTGGGCTAACTCAATCATCTGTGACACTAGTGTGTCTTATCCGGAGGCATATAAGATATGTGACACCAGCGTGTTTCACCCGAATGCTTAATAATTTCTATGACACTAATGTGTCTAACTCCAGGGCGTAATATTATCTGCGACACCAGTGTGTCTCACCCAAGGGGTATAATAATATCCAACAACAATATTCTAGAACTAGACTCTATATAAGGTGACATGCAATTATATTTTTATCAATTTCACTTTCCTCTTATGTTTCCACATTTCACATTCTTTTTCATATTTTCAAATCATTTTTAAGATTATCATCATATACAATGCAAAAGTGGCTCATTTCTACATTTTAGTGCACAATTTGCACTTTCCATATTTTGTACAAACATTTCATTTAGCCATTCTCAAATGGCTTATCATGCTATGATCAACACAAAACAAGCATTGTTACTCTAAACAATGCCACACACACACATTCATGAATACCAAGTAACATAACACATCCAACATAACTAATGTGTTATACTAAAAACCAATGTAATCAAACACATTATAAACCGAAGTATGTACTAACCTCTATTAAGCAACAAATGGAGTTAAAACTCCACTCCACTTCTAAAATCTTCTAATGTCATTCACTACTAGGTTGATGAAATTACAACCTACTCAACACCTATTGTAAATGTGAATGCAAATAATCAAATAGTATCACATTTCTAGGGGTTTAAACCATAAAACATAAATTTTGACACATTCCTTCAAAAATAGTAAAATATACCCTAACACAGTCCAATTTTGAAACTTCATTCTAATCAGTCCCAAATTAATTTTAAAGCTTAAATATATCACAAACATCATATTTTAACACATTTCAAGCATTAAAATATAATATAGCACTTTTCCATCAAAATTCCAAAATTTTGCCCTAAGCCTCTTTGATTTTAGTTTTTCATTCTAACCAATTTCAAATGGTAATTTGAGCTCATTTATATCATTAAAATCACTAAACATCACAATTCAAATCATAAAATCAAATGCATCATCACGTTTTACTAAAATCATTACCAAAACCCTAACTTTCATTTTTCCTTTTTTGAACTCTTACTAAACTTAATCAAATCCAATATTTAACCATAAATTCTTTACTCATCAAAATAACATCTTACAAACCCATTTCAACAACTATAGAATGCTCATTCCAAAACCCAATTCACACATACACATATATTGCCAAAAACGTCTAAATAAGGTAAGAAAGATTACCTTTGAATGAAGAAACCACTAAATCTCACTTGAATTTTTAAAAAGTCTTCAAAAATTTGGTGTTGGAAGATTCAAACTCCATCTTGGCCCTTTCCATGGAGTTTTAGCCATGCTTGAGAAAAGAAGAAGAAGAAAGTGTTTTTAATTTTTTTAAACTTTTTCTTTTCTTCATTTTCATCTATTTATATTATAATACTATTTTAATTTATTAATTATTTAAACATTTTCAATTCTTTAATTTCCATCATTTATCCAAAAATATTTTTATTTTTGAATTTCTTTTTTTGATAAATTACCATTTTATCCCTCATCTTACTTTTAAAATTTTGTCTTTTTCTAACTTCTTTTTGACTTTATATGTAATGTATATTTCCTTTATATTTCATATATATATTACCTATTTTTCACTTCCAATACTTTATTTAGCCCTCCAACTTATTAATTTTATTTTTATTTTATTTTTCATAACAATTATGTGGATGTTACAGGTATAATGAATTCAATTGAGAGGTTACATAATCTATGAAAGAAACAACTCTAAACTAAGCATGCTTCATAATTTTTCTAGATTCTGAAGTTACAATACTAAAATACTGAACGCATTCAGAGTTTCACTTGACTCTGAATATGAATCCAGATATGGAACAAATTCCTGACACTTGACAGAAGGCACTTCAAGTGTCACATAAATACATTTAAATTGTAATTTCATATTAATTATTTTGAATACTCACTAAGTTGAAGGCTTATGACATCATCCATGGCACTTGTTTGTGTTTGTAGGATGTGATTCCACCAGTTAGTAGACACTCTATTCTAATAGCTTGAAGTGGCTTAAATATCAGTTTATTTGGGTATACATATTAATAACTATAACATAATGTCTTTTATATGTAATATGTAATTAAGAGTGTAGCAAAGATGCATATGATTTATGCCTACCATGAGTACATATAAGTGTCGCATGAGATGAGTAATAGGACTTGATAATGTCCACATAAAATAAATAAGAGTAAAAGATATTTAGGATAAAAGAATTTGCTATATAACAAATAAGGGCTCACCTAGGAATGTAAACTATAGCCACAATATAAACTTACAACTGTAATGATCCAGGGATTAGTCTAATTAATTATGACAATTAAAAACTAATATAATCATAGTTTATGCATGATATATTGGTATTGGTAGTTCTAAGATGGTTAATGTAAGTGAGGTTTATGCGGGGCCTAGTGATCTTAAGCCAACCTAAACTCTAGGACTGTCGTGTCCCCTAAAAATGGAGTGTGATAAGTAACTTCTTGATTTTTTTTATTGAATCCCTAATCTCCTAGTGGGCATGAGGAAGGTATGTGTCATCTCCTAGCACCCATATATGCCTAATTCATTAAAATTGGCCTCCTTTGCATATTTACACATTATTCTGTTATTGATTATTAAAATACTATCTTTTAATCATGTATAAGAGAGCATGCATAAGAAAACCAAAGAAAAGATATATTAATCAAATAAAAAATATTCATATGATGCATTCATGTAATTATTGACAATTCTCTATCTTGTACATATTTAGTTTGTTCCAGTTATTTCCCAAGCATTAACAAAGCCTAGAGTTTATTTTCCATAAGCTATTTATATTTTAACAATCTTTTCTACAGCCTCAATTTTATAAGCTATTTTAACAATCTTGGGAATTCACCTCTAAAATACCCTTCTTGAAGAGATTAATATTTTTTAGACCCTCAAAATCTTAAATATCCCAAAATGGACAAAAATACCCTTTATCCTAAAAAAATAAAAACTCCCACCTAACATTAGCCTCCCATCTCTTTCTTTTTGTTTTCTCTAAAATTCTCTCTCTTTCACCAATATTCTTGAAACTTCATTTCCATTTTTCACCAAAATTTTGTATTTTCTCTTTAGTATTCATAATATGCCATTATTGATATATTAAATCGATAAGTTATGGATTTGTTTTAAGTTGAGCTATAAAAGAAATAGCCAATTATATTGTTAGCAAAGCATGTTTGTTTGAGTTGTTATAATTATGATATTCTATGAGAAACTTATTGATTTTGTTGTATTTAACCATGATCTGTATCTCTTTTCTATTTATATTTTGTTCTTCTTTCATTTTCTTTTTTCTTTCAGTTTATTAGAAAAACTTAAATGGAGTGGTATAAAGTTACTGGATTATATTTAAAGTAATGTTGTGTAATGATGGAGGTTCTTAGGGATTGTTAGGGGATTGCAATATGAAGTTAGGAATTATTAGGGGCAGTTAGGGGCTATTAATGAAAGTTAGAAAGTGTTAGTTGCTAATTGCCTTTAGCTATTTCTAACTCATTTCTAACTACCCCTAAATGACTATTTGGATGGAGGTACTATAGGGTTTAATAAAGTAGAGTAAGGTAGAGTATTAGTTTTTATTGTGATTAGAAAGAAAGAAGAAAATCTCAAAAAAATCCATTTTGGAGGTACAATATAAAGGAAAAAACCCTTATTTTTAACTCTTTAAAAACCTCTATTTACCTTTCCATTCTTTATGAAACTTCTAAGTGCCTTCTCCTAAAAACAATATTAACATTCTCGTACTTTATAAATCCTTTCCCTATCTCCATCCAAACATTCCCTAAGTGGTATTTAAAACACTCTATAATACTTTTAAATATACTACGTACATTCAAATATGAAATTGAAATCTATTTGTTAGATTTTGATTTACAACTGAAAATAACATTGATATATAAATCTTCTAAATGCCTCTAATTATCTCTAACTATCCCATATTGTCATCTAAAATACTCCATAATACTTTTCTAATACACTATGTAGATTAAAATATGAAATTGAAATCTGTATGAAAAATTTTGATTTGCAACTAAAAAATGTTAAATTAGAAAGCTCCAAACTATATCTAACTATCTTTAATTCACCTCTAACTACTCCTAAATATCATTCAAAACACTCCATAATACTTTTCAATACACTATTTATATGAAAATATAAAATTGAAATCTGTATATAAGATTTTGATTTGCAACTGAAAAATGATAAATTAAAAAGCCCTTAACTAATCTTAACTACTCCTAACTATCCCTAACTCACCTATAACTACCCCTAACTCCATTTAAAACACACTATAATAATTCTTTTTTTAAGTATATGTTTTTTTACTAAATATTGTGTTACATGTGAAATATTATAATATGGTTATTTTTCTTCTTATTTGTGATTACAAGTGATATGTTTGAGGGTTTGGAGGGTTGTGGATCAGGTTCGACAAGGTGGCACATAAAGTCAAAAGAGACTGGTAAACCCATGTTTGATCCAAATAAAGAAAATGGATGCACATTTGCTGACAGCTTAAGCTTTTGGTAGAAATGGTTAGCGTTTTTTTTGGTTAAGCATGCTGGTGCAGGGTCAGTACTAGGATGGGTGACCTCTTGGGAAGTGCTTGGCCCAGCCGTATCATTTGGTATTAGAGCCTATTTATCAGGTATGGTCCCACTGCTCTAGATTCGAGGATGAACCTCCTTAAAGAGGGAGAAAATGCTATGTCCGAGGGTTTGGAGCTTTGTGGATCAGGTTCGACAAGGTGGCACATAAAGTCAAAAGAGACTGATGAGCTCATGTTTGATCCAAATAAAGGAAATGGGTGCGCCTCTGCTGACAGCTTAAGCTTTTGATAGAAATGGTTAGCGTTCTTTTCGGTTAAGCGTGCTGGTGGGTCAGTACAAGAATGGTTGACCTCCTGGGAAGTGCTTGGCCCAGCCGCATCAATAAGGGTATTGTTACAAAAGTTGTATTAAAATGATGAAGTGTGGAGTAATAATTATCATCCATTGTGGTGGGATATTTGATTAGATTCTATGTGTGCATGCTTTTATGGTCATGAGAAATGGAGACTTTAATGCTTCAAAATTTGTGAGTGTTTAAAAATAATTTATCTGCTATAGAAAGTTTCATATTATATCTATAATTAACATTATAATATTATTGTATTTTATTTGTAACTGCTGTCCCAAACTAGGAACCAAGAGTGGGGGTGAATTATTTAATTTGAGTAGTGATGATAAATTAAAAATTTTAAGAACAAGATAAAGAAGATGTAGAAGAAGATTGAGTAGAGTAGAGAATAGTGAACACAAAAGATTTATAGTGGCTCGAATTTACCTCAATCCTACATCCACTTCCTTAACAACTTGTTAAGGTTCCACTAATCTTAAGGTTTTACAATTTTAACTCTAACTTGGTGTTTTCACAAGATCACACCAAAATTTAATAAGGTTTGAGATCAATCACAACCCTTACAAAAGTTTTCCCAAGGCTCACTCTAAAACCTAACACTCAACTTACAATGGTGTTTTTGATGCCCACACCCAACACTCATACAATATAAATGTTAATTATAGTATAAAAAATTGAATGTATATTGCTTTGGCAATTAGAATCACAATTACCCCTCAAACAAGAGGTTTCTTGGGTTATTTATAGACAATTGGACTTAAACTAGCCGTTTGAAGTGGTTCCCACATGTTTAGAGCTTGTCTTCCACTAATTTGGTGGCCGATTCACTTTGTACGATAGCACTACCACTTGTATGGTCATACAATTCAAATATTGCTCTAATGGCTAACTCCAGTGACAAGATTTTATTGTCTGATAGGATCTTGTATGCCCATGATGCCATATCATATGGTCGCACAACACCTTGTGCAGTTGCATGGAACAAAGTTACCATTTAATTTGAATTTCTTCATCCATATGTTCAATTATCATTAGTCCGAGGTATTTGGCGCTAAGATTCAAATGTATTGGACTTATGTAGTTAGTCGGTTATCTCCGGCAGTCGTACAATAGGGGGTGCTCTACTTCTACATGGATAGGTTCTCCTTCTTCTTCAATAATATGGTACCTAGGCATCTTCCTCTTTCTTTGGATAACTCCTTTCCTACCAAAAGGTATACTCATAATGGTCATCAACCTTTTGGATGCATCTAGCATGCTCAAGGTAGTCTAGGTTGATGGAGTTAGTGGTTGTATCAAGGGGATCACTTCGGGTTGCAAGGTTTTTAAGGGCTAGAAGGCCTAAGTGTCTAGCAAGCTGTGTGATTTAGGAGGAGAGAAAGAAGGTGCTGTGAATATTCGAATTTTGAGGCTCGGAAAGCCGACTGCAAAAGACCGAGCCAGATCGGTTTACCGCGGCAGAGTTCACCAAAAATATACCTTCATGGTACTTGAAATGTCCGGAGCGATGCAAGGATCACAGGTATGGTCTCGGAATAATTTTTGGAGGTCCGCAGCTCCCAGAAAATCAGTTTGAACTAAAAAATGTGGATTTCAGTGCGGTTTTGGGGTGAACCGCCGGTCATGGCGGTCCGACCGCCGTCCATGTCCTTTCCCATTTTTCTGGCTACCACGGCGGTCCAACCGCCGGACGGGCGGTCCGACCGCCGTCCAGCCCGAATTTCGCCTATAAAATGCTGCTAAACTTTCAAAAAAAGAGGTTGGACTTTTTCGGGTGGGCCTCATGCTGTCGAATTCTTTTCACGCTTAAAAACTCTTATTGGACTTTTATTTGCAAGAATCTAACCTTGTGTGGCAGGGATTAAGAATCATATTTCAAGATCTAAGAAAACAAGACCTGGAACTTCGAAGTGGAAGGACCCTAAACAAGGTAGTATGATAATTCATCATTTGTCAATTCAAGCATATCATAAAGCATCTTATCTTCTTCTTAATTTCTTTTCGGTCAAAGACCTAATCCTTTTAGGTCTAAGGCCTAATTAACTAATCAATCAACACTTCGGCATGAAGCCGCGAATCAATCAACTTTTTGGCACGGAGCCTAAATTGTATCTTTTTGGTACAAAGTACCTAAATTTCACAATTAAAATTAATCTTTTGGCCAAAGGCCTAAATTGCACTATTTTGGTACAAAGTACCTAAATTTCACAAATTTGCACTAAGTGCTAAAATTAACAACTTTGGCAAAAAAGCCCGACAAATGCACGAAGCATACACACACACATGCATGAAGTATAATTTTCATCGCCTTTAAATAGGCTTTTCCGAACTACATGGGCTTTGATCTCTCATAAAAAACGAGAGTATGTAGGCATATTTGAGATTCACCTCAAATAACAAGTCCGCAATTTACTAACAATCTATTCTTCTTCCTTTCTGTGTTCCTTTTGGATTCATTTCTAAATTGGCAAATTAATCAAGTACATGACATAGTCCCCGAATCCTCCTTGGGTTCGTACATTAGAAACCTTTACATTGGATGCATTAATTGGAGTCAAATAAGGGTTTTCTTAGTTTTTCCCTTTGAACAAAATAAATTGAGTGGCGACTCCCGACAACGAGTGAACTTTCATCCGAATCCTTTTCGGGTGGAAAATCGAGGTTCACAGCTTGGCGACTCCACTGGGGACCATAAAAATGATTTATGGGATTCTAGTGGACTACTATTGCTTATTTGATTAATTTGACACTAGGGACCATGAAAATGATTTATGGGATCCTAGCAGACTACTATTGTTTATTTGACTAACTTGCCCTTCTTTAGGGTACTTTTATTCATTTGGTAGGGTACCCTAGCAATATATATCCCCTCCTTGGGGATATTGGATTGAAAATTGACAAAAGGAATCTTTTTCCTTTAATGGACCCCTTGTTTGACTAATTGTGCATTTATTTTGACATTCAGAGAATCTTTTTCTCTTGCATTATATGGGGGAATCCTTTTCCTTCATTTCATAAAAAATTGTTTTCAAATGAATTTCTTCTCTTTCTGTTCAAACTTCTGAGTCTGGATAGCAAGTAGCGCTGACCGGCAGGTCTCCTTGATTATGCCGGCGGACAGCCAAAGCGTCCTCCCTGTTGTCGCAAACCATTCCAATCCTTTTGGAGTGGCCCATGAGTAATCGTACTATTGGACCCACGCGAAACTCCTTGTTTCACATGTGGTTAGGTATATCTTACTCAAGACTCAAGGGTCCCTATTATAATCTTATTCTCTATTTTTCATGAACAATAGAACCTTCCCTTAGGTTGTATGTACCCAATGATAGTGCCACATACCATTAAAATGAATTATGATGTGATGAGGTGCATTCATGCAACATGACAACATTATTTTGGGAAAAATCTTTTGGGGAAAACTTTTGATGTGTATAAGTGGACTAAGAGTTTATCCCATCCTACCCACTGCCCTGATCCCTTGCCTTTAACCTTTGCAAGTATCCACTATCCGTGTGCCTTCACCCACACAAGCTACACCAACTCCAACTGTCCAATCACCCACAAGTTCTACTACCCCACCTTCGCCAATTACTCAAATTACTGAAATGGCTACTATTGAACAGATTAAGGCCTTGCTAGATGGACAGGTTAAGGAAATTGAAGCTAGAATCCAAGAGAGAATTGATGAAGCTTTAGCTGCCCAAAGGGTAGCAATCCTGGCTGAATTGGGAGGGGCACCAAAGACAGCCACTACTTCTGAAGATTTAGGGAAAGAACCTATTGCGGGACAGACTAGTACCCCCAGGACTGCTCAGAACAATACCCCTGTCATCAATTTGGAGGATCTGTCCTCTAAGAATGAAACTAATGAACTGAAAAAGAAACTTGAATTGCTTGAAAGGTCAATCACTGCCATGAAAACTCATAAAGAGGTGGTAGACATGGATTCCTTATCCTTGTTTCCCCAAGCTAGATTGCCTCCAAAATTCAAGATGCCTGGGATGGACAGATTTGATGGGACCACTTGCCCTAAAACCCATTTGAAGATGTATGTGGGGGCATTGAGCCCTTGGGGTTTAAATGATGAACTCTTTGCTCAACTCTTTCAACAATCCTTGACTGGGGCTGCCCTAAAATGGTTTGTAAGCCTGGACCAAGCCAAGATTAAGACCTGGGAAGACATCTGCAATGCATTTAACACTCAATACCACTACAATATTGAGGTGGATGTCACTAGAAGAGAACTTGAGACTACCAAACAAAACAACAATGAGCCCTTCTCCTCGTTCCTTACGAGGTGGAGGGCAAAAGCTGCCCAAATGATCAATCGCCCTTCAGAACAGGAGCAGATTGATATTATAATCAGAAATTTAAGACCTACGTATCAAGCTCAACTGCAAACCCAATACCTACCTACTTTCAAATCGCTCATTGCGACTGCAACTAAGGTAGAAGACTTGATACAATTGGGTAAAATAGTAGATGAGGGAGCTACTTCGAAGTATAGGAAACAAGGCCAGCCTACTTCCTCAAGCAAGGTCAATGAAGTAGCCAATATTTCCCCTGCGAATCCTTTACGTCTGGGCAATCTTGGGCAGAGAAATCAGCCAAGAAGGCAATATACCGACCTTGGGGTGCCCCTTCATCTAGTGTTTAAAAAGGCTGTGGAAGGGAAGTATTTGAAGCCTTTGGACCCAAGACCACCTCCAAACCCATTACCCGCCAGTTATAAGGCCAATGAATATTGTGAATACCACCAAGGAAAAGGGCATAGAACAGATGCTTGCTAGACTCTGAAAAACCGCATCCAGGATTTGGTGGACAGGGGAGACATCATTCCTCTCAGGAGTCAACCGAACATTAATACTAACCCTTTGCCTAATCATTCCATCCACGCCATCACTGTGGAAGAAGAGCTGTTTGATCCTTTCAAACTTCTTTTAGAAATGAATGAAGTGTGTGTGTTGGATTTGAATGACCTCGCTGAAGAGGTCGACGCTTTGATGAGAAGCGGAAGGCAATATCAGCCACTTGACTTGGGAAAAGCCCCTGCAACCTCAAATCACCCCCATAAGAAGACACCTGAACCAAAGGAAGACCCTGTCCTCACTCAGCTTAAACAAACTCAAGCTAAGGTGTCAATTTGGGAGCTCCTTGCTTCCTCATTCCCACACCGTCAGGCTCTCAGCGAAGCTTTGAGTCAGCTTGATACATCAGTGGACACAAGCCCAGAAGCTTTGGTAGCCACTTTGACCCAATCAACCAAGACATTGAGTATCCAATTTTCTGATACGGACCTACTAGAAGATGGCAGTAAACACAATGATGCTCTATACATCACCATACAAACTGGGGGAAAAACTGTACCCATGGTTCTCATTGATAATGGGTCAGCCTTAAATGTATGTTTGATGAGGTTGCTATGATAACCAATTTTAAAGACAAAAGGGACTTCACAAAGCTGATCAAGACTACAGATGGACCACTGATGAACTGGTATGCCGAGGAGGGACGAGCTGCTATGGTCAAACTTAGTCCTGTGTCACACCCTGAACCCGAGTCTTGTGCTAAGTCAAATTCTAAGTCGAACACCAAGTCAGAGTCTAATTCTGAGTCTTCTGTAGTTTCAGATTTAGAGAACCCCAATGTCAAGTCTAATGTAATCTTGGAGAATGACTCCACCATTATCAATGAAACTCTTCAAATTCTTGGTTACCCTGTGTCTTTTGCTTTCCAAGTATTATCTAGCAAAAATGAAATAAATGAAATAAATGAAATAAATGAAAAAATAATGATTGGCAAAGAAAATGAACATACATATATTGCATATGATTGTGTGAATAAGGAACACGTCGTTGAGTGCATCAGAAGATATGTCGACTGCTTCATGTGGAAGGCAAGTGATGTCACGGGAATAGACCCAGCCATAGCAGTTCATAAGATTCCGCTATACCCAGATGCGAAGCCAGTTAAGCAGAAATTGAGAAGAATGAAGCCTGAATGGTCTTTGAAAATTAAAGAGGAGGTTGCCAAGCAACTGGATAATAGGTTCATAGAACCAATTGCCTACCCTTCCTGGTTAGCAAACATTATGTCAGTCCCGAAGAAAGATGGAAAGGTCAGGATGTGTGTTGACTACAGAGATTTGAATAAGGCCTGTCCCAAGGATGATTTTCCACTACCACACATCGATTTGCTGATAGACAGGATGGCTGGGCATGTGATGGTTTCCATGACTGACCTCGCGGTTGGGTACAATCAGATCCTAGTTCACCCACCAGACAAAGAGAAGACAGCTTTCATTATAGAATGGGGCACTTTCTGCTACAGGGTTATGCCTTTTGGGTTGATAAATGCAGGGGCTACCTACCAAAGGATGGCGACAACAGTCTTTCATGACATGATTCACAAAGAAGTAGAAGTGTATGTTGATGATATGATTGTTAAGTCAAAATCTCCAGAAGAACACATTGAAGCACTTGAGAAGTTCTTCCTTAGACTTCGCAAGTACAATTTGAAGCTTAATCCTGCAAAGTGCCTATTTGGAGCAACATCAGGCTTATTTTTGGGGTATTTGGTCAGCAAGAAGGGAATAGAAGTTGATCCAGCAAAGTCGAAGGCTATTCTGAAAATGCCTCCGCCAAGAACAGAAAAAGAGATTCAAGGCTTGCTAGGTAGATTACAGTATATCAGTCGATTCATACGCAGTTGGCAGAGACTTGTGGTCCAATCTTTAAGCTACTAAGGAAAGGTGCTTCACAAGAATGGAATGAAGACTGCCAAAAGGCCTTCGACAAGATCAAAGAATACTTGTTAAGTCCGCCAATTCTACAACCTCCCAGAATGGGAAAGCCTCTACTCTTGTATTTGTCTGTAACAGATGAAGCCATGGGTGCAATGGTAGCTCAAGAAGCCGAAAGTATGAAGGTGGAAAATGCAATTTACTACCTCAGCAAAAGGATGCTGGATTATGAGTTAAAGTGTAACAAGATTGAGAAGTTGTGTTTAGCCTTGTATTGGACTTGTACAAAGTTACAACACTACTTGTCTTCTTACACTACTTATGTCATCGCAGAACAGAGTCCCTTGAAATTCCTTATGGAGAGGCCTGTTTTGGACAGCAAAATGGCTAAGTGGGTGTCAACATTGGCAGCCTTTGACCTAAAATTCATTCAAAGGAAAGCTGTGAAAGGTGGCGCAATAGCTGACCAATTAGCAGAATTACCCGTGAATGACGAGATGCGAGAAGTGGGTTTCCCTGATGAAGACCTCTTGAATGTGGAAAGGAGTATTTGGGAGATGTATTTTGATGGGGCATCGAATTAACATGGAAATGGAATTGGGATTGTGTTCAAAACTCCTTGTGGAGAATACATTCCACTTTCAGTTAAACTTGACTTTAGCTGCACAAACAATGAAGCAGAATATGAAGCTTGCATCAATGGGCTTGAAGCCACCCTGGAATTAGGAATTAAGAACCTAAAGGTCTACGGTGATTCTATTTTAATAGTATCACAAGCCTTAAGGAAATGGAAGATAAGAGAAGAGCGTTTGGTTCCTTACCTACAACGCCTTGATCATCTGGCACAACAATTCGATGATTTGTCCTTCGAATATCTCCCAAGAGCAAAGAATCAATTTGTTGATGCCCTGGCTACTTTAGCTTCCATGATCAATATCAAGGAGGGGAAAGTCATTCGTCCATTGAAAGTTCAACTTCAGAAGCAACGTGCCCACATAATGCATTTAGCCGATGGTAAACCATGGTTTTGGGATATCAAAGGTTATCTCAAGGATGGAAGTTATCCGGAGGGATCATCAAAGGTTGATCAGAGGGCCATAAGGCAGCTAGCCACATGTTACATTCTTAATGGGGATATCCTCTACAAGAGGAGTTGGAATGGAATGCACCTAAGGTGTGTGAATGAAGCAGAGGCTAAGCAGATAATGGAAATGGTACATGGTGGCGAATCAGGGCCACACATGTATGGAATCGCCTTGGCTCGAAAAATTGCCAATCTAGGATATTATTGGTCCACCATGAATGCAGACTGCGTGACATTTGTGCAAGAATGCCATCAGTGTCAGATATTTGCTAAGATGCAAAAGCAACCTCCCATTGCCCTGAATCCGATTACTTCTCCGTGGCCCTTCGCTACTTGGGGAATAGATATAATTGGCAAAATACATCCAAAAGCCTCAAATGGACATCAGTTTATCTTGGTAGCAGTGGATTACTTCACAAAGTGGGTTGAAGCAGCTTCCTATGCAGAATTAAACGCCAAAATGGCAGCACAGTTTGTCCGAACCAACATCCTTTATCGGTACGGAACGCCATTTGAGATTATCACTGATAATGGAACTCATTTCCAAGCAGAATTTGCTAAGCTCTCGAAGGATAAGAATGTCCAGCATCATAAGTCCTCTCCTTATAGACCTCAAACAAATGGAGCTGTAGAAGCAGCGAACAAGTCTATAAAGGTGATCATACAAAAAATGATCAAGGAACATAGGCGTTGGCATGAGAAGTTACCGCTGGCTTTGTGGGGATATAGAACATCAATTAGAACTCCTACTGGGGCAACCCCATATTCCTTGGTGTACGAAATGGAAGCAGTACTCCCCATTGAACTGGAAGTTCAATCGGCGAGGATAATTCAAGAAAGTCAGATAAATGAAGCTGAATGGATCAGCAATTATCATCATCAGTTGTTGGGTTTGGATGAAAAAAGACTTCAAGCTCTACATCATATTCAAGGGTATCAGAGGCGAATGGCCAGACATTTCAACAAAAAGGTCAAAGATCGAAAGTTGGAAGAAGGTTGTTTGGTCCTGAAAGAGATTAGAACACCTGTTACAGATCCTCGTGGGAAGTTTCGTCCTCATTGGGCGGGACCCTACATTTTAAAGAAAATACTTTCCGGCGGAGCCGTCATCTTATCTGATTTGGATGGTCTGGAGTTCACAAACCCATGCAATCTGGATCAATTAAAGAAATATTATGTATAATCATGCATTGTAATGAACTACATTAGACCTGATTCTCGCAAACTAATTCGAGATATGTAGGCAGCTCTCTTTGAGCACGGTCTAAATTTTAATAAAAATCATTGGTTCATTTTTCTTTTGCCAACATAAAAAAAAAGAACAACAACAAAAACAAAAAATCCCGCTAAGTCAAAAACCCACAAAGGGCGGCTTAGGCAAGAATGGGTAAGAGCTCGCTAAGTTGAAAATCCGAAAGGACGGCTTAGGCAAAAATTAGAGCAAATAAATAAAGTAGATAATGCTTGGAAAGAAAACAAAAAAAAGAATCTTTCATTACAAAAAGAGTCAGTCATTACAAAAAAAGAGTCAGACCATAAGTCCTATACATTCAAGGAACTAAAAAGGTACAAACAACCCAAAAAACAGACAATGGAGTCACCCTGGGATCTAAATCCTACGCCTCCTACGTGGGGCAGAGTCTTTGGTATCTTCCTTTAGTTCCGGAACTCTCTGCAACGTCTATCTTCTCCTCGCTAAGAGGAACCACCTCCTCTCTCTCCAACTCCTGCAGTAAGGCATACCTCCTGGGTTTTTCAACGGGCCAAACTTCAGCTATAAACCCGGTCCTATACTCCGGAGTAGGCTGAACAAGGGAAGGCTCAGCAAAAGGCCTGATCATCTGATGGTCTCTGACCCAAGTCTGTAGAATAACTCGGGTAACTCCAGGGGTAATAGGGGAAGCAATGGTAAGCCCAACCGGAAGGGGAACCCTCTGATTAATCCCCATCTGTCTGAGGACCCGGGAAGCACTATACCATGTGCTGTGGGTGAAACCAAGGAGATAGACATGGTTGTGCATGGCATTTGCCTCCATGAAGCGAGGAATTCTATACCAAGGGACGAACCATAACAATTCTTCTAGTCCAAGCTCAAACAACCAGATAGCCCACTTACCCATGGAGGGAAAAGAAATCTGGATTCTCCTGGTACGGTACTGCGAAGGGTTATATGTCAAGGCATTAGGAGCAGCAACCACTCGGAGATGGTCTCTCAGCCAAACCTAAAAAAATAGATCCTTTCTATTTACAAACAAAAAAGAGAGAATGAAATTAGAAGAAGCAAAAAGGTATAACAAGATTACCTGAAGAATGATCAGTGTGACAGTCCAGTTCTCAAACCCGAGGGCAGCTCTGTCAAGACTCTGGATAGTCTCAGCTAGAATCATACCACCGATGCAATTAAGCTCTTCCATCTGCCTAACCATGGGGCAAAGCCTCAAATCGCCGAAGCCAGGATCACGATTGAAAAGAAACCTGGCTAATAGGCAGAAAACAAAAGCTCGCATTCTGTGTTTCAGTTGAACCTCATTTTCAAAGTTGGTGGTCAGAAATTCATCAATCAGGGGAAGCAGCATCGTTCTACTCCCATCCATGATCATAGCTTGAGCTTGAGGCCTGGTAAAATTGAAAAGCCTCTGAAAGGATCCCACATAACCAACTTGGACCTCATGCCTTACAAGAGGGGCATTGGGGTCACATCCAATGATTGAACAAAATTCCTCAAAAAGAGGACACATTTCCTCCATTCGAGCACCGAATATGAAAACATGGGCTTGAGGATCCCAAAATCTAATGCAAGCATGCAAAAAATCCCAATCCATAGCCATGCCCCTAAGGGTAGTAATGGCTTTCAGTCCATACCTTCCCATGTTGATCCTTTCGACGTTATGAAGGCTCTTGGTCCAGTTATGCATCACGTGGTTAAAAAGAGGATTCATTGTTGAGGGAAATAAAAAAATCCTGCAATGAGAAATCTGTTTCTGGCCCGAAAATACACTCAAAATTCTATTTTTTTTCCAATACATATACTGCCCCCGGGGCCTCCCCGGCGGTTGACCCGCAGGACCGGTAGCCCAACCGCCCCCACACAGCCTCGATTCCCGTTTATATATATATATTTTTATTTTATTTTATTTTTATCTTTATTTTATTTTATGAAATTCTTGTGTTTTGGCCCTGTTTAGATTATTTTAGGTACTATTTTTGGGGTTATCTCAGGGATTTATTTTTGAAAATAGATTTCTAAAACAAACAAAAAACAAACATCATACATACATATCCGCTGTTAATACTAATAAATTAGTGCAGGTTTGTACTTGAGTTCAAATGATAGGTGGAAAATACGAAAAGTACAAAGTACAGAGCAAGAATAATTCAAATACTACAAATATAGTCCAAGACAAATATCAGAATTCAGTGCCGGGCTCTCCGTCTTTGCGGCCTGTTCTGCCTCTCATAAGCAGCATCAGTCCAAGCACCAGCCAGCTCATCCGACAAAGCAGTGATCAGTGCTGTCATATCAGCAACTAGGCCCTCAGGTACCTGTGAAAAAGACACAATCACAATCAATTTCAAGAGAATTTTATGAATCCTTTTCATGAAAAGTTCTAAAAGAATATGCCTGAGTGATGTGAACAAGCCTCCGATAAGGTGCACCCTCCGCACTAATTGGTCGGGACACCCAACCATCAGGTGCATGATAACGAACAGCATATGGCAACCTCAAGTCGGCTAAAGCAGGGTCCAATTGACCGGTAGCCGCAAGGATGGATGGGGGAGGCCTCAAATGTGATGAACTGCTGCTTGCTCCAGTATGTGATGGTCCAGCCCTGAAAGCAGAAGCCCCAGACCTAGAGGAAGAAGGTCTGTTAGCTCGCCAGCTGGAAGAGGGATGGTCTCCCGGGGTGCTGGAAGTAGGGGCTGAAGAGTGGGAGGACCGATAAGGTGGTGCAGAATCGAACCGTGCCCCAATGTGTGGCATCAGTCGCTCAAGACAGTAGATATCATAATCTTCTTCATCCAGGGCAAAGGCCGATTCAAAGGGATCACCCTCATACTGGGACGCTGTAACAGGCAGAAGTGTCAGAGACAGCATGTCATCAGGGGGGTCCAAGGGAGCTGTACGGAAGCCGACAATCTGGAAAGTCACTCTCTCAGCGAGATAGTACCGTTGATACTCTGGATGGGGAAGTATGAATCGACGGTGGGTCAGGGTCTGTGATCGCTGAAAGCTGTGATCTTGAGCAATCCATTCTGTCAGCCGGTTAGACATTGTTGTAAATGCTACCTGTAAAAATTTATTATGTTAGTGAATCATTTTCTCTAATATAATAAATAACGATGAAGATAAAGTATTTACCGAGTTCATGGAGCAACTGTCGAAGAACGATCTCAGCTCTCTGATAGGAAGCTTCCTCTTTGGTGCTACTATCCTCTCTTTATACCACCTCCAAGCAATGGGAGAAAGAGGATCTACAGGGGCAAGTGGCTCACGAAGAAAAGGGGCGACATCAGGAAAGTACTCATAAGCCCAAGTATGAAAAAATGAAGAAGAGATCAGAGTCGATGTATGCAAGGTGAAGGAAATGTTCTTTACATTACCTCCCAGAAGTAATACAGGCCACATGGAGCAATGCGGGTATAGCAAAGGTCTGACATGTCGTCATACAATTTACACAACATCATGCTAGCCCAATCATATGTCTGAAGTCGTGTCAGGTCGGTTAGACTCTTCAGCACATTGAGATTCACTGCATCCTTTTTGTTTGCTAAGAAGGAGCTAGCAAACAGGAGGATCAGGGTAAACCTGGCCGCCTGATCAGCAGTAAGATCGCCTACCTCATAGCCAGTATAGATGGCTGGCGCCTGCTCTACAAGCCACCTCCTCTGAATGCAGCGAGGCGCCTGATGTCGCGGGTAGTCAACCCCGATTAAAGTGACCATATCAGCTGAAGAGATGTCATGCCGCCAGTCATTATAGTACTCCACCATCTCAACGCCAAATGGAATCCCAGAGATGACGGAAAAGTCGGTGGGCGTCATCGTCATCTCCCCCCAAGCAAAATGAAAGGTATCAGTGGTGGGCCACCATCGCTCAGCCAGGGCACAGATCAACTCTATGTGGATATCTCTACTCGCATCTATAGTCCTCAAATGGTGGAGGAAAGCAGGTCTGATTAGATCCCCCACCGGATGCACGGCATCAAAGACATAAGCCGGAATAGTGCTCATGGGTCTTTCCGCGAGAGATATCCTAATCGAAGTGTTCTAAAAAAAAATTTATCATCATTATTGTGGATAATTTCGGAGGCAACTTCAGAAAAATTTAAATTCTATCCCCAGCCGGGTGTGACTTCCTAAAGGATTATTTCTAAGTTCTTTACTAGAAATAATTACTGATGGCAGAAAATGGTGAAACCTGGTATTACACTTGATTCATTACTAGTACATGTAAAGGAAGAATTCTTAAAAATTTGTTTCTAAGTTCCTTACTAGAAATAAATAAATTTCCTAAACATGCATACTAGGTAAGTAAAAGATAAGGTACTTACCTCGTAACAGCCGGTCCTGGAGCTGTGCTTCTCCTCCTCAAGTAAAAGATTGCAGGGAGGGAGTGGGATCTCGAAGTCTTCAAAGCCAGTGAAATCCATTGTTGAAAGAAAGTTTGAAGAAAATTGAAGAAAAAGAAAGAATGAAAGCAAATGAAAATGGAATTGAATCAGCCAATTTATAAGGAAAATGTGAAATCGCGGGTCTTTTTGCACCTCGCTCAAAATTCTCGTTTTAGATGACCACTGAGCCCCATAAATCATTTTTATGGGCCCCAGTGGGGGGCAATTGTGAATATTTGAATTTTGAGGCTCGGAAAGCCGACTGCAAAAGACCGAGCCAGACCGGTCGACCGCAGCAGAGTTCACCAAAAATATACCTTCATGGTACTTGAAATGTCCGGAGCGACGCAAGGATCACAGGTATGGTCTCGGAATAATTTTTGGAGGTCCGCAGCTCCCAAAAAATCAGTTTGAACGAAAAAATGTGGATTTCAGTGCAGTTTTGGGGTGAACCGCCGCCCACGGCGGTCCGACCGCCGTCCGTGTCCTTTCCCATTTTTCCGGCGACCACGGCGGTCCGACCACCGTCCAGCCCGAATTTCGCCTATAAAATGCTGCTAAACTTTCAAAAAAAGAGGTTGGACTTTTTCGGTTGGGCCTCATGATGTCGAATTCTTTTCACGCTTAAAAACTCTTATTGGACTTTTATTTGCAAGAATCTAACCTTGTGTGGCAGGGATTAAGAATCATATTTCAAGATCTAAGAAAATAAGACCTGGAACTTCGAAGTGGAAGGACCCTAAACAAGGTAGTATGATAATTCATCATTTGTCAATTCAAGCATATCATAAAGCATCCTATCTTCTTCTTAATTTCTTTTCAGTCAAAGACCTAATCCTTTTAAGTCTAAGGCCTAATTAACTAATCAATCAACACTTCGGCATGAAGCCGCGAATCAATTAACTTTTTGGCACGGAGCCTAAATTGTATCTTTTTGGTACAAAGTACCTAAATTTCACAATTAAAATTAATCTTTTGGCCAAAGGCCTAAATTGCACTATTTTGGTACAAAGTACCTAAATTTCACAAATTTGCACTAAGAGCTAAAATTAACAACTTTGGCAAAAAAGCCCGACAAATGCACGAAGCATACACACACACATGCATGAAGCATAATTTTCATCGCCTTTAAATAGGCTTTTCCGAACTACATGGGCTTTGATCTCTCATAAAAAACGAGAGTATGTAGGCATATTTGAGATTCACCTCAAATAACAAGTCCGCAATTTACTAACAATCTATTCTTCTTCCTTTCTGTGTTCCTTTTGGATTCATTTCTAAATTGGCAAATTAATCAAGTACATGACATAGTCCCCAAATCCTCCTTGGGTTCGTAGATTAGAAACCTTTACATTGGATGCATTAATTGGAGTCAAACAAGGGTTTTCTTAGTTTTTCCCTTTGAACAAAATAAACTGAGTGGCGACTCCCGACAACGAGTGAACTTTCATCCGAATCCTTTTCGAGTGGAAAATCGAGGTTCACAGGTGCCGACCTTATATTTCCCATGATGTAAGAAGGTGTCTATGAGGAACCTGACACTTTGGATTTATGCACTAGAGCATACAAAAATAACAAGTCATGTTGAGTAATCTTTTCATTTCCATCACTTCTTTGGTGGATAGTGTAAATGATGATTCTATATAGGAGCCAAAATAGGAGAGTTCTAAAGTGGATGCCTTTGATGACCTATTGTTGTACTCAGTCTCAATAGAAAGTTCACTCCAAAAAGAAGAAAAATTTTTCAAAGGAAGTCCTTATCCATATAAGAGAAAGCTCCATGGTTTTGGAATCTCCAAACTTCTCCAAATTCTTCTAAAGAGAAGGCAAAGTCTTGGTCAAAAAGCCTAAAGTAAACTCCATAAAATCCCATGAGTGCATTATGTTTTTCTTTACCGTTAGAGACTTTAGGAATTCCCTTATAAGACTGGGATAACCTAACTCATTTGGGAATGCAAAGTGCCTCCACCCAATCCTATCAAGGTAGCTATAGATTCCACCTTGGCTATTTAGGGCTAGGAGCATCCCTTCTGCAAGCATCTTAGTTGGTTCTAAGGTCTTTTTCTTAAGCATGCAATACATAGTTTTCTCTTCTTCTATTTTGTACTTGGGTTTATGAGGTTGAACACTCTTCATAGTAAAGTGTTTGGGTTTAGGTTGAGGTTGAGGTTCACTATTTTTAATTCCTTTTCCCTTGGTTGAATCTTTCTTTTTAGTAGTCTTCATTTTAGTGCCACAACCACAACCAAAGTAAAACACATAAGAAAATATAGATATGTAGAAGATAAAAAAGAAAAGTAGAAGATAGAATGTTGGTGAAGCTTAAAAAAACCTTCAAAAATTTCTTCTTGACGATCCAAAGATTGAAAGATTATTTAAAAATGTGTTTGTGAGTTTATAAAGATGTATTTTTATGTAAAAAGAGGTATTTATAGGTAAATTTTGAAAAAACTATCCATTTCTTACTATTTAGGGGTAAAATGGGCTAAAAGTTCCAATGTTAGGAAAATTTGTCAGTTACACATGTTGTGCGGTCGCTCAATAGGTTATGCGACCGCAAGCTCGGTCTAGCTATCTCTTGAAATAGTGTGTGCTAGCATAGGCTTGATAGTGTATAAAGGTCAAAAAAATTTGAAAAATTAAATTTGGGTGACCGTACGAGCTATTGTGGTCTCGCTCAAAAGAAATTTTGAAGGACGGGCTCAGGAGACACTTATTATTGAAGCTCATACACGGGAGACTCAAATGATGATGTGACCACTTGGGATTTTTGGGCGACTGCACAAATGAAACAAATAGGATTTTGATGTCTTTTCAAATGCACATGATCAAAATAGATTTTGGAAGGATCAAGGAATGTTCATACAAGGGATTTTCCATCAATCATGCCAATGTATTGTTTTATGAAATTCAATCTTTTCTCATGTAAAGGTTTTGTAAAAATATCAGCAAGTTGATTTTCGGTGTCAATGAATTCTAAGACTACATTATAATTTTTAAAATTATCCCCTTAAAAAATGATGTTTAGTGTCTATATGCTTTGACCTAGAATATTGAATGGGCTTCTTGGATAAGTTAATTGCACTTGTATTATCACACTTAATAGGAATGTTATCAAATTTTTTCCATAATCAAGCAATTGTTGTTTCATCCAAAGAACTTGTGTGCAACAAAAATATGCAGCAACATATTTGGCTTCCATGGTAGATAGAGCAACCGACACTTGTTTCTTGCTAAACTAAGAAACTAAACATTCACCAAGAAAGTGACATGCTCCGGTCATGCTTTTCCTATCTAGTAGGTTACCAATAAAATCCACATCCAAAAAACCTAATATATTAAATGATGTATTTCTAGGATACCATAGACCTAAATATAATGTACCATTCAAATATTTTAAAATTCTTTTAGTGGAATTTAAATACGATTCCCTAGGGCATGATTGAAATCTAGCATACAAACAAATACTATACATTATATCAGGTCTAAAGGCGGTTAAGTAAAGTAGTGATCCGATAATACCTCTATATTTCTTCTCATCTACTACCTTACCACTTTCATCTTTGTCAAGTTTTAAGGATATGCTCATTGGAGTTTTACTTGCTTTGCTACCATCCATTCCAAACTTCTTAAGAAGTTCCTTTGTATACTTGGATTGGCTAATAAAGATCCCATCCTTGCATTTCTTGATTTGTAGTCCAAGGAAGAATTTGAGTTCACCCATCATTCTCATTTCAAATTCCCTAGTCATACATGAAGCAAACTCATTGCACAAAGATTCATTAGTAGCTTCAAATATAATGTCATCAACATAAATTTGCATAATCAAGATGTTATGCATATTCTTTTTAACAAAAAGAGTTGTGTCAACTTTGCCTTTTGAAAAACCATTTTCCAGCAAGTAAGCAATAAGCCTGTCATACCTAGCTCTTGGAGCTTTTTTCAATCCATGTAGTGCTTTGTTAAGTTTGAAAACATGATTTTGAAAATTATAGTCTTCAAAATCGAGACGTTGTTCAACATAAACTTCCTCATTTATAAACCCATTTAGAAATGCACTTTTGACATCCATTTGAAAAGGTTTAAAATTCATGTGATAAGAATATGCAAGTAATATTCTTATATCTTCTAACCTAGCAATGGGAGAAAATGTCTCATCATAGTCAATGCCTTCCTCTTATTTATAGCCTGCCGGTACCAACCTAGACTTGTTTCTAGTAATGAGACCATTTTCATCTAGCATATTCATATATATCCATTTACATCCTATAATTGGATGATCTTTAGGTTTAGGAACAAATTCCCATACTTTGTTTCTCTTAAGTTGGTTTAGTTCATCTTGCATATCAATCACCCAATACTCATCACTAAGAGCCTCCTC
Source organism: Garcia nutans (assembly GCA_947685225.1). Classification (NCBI taxonomy): domain Eukaryota; kingdom Viridiplantae; phylum Streptophyta; class Magnoliopsida; order Malpighiales; family Euphorbiaceae; genus Garcia; species Garcia nutans. Next base: position 4,600,984 of record CANTUV010000003.1, on the reverse strand, counting down.
AATAATCCTTGGCTCAATTTGAGAAACAAAGACAATATTAGCATCTAAGTGTTTATGTTTAGATCTAGTAGTTACTCCTTTTGATGTGTCACCAATGACAAGTTCTTTTGGATAATCCTTCTTGAATTGTCAATCTTTGGGTAGTTCTTGAGACTCTTCTTCGAGTTCCATTCTTGTCATAATTTCATTGTCATTGTCCCTTGGAACATTGTTTGTTTCTTGTTCTTCAAATGTACTTAAAAAATCATCAAGAGTACTACCTTTCCTTTGATCAAGTTTAGAGTATTCATCAAAAATAACATGCATTGATTCTTCAACTACTAGTGTTCTCTTATTAAATACTCTATATGCTTTGCTAGAAGATGAATATCCTAAAAATAAGCCTTTATCTGATTTGGATGAGAATTTTCCAAGATTGTCCTTGGTATTCAATATAAAGCACTTGCATCCAAACACTCTAAGGTATGAAATTTTATATTTTCTACCATTCCAAAGCTCATAAGAAGTTTTGTTTATCAAATATCCTTTGTAGACACGATTTGAAATATAACATGTGGTATTAATGTCCTCCGCCCAAAAGTAAGATGGTAAATCATATTCATTGAGCATTGTCCTAGCTATTTAAACCAATGTTCTATTTTTCTTTTCAACCACACCATTTTGTTATGGTGTTCTAAGAGCCAAAAAGTTATGTGAAATACCAAACTCATTAAAAATGTAACACCTTTATACGCTATATACGTATAATACATAGACCCAGTATGTGTAAAATACGCATATATGGTATAAAAATGTCACAATCCAGTTTCATAAAAAAATTTTCTTTACCAAATTAAATTTTCAAATACTTTGAAATGTATATTTAAATAATAAATAAAATATTCTTTAGAGATTATAAGTTCCAAAATAAGCATTTTACATAAAAATCTCTGGAAAAAATTTACTAGAGTTTTGTCTGTAATCTGGATAATCCCAAAATTCAATAAACTCAACCTGCATAAAATAAACACTCCCAATAAAATCAAATCATCATTTTACCAATACTTCTCAATTTCTCCATATTTTCTCAAAACATTTATACATAGATATATATATATATATCAACAACTCATATAGAATCCCATTTTAAACAAATTATCCAAAATATTCTTTAAAATTTACAATATATAATTCAAAAATATAACATATTATACATAATATCAAAATATACTATAATATCAAATATGTACATGCTGGCTAATGGCTCTCAACTTGATGTATTCAAAAACTCTTCAAGCTTAATAAATACAAGCCTAGACCCTACCAGGTCTAGTAGAACTCTCCGGCTCTACCGAATCACATATGTCACTTGGCTGATGAATTACAATAGCACTGAGCTAAAAGCTTAGCAGTACAAACTTTGATAATAATAAAACTATAAAGTAATGCCAATGCAAAAAGCTTATGTATATCATGACACCATATGCCATATCATTTCATTTTAAATATCTTTTTTAATCATTTTACATTTCACATAAACAAACACAAACATGGGCCCAAATAATCTAGTATATTATTTAAATCTCAGAGTTAATATTTTCGTCCATATTGACACCTAGTGTCTAGCCCGAAGGCAAGTAACGCCCAGCGTCTAGCTCGAAAGCAATTCATAGTGATGCCCAGCATCTAGCCCGAAGGCAAGTGACGTCCAACGTCTAGCCGAAGTCAAATCAAATAATGCTCAAAAGCTAGCCTCGAAGGCAAATAATGAGGATAACCTCATAGGCATGCCGCCAAATATAGAACTCCGAAAATTGAATAACATACTAGTCACACAATTATTACATATATTTCATTATCAATCTCTTTCTCATTTTCTCATAATTCATTAGCCACATTGCCCCTTTTCCTATTATCAATTAAGCACATTGCCTCATTTTCTCATTATCAATTAGGCACATTGCCTCATTTACTCATTTTTCATCATTTTATCAATGTCAATTCATTTCATTTCATCATATCTCATTATATCATCACAAGTTATCACATACCACATTAATATCACGTTACCTAAACACTTTGGGCTATTTTCACATTATTCACATAATTCACATTTTATGCAATTTAGCCATTAACAATGGCTATTCACAATGCCTTTAATGCATACATAACGAATCACATGTCATAGCACATTGTTCACGAATGATCAATTTATCAAGTTGCTAACACATTTTCTAAACAAAATATGTTAAGCCCAATGTAATGCAACATATCCAATTTTACCCAAAGTTTGTACTTACCTCTAAAAGCTTTCAAATGCGAGCTCAAAACTCTCACCAAAATTCTCTTCCAAGTTGCCCTTAAATACTAGGGTTGGGCAAACCAATTCTCCTTAATGCCTAAACACAATGTGATCAAATATAATTGTTTAGTATCACATTCCAAGGCATTCTCAACATCAAGCCTTAATTAAACAACACTCCTACAAAATTTTCAAAATTAAGTCTTTCCTTACTTTAACTTGGCAAATCCATATTAACCCATTAAATTAGTATTTTTAGTTTATTTATATCATTACAAACATATTTTAACATGTTTAAACCAATTACATTAATTAAACACATGTTTATGTTCAAGACCCTAAAATGGCATAACCTTCACCATTGAAGGTTCTCCATTCCAACTCAATCCAATTATCATTTCAATCTTATTTCCATCACTTATATCATTAAAGAACATGATTTAAGCATTAAAATCAAATCATTAATCATTCTTTGAAAATTCACTTTGCAAAAACCCTAAATCAATACTACCTCATCCAATCTCTATCCAAACTTAACTAAATCCATCATTTGACTTTAAAATCCTTGTTTATGCATCAAAATAATACATTTAGAACCAAATTGCACAATTAAATCACATGAATTCAAAAATCCAAAATTTCCATAACCCTAAATTCTCTCTCTTTACCAAACTTCACTCAAACTTACTCTTTTCTTCCATCTAACTTGAAAATCATTAAATACTAGTCAAATAGCATGGTACATACCCATTCAAGCTATTAAATCATACTTATATAAAAACTCAAACTTCACATACTCATAATTTCCATGAAAACCCAAAAATTAGGATAAGAAGCTTACTAATTTGTTAGAAAACCACCAAAATTTCTCTTGGTTCTTGAAAATCCTTGCAAAATTAGTTGTTTAAATGAAGCAAAAATCACTTTTGCTCACCCATGGAAAATCACCTAAGAGAGAAAGAAGAAGAAGAAAGAAATTCTTTTCAATTTTTGATTTTTCTCTTTCCTTCATTTAAGACGACATATATATATATATATATATATTTATGTTATTTTAATTAATTAATTATTTATTTATTTTAAAAATACCAAGTTTGATCTTTCATTCAAAAATATTTTCTTTTTAAATTATTTTATTAATTTTTAAATTTTATAAAGTATATATACTAATTTACCCCTTCTTTACTATTTATATTTTTGTCTTTTTAATTTTTTTCTTCTTTAATTTCTAGCCTTATATATAAATATTTATTTAATTAATTAATTATTAATAAATATATTTAATCTTCCACCACCCAAAAATAAATTAATATTAAATTATTTTTATTTACTTATTTTAATTAATTAATTAATAATTAAAAAATATCACACTTTTCCATCATCTTTCACTATCTAATATTATTTTATTATTATTATTTTCATCATTCACTTTTCTAATACCAAACTATATCTCACATATATGTATTGTATATTTTATGTATATGTATATATCTTATATATGTTACTTATATTTCACATATACCATTATGTACATATTTATGTAATATATATTCTATGTATATGTAATATATATTTAATGAATTTAATTGTCCATATGCACAAATAATGTGTATTCTATATACACATCAAATATACCTCATATGTGTATTAAATATATTAAGTATGTAATATATATATCCAACATATACAATTAATATACCATTTGTATATGTTATATATACACTAGGTATATATATTGGGTATATATAACTTTTATATATCCAAATATTTATTTAATTTCTCCAAAATCACAAATATGACAATTCTCTTCCTCTTAAATAGTTTCATCTTCGAAATTATCTAGTACGGTAATAAACCATCTAAATTAAAACATAATCTTAAAATCTCATATGAAATTAATCATCTCATTAAATCATTATTTCATCAAATTACATAATTTTTACTCTCTCCCTTAGGGTCATTCTCAATTACCTTTTTACAATTTCATAACTCATCATTATATTGTTTATTTACTCAAACAGTCACAATAGATTATCATATCATTAATCGAATTGTCATTGGACAAAATTAGTTCATCTCTTTAATATATATACACCACGCATCTATTAAACTCAAGATATTTGATCACTTCATTATCTTAAAAATATACTCTCATAACCTTAAATTCAAATATTAATAACTTATATCTTAACACTGACTATTCTATCATCATATTTATTTTCAAAATTGTATCGCTGTTTAATTACCACATTACTTATATTTACAAATAGTTATTTATAAAAACCACAAATGATAACAACTCCCAATTCGAACTAATAAGTCTTAACACAATAATTTTACACATTTTCACTTTGATCCTACTCTTTATACAATTACCACTTATTAATTTAATATCACCATTATACAACAACAAAATCTTATTTCCTTATTAAGATTCATTCCAATTATACTATAACTAACATTTTTCTCTTATAATTATTTGCAACTAATATAACTTTGCTCCTTTCATATGCATGTACATATCAGAACGTTATATTATGCACATTGATATCTTTCATATTCTTAATATAACTACATACATTGAATTTCAATAATTACTTGTAAACTTATTACATTTTAGATCAATTGATCTAACTATCACAATATGACTATCACAGCCTTATTCTATTCTGACCAACCTTTAGCCTATTTTAAATTCATCAATTTATTTCAATTCATGACATAATTATATTATGTCAAATTTATTCTCAAATCTCAATTCTCTTTGAATTCATCATTACAGATAATATTCATTTCCCCAGTCTCATTCACTTTAAACTTCATTTTCATCAAATTATTCATTTTATACCATTTTCAAACACATTCAATATAACTCTTACTCACATTTCATAATTCCTCTCATTTATCATTTTCTCACATTTTTTATAGTTACCATATTTACAAAAATTACTTTTCTTACACATTATTTATAGCTCATCATATTTTCATAATTTTCTTCTGTTTCCATACTATCTATGGTCATAAATAAATTTCTACATAAGGATATGAGTCCAACTATACCAACTACAAATCTTGCTTGTATCTCATTAAACAAAAACTATCAATATCACTAAATGTATTTTACAGTTGTATAATCTTAAGCCCACACCTGTGGGTTACAAATAAATACCGCATTCACTATAATTCTTTCTCAAATAGCTCTTTCTCAATGGTCACACATCCATGGCATTTCAAAATCACATATTAGTTCTTTAAACTCTTACTACATGAAGAGTTAACGCGTATCAATTATGTTTTAAGACAAGTTACCCTTATCCACTTATTTTTATTAGCCTAAACGCATGATGCAGTAACATTATCATCAACAACACACACATATATATATATATATATACTAATTTTATAAAATTATTCAACAAAAACTCCCTTTCCAATTTTAAAATACATTTACTAATAATTACCAATTATATCTCAACTTATTCAATAATTTTTTTTTACCAATTTCTCTTTCTTAAATCAAATAAGTAATTATATAGGGTTACAAACATACCATAATACTTCAATAACAATTTTTCACATCTTTAAGTTATCAACTCAATACTTGATCACTTTCACATTACATCAAATTGTCACAATTTCTAGGTGATCAACCTTATCATGATCACCTTCATCTCACAAATTCATATTATTTCACATTTTAAATATTTCTCATATTTTTAAATCATCCACATACATATCCATAAGTCACATTCATAATATGACTTACTTTCCATATTTTCTTACATATCACATTAGTGTCCATATTGAAAAATTCGCCACACATATCATATACGTGTATACACACAATCACACAATTATACTTAATTTTTTTTATAAGTTAAACATTTATCACATTTTATAAAATATTATCATTTCTCATTATTATATAATAAATAAATTATCCTCATTTATCATTTTTTACATAAATATTAGTCACATTTTCAATGTGACTTCTCTCTCACATTTTCTATACACTTACCATGCTCTTCATATATATTTTCACTTTCTTAATCATTTCTCTTTATTTCATATCCATTATCTATACTATCAACCATATTACACATTACATGATACTTTCATTAATAATATTACTCATTCAAAATTACTCTCATGCTTATTAAATATTAAACTATTAATATCTAAACAATCTTCATTGAAATTCTCTTACAACTCTAAATTTTCAACTTACTACTTTACTTAAACTTCATTTTATTAATCTCATTTTCAAGAGATAACTTTATAAACATTATTTATATATTAATATAACATCAAAACACATCACATTCACAATTATAGAAACCCATTTCAAAAATTCAAAATTCATATAATGCAACCAACAACATGAACCTCACCAAATCTCATCCATGTCACATTCCCAATCTTAAGATCATAACGTTTACTTTTAAAAAACACTTATTCATTTCATTTCACTAATTAATATCATCCATTTAGATATCCTAATTCTACATACTCAAACCCTAAATCATGTATCTTTTTTTCATAATAAACAATTCACTATCACATACCATTTCTCTCTTTGATATTTTTTAATTATGAACTCTTTGTTCTAAATTATTAAAAACTCCATATTCCATCTTCATACTTTTACCAGTTTGTATATAAATTTTCATAATTTTTCTCATTCATTTGTCTCATGAAATTAATTTATTACTCACTTACACAATTTTGTATGACTTCCTCAGTTTCATGTCAATCTCAATTTCAATTTTTATATTCCTTACCAATTTTTTATAAAAGCTTGTAAAATTTTATCCATGTGCACTTGGCACATATATGGACTTATATTTAAAATTTTAGATTTTTCCAAGCTAATTTACTATATTTAAAAATTAAATCTTTCAAACTCATAGAATCTATCTTTTTAATAATTCCTCTAGAAGCACGCGGTTATCTATTTTTTTCAGGTATCAAACCTTAATAAAAAATTCATGTAATTTTAATCTTATGTTCTAGGAATACATATAATATTTTATGTAAATTTTCAGATTTTTCTTGGTTGGTTTTCCATAGCTTTTAAATATGTTTCTTAATTTCTACAGATTCTAAGTTGCTGCAACTGTTCCAACTACTTGTGTTCTTCTATTTTTCTTAATTAGAAATCTATATTTAAAAATTAGGAATTTTTATTCATTGGATTCTAACATATAGAATAACTTTTCATTAAATTTTTAAACTTATCCAACATTCCTAGATTTATCCAAAAATTCGAACAATATCACGTTGCAGCACACATATAAAATTTTTTATAACTATCATGCCCATTTCTCAAACTTTTTTATTTCACATCTTAAATCGTTTCCTAGATTATTTTTCTTAATTTCACTTATTCATCAATTAAATAAAATATGAATCTTAATTTTAAATAAAAGTTCCAAAAATTCTTAATCCATAAACTCCAAAATGACGCTTCTACTATGCCACTCTGATCTATATAACCTAGACACCATCTCAACTCATATCTGTTATGTCGAACGGACATTGCCACATCAGGGATCAAATAAATTGCCAGTGCCAATGCATGTATCACAATTGAAAACTATATTTTTAAATCTCAATTTTCTCTCTCTAACAACCTACCTAGGTCGAGAACCTTAAACCTAGGCTCTGATACCAAAATAAATATAACACCTATATACCTTATATACGTATAATATATACACCAGTATGTGTGAAATATGCATATACAGTATAAAAATATCACAATCCGATTTCATAAAAAATTATTTACCAAAATTAAAATCTCAAATACTTTGAAATGTATATTTAAATAATAAATAAAATATTCTTTATAGATTATAAATTCCAAAATAAGCATTTTACATTAAAATCTCTGGAAAAAATTTGCCAGAGTTTTATCTGTAATTTGGACAATTCCAAAATTCAATAAACTCAACCTGCATAAAACAAACACTCCCAATAAAATCAAATCACCATTTCACCAATACTTCTCAATTTCTCCATATTTTCTCAAAACATTTATACATATATATATATATCAATAACACATATAGAATCCAATTTTAAACAAATTATCCAAAATATTCTATACAATTTACAATATATACTTCAAAAATATAACATAAAATATTCTCCGGCTCTACCGGATTGCCCATGTATAGCCTGAAGGCAATTTATAGTGATGCCCAGCATCTAGCCCAAAGGCAAGTAACGTCCAACATCTAGCCTGAAGGAAAATTAAATAATTACTCAAAAGCTAGCCCCGAAGGCAAATAATGAGGATAACCTCATAGGCATGCCACCAAACACAAAACTCTAAAAATCGAATAAAATACTAGTCAAACAATTATTATATATATTTCATTAACAATCTCTTTCTCATTTTCTCATAATTCATTAAGTACATTGCCCCTTTTCTTATTATTAATTAGACACATTGCCTCACTTTCTCATTATCAATTAGGCACATTGCTTCATTTACTCATTTTTCATCATGTGAGAAGGGATGTTAGCCACCACTCGTGGAATTGTTTTTATGACTTCGGTACTGTTAGGCTCAAGGCCTTAGAGAACACGGGCCTAAACCCAAAGAAAATGGAGTTGCTACCCGGATGGGCTGGGAAAAAGAATGGAGTGGATGACTCAATTCCTAAGGAATCCCCAACCCCTACTAGGCTCGAAAAGTTGGGTACGTGTGGGGAAGGTGAGAATGACCCAGCACCCCCATAATGCCTAGTTCATTAGAACCGGCCTCCTTTTCAGGTCTTAATATTATAAAATTCTTAAATATAATGATATTATCTATATTACATGCAATCATAAGAATAAATAAATACTTTATTAAAAATCATAGCAATGTCCAAACAAAATAAATAAGTGAACACCCATCCAAGGATGGAAACATCCCCTTACATCGTCCAATGTCCAAAACTAAATAGGACACCCACCAAAAGGTGGAAACGTATCCTTTACATTAATCCCAAAATATGAAAATAATTTAAATTACATGAAGCTTAATTAATGAGGTATCCACAATGTGGAAACATACCTCTTACATAATGAAAAATAAAATAAACCAATAAAAGATATTCAACCATTCATCATGAAAGTAAGCCATTCATTATAAGTCAAATAAAGATCAAGAAATGAAGATAAAGCAGGATTCAAATAGCAATTAAAGACTAAATATACAAGCTAGGGTTTTATGAATTATGGTTTAGGAAATTAATTTCATTTTATTAATTTATTTTTGAAAAATAGAATTAATTAGGGTTTAGGGCTCATACCATGCAATTAGGGTTTAGGAAGAAATAAATTAGTGTTTTGGAATTTATAAGAACAATTATCAAAGCTTTGAAGTTGGAATAAACAAGCTACAGTTAAAAAATATTTGAGAAAAATTAAGTGACATCACAAAAACTTTTGACAAAACTATTAGCATGCTAACTAAATAATCATGTATTTGGAAGAGGTTATGTTAATAGGCTGCTGGATTCAATTTTAAATAAAGATCATGCATGTTCCATATTAAAACTATCAAAAGCATGTTATAATGAATTGATTAAGAAAATATCGTCATTTGCTACCTCCACCACAATTGCACCATTGGAATTCTGGGAGAGCTTGATCAAGACAACACAGCCTTGTTGCCTTGTGAATTGTAGTGTTCTTTTTATTTTTGGTTGCTTAGGGTTGCTTCAAAGTTCAAAAATCTGATAATAATTCTTGAGTAATTTTTGTCGTCCTCGTTTTTGTGTTTAAAACTACTATTTATAAGAATTTAAAAGAAAACCTAATATGTTAAGAAAATTAAAAAATGTTTAGGAAATTAATTGAAGTTTTTGAGTAAAATAGAGTTTTGGCAAAAATCGGCCAATGCGCTAGCACAGGCTGCTGGGATGCGAGCAACGAGGCTGGGCTGCTGGGACGCTAACAATGGGCGAGCGAGCAACGAGGATGGGCAAGGCACTGCCCAATTCACCACAGGTTAAACCTGTGGCTAATTGGCCCAAGCCAATTCGTTGCAGGCCCTTTCGGCCTTTGGCAAACTGGCTTGTCCCGTGCCGCTCACCGATTGGTCCATCTGAATTTTTATTTTTTTATTATATATATATATATATTAAAAATAAATATTAAAATAAATAATAAATAATAAATGCTAAAATAAATAATAAATACCAAAAAAGTTATTTTAGACTTATTTTAAAATATTAGACTGGACTCGGTCAAAAATTAAGAGTCTACAGTTTGCCCCCTACTTGAACAATCCGATACTTTCAGTAGAAGAGAGTAAAAAGCAACATGACTTTGAGCAGATTTTGGATGAGGATGGATTCTCGACCCAAGATTGACAATGGTTTGGGTACTCGATCCGAGACTATATTTGGATGCTCAATCCTAAATTGAATTTGGGTGCTCGATCTAAAACTAAATTTGGGTGCTCGACCCGAGATAAGAGTTGGGTGCTCGACCCGATATGAGTTTGGGACTCAAAAGTGATTTGGGTTCTGGATCCTGTAGTGAGTTCTGGACTCAAAAATGATTTGGGTTTTGGGCCCGGTGCTGAGTTTTGAACTCAAAAATAATTTGGGTTTTGGACCCGATGGTGAGTTCTAGACTAAAAAATGATTTGGGTTCTGGTTCCGGTGGTGAGTTCTGAACTAAAAAATGATTTGGGTTCTAGACCCAGGGTGAGTTATGGATTAAAAAATAATTTGATTTCTGGACCCGGGGTGAGTTCTGGACTAAAAAATAATTTATATTCTGGATCTGGGGTGAGTTCTGGACTCAAAAATAATTTGAATTCTGAACTCGGGATAAGTTTTGGACTAAAAAATGATTTGAGTTCTGGGCCCGGTGGTTGCAAAAGATAATTGTAGTTAATAAGGTATTAAAAAACTGCAAAAATTTTAGCTATTTTTTACCATACCAATATTCCCTTACCCCCTGTGTGAAAAAATATTTTTTTTAAAGTATTAAGAATATTTTTAGACACGCAAATAGTTGAATAATTGAATTTACTATTTAGACACTGTTCATCATTATTTGCTCACTATTTACTAATAGTAAATACACTTTTTTTCAGGGGCATTTACTATTTTCCTTTTTCTTTTTGTCTTTTCCGTTTCCATTTGCCTATATAAAGGCTCAGCTTACCAACATTTCTCATTCACTTTTCATTACTTACATTACAAACACAGAGAGCTTAAGATTGAGCAGAGAGAATAGAGAGTTTAGCCATCAAATGGCAGGAAGGCATGCTTCAAGATCCAAACCTCGATCTAATGCTGAGTTGCTAGAATTTATTCGACAACATGAACGTAGAACTATCAATCCACTAGCTGGAATGCAACTTCATCGTAGTTCTAGTCTAAAGACTGAGGTAACACTGCAACTTTAGCAGTACAAATATTTATCATTTTATTTTATTATTATTATTTATCATTTTTATTTTTTTTTATTTTTATTTTTTTTATTATTATATATTTTTTAGTTATAATTTAGTATATTAGCGAATGAATAGTATAAAATATTCCAATGCTAAAAATTAAAAATTAAAATAAATAAACACAGTAATGAGTGATTTAATACTTTGGAACAATAGTAGTTGAGAGATGATATACTTACCTTGTATTGGCTTACCTTGTTCGGTGTTAGCGTGATCATTGCATTGTCCGGGGCAGAGGGTGTGTCTATAAAGCCCGGTAATGGTATGACGTAGCACCTTCTCAGGTAAAATGGATCACTTGAGAGTGCAGTTTTGAAAGCTTTATTCTACCATTACCATTCGAGGAATGTCCAATAGACTATAGTGTAGTTCAAGCATTATCGGAGAGGTGGATGGACATGACCCATACTTTCCACATACCTTTAGGAGAAATGACTATTGGCCCAGTTAATTTTTCAGCCATAATTGGCATCTGGTACTATTGCCTTCTAGTTCCTCTTACCAACGATATCCTGACACACAAAAAAATTCAACAGTTAATCGGTACGGAACCATCACTAAAAGAGCCCTTCAAGATAAAAATTGAGCTGATTTAGAGTATTGGATGAGCTATGATGGACGGATTCGTATAGAAACAACCAAACAATATGCTCGGGGATTTTTGCTGTATTTGCTTGGGTCGACCATTTTATGTAGCACCGAATTTGACATCCATTTGTCGGTATTGAAGGCCCTTGTTGAAATGGATATGGTACCACTTTACGGCTGGGGTGAATTTGGCCTTGCTTGTCTCTATCATGGCCTAGATAAGATTTATAGGAATACGAAGTCTTTCATTGGCTTCATGGTGATTGTCAAGGTACTATCTCCTGCCATTGTTAATTCAACTCATATATTCATATGAATTTGATTTCCATTGTTATTACAGGTACAGGCTTATGAGCACAATCTCGTGAGGGTGCCTGATATTTCTCAAGAGATAGTCGGATATCCAAGGTTAGGTTTTTGGTTGTCCACTCTCACTATAGTTCTTGGCTCTCATCATTTGCACACCCAGCATTATCACTTGAGTTGCCTAACTTAGGACCAGGTAAAATAGTATTAGCATGGTTTATAGTTTATGTAAAAAGTTTACTTACCTTTGGTCATCCTGTAGGTCAACTTGGCTTGGTGGAAAGTTGAAGAGTGGGCAAATTGGGCTCCTTTTATGAATGTTGCACTGCATTACCAGTACTCCCACCGAATCATTACTAGTCTTGTGCCTAGTGGCTGATTTCTTAGGAAAAGGGTGTATGATTGGTTCCTTGATCCTGAGCAGCGGAGCGTCCCGATGAACTGTCCAATGTATACTTTAAATATTACATCAATGCCAAAGAATTCATGGCGGTTAGCTCGAAATGGCTATGATATTGAAGATTATCTTTGTGTACCGAGTGTCATTCACACAATTCATTTGAACACAACTCTTAAACTTTGATGTGTCTCTAGTTGGCATTCGAGGATTTCCCGAGGAGGAAGAAGGAAATGATGAGGAAACCAGTGATGAAGAGGAGGAGAGAGAATCTATCTCTTATTCCAAGGCTGGAACCTCTCAGGTAAATACATGTCATTCTATCATTACAATTGCTTCCTTTTCAACTTATTTTAATTGTTCTCATGATTATTCTAGGCTACCAGCTCATTTGATCATGAGGCTAGACCTTCTTCTGTTGTCCCTCCATTTGCTCCTTCTCATCAACTGGAAGTGCCATCTCATCCACAAGGCTCTGATACGAGTTACCTGGTGGGTCACCCTGTTCCATGATGATTTATGCTAGATATGTATGCATGATTATGCATGCTCTTACCCTTTTATTTTTTGACTCACAGCAGATGCTTAAGGAGCAAAAGAAGAAACTGCAAGAGGAGTTATCGAAAGATTGTATCATCAGTCGAAGACAAACTTCTGAGACTTTTGCTTCCAGGGAATGAGGAATCCTAGTGCTTCATCTTCTAGGGGGCCCCAAATTGATGACCATGAGATTCCTTCATCTACTCCAGATGATTACTGTTGTAGGCCTAAATTCCAGGGTAATAGAGGTTCAGGTGCTCCTTGTAGACCCTTAATTTTTTTCCCAGTCTGATCCATAATTTTTTATATAGTCCAAAATAATTTTTGTGGTATTTTAATTAAATAACATTTATTTTAGTATTTATTATTTATAATTTTTAATAAAAATAAAAATGGCAAAGTTAATAAAATAAAATATATATATAATAAAAAATAAAAATAAAAATAAAAATCGGCGATGAAAAAATCATCGACGAAAAAATTCGTCGCCGAATGTTTAATTGGCCAGGCCAATTCACCCACAGGAATTTCCTATGACGAATTGGCCCCAAGCCAATTCGCCGCAGACCAGCACCCCTCGCAAATCCTTGTAGTTTCGCCAGCAATTTTTTTGCCAGCGCAATTTTCCAATGCAGTTTTTCTAAAACCAAATTCTATTTGGTTTTGGTTTTGGTTTCTTTTCCTAATTAATTTTAGTTTCCTTAAACAATTAGAATTAGGTTTATGATTTTTCCTATAAATAACACTTTAAAACTCAGAATTAAGGGGGATGGAAAAATTAGACTTTTGATTGGGATCAAAAATTTGTGTTACTAAGCTAGACTTGGGACGTCAGATTTGAGAGAAGCAAGAAACGAAAAAAAAAAAAAAGCTAGCAACAAGAAGCAATCAATCCATCAAAGGCAGCAACCTTGCATTTGTATTTGTTCATCCAGAAATCAAATTGTGGAGGAACCAATGAACGGAGGTTTGATTGTAAATCTTTGATTTGATGATTATTTACAATGTTTCCATTGTTTGTTTTCTAAGTAACTTAAATCATAAACTTGGTAATATGTTCATCCAGTAACCTTAATCAGTGATCAAACCTTAAAAACCCTACACTACTCTTCTGTTTCCAAAAATCTTAAAAACCCTAAACTACTCTTCTGCTTCCAAAAATCTTAAAAACCCTAAATTACTCTTTTGTTTCCAAAAACCTTAAAAACCCTAAAGGGTTTCTTTTGTTTCCAAAAGCTTTAAAACCTTAAATTGTTTTTACCAACTATTTTCATCTACACCATAACTTTTTGTCCAAAATCTCCAAATGTTTTCTTAAATCCCCAAACCCTAGTTCTTTTTACGTTTTCTAAAAATCATAATTATTTTATAAAACTCTAAACTGTTTTCTTAAATCCTAAAACCAAATATGTTTTCTAAAATACCAAAAACCCTAACTTTCTCGAAAAACCAAAATAGTAAACCCTAAGTTCTCCTAAACCATAATTTAGTGAACTTAAAACCCAAACTAGTTAATCTAAACCCTAAAGCCATAATCTAATAAAACTAAAATCACAATCCAGTAACCATGAATTATAAACCCTAATGTCTTAAGATTCCAAAACCCTAATTTCATAATTTTACCCTTAAACCCTAATTTGATTAACCAAAAAACCTTACTACTTTCTTAAATTCATAAAACCCTAACACATTCCAATTTTCCAAAACCTTTACAGTAGCCTAAACAAATAACAATAATAATACTAAAATTCCAAACCCCTAAATGTTAACTAAAGAACTTTAAATAGAAACAGTAAAACCTAATTTGTATCTTTACTTGCCTTATTTAATTTTAGATTTGATTATATAGTTTATTGTATGCTTTGATGGTTGATTTATTCAATTTCAATGCTTGATTTGTTTAAGTTACCATGGATGAATATTTTCTTTATTGTTATTATTATTATTTGTTTGTTTTAGTATTAAAATTGTAAGAGGTATGTTTCCATTTTGTGGATACCTCATTAGCTAAGTATTATGTAATTTAAATAGCTTTTGTATTTTAGACCAATGTAAGGGACATGTTTCCACTTTTCGGTGGGTGTCTCATTTAGTTTAGACATGAACGATGTAAGGACATGTTTCCATCCTTGAATGGGTGTCCATTTATTTGCTTTGTTTGGACATTGCTTTGATTTTAATATAATGATGCTTTATTTTAATTGTTGCATGTAATATGCATAATATTGTTATACTTAAGAATTTTATAATATTAAGACCTGCAAAGGAGGCCGGTTCTAAAGAACCGGGCATTGTGGGGGTGCTGGGCCATTTCTCACCTTCCCCACACGTACCCAACTTTCAGAACCCATTAGGGGGTTGGGGATTCCTTAGGAATCGAGTCATCTACCCCTTTCTTTTTTCCGGCCTATCCCAGTGGCGACTCCATTTTTTCCTGGGCTTAGATCTGTGTTCTCTAAGGCCCCGAGCCTAAACAGTGTCGAAGTCGGAAGAACCATTCCACCAGGAGTGAGGGCAAAAATCCCCGCTCACAGTGGCGACTCCACTGGGGATAAGAGAAGTTGATTCCGTTGGTCTTTATATTATTCTATTCTTTCTTATAATATTATCCATAGCATCATATTAGATTGCATCATGTGCATGAGTTAGGATGCCCATGTTACCTGTGTTGTGTTATGTAAGGGATACCATACTTTCACTCAAGCTATGGAGATCGAGCATTGCATAACCACTCATAGCCTTGTACCATTTGGTATATACTTGTTATGGGAACCTAAGCCTTTTAACCCAAAGACTAAAGCTCATGTAATTGGCCTAGTTGCTTTCCTTAGGTTTTACTCCAAATGCTTGTTGTTTGACTATGGTTAATTTGTCTTGGCTTAAATCATGGCTTATTTGGTTTATTCTTTTTTCTAATATGACCTAATTACATTGTGAGCTCAAATAAATTTTTCTTTAGACCAAAGCAATTTTCAAAAATTTTCAAAATGGTCTTTGGATATAAAACTTTTCCATAAACAAATTCTTTTCTTATGACTCAAATACAAAGCCCAAAATCCATTTTTTCTAAAATCTTTTTACAATGTGCTTAGAAACAAAATTATTTTCATCCAACCTTTTCTTACAAAGAGCTTGCAAATTATTTAGGTCAATTACTAAATATCAAGAATCAATTGTGAGCCTAGTTTATACTAAGAGTTATTAATCATGGGCTTATTTTTGGCATGTTACTTTTTCAAGTGAGAAATCTATTTATAATAAACCTCTTAATTTAGTCTTAATCCAATATAGCATAAAAAGCTACTTTAGTTGGTTGAATGGATTAAAACCTAATTAATCAAAATTATCATGAACTGATTTCCATTTTTGAAAATATAACTATTGGTTGAAATGTCCAAGGAAAATATTTGAAAATAAGATACCCCATATTGGTACTTTGTTAACCATATACCTAGGAAAAGAGACTCGCCATTCATGTGTGGATGTTATAAGGTTGGAAGGAACGTCCTATTTATCCTTATCTTTGTCTATTATTTGTGCATACATGCATACATACATTTGCATCACATATCATTAATCCCTTCTGGCTCATAGCCCTGAAGAACGACAATTCAAGAGCATACAACAATACCATCTACAACATTGATTTTGATTCAAGTACTTCATTGGAAGGATGGATGGAAACCAGCTAAGGGACATAGTCGATGAAGTTGTCAAAGCTAGGATGGCTGAGCTATGAGATCAATTGGTTGAAATTATGAGGACCCATTTGATTCAAATTCTAGGGATCATCAACAATGCTAATGAGGCATCTCCTATTGACATAAGAAAGAAGGGAAAGGCAGCATCAATGGGAAACATTTTCACTAATAGAGATTAGAATGAAAAATGAGAGATCAATCCCTATTCTATAAGATCAACCGAAGCATGTGCTATCTAAGTGGAGAAATAAGGGCGCTATCACCCTAGTGGGCAAATTCAAAGGGAAAGAGGAGGTGTTGAGAAAAATGCAACAACTGAGCCAACAAAGAAGTGTAAATTTTAAGACTTAAGGGAGCCTTTGTCAAAGATGTTAGAAAATCTAATGAAAATGGATTTGCTACAACCATTGGCACCTCGGCCTCTACATAAGCCTTTACTACCAAATTTTGATGCCAAGGTCTTCTATCAATTCCATAAAATGCAAGGGCATGAGACAGATAAATGTGTTTGATTAAGTCACAAAATCCAAGATTTGAATGGCAGTGGGAAGCTGCCTCAGCCTGATAAGCCCAACACTAAGAATAATCCTCTGCCTAAATTTGGAAGGGCACCATCGCTTACAACCTTCATGAAGAGTTTTATCTTGTCATCTTGTCATGATATGGATAGAGAAGCTGCTAAATATGATGTGCTACTAAGCAAGCTTGGGCTAACTGTGGATGATGAAGCAATGACCCTTAATGATGGAAAAAATCCTTGCCCCTGAGATGTCTAAATAAATCTTCAACTCCAACTCAACGAACTTTCCTTAGCTTGGAGTGTTGCTCTATTTATTTTGCTTTCTTTAATATTTAATTGGAATAATTATGTTTTTTTAAATTAAGATTATTTGAATAAATTACTTTCATCAAAATTTTTGTTGGTCTTTATTCATTTTGGTGCTCAACCAATGACGAAACTAGCTTGATATTCATAAATTAATGTATCTAGGCATAAGGGAATTGCTCTATAGCATTGAGTTGTGTATGCTTACTTAGAGAGGGCTCCTGCATAATTACCTTTGTCTAGGTCCTAGTCAGTCTTAGAGCATGCTTTGACAAACTTTCGAGGTGAAATTGAACTCTACTTATTTTAAGAGAGAAATGATTTAGGCATTGTTTGGTTAGCCAACAACTTGTATCCACCCAATTAAATATCAATCCCTAGTTGTCCCTTTGAGCCTTCATGAAATTTTAGCTTTCTTTTCATTGGCTTGCAAACCCCAACAACCTACCCTAAGCTATTGTGATACTTTTGACAAGTCTTATGAACACTAAGGTGAAGAGGCAAGAAGATCAAAGAAAGGAATGAATAGTCAAGATCATAAGGATTGTTAATGTTCTCAAGACCATAAGAATTGTTGAAGTTCACCTAGTATCTCCAATCTATCAAGACAACGTCAGAGTAACAAATGATTTATCCTTTTTAAAGGAGATTTATGTCACTTCACTCATCCATTATTAGAAATCCAAGTTGGTACAAACAAGACAACTCTTTTAGAGCTAGAACCAAAAAGAAAACAAAACAAAAAAAAGAAGAAGAAGAGAAAAAAAAAAAGAAAGCAAAAAAGAGAAATAAAAAAAGAAGAAAAAAAGAAAAAGGAAAAGAAAACCCAAAATGGTTTAGAAATCCAACTGAGTTCTCTTTTACCTAAAAGCAGCAAAAGGCTTCCATTTGGTTTTTAAGGACAGTTTGACTTGAATTGGTGCAACTCAACCAAAGATTCGATCAAAATTAGAGAAAAAGGAGAATGACCACCAAGTTCTTGAAAGTTTTGTACTTGACAGTCCTACAAGGAAGAAGGACAAAATAAAAAGAAAGAAAAGGGAGAAGAAGAAAAGAAACAAATTTGGGTACCAAACATTTTACAGAGGCAAAGACTATCCCAATCAAGATTCAGGTTAACACCAAAAAGAAAGAATAATGTTCAAAGCTCTATCTTTTCATGCTCCCCACTCTCTAAAGTTCAAACAAGCAATTTGTAGTGTGAGGATTTGTTCATTGTGTCACATCAGCTCTAATCTCAAAATGGCTTTCATTTAACCCGTGTCCCTTATAGACCCCATTTTAAGCATATCAAAGACCTGTTAATCTCTCTTGGTAGGTAGAGTCTATTAGTGGAGATAGTTTGAATAAGCATACATATGAGATAGACAATATTTAAACTCAAATGAGACCTTTGGCCAAGTAATGTGTATGTGCCTATCTGAAGTGCAACAATTATTGCTTAAATATTCCCGAGTTTAGTATGGTAACTAGGGTTGTCATGATATAGATATGCTAATTTGGAAAAATCAAGTCCTGAGGTACATTGACATTGATTTGGCAAAACCAACATTTGATTTCAAAATCAAAATTCAAAAAATAAAAAATGTTTTTGTCACACAAAGCCTTCAAGTTAAGAGAACTTTGCTGCACCATCAAAACTAGAAGAACACATTGGGCAAAGGAAATGATTATTAGCAAGGTCATGAAGAAGCTACCAACTGACATGTTGAAACATAGTTTGAAATGGATGAATCCCTAACTCTGCTGCTTGGGGTCTCCACCACTCATGTTCTCAACATCTTGAAGGTAAAAGCCATAAATGTGAAGCATTATGTCATTCAAAAGCAAGAACTGAACAAACATCTAGAAGGAGTCAATGAGAACACTTCAGCTGATCACCTCGGTCTATGAGTCGATGGAACAACTGTGAGTATTATCATGCATATCATGCATACATGAGCATATCACATTGCACCTTCTTGTCTTGTATTGTCTATTCTTTGTCAAAGTGAACAACAAATACCCTACGAAGTAAAGAATCAAAAGAAGATGTTGAATCAAGGGGGCATGGAAATCCTATTGCTTGAGGAAGCTCCAGTCATTTTACAAAAGAAGAAATACGTGTTTGTGTAAAGAGCTAGACAAGATAAACATCAATTAGAGCCCGAATAGAAAAATCATGAGTTTGAGCCTACACAGGGGGCAAAGTTCCTCCTTTTCAATTTTTGAGTTTATACATGTACAAAGCATTTTCAAACTCACTTTCAAATATCTTGCCACGTAGGGGGCAAGGAGAAGATATGAAGGCTAGCTAAAAAAATAGCTAAAATTTTTTGCTTTGCAAAAAATGCAAAAGAAGAACAAAGAGAATGGAAAAAGAAGAAAATTGGAATTCTCAAAAGAATGGAAATGCAAAAGACAAAAGATCAGTCCAGCTAAAAGAGCTGAAGCCAAGGTAAAGACCCGATCTCCAATGGATAAAGATCCATGTTTCAAGGGTAAAGACCCGATCTCCAATGGATAAAGATCCATATTTCAAGGGTAAAGACCCGATTTCCAATGGATAAAGATCCATAGTTTAAGGGTAAAGACCCGATCTCCTATGGATAAAGATCCATGTTTCAAGGGTAAAGACTCAACCTCCAATGGATAAAGATCCATGTTTCAAGGGTAAAGACCCGATCTCCAATGGATAAAGATCCATATTTCAAGAGTAAAGACCCTATTTTCAATGGATAAAGATCCATATTTCAAAGGTAAAGACCCAATCTCCAATGGATAAAGATCCATGTTCCCAGGTTAAAGACCCAATTTTCAACCGATAAAGATCTATTTTTGGTGGACAAAGACCCACAATCCATAAAAATGGAACAACCAGTTATGCCAAAATTCTCAACTGATAAAAGGTCAGTCAAATCAAATTCAATCTCGGGTCTAAGTACCTAAATCAAATTCAAGTACCCATCCTCATCAAAAATCAGTTAAAAATTATATTGCTTTTCTCTCTCATCTACTGAAAGTCTCAGATCATTTAAGAAGGGGGCAAACTGTAGACCCTTAATTTTTAACCCAGTCTGGTCCATAATTTTTTATATAGTCCAAAATAATTTTTGTGGTATTTTAATTAAATAATATTTATTTTAGTATTTATTATTTTTAATTTTTAATAAAAATAAAAATGGTAAAGTTAATAAAATAAAAAATATATATAATAAAAAATAATAAAAAATAAAAATAAAAATCGGCGACAAAAAAATTCATCGCCGAATGTTTAATTGGCTAGGCCAATTCGCCCGTAGGAATTTCCTGCTGTGAATTGGCTGGCCGCCCAGCGCCCCTCGCAAATCCTTGCAGTTTCACCAGTAATTTTTTCTCCAGCACAATTTTCCAACGCAGTTTTTCTAAAACCAAATTCTATTTGGTTTTGGTTTCTTTTCCTAATTAATTTTAGTTTCCTTAAACAATTAGAATTAGGTTTATGATTTTTCCTATAAATAACACTTTAAAACTCAGAATTAAGGGGGATGGAAAAATTAGACTTTTGATTGGGATCAAAAATTTGTGTTACTAAGCCAGACTTGGGACTTCAGATTTGAGAGAAGCAAGAAACAGCAAAAAAGCTAGCAACAAGAAGCAATCAATCCATCAAAGGCAGCAACCTTGCCTTTGTCATTGTTTATCCAGAAATCAAATTGTGGAGGAACCAACGAATGAAGGTTTGATTATAAATCTTTGATTTGATGATTATTTACAATGTTTCCATCATTTATTTTCTAAGTAACTTAAATCATTAAACTTGGTAATATGTTCATCCAGTAACCTTAATCAGTGATCAAACCTTAAAAACCCTAAACTACTCTTCTGTTTCCAAAAATCTTAAAAACCCTAAACTACTCTACCACTTCCAAAAATCTTAAAAACCCTAAATTACTCTTCTGTTTCCAAAAACCTTAAAAACCCTAAAGGGTTTCTTTTAAAAACCCTAAAGGGTTTCTTTTGTTTCCAAAAGCTTTAAAACGTTAAATTGTTTTTACCAACTATTTTCATCTACACCATAACTTTTTGGTGAAAATCTCTAAATGTTTTCTTAAATCTCCAAACCCTTGTTCTCTTTACGTTTTCTAAAAATCATAATTATTTTATAAAACTCTAAACTATTTTCTTAAATCCTAAAACTAAATATGTTTTCTAAAATACCAAAAACCCTAACTTTCTCAAAAAACCAAAACAGTAATCCCTAAGTTTTCCTAAACCCTCATTCGGTGAACTTAAAACCCAAACTAGTTAATCTAAACCCTAAAGCCATAATCTAATAAAACTAAAATCACAATCCAGTAACCATGAATTATAAACCCTAATGTCTTAGGATTCCAAAACCCTAATTTCATAATGTTACCCTTAAATCCTAATTTGATTAACCAAAAAACCTTACTACTTTCTTAAATTCATAAAACCCTAACACATTCCAATTTTCCAAAACCTTTACAGTAGCCTAAACAAATAACAATAATAATACTAAAATTCCAAAACCCTAAATGTTAACTAAAGAACTTTAAATAGAAACAGTAAACCCTAATTTGTATCTTTACTTGCTTTATTTAATTTTAGATTTGATTATGTAGTTTATTATATGCTTTGATGGTTGATTTATTCAATTTCAATGCTTGATTTATTCAATTTACTATGGATGAATATTTTCTTTATTGTTATGATTATTATTTGTTTGTTTTAGTATTAAAATTGTAAGAGGTATGTTTCCACTTTGTGGGTACCTCATTAGCTAAGTATTATGTAATTTAAATAGCTTTTATATTTTAGAATAATTTAAGGGACATGTTTCCACTTTTCGGTGGGTGTCTCATTTAGTTTAGACATGAACGATGTAAGGACATGTTTCCATCCTTGGATGGGTGTCCATTTATTTGCTTTGTTTGGACATTGCTTTGATTTTAATATAATGATACTTTATTTTAATTGTTGCATGTAATATGGATAATATTGTTATACTTAAAAATTTTATAATATTAAGACCTGCAAAGGAGGCCTATTCTAATGAACCGGGCATTGTGGGGGTGCTAGGTTATTTCTCACCTTCCCCACACATACCCAACTTTCTGAACCCATTAAGGGGTTGGGGATTCCTTAGGAATCGAGTCATCTACCCCTTTCTTTTTCCCGGCCCGTCAGGGTGGCGACTCCATTTTTCTCCGAGCTTAGGCCCGTGTTCTCTAAAGCCCCGAGCCTAAACAGTGCCGAAGTCACAAGAACCATTCCACCGGTTGTGGGGGCGAAAATCCCTGCTCACACTCCTTCAGGTGGACTTGGGATAGATGATATGCCTCTTTCTCCAACGGGCGATGACTTTCTCAGAGCTTTATTTGATTATGGATAACCTCCTCCTTCTCAGTGATCATTGTATTAATAGAGAAAATATTGTATTATTATTAATAATAATAACAATAATAATAACAATGATGATAATAATAAATAATAATAATTTGTACTTTTACTGCAACTTTTGACTCTTCTTCTTCTTCTTTTTCTTTATATATATATATATATTTATCCTTTTGTATTATCATTATTATTATTACAGTATATATAGAAGTTCCTCTCACAATTCAAAATCCTAAAGCACCCCTAATTTGCAAATCCAAACTAACACAGTAACTCAAAATCTCTTAAATTTCCTTTCCTTGCACTTCTCAGCCTGAATTATTGCTCTTTCCTTGTCAACCTCTATGGACAAAGTAATCCCTTATATAAAGCTACTTTCAATGCTATAATTCCCAATGAAAACCAATAAATTCTCCATGAAATTTTGTTTCAGTATCAAAAATCCCTTTCAATAATTTTTAATTTCTTTTTTTCTTTAATTTCAACAATTACAAAACTCAATTTAAAGAAAATTAAAGGTTTATTTAAAAATATGAAAGCTATTCATTGGGAGCAAATATCTTGGCTGAAAATTAATACTTTGAAGTGCTTTCAAAATGTTAAATTAGACTATTCTTTTCTTCATGCCATGGTTTTCTTTTGGGATGTGAATTCTAGGACATTCAAGGTAAATGACTTTGAGATATGTCCCATGATTGAAGAATTTGAGGCCATCCTTGGATATCCAAGCAATCAACCAATGGTGTTGCCCATATTGATTTCCAAAACTCAACAAAAGATGCAATGTCATTTCAAATTTCAAAGCCTGAAGTTTTGCAATTTACTGGAGGTGAGAAAATTTGGCTTGGTCCCTTGATTGACTTTTGCATTTCTCATTTGGCCCTTACCAAGGCATGGGGACGCATGCTTTGTCTATACTTTCTTGGACAATTCTTGCTTATTTCTCCCGATGGGGACATCGATCCACGAATATTAGATATCATGGACCAAATGGAAGGAGGCTTGTCGCCGATACCTGTGATCTTGGCTGAGACCCTAGTTAGATTGGATCAATTCAAATTAGAATCTTCACGGAGATTGGTCGAAATTCCCTTGCTGCTACAGGTAATTACCTAAACCACTCTTTCGAGTTTTCAATTTAGGCCTTTTTCTTTTTATTTTTATTATTTTAATTTTTGCCTAGTCTGCCCTTGCGGGTTTTCGAAACTAGCGAGTTGTCCTAAATTTTGCCTAAGTCGCCCTTACTGGTTTTCAATTGCGAGTTGTCCTAAATTTTGCCTAAGTCGCCCTTACTGGTTTTCAATTTAGCTAACCCTTTTTCTTATTATTTTATTATTGGTTCTAAATTTTGCCTAGACCACCCTTGCGGCTTTTAAAAACTAGCAAATTGCCCTAACTTTTGCTTAGGCTGCCTATGAGCGGGGATTTTCGCCCCCACTCCCAGTGGAATGGTTCTTGTAACTTCGGCACTGTTTAGGCTCGAGGCCTTAGAGAACACGGGCCTAAGCCTAGAGAAAATAGAGTCGCCACCCAGACGGGTCAGGAAAAAGAAAGGGGTGGATGACTCAATTCCTAAGGAATCCCCAACCCCTTAATGGGTTCAAAAAGTTGGGTACATATGGGAAAGGTGAGAAATGGCCCAGAAACTCCACAACGCCATGTTCATTGGAACCGGCCTCTTTTGCAAGTCTTAATATTATAAAATTCTTAAATATAACAATATTATCTATACTACATACAACAATTAAAATAAAGCATCATTATATTAAAATCAAATCAATGTCCAAACTAAACAAATAAATGGACACCCATCCGAGGATGGAAACATGTCCTTATATCGTCCATGTCTAAAACTAAATAGGACACCCACCGAAAGGTGAAAACGTGTCCTTTACATTGGTCCAAAATATAAAAGCAATTTAAATTACATGATACTTAATACATGAGGTACCCAACATATGGAAACATACCTCTTACAAAGTTTTGAAATCAAAACAAATTAATAAAAGTAAACATCCATTCACGATAAACAAATCAAATATCAAAATTAAATAAATCAATCATCAAAACATATAATAAACTACATAATCTAATTTAAAATTAAATAAAGTAATAAATGTATAAATTTAGGGTTTACATCTTAAAATAAGGTTTTAGAATTTTTAATTACTAAATTAGGGCTTTGGAAAAAAGAAAGTTAAGTACACAATCTCATAATGCACAAATAAATATTGGCCCCTTTGATGAGCCCATACGGCGGTCCTGCAAATAAATTTTGAAAACTAGCTTTTAGGCTTGTAGGTTTTGGTGTTGAAAATTAAGATTTTAGTGTTTAAGATTTAGAAAATAGGGTTTCGAAATTGGAAGAAATAAGCTGCTGTAAATCTTAGAAAAATAGAATTGATTATGGTTTTAAGAAATTAGATTTGTGTTTTATAGTTTTAGAAAAGTGTAGGGTTTTAGTTTTCAAAAATATGTTTTACGAGTATTAAGGTATTAATATTTTGAAAAATAGTTTTTAGGGTTTCAAATAGAGTTTGGATGGTAAGTAGAACAATTGATCATCTATTGCACGTTTAAACAATTAATCCAATTTGAATGATGAAGCTACTGTAAAGATAAGTAAAGAAATACAGATTCAAACCTCCGTTGTTGGTTCTACCACAATCTTTGAATTCTGGTTGAATAATAATAAAGACAATGTAGGCTGCCTTTGATGGATTGTTGTTGCTTGCTCACTGCCTCTTGTTCCTTCAAGGTTCTCTTTTTTGGCCGAAAAAATTCAAAAAGTCCAAAGTCAGATAAAAAAAATTTCTATCCTTAATTTTGTGTCTTTAATGTGGTATTTATAAGAAAAAATAAAAAACCTAATACTAATTGGCTAAGGAAATAAAAATGTTTTAAGAAACAAAATTAAAAACCAAGTAGAATAGGATTTTGGCAAAACCGTGCGCGGGCCGAGAGTATGCTGGTGAAGAAGTTTAGCGGGTGCTGGACGCGAGCCATCTGCGGCAAATTGGCCTGTGGCCGTTTCACCGTAGAAAAAATCTGCGACGAATTGGCTTGTGGCCAATTCACCACAGGTTTTTCCTGCGATGAATTGACCCAAGATAATTCATCGCTGATTCTTCCTTCGCCGATTTTTATTTATTTATTATTTATTATCCTTTTTATTATTACTCTTTTATTTTTATTAAAAATAATGATTGTAAATAATTATTAAAATAAATATTATTTAATTAAATACCACAAAAATTATTTTAGACTGTTTAAAAATATCGGGCAGGATTGGGTCAAAAATTAAGGGTCTACACAGCCCTTATGGGTTTTTAACCTAACGGGCATCATCTTTTTTTATTTTTTTTCTTCTCTCTTTTTTTTTTCAATTTGTTTTATTGGGCTTGCATATTTGGCTTCAAGAGCGCCTCTGCTTGCTTGACATTTCATCTATGGATTTCGCCAAATATCTATCACGACATCAATCTACTAGGAAACTATTCCATCCTGCTTCTTCATATGCCAACTAGGCTGACTGGATTCGTTCACGCTCTGTAGTCGACATCCATTGGTTAGTACCTTGGTGAAAGATTTCTCATATCACCATTCGGACTTATCTAATGTATGTTCCTCTTGTTGTTCTTCATTGAGGTACTTGCTATGATCCTCACCGGCTTGATCATCAGTATGGAGCCGAGCCTCGAGGTTCTAAGTTTACTCCTGACTTGGACATGCCTCGTCTGACTGAAGCCTTTTTGGATCGGCTGAAGCAAAGCTGGCCTACACGTCACACTTATCATCTGCCATAGATTTTACATTTTGTTGATTCCTTAGAAAGAACAATGTTAGGATGAAAAAATAATGAACATAATAAAAGATGTTTCTTTTCCTTTTATAATTTGTCATCACATTTTGCGAATGTGTTATTTATTTTACCATATTTGGTTAAATACTTGAAACAGTGCACATAGAACAATTTTAATATTAACTCTATTTTATTAAATTGGGGAACAACCAAATATAAAGCTAGTATATACAAGATCACTCCTGTCACCAACCAGCCCTTTCGGGTTTTCTAATTGATAATTTTTCCTTATTTATCCCTAATTATTGCCTAGTCCACCCTTTCAAATTTTCAGAACTAGCAGACTGCTCTAACTTTTGCCTAGGCCACCCTTTTTAGGTTTTTAACATAGCGAGCTCTTTTTTTTTTATTTACACATAAAACCTCTTCATCCTGTCCATGTTCACCAGCTCACTAAACTCGTTCCCGTCCATATCTGATATTTTGACTACACCTTTGCCCATGACTTGTTTCACAATATATGGTCCTTCCCAACTAGGCCTAAATTTTCCTCTTAGATCAAAGACGTTAGGCTTATACTGCTTCAAGACTAAGTCACCGATTTTGAACTTTCTGACCTTAACCCTTCTATTGTAGGCTCGAGTTATCTTCCTTTGATACAGTTGATGATGATACAATGCTTTCAACCTCCTCTCTTCTAATAAGGCTAACTGTGTGTATCTTATTACTACCCACTTCGTCTTAGGTAGTTCAGCTTTTAGGACCACTCTTAATGACTTGATCTCTATTTCAATTGGTAACACTGCTTTCATCCTATAAACCAAGGAAAATGGTATCATTTTAGTAGGCGTTCGTACACTTATTTTGTATACCCATAAAGTAAAAGGAAGCATTTCCAACCAATCCCTATATGTCTTGGTCATATTGGACAGAATCTACTTAATTGTCTTATTTGTCACTTCTACTGCACCATTAGCCTTCGGTCTATAAGGGGCGGATCGATGATGATGAATTTGGTACTTCGAGAATCAGTCCTTAACTGCTCTTTGAAACTGTACCCCATTGTCCGATATCACACTGTGTGGGACCCCATATCTGCATATGAGATTCTTTTCAATAAATCTAGCCATTTGCCTTGCCCCTAGCTTGTTGAAAGATTCACTTTCAACCCATTTTAAAAAATAATCCACCGCTACAACGATAAAGAGGTGACCGTTTTAACATGTCGAATGTATCTCTCCTATAATGTCAATCCACCAAGTTGTAAAGGGCTAGGGTGAAGACATAGAATGCAATTCTTTAGGAGGCATGTGATTCAAATTACCATGCATCTAACATTGCTAGCATTTCTTCACAAACTCAATGCAATCTCTTTCATGATTAACTAGTAGTAATCTTGTCGAATTATCTTCTTAACTAGGGCTAAGCCACTCATGTGTGGACCACAACTTCCCATATGTATTTTTGACATGATATGCTCAACTTCAGGCTTTCTCAAGCATCTCAAGTGCACCCCATCAGGCTATCTTTGATACAACTCATCAAGAAAGGTGATGTATTGTAAGGACCATTACCTTATGGCTCTTCTCTCTTCCCTTGTTGCCCCCAAGGGTATTCCTTATTCTCCAAAAACCGTCATATGGTGACATACCACGCATCATGGTCTTTATTAGTTTCCATGATTGTCTCATATTCATAGCAAGGAGTTGATGAAATGGTCAAAACTAGAGGCTTAAGAAATAAATTTACAGGGTTCTCCCATACCAAAGCCAATGTGGCTAAGGCATCGGGCATTTGGTTTTCTTCTCTTGGTAGGTGTATAAACCTGCACTCCTTAAAGTTCTTCTTCACCATGGTCAAGTAATGGTAGTATGATTTTAGCTTATCTTCTTTCAACTCCCACTCTCCATTCACTTGGGATACTACTAGAAATGAATCCCCAAAGACTTTCACTTTATCTATCTTCATAATCATCAGGGTTTCCAAACCAAAAATACATGCTTCATACTCCACCATATTATTGGTTGCCCCGAATTTCAACTTCTTAGCTAAATGGATAAGCTCCCCTTCGAGTGATTCCAGTATGACTCCCAAACCTGCTCCTTTCCTATTTACTACTCCATCGAAATACAACTTCCATCCTTATATTTCTATGGCCTCTAAATGTTCATCAGGAAATTCCAAGACTACCTCTTCACTATCCAACAATGGTTATTGAGCCAGGAATTCTGCCACCGCTCTTACTTTGATTATTTTCCTAGTTTCATACTCAATCTCAAATTCTTCCAAAACTATCAACCATCAACCATATTTTTTTATCAAAGAGGGTATCTCCCTTAAGTACTTCACTGGATCCAACCTAGAAATTGCTTGCACACTATAAGATTGAAAGTAATGTCATAACTTCTTAGAAGACCAAACTACAACTATATAAGTCTTTTTAATGATATTATACTTAATCTCATAAGGTAGGAGCTTTCTACTTAGATAGTAGACTGCGTGCTTAACCCCTGACTCGTCTACTTGGGCTAGCATAGCTCCTATCAACTCTTCCTCTACTGCTAAGTATTGTAATAAAGTTTTACTTGGTTTAGGTGGTTTCAAAATAGGTGGATTTAATAGATACTCCTTTATACATTCAAAGGCCTTTTGACATTCTTCGTTCCACTCGACTGGCTGATTCTTTTTAAGTAATTTGAAGATAGGCTCACAGATCATGGTGAGCTTGGCTATGAACCTGCCAATAAATCCTTGAACTTCTCTCTTCATCTTTAGGGCTAGCATATCTCTGATTGCCTTGACCTTGTCATGGTCAATCTCAATGCCATTTGGACCAATCACTTGTCCCAACAACTTGCCTGAAGTAACCCCAAATACACACTTCTTTGGTTTTACCTTAGCTTATACTTCATTGCTCTCTCGAAGAATAACTCTAAGTTTTGGTTGTGTTGTTCCCTTGTATCTAACTTTACCATCATATCATTGACGTAGACCTTGACTTCTTTATGCATCATATCATGAAACAAAGTGGCAGTCATCCTTTGGTAGGTTGCTCCAGCATTCTTTAACCCAAACGGCATCACCCTATAACAGAATATACCCCATGTAGTAATGAAGGCAGTTTTGGCTTTATCCTCTTGGTAGGTTGCTCCAGCATTCTTTAACCCAAACGGCATCACCCTATAACAGAATATACCCCATGTAGTAATGAAGGCAGTTTTGGCTTTATCCTCTTGGGCCATTATACTTGGTTGTATCCGGAAAATCCATCTACAAAAGAGTGTAGCACGCTAGAGGCTGCACTATTAATAAGGATATTTATATGGGGTAAAGAAAAATCATCTTTAGGGGAAGCTTTGTTC
The DNA here is from genome assembly GCA_947685225.1 of Garcia nutans. Classification (NCBI taxonomy): domain Eukaryota; kingdom Viridiplantae; phylum Streptophyta; class Magnoliopsida; order Malpighiales; family Euphorbiaceae; genus Garcia; species Garcia nutans. The sequence goes on along the minus strand of CANTUV010000003.1, from coordinate 4,570,336 downwards.
AAGTCTCTATAGTCTACACAGACCCTAATTCTTCCATCTTTCTTTGGCATGGGTACTATGTTGGCTAGCCAATCTGGATAATCTATCATTTCAAGAAACTTTACTTGTATTTGTTTCGTGACCTCTTCTTTAACCAATTCAGCCCATTCCGATCTTAATTGTCTAAGTTTTTGTTTGACAGGTTTCATGTGAGTGTAGGTAGGAATCAGATGCTCGACTATGTCTAGATCTATTCCAGGCATATCCTCATAAGACAAAGCAAAAACCTCTTCATATTTTTTAAATATTTTTTCAAATCTCTCTCTCATCAGGAGTAAGGTCGGATGCTATGCTAATATTTTTAGGATTATCGGTTGTTCCCAAATTTAATGATTATGTATCAACAGAGTTAATATTAAAAATGCTCATATAACCAGTATTTGAATGTATGCAACCATCAGGAAAAACATCACACAAGTAAGCAAAATTAGACTTTATTGCATTCATTTTGGAAAAGAAAACATCATCATCCTCATACAAAGCAGTCGAATTAAAATCAAAATCAAAATCATTGTTCTCAAATTCATAAAGTAGGACATCTTCGAACTTTTCTTCAACCAGAGCAGTAATCTCCTTGGGAGTCTTCTCAGCTTTTAGGAAAACTTCCTTCTTTCCTTCCTGATTGGGCTCCTTTTCAGTTAGCAGGACTAGCTCCTTCTTCACTTGTTCCACCAATTTGGCAACATCAGCAAAAATCTCAAAACCTGGGATCAACTTTCCCATGAACATGGCTGGCTCGGGCTTCCCTTGGAGTGGTCCCATGTCAGGAGATTTAACAAAAATCTCTTCAAGTGGTGGGAAGCTCATCTTCTCATTCTTCTTTAGCTGAACATCTTTGCTAGCTTCTTCATACCCCAACCCTTTCTTAGAAGCTTGAGTCTTGAAATCTGGAAGCTTTGTCACACCGGCCTTTACCTTTTCAAGACCAGCACAAGGAAGATAGCTCATATTCTTCATCATGTTTAGCACCTTGGAGTCCACTATTCCATCATCAGAAATTGTGGCTACTTGGAAACCATTGAGAGGTCTCTCAATCATTAAAGCATTGACCACTTCATTATCCTCGGCCTCGATGACCACCGTCTCATCTCTGTTTAGGAAATTGATCTTTTAATGGAGTGTTGAAGGAACTCCACTAAGAGGATGAAACCAAGGTTTTCCTAATAGCAATGCAAAAGTAACAGTTATGTCCAAAACCACAAATTCTACCATAGACTCAATTGGACCAACCTTCACAACAGCTTTGAAAATCTCTTCAGCGTGCCTTTTAGTATTGTCATAAGCTCTAATGGTCACTTTGGTTGGGCTTATATCTCTTGTTGACATAGCTAGCTTTGGCGAGATTTTAAATGGGCAAACACTTATGGCAGACCCATCATCAACCATCACACATAGAGTCCTTTTTCCTTTGACTTGTACTTTGATAAAGAGAGGGCAGATGTGATCTCTCCCTTCTTCCGGCAAATCCGCATTCGAGAACGATACCATTCCCATATCAACTTTTCTCTTCTTTTGAATATCTTCACACTTCATGACTCTTTCAAATTTCATGAAGTTAACCAACTCATCTGGTGTTATGGAAGTAGAAATCAGCATGCTAGCTAGAGCCTTGGCCATAGTTTCATGGTGCTTCTTGGAAGTGGCCAATAGGTCCCAAATACTAATACTTGCTTGGGTCCACTTCAATTGCTTAAGAATAGTGTCATCTTCTTCTTCTTTGTTCCCAACTTATACTTCCTTTCCTTTATTAGATTCTACTTCTTTGGGCGATGGCCTTACATAAGGCTTACTGGATCTACTATTCATCACCTCATCTTCTTCAGGCTCAGACCAGGTCCATTCCTCCTCTTTGGGTTCAAGACCATTATCACTATCGCTTGAGTCCCAAAATTCATTCACAAAATAGATTGTTACTTCTTACCAACCATAGCTTGTTCAATTTTGCTAAACACCACTTCTTTTTTAGTTACTTCTCCATCTACATCTTGCAAAGAAGGTATGACAAAAATTTCATGCAAACCTCCTCCAATCATGAAGGTCGCCGGTGGTGGTACTCTATTAAATCTCGACAATGGATTATCTTTGGTGTTTGGCTTATTGGGCTCAGGCAATTTTCCATTATCAATCAAATTTAGGATTTCATGCCTCAACCTTAAACATTTATCCGTGTTGTGTCCTTGCATTTGATGAAATTGACAAAATGTCTTAGTGTCAAAGTTAGGTGGAAGAGGGTTAGGAAAAGAACGAGGATCCAAGGGCTGCAATAATCCCTTCTTTCGTAGCTTATTGAGAACCCGAGACAATGGCCTTCCCAATTTTGAAAAATGTCTTCTTCCTCCTTGGCCAGTGGCATTAATATCAACCGCCTTTTGCATGCTTTGGTTACCAGACTGGTAGTTTCCTTTCTCATTTCTTCTTGCCAAAAAGTGATTCTTCTCCCTTTTCCACTCTTCAATTTGCAAACCAGCTTGCAAAAGGTCCTTGAAATCTCGGATAAGTTTATGAGACATTCTTTCATGAAGGCTAGGAAACACCCCTCTCACAATCATTATAATTTGATCTGATTCATCGGGCCTCCTTTTGAGCAATGCGGCCTTATTCCTCCACCTCTTTACATAGTCCACGAAGTTCTCATTCGACCTTTGTCTAATGGACTTCACCTTTATTAAAGTAACTTTCAATTCAGCATTGTATCCATATTGTTGGATGAAGACCTTGTATAGTAAATCCCAGCTCGTTTGAGTGCCATCATCTAAGGTATTGAACCAATTTTGGATAATAGGATCCAATGAGATCTTGAAGTGTCTTAGAGTTTGAGCCTTAGTAGCTCGAGCAAATTGCATAGCAGTGATGTATTGCTTCACATGGAGGTGAGGATTTCCAGTTCCATCAAACTTTACAAAGGATGGCATCTTAAACTTGTACGAAACCTCTTCATCTTGCTCAAAACAACTTGTTGACCTCAGGCATTTCTTAGGTTTTTAGCTTCTTTTCAAACTTCTTTTCCAGGTCAGTAATCAACTTCTCAACATTTGAAGTTTCAGTCTTTTCCATGGCTGATCTTTCAACAACCTTCAGCTCCTTCTTCTTGTCTTGAGGATCTCAAAAGTATTGAGCCCAGTCGCCATTATCATCAATGACTACCTTGTCATCATCAAAAGCTACTTCACCAACTTTAGCCTCTCCCCTGTCTTTCTTAGTGCTTGCAGATGTTTCAACAATGTTCCCAAATATTGCAGCCATTTGACTCTTCATGATCTCAGCTAGCATCCCCTTTAGTTCTTCCATCTTGACTTCAAGGGCATCATCCAACATCTTTTGAATCTGCTCAGGTTCCATTGCTTTTGGTGAGAAGCTAACTGACTTGCTGCTGGATTCTTTGTCACCGGCATAGGTTGGATTATTGTAGGCTTTTGAACTATTATAATCCAGGGTTGTGAGCCAAAGAGGATTAATGATATGAGATGCAAATGTATGTATGCATGTATGCACAAACAACAAATAAACAAAGATAATTAGGATATCACTTCCAACCTTATAACTTCCACACACAAATGGCGAGTCTCTTTTTCTAGGTATATGGTTAACAAAATACCAACATGGGGTATCTTGTTTTCAAATAATTTCCTCGGACATTTCAACTAATAGTTAGATTTTTAAAATGGAAATCAGTTCATGATAATTCTCGTTAACTAGACTTTAATCCATCCAATAAACAAAAGCATCTTTTATGCTATATTGGATTAAAACTAAATTAAGAGGTTTATTATAAATAGATTTCTCACTTGAAAAAGTAACTAATGATTTATGCCAAAAATAAGCACATGATTAATAATTCTTAGTATAAACTAGGCTCACAATTGATTTTTGGTATTTTCATAATTGACCTAAATATTCGTAAGCTCTATAAAAAGGTTGTGAAAATAATTTTATTTCTAAGCCCATTGTAAAAAGATTTTAGAAAAAATGGATTTTGGGCTTTGTATTTGAGTCATGAGAAAAGAATTTTTGACTTGTTTTTAGAAAACTTTTATGCCCAAAGACCATTTCAAAAATTTTAAAAATATCTTTGGTCTTTTGGATTTAGAGGAAAAAAATATTTGAGCTCACAATGTAATTAGGTCATATTAGAAAAATAACAAACCAAATAAGCTATGATTTAAACCAATATAAATTAACCATAGTCAAACAACAATCATTTGGGGTAAAAACCTAAGGAAAGTAACTAGGCTAATTACATGAGCTTTAGTCTTTGGGTTGAAAGGTTTAGGCTGCCATAACAAGTATATGCCAAAAAGTACAAGGCTATGAGTGGTTATGCCATGCTTGATCTCTATAACTTGAGTGAAAGTATGGTATCTCTTACATAACACAACATGGGTTATACGGGTGTCCTAACTCACGCACACGATGCAATCTAATATGATGCAATGGATAATATCATGAAAAGAAAGAATAGAATAATATAAAGACCAACGGAATTAACTTCTCTTATCCCTAGTGGAGTCGCCACTATGAGAGGGGATTTTTGCCCCCACTCCCGCGTGAAATGGTTCTTGCAACTTTAGCATTATTAGGCTCAGGGCCTTAGAGAACACGGGCCTAAATTCGAAGAAAATGAAGTCGCCACCCGGATGGGCCGGGAAAAAAAAGGGGTAGATGACTCAATTTTTAAGGAATCCCCAATCCCCTATTAGGTTCAAAAAGTTGGGTACGTGTGGGGAATGTGAGAATGGCCCAACACCCCCACAATGCCCGGTTCATTGGAACTGGCCTCCTTTTCAAATTTTAATATTATAAAATTCTTAAATATAATGATATTATCCATATTACATGCGATCATAAGAATAAATAAATGCTTTATTAAAAATCATAGTAATGTCCAAATAAAATAAATAAGTGGACACCCATCCAATGATGGAAACATGCCCTTACATCATCCAATGTCTAAAACTAAATAGGATACCCACCAAAAGGTGGAAATGTATCCTTTACATTAATCCCAAAATATAAAAATAATTTAAATTACATAAAGCTTAATTAATGAGGTATCCACAAGGTGAAAACATACCTCTTACATAATGAGAAATAAAATAAACCAATAAAAGATATTCAACCATTCATCATGAAAGTAAGCCATTCATTATAGGTCAAATAAAGATCAAGATATGAAGATGTAAACTAAGAATATAGTATGTATTCAAATAGCAATTAAAGACTAAATATACAAGCTAGGGTTTTATGAATTATGGTTTAGGAAAATACAATTAGTGTTTAGGTTTTTTTTATAAAAAAATAGGATTAGGGTTCTAATGTTTTAGGGTTTATATTCAAAAACTGTGGTTTTAGAGTTTGGAGAAACTAATATTATTATAATTATTTTTTAAAGTATTAGGCTACTGTAAAGATTTTGGAAAATAAAATAAATTGGGTTTAGGGCTCATACCATGCAATTAGGGTTTAGGAAGAAATAAATTAGGGTTTTAGAATTTATAGGAATATTAATCAAAGCTTTAAAATTGGAATAAACAGGCTACTACTAAAAAATATTTGAGAAAAATTGAGTGAAATCACAAAAACTTTAAACAAAGTTGTAACACTCCCATATCCAATGCACACACACTACAACCACAACAATGTAGCATAAGTGCACCAAACATAGGGATGCTACGGTTTCCTTAACATTCAAAACATTTTAAACAAAACCATAACCTTTCAATTATATACATTATAGAAAAAAAAAATAGGTCATTTACTTATAAAACCAAACATATTAGATATACATATACATTTAAATATTTCACAGCGGAAGTTATAAAATATTTACAAATTTACATTATAAACATTACTTTACAAAATATAAAAGAAATATACATGATTGGCAAGTCAGCTCTGATCTTTAAGCTCCCAAAATCAACTCTTCAATGTCTACTCTCACTCGGTCTCGAAGAGCTCTCGGGTCCGATCCTATCAGTTCTATCACCTGCGCGATTAAACACTATCGCGCTAAGCCAAGGGCTTAGTAAGATAATCATGCAAATGATATGACTTAGTGCAATGCAATGTCCTTTCTCAAACCATATCATGCATGTAACATCATATATGCAAAACTAACAACATACTTTCACATTGCATGTCACATTTCAATATCTTGTCATATACCTTATTATTGTTCATTTAACCATTCATAGTCAACACTAAACAAAGACAAACATAATCTCATTATTCAAACATTTCACCATTCAACATTTACATCTAAGCAAACACATGCATGGGCCCAAAATCCACTAATATGCCATTCAATTTTCAGAGTTAATGTTTTGGTTTTTTCATCACATTTATCAATATCATATACCCAACTAGGCTTCAAGGATTAGGTTCAACCAAGCTTCAAGGGGAGCAAAGCATGCTAAGCTTCAACCCAACTTGGCTTCAAGAACAAAACCCAACCTAGCTTCAAGGGTGGTAACATCTCAATTAGGCTTCAAGGATTCAATCCAACCTAACTTCAAGAGATTGTTACTCTTATTAGGCATGCCACCAACAACAAACTCTGAAAATGGAATAACACATTAGCCACACAAATCATTTAGATTTCATTCTCAATTCTCATTATCATTTAGGCAAACATGCCTCATTTATTTCCATTGAATCACATTAGCCAATAACAATGGCTTCACATTTCATTTCACAATATAACACTTCATTATTCAAGTGTATATTTATCTCATCCATGATCACATTAGATCTCTTAAAGCATCATTCATCATAGCCAAACACAATGACATTGTCTCATGTCATGTCTTATTTGAATTATCATTTCATCTTTAATACAATATTTCAATATACATTACTCATGAAACACATTACTATTCAAAGTGCATAATAACATTGCTAAATCTCAATAATGCAATTAGGGCAAAACACAATTGATATGATTCATAGCTTTATGATCTTCCACATTCATTTGATTAAATCATTCTTGTGTTTGAAACATGTTTATAATGTTCATATGTAAGTTTAGAAACAATGGAACCTTTAAAGAATCAAAACAATATAAAAAGAAACAAAGTAAAAAAAAACAATATGTAATTCATTTGTAGGACACGCCCAACCACTTGATGGAACACGCCCGTGTCACTAACAACAAAAGAGGCAGTAGCTTCCTCAAATAAATGACACGCCCGTGTCCCCTTAAATCATTTGGCCGTGTCACCCACAAACACAATCTAACTAAAACCAACACTTTCTCAATTGCACTCAAACACAATATCCCTCATATAACATGTTTCAAATGAACATAAACAATGTTCTAAACATATAATCATCACAAGAAACACTTCATAACACATTAATATAACAATTAAGCACACACAACATCTCAAAACCCTAAAACCAACATCCTTCTCCATCCTTCCAAATCAACATCTACCACTTCTAACAACACAACTATATAAACTATTAACTTAAAACCAATTTAATACTTGAGAACACAACCCAACACATCTCAAATCCATTAAATCACAAAATCACCAAGCCCTAACTCACTTCCAACACAACCTCCAAATAAGTAAAGAAACAAAAGATTACTCACTTACAAGAAAAAAATCCACAAATCCCTTGTCAAATCCTTTGATTGTTTCTTCAATTTGCTCCAAGCATCAAGAACACCTTCCTTGCTCTCTCTTCTCTTCAATGGCCGGCCACCTCTTGAAAGAAAAAGGAAAATAATGAACACACCAAGTCAAATTTTGCTTTTAATCTCCACCAAGTGATTTTATCCAAGCAATTACCAAAATGCCCTCACTCAAATAACTAACTTCTTGTCTCATATAAGCCCTTATATGTAATTACACACTTAACACAAAAATATCTCTTTTCCTTTGACTCTTCCTTTGACCCATTTATATGTTATATATATCATCATATACACAACATATAAACTTGTCTCTAAACCCTAAATTTCCAAAACACATATACATATACTCTTCTTTCCCCCAATTTAACCCAACAACAACAACAACAACAACAACTACAATATGCAAAACTTCTAGGGCATAAATGAGGATATTACAATTCTCCCCCTCTAAAAAGAAATTTCGTCCTCGAAATTACCTGATATCAAGTCTGAAACAACTGAGGATACTGCTCTCGCATGGTTTGTTCACTTTCCCAAGTTGCTTCTTCCTTTCCATGGTTCTTCCATAGAACCTTCACCAATGGCACTCTCTTATTTCTCAACTCTTTCACATCACGTGTCAAGATAGCAACTGGTTCTTCTTCAAATGTCAAGTCTGGGCTCACTTCAATAGACTCAACTGGCAATATGTGAGATGGATCCGATCTGTATCTCCTCAACATAGAAACATGAAATACATTATGAATACGATCCAACTCAGGTGGTAAAGCAAGCCGATACGCCACTGGCCCAATTCTTTCCAAAACTTCATATGGTCCAATGAAACGAGGACTCAATTTTCCTTTCCGACCGAACCTCAAAATCTTCTTCCAAGGAGATACTTTTAAAAACACTTTATTTCCAACATCAAACTCAATGTCTCTCCTTTTCAGATCTGCATAAGACTTCTGTCGGTCTGAAGCTGCTTTCAATCTGCCTCGAATCAGCTTCACTTTCTCTTCAGTTTCTTGAATCAAATCAGGCCCAATCAACTTACTATCTCCCAGTTCACTCCAACAAAGAGGTGTCCTGCACCGTCTACCATATAATGCTTCAAATGGTGCCATACCAATGCTGGATTGGTGACTGTTGTTGTAAGCAAACTCCACAAGCGGTAGAAATCTGTCCCAACTTCCAGAGAAATCGATGATACAACTTCTCAACATGTCCTCAAGAATCTGTATCACCCTCTCTGACTGTCCATCCGTCTGTGGATGAAAAGCAGTGCTGAAGTGCAGTCGAGAACCCAAAGCACTATGCAAACTCTTCCAAAATCTTGAAGTAAACCTGGGATCTCGATCAGACACTAAAGAAGTTGGAACACCATGCAGTTTCACAATCTCATGGATATACAGCTCAGCCAACCTCTCCAAAGAGTAATCCATCCGCACCGGAAGGAAATGAGCTGTCTTAGTCAATCTATCCACAATCACCCATATGGCATCATGTTTCTTTTGTGTCAATGGCAATCCAGACACAAAATCCATTGTCACTCTTTCCCATTTCCATTCTGGCACTGACAACGGTTGAAGCAACCCGGTTGGAACTTGATGCTCTGCTTTAACCTTCTGACAAGTGAGACATTTCGATACAAACCCAGCAATGTCTCTCTTTAACCCAATCCACCAATAATGTTGTCTCAAATCATGATACATCTTCGTATTACCCGGATGCATAGCAAACATCGACTGATGAGCTTCTTCCAAAATAACCCTTTTCAAATCAGCATCATCGGGTACACACAATCTGCTCTTGAACCATAGACTCCCATCACTCTTCACAACAAAATCTCTACCCTTTCCACTCTGACAATCCGAAACAATCTTTTGTATCTTCTTATCAGCCAACTGAGCTTCTTTGATCTGATCTAACAAAACCGGTTTCAAATGCAACTGTGCCAACAATGCACCATTATCACAAGATACAAAACTGGCACACAATGCTCTCAACTCAACAAGCAATGAGAGCGAGTAAATTGTTAAACCAGCTAAAGACTTCCGACTTAAAGCATCAGCAACAACATTTGCTTTACCTGGATGATAGTCAATCAAGCAGTCGTAGTCTTTAATCAATTCTAACCATCTTCTCTGGCGAAGATTGAGTTCTTTCTGGACACCCAAATACTTCAAACTCTTGTGATCAGTGTAGATGAAACATTTCTCTCCAAACAGATAGTGGCGCCAAATCTTCAATGCAAACACAATGGCTGCCAATTCCAAATCATGGGTAGGATAATTAAGCTCATGCGGTTTCAACTGTCTAGATGCATAAGCTATAACTTTCCCTTCTTGCATCAAAACACACCCCAAACCTCTATGTGAAGCATCACTATAGATCACATAAGGTTTGCCTTCAACAGGTAAAGTAAGAACAGGCGCTTGAGTCAACATATCTCTCAACTGCTCAAAGCTCGCCTGACACTGATCAGTCCACACAAATTTAACTCCCTTACGAAGTAATCTGGTGAGTGGAGTAGCTATTAAAGAAAAACCTTTCACAAATCGTCGGTAATAGCCTGCCAAACCCAGAAAACTTCTAATCTCTGTCACAGACTTGGGTGGACTCCAATTCAGAATAGCTTCAACTTTGCTCGGATCAACTCTGATACCTTCTGATGAAACAATATGTCCAAGAAAAGCGACTTGATCCAACCAGAACTCACACTTCGACAATTTGGCAAATAATTGCTTCTCTCTCAAGATCTGCAACACAATCCGCAGATGCAAATCATGTTCCTCCTCATTCCGCGAATACACCAGAATGTCATCGATGAAGACCACTACAAACTGATCCAAATAGGGCCTAAACACTCTATTCATCAAATCCATAAAAGCTGCAGGTGCATTCGTCAGACCAAAAGGCATAACTAAAAACTCATAATGCCCATACCTGGTCCGAAAAGCTGTCTTCGGAACATCCTCAGCTCTGACTCTTAGCTGATGGTACCCAGATCTCAGATCAATTTTAGAAAACACAGCTGCACCCTTCAACTGATCAAAGAGATCATCGATTCTAGGCAAAGGATATTTATTTTTAATAGTCACCTTATTCAATTGCCTATAATCGATACATAACCTCATGGTACCATCTTTCTTCTTCACAAATAGCACAGGAGCTCCCCACGGAGAAACACTGGGGCGAATAAATCCTTTGTCCAACAACTCCTGTAACTGCACTTTTAACTCCCTCAATTCTGCTGGTGCCATTCTATAAGGAGTAATAGAGATAGGAGTGGTACCAGGTAACAATTCAATACCAAACTCCACCTCTCTCTCTGGAGGCAATCCAGGCAACTCCTCTGGAAACACATCAGGGAACTCAGCAACTGTGGCAATGCTATCAATGGGAAAACCCTTCACTCTAGTATCTATCACATGAGCGAGATAGGCTTCACACCCCTTTCTAATCAACCTCCTGGCTGCAACAGCTGAAACAAATAAGGAGGCTAGCTATTCCTGCTCATTAGATACTATCACCTCTCTACCATCACCAGTTCTCAAAGAAACAATTTTCTTTTTACAATCCACCACAGCTCCATGTCGAGATAACCAGTCCATGCCCAAAATAACATCATATTCCTTAAATGGCATCTCAATCAAATCCCCAAGGAACTCCTCACCCTGCACCACTACTGCACTATCTCTATGCACCTTACTCACAACCACACTATGCCCTAACGGATTTGTCATCAACACATCAAATCCTAAGGACTCAGCATGCATATCAGAGACAGGCAAAACAGATGCACTAATATATGAATGCGTGGAACCCGGATCAATCAAAGCAAGTACTGCAGTATTAAATAAATAAAAAGTACCCGCAATGACTGCCGATGCATCAGGCTGCCTCTGCATAACATACATCCTCTGGGAAGAACCAACCTCCTCTGGTCTACCCTCCCTGGATGTAGCACCGCCTCTAGAACTGAATCCTGCTCTACCTCCTCGGCTGGCACCTCTGCTGCCTCTACCTCCCCTCACACTAGCTCGAGAAGCGGCTGAATCAACTGGCATCGGCTCTTGCCTCTCCGGGCAATCTCTCACAAAGTGATCTGGTGATCCACACCTGAAGCATACCCCTGCAACACCTGCCTTCCAACAAGAACCACCATGAGGCCTACTACAATGAATGCAGATGGGGTAAGTAGATCTCTGAGTCATTGGAGTTGGAGCACTAGCCACTGAAGCTACAGGTCTAAATCTCTGCCTCTGAGACTGCACTGACCTACCAGTAAGCCTCTGACTCCTACCAACCCGAGGAATAAAACTCCCCTTTCCTCTCTTCGCAGAAGAAGACCCTGCCTCGAACTGGGGCCTCCTAACTCTAGTCTCTTCCTCTGAAGCAGCTGCAATCACTTGAGCTCTCTCTACACTGCGAGCTGCTGCCACAAGCTGGGAAAAATCAGTATATCTTGAACCAGCCACATGACACATAAGAGAAGGCCGCAATCCCTCCTCAAATCTCCTGCATCTATCAATCTCATCAACTATAATTCCCCCAGCATACTCACTCAACCGGATAAATTCAACCTCATACTCTGTCACGGTCCGGTGATTCTGCCTCAAATCTAAAAACTCTCTTTTCTTCCCATCTTTATACTCCCTTGGAGTATACTTCAATTCAAATTCTCTCAAAAAGTCAACATATGACAAAGTTGGTGGATCATCCATAGAATGGGGCACTGTTTTCCACCAACTATATGCATCTTTTTGTAGCAAAGATCTTGCATAGTCAAACTTTTCCTCAGGGGTGGCTTGCAACTGAACAAATACCCTCTGAACTCTATCAAGCCACTGTTCTGCCACAACTGGATCAACTGTACCAAAGAAATCCTCTGCTCCATATTTCCTCAGTTTGTCATAATGCCTTACAGAAACTAAGGGCTGAGGGGGTGGTGGCTGTGGTTGCACAGGTGCTTGTCTCATAGCTTCCATCATATGCATAAACCAGGCTGGTGGAACCTCATCACCTACTGGTCTACCTGACCCAGAAGCAGGTGCCTCACCAGTACTAACAACCCTAGCTCCACCATCAGGAGCATTACTCTCAGCACTAGCCTCAACCGACTGACTTGAATGTGAATCCATCACAACCTATGTCTGCACACACAGTAGATTACATCTTATTAAAGATCAGAGACTGCCAATCTCAAATGTATATGTTATTCAAAAATCACTTTTTAAGTAAAAATATTTCTTTTTCTTATATTTTACCTAGGTTGAGAATCTCAAATCTAGGCTCTGATACCAAAACAATTGTAACACCCCCATATCCAATGCACACACACTACAACCACAACAATGTAGCATAAGTGCACCAAACATAGGGATGCTACGGTTTCCTTAACATTCAAAACATTTTAAACAAAACCATAACCTTTCAATTATATACATTATAGAAAAAAAAATAGGTCATTTACTTATAAAACCAAACATATTAGATATACATATACATTTAAATATTTCACAGCGGAAGTTATAAAATATTTACAAATTTACATTATAAACATTACTTTACAAAATATAAAAGAAATATACATGATTGGCAAGTCAGCTCTGATCTTTAAGCTCCCAAAATCAACTCTTCAATGTCTACTCTCACTCGGTCTCGAAGAGCTCTCGGGTCCGATCCTATCAGTTCTATCACCTGCGCGATTAAACACTATCGCGCTAAGCCAAGGGCTTAGTAAGATAATCATGCAAATGATATGCCTTAGTGCAATGCAATGTCCTTTCTCAAACCATATCATGCATGTAACATCATATATGCAAAACTAACAACATACTTTCACATTGCATGTCACATTTCAATATCTTGTCATATACCTTATTGTTCATTTAACCATTCATAGTCAACACTAAACAAAGACAAACATAATCTCATTATTCAAACATTTCACCATTCAACATTTACATCTAAGCAAACACATGCATGGGCCCAAAATCCACTAATATGCCATTCAATTTTCAGAGTTAATGTTATGGTTTTTTTCATCACATTTATCAATATCATATACCCAACTAGGCTTCAAGGATTAGGTTCAACCAAGCTTCAAGGGGAGCAAAGCATGCTAAGCTTCAACCCAACTTGGCTTCAAGAACAAAACCCAACCTAGCTTCAAGGGTGGTAACATCTCAATTAGGCTTCAAGGATTCAATCCAACCTAACTTCAAGAGATTGTTACTCTTATTAGGCATGCCACCAACAACAAACTCTGAAAATGGAATAACACATTAGCCACACAAATCATTTAGATTTCATTCTCAATTCTCATTATCATTTAGGCAAACATGCCTCATTTATTTCCATTGAATCACATTAGCCAATAACAATGGCTTCACATTTCATTTCACAATATAACACTTCATTATTCAAGTGTATATTTATCTCATCCATGATCACATTAGATCTCTTAAAGCATCATTCATCATAGCCAAACACAATGACATTGTCTCATGTCATGTCTTATTTGAATTATCATTTCATCTTTAATACAATATTTCAATATACATTACTCATGAAACACATTACCATTCAAAGTGCATAATAACATTGCTAAATCTCAATAATGCAATTAGGGCAAAACACAATTGATATGATTCATAGCTTTATGATCTTCCACATTCATTTGATTAAATCATTCTTGTGTTTGAAACATGTTTATAATGTTCATATGTAAGTTTAGAAACAATGGAACCTTTAAAGAATCAAAACAATATAAAAAGAAACAAAGTAAAAAAAAACAATATGTAATTCATTTGTAGGACACGCCCAACCACTTGATGGAACACGCCCGTGTCACTAACAACAAAAGAGGCAGTAGCTTCCTCAAATAAATGACACGCCCGTGTCCCCTTAAATCATTTGGCCGTGTCACCCACAAACACAATCTAACTAAAACCAACACTTTCTCAATTGCACTCAAACACAATATCCCTCATATAACATGTTTCAAATGAACATAAACAATGTTCTAAACATATAATCATCACAAGAAACACTTCATAACACATTAATATAACAATTAAGCACACACAACATCTCAAAACCCTAAAACCAACATCCTTCTCCATCCTTCCAAATCAACATCTACCACTTCTAACAACACAACTATATAAACTATTAACTTAAAACCAATTTAATACTTGAGAACACAACCCAACACATCTCAAATCCATTAAATCACAAAATCACCAAGCCCTAACTCACTTCCAACACAACCTCCAAATAAGTAAAGAAACAAAAGATTACTCACTTACAAGAAAAAAATCCACAAATCCCTTGTCAAATCCTTTGATTGTTTCTTCAATTTGCTCCAAGCATCAAGAACACCTTCCTTGCTCTCTCTTCTCTTCAATGGCCGGCCACCTCTTGAAAGAAAAAGGAAAATAATGAACACACCAAGTCAAATTTTGCTTTTAATCTCCACCAAGTGATTTTATCCAAGCAATTACCAAAATGCCCTCACTCAAATAACTAACTTCTTGTCTCATATAAGCCCTTATATGTAATTACACACTTAACACAAAAATATCTCTTTTCCTTTGACTCTTCCTTTGACCCATTTATATGTTATATATATCATCATATACACAACATATAAACTTGTCTCTAAACCCTAAATTTCCAAAACACATATACATATACTCTTCTTTCCCCCAATTTAACCCAACAACAACAACAACAACAACAACTACAATATGCAAAACTTCTAGGGCATAAATGAGGATATTACAAAAGTTATTAGCATATTGACTAAATAATCATGTATGTGGAAGAGGTTATGCTAATAGGCTACTGGATTCAATTTTAAATAAAGATCATGCATGTTCCACGTTAAACTATCAAAAGCATGTTATAATGAATTGATTAAGAAAATATTGTTGTTTGTTGGCTCTACCACAATTGCACCGTTGGAATTCTAGGAGAGCTTGATCAAGACAACACGGCCCCGTTGCCTTATGAATTGTAGTGTTCTTTTTATTTTTGGTTGCTTCAAAGTTCAAAAGTTCTATAATAATTCTTGAGTAATTTTTGCCGTCCTTGTTTCTGTGTTTAAAACTACTATTTATAGAAATTTAAAATAAAACCTAATATGTTAAGGAAATTAAAAATTGTTTAGGAAATTAATTGAAGTTTTTGAGTAAAATAGAGTTTTGGTAAAAATTGGCCAATGCGCTAGCATGGGCTGCTGAGACACGAGCAATGAGGCTAGGCTGCTGGGACGCGAGCAACGGGCGAGCGAGCAACGAGGTTGGGTGAGTCGCTTCCCAATTCGTCGTAGGCCTGCCTGTGGTGTATTGGCCTAAGCCAATTCGCCGCAGGCCCTTTCGGCCTGCTGCAAACTGGATTGCCGCGTGCCACTCACCGATTGGTTCATCCAATTTTTTATTATATATAAATATATTTTAAAAATAAATAATAAAATATTAAATATTAAATAAGTGTTAAAATAAATAATAAACACTAAAATAAATATCACAAAAATTATTTTGGACTTATTTTAAAATATTGGACTGGACTCGGTCAAAAATTAAGGGTCTACACATCATTTCATTAATGTCAATTCAATTCATTTCATCATATATCATTATATCATCACAAGGTATCACATACCACATTAATATCAAATTACCTAAACACTTTGAGTTATTTTCACATTATTCACATAATTCACATTTTATGCAATTTAGCCATTAACAATGGCTTTTCACAATGCCTTTAACGCATACATAACGAATCATATGTCATAGTACATTGTTCAAGAATGATCAATGTATCAAGCAGCTTAACACATTTTTCAAACAAAATGTGTTAAGCCCAATGTAATGCAACATATCCAATTTTATCCAAAGTTTGTACTTACCTCTAAAAGCTTTCAAATGCAAGCTCAAAACACTCACCAACCTTCACTTCCAAGTTGCCCTTCAATACAAGGGTTGGGAAAATCAATTCACCTTAATGCCTAAACACAATGTGATCAAATATAATTATTTAGTATCACATTCTAAGGCATTCTGAACATTAAGCCTTAATTAAACAACACCCCCGCAAAATTTTCAAAATTAAGTCTTTTCTTACTTTAACTTAGCAAATCCATATTAACCTATTAAATTAGTGTTTTGAGTTTATGTATATCATTACAACCATATTTTAACATGTTTAAACCAATTACATTAATTAAACACATGTTTATGTTCAAAACCCTAAAATGGCATAACCTTCACCATTGAAGGTTCTCCATTCCAACTCAATCCAATTATCATTTCAATCTTATTTCCATCAATTATATCATTAAAGAACATGATTTAAGAAAAAAATCAAATAATTAATCATTATTTGAAAATTCACTTTTCCAAAATCCTAAATCAACACTACCTCATCCAATCTCTATCAAAACTTAACCAAATCTATCATTTGACTTTAAAATCCTTGTTTATGCATCAAAATAATACATTTAGAATCAAATTGCACAATTAAATCATATGAATTCAAAAATCCAAAAGTTCCATAAGTCTAAATTCTCTCTCTTCACCAAACTTCACTCAAACTTACTCTTTTCTTCCATTCTAACTTAAAAATCATTAAATACTAGTCAAAATAGCATCATACATACCCATTCATGAAATTAAATCATACTTATATAAAAACCCAAACTTAACATACACATAATTTCCATGGAAACCCAAAAATTAGGATAAGAAGCTTACTAATTTGTTGGAAAACCACCAAAATTCTACTTGGTTCTTGAAAATCCTTACAAAATTAGTTGTTTAAATGAAGCAAAAATCACTTTTGCTCACCCATGGAAAATCATCCAAGAGAGAAAGAAGAAGAAAGAAATTCTTTTCAATTTTTTATTTTTCTCTTTCCTTCATTTAAGACCACATATATATATATTTATATCATTTTAATTAATTATTTATTTATTTATTTTAAAAATACTAATTTTCATCTTCCATTCAAAAATATTTTATTCTTAAATTATTTTATTAATTTTTAAATTTTATAAAGTATATTTACTAATTTACCCCTCCTTTACTATTCATATTTTTTCCTTTTTAATTTCTTTCTTCTTTAATTTCTAGCCTTATATGTATAAATATTTATTTATTTAATTAATTATTAATAAATATATTTAATCTTCCACCACCCAAATATAAATTAATATAGAATTATTTTTATTTACTTATTTTTAATTAATTAATTAATAATTAAAAAATATAACACTTTTCCATCATCTTCCACTATCTAATATTATTTTATTATTATATTTTCATCATTCACTTTTCCAACACCAAATTATATCTCACATATATATATTGTATATTTTATGTATATATATATATCTTATATATGTTACTTATATTTCACATATACCATTATGTACATATTTATATAATGTATATACTATGTATATGTAATGTATATTTAATGAATATAAATACCCATATGCACAAATAAAGTGTATCATATATACACATCAAATGTACCTTATATGTGTATTAAGTATATTAAGTATGTAATATATATATATCCAATATATATAATTAATATACCATATGTATATGTTATATATACACTAGGTATATATATTGGGCATATACAACTTTTATATATCCAAATACTTATTTAATTTTTCTAAAATCACGGATATGCTAGAAAAATTTTCAAAGTTCTCATTTTTAAATTCTTTGTCATGATCACTTCTAATAGATGTGATTACATGTCCTTTTTCATTTTGAACTCTTTTTATAAAAATTTTTAAATGATTGAAAGCTTCATTCTTTTGAGCTAAGAAATTAACCCATGTAAACCTTAAGTAACTATCAACAAGTACAAATGCATACAACTTCCTCCTAGACTAGCAACTCTATTTCAACCAAACAAATCTAAATGGATTAGTTCTAGGGGTCTAGATGTGATTACAACATTCTTAGTTTTAAATGAACTCTTATGTTGTTTTTTAAATTGACATGGTTCATAAATTTTATCTTTATTAAATTTCATTTTGGGGAGACCATCAACAAGTTCTTATTTACTAATGCATTGTAACTGAACCATGCTAGAATGTCCTAGTCTCCTATGCCAAATCCATGCATCATTTCTAATGGTAATCAAACATTCAAATGCATTTTTGGAATGTAAGACAATTTTATAAGTATTATCAATTCTAACTCCTTTGAATGCAAGTTTACCATTGGAAGAAGTAATTTTTGAGTCCTTTAGAGTCAAAATTTGCATGATATCCCTTATCACACAATTGACTCACACTAAGCAAGTTATGTTTCAATCCATCAACAAGCTATACACTATCAATCATATTTTTTCCAAGCATACAAATGGAGCCAATGCCAATGATTTTACCATTAGCATTATTTTTGATAGTCGCATTACATCCTTGCTTATAGGTGAGAGTTGTAAAGAATTTTGTATTTCTTGTCATGTGGCTTGAACATTCACTATTCACAAGCCAAACACTTTTATTAATAGTAGACTTTAGGCATAACCATAAGATAATAAGTTTTATTTTCTTTTAGGTGCCTAACTTGGGTCCTTAGGGGCTAGTAGTAGAAGGATCCTCTAATTTGAGATGAGCCTTCTAATATAGCAAAAAGTGCTCTTATGTCCAAATTTCATACAATCAATGCATTGATGCAAGGTTTTATATTTATTCACTTTCTTATTGAAATTTAATGAGCCATGTACACAATTGCAAGTATATATTGAGTGAAATTATTTTTTTCCATTTTTGTGTTTTTGTGCATGCCTTGTATACATGTATACATGGTTTGGTCTTGGAACTTTAGTTCTAGGGCCTTGTGAACCTAATTAAATCCTCTTAGGATTTTTAGGATTGGTGTATGCATTAGTGTTCTTTACAACTTCAACACTAGAGGTTTGAGTTTTAGATGTTTTTACAAATGTTGGTGCATTAGATGTAGTGATAGATGAGCCATTGAACCCTAAACCATATTTCAAATAGGGTGACCTTTGATTACTAATCATAGTATCTAAGGCTTCTTTTCTTTTATCTAATTTGTATAGAGAGTTTTTAAGTTCACTTATTTCTCCTTTCAAAATTTCATTTTCTTTACAAATTTTCTCTAGGTTAGGTGAATTCTTTGACATCTCCTCCATAGATTTCAACAATTGTTCATTTGAATTCTTTAATTTTAAGGTTGAATTCTTTAGAGATACAAAGTCATTTTCTAGCTTAGAGCATTTGTCTTTATAAAATTTCATTTTAGAGGAATATTTTTCTACTCTAAGATTCATGTGCTCAATTAAATCACTATCATTTAAGGCATCATCAACATTATCATCAAATGTAATCAAGTTCAAGGGTTGAGTACCTCATTGGTGTGATCATCATCCCCAATAGTCATGAGACATAGTTAGCAATTCCTTACTCCTTTTCCTTTTCTTCTTTACTTGAGGAATCATCATCCCATGTAGCTTTGAGTGATTTCTTCTTTTCCTTATCCCACTTCTTTTTATTCTTCAATTTGAAGTAATCCGATTTGATGTGACACATTTTGCCATATTTATAACATTTTACTTTATTCTTTTTCTCTTTATCTTTGAAGGAGGATTTAGGAAATTTACCTTTGTTAGCTTGTAGACTTCTCTTTCTCTTCCAATCATTTATTCTTTTAGATAGCATAGTATGAGCGGGGATTTTTGCCCCCACTCCAGGTGGAATGGTTCTTGCGACTTCGGCACTGTTTAGGCTTGGGGCCTTAGAGAACACGGGCCTAAGTCCGGAGAAAATGGAGTCGCCACCCGGATAGGCCAGAAAAAAGAAAGGGGTGGATGACTCTATTCCCAATGAATCCCCAATCCCCTAATGGGTTCGGAAAGTTGGGTACATGTGGGAAAGGTGAGAAATGGCCCAACACCCCCACAACGCCTGGTTCATTGGAACCGGCCTCCTTTGCAGGTCTTAATATTATAAAATTCTTAAGTATAACAATATTATCTATATTACACGCAACAATTGAAATAAAGCATCATTATATTAAAATCAAATCAATGTCCAAACCAAAGCAAAAAAATGGACACCTATCCAAAGATGAAAACATGTCCTTACATCATCCATGTCTAAACTAAATAGGACACCCACCAAAAGGTAGAAACATGTCCTTTACATTGGTCTAAAATATAAAAGCAATTTAAATTACATAATACTTAACTAATGAGGTACCCACAAAGTGGAAACATACCTCTTACAATTTTAACACTAAAATAAGCAAATAATAATCATAATAATAAAGAAAATATCCATCCATGATAAATTAAATAAATCAAGCATTGAAATCAACCATCAAAATATATAATAAACCATATAATCAAATCTAAAATTAAATAAAGCAAGTAAAGATACAAATTAGGGTTTACTGTTTTAATTTAAAGTTCTTTAACTAACATTTAGGGTTTTGGAATTTTGGAATTATTATTATTATTATTTAGGCTACTATAAAGGTTTTGGACAATTGGAATGGATTACGATTTTATGAATTTAAGAAAGTAGTAAGGTTTTTTTTATTACTCAAATTAGGGTTTAGGGGTAACATCATGAAATTAGGGTTTTGAAATCTTAAGACATTAGGTTTATAATTCATGTTTACTGGATTGTTATTTTAAGTTTGTTGGATCATGGCTTTAAGGTTTAGATTTACTAAATTAGGTTTTAAGTTCACTGAATTAGGGTTTAGGAAAACTTAGGGTTTGCTGTTTTGGTTTTTCGAGAAAGTTAGGATTTTTGGTATTTTAGAAAACATGTTTAATTTTAGGGTTTAAGAAAATAGTTTAGAGTTTTATAAAAATAATTATGATTTTTAGAAAACGTAAAGAAGACTAGGATTTTGAGATTTAAGAAAACATTTGGAAATTTTAGACAAAAAGTTATGGTTTAGATGAAAATAGTTGGGGGAAAAACAATTTAGGGTTTTGAAGCTTTTGGAAACAGAAGGAACACTTTAGGGTTTTTAAGATTTTTGGAAGCAGAAGAAATAATTTAGGGTTTTTAAGGTTTTTGGAAACAAAAGAGTAGTTTAGGATTTAAGGTTTTTGGAAATAGAAGAAACACTTTTAGGGTTCTTAAGGTTTTTGGAAACAGAAGAGTAGTTTTAGGGTTTTTAAGATATTTGGAAATAGAAGAGTAGTTTAGGATTTAAGGTTTTGATCACTGATTAAGGTTACTGGATGAATATATTACCAAGTTTAATGATTTAAGTTACTTAGAAAACAAATGATGAAAACATTGTAAATAACATTAAATCAAAAACTTATAATCAAACCTTCGTTCGTTGGTTCCTCCACAATTTGATTTCTGGATGAACAAAGATAAAGTCAAGGTTGCTGCCTTTGATGGATTGATTACTTTTTTTTGCTAGCTTTTTTGCCATTTCTTGCTTCTCTCAAATCTGAAGTCCCAAGTCTAGCTTAGTAACACAAATTTTCGATCCCCCAAATTCTGAGTTTTAAAGTGTTATTTATAGGAAAAATTATAAGCCTACTTCTAATTGTTTAAGGAAACTAAAATTAATTAGGAAAAGAAACCAAAACCAAATAGAATTTGGTTTCTGAAAAACTGCGTTGAAAAATTGCGCTGGCAAAAAAACTGTCTCGGAAACTGCGAGAATTTCGAGCGCTGGCTGGGGCGGCTGGCCAATTTGCCGCAGGAATTTCCTATGGCAAATTGGCCTGGCCAATTGATCATTCGGCGATGAATTTTTTCGTCTCCGATTTTTTCGTCGTCGATTTTTATTTTTATTATTATTTATTTATTTTATTATCTTCACCATTTTTATTAAAAATTATAAATAATAAATACTAAAATAAATATTATTTAATTAAAATACTACAAAAATTATTTTGGACTATATAAAATATTGGACCAGACTGGATAAAAAATTAAGGGTCTACAGTTTGCCCCCTGCTTGAACGATCTGAGACTTTCAGTAGAAGAAAGCGAAAAGCAATATAATTTTTGACTGATTTTTGATGAGGACGGGCACTTGAATTTGATTTGGGTACTTGGACCCGAGATTGATTTTGATTTGACTGACATTTTATCAGTTGAGAATTCTGGCATAACTGGTTGTTCCATTTTTATGGATTATGGGTCTTTGTCCACCAAAAATAGATCTTTATCTACTGGAAATTGGGTCTTTACTCTGGGAACATAGATCTTTATCCATTGGAGATTGGGTCTTTACCCTTGAAACATGGATCTTTATCCATTAGAGATCGGGTCTTTACCCTTGAAAATTGGATTTTATCCATTGAAAATTGGGTCTTTACCCTTGAAATATGGATCTTTACCCATTGAAAATCAGGTCTTTACCCTTGAAATATGGATCTTTATCCATTAGAGATTGGGTCTTTACCCTTGAAAAATGGATCTCTATCCATTGGAGATCAGGTCTTTACCCTTGAAATATGGATCTTTATCAATTGGAGATTGGGTCTTTATCCTTGAAACATGGATCTTTATCCATTAGAGATCGGGTTTTTACCCTTGAAACATGGATCTTTATCCATTGGAGATCGGGTCTTTACCCTTGAAACATGGATCTTTATCCATTGGAAATCGGGTGTTTACCCTTGAAACATGGATCTTTATCCATTGGAGATCGAGTCTTTACCCTTGAAACATGGATCTTTATCCATTAGAGATCGGGTCTTTACCCTTGAAACATGGATCTTTATCCATTAGAAATTGGGTCTTTATCTTGGCTTCAGCTCTTTTAGCTGGACTGATCTTTTATCTTTTGCATCTTCATTCTTTTGAGAATTCTAATTTTCTCTTTTTCTTTTTTTTTCTTTTTATTCTTTTGAGAATTCTTTTTCTTGTTCATAAATTATGCATAAAAATAATTCAACCCTTTTTAGATAGCCTTTATATCTTCTCCTTGCCTCCTACGCGGCAAGATATTCGAAAATGAGTCTCAAAATATTTTGTTCATGCATAAATTCAAAAATTGAAAAGGAGAAACTTTGCCCCCTGTGTAGGCTCAAACCCATGATTTTCCTATGCGGGCTCTAATTGATGTTTGTCTTGTCTGGCTCTTCACACAAACATGTATTTCTTCTTTTGCAAAACGACTGGAGCTTCATCAAGAAATAGGCTTTCCATGCCCCCCTTGATTCAATATCTTCTTTTGATTCTTTACTTTGCAGGGTATTTGTTGTTCACTTTGACAAAGAATAGACAATACAAGACAAGAAAGTACGATGTGATATGCTCATGTATGCATGATATGCATGATAATACTCACAGCAGTTTCATTGACTCACAGACCAAGGTGATCAGTAGAAGTGTTCTCATTGACTCCTTTGAGATGCCCATTCAAGTCTTGCACTGGAATGACAGAAAGCTTTGTATTTATGGCTTTTATCTTCAAGATGTTGAAAACATGAATAATGGAGGCCCCAAACAGCAGAGATACATCCATTTCAAATTATGATTCAGTATTTCAATTGGTAGCTTTTTCATAACCTTGTTAGTAATCATTTCCTTTGCCCAATGTGTCCTTCGAGTTTTGGTGATGTAAAAAACTTCTCTTAACTTGAAGGCTTCGTGTGATAAAAATATTTTTAATTTTGTTTGAATTTTTTGAATTTTTATTTTGAAATCAAATGTTGGCTTTGCCAAATCAATGTCAATGTACCTCAGGACTTGATTTTTCCAAATTAACATATCTATAACATGACAACTCTAGCTACCGTAATAAACTCGGGAATTATTTCTATTTAAGCAAGAACTGTTGCACTTCAGATAGGCACATACACATTACTTGGCCAAAGGTCTCATTGAGTTTAAATATTGTCTATCTCATATGCATGCTTATTCAAACTATCTCCACTAATAGACTCTACCTACCAAAAGAGATCAATAGGTCTTTGATAGGCTTAAAATGGGGTCTATAAGGGACACGGTTTTAAGTGAAGGCCATTTTGAGATAGGAGTTGACGTGACACAATGGACAAACCCTCACACTACAAACTTCTTATTTGAACTTTAGGTAGTTGGAAACATAAAAAGACAAAGCTTTAAACATTCTTCTTTCTTTTTGGCGTTAACCTGAATCTTGATTGGGATAGTCTTTGCCATTGTAAAAAAGTTTGGTATCCAAATTTGTTTCTTTTCTTCATCTCCCTTTCTTTCTTTTTATTTTTCTTACACTTCCCTTTCTTTGAGTATTTTATCATTTTGTCCTTCTTCCTTGTAAGATTGTCAAGTACAGAACTTTCAAGAACTGAATGGTCTTTCTCCTTTTTCTCCAATTTTGATTGAATCTTTAGTTGGGTTGGACCAATTCAAGTCAAAATGTTCTTATAAACCAAATGGAAGCCTTTTGCTGCTTTAGGTAAAAGAGAACTCAGTTGGCTTTCTGAACCGCCTTTTTAAGTTTTATCTTTCTTTATTCCTTTTCTTTTTTTCTTTCTCTTTTTTCTTTTCTTTTTTTTCTTTTTTTCTTTTTTTTCTTTATTTTTTTCTTTTTTCTTTTTTTTTATTTTTTTTGTTCTAGCTCTAAAAGAGTTGTCTTGTTTGTACCAACTTGGGTTTTCAATAATGGATGAGTGGAGTGACATAAATCTTCTTTAACAGGGATAAATCATTTGTTACTCTGATGTTGTCTTGATATATTGGAGATATTAGGAAAACTTCAACTATCCTTATGGTCTTGAGAACTTCAACTATCTTCATGGTCTTGACTATTCATTTCTTTCTTTGATCTTCTTGCCTCTTCATCTTAGTAATCATAAGACTTGTCAAAAGTACCTCAACAGCTCAGGGTAAGTTATCGGGATTTGTAAGCCAATGAAAAGAAAGCTAAAATTTTATGAAGGCTCAAAAGGACAACTAGAGATTACTATTTAATAGGGTGGATATTAGTTGTTGGCTAACCAAACAATGCCTAGATCATCTCTCCCTTAAATAAGTAGAGTTTAATTTTGCCTCGAAAGTTTGTCAAAGCATATTCTAAGAATGACTAGGACCTAGACAAAGGTAATTATGCAAGAGCCCTCTCTAAGTAAGCATACATAACTCAATGCTATAGAGCAATTCCCTTATCTAGTAAAGTCATTATGTAATGTTTAAAATTTTAGATACTAAACTTTTAAATTAATAGTGAATTGTGATATAAGTGATATGGATAAGTAATGTAAATAGTGGATCTCAAAAATTTACCGAAGAAATTAATTATTTTTACGGTTTTATGAGATTTAAAATCGAATTAGAATCAAAGGATAAGAAAGATGGTGCACCCTAACTAAGATGAGATTGGCCATACTAGATTGAGCTATATATATGTGTGTGTGTGTGTGTGTGTGTGTGTGTGTGGACAGGTGTAAGAGTGTAGAAATTTCTTTTCTCTCTTCATCATTCACGTTCAGCACCACCTTCACCATCAAAACTCCTTCTTGCTTCCTTCCTTCCAAGATTTTGATCAAAACCAAAGAGAAAATAATGTCTAGTTATAAGTTTTGAGAAGATTAAGATAGAAAGTTGAGATTATTAACAAGTAATTAGAGAAAAGAAGAGTTTGAAGAGGTATGTGTTTATGTATTTTAATTTACAAATATTTATTTCTCTTTGAGTTTTAATGTTTAAATTAGTTTATTGGGTCATTTAGAGGAGATATTTCCTAAATATTGGATAAATGAATTATTGTGTGATATATGTAGAAATTGAAGTTGTTGATGTTGTTTTTCTTAATTTTGAGTGATGATTGTGAAAGTTGTTGAGTAGATCATTTGTTAAATACTTGATTAATTAAAGTTTTAGTAAGGAACTAGAAATAAATTCTTTTTATGTCAAAACTTTGATTTTGATTCATTTTTATCTTCGATCTTCAATATGTTTGTGTTTTATGAAGTTAAAAGTGTAAAATACATGATTTTAAGATGCCACGGGAGTGGCTTTAAGGTGCCATGGGTGTGGTATCGAAGTTAGGACTGCTGAAGGAAGAATTACTCTGAAAACAGTCCCAAAATCAATGCCACGACTGTGGGATTGAAAGTGATGCTGTTTCTTCAAAAATTTTGATAAAACAAAGTAGTTCTAAATGCCACGGCCGTGGCCCTGGAAGGCCAAGATCTTGGGGGTCTTCAAAGTCATTTTACAGCTTCATTTTGTATCCCACAGGTGTGGGGCTGAGTTGCCACGGCCGTGGGGTACCTAAATGATATTTTTGACTTGTATTTTGTGATATACGGGCCTAGTATGAGGCTAATATGTTTATGTTTATTACTTTGTGTTGGGAATTCATGTGTAAGTGTTGAAAGTATGAAAAAGAGCGATAAAATTTGAATTTGTGATACATATATAATACTAAATGTTGATGAAAATATTGTTTCATTGAAATGATATATCCAATTCAGTGTTAACTACAAACTAATGAATTGCCCTAATCGTACTGATTTTAGATCTAGCTTGGGATTGAATGGCTAACCAAAAGGGAGGATATCCAAAGTGTTAGTGGGCATTCTGTGCCATCAATAGACACTCTATGTCATCATACTCAGTGGGCATTCGTGCCATAGTGGGCCATTGGCCAAAATTCGATACAGTTGCATTAAATTGCCATCAGTGACCTGTTATCCAAATCTAGAATCTGAGTTCAGTGTGTATGGGCATAATTAACAAAGTTATATATAATGAAAATAATGTGTTATTCAGTTGTCGATAAATTACTCAATTCTGAATCTAATTGTGCTTAGTATTTCAATTTACAATGAATTTAGTTAATTTCTTTTATTTAACATTCAGAAAGTAATGCAATTTGATGTTTCTAAATTATTTAATTGATAGACCTCTTTTTATTAAATTTTCTTGCATATTATGAATACATAAGCACCACTAAGCTTTGCTTAGCGTGTTAGAATTGTTTTATGATGCGCAGATCAAACAAGGAGAGTTGAGACCGCAGAGTGAGAGGCTTACATTCTTGATCAGCTGCATCATCAAGGTTCAATGAACAATATTGTAAATATTGTAATCTTTATGGTTCACATAGCAAAACTTTATAATTTTGTATGACAGTTGTACTAGTTTGAGAGTAGTTTGAGAATATTTATAATAATGTAAGTTTTCATTAAGAGTTCTTATAAATATATGGATATATGTGTGTAATATAGAAAACTTAACAATTGCATTATTGCCTAAACGTTTTATGACTTTATTTCTTTAGTACATACATAGACATATATATAGAAAAATTGTCAATGTTAGGTAACATCTCCTATATAGGTAAGTGTATGGTCTATGTAGGGGGTGTTACACATTCAAATCATGATGCCTAGATATGCTAATTTATAAACATCAAGCTAGATTCCTCATTGGTTGAGCACCAAAATGAACAAAGACCAACAAAAATTTTGATGAAAGTAATTTATTCAAACAAATTTAAATTTGAAAAACACGATTGTTCCAATTAGATATTAAAGAAAGTAAAATAACATAAGAAAAACAAACAAGCCAAGGGAAGTTTGTTGAGTTAAGCTTCTTCTCCTTTCACATCTTCAATATCTCCATCTTGAAAGGATGTTAAAACAAAATCTTCTTCCAATCCTTTTCCCACCATGAAGGTTGCCGGTGGTGACACTCTATTGAACTTAGGTAGAGGATTGCTTTTGGTATTGGGCTTATCCGGCTCGGGTAGCGTACCACTATCAATCAAATTTTGGATCTCATGTTTTAGTCTCAAGCATTTGTCTGTCTCATGTCCTTGTGTCTGATGAAACTCACAAAAGGCTTTAGTATCAAATTTTGGGGGTAAAGGATTCGACAAAAGTCGAGGGGCCAAGGGTTGTAACAATCCCTTCTTTTGTAGCTTATTGAGAACCCAAGACAGTGGCTTCCCTAATTCTGAAAACTGCCTCATTCCTCCTTGACTAGTGACATTAACATCAGTTTCCTTTTGTGTACTTTGATTGCTAGGCTGATAATTTCCTTTCTCATTCCTTCTTGCCGAAAAATGATTCTTCTCCCTTTTCCACTCTTCAATTTGTAGACCAGCTTGGAGAAGATCTTTGAAGTCCCTTATAAAGGTGTGAGATAGCCTTTCATGGAGGTTGGGCAGGATGCCTCTGACGATCATCCTTATTTGATCATACTCATTGGGCCTCTTCCTAAAAAAAGCAGCCTTATTTCTCCATCTTTTCACATAGTCTACAAAATTCTCATTTGGCCTTTGTCTAATGGACTCAACTTCCATTAAGGTAACTTCTAGTTCGACATTGTACCCATATTACTGAATGAAAGCCTTGTACAAGTCCTAATCTTTTTGACTACTTTCCTCTAAGGTGTTGAACCAATTTTAGACAACAGGGTCTAATGAGAGCATGAAATATCTTAGAGTTTGAGCTTTAGTAGCTCAGTCAGACTACATAGCAGTGATGTACTGCTTCACATGGAGATGAGGGTTTCCAGTACCATTGTATCTAGCAAAGGAAGGCATCTTGAACTTATAAGGGACCTCCTCATCTTGTTCAAATAGTTTGTCAATTTCAGACATCTCTTCGGTTTTCAGCTTCTTCTCAAATTTCTTTTCTAAATCAGTAATCATCTTCTCAACATCAGAATTTTCAGTCTTTTCAAAGTTGTCTTCTCAACAACCTTCGGCTCCTTTTTATCTTGAGGATCTTGAAAGTATTGAGCCTAGTCGTCATCATCATCAATGATCACCTTATCATCATCAAAAGCTACTTCACCAACTTTAGCCTTCCCTTTATCCTTTGGCTTCTTGGAGCTAGCAGACGCTTCGACATTATTTGCTAAAATTGTAGCCAATTGGTTCTTCACGGTGTCAACCAGGGCCTCTTTTATTTCTTCCATCTTGGCATTGAGGGCAACATCTACCATTCTTTGAATTTGTTCGGGCTCCATTGCTTTTGGCGAGCAAGTGATTGAGTTGCTACTAGATTCTTCATCTTTGGCGTAGGTCAGATTATCGTAAGCTTTTGAACTATCGTAATCTAGGGCTGTGAGCCAAAGAGGATCAATGATATAAGATGCGAATGTATGCATGTATGCACAAACAAAGAAAGATAATTAGGACATTCCTTCCAACCTTATAACATCCACACACGAATGGCGAGTCTCTTTTCCTAGGTATATGGTTAACAAAGTACCAACATGGGATATCTTATTTTCGAATATTTCCCTCGGACGTTTCAACCAATAGTTATATTTTCAAAAATAGAAATCAGTTCATGATAATTCCCATTAATTAGGTTTTAATCCATTCAACCAACTAAAGTAGCATTTATGCTATATTGTATTAAAACTAAATTAAGAGGTTTATTATAAATAGATTTCTCACTTGAAAAAGTAACTAATGATTCATGCCAAAAATAAGCCCATGATTAATAATTCTTAGTATAAACTAGGCTCACAATTGATTTTTGGTATTTTCATAATTGACCTAAATAATTTATAAACTCTTTGTAAAAAAGGTTGGATAAAAATGATTTTATTTCTAAGCCCATTGTAAAAAGATTTTAGAAAAAAAATGGATTTTGGGCTTTGTATTTGAGTCTTGAGAAAAGAATTTTTTGATTTATTTTTAGAAAAGTTTTATGCCCAAAGACCATCTTGAAAAAGTTTTAAAAATAGCTTTGGTCTTTTAGACTTTAAAGAAAAAATTTATTTTGAGCTTACAATGTACTTAGGTCATATTAGAAAAAGAACAAACCAAATAAGCCATGATTTAAACCAAGATAAATTAACCATAATCAAACAACAAGCATTTGGGGTACAACCTAAGGAAAGTAAATAGGCCAATTACATGAGCTTTAGTCTTTGGGTTAAAAAGCTAGGAGATCCCAGGGTGAGACAAGGTCTTCATCATTGAAGAGAGACTGAGGGAGATATCCTCAGAGGTTCAGTAGGATCCAGGGGCAGCCTGACAGGTCGTCATAGCAGCAGAGGAAGAGATAGAGACATGCAGCCTCAATGGCTAGTGCCCTAACCCCAAGTGTCCCAGAGGCTTACTCTTCCTACCTATGCTCAATGTGGTAGGGAACATGGAGGTGTTTTCTTTTAGATGTGGATCACCAGACCATTTTATCAGAGACTATCCAGAGCCACCGGAAGACAGACAGATACAGTAGCATCTAGACCTAGTGTCAGAGGGGTCATGGTGGGTAGATCAGGGACTTGTTAGAGAGGAGATTCTATAGTAGGGAGTAAACTAGATGATGCAAGGCCATCATAGTGGGTTTATGTGATGCAGAGGTAGCCGGATGCTTCAGCTGTCATAGCTGGTATTTTTACTTTATTTGGCACTTCAATTCATGCATTGATAGACCCTGGGTCGATGCATTCATACATCAGTGTATCCATCCTGCCTGTGAGTGACATGCATTCAAAGTCCTTAGAATTTGATGTGTTGGTTACTAAACCTTTAGGGCACAATGTTGTAGTTAGCAGGGTACACTGAGATAGTCCAGTTGTTGTTTAAGATAAGAAGTTTGTCGGTGACCTGATTAAGATGCCTTTTAGGGAGTATGGTCTAATTTTGGGCATGGATTGGTTATCCAAACATGGGATTGTAGTAGACTGTCAGCAAAAATGTGTTACTCTGAGAACACATGATGGTAGAGATGAGGTGGTATCTAGTGATCAGAGACACCTTTCATCCATGTTTATCTCAGCTATATCAGTTAGGAGGATGATCCGAAAGGGATGTGAGGCATATTTGGCTCATGTTGTAGATACCAGAGCAATAGGGTCCTAGCTTGACAGTATACCTATAGTTGCCGAGTTCCAGATATTTTTCCTGATAAATTGCCAGAGGTACCTCCTAAAGAGAGGTGGAGTTTGGCACCATTCTGATGCTTGGTACCACTCCCATCTCCATTACCCCTTATCGAATGGTACCTGCATAATTAAAGGAGTTGAAGGTGCAGTTGTAGGAGTTGCTTGATAAATTGTTCATCCACCCTAGTGTGTCACCATGGGGAGCACCTATCTTATTTGTAAAGAAGAAGGATGGCACCTTAAGATTATGTA
This sequence comes from Garcia nutans, assembly GCA_947685225.1. Taxonomy (NCBI): domain Eukaryota; kingdom Viridiplantae; phylum Streptophyta; class Magnoliopsida; order Malpighiales; family Euphorbiaceae; genus Garcia; species Garcia nutans. The sequence goes on along the minus strand of CANTUV010000003.1, from coordinate 4,538,588 downwards.
TTAATTACATGTAGCTTAATAAGGTGACCATCAAGAACAAGTATCCATTACCTTAGATAGATGATCTCTTTGATCAGTTAAAGGGAGCAACAATATTCTTTAAGATTGATCTGAGATCAGGGTACCATCAGTTGAGAGTTAGAGATGTAGATGCACCTAAGACATCTTTTCGCACAAGGTATGGGCATTATGAGTTTCTGGTGATGCCCTTTGGGCTGACAAATGCACCAGCAACATTTATGGATTTGATGAACAAGGTATTTATACCATACTTAAACCAGTTTGTAATGGTCTTCAATGATGATATTCTGGTGTATTCGCATAATGAAGAAGACCATGGCATGCATCTATGGATTGTACTGTAGACTCTGAGAGAGAAGCAGTTATATGCTAAGCTATCTAAGTGTGAGTTCTGGCTTGATTAGGTGACTTTCCTAAGTCATGTGGTATCAGCAGAGAGTATTAGAATTTATTCGAGTAAAGTCGAGGCTATCTTGAATTGGAGTCCACCAAAGAATGTGATAGAGGTTAGAACTTTTTCTGGGATTGGCATGCTATTATCATTAATTTGTGAAGGATTTTTCTATGATAGCTACAGCACTCACCATATTACTTTAGAAAGGGGGTTAGATTTGTGTGGACAGATCGGTGCCAGGCAAGTTTTGAGCAGTTGAGGGACATGTTGACTCAGGCTCCTATCCTTATCCTGCCTATGGAAGGTAAACCCTATGTAATATACAGTGATGTTTCACATAGTAGTTTAGGTTGTGTTCTGATGCAGGAGGGTAGATTCATTGCTTATGCATCCTGAAAGTTGAAGCCTCATGAGTTGAATTACCCGACTCATGATTTGGATTTAGCAGCCATAGTTTTTGAATTAAAGATTTGGCGGCATTATTTGTATAGAAAAAAATGTTTTATTTACACGGATCATAAGAGTTTGAAGTATCTAGGTATTTAGAGAGAGCTGAATCTTTAGTAAGGGTGATGGTTAGATTTTATTAAAGATTATAACTACTTGATTGATTATCATCCTGGCAAGGCGAATGTAGTTGCGGATTCTTTGAGTCGAAAGTAAATGGCAGGTTTGACTGCTTATTCACTCTCGTTGCTTGTTGAGTTAAGATTGTTGCATACTAGATTTATGCTTTGTGATGATGGTGCAATGATGGCTCAGTTGCAATTGAGACCAGTGCTGTTGGATCATATTAAGGAAACCCAGCAGACAGATGAGAAAATCTAGAAGATAGTAGAGAATTGCCAAAAGGAGGAGAGTAGAGACTTTCATGTGAGAGATGATGTAGTTTATGGTACAAAGATAGGTTGTGTATTCCTAATGATGAAGAATTGAAGAGGAAGATTTTAGAGAAAGCACATCAGTCATTTTATGCTATGCACCCTGGAAGTATCAAGATGTATTAAGATTTGAAGCAGCATTACTGGTAGTTAGGTATGAAGAGGGACATAGCAGAATTTGTATCCAGATGTCTCATTTGCCAGAGAGTGAAGGCTGAACACCTAGTTCCTTCAGGGTTGTTTTAGCCATTATCAATGTCTGAGTGGAAATGGGAGCGAGTGATGATGGATTTTATGACTGGATTGCCTTTGACCCAGAAGAAGCATGATGCAATCTAGGTGATAGTTGATTGGATGATGAAGACAACTCATTTTCTTCCAATTTGGATGAACTACTCACTTGATAAGTTGCCTAAGTTGTATATCAGTGAGATAGTGAGGTTGCATGGAGTCCTAGTTTCTTTGGTGTCAGACCGAGATCCCCATTTTACATCGAGATTTTGGAAGAGTTTACAAGATGCATTAGGTTGTCGATTGCACTTTAGTAATGGTTTCCATCCACAGATAGATGGGCAATCAGAAAGAGTAATACAGATTCTAGAAGATATGTTGAGGAGCTGTATCATTGATTTCACTGGGAGCTAGGACAGATATTTGCCACTGATTAAGTTTGCATACAACAACAGTCATCAGTCCAGTATTGGGATGGCACTTTATGAGGCCTTGTATGGTAGGAAGTGCAGGACACCATTATGTTCAGATGTGATTGGAGAAGGTAAACTGGTAGGTCCCGATTTGATGAAGGAAATGGAAGAGAAAGTGAAAGTAATTTGGGGTCATTTGAAAGCAGCTTCAGACCGATAGAAATCCTATACAAATTTAAAGAGGAAAGACATAGAGTTCAGTATGGGAGATAAAGTGTTCCTGAATATGTCTCTATGGAAGGGGATTCTGAGGTTTGGTCGAAAAGGGAAGTTGAGTCCTCGCTTCATAGGACCATATGAGGTACTAGAGAGAGTTGGTTCAACGGCTTACAAATTGGCTCTGCCGCTCAAGTTGGACTGGATACACAATGTCTTTCATGTCTCTATGCTTCAGAGCTACAGGTCAGACCCATCTCATGTCTTATCAGTAGAGTCTATTAAGGTGAGTCCAGATCTGACTTACAAAAAAGAACCAGTGGCGATCTTGGCACAAGAGGTGAAAGAGTTAAGAAATGAGTAGGTGTCACTTGTAAAAGTTTTTTAGATGAACCATGCCACTGAGGAGGTGACATGAGAGAGTTAGCAGACGATGCAGAGCCAGTATCCTCAGTTATTCCAAAGTTGATATCAAGTAATTTCGAGGATGAAATTTTCTTTAGGGAGAGAGGATTATAACATCCGTAATTTAAAAAAATAATTTAAATAAAATAATTTAAATAAAATTTGAAGGAATGGAAGTGAAAAAGAAAAGTGTATATGTGAAATATATATTAAATATATATAACATATGCAAAATTCAACATTTAAAGAAGAAAGTCAAAAGTCAAATGGTAAAATTATAAATATACTTTGTAAAATTAAAATTAGTTAAATAATTTTAAAATAAATTAATTATGGATGGAAGACAAATATTATGAATTTTAAAATAAATAAATAAATAAATAAAATATTAAAATATTATATATATGTGTGTGGTCTTAAAATAAGTGGAAAGAAAGAAAAAATAAAAAAATTAAAATCTTCTTCTTCTTCCTTATAGGGTGTTCAAACCACCATAGCCAAGCAAGATAGCTTTCTTCTTATTCCAAGTGTCAAAAATTGAAGGTTTTACAAGATTTGACAAGAGAATTGGAAGTTTTCCCATCAATTGGTAAGCTTCCTTACCAATTTTTCAAGTTCTATAGAAAAGTATGAATATGTTGATTTTGGATTTTTATATTAGCATGATTTAATTGTTTGATTGGGTATGAAATATGCTATTTTGATTAGTAATTAATGATTTTCAAGTTGAATGGAAGAAATGATTAAGTTTGGGTTGAGTTTGGATGAAGGAGATGATTTAGGGTTATGTGTAAATTGAAATTTTGAAATCATGTATTTCAATTATGCAAACGGATTCCAAAAATGTTATTTTGATGCATAAACAAGGATTTTAAGGCCAAATAATTGATTTAATTGAATTTAGTTAGAGATTGGGTAAGGTAGTATTGAATTTAGGGTTTTGGAAGAAAATTTTCAAAGAATAGTTATTTGTTTGATTTTAATGAATAAATCATGTTATTAAAAGATTTAAATAATGGAAATGGGCTTAAGTTAGCATTTGGAATGAGTTGTAATGAAGAACCATAATTGATGAAGGCTATGACATTTTAGGGTTTTGTATAAGAATATTTGTTTATTGAATTTAATTGGTTAAAACATGTTATAATATGTTTTTAATGATAAAAATAAACTTAAAACACCAATTAAAATGGATTAAAATGGAATTTCAAAGTTAAAGTAAGAAAAGTCAAATTTTGGGATATTGGTTGGAGTGATGTTTAATTAGGGTTTTATATTTGAAATGCCTTGAAATGTGATTCTAAATAATTGTATTTGCTTACATTTTGAATAGGCATTAAGAGGAAGTGATTTGTCCAATTTTAATGTTGAAGGGAAATTTGGAAGTGAAGGTTGGAGAGTGATTTTTACCTTGGGTTTGAGTGATAATTAAGGTATGTATAAACTTTTGATAATTTAGATATATTTGCATTAAATTTGGCCTAACAAATTTTGGATAGAAAATATGTTAAACTACTTGGCAACTTGAACATTTATGTACATTGTGTTATAACATGTGAATTGATGAGTATGCATAATGTGTATTATGAAAAGCCATTATTAATTGCAAAAATGAGTGAAATGTGATTTATGTGCATTTTGTGAAAATAACCCAAAAATATTTGGGTAATATGATGATATTGTTAAATGCCAGACATTGTGATAAAGTAGTGAGATATGATGAATTAAAATGATTGGGCATTGATATGGATGAGAAAAATGAAAAAATGAGGCAATGTGATGAGAAAATTTGATTATGATTAATTTTCAGAGTTCTATGTTTGGCAGTTTGCCAATGAGATTATTGTCATTATTTGCCTTCGGGGCTAGACGTTAGGCATCACTGATATATGTTTTACATTCATGCTAGACGTTGGATGTCACTAAGATTTTCCTTCGGGCTAGACGTTGGGTATTACTTGTATTGCCTTCGGGCTAGACACTGAGTGTCAAAATAGATCAAAACAGCAACTCTGGAATTTGAATAATATATTAGATTATTTGGGTCCATGCTTGTGTGTGTGTTAGCGTGAAGTATAAAAAGATCAAAGATTATGTTTTAAAGTGAAATTGTATGCCAAATTGAGAAATACCATACAACAACATAATGCATTGTCATTATTTTAAAATTTTATTATTATCAAAGTCTGTACCGCTAGGCTTTTAGCTTAGCGTGATTATAATTCATCGTGCAGGTAACAAGGTTGATCCGGTAGATCCGGAGAGTTCTTCTAGACCTGGTCAGGTCTAGACTTAAGGTTGATTTGAGGTGATTTTACTGCTTCAAGATCGGAGCCAGCTATGTTTATTATGTTTATATTTTTTAGTGTACTTAAATTATTAAGAACATTTTAGATAAATTGTATAATGTGGGAATATGTATATGTGTTTTGATGTATATATGTATATATATAAATATTTTGAGGAAATATGAGGAGTTTGAGAAATTGGGGGTGAAATGTTTGATGTAAATTTATTAGGAGTGTATTTTTATACAGGTTGAGTATTGTTAAAATTTTTGGGATATCCAATTTACAGACAAAACTCTGATAATTTTTTTCTAGAGATTTTTATATAAAATACTTATTTTGGGAAAATAAATTTTTTTTATTAAATTAGGTTGTGAGATTCTTATACTTTATACACGTATTTTACATATATTGGATATATGTATTATTCATATAAAGGGTATAAAAATGTTACACTCATACTCATGCATAAATATTTGCTTCTTGGTGAACCTCTCTTTGGCAGTACCCTCATGATAGTGCTCAAGGATTTTTCAAATACTATATGCACAAGTAAGATGTTGGACTCTCCCACCTTCTTCTCTTGATGTTGAATTTATCAAGATAGAGGCTGCTCTATTATTTTTGAAATGAGCTCTCACCTTGTCACTTATCCATTGTGCTCTAGGAAAAGGAACTTGAATACTATCAACTTCATGAGTGGGAGGGAGGTTTTCACTCATTTTCAACATATTCCCAAAGCTCAATTCCTTCGCTATCAATGAACAAATACATCTTATGTTTCCAATCAGAAAAATTGGTTTCATCGAAATAAGGTCTAAGGTAGAAATTTAGATTTCCATGTGTAGAGGTTGTGGAGTTGGAAGTAGAAGTTGATGTGGAGGTGCTTGTTCGTGGAATGGCTACCATTTTGGATCAAATTTCACACTTAAGCTTCTTGAAATTTAGAAGTCTCTAATACCAATTGTTGTCCCAAACTAGCAACCAAGAGGGAGGTGAATCAGTTGATTTAAGTAGTGATGATAAATTAAAATTTTAAAGAAAAAGATGAAGAAGATGTAGAAGAAGATTGAGTAAAGTATAGAATAATGAACACAAAGAATTTATAGTGATTCAGATTTACCTCAATCCTACATCCACTTCTTTAACAACTTGTTAAGGTTCCACTAATCTTGAGTTTTTATAAGCTTAACTCTAACTTGGTGTTTTCACAAGCTCACACCAAACTTTAACAAGGTTTGAGATCAATCCTCATAACCCTTATAATATTTTTTCCAAAGGCTCACTCTAAAATCTAAGTGTTTCAAAGCTAACACTCAACTTATAATGGTGTTTTTGATGCTAACACCCAACACTCAAATAATATAAATGTTAATTATAGTATAAGAAATTAAAAGTATATTGATTTGGCTATTAGAATCACAATTACCCTCAAACAAGAGGTTTCTTGGGTTATTTATAGCCAATTGGACTTAAACTATCCGTTTGAAGTGGTTCTCACATATTTAAAACTTGTCTTTCACTAATTTAGTGGCTGAGTCACTTTGTGCGGTCGCACTACCACTTGTGCAGTCGCACAATTCAAATATTGCTCTAATGCCTAATGTAACACCCCCATATCCAATGCACACACACACCACAACCACAACAATGTAGCATATGTGCACCAAACATAGGAATGCTACATTTCTCTTAACATTTAGAACACTTTAAAACTTGATACAATACCCTTATCATCATACATTATAGAAAAATAGATCATTTACTTATAAAACAAAACATATTAGTTATGTATATATATATATATTTAAATATTACACAGCGGAAGTTATAAAATAATTACATATTTACACATTAAACATTTCTTTACAAAATATAAAGAAGTATACATGATTGGCAAGTCTGCTTTGATCTTTAAGTTCCCAAAAATGGGTTCCTCAAGGTCTACTCTCCCTTGGTCTTGAAGAACTACCGGGTTCAACTCTATCAACTCTATTACCTGCGCGATTAAACACTATCGCGCTAAGCCAACGGCTTAGTAAGATAAAACATGCTATTGGTATGTTTTAATACAATACAATGTCAATTCTCAATTCATATTATACATGTAACCATTTATATGCAAAGCTAACATCATACCTTTACATTTCATAATTCAACATATAAATATATGCATATCACATTTCAATATCTTTTCTCATACTTCATTAACTAATCATTAAACAATCCATAAACAACACTAAACAAAGACAAGCATGGGCCCAAGACACACTAATATGCAATTCAATTTTCAGAGTTAATGCTTTGGTTTGTTATCACATTTATCAATATCATATACCCAACTAGGCTTCAAGGATCAAGTTCAACCAAGCTTCAAGGGGAGCAAAGCATGCTAAGCTTCTACCCAACTTGGCTTCAAGAACTAATCCAACCTAGCTTCAAGGGTGGTAACATCTCAATTAGGCTTCAAGGATCCAATCCAACCTAACTTCAAGAGATTGTTACACTTATTAGGCATGCCACCAACAACAAACTCTGAAAATGGAATAACACATTAGCCACACAATTCATTTAGATTTCATACTCAATTCTCATTATCATTTAGGCAAACATGCCTCATTTATCTCCATTGAATCACATTAGCCAATAACAATGGCTTCACATTTTATTTCACAATATAACACTTCATTATTCAAGTGTATATTTATCTCATCCATGATCACATTATATCTCATATAGCATCATTCATCATAGCCAAACACAATGGCATTGTCTCATATCATGTCTTATTTCATTACAATCCTCATAGCCAATCACAATGGCCTCATATATCATTTAAATCATCAAAATAAATCACAAGTCACATTACATTATCATATAAGCAACATGCTTTACATACTTTACTTACTTCAAATAAAACAGAACAGAACGATTATAGAGGTCGCACCAGGCTAAGTCGCGACCGTCCTCCACAATCAAAAGATGAAACTTTAACACAGTAGGTTTCGCGGTCAGAAGTTCGGTCTAAGTTGCGACCGCACTTCACAATCAAAGATGAAACCTTATCACAGTAGGTTTTGCGGTCAGAAGTTCGGTCTAAGTCGCGACCGCACTTCAATAATAGCGACCGTCCCAAATTACGTGTCTCATGCATAAACCCTAAATTTAACAAACTTTATTTTGTTTAACTTCAAACACATTATACACAACATAACCTCATTCAAATTGACACAATCAACATCCTCAACACTTATTTACATCTTCCAAACACATTAATAACATTTTTGATACCACAACACAATTACAACCAACACAAAGATCAACAAAAATAATCAATCAAAAATAACATAAACAACTCTTACCAATTCAAAACCCTAACTCAAACTCAACACAATTACTTCCAACACCTTCACCTGTTCAACTTCTCATCTATCAAGCAATATCAATACTTAAAATCACACCATAAGCAATTGAATCATATCATCATCAAACCACAACTCAACTCAAGCATAACTTCAAAATAACAAGGGTAACAAGAGAAAACTTACCTTAAATTAAACTCATAACTTAAAATCAATTAAACACTTGAAAACACAACACAACACATCTCAAACCCACCAAATCACAAAATCACCAAACCCTTATTCACTTCCAACAAAACTTCCAAATAAACAAAGAAAACAAGAGAATACTTACTTTAGAAGAAGAATTTCCACCAATCCTTTGTCAAAACCTTGGATTACTTCTTCAATACACTTCTAGCATCAAGAACACTTATCTTTCCCTTTTGTTAATGGAGAGCCGGCCACTTCATGAAGAAAGAAGAAAATGATGAAGACACAAAGTCAATTTTTGCTTTTAATCTCCACCAAGTATTCTTATCCAAGCAAATACCAAAATGCCCTCAATCATATAACTAACTTTTTGTCTTATCTAAGCCCTTATATGTAATTACACACTTAACACAAAAATATCTTCTTCCACTTAACCAACACTTTGACTCTTCATTTGACCAATTTATATGTTATATATATCATCATATACACAACATATACCATTCTCTCTAAACCCTAAATCTTTCCCAATACACATATACACAAGCATTCTCCTCCCAATTTCTTTTCTTATCCCATCATATACATTCAATCCAATATATAACAATAACAACAACAATATGCAAAACTTCTAGGGCATAAATGAGGATATTACAATTCTCCCCCTCTAAAAAGAAATTTCGTCCTCGAAATTACCTGATATCAAAACTGAAACAACTGCGGGTACTGTTCTTGCATAAGTTGCTCACTTTCCCAAGTTGCTTCTTCTTTTCCATGATTCTTCCATAGCACTTTCACCAATGGTATACTCTTGTTCCTCAACTCTTTCACTTCTCGTGCCAAGATAGCAACTGGTTCCTCTTCAAAAGTCAAGTCTGGGCTCACTTCAATAGATTCAAATGGCAACACATGAGATGGATCCGACCTATATCTCCTCAACATAGAAACATGAAACACATTATGAATACGATCCAACTCAGGTGGCAAAGCAAGTCGATATGCCACTGGCCCAACTCTTTCTAACACTTCATACGGCCCAATGAAACGAGGACTCAATTTCCCTTTCCGACCGAACCTTAAAATCTTCTTCCAAGGAGATACTTTCAAAAATACCTTATCTCCAACATTAAACTCTATTTCTCTCCTTTTCAGATCTGCATAAGACTTCTGTCGGTCTGAAGCTGCTTTTAATCTGCCTCGAATCAACTTTACTTTCTCTTCCGTTTCTTGAATCAAATCAGGGCCAATTATTTTACCTTCACCAAGTTCATTCCAACAAAGAGGTGTCCTGCACCGTCTACCAAACAATGCTTCAAATGGTACCATACCAATGCTGGATTGGTGACTGTTGTTGTAAGCAAACTCCACAAGCGGTAAAAATCTGTCCCAACTTCCAGAGAAATCGATGACATAGCTCCTTAACATGTCTTCAATAATCTGTATCACCCTCTCTGACTGCCCATCTGTCTGAGGATGGAAAGCAGTACTGAAGTGTAGTCGAGAACCTAAAGCACTATGCAAACTCTTCCAAAACCTTGAAGTAAACCTGGGGTCTCTATCAGACACTAAAGAAGTTGGAACACCATGCAACTTTACAATCTCATGGATATACAGCTCAGCCAACCTCTCCAAAGAGTAATCCATCCGCACTGGAAGGAAATGAGCTATCTTAGTCAATCTATCCACAATCACCCATATGGCATCATGCTTCTTTTGTGTCAATGGCAAACCAAACACAAAATCCATCGTCACTCTATCCCACTTCCATTCTGGCACTGACAACGGTTGCAACAACCCGGTTGAAACTTGGTGCTCTGCTTTAACCTTCTGACAAGTGAGACATTTCGATACAAACTCAGCAATGTCTCTTTTCAACCCAATCCACCAATAATGCTGTCTCAAATCATGATACATCTTCGTATTACCCGGATGCATAGCAAACATCGACTGATGAGCTTCTTCCAAAATGACCTTTTTCAAAACAGCATCATCGGGTACACACAATCTGCTCTTGAACCAGAGACTCCCATCACTTTTCACAACAAAATCTCTAGATTTCCCATTTTTGCAATCTGAAATAATCTTTTGAATCTTCATATCCATCATCTGAGCCTCTTTAATCTGATCTAGCAAAACTGGCTTCAATTGCAACTGTGCCAACAATGCACCATCATCACAAGGTACAAAATTGACATGCAATGCTCTCAACTCAACAAGCAACGAGAGCGAATACACAGTTAAACCAGCTACAGACTTCCGACTCAAGGCATCAGCAACAACATTTGCTTTACCTGGATGATAATCAATCAAGCAGTCATAGTCTTTAATCAATTCTAACCATCTCCTCTGACGAAGATTGAGCTCTTTCTGGACACCCAAATACTTCAAACTCTTGTGATCAGTGTAGATGAAACATTTCTCCCCAAACAGATAGTGACGCCAAATTTTCAATGCAAATACAATGGCAGCCAATTCCAAATCATGGGTTGGATAGTTAAGCTCATGCGGTTTTAACTGTCGAGATGCATAAGCTATAACTTTCCCTTCCTGCATCAATACACACCCCAAACCTCTATGTGAAGCATCACTGAAAATCACATATGGTCTGCCTTCAACAGGTAAAGTAAGAACAGGCGCTTGAGTTAACATATCTCTCAACTGCTCAAAGCTCGCCTGACACTGATCCGTCCACAAAAACCTCACTCCCTTACGAAGCAATCTGGTGAGTGGAGTAGCTATCAAAGAAAACCCTTTCACAAACCGCCGGTAATAGCCTGCCAAACCCAGAAAACTTCTAATCTCTGTCACAGACTTGGGTGGACTCCAATTCAATATAGCTTCAACTTTACTCGGATCAACTCTAATGCCTTCTGCTGAAACAATGTGTCCAAGAAAAGCTACTTGATTCAACCAGAACTCACACTTCGATAATTTGGCAAACAACTGCTTCTCTCTCAAAGTCTGCAACACAATCCGCAGATGCATATCATGTTCCTCTTCATTCTGCGAATACACCAGAATGTCATCGATGAAGACCACTACAAACTGATCCAGATAGGGTCTAAACACCCTATTCATTAAATCCATAAAAGCTGCAGGTGCATTCGTCAGACCAAAAGGCATAACTAAAAACTCATAATGCCCATACCTGGTCCGAAAAGCTGTCTTCGGAACATCCTCAGCTCTGACTCTTAGCTGATGGTACCCAGATCTCAAATCAATTTTAGAAAACACAGCTGCACCCTTTAACTGATCAAAGAGATCATCAATTCTAGGCAAAGGATATTTATTTTTAATAGTCACCTTATTCAATTGCCTATAATCGATACACAACCTCAAGGTACCATCTTTCTTCTTCACAAATAGCACAGGAGCTCCCCAAGGAGAAACACTGGGGCGAATAAATCCTTTGTCCAATAACTCCTGTAATTGTACTTTCAACTCCCTTAATTCTGCTGGTGCCATTCTGTAAGGAGTAATCGAGATAGGAGTGGTACCAGGCAACAATTCGATACCGAACTCCACCTCTCTCTCAGGAGGCAATCCTGGCAACTCATCTGGAAAAACATCCGGAAACTCAGCAACTGTGGCAATGCTATCAATGGGAGAACCCTTCACTCTAGTATCCACCACATGAGCAAGATAGGCTTCACACCCCTTTCTAATCAATCTCCTAACTGCAACAGCTGAAACAAATAGGGAGGCTAGCTGTTCCTGCTCATTAGATACTAACACTTCTCTACCATCAACAGTCCTCAAAGAAACAATTTTCTTTTTACAATCCACCACAGCTCCATGTCGAGATAGCCAATCCATTCCTAAGATCACATCATATTCCTTAAATGGCATCTCAATCAAGTCTCCAAGGAACTCCTCACCTTGCACCCTCACTGCACTATCTCGGTGCACCTTACTCACAACCACACTATGCCCTAACGGATTTGTCACTAACACATCAAATCCTAGGGACTCAGCATGCACATCAAAAACAGGCAAAATAGATGCACTAATATAAGAATGGGTGGAACCTGGATCAATCAAAGCAAGTACTGAAGTATCAAATAAAGAAAAAGTACCAGCTATGACTGCCGATGCATCTGGCTGCCTCTGCATAACATACATCCTCTGGGAAGAACCAACCTCCTCTGGTCTATTCTCTCTGGATGCAGAACCTCCTCTGGAACTGAACCCAACTCTGCCTCCTCTGCCAAAGCCCCTGCTTCCTCGACCTCCCCTCACACTGGGCCGAGAAGCTGCAGTATCAACTGACACCTGCTCTTGCCTCTCAGGGCAATCTCTCACAAAGTAATCAGGTGATCCACACCTGAAGCATACCCCTGCAACACCAGCTTTCCAACAAGGACCACCATGCGGCCTACCACAATGGATGCAGATGGGTAAGGTGGATCTCTGAACCATAGGGGTTGGAGCACTCGCCACTGAAGCTGCAGGTCTAAATCTCTGTCTCTGTGACTGCACTGACCTACCCACTGGTCTCTGGCTTCTACTACTCCGAGGAACAAAACTTCCTCTACCCCTCTTCGCAGAAGAAGACCCTGCCTCGAATTGGGGCCTCCTAACTCTAGTCTCTTCCTCTGAAGCAGCTGCAATAACCTGAGCTCTCTCCACACTACGAGCTGCTGCCACAAGCTGGGAAAAATCAATATATCTTGAACTAGCCACATGACACATAAGAGAAGGCCGCAATCCCTCCTCAAACCTCCTGCATCTATCTATCTCATCAACTATAATACCCCCAGCATATTCACTCAACCGGATAAATTCAACCTCATACTCCGTCACGGTCCGGTGATCCTGCTTCAAATCTAAAAACTCTCTTTTCTTCCCATCCTTATACTCCCTTGGAGTATACTTCAATTCAAATTCTCTCAGAAAGTCAGCATATGACAAAGTTGGTGGATCATCCATAGAATGGGGCACTGTCTTCCACCAACTATATGCATCCTTTTGTAGCAAAGATCTTGCATAGTCAAACTTTTCCTCAGGGGTGGCTTGCAACTGAATAAAAATCCTCTGAACTTTGTCAAGCCAATGCTCTGCTACAGCTGGGTCAGTAGTACCAAGGAAATCCTCCGCTCCATACTTCCTTAGTTTATCATAGTGCCTCACTGATACTGAAGGCTGAGGGGGTGGTGGCACTGGTTGCACAGGTGCTGGTCTCATAACTTCCATCATATTCCTGAACCAAGCTGGCGGAACATCCTCACCAACTGGTCTACCCGACACCGAAGCAGGTGCCTCCTCAACACTATCAATCCTAGCTCCCTCCTCAGGAGCAACACTCTCCGCACTTCCCTCAATTGATTGCCGTGAGTGGGGATCCATTACTACCTATATCTACAAACACAGCAGATTAAATCTTATTAAAGATCAAAGACTGCTAATCATAAATATGTATGTTATTCAAAAATTTACTTTTTAAGTAAAAATATTCTTTTTCTTACATTTTACCTAGGTTGAGAATCTCAAACCTAGGCTCTGATACCAAAACAATTGTAACACCCCCATATCCAATGCACACACACACCACAACCACAACAATGTAGCATATGTGCACCAAACATAGGAATGCTACATTTCTCTTAACATTTAGAACACTTTAAAACTTGATACAATACCCTTATCATCATACATTATAGAAAAATAGATCATTTACTTATAAAACAAAACATATTAGTTATGTATATATATATATTTAAATATTACACAGCGGAAGTTATAAAATAATTACATATTTACACATTAAACATTTCTTTACAAAATATAAAGAAGTATACATGATTGGCAAGTCTGCTTTGATCTTTAAGTTCCCAAAAATGGGTTCCTCAAGGTCTACTCTCCCTTGGTCTTGAAGAACTACCGGGTTCAACTCTATCAACTCTATTACCTGCGCGATTAAACACTATCGCGCTAAGCCAACGGCTTAGTAAGATAAAACATGCTATTGGTATGCTTTAATACAATACAATGTCAATTCTCAATTCATATTATACATGTAACCATTTATATGCAAAGCTAACATCATACCTTTACATTTCATAATTCAACATATAAATATATGCATATCACATTTCAATATCTTTTCTCATACTTCATTAACTAATCATTAAACAATCCATAAACAACACTAAACAAAGACAAGCATGGGCCCAAGACACACTAATATGCAATTCAATTTTCAGAGTTAATGCTTTGGTTTGTTATCACATTTATCAATATCATATACCCAACTAGGCTTCAAGGATCAAGTTCAACCAAGCTTCAAGGGGAGCAAAGCATGCTAAGCTTCTACCCAACTTGGCTTCAAGAACTAATCCAACCTAGCTTCAAGGGTGGTAACATCTCAATTAGGCTTCAAGGATCCAATCCAACCTAACTTCAAGAGATTGTTACACTTATTAGGCATGCCACCAACAACAAACTCTGAAAATGGAATAACACATTAGCCACACAATTCATTTAGATTTCATACTCAATTCTCATTATCATTTAGGCAAACATGCCTCATTTATCTCCATTGAATCACATTAGCCAATAACAATGGCTTCACATTTTATTTCACAATATAACACTTCATTATTCAAGTGTATATTTATCTCATCCATGATCACATTATATCTCATATAGCATCATTCATCATAGCCAAACACAATGGCATTATCTCATATCATGTCTTATTTCATTACAATCCTCATAGCCAATCACAATGGCCTCATATATCATTTAAATCATCAAAATAAATCACAAGTCACATTACATTATCATATAAGCAACATGCTTTACATACTTTACTTACTTCAAATAAAACAGAACAGAACGATTATAGCGGTCGCACCAGGCTAAGTCGCGACCGTCCTCCACAATCAAAAGATGAAACTTTAACACAGTAGGTTTCGCGGTCAGAAGTTTGGTCTAAGTCGCGACCGCACTTCACAATCAAAGATGAAACCTTATCACAGTAGGTTTCGCGGTCAGAAGTTCGGTCTAAGTCGCGACCGCACTTCAATAATAGCGACCGTCCCAAATTACGTGTCTCATGCATAAACCCTAAATTTAACAAACTTTATTTTGTTTAACTTCAAACACATTATACACAACATAACCTCATTCAAATTGACACAATCAACATCCTCAACACTTATTTACATCTTCCAAACACATTAATAACATTTTTGATACCACAACACAATTACAACCAACACAAAGATCAACAAAAATAATCAATCAAAAATAACATAAACAACTCTTACCAATTCAAAACCCTAACTCAAACTCAACACAATTACTTCCAACACCTTCACCTGTTCAACTTCTCATCTATCAAGCAATATCAATACTTAAAATCACACCATAAGCAATTGAATCATATCATCATCAAACCACAACTCAACTCAAGCATAACTTCAAAATAACAAGGGTAACAAGAGAAAACTTACCTTAAATTAAACTCATAACTTAAAATCAATTAAACACTTGAAAACACAACACAACACATCTCAAACCCACCAAATCACAAAATCACCAAACCCTTATTCACTTCCAACAAAACTTCCAAATAAACAAAGAAAACAAGAGAATACTTACTTTAGAAGAAGAATTTCCACCAATCCTTTGTCAAAACCTTGGATTACTTCTTCAATACACTTCTAGCATCAAGAACACTTATCTTTCCCTTTTGTTAATGGAGAGCCGGCCACTTCATGAAGAAAGAAGAAAATGATGAAGACACAAAGTCAATTTTTGCTTTTAATCTCCACCAAGTATTCTTATCCAAGCAAATACCAAAATGCCCTCAATCATATAACTAACTTTTTGTCTTATCTAAGCCCTTATATGTAATTACACACTTAACACAAAAATATCTTCTTCCACTTAACCAACACTTTGACTCTTCATTTGACCAATTTATATGTTATATATCATCATATACACAACATATACCATTCTCTCTAAACCCTAAATCTTTCCCAATACACATATACACAAGCATTCTCCTCCCAATTTCTTTTCTTATCCCATCATATACATTCAATCCAATATATAACAATAACAACAACAATATGCAAAACTTCTAGGGCATAAATGAGGATATTACACCTAACTCCAACAGTAAGATTTTATCATATGATATGATCTTGTATGCTCATGTTGCCATGTCGTGCAGTTGCACAACCCCTTGTGTAGTCACACAGCACAAAGTTACCATTTAATTTGAATTTCTTCATCCACGTGTTCAATTATCATTAGTCCGTGGTATTTAGAACTAAGATTCAAATGTATTAGACTTGTTAGGTCACTCAGTTGTCGAGTGGTCGCATACATGATTGAGCATTGAGGAAGACCGCACAGGCTTACTGCTATCTCTTTTGCCATTTTTAAACTTTTGGGTCATTTGGTTGTGCGGTCTCTCAGTATGGTGGTGCACTCGCATGCCTTCCATGTGTCATGAATTCACCGTATGCTGAGATCGAGAACCCTTTTGTAAGTTTATGAATTTAGCTCGATTTTTGGTGCGGTCTCTCGGTGCTCGAGTGCAGTCACACATATACCGAGCATCCTGACTTTCACCATACACTGAGACCGCGAACTCACCTGTAAATTTTATGGATCTTAGCTTTGTATGTGAGGTCGTTGGGTTGGCTTGGGCGGTCGCATGTCTAGCTTCATCACTCGGTAAGCACGCTATCCTTTCTGTAACTTCGGTACACATGTCTTACAGCTTTATGCGGTCGCTCGATGGGCTTGAACGGTCGCACAAAGATTAGTGTTTCATACCTACAATAATAAACTTATTTTAAATTATTAGTACATATCAATTTGATTGTCAATGATTAAAATAGAGTTTAATTGTTTAACAGTAACATTTTTTATATTATTGTAAAATATTTGTTTACATCAAGGCTTTGTTGTTGTTGTTGTTGTTGTTGTATTATAAAATATTTGTAATCCATTATATAATAATTGTTATTTATTTCTCTACTTGGTTCTAAAATATAGTTTTGAACATTGATTCAAAGTCTGTTGAGTGCATTTAGGGGTTGTTAAGGGCAGTTATGAGTTCATAAGTGTTATTTATTTTTGAAGATTTAGTTTTGAGTTTATCTCCATTTGGTTTTAAATTGTTATTTAAACATTGATTCACGCTTATATATGACTTTCAACTTCTTGTTTTTATATTTAGCTAGTTCAATTCAATGTTGATAATAATAATAATAATAATAATATGGACTATTTCAAATAAAAGTTAGGAGTAGTTGGAGGTGAATTAGAGATAGCTAGAGACAGTTAGGGGCAGTTAAGGGCTTTCCAATTTAATTTTTTTTTTTTGTAAACAAAAATCTTACATACATATTTCAATTTTATATTTTAATATACATAGTTTATTGGAGATGATTGTAGAGCGTTTTAAATAATAGTTAGAAATAATTAGATGTGAGTTAGATATGATTAGTGACAGTTAGGAGTAGTTAGGGGCTTTTTAATGTAATATTTTTTTAGTTGTAAATTAAAATCTTTCATATAGATATTAATTTTATATTTTGTTTTAAACAGTGTGGTAGTGAGTATTATGGAGTATTTTAAATGACAATTAGGGATAGTTAGAGATGAGCTATGAATAGTTAGAGATAATTAGAGGTGGCTAGAAGATTCTTAATTCAACATTATTTTCAGTTACAAAATAAAATATTGCAAGTATATTTTAATTTTATATTTAAATCTATATAGTATATTTGAGAGTATTATAAAGTGTCTTAAATGCCAGTTAGGATAAGTTAAAGATAAGTTCATGATAGTTAGAGCCAGTTAGTGGCTAACACTTTCTAACTTTTATTAATCGCTTCTAACTACTCTTAATAATTCCTAACTTCATATTACAACTGACAAGTCCTAACAACCTCTATCATTATATGACATTACTTTAAATGCAATTTAGCAATTTTCATACCACTCTATTTAACATTTTGACAATCCAAAAATTAAATGAAAAAGAATAAAAGATAGAAGAAAGGAAGATAAGTAGAAAAGAAATATAAATTATGATTAAATACAATAAAATTAATAAATTTCTTATAAAAATATCACAATTATAATAACCTCAGCACACATGTTTTACTAAAAATATAATCGACCATTTCTTTTATAGCTCAATTTAAAAAAAGATCTCTAACTTATCGATTTAATATATCAATAAATAATATATTACAAATAATAAAGAGAAAATATAAATTTTTTATAAAAATAGTGATGAGAATTTAAAAATATTGGAGAAAGAGAGAGAATAATAGAGAAAATAAATAGAATGAGATGAATAGCAATGTTAGGTGAGAGTTTTTATTTTTTAGGATAAAAGATATTTTTATTTATTTTGTGATATTTAAAATTATGAAAATTTAAAAAATATTAAGACCTTTGAAAAGAATGTTTTTGATGTGAATTCCCATATTCCTTTTATTTTTCATTTATCCTATATTACAAACTATTCTCACAGTCTTTCTTTTATTTTCCATTTATCCTATATTTTTAAGTTAAACATCATTGGCGATATTTTGTAAAAAAAATCTAGCAATCGTGGAGTAGAATTTGAAGACTTATTTATTTTTGATCCTTTGAATAAAATATATTATTGCTTGAAGAAGTTGACACATGGCAAAGATCGGTTCCTAAACCTATAATCCTGAGACATGTCCATAAATTTACCACAAAAAAAAAAGCCAAAGTTGCTTTTCACATCGAATAAAAATTTTAAAATTTTATTATAAATATTTATTTATTATTTTATTAAATATAAACACATGAGCATTTTCATTACATTATTCAGATGCAATTAATCAATTATCCTTTTAATTTATAGTAAATAAGGTTTAGCTTTCGCTCCCTTTTTGCCTCTATTGAAAAAAACAAAAATGCGATGTCTGGTTCAAGAAGTCAAATGCTAGTGACGTATTGGGTCTTTTTATTTTGTCAAATTCAGTCATTATGTTCTCTTCCATTATCTCCATAGAAACCATTGCTTCCACTAGTATAGTATGCCATTGCTTTCGAAGAGTTAGATACCTTCTGACTCCAGCAAAAAAGAAAGAAAAATTATTTCATGTCTTTGATGGAAACCAAGCTTACCAAGTTGTTCCCTATCTCTTTCTTCAAGTCTTCTATTTCCATTTTATTATAATAATGGAAAGTAAATGCCCACTAAGCTTTTCTTTCTTTTTTTTTTAGCCTATATTATTTAACTAGTGCAGATTCTTGTACTAATAAACTTTGTTCCTTTGTGTTGATACTAACCCAACAATAATATTCTCCCTTTTTTTTGCTTAAGGTGAGTTTTTTTATTTCTCTTGAAACCCTGAAATTCTTTGCTTCTGCTTGCTTGTTTGTGATCGGATTTTCATTTTATGCAGATAATTCTGTTTTTAAAATCAGTTTTCAACTGTTAATGAGACAGATAATTAAGTGGTTCTTTATGTGCTCAAACATTAATTCTTTTAAGATTATCGTCCTTGTCATGGACAAAAGATGAGCTGCCTTTTTTTGTTATCCTTTTATGCTGCCCTTTTGTATCATCGATTCTGGGTTTATTCTTTTCGTAGTCTTTTCAATATCTTCTTATCTAAAGATGCTATTAAAGTTGCTTATAACTCTTCTTCATATTGATTAGTTGAGTATTCTTCTTAATTATCTTCATTTCATGGTTTTTGTTTTTTGTTTTTTGTTTCATTTATGAAATTAGGCGTTAAAAATCATGAATCTGGTTTGGTTTGTGTACTTCTTCCTTGTCTGCATTACTCAAATTTCACAAGGGACTGCAAGCTCAGATATTGTGAATGTTGGAGCTATTTTCACTTTTAACACCATTAATGGAAAAGTTTCAAGAATTGCCATGAAGGCTGCTGAAGATGATATAAATTCTGATCCCAGCATTCTTGGCGGAAGGAAGTTGTCTATAACCATGCATGATTCTAATTTCAGTGGATTTCTGGGCATCATTGGTGGTGTGCTTTCTTTCTCTGCTTTTTTTTTTCTTTTTTTCTTTTTTAAGTTTTCGTTGTGTTTTTTAGTTGGATGTGACTAATTTTAATTTGGGGAAAAATATTTCTTTATCAATTGCAGCGTTGCAGTTTATGGAGACTGATACTGTTGCTATTATTGGTCCACAAAATGCTGTAATGGCTCATGTACTCTCACATCTTGCAAATGAGCTTCATGTTCCATTATTGTCATTTACAGCATTAGACCCTAGCTTGTCACCACTCCAGTATCCGTACTTCATTCAAACAGCTCCCAATGATCTGTTCCAGATGACTGCCATTGCAGAAATGGTTAGTTATTATGGTTGGACTGAGGTTATTGCAGTTTACAGTGATGATGATCAGAGCAGAAATGGTATAACTACATTAGGCGATGAACTTGCTGAGAAACGTTGCAAAATTTCCTATAAAGCAGCACTTCCCCCAGATCCACTTGCAAACAGAAGTGATGTTCAAAATGAATTAGTTAAGATTTTGAGTATGGAATCTCGAGTAATTGTTTTACATACTTTCTCCAGAACAGGCCTCTTGGTTTTTGATGTGGCCCAGAGTCTTGGGATGATGAAGGCTGGGTTTGTTTGGATAGCTACCACATGGCTGTCCACTGTTCTAGATTCTACTTCACTCCCTTTCAAGACTGCCAATTCTATTCAGGGAGTTCTCACACTTCGGCCGCACACAATGGATTCGAAAAGAAAAAGTGATTTTGAGTCACGGTGGAACAAATTGAGCAATGGCTCTATAGGGTTGAACCCTTATGGTCTATATGCCTATGATACTGTTTGGATGATTGCTCATGCTGTGAAATTGTTTTTAGATCAAGGCAACAACATTTCATTCTCCAATCATTCAAATCTATTTTATTTAGGAGGTGGGACTCTGAATCTCAATGCATTGAGTATTTTTAATGGTGGAAATCAGTTACTTAAAAACATATTGAGAACAAATATGACAGGTCTGACTGGCCCTATTCGATTTAATCCAGACAGGTCTCTTATATATCCTTCTTATGATATCATTAATGTGATTGAAACTGGGTTTCAGCAGATTGGATACTGGTCTAACTACTCTGGGCTATCCATTGTGCCCCCAGAGACACTTTATGGAAAAGCAGCTAACCGATCTAGTTCTAATCAACATTTGTCCAATGTTATATGGCCTGGAGGAGTAACAGCTAAACCTCGTGGATGGGTTTTTCCAGACAATGGAAGGCTATTAAAAATTGGAGTTCCAAACCGGGTTAGTTATGGGGATTTTGTCTCAATAGTTAATGGCACTGGTGCATTCCAAGGATATTGCATAGATGTATTCCTTGCTGCCATAAAACTACTTCCTTATGCAGTTCCCTTCAAGTTCATTCCATTTGGAGATGGCCATAGGAATCCAAGCTACTCTGAGCTTGTAAATCAGATCACTGTAGGGGTGAGTAAATAAACCCTGAAAAGGAAAAAGAATATCAAATATATTTTTATGCCAAACTAGGAGGGGAAATGGTCTACTGATTTTGTAAGTTTAATCCTGCAGGTCTTTGATGCTGTCATTGGAGATGTTGCAATTGTCACAAATCGAACAAAGGTTGTGGATTTCACCCAGCCATTCATAGAGTCAGGCCTAGTTGTTGTGGCTCCAGTCAAGAAACTGAATTCAAATGCTTGGGCATTCTTGCGGCCATTTACTCCATTGATGTGGGCTGTTACAGCAGCATTTTTCCTCATAGTGGGAGCTGTTGTATGGATCCTTGAGCATAGAATCAATGATGAGTTTCGAGGACCACCTAAGAAGCAACTTGTCACAATTCTCTGGTGAGTATTTTGATTCATTATTCGTGTTTTTTCTGCATATATCAGTTGATGCATGATTAGAGGATATATTGGCAATCTGCCACTTCACAGTTTATCTTTTGTCAAATCTTAAAAGCCATTGAAATTATCATAAAAGTGAAAAGCTACTAGCTTAACTTGAAAAGGATCTGTATCTGGATTCCTTGCAAATCATAGTGGAATACAAGGAAATTGTATAGTTTAGAGCACTATTAAACATCTTACACAATTGTGTTTTTATTGCCAAGGCTAAAAGCAGGTTCGCAAGACCTCATTGGCTTTTTCTGGACTTGAAAGTGTACATAAAAGATGTTACTCTCCTTATTATTTTGTTTCCATTTTTTCAAATAATATGCAAATTCTTGTTAAAATCATTATATGTCTTTTTCGTGGCAACATCGCTAGGTTATAGTTTTTGCAAAAAATCTGTAGACATCACACCTAGGCGTCACAGCTATAATTGAATCATGCAGTAAAAATTTGTAAGTTGATATTCCTTCACCCAAAGAGAACATGAATTGGAATATATATATTTTCCAATATATATTACTTGGAATTGGACTGTTAAACAAGAAATATTAATTTACTACTGACTGGGAACACTAGAACATATCACCTGTGAAAGATTAAAATGATATTTAAACTCTAAATAAGAGTCTTGTTCCTGTAAATCTTAAAATTGTGCTAATACCACCAACTTGTAAGGACAGATCAGAATGGGTAAATGCTTTATCTTTTTATTGGCTGCATCACCTCTAGTCCTACAAAAGGATTTTAGAAAAAATAAGGTTTGAGGAAGTCTAACTTCATAATCATGTGCATTCCTCATAAAATATGAATGTTTTATTACCTTTTTGAATATATTGCAAACAAGAATCACCTAGGTATCCTTGTCTCTATACAGGGAATAAAAGGTAAGATTAACTGTTAATGTAGAGGAGGATGTACTGCACAATTGTCATACCAAAATGAAATGAATAAATACATTATTACTGCTTTTGCAGGTACAAGGAAATCAATCTTTCCATCCCTTTATAACAAATTTCCATAACCCATCCTTGCTTCCCTCTCCATCATTATGGTCCATCCATTATGACCAATCCATATTTAGCAATTATCCAATATTCAGAATCGGGCTATCAACCATAAACCTTCAGTAGCATTTTGCCAAAAATTCTATACTAAACAGAATAACAAATTAATTTTCATTTCACCACGTTTACAGGATACTAAAAGTTTAAATTCAGAACATATTTAGTTCAACTTGTGTATATTTTCTGTTCCCTTCTTTTTGACATGTGCATTTCTCCTGGATTTCTATTTGATATGTGGCTCTCTCTCTCTCTCTCTCTTATTTCCCTTGCAGGTTTAGCTTCTCCACTATGTTTTTTGCTCATCGTAAGTGTTTTTTTTTCCCATTTCCAAATTCCACAATATCACCCTAGCCAACAATACTCACTGGATTTCTTTGAATTTCAGGAGAAAATACAGTGAGCACACTCGGTCGTTTGGTGCTGATCCTCTGGCTGTTCGTTGTTTTGATAATCAACTCAAGTTATACTGCAAGCCTGACATCAATCTTGACAGTCCAACAGTTATCTTCACCCATTAAAGGAATTGATACCTTGATAACTAGCTCTAACCGTATTGGATTCCAGGTAGGGTCCTTTGCTGAAAATTATCTGGCTGAGGAACTTGGCATAGCTAAAACTAGACTTGTTGCTCTTGGATCACCTAAAGAATATGCCAGTGCCCTTGAAAATGGAACTGTGGCTGCTATGGTTGATGAAGGACCTTATGTTGATCTCTTCCTGTCAGAGCATTGCAAGTTCTCAATCAGAGGCCAAGAGTTCACCAAAAGTGGATGGGGATTTGTGAGTACCTCTCAATGGAATTAATTAACTAATTTTGATTCTCTTTCTATATTACTTACTAAATCAAGATGTTAGCATTAGCTCAAAATAAAAGAAGTCTTTTAAAACTATACAAGGGTGACCAAAAATTAGTAGGTTTTTTATGCTGTTGACAATTATTACAGAACTCATAAGATGCTGCATGGACTGGCGGTGAACCTTAGTGCAGGGCCAGGCCTTGGAAAAGGGAAATATGAATTGAATTGATTAGAAAAATGTCTATCAAATTCCATGTCACTGGGATAAGGCTTCTTTGAGCTGCACTAATGGAGCTTAGGAAATATTTGAATTTAATCCAGATCGAATTAACTGCAAATTTGAAGGCCATTCGATAGTATTGCTTCTGTCAGCAAGCAAGCAAAGCATTTAAACAAACTACAATAAGTTGTTTACTCTATGCTCTTGAAAGGAAGTGAATAGGCTAGCATAATTTTCTCAAATATAAAGATGAGTTTGACCTTCATTTATGTCACAGGTTAGATAGGGATGCTAATAATGGACCACTAAATTTCACCCAAATGATTGATTATAAGATAATAATGATAACAGGTCTCCTATATTATTGTTATTGTTATTATGAGTATTACTATTCTTATTTTTGCAACATATGTTTATTCCCTAAATTTCTATGCCCTCAAGTCATCAAATAACATAATTTCATTTGTTCTTTGTAACTTTCTTTTTGGAGTAAGATGTTTTGCTAGGCTGTTTTGACTCTTATTATGGTGCAATTTTTAGGCATTTCCTAGAGATTCTCCTGTAGCCATTGATATGTCAACCGCCATTCTCACCTTATCTGAGAATGGTGATCTTCAAAAGATTCATGATAAGTGGCTCAGAAGAAAAGCCTGCACTTCCTCAAGCTCTGAGTCTGATTCAGAACAACTTCAGTTACAAAGCTTCTGGGGTCTTTTCCTCATTTGTGGGATTGCAAGTTTTCTTGCTCTCTTTATATACTTCTGCAAGATATTTCACCAGTTTAGCCGATACGTTCCTGAAAATTCAGATCCTTCTATCCAAAGGAACTCTCGTTCTCGACGTCTTCAAACATTCTTATCATTTGCTGATGATAAGGTTGAAGAATGGAAGAGTAGGTCGAAGAGAAAGCGAGGGGATGTGTTATCAAATGGTTATGCAAGGGAAGATGAATCAGTTGATGGATCCGAGAGAATCCAAAAAGACGATAATGGTGATAGTTGGCTTCGGTAAGTGTCATTGACAGTTGTGGTTATCACAAGTTCTCAGCTGCTTAAGCTGACTTACTGAGGGCAGTTGACAACATTTTATATAAAATTTTCTTTCTTATTTGATGTAGCTGTAGCCTTTAGGTGCTTCTGCTTGTTTAAGTGTATATAATGTTATTTATGGGATGGCAGTTTGTTGTGTGTGAGAGTAGAAAATTAAGACAACCAACATTTTCTACTGTATTACTAATGTCTAATGATGTACGTATAAAGTCGGTCTGTAATTTTATCTTCTCTTGATATTCTATGTATGTAACAGAATCATCACTTTGTTACTGTGATTATGAACTTCCAATGGAAGCTTGATATTTACTTCCTGAAACAACAGTTAAAACCAATAAATTAATGAACCCTGGTTTTTGGTTGTTTAATGAGAGATTGACCAACATATGCATGATTATTAGTTTCCGGGTTTTACATCATTATGTCTATTTTTTTCTAACCAATTGGCTTTAATTAAATGTTGCTAACTTACGAGGAAAAACATAATTTTGGGACTACTTACTTAACTAACTAGTTTTCTTTTTGTATTTTTTAATTTTCCAAAAAGTTTCATTTTAAACTATTTTTAATAAAATTAAAAATAAAATAAAATAAGAGCTTATAAGAATGGAAGTGAAATATAAACTTTTACAAAGAGCATGTTTTCTATTTATAAAATAATTAGAAATATTTTTTTAAAATTCAATTATTATTTAATAAATGTAAAAAATTCAATTATTTTTTTAAATATTTCTAACTAAATAATATTTTTTATTTTTCATTTTTTTAGGAGGAGTTATTAGCCCCTTAATTATTTGGGTTGTCTCCATTGATATAACTATAAAATAAAATACTTGGTATTGATTTATCAAGGAATAAAATACTAGAAACTTGTCACTAAATCGATTCTAGAGAATGCCTTTGAAGCCTTGGGAAAAAACATTAGTAATTAGCTAGTGTAGCACCATGTATATTTATTTTTATATTAAAAGATGAAAATTCTGTTATATAAAAAATGGATTTTTATAAAAATATCAAAAAAAAAGATTTAAGTTCTGATAAAAATTTATTATTAGCTTATTATAAATTTATTATTAGAGGAATTCTCTGATTAAATTAAGCTGAATTTCATTTCTATATGTAGTTCGACCAGAAAATATAAAGCCTGGCCCTAGACTCTAGTGGCTCAAATACATTCAGGCCACTTGGATTGTCGGGCCGAGTTTTTGAGTCAACCAATTTATTTAAAAAATTAAAGAAAAAAATAATTAAATTAAAAATAATCTCCATATGCTTCAAATTAGTAGAATCCTTGAGCAAAAGACAAAAAATAAACGAGAGAAAGAGATAGATCGTTAAAATTAAACAAACAATTCCACTTCAAATAAGCCACTAATAATTAAAATGAAAAAAAAGAAAAGAAAAACTGAAGTACAAATCTATTAACGGCAAAAGAGGAGGAGATTGAAGAGTAGGGCCATGCCTCTCTCCCTGTGTACTTCCTTTCTTGTTATATATTTGGTATACCCAGCAATGAAGTTGTAAAACATCATCATTATTTGCAATTAATGGCTAATCTATTTCACTAGCTATAGATTGTAGCTCTAAATTGTAGTAGCATAAGGGGTGATGATGACAGAGTTGATGATGACAGATGGCTTCTTTAAAAAATTTAATGGCTTCTTTTATTCAACTGCAGGTGAGGCACAAATAGAGCAAACAGACAGATGTAGTCTTGTAGAAAGTGAGGCGGCGTGACTATTGACAGCGAGAAGAGCTTAGGTTTACATTAGAGTTATCAATAAATAACAAACAGTGTTTATATATATTCTGATAAATAAACAGAGTTTATATATAAATTAAAAAAAAATTAGGATCGAGCTGAATTAGCTCTATAAAAATTTACTCAAGCCGAGGTCCAATCCAATATTTAATTGGGTTTAAATAGCAACCTTGAGATCCAATTCGAATATTTTTTAATTTGGTTCAATTTGGTCGAATTGGGATGAACGGAGCAAGATCGCTCGAGTTTTTAAATTAACTGAACAACTCTATTTATTATGAGTTTTTTTTATGAATTTAGTATAATTTATTATATATTTATAGATTTATATAGTCTGAATTTATTATAAAATGATTAAATTATTATTAATTAAAAAAATATAAAAAATAATTGAGAGTGTAATTTTTTCATAAAAAATATATTATTTATTCTATAAAATTACATATGTAATTTTAATTAAACTTATATGTTAATTATACAAATAATTAAAAATATTAAAATGATTTGTTTTTAATTAAACTCTTATTATACGCGTATGATATTTCAAAAAGATCACTTTTTGTTAAATAAGAAGTGGGTTGGCTTGTGTGCATATAAGAATGGCTCCAATCAAAGTGAAAATGGACTACCTCCTTGCGCAAGGGCCGACGTAAAATTCCAACAGGAATAGACGTGGATTAAAAGAGAGAGAGAGAGAGAGAGAAATTTATATTCAGTACGCATTTTACGATGTCACCTTGCACAAATGTAGACTCAATCTGTTTTTATTTCAAACATGCGACATTCGCGTAATTTTTATATAAAATAATATGTACACATCCAATAATATAAAATATTATATTATATTATTTTATATAAAATAATATTATAATTTTATTTTAATTATATTTTTTTATTTAAAAATTTTTATACCATATTATTAATATATCCATAAAAAAATAAATATATACATAATATTTATATAATATATATACATATATAAAATACACACCCAATAATATAAAATATATCTATAATATCTACAGCACATCAATAATATATTTATAACAAATCTACGATATATCTATGTGATATTTTTAATATTTATTTAATTTAATTTTTAATTTTTTAATTTTAAACATCCGTACAATATTTATATAATATTCACATAATATTCAACAATTTTTATTATAAAATATACATAATTTTAATAACAAAATTATAATATACACTCAATATCTATAGTATCTACAAAATATTTATGATACATATACAATACATCAAAATAACTCTACATAATAAAATTGTATTTTGTTTGTGTATAATATGTAAAATTTATTTAAAAATAAATTTAATAATTTTTATTAATATATTTTTATATATTTTATTTTATTTTTATTTTTTAGTGTTATTTATTTTTTATAATTAAAATTAAAATATTTTTTTATAAAAAATTGTAATTTTTATATAATGAAAAATAATTTAAAATATTAATTTTTATTATTTTATTATAATTTTTTATTTAATAGTGAAATTTGAAAAAAAAATAATTTAAAGTAAAATATTGATTGTATTGAGGGAGGAGATATTTTTGAAAAAAAAATTATTTTATTAAGGAATGATGTATTTTTAAAATTTTTCATCAACTTTTTATAAATATATAAATATTTTTAAATTTTATAGTATTTTTATAATAAAAGATATTTTTTAAAATAGTCATGCACATATTTAAAAAAATAAGAATAATTTTAAAATACTGCAAAACAAATTTCAATTTATCAACGAAAATTAAAGAGAAAAATAGTTTATTTTTAATTACTGATAATTTTATTGACGAAATAGGCACAGAAAAGAAAATTTAAAGGATTTAAAATTTTAAATAAAAATAAAAAATTTAACCACAGAAAATTTCATTGCTAAATACGGTAGAAGACAATGACACCAATAATATCAACAAATTAATAAGAACTTTAGCGATGAAAATACATATTTTAATTTAATTATTTATTTAACTTTATCAATTGATAATTTTTGGGTGGTAAATTTAACTTTTTAAAAAATTAGCAATTATTTAATGAATTTAAAAAAATACCTATGGATTTGGGAATGGGGTTTGAAAATTAAAAAAAATAAAATAATTAGCAAGCAATTTTTTTTAACAAATTTTTAAAAATTATTTAATGAATTTTAAAGTTAACAATGGATTTGGCTATGTTATCTGAAAATTAAAAAATAAAAATAAAAAAGAAGTGAGAGATTTTGGTTCCCTCACTATTTTCACAAGATATTTTTAGAAATTATTTAATGAATTTTAAAAATTATGAACATATCTAACGATGAAATCTAAAAATTAAAAAAATTCCCTTGATATTTTATGAGATATTTCTAACAATTATTTAATTAACTTTTGAAAATAACAGAAAAAATTATTAATGGAATTGAAAAATGAATTTTAAAAAATAAGTAACAGATTTAACGAACAAAATCAGAAAATTAAAAAATAAAAAAAAATTAATGAGGAATTTTGATTCCTTTCTATTTTATAAAAATATTTTCAAAAAATATTTAATAAATTTTAAAAATTATCGAAAGATTTGGCGATGAATCTAAAAGCAAAGATTCTAATTTATCGCTATTTTTATAAGATATTTATAAAAATTATTTTAAAGAATTTAAAAAATTACCAATGGATTTGGCGATGAAATATAAAAGTATAAGCAGGGAGTTTTAAGTCCCTCAATATCTTTGTACGTTATTTTAAAAGCTATTTAATAAATTTTAAAAATTATCATAAAATTTAATGATGAAATTTAAAAATGAAAATTTAAAAAAAAGGTAAGAAAAGGCTCTTGCTAATTTTTTTTTTAATTTTCCATTAAGACAATGAAACCCTAAAAATCAAATATATATATATATATATGTGTGTGTGTGTGTTAATTTTTTAAAATATAAAATATAAACTTTAAAACAAATAAATAACTTACAGGAGAATTTTATAACAGTGGAAGGAAATGGAAGAAGATTTTTAGTGAAGAGAAAAAGAAAACCCAAACTAGAGTTTGGAATTCTTCAGAGCTTCTGGAGGTAAGAGAGTCATCTACAGTACCAGACATGTGAAAAGAATAGTATAAAGTTAAAGTCATCTGTCTATATAAGAAAGTCATTTCTGAAGCTTGAGAATATCTTTGGAGAACTCTCTCACCTCCAGAAACTCTGAAGAACTCCCAGCTCTAGTTTAGGTCTTCCTTTTTTATTCACTAAAAATCTTTTTTTCATTTTTATATCTCCTTCCACTGTTGTAAAATTCTCCTGTAAGTTATTTATTTATTTTAAAGTTTGTATTTTATATTTTTTTAAAAAATTAAATTTGTATAAGTATGTTATACACCTGCAGCTCAATTTGATATGGTACATCAGAAAATTATATTTTAAAATTTCAGTATAATTTATGTATTTTCTTTAAAGTTTTATTATATAAATTATTATATAGATCTATTGGTATATCGAGTAAAAAATTTAGATATAAATTCAAAAGCTGAATCCGAATAAATAGTAATCTTGTCTGCACTTGGATATAACAATTCCACGTGCCAAAGATTTTGTATAATTATTTATATAAATTT
Source organism: Garcia nutans (assembly GCA_947685225.1). Classification (NCBI taxonomy): domain Eukaryota; kingdom Viridiplantae; phylum Streptophyta; class Magnoliopsida; order Malpighiales; family Euphorbiaceae; genus Garcia; species Garcia nutans. Next base: position 4,507,794 of record CANTUV010000003.1, on the reverse strand, counting down.
TATTTATTAAAATCAGTAGCCTTTGATGTTTAGTTACTGTTTCTGTAAAACTTTATTATTATAAATAAATATATATTTCTTATATATTCTTTCTTTGTATTTATTTAAATTTCTTTAAATATCTATTATAGTATTGAAATGCAAGTAGCACTTTTTGTGATAATATTTTATTATTATTTCCACGATAGAACCACCAATCAGCAAACCAAATGAAAATATTGTTAGTCTTTATATTGGTATTGAAATATATTAGTTAGGATTGGATTTTACTAGGGTTTTGAAAAAACAGGCTTTAGTTCAGATATCAATATAATCTCAATAATTATAGGAAGGAAAAATGACTTTAGAAGAAAGAGTTTTAAATTGCACAAGAATGTGCTAAGGTTTTTCACATTCAGAAGGATTAGGATTTTATTTATTTTAGAAACTTCAAAGGGTTTGAAGACATGAGTTTTTTAATTTTTTTATCTGAAATAATTTTCTCAACTGATTTTATTATTTCTTTATTTTTAATAGAATTTTGTATTCTATTTAATTGTTTACCTTTACTAATTAAATGCGTATTCAAAAAATTATTTTGTTTCAAAATTTTTTTATTTGGATCATCATTTATTACTGTTTTAAATGGTGTAATTTTAATTTCTCTATCACTATGCATAAATACATTAGTGATTTTTGGTGGATATTCACTCTATATAATTTTATCTTCTATTTTCCATTCTGTTTCTTTACTCCTAATAGTTATAGAATTTATTAATTTTTCTGCTCTAATTTTTTCTTTATAAATTCTTTTTAAACTAATCAAAAAAATTTATATTAACTTCATATTGCTTTACAAAGTTAATATATTCATTTTTTTTTACAGATTTAAAATTATTTACACTATTAAGTACTTCTTTTAATTTATCAATATTGTTTACTGAAGTTAATTTTTTATCTAATTTATCTTTATTAAAAACAAGTTTTTTATTAATTATATTTAATTATTTATTTATGTTTGCTACTTTTTCTGTTATAAAAGAAGTTGTAGGTGACATAAGTAGAAAAGGAGACTATTCTCTATACTGTTATTGGTTATAATTAGGGTTTAGTTATATAGGATTTATATTTCATGTAGGGTTATAAAAAGATGTGATATTGATTCAGATATATCTGATGTAGAATACCTAATTTCTATAAATGAAAAAAATAATTTATTGCTTTTTTATTTTAAAACTTATTTTATCACCTTTTTCAGAATGTTGTATAATCAAATTCATAAATGGAGTTCCTAAGATCGCCATTTGACACATTTCATTAGTTAAAATAAATATAATTTTTAATTTTTAATTTTTATTAATTATTGAAGTTTCTGTTTTACTAAAAATATTTAATTTAGATTTATTAACAGTTGATAATTTTTTATTTTTTTCCTCCAAAGTTTTTTAGGGACTAGACTAAATTTAATATAGTTCAAATATGCTCCTATATAAAATAAAACTATAGTTTTTATATTATAATTATTTAAAAATTTTAATTTTAATTTTATTAAATATTTTCTTGATGTAATTTTATGTAACATAAAAACTATATTATCAGGAATTTTATCTTTACTTAATGTGCTAATTTTATTATTATTAATCTCTTCTTTATTAGTTATTTGTTCAATATTTTTCTTCTTCTTCTTCTTCTTCTTCGTCAGAAGAAGTAGAATGTAATAAAGACTTTATTAATTCAGAATCATTTTGTTGTTTAATTTTTAATTTTTTTAATTCTAATTTTATTTCTTTAATTTCCTTTTGCAAATCAGTTATTGTTGGTTTATTTTTTATTTTTATTTAAAATTAAAGTTAAATTATATGTTTATTTACTTGTACTAGGTAGTACTGAATGTTTAGGTTTTTTATTAGATTCTTTTAATAATTTATTTAAGATTTTTTTTGGATTTTAGAATTATTTATGTGTTTTATTACTTCCAAAATAGATTTTTTGTAACACCCTTACACCCTATATACGTATAATACGATAACACTCAGTCTGTGTATAATACATATATATGGTATAAGAATGTCATAATCTGATTTAAAAAAATCTTTCACACTTATTCCCCATTCATCAAAATATTTATATTTATATAGATATATATGTATATCAAAATACATAATACCTCACATTATTTCATTGTTTAAAACATTTTTTATAAATTACAGTATATATATACATTACCTAAAAACATAATACTAAAATGTACTAAAATATAAAAATTATATATGCTGACAAAGTGGTACTGATCTTGCTGTAGCACAAATACTTCAAGCTCCAATAACACAAGTCTAGACTCGATCTGGTCTAGTAGAACTCTCCGGCTCTACCGGATCACCCCTGTCATCTGCGCGATGAGTTACAATCACGCTAAGCCGAAGCCTAGTGGTACAAACTTTGATAATAATAAAATTCAAAAATAATAGCAATGCAGAATGTTCATATGCTATATCATCACATGACATTCAAGATCACTTTTGGATATATGATTTCATCACTTGATAATTCACATCAACATAAAGCATGGGCCTAAACAACTAATACATCATTCAATTCTCAGAGTTACCATTTTGGTCCACAATGACACCATGTGTCTAGCCCCGAAGGTAAAATATCAATATAACAGTCTAACTAGGCCTGGGCTTACGACCTAGTCTTTTCACCTAGCCCAGCTTCAAGGACCTGTTTCTAAGGCTTATGATCCGGTCTTTTCATCTCAAAAATATTTTCACAGTGACGCCAAGCATCTAGCCCCATTGACAAATATAAGTATGTCGTCAAACACAGAACTCTAAAAATTGAATAACATACTACGCACACAATTATTTTATATTTTCATTATTAATTTCTTTCTCATTTTCTCATGATCAAGCTAGGCACATTGCCTCATTTATCTCATTTATATCAACATCATCATATAATCATAATGTATCTCATTTTATACAATCTAGCCATCACTAATGGCTTTACATAATATCTTTAATGTATGCACAACAAACCACATTACCCAAACATTTTGGGTCATTTTTATATTTTGCACATAGTTCACATTTCATTCAATTTAGCTATTAACATTGGCTTTTCACAGTGCCTAATAATTTATACATAACAATTCACATATTTTAGCATCAAGTTCATGAATACATAATGTATCAAGTAGCTTAACACATTTTCCATCCAAAATGTATTAGGCCAAATGTAATACAATCACATTTCATTTTATCAAGAGTTTGTACATACCTTAGGAAATACTCCAAAATAAAATTTAAAACTTCCTCTAACCTTTCCTTTCAAGTTGCCCTTCGACACTAGGGTTAGACAAACTGTTCTCTCTCAATGCCTATATCAAATGTGATCATAAACAACCACTTAATATCACATTCTAAGACATTCTCAGCATCAAATCATTTAAATAGGAATTACAAATAAAAAATAAAGAAAAGAGTTATTCTCAAGTGACACGTCCAACAACACGGGGGTGTTACTAGCCATGTCACTAACCCAATCACACAGAAACTTTGACACGTCCAATGACATGGGCATGTCACTACCCGTGTCATTCATTTTGCCTCACAGAAACTTTGACATGCCTAACAACATGGGCATGTTAATGGCCGTGTCAATTATCTTATCTCACAGTAGCTACGACCGCTCAGAGACATGACTGTGTTAATGGTTGTGCCATCAATGTTGAAGTCGGCACCGCTGACATGCCCAATGACATGGTCATGTCAGGCAAAATCTGCATTTCAAACTCTCAACCATATGAACACAATCATTCCAAATTCAACACTACAACACCCTTAATCATCATCTTAGTTTATATCTATAATTCACCCATCAATTCAATACTTATATAACTCCAACATATCATAACTATCATCTTATTCAATTAATCATCACTTTCTTTCATAACACATTCAAAGAAGAAGAAAGAAAAGAAATCTCTTCTCTTTCAATCCAATCTTAAAAAATCATCATTAGCTACTCACAACATCTTCATACATATCCAAATAAACCATTAAAACATGCTAATACACAATCCCCAAAATCAATATGTCATTCTTTCATAGAATTTCAAAAAAAAAAACTTGCAAAATGATAAAGGAACTTATTAATTGATGAAAAATTCTCAAAATCTTCACTTAAATCCTTGAGATTACTTCAATTCTTAGTGTATGGAAGAAGAAAGCTTCTTGCTCTCTCTCTCTCTCTCTCTCTCTCTCTCTCTCTCTCTCTCTCTCTGTAGCCCACGTTCAAAGAAAAAACAAAAGAAGAAGAAGAAGAAGAAGCAAATTACAATTTCTCTTCCTTTCCATCATTATATATATATATTAATTATTCTTTTATGTGTTGTATATGTATATGTCATATTTACTTCAAATATATTTCAAATATACATTTCACTTAAAATCCTTTCATTTTCCATTCAGATCATTCATTTAATTTATCCAAATTTAATTTAATTTATTGAATATTTAAAAATTAGGGGTATTACATTCTTATTCTTTAGTTAAAATATTTATAGATTTACTACCAATTTCAGAACTAGTTTCTGATCCTATATGATCCATTTAATTGATTTCTTCAGAATCTAAATAATGAGTATAAATATTCTAAATATAATTTATGAATTTTATTTAATACAGATTCTCTAATTCTAGTCCTTGTAGTTTTTTTATTAAACCTACAAAATCTAGAAGTATGTCCTTTTTTTTTACCATAATTATAACATTCTAAACTTTTATATGATTTAAATTGTTTATCTTTCTTTTTAAAGGATTTTTTATTACTAGATTTTTTAGATTTATAAGATTTATAAGGTTTTTGTTTCTTATAATAATCTTCTTTAATGTATTTTCTTTTATAATTCTTTTTATATTTTTATATAATTTTTGTATTTTATAGAACACTGTCCATTACAGTATTTATAATTTTGAGTTATATTATAATCAAACTATTTACAAAATGAACCTAGTTCTTTTTTAGTTTTTCTCATTTTCGAATTTTAATGCTTTTTAAAGTTTTATGTCTTGATAAAGTTTTAATATTTCTTTTTGAACTATACTAACCAATTGACCATAAGTCAAATTGTTATAAGAAATAAGATTTTCATATTCCTATTTTATATGATTTCTAACCTTTTCTCCTAGGAAGAAGGGCAATCCTGCTAAGAATTTTTCCTTCCAGAAAAGTCTGGTTGGAATCTTCTCTAAGCATAATCCTAATTAAAAATGTTATTTTATAAAACTGAAAATCACAAAACTTTTTACACTAAGTTTTATAAAACTAAGCTTTTATAAAAAGGTTGTTTTATAAAACTAAGTTTTATAAGATTACTAAGTAATTCAATATTTTTATCATTTAAATGAGTAGGATTTCCTATAAAATATAGTGATATAGTCAGTATTAGTGTTGCTACTGCATCCTGAATAGTATCACCATACTCATTTAGTATAGGGGTTCCATCCTCATAAGTTTTTATAGCATTTAATATTTTTAAATATTGTTCATTAGTGAGATAATTATTCCGCCAACCTTTTATTTGAATTGTGAAGCCATCTGTAATTAATTTTGCTATAGTTCTATTTAATGTGTCAGTTTGGGTTCTATAAGCATTGACAACCATTGTCATTTATTGTAGAAGACTCAGAATATTATATTTTCTGAAAGGCTATTAATGTTCTATTTATATACTGATGAAGCATTATATTTATACTGTGATAGAATATTTGGTCTATCTATAATTTCTAAGTCTGGGCCAGATATTCTAGGTACTATAGATTGATGGTGTATTATATGATTTATTTGTGGATTTATATCTTTACTAAAAGATTCAAGATCTTCAGTTTCAGGTTAAGAATCCTCAACTGATTCTGAATCCTGATATTAGGTTACTATACAAATAGTTTTAGAAGTTTTAGATTGAAGTATTTCTTGAACAACCTATTTTGACTCGGAAGTTGAATCAATTTTACTTAATTGATCTTTAATAGCATTTACAAAGTCAGAATCCTTAGATTTGACTTCTTGTTGATCTATTTTAGAAACTTCAAAGGGTTTGAAAACATGAGTTGTTAATTTTTTTATCTGAAACAATTTTCTCAACTGGTTTTATTATTTCTTTATCTTTAATAGAATTTTCTATTCTATTTAATTGTTTACCTATACTGATTAAATGTGCATTTAAAAAATTATTTTGTTCCAAAATTTTTTTATTTGGATTATCATTTGCTACTGTTTTAAATGGTGTTAATTTCTCTATCACCATGCATAAATACACTAGTAGTTTTTGGTGGATGTTCACTATGTATAATTTTATTTTCTACTTTTCATTATGTTTCTTTACTCCTAATAGTTATAGGATTTATTGATTTTTCTGCTATAATTTTTCTTTATAAATTCTTTTAAACCAATCAAAGAATTCCATATTAACTTCATATTGCTTTACAAAGTTAATATATTCATTTTTTATAGATTCAAAATTATTTACTCTATTAAGTACTTCTTTTAATTTATCTATATTTTTTACTAAAGTTAATTCTTTATCTAATTTATCTTTATTAAATATAAATTCTTTATTAATTATATTTAATTTTTTATCTATGTTTGCTACATTTTCTGTTACAAAAGAAGCTATAGGTGACATCTGTGGAGAAGGAGACTATTCTCTATATTGTTCTTGGTTATAATTAGGGTTTAATTCTACAGAGTTCATATTTTCTGTAGGGTTATAAAAAAGATGTGGTACAGTTGTACTATAATCTACACCTTTTAATTTACTACTGGTTTCAGGTATATCTGATGTAAAATACCTAGGCTTTACTATTATTTGCAAAACAAGTTTAGGTTCCTTTTCTTTATATGAAGCATTTATTACAGAAGGTAATTGTGAGGCTCTTCCTATATCTACTGTTGAAGCAGAAGAGGAGGAATCAGAATACTTACTGTTTATACTATGTATACTGAATTTTAATTTAACTTTACCATCTTCATATTATTCAATTTTAATAAGTTCTATATTAGGTTTTATTATTTTTTCAAGTTTTAGAGGAGGAACGACGTTTTTCAAAATCCATTTGTTCGGAAGACTGATATTTTTCAATTTAATAGTTTTAAGAATTACTGTATTAGCTTTACTAAGGTCTATTTGAAGAAATTTAGTCTCTTCTGCTTTAGGTTTCATTATGTATTTAGTTGCAAAGGCTAAGACCATGACTTTGTAATATATTTTGTATATTAATACTACAGGAACGGATCCTTCTAACATTTTATAATTATGAGTTTTAATTTTTAATATAACACTTTTTAATATATTGGAGTTATTTAGAGATATTATAATATCATAAAAACATTCAAAAGAAATGGGATGACTACTCAAACTGGTCTCTATTGTTCCTAAGAGAGAATTATTAAAGTTTACAAATCTAACATCTCTAACTAATGCTAATATACTTGTATTTAATCCTTCTCTAGTTAATGGTTTTACACCAGTTTGTATAAGTCCTATATGTATGTATTTATATTTTTACTTTTATTGCAAAATCTATAAATATTAAAATCAACCAAACATCTATACTTTGAAAATTCCCTTACAAAACTCTAAATTCAACACTACCTTATTCAATCTCTAACCAAACTTGGTTAAACCTATTATTTAATTTAAAAATCCTTGTTTATGCATCAAAACAATACATTTGAAATCCTTTTGCACAATTAAAACACATGATTTCAAAAGTCCAAATTTTACATAACCCTAAATTAGCACTTTCATCCAAACTCAAATCAAACTTAATCATTTCTTCAATTCAACTTAAAAATCATTAATAACTAGTCAAAATAACTTCATAAAAATGCATTCAAGCCATTAAATCATGCTATTGCATAAACCCAAATTCAACATATTCATAACTTCATGGAAATCCAAAGAATAAGATGGAAAACTAACTATTTATGGAGAAAATTACCAAAATCCCACTTAAATCTTGTTAATTCCTTCAATTGACGAAGATTGGAAGAAGAAAAAACCTCTCTTGGACTTCAATGGTGGTTCAGCCTCAAGGAAGAAGAAGAAGAAGAAGATCAACTTTTAATTTTTCTCTTTCTTTCCACTAATTTTAAAACCATATATATAATATATTTTAATATATTTTTAATTAATTATTTATTTATTTATTCAAAAAAAATCATAATTTACCTCTTTCATCCAAAAATAATTTATTTTTAAATTATTTAAATTATTTTAATTTTACAAAGTATAATTATGATTTTGCCATTTTTCCATTTGACTTTTCTATTAAAGAGATAACTTTTGTAGATTTATGTATATTTAATATATATTTCACATATACTCTTTATTGTTTTCACTTCTAATCCTTCCATTTTTCATTTAAATTATTTATTTAAATTATTTTATTTTATTTTTAAAAATTTCAGATGTTACATTTCATAACCTTTTATTAGTCTCATAACACTATTTTGGGGTTTCATAACACTGTTAACAATGTTAATGCCATAATACTTATTGAAAAACTGTAATTTTATGTTGAAATTAATATTAACCAATAAAGCAATAGAAGTAGTTATTTTCTACATCATAATGAAATTTTTTTATTATAAGCATTATGAATATGTTAGAGGAGAGAATGAATTTCTAGTCTTGGATAAAGATATTAGTTACAATGGCTAGTATCTGTGTGAAAGTTGTTAAATATTGAAAATAGAGCAAATATTAGGGCTAAAATTTATTATAGGTAGTTTCAAGCAACCTCTTTATGATATAGTTGATGATAATGCACTTTAGATATTTATTTGTATCTCTTGTGATAAGCATATATAATGTCCTTTGATTATTACCATTATTAGGAGAGCATATAAATCTAGTAATAAGAGTAATAAATGTGATTATGGGAGCAATAAAATCTATTGTGAATCCTTAATTTTACACCTAGATCAAAGCCCACGTGATAAAAATTTAAAGCAAGTAAAATTGCACCATTTGGAGTCTAGACAGGTCTGAATAAGCCAAAAGAAGCGAACTTGCAGGAGGTTGCCAATGCGGGAGCCACACGGCTAGGGGTGGGTACATGCTTATGTGGTAGTCGACTAAATCTATGATTCCACATCTGAAAAATACAAATTTTCACTTCTCTTGGCCTCTATATAAATAATGAGCCTCTAACAGCTTCCAAACAATACTAGAAAGTAAGCAACACCTATTTGCTACTTTTTCCCTCTCTTATTTTCTCAAAAGTAAAAGGTCTTTCCTTCTTGATTTCGGGCCACCTAGGACTTGCTTCATTAGCTTGTTTGGGTGCAATATTTTAACTTGGCGTGTTGTGCCATAAACTTGAATCATTAAATCACTTGGCTTAATAATTAAAATTGCCCAACATTGTTTTGGACTTCTTCTTCTACCCTTTGCAATTTAGAGTCAAGTTGGGTCCAACACCATTCCCAAGCAAGTTCAAGCCTGAGTTAGAGATCAATTTCAAGCCCAAATTGGAGATCAAGATCAAGGCCAAGCTCAACTCAAGCCTTCCCTAAGGTGGAACTAAGAAATAGTAAAGCCCTATAATGGCCAATTCCCAAAGCAAGCAAGAAATCAATTAATGTAAGGCACCTTACCCTTAATCCTTTTCAATTTGATAAAATACCAAACTTATCATCAAAATAAGAAAACTTAAATAGACAAACTCTATTGCAATCAATGGAATGAACTGCGATGTTCTAATCCTATTAGGGATACGCAGGCACATCTTAGGGTTTTAACCCAAATGTCAAACCAAATTAAAAGTCATAAAGTTGGTCCTCTTTCTTCATTGCTTCTTATTTTCTTTTTCCCCTTCTTTTATTTTCTCTTTTTTTTTGTTATGATTGAACTCCTCTTCTTTTACGTTTCTTCTATAAATTACTTGATTTTTATTCATGGAATGTATGCCTAACCTAATACGCATAAGGGTTAGAGTTGGGATCCTCTTTGATTTATTTTTTGATGTGACTTAATTACTTTATCTATTTGTTTATTCTTTGATGATGTCATATCATATTTTTTTCATGCATTTTATAACTATCATTCATCTTATAATTGTCATGCCATAAAAATAAATTTTTCTAAAACCTAAAGTTTTCTTAAAGGCCAATCTCTTTTTACCTAATTTGAAAATCTAATTCGAGATCTATCAGTTGGTTAAAAAAGGCTGCATTTTGGGCTTAAAACATTTTTGAGTCAACTAAAATGGATTTCTCCTTAGATTTTTCCTAAACTAAAAATGATTTAAGGTGGCGACTCAACAAAAACCATTTTCAAAATCAAGAAAAACAAACCTAAGCTTACCAAACTGATTGGAGAGTGTACTCAACATATGAGACTTAGTCCAAATGAGTATTTTGACTCCTCTAGCGAGCCAGACTGGTGCTTAGGCGAGGTCTCACAGTTAATTACTCTACTGGGGATATATTTTTAAAATGAAAATTAATGGACCATTTCAAGTAAGATTGTATTGTCTTTAAAATTGTTTCTTTTAATGCATAATTAATGCATAAATTTCTTTACCCTTTACCTTAGTTTTTTTAGGATACATGTTGGCACTTGATTTTGATTGATCCATTTTTCACAACTCAAAACCTAATAATGAGACCATGTTACTCCTCTGAGTTTGGGTTGGTTCTTTTGAATAAGCCTATAAAATTAGCAAAATGGGTTTGTTAGAATGAAGACATGTCTGTTTATGATGAACACAATCTTAGAGCACAAAAACCCGTCAAACACTAGATCAAAACTGAGATGAAATGCCCAATTGGAGGATCCTTAGCCTATTTCTTCAAACTATCTTCATGAATATTCTTGTATAACCATGCAGATATTCCCTATTTAGCCTAAATTCTATGAAAACCAGCCCATAAGCTGAGCCCAAACAAATCTGGGTTGGATATCTTTGTAGATATATTAAATATCCGCATAAATATAGTAATCCAGATAAGGCTGAAACTCTTCTCTTTAAGACTTTAAAGGATTTAACTCCTTCAATCCCTATCCAATCTGATGATGGTCATCTTAAATGACCTCTATCCTATTTGTTATGTAACACTCTTATACCATATATACGTATAATACATATATCCGGTGTGTGTAATATATGCATATACAGTACAAGAATGTCACAGTTTCTAGTCTTATCAAATGTCTATAAATTCAAGAACATATTTTACAACTTAAATATACTTTAATGAATAAGTAAAAATATTTATTAATAATTTAAAACTAAAAATGCATAATTTAATGAAAAATCTCTGGAAATATTCGCTAGAGTTTTTTCTGTAATTTGGATAAATTCCGAAACAATGAGCACACAATCTGCATAAAAACTTTAACACTCCCAAAATATAATTTATATAAAATTCACCAATCACCAAAAATTATCATGTTTACCACTTACAACATTATTTATCATTATCATGTTCTTATATAAATATATTTATATAATCGTTTCAAGCCTTTAAAACAAAACCAAGTATTATGATTCAATTTACATAAACCAAAATGCATAATACAAGACATAATTGTACATGAATGCAGTAGGCCCAGTTAGTCTCGTGGCACCCTCGAACTCCAAAAATCACCTACAATCAGGATCTCTCAGATCAACAATCCTCTTATTTGTGTGATTCAAACAACCGCGCTAAGCTATACAACTTAGTGGTATACAATCTCAAATACATCACATTCAATTGTACTTTACAATAACAATACTCATGCAACATCTTTACTTTCAATTTATAACTCACATACATAAAACATTTCCACACACATACACTTTGGCCCCAACACACCTATACAATTATCAAGTCCAGTTATCAGAATAACAATTTCACGGCCCAGCTTTGCTTAGGTCCATTCTTAATCTCATTATATGACCTAGCTATGCTCAAGTGAAAACCTAGTCTCGCTTAGATCTATCAATGCATGCAATATCATTCTCAATATTACTGGACAAGTAATTGTATATGGTAACCAACACACAATAACACTTTCATATTTTTAAGTTACCAACGTTATCATGATCACCTTCACCTCACATTTTCATATTATTTCACATTTTTAACATTTTTTATATTTTTAAATCATCCACATACGCATCAGTAAGTCACATTCATAATGTGACTTACTTTCCACATTTTCTCACAAATCACAATTGTGTCTTTATTGGACAACTCACCACACATATCATATATATGTATACACACAATCACACAATTATACTTAATTATTCATTTACACACAATCTATATAAATTTAACATTTATCACATTTCATTGAATACTATCATTTCTCATTCCCATGACATTACTTAGGTCATTTCCAACTTTTCCCATCTTATAGAACATATTATATAAATCATCTCCATTTTTTTTCTCTTTATCGCACTTCACATAATTCTTAGTCACATTTTCAATGTGACATCTCTCTCATATTTTCTATGCATTTACCATACTCTTCATATCCATTTCCATCATTTCCAATCAAATTACCTAATATAGCTCATTTTCACTTCCTTGATCATTTCTCTTTATTTCATAACCAATTTCTACATTATTAACCACATTACACATTATATGTACTTTTATAAGCAATATTATTCATTCAAAATCACTCACGTGCTCAATATACATTAAACTATCAATATCTAAGCAATCCTCATCAAAATTCCATTAAAACTCTAAATTCCCAACTTACTACTTTACTTAAACTTCATTCTACTAATTTCATTTTCAATATTTAACTTTAAAAACATTATTTATATATTAATTTAACATCAAAATAATTAACTTTCATAATTATGGAAGCCTCTTTCAAAAATCCAAACTTCACATAATACAACCAACAATATGAACCTGACCAAATCTTATCCATATCACATTTTCAACCTCAAAATCATAACATTTACATTGAAATAACACTAATTCATTTCATTACACTAATTAAGATTGTCCATTTTAGAAACTCTAATTTTACATACTCAAACCCTAAATCCAATCTTCATCCAAACTTGCTCATATTTGATTTCCAACTATGGAATCATTACATACATATACAAATAACACTTATTTCATTCATCCCAACAATTTTATCATCCATACCCAAAACCCTAAATCATACATCATTTTTCCATAACCCTAAATTTTCACAACTTATCCATAACAACCAACTAACCAACATTCTACCATATTCTCTTCATTTTTAATATCAATTTTACTTATTTAAAAAATTAACCATCTCTTTCTCTCTCTATCAATCCATACATAATCATCAAATAAAAGAAAACAAAGCTTTAGAGAAGAGGTACTTACTTGATTCTTTAATAATTCTTCAAAACCACCTTGAATCCTCTTGAATTTCCTATGAATTTGATGTATTCATGAAAAAATCTCTCTTCCTTTCTCTCAAAATGTAATATCCCAAAATTTTGGAAATTTTTAATTTTTGAAAATTAAATTAAATTAAATGATTTAAAAGTATATATATATATAATTAAGTGAAAAAGGAAAATGTGTATATGATATATATATATATGAAGATATACATAATATATATAAGTCAACATTTTAATATGGATCAAATGTTATTTTAATTATTAAAATATTAATTAAATGGTTAGTGGAAGATGACATATTATATATTAATTGAGTAATATATTTTACTTGGTGGAGAGTAAAAGAGGGATAAGTGTATGGTTTAAAAGGGGATTAGTTGGTAGTGGAGTTGGTGATCATTATCTTCTTCTTCTTCTTCTTTCTCCATTGAAGCCGGCTACCTCCATCAAAGGAAAAAAGAATTTTACTTCTTGCTAACTCAAGTAATTAAAGGATTTCAAGTGTTCAAGTTGCAGTTTTAAGGATTTTCTTCATATTTGGTAAGTTTCCAACTTGTTTCCTTGATTTTCTTTGGAAGTTTGTATATGTGTGAATTGGATGTTTGGTGTAGTATGTATTAATGGTTGATATTGATATGTTTGAAGTTCTTTTGACTAGTTATCTATGAAATTAGAGTTGGATTGAAGAAAATGTTAAGTTTGGTGAAGAGAATAAGAGTTTTGGGTTGTGTAACTTTTGAGTCGTGATGTCATGGTTGTAATTGTGTATTTTTGCTTTTAATTGAGTTGCTTTGATGTTTACACAAGTATTTTGTGGTATAATGATGGATTTGGTTGAGTTTGTATAGAGTTGAAAAAGGTATAGAAAGATAATTTTAGATGTGACAATTATGTGTTGACATCAGGATTTTTGGCCTGACAAGCCCGGTGACACGACCATGTCTTTGGGCATGTCGATGGTTCTATTTTCAGTGTTGGTGACATGTACAGTGACATGCCCATGTCACTGAGCATGTCACAGCTTCTATGATATTATAGTATTGACACGTGCAGTGACACGCCCATGTCACTGAGCGTGTCATAGCTACTGTATTGTAGGAGTTTTGGCACGGGCAGGGATAGGCCCATGTCTCTGGACATGTCTTATCTACTGTAATACAGAGCTTAGGACACTTTCATTGACACGCCCATGTCACTGAGCATGTCAAAGCTTCTGTGTTGTGGATTTAGGGCATAGTCATTGACACGCCTGTGTTGTTAAGCGTGTCATGTGTAGAGTTTGCCCTAGATAGTTCTCTTCCTTATTTTCTTTTGTGTATCTTATCCTTGTATTGAGAGGTTTTGTTTATACCTATAAGTGTATCACTAAGTGATTATTTATAATCACATTTGGTTTAGGCTTTGAAGAGACTTGAGTTACTCAATCCAAGTGTTGAGGGATATCTTAGAAGAGGAGGTTGAAAGTGGTGGTTGTTGCTTTTAGAGGTAAGTATAAACTTTGAATAATTGCTTATATTTACATGACATTGGGACTTAACACATTTGGTTGAAAAATGTGTTAAGTTACTTATTACATTGTTGGTGCATGAGTAATATGCTATGATTTGTATAATGTGAACTATGTGCAAAATATGATAATGACCCAAAATGTATGGGTAATGCAATTTATTATGTGTACATTAAAGATGTTATGTAAAGTCATTTGTGATGGTATATTGATATAAGTGAGATATTTGAGGCATTGTGCCTAGTTTGATCATGAGAAAATGAGAAAGGATTTGATAATGGAATTATGAAAGAATTGTATGCCTAATATGTTATTCAATTTTCAGAGATTTGCATTTGGCGGCATGCCTAAGACTTAACAGTCCCTTGAAGCTGGGTTGAGCTTGGTCCTTGAAGCCTAGTTAGGTGTTACATGATGTAGTAGATCCTTGAAGCCGGGTTGGTCCTAGTCCTTGAAGCCTAGTTAGGATGTTACATATGAGATAATCCTTATTGTGATTATGATTTGCCTTCGGGGCTAGACACTTGGTGTCATCTTGGACCAAAGCAATAACTCTGGGATTTGAATAACATATTGGATTCTTTTGGGCCCATGCTTATGTTTGCTTTTATGTGAATTATGAATTGTAGAACAATTAAGCAATTTATTAAGATATAATGTTATGAGATATAATACCCTTATGTGTTGTGCATTAGCATTGCATTTGAACTATATTGTTATTAAAGTTTTTATCACTAGGCTTTTGGCTTAGCACGATTATGATTCATCTCTCAGGTGACAGGGTCGATCCTTTTGAGCCAGAGAGTTTGTCTAGATCGAGTCGAGTCTAGGTTTGAGTTCTTGAGTGCAGAGTTGATTGTTGGACATCAAGATCAGAGACAAACCGCCAGCATGTATATATTTTATATTTTTGTACATATTGACTTCATGTATATTATGTTATATTTTGATGTGTATATATATGTATATTCCGCTTTGGTAATGAAGTTAAATATGTGTTTTTAGCAACTAATATTTCATCTATTATTTATATGATATCAGTTAAATGATTTAAGTTTATACAGATTTTATAAGTAAAGATTTGTTTAATTAAAATGGGTTGTGACATTCTCGTATCATATATTCGTATATTACATATGTTGAGTGTATGTAGAGTACGTATATAGGGTATAAGGGTATTATACTAAAAGTGAAGCACGACCATGGAAGAAGCAAAAAGAAAAAGATGAAGCCTCTTCCTTTAATTTCCATTCTTATCCTTTCATTTAATAATTAAATGATAAAATATCATAATACCTTTAATCTCCACCAATTAAATTATTTCTTTCTTTGACTTTCTTTCTTATTATTATTATTATTATTATTATTATTATTATTATTATTATTATTATTATTATTATTATTTCCATCAACTTTTCCAACACCATTTTATATATGTAGTATATATTTTATGTATATGTATATATCATATATATGTTACTTATATGTTAAATATACTTTTATGTATATGTTTATGCAATGTATTTATATCATGTATATCTAATATATATTTAATATATGTATCTATCCATATATATATCATGTGTACCCTATTTATACATCAAATATACCATATATATATATATTATAAATATATCATGTATATAATATATGTACAAATAACCATCATACATAATATATATAATATGTACATATTATGTATACATTAGATATATACAACAACTATACCTCTAAATACTTATTTAATTTCTCCAAAATAACGAATATTACATGGTACCTATCCCTTTCAACCCTAACCCTGTAAATACCTAAGACCTAAACCTCTAAAGGAGTTAGCAATGACTAGTAATTACAATCTAAAAAAAAACACTCAAGCAATAATCAATCCAAGTTCATTCTCTTTGGGGTCCAATAGCCCAAGCATGACCTCTAAAAAAACACTATTAATTCAATAACTGAACTTTCTAAAATGGAGAGGAATAAAAGAAGTAGCCTTTAAGAGGCCTTTTTTTTTTAATCTTGTTTGCTAACGAACTTAATCGATCAAGCTCAAAGTTGAATATAAGTTAGTTGTACCTAATCTCAAATCACTAAAGTTTGTTGTGTTCATCATTCTTAGGTCAATTTACCTATTCTATAAATGACTTTTCTAGTTTTATTAGCTTGATCAAAGTAGAATTGATTTTAAAAAAAGAATATCAAATTTAATTTGGTAAACCTAAGGGTTGGAACTTAGTAAAGTTTTTAATAAATTTGAAAGTAGATTTTGAATCTTATCATAGTTCTTTAGCTGCTTCCATATCTTAGATTTTAAATATATTCTTCGATTGGAATGATGAAATCACATAGTTTTAGCATGATGAGTTGTTGATTGAAAGAATATGATTCCTTATACATATTTTCATGTTTTCTTTTAATAGGTTTAGTCAAAATTCTTTACAAAGTTGCTATATATGAATGTTTTAATGAGGTTTCTTATAATTAAGTTTAATTTATCCATAGGGAAAAATCATTTAAAGTTGAATATGTTTTAGTTTTTATATTTTCTTTGTTATGATTGATGTTTTTTATTGTAAACATGCATATATATCCTTATTTTGATGTACATGTTATAATATTATGTTCATTAGAAATTATATCTCTAAAAAGGCTTCTTGGTAAATACAAAGAATGACACATTTTGATTACTTAACTTAGTAATTAGTAGATTGTGATCATTGAACCCAGTATAGAGGATTAGGCTGACCCTTTTAACCGAGTACATCTTTTAAGTCACTCCGTTTGGATCGAGTGGAAATTCCATTTTGGCCCTTTCATAATACCTTTGGATAGTAAGTAACATTCACCTAGTAACCTGTGGGGCCTCACAAGAGCACCGAATTCAACCTATAAGGAAGGAGTCAGAAATGATTTTTTGGGTTTAGTCCCACATGATATCACCACGTATGGTTTTTAATAGATTCAGTAAGCATGAGTTTAAAGATAATCTTTTATTTTGAAAAAGATTTAGTTTTCTTTACTTTTGAAAAGAAGCTCTCCTTTTGTTTTAAAAAGGGATGGTGGATTTTATTTTGAAAAGTAGAAATTAAAGACTCACCACCTTAATTTATTTTATTTAGAAAAATTAAGAAAAAACTCATTTAATTGCTCTATTAAATTTAGTTAATTTTGTACCCACAAGACACTAGTCCAAAAATAATTACGATAGAACCTGGGCTAAATTTTTTTAAACCAATTTTAATATAATATTTTTCCTTGAATTGATTTTAACCCTTCTTTGGATTTGAGAAAAATATGATTTTTAAGGATTATGCCATAATTAATTATGAATGATATTATCATAATGCATGAATATTTAATAATATGATATCCACAAATGCAATACAGAGTGATAAATATTACAACTCCACCAAAATAGCATTTTCAAGGGAGCTTCAACTCTAGCTATTATGGGTTGTAGGTTGAGCACAAATCTTCAATTAAATAAAATAACTCAAATTAAAAAGAAGAAAAGAAGCAAATAAATAATAATGACATCCATTGTAAAACTCACCAAATTTGTAATGGAGACTCAAAATATCAAGGAGGAAAGAATGAAACTAACAAATGATAATAATAAGAGAAAATTAGGGGGTTGGTTGGTTGTTTTGCTATGGGCTCGATACTTGGAATGATATTCCAAATGTGTCTACTTATTTTGTTTGGATGACATCACAATTGTATTGTCTCCCTTCGGTTGCATAGGGGGTAGATTAACCAATTTAAGTTAATTAATTATCAAACTCAAATGGAGATATAAAAGAATACGATACATTGGTAGTAATTTTTCTTGATGAATGGTTGGAGGGCTTTGCTGCTTGATAACTCCACTTGAGAAGGAAAAGAAACAAAGTTAATTCACAGTAGAAATAGGGAAAAAATTAAATTTAATTGATTTTTTAGTGTGAGTGCAATTTGACAGGGTTTCAATGTCCAAAATTTTGATTCCAAAACAAGTAAGAAACTCCTTTATTTATAGAAGTTGGCTAGGGCCTTTGAATGGTCCACATGCAATACAACCATCCACGGGCAACATGGCCAACCGTATAGGTCGCTACTAGCTGCATGCACAGCTAGGCCATGCCCGGTGAAGATGGCTGCACTAGGCACAAACAGGCCAGCCTAACCTGTTGGCACAGTTGGGGGTGGCATGTCCGCACAAGGTGCAAACAGTTAGTTCCTAGCATCACAACCAAAATTTAATTTAATTTTTTTTACGATGGAAAAATATTTTAATGATTTTCTGATTTAGATTCTCCTAATTTTTTGAATTAGGTGCAAAATTAGGGATTCACACAACCTTCCTTAGTTATTTTAGCGGATAGCAAAAGCATCCAACTCATGATGAGTCCTCAATCATTTTAAGATATAATGGACATATAGTACTATTAGACCAATGCCAGATTCTTTATCTGTCATGTGGTTAGGCATATAGCAGTAATACTGTGGCAGGACCCTATGGACTAAGCCACCTTTAACCTTGTCCTGTAAAAGAACATATACGTTGGTCTTAGGTTGTATACAATATAATAACCAGACCTTATGCCATGATCATGAAACTTTTTTCATGCATGCATACATGCATCCCATATATAAAACTTAAGCCCCCTTTGGAAGTTAAACTCTAGGGCACCGTATCTTAAACATGAACCTTAGCCATAAGGGCTTAGCTTTTGGAACACACCATCCTAGCCACAAAAGGATAAACCTATCTATATAGAACTTTACAACAATAGCTTGAACCTTTAGAACCATACCCAACCATATAGACCATAGCAGACCATAACCAGAATGGCTTGAACCTTTGGGAACACACCTATCCATATAAACCCTAGCCATAATGGCTTAAACCTTTGGAAACACACTCATTCCATACCCATCCATATAGACCTCAATCATAATAGCTTGAACCTTTGGGACCATACCCATCCATATATATCCTAGCCATAATGACTTAAACCTTTGGGACCATACCAATCTACATGAACTTTAGCCTCAATGGGCTAGCCCTTTCAACCATGCCCCTTAGACACAGAGGCTCAACCAACCATAAGCTATGGACTAAATAATGCACCATGTTTAAACCATGAACCATAGCCATACATCTTTCAACCTTAAAGCCATGCACCATAGCCCATGCACCTTACCACATAAACACAGGACCTAACTCCATAAGCCATGGACCACCTCCCATGCGCTCAATCAATCTATATGGGCTAACCCTCAAGCCATGGACTATAACACATACACCTAGCCACCTTACCACATAAACCAAATATATGTGCACCAACCTCAAGCCATGGATCATAGCTCATGCACCAAGTCCTTTAGCATAAACTAGACATATGCTAAGCCGATAGACCATGAATTAGATACATGACCCAAGAATTTTGGAACACCATAATATTCTCAACCAACGTCTTTTCTTTTCTTCCTGAGGAACCCATAAGCTAAAAAGAGGAAAATTCCCTTTTAGCCTTAGTCTAGTCCATCAAAAGATCAATGGGAGGCCTAATCCTAAGGTAAGAAAGGAACTGTGAGATGATTGTGTCTTTGACATTATTTAGGCTTGCAACTTTAAAGAACACGAGCATAAGCTTAGAGAATAGAAGTAGCCGCCCAAAGAGACAATGACTCGATTCCTAGAGAATCCCCAATACCCTATTGTATTTGGAAAGTTGGGTATGCAAAGGCGTAATAGGACATGTCCTACCATCACTATACGCTCGGTTCATTGGAATCGACCTCCTTTTTGGGTCTTAGTATTATAATATTTTTAAATATCATAATACTATCTTTTAAGAAAGTAGAATAAGATATGCAAAGGGAAAATAGAAACATTTTATTACATCAAATAATAATAAAAAAATACATGGTATGAAAATGTTCAAACTAAAAAAATAAATTAAATAAATTAAAAATAACTAGGCACTCATCACTAGCAAAAATATGCCCTTACATTTGATAATAAATCATATAAACTAGTCTAAAAATAAAAATTATATATGAAGGGCGACTACATCTCTTCTAAAAAGAATCACAATATTAGAATAAGATCAAGCATAAGCACAACATGCATCAACAATATCACATAATATCATAAATCACATCACAAGCACTTAGAGTCATTATTGTTGGCCATAGATCATCACAATAAGGCAGTAGAGCTCATTAGAATAAAAATAGAGACAAAATCTAATATGACATGCAAATTGAGGCAAAATTACATCATTAGAGATAAATTCACAGATCATACCATATTACTTAGAAATGTTTCAACTCCTCATTAAGCATCATATTCGGACTAAATAAATGCATCAGAGAAAAATTACAGGAAAATCATGTGTGGCATAATATCGCGACAAAATCAGTCCAATTATGCAAAATTTCCAATTATTATTGCAAATATCCTAAAATATGTTAAATATATGATTATATCAAGTTACTCTCAAATCTGACTTAAACAATATTTGGCATAAAATTTAAGGCAAATCAGTCTAAAAATAAAATATTTGGGGTTTTTTTTTTCTCAAAAATTGAAAAAAATAAATTTTAAACATCTTAAAAATAATAAAATAATTTTGGAATAAAAAATAGACTAAAAATATGCAAAATGGACGTAAAATGGGCAAAAAGGGCCAAAGTCACATGATTGACAACCTGCCAGTTGGAATTAACAAATTGCCAATCTTTAACTAGTAGATTGCCAGTCCTCAGTAGGTAGTCCATTGGTTACACAAAATTGGCTATTAAGACCCCATTTTTGTCCAATTTTGGGGTTTTTCCAGTTTCTAATAAAAGTCTAATGTTTAGATCAATTTTAGGTCTAATTTTTTGTCTTTTTCAAATCATGTTATTTCTATCATCAAAGTCCAATCTCAATCTTTGTTCAAAAGGTGTCCAAAAGTCTAAAATTTATTTAAAATGGTCAAAAAATCTGATAATGTTCAAGTAAGGTTCACAAGGTTCCTCATTCACAAGGTTCTAAAGTTAAAAATCCTCATGTCTGTGGTTTGAAATCTGATGGGAAAAAAATTGAGAATAAATAAGGGTCTTAACCCAAATTGGTTTTAACCATTCAATCACCAAATAAATGTTCAACCTAATTTTAAGACCATGTTAACCCATTTTTACTTCTTTAGTCCATTTTGATCTTGTTAATAACATAACACAAAAAAAAAAACAAAGAGAAGTAGTGACGCGAACACCAAGTATAAAGACTAGAGACTCTCACACTTTTGCACCTATAACACCCCTTACTAATTCTGTCAAGAACCACCAAGAGATGCCATACAATACTTTTACATATTTTTATTTAATTTTAAATAAATGCTAATTCTAATCTCAATAAAAGTTTTCACAGAGTCTCTCCAATAATTAGACACTGTCAACATCTTCTTCAATCAAAATACAATGTTCAGAAGAAAGCACTCCCTATATTCTCACATTCAATCTCAACTTCAATCTCATCAATTCACTAATTATCATGTACAATTTAGTTTAGTTTAGTTTAGTTTCTTTTTTTTTATTTTATTTTATCATTTTTGCATATTAAACATTCTCTTTAATTATCATAATTAAATATAAAGTTATAACTCAAGCTAAATTTATAAGGTATAATCCATAACTACAAAGTTTACAAAATCTCTAGATTACCCATAATTATATAACTGTCACTAAAATTTTAAAGCATATCTATGTGAACTGAACAAAATACATTATACAAAATCCTTCATCCAACGCCTTCTGTGATGCAGTTGATCTTGAAACTTTAATATTTCACTCTGCGGGACCTATTATATTATTTGATCTATGTAGCAGAAATAAATCTAATATGCTAAGGATAATGTTTAGTGGTGCTTGTATTTCTATAATTTTTTATTTAATATCATAAGTAATTTATTACAATAATTAATGAAACATATAAAATTACGATATTTTGTTATTTTAGGATTTTCTACTTAATCTCTTTAAAGAGTATTTCATTATCCATATAAACTACTCATTTAACATTCTTCTCTACTTATCTTGTTTTTCTCAAATTTTCATTTAATAACCAGGTATCCTTTCTATTCAATGATATTAAATAATATATTACCCTATATTACAACATAGTAATAAATAAAACTTTTTATAGAGTTTTTAATCACCATATAAACAATCAATAATATTCTTCAATCATATACATAATATCTTACCATATATAAAATATCATTATATTCATTATATATATTTTATCTTTACATACATGCCTGGTTCTTAATCCATACTATAATATGCCAACCAATTTCATCTTTATATATATTTATATTCCTTACTTTACATGCAAGTATACACATTTCAATAACTTTCACTTATATTGACAAACGCCACTTATTTCAACATATATCTTTTATTTCGGTAAATACTATTCATTTCACTAAATATCATTTATTTGCCCTCATATGCTGAGTTACAAACCCTAGACTGGGATAACAAGCTCATTAACGACAATTTAAATGCCTAGCAAAATATTAGTCAGTATGGCCAGTGGCCTAGTAACGGTACGAATGCCTAGTAACAGTAATGAAAATAATGTCTGGTAATAGTATAGAGTCCACCCTTTGACTAGCAATTTAATCCGACAACTATGTTCACCACTAGTATAATTTGGTCAATCTAGTCATTTTTTCATTTCCAGTCAAATTCATAGTCATTAATAATAATTTTGACATTTATAATTCCTTAAGTAACAATCCATTTTGTAACACCCTTATACCCTATATACGTATAATACATATACCGCACAGATGTAAAATAAGCATATAAAGTATAAGAATGCCACAACCCAGTTTGATAAAAAATTTTATTTTCCCAATTTAAAATCTCAAACACTTTAAAATGTATTTTTAATAAACCAATAAAATATTCTTCAATAGTTATAGATTTCCAAAATAAGTATTTTATATAAAAATCTCTGAAAAAAATTCACCAGAGTTTTGTCTGTAAATTGGACACTCAAAAATTTCAACAATACCCAACCTGCATAAAAATACACTCCCAATAAATATACATCAAACATTTCACCTTGATTTCTCAAACTCCTCCTATTTCCTCAAATATATATACATATATACATCAAAGCACATATACACATTTTCATATTATACAATTTATCCAAAATGCTCTTTATAATTTATAGTACACTTAAAAAATATAAACATAATATACATAGTGATAAAATATACTATAACATAAAATGTATACATGGCAGCTACTGGCTCTGATCTTGAAGCAGCAAAATCACCTCAAATCAATCTCAAGTCTCGACCCAACCATGTCTAGAAGAACTCTCTGGATATATCGGATCACCCCTGTCACCTGCGTGATGAATTACAATCATGCTAAGCTAAAAGCCTAGTAGTACAAACTTTGATAATAATAAAATTTTAAAATAATGATAATGCATAATGTTGTTGCATGATATTTCAGAATGCGGCATACAATTCCACTTTAAAACATAATTTTTAATCTTTTTATACCTCACACTAACACCTACACAAGCATGGGCCCAAAAAATCTAATATATTATTTAAATCCCAGAGTTGCTATTTTGGTCTATTTTGACACATAGTGTCTAGCTTGATGGCAATACAAGTGATGCCTAATGTCTAACCCGAAGGCAAATCATATATTAGTGATGTCCAGTGTCTAGTCCTGAAGGCAAATAATGAGAATAATCTCATAGGCATGCCTCCAAACACAAAACTCTGAAAATTAAATAATTTACTAGGCACACAAATAGTACATATTATCATAATCAATTTTTCTCATCACATTGCCTCATTTTCTTATTTTTCTCATTCATATAATGACCAATCACTTTAATTCATCATATCTCACCACTTTATCACAATGTATGAAATTTAACATTATCATCATATTATCCAAATATTTTTGGGTTATTTTCATATAATGCACATAAATCACATTTCATTCATTTTAGCCATTAATAATGGCTTTTCATAATGCACATAATGCATACTCATCAATTCACATGTTATAACACAATGTACATGAATGTTCAAGTTGCCAAGTAGCTTAACCCATTTTCTATCCAATATGTGTTAGGCCAAATTTAATGCAAGTATATCTAAATTATCAAAAGTTTGTACATACCTTAATTATCACTCAAACCCAAGCTAAATATCACTCTCCAACCTTCACTTCCAAATTGCCCTTTAACACTAAGGTTGGGCAAATCACATCCTCTTAATGCCTATTCAAAATGTGAGCAAATACAATAATTTAGAATCATATTTCAAGGCATTTCAAATATAAAACCCTAATTAAACATCACTCCAACCAATATCCCAAAATTTAACTTTTCTTACTTTAATCTTGGAATTCCATTTTAATCCATTTTAATTGGTGTTTTAAGTTTATTTTTATCATTAAAAATATATTATAACATGTTTTAATGAATCGAATTCAATAAGCAGATATTCTTATACAAAACCCTAAAATGCCATAACCTTCATCAATTATGGTTCTTAATTACAACTTGTTCCAAATGCTAACTTAAGCCCATTTCCATCATTTAAATATTTTAATAACATGATTTATTCATTAAAATTAAACAAACAACCATTCTTTGAAAATTCTCTTACAAACCCTAAATTCGATACTACCTTATCCAATCTCTAATCAAATTTAATTAAATCTATCATTTAACTTTTAAATCCTTATTTATCCATCAAAACAATATCTTTGGAATCCATTTGCACAATGAAAACACATGATTTCAAAATTCCAATTTACACAACCCTAAAATCATCTCCTTCAGCCAAACTCAACCCAAACTTAATCTTTTCTTCCATTCAACATGAAAATCATTAATAACTAATCAAAATAGCATCTTTCATACCCAATCAAACAATTAAATCATGCTAATACAAAAATCCAAAATCAACATATTCACACTTTTTAATAAAACTTGAAAAATTGGTAAGGAAGCTTACCAATTGATGAGGAAACTTCCAATTCTCTTGTCAAATCTTGCAAAACCCTTCAACTTTTGATGCTTGGAAGAAGAAGAAAGCTTTCTTGCATGGCTATGGTAGTTCGGCCACCCTATGAAGAAGAAGAAGAAGATGGTTTTAATTTTTGATTTTCTTTTTCTTTCCACTTATTTTAACACCACATATATATAATATTTTAATATTTTAATTAATTAATTAATTATTTTAAAATCATAATTTTTGTCTTCCGTCCATAATTAATTTTTTTAAAATTAATTAATTAATTTTAATTTTATAAAGTATATTTATAATTTTGCCATTTGCCATTTGACTTTCTTCTTTAAATGTCGACTTTTGCATATATATTATATATTTAATATATATTTCACATATACACTTTACTTTTTCACTTCTAATCCTTCAATTGTTTATTTAAATTGTTTATTTAATTTATTTTTTGAATATAACTTATTTGATTCTTCACCAACTAATATATATTCACATTTTTTCAATATCAATAAGCAAATTCTTCTTTGATTAAAACCAAACACATTTTAAACATATTCATCAAATACTCTATAAATAATCACTATTCATCTAAAACTCTAAACGTTTCCAAACCCCTACTTTTTTTCATACCTTTAAGTTCAGCACTTTATTAGTTCAAAAGATTCTTTAGGCATAATTTCAGATTAAAAATTATATAAATATACTTAATTCCACTCAATAATAAATCCATAATCAATTCTTTATCAATCAGTTCCATGTACAATTCTAAATCCTAAATTTACCAAAACCCTAAACTAATTTTTTATGGATCTAAAGTTATTTTAAACATAATCTTAAGTTAAAAATTATACAAAAACACTTGATATCTCTCATTAATAAGTCAATAATCAATTTCTACATACAATAGTTCCATATTCAACTATGAACCCTAAATTTGCCATAACCCTAAATTGAATCTTTAATTAATCAAAAGATGTTTTAAACATAGTTTTAAGCTAGAAACTATACATGCACACTTAGAATTATTCAAAAATGGATTCAAATAATTTTTTTTCTTCATTTAGTATGATACTCATATTTCTCTCTCAACAAATTCAATTAACAAATTTCATCACAACAATTCAACCAAAATAGTGAAATAAACTCACATAATTTATAAAAATCAAAAGAAAGTGAAAGAATAGCAAATTATAAATATACAAGCACAAACCTCTTTACAAGATGACATTCTCTCTCTTCCTCAATTTTCCATTAAAAATTTGGTGGTGATTTTAGTGCTTCTAACTTATTCTAATGAATTCTATTAAAAATTTTAAGTTGTATGTGAATTTCCTTTGGTTTTTAGCTATGTTAATGGAAGAAAGAGAAAGAAAGGCAACATGGCTATGGTAGAAGAAGAGAAATTTGGTTTTCAATGGAGGAGGAAGATGGAAATTTGTACAAACTCATATATTTATGTATTATTTAGGGTTTTGATCCTATGAGATATGCTCATCATAACTTTGGTTCACCCACTTTCTTAATCATTTCTAAACCCAACTTTTAATTCTATAAAATTATAAAAATAATTTCTTTAATTAATTTGAAGCTCTATCATCCATATTTCACATCCGATTTCAATAAAAATCCAATTCTAGGGTCAAAAGGATATTTCTATAAAGCTTTACCATTTAAAGATTATTTTTTAAAAATACCGATATTATCCATACCTGTCTTGAACCTTTAATATTTCACTCAGCTGGATCTATTTTACTATTTGATATGAGCGTCATAAATAAATGTAACACGCTAAGGATAATGCTTAGTGATTCTTTTGTATCTGTAATTTGTTTTTTTTATATCAAATGCAATTTATTACAATAATAAATGAAACATATAAATTATGATAATTTGTTATTTTAGGTTTTTCTACTTGATCTCTTAAAAGAGTATTTCACTATCCGTATAAATTACTCATTTAACATTCTTCTTTGCTTATATTGTTTTTCATAAATTAAAATTTTCATTTAATAACCATGTATCTTTTCTATTCAATGATATTAAATAATATATTACCCCATATTACAACATAGTAATAAATAAAACATTTTATAGAGTTTTTTTTTTATCACCATTTAAACAATCAATAATATTCTTTAATCATTTACATACAATCTTATCATATATAAAATATCATTATATTCATTATATATATTATATCTTTACATACATGCATGGATCTTAATCAATACTATAACATCTCAACCAATTACATCTTTGTACATATATATTTATATTCCTTATTTTACATTCATGTACACATATTTCAGTAACTTTCACTTATTTTAACAAATGCCACTTATTTTAGTAAATACCATTTATTTAAGTAAATATCATTTATTTGCTCTTATATACCAAGTTACAAATCCTAGACTCGGATAACGGGCTTTGTGACGACAATTTGAATGCCTAAGAAAATATCAGTCAGTAAGGCAAGCAACATAATAACAACATGAATTCCTTGTAAGAAATCAGTCAATACGACCAGTGGCCTAGTAATGGCACGAATGCTTGGTAACAGTAAGGACATATAGTGCTTGGTAATAGTATAGATGTCCACCCTCTAGCTAGCCATTCAATATGATAACTAGGTTCATCACTAGTATACTTTAGGCAACCCAGTCATTTTCTTATTTCTAGTCAAATTCACAGTCACTAAAAATAATTTTCTCTTCAACAATTCCTTAAGTAGCAATCCATTTCGTCATTAATCAAATGAAATTCAAACTTTAACAATTCATTATTTTGATTAAACCTAGTATGTTTTCATAAACTATCTTAAATCCTTTCCCAATCAGTTTATTATACATGCATATTTTGAAGTTTTATGCATATAAGATTAATTCCAATCAAATATCACAAATAAAGTAACACCATAAAATTGCTCAATACACCTAAGACTATCATTATATTCATATTATATTATCATATTTTATATTACCATATTCACATCATATAAAAATATCAATTATATTTATCAAATAAATGCATCACCATATACGTACCTCATTTGCATGTATCCCAAGCATAAAGATGATTTTACATATCTTATTGCACACTTTTTCTCATATAAAAGAATACCTCCAATCAACATCACACATAAAAAAATTGTAACACCCTTATATTCTATATATGTACATTATATATACCCATATACGTATCGTACATATATAGAATAAAGAATGTCATGACAAATCACTGTAGAACCTTTATAATTAATCTCAAAATATTCTTATTAATTAAAGGAAAATGTATTTATAGTATAACCACTTTCTTTAAACTTATTTATAGGTAGAATATAATTATATTAATTTATAAAAGAAAATCTCAGAAAAAAAATTTTGCCAGAGTTTTGTCTGTAATTTCAACAATTTCCAAAACAATGAATACACAACCTGCATAAAAAATTTACACTTCTAAATTATTAATAATTCCATTCATTCTCCAAACTCAACACTTTATTAATATCGAATTAAAATCTCAACACTTTAGCCAAAACTCCATATTTTAATATATACATGCATATATACATATTATTTCCCAACATATGTTTAGAATATATATGATGTATTTAGTAAAATATACAATATTATAAGTAATACATGTATGCTAACCCTGACACTATTTGTCTCGAGGAAAGATTGATGCTTCAATAACAAACTAACTCTGGATCACTCTACTCTATAGTTCTATCACCTGACGATACATCCAACTGCGCTAAGCAATTTTGCTTAGTGGTACGTATCTTAATATCAATAAACAATTAAATAAAAAGTACTCATCAACATATAAAGATCACTATACAATGCATCACATATTTTCTCAAGATACTCATGGTTTCATAAACCATAAAACAAAATACCTTTGCAGTTCATACATGCACACATTCTCATACATACACACACTTTGGGCCTAACCAGCTTTTGCACAAAATCAATTTAATTCATCTTGACTCTGGGGCAAGTGTTACAACAATCACCCTAAGGTCGCCCCTATGGACACCGACGCTAGTGTCATATCATCACCCGTAGGCCGCCTCTATCGACATAGAGGGCAAATGTCACTTAAATCACCCGTAGGCCACCCTCTCTCGGCACTGGAGACAAAGTGTCCATTATCACCCTAAGGCCGTCTCCTCAACACGAAGATATCAACACAAATGTGTATCGCCCGTAGGCACTTCAAACATCATGATATACCATTGTCAAACTGACTCTACAGTGCCAACATAAATCTTTTATAACCATTTCCATTTCACACATTCAAACATACCTCACATTCACATTACCATCTAACATTTACTTCACAATAATCATGAGTGACATTTATAATGTGACTCATTTCACACTTTTTATTTCATCACAAACACTTTGCATTCCACATTATCATTCACTTTATTAATTATTTCTATATTTTAACATTATAGCATGCATAGCCATGAGTCACATCACAATGTGGCTCATTCTCCACATTTCACAATCATTAAACATTAAAGCACATTTACAATGCATAACCATGAGTTACATTCACAAGGTGACTCCACACATTATCACTTTTTATAAACTTATCCATTGTGTACATTCTACTACGTAACATTAATATATTTCACATACCATCTATATAAACATTAACTCCATATTGGACAAATGACAAATGTGATACACATCACATAACTATACCACCTTGCATAGATTATGTGAATACCCACATTGCAAAACAACCATAGACATTATGCCAAATCACATTTTATAGAATCTCAATCATTTAAATAAATATATACTAATTTTCGTTCTCTTTCCCAAGCCAAACTGTAACACCCTTATACCCAATATACGTACACTACATACACCCAATATATGTAATATATGAATATATGATACAAGAATGTCACAACCCATTTTAACAAAACAAATCTTCACTTATAAAATCTGTATAAACTTAAATCATTTAATTGATATCATATAAATAATAAATAAAATATTACTTGCTAAAACACATATATAACATCATTACCAAAGGTTTATCCAAAACATTTTTGATAGCTTGCGAAATATACATATATATACATCAAAATATAACATAATATACATGAAATCAATATGTACAAAAATATAAAATATATACATGCTGGCGGTTTGTCTATGATCTTGATGTCCAACAATCAACTCTGCACTCAAGATCTCAAGCCTAGACTCGACTCGGTCTAGACGAACTCTCCAGCTCAACTGGATCTACCCTGTCACCTGTGAGATGAATCACAATCGCGCTAAGCCAAAAGCCTAGTGATACAAACTTTGATAACAATATAATTCAAATGCAATGCCAATGCACAATACATAAGGATATTATATCTCATAACATTATATCTTAATATATAGCTCAATTATTCCATAATTCATAATTCACATAAAACAAAACACAAGCATGGGCCCAAAAGAATCCAATATGCTATTGTGAGCGGGGATTTTTGCACTCCCGGTAGAATGGTTCTTATGACTTCGGCATTATTTAGGCTCGGGGCCTTAGAGAACACGGACCTAAGTCCGGAGAAAATGGAGTCACCACTCGGAAGGGCCGGGAAAAAGAAAGGGGTGGATGACTCGATTCCTAAGGAATCCCCAACCCCCTAATGGGTTCGAAAAGTTGGATACGTGTGGGGAAGGTGAGAAATGGCCTAGCACCCCCACAATGCCCGGTTCATTGGAACCGGCCTCCTTTACAGTTCTTAATATCATAAAATTCTTAAATATAACAATATTATCCATATTACACGCAACAATTGAAATAAAGCATCATTATATTAAAATCAAAGCAATGTCCAAACAAAGCAAATAAATGGACACCCATCCGAAGATGGAAACATATCCTTACATCATCCATGTCTAAACTAATAGGACACCCATCGAAAGGTAGAAACATGTCCTTTACATTGGTCCAAAATATAAAAGCAATTTAAATTACATGATATTTAACTAATGAGGTACCCACAAAGTGGAAACATACCTCTTACACTTTTAATACTAAAACAAACAAATAATAATCATAACAATAAAGAAAACATCTATCCATAATAAATTAAATAAATCAAGCATTGAAATTAAATAAATTATCCACCAAAGCATATAATAAACTACATAATTAAATCTAAAAATAAAGCAAGTAAAGATACAAATTAGGGTTTACTGTTTCTATTTAAAGTTCTTTAATTAATATTTAGGGTTTTGGGATTTTAGTATTATTATTATTATTATTTGTTTAACCTATTATAAAGGTTTAAGAAAATTAGAGTGGATTAGGGTTTCATGAATCAAATTAGGGTTTAGGGATAACATTATGAAATTAGGGTTTTAGAATCTTAAGACATTAGGTTTATAGCTTTTGGTTAGTGGATTGTGATTTTAGGTTTATTGTATTGAGTTTTAAGGTTTAGGTTTATAAGATTTTAAGGTTTTAAGGATTAGGGTTTAGGAAAACTAGGGTTTACCATATTAGTTTTGAGAGAATTAGAATTTTTGACATTTTGGTATTTTAGAAAGCATATTTGATTTTAGGAATTAAAGAAATAGTTTAGAGTCTTATAAAATAATTATGATTTTTATAAACTGTAAAGTAGGTTAGGGTTTGGAGATTTAAGAAAACATTTGGAAATTTTGGAAAAAAGTTAGAGGAAAACGGTTTAGGGTTTTTTTAAAGTTTTTGGAAATAGGAGAAACGATTTAATGTTTTTAAGGTTTTTGAAAACAGAAGAAACGAATTAGGGTTTTTGGGGATAGAAGAAATAAATTAGGGTTTTTGAGGTTTTTGGGAAATAGAAGAAATAATTTAGGGTTCTTAAGGTTTTTGTAAACAGAGGAATACTTTTCAGGGTTCTTAAGGTTTTTGGAAACAGAAGAATACTTTTTAGGGTTCTTAAGGTTTTTGGAAACAAAAGAATACTTTTTAAGGTTTTTGAAATGAAGATCAAGTTACTACATATTTAAAGATCAAAGTTTTATGTGTATATTCTTATGAATGAAAGAAACAAAGCTACTGTGATCATGAGTAATTTATGATTAAGGATCAAACCTGCGTAGTTGGTTCCACTAAAATTAACTTCTGGATGAACAAAGACAAATGCAGTGTGGCTACCTTTGTTGCATTGTTGATTGCTTGCTTGTTGCTCCTCTCAAATCTGAAGTCCCAAGTTCCAGTCCAAATCCAAAGTTCCTCCTAAGAAAAGACCCCCTAATTCTGAGTTTTAAAGTCTTATTTATAAGAAAAATTATAAGCCTAGTTCTAATTGTTTAAGGAGACTAAGATTCATTAAGAAAAGAAACCGAAACCAAATGGAATTTGGTTTCGAAAAAAATTGCGTTAAAAAATTCACTAGCGAAAACTGCAAGCGTTGGTGAGAAATTGCAAGGATTTGCGAGCGCTAACGAAATTGGTTGGGCGGCCAGCCAATTGGCCTCAGGAATTTCCTACGGCGAAATGGCCCAAGTCCACTTCGCCCGCAGGAATTTCCTGCGGGCAAATTAGCCTTGGCCAATTGGACCTTCGGCGACGAAATTTTGTTATCGTTGATTGTTCCGTCACCGATTTTTATTTTTATTTATTTATTTTTATTTTTATCATTTATTTATTTATTATTATTTATTATTATTTTTTGTTAACTTCACCATTTTTTTATTTTTATTAAAAATTATAAATAATAAATACTAAAATAAATATTATTTAATTAAAATACCACAAAAATTATTTTGGACTATATATAAAAAATAACGGACCGGACTGGGTCAAAAATTAAGGGTCTACAGCTATTCAAATCCCAGAGTTACTACTTTGGTCCAAGATGACACCATGTGTCTAGCCCCGAAGACAAATCATAATCACAATGAGTATTACCTCATATGTAATATCCTAACTAGGCTTCAAGGACTAGGCCCAACCCAGCTTCAAGGGTTTTCTACATCATGTAACAACCCAACTAGGCTTCAAGGACCAAGCCTAACCCAGCTTCAAAGGACTGCTACGTCTTAGGCATGCTGCCAAATACAAAACTCTGAAAATTGAATAACATACTAGGCACACCATTCTTTTATAATTTCATTATCAAATCCTTTCTCGTTTTCTCATGATCAAACTAGGCACAATGCTTCAAATATCTCACTTATATCAATATAGCCATTACCAATGACTTTACATACCAACTTTAAAGTACACACAACAAACTGCATTACCCATACATTTTGGGTCATTATCACATTTTGCACTTAGTTCACATTATACAAATCATAGCATATTACTCATGCACCAACAATGTAGTAAGTAACTTAATACATTTTTCAACCAAATATGTTAAGTCCCAATGTCATATAAATATAAGCAATTATTCAAAGTTTGTACTTACCTCTAAAATCAACAAACACCACTTTCAACCTCCTCTTCTAAGATATCCCTCAACACTTGGACTAGGGTAACTCAAGTCTCTTCAAAGCCTAAACCAAATGTGATTATAAATAATCACTTAGTAACACACTTATAGGTATAAACAAAACCTCTCAACATAAGGATAAGATACACAAAGGAAAATAAGGAAAAGAACTATCTAGAGAAAACTTTACACATGACGCGCTCAACAACACGGGCGTGTCAATAACTGTGCCCTAAACCCACAACACAGAAGCTTTGACATGCTCAGTGACATGGGCATGTCAATGACCGTGTCCTAAAGCTCTATATTACAGCAGATAAAACACGTTCAAAGACATGGGCTTGTCCCTGCCCATGTCAAAACTCCTACAATACAGTAGCTATGATATACTCAGTGACATGGATGAGTCACTACACTTGTCAAAACTATAATATTATAGAAGTTGTGACACGCTCAGTGAGATGGGAGTGTCACTGCACGTGTTACCAACACTAAAAATAGAACCATCGATACGCCCAACGACATGGCCGTGTCACTGGGCGTGTTAGGCCAAAATCCAGATATCAATACATAATTGTCACATCCAAAATTATCTTTCATTACCCTTTTCAACTATATACAAACTCAACCAAATCCATCATTATACCAAAAAATACTTGGGTAAACATCAAAGTAACTCAATTAAAAATAAAAATACACAATTACAACCATGACTTCACAACTCAAAAGTTACACAACCCAAAACTCTTATTCTCTCCACCAAACTTAACCATATCCTCAATCCAACCTTAATTTCATAATTAACTAACCAAAAGAACTTCAAACATACCAATATCAACTATAAACACATACCACACCAAACATCCAATTAACATATATACAAACTTTCAAAGAAAATCAAGGAAACAAGTTGGAAACTTATCAAATATGGAGGAAATCCTTAAAACTCCAACTTGAACAATTGCAATCCTTCAATTACTTGAGTTAGTAAGAACTAATCTTTTGATGGAGGTAGCCGGCTTCAATGGAGAAAGAAGAAGATGAAGATAATGATCCACTCAACTCGATCCAACTACTCTCCTTTTTAACCACACAAATATCCCACTTTCACTCTCCACCAAGTAAAAACATATTAATTAATTAATACATAAAAAGTAACCTTCCACTAACCCCTTAATTAATATTTTAATAATTAAAATAACATTTGATCCATATAAAAAATGTTGACTTATATATATTATGTATATCTACATATATATATCATATACACATTTTCCTTTTTCACTTAATTATTATATATATATACTTTTAAATCATTTATTTAATTTAT
Organism: Garcia nutans; assembly: GCA_947685225.1. Lineage (NCBI taxonomy): Eukaryota > Viridiplantae > Streptophyta > Magnoliopsida > Malpighiales > Euphorbiaceae > Garcia > Garcia nutans. Next base: position 4,472,063 of record CANTUV010000003.1, on the reverse strand, counting down.
AAAAATTAATATTTTATTTTTTTAAATTTTGGGATATTACACAAACTCTCAATTCTACTTCCTTTATCTCTTTAACCTACATATGCATAACTCAATAATAAACAACATTACTCATTTAATGTCATTTACGTGCTCATCAATTATTAACCTATCATTATTTATTCAATTCTAATCAAAATCTCATTAATACTCCAATTCCACCATTTACCACCTTGTTTAAACTTCAACCTACAAATCTCATTTTCAACATTTAACTTTAAAAACATTACTTATACATTAATATAACATCAAAATAATTCACCTTCACAATTATGGAAACCTCTTTCAAAAATCTAATTTTCATATAATACAACCATCTATATGTACTTCACCAAAACTTATCCAAATCACATTTCACTTTAAAATCATATTATTTACATCAAAACAACACTAGTTCATCTTGTTACAACAATTATAACATCCTCCTTCCAAAACCCTAATTTCACATATTATAACCATAAACATCAACTTTACTAAAACCCACTCATATCACTTTTCCACTCATAAATTCTTAACATTTACATTATAACTACCCTAATTCATTTCATTTCAATAAATAAAATCATCCATGTCGGAAACCCTAATTATACATATTCTTTCTATAATCCTAAACTTACCCAAACTCATCCATATTAAAATTTTGACCAAAGAATCATACCATATACATTAAAATAACATTTAATTATTCCATGGCAACAATTATAATTATCCAATCCACAACCCTAATTTATACATCTTCACTACATAACCCTACTTTAATCATTTAAGCTCATCTTCACTAATTACTCATCAAATAATCACTCATCCATCACCTTAACTTAATTATTATCAATTTGAACAATTAAATCATACTTTCTCTCTCTAGACATTCCATATATAAACTTAAAGGCTCAAAATAAAAGCTTAAAGAGATGTACTTACTTGTTTTCTTTAATAATCCTTCATAATCACTTTAAATCCTCTTGAAATCTCTTGTAAAATTTAGTATTTGGAAAGAATTTGTGCTCTTCTCTGTCTCTTTCTCTCTCAATCTCACATTGAAAAATTAAAAAGAAGAAGAAGATGAATAATGATCTTCCCATTCTCATCTTTTGAAATATATAAAATAATTAAATAATTTTCCACCAATCACATTTCATCCTTCTTTGACTTATCTTTCTTCTATTATTATTATTATTATTATTATTATTATTATTATTATTAACTTTATCATTAACTTTTCTAACACCATTTTATACTTCATTTATATGTATTGTATATTCTATGTTTATTTATGTCTTATATATTTTTGGTATATGTATATGTTATTTATATTTTAGGTATACTTTAAATGACTAATACATAGACAATGTATACTTTATGTGTATACTATGTGTACAACAAGTGTAAATCTTATATATATTAGGCGTATAATATGCATTCAACATATATAATAGGTATATGTTAGGTTTATACTTTGTATATATTATCTATATCTCTTATGTATACATTAAGTACACCACTACTAACACTTTAATTAATCGCTAAATATTATTTGATTTAACTAAAACCATAGATATTACAAAAATAATACTATACACTACCAATATATCACTTACATGTAATAAACATGTAATATCTAATACAAATTACCTAACTTTATTCATATAGAAATTATATCTTTCAAGGTCATATCTGGCATTTTACTTTTGATAATTAAATTCCAATAAATAATTTGGTTTGCCTTAATTAATTCTTTCCAAATACATAAGTTTCATAAATTATCATCATCATTCTAAAGGTGTACATTTTATGTATATACTGTGTATACATTATGTATATTTCCTCCTTAAAACTATCTTCTTCTTAAATTAATGATTACACTACTTTCTCTCTAATAATTTGATCATTAGTAATAATTTAGTTTATTAAATACATCCATGTACTGTAACACCCCGATACCTTATATAAGTACTATACATATACCTGGTATACATACGGTAAATATATAAAGTATAAGGATGCCACTTTTCGTTACCTTTTTAAAACCTGTAAAAGAATTCCAATCCATAATACGTTAATTTAAATAACATTTACCAAATCATTATCTTTATCAAAACTTCATTTATACATATACTTACTTTCTCAAACAAAATACATCAATATAAAAGTTATACATGTATGCATTACTCTCTAGTTGGTCTCGACAAACTTTTACTCTTCTTGTGGCATAACGAAAGACTTCATATTTTCCACCTATTTACCTGCGCGAATACACACCTGCGCTAAGCCCGAGAGCTTAGTAATCCAAATATAAAATAGAAACATATAGTATAGAAGTATTAACATATAATGATATATCAATTCAATATATAATTAGTTCTTATCATACTTTCTTTTCTTTTTAATTTCATCTTTAATATATCCTAGCTAATTTCATATATGATGGACATATATACATAATATTATCACCAACCCCAATGCATCACCAATACTCAAAACCAATATATTAATACACCCACATTATATATACCATACCAATCATTATTGCAATACACACTTTACATATCATACCAATTATTATTGCAATACACACATTACATATCATACCACTCATTATTGCAATACACACATTACATATCATACCAATCATTATTGCAATACAACATTACATATCATACCAATCATGAATCACATTTCCAATGAAGACAACCTTTATCATCAACCACAATTCATTTACATATCACACTTAATAACATTATATTATTCACAATTCACCAATCATAATTCATTATTAATACTCACAATCAATATTTCAATACTTACATTTCACATTGACAATAAAGACAGACTCGGGCCCAAAACACTAATATGCCATTCGACTTTCAGAGTTAATGCTTTGGTTTAATTATCACATTTATCATTATCCCAACTAGGCTTCAAGGATTAGGTTCAACCAAGCTTCAAGGGGAACAAAGCATGCTAAGTATCAACCCAACTTGGCTTCAAGAACCAATCCAACCTAGCTTCAAGGGTTGTAACATCTCAATTAGGCTTCAAGGGCTAGACCCAACCAAGCTTCAAGGGGAGTAAAACATGTTAAACTTCAACCCAACTTGGCTTCAAGGATCAAGTCCAACCTAACTTCAAGAGATTGTTACTATTGGGCATGCCACCAACAACAAAACTCTGAAAATGAATAACATATTAGACACATAATTCATTGATCAATTCATCATCAATATCATTCACAATTCCCATCATCATTTAGGCAAACATGCCTCACATGTCTCAATTGAACTGTCATAGCCAATCACAATGGCTTCACAACATATCATATCTCAATCCATATGATGCATGTAACATTATTGATATAACATTTCAAAATATATTATTCATATAATACATTGCCATTCACAATGCATATAACATAACATTTCATCATTTCTCAAAACACACTAACACCATTCATTATTAGAACATTTATTATAACAAATTGCACATACCTTAAGAATGATCCTCATTTCTTCCTACCTTTCCATTTCATATTTCATCCTTTATATTTATATATATAAAGTGATTTACATTCTTCATTTACATCCATAATATAATAGCTTATTTAACACTTTCATCCCAATGTGTAAATGTTCAAAGACATATAAGGATATACAATCAAATAGGGTTTATGCTTACCTTGTTAATGATCTTCACCTCCTTCACATCATTATCATCACCTTAGTCCAATTATATTAACAATATAGTAAACCACTTAATACATTTGCAAACAAATGTGTTAAGCCTCAAATCATGTAAATAAATACAATCATATGTATTGGTACTTACCTCAAGAACTATTTCCATCCATCTATACATTTCCTCTTCCAAGAATTCTCAACAATTAGGTTAATGCAACACAATCTCTTCAAAACCTAATCCAAAGATCATTATTCATAGGTTTAGAATCATCCACATACATTTGTTTAGGTCATTCTTTGATTACAAAGTATTTAGAGTGTATATAAAATGTTTAGGAGCAAAAGACTTTTGAAGAATCAAACAATGCATGAAGAACCAAAAACCATCACAGTAGCAAACACACCCAAGGGACATGGCCAAGCTTGTGGCCGTGTCTCTCAAGACCAAAACTTTCCGAGGCAGACACGGGCAAGGACACGGCCGTGTCTCTTAACACAACTCAGGCAGTAGCAAACACATTCAAAGGACACGGCCAAGCTTGTGGCCGTGTCACCCCAAAACCTATCCAACACGGCCAAAATTCTCTAGACTTGGCCGTGTCTCTCAAAAATAATAAGTCTTGGCCGTGTCTCAACTTGCTTTTGGCCGTGTCACTCAAGAACAAAACCCTAATTGTGGCCAAAACACTTCTAATGGCATTTAGACACAATATGCACAACATAAACTCAATCCAATGGATGTAATCAAAGTCATTAACACTTATTTTGCATGTTTAACACAATATTCACAATTAACCATACATTTAATCATTCACCAATTCAAAACCCTAAAACCAACTTAACTCTTGATCCTTCACAATCAACATCCACTTAAACTTACAATCTTCACAACCAAACCAACACCAATTCAACCTTTTAACTTACAATCAATACTAACACTTATAACACAACTCAAACACACCAAATCACAAAATCAACAAACCCTAATTCACTTCACACAAAACTTCAAAATAACCAAGAAAAACAAGAGAGTACTTACCTTAAATGAAGAAATTCCACAAATCTTTAACCAAATCCTTTGTTTCCTTCTTCAATTTAATTCTTGCATCAAGAACACCTCTCTTGCTCTCTCCTTTCTTGAATGGCCGGCACACCAAAGAGAAGAAAAGAAAAATAAGCAAAAGTCAACTTCCTCTTCTTCTTTAAATCTCCACCAAGAGATTTTAACCAAGCAATTACCTATATACCCTTTTCCATTTAACTTAACTTTTGTCACTTGTATGCCCATAATAGTAATTTCACATATCCAAATAAATATCCTCTTTTATTGACTCTCCCTTTTGACTAATGTATATGTTAGTTATACCACCATATACCCAACATATACATTTCTCTCTACACCTTACTTTCCTTTTTAAAACAACACATGCACATTCTCTTTTAATTTCTTTCCTATTTCAAATCAAATATACATTCAATCCAATTAAAACAACAACAATATTCAAGACTTCTAGGGCATACATGGGGATATTACATGTACAATTTATAAATTATCTTAAGTTACTTAAATGTGCTGCTTTTTGGTATACAATAGGTATATAGTTTGTAAACATTGTTTACTTAGTTTAGCTACTATAAATTATTTGATTCTTCACCAACTAATATATATTTGCACCTTTTCAATACTAATAAGTAAATTCTATTTAAAGCATTTTCGTCAAATATTCTATAAATAATCACTTATCGTCTAAAATCCTAAAATTTTCCAAACCATAAAATTTTCCATTACTCTAAGTTCAATAATTTATTAGTTTAAAAAAATTCTATAGGCATAATTTTAGGTTGAATATTACACAAATATACTTAATTCCACTCAATAATAAATCCATAATCAATTCTTCATCAATTAGTTCCATGTACAATTCTAAACCCTAAATTTACCAAAACCCTAAACTAATTCTTTTGTGGATCAAAAGTTGTTTTGAACATAATCTTAAGTCAAACATTATACAAACACACAATATCTCTCATTAATAAGTCAATAATCAATTTCTACATACAAAAAGTTCCAGATTCAACTATAAACCCTAAATTTGCAATAACCCTAAATTGAATCTTTAATGAATCAAAAGTTGTTTTAATTACAGTTTTAAGCTAAAAACTATATATACACACTTAGATTATTCAAAAATGAATTTAAATAAAATTTCTCTTCATTTAGTACCATACTCATTTTTTCTGTAAATAAATTTAATTAACAAATTTCATCACAACAGTTCAATCAAAGTAGTGAAATAAACTCACATAATTTATGAAAAAAAAATGACAGAATAGTAAATTATAAATATACAAGCACAAACCTTGTAACACCCTTATACCCTATATACATAATGCACATATATGCCATTTACGTATAATATACATACAAGACATAAGGATGCCACATTGCAGTTCCATTTAAACCCTTCAGTCCAACATTTAAGTAAATATATATACTTAATAAAAGAACATTTCCAAAATTAGTATAATATTCATTTGATACCACACATAAAAATATACATTAGTCTTTCACATATTCATATATATATATACAAATGGATATACATTATCCTTCTCAAAATCCACTTCTATACCATATACATATGCTTAAAATACAAAATAACCAAAATGTACATGCATGCACCACCTTCTAGTTGGTCTCAAAGCACTCTCAATCTTCTCGTGGCACAACCGTCTGACTTTCGGATCAACAATCTACTTACCTGTGTAATTTACATAACCGCGCTAAGCTTGAAAGCTTAGTGGTACATATAAACAATATATATATACACATTGAAATCACATCACATACTTATAGACATATAACATACACATACACACTATTGGGAATCACATCCCATACTCATACATAATTACACTATTGGGCACAATAACTCTATACAATTACCATGTCCAGTTGACACAATCTCATGGTCCAGATCTACTCGAAACCATCACTAGTCTCATAGTCCAGCTCTGCTCGAAATCATCACTGATCTCAATCTCATGACCTAGCACTGCTCAAGTCAAGACCTAGCTCTGCTTAGGTCCATCAACATATACACCTTAAGGCCTAGCTCTGCTCAAGACCTACCATGCATATCAAATCATCTTTAACATAACTGGACAAGTAATAGGCTACATATAACATCACTTTATATTTCAATATCACATTCTCATTACTCTATACTTTTTCAGTGATCACCACTATCTGTGATCACACCACATTAGCATTTCACATTCACATCATGCATACATGAGCCACACTCACCATTTGACTCATTCACACACTATTATTCAACATACTCAATACAATATTACCAAACGTGACTGCATAAGCCATAAACCATGCTCATTTATCATGAATCTAATCCATACACATCATCAAACCACCCCATGACTGTGGCATCTTAAGCCCACTCCCGTGGGATATAAAACGAGGCTACCAAAGCTCTCTGAAAACCTTTACAGTCGTGGCACTCAATGTTCACACCCGTGAAATTCAATACAACACTGTTTCTATAAAAAGTCAAGCAAACAGACTAGGTTAAAGGCCACGGTAGTGGCCCTTCATGGCCACGCCCATGTCATGCAATTTGCTTTTGCCTCTTCTCGCATTTCACACGAAATAGGTTCACTTCAAAGCCTACAACTGTGGCCCTCTATGGCCATGCCCATGGCATTCGAAAATCGCACTTTTACACCTTTTCATCAATACAACACGCACATCACATGAGGAATTGAATATGTACTAACTCAAAATCATAATAAATCAAATATGTTCAAACCTTGGCTATTTCCAAGCTTAATCATTTCTGCTTGGTCCTTCTTGGCCTAAACACAAAATCCATAATAAACATCATATTATTCATTCATACAATCAACCATATATCAATTCACTCAATTCTCAACTCATTCCCTATAAAACCCTTATTATTTTCTTAACACCCTTTTCTCCTAATTTCACTATCCATCATCATCCTCAATATCTAATCATATTTTAATCATTTATACATCAATAAAACAATCAAACAACTTATTTATACATTTATATCATTCCCCATATAAAACCCTAACTCCATCTTTTAGGTTCATATCCATGAATTACCTATCAATTCAGCACATATACATCTCAAACATAACATAACTAACAAATTAATTAATTATCACTTTTACTCACTAACCATATCATACATATACTTAAAATCCATAAAATAATCTCAAGAAAAGGGCACTTACTTGAATTCTTTGCTAAACCTTTAAAATCTACTTAAATCCTCTTGAAATCCCTTGTGAATTTGATGTATATGAATAACTCACACTCTTCTCACCTCTCTCTCAAGCTCATGTTCAAAGAAGAAGAAGAAGAAGAAGAAGAAGAAACATCTCTTCTTTAAATTTCCATCCCTATCTTTAATATATAATATTATATATATTAATTAATTAATAATCTCTCCACCAATCATCTTTCCCCCTCCTTTGACCTTTATATTCTTCTCTTTATTATTATTATTATTATTATTATTATTATTAATCATCATTTTCACTTTTCCTGCACTAAATTATATGTGTGGCATATCTTAGATATATGTATATGTCTTATATATTATATTTATATTTCACATATATTTCAAATGTACATATATGTATATACTACATATATCATACACATTCATCTTATATTTTCTCTACCCACCACACATATTCACTCTCCCATATTTACTATTCTAATGTACACAAAAAATCATGATATTACAAACCTCTTTACAAAATGGCACTTTCTCTCTCTTCCTCAATTTTCCATTAAATATTTGGTGGCAATTTTAGTGTTTCTAACCTATTCTGATGAATTCTACTAAAACTTTTGAATTGTATGTGAATTTCCTTTAGTTTTTAGCTATGTTAATAAAAGAAGGAGAAAGAAAGGAAATATGGCTATGGTGGAAGAAGAGAAATTTAGTTTTCAATGGAGGAAGAAGATGGAAATTTCTACATACTTATATATTATTTAGGGTTTTGATCATATAATGTGTGCTCACCATAACTTTGGTTCATCCACTTTCTTGATTATTTCTAAATCCAACTTTTAATTCTATAAAATTTTAAAAATATTTTCTTAAATTTGAAGCTCTATCATCTATATTTCACATCCTGATTTCAATAAAAGTTCAATTCTAGGGTCAAAAAGACATTTTTATAAAGTTTTTCCAATTAATTTTTTTTTTCAAAAATACTGATATTGTCCACATCTGAATTTACCTTTGAAGGGTAAGTAAGCCCATTTTTCCAATTATTTCAAATATCCAGATCACTCTCACCATTATACACAGTCCAATATCTATATATAATGCATAAAATACTGCTTAAAAATTTTAGACATTACAGAACGTGATACTAATCCCTTGGAAAATTAAATCAAGTTGTTTGCCAAGTTTTGTTGCCAAATTTAGTCTGTGGAAGAGAATATTGAAATTAAAATTCTCAAAGTGATTAACTCTACAAGTAGGGAATGTTGATCCAACAAGAACCAAGAAATCAAAGGGCAATATGATCTCTCAAAAAAACTAAATTCTATTATCAAAAGTGGTTAATGTCTCTACAGGGGAAAAATGAGTTTAAATCGTCTTAAAATGATCCCATACTTTTTCATCATAAAATTTTGATTTAGTTTACTGCGGGTCATAATGGAACTTGAATCACTTAAAAAGGACATTAGAAGAGGGAGAACAAGCCTCAAGAAATTTCTTGTGAAGCATCATGCCCAGTGCGACAGCGCAATAGGCTCGATTGGTTTACTGCAGCAGGGCTACCTTGCAGCAGTCGCAGGATCCCCTATAGCAATTAATACTATTGCAGAGAGCCCAAAAATTATCGTGACATCCTGATTTTCTACCGCATCATCCAAATTTAGATTTTTCCTATTTTGCCCCACAAAACCTTGATAAATAGGCCCTTTTAACTCATTTCTTTTTACACCTTCCAACCAAACAGTCCCTATTTACTAGTTGGCTCTTATTCTCTCCCTCTCTTCTTCTAAAAAAGAAAAAGGTTCTTTCTTCCTCAGTTAGAACCACCTAAAGCTTATTTTCTTAATAAGCTTGTGTGCTGGTTTGTACTTTCTTTAAGTTTTTCCAAGCATAGTTACTTCCTTAATAACTTGTAAACCTTAGCCAAAAGTGGAATTGTGATATGGACACACCCTCAAGCCACCATCAAGCAAAGCTTCAAGAAGAAAGGTAAAAACCCTAATTTCTTTCCTTTTTTCTTTTATGCATTAATTTATTATGCTTTTATTCTTTTTTTATGTCTATCATTTAGACCTTAAAATGACTTTTGCCCTAATTTTAAAGACTATTTTTGGTCTTTAAAATCAAAATTAATTTTGGACCTACATTTTAAAGACTTTCCTTTGGTCTTTAAATAAAAATTAGAATTGCCTCCTAATTTTAAAGACTATCCTTTGGTCTTTAAAATCAAAATTTAAATTGTGACCTAATTTTAAAGACAGTCCCTTGGTCTTTAAAATAAAAATTAGAATTGCCAACTAATTTTAAAGACTATCCTTTGGTCTTTAAAATCAAAATTAGAATTGTGACTGAATTTTAAAGTTTATCCTATGGTCTTTAAAATCAAAATTAGAATTGGATCTAAACTTAATTAAATTTTCAATCAATCATTTTTTTTTCAAAATTAAGTTGGAATATGAATTTAATTTTCAATCAAAATCAATCTTTCTTAAAATTAAGTTGGAATATGATCTTAATTTTCAATTAATCCTTTTTTTTTTCAAAACTAAGTTGGAATATGAACTTAATTTTCAATCAAAATCAATCTTTCTTAAAATTAAGTTGGAATATGATCTTAATTTTCAATAAATCCTTTTTTTCAAATTACGTTGGAATATGAAGTTAATTTTTAAACAATTCTTTTTCAAATCAAGTTAGAATATGAACTTAATTTTCAATCAATCCTTTTTCAAAGTTGGAATAAGAACTTAATTTTCAATCAATCCTTTTTGAAATTAAGTTGGAATATGAACTTAGTTTTCAATAAGTCATTTTCAATTAAGTTGGAATATGAACTTAGTTTTCAATAAGTCATTTTCAATTAAGTTGGAATAAGAACTTAATTTTCAATCAATCCTTTTTCAAATTAAGTTGGAATATCAACTTAATTTTTAATCAATCCTTTTTAAAATTAAGTTGGAATATGAATTAAATTTTCAATCAAACTTTTTCCAAAATTAGTTTGGAATAAGAACTTAATTTTCAAAAGATAAACTTTTTAGGACTTAAAATTTAGGTTTTAGACTTAGGTTTAACATTAAACCTAAAATGAACTTGGACTTAGGCTCACATATCTTAGATAATAAAATTAAAATTTTCAAGAGTAAAACCAACCATCTTACGGTGGTTAGAACAACATGTGCTTTCATTCCTATTCAAATGGGATATGCTGGCCTACTTGGAATATTAATCTAAGTATCATGTCCGCTTTGTAAAATAAATCTTTTTTCTTTTTTTTTTAAATTATCAACTATCTTGCCTTATGAACTTCATTTTCTACCTTCTTTGTTATTAAACCATCTTTTGGGGGAATGTATGCTTAACCTAGAATCTATAAGGCTAGAGTTGAGATCCCCTAATTTTTGGCTTTTTAAATGTAAAGTTTAATTTAATCTTTATCTTTTTTTTTTACTTTCTTGCCATGGATGAATGTATAATATTTAACTTGTAACACCCTTATAACCAACCTACATATAATATACATCCCGTTGAATGTATATAAGATGCAAATAGAATACAAGGGTATCAATAAGATGTTATTATCACCCATTACCCTTTATAGTCTAATTTATAATTAATGATAACCTATAACTAGTAATATATGTATAGGAAAAATCCATGAAAAGTTTGGTAGAGTTTTACCTAAAATTTGAGCATTTTCAAGATCCTATAAATCAACCTGTAAGGCAAATGAAAATTTTCAAGGTATTTCCATTCCATTCACATCGTACAAATTCCATAGTTATATAAATACATACATGTGTGAATATATGCTATTAATTCTATATGAACTCATTAAGTTATATTACAATTTCATTTGGTATTAGAAAATACATAATAAATACATAATTTACCAAAAATAATATTTACATGCAATGCTAAAGGTTCTGGTTTGTGGCAACCAAGAACTTCTGGTAACTGTCTATTGCCTAGACTTGTCCTGGTCTAAAAGGACTCCCCTTCTCTACTTTATCAGTTGCACGATAAATGAATCACGCTAAGCCTATAGTTCAGTGGTCTATACTTTGATAATACAACACTAACATGACAATAAAATGGATATGCATTGAGCTTTAATGATACATACAATCATCTTTATCTTATAGATAAAAATAGAGCATACAACATGCATTGGGCCCAAATATCCTTATACCATAGCCTAGTTTTAGAACCATTACTTTGGCATATCACAACAATAGTGACACCAATGTGTCTCACTAGTGGATGTAATAATATCTGTGATACCTAGTATCTCATCCACAACACAGTCATATCTCTGACACTAGATTTGTCTCCCTTAGGGGCATAGCTATATCTATGACATCCAGTATCTCACCACATAGCATATGGCATGGCAAACTAACAAATGCAATCTTCTAGGAACTAATAAAATTATAAGGTGATACGTAATACACAATCATCATTTAATTTTTTTTTCTCATTCCACATTCTTATTATACTTTTCACACAACATCAATATTTATATCATATTCTCAAGGTTATCAACAACATAAACACTTTCTAATCACATTCAAGTGCCATGGCCATACCTACCTGAAGGCCACATCAGTGTACTTCAAAACACTTATGTACATCTTCTAAAATAAACCCATGGCCATGCATTTCCTCATGCCATGCCCATGGCTTTGAAAGCACTTCTGCCATTTACATGAAATAAGGTCACGGTCATGGCTCTCAAGTGCCGCGTCTGTGGCATTCAATTCAAAAATGCAAATTTAACATTTTTCACACACAGAACTAATCCAAGGCCTAGGACCGTGTCCCTCCACAAGGCCACACTCGTGGCTCACCAAAATATGCTCCAAACCACACAAAATTGACATAAAATAATATCAACCAAAACAAAAGCATTATCAAATTATATGTTAACCTTTTTGAAGATTAAATCCACTAAATCTTTCACTTCTTCAAAATAGTCTACTCCTCTCAAATTGCATAATCACTTTAATCCTAAACAAATTATAAGTTTATATTTGGTATTAGAAACTCAAATTAACTTCTTTTAATTCATTAAACTACACCTAATTCAAAAATGACTAAAACCCTTGCAAAAAATGTAACATCCATAAAATTTTCAAAAATAAATAACATAAATTAAAATTAAATTAAATATATTAAATAAAAAATTTAAATGGAAAATGAAAGGATTTTAAATGAAAAAGTGAAGTGTATATGTGAAATATACAAAAGTCAAAAGTCAAAAGTCAAAAGTCAAAAGTCAAAAGTCAAAAGTCAAGTGACATAATTGTAAATGTTCTTTGGAAAATTTAAATTATTTAAATAAATAAATAAAAATTTTGAATGGAAGATGAAAAGTATTGGTTTTTAAATAAATAAATAAATAATTAATTAAAATATAATATATATATATGGTTATATTGAAAGTGGAAAAAAAGAGAAAATTAAAAGTTGTCTTCATCTTCTTGTTCTTCCTCCATAGAAGGCCGAACCTCCATAGCCATCCAAGAGGTATTTCTTCATCTTCCAAGCTTCATTAATTGAAAGGATTTCAAGGATTCAAGTGGGATTTTGGTGATTTCCTCTTAAAATAGTAAGTTTCCAACTTATTTCTTTGGATTTCCATAAAGATTTGAATATGTTGAGTTTGAGATTTTGTATTAAACATGATTTAATGGCTTAAATGGGTATGTGAGAAGTTATTTTGATCAGTTATTAATGAATCTAGGTTAGATTGAAGAAATGAGTGAGTTTGAGTTAAGTTTGGTTGAAAGAGCTAATTTAGGGTTATGAAAAATTTGGGTTTGTGAAATCATGTGTTTTAATTGTGAAAATTTATTCCAAATGTGTTTTTTTTTATGCATAAACAAGGATTTTAATGTCAAATGATGGATTTAACCAAGTTTGGTTAGAGTTTGGATAAGGTAGTGTTGAATTTAGGGTTTTGAAAGGAAATTTTCGAAGAATGGTTGATTATTTGTTTTTAATGTTTAAATCATGTACTTTAATGATATAAGTGATGGAAATAAGATTGGATTAATAATTGGAATGAGTTGGAATGAAGAACCTTTATCGATGAAGGTTATGGCATTTTAGGGTTTTATTTAAAGAGCATGTGTTTATTTAATGTAACTGGTTAAAACATGTTTTAATATGTTTTTAAGGATATAAATAAACTTGAAACATCAATTTAAATGGATTAACATGGTTTTCCAATGTTAAAGTAAGGTTAGGCAAGATTTTGGGATATTTGTAAGAGTGATGTTTAATTAAGGTTTAATGCTTGTAATGCCTTAAAATATGAATTTAAATGATTGCATTTGATCACATTGTGTATAGGCATTAAGAAGAAGTGAATTTCCCAACCCTAAGTTTGAAGGGCAAGTTGGAAGTGAAGGTTGGTGAGAAATTTTTAGCTTGCATTTGAGTGCTTTTTAAGGTAAGTACAAACTCTTGATAAATGAGATATAATTGCATTACATATGGCCTAACCTAGTTTGGATGGGAGATGTGTTAAGCTACTTGGTAGCTTAAACATTCATGAACATTGTGTTATAACATGTGACTTTTTATGTATGCAATATGTGCATTATGAAAAGCAATTATTATTGGCTAAAATGAATGAAATGTGAATTATGTCCATTATGTGAAAATGACGCAAAAATGTTTGGGTAATGTGATTTTTATGTAAAATGACATACATTGTGATGAAAGAATGAGATATGATGAATTGACATTGATATGAATGAGAAAATGAGACAATGTGATGAGAAAAATGAGAAATTGAGACAATATGATAAGAAAATGTGATTATGGAAAACATGTATTTTTGTGTGCCTAGTATGTTATTCAATTTTCAGAGTTTTGTGTTTGGCGGCATACCTATGAGGTTATCCTCATTATTTGCCTTTGGGGCTAGATACTAGGCTTCACTGATACATTATTTACCTTTGGGGCTAGACAATAGGCACCACTGATATATGATTTGCTTTCGGGGCTAGACGCTATGTGTCACTATTATATGATTTGCCTTCGGGGCTAGACACTTAGTGTCAATATGAACCAAAATAGTAACTCTGGGATTTGAATAATATATTAATTTGTTTGGGCTCTTATTTGTGTATTTATTTATGTGAATGATAAAAAAGATGAAAGATTATGTTTTAAAAGTGAAATTGTATGCCACATTGTGACATCAAATACAAAAGCATTATGCATTGGCATTGTATTACAGCTTTATTATTATTATCAAAGTTTGTACCAATAGGCTTTTAGCTTAGCACGATTGTAATTCATCGCGCAGGTGACAGGGGTGATCCTATAGATCCGGAGGGTTCTTCTAGGGTCTAGCTTTGTGGTAATTTTGCTACTTCAAGATTAGAGCCATTTGCCATCATGTATATATTTTATATTATAGTAAATTTTGTTATTTGGTACATTATGGATATGTTTTGAGTACTTTGTAAATTATAAAGAGTATTTTAGATAAATTGTGTAATGTGGGGGGTTTTTATATGTTTTTTGATATATATATATATATACACACACAAATGTTTCAAGGAAATATGAAGAAATTGAAAAGTATTGGTGAAATGGTGATTTATTTATTGGGAGTGCATTTTTATGCAGGATGTGTTTTATTGAATTTTTGGGATTTTCAATTTATAGATAAAACTCTGGTGAATTTTTTTCAGAGATTTTTTTATATAAAATGCTTATTTTGGAACATATAATTAACAAAGAATATTTTATTTACTATTTAAATAAACATTTTAAAGTGTTTGGGATTTTAAATTGGAAATGTAAAATTTTTTTTAAACTGGATTGTGGCATTATTATACTTTATATGCATATTTTACATATACTGAGTGTATGTATTATACATATATAGGGTATAAGGGTGTTACATTTATTTTGGAATCAAAGCCTAGGTTTGAGGTTCTCGACTAGGTGGGTTGTTAGAGAGAGAAAATGAAAATTTTAAATATGGTTTTAAATTGTAATACATGCATTAGCACTGACATTTTATCTAATATCTGATGTGGTAATTTCTGCTGTATTTGCATATATAAGTGGTTATGGAATCTAGGATATATCAATCTACAGATGGTAGTGCAGAGAGTACAACTCCTAATGAGGGTAGAGTTGGAGCTAGTGTTGAGACTGCTGGAGAGTTGTCTGCTTTCATGCCAGTTAGACCAGTAGCTGAGGAGGTGTCGATGGGCTGGGTATGGCATATGGTGGAGTTATTGAAATAGGCTTTGGTTCAGCAGCCGCAACCTTAACCACAATAACAGTTGTCGACTCAGAAGTATGACAAGCTGTGGAAGTTTAGAGCCATAAATTTTATAGGCACTACAAACCCGACTGTAGCAAAGTAGTGGTTGGACAGGGTCTAGAGGGTATTTATTCAGCTACAGGCTAGTCCAGAGGAGAAGTTTGATTATGTTAGATCTCTTTTGCAGAGGGATGTGTATGAGTGGTGGAAAAAGGTTCTCCATGGTATAGCTGATCCATCAATTTTGACATATGCTGATTTCCTATGGGAATTTGAGAAGAAGTATACTCTCAGAGAGTATAAGGATGCTAAGAAGATGGAGTTTCTGAGTTTGAGGCAGGAGGTAAGGAATGTGATAGAGTTTGAGGTTGAGTTTATCTGGCTGAGCTAGTATGCAGGGAGGATTATATCAAATGAGATTGACAGATGCTGGAGGTTTGAAGAGGGGCTGAGACCCCCTATCATGTGTTTTGTCGAAGGCTCTCAGTATTAAGATTTCTTTAAGTTGGTTGCAGCTTCCAAGAGTGTGGAAAAGGCACAGGGTCTTACAACAGCTGCCAAAGCAGAAGAGAGCAGAGCTAGGAGACCCTAGGGTGAGGCAGGGTCTTCATCAGTGAAGGGAGGTCAATGGTAATATCCTTAGAGGTTTAGTAGGAATAAGGGGCAGTCTGGCAAGTCATCACAATAGCAGAGGCAGAGATAGAGACTTGTAGCCTCAGTGGCCGATGCCCCGATCCCAGTGACTCAAAGGCTTGCTCCACGTACCTGTGTTGTGGTGGGGCAAATGGAGGTGTTTGCTGGAGGACTAGTGCACCAACAACATGTTACAGATGTGGATCATTAGACCATTTTCTCAGAGACTGTCTAGAGCAACCAAATGATAGACAAATAGATACAACAGCTTCTAGACCTAGTGTTAGAGAATATCCAGAGCAACCAAATGATAGATAGATACAACAGCTTCTAGACCTAGTGTTAGAGAGGGTCGTGGTGGCAAAAGTTTTGGTAGAGGTGGTAGATCCGGCTCTGGTAAAAAAGAAGGTTCTACAGTAGGGAGTAGATTAGAGGATGCAGGGCTATCACAGAGGGTTTATGTGATGCAGAGGCAGTCGAATGCTTCAGCTGTCATAGCTGATATTTTTACTTTACTTGGTACTTCAGTTCGTACATTGTTAGACCCTGGGTCGATGCATTCATACATCAGTGCATCTATATTGCTTGTGAGATTTGCATTCAGAGTCCCTAGAATTTTATATTTTGGTTATAAATCCTTTAGGGCATAGTGTTGTAGTTAGTAGGGTATGCCAAGATAGCCCAGTTGTTGTTCAAGATGAAGAGTTTGTCAGTGACCTGATTAAGATGCCTTTTGGAGAATATGATTTGATTCTGGACATGCATTGGTTATCCAAGCATGGGGCTGTGGTAGACTGTCAGCAAAAATGTGTTACCCTGAAAACTCATAATGGTAGAGATGTGGTGGTATCTAGTGAGTAGAGACAACTTTCACCCATGGTTATTTGAGCTGTATTAGCTAGGAGGATGATCCAAAAGGGATGTAAGGAATATTTTGATCATGTTTTAGATACCAGAGTAGTGGGTTCCTAGCTTGACAGTATATATACAATTGCTGAGTTTCCAAATGTTTTTCTTGATGAGTTGCCAGGGGTACCTCCTATAAGAGTGGTTGAGTTTGGTATTAATCTAAAGCCTGGTACTGCTTTCATCTCTATTACCCATTATCAAATGGCACCTACAGAGTTAAAGGAGATAAAGGTGCAGTTGTAGGAGTTGCTTGATAAAGGGTTCACTTCCCCTAGTGTGTCACCGTAGGAAGCGTCTGTCTTGTTTGTGAAGAAGAAGAATGACACATTGAGATTATGTATTGATTACCGCAATTGAATAAAGTGACAATCAAGAACAAGTATCCTTTGCCTCAGATTAATGATCTCTTTGATCATTTAAAGGGAGTAGCCCTATTCTCTAAGATTGATTTGAGATCAGGGTACCATCAGTTGAGAGTTAGAGATGTGGATGTACCCAAGATAGTTTTTTGTACGAGTTATGGGCATTATGAGTTTCTAGTCATGCCCTTTGGATTGATGAATGCACTAGCAACATTTATGGATTTGATGAACAAGGTGTTTAGACCATACTTAGATTAGTTTGTAGTGGTCTTTATTGATGATATTCTAGTGTATTTGCATAACGAGGAAGATCATGACAGGCATGTACGGATTGTATTGCAGACTTTAACAGAGAAGCAGTTGTATGCTAAGTTGTCTAAGTATGAGTTCTGGCTCGATCAGGTGACTTTTGTTGGTCATGTGGTTTCAGTAGAGGGTATTAGAGTTGATCTGAGTAAAGTCAAGGCTATCTTGAATTGGAGTCCACCAAAGAATGTGACAGAGGTTAGAAGTTTTTTGAGATTGGTAGGTTATTATCATCAGTTTGTGAAGCATTTTTCTATGATAGCTACGCCACTCACTAGATTATTTTGGAAAGGGGTTAGATTTGTGTGGATAGATCGGTGTCAGGAGAGTTTTGAGCAGTTGAGATAGATGTTGACTAAGGCTCTTGTCCTTATCCTGCCTGTAGAAGGTAAACCTTATGTGGTATACAATGATGCTTTACATAGTGGTCTAGGTTGTGTTCTGATGCAGGAGGGTAGAGTCATTGCTTATGCCTTTCAACAGTTGAAGCCTCATGAGCTGAATTATCTGACTCATGATTTGGATTTAGCAGCCATAGTTTTTGCATTGAAAATTTGGCGGCATTACTTATATGGGGAGAAATACTTTATTTATGCCGATCACAAGAGTTTGAAGTACTTGGGTGGTCAGAGAGAATTGAATTTGAGATAGAGACATTGGTGGGAATTGATTAAAGACTATGACTACTTGATTGATTATCATCCTTGCAAGGCAAATGTAGTTGTGGATGCCTTGAGTTGAAAGTTTATGGTAGTTTGACTGCCTATTTGCTCTCATTGCTTGTTGAGTTGAGAGTGTTGCATGCCAGATTTGAGTCTTGTGATGATGGTGCATTGTTGGCTCAGTTACAGTTGAGGCTAGTTTTGTTGAATCAGATTAAGGAAGCCAAGTTAGTAGATAAGAAAATTTAGAAGATTGTGATGGATTGCCAAAAGGGGGAGATTCGAAACTTTCATGTGAGAGATGATGGCAGTTTGTGGTACAGAGATAGATTGTACATTCCTAATGATGCAGGATTGAAGAGGAAGATTTTAGAGGAAGCATATCAGTCATTCTATGCTATGCACCCTGGTAGTACCAAGGTGTATCAAGATTTAAAGTAGCATTATTAGTGGTAAGGTATAAAAAGGGACATAGCAGAATTTGTATCTAGATATCTCACTTACCAGAGAGTAAAAGTTGAACACCAAGTTTCTTTAGGGTTGCTTTAGCCATTATTAGTGTCAGAGTGGAAATGGGAGCGAGTGACGATGGATTTTGTGACTAGACTGCTTTTGACACAGAAGAAGCATGATGACATTTGGGTGATAGTTGATCAGATGATGAAGACAACTCATTTTCTTTTAGTTTGGATGGACTATTCACTTGTGAGGTTGGCTAAGCTGTATATCAGTGAGATAGTGAGGTTGCATGGAGTTCCAGTTTCTTTGGTGTCTGGGATCCTCGTTTTACATCGAGATTTTGGAGGATTTTGCAGGATGCTTTGTGTTCTCGGTTGTACTTTAGTACTAATTTCCATCCTCAGATAGATGGGCTGTAACACCCTTATACCCTATATACGTACAATACATATTTCTAGCATATGTAAAATACGCATATACGGTACAAAAATGTCACCGACCAATTTAATAAAAAATTTTCACATTTCAAATTTAAAATTTCAAATACTAAACATATAAAATTAAATAGTATATAAATATTCTTTGTTCATTATAGGAACCCAAAATAAACATTTTTTTATGAAAAACTTTGGAAAAAATTTGCGAGAGTTTTGTCTATAATTTGGACATTCCTACAATTTAGCAAAACACAACCTGCAAATAGAACACACTCCCAAATAATTTCAATTCACCATCTCAACCATACTCTTCAATTTCACCAAATTTCTTAAACATTTATATATATATATATATAATTTAGAATACATTCACACTCCCATTTCAAATAACTTAACCCAATTTTTCTTTATAGTTTACAATACATAAAATCCAAAACATAATATATTATGCATAATACTCAAAATATACAATAACATAAAATATATACATGCTGCTGACAGTGTTTCTGATCTCGATATGAACTCTACATGCTCAACCATAAGTGTAGACCCAACCTAGTCTAGAAGAACTCTCTGGCTCAGCTGAAACTACCTTGTCACCTGCGCGATGTAAACAATCGCTCTAAGCCAAAGCCTAGTGGTACAAACTTTGATAATAATAAAATCAAATGCAATGCCAATGCACAATGCACAATGCTTATAACTATCACATCATTCCATTTTCTTATACTTTTCAAATATTTCACATAAAAACAAACACAAACATGGCCCCAAAGATAACTAATATGCTATTCAAATTTTTGAGTTACTGTTTTAGTCTATAATGACACCATGTGTCTAGCCCCATAGGCAATATATCAATGTAATAATCCAACTAGGCCTGAGCTTACGGCATGGTCATTTCACCCAGCCTAGTTTTAAATATTTATTTTTGAGGCTTACGACCCAGTCATTTCACCTCAAAAATATTTTCACAATGATGCCCAGTGTCTAGCTTGTAGGCAATCATAGGCATGCCGCCAAACACAGAACTCTGAAAATTGAATAACATACTAGACACACAATTTATTCATATTTCTCATTATTAATCTCTTTCTCATTGTCACACATTCAATATATGCACATTGTCTTATTTTCTTATTTTTTTTCTCACTTTTCTCATTTATCTCAATATCAATTCATTTCATTATATTTCCACATATCTCATTACATTATATCACATTTTTTTTTCATTCACAACACATTACCCAATCACATTGGGTATTTCCACATAATACACATTTTAATCACATTTACACAATTTAGCCATTATTAATGGCTTTTCACAATGCATTTAACATATATATGACATTACAAATGTCATAGCACATTATTCATGCACAACCAATGTACCAAGTAGCTTAACACATTTTTCAACCAAAATTAGTTAAGCCCAAATGTCATGCAAACATAACCAATGTATTTAAAGATTGTACATACCTCAAATAGCAACCCAAAGCAAGCTTAAACAACCTTCAACCCTATCTTTCCAACTTGCCCTTCACCACTTGGATGAAGCAGATCAACCTCCCTTAATGCCTAAACCAAATGTGATAACAAATAATAATTTAGTATCACATTTAATGGCATTTCCAATATTAAACCATAATTAAACAGCACTCCTATAAATTTTTAAAAATTTAGCCTTTCCTTACTTTAACCTTAGAATTCCATTCTATTCCATTTAAATTAGTGTTTTAAGTTTATTTATATTATTAAAAACATATTTTAATACATTTAAACCATTTACATTACTAAAATACATTCTTATACACAAAATTCTAAAATGGCATAACCTTCCTCCATTGAAGGTTTTCCATTCCAACACAATCCATTAATCATTTCAAGCTTATTTTCATCACTTTTAACACTAAACAACATGCTTAAACAAATAAAATAACACAATTCAACAACTTTGAAAAATTACTTTTCCAAAACCCTAAATCTCCACTTCCATTCTCAAACTCCAACCAAAAACAACCAAATCCAATATTTGACTATAAATACTTGTTTATGCATCAAAACAACTCATTTGGAATCAATTTGCACAATTAAAGCTCATGTTTTCACAAACCCAAAAGTTCCATAACTCTAAATTCTCTCTCTTCACCATTCTTTATCCAAACTCCATCATCTCTTCAATCTAACCTTAAAATCATTGTTAACTACCCAAAATAACATCATACACACCAATTCCAACAATTATAACATACTACTTCAAAAATTCAAAACTCACATAATTCAATTTTCCATGGAATTTAATGAAAAGAGTTGGAAACTTACCAATTGATGAAGAAACTTCTAAAACTCTACTTGAATCCTTAAAATTCTTTCAATCCTTGGTGCATGGAAGAAGAAAAAAATCTCCCCTTGTTGGCTATGGAGTTTCGGCCTAGATGAAGAAGAAGAAGAAGATGAAGACTTTTTAATTTTCTTTTTTCCTTTCATCTTTATTTTAAACCATATATATATATATTAAAATAGTTTAATAATTAATTATTTAATTATTTATTTAATAAATTAAAAGTCCTAAATTCCCTCTTCCATTCAAAAAAAATTTACTTTTGAATTATTTTATTAATTTTAAATTTTAAAATTTATTTACAAAAATACCATTGGACTTTGACTTTTTTTAAAAAAGTGTTGACTTTTATATGTTATGTATATTTTACATAAATATCACATATATATGCCACTTTTTCATTTAAAATTCCTTCATTTTTCATTTAAACCATTAATTTAATTTATCCTTTTAAATTATTATTTATTTTATCAAATTTTCCAAAAATTAGAAATTTTCAAAAATTTTGGGATATTACATGGGCAGTCAGAGAGAGCGATATAGATTCTAGATGACATGTTGAAGAGCTGTATCATTGATTTCATTTGGAGTTGGGATAGATTCTTACCACTGATTGATTTCACCTATAATAAAAGTCATCAGTCTATTATTGGGATGGCACCTTATGAGGCCTTATATGGCAGGAAGTGCATGACACCTTTACGTTAGGATAAGGTTGGAGAAGGTAAACTGGTTGGTGTAGATTTGATCAAGGAAACGGAAGAGAAAGTGAAGGTGATTTGAGGTCATTTGAAAGCCGCTTCAGACCGACAGAAATCCTATATAGATTTGAAGAGAAAAGACATAAAGTTTAGTGTGGGAGATAAAGTGTTTTCGAAGGTGTCACCATGGAAGAAGATTTTGAGGTTTGGTTATAAAGAGAAGTTAAGCCCTTGTTTCATAGGACCATATGAGGTATTGGAGAGAGTTGGTCCAGTGGCTTATAGATTGGCTCTGCCACCCAAGTTGGACTAGATACACAATGTCTTCCATGTCTCTATGATTTGAAGGTATAGGTCAGACACAATGTCTTTGAAGGTGAATCCGAATCTGACTTAATAAAAAGAAATAGTGGCGATCTTGGCACAAGAGATGAAAGAGTTGAGAAACAAGAAGGTGCCACTTGTTAAGGTTCTTTGGAGGAATCATGTCACTAAGGAGGTGACATGGAAGAGTGAGTAGATGATGTAGAGCAAGTATCCTCAGTTCTTCCAGAGTTGATATCAGATAATTTTCTTTAGGGAGAGAGAATTATAACATCCATAAATTTTTAAAACTTAAATAAAATAAATTAAAATTAAATTAAATATATTAAATAAGTAATTTAAATAAAAATGGAAGGATTTTAAGTGAAAAAGTGAAGTGTATATCTGAAATATACATAATATATACAAAAGTCAACTATTAATGTCAAAAGTCAAAAGTCAAGTGGCATAATTGTAAATGTACTTTGAAAAATTAAAATTATTTAAATAAATTAAAAATAAATTATTTTTGAATGGAAGAGGGAAATTATGGTTTTTTATATAAATAATTAAATAATTAATTAAAATATAATAAAATAATATATATATATATGGTGGAAAGAAAGAGAAAATTAAAAGTTGTCTTCATCATCTTCTTCTTCCTTCGGAGGCCGAACCTCCATAGCAATCCAAGAGGGTTTTCTTCATCTTCCAAGCTTCATTAATTGAAAGGATTTCAAGGATTCAAGTGGAATTTTGGTGATTTCCTCTTGAAATAGTAAGTTTGCAACTTATTTCTTTTGATTTCCATAAAGATTTGAATATATTGAGTTTGAGATTTTGTCTTAGCATGATTTAATGGCTTGAATGGGTATGTGTGAAGTTAATTTGATTAGTTATTAATGATTCTTAAGTTGGATTGAAGAAATGATTAAGTTTGAGTTAAGTTTGGTTGAAAGACCTAATTTAGGGTTATAGAAAATTTGGATTTGTGAAATTGTGATCAAGGATTTTCGCCCCCACTCCCGATGTAATGGTTCTTGTGACTTTGGCACTTTTAAGCTTAGGGCCTTAAAGAACACGGGCCTAAACCTGGAGAAAATGGAGTAGCCACCCGGATGAGCCGGGAAAAAGAAAGGGTTGAATGACTCGATTACTAAGAAATCCCTATCCCCCTATTGGGTTCAAAAAGTTTGGTATGCATGAGGAAGGTGAGAATGACCTAGCACCCCTACAGTGCTCAGTTAATTAGAACTGGCCTCCTTTTTAGGTCTAAATCTTATAAAATTCTTGACTTTTTATAATGTCACCCATATTACAAGTGACAATTAAAATAAAACCTCATTGTATTAAAATCAAAGTAATGTTCAAAATAAAATAATAAATGGGCACCCACAAGAGGTGGAAACGTACCCTTACAACCAATTCAATGTTTAAAACTAAATAAACAGGATACCCACCCAAAGGTGGAAACATATCCTTTTACATTAATTTAAAATCTTTAAATGATAAATTAAATTACATGATAAAACCGAGGCTCCCATGAAGTGGAAACATGCCTTTTACAATCTTAAAATCCAAATAAACAATTAATTAAATTATTCAAGCATTTAAACAAAACATCCAACATAAAAATGTAATAAAACATCCTTCAAGACATAAATATAAATTAACAATCAATTCTACATTCAAATATCATATTGAACAATTAATATACAAACTAGGGTTTTTAACTTATGAATTAGTGTTTTAATAAGATATGATTAATGTTTTAGGGTTTCATTAAAATACAATTAGGGCTTTGGTTTTTAGGAAAACAGGGTTACTGTTTTGGATTGAGGAAACAAAGTTTAGGGTTTTAGGGTTTATATAAAAGTAAAACTATAGAAAAATAGGATTAGGGTTTTAAAGCTTAAGAAATTGGTTTTAGAGTTTAGGATTCAAAAACTATCCTCAGGAATTTTGGTATTTAAAAAATGACCTTAGGGTTTTGGTATTTAAAAATATTTTAGGGTTTTGAAGTTTAAAGGGATCTAGGTACTAGATCATCTAGGGTTTTAAAAATTATTTTAGCTACTGTAATATTAAACTTTGATTTAAACATGTTATCTTGAAAGCCAATTAAATAATTTAATGTAGTATAATGGACAATAAACACAGCAATCCGTATGAGTTACGTTTTAACTAAGTGAGTTATTGGAACATACTTCGGGTAAGGTCACTAGACATTTTTATCAAAGTGTAGGAACAAGAATAATTTAATGAAGCAATTAGGGGTGAATTACTGGATGCTTCATAAAAATGTAAAAACTAAACAAAATAATGAAACAAGAACAAAAATAGAATAATGAAATAAGATAAATGAATTACTATAAGCTTAAAACAAATTATATGAAGGATTGCAAACCTTCGTTGTTAGTTTCACCAATATTTCACGTTTATTAAACTTATAAAATCTTGTTTGAATGGGATAAAGACAGACGTATAGCACTGCCTTTTGGTTTGATAGTTTGGTGTTTCTTCTTATTGCTCACTCAAGCTGCTAGGGTTTTGTTTGTTTTTCTCTTCTTAATTGCTATTGTTTCTTTATTGCCGTCACTCTGCTTTTTAATTCTTCTTGTATTTATAAGAAGATCTTAGGTTAAACTTCATAAACCTATATTAGTTTTCAAATTAAACACGGTTGTTTGAGGCATATCCACTTAAAATAATTTGAATTCATGATAAAATGTGACCATGTCGAACTGAATTTGCCAAAACAAAACCATATCAAATTGGGCTTGCCCAAGTCGATATGGATATGTCCATATCGAACTGGGATTATCCAGGTCGATATGGATATGTCCATATCGAACTGGGTAACTCCAATTTGATATGGATAAGTCCATATCGAATTGGACATGTCCCAGTTCAATATGGATGCCCATATTGAACTAGTTTGTCCCAGTTCGATATGGACAAGGTCCATATCAAACTAGGCAGCCCTATTCGACCAAAATAGCTTCCAGACTATTTAATTTAGGTTTTAAACCCTTCAAAACATTTTATGGTTTGTAAAAAAACCAAACTCATTTAGGCCTTATAAAAATTGGATCGATCAAAACATAGGCTTAAAATAGGTTTAAGCCATTAAGAAATGGACCGATAAGTATTTAGGCCATCTTTAATTAGGACCGAACTAGCTTAGGGCCAAAATCAAAGGTCTATAGAGATCATGTATTTTATTTGTGCAAATTGATTCCAAATGTATTGTTTTGATTCATAAACAAGGATTTTAAAGTCAAATGATGGATTTAACCAAGTTTGGTTATAATTTGGATAAGGTAGTGTTGAATTTAGGTTTTTGAAAGGGAATTTTCAAAGAATGGTTGATTTTTTGTTTTTAATTTTTAAATCATGTTATTTAATGATAAAAGTGATGGAAATAAGCTTGGATTAATAATTGAAATGAATTGGAAAGAAGAATCTTTATTGATGAAAGTTATGGCATTTTAGGATTTTGTTTAAAGAGCACGTGTTTATTTAATGTAATTGATTAAAACATGTTTTAATATATTTTTAAGGATATAAATAAACTTGAAGCATCAATTTAAATGGATTAACATGGTTTTCCAATGTTAAAGTAAGGTTAGGCAAGATTTTGGGATATTTGTAGGAGTGATGTTTAATTAAGATTTAATGCTTGTAATATCTTACAATGTGATTTTAAATGATTGTATTTGATCAAATTGTGTATAGGCATTAAGAGGAAGTGAATTTCCCAACCCTAGTGTTGAAGGGTAAGTTCGAAGTGAAGGTTGGTGGGAGATTTTTAGCTTGCATTTGAGTGCTTTCTAAGGTAAGTGCAAACTCTTGATAAATGAGATATAATTGCATTACATAAGGCCTAACCCACTTTGGATGGGAGATGTGTTAAGCCACTTGGTAGCTTGAACGTTCATGAACATTGTGTTATAACATGTGACTTGTTATGTATGCAATATGTGCATTATGAAAAGCCATTATTAATGGGTAAAATGAATGAAATGTGAATTATGTCCATTATGTGAAAATGACCCAAAAATATTTGGGTAATGTGATTTTTATGTAAAATGACATACATTGTGATGAAAGAATGAGATATGATAAATTGACATTAATATGAATGAGAAAATGAGACAATGTGATTAGAAAATAAATTGAGACAATGTGATCAGAAAAAGTGATTACGGAAAACATGTATTTTTGTATGCCTAGTATGTTATTCAATTTCCAGAGTTCTGTGTTTGGAGACATGCCTATGAGGTTATCCTCATCATTTGCCTTTGGCGCTAGATGCTAGGTATCACTGATACATTATTTGCCTTTGGGGTTAGATGCTAGGCATCACTAATATATGTTTTGACTTCAGGGCTAGACGCTATGCGTCACTGTTATATGATTTGCATTCGGGGCTAGACACTTGGTATCAATATGGACAAAAATAGTAACTATGGTATTTGAATGATATATTAGTTTGTTTGGGCCCATGTTTGTGTATGTGTTTATGTGAATTATAAAAAGATGAAAGATTATGTTTTAAAAGTGAAATTGTATGCCAAATTGTGATATCACATACAAAAGCATTATCCTTTAGCATTGTATTACAATTTCATTATTATTAAAGTTTGTACCGCTAGGCTTTTAGCTTAGCATGATTGTAATTCATCGAGCAGGTGACATGAGTGATCCAATAGATCCGGGGGGTTCTTTTAGATCTGGTAGTGTCTAGCTTTGTGGTGATTTTGCTACTTCAAGATCAGACCTATTTTCCATCATGTATATATTTTATATTATAGTACATTTTTTATTTGGTATATTATCAATATAATTTGAGTACTTAGTAAATTATAAAGAGTATTTTTTATAAATTGTGTAATGTGGGGTTTTTATATGTGTTTTGACATATATATGTATATATACAAATGTTTCGAGGAAATATGGAGAATTTGAGAAGTATTGGTGAAATGGGGATTTGTTTATTGGGAGTGCATTTTTATATAGGTTGTGTTTTATTGAATTTTTGGGATGTCGAGTTTACAGACAAAACTTTGACGAATTTTTTCAAGAGATTTTTATATAAAATGCTTATTTTGGAATTTATAATTAATAAAAAAATATTATATTTACTATTTAAATACACATTTTAAGTATTTAGGATTTTAAATTGGAAATGTAAAAACTTTTATTAAATAGAATTGTGGCATTCTTATACTTTATATATGTATTTCACATATACTGGGTGTATGTATTCTACATATATAGGGTATGACGATGTTACAAAAACTCTAATTCCATTTTACTTCTCCAAACCCTAGCCAAATATACCCAATCACTGCTCCAAGCCTACATTTATTACATCCACATCAATTAACTTCATTCCACTTCATCTAAGTAATTATTTAATGATTCATTAGAAATTCTACTCAAATGGAACTCATTAAAGGTTAGAGAAACTTACTTATTACTTGAACTTTAATCAAAACTATCTTCAAAGCTTGAAAACCTTGTTAGAGATTTAATGTGTGGAAGACTTAAAATCAATTCTCCAATTCCACCATGAAAGTTAGCCAAGAAGAGAAAAGTGAAGAAGAAGACCAAATTTATTTCTAGAGTCTTTGACTTTTTTCTTCATCTATTCAATATTAATATATATATATATATTTAATTATTTAGATATTTTAAGTTATATTATATTTTATATTATTAACTTTTCTACTTTTGACCTTTTTTACCTCATTTACCATTTACATTTAACTATTTATATGTTATATATATATATATATTTCATTTATATATTTAGTCCCTCACCAATTAATATATGTAGGTAAATTAAATAAAAATTGGGGAGTTACAACTCTCTCTCCCTTAAATAGTTTCATCTTCGAATTACCTGGTATAAGCTATAAAAAGTTATGGGTGTTGGTTCCACATCACTTACTCGCTTTCCCACATAGCCTCCTCCGTCGAATTGTTCCTCCACAACACTTTCACTAAAGGCACTTTCTTATTCCTTAACTCTTTTACTTCTTGTGCCATAATTGCTATCGGTTCTTCTTCATAAGTCAGATTAGGATTCACCTCAAGAGATTCAACTGAAAGAGCATAAGATGGATTGAACCTATACCTTCGAAGCATAGAAACATGAAAAACATTATGTATACTATCCAACTTCGGCAGCTGCGCTAATTTATGTAAAACCGACCCAACTCCTTCCAATACTTCATGTGGTCCAATAAAATGAGGGCTTAATTTTCCTTTTTGACTATATCTCAACACATTTTTCTAAGGAGACACTTTTAAAAACACCTTATCACCCACATTAAACTCTGTGCCTTTCCTCTTTAGATCAGAATAGGACTTTTGTCAGTCTGACGTTGCTTTTAGCCGATCCTAAATCAACTTAACCTTCTCTTCTATTTCTTTAATCAATTTAGGGCCTGCTAACTTTCTTTCTCCAACTTCATCCCAACATAAAGGTATTCTATACTTTCTCCCATACAGTGCTTCAAACTATGCCATTCTAATGCTAGACTGATAACTGTTATTATATGCAAACTCAATTAATGGTAAGCATCTATCCCAACTTTAAGCAAAATCAATGAAGCAACTTCTCAACATGCTTCAAATACTCGGATCACTCTTTCAAACTGCTCATCTGATTATGGATGGAAGGCAGTATTGAAATGTAATCGAGTACTTAATGCATCCTATAAACTCCTCCAAAATCTTGATGTGAATCTAGGACCTTGGTCTCATACCAATGAAATTGGAAGTCCATGTAACTATACAGTCTCATTGATATAAATTTTTGCCAACTTGTCAAGGGAGTAATCCATCCTAATAGGAAGAAAGTGAGCGTACTTCATCATTCTATCTACTATTACCCAGATTGCATCATACTTCCTTTGGGTCAAAGCTAGTCCAGAAATAAAATCCATAGGTACACTATCTCATTTCCATTATGGCACTGATAATGGCTGCAACAAACCTAAAGAAACTTGATGTTCAGCCTTTATCCTTTGGTAGGTGAGATATTTGGATACAAACTCTGCTCTTTCTCTCTTCATACTAGACCACCAATAATGTTGCTTCAAATCTTGATATATTTTGGTACTTTTAGGGTGCATAACATAAACAGATTGATGTGCCTCTTCCAAAATCTTCCTCCTCAACCTAACATCTTTTGGAACACACAACCATGTTTTATACCCCAAACTACCATCATTTCCTACATGGAAATCTCCACACTCCTTCTTTAGGCAATCTTGTACAAATTTTTGAGGTTTCATATCTACCTTTTGTGCTTCCTTAATATGATCCAAAAGTAATGGCTTAACTTACAACTATGCCACAAGTGCACCATCCTCACCAACTTCAAATCTATCATGTAAGGTTCTCAATTCAATAAGCAATAAGAGAGAATAGGTAGTTAACCCAGCCATAAACTTCTGACTCAAAGTATCTGCAACTATATTAGCCTTGCCTGGGTGGTAGTCAATCAAACGATCATATCCTTAATCAATTCCATCCATCATCTTTGTCTAATATTCAACTCTTTTTGAAAACCTAAATACTTTAAAGTTTATGATCTGTATACATAAAACATTTCTCTCCATATAAATAATGTTGCCAAATGTATAATGCAAAAACTATGGCTATCAACTCTAAATCATGGGTCAGGTAATTCAATTCATATGGCTTCAACTACCTAGAAGCATATGTAATAACCCTACCTTCTTGCATCAATACACACCCCAAACCATTATTTAAAGCATCACTATATATCACATATGGTTTTCCTTCCATTGG
The DNA here is from genome assembly GCA_947685225.1 of Garcia nutans. Classification (NCBI taxonomy): domain Eukaryota; kingdom Viridiplantae; phylum Streptophyta; class Magnoliopsida; order Malpighiales; family Euphorbiaceae; genus Garcia; species Garcia nutans. The sequence continues at coordinate 4,440,825 of CANTUV010000003.1, read as the reverse complement.
TAAAGTAAGAATAAGAGCCTGAGTCAACATATCTCTCAACTGTTCAAAACTCCTTTGACATTGGTCTATCCATACAAATCTTACCACCTTCCGAAGTAGTCTAGTGAGTGGCATGGCTATCATGGAAAATCCTTTCACAAAGTGATGATAATATCCTACCAATCCCAGAAACTCCTATCTTCTGCAACATTCTTGGTGGATTCTAATTCAAAATTGCCTTAACTTTACTTAGATCCGCTCTAATACCTTTTACTGAGACAACATGCCTAAGAAAAGTCATTTATTCTAACCAAAAGTCATATTTAGACAACTTAGCATATAATTGTTTCTCCCTTAATGTCTACAAAACAATCCTTCAATGTCTATCATGATCCTCATCGCAATGTGAATACACCAAAATATCATCAATGAACACAATAACAAATTGATCCAAATATGGCCTAAAAATCCAATTCATTAAATCTATAAAAGCTGCTAGTGCATTCGTCAATCCAAAAGGCATCATAAGGAATTCATAGTGTCCATACCTTGTACGAAAAGTAGTCTTGGGTACATCTATCTTTTTAACCCTCAACTGATGATACCTTGATCTCAAATCAATTTTAGAAAACACAGTTGTTCCCTTCAATAGATCAAAAAGATCATCAATATGAGGTAATGGATACTTGTTCTTGATGGTAACCTTATTTAACTATTGATAGTCAGTACATAGTCTCAAAGTACCATCCTTCCTCTTAATGAACAACACTAGTGTGTAGACCCTTAATTTTGGACCTAATCTGGTCCAATCCTAATTAAAAGGGAGTTAGATCAAGTCTAAAGATTTAAACTAGTCTGAAATAATTTTAAAAGCCTAAAATGGTCTGGTACAATATTAAAATCCCAAGACAAGTTGGCCCAGGCCTAAATTTTATTGAATTGGCATGCCCGATTAGCCATAGGCCTTCCTTGGGGCAAATTGGCCATGCCAATTTGCCACAAGCCCATGCCTGTGGTGAATTGGCCTTGCCAATTTGCCATAGGCCACTAATCTGGCCCTCGGTTTATTAATTTCCTAATTGAGATTGGAATTTGTCTTAACCATCAGATGAAGTGTATTAGGGTTTTCCTTTAAACTTAATTTGCCTATAAATAACAACATTTTAATGTTGAAACATGCATCCACAATTATCAACAACTATCAACAACAAGTAACAAGCAACAATTAAGGAGCATACCTAGCAACTAGCACATATTAACAAAGCAACAACCATCAACACACCAAAGGTAATAACCACTATCTTTATTTTTACTCAGCCAGAATTAGCAATTGGTGCATGCAGTAGCTTCGATCAACATATAATTTGGTGGAGCCTTCAATGCGGGTTTTGTCTTCTAAACTCTTTAAAATAATAACAAACTCCGTCTACTAATATTATGAAGTTCATACTTTCTATGTTTTTGATTGAATATGTTCAATGAGGCTTCATTTGATAATGCAATCAATTTATATTTATTAAACACATCCAGTAGCCATGTCCCATTCAATTATTTATCCAGAAGACATGTTAAAGTGGGCTTAAAGTTTTTATAATAATCATATTTTGATAAAACTCTAATATGTGTTTCTAAAAACCAAAAACCCTAAACTTGTTTTCTTCAATATTAAAACCCTAATCTATTTCCCAATTTCCAAAACCCTAATCTGTTTCCCAATTTCCAAAACCCTAAATTGGTTTTCTAAATAACCAAAACACCAAAACCCTAATATCCAGTAAACCTAAAACCCTAATTCTAAAACTCTTACCTAAACCCTAATCCAGATCCTAATCCAAAACCCCCATAGCGCTCGGTTCATTGGAACCGGCCTCCTTTACAGGTCTTAATATTATAAAATTCTTAAATATAACAATATTATCCATATTACACACAGCAATTAAAATAAAGTTTCTATTTATTGAAAATAAAAATAATGTCCAAACAAAACAAATAAATGGACACCCATCTGAGGATGGAATCATGTCCTTACATCCCATGCTTAAATAGGACACCCACCGAAAGGTAGAAACATGTCCTTTACATTTGTTCTAAAATAGAAAAGCAATTTAAATTACATGATATTTAACTAATGAGGTAGCCACCAAGTGGAAACATACCTCTTACAATATTTGGAAATCTAAATAAATTGATAAAAGTAAATAACCATTCATCATAAATAAATCATTCATCAAAGGTATTAAACATCAATAGAAATTAAACATCCATCCATGATAAATTAAATAAACCAAGCATTGAACTTAAATAAATTAAAGCATATAAAATAAATCAAAGTATAATCAAATATAAAATTGAATAAAGCAAATAAAGATTCAAATTAAGGTTACTGTTTCTGTTTAAGGTTCTTTATTTAACATGTTTAGGGTTTTGGAATTTGTGGGTTTAAGCTATTGTGAGTTTTTAAAGGAATTGAGATGGATTAAAGTTTTATAATTTAAGAGGTTGATAAAGTTCTTTAATTAACCAAATTAGTGTTTGAGTGGTAAAATCATGAAACTAGGGTTTGGGCTCTTCAAAACATTAAGTTTATGACTATTAGCTACTGAATTATGATTTTTAAGCTTACTGTGTAAAATTATAACATTTATGTTTATAAGGTTTTAAAGTTTAAAGGATTAGGGTTTAGAAAAATTAGGGTTTAGGTTAGCTAGTTTAAGGTTTACTGTTTTGTTTTAAAGTTGAATTAGGGTTTTAGAATTTTTGAATTAGGGTTTCGGAGAATGCATTAGGTTTTAGGATTTGAAAATCAATTGATAATTTTATGAAACTTTATGAAAATAAATGATTTAAGGCTTATAGAAACAGAAAAGATGTTTTTTAGGGTTTTTTGGAAAGAAACAGATGTAATTTATGGTTTTGAAGAATTGGAAGGCAAATTAGGGTTTTGAGATTTTGAAGAAACAAAAACAACTATTTTAAGATTTTTGAAAAACAAAGAGACGAATTAAGGTTTTTAAGCTTTAAAAAAGGTAAATTAAAGTTCTTAGGGTTTTTTTTATTTTGAAGAAACAGAAATAATTATTTTTGATCTATAGTGATGAAGCTACTATGAATTAATGAAACAAATAAAGAAATTCATACCTTTGTTTGCTGGTTCCACCAAAAATTTCTTCTTGGATGAACAAGAACAAATACAAGCTTTGCTGCCTTTGAATTGCTTGTTTGCACTCTCAAAAAGTCTGATTGATTCAAAGTTTTCCTCCTCAATTTCGGTCTCTATTTTCACTTCTAATTTCTGTCCAAAAATTTGATCCCTTTTTTTGTGTTGTTTTTGGGCTTATTTATAGAAGATTTTTTGATTAATCTTAATTGCTCATGGAATTTAACATTAATTAAGAAAAGGAAACTGAAACCGAATTGAATTTGGTTTCGAAAAAATTTGCGTCGAAAAAATTTCACTGGCGAAAAAAATTGCTGCAAAAAAAAAGCACTGGAAAAAATGCTGCCGTAACTGGCTGTGGCAGTGTCTGGATAAATTGGTCTGTGGCCATTTCGCCCACAGGAAACTCCTACAGGCAAAATAGCCCACGACCATTCGTCCCGCGCTGATTTTCGGCGATGACTTTTTCGTCGCCGATTTTTATTTTTATTTTTTTGTTTATTATTATTTTTTTATTTTTTATTAATAAAAATTAGATACTAAAGTAAATATTATTTAATTAAGACAACACAAAGATTATTTTGGACTAATTAAAATATATTGGACAACACAAAAATTATTTTGGACTAATTATAATATATTGGACAACACAAAATTTATTTTGGGCTAATTAAAATATATTGGACAGGACTGGGTCAAAAATTAAGGGTCTACAGGCAGTCTGGCAAGTTAGTACAGCAGCAGAGACAGAGATAGAGACCTGCAGTTTCAATGGCTAGTGCTCCGATCCCAGTGACTCAGAGGCCTATTCCACCTACCTGTGTTCATTGTGGTAAAGTACATGGAGGTGTTTGCTGGAGGATAGGTGGACCAACAATATGTTATGGATGTGGATCACCAGATCGATTTATTAGAAATTGTCTAGAGCCACCAGATGATAGATAGACAGATACTGTAGCTTCTCGACCCAGTGTTAGAGGGAGTCGTGGTAGCAGAGGTTTTGGTAGGGGTGGTAGATCTGGGTCTAGTCAGAGAGGAGGTTCTACAGCTGGAGATAGACCAGATAAGGCAAGGCCATCATAGCGGGTCTATGTGATGCAAAGGTAGCCAGATGCTTCAGTTGTTATTGCTGGTACTTTTTCTTTATTTGGTACTTCAGTTCTTACATTGATAGACCCCGGGTCGACGCATTCATACATTAGTGCATCCATCTTGCCTGTGAGTGATTTACATTCATAGTCCCTAGGATTTGATTTTTTGGTGACAAATCCTTTAGGGCATAGTGTTGTGATTAGCAGGGTGCACCGAGATAGCCCGGTTGTGGTTCAAGATGAGGAGTTTCTCGGTGACCTGATTGAGATGCCTTTTAGGGAATATGATTTGATTTTGGTAGACTGTCAGCGAAAATTTGTTACCTTGAGAACACATGATGGTAGTTATGTGGTGGTATCTGATGAGCAGAGAAATCTTTCATCCATGTTTATTTCAGCTGTTTCAACTAGGAAGATGATTTGGAAGGGATGTGGGGCTTATCTTGCTCATGTTGTAGATACCAGAGTAGTAGGATTCCAGCTTGATAGTATACCCACAATTACCGAGTTTGGGTTCATCTGCCCAAGTGTGTCCCCGTGGGGAGCGCCTGTGTTGTTTATGAAGAAAAAGGATGGAACCTTGAGATTTTGTATTGATTACTGACAATTGTATAAAGTGACCATTAAGAATAAATATCCATTACCTCGAATAGATGATCTCTTTGATCAGTTGAAGGAAGCAGCAGTATTCTCTAAGATTGATCTGAGATTAGGGTACCATCTGTTGAGAGTCAAAGATGTGAATGTGCATAAGACGACATTCTGCACGAGGTATGGGCATTATGACTTTCTAGTGATGCCCTTTGGATTGACGAATGCACCAGCAACATTTATGGATTTGATGAATAAGGTATTTAAACCCTATCTAGATCAGTTTGTGGTGGTTTTCATTGATGTTTTTCTGGTGTATTCGCATAATAAGGAGGATCATGACAGGCATCTACAGATTGTTTTGCAGACTCTAAGAGAGAAGCAGTTGTGTGCTAAGCTGTCTAAATGTGAGTTTTGGCTCGATCAAGTGACTTTTCTTGGTCATGTGGTTTCAGCAGAGAGTATTAGAGTTGATCCGAGTAAAGTTGAGGCTATTTTGAATTGGAGTCCACCGAAGACTATGACAGAGGTTAGAAGTTTTCTGGGTTTGGCAGGCTATTATCGTCGATTTGTAAAGAGTTTTTTTATGATGGCTACACCACTCACCAGATTGAATAAGATGATAGTTATGATATGTTGGAGTTATATAAGTGTTGAATTGATGGGTGAATTATGGATACAAACTAAGATAATGATTAAGAATGTTGTAGTGTTGAGTTTGGAATGACTGTGTTCATATGGTTGAGAGTTTGAAATGTAGGACTTTTGCCTGAAACGGCCAGTGACACGGCTATGTTGTTAGGCTTGTTAATGTTGCTGAGTTCAACATTGATGACACGACTATTAACATGGCCATGTCTCTGAGCGCGTCGTAGTTACTGTGAAATAAGATAATTGAGGCGACCTGTAGAACCTTAATTTTTGACCAACTCCTGTCTAAAAATTTTAAAATAGTCCCAAATAATTTTTATAGATTTATTATTTATTTTAATTATATAATATTTATTTTAATTATTTTCTTAAATATATATATAATATTTATTATTTATTATATTCATTTAAACAATAATATAATTAATTATAAATATTTTAAATATAATGTTTTTAATAGTAAAAATAAAAATAAAAAATATACATATAAAACTAATAAAAAATAGAATATAAAAAATCAGACGGTCGAATCGGTGTGTGGAACGCGACGACAGGCAATTGGCCTGCCGCAGGCCTGCGGTGAATTGCCAATCCTCTCAGATTCTTGCGCAATGCAGCGAGCTTCGCCAGCTCACATATTTTTTTCAGCCAAACCTTACTTTACTCGGTTTTAAAATTTTATTTCTTACATAATTTTATTTCCTGAAATAATTTTATTTTCTTAACCAATTAGTATTAGATTTTTTATTTTTTTCTTATAAATACCACATTGTAATAATTACAGAGGGACTTTTGGATTTTTAGACTTTGAAATTACAAATTAAAGAGTGGAAAAGAGAGAAGAACTGCTTTTCAGCGAGAAGGAATGAGAAGGGAAACTACCAGTCTGGCAACTAAGGCACCCAAAAATCAGTCAATGTTAATGCCACTGGCCAAGGAGGAAGAAGGCAGTTTTCATAATTAGGAAAGCCGCTGTCTTGGGTCCTCAATAAGCTGTAAAAGAAGGGATTGTTACAACCCTTAAATTCTCGTCCTTTGCCTAACCCTCTCCCACCTAATTTTGACACTAAGGCATTTTGCCAATTTCATCAAATGCAAGGGCACGACATGGATAAATGTTTGAGGTTGAGGCATGTGATCCAGAATTTGATTGATAGTGGGAAGCTGCCAGAGCCCAATAAGCCAAACACCAAAGACAATCCACTACCAAGGTTCAATAGAGTACCACCACAGGCGACCTTCATGACTGGAGGAGGTTTGCATGAAAGTTTTGTCATGTCTTTTTTTCAAGATGTGGGTGGAGAAGCAAGCAATGAAGAAGTGGTCTTTAGCAAAATTGAACAAGTTGTAGTTGGAAAAGAAGTAGCAATCTATGTTGTGAATGAGTTTTGGGATTCAAGTGATAGTGATGATGATCTTGAACCCAAGAAGGAGGGATGGACCTGGTCCGAGCCTGAAGAAGATGAAGTGATGAACACTAGATCTGGTAAGCCTTATGCAAGGCCACCACCTAAGGAAATAGAGGTTAATAAAGGAAAGGAAGTTGAAGTTGGGAACAAAGAAGAGGAAGATGACACTGTGCTTAAGCAGTTGAAGAGAACCCAAGCAAGTGTTAGCATTTGGGACCTATTGTCCACTTCTAAGAAGCACCGTGAAACTATGACCAAGGCCTTGGCTAGCATACCAATTTCCACCTCTATAACACTGAAGGAGCTTGTTAACTTCGTGAAAGTTGAAGGAGTGATGAAATGTGAAGATATTCAAAGGAAGAGCAAAGTTGATATGGGGATGCTATCTCTCTCAAATGCAGATTTACCGAAAGAGGGGAGAGATCACATCCACCCTCTCTTTATCAAAGTAGAAGTCAAAGGAAAAAGGATCCCATGTGTGATGGTTGATGATGAGTCTGCCAAAAATGTTTACTCACTTAAAATTTTGCCAAAGCTAGTTATGTCAACAAGGGATCTAAGCCCAACCGAGGTAACCATTAAAGCTTATGACAATACTAAGAGGCATGCTAAAGGGACATTCAAAGCTATTGTGAAGGTTGGTCCAATTGAATCTATGGTTGAATTTGTGGTTTTGGACATACTTGTTACTTTTGCTCCACTTTTGGGATGACCATGGTTTCATCCTCTTGGTGGAGTTCCTTCCACTCTTCATTAAAAGATCAAGTTCCCTAACGAAGATGAGACAGTGGTCATCGAGGCTGAAGAAAATGAGATGGTCACTACTCTAATGATTGAGAGGCCTCTCAATGGTTTCCATGTAGCTACAATTTTTGATGATGAAATGGTGGACTCCAAGGTCTTGAATATGATGAAGAACATGAGCTACCTTCCTGATTCTGGTCTTGGAAAGGGTAAGGCCGGTGTGACAAAGCTTTCAGATTTCATGACTCAAACTTCCAAGAAAGGGTTAGGGTATGAAGAAGCTAGCAAAGATGTTCAGTCAAAGATATGAGCTTCCCACCACTTGAAGAGATCTTTGTCAAAGCTTTAGACATGGGAGCACTCCAAAGAAAGCCCGAGCCAATCATGTTCATGGGAAAATTGATTCCAAGTTTTGAAAATTTTATTGATGTTACCGAGCTAGTGGAACAAATGAAGAAAGAGCTCACCCTGCCAGCCGAAAAGGAGCCCAATTTGGAAGGGAAGAAGGAAGTTGTCCTGAAAGCCAAGAAGACTCCCGAGGAGATTGCTACCCTGGTTGAAGAGAAGTTTGAAGATATTATACTTTATGATTTTGAGAACAATAATTTTTATTTTGATTTTAACTTGTTTACTTTGTATGAGGATGATAATGTTTTCTTTTCCAAAATGAATGCAATAAAGTCTGATTTTGCTTACTTGTGTGATGTTTCTCCTGATGGTTGCATACATTCAAATAGTGGTTACATGAGCATCATTAATATTAACTCTGTCGATACATAATCATTAAATTTGGGAACAACCGAAAATCCTAAAAATATTAGCATAGTATCCAACCTTACTCATGATGATAGAGAGAGATTTGAAAACATATTTAAAAAATATGAAGAGGTATGCCTGGAATAGATCGAGACATAGCCAAACATTTGATTCCTACTTACACTCACATGAAACCTGTCAAACAAAAGCTTAGGCAGTTAAGACCAGAATGGGCTGAATTGGTTAAAGAAGAGGTCACTAAACAAATACAAGTAAAGTTCCTTGAAGTGATAGATCATCCAGATTGGCTAGCCAACATAGTACCCATACCAAAGAAAGATGGAAGAATTAGGGTATGTGTGGACTATATAGACTTGAACAAGGCTTCCCTTAAAGATGATTTTCCTTTACCCCATATAGATGTCCTTATTGATAGTGCAACTTCTAGCATACTACACTCATTTGTAGATGGATTTTTGGATACAACCAAGTGTTAATGGCCCAAGAGGATAAAACTAAAACTGCCTTCATTACTACGTGGGGTATATTTTGTTGTATGGTGATGCCGTTTGGGTTAAAGAATACTGGAGCAACCTACCAAAGGATGGCCACCACCTTGTTTCATGATATGATGTACAAAGAAGTTGAAGTGCATGTTGATGATATGATGGTAAAGTCGAATACAAGCAAAGGTTAAACCCAAAGAAGTGCGTGTTTGGGGTTACCTCAAGCAAGTTGTTGGGACATGTGATTCGTCCAAATGTCATTGAGATTGGCCCTAATAAGGTTAAGGCAGTCATGGATATGCCAGCCCCTAAGATGGAGAGGGAAGTTCGAGGGTTTATTGGTAGGTTACAATACATTAGCATGTTTATAGCAAAAGTCTCCATGATCTATGAACCTATCTTCAAATTGCTTAAAAAGAATCATCCAGTCAAGTGGAATAAAGAGTATCAAAAGGCCTTTGAGTGCATAAAGGAGTATCTGCTAAATCCAACTATTTTGAAACCACCTAAACCCGAACCCTTGTTACTATATGTAGCAATAGAAGAAAAGTCAATAGGAGCCATTCTAGCCCAAGCAGATGAGATGGGGGTTGAACACGCAGTCTACTATTTGAGTAGAAAGCTCCAACATTATGAAATTAAGTATAGTATCATTGAAAAGACCTGTATAGGTGTGGTTTGGTCTTCTAAGAAGTTGCGACATTACTTTCAATCTTATAGTGTGCAAGTAACTTTTAGGTTGGATCCGGTGAAGTACTTAAGGGAGACACCCTCTTTGATCAGGAAATATAGTCGATGGTTGATAACTTTGAAAGAATTTGAGATTAAGTATGTAACCAGAAAAACAATCAAAGGTAGAGCGATGGAAGAAGTTCTGGCTCAACAACCATTGTTGAATAGTGAAGAGATAGTCTTGGAATTTCCTGATAAGCATTTAGAGGCTATAGAAGTACAAGGATGAAAAATGTATTTCGCTGGAGCAGTGAATAGGAAAGGAGTAGGTTTAGGAGTCATACTAGAATCGCCCAAAGGGGAGCTTATCCCTTTAGCTAAGAAGTTGAAGTTCAGGGCGACCAATAATATGGTGGAGTATGAAGCATATATTTTTAGTTTGGAAACCCTATTGATTATGAAGGTGGATAAGGTACAAGTCTTTGGTGATTCATTTCTAGTAGTATCCCATGTAAATGGGGAGTGGGAGTTAAAAGAAGAGAACCTAAAACCATACCACCATTACTTGACCATGGTGAAGAAGAATTTTAAGGAGTGCAGGTTTATATGCCCAGAGAAGAAAACCAGATGGTTAATGCCCTAGCCACATTGGCTTCGGTATGGGAAAATCCTGTCAACTTATTTCTTAAGCCTCTGGTTTTGACCAGTTCATCAACTCCTTGCTATGAATATGAGACAATTATGAAAACTGATACAGACCATGATATGTGGTATGACACCATAAGGCAATTTTTGGAGGATAAGGAATACCCGTTGGGGGAACAAAGGAAGAAAAAAGAGCCATAAGGTGATGGTCCTTACAATACATCACCTTTCATGGAGAGCTATATTGAAGATGGCCTGATGGGGTGCACTTGAGGTGCTTATGGAAGCCTGAAGTTGAGCACATCATGTTGAAAATACAAGCAAAAGGTTGTGGTCCACACATGAGTGGTTTAGCACTAGTTAAGAAGATAATTCAACAAGGTTACTATTGGTTGACCATGGAAAGAGATTGCATTGAGTTTGTGAAGAAATGCCAGCAATGTCAGATGTATGGTAATCCGAATCACATGCCTCCTGAAGAATTGCATTCTATGTCTTCACCCTGGCCCTTTGCAACTTGGGGGATTGACATTATAGAAGAGATACATCCGACAACTTCAAATGGTCACCGTTTTACTGTAATAACAGTGGATTATTTTTCAAAGTGGGTCGAGGCCGAATCTTTCAACAAATTGGGGGGCAAGGAAAATGGCTAAATTTATTGAAAAGAATCTCATTTGCAGGTATGGGATCCCATTTGCAAGAGCTTGCTAGGTTGAAAACCCAAAAAAGGGGGGCCTAGGCAAAAGTTAGAGTAGTCCGCTAGTTTTGAAAACCCAAAAGGGCAGGCCAGGCAACAATTAGGGCTAAGCGAGAAAAAATTGTCAATTAGAAAATCCAAAAGGGCTAGTTGGAGACAAGAGTGATCTTGTGTACGTTGGCTTTATATTTGGTTGTTCCCCAATTTAATAAAACAGAGTTAATATTAAAATTATTCTATGTGCATTGTTTTAAATATTTGACCAAATATGGATAAAACAAATAAACATAATAGTGAAAGGTGATGATAAATAATAAAAGGAAAAGATACATCTCTTATTATTGTTTTCATTATTTTTATATCCTAACAATATTCTTTCTAAAGAAATTGAAAAAATGTAAAATCTATGGTAGACGATAAGTGTACTGTACAGGCCAGCTTTGTTTCAGCTGATCTAAGAAGGCTTTAGTTAGACAAGGCATGTCCAAGTTAGGAGTAAACTCAAAACCTCGAGGCTCGGCTCCATACTGACGGTCAAGCCGGTGAGGATCATAGCAAGTACCTCGACGAAGAGCAACAAAAGGAACATACATCAAATATGTCTGAATGGTGATACAAGAAATCTTCCACCAAGGTACTAACCAATGAATGTTGACTACAGCGTGAGAGCAGATCCATTCAACCCAGTCAACATATGAAGAAGCATGATGAAGTAGTTTCCTAGCAGAATAATGTCGCAGCAGGTATCTGGTGAAATCCACGGATGGATTGTCAAGCAAGCAGAGGTGCTCTTGAAGCCAAATCTATAAGCATAAGAAAAGAATAAAAAAAGAGCCTGTTAGGTCAAAAATCAACAAGGGCGGCCTAAGCAAAAATTAGGGCGGTTAGCTAGTTCCGAAAATCCACAAGGGCGGTCTAGGTAAAAATTAGAACCAATATAAAAAAATTTTGAAAGTTAAAAAGTTGCAGTAAAAGTAAAAGTCACTATTATCATTATTGATTTATTATTATTATTATTATTAATACAATACTTTATTGGTTTATTATTGTTAAAAATAATAATAATAATAATAATAATAATGCAATATTTTCTTAAATGATACAATGATGGATCACTAAGAAGGAGGAGGCATATCACTCATTTGGAATTCATCCGATGGAAAGTACTTAAGTCCCTATTCTCTTGAAATTCAGTCTTTCAGCAATCATCATCTCAATCAGAGAAAGGATCTCATGATCATCAGTTTGGGGCCTCCTAGAAGATGAAGCGCCAGGATCTCTCATTCCCTGAAACCTGTAATCTCAAAAATTTTGCTCTGACTGATGATACAATCTTTCGAGAAAGGCCACCTATTGGCGGTTAGCAGCTAATTCCTCTTGCAATTTCTTATTTTTCTCCTCAAGCATCCACTATGAGTTAAAAAAGAAAAGGGTAATAGCATACATAATCATGCATACATATAGCATAAATCATCATGGAATAGGATGGCCTACCAGGTAACTCAAATCAGTGCCTTGTAGATGAGATGGTATTTTTAGTTAGTAAGAAGGAGCTAATGGAGGGGCGGCAGACGAAGGTCCAACCTCATAACCAAATGAGCTGGTAACCTACAAAAATAATCAAAATAGTTAAAACAAGTTGAAGAAGAAGCAATTGCAATGACCAAATGATAAAAGTTTACATGAGAGGTGCTAGCCCTAAGATGAGGGATGGACCCTCTTCCCTCTCCATCGTACTCCTCTTCATCACTATCCTCATCTTCCTCAGGAATTCCCTGAGCACCAATAGGAGATACGTCAAAGTTCAAAAGTCGTACACAAATAAATTGGACATATGACGCACTCGGTGGACAAAGATAGGTCTCAACATCATAACCATTTTGAGCTAACTACCATGCATTCTCCAGCATTGATGTAATATTTAAAGTATACACTAGGTAGTCCATGGGGATCCTCCATCGCTCGGGACCAAGAAACCACTCATACACCCTCTCCCCGAGGAACCAGCCACTGGACACGGGACCAGCAATGATTCGGCGGGTATGCTGGTAAGGCAGTACAACATTCATGGAAGGAGTCTAGTGTGTCAGCTCTGTAGTGTACTACCAAGCCAAATCGATCTACAAGATGACAAAAAGGTAGGTAAAGTTTTTATATAAAATTTAAAGAATGCTAACATTATTTTACCTGGGCCTAGGTTAGGCAACTTAAGTGATAGCGCTGGGTATGCACATGGTGAGAGCTAGGAACTACTGCGTGATCAGACAACCAAAGATTTAACATGGGATACCCGACTCTCTCTTGAAAAATGTCAGACACCCTCACAAGATTGTGCTCATATGCCCATACCTGCAATAACAATGAGAATCAAATTCATACAAGTATATGAATGAAATTGACAATGATGGGAGAGAGTACCTCGATAATCACCATAAAACCAATAAAAGATTTCTTATTCCTACAAATCTTGTCTAAGAAATTATAGAGACAGTGTGAGCAGGGATTTTTTCCCCCACTCCAGGTGGAATGATTCTTGCGACTTTGGCACTGTTTAGGCTCGGGGCCTTAGAGAACACGGACCTAAGTCCGGAGAAAATGGAGTCACCACCCGGACGGGCTGGGAAAAAGAAAGGAGTGGATGACTCGATTCCTAAGGAATCTCCAACCCCCTAATGGGTTAGGAAAGTTGGGTACGTGTGGGGAAGGTAAGAAATGGCCCAGCACCCCCACAACGCCCGGTTCATTGAAACCGGCCTCCTTTACAAGTCTTAATATTATAAAATTCTTAAATATAACAACATTATCCATATTATACACAATAATTAAAATAAAGCATCGTTATATTAAAAGAATCAAAGTAATGTCCAAACAAAATAAATAAATGGACACCCATCCGAAGATGGAAACATGCCTTTACATAATCCATGCCTAAATAGGACACCCACCGAAAGGTAGAAACATGTCCTTTACATTGGTTCTAAAATAGAAAAACAATTTAAATTACATGATATTTAACTAATGAGGTACCCACCGAGTGCAAACATACCTCTTACAACATTTGGAAATCTAAATAAATCGATAAAAGGAAATAACCATTCATCATAAATAAATCATTCATCAAAGGTATTAAATATCAATAGCAAGTAAACATCCATCCATTATAAATTAAATAAACCAAACATTGAACTTAAATAAATTAAAGCATATAAAATAAATCAAAACATAATCAAATATAAAATTGAATAAGGCAAATAAAGATTCAAATTAGGGCTACTGTTTCTATTTAAGATTCTTTATTTCATGTGTTTAGGGTTTTGGAATTTATGGGTTCAAGTTACTGTAAATTTTAAAAGAATTGAAATGGAGCAAAGTTTTAGAATTTAAGAGGTTGATAAAGTTCTTTGATTAACCAAATTAGTGTTTGAGAAGTGAAATCATGAAACTAGGGTTTGGACACTTTAAAACATTTAGATTTATTATTTGCGATTACTGAATTAGGGTTTTAGAATTTTAGAATTAGGGTTTCGGAGAATGCATTAGATTTTAGAATTTGAAAATCAATTGATAATTTTATGAAACTTTATGAAAATAAACAAAGTGATTTAAGGTTTATAGAAACAAAAAAGATATATTTTTAGGGTTTTTGGAAAGAAACAGAATTCAATTTAAGGTTTTGAAAAATTGGAAAGCAAATTAGGGTTTTGAGATTTTGAAGAAAAAAAAATAACAACTTTAAGACTTTTGAATGAATTAAGGTTTTTAAGTTTTAGAAAAGGTAAATTAATGTTCTAGGGTTTTTTTTTAATCAAAGTAAATAGAAACAATAATTTTTATTGAGTGATGAAGCTACTGTAAATTAATGAAACAAATAAAGAAATTCATATATTCGTTTGTTGGTTCTACCAAAAATTTCTTCTTGGAAGAACAAGAACAAAGACAAACTTTGCTGCCTTTGATGAATTGTTTGCTTATTCTTGCTCCTCTCAAAAAGTTCGATTGATTCAAAGTATTCCTCCTCAATTTCGGTCTCAATTTCTCTTCCAAATTTTCGTCCCAATTTCCCCTCCTTTTTTCCTCCTCAGTTTCAGTCTCAATTTCTCTTCCAAATTTCCGTCCCTTTTTGTGTTGTTTTTGGTCTTATTTATAGAAGAATTTTTTTTTAATTCTAGTTACTCAAGAAATATAACATTAATTAGGAAAAGGAAACCGAAACCTAATTGTATTTGGTTTCAAAAAAATTTGCGTCGAAAAAATTTTTCTAGCGAAAAAAAACTACTGCGAAAAAATTGAGCTGGCAAAAAAGCTGCCGCAGGGCGAAATTAGCCTGCGGGCCATTTCGCCGCAGCTCTTTGGCGACGATTTTTTTCGTCGTCGATTTTTCCGTCGCTGATTTTTATTTTTATTTTTATTAATAAAAAATAGATACTAAAGCAAATATTATTTAATTAAGATAACAAAAATTGTTTTGGACTAATTAAAATATATTGGACAACACAAAAATTATTTTGGACTAATTAAAATATATTGGACCGGACTGGGTCAAAAATTTAGGGCCTACAGACAGACAAGGTCAGCTTCACCCCAGCTGTAAAGTGGCACCATGACCATATTAGCAAGGGCCCTCAATATCGATAAATGATGGCGGATTCGGTATTGCATAAAATAGTTGACCTAAGAAGATATATCAAAAATCCCCGAGCATATTGCTCGGCTATTTCTCTACGAAACTGTCCATCATAGCTCATCCAATAACTCTGAATCGGCTCATTTTTTATCTTAAAGGGCCCTTTTAGTGACTGTTCCATACCAATTAATTGTTGAATTTTCTCGTGTGTCAGGATATCATTGGTAAGAGGGACCGGAAGGCCATAGTACCGGATACCAGTTATGGCTGCAAAATTGACTGGGCCAATAGTCATCTCTCCCATAGGTAGGTGAAAAGTATGGTTCGTGTCCATCCACCGCTCTGACAATACTTGAACTACAATCCTGTCTATCGGACGCTCCTCGGATGGCAATTGCAGAATGAAGCTTTCAAAACCGTATTCTCGAACAATCCATTTTACCTGAGAAGGTGCTACGTCATACCATTACAGGGCTGTATAGACACACCCTCCGCCCCGGACAACACAACGATCATGCTAACACCAAACCAACTAGGCCAACACGAGATAAGTATATTATCTCACTATTATTACTATTTCATAGCTTAATATTACTCATTACTTTCTATTTAAATTTATTTATTTTTATTAATAGTCCATTAGTTAATTTACTTTTAATAAATAATAAAAAAAAACCCCTAATTTTTTCATCTTAATTAATTTTATAATATATTATTAATAACTCAATTGTAGCTAAAATAAAAAAATAATAAAATTATTTGAAAAGTAAAATAAAATAAAATAAAATGATGAGTACATATTTGTGCTATTAAAATATTAAATTGTAGTGTTACCTCAGTCCTTTGACTTCAACTGCAATGAAGTGGCATTCCAGCTAGTAGATCGACAGTTTCATTTTCATTTCATCGAATAAATCCTAGCAACTCAGCATTGGATCGGGGCCCAGACCTCGAAGCATGTACTCTCTCCATTTTTATTTATTATTACTATCAACTCTCTGAAATGTATATAAGCATAAATAACGGAAAGATGAAGAGAATGGCAAGGATGGCACGGTTTATATAGAAAATGGATGGAGGAAAAACAAAAAAATTAATAGTAAATCTGTGAACCAAAAAAAAAAAAAGAAAAAAAGAGCCAAAATCACTGTTGGTAAATAGTTAATGAATAGTTATAAACAGTGTTTAAATAGTATTTAAATAGTAAATTCAATAACTCAATTTAATTATTCAGCTATTTGCGTGTCTAAAAATATTTTTGCACTCTTAAATATTTTTCCACGCAGGGGGTAAGAGAGTACGGATATGGTAAAAAATAGCTAAATTTCTTACAATTTTTTTTTATTATTCTACTAACTATAATTATTTTTTTCAGATAACCCAAATTATTTTTGAGTCCAGAACTCACCACAGATCTAGAACCCAAATTATTTTTAAGTCTATAACTCATCTCGGGTTCAAAACCCAAATTATTTTTTAGCCCAGAACTCACCTCGGGTACAGAATTCAAATTATTTTTGAGTCCATAACTCACCTTGGGTCCATAATCCAAATTATATTTTAGTCCAAAACTCACCTCGGATCAAGAACCTAAATTATTTTTTAGTTTAGAACTCACCTCGGGTCTAGAACCCAATCTTTTTTAGTTCAGAACTCACCTCGGGTCCAGAATTCAAATTATTTTCAAGCCCATCACTTGCCATGAGTTCAGAATCCAAATTATTTTCGAGTCCAGAACTCACCTCGAATTTAGAACCCAAATTATTTTCGAGTTCAGAACTTGCCTCAGGTCCAGAACCCAAATTATTTTTGAGTCCAGAACTCACCTCGAGTCCAAAATTCAAATTATTTTTGAGTCTAGAACTCGCCTCGGGTCCAGAATCCAAATCATTTTTCGAGTCCAAAACTCATCTCGGGTCCAGAATCCAAATCATTTTTCGAGTCCAAAACTCATCTCGGGTCCAGAATCCAAACTATTTTTTAATCAGAACTCAAACCAATCTCGAGTACGAAGTCCATTCTAACTCAAAAACCCGATAAAAAATCATATTATTTTTCACTCTCTTTTACTGTAGTCTCAAATCGTTCAACCAAGGGGCAAACTGTAGCCCCTTAATTTTTTACCAAGTCCAGTCCAAAGATTTTAAATAGTCCCAAATAATTTTTGTAGGATTTATTATTTATTTTAATTATATAATATTTATTCTATAAATTTTATTTTAATTATTTTCTTAAATATATATATAATATTTATTATTTATCAATTACTATTTATTTTAAATAATATAATATTTATTTTAATAATATTTATTATTTGTTTTTTAAATATATATTTATTATAATAAAATAACATTTATTATTTATTTTATCCATTTAAATAATAATATAATTAATTATAAATATTTTAAATATAATATTTTTAATAGTAAAAAAATAAAAATATATACATATAAAATAATAAAAATAAAAAATAAAAAATCAGACGGTCAAATCGGTGTGCGGCACGCGACGACAGGTAATTGGCCTGCAGCAGGCCAGTTCGCCTTAGGCCATGCTTGCTGCAAATTGCCAATCCTCGCAGATTCTAACGCGATGCAGCGTGCCTCACCAGCTTGCATATTTTTTTTCGGCCAAATCTTATTTTACTCAGGTTTAAAATTTTATTTCCTTAACCAATTAGTATTAGGTTTTTTATTTTTTTTTTCTTATAAATACCACATTAAAACAATTACAAAGGGACTTTTGGATTTTTAGACTTTTGAACTCTGGAGAATTTTTGGGACTTCGTGGAGGCAGAGACTTTTTTGGCAGAGGAGAATTCTAAACTTTGGCAATTTTTCAACAAGAAGATTTTTTAGCAAAAGACAACAATCAAGGCAGCCAACAAGTGGTGATTGTCTTGGTGATTAGCTACTCCAAAATTTTTATCTAATAATTTTGGTGGTGCCTTCAAACATAGGTATGTTTATCTAACTTTGTTCAATCAAAAAATCATTAGTCATTGATCAATTAAAATTGATGAATTATAACTCTCAAAACTCATGTAGTAATCCAATAATTATGAAAACCAACGGATAATATTTTTAATTTCTTTTGAAGACACAGTAGTCATCAATTAGTTTTTATTAAAAAAATATTATTACAGTAGCTATTTTGTTATTTTAATTATTGCAGTAGCTTAGTTTTTGTTAATCAAAATCATAATTCACTTAAAATTGTAAAACCCTAATAAATCTATTTTCCAAAATCTTCACAGTAGCCCTTCTCCTTTCAAAAATAAATATAATAGTGTTAGTTTTCTTAGAAATCCAAACCCTAGTTTAATTCAAACTTTAATCTATTTTGTTAAAACCTTAATCAATTCTTTTTCTTTATTTAATCATCACAGTAGCTTATTCTTTTCAAATATCTAAGTTTTAATCTTATTTTCATAAGTTTTTACCTTATTTACTCAAATCCTAAATTCTAATTTTAATCACACAGTAGCATAATTCTTTTAAAAAAAACATAAAAATAATATTAGTTCTTTAAAATTCCAAAACCCTAGCTTTTAAATATAAATTCCAAAACCCTAAATGTTATTTAAGAAATCCTAAGTTGATACATAAACCTAAACTTGCATCTTTATTTGCTTCATTATTAAGTGAATATTTATTTTGATTAGTGATTTATTTATATCTTCAATGAATTATTTATTTATGATGAATGATTGGTTGGTTTTTTTTTATTGATTTACTTTGGTTTCAAAATATTGTAAGAGGTATGTCTCCATGTTTTGGGTACCTCACGTATTGAGTATCATGTAATTTAATTTATGTTCTAGTTTTGGGATTAATATAAAAGACATGTTTCTACCTTTTGGTAGGTGTCCTATTTAGTTTTAGACATTGGACGATGTAAGGACATGTTTTATTCGGACCTTGCCATTATTTTTAATAAAGTATTTATTTATTCTATTGATTGCATGTAACACCCCTTCCCAGCCTACATGTGTAAGCCGAGTAGAGGTGCCACACTAACCTAATGTTGCTACCAATTTTACTTAGTCAAATTTTAGTTCCGGTTTTTATAGAAATTTGGCCAGAGGTTCGCCTAGAAATTGGGTCCCAAGTGTCGACAAAACTGGTTTTTCTGATTTTTGAAAACATTTTTACACAAACCAATGCGAACACAATCAGTCTCAATACACTCACAATGAATCCCCCTTATAACCTCAACTACAAACCTGCAAGAAGAATTCACACTTCTAGTACAAAATAAAGTAGAGGTTTATTATTATGACATACTACTAATGTACAGTATCACATAGTAATTCTCACTTTTACATATATATACATGTCACAACTAGTTAACTCAAAATGGAAACTAAGAGATCTACCCTAAGATACTGTGGGTCTGGTCGTCGCTTCCCAAGAGTTAGCTACTGCTCCGAACCTACGAGTCAAGGAAAACTTAACTCGCTGAGCAATGTTGCTCAGTGGGTACTTTACCAATGGAAATAAAAGTAAAGAGTATTTGTACAAGCAAGGCAATAAAATATATGAATGTTAAATACTATAAGCAATAAAATATAAAGCTCACTTCAATGAAATAAAAACGTACTTCCCGAAAAAGAATTTCAAGTTTTTCAAAAGATTTCAACTAAAATTGTAAAATATTCACAATTCAACTTATGCCATAAAATAGTTGTGTCATAGTTTGTAAATTTTTGCTCTACTGGTAAAAGCAGAACCACAGCGATAAGGCAGTGGCCCTCACCACTGTAACACAGGTGGCCCTCACCACCGATATCAAATCACAGGAATGGTCCTCACCATCCTGGTTATAACCAATGGCCCTCACCATTGAGTTTAGATCATAACAATTCAATCACAATATCAAGCAGTACTGCATAAGTTAGTATAGTGCACTATACCCTTATCTACCAAGTTCAACCACCAAGTATAGCTTAAGGGTTTAAAATTCAAATCCAAGATTTTCACAAATTTTCAAATGATTTGCACAACCCTTTTCATTTTTACCAAGTCATGCCATTTCGCCGTGTAATAACTCTGTGGCTAAAGGCCGTTTCATTTCCAAGTGTTTACCACCATTCCCAGTCATTTCAGCACACTTCAAATTACATTAGAATAATTCCCAAAAATGACTAAAAGAATAGTAACACGGTGCGTAAAATCGGCAACGTAAATGGCATGACCATATGAATAGTAAAATCTGGTTTTCGTCTAAATTTCAGTCAATTTCAGTCATGCATTTGACCAGGTAAATGATCTTATTTTTGGCTGAAATTTTACAGGAAACTTATTTCATATGTTGACTAATTTCATGTAAAATTTCATCGAAAACTTCCATCATTTTCTGCCTCAACCGGCTGCCCAAAGTTGGGTCCAGAATTGGCTCCCAAAGGGCACCAATTCGGCCCCCACTTGCATTTGGTGCAAAATTGTTTATTTTTTTGTTCTAAACCCATTTCAAAGCTTCCCTAATAATGTAATGAAGACTTAGACACTTCCATTTTAAAATAACTTGATTGTTTAAATCAATTTGGACTAAATGGAGTTCATAAACTCTTTACCAAAATCATTGAAAACATTAGATTTCATTTGAATTTAAACAACCCAATCATCACATGGATTCAAAAATACCATTCAACAATTGAATTCAAACTCAAACAACACATTTAGGCATCCATAGCAAAAGTTCCATAGATAAATTTTTGGCAAGAAAATGAAAGGAAAATTAATTCGTCCAAGGTAAAGTACCAAACCTTGTATTTTAATTTCCTTTTGCTTTCCCTTCTCTTTCAAGCTCTTCCTTCTCCTTATTTCCACCATTGCCTACAAAAATTTCACAACACCTCAACCATAAACCCTAGAAATTTAGAACATGCACTACCCTTCTATTTCTTTTCAAATTAAGTCCTAATCTAACCTTATTAAACCTTAGAAACCTTAATTCTTCCATTTAATTAATCAATATCATCACTACTTAAGTTTTCCCCAAATCCACCATAAGAACCCTAATTTTAATCTCTCAAATTACTCATTAAAGCCTGAAATTAGGATTAGAAATGAACTTACCTTAGTTTAGGACCTTGGATTCCACCAAAACCTTTGATAATAAACCTTAAAACTTGAAAATCACCACCTTTCTTCCTTCTCCTATGGCTTGGACGACCCTCCTTCTCAAGAGGGAGTTTTTGCTTTCTTCTTTCATGTGTTTTTGGTCCAAATGGCTGTCCAATTTGGCTAATAATGTGTTACGACAAATGCTTAATTCCAATTGGTCCACTTTAAGGAAAAATGGCCATTTTTCATTGGTACAATTGTCTCTCTCTTTTATTTATTTAAGGCCCAAGCCATTGGGCTTTCTTTTAATCATATTTTGGCCCCTCTTCTTCCCTTTGTTGTAATTTTATGATTTAGGTTGTGAAAAGACCAAAATATCCTTCGGCGATTGATTGTCTGTAACTTTTAAATCGTGTGGTTCCACGAAGTGAACCACATATTGTTTTGACCCTCTCGACCTCTACTTTCCATTTTTAAGGTCTATTTTAGGTTTCCAAGTCATTTTGAAAAATTACCAATAAGCCCTCGACTTTTCACAAAATTCCCTTTAGGTCCTTTCTTTGCTCGGGTTTTGCCCAGGCTCCGTTTCTCCCGACGATTGTTTCATATTCAACCCCTCGACATCCTCTACGCACTCATGTTTTTATTTCCTACTTTGGATTCATGTATAAATTTTAATTAATAATGACCAAAATACCCCTAGTCTACGTGTCTTCGTTTCTCTCTAACGGGGCGTTTCATAAGAAAGTCACAGTTCACAGTTTTTACCCGGTTTTTCTCTAGTTTCCATTTCATTACACTATCACATACATTATTAAGACTTTTCAGACTTGTCACCCATCGCCGTTAGTTACGCACGTTTAACCCCGGTCCTTTAATGAATTATAGCTTAACGGTCTAGGGTTAGCCGGATCTCTTTAGCATGCCTACTTTGTCAGCACGTGTGAATATTGTACACGTAATTACTGTACATACCTGCTATGGCCGGTCGTGACATTGCATGTAGCATGGATAATATTGTATTAATTAAGAATTTTATAATATTGAGACCTGAAAAGGATGTTGGTTCTAATGGATCGAGCGTTGTGGGGGTGCTGGGTCATTCTCTCCTTCCCCATACGTACCCAACTTTTTGAACCTATTAGGGGGTTGGGGATTCCTTAGGAATCAAGTCATCCACCCCTTTCTTTTTTCCGGCCCATCCTGGTGGCAACTCCATTTTCTCCATGCTTAGGCCCATGTTCTCTAAGGTCTCGAGCCTAACAGTGTCAAAGTCGCAAGAACCATTCTACGTGGGAGTGGGGGCAAAAATTGCCGCTCACATTGCCATGAACACACCCGTGTTGTTAGGCATGTCAAAGTTTCTGTGAGGCAGAATGAATGATATGAGAGTGTCACGCCCATGTCATTGGGCATGTCAATGCTTTTGTATGAGTACGTTAATGACACCGTCAGTAACATGCCTATGTTGTTGGGCGTGTCACTTGAGAATACTCTTTTCTTTGTTTTTTATTTGTAATTTACATTTAAATAATTTGATGCTGAGAATGCCTTAGAATGTGATATTAAATGGTTATATATGATTACATTTGGTATAGGCATTGAGAGAGAGTAGTTTGCCCAACCTTAGTGTTGAAGGGCAACTTAGAAGAGAAGGTTAGAGGAAGTTTCAAAGCTTGTTTTAGAGTATTTTCTAAGGTATATACAAACTTTGATAAATGGAATGTGATTGCATTACATATGGCCTAACACATTTTGGATGGAAAGTGTGTTAAGCTACTTTATATATTAAGTATTCATTAACATGGTGCTAAGACATGTGAATTGCTATGTATGCATTATTATGCATTGTGAAAAGCCATTGTTAATGGCTAAATTGAATGAAATGTGAACTCTGTGCAAAATATGAAAATGACCCAAAATATTTGGATAATGTGATTTGTTGTGTATACATTAAAGATATTGTGAAAAGCCATTGGCAATGGCTAGATTGCATAAAATGTGATACATTGTGATGATATGATATTGAAATGATGAAATGAAATGATGTAGACCCTTAATTTTTGACACAGTCCGGTCCAATATATTTTAGTTTGTCCAAAATAATTTTTATGGTATCTTGATTAATTTTAATATTTATTTTAGTAAAAAATGGTGAAATGAATTAAAAATAAAAAAAAATCGGCGATGGAAAAATCGGCGAAGAAAAAATCATCGCCGACGGAAATTCCTGCAAGCGAAATTGCCCGTAGGCTGGTTTCGCCAGTTGCGGCAGCTTTTTTGCCAGCGCAATTTTTCCTACGGCAATTTTTTTTGCCAACGCAATTTTTCCGCAGCAGTTTTTTCGCCAGCGAAATTTTTTGACGCAAATTTTTCGAAACTTAATACAATTAGGTTTCGGTTTCCTTTTCCTATTCAATATTGTATGCCGTGAGCAACTAGGAATAAACCATAAAAACTCCTATAAATAAGATCAATTACAACCAAAAAAAGGAGAGGAAAAAATCGGACAGAAAATTGGGAGAGTTTGAAACCAAAATTGAGTGGGAAAGCAGTGAAATTAAATCTGACTTTTTGAGAGACAAAGAAGAAAAAGCATTAACAATTGATTAAAGGTAGCAACTGCCTTTGTTTTTGTTCATCCAAGAAGAATTATTTTTGGAGAAACCATCAAAAGGAGGTATGTATTAATTGTTATATTTTTTTACAGTAGCTTAGATTATGAAATTGTGTCCTTCAAAATTAAAATCCCAGAACCTTAATTCCTTTTGTTCAAAGTTTAAAGACACTAATTCGTTGCTTTATTTTCCAAAAAGACTTAAAATTTTTATTTTTACTTCTTCAAAATCTTAAAACCCTAATTGAACATGTTTTTCAATAAAACCAAAATTTGATTCTATTTCTTACAACAAACCCTAAAAAAACCTTTTCTATTTGTATAAACCTTAAATCGTTGGTATACTTTCATAAAATTCTCAATTGTTTTTTCCAAATTCTAAAAAATCTAAACATCCACTGAAACCCTAATTTTAAAACACTAAATCCAAATGCAACTTTCAAACCTAAAATTGTAAAACCCTAACCCCTTTAAAACCTTAAACCCTAATTTTTTCTAAACTCTAATCCTTTAAGATTTTAAAAAGCATAAAAACACAAACATTTTAATTTCACATAGTAAACTTGAAACTATAAATTAAAAGTGTTTTAAAGAGTCCAAATTCTAGTTTCACGATTTTACATCATAAACCCTAGTTTGGTTAATCAAAGAGTCTTACCAACCTTTTAAAACATAAAATCCTCAATCTATTTTAATTCTCTTAAAGTCACAGTAGCCAAATTCCATTAATTCCAAAACCTTAAACACATGAAATAAAGAGCCCTAAATGGAAACAATAGCTATAATTGGGATTTTATTTGCCTTATTCAATTCTATATTTGATTATGCTTTGATTTATTTCTTATGCTTTAATTTATTTAAGTTCAATGCTTGGTTTATTTAATTTGTCATGGATGGACATTTACTTTCTATTGATGTTTAATACCTTTGATGAATGATTTATTTATGATGAATGATTATTTATTTTTATCAATTTATTTAGATTTCCAAATGTTGTAAGAGGTATGTTTCCAATTGGTGGGTACCTCATTAGTTAAATATCATGTAATTTAAATTGCTTTTAGATTTTAGAACCAATGTAAAGGACATGTTTCTACCTTTTGGTAGGTGTCCTATTTAGGCATGAGATGTAAGGACATGTTTCCATCTTCGGATGGGTTTCCATTTATTTGCTTTGTTTGGACATTGTTTTGATTTTTAATTGTTGACCTAGATTTAGGTCAATCTTGTTTTTGATCTTGGCAAACAAATTGAAGTGATCTAATGGCTTCAATGAGTGTTTATATGGCAGGAAAGCAACTTAGAATGAGCTGAAATGCAAAGAAATTTGAAGATTTCCTAAGTGCTGAAAATCTGTCTTTGAAGGGATGCGCGACCGCCCCAAGGCCTTGCGCGACCATCCAAGAACGCGCGACCGCCCCAAGGGGTTGCGCGACCATCCAAACTGTCTTGGTTTGACAGTAAGGTTCGCGGTGACAAGAACGGTGAATGACTCGACGCAAGACAATGCGCGACCGCCCAATGTGGCTTCGCGACCGCTACATTTATATAGCCGTTGGTGGGCTTCAACGGCTAGTTAAAGAATTAATAAGAAGATGCCATGTGTCAAGTAGCCGTTAGAGATTTGAATTGCGCGACCGCACCAGACTGCTGGGATGCCCGCACAAACAGATGCGCGACCGCCCCAAGGGGGTGCGCGACCATCCCAGGATGCGCGACCATCCAAAGGTGGTGCGCGACCATCCCAACAGTCTGACACAAAAATCCAAGAAGATTTTGTAGCTGTTGGAGTTTCACTTTTCTACCCACTTCACCAACGGGCAGAACTGGTTTGAGGCCTATAAATACCACCTCAAACAAGTCTTATAGCAAGAGAATAAATACTAATATTGTCCAAACTCTTGCAAGTTATTTACTTAAGCTTTCATCTATTTATCTCTTCATGCAAGGTTGAGTGTTAGCCATTAAAACACCAATTGTAAAGGTTGTGAGAGTGAGCCTGAGAAAAACTCTTGTAAAGGTTGTGAGAGTGAGCCTAGTAAAACTCTTGTAAGTGGTTTGAGTGTTAGCCTTAGTAAAACACTTGTCAAGTTAGGTGTGAGCTTGTAAAAACACCAAAGTTGGAAGTGAGCTTGTAAAACTTCAAGTATAGTGGAATACCCAATTGAGGTTGGGGAGTGGATGTAGGATTGTTGAATCCGAACCACTATAAATCTCTTGTGTTGATTTTTCTACTCTCTACTCAATCTTCTACATCTTCTACATTTCTTATTTGTTGAAGTTTTTCAATTTGCTATCATTTCTTGAAGAAACCAATTCACCCCCCCTCTTGGTTGCCATCTTGGGACAACAATTGGTATCAGAGCTTTGAAATTTCTTAAACTTAATTGTGAAATTTGATCCTCAAAGGCAACCACACCCACTAATACCTCTACATCAACTTTCTCTTCCAATTCCATGGCTCATTATTATGGAAACTCAAAATCCCTTGTTATACCTCACTTTGATTATTCATATTGGAAACACAAGATGTTTTTGCTCCTAGATAGTGAAGGAATAGAGCTTTGGGATTATGTTGAAAATGAGTGGAAGATTCCTACAAGAATGGTTGATGGTGTAGAAAAAGAGATTCCACGAAAAGAGTGGAATGAAGAACAAAGAAGAAGCAATGGGAGAGATAAAAAGGCTTCTTTCATTCTCCTAAGCTCATTGCCAAAGGAAGAATGTGGAAGAATTCTTGGATGCTCAAGTGCCTATAGTATTTGGAAGACCTTGGAGAATTATCATGAAGGTACTAATCAAGTAAAATTCATGAAGGCCCAAATGCTTATTCAAGAGTATGAACTCTTCAAAATGAAGTCCTTTGAAGATGTCACGGAGATGACCAATCGACTTCTTGCCATTGTCAATGATTTGAGAAAATTTGGCAAAGTATACTCTTTGGAAGACATAAATTGCAAAATCCTTAGAATTCTTACAAAGAAGGAATTTGAAGCAAGA
Source organism: Garcia nutans (assembly GCA_947685225.1). Taxonomy (NCBI): domain Eukaryota; kingdom Viridiplantae; phylum Streptophyta; class Magnoliopsida; order Malpighiales; family Euphorbiaceae; genus Garcia; species Garcia nutans. Next base: position 4,413,615 of record CANTUV010000003.1, on the reverse strand, counting down.
GTATCATCCATTGAGGAAGCACATGATTTGAGCAAGCTTCCAACGGATGTCCTCATTGGCAAATTACTCACACATGAGATGGCAATGGAAATGCAAGAAGAGCAAGAAGAAGAAGAAGAGCAAGCAATTGAAAATCTATGTCTCATGGCTATGGGAGATGATGAACACTCCAATGAGGTAGGTACCCAATCTTTAAACATGAATTTAAATTACAACAATATTGATGATGCTTTAGATGATAGTGATATAATTGAACATATGAACTTTAGAGTAGAAAAATATTTTTCTAAGATAAAACTTCATAAGGACAAATGCTCTAAAATAGAAGAGGATTTTGTATGTTTAAAAAATTCTACTTTAGAATTAAAAACCTCAAATGAACAAATATCTAAAAGCAAACATAGCTTAGAAAAGGTTATCAAGGAAAATCCCTTAATTGACAAGGGCAAATGGCATGAAGATGGAGGAGAATGAGTACTCCATCAAACCAAGTTCAAACAATGCTAAGAGTAAGGCAATTGGCATTGAAAAATTGGTAACAATTCTTGCCTTACAACATTTGAACTTTTATACTTTTAATTTTTACTTTACATGTTGTGTTTGACATTAAGGTTGAAAAATGATTTTATGGTTGACTAAATTATTTTTGTTACATTTTAAATTTGTTCATAATTAAGTCAATCACTTTCTTGAATTGTATTTAATTTTCTTTTTATATTCCTCTTGATTTGACTCCAACAAGAGAGGAGAAAACTTGAATATTTTGATAAAAATTGATCTCAATTGTTTCTAAGTTTTTTACTTCTTGAAGGGGAGATCATCAATTGAGGGGGAGTATAATCCAATCAATTGGTATCCTTAACATATTTTTCATTGATTTTGATATTTTCATTGATTGGTACTTTTATTTTTCCTAAGTATATGACTTAGATTTGTGTTAATTGTGAATTTTGTTTTTGGTGATTGACCATTGGCTTTGAATTCTATTATAAAGTCACACCAACAATGATTTTGATCTTGTCTTGTGTTTATATTTCCTTATTTCTTATATCATCTTTGAAGATTGCTTGATTGATCTTCATCTCTACCTCCTCTTTTTGAAATTTTGGCAAAGGGGGAGAGAATTTGATGAATTTGAGAATTTTCTTATGTTTTTCCATAATGGGAAGTATTGCCTATTTTTGTTGATTATTTGTATTTCAAATTCAATTTGATTGCCAAAATCAAAAGGGGGAGATTGTTGACCTAGATTTAGGTCAATCTTGTTTTTGATCTTGGCAAACAAATTGAAGTGATCTAATGGCTTCAATGAGTGTTTATATGGCAGGAAAGCAACTTAGAATGAGCTGAAATGCAAAGAAATTTGAAGATTTCCTAAGTGCTGAAAATCTGTCTTTGAAGGGATGCGCGACCGCCCCAAGGCCTTGCGCGACCATCCAAGAACGCGCGACCGCCCCAAGGGGTTGCGCGACCATCCAAACTGTCTTGGTTTGACAGTAAGGTTCGCGGTGACAAGAACGGTGAATGACTCGACGCAAGACAATGCGCGACCGCCCAATGTGGCTTCGCGACCGCTACATTTATATAGCCGTTGGTGGGCTTCAACGGCTAGTTAAAGAATTAATAAGAAGATGCCATGTGTCAAGTAGCCGTTAGAGATTTGAATTGCGCGACCGCACCAGACTGCTGGGATGCCCGCACAAACAGATGTGCGACCGCCCCAAGGGGGTGCGCGACCATCCCAGGATGCGCGACCATCCAAAGGTGGTGCGCGACCATCCCAACAGTCTGACACAAAAATCCAAGAAGATTTTGTAGCTGTTGGAGTTTCACTTTTCTACCCACTTCACCAACGGGCAGAACTGGTTTGAGGCCTATAAATACCACCTCAAACAAGTCTTATAGCAAGAGAATAAATACTAATATTGTCCAAACTCTTGCAAGTTATTTACTTAAGCTTTCATCTATTTATCTCTTCATGCAAGGTTGAGTGTTAGCCATTAAAACACCAATTGTAAAGGTTGTGAGAGTGAGCCTGAGAAAAACTCTTGTAAAGGTTGTGAGAGTGAGCCTAGTAAAACTCTTGTAAGTGGTTTGAGTGTTAGCCTTAGTAAAACACTTGTCAAGTTAGGTGTGAGCTTGTAAAAACACCAAAGTTGGAAGTGAGCTTGTAAAACTTCAAGTATAGTGGAATACCCAATTGAGGTTGGGGAGTGGATGTAGGATTGTTGAATCCGAACCACTATAAATCTCTTGTGTTGATTTTTCTACTCTCTACTCAATCTTCTACATCTTCTACATTTCTTATTTGTTGAAGTTTTTCAATTTGCTATCATTTCTTGAAGAAACCAATTCACCCCCCCTCTTGGTTGCCATCTTGGGACAACATTAATATATCGATGCTTTATTATTGTGTGTAATATGGATAATATTGTTATATTTAAGAATCTTATAATATTAAGACCTGTAAAGGAGGCGGGTTCCAATGAACCAGGCGTTGTGGGGGTGCTGGGCCATTTCTCACCTTCCCCACACGTACCCAACTTTCCGAACCCATTAAGGGGTTGGGGATTCCTTAGAAATCGAGTCATTCACCCCTTTCTTTTTCCTAGCCCATCCGGGTGGCGACTCCATTTTCTCCAGACTTAGGTCCATTTGCTCTAAGGCCCCAAGCCTAAACAGTGCCGAAGTCGTAAGAACCATTCCACAGGGAGTGGGGGCAAAAATCCCCGCTTACAGTGGCAACTCTGCTGGGGATAAGAGAAGTTGATTTTGTTGGTCTTTTTATTATTCTATTCTTTCTTATAATGATATTATCCATTGCATCAAATTAGATTGCATTGTGTGCGTGAGTTAGAACACCCGTGTTGTGTTAAGGGATACCATACTTTCACTCAAGGTATGGAGATCGTGCATGGCATAACCACTCATAGCCTCGTACCATTTGGTATATACTTGCTATGGGAACCTAAGCCTTTTTACCTAAAGACTAAAGCTCATGTAATTGGCCTAGTTACTTTCCTTAGGTTTTTACCCCAAATGCATGTTGTTTGACTATGGTTCATTTAACTTGGCTTAAATCATGGCTTATTTGGTTTGTTCTTTTTCTAATTTGACCTAAGTACGTTGTAAGCTCAAAATAAATTTTTCTTTAGAAAATCCAAAAGACCAAAGTATTTTCAAAATTTTTCAAGATGGTCTTTGGACATAAGACTTTTCTAAAAATAAATAAAAAATTCTTTGGCCCATGGCCCAAATACTAAACCCAAAATCCATTTTTCTAAAATCTTTTACAATGGGTTTAGAAACAAAACTATTTTCACCCAACCTTTTCTTACAAAGAGCTTGCAAAAATATTTATGTCAATTATGAAATACCAAAAATCAATTGTGGGCCTAGTTTACACTAAGAATAAATTAACCATGGGCTTGTTTTTGGCATGAATCATTAGTTACTTTTTCAAGTGAGAAATCTATTTATAATAAACCTCTTAATTTAGTTTTAATCCAATATAGCATAAAAGCTACTTTAGTTGGATGAATGGATTAAAATCTAATTAATTGGAATTATTATGAACTAATTTCCATTTTCGAAAATATAACTATTGGTTGAAACATCCGAGGTAATTATTTGAAAACAAGATGCCCCATGTTAGTATTTTGTTAACCATATACCTAGGAAAAGAGACTCGCCATTCATGTGTGGATGTTATAAGGTTGGAAGGAACGTCCTAATTGTCCTTGTTTGTTTATTGTTTGTGCATACATGCATACATGCATACATACATTTGCATCCCATATCATTGATCCTTTCCGGCTCATAGACCTGATGTATAGTAATTCAAGAGCATACAATGACACCACCTACAACATTTCAAGGATGGATGCAAACCAGCTAAGGGACATAGTTGATGAAGTTGTCAAAGCTAGGATGACCGAGCTACTAGATCAATTGGTTGAAATTATGAGGACCCAGTTGATTCAAATTCTGGAGATCATCAACAATGCTAATGAGACATCTCCCATTGACATAAGAAGGAAAGGAAAGGCAGCATCCATGGAGAACATATTCATTAATAGAGATCGAATGAGAAATGAGGGATCAATCCCTATTCTACAAGGTCAGCCAAACCATATGCTGTCTAATTGGGGTAATAAGAGCTGCTACTACCCCAATGAACAAAATCAAAAGAAAAGAAGAGGTGTTGAGGAAAATGGCAGCAACTGAACCAACAAAGAGGCGTAATTTTTCAGATATGGGGAAGCCTTTGTCTTGGGTCTTCAACAAGCTACAAAAGAATGGGCTATTACAGCCATTGGCCCCTCGACCTTTGCCGAATCCTTTACCCCAAAAATTTAATACTAAAGTCTTTTGTGAATTTCATCAGACTCAAGGACATGAGACCAATAGATGTACTCGATTGAGGCATGAGATCCAAGATTTAATTGACAGTGGTGAGCTACCTGAGCCTAATAAGCCCAACACTAAGAATAAGCCTCTGCCTAAAATTGGAAGGGCGCCACTGCTTGCAACCCTCATGATGAGTTTTATCTTGTCATCTCATCATGATATGGATAGAGAAGCTGCTAAAGATGATATACTACTAAACAAGTTTGGATTAACTATGGATGATGAAGCCATGATCCTTAATGATGGAAAAAATCCTTGCCCTTGATATGTCTAAATGAATGGAGTATCTTTGACGCTAATTCAACAAACTTTCCTTAGCTTGAATGTTGCTTTTCAATTTTACTTTCTTTAATATTTTGGAACTATCGTGTTTTTCAAATTTAAATTTGTTTGAATAAATTACTTTCATCAAAATTTTTGTTGGTCTTTGTTCATTTTGGTGCTCAACCAATGAGGAATCTAGCTTAATAATTGATGAATTAATATATCTATGTATCATGATTCGAATGACTTTACTAGATAAGGGAATTGCTCTATAGCATTGAGTTATGTATGCTTACTTAGAGAGGGCTCCTGCATAATTACCTTTGTCTAGGTCTTAGTCAGTCTTAGAACATGCTTTGACAAACTTTCGAGGTGAAATTGCAACTCTGCTTATTTAAGGGAGAGATGATCTAGGCATTGTTTGGTTAGCCAACAACTAGTATCCACCTAATTAAATATCAATCCTTAGTTGTCCCTTTGAGCCTTCATAAAATTTTAGCTTTCTTTTCATTGGCTTACAAACCCCAATAACCTACCATGAGATGTTGTGATACTTTTGGCAAGTCTTATGATCACTAAGATAAAGAGGCAAGAAGATCAAAGAAAATGATTAGTCCAAATCATGAGGATAGGTGAAGTTCTCAAGACCATGAAGATAGTTGAAGTTCTCAAAACCATAAGGGTGGTTGAAGTTCTCAATACCATAAGGGTAGTTGAAGTCTTCCTAATATCTCCAATATATCAACATCAACATCAGAGTAACAAATGATTTATCCCTATTAAAGAAGATTTATGTTACTCCACTCATCCATTATTGGAAGCCCAAGTCAGTATGAATAAGACAACTCTCTTAGAGCTAGAACCAAACCAAAAACAAAAATGAGAGAAGAGAAGGAAAAAAAAAAGAAAAGAAAAAAAAGAGAAGAAAAGAAAAAGAAAAGAAAAAAAAGAAGAAAAAGAGAAAAGAAGAAAAAGAGAAAGAAAAGAAAAAAGATAAAACCTAAAAAGGCGGTTCAAAAAGCCAACTGAGTTCTCTTTTACCTAAGATAACAAAAGGCTTCCATTTGGTTTATAAGGATGATTTGACTTGAATTGGCCCAACTTACTAAAGAAAAAGGAGAAAGACCATTCAGTTCTTAAAAGCTCTGTACTGGACAGTCCTACAAGGAAGAAGGACAAAAATGATAAAATGCTCAAAGAAAGGGAGGAGTAAGTAAAATAAAAAGAAAGAAAGGGAGAAGAAGGAAAGAAATGAATTTGGGTACCAAACTTTATGCAAAGAAACAAAGATTGTCCTATCAAGATCCAGATTAATGCCAAGAAGATATAATGAATTTTGAGTCTAGAAAGATTGCTCCCAACTGTCTAAAGTTCCAACAAGAAATTTATAGTGTGAAGGTTTGTCCATTGTGTCACACTAGCTCCAATCTCAAAATGGCCTTCACTTAAACCTGTGTCCCTTATAGACCCCATTTCAAGCCGATCAAAGACCTGTTGATCTCTCTTGGTAAGTAGAGTCTATTAGTGGAGATAGTTTGGATAAGCATGCATATGAGATAGACAATATTTAAACTCAAATGAGACCTTTGGCCAAGTAATGTGTATGTGCTTATCTGAAGTGCAACGGTTCTTGCTTAAATAGAAATGATTCCCGAGTTTAGTTTGGTAACTAGGGTTGTCATGTTATAGATATGTTAATTTGGAAAAATCAAGCCCTGAGGTAATTGAAATTAATTTGGCAAAGCCAACATTTGATTTCAAAATTAAAAAAAAAATCAAAAAAGTGTTTTGTCATACAAAGCCTTCAAGTTAAGGGAAGTATATTGAACCTCACCGGCAAGGTTATAAAGAAGCTACCAACTGACATGCTGAAACATAGTTTGAAATAGATGCATCACTGACTCTGCAACTTGGGATCTCCACCACTCATGTTTTCAACATCTTGAAGATAAAAGCCACAAATGCAAAGCTTTCGATCATTCCAATGCAAGACTTGAATGAGCATCAAAAAGGAACTAATGAGAACACTTCTACTGATCTCCTCAGTCTGTGAGTCAATGGAATGACTGTAAGTATCATTCATGCATATCATGCATACATGAGCATATCACATCGCACTTTCTTGTCTTGTGTTGTCTATTCCATGTCAAAATGAACAGCAAACACCCTGCGAAGTAAAGAATCAAAAGAAGATAATGAATCAAGGGGTCATGGAAAGCCTATTCGCTTGTGGAAGCTCCAGTCATTTTGCAAAAGAAGAAATACGTGCTTGTGCGATGAACTAGATGGAAAAAACATCAATCAGAGTCCGCATAGAAAAATCATGGGTTTGAGCCTATACAGGGGGCAAAGTTTCTCCTTTTCAATTTTTTGAGTCTATATATAAAATGTTTTCAAACTTACTTACAAATATTTTGCCACGCAGGGGGGCAAGGACAGGGTATAAGGTCCAATTAAAAATAGCTGAACTTTTTGCAAAAAGGAAGAACAAAAGAATGAAACATTAGAACTCTCAAAAGAATGAAGATGCAAAAGACAAAAGATCAGTCCAGCTAAAAAAGCTAAAGTAAGGGTAAAGACCCAATCTCTAATGGATAAAGATCCAATTTTAGAAGGGTAAAGACCCAATCTCTAATGGATAAAGATCCATGTTCCAAGGGTAAAGACCCGATTTCCAATGGATAAAGATCGATGTTTCAAGGGTAAAGACCCAATTTTTAATGGATAAAGATCCATGTTTCAAGGGTAAAGACCCAATTTTTAATGGATAAAGATCCATGTTTCAAGGGTAAAGACCCGATTTCAAAAGGATAAAGATCCTTGTTTCAAGGGTAAAGACCCGATTTCAAATGGATAAAGATCCATGTTCCAAGGGTAAAGACCCAATTTTCAATGGATAAAGATCCATGTTTCAAGGGTATTTCTAATGGATAAAGATCCATGTTTCAAGGGTAAGGACCCGATCTCTAATGGATAAAGATTCATATTCCAAGGGTAAAGACCCGATTTCCAATGGATAAAGATCCATGTTTCAAGGGTAAAGACCCAATTTTTAATGGATAAAGATCCATGTTTCAAGGGTAAAGACCCAATTTTTAATGGATAAAGATCCATGTTTCAAGGGTAAAGACCCGATTTCAAAAGGATAAAGATCCTTGTTTCAAGGGTAAAGACCCGATTTCAAATGGATAAGGATCCATGTTCCAAGGGTAAAGACCCAATTTTCAATGGATAAAGATCCATGTTTCAAGGGTATTTCTAATGGATAAAGATCCATGTTTCAAGGGTAAGGACCCGATCTCTAATGGATAAAGATTCATATTCCAAGGGTAAAGACTCGATTTTCAATGGATAAAGATCCATGTTTCAAGGGTAAAGACCCGATTTCCAAAGGATAAAGATCCTTGTTTCAAGGGTAAAGACCCGATTTCAAATGGATAAAGATCCATATTTTAAGGGTAAAGACCCGATTTCCAATGGATAAAAGATTCATGTTTCACGGTTAAAGACTCAATCTCCAATGGATAAAGATCCATGTTCCTAGGTTAAAGACCTAATTTCTAATAGATAAAGATCTATTTTTGGTGGGTAAAGACCTACAATTCATAAAAATGAAATAACCAGTTATGCTAAAATTCTCAACTGATAAAAGGTCAGTAAAATTCAATCCAATCTCAGGTCCAAGTACCCAAATCAAATCAATCTCGGGTCCAAGTACTCATTCTCAGGTCCAAGTACGCAAATCAAATCAATCTCGGGTCCAAGTACCCAATCTCAGGTCCAAGTACCCAAATCAATTCAATCTCGGGTCCAAGTACCCAATTTTGGGTCCAAGTACACAAATTCAATCCAATCTTGGGTCCAAGTACCCAAATCAAATTCAATCTCAGGTCTAAGTACCCAAATCAAGTTCAGTCTCAAGTCCAAGTACCCAAAACAAATTCAAATAAACATCTCATCAAAAATTAAGTTTTGTTGCTTTTCACTCTCTAAAGTCTCAAATCGTTCAAGCAGGGGGCAAATTGCAGACCCTTAATTTTTGACCCAGTCCGGTCCAATATATTTTAGTTAGTCCAAAATAATTTTTATGGTATCCTGATTAATTTTAATATTTATTTTAGTAAAAAATGGTGAAATGAATAAAAAATAAAAAAAATCGGCGACGGAAAAATCGACGACAAAAAAAATCCTCGCCGAAAGTCAGCACGGGCCCGTGGGAATTTCGCCCGCAGGCCCGTTTGCGGCATCTTTTTTGCCATCATAAATTTTCTTGCGGCAATTTTTTTCGCAGCAGTTTTTTCGCCAGCGAAATTTTCCAACGCAAATTTTTCGAAACCTAGTACAATTAGGTTTCAGTTTCCTTTTCTTATTCAATATTGTATGCCGTGAGCAACTAGGAATAAACCATAAAAACTCCTATAAATAAGATCAATTACAACACAAAAATGGAGAGGAAAAAATCAGACAGAAAATTGGGAGAGTTTGAAACCGAAATTGAGTGGGAAAGCAGTGAAATTAAATCTGACTTTTTGAGAGACGAAGAAGAAAAAGCCATTAACAATTGATTAAAGGCAGCAACTGCCTTTGTTTTTGTTCATCCAAGAAGAATTATTTTTGGAGAAACCATCAAAAGGAGGTATGTATTAATTGTTATATATTTTTTTACAGTAGCTTAGATTATGAAATTGTGTCCTTCAAAATTAAAATCCCAGAACCTTAATTCCTTTTGTTCAAAGTTTAAAGAAATTAATTCGTTGCTTTATTTTCCAAAAAGACTTAAAATTGTTATTTTTACTTCTTCAAAATCTTAAAACCCTAATTGAACATGTTTTTCAAGAAAACCAAAATTTGATTCTGTTTAAAGAGTCCAAATTCTAGTTTCACTATTTTACATCAGAAACCCTAGTTTGGTTAATTAAAGAGTCTTACCAACCTTTTAAAACATAAAATCCTCAATCTATTTAATTCTCTTAAAGTCACAATAGCCAAATTCCATTAATTCCAAAACTTTAAACACATGAAATAAAGAGCCCTAAATGGAAACAATAGCTATAATTGGGATTTTATTTGCCTTATTCAATTCTATATTTGATTATGCTTTGATTTATTTCTTATGCTTTAATTTATTTAAGTTCAATGCTTGGTTTATTTAATTTGTCATGGGTGGATGTTTACTTTCTATTGATGTTTAATACCTTTGATGAATGATTTATTTATGATGAATGGTTATTTACTTTTATCAATTTATTTAGATTTCCAAATGTTGTTAGAGGCATGTTTCCACTTGGTGGGTACCTCATTAGTTAAATATCATGTAATTTAAGTTGCTTTTCTATTTTAGAACCAATGTAAAGGACATGTTTCTACCTTTCGGTAGGTTTCCTATTTAGGCATGAGATGTAAGGACATGTTTTCATCCTCAGATGGGTGTCCATTTATTTGCTTTGTTTGGACATTATTTTGATTTTTAATATATCGATGCTTTATTATTGTGTGTAATATGGATAATATTGTTATATTTAACAATCTTATAATATTAAGACCTGTAAAGGAGCCCGGTTCCAATGAACCGGGTGTTGTGGGGGTGCTGGGCCATTTCTCACCTTCCCCACACGTACCCAACTTTTTGAACCCATTAAGGGGTTGGGGATTCCTTAGGAATCGAGTCATCCACCCCTTTCTTTTTCCCAACCCGTTCGGGTGGCGACTCCATTTTCTCCGGACTTAGGTCCGTGCTCTCTAAGGCCCCAAGCCTAAACAGTGCCGAAGTCGCAAGAACCATTCCATCGGGAGTGGGGGCAAAAATCCCCGCTCACAAATGATATGGCATTGAAATGATGAAATGAAAGGATAATGCATTGAAATGATGATATGAAATGATTATATGATGATGTTGATAAAAATAAGATAAATGAGACAATGTTCCTAGCTTGATCATGAGAAAATGAGAAAGAGATTGATAATGGAAATATGCAACAATTGTGTGCCTAGTATGTTATTCAATTTTTAGAGTTCTATGTTTGGTGGCATGCCTATATTTGACTATGGGGCTAAAGGCTTGGCGTCACTGTGAAAATGTTTTTTAGGTGAAAATATCTGGTCATAAACCTCAGAAATTGGTCCTTGAAGCTTGGCTGGGTCAAAAGATTGGGTCAAAGCCCAGGTCTAGTTGGAATGTTACATTGATATTTTGCCTTTGGGGCTAGACACATGGTGTCATTATGGACCAAAATCGTAACTCTGAGAATTGAATGATGTATTAGTTGTTTGGGCCCATGCTTGTGTATGTATTGGTGTGAAATATCAAGTAATGAAAGCATATATCCAAAAGAGGTCTTGAATATCATGTGATGACATAACATATGAACAATCTGCATTGGCCTTGTTTTTGAATTTTATTATTATCAAAGTTTATACCACTAAGCTTCGGCTTAGAGCTATTGTAACTCATAGCAGGTGACAAGGGTGATCCGATAGAGCCGAAGAGTTCTATTAGACCAGATTAGGTCTAGGCTTGTGTTATTGGAGCTTGAAGTGTTTGTGCTACAACAAGATAAGTGCCACTTTGCCAGCATGTGCATATTTTATTTTACAGTATATTTTGACATTATGTATATTATATTATATTTTAGGAGTATATGTATATGCATTATAAAATACAAAGGATGTTTAAATAATTAAACAATTTGAGAACTTTGTGTATTTTCATATGTATACATATATTTTTGTACAAATGTTCTAAGTAATAAGGGAATATGGAAATTTTTATTAAACCAGATCGTGACATTTTTATACCATATATGCGTATCTTACATACTGGGAGTGTGTGTATTATATGTTTATAGGATATAAGGGTGTTACAATGATTCCTAAGTTTAGTACGATAACTAGGTTATCTTGTTATAGATATGTTAATTTATGAAAATCGAGTCCCGAGGTATAATGATACCAACTTTACAAAGCCAAAAGATGATTTTTATGATTTAAAAAAAAATCAAAGCCTTCAAGTTTAGAGAAGTGTGTTGAACTGTTAAACCTCAAAGGACATATTGGGCAAATGTGGCTAATGAAAGGATCATTTACAAGGTCAGGTCACGAAGAAATTGCCAACCAAATGGATGTCTCTCGTGTCTCTATCTTGCTGGGGCCCCATTACTCATACTCCGTACATCTACCAAATGGTCTGACCTTAATTTTGGCCCTAAGTTGGTACTGTCTTAATTAAAGAATGCCAAGATAAAATTCAATCCGATTTTAAAAGATGTGAACTTAATTTACAACTTTTAAATAAGTCGGTCCGATTTCAAAAGGCACAAATTGAACTGCAGAACCCTAAATTAAGTTTTTTAGGCCCAAATTAAAACTTTTTGGACAATAAATTAAAAAATAGAAGAGTCATTTAAGTCGGGGAGGCTCAAGTTGACTTAAGCCATTGGTCATGTCGACCTGGAGGGCCCAGGTCGACATGAGCATATCTTATGTTGATCTGGACAACCAGGTTGACATAGCCTTTACCCATGTCGACCTGGAACACCAGATCGATATGGTCTTGAATTATTTTAAGTTTTGGCCAGTTATTGGGTTTCCTAATTAAGCTACAATTCATTTTAAAGATGGATTAAAATTAGGTTTAGGATTTTATGGGGTTGGTTTTTCTTATAAATAATAATGCTTCATACTAAACCAGGGATCGGCAATTTTAGCAAGGAAAGCAACACTGAGCAACAAGAATCAACATTCATCAACACTTCAAAGGCAGTAATCACTGTCTTTGATCTTTACTCTGCCAAAAACAACTATTGGTGCAGGTAGTGACCTTGGAATCAACAATCCAATTTGGTGGAGCCTTCAAATGCAGGTTTCGTGTCTTAAATTTAATTTTCTTAAACATAAAGTAGCTAGGTTATCTTTTCATAATTTGATTTGTTTGCTTTAATTATCATATTGATCACAGAAATTTAATTGTTAACACCTTATTTGCAAACTTTATAAAATTATAAATCAATCCATTTTATCCATCCAGTAGCTTAAGGTTTGGTGTGAATAATTGGTATAAACCCTAATTCTTAAACCTAGTGTCCAAAATCTATAACTCCTTAAAACCCTAATCCCTTAGCCTCAGTTCCAGGGAAAACCCTAATATCTTAAAACCTAATGTCCAAGACCGCCATATGTGTCACGCCTATAATTCATTAAGGGAGTTAATGTTTGCTTATGGATTATACCTTTTTTGTGATTTCATTATAGTTAAGTCCTAATTTATTATTGTTTAATGATAATGTGCATTATTATGATTTATTTGCTTATGGATTGTAATTTCTTATTATTTGGGATTTTGAAATTGTAAAAGGCATGTTTCTACTCATAGGTGCCTTGTTTGTCTAATTTTTTTTTTGTATTTTAAATTATTTAAGGACTTTGGGATAGTTACAAGGGACATGTTTTCACCTTTTGGTTGATGTCCCATTTTATTTATTTACTTTTTCATCCTTTGAACATTGAACATTATTGTAAGGGCATATTTTCATCCTTGGATGGGTGCCCATTTTGTTTATTTTATCTCAATAATATGATGGATGTTTATGTCTTTATTTCTATTGCATGTAATATGGATAATATCATAATATTTAAGAATTTTATAATATCTAGACCTGAAAAGGAGGGCGTTTTCAATGAATTGGGCATTATGGGGGTGCTGGGCCACTTCTCACCTTCCCCATGTGTACCCAACTTTTTGAACCCAATAAAGGATTGGGGATTCCTCAAAATTTGAGTCATCCACCTCTTTTTTTTCTCAGCCCATCCAGGTGGTGACTCCATTTTCTCTGGGTCTAGGCTCGTGTTCTCTAAGGCCCTAAGCCTAATAGTGCTCAAGTCACAAGAACTATTCCACCGGGAGTGGGGTTAAAAATCTCCGCTTACAGATAGATATTATCATGATATATGAACATTTAATGATATGAAGTCCACAAATGCAATACAAAGTAATAAATATTACAACTCCACCAAAATAGCATTTTCAAGGGAGCTTCAACTCTAGCTATTATGGATTTTAGGTTGAGTATAAATCCTCAATTAAATAAATTAACTTAAATTAAAAAGAATAAAAGAAGTAAATATAATCATAATGGCCTCCATGGCTCAAAATATCAAGGAGGAATGAAAAGCGGTATAGAAAAGTCCCATATTTATAGAAGCCGGCCGGGGCCTTTATACTATATGTGTCGCGGACAGTCCACAAGCAATACAACCATCCACAGGTGACACAATCAGCTGTGTGGGTTGGTGCTAGCCGCATGTACGGGTAGGCCATGGTCGACAAAGATGGCTACACTGGGCACAGACAGGTTGATCTAGCATGTTGGTGTGGCTGGGCACAGCACCTCCGCACCAAGTGAGGATAGTCAGCTCCTAGCATGTAGCCAAATTTTAATTTAATTTTTTTAAGAGGGAAAAATATTTTAATGATTTTATAATTTAGATTCTCCTAATTTTTTGAATCAGGTGCAAAATTAGGGATTTACATAACATTCATTAGTTATTTTTGGGGATAGCAAAAGCATCTTACTTGTGATGAATCCTCAATCGTTTAATGGTATAACGGACATGTAGCACTGTTTAGCCAAATTATTTATCTTTCATGTGGTTAGGTATATAGTTATACTATTGTGGTAGGACCTTATAGACTAAGCCACCTTTAACCTTGTCATGTAAAAGACCATATACCTTGGCCTTAGGTTGTATACAGTATAATAATAAGACCTTATGCCATGATCATGAAATGTTTTTCATGCATGCATGCATGCATCCCATACATAAAACTTAGCCCCTTTGGACGTTAAACTCTAGGGCACCGCATGTAACACCCTTATACCCTATATACGTACAATACATACACCAGTATATGTGAAATATGCATATACGGAATAAAAATATCACAGATCGGTTTAATAAAATTTTTTTAACTTTTCAAATTTAAAATCATAAATACTTTAAAATGTATATTTAATAAGAAATAAATTATTATTATAAATCATAGGTGCTAAAATAAGCATTTTTCTTAAAAATTTTTGGGAAAAATTTGACAGAGTTTTATTTGTAATTTGGACATTTCAAAATTATCAACACAACACAACCTGTATAAAAATACTCCCAAGTAACCCAAAAATACATTTCATCCATCCTCCTCAATATCTTCACATTTTCTCAAAATATTTATACACTTCCATATATCTACATATCAAATTTTTTTTTTATAATTTATGATACATATTCATCAAAAACATATTATAATATACATAATATCACAAAATACGATAATATAAAATGTATACATGCTGCTGGCAGTGTTTCTGATCTTGATGTCACAAAATCAACTCTACTGGAAAACTCTCAAATCTAGACTCAACCGGATCTAGAAGAACTCTCTAGCTCAGTCGGATCTACCCTGTCACTTGCCGATGAATTTCAATCGTGCTAAGCCAAAAGCATAGCGGTATAAACTTTGATAGAAATAGAGCTAAAATGCAATGCAAATGCACAATGCATATAGATGTCATATCTCATATCAATTCATTATAACATATCTTTTGATTATTTCATAATTCACAATTCACATATAAGCAAACACATGCATGGACCCAAAGGATCTAATATGCTATTCAAAATCAAGAGTTACTGTTTTGGTCCATATTGACACCTGGTGTCTAGCTCGAAGGCAAGTGACGCCTAGCGTCTAACTCAAAGGCAAACATAGTGATGCCCAACTTCTAGCCCGAAGGTAAGTGACGTCCAACTTCTAGCCCCAAGGCAAATCATAGTGATGCCCAACATCTAGCCCAAAGGCAAATAATGAGGATAACCTCATAGCCATGCCGCCAAACACAGAACTCTGAAAATTGAATGACATATTAGGCACACAATTAATTCACATTTCTCATTACCAATCTCTTTCTTATTTTCTCATAAAAAAGCTAGGCACATTGCCTCAATTTTCTCATCTTTTCTCATTTTTCACAATTTAGCCATTATCAATAGCTTTCCACAATGCATTTAACACATATATGACATTACACATGTCATAGCACATTATTCATACATGTTCCATGTATTGAAAAATGTGTTAAGCCCTATGCAATACAAATATAATCAATTAATCCAAAGTTTGTACATACCTCAAAAGACAACCAAAAGCAAGCTTAAACTCCACCTCCAACTTACTCTTCCAACTTGCCCTTCAACACTTGGATGGGGAAAATCAACTCTCCTCAGTGCCAAAACCAATTGTGATCATAAATAATCATTTAGTACCATATTCTAAGGTATTTCCAATCTTAATCCATAATTAAACATCATCCAAGCAAAAATTCCAAAGTTAAGGCTAATCTCACTTTAACTTTGGAATACCATACTATGTCATTCAATTTGGTATTTTAAGTTTATATATATTATTAAAAACATATTTTAACACATTTAAATCAATTACATTACAAAAATACACACTTAGGACCAAAACCCTAAAATGGCATAACCTTCCCCCAATGCAGGTTTTCCATTCTAACTCAATTTATTTATCATTTCAAGCTTATATTCATCACTTTTAACACTAAACAACACACTTAAACTAATAAAATCAAACAATTTTACAACTTTGGAAAAATCACTTTTCCAAAACCCTAAATCACACTTCCATTCTCAAACTCCAATCAAATTCAACCAAATCCAATATTTGACTTTAAAATACTTGTTTATGCATCAAAACAACTCATTTGGAATTGATTTGCACAATTAAAAATTATGATTTAAAAATCCCAAAAATTACATAACCCTAAATTCTCTCTCTTCACCAATCCATACCCAAACTCTATCATCTCTTCAATCCAACCTTAAAATTGTTACTAATCACTTAAAATAATATCATACACACCAATTTCAATAATTAAATCACGCTACATCAAGAACCCAAAACTCACATATTCAAAATTTCCATGGAATTCAAAGAAAGGAGTTGGAAACTTACCAAATTTGGTGGAAATCACCAAAAATCAACTTTAAACTTGTTAAATCCTTCAATAAATTGAATATGGAAGAGAAAAAAAATCCTTGGCTATGTATCCATGGATATTTTAGCCTAGGAGGAAGAAGAAGAAGATGAAAAAAACTTTTGATTTTTTCTTTCCTTTCATCTTTTAATTTCAACCATATATGTATTATTTAATCTATTAATTAATTAATTAAAATTAAAAGTCTAAAAAACCATCTTCCATTCAAAAATAAATTATTTTTGAATTATTTTTAAAAGTTTCAATTTCCAAAGTATATTTATAAAAATTTCATTGGACTTTGACTTTTCCTTTAAAAAGTGTTGACGTTTTTGTTGACTTTTATATATTGTATATATTTTGCTTATATATCACATATATATTCCACTTTTCCATTTAAAAATCCTTCATTTTTAATTTAAAATTATTTATTTAATTTATCCAATTAAATTATAATTTATTTTATTCAATTTTCAAAAATTAAGAATTTTTCAAAAATAATTTTGGGATATTACAATTCTCTCCCCCTAAAAATAAATTATGTCCTCGAAATTACTTGTTATCAGCTCTGAAACAACTGGGGATACTGGCTCCGCATCACTTGCTCACTCTCCCATGTCACCTCCTCCGTGGCATGATTCCTCCAAAGGACTTTCACAAGCGGCACTTTTTTATTCCTTGACTCTTTCACTTCATGTGCCGAGATCGCCACTAGTTCTTCCTCATAAGTCAGATCCGGACTCATCTCAATGGACTCCACTAACAAGATATGAGATGGGTCTGACTTGTACCTCCGAAGCATGGAGACAAGCAAGAAATTATGAATCTAATCCAACTCAGACGGAAAATCCAGTCTATAAGCCATTGGACCAACTCTCTCCAGCACCTCATATGGTCCTATGAAATCAGGACTCAATTTTCCTTTGCGGCTGAATCTCAAAATCTTCTTCCATGGAGACACCTTTAGGAACACTTTATCTCCTACACCAAACTCTATATCTCTTCTCTTCAAATTTGTATAGGATTTTTGTCAGATGAAGCTGCTTTCAGATGACCCCGAATCACTTAACTTTCTCTTCTGTTTCCTTATCAAATCTGCACCGACCAATTTACCTTCTCCAACCTCATCCCAACACAATGGTGTCCTGCACTTCCTGCCATACAAGGCCTCATAAGGTGCCATCCCAATACTGGACTAATGATTATTGTTATAAGCGAACTCAATTAGTGGCAAAAATTTATCCTAGCTCTCAGTAAAATCAATGATACAGCTCCTCAATATATCGTCTAAAATTTGTATCACTCTCTCTGACTGCCCATCTGTTTGATGATTGAAAGCAGTCCTAAAATTTAACCAAGAACCCAAGGTATCCTGTAAACTCTTCTAAAATATTGAAGTAAACCGAGGATCTCGGTATGACACCAAAGAAACTGGGACTCCATGCAATCTCACTATCTCACTGATATACAGCTCAACCAACTTCTCAAGAGAATAATCCATACGAACTGGAAGAAAATGAGCTATCTTCATCATCCGATCAACTATCACCCAGATTGCATCATGCTTATTTTGGGTCAAAGGCAGTCCAGTCACAAAATCCATCATCACTCGCTTCCATTTCCACTATGGCACCGATAATGGCTGGAGCAACCCTGAAGGAACCTGGTGCTCAGCCTTCACTCTTTGGCAAGTGAGACATCTGGATACAAACTCTGCTATGTCCCTCTTCATACCTGACCACCAATAATGTTGCTTCAAATCTTGATACATCTTGGTACTACCAGGATGCAAAACATAGATTGACTGATGTGCTTCCTCTAAAATCATCCTCTTCAATCTTGAATCATCAGGAATACACAACCTATCTTTGTAACATATACTGCCATCATCTCTTCCATGTAAGTATCGACTCTCCCCCTTTTAGCAATCCAACACAATCTTCTAAATTTTCTCATCTGCCAATTGAGCTTCCCTAACCTGATTCGACAAAACTAGCCTCAACTGTAATTGAGCCATCAAAGCACCGTCAACACAAGACTCAAATATGGCATGCAACCCTCTCAACTCAACAAGCAACAAGAGCAAATAAGCAGTCAAAACTACCAAAGACTTTCAACTCAAGGCATCAGCAATAACATTTGCCTTGCTAGGATGATAATCAATCAAACAGTTGTAATCTTTAATCAACTCCAACCACCATCTTTGTTGAAGATTCAGCTCTCTCTGAACACCCAGGTACTTCAAACTCTTATGATCTATATAAATGAAACACTTCTCCCTATACAAATGATGTCACAAAATCTTCAAGGCAAAAACTATGGTTGCTAGCTCAAAATCATGAGTCAGGTAATTTATCTAATGAGGCTTCAACTGTCACGAGGCATAAGCAATGACTCTACCCTCCTGCATCAGAACGCAACCTAAACCACTATGTGAAGCATCAATGTATATCACATAAGGTTCACCTTCCACAGGCAGGGTAAGGACAGGAGCCTGAGTCAACATCTCCCTCGGCTACTCAAAACTCACCTGACACCGATCTGTCCACACAAATCTAACTCCCTTCCGAAGTTATCTGGTGAGTGGTGTAGCTATCATAGAAAACCCTTCACAAATTGATGATAATAGCCTACCAAACCTAGAAAACTTCAAACCTCTATCACAGTCTTCGATGGACTCCAATTTAAGATAGCCTTAACTTTACTCGGATTAACTTTAATACCCACTACTGAAACCACATGATTGAGAAAGTCACCTGATCGAGCCAGAACTCACATTTAGATAGGTTAGCATGCAACTGCTTCTTTTTCAGAGTTTATAATTCAATCCGCAAATGCCTATCATGATCCTCCTCATTACTAAAAAACATAAGGATATCATCAATGAGGACCACCACAAATTAATCTAAGTATGGTCTAACCCTATTCATCAAATCCATAAAAGTTGTCGGTGCATTCATTAGTGCAAAGGGCATCACCATAAACTCATAATGCCCATACCTCATGTGGAAAGTTGTCTTAGGTACATCTACATCTCTGACTCTCAACTGATTGTACCCTGATCTCAGATCAATCTTAGAGAACATTGTTGCTCCCTTCAACTGATCAAAGAGATCATCTATCTGAGGCAATGGATACTTGTTCTTGATTGTCACCATATTCAACTGTCTATAATCAATACATAATCTCAAGGTGCCATCCTTCTTCTTCAAAAATAACATAGACGCTCTCCACGAGGACACACTAGGGAAAATAAACCCTTTATCTAGCAACTCTTGCAACTGCACCTTTAACTCCCTCAACTCTGCAGGTGCCATCCGATAAGGGGTAATGGAGATGGGAGTGGTACTAGGCAATAAATCAATACCAAACTCAACCTCTCTCTCAGGAGGTACCCCTAGCAACTCATCAGGGAAAACATCTAGAAACTCAGTAATTGTGGGTATACTGTCAAGATGGGACCCCACTATTCTGCCATATACAACATGAGCAAGATAAGCCTCACATCCCTTCTGAACTCCTAGCTGAAATAGCTAAAATAAAATTGATGAAAGATGTCTCTGCTCACTAGATACCATCACATCCCTACCATCATGTGTTCTCAGGGTAAAATGTTTCTGCTGACAGTCTACCACAACCCCATGTCTGGATAACCAATCCATGCCCAGAATCAGACCATACTTCCTAAAAGGCATCTCAATCAGGTCACCGAGAAACTCCTCATCCTGAACTACAACCGGACTATCTCGGTTCACCCTGCTAACCACAACACTGTGCCCTAAAGAATTTGTCACCAAAACATCAAATCCTAGGGACACATAATGCAAATCACTCATAGGAAAGATGGATGAACTGATGTATGAATGAGTCAACCCAGGGTCTATCAATCGAAGAATTGAAGTACCAAATAAAGAAAAAGTACCAGCAATAACAACTGAAGCATCTCGCTGCCTCTACATCACATAGACCCACTGTGATGGCCCTTCCTCATTTGATCTACCCCAAGCTATAGAACTGGCTCTCTGACTAATCCCAGATCGACCACCTCTACCAAAACATTTGCCACTATGACCCCCTCTGACATTGGGTTTAGAAGCTACTGTATCTGTCTGTCTATCCCCGGTGGCTCTGGACAATCTCTGATAATGTAGTCTGGCAACCCACATCTAAAACACACTACTGATGCACCTATCCTCCAATAGAGACCTCCATGAACCTTACCATAATGAACAAAAGTAGGTGGAGCAAGCCTCTGAGTCACTGGGGTTGGAGCACTAGCCACTGAAATTATAGGTCTCTGTCTCTGTCTTTGCTATTGTATTGACCTGCTAGACTACCTCTGGCTCCTACTAAACCTTTGAAAGTATCCCTATCGGTCTCTCTTCACTGATAAAGACCTTGCCTCACTCTGGGTTCTCCTAGCTCTGGTCTCCTCAACCCTAGCAGCTGCTGCAAGACCCTATGCTCTCTCTACACTCCTGGTAGCTACAACCAACTGAGAAAAATTCTGATATCAAGAGCCTGCTATAATACACATAATAGAGGGTCTTAGCCCCTCCTCAAACCTTTAACATTAATCAATCTCATAAAAAATGATCCCTCCAGCATAATTACTCAACCATATAAACTCTATCTCATACTCCATCACTGTCCTGGTATCCTGCCTCAAACTCAGGAACTCCATCTTCTTTGCATCCTTATACACCCTCATATTATACTGTTGCTTGAATTTCAATAGGAAATCATCATAGGTTAGGACCGATGGATCATCCAGGGCATGTGAAACCGTCTTCCACTACTCATATGCATCCCTTTGCAAAAGAGATCTGGCATAATAAAACTTCTCCTCCGAAGTAGCCTGCAGCTGGATGAACACTCTCTAGACCCTGTCTAGCCACTGCTCTATTACAGCAGGG
This sequence comes from Garcia nutans, assembly GCA_947685225.1. Classification (NCBI taxonomy): domain Eukaryota; kingdom Viridiplantae; phylum Streptophyta; class Magnoliopsida; order Malpighiales; family Euphorbiaceae; genus Garcia; species Garcia nutans. The sequence goes on along the minus strand of CANTUV010000003.1, from coordinate 4,391,984 downwards.
TCTGTAGTACCAACAAAGTCCTTAGCACCAAATTTCCTCAGCTTATCATACTTCCTCTTCGGCAACTGAGACTGCGGTGGTGGTGGTTGCTAAACTGGAGCCTGCCTCAATAACTCCATCATATGTTGTACCTACCCCGATGAAATCTCATTATCTGCTGGTCTCTCTGGCACAGGAGCAGGTTCCTCTCTAGAAATTTTAGCTCTAGCTTTGTCTCTATCCTCACCAAGAGCTACACTCTCTACACTATCCTCTGCAGACATAGCAGAAATTGCCACATCAAAGATCAAAAACTGTCAGTGCCAATGCATATATCATAATTGAAAACCATATTTAAAATCTCAATTTTCTCTCTTTCTAACAACCCACCAAGGTTGAGAACCTCAAACCTAGGCTCTGATACAAAAATAAATATAAAATCCTTATACCCTATATATGTACAATATATACCCAGTTGTAGACCCTTAATTTTTGACCCCATCCAGTCCGATATTTTTTATAACAGTCCAAAATAATTTTTGTGGTATTTATTTTATTTATTATTTATAATATTTATCTTTATAATATTTAATATTTATTTTTAATGATAAAAATAAAAAAATATATAAAAAATAAAAAATCAGATGGATCGGCTAGTGACGTGCTGCGCTGCCGAGCGGCAAGAAAATTCATCGTAGGCCTGGACTTACGGCGAATTGGCAGGTCAATTGGCAAGAACCCAATTCACCGTGGGCTTAGACCTACGGCAAAATCAATGCTTGCCAATTTGCGCACATGCTAGCAAGCAGCCCCAGTCCACCTAGCCCGATCCTCGCAGCAATTTTTGCCAGCGCAGCCTCGCAAGCCCAGCAGCCCGAGTGTGCTGTCGATTTTTTGACCAAACCTTATTTCACACGGGTTTGTGATTTTTTTCCCAAACAGTTGGTATTTCCTTATTAAAATAGGATTAGGTCTTTTGTTTTCCTATAAATACTAGAATAAAACACACAGATTGGGGGAGGCAATTTGTTAAAGAAACTAGGGACTTGGAGAACGGCAACAAAAGAAAAGGGAGACAGAAAATCCTAGTAACAGAGGAGAATTTTGAATCTGAGACTCAAAAAGCTTAAACTTTTAAACCTTTGAACAATCAAACAAAAATCTAGCAACTCAAAATAAATCAAACACTGTCCAATTCAAGGCAGCAAGGTTCAGCCAGAAAATAAGCACTGAAGCAGGTAGCAGCTTGGTTCAATCTCTTCAATTTGGTGGAGCCTTCAAATGTAGGTAAATTGCTCTAAATTCAATTTATTAAATCATTAATCATCTTCATCTTTCAAGACATCATCACACTACCAAAGTTATTAAATTCTTCCTTTAATTTAATTTACACAGTAGCATAAATTAATTAATACAATACCTAAGGTTTTAATTCAAGTAAATAATATAACCATTCAAAATACAATTCTAATTTCTTAAACCCTAAGTTATTCAAACCCTAAATCTTAATTAATTCTGTTTTCAAACCTTCACATTAGTTTTTTTTATAATTCTATTCACTGAGTTATTTTAATCTTTTAATAATTAATTTGGCTTTCTATGTTTGTTTCACCTAAAAAATACTTAAGTAGTTATTATAGTCAATATTAAAATCACACTTAACTTTGATCACGGTAAAGTACCAAATCTTAAATTCAAAATCATAATCTGCAAAATCAAGGTTTCAAACCATAAAACCCTAATATCTTAATATCCAATGTGCTAAGTTTTGAAATCCAAAACCCTAGTTTCTAAGTTAAAAGGCCTAGTCTTGTTTTTCAAAAACCTTAAAAAAACCCTAATTTGGTAATTAAAGTTCTAAAACCCTAAATTTGTATCTTTATTTTCTTTATCTAAGTTAAGAGCATGTTTATTATATGTCTTGATTAATGGTTTATTTATATCTTTAATTTATATGTTTGATGAACAATTTATATACGATGAGTGATTGTTATTTTTATTAATTTGTTTTGGTTTCAAAAATTGTATGAGGTATGTTTCCATGTTTTGGATACGTCATGAGCATCATGTAATTTATTTTATTTTAATGTTTTTGGACCAATGTAAAGGACGTGTTTCCACCTTTTGTTGGGTGTCCTATTTAGTTTTAGACATGGACGATGTAAGGACATGTTTCCATCCTTGGATGGGTGTCCATTTATTTATTTTGTTAGAACATTGCTTTGATTTTAATATAATGATGCTTTGTTTTAATTATTGTATGTAGTATGGATAATATTGTTATATTTAAGAATTTAATAATATTAAGACCTGCAATGGAGGCCGGTTCCAATGAACCGGGCGTTGTGGGGGTACTAGGCTATTTCTCACCTTCCCCACAAGTACCCAACTTTTCGAATCCATTAGGGGCTTGGGGATTCCTTGGGAATTGAGTCATCCGCCCCTTTCTTTTTTTGGCCTGTCCGGGTGACGACTCCATTTTCTCCGAGCTTAGGCCCGTGTTATGTAAGGCCCCAAACCTAAACGGTGCCGAAGTCGTAAGAACCATTCCACCGGGAGTGGGGGCGAAAATCCCCGCTCACAGTGGCGACTCCACTGGGGATAAGAGAAGTTGATTCCGTTAGTCTTTATATTATTCTATTCATTCTTATCATGATATTATCCATTGCATCATATTAGATTGCATCGTATGTGTGAGTTAGGATGCCCGTGTTACCCGTGTTGTGTTATGTAAGTGATACCATACTTTCACTCAAGGTATGAAGATCGAGCATAGCATGACCACTCATAGCCTCTTACCTTTTGGTATATACTTGCTATAGGAACCTAAACCTTTCAATCCAAAGACTAAAGCTCATGTAATTGGCCTAGTTACTTTCCTTAGGTTTTTACTCCAAATGCTTGTTGTTTGACTATGATTAATTTATCTTGGCTTAAATCATGGCTTATTTGGTTTGTTCCTTTTCTAATATGGCCTAAGTACATTGTAAGCTCAAAATAAATTTTTCTTTAAAGTCCAAAAGACCAAAGCTATTTTCAACTTTTAAGATGGTCTTTGGACATAAAACTTTTCTAAAAAACAAGTTAAAAATTCTTTTCTCATGACCAAAATACAAAGCCCAAAATCTGTTTTTTTCTAAAATCTTTTTACAATGGGCTTAGAAACAAAATTATTTTCATAATCTTTTAAAAGAGCTTATGAATATTTAGGTCAATTATGAAATACCAAAAATCAATTGTGAGCCTAGTTTATACTAAGAATTATTAATCTTGGGCTTGTTTTGGCATGAATCATTAGTTACTTTTTCAAGTGAGAAATTTATTTATAATAGACCTCTTAATTTAGTTTTAATCCAATATAGCATAAAAATTACTTTAGTTGATTAGATGGATTAAAGCCTAATTAATGGGAATTATCATGAACTGATTTTCATTTTTGAAAATATAACTATTGGTTGAAAAGTCCGAGGGAAATATTCGAAAACAAGATACCCCATGTTGGTATTTTATTAACCATATACCTAGGAAAAGAGACTCACCATCCATGTGTGGAAGTTATAAGGTTGAAAGGGACGTTCTACTTATCTTTGTCTATTATTTATGCATACATATGCACACATACATTTACATCTCCTATCATTGATCCTCTCTGGCTCACAGCCCTGGATTATGACAGTTCAAAAGCTTACGACAATCTGACCTACGCCGAAGACGAAGAATCTAGCAATGACTCAATCTCTTTTTCACCAAAAGTAATGGAGCCCGAATAAATTCAAAGAATGGTGGACGATGCACTCAATGCTAAAATAGAAGAATTAAAGGGGGCCTAGCTGAGATCATGAAGAATCAAATGACTACAATGTTTGGGAATAATGCCGAAGCATCCGCAAGCACCAAGAAAGATAAGGGGAAGGCTAAAGTTGGTGAAGTGGTTTTTGATGATGATAAGGTGATCATTGATGATGATGACGATTGGGCTCAATACTTTCAAGATTCTCAAGACAAGAAGAAAGAGCCAAAGATTGTTGAAAGATTAGCTATGGAGAAAATTGAAACTTCAGATGTTGAAAAGATGATTGCGGACTTGGAAAGGAAATTTGAGAAGAAACTAAAAACCGAAGAGATGTCTGAGATAGACAAACTATTTGAACAAGATAAGGAGGTCCCTTATAAGTTCAAGATGCATTCCTTCACTATGTACAATGGTACTAGAAATCCTCATCTCCATGTGAAGTAGTACATCACTGCCATGCAATATGCCAGAGCTACTAAAGCTTAAACTCTAAGGTATTTCATGCTCTCATTGGACCTTGTTGTCCAAAATTGGTTTAACACCTTAGAGAAAAGTACTCAAAAAGATTGGGACATGTTGTACAAGGCTTTCACTAAGCAATATGGGTAAAATGTCGAGCTAGAAGTAACCTTGATGGAGGTGGAAACCATTAGGAAAAGACTAAATGAAAATTTTGTGGACTATGTGAAGAGATAGAGAAATAAGGATGCTTTGCTCAAGAAAAGACCTGATGAGTCAGATCAGATTAGGATGATTGTGAGAGGGGTGTTGCCTAGTCTTCGTGAAAAGATGTCTCATACACTCATCTGGGATTTCAAAGATCTTCTCCAAGCTGGTCTACAAATTAAAGAGTGGGAAAGGGAGAAGAACCGCTTTTCGACAAGAAGGAATGAGAAAGGGAACTACTAGTTAGGTAATCAAAGCACACAAAAAGAAGTTGATGTTAATGCAATTGGTCAAGGGAATAAAAGACAGTTCTTAGAGTTGGGAAAACATTTATCTTGGGTTTTCCACAAGCTACAAAAGAAAGGATTGTTTCAACTGTTGGCTCCTCGACCGCTACATAATCCTCTGCCACCAAATTTCAATGCCGAGGCCTTCTGTCAATTTCATCAAATGCAAGGGCATGAAATTGATAAATGTGCTCGTCTAAGACATGAGATCCAAGATTTGATTGACAGTGGTAAGCTACCCAAGCTGGATAAGCTCAATACCAAAAGCAATCCTCTGCCTAAGTTTAATAGAGTGCCACCACCAGCAACTTTCATGGTAGGAGGAGGATTGGAGGAAGATCTTATCTTATCCTCCTTTCAAGATGGGAATATTAAAGATGTGAAAGGATAAGAAGCTTAACTCAATAAACTTCCCTTGGCTTGTTTGTTTTCTTGTTTTATTTTCTTTATTTGGTGATTTATGGAATAGTTATATTTTTTAAAATTAAGATTGTTTGAATAAATTACTTTCATCAAAATTTTTGTTGGTCTTTGTTCATTTTGGTGATCAACCAATGAGGAATCTAGCTTGATGATTCATGAATTAATATATTTATGAATCATTACTTGAATGAATTTACTAGGTGTGGGCTCCTGCATTGAGTTGTGTATGCTTACTTAGAGAGGGCTTCTGCATACGTACCTTTGTCTAGGTCCTAGTCAGTCTTAGAACATGCTTTGACAAATTTTTGAAGAAAAATTGAACTCTGCTTATTTAAGGGAGAGATTATCTAGGCATTGTTTGGTTAGCCAACAACTAGTATTCACCCAATTAAATATCAATCCCTAGTTGTCCCTTTGAGCCTTCATAGAATTTTAGCTTTCTTTTCATTGTCTTACAAACCCCAACAACCTACCCTGAACAGTTGTGATGCTTTTGACAAGTCTTATGATCGCTAAGGTGAAGAGGCAAGAAGATCAAAGAATGGAATGCATAGCCAAAATCGTAAGGATAGTTGATGTTCTCAAAACCATAAGGGTAGTTAAAGTTCACCTAATATCTCCAATCTATCAAGATAACATCAGAGAAATAAATAATTTATTCCTAGTAAAGAAGATTTATGTCACTCCACTCATCCATTATTAGAAACCCAAGTTGGTACAAACAAGATGAAAAAAAAAAGAAAAGAAGAAAAGAAAAAGAAAGGAAAAGAAAAAAAAAGAAGAAGAAAAGAAAAAGAAAATAAAATAAAACCCAAAATGGTTCAGAAAGCCAACCAAGTTCTCTTTTACCTAAAGGAGTAAAAGACTTCCATAAGGACAATTTGACTTGAATTGGTCCAACTAAACCAAAAATTCAATCAAAATTAGAGAGATAGAAGAAAGGTCACCCAGTTCTTAAAAGTCATGTACTTGGCAATCCTACAGAAAAGAAGAACAAAATGATAAAATGCTCAAAGAAAAGAAGGAGTAAGATAAGAAAGAGAAAGAAAAGGGAAAAGAAGAAAGAAAAGGAATGTGGGTATCATACTTTTTATAAGAGAAAAGACAGTCCCAATCAAGATTCAGATTAACGTTAAAAATAAAGAAGAATATTCAAAGCTCTATCTTATTCCAGCTTCCAACTGTCTGAATAAGAAATTTGTAGTGTGAGGGTTTGTCCATTGTGTCACATCAGCTTTAATTTCAAAATGGCTTTCATCTAACCCGTGTCCCTTAGAGACCCCATTTCAAGCCTATTAAAGACCTTGTGATCTCTCTTGGTAGGTAGAGTCTATTAGTGGAGATAGTTTGAATAAGCATTGTTATGTTATAGATATGTTAATTTGGAAAATCAAGTCCTGAGATAAATTGACATTAATTTGGCAAAGCCAACATTTGATTTCAAAATAAAAATTCAAAATTGAAAATTCAAAAAAAAAATTTACAAAGCCTTCTGTAGACCCTTAATTTTTGACCCAGTCCGGTCCAATATATTTTAATTAGTCCAAAATAATTTTTGTGTTGTCCAATATATTTTAATTAGTCTAAAATAATATTTGTGTTATCTTAATTAAATAATATTGATTTTAGTATTTATTTTTTATTTTTTAAAAAAATTAATATAATAAAAATAAAAATAATAAAGAAATAAATAAAAATAAAAACAAAAATCGGCGACGAAAAAATTCATCGCCGAAAAGTTTTGGACGAAATGGCCTTAGGCCATTTCGCCCGTAGGAAAATCCTGCGGGCGAAGTGGCCTCTGGCCGCTCAGCTCGCAAATTTCCACGGCAATCCTTCGCAGATGCCCACAATAATGTTTTAGCCAGCAAAATATTTTTCTTCGTAATTTTTTCCGAAACCAAATTCTATTTGGTTTCAGTTTCCTTTTCCTAATTAATGATAATTTCCTTAAGAAACTAAAATTAATCATCTAAATTTCCTATAAATAAGACTAAAAACAACACAGAAAGGGAGGAAAAACTTTGGACTGAGGAATTTTTGAAAGGAGATCGGACTTTAAAACTTTTTGGCAGTGAAAACAATCGAAGTTTTTTAGAGGAGAATATGCAAACAAGCAATCAATCCATCAAAGGCAACCATCTTGCCTTTGTTCTTGTTCATCCAAGAAGCAATTTTTGGTGGAACCAACAAACGAAGGTATGAATATATAATCTCTTTTTTCTTTACAGTAGCTTGAATCATTAAATTATTATTTTTTATTCTAAAAACCTTAGAGCCCTAATTTACTTCTTCTAAAGCTTAGAACTTTAAATTGTCTTTTCTATTTTCAAAAGCCCTAAAATTACTATTATGTTTCTTCTAAAACTTAAGAACCCTAATCTATTTCTACAAAATCTTAAAACCCTAATCTACTTTCCAACTTTCCAACTTTCCAAAACCTTAAATCGTTTTATTAATTCCCTAAAACCCTAATCTGCTTTGTAATTTTTCAAAACCTTAAAACCCTAAATTTACCTTACAGCTTCTAAAAATCACATAAAGCTTTATAAAACTATAAATTGATTTCTGAAACTCCAAAATCAAATATATTTTATGAAACACTAAAAACCCTAGTCTAACTTCAAAACCAAGAAAGTAACCCCAAACTAGCTAATCTAAACCCTAAGTTTTCTTAAACCCTAACTCCCTTAAAACCTTAAAACCCTAATTTTCCTAAACCCTAACCTTAAAACCTTAAAACCTTATAAACCTAAATATTAAAATTCAACACAGTAAGCCTAAAAACAATAATCCAGTAGCTAATAAGCATAAACCTAATATTTTAAAGTATCCAAAACCTTAATTTCATGATTTTACCTCTCAAACCCTAATTTGGTTAATCAAAGACTATTATCAATCTCTTAAATTATAAAACCTTTACCCATTTCAATACCCTTAAATTACAGTAGCCTAAACCAATAAATTTAAAACCCTAAATATTAATTAAAGAACTTTAAATGAGAAACAGTAACCCTAATTTGTATCTTTACTTGCTTTATTTTTAGATTTAATTATGTAGTCTATTATGTGATTTAGTGGTTGATTTATTTATGTTTAATGCTTGATTTATTTAATTATCGTGGATGGATGATTACTTTCTATTTTGATTGATGTTTAATATCCTTAATGAATGATTTATTTATGATTATTTACTTTTTATTTTCAAATGTTGTAAGAGGTATGTTTCCACTTTGTGGGTACCTCATTAATTAAGTTCTATGTAATTTAAATTGCTTTTATATTTTGGACCAATATAAAGGACATGTTTCTACCTTTCGGTGGGTGTCCTATTAGTTTAGACATGGATTATGTAAGGGCATGTTTCCATCTTCGGATGGGTGTCCATTTATTTATTTTGCTTGGACATTGCTTTGATTTTAATATAATGATGCTTTCTTTCAATTATTGCCTGTAATATGGATAATATTATTATATTTAAGAATTGTATAATATTAAGACCTGTAAAGGAGGCCGGTTCCAATGAACCGGGCGTTGTGGAGGTGTTGGGCCATTTCTCACCTTCCCCACACGTACCCAACTTTTCGAACCCATTAGGGCATTGGGGATTCCTTAGGAATCGAGTCAACCACCCCTTTCTTTTTTCCCGGCCAATCCGAGTGACGACTCCATTTTCTCCGAACATAGGTCCGTGTTCTCTAAGGTCCTGAGACTAAACAGTGCCGAAGTCGCAAGAACCATTCCACCTGGAGTGGGGGCAAAAATCTCGGCTCACAGTGGTGACTCCACTGGAGATAAGAGAAGTTGATTCCGTTGGTCTTTATATTATTATATTCTTTCTTATAATGAAATTATCCATTGCATCATATTAGATTGCATCGTGTGCATGAGTTAGGATGCCCGTGTTACCCGTGTTGTGTTATGTGAGGGATACCATACTTTCACTCAAGGTATGGAGATCGAGCATGGCATAACCACTCATAGCCTCATACCATTTGGTATATACTTGCTATGGGAACTTAAGCCTTTTAACCCAAAGACTAAAGCTCATGTAATTGGCCTAGTTACTTTCCTTAGGTCTTATCCCAAATGCATGTTGTTTGACTATGGTTAGTTTATCTTAGTCTAAATCATGCCTTATTTGGTTTGTTCTTTTTCTAATATGACCTAAGTACATTGTAAGCTCAAAATAAAATTTTCTTTAAAGTCCAAAAGACCAAAGCTATTTTCAAAACTTTTCAAGATGGTCTTTTGACATAAAACTTTTCTAAAAATAAATCAAAAATTCTTTTGCTCATGACCCAAATACTAAGCCCATTTTTCTAAAATCTTTTTACAATGGGCTTAGAAACAAAATTATTTTCATCCAACCTTTTCTTACAAAGAGCTTGAAAATTATTTAGGTCAATAACGAAATACCAAAAATCAATTGTGAGCCTAGTTTATACTAAGAATAAATTAACCATGGGCTTGTTTTTGGCATGAATCATTAGTTACGTTTTCAAGTGAGAAATCTATCTATAATAGACCTCTTAATTTAGTTTTAATCCAATAGTTGGTTGAATGGATTAAAACCTAATTAATGGGAATTATTATGAATTGATTTCCATTTTTGAAAATATAACTATTGGTTGAAACGTCCGAGGGAAATATTCGAAAACAAGGTACCCCATGTTGGTATTTTGTTAACCATATACCTAGGAAAAGAGACTCGCCATTCGTGTATGGGTGTTATAAGGTTGGAAGGAACGTTCTAATTGTCCTTGTTTGTTGTTTGTGCATACATGCATACATTTGCATCTCACATCATTGATCCTCTCTGGCTCACAGCCCTGGATTACGATAATTCAAAAGCTTGCAACAATCTGACCTACGCCGAAGACGAAGTATCCAGCAACAACTCAATCACTTGCTCACCAAAAATAATGGATCCCAAAAAAATTCAAAGAATGGTGGAAGATGCCCTCAATGCCAAGATGGAAGAAATAAAAGAGGCCCTACCTGAGACCATAAAGAACCAATTGACTACAATCTTAGAAAATCATGCCGAAACATCTGCTAGCACTAAGAAGTCGAAGGATAAAGGGAAGACTAAAGTCGATGAAGTGGTTTTCAATGATGAGAAGATGATCATTGATGATGATGATGATTGGGCTCAATACTACCAAGATTATCAAGACAAGAAGAAATAACCGAAGATTGTTGAAAGATCAACTATGGAGAAGACTGAAACTTCTGATGTTAAAAAGATGATTGCTGATTTAGAAAAGAAATTTGAGAAGAAACTGAAAACCGAGGAAATGTCCAAAGTTGACAAATTATTTGTGCTAAATGAAGAAGTTCCATATAAATTCAAGATGCCATCCTTTGCAAAGTTCGATGGAACCGGAAATCCTCATATCCATGTGAAGCAGTATATCACTACTATGCAATTTGCCCGAGCTACTAAGGCTCAAACTCTAAGGTACTTTATGCTCTCATTGGACCTTGTTGTCCAAAATTGGTTCAATACCTTAGATGATGGAATGCAAAAGAGTTGGGATTTGCTATACAAGGCCTTCATCCAGCAATATGGATATAATGTCGAGATGGAAGTTTCCTTAATGGAAGTGGAGTCCACTAGGCAAAGGTCGAATGAGAATTTTGTTGATTATGTGAAGAGATGGAGAAACAAGGCCGCTTTGCTCAAGAAGAGGCCCGATGAATCCGATCAAATAAGGATGATTATGAGAGGGGTGTTGCCTAGTCTACGTGAAAGGATGTCTCATACACTCATCTATGATTTCAAAGATCTCCACCAAGCTGGTTTGCAAATTGAAGAATGGGAGAGAGAGAAGAACCATTTTTCAATAAGGAACGAGAAAGGAAACTATCAGTCTAGTAGCCAAAGCATGCAAAAGGCAGTCGGTGTTACGCTACTAACCAAGGAACAAGGAGACAGTTTTTGAAATTGGGGAAATCAATGTCTTGGTTTCTCAATAAACTTCAAAGAAAGGGATTGGTACAACCCTTAAATCCTCACCCTTTGCCTAACCCTCTCCCACCTAATTTCGACACTAAAGCATTTTGTCAGTTGCATCAAATGCAAGGGCATGACACGGATAGATGTGTGAGGTTGAGACATGAGATCCAAAATCTAATTGAGAGTGGGAAGCTACCCGAGCCCAACAAGCCAAACACCAAAGACAACCCATTACCAAAGTTCAATAGGGTACCACCACCGGCAACTTTCATGATTGGAGGGGGTTTGCATGAAGATTTTGTCATGTCTTCTTTCCAAGATGTGGGTAGAGAAGCAACCAAAGAAGAAGAAGTATTTGGTGAAATTAAACAAGCTATGATGGGTAAAGAAGTAGCAATTTGTGTTGTCAATAGGTTTTGGGATTCAAGCGATAGTGATGATGATCTTGTATCCAAGAAGGGGGAATGGACTTGGTCTGAGCCCGAAGAGGATGAAGTAAGGAACACTAGATCCGGTAAGCCTTATGCAAGGCCACAACCTAAGGAGGCAGAAACTAATAAGGGAAAGGAAGTTGAAGTAGGAAATAAAGAAGAGGAAGATGATGCTGTGCTCAATCAATTGAAAAGGACCCAAGTAAGTGTTAGCATTTGGGACTTATTAGCTACTTCTAAAAAGCACCGAGAAACTATGGCCAAAGCCTTAGCTAGCATGCCAATTTCTATCTCCACAACACCAGATGAGCTGATCAACTTCATAAAAATTGGAGGAGTAATGAAATGTGAAGAGGTTCAAGAGAAGAGTGAAGTTAATATGGGAGTAGTTTCTTTTTCAGATGCGGACTTACCGGAGGAGGGGAGAGATCACATCCGCCCTCTCTTTATCAAAATAGAAGTTAAAGGGAAGAGGACTCCATGTGTAATGGTCGATGATGGGTCCGTCATAAATGTTTGTCCATTTAATATATTGCCAAAGCTAGCCATGTCAACAAGGGATCTAAATCCGACCGAGGTAACCATTCGGGCTTATGACAACACTAAGAGACAAGGCCGAAGGAACTTTTAAAGCTGCTGTCAAGGTTGGTCTAATTGAATCTATTGTTGAATTTGTTGTTTTGGACATACCTGTTACCTTTGCCTTACTCTTAGGATGACCATGGTTTCATCCTCTGGGTGGAGTTCCTTCCACCCTTCATCAAAAGATCAAGTTCCCTAACGGAGATGAAACAGTGGTCATCGAAGCTGAAGATAATGAGATTGTTAATGCTCTAATGATTGAAAGGCCTCTCAATGGTTTCCAAGTAACTGCAATTTTTGATGATGAAGTAGTGGACTCCAAAGTCTTGAATATGACGAAGAGTATGAACTACCTTCCCGGAGCTGGTCTTGGAAAGGGTAAAGCCGGTTTGACAAAGTTGCCAAATTTTAAAACTCAAACTTCCAAGAATGGGTTAGGATATGATGAAGCCAACAATGTCCAGCCAAAGAAGAATGAGAAGATGAGCTTACCACCACTTGAAGAAATCTTTGCCAAAGCTCCAGATATGGGACCACTCCAAGGAAAGCTCGAGCCAATCATGTTCATGGGAAAGTTGATCCCGAGTTTTGAAATTTTTGCAGATGTTGCCGAGCTAGTGGAGCAAGTAAAGAAAGAGCTCACCCTGCCAGCCAACAAGGAGTCCAATTCAAAAGAAAAAAAGGAAGCTGTCTTGAAAGCTGAGAAGACTCAAGAGGAGATTGCTGCCCTGGTTGAAGAAAAGTTTGAAGACATCCTGCCTTTTGATTTTGAGAATAATGATTTTAATTTTCATTTTAATTTGTCTGCTTTGTATGAGGATGACGATGTTTCTTTTTCAAAATGAATGTAATAAAGTCTGATTTTTGCATACTTGTGTGATGTTTCTCCTGATGGTTGCATACATTCAAATATCAGTTACATGAGCATCTTTAATATTAATTCTGTTAACACACAATCATTAAATTTGGGAACAACCAAAAATCCTAAAAATATTAGCATAGCATCCGACCTTACTCCTGGTGAGAGAGAGAGAGAGAGATTTGAAAAAAATATTCAAAAAATATGAAGAAGTGTTTGCTTGGTCTTATGAGGATATGCCTTGTATAGATCGAGACATAGCCGAACATCTTATTCCTACTTACACTCACATGAAACCTGTCAAACAAAAGCTTAGGCGATTAAGACCTGAGTGGGCTGAATTGGTTAAAGAAGAGGACACTAAACAAATACAAGTAAAGTTCCTTGAAGTAATAGAATATCCAGATTAGCTAGCCAACATAGTACCTGTGCCAAAGAAAGATGGAAGAATAAGGGTCTGTGTGGATTATAGAGATTTAAACAAGGCTTCCCCTAAAGATGATTTTCCTTTACCCCATATAGATGTTCTCATTGATAGTGCAGATGTTTGTAAATGGATTTTCTGGATACAACCAAGTGTTAATGGCCAAATAGGATAAAGCCAAAACTACTTTCATTACTACATGGGGTATATTTTGTTATAGGTTGATGCCGTTCGGCTTAAAAAATGCTGGAGCAACCTATCAACGGATGGCCATAACACTGTTTCATGACATGATGCACAAAGAAGTTGAAGTATATGTTGATGATATGATGGTAAAATCGGATACAAGGGAACAACATTTCCAAAACTTAGAATTATTCTTCGATGGAGCTTTGAAATACAAGCTAAGATTAAACCCAAAGAAGTGTGTGTTCGTGGTTACCTCAGGAAAATTATTGGGACATGTGATTGGTCCGAATTGTATTGAGATTGATCCTGACAAAGTTAAAGCAATCAGGGATATGCTAGCCCCGAATAATTCATTGGTAAATTACAATACATTAGCAGATTTATAGCAAAGCTCACAATAATTTGTGAGCCTATCTTCAAATTGCTTAAAAAGAATCAGCCGGTCATATGGAATGAAGAGTGTCAAAAGGCCTTTGAGCGAATAAAAGAATATTTGTTGAATCCACCTGTTTTAAAACCACCTAAACCCAACAAACCTCTATTACTATACTTAGCAGTAGAAGAAGAGTCAATAGGAGCCATGCTAGCCCAAGCAGATGAGTCAGGGATTGAGCATGCAGTCTACTACTTGAGTAGAAAGCTCCTACTTTATGAAATTAAGTATAATATAATTGAAAAGACCTGTATAGCCGTGGTTTGGTCTTCTAAGAAGTTGCAGCATTACTTTTAATCTTATAGTGTGCAAGCAATTTCCAGGTTGGATCCAATGAAATACTTAAGGGAGACACCCTCTTTAATTAGAAAGTATGGTCGATGGTTGATAATATTAGAAGAATTTGAGATTGAATATGTAACCAGGAAAACGATCAAAGGTAGAGCAGTGGCAGAATTCCTGGCCCAACAACCATTACCAGAGAGCGAAGAGGTAATCTTGGAATTTTCGGATGAACATTTAAAGGCAATTGAAGTACAAGGGTGGAAAATGTATTTTGATGGAGCAGTAAACAGGAAAGGAGCAAGTTTGGGAGTTATACTAGAATCACCCGAAGGGGAGCTTATCCCTTTAGCCAAAAAATTGAAATTTAGGGCAACCAACAATATGGTGGAGTATGAAGCTTGTATTTTTGGTTTGGAAACCCTAATGGTTATGAAGGTGGATAAGGTGGAAGTTTTTGGCGATTCATTGCTAGTAGTATCCCAAGTAAATGGAGAGTGGGAGTTGAAAGAGGAAAAATTAAAACCATACCACCATTACTTGACCATGATGAAGAAGAACTTTAAGGAGTGTAGGTTTGTACACCTATCAAGAGAACAAAATCAGATGGCTGATGCCCTAGCCACATTGGCTTCGGTATGGGAAAATCCTGTGAGTTTATTCCTTAAGCCTCTGATTTTGACCAGTTCATCAACTCCTTGCTATGAATATGAGACAATCTTTGATGCGTGGTATGATACTATAAGGCAATTTTTGGAGGAAAGAGAATACCCACCGGGGGCAACAAAGAAAGAAAGAAGAGCCATAAGGCGGTGGTCATTGCAATACATTACATTCCATGGAGAGTTATATCAAAGATGGCCTGATGGGGTGCATTTAAGATTTTTAAGAAAGCCTAAAGTGGAGCGTATCATGTCAGAAATACATGCGGGAAGTTGCGGTCCGCACATGAGTGGTTTGGCCCTAGTTAAGAAGATTATTCGACAAGGTTACTACTAGTTGACCATGGAGAAGGATTGTATTGAGTTTGTAAAGAAGTGCCAACAATGTTAGATGTATGTTAACTTGAATCATATGCCTCCTGAAGAATTGCATTCTATGCTTCACCCTGGCCATTTGCCACTTGGGGTATCGACATTATAAGAAAGATACATTCGACAGCCTCAAACGGTCACTGTTTCATTGTGGTAGCAGTAGATTATTTTCAAAATGGGTCAAAGAGAAAACCTTTAACAAACTGGGTGCAAGTAAAATGGCTAGATTTATTGAAAAGAACCTCATTTGCAGATACGGGGTCCCGTACAGTGTGATATCAGACAACGGGGTACAGTTTCAAGGAGCAGTTAAGGATTTATTCTCAAAGTACCAAATCCATCATCACCATTCCTCTCCTTATAGACCAAAGGCTAATGGTGCAATAGAAGCAACAAACAAGACAATTAAGCAAATTCTGTCCAAGATGACCAAGACTTACAGGGATTGGTCAGAGATGCTTCCTTTCGCTTTATAGGGATATAGAACAAGTATGCGAACACCTACTGGAATGGCACCGTTCTCTTTAGTTTACGGGATGGAAGCAGTGTTGCCAATTGAAATAGAGATCAAGTCATTGAGAGTAGTCTTGGAAGCCAAACCGCCTGAAATGGAATGGATAGCAAGCAGATACACACACAGTTAGCTTTGCTAGAGGAGAGAAGGTTAAAGGCACTGTATAATCACTAATTGTATCAAAAGAAGATAGGTCGGGCCTACAATAGAAGGGTTAAGATCAGAAAACTCATAGTCAGGGATTTGGTGTTGAAGCAATGTAAGCCTAATGTATCTGATCCTAGAGGGAATTTTAGGCCTAGCTAGGAAGGGCCATATGTCGTTAAACAAGTCATGAACAAAGGTATGGTGAAGCTATCAGACATGGATGGGAACGAGTTTAGTGAGTCAGTGAACATCGACAGGTTGAAGAGGTTTTATGTATAAAATAAAAAAAAATAAGAAAGAGAGAGCTCACTAGGTTGAAAACCCAAAAGGGCGGCCTAGGCAAAAGTTAGAGCAGTCCACTAGTTTCGAAAACCTGAAAGGGCGGGCTAGGCGACAATTAGGGCTAAAAGAGAGAAAATCGTCAATTAGAAAACCCGAAAGGGCTAGTTGGCAACAGGAGTAATCTTGTGTATGCTAGCTTTATGTTTGGTTGTTCCCCAATTTAATAAAATAGAATCAATGTTAAAATTGTTCTATGTACATTGTTATAAGTATTTGACCAGATATGGATGAAATAAATAAACACAATAGCAAAAGTTGATGACAAATTATAAAAAGGAAAAGAAATGTCTCTTTTTATTACTTTAATTATTTTTTCATCCTAGCAATACACTTTTTGAATTGACAAATGTAAAATCCATGGCAGACGATAAGTGTAACACGCAGGCCAGCTTTGCCTCAGTCAATCCAAGTAGGCTTCAGTCAAGCAAGGCATATCTAAGTCGGGAGTAAAGTCAGAATCGCAAGTCTCAGCTCCGTACTTACTGCCAAGTCGGCGAGAATCATAGTATGTACCTTGACGAAGAGCAGCATGGGGAACATACATCAAGTATGTCTGCATGGTGATACAAGAAATCTTCCACCAAGGTACCAACCAACGGATGTTGACTTCAGTGCGTGAGTGGATCCAGTCAACCAGTCGGCATATGAAGAAGCAGGATGGAGTAACTTCCTGGTGGAATGATGTCATTGCAGATATCTGACAAAATCCATGGATGGAGTATCAAGCAAGCAAAGATGCTCCTGAAGCCAAATCTGTGAGGAAAGAATTAAATTAAATTAAAAAAAAAAGAGAGAGTCCGCTAAGTTGAAAACCCGCAAGGGCAGTTTAGGCAAAAATTTGGACAGCTCGCTAGCTCTGAAAACCCACATGGGCAGACTAGGCAAAAATTAGAGCAATATAAAAAAATATATGTAAAAGAGGTCCGCTAAGTTGAAAACCCGCAAGGGCAGCTTAGGCAAAAATTAGGACAGCTCGCTAGTTCCGAAAACCCACATGGGCGGACTAGGCAAAAATTAGAGCAATAAAGAAGAAGAAAGAGAAAACCTAAATTGAAAACAGAAAAGGTCAGTTTAGGTAATTACCTGAAGTAGCAACGAACTCCCAGTCAGTCTCTTTGACAATCCTGACTTAAGTTGGACTAACTTAAGTTGGTCTAATCCAACTAAAGTCTCGGCTAAGATCACAGGTACCGGTGATAAGCCTCCTTCCATTTGGTCCATAATATCCAATACTCGTGGATCAATATCGCCGTCAGAAGAAACAAACAAGAATTGGCCAAGTAAGCAAAGACAGAACATGCACCGCCATCCTTAGTAGGAGCCAAATAAGAGAGACAAAAATCAATCAAGAGAGCAAGTTGAATTTTCTCACCTCTCATTAACTGATGAACTTTGAATTTTGGAATTTGAAATAACTTCTGCATCTTCTGTTGAGTCTTGGAAATTAGTATGGGTAACGCCATTTGTTGATTATTTGGATATCCAAGGATGGCCTCAAATTCTTCAATCAAGGGACATATTTCAAAGCCATTAATTTTAAATGTCCTAGAATCCACATTCAAAAAGGAAGCCATGGCATGTAAAAAGGAGTGGTCCAATTTAACATTTTGAAAACACTTTAAAATATCAAGTTTTGACCACGAAATTTGCTTCCAGTGAATGGCATCCATATTCTTAAATAGAATTTTTATCTTCTTTAAATAAAGTTTGGTCATGGTTGATGAATGAAGGAAAATCAAACTTATTAAAGGGAGTTTTTTACATTGAAATGGAAAGTCTTTTGGCTTCTATATGAAATTATGGCATAAAAGGTAATTTATATAGAGGAAACAAGCTTTTCCAAAGTTGATAAGGAAAAGGTGATGGGAAAAGGGCGAGACCATGTTACATGAGGAAAAGAATTAGGGACAAAATCCTTTACCGTGTTGCATTTGGTTTTAGCAAAGTGATGCGGCTGTGAATTGTGAAAAGGAAATTGTGATTCAATGTTTATGATGTGATAAAAAAAAGTATAATAATTGTGGTGCAATAATAATAAAAAAAAGTTACAGTAAAGGCATAAACTATGTATCATTATTTTTATACTTATTATACAATGTTCATACAATTGATACAATATTTATACACCACTAAGAAGGTGGTGGTAGGTCATCAAATAAAGCCCTGAAAAAATCATCGCCTGTTGGAGGAGGAGGCAAATTACTCGTATTGAGTTCATCCAAAGCAGGAGCACTAAAATCCCTATTACCTTGGAGTTCCGATCTATCACGGTCCTCATTAGAAGTGGACGAAAGGATCTCATGGTCATCAGTTTGGGGGCCTCTAGATGAAGAAGCACCTGGATCCCTCATCCCCCGAAATAGAAAGTCTCAAAAATTTTATTCGGATTGATGATACAAATTTTCAAAATGAGAAGCCTGCTGACGACTAGCGGCTAACTCTTCTTGAAGTTTCTTATTTTGTTCTTCAAGCATCCGCTGTGAGCCAGAAAAGAAAAAGGTAAGAGCATACATAATCATGCATACATATAGCATAAATTACCATGAAATAAGAAAACTCACCAGGTAATTCATATCAATGCCCTGCGGATGAGATGGCATATCTGGTGGACTAGAATGAGCAAATGAAGGAGCAGTAAAAGAAGGTCCAGCCTCATGATCAAATGAGCCAACAACCTAAAATAATCATCAAGGAGTCAAAATAAGTTAAGGGAGAAGCGATTGCAATGAAAAATGGAAAAGGTTTACTTGAGAAGTGCTAGCCCCAAAATGTGGAATGAATTATCCTGCCTCTCCATGATGTTCCTCTTCAACTCTACCCTCATTTTCTTTGGGAATGTCCCATACACCAATAGGCGATACATCAAAGTTCAAGAGCCTTCTTTGAATAAAATGGGCATAAAATACACCTGGTAGATGGAGAAATGTCTCAACGTCATGACCGTGTCGGGCCAACCACCATGCATCCTCCGGCATTGATATAATATTTAAAGTATATTTCAGACAATGCATCGGGACCCTCCACTGCTCTGGACCAAGAAAGCACTCGTAAACTCTCTCTCCAAGAAACCAGCCACTAGACACTGGGCCAGCGATGACTTGGCGAGTATGTTGGAAAGATAGCGCAGCCTTCATGAAGGGAGACCAGTTTGTCCATTCTTCTGGGTTCCACCAGGCCAAATTCACCTGCAAAATAACATAAGGTAAGTAAACTTTCACATAAATTTTAGAGCATACTAATGCTATTTTACCTGGTCCCAGGTTAAGCGGCTCAACACGAAGCTTTGGGTATGCACGTGGTGAGAGCCGGGAACTTCCACACGATCTGACAACCAAAAATTTAATCTCGGATACCTGATTCTCTCTCGAGAAATACCAGGCACCCTCACGAGGTTGTGTTCATATGCCCATGCCTACAATAACAATAAAGATCAAATTCATACAAGAAAAGAATGAAATTGACATTGGTGGAAGAAGAGTACCTCAACAACCGCCATAAAACCGACAAAAGACTTCTTATTTCGACAAATTTTATCAAGACCATGGCAAAGGCAGGTGAGACCAGCTTCACCCCAGCCATAAAGTGGTACTGTCCTAAAATAAGAAAGGGCCCTCAACACTAAAAAATGAATGGCAGATTCAGTGCTGCCTAAGATGGTCGACCCAAGCAAATATAATAAAAATCATCGAGCATACTGTTGGGCCGTGTCTTTGTGAACCTGTCCTTCATAGTTTATCCAATAACTATGAATTGGCTCGATTTTTATCTTAAAAGGCCCTTTATATGATGGTTCCATACCAATTAATTGCTGGATTTCTTCAAATGTCAAAATATCATCGGTAAGAGGAACCGGAACACCATCATACCGAAGGCCAGTTATAGCAACAAAGTCGACCATACCAATTGTCATCTCTCCAATGGGCAAGTGAAAAGTATGGGTTGTGTCCAATCATCGTTCTGCAAGTGCCTGGACTATGCTCCGGTCTATCAGATACTCCTCGGATAGTAGTTGTAAGATGAAGCTCTCAAAGCCGCAATCTCGGATAATCCGCCTTACCCGAGAAGGCACTACATCATACCACTATCGGGCTTTGTAGATACACCTTCCGGCCCGAATAACGCAACGATCATGCTAATACGGAGCCAGGTAAGTTAATACAAGGTAAGTAAATATTATTCTATATGCTTAAATTAATATATTTTTACTAAATATTATAAAAAATAATAATAATAAATATAAATAAAAAATAAAGACAAATATAATAATAAAAAATAATAAAAAAATAAAAAATGAAAAAAATGAAAAAGAAAATAAAACAAAAAAACAAATAAATAAATAACAGAAAGACAAAAAAAAGAAAAAAAAAGAGAAAAGTATCGTGCTCTTTTGGTTTGAACTACGATGAAGCGGCAAGTAGATCTATATTTCCATCTTCATGATGCCGAATAAACTCTAATAACTCGGCATTAGAATGAGTTCCTGATCTTGAAGCATGCTGTTGTCCCAAGATGGCAACCAAGAGGGGGGGGGGTGAATTGGTTTCCTCAAGAAGTTATGACAGTTTAAAAAACTCAACAAACGAGAAATGCGGAATAGAGAATTGGTTGAGTAATGGAAGAAGAAAAGAACACACAAGATTTATAGTGGTTCGGATTTACTTCAATCCTACATCCACTTCCTTAACAACTTGTTAAGGTTCCACTAGTCTTTGAAGTTTTCACAAGCTCACTTCCAACTTTACAAGTGTTTTTCTTAGACTCACACTTACAACCCAAACAAGAGTTTTACAAGGCTCACTCTCTCAACCTAACAAGAGTTTTACAAGGCTTACTCTCACAACCCAAGTGTTTCCCAAGCTTACACTCAAACTTATACAATGGTGTTTTCAATGCTAACACCTAACATTCATAACAATTCAAATACAAGTTTAAGTAAAAGGAAATTTGTTGCTTGGCTATGAAAATCTTTTCTTAATAATGTTGTCTCACTTTGTTTTCTCATGGAAACATTGTATTTATAGCCAATGTGGTCTTACTAGTCGTTATTGCTGTTTAGAATAAAGTCTTGGCAGATTAGACCTTCTTTACTTAAACTGTCCGAAGCACTTAGCGGTCGCCCTTCATACAAGGATGGTCGCACTCATGCTTCACGCGGTCGTCCTTTTAACCAGGGACGGTCGCTACTTTTGAAAAAGCTTCAACGGTCGAATTTTAGTGCTCTACAGCTGGAATCTTGCCCATGATGTGTTTGTCCGACCGTTTTTTGCCCATACTGTCTTTGTCGGGACGGTCGCTCCAAGCAAAGGTGCGGTCGCCCTTTTTGAATATTGAAGTGGGTTTACAACGGTCATGTCACGTGTCACTTTCTGACAGAGCAAAAGAGATGTCCGCCACAATTTGAATCTCGCGGTCGCCCTTCGTAGCTTTTCGCGGTCGAACTCACATTCTCGCGTCGAACTTCTGGACGCATCTGAGGACGCGAACACTACTGTCTCTTTGAGCAATTTCTTCTTGAATTGTGGGGCGGTCGCGACTCTGAATGGGGCGGTCGCTAAAGTGATAAGCGAGGTCGAGTTATTCACCGTTCTTGTTACTGTGATTGTAATGATTTAAGTTCCTTGAGTAGCGGTCGGGCAAATATTAGGACGGTCGCTGTTATGTAGGAGCGGTCGCGACTATGGTCGAACTTTTGACCGCGAAACCTACTGTGACAAGGTTTCATTTTGTAATTGCATGGAGTGGTCGTATTCAGTTGAGGTGCGACCGCTATACTTGTTCTGTTTACCTTTAATTGAAGCAACCTAATCCTGCAACAAGCTTTCTCAAACACAAGTTAAAATAGATCATCCATTTGAGTTGTCAAGGATCAAAATTAAGATCATTTGTCTAATAATCTCCCCCATTTTGACTTTGACAATTCAAATGGAATGATGAGAGAAATAATAAATCTAAAATGCTCCCCCTTAACATATGCAACAATCATGGTTAAGAGCATTGTGAATGTATTATGAGATGTATCTTTCAACATATGTTATTGTTTGATGCAAACATTTCTCCCCCATAAACATTTTTCTCTTTATTTGCAAATGTTCAACAAATTTTCATAGTTGTGCAAATGTTCAACAAATTGTAACAAATTGTTCTTGTTTGTTCTTGTTTTCCCATTATGTTTTCCCATTATTGTATTTTCATTCCATTTTGATATTTTCTCCCCCATTGTCAGAGGCAAAATGAAACAAATGTTAAAAACAAATGAAACAATGAAAGGGAATATAAACATTATATATATTAAAGTGAAGGAAAGTACAAGACATGAAACATAAGCAGCAAACATATGAAAATGCAAACAAAAACAAATTAAAGCTAAGCTATTCTGAGTCTACATCTAACTCTTCTTCAACTAAAGGAGCTTTCCCTTTATCTTGAGGTGCAACAGAGGCAGAGCTAGTGCTAAGGGATTCTTCTCCTTCAGCAACGCTTTGGGTGTGATCACTTATATCCCAATCTTCAAGATTGCATTGAGGCAAGTCCAATTTGCCTTGCATGTCATAAAGATCATGGTGCATGTGGGATATAAGGTCTATCCTCTTGTTTAAGTGCTGGAATCTCTTGGAAACACTTTTCTTGAACTTAGTGAGTTTCCTGGAGAGAGTTTTGATAGCTTGGAGGATGAGTTGTGTGGAGGATGAAGCAGTTTCATGAGCAGCTTTTGATGAAGCAGCTTTTGAAGGTAGTTCTACTGCAACTTCTACAGAATCTCCCTCTTCCTCAATTGTATACCTTGGCCTTTTCTTTTGTTTATCCATAACTCCTTTCTTGCCATAGCAGTATACATATGACCCTTCTATCTTCCTTACACAACCAGCATGCTCTAAGTAATCCATTGTGATAGCATTAGAGGCTAGAGTGAAAGGGTTCCTCAAAGTAGCTAAGTTCAAATCATTCAGAAGGTTTAGGTGCCTAGCTATTTGAGTAACTTGAGAGGATAGGAAGATGGTACTAGTTCTTGTAACAGCATGATGGTAAAGGGTGTCAATCAAGAACTTGGTTGTGTTCATTTTGATGTTGTGGGTGAAAGCATAGAGAAAGATAAGGTCTCTCTTGGTTACTTTCTCATTCCCATCTGCTCTTTGATGAATGGTATAGGTGATAATCCTATGGAGCATCCAGTGGGTGAGAGATTTGATGTGCCTGGCTTTAGATTCCTTTTCAAAGGAAGTTTCAATGGAAATTTCTCGCCAGAAATCAGAAAGGGTTGGGTTTGAGAAGATTTGGTCATTGTAGGAGGTTATACCTTCAGAAGGGAAGTTCCAAATGTTGCCAAATCCTTCTAGGGTTAAGAATTGATACTGATCAAAGAGTTTGAACCTAACCCCATACCACCCTAGTGCAGAGTTTGCATTTTTCTCAATTTGGAAAGACATGAGAAACTCCTTACTTAGACTAGGGTAGCCTACCTCTTCTGGAAAGACAAACTTTCTCCATCCAAGGACATCCAACAATTCTTCAATTTCGTCCTTGATGTTCAAGGCAGACAGCATCCCACCAAAAGGTGATTTGGTGCCTTCAACCTTCTTCTTCTTTAGCATGGCATACCTAATGTCTTCCTCAGTGGTTTGGTGATGAGGTTTGTGAATTTTCTCACCCCTTTTTGACTGTGGAGGAGATGGAGGTTCAACAACAGGTTCTCTAATGGTGATTCCTGGAACTCTCTTAGCTTGACCCTTAATTTTGGAAGTGGTTTTTCTTTTAGGAGCCATTAGAAAAGAGAGTAGAAGTAAATTGGAAAACAGAGGGTGATTGAGAAGTAGAAGTTTTTAGGGTTTCAGAAGGAAGTTTGTGTGCTTTGATAGGCAAAATATCAGATAAACTGATGCAAAACACTCTTAAATAGATGAAGTAAAGAAAATAGCCGTTTATGACTGTTGAGAGTTAAGAGTTGCGACCTGTCACACAGCCAACGGTTATAAATTTTCGAGCAGAGTGTACAGGGTGCGGTCGTAGATTTAACAAGGTGCGATCGCGAAATGGTGTACAGCGACCATTATTATGATCAGTACGCTCGTGAGTGAAGAAAACAACTGTAACGGTCAAAACTATTCAAATTGGTGCGATCGCGCACAAATTTTCTCGACCGCGCTCAGAGATTTTTATTGAATGAAACTAGCAGACGAAGTAGTGAGCGCAAAAGAACACTGGAGCGACCGCGACATTCTTAAAAATGAAAGATTCAAGGAAAGATGGAAGATATTCTAAGTGTGTTAAGAAAAATTAATTTCATGCACATAGAAACTTTATTTTAAGGCAAAAAATTCTAATTAACTCAAAGTGATTCCATCAATCATTCCTAAATTGAGTTTGATAAAGTTAAGTCTTTCTTCATTCAAGGGTTTTGTAAAGACATCAGCAAGTTGATTTTCTGTAACTATGAATTCTAAGGTTATATTCTGATTTTGTACATTTTCTCTTAAGAAATGATGTCTAATATCTATGTGTTTGGATCTAGAATGTTGGATAGGATTCTTAGACAAATTGATAGCACTAGTGTTGTCACATTTAATGGAGATATTGTTAAACATTTTACCATAGTCAAGCAATTGTTGTTTCATCCATAATACTTGTGTGCAACAAAAACATGCTGCAACATATTCAGCTTCCGTTGTGGATAAAGCAACTGATGCTTGTTTCTTACTATGCCAAGAAACTAGACAATTACCAAGAAAGTGACATGCTCCTATTGTGCTTTTCCTATCTAATATACTACCAGCATAATCTGCATCTGAAAATCCTATAATATGAAATGATGTGTTTTTAGGATACCAAAGTCCTAAATGTATTGTACCACTCAAATATTTCAAGATTCTCTTAGTGGCATTCAAGTGTGATTCTTTAGGACTAGTTTGAAATCTAGCACAAAGACATACACTATACATTATATCAGGCCTAGAAGCAGTTAAGTAAAGTAGTGATCCGATGATACCTCAATATTTCTTCTCATCTACTGCTTTACCATTATCATCTTTACCTAATTTCAATGATGTGCTCATAGGAGTTTTGCTAGTTTTGCAGCCATCCATTCCAAATTTCTTGATGAGTTCTTTTGTATATTTGGATTGGTTGATGAAGATCCCATCTTTACATTGCTTGACTTGCAGTCCAAGGAAAAACTTGAGTTCACCCATCATGCTCATTTCAAATTCCCTAGTCATACAAGAAGCAAATTCTTTGCACAAGGCTTCATTAGTAGCTCCAAATATTATGTCATCCACATAAATTTGTACAATCAAAATGTTGTGCTTATCCTTTTTAACAAAAAGAGTTGTGTCTACTTTTCCTTTTGAAAAACCATTTTCAAGCAAATATGCACTAAGTTTATCATACCAAGCTCTAGGTGCTTGCTTTAATCCATATAAAGCTTTGGTAAGTTTGAAAACATGATCAGGAAATTTGTAGTTTTCAAAACCAGGAGGTTGTTCAACATAAACTTCTTCATTTATGAGTCCGTTTAGAAATGCACTTTTAACATCCATTTGATAAAGCTTAAAATTCATATGACATGCAAAGGCAAGTAATATTCTAATAGCTTCTAATCTAGCTACGGGGGCAAAGGTTTCATCATAGTCAATACCTTCTTCTTGATTATAACCTTTGGCTACCAATCTTGCTTTATTTCTAATGATGTGACCATTTTCATCAAGCTTATTCCTATAAACCCATTTGCATCCTATTATAGAATGATCTATAGGTCTAGGAGTAAGTTGCCAAACATTATTTCTTTCAAATTGATTAAGTTCATCTTGCATTGCAGTTATCCAATTTTCATCATTTAAAGCTTCCTCAATAGTTTTTGGTTCAATTTGAGAAACAAAAGCAACATTAACATCAATATGATTAATTCTAGATCTAGTAGTTACTCCCTTTGATGTTTCTCCAATGATGAGTTCCTTTGGATGATCTTTCTTGTATTGCCAATCCTTAGGTAGATCTTGAGCCTTTTCTTCAAGTTGATTGATCTTTGGAGCATCAATAGATTCAAGAGGTTCAAGAGTGCCTGCAGGGTCATTGAAAGTAATACCTTTCTTTTGATCAAGTTTAGATGATTCATCAAATACAACATGCATTGATTCTTCTATAACTAGAGTTTTCATATTAAATACTCTATATGCTTTGCTATATGATGAATATCCTAAGAATATGCCTTCATCTGATTTGGATGAGAATTTTCCAAGATTATCCTTGGTATTCAATATGAAGCATTTGCATCCAAATACTCTAAAATATCCAATTCTGGGTATTCTTCCATTCCATAGCTCATAAGAAGTTTTATTAGTTAAATGCCTTTTATAAACACGATTTGCAATGTAACAAGCTGTATTAACGGCTTCCGCCCAAAAATAAGATGGTAAATCATATTCATTGAGCATTGTCCTAGCCATTTCGATTAAAGTTCTATTTTTCCTTTCAACTACACCATTTTGCTGTGGAGTTCTAGGAGCAGAAAAATTGTGTGAAATGCCAAGTTCATTGCAAAAGTTTTCAAAGTTTTCATTTTCAAATTCTTTGCCATGATCACTTCTAATAGATGTGATCACATATCCTTTTTCATTTTGAACTCTTTTTGCAAAGGTTTTGAAGTAATTAAAGGCTTCATTCTTTTGAGCTAAGAAATTAACCCATGTGAATCTAGAGTAGTCATCAACAAGAACAAATGCATATGATTTGCCTCCTAAGCTTGTAACTCTATTTGGTCCAAACAAGTCTAAATGAATGAGCTCTAAAGGTCTAGAGGTGCTTATAACACACTTTGATTTAAATGAGCTTTTATGTTGCTTACCATGTTGACAAGGTTCACAAATTCTGTCTTTATCATATTTTATCTTAGGTAAGCCATCAACTAAATTCTCATTACAAATATATTTCAATTGATCCATACCAGCATGTCCTAGTCTTCTATGCCATAACCATGCATCATTATTAGTGGACATTAAACATGTATGATTAGAATGTATGCTTACATTGTAAGTGTTGTTTGTTCTAGTACCCTTAAATATGATAACATCATTTGAATTTGTGATTTTGCATTCGTTGGAATCAAACTTAACAAAGTATGCTTTATCACAAAGTTGACTAACACTTAGCAAGTTATGTTTCAAACCATCAACAAGCCATACATCTTCAATTAAATCCTTACCAATAGAACCAATGGAGCCAACACCAAGAATTTTACCTTTAGCATTGTTTCCAAAAGTTACGTTACCTCCATGTTTATAGGTAATACTTGTAAAGAGCTTTGCATTTCCAGTCATATGCCTTGAGCATCCACTATCCACAAGCCATGTGCTTTCATTGGTAGTAGATTTTAGGCATACCTGCAAGCCAATTGTGATCATCCTTTTTTAGGTACCCACATATAGTTGGGTCCTTGATGGTTAGTAGAAAGAGTGCCTTCTAAATTGAGATGAGCTTTTCTTATATAACAATAGAAATTTTTGTGACCAAATTTCATGCAATATGTGCATTGCCATGGTATCCTATGTTTCTGCATTTTTCTTTTTGCATTATACATACAACTACAAGTATGTGATTTCTTTTGTACAAGTTTAGTAAACAACAATGCATAATTGTTTTTGGCTTTATCTCCTAGTGAACCGTAAGAAGTTCTTTTAGACTTGGTGCAAGCATCTTTGATATGAACATCAGAAATTTTAGTTGTAGATGCTTTCACAAAAGTTGGTTTACTAGGTGCAATGTTGGTTGAGCCATTGAATCCTAATCCATATTTCAAGGAAGGTGATCTTTGATTATTAATTAATGTGTTCAATGCTTCCTTTCCTTTATGAAATCTGGAAATTGATTCTTTTAGTTCTTTTAGTTCATGCTTCAATGTCTCATTTTCTTTAATCACCTTTTCTAAGTCATGTGAGCTTTTATTTAATTCTCCTATTGTATTCATTAAGTGTTCATTTGAGGTTTTCAATTCTAAGGTAGAGTTCTTTAAGCATATAAAATCCTTTTCTAACTTAGAGTTTTTCTCTTTATAGAGCATCATTTTAGAGAAATATTTTTCTATTTTAGAATTCATGTGCTCAATCAAATCACTATCATCTATATCACTTATATCATCATGTGCTACAAGATCAAAGGATTGAGTACTTACCTCATTGGAGTCATCTTCAATAGCCATGAGACAAAGATTTGCAATTCCTTCCTCTTCTTCTTCTTCACTTGAGGAAGAGTCATCCCATGTGGCTTTGAGAGACTTTTTCTTTTCTTTATCCCATTTCCTTTTGTTCTTTAATTTGTAGCAATCCGACTTGATGTGACCGGTTTTTCCACATTCATAGCATTTTACCTCATTTTTCTTTTCTTTATCTTTGAAGGAGAATTTAGGAGGTGTACCTTTGTTTGCTTGTAATCTTTTCTTCCTTTTCCATTCATTCATTCTTTTTGAGAACATTGCCATTTCATCTTCTTCTTTTTCACTGTGCAGCTCAAAAGTGAGTAATTTACCAACTAGATCGTTGGTTCTTAATGTGCTGAGATCATGAGCTTCTTCTATGGATGATACTTTGGATTCAAAGTTCTTTCTAGCTCTTAGGGCTCTCAAGATTTTACTGTTTACATCACCTTGATCATATACCTTGCCATACTTCTTCAGTTCATTGACAATAGCAAGCAAGCGATTTGTCATGTCGGTGACATTTTCATTTGGTTTCATCTTGAATGGCTCATACTCATGAACACGCATTTGTTTCTTGGTAAATCTTACTTGAGTTGTACCTTCATGGTAGTTTTCAAGTGTTTTCCAAATACAATGTGCACAAGTTAAATGTTGAACTCTTCCACCTTCTTCTCTTGAAATGGAGTTCATCAAGATGGAAGCAGCTCTATTGTTCTTGAATCGATCTCTGATATTGCTAGTTGACCATTGAGCTTTGGGAAGTGGAACTTGAATACCGTCAACTTCATGAGTAGGAGATTTCCACTCATTTTCCACGAAATCCCATAGTTCAATCCCTTCACTGTCTAGAAACAAATACATTTTGTGTTTCCAGTATGAGTAATCCGTTCCATCAAAGTAGGGTCTAAGAATAGAGTTAAGATTTCCATGAGAGCTTGATGAAGAAGAAGTTGCCATTGTGGATCAGATTTCACAATTAAGTTTAAGAAATCTCAGGGCTCTGATACTAATTGTTGTCCCAAGATGGCAACCAAGAGGGGGGGGGGGGGGGTGAATTGGTTTCCTCAAGAAGTTATGACAGTTTAAAAAACTCAACAAACGAGAAATGCGGAATAGAGAATTGGTTGAGTAATGGAAGAAGAAAAGAACACACAAGATTTATAGTGGTTCGGATTTACTTCAATCCTACATCCACTTCCTTAACAACTTGTTAAGGTTCCACTAGTCTTTGAAGTTTTCACAAGCTCACTTCCAACTTTACAAGTGTTTTTCTTAGGCTCACACTTACAACCCAAACAAGAGTTTTACAAGGCTCACTCTCTCAACCTAACAAGAGTTTTACAAGGCTTACTCTCACAACCCAAGTGTTTCCCAAGCTTACACTCAAACTTATACAATGGTGTTTTCAATGCTAACACCTAACATTCATAACAATTCAAATACAAGTTTAAGTAAAAGGAAATTTGTTGCTTGGCTATGAAAATCTTTTCTTAATAATGTTGTCTCACTTTGTTTTCTCATGGAAACATTGTATTTATAGCCAATGTGGTCTTACTAGTCGTTATTGCTGTTTAGAATAAAGTCTTGGCAGATTAGACCTTCTTTACTTAAACTGTCCGAAGCACTTAGCGGTCGCCCTTCATACAAGGATGGTCGCACTCATGCTTCACGCGGTCGTCCTTTTAACCAGGGACGGTCGCTACTTTTGAAAAAGCTTCAACGGTCGAATTTTAGTGCTCTACAGCTGGAATCTTGCCCATGATGTGTTTGTCCGACCGTTTTTTGCCCATACTGTCTTTGTCGGGACGGTCGCTCCAAGCAAAGGTGCGGTCGCCCTTTTTGAATATTGAAGTGGGTTTACAACGGTCATGTCACGTGTCACTTTCTGACAGAGCAAAAGAGATGTCCGCCACAATTTGAATCTCGCGGTCGCCCTTCGTAGCTTTTCGCGGTCGAACTCACATTCTCGCGTCGAACTTCTGGACGCATCTGAGGACGCGAACACTACTGTCTCTTTGAGCAATTTCTTCTTGAATTGTGGGGCGGTCGCGACTCTGAATGGGGCGGTCGCTAAAGTAATAAGCGAGGTCGAGTTATTCACCGTTCTTGTTACTGTGATTGTAATGA
This sequence comes from Garcia nutans, assembly GCA_947685225.1. Classification (NCBI taxonomy): domain Eukaryota; kingdom Viridiplantae; phylum Streptophyta; class Magnoliopsida; order Malpighiales; family Euphorbiaceae; genus Garcia; species Garcia nutans. The sequence continues at coordinate 4,361,329 of CANTUV010000003.1, read as the reverse complement.
TTTAAGTTCCTTGAGTAGCGGTCGGGCAAATATTAGGACGGTCGCTATTATGTAGGAGCGGTCGCGACTATGGTCGAACTTTTGACCGCGAAACCTACTGTGACAAGGTTTCATTTTGTAATTGCATGGAGCGGTCGTATTCAGTTGAGGTGCGACCGCTATACTTGTTCTGTTCACCTTTAATTGAAGCAACCTAATTCTGCAACAAGCTTTCTCAAACACAAGTTAAAATAGATCATCCATTTGAGTTGTCAAGGATCAAAATTAAGATCATTTGTCTAACACATGCATTTTTTCCAAAACTATACGATAAATTTAAAAGATTTATAGTAATGAATGAAATTAAGGATTTTGCTGTGAATGAAATGAAGAAATTCGTTCGTTTATATAGAGGAACAGCAAGGAAAAAATAAAATTCAGAATTTAAATCTTACTATTGATGAATAGTAAATTTTACTATTGATAAAGAGTAAATTTTACTATTTATAAATAGTAAATTACTATTTATAAATAGTAACCTACTATTTGTAAATAGTAGTTTTACTATTTACAAATAGTAGGTTACTATTTATAAATAGTAAATAGTGCATTAACAGTAACTACATATTAAATAAACAGTAAATTCAATTATTCAATTTAATCATTCAAATACTTGCATGTATATAAATATTTTTACACGTAGGGCAAGAAGAAGACATGTGCATAAAAAATAGCCAAACTTTTTGAAACAAAAAAATTATTTTTTACAGTTAATTAAATCTTTATTAGCTCGGGTCCAGAACCCAAATTATCTTTAGGTCCAGAACCTAAAATCTCTTCTAAGTCTAGAACCCAAATTACCCTTAGGTCCAGAACCTAAAATCTCTTGTAAGTCCAGAACTTAGCTCGGGTCCAGAATCAAAATTATCCTTAGGTCTAGAACCTAAAATCTCTTCTAAGTCCAAAACTTAGCTCGGGTCCAGAACCCAAATTATCCTTAGGTCCAGAACCTAGAATCTCTTCTAAGTCTAGAACTTAGCTCAGGTCTAGAACCCAAATTAACCTTAGGTCCAGAACCTAAAATCTCTTCTAAGTCCAGAACTTAGCTTGGGTCTAGAATCCAAATTATCCTTAGGTCCAAAACCTAAAATCTCTTCTAAGTCCAAAACTTAGCTCGGGTCCAGAACCCAAATTATCTTTAGGTCCAGAACCTAGAATCTCTTCTAAGTTCAGAACTTAGCTCAGGTCCAGAACCCAAATTATCCTTAGGTAAAAAATCTAGAATCTCTTCTAAGTCCAGAACTTAGCTCGGGTCCAGAACCCAAACTATCCTTAGGTCCAGAACCTAAAATTACACTTAGGTCCAGAACCTAAAATTATCCTTGAGTCCAAAACTCGAACCGGGTCCAGAATCCAAAACCTCAACCATCTCAAAAATTAAGTCTTATTGCTTTTCACTCTCTTTTACTAAAGTCTCGGATCGTTCAAGCAGGGAGCAAACTGTAGACCCTTAATTTTTAACCCAGTCCGGTCCAATATATTTTAATGAGTCGAAAATAATTTTTGTGTTGTCCAATATATTTTAATCAGTCCAAAATAATTTTTGTGTTATCTTAATCAAATAATATTTATTTTAGTATTTATTTTTTAAAAAAATTAATATAATAAATAAATAAACAAAAATAAAAATAAAAATAAAAATAAGCTATGAAAAAATCGGCGATGAATTTGGACTAAATGGCCTTGGGCCATTTCGTCCACAGAAAAATCCTGTGAGCGAAATGGCCAAGGCCATTTCGTCCACAGAAAAATCCTGCGGGTGAAATGGCCTCTGGCCGCCCAACTCGCAAATTTCCACGGTAATCCTTCACAGCAGCCCGTAGCAATTGTTTTGCCAGCGAAATTTTTTTCGACACAATTTTTTCCAAAACCAAATTCTATTTGGTTTCGGTTTCCTTTTCCTAATTAATGATAATTTCCTTAAGCAACTAAAATTAATCATCTAAATTTCCTATAAATAAGACTAAAAACAACACAGAAAGGGAGGAAAAACTTTGGACGGAGGAATTTTTGGAAGGAGATTAGACTTTAAAACTTTTTGGCAGTGAAAACAATCGCAGTTTTTTAGAGGAAAATAAGCAAACAAGCAATCAATCCATCAAAGGCAGCCATCTTGCCTTTGTTCTTGTTCATCCAAGAAGCAATTTTTGGTGGAATCAACAAACGAAGGTATGAATATCTAATCTCTTTTTTCTTTACAGTAGCTTGAATCATTAAATTATTTTTTTATTCTAAAAACTTTAGAGCCCTAATTTACTTCTTCTAAAGCTTAGAACTTTAAATCGTCTCCTCTATTTTCAAAAGGCATAAAATTACTTTTCTGTTTCTTCTAAAACTTAAGAAACCTAATCTATTTCTTCAAAATCTTAAAACCCTAATCTACTTTCCAACTTTCCAAAACCTTAAATCATTTATTAATTCCCTAAAACCCTAATATGCTTTCCAATTTTTCAAAACCTTAAAACCCTAAATTTACCTTACATCTTCTAAAAATCACATAAAGCTTTATAAGACAATAAATTGATTTCTGAAACTCCAAAATCAAATATATTTTAGGAAACACTAAAAACCCTATTCTAACTTCAAAACCAAGACAGTAAACCCAAACTAGCTAATCTAAACCCTAAGTTTTCTTAAACCCTAACTCCCTTAAAACCTTAAACCCTAATTTTCCTAAACCCTAACCCTTAAAACCTTATAAACCTAAATATTAAAATTCAACACAGTAAGCCTAAAAACAATAATTCAGTAGCTAATAATCATAAACCTAATGTTTTAAAGTATCCAAAACCCTAATTTCATGATTTTGCCTCTCAAAGCCTAATTTGGTTAATCAAAGACCCATATCAATCTCTTAAATTATAAACCTTAATCCATTTCAATACCCTTAAAATTTATAGTAGCCTAAACCAATAAATTTAAAACCCTAAATATTAATCAAAGAACATTAAATGAGAAACAGTAACCCTAATTTGTATCTTTACTTGCTTTATTTTTAGATTTAATTATGTAGTCCATTATATGCTTTAGTGGTTGATTTATTTAAGTTTAATTATTGATTTATTTAATTTATCATTGATGGATGTTTACTTTCTATTTTGATTGATGTTTAATATCTTTGATGAATGATTTATTTATGATTATTTACTTTTTATTTTCAAATGTTGTAAGAGGTATGTTTTCACTTTGTGGGTACCTTATTAATTAAGTTCTATGTAATTTAAATTGCTTTTATATTTTGAACCAATGTAAAGGACATGTTTCTACCTTCCGGTGGGTGTCCTATTAGTTTAGACGTGGATTATGTAAGGGCATGTTTCCATCTTCGGATGGGTGTCCATTTATTTGTTTTGCTTGGACATTGCTTTAATTTTAATATAATGATGCTTTCTTTCAATTGTTGCGTGTAATATGGATAACATTGTTACATTTAAGAATTGTATAATATTAAGACCTGTAAAGGAGGCCGGTTCCAATGAACCGGGCATTGTGGGGGTGCTGGGCCATTTCTCACCTTCCCCACACGTACCCAACTCTTCGAACCCATTAGGGGGTTGGGAATTTCTTAGGAATCGAGTCATCCACCCCTTTCTTTTTTCCCAGCCCGTCCGGTGGTAACTCCATTTTCTTCGGACTTAGGTCCATGTTCTCTAAGGCCCTGAGCCTAACAGTGCAGAAGTTGCAAGAACCATTCCACCGGGAGTGGGGGCAAAAATCCCCGTTCACACCTTCAAGTTAAGGGAAGTATGTCGAATCATTGAACCTCGAAGGACACATTGGGCAAAGTAAATGATTATTTGAAAGGTCATGAAGAAGTTACATTGGAGACCCCAAGCTGCAGAGTTAGGGATAGATTCATTTCAAACTATGATTCAGCATGTCAGTTAGGTCTTACATTGGAATGACAGGATGCTTCACATTTATGGCTTTTATCTTTGAGATATTGAAAATATGAGTGGAACAAGCATCTGGAAGGAACCAATGAGAACACTTTAGTTGATTATCTCAGTCTGTGGGTCGATAAAACTACTGCAAGTGTTATTCATGCATATCGTGCATACATGAGCATATTACATTGCATTTTCGTGTATTATCTGGTCTATTCTTTGTCAAAGTGAACAACAAATACTCTATGAAGCAAAGATAAAGCGGGTATAGAATCAGGGGGCATGGAGGGCCATTGCTTGAGGAAGCTCTAGTCATTTTGCAAAAGAAAGAAGAGATGCATGCTTATGAAAGGAACCAAACCAAATACAAACATCAATCCGAGCCTGCATGAGAAAAATTATTGGTTTGAGCCTACATAGGGGTAAAGTTTCTCCATTTTAATTTTTGAGTTTATGCATATACAAAATATTTTTAAACTCACATTCAAATATGTATTCAAATATTTTGGTCTAGAACCCAAATCACTTTTTGAGTCCAAAACTCACCATTGGGTCCAGAACCCAAATCACTTTTTGAGTCCAGAACTCACCACCGGGTCTAGAACCCAAATCACTTTTGAGTCCAAAACTCACCACCGGGTCTAGAACCCAAATCACTTTTAAGTCCTAAACTCATCTCGGGTCGAGCACCCAAAATCCAATTTTAGGTCGAGCATTCAAAATCTAGTTTTGGGTCGAGAATCAAAACCTGAATCTAGTTCAGGATTGAGAATCCAGTTTTGGGTAGAGAACCCAAATCCAAATTCAAATCTGGTCGAGCACCCAAAATCCAGTTTCGGATCGAGAACCCAAATCCAAAATCAGTTTCAGGTCGAGCACACAAAATCCAATTTTGGGTTGAGAACTCAAATCCAATCTAATATCGCCTCGAGTACACAAAATATAATTTTAGGTCAAGCACCCATAATCTAGTCTTGGATCGAGCATCTAAATAAGCCTCGAGTGGTGAACTCAAATCTAAATTAGCCTTAGGTCGAAAACCTAAATCCAAATCGAGTTAAGGATCGAGTATTCAAATCCAGTTTAGGATCAAGTATCCAAATCCAGTTTAGGATCGAGTATCCAAATCTAATTTAGGGTCGAGTATCCAAATCCAGCTTAGGATCGAGCATCCAAATCCAGTTTAGGTTTAGGATCGAGTATCCAAACCTAGTTTAGGATCGAGTATCCCAAACAAGATTAGGATCGAGTATCCCAATCCAGTTTCGGATATCCAAATCCAGTTTAGGATCGAGTATCCAAATCCAATTTAGGATCGAGTATCCAAACCTAGTTTAGGATCAAGTATCCCAATCAAGATTAGGATCGAGTATCCCAATCCAGTTTCGGATCGAGCATCCAAATACAGTTTAGGATCGAGTATCCAAATCCAGTTTAGGATGGAGCATCAAATTCAGTTTAGGATCGAGCATCCAAATTCAGTTTAGGATCGAGAATCAAATCCAGTTTAGGATTGAGTATCCAAATCCAGTTTCGGGTCGAGAACCTAAATCCAGTCTTGGGTTGAGCACCCAAAATTCAGTCTCAGGTCCAAGTACCAAAATTAAATCCATGCACCCATCCTCATCCAAATCTGTTCAAAGTCATGTTGCTTTTCACTTGCTTCTACTCAAAGTCTCAGATCGTTCAAGCAGGGGGCAAACTGTAGACCCTCAATTTTTTACCCAATCCAGTCCGATATTTTTTATAACAGTCTAAAATAATTCTTGTGGTATTTATTTTATTTATTATTTATAATATTTATCTTTATAATATTTAATAGTTATTTTTAATGATAAAAATAAAAAAATATATAAAAAATAAAAATTCAGAGAAAGCTCACTAGGTCGAAAACCCAAAAGGGCGGCCTAGGCAAAAGTTAGAGCAGTCCGCTAGAGGGCGGGCAAGACAACAATTAGGGTTAAGTGAGAGAAAATTGTCAATTAGAAAACCCAAAAGGGCTAGTTGGCAACGGGAGTGATTTTGTATATGCTGGCTTTATGTTTGATTGTTCCCTAATTTAATAAAGCAAAATTAATATTAAAATTGTTCTATGTGCACTATTTTAAGTATTTGACAAGATATGGATAAAATAAATAAACACAATAGCAAAAGGTGATGACAAATTATGAAAGGAAAAGAAACATCTCTTATTACTACTTTCATTATTTTTACATCCTAACTCGATTTTTAGTTTCTTCTCAAATTTCTTTTCTAATTCAGCAATCATCTTTTCAACATCAGAAGTTTCGGTTTTCTTCATAACTGATCTTTCAATAATCTTCGATTCTTTCTTCTTATCTTGAGCATCTTGGTAGTATTGGGCCCAATCATCATCATTATCAATTATCACCTTTTCATCATCAAAAGCCAATTCACCTACTTTAGTCTTCCCTTTGTCCCTTGGTTTCTTAGTGCTAGCAGATGCTTCGGCATGATTTTCTAAAATTGCTGTCAATTGGTTCTTTATGGTCTCAGCTAGAGCCTCTTTTATTTCTTTCATCTTGGCGTTGAGAGCATCATCCACCATTCTTTGAATTTGTTCGGGATACATTGTTTTTGGTGAGCAAGTGATTGAGTTGTTGCTATATTCTTCATCTCCGGCATAGGTCAGATTGTTGTAAGCTTTTGAACTGTCATAATCCAGGGTATGAGCCAGAAAGGATCAATGATATGAGATGCAAATGTATGTATGTATGCATGTATGCATAAACAATAGACAAATAAGGACAAATAGGACGTTCCTTCCAACCTTATAACATCCACACATGAATGGCGAGTCTCTTTTCCTAAGGATATGGTTAACAAAATACCAACATGGGGCATCTTGTTTTTGAATAATTCCCTCGGACGTTTCAACCAATAGTTATATTTTTAAAAATGGAAATCATTTCATAATAATTCCCATTAATTAGGTTTTAATCCATTTAACCAACTAAAGTAGCTTTTATGCTATATTGGATTAAAACTAAATTAAGAGGTTTGTTATAAATAGATTTTTCACTTGAAAAAAGTAACTAATGATTCATTCCAAAAACAAGCCCATGATTAATTATTCTTAGTATAAACTAGGCTCACAATTGATTTTTGGTATTTCGTAATTGACCTAAATAATTTGCAAGCTCTTTTTGGATGAAAATAATTTTGTTTCTAAGCCCATTGCAAAAAGATTTTAGGAAAAATGGATTTTGGGCTTAGTATTTAGGTTATAAGAAAAAGAATTTTTGATTTGTTTATGGAAAAGTTTCATATCCAAAGGCCATTTTGAAAAGTTTTGAAAATAGTTTTGGTCTTTTGGACTTTTAAAGAAAATTTTATTTGAGCTTACAAATGTACTTGGTTCAATTTAGAAAAAGAGCAAACCAAATAAGCCATGATTTAAACAAAGATAAATTAACCATAGTCAAACAACATGCATTTGGGGTAAAACCTAAGGAAAGTAACTAGGCCAATTACATGAGCTTTAGTTTTTGGGTTAAAAGGCTTAGGTTCCCATAGCAAGTATATACCAAATGGTATAAGGCTATGAGTGGTTATGCCATGCTCGATCTCTATACATTGAGTGAAAGTATGGTATCCCTTACATAACACAACATGGGTAACATGGGTATCCTAAGTCATGTACACGATGCAATCTAATATGATGCAATGGATAATATCATTATAAGAAAGAATAGAATAATATAAAGACCAACGGAATCAACTTCTCTTATCCCCAGTGGAGTCGCCACTGTGAGTGGGGATTTTTGCCTCCACTCCTGGTGGAATGGTTCTTGCGACTTCGGCACTATTTAGGATCGGGCCTTAGAGAATATGGACCTAAGTCTGGAGAAAATGGAGTCACCATCCGGACGGGCCGAGAAAAAGAAAGGGGTGGATAACTCAATTCCTAAGGAATCCCCAACCCCCTAATGGGTTCGAAAAGTTGGGTACGTGTGGGGAAGGTGAGATATGGCCCAGCATCCCCCACAAAGCCCTGTTTATTGGAACCGGCCTCCTTTACAAGTCTTAATATTACAAAATTCTTAAATATAACAATATTATCCATATTACACACAATAATTAAAATAAAGCATCGATATATTGAGAATCAAAATAATGTCCAAGCAAAACAAATAAATGGACACCCATCCGAAGATGGAAACATGTCCTTACATCCCATGCCTAAATAGGACACCCACCAAAAGGTAGAAACATGTCCTTTTACATTGGTCTAAAATATAAAAGCAATTTAAATTACATAATATTTAACTAATGAGGTACCCACAAAGTGGAAACAAACCTCTTACAACATTTGGAAATCTAAATAAGTCGATAAAAGTAAATAACCATTCATAATAAATAAATCATTCATCAAAGATATCAATCAAAATATAAAATAAACATCCATCTATGATAAATTAAATAAACCAAGAATTGAACTTAAATAAATCAAAGCATATAAAATAAATCAAAGTATATAATGAACTACACAATCAACTATAAAATTAAATAAAGCTAGTAAAGATTCAAATTAGGGCTACTATTTCTATTTAAGATTCTTTATTTAATATGTTTAGGGTTTTGGAATTTATGGTTTAAGCTACTGTAAGTTTTAAAGGAATTGAAATGGATTAAAGTTTTATAATTTAAGAGGTTGATAAAGTTCTTTGATTAACCAAATTATTGTTTGAGGATTGAAATCATGAAACTAGGGTTTGGACACTTTAAAACATTAGGTTTATGATTTATGATTATTGGATTATTATTTTGGCTTACTGTGTTTGAATTTTAATATTTATGTTTATAAGATTTTAAGGTGTTAAGGTTTAGGGTTTAGAAAACTAGGGTTTAAGGTTTTAAGGGAATTAGGGTTTAAGGTTTTAAAGGAATTAGGGTTTAAGAAGACTAGGGTTTAAGGTTAGCTAGTTTGGGGTTACTGCTTTGGTTTTGAAGTTGAATTGGGGTTTTTAGTGTTTTAGAGAATGTATTTGATTTTAGAATTTGGAAAAACAATTCATAGTTTTATGAAGCTTTATGAAAATAAACAAAACGATTTAAGGTTTATAGAAACAAAAATGATATTTTTTAGGGAAATAAACAAAATTATTTTAGGTTTATAGAAACAAAAGAGACAATTTAAGGTTTTTGGGGACAAAAGAAATAAATTAGGGTTTTTGAGGTTTTAGGGAAACAAAAACAACAATTTTAAGATTTTTGGAAAACAAAGAAACGAATTAAGGTTTTTAAGCTTTAGAAAAGATAAATTAAGGTTCTAGGGTTTTTTGAATCAAAAGAGACAATTGGATGATTCAAACTACTATGAAGAAATTAGATAAAGAAATTCATACCTTCGTTTATTGGTTCCACCAAAAATTACTTCTTGGATGAATAAGAACAAAGGCAAGATGGCTGCCTTTGATGGATTGATTGTTTGGTTGCTACTCTCAAAAGTATGATCGTTAATCTCTGCCCAAAAAGTTTCTCCTAGTCCGATCGATTCTCTTAAAATTTTTTTCCCAAATTTTCATCCCCTTCTATGTTGTTTTTTAGTCCTATTTATAGATGATTTTGGTGATTAATCTTAATTGCTCACGGAATCTAACATTAATTAAGAAAAGAAAACCGAAACCGAATTCTATTTGGTTTCTGAAAAATTTAAGCGAATAGTCTTAAATAATATTATTTGCAGATGGAGTTAGAGGTGGAGAGGGCAACCAACAAACATCTCCAAGATGAGCTCAACAGTGCTAATAATAGGAATGATCAACTTGAGGACAACATCACTTCTTTGAAGGTAGAGTTGCAGACCTTATAGTAATGCCTTAGTGGTACTTCAGGTGCTTCTTCCTCTGGTAAGGTGGCCTTCCTAACCCAGTTGCTGAGAGTTCAAATAAGGAAGGGGATTTTGAGGGAGGTAGCACAAAGGACAGTTTTGACTCTTAGGAGATTTAGAGCTATTTTGTCATTTTTCTCATTTTACTGGACTTGTACATGCTTTGCCTTAATAATACTTTTCCTCTTTTGAACCTTTATATCTCATTTATTCCTTATATATCCTTTTGTTCTGGTAAAAGTATTTTTGTATGATCATATAATCTTTATATTATGTCATTTGCCTCGTACCAGTCTGAATCCCTGAAAAACAAATGCATGTAAGTGCCATATAAATAACAACTAAAAAGAAAATTGATAGAAGGAAAGAGTCTTCCCCAAAATGAATCCTGAGTATAATTATCAAGTTTGATATTTTTTGTAACTGATGATTAACAAGAAACCATGATGAAGAATTAACACAGAGGATTATCAAGTTTAGCGTCATTAATTGTCGAGTTTGCAAATTTCCTGCATTTAGTAATTTTATTTTGGAATGGCTAAGTAATAGTGTTAGGGGTCATTCTTGGCCTTCTTCTTCAGTCTGACATTGTTGTATGTCTTTGAACTTTGTCTTTTAAATAATTTGCATTGTACCATGCATGGCCAAACAAAGAAAGAAGGATGAAGGTCTCCTTACCTTCCCTCACTCGAGTAGACATGGATGATTTTACTATGTTTGGTCTTCTATAATGCTTTCTTCAAGGGCAAGCCCACCTCTTCTTCCTTTAAATGGCCATCAGTGTAAAGCTAGACGCTCTCAAGTAACTCCTAACCATTTTTGCTCATTTGTATGTAACTTGCTACCTTTTCAATTATCATTTATTAGTTTTCATGTGACATTAGTTTGCCATTGCTAAAAGTTCCTAGTTTACAATAATTTTAGCATTCAATAATTATAGTTTCAATCAACACTCATCATTACTTTAGCTTTGACATTCACTAGCCCCCGTTATTATTGAGTTTGTCAATATCTTTGTCGAATTCAACATTAATTTATTGACATACTCGATAATTTATCTTCCTAAAATATGAGAAAAATGCATGAATTAGTAGAGCACTCATATTTTATTTCATATAGTCACTGCACTTAGAGTTTGTTTTATTTTAATAGTTTGATGCAGGCTTAGTTTGGGCTGCTGGTGGATTGTATTTGTTTCATTCCTAGTTCCAATATCTTCCTAATTCAGTGAAGGAGATCATCTAATCCTTAGGCCTATTTTGGTTGCTGCAAGCTATGCCATAGAGAGGTAGCAAGATGGATCACTGTGTGATCGAAGCCTTAGGAGAGCAATGGATTGACACCGCCCATGCATTTCACTTGCCATTTGGAGAGCTCACTCTCACTCCTTTAGATTTCATTGCCATTATGGGGTTAAGTTTATCTGGTGGAATGATTCCCTTTGATACCACTAAAATAATTGAAGAAGAATAACATGATCTGCTTGGTTTCATGCCGGGATTAAATAGTGGAAAGATTAAATACTCCAGCACTGCACCCCAGTAAGATTGAGTGCTTAAGAAGTTGACATAGAACGATAGATACACTGTGTTAGGGGTTTCTTTCTTCATCTTTTGGGTAATACGATCTTTGCATACTCTAACTTTGCCATTGATTGAAGTTTGCTTCGAGTGCTTTTCGACTTGATGAAGGTCCCTACATACAACTAGGGTGAAGCTAGCTTGTGAACCGTGTACCATGGGTTTCATATGATTTATCGATGGAAGGATAATCCCATTGGCCTCATTATTGTAGTGGAGGTCACTTCTTAACTCTATTTCTTTCTTCTTCTTCTATGCTATAGTGGAAGGATTCTCCCATTGGCTAATTATTATTATTATTATTTTCAGCCATCTTTAATTACCTTTTTTTCTACAAGTTTAGGGTTATGAGCTTAATTTAGTTCATCCTCCAAGGGTTAAGGAGGGGCATTGGCATAGCAATGATTTTCCTTGTCCCGGTTCTTGGTTTAGAAATAGGATTCCTAGAGATGGTGCCCATAGTCTGTCGAAGCTCAGAGACCACTTTCCATCACTTACTTGGGGATAGGTAGACATAAATAATTAGTCTTTATTAATATGTTCTTTATTTACTTACCTTTATATTTTGCCTTTTTAGGTTGATATCACTTAATAAGCAGAGCAAAACAAGCGAGATAAGCCTGAGACTAGAGTAACGATAGAGGCTGAGCAAGGCCCTTGCTGTGGAGAAGAATGATCTTGGTAGGTCCCATTACTTCTTATTGATACTTAGGGGAACGAGTGTTTCAATGATATTTAGGACTGAGTTCACATGGCATTCCTTTAGACATCCCCAAAAGCATGTTCTCTACCAGTATGCTTCCTGAGGCTGATTGGTTCAGATACCGTGTCAGTAAAGATTGTTTATTCTATTTGCAATCGGCGGATCAAGATGTGCACATTTATTCTGAGTATATTAGAACCCATTTGCTCCTAGTTAATATAGACCAAGATGTCCCTTTAGCAGATCTTGTCTAGAATCTAGACAAAGAGGTAGGCAAAGGTGACAGTGATCATGGTGGCCCTTCTTGTTATGACAGGTCTCCTCCATAGATGCCTTCACATCATACCCAAAAGAAGAGGGCCATGATAGATCCAATTTCTAGGTTGTTTAGTATAAGGGCTACTGGTCATAGTCTGCCTCTTTTTGTGACACCGCCCTGTACACCTCTTCCTTTTTCCTCTTCTACGTCAACTGGCATGGTATAAGGCACTTCAGAAATTGAGTTCCATCCCTTTTTTTGTGTATTATCGAGCCAACGAGCTTCTCGCTATGGAGAGGATTCTACCTATAGGTGGTTTTATAGCTAGTAACCCTCCTAGCACTACTCATGTGAGGTTTTTTTTTTCTTCCTCTTTTTTTAGGTCACTTGGGAGACTTATGAAGAGCTCTATCATATTTTCTTGGGTGCTGTTTGGTAATTAACTACTCCTTCTAGTGAACTTTTGGTGCGCACCTAAAATTAATGGGAAATCTCAAAATTAGCTAGTATATGATTTATTCATTGCGCTTACCTTTGTCCTATAATCCAGGGGAACATTACAGCTTACGACACCATGATTGCTCACCTAGAGGTTCAATTAATTCCTTAAAATATAAAATTTTCTCAAAAAGATACACATGCAGATGCGATGTTTCATTTTCTGATTTTTTAGAATGAGTCAGATCATTAAGAGAGAAGCTCGAGATAGACCAAGAAGAATCTCAAAACATATTTTTGAAGCTAGAGGAGATGGAAAAAGATTTGAAGAGGGGCATAAAGCATTATCAAAGGCACCTAGGCGAGATATCTCCTCTTATTATAGTATCTCTCTCACCGTCAATGGAGAATGATGACTCTCACAATGATGATTCTGGTCAAAACATGGAGGGTGTGGATAGCTTTGATAGTGACAAGGAAGAGAAGCATGGTCTCGATGATGTTGGTCTGAGTGGTAAGAGGCTCTATGGTGATCCCGCCATTCCTCTCATAAAGGAGGGAACATTAGCCTCCTTAGGTCAACTGGGGGCGAGCATTGATTACTCTAGCCACCATACTCAAGGGACTGATTCCATTATTGTTGGCATTCTTGCTAATTTCACTATGTGAGTTTCATTTTTGATGCACCTCATACTCAAAGTCAATCTCTTGACACTGTTGTGGTCACTTCTGACTCTAGTCCCCCTGTCCAAGTGACTCTTGTCGAGTTCACAATACCAGCAAGAGTAGATGCTGCTTCTAACCAGCCAAGACCCCTCCATCAGGACAAATAAGGTTTATGTTTTGTGTTACATTCTCTTTGTATATGTTATTTATTCCTTTATAAAAACTTAGGAGTTATGGTTTCTCTAAGATTAACAAATATGTGATTCCTTGACTTACAAAATTATCGAGTTCGTCATTAATAATGTTGTATTCAATAATTATGTCATGTTGTCGAACAAAAATTAAGAATTTTTTGCAAACTCGTTATTTTCAACTACCCAATAAATGTCAAACTAGACATTTTCATCTAGATGCTTCTACAAAAATGCCTCCCTTTGCCCTTTTAGTTACTCCATCATAGCTCTTTCTCCTTTTCTTACCCTTGTTAAGTTTCTTGAGACCATGGTTGAAACTTCTCTAAGCTGGATTTTAGATTTCTTCTCCAAGTTAAGTAGCCAACATTTGGGATCAACTTTATTAGTCTCACCTTGAGTCTTTAAGGTGTTTTTAGAACATCCACATAAATTCTCCTGTAATATCCCAATGTGTGCCCTAGAAGTTTGGATATAATTGTTGTTTGATTTGAATTTAATGTACATATGTTTTTGCAAAGGAAATGATTGTGTTAATGGAATGTATATGTTGTATATATGTTAATATATATAACATATATGTTGGTCAAATGGAGAGTCAAGGGAAGAAGATATTTTATTTTGGGATGTGTGAAATTACTTCAATGGGCATATAAGTGACAAAGGTTAAGTTAAATGGATGAGGGCATTTAGGTAATTGCTTGGCTAGAATTGCTTGGTGGAGATTTAAAGAAGAAAAGAAGTTGACTTGTGTTTATTTTTCTTTTCTTCTCATTTGTGTGCCGGCTATCCAAGAAAAGAGAGAGAGCAAGAGAGGTGTTCTAAATGCTAGAATCAAATTGAAGGAAGAATCAAAGGATTAAGTTGGAGATTTGTGAAATTTCTTCAATTGAGGTAAGTACTCTCTTGTTTTCCTTTGTTATTTTGAAGTGGTGTTTGAGGTGATTTATAAATTGTTGATTGTATGAATAGGTGTGTTTGAGATGTGTTTATAAGTGTTAAAATTGATTGTAAGTTAAAAGGTTGAATTGGTGTTGGTTTTGGGTTGAAGATGGTAAGTTAAGGGTGATAGTTGGTTTTAGGGTTTTGAAGTGGTAAGTGATTGATTGTATGGTTAATATAGTGTTAATGTGAATATTGTGATGAATATGTAAAATATGTGTTAATAACATTGATTATATCCATTTGAATGAGGTTAAGTTGTGTATAATGTGTTCTTGATTCAATTAGAAGAGTTTTGGCTATGTTTAGGGTTTATTCATGAGAGACACGGCCAAAACTAAATATTTTTGGGAGACACGGCCAAGTCTATGGAAATTTGGCCGTGTTGAATGATTTTTGGAGAAGACACCGCTGTGTACCTTGCCTGTGTCTGCCTCGGTTGATTTGGTGTTGAGAGACACGGCCACAAGCTTGGCCGTGTCCCTTGAGTGTGTTGGCTACTGTAATTGTTCTTTGCTCCTCTTGCATTGTTGAGAAAGAACATACATTTGATGATGCATATGATACTATATGAACAATGTTATGTTATATACATTGTGAATCTTGTGAATGGTAATATGTTATATGAATAATATACTTCATAATGTTACATCAATGATGCTATATGTAAAATGTGAAGGATATGATGAGGTAAATGATTATGTATAGCTTGATGGGAGCGGCTCTTGAGGTAAGTACAAACCCTAATCCACATTATTGCATATTAATAATATTATATTTGGCATAATATAAGCTTTATGAAATGTGAATTGAGATAATTGAAGCATAATTGCTTGGATGATAATGTTCAATGTAATTGATTATGTATACTTGAATAATGAAGTATTAATATGTGAATTGAAATATAATGAGATGTGAAGCCATTGTGATTGGCTATGATAACTCAAATGTGATGTGAAGCCATTGTGATGGGCTATGATGATTCAATTGAAAGACATAAGGCATGTTTGCCTAATTGATGAAGAGAATTGAGAATGAAATTGATAAATGAATGGTGTGGCTAATGTGTTATTCCATTTTCAGAGTTTTTTGTTGGTGGCATGCCTAATGATAGTAACAATCTCTTGAAGTTAGGTTGGGCTTGATCCTTGAAGCCAAGTTGGGTAGAAGTTTAACATGTTTTACTCCCCTTGAAGCTTGGTTGGGTCTAGTCCTTGAAGCCTAATTGAGATGTTACAACCCTTGAAGCTAGGTTGGGTTGGTTCTTGAAGCCAAGTTGGTTGATACTTAGCATGCTTTGTTCCCCTTGAAGCTTGGTTGAACCTAAATCCTTGAAGCCTAGTTGGGTCTATGATAATGATAAATGTGATAACAAAACCAAAGCATTAACTCTGAAAATTGAATGGCATATTAGTGTCTTTTGGGCCCGAGTCTGTCTTTGTTGTCAATGTGTTATACAAATGTTGAAATAAATGAGTAATAAGATGATAATGATTGCCTTTGTTGGAAATGTGATTCATGAATGGTGATAATGATTGCCTTCATTGGAAATGTGATTCATGATTGGTGAATTGTGAATAAAATAATGATATGAAGTATGATATGTAATATGTATATTGATATAATGATTGTGAGTATTAGTGATGGATTGTGGTTGGTGTTAATGATATGTATATATGTATATATAATATATGAGATTAGTAGAGATATTTGAAAGGTGCAATTCAAAAGGAAAAACATGATAAGAAACTAATGGTACATGAAAGTGATATTTCATTATATGCTAGAATTTCTATAATGTATGTTTTTATGTTATATTTGTACTACTAAGCTCTCGGGCTTAGCGCGGATGTGTAATCGCGCAGGTGACTAGGTGGAAGATATGAAGTTTTTTGTTATGCCACGAGAAGAGTAAGAGGTTGTCGAGACCAACTAGAGGGTGATACATACATGTATAATTTTTAATTATGATGTATTTCTGACAAGAGTATATTTATATGTATAAATGAAGTTTTGATAAAGATAAGATTATGATATATATGTAAGATCATTAAAAGTATAATGATTTTGTAAATGTTCTTTAAATTTATGTATTGTGGTTTGAACTCTGTTAAAGGTTTTAAAAATGTAATGAAAAGTGACATCCTTATACTTTATATACTTACTGTATGTATACTAGGTGTATGTATAGTACTTATATGGAGTATCGGGGTGTTACATCTCCTTTCTTTATGCTGCAGCTAGTTTCTGGGACAAATACCTAGTTTTTTATTTTCCTTGATTTGAGATAAGCCCTCAAATGGAGGAATTTGCGGCTATCCTTCACTATCCTTTCAATTATCTGGATCACATCATTTTCCCTACCATACTTGTTTCTCCCATCAGGCTCATGCAATTATTCTTTAACTTGATAAGAGAGGAAGCTCATCGACTAGTTAGAGGTAATAACATCCCGTTGATTCCTCCCATTAAGTATTGTTCGGCCCATATTTCTTTAACCAAATCCTAGAGTAGGCTATTTTGTCTGTGTCTCTAGGGTCAATTTTTTTTGGTATTGTCGGATGGAAATATAGACATCATAATTCTGCCCATAGTAGATGAAATGGAAGCTGGCCATTCAGTTGTTCCCTTGGTTTTAGCTAAAACCTTGATTGGCCTAGATGAGCTTTATTCTAGTTCTCAAAGTTTTCAAGGTAGCATGCTTCTTCTTCAGATTTGGCTTCAAGAAAGATTACACTTGTTGTGACTCCCTACAGTGGTTCCATCGAGATACTTGCCACATCACCATACTTTTTCATGAGTTTCATGAGTCACTGACCTTCAGGAAGATTAGATTTTGTGATTTTAGTGCATACATGCGGGTGACGTTAATTGGAAGGTACCTTGGTGGAGGATTAGTCGCATTGTTGTCTGAACTCATCTTCCCTATATTCCCCTAGGAGTTCTCAGGAGAGGAACTTGCTACGTTCCATGTCACTTAGCTAATCAGTATGGCATGCAAGTTACTTATCCTAGGCTAGCTCCTAATTTTGAATTCCCTATATTGACCGAAGAGTTATTGAATCAACTTAGAGCAAGATAGTCAAAGATACTTGATTATCTGGTCAATAATCATTGAATTTCACCTTTTCTAATGTTGTGTCTTTCTAATTATTTGTCATGATGTTTTTTATGCTTTTTATTTGTCATCATTTTTCTACCTTTACAGACATTTTTTTTTATGAAAATGACTTTGTTTATTGTGAGCTAGCACAGTAATTCATTTCATATACATTCAAACATGATTAAACACTTGGAACAATCAGGAAAATCTTCAACTTATCCAGATTCATAGGTTCAAAGAATTCATTCCCATACATGTTTGACAACTTGACTGTACCTTTCTTCAAAATTTCTTTAACCACATACGGATTGTCCTGGTTTGGCTTGAATTTTCCCCTTGGATCTGAATCATTGGGTATGTATTATTTTAACACCAAGTTCACCCACCTTCATTCTCCTTTCCTTCACCTTTCTATTAAAAGCATATGCAATCTTCCTCTAGTACAATTGATTATGATATAATGCTTATAACATTTTTCCTCAAGCTAGGCCAAATGTCGATACCTCATTTTTATCCATTCTTCTTTTAGTAACTATGCTTCCACTAAGATCCTCAATGACTTCATCTCGATCTCCAATGGTAGGACTGCCTCTATCATGTAGACTAGGGTATGGTGTCATACAAGTAGGAGCCTTGATTTTGATTCTATATCCCCATGATATGTAAGTTAATATCTTCGTCCAATCTCAATAAGTACTTACTATTTTGTTAAGAATGGTTTTAATGGTCTTATTTGCTGCTTCCACCGTCCATTGGCCTGAGGTCTATACGATGAGGATTTGTGATGTCTGACATTGTACTTTTTTAAGAGAGCCCAAAATTCTCCTTGGAATCGTACTCCATTATCGGATACTAAATGTGGGGCATGCCATATCTACAAAATATATTCTTATCTATAAACCAAGCCATTTATCGTGCACCCAGATTGTTGAAAGACTCTGCCTCTATCCATTTAGAAAAGTAGTGTACTGCAACTACTATGAACCTGTCGTATGTATTTCACTAATGATGTCTATTCCTCATGCTGAAAATGGCCAAGGTGATGTTAAAACTTTCAACTCAACTAGAGGAAGATGATTGTAGTTCTCATGGACTTGACATTTCTTGCACATTTTTGCAAAGTCTACACAGTCCCTTTATATGGTTAGCCAATAATATCCCTATCTTATTATCTTCTTTGCCAACATATTCCAATTCATGTGAGGCTTACATGTCCCTACATGAATTTTAGACAAAACCTTCTTCCTTAAAAATCTGCCCATCTCCTTATAGCTTTCTTGTCTTCTTTGTTTAATCCCTCAGGGTAGATCCAACCTTCAAGAAACTACAGGACAGTTTCATACCATCTTTCTTTATCAGTTCCTACTACCGTAATTATTTTATAAGAATAACATGGTTGGGATGAACTCATTAATATCAAAGGCTTAGAGAAGAGATTAACTGGGCCATCCAAACTAATGCCAAAGTTGCAAGTGCGTCAGTAAGATAATTCTCCTCTCTCAGTTTGTGGTTGAAGATGCACTAGTTGAAATTCTCCATAAGACAGTTTAAGTATTTTAGGTATGGCCTCAATTTTTATTCCTTCAACTCCCATTCTCCTAATGCTTGTTGGACCACTAATTAGGAATCTCCAACGACTTATACCCTTTTCACCCCCATCAACATCAATGTTTCCAACCCAAAGATGCAAGCTTCATATTCAGGCACATTGTTAGTGACCTTTAAAGTCAACCTTTTTGCTAAAGGGATGAACTCACCACTAGGTGCATTAAGGATGATGCCTAGGCTTGCTCCCTTCTTGTTTACTGCTCATCAAAATACATTATCCATTATTATATTTCAAGTGCCCGTAAATCTTTATCTACAAACTCTACTCAAATGTTGTCTTCTCCTGATAAGGGATTTTGTCCTAAGAATTCGACCATAGCTCTTCCCTTGATATTCTTTCTATTTAAATACTCAACATTAAATTCTTCCAGTAGTATCAGCCATCTCCCATATTTTCCTATTAATAATGGAACACCATGTAGATATTTAACTGGGTCCATTTTATAAACCATTTAGATCCTATAGGACTAAAAGTAGTGCCTCAATTTCCTAGATGCCAAGACAATAGCCAAATAAGTCTTTTCAACTACAGTTTACTTTACTTCATATGGTAGTAATTTATGACTTAAAGAATAAATAAAAAATTCTACCTCGTCTTCTCCTGCTTATGTTAGCATGGCCCTGACTAATTCCTCTTCAATGGTTAAGTATGAAACTATCACTTTATTTGGTTATAGGGGTCTCAAAACTAGTAGGTTGAGCAAATATTTTTTAATCTTTTCAAAACCTCTTTGGGAAGCCTCTATCCAGACAATGGGTTGGTTCTTCTTTAGCAATCAAAATATGGGTTCACACATTGATGTTAGGCTGGCGATGAATCAACTGACATACTAAAGCTTTCCTATGAACTCTTGAATTGGCATTTCCTGGGTAGCTTTCATCTTATTTAGATCGATCTATATTCCTCTTGAGTTGATTACATGTCCCAACATTTTTCCAGAAAATACCCCAAATACACACTTCTTCATATTAAGCCTCGGATTATACTTTAAAGTCTTCTCAAAGAACTTTTCTAAGTTATACATATGTTGCTCCCTAGTTTTAGATTTCACCATCATGTCATCCACATAGTCCTTTACTTCTTTTTGAATCATGTCTTCTAACAAGGAAATCATCATTCATTGATATGTTGCCCCAGCATTCATTAATTTGAATGGCATCACTTTGTAATAATACGATCCCCATTTTATAATGAAGGCAGTCTTATTCTGATCTTCCTTTGCCATCATGATCTAGTTATACCCTGAGAATTGATCCATGAATGAGTGCATGACACTGGAAACTATGCTATTAATCAGGACATCTATGTGAGGTAAAGAAAAATCATCTTTAGGGAAGCTTTATTCAAATCTCTGTAGTCGACACACATTCTCACTTTCCCATCTTTTTTAGGTATAGGTACTATGTTGGCAATCCATGTGGGATAGCTTACTACTTCTAAGAACCCAACTTGGATTTGTTTTCCCACTTCCTTTTTTACTTAGGTGGCCCATTCCTATCTTAATCTCTTGAACTTTTGTTTGACTGGCTTTATGTGAGCATAAGTGGGGATCTTATGCTCTGTTATATCTTGATCGATACCCGGCATATCCTTATATGACCATGCAAATACCTTCTCTAATTTTATGAGGATTCTTTAAAACCGTTATACTTTTAAGGAGGTTAATTATGTTGCTATATTTATGTTTCATGGATCTTCTATTTTTCCAAGGTTTTATGATGTAGTTTACACATAATTAATATTAAATATGCTAGCTAAGTCATAAGAATAAACTAATCCATCAAAAACATCACACAAGTAAGCGAAATTAGACTCTATTAAATCGACTTTAGAAAAAACATAATCAGTAAACAAATCAGAAAGAAGAAAGACATCACCATCCATTAAGTGAAATCAAGGATATCCTCGAATTGATCTTCTACCATCTTCACAGCCATGTCCAAATTCACTAGTGATGCAGTCAGGTCCATGTTCTGTTATGGTATCTTATTGTTCGGTTGCTTCTTGACTAATTGAGATATATTAGAGAAGATGTCCCATCTAGGTAATTCCTTTCCCATTACAAACTAATATTGCAGAGTCTTTTTCTAGTCTCCTTCTTCCTTTATGGAACTTTCTCCTATGTACCCTAGTCCTTCTTTATTGAGCTGGCTCTTGAATTCTGGGAATTCTGACACCCCAGTTTGGTGCTTTCCCAAGCTAGTTCTAAGTAGATGCCCAATCTTCCTCTTGATGGATTTCACAGCAGGGGATGATACCATGCAAATTTTGAACCCAACCATGGGTTAGGTGTTAAATAGGGCATTAACCACCTCATTAATCTTAGTATCAATTGTGATCACCATTTTCCCTACTAAAAATTTGATCTTTGGATGAAGGGTGGATAGAACTCCGCCCAATGGGTGAAACCAAGGACTTCCCAATAGCAAAGCAAAAGTGGCTAGTATGTCAAGCACCATAAATTCAACTAAAGATTTGATTGGCCCCACTATAACAACTATAGAGAATTTCCCAGTGTTGGCATTTTGGAATTATCATAAGCATTGATCACCATTTCTATTCCAGTCAAATCAGCCACTGATAAAGATAAATTTGGTAACATCTTCATTGGGCAAACATTAATGGTTGACCCATCATCTACCATTACACAAGTCATTCTCTTTCTTCGAATCTCTACCTTGATGAATAATGGGCGAGTGTGATTCCTACCTTGCCAAAACCCCATTCTACTTGGTTTTTAATTTTATTTCCTAAAAGGTTTTTATTTCTTTAACCAATTAGTATTAGAATTTTATTTTTTTCCTATAAATGACACATTAAAACACACAAAAAGGGGTTTTCTGACTTTGATCTTTTAAAAAAAAGGATCTTGACCTTTGGAGCTCGAAATTATTTTTGGCAAACTATTCATAATCTTAAGCTTGAAGAATCAAGAGGCAGCAAACAATATACAACCCACCAAAGGCAGCCCACACTGCCTTTGTTATTGTCCATCTTGGCTTTGAGGGAATCATCCACCATTCTTTGAATTTGTTCGGGATCCATTGTTTTTGGTGAGCAAGTGATTGAGTCGTTGCTAAATACTTCATCTCCATTGTAGGTCGGATTGTCGTATGCTTTTGAACTGTCGTAATCCAGGGCTGTGAGCCAGAGAGGATCAATGATATGAGATGCAAATGTCTGTATGTATGCATGTATGCACAAACAACAAACAAAGACAATAACATCCACATACGAATGACGAGTCTCTTTTCCTAGGTATATAGGTAACAAAATACCAACATGGGGTACCTTGTTTCGAATATTTCCCTCAGACATTTCAACCGATAATAATATTTTCGAAATGGAAATCGATTCATAATAATTCCCATTAATTAGATTTTAATCCACTCAACCAACTAAAGTAGCTTTTATGCTATATTGGATTAAAACTAAATTAAGAGGTTTATTATAAATAGATTTCTCACTTAAAAAAGTAACTAATGGTTCAAGCAAAAAATAAGTCCACAATTGATTTATTCTTAGTATAAACTAGGCTCACAAATGATTTTTGGTATTTCGTAATTGACCTAAATAATTTGCAAGCTCTTTATAAGAAAAGCTTGGATGAAAATAATTTAGTTTCTAAGCCCATTGTAAAAAAATTTTAGAAAAAAAATGTATTTTGGGCTTTACATTTGGGTCACGAGCAAAATAATTTTTGATTTGTTTTTAGAAAAGTCTTATGCCCAAAGACCATCTTAAAAAAAATGTTTTGAAAATAGCTTTGGTCTTTTGGACTTTGAAGAAAAATTTATTTGAGCTTACAAATGTACTTGGGTCATATTAGAAAAAGAACAAACCAAATAAGCCATGATTTAAGCCAAGATAAATTAACAATAGTCAAACAACAAGCATTTGGGGTAAAACCTAAGGAAAGTAACTAAGCTAATTACATGAGCTTTAGTCTTTCGGTTAAAAGGCTTAGGTTCCCATAGCAAGTATATACCAAATGGTACGAGGCTATGAGTGGTTATGCCATGCTCGATCTCCATACCTTGAGTGAAAGTATGGTATCCCCTACATAACAGAACACGGGTGACATGGGCTTTCTAAATCACGCACACGATGCAATCTAATATGATGCAATGGATAATATCGTTATAAGAAAGAATAGAATAATATAAAGACCAATGGAATAAACTTCTCTTATCCCAGTGGAGTCACCACTGTGAGCAGGGACTTTTGCCCCCACTCCCGGTGGAATGGTTCTTGCAACTTTGGCACTGTTTAGGCTCGGGGCCTTAGAGAACACGGATCTAAGTCCGGAGAAAATGGAGTCGCCACCCGGATGGACCAGGAAAAAAGAAAGGGGTGGATGACTCTATTCCTAAGGAATTTTTAACCCCCTAATGGGTTCGGAAAGTTGGGTACGTGTGGGGAAGGTGAGAAATGGCCCAGCACCCCTACAATGCCCGGTTCATTGGAACCGCCTCCTTTATAGGTCTTAAGATTATAAAATTCATAAATATAACAATATTATCCATATTACACACAATAATTAAAATAAAACATCAATATATTAAAAATCAAAACAATGTCCAAGAAAAACAAATAAATGGACACCCATCCGAAGATAGAAACATGCCCTTACATAATCCATGCCTAAATAGGACACCCGCCGAAAGGTAGAAACATGTCCTTTACATTGGTTCTAAAAAAGAAAAGCAATTTAAATTACATGATATTTAACTAATGAGGTACCCACCAAGTGGAAGCATACCTCTTACAACATTTGGAAATCAAAATAAATCGATAAAAGTAAATAACCATTCATAATAAATAAATCATTCATCAAAGATACCAATCAAAATATAAAATAAACATCCATCCATGATAAATTAAATAAACCAAGCTTTGAACTTAAATAAATCAAAGTATATAATGAACTACACAATCAAATATAAAATTAAATAAAGCTAGTAAAGATTCAAATTAGGGCTACTGTTTCTATTTAAGATTCTTTATTTAATATGTTTAGGGTTTGGAATTTATGGGTTTAAGCTACTGTAAGTTTTAAAGGAATTAAAATGGATTAAAGTTTTATAATTTAAGAGGTTGATAAAGTTCTTTGATTAACCAAATTAGTGTTTAAGGAGTGAAATCATGAAACTAGGGTTTGGACACTTTAAAACATTAGGTTTATGATTTACAATTATTGGATTATTATTTTGGTTTACTGTGTTTGAATTTTAATATTTAGGTTTATAAGGTTTTAAGGTTTTAAGGTTTAGGTTAGAAAAACTAGGGTTTAAGGTTTTAAGGGAATTAGGGTTTAAGAAAACTAGGGTTTAAGGTTTTAAAGGAATTAGGGTTTAAGAAGACTAGGGTTTAAGGTTAGCTAGTTTGGGGGTTACTGCCTTGGTTTTGAAGTTGAATTGGGGTTTTTAGTGTTTCAGAGAATGTATTTGATTTTAGAATTTGGAAAAACAATTCATAGTTTTATGAAGCTTTATGAAAATAAACAAAATGATTTAAGGTTTATAGAAACAAAAAAGATATTTTTTAGGGTTTTTTGAAATAAACAAAATTATTTTAGGTTTATGGAAACAAAAGAGACAATTTAGGGTTTTTGGGGACAAAAGGAATAAATTGGGGTTTTTGAGGTTTCCGAGCTAAGTTCTAGACTTAGGAAAGATTCTAGGCTCTAGACCTAAGAAAAATTTGGGTTCTGGACCCGAGCTAAGTTCTGGACTTAGAAGAAATTCTAGATTCTGGACCTAAGGAAATTTTGAGTTCTGGGCCCGAGCAATGTTCTGGACTTAGAAGAGATTCTAGGTTCTGGACCTAAGGGTAATTTGGGTTCTGGACCCGAGCTAAGTTCTGGACTTAGAAGAAATTCTAGGTTCTAGACCTAAGGAAAATTTGGTCGCTGGACTCGAGCTAAGTTCTGGACTTAGAAGAGATTCTAGGTTCTGGACCTAAGGGTAATTTGGGTTATAGACCCGAGCTAAGTTCTGGATTTAAAAGAGATTCTAGGTTCTGGACCTAAGAGTAACTTGGATTCTGGACCCGAGCTAAGTTCTGGACTTAGAAGAGATTCTAGGTTCTGGACCTAAGGGTAATTTGGGTTCTGGACCCGAGCTAATAATTTTTATTTCAAAAAGTTTGGCTAATTTTTATGCACATGTCGGCTTCTTGCCCCCTGCGTGTAAAAATATTTATATACACACAAGTATTTGAATGACTAAAGTGAATAATTGAATTTACTGTTTATTTACTGTGTAGTCACTGTTTATGTACTATTTCCTATTTATAAATAGTAACTTACTATTCGTAAATAATATTTTACTATTGAAAATAATAATCTACTATTCATCAATAGTAATGTACTATTTATGAATAGTAAAATTTACTATTTATCAATAGTAAAGTTTACTATTCATGAACTGTAAAACTTACTTTTGAATTTTTTTTCCTTGCCGTTTCTCTATATAATCCCAAACGAATTCCTTCATTTCATTCACAGCAAAATCTATAATTTCTATAATTCTCTCAAATTCTTTCAAATTTAGCATATAGTCTTCAAAAAAAATGCATGCTTCAAGGTCAGGGACTCATTCTAATATTGAATTATTAGAGTTTATTCGGCATCATGAAGATGGAAATATAGACCTACTAGCCGGGATGCCGCTTCATCGTAGTTCAAACCAAAAGAGCGTGGTAATTATTTTTTCCCTTTTTTTTCGTTTTGATTATTCGTCTTTCTTTTTTTTTATTTCTGTTATTTGTTTATATTTTTTTATTTTTTATTTTTTATTTTTTTAATTTATGTTTTTATATTATGCTCTTTTATTATTATTGTGTTTGCCTTTATTTTTTATTTATATTTCTATATTATTATTCTTTAGAAAATTTAGGAAAAATAAATTAATTTAAGCAGATAGAATAATATGTACTTACCTTGTATTAACTTACCTGACTCCGTGTTAGTGTGATTGTTGCGTTGTTCGGGCTAAAGGGCGTATCTACAAAGCCCGACAATGGTACGATGTAGTGCCTTCTCGGGTAAGGCAGATTATTCGAGATTGCGCTTTGAGAGCTTCATCTTACAATTGCCATCCGAGGAATATCCGATAGACCAGAGCGTAGTCCAGGCACTTGCAGAATGATGGTTGGACACAACTCATACTTTTCACTTGCCCATTAGAGAGATGACAATTGATCCGGTCGACTTTACTGCTATAACCGACCTTCAATATGATGGTGTTCCGGTTCCTTTGACCAACGATATTTTAACATTTGAAGAAATTCAGCAATTAATTGGTATGGAACCATCATATAAGAGGACTTTTAAGATAAAAATTGAACCGATTCGTAGTTATTGGATGAACTACGAAGGATGGGTTCATAGAGACACGACCCAACAATATGCTTGAGGATTTTTGTTATATCTGCTTGGGTCGACCATCTTAGGCAGCACTGAATCCGTCATTCACTTGTCAGTGTTGAAGGCCCTTTCTTATTTCAAAACGGTACCATCTTCTGGCTGGGGTGAAGCTAGTCTTGCCTATCTTTACCATGGTCTTGATAAACTTTACCGAAATAAGAAGTCTTTTATCGGCTTGATGGCGGTTGTCGAGGTACTCTTCTTCCACCAATGTCATTTCCACTCTTTTCTTGCATGAATATGATCTTTATTATTATTGTTGTAGGCATGGGCATATGAACACAACCTCGTGAGGGTATCCGGTATTTCTCGAGAAAGAATTGGGTATCTGAGATTAAATTTTTGGTTGTTTGATCGTGTGGATGTTCCCGACTCTCACCATGTGCATACTCACTGCTTTGTGTTGAGCCGCTTAACCTGGGACCAGGTAAAATAACATTAGTATACTTTAAATTTTATGTGAAAGTTTACTTACCTTATGTTATTTTGCAAGTGAATTTGGCCTGGTGGAACCCAGAAGAGCATACAAACTGGTCTCCCTTCATGAAGGCTATGCTATCTTTCCAACATTCTCGCCAAGTCATCGTTGGCACAGTGCCTAATGGCTGGTTTCTCGGAGAGAGAGTTTATGAGTGGTTTCTTGGTCCAGAGAAGTGGAGGATTATGATGCCTTGCTTGAAATATACTTTAAATATTATGTCAATGCGGGAGGATGCATGGTGGTCGGCTCTGTATGGTTATGGTATTGAAGCATTTCTCTATCCGCCGAGTGCATCTTATGCCCATTTTATTCAAAAAATACTCTTGAACTTTGATGTATCTCCTATTGGTGTACAGGAAATTCCTGAAGAAAATGATGGTAGAGATGAAGAGGAACATCATGGAGATGCGGGAGAGTTCGTTCCACCTCTTGGGGCTAGCACTTCTCAAGTAAAACTTTACCATTTTTCCCTTGCAACCGCTTCTTTCTTTTTGGATTCTTTAATGATTGTTGCAGGCTATTGGCTCATTTGATCATGAGGTTGGACCTTCTTTTACCATCCCTTTGTTTGCTCATTCTAGCCCACCAGATATGCTATCTCATCCGCAGGGCATTGATATGAATTACCTGGTGAGTTTTCTTATTTCATGGTAATTTATGCTATATGTATGTATGATTAAGTATGCTCTTACCTTTTTCCTATCCGGCTCACAGCGGATGCTTGAAGAACAAAATAGGAAACTTCAAGAAGAGTTAGTTGTAAGTCGTCAGCAGGCTTCTCATTTTGAAAATTTATATCATCAATCCGAACAAAATTTCTGAGACTTCTGATTTCAGGGGATGAGGGATCCTAGCTCTTCTTCATTAAAAGGCCCCCAGACTGATGACCATGAGATCCTTTCGTCTGCTTCTGATGAGGACTGTGACAGATTGAAACTCCAAGGTAATAGGGATTTTGGTGCTCCTGCTTCGGGTGATCCCGGGATGAGTAATTTGCCCCCTTCTCTAATAGGCGATGACTTTTTCAGGGCTTTATTTGATGACCTACCACCACCCTCTTAGTGATATGTAAATATCGTATCAATTGTATAAACATTGTACAATAAGCATAATAATGAAAAATACAATTTCCATCTTTGCTGTAACTTTTTTTTTCACTTTTCATCGTTACTGCATCACAATTATTAAACTTTCTTTTTCATATTTCAATATTTATACAGTCACCAACACAAAAGCCAAATGCAATATGGTAAAGTAAATTCGTCGCCAATTCCTTTCCTTACACAACATGGTTTCGTCCTTTTCCATCACCTTTACCTTATCAATTTTGGAAAAGTTTATTTCCTCTATATAAATCGCCTTTCATGTCATATTTCATACAGAAGCCAAAATACTTTCCATTTCAACGAAAAAACTCCTTTAACAATTTTGATTTTTCTTCATTCATCCACCATGACTGAACTTCATTTAAAGAAGATAAAAATTCTATTTAAGAATATGGATGCCATTCACTGGAAGCAAATTTCATGGTCAAAACTTGATGTTTTAAGGTGTTTTCAAAATGTTAAATTGGACCACTCCTTCTTACATGCCATGGCTTCCTTTTGGAATGTGGATTCTAGGACATTTAAAATTAATGGCTTTTAAATATGCCCCTTGATTGAAGAATTTGAGGCCATCCTTGGATATCCAAATAATCAACAAATGGCGTTACCCACATTGATTTCCAAGACTCAACAGAAGATGCAGATGTTATTTCAAATTTCAAAGCCCAAAGTTCTTCAATTGATGAGAGGTGTGTGAGCGGGGATTTTTGCCCTCACTCCCGGTGGAATCGTTCTTGCAACTTCGGCACTGTTTAGGCTCGAGGACTTAGAGAACATGGACCTAAGTATGGAGAAAATGGAGTTGCCACCCGGACGGGCTAGGAAAAAAGAAAGGGGTGGATGACTCGATTCCTAAGGAATCCCCAACCCCCTAATGGGTTCGGAAAGTTGGGTACTTGTAGGGAAGGTGAGAAATGGCCCAGCACCCCCACAACACCCGGTTAATTGGAACCGGCCTCCTTTATAGGTCTTAATATTATAAAATTCTTAAGTATAAAAACATTATCCATATTACACACAATAAATAAAAGAAAACATCAATATATTAAAATCAAAGCAAGGTCCAAGCAAAACGAATAAATGGACACCCATCTGAAGATGGAAACATGTCCTTACATCACATGCCTAAATAGGACACCCACTGAAAGGTAGAAACATGTCCTTTACATTGATTCTAAAATAGAAAAGCAATTTAAATTACATGATATTTGACTAATGAGGTACCCACCAAGTGGAAACATAACTCTTACAACATTTGGAAGTCTAAATAAATTGATAAAATTAAATAACCATTCATCATAAATAAATCATTTTTCAAAGGTATTAAACATCAATAGAAAGTAAACATCCATCCATGATAAATTAAATGAACCAAGCATTGAACTTAAATAAATTAAAGCATAAGAAATAAATCAAAGCATAATCAAATATGGAATTGAATAAGGCAAATAAAAGTCTAAAATATGGCTACTGTGAGTTTTTTTAAGGAATTAAAATAGATTAAGATTTTGTGTTTTAAAAGGTTGGTAAAGTTCTTTGATTAACCAAATTAGGGTTTGTGATGTAAAATCATGAAATTAAGGTTTGAACACTTTAAAATACTTTTGATTTGTGGTTTCAAGTTTACTGTGTGAAATTAAAATATTTGTGTTTTTATGGTTTTTAAAGTTTTAAAGGACTAGGGTTTAGAAAAAATTAGGGTTTATGGTTTTAAAGGGGTTAGGGTTTTACTATTTTAGGTTTGGAAGTTACATTTGGATTTAGTGTTTTATAATTAGGGTTTCGGTGGATGTTTAGGTTTTTTAGAATTTGGAAAAAGCAATTGATAATTTTATGAAGTTTATGAAAGTAAACTAAACGAATTAAAGTTTTTATAGATAGAAAAGGTGTTTTTAGGGTTTGTTGTAAGAAACAGAATCAAATTTTGGTTTTGTTGAAAAAATATTCAATTAGGGTTTTAAGATTTTGAAGAAGTAAAAATAACAATTTTAAGTCTTTTTGGAAAATAAAACAACGAATTAGTGTTTTTAAACTTTGAAAAAAGGGAATTAAGGTTCTAGGATTTTTGAATTAAAAGAAGCAACTAGATGAATTAAGCTACTATGAAAAAATATTACAATTAATACATACCTCCTTTTGATGGTTCCTCCAAAAAAAATCTTCTTGGATGAACAAAAAAAAACAAAGGCAGTTGCTGCCTTTGATCGTTTGTTAATGACTTTTGCTTCTTCTCCTCTCAAAAGGTTAGATTGATTTCACTGCTTTCCTCCTTAGTTTCGGTTTCAAACTTTCTCCATTTTCGTCCCAATTTCTCCTCATTTTCTCCTCCCGATT
This sequence comes from Garcia nutans, assembly GCA_947685225.1. Lineage (NCBI taxonomy): Eukaryota > Viridiplantae > Streptophyta > Magnoliopsida > Malpighiales > Euphorbiaceae > Garcia > Garcia nutans. The sequence goes on along the minus strand of CANTUV010000003.1, from coordinate 4,330,708 downwards.
TCTTCCTTATTTATAGAAGAATTCTATTATTAATCCTAGTTACTCACGGCATACAATATTGAATAAGAAAAGGAAACCAAAACCTAATTGTATTAGGTTTCAAAAAATTTGTGTCGAAAAAATTTCGCTGGAGAAAAAATCTGCCGCAGGAAAAATTGCGCTGGCGAAAAAGCTGCCGCAGCTTTGGGCGAAATGCCCATGAGCCCGTGCTGACTTTCGGCGATGATTTTTTCGTCGCCGATTTTTTTTATTCATTTCACCATTTTTTACTAAAATAAATATTAAAATTAATCAAGATACCATAAATATTATTTTGGACTAACTAAAATATATTGGACCGGACTGGGTCAAAAATTAAGGGTCTACAATTTGCCCCCTGCTTGAACGATCTAAGACTTTAGAGAGTGAAAAGCAAAAAGACTTAATTTTTGATGGCATGGTTATTTGAATTTGTCTTGGGTACTTGGTCCTGAGACTGAACTTGATTTGGGTACTTGGACCCGAGATTGGGTACTTGGACCTGAGCTTGAATTTGATTTGGGTACTTGGACCCAAGATTAGGTACTTGGAACCTAGGTTGGTGTTTAGACCCGAGGTTGGGTACTTGGACCCGAGCTTGAATTTGATTTGGATACTTGAACTCGAGATTGAGTACTTGAACCTGAGATTGATTTGATTTGGGTACTTGGACCCGAGATTGATTTGATTTGGGGTACTTGGACCCGAGATTGAGTACTTGAACCTGAGATTGCTTTGATTTGGGTACTTGGACCCGAGATTGATTTGATTTGGGGTACTTGGACCCGAGATTGATTTGATTTGGGGCACTTGGACCCGAGAATGGATTGATTTAGGTACTTGGACCCGAGATTGGGTACTTGGACCCGAGCTTGAATTGATTTGGGTACTTGGACCTTAGCTTGAATTTGATTTGGGTACTTGGACCCGAGATTGGGTACTTGGACCCGAGATTGGATACTTGGACCCGAGCTTGAATTGATTTGGGTAACTGGACCCGAGATTGGGTGCTTGGACTCGAGATTGATTTGATTTGACTGACTTTTTATCAGTTGAGAATTCTGGCATAACTAGTTGTTCCACTTTTATGAATTGTAGGTCTTTACCCACCAAAAATAGATCTTTATCTATTAGAAACTAGGTCTTTAACCTAGGAACATGGATCTTTATCCATTGGAGATTGGGTCTTTACCCGTGAAACATGGATCTTTTATCCATTAGAAATTAGGTCTTTACCCTTGAAACATGGATCTTTATCCATTGGAAATCGGGTCTTTACCCTTGAAACATGGATCTTTATCCATTGGAAATCGGGTCTTTACCTTTGAAACATGGATCTTTATCCATTGGAAATCGGGTCTTTACCCTTGAAACATGGATCTTTATCCATTGGAAATCGGGTTTTTACCCTTGGAACATGGATCTTTATCCTTTGGAAATCGGGTCTTTACCCTTGAAACATGGATCTTTATCCATTGGAAATTGGGTTTACCCTTGAAACATGGATCTTTATCCATTGGAAATCGGGTCTTTACCCTTGAAACATGGATCTTTATCCATTAGAGATCTGGTCTTTACTCTGGCTTCAGCTCTTTTAGTTGGACTGACCTATTTTCATTCTAATTTTTTTCTTTTGATTGATGATGATTTTTTATTATTTTGAAAATTCTTTTTCTTATTCATTAATTAAACATGAACAAAAAAATTCAGCCTTTTTAGCTAGCCTTCATATCTCCTCCTTGCCCCCTTGCGTGGCAAGATATTCAAAATATTTTGTTTATGCATAAACTCAAAAATTGAAAAGGAGAAGCGTTGCCCCCTGTGTAGGCTCAAACCCATGATTTTTTCTATACGGGCTCTGATTGATGTTTTTGTCGTCTAGTTCTTCGTAAAAGCACGTATTTCTTCTTTTTACAAAATGACTGGAACTTTCCCAAGCAATGGGCTTTCCATGCCCCCCTGATTTGATATCTTTTTTTGATTCTTTAGTTTGTAAGGTATTTGCTGTTCACTTTGAAAAGGAATAGACAATACAAGATAAGAAAGTGCTATGTGATATGCTCATGCATGCATGATATGCATGAATAATACTTACAGTTGTTCTATCGACTCACAGACCAAGGTGATCAGCATAAGTGTTCTCATTGGTTCCGTTTTGACGCTTGTTCAAGTCTTGATTTGGAATAATCAAAAGCTTTTGCTTTTGTGGCTTTTATCTTCAAGATGTTGAAAACATGAGTGGTGGATACCCTAAGCAGCAGAGTCAGGGATGCATCCATTTCAAGCTATATTTCAGCATGTCGGTTGCTAGTTTCTTCATAACTTTGCTAGTAATCATTCCCTTTTCCAAATGTATCCTTTGGAGGTTCAACATACTTCCCTTAACTTAAAGGCTTTGTATGACAAAACACTTTTTTTTTTATTTTTTTTTTTTTTGAATTTTGATTTTGAAATCAAATGTTGGCTTTGCCAAATCAATGTCAATGTACCTTAGGACTTGATTTTCCAAATTAACATATCTATAACATGACAACCCTAGTTACCATACTGAACTCGGGAATCATTTCTATTTAAGCAAGAATTGTTGCACTTCATATAGGCACATACACATTACTTGGCCAAAGGTCTCATTTGAGTTTAAATATTGTCTATCTCATATGCATGCTTATCCAAATTATCTCCACTAATAGACTCTACCTACCAAGAGAGATCAACAGGTCTTTGATAGGCATGAAATGGGGTCTATGAGGGGCATGGGTTAAATGTAACACCCCTTCCCGATCTACATGTGTAAGCTGAGTAGAGGCACCACACTAACCTAATGTTGCTACCAATTTTACTTAGTCAAATTTTAGTTCCAATTTTAATAGAAATTTTGCCATAGTTTCGCCTAAAAATTGAGTCCCAAGTGTCAACAAAACTAGTTTTTTTTTTAAAAAACATTTTACACAAACCAATGCAAACAAAATCATTCTCAGTACACTTCCAATAAATCCCCCTTATAACCTCAACTACAACCTGAAAAAAAGATTTACACTTCTAGTTCAAAACACTTTAAACTTGATACAATACCCTTATCATTATACATTATAGAAAAGTAGATCATTTACTTATAAAACAAAACATATTAGTTATATATATATACATTTAAATATTACACAATGGAAGTTATAAAATATGTACATATTTACAAACACTTGAGTACATATTTAAAAATATCCATATTTTTACATTATAAACATTACTTTACAAAATATAAAGAAGTATACATGATTGGCAATTCTCTTCTGATCTTTAAGTTCCCAAAATCAACTCTTCAAGGTCTACTCTCACTTGGTCTTGATGAACTCTCGGGTTCGACTCTATCAGCTCTATTACCTGCGCGATTAAACACTATCGCGCTAAGCCAAGGGCTTAGTAAGATAATTCATGCTAAAATGCAATGTCACAAATTAATTACATATATCAATCAAAAGCATATTATTTATTCAATATGTTGCTTTGTTCAATGTCATATCAATATTCATATAATAGCACCATTCATTATACTCATTTAAATTTATCATTATAGCCAACAACTATGACTTTATATACGTACCCTTTCCCAACCAGGTCGGTTGCCCTCCAATCCCAAGGGTCCGCAGGAGGCAAAAAGGCACGTATAACATTATCAGTAACATACCTTTCCCCATCCAGGTCGGTTGTCCAAGTTCGGTTGCCCATTCCAATGGGTCCGCATGGTTCCGCAGGAGGCAAATAGGTACGTATAATACTGACTATATCGAACCTTCCTCCTACCAGATCGGTAGTCCAAGATCGGTTGCCCAACCCACTGGGTCCGCATGGTTCCGCAGGAGACGGATAGGTCCGTTCATTAAACTTATCAATACCTTTTCAATTCATTTCTTTTTCGCAAGCAAGTTAAGCAATCATTATATACAATATTCATTACATTATCTAAACACTCACATTATTATTCAATCCTATCATCAATGCATGCTTCAATCATATTTCATTTGAATCACTATAACATCTTTGGTATAACATTTCAATGTGCATTACTCATGAAACACATTACCATTCACAATGCATAACATAACATTATTCAATCTCAACAATGCAATTAGGGCAATTCAACCTCTTCACAACCTAATCCAAAAGGAATATTAGCAAAATGACCATATGAATAGTACATTCTGGTTTTAGACTCCATTTTATCCTTATTTTGAAAAATTGTATAAAATAATCTACTTGACTAAAAATTCTAAAATTTTTACAGAATTTAGTTTTGTATCTTAAAATCATTCCTTTAAAATTTCAGATCAAACTGAACACAAAATCTTGGTCAAATAGTTCACCTAACCAGACTGCCCCAATTGCCCTGCATCCTGGCAGCAGTTCTGAACTTTGTGAATTCCATAAATCAAATTCAATCAACGTGGTTCCAAATTATTTTTCTCAAATACTAGACTCACTAAGAAACAACATATCCAAAATTCAATTGGATATGATTTTTCTACATTTTATTAAAAATCCCGAAATAGAGCTGTCTCAGTTAAGGTACCTGCTGGAACAGGTCTAATAAAAATAATCTTTCTAAACTCATAACCTATCCAAAATCGAATCAACATATTTTTCAGTCATTCTAGACTCACAGAGGCACAACATATCAAAAATTCACTTCAAGAACATTTTTCTATAATTAATTAAAAATCATACAAATCACAGCCTTTACTAATTGTAAAACAGAAACAATATCACTAAACACAACTCTTACTCTTCCATCACCAACACCAACCCAACTTCTCATCTATCAAGCAAAATCAATACTTAAGATCACACCATAAGCAACTTAATCATACCATCATCCAATCACAACTCAACTCAAGCATAACTTCAAAAATAACAAGAGTAAACAAGAGCAAACTTACCAAATAATGAAATTCCTTGAAACTCCAACTTGTAACTTTGAAAACTTCCTTCACTTTGAACTTGAAATCATCAAAACCATCACTTGTTCTCTTGCTCTCTTCTCTCTTTGATGAGCCGGCCACACAACAACAAGAAGAAGAAGAAATGATGAAGAAACACAAAGTCAATAGGCATTAAATACCCATCCAAAAGAAAATTACTATAATACCCTCATCCATTTAACTAAGCTTTTGTCATATCTATACCCATTTAAGTAATTCACAACCAACACAAAAATATCCTCTTTCCTTGACTTTCCATTTTGACCACTTTATATGTTATATATATCACCATATAAGCAACATATACAATTATCTCTAAACCCTCTTTTCTTTCCCAACCACCATACAAAAACATTCTCTTCCCATTTCTCAATTCAAACCAACAACAACAACAACAAAACTTCTAGGGCATGCATAGGGATATTACATTAAATGAAGGCCATTTTGAGATAGGAGCTGATGTGACACAATGGACAAACCCTCACACTATAAATTTCTTGTTTGAATTTTAGGCAACTTGGAGGCAATCTTGCTAGACTCCAAATTCCTTCTATCTTCTTGGCATTAATCTGGATCTTGATTAGGGCAGTTTTTGCCCTTGCAAAAAGTTTAAGACCCAAATTCTTTTCTTATCTTCTTTTCCCTTTTCTTTCCTCTTTATTTTTCTTACTCTTTCCTCGTCTTTCTTTTTCCTTACTCTTCCTTTCTTTTATCATTTTGTCCTTCTTTCTTGCAGGACTATCATGTACAGAACTTTCAAGAACTGGATGGTCTCCCTCCTTTTCTCCAATTTTGATTGGGTTGGACCAATTCAAGTTAAAATGTCCTTATGAACCAAATGGAAGCCTTTTGCTGCTTTAGATAAAAGAGAACTCAGTTGGCTTTCTAAACCGCCTTTTCAGGTTTTATCTTTTTTCTTTTCTTTTGCTTTTCTTCTTCTTTTCTTCTTTTCTTTTTTTTTCTTCTTTTCTTCTTTTTCTTATTTTTTTTTCTTTTGTTTTGTTTTATTGTTGTTTTTTTTTGTTCAAGCTCTAAAAGAGTTATCTTGTTTGTACTAACTTGGGCTTCCAATAATGGATGAGTGGAGTAACATAAATCTTCTTTAACAGGGATAAATCATTTGTTACTCTGATGTTGATGTTGTCTTGACATATTGGAGATATTAAGAAAACTTCAACTACCCTTATGGTATTGAGAACTTCAACCACCCTTATGGTTTTGAGAGCTTCAACTATCTTCATGGTCTTGAGAACTTTACCTATCCTCATGATCTGGACTAATCATTATTTTCTTTGATCTTCTTGCCTCTTCATCTTAGTGATCATAAGACTTGCCAAAAATATCACAACAGCTCAGGGCAGGTTGTTGGGATTATATGCCAATGAAAAGAAAGCTAAAATTTTATGAAGGATCAAAGGGACAACTAGGGATTGATATTTAATTGGGTGGATACTAGTTGTTGGCTAACCAAACAATGCCTAGATCATATCTCTCTTAAATAAGCAGAGTTCAATTTCGCCTCGAAAGTTTGTCAAAGCATGTTCTAAGACTGACTAGGACCTAGACAAAGGTAATTATGCAAGAGATCTCTCTAAGTAAGCATACACAACTCAATGCTATAGAGGAATTCCCTTACCTAGTAAAGTCATTCAAGTCATGATGCCTAGATATATTAATTCATAAATTATCAAGCTAGATTCCTCATTGGTTGAACACCAAAATGATCAAAGACCAACAAAAATTTTGATGAAAGTAATTTATTCAAACAAATTTAAATTTGAAAAACAAGATTGTTCCAATTTAAATTTTAAAGAAAGCAAAATTGAAAAGCAACATTCAAGCTAAGGAAAGTTCGTTGAGTTTAAGCTTCCTTTCCCTTCATATCTTCAATATTTCCATCTTGAAAGGATGATAAAACAAAATCTTCTTCCAATCCCTTTCCCACCATGAAGGTTGCCGGTGGAGGTACTCTTCTAAACATAGGCAAAGGATTGTCTTTTATGCTGGTCTTATCAGGCTCAGGCGGCTTACCACTGTCAATTAAATTTTGGATCTCATGTTTTAATCGCAAGCATTTGTCTGTCTCATGTCCTTGTGTTTGATGAAACTCACAAAAGGCTTTAGTATTAAATTTTGGGGGTAAAGGATTCGGCAAAGGTCGAGGGGCCAATGGCTGTAATAGTCCCTTCTTTTGTAGCCTGTTGAAGACCCAAGACAAAGGCTTCCCTAGATCTGAAAACTACCTTCTATTTGCTTGACCAGTTGTATTGACATCAACTTCTTTTTGCATGTTTTGATTTCCAGACTAGTAATTCCCTTTCTCATTCCTTCTTATTGAAAAGTGATTTTTCTCCCTTTCCCACTCTTCAATTTGTAGTCCAACTTGGAGAAGATCTTTGAAATCCCTTATAAGGGTGTGAGACATCCTTTCACGGAGATTGGGCAGGACACCTCTCACGATCATCCTTATTTGATCAAATTCATCGGGCTTCTTCTTAAGCAAAGCGGCCTTGTTTCTCCACCTTTCACATAGCCCACAAAATTCTCATTTGGCCTTTGTCTAATGGACTCAACTTCCATTAACGTAACTTCCAACTCGACATTATACCCATATTGCTGCATGAAGGCCTTGTATAGCAGATCCCAATTCTTTTGTGTTCCATCATCTAAGGTATTGAACCAATTTTGGACAACAGGGTCCAATGAGAGCATAAAGTACCTTAGAGTTTGAACCTTAGTAGCTCGGGCAGACTGCATGGCATTGATATACTACTTCACATGAAGATGAGGATTTTTGGTGCCATCATACTTCGCAAAAGATGGCATCTTGAACTTGTACGGAACTTCTTCATCTAGCTCAAACAATTTGTCGATCTCAGACACCTCTTCTGTTTTCAATTTCTTCTCAAATTTCTTTTCTAAATTAGTAATCATCTTTTCAACATCAGAAGTTTCGGTCTTCTCCATAGTTGATCTTTCAACAATCTTCGGTTCTTTCTTCTTGTCTTGAGGATATTGGTAGTATTGAGCCCAATCATCATCATCAATGACAACCTTATCATCATCAAAAGCTACTTGGCCAATTTTAGCCTTCCCATTGTCATTTGTCTTCTTGGTGCTAGCAGATGCTTCGGCATTGTTTCCTAAAATTGCAGCTAGTTGGTTCTTCATGGTCTCAGCTATGGCCTCTTTTATTTCTTCCATCTTGGCATTGAGGGCATCATCCACCATTCTTTGAATTTGTTCGGGATCCATTATTTTTGGTGAGCAAGTGATTGAGTCATTGCTAGATACTTCATCTCCGGCATAGGTCGGATTGTCGTAAGCTTTTGAACTTTCATAATCCAAGGTTGTGAGTAAGAGAGGATCAATGATATGAGATGCAAATGTATGCATGTATGCATGTATGCACAAACAATAGACAAACAAAGACAAATAGGACGTTCCTTCCAACCTTATAACATCCACACACGAATGGCGAGTCTCTTTTCCTAGGTATATGGTTAACAAAATACCAACATGGGGCATCTTGTTTTCGAATATTTCCCTCGGACGTTTCAACCAACAGTTATATTTTCAAAAATGGAAATCAGCTCATAATAATTCCCATTAATTAGGTTTTAATCCATTTATCCAACCAAAATAGCTTTTATGCTATATTGGATTAAAACTAAATTAAGAGGTTTATAGATAGATTTCTCACTTGAAAAAGTAACTAATGATTCATGCCAAAAACAAGCCCATGATTAATTATTCCTTAGTATAAACTAGGCTCACAATTGATTTTTGGTAATTCGTAATTGACCTAAATATTTTGCAAGCTCTTTGTAAGAAAAGGTTGGGTAAAAATAATTTTATTTCTAAGCCCATTGTAAAAAGATTTTAGAAAAAACATATTTTGGGCTTAATATTTGGGCCATGAGCAAAAGAGTTTTTGATTTATTTTTAGAAAAAGTCTTATGCCAAAAGACCATCTTAAAAAGTTTTGAAAATAGCTTTGGTCTTTTGGATTTAGAGAAAAGTTTGTTTGAGCTTACAAATGTACTTGGGTCAAATTAGAAAAAGATAAAACCACATAAGCCATGATTTAAGCCAAGATAAATGAACCATAGTCAAACAACATGCATTTGGGGCAAAACCTAAGGAAAGTAACTAGGCCAATTACATGAACTTTAGTCTTTGGGTAAAAGGCTTAGGTTCCCATAGCAAGTATATACCGAATGGTATGAGGCTATGAGTGGTTATGCCATGCTCGATCTCCATACCTTGAGTGAAAGTATGGTATCCCTTACATAACACAACACCGGTAACATGGGCGTCCTAACTCACGCACATAATGCAATCTACTATGATGCAATGGATAATATCATTATAAGAAAGAATAGAATAATAAAAAGACCAACGAAATGAACTTCTCTTATCCCCAGTAGAGTCGCCACTGTGAGCGGGGATTTTTTCCCCCACTCCCGGTGGAATGGTTCTTGCAACTTCGGCACTATTTAGGCTCGGGGCCTCAGAGAACATGGACCTAAGTCCGGAGAAAATGGAGTCGCCACTAGGATGGGCTGGGAAAAAAGAAAGGGGTGGATGACTGGATTAATAAGGAATCCCCAACCCCCTAATGGGTTCGGAAAGTTGGGTACGTGTGGGGAAGGTGAGAAATGACCCAACACCCCCACAATGCCCGGTTCATTAGAACCGGCCTCCTTTACAAGTCTTAATATTATAAAATTCTTAAGTATAACAACATTATCCATATTACACACAATAATTAAAAGAAAACATCAATATATTAAAATCAAAGCAAGATCCAAGCAAAATGAATAAATGGACACCCATCCGAAGATGGAAACATGTCCTTACATCACATGCCTAAATAGGACACCCACCGAAAGGTAGAAACATGTCCTTTACATTGATTCTAAAATAGAAAAGCAATTTAAATTACATGATATTTGACTAATGAGGTACCCACCAAGTGGAAACATACCTCTTACAACATTTGGAAGTCTAAATAAATTGATAAAAGTAAATAACCATTCATCATAAATAAATCATTAACCATTCATCATAAATAAATCATTCATCAAAGGTATTAAACATCAATAGAAAGTAAACATCCATCCATGATAAATTAAATGAACCAAGCATTGAACTTAAATAAATTAAAGCATAAGAAATAAATCAAAGCATAATCAAATATGGAATTGAATAAGGTAAATAAAAGTCTAAATTATGGCTACTGTGAGTTTTTTTTAAGGAATTAAAATAGATTAAGATTTTGTGTTTTAAAATGTTGGTAAAGTTCTTTGATTAACCAAATTAGGGTTTGTGATGTAAAATCATGAAATTAAGGTTTGAACACTTTAAAATACTTTTGATTTGTGGTTTCAAGTTTACTGTGTGAAATTAAAATATTTGTGTTTTTATGGTTTTTAAAGTTTTAAAGGACTAGGGTTTAGAAAAAATTAGGGTTTAAGGTTTTAAAGGGGTTAGGGTTTTACTATTTTAGGTTTGGAAGTTGCATTTGGATTTAGTGTTTTAGAATTAGGGTTTCGGTGGATGTTTAGGTTTTTTAGAATTTGGAAAAAGCAATTGATAATTTTATGATGTTTATGAAAGTAAACCAAACGAATTAAAGTTTTTATAGATAGAAAAGGTGTTTTTAGGGTTTGTTGTAAGAAACAGAATTAAATTTTGGTTTTTGTTGAAAAACATGTTCAATTAGGGTTTTATGATTTTGATGAAGTAAAAATAACAATTTTAAGTCTTTTTGGAAAATAAAACAACAAATTAGTGTTTTTAAACTTTGAACAAAGGGAATTAAGGTTCTAGGATTTTTGAATTAAAAGAAGCAACTAGATGAATTAAGCTACTGTGAAAAAATATAACAATTAATACATACCTCCTTTTGATGGTTCCTCCAAAAAAACTCTTCTTGGATGAACAAAAAAAAAACAAAGGCAGTTGCTGCCTTTGATCATTTGTTAATGGCTTTTGCTTCTTCTCCTCTCAAAAGGTTAGATTGATTTCACTGCTTTCCTCCTTAGTTTTGGTTTCAAACTTTCTCCAGTTTCTTCCAATGGTGATATTGATCCACAGGTATTAGATATTATGGACCAAATGGAAGGAGGCTTGTCCCCAGTACCTGTGATCTTTGCTGAGACTTTAGTTGGGTTAGACCGACTTAAATCAGGATTGTCAAAGAGACTGACTGGGAGTCCATTGTTGCAGATAATTACCTAAACTGCCCTTTCGGGTTTTCAATTTAGGTTTTCTTTTTTTTTTTTCTTTTCTTTATTGCTCTAATTTTTGCCTAGTCCGCCCATGTGGATTTTCGGAACTAGCGAGCTGTCCTAATTTTTGCCTAAGCTGCCCTTGCGGGTTTTCAACTTAGCGAACCTCTTTTTTATTATATTTTTTTTATTGCTATAATTTTTGCCTAGCCTACCCATATGGGTTTTCGGAACTAGCGAGCTGTCCTAATTTTTGCCTAAGCTGCCCTTGCGGGTTTTCAACTCAGCGGACCTCTTTTTTATTATATTTTTTTATTGCTCTAATTTTTGCCTAGTCCGCCTATGTGGGTTTTCGGAACTAGCGAGCTGTCCTAATTTTTGCCGAAGCTGGCCTTGTGGGTTTTCAACTTAGCGGACTTTTTTTTATTTAATTATTTCTTCACAGATTTGGCTTCAGGAGCATTTTTGATTGCTTGATACTCCATCCATGGATTTTGGCAGATATCTGCCACATCATCATTCTTCTAGGAAACTACTCCATCCTGCTTCTTCATATGCTGACGGGTTGACTAGAACCACTCACACGATGAAGTCAATATCCGTTGGTTGGTACCTTAGTGGAAGATTTCTCGCATCACCATGCAGACATATTTGATGTATGTTCCCCTTGCTGCTCTTCGTCAAGGTACATGCTATGATCCTTGCCAACTTGGTCGTCAGTACGGAGCTGAGCCTCGCGATTCTGACTTTACTCCTGATTTAGACATACCTTGCTTGACTGAAGCCTACTTGGATCGGCTGAGGCTAAGCTGGCCTGCACATTACACTTATTGTCTGCCATAGATTTTACATTTGTCAATTCAGAAAGTATATTGTTAGAATGAGAAATAATTAAAGTAATAAAAGATGCTTCTTTTCCATTTAAAATTTTTCATCACCTTTTGCCAATGTGTTTATTTATTTCATCCATATCTGGTCAAATACTTATAACAGTGCACATAGAACAATTTTAACACTAATTCTATTTTATTAAATTGGGGAACAACCAAACATAAAGCCAGCATACACAAGATCACTCCTATTGCCAACTAGCCCTTTCAGGTTTTCTAATTGACAATTTTCTCTCTTTTAGCTCTAATTGTTGCCTATGCCGCCCTTTTGGGTTTTTGGAACTAGCGAACTGCTCTAACTTTTGCCTAGGCCGCCCTTTTTGGGTTTTCAACCTAGCGAGCTTTTTTTATATACATAAAACCTCTTCAACCTGTCGATGTTCACTGGCTCACTAAACTCATTCCCATCCATGTCTGATAACTTCACCGCACCTTTTTTAATGACTCGTTTCACGACATATGGCCCTTCCCAGCTAGGCCTGAACTTCCCTCTTAGATCAGATACATTAGGCTTACATTGCTTCAACACCAAATCCCCGACTCTGAGTTTTCTGATTTTAACCCTTCTATTATAGGCCCGAGTTATCTTCTTTTGATACAGTTGGTAATGATACAGTGCCTTTAACCTTCTCTCTTCTAGTAAAGCTTACTGTGTGTATATGCTTGCTACCCATTCCATTTTAGGCAGTTCAGCTTACAAGACCACTCTTAATGACTTGATTTCTATTTCAATTGGCAACACTGCTTCCATCCCATAAACCAAAGAGAACGGTGTCATTCTAGTAGGTGTTCGCACACTTGTCCTATATCCCCACAAAGCCAGGGAAAGCATCTCTGACCAATCCTTGTAAGTCTTGGTCATCTTGGATAGAATTTGCTTAATTGTCTTGTTTGTTGCTTCTACCACACCATTAGCCTTTGGTTTATAAGGAGAGGATCGATGATGATGGATTTGGTACTTTAAGATTAAATCCTTAACTGCTCCTTGAAACTGTACCTCATTGTCTTATATCACACTGTGCGGGACTCCGTACCGGTAGATGAGGTTCTTTTCAATAAATCTAGCCATTTGACTTGCACGCAGTTTGTTAAAGGATTCGACTTTGACCCATTTTAAAAAATAATCTACTGCTACAACAATGAAACGGTGACTGTTTGAGGCTGTCGGATGTATCTCTCCTATAATGTCAATACCCCAAGTGGCAAATGGCCAGGGTGAAGACATAAAATGCAATTCTCCAGGAGGCATGTGATTCAAGTTACCATACATCTGACATTGTTGGCACTTCTTTACAAACTCAATACAATCTTTCTCCATGGTCAACCAATAGTAAGCTTATCGAATAATCTTCTTAACTAGGGCCAAACCACTCATGTGCAGACCGCAACTTCCCGCATGTATCTCTAACATGATGCGCTCCACTTCAGGCTTTCTTAAACATCTCAAATGCACCCCCATCAGGCCATCTTCGATATAACTCTCCATGGAATGTGATGTATTGCAATGACCACCACCTTGGCTCTTCTCTCTTTCTTTGTTGCCCCCGACGGGTATTCTCTTTCTTTCAAAAATCGCCTTATAGTATCATACCACGCATCATGGTCTGTATCAATTTCCATGATTGTCTCATATTCATAGCAAGGAGTTGGTGAACTGGTCAAAATTAGAGTCTTAAGAAATAAACTGACAGGATTTTCCCATACTGAAGCCAATGTGGCTAGGGCATCAGCCATCTGATTTTCTTCTCTTGATAGGTGTATAAACCTACACTCCTTAAAGTTCTTCTTCATCATGGTCAGGTAATGGTGGTATGGTTTTAATTTTTTTTCTTTCAACTCCCACTTTTTACTTACTTGGGATACTACTAGCAATGAATCACAAAAAACTTTCACCTTATCCACCTTCATAATCATTAGGGTTTCCAAACTGAAAATACAAGCTTCGTATTCCACCATATTATTGGTTGCCCTAAATTTCAACTTTTTGGCTAAAGGGATAAGTTCCCCTTCGGGTGATTCTAGTATAACTCCCAAACCTGCTCCTTTCCTATTTACTGCTCCATCAAAATACATTTTCCACCCTTGTACTTCAGTTGCTTCTAAATGTTCATCCGGAAATTCCAAGATTACCTCTTTGCTTTCTGGTAATGATTATACTTAATTTCATAAGGTAGGAGCTTTCTACTCAAATAGTAAATTGTATGCCAAACCCTGACTCATCTGCTTGGGCTAGCATGGCTCCTATTGACTCTTCTTCTACTGCTAAGTATAGTAATAGAGGTTTGCCGGGTTTAGGTGGTTTTAAAATAGGTGGATTCAACAAATACTCTTTTATTCACTTAAAGGCCTTTTGACATTCTTCATTCCATATGACCGGCTGATTCTTTTTAAGCAATTTGAAGATAGGCTCACAAATTGTTGTGAGTCTTGCTATGAATCTGCTAATGTATTGTAATTTACCAATAAATCCCCGAACTTCTCTCTCCCTCTTAGGGGCTGGCATATCCCTGATTGCTTTAACTTTGTCAGGATCAATCTCAATGCCATTCGGACCAATCACATGTCCCAATAATTTACCTGAGGTAACCCCGAGCACACACTTCTTTGGGTTCAATCTTAGCTTATATTTCAAGGCTCTATCGAAGAATAATTCCAAGTTTTGGAAGTGTTGTTCTCTTGTATATGATTTAACCATCATATCATCAACATATACTTCAACTTCTTTGTGCATCATGTCATGAAATAGTGTGGTGGCCATCCTTTGGTAGGTTGCCCCAGCATTCTTTAAGCCGAATGGCATCACCCTATAACAAAATATACCCCATGTAGTAATGAAAGTAGTTTTGGATTTATCCTCTTGGGCCATTAACACTTGATTGTATCTAGAAAATCTATCTACAAACGAGTGTAGCATGCTCTGCACTATCAATAAGGACATCTATATGAGGTAAAGGGAAATCATCTTTAGGGGAAGCCTTGTTTAAATCTCTATAATCCACACAAACCCTTATCCTTCCATCTTTCTTTGGCACAGGTACTATGTTGGCTAGCCAATCTGGATATTCTATCACTTCAAGGAACTTCACTTGTATTTGCTTAGTGACCTCTTCTTTAACCAATTCAGCCCACTCGGGTCTTAATCACCTAAGCTTTTGTTTGACAGGTTTCATGTGAGTGTAAGTAGAAATATGATGCTCGGCTATGTCTCGATCTATTCCAGGCATATCCTCATAAGACCAAGCAAACACTTCTTCATATTTTTTGAATATTTTTCAAATCTCTCTCTCTCATCAGGAGTAAGGTCGGATGCTATGCTAATGTTTTTAGGATTTTCGGTTGTTCCCAAATTTAATGATTGTGTGTTAACAGAATTAATATTAAAGATGCTCATGTAACTGCTATTTGAATATATGCAACCATCAGGAGAAACATCACACAAGTAAGCAAAATTAGACTTTATTGCATTCATTTTGGAAAAGAAAACATCATCATCCTCATACAAAGCAGACAAATTAAAATCAAAATCAAAATCAAAATCATTGTTCTCAAAATCATAAGGCAGGATGTCTTCAAACTTTTCTTCAACCAGGGCAGCAATCTCCTATGGAGTCTTCTCGGCTTTCAGGACAGCTTCATTCTTCTCTTTTGGATTGGATTCTTTGTTGGCTGATAGGGTGAGCTCTTTCTTCCCTTGCTCCACTAGCTCGGCAACATCTGCAAAAATTTCAAAACCCGGGATCAACTTTTCCATGAATATGATTGGCTTGGGCTTTCCTTGGAGTGGTCCCATATCTGGAGCTTTCACAAAGATTTCTTCAAGTGGTGGGAAGCTCATCTTCTCATCCTTCTTTGGCTGGACATCATTGTTTTCATCATATCCCAACCCTTTCTTGGAAGTTTGAGTTCTAAAGTCTAGCAGCTTTGTCAAACCGGCCTTACCCTTTCCAAGACTAGCTCCAAGAAGGTAGTTCATGTTCTTCATCATATTCAAGACTTTGAAGTCCACTACTTCATCATCAGAAATTGCGGCTACTTGAAAACCATTGAGATGCCTCTCAATCATTAGAGCTTTAACAATCTCATTATCTTCAGCTTCAATGACCAATGTCTCATCTCCATTGGGGAACTTGATCTTTTGATGAAGGGTGGAAGGAACTCCACCAAGAGGATGAAACCATGGTCGCCCTAAGAGTAAGGTGAAGGTAACCAGTACGTCTAAGATAACAAATTCAACAATAGATTCAATTAGACCAACCTTGACAGCAGCTTTGAAAGTTCCTTCGGTGTGTCTCTTAGTGTTGTCATAAGCCCGAATTGTTACCTCGATTAAGTTTAGATCCCTTGTTGACATGGCTAGCTTTGGAAATATTTTAAGTGGGCAAACATTTATGGTGGACCCATCATCGACCATTACACATGGAGTCCTCTTCCTCTTGACTTCTATTTTGATAAAGAGAGGGTGGATGTGATCTCTCCCCTCCTCCGGTAAGTCTGCATCTGAAAAAGAAACTGCTCCCATATTAACTTCACTCTTCTCTTGAACCTCTTCACATTTCATTACCCCTCCAATTTTTATAAAGTTGATCAGCTCCTCCAGTGTCGTGGAGGTAGAAATTGGCATGCTAGCCAAGGCTTTGGCCATAGTTTCTCGGTGCTTTTTAGAAGTAGCTAATAAGTCCCAAATGATAACACTTGCTTGTGTTCTTTTCAATTGCTTGAGCACAACATCATCTTCCTCTTCTTTATTTCCTACTTCAACTTCCTTACCCTTATTAGTTTCTACCTCCTTAGGTGATGGCCTTGCATAAGGCTTATTGGATCTAGTGTTCATTACTTCATCTTCTTTGGGCTCGGACCAAGTCCACTCCTCCTTCTTGGATACAAGATCATCATCACTATCGCTTGAATCCCAAAACCCATTGATAACACAAATTGTTACTTCTTTACCCACCATAACTTGTTTAATTCCACCAAATACCTCTTCTTCTTTGGTTTCTTCTCTACCCACATCTTGAAAAGAAGACATGATAAAATCCTCATGCAAACCTCCTCCAATCATGAAAGTTGCCGGCGGTGGTACTCTATTGAACTTTCGTAATGAGTTATCTTTGGTGTTTAGCTTATTGGGCTTGGGAAGCTTCCCATTATCAATTAGATTTTGGATCTCATGTCTCAACCTTACACATCTATCCGTGTCATGCCCTTGCATTTGATGAAATTGACAAAATGCTTTAGTGTCGAAATTAGGTGGGAGAGGGTTAAGCAAAGGACGAGGATTTAAGGGTTGTAGCAATCCCTTTCTTTGAAGCTTATTGAGAACCCAAGACATCGGCTTCCCTAATTCTGAAAACTATCTTCTTGTTCCTTGGTTAGTAGCGTTAACACCTATTGCCTTTTGCATGCTTTGGCTACCAGATTGATAGTTTCCTTTCTCGTTCCTTCTTGTTGAAAAACGGTTCTTCTCTCTTTCCCATTCTTTAATTTGCAAACCCACTTGGAGAAGGTCTTTGAAATCGCGGATGAGGGTATGAGACATCCTTTCACGAAGACTAGGCATGTCACATCCGCCTACCGCATTTATGCAGAGTAGTCACGTGCATAGCAAGAGAAGGGGAAAGGAGAAGATAATTCTTGATAACAGCCCTAGATAAGGTTGTATGACCAAAGGGACCTAGTTGTAATTTTCAAAAGTTTTGGGGATGTAAATGTAATTTCAAAAAAAAGTTGCACTGGATGTTCTTAATAGTGCATATAACAGATTCTAAAAATGGAGTGTAGAGAAAAATTGGATCGCAACGACGTGTAACGGTTTTTACAGAAAATGTCCCGTTAAAGAAAAACGAAGACATTTTGACTAGGGGCATTTTAGTCATTATCAATTAAAGTTATACATGAATTTAAAGTAGGAAATAAAAACATGAGTACGTAGAGGATGACGAGGGGTTAAATATGAAACGATCGTCAGTAGAAACGGAGCCGGAGAAAACCCAAGCAAAGAAAGGACCTAAAGGGAATTTTGTAAAAAGTTGAGGGCTTATTGGTAATTTTTCCAAATGACTTGGAAACCTAAAATAGACCTTATAAATAGAAAGTAGAGGTCGAGAGGATCAAAACTATATGTAGTTTGACTCGTGAAACTATACGGTTTAAAAGATATGATTGATTAATCGCCGGAACGTAAAGTGGGCCCGGTTTCATGTCGGGACCGGATGGGTAACCCGGGACAACTTTAGGATATCCTATGGGAAGAGGGACAAGTGGAAAGAAGTAAAGGAAAAGAAAACTATAAAAATCTAATGTTGGCCAATCAAAAGTAACCATTTAGCATGTGTAATAAATGAAGAAAGAGAAAGGTGGACAAGTGGTCTTAAAGGGTTCAACCAACACATAAGGTGATCATCATTTCCTTTGTATATAAATTTATGTGAAATGAAGAACAAACTCTCTCTTTTTCCACTTACAAATTTCGGCCAACAAATGGAAACACCAAAGGACTTCCAAGTTTCTCCAAATTTGATTTTTAAGGTAAGTTCTAAGGTTTTCAAGTATGTAGACTTTAATTTTAGTATCAAAATTAGGTATTTATATATTTATGGGGAGATTGGGAATTAGAGTCTTTATGTGGAATTGGAAAAAAATATTAAGTAAGTGATGAGATTAATTGATTAAATGGAAGAATCAAGATGTATAAAGATTAATAAGGTTGGATTAGGGTTTCGGTTGGAAAAGAAATGGAGGATAACTTATTATTTTGAATTTCTAAGGTTTATGTTGTATCTTGAATTGATTGAAGGAGAAATAAAGAATTAAAGAAGGAGAAGAAGGAAAAGCTAAGAGGAATTAAAGAAATAAGGTTTGGTACTTTACCTTTGAATAATAAATTTTGGGTTGGTGCTTTACCATAAAAGAAGTTCTATTTTTCTTACAAACCTTGATTTATGGAAATTTTGATGTTGATGCTTAAATATATTGATTGAGTTTAAATTAAATATTTGAGTTATGTTCTTGATTTCTTATGGCATTTGGGTTGTTTAAATTTAATTGAAACCAAATGTTTTGAGAAAATTTGGCAAGTTGATTTGGCAAGTTGTTTTGGATTTTAATTAGTTTGTTTTGAGTTAAACATGCAAAAGTGGTCAAAGGGAAGTGTTTGAATCTTCACTTTACCATTAAAGAAGCCTACATAGTGATTTGCAAAAGAAAAATAAACTATCCTAGGTATTTTATATGTTTGGGCCGAAATGGTCCAAAAATGACAGCTTTCTGGATCTTTTTGTGGCAATTTTTTGAGGCAGCAAATAAATGAATTTTTCAACGAAAATTTACATGAAATTAGTCAAAATATGAAATAAGTTTTCTGTAAAATTTCAGCCAAAAATAAGATCATTTACTTGGTCAAATGCATGATTGAAGTGGACTGAAATTTTGACGAAAATCCAGATTTTACTATTCATTTGGTCATGCCATTTTGCATTGCCGATTTGTCTCGCCGAAACACTATTCATTTGGTCAATTTGTGATTTTTTGAGGAATGCTTTGAAATGTTTGATATGTTTATTGTGTATGTTAAATATGTGAAAAAGAGAGTAACGGTTTAACCAAAGAATGTGGTGCGCGGCATAAATGGCAAAGCGCGATGGGAATTAAAATGATTTCTCGAATCATTCTAAAATAAAGTTTGAGACTTAAATTGAATCATTTTAATCTTTATGCTCTACTGGATAGTGGGAGTGGTAGATAAGGGTATGGTGCACTATACTAACTTATGCAGTACTGCCACTTATTGTGTTTGATACGCCCCGACGGTTACCTTCAAGTATAGGCCGTGGAGCAGAGATGTTGTGAAATTGAGATTGGAATGCTCCGGCGGTTACCTACGGGTATAGGCCGTAGAGCGAAATTGGTTACAACCAGGATGGGGAGGCCCATTCCTGTGATCTGATATCGGTGGTGAGGGCCACCTATGTTACAGTGGGGAGGCCCACTGCCTTATCACTATGGTTCCCTATATACCAGTAGAGCCTGAATCAAAGACATATTATTTTTCATTAAACTATATAATGCCAATGAGTTTGAATTATGATTTTACATTATTGAAAGCATATCACACTGAATGTATCACGATTTCTATTGGTATAAAGTTGGTTGATTGTGGATTTAATTATTTCCTTTGATTTCGAATACTTTCATCTACTACTTTTATTTTTATTGCTAAAGTACCCACTGAGCGTCATTGCTCAGCGAGTTGAGTTTCCTTGACTCGTAGGTTCGGAGCAGTAGATTTCGATGATTAGCATCGAGCAGCACAGCACAGCGCAGCACCTCAGAGTAGTCTTTCATTTCCTATATTAAGAGTTGGCTAGTTGTGGCATGTATATGAAAATATAAGATTGAGAATTTCTATGTTATACTATACATTGTAGTATGTAATAATAAGAAACCTCTACTTTAATTTGTATTAGAAGTGTGAATTATTCTTGCAGGTTTGTAGTTGAGGGTATAAGGTGGATTCATTGGGAGTGTATTGAAACTGATTGTATTCCCATTAGTTTGTGTAAAAAAATGTTTTCAAAAATCAGAAAAATCAGTTTTGTCGACACTTGGGACCCAAATTTCTAGGCGAACCTCTGGCAAAATTTTTGTAAAATCGGAATGAAAATTTGACTAAGTAAAATTGGTAGCAACATTTGGATAGTGTGGCGCCTCTACTCGGCTTACACATGTAGGTCGGGAAGGGGTGTTACAAGGCAATACCCCTCTCACAATCATCCTTATTTGATCGGATTCATCGGGCCTCTTCTTGAGCAAAGCGACATTGTTTCTCCATCTGTAACACCCCTATATCCCGTATATGTACCAAGCATGCTTATACGATCGTATAATAAGTATACTGAATATAGAACATGCCACTGTTTAAAATACACAACTCATAACTCGAATGTTTAAAGGAAATTCAAAAGACACTATGTATAAAAACATTTATAAATTCACAGCGGAAGTTATTACAAATTTTTACAAGTTCAAATACATAAACGTCAAAAATTTATACAACATAGAATAGATACATGATTGGCAGCTTGACTCTCTGATCTTTAAGCTCTAATCCAACTCTTCAAGTAAAGCTCAACTAGGTCTAGAGGAATCCTCAATCTCAACCCTATCAACTCTACCACCTGCGCGATGAACCACAATCGCGCTGAGCCAAAACTCAGTAGTACAAACCATCATGATAATATGAAATGTCAATATCAATATCATACATTCAATCAATAATAATCATATATATATATGAAGGTTACATTTCATAATTTCAATAATCAAATCATCATCCATTATACTCATTCAACAAAGACACCTATGGGCCCACAAGACACTAATTTGTTTTTCAAAGTTCAGAGTTGCTGTTTCGGTCCAATATCACAATAATCAAGCCCGCAGGCAATATACATATCTCTCTATCCATGGATAGGGTAACAGACCCAGTCTCTTGGACCATCAACTCAACAACTTGAGGAGATCCTCAACCCGGCTAGAATGTTACCTGTAACAGACCCAGTCTCTTGGACCATCAACCCGACTAAATCGAGGAGATCCTCAACCCGGCTAGACTGTTACTTCAATTTACATCTATCATTTCACATTTATAAAGTAACAGACCCAGTCTCTTGGACCATCAACTCAACAACTTGAGGAGATCCTCAACCCGGCTAGACTGTTACTACAATAGGCATGCCTGCCAAAATCAGAACTCTGAAGGTTGAATAACACACTTTACACAAAATCATTTCATTCTCATTTCATTCTCATTTTCGCAATAGGCAACCTTGCCTCAATTGTAATTTATTTTATCATCATAGCCAACAATCATGGCTTCTCATCACATAAATACAATTCATCACATTATCATATTCCACATTATACACAACATAACATTATTCATAAGCATCATCAATATCATGAAATGTATGTTAAATTTCAACATCATATGGATGTATGCAATAATGTAGTTTATACTTACCTTAAATGCAACCCACACAATATTAACACCTCTCTTTCCAACAATCTTTCACTTCTTGAATTAGAGTAATTCACCTTCTTCACAACCTAATCCAAAGGAAGATGAAACCCTTATAAGAACATAAGGCTAAGAACCAACTAGGGCAAACTCTAACCATGACACGCTCACCCACACGGGCGTGTCCCTGATCGTGCCCTAACTCCACAACACAGAAGCTTTTACACGCTCAATGACACGGGCGTGTAATACCTTCTGCCTCACAACAATATTGACACGTCCAACATGAAGAACGTGCTCATGGCCGTGTCAATTCCCCAAAAACACAGTGGCTATGACACGCTCAATAACACGGGCGTGTTACTGGTCGTGTCAATCCTACTACCACACAAAAGCTACAACACGCTCAGTGACATGGGCGTGTCACTGGTCGTGCCACTCAACCCAAAATACAGAGCTATCGACACGCCCAAAATCCTAGACGTGTCCTAGGGCGTGTCAGGCCAACAACCCAGATTCCGGCCAAAACAACAACACAACCAACAAAACTCTTTCTTTCACCAAAAACCACTTCAACCAAAGTCATCTCAACATACCCAAAAACCATAACAAACTCACAAAAACACCAAAACAACTAAAGCATTCCTCAAATCTCAAATAAAAAATCATCAACACAAACCTAAAACAATCACTTCCAACAACTTACTCTTTCCTCCAATCCATCCCCAAAAACAAGAAATCAGTTACCCAAACACTCTTAAACCCATCTTAAACAACATAATCACATACCAATCACAACTCAACTCAAAAACTCAAAGAAATCAAAGAGTCAAGTGAAGAACTTACCAAAGATGAAGAAATCTCTTAACTTTCCACTTGAACTCTTGAAAGCTTCCTTAGATCTTGAGTTAGAGGTTCAAATCTCTTCTTTGCTCTCTTGTTTCTTGTGTTAACCGGCCAAACAAAGCAAAGGAAGGAGAAGGAGAAAGTGATCCACGGCAATGAGAAAGAAAGAAGAAGGAAGAAAGAGAAATCCAAAGTCAAACCCCTCTTTTCCTTAAAACCCTCTCAACCAAGCAATTTAAAATATTAAACTAATCTCTTTCAACCTCTTCCACACATTCAAATCCTTATTAATTAATTAATAAAAAATTCAAAAACACAACAAATATCTTCTTCCACTAACTCAAAACTTTGACTTTCCATGACTTAGGTATATGTTATATATATCCTAATATACATCACATATACACTTCCTTTAAAAACCCCTTTTTCTTACAATAAAACATATACAATAAATCCAATTATAATAATAATAAAACCCAAAACATCTAGGGTATATTTTGGGATATTACACCATCTCTTCACATAATCTACAAAATTCTCATTTGACCTTTGCCTAATGGACTCTACTTCCATTAAGGTAACTTTCATCTCGACATTATATCCATATTATTGGATGAAGGCTTTGTAAAGCAGATCCCAACTCTTTTGTATTCCATCATCTAAGGTATGGAACCAATTTTGGACAATAGGGTCCAATGAGAGCATAAAGTACCTTAGAGTTTGAGCCTTAGTAGCTCGGGCGGACTACATGGCAGTGATATATTACTTCACATGGAGATGAGGATTTTCAGTTCCATCAAACTTCGCAAAGGACGGCATCTTGAATTTATATGGAACTTCTTCATCTAGCTCAAATAATTTGTCAACTTCGGACATTTCCTCGATTTTCAGTTTCTTCTCAAATTTCTTTTCTAAATCAGCAATCATCTTTTCAACATAAGAAATTTTGGTTTTCTCTATAGTTGACCTTTCAACAACCTTCGGTTCTTTCTTCTTGTCTTGAGGATCTTGGTAGTATTGAGCCCAATCATCATCATCATTAATGATCACCTTTTCATCATCAAAAACCACTTCACCAACTTTGGTCTTCCCTGTGTCCTTTGGCTTCTTAGTGCTAGCAGATGCTTCGGCATGATTTTCTAAAATTGCAGTCAATTGGTTCTTCATGGTCTCAGCTAGGGCCTCTTTTATTTCTTCCATCTTGGCGTTGAGGGCATCATCCACTATTCTTTGAATTTGTTCTGGATCCATTATTTTTGGTGAGCAAGTGATTGAGTCGTTGCTAGATACTTCATCTCCGGCGTAGGTTGGATTGTCGTAAGCTTTTGAACTGTCATAATCCAGGGCTGTGAGCCAGAGAGGATCAATGATATGAGATGCAAATGTATGTATGTATGCATGTATGCACAAACAACAAACAAAGACAATAACATCCACACACGAATGGTGAGTCTCTTTTCCTAGGTATATAGTTAACAAAATACCAACATGGGGTACCTTGTTTTCGAATATTTCTCTCGGACGTTTCAACCGATAGTTATATTTTCAAAAATGGAAACCGATTTATAATAATTCCCATTAATTAGGTTTTAATCCACTCAACCAACTAAAGTATCTTTTATGCTATATTGGATTAAAACTAAATTAAGAGGTTTATTATAAACAGATTTCTCACTTAAAAAAGTAACTAATGGTTCATGCCAAAAATAAGTCCATGGTTGATTTATTCTTATTATAAACTAGGCTCACAATTGATTTTTGGTATTTCGTAATTGACCTAAATAATTTGCAAGCTCTTTATAAGAAAAGGTTGGATGAAAATAATTTAGTTCTAAGCCCATTGTAAAATGATTTTAGAAAAAAATGTATTCTGGGCTTTACATTTGGGTTATGAGTAAAATAATTTTTGATTTATTTTTAGAAAAGTCTTATGCCCAAAGACCATCTTAAAAAAAAGGTTTGAAAATAGCTTTGGTCTTTTGGACTTTAAAGAAAAATTTATTTGAGCTTACAAATGTACTTGGATCATATTAGAAAAAGAACAAACCAAATAAGCCATGATTTAAGCCAAGATAAATTAACCATAGTCAAACAACAAGCATTTTGGGTAAAACCTAAGGAAAGTAACTAAGCCAATTACATGAGCTTTAGCCTTTGGGTTAAAAGGCTTATAGCAAGTATATACCAAATGGTATGAGGCTATGAGTGGTTATGCCATGCTCGATCTCCATACCTTGAGTGAAAGTATGGTATCCCTTACATAACACAACACGGGTAACACGGGCATCCTAAATCACGCACACGATGCAATCTAATATGATGCAATGGATAATATCGTTATAAGAAATAATAGAATAATATAAAGACCAACAGAATCAACTTCTCTTATCCCTAGTGGAGTCGCCACTGTGAGCGGGGATTTTTGCCCCCACTCCTGATGGAATGGTTCTTGCGACTTCGGCACTGTTTAGGCTCAGGGCCTTAGAGAACATGAATCTAAGTCCGGAGAAAATGGAGTTGCCACCCCGATGGGCTGGGAAAAGAGAAAGGGGTGGATGACTCTATTTCTATGTAATCCCCAACCCCCTAACGGGTTTGGAAAGTTGGGTACGTGTGGAAAAGGTGAGAAATGGCCCAGCACCCCCACAATGCCGGTTCATTGGAACCGGCCTCCTTTACAGGTCTTAATATTATAAAATTCTTAAATATAACAATATTATCCATATTACACACAATAATTAAAATAAAGCATCGATATATTGAAAATCAAAATAATGTCCAAGCAAAACAAATAAATTGACACCCATTCGAAGATGGAAACATGCCCTTACATAATCCATGCCTAAATAGGACACCCACCGAAAGGTAGAAACATGTCCTTTACATTGGTTCTAAAATAGAAAAGCAATTTAAATTACATGATATTTAACTAATGAGGTACCCACCAAGTAGAAACATACCTCTTACAACATTTGGAAATCAAAATAAATCAATAAAAGTAAATAATCATTCATAATAAATAAATCATTCATCAAAGATATCACTCAAAATATAAAATAAACATCCATCCATGATAAATTAAATAAACCAAGCATTGAACTTAAATAAATCAAAGCATATAAAATAAATCAAAGTATATAATGAACTACACAATCAAATATAAAATTAAATAAAGCTAGTAAAGATTCAAATTAGGGCTACTATTTCTATTTAAGATTCTTTATTTAATATGTTTAGGGTTTTGGAATTTATGGGTTTAAGCTACTGTAAGTTTTAAAGGAATTGAAATGGATTAAAGTTTTATAATTTAAGAGGTTGATAAAGTTCTTTGATTAGCCAAATTAGTGCTTGAGGAGTGAAATCATGAAACTAGGGTTTGGACACTTTAAAACATTAGGTTTATGATTTACCGTTATTGGATTATTATTTTGGCTTACTGTGTTTGAATTTTAATATTTAGGTTTATAAGGTTTTAAGGTTTAGGGTTTAGAAAAACTAGGGTGTAAGGTTTTAAGAGAATTAGGGTTTAAGAAAACTAGGGTTTAAGAAAACTAGTTTGGAGTTACTGTCTTGGTTTTGAAGTTGAATTAGGGTTTTTTAGTGTTTTAAAGAATGTATTTGATTTTAGAATTTGGAAAAAAACAATTTATAATTTTATGAAGCTTTATGAAAATAAACAAAATGATTTAAAGTTTATAGAAATAGAAAAGATATTTTTTGGAGTTTTTGGAAAGAAAATGATTCAATTTAGGGTTTTGGAAAATTGGGAGGCAGATTAGGGTTTTGAGATTTTGAAGAAACAAAAACAACAATTTTAAGATTTTTGGAAAACAAAGAAATGAATTAAGGTTTTTAAGCTTTAGAAAAGGTAAATTAGGGTTCTAGGGTTTTTTGAATCAAAAGAGACAATTGGATGATTCAAGCTACTGTGAAGAAATTAGATAAAGATATTCATACCTTCGTTTGTTGGTTCCACCAAAAATTACTTCTTGGATGAACAAGAACAAAGGCAAGATGGCTTCCTTTGATGGATTGATTGTTTGGTTGCTTATTCTTCTGTTCAAAAGTCCGATTGACTTCACTGCCAAAGGTTTCTCCTAGTCTGAGCGATTCAAAGTGTTCTCCCCTAAAAATTTTCCTTCTAAATTTTCATCCCTCTGTGTTGTTTTTTAGTCCTTATTTATAGAAGATTTTGATGATTAATTTCACTTGTTCACGGAATCTAACATTGATTAAGAAAAAGAAACTGAAACCGAATTGAATTTGGTTTTAGAAAAATTTGCGTCGAAAAAATTTCACTGGCGAAAAAAACTGCTGTGGAAAAATTTCGCTGGCGAAAAAGCTGTTGCAGGAACCTGTGAGCTGGGGCGGGCAAAATTGCCTTTGGGCCATTTCACTCGCAGAAATAATCTGCGGGCGACATGGCTTTGGCCATTTCGTCCGACCCCTTTTCGGCGATGAAATTTTTCGTCGCCGATTTTTATTTTTATTTATTTGTTTATTACTTTTATTACTTTGTTTTGATTATTACTTTGTCCAGTCTACCAGATTATTACTTTTTTTTATTTGTTTTGATTTCAAAACTTTGTAAGAGGTATGTTTCCATTTTTGGGTACCTCATTAATTAATTTTCATGTAATTTAAATTATCTTCATATTTTGGAATTAATGTAAAGGACACGTTTCCACCTTTCAGTGGGTGTCCTATTTAGTTTTAGACATGGACGATGTAAAGACATATTTCCATCCTCGGATGGGTGTCCATTTATTTATTTTGTTTGAACATTGATTTGATTTTAATATAATGATGCTTTATTTTAATTGTTGCATGTAGTATGGATAATATTGTTATATTTAAGAATTTTATAATATTAAGACCTGCAAAGGAGGCCGGTTCCAATAAACCAGGCATTGTGGGGGGTGATGGGCCATTTCTCACCTTCCCCACACATACCCAACTTTCCGAACTCATTAGGGGTTTAGGGATTCCTTAGGAATCGAGTCATCCACCCCTTTTTTTTCCAGCCCATCTGGGTGTCGACTCCATTTTCTCTGAGCTTAGGCCTGTGTTCTCTATGGCCCTGAGCCTAAACAATGCCGAAGTAGTAAGAACCATGACATCGAGAGTGGGGGAAAAAATCCCCGCTCATAGTGGCGACTCCACTGGGGATAAGAAAAGTTGATTCTATTGGTCTTTATATTATTCTATTCTTTCTTATTATGATATTGTCCATTGCATCATTTAGATTGCATTGTATGTGTGAGTTAGGATGCCCGTGTTACCCATGTTGTGTTATGTAAGGATATCATACTTTCACTCAAGGTATGGAGATCGAGCATGGCATAACCACTCATAGCCTTGTACCTTTTGGTGTATATTTGCTATGGAAACCTAAGCCTTTTAACCCAAAGACTAAAGCTCATGTAATTGGCCTAGTTACTTTCCTTAGGTTTTTACCCCAAATGCTTATTGTTTGACTATGGTTAATTTATCTTGGCTTAAATCATGGCTTATTTATTTTTTTCTTTTTCTAATATGACCTAAGTACACTGTAAGCTCAAAATAAAATTTTTTTAAGTCCAAAAGAACAAA
Organism: Garcia nutans; assembly: GCA_947685225.1. Lineage (NCBI taxonomy): Eukaryota > Viridiplantae > Streptophyta > Magnoliopsida > Malpighiales > Euphorbiaceae > Garcia > Garcia nutans. The sequence continues at coordinate 4,302,138 of CANTUV010000003.1, read as the reverse complement.
TTTATTTTCAAAACTTTTCAAGATGGTCTTTGGACATAAAACTTTTCTAAAAAACAAATCAAAAATTCTTTTCTCATGACCCAAATACAAAGCCCAAAATCCATTTTTTTTCTAAAATCTTTTTACAATGGGCTTAGAAACAAAATTATTTTCATAATCTTTTGAAAGAGCTTACAAATATTTAGGTCAATTATGAAATACCAAAAATCAATTGTGAGCCTAGTTTATACTAAGAATTATTAATCATAGGCTTATTTTTGGCATGAATCATTATTTACTTTTTTTAAGTAAGAAATCTATTTATAATAAACCTCTTAATTTAGTTTTAATTCAATATATCATAAAAGCTACTTTAGTTGGTTGAATGGATTAAAACCTAATTAATGGGAATTATCATGAACTGATTTTCATTTTTAAAATATAACTATTGGTTTAAACATCCGAGAGAATTTTTCAAAAATAAGATACCCCGTGTTGGTACTTTGTTAACCATATACCTAGGAAAAAAGACTTACTATCCGTGTGTGGAAATTATAAAGTGGGAAGGAATGTCCTATTTATCATTGTTTGTTTATTGTTTGTGCATACATGCATACATGCATCGCATGACATATCTTTAATCCTATCTGGCTCACAGCCCTGGATTACAACAGTTCAAAAGCTTACGACAATCCGACCTATGCCAGAGATGAAGAATCTAGCAATGACTCAATCACTTTTTCACCAAAAGCAATGGAGCCCTAACAAATTCAAAGAATGGTGGACGATGCCCTCAATGCTAAAATGGAAGAACTAAAGGGGGCCTGTAGACCCTTAATTTTTGACCCAGTCCGGTCCAATATATTTTATTTAGTCTAAAATAATTTTTTTGTTGTCTAATATATTTTAATTGGTCCAAAATAATTTTTGTTATCTTAATTAAATAATTTTTGCTTTATTATCTAATTTTTATTAATAAAAAATAAAAATAAATAAATAAAAGTCAAAAAATAAAAATAAAAGTAAAAATCTGCGACGAAAAAATAGGCGACGAAAAAAAATCGTCGCCGAAAATTTCAGCGGGCTTGGCCGTGGACCATTTCCCCCGCAGGAGTTTCCTGCGGGCGAAATAGCCCGCAGGCCTACTCCTCGTCCCCTGCCACAGCCAACTGCGGCAAATTTTTTTCGCCAGTGCAATTTTTCCTACGTCAAATTTTTTCGGCAGCAAAATTTTCCGACACAAATTTTTCGAAACCTAATACAATCAGGTTTCAGTTTCCTTTTCTTATTAAATATTAAAAGCCGTGAGTAACTAGGAAAAACCATAAAAAAATCTCTATAAATAAAAATACAAAAAAGAGTAAAAGTATTCAGAATTAGGAACGAAAATTGGAGAATTGTAAACTGAATCTGTGAAGGATAGGCAGCAAATCAATTTGACTTTTTAAGAGCAACAAGCAACGCATTAAAAAAGAAAAAAAAAGGCAGCAACTGTATTTGTTCTTGTTCATCCAAGAAGAATTATTTTTGGAGGAATCAACAAAAAGAGGTATGTATTAAATTCTTTGGTTATTTTTTCACAGTAGCTAAAACTAGGAAATTGTGTTTGTCAAAATCAAAAATCCTAAAACTTTAATTTAGTTTTTCTAAAGTTAAAAACCTTATTTCATTGGTTTATTTTCCAAAATATATAAAATTGTTACTTTTATTTTTTCAAAACTCCAAAACCCTAATTGAACATGTTTTTCAACAAAACAAAATCATATTCTGTTACTTTCCAAAAGCCTTAAAAACTACCTTTTTGCTTTTATAAACTTTAAATCGTTTGTTTATTTTCATAAAATTCCCCAAAATTATCAATTGCTTTTTCCAAATTCTAAAATTCTAAGATCACCCGAAACCCTAATTCAAAGCTTCTAAAACCCTAATTCAACTTCCAAACCTAAAATAGTAAACTCTAACCCCTTTCAAACCTTAAACCCCTGCCTTTTTAAAATTTTAATCATTTAAAGCTTTAAAAACCATAAAACCACAAATATTTTAAATTTACACAGTAAGCTTGAAATCATCATTTAAAACCATGAATCAAAAGTATTTTAAAGTGTCTAAAACCCTAGTTTCATGATTTCACCATTCAAACCTTAATTTGTTTAATAAAAAAGTCTTACAACCCTTTTTAAAACATAAAACCTCAATCTATTTTAATTCCATAAAAAGTCACAGTAGCCTAATTTTATGAATTCCAAAACCTTAACACATGAGATAAAGAACCCTAAATGGAAATAGTAGCTATAATTTGGATTTTTATTTACCTTATTCAATTCTATATTTGATCATGCTTTGTTTTATTTCTTATGCTTTAATTTATTTAAATTCAGTGCTTGGTTCATTTAATTTATCATGGATGAATGTTTACTTTCTATTGATATTTAATATCTTTGATGAATGATTTATTTATGATGAATTATTATTTACTTTTATCAATTTATTTTAGGTTTCCAAATGTTGTAAGAGGTATGTTTCCACTTGGTGGGTACCTCATTAGTTAAATATCATTTAATTTAAATTGCTTTTCTATTTTAGAACCAATATAAAGGGCATGTTTCTACCTTTTGTTGGGTGTCCTATTTAGGCATGTGGTGTAAGGACATGTTTCCATCCTTGGATGGGTGTCTATTTATTTGTTTTGCTTAGACTTTGCTACATTGCTCTGATTTTAATATAATGATGCTTTCTTTTAATTATTGTTTGTAATATAGATAATATTATTATACTTAAGAATTTTATAATATTAAGACCTGTAAAGGAGGCCGGTTCCAATGAACCGGGCGTTGTGGGGGTGTTGGGCCATTTCTCACCTTCCCCACACGTACCCAACTTTCCGAACCCATTAGGGGGTTGGGGATTCCTTAGGATTCGAGTCATCCACCCCTTTCTTTTTCCTGGCCCGTCTGGGCGGCGGCTCCATTTTCTCCAAACTTAGGTCCGTGTTCTCTAAGGCCCCGAGCCTAAATAGTGCCGAAGTTGCAAGAACCATTCCACCGGGAGTGGGGGGGAAAATCCCCGCTCACAGTGGCGACTCCACTGGGGACTAGAGAAGTTGATTCCGTTGGTCTTTATATTATTCTATTCTTTCTTATAATGATATTATCCGCTTCATCATCTTAGATTGCATCGTGTGAGTGAGTTAGGATGCCCATGTTACCCTTGTTATGTTATGTAAGGGATACCATACTTTCACTCAAGGTATGGAGATCGAGCATGGCATAACCACTCATAGCCTCGTACCATTTTGTATATACTTGCTATGGGAACCTAAGACTTTTTACCCAAAGACTAAAGCTCATGTAATTGGCCTAGTTACTTTCCTTAGGTTTTATCCCAAATGCATGTTGTTTGACTATGGTTACTTTATTTTGGCTTAAATCTTGGCTTATTTGGTTTGTTCTTTTTCTAATATGACCTAAGTACATTGTAAGCTCAAAATAACTTTTTCTTTGGAAAATCCAAAAGACCAAAACTATTTTCAAAATTTTTCAAGATGGTCTTTGGATATAAGACTTTTCTAAAAATAAATCAAAAATTCTTTGGCCCATGGCCCAAATACTAAGCCCAAAATCCATTTTTCTAAAATCTTTTTATAATGGGCTTAGAAACAAATCTATTTTCACCCAACCTTTTCTTACAAAGATCTTGCAAATTACTTAGGTCAATTATGAAATACTAAAAATCAATTGTCGGCCTAGTTTACACTAAGAATAAATTAACCATGGGCTTGTTTTTTGCATGAACCATTAGTTACCTTTTTCAAGTGAGAAATCTATTTTTAATAAAAGTCTTAATTTCATTTTAATCCAACATAGCATAAAAGCTACTTTAGTTGGTTGAATGAATTAAAACCTAATTAATGGAAATTATCATGGATTGATTTCCATTTTTAAAAATATAACTATTGGTTGAAACGTCCGAGGGAATTATTCGAAAGCAAGATACCCCATGTTGGTATTTTGCTAACCATATACCTAGGAAAAGGGACTCGCCATTCGTGTGTGGATGTTATAAGGTTGAAAGGAACGTCCTATTTATCCTTAATTGTTAATTGTTTGTGCATACATGCATACATTTGCATCTCATATCATTGATCCTCTCTGGCTCACAGCCCTGGATTATGATAGTTCTAAAGCTTACAACAATCCGACCTACGCCGGAGACAAAGTATCTAGCAACGACTCAATCACTTGCTCAACTAAAATAATGGAGCCTGAACAAATTCAAAGGATGGTGGATGTGGCCCTCAATGCCAAGATGGAAGAAATCAAAGAGGCCCTAGCTGAGACCATGAAGAACCAGTTGACTGCAATCTTAGAGAACCATGCCGAGGCATCTGCTAGCACTAAGAAACCAAAGGATAAAGGGAAGATCAAAGTTAGTAAAGTGGTTTTTGATGATGAAAAGGTGATCATTGATGATGATGATGATTGAGCTCCATACTACCGAGATGTTCAAGAGAAGAAGAAAGAACCAAAGGTTGGTGAGAAAGCAATTATTGAAAAGACCGAGACATCCGATGTTGAAAAGATGATTGCAGATTTAGAAAAGAAATTTGAGAAGAAACTGAAAACCGAAGAGATGTCCTAGATCGATAAACTATTTGAGCTAAATGAAGAGGTCCCTTATAAGTTTAAGATGCCATCTTTTGCAAAGTACAATGGCACCGAAAATCCTCATCTCCATCTGAAGCAGTACATCACTCCCATGCAGTCTGCCCAAGCTACTAAGGCTCAAATCCTAAGGTACTTTATGCTCTCATTGGACCCTGTTGTCCAAAACTGGTTCAATACCTTTGATGATGGAACACAAAAGAGTTGGGATCTACTTTACAAAGCCTTCATCCAACAATATGGATATAATGTTGAGTTAGTAGTTACTTTAAATGAGAATTTTGTGGACTATGTGAAGCGATGGAGAAACAAGGCCGCTTTACTCAAGAAGAGGCCCGATGAATCCGATCAAATAAGGATGATTGTGAGAGGGGTGTTGCCTAATCTTCGTGAGAGGATGTCTTGTCACATCCGCCTACTGCATTTATGCAGTGTAGACACGTGCATAGCGAGAGTAGGGAAAAGGAGAAGATAATTCTTGATAACAGCCCTAGATAAGGTTGTATGACAAAAGGGACCTAATTGTAATTTTTAATAAAGTTGGGGACGTAGATGTAATTTCAAAGAAAGTTGCACCGGATGTTCTTAATAGTGCATATAACAGATTCCAAAAATGGAATGTAGAGAAAAATCGGATCGCAACGACGTGTAACGGTTTTTCCAGGAAATGTCCCGTTAAAGAAAAATGAAGAAATGTTGACTAAGGGCATTTTGGTCATTACCAATTAAAGTTATACATGAATTTAGGGTAGGAAATAAAGACGTGAGTACGTAGAGAATGGCGAGAAGTTAAATATGAAATGATTGTCAGTAGAAATGAAGCCGGAGAAAACCCGAGCAAAAATAGGACCAAAAGGGAATTTTGTAAAAAGTTGAGGGCTTACCGGTAATTTTTCAAAATGACTTAGAAACCTAAAATAGATCTTATAAATAGAAAGTAGAGGTCGAGAGGATCAAAACCATATATAGTTTGACTCGTGGAGCTATACGGTTTAAAAGATATGATCGATTAATCGCCGGAACATAATGTGGGCCCGGTTTCGTGTCGGGACCGGATGAGTAACCCGGGACAACTTTATGAGATCCAATGGGAAGAGAGACAAGTGGAAAGAAGTAAAGGAAAAAGGAAGTTATAAAAATCAAAGGTTGGCCAATCAAAAGAGAACATTTAGCATATGTAATAAATGTGTAATAAATGAAGAAAGAGAAAAAGTGGACAAATGGTCAAGGTGATCATCACTTCCTTTGTATATAAATATAGGTGATATGAAGAGCAAATTCTCTCTTTTCCACTCACCAAATTCGGCCAACAAAAGAAAATACCAAGGGACTTCCAAGTTTTTCCAAACTTTGATTTTTAAGGTAAGTTCTAAGGTTTTTAAGTGTGTAGACTTTAATTTTAGTATTAGTTTTAGGTAGTTATATATATATTGGAAGATTGGGAATTAGAGTCTTATATGGAATTGAAAAAAAAATAATAATAATAAGATTAATTGATTAAATGGAAGAACCAAGATATAGAAAGATTAATAAGGTTGGATTAGGGGTTTTGGTTGGAAAAAAAATAGAGGATAATTTATTATTTTGAAATTCTAAGGTTTATGTTGTATCTTGAATTGATTGAAGGAGGAATAAAGAATTAAAGAAGGAGAAGAAAGAAAAGCCAAGAGGAATTAAAGAAATAAGGTTTGGTACTTTACCTTTGAATAATTAATTTTGGTTTGATGCTTTACAAACTTTGGTTTATGAAAGTTTTGTTGTTGATGCTTAAATATATTGATTTGAGTTAAACATGCAAAAGTTGCCAAAGGGAAGTGTTTGAATCTTCACTTTACCATTAAAGAAGCCTTAATATTGATTTGCAAAAGAAAAATAAACTATCCTATGCATTTCATGTGTTTGGGCCGAAATGGTCCCAAAAAGACAGCTTTTGGACCTTTTTGTGGAAATTGTTTGAGGCAGAAAACGAAGGAATGTTTCAACGAAATTTTACATGACATTAGTCAACATATGAAATAAGTTTTCTGTAAAATTTCAGCCAAAAATAAGATCATTTACTTGGTCAAATGCATGATTGAAGTGGACTGAAATTTTGACGAAAATCCAGATTTTACTATTCATTTGGTCATGCCATTTTGCGTTGCCGATTTTTCTCGCCGCAACACTATTCATTTGGTCAATTTGTGATCCTTTGAGGAATGCTTTGAAATATTTGATATGTTTATTGTGGATGTTAAATATGTGAAAAAGAGTAACGGTTTGACCAAAGAATGTGGTGCGCGGCATAAATGGCAAAGCGTGACGGAAATTAAAATGATTTTTCGAATCATTCCAAAATGAAGTTTGAAACTTAAATTGAATCATTTTAACCTTTATGCTCTACTGGATAGTGGGAGTGGTAGATAAGGGTATGGTGCACTATACTAACGCATGCAGTACTGCTCATTATTGTGATATGATATGTTATTCAGTGGTGAGGCCACTGAAGCCAATGGGGAGGCCCATTGGTTAGAACCAGGATGGTGAGGGCCATTCCTGTGATCTGATATCGGTGGTGAGGGCCACCTATGTTACAGTGGTGAGGGCCACTGCCTTATCACTATGGTTCCCTATATACCAGTAGAGCCTGAACCAAAGACATATTTTTCGTTAAACTATGAAATGCAAATGAGTTGAATTATGATTTTACATTATTGAAAGCATATCACACTGAATGTATCAAAATTTCTATTGGTTTAAGGTTGGTTGATTTATGATTTAATTATTTCATATTTTCCAAATGTTTTCATATGTTACTTGTATTTTATTGGTAAAGTACCCACTGAGCGACATTGCTCAGCGAGTTAAGTTTTCCTTGACTCGTAGGTTCGGAGCAGTAGATAAATCTTGGGAAAGCAACGACCAGACCACAGCAAATCTCAGGGGTAGATCTTTTAGTTCCATTATGAGTTAGCTAGTTGTGGCATGTATATGAATAAATATAAAAGAGATTTTCTATGTTATAATTGTATGTTAGTAGTATGTAATAATCATAAATCTTTACTTTATGTTATATTAGAAGTGTGAACTCTTCGTGCAGGTTTGTAGTTGAGGGTATAAGGTGGATTCATTGGGAGTGCATTAAATTTGATGGTAATTATATTGGTCTGTGTAAAATGTTTTAAAAAAAATCAGAAAAACAAGTTTTGTCGACACTTGGGATCCAAATTTCTAGGCGGAACTATGGCAAAATTTCTGTAAAAATCAGAATTAAAATTTGACTAAGTAAATTGGTAGCAACATTAGGATAGTGTGGCGCCTCTACTCGACTTACACATGTAGGTTGGGAAGGGGTGTTACAATTAGTGGTATCAGAGCAAAGGTTTAGCCGGTTCTGGGTAGTTAGTCGAACTAAACCTTAAATGTATGACACATAGGGTTAGAATAGGGGTTTTAATTATATAACTATACATGTGTGTGTCATTGTTAGTTATGTTATTCAACTTATCCAGGAGTAATAATGGGTGACCTAAACGAGGAGGTGAGGGAGCTAAGGATAGAAGTAGAGAGGTTGAGACAGCTAGCGCAGGAGCAAGATGAGACTATAGAAATTTTGGCCGATAGAAGTATACAAGATCGTGAAGACTTGAGAATAAAAGATGAGATGATTTCCTCCTTGATAGATGACGTGCAGATGTTAAAAGAAGACAGGCTTAGTTATAGAGCGGAGTTGGATAGTGTCGGTAGAAGCCTCGAGATAGCACATCAAGAGATTCAAACTTTACAAGAGAGGGTTCAAGAGCTAGGCCAGTACTTACCTAATGAAGCATCACATGACCCCGATTTTGATCCCGAGATAGTAGAATATTTTTCAGACAGTGCCACTTCACCTAGGGCACCTACTCATTGAGTCTTGAGATGTATTGTGTTTGGTGGTTCTTTTAGTTATATATATGTGAGATAAAGGTATCATGTAAATATTGTATGGTAGTATAATATGGTGATATAATAGTGAGGAGTCCTAAATTTTGCAATGTATATAAGGGCTTCCTAATATTGTAAAACTTTGTGTTTGGAAATAAATAAAAGTTGTGTTGTATATGTGTTAATTAAGAATTTTATATTTATATACATGCCACCTAGGGTAAGATAATGCTGTTGGTCTGGGTCGTTAATAATGATGGGATGGTATATGTTTACTCTTTAGATGTCGCAAGCAGCGCAGCGTGATATAGAGGAGGAGGTCGAGTCTCAGGCCTCCCGAGTTGTAGAAATGCGTGTATCTGAGACATCAGCGTCGGAGCAACCACCCGCTGATGCTCCTATTCCTAATGAAATGTTGCAACAAATGGCTGCCGTATTTCGGCAGATAGCCGGCGTTGCCCCAGCACCACCCCCAGCGCTAGCACCCGTACCAGTACCTGCTGTAGGAGGGGAAAGGAAACCCCCAATAGAAAAGATAAGAAAGTATGGTGCGAAGGAGTTTAAGGCTCGAAGGGACGATGATTCTTCAACAGCCGAGTATTGGCTGGAAGGAACAATACGAGCCTTAGATCAGTTACAGTGTACGCCAGAAGAGCGAGTGATATGTGCTACTTCCTTATTAGTGGAAGAAGCATATATATGGTGGGACACAGTTTACCAACGAGTTTCACCGGAACAGAGAACATGGGATTTCTTTGTGAATGAGTTCAAGAGGAAGTTTATATTGGAGGCATACCTAGATGCCAAGAAAAAGGAGTTTCTACACTTAAAGCAAGGTCGACTGACCGTTGCTGAGTACGAGAGGGAATTTACTAGGCTGAGTAGCTATGCCAAGAAGACAATTGAAGATGAACATGATAGATGTAAGCAGTTCCAGGATGGATTGAATAATGAGATTAGGATGCAGCTAATTGCTGCTAATATCAAAGAATTTTCCGAGTTGGTCAATAGGGCTCTAGAAGTAGAGCAATGTCAGTCTGATGAGCAGAATAGACGACAGAAGATGAAACAGAAGAGAGGTACCCAGAACTATTCGGGAAACTACCAATCATCAAGAAAATGATTCCGCGGCAGTGGTTCCACGGGAGGCGGTCAACGTCGAGGTTACAGTCAGGGATCAATTCGCGGTGGCTTAAGTCAAACTACCTCAGTCGCTAGTACGGGACGATCCGGAAGAGGACAAGGAAGAGGATTCAGCCGAAGCAGAGGTAACTTCTTTATCGGTCCGAGAGGTAATGAAGGCGAAAATAATAATCCACGCTGTGATCATTGTGGACGCCGTCACACGGGAGAATGTTGGGGTCGGACATTTGCATGTTATATATGTGGATCTTTAGACCACCTTATGCGAGAGTGTCCCCAGCGAATACAGAATCTACCTAGGGATACTGAGAGATCGCAAGCGGCAGCAGGTCGAGGCCGAGGCAGAGGAAGGAGCGAAAATCCGTCGCGTGTGCAATCTGAAACAGTGAATCGACCAGAAGCAAGGGCTCCTGCTAGAATGTATGCCATGAGGGGGCGAGAAGACGAAGAAGCGCTAGACGTGATTGCAGGTCAGTTGTCTATGTTTGAAGTTCCGCTTTACGTTTTAATAGATCCAGGTTCTTCACACTCATATATATGCACGAAAAATGAAAAACTTGAGGACCTAAAGGTAGAACTAGAGAAAGAAGGAATATTAGTTACTAACCTATTAGGAAATGAGGTGATTACTAGGAAGGTAGTGAAAGATTGTCCCGTAGAGATACACGGACATATCTTTTGGGGAGATTTATTTGAACTACCATTTCAAGAATTTGATGCTATCCTTGGAATGGATTGGTTAGCCAAACACGATGCATTGGTTGACTGTAAACGGAAGAGAGTTACCTTGCATACTGCAGACGGTGACGAAGTGACTCTAGTGGGAAAAGGGAAGGACTATCTAACTAACATCATTTCTGCCATGACGGCTAAGAGGTTAGTGCAAAAAGGCTGCGAGGCATACCTGGTATGTGCATTAGTAGCAAAAGAAGAGGCACCAAAGTTACAAGATATACCTACTGTATGCGATTTTTCCCGACGTATTTCCTGACGATTTACCCGGACTACCACCTAAACGAGAGGTGAAATTCACCATAGATGTGTACCCGGGAGCTGCACCAGTATCTATCGCACCTTACCGAATGGCGCCAGCGGAGCTAAAAGAATTAAAGGTACAGCTACAAGAACTTTTAGACAAGGGGTTCATAAGGCCAAGCGTGTCACCATGGGGAGCACCAGTATTGTTTGTGAAAAAGAAAGACGGATCCTTAAGGTTGTGTGTAGATTACCGTCAACTTAATAAGCTGACCATCAAAAACAAGTATCCGTTACCTCGCATAGATGATCTGTTTGATCAACTCAAAGGTGCTGGAGTCTTTTCAAAAATTGATCTACGATCGGGTTATCATCAATTGGGAATTAAAGATGAAGACATATCAAAAACCGCATTCAGAACTCGCTATGGACATTATGAATTCATTGTTATGCCTTTCGGATTAACGAACGCACCTGCAGTATTCATGGATCTGATGAATAGAATCTTCCACCCGTATTTGAATCAGTTCGTGGTGGTATTTATTGACGACATATTGGTGTATTCAAAGAATCGAGAGGATCATGATCGTCACCTTAGAATTGTTTTGCAAACCCTGCGTGAGAAGCAGTTATACGCTAAATTCAGCAAATGCAAATTTTGGTTGGAAGAAGTAGCTTTCTTGGGACATATTGTATCGGCAGAAGGAATAAGGGTCGATCCCAAGAAAATAGAAGCAGTATTGGAATGGAAGTCACCTAAGACAGTAACGGAAGTCCGTAGTTTCTTGGGATTAGCAGGATATTATCGGAGATTCGTTAAAGGGTTTTCCATGATCGCCGTACCTATGACCAAGCTACTTCAGAAGAATGCCAAATTCCAGTGGACCGACGCTTGTCAACGAAGCTTTGAAAAGCTGAAACAAAAACTTACTGAAGCACCTATTCTTACACAACCAGAATCAGGAAAAGATTTTGTGATTTATAGCGATGCATCCCATATCGGGTTAGGTTGTGTATTGATGCAGGAAGGCAAAGTCATTGCGTATGTCTCTCGACAGCTCAAGCCACATGAAAAGAATTATCCTACGCATGACTTAGAGCTAGCAGCGATTGTTTTGGCTTTCAAGACGTGGAGGCACTACTTATACGGGGAAAAATGTTACATCTTTACGGATCATCAAAGCCTGAAATATTTGCCCACGCAGAAAGATTTAAACCTGCAACAGCGAAAATGGATGCAATGGTTAGCCAACTACGACTATACGATTAATTATCACCCGGGCAAAGCGAATGTCGTAGCAGATGCACTTAGTAGGAAGTCAATGCAAGCGCTAAGTGCTATGAGGGTAACGTTAAAACCTACAGAAGATGGAGCTATCTTTGCAGAAATGCACGTGCGACCTAATTTACATCAACAAATACGTGAGGCTCAGAAGGAAGATGAACAAGTGAAGAAGTGGAGTCAACAGGCGCAGGAGAACTGTTCAGGAGACTATCAAGTTCGTCCTGATGGTATTCTCTACTACAAGAAGAGAATGGTGGTACCTAAGTCCAAGGAGCTGAAGAAACAGATTTTGCAAGAAGCTCATAACAGTCCTTATACAATGCATCCAGGAGTAACGAAAATGTATCGGGACTTGAAGGAGTATTATTGGTGGCCAGGAATGAAAAAGGATATCGTTGATCACGTAACGAAGTGTCTAACCTGTCAGCAAGTGAAGGCGGAACATCAACTACCCTCAGGGCTACTACAACCTATTACGATTCCAACCTGGAAATGGGATCGTATTACTATGGATTTTGTCACAGGATTGCCTATGACAAGGGACAAACATGACGCGATTTGGGTAATCGTAGACCGGCTTACTAAGTCCGCTCATTTCATACCAGTACGTGTGGATTACTCGCTAGACAAGTTGGCAGACTTGTATATCAAAGAGATTATACGTCTCCACGGAGTTCCAACTTCGATCATATCCGATCAAGACCCACGTTTTACGTCAAATTTTTGGCAGAAGTTACAAACAGCCCTTGGAACTCGAACTTACCACAGCACAGCATTTCATCCCCAGACAGACGGACAGTCGGAAAGAGTGATTCAAATTTTGGAAGATATGCTGAGGGCGTGCGTTTTAGAATTTAAAGGTAGTTGGGACAAACACCTAAGCTTAATGGAATTCGCGTACAACAACAGTTATCAATCCAGCATACAAATGGCACCTTACGAAGCACTGTATGGTCGAAAATGCAGAACTCCAGTTTGCTGGACAGAATTGAGTGAGGAAAAGATGTTGGGGCCAGACATAGTTAAGGAAACTGAAGAGAAGGTAGAAATCATTCGAGACCGATTAAAAGCAGCAGCGGACCGGCAAAAATCATACGCGGATCTAAAAAGGAAAGACATACAGTTTGAGGTAGGTGACAGAGTGTTCCTCAAAGTCTCTCCTTGGAAGAAAGTGTTACGATTTAAACAAAAAGGCAAGTTAAGCCCTAGATTCATCGGACCATATGAAATTATTAAACGGGTAGGTCCGGTAGCTTACCAGTTGGCGTTACCACCTGAATTAAATAAAATACATGATGTTTTCCATGTTTCGATGCTAAGGAGGTATCGTTCAGATCCAACCCACGTCATACAAGTTCAAGATATTGAGATTCAGCCTGAAATGACATATGAGGAAGAGCCGGTAGAGATCCTAGCATGTGAAATCAAAGAGTTGCGAAATAAGAAGATTCCATTGGTCAAAGTGCTTTGGAGGAATCACAAAGTAGAAGAAGCTACATGGGAACGCGAAGAAACTATGAAGAAGCAATACCCATATTTGTTTTCACTTGATGAGCTTCGGGACGAAGCTTAAATTAACGAGGAAGGAACTGTCACATCCGCCTACTGCATTTATGCAGTGTAGACATGTGCATAGCGAGAGTAGGGAAAAGGAGAAGATAATTCTTGATAACAGCCCTAGATAAGGTTGTATGACAAAAGAGACCTAATTGTAATTTTTAATAAAGTTGGGGACGTAGATGTAATTTCAAAGAAAGTTGCACCGGATGTTCTTAATAGTGCATATAACAGATTCCAAAAATGGAATGTAGAGAAAAATCGGATCGCAACGACGTGTAACGGTTTTTCCAGGAAATGTCCCGTTAAAGAAAAATGAAGAAATGTTGACTAAGGGCATTTTGGTCATTACCAATTAAAGTTATACATGAATTTAGGGTAGGAAATAAAGACGTGAGTACGTAGAGAATGGCAAGAAGTTAAATATGAAATGATTGTCAGTAGAAATGAAGCCGGAGAAAACCCGAGCAAAAATAGGACCAAAAGGGAATTTTGTAAAAAGTTGAGGGCTTACCGGTAATTTTTCAAAATGACTTAGAAACCTAAAATAGATCTTATAAATAGAAAGTAGAGGTCGAGAGGATCAAAACCATATATAGTTTGACTCGTGGAGCTATACGGTTTAAAAGATATGATCGATTAATCGCCGGAACGTAATGTGGGCCCGGTTTCATGTCGGGACCGGATGAGTAACCTGGGACAACTTTATGAGATCCAATGGGAAGAGAGACAAGTGGAAAGAAGTAAAGGAAAAAGGAAGTTATAAAAATCAAAGGTTGGCCAATCAAAAGAGAACATTTAGCATATGTAATAAATGTGTAATAAATGAAGAAAGAGAAAAAGTGGACAAATGGTCAAGGTGATCATCACTTCCTTTGTATATAAATATAGGTGATATGAAGAGCAAATTCTCTCTTTTCCACTCACCAAATTCGGCCAACAAAAGAAAATACCAAGGGACTTCCAAGTTTTTCCAAACTTTGATTTTTAAGGTAAGTTCTAAGGTTTTTAAGTGTGTAGACTTTAATTTTAGTATTAGTTTTAGGTAGTTATATATATATTGGAAGATTGGGAATTAGAGTCTTATATGGAATTGAAAAAAAAAATAATAATAATAATAAGATTAATTGATTAAATGGAAGAACCAAGATATAGAAAGATTAATAAGGTTGGATTAGGGGTTTCGGTTGGAAAAGAAATAGAGGATAATTTATTATTTTGAAATTCTAAGGTTTATGTTGTATCTTGAATTGATTGAAGGAGGAATAAAGAATTAAAGAAGGAGAAGAAAGAAAAGCCAAGAGGAATTAAAGAAATAAGGTTTGGTACTTTACCTTTGAATAATTAATTTTGGTTTGATGCTTTACAAACTTTGGTTTATGAAAGTTTTGTTGTTGATGCTTAAATATATTGATTTGAGTTAAACATGCAAAAGTTGTCAAAGGGAAGTGTTTGAATCTTCACTTTACCATTAAAGAAGCCTTAATATTGATTTGCAAAAGAAAAATAAACTATCCTATGCATTTCATGTGTTTGGGCCGAAATGGTCCCAAAAAGACAGCTTTCTGGACCTTTTTGTGGAAATTGTTTGAGGCAGAAAACGAAGGAATTTTTCAACGAAATTTTACATGCAATTAGTCAACATATGAAATAAGTTTTCTGTAAAATTTCAGCCAAAAATAAGATCATTTACTTGGTCAAATGCATGATTGAAGTGGACTGAAATTTTGACGAAAATCCAGATTTTACTATTCATTTGGTCATGCAATTTTGCGTTGCCGATTTTTCTCGCCGCAACACTATTCATTTGGTCAATTTGTGATCCTTTGAGGAATGCTTTGAAATATTTGATATGTTTATTGTGGATGTTAAATATGTGAAAAAGAGTAACGGTTTGACCAAAGAATGTGGTGCGCGGCATAAATGGCAAAGCGTGACGGAAATTAAAATGATTTTTCGAATCATTCCAAAATGAAGTTTGAAACTTAAATTGAATCATTTTAACCTTTATGCTCTACTAGATAGTGGGAGTGGTAGATAAGGGTATGGTGCACTATACTAACGCATGCAGTACTGCTCATTATTGTGATATGATATGTTATTCAGTGGTGAGGCCACTGAAGCCAATGGGGAGGCCCATTGGTTAGAACCAGGATGGTGAGGGCCATTCCTGTGATCTGATATCGGTGGTGAGGGCTACCTATGTTACAGTGGTGAGGGCCACTGCCTTATCACTATGGTTCCCTATATACCAGTAGAGCCTGAACCAAAGACATATTTTTCGTTAAACTATGAAATGCAAATGAGTTGAATTATGATTTTACATTATTGAAAGCATATCACACTGAATGTATCAAAATTTCTATTGGTTTAAGGTTGGTTGATTTATGATTTAATTATTTCATATTTTCCAAATGTTTTCATATGTTACTTGTATTTTATTGGTAAAGTACCCACTGAGCGACATTGCTCAGCGAGTTAAGTTTTCCTTGACTCGTAGGTTCGGAGCAGTAGATAAATCTTGGGAAAGCAACGACCAGACCACAGCAAATCTCAGGGGTAGATCTTTTAGTTCCATTATGAGTTAGCTAGTTGTGGCATGTATATGAATAAATATAAAAGAGATTTTCTATGTTATAATTGTATGTTAGTAGTATGTAATAATCATAAATCTTTACTTTATGTTATATTAGAAGTGTGAACTCTTCGTGCAGGTTTGTAGTTGAGGGTATAAGGTGGATTCATTGGGAGTGCATTAAATTTGATGGTAATTATATTGGTCTGTGTAAAATGTTTTAAAAAAAAATCAGAAAAACAAGTTTTGTCGACACTTGGGATCCAAATTTCTAGGCGGAACTATGGCAAAATTTCTGTAAAAATCAGAATTAAAATTTGACTAAGTAAATTGGTAGCAACATTAGGATAGTGTGGCGCCTCTACTCGACTTACACATGTAGGTTGGGAAGGGGTGTTACATGTCTCATACACTCATCCATGATTTCAAAGACCTTCTCCAAGCTGGTTTCCAAATTGAAGAATGGGAAAGGGAGAAGAGCCATTTTTCAACTAAAAGGAACGAGAAAGGGAACTATCAACCTGGTAGCCAAAGCATGCAAAAGGCCGTCGGTGTTAACACTACTAACCAAGGAATGAGGAGACAATTTTCAAAATTGGAAAAACCAATGTCTTGGGTTCTCAATAAGCTTCAAAGGAAGGGATTGCTACAACCCTTAAATCCTCGCCCTTTGCCTAACCCTCTCCCACCTAATTTTGACACCAAAGCATTTTGTCAATTTCACCAAATGCAAGGGCATGACACGGATAGATGTGTGAGGTTGAGACATGAGATCCAAAATCTAATTGATAATGGGAAGCTACTCGAGCCCAATAAGCCAGACACCAAAGACAACCCATTACCAAAATTCAATAGGGTACCACCACCAGCAACCTTCATGATTGGAGGAGGTTTGCATGAGGACTTTGTCATGTCTTCTTTTCAAGATGTGGGTGTAGAAGCAAAAAAAGAAGAAGAGGCATTTGAACAAGCTATGATGGGTGGAGAAGTAGCAATTTGTGTTGTCAACGGGTTTTGGGATTCAAGTGATAGTGATGATGATATTATATCCAAGAAGGAAGAGTGGACTTGGTCCGAGCCCGAAGAAGATGAGGTGATGAACACTAGATCCGGTAAGGCTTATGCAAGGCCACAACCTAAGGAGGTAGAAACTAATAAGGGGAAGGAAGTTGAAGAAGAAGATTATGCTGTGCTCAAGCAATTGAAAAGAACCCAAGCAAGTGTTAGCATTTGGGACTTATTAGCTACTTCTAAAAAGCACAGAGAAACTATGGCCAAAGCATTGGCTAGCATGCCAATCTCTACCTCTAAGACACAGGAGGAGCTGATCAACTTCATAAAAGTTGGAGGGGTAATGAAATGTGAAGAGGTTCAAGAAAAGAGTGAAGTTAATATGGGAGCAGTTTCTTTCTCAGATTAGGACTTACCGGAGGAAGGAAGAGACCACATCCGCCCTCTCTTTGTCAAAATAGAAGTCAAGGGGAAGAGGATTCCATGTGTAATGGTTGATGATGGGTCCGCCATAAATGTTTGTCCGCTTAGGATTTTGCCAAAGCTAGCCATGTCAACAAGAGATCTAAGCCCAACCAAGGTAACGATTTGTGCTTATGACAACACTAAGAGGCATGCTGAAGGGACTTACAAAGCGGCTGTTAAGGTTGGGCCAATTGAATCTATTGTTGAATTTGTTGTTTTAGACATACCAGTCATCTTTGCCTTGCTCTTGGGACGACCATGGTTTCATCCTCTTGGTGGAGTTCCTTCCACCCTTCATCAAAAGATCAAGTTCCCCAACGGAGATGAGACAGTGGTCATTAAAGCTAAAGATAATGAGATTGTTAATGCTCTAATGATTGAGAGGCCTCTCAATGGTTTTCAAGTAGCTGCAATTTTTGATGATGAAGTACAATGATTTTGATTTTGATTTTAATTTGTCTGCTTTGTATGAGGATGATGATGTTTTCTTTTCCAAAATGAATGCAATAAAGTCTGATTTTGCTTACTTATCTGATGTTTCTCCTGATGGTTGCATACATTCAAATAGCAGTTACATGAGCATCTTTAATATTAATTCTGTTAACACATAATCATTAAATTTGGGAACAACCGAAAATCCTAAAAACATTAGCATAGCATCCGACCTTACTCCTGATGGGAGAGAGAGAGAGAGATTTGAAAAAATATTTAAAAAAATATGAAGAAGTGTTTGCTTGGTCTTATGAGGATATGCCTGGAATAGATCGAGACATAGCCGAGCATCATATTCCTACTTACACTCATATGAAACCACATGAAACCTATCAAACAAAAGCTTAGGCGATTAAGACCTGAGTGGGCTGAACTGGTTAAAGAAGAGGTCATTAAGCAAATACAAGTGAAGTTCCTTGAAGTGATAGAATACCCAGATTGGCTAGCCAACATAGTACCCATGCCAAAGAAAGATGGAGGAATAAGGGTGCGTGTGGACTATAGAGACTTGAACAAGGCTTCCCCTAAGGATGATTTCCCTTTACCTCATATAGATATTCTCATTGATAGTGCAGCCTCTAGCGTGCTACACTTATTTGTAGATGGATTTTCCAGATACAACCAAGTGTTAATGGCCCAAGAGTATAAAACCAAAACTGCTTTCATTACTACATGGGGTATATTTTGTTATAGGGTGATGCCGTTCGGCTTAAAGAATGCTGGAGCAACCTACCAAAGGATGGCCACCACAATATTTCATGACATGATGCACAAAGAAGTTGAAGTGTATGTTGATGATATGATGGTTAAATCAGACACAAGGGAGCAACACTTCCAACACGTAGAATTATTCTTTGAAGTATTTGTTGAATCCACCCATTTTAAGACTACCTAAACCCGGCAAACCTCTTTTACTATACTTAGCAGTAGAAGAAGAGTCGATAGGAGCTATGCTAGCCCAAGTAGATGAGTCAGGGATCGAGCATGCCGTTTACTATTTGAGTAGAAAGCTCCTACCTTATGAAATTAAGTGTAGTATCATTGAAAAGACATGTATAGATGTAGTTTGGTCTTCTAAGAAGTTGCGGCATTACTTTCAATCATATAGTGTGCAAGCAATTTCTAGGCTGGATCCAATGAAGTACTTAAGGGAGACACCCTCTTTGATTGGGAATATGGTCGATGGTTGATAATATTAGAAGAATTTGAGATCGAGTATGTAACCAGGAAAACAATCAAAGGTAAAGCGGTGGCAGAATTCCTGGCCCAACAACCATTACCCGAAAGCGAAGAGGTAATCTTGGAATTTCCAAATGAACATTTAGAAGCAATTGAAGTACAAGGTGGAAAATGTATTTTGATGGAAAAGTAAACAGGAAAGGAGCAGGTTTGGGAGTTATACTAGAATCGCCCGAAGGGGGAACTCATCCCTTTAGCCAAAAAATTAAAATTTAGGGTAACCAAATAAAATGGTGGAATACGAAGCTTGTATTTTTTGTTTGGAAACCCTAATGACTATGAAGGTGGATAAGGTGGAAGTTTATGGCGATTCACTGCTAGTTGTATCCCAAGTAAATGTAGAATGGGAGTTGAAAGAAGAAAAATTAAAACCATACCACCATTACTTGACCATGATGAAAAAGAACTTTAAGGAGTGTAGGTTTATACACCTATTAAGAGAAGAAAATCAGATGGCTGATGCACTAGCCACATTGGCTTCGGTATGGGAAAACCCTATTAGCTTATTCCTTAAGCCTCTGATCTTGACCAGTTCATCAACTCCTTGCTATGAATATGAAACAATCATGGAAATTGATATGGATCATGATGCATGGTATGATACTATAAGGCGATTTTTGGAAGAAAGCGGATACCCGCCGGGGGCAACAAAGAAAGAGAGAAGAGCCATAAGGCGGTGGTCATTACAATGCATCACCTTCCATGGAGAGTTATATCAAAGATGTCCTGATGGAGTGCATTTAAGATGTTTAAGAAAACCTGAAGTGGAGCGCATCATGTCAGAAATACATGCGGGAAGTTGCGGTTCGCACATGAGTGGTTTGGCCCTAGTTAAGAAGGTTATTCGACAAGGTTACTATTGGTTGACCATTGAGAGAGACTGTATTGAGTTTGTCAAGAAGTTCCAACAATGTCAGATGTATGGTAACTTGAATCACATGCCTCCTGAAGAAATGCATTCAATGTCTTCACCCTGGCCATTTGCCACCTGGGGTATCAACATTATAGGAGAGATACATCCTACAGCTTCAAACGGTCACCGATTCATTATAGTAGCAGTAGATTATTTTTCAAAATGGGTCAAAGCCGAATCCTTTAATAAACTGGGTGCACGCCAAATGGCTAGGTTTATTGAAAAGAACCTCATCTGCAGATACAGGGTCCCGCATAATGTGGTATCAGACAATGGGGTACAGTTTCAAGGAGCAGTTAAGGATTTATTCTTGAAGTACCAAATCCATCATCATTAATCCTCTCCTTATAGACCAATGGCTAATGGTGCAGTAGAAGCAACGAACAAGACAATTAAGCAAATTCTATCCAAGATGACTAAGACTTATAGGGACTGGTCAGAGATGCTCCCCTTTGCTTTATGGGGATATAGGACAAGTGTGCGAACGTCTACTGGAATGACACCGTTCTCTTTGGTTTATGGAATGGAAGCAGTGCTGCCAATTGAAATTGGGATCAAGTCACTGAGAGTAGTCTTGGAAGCTAAACTGCCTGAAACAAAATAGGTAGCAAGCAGATACACACAATTAGCTCTATTAGAAGAGAGAAGATTAAAGGTGTCGTATCATCACCAACTGTATCAAAAGAAGATAGCTCGGGCCTACAATAGAAGGGTTAAGGTCAGAAAATTCAGATTTGGAGATTTAGTGTTGAAGCAATGTAAGCCTAATGTATTTGATCCAAGAGGGAAGTTCAGACCTAGCTGGAAAGGGCCATATGTCGTGAAACAAGGTACGGTGAAGTTGTCAGACATGGATGGGAACGAATTTAGTGAGCTAGTAAACATTGACAGGTTGAAGAAGTTTTATGTATGAAAAAAAAAGAGCTTGCTAGGTTGAAAACCCAAAAAGGACGGCCTAGGCAAAAGTTAGAGCAGTCCGCTAGTCCCGAAAACCCAAAAGGGCGGGCTAGGCAACAATTAGGGCTAAATGAGAGAAAATTGTCAATTAGAAAACCCAAAAGGGCTAGTTGGCAACATGAGTGATCTTGTGTATGCTGGCTATATGTTTGGCTGTTCCCCAATTTAATAAAATAGAATTAATGTTAAAATTATTTTATGTGCACTGTTATAAGTATTTGACCAGATATGGATGAAATAAATAATCATAATTGCAAAAGGTGATGACAAATTATAAATGGAAAAGAAGCATTTTTTTATTACTTTAGTTATTTTTCATCCTAACAAAACACTTTCTGAATTGACAAATATAAAATCTATGGCAGTCGATAAGTGTAACATGCAGGCCAGCTTTGCCTCAGCCGATCCAAGTAGGTTTCAGTCAAGCAAGGCATGTTTAAGTTAGGAGCAAAGTCAAAATCACGAGGCTCAGCTCCATACTGACAGCCAAGTCAGCGAGGATCATAACATGTACCTTGACGAAGAGCAGCAAGGGGAACATACATCAAGTATGTCCGCATGGTGATACGAGAAATCTTCCACCAAGGTATCAACCAACGGATATTAACTTCAGAGAGTGAGTGGATCCAATCAACCCAGTCAGCATATAAAGAAACAGGATGGCGTAGCTTCCTAGCAGAATGATGACATGGTAGGTATCTGGAAAAATCCATGGATGGAGTATCAAGCAAACAAAGACGCTCCTGAAGCCAAATATGTGAAAAAATTATATATATATAAAAAAGAGTCCGCTAAGTTGAAAACCCACAAGGGCAACTTAGGCAAAAATTAGGATAGCTTGCTAGTTCCGAAAACCCGCATGGGCGGACTAGCTAAAAGTTAGAGCAATTAAAAGAAAAAAAAAACCTAAATTGAAAACCCGAAAGGGCAGTTTAGGTAATTACATGAAGCAGCAACAAACTCCCAGTCAGTCTCTTTGACAATCCCAATTTAAATCGGTCTAATCCAACTAAGGTCTCTATTAAGATCACAAGTACCGCCGACAAGCCTCCTTCCATTTGGTCCATAATATCCAATACTCGTGGATCAACATCACCGTCGGAAGAAACAAGCAAGAATTGGCCGAGCAAGCAAAGACAAAGCATGCGTCTCCATGCCTTAGTAGGGGCCAAATGAGAGAGATAAAAGTCAATCAAAGGAGCAAGTAGAATATTTTCACCTCTCATCAACCGAAGAACTTCGGGTTTTGGAATTTGAAATAACATCTGCATCTTCTGTTGAGTCTTGGAAATCAATGTGGGTATCACCATTTGTTGATTATTTGGATATCCAAGGATGACCTTGTTGCGCTCTAATTAACTCTACTACAAAGTGTCACTCGCAAGTATACGAGGTAGTTGTAGCTAACGTGATCACCCCAAGGTCATCTCACAAGGAAGCTAGAATAGCTAATTGATTATCAGGTTATAAATAACAAGTAATTAATAAATTTAAATTGCTAACAACTAATGGAAACAGATCGATTAGAGTTTAAAACAATAAAAGTAAACTAAGCTGATGTATTGATTCACTTAATAGAATGGTCTAGGGTTTGCACTTCTCTACTAACTTATATGTATGAACGGTTATTCCTCTCAACCAATTTAATTTCAAAGATTAGATCTCAAGTAACTTAATTAATTGAATTAAGGAAATAAGCTCTCGCACTAAAATCTCTCTCAAATAATCTTGTTACAATTGAAATAATCTTTTTCTTAGGTTATATCTCTAATTCACCTAAGTCCCTAATTGAATTGTTCCAGCATTAGACTTCATCTCTCAATCCTTCATCTAATACCTAAAACACATAATTGGTGGCCAATCAATTATATATTAACAATAATTCCATTCAATCAAGGCTAAAGAAATAAATTTAGTTAAGAGCAATAACCAATTCATACAATCATAGTAGATCCATACAAACCCCAGACTAGATCAAATTAGTTCATATTAATGTTATCAAACATACTCATCTCATTAATATTCAAGGAAATCAATTTAGACATAATAATATTCATGAATACGATTCCAATGAAATTAAAGAGATAAAGTTCAAGAACAAAACCAAATTACAAACTTCTTAGCTCTTGAAGAATCTCTTGTTCAGAACTTGCTCGAAGAATGTATCAATGGCAAGAACAAATCCAATCTAGGCTAGTTTAATCAAAGTGTTCAATAATCTCTAAGAAAATAAAATTAGAAACCCTAACTTATTCTCTGACGGCTAAAAAAACTCAAAACTCTCAACAACACTTTTGAAAACCCTAATTCTAATATTTATACGAAACCTCCGCTCCAAAAATTCGCGTCTTCTTTAGTCCATGAGTGACACAGCCAAGCTTAGACAAGCTTGACCATGTTTGAGGTTCTTGGAGGGACATGGCCACAAGCTTGGCCGTGTCCCCTAAAGGTGTCTGCTTCTGCCTGCATATATGTTTCTTTGGAAGCTTGGCCGTGTTTGAGAAGTTTGGAGGGACACAGCCACAAGCTTGGCCGTGTCCCTGAGTGTGTTCACTTCTGTGTGATTTTCTTCTTTTCTTCTTTGAAGTGGTGAGTGACACGGCCAGTTTAGAGGAAGCTTGGCCGTGTTTGACAAATTTGGAGGGACACGGCCACAAGCTTGGCCGTGTCCCTTGAGTGTGTCACCTTCTGTGTCTTGGTCTTCTTCCTTAGCTTGGTATGGGACACGGACACAAGCTTGGCCGTGTCCTCTGCATGTGTCAGTTACTGTCCATTGTTTTCTTCCTCTTGGTTCCTTGGTCTTTCCTTCCTCTCTTGATCCTTGGTTTTGCCCTTAATATGGTTCCTTGCATATTAACCTAACACAAACACTTGAAAAACACTTTAAACAAGAATCAAATAAACATTAACTAACAACACACACTAAAAATTAAGACAAAAATGACATAAACACTCAAATAAATTAAAACTACCAAAATTAATGAAAACACTAAATAAACAGATTAAAACTACCAAAATACCTAAAGAAAACAATAATCATCACAATAAATAAGATACAAATCTATGATAAAAACTAATAAAACAGGCCTCAAATTCTTCAATCAAGGGACATATTTCAAAGCCATTAATTTTAAATACCCTAGAATCCATATCCCAAAAGGAAGCCACGACATGTAAGAAGGAGTGGTCCAATTTAACATTTTGAATTGACCTTGAAATTTGCTTCCAATGAATGGCATCCATATTCTTAAATAGAATTTTTATTCTCTTTAAATGATGCTCGGTCATGGTGAATAAATGAAGGAAAAATTAAAATTGTTAAAAGGGGGTCTTCACATTGAAAGAGAAAGAATTTGGTTTATGTATTAAAATATGGCATGAAGGGTGATTTATATAGAAGAAACAAACCTTTTCCAAAAGTGAAAAGGAAAAGATGATGGGAAAGAATAAGTCCATATGGCATAAGGAAAGGAAGTAGCAATGAATTTCCTTTACCACGTTGGATCTGGTTTAACAAAAGAAGTGGATGTAAATTAATGGTGTACTGTAAAAAAAAAGGATTACAGTAAAGAGGAAAATTGTATATTTTCATTATTGTACAATGTTTTACAATTGCTACAATATTTACATATCACTAAGAGGGTGGTGGTAGATCACCAAATAAAGACTGGAAAAAATTATTGCCTGTTAGAGGAGGGGGAAAATCATTTGTCCTGAGTTCGCCCGAAGCGGGAGCACCAAAACCCGGCAAATTACTCATCCCGGGATCACCTGAAGCGGGAACACCAAAATCCCTATTACCTTGAGGTTCTGATCTGTCATGGTCCTCATCAGAAGCAGATGAAAGGATCTCATGGTCATCAGTCTGGGGGCCCTCTTGATGAAGAAGCACTGGGATCCCTCATTCCCTGTTGTTCAGAATGATGATATAAACTCTTAAAATGAGAAGCCTGTTGACAACTTGCAGCTAACTCTTCTTGAAGTTTCTTATTTTGTTCTTCGAGCCTCCGCTGTGAGCCAAGAAGGAAAAAGGTAAGAGCATACATAATCATGCATACATATAGCATAAACTATTATGAAATAAGAAACGTACCAAGTAGTTCATATCAATGCCTTGCGGATGAGATGGCATATCTGGCTGGTTAGAATGAGCAATTGAAGGGGCAGTAAAAGAAGGTTCAGCCTCATAATCAAATGAGCCAACAGCCTGCAACAATCATTAAAGAATCAAAGAAAGAAAAAGCAGTTGCGATGGAAAAGTGGTAAAAGTTTTACCTGAGAAGTACTGGCAGTAAATGTAGTTCATATCAATGCCTTGTGGATGAGATGGCATATCTGGCTGGTTAGAATGAGCAAACGAAGGGGCAGTAAAAGAAGGTTCAGCCTCATGATCAAATGAGCCAACAGCCTGCAACAATCATTAAAGAATCAAAGAAAGAAAAAGCAGTTGCAATGGAAAAGTGGTAAAAGTTTTACCTGAGAAGTACTGGCCCCGAGATGTGGAATAGACTCTCCTGCATCTCCGTGATGTTCCTCCTCATCTCTACCCTCATTTTCATCAGAAATCTCCCGCACATCGATAGGAGATACATCAAAGTTCAAGAGTCTCATTTGAATAAAACGGGCATAAAATGGGCCCGGTAAATAGAGAAATGACTCGGCATCATAACTATACTGGGCCGACCACCATGCATCCTCTGGCATCGACATAATATTTAAAGTATATTCTGGGATTTGCATAGGAAACCTCCGCTGCTCTAGACTGAGAAACCATTCATAAACTCTCTCCCCGAGAAACCAGCCACTAGATACTGGGCCAGCAATAATTCGGCGAGAATGTTGGAAAGACAGTACAACCCTTATCAAAGGAGACTAGTTTGCTCGCTCTTCTGGATTCCACCAGGCCAAATTCACCTGCAGGATAAAATAAGGTAAGTAAAACTTTCGCATAAAATTTAAAGCATACTAATGTTATTATACCTGATCCCAGGTTAAGCGGCTCAACACAAAGCGATGAGTATGCACATGATGAGAGCCGGGAACATCCACACGATCGGACAACCAGTAATTTAATCTCCGATATCCGATTCTCTCTCAAAAAATGCTGGGTACCCTCACGAGGTTGTGTTCATATGCCCATATCTACAATAACAATAAAGATCACATTCATGCAAGAAAAGAGTGGAAAAGACATTGTTGGAAGAAAGAATACCTCGACAACCGCCATCAAGCTGACAAAAGAATTCTTATTTCTGCAAAACTTATCGAGACCATGGTAAAGACATGCTAGACCAGCTTCACCCCAGCCAGAAGATGGTACATTCTAAGATAAGAAAGGACACTCAACACTAACAAGTGAATGGATGATTCAGTGCTGCCTAAGATGGTCGACCCGAGCAGATATAACAAAAATCCTCGAGCATACTGTTCGGCCCTGTCTCTGCCAACCCGACCTTCGTAGTTAATCCAATAACTATGAATTAGCTTGATTTTTATCTTAAAAGGCCCTTTATATGATGGTTCCATAGCAATTAATTTCTGAATTTCTTCAAATGTTAAAATATCATTGGTCAGAGGAACCGGAACACCATCATATCGAAGGCCGATAATGGTAGTAAAATCGACTGGACCAATTATCATCTCTCCAATGGGCAGGTGAAAAGTGTGGGTTGTGTCCAACCATCGCTTTGCGAGCGCTTGGACTACGCTCCGGTCTATCTGATATTCCTCAAACGACAATTGCAAGATGAACTGTTCGAAGTTGCAATCTCGGATAATCTGCCTTACTCTCGTACCATTGTCGGGATTTATAAATACACCCTCCAGCCCGAACGACACAACGATCATGCTAACACAGACCCAGATAAGTTAATACCAGGTAAGTAAGTGTTATTCTATCTACTTAAATTAATTTATTTTTCACAATAACAAATAATAACAAAAAAATACAAAAAATATATATAACAAAAAAAATCAATCAAGAGAAAAAGAAAGAAAAATAATTACCGCGCTCTTTTCGTTGGAACTGCGGTGAAGCGGCATCCTGGCCAATATATCTAGATTTCCATTTTCATGACGCCGAATAAACTCCAATAACTCGGCATTAGAATGAGTCTCAGACCTCGAAGCATGCATTATTTTTGAAAATATATGCTAAAATTGAAAAGAAATTTGAGAGAGTTACTAAATTGAAATTGAAATTGTGAAATGAAATGAAGAAATGGTGGCTTTTTATAGAGAAACAACAAGCAAAGAAACCAAATTCAAAACTGTTCATGAATAGTAAATTTCACTATTCATAAATAGTAAATTTCACAATTAAAAACTTTTGAAAGAGTTTATAAAACCAAATAAATAGAAAGTTCATTTAAAACGCAGCGGAAAGTAGAACAAATGTTTACAAATACTTATACATCAAAATCAGAATATACAAATATAAAATATATATACATGACTGGCAGCTCTTCTCTGATCTTTAAGTCCAAAAGTCAACTCTTCAATGTCTAGACTCACTTGGTCTCGAAGAACTCTCGGGTTCAACTCTGTTACCTACGCGATGAACCACAATCACGCTGAGCTAACAGCTTAGTAGTGTAAATTGTACAACCATGATGCTTTAATGCGATGCACATGTCACCATAATACATTTCATAAACCATACATAATCATATCACATTTTATAATTATATATTAGATCTTATTATTCAATTGTTTCTTCATTCATAAATCACATATTACAACTAAGATAGACACGGGCCCAAAACACACTAATATGTTATTCAAAGTTCAGAGTTACTGCTTTGGTCCATATTGACACCTTGTGTCTAGCCCCGTAGGCAATATATATATATCCATGGATAATCAACTAGATTTGAGTTTACGACCCAGTCATTTCACTCAATCTAGTTCCAATAATATGTTTTTGAGGTTTACGACCCGGTCATTTCACCCCAAAAACTTCACATTTCACATTTATCAACTGGATTCGGCTTACGACCCGGTCATTTCACCTATCCAGTTATTCATAGGCATGCCGCCAAACTCAGAACTCTAGAAATTGAATAGACATATTAGATACACAATGATTTCATTTATCTCTTTATCAATTTCTTTCTCAATTCATTTCTCACTTCATGATCCATAATCAACTAGGCAACCATGCCTTAATTATCTCATTTTCATTATCATAGCCAACAATCATGGCTTCATATCTTTCACATTATATTTCATCATCACATTAATCAATTCATTATTCACATGGATATAATTAATGGCATCAACACATATTTTACATGCTCATCACAACATTCACATATAATCAATTATGTCTCAATTCTCAATATCATATGAGTGTATGCAATAATGTATTTTGAACTATTTCAAAATGACCCACACAACTCTAAACACTTACTTTTCGAGAATCTATCACCACTTGAGTTAGGGTAAATCACCTTCTTCACAACCTATTCCAAAAGAATGAGGAAACTCTCATGAGATCATAAGGTTAAGAATCAATTAGGGCAAACTCTAGACTTGACACGCTCACACACACGGGCGTGTCCCTGACCGTGCCCTAACTCCACAACACAGAAACATTTACACGCTCAGAACCACGAGCGTGTAATACATTCTGTCTCTCAGAAATAACGACACGTCCAACATCATGAGCGTGCTCATGGCCGTGTAAATTCTCAAAACTCACAGTAGCTATGACACGCTCAACAACACGGGCGTGTTAATGGCCATGTCACACCTACTGCCACTCAGAACAATTGACACGCCTAAGGACCTGGACGTGCTCCTGGGCGTGTCAGGCCAAAAACCCAGATTCCGGCCAAGACAACACCACTACCAACAAAACACTTCTATCCATCAACATCCACTTTAAACAAACTTCACAAAACATACCCAAAAACCATCTCAAACTTACAACAACACCAAAACAAGCTAAAACACACATCAAACACAAATCACAACATCATCAAAACTCTAAACACAACCTCAACTCAATCTATCCCAACCAACTTACTCTTTTCTTCAATCCAACCCCAAAATCCAAAACCACATAAACCAAATACTCTTAAACACAACATAATCAACCCAAACACATTCTCAAACACAACTTCAACTCACAAACCCACATAACTTCAAAAACAACACAAGAAATCAAGAGAGAACTTACCAAGGATGAAGAACTCTTAGATTCCAACTAAATCTCTTGTAAACTTCTTTAATCTTGATCTTGTAAGGTCAAATCTCTCCCTCTCTCTTGTTCTCTTGCTGCTGCCGTCCAAGACAAAGAAAAGAGAAGAAAATGGAATGAAGGCCACGAAGGAAGGAGAAGGAAAGAAGAAAAGGAAAAGAAGTACAAAAGCAAAGTCAACTTCTCTTTCCTCAAAACAATCTCCTCCACACAATAAACAATATAATATTCAAAATATCTCCATTCACTCATCTTATTCCACTAACTCAATTTCAAATTAATTTCCTTTATACCCTTCACCCTTAGAATGGTATATGTTGTGTATATCACAATATAAATAACATAAGCACTCTAGTATTACAACATATCTCTTTCCAATTAAACACAAATACACTTAATCCAAATAAAACAACAAATATACCAAACTTCTAGGGTATATTTTGGGATATTACAATTCTCCCCCTCTAAAAAGAATTTCGTCCTCGAAATTACCTGATATTAAATCTAAAACAAATGAGGATATTGATCTCGCATTGCTTGCTCACTTTCCCAAGTTGCTTCTTCTTTTGCATGATTCTTCCATAAAACCTTCACAAGTGGCACTTCCTTATTTCTTAACTCTTTCACTTCATGTGCCAAGATAGCAACTGGTTCCTCTTCAAATGTCAGATCCGGATTCACCTCAATAGATTCAACTGACAACACATGAGATGGATCTGATCGGTATCTCCTCAACATAGAAACATGGAAAACATTATGGATTCTATCCAAATCAGGTGGCAAAGCAAGCCGATAAGCAACTGGCCCAATTATTTCTAAAATTTCATACGGTCCAATAAAACGCTGACTCAGCTTTCCTTTTCGACCAAATCTTAGAATCTTTTTCCAAGGAGATACTTTCAAAAATACTTTATCTCCCACATTATACTCTATGTCTCTCCTCTTCAAATCTGAATAAGACTTCTGTCGATCTGAAGCTGTTTTCAATCTATTCCGAATCAACTTCACTTTATCTTCTGTTTCTTTAACCAAATTAGGACCAATTAACTTACCTTCTCCAACTTCATTCCATCATAGAGGCGTCCTACACCGTCTACCATACAATGCTTCAAATGGTGCCATTCCAATGCTGGACTAATGACTGTTATTGTAAGCAAATTCCACAAGTGGCAAAAATCTGTCCCAACTACCAGAGAAATCAATGACACAGCTTCTCAACATATCCTCTATAATCTGTATCACTGTCTCTGACTGTCCATCTGACTGCGGATGGAAAGCAGTACTAAAGTGTAATCGAGAACCCAAAGCACCATGTAAACTCTTCCAAAATCTTGAAGTAAACCGGGGATCTCGATCAGACACTAAAGAAATTGGGACTCCATGCAACTTCACAATCTCATGGATATACAGCTCAGCCAACCTCTCGAGAGAATAATCCATCCGAACCGAAAGAAAATGAGCTGTCTTTGTCAACCTATCAACAATTACCCAAATAGCATCATGTTTCCTCTGAGTCAATGGCAATCCAGACACAAAATCCATTGTAACTCTTTCCCATTTCCATTCAGGCACTGATAACGGTTGAAGTAACCCTGTTGTAACTTGATGCTCAGCTTTAACCCTCTGACATGTGAGACATTTGGATACAAATTCCGCTATGTCTCTCTTCATACCTAACCACCAGTAATGCTGTCTCAAATCATGATACATCTTAGTACTGCCCGGATGCAAAGCAAAAACTGACTGGTGTGCTTCTTCCAAAATAATCCTTTTCAAATTAGCATCATCAGGTACACACAATCTATTCTTAAACCAAAGACTCCCATCACTTTTTAACAGGAAATCTCGATTCTCTTTATTTTGGCAATCTGAAATAATTTTTTGAACTTTCTCATCAACCAACTGGGCTTCTTTAATCTGATCTAACAATACCGACCTCAACTGTAATTGTGCCAACAATGCACCATCATCACAAGATACAAAGTTAGCATGTAATGCTCTCAACTCAACAAGCAACGAGAGCGAATAAACAATCAGGCCTGCTAAAGACTTCCGACTCAAGGCATCAGCAACCACATTTTCCTTACCAGGATGATAATCAATCAAACAGTCGTAGTCTTTAATCAACTCCAACCAACGTCTCTGCCGAAGATTAAGCTCTCTCTGAACTCCCAAATATTTCAAACTTTTATGATCGGTATAAATAAAACACTTCTCCCCATACAAATAGTGTCGCCAAATCTTCAATACAAACACAATGGCTGCTAACTCCAAATCATGGGTCGGATAATTAAGCTCATGCGGCTTCAACTGCCGAGAAGCATAAGCTATCACTTTACCTTCTTGCATCAAGACACAACCCAAACCACTATGTGAAGCATCACTGAAAATCACATATGGTTTATCTTCTACAGGTAAAGTAAGAACAGGCGCTTGAGTCAACATCTCTTTCTAGTCAGTGTTAGAACATGCTTTGACAAACTTTCGAGGCGAAATTGAACTATGCTTATTTAAGAGAGAAATGATCTAGGCATTGTTTGATTAGCCAACAATTAGTATCCACCCTATTAAATATCAATCCCTAATTGTCCCTTTAAGCCTTCGTAAAATTTTAGCTTTCTTTTCATTGGCTTACAAACCCCAACAACCTACCCTGAGCTGTTGTTACACTTTTGACAAGTCTTATGATCACTAAGATGAAGAGGCAAGAAAATCAAAGAATGGAATGCATAGCCAAAACTGTAAGGGTAGTTAATGCTATCAAGACAATAAGGGTAGTTGAAGTTCACCTAATATCTCCAATCTATCAAGATAACATTAGAGTAACAAATGATTTATCCCTGTTAAAAAAGATTTATGTCACTCCACTCATCCATTATTAGATACCCAAGTTGGTACAAGCAAGACAACTCTTTTAGAGCTAGAACAAAAAAAAAGAAGAAAAAAAAGAAGAAGAAGAAAAAAGAAAAGAAAAAAGAGACAAAAGAAACAAAAGAAAAAAAGAAAATAAAATAAAATCCAAAAGATTCAGAAAGCCAACTGAGTTCTCATTTACCTAAAGCAGCAAAAGACTTCCATTTGACAGTTTGACTTGAATTGATCCAAACCAACCAAAGATTCAATCAAAATCAGAGAAAAATGAGAAAATTCATCCACTTCTTGAAAGTCCTGTACTTGACAGTCCTACAGGGGTGTAGACCCTTAATTTTTTACCCAGTCCGATCCAATATATTTTAATTAGTCCAAAATAATTTTTGTGTTGACCAATATATTTTAATTAGTCCAAAATAATTTTTGTTATCTTAATTAAATAATATTTGCTTTAGTATTTAAAAAAATAACAAACAAATAAATAAAAAATAAAAATCGGCGAAGAAAATTTTCATCGCCGAAGAGGGGGCGGCGAAATGGCCTTGGGCCATTTCGCCCGTAGGATTTTCATTAGCCTGCTACCCCCTGGGGCAGCTTTTTTGCCAGTGCAATTTTTCCACAGCAGTTTTTTTTCCCCGGTATAATTTTTCAGCAGCAGATTTTTTCGCCAATGAAATTTTTCTGACTCAAATTTT
Source organism: Garcia nutans (assembly GCA_947685225.1). NCBI lineage: Eukaryota > Viridiplantae > Streptophyta > Magnoliopsida > Malpighiales > Euphorbiaceae > Garcia > Garcia nutans. The sequence goes on along the minus strand of CANTUV010000003.1, from coordinate 4,269,214 downwards.
TCCGAAACCAAATACAATTAGGTTTCGATTTCCTTTTCTTAATTAATGTTAGATTCCGTGAATAACTAAAATTAATCATAAAAATCTTCTATAAATAAGGACTAAAACAACACAGAAAGAGGAGGGGGGAATTGGGATCAAAATTCAGGAGAAAAAAGGACAATCGAGTGAATTGAAAAACTTTGAACCAATCGAACTTTTTGAGAAAATCAAACAAGCAAATTCAATCTGTGAACCTCGGATTCCGCCCGAAAAGGATTCGGGCGAATGTTCACTTGTTGTCGGGAGTTGCCACTCAGTTTATTTTGTTCGAAGGGAAAAACTAAGAAAACCCTTATTTGACTCCAATTAATGCATCCAATGTAAAGGTTTCTAATCTGCGAACCCAAGGAGGATTCGGGGACTATGTCATGCATTTGATTAATTTGCCAATTTAGAAAAGAATCTAAAAGAAAAACAGAAAGGAAGAAGAACAGATTGTTAGTAAATTGTGGACTTGCTATTCGGGGTAATTCCAAATATGCCTACATACTCTCGTTTTTATGAGAGATCAAAGCCCATGTAGTTCGGAAAAGCCTATTTAAAGGCGATGAAATTTATGCTTCATGCATGTGTGTGCGTATGCTTCGTGCATTTTTCAGGCATTTTGCCAGGATTGTGAGTTTTAGCACTTAGTGCAAAAATTGTATAATTTCGGGTACTTGGTACCAAAAGAGTTTGATTTAGGCTTCATGCCAAATTTTGATCTTAATTGTAATGTTTAAATACTTCGTATTTAAAGGATGAAATTTAGGCTCCGTGCCAAAAGGTTGATTTTATTCACGGCTTGATGCCGAAAGGTTGATTGATTAATCCATTAGGCCTCTAGATCTAAAAGGATTAGATCTTTGACCAAGAAGAAATTAAGAAGAAGATTAGAATGCTTATGATATGCTCGAATTGAACAAAGATGAATTATGATATTACCTTGATTAGAATTTTTCCACTTCTAAGTTCCAGATCTTGTTTCCTTGCACTTTTAAGTATGATTCCTGCTTTTTACAACACAATATTAGAAATTTTTAAGCATAAAAATTTCGTCAGCACCCGGGCGTCGGATCTTCCAAAACCCTCTCTTTTGAAAATCTGAAGCCTATTTACAGGCAAAATCGGTCACGGCGGCCGGGCCGCCAGCAACGGCGGCTGGGCTGTCGTGAATGGCAGCCGAGCCACCGGCGTCACGGCGGCCGGGCCGCTGTCCTGGCCCACCGCGACTCGCGCTATTTCTGCTAAAACTGACTTTCCGGGAGCCACGGGCCTCCAAAAATTATTCCGAGACCATATCCATGATCCTTGCGTTGCACCGGACATTTCAAGTACCATAAAGACCTACTTTCGGTGGACTTTTACCGTTGTCCCCCGGTCCAGCCTGGTCTGAGGAAATTGGCCTTCCGAGCCTCAAAATTCAAGTGTTCACAATTGCCCCCCACTGGGGGTCCATAAAAATGATTTATGGAACTCAGTGGTCTTCTGAAGAGCGGATTTTGAGCGAGGTGCAAAAAGACCCGCGTTTTCAGTTTTTCCTATAAATAGGCTCATTTCATTCAATTTTCATTTGCTTTCATTCATTCTTCTTCTTTCACTTCTTTCAAATTTTCTTTCGACGATGGATTTCACCGGCTTTGAAGACTTCGAAATCCCACTCCCTCCCTGCAATCTTTTACTTGAGGAGGAGAAGCACAGTTCTCGGACCGGCTGCTACGAGGTGAGTACTCTCCTGTTTGTCCATCTAGTATGCATGCTTAGGAATTTTATTTATTTCCAGTAAGGAACTTAGAAATAAATTTTAGGAACCTTTGCTTTACATGTACTAGTAATGAATTAGGATTAGTACTAGGCTTCATTATGTTCTGCCATCAGTAATTATTTCTAGTAAAGAACTTAGAAATAATCCTTTAGGAATCCACACCCGGCTGGGGAAAGAACTTAAATCTTTTCTGAATTTGCCCAACTTTTCTGATTTTTTTTTAGGACTCTATGATCAAGATATCTATAGCTGAGCGTCCGATGGTTACTATTCTGGCTTACATCTTTGATGCCGGGCACCCAGTGGGGGATCTTATCAGACCTGCTTTCGTCCACCATTTGAGGGCTATAGATGTGGGCAGAGATATCCACCGGGATTTGATCTGTGCTTTAGCCGAGCGCTGGTGGCCTACTACTGACACTTTCCATTTTTCTTGGGGGGAGATGACAATGACGCCTACTGACTTTTCCATCATTTCTGGGATTCCCTTTGGCGTTGAGATGGTGGAGTCCTATGATGACTGGCGGCAGGACATTTCTTCAGCTGACATGATTACTTTGATCGGGGTTGACTATCCTCGATATCAGGCCCCTCGCTGCATTCAGCGGAGGTGGCTTGTGGAGCAAGCGCCAGGTATCTACACTGGTTACAAGACAGGCAACCTTACTGCTGACCAGGCGGCCAGGTTTACCTTGCTTCTCCTGTTTGCTAGCTCTTTCTTATCAAACAGGAAAGATGCAGTGAGTCTCAATGTGCTGAAGAGCCTACTTGACCTGACACGGCTTCATACATACGATTGGGCTAGCATGATGCTGTGTAGGTTGTATGACGACATGTCAGACCTCTGCTATACCCGTATTACTCCGTGTGGCCTGTATTACTTCTGGGAGGTAATGTAAAGAACATTTCCCCTATCTTTATATATGTTGACATACACCAACTCTGATACCTTCTCTTCTTTTTTTTTTCAGACTTGGGCTTACGAGTACTTTCCTGACATTGCCCCTTTTCTTCGTGAGATACCGGCCCCCGCAGATCCTCTTTCCCCCATTGCTTGGAGGTGGTATAGAGAGAGGGTAGAAGTACCAAAGAGGAAACTTCCCATCAGAGGGCTGAGATCGTTCTTCGACAGCTGCCCAATGGACTCAGTAAATGCTTTATCGTCATCATCTTCTTTTTTTTTATTATTATATTAGAGAAAATGATTCACTAATATAACAATTTTTTTACAGGTTGCATCTAAAGTGATGTCTAGCCGACTGGCAGAGTGGATAGCTCAAGATTACAGCTTTCAGCGATCAGAGTTTCTGACTCGACGACGATTCATACTTCCCCATCCAGAGTTTCGACGGTATTATCTCGCTGAGAGGGTGACTTTCCAGATTGCCGGTTTCTGTGCAGTTCCCGTGGATCCCCCTGATGATATGCTATCTTCAACACTTCTGCCTGTTACTGTGTCCCAGTATGAGGGCGACCCTTTCGAGTCGGCTTATGCCCCGGATGAGGATGATTATGACTTCTACTGTCTTCATCGACTGATGCCACGCATTGGGGCACGATTTGACTCTGTACCCCCTTATCGGTCTTCCCACTCTTCGGCTCCCACTTCTAGCACTCCGAGAGACCATCCCTCTCCTGACCAGCGAGCTGACAGACCCTCTTCCTCTAGGGCTGAGGCTTCCGCTTTCAGGGCCGGACCATCACACACTGGAGGAAACAGCAGCCCATCTCATTTGAGGCCTCCCGCATCCATCCTTACAGCTACCGGCCAATTCGACCCTATTTTAGCCGACTTAAGGCTGCCTTATGCTGCTCGTTATCATGCACCTGGTGGTTGGGTGACCCGACCAATTAGTGCTGAGGGTGCATTATATCGGAGCTTTGCTCATGTCACTCAGGTATATTCTCATAGAACTTTTCATGAAAAAGATTCATAAAATTCTCTTGAGATTGATTGTGATTTTGTCTCTTTTACAGGTACCAGAGGGCCTGATCACGGAAATGGCGGCACTGATTACTGCTTTCTCGGATGAACTGTCTGGTGCTTGGACTAAGGCTGCTTACGAGAGGCAGAGCAGGCCGCAAAGACGAAGAGGCCGGCACTGATTTTTTTTTCATACTTGTCTTGAACTATGCTTGCTGTATTTGAACTATGCCCCTTCTGTACTTTGTACCTTTCATGTTTTTCAGCTGTTATCTGAACTTATCTGTAAACTTGCACTTATTTGTTAGTATTAACAGCACATATGTATGCATGATGCTTTTTTCTTTTTAGAAATCTCTTTTAAAAAATAAACCCCTAACACAATCCCAAAAAATAGCACATAACAGGGCCTAAACAGGGCCAAAACACGAGAATTTTACAAAACATCAAAAAAGAGGAATCAGGACAGTCGGCGGCAGCCGAGCCGCCGGCAACGGCGGCCGAGCCGCTGCCCTGGCCAGACCAGTATAAAACTCAAGGTTGTCTTACATCTGTGGGCCAGAAAGCAATCCTCTTACTGCAAGATCTTATATATTGTTTTTTCAAATAACAATGAATCCCCTTTTTAATCACGTGATGCATAATTGGACCAAAAGTCTCCACAATGTTGAAAGGATCAACATGGGGAGGTACGGGTTGAAAGTTGTCGCCACTCTCAGAGGTGTAGCTGTAGACTGGGATTTCTTGCACTCTTGCATCAGGTTTTGGGATCCCCAAGCCCACTTTTTCAGATTTGGGGCTCGGATGGAGGAAATGTGTCCTCTTTTTGAGGAGTTCTGCTCGATCATTGGGTGCGACCCAAATGCCCCTCTTGTGAGGCATGAGGTCCAAATCGGCTATGTGGGATCTTTTCAGAGGCTTTTTAGCTTCACAAAACCCCAAGCCCAAGCTATGATTGTAGATGGGGATAAGGCGATGCTGCTTCCCCTAATTGATGAGTTCTTGACCGCCGATTTTGAAGACGATGTTCAATTGAGGCATAGAATGCGGGCCTTCGTCTTTTGTCTGTTAGCTGGGTTCCTCTTCAACCGTGACCCCGGCGTTGGAGATTTGAAACTTTGCCCAATGGTTAGGCAAATGGAAGAGCTCAACTGTATCGGGGGCATGATCCTGGCTGAGACTATTCAGAGTCTCGACAGATGTGCACTTGGATTTGAACGTTGGACCGTCACCCCGATCATCCTTCAGGTAATTTTGTCATACCTTTTGTTTTTTTTCTTATTCCATCATCTCTCTTTTCAATTGTAAAACAGAAAGGATCTATTTTTTTCAGGTTTGGCTGAGAGATCATCTTCGAGTGGTTGCAGCCCCCCAGACTTTGACCTACAACCCTTCGCAGTACCGCACCAGGAAAATTCAGATTTCTTTTCCCTCTATGGCCGAATGGACTGTTTGGCTGTTTGAGCTTGGACCGGAAGAATTATTATGGTTCGTCCCTTGGTATAGGATTCCTCAATTCATGGAGGCAAATGCCATGCACAACCATGTCTACCTGCTTGGGTTCACTCACAGTACTTGGTACAGTGCTTCCCGCATCCTCAGGCAGATGGTTATTGATCAGAGAGTTCCCCTTCCTGTCAGGCTTACCATTGCTTCTCCTATTACCCCCGGGGTTACTCGGGCTATTCTACAGACTTGGGTCAGAGACCATCGGATGATCAGGCCTTGTGCAGAACCTTCCCTCGTTCAGCCCACTCCAGAGTACAGGACTTGGCTTATAGCTGAGGTTTGGCCCGTTGAGAAACCGAGGAGGTGTGCATTGCTGCAGGAGTTGGAGGGAGAGGAGGTAGTTTCTCTTAGTGAGGAAAAGGTAGATATTGCGGAGAGTTCCGGGACTAAGGAAGACGCCGAAGACTCTGCCCCCTGTAGGAGGCATAGGATTTAGATCCCAGGGTGACTCCATTGTCTTTTCTGTTTTTGGGTTGTTTTTACCTTTTTGGTTTTTTTTTTTGGGAATATGACTTGACCTTTTTGTATTTCATAGGCTGAATGACTCTTTTTGTAACAGATGATTCTCTTTTTGTAATAAATGATTCTTAATGAATGACCCTTTTGTTTGCTTTCCAAGCATTATCTACTTTATTTATTTGCTCTTATTTTTGCCTAAGCCGTCCTTTCGGATTTTCAACTTAGCGAGCTCTTACCCATTCTTGCCTAAGCCGCCCTTTGCGGGTTTTCGACTTAGCGGGCCCCACTATTGCCTAAGCCGCCCTTTGTGGGTTTTCGGCTTAGCGGGATTTTTTTTTTGTTTTGTTTTTGATTTTTTGGTGTTTTTTGTTGTTTTGTTGTTGTTTTTTTATTTTATTTTTTTTTCTTGGCAAAAGAAAGATGAATGAATGATTTTTATTAAAATTTAGACCGTGCTCAAGGAGAGCTGCCTACATATCTCGAATTAGTTTGCGAGAATCAGGTCTAATGTAGTTCCTTTTGGAATGCATGATCATACATAATATTTCTTCAGTTGATCCAGATTGCATGGGTTTGTGAACTCCAGACCATCCAAATCAGACAAGATGACGGCTCCGCCGGAAAGTATTTTCTTCAAAATGTAGGGTCCCGCCCAATGAGGACGAAACTTCCCACGAGGATCTGTAACAGGTGTTCTGATCTCCTTCAAAACCAAACAACCTTCTTCCAACTTTCGATCTTTGACCTTTTTGTTGAAATGTCTGGCCATTCGCCTCTGATACCCTTGAATCTGATGTAGAGCTTGAAGTCTTTTTTCATCCAAACTCAACAACTGATGATGATAATTGCTGATCCATTTAGCTTCATTTATCTGACTTTCTTGAATTATCCTCGCCGATTGAACTTCCAGTTCAATGGGGAGTACTGCTTCCATTCCGTATACCAGTGAATACGGGGTTGCCCCAGTAGGAGTTCTAACTGATGTTCTATATCCCCCCAAGGCCAATGGCAACTTCTCATGCCAACGCCTATGTTCCTTGATCATTTTTTGTATGATCACCTTTATAGACTTGTTCGCTGCTTCTACAGCTCCATTTGTTTGGGGTCTATAAGGAGAGGACTTATGATGCTGGACATTCTTATCCTTCAAGAGCTTAGCAAATTCTACTTGGAAATGAGTTCCATTATCAGTGATAATTTCAAACGGCGTTCCGTACCGACAAAGGATGTTGGTTCGGACAAACTGTGCTGCCTTTTTGGCGTTTAATTCTGCATAGGAAGCTGCTTCAACCCACTTTGTGAAGTAATCCACTGCTACCAAGATAAACTGATGTCCATTTGATGCTTTTGGATGTATTTTGCCAATTATATCTATTCCCCAAGTAGCGAAGGGCCATGGAGAAGTGATCGGGTTCAGGGCAACGGGAGGTTGCTTCTGCAGCTTAGCAAATATTTGGCATTGATGACATCCTTGCACAAACGCCACGCAGTCTGCATTCATGGTGGACCAATAATATCCTAGATTGGCAATTTTTCGAGCCAAGGCGATCCCATACATGTGTGGTCCTGATTCGTCACCATGTACCATTTCCATTATCTGCTTAGCCTCTGCTTCATTTACACACCTTAGGTGCATTCCATTCCAACTTCTTTTGTAGAGGATATCTCCATTAAGAATGTAACCTGTGGCAAGCTGCCTTATTGCCCTCTGATCAACCTTTGATGATCCCTCCGGATAATTTCCATCCTTGAGATAGGTCTTGATATCCCAAAACCATGGTTTACCATCGGCCAAGTGCATTACATGGGCGGGTTGCTTTTGAAGCTGAACTTTCAATGGACGAATGACTTTCCCCTCCCTGATATTGATCATGGAAGCTAAAGTAGCCAAGGCATCAGCAAACTGATTCTTTGCTCTTGGGAGATATTCGAAGGATAGATCATTGAACTGTTGTGCCAAATGATCAAGGCGTTGTAGGTAAGGAACCAAACGCTCTTCTCTTATCTTCCATTTCCTTAAAGCTTGTGATACTATTAAAATAGAATCACCATAGACCTTTAAGTCCCTAATCCCCAATTTTAGGGCGGCTTCCAGCCCATTAATGCAAGCTTCATATTCTGCTTCATTGTTTGTGCAGCTAAAGTCAAGTTTAACTGCGAATGGAATGTATTCTCCATAAGGAGTTTTGAACACAATTCCAATTCCGTTTCCATGATAATTGGATGCTCCATCAAAGTACATCTCCCAAACACTTCCTTCCACATTCAAGAGGTGTTCGTCAGGGAAACCCATTTCTCGCATCTCGTCTTTTATAGGTAATTCTGCTAATTGGTCAGCTATTGCCCCGCCTTTCACAGCTTTCCTTTGAACAAATTTCAAGTCAAAGGCTGCCAATGTTGACACCCACTTAGCCATTTTGCTGTCCAAAACAGGCCTCTCCATAAGGAATTTCAAGGGACTCTGTTCTGCGATGACATAAGTAGTGTAAGAAGACAAGTAGTGTTGTAACTTCGTACAAGCCCAATACAAGGCTAAACACAACTTCTCAATCTTGTTATACTTTAACTCATAATCCAGCATCCTTTTGCTGAGGTAGTAAATTGCATTTTCCACCTTTGTATCTTCAGCCACTTGAGCTAGCATTGCCCCCATGGCTTCATCTGTTATAGACAAATACAAGAGCAGAGGTTTTCCCATTCTGGGAGGTTGTAAAATTGGCGGACTTAATAAGTATTCTTTGATCTTGTCGAAGGCCTTCTGACAGTCTTCATTCCATTCTTGCGAAGCACCTTTCCTTAGTAGCTTAAAGATAGGACCACAAGTCTCTGCCAATTGCGATATGAATCGACTGATATACTGTAATCTACCTAACAAGCCTCGAATCTCTTTTTCTGTTCTTGGCGGAGGCATTTTCAGAATAGCCTTCGACTTTGCTGGATCAACTTCTATTCCCTTCTTGCTGACCAAATATCCCAAAAATAAGCCTGATGTCGCACCAAAGAGGCATTTTGCAGGATTAAGCTTCAAATTGTACTTGCGAAGTCTAAGGAAGAACTTCTCAAGTGCTTCAACGTGTTCTTCTGGAGATTTTGACTTAACAATCATATCATCAACATACACTTCTACTTCTTTGTGAATCATGTCATGAAAGACTGTTGTCGCCATCCTTTGGTAGGTAGCCCCTGCATTTATCAACCCAAAAGGCATAACCCTGTAGCAGAAAGTGCCCCATTCTGTGATGAAAGCTGTCTTTTCTTTGTCTGGTGGGTGAACTAGGATTTGATTGTACCCAACCGCGAGGTCAGTCATGGAAACCATCACATGCCCAGCCATCCTGTCTATCAGCAAATCGATGTGTGGTAGTGGAAAATCATCCTTGGGACAGGCCTTATTCAAATCTCTGTAGTCAACACACATCCTGACCTTTCCGTCTTTCTTCAGGACTGGCACGATGTTTGCTAACCATGAAGGGTAGGCAATTGGTTCTATGAACTTATTGTCGAGTTGCTTGGCAACCTCCTCTTTAATTTTCAAAGACCATTCTGGCTTCATTCTTCTCAATTTCTGCTTAACCGGCTTCGCATCGGGGTATAGCGGAATCTTGTGAACTGCTATGGCTGGGTCTATTCCCGTGACAACACTTGCCTTCCACATGAAGCAGTCGACATACTTCTTGATGCAATCGACAACCTGTTCCTTATTCGCACAATCATATGCAATGTATGTATGTTCATTTTCTTTGCCAATTATTATCTTTTCATTTATTTCTTTTATTTCATTTATTTCATTTTTGCTAGATAATACTTGGAAAGCAAAAGACACAGGGTAACCAAGAATCGGAACGGTTTCATTGATAATGGCGGAGTCATTCTCCAAGATTACATTAGACTTGACATTAGGGCTTTCTAAATCTGAAATTACAGAAGACTCAGAATTAGACTCTGACTTGGTTTTTGACTCAAAATTAGTACAAGACTCGGTACAAGACTCAAGTTCAGGGTGTGACACAGGACTAGGTTTAACCTCAGCAGCTTGTCCCTCCTCGGCGTACCAGTTTCTCAGCGGTCCATCCGTGGTCTTGATCAGCTTTGTGAAATCCCTATTGTCTTCAAAATTGGTTATCATAGCAACCTCATCAAAGAGACTAGGCCGTATGAAATCTTCCATTTGGGGGTCAGTTTCAGGTTCTGGCTCTTCTTCTTTCATGGCTACAACATCAGCAAACATTTCAAAACCCGGTAGCTTCTTTTTGGTCATAGGAGAATAGAATGGTTCCTGAAAACCACGGTGATGAACTGCCTTTCCAGGTTTGCAAAAGTGACCATTCAGAGTTCTAAAGTAAGGGCGCATTTTGAGGCTTCTTGCCCCCCAATTTCCCTTTTTCTTCCTTCCACACTCAAACTCTTCTATTTCCTCGTCTGTAGGTTTGTACCCCAAGCCAAAAGTTCCCTTATTCTCAGGCTCTTCCCATGGCCGTACTATGGGTATTTTTCTCCCAGACTTCATCATTTCCATACCGGGCAATAGACCTACCCTCAGCATCATTCCCACTAGACAGTTGATTTGGACCTCCCCAAAGTCATATGAGACAAATGGCCCCTTGGGTTTTTCACCTTCTATGCATTGAACTATGTCATAATGAAACCCAGTCAAGGTCATGGCGGTTTCGCCAGGAACAACCTCAAGGAGAGACTGATCCATGGTTTTCCTGTTGATTTCGCAGGTGTCCCCTTTGATAGTGATGATTTTTCCTTCAAAAGGGAATTTAAGTTTTTGGTGTAGTGAAGAGGGTACAGCATTAATCTGATGAATCCACGGCCTTCCAAGGAGGAGATTAAAGCTCGCGGGTACATCAATGACCTGGAATGGTACTCCCATTTTCACCGGCCCAATAGCAATTTCTAGAGTGGCAACACCCAAAATTTCTCTTCGAGTGTTATCATATGCTCTCACAATCTGATCAGAAGGTGTAAGATCTGTAGCCTCCAACCCCAGACAGCTTGCTACTTTCAAGGGACACACATTTAAGGCTGACCCATTATCAATGAGAACCATGGGCACAGTCTTTCCCCCAGTCTGTATGGTGATGTATAGAGCATCATTGTGTTTCTTACCGTCTTCTGGTAAATCCACATCAGAAAACCTGATACTCAATGCCTTGGTTGATTGGGTCAAAGTGGCCACCAAAGCTTCTGGGCTTGTGTCCACTGGTGTATCAAGTTGACTCAAAGCTTCGCTGAGAGCTTGGCGGTGTGGGAATGAGGAAGCAAGGAGTTCCCAAATTGACACCTTAGCTTGGGTTTGCTTAAGCTGAGTGAGGACATGGTCTTCTTTTGGCTCTGGTGTTTTCTTATGGGGGTGATTTGAGGTTGTAGGGGTTTTTCCCAAGTCAAGTGGCTGATATTGTCTTCCACTTCTTGTCAGAGCACTGACCTCTTCAGCAAGGTCGTTCAAATCTAACACACACACTTCATTCATTTCTGAGAGAAGTTCGAAAGGATCAAACAACTCTTCTTCCACAGTAATGGCATGGATGGAATGATTGGGCAAAGGGTTAGTGTTGATATTTGGTTGCCTCCTGAGAGGGATGATGTCACCACTATCCACCAGATCCTGGATGCGGTTTTTCAGTGTCCAGCAAGCATCTGTTTTATGCCCATTCCCTTGATGGTATTCACAATATTCATTGACTTTATAACTGGAAGGTAATGGGTTTGGAGGAGGTCTTGGGTCCAAAGGCTTCAAATATTTCCCTTCCACAGCCTTTTTAAACACCAAATGAAGGGGCACTCCAAGGTCAGTATATTGCCTTCTCGGCTGATTTCTCGGCCCAAGATTGCCCACACGTAAAGGATTCGCAGGGGCAATATTGGCCACTTGATTGACCTTGCTTGAGGAAGGAGTTTGGGTTTGTTTCTTATATTTCGATGCAGCCCCCTCATCCACTATTTTACCCAACTGTATCAAATCTTCTACCTTGGTTGCAGTCGCAATGAGTGATTTGAAAGTAGGTAGATATTGGGTTTGCAGTTGAGCCTGATATGTAGGTCTTAAATTCCTGATTATGATATCAATCTGCTCTTGTTCTGAAGGGCGATTGATCATCTGGGCGGCTTTTGCCCTCCACCTCATAAGGAACGAGGAGAAGGGTTCATTGTTGTTCTGCTTGGTGGTTTCAAGTTCTCTTCTAGTGACATCCACCTCAATATTGTAGTGGTATTGAGAGTTGAATGCATTGCAGATGTCTTCCCATGTCTTAATCTTGGAACGATCTAGACTCACAAACCATTTAAGGGCAGCACCAGTCAGGGATTGTTGGAATAACTGAGCAAAGAGCTCATCATTTAAACCCCAAGGACTTAAGGCTCCCACATACATTTTCAGGTAAGTTTTAGGGCAAGTGGTCCCATCAAATCTGTCCATCCCAGGCATCTTGAATTTTGGAGGCAATCTAGCTTGGGGAAACAAGGATAAGGAATCCATGTCTACCACCTCTTTGTGAGTTTTCATGGCAGTGATTGACCTCTCAAGCAATTCAAGTTTCCTTTTCAGTTCATCTGTTTCATTCTTGGAGGGTGGATCCTCCAAATTGATGATAGGGGTATTAATCTGAGCAGTCACGGGGGTACTAGTTTGTCCCACAATGGGTTCCTTCCCCAAATTTCCAGGAATAGGGACTGTCTTTGGTGCTCCTTCTAACTCAGCCAGGATGGCTACCCTTTGGGCGGCTAAAGCTTCATCAATTTTTTCTTGCATTCTAGCATCAATTTCCTTAACCTGACCATCCAGCAAAGCCTTAATCTGTTCAATTGTGGCCATTTCAGTAATTGGAGCAGTTGGTGAAGTTGGGGTAGTAGAACTTGTAGGGGATAGCACAGTTGGTATTGGTGTATCTGATGTAGGTGAAGGCACACGGACAGTGGGTACCTGCAAAGGTTAAGGGCAAGAGATCAGGGTGGTGTGTAGGGTAGGAAAACTCTTGGTCCACTTATGTACATCAAAATTTTCTCCCAAAACAATGTTGTTATGTTGCATGAATGCACCTCATCACATCATAATTCATTTTAATGGAATGCGGCACTATCATCGGGTACATACAACCTAAGGGAAGGTTCTATTGTTATGTGAAAATAGAGAATCGGCTTATCATAGGGACCCTTGAGTCTTGAGTAAGATATACCTAACCACATGTGAAACAAGGAGTTTCGCATGGGTCCAACAGTACGATTACTCATAGGCCATTCCAAAAGGATTGGAATGGTTTGCGACAACAGGGAGGACACTTTGGCTGTCCGCCGGCATAATCAAGGAGACCTGCCGGTCAGCGCTACTCGCTATCCAGACTCAGAACTTTGAACAGAAAGAGAAGAAATTCATTTGAAAACAATTTTTTATGCAATGGAGGAAAAGGATTCCCCCATATATGCAAGAGAAAAAGATTCTCTAAATGACAAAACAAATGCACAAGTAGTCAAACAATAGATCCATCAAAGGAAAAAGATTCCTTTCTTCAATCTTCAGTCCAATATCCTTAAAGGATGGATATATATTGCTAAGGTACCCTGCAAAATAAACAAAAATACCCTAAAGAAGGGGAAATCGGTTAAACAAATAATAACAATCTACTAGGATACCATAAATCGTTTTTATGGTCCCTAGTGTCAAATTGATCAAATAAGCAATAGTAGTCCACTTAGAATCCCATAAATCATTTTTATGGTTCCCCAGTGGAGTCGCCAATCTGTGAACCTCGGATTCCGCCCGAAAAGGATTCGGGCGAACGTTCACTTGTTGTCAGGAGTCGCCACTCAGTTTATTTTGTTCGAAGGGAAAAACTAAGAAAACCCTTATTTGACTCCAATTAATGCATCCAATGTAAAGGTTTCTAATCTGCGAACCCAAGGAGGATTCGGGGACTATGTCATGCATTTGATTAATTTGCCAATTTAGAAAAGAATCTAAAAGAAAAACAGAAAGGAAGAAGAACAGATTGTTAGTAAATTGTGGACTTGCTATTCGGGGTAAATCCCAAATATGCCTACATACTCTCGTTTTTATGAGAGATCAAAGCCCATGTAGTTCGGAAAAGCCTATTTAAAGGCGATGAAATTTATGCTTCATGCATGTGTGTGCGTATGCTTCGTGCATTTTTCAGGCATTTTGCCAGGATTGTGAGTTTTAGCACTTAGTGCAAAAATTGTATAATTTCGGGTACTTGGTACCAAAAGAGTTTGATTTAGGCTTCATGCCAAATTTTGATCTTAATTGTAATGTTTAAATACTTCGTATTTAAAGGATGAAATTTAGGCTCCGTGCCAAAAGGTTGATTTTATTCACGGCTTGATGCCGAAAGGTTGATTGATTAATCCATTAGGCCTCTAGATCTAAAAGGATTAGATCTTTGACCAAGAAGAAATTAAGAAGAAGATTAGAATGCTTATGATATGCTCGAATTGACCAAAGATGAATTATGATATTACCTTGATTAGAATTTTTCCACTTCTAAGTTCCAGATCTTGTTTCCTTGCACTTTTAAGTATGATTCTTGCTTTTTACAACACTATTAGAAATTTTTAAGCATAAAAATTTCGTCAGCACCCGGGCGTCGGATCTTCCAAAACCCTCTCTTTTGAAAATCTGAAGCCTATTTATAGGCAAAATCGGGCTGTAACCGGCGGCCGGGCTGTCGTGAACGGCGGCCGAGCCGCCGGCGTCCCGGCGGCTGGGCCGCTGTCCTGGCCCACCGCGACTCGCGCTATTTCTGCTAAAACTGACTTTCCGGGAGCCACGGGCCTCCAAAAATTATTCCGAGACCATATCCATGATCCTTGCGTTGCACCGGACATTTCAAGTACCATAAAGACCTACTTTCCGTGGACTTTTACCGTTGTCCCCCGGTCCAGCCTGGTCTGAGGAAATTGGCCTTCCGAGCCTCAAAATTCGAGTGTTCACACAATCCATCAAAGCAACCAACCTGCCTTTGTTCTTGTTCATCCAAGAAATAATTTTTGGTGGAACCAACAAAAGAAGGTATGAATTTCTTTATTTATTTTTCTTTACAGTAAGCTTCATCACTCAAGATTAAAAATTATTGTTTCTGTTTCTTCAAAATTTTAAAACCCTAATCTACTTTTTAACTTTTCAAAACCTTAAATCGCTTCAAGATTTACCAAAACCCTAATTTGCTTTTCAATTCTTCAAAACCCTAAATTGAATCTGTTTCTTTCCAAAAACCCTAAATTGAATCTGTTTCTTTCCGAAACCCTAAAAAATATCTTTTTTGTTTCTATAAACCTTAAATCGTTTTGTTTATTTTCATAAAACTATAAATTGTTTTTCCAAATTCTAAAATAAAATACATTCTCTGAAAACACTAAAAACCCTAATTCAACTTTAGAATCAAGACAGTAGCCTCAAACCAAATTATTCTAAACCTTAGTTTTCTTAAACCCTAATTCCCTTAAAACCTTAAACCCTAATTTTTCTATATCCTAATCTTTAAAATCTTAAAACCTTATAAATTTAAATATTAAAATTCAATATGTTAAATACAAAATAATGATCCAGTAACCGTAAATCATAAATCTAAATGTTTTCAAGTGTCCAAATCTTAATTTCATGATTTCACTCCTCAAACACTAATTTGGTTAATTAAAAAACCTTATCAATATCTTAAATCATAAAACCTTAATCCGTTTTAATTCCCTTAAAGTTTATAGTAACTAAGAATTACAAACCGTAAATAATACTAAAATTCCAAAACCCTAAAGTATTAATTAAAGAATTTTAAATAGAAACAGAAACCCTAATTTGAATCTTTATTTGCTTTATTTAATTTTATATTTGATTATGAAGTCTATTATATGCTTTAATCTATTTTCAATACTTTGTTGGTTTATTTAAGTTCAATGATTAATTTATTTAATTTATCATCGATGAATGTTTATATTTTGATTGACGTTTAATGTCTTTGGTGAATGATTTATTTATGATGAATGGTTATTTACTTTTATCGATTTATTTAGATTTCCAAATGTTGTAAGAGGTATGTTTCTACTGTGTGGGTACCTCATTAGTTAAATATCAAGTAATTTAAATTGCTTTTAAATTGTAGACCAATGCAAAGGACATGTTTCTACCTTTTCGGTAGGTGTCCTATTTAGGCACGGGATGTAAGGACATGTATCTATCCTCGGATGGGTGTCCATTTATTTGCTTTGTTTGGACATTGTTTTGATTTTCAATATATCGATGCTTTATTTTAATTATTGTGTGTAATATGGATAATGTTGTTATATTTAAGAATTTTATAATATTAAGACCTGTAAAGGAGGCCGGTTCCAATGAACCGGGCATTGTGGGGGTGCTGGGCCATTTCTCACCTTCCCCACACATACCCAACTTTTCGAACCCTTTAGGGGGTTGGGGATTCCTTAGAAATCGAGTCATCCACCCCTTTCTTTTTACTAGCCCATCAGGGTGGCGACTCCATTTTCTCCGGACTTAGGTCCATGTTCTCTAAGGCCCCGAGACTAAACAGTGCCGAAGTCGAAAGAACCATTCCACCGGGAGTGGGGGCGAAAATCCCCGCTCCCAGTGGCGACTCCATTGGGGATAAGGAAAGTTGATTCTGTTGGTCTTTATATTATTCTATTCTTTCTTATAATGATATTATCCATTGCATCATATTAGATTGCATCGTGTACGTGAGTTAGGACGCCCGTGTTACCCGTGTTGTGTTATGTAAAGGATACCATACTTTCACTCAAGGTATGGAGATAGAGCATGGCATAACCACTCATAGCCTCATACCATTTGGTATATACTTGCTATGGGAACCTAAGCCTTTTAACCCAAAGACTAAAGCTCATGTAATTGGCCTAGTTACTTTCCTTAGGTTTTTACCCCAAATGCATGTTGTTTGACTATGGTTAATTTATCTTGGCTTAAATCATGGATTATTTGGTTTGTTCTTTTTCTAATATGACCCAAGTACATTTGTAAGCTCAAATAAATTTTTCTTTAAAGTCCAAAAGACCAAAACTATTTTTCAAAATTTTTTAAGATGGTCTTTAGACATAAAATTTTTCTAAAAACAAATCAAAAATTCTTTTGCTCATGACACAAATACTAAGCCCAAAATGTGTTTTTTCTAAAATCTTTTTACAATGGGCTTAGAAACAAAATTATTTTCACCCAACCTTTTCTTACAAAGAGCTTGCAAAAATATTTAGGTCAATTACGAAATACCAAAAATCAATTGTGAGCCTAGTTTATACTAAGAATAAATTAACCATGGGCTTGTCTTTGGCATGAATCATTAGTTACTTTTTTCAAGTGAGAAATCTATTTATAATAAACCTCTTAATTTTGTTTTAATCCAATATAGCATAAAAGCTACTTTAGTTGGTTGAATGGATTAAAACCTAATTAATGGGAATTATTATGAAATGATTTCCACTTTCGAAAGTATAACCATTGGTTGAAACGTTGGTATTTTGTTAACCATATTACCTAGGAAAAGAGATTCGTCATTCGTGTGCTGATGTTATAAGATTGGAAGGAACATCCTATTTGTTATTGTTTGTCTATTGTTTGTGCATACATGCATAAATGCATCTCATATCATTAATCCTTTCTGGCTCACAGCCCTAGATTATGACAGTTCAAAAGCTTACAACAATCCAACCTACGCCGGTAGTGAAGAAGCTAGCAACGACTCAATCACTTACTCACCAAAAACAATGGATCCCGAACAAATTCAAAGAATGGTGGATGATACCCTCAACGCCAAGATGGAAGAAATAAAAAGAGGCCCTAGCTGAGACCATGAAGAACCAATTGACTGCAATCTTAGAAAATCATGCCGAAGCATCTGCTAGCACTAAGAAGCCAAAGGACAAAGGGAAGACTAAAGTTGGTGAAGTGGTTTTTGATGATGAAAAGGTGATCATTGATGATGATGATGATTGGCTCAATACTACCAAGATGCTCAAGAGAAGAAAAAAGAACCGAAGATTGTTGAAAGATCAACTATGGAGAAGACCAAGACCGAAACTTCTGATGTTGAAAAGATGATTGCTGATTTAGAAAAGAAATTTGAGAAGAAATTGAAAATCGAGGAAATGTCTGAAGTTGACAAATTATTTGAGCTAGATGAAGAAGTCCCATACAAGTTCAATATGCCATCTTTCGCAAAGTTTGATGAAATCAGAAATCCTCATCTCCATGTGAAGCAGTATATCACTGCCATGCAGTCTGCCCGAGCTACTAAGGCTCAAACCCTAAGGTACTTCATGCTCTCATTGGACATTGTTGTCCAAAATTGGTTCAATACCTTAGATGATGGAACACAAAAGAGTTTGGATCTGCTTTACAAAGCCTTCATCCAACAATATGGATATAACTTCGAGATGGAAGTTACCTTAATGGAAGTGAAGTCCATTAGGCAAAGGTCGAATGAGAATTTTATGGATTATGTGAAGAGATGGAGAAACAAGGCCGCTTTGCTCAAGAAGAGGCCCGATGAATCCGATCAAATAAGGATGATTGTGAGAGGGGTGTTGCCTAGTCTACGTAAAAGGATGTTTCATACACTCATCCGTGATTTGAAAGACCTTCTCCAAGCGGGTTTGCAAATTGAAGAATGTGAAAGGGAGAAGAACCATTTTTCAACAAGAAGGAATGAGAAAGGGAACTATCAGTCTGGTAGCCAAAGCATGCAAAAGGCAGTCGGTGTCAATGCTACTAACCAAGGAACAAGGAGACAATTTTCAAAATTGGGAAAACCGATGTCTTGGGTTCTCAATAAGATTCAGAGAAAGGAATTGCTACAACCCTTAAATCCTCGCCCTTTGCCTAACCCTCTCCCACCTAATTTTGACACTAAAGCATTTTGTCAATTTCACCAAATGCAAGGGCATGACACGGATAGATGTGTAAGGTTGAGACATGAGATCCAATATCTAATTGATAATGGGAAGCTACTCGAGCCCAATAAGCCAAACACCAAAGACAACCCATTACCAAAGTTCAATAGAGTACCACCGCCTGCAACTTTCATGATTAGAGGAGGTTTGCATGAGGATTTTTTCATGTCTTCATTTCAAGATGTGGGTAGAGAAGCAACCAAAGAAGAAGAGGTATTTGGCAAAATTAAACAAGCTATGATGGGTGAAGAAGTAACGATTTGTGTTGTCAATGGGTTTTGGGATTCAAGCGATAATGATGATGATCTTGTATCTAAGAAGGAGGATTGGACTTGGTTCGAGCCCCAAGAAGATGAAGTAATGAACACTAGATTCAGTAAGCCTTATGCAAGGCCACCACCTAAGGAGGTAGAAACTAATAAGGGTAAGGAAGTTGAAGTAGGAAATAAAGAAGAGGAAGATGATGCTGTGCTCAAGAATTTGAAAGGAACCCAAGCAAGTATTAGCATTTGGGACTTATTAGCTACTTCTAAAAAGCACCGAGAAACTATGGCCAAAGCCTTGGCTAGCACGCCAATTTTTACCTCCACGACACTGGAGGAGCTAATCAACTTCATAAAAACTAGAGGGGTAATGAAATGTGAAGAGGTTCAAGAAAAGAGTGAAGTTAATATGGGAGTAGTTTCTTTTTCGGATGCGGACTTACCGGAGGAGGGGAGAGATCACATCCGCCCTCTCTTTATCAAAATAGAAGTTAAGGGGAAGAGGACTCCATGTGTAATGGTCGATGATGGGTCCGCCATAAATGTTTGCCCACTTAAGATATTGCCAAAGCTAGCCATGTCAACAAGGGATCTAACCCGACTGAAGTAACAATTTGGGCTTATGACAACACTAAGAGACATGCCGAAGGGACTTTCAAAGTTGCTGTCAAGGTTGGTCCAATTGAATCTATTATTGAGTTTGTTGTTTTAGACATGCCGGTTACCTTCGCCTTACTCTTGGGGCAACCATGGTTTCATCCTCTTGGTGGAGTTCCTTCCACCCTTCATCAAAAGATCAAGTTCCCCAATAGAGATGAGACAGTGGTCATTGAAGCTGAAGATAATGAGATCGTTAACGCTCTAATGATTGAGAGGCCTCTCAATGGTTTTCAAGTAGCTGCAATTTTTGATGATGAAGTAGTGGACTCTAAAGTTTTGAATATGATGAAGAACATGAACTACCTTTCCGGAGCTGGTCTTGGAAAGGGTAAGGCCGGTTTGACAAAGCTGCCAGACTTTAGAACTCAAACTTCTAAGAAAGGGTTGGGATATGATGAAAACAATGATGTCCAACCAAAGAAGAGTGAGAAGATGAGCTTCCCACCACTTGAAGAGATTTTTGTCAAAGCTCCAGATATGGGACCACTCTAAGGAAAGCCCGAGCAAATCATGTTCATGGGAAAGTTGATCTCGGGTTTTGAAATTTTTACAGATGTGGCCGAGCTAGTGGAGCAAGTGAAGAAAGAGCTCACCCTGCCAACCAGCAAAGAATCCAATCCAAAAGAGATAAATGAAGCTATCTTGAAAGCTGAGAAGACTCCAGAGGAGATTACTGCCCTGGTTGAAGAAAAGTTTGAAGACATCCTGCCTTTTGATTTTGATTATAATTTGTCTGCTTTGTATGAGGATGATGATGTTTTCTTTTCCAAAATGAATGCAATAAAGTCTGATTTTGCTTACTTGTCTGATGTTTCTCCTGATGGTTGCATACATTCAAATAGCAGTTACATGAGCATCTTTAATATTAATTCTGTTAACACATAATCATTAAATTTGGGAACAACCAAAAATCCTAAAAACATTAGCATAGCATCCGACCTTACTCCTGATGAGAGAGAGAGAGAGATTTGAAAAAATATTTAAAAAATATGAAGAAGTGTTTGCTTGGTCTTATGAGGATATGCCTGGAATAGATCGAGACATAGTCGAGCATCATATTCCTACTTACACTCACATGAAACCTATCAAACAAAATCTTAGGCAATTAAGACCTGAGTGGGCTAAATTGGTTAAAAAAGAGGTCACTAAGCAAATACAAGTGATGTTCCTTGAAGTGATAGAATATCCATATTGGCTAGCCAACATAGTACCTGTGCCAAAGAAAGATGAAAGGATAAGGGTCTATGTGGATTATAGAGATTTAAACAAGGCTTCCCCTAAAGATGATTTCCCTTTACCTCATATAGATGTTCTCATTGATAGTGCAGCCTCTAGCGTGCTACACTCATTTGTAGATGGGTTTTCTGGATACAATCAAGTGTTAATGGCCCAAGAGGATAAAGCCAAAACTGCTTTCATTACTACATGGGGTATATTTTGTTATAGGGTGATACCATTCGGCTTAAAGAATGTTGGAGCAACCTATCAAAGGATGGCCACCACACTATTTCATGACATGATGCACAAAGAAGTTGAAGTATATGTTAATGATATGATGGTTAAATCGGATACAAGAGAACAACACTTCCAAAACTTAGAATTATTCTTCGATAGAGCTTTGAAATATAAGCTAAGATTGAACCCGAAGAAGTGTGTGTTCGGAGTTACTTCAGGTAAATTATTGGGACATGTGATTGGTCTGAATGGCATTGAGATTGACCCTAACAAAGCTAAAGCAATCAGGGATATGCCAGCCCCTAAGACGAAGAGAGAAGTTTGGGGATTTATTGGTAAATTACAATACATTAGTAGGTTCATTGCAAAACACACAACAATTTGTGAGCCTATCTTCAAATTGCTCAAAAAGAATCAGTCGGTCATATGGAATGAGGAATGTCAAAAGGCCTTTGAGCGAATAAAAGAGTATTTGTTGAATCCACCTATTTTAAAACCACCTAAACCCGGCAAACCTCTATTACTACACTTAGCAGTATAAGAAGAGTCAATAGGAGCCATGCTAGCCCAAGCAGATGAGTCAGGGATTGTGCATGTAGTTTATTATTTGAGTAGAAAGCTCCTACCTTATGAAATTAAGTATAGTATCATTGAAAAGACCTGTATAGCCATGGTTTGGTCTTCTAAGAAGTTGAGGCATTACTTTCAATCATATAGTGTGCAAGCAATTTCCAGGTTGGATCCAATGAAGTACTTAAGGGAGACACCCTCTTTGATTGGGAAGTATGGTCGATGGTTGATAATATTAGAAGAATTTGAGATTGAATATGTAACCAGGAAAATAATCAAAGGTAGAGCGGTGGCAGAATTCCTAGCCCAACAACCATTACCAGAAAGCGAAGAGGTAATCTTGGAATTTTTTGGATGAACATTTAGAAGCAATTGAAGTGCAAGGGTGGAAAATGTATTTTGATGGAGCAGTAAACAGGGAAGGAGCAGGTTTGGGAGTTATACTAGAATCGCTCGAAGGGAAACTTATCCCTTTAGCCAAAAAGTTAAAATTTAGGGCAACCAATAATATGGTGGATACGAAGCTTGTATTTTTGGTTTGGAAACCCTAATGATTATGAAGGTGGATAAGGTGGAAGTTTATGGTGATTCATTACTAGTAGTATCCCAAGTAAATGGAGAGTTGGAGTTGAAAGAAGAAAAATTAAAACCATACCACCACTACTTGACCATGATGAAGAAGAACTTTAAGGAGTGTAGGTTTGTACACCTATCAAGAGAAGAAAATCAGATGGCTGATGCCCTAGCCACATTGGCTTCAGTATGGGAAAATTCTGCTAGCTTATTTCTTAAGCCTCTGATTTTGACTAGTTCCACAACTCCTTGCTATGAATATGAAACAGTCATAGAAACTAATACAGACCATGATGCATGGAATGATACTATAAGGTGATTTTTAGAGGAAAGAGAATGCCCGCTGGGGGCAACAAAGAAAGAAAGAAGAGCCATAAGGCATTGGTCGTTGCAATACATCACATTCCATGGAGAGTTATATCGAAGATGGCCTGATGGGGTGCATTTGAGATGGCGTATTATGTCAGAAATACATGCGGGAAGTTGCGGTCCGCACATGAGTTGTTTGGCCCTAGTTAAGATGATTATTCGACAGGGTTATTACTGGTTAACCATGGAGAAGGATTGTATTGAGTTTGTAAAGAAGTGCCAACAGTGTCAGATGTATGGTAACTTGAATCACATGCCTCCTGAATAATTGCATTCTATGTCTTCACCCTGGCCATTTGCCACTTGGGGTATCGACATTATAGGAGAGATACATCAGACAGCTTCAAACAGTCACCGTTTCATTGTGGTAGCAGTAGATTATTTTTCAAAATGGGTCGAAGCCGAATCCTTCAACAAACTGGGTGCAAGTAAAATGGCTAGATTTATTGAAAAGAACCTCATCTGTCAGTATGGGGTCCCGCATAGTGTGATATCAGACAATGGGGTACAGTTTCAAGGAGCAGTTAGGGATTTATTCTCAAAGTACTAAATCTATCATCATTGATCCTCTCCTTATAGACCAAAGGCTAATGGTGCGGTAGAAGCAACAAACAAGACAATTAAGCAAATTCTATCCAAGATGACCAAGACTTACAAGGATTGGTCAGAGATGCTTCCCTTTGCTTTATGGGGATATAGGACACGTGTGCGAACACCAACTGGAATGACACAGTTCTCTCTAGTTTACGGGATGGAAGCAGTGTTGCCAATTGAAATTGAGATCGAGTCATTGAGAGTAGTCTTGGAAGCTGAACTACCTGAAATGGATGGGGTAGCGAGCAAATACACACAGTTAGCTTTACTAGAAAAGAGAAGGTTAAAGGCACTGTATCATCACCAACTGTATCAAAAGAAGATAGTTCGAGCCTACAATAGAAGGGTTAAAATTAAAAAACTCTGAGTCGGGGATTTGGTGTTGAAGAAATGTAAGCCTAATGTATCTGATCCAAGAGGGAAGTTCAGGCCTAGCTGGGAAGGGCCATATGTCATGAACAAAGGTGCGGTGAAGTTATCAGACATGGAGGGGAATGAGTTTAGTGAGCCAGTAAACATTGACAGGTTGAAGAGGTTTTATGTATGAAATATATATATATATATAAAGAGCTCACTAGGTTGAAAACCTAAGTCTGCTAGTTTTGAAAACCAGAAAGGGTGGGCTAGGCAACAATTAGGGCTAAAAGAGAGAAAAGCATCAATTAGAAAACCCAAAAGGGCTAATTGGCAACAGGAGTTATCTTATGTATGCTAGCTTTATGTTTGGTTGTTCCCTAATTTAATAAAATAGAATTAATGTTAAAATTATTCTATGTTCACTGTTATAAGTATTTGACCAGATATGGATAAAATAAATAAACACAATAGCAAAAGGTGATGGCAAATTTTAAATGGAAAAGAAGCATCTTTTATTACTTCAATTATTTTTCGTCCTAACAATACACTTTCTGAATTGATAAATGTAAAATCTATGGCAGTCAATAAATATAACGTGTAGGCCAGCTTTGCCTTAGCCGATCCAAGTAGGCTTCAGTCAAGCAAGGCATGTCTAAATCAGGAGTAAAGTCAGAATCGCGAGGCTCAGCTCCATACTGATGGCCAAGTCGACGAGGATCATAGCAAGTACCTTGCTGAAGAGCAGCAAGGGGAACATACATCAAGTATGTCTGCATGGTGATACAAGAAATCTTCCACCAAGGTACCAACCAGCGGATGTTGACTTCAGCGCGTGAGTGGATCCAGTCAACCCAGTCAGCATATGAAGAAGCAGGATGGAGTAGTTTCCTAGCAGAATGATGACATGGAAGATATCTGGCAAAATCCATGGATGCAGTATCAAGCAAACAAAGACGCTCCTGAAGCCAAATTTGTGAAGAAAGAATTAAATTTAAAAAAAAAAAAATAAGAGTCCGCTAAGTTGAAAACCCGCGAGGGCAGCTTAGGCAAAAATTAGGACAGCTTGCTAGTTTCGAAAACCCACATGGGCGAACTGGGCAAAAATTAGAGCAATAAAAATGTATATATATAAAAAAAGAGTCCGCTAAGTTGAAAACCCACAAGGGCAGCTTAGGCAAAAATTAGGACAGCTCGCTAGTTCCGAAAATCCACATGGGCGGACTAGGCAAAAATTAGAGCAATAAAGAAAAGAAAAAGAAAACCTAAATTGAAAACCCAAAAGGGCAGTTTAGGTAATTACCTGAAGCAGCAATGGACACCCGATCAGTCTCTTTGTCAATCCTAATCTAAGCTGGTCTAACCCAACTAAAGTCTCGGCTAAGATCATAGGTACCGGTGACAAGCCTCCTTCCATTTGGTCTATAATATTCAATACCTGTGGATCAATATCACCGTCGAAAGAAACAAGAAAGAATTGGCCAAGCAAGCAAAGACAAAGCATGCGTCCCCATGCCTTAGTAGGAGCCAAATGAGAAAGACAAAAATCAATCAGGGGAGCAAGTAGAATTTTTTCACCTCTCATCAACTAAAGAACTTTGGGTTTTGGAATTTGAAATAACATCTGCATCTTTTGTTGAGTCTTGGAATTCAATGTGGGTAATGCCATTTGTTGATTATTTGGATATCCAAGAATTGCCTCAAATTCTTCGATCAAGGGAAATATTTCAAAGCCATTAATTTTAAATGTCCTAGAATCCACATCCTAAAAGGAAGACATGGCATGTAAGAAGGAGTGCTCCAATTTAACATTTTGAAAACACTTTAAAATATCAAGTTTTGACCACAAACTTTGCTTCCAGTGAATGGCATCCATATTCTTAAATAGAATTTTTATCTTCTTTAAATAAAGTTCGATCATGGTTGATGAATGAAGAAAAATTAAAACTGTTAAAGGAGTTTTTGCGTTAAAGTATTTTGGCTTCTACATGAAATATGGCATGAAATGTGATTTATATAGAGGAAATAAACTTTTCCAAAAGTGATAGGGAAAAGGTGATGGGAAAGAGTGTGACAGTATGGCATGAGGAAAAGAATTAGCGACAAAATCCTTTACCATGTTGCATTTGGTTTTAGCAAATGATGCGGCTGTGAAAAGGAAATTGTGATGCACTGTTTATGATCTGATAAAAAAAGAGTATAATAATTGTGGCGCAGTAAAAAAAAGTTATAGTAAAGGCAGAAACTATGTATTATTATGCTTATTATACAATGTTTATACAATTGATACAATATTTATACATCACTAGGAGGGTGGTGGTAGATCATCAAATAAAGCCCTGAAAAAGTCGTCGCATGTTGGAGGAGGAGGCAAAATACTCATCCCGGGATCACCCAAAATGGGAGCACCAAAATCCCTATTACTTTGAAGTTCTGATCTGTCATGGTCCTCATCAGAAGCAGACGAAAGGATCTCATGGTCATCAGTCTGGGGACCTCTTGATGAAGAAGCGCCAGGATCCCTCATCCCCTGAAATCAGAAGTCTCAGAAATTTCGTTCGGATTGATGATACAAATTTTCAAAAATGAGAATCCTGCTGACGACTTGTAGCCAACTCTTCTTGAAGTTTCCTATTTTATTCTTTGAGCATCCGCTGTGAGCCAGGAAGGAAAAAGGTAAGAGCATATATAATCATGCATACATATAGCATAAATTACCATGAAATAAGGAACTTACCAGGTAATTCATATCAATACCCTGCAGATGAGATGGCATATCTAGCGGGCTAGAATGAGCAAATGAAGGGGCAATAAAAGAAGATCCAGCCCCATGATCAAATGAGCCAACAGCCTGCAACAATCATTAAAGAATCAAAAAAAAGAAAGAAGTGGTGGTAAAGGAAGAATGGTAAAAGTTTTACCTAAGAAGTACTAGCCCCGAGATGTAGAATAAACTCTCCTGCATCTCCATGATGTTCCTCTTCATCTCTACCCTCATTTTCCTCAGGAATCTCCCATACGCCAACAGGAGATACATCAAAGTTCAAGAGCCTTCTTTGAATAAAATGGGCATAAGATGCACTCGGCGGTTAGAGAAATGCTTCAATACCATAACCGTACCAAACCGGCCACCATGCATCCTCCGGCATAGACATAATATTTAAAGTATATTCCGAGCAAGGCATCAAAATCCTCCGCTGCTCTGGACCAAGAAACCACTCATAAACTCTCTCTCCGAGAAACAAGCCACTAGACACGGGGCCGGCGATGACTCGGCGAGAATGTTGGAAAGATAGCGCAACCCTCATGAAAGGAGACCAGTTTGTCCGCTCTTCTGGGTTCCACCAGGCCAAATTCACCTGCAAAATAACATAAGGTAAGTAAACTTTCACATAAAATTTAAAGCATACTAATGTTATTTTACCTGGTCCCAGGTTAAGCGACTCAACACAAAGCAGTGAGTATTCACATGGTGAGAGCCGGGAATGTCCACACGATTAGACAACCAAAAATTTAATCTCGGATACCCGATTCTTTCTCTGGAAATACCGGGTACCCTCACGAGATTGTGTTCATATGCCCATGCCTACAACAACAATAGTAAAGATCAAATTCATGCACGAAAAGAGTGGAAATGACATTGGTGGAAGAAGAGTACCTCGACAACCGCCATCAAGCCGACAAAAGACTTCTTATTTTGGCAAAGTTTTTTAAGACCATGGTAAAGACAGGCGAGACCAGCTTCACCACAACCAGAAGATGGTACCATTTTGAAATAAGAAAGGGCCTTCAATACTGACAAGTGTATGGAAGATTCAGTGCTGCCTAAGATAGTCGACCCAAGCAAATATAACAAAAATCCTCGAGCATATTGTTGGGCCGTGTCTCTGTGAACCCATCCTTCATAGTTCATCCAGTAGCTAAGAATCGGTTCAATTTTTATCTTAAAAGTACCCTTATATGATGGTTCCATACCGATTAATTCCTGAATTTCTTCAAATGTTAAAATATCATTGGTCAGAGGAACCAAAACACCATCATATCGAAGGTCGATTATAGCAGTAAAATCGACCAGACCAATTGTCATATCTCCAATGGGCAAGTGAAAAGTGTGGGTTGTGTCCAACGATCGCTCTGCAAGCACCGGGACTACGCTCCGGTCTATCAAATACTCCTCCGATGGCAATTGTAAGATGAAGCTCTCAAAACCGCAATCTCGGATAATCTGCCTTACCCGAGAAGGCACTATATCATACCATTGTCGGGCTTTATGGATACACCCTCCAGCCCGAACAACGCAACGATCGTGCTAACACGGAGCCAGGTAAGTTAATATAAGGTAAGTACATATTATCTTACCTGCTTAAATTAATATATTTTTCCTAAATTTTCTAAAAAAGAGCATAGTATAAAAAAATAAATCAAAAATCAAAAAAATAAATAAATAATAATATAAATAAATAACAGAAAAAAAAAGAAATAAATAAATCAAGAAAAGAAAAAAAAGAAAAAGAAAAAAATTACCTCACTCTTTTGGTTGAAACTACGATGAAGCGGCATCCCTGCTAGTAGGCCTATATTTTCATCTTCATGATGCCGAATAAACTCCAATAACTCGACATTAGAATGAGTTTCTGACCTTGAAGCATGCATTTTTTTTGAAAACTATGTGTTAAATATGAAAGAATTTGAGAGAATTATAGAAATTGAGAAATTTTGTTGTGAATCAAATGAAGGAATTTGTTGGTTTATATAGAGAAACGGCAAGGAAAAAAAACAAAACTCAAAAGTAAGTTTTACTGTTCATGAATAGTAAAAGTTACTATTAATGAATAGTAAATTTACTATTTATAAATAGTTTATTTTACTATTTATAAATAGTAAATTACTATTGATGAATAGTAAATACTATTTACTATTATTTATAAATAGTAAGTTACTATTTATAAATAGTAAATAGTGCATGAACAGTGACTACACAGTAAATAAACAATAAATTCAATTATTCACTTTAATCATTCAAATGCTTGCGTCTGTATAAATATTTTTACACGCAGGTGGCAAAGAGAAGACATATCATAAAAATTAACCAAACTTTTTGAAATAAAAAATTAATATTAGCTCGGGTCCAGAACCCAAATTTTTCTTAGGTCTAGAACCTAGAATCTCTTCTAAGCCCAGAACTTAGCTCGGGTCCAAAACTTAAATTTTCCTTAGGTTCAGAACCTAGAATCTCTTCTAAGTCCAGAACTTAGCTCAGGTCCAGAACCCAAATTATCTTTAGGTCCAGAACCTAGAATCTCTTCTAAGTACATAACTTAGCTTGGGTTCAGAACCCAAATTATCCTTAAGTACAGAACCTAGAATCTTTTCTAAGCCCATAACTTAGCTCGGGTCCAGAACCCAAATTATCCTTAGGTCCAGAACCTAAAATTTTCCTTAAGTCCAGAACTCGAACCGGTTCCAAAACCCAAAAACCTCAACCATTTTAAAAATTAAGTCTTATTGCATTTCATTCTCTTTCACTAAAGTCTCAGATCATTCAAACAGGGGGCAAACTGTAGACCCTTAATTTTTTACCCAGTCCGATCCAATATATTTTAATTAGTCCAAAATAATTTTTGTTATCTAAAATTAAATAATATTTTTTTTGCCAGAGTAATTTTTCCACAGCAATTTTTTTTCGCCAGCACAATTTTTCCACAGCAGTTTTTTTCGCCTACGAAATTTTTCAGATGCAAATTTTTTCAAAACCAAATACAATTAGGTTTCGGTTTCCTTTTCTTAATTAATGTTAGATTCCGTGAATAACTAAAATTAATCATAAAAATCTTCTATAAATAAGGACTAAAACAACACAGAAAGAGGAGGGGGAAAATTGGGATCGAAATTCAGGAGAAAAAAGGACAATCGAGTGAATTGAAAAACTTTGAATCAATCGGACTTTTTGAGAAAAGCAAACAAGCAAATTCAATCCATCAAAGGCAACCAACCTGCCTTTGTTCTTGTTCATCCAAGAAACAATTTTTAGTGGAACCAACAAACGAATGTATGAATTTCTTTATTTATTTTTCTTTACAGTAAGCTTCATCACTCAAGATTAAAAA
The DNA here is from genome assembly GCA_947685225.1 of Garcia nutans. Lineage (NCBI taxonomy): Eukaryota > Viridiplantae > Streptophyta > Magnoliopsida > Malpighiales > Euphorbiaceae > Garcia > Garcia nutans. The sequence goes on along the minus strand of CANTUV010000003.1, from coordinate 4,239,661 downwards.
TTGTTATTTCTGTTTCTTCAAAATTTTAAAACCCTAATCTACTTTCTAACTTTTCAAAACCTTAAATCGCTTCAAGATTTACCAAAAACCTAATTTGCTTTTCAATTCTTCAAAACCCTAAATTGAATATGTTTCTTTCCAAAAACCCTAAATTGAATCTGTTTCTTTCCAACACCCTAAAAAATATCTTTTTTGTTTCTATAAACCTTAAATCGTTTTGTTTATTTTCATAAAACTATAAATTGTTTTTCCAAATTTTAAAATAAAATACATTCTCCGAAAACACTAAAAACCCTAATTCAACTTTAGAATCAAGACAGTAACCTCAAACCAAATTATTCTAAACCCTAGTTTTCTTAAACCCTAATTCCCTTAAAACCTTAAACCCTAATTTTTCTATATCCTAATCTTTAAAATCTTAAAACCTTATAAATTTAAATATTAAAATTCAACATGTTAAACAAAATAATGATCCAGTAACCGTAAATCATAAATCTAAATGTTTTAAAGTGTCCAAATCTTAATTTCATGATTTCACTCCTCAAACACTAATTTGGTTAATTAAAGAACCTTATCAATCCCTTAAATCATAAAACCTTAATCCGTTTTAATTCCTTAAAGTTTATAGTAACTAAGAATTACAAACCCTAAATAATACTAAAATTCCAAAACCCTAAAGTATTAATTAAAGAATTTTAAATAGAAACAGAAACCCTAATTTGAATCTTTATTTGCTTTATTTAATTTTATATTTGATTATGAAGTTTATTATATGCTTTAATCTATTTTCAATGCTTTGCTATTTTCAATGCTTTGTTGGTTTATTTAAGTTCAATGATTAATTTATTTAATTTATCATGGATGAATATTTATATTTTGATTGATGTTTAATGTCTTTGGTGAATGATTTATTTATGATGAATGATTATTTACTTTTATCAATTTATTTAGATTTCCAAATGTTGTAAGAGTTATGTTTCCATTTTGTGGGTACCTCATTAATTAAATATCATGTAATTTAAATTGCTTTTATATTTTAGACCAATGTAAAGGACATGTTTCTATCTTTTCGGTGGGTGTTCTATTTAGGCACGGGATGTAAGGACATGTTTCCATCCTCGGATGGGTGTCCATTTATTTGCTTTGTTTGGACATTGTTTTATTTTCAATATATCGATGCTTTATTTTAATTATTGTGTGTAATATGGATAATATTGTTATATTTAAGAATTTTATAATATTAAGACCTGTAAAGGAGGGCGGTTCCAATGAACCGGGCGTTGTGGGGTTGCTGGCCTATTTCTCACCTTCCCCACACATACCCAACTTTCTGAACCCATTAGGGGGGTGGGAATTCCTTTGGAATCGAGTCATCTACCCCTTTCTTTTTTCCGGCCCATCCGGGTGGCAACTCCATTTTCTCCGGACTTAGGTCCGTGTTCTCTAAGGCCCCGAGCCTAAATAGTGTCGAAGTCGAAAGAACCATTCCAGCGGGAGTGGGCGAAAATCCACAAGGACAAAATGATAAAATGCTCAAAAAAAGGGAAGAGTAAGAAAAAGAAAGATAAAGAAAAAAAAGGAAATGAATATGGGTGCCAAACTTTTTGCAAAGGCAAAGACTATTCCAATCAAGATCAAGATTAATGCCAAGAAGATGGGGGAACATTCAAAGCTCTATCTTTTCATGCTCCCAACTATCTAAAGTTCCAACAGAAAATCATTTTGTGAGGGTTTGCCTATAGTGTCACAACGGCTCCAACTTACAAATGGCCTTCATTTAACCCGTGTCCCTTATACCGTTTCAAGCCTATTAAAGACATGTTGATCTCTCTTGGTAGGTAGAGTCTATTAGTGGAGATAGTTTAAATAAGTATGCATATGAGATAGACCATATTCAAACTCAATGAGACCTTTGACCAAGTAATGTGTATGTGCCTATCTAAAGTGCAACAATTCTTTCTCAAATAGAAATGATTCCCAAGTTTAGTACGGTATCTAGGGTTGTCATGTTATAGATATGTTAATTTGGAAAATCAAGTCCTAAGGTAAATTGAAAGCCAACATTTTATTTCAAAATTCAAAAATCAAGAAAGGAAAAAAATTTACAAAGCCTTCAAGTTAAGGAAAATATGTTAAACAGTCGAACCCCAAAGGACACACTGGGCAAAGTAAAGAATTATTTGCAAGGTTATAAAGAAGCTACCAATTGACGTGCTGAATCATAGTTTGAAATGGATATATCTCTGACTCTGCCGCTCAGGGTCTTAACCACTCATATCCTCCACATCTTTAAGATAAAAGACATAAAAGTGAATCCTTCTACAAGACCTGAACGAGCATCTAGAAGGAGTCAATGAGAACTCTTTAGCTTATCACCTCAGTCTGTGAGCCGGCGGAAGCACTGTAAGTGTTATTCATGCATATCATGCATACATGAGCATATCACATTGCATTTTCTTGTATTGTATTTCTTTGTCAAAGTGAAAAGCAAACACCCTGTGAAATATAGAATCAAAAGAAGATATGAAATCAGGGGGGCATGGAAAACCCATTGAGTGTGGAAGCTCCAGTAATTTTGCAAAAGAAAGAAGAAACACATGCTTGTTCGAAGAACTAGATAATCTATAAACATTAACCAAAGCCGCATAGAAAAAAATCATGAGTTTGAGCCTACACAGGGGGCAAAGTTTCTCCTTTCAATTTTTTGAGTTTATGCATGTACAAAACATTTTGAGACTCAATTCTAATATTTTTCCACACAGGGGGCAAGGAGAATATATGAATTGGCCAGCTAAAAAGTAGCTAAATTTTTTTACAAATGAAAGAACAAGAAAGAATGGAACATTAGAACTATCAAAAGAATGAAGATGCAAAAGACAAAAGATTAGTCTAGCTAGAAGAGTTGAAGCCAATATAGGACAAAAGTTCAAAAGGATGAAGATCCAGCTTAAAGGATGAAGATCCAATTTCAAGGGTGAAGACACGATTTCCAAGGATGAAGATCCAATTTAAAGGGTGAAGACCCTGCCAAGGATGAAGATCCAGCTTAAAGGATGAAGATCCATTTACAAGGGTGAAGACTTTCTTCGCCAGCCAGAATTGGCTTGGCCCACGCCCAAGCCAGCAGCACCCAAGCCCAGTGCCCATAGATTTTCTTTGCCAACGCACTTTCGCACGCTCAACCCGCGCTCGATTTTGCCAAAACCCTATTCTACTTGGTTTTTAATTTTATTTCCTAAAAGATTTTTATTTCTTTAGCCAATTAGTATTAGGATTTTATTTTTTCCTATAAATACCACATTAAAATACATAGAAAGGGATTTTTTACTTTGATCTTTCAAAAAAGAGGATCTGGACCTTTGGAGCTAGAAATTATTTCTGGCAGTCTATTCATAATCTCAAGCTTGAAGAATCAAGAGGCAACAAACAATATTCAACCCTTCAAAGGTAGCCCACACTGTCTTTGTTATTGTTCAACCAGGATTCAAGATTGTGGTGGAACCAACAACGGAGGTTTGAATCTTTATTTCTTTGTTTATGTTTACAGTAGCTTCATCATACAATTTGATCAATTGTTTAAACATACATGTTTTTGTTATTTGATCAATTATTATGTTTACCCTCTAAACTTTATTTAAAACCCTAAAAAGTATTTTTTTCTTCAAAACCCTAAAAATTTAATACCCGTAAAACATATTTTTGAAATCTAAAACCCTAATTACATTTTTCTAAAACCACAAAATGATAATCTGTTATCTCAAAACCATAATCAATTATATTTTTCTAAGATTTACAGTAGCTTATTTCTTCCAATTTCGATATTTTCTAATTCTCAAACCCTAAAATGTTAATTTTCAACACTAAAACCTACAACCCTAAAAGCCAGTTTTCAAAATCTTCTGGGGTAAGGCCCCCGACCCCGCAAGGGGCACTGCCTCCTTGACCCCCGCCCGCTAACCGGCTAGCGGGACCGCCATATGGGCTCATCAAAGGGGTCAATATTTATTTGTGTATTATAAGTCTTTATGTTTAAGTTCCTTTGTTATGATTATTCAAAATACAATAGCTTTATTCAAAATACAAACCTAAACCCTAATTTATTCAAACCATAAATCTTAATTAATTCTATTTTCCAAATCATCACAGTAGCTTGTTCCTTTCAAATATCTAAAGATTTTATTTTATTTTCATAAGCTTTAATCTTATTTACTTATACCCTAATTGTTAAACATAAAACCTAAGAAACGCTAATTGATGAATGAACCCTAAAGTTATATACTTACTGTTTTATTTAAATTGGATGAATGTTTATTATATATTTTGATTGATGTTTGATGTCTTTGATGAATGATTTATTTATGATGAATGGATGTTTACTTTTATTGATTTGTTTTGATTTCAAAACATTGTAAGAGGTATGTTTCTATTTTTGGGTACCTTATTAATTAATTTTCATGTAATTTAAATTATCTTCATATTTTGAAATTAATGTAAAGGACACGTTTCCACCTTTTGATGGGTGTCCTATTTAGTTTAAGACATGGATGATGTAAGGACATGTTTCCATCCTCGGATGGGTGTCCATTTATTTATTTTGTTTAAACATTGCTTTGATTTTAATATGATAATGCTTTATTTTAATTGTTGCATATAGTATGGATAATATTGTTATATTTAAGAATTTTATAATATTAAGACCTACAAAGGAGGCCGGTTCCAACGAATCGGGCATTGTGGGGGTGCTAGGCCATTTCTCACCTTCCCCATATGTACCTAACTTTTCAAACCCTTTAGGGGGTTGGGGATTCCTTAGGAATCGAGTCATCCACCCCTTTCTTTTTCTCCTCCCATCCAGGTGGCGACTCCATTTTCTCCGAGCTTAGGCCTGTGTTCTCTAAGGCCCTGAGCCTAAACAGTGTCAAAGTCACAAGAACCATTCCACCGGGAGTGGGGGAAAAAATCCCCACTCATACCCGGTTTCAATAAGGTATGTGGTAGGTAGGGGAGCATTGTTGTATATGGGTAAAGGATTGCTTTTGGTGTTCGGCTTAGTTGGTTCAAGGTTTTTTCCATTGTTAATCAAGTTTTGGATCTCATGTTTTAAATGCATACAATGGTCGGTGTCATGTCTAAGCATTTGATGAAACTGGTAAAAGGTATTGGGATGACAATTTGGTGGCAACTGTTTTAGCAATGGCTTAGGTTCTAAAGGCATGAGGATATTTTGGCTTTTTAAATAGTTAAACACTTGGGATTGGGGTCTACCTAGCTCAAAAAAGGTCTTCGAGTGGCAAAAGTGTTGATCTCAACTATTTTTGGATTATAAGTTGGGGATGGATAATTAGTGTGCCTTAGGTTTGTATACTAGGTTTTCTCCTTTTCATCTTCCTTAATTTGAACCCCTAAATCATATAAGTCTTGGAAACTCCTAATCACAGCATAGTTCATCTTCTTTTCTATTTTGATCCTTTAATAATCAATCTAATTTGGTCCCTTTCAAGAGGCCTATCCTGAACAAGGATTGCCTTGCTTCTCCATCTCTTAATGTAATCTACAAAGCTTTCATCCTGCTATTGCCTTACTACTTCCAATTCAATTAAGGACACCTCCAGATTTGCATTGTATCCATGTTGTTTAATGAAGGATGTTCGGAGTAGCTTATAATCATTTTTTTTTGTAAGATCAATTGATTTTTGTACCATCGTGTTGCACTTCTAAGTAGAGAAAAGCTGGACCACTTTAAGATTTGTTCATTAGTGGCTGGAGTAGTTTTCATTATAGTGACATACTAACTCAGGTGAATCTCAGGTTCTCTTCTGCCATATAATTTTGGAATATCTGACATCTTGAATCTTAGTGGCAGGATTTCTTCTTCTAGGAACGTCTTATCTAACTCAGTCATCTCTTCTCTAGGAGCTTGACATTTTTTCCTCCAAATTCTCCATTCTTTTATATGCCACCATTTCAAACTCCAATGAAGTTTCCTTGGTCTTTGACTTGCCTCTATCATGTTCTTCTTTCAAATCATCAAACATGTCGTCATCATCCTCTTTGGTCACCATCTTCCCCTTCTTCTTTGTATTACTAGCCAATCCTTCTGTAGGTTCACTGGGTGTGCCAATGTTTTTTAGCATTTTCAAAACTAGGGCTATTTGATTTTTAACTTTAGCTACTTTGGAGCCTATCAAATCCTTGATTTTCTCTTCATCCATGTCTCTAAGGGAATTGGTAATTGACTCTATTAAAGTCAAAGTTTCTTTGGATGTAGTATCATCATTAGCTTCTATGCTTGTTTGATCCAAGTTTGAAAACTAGAAAATGAATGAATGAATGAATGTATATGCCAAAGAAAATGCTTAACAATGCATACCTGGTCTGTTTGATAAAGCTTCTTTCCTAAATTCTAGTGGATCCTAACACTACTACACACATGTTCAATGGTGAGTCTCTTTTCTTAGCTTTTTTGGTTTATAGTTATTAACATCATGGGTAAATCCTATGATGTAAAATCTTAATGACTTCCATTTGAAACTTTTACCTTTGTACATCTGTGTTTTATGGAAAATTAGTAAAAAAAAAAGGTAATTTATCCATAATACCTTTACTTTAGCCATACTAAAGGAATGTTTCACCAATAAAGAATTTCTTTATGGGTAATAAGTTTTAAGCTTTTAATGACAGATCCATTGTTTTGTTTGTAGTAACAAAAGGCAGAATTTTATCAAAATAAGCTAAAAATTTATTAACCATAAACGCTTTGGCATTCCTAAAGGAAATTTATAAGCTTCTTTCATGTGCTTTAGTTCAGGGTAAATAAGTTTTAGGCTCCAGTGGCAGAATATACCCGAAGGTACTAGACATGCAAGTGGTTATGTGGTGTTCATTCTTTATATCTTGAATGAAGCATATTGTATCCCTTTCATCACATAACATGGGTAATTTAGACATCCTAACTCATAAATGCATAATAAAACTACTACAAATGCAACTATTTTTTAATAATCTGAATAAAAATTACTTAATATTCAACTTCTCAAAAGTCCCTAGTGGAGTCACCACTATGAGGGCCATCCTTTTTTCCTACCTATGCTCGATGCTTTAAAGTCTCAACATTATCAAGTTATTAATCTTAGGGATCTAGCAGGTGAGACTTGTTGTGAAATATAGTCAACACCCAATGGAACTAGGAAATGATAGGGGTAGTATTCTCTTGATTCTTTTTTCGAGAAATCCTTGATCTCCATTTGGACCTAGATTTGGGAAGTTAGGTACATATAAGAACAACTTAGATGAGAATCCTTATTATTCACATATGCCCGATTCAAAGAACCAGCCTCTTTTATGATTCATGTATTAGTAAGAATTATTCAGGATATATGAAATAAATAACATGCAAAATAAACATATGCATATCATAATGCACGAGAAGCATGACTATACAAAAAAAATTTCTACGAGCACCCACCTAGGTGAAAACATGCTCTTTACAATAATGACTCTACAAAAAGAAATAATAATATTACATGGCTTTTCAAATCTTATACATTGGTCTAAAGAGAAAATTACATCTTTTCCTAAATACAATAAATCTAGAAAGGAGAAATTATGAATGTATGCCAAGTTGAATGCTTGATGTTATAGATTAAATAAGTGCAATGATAATAATGAAGCAAAAGAAGACAAATATATAAGAAAAGAAAAGAAATAAAGAAAATGTGCTCTGGTAATAACAAACTTCATAATTATAAATTAACAAAGTCGAGAATGCCCTACAAGATCAGATGATTGAATAAAATCAATATATATATAGAATTAAATGAGAATGTTGAATTCGATATTCAAGAAATGTCAAATTCATCAATATTTATAAGGCATAATCATGCAAAAATCAGAAATAATAGGTATATATATGTGTAGGAGGCTTATAATCGAATTTGATAATTACTAAATTAACGAATTCCAGAATACCCTACAGAAATGATTAGTTGATAACAACACAATGCATATATTGGGAGTTGATTCAAAATATTGAATTCGATACTCATAGGAGTATCATATTTGATAGTCGCCAATTATTTCTGGCAGAGGTGACCTATATCTACAGATTTGGTCCACATCCTATGTATGAGTACGTGATGGGATCATAAATAAATTAATAATAGCAGACATATATGTATAGGAGTATGACAACTATATTTAATGATGGTGGAACAATAACCTGTGAAAAAAAAAGTTAGTGGAAGACAACATAGCAAATACATTCGAATTCGATACTAATGTGAATATCGAATTTGATAATCATTCACCATTTCTTGTAAAAGTGATATGTGTTTGTAGATTTCCTATAGAAAATATTTTAAAGGTCATTTTTTTATTCTAAAATTCCACTTGTCAATTGGGGAAGTTATATATAGTCCACTTAAATATGTTTCTTTATTTATCAGTCATGTATTCACAGATTTATCTTAGAGTAGGTAGATCTTAGTCCTTAAATGTAAGTTTATAATTCTTTTAGAGTTTAATGATTTATCATTAAATGAGCTATGAATGTGTGATGGTATGATGTAATATAAACATAAATCTTGACATTATAAGGTACAGATTTGAAGATAGATACTAAAAGCTTACGAAATGTACTATCAGTGGATGAAAATCGCAACCAACTTCCTAGAGTTGCAAAGTGTTCTTGGTTTTTCTTTCAGTATGATTTAAATTTGCTATAATAATTCTCCTTAGATAGATGGAATATAAAAATGAAAAGATAAGATAATATTTATAGACTCTTTTTTATGTCTCCCCACAGAGAAGATCAATATATTATTTTTTAGCCAAAGAAAAGAGTCCAGAAAAAGTCTCCTTCCCTCTAAAAAAAAGTCCTCCCAAAGGGAGCTAGAAGCTCCTTTTTATAGGCAAGAGGTGAGGTATGTACAGTAAAACTATTGAGTTTAATGGTTGAAAATTGCCAAATTTGATAATTTAAAGAATCAAAGAATCTGCTTCTTAGTTGTCTGCTCAACATTTTTAGATGATTATTGAGTTCGATAATAACATTATTGAACACAACAATAATTACTAGGGTGGTAAATTCCAATTTCTACAGGGTGATGGGGCACTTCTCACCTTCCCTATGCATACCCAACTTTTTGAGCCTAGTTAGGGTTAGAGATTTCTTAAGAATTGAGTTATCCACACCTTTCTATCTTATTAGTCCATCTGGGCAGTGACTCCTATCCTTCTATTTTAGGCCCGTGTTTTATAAGGCCTAGAACTATTCCACCGGGAGTGGGAGCAAAAATCTCTACTCACAGTAGTGACTCCACTAGGGATAAGAGAAGTTAATTTCATTTGTATTTATATTATTTTATTCTTTCTTATTATGATATTATTCATTGCATCACTTAGAATTGCATTGTATGTGTGAGTTAGGATGTCTTGTGTAACCTATGTTCTACTTTCACTCAAGGCATAGAGATTGAGCACTGCATAACCACTCATAGCCTTGTACCCTTTAGTATATCCTTGTTGTGGGAATCTAAGCTTTACATCCTAAAAACTAAAGCCTATGAAGTTGGCCTAGTAACTTTCCTTAGGTTTATCCTAAATTCTTGTTGTTTGTCTATAATTAACGTACCTTGGTTTGAGCTATGGCCTATTTAGTTTGTCTTTTCCTAATATGACCTAATTATTGTGTAAGCCCAAAATAATATTACCCTTTAATCCCAAAAGGCCAAAATTATTTTTAAACTTTTCAAGATGGACTTTGGGCATGGAAACCTTTTCAAGATGGGTCAAAAATTATTTTCTACTTCATAGCCTAAGCATGAAGCCCAAAATTAGTTTTTGAAATGAACTTTTTACAATGGGCTTTAAAATATTTTCAGGCATGGGCTCAAAACTATTTTTCACTTCATGGCCAAAATTAAAAAATTTATTACTTTTTCTAGATTGGGCTTGCAACTAGTTGTGTCAATTGTAGAATATTAAAATCAATTATGGGCCTAATTTATACCAAGACTTTTTAATTATGGTCATGTTTTTATAGATCATTAGTTGCAAATTTCCAAATGAGAAATCTATTTATGATAAACTCTTTAATTTAGTTATAATCCACAATATAGTAGAAAGGCTATTTTTCAGTTGATTCAGTGGATTAAGGCTTAATTCTTCTATGTTTGAAATATAACTATTGGTTAATCAGTTTTAGTGATTCTTTCAAAAACAAAAATATTCCTCGTTGATGTTTTTGTTGACCGTAATGCCTAGCAAAAGAGACTTGCCACTTGTGTGTGGAAGATATAAGGTTGGAAGGAACATCCTAACATTTTTTTTGTTTGATTGTTACACATGCATTGCATTACATTACATTAATTCTTTCTATCTCATAAACCTGAAGTACAACAGTTCAAGAACTTACAATAACCTGACCTAATACTCAGAGTCCAGTGAGAATTTAGTCGACTTCATGACTTCACATCAAAAGTAATGGATTCTAAGTAAGTTCAGAAATAAGTGAATGATGCCCTTGCATCAAAGGGGGCCCTAACTGAGATTGTGAGAAGCCAATTAGCTGTACTATTGGGAATAACACTGTTGAGACATTTGCCAATTCTAAGAAGCAGAAAGACAAGAGAAAGGATAAGAGAGCTAAGGTAGCCATTGATGAAGAAAAGGTGGTGATGAATGATGATGACTGGGATATATGCTTCTAAGACCAACAAGAGAGGAAGACAGAGAAAATGATGCAAAAAAGACTGAATCTGCTAACATGGAAAAACTCATTGTTAACTTAGACAAGAAGCTTGAAAAGAGACTAAAAGTTGAAGAGGCCTTAGAAGCTAATAAGTTTTTTGAAGAGGATGAGAGTCTCCCATAGAAGTTCAAGATGCTTTCTTTTGCTAAGTACAATGGTACAGGAATCCACACTTGCATGTTAAGCAGTACATTACTACTATGGAGTCTACTGGAGCTATTAAAGCTCAAACACTAAGGTACTTTATGCTCTCTTTAGATCCTGGGTGCAAAACTAGTTCAATAATTTAGAGGACAGCACTCAAAAACACTGGAATTTGTTGTACAAAGCCTTCATCCAATAGTATGGATACAACATTGAGTTGGAGGAAACTTGATAGAGATTGAGTCTATCAGATAGAGATAGAATGAGGGCATTGTTGACTACATAAAGATATGGAGAAATAAGGCAGCCCTTCTTAAGAAAAGACTAGAAGATTCAGATCATATACGAATGATAATCAAGAGTATTTTGCCCCACCTCCAAGAAAGAATGGCTCAGACCCTTATAAGGGATTTCAAGGATCTTTTATAAGCAGGTCTTAAATTGAAAGAATGGGAGAGAGAAAAGAACATATACTATAGGAAAGGGAGAAATAAGAGTGGCTATTAGTATGGTAGACAAAATCAAGGGGGACAAAAAACTACTGAGCTGAATGCAACAACTGAACCAGTAAAGAAACATCAATTCTTAGAATTTGGAAAGCCTCTGTCTTGGATCTTCAGTAAATTATAGAAGAAGGGGTTATTACAACCTTTGATCCCTTGACCGTTGCTAGATCCTTTACTATCCAATTTTGATACAAAGGTTTTCTATCGGTTCTATAGTGCATGGTCATGAAACAGATCGATGTATGTGCTTAAAGCATAAAATATAAAACGTCATTAATGTTGGAAAGATCCTTTCCCATGACATGTCCAAGTAGATGAAATTTTTTTTACTCCAACTTAATAAACTTCCCTTGGTTTATGTGGTTTTCATTTCATTTTCTTTCTTTGGTTTTTTAGAATAATTATTTTTTAATTAACATTTTTGCGAATAAATTATTCTTATTGCATTTATGTTTTTTTTTATCTGTATTCATTTAGGTGCTCAACGAATGACAAATATAGCTTGATATTCATAAATTAGTATATCTATGCATTATGATTCAAATGACTTTACTTGGTGAGAAAATTATTCAATTACATTGAGATGTATATGCTTACTTAGAAAGGGCTCATGCATAATTATGAGTGTATAGGTCCTAGTTTATCTTAGAACATGCTTTGACGAACTTTTGAGGTGAAATTGAACTCTACTTATTTAAGACAGAGATTATCTAGGCATTATTTGTTGAGCCAACAACTAGAATCCACTCTGTTAACATCAATCCATAGTTTGTCCCTTTGGGCCTTCATGAGATTTTAGCTTACTTTTTATTCACTTATATAACCAATAACCTACTTTATACTATTCTGACATTTATAGCAAGTCTAATGATCACTGAGTTAATAAAGGGAAAGAAGATCAAAGAAAAGGATACATAATCAAGACCATAAGGATAGTTGAAGTTTACCTTATCTAGACATAATATCTCAAATCTATTTCATCAATTGAGATAACATCAAGGTAACAAAGGATTCATCCTCACTACAGCGGACTTGTCCTAATCTATTCATCAATAGTCAGAAGCATAAAGTGGTGCAAAAAAATATAACTATTTTAGAACTAGGACGCAAAAAAATAACTAAAAAAAGAGAGAAGAGAGAGAACAAAAAAAAGTCAAAACAATAAAAAAAAAAAGAAGAAGAAAAAGACTACGAAAAGGAGGAAAATGAAAAACAAAAGAAAAAAAAAAGAAGAAAAGGAAAGAAGAATGAGAGTCTCAAACTTTTTGCAAAGATCATCCTAAGGTCATGGGCTAAAATGGGTATCTTCTGCTATATCTCTAATTACTTTGCTTAGGCCCCAACTGCTCATGTTTTCATCTTGGAGATAAAGCCATAAATGTGAAGTCTTTTAGAAGGAAATAATGGAGCTTTGGCTTATCACCTCAGTCTATGAGTTAATAGAACCACTGTAAGTATCACTCACGCATATCATCAATAGAACCACTATAATTATCGCTCACACATATCATACATACATGCATATATGAGCATATCACAATGCATTTTTTTCTTGTGTTGCCTATTCTTTGTCAAAGTGAATAGCAGACACCATGTGAAGTAAACAATTAAAAGTAGATATGGAATCAAGGGGCATGAAAGGGTCATTACAAAAGATAGTAGAGATGCATGCTTATGCAAAGAACAAGACAAAACACAAACATCAATTAGAGCCTACATGGGAACAAAATCATTGTTTTGAGACTACACAAGGGGCAAAATTTCTCTTTTTCAATTTTTGAGTTTATGCATGTATAAATATTTTCAGACTCTCTTTCAATGTTTTGCCATACAGGGGTTAAAGAGAGGATATAATGGCTAAAAAATAGCTGAATTTTTTACAAAGTAAAGAATTGAAAGAATGGAACTAATGGCTAGAACAAAGCTAGAACTCTCAAATGACAGAAGGTCAGTCAAGCCAGAAGAGCTAAAGTCGATGCAGGACAAAGGTTTATTCCCAAGCAGAATCCATTAAAGAATGAAACAAGTGGCTAGAAGAAAGCCAAAACTCATAAATAATAGAAGGTCAATCAAGCTAGAAGAGTTGAAGTCGATACATAATAAAGGTCCATCCCCAAGTATAATCCATTAAAGAATAGAAAAAGTGGCTAGAAGAAAGCCAGAACCCTCAAATGAATGAAGATATAAAATGACAGAAGGTCAATCTAGCTAGAAGAGATGGAGTCGATGCAGGACAAAGGTTCATTCCTAAGAATAAAGAATTAGGATGAAGATCCATTTTTGCAAGGCAAAAGTAGCTGAATTTTTTTGCAAAGTGAAAATTAAAATAAATGGAACAAGTGCTAAGAAGAAAGCTAGAACTCTTGAATAGAAGATTAATCAAGCTAAAAGAGTTGATGTTGATGCTGGACAAAGGTCCATTCCCAAGAATAAAAAATCAAGATGAAGATCCATTTCTGTAAAAGGCATATGTTTTTCTAGATTTGTTGAAGTATTCAGAATCAAACCCCAGTGGATTTGTCAAAGCATCCCTTACTGAGTCTACTCAAATTTATCAAAATATGATGAACTCTTTGGATTTGTTGAAGTATCCTTATGACATAAATTTCGGATTTGTTGAAGTATCCAAGCATCTAGCCAATATTGGATTTGTTGAAGAATCTTGATGATGTAGTTTTGTAGATTTGTTGAAGTATCCAAGCATATATTGGATTTATTTAAGTATCCTGATGGCGTAGTCTTGTAGATTTAGTAAAGCATCCAAACCTCCATCTTATATTAGATTTGTTCAGGCATCCATCAGACGCTCTCAGGTTTATTTGAGGTACTCGAACCAATTCAAATTTATTTGAAGCATCCAGACTAGTTCAAGTTTATTTAAGTATCCAAACCAGTTCAGATTTACTGAAGCATCCATTAGAAGACTCTAGATGTACCTAGAATAGCTCGGGTTTATTTGAAGTACCCATACTAGTTCGGATTTATTAAAGTATTTGTTAGAAGATTTTGGATTTTTTTGAAGCATTTAGTCTAACTCGGGTTTATTCGAAGCACCCGAAATAACCTGAATTTGTTGAAGTATCTGAGATCAGCACTAATCTATCAAGGTAGATTATTTTTCACTCTCTGAATAAATTCAAGATCGTTCAAGCATAGGGCAAGACTGTAGACCCTTAATTTTGGCCCAAATTGAATTCAACTTTAATTAAAAAGGCTGAATCAAATCTGGTTCCAATTAAAAAGGCCCAGTCAAATTCAGATCCAATTAAAAAGGCCCAAATTGAATATGGTCTAATTCAAAAGCTAAAACAATTGGACCGGCCCAAAATTCATGATGAATTGGCCATACCAATTCGTCAAGGCCAATTTGCTATGCCAATTTGCCATGAGCTCTCATGGCCGGCTCAATTCAAGTATTTTAATTATGCTAAGATTCAAATGGCTTAGGCTTTTTGAAGTCAATTAGGATTGTTTAACACCGGTTGCCCTAATGTGTTGCCTATAAAAAGGCAATTAATATAACAGCCCGGGGAGGAACTTTAGCAATTAGAGCCATAATAATTGAGAGCCATCTTTAGGAATTAATAGACATAATTAAAAAGGAAAAGGTAGAAACCACAATCAATATTTAAGGAGCCACCAATTAGCAATTAAGAGAGGGGACCACCTTTTAGCAATTAACACAAGGAACATAACCAAAAGTGAGACAGAGAGTAATTAGCAATCAAAAGGGGTAAAAAGCTACTCGAGATACATAAAAAAAACTTGGACAACATTGTTCAAAAAAGAATTCCAGTTGACCCAAACTCACAAAACCTATGCAAGGTAGAGGTAATTGCACAATTTCAAACAGCTAAGGTTGGTTAAATAAAATCACCTTGGTGGAGCCAACAACGCATGTATGATCTTTAAATACTACCACTTATTCAGTTTATAAGATTGTCAACTATGTTTGTTTGCAAGTTTATTTTACATTAATTTGTGGTTATGATCTTGTTTAATTATATATCAAAACCCTATTTTGATATCTAAACCCTAGTTTGTAACTAAAACCCTGATCTTATGATTAAAACCCTAATTTTGCATGTTAACCCCAATTTTATAATTAAAACTCTACTTTTGCATCTAAAATCCTAATTCTGTATAAACCTTATTTCGTAAATCGTTTGTCTTTCGAGGGTGCTGCGGCCAATCCCCTACAAGGGCGCTGCCCCCTTGACCCCCACCCACTAACCGGCTAGTAGGACTGCCAATTGTATTATGCCCAATATTTTGTTAATGGGTTAATATTAAGATATGTTTATGGATTGCATTTTTATTATTTGGATTTTAATGATGTAATAGGCATATTTTCACTTGTGGGTGTCTTATTTGTTTAATTTTTTTAGTTTATGTAATTTAATTAGTTCATGGACTTTGGGACAATTGTAATGGACACGTTTTCACCTTTTTAATAGGTGTCCTATTTTATTTATTTTTATGAATTTTGGACATGTATAAGGGTATGTTTCCATCTTGTATGAATGCCCATTTGTTTAATTTGTTTGATTTATAACATGGTATTGTTTTTTCAATAATTGCTTGTAATATGAGTGTGAGCAGAGATTTTTGACCCACTCCCATATGGAATGATTCTTACGACTTCAGCACTGTTAGGCTTAGGGCCTTAGAGAACATGGGCCTAAATCAAAAAAAAAATGGAGTTGCGATCCGGACAGGCCAAAAAAAGAAAGGGCTGGATGGCTCGATTCCTAAGGAATCCCCAATCCTCTAATGGGTTCGGAAAGTTGGGTACGTATGGGAAAGGTGAGAATGACCCAGCACCCCCATAATGCCCGGTTCATTAGAAATGACCTCCTTTTCAGGCATAGATATTTTTAAATTCTTAGATACTATAAGATCATCCATACTACATGTGTATATTAAAATAAATGAGTATTATATTAAAATCAAAATAAAGTTCAAACAAAATAATAAATGGGCATCCAAATGAGACAAAAACATGCTTTTATAATGTCCAATGTCCAAAAAAAATAGAAAAATAAAGTAGGACACCCACCAATTGGTGGAAATGTGTCATTTACATTAATACAAAACTCAAAATAATTTAAATTACATGAAACTTAATTAATGAGGTGCCGACTAAATGAAAACATACCTCTTACAACTCTTGAAACCAAAATAAACCAATAATAATAAAAAAAAATTCAACCCTTCATCATAAAAGTAAACCATTCACAACAAAATAAATAATCCATCAAGACATATAATAAATAAACATGCATTAATAATAAATTCTACAATTAAATATCATATTAAACAATAGATGTACAAATTAGGGTTTTATTGATATGAATTAGGGTTTAAGAAAATATGATTAATGTTTTAAGGTTTAGACCTTTTAGAAAAATAGGATTAGGGTTCTGGGAAATAGAACTAAGGTTTCTTATTTTGGAAAATGGAATATAGGGTTTTAGAAATTGAAAAATAAATTAGGGTTTTGGAATTTGGGAAATTAGGTTTCTTGATTAGGAATTTTGGACTAGGGTTTTGGAATTTTGGATTTTGGATCAGGGCTTGGATTATTTTATGGAAAACATATTAGGGTTTTGATTATATTAGAAAATAAAGGTTCTAGATATTAGATTAATAAATATTTATGTCTGGGGATTAAGTTACTGGGATTAGGGTTTTGTAATTAGGGTTTTAGGTTTATTAGATATAAGGGTTTTGGTATTTTGGAATTAAGGTTTTAAGTTTACTGGATATTAGAAAATAGTTTACAAATTAAAGTTTGGAAATTAGAGAACAGTTTAGGGTTTTGGAAATTGAGAAACAGGTTAGGGTTTTATAAAATAATGATTATTGTAAAAAACTTTAAAGTCACTTTAACATGGATTCTTGATAAATAATTGCATGGGATATTGTAATATTTGTGATCTTGGAGAAATTAAATAAGTATTTGGAGGTATAGGAGTTATATATACCTAATGTATACCTAGAGTATGCATGGTATATACATATTATATATATAATGTATATTAGTTATATATATATATTATAGACTTAATATATATAATATATGTATATGGTATGCTTGTATTGTACATAGGGTACACATGATATAGATATATATATGTGGGTAAATGTATATATTAAATATACATTACATATACATAATATTTATACATTACATAAACATATATATAAAAGTATAAGTAATATATATATGACATATACATATACATAGAATACATGCAACACATAAATAGTATATATGTGTGTATAATTTATGATGTAAGATGATAAATAAATAAATAAATAAGAAAAAAAAGAGTTAAAAATAAGGAAGAAATGCTTAGTGGAGATTAAAAGTAAATTAAATAAATAATTAAATGTAAACTAAATGTAATGTATATATATATATTATATATACTTGGAATATATATGAAATATAAATTGAATATAAGTCATATAAATATACATAAGCTATACAATACATATATATCAAGTATAAACTAGTGGTGGAAAAGGTGGTGATGATGATGATGATGATGATGATGATTAAAGAAAAATAAAAGTCAAAAAGTAAGATTTATATATGTGGATTGCAATTAAAGAAAATTAAACAAATAATAATTTTATAATAATTAATTAGTTAATATCTATACATATTTATGGATGGAAAATTTAATAGAATAAAAAAAAACCAAATGGCCATCCTCTTCTCTAAATTTCTCCATGGCCGAACCATAAAGAAAAAAGGGAAGGAAATAGAATTCTTTGCATATACTCTAAATTTTACAAGAAATCCAAAGGAATTAAAGTGAACTTCAAGATTACTAAGGATTCAAGAAAGTTCTCTTCCTTTAAGGCTTTAATTTCATGGTTTTATGACTATGTTAGTAATCGTTAGAGGGAGAAAGTTATGTTTAATATGTAAAATTGATAGAAATGAAATTAAAGTGATGATTAGATGATGATTTGTTGATCAATTAGTTAAAATGAATTAAGTTGATAACTTTAGGGTTATGGGTAGATTATGCTTAAATTGAGGTTTTGTTATGGATGGATTTAGTTATTGTAATATATGAATTTTATGTGGTTTGAATATATTTATGAAGGTTATATGGTTAGAATTTTGATATGGATGAATTTGGATGAAGTTAGGGTTGATAGGTGTGTTATGTGGAATTGGGGTTTTTGAAGGAGGTTTTGATAATTGTGGAAATGAGTTGTTTTATTGTTATTTAGGTATGTAAGTGATGATTTTAATGTTAAATGTTGAAATTGGGCTAGGTTGGATGAAGTGTAAGTGAACTAGTAAGTTGGAAATTTAGGATTTTAATGTGATTTTAGTAAAAATTGTAGAAATAATAGTAATTTGATATATATTGTGTATGCAAGTGACTTTAAATGAATAATGTTGGTTATTTTTGGATTTATATGTGTGTAGATTAAATTGGTATTAGTGGTAAAGTTTAAGGTTTGGCTTGGAAAAAGGAATAAGGTTAGTACATATCATTAAAACTTATGATTTTCATCAAATGTGAATTGACATTGTGTATGTAAATTTACTTGGTATGTAAAATGCATAAGATATATAAGTTGAGCCATTGTAAGTGGCTATGATAGTGATTATGTGTAACACCCTTATACTCTATGTACATATAATATAGATACCCAGTATATGTAAAATATGCGTATACGGTACAAAAATGTCATGATCTAATTTAATAAAAATTTTCACATTTCATATCTAAAATATCAAATACTTTACAATGTATAATTAAATAATAAATAAAATATTCTTTATAAATTATAGGTTCTAGCATAAGTAAATTACATAAAAATCTCTAGAAAAAATTCACCAGAGTTTTATCTATAATTTGGACATCCCAAAAATTTAACAGTTCACAACTTGCAAAAGAAACACTCCCAATAAAACAAATCACACATTGACCCAAATACTTCTCAATTTCTTCATATTTTCTCAAAATATTTTATACATGTACATATATGTATCAAAACACATATAAAACCCTTATTATACAATTTGTCCAAAAAGTCTTTATATTTTACAACATATATATTCTTCAAAAACATAAACTTAATATACACAATATCAAAATGTATTATAATATCAAATATGTACGTGCTGGCATATGGCTCTGATCTTGATGTACCCAAACACTTCAAGCTCAATAAACACAAGCCTAGATTGGATCAGGTCTATTAGAACTCTCCAGCTCTACTGAATCACCCCCGTCACCTACGCGATAAATTACAATTGCGCTAAGCTAATAGCTTAGTGGTACAAACTTTGATAATAATGAAACTGTAAAGTAATGCCCATGCAAAATGCTTTTATGCTATGTCACAATGTGGCATCCAAGCTCACATTTTAACATATGTTTACATCATTTTACAATTCACATTTAAACAAACACAAGCATGGGCCCAAAGGATCTAATATGACATTCAAATCCCATAGTTACTATTTTGGTCCATATTGACACCCAGAGTCTAGCCCGAAGGCAAGTGATGCCCAGCGTCTAGCTGCAAAGGCAATTCATAGTGATCATCTAGCTCTGAAAGCAAATCATATATCAGTGACACCCAGCGTCGAGCCCTAAAGGCAAATAATGAGGATAACCTCATAGGCATGCCACCAAACACAGAACTCTAAAAATTGAATAACATACTAGGCACACAATTATTTCATATTTTACATCATTAATTTCTTTCTCATTTTTCCATAATCAATTAGGCTCATTGCCTCTTTTCTCATTATCAATTAGGTACATTACCTCATTTACTCATTTTTCATCATGTCATCAATGTCAATTCATTTCATTTCATCATATCTCATTATGTCATCACAAGGTTTCACATACCACATCAATATCACATTACCCAAACACTTTGGGCTATTTTCACCTTATTCACATAATTCATATTGTATGCAATTTAGCCATTAACAATGGCTTTTCACAATGCCTTTAATGCATACAAAATGAATCACATGTCATAGCATATTGTTCATGAATGTTCAATGTATCAAGTAGCTTAACATATTTTTCAATTAAAAAGTGTTAAGCCCAATGTAATGCAGCATATCCAATGTTATCCAAAGTTTGTACTTACCTCTAAAAGCTTTAAAATGCAAGCTTAAAACTCTCATCAACCTTCTCTTCCAAGTTTTCCTTTAAAAATAGGGTTAGGCAAACCAATTCTCCTTAATGCCTAAACACAATGTGATCAAATGCTATTATTTAGTATCACATTCCAAGGCATTCTCAACATCAAGCCTTAATTAAACAACACTCCTATAAAATTTTCAAAATTAAGTCTTTCTTACTTTAAGTTAGCAAATCCATATTAACCAATTAAATTAGTGTTTTGAGTTTTTTTATATCATTACAAACATATTCTAACATATTTAAATCAATTACATTAATTAAACACATGCTTATGTTCAAAACCCTAAAATGGCATAACCTTCACCATTGAAGGTTCTCCATCCCAACTCAATCCAATTATCATTCCAATCTTATCACTTATATCATTAAAGAACATGATTTAAGCATTAAAATCAATTAATTAACCAATCTTTGAAAATTCACTTTCCAAAACCCTAAATTCAACACTCCCACTAAATCCATCATTTGACTTTAAAATCATTGTTTATGCATCAAAACAATACATTTAGAACCAAATTGCACATGTGAATTAATTGTGCAGTTTAATTCCAAATGTGTTGTTTTGATGCATAAACAATGATTTTAAAGTCAAATGATGGATTTGGTTAAGTTTGGATAGAGTTTGAAGATGGTAGTGTTGATATAGGATTTTAGAAAAGTGATTTTTCAAAGTATGGTGAATTGTTTGATTTTAATGCTTAAATCATATTATTTAATGATATTAGTGATGAAAATAAGCTTGGATTAATAATTGAAATGATTTGGAATGGAGAACCTTCAATGGGGAAGGTTATGTCATTTTAGGGTTTTGTACTAAAGCATGTATTTAATTAATGTAATTGGTTTAAACATGTTAAAATATGTTTGTAATGATATAAATAAACTTAAAATACCAATTTATATGACTTAATATGGTTTTTCAAAGTTAAAGTGAGGTAAGGCTTAATTTTGGGGTTTTGACTAGAATGATGTTTAATTAAGGCTTGATGTTGAGAATGCCTTGGAATGTGATACTAAATAATTGCATTTGAGCACATTGTGTTTAGGCATTAAGGAGAATTTGTTTTCCTAACTCTAGTGTTGAAGAGCAACTTGGAAGAGAAGGTTGGTGAGAGTTTTGAGCTTACATTTGAAAGTATAAACTTTGGATAAATTGGTTATGTTTACATTACATTTGGGCTTGACACATTTTTGTTGGAAATTAAGCTACTTGACACATTGAACATTCATGAACAATGTGCTATGACATGTGGTTTGTCATGTACACATCATATGCATTGTGAAAAGCCATTGTTAAAGGCTAAATTGACTAAAATGTGAAATATGCACATTATGTGAAAGTGACCCAAAGTGTTTAGGAAATGTGCTTTATTATGTGTGCATTAAATACATTGTAAAAAGCCATTGTTAATGGCTAAAGTGCATAAAAAGTGATTTATATATGAATTATGTGAAAATACCTAAAATATTTAGGTAATATATTTTAATTTAAAACGTGATAAATTATGATGATATGTTCAAACAAGATGAATTGATATTGATATAAATGAGAAAAATGAGAAAAAGAGAAAAATGAGGCAATATGCCTAATTGATAATGAGAAATGAGAAATAAATTGATAATGAAAATATGAAATAAATGTGTTCTTAGTATGTTATTCAATTTTCAGAGTTCTGTATTTGGCTGCATGCCTATGAGGTTATCCTCATTATTTGCCTTTAAGGCTAGCTGTTGAGCAATTATTATGATTTACCATCGGGGCTAGACGTTTGGCGTTACTATGATATGAATTGCCTTCGGGGCTAGCTTTTGATCAATTATTATAATTTACCTTCGGAGCGAGACGCTTAGCATCACTGTGATATGATTTGCCTTCGAGGCTAGACACATGGTGTCAATTTGGACCAAAATAATAACACTGGGATTTGAATGGCATATTAGATCTTTTGGGCCCATGCTTGTGTTTGTTATTATATGAATTATTAACTGATGCAAGAATATGTTTAAAAGTGAGCTTGGATGCCACATTGTGACATAGCATAAATGCATTATGCATTTGCAATGTTTCATAATTTTATTGTTATCAAAGTTTGTATCACTAAGCTTTTAGCTTAGTACGATTATAATTTATCGCGCAAGTGACAGCAACGAACCGGTAGAGCCAGAGAGTTCTACTAGACCTGATTGAGTCTAGGCTTATGTTTATTAAGCTTGAATTGTTTTTGGGTACATCAAGATCAGAGTCATTCACTAGCATGTACATATTTGATATTATAGTACATTTGATATTATGTATATTAGGTTATGTTTTTGAGGTATATATTGTAAATTATAAAGAATGTTTTGGATAATTTGTTTAAAATGGGATTTTATATGTTATTGATATATAATCTATGTATAAATGTTTTGAGAAAGTATGCAGAAAATGAGAAGTATTGGTCAAAATGGTGATTTGATTTTATTATGAGTATTTGTTTTATGTAGGTCGAGTTTAGAGAATTTTGGGATTGTCCAAATTACAGACAAAACTCTGGCAAATTTTTTCAGGAATTTTTATGTAAAATGCTTATTTTGGAACCTATAATTTATAAAGAATATTTTATTTATTATTTAAATAAATATTTCAAAGTATTTGAGATTTGAGTTTGGTAAAGTAAAAATTTTAATTTAACCGGGTTGTGGCATTCTTATACTTTATATGCATATTTTACATATATTGGGTGTATGTATTATACGTATATAGGGTATAAGGGTGTTACAGATATGGCTACTAGATGTGTTTAATAGGAATCAATTGATTGCATTACAAAATAAAACCTCATTGAACATATTCAGGCAAAACCACATGAAGCATGAATTTCATAATATTAACAAACGAAACTTGTTATTATTTTAAAGAGTTTAGAAAACAAAACATGTGCTGAAGGCTCCACCAAGTTATTTGTTGATTCCAAGCCACTGCCTGCACCAATTGTTAATTCTGGCCGAGCAAAGGTATAAGATAGTGATTACTGCCTTTGGTTGTGTTGATGCTTTGTTAATCTGTGCAAGTTGCTTTGACAATCCTCGATTGTTAATGAACATTGATACCCGTTATTAGTATTAAATGTTATTATTTATAGGCAAAGAAAAGCTTAACCCTAAACCTAATCTGAGACTTAATCCGAGACTTAAAAGGATTCTAGCTTGATTAGAAAATTAAATTGCCGGCCAAAATTGATTCAAAATTAAGTTTTATGTTGATTTGGTGTGCCAAATAGACATGGGGCAGTCAATGTCAATTTGGTGTACCAAATCGACATGAGCAATGCTCATGTTGACTTGGACCCTCTAGGTCAACATAAGCAGGGGCTCAAGTTGTTTGGACCCGTCTCGACTCAGAGCATTTTAAATCTTTGGTCCGAACAACATAAATTAGTGTTAATTTGGGTTTTTTAATTTAATTTGGGCCCTTCCAAGCTAGAACTATCTATTTAAAGTTGTAAACCAAGTTTAAGCCTTAAAATCGGGCCAAATTTAGTTTGGTCCTCTTTAATTAGAATCGTACTAGCTTAGAGCCAAAATTAATGGACTACAATGAGCAATATCATAATAATTTAAGAATTTAATAATATTTAGACCTCAAAAGGAGACCAATTACAATGAATCGGGCATTATGGGAGTGCTAGGTCACTTCTCACCTTCCCATATATACCCAACGTTTCAACCCTAGTAGAGGCTGGAGATTCCTTAGGAATCAAGTCATCAACCCCTTTCTATCTTCCCAGCCCGCCTAAGTAGTGACTCATATTCTCCGAGTTTAGGCCTATGTTCTCTAAAGCCCAAAGTCTAACAGTGCCGAAGTAGCAAGAATCATTCTACCAGGAGAGAGAGCGAAAATCCCCGCACACACCTTATATCCTATATATGTATAATACATATACCTCATGTATGTAAAGTACATATGTAGAATATAAGAGTGCTATAATAAATAGTTGTAAAAACACACCCATTTAACAATATAAAAATTAAAAAATTATAAATATATGCACAGCCATAGAATAATTATATTTAAGGCAAATTTTGATTAATATATAAAAAATCTCTAGTAAAAATTTGTTAGAGTTTCATCTGTAAATCCAATAAATCCAAATTCAATAAATCATAACCTAGAATAAAAATTTACACTCCTAATAATCTCATTTTCATTAAAACCATTGCTTCATATAGTTTACATATAATAGTTCCCATAATTAAAACACTTCTTATTATAAGTACATATATACCATGACATCCCTAAAACGTATTTAAAATACATAAATTGTTATTAAAATATAGTAACCAAAAATATACATGTATGCAACATCGATAAGGTTGGTCTCATTCCAAAACTCTATCTACAAATGTCAACTTCGGGTCCTAGACTTGCTCAGATCTACTTGGATTCCCCTACTCTGCACTCCTATCACCTGCATGATACAATCATCCATGCTAAGCCTAAAAGCCTAGTGGTACATACTTTAATAATAATAAATATTTTCAATCACATATATATATATATATATATACTTTTCATGGTACACACTATCCATGATGCCTCCAATGCAATGCACCTTTCAAGTAAACTTTTATTAACTCATACAAGTAAATTGTCTTTTATTTATATAAAAGTTATCTTCATCCTTAAATAAAAGTGCATGCTTAAATCATAAGTTATAGCCTTATAATGCACATAACCATAGCCTCATAAATGCACACAGTGCATATAATCCCAATTATAGGGGAATACTCATTCATCACTTTATAACTTTTAAATCTTATAACATACCACAAAAACACACATTGGACCCAACAAATCCCTACACAATTTTCAAGTTTCAAAAATATTGATTTGACCTATTGCGGCCTGTAGGTCCAGCACCAAAGATCTAAGTACCATAAAACACCCGAAGGTGCGTCCCCTATTGACACTGAGTATCTAAGTGTCATATATCATCTGAAGGTGCATTCCCTATTGACACCAATGTGCCTCCCCCGATAACATAATAATTAATATGATACCAGCATATCTCGCTCAGTGGCATAATAAACGCCATGATGTATCATTTGCATACCAACTCTACAACATAAACCTCAATACATTGGAAGAACTAATTGTGCAAGGCAAACAAACAAATTACATTATATCACATTTTCTATGTTCTTATTACTTTTCCTCATTTTCATCTTATTTATTACTCTTTTCACAAATTTCATACTTCATAATCATTTTTCTACATTTAACAACCACATTAGGCATAGCCCTTAGTCACATTAACAATGTGACTCACATCCGTATTTTCATCATATTATATAATTCACTAACATTTACCATAAAACAATTGTTTTCAATTTCAAACAAATGCACAAATTACCATTTTAATAAAAATGTATACATTAATATACAATGTCACTTTAAAGGTACAATAACATTCTTTAAAGTATATCCAAAATGGATGATTTCAAATAAGAGTATTCAAAATAAATGTTAACAAAGTATGTACTAACCTTCTTTTGCTCCAAAATGACTTCCCAAGCTTTACTTTTAACAAACTCTACACTTCACCACTTTGGCAATTTTAGCTAAAACACTCCTAAACCAAAGAATAAGTAAAATTATCCAATTAGAATCATTCACATGCTCCTTTTATTCAAAATAACCTCTAATTATACAATTCCAACCCAACTTCCTACAAAACCCTAATTTCCCCCTTTTCTACCTTCTTTAAACTTCACCAAAATATAATCAATTCTATCATCCAACCTTGAAATCAACATATATGAATCAAAACAACATGAAAATAATCCATTTCAATAATTATAATTACCTCTATTAAGAACCCAAATTTCACAAATTCATCCAAACACCCTAACTTCATCAATCATGTTCACCTTAATCAATTAATCATTAACTCATCCTATTTTCATCATTTTAGCTTTATAATCATCTATTTTAACAATTAAAATAAATTTTCTCTCACTAATCAAATTATATGTACTCTTAAAAATAAAAGAAAACAAACTTGAAAGATAAAATTCTTACTTGATTTCTTACTTTTCAAAATCCACTTGATTCTTTAAGATTTTTTGTGAAATTTGGTGTCATTAATGATTTCTCTCTCTAATTTTTAGCTATAGAGTTACAAGAAGAAAGAAGAAGATTTTTTTTATATATTTCTTTCTTCTTTCCCTTCCATAAATATAAATATTAATTAATTAATTATATAATTATTATTTATTTAATTTTCTTTAATTACCATCCACATATATATTTGTCATACTGTTTGAATTTTCTTATTATTATTATTATTATTATTATTATTATTATTATTATTATTATTATTATCATCTTCAACCAAAATTTTGTATTTATGTATATATGTATACATGATGTATATGTATTCATCATGTATATCCTTATATATTCTTGTTTATATCATGTATATATTGTGTATAGATTATATATACAGTGTATATATTTTGTATATGTTATGTTTATATCTTGTATCTCTCTCTTCTAACATATTAACTAATCTTTATATTAATCATTTAATTGTATCAAAAATTACGGATGTTACACTTCTCCTTTACTACCTTAATACTAGAAGTTTGAGGAGTAGAGGCTTTAATGAATGTGATTACCTTAGATATGGAGGTTAATGAGCCATTGAAACCCAAACCATGCTTTAAGGATGAGGATCTTTGATACTCAATGAAAGTATCTAAGGCCTGCTTCCCTTTATGAATTTTGAAATAGAAATTTTCAAATCATTTATTTATTTTTTCAATTCTTGGTTTTCTTATGAAATTTTCTCCAAACTTATAAAGTCTTTGGAAATTCCTTCCAATGAACTTTTTTAAGTTTTCTTTTAAGGTTTTCAATTCTAAAGTGGAATTTTTTAAATTTATAAAATCTTTTTCAAATTTGGAGTATTTTTTCTTAATAAAACTTATATTTGAAAAATACTTTTGAACTCTTTGGTTTAAGTGTTCTAAAAGCTCATCATTGCCCACATCATCAATATCATCATCCAAATTATTGCTACAAGATTTAGATGTGTCCAAGCTTGCCACATTCGATTTTGACGTGTCTAAGCTTGCCACATTCATAATGCTTCCCTTCATTCTTCTTCTCTTTATCCTTTGTAGTGTTGTTATTGGAGTTAGAGAAGGATCCACTTCATGTGGGCTTCTTTCTTCTTCTTATGTGCTCTCTAACATTCCTAGATAGTAAGGCTATCTCATCTTTACCACTCTCACTTTCTTTAGTGCCATTAATTTCCTTCACTTCCTTTGAAGTAGCTTTGAGAGCTATGCTCTTCTTTTCCTTCTTCTCACTTGGATCTCCCTCCTTCTTTATTGTCATCTCATGAGTTAGGAGCTTGCCAATGAGTTCATCTGTTCTAAGCTTACATAGATCATTGGCTTATTCAATTGTTGAAACCTTGGCTTCAAATTTCTTCTTAGGAAATGCCCTAAGATTCTTGTTGTTGACATCTTCTTATGAGTACAACTTCCTAAATTTATTCAAATTTGTTATTATTGCTAGCAACCAATTCATCCTATCAATAACATTCTCATTAAGCTTCATCTTGAAGAGCTCACACTCATGTATAAGTAACTTCTTAGACTTCACTTGAGCAGTTCTTTCATGGTAGTTCTCAAGAGCCTTCCAAATTCTATAGGCACTTGTATTATGTTAAACTCTTCCAACTTTATCTCTTGATAAAGAGTTGATTAAGATGGAAACCACTCGGTTGTTCTTATAATTGCTTCTAGTTTGAACTTTGGTCCATTACTCTTTTGGAATGGGAACTTTTATTCCTTCAATTGTTTAGTAAGAGCC
Source organism: Garcia nutans (assembly GCA_947685225.1). Taxonomy (NCBI): domain Eukaryota; kingdom Viridiplantae; phylum Streptophyta; class Magnoliopsida; order Malpighiales; family Euphorbiaceae; genus Garcia; species Garcia nutans. Next base: position 4,211,194 of record CANTUV010000003.1, on the reverse strand, counting down.
TTTCACTCATTCAATACATAGCTCCATAAAGTAGTCAGTTCCATCAAAGAAGGGTCTTAACTTGAAATTAAGGTTTCCATAGGTAGAAATGTTAGGGGTAGTGATGGATATAGAGGTAGTGGCACTTTGTGTGTAGCTAGTGTTGGTGGTCATGATCAATAATCATGCACTTAAGCTTTGAATGTGATTAGATAGACTTTGATACTGCTTATTATCCCTTAGGCCACTAAAAGTAAGGGTGAATTAGCATTGTAAAGGTTAAAGGGAAATCAAAAATTTCTTAGCAAATTAAAAGATAGGGAAGAAGGCACACCGAGGCACAGCCTAGCAGCATGTGTACCTCCCCTAAATAGGTCCAGGTTCGATTCTACCTTCCCCCGTATTGTAATGCTCAAAAAAAGATAATGAAGAAGAAACATAATCAATTAGCAATAGTTCGAATAAGTATATCCTATGTCCACTTCTCAACTCACTAGTTGAATATTTCAATATTAATAGGTTTTTACAAGTTCAAACCTAACTTCGTATTTTCACAAGCTCACACTCAACTTTTGCAAGAGTTTTATGTCTAATTCACAGCCCTTACAAGTGTTTTCCTATGTTCACACTCAATCTGGTGTTTATAGCTCACACCCAACTCTTATCTAAGGTGATTTAAGTGCTTACACCTAACACTTAATGAATATAATAAGAAAATTGATTACAAGGCAATTGAGAAAAAAAAATACAAGAGCTTATCTTGGTAAATTCTTAAAAGATACATTAAATGATGTTTAATGAGGCAGTTATAGCCTTCATAACTCTTCTAATCCATTGGAGTTGTGTAGGGAATGATGTTTTATGCCTCTCATAGCCCGCTATAGGGATCACTATCGCTTCTATGTGAAAGTGGCATTGGTGCACTCAAGCATGTGGTCGCCAATAAGGAATCTACCTATTATTTTCAGTCTATTAGAGAACTTTAGGAAATTTTAAGTTCTGAGGAAAAAGTACTTGTTATAAAAATTAGTACAACTCAATTTGTTTGCCAAAGATTAAAATAGAATATTATTTTCCAAGGAATAGACCTACATCCAAGCTTAACTCAAGCCTTCTGCAAGGTTGAACTAATAAGTTGTAAAACCTATAAGGCCCAATTCCCAAAGCAAGTAAGAAATCAACTAAGGTAAAGCACCTTATCTTTATTCTTTTTCAATTCGATGACATACCAAACTTATCATCAAAACATGATAATGTAAACAAACAAACTTCATTGCAATCAATAAAATGAATAGCAAAGTTCTAATTTCCATTTATACATACGTACATCTTGGGGATTTAGCCCTAATGGTGAACTAAATTAAAAGCCATAAAATTGTTCATCTTTCTTCCTTTTTTCTTATTTTTTTATTATGATTAAAACTCCTCTTATTCTACCTTTGTTTGATAAATTATTTAGTTTTTATTTAAGGAATATATACCTAACCTTGTACCCATAAGGGCTAGAATTGGGATCTTCTTTGAGTTGGTTTTCAATGGTATTTGGTTGATCCTTTTATAGTGTTATCTAAGCTACCCAAGCTTACAAAAAAGGATGAAATTAAGGTTGAGCCAATTGGCCCTCTTAAACAAAAGATGGATTAAGATAAATAACCAGCAGGTGCTTTAGCTTTTGGTTCAATGGTTGACTCTCATGAAAGAATAAGCCACTATGATGATTTTGATTTTCTTAAAATGCAATTTCCATATTTCTTCCTTAAGGACAAGGAAGCTTTCAAAGTGGACTCTCAAGATGAGGAAGCCCATAAAGGCATAGTCTAGAAAAGTTCACTTGCTGCTAGGGCTGTAAATGAGCCAAGCTTCTTAAGCTCAGCTTGGGTCTTGGCTTAATAAAAACTCGTTCAAGCTCAGGCTCAATAAAATCTCTTTCAAGCTCAAGCTCAAACTGCTTATTTGTTAAATGAGCTAAGCTCAAACTAAGAAATATTCAGCTCGTTAGTTCGCAATCTCACTTATTTAAAAAGCCCATGAGTTAGGCTCATAAACAAGCTCGTTTATTATGTTAAATTAAAAATATTTATAATTTAATATATATACATTAAATTATGTATATGAATATATTAATCTTTTAACTAATTTAATTTAATAAATTAAATAATAAAAAATAAAAAATAACTTAGTCATTTATAATATAATATAAAATTATAGTAATACAATATTTTATTTTTGTTAATGCTCCCTCCGTCCCAAAATTGTAGTCACATTTTCATTTCATATAGTTTAAGAAAAAAATAGTTAAGTTAGTTTAATTTTTTTTTCATATTCTTCCATATATGCTTCTAATTAATTCACAAACTTTATTTAATGAAATGAAATTATGATAGAAATATTATCATACAAATAATAACTAATTTAATAGAAATAAATTTATCAAGAATGAGGAAAAAAATTTCAATTAATTTTTTTGATGTATTATATTCAAACTTTATCTATTTCATTCATCTTTCTTAATTAGTAATGATAAAATTGAAATTAACAATTTTATAGAAAATGCTTCTCAATATTAAAAACACATACTAAATAATTGAGGGGTATACATGGAAACACATATAATATTTTAAAAAAATAGAAAAATAGACTACTATTTTGGGATGCCAAAAAAGAAAAGTGAGACTATAATTTTAGGATGGAGGGACTATATAAGTATATTGTTCATCCTTCATAAAAATATTAATTGTAGTATCTCTTCTATAAATATGTAAAAAATATATGAAAAATAAAAACTAAAATAAATTTGTTTAGCTCGTTAAACTTATTTAAATTAAGCTCGAGTATTAATATTTATAATTTTAACAGACTGGACATTAATAAATATGGAAGGATGATTAGAATGATGAAGGAGGAATATATATAATGTATAATTAATATATATATATACAAGATATACATAGTATACGTTTCACTTAAAGACAAAGTTAGATAAAAGTAAAAAGTTATAAATAAATATAATGATTAAAATAGGGGTAAAAGAAGGTTAAAATTGATTATGGATAAGAATAGGATCAAAAATATTTTAATATAACTAACTACTTATGCAATATTTATATATGTGGTTGGAAATTAAAGAAGAATGATATTTATTTATTTAATATAAAAAGGGATAAGGATGGGAAGAAGAATAAAAATATCTTAATATTTTAATGATTAGTTATTTTGTAATTATATAAATATGAAAGGGGCAAAATGGAAAATAAAAGTATATAAAAAGCTATCATCTTCTTCATTAAACAATGGTGGACGATTTTTGAGAGCTTGAATGAGATTCTTATCATACACACCAAATTTTATAAGAATCCCAAAGGATTTAAGGTAGTTTTGAATATTAATCAAGTATTAGGTAAGTTTTTTTTTATTTAAACTTGTTTTCTCTAGTTTGTATGATTATGAAACTATTTGGGTTAGAGAGAGAGAAAATAGTTTTTTAGTTGTTGAAATAGATAGTTACAAAACTAATATGATGAATATATGATGGTTTAGTGAATAATTGGTTAAGGTGAGTTTGATTGGTTAAACTAGGGTTTATGAAGTAAACATGTGAAATTTGGGTTAGTGATGAGGTTGTTATAATTGTAAAAAAATGGATGGTTTTGAGGTTATTTAGATGAGTATGTAATAATTTTATGATTGAATGATAGAATTGAGTTGGTTATGATGGAGTTTGAAAAGGTAGTAAGAGAAAAAATTAGGTTTTTTATGAAAGTTTGATAGAATTTGTGTAGTTAATGGTGATTTGGTATAAATTAAGCATAGAAATTATTTTAATTGAATAGTTTTGCTTATTGAATGATTTATGTGTGTTTAAGCTAAAGTAGCCCTAAAGGAGGTATTTAGGGTTAGGTGGAAGTTGGGTTAGAAGGTGTTATTGAGTTGATTTGAAAGCTAAGAAATGTTAGTACATACTTTGTTAACATTTTTATTTTGAATACTCATATTTGGCATCCTCCATTTTGGCATACTTTAAAGGATGTTATTGTTCTTTAAAGTGACAGTGAGTGTGAATACATACATTATTTTCAAAATTGTTAATTATGTATTGGTTTGAGATTAAAAACTATGGTTTTATGAAAAACAATAATAATTTATATAATATGTTGAAATATATGGAACATGCATGGGAAATGCGGTTACTCAAATAATCTATGGATTATTGCATTGTTGTGTGGTGTATGTTGCGTTGGACATTTGATCATTGTAAAATGATGTTTGGATATATTTGTAATAGGAGATGAAATATGGAAATGGGTCACATTGTGAATGTGACACATGATTGTGTAATGTAATGGGAAATGACAATTGAGATAAGAATAAATAAAATATAGAAAGTGGATAAATGTAATAAAACTTGGAAATGAGTCACATTATGAATGTGACTCATGGTTATGTTATATAATTGATAAATAATATGGAAAATATAAGAAAATAATAAATGAGATAAGAATGAGAAAAATGTGATAAAATGTGAAAGTGAACATGAAAAGAGTTGATCACTTGATAAAAATGGAAAATGGAATGATATGAATAAGATTATGGAAAATGTGAAATATGTGAAAACATGGGAACTTGACAAATGAGTTGAAAATGTGACAAAATGTGTTGTGAGACTGTTTTCCCTGCTCTAGAATATTGAGGTTGGTGCTGTCGAGTTGGCATGTCAACAATATGTCATGACATTAATTACACCTTTGAGCTAGACACGCTAATATCACTATTATTATTGCACCTTCAAGCTAGACACACTGGTGTTACAATTATTACTGTGCCTTTAGGCTAGACATAATAGTGTCATTCGGGGACATATTTTCAAGCAGTATGACATAACACACAAATCCCCGGTGTCAGACCTTCAGATCTCGATGGGCCAAATCAATATTTCTGAAACTTGAATATTGTATAGGGACTTTTGGGCCCAATGTGTGTGCTTGTGATATGTTTATATATTTGATGAGTTAAAGGGTATTAAGTGAATATTACAGTAGCATGGTATCTAATAATTTATTAAATAATAAGTGTGTGTGTGTGTTATTTTGTGATAGTGGCATGATGTTTTGTGTGGTATGGGAAATTTGCATTATTTTATTTTAAAAAGTATTTTATATTATCAAAGTATATACCGCTAAGATTTCAAGCTTAGCATGTTAATGTGTATCACGCAAATGATAGAAGTGCAGAGCAGGGAGGTGCAGATAAATCTGGATAGGTCTGAATTTTTAGATTGAACTTGAAGGTAGAATTTTTGCCATGAGACCTATATAGTTGGTGATTCTTAATGCATGTCATGTAAAAGAATTTTGTTCAAGTACATTACATATAAAGTATAATATAAGAGTTTGTAAATATGTATATATAATTGTGACATTGTAAAATTTTGTAAATGTAATTAAGTTACATTTTAAATGTTTGTGAAATATTGATAATATTGGAGGAAATATTGGATTTTGTGATATTAAATATTTGGGAGTACTTTTCAATTTGCAGGTTGCGTGATTTTGATTTTGGAAATTATTGAAATTACAGATAAAACTCTGATTAAACTTTTTCAGAGATTTTCTTTTATAAATTAGTCAATTTATATTCTAACTATAAATATATTTAAAGAGGGTGATTCTATCATAAATTACTATACTACTCTTAGATTCTATATATATACATTACGTATATAAGGTATATATACTATATGTATGTAGGGTATAAGGGTTACAGTTATGTTGGTAACAAAGCCTATATTTGAGATTGTCGACCTAGGTGGATTTTGAAAGAAAGAAAAGAGAATTTTAAAATGGTGATTTGAGTTGTAATATATACATTTACATTAGCAGATATGTTGGTCTCTGATATGGCAATAGTTATCAGTTGTAACAGATATAAGTTGAGAGGATGTCTAGGATGCATAGATCAGAGTGGCGCAGTAGAAGCATGGTGAAACAATACATCTGTTATGCCTGTTGATGATAGGCATTTTGAGTCCTTAGTGTATGATGTGTTAGTTATTAATCCTTTAGGGTGTATCGCAGTAGTTAGTAAGGTGTACCAAAATTATAAATAAATAAATAATATATTACCACAGGCATGGTCATGATTATACACTAGCGTGGTTTGAATCACACGGATGTGGCTGTTAAGTTGCCACGGCCGTGTCTTTTAATTTTCTTTGTGTCAATAGTAGTTTAATTCCCACGGGCATGGCTATGGAAGGCCACGATTATGTCTTTGTGGATAGAACAATATGAGGAAATTTTTCTGCATAGCAATGTAGGTTTAATTCCCACGGGCATGGCTATGGAGGGATATGATTGTGTCTTGTGACTCTAATCTGGAGATCACTATAGTTGCATTTTGTGAGGATATTATTATAATAGTTTAGTTTCAAGATAGTGTAACATCCATAATTTTAAAATATAATAAAATAATTAATGTGGAGGGTAATTAGAGTATGTACATAATGTATATGTAATATATACAAAAAGTATACGTTTCACTAAAAGACAAAAGTTAAAAAGTAAAAGTCAAAAGTTAAAAAATTAAAAATAAATAATATTAATATTAATAAATTAATTAAATTAAATTAAAGATAATTATGGATAGGAATATGATGGAAATTATCTAAATATTTTAATATAATTAGTTTGTAATTATATAAAAAGGTGAGGGGTAAAATTGGAAATGAGAGTGTAGACGCTTAATTTTGACCCTAAACAAGTGTGGTCCAATTTTAGAAGCTTAAACCTAGTCTAATCCAGTTTTAGAAGTTTAAACCTAGTCTGATCTAATTTCAAAAGTCCAAATCAGATATGGTCCGATCTTAAAATCCCAAAACAAGCCTGTCTGAGCCCAAAAATATAAAATCATGATGAATTAGCCTAGTTATGTCACATCCGTAATTTTGGAAATATAAAAGTTGTATATACCAAATATATATATCTAGTGTATATATAACATATACATATGGTATATTAATTGTATATGTTGAATTAATACATTACATACTTAATATATTTAATATACATATAAGGTATATTTGATGTGTAAATAAGATACACATTACTTGTGCATATATGTAATATCCTAAATTTTTGAAAAGTTTTAATTTTTGAAAATTTAATAAAATAAATTATAATTTAAATGGATAAGTTAAATTAATGATTTTAAATGAAAAATGAAGGGATTTTAAGTGGAAAAGTAGAATATATATGTGATATATATGTAAAATATATACAACATATAAAAGTCAACACTTTTTAAAAGAAAAAGTCAAAGTAAAAGGGTATTTTGGTAATTAAATCTTAAAAAATCAAAATTATTAAATTAATTCAAAAATAAATTATTTTTAAATGGAAGAGGGATTTTTGAACTTTTAATTTATTAAATAAATAATTAAATAATTAATTATTAAAATATTAAATAATATATATATATATGGTTATAATTAAAGGATGAAAGGAAAGAGAAATTAAATTTTGATTATCTTCTTCTTCTTCTTCAAGTGTGAGGCCGAACTCCATAGCCACCAAGCCAAGGATTTTCCTTCTTCTAAGCAACCATAATTGAAGAGATTTCAAGGATTTAAGAGTAGTCTTGGTGATTTCTTCCATAATTAGTAAGTTTTTCATCTTAATCTTTGGAATTTCGTAAATTTATGAATATGTTGAGTTTGGGGTTTTGATGTAGTATGTTATAATTATTGGAATGGGTGTCTATGATGTTATTTTGGGTAGTTAACAATGATTTTATGGTTGGATTAAAGAAATGGTTGAGTTTGGGTAAGATTGGTGAAGAGAGAGAATTTAGGGTTATGGAACATTTGAGTTTTTGAAATCATGGGTTTTAATTGTTCAAATTGGTTCCAAATGTGTTCTTTTGATGCATAAACAAGGATTTTAAAATCAAATGATGGATTTAGTTAAGTTTGGATAGAGTTTGAAGATGGCAGTATTGATTTAGGGTTTTGGAAAAGTGAATTTTCAAAGAATGATTAATTGTTTGATTTTAATGCTTAAATCATGTTATTTAATGATATAAGTGGTGGAAATAAGATTGAAATGATAATTGGATTGAGTTGGAATGGAGATCCTTCAATGGTGAAGGCTATGCCATTTTAGTGTTTTGAACATAAGCATGTGGTTAATTAAAGTAATTGGTTTAAACATGTTAAAATATGTTTGTAATGATATAAATAAACTCAAAACAATAATTTAATGGGTTAATATGGATTTGCTAAGTTAAAGTAAGGAAAGATTTAATTTTTGAATTTTTGTAGAAGTGTTGTTAATTAAGGTTTGATGTTAAGAATGCCTTAGAATGTGATATTAAATGATTATTTATAATCACATTTGATATAGGCATTGAGAGAAAGTAGTTTGGCCGATCCAAGTGTTGAAGGACAACTTGGAAGAGAAGGTTGGTGAGAGTTTTAAGATTATTTTGGTTGCTATTTGAGGTAAGTACAAACTTTGAATATATATTGTTTATAGTTGCATGACATTTGGGCTTAACACATTTTGGTTGGAAAATGTGTTAAGCTACTTGGTACATTGATTGTGTATGAATAATGTGCTATGACATTTATAATGTCATATATGTGTTAAATGCATTGTGAAAAGCCATTGTTAATGGCTAAATTGTGTAAAATGTGAAATATGCATATTATGTGGAAATATCCAAAGTAATTGGGCAATGTGTTGTGAATGCAAAAATGAGATATGTGATATAATGAAATGAATTGATATTGATAAAAATGAGAAAAATGAGAAAAATGAGAAAAATGAGAAAGATGTGAAAAATGAGAAAAGTGAGAAAAAAAATGTGAAAAATAAGGCAATGTGACTAGATTGAAAATGTGAAAATGAGAAAGAGATTAATAATGAGAAAATGAATAAATTGTGTGTCTAGTATGTTATTCAATTTTTAGAGTTCTGTGTTTGGCAGCATGCTTATGATTACCTACGGGCTAAACGCTGGGCTGGTGAAAAGATCGGGTCGTAAGCTAAGCCCAGCTAATAAATGTGATGTGCTTGGGGTGAAAAGACCGGGTCATAAGACTCAAAAACAAATCCTTAAAGCTAGACTGAGTGAAAAGACTGGGTCGTAAGCTCAAATCTAGTTGGATTATCCATGGATATATTGCCTATGGGGCTAAACACATGGTGTCATTATAGACCAAAATAGTAACTCTGGAATTTGAATAGCATATTAGTTATCTTTGGGCCCGTGTTTGTGTTTGTTTATATGTGAATTGTGGATTGTGAAATAATTGAAGAGTATGAGAAAATGAAATAATGTGATGTTCATAAGCATTTTGCATTGGCATTACTTTACATTTTTATTATTATCAAAGTTTGTACCACTAGGTTTCGGCTTAGCGCAATTGTAATTCATCGCGCAGGTGACATGGACATTTTGATAGAGCCGGAAAGTTCTACTAGACCTGGTCGGGTCTAGGTTTGTAGTATTTGAGCTTGAAGAGTTTTTCAATACATCAAGATCAGAGCCAGTTGCCAGCATGTAGATATTTGATATTACAGTATATTTTGATATTATGTATGTTATGATATGTTTTTGAAGTATATAATGTAAATTGTAAAGAATGTTTTGAATAATTTATTTAGGATGGGATCTTATATGTGTTGTTAATATATATACCTATAAGTATTTTGAGAAAATATGGAGAAATTGAGAAGTATTGGTGAAGTGTTGAATTAATTTTATTGGGAGTGTTTGTTTTATGTAGGTTGTATTTTGTTGAATTTTGAAAATGTCCATATTACAAACAAAACTCTGGCAAAATTTTTCCTAGAGATTTTCATATAAAACATTTATTTTGGGTTCCTATAACGAGCAAAGAATATTTATATACTATTTCATTTTATATATTTAGTATTTGAAATTCTAAATTTGAAATGTGAAAAAAAATTATTAAACTGGTCGGTGACATTTTTGTACCGTATATGCATATTTTACATATGCTAGAAATATGTATTGTATGTATATAGGGTATAAGTGTGTTACAAGCTAATTCGTCATGGTTCTTAAATTCGAGCTTTAATTTGGTTTTTGAAGCTTAATTAGGCATCCGGGATTAGGTTTAAGTTTTAAAAGTAGAAGATTTCTTAATATGATTAGGACTTATGAGCTAAATGTTGCCCTAATTGTTGCCTATAAATACAAAAACAAAAGAGGCAGTAGATAGCCATAACGATTGAAAAACCCTACTAATAGCAATTAAACAGAGAGCTTAGCAAAAGAAAGCCATCAAAACACATAAATCAAATGGGGAGGCAATAGTTGAAAGTAGCAATTGTCTTCAAATTGCATTCACTCAACCAAGATTTCTATTGATCCAAACTTTCAATCGTTCAAGACCTAGGTTTGGTTTAATAAATTTAGCTTGGTAGAGCCAATAAAACAGGTTTGATTTTCTAAACTCAATTTAATTAAACTTTCATTGGTTGTTTTCATTCTTCAATAATATTGAGCAATTGTAGTTTGAAGTTATTAATTTAATTGTTAGAAACTTCATCCAGTAGGGAATAATTTTGATTTTAATTTGGTTCAAACCTTAATAATATGATTTAATCTAAGCCATTTTGATCCAAAACCCTAATCCATTAGGTTTAACCCTAGGTTGCATGTTCTAATCCTAACTTGCATCTTAAAACCCTAATCTTACATGAAGGACATTAGTTTTAGGGTTAAATCTTAGTATTGCATGCAAAAAAACCCTAGGTTAGCATAAAAACCCTAATTTTTTATACTTTGACCCGAAACCCTAATTTATTTCTCAAAAACCTAATTTCTATTCAAAAGCCCCAATTTGTATTCAAAAACCCTAGCTTGCATATTTTAACTTTAGAATTGTACATTAAGCCCTAGTTTACATATTTTAATTTAGGATTGTATGTGAAAGCCCTGATTGGGTTAATTAGCAAAAAGCCCTAAAATCCTAATTTGATGGAGAAACTCTAATTTTGATTTATTGTTATATGCTTTTATGGTGGATGATGCATTTTGATTGTCTTATTACTCATTTTAATTAATTGAATTATGTTTATTTATTTGGGTTTTAAAATTGTAAAAGGCATGTTTCTACTTTGTGAGTGCCTTGTTTAATTAATTTGTTGCTTTTATCATGTTTGTATTTTGGGGATTAATTTAAAGGAACATGTTTCCATTAATTGGTGCGTGCCCTATTTTATTTACTTGTATTTTGGACATTGGATGTTGTAAGGGCATTTTTCATCTTGTATGGGTACCTGTTTTATTTGGTTGCTTTGATTTTAATTTAATGAATATTTATTTATTATGACTGCATGTAATATGGATAGTATTATGATAAGTTAAGAATTTAATAATGTATAGAAGTGAAAAGGAGGTTGGCTTCAATGAGCCGAGCGCTCTGGGGGTGATAGGTCATTCTCACCTTCCCCATTTGCACCCAACTTTCCAAACCTAGTAGGGGTTGGGGATTCCTTAGCAATCAAATTATCCACCCCTTTATATCTTCTCGAACCATCCTCCGGGCAGGGACTCCATTTCTCTAGGCTTTGGCCTGTGTTTTCTAAGGCCTAGAGCTTAAAAGTGTCAAAATCATAAGAACTATTCCACCGAGAGTGGGGGCAAAAATCCCCGCTCACTGAGAGTATATAAAGAGTCATCTTCTTCTTTCTCTACCATGTATGGTTGAAAGTGAAGAGAGAGAGAGAGAGAGAGAGTTTCTTCTAAACACACTAAATTTCACAAGATTTTTAAAGGGTTTGGTTGTGATTTTGAAGATTTAGCAAGAATAAAGTAAGTTTTCATTAATTTAAGCTTGTTTTCTTTAGTTTTATAGTTATATAATTGTAAAAGTAGAGAGAGAAATTGGTTTAAATTGGAATAAATGATATTTATGGGGTGTTTCTAATGTGTTTGTGTTGAATTTATGGTTAAAATGATTAAGATGAGTTAGTTTAGTGAAGTTACGGTTTATGGGTAGGTCATTTGAAATTTGGATTTTTGTTGAAGGTTACTATAATTGTGAAAATGGGTGGTTTTAATGTTATTTAGATGTGTATGTAATAATTTTATGATTTGATGATAGAAAAGAGTTGGATATGGTGAAGTTTGAAAAAGGTAGTAAGTGATGAAATTAGGGTTTTATTAGAGTTTTGATAGAAATTGTGTAATTAGGTGTTATATTATATAAAATGAATAGAAATATTATTTTAATGGTAGATTTTTACTTATTGATAGGTTTATATGTGTTAGGTCAAGGTTGCCTTAAAGAAGACAATTAGAGTTTTTAGTGGAAATGGGTGGTGGATAGATAATTGGATTGAGTTGGAGCAAAGCAAGGTTAATACATAATTTATTAACATTTAGATTGAACTTTTATGTTTGGCATAATATATATGTTGGTAATTTTATTCCTTTAAAATGGCATTATGCTTATGTGTGTGTGTTTTTTATGAAAAATATGATAAATTGTAATGTGGTATGAATTGTATGGAAAATGTTGAAATGTTATGCAATATGGGAATATTTATGAAAAATGATGTAATGTGACTGAAAATGTGAATTATGTATAATATGATGTGAAATGTGTGGGAAATGAATAATGTGATAAGAAATGTGAAGGAAAATGCGGAAAGTAGCTAATAATATGGAAATTGTGGAAATTATGGGTAAAAAAAAAAGAAGAAATATGATAAGGAGATGAAAATGGGGAAAAGTATTATGTTATTTTGTGTTAGCTTTGCACAATTACTTATAGTTGATGTTAATGTTGTACATGTTGAAAGACCTGAGCCGAGTTAGGTCTTATGAATATATTTAAAAGTATTTTGATAAACCTAAGCAGAGCTAGGTTTTAATATTGATATTGAAAATAGATTTGAGAAAAGCTAAGTCATGAAATGTTGTAATAGACCATATCAATTATTCTAGAACTTGAACATTGTACAGAGACATGTTGGGCCTAATATGTGCGATTGTGATATATTTGTAAATATTATGAGTTAATGGATGAAAAATGAGTTTTTCTTGTTAATGTTATTTAATAGTTTATAAGATAAAAATGTGATAATAATTATCGTTTATATTGATATCATAATGTGTTGTGTAAAATATACATTGATTTTAAGTGGTTTATATTATCAAAGTATGTACCACTAGGTTTTTGAGCTTAGCATAGTTGATAGTATCGCACAGGTGAGAGGACTGCGGATCAAAGTAGTCCAGGCTATAGTTGAGATTTAGAGATTTTGTGTGCTACGACACCAACTCAAAAGGTGCTCCATACATATATATATATATATTTTATAAATATGTACTTTGGATTTGTATACTTTAAACATACCATATATATATATATCAATAAATTTGGGGAAATGATTTATATATTTGTAAATTCTATAAATAATGTTTTATGTTATGATACTTTGCATGTGTATTAGTGAAGTAAAGATTTTGATGTGAATTTGAATATTGAGAGTGTAAATTATTTTATGCAGGTTGTATTATTTGAATTTTGGGATTTGATAAAATTATAAACAAACTCTAACGAATTTTTTCTAGAGAATTTCTTTTATAAATTTATTTATTATTTTTAATAGTAATGTAAGGAGTTTAATATATAGTTATTGTGATATCTTTATGAGCTATATGTGTATTATACAATAAATGGTATATGTATCATACGTATACAGGGTATAAGAATGTTACAGATAGTTCAATATTGCTTGAACATATTAGAGAGGTATAGAGAGAGATTTGAAATTCTAGAAGATAATTGAGGAGGTTCTGTGATCTAATATTCCCAATGGAATGGTTCTTGCGACTTCGACACTATTAGGCTCAGGGTCTCAAAGAATACGGACCTAAACCTGGAGAATAGGAGTCACCACCTGGACGGGCCAAAAAAATAAAAAAGGGTGGATGACTCGATTCCTAAGGAATCTCCAACCTCCTATTGGGTTCAAAAAGTTAGGTACACATGGGGAAATTGAGAATGACTCAACACCTCTATAGTGCCCGGTTTATTGGAACCGGCCTTCTTTTCAGGTATATACATTATTAAACTCTTAACTTATCATCATACCATCCATATTACATGCAGTCATAATAAATAAATATTCATTATATTAAAATCAAAGCAACCAAATAAAATGGACACCTATACAAGATGAAAACAAGCCCTTACAACGTCTAATGTCCAAAATACAAGTAAATAAAATAGGATACTAACCAATTGGTGGAAACATATCCTTTACAATGACCCTCAAATACAAATAAGATAAAAAAAATAAATTAAATAAACAAGGCACCCACAAAGTGGAAATATACATTTTACAACTTTAAAAATCCAAATAACAAATAAACATAATTCAATTAAATAAAATGACCAATAAGACAATCAAAATGCATCATCCATCATAAACTATATAACAATAAATCAAATAATCAAATTTGGGGTTTAATCTTAAATTAGGTTTTAAACATGCAAAATTAGAGTTTTATGTCAAACTAGGGTTTATTGATGTAAATTAGGGTTTTTAGTACAAAATTAGGATTTAAGATTTTAAACATGCCAATTAAGGTTTTGGCAACAAAATTAGGGTTTTAAGGTATAAATTAGGGTTTTAAGATTTTGGAAATAAAATTAGGGTTTTAAGGTGTAAATTAGAGTTTTTATGCTAACCTTGGGTTTTAATGCTAACCTAAGGCTAAACCTAATGGATTAGGATTTTGGATCAAAAGAACATGGTTAGCACATGCAATCAAGGCTTCAGTTAATTTTAATCTTAAACCTATAATCTACTGTATGAGACTTAATGAATTGACTTTTAACTTGATAATATAGTGAGTTAAGTAATGAATGTAAACAATAACATTTAATTGGATAGGCTAAAAGAATTATACCCGCGTTATCGGCTCCACCAATTTTAATATGTTGAACCAAGCTCATTTATACTACTGCCTGGATGGATTGTAATTTTGGTTGAGAGAATGCAATCCGAATACAATCCGAAGACAATTACTGTGTTCAGATACTGCCTCCCCTTGGTTTGCTATGTTTTGATTCTGTCTTTTTTTATTGTTCAAGATTGACTTTTATCGCTAAGCCTTGTTGCTCCAAGTTATGCTCCCTTTTTTGTTAATTGATGTGGCTGCTTCCCTTTTTTGTTTATAGGCAACATTAGGTTTTAATCCCAACTTAGTCATTAATTGAAAAACCTTTCTGCTTATCCAAACACAATTTAGAATTTGAACAAAAGTCAAACTAAATTTGGCTCGGATTAAAGACTAAAACAAGGGCTCATGTCAAATTAAATCATGGCCAATCCGATATGATCAAAGCTCATATCGAACTGGACCACGGTCAATTCAATATGATATGAGCTTTGTGCTCATATCAAATTTGACACACTCTAATTCGACATGGCTTAAAGCTTATATCAAATTGGACATTGTCTAATTCGATATGGGCATGCTCATATCAAATTGGAGTGTCCAATTTGATATGGGCAGCCCATATCAAATTAAACCAAACCGAATGAATTTTAATCTTTGGATTGGACTTAACTCATACTTAAAAAAATTGGGTCTGTTTAATTTGGGCCTTTTAAAATTTGAACCTACCTAATTCAAGCTTTTAACTAGGTTTAAGCTTTTAAAATAGGTCCAAATTTGACTTTGCCTCTTTTAATTGGGATCGGAAGCCAAAATTAAGGATCTACAGTTTTGCCCCCTGCTTGAACGATCTTGAATTCATTCAGAGATTGAAAAGTAATATGACTTTGAGTTGATCTTGAATGAGGGTTGGTTCTAGACCCATGAACTGTTTTTGGTTCTAGATTCGAGGCTTGATTTTTTGTTCTGGACCCAAGGCTTGGTTTTTGGTTTTAGACCCGATACTAGATTTGGGTTTTGGACCTGAGATTCGATTGAAGTTCTAGACCCGAGATTGGATTTAGATTCTGGACCTGAGATTTGATTTTAGGTTCTAGACTCAAAACTAGATTTGAGTTCTGGAATCTAGCCACTAGATTTGAGTTCTAGACATGAGATTTGGCTTTAGGTTATAGACTTGAGATTAGATTTGGGTTTTGTAACCAAGATTGGATTTGGATTCTATACCCGAGACTGGATTTGGGTTTTGGACCTGAAAATTAATTTGGATTCTGGACCCAGGATTTTATTTGGGTTTTGGACTCGAGACTTTCTTAGGGTGCTAGACCCGAGACTTAGTTTGGGTTCTTGACCTGAGATTTGGTTTGAATTTTGGACCCGAGACTTGATTTAGGTTCTGGACCCAAGACTTGATTTGGGTCTAGACTTGAGACTTAATTTGGGTTCTAGACCTATTGAACTAATCTAATATTCCAATATAATATTAGGCAACTCTGATACCCCAATAGGTTCATCAGGTGACTCTAATATTCTAATGAAATAACCAATCAACAAAACCATTAAGCCACTCTAATATCTCAATAAGTCATTGGGTAACTTTAATATCCCAATGGGTCTATAGAGCAAATTTAATATCTTCATAAAATTACCAAGCGACTATAATATCTTGGTGAGTGAAAATAGTCATCAAGCGACTCTAATATCCCGATGAAATCTACCAAGCAACTCTAATATCTTTTTAAATCAAAAAATCATCGAGCAACTCTAATATCCCGATGAAATCTACCAAGCAACTCTAATATCTTGGTAAATAAAAATAGTCATCAAGCGACTCTAATATCCCTATGAAAACCACCATGCGATTTTAATATCTTTCTAGGATAGTGAGTGACTCAAATAACTCACTAGAAATAAACCTGGATACTTCAACTTATCAAGAAAAACTGTCTTTAGGATACTTCAAAAAAATTCAATATAGGCTAAGTTATCATTGATCAATGTACTTTCCTTCAGACATGCTCGTTCTCCGGCTGTTTGATGTTGATAGAGCATACTTGCCCCTCCTTTGGACATGCTCGTCATTTGACTAATTGATATTGATAAGGCATGCTCATCCCTCCTTCAAACATACTCATCCTCCAGTTGATTCATATTGATAGGACATGCTCGCCCTTCCTTTGAACAGGCTCATCCTCTGGCTAATTGATATTGATAGGGCATACTTTCCCCTCCTTCAGATAGGCTCATCTTCCACTACTTGATTTTTATCTGATGCCTGGATAAATCAAGAACAAACTTATGCCTTTACAGAAATGAATCTTAATTCTTCACTATTGGGGATGAACCTTTGGCTTGCCTTGACTTTGGCCCTTCTAGTTGGGCTAATCTTCTATTCTTGGACCTTTGTCTTGATCTTTTATTTTTTGTATCTTTATTCATTTGAGAACTCTGACTTTTCTCTTGTTCCATTCTTTTAGTTCTTTGCTTTTTCTCTTTGTAAAAAATTCAGCTATTTTTTAGCTAGCCCTCATATCCTCTCTTTACCCCCCCCCCTATGTGGCAAAATATTGAAAGTCTGAAAAATATTTTGTACACATATAAAATTAAAAATTGAAAAGAGAAGCTTTTCCCCTGTGTAAGCTCAAACCAATGATTTTACTCCTATGCAGGCTCTATATGATGTTTGTATTTTGTTTGGTTGCTTTCACAAGCATGCATTTCCTCTTTCTTTTGCAATGGCCCTTATATGTCCCCTAATTTCATATCTGCTTTTGATTGTTTACTTCACAGGGTGTATTTTGTTTACTTCAACAAAGAAAATGCAACATAAGATAAAAATGCAGTGTGATATGCTCATATATATGTGTATGCATGATATGCATGAGTGATACTTACAGTGGTTCCATTGATTCACAGATTAAGGTGATAAACTAAAGCACTCTCATTGGTTCCTTTAGGATGCTCATTCAGGTCTTGCATTAGAATAGCAGAAGCCTTCACATCTATGGCTTTATCTCCAAGATGAAAGCATTAGTAGTGGGGGCCCAAGCAAGGTGGTTAGAGACATAGGAAATGCCCATTTCAGCTCATGATTCTCTATGATCCTTCACTAGCCACATTTACCCAATATGTCCTTTAAGGTTCGACTGTACAACATACTTCCCTAAACTTGAAGGATTGTATGAAAAAAGACTTTTTTTTTTAATTTTGAAATCACATAATGGCTTTATCAAATCAGTGTCAATATACCTTAGGGCTCGATCTTCCAAATTAACAAATCTATAATATCACAACCCTAGTTATTGTACTAAACTTGGGAATTATTTTTATTTGAGCAAGGACTATTGTACTTCAGATAGGCACATACACATAACTTAGTCAAAGGTCTCATTGAGTTTAAAAATTGTCTATCTCATATGTATTTTTTTTCAAACAATCTCTACTAATAGATTCTACCTACGAAGAGAGATCAACATATCTTTAATGGGCTTGAAATGGGGTCTATAAGGGATATGAGTTAAATGAAGGTCATTTTTGAATTGGAGCTGACGTAACACTATGTACAAACATTCACACTACAAACTTTCTACTGGAACCATAAACAGTTGAAAACATTAAACTCTAAACTTCATTTCCGCCTTTTAGGTATCTTGTTGCTTTATGGAAAGATAGAGCTTTCTTGGTAAAAAATCTAGATTTGATAAGGATGATCTTTGCTTTAGTACAAAGTTTAAAACATATTGTTCTTCCCTCCTCCTCCTCCTCCTCCTCCTCCTCCTCTTCTTCTTCTTCTTCTTCTTCTTCCTCTTCTTCTTCTTTCCTTTTTTTAGTTTTGTTTTTTTCTCTTTTTATTTTTCTTTTCTTCTTTTTTTCTTTTTGACCTTTTTTTGCCCTTTTTTTTATTTTTTATTTTGATTTTGAGTCCTAGCTCCAAAGGTGTTATCTTGCTTATATCATCTTATAGTTTTGACTATGGATAACTGGAGTAGCACGAGTATGCTTCAATGAGGATGAATCCTTTACATCCCTAACTTCATCTCAATGATGAAAGAGATCGGAGATATTAGATTTAGTTCAAGTAAAGTTCAACTATCCTTATGGCCTTGACTATGCATCCTTTTTCTTGGCTTCTTTGGCCCTTAATACCTCAGTTATCATCAGACTTATCATAAGTGTCACAACAGGATAGGGTAAGTTATCGGGCTTATAAGCCAATGAAAAACAAGCTAAAATCTTATGAAGACTCAAAGGGACAAAGTAGGGTTTGATGTTAACAGGGTGAATTCTAGTTGTTGGCTCACCAAACAATGCCTAGATCATCTCTCCCTTAAATAAGCAGAGTTCAATTCACCTCAAAAGTTTGTCAAAGCATATTGTAAGATCAACTCGGACTTAGACACTCATAATTATGTAGGAGCCCTCTTTAAGTAAGCTTACACAGCTCAATGATATAGAAAAAATTCCCTTACCTAGCAAAGTCATTTGGATCATGATGCATAGATACACTTATTTATGAATATCAAGTTAGACTCGTCATCAGTTGAGCACCAAAGTGAACAAAGATCAACAAAAACAAAAATTTAGTGAAAGTAATTTATTCAAACAATCTTAATTTGAAAAACATAAGTGTTCCGAAAAACACCAAATAAAGAAAAATGAAATGAAAACCAAACAAGCCAAGGAAAGTTAGAGTCGAAAAAGCTTCATCTACTTAGACATGTCTAGGACAAGGATCAATAAGGTTCTGTATTTCATGCATTTTGGTTGTATCTAATAAATCTCAGATACTGATGCTAGCTTGGGTCCTTTTCAATTACTTAAGAACAACATCATCTTCTTCATTCCTTCCTTTTGTCTCAACATCTTTACCTTTTTTAGCCTCTACTTCTTTTGCAGGAGCTCTTCCGTAGGGCTTGCTAGAGTGAGTATTTAGCAATTATTCTTCTTTAGGTTTAGACCAAGTATATTCTTCTTCCCTAGACTCTTATTCACCATCGTTGTCAGTTATACCCAAAAATTCATTCATAACATATATAGTCATTATCTCCTCATCCACAGCTGGTTTAGATTTGCTAAGCGGAGCTTCCTCTTTTGTGGTTTCTTCACCTATGTCTCGAAAAGAAGATAAGACAAAATTTTCATTCAATCTTTCCCCTATTGAAAGGTTACTGGAGGAGGTATCCTTCCAAACTTAGGCAAAGGGTTATTCTTTGTGCTAGGTTTTTCGGACTTGAGCAGCTTACCATTGTCAATAAGATCTTGAATCTCATTTTTTAACTTAATACATCTATCCATCCCATGTCCTTATGTCTGATCAAATTGACAAAAGGCTTTGGCATTAAAGTTTGGTGGTCAGGGATTCGGCAAAGGTTGAGGAGCCAAAGGTTGTAACAGCCCTTTCTTTTGCAGCTTGTTGAAAACCCAAGGCAAAGGTCTCCCTAGATCTAAAACCTACCTCCTATTTACTTGACCAATTATTGCATTATCATTCGCTACTTTTTGTGTACCCTAACTGCGGGATTGATAATTCCCTCTCTCACTTCTTCTTCTAAAAAAATGGTTCTTCTCTCTTTTCCATTCTTCTATCTATAAACCAACTTGGAGAAGATATTTGAAGTCTCTGATAAGAGTGTGAAACATCCGAGTGTGAGACATCCATTCATGCAGATTAGGTAAGACACCTCTTATTATCATCCTAATCTAATCAAACTCATCTGGCCTTTTCTTAAGAAGTGCAGCCTTATTCCTCTATCCCTTTACATAATCAATAAAGTTATCATTTTGCTTTTGCCTGATTGATTCTACCTCCATCAGACCTATAATGCTGGATAAAAGCTTTGTACAATAAGTTCTAGTTCTTTTGAGTACTTTCTTCTAAGGTGTTGAACCAGTTTTGCACAATATGATCTAATGAGAATATGAAATACCTCAGAGTTTGAGTCTTAGTAGCTCTGGCAGACTGCATGGCAGTGATATATTATTTGACATACAGATGGAGATTTTCAGTTCCATCGAACTTAGCGAAGGAAGGCATCTTAAACTTGTAAGAAACTTCTTTATCTTGCTCAAACAGCTTGTCCACCTCTGACACCTCTTCAGCCTTTAGCTTCTTTTCAAACTTCTCCAAATCACCAATCAACTTTTCCACATTAGCAGTTTCAGTTTTCTCTACAGCCTTCTTTTCTTTATTCTTTTCTTAAGGATCTTGAAAATATGTTTCCCAGTCATCATCATCTATCACTACCTTGTCTTCCTCAAAGGCTACCTCAGCTACCTTAGCATTTCCCTTATCCTTTTGCTTCTTGTTGCTGATACTTCAGTATTGTTATCTTCTAATAGTGAAAGAAACAGACTTTCTCACGGTATCAGTGTAACACTTTCATTTTCTGTATGCTCATACAATACATATAACCCATATACATACTGCACACATACAAATTATAAGAATGCATTGTTATAAAACATTTCGAACTACTTATATTCAATATTAAAATATTTATATAATTAACAAAAGGGAATCTTGATTTAACAAAATACAATTCTATAAAATACAATTTACTCAAACTTGTAATCTCAATGTACTTTTCTCTTTGTTACTTATATACATATGCTCAATTCACAAAATAGTAATTCTATACATGAATTCACCACCTTCTAAGTTGGTCTTAGAGCACCTCAAATCTCTGTGTGGTAGGAATCGATCATCATCTTTTGAATAGTAATCTATTAACCTATGCGTTTCACACAGCCGTGCTAATCTCGAAAGCTTAGTAGTACAAATCAAGAAATACAATGCTTGATACATTTAATTTAGAAACCACATTTACATACATTTTCATTTAACAACAACATCATCATATTCATTACAAAATCATCTTACCAGTCATTCACATGCACTAGGCCCATAAGAAAACCCATATAATATTCAAGTTTCAGAGTTATTGCTTTAGACTCATATTTGACACTCAATGTCTAGCCCGAAGACAATAATAGTGACGCCCAACATCTAGCTCGAAGGCAATATAATAGTGATGCCCAGCATCTGGCCCGAATGCAATAATAGTGATGCCCAATATCTAGCCCGAAGGCAATATCACCAAACACAATACTTTGGAAATTGATATTATATAAGGCTTCACACATTTCAATTCACATTTAACATTTCATTTCTCATGACACACTCTTGTCATGATTTTCACATTTCATCATTCTTTACCATTTCCCACATTGGTTACATATTTCTCATTTCATCATATTCATCGCTTTATTCATTTCACAATTCACATACGATACATTTATGACTCTCTACCTCATATTAATGCACATTTTGCATTTAACATACTTTGCACTATTATTACAATTAGCCATACTCAAATGGCTAAATCATGCCATAAACAATTCGTGTCAAATTCATATTTAAATTAAATAATTCATGAATATATATTTCAATATCATCATAGTGTGTTTTATTAATACAATTGATAAAACGTAACAAATATAATATGTACAATTATGTACTTACCTCTAATAGCCCATTTAACATCAAATTCATCAAATCTTCACTCCATTCTAATTCTTCACAACTTGATTCCTAATTGAGATATGGATACCCAAGTTATTGACAACATCAATATATATATATATATATATATATCTCAATTATACAACATAAATCCTCTCTTTTCCTTTTTAACTCACAATATTTTGATCAATACTCAATACTCTCGAGTTTCTCTTAAATCAAAACTATAATAAACTTCCAAATTAACAATAATCATAAAATCACCTCATTTTTATCATAATACTAAAGATTCAAAAATAATACAACTAATAACACAATATCTCAACATACAAAATAACCTTTTTTTCTTTTTCCTTCTTAGTCTTGATCCAGATCTCTTCTTGTTAATCACTTCTAGAGGGATCAATAGATCTTGTGTTTTTCTCACTTAATCATCTATAGTGGAAGAGAGAAATTTGAGAGAGAAAGTGAAAATAACCGATTGAATGACTTAGAACATTCTAGAACCATATATATATAAATGAAGGCCATGATCGTGGCACCCAAAAGCTATGCCTATGGGGGCACAGCTCAGCACCCTGAACCGCCTCAGTCAAACCATCGCCACGACCGTAGAACCCCATTCGTCACACCCGTGGGATCCAAACTACAACTACCATTCCAAAATCGATTTCCCAGACAATCCAATCTACAAAGCAACGACCGTGGACCCTCCATTGCCATGCCCGTGGAAAAGAAATCATCACTTCCAGGTCAAGATAAATCCTCAAACAGAACCAACATAAATGCCACGGCCGTAGCTCACCAATGTCGTGCCGATGGGTAACAAAATCACATTATTTCTTACTCAAAACATCAAGAAACCAAAAATTAAGATGTTACAATTCTCTCCCCCTTATATAATTTCATCCTCGAAATTATTTGATATGGTAGTAAACCATTTAAACCAAGATACAATCTTAAATATCATATGAAATCAATTATATCATCAATTCATCATTTCATCAAATTACATAATCTCTACTCTCCTCTTTGGAGTCATTCTCAATTACCTTTTCACAATTTCATAACTCATCATTATACTTTCTATTTTAATCAAACAATCATAATAGATTATCATATCATCACCCGAATTGTCATTAGACGACATTAGTTCATCTCCTTAGTATATATGCATAACACATTTGTTACACTCAAGATATTTTATCACTTCATTATCTTATAAATATACTCTCATAACCTTAAATTTAAAGGTTGGTGACTTATACCTTAACACTAACTATTCATTCATTACAGTCATTTCCAGATTTGTATCTCTATTCAACTATCTAATTCTTATATTTATAATTATATGTTCATAAAACCATAGGTTATAACAACTCCCAACTCCCAATTAACAAATCTTAACACAATAATTTAACTCATCTACACTGATTCCATTCTTTATATAGTTACCACACATTAATTCAATACAATTAGTATACAACAACAAAATCGTATTTCCATTATTAAGATTCATTCCCATAGGTTATTCATCAGCCCAACACATATATACACTCTGACCAAAAAATAGTCAACATCTTTCTTATTTAACCGCCCTTCTCTTAAATAATTTCCTTATTTCTTACACATATAATTCAATTTTTAAAATATCCTTTTCTTAGCATTAAATTCAATTTTTAAAATATCCTTTTCTTAGCATTAGCATTAACAAGATATCTTTAAACTTACTTTACTGATAATCAACTTCTTTCTTATATTACTATTTACCACTGACACACCTTAACTCACTTCATGTCTATACTCACATCAGAACATTGCATCATACATGTCATCACATATCTTTTTTCATATTCTTAATACAACTATACATATTGAATCTCAATAATTACTCGCAAACTTACCATATTCCAGATCAATTGATCTAACTCTCACAATATCAGCATCACAACCTTATTATATTCTAGTCAACCGTTGGCCTGTTTAAACTCATCATTCTATCTAAATCTCAATTCATGACCTAACTCTATTAGGTTAAACTTATTCTCAAATTCTAATTTTCTTCGAATCCATCACCACAAGTAATACTCATTTCAATTCCTGAAGCTAATGATTGTATGCAACCAATTTACGTCATTTCACATTATGTTTTTTTTTTCCATATTCACATTTCTTTTCCATTATCTTTCCACATTTTCATCTTATCACCACACTTTACAAAATTAATTTTCTTTCAAATTATTCAATTTACTCTTTTCTTTTCCATAACCTATAACAAGCTTATACCTTATATATGTATAATACATACACCCAATATATGTAAAATACACGTATATGGTATAAAAATATTACAAATCGGTTTCATAAAAATTTCTACTTTACCAAATTAAAATCTCAAATATTTTAAAAATGTATGTTTAAATAGTAATAAAATATTCTTTATTAATTATAGCTTCCAAAATAACCATTTTATATAAAAATTTCTGAAAAATTTTTCAGAGTTTTGACTGTAATTTAGACAATCCCAAAATTTAATAAATATAGCCTGCATAAAACAACACTCCCAATAATATCACATCACCATTTCACCAATACTTCACAATTTCTCCACATTTTCTCAAAATATTTATAAATATACATATTTATATCAAAACACATTTAGAATCTCACATTACACAATTTATCCCAAAATATTCTCTATAATTTACAATATATATATACTCCAAAAAAAATAACATAATATACATAAAATCAAAATGTGTTATAATATAAAATATATACATGCTTGCAGTGTGTCTGATCTCGATGCACCAAAATAAACTCTATAATCAACTCAAATCTATACTCGACCCGGTCTAGAAGAACTCTCCGACTCTACCGGATCGTCCCTGTCATCTGCGCGATGAATTACAATTGAGCTAAGCTAAAAGCCTAGCAATACAAACTCTGATAACAATAAAACCATAAACAATGCTAATGCATAATGCTTTTACATATCATGTCACAATGTATCATATCGTTTTATTTTAAACATATTTTTCAATCATTTTTACAATTCACTTAAACACAAATACAAGAATGGGCCCAAAGGATCTAATATGCCATTCAAATCCCAGAGTTACTATTTTGGTCTAAATTGACACCATGTGTTTAGCCTCGAAGACAAATCAAGTAATGCTCAAAAGCTAGCCACGAAGGCAAATCATATCACAGTTACACCAAGCGTCTATCCCCGAAGTCAAATCATATAATTGCTCAAAAGCTAGCCCCGAAGGCAAATATTGAGGATAATCTCATAGGCATACCGCCAAACACAGAACTCTGAAAATTGAATAACATACTAGGCATATAATTATTTCATATTTTCCTTAATCAATTTCTTTCACATTTTTTCATAATCAACTAGGCACATTGCCTCTTTTCACATTATCAATTAGGCACATTGCCTCATTTTCTCATTTTTCTCAATGTCATTTCATTTCAATTTATCACATTCCATCATATCTCAATATATCATCATATTGTCTCACATTTTACATTAAAACACATTACCCAAATATTTTGGATTATTGTTATATAATTCATATAAATCACACTTTACGCAATTTAGCCATCAACAATGGCTTTTTACAATGCCTTTAATGCATACATAACAAATCACATTATCCAAATACTTTTGGTCATTTTCACATAATGCTCATATTTCACATTTTATTCAGTTTAGCCATTAACACTGGCTTTTCACAATGCATGTGATGCATACATGACAAATCACATATCATACCACAATGTCCATGCTTGTTCACTGTATTAAGTAGCTTAACATATTCTTTAACCAAAATGTGTTAAGCCCAAATTCTTGCCAAAACATCCAATTAACCAAAAGTTTGTACTTACCTTAGAAAGCCACCAAAACCAAGCTTAAAAACATCCTCCAACCTTCTCTTCCAAGTTGCCCTTCAATATTTGGATTGGTCAAACTATTTCCTCTCAATGTCTATATCAAATGTGATCATAATAATCATTTAATATCACATTCTAAGGCATTTTCAACATCAAACATTAATTAAACACCATTCTAGATAAAATCTCAAAATGAAGCCTTACCTCGCTTTAACTTTAAAATCATATAAATTGGTGTTTTAAGTTTATGTATATCACTACAAACATATTTTAACATGTTGAAACCATTCACATTAATTAAATTCATGCCTTAGTACAAAATCCTAAAATGACATAACCTTCACCATTGAAGGTTTTTCATTCTAACCCATTCCAATTACCAATCCAAGCTTATTTCCATCCTTAATATCATTAAATAACATGCTTTAAATATTAAAATAAAAAAATTCACTATCTTTGAAAATTCACTTTTCCAAAACCTTAAATCAATACTACTTCATCCAAACTCTATCCAAAACCAACCAAATCCATCAATTGACTTTAGAATACTTATCTATGCATCAAAATAACACATTTAGAATTAAATTGTACAATTAAATTACATGAATTTAAAAGTCCAATTCTCCCATACTCTAAATTCTATCTCTTCACCAAACCTTACTCAAATTTAATCATTTCTTTAATCCAACCTTAAAATAATTGTTAACTATTCAAAACAACTTCATTCTTACCAAAATAGACAATTAAAACATACTACTTCAAAATTTTAAATCAAACATAATCTCAAATTTATGGAATTTCAAGAAAAAAGTTAGGAAACTTACTAATTATGGTAGAAAACTCCAAAACTTTAATTAAAACCTTGAAAATTCTTCAATTTTGGAAGCATGAAAGAAGAAAAATCTTTTCTTTGATTGGCTATGGAGTTCGGCCTTGAAGTAGAAGAAGAAGATGAAAAAAAATCAATTTTAATTCTCTTTCTTTCCACTTTAAAAAATAACCATTTATATATAATATTTTAATAAAATTTTAATTAATTATTTATTTATTTATTTAATAAAATCAATAATTTTTCTCTTCCATACAAATATAAATTAATTTTGAATTATTTAAATAATTTTTAATTTTCAAAATATATTTACAAAAATATCATTAAACTTTTAACTTTTGACTTTTAAAAGGTGACTTTTAGTTGACTTATATACTTTAAGTATGTTTCATATATATTTTCATATACCTCTCACTTTTTCATTTAAAATCTTTTTATTTTTTATTTAAATCATTTATTTAATTTAATTTTAATTTATTTTATTTAATATTCAGAAATTATAGACGTTACATAACCATTCACAATTCATTCATTTATTGTAACACCCTTATATATATATATATATATATAACGTAAACCTCATATACATCAAATACATATGTAGAACATAAGGATACTACAATAGTTACATTTAGAAACCCTCATTTGAATTTTAAAAATAATTTATAAATTATAAAAGAAAATTCTCTGAAAAAAATTTGCTTGAGTTTTATCTGTAATTTTAGTATTTTTCAAATATCAAATACTCAACCTGCAGTTTGAAAAACACTCCCAAAAATATTATTTACCCGTTTTCATTCTTCCAACCAATAATATCAAAAAATTTTGCAATCATATATATAATATATTTTAAATACTTATACAATACTTTTACAAAAATATAGTTACAAAATATATTTATAACATCTTACAATGTACATTTGTATATAAAATATTTCAATAAATTAAAATTTTAAATTTTAAATTAAAAAATATATATATATTAAAATTTGAGTTTGAAATTAAATTCCTTTAAATACTAAATTAAAAATATTTATGTTAAAATTTAAATTTCTTTAATTTCAAATTAAATTAAAAATTTTTATGTTAATTTTCATTTTTTATATTAATTAAATTTTTTTATTTATGAAATTAAAAATTTTCATGTTTTCTATTCAAATTAAATTTCATTATTTATTAAATAAAAATATTCATATTAATTTTTAACTTTCAAATTAAATTTCTTCATCTATCAAATTAAATCTTCATGCTAAAAAGGTCCCTATATTATATAATTTGATAATTATAAATTATTTATTTAAATTTATTAATATATATTAATTTTAATTTTATTTATAATTACAAAAAATCTATAATTAAATAATTATTTTTTAAAATTATCATAAGATTGGAAAAGGCAAAAATATTGGCAGTATTGGCAGGTTTTTTTCTGGCGTATAATAATTTAAAATAGCATCCTACGAGTAATTGAATATTAAAAGAATACAAAAAGAAAAAAAAAATCATTAATAAAGAAACGGAATACTAGGCAAACTCTATTTATTGATATTTGCTTAGACATCTATAGGTGTTTAATCACAAGATTCCAATCTGTAGAGTCCAGGCTTGGATCTTGGACCGATCCTTGTTATCCTCCCTGGACTCTTCACTGTTGCTTCTTACTTTTCTTGGTTTCTTTTTCCTTTTTTTTTTTTTTTATTTTATACTTTTTATATATGTATGCGAATCAGAGATTCTTGTTATAAATTTTGTATTTTCTGTTTATAAATACACAAAAGTTGATGAGGTTTTCACAGTGTTTACAGTATTCTTGAAATTAAATAAAATAGAATACCCATTTCATTTTTGTTTTTAAGTTTTTTTTTTTCACAGGGCAGTATGATTCATTGGTGATGCACAGAAAGGTATGAGTGGTGGGAGATAGTGAGCGACATATTAACTTGAATTTTAGAAGAAGAGGGTAGTGACGTGCAGGGCAGAGAGTGAGGAATATGGGGCAGGTGTCTTTGTCGCGAAGGCTGTGTTTCTCTTTGGCCTTTTCCTCTTTACTTTCTGTCTACTTCACAAAAATTTTCATTTTATTGTTTTGGTAATTGCTTAATTATTATAACCCATGACCATCTTCTTGACGCTAAGCTGACTGCAAATTTTTAGAGATAACGATGGCCCTTTCTTCATCTTATGCTACCTGAAAGGACCCATTGAAAGGTTCTGCTTCTTTTGGTTTCTCAGCTAGGAAATTAATTACCATTTCTTTTTATTGTCTTGTTATAGTCTGACATCTGGGCTTGCATCGTTTTGTTTTTGTATCATATTTGGCTTGTTTTGTTCCATGTTTGCACGGTTTTTGTTTGTTTGATGGTATTCGTGAATTGATCTGTTCCTCTGCCCAATGGTGCAAAAAAGATATCAAACTACTGTAATATTTGATTTATTGTACTGGATTGTATTTAATGTTTTATTTTTTATTTTTTGCTATGTGATTTATTCTTCTTTCTTTCTTTCTTTCATTCTTTCAGGGTCTTTGATTAGTCGTTATTTGTCCTAAGTGGGTTGAAATATTTGTTAGCTTCTGGAAAAGATGAGTGGAGCTGTGCTTGTTGCTGTTGCTGCGGCGGTTGGTAACTTATTGCAAGGATGGGATAATGCAACCATAGCAGGTGATTTTTCCACTTTTATGGATCTTTACTCCTTGTTTCTCTATGAAGGCCCCAAGTGTTTCTCTATATTTTTTTAACTATTTAAAGTTGCATTATTTATAGCCCTCAATCGAACGGTGTGAAAAAAAAAATTCATCCAGCTGACCCAATTGACTGGGATTAATACTTTGTTGTTGCTGCTGTTGTATTTAAAGTTGCATCATAAAGTAGTTCAGAAATTCATTTTGCTTGAATTGAGTCACATGTAGTTCTCTCTAAATTAAAGCATGTGTTTTTTTTTTGCTATTAATTCATAGATGTAAAGATCTATCTTTCTCTTGGCAGGAGCTGTTCTGTACATAAAAAGGGAATTTCACTTGGAAAGTGAACCAACTTTAGAAGGACTAATTCTGGCTATGTCACTTATGGGAGTTACTATGATAACTACTTGCTCTGGAGCTATATCAGACTGGCTAGGGCGCCGTCCTTTGTTAATAATTTCTTCTGTACTTTATTGTGTTAGTGGTATTGTGATGTTTTGGTCTCCAAATGTTTATGTTCTACTCTTAGCAAGGCTTTTGGATGGATTTGGCATTGGTTTGGCAGTCACTCTTGTTCCAGTCTATATATCTGAGACCGCACCACCTGAAATCAGGGGTTCATTGAATACTCTTCCTCAGTTCGTTGGATCTGGTGGCATGTTTCTGTCATACTGTATGGTATTTGGAATGTCTTTGATGAAGGCACCAAATTGGAGATTGATGCTTGGGGTTCTCTCTATTCCCTCTCTCATCTATTTGGCTTTGACTATATTTTACTTGCCTGAATCTCCGAGGTGGCTTGTGAGTAAAGGACGGATGCTTGATGCCAAGAAGATTTTGCAGAGGCTCCGTGGCAGGGAAGATGTATCTGGTTAGTTTTTTCCTGCTTTTGTCTTGGAAGGTTATATATTTTTTGTTTGGAATGTAAATTGTAATCTGCTTGGAGTTTTGATGTTTAGAAGTGATTTTTGCAGTATGCTTAATTAGAGGTTAGACGAGTAATTTGCATGATAGGAATTCATTTTTAGTTAATGTTCTCAAAAAAAGAACTCAGAAAGATTTAATTAGTCCTTTTAGTAAAGAAAGATATTGTCCATGAAAGAAAGATAAATAATAATTTTTTATATAGTGTAGACTAGGTATACAACTCAATTCAACTCAACAAAACCTTAATTCCAAGTCAATTTGGTTCGGCTATATGAATTCTTCTTTTCCACTCAATACGATTTAGGGTTATCTCTTATGATATATGTAATATCATAAGATCATTTTGGACCACCTTTGATCAAGTCAGTTTAGGTCTACCTCTGTCTCTCTTAGCTATATTTATTCTAACTTGTTTGGTTTTTCTAACCGGCGCATCACTAGGTCTTCATTTCACATGGCCAAACCATCTCAATCTATGCTCTCTTATCTTATCCTCAATAGGTGCTACCCCTACTTTTTCTCCAATGCACTCATTGCGGATTCTATCTATCCTGGTATGACCACACGTCCATCTTATAATTCTCATTCCCTCAATATGCATTTTACTCATGTGTTGTTTTTTTACTGCCTAACACTCACTATCATACATCATCGCAGGCCGTTTTGCAGTGCGGTAAAACTTTCTTTTTAATTTAATTGGCATCTTTCGATCACATAGAACTCCTGTAGCACCCCTCCACTCCATACAATCAGCTTTAATCCTATGATTTACATCTTCTTCACAACCCCCATCTTCTTGAAGAATAAAGGCAAGGTATTTAAATTAAGTACTATGAGGTACTGCTATTCCGTCTAAAATAATTTTGCCTCTTTCTCTATTCTCGCTATTAAATCTACAATCCATATACTCAGTCTTAGTCCTATTTAGCTTAAAACATATAGATTCCAAAGTGCTTCTCCATAACTCCAATTTTTGACTTACCCCTACTTGAGTCTCATCTATTAATACAATATCATCCGCAAACATTATACACCAAGAGATGTCATCCTGTATATATCTTGTTAGCTCATACATGACCAAGGCGAAAAGATAAGGGCTCAAAGCTGAACCTTGGTGTAATCCAATAGAAACGGGAAAATCCTTAGTATCCCTTCCCACAGTGCGGACACCGGTGATGGTTCCCTCATACATATCCTTCAAGACTTGGATATATCGTATAGATATTCCCCTGCGCTATATGATCCACTATAAAACTTTTCTAGGGACTCTATCATACGCCTTTTCCAAGTCAATAAAAATCATATGTAAGTCATTCTTTATCTCTCTATACTTTACCATCAAATCTCTTATAAGAAAAATAGCTTCCATAGTTGATCGACCAAGCATAAAGTCAAACTGATTTGAGGAGATACAAGTATCTAACCGCAAACGGTGTTCCATAACTCTCTCCTACAATTTCACAGTGTGGCTCATAAGCTTTATACCTCTATAATTTGAGCAATTCTTAATATCTCATTTATTCTTAAAAATAGGTATCAAATTACATTGTCTCCATTCATTAAGTATTTTTTTTGTACTTAAGATCTTATTGAACAAAGATGTCACCCATGCAACTCTTGTATCTCCCAAGCATTGTCAAACCTCAATAGGTATCTCATTTGGTCCACAGGTTTTACCAACTTTCATCCTCTTCAAAGCTTTTTTTACTTTCGAAAACCTAATCCATCTAGTGTATTTCACTTTTTTCTCCGACCTAACGTCTAAACCCTCAATGTTATCACTATAGTTACCATTAAGAAGTTCCTCAAAAGAGTTTCTCCATCGTTCCTTAATATTCTCTTCTTGAATCATAACCTTATTCTCTTTATCTTTAATGCACTTAACTTGGTTTAAATCACGACATTTCTTTTTTCTTATCTTAGCCAATTTATAGATAGTTTTTTTCCCTTCTTTTGTTCCAAGTTTTTCATACAAACTCTCTAAAGATTGTGCTCTTGCTTGACTAACTGTTTTTTTAATATCTTTTTTTGCTTGTTTGTACTGCTTAAAAGCATCATTGTTATTATACTTTGGCAAACTCTTATACCATTCCCTTTTACTTCTTACCGCTTTTTGCACTTTCTCATTCCATCGCCAAGACTCTTTCGAGGGATGTTCACACCCTTTAGATTCTTCAAGAATCTTTCTAACTACTCCTTTAATTGTTGTAGACATGCATATCCACATATCATTTGATGACATACTCACATATCCTTCCCACCCTCCAGCTTTGACCAACTCATCCTTGAACAACAATTGTTTTTCACCTTTTAAAGTCCACCACCTAATCTTAGGAATATTGTTCCTCCTCGGCCTACTAGCCAACCTTTTAAACTTGATATCCAAAACTACTAACCTATGTTGAGTGGTCAAAGCCTCACTTGGAATAATCTTACAATCCTTGCATCGAGTTCGATTGACTTTTCTTGTGAGTATGAAGTCAATCTGACTTCTATTTTGTCCACTTTTAAAGGTCACTAGATGTGATTCCCTTTTTATAAAATATGTGTTTGCCATAATCAATCCATAGGCTAAAGCAAAATCAAGGATACTCTTACCTTCATTTCTAATTCCAAAATCATACCCTCCATGTATCTCCTTAAAACCTACTCTGTCTTTTCCTACATGTCCATTTAAGTCTCCTCCTATAAAACTATTTTCATCATTTGGAATCCCTCGCATAAGTTCATCCATATCATACCAAAATTTTTGCTTGCTCTCCTCATCCAATCCAACTTGAGGGGCATATGCACTAATAATTTGTATCAAATATATAGTGTAGACTAGGTATCAAATATAATAATTTCTATTAAAAGCTTCTTGCTAGATGATTTAGTTGTAAAATCTAAAAGCTTGTTTTTTTAATGTGCTATGCTTTTTTTTTTTTTTCTAATAATTGTTTCTTTGTCCATCACCAAAGCATTTTGGTATATTTGGGAATCTAATTGCATTTAAATCCTCATCTCTTTGACACAAAAGACTGCATTTTTTTGCTCTAGTTGATAATGAGTAGCTCTTAGAATCTTTGGTCATATGGACAGTAGGTATGGTTTCTATCTCCATTTACTTGATGATGGATTCATGAAATTCTTGTGAAATACAAAGCATTTGTTAAATTACTATAGCATTGAATGGAGAACAGTTATCCATGTAGTTGATCCCAACCGATTTTGATGCAGAACCCATGGATCAAATATTACATCTAGAACCCCATATATACATATAACATAGAATCTTAGAACTCAAAAATAAATCCTTCCTACCAAACCCACAACTAAGCTGTAATTGAGAACTTGAGTGATTGGGATGAAGTAAATGAATTGATTTAAAACGCCACAAGTCAAACTTGATAAGTTAGAACCAATTTTTCATGCAACTAGAATAAGAAGAAAACCTCTCAAACTTGAAAACACATAAATTACAATCAACATAATCTGAAAATTCATATCAGCCCCTTTAGTCCTTTCCACCCCTCTCTATATAGCTGGAAATGAAAAATTAATGGCTTAGAAATTTAGGCTCACATGTATCTAGTCACACTAGCATTAATTATTCATCCACATCAATATTATATTCTAACTTAGGGCTCATAATTCTAATAATATGCTTTTTGGTGTTGGTTCACATGTGTCTAGTCACACCAGCACTAAACCACATCAATATTATATTGTAAATTCGTGCTAATGCCCATCAACATATTTATAGGCAGATTCTTCATGCTTTTTGGTGAGTTTCTGACTTCCCCTTCATGATTTTTCATATTTAGTACAAGTTGGTCTCCCTCTTCATTAATCCACCTTTGAATGAAGTGTTGAAACATTTGCTGGAGTTTTTTTTATTGTGATCTTATGATTGGTCCACTTGGCATAATAATATTATCAACATATTTGTTGTATTGTGTAGATTCATCAAGCTTGCTTATAGTTTCCTCATCAGATTTGGAGCCATGGCTTTAGTTTTGCAACTCGATTGATGTTCACTATACCATAGTCTAATATTTGAATGCCTTGATGGAGGCTTTCAAAAATTTTTTAGGATTTGCTTGACCAGGAAACTTTTTGTGGTATGTTCCGAAAAATCTTTTCTACTATAGTCATGCTTTTAAATAACTATCACAATACTTTTACTGCAGTTATAGCCTTTCTTTTTAAATGTTTAATCACTTGCGGTCTTTCAAGGGTGGCAAAACTTGGAAGAGCATGTGCCAGAACTATTAAATTGCTGGCCTGACTTGCTTTATTCATAAAAAAAAATTGTTGGATAAAGTATATTCCATTTTTGCAATTTGGTAGTTTTAGCAATTGCACTTCCAATATGTGTATATAATTGAGAAAAAAAGGGTGAAAAGATTTCTGCAATTACAAATTGGGCCAAAGGATTGGATTTTTTTGGGTCATTGATCCTTATTTTTTGTCCTTTTCCATTGCTTGCAGTGGGCAATTTTTTTTATCTTATTTTATTTTTTGTTATATTCACAGTAACTCTGACCATTATGTCTTTGGAAAATATGGGAAAGTACTTGCTTCTTACTGGTTTGATATTGATGACAATTTGATAATAAAGAAGCATCATCATGTGGGTCATACTGATCTTGTTCATATGAACAGGTGAGATGGCCTTATTGGTTGAAGGACTTGGAGTTGGGGGTGAAACATCATTGGAGGAATACATTATTGGCCCAGCCGATGATGTCATCGATGACCAAGATATATCTGCAGATAAAGATCAAATCAAGTTATATGGGCCTGAAGATCTCAGCTGGGTCGCCAAACCTGTCACTGGGCGGAGCACTACTGGTCTTGTATCTCGGCGTGGAAGCATGGCAAACCAAAGTGTGCCTCTCATGGATCCTCTCGTCACCCTATTTGGTAGTGTGCATGAAAAGTTCCCTGAGACAGGAAGCATGAGAAGCATGCTTTTTCCACACTTTGGCAGCATGTTCAGTGTGGGAGGTAATCAACCCAGAAATGAAGAGTGGGATGAGGAAAGCCAAATTAGAGAGGGTGAGGATTATCCTTCTGATGCTGGTGGTGGTGATTCGGATGACAATTTACAGAGTCCATTAATCTCACGTCAGACGACAAGCTTGGACAAAGACTTGGTCCCACCTGGCCATGGAAGTCTTTCAAGCATGAGGCCTGGCAGTGCGATGCAAGGAAATGCTGGAGAGCCTGTTGGTAGCACTGGCATTGGTGGTGGTTGGCTGTTAGCATGGAAATGGTCCGAGAGAGAAGGCCAAGATGGAAAGAAGGAAGGAGGTTTTAAAAGAATTTATTTGCATCAAGAGGGTATCCCTGGTTCTCGACGTGGATCTTTTGCTTCTCTGCATGGTGGTGATGCCCCTCCTGAGGGTGAATTAATCCAGGCTGCTGCTTTGGTTAGCCAACCAGCTCTGTATTCCAAGGAGCTTCTGAATCAACATCCCATTGGACCAGCTATGGTTCACCCATCTGAAACTGCAGCTAAAGGGCCTAGGTGGAGTGAGTTGTTTGAACCAGGAGTCAAGCATGCATTAGCTGTTGGGGTGGGAATTCAAATACTTCAGCAGGTAACACATAGAAACCCAATCTGCTTGGTTTTTCTCTTGGTTTTTCTCTGATAGAGTTAACATAATGTTTGTTTGCTGATATTTTTCATAATATATTGTGGATTCATTTCTTGTCCTCCTCCATATTTTGTCAATAAATAGTTCCTTTCTAGTTCCTTGTTATGAATTCTTTTTCCCATTTAGGAGTGTTGAATAAGACATGGGTTGGCTAAACAGATGCTCTAGGAACCGTTTTGTAATCTCGTTATGTTGGTGTTGGGGATCCGATAGCCTTAATTGTCTTGTTTCTTTTCAAGGTTGTTGAGGACTTGATGGATATTACTTATGCATGTTGACAATTTGAACATAACTATAATAGCATATGCTTGTGGTGATAAGGTGCAATTTTATGTAGATTTTAGGGAAGGTTTCTAGGTTTTCTAGGTAAAATGTTGAGAAGTTCGAAGTGTCATCTTGCTGTTCACTATAGTATTTTATATATCTTTCAATGACAGAGCCACAATGGGGCTTCCCTTAGGCTTCCATGGAAATTTTGTATTTATATGGCTTGCTTCCACTAAATTCTATGTGCTTCTTCCTTTAAATTGTATTATATAGTTTTAATTACTTTGTATTTTATTTGCCCCTACTATGTAATTAGTATGTCCTTATAATTATATTTAATTTGATATTAAAATTAATGAACTTAACTATTATTGGATTATATGTAAAATTGGGCACTAAATTTCTTTCGTTTATTTTTCTTTTAATTTTCTTGATGCAGCTGTTAGAAAGACTGAATAAGTCAAGGTAAATATACTAAGAGAGGTAAGAGTATGCCTAAACTAAATTAGAAAAAAGTGGTTCAGAATGACTTTATGGCCCTACATCTTTCTGAGGATGTAGTCCATAATCACTTTGTGTGAAAAGAATCTATTTAGCTAATCTCAATTAACTTAGGATTCAGGCTTTGTTGAGTTGAGTTGATTTTCTTTTAATTTTCTTATAAGGCATAGTCAACATAATGGTTTTAATGTACTTTTACATATTCTCTCTTTTAGCAGAAAGAAAAAAATATCTTTTTTAATATGAAAATAACGTTATTCGTATTTACCTTCGTTCTTGCATATAAATATAATATAGATGTCTTTAAATGTGTGTATATATACTTCGCCGCCACTTCTACCACTATATATTCCTAACATTGTCTTAGAACAGAAGGTCATTTGTCATTCAATTTTTCTTTTTAATGGATTGTGAAATGAAGATCTAATAGCGCGTCTGTCAAAAAGACCAAATATATTAAGGTAGATATCGTTAAGAGGGATGGGGGTAGACTTAAATTAACATGAGAAAAAATGGTTCAAAATGACCTTATGGTCCTACATCTCTGCAAAGATGTAGTCCATAAGCGCCGAGTGAAAAAAAAAAGAATCTATATAACCAATCTCAATTAACTTGGAATTAAAACTTAGTTTAGTTGAGTTGAATTGAGTTGCGTTGACATTTATGCGGCATATTATCTGCTGTATAAGCTTATCTCAAAGTATCCATAACATGTTAGTCCTTGCATATGTTATCTTTGTTCTTTTTCATAGAGCTTTTTTCTAAGCTTTAACAATAGAATCAAATTTAAAGTGGCTGATAAAAACTCTTAAAATATAATTTACCATCTCTAAAGCTGGTATATATTCAAGTTAGGATATATTTCATTTTTTGCTTGATGGTATTAGTGTTTCAAGATTCTGTTTTACTTGCATTACTTCTTAAGAACCTATACACATGCATGCAGTTCTCTGGCGTAAATGGGGTTCTCTACTACACTCTTCAAATTCTCGAGCAGGCAGGTGTTGGAGTTCTTCTTTCAAACATGGGAATTAGTGCAGCTTCTGCTTCTCTGCTTATTAGTGCAATTACAACATTGTTAATGCTTCCTTGTATAGCTGTTGCCATGAGGCTCATGGATATCTCTGGAAGAAGGTACTTCCAACTCCTCTTTTTTTTTTCCCCTTATCTTTATTTATTATTAACTTTCCTTTAAATGCAGAACAACATTGTGATTAATGCAAATTAAATATATACTTTTTACAAGGCAATTTATTTTTTTTTGGGTTCTTGTCTTGTCCAAATTATAGCATGTGGTTGAAAATCAAATGGACCTACAACGAGATCCAAACTTGGGACCATAATACTAAACTTTTGTGCCACTTTGCACACTCTTTGGGAAAACTTGGTTTGCAAACATTACATAACTATGTAATAAATGATGACTTGTTTTAGGTAGTCTAGCTAGCAAGATCTTCAAACATTGATAAGCAGGAACCTTGATTAAAATAGCACTGTAAGAAAAAAATGGCATTTCATCTTATTTCATACACGTGCATGTAAACACTACACATTCTTACACTTGCACTATAACCAAATAAAATTTTCATATATAATTTTACAATTGAAAACATGCCCAAGAATTTCTTCTTTTTGCTAATACTCTACATAAATTTGGTAATACCTATTTATAGAAAAAAAAAATAATTTTACTGATATAGAATGAAATTAATTTATTACTATAACTCACTGATAATTTTATGTTTTTAAAATTAAAACAACCGACAAGAAAGTTTTGAGTCTAATCATTTTCTGTATTGTATGTCGTGACTATGCAGCGGTAAATACTGTCGCCGTGTGACCTGAGGTCACGGATTCGAGTCGTGGAAACGGCCTCTTGCAATTAATTGCAAGGGAAGGCCGCGTATAAAGACCCAATGGGTCCGACCCTTCCCCGGACCCCGCTCATTGCGGGAGCATTCATGCACCGGACTGCCCTTTATGTCGTGACTATGCATGTGTATTATTGCATACAAATGCATCCGCTCACATAAATGTGCTTGCATGCATATGGGTGTGCATGTGGTGTATTGGGATTAATCTTAGGCGAACTGAGGCCTCTTTGCCTGTAGAATGTTTATAATGGAGCTATTTCTATGGCTAAAATGGAATCCACTGTACCTGGTAATTGATTAGCTTCAAACCTTTTTCCCCTGCTATCTTGCCTTGAAGTATTCAAGATCTTGAAAGAAGCAGCCGTAGAACTGCTAGTGATCAAGCAATAGAAATCATCAGTTCTCCTAAATTAATATTACAAAAGTTTGGAATCAAATTGGGGTCCGCGGTGGATTTTGCATTGATTATGTATCCTTGTTTCATTTCTGATGTAATTCTTAAACCATTTGTATTGTTTGCAGGAGTTTGTTACTTGGCACAATCCCAGTCTTGATAGTCTCTCTCCTTGTTCTCGTCATTGGAAGCTCAGTCAATCTAGGCAGTACTGTGAATGCATCTATCTCAACTGCTAGTGTTATAGTCTATTTCTGTTTCTTTGTCATGGGATTCGGGCCAGTTCCTAATATACTTTGTTCAGAGATCTTCCCTACTCATGTTCGTGGCCTCTGCATCGCCATATGTGCCCTTACATTTTGGATCGGTGACAATATCGTGACTTATTCACTGCCAGTTATGCTAAAAAATATTGGTCTTGCCGGTGTCTTCGGGTTGTATGCATCATATCATTGGCATTTGTCTACTTGAAAATTCCAGAAACCAAAGGCATGCCTCTTGAAGTAATTACTGAGTTCTTTGTTGGTGCAAAGCAGATTGCAGCTGCCAAGAATGACCGACTTTGATTACCCTCTGATGCAAAGTTTTGACCTTTTTTTTTCAGTTTGTTGTTTCAAATGGATTTTCTTTTAGGCAGGAATCTATATTTTTGTAGAAAGAAAATATGTGTATATTTTTCCATTGTTGGTTTTGGTTTTATAGAACCTTAAAATTTCATTTGTGATTGAAATTGTTGGAGGAATCTAATGTCTGGTTAAACATTATTAATGTTGTAATTTTCAAATTGAAAGAGAAAAGAGGAAGGGGCTGGGAGAGTTTCATTTGATTCTAGCTAATAGCTAAATTTTATTCCTTGCCATTTTTGTTTGTCAATTTAACACCAATTCAGTATATAATTGAAATTGATGCGCAAGTTCTGAATTTATAGAAATGTTATGATCAATAATGCTAATATTTAAAACTGAAAAATTGATAATGTGAATATCTCAAATTACAAAGTTTATTAGTTGTATATGATGACTCTTTTATCCCCAGCTTGAAGCTTGAAATCCTAAGAACTGGAACAATACGAAACACCCTGCTTCAAGCTGGGTTTTTTTTTTACCTTCTCACGTCAAAATCTATAGCCACAATATCTGAGGTGCTTTGAAACATGATTTGCAAAGTCTCTCTTTATATGGGGTATGGTCATTTCTTTCTACAAATGCTTTTCTTTTCAAGCTCATCTGCATATTTGTTTGGCCATTGTATTTTTGTTATCTTGGCCTTTATTTATAGGGAGATGATTTTATGGTTTGTAGTGCCGTATTATTTGGCGAAGATTATCAAGCTTTTTGTTGTTTTTTTGTACTCCTATTTCTGTTTAATGAAAAAATATGATGGACTCTAATATGATTGACTCTTTATGTGTGACAGGCAAGTTAAGCTTTCATGAGGAAATGCGTGGGCTATGTCCCATAAACCCTAAAGTACCCTAAACCAATTTTGAAACCAAAAACAAAAAGTTGCAAAAATTAAAAAACTGACAAACTGACACAAATATGTCAACTTTAAAAAATATTTACAAAAAGAAAAAAAAAAGAATAAATGAATAAGCTCTCAAGACAACAAAATATGCAGGTTTTAACGGAGACATTGACGATAACTTCATCTTAATCTTCTTTTTTAATAAATCTTCATCTTCATTTTCAGCTGTTTAA
Organism: Garcia nutans; assembly: GCA_947685225.1. Taxonomy (NCBI): domain Eukaryota; kingdom Viridiplantae; phylum Streptophyta; class Magnoliopsida; order Malpighiales; family Euphorbiaceae; genus Garcia; species Garcia nutans. The sequence goes on along the minus strand of CANTUV010000003.1, from coordinate 4,170,030 downwards.
TCACCATCTTCTTCATCAATAAATCTTTCATTTTCTTCTTCGATAAATCAGTACAAAAAAATAAAATTATCAATGAAAACTAATTTCATATTCATCAAATGAAACTCAGAAAACATTAAATAAAAAGAAATTAACAGCAAAAATTCGCAGAAACAAGATCATAGATCTAGAACTTTCTTTAAAACATCAGCAACAAGAAAACGTAAATAATCAATAAAACCAACTTCAAATTCAAATTTAATATCAACATAAATTAAAAAAGAAGAAATTAATATCAAAAAAATAAAAAGTCATATCACATATAAAAAAAATAGATCTACACTTTTCTTCAAAATAGATATAAATATTGTGTGTATATTAAATAAATAAGCATCGAAAAAGTGTAGATGTTATGTTAAATAAAAAAGAAAAAAAAATTACTTAAAGTTTAACAATAGTTTTAATATATTTTAAGTATTGAGTATGTGTCATACTCTTATATCTAATATACATAAAATACATACATAGAATACAAGAGTAGTAAAATAGGTAAATCTGTAGAAGAACTCACATTAAAATACTAATTAAATAAAAATGAAAGCTAATTCAAAAATTTGAATTATATATATAGCATATAAATAAGATTAATAAAAAATCTCAATTAAATTACATAAAAATTTCTAAGAAAAATTAGCCAGAGTTTCATTTATAAAATTATTACTGCCAAATTTTCAAAGTTTAAAATTATGTAGAAAAAATACACTTTTAAAATTTAATTTTCACAAACTCTACAACTACTTCAATTTAACTGATTCAAAGCAATACAACATCAACCAAATAGTATTACACAAAATAATATTTATATAATTTTTATGTAAACATAATATTTACAAAATCTTAATTAGTTTATCAAATATAAAATAGTTGTAATTGCAAAATCATAATATATTGAATGTAAAAATTATGCATGATATGCAACATCAGTAAAAATGATTTTGTGGCAAAATCTTTAAACTTTTATAATTACCTTAACCCTAAGTTTTCTCAAACTTATCAGGGTTCATTCTATTTGTAACTTATCTAATGCGCGATAAAATTTAATCGAGCTAAGTTATACAACTTAGTGGCACTTACTTTAAAAATAAATAATTAAATTAATAAATAATCTGATAAATTGGAATCTTCAATTCATAACACTTCAAACATAAATCCTTTGATAAATGAAATAATCATAATTTAAAAAAGATTCCATAAATCTCAACCATAATTTAAACAAATGCATATTTTTAACATTTCAAACTTCAATACACTTAAATTATGCCTTACACAAATGTCAAAGTTTTGATAATATTGAATAGATCCATCTCGATCCTTAAATCTCGACACTAAAGATAAAGTGCCACAATACCAAAGTATCTCACTCGAACGCATATAAATTTCATATCACAAGTCTCCTAATATTTTAGTGTCTTGAAGTCGTAAGACCACGATACCGTAGTATCTCACCCATAGACGTAAATATAATAATCACGTTATAACTCATCTATATTTATTGGTATGCCAACTCGATAATATCAAACTCAATATTACAAATAAAAAACATGTGTAGGAAAATAAAACACAATAATATTTCCATCAATTTTCATCAATATATATAATTTTCATAATATTTTCATCAATTTTTTTCTCAAAAATCATCTCAAATCCTCATTTTCATATTTTTTTTTTCATAATTTATCAAAACTCACATAATCAAGATATATATATATATATAATTTTCATAAGTCATTTGATAAATAATTTAATAATGGGATTGAAATTTAACATTCATATAATTAACTAAACTTAATCGTCCTTTTGAAATACGTTATCCATCTTATAAATTATAAATTCTATAATGTAATATTTTTCTTTAATTAATTAAAACAAATCTCGCTTTATACTTTATATTAAAATTCATAAAATTATATTTTAAATTTCACAAATAATTAAGTAATAATTTAAAAATAATATCAAAATATTTATATCATAATTCATAAAATTTAACATAAATTTCTCAAATATATTCAAGTAATAATTTAAAAATAATACCAAAGCAAGTTTATGTTAAAAATATAACAACTTAAATTAAATATTTCAAAAGTACAAGCCTCAGTTAGCTTCAAAATCAATCAAATTTCACTTTCCAAACTTCAATTTCAAAGAAATAGAACTACTTGAACCAAATTGGCCAAAATACTCTTAAACCAATAAAAAGTTTAATCTTTCAATTAAACACATATTCATATTCAAAATACTCAAATTAACTCTTTATTATACTAATCCTAACCAAACCCATCAAAAACTCTAAATCCAAAAGTTTCATAAACCATAATTTCTTGATTCAAACTCAATTCAACCAATTAATCATAAATTCATCATATAAATATCATATACTTTTCATTACCCAAACTATTTCCCAACTACAACATCTCTCTCTATATAAATAACTTTTCTCCTAGATTTCTAAATTTACATAATCTGAAACTCTTAAAATCAAACTTAAAAAAATATACCTTACTTGAATCTTCAATTTCCCTTTAAAATCCACTTAAAATCCTTGCTTTTTGGTAAAAATTTGAGTTATTAACTAAGAATTTTCTTTCTTTATTTTTTTTTTGAGATGAGAAGAAGAAGACGACGAATGAAGGAGGAGACGAAGACTTTCTTCTTTCTTTTTCTTTGCTTTCATCCTTAACATCTTTTTTCATCATCATCATCATCATCATCATCATCATCATCATTATTATTATTATATGAAATTTGTAGTAGATGTTATAGTATGTATTGAAATCTAAAACATAAGAAAAATAAATAACTGAAGAATGTGTAAAATTATTGTATGTATGTTGTATAGATGCCGCTAAGATCTTGCATAGATGTTGCTAGTATGTTGAGTTACAACATAGAAGTTGCAAATGTGTTGAATTACAACATTTATATATTATTAATTAACTCATAAATATTGTATAGATATTGCATATAAATTATATTTAAGTCTTTATATGCTCTTAAATATAGTGTAAATAGCATGTAGATGTCATATGATCTTTATATGTTCTTAATTATAGTATAGATATTGTATAGGTGCTATGTAGTTATTGTGTAAGTATTATATTCTAGCATTTTAATATTCTTAACTGTAGTACAAATAGCACATAGATATATATATATATTGAATTTGTAATTTTTATATGCTCTTAAATATAGTATATATAATCTTAATTATAGTATAGATATTATGTAGATGTTGCGTATAAATTATATTCTAACCATTATATGCTTTTAATTAACATATGGATGTATAGATGTTACACATATATTGTATAAATATTATATTTCATATACAACCTTTATACATCATAAAAAATACAAACAAAAATTTAAAAAGAAATAAATAAAATTTGAAAGAAAGAGGATATATTGATTCGGGAAATACAAATTGAGAAAAAAATAAAAAAAATTTACATAGAAAAGAAATCATTTTATTTAACATGTAAAATACATTACAGTTCAAGAACAAAAAAAAAAAACTCTAACATTAAAATTGAAGAACAATAAAATCAAACACAAACTAATCAGAAAAAATCAATCTAATAAACCATAAATATCTTCTTTATTACAGAAAACAATAATCGCAGATCTTGATAAAGAATATGAATATTGATGAAGAATTTTTGTGGAATTTGCCCATTGATACCATGGATGAATAAAAGCTTGGGGGTTTTATAGCATCTTTATAAGATTTAAAGAATGCGTTGATAAAAATTGATGAATGCAAATGTATATAACTACCGTGATGGAAATGTGAAGATTTTTCAATGAAATAAAAAATCTAGCAGAGAAAAAGTGAAAAAAGAACAACAACGATAAAAAAAAAAATGAATAGCAAATGTTTATAGGGGGTAACTCATTTAATTTCCTCAACTAAAAAACTAAATTTAAACTAAAAATGGTCAGAAAGCAGCCTAATGGAATGATTTAAGAGATTCAAATTATCTCATTCAAAGTTGGTGATGGATTGTTGTAGAGCATCAAAGTAAATATATTTGGATTTTTGACAAAAATATAATAAAAATACAAATAATTCCAAATTTATCATGTTTATAAATTATTTATCAAAATACCGAAATTTATAAAATATTTACTAAAATATTAGATTTTTGTTAGTTTATAATAAGTTTACAATAGTTTATTATGAGTTTATAAATTTTATATAGTTTATAATGAGTTTATTATTGATTTGTTATTAGTTTATAATAAAATGACTAAAATATTTCTGGTAAAAAAGTAAAAATTAAAAAAAAAATGGTGCAGAGTGTCATTTTTTAATATATTTTGGGCTTTTGACAAAAATATAAGAAAAATTAAAAATAATTTTAAATTTACCATATTTATAAAATATTTATCAAAATACCATAATTTATAAAATATTTACCAAAATACCAAATTTTTATTTGTTTACAAATAATTTACAAACAGTTTATAATGAGTTTATTATAAGTTTATTATGAGTTTATAATGAGTTTATAAATTTTACACAGTTTATAATGAGTTTATTATAAGCTTATAATAAAATGAATAAAATATCATTAGTAATAAAATAAAAATTTTTAAGAATACAGTAGAAAGTGTTATTTTTTCATATATTTTCTTATGTGATGGGCCTTTTGATTCATCAATTATGAAAAGTTATGATCATTATGCATGGGCTGTACAATTAATGCTTTCTTTGGGCTTTGTCGCTCCAAACAATCTATGAACTTGTTTTTATTATGGCAAAATATTAAGAGAAAATTGCATGACTAATCTAAAACGATCTTTCTAATTTCATAAATACTAAAAGAAAAGAAAAGTTCATAGATTTAGGAAACAACCTTCCAAAATAATAAAACTATGTCACTTTTAATGGACCCATTAACTTTAAGTTTTCACATTCCATCGAAATTCTTTTCATAATTTTCATCTCTCACCTTCAAAAATCAATGCAAAAACAATTATCATCAACAAAAAATAACTTTATATTTAAAATCGAAAATCAATATAAATTAAACAATAAAAAAATCAACACTTGAAAGCTAGAAAAAACCATATTAGAGATTTACACTTTCCTTCAAAACAGATCAATAGAAAGAAAAAAAAAACACAAATCGTCAATAACAAATAATTTCAAATTTAAAATCAAAGATAAATATAGATTAAATAAGAAGAAATGAGACGTTACAAAAAAAAAAAAAAGGTAAATCTTTATTGTCTTTTCAAGTTAATCTCCACCTTCCTTTAAAATAGATCTATATGTTCCTTTAAAACAAATCAACAACAAAATAAATCTATGAAAATAGATATGCACTTGCTGCTATGATATATGTTCTTTTCCTTCAAAATAAAAATTCATAATAATTAATGTTCAATTATTTTATATAAAAAGTGTATATGACATGTAGATTTTTATAATCAAACAATAAAAAGTGCACTTGTTTTTAATATTGAATATTATGCGAACTCCAAGATACATAAAATAAACTTACCAATTACAATGTACAATTATACAATATAAATAATATATATAAAGTATAAAGATTGTGTATACGTTAAACAAAACACATAAAAATAAGTATTTAAATTTTAATAATAGTGTTAATATATTTTACATGTTAGGTACGTGTTAAAATCCAAATCATAAGACATAATTACTGAAAAAGATGTAAAATTATATAATATAAATAGTATATATATTATAGAGATATTTTGTGTATGATGAATAAAAATACATAAAAATAAATAAATTTTCTATTATATTATTATGGTGTATATTTGATATTTTTAAACTATTTATGTTAAAAAAATATGTTATTTACAAGAACTTTAATTTTTTTTATATGGATATTACGTGGATGTTGCACTTATATTGAGTTCTACCCCTTATATATTCCTAATTAACACATACATGTTATATAGATATTGTATATATATATATATATATATATATATTATTTTTTTAGTATTTATATGTTCTTAATTATAGTGTATCATGTAGATATCGTGCAAATGTTGCATATTATAGACTCTTAATTTTGGCCCTAAGTTTACGGTCTTAATTAAAAAAATGTCAAAATAAATTTGATTCGACTTTAAAAGATGTAAACCTAGTATACAACTTTTAAATAAGACGGTCGGGTTTTAGAAGGCATAAATTCAAGTTAAAAAATCCTAAATTAAAATTGTTCGGCCCAAATTAGAACTTTTTAGTCTAGAAATAAAAAAAATATAAGAATAATTTGTGTCGAGGCAGACCAAGACGACATGAGCATGCCTCATGTCGATCTGGCAGCCCAGATCGACGTGTGGTTAGACTCATGTCGATCTGGTTGTCCAAATCGACATGGTTTTAAATTATTTTTAGGATTTTTTGGCCGGTGGGGCTTCTTAATTAGCTTAGAATTCGTCTAAAAGACAAATTAGCAAAGTTAGGTTGAGGGTTTTTGTAACACCCCGATACCCTATATAAGTACTATGCGTATACCTAGTATACATACAGTAAATATATAAAGTATAAGGATGTCACTTTTCGTTACCTTTTAAAAACCTGTAACAGAGTTCAAACCATAATACATTAATTTAAATAACATTTACAAAATCATTATTTTTATTAAAACTTCATTTATACATATAAATACTCTCTCGTCAGAAATACATCATAATTAAAATTTATACATGTATGCATTACCCTCTAGTTAGTCTCGACAAACTTTACTCTTCTTGTGGCATAACAAAAGACTTCATATCTTCCATCTATATACCTGCGCGAATAAACACCCGCGCTAAGCCCGAGAGCTTAGTAGTCCAAATATAAAATATAAACATATAGTATAGAAGTATTGATATATAATGATACATCGATTCAATATATAATTAGTTCTTATCATATCTTCTTTTCTTTTTAATTTTATCTTCAATATATCCTAGCTAATTTCATATATGATGTATATATATATACATAATATTATCACCAACCCCAATGCATCACCAATACTCAAAACCAATATATTAATACCCCTACATTATATATATACCACACCAACCATTATTGCAATACACACTTTACATATCATACCAATTATTATTGCAATACACACATTACATATCATACACTCATTATTGCAATACACACATTACACATCATATCACTCATTATTGCAATACACAATTTACATATCATACAAATCATAAATCATATTTCCAATAAAGACAACCTTTATCATCAACCACAATTCATTTACATATTACACTTAATAACATTATATTATTCACAATTCACCAAGCATAAATCATTATTAATACTCACAATCAATATTTCAATACTTGCATTTCACATTGACAATAAAGACAGACTCGGGCCCAAAACACTAATATGTTATTCAAAGTTCAGAGTTACTGCTTTGGTTCATAGTCACAATCATCACGCCCGTAGGCAATGTATATACATGTATCTCTATCCATGGATAGTGTAACAGACCCAGTCTCTTGGACCATCAACTCAACACATATGAGGAGATCCTCAACCCGGCAAGACTGTTACAAATCATATATCTCATATTCACAATTCTCATAGTGTAACAGACCCAGTCTCTTGGACCATCAACTCAACACATATGAGGAGATCCTCAACCCGGCAAGACTGTTACCTTTCATCATTTCTTAGGCATGCCACCCAAATCCAGAACTCTGAAACTGAATAACATATTAAACAAACAATTCATTTATTATTTCATTATCAATCTCATCATCAATTAGGCCAACATGCCTTATCTCTTTCAATTGAATTATCATAGCCAATCACAATGGCTTCATATTATATCATATCTCAATCCATATGATACATATAGCATCATTGATATCACATTTCAAAGTATATTATTCATATAATACATTGCCATACACAAGATTCACAATGTATATAACATAACATTTTCTCACTTCTCAAAACACATTAACATCATTCATTACTAGAGCATTTATCATAACAAATTGCACATACCTTAAGAATGATCCTCATTTCTTCCTACCTTTCCCATTTCATATTTCATCCTTTATATATATTCTTCATTTACATTCACAATATAATAGCTTATTTAACACTTTCATCCCAATGTGTTAATGTTCAAAGACATATAAGGATATACAATCAAATAGGGTTTATGCTTACCTTGTTAATGATCTTCACATCCTTCACATCATTCAATCATCACCTTAGTCCAATTATGTTAACAATATAATAGATCACTTAACACATTTGCAAACAAATGTGTTAAGCCTCAAATTATGTAATTAAATACAATCATATGTATTGGTACTTACCTCAAGAACTAGTCCCATCAATCTATACATTTCTTTTCTTTCCAAGAATTCTCCACATTTAGGTTAATGCAACCCAATCTCTTCAAAACCTAATCCAAAGATCATTATTCATAGGTTTAGAATCATCCACAAACATTTGATTAGGGCATTCTTTGTTTTATACATATTTAAAGTGTTTATGTTTAGGTTTAGGTACCCCAATACCTTTAAAGAATCAAAGCCATGTTAAAAGAACAAAGAATAAAAACATTAACCCACACCTTTGAGGGACACGGGCAGCACCACTTGAGGGACACGGTTAGGGCAATTCAACCTCTTCACAATCTAATCCAAAAGGAATATTAGCAAAATGACCATATGAATAGTACATTCTGGTTTAAGACTCCATTTTATCCTTATTTTGAAAAATTGTATAAAATAATCTACTTGACTAAAAATTCTAAAATTTTTACAGAATTTAGTTTTGTATCTTAAAATCATTCCTTTAAAAATTCAGATCAAACTGAACACAAAATCTTGGTCAAATAGTTCACCTAACCAGACTGCCCCAATTGCCCTGCATCCTGGCAGCAGTTCTAAACTTTGTGAATTCCATAAATCAAATTCAATCAACGTGGTTCCAAATTATTTTTCTCAAATACTAGACTCACTAAGAAACAACATATCCAAAATTCAATTGGATATGATTTTTCTACATTTTATTAAAAATCCCGAAATATAGCTGTCTCAGTTAAGGTACCTGCTGGAACAGGTCTAATAAAAATAATCTTTCTAAACTCATAACCATTCCAAAATCGAATCAACATATTTTTCAGTCATTCTAGACTCATATAGGCACAACATATCAAAAATTCACTTCAAGAACATTTTTCTATAATTAATTAAAAATCATACAAGTCACAGCCTTTACTAATTGTAAAACAGAAAAAAAATTCACTAAACACAACTCTTACTCTTCCATCACCAACACCAACCTAGCTTCTTATCTTTAATTCCATTTCAACACTTTTACACACACCATACACAAACACACTCCATCAAACTCAAACAAAATTCCAAATAGAACAAGAGAAATCAAGAGAAAACTTACCTTAAATGAAGAAATTCCACAAATCTCTAACCAAAACCCTTGATTCCTTCTTCAATTTGATTATAGAACTTCAAACACCTCCCTAGCTCTTTCTCTTCTTCAATGGCCGGCCTCTTCAAGAAAGAAAGAAGAAAATACCAACAAGTCAACCACTTTTCTTCTTTTAATCTCCACCATGCAACTTAACCAAAGAAAATTACCTCCATGCCCTTCATCCATTTAATTAATCTTTTGTCTCATATATACCCATATATATAATTTCACATGCCACAAATAAATATCATCTTGTATTGACCAACCCTTTTGACCAATGTATATGTTAGTTATACAACCATATAAACAACATATACACTTCTCTCTACACCCTCTTTTCTTCTCAAAACACAAATACCTATACATTCTTTTCCCAACTTCTTTTCTCTTGTAATTTAACACATATATTCAATCCAATATATAACAATAACATAATCAAAACTTTTAAGGTATACATGAGGATATTACAGTTTTATTGGTTTACCTATAAATAATAAGGCTTAATACTTTGACAGGGATCGAAAAATTTTTAGTAACAATCAAGCAAGCAAGCAATCAACATTCATCAACACTTCAAAGGCAGTCACACTGTCTTTGCTTTTGTTCAGCCAGAATCAAACATCAATTTTGGTGGAACCGACAATGAAAGTTTAGTCTTAATCAATAATTAATTTACATTCACAGTAGCTTTATATTTTGATTTACAAGTTGGTCAAATATACAATAGCTAAATCCCACTTTTAATACTCTGATTAATTGTTTTAATTATTATTTTGATTAAAGATTTGAATTGATTAAAAACTTTAACCTGTTTTAAATTGACAAACCCTAACTTGCCTTACAAGTTCCAAAAGTTGTAATATGTTCTGTAAATTCAAAAATCCTAATTTATTTTACAATTTATAGAACCCTAAATTATTTTCAATGTATAAAACCAGTTTTCTAATTCTAGTGAACCTTAAACCCTAAAACCTTAATCCATTAAACCCTTAAACCCTTATCCAGTGAACCAAAAAACTCTTAAACCCTAATATCCCAGTAGCTAAATAACCCTTAAATCCCCAATAATCCAATTGCCCATTTCTTAAAATCTCAAAATCCTAAAACCAGTTTTCAAACGCTAAAACCTAAACCCTAGTTTTCAAGCTCTAGTTTCTAAAATCTAAAAAAAAACAAATTGTAACTTCCCAAGCCCTAAAACATAAAAATGTCAAATCCTAAACTATTTGTTCAAGTTTCTAAAACCTTAAACTGATTTATTAATTTCCAACTCATGAAACCCTAATTGTTTTCTTAATTTTTCAAAACATTAATTTAATTCTAAAATATCAAGATCCTTTATTTCCTAAAACCCTAGCCTAAACCTCAATTCTGTAAATCACCAAAAGCCTTAAATCTTTAATCCAATAACCCTATTTTCCCAATTTTCTAACCTTAATCCAGTAACCCAAAAACAATTTTATCTAGTAACATTAAAACCTAATCTTCATTCCATAAGCCCTAATTTAATATGTAAATCCTAATTATATATCTTTAATATTTTAAACCTTAGTTTTAGCTAATTTGTCAAGCGTTTTTATGATGGATGATTATTAATTTGTCATATGTTTTTTTGATGGATGATTTATTTTACTTGGTTATAATGTATGTTTCATATTTTAATTATTATGCTTGGATGACGTAATTAATTGTTCATTTGGATTGTAAAAGGTACGTTTCTACTGTGTGAGTACCTTGAATTTTATTAAGTAATTCAGTTTTAGTTTTGGAACTATTGTAAAGGGCATATTTTCACCTTTTGATGGGTGTCCTATTTCTTTTTTTCTTCATGGACTTTTAAATATTGTAAGGGCATGTTTTCATCTTTTGATGAGTGTCCATTTATTATTTTATTTTGGACTTGTTTTAATGCAATTATTGTTTTATTTTGGACTTGTTTTGAATTCTTTATTTAGCTTGAATCGCATGTAGTATGGATAACATTATAGTGATTAAGAATTTTATAATATCTGAACCTAAAAAGGAGGTCAGTTCCAAAGCACTGGATTTTGTGGAGGTGCTGAGTCATTCTTACCTTTCCCGCGTGTATCCAACTTTTCGAACCCATTAAGGGGTTGAAAATTCCTTAGGAATCGAGTCATCTACCCCTTTCTTTCCTGGGCCATCCTGGTGGCGACTCCATTTTCTTTGGATTTAGGCCTATGTTCTCTAAGGCCCTGAGCCTAACAATGCCAAAGTCGTAAGAACCATTCCACTGGGAGTTGGGATGAAAATCTCCAGTCACACATATATGATCATTTATAACCTTTATACATTATTAAATAACATATACATATTGTGTAGATGTTACATATATATAATTTAACCTTTATATATTCTTAAGTATCGTGTAATTATTCATAAAATTGTATTTTGACTATTATTTAAGATAATTTTAACCTTGTTTTTATCTATTTTAAATTGAATTTGATTCATTTTCTTTATTGAGATATAATTTATTTTATTTTAGCTTAGAGGTATTAAAATAAAAGTTTTTAATTAAAAATTAAGCAAAGTAGAGAAAAACTGTGTAAATGGCAGACAAGAATTTGAAGGCATGCCTGTGGCACTCAAAGCCATGTCCTTGGACTCTAATTTGAATATGCTAAAAAAGAGAATATGAGAAGAAGAAGTTCTAGAAGGAAAATCAATCCCACGACAGTGGCGTCCAAAGGCCAAGCCCATGGGAATGATTCATATATTGCCTAAAGATGGGAGAAAGATTGTTAGAATTACAATAGTGAATTGAAGTCCACAATTATGGCACTTAAAGGCAACACCTGGGAGAACGAGAGAGTCAGATGGAAACGCATTGTTATGAACATATCTTTTAAAATTAGATTTCTTTTTCAATTAAAACCCTTCTAACCCTATCCTAATCTTTTCCTACTAGCAAAAGAAGTCCCTTAAGCCCCTATAAATATCCTAGATCTTCCTCATAACAAGACACACAATTTAGGGAACAAAATTTCTAGATTTTTTAAGACAAGGCTTTGAAAAGTAGAAGAGATTTTTGTTCAGAATTCATTCAAGACCAAAAAGCTCCTTTCTGTAACACTCTTATACCCTATATACGTACAATACATATTTTCAGCATATGTAAATACGCATATATGGTATAAAAATATCACAGACCGATTTAATAAAAATTTTTACATTTCTGTTTTAAGATTTCAAATACTAATATATAAAATAAATAGTATATAAATATTCTTTGCTTGTTATAGGAATCCAAAATAAATATTTTATAAGAAAATCTCTGGGAAAATTTCGCTAGAGTTTTATTTGTAATTTGAACGTTTCCAAAATTCAACAATACACAACCTGCAAAAAAAAAAAAACACTCCAAATAAAATCAATTCACCAATTCACCAATACTTCTCAATTTCTCCATATTCTCTCAAAATACTTATATATAGGTATATATATATATATCAACATTACATATAAAATCCCATCTTAAATAAAATTATTCAAATCATTCTTTACAATTTACAATATATGCTTCAAAAATATATTATAACATACATAATATCAAAAATGTATGCTCGCAACTGGCTCTGATCTTGATGTACCCAAAACAACTCTTCAAGCTCAATAAATACAAACCTAGACCCGACCAGGTCTAGTAAAACTCTCCAGCACTACCAAAACATCCATGACACCTGCGCGACGAATTACAATCGCGCTAAGCCGAAGCCTAGTGGTACAAACTTTGATAATAATAAAAATGTAAAGTAATGCCAATGCACAATGCATATAGAGGTCACATCATTTTACTTTCTTATATTTTTCAAATATTTCATACTCACAACTCATAACATTATATTGCTCAATTGTATCACAATTCATAATTCACATTAAAGCAAAGACAAGCATGGGCCCAAAAAGGATCTAATATGCTATTCAAATTTCAGAGTTACTGCTTTGGTCCATAATGACACCATGTGTCTAGCCCGTAGGCAATATATATATCCATGGATAATGTAACAGCCCCAGTCTCTTAAACCTCAACTCGGCTAGACTCTTAGGCCCCCAGTATCTTGGTCCTCAACCCGGCTAGAATGTTACGATTTTTGAGGTTTACGACCCAGTCTTTTCACCCCAAAAATATCATATTTATCATTTATCAGCTGGGCTCGGCTTACGACCCGGTCTTTTCACCTGCCCAACAATTCATAGGCATGCCGTCAAACCCAGAACTCTGAAAATTGAATAACATACTAGGCACACAATTACTTCATTTATCTCATTATCAAATACTTTCACAATTCATTTCTCATTTTATTTCTCATAATCAAACTAGGCTCATTGCCTTATTTCCACATTTTTTTTCTCATTTTTCTCATTTTTCACATCTTTCTCATTTTTCTCACTTTTCTCATTTTTTTTCTCATTTTTATCAATATCAATTCATTTCATTATTCCACATATCTCATTTTTGCATTCACAACACATTACCCAATTACTTTGGGTATTTTCACATAATATGCATATTTCACACTTTACATAATTTAGCCATTATCAATGGCTTTTCACAATGAATTTAACACATATATGACATTACAAATGTCATAGCACATTATTCATACTAAATCAATGAACCAAGTAGCTTAACGCATTTTTCAACTAAAATGTGTTAAGTCTAAATGTAATGCAAATATAAACATTATACTCAAAGTTTGTACATACCTCTACTAGCAACCCAAAGCAAGCTTAATACAACCTCCAATCCTATCCTTCCAACTTGCCCATCACCACTTGGATGAAGCAAATCAACATCTCTCAATGCCTATACCAAATGTGATCATACATAATCATTTAATATCATATTCTAAGGTATTCTCAACATCAAACCATAATTAAACATCACTCTAAACTAAATCCCAAAATTAAGCTTCACCTCACTTTAACTTTGAAAAACCATATCAAGCCATTTAAATTAGTGTTTTAAGTTTATTAATATCATTAGAAGCATATTTTAATACATTTAAATCATTTACATTATAACAATACACTCTTATACACAAAATCTCAAAAATGGCATAATTACATTATAACAATACACTCTTATACACAAAATCTCAAAAATGGCATAACCTTCCCCCATTGAAGGTTTTCCATTCCAACACAATTCATTATTCATTTCAAGCTTATATTCATCACTTTTAACACTAAACAACATGCTTAAACAAATAAAATCACACAATTCAACCACTTTGAAAAATCACTTTTCCAAAACCCTAAATCTCCACTTCCATTCTCAAAGTCTAACCAAACACAACCAAATCCAATAGTTGACTTTAAAATACTTGTTTATGTATCAAAACAACTCATTTGGAATCAATTTACACAATTAAAAACCATGATTTCAAAACCCCAAAAATTACATAACCCTAAATTCTCTCTCTTCAACAATCTTGCCCAAACTCAACCATTTCTTTAATCCAACCTTAAAATCATTGTTAATCACTTAAAATAACTTCATATATACCCAAATAGACAATTAAATCTTAGAATTTTAAAAATTCAAAACAAACATAATCACAATTCCTATGAAATCCAAAGAAAGAAGTTGGGAACTTACTAATTTTGGTGAAAATCACCAAAAATCCACTTTTAACTTGTTGAATCCATCAATTTGTGGAGTATGGAAGATCAAAATTCTTGAGGTTAATAGCCATGGTGGCCGGCCCTTGATAGAGAAGAAGAAGATGATGAAAAAATTTTAAAATTTCTTTTTCTTTTCATCTTTTATTTTTAACAATATATTTATATATTAAAATAATTTAATAATTATTTATTTAATAAATTAAAAGTTCTAAATTTTCTCTTCCATTCAAAAATAATTTATTTTTGAATTATTTTATTAATTTTAAATTTCTAAGATTTAATTACCAAAATACCCTTTTACTTTGACTTTTCTTTTAAAAAGTGTTGATTTTTATATGTTATATATATTTTATATATATATCACATATATTATCCACTTTTTCATTTAAAACTCCTTCATTTTTTATTTAAAACCATTAATTTAATTTATCCATTTAAATTATAATTTATTTTATCAAATTTCCAAAATTAGAACTTTTAAAAAATTTAGGATATTACACATATGCACAAGTAATTTGTATATTATATACACATCAAATGTACATTATATGTGTATTAAATATTAAGTATGTAATGTATTAATCCAACATATACAATTAATATACCATATGTATATGTTATATACTTTAGATATATATATTGAGTATATACAATTTATATCTCCAAATACTTATTTAATTTCTCCAAAATCACGGATGTTACAATTTTCTTCCCCTTAAATAATTTCGTTCTCGAAATTATCCAGTATTGTAATAAATCATCCAAATCATTTTTTTACCAAATTATATAATTTCTATTCTCCCCCTTAGGTTCATTCTTAATTTCCTTTTTACCATTCCCTAACACATTATTATACTGTCTATTTACTCAAACAATCACAACAGATTATTATATCTTCAATCGAATTGTCATTTGACAAAATTAGTTCATCTCCTTAATTAATATACACCACACTCCTATTGCACTCAAGATATATGATCACTTCATTATCTTAAAAATATACTCTCATCACCTTAAATTCAAATGTTAATAACTTTTACCTTAACACAATAATTTTACACATCTTCACTTTGATCCTACTCTTTATACAATTACCACATATTAATTTAATATCACCATTATACAACAACAAAATCTTATTTCCTTATTAAAATTCATTCTAATTATACTATAACTAACACTTTTCTCTTATAATTATTTGAAACTAATATAACTTAGCTCCTTTCATATGCATATACATATCAAAACGTTGTATTATGCACATTATCATATAGCTTGCATATTCTTAATACAACTACATATATTGAATTTTGATAAATACTTATAAATTTATTGCATTTCGGATCAATTGATCTAACTATCACAATATGACCATCACAACCTTATTCTATTCTGACCAACCTTTAGTCTATTTGAAATTCATCAATATGTTTTCAATTCATGACCTAATTCTATTAGATCAAATTTATTCTTAAATTTTAATTCTCTTCGAATTCATCATTACAGATAATATTTACTTCCCCTAGTCTTATTCACTTTAAACGTCACTTTCATCAACTTATTCATTTTATACCACTTTCAAACACATTCAATATAACTCTTATGCACATTTCATAATTCCTTTCATTTACCCCTTTTCTCATATTTCTTATAGTTACCATATTTATAAAAATCACTGTTCTTACACATCATTTATAGCTTATCATATTTTCACAATTATCTTCTGTTTTCACACTATTTATGGTCATAAATAAATTTCTACATAAAGTTATGAGTCCAACTATACCAGCCACAAATCTTGCTTGTATCTCATGAAACAAAAACTATCAATTTTACTTAATATATTTCACAATTGTATCATCTTAAGTCCCCGTATGTAGGTTACAAATAAACACCGCCTTCACTATAATTTTTTCTCAAATAGCTCTTATCTTGAAACTACACCCATGTCTTAATGGTCACACTTCCGTGGCATTTTAAAATTACATATAAGTTCTTTAAACTCTTACTACATGAAGAGTTAACACATTTCAGCTCTGTTTCAAAGCAATTTACTTTTGATCACTTGATCACCATTAGCCTAACTCATGTTTCAACAATATATCATTAACATCTCTTATATATACACATTCGTTCATATGCTAATTTACACAATTTCCATTTATTACTCCATTTCTAATCTATCTCTTATAAAAATTTTCATTCATATATATATATGTATATATATATATATTCCATTTCCATACTTTCTTCATTATACTTTCCTTTTCCTTACAATCTCTTATTTAGACGCATATACTTTAGGCCCCAAAACACTATACAATAATCAAGTTCAGTTGTTAAAATAACAATTTCACCGTCCAGCTCTGTTCGGGTCCATTCTCAATCTCAATTCATCACATGACCTAACTCTACGCAGTTCAAGACCTAATCTCTCTTAGGTATATTAATACATGTAATATCATTTTCAATATCACCAGACACGTATTTGTATAAGGTAGTAAATACTCGATAATATTATTTTTTTAATCATCCACATACACCTTCGTAAGTCATAATCACAATGTGACTTACTTTCCACATTTTCTTACATATCATATTTGTGTTCATATATAAAAAAAAAATCTCATCACACAAATCATACAATTATACTCAATTCCTCTTTTACATACAACCTATACAAAGTTAACATTTATCACCTTTCAGAGAACATTATCATTTCTCATTCTTTTGACATTACTTAGGTTATTCATTAATTCAACATATATACACACTCTGACCACAACATAATTAACATCTTCCTTATTCAATCACCCATCTCTTAAATAAGTTTCTTATTATATATTTTTTCTAACACTCATAAATCTTAGTCACGTTTCCAATGTGACATCTCTCTTACATTTTTTTTTTTGCATTGATCACACCTTTCATATCCATTTTCATCATTTCCAATTCAATTAACTAAAGTAACTCATTTTCACTTGCTTAATCATTTCCCTTTATTTCATAATAAATTTCTATATTATCAACCACATTACACCTTAGTTAGTACTTTTATAAGTAACATTACCCATTCAAAATTACTCCCATGCTTATTAAACATTAAACTATCAACATCTAAATAATCTTCATCAAAATTCTCTTTCAACTCTAAATTTCAAATTTACTATTTTACTTAAACATCATTCTATTAATCTCACTTTCAAGAGCTAACTTTATAAACATTATTTTTATATTAATATAACATCAAAACACATCACTTTCACAATTATGGAAACACATTTCAAAAATTCAAATTTCATATAATACAACCAACAACATGAACCTCACCAAATCTCACCCATATCACATTCTCAATCTTAAGATCATAACATTTACTTTTAAACAACAATAATTCATTTCCTTACACTAATTAACATCATCCATTTAGATACTTTAATTTTACACACTCAACCCTAAATTATGCATCATTGTTCCATAATAAATAATTCGCTATCATATATGATTTCACTCTTTGATTTTAATTATGAACTCTTTGTTGAAAATTATTAAAAACTCCATATTCCTTCTTTATTTATACCCATATGCATATAAATTTTTATAATTTTCTTCATTCATTTGTCTCATAAAATTAATTTATTACTTACTTACACAAAACTGCATGACTTTCTCAGTTTTATGTCAATCTCACTTTTAATTTTTATATTCCTTACCAATTCTTTATAAAAGCTTGTAAACTTTTACCCATGTGTACTTGACACATATATGGACTTATATTTAAAGTTTTAGATTTTTCCAAGTTGATTTAATATATTTTAAAATTAAATCTTCCAAAATCAGAGAATCTGTCTCTTTAATAATTTCTTTGGCAGCACCCGGTTGTCCATTTTTTTCAGGTATCAAACCTTAATAAAAATTCATGAAATTTTAACCATATGTTATAGGAATACATATGATATTTTTTGTAAAATTTTAGATTTTTATGGGTTGGTTTACCATAGTTTCTAGATTTATTTTGTTTTTCAATTTCTACAAATTCTAAGTTGTTGAAATTTCTCCAACAATCTGTGTTCTTCTATTTTTCTTAATTAGAGAACCATCTTTAAAAATTATAAAATTTTATAAATTTGGATTCTAACATATAGAAAAACTTTCTATTAAATGTTCAAACTCATCCAACATTTCTATATTTGTCCACCAATTCAGACAATATCACTTTGCAGTACATCTATAAAATTTTCTGTAACTATCATGCTCATTTCTCAAAACTTTTATTTTTATATCTTAAATTATTTCCTAGATTATTTTTCTAATTTCAGTTATTCATCAATTGAATCAGCTATAAATTTTAAATTTCAAATAAAAGTTCCAAAAATTCTTAATCCATAATCTCTAGAATGACGTTTCCACTGAGCCACTCTAATCTATGCAACCCAGACACCATCTCAACTCATATCTATTATATCAAATGGATATTGCCACATCAGAGATCAGATAAATTGCCAGTGCCAATGCATGCATTACAATTGAAAAATCATTTTTTTATTCCAATTTTCTCTCTCTATCATCCCACCTAGGTAGAGAACCTCAAGCCTAGGCTCTGATACCAAAATAAATGTAACACTCTTATACCCTATATACGTACAATACATATTTTCAGCATATGTAAATACGCATATACGGTATAAAAATGTCACAGACCGATTTAATAAAAAATTTTACATTTCTGTTTTAAGATTTCAAATACTAACATATAAAATAAATAGTATATAAATATTCTTTGCTTGTTATAGAAATCCAAAATAAATATTTTATATGAAAATCTCTAGGAAAAATTCGCCAAAGTTTTGTTTGTAATTTGAACGTTTCCAAAATTTAACAAAAACAACCTGCAAAAAAAAATACTCCAAATAAAATCAATTCACCAATTCACCAATACTTCTCAATTTCTCCATATTTTCTCAAAATACTTATATATAGGTATATATATATATCAACATTACATATAAAATCCCATCTTAAACAAAATTATTCAAATCATTCTTTACAATTTGTAATATATGCTTCAAAAATATATCATAACATACATAATATCAAAAATATATGCTGGCAACTGGCTCTGATCTTGATGTACCCAAAACAACTCTTCAAGTTCAATAAATACAAACCTAAACCCGACCAGATATAGTAAAACTCTCCAGCTCTACCAAAACGTCCATGATACCTGCGCGACGAATTACAATCGCGCTAAGCCGAAGCTTAGTGATACAAACTTTGATAATAATAAAAATGTAAAGTAATGCCAATGCACAATGCATATAGAGGTCACATCATTTTACTTTCTTATATTTTTCAAATATTTCATACTCACAACTCATAACATTATATTGCTCAATTGTATCACAATTCATAATTCACATTAAAGCAAAGACAAGCATGCGCCCAAAAAGGATCTAATATGCTATTCAAATTTCAGAGTTAATGCTTTGGTCCATAATGACACCATGTGTCTAGCCCGTAGGCAATATATATATCCATGGATAATGTAACAGCCCCAGTCTTTTGAACTTCAACCTGGCTAGACCCTTAGGCCCTCAGTATCTTGGTCCTCAACCCGGCTAGACTGTTACGATTTTTGAGGCTTACGACCCAGTCTTTTCACCTCAAAAATATCATATTTATCATTTATCAGCTAGGCTCGGCTTACGACCCGGTCTTTTCACCTGCCTAGCAATTCATAGGCATGCCGCCAAACCCAGAACTCTGAAAATTGAATAACATACTAGGCACGCAGTTACTTTATTTATCTCATTATCAAATACTTTCACAATTCATTTCTCATTTTATTTCTCATAATCAAACTAGGCTCATTGCCTTATTTCCACATTTTTTTCTCATTTTTCTCATTTTTCACGTCTTTCTCATTTTTCTCACTTTTCTCATTTTTTCTCATTTTTATCAATATCAATTCATTTCATTATTCCACATATCTCATTTTTGCATTCACAACACATTACCCAATTACTTTGGGTATTTTCACATAATATGCATATTTCACACTTTACACAATTTAGCCATTATCAATGGCTTTTCACAATGCATTTAACACATATATGACATTACAAATGTCATAGCACATTATTCATACTAAATCAATGAACCAAGTAGCTTAACACATTTTTCAACCAAAATGTGTTAAGTCCAAATGTAATGCAAATATAAACATTATACTCAAAGTTTGTACATACCTCTACTAGCAACCCAAAGCAAGCTTAATACAACCTCCAATCCTATCCTTCCAACTTGCCCTTCACCACTTGGATGAAGCAAATCAACCTCCCTCAATGCCTATACCAAATGTGATCATACATAATCATTTAATATCATATTCTAAGGTATTCTCAACATCAAACTATAATTAAACATCACTCTAAACTAAATCCCAAAATTAAGCTTCACCTCACTTTAACTTTGAAAAACCATATCAAGGCATTTAAATTAGTGTTTTAAGTTTATTAATATCATTAGAAGCATATTTTAATACATTTAAATCATTTACATTATAACAATACACTCTTATACACAAAATCTCAAAAATGGCATAACCTTCCCCCCATTGAAGGTTTTCCATTCCAACACAATCCATTACTCATTTCAAGCTTATATTCATCACTTTTAACACTAAAAAACATGCTTAAACAAATAAAATCACACAATTCAACCACTTTGGAAAATCACTTTTTCAAAACCCTAAATCTTCACTTCCATTCTCAAAGTCCAACCAAACACAACCAAATCCAATAGTTGACTTTAAAATACTTGTTTATGTATCAAAACAACTCATTTGGAATCAATTTACACAATTAAAAATCATGATTTCAAAACCCCAAAAATTACATAACCCTAAATTCTCTCTCTTCAACAATCTTGCCCAAACTCAACCATTTCTTTAATCCAACCTTAAAATCATTGTTAATCACTTAAAATAACTTCATATATACCCAAATAGACAATTAAATCTTAGAATTTTAAAAATCCAAAAGAAACATAATCACAATTCCTATGAAATCCAAAGAAAGAAGTTGGGAACTTACTAATTTTGGTAGAAATCACCAAAAATTCACTTTAAACTTGTTGAATCCTTCAATTTGTGGAGAATGGAAGATCAAAATTCTTGAGGTTAATAGCCATGGTGGCCGACCCTTGATGGAGAAGAAGAAGAAGATGAAAAACTTTTAAATTTTCTTTTTCTTATCATCTTTTATTTTTAACCATATATTTATATAATAAAATAATTTAATAATTAATTATTTAATTAATTATTTAATAAATTAAAAGTCCTAAATTCCCTCTTCCATTCAAAAATAATTTATTTTTGAATTACTTTATTAATTTTAAATTTTTAAGATTTAATTACCAAAATACCCTTTTACTTTGACTTTTCTTTTAAAAAGTGTTGATTTTTATATGTTATGTATATTTTACATATATATCTCATATATTATCCACTTTTTCATTTAAAACCCCTTCATTTTTCATTTAAAACCCCTTCATTTTTTATTTAAAACAATTAATTTAATTTATCCATTTAAATTATAATTTATTTTATCAAATTTCCAAAAATTAGAACTTTTCAAAAATTTAGGATATTACACATATACACAAGTAATGTGTATATTATATACACATCAAATGTACCTTATATGTGCATTAAATATTAAGTATTTAATGTATTAATGCAACATATACAATTAATATACCATATGTATATGTTATATACTATAGATATATATATATTGAGTATATACAATTTATATCTCCAAATACTTATTTAATTTCTCCAAAATTACGGATGTTACACTTTCAATCCAAAGTTTGATCTTTCTTATTTGATATTTGTTTCAATAATGTCTTCTACTCTTTCTTTTTTTACCTTTTAGTTTTTATTTTAATCATGAGTAACTAAAAGACTCAATTAGGGTTAAATCTCTCTTATTGATATTGCTATGGAATAATTAATTTTATTTTCATTTAATTAAAGTTTTCTCTTGTTTATTTATTATTTTTATGCTTAATGTATTGATTATATGGCCAATAATTAATTGAACTAAGATATTGTATGATGGACTGAGACTAGAACTACAATAATAGTTTAAGGAGATAACAATCTTAAGTTTATTTTTCGCTTAGAGATAAGATAAACACTTAAGAGGTTGATAAAAAGTTCTCATAAAACTTAATGAATTGACTTAATTTTTTGTTATCGTGACAGTAGACATAAGGTTAAGTTCAATATAAGGTTTAATACTTGAGAGAGAGTAGATTTAAATTTTGGAAACCATACCAATAATCAAGGATAGGTTAAAAATTGAATCAAAACCTTAGGAAATCCATAGTTAATTAATAGAGATAGTTTAATCTTAATGCCAAAAATATTATGTTTAAATTAAAAGTCAATTTAGCCTTAGTTTCAGTTAATTTTAATTTCAACTCTCAAAATCTTTGATCATCCAAATAATAGTTAGTTTATTTGTTTAGTACTTAGAATACCCTTCCTCATAAAAACAATCTTTGCTCACCTTTATATTACTTATTAATGACATGTGCACTTATAGTAACTAGGCTAGAGACCTATCAAGTTTTTGGCCATTGTAGAGAAAGATGATAATTCTAATATTAATAATATTAAATTATTATTGCTTTGCATATTTTATTGGACAAATGTCTAATTTAACCCCTGAACTATAATTATAAGTTCAAATTGGCCTTTCAAGTTTTTTTGGACCAAATTGGTAATTTTTTTTAAAAAATTTAATCTAAATTGCTCCTTTTTAACGAAATCGTTAAATAATTAACGGTAATAGTCAATTTGGACTAAAATTAAATATTATGTGCTAAAATTTTCAAAAAAAATATTAATATAATATATTTTAAACATTATTTATTAATTAATATTTTAAATATCAATAATTTATAATATTAATAAATATTTGTTATAATTTAATAATCTATAATTAAATAAATAATTAAAAATATTAAATAATTAATAATATTTTATATTTTATAATATTTTTAAATGTAATATTAATTATAATATTATGAAATTAATATTAAAAATATTATAATTGATAATATTAAAAATATTTTTTAACATTATAATTTATAATATTAATAAATTTTGATAATTTTAATATTATAAATTAAACATTAGGATTTTTTATAAACTTTAAAGGCTAATTTAATATTTGAGAAAATTACATGGTTTACTTTTTTTTTTTTTTACTTTTGCTTTTCAAAATGGTTTTTTCTTTGCACTTCTAATTCCTTTTTCATTTTTCTTTTAATTATTTTTCATTTTTATGTTGTATTTCATGTTTTTTGTCACATTCTATCTTACATTTACTTTCTTTCATGTTCTAAAAAGTTTTTTTTCCCTCTTTTAAGATTTTGTCCTCTGATTCCTTGCGCTTTTTTCTATGTTGTTTGTTTCATTTTATGTTTTTTCTCCATTGATTTTCTTTTTATTATTTTGTTCTAAGTTTTCTTTAGTGCTATACTTTTTTCATTTTGTTTTTTTCCCTAATTTAATCAAGAAAGAGGGCTATTGTTGTTGTTGAAGATGTTGTTACTTTTGATGGAGGTTCTAATAAAATTCATGAAATTCTTAAGAAGAAGGTACTAAAAGAGTTGTATTTGGTGTATTAGATTGAATTTTTTTTTGGTTAATTTTATTTTTTTTATTTCAAATTTCAAATTTTCAATTCTCTAGTTGACATTCTTCATATCACACGTGCTCAGAGCGGAGAATCACATTATAGTTGAAAAATAACAAAATAAAAAAAAATTTACCACAAAAATTCAATCTAATACAATAAAATTTTAAAATAATAATTACTCTTGGAAGTTTTTGCAGCTATTGACAATGAATCCATTTTGGGTCATTTTCAAAACATTCAAACCAAGAGCTGATAAGTAGTTCATAATTATATATTGACATATTTATTTTTTTACTATTTTTTTCTTTTATTGAAAAAAGGCCCATCACTTTTAATTTTCTAGCTCTGCCATTGTTGAATAGTATGCCCATGTGAGAAAAGAGAGGCACAATCATTCCCACCAAATCAATTCTGTCCAAGGAGAAGAAAAGTCAAGCCATAAGATGAGTGAAAGGCATGACCATGGTAGAGAAGTTATGCATGACCATGCATATCAAGTGCACACTGTCAGGTGCAGATCTAAAGAGAAATCTTTAACAAAACCTAATCCTACTCTGATTTTAACTTTGCTGAAGCCTATATAAGAATCCATAAACCTTAGGAATTCTTATCTTGGCAATTCATGGAAGAAAAGGGGATGACTAGTGTAATATTCGTGATCTTGGATAAATTAAATAAGTATTTGAAGGTATATGAGTTATATATACCTAATGTATACCTAGTGTATACATGGTATATACATATTATATATATAATGTATGTTGGTTATATGTATATATATTATATACTAGATATATATAATATATGTATATGGTATGCTTGTAGTGTACATAGGGTACACATGATATATGTATATATACATGTGGGTAAATATATATATTAAAGATACATTACATATACATAATATATATATATATATATATTACATAAACATGTACATAAAAGTATATGTAACATATAAGTAACATATATATGACATATACATATACATAGAATATATGCAAGACATAAATGGTATATATATATGTATAATTTACGATATAAGATGATAAATAAATAAATAAGAAAGAAAGAAAAGAAAGTTAAAATAAGGAAGAAGTGCTTAGTGGAGATTAAAAGTAAATTAAATAAATAATTAAATGTATAATAGATGTAATATGTATATTATATATACTTGAAATATATGTGAAACATAAATTAAATATATAAGACATATAAATATACATAAGATATACAATACATATACATAAAGTATAAATTGGTATATGAAAAGTTGTTGTTGTTGTTGATTATGATGATGATAGAAGAAGAGAAAAAGTCAAATAGAGGAGAAATATTATTGGTGAAAATTATATATATATATATATATATATATATAAAGGATAAGTATGAGAATTAAAGAAAGACTTCTTCTTCTGCTTTTTCTTCTTCTTCAACGTGAACCTTGATAGGTGAGGAGAGTTTGAATTATTCTACATATTGAATACTATAAAGATCTAAGAGGATTTAAAGCAGTTTTGAAGGAATTATCAAAGGATTGAAGCAAGTACTTCTATCTCAAGCTTATTATCTATAGTTTTATGATTATGTAGAATTGGGGTTAGTGAGAGAAAGTGTGTTAAATTGCTAAAATAAATAGAAATAATGTTAAAATGGTGAGAATATAATGAATTGATAGTTGATTAGTTTAAAAGAACAAAGTTGATGGAATTATGGTTTTTGGATGATTATGTGTAATTAGGGTTTTCAATATGGATGACAATAATTATTGAAATGGATGATTTTAATGTTATTTCAATATGTATGTAATAATTCTATGGTTAGAAATTAATTATGGGCAAGTTGGATAAAGTTGAGATTTAAGATTTGGTTATGTAAAATTTGTGTTTCTAATATGGATGATGTTAATTATTGTAATAAGGTGGGTTAGTGTTGTTTTAATGTAAATGATATGATTTTAAAGTTGGAAATATGATATGGATAAGTTTTGGTGAAGTTCATGGTGATAGCTGTATTATGTGAAATTTAGATTTTTGAAGGAGGTTTCTATAATTATGAAAGTAAATTGTTTTAGTATTATATTAATGTATAAGTAATGTTTTTAAGATTAAATATTGAAAATGAGATTGGTAGACTGAAGTTTAAATAAGATAGTGAATGGTGAAATTAGAGTATTAATGAGATTTTGATGAGAATTGAATAAATAATGGTAATTTGATAATCAATGAGCGTGTAAGTGACTTTAAATGAGTAATGTTGCTTATTGTTGAACTATGTATGTGTAGGTTAAAGTGGTAAAAGAGGATAAGTTTAAGTTGCATCTTGGAAAAAAAAAGGTTAGTACACATTACTGAACATTGTATATTCATTAAATGTAAGTGAGCATTGTGAATATATAATGTTATTGCAAAATATGGTTTTGCACATAATCTATGCCTGGTGGCATAGCTATGTGTTAGGTGTCACATTGGCAATAATCCAATATGGATATATATATATATATATATATATATATACGGTGTATTATCCAATGTGGACACACTTATGACTTGTGAGCAAACGTGAGAAATGAGCCACATTGTGAATGTGACTCATAGATATAAAATTTTATGAATGAAAAATATGAAAAAGGATAAAATGTGAAATGTGGAAAATAAATATAAAAATGTAAAAAATAGTTAAAAATATGAAAAATATGGAAAATATGGAAAAAATAAATGATTGTGATAAAATTGATAAATGTAATCTAAAAGTGAAAATTAATTGTGTAATAATAAGGAATTGACAATTTAAATGAGAAATATAAAAATGCAATAAGAAAGTGATCATAGCATATAATGATCACTTGATAAATATGAAAAAGGAATGATAAATGAATGACATATGAACATGGGGAGATGATATGAGAAATATTAAAATAGAAATGGTAAATGAATATATAATACGATATATAATAGGTATATACTTGTGAAAGGTATTAAAATGTCGAAAAGAGTCACATTATAAATGTGACTCAAGGTTATATAATGAAATGAAGTATATAAGTGATTAAGTAAGTTGATCACTTGAGAAATGTGGAAAAATATTAAGATTAAATGAGCACTGCGTTATGAAAGTATGATTGAATATGTTGAAATGAGTTAATATGACATAATGAAAATGAGAAATGATAAAAATGGTTATGAAAATGAGAAATGATAAAAATGGTTATGTAAAATGAGAATGTAATGAGATGTGTGGTTATCTTATATAGTATATTATTTCAGAGAATTATTTTTGGTGCTATTGATATGATTTGCCTTCAGGCTAGACATTTGGCGTCACTATTATTTGCCTTCGGTGTCATTGTTATTTATTTTCAGGCTAGACACTGGGTGTCATTGTTATTTACCTCCAGGGCTAGACACAGATGTGTCAACAAGGGACAGATGCGACACTTAGATCTCCGGTGTCACAATATACCATAATAATATCTCTGAAATCGAAATACTATATAAGGTTGTTTAGGCTCAATGTGTGTGTTCGTGATATGTTTATGTGTATATATATGTGTGTTGTGGGTCATGAAATTGATAATATGTGTACTAGACTTGGTAATTGAATAGGAAAATTAAGCCAATGAGTGTGTGAAAGTGTTATATTTAAGGAATTGATGATACGATTTATATATTAGATATGGAATAAAAGTTAACAAAAGTTTTATAAAAATATCATAAAGCTATAATTTGAGAAAAAAATAATAAATGTGAGTGTAATTTGTATTGTTATTTTATAAAAGAATATATACATGTACCATTAAGCTTTCGAGCTTAGCGTGGTAGTGTGTATTGTGCAGGTATTAGAGGTTTAGACCAGAGTGAGCCGGTGAGTAATTGAGACTTGAAGATGTGGGTGCCACGAGACCAACATCAATAGTGTTGTATTTGTGTATTTATTTGTGAGCTGTAAAGTTTTGATTTTGTATAAAAATCATATTTGAAAATAATGTTATATGTACAAATATACATTGTAAGATGTTATAAGTATATTTTGTAACTACGTTTTTGTAAAAGTATTGTATAAGTTTTAAAGTATTTTACATATATGATTGTGAAATTTCATAATGTTATTAGTTGAAAGAATAAAAATGGATGAATAATATTTTTGGGAGTGTTTTTCAAACTGCCGGTTGAGTATTTGATATTTGAAAAATACTAAAATTACAGACAAAACTCTGGTAAAAAAATTTTTTCATAGATTTTCATTAATAACTATTATTTTAAATATTTAATTACTAATGTGTACATTGGTTTACTTAATAAAATTATAATTTAAGAAATAAATTATTTTTCTGGTAATTTTGGTAAAATTTTTAATGACTACATTTTTGACATTCTTGTATTCTATATAGGTAAACTATATATATGTGGTATATGTATTATATGTATATAGGGTATAAGGACATTACAACTCGAGCAAAGAGAGACATGTGTAAGAATTCAAGCTCTATTCAATCCTAGAGTTCCAAAATTAGTATTTTGTTCCTTGCTCTAGTTTTGAATAATTTAATTTTAGAATTTCCTTATTTTTTTCTATGATGATGTTAAAGAATTCCTTTGATTATTTCTTATTAAATTTTGGTTTAATTATGTTGAACTAAATCCCTTAATGAGATTAGATGGATTTTTTTTATATTTCCTATGTTATGCTTAATATAGATGATTGATTTGATTTCTTTTGATTGATTTATTATTACTGAGATTAATGCTTGTGATTAATTGGGTATTAATTGCTTGATTTAAGATACTGTGTGATATTGCAAGAGTAGAAGCATGAAATTGGTTTAAGAGAATAATAAACTGAGGGGAGTTTTGCTTAGAGATAAAAAAATTACTTAGGAATTGTTATTAATCTCTTTTTATGCTTAGTGGATTCTTGTAATTCTAATCTCTTTTTATGCTATATGGATTCTTTTAATTCACATGATTATGAAAATAGAGATAAGAATTAATTCAGTACTTGTTTTATACATTGGAATTAATTCAATAGATCTTTTTATACTTTGAGAAAGAATAAAATATATATGAGAGAGATTTAATGTAACATCCCTTGACAATCCTCTCTTGCCTAGAAGATGCTACTCAATAAATTAAATATTCTTATAACAATCTAATATACACTATTGCAATAATGATCCAATTAAAAATTTTGATTGAGTTCCTTTTTCAATAATCACCAACCAAAAAATTTAAATAATAATACAATATATAGAATATAATACTTCTAAATCCAACATTTAAACTGAACTTTAGCATCTCCAACAAATCCAATACCATTCATATGTTAAAGTAACCATTATAGATCTATTATTTCATAAATATAATTATACAAATATTACCAAAATTTACACTCATTAAGTCTCTAAATACAAATACTCTAACCATGCTTACAAACTTGTACAACGGTCCACAATTGATATATACAAACTAATTGTTGTAGTATCACTAGTTCCAGATATCTTTACTTTAAATCTTTTACTTCCTTTGTTCCATTATATTTGCATGTCAGATATATTCTAACACGCTAAGCTAATAGCTTCGTGGTGCTTGTATATACACATTTTGCTATTTATCATAAAGAAAACATTCTAATTAAATTACTTTACAATGACATCAATCCAATTAAATAAGCACCTTCTTTATCAAAACATTTCCTTTATCAAATGAAACCATTTTTGAAAATCAAACATTTTCATTAACATTTTAATTCAATAATTCAACAATTAAAATAATAATTTAGTTTAATGGATACAAACAATATTGTACACTTTACTCAATAGTATAAGTATTTATTTTCAATCTATTTTGACACTTATGTATCATCATTTACTTATTACTATTATCTATGTTATATTTCTTTGTATTTTTTGGTCATTCTCATTATCAATTCACTCTGTGAATAATTTCTTTCAGTTTAAATAATTTAATACTTATTTCAATATAATACTCTAACTCTAGTTTCACGAACGTTATTATAATTCTTTAAATTAATTTAACACTTGGACAATTATTGATCTATTTAATATTTTGCACATAACTTTTCTAATTTGTGTATTAACATTTTCACTCAAAACACTATTGTATACTTTATTAGTCACACTCACATTGAAACACTGTAAGACAATTTCAAGTATTTTAACAGTATTATTATTTAGCACTCTTTCAATGTTTCATTTAATTAGTTTAAGTAACACTTGAGTGATTCGTCCTTTCAATACAATTTACACAATTATATTTCACTGTGACATATTCATATATTTTCTTGCCCTCATATACTGAACCATAAATTCTAAGTTCAGATAGTAGGTCACTAATGATAAATAAATGCCCATTATAAGGATTTACCTTTGTCCACTGATGGCATAAACACCAATATCACTAGAACACAAATGTGTCCTCTATGGCAAAGAGTGTCCACTGTCACCGTGGATGTCCACCCTCTGGCTAGCCATTCAATCTAAAAGCTAGGTTTACAATCAATATAATCAGGCAATGCACTTACTTTGTTATTTCAAAATATTTGTTCAATAATTCACTACTAATTTCACCCACTTAAACCTATTTTATAAAGTTACAAGAAAATAGAAATACATATGGACAGATGAATGACCATGCGAGTGATCATGCACATCATTGTTGAAATATCTTTTAAAATTTTAAAGGACAAAAATTTGCACAAGCAAATGCATGACTATGCAAATGATCATGCATATCACTGCTGAAATTTCTTCTTAGTATTTCAAAGGACAGAAACATGCACAGGCATATGTATGACCATGCGGATGGTCATGAACATCTCTATTGAAATTTCTTTTCAAAGTTTCATAGGATAGAAATATGCACAAGCGGATGCATGACCATGCGAATGATGATACACATCATTGCTAGAATTTCTCTTTAAAGTTTTGAAGAATAGAAATATGCACAAGCGGATGTATGACCATGCGAATGATCTTGCACATCATTGCTAGAATTTCTTTTCAAAATTTTAAGAAATAGAAATATGCACAGGCATATGCATGGCCATGTAAATGATCATGTGCTTCACTATTGGGATTTCTTTTCAAAGTTTTGAAGAATAAAATATGCACAAGCATACGTATGACCATGCAGATGATCATGCACATCTTTGCCAGAATTTCTTCTCATGATTTAATCAATAATTCATCACCTAACTAATTTAAAGTTCCCTTCAATATAATTTCAAGATAATTGACTAACAAATACACTTCAAATATCACTAACATAATTATACTTTCAAGATAGCAAGTTCTCAACTCCAAAAGTCTTCCATAATCCCAAATCATCACATAAATGTTTATATGTTTAATTTAAACATGATTTGTAACACCCCGATACCCCATATAAATACTGTACATATACCAGGTACACATACAATATGTATATAGAGTATAAGAATGTCACTTTTCATCACCATTATAACTCTTTACTTTAATTTTTAAAACCATAATACATTTAAATCATATGAAAGTATTTACAAAATGGTTATTCTTATCATGGTAATACATAAATATAAGTTACATTGTTTTTTCCAAAGATTCATTTATACAAATGAATACATTCTTATGAAAATACAGTATAATTACATGCATGCACCACCATCTAGTTGGTCTCGAACTATACTTGTCCTCGTTGTGACATAGTAGCTTATCTCCAGCTTCATCACCTATATACCTGCGCGATTAAGATAACCGCGCTAAGCTCAAAAGCTTAGTAGTACAAGTAACCATTAAAATATACAATATAAAGGAAACATACCTCATATGTTTAGTCTCATGTTTTAACATTTTCTTACTCTGTTTTCCCCTTTTTCAATGCATTCTTCATATAATCCTATTAACCTTATAGAGGATATACATATACACATATAACATAACCATCAAACATAATTCAATAAATTGATAGAACCTTCATATTATGATACTTACCAATTTCACCTCATACATATCATATATATCATTTTATACTTTATAATCGCATATTGCATATAACTTCACAAACCATATCTCCTTTCAATAATTCATGTATGTTATATAATCATATCACTAACCACAATTCATCATTCACAACTCACATTTCCAACAAAGGCAACATAGATCCCATTACTCATTTATTTCAACTTGTATATACATCACATTAACAACAAAGACAGACTCGGGCCCAAAAGACACTAATATGTCATTCAAAGTTCAGAGTTAATGCTTTGGTTTTGTTATCACATTTATCAATATCATATACCCAACTAGGCTTCAAGGATTAAGTTCAACCAAGCTTCAAGGGGAGCAAAGCATGCTAAGCTTCTACCCAACTTGGCTTCAAGAACTAACCCAACCTAGCTTCAAGGGTGGTAACATCTCAATTAGGCTTCAAGGATTCAATCCAACCTAACTTCAAGAGATTGTTACACTCATTAGGCATGCCACCAATAACAAAACTCTGAAAATGAATAACACATTAGCCACACAATTCATTTATTATTTCATTATCAATTTCATTCTCATTCTCATCATCATTTACATCATCATAGCCAACCACAATGGCATCATTTAGGCAAAACATGCCTCATTTATCTCATTCTCAATATCATAGCCAACCACAATGGCTTTATACATCATCACCTCTCAATTTACATTTCATATTCCATCACAATATCACATTTCATAGTTCACCACAATATCACATTATCACATTTCATAGTTCATCACAATATCACATTATCACATTTCATAGTTCACCACAATATCACATTATCACATTTCATAGTTCATCACAATATCACATTATCACATTTCATAGTTCATCACAATATCACATTATCACATTTCATAGTTCATCACAATATCACATTATCACATTTCATAGTTCATCTTTGATATTTATATACATAATCATTCATTACTCAAGTATGCACAATCAATTGCATTACCATATAAATTGGAATACACATCATACAAATCATATCCTCACATCTTTCACATTTCATAACATATATATATATATATATTGAATGCCTTCACATCTTATATGTATTAATGTATTATCATATCTCTTATCTTTTCATTGCATATACAATATTAATATTTATTTTAACAATATACTTATATGCAATCCAATAGGGTTTTGTACTTACCTCTAAAGAACTCACTCCCATATAACTTCTCTTCCATAGATCTTTCAATACTTGGATTAGGGGCAATTCCATCTCTTAAAACCTAATCCAAAAGTAATCATACACACTCACTTAGAAATACACATGAGATAATACAAATAAGAATCAATTAGGGCAAACTCAACACATGACACGCTCATCAACACGGGCGTGTTCCTGATCTTGCCCTAACTCCACAACACAGAAACATTGACACGCTCATAACCACGGGCGTGTCACTGGGCGTGTAATACATTCTGTATCTCAAAAACATCAACACGTCCAATCAACAAGAGCGTGCTCATGGCCGTGTCAATTCTCCAAACTCACAGTAGCTATGACACGCTCAATAACACGGGCGTGTTACTGGTCGTGTCAATTCTACTGCCACACAGAACTTATGACACGCTCAATAACATGGGCGTGTCACTGCTCGTGCTACCAACTCCAGAAAACAGAACCAACGACACGCCTAACAAACTGGCCGTGTCTCTGGGCGTGTCCGACTAAAAACCCAGATTCCGGTCAACACACAACAACATCCAACAATACCCATCTTTTTATCATTACTCACTTCAAACAATCTTCATCAAACACACCCAAAAACCATAACAAACTTACCAAAACATCAACAACACTCAAAACACACACCAATCATCATTATAAACATCATTCATATACCAATTTATCAAATCCCCAAATTTCATTAAACTCAACCCTTATTCAACAATTCATCATCATCTTCACAAATAATCATATTATCATCATCCAATTACCAAATCAACACATATATATACTTAAATCTTTCAATATCATCATCATCACACATCAACCATACCAAACCCAACTCAAACAATGAAAATCAATTTAAAGAAATAAATACTTACTTGAATCCTTTATCAAATCTTCATCTCTATCATCAAATCTCTTGAATTCCTTAAGAAATTTGGTAAGAAAATCACATCTTTCTCTCTCTCTCTCTCTCTCTCTCTCTCTCGGCCAAGAAGAACGAAGAAGACGAAGAAGGAGTAGAAGGAAGAAGAAGTTTCTACTTCTCTCCTTTGTCCTTATCCATATATATATATAATAATAATAATAATAATAATACTTTAAATCTCCACCACATATTCTTTCTTTGATTTTCTTCTTCTCTTTTCTTTTTGTCTTTATTATTATTATTATTATTTAGTTATACAAATATATATACAACTCACTTATCCTTCACCATTATATATATCCCATGTATATGTGATGTATATGTATATGTCTTACATATATTATCCTTATATTTCACATATACACATATACATTAAATCCAAATACAACAACAATAACTCCAAAACTCTTAGGGTCTATTCCGGGATATTACAATTCTCTCCCCCTAAAAAAAAAAATTTCGTCCTCGAAATTACTCAGTACAATAACATTCCATTCTTACCAATACACCATTTAAAATTTTCATCAAATCACATAGTTTGCACTCTCCCCCTTAGAGTCAATTATATTATTCAATTCCACAACTTGTCACGATAAAAATCTTTATACCTTATTACATTCTCATCCAATATTCAAAATATTTTATCACTTCATCTCTTTATAACTATTCTCTTAACTTTAACTTTCAAGATCATAAACTTATATCTTAATATTAATTATCCCATCATTACAATCATCCTTACAAACAAACATTTATCAAACCTTCATTGATAATAATATTCTTATTTCTCATACACTTCATTCCTTCTCTAGTATTTTCTCACTTAACATCAATATTAATACAATGCTTTTGAACTTACTTTACAGGAAATCAACTTCTTCCCTTTTCTCATCATTAAAATTGATATAATTCAATTAATTCATGTCCGTTCATCTATCAAAATTTTACATTGTATACATCATTATTTATCTCTTATGCCTTTAGCACAACCATACATATTAAATCTCAATAATAATTCACAATTATAGCAAAAATCCAGATCAATTGATTTATTCTCCACAATATCTTAACATCATAATCTTGTTTGATTCAAATCAATAGTTCACTTATCTAAATTTATCATGAATAACCATCCACTTTAATTTATCTTTCAATATACACATAGTTTATCTTTCATTATCTCAATACAATTCCACCAAATTTCATAATTATCTCATACCATGCTTATCATTCATAGTTTACTCACTCAAATTTTAAACCCATCCACTTATTCACCGTATACCATAAACATAATCAATATAGCTCTCAAACACATTCTGCAATCTTCTTTCATTATCATCTTCTCACTTATCATATCATTACTATATTAACAATAATTACCTTTTTCTCACATTACTCATAACTTAAAGTATTTCCACAATTCTCTTTCTGTCTTTTCTTTTCCAGAATTATAACCAAATTGCTAACACAAAAACCATAAAATACACTTCATCAATCATAACCGTTAATCATGTTTCTAGAAACATAATTATCAATCTTACCAAAGTAGTATTACAGTTATACTTTCTTAGTCTCAATTCTGTGGATAACAAAGTTAATCGGCCAAATACCATAAATACACTATATGGCCATAGGAGATTAATGATCACATCTGAAACTTATAAATCAATACTGTTCCTCTATTATTTTATTTCCAACTTTCCAATTATACTACTAAGTTGCATCACAAATATTATATCTCCATTCTCCAAACTTTACTACATCCAAAATTAACATATGTCAACTCTATCTCAACACAATTTACTCTTAATTATTTGATCACCATTTGCATGTCTCATATACAACAATATTATCCTTAACCTATCCTTCACACATCATTCAATCTTATACAGATCTTACATAAATTTCATTCTTTATACTTTCTTTTTTTTCCTTATAATTTCTTATTAAATTTATATACACAGAACATTTCCTCACACAAATACTTTGGCTCATAACATTTATGATAGCCAAATTCAGTTATTATCATAACAATATTACTGTCCACCATTTCCCAAATTAATCCTTATTTCCATAACCATTTCACTATCCAACATTTCTTAAGTTTATTCTTATTTTCATTTCATCACATACTCTTTACGTCAATCAAGGCCTAATCTCTCTTAGGTCCACTACTACATGCAATGTCATTTCCAATATACATCAAATATGCAATTATATAACACATCCATAGATCACATTCACAATGTGATTTACTTTCCACATTTCTTACATTTTACAATTACATTCATATCAAAAACTCATTCCACATTTTCTATACATGTATACACATAATCATACAATGATATTTAATTCCTCTTTTACATATTTTCAACACAATTTAACATTTTACTATTCCGTGAACAACATCATTTTTTATCCCTTTTTGACATGACTTAAGTTGTTTATCAACCCAACACATATACATTATCACCATGATATTACTTTCACAAAATCTTAGTCACGCTACTAAGGTGACATCTCTCTCACATATATTTTTAAATGCATTAGTATACCATCTATACATCCATTTGTTTATTCTTCAACACATAGATATATATATATATATATATATTACTCACATATCTATACACATGTACATTACATCCACTCATATATACATTGGGCTCAATAATCTCTTTATACTCTCCAAGTCTAATTATGACAAATCTCAATTTCTTAAATCCACATTGATCCATCCCATGACCTAGCTTTGCTCAGGTTTGTCAATGCAAGCATGATCATTCTCATACTATCAATCACATTATTCAATTTAATAGTACTCTCATATACAGTAATATTCATTCCACAAGCTCATGGGTTTAACTTACATTAAGATTATCAATACTCAAATAGTATTTACCCAAATTCCATTAACACTATAATTTCACAACTTACTACTTTACTTAAACTTCCATTCACTCATCTTATGTTCTTAATATCAACTTAAAAAAAACATCTTATATATACACATTACAAAACAACCTCAAAGTATATTCTTTTCACAAATATTAAAGCTCATTTCCAAAAATCTAATTATCACATCTTTCCACCATTAATATGAGCTTTAACAACACTCAAGCGTATCACATTTCTAACATTAAAATCACAATGTTTGCATTTAAAACAGCAATGCAACAACACCATTATATTTCCTTATTTAACCAACATCATCTCTTTTTCTTTTAAAAACTTTAACTTTACATATTCAAATCATAAATGGTCAAACTTTGTCTATACCCATCAACTCATTCAATATACCACCATACTCTCTTCATTTAAATAACATAACTTTCAATATTCACAATTCGACATTATTTCCTCTGTCTAACAAACTCAACATAAACTTTCTTATAAAGAGGTTTAAAGTATAGAAGAAAGAGTACATACTCTTATCTTAATTTGATTTTCAACTCATTTCCAACTTTATTTTCCTTTCCATTTCTTTATTTTTCAATTCATATTATGTCATACATAATATTACTCATAAACATCAATATTACATTCCATGTTGCACATGATATAACATTTTTCATATGTCTCATCAACATGCATATTTCACATTACATTTCGTAATTCGTTTCTCATAAATAATTAGGCACTATGCCTCAATTATAATTCATTTCCAACATCATTGCCAACAATCATGGTTTCTTCTCACATCAACATAGTATACACATATATCATCAACTATATTAAACATCTCATGTAACACAAATATTTTACAAATCATATTATGCCACATCCGAGACCAACCTAGGTGTTAATGCATGTGCATGTATCAAAATTTTCATTCTTTTTATTTTCATTTATCATCATTTTTTTTAAACTTTTCTTTGTAAATTTACTTAGGCCGAGAATCTCGAAACCTAAGCTCTGATACCAAAATAATTGTAACACCCCGATACCCCATATAAATACTGTACATATACCAGGTACACATACAATATGTATATAGAGTATAAGAATGTCACTTTTCATCACCATTATAACTCTTTACTTTAATTTTTAAAACCATAATACATTTAAATCATATGAAAGTATTTACAAAATGGTTATTCTTATCATGGTAATACATAAATATAAGTTACATTGTTTTTTCCAAAGATTCATTTATACAAATGAATACATTCTTATGAAAATACAGTATAATTACATGCATGCACCACCATCTAGTTGGTCTCGAACTATACTTGTCCTCGTTGTGACATAGTAGCTTATCTCCAGCTTCATCACCTATATACCTGCGCGATTAAGATAACCGCGCTAAGCTCGAAAGCTTAGTAGTACAAGTAACCATTAAAATATACAATATAAAGGAAACATACCTCATATGTTTAGTCTCATGTTTTAACATTTTCTTACTCTGTTTTCCCCTTTTTCAATGCATTCTTCATATAATCCTATTAACCTTATAGAGGATATACATATACACATATAACATAACCATCAAACATAATTCAATAAATTGATAGAACCTTCATATTATGATACTTACCAATTTCACCTCATACATATCATATATATCATTTTATACTTTATAATCGCATATTGCATATAACTTCACAAACCATATCTCCTTTCAATAATTCATGTATGTTATATAATCATATCACTAACCACAATTCATCATTCACAACTCACATTTCCAACAAAGGCAACATAGATCCCATTACTCATTTATTTCAACTTGTATATACATCACATTAACAACAAAGACAGACTCGGGCCCAAAAGACACTAATATGTCATTCAAAGTTCAGAGTTAATGCTTTGGTTTTGTTATCACATTTATCAATATCATATACCCAACTAGGCTTCAAGGATTAAGTTCAACCAAGCTTCAAGGGGAGCAAAGCATGCTAAGCTTCTACCCAACTTGGCTTCAAGAACTAACCCAACCTAGCTTCAAGGGTGGTAACATCTCAATTAGGCTTCAAGGATTCAATCCAACCTAACTTCAAGAGATTGTTACACTCATTAGGCATGCCACCAATAACAAAACTCTGAAAATGAATAACACATTAGCCACACAATTCATTTATTATTTCATTATCAATTTCATTCTCATTCTCATCATCATTTACATCATCATAGCCAACCACAATGGCATCATTTAGGCAAAACATGCCTCATTTATCTCATTCTCAATATCATAGCCAACCACAATGGCTTTATACATCATCACCTCTCAATTTACATTTCATATTCCATCACAATATCACATTTCATAGTTCACCACAATATCACATTATCACATTTCATAGTTCATCACAATATCACATTATCACATTTCATAGTTCACCACAATATCACATTATCACATTTCATAGTTCATCACAATATCACATTATCACATTTCATAGTTCATCACAATATCACATTATCACATTTCATAGTTCATCACAATATCACATTATCACATTTCATAGTTCATCTTTGATATTTATATACATAATCATTCATTACTCAAGTATGCACAATCAATTGCATTACCATATAAATTGGAATACACATCATACAAATCATATCCTCACATCTTTCACATTTCATAACATATATATATATATATTGAATGCCTTCACATCTTATATGTATTAATGTATTATCATATCTCTTATCTTTTCATTGCATATACAATATTAATATTTATTTTAACAATATACTTATATGCAATCCAATAGGGTTTTGTACTTACCTCTAAAGAACTCACTCCCATATAACTTCTCTTCCATAGATCTTTCAATACTTGGATTAGGGGCAATTCCATCTCTTAAAACCTAATCCAAAAGTAATCATACACACTCACTTAGAAATACACATGAGATAATACAAATAAGAATCAATTAGGGCAAACTCAACACATGACACGCTCATCAACACGGGCATGTTCCTGATCTTGCCCTAACTCCACAACACAGAAACATTGACACGCTCATAACCACGGGCGTGTCACTGGGCGTGTAATACATTCTGTATCTCAAAAACATCAACACGTCCAATCAACAAGAGCGTGCTCATGGCCGTGTCAATTCTCCAAACTCACAGTAGCTATGACACGCTCAATAACATGGGCGTGTTACTGGTCGTGTCAATTCTACTGCCACACAGAACTTATGACACGCTCAATAACATGGGCGTGTCACTGCTCGTGCTACCAACTCCAGAAAACAGAACCAACGACACGCCTAACAAACTGGCCGTGTCTCTGGGCGTGTCCGACTAAAAACCCAGATTCCGGTCAACACACAACAACATCCAACAATACCCATCTTTTTATCATTACTCACTTCAAACAATCTTCATCAAACACACCCAAAAACCATAACAAACTTACCAAAACATCAACAACACTCAAAACACACACCAATCATCATTATAAACATCATTCATATACCAATTTATCAAATCCCCAAATTTCATTAAACTCAACCCTTATTCAACAATTCATCATCATCTTCACAAATAATCATATTATCATCATCCAATTACCAAATCAACACATATATATACTTAAATCTTTCAATATCATCATCATCACACATCAACCATACCAAACCCAACTCAAACAATGAAAATCAATTTAAAGAAATAAATACTTACTTGAATCCTTTATCAAATCTTCATCTCTATCATCAAATCTCTTGAATTCCTTAAGAAATTTGGTAAGAAAATCACATCTTTCTCTCTCTCTCTCTCTCTCTCTCTCTCTCTCTCGGCCAAGAAGAACGAAGAAGACGAAGAAGGAGTAGAAGGAAGAAGAAGTTTCTACTTCTCTCCTTTGTCCTTATCCTTATATATATATATAATAATAATAATAATAATACTTTAAATCTCCACCACATATTCTTTCTTTGATTTTCTTCTTCTCTTTTCTTTTTGTCTTTATTATTATTATTATTATTTAGTTATACAAATATATATACAACTCACTTATCCTTCACCATTATATATATCCCATGTATATGTGATGTATATGTATATGTCTTACATATATTATCCTTATATTTCACATATACACATATACATTAAATCCAAATACAACAACAATAACTCCAAAACTCTTAGGGTTTATTCCGGGATATTACATGATTTCAATTAAAACTCAATAAATGCACTTTGTATACACCAAAATATTAGCTTTACTTTCAAAGAATTAAAGTTTCACAATTAACTCTTTTAATCCTTCAATACACACTTTCTTTCACAAATCACTACATTTTATCAAGTCACAAACTTCTTTGATTAAGCAAAATGAAGATTAATTCAATTAATAGCAAAATAAGTGTTATACAAGCACTATCCTCTTTAAAATTGCTCTTCGCTTGCTCTTCCTTTCAATTCTTTGGATTACTAATGATTTTCTTGAAAAATCATGCTTAAATTAGCTATCTCTACCAAAATCATGTTTTTCTTTTAATATGTTTATGATTTATAGGTAAGAATACAATAAGGAGAAGAAAGAAGAAGATGGAGGTGGAGAAAAAGGTGTCTACGTATATGGATGGGAGCAGAAGAGACTAGAAACCTTTTTATAGTATTTAGGATTTTTATCCAACACACTCACTCATACCATTATTTCAGTACACCCATTTTTTTAATTAACTATTAATATGATTTTTAACCTCGTAACATTGTAAAAATAATTACTTTAGCTACTTTAAAATCCTATTATCATATTTTACATTCCAATTATGGTACAAGTTTATTTCAGAGTTATAAGGGCATTTTCATAATTTTTTGCCCCTTCAAAAATCTTTTCTAGAAATACCGATATTATTCATACTTGGATTAAATTTTTTTTTTCACTTATTAAGGCTTAATCAACCTTATTTTTATCAATTCTAAATATTCAAACCACATAATATCATAATCAATTCGATGTACACATATATATACACTTAATGCAGAAAAATCAGTACTTAAAATTTTTAG
Organism: Garcia nutans; assembly: GCA_947685225.1. Classification (NCBI taxonomy): domain Eukaryota; kingdom Viridiplantae; phylum Streptophyta; class Magnoliopsida; order Malpighiales; family Euphorbiaceae; genus Garcia; species Garcia nutans. Next base: position 4,127,045 of record CANTUV010000003.1, on the reverse strand, counting down.
GGCATTACATTATACTATTAATCAAATTGAATTTAATCAATTAAGAAAACTCAAAAAAACCAGAGGGAAATCAAATTGATGAAGTCTAATCCTGAGATCAACTTATATAGAAATAAATAATTGCAACAACTTTGAAGAATTATTTTTTTTAAAAATAGTTTTCCAAATAATAAGATAGTTTAGTAGGTTGGTACTTGACACAATTCTCTTCCTTGTGGGATCGACACTTGACTCATCACTATCAGCCCTCGCCCTTCGGCACCACTATGAATTTCAATGAAAATTCCATTCGGGTCGTCCTCCCAAGATTTCGAGACAAGTCATAAAATTCACACTTAAGTTCAAGCCCAAATCCAAAAGTTCTTAATACACTCGATGTATTCCTAGGGAAAATCTTTCCATTTCAAGACATAATTCCAATTTTCATCATCAGGCATTGTAAAACCAATAGAAGCATAAAAAATTGAGTGTTAATAACCACCTTATAGGCTTATATTTGGCAAACCTTGTCATCTACTCGTGGAGTTAGAGCATCGCGCTTATTGGGCTATCGAGAAGTTGAATATAGATTTAGCATTTGCTGGTGCTAAGAGACTTCTTCAGTTTGGCAAGTTGGAAGAATTACGACTCAATATATAGGAAAATGCCAATATTTACAAGTAGCACACTAAAACATGACATGAAAAGCATATCTAATATTGCCAATTCCAAGAGGGCCAGCATGTTCTTCTCTACAAGTTTAGAGTAAAGCATTTCCTAATATACTCAAATCAATGTGATCATGTCCCTTTAAAGTTATCAAGATTCATCCATAGTTTTATGGAAATCTGCATAGTTAATGGACAATGTTTGAAACCATATTTTATAGGCACACTAGTTAAAAAAGGCTATGTTTTGCCAATTTGAGAACTAGCACTCCTCTATAGCCAAGTCGAGCGATAAACTTTCGAGAAATTTACATTATTTACATCCGAAAACAGTTCACTTTTTATAAATACCTGACCGCCCATTTTATTTCCAAATTTACCTCTTTCACGGTGATTTTTCTTTTTTTTTCTGTAAATTTTTTTATTTTTTTAAAATTGTATTTTTTTATATTTTTTTATTTAAACTTTTTTTTATTGTCATATTTTCAATATACACATTAAAAAAATATATGCAATATATACATAATATATATACAATATATATAAAATACAAATCAACAATATAAACTACATCTACAACATATCTACAATGCATCTACAACACATTTACATAATATTTTTAATATTTATTTAATGTTTTATTCACAACATTCAATAATTTTTATATAAAATACATACAACTTAAATAATATACATTACATTTATAGCACGTCTACAATATCCATGGAATATACATAACATATCTACTATGCATCTACATAATAAAATTATGTGTATTTTTTTTATTTTTTATGTGTATAATATGTAAAATTTATTTAAAAATAAATTTAATAATTTTTATTAATATATTTTTGTATTTTGTATTTTTTTAAGTTACTTATTTTTTATAATTAAAATTATAATTTTTTATTTATAAAAAATTGTGATTTTTATATGATGAAAAATAATTAAAATATTATTTTTTTATTATTTTATCAGAATATTTTTATTTAATAGTGAAGAATGAAAAAAATTGAAGTAAAATATTAATTATAGTGAGAAAAGATGTATTTTAAAAAAAAATTATTTTAGTGAGAAATGAGATATTTTTAAAATTTTGCACCATTTTTTTTTATAAAAGTGTAACTATTTTTAGTTTTTGTATTATTTTTATAATAAAAATTATTTTTCAAATAGTTATATAAATGTCTCTAACTTTAAACAAGTACTTTTTTAGAAACAACCCCATAATGAATTTTTATTTCTTTATTTTTTTTATTTTATTTTACTTATTTATTTTTTAATTTTAGACCAATACTTAATACTTTTTTCTTCCTGCTGATCTATTAAAAAGTCAATAAAATTTTTAAATATTATATAAAATTATTTTAAATTAAGTAAAATATTTTTTATTAATTTATTACTATTATACTATTATTTTATTAATTAAGTCATTACCCATAAGAATATAATTAAAAAAATATAATTAATATTTTTTTGGTTGTGTAAGGTTATAATTTGAGAATGATAATTTTTTTATTTATAAATTGGTGATTTCGGGAGGAGCATATTCTTTATTTGTCCAAATGAGGGGGAAAAAAAGATGCTAATTAGTGTTCTTGCGAAAATTTTAAAAGCTCATTTTCATCCCACGGTTTTAATTTAAAAAATTTATTGTTGGGAAGCCGTGGTCATGCCTCAATTAATGCTTTTAGCCAGGAGAGAATATTCTGAACTTATTTTTTGGGTACCAGAATCCAAAGCCATTGGTGCTCCCTCGCCTATTTTCTTTTCCTTTTGTTTACTTGCACAAAAGCAGAGTATCGAAAGGCGACGAAAATGGCGTTAACAGGCAACAGTGTGATCGTTCAAAACAGAGTTCCAATTCCAATGAGTTTGCCGTTTTCAAAGCTTCAATCAAAAGCCTTCACCACTTTCCATCAAATTCACCACACTCTCTCCTTCACAGTAGCCAATCCAGTCCATCCACTTCCTTATCTTGTGTTGCAAAGTCCACTGTTGTCTCCGATGGTGTCTCCACCACCATACCCACAACCAGTAAGTTCCCTATCCCATTAATTATTTACCCTTTTCCACTTTTTCAATTTTTTTCTCTGATCTTTCTTTTCTTATCTTATTTTCTATAGTTTGGTCTCAATTTGCTACAAATGTCTCTGGTGAATGAGATGGTGTAATGAACTAATAAGAAACTGGAGTCAAAAAAGATCATAGGAAATGAGAAAAGAAGAAAGTAGAGAAGAGAAGAGAAAATTGAAGAGAGAATGGGAATATTTTTCATTAACAATAATCATGAGTACATTCCTCTTCCTCAATTGGTATATACCAGTACTTGCCAAAAGAGAATAATTCTCTAACAAACTCAATAACAACTGTCAAAAAATAGTGAATACCCAAAATTAACCTTATTACGTAATATAGTAATTATAGACAGATAATAGTAAAACTTCCAGCTCATTCTTCTGCAGCACTAGTCATAACATTACCCACTTCCATTTGAAGCACCTTGTCCTCAAGGTGAAGATAAGGAAATTGCGACAAAAGGAAGGACAAATCTTCCCATGTGGTGTCTTCTGGATTCAAATTAGTCCAACGAACTAGCACTTGAGTAACCGATTTTCCTTGACGCAGAATTTCTCTCTTTTGCAAAACAGCAGCCGGCTCTACCTTTGGAATTCCATCTTTTGAACACTTAGGCAATGTAGGCGAAGCAGAATGTAAACTTGTGGCTTTCTTGAGCAATGACACATGGAAAACATCATGAATAGCAGAATTCTTTGGTAATTCCAGCTGATATGCCACCTGCCCAACTTTTGCTATGACTTTATATGGTCCATAATATCTAGCACAAAGCTTCAAGTGCCTTCTAACAGCAATTGAACTCTGTCGATATGGCTGAAGCTTCAAATATACCATGTCTCCAACAGAAAAACTCCGTTCTAACCTGTTTTTATCCGCCTGTTGTTTCATCCTGCCTTGGGCTATTTGTAACTGATCATGAAGTAGAGAAGCCATATGTTGGCGAGCAATGACAAATTCTTCTACTGCAGCTGAAGATGAATGAATTTCAGGCATGAAGTGAAAAGAAGGAGGCTTAACCCCATATAAGGCCTCAAAAGGAGTCATTTGTATGCTGGTGTGAAAATTGGTATTATACCACCATTCTGCGAGACTGAGCCAAGAACTCCAACTGGTGGGTTTATGGTGGCACATACATCTCAAATAGGTCTCCAAACACCTGTTAACCCTCTCAGTTTGACCGTCGGTCTGCGGGTGGTAAGCCGTAGAACGCTGCAGCTTGGTGCGCAATAACTTGAAGAGCTCTTGCCAAAAGAGACTAGTAAAAACCTTGTCTCTGTCAGAAACTATAGTTGACGGCATACCATGGAGCTTAAATACACAATCAAGAAATTGTTGAGCCACAGAACTAGCAGTAAAAGGGTGTTGCAAGGCGATAAAGTGCGCATACTTGGTGAATCTGTCCACAATTACCAAGATAGTATCTTTCCGATTGGATTTCGGTAATTGTTCGATGAAATCCATCGAAATGTGTTGCCAAGCTGTAGTCGGTACTGGTAAAGGTTGCAGCAACCCAGGATAAGCCACATTTTCGGTTTTACATCTCTGACAAATATCACAATTAGAAACCCAAGTCTTGACCTCCTGTTGCATACCTGGCCAATAGAACAATGAAGTCAGTCTTTTGAGTGTTCCTCCCATTCCTGAATGTCCACCTACAGCTGAGTTGTGGGCTGTTTCAATTAAAGATTGCCGTAACCCTCTTCCTTGCCCAACATATAACTGGTGCTTGCGATACAATAACCCATCCTGTAAGACAAAATTGGGATGTGAAGAAGCATAAATCATTAGAGCTTGCAATAATTTACCAGCTGTTTCATCAGTCTCATAGCTTTCCAAAACTTCCTGTACCCATAATGGAACAACAGCAGTAACACTAACATTTAACTCCCCTTCTTCTGGCCATTCTCTTCTCGACAAGGCATCTGCGACCTTATTTTCACAGCCTTTCTTGTAGAATATCTTGTACCTCAGCCCCAACAATTTAGATACCCCTCTTTGTTGTGTGTAGGTATGCAGCCGTTGAGATAATAAGTGCTTGATTGCCTCTTGATCTGTTTTGATTATGAACTCACTGTAATTAAGGTAATGCCTCCATTTAGTGACTGCATATATAATTGCCAAAAGCTCCTTTTCATAAACTGAAAGGTCTTGGTTCCTCGGCTCAACGGTTTACTGAGGTACGCTAATGGTCTTCCTTCCTGCATTAATACTGCACCAATTCCCATTTTGCAAGCATCAGTCTCTAGTACAAATACCTTGGTAAAATCCGGAAGAGCCAACACCGGTGCTGCCACCATAGCTTGTTTTAAGTTTCTCAAAAGCTTGTTGCGCTTCTTCGGTCCAATGGAAAGCATCTTTCTTTAAAAGATTAGTCAGTGGTTTTGCAATAACTCCATATTGATACACAAACTTCCGGTAATACCCTGTCAATCCCAAAAACCCTCTCAAGCTCTTCAATGAAGTAGGAGTCGGCCAATTCAGCATTGCCTCTACCTTGCTTGGGTCTGTATGCACCCCATTTACAGTAATAATGTGCCCCAAGTATTCAATTTTCTCCTGGCAGAATGAGCACTTCGACAGTTTAGCGTAAAGCTGGTGAGTGGTCAGAATATCAAGGACTGTCTGTAAGTGAGCAAGATGATCCTCTAATGTCTTGCTATATATCAAGATGTCATCAAAGAAGACCAAGATAAACTTCCTCAAATGAGGTCCAAAAATGTGATTCATGAGAGCCTGAAATGTTGTAGGGGCATTGGTGAGACCGAATGGCATCACCTTAAACTCATAGTGGCCATGGTGAGTTCTAAAGGCTGTCTTGTATTCATCGGACAACTTGACTCTGATTTGGTGATAACCAGCCCGCAAGTCAATCTTGCTAAAGTACTTCGCTCCTTGCAATTCATCTAGAAGATCATCAATTACAGGTATCGGAAATTTGTCCTTGATTGTGATTTCATTCAGCTGCCTATAATCGACACAAAACCTCCATGAACCATCCTTCTTTTTAACCAATAGCACAGGTGATGCAAAAGGACTATGACTGGATTGAATAATCCCCGCCTCTAACATCTCTATAATTTGCTTCTCAATTTCTGTTTTCTGAAAGAAATTGTATCGATAAGGCCGTATGTTGACTGGTTTGGCATTAGGAATGAGAGGAATCGTATGGTCGAACAATCTTTCAGGTGGTAGAGTTGTTGGAACAGAGAACACCTTTTCATATCTGGCCAATAGCTCCTGTATTACTATCGGAACAGCAGCCTTTACAAGTTCAGCAGCTGATTCTTCTATGACTGTAATCGAATAAAGTTGAGTGGGAACTACAAGCCATTCATCTTGCAACAACTTAGTCATGTACTTTGCTGTTAAGCAATGCATCTCCCCTGATTCTTGAATACCCTGCAACACAATTCCTCTATTACCACGCTTAAAAGTTAGCGTCATTGCCACAAAATCAAAGGTCAATGGATTATGCATCAACATCCAATCTACCCCCAAAACTATGTCATAACTCACTAAGCTCAACACTCTCAACTCAAAAGCATATTCCTCCCCTTGCATTTCCCATTTCATTCCTTGACATTTAGACCTGCTCATGATATTTTCTCCATTGGCAATCGTAATTGATAGAGCAGTGGTTTTAATCACTGCCGCATTCACAAGATTTGCAGTTTTAGCATTGATAAAACTATGCGTACTACCGCTATCTAGCAATATAATCACCACAGCATTATTTATCATCCCCTTAATTCTCAAGGTGTTAGGAGACTTCTGACCTGTAACTGCAGTCATAGACAATTCACCTTGCTGAATTTCTTCGCCTGAATCCACTTCAATCTGATCCTTTTGTGAGTCCTCAACCTCCTCCCCTTCCATAACCATGATTGTTTTGGCCTTACACTAATGACCTGGCGTATATTTTTCCCCACATTTGAAGCATAACCCAGCTGCCTTTCTTTGTTCCCAAAGATTGGGCTTCGATTGACTTTCCCTAGAAGGTTCTGATTTAGTTTGGAAGCTTGCTGGTTTTGAAGTAATTAGACTCGTTGAATGAGTCCCCTTCACCGCCGATGTGTTCTTGTTAGGAATCAGCTTATACTTTCTTAAAATTGCCTCGAACGATTGCTCTTGAAACCTGGCTTGTTCGTATGCTTGATTAAGAGTGGTGGGTTTGTAAACCATCATCATCGACTGAAGCTCCTCGCTAAGACCGCTCATGAAACTTGATATGAAATAAGCTTCAGAAAGCCCCTTGTTAGTCTTCTGCATCAATGCCTTCAGATGCTCAAACTTCTCTTGGTAAACGGTCACTGAATCATCCTTCTGCTGTAATTTGTTGAATTCCGCTACAATTTCTGCTGATGATTTCTCACCAAATCTCTGGCACAAATCCCTGGAAAATGATAACCCAGTGATTTGTTCCTGGTCACTCACCCATCCTTGTAACCAATTATCAGCTTTGTCCCCAAACTTCATTGTGGCTAATTCAACCTTTTCTTCTTCATCCACCTTATAAAATTTGAAGTACTTTTCACATTTGCGAATGAAGTTTCGTGGTTGCTCACCATCAAAGGCCGGAAGGTCTACCTTGGGTAGCTTTGCTGACTTGGGTACGAAATCTCCTCTTGAGAACGAATTACTGAACTCTCCCCTTTCAGAAGATTTAGGAGTGGGCAATAATCCTTTTCCCTGATTTGAATTCATTTCAGAAGCTGGAATTAAGGTGGGTATTGCTATGGTTGGGGGAGGTGATGGATTTGTAGAAAGTTTCTCCATTAATGAGAGAAATTTGGATTCAAAATCATCCATTCTTTTGATTGTTTGCTGCTGTATTTCTGTTAATTGAGAGTTGGTAGTGGCTAATTCATTAATGGTCGTGGTGAGTTGTTGCAATTGATTTTCGACTTCCTTGAGCGTCATTCTTTCAATCGGACCGATTGCTCAACGATAGAAGTTAAGCAAATGGGCTCTGATACCTTTGCAATGAACTAATAAGAAACTGGAGTCAAAAAAGATCATAGGAAATGAGAAAAGAAGAAAGTAGAGAAGAGAAGAGAAAATTGAAGAGAGAATGGGAATATTTTTCATTAACAATAATCATGAGTACATTCCTCTTCCTCAATTGGTATATACCAGTACTTGCCAAAAGAGAATAATTCTCTAACAAACTCAATAACAGCTGTCAAAAAATAGTGAATACCCAAAATTAACCTTATTACGTAATATAGTAATTATAGATAGATAATAGTAAAACTTCCAGCTCATTCTTCTGCAGCACTAGTCATAACAGATGGCTTTGGAGCAGACTTCACTTCAAAATGAAACCCAATTGAACTTCCTGAATCTGTTGTGCCTGAAGCTTATAGAGAATGGGAAGTTAAGGTTTTTGATTGGCAGACTCAATGCCCTACTCTTGCTCAGCCACAAGAGCTTCTTATGACCCACAAAACCATTAAGTTACTACCTACTGTAGGATGTGAAGCGGATGCTGCAACTCGGTATAGTATTGATGATAAGATTGTTGGAGGCCTAGATAATCAGGTTTCTGCCTTTGCTTATCAATCTACTGGTTGTTATGTGGCTGTTTGGCCAATTCAGGATAATCAATTGGAGTTGGAGCATTGCTTGATAAATCCTCAAGACAAGGAGTCTCGTGTGAGAATAATTCAAGTTATTGATGTAATTAATACAAAGATTACATTAAAGAATATCAAGGTCTTTTGTGAGTAATGATATGGTCCATTTAGAAATGGTGACCAATTAGGTGGATGTGCAGTCAGAGATACTGCTTTTGCTTCTGCTCCTGCTTTGAAAGCGTCTGAAGTTGCAGGATTTTGGCAAGGGCCTAGAGCTGTTGCCAATTTTGATACTTCTCAAAATGTGGGTTATGGAGCTCAGTTCTTTCTCTTTCTTTTTTCCCTTTCTTTTCCTGTTCTGAAACTGCTCTGTTAATAAGCATTAGAATATTAGCTTCCAACCTTTTTGCTTCAAAGGAAAAAAAAGAATATCAGCTTCCAACCTTTCTGTTTATTTCATGAGAGACTCCACAAGTGTGTCTAATTTGAAAGAAACTTCTGCATATATCAATAAGATGGTTGAAATTGAAATTTTCTTATATTTTATTTTTTACTTATTTACCTCAGCTAGTTTGGGATTATGATTTGGTTGAATTGATGGAATTGAACATTATTTATTATTCACCTTTTCTAATTTTAGTGCGATAAAATAGAAATAATTGCAAGTTAGTCACAAAACTTTTTGTGGAACTTCTGATAGCTAAACTGGTGACAGTTAGAAAGAATTTGGTTTCTTTTTGTCTATATATATTGCTTGAGTTGCCAATTTCAAACAACATGAGCAAAGGATGAGAGATAAAGTAGATGTTCCAAATAGAAATTATGGATTGTGGAAAGACAATTGAGTTCTCGAAACCTTTCTTTCTTTAGTTTTTTCTTGTCCGGAATAATGATAGGTTCATGTATATTTATATATTTATATATACATCCATGGGAAGGGTAAATTGGATAGTATCCTTGATGATTCATTTCTTGCATGTGAATTTGGTCCATCCCCCAACACATCAATGATCATCATTTTAAAAGTAATTATAAACAGTCAGTATGAATGACTTTTTTTTTGATGAATATGCTTATGTCCTAGTTACTAAAATTGTAAGCTCGTCTTAAATAATCCAGGGGTCACTTCAAGAACTAAAAGATAAGAGTATGCAGAAGTCAGTAAGAGATGAACATGATCTTATATTGCTTCCTAAGCAATTATGGTGTTCCCTAAAAGGAATGAAAGACAATGAAACTTACTACGAGGAGGATGGCTACTTGATCACAGATCTGCTGTGACAACAAGATGTGTCTTCTCTAGCGTCGCGAAGTTAAAGGAAAGTTTGTGGTTTTTTTTTACTCTTGATCCTAAGTAGAGTGCCGGATGTGCTATTTTTAAAATTTTAATTTAACATGTAGCCACATTTATCACAAATGAGTGGAGTGCTAAGGGGTGAGTAAATTGGCTGGTAATGGAATATTTAATTATCATAGAGAATAACGTTTTGCATCATAAAATTTCTTAGTCATGTTTGAAGCCAGTTGAGGAAGAAATCTAAGTTATAACATCCAAATTAAATAGAGGCTGCGTTGTTATTTAAACAAAATTGAAAATTACTAAAAATGGCCCACCAAAAAATAAAAATACAAAATATTTATGGAACTTTCTATTCTTAAAATGTGTAAGAGAAGAATAAGGTTGCATATAGGTGATGCAGCATTACTCTTCCCATACTTCAACATGAGAAAGAGACATAATATTACTTCAATTGTCAATGATGATAGTGGTTATCAAGTTAACCTGTCCAAATTCCTCCTTTTTGTTTTGCAATCCTTTAATATTCGATAATATCAGCATGCTGCATATCATCATTTTGCTTGCTTGTCTTTTACTAGCCAGACCATAGTGACACTTGTGTTGTGCAAATTAGTATGCCTTTTTTCTCTAAAGTTGTAGCACATAAAAGGAAGGCCTCGAGTCTTCCGATATTGGGAAGTATTGATAGGCACTACATTTGGTATAAAAGCCATCTTCTTCATTGAATATACGCATATGTCTGCTCTTTTTTTCTACCTTCCTGGAACAAGCTGTAGCCTGATCTATAAAGGAAATTGTTACCATTTAGCTCAATCTATATGCTCTTGTTGATTCCTTCAAGATACAAACTAAACCATTGCTTGTATATTTCTCCTCAAAGTAATATGCTTGTGACATTTTACAGTATATAGGATTCAAAGTCTTTGTCACCATAGAAACAAGCCAGTGCCATGACATATATATTTTCCCATTAAATTTCTCAACAGTGGCCTGTCAGTAACAATTATATGGACAAATTTAATGGCGTCACTAAATGTTGTATTTCTTGGTGCAGTCACACCCTTTCAAACTATTAACTGTCCTTCTATGTCTTCTTTTATTTTTCAAAATGAGTCAAAAATTCTTTCCACTCGATCCATGTTGGGTTTCTAAATAGGAAGAATTTACGGTAAGATATTGATAATATATTTTAATTGGATTTAAATTAGAAGAATTTATAATTAAGAAATATTTATTTTAGATTCCTGGATCAGGAAGTCTTGTTTATAAGACTAAATTATACTTTCCTATTCTACGTAATAAGCAAGTTCTATTTAAAGGACATATGCAATAAAAATAAGACAAGCAGAATTTATCTAAAAAAAATTATAAAGATCTGGGGCTCTTTCTAACAAGGTCCAAAGGTATCAATTCACTTTAGCGACTTGAATCACTATTGCAAAATAGGTTGCTCCAAAAAGAAGAACAAAGGAACCGATCCCTTATTCCTACAAAACTTAATTGAAAATTGTTCAGTGACCTGATTATGGTCTAAGGAATATAATGGTGCAGCCAATGATGACGATTTCAGGTTCTCTCTCAAGTAAATTAGGCAGACTATCTTAACAGTGTAATCTTGCTTAAGGGGGTTAAAATGGATCGAGAGGTGGCAGTGGCGGTGGAGCTAGGATTTTAGTTCAATGTGGGTCAAAAAAATACATGCATATAAAAAAATCATGTTTCATGTAAATTTTAGTGAGAGATGTAATTTTAAAGTCTTTTAAATCGTTGATAATGAATTTTTTAGTTTCTAAAGAAAAAAATTTTAATTTTTTCTTTGAATAGAAAAGATTTATGGATTTAATAAAACATAAAAGAAATGTAATGTAATAAAACATAAAAGAAATGTAATTTTAATAAATAAAAATCAAATAATTTAGAATCTTGAAATGAGTTTTCTCTAAAATATATACTTACTAGGAAAATTTATGGTTACTTAATTTCTAATCAAGTAAAATATACTTTATAAATCACAACTCTTGTATAACTTAATAAAAGTTTAGCTAATGGTGAAGGAGAAAAGTACAAATGAAGTAAATTAATTAGGTAACTATCCAAAAACTAAAATTTAGTAGAGTAAATTTCAGTTTGTGGAATCGATAGATAAATTTTCATGGGGTCAATAATATAAATGTAGTGTATTTATGTTGATTTTAATTTTTTTGGAGTTGAATGGGGTCAATTGATCCCAATCAACATCAGTGGCTCTACGCTACAAAATGCGCTGGCAAGAGGGGTTGCAGAGCATTTCATATCATAAGAAAGAAACTTTTTCATTACCTTATTCTTAGAATTAAGTGGTTCATAATGCATTTCATTAACCATTAGCTAGTCATATATACCACTTGAAACTTGTTGCTAGAGTTACTGAAATTCGTAGTTTTGCACGATATTGGAATGATTTTATGCTAATCAAAGAACTTAAAATCTTATATGAACAATTTCTTTACATTGGCATACATTTTTCTTATGAATGATCTTATGCTAATCAGACCACTTGAAAACTTGTTACTAGAGCTACCAAAATTCTTAGTTTTGCACAATAGAGAAATCATTATAGTTCTGTCTTGTTAAGTATGGTCTCTGAAGTTAAAATTCATCCAAAAACTTGTTGGGAATACGACTAAGCCACCAATAAAAATTTATTTTGCTTATAGACACACAAAGAAGACCTTTCAACAATGTCTTAAAAAGAAAAAAGAAAAAGAAAAAAGTGGACCAAACAAAACTAAACAGCTAGTGTTCTCCCCTCCATTCTCTTCCAATTCCAACTATTATTTGGACTTCTGACAGACTGCCACCTCTGATTTCTACTGGCATTTAATCAGAATACTCCCCCATTGATATCCTTGAAACATAAATTGAACTTTAATGATTTTTCTTTAATAAATAAAAGTTTGCTGTTAGGCGGTTGCTTTGGGATAATCATAGCTTTTAGTTTTTCTTTAGATGACATAGCAGCCATAGTTAAGCTTTTGGTTTTTCTTTAGGTAAGATAGTGGTAACATTAATGGTTTTAATCCCTCCCAAATCCAGGCTGTTTATTCTGCAGTTTAGCTATCCAACCAGTGTTCCCTTTTAACTGCATAAGCTATGAGTATGATAGCAGCAGCTTGATTTGAAACGAAGCCAAATGTCAGGATTTTGAGCTAAAGACGCTAACCTTTTCTTTTTCTGGCCTAACTGTATGGTAAATTGATAATACATCACAGAACTCTTGGAAAGAATGGGTATGATAAACTTTAGGAGCATTATGAGCATTGCTCTAGCAGCTGATGGCTGATGGCATCGACTGCTAGCAGGTAGCAGCTGCAAAAATAATTTGAAGCTCTAATAGACTGATACTTACCTACTAGTTCAAAGTCTTGGTTTTCACACCCAAACTATCTTCATTTAACCTGAAACCAAATCTGCATGTAAAGTTTTCTTCTTAATCTGGAACGATAAAAACAGCTAGAAGAACTATCTGCAAAAAAATATAAAATTGGAAATTATATGATTTCTTACTCTGATTGAAAGAACAATATTGCAATTAGTCACTCTCTCCAGGACAGCTGCAGGTTACCATATGAGAATTATTTAGGCAGTATTGCTAACATGAGCACAAGTACTTGCTTCCTTCTATGTCGATATAAATTTTTGTTAGAACTCTTTTCAGTATTTCAGCTTGCATTACTGTTGAAAATTGATAAACTCAATTTACATATTTTACATGTGCACTATCCTTGCACGTAAATGGGAATGTTTAACTTAATGTTAAACATATGCACCAGCCATATACATAAATAACAATATTTTATTTAGTGTGAAGAATGTGCACTGGCCAAACTTGGTCAAAATAATGGGCACCATTCATATTAAAAATAATTATATTTAGAAATTTGTCAAAAATAGTAGGCTAATATTTGCTATATAAATGGCCATTAGACATTTGGAGATATGTAGATTTGAGAGAAGAAAAAGATAAGAGAAAAAGAGTGGAGAGAAATAAATGTGTTTTGTGAGATTGTCATTTTTGTAAGAGTGGTTTAATAATTTTGAATTAATACAAGAAGTTTGAGTTTTTTTTATTTTATTTGTCTCAAATTAAACTTTGATTCTATATATTTTTCTATAAATTGGTATCAAAGCCATGGTAAATTCAGGAAGCTCGTTGGGGCAAATACCTCTACCACGTCTTACAAAGTTAAATTATGACAATTGGAGCATACAAATGCGAGCACTACTAGGCGCACAAGATGTGTAGGAGATAGTTGAGATAGGCTTTACTAAGCCAACAGATACTGCAAACATGACTGCAAACTAACTAAAGGCGTTAAAAGAGACACGAGCAAAAGATAAAACCGCTCTCTATCTGCTATTCCAAGCAGTGGATGAGTCGGGCTTTGAGAAAATTGCCGATACGACAACTTCAAAAGAAGCGTGGGATACTTTGGACAAAGCGTTCAAAGGAGCTTATCGTGTCAAGCAAGTTCGCCTCCAAACCCTTCGGGGTGAGCTTGAAGGCATGAAGATGAAGGAGTCAGAAGGTGTATCGGCTTACATCACACGCGTTCAAACCGTGGTGAATCAACTCAAGCGAAATGGTGAGACATTAAATGATTCGCGAGTTGTGGAGAAGATACTACGATCATTGACAGATAGATTTGAAAATGTTGTGTGCTCTATCAAAGAGTCAAAGGATCTCACCGCATTAACAGTCGATGAGCTCGTTGGTTCTCTTGAAGCACATGAACAACGTAAGAAGAAAAAGGAGGAGACTCTTGAAGAGGCTCTTCAAACAAAGGCAACAATTATAGATGAAAAAGCACTTTATTCTCAAAACTCTCGAGGAAGAGGATGCGGTAGAAGAGGTCATGGTGGTAGAGGTCGTGGTCCAAATGACTATCATGGAGGAAATGGACAGACAAGCCAACAAAATTGGAGAGGCCGAGGCCGAGTACGTGGTAGAGGTGGTCAGATAAATCACTCGAATATTGAGTATTACAAATGTGGCAAGCCTGGTCACTATGCAAATGATTGTAACTCTGATAATTGTTATAACTGTGGCAAGTTTGGGCACTAAGCAAAAGAGTGCTATGTTGATAAGAAAGTTTAAGAAAACACTAATTTGGTCACAGAAGAAGGATCTAATGATGGGCTTCTCATGATGGCCCATGATAATGAGAATACCAATAATGAGACAATATGGTATCTCGACACTACTGCAAGTAATCATATGTGCGGCCACAAGCATTTATTCACAGAAATGCAAATTATTGATGGGCACGTTTCATTTGGAGATGAGTCCAAAATCCAGGTGAAAGGTCGAAGGCACAATTTTCTATCAACAAAAGAATGGTCTGAAAGGATTAATTCAAAATGTCTATTATGTACCCGACCTCAAAAGCAATATTTTGAGCATGGGACAACTTATGGAGAAAGGATACTCAGTGTTGATGAAAGGTCGAGATCTTCAACTAAAAGACAAAAATGGTCATCTAGTTGCACGAGTCGAGATGGCAAGGAATCGGATGTACAAAATCAACCTTATGTATGTCAAAGAAAGATGCATGGAAATTAATGTTGATAACAAATCTTCTTTATGGCATTTGCGATTTGGTCATTTGCATTATGGTGGATTACAAAAGTTGTCAAAGAAAGAGATGGTGCATGGATTACCAAATATAGACTATATAGAGAAATTCTGCGAGGAATGTGTTTTTGGAAAACATGCAAGGAACTCATTTCAGAAGAAGGCAGAATATCAAGCAAAAGCTCTTCTTGAAGTAATTCACACTGATATTTGTGTGTCAATCACTCCGGAGTCATTTAGTGGCAAAAAATACTTCATTACTTTTATCGATGATTTCTCCAGAAAGACTTGGGTCTATTTTTTGAAAGAAAAATCAGAGGCATTTGAGGTGTTCAAAAGGTTTAAGATCATGGTAGAGAAGGCAATTGGCAAATTTATTAAAGCATTATGATCTGATAGAGGTGGCAAATACAATTCAACAGATTTTGTGAGCTATTGCGAGGAGTATGGAATAAGAAGGCTCCTAACTGCACCTTATACTCCACAACAAAATGGTGTGGCAGAGAGAAAGAATCGGACTATTCTTGACATGGTTCGATCAATGTTGAAAACTAAGAAGATGCCAAAAGAATTATGGGGAGAAGCAGTACAATATGCAATTTATGTGCAGAACAGATGTCCACATGCAAAGTTGGAAGATAAAACTCCACAAGAAGTTTGGAGTGGCCAAAAGCCAACAGTTTCACACTTTAAAATTTTTGGTAGTGTGGCCTATGCACTTGTACCAAATCAACGACGTACAAAGTTAAAAGACAAGAGCAAGAAATTTGTATTCATTGGCTACAACGAGAAAACCAAAGGCTACAAATTGCTTGATCTAATAAATCAAAAGGTAATGGTAAGTCGAGATGTTCAGGTGAATGAAGTAAGCAATTGGGATTGGAATAAATATGCGGAAATAGCAGTGGAGACAGAAGAATCATTAAGCATTTCATTATCGAGTTCTCAAATGAGGAGATCTTCTCCAGAAGCAATGAGTTCTCAAGCGACTGATGATGAAGAGGAACCAATTGAGCCAAGGATGCGAAGTCTGTGTGATCTATATGATTGCACAACAGAAGTACATCTTGTATGTCTTCTGGCAGATGTTGAAAGTATAAGCTTTGAAGAAGCAGTGAAGAATGAGAAATGGCGAGCAGCTATGAATGAAGAGATCAAATCAATCTAGCAAAACAAGACATGGGAGCTCACAGATTTGCCAAAGGGAAGCAAGCCCATTGGAGTAAAATGGGTATACAAGAAGAAAATGAATGCTCAAAGAAAGATTGAGCGATATAAGGCACGACTTGTTGCAAAGGGCTACATACAAAAGGCAGGAATTGACTATGATGAAGTCTTCGCACCAGTTGCAAGAATGGAGACAATTCAACTTCTCATCTCTTAAGCAGCACAATTTGAATTGCCAATATTTCAAATGGATGTTAAATCGACCTTTCTGAATAGTGTGTTAGAAGAAGAAGTTTATCTTGAACAACCACCCGGTTACACTATAATTGGAAAGGAGCAAAAGGTGTTGAAATTGAAAAAGGCACTTTGCGGGTTAAAGCAAGCACCTCGAGCTTGGAATACTCGCATCGATATGTATTTCAAGGAGAATAGGTTCATCCAATGTCTGTATGAACATGCACTACATGTGAAGAAAGAAAAAGTCAAATTGATGTTTGTTGCTCTATATGTTGATGACCTCATCTTTATGGGGAACAATGGCGAGATGATTAAAAGTTTCAAGGAGGAGATGAAGCGAGAATTTGACATGACAGATTTGGGTTTAATGAAGTATTTTCTTGGTCTGGAAGTTAGACAAGGAAAGACAAGAATCTTTGTGTTACAAGAAGCATATGCAAAAGATGTCCTACAGAGGAACAACATGGCAAATTGCAATCTAGTCTCGACACTAATGGAACCAGGTGCAAAACTCTCAAAGTTTGATGGTGGAGATCGAGTAGATACAACAAAATATCGAAGTCTTGTGGGAAGCCTTCGTTACCTTACATGCACAAGGCCAGATATATCCTATAGTGTTGGAGTAGTAAGTCAATTCATGGAAGAACCAGTTTACACACACTGGAAAACATTGAAGAGAATTCTCAGATATATTCAAGGAACACAATCACTCAGATTATTTTACTCAAAGATAGGAGAATATAAATTGGTGGGATATTCGGATAGTGATTGGTGTGGAGACATAGATGATCGAAAGAGTATATCGGGATATGTATTTTTTATGGGAGACAAGGCATTCACATGGCAATCAAAGAAGCAACCAATTGCGACATTATCAACGTGTGAAGCAGAATATGTGGCAGCATCATGGTGCGTGTGTCATGCAGTTTGGCTTAGAAATCTGTTATATGAACTGAATCTCCAACAACAGGAAGCAACAGATATTCGAGTTGATAATAAGTCAGCAATTGTGTTAGCAAAGAATCCTGTTCATCACGAAAGAAGCAAGCACATTGATATTAGGTTTCACTATATTCGAGAACAAGTGAAAAAAGGACGAGTAAGAATGAGTCACGTTGCGAGTCATGATCAAGTGGCCGACATTTTCACAAAACCACTACCGACTGTTCTACTTGAAAAATGTAAAGTGGCAATTAGGATGAAATATGGAAGAGAATTGAGTTTAAAGGGGGGATTTGTTGAAAATTAATAAACTCAATTTACATATTTTACATGTGCACTATCCATGCACGTAAATGGGAATGTTTAACTTAATGTTAAACATGTGCACCAGCCATATACATAAATAATAATATTTTATTTAGTGTGAAGAATGTGCACCGGCCAAACTTGGTCAAAATAATGGGCACCATTCATATTAAAAATAATTAGATTTAAAAATTTGTCAAAAATAGTAGGCTAATATTTGCTATATAAATGGCCATTAGGCATTTGGAGATATGTAGATTTGAGAGAAGAAAAAGATAAGAGAAAAAGAGTGAGTGGAGAGAAATAAACGTGTGTTTTGTGATATTGTCATTTTTGTAAGAGTGGTTTAATATTTTTGAATTAATACAAGAAGTTTGAGTTTTTATTTTATTTTATTTGTCTCAAATTAAATTGATACTATATATTTTTCTACAATTACGCCATTACCTTTTTTATTAGTCATATCCTAATCATTTCAGAAAAATACATATAAAGCTTGAAAAGGGGATAAGAATTTTGCTTTATTTTCACATTAAATTCTTCTTTGACAGGAAATTGCATTAGCGAGAGAAACTGCAACAGTGCAGGAAGTTTAGTTGACGGTAATTCTTCGACTTAGCTTGAAGGAATTATAGTTTAAGCCAAATATAGGAACTTGAAATGTAAGCGTTTATTTTTCAGTTGTAGAAGACAATATGGCAAAAATAATTTATAGAAACTGTTCTATTTTCTTACAAATTCTTGCCTTCTAATTCTGATATGGTATGATTTGAAGCATACAACTGAGTCAGAATATGGTGTTCAACCTCAAATTTGGGGTAAAAATTAATTTTTTTTTTCTGGACGCTAATGTATATCATTTGATCCAGTGAACGGTCAGAAATCCCGTGCCATATGTTGTGTACTGCTTCCAATTGTTCACAGTAAACTTTTATATGTAATTGATACTTGTAAAGTGGGAAATAATTGTGGATAGTTTGAAATTATATTAAGCTTGGAAAAACTCATTTTCAAGTATTCAAGTATCTGTTTGATATCATTTATGTTTTACTGTACATACGGTTATTTTTTTTTCCCTTTTTCTATTAAGTTATTGATAAATTATACGAAAGTAATAGTTTTTTTATTGTATAAAAAATTGTCAATTAATAGGAAAAATAATACATGTTATTTTAGAGTACAATGATAAAATGATTTAAAATTAAAATATGATACAATTGAAAAGGATGCAGAATTTAAAATAAATTTGTATGAACAATTGAAAAATCACTTCATCTTTTGTAGAAAAAGAAATGCACAGTGAAAAATTGAACGATTTGTCAGCAAGAACCAAATATGGAAAGTAAAAACAGAAAAGGAAAATAAGATTGGAGGGAACAGTTTCCATCATTTCCCTTAATACAGATCACAGATTTTTCTCACCATTCAATAGTTCCATTTCTAATATTGTAACAGAATATATAAACATTGTAATTCTCTACAGAAATAATATGAAACAATTACCCTAATTCTGTTCTCCCTTAACAAACATGGTATCAGAGCTGGTAACATTCCAGCATTCAAAATCTACCTCTTACCTCTTCTCAAACCAATAAACCAAATCAGCACAGTTTTCTGTTCTTGCCCAAAAATGTCAGACGAAGAAGAATCATCTGGCATATCCAACAATGATTTAACCCTCAGGCTTGCCAACCTGTTAAGGAAGGGCTTGAGTCCAGAAACACTAAAAACAAATGTTTCTGAAACCCTCTCCCTCAGTGTTAAGCTAACCAGCCAGAACTACGCACTTTGGTCACGAATGATCAAAGTGGCAATTGGCGGCAGATCCAAAAGGCTCCTAAAGCACATCATAGGGAGCTCTGAACCCCCACAAATAGAAGATCCAGATTATGAAAGATGGGAACAAGATAACTTAGCAATATTTTCATGGCTCATACAGAATATTGAGCCTCAAATAGCCACAAATTTAACAGAATACCCTACTGCAAGGGATCTTTGGAACGCATTAGCCATAACTTACAGTAGCGATCATGATAAATTGTAGGTTTTTGACCTGCATGTGAAGGTGAACAGCATGAAACAAGGGACAGCCAGGCTGGAAGATTTTTGGCTCGTCCTTCAAGGCATCTGGGGAGAGATCGATCGCCGGGAGCCGAACCCAATGACCTCCGCCGTCGATATTGCAAAGTACAACGAAATCAGACAAGAGAGGAAATTATTTCAGTTTCTCAACGCTATTGATCACAAATACGATCAAGTCAAGAGGGAGATTCTAAGGATGGATCCTTTACCTTCGGTAGAAGCGGCCTACGCACAAGTGAGGAAGGAGGCCGCTAGGGTTAACATATTGGGCACCGATCGATCATCATCTTCAGGAATCAGAGAAGGACTCTTGATCAAGGATGAGTCAAGCCAAAAACCAGAAGGAGTGGCGCTAATCTCTCGATCCCAGGCTCGCCGGTCAGATTCCATAAACGGTGACTCCTCATCCCGGCCGGATAAAAGCAAATTGAAATGTTCTCAC
The DNA here is from genome assembly GCA_947685225.1 of Garcia nutans. Classification (NCBI taxonomy): domain Eukaryota; kingdom Viridiplantae; phylum Streptophyta; class Magnoliopsida; order Malpighiales; family Euphorbiaceae; genus Garcia; species Garcia nutans. The sequence goes on along the minus strand of CANTUV010000003.1, from coordinate 4,106,653 downwards.
TGTGGAATGGCCAAGCACACGAAGGAACAGTGCTTCCTTCTCGTCGGATACCCTGAATGGTGGTCCGAAAAACATCGGAGCAAAGGGACGGCCTCAAAAAAAGATTCAACCGCCGTGGGCAATGGCGCTGCCACCACCAGCAGCGGCGAGAGTGGCCATGGAAGCACTGGAGAAGGAAAGGCTATGGTTGCAGCTGGCGGATTGGAGGCGGTTAGGGTTGGAAGACAAGAATATGACGAATTTATAGGTGGAGTTAATAAAAGGAGCCACTTAAAGCCTTATAGTTCTGACAATTTGCAACTTAGTCCTCCGATTTCACATTCTGCTCAAATTAATCCCTTTATTTGTGAATTTGATACTAATTTGGAAAATTGCAGCCAAGTACCTAAAGATATTGCCATAGCTAGTCTTGTCCAAGATTTTGAAGAAGAAAAAGATGAGTGGGTTCTCGATAGTGGTGCAATCGACTCTATGACACATAAGGCAGTTGATATTGTTAGTCCATCAGAATCAACAAAAACTCATGTTAAGACAACAAATGGTGGGACTGTACCAGTTGAAGGAGAGGGAACTATTGAAATTTCTCCTATGTTAAAAATATCAAATTGCCTTTATGTGCCCTCATTATCTCACAAGTTGCTTTCAATTAGTCATGTGACAAGAGAATTAAATTGCATTGTACTAATGACACCTACCTTTTGTCTTTTACAGGATATCCGGACGGGGGAGATCATTTTACGTGGCACTGAGCGCCAAGGGCTATATTATGTTGACGAGGTAGTCCAACAAGGAATTGCGATGCTAGCTCATGGAACCAAAGATCGGGAGGCTTGGTTATGGCACCACCGTCTGGGACATCCTTCACCGGGTTATTTAAAGCTTTTATTTCCTCATTTATTTCAGTCTAATAATATGTTTAGTTGTGAGACATGTGTTTTTTCTAAAAGTCATAGACAGACTTATAAACCTAGTAACACCTGTTCAAAAACAATATTTTCATTAATTCACTCTGATGTTTGGGGACCAGCTCCTATTTTAGGAGGCCAAGTTTTTAGATATTTTGTTTTATTTATAGATGATTGCACTCGTATGACCTGGGTTTATTTCCTGAAACATAAAAGTGAAGTTGTAGAAAAATTCATCCTTTTCTATAACATGATCCAAACACAATTCCACACAAAAATTCAAATCCTTAGATCTGATAATGGAGGAGAATTTGTTAATGCCTCTATGAGAGATTTTACCCAAAAACAAGGCCTTATATACCAAACTACCTGTCCTAACACCCCTGAACAAAATGGAGTGGCCGAAAGAAAGAATCGAATTCTTCTTGAAATGACTCGGGCTCTTCTTTTAGAATCCCAAGTACCCAAATCTTTTTGGCCCGAAGCAGTTGCCACAGCCACTTACCTTATCAACAGACTACCCACTAAAGTCCTAAACTTCCAAACACCATTACAAACACTATCCCAGAAAGCCAACATATCCACTACCCTTAACCTTGAACCCAGAATCTTCGGGTGCACTGTCTTTGTCCACATACCTAAGAGTGATCGAACCAAATTTGACCCTTATGCTATAAAGTGTGTCTTTGTGGGATATGGGATCAACCAAAAGGGTTATAGGTGTTATGATCCAAAAACTAGGCGTATCTTCACAACTATGAACTGTGATTTCTTAGAGACTGAATATGTCTATGCAACCCACCAAAGTGGTCAGGGGGAGAGTAGTGAGAATGAAACCTTTGATGCACTTAGTTGGTTACCTAGCTTTGAGTACTTGGTCCCTGAAGTGTCCAAGTTCCCCGATATGGTTTCGAAAAAGCAAGTTAACAGGACCACTGGATCAATCTTGGATACATCAATACAGTCTGAGGAACCTAATACTACTGACAATGTTTCTCCTTCTGTTCAGAATCCTGAGGATCCTGAGGTAAGTCCAGAAAATTGTGATGTGACATTTAATTATCTCGATTGTGATAATGTAATGGAGAATGCAGATACAGGAAGGTATATTCTCCCTCCAAGAAGCAATAGGGGTGTCCCTCTAAAGAGATACTCTCCAGAAAAAGAAGCTCAGGGATCGAGATATCCTATGGCTAATTTAGCAAGGGGGAGACTGTCCAGTATGGCTCAGGCATTCCAAATAGGACTCTATACTGAAGAGATTCCCAGGACTGCAGAGGATGCTCTAAAAACTAAAAATTGGACCAAGGCTATGAAGGAAGAGATGAAAGCACTTGAAAAGAATGAAACCTGGGAAATATGTCAATTGCCAGAGAATAAAAAGCCATTCGGATGTCGATGGGTGTTCACAGTCAAATATAAACCAGATGGGAGTGTAGAAAGATATAAATCCAGGTTGGTTGCCAAGGGTTATACGCAGACTTATGGAATAGACTATTCGGAGACTTTTTCTCCAGTGGCCAAGATGGATACTATAAGAGTTCTCTTTTCCATAGCTGCAAACAAACAGTGGCCCTTGCATCAATTTGATGTTAAAATGCCTTTCTACATGGGGATTTGAAGGAAGAAGTCTATATGGTAGCACCACCAGGTTTTGAGGGAAGCTTCAAGGAAGGAGAAGCCTGTCAACTCAAGAAATCTCTATATGGACTCAAGCAGTCTCCAAGAGCGTGGTTTGGTAAATTCACCATGGCCATGAAGAGCTATGGCTTCAGACAAAGCAATTCTGACCATACGCTCTTTCTTAAAAACCGAGGTAATCTTGTGACTTGTTTAGACATTTATGTGGATGACATGATAATCACAGGGAATGATCTAAAAGAAATGGCTAAACTAAGAAGAAGGTTATTTGCTGAATTTGAGATGAAAGACTTGGGTCCATTGAAGTATTTCCTTGGAATTGAAGTGCTGAGATCGAGGCAAGGAATTTTCATTTGTCAGAAGAAGTATATTCTTGATTTGCTTGCAGAGATAGGAATGATCGACTGTAAACCAGCAGATACACCTACTACAGTTAATCATGGCCTATGTATCAAAGAAGGAGCTGAACTGGCAGAACGAGAAAAGTATCAACGTCTGGTTGGGAAACTCATCTATTTATCCCATACTCGACCTGATATTGCTTATGCTGTTGGTATTGTAAGTCAGTTCATGCACCGACCTCAAAAAGATCACATGGAGGCTGTCTTCAGAATCGTGGATACTTGAAAGGCACACCAGGACATGGAGTTTTGTTCAGAAATAATGGAAATCTGGAAATTGAAGGTTACGCTGATGCGGACTGGGCAGGCAATCCAGTAGACCGTAGATCCACCTCTGGATATTTCACTCTGGTTGGAGGAAATCTAGTGACATGGCGGAGCAAGAAACAAAAGGTAGTTGCCCTGTCAAGTGCAGAAGCAGAATTCAGAGGAGTAGCCAGAGGGTTAGCAGAGATACTTTGGCAGAGAAAGTTGGTAGCCGAGATTGGTTTCCCTGTAACAGAGACTTGTAAGATCTTCTGTGATAATCGAGCAGCTATTAGTATTTCTGAAAATCCAATTCAACACGACAGAACAAAGCATGTTGAGGTGGATAGACACTTTATCAAGGAGAAGATTGAAGCGGGTATTGTAGAATTGCCTTTTGTTAGATCCGAAGACCAGTTGGCAGATATCTTAGCTAAGGCAGTAAATGGAAGAAGCTTCGCAGAGGTCTTAAGCAAGTTGAGTATTGGAGATCCCCTTACTCAACTTGAGGGGGAGTGTCAGCAAAAACCAAATATGGAAAGTAAAAACAGAAAAGGAAAATAAGATTGGAGGGAACAGTTTCCATCATCTCCCTTAATACAGATCACAGATTTTTCTCACCATTCAATAGTTTCCATTTCTGATATTGTAACAGAATATATAAACATTGTAATTCTCTACAGAAACAATTACCCTAATTCTGTTCTCCCTTAACAAACACGATTCAAGAACTAGGAATTGTTTTCGCCTCTAACTCCAGTAATGGTCAAAATACCATTTCAATTTTAAAAAGAAAATTCATTTCATGATAGAAAAATGAGTAATTTTTTTTTAATGTTTACTAGGATGGTACCCGCACTCCGCTACCAGTATAAAAAAATTTAATTTAAAATATAAAATATATAAAAAAATTGATATCCTCCATATTTTTTAAAATTTTTATTTTTTACCAAGGATATTTAAGTCATTTTATTATAAACTCATAATAAACTAATTATAAATTATGTAAAATTTATAAACTTATAATAAATCCATGATAAACTCATCGTAAATTCATCGTAAACTAATAAAAATATGATATTTTATTAAATATTTTATACATCCTGGTATTTTGATAAATAATTTATAAATATAGTAAATTTGAAATTTTTTTTTAATTTTTCTCACATTTTTGTCAAAAGTCCAAAAAAAATTTACATCAAGAAACTAAAATAGTATTATTACTTGATATTCACACCTTTTTACATCAAAATAATATGGTATCATTATTAAATACTTATTTATATTAAAAATATATAATAGTTGTTATTGGATTTTTTTTACATCAAAAAGATGAATTTCTTGGCTTTAATCCTGTTTCTCTTTCTCATGAAAGTCAACCCTGCAGGAGAAAATTATATTATAAATATAATTTATATATTGTTGAAAATGAGTGGAAAATATCATATAATGGTTCTTGTACTTACATGATTTTTTGTTTTTTTTTTTTTTTGAAGTAGGATTTTCTGTCGATGGATGGGCGATAGATGTGGTTCGTAGGGATTCATGTATAGAACATGATGAAGAAGACTAGGTTGATATATTTCTTTTTGCGGCTTCACCATCTAGAAAGGTATTTATAACTTTGAATGTCGTTATTGTTGGATTGGCTTCTTGTATGCATATTGTTATTTGAAAAACTTTTTAAGGCCAATCAATTGAGTAAGCATTCGAGGGAGAGTAAGACATTGCTCTGATTGTTGGATAATTATATTTGAAAATAAGTGTTGAATTGAAATTCCAATCAATTATTCTGCAATTTTTTCAAATATAACAAAACATGCACTATCAGCATCATCCTATACAATCGTATTTAAACTATACTTGCATATAAATAAATTTTATAATTAAGCTTAATAATTTTGATTATTTTACAGTTTTAAAAATTTACCATAGAATCATAGTTGCTTGCATTTGACCATATTTATTGCACCATATTTTGTCGTTATATGCTCTAATTTCACCATGGCATGTGGGGCAAGCTCTATACAACCAACTTGTTGATGCATCAATATTTGTAATCATGGCCTTGTATATAAATTAACTCCATGTTGTATCAAAATATAATTTATTATTTTGTAATTTGTATGATAGTATAATTTATGTGCATGTAAATATGGGTCAAGTGTACCTTTTGATCATAGATATCTAATTGATATAATTCTTCTAATGCCTTTCAATTTAATGCAGCTTGTTCTTCAGGGCTGATTATTGATGTGACAAATTGTATAATCCTTGCAATTCCTTTTTCTAATGTTGGCTTTTAATATTTTTTTCTTTAGTAAACTAATATTCGTAATTTTTAAGGTTATAATAGAGTTGCACGTACTCATTTTGTAGTTGAACAATTTCTGGTACTTCAAGATTGATGAAAGATTTTGTTGATGAGCAGCCTAACAACGATATAATATCTGCAATATAAGTTAAATTGTCATAATAATTTATTTTATGATTTAACGTGTGAATGAGGTTACTTTTTATGGGTATTTAATTACCTCCATAAACTCTAATAAGAATTGCTGCTACAATGATGATCACAGGACATTTCTAAGCACCTTTCTAGGCAACCAGCTGGATAATATGATGTCCATGATGAAATTTCACACTCATTTGCACTAATTAATGGATGCAACTCAAAGAGCTATTATGTATTTCTCTTGCAGAACAAAATCACAATCAACTTGATAATAATATAACATTAATAGTATTAATTTAAGTGGGAAAAACTTAGTTATATATACTTGATTTATAGTGCTACCATATCTATATGTGCATATATATATATATATGTATGTATGTATGTATGTAAATATACGTGTGCATGTGAGGTTTTTTTTTAAAAAATTGTTTATACATACATACATGAAATAATATACAACCACCTGAGAATACATTTATTTTGAATTTCGTATTTAAAAATAAATATGTTATAATTATAAGGGCATGAAGGTAAAATTGGCAAAGTCATTATTGATCAAAGTAGGATTAATAAAGAGGTATATCTATAAAACCAAACAAATTTTAGGTGTTAGCATTCCATCTTATCAGTCTACAATGTTTTAATTAAAACCTTAATAATGCCCAATTACCTTGCATCATTTACTGTCTCTTGTTTCAGCACTTTCTTCTCTCTTCTCTAACATTTTTTTTAATTTTAATTTTAAATTTAATTATTTTTTAAGTTCGAACTCAGTTTGCCTTTCTTTAATATTTAACTCTAGTTACAGTTTGAATTCAATAACATTTAATTTTAAAAAATAACTTAATACTATTTACTTTACAATTAATTGTACAAAACATTGTTCAATTGGAAGTAATGTAATCGTACAAAAAAATATTAATTTTGTAAGTATTGTTCTTCGATTTTTGTTGTTGTTATTATTGCTATATTATTATATGGCAGTTGTTGTTTGATAATTTCAAAATTTAATCAATTAAAACTAATTTGTAATGACTGTTAATTTGGTATTCAGCTAATCAACTGCCAGAGTGAGACAGGCGGCCTAGGATCGAGGACATCTCAATATACCAGTGATTCAATATCACATAATTTGACACAGTGGGATGTGCATAATTTGTTCTGAAATCTTTCAAGAGTACTGTAATTCTTCTTTTTCTTCGTCTTCATATCTTAACAGTTATCAGTGGCTATATATATTTGTTATGTTGTATATTTTAATTGATTAAGATTTTCCAGGTGGAAACCAGATTTTCTTTGTTGCTTATTATTGTTAGATGGATGTATATCACTTTGCCTATTCTATTAATGCTTTAATATTTTTTTTAAAGTTCTTTGCTGTATCTTAAATCTATAAATGAATTAGAGAAACATTCAAACAAAGATTTAAATGTTACAAAAATAAAGTATAATTGTCAAGAAAGACAAGAAATGAAGTTGCATACTGCTACTGCTTCTCCTACCATTAGATAGATCCATTCCTATCCAATTACTTTTATCTATGCTTCCAATTGTTGTAAATTGATATTGGGTTCAAAGATTAGGCGAAATTAATAACTTGTTATTAAGCTAAAATGATTCCATTCCATTTTGTCTTGCATAATTGATTGCTTTTGATTTTAATCGCACAGGCTGTGGAGCTTGGATGGGAGCCATATCGCCACTAGATTTTTGAAGGGACTGCCGATTTTGTAGATAGAAGATCTCAGATTCTCCACGCAAGTTATAAGAATAATGTACTTATTAATTGCTAAATTGTAAGTTACAAGTATATAAAATTATTAACTGCTTATATGTTATGTTTTCTAGGAGCGTTTCCTGCAGTTGAAAGAGCAGCAGTCTCAGCCAAATCCAGTGAGTGGAAAATAGTTATTGGTCGTCATGGGATTTTAAGTGCAGGACATCATGGACTCATAAAAGATCTTGTACAACGGCTTATTCCAATCTTAGAGGTAATTATAACTTTAACTAATTATGCTGATCAGTTATTATATCATCAGCCTTTTCAGTTTACGGAGCACAATATAGTTCAGATTTTATATTTACAATGTACAATTTATGAAATATTTTGACTCACATGAATGATAAGACAAAGTAATTAATCAGTAAATGAACTCCTTACCTAAAATAGGATAGCATAACTTCTAACATTCCTTGAGCTGCTCTTTCTTCTTGTTGAGTTTTTCTGTTAATTAGAATGTCAGCTCTTCCTTCTCTGTACTTGATATCACATAGTTGAATGAAAAGTATAAATAGACAAAGCCTCTTCAGAAAACCATTACTGTTTTTAGTGTTTTTTATTAGTAGAGAGTGTACTTAAATGCATTAATTATGGATTTATTTGGTTGGATAGGAGTCTTCCATAAGATTATGCAAAAAAGCATTAAAAGAAAGAGAAGTTAATAAAAAAAAAATAGAAAGGAGAGAGAAGGTATCATATATGCAAATTCTGCAAAGCAGATGCTTCATTCAGTAGTAAAAGTGCTTCCATGCATGCACCTAATAGATGATCATTCAAAGCTAAGATATCACTCACTTTACAGTTAACACTTGAATGACAAAAGTCTCTGAATTTTCTCGGAAAGTTCAATCTTTATATTATCACACTGCTCTAAATTCTACTACTTTAGGATTGTTTAGCTCTGTTGACTGTAATAGCCAGTTGTTGCTGTGTTGTTGTTTTGTTGCTAGGATTGCTTTTGGTTTCTGTATACTTGCTGTGATTTGGCTTGATTTCTGGCCACTGGATATTGCTGGGTTTTGGGGATATGATTAATGTTGCTTCTTTATGGTTATTGAATATTTTTGGGTTCATGGATTCTGGTTTTTTAGGTGCTGCAACTTCTACTAGTATATGTTGAGTAGTTGGAACTTATTTGTACTGCCGGTGTGAATGCTATTTAATTTTGAGCTGTTGGTTTAGATTTTGTTCTTGTTGGCACGTAATTTTATTATTTTGGGTGAGTAGTTGATATAAATCCTTTTGGTGTTGGGTATGGACAAGTAGAAGTAAATATGTTTTGCCCTCGAGTTGTTTAACTCAGTAATAATAATAATCCAATATATAGCATCTCTGCTTAATCATTTTCTCTGTTTTGAGTAATTATAGCAAATTGTTTTGTAGGCTTATGATGCTAGAAACAATCAATATGTGGCTATGGAGATTCAACGTGTATCTACAAACAACTCTTCATATTCAAGTTACACTAGCAATAATCATATGGTGGAAATTAAAAATATTTTGTTGGAATTTTTTGTTTTTTTTTTTAATATTGTAATTATATAGTTATTGAATTTTTCATCATCAAATTTAATGAATTACTTGCTTAGATGTATGAATATTACAATGAAGATTTCATTTATAAAAAAATTATATTTTTGCCATATTCATATTGTAAATATAATACAAATATTGTTCAAATTTTGCAGGTTAAAATAATTATTACAGAGGTTGTTTTAGCTGCTTTGAAAGAATTATTGCCACAAAAGCCTGAATAAAAAAGTACGAGCTGGTATTTACGGCGGATAATAATTATCATGATTAATTTGTAGCAGAACTGTCCTTATCAAGGGCTTACTACGGTGCCTCCAAACTCGTCGGAAAAACTGTAAATTATCCATATTTAAATTATCGAGTGCAGATCATAATTTCTTTGTTAAACATGAAGTTCACTTTGTCCCATGATGAGCAAAAACATTCCCATCATCTATAATTATCAATTTCAGCATCTCAAGTACAAAATCAATAGTTTTATGAGGATCTCAATTCTGAATTATCTGAAATGTCAAATCAATGACAGTTTTTTTAGGATTTCAGTTATTGTAAGAAAACATTGCATAGGAACATAAAACAAAAAAGAAGACAATAAAATTCTAAACATTGCATAGGCAAATGAGAGGAGCTGAACAACTAACGCATATGTTGACCATTATTTCTTAATTAAATCTCAATTAAGGAACAATTACTACATGTCGAAGTCTTTGAAATTATCCTATAAAGGAATTAAAGCAACATATATATATACATCGACCTACTAAAGACTTTGCTCGAAGAATTCCTAAATACCAATTAAAAATTCCAATTTAATTGTGATTGAAAAAATAACACAATTTTCAGGCAATATTGAATCCAAAAAAAAAAATTCTATATCTCAGGAATTGTTGGCCACCACAAGTCTTCTCATAATTTAATCGTCAAGCTCCATCTGGAGCCACTCCTTTCTCAAATTTCAAGGCAGAAGATATGTAGCTTGTCTCTATACATTTACTTGGAGTATTCATATATTAAATATTAACAGAATATATATAATATATTCCTGAATTTTAATAAATAAAATATTAAAAATTGATCTATTAGAATTTTTTTCTTAAATTATCAAAATTGTTATTCAAAAATATAGAAAATCTATTAAAACTTAAATAATTTATATCAATTTTCTAAAAATTTAATTAAAATTCTATTAATTTGAATAGAATTTTTGAAATTTGAGAAGCAAGATATCATAAATTAACCTTTAGAATTTTTAGTCAAAGTACAAAAATTTTTATTCAAAATTACAGACATTTACTGAAACTTACACAAATTAAATAAAATTTTTAAAATTTTTAGTTAAAATTCTTATATTTTGAGTGAAATTTCTAGAATTTAATAAATAAAATTTTAAAATTTGACCTACTAGAATTTATAATTAAATTATCAGAATTGACAGTAAAAATTATAGAAAGTCCAGTAAAACTTACATAATTTATATTAATTTTTTAAAATTTTTAGTTAAAATTCAAATAATTTGAATTAGGTTTTTGAAAATTGATAAACAAAATACTATAAATCAACCTATTAAATTTTTTAGTTAAACTGCCAAAATTATTATTCAAAATTACAGAACGTCCACTGGAACTTACATAATTTATATTAATTTTCTGAAATTTTTGGTTAACATTCTGATAATTTGAGTGAGATTTATAAAATTTAATAAATAAAGTTTCAGAATTTGATCTACTAGAATTTTTGGTCAAACTACTGAAATTGAGATTCAAAAATACAGAAAAAAAACTAGTGAAACTTACATAATTTATATCAATTTTCTCAAACTTTTAATTAAAATTCCGATAATTTGAATGAGATTTTTAAAAATTGATAAATAAAATGTTAGTAATTGACCTGCTATAATTTTTTGTCAAACTATCAGAATTGATATTTAAAATTACAGGAAAAGTGGTGAAATTTATATAATTTATATCAATTTTCTGAAACTTATAGTTAAAATTCTGATAATTTGAACGAGATTTCTGAAATTGATAAATAAAATACTAGAAATTGATTAACTAGAATTTTTAGTTAAACTACCAAAATTGTTATTCAAAATTACAAAATGTTCACTAAAACTTACATAATTTACATTAATTTTTTAAAATTTTTTGTTAAAATTCTGATAATTTGAGTGAGATTTATGAAATTTGATAAATAAAATTTCAGGATTTAACCTACTAAATTTTTTTGTCAAACAACCAAAATTGACATTCAAAAACGCAGAAAAAAAATAGTGAAACTTACAAATTTTATATCAATTTTTTAAAATTTTTAGTTAAAATTTCGATAATTTGAATGAGATTTCTTAAAATTGATAAACAAAATACTAGAAATTGACCTACTAAAATTTTTTTTATCAAACTATCAGAATTGACATTCAAAATTACAAAAAAAAATAGTGAAACTTACATAATTTATAATAATTTTCTGAAACTTTTAGTTAAAATTCTAATAATTTAAGTAAGATTTCTGAAATTTGAAAACAAAAAATCAGAAATTAATTTACTAGAATTTTTGTTCAAACTACCCGAATTATCATTCAAAATTATAAAAAATCTACTGAAAATTATATAATTTACTTCAATTTTCTAAAACTTTTAGTTAGGATTCTAATAATTTGAGTGATATTTCTAAAATTTGAGAAATAAAATATCAGAAATTAACTTACTAAAATTTTTGTATGAACTGCCGAAATTATTATCCAAAATTACACAAAGTCCACTAAAACTTACATAATTTACTTCAATTTTCTGAAATTTTAGTTAAGATTCTAATAATTTGAGTGGAATTTCTAAAATTTAAGAAAAAAAATACTATAAGTTGATATACTATAATGTTTAGTCAAACTACGAGAATTTTTATTCAAAATTATAAAATTTTCATCATTTTTCTGAAACTTTTAGTTCAAATGTTGATAATTTGAGTGAGATTTCTAAAATTTGAGAAGTAAAATACCAAAAATTGACCTGCTAAAATTTTTAATCAAACTATCAAAATTGTCACAAAAAATTACTTAAAGTCTACTGAAGCTTATATAATTTATTTCAATTTTCTGAAACTTTTAGTTAAGATTATGATAATTTGAGTGAAATTTTTAAAATTTAAAAAATAAAATACAAAAATTGACCTACTAAAATTTTTGGTTAAACTACTAGAAATTGACCTACTAGAATTTTTAGTCAAACTAATATAATTTTTATTCAAAATTATAAAATTTACATCATTTTTCTGAAATTTTTAGTTAAAATTCTGATAATTTGAATGAAATTTCTGAAATTTAAAAAATAAAATACTGAAATTGACCTAGTAAAATTTTTGGTTAAACTATCATAATTGTCATCCAAAATTATAGAAAGTATACAAAAAATTACAAAATTTACATCATTTTTCTGAAACTTTTAGTTAAGATTCTGATAATTTGAGTGAAATTTCTGAAATTTAAAAAAATACTAAAAATTGACGTACTAAAATTTTTCATTAAACTATCATAATTGTCATCCAAAATTATAGAAAGTCTACTGAAACTTACACAATTTACTTTAATTTTCTAAAACTTTTAGTTAAGATTCTGATAATTTGAGTGTGATTTCTAAAATTTGAGAAATAAAATATCAAAAATTGACTTACTAGAATTTTTTAGTCAAAATACTAGAATTATCATTCGAAATTACAGAAAGTCTACTAAAACTTACATAACATTAAAATATGACTTACCAGAAATGTTATTCAAACTTATAGAATGTTTACTCAAACATTCACAATTTGCATCAAATTTTTGAAATTTTGTGAAATATCTTTTTCTTTCAAAAAATTTACACTATCATTTTATAAACTTAATTATAAAATTAAATACATAAATATACATACCTCAAATATAGTTGCAATGCTTGGATTTCTTTTTCCAATCACAAATTTCTTCATATACACATTATCAACACATTAGAAAAAACATTATCAATACATTTGATTACCATAAAAATTCTATTGGTGATCTTAAGAAGAGGAAAATTTTTTTGTGAACTAAAGAAGAGAAGAAAATTTACTTATAAAGCTTTAATACACACATTATTATTACTTGCTCCTACATTTCATGATTAATTACAAGTTATACCACTTTTTTGTAAATATTATTATATATTAAGGATAAAATTATAAAATAGTGTTTCTATATTTAATTGTAAAATAGTGTTTCTATATTTAATTCCACCCAACCATCAAAATTTAATGTCTTTCTTGAAAGATGATTAATGCAAAATTTATGGATATGATTATGTGTTTTACTTCATTTTATAGATATCATTAATTATTGGCACTATTGATATGTTGGTGTGAAATGCGTCATGGATTTATAAATTACTGTTTTAATAATAAAATAAAAAATAAAGCATTTAGTACATTATGTAATCCTAATTCAAAGATAATAAATATATAGTTGTAACATTTAATTTATTATTCATAAATCATGTTGATTAAAATATCACATAATTATCATTTCATTTTTAATTATTGTAGTACCTTACTAATTTAATTTTTAAATAATTAAAAACTAAAAATAATTACAAATAATAATGTCATTAATTTATATTTAATTTTTTAAAATATAATTTTTTTTATAGACATGTGAACTTGTATAAATATCTATAATTGATACATATATATATTATGTTCTGCTAAATAATTTTTTTATTAATTTTTTAATTATATAAAATATTAAAAGAAAATAAGAGACAAAGAAAAAGCACATAATTATGCCCTATATTATTTAAAAAATTATAACCATACCATTTATTTTAGTTCTAACTATTATTTATGTTGGGGATAAAATTATCAATTTGTCCATTTTATGATAAGTATAATAAGATGGATATAATATCACAATAAGCATTTTTTATATCAATGGCTTAAATTTTTTTCAACCTATCCAATTATTTTTTCCATAAAAGTAAAGTTAGGTGACTCCATTTTTAAATGGAGTCACCCTAGCACTACCTAGAGAGAACTATTGCAAGGTGGTAAAATTCACACAATTGGACAATAGGAAAAGCAATCATACCTTAATTTTTGAAATTTCTCTAAAAATATTATAAAAATAAAATCATTTTCAAAATGCTCTTTTTTTCTTTTTTTCTTTTTAATATTCTTTTGTCAGATATGTACATCGAGTACACTAAATATATACTTATATATTTAGCATGCATTTGGCATATGTTATAAGTAAACCAAAACAACTGAGTATTTTAAAAAAAATAAAAAAATGATATATAGTATAATTTTTAAACGCATCAAATTAATTAAACATTGATATTTTTAAAACTTTATTGTGAATATGTTTATTGTTTTACTAATTATAAAGAGGCAAAGAAGGTTGTTAGTGTAGCGAGGCCTTTGAGGAATATAAGAGGGCTAAGAAAGAGGCAAAGAAGGCTGTTAGTGTAGCTCGTGGCAGAGCCTTAGAAGGGATTTATCAAAAGTTAGGTACTAAAGAGGGAGAAATGGGCATTTATAAGATTGCAAGGATGAGAGAAAGGAAACGCAGAGATTTAAGCCAAGTCAAATGTATAAAGGACAAAAATCAACGGGTGTTGACAGGAGATGTTGAGATTAAAGAGAGGTGGAAGGCTTATTTTGAGCAGTTATTCAACCCTGAACATGAACAAGGTTTTCAAGGTTTTCATGCAACAAATGGTTATATCAGCTGCTCTAGGAGGATCTTGCATAGTGAAGTAAGAGAAACCTTGAAGTATATGAAAGTTGGTAAAGCTTGTGGCCCGGATGGTATTCCTATAGAGGTTTGGAAGAACCTTGGAGAGGTAGGAGTTGCCTGGTTAACTAAACTCTTTAATGCTATTGTGAAAGGACGTAAGATGCCGAATGCCTGGAGGAAGAGTATCCTGGTACCCATATATAAAAATAAGGGAGACATTCAATGCTGTACAAATTATCGGGGTATCAAACTTATGAGCCATACTATGAAATTATGGGAAAGGATTATTGAACACAGATTGAGGAAGCTTACAAGAGTTTCGGAGAATCAGTTTGGGTTTATGCCAGGGAGATCACCATGGAGGCTATTTCTCTTCTAAGAAGACTAATGGAATTATATCAAGAGAAGAAGAAAGATCTCCACATGGTATTTATTGACTTGGAGAAAGCCTATGATAGAGTACCAAGAGAAGTGTTATGGTGGGTTTTGAAGAGAAAAGGAGTCAGCGGCAAATATATTAACATCATCAAGGACATGTATGAGAATGCATCCACTAGTGTGAAAACACCTGGTGGAGACACTGAGGCTTTCCCCATTACTACCGGATTGCATCAAGGTTCGGCCATGAGTCCATATTTATTTACCCTGGTTATGGACGAGCTAACCAGAAGCATACAAGACGATGTTCCTTGGTGTATGTTGTTTGCTGATGACATTATTTTAATTGATGAGACTACTGTTGGTGTAAACCGTAAGTTGGAAGTGTGGAGAAAAACCCTCGAGGACAAGGGTTTTAAGTTAAGTAGGAGTAAAACAGAATATATGCACTGTGGGTTCAGTCTAAGGAAGAAGCAGGAATATGAGGTTAAGTTGGATGGAGTTTTGGTTCCTAAAACCAAGTAGTTCAAATATTTGGGTTCGGTGTTCCAGAATGATGGCCGTATAGATGAAGATGTGGCTCACAGAATACAGGTAGGGTGGTTGAAGTGGAAGGGTGCGACTGGGGTTCTATGTGATAAGAAAATACCTCTGAAAGTGAAAGGTAAATTCTATAGGACGGTTGTTAGACCTGCGATGCTCTATGGTAGTGAGTGTTGGGCACCAACGGGACAATATTTGCATAAGATGAGTGTGGCAGAAATGAGGATGCTAAGATGGATGTGTGGACATACCAGACTGGACAAAATTAAGAATGTTCATATTCGACAAAAAGTCCAAGTAGCGGATGTCGGAGATAAGGTGAGGGAAGGAAGACTTAGATGGTATGGGCATGTTTTAAGAAGACCTCCTAATGCTACGGTTCGTAAGTGTGAGAATTTGTTGATTGAAAGGGCTAGAGGTCGTGGAAGACCTAGAACTGTGTGGAATGAGGTGATAGCAAGAGACTTACAAGCCTTAGATCTTGATGCGGATTTGATTAATGACAGACTTGAATGGAGACGTAAAATCCGTGTCTTGGAAGGGGCTAAGGCTGGAGTATTTTTTTTGGTGTCTTTTGAGCTTATTTTGTTGAGGATCCATACAGCCGACCCCAACTTGTTTGGGACTAAGGCTTAGTTGTTGTTGTTGTTGTTGTTGTATACAGGTAGGCCTTGATAAGCAGATTTAAAAGAAAACTAATCTATTTAAAAAAAATAAATTACTCTTTTTTATAATTAATAAAACTTCACTATTTTTTTTTATAAATAATACTCTAATTAAAAATCAATATTTTTAATTAATAAAATAGAAAGATAAAATTATCCAATTTTTTATAACAAATTTAAATTAAAAATTGCTATAATTTATTAATTTTTATGTGGTGTAAGTGACACTAAAATGGCTGAAATGGAGCATCATAGAGGCATTCTTCTTCTTCTTCTTCTTCTTCTTCTTATTATGCATATGCATATGCCTAAAATGATCTTTTTCCGTTGAATTCTAGTAGTCACCTTTGGCTTTAAATTTGCAAATTAATGTTGGCCTTGCAGAACTTGAAGGCATTTTTCTTTTTCCATTTTAATATATATTTATATTTTTTCTTTTCTCAAGATGAGTATAGTACTTCTTATAAATACTACCTCTAATATTTTAAGAATATTATTAATATTTTTAAATTAGAACTACAATCATTAATAAATATATTAATTTGAAAAAAAAATACAATTTTCATTGTCTAAATATTTATTATATGATATACATTCTACATATTTTATGGATAAAATTAGGTTCATTGTTTAGTTTTTTTACTGATTTCTTAGTATTTTTGTAGAAAAAATAGCAATAAGAAAATCTACATTCAGATGAAGAGAAGTTGAGAAAAAGCTAAAAATTTACAAGAAATGTGCAGACACGACCCTCAGCAAGAGGCGTGGACAAAGCTGATTGCGTATCTGACCTGACAATTTTGAAAGGATCTAACAATTGGCATCTAATCTAATTTGATGAATTTGAGATACGATTTTGGCAACATTTGGAAGGATGTATATGGTATTTTAATCTCTTATTATTTAGAAATTTAATTTGGGATAATATTCCTATTTTCTTTTATTATTTTTAGTCTTTAAGTTTTCCTAGTTAGAGACAAATTAGAAAGTTTTATTTGAAGAGGATATATATACTGATTGTACCAGTAACCCTAGGATGAATTTTTGACAGGTTTTGGTTGTTGCAACTTTTTTTTTTATCAAGGTTTTCTTTGCTTAAAGTATGAGAAACTAATTTTATATCTTAGTTGAAGGTTAATCAAAGTTTATATTCAAGAATTGTGAGATGTAAACAATTTATCTTTTTTCTTCTTTATTATTCAGTGTTTATATAAATCTCCAAGGTTTAATTTAATTATTGTTTGCTAATTAATCAAAAGGATCCATTGATTGATTATTAAATAACATATAGCTCTTCAAAATTCTTGAATCCGCAATTTTTCTAGATAGTTTGATTTAAGTAGTGATTAGGTCTATCCTAAGAGATTATATAATCTAATTAAATAAATCTCAGAGTTGAATTTATTGGTTAGAATCAGGTCATTCTGTTTCTTAAAGGGGTCAATAATTAGATTCTAAGGATGATCCTATAGGATAGGTTATTTGCAAGAAATAACTAGAGAACGTTTACTAGTTAATTTAACACATAAGAAAGGATTGGTATTGAGAGCTTGTCCAATACTATAACTAATTTATTAAATAATTAAAAAAGTAATCTTTGAATCTATGATCAGTTCAAGAATTGAACTAAGATTATTCCTTCGACTAAGATTTTTCTCATTAACTTTTCTTAATTATTATTTTCATCTTTAACTTAGTTGGTAGAATTTATTTTAAAATTTTATTTAGATTTTAATATTATTCAAAACCCCCATTTTAATTTCTTGTTTTAATTAATTTTTCTTAGTTATAAAAGAATTAGAATAAGCATAATTCCTTGAGGTTCGACACCATATTCATCACTTTACAAATTTATTTTATTTAGAGAATAGAAATTTTATTTTTGGTGGTTTCGACACCCATTAAATTTTGGTGTCGTTGCCAGGAAATTGTTCTAACTTAATTTATTTCTTTTCATGACCATGTCTGATTGTGACAAAAAACTTTCTTTACGATCCTGAAATAGAGAAAATTGCTAAGGGCTTAAGGAAGAAAACTAAATTTCAAATGCAAGCTTCTACAGCTGAGACATTTAAAATCAATTTAGACACAACATCTGAATTTGATTCTTCTTCAAGCGAATCTGAAAGAGAAAAAGACATGGCCAAAGGAGAACGCACTTTGAGGGAGCTCAGTGCACCTCCCACCAATCAGCAGCCTTTGTGCATCGTATATCCAGCTCTGAATGCCTCTTTTGAACTCAAATCTGGTTTGATACACCTGTTACCAAAGTTCCATGGTTTGGAAGTGAAGACCCACACAAGCATCTCAAGGAGTTCCACATTGCTTGTTTGAATATGCGACCATAAGGAGTGTTAGAAGAGCAAGTTAAACTACGAGCATTCCCTTTTTCTTTGGATAACCGGGTTAAACTATGAGCATTCCCTTTTTCTTTGGATAACCGGGCCAAAGATTTGCTATTTGATTTCCCATTAGGTTCGATCACTACATGGATTGAATTGGTAAGGGCATTTTTGGACAATTTCTTTCCTGCTTCGTGTGCTGCTAATATCAGAAGGGAAATATGTGGGATTAAGGAAAAAGATTCAAAAAATCTCCTTGAGTATTGGGAGAGGTTTAAAAGATTGTGTGCAAGTTGCCCTCAATATAGGATTACCGAGCAGGCACTCTTGCAATATTTTTATGAGGGCCTCATGCCTATGAAATGAAGCATGTTGGATACTGCAAGTGGCGGTGCCATAATTAACAAGACTCCTCAAACAGCTAGGGAATTGATTTCAGTCATGGAAAATACTTCCTAGCAATTTGGAAGCAAAAAGGAGATGACTAGAAGAGTCAATGAGGTAAGTATTTCATCTCTTGAATCTAAAATCTCTCAACTGACAACTTTGGTTCAAAATATTTGAACCAAAATTTTGGCTCTAGGTAATGCACAACTGGCCCGAGCATATGGAATTTGTGCGTATTCAGGACATCCTATGGACATGTATCCTACTCTTTAAGAGGAAGATCCTCAACAACTGAATGCAGTGGGCAGATTCCTTAACCAACCCCAAAGGCGTTGTGATCCATACTCGAATACCTATAATTCAGGGTGGCTAGATAATCCAAATTTTAATTATGGAGAAAAAGCACAAAATTCACAACCATATCAGCCATGACAACCTCCACCACAACCTCCACCACCATAAAAATATGGTATGTCTCTTGATGATATGTTCAAAGCTTTTATGACTAACACTCAATAATTTCAATAGAAAACTCGCTCGAGTATTCAGAATTTAGAGAACCAAATTAGTCAACTAGCCACATCGGTCAGTAAGCTAGAGTCTCAGGGGAAGTTATCCTCTCAAACGGTGGTAAATCCAAAGCAAAATGCAAGCACAATAACCTTGAGAAGAGAGCTGCTAGACATCGTACCCTAGAAGCAGACCCCTGGGCAGGGCTTGAAGAAATCTACAGAATCTAAGATTTTAGTACAACAAGAGGAGCAACCTGCTATTTTCAACAAAGACCAGCCCAAATCAGTGGTGATTCCTCCTCCTTTCCCACAAAGGTTAGAAAAATCAAAGAAAGAGAAGGAAGAAAAAGAAATTTTAGAGACTTTTCGCAAGGTTGAAGTGAACATTCCATTGCTTAATGCAATTAAGCAAGTACCAAGGTATGCAAAATTTCTCAAAGAATTATGTAGCAACAAGAGGAAGCTTAATGAGAATGAAAAGGTAAGTGTGGAGGAGAATATATCAGCTATAATGAAGAGACAATTACCCCCAAAAATTAAATGACCAGGGTCTGTTTGCTATTTCTTGCAAAATAGGTAATTTAGGCATTAAAAGAGCAATATATGATTTAGGAGCATCAATTAATGTTATGCCTTTGTCTATATATTCTTCTTTACAGGATGGACCTTTGAAAAAGACAAATATTGTTATATAGTTAGCTGACAGGTGAGTAGTTTACCCTGAGAAAGTTTTAGAAGATGTTTTAGTTCAAGTTAATGGTCTTATTTTTCCAGATGACTTCTATATTCTTGGCATGGCAGAAGATTAGTCTTCTAAATCTTTTGAGCACTTATTAGGTAGGCCATTTCTAAACACAGCTAAAACAAAAAACTGATGTTCATGATGGTACACTCACTATGGAGTTTGATGGTAAAATTATCAAATTTAATATGTATGATGCTATGAAATACCCTAGTAATGTGTCTTATGTGTATGAATGAATGTGATAGATTCTCTTAGTCAAGATCTATTTGGGTTGAGTGAAATTGACAAGCTGAATGTTGCTTTCTGCAAGAATCTTACAGCAAATACAGTAGCAAATTTAGAAGCAGAGGTCACTTTAGAAGATGAGCTTTGTAAAGTGATGCAAGAATTGGATGCTTACAAGTAAGCAAAAGTCCCCATTCAATCTCAATTACCCATATCTCACACCAAACTTTGACCTTCTATTATGCAAACACCAAAATTGGAGTTAAAGTCGCTGCCCAGCCACTTGAAATATGCCTACTTGGGAGAAAATAATAGTCTACTAGTAATAATCTTTAGCAAAGTGACTAAAGAGGAAGAAAAGAGCTTAATTCGAGTGCTTAAAAAGTTTAAGGGTGCAATAGGATGGACAATAGCTAATATTAAAGGAATATCACCTTCCACATGCATGCGTAAGATTCTAATGGAAGAGGATAACAAGCCTAGAAGGGAAGCTCAAAAGCATTTGAACCCACCCATGATGGAAGTATTAAATATATCACAAATTAATTATATTAAATTATTATTAATATATTTTTAGTATTAAGAATTTGAGAAGCAGAAAGCAATAACTATTATTATTTATGGTTATAAATTATGTTAAACAAAATTCATTAGAAAATTAGTAAATAGTTTTCCTATATAAGTGTAATTGAATTTGTAAAGAAATATCAGAAAAAGAATTGAGAGCAGAAGAGAAAAAGAAAAGAGAAAGAGAAATAATTTTTGTTAGGTGTGTGGTGTGAGAATAATAATTTGTGAGTTGTAATTATTTTTGTAATATAGGCAATAAACATTAATTTATTGAGTCTAATTTTATAATTGGATTCATAATTTTTCCGCTATATTATTCTACAATTGGTATCAGAGCCAACGGTTTGGCGTAGAGATTTTGTCTTTATTCACAGTTTGAAATTGTGAAAGTTATTGGTTAGGAACCAAACTATCTTGGTAATTTGCGAGGCTGCTAAGACCGAGATACAATGACAGAGTCAAGTAATGTTGGCAGTATCAAAAAGCTTAATAACAATAATTATAATATATGGAAGACTTGCATGGAATCATACCTGCAAGGTCAAGATCTTTGGGAGATTGTTGCTGGAACAGAGACCACACCATCATCAGAAGATAATACGTTAAAAAGATGGAAAATTAAAGTAGGAAAGGCTATGTTTGCCATCAAGACTACTATAGAAGATGAAATGATGGAACACATTAGACAAGCTACTACACCAAAGGAAGCTTGGGATTTACTTGCTTCTCGTTTCACAAAGAAGAATGATGCAAGACTACAACTATTAGAAGGTGAATTAATGTCAACCATACAACGTGACATGACGATTAGTCAGTACTTCATAAAAGTAAAGGGTCTTTGCAGAGAAATTACTGAATTGGATGAGGCATCCATAATAAGCAATGATAGAATGAGACGGATAATCATTCATGGATTAAAACCTCAATATAGAGGATTTATTACTGCAATTCAAGGCTGGCCGACACAACCTTCGATTGAGGAGCTAGAGAATTTGCTAACAAGTCAAGAAACTCTAGCAAAACAAATGGCTGGAGTCTCATCAAGTACAGAGGAGGTGGCACTCTTCACTAACAGAAGGAGAAATCAATCTGGTGGCCAGATAGGAAGAAGAACACAAAGAAATTATAATTCTGGGGGAGCTCAACAAAGACAGGTTCAAACATGGGGACATTCTCAATCAAAGGGAAGTCAACAAAGACAATTTCAAAATAATCAACAGTCTAAATCCATTAGACGGCAAAATGGCGAGTGTTTTGTCTGTGGCAAGAAAGGACACTACGCAAGAGAATGCTGGTATAATAAAAAGAATGAAGAGAGTAATGCAGCAACAACAAGTAGCAGTCACCAAAATGAGTCAGAATGGGATCTTGAAGCATTATTTACAAGTACAGAAATGATGCAGAAAGAATATCTCAATTATGAAGTAATTGAACTACCAAGTCTTATGGCAATAACAGATGAAGAAGAGCAAGCTTCTAGCGCTATTGATTCTCATAAAGTAGATTATGAGAAAGACTGGATATTTGATTCTGGATGTTCTAGCCATATGACAGGAAATAAGAACAAGCTACTGAATGTTTCAGAATATAAAGGCAAGCGAGTTGTGACAACCGCAAATAATGCAAAATTACCAATCACTCATGTTAGTAATATAAAGATTGACTCATATCACAATAAAAAGCAAGTGCAATTAGAAGATGTTTACAGAGTATCAGGAATGAAGAAAAATCTTTTATCAATTTCACAGTTGACAGAAACTGGTAAATTTGTTGTATTTGGCCCAGAAAATGTTAAGGTGTGTCAACAGGTAAAAATTATTGATACACCAGAAATGGAAGGAGTAAAAGTAGACTCCATGTATGTGATGTTTGCTGAGGAAGCTTATGTTGACAAAACAAGAAGTAATGAGACGATGGATTTATGGCATGCTCGACTTGGACATGTTAACTATCATAAATTAAAGTTAATGATGAATAAGTCTTCACTTAGAGGACTACCGAATCTTGATGTTCGTACTGATATAGTGTGTGCAGGATGTCAATATGGAAAGGCACATCAACTACCATATGAAGATTCAACATTTAGAGCTAAAGAACCACTAGAGTTGATTCACTCAGATGTGCTTGGAAAAATAAAACAGTCATCAATAAATGGTATGCACTATATGGTTACATTTATTGATGATTATTCCAGATATGTTTGGGTTTATTTTATGAAGGAAAAATCTGAAAATCTAGCAAAATTTAAAGAATTTAAGTTAATGGTAGAAAGTGAAGTTGGAAAAACAATCAAATGCCTTCGTTCAGATAATGGAGGTGAGTATATATCTGACGAGTTTAACTCATATCTTCGTCAGTGCAAGATTCGGCGACAACTGACTTGTCCAGGTACACCACAGCAAAATGGAATTGCTAAAAGAAAGAATAGGCACCTTGCAGAGGTTTGCCGAAGCATGCTACATGCTAAAAATGTTCCTGGTCGATTTTGGGCAGAGTATATGAGAACTACAGCTCAAATAATTAACAGGCTTCCACAACCAAAGTTAGGGTTCATTTCTCCATTTGAAATGTTGAGAAAATTGAGACCTACTGTAAGTCACTTTAAAGTGTTTGGGTGTGTTTGTTATGTGTTCGTGCCTGATCTTATTCGAAGTAAATTTGATAAAAAGGTAACTAGATGTATCTTTGTGGGATATGATGAGCATAGAAAAGGTTGGCGATGTTGTGACCCCAATACTAACAACTGTTATGTCTCACGCAATGTCGTGTTTGATGAGACATCATCTTGGTGGAGTTCAGAGTATGTGGCATTACCTCAATCCAAAGAGATAGAAGAAAGATTCGAAGAATCATCAGAAGGATTGAAACAAAATGTCAGAGATGCACCACAGTTAATACCACAAGAAAAGTCGTGGCAGACAGGTGTTTATCAAGGTACAGAGAAAGACAGCCAATCAATAATTATTCCAGAAGATAAACAAATTGAAGAGTCATCATCATTGGAACCACCACCACCACCATTAAGAAGGTCACAAAGGCAGAGAAAACAAAATCCTAAATATGCTAATGTTGCATTTGTGGAAATTGAAAAGGAACCAAATTATTATGAAGAGGCGTCACAAAAAGCTAAATGGGTAGAAGCCATGATGGAAGAATTTAAAGCTTTGGAAGAAAATCAAACATGGGATTTAGTACCAAAGCCAAAAGATGTAAAACCCGTATCAAACAAATGGGTTTATAAGATCAAAACTCGGCCAGATGGATCAATTGAAAGATATAAAGCTCGATTGGTAGCTCAAGGATTTTCACAAGAATATGGACTAGATTATGATGAGACATTTAGTCCTGTAGCTAAGATTACAACTGTCCGTGTTTTATTAGCTCTTGCAGCATGTAAGTCATGGAATCTGTGGCAGATGGATGTTAAAAATGCTTTTCTAAATGGAGAGCTAGATCATAAAGTTTATATGGAGCAACCATAAGGCTTTGAGGACAAGTTCCATCCTCAGTATGTATGCAAGTTGAAGAAAGCTTTATACGGACTAAAACAAGCTCCAAGAGCTTGGTATGGAAAAATTTCTGAATTTCTTATTCATTGTGGTTATGTAGTTGCATCAGCTGATTCTAGTTTATTTATCAAAGCTCGAGAAGGAAAACTAGTAATCATATTGGTTTATGTTGATGATCTCATCATTACTGGAGATGACGAGACAGAAATTCAAAGATCCAAAGAAAATTTATCAATTCGATTTCAGATGAAAGAACTTGGAGAATTAAATCATTTTCTTGGACTAGAGGTGGAACGAACAAAAGAAGGGGTGTTTTTATGTCAGAATAAATATGCAAAAGATTTACTCCAAAAATACGGCATGTTCAATTGTAAACCACTTTCTCTTCCAATTGAAATTAACAGCAAGCTAAGCATCTCAGAAGGAAAAGATTTAGAAGATTCAAAAATGTACAGACAAATAGTTGGAAGTTTAATATATCTGACGCTAACTAGACCAGATATAGCATTTGCAGTTGGAGTAGTAAGTCGGTTCATGCAAAATCCGAAGAAATCTCCTTTAGAAGCAGTTCGAAGAATTTTAAGATATATTAAAGGGACACTTGATTTTGGATTATTTTACAAAAGCAATATTGACTGGAAGTTAGAAGGTTATTGTGATGCTGATTATGCAGGTGACTATGATACAAGAAGATCTACTACTGGTTATATATTTAATATGGGTTCTGGAGCGATTGTTTGGTGTAGCAAAAGACAACCAACTGTTTCGCTATCAACCACAGAAGCAGAATATCGAGCAGCGACAATGGCAGCGCAAGAAAGTACTTGGTTGGTACAATTATTGAGGGACTTACATCAATCAATTGATTATCCAATACCGTTGTATTGTGATAACTTATCCGCAATCAGTTTAGTTGAGAACCCAGTGTTTCATGCAAGAACTAAACACGTGGAGGTACAATATCATTTCATACGTGAGAAAGCATTAAAAGATGAAATCAAGGTAATGAAGGTGAAGACGGAAGATCAACTAGCAGACATATTCACCAAAGGACTTCCGAATAATAAGTTGGAAGAATTTCGAGAACTACTTGGTATGGTTTCAAGGACAATTATAAAAGAAGAAATTTGTGATTAGAGGGAGTATTAAATATATCACAAATTAATTATATTAAATTATTATTAATATATTTTTAGTATTAAGAATTTGAGAAGCAGAAAGCAATAACTATTATTATTTATGGTTATAAATTATGTTAAACAAAATTCATTAGAAAATTAGTAAATAGTTTTCCTATATAAGTGTAATTGAATTTGTAAAAAAATATCAGAAAAAGAATTGAGAGCAGAAGAGAAAAAGAAAAGAAAAAGAGAAATAATTTTTGTTAGGTGTGTGGTGTGAGAATAATAATTTGTGAGTTGTAATTATTTTTGTAATATAGGCAATAAACATTAATTTATTGAGTCTAATTTTATAATTGGATTCATAATTTTTCCGCTATATTATTCTACAGGAAGTAGTGAAGAAAGAGATCTGCTTCTCGAATATAGGTATAATCTATCCGATTTCAGATAGCAAATGTGTAAGTCCAGTTCAGGTGGTACCTAAGAAAACATATTTTACTGTTATAAAGAATTCCAATGGTGAGTTAGTTCCTGCTCGAGTTCAGAATGGGTGGAGGGTTTGTATTGACTATAGAAAATTAAATGCGTCTAATAGAAAAGGCCACTTCCCCCTCCCTTTCATTAATTAGATGTTAGAATGGTTAACTGGTAGAACTCACTATTGTTGTCTTGATGGTTATTCAAGTTTTTACCAAATTTTAGTAGCACTAGAAGACCACCTTTACCTTCCCATTTGATACTTTTGTGTATCGGAGGATGTAATTTGGCCTCTGCAATGCTCCAGCCACATTTCAGAGGTGTATGGTGAGTATTTTTTTAGAATATGTGGAAGAGATCATAGAGGTTTTAATGGACGATTTCACAGTTTATGGGAATTCCTTTGATGAGTGTCTAAAAAATATGACAAAAATTCTTGATAGGTGTCTAGAGTCAGATCTTGTATTAAATTATGAAAAGTGTCATTTTATGGTTGATTAAGGACTGATTTTAGGACATATAGTATCAAAGAGAGGGATTAAGGTAGATAAAGCAAAGATAAATGTTATTAAATCTTTATCTTACCCCATAAGTATATGGGAAGTAAGTTCTTTCCTTGGTCATGCAAATTTTTACAGACGTTTCATCAAGAATTTTTTCAAGATTGCTCAACCTCTATGCCGACTGCTGCAAAAAGAAGTGGAATTTTAGTTTGATGACCCTTGCAGAAAAGCATTTGATATGATCAAAGAAATTTTAATTTCGGCACCAATCCTACAGCCACCTGACTGGAGTCTACCATTCGAAATAATTTGTGATGCCAGTAACCATGTTGTGGGTGCAGTGCTTGGACAAAGAGTTGAAAAGGAGTCTCATGTGATTTACTATGCATAAAAAACGTTGGATGAAGCCCAATCCAACTACTCTACAACTGAAAAAGAATGCTTAGCTGTTGTATTTGCTTTAGAAAAATTTTGATCATACATTCTTGGTACTAAAGTAATTATTTACTATGAGCATGCAGCTTTGAAGTACTTGCTCAAGAAAAAGAAAGCTAAACCAAGACTCATTCAATGGATTCTCTTGCTCCAAGAATTTGATTTTGAAATAAGAGATAAAAAAAGGGTTTGGTGGCAGATGATCTCAGCCGACTACCATTGCAAGAGGAGGCACTACCAATAAATGTTGAATTTCCAGATGAGTATCTTTTTTCCATTTAATACTCAGCCCCTTGGTATGCAGAAATAGTGAATTATTTAACTTCTGAAATTTTTCATGATGATATAATAAGGGGTGAAAATATATAAGATCAAAAGAGAGGCTTAATATTATGTTTAGGATGATCCTTATTTGTAGAAATATTGTTCTGATCAAGTTATTAGAAGATGTGTCAATGAAAGTGAAATCTCATCCATTTTAAATTTTTTCCATACTCATGCATGTAGAGGACACTTTGATCCCAGGCGTACAACCCATAAAATTTTAGAATGTGGATTATTTTGGCCTACTCTATTTTATGATTCTTATTTGCATTGTAAATCTTGACAATTGCTAAAGCAATGGGAATTTAGGCTAGAGAAGTCAAATGCCTTTGACTCATGCATTAATTTATGAAATTTTTGATGTATGGGGTATAAATTTTATAGGGCCTTTTTCTAATTCATTTGGTAATTTATATATTTTGCTTGCTTTAATTTATGTTTCAAAGTGGATAGAAGCCAAGGCTATCCGAACTGACAATGCTAAAGAGGAAGTGAATTTTGTCAGGACTAATATTTTTATTAGGTTCGGTGTTCTAAGGGCCATTATCAGTGATAGGGTAACTTATTTTTGGAATAAAGTAATAGATGCTCTCTTCAAGAAGTATGGTATAGCAAATCGTACATTGACAACATACCACCCACAGATGAACGAACAGGCTGAAATTTTCAGCAGAGAAATGAAATTCATTCTTGAAAAAATGGTTAATCCAAATAGAAAGGACTAGAGTTTATGCCTGGATGACGCTTTATGGGCATGCCGTATAGCTTATAAGACCCTAATAAGAATGTCCCTATATCATTTGGTGTTTGGAAAACCATGCCACTTACCTGTAGAATGGAACACAAAGCATATTGGGCTATGAAGCATTACAATATGAAGTTTGAAGAAGTCGGTGATAAAAGAAAATTACAACTTCAGGAGCCGGAGGAAATAAAAAATGAAGCCAATGAGAATTCAATAATCTATAAAGATAAGACTAAGGCATTCCATGATCGGATGATCTCTAGGAAAGAATTCTTTGTTGGTCAAAAGGTCTTGTTATATGATTCCAAGCTTAAGTTGTTTCCAGGTAAATTACAAACTAGATGGATTGATCTGTTTATTGTAAACTAAGTTATTTTCTCATGGTGTAGTGAAAATTCAGAGCTTAGAGACTGGCAAGATTTTTAAAGTTAATGGCCAAAGGTTAAAGTCATTTCATGAAGGTTTCAAAGCTCATGAAGTGGATGAACTTGCTTTAGAAAATCCACTAGCTGCTTGATGGTAGCTATGTCTAGCCAAAGACATTAAAGAATGGTGCTATTGGGAGGTAACCCAATTTTCATTTTATTATGTTCTTCGGTGTTCTACCTATTTACTTTTATTCTATTACCTTGATTTTTGCTTGCTTCTCTTCCCTTTTCTTTGATTTGTGTTTTTCCTTCGCTTTTGGTTTTTAGTTTTCTATGTTATTTTAATTTTGATTCTTAATCTATAAAAAAAATTTAAATTATGTTGAATATTTTAATAAGGGAATGCTCTTCATTATTTTCTCTATTTAATCTATGTCATTTTTATTTGAATTTTCAGATGAAAGGTCTACTGCTGAAGGTGTCTTCATGGTTTCTTTTACTGCAGATGCAATGGGCTTATGCATATCTATTTTTAATCAAGGAAACAATGGGCTTCATGGTTTAAAAGGACGGGCTACATTTTAATTTTTCTTTTTCTTTTTTCAAAACTACCCTTTACCTTTGACACAAACCCTTTCTTTCTTTTCTTTTCCTTTCATCTCTTTCTTTCTTTCCTACCCAGCTATCGTTCACCTCTCTAAATGCCCTCACCGAACCAGCAGACCCAATGATTGAGACCCTCCCTCACCAAACCACAGTCGCTCGCCCTATTCTACCCAAAGACACTGGGCCCCTGCTGCACCACCAGACCACCGATCCCGATTCCCATAATCCACAGCAAACATAACCTCTCAACTAGATCGACCATCACCTCACCAAATCAATAAAAATCGCACCACTCCACCTCTCTATCACTCGCTTGATTACTCAAACCCAAAGGCGATCGAGTCCTCTTCTCGCTAAACCTACAGTTCTATTAGTTATTGGCTGAAATTCTATATGGAATTTGTTTTTTTTTGTTTATTTTCTATGGCTATAAATCACTTTTGGGGTTTTAAATTAGCATTTGCTAATTGTTAGCAAATGTACATCGGAAAAATAGGAAGCAATTTTTGGTAAAGAAATTGGCTATATAAGAAAGCCAATTTCTTCAGTTCTAATACGTCCCAGAGCTTGTTCTCATTTGTTTTTGATATCTCTTTCTCTTCTCTCTCTTTTGTATATTTCTTCAGTGACATATAATTTGGTAGTGTCCGAGGACGTAGGCATATATTGGCCGAACCTCGTTAAATTTTTGGTGCTCTCTCTATATTTTGTTTTAGTATTTTATTTATTTAATAGCTCAGTTACGTAATAGCATAATTTTATTTTGCTATTTAATTTGGTGGAAAAAGACCAATTTCCACAACAATTGGTATCAGAGCCAAGGATACAAAGTATTCATTGGGGTTGCAGTATAATCTATTTTTCACATAAAAAAGAAAAATCCTTGGTTTTGTTCCACATTTTGAAATTTTGATTTTATAGCTATTAAATAAATATTTGTGGCAGAAATGGCAGACGATCAGAAAAATACCACACCAAGCATTGCTACAACATCGTCCTCATCCACCTTTGTGAGGAATGCTGTATCAAATACGAAATTTACAGTGGAGATTTTTTATGTCACCGGTCATTTCGGCATGTGGCAGAGTGAACTTCTAGATGCTCTTTTTCAACAAGGTCTAGATGTTGCTATCGAAGAGGAGAAACCAAAAGAAATGGAGGAGAGTGAATGGAGAACAATCAATCGTCTAGCATGTGGTACAATTCGGTCGTGTCTTTCTAGAGAGCAAAAATATGCTTTCTCGAAAGAAACTTCAGCAAATAAATTATGGAAGGCATTGGAGGAAAAATTTTTAAAGAAAAATACTCAAAACAAACGCTTCATGAAGAAGAGACTATTTCGCTTCAATTATGTTCCCGGTACCACTATGAATGAGCACATCACAAATTTTAATCAACTGGTAGCTGATTTGTTCAATTTGGATGTGGTATTTGAAGATGAAGATTTTGAGCTATTATTATTGGCATCGCTCCTTGACGAATTTGAGTTTCTTACAACAACTCTACTTCATGGGAATAAAGATGTAACTTTTAGTGATGTTTGTGTTGATCTATACAACCATGAGTTAAGAAAGAAAGAAAAGAAGGAGAGGACAAGCGAAGTAGAAGCTCTGGCAGTTAAAGATCGTCCTCAAAGTCAAAAGAAATGGGGAAAGAAAAGTAGATCACATTCAAAAGCCAGAGTTGAAAAAGATGAATGTGCATTTTGTCATGAAAAAGGTCATTGGAAGAAAGATTGTCCAAAGTTGAAAGTCAAGTCTGAAAAAGGCAAAGTCACTATTGGTACAAATATCGCTGCATGTGATGATGCAGACTCAGTCTTCTCATTAGTTGTCATGACATCTATAGACAGTTCAGTAGCTTTTTCGACAAGTTCTGATGGTGCATGGTTGTTAGACTCTGGATGTAGCCATCATATGAGTCCTAACCGTGACTGGTTTTTTTATTTTAAAGAACTTGAAAATGAAGTTGTCTATACTGCGAATGATAATCCTTGCTTCACAGAAGGGATTGGTTCAATCCATTTAAAGAATTATGATAGATCAATAAGGATCCTGAATGATGTTCGATATGTGCCAAGTTTAACTAAGAATCTCATTTCAGTTGGAGTCCTCGAATCAAAAGGTTTCACTGTAATTGTAAAAGATGGAGTGATGAAAGTCATCTCGGGTGCACTTGTGGTGATGAAAGGAGTACGGAGAAGGAATAATTTGTATTATTATCAAGGTAATGCAATTATTAGGACAATGGCAGCAGTTGCTTCTATTGGTGACAAAGATTTGGAAGCAACCAAATTGTGGCATATGCGCTTGGGACATGCAGGCGAAAAATCCTTGAAAAGTTTGACAGATCGAGGATTTTTGAAAGATGTCAAAACCTGCAAGTTAGAATTTTGTGAGCATTGCACCAAAGGAAAGCAGTCTAGAGTGAAATTTGGCACTGTCATTCATAATACTAAGGGTATTTTGGATTATGTTCACTCGGACGTATGGGGACCTTCTACAACAGCTTCCTTGGGTGGCAAGCATTATTTTGTGACCTTTATTGATGATTTCTCTCGTAGAGTTTGGGTGTATGCTTTGAAGTCGAAAGATGAAGTGCTGGGAGTTTTCCTTGTATGAAAAAAATTGGTGGAAACTCAGACTGGCAGATGAATTAAATGTCTTCAAACAGATAATGGAGAAGAATATAGAAGTGATGCATTTGATAAAATTTGCAAAGATGAAGGCATCATTCGACATTTCACAGCGAGAAATACACCACAGCAGAATGGGGTGGCCGAACGCATGAACCGAACATTACTGGAGAAAGTTCGGTGTATGTTGTCTAATGCTAGATTAGACAAAAAATTTTGGGCTGAGGCTTTAACATATGCATGTCATCTCATTAATCGATTACCGTCAACTGCTATAGATGGTAAAACACCTATTGAAGTATGGTGTGGAGAACCTGCTAATGATTATGATTCCTTACGTGTGTTTGGATCCACTGCATATTATCATGTTAAGGAATCAAAGCTGGATCCAAGAGCAAAGGAAGTCATTTTCATGGGGATTAGTACAAGTGTCAAAGGTTATCGTTTATGGTGTCCAGATATGAAGAAGATAATCTTTAGCAGGGATGTCACTTTTGACGAATCTACTATGTTGAAAAAGGTGACAATGGAGCAGTCAAATGGTACTCCACAACAGGTGGAGGATACTCCAAAACAGGTGGAGTTTGATAGAAAAATTCCAGTAGCAGATTTTAAAGCTGCAGATACTCCTGAGGTAGAAAGAGAGTCGGATGAAGAAGAGGTTCAAATCCAAGAACCTCCACAGCAACAAGAATCAATTGCACTTGGTAGGCCAAGAAGAACTATACAGAAGCCTGCTCGTTATGATGATATGGTGGCCTACGCATCTCAAATTGCAAATGATAGCATTCCATCCACTTTTAAAGAAGCTGTCACAAGTTCAGAAGAGGTAAAGTGGAGGAAAGCTATGGAAGATGAAATGAAGTCCCTTTATAAGAATCAGACGTGGATTCTAGTAGATCCACCGAAGGAAAAAAAAAAGGCAATTGGATGCAAATGGGTATATACAAAGAAAGATGGATTTCCTGACAGAGATAGTGTTCACTATAAAGCACGGTTGGTGGCTAAGGGCTACGCTCAGACGGAGGGAATTGATTATAATGAAGAGTTTTCTCCAGTTGTAAAACATTCCTCCATTCGAATTTTGTTGGCTTTAGTGGCACAATTGGATTTGGAACTAGTTCAATTGGATGTGAAAACTGCATTTTTACATGGAGATTTGGAAGAGAAAATCTATATGACTCAGCCAGAGGGATTCAAAGTTATTGGAAAAGAAAATATGGTATGTAAACTTGTGAAGTCGCTTTATAGATTGAAGCAATCACCAAGACAGTGGTACAAGCGATTTGATAAGTTTATGCAAGGGCAGAGGTACACAAGAAGCAAATACGATCATTGTGTGTATTTGCGTAAGCTACAAGATGGCTCTTTCATTTATCTTCTTCTTTATGTTGATGATATGCTAATAGCTTCAAAGAATAAAGAAGAAATTGAAAAGTTAAAGAATCAGCTAAATAAAGAATTTGAAATGAAAGATTTAGGCGAAGCAAAAAAGATTCTCGGCATGGAGATATCTAGAGATAGGAAATTGGGGAGACTTTGTTTGACTCAAAAACAATATTTGAGAAGGGTACTAAAGTGTTTTGGTATGAATGACAAAACCAAACCTGTTAGTACACCTCTTACTCCTCATTTCAAACTTAGTGCAGCTCAATCGCCAAAGAATGATGTAGAGAGGGAATACATGTCAAAGGTTCCCTATGCAAATGTTGTGGGTAGCTTGATGTATGCTATGGTGTGTACGAGGCCAGACATTTCACAGGCAGTTGGAGTTGTGAGCAGATACATGCATGATCCTGGCAAGGAGCATTGGCAAGCTGTGAAATGGATTCTACGGTATCTTCTGAACACCGTAGATGTTGGATTAGTTTTTGAGCAGGATAAGAAAAATAGTAAGTGCGTAGTCGGATATTGTGATTCCGATTATGCTGGTGATTTGGATAAACGTCGATCAACTACTGGTTATGTGTTTACACTTGCAAAAGCACCGGTAAGTTGGAAGTCTACTTTACAG
This sequence comes from Garcia nutans, assembly GCA_947685225.1. NCBI lineage: Eukaryota > Viridiplantae > Streptophyta > Magnoliopsida > Malpighiales > Euphorbiaceae > Garcia > Garcia nutans. The sequence goes on along the minus strand of CANTUV010000003.1, from coordinate 4,072,842 downwards.
TCAACAGTGGCACTCTCTACGACAGAGGCAGAATATATGGCAGTTACAGAGGCTGTTAAGGAGGCAATTTGGCTTCAAGGATTGCTTGGTGAGTTAGGAACTTTGGAGAATAATATTATTGTATATTGTGATAGCTAGAGTGCTATTCATTTGGCAAAGAATCAAGTTTACCATGCAAGGACGAAGCATATCGACGCTCGATTCCATTTTGTTAGAGAAATTTTAGAAAAAGGTCAAGTGCATCTCCAGAAGATTCTGACCACTGAGAATCCTGCTGATATGATGACCAAGGTGGTGACAACAATCAAGTTCAAACATTATTTGGACTTGATCAATATTGTTAAATATTGAACTTTATTTGAAGACACTACATCTTTGTGAGAGAAAAGAAGTTTGAATTTAGGAATTTCGCCAAGGTGGAGATTATTAGTTATTGGCTGAAATTCTATATGGAATTTGTTTTGTTTTGTTTTTTTTATTTTCTATGGCTATAAATCACTTTTGGGGTTTTAAATTAGCATTTGCTAATTGTTAGCAAATGTACATCAGAAAAATAGGAAGCAATTTTTGTAAAGAAATTGGCTATATAAGAAAGCCAATTTCTTCAGTTCTAATACGTCCCAAAGCTTGTTCTCATTTGTTTTTGATATCTCTTTCTCTTCTCTCTCTTTTGTATATTTCTTCAGTGAAATATAATTTGGTAGTGTCCGAGGACGTAGGCATATATTGGCCGAACCTCGTTAAATTTTTGGTGCTCTCTCTATATTTTGTTTTAGTATTTTATTTATTTAATAGCTCAGTTACGTAATAGCATAATTTTATTTTGCTATTTAATTTGGTGGAAAAAGACCAATTTCCACAACAAGTTCATCAATCCTACTCCATCGCATCCACCGAGCCACTCTCCTGAACCATGATCGAACACCAAACTAGCCCCGCGCAAGCTGCTCGCTAAACCCATTAGCCCACACCCCCACTGAATCCACAAACCAATCGACATTTCCCACTGAGCCATCAACCATGAGGACCAAATCATTCGCTCGGCGTGGAGCTCTGGTGTCAAGCAGCAAGCGATTCTGTTTAACCCAAGCGGCTGGACCATCCTCCACAACCCCTTTGGGACATCCACCTAGGCTGATCGATGAAGATTTTAGTGCCGACCCTGACATCCAACCATCAACAACAACAACTTCATCCTCTCGATCCTCTCAACACAAAAGCGACACCTCCTATCATGATCAACCAAAGCCAAATGCACCTCCATCTATTACACGAACCAGATCACAAGTTCGACAGGAGCAGTCTACTCCAGCTGCTGTTGAGCACAATCAGAACCAACCATTAGAGTTTGCTTCACCAGAGGAGCATCTGAGGTATGCACAGGTCTGTAGTTTGGCTATCCCACTGGGTAAGTATGCTCACTTCCTTTCTCTTACATCTTTAAATTTGTTAGATGAAGTGTGTGCATTTGTCAGAAGCATTGGATGGGAGGAGTTCTTTGCATTGGACTGTCCTATTTTTGAAGAACTTGTAAGAGAATTTTACTCAACCTTCACTTTCACTAAACCTGCTGAGTTTGATTTGAATACACCTGACTTGGTGAAATTTATACTAATGCGGTCTAGGTTTAGTATGTCTCTGAATGCATTTCATGCATCTTTTGGTTTTAGAAGTCGTGATGGTTGTGTTGATTTTTCTGCAGAATTTAAACATGTCACTGTGTATGTTGATTTTTGTGAAAATGCTCCAATTCCATACAATCCCAGCAAGTCCAAAGATTTATATTTTAAGGACCCTAGCCTTAAATACATCCACCGTTTTCTGGCCTACTCTTACTCAGGTGGGAAAGATTTAGTTTCCAAAACTGAGTATTATTTCTATGATGCATGAGTTAGGATAGGAAAGTCCATTTAGGATATTGGTTGGATTCTTAATTGCAAATATTCTGACATTTAAAAGGCCTCTAATTTTAGGATAGGTTATTACTCGGTAGCCACACATTTGAAATTGATTGAGATTGAACATAATGATTTGCATTTTGTTTGTGATCCTACCCCTTTACATCTTAAAGCATTGGATGACATGGGTTTATTGTGTGAGAATAATGGTGTGTATTCTTTAGCACCTTCAGGTCCAGTAGTACCTCGTGAACAGCGCATCTTTTGGAAGGCTACTCGGCCTACAGTACTTGCTACCACATAACCATCTAGTTCTTCCAGTCAACCACTAATTCAACAAATTTTGGAAACACTACATCGCATTAAGTGACGGTTGGAACACTTGAAGAAAGGAAGTAATGAGATTACATTGCAAATAGTGTGGATTGAATAACAAATCGGTCGGTTATCTCAAGACTTCAACATGTATCGTTCCTTATAGAATTGACATCACTGGAATCCCTCCACACATAACACCAAGGAAGTATTCACTTTCCTTTTTCTCTCTACTTACTGGCTTGCGTTCATTGAGGATAATTCACAAAATAAGTGTGGGGGTGTGCATATCTTTGTGGAAACTGTTGCAATTTTTGTTGATAAGTTTGTTACCAATATTAAAGAATTTTGATGCTAGATCAGATGTGCTGAAAATTTTTAGATATTTTAACATTTTGGATATATTTTTGTCTGCATTCTAGTTAATTTTGTTAAAACTTTTAATGAAAAACCTCTATTTTACTGAACATTTTTGGAAGCCTTTGAAATCCTTAAATCTTGCTAGTGTTTGGTTTGTGTTTTGTGATTTTTGACTCAAAGCTCCATTTTGTCTTTTAAATAATTTAAATGTGATATTTTATGCATCAAATTATGCAGCAGCTTTCAGCCAACTAATCTAGGTTGTTTTATGATGTTTCACTCATTTTAGCTACTACAACTAACATGTTTATTATTTTTATAAAATGCTTTAATATTTTTGGCACGTGATGTTTTAAACTTAATAGATTTAATTAACTAGAAGTGTATGAGTAGACTTGCTTAGGTTGTCTTGGCTTAATTCTTGAAATTAATTGTTAAATAAAATTGTGAGCCAAATAAATAAATGAAAAAGAGCCTAAACAAAGTTCAAAAATGAACATTTTACTTCGTTGGTTAAAAGGCCATGAGTAGAGCTAGTAGCCACTTGAAAGTTGTAATCAATTAAGTAATCGGGTGTTGGCATCACAAATATTTGCCCTCACGTTAAAAGGTTAGTAACATTTTAGGCAAACAAATAAAAGGTGCTCAACAAAAAAAAAAAAAGAGGTTGGTTCATAATTTTAAATCATTTTGTAATTAAGCTTTAATTTGTTAAGTATAGTCTCTTATGTGTAACTAGTTTTTCACTTGGAAATTGACTTATTATCAAGGTTGGATATGGGTGTTGGCATTTTATACTTATAATATATGTCAGTTTGATTGCTAATTTTGTGAAATATTAGAAAGCTTGTCCTATGAGTTTTTTGTTGTTAGTTGCCATCCCCTTTGATTTCTTTAAATATTGTAGTTGAGTTGTTGATTGATGAATGTAGAGTATGAAGGATCTAAGTTGTAAATGTTTGATGGCAAACATGATTTAAGCGTAGGGGATTAGATAATGATATATATATTCTACATATTTTGTGGGTAAAATGAGGTTCATTGATTAGTCTTTTTACTATTTCTTAGTATTTTTGCAAATGGCAAGAAGAAAATCTACATTCAAATGAAGAGAAGTTGAGAAAAAGCTGAAAAATTTATAAAAAATGTGCAGACACAACCCTCGGGCAAGAGCTTTGGGCAAGGCTGATTGCGTATCTGACCTGACAGTTTTGAAAGGATCTGACAGCTGGCATCTGATCTAATTTGACAATCTTGAGATATGATTTTGGCAGCATTTGAAAGGATGTATCTAATATTATAATCCCTTATTAGTTAGAAATTTAATTTGGGATAATATTTCTATTTTCTTTTATTATTTTTAGTCTGTAAGTTTTTCTAGTTAGAGACGAATTAGAAAGTTTTATTTGAAGATGATATATACTGATTGTACCAGCAACCCTAGGATGAATTTTTGACCGATTTTGGCTGCTACAACTTTATTTTTTATCAAGGTTTTCTTTTCTTAAAGTATGAGCAACTAATTCTACATCTTGGTTGAAGGTTAATCAAAGCTTATATTCAAGAATTATGAGATCTAAAAAATTTATCTTTTCTCTTCTTTATTATTCAGTATTTATATAAATCTCTATGGTTTAATTTAATTGTTGTTTGCTACTTAATCAAAAAGATCAATTGTTTGATTAGTTAAATAACATATAGCTATTCAAAATTCTTGAATCCGAAATTGTTTTTGATATTTTGATTTAAGTAGCGATTAGGTCCATCTTAAGAGATTATATAATCTAATTAAATAAATCTCAAAGAAGAGTTTATTAGTTAGAATCAGGTCATTCTAGTTCTTAAGGTTATCAATAATTAGATTTTAAGAACGTTCTTATATGACAGATTATTAACAAGAATTAACTAGAGATTGTTTCTTAGTTAATTTAACACCTAAGAAATTATTGGTATGGAGAGCTTGTCCAATATTATAATTGATTTATTGAATAATTAAAAGAGAGATCTTTGAATCTATAATCAATTCAAAAATTAAACTAAGATTATTTCTTCAACTAAGATTTCTCTCATTGAACTTTTCTTAATTATTATTCTCGTCTTTAATTTAATTGGTAGAAATATTATTCAAAATTTCCATTTTAGTTTCTTATTTTAATTAATTTTTCTTGGTTATAAAAGAATTAGAATAAGTAACAATTCTTTGAGATTCGACACTTTATTCACCAATTTACAAATTTATTTTGTTTAGAGAATATGAATTTTATTTTTAGTAGTTTCGACACCCATCACTCAAATTCCAATAGTTATTTGGATTTCAACAACTATCCACTACTATTTAATTTAATTTAATGTTAGTTAAACCCTGTGATACAAGTTGAAAATACAAGTGAAAAATCAAATTTTAATATTTAATTTCTTATATTGTGGAAATCTATTTTCCTATCCTAAGATATTAAATAAAATAAATAAATATTTTTAATTATCTATTTTTCTATTTTGGGAATTAAATAACAAAAAAAATATATTTTATAGTTTTGATGTTGATAATTAGAAAACAAAACCTGACAATAATCAAAATTTAAGAAGGAAAAGAAAAAAAGCAAGAAACACACTATATATATATAAGCCAAATTTCTATCTCAAGTCTCAAAAATAGAAACTCTTGGCATAACAAAAAATAGGTTTCACTCTATTATACAAACAAACAGAGCATATAAAAACAGAGGAACCAAAAACACAGTATGTCAGGTTATCTTCCTCCAGATTTGATTATTGAAATCTTTGCATGGGTACTAATTAAATCACTCCTCAGATTCAGATGTGTTTTAAACCATGGTTCTCTTTAATCACCACCTCTGCTTCTTGATGGGAAAGGAATCGGGATAAGTTCTTCCCCACTTGAATGAATCTATGAGGAGTGACTAAGTAAAAATTCAGCAAACAACCAATCTACAATCTGCCTAAGATGCACAAAAATCATTCACACATAAACACAAGGATTTTTAACGTGAAAAACCCCTTCAATGTGAAGGATAAAAACCACGGGATCTCTCTTGGTCCTAGTAAAAGAGCTCCACTATCAAAGATCAATGTTTACAGCAACTATAAGCTACTACAACAACCTTCAAGTAAAGTAGCAACACCAAATCAACTAAACATCAAGAAATAAACAAGAGAATGGAGAAAAATCACCAAAAATAGCTACTGTTCATGCCAATGGATGAGCTCCGGTTGTTCAAATCTGATCTCCACCGTTCAGACTAAAAATAATCAATTCTAAACGTGCTCACCAAAATTCAACTAAATCCGACCACAAATGACCGTCCGATCGTCGGAGAAAGGAAAACTGGTCGCTGTTGCAGAACTGCACGTGAACAGTAAACTTTGAGCTACAAATGCCGGAAATCCAATCGTCAAAAATAGATCTCCACCGTTTAGAATGAAGAACGATGAGTTCTCTAATTGATTTCCATATTTCAGCTTGATCGTATCACAGATGACCTTCCGATCGCAGGAAAACCAAGACTGCCCTGTTGAGAATTTCCAGCAGAATTTTCTCTCTTTCTTTTCTCTCCCTTTTCTCTCTCTCTTTATTTTTTTAGTGGCTGATACAAAAATGACACAACAAAATGACACACACACACACACTTATGACTTAATAACCTAATGTGCTAAAATAAGTTGGCTCAATATATATGAGTTTTTCACATAGGAGGGAACCCAAAAAACCTAACAATTCTCCCCCTTCTCGACTATGTGAAGGAGTTTGCCAAACCGGCAACTCTATAACATGTCTCAAACTTTCCTCTTGGTAAAGTCTTTGTGCACATATCAGAACAATTATCATCAGTATGTATCTTCTCAAGTTCAAGTTGCTTAGAATCCAAAACATCACGAATCCAATGATACCTCATATTTATGTGTTTGGATCTACCATGAAAAGTAGGATTCTTACCGAGATGAATCGCGCTCTGACTGTCACAAAATAAGACATATCTCTTCTGTATAAAGCCAAGCTCATTCACAAACTTCTTCATCCAAAGCAATTCTTTACATGCTTCAATTGCTGCAATGAATTTGGCTTCTGTAGTAGACAATGCAGTGCATTTCTGCAATCTAGATTGCCATGCCACAACTCCCCCTGCAAAAGTGATCAGATATTCAGAAGTAGACTTTCTTGAATCTGCATCCCCTACCAAATCAGAATCTGTATAACCACTGAGAATAGGCTTCCCAATCCCAAAACATAACTTCAAACTAACAGTGCCACGGAGATATCTCAAAATCCACTTCACAGCATCCCAATGCTCTTTTCCTGGATTAGACAAAAATCTACTAACAGTACCAACTGCATGAGCTATGTCTGGCCTAGTGCAAACCATAGCATACATCAATCTACCTACTGCAAATGCATAAGGAACTTTCTGCATATATTATTTCTCTTACTCACTAGAAGGAGATTGTTTGCCACTCAATTTGAAAGACATGACAAGAGGGGTACTTATAGGTTTAGCTTTAGCCATATTAAATCGCTGTAATACTTTCTCAATATACTTTTCTTGAGATAGCCACAGCTTCTTGCATTTCCTATCACGAATGATCCTCAAACCAAGAATCTGCTTTGCTGGCCCTAAATCCTTCATTGCAAAGGACTTGCTTAACTCTTTCTTCAAGCTATCAATTTTTGAAGAATTAGAACCCACAATGAGCATATCATCAACATATAGCAACAGGATGATAAAATCACTATCAGAAAATCTCTGCAGAAAAACACAATGATCAGAAGTGGTCTTCTTGTAGCCTTGTTGAACCATAACTGACTCAAACTTCTTATACCATTGCCTAGGTGCTTGTTTCAGCCCATACAAACTCTTTTTCAGTTTGCAAACATAATTTTCTTTTCCTTTTACTATAAAACCTTCAGGTTGTTCCATGTAGATTTCCTCCTCTAAGTCACCATGAAGGAAGGTTGTTTTAACATCCATTTGCTCAACCTCTAAATTAAGAGTAGTAGCTAATCCCAAAATAACACGAATTGATGACATCTTGACCACTGGTGAGAAAATCTCCTCAAAGTCAACTCCCTTTTTCTGACTAAAGCCCTTGACAACTAATCTAGCTTTATATCGTGGAGATGATGAATTCTCTTCTTGCTTTATTTTATAGATCCACCTATTCTTCAAGGCTTTTCTATCTTTAGGAAGCTTCACCAATTCAAAGGTGTAATTATCAGCTAAAGACTGCATTTCATCTTTCATAGCTGCAATCCATTCTGCCTTTTGCTCACTCTCAATAGCTTCTTCATAGCATTCAGGTTCTTCTCCATCTGTTAAGAGTATATACTCATTAGGTGAATACCTGGTAGAATGTGTTCGATCTCTAGTAGACCTCCTAAGTGGAGCTTCAGGTTCCTCAACATATGCCTCTTGTTGATCATCAACTGCTTCATATTCAGGAGCACCAACCTCATATGCATTCTGATGATCATTTTGCACATCATCATGATTCTGAACCTCAACTGTGTCAGGCATATGAGTTGTAGGAGATAAGTCTAGGTCAATTAAACCACCAGTCTCAGGCTTTGATTTCTCCACCTTGTTGATATCTTCAATAGTTTGATCTTCTACAAATACTACATCTTGACTTCTGACAAGTTTCTTCTGAATTGGATCATAGCATCTGTAACCAAACTCATCTTGCCTATAGCCAATGAAGATACACTTCTAGTCTTGGCATCTAACTTGGACCTCTCATCTTTGGGAACATGCACAAAACATTTGCAACCAAACACTCATAGGTGGTCGTAAGAAACATCTTTCCCATACCATAACCTATTTGGAACATCATTTCCCAATGCAACAGTGGGAGTTAGATTAATCACATGTGCAACAGTATACAAAGCTTCACCCCAAAAAGAGTTAGGTAATTTAGCCTCTGAAAGTACACATCTGACTCTCTCCATCAATGTTCTGTTCATCCTTTCTGCTAAATCATTCAGCTGAGGAGTCTTAGGAGGTGTATTCTGATGTCTGATACCCTGTTCTCTGCAATATGCATCAAAAGGCCCACAATACTCACCACCATTATCAGTACGAATACATTTCAACTTCTTTCCAGTTTCTCTCTCAGCAGAAGCTTGAAATTCTTTAAAAACACTAAGAACTTGATCTTTGGACTTTAAGGTACGAACCCAAAGTCTCCTAGAATGATCATCAATAAAGGTCACAAAGTAAATTGCACCACCAAATGACTTTTCCTTCAAAGGACCACATACATCTTAATGTACCAGCTCAAGCAAATTATTTTTCCTAGAAGGAGAATGATGTTTGAAAGAAACTCTCTTCTGTTTTCCAGCCAAGCAATGAACACACCTGTCTAACCTTGTACCTTTCAACCCAGAAAGTAAATTCTTTTTAGCTAGACAATCAAGTCCCTTCTCACTAATGTGACTCAACCTCTTGTGCCATAATTCTGGAGAGTTATCACTTTCAACTGCATTAACAAGATCTGTAGAGATTGAAGCTTGCAACCAATATAAGCCCGAAGCCATCTTTCCTCTACCCACAACCAAGGAGCCTTTTCTGATTTTACATTTTCCATCATCAAAAGTGCTGCAATAGCCATCATCATCAAGCTTACTAGTAGAGATCAAATGCAACCTAATATTAGGTGCATGTCTAATATTTTTCAGCTCCAATTTTGTTCCATTTTGGGTCACCAAACAAACAGTTCCAGTGCCTATCACCTTTGACACTCCATCATTACTCATCTTCAAAACTCCAAAATCACCCGGAGTATAAGATGTGAAGAACTCCTTCCTTGATGTAACATGAAAGCATGCACCACTGTCAAGAACCCAAACAGTATCATCATAAGCTATATTGACTATATTCTCTTGATAAACTATAGCCAAATCATCATCTGAAGTAGTAGTGGCAACACGATCAGTATTATTATCATTGCCTCTCCTTTCTTGCTTTCCTTTATCTGCCTTGTTCTCTTTCTTCCACTTGAAATAATATTTCTTGTTATGCCCTGGTTTACCATAGTAATGACATTCAAGGTTCTTATACCTTGATTTTGATTTACTCCTGCTCTTGCCTCTATTCTGATCTTGACTCCTGCTTTTACTTCTCCCCCTGTTTTCAGTAACCAAAATTTCTGACTGTGAACTAGATGCCCCCTGATTTTTTCTTCTCATCTCTTCATTCAAAATACCAGTCTTTGCAAATGACATGGTTACACCACTTTCAGGAGCAGAATTAGTCAAAGATACACGAAAATTTTTCCATGAGTCAGGAAGTGTATTCAACAACCAAAGACCACTAACTTCTTCATCAAATTTGACACCCATGCCAGATAATTGATCAAAGATACCTTGAAATTCATTCACATGATCAAGTATAGAGATGCCTTCTCTATATTGCAAGCGCATAGCTTGTTTAAACAAAAATAACTTATTATTATCAGTCTTTGAAGCATACAAAGTTTCAAGTTTTTCCCACAAGGTCTTGGCATTTGTTTCATTAGCAATATGATTCAATACATTATCTTCTACCCATTGCCTAATAAAACCACATATTTGCAAATGCTCAAATTCCCAATCTTCATTAGATTTAGACTCAGATTTTTTAGAAGCAAATACAGGTAAATGCAATCTTTTCACAATAAGAAAATCTTTCATTTTTCCTTTCCACTTGTGATAATTTGTGCCATCCAAACAAACCATTTTACTTACATTCACCTCCATCATTCAAACAAGCAAACAACCAATGAACTAATGAACTAGCTCTGATACCACTTTGATAGGAAATGAACCGGGATAAGTTCTTCCCCACTTGAATGAATCTATGAGGAGTGACTAAGTAAAAATTCAGCAAACAACCAATCTACAACCTGCCTAAGATGCACAAAAATCATTCACACATAAACACAAAGATTTTTAACGTGGAAAACCCCTTCAATGTGAAGGATAAAAACCACTGGACCTCTCTTGGTCCAAGTAAAGAGCTCCACTATCAAAGATCAATGTTTACAGCAACTATAAGCTACTGCAACAACCTTCAAGTAAAGTAGCAACACCAAATCAACCAAACATCAAGAAATAAACAAGAGAATGGAGAAAAATACCAAAAATAGCTACTGTTCATGCCAATGGATGAGCTCCGGTTGTTCAAATCTGATCTCCACAGTCCATACTAAAGAACAATCAATTCTAAACGTGCTCACCAAAATTCATCCAAATCCGACCACAAATGACCGTTCGATCGTCGGAGAAAGGCAAACTGGTCGCTGTTGCAGAACTGCACGTGAACAGTAAACTTTGAGCTACAAATGCCGAAAATTCAACTGTCAAAAATAGATCTTCACCGTTCAGAATGAAGAACGATGAGTTCTATAACTGATGTCCAAATTTCAGCTTGATCGGATCACAGATGACCTTCCGATCACCGGAAAACCAAGACTGCCCTGTTGAGAATTTCTAGCAGAAATTTCTCTCTTTCTTTTCTCTCTCTCTCTTTTTTTTTTAGTGGCTAATACAAAAATGACACAACAAAATGACACACACACACACTTATGACTTAATAACCTAATGTGCTAAAATAAGTGGGCTATATATATATATATATTTATATATATATGAGTTTTTCACATAGGAGGGAACCCAAAAAACCTAACACTTCTTTCGAAGTTCTCCACCTCAACAAAACCACCGCAAAAGCAGAGGCCTGCTTCTCTTTAAGAAACCCATTACTTTACCATTAATAACAGAAAGGCCTTATATCCCACCCCCAATCCCAGATGGGTATTTTTCATGATTTCTGTGTAGAGAAATTTTATGCTCCATTACGAAGCAACATTTCGATAGTGGGTTCATGTAATGGGGGTAATATGTTTAACAAATTTTAGAAGTTTTATTTATGGAATCCTAGCATCAGAAGAACTCTGACTATCTCTCTCTGCAGCAATTCAGGCTTTTTTGGTTTTGGGTTTGATTCTATTACCAATGAGTATAAGATTGTTAATGTCACTCCAACTTTAGCATGGGTTGACTCCCTGATATTGACATTATAAAATATTCATTGACATTATAAATTGACTCCCACATTCTATATATTGTTTATATATTTTCATAATTATTCTGTAAGTTTTAGTTTTTAAACATCCAAATAATGCCTTTGATTTTTATGAGGTGCAATAACACTCGTTTTTTATATTAATTATGTTACTATGCTTAATTTCTAGGTTAGTTACTCAAGTTTGAAACAATGTCATCTTCCAGTTACACTTCGAACCTACAATTTTGAATAAAATGATTTTTGCTCTTCAAATTTTCATAAAATATATTCACTCAAGTTTATGTATTATTTTTTTGTTTATTAATATTTATAATGTATTCATTTAGTATGTATATATATATATATAAGGTATACATATTAATTGTTTCTGTTTTCGAGAAGTGTAGTAGAAAAGTATTGAACCACTTATATGCAAATTTTTTAGGCAGTTTGAAAGAATAGGAATTCCAGAATGTGTCTATATATCATGTGTCTAAATATGCACTTAATTAGTTCTGATTATTGTCCTTTTGTCTATCTGTAGTCCAAAATCCTAACAAAAATATGATATGGAACATGAGATGAAACCACGTCAGTCCCTCATATTTCTTATGAAGATAGTAAGTCTTATGAATATTATTTATAATATTTTAATAATAATATTTTATTATTTTTAAATTAGAATTACAATAATTATTATATAAATTAATTTGAAAATTATTGTTTATATAATATAAATATTACTCAAATTCGTATAGAAATTTGTCATGCATCTGTGTCATGAAGAAGAAAACTCTAGCTCGAGCTCTGCCCAACTTAAGAAGAGTCATGAGGAGTTGGAGGAGGGAATTGCTTGAATATAGCTCGAGCTTTGTTGAACTACTTGGGTTTTTCTCCACCTACAGGCCAATTGGTCTTGACAATACCATGAAGACCTTCCTTGTCCCCAAGAAGAATTCAGGAAATTGAGCTTTAATAAAGCTAAGATCCTCCCAAGTAGATTCAGCTTTACTCAAATGGCGCCATTGAATGAGCACTTGTTATACTAACCTAGGGTGGCCACTACAAATTCACCTTTTTGGTCAAGCCTAGGGAAGGTTGAGCTTACTCGAATCTCCTTCCCCACATGTCTCTTAAGAAGTGAGACATGGAAAACAAGATGCACCATGGCAGTAGCAGGAAGCTGGGGTTTATAAGAAATAGACCCAATCTTTTCAATAATTCTAAAGGCTCCAAAATACTAAGTAGCCAGTTTGATATTTCTTCTCACAACCACAAAGGTCTGCCTATATATATACACCATATCCTATATCACTAGCATCTGTCTCTATAATCTTAAAACAATCTTAAATGCTAATGGGTCAGATATGTGTAGGCAAAGAATAGTTTTTACTAAAGTTTTTATTTGTTGAACTATATCAATATGAACTTCAGTTCATGGGTTTACATTTTTCTTAAGTCTATCGTGCAAGGGTTTTATAAGCATGTTTAAATTCGGATAAAAATCTATAACATAATTTAAAAAGCCTAAAAATCTTTGTAATTGGGCTTTTTTTTTAAATTTTATCATAAAATTTATCTCTAAAAGCTAAGTTTCTTTCTATATGTTCTATTATACCATATTCTATATAATGTCCTAATAATCTAATTTTAGTATGAAATAAAAATATTTTAGTTTTACTAAGAACTAGACCATTTTCCTTACAATCATAAAAAATATTTTTAAATGTTTAAAATGTTATTCTATAGTTTTACTGAATATGAAAACATCATCAATATAAACTATACAAAATTTATAAAGATTAAAAATATCATTCATTATTCTCTGAAATTCAAAGAGATATTTTTTTTAATTTAAAAGGCATTACATTTCATTTATATTGACCAAATAAAACTGTGAATGATGTTTTATATCTATCTTTAGGATGAATCTGAATTGATAAAATTCAGATTTCATATCAAATTTTAAAAATATATTTATTTCGTATAATATATTTAATAAGTCTTTTTATTTGGAATAGAATACCTAATCCATTTTAAAGCTTTATTTAAAGGTTTATAATTTATTATTAATATTGGAGCTCCTCGTTCAATTTCAGAAGTCTGGTTTACATAGAATGCAACACATGACCATATGTTGCGAGATTTACAAATTACTTTTTTAGCTTATAAGTCTGCTATTTGCTTTTTACAAAATTCTATCATATTTGAGGCCATTTGTATCGGTCGGACTTTAGCTACAATAGATTTTTCGTCAAAATCTATTTCATATGGGAGGTCCATCATATGTTGGTTCCTAGTCCATAAGGCATTAGGAAGGTTGGCATATAGTTCATTTTCAATCTGGGTTTTTATTTTATTTAATTTATCTTTTACTAGATTTGTTTGTAATTGTTCATTTATTTTTTGTAAATAAAAATTATTTTTTAAATTATAAAGTTATTCAGACTTTATTTTTTTATTGCATTTATTTGTAATTCATAAACCGAATGTACTTAAAGTAAATTAAGATTTTTTTTTGGTTTTTCTATAAAAAGAAATATAATTTTTGATTTTTTATTTTAAAGGTTATATTATCCTCTTTTATTGAATAATGTATAATTAAATTCATAAATGGTAGTCTTAGAATTGCCATATGATGAATTTTGTTTGCCAAAATAAAAATATTTTTTAATTCTAAGTTTTTATTTATTATAGAGACTTTTGTTTTACTAAAATTTTTTTAATTTAGATTTATTGATAGTTGAAAGCTTTTCATTTATTTCTTGCCAAAATCTTTTAGGATCTAAGTTAAATTTAATATAGTTTAAATATGCTCGTATATCAAATAAAACTATAGTTTCTATAGTATAGTCATCAGAAAAGTTTTATTTATATTTATTAAATATTTTTTTGAAATAATTTTCTGTGACATAAAAATTATATTATCAAGAATTTTATCTTTATTTAATATACTAATTTCATTATTAGTTTCTTCATTAAGTTTTTCATCTTCTTTATCTTTTACTACTTCTGCTTCTTCTTCCTCTTTAGAAGATTCTTCAGAAGAGTGGTTAAAAAGGTTATTTTGTAAAATTAAAAATTACTAAATTTTTTACACCTAAAATTACTTAATAATTGTGCATTTTTATCTTTTAAATGAGTAGGATCTCCTATGTAATGAAATAATATAATCAAAATAAGTTTTGCTACTGCATCCTGAATAGTATCGCCATATTTATTTAATATAGGAGGTTCCAAACTCAGTTGTCGTAATTGCATTTAAGATTTCTAAATATCATTCTTCAGTGAGATGATTATTCCACTATCTTTTTTATTGGCATGTAAAGCCAGTTATAAGTAATCCTTCTATAGTTTTATCTGATGTATCTGTTTGAGTTCTATAAGTATTGACAACCATAGTAATTTATTGTAAAAGACTCAAAATATTATATTCTGACAGGTTATCAATGTTCCACTTATAAACAGATGAAACATTATATCTATATTGTGATAAAGTATTAGGTCTATCAATAATACCAAGGTCTGGAGTAGATATTCTAGGTATTATTGATTGACTATGTATTATACGATTTATTTGTGAAATATCTTCTTTAAAGGTTTCAAAATCTTCAGTTTTAAGAGAGGATTGCTCTTATGATTCTTGATCTTGAGTGACTATACTAATAGTTTTAGATGTTTTAGATTGAGGAGTTTATTGGACAACTTACTTTGACTCAGAGGTTGACTCACTTTTACTTAATTGATATCTAATTGCTTTTATAAAGTCAGTCTTTAGATTGTTTGACTTTCTATTATCCTATTTTGGACACCTGGAAGAGTTTAAAAATATGATTTTTTTAATTTTTGTTATCCGAAGTTCTTTCTTTAGTAGATATTATTATTTCTTTACCTTTAATAGAATTTTCTATCCTATTTAATTATTTTCCTATATGTAAGTATGCATTACAAAAATTATTTTAATTTAAGATTTTTCTATTTGGATCATCATCAGGTACAATTTTAAAGGGTAAAGCCTTAATTTCATGTTCACCGTGCATAAATATATTTGTAGTTTTAGGAAGATGTTTACTTTGTATAATTTTATTATTTACTTTCCATTTTATTTCTTTATTTTTAGTAGTTCTAGTATTTATAGATTTTTATGATTTTTTACTTTTTAAATTATTTTGTATTTTATAAATTCTTTTAAACCAATTAAAAAATTTCATATTTACTTCATATTGTTTGATAAAATTAATATATTTATTTTTTACAAACTCAAAATCTTTTACCTTATTAGTTACCTTTTTTTTAATTTCTCCATATTTTTTATAGATATTAAATCTTTATAAAAATTTATCTTCATTAAAAATAAATTTTTTATTAAAAATATTTACTTCATTATATATAATAACTATATTTTCAATTATTTCTGAATTTGTAGGTGACATAAGTGGAGAAGTAGATTGTTCTCTATACTGTTTCTTATTTAATTTAGGGTTCGAGTTTATAGGATTATAAAAAGGATAGAGTGTTATTGTACTATAATCTATACCTTTTAATTTATTATTACATTCAAGTAAATCTGAAGTAGAATATATGACTTAACTATAGTATGTAATACAAGATTAGGATTTGATTCTTTATACGAGACATAAATTACAACAGGTAATTAGGATGATTTTTCTATATCTACTATTGAGATAAAGGAAGAGAAATCAGACTACCTATTACTAATACTATATTTACTAAATTTAAATTTTACTTTACAATCTTAATACGGTTCAATTTTAATAAGTTCTATATTTAGTTTTACTATTTTTTCAAGTTATGCAGGAGGAACAACTCCTTCCAAGATATATATATATATATATATATATATATATATATATATGGAGAGAGAGAGAGAGAGAGACGTGTTTGGAAATGCGAAGTGGTTGGGGTTTGGAGAATTCTTAGTAGCAAGAATGGCAAAGATGACAAGAAAAAGAATTCAAAAAGTGGTTAGCATATGACTTGTTAATCATATAAAACTTTTTCGGTTGACTTTCAGGAACATTCTGTATAGTCTTCTAAACTTTCCACAAGCAACACTTCTCATTCGCTCACAATGATTTTGGTCCTTTGTTTTACATTTAAAAAAAAAACCTTGGATGTGTTCTACATAATTTACCGATTCGAAGGAACAGTAAACAAATAGAAAGGAGAAGAGCTCTTACTTGCAAAACAAACTTGCAAAAGTGAATTCACATTTTTTTTTTTGTTTCAACTGAAATGAACTCAAGCACGTTTTATAATAATAAATTAGTAACGGTAAGTGCATCTGTGGCTGAAAGTACATAAATAACCTCAGCAATAAAGCGAAGTTCGATTTCCCATCTGCTGAACAAAAACCTAAAATTTTATTAAATTGCACAATTAAACAGGCTTGTTTAAATGCTAGAATTACCTTGGATACAACACAGTATGCAAGAATAGCATCAATTGTAATTCTCTTTCATTTGTGCTTCTTCACCCTGTTCGATATCGATAATCTGTCCCGTCTTCATTCTGCGAATCAGCACTCTCCATTTGCTCCATTCCTTTCTTCTTCTTCTTTAGCCTCTTCTTATCTGCATCAAAACAAGAAGAAGAACGCTTCTGCAGCATTCCCTTTCCTTCTTTAACTAAAACAAGAAGCTTATTAGGCCCCTGAATTTAGATTCATTGATATTTGTTGTATTTGCATCATAACTAACTAGTTTTCCTCTATTATTTGCATATAAAATGTCACCGTGACTCCTAACTGCAATTACCTTTTCCATTGATAAATCATCTGAGTAAAAATTGTAAAGTCTAGTCCAAGATTCCACAACACCATACTCTTTCATCACCCAAACAGAAGATTCTCTATCTCCTAAGTGCTCAAGAAGAACCAACAAAAGCAAACCATCAACCACTTTAATAGTCACATTCACAGTCTGCTTACAAGCACTAATCAAGGATTCCGGAACTACAATTTTCCTCAACAAATCATTCCCCAATTCAAAAACCACAATCTCAAACGAAGAGTGAGGACTCCTTGAAGTATATCCAATGGCAAGCTCCATTCAAGAAAACAGAATGAGTTTTCTCTGTATTAATATAATCTAGAGTACAATCAATCTTACTCCAAAACCCTTTCCTCATTGAGTAAACCTTCACAAACATACGACATATAGCAACAATCTTGTAGTCATTGGTAGTGGAATCAAACCCAAAACCAAGTAATACTGCATATGATATATTATGAAAAGGAACAATCAGAGTCTTTCTAAGCTAGGGTTCCACAGATTAAAAAAAAAAACCTATAAGCAAAAAGAATTTCTAAACAGACTACCCCATTACATGAACCCAAAATCTCAATAGAGCTCCCAAGCCTAAATAGAGGCACGAGTTTCTCTATGTAATTTTTAGGCAAATACTCATCTGAGTACAGAAAATAATGCTCATTTAACGATTATAAATATGGGGATTTAGGGGCATAACTAAACAGAAGTAGTCCTCTGTTTTTGGCAGTGGTTTTGTTGAGGTGGAGGGTTATGAAAGTAGGGCTAATAATAAAAGAACACCAACTTTTAGAGACAGACCTGAATCTGATGAGTGATTTTACTGGTAACAATGTAAGGATTTCAGTCTGCAATTCTGGTAGTATAGAATTTGATAATTTTTTACTGCTTTAAAATTCAACCATTTGGTATCGGATCGGCCAAATTTCAATCGGAAATCAAGTCTCTCCTTGGGATTTTTGCCGCTTCAGATATGGGATTTTAAATGGCTTAAAATCACAAAGAATCGTGGTAGAGAATCGCTGAATCGGCAAATAGAGTGATGAATTGAGGGAGAAGCAAGAAGTTTTTCAGCAGAAACAAGAAGGAAGATGAATGAAAGAAGAAGTTGAACGGAGAAGAAGAAAATAGCGAAGAAGAGGGTAAAATAAAAACTAATTATTATACAAATTTTAATTAAATAATATATTTATATTTATATTTATAATTTTTCATACCGATGTAAAATAAAATTATTATAAAAAAATTATACCATAAATAACTTTTATTTTATTTTTACTATTGTTAATTATTTTATTTTTCATTTTTAACTATTTTTTATTTTTTTTCATAAATAAAGCAATTTTTTAATCGTGCTTTTTTTCCTTCATGGTTTGCTTCAAAGAACAACACCAGCGGCCATAGAAGAGTCCGTGGAGAGACCATTGAACCCATCATTGCCACCGCCGATAATTCTATTTGCAAGGCGGATAAATTGCAGTGTCTAATTCGATGATTTAGGTCTAATAAGGATATTTGAGGCCTTTTGATAGGTTTATTTTTTTTATTAAATTTATCTATTAATTATGCTGTATATATCTAGATATTGTAGAAATTACATGGGCTCTGCGAGTGTTGGGCCAAATATACAGTGACCATATAAATGGGTTTGGAACCTCATCTCAACACAAAACCAATTGGCTTGTTACTCAGTTCTCTCTCTGACACTGTTCTCTCACAAGTCGTTGGAGTTGTTACTGCTAAAGAGGCCTGGGATCGACTGAAGACTCAATACGCGTCTGGTTCCAAAACTCAGATTTGCACTCTTAAAGCATCTCTTCACACTCTCACTAAAGGTTCTGACTCTATCCCTGTTTACATGAGTCGTGCCAAACAAATTTATGATCAGCTTCTAGCACTTGACTCACCCATTTCAGAAGATGATTTAGTCGATCACATTCTTCGCGGACTTGGTTCTGATTACCGTCCGTTCACTAGAAACATTGAGTCACGCCTTGCTTCTGTTTCTTATGATGACTTGTTGGGATTGTTACTTTCTGAAGAATTACAGCTTCAAGCATCGAATACTGTTACTCCTGCTATTGCTCACTTTAGTAATGTTTCCTCAAACAACAACAGTTCTCGTGGGCGAGGCAGAGGAAGGAGAGGAGCACATTCTAATACTGCTGGCAGAGTTAAGTCTTCTAATAATTCAACTCTCACCTGCTATAATTGTGTTAAGGCCCAATCTACACCACCTTATATGTCATTGTATGTTATTATACTTTTCAGATGTGAGATTCATTTATATTCTCCAACACTCTCCCTCAAGTGCAACTGGGCCTAGCCCAATTGTCACTTGCCAAACATGGATGACAATCTATTTTTTTTAGATTCATCACAAATTGCCTAGGCCTATTTTCACTGAGGCCCTAGGTTAACAACGGAGTCCAGGATCATCTGGCGGTTAGTCCATTACCTGGTTAGCTCTGATACCATGTAGAAATTACATGGGCTCTGCGAGTGTTGGGCCAAATATACAGTGACCATATAAATGGGTTTGGAACCTCATCTCAACACAAAACCAATTGGCTTGTGTTAAGGCCCAATCTACACCACCTTATATGTCATTGTATTTTATTATACTTTTCAGATGTGGGATTCATTTATATTCTCCAACAGATATATATTATAAAATAATAATAATATATGTTATATATATATACATGGATATATTAATTGTATAATAATATATATTGATAAATTTATTTTAACTAAAAAAAATATTTTTATAAATATAGGCTCCGTGTTATTTATAATATATACCATTATATGTTATATATATACTTAGACTAAGTTATTACCATTTTTTTTTAAAAAATTATCTAATATTATTTTTGAACCTTTTTAATAGTACTTTTGAAAACAAATTTTTTTTATGTTATTTTTGTAATTATCCCATTATTATACAATTTAATAACTAACATATATTTTTAATTTGTTTAATAGATTTATATTTAAAATTTTAATTTCTCATAATAAAATAAAATAAAATAATTAAATACTTTAATGCTAATATGTTTTTAATTATATAATAAATTTTCTGATGGGAAAGAGAGAATTTTCTATTTATTAGAAGCACATAATCAGAAGATTTGAAGCAAAATCCGAGTAACTGAAAGAGAAAGGTGAAATATTTTCCACTTTTCATTCCTTTGTGTATGGCATTTCTAAGAATTGAGAAACTTGAAGCTTAAATTATACTGAACTAAGTCTGCATACAAAATGTTTGATGAAATGTCTCAATGGTGTTTTTGTTAAATCGCCCAATATATAAATACAGATATCTCAATGATGCCCAAAACAAACTTGCTCCAATGAATACTAGTGGTGAGTGGTGACCTTTACCTTTATATATGCAAATTAATATTGGCCTTGCAGAATTTATGGCATTTTTCTTTTCTTTTTTTCATTTTAATATATATTTATGTTTTTTCTTTTCTCAACATGAATATAGTATATTATTTATAATATTTTAATAATTTAGTATTTTTAAATTTGAATTACAATAATTATTATCTAAATTAATTTGAAAAAATTACTATTTACATAGTATAAATAATACTAAAATTCCATTAGTTATTTGGACTTCGACAACTCTCCACTACTATTTTATTTTATTTTATATCTATTTGTAATAGTTTTTTTAATGCAAAATAAAATTTCATTAATAAATTAAAAAGCATATTTATAAGTATAAATAAAATAATATAATTTTTAAGTACATAATATACACATAATTGATACACATAACTAATGAAGTTACTGATCTCATTGAATTCCATAAACTTTTTTAATACAAACAGTAGATAATAATAACATATCTCGAAAAATTTAACTTTCAGCGGAATATTTATTTTATCTATAATTTA
Organism: Garcia nutans; assembly: GCA_947685225.1. Taxonomy (NCBI): domain Eukaryota; kingdom Viridiplantae; phylum Streptophyta; class Magnoliopsida; order Malpighiales; family Euphorbiaceae; genus Garcia; species Garcia nutans. Next base: position 4,051,510 of record CANTUV010000003.1, on the reverse strand, counting down.
TAATTATATTTAATACAAAAAAGATATCTATTAGAGAAGAATAAACTTTCATTAAAATAGAATACAAAACCTTCAAGTATAGAATAACAACGCTTCATAATAAAATTAGTTTTTATTCAGTTTTATTGTAAAAGATAAAACAATATAAAATAAAAACGAACACTAAATTTCAGATATATATTGATTTAAAAATTATTTTGAAGACAACCCACAAAATAAAAATATAAAAAAAATTAAAAAAAGGCATAAAAATCAAGATAAATAAAAATAAATATAGTTGTCGCCTATAAATAAATTGATAACAGCTATACTCTCAAATTATGAAAGAGAAAATGTCGATAAGAAATAAAAAAAATACAGCTAGAATTTTTTACGGACATTTGTATTAGTTATTCTGACTTCAACAATTATCCACTGCTATTTCATTTAATTTAATTTCTATTTGTAATAGTTATATTTTATAATACTAGTTGAAAATACAGTGAAAAAATAAAATAAAATTTTGAGATTTGATTCCATATATTATGGCAATCTATTTTCCTCTTTTAAAAACATTAAATAAAATAAATAAATATTTTTTTAATAATATTTTTTACAATTAGATATCAAAATCTATTTTTCTATTTTGGGAATTAAATAACAAAAAAATTATATATATATATATATATATATTATAGCTTTTCTACTTACCATGGGAAAACAAAACCTAACAATAATCACATACCAAATAGCAATCTACTAAAGAAAAGAAAAAGACCAAACGAGGAAAAGCACAACCTGAAAATAGAGCAACTATGATACACAAAGAAACAGAGCACAGAAAAACAGAGGAACCAAAAAAAGAGAATGTCGGATTATCTTCCACCAGAATTGATTACTGAAATCGTTGCATGGCTACCAGTGAAATCACTCCTTAGATTCAGATGTGTTTGTAAACCAGGGCGCTCTTTAGTCACCTCCCCTTCTTTCGAAGCTCTCCACCTCAACAAAACCACTGCAAAAAACAGAGCTCTACTTCTCTTCAAGCAACCCACCATGGGTTATGGTCTTGTAGCATCTCAAGTGGGTTGAATGGCGATCTTGATATTCCTGGACCTCGTAAAATTCCAATCAAGATATTTCTAAAAGAAACTATGGGATATGTGCATGGTTTTAAAAATCTGCTGTTTCGTATCGAAACAGTAGATCGGAATTTGGCTTAGGCGATCCGATTTTTGCCGATATATGTTCGTGCTTTTTGAGGAACATAAAATCACAGTAAAACGGTTGGATAAATCTTCAAATCGGTGAATCGGACGTTTCTTCTCGGATTCGATGAATCGAAACGGATGAAAACTCACCCAGCTTTCAAAATCTTTCCTTCTCACTCTATTCTTTAGTCTCATTGTCTGCGACATCAACCATCAAAAAAATCAAAAACCCACTTTCAATCTTTTACTATCTCACAAAATCGACCATCAAAATTTATTACTTGAAGGCCAAGAGGATAAAAAACAGAAAAGAACAAGAACAACAAAACCTAAAAGAAAATCTTCCCATTTGAAGAAAACCCAACTGAATTTGAACTCTTTGGATGGGTGTTGATGGAAGTTGAAACATTGAAGGAGATGGGAATGAAAAATTGATTTAGGAAGAGACAGAAATAGAATTAAAAAGAGATAAAAGTAGTCGAGGAAAATAAGTCTTCTTCCTTAATTATCCACTATGTTTTATTATTATAAAAATCTTAAAAATTAATGTAAAAAATTAAAAAAAATTAGTTGCTGGACCTTAAACTTACCAAATGAAACTTACAAAACTATTATACTAGGTCTAGTGAACATTTATTTATCTTTTTGCAATAACATAATTTTCTTTTATTAATATTGGTAAATAATGTATTATTATTTTAATTTTTCAGTTGCATAATATATTAGTATGTCAAAATTAATTTAAGTGTTTAATTGTTTAAAGACATAAATTTGTGTTTCAAATGATTATCATTATTTTTGCACATATTATTAAATTACATATTATAATTTTTTTAAAAAAAAATTATTTTGGACCGATTATTTTGATCTTTATTATTATTATAGATCAATTTTAACATATATTATTAATTTATATATTGTAAAGATATTTATTTTTTAATTTTATTACGGTCCGATTCATTTCGTTTTACCGATTCAATTACTCAATTCGTCCAATTCTGCGATTACAATTGCATTCACGATAACGGTAGCCGATTCAAGCAGTTTCATACTAATTCAGTCTGATTTTATTTCACCGCGATCGATTTCGCGATTTTAAAACCCTGGATATGGGATCAAGTTCTGCAATTTCCAAAGAAAATGATACCTATTTCAGGACAGAATTACTAAATATATGTTGCTGGGTTTAGGTCTCCAAATTCAACAGAAAATAAATTGTGTAGATATAAAAAGTAACCTTTTATTTTTTTTAAGCTCGATTTCCTTTTTAATTTTTGCCTTTTAATTCTTGGGAATCTTGCATCTTCACCAATGCATAAGAGCAGACATGTTGGCTATGCTATTGGTGAAAATAATTATTTTTTTGTTGCCAACTTTTGGTAATCTAATATTAATCTAGTAAAAATGTGCGTATATATATATATATTGGGTATAATATTGATCTTGTTTATACTTTTTCATACCATTTCAATTTAATTATGCCATTCTAAATTTTGTTTATCAAGGCCTGTTAGCCAACATAATTTTTAAAAAAAATATTAATCCAAATTTAAGTTCTTTATTAATTAGACTCGGAATTTAATTTTTTGACATTAATTTTGTCTAAGATTATGTGGATTAAATTGACAAAAACAATGATTTTTCTGTGGGTTAAACTTTGATCAACCTGCTTCATTTGTTTTGAATTCTCATTAAAATAATAATTTTATCAGCTAACAATATATGTTTACCTTATGTATTTTGAGTATTTGTTGGAATTCGTTGTGATTCGCTATCTGTTTCCCTTTTAATTAGGGTTAACATAATCTATGGGGTTCTTATTTTTGAGAAATGGGCTATTTTACGAAAATAAATTCTTAGTAGCAAGATTTAAGTGTAGTTTGAAAATGATAGACATTGCTGAAAAGATTATGATTTTCCAATGGAAAAAGTGGGAATTTTTTCGGTTGAAGGTGGAGAAGGGATGATCAGACACATAATCCGAATAACTGAAACAGTATCCTAAATAACCCAAAGAAAAAGTTTGGATTTTTTTCCCATTTTTTTCATTTATCTGTGCATAAATAATTGACAAATCTGGAACATTGTATGCATACATTAATGAGCTTTTGGGCGAGTGTTATTTGTCAATAAATAGACTGTACCATTTGATCATAATGCCAATTGAATTCTATAGTAGAACAATTACAACAGAGAAGGCAAGTTAGCTGCCCTATCATTAAAAGACTTTTATTCCCAAAATTTAAGCATCTCTTACATTACAAAAAGTCACAAAATTATTCAAAATCTTGAAATTCCAAAAAAAAAAAAGACAAAAAACAAAAAGAAAAGTAAATTTGATAGTAGCATTTTCCTCTAATTTCTCCTTCTTATTCTTCTTCCCCTTATAGCTGCACTATTCTCCCCGCTTGAGAGTTCATAAATAATTCTATCAAGTGCAAAATAAACACCTGACCAAGATCTTTTCACTGCAAAAATTAGATACGGAGGCAATAATCCTACTGAAAATCCCAATCCAAGGTTTAAGTAAAACCACTTATCAATCAACCCATTTCTATTCTTAACTACCTCACTAGCTTTGTGTCCACCCACCATTATTTGAATTGTGATGTGAACACTTCACAGCAAGTGGACCTCCACAAAGACCGAGGTTTCCTGAAAAAGAGGATTCATCGAAAGTTGCCATTTGATTTGTAAATGGAATTGAACCTGACAAGTTATTTTTTGACAGATTCAAATATTCTAAAAATGTCAGTGAAGCAATGCTTGGTGGAATTGGCCCTGAAAGCCTATTTCTTGAGAGATCAAGAGATAGCAATTGGTTCAATTCTGAAATGCTTTCAGGAATTTGGCCTCTGATATGGTTTCTTGACAACTTTAAAACTTCCAAGCCGACCAATTTTGTTATTTATTCAGGTATCTCACCATGAAAATTATTCCCAGAAAGATCTATGCTAGTTAGAAGGGAAAGAGTCTTGGTGAATTGTAGTTGAAGGCCATTTATGCTCACATCTATGTTTTCTTGGTAATAGGAAGAATAATCTCCATATAAGAAATAGTTGTTAGCAGCTTGTTGTTGAGTCATTGCTTTAAGATCTCCCAAGCTAGCAAGAACAATACCATTAAATTCATTTTCTGCGAGGTCTAAAACCTCGCAAGTAACTCAAATTTGAAATCTTTAATGGGATTTCATTGAAAATTGTATTCGACCTCAGGCGAAGTATTCTAAGTTGCATAAATGCTTCTCCAATCCAAGGAGGAATTTTTTCTGTCAGCATATTGTTTCCAAGGTCTAAAGTTTCCAAACTTGACAAATTCTGAAGAGTTAATAGGACTTCTCCTGACATGTTATTGCTTAAGTGAAGGGATTGAAGACTAATTATACGACCTAAAGATTGCATAATCTCAGCAAACAAGTTGTTGTTTTGAAGGTCTAAAACATTCAGTGAAGTTAAATTCCCTATGCTTGAAGGAATAATTCCTGTCAAATTATTTCTGGAAAGATCATCAAGGATCTCGAGTGATATATCTCCAATTGATGTTGTGATTAGATCGGTTAGCTCATTGCTAGAAAGAGAAAAGAAATATAAGGATGGAACGATTTGACCAATATTAATTGGTATAGAACTGGAGAATTTGTTATTAGAGATATCTAACACCAAAATTTGAGAACTTGGAAGTGGAATGGGTCCGTGAAAAAGATTAGAGTTGAAATAAACAACATTGCAATAAGGAACTATGCTAAATGGATTTGGTAAGTGACCCTTTAATTGATTGGAAACAACATTCAACAACAAAAGAGTAACTGAAGTGTTCCAGAACCAGTTTGGAATAGAACAAAAAATAGAAGCATTTGAAAAATCTAGATCAATTATCTCTTTTTGATGTCTAAGCCAAGTACGAAATGATGGGCCAAGATAGCATGAGTTCATCTCCAACTACTGGATTTGGAATGCAGGGACCCAATGGAAATGATGGCAGCGTTTCTTGTAGAACCAACACCTTCAATTTTCTTAGCCTCGAGAAACATGCTTCTAAGATAAAACCTATCAATTGATTGAAAGAAATGTCAAGGTGCATCAACTCAAAAGACAGTCCTGTGGTCTCTTGAAAAGAATCGTTGAGCTTAATTGAATTAAATCTAAGTTCCGACAAATGTAGCAAATTTCCAAGAGAATTGGGGATGGGACTACATAGTAAGTTTGACTCAAATCGAGCTCAACCAGATTTTTAAGTTGTCCCAACCAATTTGATAACATGCCAGCCAATTGATTATCTGAATATAAAAATATTTGCAAATTTGGCAAAGGAATTTTAGAATACCAGCTTTCAAATCCTTGAAGAAATTCTGGTAAACTTCCTTCGATGTTATAAAATGATAAATCAAAATGTCATAAGTTACAAAGCCTACCAATAGAACTTGGAATTCAATCTATTATAGAATTATTGTATCGGTCAAAATGAACGAGAGATGTTAAATTTCCAAGAGAAACAGGAAGCCTTCCATGTTAGGTTTAAAAGCGAAAACAAAATATTTATTTGGGCAAAATATGACAAAAAAATAGAGAAAATAAATGGGAACACAAATTTAAGTGGTCCAGCATTAGCCTACGTCTACAGACAAATGAGAGAAGCAAATCCACTAATAATAAAAAAAGTAGTATAAAATAAGAGAGAATAATCATTCTAAACCCTTAACCTAAATACACTCAATTAATCTCTCCCCACAAAGTTACAAAAGAAAAGAAAAACACTCATAAAAGGAAAGACTTTTTTAGAAAAATATTCTAGAAGTATGACACTCACAAATGAGATAAATCTAAAAATAAATATTTTTAAACACTTAAAATAAAATATCATTATTTATCACTCACAAAATTATCTCATATAAATAATTTACTTACAATTTTATTTTTTTTGTCTCTCTATTTTTTTTTCTTCTTCATAGTAGTATAACTTTGGGTGGGGGAAGGCCATTTATATAGGCCTTCCCTGCTATGCTAACCGCATGAAAGCTGTCTCGCCAATAAAATTTGCAATTGCGAATTGAATTTGCAACTGCAAAAGCGATGGAACAGCTTGCCAAAAGCTATCCCCTTATTATATCTTTTTTTATTTTTTTATTTTTCTTGCTGTGAGTCCCACTACTGAGTGGGATATCACTAGAAATCTTCATCTCATACTAAAGTGGTTAAGACTTCCATACCAGCAATCTTCCTATAAGCAGCATGCTAAAGTAATACATTTCAGTAATTTTAATTGTCAGGAAACTGTTTACAATTCCACCTTAACTTGAATATATTGTATCAAATTAAAAGATTTCTCTCCACCTTCTCCAAATAGTTTCTTAGGATAAAAACAACAATTACTAACACCAATTAAGTTTAAGCAATGCATAGACTTGCTTAACATTGTCAAATTCTTCTCACTCTTGTGTCCAAGCTTCGTATGCCACATTTTGATCACATTTAAATACGATATAGAAGAAGACAATTAAACCTATGATTGTAGATCCTTGCAATATATATAATCTACCAATTTGGTTAGCTTTCATTACAACAAGAGTATTTTTTAAAACCTTCAAAACTCCACCTCTACCAAAAAAAATTTGTAGTCAAGATTATCCAAAATAGATAAAGAGATGAGATTCTTCTTCAAATCAGGAATATACCGAACATTAGTTAATGTTCGAATTACATAATCATGCATCCTAATTTTGATAGTACCAATATCAATAATCTTACCAAAAAGGTTATTATCCATAAGCACAACTCCTCTATGTATATATTCATAAGAGAAAAATTAATCTCTATGGATACATATATGGAATGATGAAGCCGAATCTAAAATCCATCATTGTTTGGACTTCGCACCATTTTTAGTCATGGTGCATACATCACTATCCCCCTAAATAATACTGGCTTTGGGGAATTTTTCTTTCTGATTCTTTTCTTTATTTTTGTTTTGAAGCTTGAAACACTCTGCTTTAACGTGTTTTTTTTTCTTATAGTAATTATGTAATATCCCAAACTATACCCTAAAATTTTTGGAATACTTATTGTTGAAATTGGATTAAATGATATAAGATATAAATGTTTAAGTGAGAAGATAAAAGATGAGAAGAGAGGTGTGTATATGTTTTATATATAGAGATATATACAACATATACAAGTCAATTAATGGATTGGTCAAAAGAAATATTTAATTTTAATTAAATTAATTGAAATGGAAATTGAGTTAAGTGGAAGTGGATATTTATATATTATATTATTAAAATTGCTTGGTTGAGATTTAAAAAGAAGATTGGGTGGTTAAGAGTGGTTAGCAAGTTGACTTTGCTCTTCTTTCTTCATCTTCTTCTTCTTTCTTTGTTTGGCCGGCTATCACCATAGCAAGAGAGAAAGAGAGATTTTTGCTCTTCCAAACTCAAGATTGAAGGGTGTTTTAAGTGATCAAGTTGGAAATCTAAGGGTTTTCATCACTTTTGGTAAGTTTTTCACTTGATTCCTTAGTTTTCTTTTAAGTTTGTGTTTTGAGTTTGGTGTTTGATTGTTGATAGTATGTGAATATTTGATTTTGGTGTAATTGAGAGTGTTTGGTCTTATTGATTTTGATTTTGGGGTTAGTTTGAAGGAAAGGTTAAGTTTGGTATTGGAAAGCAAGTGTTGTATTTTGTGTATGTGATGAGTTGTGATGATGGTTGTGATTTATGTTTGATGTATGTATTGAGTTGTTTTGGTATTTTTGCAAGTTTAGTATGGTTTATTGATGTGTTTGGTTAAGTTTGTTTGGAGTGGAAGATGGTAAAAGAAAGAGGTTTGTTGGATGCGGTGTTGTTGCTGCCGGAATCAAGATTTTTGGTCTGACACGCCCATGAACACGGCCAAGTCTTTGGGCGTGTCAATGGTTCTGTTTTCTGGATGGGTGACAAGACCAGTGACATGCCCATGTCACTGAGCGTGTCACAGTTTCTGTGTTGTAGTAGCATTGACACGGCCAGTGACACGCCCATGTCACTGAGCGTGTCATAGCTACTGTGATGTTGGTGGATTGACACGTCCAGTGATACGCTCATGTCACTGAGAGTGTCATAGCCACTGTGTTGAGAGAGGATTGACACGTCCAGTGACACGCCCATATCACTGAATGTGTCATAGCTACTGTGTTGAGGAAGGATTGCCATGGCCAGTGACACGCCCATGTCACTAAGCATGTCAAAGCTTCTGTGTGGTGAGTTTAGGGCACGATCAGGGACACGCCCGTGTTGTTGAGCGTGTCATGTGTAGAGTTTGCCCTAGTTGGTTTTTAGCCTTATTATCTCATGTGTATCTCTAAGTAAGTGTGTATCATCCCTTTTGGATTAGGTTTTGAAGAGATTGAGTTGCCCTAATCCAAGTGTTGAAGGATTCTTGGAAGAGGAGTTTGGTGTTGTGTAAGTTGCTCTTGAGGTAAGTACAAAACTTCATGGTTGCATACATTTATATGACTTTGGGACTTAATACATTTGGTTGTAAATGTGTTAAGTAATCTATTACATTGTTGATACATTTGATTGATGTTATGATTTGCATAATGTGAAAGATATGATGATTATTCAAAATGCATGTACAATGCAATTGGTTATGTATACTCTAATGATGAGATGTGAAGCCATTGTTATTGGCTATAATGATGCAAATGAAATAATTGGGACATGGTTGCCTAGATGGTTATGAGAAAATGAGAATGGAATTGATACTGAAATAATAAAAAGAATTATGTGTCTAATGTGTTATTCAATTTTTAGAGTTTTGTTGTTGGTGGCATGCCTAATAGTAATAATCCCTTGAAGCTGGGTTAGGCTTGGTCCTTGAAGCCAAGTTGGGTTGAAGTTTAGCATGCTTAACTCCCCTTGAAGCTTGGTTGGGCCTAGTCTTTAAAGCCTAGTTGGGATGTTACAAACCCTTGAAGCTGGGTTGAGCTTGGTCCTTGAAGCTAAGTTGGGTTGATGCTTAGCATGCTTCACTCCCCTTGAAGCTTGGTTGGGCCTAGCTCTTGAAGCCTAGTTGGGATGATAAATGTGATAAATGAACCAAAACATTAACTCTGGAAGTTGAATGGCATATTAGTTTCTTTTGGGTCCATGCTTGTCTTTGTTTAAATGTGAATCATGAATGGTGAAACAAATAAATAATAAGATTTAATGTAAGGTTTTGAAATATGATATTCTTATGTATTGTTTATGATATTTGAATGTATGACATTGGTATTACATTAAAGCATATTGTTATTGTGGTTTGTACTACTAAGTCGTTGGCTTAGCGCGATTGTGATTCATCGCGCATGTGACAGGGTAGAACCGGAGAGTTCAGCTAGACCGAGTTGAGTCTAGGCTTGTGAAGTGTTGATTGTGGACTTCAAGATCAAAGACGAACTGCCAAACATGTATAAACTTTATGTTTTGTAAATATTGATTTTAATGTATATATATATATATATATAAATACCGCTACATTTTCCGCTGCTTAATAAACAAATGTTTTATATATTATGTTTTATAATATAACTTAAATGTTTTAAGTTTTCTCATATTATTGTTAAAAGGAAAGATTAGTTTGGTTTAATATTAACCGTAACACTCCTGTATCCGGTATACGTATATTACAGATGCAGTTGTATGTAGTGTGTGTATATGGGGTACGGGGGTGTTACAAATTACAAGTCAGATGACTATTTTTTGACTGAGAAGATCTTTTTCTAATAACCAAAACTTTTGAATCATCAGAATGACTACTGAAGAGTTTTTTTTTTATCTAAAAGCTATTTAGAATACAATGATGTTTTCACCTCCTCTAACTTTAGAGACTTATTACCATGAATCAATGTCTCTCTAAAATTTTTATATGATGGAAGTAACGAACGAAGCAGCATAAGAGCCAAATCTTCATCTTCATACTTAATCTCATTCGCTAAGTCTAAAAGAATGGAAGAAATTAATTCATCAATATGAGACTTAATTGATGTACCCTCCACCATAGAAAGGGTGTACAAAAGGTGCTTGGCAATCAAATTGGTAGTGAGGCTCTTTGTGATATGCAAAGATCTCAACTTATCCCATAACTTCTTAGTTGTCTTTTGATCAAGTACTTCATGCAAAACTTCATTTGATAAGTATAGTTGAATTGCTGACAAAGCCTTTGTAATGGTTTGATGTTGGTTTTATTCATAGGAAATGATTGAAAGTTTGATTGAGTGAAGTTGTGGTAAAATATTTGATATGAATTCTTTTTCTATCAAAACTTTGAGTTTGATACATTTTGATTTTAAATCTTAAACATGTTTGTGTTTAATGAAGTTAAAAGTGCAGAATACATGATTTTACTCCAAAAACAGTCCCAAAATCAATGCCACGGCTGTGGCAAGTGAGTGCCACGACCGTGGGATTGAAAGTGGTACTGTTTCTTCAAAAAAATTCGATAAAACAGAGCAAGTTACAATGCCACGACCGTGGCCCTTAAAGGCCACGACCGTGGGGTCTTCAAACTTATTTTACAGCTTCATTTTGGATCCCACGGGCGTGGGGTTGAGATGCCACAGTCGTGGGGTACCTAAATAATATTTTTGGCTTGTATTTTGTGATATACGGGCCTAGTATGAGACTAATATGTGTATATTTCATACTTTTGTGTTGAGAATTCATGTGTATGTTGTACATGTATGAAAAAGAGTGAGAAACTTTGGATAAGTGACAAATATATATCATAATAAATGTTGATAAAAGTAATGTACCAATGAAATGATATAAACAAGTGAAATGATATAAACAAGTGATGATATAAACAGGTGAGTGATTGTATAAACAAGTGAGTGTTAATCAATGACATGAGACTAATACGTGTATAGTCCATACTTTTGTGTTAATGTGTTAAACGTATGAAAACGAGTGATAAACTTTAGACAAGTGACACACATATATATCCTACCAAATGTTGATAAGAGTATAGTACCAATGAAATGAAATAAACAATGTAGTGTTCATCAAAATTAATGAATTGCCCAAATCATACTAAATTTATATCTAGCTTTGGATTGAATGGCTAACCAGAGGATGGATAGCCAAAGTGATAGTGGGCACCTCGTGCCATTAATGGACACATTGTGTTATCAGTGATAGTAGACATAATTGCCATTATAAATTTTTGAGATTGCTATACTAACATGTTATCCAAACCTATGATCTAAGTTTAGTATGTATAGGCATAATTAATGAAATTATATGTGAACATGATAGTTGTGACTAATGAAAGAAATGTAAAATAATAATATAAGTCAATTACTTGAAATTGAAGTATTATGTTATAGTGTAAAAGTGAGTGTTAATATATATATATATATTAATGCTTACAAGTGAAAGTACTAATGCATGTAATGAAAATGTTATGCTCAATGTATTGAATTAATCAAATGATTGAAAATGTATATAATGTGGCGAGATACAAAGTGCTCCAAAGTATTTCAAATGATTGAAAGTGTATAGCATGATGTGAGATACAAAGAACTCTCAAGTATAGTACTAAAATGAAGTGATGAAAAATATAGATTGAATGAAATGATACTATAAGTGAACTTGAAAAGAAAGACTTATTGAAAAATAAAATAAGTGTATTGTGAACAATGTTATCAAATAAGAAAACAAGTCTTGAATAAACTGCTTCTCAATGAGACAAGAGGTAATACCGAAATTATTGTGTTATATGATAACTTTATACAGGGATAGCTCTTATTTTGTGTAATCAGCATGGTATATTGACTTGTTACTAAAATTAGTTTATATATGGAAATACTTCTTAAAACTAAGTATTATTACTATATTTTCATAAGTATATTTCTTTAATATTAAGTGTTAAAATATGTATATACAAGCACCACTAGGCTTTGCTTAGCGTGTTAGATTTGTTTTCTGACACGCAGGTATCAGGACATCGGAGCAAGATAAGAACAGATGAAGATCTTGTGTTTATTGTATTCATAAGTTATAAAGTGTATGTATATAGATACTTCAGTTTGGCTACTTGAGAGATTGTATAAAATTGTAAACATAAGAGGATATATGTATTTAGAGAATGAAGTTTGAGATTCTAGTGAATGAGTATCATGAAAGAAATGTATTATTTATTTATTTGATTTAATGAACTTATAAAGTTTATCTGATTTATAATTTCTATTCGGATTATTAGAGATATTGGAAATTAGTCTAAATGTTAGATCTATAAGTGTTGTGATATACAGATTTTATTATTATTTGAAAATTTTTATTTATGACAAGAGTTGTCTAAGAATTGATTGGAGCGCGAACAATGTATCATATAACATTCTCTGATAGTTTTTATATAAGAATTGTCAGAGGATATTACATTTAGTGGTATCAGAGCATGGTTTAGGCGTTTCTGACATGTGGAGTTATGGGAGAAGTGAAATGTAATTGTCTAAGTTATGTGAAGTGAATAAGTGGATATGTGTTATGACACAATTGATATTCCATATGTTTATGATAATAGAATGTTTGATAAGAATTGATTGACAATTCATAGTGTATTGTTTGGAGTGCACTAGATTTATTTGTGATAAAAAATGATGTGAAAAGAAAACAAGATATGAGTAGCCAAAGAGATATGTTAAAGTAACACAGTGAAAGTGTAATAATTTATTGGAATCAGAGGAATAAATTATGACAGAGAGATAAATTTCGAGCATGAAATTTCTTACGAGAATGGGAATTGTCATGTTGTACAACATTAAGTATTGATGTTCTACATTAAGTGAGTGAATATATGAGTGTCAAAGTGGAGTGATTATGATATGAGAGCATTTGGAACTGATAGTGATAAGGTTATATAAACCTTAATAAGAGTAACATTAAATCTGAGTACGGATAATATCCGTATCTTTGAAAAAAAGTTCAAAGAGGTAAGAAATTATGAAAATACCCTTATAGCTCGAAATGAATTCGAGCTATACTTTGAATGTGAAATATTTATAATGGAGTTTTAAAGTGTCAAAAGCAATTATTTTTATAATGTTTCAACGTTAAGGATTGAAGTGATAGTTAAATGAAAGCACGTGAATGCATCAAAACTATTGTATAAGTGAGTATATTGGATAAAAGTCCTTAAAATTATGTAAAGATTTCTAGTGTCTTCTATTGTCATCTAAAATATCATCAAAACAAAAGATTGAAATGAAAAGTAATGTAAGAGTATTGATAAAGAGGTTAGTGCTTGAATACTATTTAGTGCTATTTAATGAAAGATATTTGTGAATTGATAAAACACTATTACTTGTGGAAGATACGGTGTAATATTTAATTGTGAAAATTTCGTGCAGTATGTAAATGTGTAGCTATATCTTATTTATTTGGAACAATGATTCAATCTATCATTGAATCATATGAGTTAATATAAAGTTGTGAAAGAAAATAAGGTTGAAATGGTTATGGAAATTGAGATTTGAATTTGATTGTGCCTTGAAGAGTTGGATTTTGTTCCTTAAAGTGTATGAGTTGCATTCTTCATAACTTATGGATTAAATTATGAAAAGACATTCGAGCAATGATACGCATGATTATTGGTATAGTCATGCATATGCTTGTGTAAATTTCTATTCTTCAAACTTTGAGAAGAAATTTCAATATTGAGGTGCATGATCATTCATATGGATATGCATATATTTGTGCCCTTAAAACATTGAAAATAAATTTCAGTAGAGACGTGCAAGACCATTCGCATGGTTATGTATCTGGCTATGTATACTTTTGTTCTACAAAATTTTAGTAATGTGCATATTTTCACAGAGTAGAGTTTATCGGTGGAAGTAGTAGTGAATTCATGACTACATCTTGGAAATAGTTATAAGTGATAAAAGATTGCTTATAAGATTGAAATGAAATCAATCCATTAAATGAGGAAACTGAAATGTGAGAGAAAACGTGAGGAAAGTATGGATAAATGTAATTGAGATGTGAAAGAAGTGTAAAGGTAGAGAAAAGATAAAAGACAAGTACAAGTGATTAGTGGATTTAACATCTTCATGATGAAATAAGATAATTTCCGAAATAAAGTGAAAAGCATGATAGATTGATAAATCAGTAATGATTGTACATAATGTGAAGAGCAAGTTAATGAAACTAAAGAGGTACATACAAATTGATTGAGTAATGAAAGTAAGAATGTGAGATTTATATATTGTGTACTGATAAAATATGTGATAGTAACATTGATTAGTGATTAAAGACAAGGTATAGATTATGTATATAGAAGTGTTAAAAAGTTACTTAATACTAATTGATTGCAAATGGAAAGAAAGAAAGTGATAATGTAAAAAGAAAAGAATGTAATGAGAGGTGAAGGTAGTGAACCCTTCCAGTGAAATGATGCATGGTAGAACAAGTTAGCATTTATACATATATGTATGTGTGTGTGAATGTGTGTATGAGACATAGAGAATAAAGTATAAATGTACATGTACTCTTAAAGTGAAAGAATAGCGATAAATTCTTAATATATTAAGAAAAGAATGAAACAAGTGAAGAGTGGAAATCTTTGTAGATTTCATTATTACAGTGGAAACATGAAAATGACTTGAAAAGATAAAGATTGATAAATAAATAAAATCAATCGAACTAATCGAAAACAAGTATAATGTGTATATGTGCATATGATAAATGTGTTTGAAATGATTGTTTATATCTTATACATTTACAGTAAGAAACAAACATTGCAAAGAGAAAGTGTTATATTTCAGAGTATTATAATTGACAATACCTTGTACCATTGAAATAAATGATATTGATGTTAAAACTAGTTTCCGGATTAGCTAAAGGGTAAATATTTAAAGTGATAGTGGGCTTTTTCTGCCATATTGACAGTGGGCACTCTGTGCCATAGAGGACACTTGTGTCCCATATTGACAGTGGGCACTCTATGTCATAGAGAACATTTATGTTCCATATCGAAAGTGGGCACTTTGTGCCATAAAGGACATTCTTTTTTATATATATGTCCCAGTGATATTGGCATCTATGCCATCAGTGGACACTTTGCGTCATAGCGAACCTTTGGTTCCTTTCTCTCAGTGGTCACTCCGTGACATCATATACAGTGGGCATTCATGCCATAGTGGGCCTTTGGCCATATTGATACAGTGACATTTACTTGCCATCAGTGACCCGCTATCCGGAACTAGGATTTAATGTTCAGTATATAAGCGAAAAAAATGAGATATATATAACAGTGGAATGTAATGAGATAAAAAAAAATTTAAAGAGGAATAAAGGCAAAGGCAAAGTCAAAATTGAACTTGCAAAGTGTAAGTGTGTAGAGTTGAATAATCTTCTACAGTTCTATAAGACGATTATTTTGAAAGTATTACGTGGATTGATAAGTTAATAAAATCATTGATTGTATGTGAAATTTGAAATTATTGAAAAAAAGTAAATAGCTTAGTGCCATAGTATGTAAATTTCGAGGATGAAATTTCTTTAGTGGGGGAGAATTGTAATGGTCAAGATGTTAAACAGGGAAGTTTTAACTAATAATGAAAAAAAATGCATAGTGTATAGTGACAAAAGTATTGTGGATAAATGCTATACGTAAAGAATAGTACATTGTATATCTTAAACCTTTACTGAAAAGAGTATTTTTACTGTTTTACGATATTAAAACTCGATTTAAAATCAACGGTTAAGAATGAGGGTGCACCATAGTTATTATGAGCATTCCCTCACTAGATTAAATATATATATATATATATATATGTGTGTGTGTGTGTGTGTATGTGTAAGTGTGTGAAAATTTCTGATTTCCTTCTTCTCTCCACGCCATCATCACCATCTTCACTCCTTTCTTCTTCTTTCTTTCTATGATTTGAATCAAAACTAAGATAAGATTACATCTAAATATAAGTGTTGAGAAGGTTAAGTTGGAAAAGTGGTGATTATCAACAAGGTATGTGCTTTTGATTTATACTTTGCAAAAAGATGAATTTTTATGAGTTTTAATGAATTAATTGAATGATTGAGTTATGTATAATGATATATTTCTTGAAAGTATTGATTAAATAGATTGATGAGTGAAAAATAACTTTTATATGATGGGTTTTGATCCTTAACTCAACCTTTCTGAGAATTGAATGGTATGATGTTGGTTTTATTCATAGGAAATGATTGAAAGTTTAATTGAGTGAAGTTGTGGTAAAATATTTGATATGAATTCTTTTTCTATCAAAACTTTGAGTTTGATACATTTTGATTTTAGATCTTAAACATGTTTGTGTTTAATGAAGTTAAAAGTGCAGAATACATGATTTTACTCTGAAAAGCGAGTGCCACGACCGTGGGATTGAAAGTGATACTGTTTCTTCAAAAAAATTCGATAAAACAGAGCAAGTTACAATGCCACGACCGTGGCCCTTGAAGGCCACGACTGTGGGGTCTTCAAACTTATTTTACAGCTTCATTTTGGATCCCACGGGCGTGGGGTTGAGATGCCACGTTCATGGGATACCTAAATAATGTTTTTGGCTTGTATTTTGTGATATACGGGCCTAGTATGAGACTAATATGTGTATATTTCATACTTTTGTGTTGAGAATTCATGTGTATGTGTTACATGTATGAAAAAAAGTCAGAAACTTTGGATAAGTGACAAATATATATCATAATAAATGTTGATAAAAGTAATGTACCAATGAAATGATATAAACAAGTGAAATGATATAAACAAGTGATGATATAAACAAGTGAGTGTTAATCAATGACATGAGACTAATACATGTATAGTCCATACTTTTGTGTTAATGTGTTAAACGTATGAAAACGAGTGATAAACTTTAGACAAGTGACACACATATATATCCTACCAAATGTTGATAAGAGTATAGTACCAATGAAATGAAATAAACAATGTAGTGTTCATCAAAATTAATGAATTGCCCAAATTATACTAAAATTATATCTAGCTTTGGATTGAATGGCTAACCAGAGGATGGATAGCCAAAGTGATAATGGGCACCTCGTGCCATTAATAGACACATTGTGTTATCAGTGACAGTGGGCATAATTGCCATTATAAATTCTTGAGATTGCTACACTAACATGTTATCCAAACCTATGATCTAAGTTTAGTATGTATAGTCATAATTAATGAAATTATATGTGAACATGATAGTTGTGACTAATGAAAGAAATGTAAAATAATAATATAAGTCAATTACTTGAAATTGAAGTATTATGTTATAGTGTAAAAGTGAGTGTTAATATATATATATATATATATATTAATGCTTACAAGTGAAAGTACTAATGCATGTAATGAAAATGTTATGCTCAATGTATTGAATTAATCAAATGATTGAAAATGTATATAATGTGGCGAGATACAAAGTGCTCCAAAGTATTTCAAATGATTGAAAGTATATAGCATGATGTGAGATACAAAGAACTCTCAAGTATAGTACTAAAATGAAGTGATGAAAAATATAGATTGAATGAAATGATACTAGAAGTGAACTTGAAAAGAAAGACTTATTGAAAAACAAAATAAGTATATTGTGAACAATGTTATCAAATAAGAAAACAAGTCTTGAATAAACTGCTTCTCAATGAGACAAGAGGCAATACCGAAAGTATTGTATTATATGATAACTTTATACAGGGATAGCTCTTATTTTGTGTAATCAGCATGGTATATTGACTTGTTACTAAAATTAGTTTATATATGGAAATACTTCTTAAAACTAAGTGTTATTACTATATTTTCATAAGTATATTTCTTTAATATTAAGTGTTAAAATATGTGTATACAAGCAACACTAAGCTTTGCTTAGCGTGTTGGAATTGTTTTCTGACACGCAGGTATCAGGACATCGGAGCAAGATAAGAACAGATGAAGATCTTGTATTTATTGTATTCATAAGTTATAAAGTGTATGTATATAGATACTTCAGTTTGGCTACTTGAGAGATTGTATAAAATTGTAAACATAAGAGGATATATGTATTTAGAGAATGAAGTTTGAGATTCTAGTGAATGAGTATCATGAAAGAAATGTATTGTTTATTTATTTGATTTAATGAACTTATAAAGTTTATCTGATTTATAATTTCTATTCGGATTATTTGAGATATTGGAAATTGGTCTAAATGTTGGATCTATAAGTGTTGTGATATACAGATTTTATTATTATTTGAAAATTTTTATTTATGACGAGAGTTGTCTAAGAATTGATTGGAGCGCGAACAGTGTATCGTATAACATTCTCTGATAGTTTTTATATAAGAATTGTTAGAGGATGTTACAGCCTTCTCATCAATTTCTACCTTTTTTATTTTTATTCATTGTAGCAAGCATTTGATCCTTACCCAATAACGCTTTATGCAAATCATTTTTGTGTCAAGATTGCTTTCATCTTGACTTGCCACATGACAAAACTTATATTGCACTCAAATTTCTCAATATCAAAATTTGTAACTAATCCCAAATTTTGTTGAGTTTAAAAGCGAGAACAAAATATTTATTTGGGCAAAATGGGACAAACAAAATAGAGAAAATAAATATGAACATAAATTTACATGGGTCGGTGTTAGCCTACGTCCAAGACAAATGAGATAAATAAATCTACTAATAATAAAAAAGTGATACAAAATAAAGGAGAATAATCACTCTAAACCCTTAACCCAAATACACCCAATTAATCTCGTCTCACAAAGTTACAAAAGAGAATAGAAACACTCATAAAAGTGAAGACTTTTCTAGAAAAATATTCTAGAAGTACGATACTTACAAATGAGATAAATCTAAAAATAGTGATAAATATTTTTAAATACTTCAAACAAAATATCACTATTTATCACAAAATTATCTCAGATAAATAATTTACTCACAAATAATTTACTAACCGCATGAGACAACTTTTTAAAAGCTATCTCACCAATAAAATTTGCAATTGCAAATTGAATTTGCAACGCGGTGGAACAGTTTGCAAAAAATTATCATCCTATTATATCTTTTTTATTTTAAAGTTTTCTTACTGTAGGTCCCACCCACTACATTCCATGCATCTTATTGAATGAGAAATCAAGAACCTCTGTGCTTTTCCATCTTCCTTCAAATAGTTGGGAGCAACTTGCTCTTAGATAATTATGACTGAGTTTTAATAACTGCAAGTTTGGCAGTTCACTAAAACCAAGTGAAATTTTTCCGTGCAAC
Organism: Garcia nutans; assembly: GCA_947685225.1. Lineage (NCBI taxonomy): Eukaryota > Viridiplantae > Streptophyta > Magnoliopsida > Malpighiales > Euphorbiaceae > Garcia > Garcia nutans. The sequence goes on along the minus strand of CANTUV010000003.1, from coordinate 4,032,079 downwards.
TTGTTAGTACTTATGTAAACAAATACAAGACTGCTAACATTGACAAGCCAATTTGGAATCTTGGAATTGAAGTTGTTAAAACTAAGGTCAATAACAGGAAGTGAAGTAAAATTAACAAAAGAATGAGAGGGGGTCAAATTAGATAAACCACAAAAATATAAATGCAATTCAGTTAAGCATGGAAGCTTGTTTAATGCCTCAACCCATCCTGTTCCTATTTTTGAGAGGTTTATCCAATCCATTGCCAAATATCTAAGTGACACAAGACTACTTACCCTTTCAAAATCATCGATAATTAATCTTATAGAAGAGACATCAAGAAACTGCAAGCTAGACAGGTTTCCCAGATTTTTGGGGATTCTACGGCCAAGACCAGAATGTGAAAGGTTAAGATACCGTAAGTTCTCTAAAGAAGAAAAGGAATTAGGAATTGTGGCTATAAATGGGTTGAAACTCAAGTCTAAATGTCTTAAGGATTCTAGTTTTGCTAAAGAAGATTTTATTTCCCTATCCGTCAATATCCAAAAAGAATAATTGCCTGAAGAATCAAAACCTGCTGGATTGCAAAAATCAATTGAAATAACATCTCCAGTAGTTGTATCACAAGCTATTCCCCTCCATTGGCAGCAATTGTTTCCTTTCCATGAATAGAGCCTGCTAGAGGCATCTTCAAGACAACTTTTGAAGTCAAGCAGAGCTTTTCTTTCAGATGGTTTGCAGTTTATATATGCAGGATGTTTAGTGCTGACAGATTCTCTTGTTGTTGAACAGATTAGGAGCATGACAATCCAAAGAAACGGAAAGATATCCATGAATCTCAAACTCAGGATGATGAAATTTTGGATTGTTTTTGAAGATGGTATTTAAAAAGAAATAAACTCGTGATGGAAATGTTAGCTTTAGCCCGCTGTATATAGGAAATTTTGGCTTGTTGTGTAGGATTATGAGATGGCAAGTTTGGATACAATCAGAGCCTAGTTCACGTTAACAAAGAAAACAAAAGGAAAAACTGAATTGTAAGTCATAATTATTTTTATGGTCTATAGTTTATTTTCCACTACTAGTTTAAAGGATTGGCTAAAATTATAATTAATGTATTGTTATGCCCATTATTATAATTCTTTTTCGTCTAAATTTGACATAAACAATACTTTTTGAAAGTAAAGGACTGATATCGAATTTGAATATCTTAGATATTTAATCTATAGATAATTAGTACTGTAGAAAAATCAAGATTTGCGGACTTGCGTGTCAATTAACAACTAATAGATTTCTCCAAAAAACCGATTATTTCCCTATGAGAAAGAGGGAATTTCCCGTTAATCAGAAGCACATAATCTAAAGAATTGAAGCAAAATCCGAATAACCGAAATAAAAAGGTGAAAAATTTTCCATTTTTTATCCCTTTGTGAATGGCATTTCTAAGAATTGAGAAACTGGAAGTTTAAATTATACTAAACTAAGTCTACATACACAATGTTCAATAAAATGTCTCAATGGTATGTCTGTTAAACCCCCCAATATACAAATACAAATGTCTTAATGGTGCCCAAAACAATCTTTGTTCAATTGAATACTAGTGGTGACCTTTGGCTTTAAATAAATATGCAAATTAATATTGGCCATGCAGAACTTAAAAGGCATTTTTCTTTTTTTTTTTCCCATGTTACTATATATATTTATGTTAATTTTTCTTTTCTCAACATGAATATATTAATTCTTATAAAAAAAATTTAAAAGCATTATAAATATTATTTATAATTAAAATTTTAATAAAATTATTTATTATTTTTAAATTAGAACTATAATAATTTTATATAAATTAACTTAAAAAAAACGCTATTTACACGGAATAAGTATTACTCTAATTCCAATAGTTATTTAGATTTCAACAAATTTCCACTACTATTTTATTTAATTTAATGCCTATTTGTAATGGTTATACTTTGTGATACTAGTTGAAAAATATTAAGATTTGATTTCATATATTATGGCAATCTATTTTCTCTTTTTAAAGCAAATGAAATAAATAGATTTTTTTAATAATACTTTTTTATAACTAGAAATCAAAATCTATTTTTCTATTTTGGGAATTAAATAACAATATAGTTTTTCTATTGACGGTTAGAAAACAAAACCTAACAAAAAGCAAAGTGCCAATAAGGAAAAGGAAATGAGCAAGAGACACTGTGTGTATATATATATATATATATATATTTGGTAAACGGTACCACCGCGATTTTTATTAATTATAATAAAAATATGGCAAACCCATATAACGTTTAAACAACACCCTTATAGCAAACGGGCGTACCGAAAATTTGATAAACCTATACAGTTAGTTAAAATCACACCTTTAATGAAAGGAGGTAGTGATTGAAAAGAAACAAAAATTCTAGTAACATTGTTTAATCGACTATATTGGCTAAGGTAATGAGTCGCCATATTGCCTTCCCTATAAACATGATAAAAAGAAACATCACAATCTTCTGAACCAATCCATTGGAAGCAATGAGGCCAAGTAGCACGAGGCGAAGAAAGAGCGGTAACCACCGTAGTAGCATCGGTCTCCACTTACACTTGATAAAATCCTTGAGAGAAACACCATTTGAGACTTTCATTGACTGCAACTAACTCAGCCATGGTGGGACTGCTGGCCTGCAAACGGAAAGAAAAAGCAGATATAAAATGGCCATAGTCATCCCGAATTAGAGCACCACCTGTTGAAGTTTGGGAGGTATGCGAGGCATCGACGTTGAGCTTGACAAATCCAAGACGAGGCCGAGACCAAAAGACCAGCTTTGGTCTGAGAATTCCACGCCCGAAGTTGGAAGGCAATAGATCAGAAAAAGAAGCAGAAGGGACAGCAAATTTTGCTGAAGAGAACGCAACACCCCAATGCAAAATACACTTTGATATTTGCAGCTCGACTGAAGCAACATAAAATTTCTCTCCTCCCCAGCAGCACCTGCAATACTCTGTCCATATTGAATAAAGAATTACTTGAGGGATCAACAAACACAACTTCCCTTTTGTAGAAATCGGTTTTGCTTGTATCCACTAAGTAATAAGTCCGTGACGCAAAGAAAGTTGTCTCTGTAACATCCCAAATCCCAGATTGGTAAGAAACAGACATAGAGGATATGATTTAGGCTTAGAACAAAGGAGTTTAAAACATGACCTATAACTTGAGCTCGAATTTCATCCAAGTTAATGATAGAATTAGAGAGTCTCAAAGAAGACTTAATTGTTTATTTGTGTCTTAGCTAGATGTATAACTTGAAATTACTCAATTTGGAGTTGTACAGAATAAGATATGATGGATTTAGTAGACAATGTGCAAACTGCGTCAGGACAGCATAGTAGGCTTGACTTCGAAGGACCGTCAAAAATCAGATATAGCTCGGATCGACCTGAAATTTTGACACAATGTAGCTCCGGATGTCTAGTTTCAGTGGGCATAAGAATTACTTAATTTGGAATAATGAGTAAAAAGATATTAATAAAGAAAGATAGAAAGGTCAGGAAGGGATATCAAAAGGACCTAAGTGAAAATTTCTCAAAAGTTAGGGGCAACTATGTAAACTTAAAAATTAAGAGTCGGAAGTTCTTAATAGTGCCCATATCCGACCCCAAAATAATATTCTCAAGATTAATCGGGTCATAAACATGGGTTTCAATTTTTCCCGAAACCGCACGGTTTAAAAGTTACAATCGATTAATCGCTAGAGGATATTTTGATATTTTCACACCCTAGACTATAAAATTACAGCACAAGAAAGTTGAGGGGGTCAAAATATGAATAAAAGGAAGCCTAATGGCTTGCCAAATAAATAGATAAAAGAAGAAGGCAAGTGGACCAATTAAAAGTGGCCATTTTTGCTATAAGGTGTACCAATTGGAAGTCAACATCTATACCAACATATTTTCACCACTTATGGCTGCCATTTGGATCAAAATAAGCTAAGGAAAGAAAATAAAAGCCCTCTCTTACATGGTAAACTCGTCCAAACCATAAGAGAAGGAAGAAGGAGGTGATTTTTCCAAAGTTTAAGGCTTTTGGTTGAAGATTTTGGTGACAAACAAGATTATAAGGTAAGAGAACCCTATCTCTAGTTTTAATTTCATGGATTAATGGTTAATTTAAGAGATTGAAATTAGGGTTCATGTAGCTAGATTTGGAGAAAATTCAAGAAATAATTATTTGAAGGATTTGATGAAAGAAATAATGGTTTTAAGATTAGAGGAGATTAGATTGAGGAAAAATTGGCAAGAAATGAATTGGTAGCTTATGTTTTCAAGCCATAGGATGTATGTTTAAAGTGTGTATGCTGGAATTCTTGTAGGAAATCAAGAAAAGCTAAAGGAAAAAGAAGAAAAAGATCAAAGATGAGCTAAGGAAAGCAAAGGGGAAAAAGGTTTGGTACTTTAACCTTCTTGAATTAGTGATCTCTATTGCCTTTGCATTTGGATGTGTAATTGCTATAATTGTTCATGAGCTTGAGTTGTGGTGGTTATGTGGCTGAGATTGATGATGATATAGAAGTGTTTGTTGTGTATTGATTGATTTTGGGGTTGAGGTTATAAGGGAGGTAAATATAGGAGTGCTATGTTGCGTTGTTTTGTTGCAGCCAGCCATGTGTCCTGCATTTTTCTGGAACTTCAACCGAAATTTAGACTAGCAAAATGATAGAACTAGAACTTGACAAAGAAGACTTAATTGTTCTCCATTAAGTCATTAAACCATATTATTTGAAACCAACTCATTTTCATTTGTGGAATGAAAGTTATGATCAAAATGATACTAGGCATACAAACTGAAAAACTGAGATTCCTCAGTCAGTAACCTGTGAATTGGGACTACGTTCAGGTGACCTTAATTACACATTTAGAAGCTGTGAAAGAAGACTTAAATGTATCCGTATGTGTTAGGAAACCATAGAATTTGTAATTTCCTAAATCCCACTTGTAGATAAAATGATATGATCAAAAGAGTATAACTCATGCACACTGGAATTGTGAAACCGGACAGACTGAGATTTGTGCCTTGAGTCCAGGTTTTGGTCCATTTACCTCAGGAATTAGATGTTGTGATAGAATATATAAATGAACCCTTGTATGTTGGTGAATCACAGGAGTTGGATTCATCTCGATTGGACTTAAAATGTAGACGTTACACACGAATGAGCGAACCATGCGCAGGCAGACCCTAGCAGACTGCAGGGCTGAATTACAAATTGTGCCAAAAATCACGCGTTGCCTGTTTTAAGCTGAAATTTTTACTTAATATAGCCTTATGTGTCTAGTTTAATTTAAGATAAGAATCATCTCAATCTGAGTTGCGTAGGTAAAGTTATAAATGAAATAGTATGCATTGCACAGACTTGAGTAACAAATTGGCCAGGGAAGAATTCAAGGAGTCATCAAGAATTATGTGTAACAAATTTAAATCTAGAAATTTAACCATAAGGACTCATATGAGTCTAGTTCGAGTGAAAACAAGAATGTTTACATTCGGATTAGTAGAACAAAAGTTATTGGGGAAATAAGATAACAAGGCACATAAGAAACTAAATGCTAGAATTCACTGTTCATTTGGTAAGAAATAAATGAGGTATAATCGAGATAAAATATTCGTTTGGAATGAAATAAATTATCAAAAATATGCTCTTGAAAGCTTGACCAATTAAGAACAAGATAGCATTTTTTGTTTTTTGAAAATCACATCCCAATTGTGTTTTATTTAGATTTTAAAACCCAACGAGGGATTTTTGCAGTATTGTAAAGTGCAGTCTGGCCCAAAGGCCCGAAATAAAAATTTTGAACTACAAATTAGTTCTATTGAGCTGATTTAGGAAAAAAAAATTATTTAGTGCATGTTCTGTATACCATGTTGCATATACTGTAGCACACTTGGCTCGGCTAGAAATAGTCGGGTTAAGGGGTGTTACAATTTTTGGTATCAGAGCATTGATTTAGTCGTTCCTGGGCGGTTAACCATGGGAAAGTACGTGCCAATTAGGATACGGAGGAAAGGTAAACAGAGTGAGATAGAAAGATATCAGGTAGAAAGAGGTTAATGCAATGAGTGAATATGATTAACACAAAATAGTAAGCCCTGTACTAGTTAGAAATTGAGAAATATATGACAATTGGAATAGAAGGTCAGTAAGAAATGATAGAAAGTAGACCGAAAGGTGCATATATATACAGATACATAGTATGATAGAAAGAAATTAGATAGTGGCAGACATTCAGAAGGTTAAAAAGAATGAATGAATAGTAAGTTAAGAATATAAACCAAAAATTTATATGAGCAAGATAAATACACATAAGGGCAAAAACAAGTATGTTAAAGACCGAAATATATGCAATAAAGGTTAAGGCAATTATGAGAGGTAAGTAGTAAAAGCACCGAAAGAATAATAACGAATAGAATACCGACCATAATACAAGAGTCTAAAATTGAAAGAGTAAAGAATAATAGTACGGCAGGAAAAAAATCATAGAAAATAAAATTGAGAACTAAGAAAAGGAAGCATAACTAATTAGATTCTCCAGGATTAATGCTTTACCTGGTTGAAATCATGTGTTCCTTATATAATGAACTATTTAAACTTGTGTTGGAAATGTTTGGTAATGTGTTCTAACAACTTGAGAATTTTTTTTGTGCCTATGTGTGCATTGATATGAATGTGATTCAATCATGTTAAATGAGTTTGATTACTATGCCAATATTATGTGATTGACTTATTATGGGAATGTTATGGTTGCTGAATTGAAAATAAAGCTATGAATGATTGGACCCGCAAATCAATGTACATGTGATATATCATAAATTGTACAAAGCATATCCATATGAGACATACCGAACACGGTGCATATAATATCTATACTTATGTGAGACATACTGAGTACTATACATACAATATTTAAATGTCTTCACATAAAACATAACATACACTGTACAAACAGAAAGACATACCATACATACATAAAGACGTGCTAAATAATACATATGCAGAAAGAGAATAAAGAGATGAAACAGTGGAAAGCCTGATACTTGAAAAATATAAGGCTCATAAAGTATAGCACTGGGGAAATAAATAATATGACAGTATGAGTGAATAAAAATGCCAATGAGCCCGTTTATGCCACTAAGCATTGTGAATGAGCCAAGAAATGGCTCGAGATATGATATGGTGACATCCATGCAAATGTGAATCCATATGAAACATATGGCAATCCGTGCATATAGAAAGCAGGAAAGAATGAAGGAAAGAGAATAAAATATTAGAAAAATATGCTTACCTTGGTAATTCAGATTGAATCAGAGTTGGGATGAGTGTATTTATATGGCATTAACATTTATACTTAATGGTGAGGGCCATTGGGGCCAGTGGTGAGGGCCACTGGTTTGATATTTATCTGGCACCGATATATATACTCAGTGGTGAGGGCCACTGGGGCCAATGGCGAGGGCCATTAGTTTGATGAAAAAAAGTGGTGAGGGCCACTCCTGTGATATGATGGCATTGATATGAACTCAGTGGTGAGGGCCACTGGGGCCAATGGTGAGGGCCATTGGTTGATTATAGAGTGGTGAGGGCCACTCCTGTGATATGAAAATGGTGGTGAGGGCCACCTGTGCCATGGAAATGAAACGGTGGCGAGGGCCACCCGTGCCATGCTGGTTCCATATGGTATTGCCTCATCCCACTTTGATTCTACTGTTATTACCTTGAGGAGCTAAGTAAGAAAAATATGTGATAATATACAAATGAAAAAAAAAGTATATATGAAAATAAACAGAAAGTGAATTGAAACATATTCAAAAAAGAAAGGAAAAAAAGGGAAAGATGTTCTCACCTTATGTTGGGATCGGCCGTAACCAACATAGAGCGAGACACGTAATGAAATAAATAGTACTTTGAGAATAATGGTATCATGGACGGATCACCCATGAGCTATTATTCGAGATGTATATATGATAACACAAGGAAAGTCAGATGAGCCGATACTTAAGGAATGCCACCACACTGCACGAATATACATAGGACATACAAATTCAGTAAGAAGTAAATAAAGAATAACCACAATGCAAAGAGAAGGAAGCTTAGAAATGAATACATTAGAAAGTGAAAAACGTACAAGAAGGAATGAGAAAGAACAAACATGAATCAAAGTTGAAGAAAACATAAGTGAATAATAATAACGCTTCAAATGAGAAATCGTGACAAAAGTCAAAGCATGTTGAACCACATAATAGTCTATTGGACAATCTTGTAGAATAATAAACAGCAAGTGAGCAGAGATGGGAAGAAAATAGAATACAAAAGGTAAAACATGTTGAATCTTAAAATAGTTAATCCCAGTAAATGAATAAGTGTCAAAATAAGGCAATGCGTAAACAATATAGAGAGATGACAGAGAGAAATCAAGTGAATAAGGTGAAAGAGTGGCAAAAGCAATAGACAGTAGTTAAAGAACATCAAGTATATAGAATGAGTAAGCTTCGGGGTGAAGCTTAAATCAAGGGGGATAGAATTGTAACATCCCAAATCCCATATTGGTAAGAAACAGACATAGAGGATATGATTTAGGCTTAGAACAAAGGAGTTTAGAACATGACCTATAACTTGAGCTTGAATTTCATCCAAGTTAATGATAGAATTAGAGAGTCTCAAAGGAGACTTAATTGTTTATTTGTGTCTTAGATAGATGTATAACTTGAAATTACTCAATTTGGACCTGTACAGAATAAGATATGATGGATTTAGTAGACAATGTGCAAGCTGCCTCAGGACAGCATAGTAGGCTTGAATTCGAAGGACCGTCAAAAATCAGATATAGCTCAGATCGACCTGAAATTTTGACAAAATGTAGCCCCAGATGTCTAGTTTCAGTGGGAATAAGAATTACTTAATTTGGAGTTGTGAGTAAAAAGATATTAATAAATAAAGACAGCAAGGTCAGGAAGGGATATCAAAAGGACCTAAGTGAAAATTTCTCAAAAGTTAGGGGCAACTATGTAAACTTAAAAATTAAGAGTCGGAAGTTCTTAATATTTCAATTTTTCCCGAAACCCCACGGTTTAAAATTTACAATCGATTAATCGCTGGAGGGTATTTTGATATTTTCACACCCTAGACTATAAAATTACAGCACAAGAAAGTTGAGGGGGGTCAAAATATGAATAAAAGGAAGCCTAATGGCTTGCCAAATAAATAGATAAAAGAAGAAGGCAAGTGGACCAATTAAAAGTGGCCATTTTTGCTATAAGGTGTACCAATTGGAAGTCAACATCTATACCAACATATTTTCACCACTTATGGCTGCTATTTGGATCAAAATAAGCTAAGGAAAGAAAATAAAAGCCCTCTCTTACATGGTAAACTCGTCCAAACCATAAGAGAAGGAAGAAGGAGGTGATTTTTCCAAAGTTTAAGGCTTTTGGTTGAAGATTTTGGTGACAAACAAGATTATAAGGTAAGAGAAACCTATCTCTAGTTTTAATTTCATGGATTAATGGTTAATTTAAGAGATTGAAATTAGGGTTCATGTAGCTAGATTTGGAGAAAATTCAAGAAATAATTATTTGAAGGATTTGATGAAAGAAATAATGGTTTTAAGATTAGAGGAGATTAGATTGAGGAAAAATTGGCAAGAAATGAATTGGTAGCTTATGTTTTCAAGCCATAGGATGTATGTTTAAAGTGTGTATGCTGGAATTCTTGTAGGAAATCAAGAAAAGCTAAAGGAAAAAGAAGAAAAAGATCAAAGATGAGCTAAGGAATTCAGAGGGGAAAAAGGTTTGGTACTTTAACCTTCTTGAATTAGTGATCTCTATTGCCTTTGCATTTGGATGTGTAATTGCTATAATTGTTCATGAGCTTGAGTTGTGGTGGTTATGTGGCTGAGATTGATGATGATATAGAAGTGTTTGTTGTGTATTGATTGATTTTGGGGTTGAGGTTATAAGGGAGGTAAATATAGGAGTGCTATGTTGCGTTGTTTTGTTGCAGCCAGCCATGTGTCCTGCATTTTTCTGGAACTTCAACCGAAATTTAGACTAGAAAAATGATAGAACTAGAACTTTAAAAAGAATACTTAATTGTTCTCCATTATGTCAGTAAACCATAGGCTTTGAAACCAACTCATTTGCATGTGTGGAATGAAAGTTATGATCAAAATGATACCAGGCGTACAAACTGAAAAACTGAGATTCCTCAGTCAGTAACCTGTGAATTGGGACTACGTTCAGGTGACCTTAATGACACATTTAGAAGCTGTGAAAGAAGACTTAAATGTATCCGTATGTGTTAGGAAACCATAGAATTTGTAATTTCCTAAATCCCACTTGTAGATAAAAAGATATGATCAAAAGAGTATAACTCATGCACACTGGAATTGTGAAACCGGACAGACTGAGATTTGTGCCTTGAGTCCAGGTTTTGGTCCATTTACCTCAGGAATTAGATGTTGTGATAGAAGATATAAATGAACCCTTGTATTTTGGTGAATCAGAGGAGTTGGATTCATCTCTATTGGACTTAAAATGTAGAAGTTACACATGAATGAGCGAACCATGCGCAGGCCGACCCTAGCAGACTGCAGGGCTGAATTAAAAATTGTTCCAAAAATCATGTGTTGCCTTTTTTAAGCTGAAAGTTTTTCTGAATATAGCCTTATGTGTCTAGTTTAATTTAAGATAAAAATCGTCTCAATCTGAGTTGCGTAGGTAAAGTTATAAATGAAATAGTACACATTGCGCAGACTTGAGTAACCAATTGGCCAGGGAAGAGTTCAAGGAGTCATCAAGAATTATGTGTAACAAATTTAAATCTAGAAATTTAACCATAAGGACTCATATGAGTCTAGTTCGAGTGAAAACAAGAATTTTTACATTCGGATTAGTAGAACAAAAGTTATTGGGGAAATAAGATAATAAGGTACATAAGAAACTAAATGCTAGAATTCACTGTTCATTTGGTAAGAAATAAATGAGGTATAATCGAGATAAAATATTCGTTTGGAATGAAATAAATTATCAAAAATATGCTCTTGAAAGCTTGACCAATTAAGAACAAGATAGCATTTTTCGTTTTTTGAAAATCACAACCCAATTATGTTTTATTTAGATTTTAAAACCCAACGAGGGATTTTTGCAGTATTGTAAAACCCGGTGTGGCCTAAAAAGTGCAGTCTGGCCCAAAGGTGCTGAATGAAAACTTTGAACTATAAATTAGTTCTATTGAGCTAATTTAGGAAAAAAAAATTATTTAGTGCATGTTCTGTATACCATGTTGCATATATTGTAGCACACTTGGCTCGGCTAGAAATAGTCGGGTTAAGGAGTGTTACAGTCTCCCTCTATCATAAGGAATAAGATAAGCCTTATAATACCTCCAAATCTTGTTTATAGCCTCACATTGATGAAAAATATGATCAACAGTGGCTGGTCCTTGAAAACAAAAAAGACAACATCCAGCCAAATGCACACCAATTTTCTGCAATTGAAGAGGAAGAGGAAGAGCATTATGAATTAACTTCCAAGAGAAAATAGAAAACTTCTTCGGAATAGATGAGTCCCATAACGATTTACAAACCAATGACGAGGATTGTCGAGGGCGAACCAAGTCATATGCATATGAAAGCTGGAATTTATTCGAATTTGAAGCAGACCAAGTAATTGAGTCTTCTTCGATCTTAAAGAAATCCGAATAAAGACTATAAGCTTGGAAAATCCTCTTCCACAAGCAAGAATCAGTTTGCAAATAAACCATATTACCCTTCCTAAAATATTTTTTCCTCATGTAATGAGCCCATAAAGAATTACCAGAAAAGAACATCCAAAAGAGTTTGATAGAATAAGCATCCTGAATAGCAGTCATCGAACGAATTCCAAGACCTCCTTCCACCGTAGGAAACAGGAAATTCTGATATTGGACCCAGTGATGGCGATTAGTAGTTTCTAAATTCCAAAAAAAATGAGCAAATTTGCGATCCATTGTGCTAATTATAGACTTCGGAAGTAACATAGCTCCCATAATATGAATTGGAATGGAGCTGAGCACATGCTTGATTAAAACTAAGCGTCCTCTTGGCGATAAAAACCGTTTAAGTCAACCTATAAGCTTGACATCAATCTTCTTTAAGAGATGTTTACAATAATTTGCTCGATTGATGCCCTGATAAATAGGAGCACCCGAGTATGTGAAAGGCAGTGAGCTTTGATGAATAGATAAAAGATCCTCAAATTTCTTCACAGTAACCAAAGGAACTTTTGTAGAATAATAGAAAGCACTCTTGTCAAAGTTTATGAGTTGTCCTGAAGCAGCCTGGTAATCTTCCAGAAACTTCTTTAAGCATTTAATCGACTTGACATCCCCATTAATAAAGATCAACAGATCATCAGCAAAACCAAGATGAGAAACAATAGGGCTATGCCTATGGAGCTTATAAGGTGCAATAAGACCCTTCCGAATAAAATCATTAAGACCCCTAGAAAAAACTTCAGAGGCAATAATAAACAAAAGGGGAGAGAGATGATCACCTTGCTTAACTCCTCGTTAAGGCTGAAAAAAACCATAACAAACTCCATTAACAAGTACAGACAGATGTGTAGAGGATAATTGATTCATGATAATATCAACCAATTTCCCAGAAAAACCAAACCTCAAGAGGACAGATTTCAAAAAAACCCAAGAGACTCTGTCGAATGCCTTAGCCATGTCTAACTTGATAGCCAAATTGTGTCCCTTCGTTTTTTTATCGATTTCATGAATCATTTCATTTGCTAACATAATTTGAGCATGAATTGATCTGCCCTTCATGAAACCCACCTGCTCCTTAGAAATTATCTTATCCAACACAGAACTAAGACGATTAGCAATAATTCTCGTACAAACTTTGCTGATAAATGTGGCTAGACAAATAGGCCTGTATTGGGCAAGCGAAGAAGGATTCTCAACTTTAGGAATAAGAATAATCTGAGCGCTACTAAAACCATTAGGGATAGGAACCGCTAGGAAAAATTCTTTAACCTCGCTACAGACATCCCACTGCACTATATCCCAACAATGTCTAAAGAAAAAACCATCGAAACCATCCGGTCCAGGAGCACTATCCGGATTAAGTTGCCAAACCGCCTCTTTAATTTCCATATCTGTCGGCACACATTCAAGACCCTCATTATCCAATGCAGTCACTAAAGGAGGAATAAAATCTAAAATGGGATCAGCTATACTATCTCGACTGCTATCACTAGAAAACAGATCAGTGTAACGCCTAACAGCAGCAGCCCCCATATCATCCTGAGTGGTAAGTCTAGAACCGTTAGCATCAATAATAGAAACAATGCGATGAAGCTTTCTTCGCATCTTAACAAAATTATGATAGAACTTTGTATTCTGATCCCCATCCTGAATCCAAGAAATATGGGCTTTCTGACGCCAAAAGATTTCCTCCAATTTTAACTTGTGAAGAAGCTCAAATTTCCTGTCATGCCAAGATGAGATTTTCCGATGAAGGCGTTTGACTATACCTTGCTTCGGCCTCCTCAGCAGCTACCTCGGCCTTAGCAATATCATTGAATAAATGCCCAAAATGAGATTTATTCCACTCTCGCAAGCCTTTTCTGAGATCTTTTAATTTGTCACACAACCCACGCATTCCTCCTCCAAAAAAATTAGTAGACCATCGCTGTCTTACAAAAGGCAAAAAAGAGTCATTGGACAACCACATATGTTGAAATTGAAAAGGCTTCGGAACTCTCTGATTCAATTGCTCACAAGAAAGCAGCATTGGAGAATGATCAGAGGATGTTTTACCCAAGTGTCGATTACTAATAGCATCAAAAGCATCAAAAAATGAAATATTAGCCATAATCCGATCAATTCTCTCCCAAACACGACCATTAGAACAAACCCCCGTCCAAGTAAATTCGGTTCCTTGAAATGGAATATCAACAAGACTACATTCATTAACACAATCCACAAAGTCCTGTATACTTTGTAAATTTAGAGAGCTATTTCCATAATATTCAGAAGGGCACTTGACAACATTAAAATCTCCCCCCACCAGCCAAGGGGAAGAACAGCTAGTAGCATAATGACTAAGATAATTCCAAAGACCCGAACGAGCAGGCCGAGTATGATACCCATAAACAGCCGATATACGAAAACGGAAATGAGATGGACGAAATAAAACATCACACGAGAGAACTTGAGCAACATCACAGAAATTTTGCAAGTCATACATATGATCATGCCACATAATCCACAACTTATTATCCATAGAAGAAAAGGCACTATGAAAATCCAGCTTAGCAACACCAACCATAGGCTCAATACAAATAAACAAACCAATATGATGAACAGAAAGGAGTTTATGTAAGCGATTCATAGAGGAAGAGACTCCTCGAACATTCTAGAAAAGGACATTCATTGAGAAATATGATGATCAACCAATAATTTATTGACAACCTCAGTTTTAGATACTTGCTGGCCTTTACGACGTCGACCTCGTCCGCATTTCCCTTTCTTGGATTCCTCCTCTAGAACCATTTCTGTCACAGTAGCAGGGGGCTCCACACCATCACCGTGATCAAATGTCAGATTATCCTCGAAGAGAACTACTTCAAAATCATACTCTTCTGCATTTTTTCTATGTCACTATGGACAAGCTTATCAAGCTCATGGTTATCATGCATCGGACTGCTCTCCTTATATGAAATAATTGAAACATCCAAATGATCAACCTTCTCCATATTGTCAATACCCGTTGCCGGAATTAATGCAGGGTGAGGATTCAACCTCGGAGATGAAGCAATATAAATGTTGTAACACCCCTATACCCCGTATACGTACACTGCATGTTACTACGATCGTAATATACGTATACTGAATATAGGAATGCCACAGTTTTTCTTTCAAAACCAAATCCTCCTTTTATACAATAATATAAGCAAATTTAAACATTTAATGTAACACCCCTATATCCCATATACGTACCAAGCATGCTTAAACGATCGTAATATACGTATACTGAATATAGAAAATGCCACAGTTTTTAAAATAATACACAACAAATATCTTTGTAAATAAGTGGAACCAATCTCAAACATTTTAAAAGAAATCCAAAAGACACCATATATAAAAACATTTATTAATTCACAGCGGAAGTTATTACAAATATGTTATAAGTCAAATATTACAAAACATAGAATATATATATACATGATTGGCAGCTCGTCTCTGATCTTTAAGTCCCAAAAGAAAATCCTCAATGTCTAGTCTCACTTGGTCTCGAAGAGCTCTCAGGTTCAACTCTGTCACCTGCGCGATCAAACACTATCGCGCTAAGCCAACGGCTTAGTAGTACAAAGTATACTAACATTATGCTTTAATACAATGCAATGTCACACATGTTACTAATAAAAGCAACAACATTGGTGGAAAACTAACATCACACCTTTAAATTTCATAAACCATACACATATAAACATATCACATTTCAAAGTCCTTCCATGGATTTCATTATTCAATTATTGTACCATTAATGAATCACATATAAACAAAGACAAGCATGGGCCCAAAACACACTAATATGCCATTCAATTTTCAGAGTAGATGTTTTGGTTCAATCATCACATTTATCATTATCATAAACCCAACTAGGCTTCAAGGATTAGGTTCAACCAAGCTTCAAGGGTTGTAACATCTCAATTAGGCTTCAAGGACTAGATCCAACCAAGCTTCAAGGGGAGTAAAACATGTTAAACTTCTACCCAACTTGGCTTCAAGGATCAAGCCCAACCTAACTTCAAGAGAGTGTTACTATCATTAGGCATGCCACCAACAACAAACTCTGAAAACTGAATAACACATTACTCACACAATTCATTTATTATTTCATTCTCAATTCTCATCATCAATTAGGCAAACATGCCTTATTTCTTTCAATTGAATCATCATAGCCAATCACAATGGCTTCACATCACATTTGAGTTATCATAGCCAATCACAATGGCCTCATTGATATAACATTTCAAAGTACATTATTCATATAACACATTACCATTCACAAGATTCACAAGGCATATAACATAACATTGTTCATATTGTATCATATGAATCATCATTATAATACTTAACACTTTAGATTATTCATTGATTTATAATCTTCCACACACATTTGTATGGATCATTCTTTGTTTTAAAAGTGTTTAGAGTGTTTACTTTTAGGGTTAGGTACAAGAAGATCTTTGAAGAATCAAAACAATGTAAGAAAAGCAAGGAACAATCACAGTAGCCAACACCCTCAAGGGACACGGCCAAGCTTGTGGCCGTGTCTCTCAACCCAAAAATCCAGTAGCAGACACGGGCAAGGGACACGGCCGTGTCTCTCAACAAAAATCAGGCAGTGACAAACATGGGCAAGGGACACGGCCAAGACAGTGGCCGTGTCTCTCCAAAAATCATCCAACATGGCCAAATGTCCTTAGACTTGGCCGTGTCTCCCAAAAATTCTTTGGTTTGGCCGTGTCTCTTCCTTAGTTTGGCCGTGTCTTTCATGATTAGAAACCCTAAACATGGCCAAATCTCTTTTGATTGAATTTAAACACATTGTGCACAACATAACCTCATTCAAATGAATACAAACAATGTCATTAACACATATCTTGCATGCTCATCACGATATTCACATTAACAATACATCAACAACACATTAAATCACTTACCACTTCAAAACCCTAAAACCAACATCACTCTTATTCTTTCAATATCAACATCCACTTAACATACCATCTTCAAACCAAGACCAACACCTATTTAACTTTGTAACCTACAATCAATTTCAACACTTATAAACACATCTCAAACACATCAAATCATAAGAACAATAAATCATAACTCACCTCAACCACAACTTCAAAGATAACAAAGGAAAACAAGAAAGTGCCTACCTAAAATTGAGGCAATTTCACAAATCTCCAACTTAATCCTTTGATTCTTCCTTCAATTTGATTTTAGAAATCAAATCACCTCCCTTGCTCTCCTTTCCCTTTGGTAGCCGGCCAAGCAATACAAAGAAGAGAAAATGAATACAAGTCAAACTTCTCTTCTTCTTTAAATCTCCACCAAGCAATTCCAACAACACAATTACTTAAATGCCCTCATCCATTTAACTTATCTCTTTTAACTTATATGCCCATTTAAGTAATTTCACATATCACAAATAAATATCTTCTTCCCTTGACTCCTCATTTGACCCACATATATGTTATATATATTACCATATACCCAACATATACACTTTCTCTCTACACATTACTTTCTTTTTTAAACCATACCTAAACATTCTCTTTTCAATTTCTTTTCTTATCAACATAACATATACACATAATTCAAACAAACAACAATTATATCCAAACTTCTAGGGCAGTCATTGGGATATTACAATTCTCCCCCTCTAAAAAGAAATTTCGCCCTCGAAATTACCTGATATCAAGTCTGAAATAGTTGAGGATATTGATCTCACATTGTTTGCTCACTCTCCCAAGTTGCCTCTTCTCTTCCATGATTCTTCCATAGAACCTTCACCAAAGGCACTTCCTTATTTCTCAATTCTTTCACATCACGTGCCAAAATAGCAATTGGTTCTTCTTCAAATGTCAGATCTGGACTCACTTCGATAGATTCAATTGGCAAAACATGAGATGGATCCGACCTGTACCTCCTCAACATAGAAACATGAAATACATTATGGATCCTGTCCAACTCAGGTGGCAAAGCAAGCCAATAAGCAACTAGCCCAACTCTTTCTAAAACTTCATACGGTCCAATGAAACGAGGACTCAATTTCCCTTTCCGACCAAACCTCAAAATCTTCTTCCAAGGAGACACTTTCAAAAATACCTTATCTCCCACATTATACTCAATGTCTCTCCTCTTCAAATCTGAATAAGATTTCTGTCGGTCTGAAGCTGTTTTCAATCTATCTCGAATCATCTTCGCTTTCTCTTCAGTTTCTTTAACCAGATCAGGACCAATTATCTTACTTTCCCCAAGCTCATTCCAACATAGAGGTGTCCTACACCGTCTACCATACAGTGCTTCGAATGGTGCCATACCAATGCTGGATTGATGACTGTTATTGTAAGCAAATTCAACAAGTGGTAAGAATCCATCCCAACTTCCAGAGAAATCAATGACACAACTTCTCAACATGTCCTCAATAATTTGTATCACCCTCTCTGACTGCCCATCTGTCTGCGGAGGGAAAGCAGTACTGAAGTGTAATCGAGAACCCAAAGCACCATGTAAACTCTTCCAAAACCTTAAAGTAAACCTGGGATCTCGATCAGACACTGCAGAAATTGGGATACCATGTAACTTCACAATCTCATGGATATACAGCTCAGCTAACCTCTCCAAAGAGTAATCCATCCGAACCGGAAGAAAATGAGCTGTCTTAGTCAATCTGTCAACAATCACCCAAATAGCATCATGCTTCCTTTGTGTCAATGGTAGACCAGATACAAAATCCATGGTTACTCTATCCCATTTCCATTCAGGCACTGATAAAGGTTGAAGCAACCCAGTTGGAACTTGATGCTCAGCTTTTACCCTCTAACATGTGAGATATTTGGATACAAACTCCGCAATGTCTCTCTTCATACCGGACCACCAGTAATAGTGCTTCAAATCATGATACATCTTTGTATTGCCCGGATGCATAGAAAACACTGACTGATGTGCTCCTTCTAAAATGATCTTTCTCAAATTAACATCATCAGGTACACATAATCTGTTTTTAAACCAAAGACTCCCATCACTTTTCACAATAAAATCTCGACTCTTTCCATTTTGGCAATCTGAAATAATCTTTTGAATCTTCTCATCAGCCAATTGAGCCTCTTTAATCTGATCCAACAAAACTGGTTTCAATTGCAACTGTGCCAACAATGCACCATCATCACAAGATACAAATCTAACATGCAACGCTCTCAACTCAACAAGCAACGAGAGCGAATAAACAGTCAAACTTGCTAAAGACTTCCGACTTAAGGCATCAGCAACAACATTTGCTCTACCAGGATGATAATCGATCAAACAGTCATAGTCTTTAATCAACTCTAACCATCTCCTCTGTTGAAGATTGAGCTCTCTTTGGACACCTAAATATTTTAAACTCTTATGATCAGTATAGATAAAACACTTCTCCCCATACAAATAGTGTCGCCAAATCTTCAATGCAAACACAATAGCTGCTAACTCTAAATCATGGGTCGGATAATTGAGCTCATGCGGTTTCAATTGACGAGAAGCATAAGCTATCACTTTACCTTCTTGCATCAGAACACAACCCAAACCACTATGTGAAACATCACTGTAAATCACATATGGTTTGCCTTCCACAGGTAAAGTAAGAACAGGCGCTTGAGTCAACATTTCTCTCAACTTTTCAAAGCTAGCCTGACACTGATCTGTCCACACAAATCTAATTCCCTTTCGAAGTAATCTGGTAAGTGGAGTAGCTATCAAAGAAAATCCTTTCACAAACTGTCGGTAATAGCCTGCCAAACCCAAAAAACTTCTAACTTCAGTCACAGACTTTGGTGGACTCCAATTCAAAATAGCTTCAACTTTACTCGGATCAACTCTAATACCCTCTGCTGAAACTATATGGCCAAGAAAAGTTACTTGGTCAAGCCAAAACTCACATTTCGACAGTTTAGCAAACAATTGCTTCTCTCTCAAAATTTGCAGCACAATCCGCAGATGCTTGTCATGTTCCTCCTCATTACGCGAATACACCAAAATATCATCAATAAAAACCACTACAAACTGATCCAGATAAGGCCTAAACACCCTATTCATCAAATCCATAAAAGCTGCAGGTGCATTCGTCAAACCAAAAGGCATAACTAGAAACTCATAATGCCCATACCTGGTCCGAAAGGCGGTCTTAGGAACATCTTCAGCTCTGACCCTCAACTGATGGTACCCTGATCTCAAATCAATTTTAGAAAACACTGCTGCACCCTTCAATTGATCAAAGAGATCATCAATTCTAGGCAAAGGATATTTATTTTTAATAGTCGCCTTATTCAATTGCCTATAATCGATACACAATCTCATAGTACCATCCTTCTTTTTCACAAACAAGACAGGAGCTCCCCACGGTGAAACACTAGGGCGAATAAACCCTTTATCCAGCAACTCCTGCAACTGCACCTTCAATTCTCTCAATTCAGCAGGTGCCATTCTATGAGTAATAGAGATAGGAGTGGTACCAGGTAATAATTCAATACCAAACTCCACCTCTCTCTCAGGAGGCAACCCTGATAACTCCTCTGGAAACACATCTGGAAACTCTGCAACTGTGGGTATACTATCAATTTGAGAACCTTTTACTCTAGTATCCACCACATGAGCAAGATAAGCGTCACATCCTTTTTTAATCAATCTCCTAGCTGCAACATCTGAAACAAACAAGGATGCTAACTGTCCCTGCTCATTAGATACTATCACCTCTCTTCCATCACCAGTTTTCAAAATAACAATTTTCTTTTTACAATCTACCACAGCTCCATGTCTAGATAGCCAGTCCATGCCTAGGATCACATCATATTCCTTAAAAGGCATTTCAATTAGATCTCCAAGGAACTCCTCATCTTGCACCATTACTGCACTATCTCGGTGCACTTTACTAACAATCACACTATGCCCTAAAGGATTTGTCACCAATACATCAAATCCTAGGGATTCAGCATGCACATCAGACACAGAAAAAATAGATGCACAAATATATGAATGAGTGGAACTCGGATCAATCAAAGCAAGTACTGAAATACCAAATAAAGAAAAAGTACCAGCTATGACTGCCGAAGCATCTGGTTGCCTCTGCATCACATAAATCCTCTGAGAAGATCCAGCCTCCTCTGGTCTACTCTCCCTGGATGTAGAACCTCCTCTAGAACTGAACCCAGATCTGCCTCCTCTGCTGAAACCTCTGCCTCCTCGACCTCCCCTCACACTAGGTCGAGAAGCTGCAGTATCTACTGACATCCGTTCCTGTCTCTCAGGACAATCTCTCACAAAATGATTGGGAGATCCACATCTGAAACATACCCCTGCTACACCAGTCTTCCAACAAGTACCACCATGTGGCCTACCACAATGAATGCATATGGGTAAGGTGGATCTCTGAGTCACTGGGGTCGGAGCACTCGCCACTGAAACTGTAGGTCTAGATCTCTGCCTCTGAAACTGTACTGACCTACCCGCTGGCCTCTGACTCCTACTAACCCGAGGAATAAAACTTCCTTTACCTCTCTTTGCAAATGAAGACCCTGCCTCAAACTGGGGTCTTCTAACCCTGATCTCTTCCTCTGAAGCAGCTGCAATAACCTGAGCTCTCTCCACACTCCGAGCTGCTGCCACAAGCTGGAAAAAATATGATATCTAGATCCAGCCACAAGACACAAGATAGAGGGCCTCAATCCCTCCTCAAATCTCCTGCATCTATCTATCTCATCATATATAATACCCCCAGCATACTGGCTCAACCGGATAAACTCTAACTCATATTCCGTCACAGTCCGGTGATCTTGCTTCAAGCTTAGAAACTCCATTTTCTTCACATCTTTATACTCCCTCGGAGTATACTTCAATTCAAACTCTCTTAGAAAATCAGCATAGGACAAGGTAGGTGGATCATCCATAGCATGAGGCACTGTCTTCCACCAATTATATGCATCCTTTTGCAACAATGATCTTGCATAATCAAATTTCTCTTCTGGAGTGGCTTGTAACTGAACAAATATTCTCTGTACTTTATCTAGCCACTGCTCAGCTACAGCTGGATCAATAGTACCCAAGAAATCTTCTGCTCCATACTTTCTTAATTTATCATACTGTCTCACTGATACCAAAGGTTGTGGGGGTGGCAGTGGTTGCACTGGTGCTTGCCTTATAATCTCTACCACATGCCTAAGCCAAACTGGTGGAACATCCTCACCAGCTGGTCCCCCCCGACATAGAAGCAGGTGCCTCTTCAGCACTATCCACTCTAGCTCCATCATCAGGAGCAACACTCTCCGCACTACCCTCAACTGACTGACACAAATGAGGATCTATCACAACCTATATCTGCAAACACAGCAGAATACTTCTCATTAAAGATCAGAGACTGCCAATACCAACATGTATGTTATTCAAAAATCCACTTTTTAAAATCAAAACATTCCTTTTTTTTTTACACTTGACCTAGGTTGAGAATCTCAAACCTAGGCTCTGATACCAAAACAGTTGTAACACCCCTATATCCCGTATACGTACCAAGCATGCTTAAACGATCGTAATATACGTATACTGAATATAGAAAATGCCACAGTTTTTAAAATAATACACAACAAATATCTTTGTAAATAAGTGGAACCAATCTCAAACATTTTAAAAGAAATCCAAAAGACACCATATATAAAAACATTTATTAATTCACAGCGGAAGTTATTACAAATATGTTATAAGTCAAATATTACAAAACATAGAATATATATATATATATACATGATTGGCAGCTCGTCTCTGATCTTTAAGTCCCAAAAGAAAATCCTCAATGTCTAGTCTCACTTGGTCTCGAAGAGCTCTCAGGTTCAACTCTGTCACCTGCGCGATCAAACACTATCGCGCTAAGCCAACGGCTTAGTAGTACAAAGTATACTAACATTATGCTTTAATACAATGCAATGTCACACATGTTACTAATAAAAGCAACAACATTGGTGGAAAACTAACATCACAACTTTAAATTTCATAAACCATACACATATAAACATATCACATTTCAAAGTCCTTCCATGGATTTCATTATTCAATTATTGTACCATTAATGAATCACATATAAACAAAGACAAGCATGGGCCCAAAACACACTAATATGCCATTCAATTTTCAGAGTAGATGTTTTGGTTCAATCATCACATTTATCATTATCATAAACCCAACTAGGCTTCAAGGATTAGGTTCAACCAAGCTTCAAGGGTTGTAACATCTCAATTAGGCTTCAAGGACTAGATCCAACCAAGCTTCAAGGGGAGTAAAACATGTTAAACTTCTACCCAACTTGGCTTCAAGGATCAAGCCCAACCTAACTTCAAGAGAGTGTTACTATCATTAGGCATGCCACCAACAACAAACTCTGAAAACTGAATAACACATTAGTCACACAATTCATTTATTATTTCATTCTCAATTCTCATCATTAATTAGGCAAACATGCCTTATTTCTTTCAATTGAATCATCATAGCCAATCACAATGGCTTCACATCACATTTGAGTTATCATAGCCAATCATAATGGCCTCATTGATATAACATTTCAAAGTACATTATTCATATAACACATTACCATTCACAAGATTCACAATGCATATAACATAACATTGTTCATATTGTATCATATGAATCATCATTATAATACTTAACACTTTAGATTATTCATTGATTTATAATCTTCCACACACATTTGTATGGATCATTCTTTGTTTTAAAAGTGTTTAGAGTGTTTACTTTTAGGGTTAGGTACAAGAAGATCTTTGAAGAATCAAAACAATGTAAGAAAAGCAAGGAACAATCACAGTAGCCAACACCCTCAAGGGACACGGCCAAGCTTGTGGCCGTGTCTCTCAACCCAAAAATCCAGTAGTAGACACGGGCAAGGGACACAACCGTGTCTCTCAACAAAAATCAGGCAGTGACAAACATGGGCAAGGGACATGGCCAAGACAGTGGCCGTGTCTCTCCAAAAATCATCCAACACGGCCAAATGTCCTTAGACTTGGCCGTGTCTCCCAAAAATTCTTTGGTTTGGCCGTGTCTCTTCCTTAGTTTGGCCGTGTCTTTCATGATTAGAAACCCTAAACATGGCCAAATCTCTTTTGATTGAATTTAAACACATTGTGCACAACATAACCTCATTCAAAAGTAATACAAACAATGTCATTAACACATATCTTGCATGCTCATCACGATATTCACATTAACAATACATCAACAACACATTAAATCACTTACCACTTCAAAACCCTAAAACCAACATCACTCTTATTCTTTCAATATCAACATCCACTTAACATACCTTCTTCAAACCAAAACCAACACCTATTTAACTTTGTAACCTACAATCAATTTCAACACTTATAAACACATCTCAAACACATCAAATCATAAGAACAATAAATCATAACTCACCTCAACCACAACTTCAAAGATAACAAAGGAAAACAAGAAAGTGCCTACCTAAAATTGAGGCAATTTCACAAATCTCCAACTTAATCCTTTGATTCTTCCTTCAATTTGATTTTAGAAATCAAATCATCTCCCTTGCTCTCCTTTCCCTTTGGTAGCCGGCCAAGCAATACAAAGAAGAGAAAATGAATACAAGTCAAACTTCTCTTCTTCTTTAAATCTCCACCAAGCAATTCTAACAACAAAATTACTTAAATGCCCTCATCCATTTAACTTATCTCTTTTAACTTATATGCCCATTTAAGTAATTTCACATATCACAAATAAATATCTTCTTCCCTTGACTCCTCATTTGACCCACATATATGTTATATATATTACCATATACCCAACATATACACTTTCTCTCTACACATTACTTTCTTTTTTAAACCATACCTAAACATTCTCTTTTCAATTTCTTTTCTTATCAACATAACATATACACATAATTCAAACAAACAACAATTATATCCAAACTTCTAGGGCACACATTGGGATATTACATTTAAGTTATAATATAACACAATAGATAAAAACATTCATTCAATACGCAGCGAAAAATATAGTTATATTTACATATATTGATATACATCAAAATACATAAACATCCAAATCAATTTTTACAAAAACATAACATTTATACATGTTTGGCAGTTCGTCTCTGATCTTTACGTCCACTATCAACATCTTAAGGTCTAGACTCGACTCGGTCTAGATGAACTTTCTGGCTCTACCCTGTCACCTGCGTGATGAACCACAATCGCGCTAAGCCAATGGCTTAGTGGTACAAACTACTATAACAACATGCTTCAATGCAATACCAATATCACACATTTCAACAATTGCGACAATATTCACAATTGATATCTTTATATTGTTCATAACACTACATTTCATTACTCTATTCACTTGTTTCATCATTTATGAATTACATTGAAACAAAGACAAGCATGGGCCCAAAAGACACTAATATGTCATTCCACTTTCAGAGTTAATGTTTTGGTTCAATTATCACATTTATCATTATCATTATCCCAACTAGGCTTCAAGGATTAGGTTCAACCAAGCTTCAAGGGGAACAAAGCATGCTAAGTATCAACCCAACTTGGCTTCAAGAACCAAACCCAACCTAGCTTCAAGGGTTGTAACATCTCAACTAGGCTTCAAGGATTAAATCCAACCTAGCTTCAAGAGATTGTTACCATTAGGCATGCCACCAACAACAAAACTCTGAAAATGGAATAACACATTAGACACACAATTCATTCATTATTGCATTATCAATTTCATTCTCATTTTCTTATCATCATTTAGGCATCCATGCCTCAATCATCTCATTTGCATCATTATAGCCAACAACAATGGCTTCACATCCCATCAATAGAGTATACATAACCAATTGCATTGGACAAATATTTTAAATTCATCATTATCTAGGCAAACATGCCCCACTTATTTCATTTGAACCATTATAGCCAACCACAAGGGTTTCATTTCTCATCATGTCTCATATCACATTAAATCAATTCAAGTGTACATAACCAAATACATTAACATACATTTTGAATGCTCATCACATCATTCACATTATACAAATCATAACATTTATCAAGTATATCAACAATGCAATAAATCACTTAACACATTTACAACCAAATGTGTTGAATCTCAATGTCATACAATGGTATACAAGAATATAGAGTTTGTACTTACCTCAAAACCAACTCACACCAATCTATATACTTCCTCTTCCAAGAATCCTTCACCAATTGAATGAGGTCAACTCAACCTCTTCACAACCTAATTCAAAAAGAATGATACACATGAATTCCAATACAAATATTCACCTATTAGTCTCATACTAGACCCATAGATCATAAATTACAAACTAACATCTCTCTCTAGGACCCCACGGTCGTGGCTTTCCAACCCCCACGGGCGTGGGTTAGCAAATGGTTATGCCTCCCTTGCTCAAAACCCCTACGACCATGGCTTCCAATGGCCACTGTAGTGGCATCCAAGGGCCACGGGCGTGGCATCCAAGATACTTCTGTTTCGGACCAAACTCATGTATTCTATGCTTCAAACTTCATCAAACACAATTATCATAAAAATCCTACAAGAATAGTTAATCAAACTCAACATCTACAACAATTACCAATTCAAAACCCTAACTCAAACACAACTCATACACTTTCAGCACCAACACCAACCTAACTTCTTACCTTTAATTCAATTCCAACACTTTCACACACACCACAATCAAACCTAATCATACTATCAAATATCAACAATCAACTCAAACACAACTTCAAATAAAATAAGGGAAATCAAGAGGAAACTTACCAAAGTTGATGAAACTTCTTAAATTCTCAACTTATTAATCACTTGAATCTTCCTTCAATTTTGAACTTGGAAATCAAAACCCCTCTTTCTCTCTATTGCCTTAGGTAAGCCGGCCAACAAGGAAAAGGAAAGAAAAGAAGAAGAAAAATGAAGAAGAAAAGTCAAATACTCCACCTCTTAAACCTCCTCCAAGTAAAAATAATATTAAAATATTCAATTTTCTCTCTTCCACTCATTAATTTCCATTTAATTTATTTCACTAATTTAAATAAATAAATATCTTCCTCCACTAACTTAATTTCCATTTTCCATTAATTAATTAAAATCATTAAATCATCATCTTTTGACTTCCACATTGACTTGTATATATTGTATATATCACTATATATACAATATATATACTCTCTCTTCACTTCTTTTCTCTTTCCATAAAACATATACACTTAATCCAAATACAACAATAATTATTCCAAAACTTCTAGGGCATATTTTGGGATATTACAAATGCTCTGTTCTGGTAAATTCTCGACAGAAATAGCAATTGGAGCCTCGACAGAATTAGCAATAGGAGCCTCATTAATAACAGAAGAAATTCCATTGGCCAAAGGAACAGTAGCATGCAAAGTCTCATTATTAATCACAGCTTTATCCTTTTTGGGTACCCAAATTTTTTCAACTGGTTTGGCAATTTCAGCATTGATTATCTGATCATCGTTACCATTAATTGCCCGATAAGGGCAGGAATTAATCGAGTGACCCAGTTTACAACAAGAGGGACAGTATTTCGGAAGGTTCTCATATGTTATGGACTGGAAAAAACTAGTTTTCCCCGTTTGAATCCACACTCAATCATCCAATTCATGAGATAAATCAACCTCAACACAGAGGCGCGCTGCAGATGGACGAATCAGAGAAGAAGTAGCCAAATCCATCTTTAAAGGTCTACCAATTAGTTGTGCAATTTGAAACAAAGGTTTCTTGTGAAATAAATGAATTGGTAAGTTGTCCAAAGTAATCCAAACAGGATACAAAGGGCTGTCAATTCCAGATTTGAAATCAGTAGTCAAACGGAATACCCTCATTTCAAAACCATGAAAATACCAAATCTGGCGAAGCCAAAATCTCAGAAAGTCCTCTTCAATAGAAAATTTGATCAACACATTTTGTTCATCAAGAAGACCCAAGAGAAAATCACCTTTAAAACCCACAAAATCTAAAGCCTTTTTCAATCCCTTCATACTCGGTCGACCAGTAGCAAAAAATCCAACCAAAGCGAATTTGAATGGTTGTGCATAATGAGATAATTCATCCTTAGAGAAAGTAATTGCCGGAACTCCTTTGAATCTAAATGGTTGCTTGGGCGGAAAGCAAACATCCGAATTAGTGTATGGAGGAGAGGTTAGCACAGGAGCCGGATTAGAAGACGATGAAGGATTCCCAGAACGCATAACCTCAGTAAAGGTCCGACCAGCCTGCCCTCTTGGGGCGGCCGCCGGTGAAGAAGCCAAGTCCATGATGTAGATGAGTCAAACCCTGAGCTGTAAATTGAGAGATGGAGAGGGAGACGAGAAGAGAGAAAAACCCTCTGCCTCTAGTATTCAGTATTTGAGAGAATTCTTTTATTTATTTGTCATTGAGAACATTTATCAAACACCTCCCCGCCTCAATTTCCTCCCTGAAATCCTTACCTTGCCTACGATGTTTATTCTCCCTTGCCGCACACCAAGACTCCAATTCTCTCCTTAAACAAGATCCACTCGAAATCTGCACTGAGCATATATATATAGCAACAATAAAGTCTAGCCAGCAACAGATTGTCCACTCCGCAGCTCGTCCTCTTGCCAGTCGCCCAGCACAAGCAGCTCGTCTAGCCAGTAGCCCAGCAACCTCTCCCCAGTTTTGATTAGAACGGAGTCAAGCAAGAGAGATTTGAGAAGGCGTTATACTACAGTTCCTTCTTTTGCATACAAAGAAAGCATCGCATTCTAGGAGAAACTGTCTCTGTGGGGCATTTTATCAAACAGTTCTTGAGCATTGGAGATATTTGTTCTGAATCGCAAATTAGAGGAAGATGAAGCCAAAATCCCAGCTCGTCACAAGATAAACTGTGTCAATTTTGTTCATGACTTTGGCTCCAATTACTGATTGCTTGAACTACTGCCTGTTTCACCACTTGAGGCACCATTTTATACTGGGAAGCAAAGGAGAAGAAAAGAGAGTGAACTGCGAAGTGGGTCCTGATTTCGCCGGAAAATGGAAATGATCCTCACAATTTGTGGGCTTAGGATTGATCTCATATATATATATATATATTGCAAGGAGAAAGAATATTATTTATATCTCAAAAAAGGAATACCCATACAATCAGTGTTCACCAGTCCTTTGAACAAAATCGGTAAAGATTGAAAATTATAAAAAACAGTAGAAGCTTGTGACATCCTCGCCATTTGAGCCAGTCCATGAGCAATTTGATTGCCCTCTCTGAAAATATGAGTGATGCATGAACCTGTGGAATGAAGGAAGCTTGATATGCTAAGAGCAACTAAATTTGTTGGGGGAGGCGCCTGAATGACAGAGATTACCTCTTGGGAATCAACTTCAATATGCAAAGGAGAGCTAATAAACGAAGAGCTCCAAGCAATGGCATAATGCGTAGCATAGAGCTCAGCTTGAAAAGAGTTGGAAGCTTTAATAGGGAAGGAGCAAGCAGCTATAAATTGGCCATGCAAATCCCGAATAATTGCCCCTCTAGATGCCAAGAGAGATGTGAAGGAGACATCAACGTTTACCTTGAAAGGAAGAGAGGGACGAGAAAGACAAATTCCATCTCAAATCTCAAAAACGGGGCAACTCTTGGCATAACGAAACAGGTTTCACTCTGTTATACAAAAGAACAGAGCACAGAAAAATAAAAGAATAAAAAAAAAACAGAATGTCAGATGGTCCTCCACCAGAATTGCATACTGAAATCCTTGCATGGCTACCAGTAAAATCACTTCTTAGATTCAGATATGTTTATAAACGATGGTCCTCTTTATATCACCGCCCCTTATTTCGAAGCTCTCCACCTCAACAAAAACAAAGCAAAAAGCAGAGGTCTACTTATCTTTGAGCAACCACCCACAGTCCCAGATGAGTATTTTCATGATTTCCGTGTAGAAAATATTTGTGTGCCAGAAAGGTATTGTACCATTGTCGTTGTGGGTTCATGTAATGGGATAATCTGTTTAACAAATTTTAATGGAATCCTAGCATCAGGAGAACTCTGACTATTACTTTCCTAGCATGATGTTCTTTTGGAGCTTTTTTGGTTTTGGGTTTGATTCTACTAACAACGAGTATAAGATAATATATGTGAATCAAACATTAGCATGGGTTCACTCCCTGAGAAGAGGGTCTTTGAGTGCGTTTATAATTGATGGAATTTATTACGAGGCAAAGATAATAACAGAATCTATTTCTTAAATAGAGCTTGCCGTTGGGTCGCTCTTTACAGAGTGGCAAGCCTTTCATTGTGATTGCGGTGTTTGATTTGGGGGATGAGTTGTTAAGGGAAATAGCAGTTCCAGATTGCTTGATTGGTGAATCTAAAAGAACTACGAACCTTTCAACGTTTGATGGTTTGCTTGTGTTGGTGCATTGCTAGGATATACATTATGATGTTTGGGTGATGAAGGAATATGGTGTTAGGGGAATATTGGATGAAACTTTACAATGTTCAGTTTATATATCCTTTCGAAAGGTTAGTTGCAGTAAGGAGGTGCAGTGACATTATATTAGAAAGCATTCTTGGGGAAGTTGTTTGCTATAATCCTAATACAAGAAAACTTATTAAACAACTTAATAGTGATGAATTACTATTTTTATTTAGATACGAGTGAACGACTCCTAAAATATACTTTTAACATCAATTATCACTCAACATTGGTGACTGAGTGCTCCTTTCCGTTCACACGGTTCTCAAAGCAGAGGAGGAAAGGTGGGCAGAAGGTACCACGAGCCCTCTGTCCACAATCCAGAAGTAGGTGTAATTCACTGGGGAACCTGTGGCTGGATTGAATCTGAATCCTTCGCGATGGAAATGCCCTCTTCCCCCAACCGGCAAGCACCTACTCCTAACAAAATGAAAAAGCAGCGAGCTCCGCAACAAAAGCGAAGAGAAGCAAAATCTGATGTACAAGTCAGATGAGACACTTTGGTATGGTATTGAACTGACCCCCCACCTAGGAGGTGAAACTTTTTAAGAACCAACTGTCAGGTAATTCAGATGCCTAAAGAAGAAAAGACAGAAGAGCAGAAAGCTTTATGACTTCCATATTGAATGTTATCTTTATTATATGCTTTCCACCAATTTATTACAATATTATTTTGGATTTTGTTAAAGGTAGGAAGTTGAGGCTTTCATTCTAATATTATTATTAAAAATGTTTTCATTTTTATATAAGAATTGACCAATGATGATGTCCATTCTAAAGGAAATTAATTTTTGATGAAAAGCAGAGTGCTTTGAATATGATAGACATTGCCGGAAAGATATTGATTTCCCCATGGAAAAAAGAGAATTTTTTTGGTTGAAGGTGGAGATCAGAAACACATAAAGTAATTTAAGCAATGTGCTAAAAAAACCCAACGAACAAGTAAGGATTTTTTTTTCCCATTTTTTTCATGTACATGTGCATGATGTTCATAATAATTAATAAATATGGAACATTATGTACATGCACCAATGAGCTTCTGGGTGAGTGTTATTTGTCAATAAGTAGATGTGCAGGAAAGGTTCCACTTGTTAAAAAGAGCTAATGATTGTTCCGTGTGATAATCATGCCAATTGAATTCTATAATGCTGCTACTGTTGCGGCAGTAGAAGCAAGCAAGCTACCTTATCATTAAAAACTTTTGTTCTCAAAATTTAAAGGAATTTCTACATTACAAAAAGTCTCAAAATTATTCAAAAACTTAAAATTTCATAATTTAAAAAAAAAAAAAAAAGAACATTTGTCCCGGCATTTTCCTCCAATTTCTCCTTCTTATTCTTCTTATAGTTGCTCTATTCTCCTCACTTCAAAAACAATTCTATCAACAACTGCAAAATACACACTGTGCCAAGATCTTCTTAATGCAAAAATTAAATATGAAAGCAATAATCCTACTGAAAATCCCAATCTAACGTTCACATAAAACCACTTGTAAATCAACCCATTTCCCATCATTGTTTGAATCGTTATGTGAACACTTCACAGTAAGCAGACCTCCACGAAGTCCAGGGTTCCTGAAAAAGAGGATTCATTGAAAGTTGCCAAAGTTCCGTGTATAAAAAATACAGAAAATTTCCACAGATGGTTCAACCAGATTAACACAAGATTTAACATGGTTCGACCAGAAATGTATACTTCAATGGATAGAACATAGAGAAAATTTCCAATATGATAAAATAGAACATACAATTGTTACAAATCACACCACAGCGGCATTTTGGGTCTGGTCATAGTTCGAATCCATTAAAATTCAATTCAATTTTTCTCAACTAATGTGCACCAATTTAGTATACAATCCAGAACACTTGCACTAGCAGGAGAGATTTGTATTCTAGCTTCAACTTATTTTTACAATGAGCCAATCATTACAAGAATGGATTAAATTTTCATTGCCAAAGTTGCCTGCAAATAATGTGACTCAGAAGCTAACTAGGTTCTTTTCCTTCAAGCTTTCCACAGTATCTCTCAAACTTTCAACAGGAGTAAACTTGACACCAAGACTCTCTGCTCTCTCTTTGGATACTTGATATTTTGTCATGGGTGGCTTGTCCTCTGCACATCTGCCAAAAATTCAAACATGCAAAAAATCATATTTTTCAGAAAATAGAGAATCTTTGAATGTTAGAAGTTGGTTAATTAAATTCTGTATATTTGAAGTATTAATAAAAACTCAATCTAAATGGTCTGTGATTATGAGAAAATGTATTTTACAAGCTTGAACTTGAAAATTTGAAAAGGAAAACAATATTGTATGTTAGCTCAAGTACTCAACTATGGCTTTGCTGCTATCACTGGAACATTTCTACAGAAAATATCATCCAAAACAACAAAATTAAAGGAAAATAAGATTTTGCTTTAGAGACTAGCAAGACAGTTTATTTGAATTAAATTTCAGTTTACATGAACTTTTGTTTTCACTAAATTGACATATTTCTCTCCTACTGGCAAAATCAATTTAAGTTAATAACAAGTTGGCAATTTCTTATTTTCTTTAAAGCAGAACTAAATTGGAATTCAAGACATTCCAGAACAAGAAAATGCAATGAAAATATACCATTTTCCAGTTTATGGAACTTGCAATTAGAAGTAAAGCTCAGCCGTCACTATTCAAGATGATAAGCATGAAAAACTATGTGCTGTTTAAGAAACTTACTCATTAGGCAGATTAAGATCTGGGTAAAGTTTATGTAAAATCTCCATTGCCTCGGAAGAATGTAAAACTATCCCAACTAAACAGCACCTTCCAGAAGCTATAGGATTCTCAAATGCATAAATATGAGCATTGGCAACATCTCTAACATCAACCCATCTGCAAATGATCTCAGACAGCAAAAGAATATTTACAAAGTTTTCATGAAATTTTTAATTGGGAATAGAAATTTGGCTGTAAACATAAAGAAGTACTGATTTTCGTGGCAGTAGATACACAGCATGCCAGGTAGTATATGAAGAAGTACCATTTACAAGCTTGAAAACTGACTCTGCATTTGTATTAAGAGTTGGCTGTAAGAGAGAACCAATCACCAATCCTGGATTTATTGCAACCATGTCTATTCCATTCTCTTTTGTAAACTTCCAAGCAGCTTCTTCTGCTAAGGTTTTCGAGAGCATGTACCATAACTGTTAACAAACAAAACTATTTGGTAAATATATAATGGCAAAGGATATTGGCACAAACAAGTCGATGTATATACTGTTAATACATAGATAATAGAAAAAGTTACAATATTTTTATAAAACAAGACAAGTTAGGTGAGAGGCTTCAATTCAGGTGTGAAAAATATTACATCAATTGCTAATTGATTTTTCATAACATTAGCAGAAAGATCTCTCATGCAGACAAAGTGAAGAACAGAAAGCACTCCAAAGCAAGGCTATTTGAGTTGTAAAAAAAGGCATTTCTACACACCTTTGATTTCTCACAAAAGTCAGGATCTGAATGCCATGTCTCATCAATTATTACATCAGGAGCAAGAGTTTTTCCATTAAATGCAACTGCTGCCATGGATGATGTTATAACCACTCTTCTGACACAAGGAAATTTAGCACATGATCTAAGAACATTTAATGTCCCCTTCAATGCAGGATCGGTAAGTTCTGCCTGAAAAGAGAAAATAATAATATCAAGGAGATGCCATTGAGGTTCTTTTATGACATTTGGAAAAAAGAAAATATACACAATTGTATCAAACTTTGCTACTCCAAAAAGTAAATAGTCATGGTGTTTTAGACCATACTTCAACTTTGAATTAATTCAAAGGACCATCAATAACTAAAGATGTAGAGACTATTATGAAATAAAATTTGGTGCATAATTTAAAAGTAGATCCAAAAGTTCCCAGAAATTATAAGCAACGAAAAGAAAAAAAAAAGTGAATAATCACATTTCAATCAACCCCTTTAGTTATATGCTCATAGGGAAGCAGGCCTACTTGAAATTTTTGCCAAATGGATTCCTAAAAATATCAGCAAGCATGTGTACTATTGCCATTGTTGGTTGCTACTTGAAAATTGACAATTTTGATGATAGTAAAAATCAAAATATTTTGACACTGATTGAAAACTGTATAATGGAAAGGAAAGAAGATGTACCTGGGGATCAGTTACATTGAAATAAAATGGGGATGCTGTATGGAAAACACATTCACATTCCTCAACCACAGGATCAAAAGACCCTTCATCCAGCAAATCTGCATTGAACAATTGCAGTCTTTCTTTAGCTCCATCAAGGGCAAGTAAATGTTCAGTCTTCTTTGCATCATCTGTGCCATATATCATCAAAATTCCTTCAAAATGTGAACAAATATCCTCATATCATAAACGTGCAACTGAACTGTCTAAATTTCAGAGTTTTAGCAATCCAAGAAGTTGGCTTTTTAACACAAATTAAGCCCATAAACTAACATTCTGTTCATCAATTAAAATATTTCCAATTTCTACATTTCTCCTTCCCTTTTTCTTTTCTAAAGATTGTATTTACCAAGTAAAAATTTAGCTTGGAAGTCAAACACAAGTTTAGCCCGTGAACTTGAATAATCCAGACTTCTCACTCGCACATCAAAGCTCAAATTTATCAAACAAAAGCACAGTCCAAAAATAACTACTTACCATAATTAATGGTTAGGAAAATGATCAAAGATTCAAAATTTCAGTTAGAATCCAACTTAAAACGAGACCATGAACATAGAAACCAAGTGAACAACCAAGAAGTCATCTACTCCCCAGAAACCCACTCAAATGATCATAAACTGATATAAAGACTGAAACTTTTAGATTATAATGTAATATTAAACTAAAAGCAAGCCAAGAAAACAGTAACTAAGCTAAAGACTAAAGTTAGTGAAAGATAAGGAATTACAGAACTTGGTTCACGAACTGAAGCTTTGACTCTGTACCCACTTTCAAGCAAGTACTTCACTAACAAAGAAGCAATGCAACCGGATACTCCAGTCGCACAAACTACTTTCCCCTCACCACTCATTTCTTTTCCCTCTCTCTGTTTCTGAGATTTTCCACAAGAAACAGAATCCCCATGTGAGTCAAGACAGATGCAGCCATTTGTACTTACAGGGGATAGATTGGGCTTCACTATAATGGGCTCAGGCCTATTAGCTCCGCAAGAGAAATTTTCATTCACTAAGCATTTTAGGATGTGATACTTACAAAAGAGGAAATTACAAGAGACACTGCCTTTTAGGTTTTATTTTTATTTTTACTTTACTTACTTTTTATTTTTAATTTTTTTATTATTAAAATATTTATATTTTCTTTTTACGAAAATACGATACTTTTCTCTGAGTGTTCAGTTTCCTTTTTCTCTGCATTTTCTTTCTTCTCTCCGAAATTTTAGTATCTATTTTCTTTCTTTTCCGATCGTGGTCTCTATATTTTCTCTACTTTCATTTTTTATTTTCGTTATTTGAGTAGCCATTTTTCTTTTGAGTTCATTGTATGGTTAAGTCTCCGTCTTCCGTTCTCAATCGTAGAACTCCTCAAATTATTAGGTTTTTGAAAAAATCTTCTATTGTTTAGAACAGTCCAAAGAAATCTGATAGTGGTATGGGTAAGAGTTCGACTAAGAAGTCTAGTAAGAAATCATTAAAGAAGTCGCCTAAGAAATCTAGTATTGATATGGATAAGAAATCGATGAAGTCGCCTAAGAAGTCTGTTATTGGTGTAAAATCTTCTCCTAAAAAGGTATTTTTACTGTATTTTAGTTTTGAGAATATATATATATTTTTTATTTTTTTTGTTTTTTAAGTATATTTAACAAATACATAGGTTTTGAGTTATTTTTTTATTATAGTTAGTATTTTTTTTTCAGGTGTTGGCTGATAAAAATTTTCATTCTATTAAAATTAGTTGAGTTGAAGTATGAAGTTATTTCTAATTTAAAGTCTGTTTTAAGTTCTAGTCAATTAGAATTATTCTATCAAACATCATTTGGTTTTGTTTTAGATATTCTTCCTTTTAATATTCAAGCACAGTTGTTTTATTCTTTGATTTTGAGGGAGGTGAAACAAGTTAATCCTAAGCAGATGGTGCTTAATTTTGATGGTGTTGATTTGGTATTTGATATTAGTGAGTTTAGTTTGGTTACTAAGTTGAAATGTGTTGGTGATAAGAATAAATTTTTATTTTTTAAAGATGATAATGAGTTGGTTTCTCATTATTTTAGTGGTAATTTTAGAATTTCTAAGTTTGATATTAAGAATTGTTTTCTTACAAAAATGAAAATGTGATGAGGATGCTGCTAAAATTGCTTTTTTGTATGTTTTGCATCTTTTTCTTTATCTTCTCCTAAGGATAAGTTGGTTCATAGGGAGGATTTTGATATTATTGATAGTGGTAATTATTTTGATTATTCTTTTGGATTGGATATTTTTTTTATCTTACTATCAATAGTCTTAAACAGAAATTTAATGAGACTGTTAGGAAGCGTGATACTAATTTTATAGATTAGTTGGATTATCACTTGCACTTCAATATTGGTTTATGAGTGTTGTGAATTGCTTAGTGAAAAGTTTGGTGTAAAAGTTTAGAGTTGTTTTCTCATCTTGCTTGTTAGTCTTTCGATTCTAACTCACATTTGAAAGATTTTTAAGATATCCTCTCTCGTCCTGGCCTGGAGGTATGTTTTTGTTTTATGTTTTTTATATTCTATTATTTTTATTATTATTTTTATTCTATTTTTATATATTTACTTTTTTTTTGTATCTAGTTGGATTTAGTAAATGTTTATCCAAATGAAGTTAAGATGGAGAAGTTGAAGTTAGGTATGCTGTATAATGTTGTAGAGCATGAAAATATTGATGAAGGTGGTGACAATGTGAATAAGATGGATTGTGATGTTGATAATGCTGCAGATTTTGGTGATATTGTTGATGGTGTTGATGTTGAGAAGGTAAAGAGTAAGAAGAGAAAGTCAATTACTGTTCTTGATGATATCTTCATCCTTTTTGTCAATCTTGTGAATGTATATAACGCTACATTTTTGTTTGTTCAGGTCCATTCTTGTAGAAGTGATCTTAAATATTCCAATATAGTAGTTATTGGTAATTCTTTTGCAGCTTTATTTGTGGCATTCAACGATTCAACAACATTTGAAGTCATAGTCCAGTATTTGTTGCTAGTTGCATAAACTTTTGCCCATTTGTCATACCCAGTAGTTTCTAAATAAGGTAGAATTCTTTCATCAACATTGTTTAACTCTTCCATGTAATGTGTGAAATCTTCTATAGCATACGCTCTTGCTGCTTTGAAGAACAAATCTTTTTTTTTTATTTCTTCTGAAGTTTGATTTCAAATTATTCAACAAGTGAAACATGTAGTAACCATACATAGCTTCGGGGTAAATATTTTTCACGGCTTTAATGGTACTTTCATGTCTATCAGAGATCACACACATTCCATATCTAAAGCCAAATGTTCCTTTTATATTTTTGAAGAAACATTCCCATGAATCATCATTTTCAGAGTTAATAATTGAGAAAGCTAGAGGGAGAATTTTACCAGAAGCATCTTGTGTTGATGCTGTGAGTAATGTCCCTCCATATGTGCCTTTCAAAAATGTTCCATCCACTACCATTATAGGTTTGCAGTGTAATATCCCAAACTATACCCTAAAATTTTGAAATGTTTATTGTTGAAATGGAATTATATGATATTAAGTGGTGAGAGAGGAAAAGAAGGAGTGTGTATATGTTGTATATATAGAGATATATATAACATATAAAAGTCAATAAGTGAAATGGTCAAATGAGTTAATTAATTATTTTAAAATGGAATTAATAAGTGGAAGATGATGTTTTGGTTAATTATATTATTATAATAATGTATTTTGCTTGGTGGATATTAAAAGAGGATTTTGTGGTTAAGAGACAAGTGGGTAGTTTGACTTTCATTTTCTTCTTCTTCTTTCTTTTCTTTGGCCAGCTATCACCATAGCTAGAAGAAAAGGGATTTTTGTTGCTTCCTAACTCAAGATTGAAGGGTATTTCAAGTGATCAAGTTGGAGTTCTAAGGATTTTCTTCACTTTTGGTAAGTTTCCAACTTGTTTCTTTGGTTTTCTTTTGAGTTTGTGAATTGAGGTTGGTGAATGGTTATTGTTGATGTGTGTGTGGTAAATTTTGATGTGTTTGAGAGTGTGTTGTCTAATTGGCTTTGATTTTGTGGTTGGTTTGAAGGAAATGTAAGTTTGGTGATGGTAAGCAAGTGTTGTGGATTGTGTATGGGTTGAGTTGTGATTATGGTTGTGATTTGTGTTTGATGTATGTATTGAGTTGTTTTGGTGTTTATGCAAGTTTATTATGGTTTATTGATGGTTTTGGGTAAGATTGTTTGGAGTGGGAAAGGGTTAAGTATGATGTTTGTTGGATGTGGTATTGTTGGTGTCGGAATCAGGGTTTTTGGCCTGATACGCCCATGAGCACGATCAAGTCTTTGGGCATGTCGATGGTTCTATTTTCTGGATGGACGACATGATCAGTGACACGCCCATGTCACTGAGCGTGTCACAGCTTCTGTGTTGGAGTAGTATTGACACGTCTAGTGACACGCCAATATCGCTGAGCGTGTCATAGCTTCTGTGTTGAGGGAGGATTGACAAAGCCAGTGACACGCCCATGTCACTTAGCGTGTCAAAGCTTCTGTGTTATGGATTTAGGGCACGATCAGGGGCACACCCATGTTGTTAAGCATGTCATGTGTAGAGTTTGCCCTAGTTGGTTCTTGTTATTATTTTCTTATGTGTATCACTAAGTGAGTGTGTATAATCACCTTTGGATTAGGTTTTGAAGTGATTGAGTTGCCCTAATCCAAGTGTTGAAGGATTCTTGGAAAAGGAGTTTGGAATTGGCGTTTATAGCTCTTGAGGTAAGTACAAACCCTACATGATTGCATACATTTACATGATTTTGGGACTTAACACATTTGGTTGGAAAATGTGTTAGGTTACCTATTATATTGTTGATATATGAGAATGGTGCAATGATTTATATTATGTGAATTATATGTTGAGGATTCAAAATATATGAACAATGTAAGTTGTGATGTACGCTTAAATGATGAAATGTGAAGCCATTGATGTTGGCTATAATGATGAAAATGAAATATTTGAGGCATTGTTGCCTAGTTGATCATGAGAAAATGAGAATGAATTTGATAATGAAATAATGAAAGAATTGTGTGCCTAGTATGTTATTCAATTTTCAGAGTTTTGTTATTGGTGGCATGCCTAAAAGTAACAATCCCTTGAAGCTGGGTTGGGCTTGGTCATTGAAGCCAAGTTAGATTGATGCTTAGCTCCCCTTGAAGCTTAGTTAGGCCTAGTCCTTGAAGCCTAGTTGGGATGTTACATATGAGACGTTTCTCATTGTGATAATGAATCTCCTACGGGCTTGATAAATGTGATTATTGAACCAAAACAGTAACTCTGAATGTTGAATGACATATTAGTTTCTTTTGGTCCCATGTTTGTTTACTTTAATGTGAACTATGAATGATGAAAACAAATGAATAACATGATGGGATTTAAAGTTATGAAAAATGACATTCTTGAATATTGTTTCTAATGCTTGAAAGTATGACATTGGCATTACATTTAAAGCATATTGTCATCATGGTTAGTACCACTAAGTCATTGGCTTAGCGCGATTGTGGTTTATCGCGCAAGTGACAAGGTAGAACTGGAGAGTTCTACTAGACCGAGTTGAGTCTAGGTTTGTAATCCTTTGTGAAGTGTTGATTATTGGACTTCAAGATCAGAGATGAATTGCCAAGCATGTATAATTCTATATTTTTGTATTTATGGATTTTGATGTATATATATGTATATGCCGCTATATTTTTTACTGCTTAATAAGCAAATGTTTTATCTATTGTGTTCTATAATATAACTTAAATGTTTTAATTTTTCTCATATTGTTAAACAGAAAGATTGGTTTGTTTCAAATAGACTGTGACATCCTTGTATCCGGTATACGTGTATTACATATTGAGAGTATATGTGGTGTACGTATAGTATTTATAGTATTTATCATGTATAAAAAGCTTGGAATAAGTTTGTAAGATTCATCTGGTTTGCCTCTAACTTTTTCCAATGCTTTTTCTTTTGCTATCCATGCCTTCATATATTTGAGGTTTACACCATATTCTTCTTTCATGTCTTTAGCAATATCTGCTGGAGTATAAGACCTCTTGATGTCTAAATACTTTGTCTTGATATAATCACCAATTACCGAAGATATTGCTTATTTATGGTTACTCATTCTAATTTTTAATGAGTAAGTATAGACATTATGATATTTTTTTAACCACAAACAAGATCGTCTTTCCTTTTTTTTATGCTCTCAAAAACCATATGTATTGTTTATCATAGCAAACTGCAATATATTTCTTATTGCATGACTTTTTAACTTTGTATTGAAAATAATTTTTTATTGCAAATAGGCTCACTAAAAATTTAAAAGTCTCTTTATCTTTGTAGATCTAATCTTTTTCAATGTCTGGATGTATTGCATTAGTAATTATTGATGATGATTCACTGTTAACTTCTTCTGAATTTTGTTGGTATTCTTCTTCAATTACACTTTTGCTCAACATTTTTGCATAATGCACAATATCAGTTACAATATTATTGTCATGTGATTTTGTTGAGCTTTGTCCTGATTTCTAAGGTGCATTGTACTGTTGATATAATTCAGATATACTCATTTCTAAACTTTACTCTTCAACTGTTATACATAGTGAATATTTCATTACATTTGATTCCATATGTAATACCCCAATTAAAGAGGATAAATAATTAGGGATTAATATATGTAAATTATTAGTTACAACAATAATTTATATACATGTGAATGTATATCCCAGAATAAATATGTAAGTATAATGTATTTAAAATAGAATTTAATTAGTAAGTGAAATAAATAATGATAATTAAATATAAATATACAAAGAAATATATATATATATATGCACGTACCTAATTTATGAAATTCTAATATATGAAGTAAACTTGATGGGATTTATAAACTTGTTGGTAAATATATGTATATAAATATAAATATTAGAGGGTTTAAACATAAATAAATTGATTAAAGTCTAAAAAAGATTATGAGATAATAATTAATGGTAATCAACATATAGGATAAATAAGTTGGAATTGGTATATATATATAAAATCGGATGAGAAGGAATTAGTAGTTAAAAATCAAATTAAATTATAAACTATTAATCCATTTACTTGGGTTTAACAAACGCTATCATTATTATCCTATATGCTGACCTAAAATCAAGACCAAGTATGTGGCAACATGCATAAAGTTAAGTTGTTAATGCGGCATTTGTGTATGGTGTTATGTATTAAACAAATGATAAAAGAGATGGGAAGAGATAGAAACGGTGGACCAAATGAGAGGTATTGAAACACATGTCATCTTAATCTCAAGAAAGAGATAAGAAGGAATAAAATATGAATTTTGTCATAGCAGTGTGCAGAAAAAAAAATATAAGAAGGAAAATTCAAACCAATAATTATTACTTGCTTCCATCCATCAATGACTCAAACGTGCATAAATATGTTGCATACAAATAATTAAGGACAAAATATACACTCCTAACTCAAAATTAAGAGAGAGATAGAGAGGGAGCAAATCTGGGTTGCCTAGAATCATTTGAGCTTTACACAAGGAAGGAGGAGAAAGGGGATGCTTGAAGAGAGCAACGAGAGGTGAGTGTTCAAAACAATATTTATATATTTGCATGTATTGTTTTCTTAAAGAATTGCCCTATTAATGGACTTGTTTGAAATAGTAATCAAGATAAAAATGGAAATTTAAATATACGAATTCTTAAGTTTTCTTTTAAAAGAAAACGTTTGAGAAGCAAGAAAATAGAGCAAGAAAACGTTACATCAAGTGGACATATACAATATATGTACACGAGGTATGTATGACATAATTTCTTGGAACATAATGATAATTCATAAAATCTATATGGATGAATAGAGCAAATTATGGAGAACTAGGTTATCAAATTTAAATTCAGTTTTAACGTGAAAATTTAGAAGTAATACTT
This sequence comes from Garcia nutans, assembly GCA_947685225.1. Classification (NCBI taxonomy): domain Eukaryota; kingdom Viridiplantae; phylum Streptophyta; class Magnoliopsida; order Malpighiales; family Euphorbiaceae; genus Garcia; species Garcia nutans. The sequence continues at coordinate 3,989,597 of CANTUV010000003.1, read as the reverse complement.
GAAGAAATGAAATCGTGGATAACAAAAGGTTGGCCATTTTGATTATGTTCTTGTATATTTAATTATTTAATGCAAATGATGAAATATGATGGCATGTTGTGATGTGATGTTTGAATTTAAAAGTGAATTAGAATATATGTACTTTGCATGCATGTTGAAATTGGTCACCTAAATAGATGAAGCAAAATAGCTTAATTGAAAGATAAACCCGTATAGAAAGGTTAAGTATATGGAAGATTAAGATAATTAAATTACTTGTGTCTATTAAATTAATAGTGAAAATAAAGATATTAGTGAGATTATATACACAGTATATATATTTATAGTTTTCATAAAATTAAATATTAATTTGTAACTATGTTAGGATGGATAAATATTGAATATTATGATATAAACATTAGAAATTTAATTTTAACATAGCGTATAAAATCAGAGGTAAGTACATATCTTGACGAATTTGTTTTATCAATTGAATTGATAAAGCATGTTATGATGACATTGAATTGTTCATTCATGAATCTTATGACTTCAATAAATTTGTATGTGCATTGTTTGAATTAACAATGCGTGAAATGATATATGTATGACATGATTTAGCCGTATGAAAATGACTAAATGTGATATTTGTGCAAAATATAATAAGTGAAAGTTGTGCACTAAAATGTGGTAGAGAGCAATATATGTATTGCATGTGAATTGTGAAAGAAATTGAGAAATGAGTAAAGAATTTAAGAAATGATGAATGATGATATGTGAAAAGCATGACAAGTGTGTGTCATGAGAAAAGATTTGAAATGATAAATGTGAATTGAAATGTGTGAAACCTTATGTAATATTAATTTCTAGAGTATTGTGTTTGTTGATATTGCCTTCGGGCCATACGCTGAGCGTCAATATTATTACTTTCGGGCCAAATGCTGGGCATCATCATTATATTGCCTTCGGGCCAAACGATGTGTAATACCCCGATTTTTGATGTACTTTGAAATAGTAGTTATGAGAGAGTATGTTGGTGAAATAGGTAAAGAACATATAATAAGAGATAGATGTGTATGAAGGATGTTATATATATATATATTGTATTTGAAATATATGAAAAATATAAATACAATATATAACACATATACATATATCAACATATACACTATATATATGTATACATTGGTGTAGAAAAAGTTAATTTTAAATAATTAATTAATAATAATAATAATGATAATAATAATAATGACAAGAGAAAAAGAAGAAATGAAAGTCAAAAGAAGGACAAATATTTGTGGTGGAAAAATTTTTAGGTGGAAATAATATATATATATATATATAAGATAAGGATGAATTAAAAATGGAGCTTTCTCTCTTTCTTTCTTTCTTCTTTTCTTCCTCTTGGAATGTGGGACTAGAGAGAGAGAGAAGAGTTTGATTTTGTTCATATACACACCAAATTCATAAGAGTCTTAAGAGAATTGAAGGTGGATATTAAAGATTTGGCAAAGAATTCAAGTAAGTGCTCTTTTTTTTTAGTTGATTTTTATAGATTTTGAGTTTATATGTGATATGGTTAGTGAGAGAAAGTGATGATTAATTGAATAATATGATAATGATGAAATATTGAAGTATATATATATGTTGAATTGGTACTTAGATGATGAAAATATGATTATTTGTGAGGATGATAATGAGTAGTTGAAATTGAGGAATAAGGGTGATAAGAAAAAGAGTAAGGGTTTAGTATAAATGAATTATATAATGATTATTATTATGATAGGCTGAAGTTATATAAGTGTTGAATTGATGGGTGAATTATGAATATAAACTAAAATGATGATTAAGGGTGTTGTAGTATTGATTTTGGAATGATTATGTTCATATGGATGAGAGTTCGAAATGCAGAACGTTTGCCTGACACGGCCATATCGTTAGACTTGTCAATGGTGCTGAGTTTAATGTTGATGACACGACTATTAACACGGCCATGTCTTTAGACGTGTCAAAGCTACTGTGAGATTAGATAATTGACACGGTGTAGACCCTTAATTTTTGACCCAATCCGGTCCAATATATTTTATTTAGTCTAAAATGATTTTTGTTGTCTAATTGGTCCAAAATAATTTTTATTAAATAATTTTTGCTTTAGTATCTAATTTTTTTTAATAAAAAATAGAAATAAACAAATAAAAATCGGAGTCGAAAAAATCGACGACGAAAAAATCATCGCGCGGGCCCATGGGCATTTCGCCCGCAGGAAATTCCTGCTGGCGAAATCACTATGCTATTTAGCACGCAGAAATTTTCTGCCTGCGAAATAGCTTACGGGCCCGCTCCTCGCGCGCTGCCGTAGATTTCTGCGGCAGAATTTTTTTCGGCAGCGCAAATTTTTCGACGTAAATTTTTCGAAACCTAATCCAATTAGGTTTTGGTTTCTTTTTTTATTATTAATATTACTTACCTTAACTAATTAGGAATAAACAACCTTAAACCACTATAAATAATGACCAAAGACAATTAAAAAAGAGGAGGCAAAAATCCAAGAGTAGTTTGGAAAATTTGATACCAAATCAAGGAAGGAAAAGAAGAAATTCAATTCAACTCTTTTCTGCAACAGAAGCAGCGTGATTTAGAGGATTCAAAGGCAAAAAAGGCTTGTCTTTGGAGCTAGTTCATCCAAGAAGAATTGTTTTTGGAGAAATCATCAAAAGAAGGTATGTGTTAATTAATTTTCTTTAATTGTTTTTTTTACATAGTAGCAAATATATGAAATCAAAATAAAAAACCTTTGAACTTTAATTTAGTTTTTCTAAAGCCAAAAAAAGAACCTTATTTCGTTGGTTTATCTTCCAAAAGGCTTAAAATTGTTATTTTTTCTTCTTAAAAATCTTAAAACTCTAATTGAACATATTCTTCAACAAAACCAAAATCAAATTCTGTTTCTTTCAAAACTTTAAACTTGGTACTTTTTCCTTTAAAAAGTCTTCTAAAACATCTTTTCTAGTTATAAAAACTTTAATTCACTTGTTTAAATTCATAAAATTCTATAAAATATTAAATTGTTTTTCAAACCCTAAGATTAAAATTCACCACCCGTGAACCTACTTCTAAGTCCTAAAATCCAAAATTCAAAATAATGAACACTAACCCTTTTAAAATATTAAACCCTAATTTTTATGAACCCTAATTCTTTTAAAACATTAAAAAACATAAAAACATAAAAATCTAAATTTTACACAGTAGCTTAGGAACCCAATAACCAAAAATCACAAATTAAAGTATTTTAAAGTGTCTAAAACCCTAGTTTCATGATTTCACCATTCAAATATTAATTTAGTTAATCAAAAAGTCTTACCAACCCTTTAAAATATAAAACCCTAATTTATTTTAATTCTATAAAAATTCACAGTAGCCATAATTGGACTTTTATTTGCTTTATTCAATTCCATACTTGATTATGCTTTGATTTATGTAATTTCAATACTTGATTTATTTAATTTATCATGGATGGATGTTTATTTTATATTTTGATTAATAGCTTTGATGAATGATTTATTTATGATGAATGATTATTTACTTTTATCAATTAATTTAGATTTCCAAAAGTTGTAAGAGGTATGTTTCCACTTGGTGGGTACCTCATTAGTTAAACATCATGTAATTTAATTTGCTTTTCTATTTTAGAACCTATGTAAAGGGCATGTTTCTACCTTTTGGTGGGTGTCCTATTTAGGCATGTGATGTAAGGACATGTTTCCATCCTTGGATAGGTGTCCATTTATTTACTTTATTTGGACATTGCTTTGATTTTAATATATTGATGCTTTCTTTTAATTATTGTGTGTAATATGGATAATATTGTTATATTTAAGAATTTTATAATATTAAGACCTGTAAAGGAGGCTGGTTCCAATGAACCGGGCGTTGTGGGGGTGCTGGGTCATTTCTCACCTTCCCCACACGTACCCAACTTTCCGAACCCATTAAGGGGTTGGGGATTCCTTAGGAATCGAGTCATCCACCCCTTTCTTTTTTCCGGCCTGTCCGGGTGGTGACTCCATTTTCTTCGGACTTAGGTCCGTGTTCTCTAAGGCCCCGAGCCTAAACAGTGCCGAAGTCGCAAGAACCATTCCACAGGGAGTGGGGGCGAAAATCCCCACTCACACATGGCCATGAACACGCCCGTGTTGTTGGGCATGTTAAAGTTTCTGTGAGGCAGAATGAATGACACGGGCAGTGACACACCCATGTCATTGGGCGTGTCAATGTTTCTGTATGAATGAGTTAATGATACGGTCATCAACACGCTCGTGTTGTTGGCCGTTTCACTTGAGAGTAACTCTTTTTGTTATTTTTCATTTGTAATTCCTATTTAAATGATTTAAATGTTAAGAATGCCTTAGAATGTGATACTAAATGGTTGTTTATGATCACATTTGGTATAGGCATTGAGAGAGAGTAGTTTGCCCAACCTTAGTGTTGAAGGGCAACTTGGAAGAAAATGTTAGAGGAAGTTTTAAAGCTTATTTTGGAGTGTTTCATAAGGTAAGTACAAACTTTAAATAATTGCTTATATTTACAAGACATTGGGACTTAACACATTTGGTTGAAAAATGTGTTAAGTTACTACATTGTTGGTGCATGAGTAATATGTTGTGATTTGTAACAAATGCATTATATGTAATGTGAACTATGTGCAAAATATGATAATGACCCAAAACGTATGGATATTGCAAATTGTTATGTGTACATTAATGATGGTATGTAAAGACATTGCTGATAAATATATTGATATAAATGAGATAATTCGGGCATTATGCCTAGCTAGAGCTTGAGAAAATGAGAAAGATATTGATAATGGAATTATGAAAGAATTGTGTGCCTAGTATGTTATTCAATCTTCAAAGTTCTGGGTTTGGCGGCATGCCTATGATTTGCCTATCGGCTAGACGGTGGGCATCACTGTGAAAATATTTTTGAGGTGAAGTGATCGAGTCGTAAGCTTCAAAAATAAATCCTTAAAGCTAGGCTGGGTGAAATGACCGGGTCATAAACTCAGTCCTAGTTGGATTATTACATTGATATATTGCCTACGGGGCTAGACACATGGTATCATTATAGACCAAAACATTAACTCTGGAATTTGAATAGCATATTAGATCCTTTTAGGCTCATGCTTGTGTTTGCTTCTATGTGAATTATGAATTGTGGAATAATTGAGCAATATAATAAGATATAATGTTATGAGATATATGGTGGTGATAATGGAATGATATGATCAATACATAAGCAAATTACTGAAAAGAAATGTGGCTTAAGAAATATGCTAAATGATGAATGAATTGTTGAAAGCCTTGAGCAGAGCTAAGTCTTGATATTGAAAATGAGATTATAGAAATATAATGTGATGTGTAATATGTATATAGATGTGGAAATTGTGTGTATGGTTTCATGAATATTATAATGTTAAAGATATATATAAATTATAAAATTACTGAAAGATGCGAAAAGTGCATTGAAATTAGAAAACATGATAAGAATATGATGATAAATGATGTTAGTATATGAGTATAATTTTCTGTAATATATGTATATAATATTTATTTATACTACTAAGCTTTCGAGCTTAGCACGGCTGTGTAAATCGCTCAGATGAGTAGATGGTTGATCTGAGAGTTAAACTTTTAGGCCACGAGAAGAGTAAGGGTATTTCGAGACCAACTAGAAGGTGGTGCATACATGTAAAATTTTATTATGCTATATTTTGATAAAAATATATATGTACATAAGTGAATTTCGAAAAAAGCAATGTAATTTATATATATGTAATATAATCAAAAGTATAATAGTTTTGTAAATGTTCTTTAATTAAAATGTATCATTCTTATGGAACTAAGGTAAGGGATTTAAACAATAATGAAACGTGGCATCCTTATATTTTATATACGTATTGTATGTATACAGTATGTATATAGGGTATATGTATAATACTTATATAAAGTATATGGGTGTTACACTTATTTTGGTATCAGAGCTTAGGTTTGCGATTCTCAGCCTAAGAAGATTTTAAAAAAAAAGATGAAACTTGTGATACATGCATATGCATTAACATCTAGGTTGGTCTCGGATGTGGCATTATGTGATTTGTGATGTGATATATTTGAATTAATGAGTTGGATGATAGTGTGTGAATGAGGCTTTAAATGAAAGTAAAGTTAGAGAAAGAAATGATATGGTAAAAAAATTGTATAAGTTTAATTGATAAATTAAAGAATTGGAGTTTACTTAAGTAAAACTAATTTCAAAATTATTCATTATTGAAATGTGTTTGTGAAATAGGTTATAAGAGAATGAATATGAGAATAATGTTGAAAATGAGTTTAAAAAAATCATCAAGATTTAAATAAGTACCTTTTTTTTTTCTAAAGATTGGTTCTCTTTCTAATAAAGACTATGTTTGGATTGTTAGAGAGAGAAAATATTGTTTGTTTGTTAAAATGGGTAGATATGATATTAAAATAAAGAGAGTATGGGGGAATGTTGGGTTGGTTGATTGATATGGACAAAGTGTGAAAATTTAGGGTTTGGTTATGTAAAGTTAAGGTTTTTAAAAATAGATAATGCTGGTTAATGTGAGGAGATATATTAGTGTCGCTTTAATATAAATATTGTGATTTTAATGTTAGAAATGTGATATGCTTGAGTGTTGTTAAAGCTCATGTTAATGGTGGTAATATGTGAAATTTTGGATTTTTGAAATGGGCTTTCATAATTGTGAAAATGATGTATTTTGATGTTATATTACTATATAAATAATGTTTTTAAAGTTAAAGATATATAAAAAAAAATGAGATTAGTAGATTGAAGTTTAAGTAAAGTAATAAGTTGAGGGTTTAGAGTAGTAAGAGAATTTAATGAGGATTACTTAGATACTGATAGTTTAATGTATATTAAGCATATGAGCTATTTTGAATGAATAATATTGCTTATGAAAGTACTATGTAATGTGTAATGTGGTTGATAATTTAAAATTTGTTATGAAATAAAGGGAAATGATTAAGCAAGTGAAAATTAGTTTCTTTAGGTAATTGGATTGGAAATGATGAAAATAGATATGAAGGATATGATAAATGCATAATATATATATATATAATAAGAAAATTATTTAAAAGAAGGGCAGTTAAAAAATATTAATTATGTTGTGGTTGGAGTGTATATATATGTTGAGTTGATGAATAAACTAAGTCATGTCAAAAGAATGAGAAATTATAAGGTTCTCTGAAATGTGATAAATGTTATATTTGTATAGATTGTATGTAAAAGAGGAATTGAGTGTAATTGTATGATAATGTGTATACATGTATATGATATGTGAGATGAATTTTTCAATATGAACGCAATTGTGATATGTAAGAAAATGTGGAAAGTAAGTCACATTATGAATGTGACTTGCGAATGTGTATGTGGAAGATTAAAAAAAAGTTATTGTGTGTTTGTTACCTTATATTATTACTTATCCAGTGATATTGAGAATGATATTGCATGTATTAGTATGTATTAGTAGACCTAAGAGAGATTAGGTCTTGACCTGGGCATAGCTAGGCTATGTGATGAAATTGAGATTGAGAATGGACTTAAGCAACACTGGACAGTGAAATTGATATTGTAATAATGAACTTAATGATTATATAGTGTTTTGGGCCAAAGTATATGTGTGTGGAAATGTTCTATGTATATGTGTATAATAAGAGATTATAAGGAAAAAGAGAATTATAATGAAGAAAATATGGAAGTGAAAAAAAAAGAAATGAATGAAAATTTTTGTAAGAGATAGATTAGAAATGAAGTAATAAATGGAAATTGTGTAAAATTTTGCATATGAACAAATGTATATATGTAAGAGATGTTAATGATAATATTGTTGAGACATGAGTTAGGCTAATAATGATTATTTGATCAAGAGTAAATTGTTTTAAAATAGAGTTGAAATGTGTTAACTCTTTGTGTAGCAAAAGTTTAGAGAATGAATATGTGATCTTTGAGATACGAACTTAGCATTGTGATTGAAAATGTTTGATGAAGAATGATAGAGGGGCAATATTGATTTATAAGTCACAGACGTGACCATTAATATGTCATGGCCGTATGATTTGTTTAGTATATTAGTCGATTAGTTTTGTTATCCACGGGCATGGGCCTGAGATGACATGATCATAAGACAGTTTTAGTGAGATTGATAGTTATGCTTCAAGAAACGTGGTCAAGATTTATGGTTTGTATAGTTGTATCTTATAATTTTATGCTAAAAATTTGTTTATAATTATAGAAAGTATGGAAAGATAAGAGAATTGTGAAAATGTAACGAGTTATGGATAATGTGATAGAAAAGTGATTATGTAAATATAGTAATGGTATGAAAATGTGAGGAGATGATAAATGGGAAAAATTACAAAATGTGATTGAGAGTTATATTGAATATGTTCAAAATGGTATAATGTAAATAAGTTGATTGAAATGATGTTTAAGTGAATGAACTATGGGTAGTGAATATGGTATGAGATAATCATGAGAATTATGTGAAAATTGTATTGAGATAATAGAAAACAAATTATATGAATATTAAAAATTAATTTGAAGTGATTTGTTAAAAATAATCATTAATTTCAGAAAGTTGAAATGATGGATCCGAAGAGACCAGAATTCAAATATAAGTTTGACTTAATAGAGTTAGGTCATATATTGAAATATAAGGATAAGTTTAAATAAGTTAATTGTTAGCTTGAATCAAATAAGGTTGCGACGTTGGTATATTGTGATAGTTAGATCAATTGATCTAGATTTCGCTAAGGTTGTGAATCATTATTGAGATTTAATATGTATAGTTGTATTAAGAGTGTGAGAGATATGTGATAATGTATATGATGTAATATTCTGATATGTGTATGGACATGAAATGAGTTAAGGTATATCAGTTGTAAATGATTATAAAAGGAAAAAGGTTGATTATCAGTAAAGTAAGTTTAAAGGCATTGTATTAATGTTAATGCTAAGTAAAGAACATGTTAAAAAAATAAATTAAGTGTATCAAAAATAAGAAAATTGTTATCAATTAAGGGTTGACAAGTGTCTATTTGTAAATGTAAGAAAGAGATAGATAAATAATGATACAATTCTGAAAATGACTGTGGTGACGGGATAGTCAATGTTGAGATATAATTCAATGATCCTTAAATTTAAGGTTAAGAGAGTATATTTATAAATGATGAAGTGATAAAATATCTTGAGCATAATAGATGGGTGAGGCATATATACTAATAAGATGAACTAATTCTTGTCTAATGATAATTTGATTGGTAATATAATGAGTTATGATGATTGCTTTGTTTAGAAAATAATAATAATATATATATATAGTGATGAGTTATGAAATTGAGAGAAAATAATTGACCCTAAGGGGGAGAGTAGAGGTTATGTGATTTGATGATATAATAATTTGATAATATGATTAACTTCATATGAAAATTTAAGATGGTATTTTTCTAAGAATGGATTATTACGTACTGGATAATTTCGAGGACGAAATTATTTAAGGGGGAGAGAATTGTAATACCCCGATTTTTGATGTACTTTAAAATAATAGTTATGAGAGAGTATGTTGGTGAAATAGGTAAAAAAAATATAATAAGAGATAGATGTGTATGAAGGATGTTATATATATATATATTTTATTTGAAATATATGGAAAATATAAATACAATATATAAGACATACATATATCAACATATACACCATATATACATGATGTATACATTGGTGTAGGAAAAGTTAATTTTAAATAATTAATTAATAATAATAATAATGATAATAATGACAAGAAAAAAAGAAGAAATGAAAGTCAAAAGAAGGACAAATATTTGTGGTGGGAAAATTTTTAGGTGGAAATAATTATATTATATATATATATAAGATAAGGATGAATTAAAAAGGGAGCTTTCTCTCTTTCTTTCTTTCTTCTTCTTCTTCCTCTTGGAATGTGGGACTAGAGAGAGAGAGAGAGAGAGAAGAGTTTGATTGTATTCATATACACATCAAATTCATAAGAGTCTTAAGAGAATTGAAGGTGGATATTGAAGATTTGGCAAAGAATTCAAGTGCTCTTTTCTTTGAGTTGATTTTTATAGATTTTGAGTTTATATGTGATATGGTTACTGAGAGAAAGTGATGGTTAATTGAATAATATGATGATGATGAAATATTGAAGTGTATATGTTGAATTGGTACTTAGATGATGAAAATATTATTATTTGTGAGGATGATGATGAGTAGTTGAAATTAAGGAATAAGGGTGATAAGAAAAAGAGTAAGGATTTAGTATCAATGAATTATATAACGATTATTATTATGATATGTTGAAGTTATATAAGTATTGAATTGATGGGTGAATTATAAATATAAACTAAAATGATGATTAAGGATGTTGTAGTATTGATTTTGGAATGATTGTGTTCATATGGATGAGAGTTCGAAATGCAGAACATTTCCCTGACACTGCCATGTCGTTGGGCGTGTCAATGGTGCTGAGTTTAATGTTGATGACACGACCATTAACACAGCCATGTCTTTGGACGTGTCATAGCTACTGTGAGATTAGATAACTGACACGACTATGAACATGCCCGTATTGTTGGACGTGTCAAAGTTTTTGTGAGGTAGAATAAATGACACGGGCAGCGACACGCCCATGTCATTGGGCGTGTCAATGATTCTATATGAATGAGTTAATAACACGGTCATCAACACGCCCATGTTGTTGGGCGTGTCACTTGAGAGTAATTCTTTTTGTTGTTTTTCATTTGTAATTACTATTTAAATGATTTAAATGTTAAGAATGTCTTAGAATGTGATAATAAATGGTTATTTATGATCACATTTGGTATAGGCATTGAGAGAGAGTAGTTTTCCCAAACTTAGTGTTGAATGTCAACTTGGAAGATAAGGTTATGGGAAGTTTTAAAGCTTATTTTGGAGTGTTTCATAAGGTAAGTACAAACTTTGAATAATTCCTTATATTTACATGACATTGGGACTTAACACATTTGGTTAGAAAATGTGTTAAGTTACTTATTACATTGTCAGTGCATGAGTAATATGATATGATTTATATGATGTCATAAATGCATTATATGTAATGTGAACTATGTGCAAAATATGATAATGACCCAAAACATATGGATATTGCAAATTGTTATGTGTATATTAATAATGGAATGTAAAGACATTGTTGATGACTATATTGATATAAATGAGATAATTGGGGCATTATGCCTAGTTAGAGTGTAACACCCATATACCCCGTATACGTACACAGCATGCTATTACAATCGTAATATACATATACTGAATATAGAAATGCCACGGTTTACTAACCAAACGACTCATTTCTTTTACAATAATATGAACCAATTTAAAACATTTGAATTATATTATGAAACACAGAAGAGAAAAGGTTTATTTAAAACGCAGCGGAAAATATTACAAATATTTCCAAACACATAAACATCAAAACTCAAATTTTACAAAACATAAAATATATACATGTCTGGCAGTATGTCTTTGATCTTTAAGCTCCACTATCAACTCCTCAAGATCTAGACTCTACTCGGCCTAGAGTAACTCTCCGGTTCTTCCCTGTTACCTGCGCGATAAATCATAATCGCGCTAAGCCAACGGCTTAGTGGTACAAACTACAATAATATTAAACTATAATGAAATGCAAATGTCATACTTTCAAACATATAAACAATTCTCAAGAATCTCATTATTTACTTATTTCATCATTCATAAATCACATTGAAAACAAAGACAAACATGGGCCCAAAGACACTAATATGCCATTCAACTTTCAGAGTTAATGTTTTGGTTCAATTATCACATTTATCATTATCATTATCCCAACTAGGCTTCAAGGATTTAGGTTCAACCAAGCTTCAAGGGGAACAAAGCATGCTAAGTATCAACCCAACTTGGCTTCAAGAACCAAACCCAACCTAGCTTCAAGGGTTGTAACATCTCAATTAGGCTTCAAGGACTAGACCCAACCAAGCTTCAAGGGGAGTTAAGCAAGCTAAACTTCAACCCAACTTGGCTTCAAGGATCAAGCCCAACCCAACTTCAAGAGATTGTTACTATACGCATGCCACCAACAACAAAACTCTAAAAATGGAATGACACATTAGACACACAATTCCTTCATGATTTCATTATCAATTCATTCTCATTTACTCATCATCACTTAGGCAACCATGCCTCAATCATCTCATCAATAGAGTATACATAATTAATTTCATTGAATGTCATCATCTAGGCAAACATGCCCCACTTATTTCATTTGAATCATCATAACCAATCACATTGGCTTCACATCTTATTATATCTCAATTCACATTATACCAATCATAACATTCATCAAATATATTAACAATGTAATCAATTACTTAACATATGTACAATCAAATATGTTAAGTATCAAAATCATGTAAATGCATGCAACCATGTAGTTTGTACTTACCTCCAAAAGCAACTCACATAAAACACTAAACTCTTCTTTCAAGAATCCTTCAAAACGTGGATTAGGGCAACTCAAACTCTTCACAACCTAATCCAAAAAGGAATAATACAAATGAGATAATAAGACTAAGGTCTAACTAGGGCAAACTCTACACATGACGCTCAACAACACGGGCGTGTCCCTGACCGTGCCTTAAACTCACAACACAGAAGCTTTGACATGCTCAGAACCACGGGCGTCTCACTGAACGTGTAATACATTCTGTCTCCCAGAAACATTGACACGTCCAACAACATGGGCGTGTTCAAGGCCGTGTCAATCCTTTACCAACATAGTAGCTATGACACGCTCAGTGACATGGGCGTGTCACTGGACGTGTAAATGCTACTGCAACACAGAACCATCGACACGCCTAAAGACCTGGCCGTGCTCATGGGCGTGTCAGGCTAAAAATACAGATTCCGGCAACAACAACCTCACATCCAACAATCCTCTTACTTCCACCATTCCCCACTTCAACCAAACTTCACTAAACACACCCAAAAACCATAACAAACTTGCAAAAACAAAAAAACAACTCTAAACATACCTCAAACACAAATCATAATCATCATCACAAACCCAAAACACAACCACAACACTATCTCTTTTAACAACTTACTCTTTCTTTCAATCCATTCCCAAAATCCAAAATCAATTGAACCAAACACTCTTAAACACACCACAATCAAACAAACACATATCAACCCCAACCTCACTCACAACTTCAAAGAAAATCAAAGAATCAAATAGAGAACTTACCAAGGATGAAGAAACTCTTAAATGTCCAACTTGATCACTTAAAAACTTCCTTCAATCTTGAGTATGAAAGATCAAATCTCTCTCTTGCTCTCTTGCTAGGGAGTGTCGGCCAAAACAAAGAAAAGGAAAGGAAAGGAAATGAAGGCACACGCAGAAGGAAGAAAGAAAGAAAGAAGAAAGGAAAGAAAATAAAGTCAAACACTCAACCTTCTCTTTCCTCAAAACCCTCTCCTCCAAGCATTTAATATTAAAATACTCTAAATATCTCCATCCACTTCCACTCACTCAAATCCCACTTAATTAACTTAATTAATCTAAAATCATTAACTAATCATCTTTGACTTCCACTAACTTCTTTGACTTGACTTGTGTATATGTTGTATATATTTTCATATACACAACATATACACTCTCTCTATAATTCTTTTCTCTTTCCAAAAAATCATATACATTCAATCCAAATAAAACAACATTTATATAAAAACTTCTAGGGCACATTTTGGGATATTAAAGCAATCTGGTGAGTGGAGTAGCTATTAAAGAAAAACCTTTCACAAACCGTCGGTAATAGCCTGCCAAACCCAGAAAACTTCTAACTTCAGTTACAGACTTTGGTGGACTCCAATTCAAAATAGCTTCAACTTTACTTGGATCGACTCTTATACCATCTGCTGAAATTATATGACCCAGAAAAGTAACTTGGTCAAGCCAAAATTCACACTTCGACAGCTTAGCATACAACTGCTTCTCTCTCAAGATCTGTAATACAATCCGTAAATGCTTGTCATGCTCCTCTTTATTACGTGAATGCACCAAAATATCATCAATGAAAACCACCACAAACTGATCTAGATAGGGCCTAAACACCCTATTCATCAAATCCATGAAAGCTGCAGGTGCATTTGTCAACCCAAAAGGCATCACCAAGAACTCATAATGCCCATATCTTGTGCGGAAGGCTGTCTTAGGAACATCTTCAGCTCTAACCCTCAACTGATGGTACCCTGATCTTAAATCAATCTTGGAAAATACTGCTGCCCCCTTCAGTTGATCAAAGAGATCATCAATTCTAGGCAAAGGATACTTATTCTTGATAGTCACTTTGTTCAATTGCCTATAATCGATGCACAATCTCATAGTACCATCCTTCTTTTTCACAAACAAAACAGGGGCTCCCCATGGAGAAACACTAGGGCGAATAAACCCTTTATCCAATAACTCCTGTAACTGCACCTTCAACTCTCTCAGTTCAGCAGGTGCCATTTGATAAGGAGTGATAGAGATGGGAGTGGTACCAGGCAACAAATCGATACCAAACTCAACCTCTCTCTCAGGGGGTAACCCTGGCAACTCCTCAGGAAACACATCTAGAAAATCTGCAACTGTGGGTATACTTATCATAATGTCTTACTGGCACCTGAGGCTGTGGTGGTGGTGGCTGCACTGGAGATGGCCTCAATAGTTCTATCACATGCCTTAACCAACCCGGTGGAGCCTCCTCTGCAGCTGATCTCTCTGGCACAGAAACAGGTGCCTCACTAACTCTATCAACTCTAACTCCATCTCTACTCTCTCCTGGAGCTACACTCTCAGCACTTCCTTCTACAGTCTGACGTGAATGGGACTCCATTACTACCTATATCTGCAAACACAGCAGAATATTCCTCATTAAAGATCAAAGACTGTCATACCAAAACATGTATTTTACCCAAAAACCCACTTTTAAAATCAAAATATTCTTTACAATTAACCTAGGTTGAGAATCTCAAACCTAGGCTCTGATACCAAAATAATTGTAACACCCCTATACCCCGTATACGTACACAGCATGATATTACGATCGTAATATACGTATACTGAATTTAGAAATGCCACAGTTTACTAACCAAACGACTCATTTCTTTTACAATAATATGAACCAATTTAAAACATTTGAATTATATTATGAAACACAAAAGAGAAAAGGTTTATTTAAAACGCAGCGAAAAATATTACAAATATTTCCAAATACATAAACATCAAAACTCAAATTTTACAAAACATAAAATATATACATGTCTGGCAGTATGTCTTTGATCTTTAAGCTCCACTATCAACTCCTCAAGATATAGACTCTACTCGGCCTAGAGGAACTCTCTGTTTCTTTCCTGTTACCTGCGCGATAAATCATAATCGAGCTAAGCCAACGGCTTAGTGGTACAAACTACAATAATATTAAACTATAATGAAATGCAAATGTCATACTTTCAAACATATAAACAATTCTCAAGAATCTCATTATTTACTTATTTCATCATTCACAAATCACATTGAAAACAAAGACAAACATGGGCCCAAAGACACTAATATGCCATTCAACTTTTAGAGTTAATGTTTTGGTTCAATTATCACATTTATCATTATTATTATCCCAACTAGGCTTCAAGGATTTAGGTTCAACCAAGCTTCAAGGGGAACAAAGCATGCTAAGTATCAACCCAACTTGGCTTCAAGAACCAAACCCAACCTAGCTTCAAGGGTTGTAACATCTCAATTAGGCTTCAAGGACTAGACCCAACCAAGCTTCAAGGGGAGTTAAGCAAGCTAAACTTCAACCCAACTTGGCTTCAAGGATCAAGACCAACCCAACTTCAAGAGATTGTTACTATACGCATGCCACCAACAACAAAACTCTAAAAATGGAATGACACATTAGACACACAATTCCTTCATGATTTCATTATCAATTCATTCTCATTTACTCATCATCACTTAGGCAACCATGCCTCAATCATCTCATCAATAGAGTATACATAATTAATTTCATTGAATGTCATCATCTAGGCAAACATGCCCCACTTATTTCATTTGAATCATCATAACCAATCACATTGGCTTCACATCTTATTATATCTCAATTCACATTATACCAATCATAACATTCATCAAATATATTAACAATGTAATCAATTACTTAACATATGTACAATCAAATATGTTAAGTATCAAAATCATGTAAATGCATGCAACCATGTAGTTTGTACTTACCTCCAAAAGCAACTCACATAAAACACTAAACTCTTCTTTCAAGAATCCTTCAAAACGTGGATTAGGGCAACTCAAACTCTTCACAACCTAATCCAAAAAGGAATAATACAAATGAGATAATAAGACTAAGGTCTAACTAGGGCAAACTTTACACATGACACGCTCAACAACACGGGCGTGTCCTTGACCGTGCCCTAAACTCACAACACAGAAGCTTTGACATGCTCAGAACCACGGGCGTGTCACTGAACATGTAATACATTCTGTCTCCCAGAAACATTGACACGTCCAACAACATGGGCGTGTTCAAGGCCGTGTCAATCCTTTACCAACACAGTAGCTAT
Source organism: Garcia nutans (assembly GCA_947685225.1). NCBI lineage: Eukaryota > Viridiplantae > Streptophyta > Magnoliopsida > Malpighiales > Euphorbiaceae > Garcia > Garcia nutans. Next base: position 3,972,875 of record CANTUV010000003.1, on the reverse strand, counting down.
GACACGCTCAGTGACATGGACGTGTCACTGGACGTGTAAATGCTACTGCAACACAGAACCATCGACACGCCCAAAGACCTGGCCGTGCTCATGGGCGTGTCAGGCTAAAAATACAGATTCCGGCAACAACAACCTCACATCCAACAATCCTCTTACTTCCACCATTCCCCACTTTAACCAAACTTCACTAAACACACCCAAAAACCATAACAAACTTGCAAAAACACAAAAACAACTCTAAACATACCTCAAACACAAATCATAATCATCATCACAAACCTAAAACACAACCACAACACTATCTCTTTTAACAACTTACTCTTTCCTTCAATCCATTCCTAAAATCCAAAATCAATTGAACCAAACACTCTTAAACACACCACAATCAAACAAACACATATCAACCCCAACCTCACTCACAACTTCAAAGAAAATCAAAGAATCAAATAGAGAACTTACCAAGGATGAAGAAACTCTTAAATGTCCAACTTGATCACTTCCTTCAATCTTGAGTATGAAAGATCAAATCTTTCTCTTGCTCTCTTGCTAGGGAGTGTCGGCCAAAACAAAGAAAAGAAAAGGAAAGGAAATGAAGGCACACGCAGAAGGAAGAAAGAAAGAAAGAAGAAAGGAAAGAAAATAAAGTCAAACACTCAACCTTCTCTTTCCTCAAAACCCTCTCTTCTAAGCATTTAATATTAAAATACTCTAAATATCTCCATCCACTTCCACTCACTCAAATCCCACTTAATTAACTTAATTAATCTAAAATCATTAACTAATCATCTTTGACTTCCACTAACTTCTTTGACTTGACTTGTGTATATGTTATATATATTTTCATATACACAACATATACACTCTCTCTATAATTCTTTTCTCTTTCCAAAAAATCATATACATTTAATCCAAATAAAACAACATTTATATAAAAACTTCTAGGGCACATTTTGGGATATTAAAGCAATCTGGTGAGTGGAGTAGCTATTAAAGAAAAACCTTTCACAAACCGTCGGTAATAGCCTGCCAAACCCAGAAGGATGCATATGACTGGTGGAAAACAGTGCCTCACGCTATGGATGATCCACCTACCTTGTCTTATGCTGACTTTCTCAGAGAGTTTGAGCTGAAGTATACTCCTAGGGAGTATAAAGATGTTAAAAAGATGGAGTTTCTGAGTTTGAAACAAGACCACAGGACAGTAACAGAGTATGAGGTCGAGTTCATCAGATTGAGTCTTTATGCTGGAGGTATTATATCTGATGAGATTGACAGATGCAGAAGGTTTGAGGAGGGATTGAGGCCCTCTATTTTGTGTCTTGTGGCTGGTTCCAGATACCAGGATTTCTCCCAGCTTGTTGCTGCAGCTAGGAGTGTAGAGAGAGCCCAGGGCATTGCAGCATCTGCTTCTGAGGAGGAGACTAGAGTGAGAAGGCCCCAGTTTGAGGCAGGGTCTTCATCTGTGAAGAGAGGTAGAGGCAGCTTTGTTCCTAGGACCAGCAGGAGTCAGAGGCCAGTTGGTAGGTCAGTGCAGTTTCAAAGACAGAGATCGAGACCTACGGTTTCAGTGACGAGTGCTCCGACTCCAACGGTTCAGAGGTTCACTCCACCTATATGTGCTCAGTGTGGGGGGTCACATAGAGGCGTTTGTTGGATGAGTAGGGGACCAGCTATGTGCTTCAGATGCGGATCCCCTGATCATTTCATTAGAGAATGTCCTGAGGTACAGGAGCAGAGGTCGGTGGATACTGCAGCTTCACGACCTAGTATTAGCAGAGGAGGTAGAGGAGGCAGAAGTTTTAATAGAGGGGGTCGATCTGGGTTCAGTCAGAGAAGAGGCTCTTCATCTATGGACAGTAGACCAGATGAGGCTGGACCTTCCCAAAGAGTTTATGTGATGCAAAGGCAGCCAGATGCTTCAGCTGTTATTGCTGGTACATTTTCTTTATTTGGCATTTCAGTACTTGCTTTAATTGATCCAGGATCTACTCATTCATACATAAGTGCATCCATTTTGCCTGTGACTGATTTGCATTCTGAGTCCCTAGGATTTGATGTCTTGGTGACAAATCCTTTAGGGCATAGTGTGGTTGTTAGTAAGGTACACCGAGATAGTGCGGTTGTGGTGCAAGGTGAAGAGTTTCCTGGTGATTTGATTGAGATGCCATTTAAAGAGTATGATTTGATTTTGGGCATGGACTGGTTGTCTAGACATGAAGCTGTGGTAGATTGTAAGAAGAAGTGTGTTACTTTGAGAACTAGTGATGATAGAATTGTGATGGTATCTAGCGAGCAGAGACAACTTGCATCCTTGTTGATTTCAGCTGTTTCAGCTAGGAAGCTGATTAGAAAAGGGTGTGATGCCTATCTCGCTCATGTTTTGGATACCAGGGTAGAGGGTTCTCAGTTTGATAGCATTCCCGCAGTAGTTGAGTTTCCAGATGTATTTCCAGAGGAGTTGCCAGGATTGCCTCCTGAGAGAGAGGTGGAGTTTGGTATTGATTTGTTGCCAGGTACCACTCCTATCTCTATTACTCCTTATAGAATGGCACCTGTTGAATTGAGAGAGTTGAAGGTGCAGTTGCAAGAGTTGCTGGATAAAGGATTCATTCGCCCTAGTGTTTCGCCATGGGGAGCTCCTGTTTTGTTTGTGAAGAAGAAGGATGGTACTATGAGATTGTGTATCGATTATAGGCAATTGAATAAAGTGACTATCAAGAATAAATATCCTTTGCCTAGAATTGATGATCTCTTTGATCAATTGAAGGGAGCAGCAGTATTTTCCAAGATTGATTTGAGATCAGGGTACCATCAGTTGCGGGTCAGAGCTGAGGATGTGCCCAAGACAGCTTTTCGAACCAGGTATGGGCATTATGAGTTTCTAGTGATGCCTTTTGGGTTGACGAATGCACCTGCAGCTTTCATGGATTTGATGAATAGGGTGTTTAGGCCCTATATGGATCAGTTTGTGGTAGTCTTCATTGATGATATTTTGGTGTATTCTCGTAATGAAGAAGAGCATGACAAGCATCTGCGGATTGTATTGCAAATCTTGAGAGAGAAGCAATTGTATGCTAAGCTGTCAAAATGTGAGTTCTGGCTAGATCAAGTAACTTTCCTCGGTCATATAGTTTCAGCAGATGGCATTAGAGTTGATCCGAGTAAAGTTGAAGCTATTATGAATTGGAGTCCACCAATGTCTGTGACTGAAGTTAGAAGTTTTCTGGGTTTGGCAGGCTATTATCGACACTTTGTGAAAGGATTTTCTTTGATAGCTACTCCACTTACCAGATTACTTCGAAAAGGAGTTAGATTTGTGTGGACTGATCCGTGTCAAGCTAGTTTTGAGCAGTTGAAAGAGATGTTAACTCAAGCACCTGTTCTCACTTTACCTATGGAAGATAAACCATATGTGATCTACAGTGATGCTTCACATAGTGGTTTGGGTTGTGTTTTGATGCAAGAGGGTAAAGTGATAGCTTATGCTTCTCGACAGTTGAAGCCACATGAGCTAAACTATCCAACCCATGACTTGGAGTTAGCAGCCATTGTGTTTGCATTGAAGATTTGGCGACATTACTTGTATGGAGAGAAATGTTTTATTTACACTGATCACAAAAGTTTGAAATATCTGGGGGTTCAGAAAGAGCTTAATCTTCGACAGAGACGGTGGTTGGAATTGATTAAAGACTACGATTGTTTGATTGATTATCATCCAGGTAAAGCAAATGTTGTTGCTGATGCCATGAGTCGGAAGTCTTTAGCAGGTTTGACTGCTTATTCGCTCTCGTTGCTTGTTGAGTTGAGAGCGTTGCATGCTAGCTTTATATCTTGTGATGATGGTGCATTGTTGGCACAATTGCAGCTGAGACCAGTGTTGTTAGATCAGATTAAAGAGGCTCAATTGATTGATGAGAAAATTCAGAAGATTGTTTCAGATTGCCAAAAAGGGGAGAGCCGAGATTTTCTTGTGAAAGGTGATGGGAGCTTATGGTTTAAGAATAGACGGTGTGTGCCGGATGATATTAGTTTGAGAAGGATTATTTTAGAAGAAGCACATCAATCAGTTTTTGCTATGCATCCGGGCAGTACGAAGATGTATCATGATTTGAGACAGCATTACTGGTGGTCTGGTATGAAGAGAGACATTGCTGAGTTTGTATCCAAATGTCTCACATGTCAGAGGGTTAAAGCAGAGCATCAGGTCCCAACAGGGTTGCTTCAACCTTTATCAGTGCCTGAGTGGAAATGGGAAAGAGTGACTATGGACTTTGTGTCTGGTTTACCATTGACACAGAGAAAACATGATGCCATTTGGGTGATTGTTGATAGGTTGACTAAGACAGCTCATTTTCTTCCGGTTCGGATGGATTATCCACTTGAAAAATTGGCTGAATTGTATATCCATGAGATTGTGAAATTGCATGGAGTCCCAACTTCTTTAGTGTCTGATCGAGATCCGAGGTCACATCGAGGTTTTGGAAGAGTTTGCATGGTGCTTTGGGTTCCCGATTACACTTTAGCACTGCTTTCCATCCGCAGACAGATGGGCAGTCAGAGAGAGTGATACAAATCATCGAGGATATGTTGAGAAGCTGTGTCATTGATTTCTCTGGAAGTTGTGACAGATTTTTGCCACTTGTAGAATTTGCCTACAACAACAGTCATCAATCCAGTATTGGTATGGCACCATTTGAGGCATTGTATGGAAGAAGGTGTAGAACACCTTTATGTTGGAATGAGACTGGTGAAGGTAAGTTAATTGGTCCTGATTTGGTTAAAGAGACAGAAGATATAGTGAAAATAATTTGAGATAGGTTGAAAACAGCTTCAGATCGGCAGAAATCTTATTCGGATTTGAAGAGGAGAGACATTGAGTATAATGTGGGAGATAAAGTATTTTTGAAAGTGTCTCCTTGGAAAAAGATTTTGAGATTTGGTCGAAGAGGGAAGCTGAGTCCTCGTTTCATTGGACCATATGAAGTATTGGAAAGATTGGGACCGGTTGCTTATCGGCTTGCTTTGCCACCAGAGTTAGACAGAATCCATAATGTCTTCCATGTTTCTATGTTGAGGAGGTACAGGTCAGACCCATCTCATGTGTTATCAGTGGAATCTATTGAGGTGAGTCCGGATCTGACTTTTGAAGAAGAACCGGTTGCTATTTTAGCATATGGGATGAAAGAGTTGAGACATAAGAAAGTGCCAATTGTGAAGGTTCTTTGGAAGAGTCATGGTAGAGAAGAATCAACTTGGGAGAATGAGCAAACGATGCTAGAACAATATCCTCAGTTGTTTCAGACTTGATTTCAGGTAATTTCGAGGACGAAATTTCTTTTAGAGGGGGAGAATTGTAATATCCCAAAATGTACCCTAGAAGTATTGGAGTAATTATTGTTATTATTGGATTAAGTGTATTTATTTTATTGGAAAGAGAGTTGAGGTTAGAGTAATGTGTATATGTTGTATATATTGTGATATACTTAACATATACAAATATTTGTTTGAAGGGTATAAAGGTAATTATTTTGAAATTGAGTTAGTGGATTAAGATGGGTGGATGGTGATGTTTGAGATTATTTTATTTTTATTTGTGTGGAGGAGAATGTTTTGAGGAGAGAGAGGGTTAATGTTTGACTTTTCTTTCTTTTCCTTTTCTTCCTTCTTCCTCTCTTCTCGTGTCTCTCATTTTCCTTTTCTTCTCCTTTCTTTGCTTTGGACGGCAGCAGCAAGAGAACAAGAGAGAGGGAGAGATTTGACCTTCCAAGCTCAAGATTGAAGAAGTTTTCAAGAGATCAAGGAGGAATTTAAGAGTTTTCTTCATTCTTGGTAAGTTTCCTCTTGATTCCCTTGTTTTCTTTGAGTTTGTGTTGTGGGTTTGGTGATTTATGGTTGTTGGTATGGATATGTTTGAGTGTGTTGTGTTTAAGAGTGTTGGGTTTACTTGATCTTTGATTCTTGGGTTGGATTGAAGAAAAGAGTAAGATTGAAAGGAAGAATAAGTTTGTTGGTTAAGATTGAGTTGTGGTTGTGTTTAGAGTTTTTGATGATGTTGTGATTTGGTGTTGGATGTGTATTTTGAGTTGTGTTGGTGTTTTTGCAAGGTTGTTATGGTTTTGGGTGTGTCTAGTTGAGTTTTGTTGAAGTGGAAGATGGTGGAAGATTGTTGTTTGTTGGTTGGATTGTTGTTTTGGCCGGAATCTGGGTTTTTGGCCTGACACGCCCAGGAGCACGTCCAGGTCTTTAGGCGTGTCAATTGTGTTGGATGGCAGTAGGTGTGACATGGCCATTAACACGCCCGTGTTAGTGAGCGTGTCATAGCTACTGTGACTTTGGGGAATTGACACGGCCAGGAACACGTTCATGATGTTGGACGTGTCGATACTTCTGAGAGACAGTAGGTATTACACGCCCAGTGACACGCCCGTGGTCCTGAACGTGTAAATGCTTCTGTGTTGTGGAGTTAGGGCACGGTCAGGGACACGCCCGTGTGGGTGAGCGTGTCCAGTTTAGAGTTTGCCCTAATTGATTCTTAGCCTTATGATCTTATGTGAGTTTCCTCATTGTTTTGAATTAGGTTGTGAAGAAGGTGAATTGCCTTAATTATTTGGTGAAGGACTTGTTAAGAGGAAGTGTTTAGAATTGTGTGGATTTCTTTTGAGGTAAGTACAAACCTTGCATTATAACATACATTCATATGATTTTGGAACTTATACATTTGAGTGTGAATGTACTAAGTAATTTCATTGTATTGTTGATATGTTTGAATAATGTTACGTTTTATACAATATGAACCTCATGAAATGTAATATGGTATATGTATGTGTTACGAAAATGAAAGATGTGATGATAAGATGATGTGTAAAGCCATTGTGATTGGCTATATTGACTCAAATGAGGCATGTTTGCCTAGTTGATTGTGGAATGAGAAATGAATTGAGAAAAAGTTTGATAAAGAGATATATGAAATGGTTGTGTGCCTAATATGTTTATTCAAATTTCAGAGTACTGGTTTTGGGGGCATGCCTATATAAAGGTAACAGTCTAGCCAGGTTGAGGATCTCTTCAATTGAATTGAATTGATGGTCCAAGAGACTGGGTCTGTTACACTAAATGAAATGTGAAAATGAAATTTATGAAAAGTAACAGTCTAGCCGGGTTGAGGATCTCCTCGATTAGTCGGGTTGATGGTCCAAGAGACTGGGTCTGTTACTAGTAACAGTCTAGCCGGGTTGAGGATCTCCTCATGTTAATGGGTTGATGGTCCAAGAGACTGGGTCTGTTACACTATCCATGGATAGAGATATGATATATATATCGCCTACGGGCTTGATCATTGTGATTATAAACCAAAGCAGTAACTCTGAACTTTGAATATCATATTAAATGCTTGTTGGGCCCATGTGTGTCTATGTTAAATGTGTGAGTGATGGATGATGATATAATTATTGAAATAATGAAATGAAACATCCATAAAATAAAGTGTATTGAGTATGATCTATATTGTTTGAATGTATGACATTGCATAATATCATTATAGTTTGTTCTACTGAGCTGTTGGCTCAGCGCGATTGTGGTTCATCGCGCAGGTGACAGGATTGAACCCGAGAGTTCCTCTAGACCTAGTGAGTCTAGGCGTTGAAGAGTTGATTTTTGGACTTAAAGATCAGAGAAGAGCTGCCACTCATGTATATATTTTATATTTGTAACTTTTGATTTTGATGCAAATGTATTGGGAAACATTTGTTATATTTTCCGCTGCGTTTTAAATAAACTTTCTATCTATTTCGTTTTATAAACTCATTTAAAAGTTTTGAATTTGTTCATAGTATATAAGAGTCATGTCATGTGTGTTTTGTAACCGTGACATTTCTATATTCAGTATACGTATATTATGATCGTATTAGCATGCTGTGTACGTATACGGGGTATAGGGGTGTTACAACATACAGCTTGAGAAAATGAGAAAGATATTGATAATGGAATTATGAAAAAATTGTGTGCCTAGTATGTTATTCAATCTTTAGAGTTCTGACTTTGACTGCATGCCTATGATTTATCTATGGGCTAGACGCTGGGCGTCACTGTGAAAATATTTTTGAGGTGAAATGACCAGGTCGTAAGCCTCAAAAATAAATCCTTAAAGCTAGGCTAGGTGAAATGACTGGGTCGTAAACTCAGACCTAGTTGGATTATTGCATTGATATATTGACTACGGGCCTAGACACATGGTATCATTATAGACCAAAGAAGTAACTCTGAAATTTGAATAGCATATTAGATCCTTTTAGGCTCATGCTTGTGTTTACTTCTATGTGAATTATGAATTGTAGAATAATTGAGCAATATAATAAGATATAATGTTATGAGATATATGATGGTGATCATGGAATGATATGATCAATACATAAGCAAATTACTGAAAAGGAATGTGGCTTAAGAAAATATGCTAAATGATGAGAAATGAATTATTGAAAGACTTGAGCAGAGCTAAGTCTTGATATTGAAAATGAGATTATGGAAATATAATGTGATGTGTAATATGTATATGGATGTGGAAATTGTGTATATGGTTTCATGAATATTATGATAAGTCATCAAATTGTGTCTGATGTTAAAGATATATATAAATTATAAAATTACTGAAAGATATGAAAAGTGCATTGAAATTGGAAAATATGATAAGAATATGATGATAAATGATGTTAGTATATGAGTATGATTTTCTGTAATGTATGTATATAATATTTATTTGTACTACGAAGCTTTCGAGCTTAGCGTGGTTGTGTAAATCGCGCAGGTGAGTAGATGGTTGATCTGGGACTCAAATCGTTAGGCCATGAGAAGAGTAAGGGTATTTCGAGACCAACTAGAAGGTGGTGCATACATGTAAAATTTTATTATGTTGTATTTTGATAAAAATATATATGTACATAAGTGAATTTCGGAAAAAGGCAATGTAATATATATATGTAATATAATCAAAAGTATAATGGTTTTGTAAATGTTCTTTAATTAAAATGTATCATTATTATGGAACTAAGGTAAGGGATTTAAACAATAATGAAACGTGACATCCTTATATTTGATATACGTATTGTATGTATACGTGGTATATATATAGTACTTATATAGAGTATATGGTTGTTACACGATGGGCGTCATTATTATTGTCTTCGGGCTAAACACTGGGTGTGAAAACTAGTCCAAAGTAATGACTCTGAAATTTGAATATTATATGAGATTCTTATGGGCCCAGTGCATGTGAATATGTTATATGATGATTTTATAATGGAAATATATGTAAAATGTGGTTTTTGAATGAAAAGTATTATGCATTATATCTCTTAAGTTATACTACTAAGTTTTCAAGCTTAGTGCGGTTGTGTGAATCGCATAGGTTAGTTGATTGTTTTTTAGAAGAGGGGACGATTGTTGCCACACAAAGATTTATGATGCTTTGAGACCAAATTAGAAGGTGATGCATACATGTTTTAATTTGATAATCATTATTTTGAGCATATTGATATGTATATACAAAGAATAGTAAGAATATATATTAACATTTGGAAGTGTTATATTTTATAAAAACTGTATTTAAATGCATATAGATTTTATTATATTAAATATTTGACTATTTTAATATCGAATGGATGTATTTTGGACAGATTTGTATTATAACATTTTCATAGATTGTATACTTATTGCATGCATATGAGTTATATATATACAGTATGTATATAGAATATGAGAGTGTTACATCTTCTTCTTCAGCTGGATGTAAAATAACAAACTACTATAATCTTGAATTTTTAAGCTGGATATCTAGAAGAAATATGATACTCCACTTGTATTTTTGATTCTTCTGTATTTTTTTTAGTTGCAATATAATCATTTGCAATATTTCTTCATACTTGCATTATTCAGGTATAAGGATTCTATTTACTTTAAAATATATGTATTTTAAGTTGTCTCATTTACCATTATGTTAAATTAACGTTGCAATTGTCCCCATTTTTACCTAATAAAAAAAATAAAAGATTTTTAATAAGATTTATTTTTATATAATATAATCAAACATATTAAAAATATCAGGATACCAATATTTTTTTAAATGCATTATTTATATCTATGAATATGCTTCATATATCATCATATACTGAGTCACAGAGAGTTATATTCTTTTTTAAATAAATTCTTTTTTCAATAGGTATATACTTAATATACATACACATATTAAAATTAAAAATTTTAAACTGATAAAAATTTTAAATGCATTGCTTACATATAAGTATATTATTCATATACCATCATATACCTACAAATTCTAAAATACAAATTTTTTTAAGCTGATATACATATCAAATATATTACTTTTTACATTTATGTTTATGTTTCGTATACCTACATATACTGACAAACAAACATGTGAACTGATTTTCTTTTTCAGATACCATCATATGCAAACACAAAATCTGTAATCTGATATTTATTTTAGGTATATACTTCAGATAACTACACACACTGATACACACATGTGTATTCTTTTTAAATCTAGTTTTTATAAGAAAATATACATTTTGACAATAAATTTTTTAAATTGATATTATAGCATTATTTAAATATATTTGTATCTAAATTTTATATTTTATATTTGAAATCAGATAAAATATATATTGTAGATCTAATATATAATGATAATATAACATATTCTTTTTTATTTATTTTTAGATTTGAAATTTAATTAATTTTAATACCCGTTGAATCAAATTGTCGAACTGTTATGTCTTCTCTGTTTTTAGATTGTCGACTTTCTTCTTCTTCTTCTTCTTCTTCTTCTTATTTATTGAATTTGTCTTGTTTTATATATTGAATTGATGTTTAGGTTTGATAAGTAAAATAATATATTTTTAGATATGAAGAATATCGTATTTTTATTAATAAATAAGTTAGTTAGCATAAATATAAAAAGAAAAATATTTCACCGTATTTTTTAAAATGGAAGTTAGTTTTAGGTTAGTTTTATAATTACCCTTTACAAAACTACCTTAAAAATAATTTTTATTTTTTAAAAAATATTATTCCTTCAAAAAAATTTTCAAAAATATTAAAATTAATATTTTTTTCTAAAAATACCTCAATCTCTTTAAAGTAAGTTTTTTCTTTTTTAAAAAATACATCATCTCTCATTTCAAAGAATATTTTATTACCAAATTCATTTTTTTAAACTTTACTATTAAAATACATATATTCTAATAAAATAATAAAATTTAATATTTTAAAATATATTTTCAAATAATAAAATATATTAATTTAGTATATAAATAATTTTTAATTTTGATTACAAATAACAAAAAAATACTCAAAAATTTAAAAAAAGATAAAAAGATAAAAATTAAATTTATTAAATTTATTTTTTAATAAATTTTATAAATTATAAATATAATTTTTTTTAAAAAAGGTTAATTTTATTGTGTAGTGTCGTGTAGATGTTACCCATATGTTATGTGTATATTATAGAAATTATGTTTATATTATATATTTATTGTGTATATATTGAGTATATGTTATATGAATTTTGTGTATATATAAAATTAAAAAAATTAAAGTTAAAAAATTTATTAAATAAATTATGTAAATATTATCTAGATGATGCATATATATTTGGTATATGTGTATATATGTTATTGTTTCTTTTATGTTTATTTTATATATGTTGTGTATAAATTTATTTTTTTATGTAAGTTGAGAATATGAGAATAAAAAAATATCTATGAATAAAAAATATAAATATAAATAAAATTAAAAACAAAAATTACAAAAATTGAAAAAAGAAGAAAAATCAACGTTTTTTAAGAAAATTTGAAAGAAAAAAAAACTAAAAATCGTACTTTTATAAAAGTAAAATGTTGGGCTGTAACCAGTTTTGGATTATTTCACAATTTCTCCTTTACGATGCCACTCTGCATAATACGGGTCCAATGTGTTTTTATTTCAAAAATACGGCTTTTGCAGTTTTGTCTTCAAAATTAATTTTTAGGGGTTGATTTTCCTTTTTTTTAATTTTTTCAATGTTTTTTCTTATTTTTTTATGATTTTATTTATAATTATATATTTTTATTTAAAAAATATTTATGTCGTATTTTTAATATACACATAAAAAAATAAACATATACACAATATATATAATATATACACAATATATATAAAATATACACTCAACAATACAAAATATATCTACAATATCTACAATACATCAACAATACATCTACAATAAATCTACGACACATCTAAATAATATTTTTAATATTTATTTAATTTAATCCACATGATTTTATACAATATTTATACATCATTCAATAATTTTTACATAAAATGTACACAACTGTAATAATAAAAATATAATATACATATAACATATACAACACATCTATAATACATTTAAATAATATCTACATAATAAAATTATGTATTTTTTAATTATTTTAATGTGTATAATATATAAAATTTGTTTAAAAATAAATTTAATGATTTTTATTAATGTATTTTTATATATTTTATTTTATTTTTTATTTTTAGTGCTTTTTTATTTTTAATAATTAAAATTAAAATTTTTTCTTTTTTATAAAAAAATTGTGATTTTTATATAATAAAAAATAATTTAAAATATTAATTTTTATTTTTTATTTTATTATATTTTTTATTTAATAGTAAAGTATGAAAAAAATAAAAATTTGAAGTAAAATATTAATTTTATTGAGAAAAGAGGTAGTTTTTTTTTTAAAAAAATTATGTTTTATGGAGTAATGAGGTATTTTTAAAATTTTTTATAACTTTATATAAAAGTGTAAATATTTTTAGCTTTTGTAGTATTTTTATAATAAAAGTAATTTTTTTAGACATTCATATAAATATCCCTTGTTATTCTCCTTTAACAAAAATGAAGGATCGTTTACATAAATACTAAAAAAAATAATTTTTATTTTAAAAATATTATAAAAACTAAAAATATTTATATTTTTATAAAAAATTAGTGCAAAATTTTAAAAATACCTTATTCATCACTAAACAATTTTTTTTAAAAAATAATTTTTTCATCACTGCAATTAATATTTTACTTCATTTTATTTTTTTTTTCAAACTTTGCTATTAAATAAAAATATTCTAATAAAATAATAAAATTTAATATTTTAAATTATTTTACACCATTTAAAAATCATATTTTTTATAAAAAAAATTTAATTTTAATTATAAAAAATAAACAATACTCAAAAATAAAAAAAGTAAAATATGTAACCATATATTAATAAAAATCATTAAATTTATTTTTAAATAATATTTATTATATATATAAAAAATACAGATAATTTCGTTATATAAATGTGCAGTAGATGTTGTGTTAATATTATATTTTTTATTTAAATTGTGTATATTTTATATAAAAATTATTGAATATTGTATAATGTTATGTGAATAAAAAAATAAAAAAAATATTACAAATATTATATAGATGTATTGTGAATATGTCGTAAATATATTGTATATGTATTTTAGATATAGATTGCGTTATTTAGTATGTATTATATATATATTGTATATATATATATTTATTTTGTGTATATTTATTAAAAATAAGAAATTAAAAAATTGAATATAAAATTAAAAATAAAATAAAATAGTGAAAAACAATAATTAAAAAATTACAAAAATAAAAAATCACTATTGCAAAGATAAATTTGGGAAAAAAAAATTTCGTGCTGCGTATTCTTGAAAAGTAAAACTTTAAAGTTGTATCCAGTGTAAATTTCTCAAAAATAAATAGGACATTTACAAAAATAACCCATAAAAGAAAACTAATTTAAAAAATACGGGAGTTTTTTTTTTAAAAAAATTCAATTTTAAGTGAAACATCGTTTTAGTTTGTAAAAATACAGAACTTCAAAAATATATAAAAACCACTTTTTTTTTTTTTTACTTTTTAGACACTATAGCTTGGATTACTTTTTCGCTTTTTATAAACATGCAGCTTCTAGCTCTACTTGAAAATTAAAACATATTAGCTACTTTTTTTCACATTTTTTTTCTAGATTTTCGATCTTCATTGTGCAATGATCAGAATAAAAACCTTCAATGTATTTTTTTCTTCATTGAAACTCTATGGACCTTCAAAAAAAATTTCTTCTTATCTTTTTTTTTATTTGTCTTCCTCATTTATTAATATTTCAAAATTTTATATAATTAGAAAAAACTAATTAGCTTAAAAAAATAATTTATGTTAATTAATTTTAAATTGTTTTTTCCACATATATTATAGCACTTATGATTTTGAATACAATAGAATAATTAATGTGAAGGATAGTTAGAATATTGAGAGAGGTATATGTATGGTATATACTTAATACATATATAAGAAATACATAGGATATACATAGATTATATATGGTATATGCCTAACATATACTTAATATATACACTTTTATAAAAAGACAAAAAATAAAAAGCAAAAGTCCAAGTTAAAAAATTAAAAGTTAATAATAATAATAATAATAATAATAATAATAATAATAATAATAATAATAATAATAATATAAACAGAAATTAAATTATTTTTTAGTGAAAGAGCATAAATATTAAATATTAAATAATTAATTATTTAATATATATAAATATATATGGTTGGGATGAAAGAAAGAAAAGTCAAAAACTTATTATTTTTCTCTTCTTCTTTCTCCCCTCTCTCTAGGCCGATTTCCATGGATGAGAAAGGAAGATTTTGCTCCTTCAATGCCATCAAATTTCACAAGAATTATTAAGGATTAAGAGTGGATTTGAAAAATTTTTGAATACTAGATAAGAGTTTTTCCCAATTTAAAAAAATTTTCTTTAAATTTTTAATTATGTGATTTTTGGAATTGTGAAATAGATTTTAATAATTAAAATAATGGATTATTATGAAGTTATTATGATGAATGTATATTTATTTAGAGGTTAATTGTTGAGAGTGAGCTTGTGTGTGGTGGAAGTTAGGGTTTATGGGATTGATATGTGAAAATTAGGATTTTGATTGGAGTTTCAATAATTGCTAATATAGTTTTTTGGGTTCTGGGCTCAGATTGACTTCTGGACTCAAAAAATATTTGGTTTGTGGACAATAGGTGGTTTGGGATGTGGACCCGAATTGAGTTATGGACTCAAAAAATATTTGGGTTCTGAACCTGAGGTGGTTTGAGTTTTGGACTCGGATTGAGTTCTAGACTCAAACAAGTTTTGAGTTTTGGACCCGGATTGAATTTTAGATTCAAAAAATATTTGAATTCTGGACCCGAGATATCTGCAAAAATTAATTTTAATGGTCAGTTTTGCAAGCAAAAATTTGGCTATTTTTACTATACCTATATACTCTTGCCCCCTACGTAAAAAAATATTTTTTAAATACGCAAAAAATATATAGACCCACAATAAATATCTATTTACTATGTACACTGTGCTGTGTGAATTATTGAAATAGATAAAGAAGATAAAAAAAACTAAAAGCCAACTTTGACTTATGAATTCAAAAACTAATAATGCAAAGTAATTGTGAATTATAAATTGTAGTAATGGATGAAAGATTTTAATGAATTATTGAAATTGCATGTCACTTCGTCCTTCTTATTTATTATATTACTTATATTATTTATTATTTTTTACTTCATATTTATCTCATTTTTCTATATAAAGGATTGTGCTTTTCAATTTCTCAATCATAACACCTTCATCTTCAATATGTTCTTATAATTTTAAGTTTTTTGAAAGCTTTATCACTTACCATGACTGCCATTCAACATTCCTCGAGGTACAAGACATAATCAAACAACGAATTGCTTACTTACCTTTCTAATAACGAGGTTGAGCAAATTCCACTGTTACCAGGGATGCATCTCCACTAGAATTCCAAGGACAAAATACCAGTAAGAATCACTTTGCTGTTTATTTAATTACTTATTGACACAAAATTTGTTAGTATAATTGAATGATAAATGTTGTATGAAAAAATGCATGAAAATTTATGTAGCAAAATTTATAAAAATTGGTTGATATTAGTGTATAGAAATATGTATATATAAATTTACGTAGTAAAATTTATAAAAACTATTGTGCATGAAAAATGGATGTAGTAAAGTTTATAACATGTATAAGAATTATCATGAAAATTTATAAGTGTACAAAATTTATAAAAATTATTATACAAAAATGGACATAAAAATTTATAAAAATTATTGGACAAAAAAATATGCGTCAAAATTTATATGTGTACAAATTTATAAAAATTGTTGTATAAAAATTTATGTGTACAAAATTTATAAAAATTATTGTATGAAAATGTTCCATAAGAATTAGTGTACAAAAATGTGTGTGAAAATTTATATGTATACTTACCTTAACTTACTTATATTTTGACAACATGATGGTTGTGACATTAAAGTAGAAGAAAATATTCACACAGCCTGCAAATGGTTTGATCAGGCCCCACCTGCAATAAAAAGAATAGTCCAAGAAAGCGGCTTTGAAGACTTTGTTTTGCAATTACCATCCCGGGGCAATCAAATTGACCGGAGTGTGATCTAGGCCCTTGTAGAGCGATGGCTTGACACAACCCTCACTTTTCGCTTGCCCATTGGAGAGATGACAATTAGTCCAGTCGATCGCTGCTATAACAGGTCTTTGATGTGATGGGACCCCTATTCCTTTAATCAACAATATCTTAAAGGAGGAAGAAATCCGTCAGTTGAATGATGTTAGTCCCCGTTATAGAGGATCATACAAAGTTAAATATGAGCCCATCCGAGAGTACTGGGTAAAATATACTTGATCCGTGCAGAACGAGAGGGTGAAACAACATACCCAGGGGTTCTTGTTATATCTGTTGGGGGTGACCATTTTGGGCAACACCGAGTTTTCCATCCACTTATTGATACTGCGTGCCCTTTTCGACTTTGACCGTGTACCTTCTTATGCATGGGGAGAAGCTAGCCTCGCTTGCCTTTATCATGACTTTCATGCACTTTGTAGGAACAAAAGATCCTTCATTATTTTGTAGCCGTTGCTAAGGTTTCATTTTCTTTAGAACTATTGATCCAAATAATGCATGTGTATAGGCTTGACTTTCTTTTTCATACATATATTTTGGCATATGAGCATAACTTGGTGAGAGTTCCTAACATTATGCAGTCGCGGGTTAGGTATCCAAGGCTAGGTTTATGGTTATTGGGTCGTAGGGAGGAGCTCGGAAGCCACCACATACACACTCATCGCTACCAGATGAGTCACCTAACCTGGGACCAAGTAAGAAAAATATTAATATTAATATCAAAATTCATGAGTAAAACAACTTATATATTTACTTTTCTAAAGGTGAATGTGGCTTAGTGGGGAGTTGAAGAAAGAAACAACTGGATTGGATGCATGATTGACACACTACCCTTGCAAGATTCCCGTCAAATTATTGTTGGCCGAGTTTCTTATGGCTAGTTTCTTAGCGAAAGAGTACGTGACTGGTTCCTCGGTCCCAATCAACGGAGAGTACCAGCTGATATTCCATCATTTATGCTGAACACCATATCTATGTCGAAACCTTATTGGATCCATTCTTGCAATGGCTTCGATATTGGGGACTTTATGCTCCTATAGGATGTGCCATATGTCCAATTCATTCGGGACCAACTATTAAATTTTGAAGTTTCATCTGCTAGCATTCGAGGGCCTTTCGGAGGTGAAGAAGAAGAAATAAAAGTGGAGGAAGGAGAGGAAGAAGAATACAAAGAAGGAGACGAAGATGAGGAGGAGGAGGGTGAGCCTCTTCCCATTCTCATGGCGATCACGGGGCTGGCTCTTCTCGGGTAAGCACTTATTCTTTAGCCATTACAACTGTTTTCTTCTTAATTTGTTCTAACTATCTTCATGATTGTTACAGGCTACTGGTTCCCTTGGCCATGGAGCTATCTCTCTGTATGATACTCTAATACAGTGATGGTTTTCTCCTTTTGCCCCTTCTTATCTAGATATGCCATCTTATTCGTAGGGCTTGGATCTAAATTACCTGGTTTGTCATCTTGTTTCATAATGTTATATGCTGAATGTATACATGAAAATGTATGGACTTACTCATTCCTTGTCTGGCTCACAGTAGATGCTCAAGGAGCAGAATAGAAAGTTGCAGGAAGAGTTAGCCGCCACTCATCAACATGCTGCCCATTTTGAGGGAATACATCTGCAGGAGGCACAAAACTTCTGAGACTTTCAGTTTTAGGGCATGAGGGATCCAAATGCTTCTTCATCAAGGGGCCTCAGATTGATGTCCATGATATGCCTCCTCCCTTTTCAAGTGATGATTATTATAGAACTAACACGCAGGGCAATAGAGGTTCGGGTGCCTCCTCCTTGAGTGGACTTTGGACGGACGATATGCCCCCTCCTCCAATAGGCAATGACTTTCTCAGGGCTTTATTTGATTATGGACCACCTCCCTCTTCATAATGATGGATTTATATCAAATTTAAATACAAACCTTGTATTAATTGTGAAAACAACAACAACAGCAACAATAATAATAGTAACAAGTTTCTGTAGCTTTGACTTTTCAATTTTTTTTACTTTTCTGTATCTTCTCTTTTTTTTAATATAATAATACATATATATATATATGGGTGAGCAAAATTCGGTTAACCGACCGAAAATTCAGTTTGGTTAACCAAATTTAGAATAATTTGGTAGGTTTGATCGAAGAATTTATATAAATTTGATTTTTGGTTCAATTAACGGTTAATCGATTTGATTCAGTCGGTTAATCATTAATCAAACCTCTTTTTTAAATTTATTTAGTTATTATTATTTTTTAATTCTTTAATTATATTAATTTTTTTACTATAAATATAAACTTTTATTATAAAATAAAGTTATTTTTTAGTTTTTTTAATAAGTTTTATTTAGTTATTTAATTATATTAATTTTTTAAATAAAATTTTTATTATAAAATTTTAAAAAAATTTATCGGTTCGGTTAATTAATCAAATCGACCTATTTGATTCAGTTAATTAACCAAACTGATCAAAATAGAAATTCGATGGGTTCGGTTAATAGATTTTAAGAAATTCAGTTCGGTTAACCAGTCGATTCGGTTGATTAATTAACCGAACTGATCGATGCCCACCCATACATATATATATACATAGAAGTCCATGACGAACTCAATTTTGGATTCGTCATGGTCAAAAGTTTACAAAACCCTGATATACTTAGTATTCCAGTCCACTGCTAAATCTAAACTCCTTTCATCGCTCATCTTGGTTTCAAATCACTTCCCAGTCCTTGTGTAATTCAGTCCACAAGCCAATGCTTATATAAATTGACAACTATTCTTCATTCAAGACAAGTTAAACCATCTGCTCACTCCAAAGAAATAAACCCTGCATAATTAATTCAAAATAGCTTCAATTTTTTCCTTCAAACCCAGTCATATTTTGCACAATTGATTCAAACAAATTCTATTCTCTTCAAACCCTATCAATGTATGAGTTAAATTTAAAGAAGATCAAAGGTTTATTTAAGACCATTCAAGATATACATTGGGAACAAATATCTTGGTCTCAAATTAATGCTTTAAAGTGTTCTCAAAATATCAAGTTGGACTAACCATTCCTATATATCATGGCTTCCTTTTGGGATATAAAAACTAGGACTTTTAAGATAAATAACTTTGAAATATGTCCTATGATCGAAGAATTTGAAGCCATCCTTAGATATCCAAGCAATCAACCAATGGAATTACCCATAATGACTTTTAAAACTCATCAAAAGACGTAGATGCTATTTTAACTTTCAAAACCTGAAGTTCTGTAATTGACTAGAGGTGAGAAAATTCTGCTCGGTCCCTTGATCGATTTTTGCACTTCCCATTTGGCTGCAACCAAAGCGTGGGGATGCATGTTTTGTCTATTTTTGCTTGGTCAATTCTTGCTTATTTCTACTAACGGTGACATTGATTCACGAGTTTTGGATATCATGGACCAAATGGAAGGAAGCTTGTCACTATTACCCGTGATCTTGGCTGAAACTCTAGTTGGATTGGACCAATTCAAACAGAATATTCAAGGAGATTGGCTGGGAGTCCCCTGCTGCTTCAGGTAATTTACCTAAATTGCCCTTTTGAGTTTTCAATTTAGGTTTTTATTTTTTTATTGCTCTAATTTTTGCCTAGCCCGCTCTTGTTAGTTTTTGAAACTAGCAAGTTATCCTAACTTTTGTCTTGGCTTCCCTTATGGGTTTTCAACCTAGCGAACTTTTCTTTCTTTTTTTCATTGGTTCTAATCTTTATCTGGACCATCCTTGTAGGTTTTCAAAACTAGTGAACCACCCTAATTTTTGCTTCGGCCGCCATTACAGGTTTTCAACCTAATAGGCTCTTTTTTTATGACTTGATACTTGTTTTTACAGATCTGGATATAGAAGCGGCTCTGCCTGCTTGACACCCCATTTATGAACTTTACCAAATATTTGCCCTGATCATTCTACCAGAAAAATACTTCGTCCCACTTCTTGTTATGTTGATTGGATTGACTGGATCCGCTCATGAGCTGTGGTTAACATCTGTTGGTTGGTACCTTGGTGGAAGATTGCCCATGTCACCATTTGGACATATCTGATGTATGTTCCTCTTGCTACTTTCGGTCGAGGTACTTACTATGATCCGCATTGACTTGACCGCTAGTATGGAGCTGAGCTTCCAGGTTCTAAGTTCACTCCTAATTTGGACATACCTCGTCTGACTGAAGCTTACTTAAATCGACTGAAGCAAAGCTAGCCTACACATTACACCTATCGTCTGCCATAAATTTTACACTTGTCAATGCTTAGGAAAAATGATGTTAGGATAACAATACTGATAATAAAAGATGTTTTCTTTTGTTTTTATAAATTATCATCACTTTTCACTATCGTGTTATTTGTTTTATCTAATGGTCAGATCATACAAAATATTGCACATAGAATAATTTTAATATTAAATCTATTTTATTAAATTGGGGAACAACAAAAAATATAAAGCCATCATACACAAGATCATTCATATCGCCAATCATCCCTTTCAGGTTTTCTAATTAACAATTTTCTCTCATTTAGCCTTAATTGTTGCCTAGCCCGCCCTTTCGAATTTTCAGAGCTAGCGGACTGCTCTAACTTTTGCTTAGGTGCCCTTTTAGGTTTTCAACCTAGTGAGTTTTTTTTTTTCAAACATAAAACTTCTTCAACCTATTAATGTTCATCGGCTCACTAAACTCATTCCCATCCATGTCTGATAACTTGACTGCACCCTTGCTCATGACTTGTTTCACAACGTACGACCCTCCCCAACCAGGTCTAAATTTTCCTCTTGGATAAGAGGCATTAGGCTTGCACTACTTCAACACTAAGTCACTGACTCTAAGCTTCCTTTCTATTATAGGCCCGAGCTATTTTTCTTTGATACAATTGGTGATAATATGATGCCTTTAACCTTCTTTCTTCTAACAAGGATAGCTATGCATATCTACTTGCCATCCATTTCGTCTTAGGAAATTCAGCCGGGGTTCACACACTAGTCTTATACCCCCATAAAGCCAAAGAAAGCATTTCTGACTGATCCCAATATATCTTGGTCATCTTGGACAAAATCTGTTTAATCATTTTGTTCGTTGCTTCTACTGCACCATTAGTCTTTGGTCTATAAGGGGATGATCAGTGATGGCGAATCTGGTACTTCGAGAATAAGTCCTTAACGGCCTTTTGAAATTGCACTCCATTATCTGATATCACACTGTGTGGAAATCCATATCTGCAGATGAGATTCCTTTCAATAAATCTAGCCATTTGCCTTATCCCTAACTTGTTGAAAGACTCGGCTTTGACCCATTTTGAAAAATAATCCACTGCTACTATAATGAATCAATGACCTTCGAAGCTATCTGATGTATCTCTCCAATAATGTCAATTCCCCAAATATGCAAAAAGTCATGGTGAAGACATAGAATGCAATCATCGGAAGGCATGTGATTCAAGTTCTTATATATCTGGCACTGCTGGCACTTCTTCACAAAATCAATACAGTCCTTCTCCATGGTCAACCAATAGTAATCTTGTCGAATTATCTTCCTAACTAGGGCCAACACATTCATGTAGGGTCCATAACTTCTCGCACATATTTCTGACATGATCTGCTCAACTTCAGACTTCTTCAAACACCTTAAATGCACCCCATCGGGCCATCTTCGATACAACTCTCCATGAAAGGTGATGTATTGCAAGGACCATCACCTTATAGCTCTTCTCTCTTCCTTTGTTGCATCTTGTGAGTATTCCCTACTTTTCAGGAGCCGTCTTATGGTATCATACCACGCATCATGGTCCGTGTCAGTTTTCATGAATGTCTCATACTCACAATAAGGAGTCGATGAATGGGCCAAAACCAAAGGCTTAAAAAATAACTTAACATGATTTTCCCATATCGAAGCTAGGGTGGCTAGAGCATTGGCCATCTGGTTTTCCTCTCTTGGTAGGTGTATAAATCTGCACTCTTTGATATTCTTCTTCATCATGGTTAAATAATCATGGTACAATTTTGACTTTTCTTTTTTCAACTCCCACTCCCCATTTACTTGGGATACCACTAACAAAGAATCACCAAAGACCTACACTTTATCCACTTTCATGATCATCAGGATTTCCAGGCCAAAAATACAAGCTTCATACTCCACCATGTTGTTGGTTGCCCTAAATTTCAACTTCTTAGCTAAAAAGGATGAGCTCTCCTTCAGGCGATTTCAATATCACTTCCAAACCTGCTCCCTTTCTATTCACTGCTCTATCAAAATACATCTTCTACCCTGATACTTCTATGGCCTGTAAATGTTCATCAGAAAATTCCAAAATCATCTCTTCATCATTAGATAATGGTTGTTGAGTCAAGAATTCTACTAGTGCTCTTCTTTTAATGGTTTTCCTGGTTATATACTCAATTTTGAATTCTTCTAAAATTATCAACCATCTGCCATATTTCCCAATCAACGAGGGTGTTTCCCTTAGATACTTCACCGGATCTATCTTGGAAATTGTTTGCACACTATAAGACTGAAAGTAATACCGTAACATCTTAAATGACCAAACCATGGCTATACATGTCTTTTCAATGATACTATACTTAACTTCATAAGGTAGGAGCTTTCTACTCAAATAGTAAATTACGTACTCAACTCCCGATTCATCTGCTTAGGCTATCAACTTTTCTTCTACTACTAAGTATAGTAACAAAGATCTAACAGGTTTAGGTGGTTTCAAAATAGGTGGATTCAGTAAATACTTTTTTATACGCTTAAAGGTCTTTTGACACTCCTCATTCCACGTGACCGGCTAGTTCTTTTTAAGCAATTTGAGGATTGATTCACAAATCATGGTAAGCTTTGCTATGAACCTGTTAATATAATGTACTCTGCCAATAAACCCCCAAACTTCTTTCTCCGTTTTAGGGGGCTGGCATATCCCTGAATGCCTTAACATTGTCAGGACCAATCTCAATGCCATTTGGATCAATCACATGTTCTAACAACTTGCATAAAGTAACCCCAAACATGTACTTTTTCGGGTTCAACCTTAGCTTATACTTTACTGCTCTCTCAAAGAATAACTCAAAAATTTAAAAATGCTACTCCTATGTATCCGACTTCACCATCATGTCATCAACATAGACCTTGACTTTCTTATGCATTATGTCATGGAACAAGATGGTGGCCATCCTTTGGTAGGTTACTCCGACATTCTTTAAACCAAATGGCATCACCCTATAACAAAATATACCACATGTAGTGATGAAGGCATTTTAGCTTTATCCTCTTGGGCCATTAACACCTGGTTGTATCTGGAAAATCCATCTATGAATGAGTGTAGCAAGCTAGAGGCTGCACTATCAATAAGGACATCAATATGGGGTAACAAAAAATTATCCTTAGGGGAAGCCTTATTCAAATCTCTGTAATCCGCACAAATCCTAATTATTCCATCTTTCTTTGGGATGGGAACTATGTTAGCTAACCAATCAATATAGTCTATCACCTCATGGAACTTCACTTGTATATGTTTAGTGACTTCTTCTTTGACTAGTTTTGCCTATTTCGGCCTTCACCATCTAAGCTTTTATTTAACAGGTTTCATGTGAGTGTAGGTATGAATCATATGCTCGGCTATGTCTCAATCAATTCTAGGCATATCTTCATAAGACCATGCAAGGACTTCTTCATATTTCTTATTTTTTTTTTCAAATCTCTTTCTCTCTTCAGGAGTAAGGTCGGATGCTATGCTAATTTTTTTAGAATTGTTGTTTGTTTCCAACGTTAATGATTGTGTGTCAACAAAGTTAATATTAAAAATTTTCATGTAATCACTACTTGAATGCATACAAAGTAAGCAAAATCAGACTTTATTACATTCATCTTAGAAAGGAAAACATCATCACCCTCATACAAAGCAAATAAATTAAAATTAAAATCAAAATCAAAATCATTGTTCTCATAATCAGAAACTAAAAGACTTTCAAACTATTCTTCAATGAGAACAAAAATTTTCTCTAGAGTCTTCTGGATCTTCAGGACAACTTCCTTCTTCTCTTCTAGACTAAGCTCCTTGTCAGCTAACAGGATAAGCTCTTTCTCCATCTGTACCACCAGTTCAACAATATCAGCAAAAATCTCAAAATCCAGGATTAGCTCCCCTATAAATATGATTGGCTTAGGCTTCCCTTGGAGTGGTCCCATGTCTGGAGCTTTGAAAAAAACCTCTTCAAGCAGTGGGAAACTCATCTTCTCATTCTTCTTAGGCTGAACACCTTCATTAGCTTCATTGTATCCCAACCCTTTTCTTAGAAGTCTGAGTCTTAAAATCTGAAACCTCTGTCACACCTGTCTTCCCTTTCCCAAGGCCAACACCAGGTAGATAATTCATGTTCTTCATTATAGCCAGGACTTTGGGGTCCACCATCTCATCATAAAAAACAACAGATACTTGGAAATCATTGAGAGACCTCTCAATCATAAAAGCATTCACCACTTCATTATCCTCAGCCTTGATAACTACTGTCTCATCCCCATTTAGAAACTTAATTTTTTGATGGAGTGTAGAGAGAACTCCACCAAGAGGATGAAACCAGGGTCATCCCAATAGTAGTGCAAATGTGACAGGGATATCTAAGACCATGAACTCTACCATAGATTCAATAGGGCCAGCCTTCACAACATCTTTAAAGGTTCCCTCAGCATGCCTTTTAGTATTATCATAAGCCCTAATTATCACCTCAGTTAGGCTTAAGTCCCTTGTTGACATATCTAGCTTTGGTATGATCTTGAGTGGGCAGACATTTATGGCGGATCCATCATCAATTATCACACATGGAGTCATTTTTCCTTTGACTTCTACCTTTATAAAAAGTGGGCGGATATGATCTCTTCCTTCTTCTGGCAAATCAACATCTGAGAACGGCACCATTCCCATATCATTCTTATGCTTCTTTTGATCATCCTCATATTTCATCACTGCTTTAACTTTCACAAAATTAACCAATTCCTCTGGTGTTATAGAAGTTGAAATTGGCATGCTAGCCATAGCTTTGGCCATAGTTTCTTAGTGCTTCTTGAATGTAGCTAGCAGATCCCATATGCTGATACTAGCTTAGGTTCTCTTTAACTATTTTAGAACGACATCATCCTCCTCTTCTTTATTCCATGTTTCAAATTCCTTTCCCTTATCAGCTTCTACTTCCTTTGGTGGTGGCCTTGTATAAGGCTTATCGGAGTGAGTATTCATTATTTCATCCTCTTCAGGCTGAGACCAGGTCCACTCCTCCTTCTTCAGTTCAAAATCATCATCACTATCTGTTGAATCCCAAAACTCGCTCATAACACAAACATTTACTTCTTTCTTATCCATAGCTTGCTCCATCTTGCTAAGTACTACTTCTTCTTTAGTTGCTTTACCAACCACATATTGGAAAGAAGACACAACAAACTTCTCATTCAAACCTCCCCCGATCATGAAAGTTGCTGGTGGTGGTATCCTATTAAACCTTGATAATGGGTTGTCCTTCATACTAGGCTTATCAAGTTCGAGCAACTTCCCACTATCAATCAGATTTTGGATCTCATGCCTTAATTTTAAACATTTGTCTGTCTCATGTCCTTGCATCTAGTGGAATTGACAAAATGCCTTGGCATCAAAATTAAGTGGTAGTGGATTTAGTAAAGGATGAGGGGTTAATGGCTATAACAACCCTCTCTTCTGTAGCTTATTGAAAACCTAGGACAATGATATTTTCAACTCTGAAAATTTTCCTTCTACCTCCTTGCCAGTTGCATTTATATCGATTGTCTTTTGCGTGCCTTGTTTACTAGACTGATAGCTTCCTTTCTCATTCCTTCTTGTAGAAAAATGGTTCTTCTCCCTTTCCCATTCTTCTATTTGTAAACCAGCTTGCAAAAGATATTTAAAATCCTTAATAAGAGTATGAGACATCCGGTTACGAAGATTAGGTAGCACTCCTCTTACTATCATCCTAATCTAATCTAACTCATTGGGCCTCTTCTTGAGCAATGCAACCTTGTTTCTCCACCTTTTCACGTAGTCAACAAAATTCTTATTTTGTTTATATCTAATTGACTCAACCTCTATCAGAGTGACCTCTAACTCAGCATTTTACCCATATTGTTGGATGAAGGCTTTGTAAGCTCTTATGTGTACTATCCTCTGAGGTATTGAATCAATTTTGCACAATAGGATCCAACGAATGCATGAAGTACCTCAGAGTTTGAGCCTTAGTAGCTCGAACAGACTACATAGCAGTGATGTACTGCTTGACATGAAGATGAGGGTTTTCAGTTTCATCAAACCTAGAAAAGGAAGGCATCTTGAACTTGTACAAGACTTTCTCATTTGGCTCAAATAGTTTGTCCGAATCTGACATCTCTTCAGTTTTTAGCTTCTTTTCAAACTTCCTCTCTAAATCAACAATCATTTTCTCCGCATCAGATGTTTTAGGCTTCTCAATAGTTGATTTCTCCATAATCTTTGGTTCCTTCTTCTTATCTTAAGGTTATTGAAAATACTGAGCCCAGTCATCATCATCATTAACTATTACCTCGTCATCATCAAAGACTACTTCACCAACCTTAGCCTTCTCCCTTGTTTTTCGGCTTCTTGGTACTAGCAGATGCTTCGGCATTGTTTCCCAATACTGTAGCCAGTTGGCTTTTCATGGTCTTAGCTATAACCCCCTTTAGTTCATTCATTTTGGAGTTCATTGCATCATCTACCATCTTCTAAACTTGCTCAGGATCCATTCTTTTTGGTGAGAAGCTGACTAAATCATTACTAGATTCCAAGTCACTAGTGTAGGTCGGATTATCGTAGGCTCTTGAACTGATATACTCCAGTATAGTGAGCCAGAAAGAATAAATGATATGAAATTCAATGTATGCATGGATGCACAAGTAACAAACAAATAAACAAACAAACCAAACCAATAAAGTAGTAAAGGACCTTCCAACCTTATATCTTCCATACACGAATGACGAGTCTCTTTTTCTAGGTATATGGTTAACAAAATATTAACATGGGATACCTTATTTTTGAACAATTCACTTGGACGGTTTAACCAATAGTTGTATTTTCAAATTTAGAAGTCAGTCCATGATAATTTTCATTAATTAAATCTTAATCCATTGGTCCAACAAAAAGATAGCTTTTATGCTATATTGGATTAAAACTAAATTAAAAGGTTTATCATATATAGACTTTCCATTTGGAAAAGCAACTAATGACTCATGCCAAAAATAAGCCTATGATTAACAAGTCATGGTATAAATTAAGCCCACAATTGATTTTTAGTATTCCATAATTGATCTAACTGGTTTATAAGCCCATTTAAGAAAAGGTTTGTAAAATGAAGTGAAAAAATAATTTTATTTCAAAGCCCATTGTAAAAAGGCTTATTTAGAAAATAAATTTTGGGCTTTGTATTTGGGCCATGAAGTAAAAAGAATTTTTTACCTATCTTAGAAAAAGTTTTAAAGACCATCTTGAATTTTTTAAAAAAAAATAATTTTGGTCTTTTAAAAGAATAAAATTATTTTAGGCTACAATATAGTTAGGTCACATTAGAAAAGAGCAACCAAATAAGCCATGGTTCAAACCAAGATATACCAATCATAGTCAAGCAACAAGCATTTGGGTAAAATCCTAAAGAAAGTAACTAGGCCAATTACATGAGCTTTGGTCTTTGGGTTGAAAAGTTTAGGCTCCCCATAGCAAGTATATATCAAATGATACAAGGCTAAGAGTGGTTATACCATACTCGATCTCCATACCTTCAGTGAAAAGTATGGTATCCCTTACATAAGACAACACATGTTACATGGGAGTCCTAACTCACGAATACAATGCAATCTAATATGATGCAATGGATAATATTATAATAAGAAAGAATAAAATAATATAAAGACCAACGGAATCAACTTCTCTTATCCCTAGTGGAGTCACCACTATGAGCGAAGATTTTTGCCCACACTCCCATGTGGAATGGTTCTTGCAACTTCGGCACTGTTAGGCTTATGGCCTTAGAGAACATGGGCCTAAACCCAGCGAACATGGAATTGCCACCCGGATGGGCTAGGAAAAAGAAAGGGGTGGATGACTTGATTCCTAAGGAATCCTCAACCCCCTAATGGGTTCAGAAAGTTGGGCATGTATAGGGAAGGTGAGAATGACCCAGGACCGCCATAACACCCGGTTCATTAGAACCGACCTTCTTTTTAGGTCTAAACATTATTAAATTCTTAAATATTATAAAATCATTCATACTGTATGTGAATATTGAAATAAATAATCGTTGTATTCAAACAAGTTCAAACAAAAAATAATAAATAGGCACCCATATGAGATGGAAACATGCCCTTACAATGTCCAATGTCTAAAAAATAAGTAAAATAAAATAGGACACCCACCAATTGATGGAAACACGTCCTTTACATTAATCCAAAACTCAAAGTAACTTAAATTACATGAAACTTAATTAAGGAGGTACTTGCAAAGTGGAAACATACCTCTTACAACTCTTGAAACCAACACAAACCAATAATAACAAGAAAACATTCAACCATTTATCATTAAATAAATCATCCATCAAGACATATAATAAGTAAACATGCATTAATAATCAATTCTACATTTAAATATCATAGTAAACAATATATGTATAAATTATGATTTTATTGATATGAATTAGGGTTTAAGAAAATATGTTTAATGTTTTAAGGTTAAAAAAAACACATTTAGGGTTTAGAATTTTTTTAAAAAAAAGAAGAAAAAGGATTAGGGTTGTAGGGTTTCATAAGGATACAATTAAAGTTTTTACAAAATTAGGATTTTGGAAATAATTTTAGGGTTTTAGGATAAAGTTTAGGGTTTTGGTTATTTGAAAAATAAGGCTTAGGAGATAATTTTAGGGTTTATAAAATACATGATTAAGGTTTTGGGAAATAGAACTAAGGTTTTTGGTTTTGGAAAATAGAATTAGGGTTTTTTAGAAACTAGAAAATAAATTGGGGTTTTAGAAATTAGGTTATGGATTAGGATTTAGGATTCTAGACTAGGATTTTGGAATTTTGGGTTTTGGATTAGGGATTGGATTATTTTATGGAAAACAGATTAGGGTTTTGAATATGTTAGAAAATAAAGGTTCTGGATATTAGGTTACTGAATATTTAGATATAGAGTTATGGATTGTTGTTTAGATTAGGGTTTGGAATTAAGTGTTTGGGAGTTAGGGTTTAAGAAGTTACAGTTTTTGAATATTAAGGTTTAGGGTTTTGATAATTATGCCTGTTATTCAAATCAAGCCTTAAGCTACTGAATGGATAAATGGATTGAGTTTTGATTTTATAAAATATGCAATTAAGGTTTTAGCAATTAAGCTGCTAGATTAAAGTATCAATTAAGATGATAAAAAATGCTAAAAGGAAAAGAAAACATAGTTGTTGCATGTTTAAAAAAGTTAAATTTAGAAAATGAAACCTACGTTGAAGGCTTCACAAAACTAAATAAGCTGATCCAAGCTATTGCCTATACAAATCCACGGTTTTCTAGTCGTGCAAAATAAAGCCAGTGGTTACTACCTTTGTGTTGATGATTATTTCTTTGCTAGTTGATATGTGTTTATTGCTAATCCACAGCTGCTTTCTTGATAATTCTTGATTGTTATGAATATTGATCCCTGTTATTAGCATTAAACTTTGTTATTTATAGGCAAAAAAAACTTAACCCTAAACCTAATATGAGATTTAAAAGGATTCTAGCTTGATTAGGAAATTAAATGTTGGACAAATTGCTTCAGAATCAAGGTTCATGTCGATTTGGTGTGCCAAATCGACATGAGCCTTGGCTCATTTCGACTTGGACCCTCCAAGTTGACATGAGCAATGGGTTGCTCAAGTCCCCTGGACCCATCCCGACTCATATCATGTTAATTTTTGGTCTGAAAAAGATAAATTAGGGTTACTTTGGGCCCATTTAAATTGGATCGGTCTATTTAATGCTGTAAACTAAGTTTAACCCTTAAAATCGAATTAAATTTATTTTGGCATTCTTTAATTAGGACCATATCAACCTAGGGCCAAAATTAAGGGTCTACACCATCTATTTGAGGATGAAATGCAATACTAAAATCTAAGTTTGTTCCCATTGCCTCTTATATCTTCTGCCAAAATCTATAGGTAAAAAATGATGGAAATAGGCACTCCATGTAAACTTACTAGCTTATCTAAGTATAATTGTGCATACAAGGATATAGAATAGGTTGCCTTCACAAGCAGAAAATGAGCAGATTTCGTTAATCTATCAATAATTACCCATATAGAATCATAGCGTGCAGATGTTTTAGGTAATCTAACTACAAAATCTATGGTAATCCTATCCCATTTCCATTATGGCAGTGATAATTGTTGTAACAAACCTGATGGTTTTGATGTTCAAATTTTACCTGTGGACATGTTAGACACCTTGCTACGAATTTTGTAACATCCTTCATACCAGTCCACCAATAAACATCTAACAAATCATGGTATATTTTGGTAGTTCCAGGATGTGCATTATAATTTGCATAATAAACCTCCCTCATTATCTATTCCTTTAGATCATCTACTACTGGTACACAAAGTTGATTGCTACATTTCAATACACCTTCATCAATTACAAATTCAGATGTCTTGCCTGTAGCAATGTCTTCTTTTATCCTCGCCAATTGTGGATCTTTATCTTATAGTGTCTTAATTTGATCAATCAGTAATGGTTTAACAATGAATAAGGCTAGCAATGCTCCATTATCTAATAAATCAAATCTTATCCCCAAGCCATATAAGTTCTAAACCTCTTGTATTAATGGTCATCGACATAGATGAATGTGTGCTAAACTCCAAAAAAGATTTCCTGCTTAAGGCATCCGCTACCATATTGGCGTTGCCTGGATGATATAAGATCTCACAATCATAGTCCTTAAGTAACTCCATCCATCTATGTTGCTTAAGATTTAAATCTTTCTATTGAAAGATGTATTTGAGGCTCTAGTGCCTCAAAATGTTCAAAGCAAATACCACTACTTATGAGTTGGGATTTTTGCCCCTACTCCCATGTGGAATGGTTCTTGCGACTTCTACACTGTTAGGCTCAGAGCCTTAGAGAACATAGGCCTAAACCCGAAAAAAAATGGAGTTGCCACTTGGACGAGCCGAAAAAAGAAAGGGGTGGATGACTCGATTCCTAAGAAATCTTTAACCCCCTAATAGGTTCGAAAAGTTGGGTATGCATAGGGAAGGTGAGAAATAGCCCAGCACTCCTATAACGCTCGGTTTATTGAAATGGTATCCTTTTTAAGTCGAGATATTATTAAATTCTTAAATGTTATGATATTATCCATACTAGCAAAAAAAATATCATTGTATTAAAATCAAAATAATGTTCAACAAAATAATAAATGGGCACCCATACAAGATGAAAACATGCTCTTACAGCCATGTCCAATGTCTAAAATAAATAAGACACCCACCAAAAGGTGAAAACATGTCCTTTACATTAATCTAAATTTTAAAATAATAAATTAAATTATATAATAAAAACCAAGGCACCCATAGAGTGAAAACGTTCCTTTTACAATTCAAGAAATTAAATAAATAAATAATTAAGCAAATTAAATCATTCAAGCACGATAATTAAAATAAAAAAATCCATCATAAAGTAAAATAAACATCCATATATAATAAATAACAAACCAAATAAATAATTAAAACTAGAATTTAAATCACTAAGTAAATAAAATTAGGGTTTGAGATTTTGAAATTAAGGTTTTAGGGTATTATGGTTACCGAGTTAGGATTAGGAAATTTAGAAAATAAGATTTTGAATTTTAGGGTCAAAGAAATATGGGTTTTGGAACTAGGGTTTAAGGTATTAAAGTTTGGATTTATGGTTTCTTGGACACTAGGGTTTAGGGTTTTGGTATTACGGGATTAAGTTTTAGAAATAAAATTGGGATTTATGGGATACTGGACATTTGGATTAGGGTTTAGAGTCTTTAGGGAAATAAGGATTGGAAATTAGGGTTTAGGTGTTTAAGGCTTAAGAGTTACATATTAGGGTTTTGGAATTTTGGAAGTTAGGGTTTGGAAGCTAGGGTTTAGGTTTTAAGGTTTTGTAAGTTAGGATTTGAGTTTTATGGTTTTGGATTTAGGATTTGGTTTTGGTTTCTGGATGTTTAAAGTTTGGTTTTAGAGTCTTGGATTTAAGGTGGAAATTACTGGATGTCTAGGGTTTGGTTTAGGTTTTGGAATTAAGGAGGAGGTTACTAGATATTTTTGGACTTGAGGTTTTGATTTTTAAAAAAGGTTGAAATTAGGGTTTGAAGGTTTAGGGTTCTTAGGTTTAAAAAGGCCTAATTTCATTCTACTGGAAATTTGGTTATTAGATTCAACAAATGACCATAACTCTGCGTACAATCAATGATTAATTTAAATACCAGTTAAAATGGCTTTCCAATCACTGGTTGATATTTTTTCCAAAGGAAACACAATTATTGTATGTTGAAACCAATTGTAAATCTATAGATCATACCACTGTAAATTTAAATGGATTTAGTGACTGAAGACAAACCTCCGTTGTTGATTCCACCAAAATTAATGAATTGAAACAAGCCCTCTGCTATTACTTGCCTAGATCAATTGAGGTTTTTGGCTAGAGTCTGCCTGATTGTTGATTCTGTGTTGCTTTTGTTAAACTGTGCTAATTGCTAGATATCCTTCACAATTGTTGCTAATCCCTCTGTTAATAATAACAACTGTTATTTATAGATGAATTAGGTTCAAAATTAAAACCCTAATACTTAATCCGACGGTAAAAAACAAGTCCAACTTAATTAGGAGCCAAATTAAAGGATCATGGCAGAGTGGGACAACCCAATCCGCCATGACCCATGGACAACGGCAAATTGGGGCTTCCCAATCCGCTATGGACCTTGGTTCATGACAGATTGGGACCAATCCGCCATAGACCAAAGGCCATGGTGGATTGGGGACTCCCAATCCTCCATGAACCATGGTCCATGATGAATTGGTGTCCCAATTCATCATGGTTTAATAGTTGGGCTTGGTCTGGCCCATTTTTGTATTTTAAAATACAATCAAACCTGTTTTATTTTTTAAATGATAAATGAAACTGTATTTAGGGTTCAATAAAGCGAACCACCTTATTTTAGGCCCTTTTAAAAATTTGACCGACCTATTGAAAGCCATAAACTTAGCTTAAGCTTTTTAAAATCGGACCAAATTTAGCTTAGCCTTCTTTAATTAAGATCGAACTGGTTTAGGGCTAAAATCAAGGGTCTACACTACTGCCATTTCCAAATCATTAGTAGTATAATTAACCTCATTCTTCCTCAGTTGCCTGGAGGCATAAGCAATCACCCTATTATTTTGCATCAAAACACAACCAAGTCCCACTTTGGATGCATCATAATGCACTGTAAATTTACCTCCTTTAGTTGGTAATGCAAGAATTTGTGCAGATGTCAAACATTCCTTCAATCTATAGAAACTTTACTATCTCAATCAAATTTTACCCCTTTATGGAGCAATCTAGTAATTGGTGCAGCTATTTTGGAAAAGTCTTTTACAAATTTCTGATAATAACTAGCCAATCCCATAAAACTCCTCATTTGTGTAACATTTATTGGTCGAGGCCAATAAGCTATGCTTCAATTTTCTTGGGATCTATTTGTAACCCTTCACTGGTGATCACATGTCTTAAGAACGATACTTTCTCTTGCCAAAATTCATAGAATTTAGCAAATAACTGATTCTCCTTTAGAGTCTACAATGATCCTTAAGTGCTCTTCATGTTCAGTCTGACTCTTGAAATAAATCAATATATCATATATAAAAACAACAACAAATTTATTCAAATATGACTTGAAAACCCGATTCATCAGATCTGTTAGCCAAACCCTCGGGCAAATTTACTTTATTTTGATCTCAGGCAATCACATTGAATAAGACTAATGGTTGTACAGAGCTACATTTGTCCACTTGGACCACTGGCAAGCACGACCGGACTGGCACGAACCAAACAAGAAAAGCTCAAAATCGAGCACTAAAGCCTTTGAAGCATGAGCTCTAGCCAATAGTATTAAACATTGTACAACCAAGCTCTTATTGTTGAAAATGAGTATGAGCTAAACAGACTAAGCTCATATAGCATGGACCGAGCCTCAATTGTCAAGAACGAGCTCAAAGGAAGACATGTGACCAAACACTTGTAGTTTAGACCAAGCCCTAGCTACCAAGGAGGAGCACAAGCAAATCAGTCCAAAGTCACCAGGAAAGAGCTCAAAAATAGGACTTAAGACCAAACACTTGCAGTTCGGACCGAGCCCTAGCTATAAGGGACGAGTTGAAACTGATCAATTCGAACATGAGTCCAAAAATCATCAGAATGTCCAAAGAAGCTCACAATCAATGGTACTCCAAAAACTTCAGCATATCAAATCTAGACCGACCTGACTGAAAATAGTTTGACCATACTGAGCTGAGCCAAAAGATCCAAAACATCCAATAAAGCTCACAGTCTATGGTACTCCGACAAGTTCAACATAGTAGACATGGACCGATCGAACTATGCTATAGCCCGCCCGTATCAAGGTTGAGCTAAATCCTTAAAACTTTAAAGAGATCACAGTTTATAGCAGTTTGAGAATCTCAGTATACCTCAAGTTGATCGACCAGACCATTGTCATACCAACTGGCTATAGAAAAAGCTTTTAAGATTATAGCTGTTACTTATCCACTCATTTAGTGGATGCTACTTATACTAGCCATTGAAGAACTTTTGTCAGAAATTCAAACCTCACGACCAGACCAAATCTCATTCGGCCTGGCTGAGACCGAGCCTATTGGACTAATTGGAGTCTGACCATGAGCTTGCTCGGCACATTAATGATAGTGGGAGACAACGTCTAAACATGTAGGCACCCACTTCAAATAGCTAATTCAAGTCTTGAAGGCTATAAATACCTCAAGAATCTTCATTTTTGCAAGAGATAATTTTTTTAAGAACTAAGATAAACAATTTTTATCTTATTGCATCAAAATTTATATT
The DNA here is from genome assembly GCA_947685225.1 of Garcia nutans. Taxonomy (NCBI): domain Eukaryota; kingdom Viridiplantae; phylum Streptophyta; class Magnoliopsida; order Malpighiales; family Euphorbiaceae; genus Garcia; species Garcia nutans. The sequence continues at coordinate 3,937,130 of CANTUV010000003.1, read as the reverse complement.
TGTATTCATTGAGTATTGGGTGTGAGCATTAAACACCATTGTTCATTGAGTGTTAGCTTTGAAACACTAGGTTTTAAAGTGAGCCTTCAAAAAACTCTTGTTGGGTTGTGAGGATAATTCTTAAACCTTGTAAAAGTTTGGTGTGAACTTGTGAAAACACCAAGTTAGAGTTGAGCTTGTAAAAAACTCAAGATTGGTAGTACCTTAACAAGTTGTTAAGGAAGTGGACGTAGGATCGAGGTAATCTGAATCATTATAAATTCTTTGTGTTTATTCTTCTCTACTCTACTCTTTCTTCGTCTTATTATTCTTGTTGTTTTAAAATTTTAATTTACCATCACTTCTTCAAATCAACCAATTCACCCCCTCTCTTGGGACAATAATTGGTATCAGAGTCTCTAAATTTCAAGAACCTTAATTGTGAAATTTGATCCACAATGGAACTACTCCCATAGACACCGCTACACCAGTTCTACTTTCAACTATATGGCTCCTTCACGTGAAAATCTAAATTCCTATTTAGATCTTTCTTTGATGGAACTGATTACTCTTATTGGAAACATAAGATGTATCTATTCCTTGATAGTGAAGGAATTGAGGTTTGGAAATTTATGCAAAATGATTGGAAAGCTCCTACTCATGAAGTTGATGGTGTTCAAGTTCCTCTTCCTAGAGCATAATAGTTTAATAAAAAAAATAAGAGCTCATTACAAGAATAATAGGGTAGCCTCAATTTTGATGAACTCAATCTCAAGAGAAGAAGGTGGGAGAGTTCAACATCTTACTTGTGCATATAGTATTTGGAAAACTCTTGAGAACTATTATGAGGGTACTACTCAAGTGAGGTTCACCACAACTCAAATGCTTGTGCATGAGTATGAACTCTTTAAGATGAAGCCCAATGAAAACATCACCGATATGACAAATCAATTGCTTGCTATTGTTAATGACCTAAAGAAATATGGTAAAGTCTATGATCAAGGTGATGTCAATAGCAAGATATTGAGGGTACTTAGAGCCAAGAAAAATTTTGAGTTAAAAGTTTCTTCAATTAAAGAATATTATAATATTGGTTATATTCACAAGTGAAAAGTTTCTGATCTTGACGCCACAAAATCAACTCTACTGGCAAACTCCCAAATCTAGACCCGACCTGGTCTAGAAGAACTCTCCAGCTCAACTGGATCTACTCTGTCACCTGCACAATGAATTTCAATCACGCTAAGCCAAAAGCTTAGCGGTACAAACTTTGATAGAAATAAAGCTCAAATGCAATACAAATGCACAATGCATATGGATATCATATCTCATATCATTTCATTATAACATATCTTTTGATTATTTCATAATTTACAATTCACATACAGGCAAACACAAGCATGGGCCTAAAGGATCTAATATGCTATTCAAATTCTAAAGTTATTGTTTTGGTCCATATTGACACCTAGTGTCTAGCCCAAAGGCAAGTGACGCCCAGCATCTAGCCCAAAGGCAAATCATAGTGATGCCCAGCATTTAATCCGAAGGCAAGTGACGTCAAACGTCTAGCCCGAAAGCAAATTATAGTGATGCCCTGTATCTAGCCCGAAGGAAAATAATGAGGATAACCTCATAGACATGCCACCAAATACAGAACTCTAAAAATTAAATAACATACTAGGCACATAATTAATTTACATTTCTCATTATCAATCTCTTTCGTATTTTCTCATAATCAAGCTAGGTACATTGCCTCATTTTTTAATTTTCTCATTTCATATCATTTCCTCATTTTTGTCTCACTTTTCTCACTTTTCTCATTTATATCAATATCAACTTATCACATTTCTTCACATTTTACGTTAAATCTCATTACCTAAATATTTTGGGTAATTTCACATAATCCATATATGATTCATATTTTATGCATATTAGCCATTACCAATGGCTTTTTAACAATATCCTAAATGCATACACCGCAAATGGTATTGCCCAAATATTTTGGGTCATTTTCACATAATGCACATTTTAAACAATTTAGCCATTATCAATGGCTTTTCACAATGCATTTAACACATATATGACATTACACATGTCATAGCACTTTATTCATATATGTTGCATGAATCAAGTAGCTTAACATATTTTTTAATCCAAAATGTGTTAAGCCCAATGTAATGCAAATATAACCAATTCATCCAAAGTTTGTACTTACCTCAAAGAGCAACCAAGAACAAGCTCAAACACCCTCCGATCCTTCTCTTTACACTTGCCCATCAACACTTGGATAGAAAAAATCAACTCTCCTCAATGCCTAAACCAAATGTGATCATAAATAATAATTTAATGCCACATTTTAAGGCATTTCCAACCTTAATCCATAATTAAAAACCATCCAAACAAAAATTTCAAAGTTAAGACTAACATCACTTTAACTTTGGAATACCATACTAACCTATTCAATTTGGTATTTTAAGTTTATTTATATTATTAAAAATATATTTCAACATATTTAAATCAATTACATTACAAAAACACTCACTTAGGACTAAAATCCTAAAATGGCATAACCTTCCCCCATTGAAAATTTTTCATTCTAACTCAATCCATTTATCATTTCAATCTTATATTCATCACTTTTAACACTAAACAACATACTTAAACTAATAAAATCAAACAATTCCATGACTTTAAAAAAATCACTTTTCCAAAATCCTAAATCACACTTCCATTCTCAAACTCCAATCAAACTTAACCAAATCCAATATTTGACTTTAAAATACTTGTTTATGCATTAAAACAACTCATTTGGAATCAATTTGCACAATTAAAAACTATGAATTCAAAACTCTAAAAATTACATAACCCTAAATTCTCTTTCTTCACCAATCTTACCCAAACTCAACAATTTCTTCAATCCAACCTTAAAATCATTACTAATCACTTAAAATAACATCATACACACCAATTTTAATAATTATAACATACTATTTAAAAATCTAAAATCACACATAATCATAATTTTCATGAAAATTCAAAAAAAAAAAAATAGAAAGCTTATCAAATTTGGTGGAAATCAATAAAAATTAAATTTAAACTTGTTAAATCCTTCAATTAATTGAGTATGGAAGAGCAAAAATTCCCTTGGATGACTATAGCATTCTCTCCAAGAACGAAAGAAGAAGAAGAAGATGAACAAGATGATAGTTTGTCTTTCCTTCCACTCATATTTATAACCATATATATATATATTTTAATAATTTAATAATTAATAATTTATTTATTTATTTAATTAAAACTCCAAAATACATCTTCCTCTCAAAAATCATTTATTTTTGAATTAATTTAATAATTTTAAAATTCTAAAATTTAATTACCAAAATACCCTTTTACTTTGACTTTTGACTTTTCTTTTAAAAAGTGTTGATTTTTTTTGTTGACTTTTATATGTTGTATATATTTTGTATATATATCACATATATATTTCACTTTTTCATTTAAAAACCCTTCATTTTTTATTTAAAACCATCTATTTAATTTATCCAATTAAATTATAATCTATTTTATTTAATTTTTCAAAAATTAGAAAATTTTCTAAAATAATTTTGGAATATTACAAAAGCAATAACTTTCAAAGCTATCAAAGAGGTTGAAAGCTCAAGTGATGAAGATAGTGATGATGATGAAGAAATAGATATGCTATCTAGAAGAGTAAGTGAATGGAAAAGAAAAGAAGACTCCAAGCCAACAAAGGTACTTATTCTAAATCTTTTTTCAAAGATAAAAGAAAAAGAATGAAGTAAAGTGCTTTGAATGTGAAAAAATTGATCACATCAAATTGGAATGCTACAAATTGAAAAACAAGAAGAAATGGGATAAGAAAAAGAAGAAATCTCTCAAAGCCACATGGGACGATGACTCCTCGAGTGAAGAAGAAGATGAAGCAAGGAATTGTAAATTTGTGTCTCATGGCTATTGGAGATGATGATCACACCAATGAGGTAGGTACTCAATTCTTAAACTCAAATGCATTTAGTGATGATATTGATAATGCTTTAGATGATAGTGAATTAGTAGAGCACATGAACCTAAGAGTCAAAAAATATTTTTCCAAAATGAAAGTCTATAAAGAAAAATGCTCTAAGCTAAAAAAGGACTTTATCTCTTTGAAGAATTCTACCTTAGATTTAAAGACTTCAAATGAACAATTAATGCAATCTTTAAATAAAGTATCAATAAATTCATCTAGCTTGGATAATTTGTTAAGGAAAAATAAGATTTTAAAAGAAGAAATAAGTTAATTAAAAATTCAATTGTAGAATTTCAAAGAGAAAAAGAAGCTTTAGATACATTAGTTAGTGCTCAAAGATCATCCTCATCTAAATATGGCTTAGGATTCAATGGCTTAACTACTACTACATCTAATGCACCAACCTTTATTAAAGTATCTACAACTCAAAATTCTATTGTTGAGATTGTGAAAAATTCAAATGCATACACTAAGCCTAAAAATCCTAAAATGATTACATTGGAAACACAAGGCTCTAGAACTAAGGTTCTAAGAGCAAACTATGCATTCATGTATATAAAGCATGAACTTAGGCACAAGAATACATAAAAGTAATTTCACTCAACACTTATTTGTAATTGCTCACATAGTACATTGAATTTCAATAGAAGAATCCAAAAATATAAAAATTTATATCAATGCCATTATTGCTTGAAGTTTGAGCATAAAAGTACTTTTTGCTATATTAGGAAGGCTCATCTCAAGCTAGAGGACCCTTCTACAACTAACCTCCAAGGACCCAAGTTCATTTGGGTACCTAAAAGAAGATAATCATTATTGTCTTGTAAGTATGCCCAAAGTCTACTATCAATAAAAGTGTTTAGCTTGTAGATAGTGGATGCTCATGGCACATGATGGGTAATGCAAAACTTTTTGCAACCCTTATTTACAAGCAAAGAGGTAATGTGACTTTTGAAAATAATACTAAAGGTAAAATTATAGGTATTGGTTCTATTGGTATACTTTGTAAAAACTTGATTGGTGATAGATGGCTTGTTGATGGTTTAAAACATAATTTACTTAGTGTAAGTTAATTAAGTGATAAATGATATAATGTAAATTTTAATTCTAAAAGATGCAAAATTACTTCTTCCAATGGTGAACTTGCGTTCAAGGAAGATAGAATTAGTAATACTTATAAAATTGACTTACATTCTAACAAAACATTTGAATGTCTAGTCACTATTAGTAATAATGCTTGGCTTTGGTATAGAAGACTAGGACATGCTAGTATGTACCAATTACAATGCATCAGTAAAGAAGAACTTGTAAATGGACTCCGTAAAATAAAATACAATAAAGATAAAATTTGTGAACCTTTTTAATTTGGAAAACAACATAAGAGTTCCTTTAAAATCAAGAATGTTGTAAGCACATCTAAACCTCTATAATTAATTCATTTGGAATTGTTTGGTCCAAATAGGTTTGCTAGTCTAGGAGGCAAGTTTTATGCATTTGTGCTTGCTGATGACTACTCAAGGTTTACATGGGTTAATTTCTTAGCTCAAAAGAATGAAGCTTTCAACCATTTCAAAATTTTTGCAAAAATAGTTCAAAATAAAAAAGGTTATGTTATCACATCTATAAGAAGTGATCATGGCAAAGAATTTGAAAATGAAAATTTTAAAAATTTTTATAATGAGCTTGATATTTCACATAATTTTCAACTCCTAGAACACCACAACAAAATGGTGTGGTTGAAAAAAAAAATAGAACATTGGTAAAAATGACTAGAACAATACTCAATGAGTACAATTTACCTTCTTAGTTTTGGATGAAACCTGTTAATATCGCATGTTATATTTCAAATCAAGTTTACAAAAGACCTTTAATAAATAAAACTCTTATGAGCTTTGGAAAGGAAGAAAACCCAAGATTTCATATATTAGAGTATTTGGATGCAAATGCTTCATATTAAATACCAAAGATAATCTTGAAAATTCTCATCCAAATAGAATGAAGACATATTTTTAGGGTACACATCTTCTATTAAAGCAAATAGGATATTTAATAGGAGAACTCTAGTAGTTAAAGAATCAATGCATATTATCTTTGATGAATCCTCTAAAATAGATCAAAGGAAAGGTAGTGCTCTTGATGGTTTTGTAGGTACATTTGAAGAATTTGAGATAAACAATGTTCCAAAGGACAATCACAATCAGGTAGAATCAAGAATGGAATAAGAAGAAGAATCTCAACAACTACCCAAAGATTGGTAATATAAGAAGGATCATCCAAAAGAACTTGTCACTGGTGACACTTTAAAGGGAGTAACACTAGATCCAATTTAAATACTCGGATGCTAATATTGCTTTTGTTTCTCAAATTGAGCCAAGGACCATTGAGGAGGCTCTTAGTGATGAATGTTGGGTGATTGCAATGCAAAATGAACTTAACCAATTTGAAAGAAATAAAGTGTGGAAACTTGTTCCTAGATCCAAAGACCATCTAATTATTAGTTGCAAATGGGTATATAGGAATAAGTTTAATGATGATGGTCTCATTACTAGAAACAAAGCTAGATTAGCAGCCAAAGGCTATAACCAAAAGGAAGGCATTGACCATAATAAGACATTTGCCCCCATTACTAGGCTAGAAGCTATTATAATCTTGCTTGCATTTTCTTGTCATATGAATTTCAAATTCTTTTAAACAGATGTTAAAAGTGAATTTCTAAATGGATTTATAAATGAAGAAGTATATGTTAATAACCCCCCCAGTTTTGAAAATTACAAATTTCCAAATCATGTTTTCAAACTTACCAAAGCACTATATGGATTAAAACAAGTTCTAAGAACTTGGTATGATAGACTTAGTACTTACTTGTTAGAAAATAATTTTTCAAAATTCAAAGGTGATACAACTCTCTTTGTTAAAAAGAAATTTCATAACATTTTGATTATATAAATCTATATTGATGACATTATATTTGATACTACTAATGAATCTTTTTACAAAGAATTTGCTTCTTTTATGATTAGGGAATTTGTAATGAGCACGATGGGTGAATTTAAATTTTTCCTTGGTTTATAAATTAAGCAATGCAAAGATGAGATCTTCATCAACCAATCCAAATGCACAAATGAACTTCTCAAAAAGTTTGACATGGATTGTTAAAAAGTGAGAAAAACTCCAAAAAGCACATCCTTGAAGCTTGATAAAGATGAAAGTGGTAAGATAGTAGATGAGAAGAAATATCGAGGCATGATCAGATCTCTATTTTACATAACTGCTTCTAGACCTGATATAATGTATAACATTTATTTGTATGCTAGATTACAATCATGCCTTAAAGATTCACATTTGAATGCTACTAAAAGAATTATAAAATACTTGAATCGAATATTACATTTAGGACTTTGGCATCCTAGAAATACATCATTTGACATTTTAGGATTTTCGATTACGGATTTTGCCAGTAGCCTATTGGATAGGAAAAGCACAACTGGTGCATGCCATTTCCTTGGTGATTGCTTAGTTTCTTGGTTTAATAAGAAGTGTCGGTTGCCTTATCCACCACGGAGACTGAATATGTTGATGCTTTTGTTGCACACAAGTTTTATAGATGAAACAACAATTGCTAGATTATAGCAAAACATTTAATCTCATCTCTATTAAGTGTGACAATACAAGTGCAATTAATCAATCCAAAAATCCCATTCAACATTCTACGTCAAAACATATAAATATTAGACATCATTTTTTAAGAGACAATGTTCAAAGCCAAAATGAGGTTTTAGAATTTATTAACAATCAAAATCAACTTGCTGACATTTTTATAAAACCCTTAAATGAAGACAAGTTAAATTTCATCAAGCAACACATAGGAATGATAGATGAAAGTACTTTGAATTGATGCATATGCACACATATGATGGAAATTTACTCATAAATGCATACATTATATATGATCAAATTTATTATTCACATCTATTTTGATCATTTAGCAAAGCCACAAATTGAGATTTATACAAATTGTTTTTATTAGTCCACCCTGAACTATAGCTTAGTCAGCTTGGTATTCTCACTTTCTATCTTTCTTGCTCAAGCCAAACAGCAAGTTCATTGGACTCTCTCAAACCGAGCATACAACTTGCACCTTTCTTACATTATTCGATCATCCGCTCATATCCTTGTAAGCACGCTTAGTCAATCTAAATTTTGAATCAGTCCAGCCGTGCTGACCGAGGTCCGATCGGGCATAGCCAAATTTTTAAAAAAATATAGTCGTTGAACATTTTTAATATCAGTCATTTTTATAATTAACTATAAATAACTAATTTTTGCCCATAACACCATAAAGACTCCTAAAATCAAAGTGTACAATAATTGATCAATTTCTAAACTATCCAAACACTTAAACTTCATCAAATCACTTATCATCTTTTCTATTTCAAGAACTTCTCATCAATGGCTCCTAAAGACTCTAAGAATAGAGCCTCTAGAAAGGAGAAAGGAAAAGGATTAGCAAAGTCCTCCACTCCTATAAAAGAGACAAGAACAAGAACTCATAAACCAAGACATCTTAATGAAGAAGAGAAGAAAAGGTACAATCTTATCTTAGACAAGAAAACTGAACCAAATAGAATTCCTTCTCTTTTCTCTTTAGAATCATTTTCCATAGAAAATGAGATTAGAGCCTACCTTTCTAATCTTGGGTGGGAAACTTTTATTTTTCTTGGACAAGATTGTTTGGGATGGGAATCATTAACTAATGAATTTCTTATAATATTAGTTGTTGAAAAGAAGGATGTTGAACTATCAGGTTACTATTGCCTAACATTTAAACTTTTCAATCAATAATACCAAATGACTTTAGAATATCTTACTTCTATTTGGGGATTTAACATTGAAGGTATATTTCATTCTTCCGACCCCAAAATTTTCAATGAAATTCTTCTAAACTTTTGGAAAGAAATATTCATTGAAATCGATTTTCATAAACTTTCCAATGCTAAACACCTTAGAACCCTTTCCTCTTAGATATTACATAGAATCATCACTTACACCATTAATACTAGGGGTGAAAGTAATGAAAAAAATACTCATAAAGATCTTATCTTCCTTTGATGTTTAATTAAAGGAGAGCAAATTCAAACCGCTAAGTTCTTGATTGACTCATTTCTTATGCTTAGAAATAAATCATCTGGAACCATCATGATCACCTCCTACATTACTCAAATTGCTAAACACATAAGTGCACTCTCCTCCAAATAGAGATAGTCTTTCCAATCCACTTCATCCATCCAAAAACACAATCAACATTTAATATTTAAAACAATATAAATGCATAATTGGAGTTGATGGAGCATATCATTATGCTTTTGGGGACACAAGGCATTAGAGCTCAACAAAGAAAAAGACTAAGAATTGTTGATAAAAACCAAGAATCTTTCTAAGTGAAAATTTCTAGACCTCAAACTCCTAGAGGCCAAAGCTATATCCTCTCCATCCTTTAAGACATTCAAGGTCAAATTTCTTCTCAAACTTCTAAGGTTGATACCATCTTAAGAAGACTCTCTCATCTTCATGTGGACATTAGGGATATTCAAGGTGCCATGGGATTTCCTCAATGTATGATTTGGGATGAAAATGAAGAGGGAGATGAAGAAGCCACCCATAGAGAAAAACAAGTTCAAAGAGGAATGGAAGAAGAAGAAGAAGAAGAAGAAGAAGGGGGCAAAGATGAGGACGATAGAAATAACAATGGAAATGACGATGATGACTCTGATACCCCTTCTTAGTCTCCTCTACTTTGATCTTATTTGATTCTTTTCTTTTATCCTTGTGTAGTCTCTTAATTTTGTTGGCTTTAACTTAAAAAATGATCATCCATGCATGGTTTGTTTATCTTGAATAAAAGTACTCTACTTTCTTATTTTTTTTCCTTTTTGTCTTTATCAAAGAGGAAGAAGGTTAAAAAGATTAAAATGCATAATTAAAATTTTAAATCAAAAGGGGAGAAGAACCTATAGCATATATTAAAATTTGAATAAACTATAACATATGTTAAGGAGGAGCATTTGTAAAATTTAAATAAGTAACATTTGAAATCTTTTTATCAATTCAATTTAATTGCTAAAGTCAAAATGGAGGAGATTGTTAGCTAATCCCTTGGTCAAATTTACTCTATTTTGTTCTTAGGTAATCAAATTGAATAGGACTAATGGTTGTACTGAGCTACATTTGTGCAAGAACTAAAAATATGCATAGTCCGCTCGGACCACTGGCAAGCACAATCAGACTAGCATGAGCCAAACAAGAAGAGCTCAAAATAGAGTACCAAAGCCTTTGCAGCACGAGCTCTAGCCAACTATATTAAATATTAGACAACCAAGAAAATTCAAACCGCTAAGTTCTTGATTAACTCATGCCTTAAAGTTTGACGTGGAGTACGTATATGAGGTCTCTGAATATTAGTACTAGAAAACCCATTAGTAATAGTCCCAAATGATCTTCCAGTACATGGTCTAAGTGGAAGTCCCACTGAGTTTCTTGGTGGATTTGCTTGTGGTATAGATTGTGATTGTTGTCTAGCACTAAATGTCCCTACTTCTTCCTTACCTCTCTATTTTATAAAACTTTCAATTATAGCCTTCTTCTTCTGTACTTGGGTTTCCATCTTTCTATTTTCTATTATTCTTGCTTTGTCCACTAATTTGGAGTAAGAGTCATAATCATGAGTAGCTAAAATCATATACAGTGAATTAACTAATTCTCATCTAACCTTATACATTCTTGCTACTTCCTTTGGTACTAGAGCAAGTACATGCTTACTCAACTGTTTAAATCGTCTTGCATATTTAGGTAGGTACAGTCATACCTAGGGTTTGTACCAGCTTCTCAAACTCTAGGGCTTTGGCTTACCTAACCCTTTCAGGTGAAAACTCTTACAATACCATCTCTGCAAATTGTTCCCAGGTCAAAGGAGTATTTCCTTTCAATATTCTGACCAAATTTATCTTGTACCATTCCCTCGCATCACCCCTCATTTGATACCCTGCAAATTCAACTGATTTCCTGTCCGAAAATGATGTATTTGAGTTTTTGCTTCTTTTTCCTCTAAAAACTCCGTAGGATCTTCATCTTCCCATTTGTAAATAGGAGGATTAAGTTTTAAGAACCTCTCTAATAATTTTCTTTCTTCTTCTGGTTCCATCTGTGGGGGTGGAAGTGGAGGAACTTGAACTTTAATAAATAGGAGCTTGCTATTGTTATTGTATCATCATTTCTGTCATCAACTCATAATTTTTATGTAATTGTTCTCACCCATCCATCATCCCAGCTATTCTATCTTATGAGGCTAGTGATTCTAGAGGAAGATTCATTACATTCCCAATTCTTTACGTGGTTTGCTCAAAAGGAATATCTCTCTTTAATCGGATTGCCCTAGGTCTCCTTCTGGTTGCCATATGAAAACTATAAGAGAGAAAAGAAATTATTCAATTAACACATATATAGGTAGAAATGAATACCTAGGGTTTGTACCAGCTTCTCAAACTCTAGAGCTTTGGCTTACCTAACCCTTTCAGGCGAAAACTCTTACAATAACATCTCTGCAAATTGTTCCCAGGTCAAAGGAGCATTTCCTTTCAATAATCTGACCAAATCTATCTTGTATCGTTCCTTCGCATCAGCCCCCATTCAATACTCTGCAAATTCAACTGATTTCCTATTTGAAAATGAAGTATTTGAGTTTTTGCTTCTTTTTTCCTCTAAAAACTTCGTAGGATCTTCATCATCCCCTTTGTAAATAGGAGGATTAAGTTTTAAGAACCTCTCTAATAATTTTCTTTCTTCTTCTGGCTCCATCTGTGGGGGTGAAGGTGGAGGAACTTGAACTTTAGGAATAGGAGCTTGCTATTGTTGTTGTATCATCATTTCTGTCATCAACTCATAATTTTCATGTAATTATTCTAGTCTTTTCATCACCCCAATTCTATCTTCTGAGGCTAGTGATTCTAGAGGAGGATTCATTACATTCCCAATTCTTTACACGATTTGCTCAGAAGGAATATCTCCCTCTAATCAGATTGCCCTAGGTCTCCTTCTGGTTGCCATATCAAAACTATATGAGAGAAAAGGAATTATGCAACTAACGCATATATAGATAACAATGAAAACAAAACATGACAAAATAATCTTAAGCCCCATAGTATTCTTACACATTTATACTTACAGACCTTTAACCTATAATTTGCTATAAACCTAGTGCTCTAATACCACCTCTGTCACACCCCATTTGTAGAATGCGACGGTCATAGGGTCCAAGTATGCTTAAGGCTACCAGGCACCATATAGAACCCTATTAATTTATGTATTGATATATATTGGTTAATTGCACTAGTGAATTAAAATTTGATGTCATAACTTTTATTATCTACTCATAATTTTATGATATATTATTACACATTTATTTTGATATTATATATCACATACATTTATTTTTTTAGATTATAGATTATTTTCACACTTTACTAAACCATTCATAATAGCAATATGGAGCAACTAGAGTATAGCACAAACATAATTATTTAATTACATATGATAATATCTGCTAATTATATTATTCTCAAACTTCTTAGTAGAAGAAGAAATCAAGATGCTAATGGCTCTGGGTCACCTCTACTTAAAACCACATATGATGAGATGAGTCATTAACTCAGTGAAATTATAGTATCACAGGGGTAAGTTGTACAGTAAAAATATTTCACGGTTCACGAATAATAAATACATAAGGTGACTGCACAATAAAAGTATAATAATAAAATTCAATCTACAAGAAAGGCCCACAATATTTGGACCAATATTATAAAAACAAACTATATAATATGACAGATAACATATAGTAATTAGCACTAAAGAAAACATATTACTATATACATTCCAGTGCTACAACACATCACACACACATTGGGCATTAGCTATTACCATTTTATCACAAATCTCTATGTGCATATAGCCAGATGGTATAGCTCCCATCAAGCTAACATTCTGTCACATTAGCTAAATATATGGCTTGGTATGATCACATAGACCTAAAGGTCACATTGAGTTTCACAATTTATAATTACAAGAATACAAGCAATAAAATGATATGAAATGACTCAAGCATTAATAATGGTTCAAATTTCATCAAAGAATTTCAAAGTGACAAAGTATGAAATAGACACTATAACTCACCTTGAACATGCAAACTTAATTCCTTTAAGTTATTGAAAATAATTGGTTGGTTTGATAGCAATACTTAAACTTATATTAATATATGTTACATATAACAACTAATATATGTTGATATTATATATATATATCAATTAATTTGTAATAAAACATCAATATGCAAACTAATATATGCTGATATATGTTACATATAATAATATATATCAGTTAATTTATAATAAAATATCAATATACAAGCTAATATATATTGATATATGTTATATATAATAATATACATCAATTAATTTGTAATAAAATATCAATATACAAACTAATATACGTTAATATATATTGATATATGTTACATATAACAACATATATTAGTTATTTTCTAATAAAATATCAATACACAAACTAATCCATGTTGATATCTGTTCCATATAATAACATATATCAGTCGATTTGTAATAAAAAATATTAATATACAAACTAATATACATTGATATATGTTACATATAACAACTAATATATGTTGATATATGTTACATATAATAATATATATCAATTGATTTTAGGGCTGTTCATCCAGCCCGTGCCCGAAAAACCCGGCCCGGCCCAAACCCATACTAGGGTCGGGCCACGGGCTTCAAAATCCAACCCGAGCTATGCTCGGGTGGGGCCTCGGGTTGGGATAAAAAATCTTGGGCCGGCACGAGATATTAATTTTTTTAAAATTTATATTTTGATAATTTATTTTTTAAAATATTATATATAAAAAATATATAATAATTTATATATTATTAGATATAATTTAGTATAATAAATTTTTAAAGTAATATTTATAGGTAATTTTTATTAAAATTTTTAAAAAAATTTATTTTTTTAATTTTAAAAAAATCGGGCCAGCCCGACCAGGCCCGAAGTAGCCCGGCCCGGCGCCACGGGCTGCAAACTGCAGCCCGAAAAAAACTTGAGCTGGGGTCAACCCGGGCCGTGTACACCCCTAGTTGATTTATAATAAAATATCATTATTCAAGCTAATATATATTGATATATGTTACATATAACAATATACATCAATTGATTTGTAATAAAATTTCAATATATAAGCTAATATACATTGATATATATTATAAATAACAACGCATATTATTTGATTTGTAAAAAAAATATCACTATACAAGCTAATATAGATTATATATATTATATATAATAATATATATCTGTTGATTTATAATAAAATATCAATATAGAAAATAGTATATATGGATACATATTATATATAACAATATATATTAGTTGATTTATAATAAAATATCAATATACAAACTAATCTATATTGATACATGTTATAAATAACATATATTAGTTTATTTGCAAAAAATAATTATTAATATACAAGTGATATATATTGTTATAAGTTTATATATATTATATATAATAAGATATATTTGTTAATTTGTAAATGAAATATTAGTATACAATTGAAATATGTTACTTATAATAATATATATCAATTAATTTGTAAAAAAAATATTAATTTACAACTGATATTTATTGATATATGTTATATATAATAATATATATCAGTTTAAATATTTGTGCAGTAAAAAAACTTCACGAGATTAATAAAAAAATTTTCTTATCAATGTAGTAAAAATTGACTGAATTTAAACAAAATTATATAAATTATTATTTTTAACTATTATTTATAATTTTCTTTTGATTCTATAATTTATTTTTTTGACATATACTCAGTATAAACCATATTACCAAGTGCATGCCATACAAATTATTACTCAAGCCAACCAACTACTTGATATTAAATTAATAGGACATGGAAGGAATTTCCAACTTTCAACCATATAAATAGACATAGGAATACATTTGATTTGAGTATATCACAATGTTCTGCATTTTTCCATAAACATAATATCACAACTCTCAAAAGTATTTCTTTCCATAAACATAATAAGCAAACAACAAAAAGCACAGTATCACTGGCAAAGCGCGAGCACTTTTGAGTTAATCATCACTCTCTAAGACATTTTGGCGCCTTTGAATCTATAGAATTAGACATAAACTTAAAACACATGATTGCTTGGAAAATAAAACCCAAAGAAAAAAACTCTAATACAATATGCAGATCATAAGAGAAGAAGCACTTACTTGAAAAAAAAAAGTAGCAAATAAAAAATGGATAATGGTGAAGAACAACAACAATGAAAGAAACCTAAGGCAAACAAAGAAACAGAAAGAAAGTGAAGAAGGACAAAAGAAAAGAATGAAAGTGAAGAAGGACAAAAGAAAAGAACTAACATATTTTTGAAAAAGAAAAATATAAAATAAGGTAAACACGAAAAAATAAAAAGTCAGAAATGAAAAAAAAATTAATCACAATAAAAATGAAAAATGTAAATTAAAATATAGTATATTCTGTAATTTCCTAAAAAATTAGTGAAAATAACACCCTTCACCATTTTTTATAATTTTTTTTATTTTTATCAAGAGTATTTTTATTTATTTTGCAATAAAAAAAATCATAATACTGTTAGTAAATCGTTAAGAATCTGCAACCCTTGCCGCAGCGGAAAAACAAAAATTCTTTCGATTTACTCACAGGATCCATGTGATCCATTCAGTTCGATAAAAGAGATTCGAAACTAACCTTTTTGTGTAGCTTCAAAAATGATTAACAGATGCTGCCTTCTGAAGACGAACACCCTCTAACGAAATCCACACAAACGTATGCCGGTCTGAGTGCTAGCTCACCAACGGCAGTGGCTGAACCTTTTCAAAACGAAACTAGGGTTTTTTTAGGTTTTTTTTCTTCTTCTTACGTTTTCTTTTGCAAAACGAATAATAAGATCATTAAACCTCCAGTCCTTTTAAAACCGTTTTAAAAGACTTCTTTTTATCAAAACCCTAACTGTCCATATCCCATATGGACCCACGTTTTAATAATTATTATCTAATAATAATTATTATAACAATATTATTATTAATATCTAATAATAATAATAATACTAACAATAATAATTAAATATAATTATTATTATTTAAGTATAGCCTACGTTCTATGTGTGTGACCCGATAGGCTCATATTAATTGGTAGTGTATTTCAATCTCTATTGAAATGCACAAATCATAATTGGCCTCTAGCAAGACATTACGACTACCCAATTAATCATGAGAATCATTATAAATGAAAAACCTGAAATAGTACATGCATTAATCCCTTTGTCACACGATATCTAGTTTGAACATAAGTCATAGTAAATGTCATACTTATATTGTCCAAACTTATGATTACTCGATCTCCAAGTTAACTGATAAACAAATAAGATTGATCTTATATCAACTTATTTGAGCATGGCCATGCATTTCTCAGTTACACTTATCGAGGGGCCCAGAAGATATCTCTCTCATAGAGAGGGACAAATTCCATCTTGATTGTTCATTTTCCTCTACATAATTTATATCATGTTCAAGCATAACCTTTATAATTATCTAGTTACAGATAACGTTTGATCATGTCAAAACATAATATTCCTTATGTTGGAAACTATGACAATCTCAAGTCAAAGGATTAAATGAAAACTATTATGAGATACACTTATGACATTAAACCATGAAGTGATATCTATGTGGGTCTATCCAATACACTGTTCTCTAACATGTATCCATAATATTGATTTGTATCTTCATACCTATAATCATCTTATGATTATCAAATCAATATTACACTAGTTATATTTATTATTATCTCCATAACAATAATAAACCAGGGATATAATCATTATTATATATAACATGCAAACATAACAATGATAATAAAAACTTCTTTATTAATAACAAAATGAATAACATTAAGGTCCAAATCGATGGCCTAGGGCATATACACTAACAGTCTCCCACTTGCACTAGGCCTAGTCTAACAAATATCTCATGCCCATAGACCTAGTGTGCTGATCATGCTTGACCCGCGAGAGAGGCTTTGTCAATGGATCTGCTATGTTGTCATTTGTGTCAACTTTGCATATCTTGATATCACCTCTATCAATGATGTCTCGAATGAGGTGAAATCGCCTGAGTATGTGCTTAGATTTTTGATGGGACCTTGGCTCTTTTGCTTGCGCTATGGCACCATTGTTGTCACAATAGATAGCCATAGGATTAGCAATGCTAGGCACCACTCCAAGCTCAGTGATGAATTTCTTCAGCCAAACTGCTTCCTTAGCAGCATCTGATGCTGCTATATACTCAGCTTCTGTTGTAGAATCTGCTACTGTGCTTTGCTTGGAACTTTTCCAAGTAATGGCTCCACCATTCAATGTGAATACAAAACCTGACTGTGATTTGTAATCATCTATATCAGTTTGGAAACTAGCATCTGTGTAACCATTTACAACTAGTTCATCTTCCAAACCTCCATAAACTAAGAAAACATTCTTAGTTCTTCTTAGATACTTAAGAATGTTCTTAACAGCTGTCCAGTGACCCTCACCAGGATCAGCTTGATATCTACTTGTTGTGCTTAAAGAATATGAGACATCAGGTCTAGTACATAGCATGACATACATAATAGATCCAATAGCAGAAGCATAAGGGATCTTATTCATTCTATCTCGCTCCTCAGATGTCTTAGGACATTGATTCTTGCCAAGATGAATACCATGTGACATAGGCAAGAATCCTTTCTTGGAATCTTGCATACTGAACCTCTTCAACACTTTGTCAATGTATGTACTTTGACTTAAGCCAATTATCCTTCTAGATCTATCTCTATAGATCCTCATACCAAGGATATATGCAGCCTCTCCCAAGTCCTTCATTGAAAAAGAATTCCCTAACCAATCTTTAACCTTTTGTAAAGTGGGGACATCATTTCCAATGATCAATATGTCATCTACATATAGGACTGAGAACACGATAGCACTCCCACTAACCATCTTGTAAACACATGGTTCATCTTCATTTTGAATGAAACCAAAGTTCTTAACTGTTTCATCAAAACAAAGATTCCAGCTTCGAGATGCTTGCTTCAATCCATAAATGGACCTTTGAAGCTTGCAAACCTTCCCAGAATTCTCAGGATTTACAAAACCCTCAGGTTGTGTCATGTACACATCCTCGAGTAAATTTCCATTAAGGAAAGCGGTTTTGACATCCATTTGCCATATCACATAATCATAGTATGCAGCAATGGCAAGGAGAATCCTAATAGATTTAATCATAGCAACTGGAGAAAAAGTTTCATCATAGTCTATACCATGTGTTTGTTTGAAACCTTTAGCAACCAACCTTGCTTTATAGGTTTGCACATTTCCATTAATGTCAATTTTCTTCTTGAAAACCCATTTGCAACCAATAGTCTTAATACCTTCGGGAGGATCAATTAAGGCCCAAACTTGGTTGTCAAACATGGACTGCATCTCAGAGTTCATGGCTCCAAGCCATTTCTCTGAATCTGGACCTGACACAACTTCAAGATAGGTAGTTGGCTCATCTTGATCTATGAGCAAAACTTCACGACTTTCAGTCATGAGAAATCCATATCTCTCAGGCTGATGACGTGGTCTATCAGATCTGCGCAGAACTTGTGTAACATTTTCAGTTTCCATAATGACTTGTGGTTCTGAAACTATTTCTACAGGCTGTTCAATATCCTCTTGTGGTTCTATAAATTCATCTAATTGAACTGTGCTCCCACTAGTTCTTTTAGAAATGAATTCCTTTTCCAAGAAGGTTCCATTTCGAGCAACAAACACTTTGTTCTCAGATGGAATATAGAAATAATATCCTTTAGTTTCCTTAGGATATCCCACAAAGATACATTTAGCAGATTTTGGAGCTAACTTATCTGAAACTGGTCTTTTCACATAAGCCTCACAACCCCAAATCTTAAGAAAAGACAAACTAGGTGTTTTGCCAGTCCATATCTCATATGGTGTCTTTTCAACCGCTTTAGATGGTACACGATTTAAAACAAAAGCAGCTGTCTCCAAGGCATAACCCCAAAACGATAATGGAAGATCTGCTTAACTCATCATAGATCGAACCATATCTAATAAAGTTTGATTTCTTCTTTCAGAAACACCATTCCACTGTGGAGTTCCTGGAGGAGTTAATTGTGAAATAATTCCATAATTTCTTAGATGTTCGTCAAACTCTTGGCTCAAAAATTCACCACCTCGATCAGATCGAAGTGCCTTAATAGTTTTACCAAGTTGATTTTGTACTTCATTTTGAAAAGTTTTGAACATTTCAAAAGCCTCATGCTTATGTTTCATTAGGTAGACATAGCCATACCTACTGAAATCATCAGTAAAAGTAATGAAGTAATTATATCCTCCTCTGGCACTAATGCTTAACGGGCCACATAATCTGTATGTACTAGTCCTAGCAAGTCATTAGCCCTTTCACCTTGTCCGGTGAAAGGATTCTTTGTCATTTTGCCAAGTAAACAAGATTCACATTTATCAAATGATTCAAAATCAAATGAATCTAATAATCCATCTTGATGGAGTTTAGAAATGCGTCTCTCATTTATATGGCTAAGACGACAATGCCATAAAAATGTAGGGTTTAGGTCATTTGGCTTAATTCTCTTAGAGTTTATGTTATAAATATGATTCTCCCTAGAATCATCTAAGTCAAGGACATAAAGGCCATTAAAAGATCTTGCAATACCATAAAGCAAATCATCTTTATCAAAAATAGAACAGGTCTTATTTTTAATTAAAAATGAAAAACCTTCATCATCCAAAACTGAAACTGAAATAAGATTCCTACTCAGAGTAGGAACATAATAGCAATTGTTCAAATTTAACAAAAAGCCATTAGGCATATGAAGTTCATAAGATCCTACAGCTAGTGCAGCAACTCTTGCTTTATTCCCAACTCGTAGGTCAACTTCGCCCCTTTTCAGTGATCTACTCCTTTTGAGTCCCTGCACATTTGTACAAATGTGAGAACCACATGCAGTATCCAATACCCATGAAGTAGAAGCAGATAAGTTAATTTCTATAACATATATACCTGAAGACGTAGTCGCACTACCCTTCGATTTCTTCAATTCAGCCAAATAAAGTGGGCAATTTCTTTTCCAATGCCCAGGCTCCTTGCAATGGTGACAAGTTCCTTCCTTAGGAACAGGTGCCTTGCGTTCTTTTGGCTTGGGCTGTCCCTTAGGCTTTGTAGCAACTGTTGCTTTACCCTTTGCCTTGCCTTTTTTCTTCATAGGCTTACCCTTATTGACATTCAATACATGGGTAGCCTTAGTGGGCCTTTTGATATTCCCTTCAGCAGTTTTGAGCATACCATGTAGCTCAGGAATGGACTTTTCCATGTTGTTCATATTATAGTTCATAACAAAATGTGACAAACTGCTGGGCAAAGAATGAAGGATCAAATCCGTGGAGAGTTCTAAACTCAAGGGATATCCAAGTCGGGCAAGGTGATCAATGTAGCCCTTCATTTTCAAAACATGAGCGCTAACCGATTCGCCCTCTGACATCTTGCAGTCAAATAATGCAACAGCAGTGTCGAATCTATCCTGCCTAGCTTGCTGTTGGAAAGCTTGTTTGAGATGGACACTCATCTCATAAGCCTCCAAGTGTTCCAGATCCTTCTGAAGTTCTGGACACATAGTAGCAAGCATAAGACATCCAATGTCATTGGAATCATCCATATGCTTCTTATGCTTGTTCTTATCAGCATTAGAAGCATTAGCAGGAGGTGGCTCAGGGACAGCTTCATCAAGCACATAGGACTTTCTTTTCTTGTTTGAGAACAATTCTCAGGTTCCTAAACCAATCAACAAAATTAGTCCCATTCTCTTTCAGTTTTTCCTTCTCAAGGATGGATCGCAGTGATAAAGTGGAGTTATTGTTGGTAGCCATTTCAATCTACAAAATATGCAAATTTTAATTAATAAAAGGTGATAAGTAATTAAACTCCCACTAAAATATAACCCTCAATCATCACAATGACATTTTAGTGGGCTAAGATCCAATTTTACTTAATATTAAGTCAGCTTTGGCATGACACTTAAAATCAAGTTATTATGGTAGGTAACCCATTACCAATTACATCAGATGTAACTCTTAGATAATATGGGATCATGACATCATATGTCATAGCATGTTATACCCCATCTAATGCCTTAGGCCCAAAACCATTTTGATAGCCTAATTAAGTCTAACCAATTTTAAACGCATGAGCAGCACCATTACTCATCATATCTTGCTAGGATAACCTAAAGTACTTTGCTTTGGCAAAATCTACATTTAGGTGATCTTAGCCTTGATAAGTGTTTAAGACATGGATGGCATTAAAACTTAGATTAATAGTGAGGGTTCATTCCATTTAATTTTTTTTTGAAAACATGTTAAAATTGACATTTATATATCATATCCTATATGCATACATAAACTATCAAACATGGCATCTCATACATATTTGATAAAAATAAACGTGACATAGCATGGCCAAACTAGATATGATCTTCATGAGACCAAATGAAGATCATATAGGCAACCCTAGGTGAAAAGAAAACCTATCTATTACAACATTTGCAATAGTACATTTCTTCATATCTTGAAAGGCAACTTCATCTCCATGGAATTTTCATCTTCTTCTCCAAGCTTGAGTCTTCATTATTACATTAATAATAAAAACTAACTACTAAACTAGTAATTATAAAGTTACAAAAATAAACGACACGCAGGCCGTATTTATAAAAAATTAAGATATAAATAAACCAATCACATAGGTCATAAGGCCATGCTATGCACCATGCCAAGACATCAAACAAACATAACATATTCATCACTAACATGTTAAATAGAAACAAATATATTGACATTCTTAATGTCGCGGTAACGAACTATAGGGCGCGAACATACGGCGGTTTGACATCATATATCAACAATTTGATCAATTACCAGAAACCTTAGAAACGATTTACTCAATAATCATATTAATCAAAATCGAAATCTATGTATACATTCAATATGAATAAACGAATTGAATTAATCATATTAACCCTAATTCGAAACCATAATAGATCGTATACCAACCCCAATTTGATTTCACAGAATTGTATCTTATACAATTGGTCATCTTTGACATCATATATCAACAACAATTTATGTTATATCTCATATAACAGATTCGAATCATCATCAAATGATAAAACGAATTTAATCATGCCATTCGAAAAACAATAGATCATATCAACACATCAACATGGTATATTTCGAATTAAATGGAATCAACAAGAGGCTCTGATACCACTGTTAGTAAATCGTTAAGAATCTGCAACCCTTGCCGCAGCGGAAAAACAAAAATTCTTTCGATTTACTCACAGGATCCATGTGATCCATTCAGTTCGATAAAAGAGATTCGAAACTAACCTTTTTGTGTAGCTTCAAAAATGATTAACAGATGCTGCCTTCTGAAGACGAACACCCTCTAACGAAATCCACACAAACGTATGCCGTTCTGAGTGCTAGCTCACCAACGGCAGTGGCTGAACCTTTTCAAAACGAAACTAGGGTTTTTTTAGGTTTTTTTTTCTTCTTACGTTTTCTTTTGCAAAACGAATAATAAGATCATTAAACCTCCAGTCCTTTTAAAACCGTTTTAAAAGACTTCTTTTTATCAAAACCCTAACTGTCCATATCCCATATGGACCCACGTTTTAATAATTATTATCTAATAATAATTATTATAACAATATTATTATTAATATCTAATAATAATAATAATACTAACAATAATAATTAAATATAATTATTATTATTTAAGTACAGCCTACGTTCTATGTGTGTGACCCGATAGGCTCATATTAATTGGTAGTGTATTTCAATCTCTATTGAAATGCACAAATCATAATTGGCCTCTAGCAAGACATTACGACTACCCAATTAATCATGAGAATCATTATAAATGAAAAACCTGAAATAGTACATGCATTAATCCCTTTGTCACACGATATCTAGTTTGAACATAAGTCATAGTAAATGTCATACTTATATTGTCCAAACTTATGATTACTCGATCTCCAAGTTAACTGATAAACAAATAAGATTGATCTTATATCAACTTATTTGAGCATGGCCATGCATTTCTCAGTTACACTTATCGAGGGGCCCAGAAGATATCTCTCTCATAGAGAGGGACAAATTCCATCTTGATTGTTCATTTTCCTCTACATAATTTATATCATGTTCAAGCATAACCTTTATAATTATCTAGTTACAGATAACGTTTGATCATGTCAAAACATAATATTCCTTATGTTGGAAACTATGACAATCTCAAGTCAAAGGATTAAATGAAAACTATTATGAGATACACTTATGACATTAAACCATGAAGTGATATCTATGTGGGTCTATCCAATACACTGTTCTCTAACATGTATCCATAATATTGATTTGTATCTTCATACCTATAATCATCTTATGATTATCAAATCAATATTACACTAGTTATATTTATTATTATCTCCATAACAATAATAAACCAGGGATATAATCATTATTATATATAACATGCAAACATAACAATGATAATAAAAACTTCTTTATTAATAACAAAATGAATAACATTAAGGTCCAAATCGATGGCCTAGGGCATATACACTAACAAATACACATATAATAAACTCATAATAAACCAATAATAAACTCATAATAAACTATCCGATGTTTTTGTAAAAAAAATCATAAATTCTAATAAGTTTGAAAATATTTTTAAAAACATAGTAAATTTAATTTTTTTAAATTTGTTGTAAAGATCCCAAATAAATATTTAATAAATTAATAAATAACTGTAATATACCATATATACATATAATATAATATATTTTCGGTTAAACTAAAAAAAAATTGTTTCGTTTGATTTTTTTAGAAAATTTGATAGTAATTTTTTATTATAAATCTTTTCATTATCAAGCTAAATAAAATTACAAAGGTAATAAAACTCTCTCTATCTAGCCAGGTAAGATTTAAAATTAAGAGCTCAAACCATGGTTTATTAATTATTAGTTTCTTGTCTTCAAGTCAATTTAATCAATTTTGTGAAGACTGTAAAATTGAACATCAATTATCTGTTGTCTACTCTCCTTAGCAGAATGAAGTCCCAAAAAGGAAGAACATGACAATCATGGAAATGGCAAGATGTATGTTTTTTGAGAAGAACTTGCCAAAGGCATTTTGAGCATAAGTTGTCTACACTTCAGTTTATTTGCTAAATAGATTACCTATAAAAATAGTAGATTGTATGACACCTGTGGACGCTTGGTTAGTGTTACGCTCAAATTAACTCTACCACAAAGCGTCACTCGCAAGTATACGAGGTAGCTGTAGCAAAGGTGATCACCCCAAGGTCGTTCTCTCAAGGAAGCTAAAGTGGTTAATTGCTTATCAGATTATTGTGAACACTCGAATTTTGAGGCTCGGGAAGCCAATTTTCTCATACTGCAGACAACCGAGCCGGACCGGACGTCCCCGATATAATTCACCGAAAGTATGTCTTCATGGTACTTGAAACGTCCGGAATGACGCAAGGATCACAGATATGGTCTCGGAATAATTTTTGGAGGTCGGCAACTCCCAGAAAATCAGTTTGAACGGAAAAAGTGCGGATTTCGGTGCGGTTTCGGGGTGAACCGCTGGGACCGGCGGTCCAACCGCCGTCCGTGTCCTCTTCCCGTTTTTTTCGGCGAGCCGCCCGGTCCGACCGCCGTCCAGTCCGAATTTTGCCTATATAAGGCTGTTGAGTTTTCAGAAAAGGGGTTGGCTTTTGGAATCCCGGGCCTCATGCTGACGAATTTAATCCAGAATCATAATTCAAGGTCCAAGAAAACGAGATCTGGAACTTCGAAGTGGGAAAATCCTAAGCAAGGTAATATCCTAATTCATTCTTTGTCAATTTAAACATGTCATAAGCATTCCATCTTCTTTTTAATTTCTTCTTGGTCAAAGACCTAATCATTTTAGGTCTAAGGGCCTAATGGACTAATCAATCAATCTTTCGGCATTAAGCTGTGAATCAATCAACCTTTTTGGCACGAAGCCTAAATCACATTCTTTCGGTACAAAGTACCCAAATTCCACAATTAAAATCAACATTTTGGCACGGAGCTTAAATTGCATCCTTTTGGTACAAAGTACCTAAATTTCACAATTAAAATCAATCTTTTTGGCCAAAGGCCTAAATTGCACTATTTTGGTACAAAGTACCTAAATTTCACAAATTTGCACTAAGTGCTAAAACTCACAACTTTGGCAAAAAGCCCGGCAATGCAGGCCAAAGGCCTCTAAATTGCATCCTTTAGGTACAAAGTACTTAAATTTTACCACCTAGCACTAAGTGCTAAATCTCACAAATTTGGCAAAATGCCCGACAATGCACGAAGCATACACACACACATGCATGAAGCATAATTTTAATCGCCTTTAAATAGGCTTTTCCGAACTACATGGGCTTTGATCTCTCATAAAAAATGAGAGTATGTAGGCATATTTGAGATTCACCTCAAATAACAAGTCCACAATTTACTAACAATCTATTCTTCTTCCTTTCTGTGTTCCTTTTGGATTCAATTCTAAATTGGCAAATTAATCAAATGCATGACATAGTCCTCGAATCCTCCTTGGGTTCGCAGATTAGAAACCTTTACATTGGACACGTTATTGGAGTCAAACAAGGGTTTTCTTAGTTTTTCCCTTCGAACAAAATAAACTGAGTGGCGACTCCCGACAACGAGTGAACTTTCATCCGAATCCTTTTCGGGTGGAAAACCGAGGTTCACAAATTGGCGACTCCACTGGGGACCATAAAAATGATTTATGGGATCTTAGTGGACTACAATTGTTTATTTGATTAAATTGCCCTTCTTTAGGGTACTTTTTTATTTATTTTGCAGGGTACCTTAGCAATGATTATCCTTTCTTTAAGGATATTGAAATTGAAAATTGACGAAAGGACTTTCTGGGGACCATAAAAATAATTTATGGGATCCTAGTAGACTATTATTCACTTGACTAACTTGCCCTTCTTTAGGGTACTTTTATTCATTTTGCAGGGTACCCTAGCAATATATATCCCCTCCTTGGGGATATTGGATTGAAAATTGACAAAAGGAATCTTTTTCCTTTAATGGACCTCTTGTTTGACTAATTGTGCATTTATCTTGACATTCAGAGAATCTTTTTCTCTTGCATTATATAGGGGAATCCTTTTCCTTCATTTCATAAAAAATTATTTTCAAATGAATTTCTTCTCTTTCTGTTCAAAGTTCTGAGTCTGGATAGCAAGTAGCGCTGACCGGCAGGTCTCCTTGATTATGCCGGCAGACAGCCAAAGCGTCCTCCCTGTTGTCGCAAACCATTCCAATCCTTTTGGAGTGGCCCATGAGTAATCGTACTGTTGGACCCACGCGAAACTCCTTGTTTCACATGTGGTTAGGTATATCTTACTCAAGACTCAAGGGTCCCTATTATGAGCCAATTCTCTATTTTTCATGAGCAATAGAACCTTCCCTTAGGTTGTATGTACCCAATGATAGTGCCACATTCCATTAAAATGAATTATGATGTGATGAGGTGCATTCATGCAACATGACAACATTATTTTGGGGGAAAATCTTTTGGGGAAAACTTTTGATGTATACAAGTGGACCAAGAGTCTTCCTACCTTACACACTACCCTGATCCTTTACCCTTAACCTTTGCAGGTATCCACTACCCGTGTGCCTTCACCCACACAAGCTACACCAACTCCAACTGTCCAAACACCCACAAGTTCTACTACCCCAACTTCACCAACTACTCCAATTACTGAAATGGCTACAATTGAACAGATTAAGGCTTTGCTAGATGGACAGGTTAAGGAAATTGAAGCTAGGATGCAAGAGAGAATTGATGAAGCTTTGGCTGCCCAAAGGGTAGCCATCTTGGCTGAATTAGGAGGGGCACCAAAGACAGCCACTACTTCTGAAAATTTGGGGAAAGAACCTATTGTGGGGCAAACTAGTACCCCCATGACTGCTCAGAACAATACCCCTGTCATCAATTTGGAGGATCCACCCTCTAAAAATGAAACTAATGAACTGAAAAAGAAACTTGAATGCTTGAAAGGTCAATCACTGCCATGAAAACTCATAAAGAGGTGGTAGACATGGATTCCTTATCCTTGTTTCCCCAAGCTAGATTGCCTCCAAAATTTAAGATGCCTGGGATGGACAGATTTGATGGGACCACTTGCCCTAAAACCCATTTGAAGATGTATGTGGGGGCCTTGAGCCCTTGGGGTTTAAATGATGAGCTCTTTGCTCAACTCTTTCAATAATCCTTGACTGGGGCTGCCCTAAAATGGTTTGTAAGCCTGGACCAAGCCAAGATTAAGACCTGGGAAGACATCTGCAATGCATTTAACACTCAATACCACTACAATATTGAGGTGGATGTCACTAGAAGGGAGCTTGAGACTACCAAACAAAACAACAATGAACCCTTCTCCTCATTCCTTACGAGGTGGAGGGCAAAGGCCGCCCAAATGATCAATCGCCCTTCAGAACAAGAGCAAATTGACATTATAATCAGGAATTTAAGGCCTACATATCAAGCTCAACTGCAAACCCAATATCTACCTACTTTCAAATCGCTCATTGCGACTGCAACCAAGGTAGAAGATTTGATACAATTGGGTAAGATAGTAGATGAGGGAGCTACTTCAAAATATAAGAAACAAGGTCAAGCTGCTTCCTCAAGCGAGGTGAATGAAGTGGCCAATATTGTCCCTGCGAATCCTTTACGTGTGGGCAATCTTGGGCAGAGAAATCAGCCAAGAAGGCAATATACCGACCTTGGGATGCCCCTTCATCTGGTATTTAAAAAGGCTGTGGAAGGAAAATACTTGAAGCCTTTGGACTCAAGGCCTCCTCCAAACCCATTACCCTCCAGTTATAGGGTCAATGAATACTGTGAATACCACCAAGGAAATGGGAATAAAACAGATGCTTGCTGGACTTTGAAAAACCGCATTCAGGATTTGGTGGATAGTGGTGACATTATTCCTCTCAGGAGGCAACCAAACATTAGCACTAACCCTTTGCCCAATCACTCCATCCATGCCATCACCGTGGAAGAAAAGCCGGAACTTATAATTGGCCCACAAGTGGAGGGTTTCATGCAGCCTAGTCTCTTTGATGAGGTTGCTATGATAACCAATTTTGAAGACAAAAGGGACTTCACAAAGCTGATCAAGACCACAGATGGACCACTGATAAATTGGTATGCCGAGGAGGGACAAGCTGCTGTAGTCAAATCTAGTCCTGCGTCACACCCTGAACCCGAGTCTTGTACTAAGTCAAATTCTGAGTCACACACCAAGTCAGAGTCTAATTTTGAGTCTTCTGTAGTTTCATATTCAGAAAACCCTGATGTCAAATCTAATGTAATCTTAGAGAATGACTCCGCCATTATCAATGAAACTCTTCAAATTCTTGGTTACCCTGTGTCTTTTGCTTTCCAAGTATTATCTAGCAAAAATGAAATAAATAAAATAAAAGAAATAAATGAAAAGATAATAATTGGTAAAGAAAATAAACATACATACATTGCATATGATTGTGCGAATAAAGAACAGGTTGTTGGTTGCATCAAAAAGTATGTTGACTGCTTCATGTGGAAGGCAAGTGATGTCACGGGAATAGACCCAGCCATAGCAGTTCATAAGATTCCATTATACCCAGATGCAAAGCCGGTTAAGCAGAAGTTGAGAAGAATGAAGCCAGAATGGTCTTTGAAAATTAAAGAGGAGGTTGCCAAGCAACTGGATAATAAGTTCATAGAACCAATTGTCTACCTTTCCTGGTTAGAAAACATTGTACCGATCCCGAAGAAAGACGGAAAGGTCAGAATGTGTGTTGACTACAGAGATCTGAATAAGGCGTGTCCCAAGGACGATTTCCCGCTACCACACATCAATTTGCTAATAGTTGGGGAATAGATATAATTGGCAAAATACATCCAAAAGCCTCAAATGGACATCAGTTTATTTTGGTAGCAGTGGATTACTTCACAAAGTGGGTTGAAGCAGCTTCCTATGCAGAATTAAACGCCAAAAAGGCAGCACCGTTTTTCCGAACCAACATCCTTTGTCGGTACGGAACGCCATTTGAGATTATCACTGATAATGGAACTCATTTCCAAGCAGAATTTGCTAAGCTCTTGAAGGATAAGAATGTCCAGCATCATAAGTCCTCTCCTTATAGACCTCAAACAAATGGAGCAGTAGAAGCAGCGAACAAGTCTATAAAGGTGATCATACAAAAAATGATCAGGGAACATAGGCGTTGGCGTGAGAAGTTACCGCTGGCTTTGTGGGGATATAGAACATCAATTAAAACTCCTACTGGGGCAACCCCATATTCCCTGGTGTACGGAATGGAAGCAGTACTCCCCATTGAACTGGAAGTTCAATCGGCGAGGATAATTCAAGAAAGTCAGATAAATGAAGCTGAATGGATCAGCAATTATCATCATCAGTTGTTGGGTTTGGATGAAAAAAGACTTCAAGCTCTACATCGGATTCAAGGGTATCAGAAGCGAATGGCCAGACATTTCAACAAAAAGGTCAAAGATTGAAAGTTGGAAGAAGGTTGTTTGGTTCTGAAAGAGATTAGAACACCTGTTACAGATCCTCGTGGGAAGTTTCATCCTCATTGGGCGGGACCCTACATTTTAAAGAAAATACTTTCCGGCGGAGCCGTCATCTTGTCTGATTTGGATGGTCTGGAGTTCATAAACCCATGCAATCTGGATCAACTAAAGAAATATTATGTATAATCATGCATTGTAATGAACTACATTAGACCTGATTCTCGCAAACTAATTCGAGATATGTAGGCAGCTCTCCTTGAGCACGGTCTAAATTTTAATAAGATTCATTGACTCATTTTTCTTTTGCCAACATAAAAAGAAATAATAAATAAATAAATGAATAAATAAAAAAATAAAAAAGAAAAAAAAGAAAAAATCCTGCTAAGTCGAAAACCCACAAAGTGCGGCTTAGGCAAGAATGGGTAAGAGCTCGCTAAGTTGAAAATCCGAAAGGACAGCTTAGGCAAAAATTAGAGCAAGTAAATAAAGTAGATAATGCTTGGAAAGCAAACAAAAAGGGTCATTCATCCTAAGAAGGGTCATTCATTCCAAAAGAGTCATTCATTTCAAAAAAGTCAAACCAATCAAAAAGAGTCAAAACATAAGTAAAAAAAAAAGAGTCAAACCTAGGATCTAAATCCTACGCCTTCTACGTGGGGCAGAGTCTTCGGTATCTTCCTTAGTTCCAGAACTCTCTGCAGCATCTGTCTTCTCCTCGTTAAAAGGAACCACATCCTCACCCTCCAGCTCCTGCAACGATGCATGCCTCTTTGGCTTTTCAATTGGCCAAACTTCAGCTCTGTACTCTGGAGTAGGCTGGACAAGGGAAGGCTCAGCAAAAGGTCTGATCATTTGATGATTCCTAACCCCAGTTTGAAGAACAGCTCGAGTAACTCCGGGAATAATTTGGGGGCAACTTCAAAAAAATTCAAGTTCCTTCCCCCAGTGGAGTTTGACTTCCTAGAGGATTATTTCTAAGTTCTTTAACTAGAAATAATAGCAGAGCTTAGTGAGGCCTAGTATTACTTCTGGTTCATTACTAGAGCTAATTCAAGTGCATGTGAAGGAAAGATTCCTAAAATTTATTTCTAAATTCTTTACTAAAAAAAAAATCCTAATTCACCAATATCTCCCTAAGAATGGTGACAGAAAGCAACCCATATCTACCCATATTGATCATTTCCATCTTTTGAAGACTCTTGGTCCAGTTGTGCATGCAGTGGGTGCAAAGAAACAAATAAATACCTTTATGAAAATAAAAGAGGACATCATGCATACATATGTACTGTTTGTGCTAAACAAAAATGCAGGTACAGAAAAGTCAGAATACAATCAGATAAAAATCATGAGGTGTTGCAAGCAATCCAGAAATGCCAAAAGGCGGATCTTTTACCCCTCGCTCAAAATTCGCTCTTCAGACGACCACTGGGCCCCATAAATCATTTTTATGGACCCCCAGTGGGGGGCAATTGTGAACACTCGAATTTTGAGGCTCGGGAAGCCAATTTTCTCATACTGCAGACAACCGAGCCGGACCAGATGTCCCCGGTATAATTCACCGAAAGTATGTCTTCATGGTACTTGAAACGTCCGGAATGACGCAAGGATCACAGATATGGTCTCGGAATAATTTTTGGAGGTCGGCAACTCCCAGAAAATCAGTTTGAACGGAAAAAGTGCGGATTTCGGTGCGGTTTCGGGGTGAACCGCTGGGACCGGCGGTCCGACCGCCGTCCGTGTCCTCTTCCCGTTTTTCCGGCGAGCCGCCCGGTCCGACCGCCGTCCAGTCCGAATTTTGCCTATATAAGGTTGTTGAGTTTTCAGAAAAGGGGTTGGCTTTTGGAATCCCGGGCCTCATGCTGACGAATTTAATCCAGAATCATAATTCAAGGTCCAAGAAAACGAGATCTGGAACTTCGAAGTGGGAAAATCCTAAGCAAGGTAATATCCTAATTCATTCTTTGTCAATTTAAACATGTCATAAGCATTCCATCTTCTTTTTAATTTCTTCTTGGTCAAAGACCTAATCATTTTAGGTCTAAGGGCCTAATGGACTAATCAATCAATCTTTCGGCATTAAGCTGTGAATCAATCAACCTTTTTGGCACGAAGCCTAAATCACATTCTTTCGGTACAAAGTACCCAAATTCCACAATTAAAATCAATATTTTGGCACGGAGCCTAAATTGCATCCTTTTGGTACAAAGTACCTAAATTTCACAATTAAAATCAATCTTTTTGGCCAAAGGCCTAAATTGCACTATTTTGGTACAAAGTACCTAAATTTCACAAATTTGCACTAAGTGCTAAAACTCACAACTTTGGCAAAAAGCCCGGCAATGCAGGCCAAAGGCCTCTAAATTGCATCCTTTAGGTACAAAGTACTTAAATTTTACCACCTAGCACTAAGTGCTAAATCTCACGAATTTGGCAAAATGCCCGACAATGCACGAAGCATACACACACACATGCATGAAGCATAATTTTAATCGCCTTTAAATAGGCTTTTCCGAACTACATGGGCTTTGATCTCTCATAAAAAATGAGAGTATGCAGGCATATTTGAGATTCACCTCAAATAACAAGTCCACAATTTACTAACAATCTGTTCTTCTTCCTTTCTGTGTTCCTTTTGGATTCAATTCTAAATTGGCAAATTAATCAAATGCATGACATAGTCCCCGAATCCTCCTTGGGTTCGCAGATTAGAAACATTTACATTGGACACGTTATTGGAGTCAAACAAGGGTTTTCTTAGTTTTTCCCTTCGAACAAAATAAACTGAGTGGCGACTCCCGACAACGAGTGAACTTTCATCCGAATCCTTTTCGGGTGGAAAACCGAGGTTCACAATTATGTTTAACAAGTAATAAAAAGATTTAAATTGCTAAATAATGAAGAAGATTACTTAAAGTTCAAAACAAAGAAAATTAAAATAAGCGGATGTTTTGATTCACTTGATAGAATGGTCTAGGGTTTGCACTTCTCTACTACTTATATGTATGAACGGTTATTCCTCTTAACTAATTCAATTTCAAAGATTAAATCTCAAACAACTCAACTAATCAAGTCAAGGAAATAAGCTCTCGCATTCAAACCTCTTTCAACTAATCTTGTTATAAGTGAAATAATCTTTTTAATAGGTTATATCTCTAATTCACCTAAGTCCCTAATTGAATTGTTCAAGTATTAAACTTCATCTCTCGATACATCATCTAATACCTTAAAACACATAATTGGTGATCAATCAATTATATATTAACAATGTTTCATTCAATCAAGGCTAAAGAAATTATTAGCTAAGAGAAAAACCAATCCATACAATCATAGCAGATCCATACAAACCCTAGACTAGATCAAATTAGTTCATAATTATTTCAAGCATACTCATCTCATTAATATTCAAAGAAATCAACTTAGACATGCTAATGTTCATAAATACAATTTCAATGAAAATAAGAGATAAAGTTCAAGAACAAAACCAAATTACAAACTTCTTGAAGCTTCTGAAGAATCTCTTGTTCAAATCTTGCAAGAAGGATGTCTCAATGGCTAGAACAATCTAATCTAAGCTAGTTTTAATCCAAAGTGAAATCAAAATCAAGAAAACAAATGTTTAAAACCCTCAGTTCACTCTCTTGACGACTCCAAATCTGTTCTAAATCATCCACCGTTCGAAATCCTAACTTTTTTTCCCTTTTATATGAAACGTCAGCTTTAAAATTCGTTGCGCATTTGTTTCATGAGGGACACGGCCAAGTCAGAAGTGACTTGGCCGTGTGAGTGCCTTTTGGAGGGACATGGCCAGGTGACTTGGCCGTGTCCCTTGCCTGTGTCCACCACTGCTTGCCTCTCTTCTTTCTCTTCTTTGTTGAGTGACACGGCCAAGTCAGAAGTGACTTGGCCGTGTTGCACCATTTTGGAGGGACACAGCTAGGTGACTTGGCCGTGTCCCTTGCCTGTGTCTTCCACTGTGAGTTTCTAGTCTTCTTTGCCTTTGGAATTGGTGAGACACGGCCAAGTCAGAAGTGACTTGGCCGTGTTGGAGCATTTTTGGAGGGACATGGCCATGTTTGAGGTGACTTGGCCGTGTTGCTTCATTTTGGAGAGACATGGCCAGTGACATGGCCATGTCGCTTGCATGTGTCGCCTACTGTGATGATTTCTTCTTCTTCAGTCTTGGTTCCTTGGCTTTTTTAACCTAAAACAAAACTCAAACAAACTTTAAACAAAAAGTAAATAAACAATAACCAACAAAACATAAACACCATACTAAAAACTAGATCAAAAACGACATAAACACTGAAATAAACTAAAACTACAAAATTAACAAAAACACTAAATAAACCGATTTAAACTAATAAAATACCTAAATAAAATAATAAGTATTATAATAAACAGAACACAAATCTATAACAAAAACTAACAAAACAACTACCCCACACTTACAACTTTGCTTGTCCTCAAGCAAATTCACATGGCATAAATTAAAAACTCACACAACCTTAACTATAATTCCAGTACATAGATGAAATACTTTAAGAGTCAGACATAAATAATTACAATTTCCTTCAATCAAGATTTTCTTAACTCATTCATTAATCCAGACATACAAATCTCATCTCTCATCTAAGTGTTTCACTCGATTTCAAAGGTTAATCACTCAAACCACTCATGACTGCATGCTACCATAAACTTGCTTAATTATCCAATCTCCCTCACTGATTTTCTCAAGAAATAATCCGAAGGTCTTTCATTTGGATGTAATGGGGCTAAGGTAAAGGTGTGAGAAAAGATATTTAAGCTGGAGCATCAAGAAATGGAGTATCTAAATTAGAAAATACTCTTGCTAAGAAATTCATAACTCCCTCAAATGGCATACTCACAATCCATTAATACTTCACATACTTGCATACTTCAAGAAAAATAACGAGTCAACATTCCTCTAAAGCTAGAAAACATATGGATTTTGTATATATATATATATATATATCTTTTTCTTTTTTCTTTTTTTTTCTTTTTTTTTCTATCATTCATTATATATATATATATATATATATACAAAATATAAACTTGCATGAAACATCTAGCTTAAAATGTAGAGGAAAAGAATAATCAACTCTTAATACAATGTGCAAAGTATGCATTTCAACCCCAAATAGCAATACCATTTTTTTTTCTTTTTTTTTCTTACCCCACACTTTGAAATAAACCACCCTATTGACATATCATAAAAACTCCATTCCTTAATGCAGGTATGATGATAATAAGAGAAAATTGAGCTGTGAATTATGTTGATCAAACAAGAAAAAGGTTAAAGGCTCAACTTGGCTCACTAAGGAATTCAATATTAAGGGAGGTCTTTTTAAGCTAAAGGGCTAACCTATTTTGTCTTCATCATTTTAAAACCTGAGATTAAATCATAATGTGAGTTCAATCAGTATGCAAAAGCAAACTCTAGAGATGCAAAATCATGAAGGTGCACACTTAAGAAAAGAAAATCAATCATTTAATCTATAAGGCTTAAAACTCACAAAGGTGGGTTCTCAAAGATTTATATGTCATGAACCGCAGAATGCGAAAATTGATCCTGAATGAATTCAAATGCTCATTTCTATGCTGATACAAAAGTCTCAACTACAATGCTAGAATCACAGAAAAGATCAATAAATTTTCAACAATTATGCCATGCACAACAAACACAATAAACATACCAAGGCAACCAAAACAAAAATTAAAGAAAAGCTAAAAGATTACCCCACACTTTAGAATTTACATTGTCCTCAATGGAAAACAAGAATAATAAAGAGAAAGAATTAAGTACAACCTGTCTTCCATCGTCCCCTGGTGAGGCAAAACTCAACCTTTTTATCACAAACACAAATGTTCAAAAAAAACAAGATGCAAGAGAGCTTTAGGGTTTCTATTTATTTAAACTAAACATAAAATCAAAATTGCAAAATATAAAATTATAACTATGAAAAAGAAATTCAAACTAATGGGTTGCCTCCCATTTAGCGCTTCTTTAATGTCATAAAGCTGGACATCATGCAAGACAAGGAATCATGGATCAAAAGTGCTGTCAATGATCATCAATTCCTGAAATCCTTCTTTATATAGCTTAACTCTATGTCTATTTGCTTTAAAAATCTTTTTGGTTCTAGAGTTTAGCAATTCAATGGCACCAGAAGGACATACCTTAGTTACCTCAAAAGGACCACTCCATCTAGATTTGGGTTTACCTGGAAACAAACGGAGTCGAGAATTAAAAAGTAAAACTTTCATACCTGGACTCAATGTCTGTCTCACAATAACTCTGTCATGAATTTCTTTTGTGTGATCCTTGTAAATCCTCGAGCTCTCAAATGCTTTTGGGTTAGGGTACCCTCGGGTCTCCCTCACTGATTTAGCCTCCTCTTCTAAATTCAGTGTCAGCTCCAATTTATCTGGGGAACCTGTCTGCAAGAAAGCAGCTGAAACAACTGCTTCAACACAATTAATTAAAGAACATTCCTCATATAAAGAAGTTGTAGGAATGGGAGAAGTATTAAAAATAGAAAATTCCACAGTTTGTCCCAAAACAGTCATTGATAATTTTCCATTTTTAACATCTATTAAAGTGTTGGTAGTCGCCATAAAAGGCCTACCCAGCAGAATGGTGTGTGCAGATGGTAAAGAATTACCTACTTCCATGTCAAGAACAATGAAATCCACAGGTACTATCAAACCACCAACTTTAACTAACACATCTTCTATAACCCCTTTCGGGAATCTAAAAGACCTATCAGCTAATTGCAACACCATTTTTGTTGGTTTAAGCTCCCCTAGTTCTAATTCTTTAAACACAGAGTAAGGCATTAAATTCACACTAGCACCTAGATCACACATGCCCTCAGTTCCTTTCCCATTCCCCACAGAAATTTGAATTATAAAGCTTCCAGGATCCTTTAGTTTGGGAGGTAGTTTATGCTGCAGAACAGCACTAGCTACCTCGGAAACTATCACCTTTTCATTCATCTCATACCTCTTTTTCTTGGTGATTAGGTCCTTGAAAAATTTGGCATAAGCCGGCATGTTCTTTATCGCCTCAAGTAATGGTAAGTTAATACTTACCTTAGACAGCATGTTGAAGATGTTAGAAAATTTCTTATCTGGTTTATCATCCTTCAACCTGCTGGGGAATGGTACAGGTGGCCGGTATGGATTGCTTGCTTTATGTAGATCTGCTGTAGGGGACTTCTCCACTGATCTTTCTCCAACACCTTTGTTCTTTGGTTCTCCTTCCTCCTTGTTCTCTTTGTTACCTGCATTCACAGAATCATTTTCAACATTATTATAAATTTCCTTACCACTTCTAAGAACAGTCACTGATTGTGCCTGCTCAGTTTGACTTGGGAACTTCCCCTTTTGTTGAATCTTCATCTGTTGTGCAAGTTGTCCAACTTATGTCTCCACCTTCTTAAAAGATGCTTCTAGTGAATCCAGTCTCTTGTTGGTCACCTCTTGATTTTTAGCACTGACTTGGATAAAAGCTTGTAAACTTTCCTCCAAGCTCTCTATCCTAGACTTCCCTTGATTTGAGGATTGACCCTGCTCTTGGTTCTGACTTTGGAGCAAATGGAAAGGCTGCTGAGAATTATTCCTTGCCCAAGAAAAATTTGGGTGATTCCTCCAACCAGGGTTGTAAGTGTTGGAGTAAGGATCATTTCTGGCCCTAGGTTGGAATCCTCCCATAACATTGACCTGCTCAGCTTCATTCCAATAGGACTCATATTCAGAGGGGCAAATATTTGCTCCATGCCCTAAGTTTCCACAAATTCCACAAATTTCTTGAGTGGATGAAGAAATATTGTTCTTCATATTCAGCATCTGCACTTGCTTTGTCAACTCAGCTATCTGACTGACCATCTCACTATTGGCTTCTAGCTGATTCACCCCTTTACTTCTTCCCATGACACTCTTCTCTTGAGAATTAGCTCCCAACATCTCAAAGATATCATAGGTTTCAGCTGCTGTCTTTTCTCCCATGGCTCCCCCAGCTGTATTATCAACAGTATTCTGAAATTGCTGGGTTAGACCATCATAGAAAAACTGGTTCAGAAGTTGAAGTGGATAGTGATGATGTGGACACTGGATCAATAACATTTTAAATCTGTCCCAAGCCTCATGAAATGGCTCTCCTTCAAATTGAGAGAATGTAGCAATCTTCCCTCTCAACTCAGCTGTCTTTTGATGTGAGTAGAACTTGCTCATGAACTTGTTATAAACTTGCTCCCAAGTTGTCAGTGAATTTTCAGGCAACATCATGAGCCAGCTCTTTGCCCTATCCTTCAAAGTATAAGGGAAACATCTCATCCTCAACTGATCTTCTGTTAGTCCTCCCAAAGGAAAAGTGTTGAGGGTGGAGTAGAAATCCCGAATAAAGTTCAAAGGATCTTCATTTGAAACTCCATAGAATGATGGCAGCATATTGTAATGGATGTTCTTCAACTCATAGTTTCTTGCTGCATCTGTCAGTCTTATGCAAGAAGTAGAAGTTCCAATGACAGGTCTAGCAAAGTCTCTCATCGTCCTTTGTCTTTCTTCAGCCATTTTAACAGATTGTGCAGATTCTGACTCAAAATCCGAAGTGTCTTCCTCTGAAGTATCAAATCCTGTGTACAGCTCAAACTCTTCCCTGCTCCTCTTCACTCTCTGAATTTCTGGAATAAAAGGATGTAGCTCTCCTTCGAGTGATCTCCTGCCTTGCATAAACAGAATTTTCTAGAAAAAGAAACAATTAAAAGCAAAAGACAAAATAAAACAAAATGAAAATAGTGAAAAATAATCTAAAATATATATATATATTTTTTAATAAACAATTTTGCCAATTAGCCTCCCCGGCAACGGCGCCAAAAACTTGTTACGCTCAAATTAACTCTACCACAAAGCGTCACTCGCAAGTATACGAGGTAACTGTAGCAAAGGTGATCGCCCCAAGGTCGTTCTCTCAAGGAAGCTAAAGTGGTTAATTGCTTATCAGATTATGTTTAACAAGTAATAAAAAGATTTAAATTGCTAAATAATGAAGAAGATTTCTTAAAGTTTAAAACAAAGAAAATTAAAATAAGCGGATGTTTTGATTCACTTGATAGAATGGTCTAGGGTTTGCACTTCTCTACTACTTATATGTATGAACGGTTATTTCTCTTAACTAATTCAATTTCAAAGATTAAATCTCAAACAACTCAACTAATCAAGTCAAGGAAATAAGCTCTCGCATTCAAACTTCTTTCAACTAATATTGTTATAAGTGAAATAATCTTTTTAATAGGTTATATCTCTAATTCACCTAAGTCCCTAATTGAATTGTTCAAGTATTAAACTTCATCTCTCGATACATCATCTAATACCTTAAAACACATAATTGGTGATCAATCAATTATATATTAACAATGTTTCATTCAATCAAGGCTAAAGAAATTATTAGCTAAGAGAAAAACCAATTCATACAATCATAGCAGATCCATACAAACCCTAGACTAGATCAAATTAGTTCATAATTATTTCAAGCATACTCATCTCATTAATATTCAAAGAAATCAACTTAGACATGCTAATGTTCATAAATACAATTTCAATGAAAATAAGAGATAAAGTTCAAGAACAAAACCAAATTACAAACTTCTTGAAGCTTCTGAAGAATCTCTTGTTCAAATCTTGCAAGAAGGATGTCTCAATGGCTAGAACAATCTAATCTAAGCTAGTTTTAATCCAAAGTGAAATCAAAATCAAGAAAACAAATGTTTAAAACCCTCAGTTCACTCTCTTGACGGCTCCAAATCTGTTCTAAATCGTCCACCGTTCGAAACCCTAACTTTTTTTCCCTTTTATACGAAACGTCGGCTTTAAAAATCGTTGCGCGTTTGTTTCATGAGGGACACGGCCAAGTCAGAAGTGACTTGGCCGTGTGAGTGCCTTTTGGAGGGACACGGCCAGGTGACTTGGTCGTGTCCCTTGCCTGTGTCCACCACTGCTTGCCTCTCTTCTTTCTCTTCTTTGTTGAGTGACACGGCCAAGTCAGAAGTGACTTGGCCGTATTGCACCATTTTGGAGGGACACGGCTAGGTGACTTGGTCGTGTCCCTTGCCTGTGTCTTCCACTGTGAGTTTTAGTCTTCTTTGCCTTTGGAATTGGTGAGACACGGCCAAGTCAGAAGTGACTTGGCCGTGTTGGAGCATTTTTGGAGGGACATGGCCATGTTTGAGTTGACTTGGCCGTGTTGCTTCATTTTGGAGAGACATGGCCAGTGACATGGCCATGTCGCTTGCATGTGTCGCCTACTGTGATGATTTCTTCTTCTTCAGTCTTGGTTCCTTGGCTTTTTTAACCTAAAACAAAACTCAAACAAACTTTAAACAAAAAGTAAATAAACAATAACCAACAAAACATAAACACCATACTAAAAACTAGATCAAAAACGACATAAACACTGAAATAAACTAAAACTACAAAATTAACAAAAACACTAAATAAACCGATTTAAACTAATAAAATACCTAAATAAAATAATAATTATTATAATAAACAGAACACAAATCTATAACAAAAACTAACAAAATAGTTAGGCATTAAGTCTTCTGCTAAACTTTGAAGATTTTTGGATCTGTTTGCTATTCTCATGTTCCTACTGCTAATAGAACTAAGCTTGATAAAAAATCTTTAGTTGGAATTATTATTGGTTATGCTTTTAAGTCAAAAGGATACAAGATTTATGATGTGAATACCCATAAAGTTTTTATCAGCAAAGATGTAATTATGGATGAAGGTAGCTGCATGATTTTGAAAAAAAGCAAGTTGCTTGGAAGAAGTTTGAGTCTATAGTAAAGTCAAACTCCAATCCAGAGTCAAGTAGTTCCTCTTATTTATTTGATCAAGATTCCGGCTTTAATTCTTTTCCTACTATTGATTCAATTACATATTCTTCACTTTGCAAAGTCAAATCTTTAGTAGATGTTTATAAGAGGTGATATTCTTTTATTGTTGAACCTAATAATTTTCAAGAAGCCTCCATGTAAGTTGAATGGGTAGCAACAATGAAAGAAGAAATAAAGATGATAAATAAGAATGAAACTTGGGAATTGGTTGAGAAACCGAAAGACAAGAAAGTTATTGGTGTCAAATGAGTTTATAGAATCAAATTTAATTTTAATGGTTCTTTAAACAAATTTAAAGCAAGATTAGTGGCAAAGGGCTACATTCAGCAACCCAGAGTTGATTTTGGAGACACGTTTGTTCCAGTTGCCGACATGACACCATCAAACTAATTATTGCTTTGGCTGCAAATTTAGGATGGAAACTTTATCATTTAGATGTGAAGTTGGCTTTTCTAAATGGAGAAGTAGAGGAAGAGATTTATGTTGAGCAACCTAAAGGGTTTGAAGTCGAAGGGTATAAAGATTTTGTTTATAAGCTCAAAAAGGCCCTTTATGGCTTAAAACAAGCACCAAGAGCTTGGTATAACAAGATAGATTCATACCTAATTCATTAAGGATTCAAGAGGAGTTGTAAGGAAGCTACATTTTATGTCAAAAGCTGCAGAGACGGGAAACAACTCATCATTTCACTTTATTTTGATGATTTGTTAATTATGGATAATGATCTTGAGCTACTGAATGATTTTAAGTTAGAAATGAAGCAAAATTTGATATGTCAAATTTGGGACTTGTTCATTATTTTATTGGGATGGAGATTAATCATTGCAGCTTAGGAATTTTTATTTCTCAAAAGAAATATGCCTTTGATATTTTGAAAAAATTCAAGATTGACACCTGCAAGTCTGTGGCTAGACCATTAGCTCAAAATATGAAAATCTCAAAGGATGATGGTGAAAGATTGAATGATGCAACTCAATTCAGGAGCTTAGTTGGAAGTTTACTCTATTTGACTACAACTAGACTCGATTAATGTTTGCTGCAGGTTATCTGTCCAGGTTTATGAGTTCTCCAAACCATGTTCATTTTGGTATTGCAACAAGAGTTCCTAGATATTTGAAAAGCAAAGTTAATTATGGAATTTGGTATGAAGCTATTGAAATCTGAGTTTGTAGGGTATTCAGATATTGTCTGGGCAGGATGCGTTGATGATACAAAGAATACTTTTGGTTATGTTTATTCATTTAGTTCAGGAATTTTCTCTTGGTGCTCAAAGAAATAAGAAATTATTGCTCAGTCCTCTGCTGAAGTTGAGTATGTTGTTGCTGCTGCTTCAAATCAAGCTATTTGGTAACGAAAGATTCTCCAAGATCTGGACTTGAAACAAACAGCTCCAACGGAATTAAAAGTTAATAACAAATCCACTATTGTGATTGTTGCAAATCCAGTGCAACATGGTAGAACCAAGCATATGCAAGTAAAGTTTCATGCCATTAGAGAAGCTAAAAAGGAAAGGGAAATAACACTTTCTTATTGCAAAATAGAAGAGCAGCTTGTATATATTTTAACGAAGCCATTGTCAGTTTTCATATTTGAATTTTTGAGAAATTTGCTTGGAGTTTCCAAGAAAAGTCTCAAGAAGGAGTGTTTGAATTAATGAGACTTTTCTAGAAGGTTACCTAAAATTCTTCTAGACAGTCTAAAACTTAACCTAGAAGGTTACTAGTCAAAGTCCAAAACTTAGCCTAGATGATTACTAGTCAAAGTATAAAACTTAGCGTAGAAGGTTAAGTATGAAACTTATCCTAAAAGCAAAATTTACTTGTTCACCAAGTAGTGAAACTCCTATAAATATTATAGTATAGTGTAGCTTGTGATAAGTGTGAGAAAATAAGAGAAATTGTAGAGAGAGAGAAGAAAGAAATTTTAGTTGTAATTTTATTTTGTGGCTTCCATTTTCATTTAATACAAATACTTTTCTTCTAATAATTTCTCTCCAATTTC
This sequence comes from Garcia nutans, assembly GCA_947685225.1. Taxonomy (NCBI): domain Eukaryota; kingdom Viridiplantae; phylum Streptophyta; class Magnoliopsida; order Malpighiales; family Euphorbiaceae; genus Garcia; species Garcia nutans. Next base: position 3,894,327 of record CANTUV010000003.1, on the reverse strand, counting down.
ACAATTCAATTTTCATTTTCAATTTTTACTTGATTTTACAATATAGATTGATTATATGAAGATACTACAAAAAATATTGCAAAGAAAGAAAGACAATTTGTTTTGAACAAGCAAGAATCTTAAATTGAAGCAGAGAATATCAGAAACCAACAGATAATACTAACTCTCATTTAGGCCCATGAGAAACTAAATAGTTCTTGCATTTTCATTCAACTTCATGATTTCATCTCATATCTAACATGTGCACTTACCATAAGTGCAATGAGGCATTTGCACTATACTGTTAATTCATCCCACAGCTTATAAAGTTTTGTGAAATACACTGAGATGAATTACATTGAGTTACAGAAGTTATTTCCCTTTGATATGATACTCTTGTGGACCAATTGTTTCTCCAAATCTCTACTCTAATTTCTCCTATAACTCTTTTGTAGATTGCACATGAAGAAAAGCATCATGGAGATGAATTACCTTGAGTTACTACTTTTTATTGATTTGAAGCAGTTTTCCCATTGGTACTTCATGTTCTCTCTCATGGTGTTACATAAAAATATTTATCTTGACATTAAAAGACTATATAGGTAGGGAAACTCTTTTTTAATTTTGCAGAGAGTTTTAAAGAGTATTACAAGCACACTAATGGTGAAGAACCAAACATTTACCTTAAGAGAGAAAATCTTAACCACACGGGGGCTCATAAGATTAAATCGTTCTTAAATTACAATAACAATAATCAAAAAAAGGGTTTTTAGAATGGATTGAAGATTTGAAAGAGAAAAACTTTGTGTTTAGTAGACTAGAGAATAATGGGTTTAGTTGTATACAAATGTTGAAAAAAAAATCAGATGGAAATTGGGTATATGAAGCACTTGTAATACACAAGTAATTGTAAGCTCAGAAATTATTGAGCTAAGGGATTATTAATTCCACTTTAAAATGATAAAGGTGTGTCTTAGGACACTCGCAGAGTGCAGGGGGCTAATAAAATATTTTATAAAATTACATATATTTTTTATGCATTAAGCCTTAATTTTAACTAATTAAATTAAAGACAAAGATAATAATTAAGAAATTCAATAGGAAAAGACTTAGTTGAAGGAATAATTTTAATTCAAATTTTCAATTGATTATGAATTTAAAGATCACTTTCTTTTTAATTCTTCAATAAACCAGTTTTAGTATTAGACAAGTTGTCAATATCAATCGTTCTTTGGATTTTAATTTAATTATGAAACTTTCTCTAATTAATTCTTGTCAATAATCTATCTCATAAGAATATCCTTAGAATCTAATTATTAACAACCTTAAGAACTAAAAAAAACCTGATTCTCACCAATAAACTTACTTCGAGATTTATTTATTAGATTATATAATCTTTTAAGGTACTCCTAATTGCTACCTAAATTTAAGTGTCAAGAACAACTAAGGATTCAAACACTTTTAATACCGTCAAGTTATTTAACTAATCAAGCAATGTGCCATATCGATTAATTAGTAAAACAATAATGATATTGAGCCATAGAGAGTTTATAAATATTGAAGATTGAAAAGAAGAAAATATATAGTTGTTTAGATCTTAGACTTTGCGAATATGAACTTCAATTACTCTTCAATTAAGCTAGATTTAGTTGCACATAATTTGAAAAAGAAAAGAAAAGAAAAGAAAACTTCAATAATTTATAAATTTCAAGTAGCAAAAACGTTAAAAAGTCACTAGGGTTATTGAACCCACTAGCTTAAATATCCTTAGGTTTAGAAATTTCCTCAACTAAATCTAATTAAGAAAACTCAAAATAAAAATAATAAAAGAAAATAAATAATAACATCCCAAATTAATTATTATCTAATAAGGGATTATAAAATCAGATATACTCTTCAAAATCTCTCCAAAATTGTATCTCCAAAATTTTTTTTAAAAAAAAAAGGTAAATGCCAACTGTCAAGTTTATCTTCAAAATTGTCAACTCAGACCCACTATTAGCCTTGCCCAAGGCTTATGCCCAAGGTTTCTGCCAACATACTCTTGCAGTTTTTCAACTTTTAGCCCATATTTTCTCATCCGCCTTTAGCCCTTCTTTCTGCCACCTTTTCTACAAAAACATTTAAAAATCAATAAAAAGACTTAACAATGAGCCTACTTTGCTTCCAAAATATGAAAGATATTTGGTCGTTATCAACATTATTACCAAACCAGGTATCATACCAAATTCCTCATATGGCTTCTTAAGTCTCCCATTGATGTGACCTAGTTTTTGTTTTGCTGTTGATGCTATCTTCATTGACTTACTCTAGGTTCAATAATTGTTGCCATTGAAGGGACTTGAAACAAGAGTTAGGTTTAGATTGTAATTCTTGTGTATCGCATTTATTTCCCTAGAAGTACTTGATTGAATAGCCATTATCAAAATTTCAATCAAAGATCCAAGGTGTTTGATCACAAGACAAAAAAAAGAGGTAAAAGACAGAAGGAAAACAAGAAGATTATTAAGAATGTTTTAGAAAACAAGAAGAAAAACAAGGAAAGGAAAAAAGGATCAATTAGTTATTTGATCAAGGAAAAAATTGCTGAAAATCAAGTTCCTACTCTAATACCATGAACAAACAAGAGAAGCAAGACAAGAGAAAGAAGAGAATATACTGATCTTATTATTCCATGAAGAATACCAAAGAGCTTTCATATAGAAAACTGATAAAACTAACTAAGCTAACATCTGTAACTAACGTTGAATTTTAGCTAAGAAATTAGTTACATAAACTACACGTGTTATAATTCATCAATTTATAAATCATTAATTTGCAAAATTTTTTTATAGATTCTTAATCAATAAAGTATAATTAAGCTACTGGTGAAATAATTATATTGCAAAACCTTCATATATTAATGTGTGTACATACATATGTATCGATGAGTCAAGGTGGTAGCTCCCAAAATGTTTGAATATTGATCAATTTTGGCCCCCTTAATATTTATTTCTAGGTCTGCCCCTGTTTTTGCACAGGTGAAACGTCCCTATTCCAACTCCAGAGCCTAATGCCTAATTAAAACGAGCACTTTCAATTATTGTTAGACACTTGACATCAAGAGATCACATTATCAAAATTAGATATTTATTTAGACCATTTTAGAGTTTTATCCTTCGGAGTTGCAAACTCCTCAATGCAAACTCAGAGAGACATGGGACAAGAGACATCGCAGAAATATCATGCAAGAGCTAACACAACATTCCTCTTAAAGAATCATGAAAGAAATGGACATAAAATCTCAATAATTAGCTAATTAGTCTGCACTAAAAATTTCTCATAAAATTACATCATTAGGATCGCATATTTGTTTGCAATATTGAACATAATTAGCTAGCCAGTCTCCTCTATCTAATCAATAAATTTATCTATTCAAGCACTTTTGTTCCTTTGCATATCATCTACCAACTGAGTGGCATAGAAATACTTCTAAGTTCTAATTGAATCCTTAATAAGCCCCACCAAATTGTCACTAGGGTGGCAATTTATTCCTTAGTCAACCACCAGGCTACCCCATAAAAAATTAGGCTAATCTATAAAGAGGCTACTCTCCACCATCCAATCAATAACCCTAGTTAACTGCCCTCTACATCAAACCATAGAATAAACAAATAAGGAGCTAGTAACTATGTTTTCCAAACATTTCTAGCAAGAGATAACTATCTAACAACAAATATTCAGTAGAGCATCTTCAAGAAGTTACCCAACTCATGCAACTAGTCATCTTAGTTAGCGTCACCTATCATAAAAGGGGTCACAAAGGAAAGAAAATTTCTTTTAAGTTTTCATCTTAGAAGAATTACTGATATTTGAAGGTTCCTTTTCCATCATCCCATGATAATGCGAGTGCTAGGATTTGAAATAACCAGGTAAGGCATATCCATGAGCATTTCCTAAGATATGAAAATTCAACCATTATGTAAGAACAGAAGATTTTGATGAAGAAAATGCTTGATTATTCCCTCAAATGTTAGGGATTTAAATAGTACAACAAATATACAATTTTAGGAAACTAATAAATAATAATCCCTAATAATCAGTTAGCTAATTATACTCCTAATTATAGCACCAAAACAGCTAATTACAGCTCAACTAATTACAACATATCATAACACTCCCCCTCAAGCTGGAGCATACATGTTGTAGGCTCCTAGCTTGCCACAAATATATTCAATTCGAGGTCCTCGTAAAGATTTGATCAGAATATCTACCAATTGATCGTTTGAACTGACAAAGGAGGTAGATATGCATCCCAACTCAATCTTTTGTCTGATAAAATGACAATCGATTTCAATATGTTTCGTTCTTTCATGAAACATTGGATTTGAAGCAATATGGAGCGCTGCTTGATTGTCGCATATCAGTGTCATCTGTTTTATTTCTCCACACTTCAACTCTTGAAGAAGTTGCTTAAGCCAAACAAGTTCACAAGTGGCTAATGCCATGGCTCGGTATTCTGCTTCTGCACTCGACCTAGCAACAACATCCTGCTTTTTACTCTTCTAAGATATTAAATTTCCTCCAATCATGATACAATAACCAGATGTGGACCGTCTATCAGAGGGAGAACCTGCCCAGTCTGCATCTGAATAGCCAACCACTTGTGTATGACCCTTATTCTCATATAACAGACCTTGCCCAAGAGTACCTTTGATATATCTTAGAATACGAACAACAGCATCCCAATGACTATCACATGGCGATTGAAGAAATTGACTAACCACACTTACCGAAAAAGAAATATCTGGTCGTGTAATAGTAAGATAGTTTAATTTTCCAACAAGCCTTCGATATCTGCCAGGGTCTTTAAATGGCTTCCCCTATCCTGGAATAAGTTTCACATTGGGATCCATAGGAGTATCCACAGGTTTGCAATCCATCATACCTGTTTCTTCTAGTATATCAAGGGCATACTTCCTTTGTGAAATTACAACACCATTCTTGGACTGTGCTACCTCAATCCCAAGAAAGTATTTTAGCTTTCCCAAATCTTTAGTTTGAAAGTTGCTGAATAAATGCTGCTTAAGTTGAGAAATCCCTTCATGATCATTACCAGTTATGATAATATCATCAACATAAACAACTAAATAAGTACATTTCCCATGGCCTCCATGCCGATAGAAAACTGAATGATCAACATCACTTCGTCGCATGCCAAATTTCTGGACAGCAGCACTAAATCTTCCAAACCATGCTCGTGGAGATTGTTTCAAACCATAGAGAGATCGACGTAATCGACATACCAAACTAGACTCCCCCTGAGCAACAAAACCAGGAGGTTGCTCCATATACACTTCCTCTGTCAATTCCCCATGCAAGAAAGCATTTTTAATGTCAAGCTGATGAAGAGGCCATTGATAGATAGCTGCCAAAGAAAGAAAAAGGCGAACAGAAGCTATTTTGGCCACAGGGGAAAAAGTATCACTATAATCAAGACCATAAATCTGTGTGTACCCCTTTGCCACAAGTCTAGCTTTCAACCTATCAATTTTGCCATCTGGTCCAACTTTAACCGTATACACCCATCGACATCCAACAGTGCTCTTCCCAGGGGGCAAAGGAACAAGCTCCCGTGTACCGTTATTATGCAAAGCAGTCATCTCTTCAGTCATAGCAGCAAACCAACCAGGATGGATAAGTGCTTCACTGACAGTCTTAGGAATCGAAACAGTAGACAATGTGGAAACAAAGGCATAATATGAAGGAGATAATCTGTGATAGCTCAAAAAATTATAAATAGGATGAGGATTTCGAGTGGAACGAATACCTTTGCGAAGAGCAATGGGAGCATTTTCTACCTCTGTGTTGGACAAGACCGGTATAGGAGGAGAGACCAGAACAGGAGGTGAATCACTAGGTTGTATATCTGCATTCAAAATAGGGTTAGTAGTGGGATGACGAGAGTAGACCTGAAGAGGACGAGATGTAGTTGGAGGAGGATGAACAGGAAAGGGAAGAACATTAGAAACAGATTGTTGAAGCTCTGGCTGTTTAGGAAAATAAGAAGTAGTTTCAAAGAAGGTAACATCAGCAGAGATAAAGAACTTAGAAGATATGGGATCATAACATTTGTACCCTTTCTGAAGACGAGAGTAGCCTAAGAAAACACACTTAATGGATTTTGGCTGAAGCTTATCCCTGCCAGGAGTATGATCATGGACAAAACAAGTACACCCAAAAACACGAAGAGGAAGATGAAATGCATCCTGTTTAGGAAACAAAACAGAATGAGGACTTTGATTATTTAAAACAGAAGAAGGCATCCTGTTGATAAGAAAACAAGCAGTAAGCACCGCATCCCCCCAAAATTGAAGTGGAACTTGATTATGAAGGAGTAAAGTTCATGCTGTTTCAATGAGATGTCGATTTTTCCTTTCAGCAATTCCATTCTGTTGGGGTGTATAAGCACAAGAAGATTGATGAAAAATACCCTGAGAAGACATAAACTCGTTAAATTGTTGAGAGAAATATTCTCGGGCATTATCACTGCGTAATGTTTTAATGGAAACACCAAATTGAGTTCGAATTTCAGCACAAAATTTTTGAAAGATAGAGAATACTTCAGAACGATTTTTCATTAGAAACACCCAAGTACAGCGAGAATAGTCATCAATAAAGGTAACAAAATAATGAAATCCCAAAGTTGTACTGACACGACTAGGACCCTAAATATCTGAATGAACAATATCAAACATAGCCAAAGCTTTATTATTACTGATCTTAGGAAACGAAGCACGTGATTGTTTCCCAAGTTGACAAGACTCACATTCTAAAACACTTAATGAAGATAAACTGGGAACTAAATGTTGAAGTTTGTGAAGACTAGGATGACCAAAACGACTGTGAAGAAGCTCAGCGGAAGCAGTAGAAGCTAGAGCAATAGTGGCTTTCAGAGGGGATATGTAATACAAGCCATGTGACTTATATCCTATTCCAATCGTCTTCCCCGTACGCCGATCCTGCACAACACCATAGTTAGCTATGAAAATGACAATGCAATCAAGCTGTTCAGTGATTTTGCTAACGGAAATTAAATTATAAGGACAGTCAGGGGTGTATAAGACAGATTGTAAAGTTACTGATGGAATAAGTTGAACTGTCCCAATACCTTTAACTTTAGTTTCTGAACCATTAGCTAAGGTGACTGTGGATGAGTCTAGAGTAGAAATGAGAGTAGAGAACAATGTTTTATTACTAGAAATGTGATCGGAAGCACCGGAATCAAGTATCCAAGGAGCACCAGTTGAGGATTGAGACAAACAAGCAACTGAAGTACTAGAATGCCGTTGAGCTTGTTGTTTGGCTGCCTGGAATTGGGCATATTCTTCATATTCTGATCCTGTCAGAGTGATGCAGTTGCTTGATGTACCAGGCAAAGGAAGAATTCCAGTACCATTATTCTGAATCATATGAGCTGCAGGTCGTCCAGTACCAACAGATTGATTCTGAGATGGTTTACCATGTAATTTCCAACAGGTTTCACGAGTATGTCCTGCTTTATCACAATAAGTGCAGTGAACCATAGACTTATTACTTTTCCATTTTTGATTACTATTCTGGACGGCAAAAGCAGAGGCTTCAATATTAGGAGGTGCAGCTGGAGTGGTGGAAATACGAAGAAGTCGAGCAGAGATATCTTCTAAGGTAGGAACAATAGAACCAGTCAAAATTTGATCTCGAACAGAGCTAAGATCAGGTCGAAGACCGATTAGAGCCAAGACCATAAAAAACTTGTCTCTTTGTTTTTCTTGTTCAGTAATATTCTCGGTGAAAGGCATAATGGAAGCAAACTCATCTTTCAATGTCTCAACTTGCCCAATGTAACTAGCCATATCCATTTGATTTTGCTGCAAATGGACAATATTAGAGACAACATTGTAAATTCTTTGTATATCATTGGTATACAATGTTTTGGCTTTTGTCCAGACTTTACAACAGGTTTTACAGGACTGAAAAAGAGGAAGTAATTTGGGATTAAGAGTATGCCATAATAGACTACACAACTGAGCATCAATTCTAATCCATGCCGCCCTATTGGTTGCAACAATATCAGTAGCATTCTTAATAAGATGATCATCATATCCTTGACCTAAGAACCATAGCTCAATAGAATTGAACCAAGAAATGTAATTGCTACTGCCTTGAAGTTTTACAGCAGTAATACCAGCAGAATTAGGAAGAAGAGACTTGATTAGACCCGATTCAGCCATATTTAGTAGCAGAACAGTGAAGAGGAAGGTCGTCGGAGAGGGGTGAGCTTGGCCGGAGAAGGTTTCAGGTGGTGGTGCTGCCGGGGTGAGACACACGTGCCGGCGCCTGAGGAAGGGTGCAGAACCTGTTGACGGCGCGTGGCTGACGACGGCGAGGATTTCGGTGACGCGCCTTGGTGTCTGAGGTCGCCGGTCACTGTGTAGTCCAGGGTCAGTGGCTGTGACTATAGAAGAAAGAGAATATTAGGGTAACTGAAAATCCCTTAAGAGAGAGAAAAAGAAAAAAGAAAAAAGAGGCAGAATGTATTCAGGCCCTTTGCTGGCTCTGATACCATGTAAGAACAGAAGATTTTGATGAAGAAAATGCTTGATTATTCCCTCAAATGTTAGGGATTTAAATAGTACAACAAATATACAATTTTAGGAAACTAATAAATAATAATCAGTTAGCTAATTATACTCCTAATTACAACACCAAAACAGCTAATTACAGCTCAACTAATTACAGCATATCATAACACATTGTAACTAAATTATAATATTAAAAATCCATGTATAAACAAGTCTTTTCAGGTTAAACACTTGGCAATTCTAACTCCTAAGCATTTGAAAACAAAATTCAGAGATAAGGGCTCCTACCAAACCCATTTGGAACTAAGCATGTGTTACAACATACTTGTACAGCATAAACATCGAATCAACAGACATACAGTTTGACAGTATGAAGATACCAAAATTGCAAAGAAAGAACAGAAAATTTGTTTTAAATTGGAGGATAGATTATCAAAAACCAACAAATACTACAATAGAATATATAGGGCATCAAAAGATACATAGTTCTCCTTCTCTGGAATAATTTTTTTTTTTCAAAATCTTGAGAGAATTTGTTAATTTTTCTTCTTTTGATATAAATTTCATATTAGAATCCCATAAAAGAGAGAACATTCCACAATAAATTTTAGTTCTTTTTATTAGAGATTTTATGTTGGAATCCTTTTGGTATAGAAAAGTTTTAGGTGACTCACCACCAGCTTCAGGATAGAAATGTGCACTCTTATTCTTAATCCCAATTGCTTTCAAAATTTCATTGATGAGCAAACAAAAAGTACAAAATATACAGTAGGATCAACATAATTCGTACTCTAAATGATAAAAAGGGGAAAGTTTTGGACTTTGAAATGTGCAATTGGTTGGCATTCAAAAATGCAAAATGGGAAATTTACAGTCATCTAAACATATAATTAGCAAGTGAAAATTTTGAGATAAAAATGCAAAACAAGAAAAAAAAAATCAAAAAATTGAAATTGAAGAGAAGAATCACCAACCTGCAAATGCATGTAGCAGAAGATTATTTCTCATCTATCAAATAGTGACCCTCCCATTGAATTCTTTTGCCTCCAAATACAATATTTGGGATGTGAGAAGTGATAGCCTAATCCTCACCCTTTTTATTCCTACATCTTTCCTCTAATTATGGACAATATTGAATTTGTAATTGTTGTAAAGAGGTAAGATAACACATTTCTTGAGGCAGAGACTTTAATCTTGGGAAATTTTTAATTCATAATTGTGCTAAAGTGGTGAGGTGATGCATCTCTTGAGGCAGAGACTTTAATCTTGGGCAATTATCAATCTCTAATTCTTAGAGAGAAGTGAGATTCTGCAGTCTATCTGTTGATAGGGATTCAAGATCAATATTATGAATTTTTAGCTCCTTCATTTTCAAGAGAGGAGGAACAATGGAGGACAAAGAAGAATGTTGAATTTGTAATTGTTGTAAAGTGGTTAGATAACGCATTTCTTGAGGCAGAGACTTTATTCTTGGGCAATTTTTAATTCATAATTGTGCTAAAGTGGTGAGGTGATGCATCTCTTGAGGCAGAGACTTTAATCTTGGGCAATTATCAATCTCTAATTCTTAGAGAGAAGTGAGATTCTGCAGTCTATCTGTTGATAGGGATTCAAGATCAATATTATGAATTTTTAGCTCTTTCATTTTCAAGAGAGGAGGAACAATGGAGGGCAAAGAAGAAAAAGAGATCCATGATCTCATTAATTGCTCTACAAGCTTAGCGCTTACCAAATCCAAATACAGATATTCATCAAGAGATGGAAACTGAGGTAGGCAAGTCAGCTTAGGGCAATATAAACAATGGAAAGTAGAAAGATAGGGAAATTAGAGTAGCTGCTCTACTACTATTACTATTGAATCATCTTCTCTCTTCTTCAACCATCCTATCAATTTTGGACAATCCTAGAGTGACAAATGCTTAAGTGATGGAAAGAAAGTAGTTAGTCTTTTCTAATTCTCCTCTCTCTAATTCTATGTACTTTAAAAAAGCTAATCCAAAAATCTTTAAGTTTTGAAGAGAAGGGATTTCATTTAAAGGTGGGAGATGCTCACACCTATGAAAATTTTGAATTTCATAATGACTAGATTTTTTAGGGAAGAAAACCAAGTGGTTGGAAACCTCTTACCTCTATACCCTTCAACATGTAACGATTTAAGATTTGGATATGGTTAGGAACTTTGTGACATTTCCTCGAATGAACTTTTTGTCCCCAAAATGAAACCAATGATTGAAGATGTTGCTTTTCTTTCAATGACACAATTGATCAGATGCTGATTCCAAACTCTGAATTTCTAGACATCCTCTCAAATTGTTTAAGCTATTCAGTTCATTCAGTTCGCCAACATTCTTTTTATTAAAATGATTGCCGCCTACTACAAACTCAGACAAGGTTTGAAGGGAAGTCAATCGCCCAATCCCACGGGCATATGCCTCAAACTATAACACTCTTTATTATACAAATGCTTAAGATGAATCAGCTTTCTAACATCCGTAGGCAATTCCTTAAGATTATAACAATTAGGCACATTCAACACTTGCAAATTGTCTAGTTTGCATATAGAATTTGGAAGTGCCTCAATTCTTGGATTATTAGAAACATCAATATACCTTAAGTATTTTAGACTCTTCACATAGTGAGGTAGTTTCTCAATTTTTAAACCATGCACATCACATGCCTACATAGCCTAAAATTTGAAAAAATGACTTTATCAATTGAAAAGTGCTCCTCGTAATTCAAATATTAAATTGGCAAAAGAAATGTTCATAGTTTTTTAGAACTACTCTAGGTATTCAAATATTGTTATGTCTGCAAGTTCGATTCAACACCAATTGATAAATGACACGTTTTTTATCAAAGATTTTTCCATTCAAATCTATTAACTTTATTCCTTTCCCTGCCACTAAAGTCGCAAGGTTATGCATTCAATCATGTATTTTGCAACTCAATACAATGCCAAGTTCATCCCTTTCTACTTCTTGGAAAAATAACCTCCACCACAAATCTATAAAATACTCAAGTGCAACATCTTCAACACATTGACTTTCATTTGATGACTCGATAAACCCTTGTGCAATCCAAAGATGAATTAATACTTTCACATTAATTACATAATCTTTTGGAAATCATGCACAGTATGCAAAACAATACTGCAAATGTGAGGTTATCATAACTTAATTTAAGTGTTAGTAAGATATCATTTTCATATTGAGTTATTTTTAAAAGTTTATTATCCAAGAAAAGTTGCCACTCAATTTCTGGTTTTCTAAAGTGTAAAAGACTAGCAATGGTTTTTATTGCTAGTGGAACTCCACTTTTTTTTTTTGCAATTTTCTTTCCGATGCTTTTTACATTTGATTTCATTGACTCTTGTTCTTTGACCACCACACTTGAGAACAAGGACCATGACTGCACTGGAGATAGGCCTTTCAAAGCATAAACTACACTACTTCTATCTATCTTAGCTATTTTTCTAGACTGGGCAGTAATTATTATCTTACTTCCACTTGTCCCACCCATTAATATTTTTCTCATATTGTCCCATTTTTTTTTTTTCTATTCTCATCCTAGATATCATCCAATACTAGCAAGTACTTTTTCTCATTAATTTTTCCTCCAAGTTTATTTTTCAAGGTTTCTAGCTCAAGATCTTCTATTTTTTCATGAGTTACAAACTCTAAGATTTTTTTAACAATTATTTTCATATCACAAGGATCAGATACACACACCCACTATTTTAAATCAAAATGTTTAGTAACTTGTTCATCATTGAAAATGAGATGAGCAAGTGTGGTTTTCCCTAAACTTCCTGTTCCAACTATAGAAATGATTGAAACATTCTCCTTATAGTTGGAAGCTAATAAAGGTTCTATAATTGCTTTTTTATCATCCTCTCTCCCTATAACAACTTTAGGTAAAGATGAATCAGTTTGCTCCTTGACTTTAGTTGCAAAATTTTTCTCCTTAGGATGATTTTCTAATTGAAGTAATTTTCTATCAGCATCAATGTCAACTAGTCTCTCCTTAATCACCTTAATTTTATGACCCATCTTAATACCATAAACAAATGAATTAGAGTGTAAAAAGAAAAGGCATACCTCCTTTGTCACCTTATTCCCATTCATGACTTGCCTATGCAAAGCTTTAGTTGTGAAGTCGTCTAGGAAATCATCTGCATCGTAGGCAACCTCTTTCAATTTGCTAAGCCAAACTTTGACTTGATTGTTGTGAGCAGATTTCTTCTCTGCAACAAGAGGCACAGCCTGAACAGAAGACATTTTTTACTTGAGTTTCTCAAACTCATCCTTGAGACCCCACCAGAGTCCAATCTCTTGGAGAGCTTGAGAACCCAATTTCATAATGATTTCTCTAGCAATATCGAAGAGAACATCTTGGGCCATCTTTATTTGGAAAATTAAGGGTAATAGGAAGCAATGTTTAGAACAAAAGGAAGATATCGATGTTATGAAGCAGAGATGGAAGAAATGATATAATATTTATAAGAGCCTCAATCGCCTGTAATTCTTGTGAATTATATGTAAAAGCTATCCCAAGAGTGAACAATTCATCAAAAGAGAACTTTTGGATATCAAATACCTAATTGTTTTTATCTAAAGCAAGAAATTTTTTGCGTTGTGCTCATCATTACGTTGACAATATTCTAAACTCTACTTGATTATGTTACTAACATTCTGAAAGAAAACATTAATTTAGACAAAGTAATTCCAGTTATGGCTAATTGATAATGATAAAGGCAAAAGAACAACTGGGAAGTAAACTTGTTTCTGAAAAAAGATCATTTTCTTCCCTTGTTGAGAAAAGATAGAAATTGTAACAAGTCATTTCTGCAGAAAGTTATCGCTCTCCATATTTCTATATCCCAATATAATCAGTTATCAAACTATGACTATAATTTTTATTAAAATAACTCATTGATCAGTTTGTTCAATTTTGCAATGTTAAAATGAGGAGTTCTCAAAATCACTTTCATCAATTAGATTATCATCGAACTCCAACACTGGTTATTGACAAAGACTTGACGGCTCTATTTGAAAAAAAATAATTTAAAACAAGTCGATCAATAAAATTGAATTGAATTATTGTGCAAAAGTTATATTAGTATAATAGATAATAAACATTCAACTTGTTTTCTTTTCTTAATTACCTATACTTATATCATAATAACTAATAATATTATGTATAATCGATAACAAACATTCAACTTGTTTTATTTTCTTAATTACCTATATTTATATCATAATAACTAATAATATTAAAACTTTTAATATCATGATATATATTTATATAATTGACGATAAATTAAATCTTAATGAAATTAAATTTTTGTAAAACAATATCATTTCTATTTATTTTAGATTCATTATCTTTTATATTAAAAGAAATAAATTTAATAAATCAACTCCTTTTAAGCATGAAAATTTAATAAAATATATTTAGGGGATAACCTATTTTTTAATCCCCATTATTACAGCTTTTCTCACGATATGCACGAATTTTTTTTCATGTCATCGGATTTCTCATGATAAGTACAATCTTTTTTTTTTCTTGTTATTTGGTGCCAAAAATTAATAGTTTGCATTAGATCAATCTCACCTCGGGTTGAGAATTTTTTCGATCCTATATAGATCTGATGTGGCAGGTCGATAGTCTTTATATAGAATAATTATACAATACAACCGTTGTATTGCAACAAGCCAATCGAATATCGACATATGGCAGTGTTTTAATATTCAATTGGCTTGTTGATATCAACACTGCCACATGTCGATATTCGATTGACTTGTTGCAATACAACGGTTGTATTGTATAATTATTCCTTTATATAAGCATCAAAATGCATCGTTTTACCTCAAATTTCTTACTGTGGATTTTTCCTCACGCTTCTTTATTATTATTATTTTTTTTGCTTCTTCATCAATGTCTATTCTGTGTTAACCTTCCTCATACACCATATACATGAACACAAAGCTACAAAATCTCATCTCCAACAACAACAGTAGTAGCAGCAAAGCATCCTTAGCTAACCCATTAAAACATAAACATTTGATATTTCGAAAGTACATTTACAAGTAAAACTCCAATTCAAACTCTATACATCATCATATCTACTGCAAATTTACCTCTATACAATAACAATTTTCCTTTTCTCATCATTTTTCAGACATGCAATTCGCAAATAAAAAAAAGCCCCTAACCATCGCCACAAAAACCGAGCATATTTTAAAGATTAACCATAATTGCCACAAACCGCAACGTTTTAAAACCTATAGAGATGAAGTTCTGAGCAAAAATTTTAAGAATACTAAAAGCTAAAGAAAAGCTCATGGAAAATCATTAGTACCTTAAGAAGCCGATTGATCAAATCTTACATAGAAATAGGAATTGAGGGCTGCTTTTCCTCAAGAGTAACCAAATTGGGTTGTTCGAGCACAAGAAATGAAAAAGCTAGTACAATTGTTGAAAAAGAAACACTCCAAAAATGTATGATTCTACAAAAATTTAAACCCTTTTGATTTTTTTTTTTTGGGGGGGGGGGGGGGGGGGGGTGTTAAAAAGGGTTTATATTTAACAAAAAGAAATATAAATTTTTGTTAAATTTGAATGTGAAAGGAGGATTTGATTCTAAGAAAATGAGAGAGGAATCAGGTGACTGATGATAATCAATGAGAAAGAAAGACTAAGAGAGGATTCAATTCCAAATATTTTGAATGTGAAATAACGATTTGTTTGGAAACGTCAAACAGGGTTTAACGGTGCCAAAGAAAATGCCGACAAAGAAGAGAGTGTTTGGGGACAATATATATATTTGTATAGATTTGCCCTTTCTACTACTACTACTACTGCTGTTGCTACTGCTACTGTTGCATTATGTTGGGAAAATCCATATTCATGGGATTAAAAAATAAGTTACCTCTATATTTAGGTGTAATTTGTTTAATATAATATAATCAGTCTCTTTGTTTCTTTTTTAAAAATGTAGAAGAGATTACAAGTTAGAATTTCCTATTATTATGAAGCAATTTTTTTAAGGTTTTTAATAAGAATTATCAAGACTAAGGTGGAAATTTTGATCAAATTGATAAAAATTATTAAAAAGGGCATTCATGAATAAAAAAAAATCACAACACAACTCCAAAACTCAAAGTTAGTAAGCCCCAGTTAAGTAATTTGATAAGCTTACTCGTTTGCTCCTTACCCGAAACCATTAATTAGCAGCCAAGGGTCAATGCTTGTAGGACTCACTTGACATCAAGAGATCCAATTATCAGAATTAGACCATTTAGAGTTCATCCTTCAGCGTTGCAGACTCCCCAATGTAAACATAGGTAGACCTGGAATATCATGCAAGCGCTAATTCAACATATAATCTCATGAAAGAAATAGACATATAATCTGCATAATTAGCTAATCAGTATGCAACAAAATTTCTCATAAGATTACACTAGCAGAATTACATATTTGTTTGCAATATTTGACATAATTAGCTATGCAGAGTTGATCCGTTTGCCATTGAGGTTAAACCTGCGTTTCAAAATTATATTTTGATTTTCTGATTATTTTTTTATGTTGTTTTTACTTTTAATAAACTATGATCTTTTTATTTGAGTATCACAACAACATAAGGTTTAAGAATGTTCATATTCGACAAAAAGTCCAAGTAGCGGATCTCGGAGATAAGGTGAGGGAAGGAAGACTTAGATGGTTTGGGCATGTTTTAAGAAGACCTCCTAATGCTGCGGTTCGTAAGTGTGAGAATTTGTTGATTGAGGGGGCTAGAGGTCGTGGAAGACCTAGAACTGTGTGGAAGGAGGTGATAGCAAGAGACTTACGTGCCTTAGATCTTGATGCGGATTTGATTAATGACAGACTTGAATGGAGACGTAAAATCCGTGTCTTAGAAGGGGCCTAAGGCTGAAGTATCTTTTTTTTTGTGTCTTTTGAGCTTATTTTGTTGAGGATCCATACAGCCGACCCCAACTTGTCTGGGACTAAGGCTTAGTTGTTGTTGTTGTTGTTGTTGATCTTTTATTTGAGTATCACAACAACATAAGGGAAATAAATACTAAGTCTATTGTTCAAGTGAATATGTACTTACTGTTAGGTTGTACCTTTGTGTGCTAGTAAATCATGATTTAAAAAAATTAAAACTATAATTTTTTTTAAATCATATTTTCTGGAACTCTCAAAAAGAAATATAAATTTTTGTTAAATTTGAATGTGAAAGGAGGATTTGATTCTAAGAAAATGAGAGAGGAATCAGGTGACTGATGATAATCAATGAGAAAGAAAGACTAAGAGAGGATTCAATTCCAAATATTTTGAATGTGAAATAACGATTTGTTTGGAAACGTCAAACAGGTTTTAACGGTGGCAAAGAAAATGCCGACAAAGAAGAGAGTGTTTGGGGACAATATATATATTTGGATAGATTTGCCCTTTCTACTACTACTACTACTGCTGTTGCTACTGCTACTGTTGCATTATGTTGGGAAAATCCATATTCATGGGATTAAAAAATAAGTTACCTCTATATTTAGGTGTAATTTGTTTAATATAATATAATCAGTCTCTTTGTTTCTTTTTTAAAAATGTAGAAGAGATTACAAGTTAGAATTTCCTGTTATTATGAAGCAATTTTTTTAAGGTTTTTAATAAGAATTATCAAGACTAAGGTGGAAATTTTGATCAAATTGATAAAAATTATTAAAAAGGGCATTCATGAATAATAAAAAAAAATCACAACACAACTCCAAAACTCAAAGTTAGTAAGCCCCAGTTAAGTAATTTGATAAGCTTACTCGTTTGCTCCTTACCCGAAACCATTAATTAGCAGCCAAGGGTCAATGCTTGTAGGACTCACTTGACATCAAGAGATCCAATTATCAGAATTAGACCATTTAGAGTTCATCCTTCAGCGTTGCAGACTCCCCAATGTAAACATAGGTAGACATGGAATATCATGCAAGCGCTAATTCAACATATAATCTCATGAAAGAAATAGACATATAATCTGCATAATTAGCTAATCAGTATGCAACAAAATTTCTCATAAGATTACACTAGCAGAATTACATATTTGTTTGCAATATTTGACATAATTAGCTATGCAGAGTTGATCCGTTTGCCATTGAGGTTAAACCTGCGTTTCAAAATTATATTTTGATTTTCTGATTATTTTTTTATGTTGTTTTTGCTTTTAATAAACTATGATCTTTTTATTTGAGTATCACAACAACATAAGGGAAATAAATACTAAGTCTATTGTTCAAGTGAATATGTACTTACTGTTAGGTTGTACCTTTGTGTGCTAGTAAATCATGATTTAAAAAAATTAAAACTATAATTTTTTTTAAATCATATTTTTTGGAACTCTCCCCTCATCCATGCGTCAATTGATTGATAGAGGAGCACCATTAGAGTTGAGTTTGCATTAGCCAAATTCAATTTTATGAAAAGATTCAAAAACTTACAAAATACAATGTTGAACGGGCACCTAGTCTGTAGCAAAATTTCCTCCACTCCCTTGCCAATTAAGTTATAATTGCTTCACACAATGGCGACATTCTTATATAAAACATGCATGATCTTGACTATATATAGCGAACTTTTCCTCCATTCCTTTGTTATCAATCCCAAGAGCAGTCTGTCCAATCCCTTGAACCCAACTCCTATTCATATGTAACTCTATCTGTACCTCCCAAACCTCGTCTTGAAAAACATTGCACCATTTGATAATGTAGGCAAAAAACTTAAATCACCATATCAAGCTCCCAGAAGAACAGCAATCTGCCTGCATAGGCCAAACTTCATGGCCCCATCTGTATTAAGCCTATGCCCCCTGCATTTGGAGGAAACCACCCAGCAAATTAATTTGTCTATTCAAGCTACCCTGTTCTTTTGCACAGCATCTGCCAACCAAGTCTAAGTACCAACTGAATCATCAATAAACCCCACCAAATTGCCCCCCAGGCTGGTACTATCATCAAAAGCAATTCATTCCTTCTATCCCTCAACCAGAAGACTACCCCCAAAAAAGATAGGCTCATCCATAAACAAATTACTCTCCACCATCCCAGTAATATCCACAATTAACTGCTCCCTGCATCAAATTATAAATTAAATAAGGAGCAAAGAATATTTCCCAAATCTGTCTTGGAACAGACAAATATCTAACAACACATAATGAGAGAGCGTCTTCAAAAAGTAGCCCAACAACTTGCTTCCTGGTTTTATCACCTCTCACGAAAGTGGCGAAGAGGAAGCAAATTTTCAGCCACATTTTGAACTGTTGGTATTTGAAGGTTCCTTTTCCATCATCCCATGATAAATGCGAGTGCTAGGCTTCAATCATCTTTTTGCCTGAGTAAAAAGAAATAACAAGGTGAGGCATATCCGTGAGCATTGCCTGAGATATGAGAATTCATTAATCATAACTAAATAGTATTAAAATCCATAAATAGACAAGTGTTTTGAGGTTAAATACTTGGCAGTCCTAACTCCTAGGCATTTGAAAACTAAAGTGAAGCCTAGGAACAGAACTAAGAAATATGGACTCCTACCAACCCCATCTGGACTAAGCTTGTGTTATAGCATACTTGTAGAGCATAAAACTTTAAATTAACAGACATATATGGTTGGTATATCTACACAAGAAAAATTGCAAAGAAAGAAAAGAAAATTTTTGTGACAAGCAGGAATCTTAATTTGGAGGAAAGATTATCAGAAATCAACAGATAATACAATAGAATGTATAAGGCATCAGAAAATACCTGAATTCTCCTCTGCAATTATCTTTTTTTTTTTTCCAAATCTTTAGCTGCTTTCGTCATTCCTTGGGCTTTATAGGCTTGGATCATGGTCACAAAGGTGACACTATCAGGCTTGCATTTCCTTTCCTCCATTGCCAGACACAACTCAGTCATCATTTCTATATCACCAACCTGACCGTAGGCATTGATGATGCAGTTAAAGAGAGGAGTGTCTAATATTACATCAGTGTTCTCTACTTGCCTCAAAATTGAATCAACCTTCATTATAAACCCAGCTCTCATATATGCACTAACAAGAGAACAATAGGTAACAGCTGTAGGCTTCATCCCTTGATGCTTCATTTGTTTAAAGTACTCATCCATCTTATCAATCTCACCAGCCCTACCAAATGTCTCAATTATAACATTATCAGTAATAATGGTTGGAGAAAATAACCTTTCTTTCATATATTTCATAACAAACTTTATTTTCTCGTACATGCCTGCTTTCCCATGCGATCTTATCAGGATATTAAATGTCTTAATGTCTGGGTTTATTTCCACTAGCTAAAATTCATTATAACATCCCTCCATCTTCTCTATTTTTCTGAAATTACCATAGGCCCCAATGACAGAATTAAATGTGAAAAGATCTGGAATGGAGCTGCCACTTTCAATCATATCCATTAACACGTTCTCCATTTCTGCAAACATTTTAGGTTTCCATATCCATTAATGATGGTGTTGAATGTGACAGTGCTGCATTCGACTCCTGAATACAACATCTCAGCAAGAATTCCTCTGATGAGATCAAAATGATGGAGGTTATTGCAAAAAATTATAAGGACAGAATAAGTATATACATCTGGTTTGCAGTCAGAGACTTGACTTCATATCATCAACAATAGAAAATGCCTTGTCAAGCTGGCCATTTTCCTCATAAGCACTCACAAGAGCAGTGGATACATCAATAGTAGGTTGGAGGCCTTCAGATTGCTTGATCTCAAAAAAGTAAGCTGGCCTCCTCAGGTTTCTTGCACTTGCCAAGCATCATCAATAACTTAGTGTATGTTCTGCACCTTGGCTAGTAACAATGTTGGTCTCGGAGAAGCTCAAAAATCTAAAATAAGATATGCAATTTCATTTTTAAAAAATAGTTAGAGTCTCGAGAAGTTTCAGATTGCATGCATACATTCTACGACAAAGTGTCATGATAATAAATTAAATAGAAATTGTCAACTTCTTAGAATTTACAAGAAATTGAAAAGTGCTAACAAAATTCAGAACTTGTATACACAATCACACAAAATAGTCATGAAAATATAATCCCTTTCCTAGTTGAATTATGCAATGCAAAAATGTCATTGTTTTTTAACTTTAGGCTTTGTTTAGATGGATGGCAGTATGATTTATTATTGTATGGCATAATATAGTATTGTCAACAGTGTTTATTATTTTTGAAAAGACGATATGATATAGTATGGTTAATTAAATTGTTTTTATTTGATTTGATGGTATGGTATGATTGCAGAAATAATACAATGACTCGAATGCTCTTAACTGAAATTAATATTAATTTTAATTAAAATTTATATAACATAATATTAAATTTATTTTTTATGGTCCATAATTAATTTTTTTTTATAATCAATAATTAATTTTAATTTTAATTTTTTATATTAAAAAAATTTATTTTTATTTTTTATAGTCAATAATTAATTTCAATTATTATTTTTATAGTCAACGAATAACTACAATTAAAGGCTAGATAAAATAAATATTAAAATCAATAAAATATTTTTTACAATTTACAAAGGACAAGATTGAAATTTGGTAACTTCAGTAAGGATAATTTTGAAAACAAAATTTATAAAACCATACCTAACCACCGATTCGGTGGTTTAAAAAATAAAAGAAAAACTCATGGTTTTAAACAATGATATACCATACTATTCACATAGAAATCAAAACAAATATGATAATTATCCATACCATACAAAACAAATATGAGCTACCATCATCCAAACAAGGGGTTAGTGCAAACTCCAGTTTGTAGGTCCAATCATTATAGCAAACGCTCAGCAATGAAATAGAAAAACAGAAGCATCAAGACTTTAATAAGAAGTATTACACAAAAAAATCCCCAAACACCTTGGAAAGCAAACCCAAGATTACCAATTTACCATCAAAATTACCAGAAATGGAACTTAATATGAAAGACCAGAGTCAAACAAACTAACCATCAAAACATTAAAACACAGAAATAAATCCTATTAACAGTTTGATATATCCTAATTGGAGCTTAACATCTTTAAAACAAAACATGAACAATGAAAAGCAATAAATTTCTTCTCCTACACTGAAAAACACAAAATGCCAAGCAACTAAAAAGCACTAACCCTTAGAGCAGATTCCCAGCGATTCTCTCTTATGGCATCATCAAGTGCCTCCAGAACAGCTTTAGGCCAAAGCCTATTATACTTCTTTGAGTTGGAATTTTGCTCTATAGCCTTAATAACAGCATCGGTTCTCAGAATCCGAGATAAATCCTTCTTGGGTTTTCTCTGAAGGCCGAGTGGAACAATGTCGGAGTTCAATTTCGATGACTAGAGAGTAAGAATTGGTGGTTCGGATTGAAAGTTGGGTTCCTTGAGGACTTTTATCAAATGGGTAGTGGGTGGTGTTGACATGGAGTGTGACCAGCAAAAGCATGCACAAGAAAGGGAGTGTGACTGCATTGCAAAAGAGGCGCGAGGTACTTTGCCTTTGTGGTGGTGATTACCGTTAAAACTGTTATATTGTGATTAGAAAGAAAATTGGAAAATTGTTTGTTATGTTTGGTTTGAGGGAAAGGAATTTGAGACGAAGGAAAGAAAAAAAAAATAGGGGAAAGGATAAAAAATTATATCTTATTTTTTTTATAAAAAAATTGATTAAATATTTTATATAATAAAAAAAATTGTTATAAATATTACCTGATATAAGTTATTGATTCAAAATTAAAATAAATTTAATACTCTATTTTTTTCTAATTGATAGACATATTTGATTTCATAAAAATTAACAAAAAATTATTATTTTTATTAAAAATATAAATTACATATTTTTTATTACATCTTCATTTTAGTATGAAATTATATTCATTAAATATTTTTAATAAGTAACGTTAAATATAATTTATAATAAAAATTTAAAATATTAATTAATTTATTAAAATAATAAGTTATAATCTAAAATAAATAAAAAAGTGTGTTTATCAATATAAAAAAAATATTTTTAATCATTATATTGAAATTTCAAAGCAAAACTTTGAAATATATATATATATATATATAATTATATCTTTTCACAAAAGATAATTTTAGTTTTAATATTAGGTGCACTTTATTTTGTATGAACGTTTGAATTCTGGGGATTTTGCAAGGGAAAATTACGATGACTATGTCCAAAACCAAGTCAATTTTTAAGAATACCTACGCGCCCAACTTATTTACAATTTCACCTTTATAAGGGTGATTTTTCTTTTTTAAAATTTTTGTAATTTTTGTTTTTTTACTAATTTATTTTATTTAAAAAAAATTTTAAATCATATTTTTAATATACAAAAAATAAATATATAAATAACATATACGCAACATATACATAATATATATAAAATACACACTCAACAATATAAAATTATATCTACACGTCTACAATACATCAATATTATATCTACAATAAATTTATAAAATATAGACATAATGTATTTAATATTTGTTTAATTTTATTTTTTAAAATTTTTAATTATAACAACATTCACACAATATTTATATAATATACACATAATATATAATATTTTTTTTATAAAATATACACAACTTAAATAACAAATATATAATATACACATAACATCTATAATATATCTACATCACATCTATAATACATCTACAATATATCTAATATACATATATATAACGAAATAATATATATATTTTTTAAATTTTTTTCATGTGTATAATATATAAAATTTTTATTTAAAAATAAATTTAATTATTTTTATTACTATATTTTTATATATTTTATTTTATTTTTAGCTTTTTAGTGTTACTTTTTTATAATTAAAAATTATTTTTTTCCTTTTATAAAAAATTATAATATTTATATGATGAAAAATAATTAAAATATTAATTTTTATTATTTTATTAGAATATTTCTATTTAATATTGAAGTTTAAAAAAATAAAAATTTCAAGTAAAATATTAATTATAATGAGGGAAGAGATATTTTTTAAAAAAAATTATTTTTTTTGAGAAATGAGGTATTTTTTAAAATTTTACATCATTTTTTTATAAAAGTATAAATATTTTTAATTTTTATATTATTTTTGTAATAAAAATTATTTTTTAGGGTAACTATGTAAATATCTCTTTTTGTAATGTGAAGCAAAACATTTAACTAAAATGAGTAATTACATGCCCTAACTTTAGTTGAAGAAATAAAAGCAAGTCATTAAAAGCCACACATTGGCCCAACAAGAAAATGATCCTAATGTAAATAGTAATAATATTGAAAGATTTCAATGTTTAGGTTTCAATTCCAACTAAATTTATATTATAAAAAATATTAAACTAAATAAAAAATCATATAATAAAAAATATTTTAGATGGCAATAGTAATTAAATTGAGAGAAAAAATTAGGTTAGATTTTCATCCTTTTTTTTAGTTTGATGAAAAAAAACAGTAATCCTCTTCCTCAAAAAAATTAGGAATTATGTCACTTTGCAAAAAAAAAAATTAATTTATCAACTTATAATAGTTAATAGTTAATATTAGTTTCTATTTAAGGGAAAAAGTAATTTTACATATAATAAATCTAAAAGTTAAAGTTCTATTATTATTACTTTTTGAATACTAATATTAATATATAGTGTATTTTGTACTTATTAATATATCAACATAATTTATTGTATTTAGTTTGGTATTTCAATTCAATAATATCTTAAAATATAGTTAAAAGTTAATTGAAAGAACAAAGATGAATGTTAATAAGGCAACTCAACATTATTAATTTACAAGGGCAGTTTTATTTTATGAGAATTTTTGTGATTCAAATTTTACTCATTTTTTTAGTTTAAAAGTTTTTATTATGATGTTCGCATTGTTAATTATAGCAATGAGACGAAACACTTTTAGTTTGGATATATTTGGGTCTATTAGCTTAGGTTAAATAGTGTATTTTAAGTTAATTTTGGGGTAATAAAATTAAAAAATATATTTTAATATATTAAATATATGCAAATTAGATAGAAAAATAGTCTTATGCCCACAAGGAGTTCACTGGCTTGGTACTGTCATGGGCTTGGGAACCCATGAATAGTCCAGTTTTTCAAGTACAACAAATAAGCCCACTTTTGTTTTTCTTTGCGAGACTATGATAGACTAACAAAGAATGTAGTATATTCAGAGATCGTTGAGGTTTAAAGGGAACTTTGTGGTGGATAGAAGGAAAAACATCAACAACAATTTTTGCTTCTAAAGCAACGAAATGAGAAAAGCATTAAAAAATATAACATATATAGACCACCTAGAAATCTCTAGTTTTCTTACTTTATCATTTCTCCTCTTACTCAAAAAATTAAAACATGAATCAAGACTATTTATCCAGACATAAATGCATATGTCCCAAAGCAAAGCAACTAATTGTCCAAAATCAAGCATCATAAAATGCAAACTCTGCCCAAAGCACTAACCTTGCCATCTTTTAATTCTCAAGGTACCCATGGCCCAAGCTACATAATCTCAAGAATTGTAAGCCTTTGTTGAAGCCATCCTCAAGAAATAAGAGGAAAGTTTCAAGAACATGTTGGTTAGTCAATAGATTGATTTCAACGAAATACTGGTTGATTCCTTGAATGCATAGCGTATCTCAATTATGACCAAGGTCAAGAACATGCTGCGTGGAAAACAAATGGACCTTGGTTGATCATTTAACCAACCCCCACCCATAGTTGACCTTACGCAACAAGGGACTTTGATCGAGCTACCTAAGGTTTCCCATCCTAGCTCTCCAGCGAATCCTTTTCAAAGGGGAGAGCACCCTGAGACCCTCCTTCTTATGGAAAAATTGGAGGCAATGGAGAAACAGATTTAAAAACTTCAAACATGTTAAACCTTTAACTTGATTCCTTGACCCTATATTCTGGACATGTTTTCCACTCGAGTTTAAAATTCCAGAGATCAATAAGTTTGATGGCACCACTTGCCCTAAGACTCATCTCAAGATTTATATGGGAGCTCTTAATCATGGGACTTAATGATGAGCTTCTTGCTCAACTATTCTAGAGGTCCCTTATAGATACTACTGTCATATGGTTTATAGATCCTGACAAGAAGAAGTATTGGACATAGAAGGATATATGCAATGCCTTCAACAAAAAATACCACTGCAACATTAAAATGGGTATTATAAGAAGAGATCTTGAGACCATTAAGCATAACCAGAAGGAATCCTTCTCCTCATTCATTACAAGGTAAAGAGGAAAGGCAACACAAATGGTCAATTGCCCCATGGAACAAGAGCAAGTTGACATCATTGTTAAGAACTTGCTACCTGTTTATGGCAAAGCTCTCGTTGCCACTATTACTAAAATCAAAGACTTGATGCATATTGGCTGAATTAAGGTTCAGACAGTCTCTTCCTCAAGGTTTATGAAAAACCCAAACTACAGTGGCCCACAAACTATCAATTAAAAGGTAGGAAAAAGTGCTAGCATCACTCTTCAACCACATCTCCATATGGAAAGAAGCCAACAACAAAGAACCTTCACTAATTTAGGTATGCCCCTCAGTTTGTTGTAAAAATAGGCCTTGGAGGCTTAATTGATTTAGCCTCTTGATCCTAAGCATGCTCCAAATCTACTTCCCAACAAGTGGAATGTTAACAAATATTATAAGTACTATCAAAGTATAGGCCATAAGATATATGTATGAACCTCAAATATTGGGTCCAAGGTCTCTTTGAAAATGGGTCCACTCTACCATCTGGGCGACCAAACAACAACACCAACCCATCACCAACCCATTAAGGCATTAATACCATCGCGTCATTGGTTGATAATGAATTGGATCCCACATCTCTAATCCATGATTATTGATGTATGTTGGATTTGAATTATTTTGTGGATGAAATCAATGCAATATAAGAAGTGGAAAAATTACATAACTGCCTTTAGACTTGTTATAGTCAATGTCGCCACCAAAAATAGTACTACTGCCAAAAGCAAATCCTACCCTTGAACCTAACAAGGATCCGATATTGAAATGGCTCAAATAGACCCAAGCTAGTCTTTTTTTATTTGGAGTGTCCTTCAATGCAATTACCCTCATTACTAAGCTCTTTACAAGGTTTTATGTCAAATTCAAATGCCAGTTGAAACCACCCCCGAAGCATCGGTTATATATATGACCAAGACGATTGTCATCTCCTTTTCAAATAAGGATCTTGTGGGCGAAAAATGGTCATAACCATGCTCTATACATCACAGTCCTATCTCAAGGAAAGACAGTGCCAATGGTTTTGATAGATAATGGCTCAACACTAAATGTTTGCCCACTCAAAGTTGTAAGTTATCTGGGGATTGAAATGTATGAGTTAATACCCTATTATCAAATTGTGAGGGCTTATAATAACATAAGAAGAGGAGTTTTAAAGGAAGCCAATATCACAATGACAATCGGCCTTATAGAACATGAAATCCTTTTTCAAGTTGTAGATGTCCCAGCATGCTTTAATTTTCTACTTGAAAGGCTTTAGATTCACCAATCAAAGATAGTCCCTTTAAGGATGGGGTAGTTACTATAAAAGGGGACCTAAGTGGAAAGTCAGACCTACCACCTCAAGTGCCAATTTTGGAAATTAAGCCAAAAGCTTCAGCCATAACTCTTTCGGTATTTACTTTTGATTCATTCCAATTCAAAGAAGAAGAGGTAGATAAAGAACTTGTTCCTTTTGACATTGACCCTAGCCGTTGCTAATATTCTCAAACGTATGAATTATTTTCCTGGAATGAGATTGGGTAAGAATCAATAAGGAATACATCAATTCCTAGATTATCCTTCAGTCCAACCACCATTTGGTTTGGGCTATCAGCCAACTCAGGAGGATGTGGAAGAAATGGAGGAAAGTAAAGAATTCAATGTAAAAAGACATGAGAAATATTTGACTTGCCCATGAAACCTTATTTCAACACCCTTAATGGATACTTTGTTAAAGAAGGAACATATTCCCTTTATTATGGATTCTCTGAACCATGGTAAAATCCCATCAATAATGAGCTAACACTAGGTTTTGAAATTTTCTTTTATGCTAGGCTTAGCTTAGAGAATAGGAGGCTTGTCCTGGAGACAGGAGAAGATTTTGAGGATAACTTGGAGCCTAGTTTGTTTCAAGTAGATGTGTTAGAAGAAGGAGCATAATCATAATTTAGCCACCTGATCCAATCAGCTGCAGGAATAGCCAACAATTGATATTTTAAGAAGAATGACAACCCATCATTCAAAGTCTATTCGACCCACGGTAGAGCTACATTTTGAGCCCTATCAAAGGCTAATCCTCTAGTAAGCATGTGTTAGATACTGAGCCAAGAATCTAGTTTGAGGTCAAAATCAAGTCAAGCTCTGAGTCAGTTTCCAATACCAAGTCTGAGTCTTCTAATTCAAAGTTTGAGCCTATCATTTCCAAGTATGATTCTCCCAAATCATTTGATTATGAGTCTATCAGTAATAAAAAAAAAAGCCTTGTGTAATATCCACATAATTGCTAAAGTAAATAAAATAAAATTTAAATTAAATTAAATTAATAAGTTGGAGGGTTAAATGAAGTGTTGAAAGTGAGAAATATGTAATATATATATGAAATATAAATGAAGTATACATTACATATAAAGTCAAATATAAGATGGAAAAGACAAAAGATGAAAAGTAAAAGGAGGCGCAAATGACAAATTTATAAAAAATAATAATATATATAAAATTAAAATAATTTAAAATTAAAATTAAAATAATTTAAACTCTTAAACATCCCCTTTCTCTCTTTCCAAAACCTACTTAGGTCGAGAATCTCAAACCTAGGCTTTGATACTAAAATAAATATAACATCCTTATACTCTATATATGCATAGTATATATATCTCGTATATATAAAATACACATACAGAATAAAAGAGTGTCAGATCTCAGTCTTTAGAAAATTCCATAAAAGTTTCAATAAAATAATTTATTCTTTAAAACATAATGTTAATAGATAAACAAATGTATCTATTAATAATTATATATTAAAATAGCATTTATTAATGAAATTCTTCAAAAAATTTCTCCAGAGTTTTATCTGCATTTTAGAAATTCCCAAAAGACCAATTATTCGCAACCTGCACAAAATTAAACACTCCCAATATACAATTTTAACCTATTCTCCATATCACCAATTTATGAATACACATTCACATTCATAAATCAAAATGTTATTTGTCATAATTAAGTACTTTTATAAGTGTACAAATATACAACCATTATAATTCTTTATATATTAACACAATGTGTATTAATGTACATAAGTCAAAATACTTAAAACCATATATATACATGAATGCAAATGGCACAGTTGGTTTTGTAGCACCCTAGGTCACCAATTATCATCTATAGTTTGGGTCCCTTTGAATAGTAACTCTCCTACCTGCGTGATTCATACAACAACGCTAAGCCCGAAAGCATAGTAGTACATACTAAAATCATATAACAATTTAAATAATACACATGCATACTTTTTGACTCATATTTTATCAATATACTAAAAATACATACATTATTATTTTTGCATTTTCTTTACCTTATAATTCATATACACACAATTATTCATCACAAAGTACTCATCATCTGTTCTTCAAACATATATATATAAGTCACACAACATCATCATCACAAAATTCATATACAAATATATCACAACCACACACATATATATTCATCAACTCAACATTCCGTTGCCATATTATCAGCACAACACATTTTTCAACTAAACTCATTTAATTAATCTCATCATTTAATTGCAATATTACTAAAACTTTATAAGACACGACACCACATCATACG
Organism: Garcia nutans; assembly: GCA_947685225.1. Classification (NCBI taxonomy): domain Eukaryota; kingdom Viridiplantae; phylum Streptophyta; class Magnoliopsida; order Malpighiales; family Euphorbiaceae; genus Garcia; species Garcia nutans. The sequence goes on along the minus strand of CANTUV010000003.1, from coordinate 3,864,848 downwards.
TTGAGTCCAACTACTCCCTATACAATAATCAAGTTTCAGAACAATTGATTTGGTCTATCGTAATACCCAGTGTCTAGCCCATAGGCAAAATCATTTCAATTTCTCTACCTAGCTCTGCTTGGGTCCTCAATCTCATGACCTAGCTCTGCTAAGGTCATAACCCAACTCTGCTTGGGCTCATCATTATACAATCGCCAACATCAATTTTCTGGAACAAGTTATTATGCAGGGTAGCACACACATCGCATAATTATTCATCTTATCAAATCCTATTTCCATAATCTCATTTTCATTATCAAGACTTAGCTTTGCTAAAGCCTTTTGACAACTCATTTCTTATCATTTAGCATATTTCTCATCTCACATTCCTTCTCAGGAATTTTCGTATGTGTCGTGATCATATCATTCCATGATTACCATCACATATCTCATAAATCATCACATTTACATATTAATTTCACATCTTAACACATCACAATTTATCACATTATCATCATTCTCTATCATACATTATCAGCATATCACAACATGCACATATTCTTTATCTCATCATTTTCATTTTTATTATATTTCTATATCTTTACCAATTTCCACACATTTACAAATTCTACATGCTATTTATATATTTTTCACATATTTCAATTATTCAAGTATATTTTCTTGCCATGTTCCCAATGTGGCATACTTTCCATTTCAAATGCACAAAATGCACTTTTACCATTTAAACTTAACAAAGATATTAGCCATTCTACAATGGCTTAATATCTCACAATTCAAGAATTTCATACAATTTTACAAACAACAATGTACTTTTACCATGACTTCCAATATCAAAGTAATTTAGCACATTTTCATAATTCACAATGTGTAAATAAATTCAAATGCAATCAATGTAAAGGCTATCAAAGTATATAGTAACCTTTAATATGCCAAAACTAAGGAAAATCTCAATCTCCAACCTTCACTTCTTCCAAAGTCCTTCCTCTCTTTAATTTTACAATTTCACCTTTCTCAATCCTAAACAAAATTACAAGTATAAATATTCCATTAGCATCATATTGTAAGCATTTTAATCAAGCCAACACAAATTTCAACAATTCTTCTCAAATTCCACCAAAACCCTAATTTATTCCTTACTAAGTTCTTTAAACTACAACTAACCAATGTCTTCTCCACCAACCAACCATAAAATCATAACATATCCATCAAAAGAACATCATAACAACTCATTCTAACAATTATCGACACTTCCACCAAAAGTGCAAATTTCACATATTCACCCTAGAACCCTAACTTCATATTACAAACTCATCTTAGTCAATTCACTACAAAAATCATATTTTATTCATCATAATAACTTGATTACTATCAATTTTAACAATTAAAACAATTTTCTCTCTATAGCCATAACCTAGCGTACCCTTAAAAATTCAAGAAATCAAGCCTAAAAGAAGAGAAACTTACTTGAATCTTTGCTATTCCTTCAAAATTACCTTGAAACCCTTGAAATCTCCATAGAATTTGATGCTTTGATGAAGCAAAACTCCTCTTCTCTCTCCTTAAAATTCATGCAAGCTTGATGGAGGAAGAATAAGAAGGCTAAAATGTTTTTTTTTGTTAAATTTCTATCTTCTTTTCTTAGCCACACACACATATATATATAATAATACTAATTAATTAAATATTCATTCACCAATCATATACTTTCTTTCTTTCACTTTATTTTCCTTATATTATTATTATTATTATTATTATTATTATTATTATTATTATTATTATTATTATTATTATTATTATTATTATTAGGCTTAATACATCCATTGCCCCTTAGCACAATTGGTCATTTTACCTCCTATACTATTCGAGTAGCAATTTTGCCCCTCAAACTTGGCTTTTTCATAATAAATTGACCCTTGATTTAATATACTCATATTTTTAATGACACATGAGTTATGAACACCATAAAATTAAAAATTCAAATCGTTCTCTCTAATTACTGTCAACGAATAATAATTTTTGAAAAAAAATTAAAATTTTTGATCTATCCATTTTTCTTCTTCTTTTTCTTCTCAAATTTGTCCATTTTCTTAAGACTCAAATCTGTCTATTTTCTTAAGTAAACAAAAATTCTTGAAAAAAAAAATAAAAATTTTGAAATCGTCAAAAACAATTCTTCTTCTTCTTCTTCTTCTCAATTTTATTCGTTTTCTTAAGAAACAAACTGTGAGCGGGGATTTTTGCCCCCACTCCAGGTGGAATGGTTCTTGCGACTTTGGCACTGTTTAGGCTCGGGGCCTTAGAGAACACGGACCTAAGTCCGGAGAAAATGGAGTCACCACCCGGATAGGCCGGTAAAAAAAAAGGGTGGATGACTCGATTCCTAAGGAATCCCCAACCCCCTAATGGGTTCGGAAAGTTGGGTACGTGTGGGGAAGGTGAGAAATGACCCAGCACCCCCACAATTGGAACCGGCCTCCTTTACAGGTCTTAATATTATAAAATTCTTAAATACAACAACAACTAAGCCTTAGTCCCAAACAAGTTGGGGTCGGCTATATGGATCCTCAACAAAATAAGCTTAAAAGACACCAAAAAAAATACTCCAGCCTTAGGCCCCTTCCAAGACACGGATTTTACGTCTCCATTCAAGTCTGTCATTAATCAAATCCGCATCAAGATCTAAGGCACGTAAGTCTCTTGCTATCACCTCATTCCACACAGTTCTAGGTCTTCCACGACCTCTAGCCCCCTCAATCAACAAATTCTCACACTTACGAACCGCAACATTAGGAGGTCTTCTTAAAACATGCCCATACCATCTAAGTCTTCTTTCCCTCACCTTATCTCCGACATCCGCTACTTGGACTTTTTGTCGAATATGAACATTCTTAATTTTGTCCAGTCTGGTATGTCCACACATCCATCTTAGCATCCTCATTTCTGCCACACTCATCTTATGCAAATGTTGTCCCGTTGGTGCCCAACACTCACTACCATAGAGCATCGCAGGTCTAACAACCGTCCTATAGAATTTACCTTTCATTTTCAGAGGTATTTTCTTATCACATAGAACCCCAGTCGCACCCTTCCACTTCAACCACCCTACCTGTATTCTGTGAGCCACATCTTCATCTATACGGCCATCATTCTGGAACACAGAACCCAAATATTTGAACTTCTTGGTTTTAGGAACTAAAACTCAATCCAACTTAACCTCATGTTCCTGCTTCTTCCTTAGACTGAACTCACAGTGCATATATTCCATTTTACTCCTACTTAACTTAAAACCCTTGTCCTCGAGGGTTTTTCTCCACACTTCCAACTTATGGTTTACACCAGCACTAGTCTCATAAATTAAAATAATGTCATCAGCAAACAACATACACCGAGGAACATCGTCTTGTATGCTTCTGGTTAGCTCGTCCATAACCAGGGTAAATAAATATGGGCTCATGGTCGAACCTTGATGCAATCCGGTAGTAATGGGGAAAGCCTCAGTGTCTCCACCAGGTGTTTTCACAGTAGTGGATGCATTCTCATACATGTCCTTGATGATGTTGATATATTTGCCGCTAACTCCTTTCCTCTTCAAAACCCACCATAACACTTCTCTTGGTACTCTATCATAGGCTTTCTCCAAGTCAATAAATACCATGTGGAGATCTTTCTTCTTCTCTTGATACAATTCCATTAGTCTTCTTAGAAGAAAAATAGCCTCCATGGTAGATCTCCCTGGCATAAACCCAAACTGATTCTCCGAAACTCTTGTAAGCTTCCTCAATCTGTGTTCAATAATCCTTTCCCATAATTTCATAGTATGGCTCATAAGTTTGATACCCCGATAATTTGTACAGCATTGAATGTCTCCCTTATTTTTATATATGGGTACTAGGATACTCTTCCTCTAGGCATTCGGCATCTTACGTCCTTTCACAATCGCATTGAAGAGTTTAGTTAACCAGGCAACTCCTACCTCTCCAAGGTTCTTCCAAACCTCTATAGGAATACCATCCGGGCCACAAGCTTTACCAACTTTCATATACTTCAAGGCTTCTCTTACTTCACTATGCAAGATCCTCCTAGACCAGCTGATATAACCATTTGTTGCATGAAGACCTTGAAAATCTTGTTCATATTCAGGGTTGAATAACTGCTCAAAATAAGCCTTCCACCTCTCCTTATAAAATTCTTAAATATAACAATATTATCCATATTTCACATAATAATTAAAAGAAAGCATCATTATATTAAAACAAAGCAATGTCCAAACAAAACAAATAAATGAGCATCCATCCGAGGATGGAAACATGTCCTTACATCTCATGCCTAAATAGGATACCCACCGAAAGGTAGAAACATGTCCTTTACATTGGTTCTAAAATAGAAAAGTAATTTAAATTACATGATATTTAACTAATGAGGTACCCACCAAGTGGAAACATACCTCTTACAACATTTGAAAATCTAAATAAATTTATAAAAGTAAATAACCATTCATCATAAATAAATCATTCATCAAAGGTATTAAACATCAATAGAAAGTAAACATCCATCCATGACAAATTAAATAAACCAAGCATTGAACTTAAGTAAATTAAAGAATATAAAATAAATCAAAGCATAATCAAATATAGAATTGAATAAGGCAAATAAAAATCTAAATTATAGCTACTGTTTCCATTTAGGGTTCTTTATTTCATGTGTTTAGGATTTTGGAATTTGTGGAATTAGGCTACTGTGAGTTTTTAAAGGAATTATAATAGATTAAGATTTTATGTTTTAAAAGGTTGATAAAATTCTTTGATTAATCAAATTAGTATTTGAGTGGTGGAATCATGAAATTAGAGTTTGAACACTTTAAGAACTTAAATTTATAGTTTACGGTTACTCATTGAATTATGTCTTAAGCTTACTGTGTAAAATTATAATATTTGTGTTTTATGGTTTTTAAAGTTTTAAAGGATTAGGGTTTAGAAAAAAAAATAGGGTTTAAGGTTTTAAAGGGGTTGGGGTTCACTGTTTTGAGTTTTGGAATTGAATTAGGCTTTTAGGATTTTTGAATTAGGGTTTCGGGCAATGAGTTGGTTTTTAGAATTTAGAAAAATAATTGACAATTTTATGAAATTTTATGAAAATAAACCAAACGATTTAAAGTTTATAAAAGCAGAAAAGATGTTTTTAGGGCTTTTGGAAAGAAACAGAACTCAATTTAGGGTTTTGAATATTTGAAATGCAAATTTTGGTTTTGGGGTTTTGAAGAAACAAAACTAATAACTTTAAACTTTTTGGAAAACAAAGCAACAAATTAAGGTTTTCATACTTCAAAAAAGATGAATAAGGGTTCTTAGGTTTTTGAATTAAAAGAAATAATGGGATGATTTAGCTATTGTGAAGAATAAAATTTAAATAATTGATGCATACCTTCGTTTGTTGGTTCCACTAAAAAATTCTTCTTGGATGAACAAAATCAAAGACAAGCTTTGCTGCCTTTGAATTGCTTGAATTATTTTTCTGCTCTCTCAAAAAATCAGATTGATTCACCTCTTTCCTACTTAGTTTCGGATCTAATTTTTCCTCCAAGTTTATGTCCGATTTCTTTCTTATTTCTTATTTTTTTTATTTTTGTGTTGTTTTTTATCTTATTTATAGAAGAATTTATATAACTAATTCTAGTTATTCACGACATCTATTATTTATTAAGAAAAGGAAACCGAAACCTAATTGCATTAGGTTTTGGAAAATTTGCGTCGAAAAAATTTCGCTGGCGAAAAAAACTACTGCAGAAAAAATGCGCTGGCAAAAAAAAACTGCTGTGGAAAAATTGCACTGACTAAAAAGCTGCCGCAGCTGGCTTCGGTAGCAGCTGGCGAATTGGCCCGAGGGCCATTTCGCCCGCAGGAAATTCCTGGGGGCGAAATGCCACGGGCCTGCGCTGATTTTCGGTGACGATTTTTTTCTCGCCGATTTTTCCGTCGCCGATTTTTTTTATTATTTTTGAATTTTTATTCACTTCACCATTTTTTACTAAAATAAATATTAAAATTAATCAAGATACTATAAAAATTATTTTGGACTAACTAAAATATATTGGACAACACAAAAATTATTTTGGACTAATTAAAATATATTGGACTGGACTAGGTTAAAAATTAAGGGTCTACACAAACATAATTTTTTAGAAAAAAAACTAGAAGTTTCAAATCTTTAAAAAAATTTCTTCTTCTTCTTCTTCTTCTTCTTCTTCTTCTTTGTGCTCTTATTATTAATTTTTTAGATAGAAAATTTGATTCAAAACATAAAATTTGAATCAGATTTTCAAACAAAAAATTTTATTTTCCAGCTCAGGTCAATAAAAATTTCGGCAAAAATTTTTGTTAATAATTTCTTAATTTATTAGAGGTTTTTTTTTTGATATTTTAAACTATAAATATGTTGTTTTAATTCGTTAAAGAGTGCATTACAAACACCTTGCCAACTCAGCGATTAAGGGTCAAATTGTTATGAAAAAGCTAAGTTTAAGGAGCAAAATGGTTACTCGAATAGTATAGGGGGCAAAATGACAAAATGTGCCAAGTTTGAGGGGCAATGGATGTATTAAGCCTTATTATTATTATTATTATTATTATTATTATTATTATTATTATTATTATGATAATCATCATCGTCATCATCACCTTTTCAACAACCAACTTATATTTAATATATATATATGGTATGTTTTATATATACGCATATATATATTATATATCTCATGTATATTTCAAACATTCAATATATATCTCATATCCATAATTCATACATCTTACATCTCTCCCTACCAATCACACCTATTTAATCCTCCGCATCACTTACTCCATTATGCACTAAAAATGAGGATATTACAATTTTGGAGAAATAAATATGTTGAATGAATATTTGGGAGTGTATTTTAAATGCAGGTTGAATGTGTTAAATTTGAAAATATCCAAAATACGGACAAAACTCTAACAAATTTTCTCAGAGATTTTCCTTTAAAATGTATCTTTTTATATTTTAATTACTATGGAATATTTTTATTTGTTTATTAAAATGCATTATAAGTGTTTTTAATAATTATTTCAGAGATATGGAAATTTTTGGAAAAACCATACTATGACGTTCTTGTATTCTGTATATGTATTTATATATGCTGGGTGTGTGTATTATACATATATAGGATATAAGGGTGTTACACCTTGTAATTATTTCATCATCAATAAAAGTTCCAAGGTTTCCATTTACTTTTCTTTTTCTCCTAATGAGCATTGTGGAATACTCAGGATTAATGAAATTCATAAACACAAATAGACTTTAAATCTGAAAACATTAGAAGTACCAAAAAATACATACATTGCATCCTCATTCATCCGTAAATAGGAATTGAAGGCACTTCTTGAAGAGTTTTGAGATTGTTTTGTATTGGAAGTGAGTAATATGATAAGATAGGATCCCTCTATAACAGTGCATAAGATCCCCACATATGATCACACGAAGTTGGTCAAGCAAAAAATTCATCAGCTCAAGCCAGAGTGGTCCTTAAAGATTAAGGAAGAAATAACCAAGCTACCAGAGAACAGGTTCATAAAGCACGTCTTGTACCCTCAATGGGTAGCTAATATTGTGCCAATGACAAAGAAGGATGGTAACATTCGCATGTGTATAGATTATAGAGATCTCAACAAGGCATGTCCGAAAGATGATTTCCCTCTGCCTCATATTGATCTCCTCATTGATAGATTGGTCAGATCTGAGGTGGTTTCATTAACTAACCTTTATGCTAGGTATAATTAGATCTTACTTTATCCTCCTGATAAGGAAAAGACAAGCTTCATTGCAAAATGGGGTACTTACTAATACAAAGTCATGCCCATTAGTCTCAAGAATGCTGGGGAAACTTACTAAAGAATGACCAATACACTCTACCATATGCACCAAGATGTGGAAGTCTACATGGATGATCTGGTCATTAAATCAAGAAAATCTAAAATGCATGTAGAAGCTTTAAGACGGTTCTTCCTTAGACTCCATCAATATAACCTAAAACTCAACCCTACCAATTATGTGTTTAAAGCAACCTCTAGCATATTACTGGGACATATGGTCAGTTCTCGGGGAATTGAGATTGATCCCACCAAATATAAGGTAATTCTTGAAATGCCAGCACCTAAGACAAAAAAGAAATCAGGGGATTCTTAGGTCACCTACAATGCATTAGTCGGTTCATCTCTCAGATGGCTGATGTATATGGACCTATCTTCAAATTGCTTAAGAAAGATTCCCCAACAAAATGGAATGACAAATATTATGAGTCATTTGAAAAGATCAAGAAATACCTTTTGGCATCACCAGTTTTGCAACCTTCAAGACTAGGTGACCCTTTACTCCTTTATCTTTCAATTACCAAAGGAGGAATGAGAGGCATGCTTCCTCAACATGAGGAAGGCTCAAGAAAGAAGTTTGTTATTTATTACTTTAATAAAAGGTTATTAACTTATGAGCTTAGATACAATTAGATTAAAAAATTGTGCTTAGCTTTGGTATGAGTATGTTTGAAACTATTCCATTACTTAGCCTCTTACACCATATATGTAATACTCTTATACCCTATATATGTATAATACATATACTCCGTATACGAAAAATACATATATAGAATATAAGTATACCACAGTAATACATATACTTCGTATATGAAAAATACCTATATAGAATATAAGTATACCACAATAATACTCTGCTATAACCTTCATACTTAATAAAGGAATTAATTATAACTTCAAAACTTTAAACATATGAAGAATTTACAAATATACTTTGCAATTTAGTATATAATAAAAATATAACCACAAAACTTAGCCTTAATTGAATGTAAACCCTTTGGGAAAAAAACTCGCTAGAGTTTTGTTTGTAAATAGTCCAAAAATCAATAATACATAGCCTGCATTGGAAAAATACTCCCAAAATATAATTACCCCAAAGTCCAACATTTCTCAAAATATCACCACTTCAATAATTTTACATCCAAAAGTTTTATACTTAAAAACATTATTTATCTTCATTACATATATATACATATATATATATATATATAACATTCCAAAACTTATTTAATATATAGTTGATATGTTCAAAATATACAAAACCAAAGTATGTAGTAACATAATTATACATATATGTAATATCGTCCAAGTTGGTCTTGTGGCAAAACTCAACTCCATATATTAACCAAAATATGAACCACTCTGACCTGTAGTCCTATCACCTATGTGATACAATTAATCACGCTAAGCTAACAACTTACTGGTATATACTTTGATAACATAAAATATTTAAAACAATCAATGCATGCCTTCATGTTACACAACACATTGTGCTACTAACATAAACAATACTTATTATCACATTCTTTATCTTATAAAATATTAAATAAAATTACCATGTAAAATTCATTTTACATCCATTAACTCATAATATAAACTAACATCTCACAAACACACACATTTGGCCCAAAAAGTTCCTATACAAAATTCAAGTTTCAGAAATATTAATTTGACCTATCGCAACACCAGGGATCTAAGTGTCATATAATACCACCTAAAGGTCGTCTACTCTCGACACTAGAGGTCAAGTTCATAAAATATTGGCCGAAGGTTGTTTCATCAATGCCATAGTGTCTAACACCAGTGTGTCTCGCCTATAGGCTTAATAAAATTTCATGACGTATCATTGGCATGCCAACTCGACAGTACCAACCTCAATATTTTGGAATATGTAATTGTGTAAGGCAAACACACATCACATTATATCACATTTATCATTTTCCTCATTTTCATCCTATTTATCATTTCTTTTTCACAATTTCCACTATTTTCCTTGTGATCAACTCATACTATGATCACTTCCACATTCACATTATTTCATAACCATTTTCAGTCACATTAAGCATAACCCTTAGTCACATTCACAATGTGACCTATTTTCACATGTTCATTAAATGTTATTAAATATTATTATTCACCATAAAATAATGGTATTTAGTAATAAACCAATGCATAAATCTCAATTTAGACAAGAATACATACACTTGTGCATAATGTCACTTTAACAAAATAACAACATTCTTTAAAGCATACTAATATGGATAATACCAAACATAAATATTCAATTTAAATGTTAACAAAGCATATACTAACTTTTCTTAGCTTCCAAATAAACTCAATAACACAAACAACTTCCAATTCCTAAATACCTTCTTTAGGGCAACTTTGGCCTAATAACACATAAACCAAACAACAAGCAAAATTATTCAATTAGTATCATTTTATGCTTAGTTTATATCAAACTACCATTAATTACACAAATTCTATCAAACTTCCAACAAAAACCCTAATTTCTCCTCTTATTACCTTACTCAAACTTCACCATAACCAAGTCATTTCTATAATCCAATCATAAGATCATCGCATACACATCAAATAACTTTAAAATAATACATTTTAAAAATTAAAAACACCTCCATCAAATATCCAAAATTTACATATTCACCTATAAATCCTAATTTCACCAATCACACTTACCTTAACCAATTAATCACCAAATCATCAAATTAGTTTCATAACTATCTATTTTAACAATTATAATTTCTTCCAATAAAACCTAAAAACTCAAATAACCTTAAAACTTAACAAAATAAACTAAAATTGATGAAAACTTATATAATGCCTAATTAAACTTCAAAACCACCTTAAATCCTTTGGAATTCTTATAAGATTTGAACTATAAATTGTAACGACCTAATTTTTGTTAAACCTAATTAAACATATTAGTTAAGAGAGATTTAGATGATGAAGATGTATAAAATATATATATAAAAATATGAATAACATATATATTATTAAAAGTGAAAAGTGAAAGATGTAAAAAGCCAATTCACCATGGGGCTTAAATTCAGGCTATTTCCAAGTGTAATTAGGCATTCAAGATTAGGTTTAAGTTTTAAATGTAGAAGGTTTCTTAATAGGATTAGGAATGATGAGCTAAACATAACCATAATTACTACCTATAAATACAAGAAACAAAAGAGGCAGTAAGGGGAGAACAATTAAAGAAAAGCCATAGATAAATTAAAATAGCTAGCAACTAGGTTTAGCCATCAGATGGGCATAATTAACAAAACCAAAACAAACAAAGGGACAGTAGCATAAAGGGACAACAATTAAGAAAATTGGCAGAACCTTGAGCAATGATTAAGAGCAATTTAATAGAGAGCAAAAGCAAAAGAGAGTTAGGAGCCTAAATTGTTCTACGGATCATTAAAGCTCCAACTAATAAACCAATTGATCCAAGCAATAGCAAAGGAAAAGTTTGGTTTAATGCATTAAATTGGTGGAGCCAACAACACATGTTTTAATTCCTTTAACCAATTCAATTTCATTATTTATTTACACCTATTAACTCATTGCGTGATTCAAATAAGTAATCCATATTGCAAATTCCTTGCAATAAGCCATAGGTTTGAATTAAAATAGACAATAGCATCAATACACATTTTGCCATGATTTTCATAAATCCAAAACCTATCCTAATAATTTTATATCTTAGTTTTAAGATTAAATCTTACTATTAATGACCAAAACCTAGTTCTAGGCTCAAATCCTAATTAGCCATCTAAACCCTAGTTTTGTAAATAAAACCCTAATCTTATAATTAAAACCCTGATTTTGCATGTTAAGCCTAATTTAGGATTAAAACCCTAATTTTACAACCAAACTCTAATTCCACAACAAAATCCAATCCTATAAACTGTTTACCTTTTGAGGGCTCTACCACCGATCTCTCGTAAGTAAGGATAGCAGCGAGTCGGGTAATTTCGAGTACCTAATTCGATCTGACCCGATTATATAGGGTTCGGGTAGTGTATAAATGCGTTTAGGATGAGTATAGGCATTAAAAATCCTACTCGTATCAAATTCAAATCAGGCACATGTTTATATGCTAGGGTACCCACTACTTGAACCCTTTTATATATATCGGTTCGAATAATAGGTACCGACGAGTCCCCTACTCGTTTATCCCATTTATAAAGTTATGTATATATATATGTGTGTTTTATTATGGTTTGAACCCATGACCTCTTAAAAAAATTATTGGATTTTACTACTTAACTACATGAACAACTTTGTTAATTCTTTAACACAAAATTAAATAAATGATATATGTAAGCATATATAGCTTATGTATCTAAGTTAATATTATATATAATTATTTTTAATATTTGTAGTTAATATTATATAAGTAATTAAAAAAATTAAAATTGTAACACCCTTATACCCTATATATGTCACAATTTTAGAATCTGTATAAACTTAAACCCTATATATATAACACCCTTATACCCTATCTGTATAAATTTTATAGAATCTTTATAAACTTAAACCCTATATCTTTGTTAAACCCTATGTATAAACAGAATCTGTACCCTCTACTTGAACCCTATATATATAAATTTTGCATTAAAATGTCACAACCCATTTTCCATAAAAACCCTTAATTTTCGAATCTGTATAAACTTAAATAATTTTAAAGATATAATTGAAATAGCAAGTAAAATATTACTTATCAAAAGCACATATCAAACCCCTATTACAAAATTTATAATTTACAATATATAGATATATATACATCAAAACATAATATAACATACATAATGTCAAAATGTGCAATAATATAAAAATATGTACATGCTGGCAGCGTGTCTCTGATTTTGATGTCCAATAATTAACTCTACACTCAAGATCTCAAATCTAGACCCAGCTCGGTCTAGATGACTCTCCGGCTCTATCGAATCTACCCTGTCACTTGCCCGATGAATTACAATCTCACAAAGCTAAAAGCCTAGTGGTATAAACTTTGATAAAAATAAAGTTTAAATGCAATGTCAATGCATAATGCTTATATCATATCACCATGTAAAATTACTCTTTCATTTTTTAACATATTTATCGATCACTTAAAAATTTACATGATAATAAACACAAGCATGGGCCCAAAGGATCTAATATGCTATTCAAATATCAGATTTACTGTTTTGGTCTAAGTTGACACCATGTGTCTAGCCCCGAAGGCAAATCAAGTAGTTTCTCAAAAGCTAGCCCCGAAGGTAGATCATAGTAATTGCTCAAAAGCTAGCCCTGAAGGCAGATCATATCACAGTAACGCCAAGCTTCTAGCCCCAAAGGCAAATCAAATAATTGCTCAAAAACTAGCCCCGAAGGCAAATAATGAGGATAACCTCATAGGCATGCTGCTAAACACAGAACTCTAGAAATTAAATAACATACTAGGCACACAATTATTTTATATTTCCATTATCAATTTCTTTCTCATTTTTCCATAATCAATTAGGCACATTGCTTGATTTCTCATTATCAATTAGGCACATTGCCTTATTTCTCATTATCAATTAGGCACATTGCCTTATTTTCCTCTTTTTCTCATTTTTCTCATTTATATCAATATCATCCTATTTCATATCATCATTTATCAACATATAATTATAATGTATCACATTTTATGCAATCTAGCCATTACCAGTGGCTTTTCACAATATCTTTAATACTTACACAACAAACCACATTACCCAAATACTTTAGGTCATTTTCACATATTACACATATTCCACTTTTTACTCAATTTAACCATTATCAATGGCTTTTTACAATGTATTTAATACATCTATGACATTACACATGTCATAGCACATTATTTATACATGTTCCATATTTGTCAAGTAGCTTAACACATTTTGCAATCCAAAATGTGTTAAGCCCAATGTAATGCAAATTTAACCAATTCATCCAAAATTGCAAAATATGTTAAGCCTAATGTAATCCAAATATAACCAATTCATCCAAAGTTTGTACATACCTCTTAAAGCAAAAAACAAGCTTAAACACCACCTTCAACCTTCTCTTCCAAGATATCCTTCAACACTTGTATTGGACAAATTAAATCTCCTCAATGCCTAAACCAAATGTGATTATAAATAATCACTTAGTATCTCGCTTTAATACATATACAAGATCTCTCAACACAAAGATAAGAACCACAAGGAAAAATATCTTGGACAAATTCTACAAATGACATGCTCAACGACATGGGCTTCTCAATGACCGTGTGTTTAGGTCATTTTCGTATTAGTTTTTAGTATGATTTTATGTGTGTTTTAGTTAATGTTTTGATTAATTGTTGTTTTAAGTGTGTTTAAAGTGTTGTTTTTAGGATTAGGTACAAAAACACCCTTCGAAGATCAAAACAGGGCAAGAAAAGCATGAATCAAGCAAGACATGGCCAAGCCAAAGCAAGCTTGGCCATGTCCCTCAAAAGAATTCAAGGAAGAAGAAGACACACCCAGAGACACGGCCAAGCCTCTGGCCGTGTCTCACTCAAAGAGCAAATCAAAGAAGACCAAAGAAAGAAGAGCAAAGAACGAAGAGCAGTAGGTGACACACCCAAGGGACACGGCCAAGCCACTGGCCGTGTCCCTCCAAACATGTCAAACACGGCCAAGCCAACCTTGGCTTGGCCGTGTCACCTCCTTGAAAAGAAAGAAAAGAAAGAAAGAGAAGAAAAAAGCCACAGTAAGGGACACGACCAACTGTCTTGTCCGTGTCCCATGGAGATCAAGAGACACGGCCAAGCCAACCTTGGCTTGGCCATGTCACCTCATGGAAAGGAAGAAAAGAAGAAGAGACACGGCCAAGCCACTCTTGGCTTGGCCGCGTCACACCAAAAAATGTATAAATTCTTTCGCACAACAGAAAAAGAGGAGAGACGGCTAGGGTTTTGAGAACAGAGAGAAAAGAAAAGAGAGGAGCGAGTAAACATATTTTGGGATGAGGAGAGAGTGACACTCTCCTTGTCCCTCATCTTCATCCTCCATCTTCATCTTCTCCATCTTCCATTGACAAAATTTTTGAGGTTCTTTGGGATCAAGTGGGTTAACAAGCTCTAAAAGGTTGAAGAAACTTAATTGAAAAGTTTGGTGACTTGAGAAAGCTCCATTCTATCTTCCAAAGGCACAATCAATTAAAGGTTGGTGACTTGAGAAAGCTCCATTCCATATTGCAAAGGGGAATCAACCATTGAAAAGGGCTTGAGTTCTTCATCAAACATCAAAGTGGAGCTAGGAGGAAGACTAGTAATTCTACTCTTGGCATCTATAAGGGGTTTTTCTATTCTCTCTTTTAATTCATTCTTATTGTTTTTGTTTTATTAAGAGATTGATATTGCAATGGACAATTTGTATTTGTTTTATATTGAGTTGAATGAATGTTTTAAATTGATGATGTTGAGCTAAAAACCCATGCTTAGGGTTTGTAGTATATTTGATTGAATGTTTTGATTTGATATTTCCATTGATGTACCTTGTTGTTGGTTGATTGCATTGGATTGTATGCTAGGTTAATAGATTAGCTACCTATTGATCTCTAGATATTGAATGAAGGACCGAGAGGTGAAATTTGATATCGGAATTATGCAATCGACTACCCTATGAATGAATTAGAAATATAAGTTCTAGGGTTTCATTAATTTGCAAATGTAAAATAATTGGTTATTGCTAATTCATGAATGTGAGAACTAATGAATTGGTAATTGACTAATTAACCTTAAGGAACAAATTAATTACAAGGCTATGTTAATGGATAATTGAGAATTGAGCTTTGATTGAATGGACCTATAACCCTGGGCACTTTCCCAAGAACTGAATTGATCTTGTGCACCCATCACACACATCAAACCCTACGTACATTAATTTTAGGTTTAAATTGTTCTTTAGCATTCCAAACAACAAACTCTTGCATTTAATTTAATTGCTTTAATTAAACTATTACGAACCACACCTTCTTGGGGAAACGACCTTGGGGCGATCACCTTTGCTACAGCTACCTCGTATACTTGCGAGTGCCGCTTGTAGTAGTACTTAATTTGACCGCAACAAGTTTTTGGCGCCGCTGCCGGGGAAGGCTGTCGCAGTAGTAATAGTTTGATTTTTCTTTTCATTGTTTGTTTATCTTCTGTGAATTGTTTGTTTGTTTTATTTTTCTTTAAATTTAATTATTTGTTTGTTTTCTTTAAGTTGCTAAGTGCCTTGTGTAAATATGCAAATTTCAAGGTACGCAGGGATTTATGATGAACACCCTGATTCTGACATGGCATGGCAATTAGCAGAATTAACGAACCAACTTAAGATGCTAAATGCAAGAGGACAAATACCTATGCCTACTCGAGGAGTATGTTCAGCATGTGGCATTGCAGGACATAGCGCAAACATGTGTTCATTTGGTTATGGACAATATCAAGAGAGGCAAGAGGATGAAAATGCCTATGACAGTTTCCAGCAAATGGGTGGAAATGACCCATGCCCCAGACCTTATAATTCAAGATGGGGAAGCCACCCAAAATTTTCTTGGGAAAACCAGCAGCACATTCCACCTCCAAATTTTTTTCAAACTTACCAAAGAAGTTCTTACTCTCAAGAACAATATTCAAATCAAGAGTACCTTAAGCCACCCACATTGGAGGATAGTTTGAATGCCTTCATTCAAACTAGCACACAAAATCAAGTTCGACTTAAGGAACCCACCTTAGAAGATAGTTTGAATGCCTTCATTCGAATTAGCGCGCAAAATCAAAATAAACTTAAGGAACCCACTTTTGAAGATAGTTTGAATGCCTTCATTCAAATTAGCTCACAAAACCATGATCAATTCGAGAAATCCACAGTGGAAGATGATTTGAATGCTTACATTCAAATTAGCATAGAAATTCAAGAAAGAAGCAATGAGAGGTTATATTCTTTGGAGGAATCATTGAAGAGGGTGGAAATGCAACTTGGGCAACTGGCACATCAACTCCAAGAACACCAAGAGGAGGAATTTCCTAGCCAATTGGAGCAAATAGAGGTAATCACAAATTTTAAGAATGAACAGGTGATATATAACGATTTTTGTGATTCCTTTGATGCAGGAACTAACAAAGAAGAAGATGGCGAGGAAATGCAATCAAACATAGAGGAGTTAATTCAATCAAAGGAGGAGGAGAATTTGGAAGCATTGACTTCGACAAAATTGCATGAACCTCCAAATCCTTGTATGCCACCAATCCCATTCCCAAGTAAGCTGAATGCAGAGAAACAAGGTATGCAATTTTCTGAACTCCATGACATGCCCTATAGTGAAGATAGTGTAGATAAGATTGAGGTGGCCATGACCATAGAAGTAGAGCCTAACTCTTCCAAATTAGAAATTGATGAGAGCAATTTACTAGAGAATAATGAGATTGTTGAGGGAGAACTTCAAATTGCTAAAGAGAATGTAGAACACATTCAACCAAACTTGGTTGAACTTAAAAAGACCCCAGAAATTTTGAAAGATGTTTTGGTTGGGGAATACAGTATGCAGCAAATTATCATCTCTCCCACTCTTGGTGGTGAGAACGAGCAAAAACCATATAAAATCGTGTTGCAAACTGAAAAAGGTTCTTACTACGTCCCTATAGCATTAAAAAATCAGGCTAAGACAACCCTCACATGTTCTTTTTGGACAATTGCTCCCCTAAGAATGCTACCTAGGCTTTTCAATCAATTGCTCCCCTAAGAATGCTACCTAGGCTTTTCAATACATTGGGCACTTTTCAAAGTTGCATGGTGATCATCCTCTCAGTCATGGGCTCCAATTGCATTATGGGTGGAAGGAGCCCCACACATCGTATATAGGAACGATGGAAATCAAGTATCATCTAAACCCCCTCTGTAGTATGCATGCTCACATTGTGGACAATGTGAATCTTTAAGTGTGGGGTGCCTTTTATGTTTTGTGGTTTTACTTTTAAGTGCATTTTGTGTTTTTATTTTTTTAAGTTTAATAATGTTTTACCTTGAATAAATGAGTTTTAGAAAGTTCAATTGTTATAAAAATTGTTGATAGATGACCTTTGAATTTTTGAAGCATGATTTGGAGAATTGAGTAGATTTGGTGCTTATTGTCAATTTTGTTGGTTTTTCCTTGCATTGCCATTAACCTTGTAAGGAATTGAGCCATCAACTTATTATTCTTTTTGTGGGTGAACATCATTGATTGATGAATTGCTAGAACTTTCTTTGACATGCATTTTAAGACTACATAAAATTTTTAATTAGGCATCAAGATGATTAAGGCAATTAGGTGAACCCACTTTGGCTTTAAAAGACCAACCCTATTTTTAACTTTAGTTAGCCAATTTTGAGCTTATTTTATTTTCCTTTTCTTTCTTTTTCACAACACCATTAGCTTGAACCTTGTTGTTTAACTCTTACCCTTTCATTAGGTCAAGAGCATTTTAAGAGCATTTATGACCGAGTGTTGTGTTGAATTAAGTGTGGGGTTAAATTAAGTAGGTTTGAGATTGCAAACTATTATGTTATTTAGTTGCAAACCCTAAAAATAAAAAAATATAGAAAATAAAAAAATAAAAAAAAGGAAAAAGAAAAAAAAGGTTGTTCTTGTTGACAGGGTTTGGAATTTGTTTGGGAATAATCATTGCAAAATGTAATAAGTGAGTTCCCTTGAAAAGCTCTTTAATGTTAATGGGTATATGAGAGGAAGGTGTTTTGGGATTGTTAGTTATACATATGATCGGTTACTTCACTCTTGAAGTGCTCTTGAACTTAATGATTAAGCTTACATTTCCTAAATATCATGCCTTTACCTTAGCCCCATTTTAACCAAAAGAAAGACCTTTTGATTGATGCTTGATTGAAATTTGGTGGTGGAGATTTGATTGATAAGCAAGCCTATGGTAATAATCTTTCATTGATTGTTATGAGTGTAAACACCATCATGATCAAACACTTGTAAGAGTTGGTGAGGGAGCGACAACATAGGTTTTGCATGGAAAACCACTTAATTGCATGAGTGTCGATTTTGTTTGATTCGATATTGATTGTGGATTTAGGGATAAGGAAGTCTTGATGCATCTTTATAACTCTTGAACTTAACAAAATTCATCTAGTTAGTGTGTTTTGATTTTAGCCTTGCTTGGGGACAAGCAAGGAGTTAAGTGTGGGGTAGTTGTTTAGGTCATTTTTGTACTAGTTTTTAGTATGATTTTATGTGTGTTTTAGTTAATGTTTTGATTAATTGTTGTTTTAAGTGTGTTTAAAGTGTTGTTTTTAGGTTTAGGTACAAAAACACCCTTGGAAGATCAAAACAGGGCAAGAAAAGCATGAATCAAGCAAGACATGGCCAAGCCAAAGCAAGCTTGGCCATGTCCCTCAAAAGAATTCAAGGCAGAAGCAGACACACCCAGAGACACGGCCAAGCCTCTGGCCGTGTCTCACTCAAAGAGCAAATCAAAGAAGACCAAAGAAAGAAGAGCAAAGAACGAAGAGCAGTAGGTGACACACCCAAGGGACATGGCCAAGTTACTGGCCGTGTCCCTCCAAACATGTCAAACACGGCCAAGCCATCCTTGGCTTGGCCGTGTCACCTCCTTGAAAAGAAAGAAAAGAAAGAAAGAGAAGAAAAAAGCCACAGTGAGGGACACGGCCAACTGTCTTCAACGTGTCCCATGGAGATCAAGAGACACGGCCTAGCCAACCTTGGCTTGGCCGTGTCTGTAATATCCCAAAATGTGCCCTAGAAGTATTGATATAATTGTTATTTCATTTGAATCTAATGTATATGTGTTATTAAAAAGGAAAAGATTATTTAGAGAGAATGTATATGTTGTATATATGGTAATATATGTAACATATATGTTGGTCAAAATGGTGGGTCAAGGTAAGAAGATATTTAATTTGTGAAGTGTGAAGTTACTAAAAAGGGCAAATGAATGATATAGGAGTTGGAATGTTTTAAAGAGGGTATTTTAGTCATTTTCATTTTGAATTGTTTGGTGGAGATTTAAAGAGAAGAGGAAGTTGACTTTTCTCATTTCTTCTTCTTTCCTTTCTCTTTCCATGGCTGGCCACTCTATAGCAAGAGAGAGCAAGTTTTGTTTTGATGTTCAAGCTCAAAATTGAAGGGGTTTTCATGTGATTAAGTGAAACTCCAAGAAGTTTTATTATTTTGGTAAGTTCTCTCTCTTGATTTCTTTTGTTTTCTTGAAGTAAGGTTTGAGTTTGATGGTAGATGTTTGAATTAGGAGTGTGTTGGTTGTAGTATGTTGAAGTATGTTCGATTTAATTAATTATGGTGTTGGTTTTAGTTTAAAGATAAGAAGTTAGGTTGGTGTTGGTGATGGAAGAGTAAGAGTTGTGTTTAGTGAAATTTTTTCTGTTTTACAATTAGTAAAGGCTGGGACTTGTATGCTTTTTAATTAAATATAGAAAAATGTTCTTGAAGTGAATTTTTGATATGTTGTGTCTCCATGAGTCTAGAATGACTGAAAAATATGTTGATTCGATTTTGGAATGGTTATGATTTTGGAAAGATTATTTTTACTAAACCTGTTCCAGCAGGTACCTTAACTGAGACAGCTATATTTCGGGATTGTTAATAAAATGTAGAAACATCATATTCAATTGAATTTTGGATATGTTGTTTCTTAGTGAGTCTAGTAATTGAGAAAAATAATTTGGAACCACGTTGATTGAATTTAGTTTATGGAATTCACAAAGTTCAGAACTGCTGCCAGGATGCAGGGCAATTGGGGCAGTCTGGTTGGGTGAACTATTTGACCAAGATTTTGTGTTCAGTTTGATCTGAAATTTTAAAGGAATGATTTTAAGATGTAAAATTTTGTTCTTTAAAAATTTTAGAATTTTTATTCAAGTAGATTATTTTATACAATTTTTCAAAATAAGGATAGAGTAGAGTCTAAAACCAGAATATACTATTCATATGGTCATTTTGCTAATACTCCTTTTGGATTAGGTTGTGAAGAGGTTGAATTGCCCTAGCCTAAGTGTTGAGGATTCTTGGAAGAGTAAGTGTATAGATTGGTGTGAGTTGGTTTTAAGGTAAGTACAAATTACTTTATTTCATACATTCATATGATGTTGAGATTTGACATACATTTGATTGTAAATGTGTTAAGAAATCTAATACATTGTTAATGCATATTAATAATGTATGTTTGGTATGATGTGAATGTTGTGATGAGTATGTAAAATATGTGTTAATGCCATTGATTATATCCATTTGAATGATGAAATGAAATGTGAAAGATATGATATTCTGAAGAATTGCCCTATTGTGATTTGAGATCATATGAGATATGAGGCATGGTTGCCTAATTAATTATGAGAAATGAAATGAAAAGAAATTGATAATGAGATAAATGAATTCATTGTGTGCCTAATATGTTTATTCAATTTTCAGAGTTCTGGTTTTGGCGGCATGCCTATGAATAACTGGATAGGTGAAATGACCGGGTCGTAAGCCGATTCCAGTTGAAAAATGTGAAATGTGATGTTTTTGGGGTGAAATGACCGGGTCGTAAACCTCAAAAACAAATTTTTCAAAACTAGATTGGGTGAAATGACTGGGTCGTAAACTCAAATCTAGTTGAATATCCATGGATAAATGTATTGATGATTATGATTATAGACCAAAACAGTAACTCTGAACTTTGAATAGCATATTAGATTATTTTTTGGCCCATGCTTGTGTTTGTTTAAATGTGACTATTGAATGGTGAAACAAATGAATAATGAGATGACTACTATACATACATTATTGAAACCGGTAAGATTTGAAATATAATATTCTTTTGAATTGATATTGAATCTTTATTGTGTGACATTAGCATGGCATTAAAGCATCATAGCACTGTAATTTGTACAACTAAGCCGTTGGCTTAGCGCGAATGTGATTCTTCGCACAGGTGACAGGGAAGAACCAGAGAGTTCCTCTAGGCCGAGTCGAGTCTAGATTTTGAGGTGTTGATAGTGGGCTTAAAGATCAAAGACTGACTGCCAAAGAAATGTATAAATTTTATGGGTTGTAAAACTTGAGTTTGGATATATATGAATTTGTAAATATTGTTATTTTCCGCTGCTTAGTGAACAAATATTTTATCTACTGTATTTCATAATAAACCTTTACTTTATGTTGTACTAGAAGTGTAAATCCTTTTTGCAGGTTGTAGTTGAGGTTATAAGGGGGATTTATTGGGAGTGTACTGAGAATGATTTTGTTTGCATTGGTTTGTGTAAAATGTTTTTAAAAATCAGAAAAAAAAACCAATTTTGTCGACACTTGGGACTCAATTTTTAGGCAAAACTATGGCAAAATTTCTGTAAAAATCAGAACTAAAAATTTGACTAAGTAAAATTGGTAGCAACATTAGGATAATGTGGCGCCTCTACTCGGCTTACATATGTAGGTCGGGAAGGGGTGTTACAATTTTTGGTATCAGAGCCTAGGTTTGAGATTCTCAACCTAGGTCAATTGTAAGAAAAAGAATATTTTGATTTTTAAAGTGGGATTTTGAGTAAAATACATGTTTTGGTATGGCTGTCTTTGATCTTTAATGAGGAATATTCTGTTGTGTTTGCAGATATAGGTAGAGATGGCATCTCATTCACAACAGTCTGTTGAGGGTAGTGCGGAAAGTGTAGCTCCTGAAGAGAGTAGAGATGGAGCTAGATTTGAGAGGGTTAGTGAGGCACCTATTTCTGTGCTAGAGAGATCAGCTGCTGAGGAGGCTCCACCGGGTTGGTTAAGGCATATGGTTGAACTGTTGAGGGTAGCTCCAGTGCAGCCACCACCACCACCACCACCACAGCCTCAGATGCCGGTAAGACATTATGACAAGTTAAGAAAATATGGGGCTGAAGATTTCTTTGGCACTACCGATCCTGCAGTGGCTGAGCAGTGGTTGGATAAGGTACAGAGAATATTCATACAGTTGCAAGCCACTTCGGATGAGAAATTTGACTATGCCAGATCCCTCCTGCAGAAAGATGCCTATGATTGGTGGAAGATAGTTCCTCATGCTATGGATGTTGTCCTACAGTGATTTTCTATGGGAGTTTGAGCTGAAATATACTCCGAGGGAGTATAAAGATGTGAAAAAGATGGAATTTCTGAATTTGAAGCAGAACAACCAGACTGTGACAGAATATGAGGTCGAATTCATCCGGTTGAGCTGGAGGTATTATTTCAGACGAGATAGACCGGTGTAGAAGATTTGAGGAGGGATTGAGACCCTCTATTATGTGTCTTGTGGCTGGTTCTAGATACCAGGATTTTTCTCAGCTTGTTGCAGCAGCTAGGAGTGTGGAAAGAGCCCAGGGTATTGCAGCAGTTGCTACTGAGGAAGAGACCAGGGTAAGGAGATCCCAGTTTGAGACAGGGTCTTCATCTATGAAGAGGGGTCGAGGAGGTTTTGTTCCGAGAACCAGTAGAACCCAGAGACAGTTGGGTAGATCAGTTCAGTATTAGAGACAGAGGCCGAGACCGACAGCTTCTGTAGCTAGTGCTCCGATCCCTGTGGTTCAGAGGTCTACTCCACCTGTATGTGAGCATTGTGGTAAGACCCATGGGGGTGTTTGTTGGAAGATTAGTGGATCAGCTGGGTGTTATAAATGTGGGTCACCAGCTCATTTTATTAGAGATTGTCCTGAGATGCAGGAGTATAGGCAGGCTGATACTGCAGCTTCTCAACCTAGTGTCAGCAGAGGTGGTCGAAGGGGCAGAGGTTTTAGTAGGGGTGGTAGATCCGGGTTTAGTCAGAGAGGAAGATCTTCATCCAGAGACAGTAGACCGGACGAGGCCGGATCTTCTCAGAGAGTATATGTGATGCAGAGGCAGCCAGATGCTTCAGCAGTTATAGCTGGTACATTCTCTTTATTTGGCATTTCAGTTCTTGCTTTGATTGATCTAGGATCTACTCATTCATACATAAGTGCATCTATCTTGCCTGTGTCTGAATTGCATTCAGAGTCCTTAGGATTTGATGTCTTAGTGACCAATCCTTTAGGACATAGTGTTGTGGTGAGTAGGGTGCATCGTGAGAGTGCTGTTGTGGTTCAAGGTGAGGAGTTTCTTGGTGATTTAATTGAAATGCCTTTTAAAGAATATGATTTGATCTTAGGCATGGATTGGTTGTCTAAGCATGGAGCTACAGTGGATTGTCAAAAGAAATGTGTTACTTTGAGAACTGGTGATGGTAGAAGTATATTAGTATCTAGTGAGCAGAGACAATTTGCATCCTTGTTTGTATCAGCTGTAATAGCCAGAAAGTTGATTAGAAAAGGGTGTGTTGCTTATCTTGCTCATGTTATGGATACCAGAGTAATGGGTTCTCAACTTGATAGTATACCCATAGTTGCTGAGTTTTTAGATGTATTTCCAGAGGAGTTGCCAGGGTTACCCCCTGAGAGAGAGGTTGAGTTTGGTATCGATTTGTTGCCTGGTACCACTCCCATCTCTATCACTCCTTATCGAATGGCACCTGCTGAATTGAGAGAGTTGAAGGTGCAGTTGCAGGAGTTGTTGGATAAAGGGTTTATTCGCCCTAGTGTTTCTCCGTGGGGAGCTCCTGTGTTGTTTGTAAAGAAAAAGGATGGTACTTTGAGGTTGTGCATCGATTATAGGCAATTGAACAAAGTAACTATCAAGAATAAATATCCTTTGCCTCGAATTGATGATCTCTTTGATCAGTTGAAGGGAGCAGCAGTGTTTTCCAAAATTGATTTGAGATCAGGGTACCATCAATTGAGGGTTAGAGCTAAAGATGTTTCTAAGACAGCTTTCCGCACAAGATATGGGCATTATGAGTTCTTGGTAATGCCTTTTGGATTGACGAATGCACCTGCAGCTTTCATGGATTTGATGAATAGGGTGTTTAGGCCCTATCTGGATCAGTTTGTGGTGGTTTTCATCGATGATATTTTGGTGTATTCACGTAATGAGGAAGAACATGTCAAGCATCTGCGAATTGTGTTACAGATCTTGAGAGAGAAACAGTTGTATGCTAAGCTGTCAAAGTATGAGTTTTGGCTTGACCAAGTAACTTTTCTCGGTCATATAGTTTCAGCAGATGGTATAAGAGTTGATCCGAGTAAAGTTGAGGCCATTTTGAATTGGAGTCCACCAAAGTCAGTAACTGAAGTTAGAAGTTTTTTGGGTTTGGCAGGCTATTATCGAAGGTTTGTGAAAGGTTTTTCTTTGATAGCTACTCCACTCACCAGATTGCTTCGAAAGGGAGTTAGATTTGTGTGGACAGATCAGTGTCAAGCTAGTTTTGATCAGTTGAAAGAAATGTTGACTCAAGCACCTGTTCTTACTTTACCCGTGGAAGATAAACCATATGTGATTTACAGTGATGCTTCACATAATGGTTTAGGATGTGTCTTGATGCAAGAGGGTAAAGTTGTAGCTTATGCTTCTCGGCAATTGAAGCCGCATGAGCTTAATAATCCGACACATGATCTGGAATTGGCAGCTATAGTATTTGCTTTGAAGATTTGGCGACACTACTTGTATGGGGAGAAATTTTTATCTATACGGATCATAAAAGTTTGAAGTATTTGGGTGTTCAGAGAGAGCTGAATCTTCGGCAAAGGCGATGGTTAGAGCTAATCAAAGACTATGACTATTTGATTGATTATCATCCTGGTAAGGCAAATGTAGTTGCTAACGCCTTGAGTCAGAAGTCTCTGGCAGGTTTGGCTGTTTATTCGCTCTCGTTGCTTGTTAAGTTGAGAGCGTTACATGCTAGTTTTGAAGCATGTGATGATGGTGCATTGTTAGCTCAGTTGCAATTGAGACCAGTATTGTTAGATCAGATTAAGGAGGCTCAATTGATAGATGAGAAAATTCAGAAGATTGTTTCAGATTGCCAAAACGGGGAGAGCCGAGATTTCTTTGTGAGAAGTGATGGTAGCCTTTGGTTTAAGGATAGATTGTGTGTTCCTGATAATGATAGTTTGAAAAAGGTTATTTTGGAGGAAGCACACCTATCAGTTTTTGCTATGCATCCGGGAAGTACAAAGATGTACCATGAATTGAGACAGCATTATTGGTGGTCTGGTATGAAGAGAGACATAGCAGAATTTGTGTCCAAATGTCTCACTTGTCAGAGGGTGAAAGCTGAACATCAAGTTCCAACAGGGTTGCTTCAACCTTTAACGGTGCCTGAATGGAAATGGGAGAGAATCACAATGGATTTTGTGTCTGGTTTGCCTATGACACAGAGGAAGCATGATGCCATTTGGGTGATTGTTGATAGGTTGACAAAGACTGCTCATTTTCTTCCGGTTCGGATGGACTTTTCACTTGAGAAGTTAGCTGAATTGTACATCAATGAGATAGTAAAGTTGCATGGAGTCCCAATTTCTTTAGTGTCTGATCGAGATCCCCGGTTTACTTCAAGGTTTTGGAAGAGTTTACATGGTGCTTTGGGTTCTCGATTGCATTTTAGCACTGCTTTTCATCCGCAGACAGATGGGCAGTCAGAGAGAGTGATACAGATTATTGAGGATATGTTGAGAAGCTGTGTCATTGATTTCTCTGGAAGTTGGGACAGATTTTTGCCACTTGTAGAATTTGCTTACAACAACAATCATCAATCCAGTATTGGAATGGCACCATTTGAGGCATTGTATGGAAGAAAATGTAGAACACCTTTATGTTGGAATGAAATTGGGGAAGGCAAATTGGTTGGTCCTGATCTGATTAAAGAGACTGAAGAAAAAGTGAAGATGATTCGGGATAGGTTGAAAGCAGCTTCAGACCGACAGAAGTCTTATTCAGATTTGAAGAGGAGAGACATAGAGTTTGATGTTGGAGATAAAGTATTTTTGAAAGTGTCTCCTTGGAAAAAGATATTGAGATTTGGTCGAAAAGCGAAGCTGAGTCCTCGATTCATTGGACCGTATGAGATATTAGAAAGAGTTGGACCAGTTGCTTATCGTCTTGCTTTGCCGCCTGAGTTGGATAGAATCCATAATGTCTTCCATGTTTCTATGTTGCGAAGGTATAGATCTGACCCATCTCATGTTTTACCAGTTGAATCTATTGAGGTCAGTCCAGATCTAACTTTTGAAGAAGAACCAATTGCTGTTTTGGCACATGAAGTGAAAGAGTTGAGAAATAAGAAAGTGCCATTGGTGAAAGTTCTATGGAAGAATCATGGGAGAGAAGAGGCAACTTGGGAAAGCGAGCAAACAATGCGAGATCAATATCCTCAACTGTTTCAGAGATAATATCAGGTAATTTCGAGGACGAAATTTCTTTTTAGAGGGGGAGAATTGTAATATCCCAAAATGTGACCTAGAAGTATTGATATAATTGTTATTTCATTTGAATCTAATGTATATGTGTTATTAAAAAGGAAAAGATTATTTAGAGAGAATGTATATGTTGTATATATGGTAATATATGTAACATATATGTTGGTCAAAATGGTGGGTCAAGGTAAGAAGATATTTAATTTGTGAAGTGTGAAGTTACTAAAAAGGGAAAATGAATGATATAGGAGTTGGAATGTTTTAAAGAGGGTATTTTAGTCATTTTCATTTTGAATTGTTTGGTGAAGATTTAAAGAGAAGAGGAAGTTGACTTTTCTCATTTCTTCTTCATTCCTTTCTCTTTCCATGGCCGGCCACTCTATAGCAAGAGAGAGCAAGTTTTGTTTTGATGTTCAAGCTCAAAATTGAAGGGGTTTTCAAGTGATTAAGTGAAACTCCAAGAAGTTTTATTATTTTGGTAAGTTCTCTCTCTTGATTTCTTTTGTTTTCTTGAAGTAAGGTTTGAGTTTGATGGTAGATGTTTGAATTAGGAGTGTGTTGGTTGTAGTATGTTGAAGTATGTTTGATTTAATTAATTATGGTGTTGGTTTTAGTTTAAAGATAAGAAGTTAGGTTGGTGTTGGTGATGGAAGAGTAAGAGTTGTGTTTAGTGAAATTTTTTCTGTTTTACAATTAGTAAAGGCTGTGACTTGTATGCTTTTTAATTAAATATAGAAAAATTTTCTTGAAGTGAATTTTTGATATGTTGTGTCTCTATGAGTCTAGAATGACTGAAAAATATGTTGATTCGATTTTGGAATGGTTATGATTTTGGAAAGATTATTTTTACTAAACCTGTTCCAGCAGGTACCTTGACTGAGACAGCTATATTTCGGGATTTTTAATAAAATATAGAAAAATCATATTCAATTGAATTTTGGATATGTTGTTTCTTAGTGAGTCTAGTATTTGATAAAAATAATTTGGAACCACGTTGATTGAATTTAGTTTATGGAATTCACAAAGTTCAGAACTGCTGCCAGGATGCAAGGCAATTGGGGCAGTCTGGTTGGGTGAACTATTTGACCAAGATTTTGTGTTCAGTTTGATCTGAAATTTTAAACGAATGATTTTAAGATTTAAAATTTAGTTCTGTAAAAAGTTTAGAATTTTTAGTCAAGTAGATTATTTTATACAATTTTTCAAAATAAGGATAGAGTAGAGTCTAAAACCAGAATGTACTATTCATATGGTCATTTTGCTAATACTCCTTTTGGATTAGGTTGTGAAGAGGTTGAATTGCCCTAGCCTAAGTGTTGAGGATTCTTGGAAGAGTAAGTGTATAGATTGGTGTGAGTTGGTTTTAAGGTAAGTACAAATTACATTATTTCATACATTCATATGATGTTGAGATTTGACATACATTTGATTGTAAATGTGTTAGGAAATCTAATACATTGTTAATGCATATTAATAATGTATGTTTGGTATGATGTGAATGTTGTGATGAGTATGTAAAATATGTGTTAATGCCATTGATTATATCCATTTGAATGATGAAATGAAATGTGAAAGATATGATATTATGAAGAATTGCCCTATTGTGATTTGAGATCATATGAGATATGAGGCATGGTTGCCTAATTAATTATGAGAAATGAAATGAAAAGAAATTGATAATGAGATAAATGAATTCATTGTGTGCCTAATATGTTTATTCAATTTTCAGAGTTCTGGTTTTGGCGGCATGCCTATGAATAACTGGATAGGTGAAATGACCGGGTCGTAAGCCGATTCCAGTTGAAAAATGTGAAATGTGATGTTTTTGGGGTGAAATGACCGGGTCGTAAACCTCAAAAACAAATTTTTCAAAACTAGATTGGGTGAAATGACTGGGTCGTAAACTCAAATCTAGTTGAATATCCATGGATAAATGTATTGATAATTATGATTATAGACCAAAACAGTAACTCTGAACTTTGAATAGCATATTAGATTATTTTTTGGCCCATGCTTGTGTTTGTTTAAATGTGACTATTGAATGGTGAAACAAATGAATAATGAGATGACTACTATACATACATTATTGAAACCGGTAAGATTTGAAATATAATATTCTTTTGAATTGATCTTGAATCTTTATTGTGTGACATTAGCATGGCATTAAAGCATCATAGCACTGTAATTTGTACAACTAAGCCGTTGGCTTAGCGCGAATGTGATTCTTCGCACAGGTGACAGGGAAGAACCAGAGAGTTCCTCTAGGCCGAGTCGAGTCTAGATTTTGAGGTGTTGATAGTGGGCTTAAAGATCAAAGACTGACTGCCAAAGAAATGTATAAATTTTATGGGTTGTAAAACTTGAGTTTGGATATATATGAATTTGTAAATATTGTTATTTTCCGCTGCATAGTGAACAAATATTTTATCTACTGTATTTCATAATAAACCTTTACTTTATGTTGTACTAGAAGTGTAAATCCTTTTTGCAGGTTGTAGTTGAGGTTATAAGGGGGATTTATTGGGAGTGTACTGAGAATGATTTTGTTTGCATTGGTTTGTGTAAAATGTTTTTAAAAATCAGAAAAAAAAACCAATTTTGTCGACACTTGGGACTCAATTTTTAGGCAAAACTATGGCAAAATTTCTGTAAAAATCAGAACTAAAAATTTGACTAAGTAAAATTGGTAGCAACATTAGGATAATGTGGCGCCTCTACTCGGCTTACATATGTAGGTCGTGAAGGGGTGTTACAGTGTCACCTCATGGAAAGGAAGAAAAAAAGAAGAGACACGGCCAAGCCACTCTTGGCTTGGCCGTGTCACACCAAAAAACGTATAAATTCTTTCGCACGATAGAAAAAGAGGAGAGACGGCTAGGGTTTTGAGAACAGAGAGAAAAGAAAAGAGAGGAGCGAGCAAACATATTTTGGGATGAGGAGAGAGTGACACTCTCCTTGTCCCTCATCTTCATCCTCCATCTTCATCTTCTCTATCTTCCATTGATAAGATTTTTGAGGTTCTTTGGGATCAAGTGGGTTAACAAGCTCTAAAAGGTTGAAGAAACTTAATTGAAAAGTTTGGTGACTTGAGAAATCTCCATTCTATCTTCCAAAGGCACAATCAATTGAAGGGTTGGTGACTTGAGAAAGCTCCATTCCATATTGCAAAGGGGAATCAACCATTGAAGAGGGCTTGAGTTCTTCATCAAACATCAAAGTGGAGCTAGGAGGAAGACTAGTAATTCTACTCTTGGCATCTACAAGGGGTTTTTCTATTCTCTCTTTTAATTCATTCTTATTGTTTTTGTTTTATTAAGAGATTGATATTGCAATGGACAATTTGTATTTGTTTTATATTGAGTTGAATGAATGTTTTAAATTGATGATGTTGAGCTAAAAACCCATGCTTAGGGTTTGTAGTATATTTGATTGAATGTTTTAATTTGATATTTCCATTGATGTACCTTGTTGTTGGTTGATTGCATTGGATTATATGCTAGGTTAATAGATTAGCTACCTATTGATCTCTAGATATTGAATGAAGGACCGAGAGATGAAATTTGATATTGGAATTATGCAATCGACTACCCTATGAATGAATTAGAAATATAAGTTCTAGGATTTCATTAATTTGCAAATGTAAAATAATTGGTTATTGCTAATTCATGAATGTGAGAACTAATGAATTGGTAATTGACTAATTAACCTTAAGGAACAAATTAATTACAAGGCTATGTTAATGGATAATTGAGAATTGAGATTTGATTGAATGGACCTATAACCCTAGGCACTTTCCCAAGAACTGAATTGATCTTGTGCACCCATCACACACATCAAACCCTACGTATGTTAATTTTAGGTTTAAATTGTTCTTTAGCATTCCAAACAACAAACTCTCGCTTTTAATTTAATTGCTTTAATCAAGCTATTACGAACCACACCTTTTTGGGGAAACGACCTTGGGGCGATCACCTTTGCTACAACTACCTCGTATACTTGCGAGTGCCGCTTGTAGTAGTACTTAATTCGAGCGCAACACCGTGCCCTATGCCCACTACACAGAAGCTTCGACACATCTAGTGATATGGGCGTGTCACTGCTCGTGGCAAATATATTACATTATAGTAGCTTTGACACGCTCAGTGATATGGGTGTGTCACTGCACATGTCACTAATACTAAAAACAGAGTCGTCGACAGACCCAATGACATGGCCGTGTCAGGCCAAAATCCTGATATCAACACATAATTGTCACATATCCAAAATTATCATTCTTTTTCCATTCTTTGAACAATCCCTTTTCATTTCCAACTCTATTCAAACTCAACCAAATCCATCATTTAACTTTAAAATACTTGGTTATGCAACAAAGTAACTCAATTGAAATCAAATTACACAATTTAAAACCATGAATTCACAACTTAAAAGTTACATGACCCTAACTCTCTCTCTCTACACCAAACTCAACTCAAACTTAACCATTTCTTCAATCAATGCTTAAAATAATGGTTAACTACTCAAAACAATTTCATACATACCAATTCCAATAATTACAACATACAACCATAACAGTCAAACTTCACATCTTTAAGAAAATCTAAGGAAAAAAGTTAGAAACTTACCAACTCAAGTGGGAATCACCCAATCTTCCCTTGAAATCCTTAAAATCCCTCACCTTGAGTAGTATGGAAGAAGCAAATCCTCCCTTGCACAATCCATGAAAATCGGCTAAGGAAGAAAGAAGAAGAAGAAGAAGATGAAAATAAAATATCTCTCTCCACCCACTTTTAATTTTAACCTTATATTTTTCACTTTTAATTACCTCCAAATATATATATATATATTAATATTTAATTATAACATCAAAATATCATCTTTCATTAACAATATAATTTACTTTTTAAATTATTAAAATGAACTTTGAATTTTTTAATTGATGTGTATATGTTATGTATATTTACATTTATATCTTATATACATTTTACTTTTTCACTCAAAATCTTTTCATTTTTCTTTTAAAATTTTATTTAATTTATCCAATTAACTTATAATTTATTTTATCAAATTTTTAAAAATTAAAAATTTTAAAAACTTTGAGATATTACAATTCTCTCCCCCTAAAAATAAATTTCGCCCTCGAAATTACCTGCTATCAAGTTTGGAACAAGTGAGGATACTGACTCCGCATCATCTACTCACCCTCCCATGTTGCGTCCTTAGTGGCATGATTTTTTCAAAGGACTTTTACAAATGGCACTTTCTTATTCCTCAACTCTTTCACTTCTCATGCCAAGTTCGCCACTGGTTCTTCCTCATTAGTCAGATATAGACTTACCTCAACTGACTCTACTGATAAAATATGAGATGGGTCTGACCTGTATCTCTGAAGCATAGAGGCATGGAAGACATTATGAATTCAATTCAACTCAGGCGAGAAAGCCAGTCTATATGCTACTAGACCAACTCTCTCCAACACCTCATATGGTCCTATGAAACGAGGACTCAACTTTCCTTTACAGCCGAATCTCAAAATTTTCTTCCATGGTGACTCCATCAAGAACACTTTATCTCCCACACTGGACTCTATGTCTCTTCTCTTAAAATATGTATAGAATTTTTGTCGGTATGAAGCTGCTTTTAGATGACCCCAAATCACCATAGCTTTCTCTTTTGTTTTCTTAATCAAATTAGGACCGACCAATTTACCTTCTACAGCCTAATCCCAACAAAGAGGTGTCCTGCATCTCCTGCCATACAAGGCATCATAAGGTGCCATTTCAATATTGGACTAATGACTATTGTTATAATCAAACTCAGTCAGTGATAAGAATCTATCCTAGCTCCCAGTGAAATCAATGATACAACTCCTCAACATATCCTCTAAAGTCTATATCACTCTCTCTGACTGACCATCTATCTGAGGATGGAAAGCAGTGCTAAAATATAACTGAGAACCCAATGCATCTTGTAAACTCCTCCAAAATTTTGAAGTAAACTGGGGATCTCGGTTCGACACCAAAGAAATTGGGACTCCATACAACCTCAGTATTTCACTTATATAGCTCAGCCAACTTCCAAAGAGAATAATCCATCCAAACTGGAAGAAAATGACCTGTCTTCATCATCTGGTTAACAATCACCTAGATTGTGTCATGCTTCTTCTAGGTCAAAGATAGTCTAGTCACAAAATCCATTGTCACTAGTTCCCATTTCCACTCTGGCACTGATAATGGCTGGAGTAACCCTGAAGGAACCTGTTGCTCAGCCTTCACTCTCTGGCAAGCGAGACATCTGGATATAAACTCTGTTATGTGCCTTTTCATAACTGACCACCAATATTGCTGCTTCAAGTCCTGATACATCTTGGTACTACCAGGGTGCATAGCATAGAGTGACTGATGTGCTTCCTCTAATATCATCCTCTTCAATCCTGCATCATTAGGAATACACAACCTATCTCTGTACTATAGACTGCCATCAAATCTCATATGAAAATCTTGACTTTCCCCCGTATGACAATCCATCACAATCTTCTGGATTTTCTCATCTACCAACTGAGCCTCCATAATCTGATCCAACAAAACTAGCCTCAACTGCAACTGAGCCATCAAAGCACCATTATCACAAGACTCAAATCTGGCATGCAACGCTCTCAACTCAATAAGCAACAAGAGTAAATAAGCAGTCAAACTTGCCAAAGACATCCGACTCAAGGCATTAGCAACAATATTTTCCTTGCTAAGATGACAATCAATCAAATAGTTATAGTCTTTAATCAACTCTAACTACCATCTTTGCTGAAGATTTAGCTCTCTCTGAATACCCAGATACTTCAAACTCTTGTGATCCATATAAATGAAATACTTCTCCCCATACAAGCAATGTTGCCAAATCTTTAATGCAAAAATTGTGGCTGCTAGCCCCAAATCATTAGTCAACTAATTCAGCTCATGCAGTTTTAACTGTTGAGAGGCATAAGCAATGACTCTACCCTCCTGCATCAGAATACAACCTAAACTAATATGTGAAGCATCACTGTATATCATATAAGGTTTACCTTCCACAGGCAGGGTAAGGACAGAAGCCTAAGTCAACATCCCCCTCAACTACTCAAAACTCGCCTGACATCGATCTGTCCACACAAATCTAACTCCCTTTTGAAGTAATCTGGTGAGTGGTGTAGCTATCATAGAAAAACCCTTCACAAATCGATGATAATAGCTTGCCAAACCCAGAAACTCTTAACCTCTGTCATAGTCTTCAGTGGACTCCAATTCAAGATAGCCTCGACTTTACTTGGATCAACTCTAATACCCTCTGTTGAAAACATATGACCAAAAAAAGTCACTTGATTGAGCCAGAACTCACACTTAGACAGCTTAGCATACAACTGCTTCTCTCTCAGAGTCTGTAATACAATCCGTAAATGCCTATCATGATCCTCCTCATTATGCCAATATACTAGGATGTCATCAAAGACCACCAAAACTAATCTAAGTAGGGTCTGAACACCCTGTTCATCAATTCCATAAATACTGCTGGTGCATTCGTCAATCCAAAGGACATCACTAGGAACTCATAATGCCCATACCTCATACAAAAAGCTGTCTTAGGTACATCCACATCTCTGACTCTCAACTGATGATATCCTAATCTCAAATCAATCTTAGAGAATATACTACTCCCTTCAACTGATCAAAGAGATCATCTATTCGAGGTAATGGATACTTATTCTTGATGGCTACCTTATTCAACTATTTGTAATCAATACACAATCTCAAGGTGCCATACTTCTTCATTACAAATAAAATAGGTGCTCCCCACTGGGACACAATAGGGCAGATGAACCCTTTATCCAAGAACTCATGCAACTACACCTTAAACTCTCTCAACTCTGCAGGTGCCATCCAATAAGGGGTAATAGAGATGGGAGTGGTACCAGGCAACAAATCAATACCAAACTTAACCTCTCTCTCAGGAGGTACCCCTGGCAACTCATCAGGAAAAAAATCTAAAAACTCGGCAACTATAGTTATACTATCAAACTGGGACCCCACTACTCTGGTATCTACAACATGAGCAAGATAAGCCTCACATCCCTTATGGATCATCCTCCTAGTTGAAACAATTGAAATAAATATGGATGAAAGATGTCTCTGCTCACTAGATACCATTACATTCCAACCATCACGTGTTCTTAGGGTAATACATTTTCGCTGATAGTTTACCACAATCCCATGCCTGGATAACCAATCCATGCCCAAAATCATATCATACTCCCTAAAAGGCATCTCAATCAGGTCACTAAGAAACTCCTCATCCTGAATCACAATCGGACTATCTCGATTCACCCTGCTAACCATAACACTGTGTCCTAAAGAATTTGTCACTAAAACATCAAATCCTAGGGACTCAGAATGCAAATCGCTCACAGGCAAGATGGATGCACTAATGTATGAATGAGTCGGCCCAGGGTCAATCGATGCAAGAACTGAAGTATCGAATAAAGAAAAAGTACCAGTAATAATAGCTGAAGTATTCGGCTGCCTCTACATCAAATAGACCCGCTGTGATGGCCCTGCCTCATCTGGTCTACCCCCCGCTATAGAACCTCCTCTCTAACTAGTCCCAGATTGATCACCTCTAACAAAACCTCTACCGCCACAACCCCCTCTGACACTAGGTCAAGAAGCTGTAGTATCTGTCTGTTTATCCTCTGGTGGCTCTGGACAATCTCTAAGAAAGTGGCCTAGTGACCCACATCTATAACACACTACTGGTGCACCTGTCCTTCAGAAGACACCCCCATGTGTCCTACCACAATGGACACAGGTGGGTGGAGTAGGCCTCTAAGCCACTGGGGTCGGAGCACTAGCCACTGAAGCAACAGGCCTCTATCTCTGTCTCTGCTGCTGTACTGACCTGCCAAACTATCCTTGGCTTCTACTTAACTTCTGAGGATATCCCCCTCTACCTCTCTTCACTGATGAAGACCTTGGGGTCTCTTAACTCTAGTCTCCTCAGCTCTGGCAGCTGCTACAAGACCCTGTGCTCTCTCAACACTCCTGGCAGCTGTAACCAACTGAGAAAAGTCTTGATACCGAGAGCTTGCTATAAGACACATAATAGAGGGTCTCTACCCCTCCTCAAACCTCCGGCATCGATCTCATCAGATATGATCCCACTAGCATACTGACTTAGTCGCATAAACTCTATCTCATACTTTGTCACTGTCCTGGTGTTCTACTTCAAACTCAAAAACTCCATCTTCTTTGCATCTTTATTCTCCCTTGGAGTATACTTCTTCTCGAATTTTCATAGGAAATCATCATAGGTCAGGGCTGGTGGATCAGCTGTAGCATATGGAACCGTCTTTCACCACTCACAGGCATCTCTCTGCAATAGAGATATGACGTAATCAAACTTCTCCTCTGGATTAGCCTGCAGCTGGATGAAAACCCTCTGGACCCTATCTAGCCACTGCTCTGCTACAGCAGGGTCTATAATACCAATAAATTCCTCAACTCCAAACTTCCTCAGCTTATCATACTTCCTCGTCGGTAACTACGGCTGCGGTTGCAACTGTGGTGGAGATGACAGCTAAATTGGAGCCTGCCTCAACAGCTCCACCATATGCAGTACCTAGCCCGGTGGAATCTCATCAGCTGCTGGTCTAACAGGGAAAGAAACAAACACGTCACCAGAAATCACAGCTTTAGCTCCATCTATACCCTTACCAAGAGCTACACTCTGTGCGCTACCCTCTACAGACTGATGTGTCTGAGATGCCATAACTACCTATATATGTAAGCACAATAGAAATTGTAACATTAGAGATCAGAAACTGCCAATGCCAATGCATGTATCACAATTAAAAACCATATTTTAAAATCTCTATTTTCTCTCTCTACCAACCCACCTAGGTTGAGAACCTCAAACCTAAGCTTTGATACTAAAATAAATGCAACACCCTTATACTCTATATACTTACAATACAACACCCAACATATGTAGTATATGCATATACGGTATAAAAATGTCACAACCCATTTTCTATAAAAACCCTTTTTTCGAATATGTATAAACACTACAAGAAAAATGCAGATTAGCTACGGCCAATTCCGTTGCAAGTCCGTAGCTATTACCGGCTTAGCTACGGAATTGTTACGAAAAATTTTCCGTAGCTAAAAACCCGTAGCAAAGCTTTTTTAGCTACGGAAACTGTTTCCGTAGCAACTATAGCTACGGATTAGCTACTGACATTCCGTAGCAATAACCCTTCAAACTTTTCTTCAAAAATTCCGTAGCTAAACAAGTATGTAGCTAAGTTTCCGTAGTAATTCCGTAGCTAAAATTGTTAGCTACGGAAACAAAAGCCGTAGCAATTCCGTAGTTGCACTTCCGTAGTAATTCCGTAGCTAAGTTTGTTAGCTACGGAAACATAATCCGTAGCAGTTCCGTAGGTGAACGTCCGTAGTAATTCCGTAGCTAAGGTTGTTAGCTATGGAAATATAATCCGTAGCAGTTCCGTAGTTGCACTTCCGTAGCTAAGGTCGTTTGCTACGAAACAGTTCCGTAGTTACCATTCCGTAGCTAAATGCCTGTAGCAATTATGTAGCTAATTTCCAAAGCAAATCCGTAGCCAATAATACCACATTCTGCAGCAAATTCCATAGCATTTGCAAAATAATATTTTTATTAAACCTGCTAAAATTAAACTCCAAAGAACAATTATAATTAAAAAAAAATCCAAAGTCATTTTATAACATAAAAGTTCATATAATCCACATTAATGCAAAGTACTACAGGGGATAAGTGTTTAATCTCAAATGTAAATCCTAAAAATTCATATAATATTATACCTAAAGATATAGAAATAACAGCGTAACTTAATATTTAATCATCAAAATAATTGTCATTTGGTGAACCTATATCAGCAGAGTCATCTGTAAGAGGTGGTGCAAATGATGCCCGCCATCGCCTTGATTCCTCTCGGTCTTCTTTTATTTCTTTGATAAGATTAACCATCATTTCTTCAAGCTTTGACTGTCGTTCATTCAAGTTATTAAGCGTTTCTTGTTGAGCAGTTGTAGTTGGTGCATTTGATGAGGAACTTGAAGCATATGACCCTCCCTTTGCTGATCCAAGGCCATAAATGCGATTCTTTTTTTTTCCTCCAGCTGCCTTGATGAATAACAAGTCCTCATCAAGATGAATGCTATTATCTTCTTCAGAATCCATCTCCGAGTTTTGTACAACAGTATCTTTAAGTCGCTTAAAATTCTCCTACAACATATATAAATGTACAATTAAAGTAAATTGTTTCAAAAATTTAAAATTATAATGAATCAAAAGAAATCAAACTTACATAGACAGTTTCAGCACGCTTATCGAGGAACTCAGCTGGATCACAATCAGCAGCAAATATAGCCTGTAATTTACAGAAAAAATAGCAAGAAAAGAGAGTTATATACCTAAAGTTAAAGTACAAAAGTAAGAGAGAGAGAGAGGGAGAAGGCAGGAAGTGTAGGAGTTATGAATTATATGAGTTATAGTATTACGTGTTTGTGTAGCAAAATGTTTGTGGAAAAGCTGAAAACTCTTACAATATGGAAGAACAGAAACAGAGCAGCACTCTTTCTTTTGGATCCAGTGAAATAAGAAAAGAGAAGACCCCACTTCTATCATTCTGTGTTTTACACTGTTTTGGATAGTTCTAAGTTTTCAACCATAGAAAATTGAGAAGTCACAACACAACATTTCTTTTTTCTTCTTTCTATACCCAACTATGCAATTTCATATCTAACCCAACAGATACATACTATTCTTATCTTATTATTTATCACTTCTGCTACTGTTGATTCTTGTACCCTTTTTTATATTCAATACAAAATAAAATAATTGTAAATTGATCACAATTATATTATCAAATTAAAGCTCATTTAAGGCATCATTTGATAAGGTTATTACAAGTCAAATTATCTTTCATAGTAGCAAGAAATAACCAAAATAAATTGCATTTCCTTTTTTTCCCATAGTGGCCGGATTGGTTGTATGCCTAAATCATAAAGTAGAGTTTTGATATGGAGCTGGGTATATCAAATGTTCAATTCAGTTTGGAAACAGAATCATCAAGCAGAGTTTTGATGCCAAACGTTATGAACAACAATATAAACTGAACCGAAACAGTATTTCATACTCAATTAACATGCTATTCAGCTTGGTATCATAAGAACTACACACAACATATATTTCAAAGTAAACACAAGAATATATCTAAATTAATTCACAGCTCAATGTGGTGTGTTTGTATGTCAGCAGCATATCAACATGGAATCATGCCACACGGCGATCCAAAAATAAGGATAAAACAAAACAAAATAAAAGGGAAATAGTCACACACTAGCCAACAATTACCATTTTAAATGGCAGCAACATAATAGGCTTACCATGTAAAAAGAGAAACTGCAGGTCCGTAGTTGAGTTGCTGCGTAGTTCTGAATGTAAAAAGAGAATACGGCGAAGCCTAGGGATTGTGGGGCACTGCCGGTTTTACGCTGAAAAGCATAAAGGTTCTGATATGATCAGAACTGTGATGCGAAATAGCCGGCAGCAACGGCGGATGTCGCAATTCTGCTCGAGTGTTGGTGAGTCGAGTCATTAATCAAAAGTAAAAATAACCTGCAAGAAGAGCAAATGCAGGGCACAAACCCAACAAAACAAGCAACAAGCAACTGACTAGACAATTATTCATAAGATTATTACCAATATCCACTCACATTCAGCACTTATAAACTGTAATATCCAATTCCCAATATCGGCAATTCATCATATCAACAACAAAATTGTTAACTGATCAAGCACACAAATCTCTTATGAACTTTTACCGAAAATGCTCAAATCAAACATATTTCATAAAAATTACAGCACAAATAAACAACTCTTCTCTCCAATTAATTACTGGAATCATTCTAATCATATGCCAGCAGTAGAAAACAGGCCACAAATACCTGCATTTTCAAATTAATCACAGGACATATTTCTAATCCACATTCATTGCTCAAAATTGCCAGCAATTAATAGAATCAGATGCAGCAATTCTCTATTGATCAGAATGTAAATCAGCTATCTAACAGGGAACATAAAGATTAGAGTATTGACTTACCTGGAAGGATTTGATCCCTTGCGAATAGAAAACTGACCTTCTATTTGTGAAGCTTGAATTTATTATAAGAGGCGAGTCCTCTGCTCTTGATGAAATGCAAAGTTATGGACTGCTGCATCATTCCGATTCTCCATTGTTCGATTTTAGAGCTAGGCGATTATTTGAGCTTTGCTTCATCAGAATTCGAAGACAATAGAAGCTGGTAATGACGAAGCGTTTCTCGTCTGAAGGTGGAGGATCTTCAATCGCAGTGATTTCTAAATCGCTGTTGCGGTTTTTGAACAAGGTGAAAGACTTCGGTTGAAAGAATTGTAACATCGACTCTGCTGGAGCGATTGGTCTGCGAATCTGAAGGTGGTCTATTCGATTTCAGAAGCGGGTAAAGTTAAACAGAGGTTCAAACGAAAAATTGAAAGTGTGGAGGCGGTTGCTGTTTGGGTCGTAGCCGGCGGCATGTGAATCGGGGGTAGATCGGAGCGATTGGGGTTTCTGATCGGTGGAGGTTGTTGGTGGTTGGGCTTTGCGATTAGAATCAAATCGGGTGAGAGTTTATGGTTTGAGGTGATGAGGAACGGTGGTAAGTTATGGCCAGCGGAAGGTGATGGCTGATGATGGAGGTTCAGACCGGTGATTGAAGGTGGATGGTGGATGGGCTTTGGCCGGCGGTGATTCGAAATCCCTAGCAGAATGAGGAAAGAGGAAGTGAAATGCCTCTTTTCCTTTTTACCTTTGAGCTTTCTCTTGTCTCATCTATGTTGTCTTCTTCTGCCAAATTGAAAGTGGTTGAAGATTGAGACACCAGCGATGGAAGCGGCGAATGGAGGTTGTGGTTGTTTATGGCTTGGGTTCGCAAGTCACGAGAGAGAGAGATTGATTGAGGAGAGCAGGCTGCAACGTGAAGGGGAAGATGGAAAGCAAACTGAGAAGGAACAAAGCAAAGGCAGATCAAAGCACGATTCTGAATTTTTTTCCCCTTTTTTTAGAGGAAAGCGGGATTCTGAAAATTGCAAAGGAGGGAAGTAGAAAATTTTTAGCTACGAAATTTCCGTAGCAAAGGATAAATCCGTAGCAAAAATATTTTTCGTAGCACTATTTTCGTAGCACTATTTCCGTAGCAAAAATTTTCCATAGCAAATATTTTTCGCTACGGAAATTCCGTAGCAAAGGATAAATCTGTAGTTAAACCGCAACTGAGGGAATGGGTAATATGTTTGCTACATAATGGCTACGGAATCCTGCGTAGCTAAAAGACGCGCCACTGTTGCGCGAAAATAATTGCTACAGAAATCTGTTCCGTAGCTAACGTCGCTACGGAATAGTTATGGACTTGCTACGGCAATATATAATTTAATAAAAAAGGCAATTCCGTAGCTATGCCATAGCAATTCCGTCGCTATGTTGCTACGGAATCTGTCCGTAGCAATTTTCCGTAGCTATTTCACAGTTTTCTTGTAGTGAAACTTAAATGATTTTAAAGATATAATTTAAATAACAAGTAAAATATTACTTATCAAAAACACATATCAAACCCCCTATTACAAAATTTATAATTTAAAATATATAGATATATATACATCAAAACATAATATAACATACATAATATAAAAATGTATGATAATATAAAAATATGTGCATACTGGCAGTGTGTCTCTGATCTTGATGTCCAACAATCAACTCTACATTCAAGATCTCAAATCTAGACCCGACCCAGTCCAAATGAACTCTCTAGCTCTATTGGATCTACCTTGTCACCTGCCCGATGAATTATAATCGCACAAAGCTAAAAGCCTAGCGGTATAAACTTTAATAACAATAAAGTTCAAATGCAATGTCAATGCACAATGCTTATGTATATCATATTACCATGTAAAATAACTCTTTCATTTTTAACATATTTATCAATCACTTTACGATTTACATGATAACAAACACAAGCATGGGCCCAAAGGATCTAATATGCTATTCAAATCCTAGAGTTACTATTTTGATCCAAGTTAACACCATGTGTCTAGCCCTGAAAGCAAATCAAGTAGTTGCTCAAAAGCTAGCCCCGAAGGCAGATCATTGTAATTGCTCAAAAGCTAGCCCTGAAGGCAAATCATATCACAGTGACGCCAAGCTTGTAGCCTTGAAGGCAAATCAAATAATTGCTCAAAAGTTACCCAAGGCAGATAATGAGGATAACCCCATAGGCATGTTGCCAAGCACAAAACTCTGAAAATTGAATAACATACTAGGCACACAATTATTTTATATTTCTATTATCAATTTCTTTCTCATTTTCCCATAATCAATTAGGCACATTGCCTTATTTTCCTCTTTTACTAATTTTTCTCATTTATATCAATGTCATCCTATTTCATATCATCATTTATCAACATATAATCATAATGTATCACATTTTATGCAATCTAGCCATTACCAATGGCTTTTCACAATATCTTTAATACTTACACAACAAACTACATTACCCAAACACTTTGGGTCATTTTCACAAATTGCACATATTCCACTTTTTACTCAATTTAACCATTATTAATGGCTTTTGACAAATATATCTACGACATTATACATGTCATAGCACATTATTCATACATGTTCCATGTGTCAAGTAGCTTAACACATTTTCCACCAATTTATCCAAAGTTTGTACATACCTCTTAAAGCAACAAAACAAGCACAAACACCACCTTCAACCTTTTCTTCCAAGATATCCTTCAATACTTGGATTGGACAAATTAAATCTCCTCAATGCCTAAACCAAATGTGATTATAAATAATCACTTAGTATCACGCTTTAATGCATATACATGATCTCTCAACACAAGATAAGAACCACAAGGAAAAATAAGGAAAAGAGCTATCTTGGGCAAATTCTACAAATGACACACTCAACGACATAGAGGTGTCAATGACCATGCCCTATACCCACTACATAAAAGCTTTGACACGTCCAGTGACATGGACGTGTCACTACCTGTGCCAAACATATTGCATTATAGTAGCTTTGACATGCTCAGTGACATGAGTGTGTCACTGTACGTGTCACTAACACTAAAAATAGAGTCGTCGACACACCCAATGACATGGCCGTGTCACTGGGCATGTCAGGCCAAAATCCTAATATCAACACATAATTGTCACATATCCAAAGTTATCATTCTTTTCCCATACTTTGAACAATCCCTTTCCATTTCTAACTCTATTTTTAACTTTAAAATACTTGGTTATGCAACAAAGTAGCTCAATTGAAATCAAATTACACAATTTAAAACCATGAATTCATAACTCAAAAGTTTCATGACCTAACTCTCTCTCTCTCTACACCAAACTCAACTCAAACTTAACCATTTCTTCAATCAACCCTTAAAATCATGGTTAACTACTCAAAATAACTTCATACATACCAATTCCAATAATTAAAACATACAACCATAACAAGTCAAACTTCACATCTTTAAGAAAATCCAAGGAAACAAGTTAGAAACTTACCAACTCAAGTGAGAATCACCCAATCTTCCCTTGAAACCCTTAAAATCCTTCACCTTAAGTAGTATGGAAGAAGCAAATCCTCCCTTGCACAATCCATGGAAATCAGCTAAGGAAGAAAGAAGAAGACCAAAATAAAATCTCTCTCTACCCACTTTTCCTCTTTTAATTACCATCAAGTATATATATTAATATTTAATTATAACATCAAAATATAATCTTCTATTAACAATATAATTTACTTTTTAAATTATTAAAATAAACTTTGACTTTTTAAATTGATGTGTATATCTTATGTATATTTACATATATATCAGATATATATTTTACTTTTTCACTTAAAATCTTTTCATTTTTCTTTTAAAATTATTTATTTAATTTATCCAATTAACTTATAATTTATTTTATCAAATTTTTAAAAATTAAAAATCTTTAAAAATTTGAGATATTACAGAAATTGTATATATAATACAATTGATGAATAAGAATATAATATATCATATAAAATTAATTATATATATATTGCATGTGATAGAAATAGTTAATGTTGTAAAGTTGA
Source organism: Garcia nutans (assembly GCA_947685225.1). NCBI lineage: Eukaryota > Viridiplantae > Streptophyta > Magnoliopsida > Malpighiales > Euphorbiaceae > Garcia > Garcia nutans. The sequence continues at coordinate 3,820,397 of CANTUV010000003.1, read as the reverse complement.
TTATAGTTAATATAACATCATCAACATAAAATGATGACATATATATGTATGTATAATATATATAGATGTATATATAGTATAATATACTATATAATATATAGACTACTTAATATGTACCATATTATTGTCACTATAATATATGGTAAAAATAAAGTATATATATACCATATACTATTTAATACATATATGTATATATGAAAATAATATATATATAGTGATAATAGTTGATATATATATATATATTATATTATTATATTTATATACTATGTATTATATGCGATATATGTAAATGCTATGTTATACATATATATGCTTTACACTATATTCTATATATTATATATTATATGTATAGTATATGTATATGTCATATACTATAATATTATATCTATTATGTATTATATGGGCTATATATGTATATATCATCAATTATTTTCATTATATACTATAATGTTTATTATACATTATTATTTTTACTATATATATTATTATATATATATATATATGATATTGTAAATTATAGTATACAATATAATATATACTATAACACATATAATATATATGTACATTATCCCATATAAAAATGTAATATACATATATTTATATACTTAGTATATGACATCATTGTATTATATACTACATATATATAGTATGACATCATTATATTATAAACTACACACACACACACATATATATATATGTATATAGTATAACATCATTATAGTTTATCGACACACACACACATACATAGGACCATACATAAGTGAAGCTACTCGAGTTTGAATTTCGATTCAATAAAACCTTATTTAGACTCAAACTCATTTATTAGTGATATAAATATAATTTGTTTATTTTTTTCTAATCAATATAGATTTAATTTCTCTTTTAGTATTTTAAAAAATATTATTAATAATTTTTATTGTAAATATATGACATAATATTTTAGATACAAATATAATTTGTTTATTTTTCCTTGTCCAGAATATTAATATTAATACACATTAAAATATAATTTGATAATATATAAATATAAAATTTCACTAAATAATTTAAATTTAATTTCTCTTTCAATATTTTAAAAAATCTTATTAAAACAAAATAAAAGCCTTTGTAAAACTTTACATTTTCCTTCCCCATGCCTATTTTTAAATATTCATTTTATTGATTTATATATTATATATTTTTATCATTCTTAACAAAAAATCTAAAAGTCTAAGATCCTAACTCTCAAAGACAAACCCTAATAAAAATGCTTAGTCGCCTATCAAGTCTCACTCTCAACTCTGAAGCTCACCCTCTCTCTCTCTCAAAATTTCTTCACCTACCCAGCCTTCGACTCAAAATTTCTCCTCTCATCTTCTCTGATTTCTCCTATGTTCTCCTCTTTATTCTTTGTGTGTGTTTGAGTTTGAGTTCTGAGAGTTCAAACACACACTAAGAAACTCTTCAAGACTATTTTATACTTGTCTCTCTTTCTCTCTGACTTTGTATCTGTCACAGAGAATTTGAGGGTTTCGATCTCTAATAACTTTTTCTTCGACTCTTTGTGCATGTTAGCTATGCGTTTTACTTCTATCTATTTTTATTTTGTTTGATTGTGTTTATTGTTTATGGTTATTTGATTGTGGTTTATTGTAGATCATTTATATTTTGATGCATTTCGATCGATTGTGTGTTGAAAGTTTGTGTTTTGATATTATTTCTTATATATCTTTTATGTTTTCTTTCTTTTTTTTTTTACATATAGGTTTTTGGTTTTCAGTAAATATAAATCTGATTGATGGATTTTTTTTTATATAAAACTAAAAATTAATTTTTTGTTTTTGTTTCTTTCATTCTTCACTCATATTTTACCAATCTTGCATCTAAATATTTATAAAAACATAATTTTTTGATTGTGTTAATGTTTTTGGTATTTTATAAAAATAATTTATACATATTTGCTGAAAAATATTTTTTTTGTTAAAGATGTGGCTTTTGCCTTCTGTATAAAATTTACAATACAAATTTCATTTTCCTATAATTATAGAATATATTTCTGTGATTTTTCTTGGATTTTATTATAAAATATACTTTTAATTATATAATAATATATTACTTTAAAAATTAATGTTTATTTATATTTTTTGGTAATTATGATTATATATCAAGTATACTGTTAGTATTATCTTTATTACTATCTTTAATTATATAATTATATAAATATTATATACTGACTTTTGAGACTTTTGAATTTCAGCAGTAAATTGTACAAGTAATGGAGGAAGATAAGAATCTTAGGCTTGGATTGATTTTTTGTAATTTTGATTGTAAGCTAAATGTTTATTGAAATTAGTAATTTCTATCTTACAATTGTTATTTAAATATAATATTTGTAAAAATAATATGGAAAAATTATTTGTCAAATTGAACTTTTAATAATTTAATTGTTGAAGTATTTGAACAAATAATAAATTCAAACGTTGTTTAAAATTATTAATTGGTGATTGAATAAAAAGTCCAAAGAAAATGCCCAATTGGCAGGCCCATTTATGCTTTGGCGATTGTTTAAAATGTTGTTTAAAATTATTAATTGGTGATTGAATTATATTAAATGGGTTTTTAAAAGGGTATCGGGGGAGTTATGGGTATTAATAAATGGGTTTGGGATGGGTATGGATAATAAATATGTATTTATAAATGGGTTTTGGACAGGTATGGGTATTTTAAATTTATACAAATTCAGGAACCGGTAGGGTGTTTTTTGCGGTTCCCTACATGTTACAACCTCTACTTGTAAGAGGTGATTCTCACTTGACTCTCGCCCGCTAACCGGCTAGCAGGACTACCGTGTGTATCTCGCCTTATAATTCGTTATCACATTAATATTAAGATATGTTTGTTTGCCTTCCTTTTAATTATTCAATTATTTTCATGTATTTTCATATTATTTTTTCCTTGATTTGTTGTTTCCCTTGGATTTACATGTATTTTCAAAGATAATTGTAAAAGGCATGTTTTCATACTATGTGGGTGCCTTATTTGTTTAGTTTGTTATTTAATTTATTTTACAGACTTTGAGATAATTATAAGGGACACGTTTCCATCAATTGGTGGGTATCCTATTTTATTTATTTGTATGAACATTTAAGGATTGTAAGGGCATATTTTCATCTCCTAAAAAGGAGGTTGTAACACCCGGAGATCCATGTCACCCCCAGGCACCGAGCATGTCATAGTCCGCTTCCCCTCACGGTTCCATAGAAGGATTTGTTTATTTGGCCCAATTAAAGGTTGCCTCCCCCGTTTCGATCCCAAGACCTCCCCCATAAGAGAGTCTTTTTCACTCAATGAGTACCATTTCTTCTACTCTCCCCCTTCCTTCGGCATCCCTGACTAGGGCATCCCTTTCACCATGTGAATGAGATTTTATTTATTTTACATCAAAAACGAAGAAGGTCGAGGATGGTCAACAGTGTGTGTTATCTAAAGGGAACACACTTTTTTGACAGCGTTGGTATGATTGGCTATGGAAATGACTATTTTCATCAGGTGTTAAGCATTTTGCATGTTGTTACTGATCCCGTATCAGCAGGAATAGTTTTGTAGATTTGTACAAGTAGTATTCTTCTTTATTTATTTGTAGAAGAAATGGTACTCGTTGAGTGAAAAAGACTCTCTTATAGGGGAGGTCATGGGATCAAAACGGGGGAGGCGGCCCTTAATTGGGCTAAATAAACAAATCCTGCCATTAAACCGTGAGGAAAACCGGACTGTGACATGCTCAGTGCCTGGGAGTAACAAGCTCGGTGAGTGGGGTGGGTCCCATGGATCTTCGGGGTGTTGGGTCCCATGGATCTCTGGGTTGTTACATTAAAAATGTAATATCCTCATGTATGCCCTAAAAGTTTTGATTATGCTGTTGTTGTATATTGGATTGAATGTATATGTTTTATTTAAAGAGAAAAGGTTCTTTAAAGAGAGTGTATATGTGATGTATATTAGAATATATATAACATATACCTAGGTCAATGGAAAGTCAAAGAATGGAGATAGTGGAAGAAGATATTTGTTTGTGTTTGAATTTATAATTAATTAATAAGGAATTAATGAATGGAGGAGGTTTATTTGAATTGTTTAATATTTTAATTACTTGGATGAGAGAGTTTTAAGGAAAAAGGGAAATTTGACTTTGGGCTTCTCATTCTTCTTTCCTTCTCTTTGCCGTGGATCATCTTCTTCTTCTTCTTTTCTTTGCATTGTTTGGTCGGCTAACAAAGGGAAAGAGAGAGCAAGAGAGGATTTGATGTGCTAAGCTCAAATTGAAGGAAATCCAAGTGATCCAGTTGTTGATTCAAGAAGTTTTATAACTTTGGTAAGTTCTCTTTTGATATCTTTGTTTATTTGAAATGATATTTGGATTTGATAGATGATTTTAAGAGTGTGTTGTTTGTTTGTGAGATGTTTAGAAGTGTTTGGTTGATTTTGCTGATGGATTTTGAGGATGGATTGAAGAAAAGAGTAAGTAGTTGGAAGAGATGATGTTGTATATGTGATGAGGGTTTTGAGATGATTATGTGATTTGTGTTTGATGTGTGTTTTGGTTTGATTTGATGTTTTTGTAAGTTTAAGGTGGGTTTTGAGTATGTGTTGCTAAAATTGTTTGAAGAGGATATTGGTGTATAGAAGTGTGTTGTTGATTGTTTGGTTGTTTTGATCGGAGTCTTGATTTGTGGCCAGACACGCCCATGAGCACGTTCAGTGTTTTTAGGCGTGTCAATTGTGTTGGAGGCAGTAGGTTTGACACGACCAGTAACACGCCCGTGTTATTGAGCGTGTCATAGCTACTGTAAGATTTGAGAATTTACACGCCCAAGAACACGCCCATGTTGTTGAGCGTGTAAATGCTTCTGTGTTGTGGAGTTAGGGCACGGTCATGGACACGCCCGTGTGGGTGAGCGTGTCAGGGTTAGGGTTTGCCCTAATTAATTCCTAATTAGATTATCTCTTGTGTATCTCTAAGCAAGTATATACTATTACTTTTGATTTAGGTTTTGAAGATAGTGATTGATCTTTGATTTAAGAAGTAGAAGGATCTTGAACAAGGAATTGTTAAGAGTGGTGTGATTTGCTTTTGAGGTAAGTACAAAACCTATATGATTGTATGTAAGTACAAATGTGGCATTATTACATTGTTAATTTATATGAGTAATGTGTGTTGTTATGTTTATATCAATGATGATATATATATGAATAATGTGAATGACATGATGATGCAAATGATTGTGTATATGAAAGATTTAAATGTTATGATGTGAATTGAGATGAAATGGAATATAAAGCCATTGTGATTGGCTATGTTAATTCATTTGAGAATGAAATTGATAACAAATTAATGAATGAGTTGTGTGGCTAATGTGTTATTCTATTTTCAAAGTTTGTTGTTGGTGGCATGCCTAATGATAGTAACAATCTCTTGAAGTTAGGTTGGGCTTGATCCTTGAAGCCAAGTTGGGTTGAAGTTTAACATGTTTTACTCCCCTTGAAGCTTGGTTGGGTCTAGTCCTTGAAGCCTAATTGAGATGTTACAACCCTTGAAGCTAGGTTGGGTTTGGTTCTTGAAGCCAAGTTGGGTTGAGACTTAGCATGCTTTGTTTACCTTGAAGCTTGGTTGAACCTAATCCTTGAAGCCTAGTTAGGTATATGTGATAATGATAAATGTGATAAAACCAAAGCATTAACTCTGAAAATTGAATGGCATATTAGTGTGTTTTGGGCCCATGCTTGTCTTTGTTTATATGTGATTCATTGATGGCAAAATAATTAAATAATGAAATTCATGAAAGGACTTTGAGATGTGATATGCTTATATGATTATGCTTTGTGAAAGGCAAAGGTTTGATGTTAGCTTTTCACTTATGATATTGATATTAATGGAATGTGTGACATTGCATAGCATACAAGCATAATGTTAGCATGTTTTGTACTACTAAGCCCTTGGCTTAGCGCGATAGTGTTGATCGCGCAGGTGATAGAGTTGATAGAGTTGAACCCGAGAGCTCATCGAGGCCGAGTGAGAGTAGACATTGAAGAGTTGATTTTGGGACTTAAAGATCAGAGAAGATTTGCCAATCATGTATAACTTCTTTATATTTTATAAAGTATTGTTTATAATGTGAATATATGTACATTTGTAAATATAAATATTTAAATGTTTTCCTATATGTAAATAGTTGATAAATTCCGCTGCGTAATAAGTATATATATATATATCTACTTTATTTTATATTACAAATTAATCACTTATTTTCTATAATGTATAATGAGAAAGATTATAGTATCATTGGAAATGTTTTTGAATGTTAAGAAAAATTCGTAGCATTCCTATATTCGATGCATGTATACTACATTGTGGTGTATGTAGTGTGTATGTATTGGATGTGGGGGTGTTACAATTGTTTTGGTATCAGAGCCTAGGTTTGAGATTCTCAACCTAGGTAAAGTGTAAGAAAAAGAGTGTTTTGATTTTAAAACGTGGATTTTTGAATAACATACATGTTTGGCATTGGCAGTCTCTGATCTTTAATGAGAGGTATTCTGCTGTGTTTGCAGATATAGGTTGTGATGGATTCTCACTCACGTCATTCAGTTGAGGGTTGTGCTGAGAGTATAGCTCCTGAGGAGATTACAGAGGGAACTAGAGTGGATAGTGTTGGAGAGATACCTGCTTCTGTATCGGGGAGACCAGCTGGTGAGGAGGTTCCACCAGTTTGGCTTAGGCATGTGATAGAGGCTTTGAAGCAAGCACCAGTGCAACCACCGCTACCACCCCCACAACCTTTGGTATCAGTGAGACAGTATGATAAGCTAAGGAAGTATGGAGCTGAAGATTTTATAGGTACCATTGATCCAGCTGTAGCAGAGCAGTGGCTAGACAAGTTACAGAGAATATTTGTTCAGTTGCAAGCCACTCCAGAGGAAAAGTTTGATTATGCAAAATCATTGTTGCAAAAGGATGCATATAATTGGTTGAAGACAGTGCCCCATTCTATGGATGATCCACCAACATTGTCCTATGCTGATTTTCTGAGAGAGTTTGAATTGAAGTATACTCTGAGGGAGTATAAGGACATGAAGAAGATGGAGTTTTTGAGTTTAAAGCAAGACAACCGGTCAGTGACTGAATATGAGGTTGAATTTATTCGGTTGAGTCAGTATGCTGGGGGTATCATATCGGATGAGATAGATAGATGCAGAAGATTTGAGGAGGGATTGAGGCCCTCTGTCATGTGTCATGTGGCTGGATCTAGATATCATGATTTTTCCCAGCTTGTGGCAGCGGCTAGGAGTGTGGAGAGAGCCCAGGCTATTGCAGCTGCTTCAGAGGAAGAGATCAGGGTTAGAAGGCCCCAGTTTGAGGCAGGGTCTTCGTCTGTGAAAAGAGGTAAAGGAAGTTTTATTCCTCGGGTTAGTAGGAGTCAGAGGCCAGCTGGTAGGTCAGTACAGTTTCAGAGGCGGAGATCTGGACCTGCAGCTTCAGTGGCGAGTGCTCCGACCCCGGTGATTCAGAGATCCACTCCACCCGTATGCATTCATTGTGGTAGGCCACATGGTGGTACTTGTTGGAAGACTGGTGTAGCAGGGGTATGTTTCAGATGTGGATCTCCTGATCATTTTGTGAGAGATTGTCCCAAAAGACAGGAGCAGATGTCAGTGGATACTGCAGCTTCTCGACCTAGTGTGAGGGGAGGTCGAGGAGGCAGAGGGTTTGGCAGAGGAGGCAGATCTGGGTTCAGTTCTAGAGGAGGTTCTACATCTAGGGAGAGTAGACCAGAGGAGGCTGGATCTTCTCAGAGGATTTATGTGATGCAGAAGCAACCAGATGCTTCAGCAGTCATAGCTGGTACTTTTTCTTTATTTGGTATTTCAGTACTTGCTTTGATTGATCCGGGTTCCACACACTCATATATTAGTGCATCTGTTTTGCCTGTGTCTAATGTGCATGCTGAATCCCTAGGATTTGATGTATTGGTGACAAATCCGTTAGGGCATAGTGTGATTGTTAGTAAGGTGCACCGAGATAGTGCAGTAGTGGTTCAAGGTGAGGAGTTCCTTGGAGATTTGATTGAGATGCCTTTTAAGGAATATGATGTGATTCTAGGCATGGATTGGTTATCTAGACATGGAGCTGTGGTAGACTGTAAAAAGAAAGTTGTTACCTTGAGAACCAGTGATGGTGGAGAGGTGTTAATATGTAATGAGCAGGAACAGCTAGCATCCTTGTTTGTTTCAGCGGTTGCAGCTAGGAGATTGATTAGAAAGGGGTGTGATGCTTATCTTGCTCATGTGGTAGATACTAGAGTAAGAGGTTCTCAAATTTATAACATAGCCACAGTTGCAGAATTTCCAGATGTGTTTCTAGAAGAGTTGCCAGGGTTGCCTACTGAGAGAGAGGTGGAGTTTGGTATTGAATTATTGCCTGGTACCACTCCTATTTCTATTGCTCCTTATCGAATGGCACCAGCAGAATTGAGGGAGTTGAAAGTGCAATTATAAGAGTTGTTGGATAAAGGATTTATTCACCCCAGTGTTTCTCCTTGGGGAGCTCCTGTGTTATTTGTGAAGAAGAAAGATGGTACAATGAGATTATGTATCGATTATAGGCAATTGAACAAGGTGACAATCAAAAATAAATATCCTTTGCCTAGAATTGATGATCTCTTTGATCAATTAAAAGGTGCAGCAGTGTTTTCTAAGATCGATTTGAGATCAGGGTACCATCAGTTGAGGGTCAGAGCTGAAGATGTTCCTAAGACAGCCTTTCGGACCAGGTATGGGCATTATGAGTTTCTAGTTATGCCTTTTGGTTTGACGAATGCACCTGTAGTTTTTATGGACTTGATGAATAGGGTGTTTAGGCCTTATCTGGATCAGTTTGTGGTAGTGTTTATAGATGATATTTTGGTGTATTCGCCTAATGAGGAAGAGCATGACAAGCATCTGCGGATTGTGTTGCAAATTTTGAGAGAGAAGCAATTGTTTGCTAAACTGTCAAAGTGTGAGTTTTGGCTTGATCAAGTTACTTTTCTCGGTCACATAGTTTCAGTGGAAGGTATTAGAGTTGATCCGAGTAAAGTTGAAGCTATTTTGAATTGGAGTCCACCAAAGTTTGTGACTGAAGTTAGAAGTTTTCTGGGTTTGGCAGGCTATTACCGATGGTTTGTGAAAGGATTTTCTTTGATAGCCACTCCACTTACCAGATTACTTCGAAAGGGAGTTAGATTTGTGTGGACAGATCAGTGTCAGGCTAGCTTTGAACAGTTGAGAGAAATGTTGACTCAAGCGCCTGTTTTTACTTTACCTGTGGAAGATAAACCATATGTGATTTATAGTGATGCTTCACATAGGGGTTTGGGTTGTGTTCTGATGCAAGAAGGTAAAGTTATAGCTTATGCTTCTCGACAGTTGAAACCGCATGAGCTAAATTATCCAACCCATGATTTAGAGTTGGCAGCCATTGTGTTTGCATTGAAGATTTGGCGACACTATTTGTTTGGGGAGAAATGTTTTATCTACACTGATCATAACAGTTTAAAGTATTTGGGTGTCCAAAAAGAGCTTAATCTTCGGCAGAGGCGATGGTTGGAATTGATTAAAGACTACGACTGTTTGATTGATTATCATCCGGGTAAAGCAAATGTTGTTGCTGATGCCTTGAGTCGGAAGTCTTTAGCAGGTTTGATTGTTTATTCGCTCTCGTTGCTTGTTGAGTTGAGAGCATTGTGTGCTAGTTTTGTATCTTGTGATGATGGTGCATTGTTGGCACAATTGCATTTAAAACCAGTATTGTTGGATCAGATTAAAGAAGCTCAATTGGTGGATGAGAAGATTCAGAAGATTGTTTCAGATTGTCGGAATGGGATAGAGTAACCATGGATTTCGTGTCTGGTCTGCCATTGACACAAAGAAAGCATGATGCCATTTGGGTGATTGTTGATAGGTTGACAAAGACAGCTCATTTTCTTCCAGTTCGGATGGATTACTCTTTGGAAAGGTTAGCTGAGCTGTATATCTATGAGATTGTGAAGTTGCATGGTGTTCCAACTTCTATAGTGTCTGATCGAGATCCCCGATTTACTTCAAGGTTTTGGAAGAATTTACATGGTGCTTTGGGTTCTCGATTACACTTCAGTACTGCTTTTCATCCACAGACAGATGGACAGTCAGAGAGAGTGATACAGATTATTGAGGACATGTTGAGAAGTTGTGTCATTGATTTCTCTGGAGGTTGGGATAGATTCTTACCACTTGTGGAATTTGCATACAATAACAGTCATCAATCTAGCATTGGTATGGCACCATTTGAAGCATTGTATGGTAGAAGGTGTAGGACACCTCTATGTTGGAATGAACTTGGTGAAGGTAAGATAATTGGTCCTGATTTGGTTAAAGAAACTGAGGAGAAAGTGAAAGTGATTCGAGATAGATTGAAAGCAGCTTCAGACCGACAGAAGTCTTATTCGGATTTGAAGAGGAGAGACATAGAGTTTAATGTGGGAGATAAAGTATTTTTGAAAGTGTCTCCTTGGAAAAAGATTTTGAGGTTTGGTCGAAAAGGAAAGCTGAGTCCTCGTTTCATTGGACCGTATGAAGTTTTGGAAAGAATTGGGCCAGCTGCTTATCGACTTGCTTTGCCACCTGAGTTGGATCGTATTCATAATGTATTTCATGTTTCTATGTTGAGGAGATACAGATCAGATCCATCACATGTGTTGCCAATTGAATCTATCGAAGTAAGTCCTAATTTGACATTTGAAGAGGAACCAATTGCGGTCTTGGCACGTGAAGTGAAGAAATTGAGAAATAAGAAAGTGCCACTTGTGAAGATTTTGTGGAAGAATCATGCAAAGGAAGAGGCAACTTGGGAAAGTGAGCAAACAATGCGAGAGCAATATCCTCAATTGTTTCGGACTTGATATCAGGTAATTTCGAGGGCGAAATTTCTTTTTAGAGGGGGAGAATTGTAATATCCTCATGTATGCCCTAAAAGTTTTGATTATGTTGTTGTTGTATATTGGATTGAATGTATATGTTTTATTTAAAGAGAAAAGGTTCTTTAAAGAGAGTGTGTATGTGATGTATATTAGAATATAAATAACATATACCTAGGTCAATGGAAAGTCAAAGAATGGAGATAGTGGAAGAAGATATTTGTTTGTGTTTGAATTTATAATTAATTAATAAGGAATTAATGAATGGAGGAGGTTTATTTGAATTGTTTAATATTTTAATTACTTGGATGAGAGAGTTTTAAGGAAAAAGGGAAATTTGACTTTGGGCTTCTCATTCTTCTTTCCTTCTCTTTGCCGTGGATCATCTTCTTCTTCTTCTTTTCTTTGCATTGTTTGGTCGGCTAACAAAGGGAAAGAGAGAGCAAGAGAGGATTTGATGTGCTAAGCTCAAATTGAAGGAAATCCAAGTGATCCAGTTGTTGATTCAAGAAGTTTTATAACTTTGGTAAGTTCTCTTTTGATATCTTTGTTTATTTGAAATGATATTTGGATTTGATAGATGATTTTAAGAGTGTGTTGTTTGTTTGTGAGATGTTTAGAAGTGTTTGGTTGATTTTGGTGATGGATTTTGAGGATGGATTGAAGAAAAGAGTAAGTAGTTGGAAGAGATGATGTTGTATATGTGATGAGGGTTTTGAGATGATTATGTGATTTGTGTTTGATGTGTGTTTTGGTTTGATTTGATGTTTTTGTAAGTTTAAGGTGGGTTTTGAGTATGTGTTGCTAAAATTGTTTGAAGAGGATGTTGGTGTATAGAAGTGTGTTGTTGAGTGTTTGGTTGTTTTGATCGGAGTCTTGATTTGTGGCCGGACACGCCCATGAGCACGTTCAGGGTTTTTAGGCGTGTCAATTGTGTTGGAGGCAGTAGGTTTGACACGACCAGTAACACGCCCGTGTTATTGAGCGTGTCATAGCTACTGTAAGATTTGAGAATTTACACGCCCAAGAACACGCCCATGTTGTTGAGCGTGTAAATGCTTTTGTGTTGTGGAGTTAGGGCACGGTCATGGACACGCTCAACAACATGGGCGTGTTCTTTGTTTATTTGAAAGAAAAGAAGAATGAGAAGGAAAGAAGATGATCCACGACAAAGAGAAGGAAAGAAGAATGAGAAGCCCAAAGTCAAATTTCCCTTTTTCCTTAAAACTCTCTTTTCTTTGCATTGTTTGGTCGGCTAACAAAGGGAAAGAGAGAGCAAGAGAGGATTTGATGTGCTAAGCTCAAATTGAAGGAAATCCAAGTGATCCAGTTGTTGATTCAAGAAGTTTTATAACTTTGGTAAGTTCTCTTTTGATATCTTTGTTTATTTGAAATGATATTTGGATTTGATAGATGATTTTAAGAGTGTGTTGTTTGTTTGTGAGATGTTTAGAAGTGTTTGGTTGATTTTGGTGATGGATTTTGAGGATGGATTGAAGAAAAGAGTAAGTAGTTGGAAGAGATGATGTTGTATATGTGATGAGGGTTTTGAGATGATTATGTGATTTGTGTTTGATGTGTGTTTTGGTTTGATTTGATGTTTTTGTAAGTTTAAGGTGGGTTTTGAGTATGTGTTGCTAAAATTGTTTGAAGAGGATGTTGGTGTATAGAAGTGTGTTGTAACACCCCGATACTCCATATAAGTACTATACATATACCTGGTATACGTACAGTAAGTATATAAAGTATAAGGATGTCGTTTTTCGTTACAATTTAAAAACCTTTAACATATTTCAAACCACAATAAATTAATTTAAAGAACATTTACAAATTTGATATACTTTTAATGATCTTATAAATATACCATAATCTTATCTTTCTCAAAACATCATTTATACAAATGAATACATTTTTGATAGAATACATCATAATTAAATTATACATGTATGCATCACCCTCTAGTTGGTCTCGATAAACTCTTACTCTTCTCGTGGCATAACGAAAGACTTCATATCTTCCACCTGGTCACCTGCGCGATCATATAACCGCGCTAAGCCCGAGAGCTTAGTAGTACAAATATAAAATATACACATACATTATAAAAATACTAACATATAATGATATATCAATTCCATGTAACCTTAGCTTCTATCATATCCTTTCTTTTAGATTATAACTTTCATATATTTCAACTAAATCATATTTCATAAACACACATTCCATAACATACTTCATAATCAACATATCAATACATACACATTAAATATCATACTTCATAACATTGTTCAATTCACAATTCACCAATCATAAGTCACATTGTCAGCAAAGTCAATCATAAATCTCATTATTCATTTAATTCAACATTTGTATATCACATGGACAACAAAGACAGACTCGGGCCCAACAAACACTAATATGCCATTCAACTTTCAGAGTTAATGCTTTGGTTTAATTATCACATTATCATTATCATTGACCCAACTAGGCTTCAAGGATTTAGATTCAACCAAGCTTCAAGGGGAGTAAAACATGTTAAACTTCAACCCAACTTGGCTTCAAGAACCAATCCAACCTAGCTTCAAGGGTTGTAACATCTCAATTAGGCTTCAAGGATCATATCCAACCTAACTTCAAGAGATTGTTACTATTATTAGGCATGCCACCAACAACAAAACTCTGAAAATGAATAACATATTAGACACACAATTCATTTATCAATTCCATTATCACTTCTCATCATCATCTAGGCAAATATGCCTTGTTTCTTTCAATTGAATCATCATAGCCAATCACAATAGCATCATATCACCTTTAAATCATCATAGCCAATCACAATGGCATCATATCACATTTAAATCATCATAGCCAATCACAATGGCATCATATCACATTTAAATCATCATAGCCAATCACAATGGCATCATATCACATTTAAATCATCATAGCCAATCACAATGGCATCATATCACATTTAAATCATCATAGCCAATCACAATGGCATCATATCACATTTAAATCATCATAGCCAATCACAATGGCATCATATCACATTTCAATCCACATTATAGCAATTCTTCTTTTACATACATAATCATTTACCTCATCATATCCTTTACATGTCATATTCCATCATTTATATATACCACATTAATTACATTAACTAGGCAAACATGTCATTATTCAATCATATCATTTAGACATGCTTCAATCATATTATTCACATAATTATAAATTGTATTGTACATACCTTTTTGGATGATCCTCATCTCTTTCACTCTTCAAAGTTACTCCCACCAAGCTATCTATAATCAATTACTTAATCCTCTTCTTCACATTTTACATATAGCATCATTGATGTAACATTACAAAGTACATTATTCATATAACAAATTGCCATTCACAAGATTCACAATGCATAATACATAGCTCGGTTCATATAGTATCATATGTATTATCAATTCCATATCATCTCACATTTCATTATTCAACAATGATGTTAGACAAATGATATCTATTTAACATGTATTTGAGAATCTTGTTGTAGAATTAGATTGCTTCCAATAAGGTGAACAGAACCTTTCTAGCGGTCGCGCCTCACCTGAGTACGACCGCCCCATACCATTACACAATGAAACCTTATTACAGTAGGTTTCGCGGCCAGAAGCCCGACCTAAGTCGCGACCGCACATGAATAATAGCGACCGCACATGAATAATAGCGACCGCTCCAAATTACGTATCTCTAATGCATAAACCCTAAAATAGCCAAAACTCTTTCAATTGCATTCAAACACATTATACACAACATAATCTCATCAAAATGGACATAATCAATATTATTAATACTTATTCATCACAATATTCATATTAACACTATATCAATTATATATTCAATCACTTACCACATCAAATCCTAAAACCAACATCAATCTTCTTCTTTCAAAAACAACTTCCACTTAATTTGCCATTTTCAAACAAAACCACCACCAATTTAACCCTTATTTATTCACAATCACTTTCACTACTTATAAACACATCTCAAACATTCTAAATCATGATATTAACCAATCACAACTTATCTCAAACACCCCTTCAAAAATTAACAAGGGAAAACAAGAGAGTACTTACTTAATTTGATGAAATTCCACAAATCTTCAACCAAAACCTTTGATTTTTCCTTCAATTTGCTTCAAGAATCAAGAACACCTCTCTTGTCTCTTTGTTTCTCTTTTTCTATGAAGAAGCCGGCCACACATGAAGAGAAGAGGAAAAGATGAAGAAGCAAAGTCAAACTTTCCTTTTAATCTCCACCACAAGTTTTCCAAAAGAAAATTACCAAAACACCCTTTAACCATTTAACTAAACCTTTGTCTCTTATATGCCCATTCATGTAATTTCACACTCAACCAAAAATATCTTCTTCCACTTAACCATCACTTTGACTCTTCATTTGACCAATTTATATGTTATATATATCATCATATACACAACATATACATTTGTCTCTAAACCCTAAATTTCCCCAAAACACATATACACAAGCATTCACTTTCCAATTTCTTTTCTCTTGCCAATTAACACATACATTCTAACCCATTAACCAACAACAACAACAACAACAACAACAACATTCAAAACTTCTAGGGCATATGTGGGGATATTACATGTGTTGTTGAGTGTTTGGTTGTTTTGATCGGAGTCTTGATTTGTGGCCGGACACGCCCATGAGCACGTTCAGGGTTTTTAGGCGTGTCAATTGTGTTGGAGGCAGTAGGTTTGACACGACCAGTAACACGCCCGTGTTATTGAGCGTGTCATAGCTACTGTAAGATTTGAGAATTTACACGCCCAAGAACACGCCCATGTTGTTGAGCGTGTAAATGCTTTTGTGTTGTGGAGTTAGGGCACGGTCATGGACACGCTCGTGTGGGTGAGCGTGTCAGGGTTAGGGTTTGCCCTAATTAATTCCTAATTAGATTATCTCTTGTGTATCTCTAAGCAAGTATATACTATTACTTTTGATTTAGGTTTTGAAGATAGTGATTGATCTTTGATTTAAGAAGTAGAAGGATCTTGAACAAGGAATTGTTAAGAGTGGTGTGATTTGCTTTTGAGGTAAGTACAAAACCTATATGATTGTATGTAAGTACAAATGTGGCATTATTACATTGTTAATTTATATGAGTAATGTGTGTTGTTATGTTTATATCAATGATGATATATATATATGAATAATGTGAATGACATGATGATGCAAATGATTGTGTATATGAAAGATTTAAATGTTATGATGTGAATTGAGATGAAATGGAATATAAAGCCATTGTGATTGGCTATGTTAATTCATTTGAGAATGAAATTGATAACAAATTAATGAATGAGTTGTGTGGCTAATGTGTTATTCTATTTTCAGAGTTTGTTGTTGGTGGCATGCCTAATGATAGTAACAATCTCTTGAAGTTAGGTTGGGCTTGATCCTTGAAGCCAAGTTGGGTTGAAGTTTAACATGTTTTACTCCCCTTGAAGCTTGGTTGGGTCTAGTCCTTGAAGCCTAATTGAGATGTTACAACCCTTGAAGCTAGGTTGGGTTTGGTTCTTGAAGCCAAGTTGGGTTGAGACTTAGCATGCTTTGTTTCCCTTGAAGCTTGGTTGAACCTAATCCTTGAAGCCTAGTTAGGTATATGTGATAATGATAAATGTGATAAAACCAAAGCATTAACTCTGAAAATTGAATGGCATATTAGTGTGTTTTGGGCCCATGCTTGTCTTTGTTTATATGTGATTCATTGATGGCAAAATAATTAAATAATGAAATTCATGAAAGGACTTTGAGATGTGATATGCTTATATGATTATGCTTTGTGAAAGGCAAAGGTTTGATGTTAGCTTTTCACTTATGATATTGATATTAATGGAATGTGTGACATTGCATAGCATACAAGCATAATGTTAGCATGTTTTGTACTACTAAGCCCTTGGCTTAGCGCGATAGTGTTGATCGCGCAGGTGATAGAGTTGATAGAGTTGAACCCGAGAGCTCATCGAGGCCGAGTGAGAGTAGACATTGAAGAGTTGATTTTGGGACTTAAAGATCAGAGAAGATTTGCCAATCATGTATAACTTCTTTATATTTTATAAAGTATTGTTTATAATGTGAATATATGTACATTTGTAAATATAAATATTTAAATGTTTTCCTATATGTAAATAGTTGATAAATTCCGCTGCGTAATAAGTATATATATATATCTACTTTATTTTATATTACAAATTAATCACTTATTTTCTATAATGTATAATGAGAAAGATTATAGTATCATTGGAAATGTTTTTGAATGTTAAGAAAAATTCGTAGCATTCCTATATTCGATGCATGTATACTACATTGTGGTGTATGTAGTGTGTATGTATTGGATGTGGGGGTGTTACAAAAAAGGTACCTTTTTAATGTAACACCCCGGAGATCCATGAGACCCAACACCTTGGAGATCTATGGGTCCCACCCCACGCACCAACCATGTCAGCCCCAGGCACAGAGCATGTCACAATCCGCTTCCCCTCACAGTTTCACTACAGGAATTTATTTATTTGGCCCAATTAAGGGTCGCCTCCCCCATTTCAATCCCAAGACCTCCCTCTAGAGAGTCTTCCTTGATGAAGGTGATGGTGGCCGGCTAACCAAAAGAAAGAGGGAGAAGATGATAGAAAATGATTATCATAAGTCAACACAAGCCAACCCTCTTAACCACAAAATCCTCTTTTAATATCCACCAAGCAAAATGCATTATTATAATAATATAATTAATCAAAATATCATCTTCCACTTATATTAATTCCATTTTAAAATAATTAATTAACTCATTTGACTATCTCACTTGTTGACTTGTATATGTTGTATATATCTCTATATATACAACATATACACACTCCTTCTTTTCCTCTCTCACCACTTAATATCATATAATTCCATTTCAACAAAAAACATTCAAATATTTTAGGGTATAGTTTGGGATATTACAATTCTCCCCCTCTACAAATAAATTTCATCCTCGAAATTACCTGATCTCAAGTCTGGAATAATTGAGGATACTGGTCTCGCATCACTTGCTCACGCTCCCAAGTCGCCTTTTCCTTAGCATGATTCTTCCAAAGAACCTTCATAAGTGGCACTTTCTTATTTCTCAATTCTTTCAATTCATGTGCCAATATAGCCACAGGTTCTTCTTCAAAAGTCAGATCCGGACTCACCTCAATATTTTCAACTGACAGAATGTGAGATGGGTTTGATTTGTACCTCCGTAGCATAGAAACATGGAAGACATTATGAATTCGATCCAATTCAGGCGGCAAAGCAAGTCGATAAGCAACTGATCCAACTCTATCCAGTACCTCATAAGGTCCAATGAAACATGGACTTCACTTCCCTTTGAGGCCAAATCTCAAAATCTTCTTCCAAGGAGACACTTTCAAAAATAATTTATCTCCTAAATTAAACTCTAAGTCTCTCCTCTTCAAATCTGAATATGATTTCTGCCGATTTGAGGCTGCATTCAAATGATCCCGAATTATCTCCACTTTCTCTTCTGTTTCTTTAATTAAATCGGGACCAACCAACTTTCCTTCTCCAACTTCATTCCAACATAGAGGCGTCTTGCATCTTCTACCATACAATGCCTCATAAGGTGCCATTCCAATACTAAATTGATGACTGTTGTTGTAAGCAAATTCAATTAATGGTAAGAACTGGTCCCAACTTCTCGAGAAATCAATGACACAGCTTCTCAACATATCCTCTAAAATCTGTATCACCCTCTCTATCTGCCCATCTATCTGTGGATGGAAAGCAGTGCTAAAATGCAACCAAGAACCCAAAGCACCATACAAACTCTTCCAAAATCTTGAAGTAAACTGGGGATCTCGAACAGATACCAAAGAAATTGGGGCTCCATGCAATCTCACTATCTCACTGATGTACAGCTCAGCCAATTTCTCTAGAGAATAGTCCATCCAAACTGGAAGGAAATGAGCTGTCTTTGTCAATCGATCAACAATCACCCAGATGGCATCATGCCTCCTCTGAGTCAATGGCAAACCAGTCACAAAATCCATTGTAACTCACTCCCATTTCCATTCTGGCAATGATAAAGGTTGGAGCAACCCTGTTGAAACTTGGTGCTCGGCCTTCACTCTCTGACAAGTGAGATATTTGGATACAAACTCTGCTATGTCCCTCTTCATACCTGACCACCAATAATGTTGCCTCAAATTATGATACATCTTGGTACTCCCAGAGTGCATAACGAAAGCCGACTGATGTGCTTCCTCCAAAATAATCTTTTTCAATCTTGCATCATCAGGAACACATAATTTATTTTTGAACCAAAGACTACCATCACTTCTCACATGAAAATCTCGGCTCTCCCCCTTTTGGCAATCTGATACAACTTTCTGAATTCTCTCATCTGCCAACTGAACCTCTATAATTTGATCTAACAAGATTGGCCTCAACTACAACTGAGCCAATAAAGCATCATCATCACATGACTCAAAACTAGCATGCAACGCTCTCATCTCAACAAGCAACGAGAGCGAATAAGCAGTCAAACCTGCTAAAGACTTTCGACTTAATGCATCAACAACTACATTTGCCTTACCAGGATGATATTCAATCAAATAGTTGTAGTCTTTAATCAACTCTAACCATCGTCTCTGTTGAAGATTCAGCTCCCTTTGGACACCCAAGAATTTCAAACTTTTGTGATTCGTATAGATGAAACACTTCTCCCCATAAAGATAATGTCGCCAAATCTTCAAAGCAAAAACTATGGCTGCCAACTCCAAATCATGCGCCAGATAATTAAGCTCATGCGGCTTCAACTGCCGAGAAGCATAAGCTATGACTCTACCCTTCTGCATTAAAACACAACCTAAACCATTATGTGAAGCATCACTGTAAATCACATATGGTTTACCTTCCACAAGCAAGGTAAGAACAGGAGCTTGAGTCAACATCTATTTCAACTACTCAAAGCTTGCTTGACACTGCTTTGACCATACGTATCTAACTCCCTTTCGAAGAATCTGGTGAGTGGAGTAGCTATCAAAGAAAAACCCTTCACAAACTGTCAATAATAGCCTGCCAAACCCAAAAAACTTCTAACCTCAGTCACAGTCTTCAGTGGAATCCAATTCAAAATAGCTTTAACTTTACTCGAATCAACTCTAATACCATCTACTGAAACCATATGACCAAGAAAATTCACTTGATAAGGCCAAAACTCACACTTAGACAGCTTAGCATACAACTGCTTCTCTCTTAAGGTCTGTAATACAATCCGCAGATGCTTGTCATGCTCCTCCTTATTATGCGAATACACCAAGATATCATTAATAAAGACCACCACAAACTAATCTAGATATGGTCTAAACACCCTATTCATTAGATCCATAAAAACTGCTAGTGCATTCGTTAATCCAAAAGGCATCGCCAAGAACTCATAATGCCATACCTTGTGCGGAAAGCTGTCTTAGATACATCTTCGGCTCTAACCCTTAACTGATGGTATCCTGATATCAGATCAAGCTTAGAGAATACTGCTGCTTCCTTTAACTGATCAAAGAGATCATCTATCCAAGGCAAAGGATACTTATTCTTGATAGTCACCTTATTTAACTTTTTATAATCGATGCACAATCTCAAAGTACCATCCTTCTTCTTTACAAACAAAATAGGCACTCCCCATGGAGACACACTAGGGAGAATGAACCCTTTATCCAACAACTCTTGCAACTGTACTTTCAACTCTCTCAACTCAGCAGGTGCTATTCAATAAGGAGTAATAGAAATGGGAGTGGTACCAGGCAACAAATCGATACCAAACTCAACCTCTCTCTCAGGGGGTATCCCTAGCAACTCCTCAAGAAACACATTTGGGAATTCAGCAACTGTGGGTATACTATCAAGCTTAGAACCCACTACCCTGGTATCTACCACATGAGCAAGATAAGCCTCACATCCCTTTTGAATCAACCTCCTAGCTGCAACAGCTGAAACAAACATGGATGCAAGTTGTATCTGCTCACTAGATACCATAATACTTCTACCATCACCGGTTCTCAAAGTAACACATTTATTTTGACAGTCTACCACAACCCCATGCTTAGACAACCAATCCATGCCTAAGATCAAATCATATTCTTTCAAAGGCATTTCAATCAAATCACCCAAAAACTCCTCATCTTGCACCACAACTGAACTATCTCGGTGCACCTTGCTAACTACCACACTATGCCCTAAAGGATTTGTCACAAAGACATCAAATCTTAGGGACTCAATATGCAATTTAGACACAGGCAAGATGGATGCACTTATATATGAATGTGTAGACCCTGGATCAATTAGAGCAAGAACTGAAATGCCAAATAAAGAAAATGTACCCGCAATGACAGCTGAAGCATCCGACTGCCTCTGCATCACATACACTCGCTGAGATGGCCTAGCCTCATTGGGTCTACTACCTTCGGATGTAGAGCCTCCTCTCTGACTAATCCCAGGTCAACCACCTCTAGTAAAACCTCTGCCCCCTCGACCTCCTCTGCTGACACTGGGTCGAGAAGCTGCAGTATCAGTCTGTCTATCTTCCGATAGCTCAGGGCAATCTTTGATGAAATGGTCAGGTGACCCACATCTAAAACACACTCCTAGTCCACCTGTCTTCCAACAAGCACCCCCATGTGCCCTACCACAATGGATACATGTAGGTGGAATAGACCTCTGAGCCACTGGAGTCAGAGCACTAGCTACAGAAATTGTAGGTCTCGGTCTTTGCCTCTGATGCTGAACTAACCTACCAGACTGCCTATGGCTCCTACTGACTCTCGAAAAATAGTTTCCTCTACCTCTCTTCATAGATGAAGACCTTGCCTCAAACAAGGGTCTCCTTACTCTAGTCTCCTCCTCAGTAGTAGCTGTTGCAATACCCTGTGCTCTCTCAACACTTCTGGCAGCTGCAACCAACTGAGAAAAATCTTGGTATCGAGAACCAACAACAATACACATAATAGAGGGCCTCAACCCCTCCTCAAATCTCCTACACCAGTCTATATCATCTAAAATAATCCCATCGGCATAATGACTCAATCGGATAAACTCAATCTCATACTCTGTCACCGTCTGGTTATCCTATCTTAGATTCAAAAACCCCATCTTCTTAGCATCCTTATACTCTCTCGGAGTATACTTCTGCTCAAACTCTCGCAGAAAATCACCATAAGACAAAGTCAGTGGATCATCCATCGCATGTGGAATCGTCTTCCATCAATCATATGCATCTCTCTGAAGAAGGGATCTAGCATAATCAAACTTTTCTTTCGAAGTAGCTTGCAGTTGAATGAATACCCTCTGAACTCTATCCAACCACTGCTCAGCTACTGCAGGATCTGTAGTACCAAAGAAGTCCTCAGCTCTAAACTTCCTCAATTTATCATACTGCCTCACTGGTACTTGCGGCTATGGTTACGGTGGCGGCTGCTGCACTGGAGTCTACCTCAACAATTCTACCATATGCCGTAACCAAACTGGAAGAATCTCATCAGCAGCTGGTCTCTTTGGCACAGGAACAGGTGCCTCACCAGCTCTCTCAACCCTAGCTCCATCTCTACACTCTTTAGGAGCTACACTCTCAGCACTATCTTCTATGGACTGACGTGACTGAGATGCCATCACTACCTATATCCGCAAACACAACAGAAATTACCCCATCAAAGATCAGAAACTGCCAGTGCCAATGCATGTATCTTATTTAAAGACCATATTTTAAAAATCTAAATTTTTCTTTTTCTTACAATTCACCTATGTTGAGAACCTCAAACCTAGGCTCTGATACTAAAACAATTGTAACACCCCTATACCCCATACATGTATACCACATACACCTACATATGTAATATACGTATACCGGATACAAGAATGTCACAGTCTATTTTAAACAAACCAATCATTCAATTTAAACAATATGAGAACACTTAAAACATTTAACTTATATTATAGAACATAATAGATAAAATATTTATTTATTAATCAGCGGAATATACATATATATACAACAAAAATAATATTTATAAAAATATAGAGTTTATACATGCTTGGCAGTTCATCTCTGATCTTGAAGTCCAATAATCAACACTTCACAAGGATCACAAGCTTAGACTCGACTTGGTCTAGCTGAACTCTCCAATTCAACCTGATCTACCCTGTCACCTGCGCGATGAACCACAATCACGCTAAGCTATAGGCTTAGTGGTACAAACCACAATAATAATATGTTTCAAATTTAATGCCAATGTCAAACTTTCAAACATTATAAACAATACACAAGGATATCATATTTCATAACATTACATTACATTATATTATTCAATTGTTTCATCATTCATGATTCACATTTAAGCAAAGACAAGCATGGGCCCAAAAGAAACTAATATGCCATTCAAATTCCAGAGTTACTATTTTGGTCCAATAATCACATTTATCAAGCCCGTAGGCGATTCATTATCACAATGAGAAACATCTCATATGTAACATCCCAATTAGGCTTTAAGGACTAGGACCAACCAAGCTTCAAGGGGAGCATAGCATCAACCCAACTTGGCTTCAAGGACCAAACCTAACCCATCTTCAAGGGAGTGTTACTTTTAGGCATGCCACCAACAACAAAACTCTAAAAATTGAATAACATACTAGGCACACAATTCTTTCATTATTTCATTATCAAATCCATTCTCATTTTCTCATGATCATCTAGGCACAATGCCCCAAATATTTCATTTACATCATTATAGCCATCACCAATTGCTTCACATATCATCATTAGGATATACATATCAAATTACATATTCATACATTTTGAATCCTCAAAATATATTTCACATAGTTTACATAATGCAAATCATAACACCATTCTCATACATCAACAATATAATAGGCAACTTAACACATTTTCCAACCAAATGTGTTAAGTCCCAAAGTCATGTAAATGTATGCAACATGTAAGGTTTGTACTTACCTCAAGAGCAACTCACACCAATCTAACAACCTCCTCTTCCAAGAATCCTTCAACACTTGGATTAGGGCAACTCAATCACTTCAAAACCTAATCCAAAGGTGATTATACATACTCGCGTGTCCCTGGTCGTGCCCTAAATCCACAACACAAAAGTTTTGACACGCTTAGTGACATGGGCGTGTCACTGCACGTGTCAATTATCCTCCAACACAGAAGCTATGACACGCTCAGTGACATGGGTGTGTCACTAGACGTGTCAATCCACCAACAACACAGTAGCTATGACACGCTTAGTGACATGGGCGTGTCACTGGACGTGTCAATACTACAACACAGAAGTTGTGACACGCTCAGTGACATGGGCATGTCACTACTCGTGTCACCCATACTGAAAATAGAACCATTGACATGCCCAAAGACTTGGCCGTGCTCATGGGCATGTCAGGCCAAAAACCCTGATTTCGACACTAACAATACCACATCCAACAAACATCTTACTTAACCCTTTCTCCACTCCAAAAAATCTTACCCAAAACCATCAATAAACCATAATAAACTTGCATAAACACCAAAACAACTCAATACATACATCAAACACAAATCACAACCATAATCACAACTCAACCCATACACAATCCACAACACTTGCTTTACATCACCAAACTTAACCTTTCCTTCAAACCAACCCCAAAAATCAAAGTCAATTAGACAACACACTCTCAAAAACATCAAAATTTACCAAACACGCCTCAACAACAACCATTCACCAAACTCAAATACACAAACTCCAAAAGAAAACAAAGGAACAAGTTGGAAACTTACCAAAAGTGAAGAAAATCCTTAGAATTCCAACTTGATCACTTGAAACACCCTTTAATCTTGAGTTAGAAATCACAAAACCTCTCTTCCTTGATGAAGGTGATGGTGGCTGACTAACCAAAAGAAAGAGGAAGAAGATGATAGAAAATGATTATCACAAGTCAACACAAAGCCAACCCTCTTAACCACAAAATCCTCTTTTAATATCCACCAAGCAAAATACATTATTATAATAATATAATTAATCAAAATATCATCTTCCACTTATATTAATTCCATTTTAAAATAATTAATTAACTCATTTGACCATCTCACTTGTTGACTTGTATATGTTCTATATATCTCTATATATACAACATATACACACTCCTTGTTTTCCTCTCTCACCACTTAATATCATATAATTCCATTTCAACAATAAACATTCAAAATTTTAGGGTATAGTTTGGGATATTACAAGGTGACTCTTAATTGGGCTAAATAAATAAATTACTGCCCTGGAACCATGAGGGGAAGCAGATTGTGACATGCTCGTTTAGGTAGCGACTCTGATTCTTCGGGTTTAGGCCAGTGTTCTCTAGGGCCCAAAGCCTAACAGTGCCGAAGTCGCAAGAACCTTTCCACTGGGATTGGGGGTGAAAATCCTCGTTCAGAAATATCTTAAATTCTAACATTTGAATTAAACATTAACGTCTCCAGTAGTCTAATACTATTTACATATTATAACAAACCTTGTAAAATCAACATTTCTTAATTACAAATATAAATGTAAATATATCACTTTATTAGAATTTACAGTCAAACACTAAGGCTCAACCCTTCCAACTTTAAATACATATATTTTGTCCTAGTTAATAAATTTGTATAATGTTCTCATAAACCAATGATAATAACAAAATACAGAATATAACTATAGAATAATTCACAATTACATCATATGTATAAATCATCATCTGTATTGTGGATATTTCTTGATATCTTGACTCTTTAATCTTTAACTCTCTTTGATTCATTGTACCTATGTGTCAGAAATATTCTAACACGCTAAGCTTGCAGCTTAATGGTGCTTGTATATATATATTTTGCTACATATTGTTTTATAAAACAATTTCAGAATATAGTAATGAATCATGCTACCATGAAATCATTATAGTAAATCAAACATCTCCATTAACAATATAATTCCATATTTGAATATATACAAATAACAATTTAACTTTATAAATACATTTAATACCACATTATATTTTTAGCATTACAATTATTATCTTTTAATCTATTTTATCACTTATGCTTTGCTAGTTATCTTTTAACATTGTTTATGCCACATTCTTTGTATTTTTAATAAATCTCACTTATCAGTATAATTTATGGAACATTTCCACTCAATTTAATATTTTTATTCTTTGATTAAGTATAATATTCACTATACTTTAATTCTCATTATCACTATATGTACTCATAATCAATTTAACACTTGTAAAACTGTCAGTCAATTCAATATTCGAAATACTGTCAATCAGTGTAACACATTAATCAATAACATTTTATTTAAATATCTATATGACATTTGATACAACCAATCCTTAGTAAAGCTTTAGTAAGTTTCACTTTTCAACACAAGTTATTAAATACATTCAATATTTCCCTATCTTTTATTCTTTTAAAAAATTATATATGTTCATATAATTTTGCCCTCATTTACTGAATTTTTAACATTAATGGCAAGTAAAGGTCCACTGATGGCACGAATGCCCACTGTCACTGATGGCATAAGAGTTTCCATTGAAGGCATAGAGTGCCCACTATCACTGTGGACATCCACCCTCTAGCTAGCCATTCAATCCAGAAACTAGATTTAATTTTAGCATAGTTCGAGCAATTCATTTTAATCTCATTGTCTAATTATTATTATTATTATTATTATTATTATTATTATTATTATTATTATTATTATTATGTCGCTTAGTTAAAAACAATAATGATTCTTTTAAAGAACTCTCTTTCTTTCACTTTTATTCTTTTATCATTCAAATACCTTCACTTTAACTGTACATGTAAGGATATAATTCTTAAATTAAATTCAAACACACTTCATTTAGAAAATATTCATCAAATTTATTATAAATAATCATTTAAATTTCAAACTTGATAATCTTATATATTTCTATAAAATTTATGTTGTGATGGTAAGTTGATGGATAATTACATTAATAGATGGAAGTAAAGCATTTTGAAGCTTAAAAATAGTGGAAACATAAGAAAAATGTAACACCCTTATATTTTATACATGTATAATTTATAGATCCAGTATATGTAAAATACGTATATAGAATATAAAAATGCCACAGTACGATCTTTCCAAAATTTTCGCAATTTCATGATAACCATTTAAAACACTTAAAATGTATTTTAATAAATAAATAGGCATTCAACCCTGCCACTGACTTTCAACTCAAGGTGTCTATAACTACATTTTCCTTACTAGGATGGTAATCAATCAAACAGTCATAATCCTTTATCAATTCTAACCACCGTCCTTGTTAAAGATTCAATTCTTTTAGGACACCAAAATACTTCAAACTCTTATGATCAGTGTAAATAAAACATTTCTCTCCATATAAATGGCATCTCCAAATCGTCAATGCAAATACAATGGCTGCCAACTCCAAATCATGAGTCAGATAGTTTAATTCATGAGGCTTCAACTATCTAAAAGCATATGCAATAACTCTACCTTCCTACATCAACACACAACCCAAACCACTATGCGATGCATCATTATATATCACATATGGTTTTCCTTCTACAAATAGAGTAAGAACTGTAGCTTAAGTTGACATATCTTTCAACTGTTCAAAACTTGCCAACATCAATCAGTCCACAAAAATTTCACATCTTTCTGAAGTGGTTGGGCGATTGGCACAACTATCATAGAAAATCCCTTCACAAACCAATGGTAATAACTAGCCAATCCTAGAAAACTTCTAATCTTAGTTACATTCTTTGGTAGACTCCAATTTAAGATTACTTCAATGGATCAACTTTTATACGCTTTGTTGAAACAACATTCCCG
The DNA here is from genome assembly GCA_947685225.1 of Garcia nutans. Classification (NCBI taxonomy): domain Eukaryota; kingdom Viridiplantae; phylum Streptophyta; class Magnoliopsida; order Malpighiales; family Euphorbiaceae; genus Garcia; species Garcia nutans. Next base: position 3,792,472 of record CANTUV010000003.1, on the reverse strand, counting down.
AGGCAAGTTACTTAATCCAACCAGAATTCACACTTGGACAACTTGGCATGCAACTATCCCTTAAGGTCTACAACACAATCTGTAAATGTCTATCATGCTCTTCCCTACTATGTGAGCATACCAATATATCATCAATGAATACCACCACAAACTGATCCAAGTAAGGTCTGAACACCTGATTCATCAAATCCATGAATGCAGCCGGTGCATTCATTAGCCCAAAAGGCATTACCAAGAACTCATAATGGCCATATCTCGTGTGGAATGCAATCTTAGGTACATCTACATCTCTAACTCTCAATTGATGATACACCAATCACAAATCAATCATGGAAAACACTGCATCCCCCTTTAACTAATCAAAGAGATCATCAATGCGAGGCAATGGGTATTTATTCTTGATGGTCACTTTATTCAACTGTCGACAATCAATGCACAATGTCAAAGTGCCATCCTTCTTCTTTTTAAACAATACTGGTGCTCCCACGGTGATACACTAGGTGAATAAAACCCTTTATTGAGCAGTTTCTGCACTATACCTTTAACTCCTTTAATTCAATAGATGTCATCCGATAAGGAGTGATAGAGATGGGAGTGGCACCTGACATCAAATTGATACCAAACTCCACCTCTCTCTCTCTGGTGTTAATCCTGGAAAATCATCAGGGAACACATCAGGAAACTCTGCTGTAGTAGGTATATTGTCCAGCTGAGACCCCACTACCCTAGTATCTATATCATAAGCCAAATATTCCTCACACCCCTTCCAAATCATCCTCTTGGCTGATATAGCTGAAACAAATAATGATGCGAGGTGTCTCTGCTGACCAGATACCACAATGTCTTTCCCATCACATATTTTCAGAGTAACATATTTTTGCTAACAGTCTACCATAGCCCCATATCTAGATAACCAATCCATACCCAAAATCACATCATACTCCCTAAAAGGCATCTTAATCAAATCACCGAGAAACTCCTCATCATGTATAACAACTGGACTATCTTATTGTACCCTAATAACTACCACACTATGCCCTAAAGGATTGGTCACTAGCACATCAAACCCTAATGACTCAGAATGCATATCACACACAGGTAGGATAGATGCACTAATGTATGAATACATCGATTTAGGATCAATCAATGCATACATAAAAATACCGAGTGAAAAGAGTATACCAGCTACAACATCAAAAGCACTCGGCTGCTGCTGCATCATATATACTCTCTGCAATGACCCTGCTTGCTCTGATCTACTAATCCACACTATAGAACCCTCTCTCTGACTGGATCCCCCTCTTTGACTTGATCCAAATCTACCACCCCTAAAACCTCTGCCACCTCGACCCACTCTATCACTGGGTCTAGAAACTGTTATCTCAGTCTATCTATCTACTGGTGGCTCTTGAGAATCTATGATAAAATGATCATGGGACCCATATCTAAAATAACTAGCTGATGATGGACTAGTACCCAAACAAACACCCATGTGAATTCGACTACACTGGTACAAGTGGGTGGAAGAGATCTCTGTATAACTGAGGGTCGGAGTGCTAGCCATCAAAACAGCAGGTCCCTATCTCTACCTTTGCTGCTGAAACCCCCTACCAAATTGCCCCTGGCCTCTATCAGACCTCTAGAAATACTCCCTCGGCCCCTCTTAGATGATGATGACCCTGCCTTTGACTGAGGTCTCCTGTCTCTACTCTGTACTCTGGCTGCAGCTGTAATCCCCTGAGCCTTTTCCACATTTCTAGCAGTAGATACCAATCGAGAGAAATCCTCATATTGACTTCCAGACACCTGGCACATAATTGATGGCCTCATACCCTCCTCAAACCTCTGGCACCTATCAATCTCATCTATCACAATCCCTCCTATGTACTTGCTCTCATAATCTATCACTGTCTTTAATTATTGCTTCAAACTCAAAAACTCATTCTTCTTGGCATCTTTATATTCCCGAGGGGTATATTTTTTCTTGAATTCTTGCAAGAAATCATCATATGTCAGCACTGGAGGATTAGCCATTCCATGGAAAATTGTCTTCCACCACTCATAAGCATCCCCCTGTAGAAGAGACTTGGCGTAATCAAACTTCTCTTTCACACTAGCCTACAATTGAATAAACACTGTCTGAACTATATCCATCCATTAGTCTGCTACAATTGGATTAGTAGTGCTAAAGAAATCTGTAGCTCCGTGCTTCCTTAACTTATCATATTTTTTAATCGACAACTCCTGCTATGGCTGTGGCTATGGCCGTGGTTGTTGTATCAAAGCCTGTCATAACAGTTCCACCATATGTTATACCTAACCAGGTAGAACCTCCTTAATCGCTGGTCTAATTGGCACAAATGCCACCCCATCAATCTCAGTATTGGCTCCTATAACACTCTCGTCAGGAGCAGCATTCTCTGTACTCCCCTCCCTATACTGATGCATCCGAGAGGCCATGTCTGCCAATATCTATAAACACAGAAAGCATTGCCACATCAAATACCAGTTCAAGTACCAGTGCAAATGCATATATGACACTTTAAAATCACATTTAAAATCCCATTTTTCTCTCTTTAAAAACCCATCTAGGTCGAGAACCTCAAACCTAGGCTCTGATATCAAAATAAATGTAACACCCTTACATCTTATATATGTATAATATATACACACGGTATATGTAAAATACATATATAAAATATAAAAATGTCACAGTATAATCTTTCTAAAAGTTTTCATAATTTCATGATAAGCAATTAAAACACTTAAAATATGTTTTAATAAATAAATAAAAGTAGTCATTAGTGATTTGAAAAGTAAAAATATATATTAAAAAGAAATTCTTTAGGAAAAATTTGCTAGTATTTTATCTGTATTTTGGCTAATCTCATATTTCAAATATCACAAACAACAATTAAAATACACTCCTAATTATTTATTCAATGCATACATTTCTCCAAAATAGCCCAATGACTCAATCTACCAACATTTCACCAAAAACACATCCATATATATATTTATAAGTCCCATTTTTTTCAACATTTTACACAAAAGAAAAACCTTATAATTTACACCACATATATGGTTATATATATAATGTACATACTCAAATGTATTATAAAAAATTTAAAGTGTATACATGATATGCAAGTGGCATTGATCCGCGGCAGCTCAAAGATCTTCACACATAATAAACTATAACCTAGACCTGGGGTGGTCTAGTACCACTTTTTCGGATCTCCCAGATCTACCCTATCACCTGCGCGATGAATTTCACTCATGCTAAGCATTTCATCTAATAGTACATACTTTGATATAACATAAGTTACATTTCATCTGCAATGCCACAAATGCACTATACGACAAATGTCAAACAACATATAAACATTGTTATCAACATATAAATTATCCACATTCATTAGGCCCAAAAATCCTTATAACGTGGTCTAGTTCCAGAAATATTATCTTGAGTTATTTCATTCATCTATGACACTAACGTATCTCACCTGAAGGCGTAATGAGTCTATGACACTAGCGTGTCTCACTCTAAGGCGTAATAAGTACATGACAAAAGCGTGTCTGACCCGAAGACATAAAAAAATTCAACAACAATAATCTAGAGCTAAACCCTATATAAGGTGACATGCAACATATTTCCTCATATTCCACATTTCTTATTCATTTTCATATTTTAGACTCATAAATCACATCATCGCAACTTTTAAAGTGGCTCACTTTCACATTTTTGTGTACACTTTGTACTTTTTCATTTTACACACACATCGCATTTAGCCATTCTCCAATGACTTATCATGTCATTATCAATGCAAACCAAGCATTGTTACTTCAAACAATGCCAAACACATACATTCACATTAATCAAGTATCACATCACATTCAAATAATGAAATATATTATGCTTAAAATCCATGAAATTAACCACATTCAATATTAAAGTATGCACTAACCTTTTTTAAATGCACTTCAAGCTAAAAGTACTACCTCTCACTACTTGATCCAAATGTTCTTCACCACCAAGTTGATGAAATAACTTCCTACTCAACACCTATTCAAAATGTGAATGTATAACATACATTAGGACTACATTTTAAGGTGTTTAAAGGTTAAAACAAAAATTAAAACATATTCTCTCAATTTTCCCTTTTCTAAGCCTGTGAGCGGGGTTTTTCACCCCTCACTCTCGGTGGAATGGTTCTTGCAACTTTGACACTGTTAGACTCAGGAACTTAGAGACCACGGGCCTAAACCCAGAGAAAATGGAGTCGCCACCCGGAGAGGCTTGGAAAAAGAAAGGAGTGGATGACTGATTCCTAAAGAATTCCTAACCCCCTAATGGGTTTGAAAAGTTGGGTATCATAGGGAAGTTGAGAAATGGCCCAGCACCCCTAGAATGCCTAGTTCATTAGAATTGACCTCCTTTTTAGATCTAAATATTATTGAATTCTTAAATATTATGATATTATCCATACTACATGCAATTATAAAATAAAATATACTTATCCATAAAATAAGGGAAGGGTACATCACAAAAAAAATGGGTACCCATCCTTAGATGAAAACATACCCTTGCAATCTGCAAGTGTTCATACAAATAAATAAAATAGGACACCCACCAATTGGTGAAAATGTGTCCTTTACAATAGTTCTAAAGTCTGTAAAATAAATTAAATAACAAACTAAATAAGACACCCACATAGTGTGGAAACATGCCTTTTACAATCCTTAAAATCCAAATAAAAATTGCAATTCCATTCAACCATTCATAGCAAAATAAATAATCAAAACACATAGTTTAATCATAAAAAAATTAATAAATTAGAGCTTAATAAAAAGAAGCAAAGTAAATCACAAAGAATTATAATCCACACATAAATATTAGCTCCATTGAGGAGGGATCGCATACAGCAGTCTTGCTAGTCGATTAGCGGGTGGAGGTTAAGGGGCAGCGCCCTCGAAAGGTAGACAGTTTACATGATATGATTTTATTGGGAAATTAGGGTTTTTTTTGAAAATAGTGTTAAGGTTTTAATTTTAGAAAAATAGATTTCTTTTTAATATTTTGAAAACTGGGTTTTAGAGTTTTATGATTGAAAACTGTTTTAGGGTTTTTGAGGTTTTAAGAAATAGACTACTGGACTAGGATTTTGGTTATTTGAAAACTGGTTTTAGGGTTTTAAGAAATGGGCTACTGGATGATTATATGAGACATACTGTATGATTATACTCGGTGGAAAATAAAGTTACTGTAATTATATTTGAAAAACCAAGCTACTGTAATCATATTTATAAACTTTGAGCTACTAGATATTTAATTCAAATTAATATTTCATGTGACCGACTATTACTGTTACTGTGATAGGTAGTTTGCTGGATATAAATTAATTGTTGGATTCTGAAACAAAGTTGTTGGACATTGTACAAAAATACAAGAATGAAATAAAACAATTCAATGAATTAATAACGGGTGAGGTACCGTGAATTTAAAATAGATTAAATAAGGGATTGCAAACCTCCGTTGTTGGCTACACTTATTTTTTGTGTTGATCCAAGCTACATATTGCACTAATGGTTAAATCTCGGTTGAACAGAATGAAGACAGTCATTTATCACCTTCTTAGTTTGATGTTTTGTGTCTCTGATTACTTAATTGCTAGGGTTTAATGCTTAGTGTATTAGATTATTGCTCGTTGCTAGGGTTTAATGCTTAGTGTATTTGGTTTCCTTCTTAATCATAATTTTCCTGAGGCATATCAAATTTAAACAATTTGAATTCATGAAAAACAGTGACAATGTCGAACTAAAATTCTTATAATCTGACTTGAAATCAAAATTCATAAACTCCATATCAAATTCATATTCCCCTAATTTGATATGTAGTCCAACAAATTAGTTTCCACGCCAGATTAGGGTCCCATATCGAATTGGGGAAGGCCCAATTTGATATGGGACCTCCCCATATTGAATTGGGCTTCCTAATTCATTTTGGGAGAGTCCCATATCAAATTGGGCCATCCCAATTCAATATCCCATATCGAATTGGCAAGCCCAATTTGGCATGGGTACACCCATGAAGTGCAATTATCCCCCATGTTGAATTAGGGCCGACCAAACCTTCAAAACAAACCTATTTAGGGTTTTAAAGATTGAACCATCCTATATTAGGCCTTAAAAATTGGACCAGTCAAATTAAAAGCTTAAAATAGTTTTAAGCTGTTAAGAATGGACCAATAAGTACTTAGGCCACCTTTAATTAGAACCGAACTAGCTTAGGGCCAAAATCAAGGGTCTATAGTTTTCCTCTTGCTTGAACGATCTTTGATTTATTCAGAGTGAAAAGTAATATGAGTTTGAGCTCATTTTGGGCATAGATGAGTTTTGGATCCTAGGTTGGATTGGATTGGGTTTTGGACTTGGATTGAGTTCTAGACTCGAAAATATTTTGGGTTCTAGACTCAAGTTGGTTTGGGCTCTGGACTAGAATTGTTTTGGATTCTTAACCCGAATCGAGTTCTGGACTTGAAAATGATTTGGGTTTTGGACCTAAGATGCTTGGGTTTTGGACCCAGATTGATTCAGGTTTTGGACCCAGATTGATTCTAGACTCAAAAAATTTTTGGGTTCTGGACCCGAGCTAGTTCTGGTTTTGGACCCTGATTGATTTAAGTTCTGGACCTGGATTGAGTTCTAAACTCAAAAATATTTTGCGTTCTGGACCCGAGCTTATTTGGATTTTAGACTCGAATTAGATTTTGGGTTCTTAACACGATACTGAATTTGGGTTTGGGTACTTGACCCAATACAGGATTAGGGTACTAAACCCAATACAGGATTAGGGTACTCGACCAAAGACTAGATTACAAAACTAGATTAGGGTGCTCGATCCAAAACTGGATTAGGGTGCTCAACCCGAAATTGGATTAGGGTGCTCGACCCAAAACTGGATTAGGGTGCTCAACCCGAAACTGGATTAGGGTGCTCGATCCAAGACTGGATTCTCAACCCAAAACTAGATTAGTGCTCGATCTAAGACTGGTTTTGAATTCTCGACCTGAGACTTAAGCTCTTCTAGCTTGATCATCCTTTTGTTGTTTGAGAATTTTGGCTTTCTTCTATCCAATTGGTTCCATTCTTTAATGGATTGACTTCAGCTCTTCTAGCTGGACTGAGCTTCTGTCATTTGAGAGTTCTTCCTTTTGAAAAAAATTCAACTATTTTGAACTAGCTCTCATATCCTCTCTTTGCCCCCTGTGTGGCAAAATATTGAAAGTGAATTTGAAAATATTTTATACACACATAAAATCAAGAATTGACAAGAGGAAGTTTTGCCTCCTGTGTAGGCTCAAACTAATGATTTTGTTCCCATGCAAGCTTTGATCGATATTTACATTTTATTTAGTTCATTACACAAGTATGCATCTTCATTTATGCAAAGTGACCGGATCTTTCCTAAGGGATGGACCTTCCATGCCCCCTAATTCAATATCTGCTTTTGATTGTTTACTCCACAGGGTGTCTATTGTTCACTTTGACACAGAATAAACAATGCAATGTGATATGCTCATGTATGCATGATATGTATGAATAATACTTACAGTGATTCATTAACTCACGGAATGAGGTAATTGGCTGAAGTGCCTCCATGGATTCCTTCTAGATGCTCGTTCATGTCTTGCATTAAAATGGCAGAAGACTTTACATTTATGGCTTTTAAGATGTTGAAAACATGAGTGATGTGGCTCAAGCAGCATAGAGATACAACTATTTCAAACTATGATTCAACACATCATGTAACACCCTTATACCCTATATATGTATAATACATACATCCAGTATATATAAAATATGCATATATGATATAAAAATATCACAATCTGGTTTAATAAAAAATTTTCACTTTATAATTTAACTTCTCAAATAATTTAAAATATATATATTTAGTAATAAAATATTCTTTACTTATTATAGTTATCAAAATAACATTTTATAAAAAATCTCTAGAAAAAATTTGCTAGAGTTTTATTTGTAATTTGAACATTCTCAAATTTTAACAAAATCACAACCTGCATAAAACATCTCCCAATAATATCACATCACCATTTCATCAATACTTCACAATTTCTCCACATTTTCTCAAAATATTTATAAATATACATACTCATATTAAAACACATTTTAAATTCCATGTTACATAGTTTATCCCAAAACATTCTCTATAATTTATAATTTATTCTCCAAAAACATTATCATAAAATACATCATAACAAATTGTACTATAATGTAATATATATATGCATGATGGCAAAATGGCTCTGATCTTGATGTAGCAAAATCAACTCAACAAGCAACTTCAATCTAAACCCGACCTGGTCTAGTAGAACTCTTCGGCTCTACAGGGTCACCCCTGTTACCTGTGCGATAAATTTTAATCAGGCTAAGCTAAAAGCTTAGCGGTATAAAATTTGATAACAACAAAACTATAAAGAAATACCAATGCAAAATGTTTTTATGTTATGTCATATCTCGTATCATTTCATTTTAACATATTTCTCAATTGTTTCATAGTTCACAATTCACATAAAAACAAACACATGCATGGGCCCAAAGAATCTAATATGCTATTCAAATTTCAGAGTTGCTGTTCTGATTCATATTAACACCCAGTGTCTAGCTTGAAGGCAAGTAACACCCAACGTCTAGCCCGAAGGCAAATCATAGTGATGATTAGCATCTAGCCTAAGGGCAAGTGACACACAATGTCTAGCCTGAAGGCAAATCAAATAGTTGCTCAAAAGCTAGCCCCGAAGGCAAATAATGAAGATTACCTCATAGGCATGCTACCAAACATAGACTAAAAATTGAATAACATACTAGGCACACAATTAATTCACATTTCTCATTATCAATCTCTTTCTCATTTTCTCATAATCAAACTAGGTACATTTCCTCATTTTTCATTATCTATTAGGCACATTGCCTTATTTTCTCATCTTTTTCTCACTTTTCTCATTTATAGCAATATCAATTCATCACATTTCATCATATCATCACATTGCATCACATTTTACCTTAAAACTTATCACCCAAATATTTTGAGTAATTTCACATAATCCACATATGATTCACATTTTATGCACTTTAGCCATTACCAATGACTTTTTAACAATGCCCTTAATGCATGCACAACAATTGGCATTACCCAAAAACTTTGAGTCATTTTCACATAATACACATATTTGACATTTTACACCATTTAGCCATTAACAATGGCTTTTCACAATGCATTTAATACATATATGACATTACACATGTTATAGCACATTATTCATACATGTTTCATGTATCAAGTATCTTAACATATTTTCCAATCCAAAATGTGTTAAGCCTAATGTAATGCTAATATAACCAATTCATCCAAAGTTTATACTTACCTCTAAAAGCCACCAAATGCAAGCCACAAAACTAACACCAACCTTCTCTTCCAACTTGCCCTTCAATAGTTGGATTGGGCAAATCAATTCTTCTCAATACCTATACCAAATGTGATCATAAATAATCATTTAGTATCGCATTTAAAGGCATTTCCAATCTTAAACAATAATGAAACATCATTCAAACTAAAATCCCAAAGTTAACCTCACTTTAACTTTGGAATATCATATTAAGCCATTCAATTTGGTGTTTTAAGTTTATTTATATTATTAAAAACATATAATAACATGTTTAATACCATTACATTACATAAATACACACTTATGTCCAAAACCCTAAAATAGCATAACATTCACCATTGAAGGTTTTCCATTCCATCTCAATCAAATTATCATTCCAAGATTATATTCATCACTTATATCATTAAAAAAACATGCTTTAACCAATAAAATGAAACAATTTAACAACTTTGAAAAATCACTTTTCCAAAACCATAAATCAACACTTCCATTCTCAAACTCTATCAAACTTATCCAAATACAACATTTAACTTTAAAATACTTATTTATGCATCAAAACAACTCATTTAGAATCAATTTGCACAATTAAAATCCATGATTTCACAATCCCTAAAATTCCATAACCCTAAATTCTCTCTCTTCACCAATCTTACCCAAACTCAACCATTTCTTCAATCCAACCTTAAAATCATTATTAACCACTTAAAATAACTTCATTCATACTGTGCGCAGGGATTTTTGCCCCCACTCCCGGTGGAATGGTTCTTGCGACTTCGGCACTTTTTAGGCTCGGGGCCTTAGAGAATACGGACCTAAGTCCGCAGAAAATGGAGTCGCCACCCGGACGGGCCGGGAAAAAAGAAAGGGGTGGATGACTCAATTCCTAAGGAATCCCCAACCCCCTAATGGGTTTGAAAAGTTGGATACGTGTGGGGAAGGTGAGAAATGGCCCAGCACCCCCACAACGCCCGGTTCATTGGAACCGACCTCCTTTATAGGTCTTAATATATAAAATTCTTAAGTATAATAACATTATCCATATTACACACAATAATTAAAAGAAAGCATCATTATATTAAATCAAAGCAATGTCCAAACAAAAACAAAACAAATGAATGGACACCCATCCAAGGATGGAAACATGTCCTTACATCACATGCCTAGATAGGACACCCACCAAAAGGTAGAAACATGCCCTTTACATAAGTTCTAAAATAGAAAAAGCAAATTAAATTACATGATGTTTAAATAATGAGGTACCCACCAAGTGGAAACATACCTCTTACAACTTTTGGAAGTCTAAATTAATTGATAAAAGTAAATAATCATCCATTATAAGTAAATCATTCATCAAAAGTATTTAAATATCAATAAAATAAACATGATAAATTAAATAAATCAAGTATTGAAATAAAATAGATTAAAGCATAAGAGATAAATCAAAAGCATATCAAGAATGGTATTGAAGAAAGCAAATAAAAGTTCAATTCACGGCTACTGTGACTTTTTATGGAATTAGAATAAATTAGGGTTTTATGTTTTAAAGGGTTGGTAAGACTCTTTGATTAAACAGATTAAGGTTTGAATGGTGAAATCATGAAACTAGGGTTTTAAATACTTTAAAATACTTTAATTTGTGATTTTTGATTATTGAATTTTAAGCTACTGTGTAATTTTTGAGTTTTTATGTTTTTTAATGTTTTAAAAGGATTAGGGTTCATAAAAATTATGGTTTAAGGTTTTAAAAGTATTAGGGTTCATTATTTTAGGTTAAAAAGTTGAATTAGGGTTTTAGGGTTTGAAATTAGGGTTCTCGGGTGATGAAGAATTTTTAGGGTTTTAGAAATCAATTTGATATTTTATGGAATTTTATGAATTTAAACAAAAGGATTGAAGTTTTTATAAGTAGAAAATATGTTTTTTAAGGCTTTTTGAATGAAATATAACTTATTTTAAAAATTTGAAAGAAATAGAATCAAGTTTTGGTTTTGTTAAAGAATTTGTTCAATTAGAAAACTTTTGAAGAAGAAAAAATAATAATTTGAAGTCTTTTTAGAAAAGAGGGTCACGTTTTAGTGTTTTAACTTTGGAAAAGTAAATTAAAGTTTTAAGATTTTAACTTTAAAAAAAAAACACAAAAAAACCCTAGTTTAGCTACTGTATAAAAAATTAGAATTTAGAATTTAGAATTTCATACCTTTTTTTGTAAGTTGCTCCAAAATTGCTTCTTCTTGGATGAACTAGCTCCAAAGACAAGCTTTGGTTGCCTTTGAAATTTTTAATTCGTGCTGTTGTTGCTCTTAAAAATCAATTGAATTCAATTTCCCTTTTCCTTCACTAATTTGTTTTCAAAACCTAAAGCTACTGTGAAAAATTTTTTCCTCCTTTGATTTGGTTTAATTAGTCCTTATTTATAGTGGTTTTTAGGTTCTTTTTTCCTAATTCCCCACGGCAATTAATATTAATAAAAAAAAATTAAAACCTAATTGAATTAGGTTTCAAAAAATTACGTTGAAAAATTTTACGCTGGCAAAAATCGTGGCAGAGGGCCCGTGGGTGTGCCAGCGTGCCAGCCCTTAGGAAATTCCCGCGGGTGAAATAACTTCGCCCGCAGCTGCCCTTAGGAAATTCCTGCGGGCGAAGTAACACCTCGCCCGCAGGAAATTTCCTGCGGGGTAAAAACTGAAATACCTAGCCCGCAGGAAATATTTTGCCCACAGGAGTTTCCTGCGGGTGAAGGCACTACCCCACACTTAAAACTTTGCTTCTCCTCAAGCAAATTCACATGGCATAAATTAAAAACTCAAACAACCTTAACTATAATTCCAGCATATAAGATGAAATCCTTTAAGACTCAACCATAAATATTTGCAATTTACTTCGATCAAGGATTTTCTTAACTCATTCATTAATCCAGACATACAAATCTCATCTCTCATCTAAGTGTTTCACTCGATTTCAAAGGTAAATCACTCAAACCACTCATGACTGCATACTACCATAAACTTGCTTAATTATCCAATCTCTCTCACTGATTTTCTCAAGAAATAATCCGAAGGTCTTTCATTTGGATGTAATGGGGCTAAGGTAAAGGTGTGAGAAAAGACATTTAAGCTGGAGCATCAAGAAATGGAGTATCTAAATTAGACAATACTCTTGCTTAAGAAATTCATAACTCCCTCAAATGGCATACTCATAATCCATTAATACTTCACATACTTGCATACTTCAAGAAAAATAACGAGTCAACATTCCTCCTTTGATAACCAATGCTAGAACATATATGAATTTTGTATACATATATATACTCTTTTATTTTTTTTCTTCTTCCTTTTTTTTATCATATATATATATATATATATTTTCAAATACATATATATACAAAATATAACATTGCATAGAACATCTAGCTTAAAATGTAGAGAAAAAGAATAATCAACTCTTAATCAAATACAATGTGCAAAGTATGCATTTCAACCCCAAATAGCAATACTATTTTTTATTTTATTTTATTTTATTTTATTTTATTTTACTTGCTTACCCACACTTTGAAATAAACCACCCTATTGTCATATCATAAGAACTCCATTCCTTAATGCAGGTATGATGATAATAAGAGAAAGTTGAGCTGTGAATTGTGTTGATCAAACAAGAAAAAGGTCAAAGGCTCAACTTGGCTCACTAAGGAATTCAATATTAAGGGAGGTCTTTTTAAGCTAAAGGGCTAACCTACTTTGCCTTCATCATTTTAATGTGAGTTCAATTAGTATGCAAAAGCAAACTCTAGAGATGCAAAATCATGAAGGTGCACACTTAAGAAAAGAAAATCAACTGATATTAATATCAAATTATGAGGCTCAAAACTCACACAGGTTGGTTCTCAAAGATTTATATGTCATAAATTACAGAATGTGAAAATTGATCCTGAATGAATTCAAATCACTACAAGGAAAACTGAATCAGACAACGCTTTCTGGCCGTTGTCTGATGAAGACAAAAATGGTTGTCTATTGAAGCGATGTCTGATAGCATTTCAGACAACTGTTTTAAAACCGTTGTCTGATGTTGGTTTGCACAACGGTTTTTAATTTTATCAGACAACGGTTTTTGGCCGTTGTCTGATGATAGTTCAGACAACGGTTTCTAATTTTTTAGACAACGGTTTTTAACCGTTGTCTGATGGTTTCAACAACGTTTTGTAAATTGTCAGACAACGGTTTCTAAATTTTCAGACAACGGTTTTTAACCGTTGTCTGATGAATGTTTAGACAACGCTTTTTGACCATTGTCTGATGAAGACAAAAACCGTTGTCTATTGAGGCGATGTCTGATAGCATTTCAGACAATGGTTTATAACCGTTGTCTGAAGATGGTTTCCACAACGGTTTTTAGTTTTATCAGACAACGGTTTTTAACCGTTGTCTGATGAAGGTTTAGACAACACTTTTTGACCGTTGTCTGATGAAGACAAAAACCGTTGTCTATTGAGGCGATGTCTGATAGCATTTCAGACAATGGTTTATAACCGTTGTCTGAAGATGGTTTCCACAACGGTTTTTAGTTTTATCAGACAACGGTTTTTAACCGTTGTCTGATGAAGGTTTAGACAACGCTTTTTGACCGTTGTCTGATGAAGACAAAAACTGTTGTCTATTGAGGCGATGTCTGATTAAGGTTTATACAATGCTTTCTTATTAAAAACCGTTGTCTGATTAATATGTGCACACTGAATATTAGACAATAGTTTCAATGTTCATTTTCATTTCACCACCATTGTCTGTTAAACTGTACATTATACATATAAGACAACACTTTACAATGGAGGATTGCAAATTTGGGAATAAAAAAACCTCCACAAATTCAACCATTCAACATATTAAAAAACTAAAAAAAAATCAACACTATACATATATCACTGAATTATACTATTAACTTCAACTTGAATGACGCTTCATGAAATATTTGGCGAAGTCAATCCTAATCTCGTTGATGTCGGCATCACTATACTCCAAGTTGCCTCTGCGTAGCCACTGAAAAATGAATCAAAATTTGGTTAGCCACATGTGGTAAATACAAAACTATTATATAAAAAATGAAAATAATTAAAATTCTCACCTTAGCTGCAAACTGAAGCTCCTTGTCATAACAGATTTCCTTCATGTACCTCATGACAAAGAGGCCGCAGTCCATGGCCTCTTTCTGCACAGGAACCCCCTGAAATAGCAAATGAAAACAAAAATGAAGTACCACATGTTACATCCATATGTAAACCCATATGCAAACCAACACATCAACCTAATCACACAATCTAACCTGAAAAAATGCAATCCAAATATATACGAGCAAGTATACAAGTAATGCCAGCAGTGCTGCAATTGGAAATGAAAAAATGCAGACCAACTGAAAATGCTTTGTGGACTCCAAGTTTGTACTCAAATGAAAAAATGCAGTCCAAATTTTGCAATATTTCTTTCATAGAACAAGCAATTAACATATTGTATAAATTGTATAAATCAGAAATGATGAGAAAAACAATACCGCCATGTTCTCCCATAAAATTTTCCTCCTCACATTCTTGTTGACACTCTCTTTGTATAACTTTATGGCACTACAAGAAACACAATATAAGTTACCCCAAATTTAACAACTTAAGACTAAATAGGCAGACTCGCAACTTACTTGTCAACAACTTCTATCCATTCCTGGCTAGCAATGCGACGTTTAAGAGGGTCCATGTGGTAGACTACCTCTCCCGTCGGATTTACAACAGTCAATACCCAGTGATTCCTACGAAATAACAAAATAAAATACAAGCAATTCTTCATATTTGGAAGAACATAATGCCAAACAATTCATTGAACAAAAAGATCTGAATAAATACATAACCGACAATGAAACAGTGATTTCAATCACCAAAATAGCAATCACAAAGGCTCAATTCATAACATCAATCACAATCACATACAGAAGCAGCGTTATTTAGCTACTAACTCTCATTAGCTACAATAGTAGATAAAAAAGAAAGGTAAAGAAATACTCACACATCGTTGAAAGGCAAGAGAAAGTATTGCCCTTCTTTAGCCTCCTTAAATCGACTCGCAAGTATACGTGACCTCCCCCCTGAATTACCACATCCAATGGCACCAATCATGCTGGGATCCACAAAGCCAATCATATCAACCATTTTATGCCTTTTGACATATTCATACAAGTAGCTGCATACAAAATGAAGTAATAGTTGGTACATATTATCAGTTTAATTCCAGCACAATTAACAAAGAAAATAAAAAGCTATTGTACTTGGAAACTTACTGAATAAATATGGTAAGTATGGATCCGGACATTTCACCTCCGGCGCACACAGCATGTAGATCTTGTAAGAACACAACTTGCTTTTTGCTCACACCAAATGCTTCTTCACTTAGGGCAAAACTAACTGTTCGATCATCGCTTAAGGCATCCTTCGCCCACAGCCACAAAAGTTTCAAAGACGCTGGATAATCAGCACCCATCTGAACATGCAGCTCCTCCTCAAACATATCAGCTTCTATAACAACAGGCTTCTTTAATTTCTTGGAGGCTTTTTTCTTCACACAAGCTTTTTTAAAACTCTGAAAATAAAGGGGGGCATGTGAACACAGTAAATAGCAAAAAAAAAAAGCAATTATGCAAAGTTTCATTTCTCAAAACTTAACCTTTGGATTAGACACCCCATCCAGCACAATCAAATTTCTCGCCCATGCTATAAAAGTACCCACGGCTTGGTCCACAGTAACAATTTCATCGCCGACTGGGAATGGGATATTGACGTCTGTAAATATAAAAAACATGGAAAAATTACATTTATTTATATGTTTGAATATAATCATTATAAGTTTGAATAAATATTAAGTAGTATCCTCAAACCTTGAATTGTACGAGTGATCGACACTCTTGCATTCTCTTGTGCAATCTTAACTCCATGGAGAGATGGCTCATGTCCTTCAACAACCGGGACTTCAACAACCTTTGCATAAGCAACAATATTGCTCGGTGATCCTATGGCCAGCTTCGCCAATTTCACTTGATTATCAAACCCATCATCATTATTTTTTTTAACAATGTCATCATTTTTTTATTTCAACCTCCTCATTATTGGGACCTTTGACATCAGCAGAAACCTCAATACCTTCTGCCTCCTCAGCATCAGCAACCATAGCAACAACCTCGATACGTTCTGCCTCCTCAGCAGCAGCAACCTCATCAACATCTGCAACAATCTCAGCAGCAACCTCATGAACATCATCCTTATCAAGCACCTCCAGTTTCTCCAAAGCAAGGACCTTCTCATCATCAACAGAATTGGGGCTCCTTTTTGCTTCATCTGAATTGAGACTCCTTTTTGCTTCAACAGAATTTGCATCAAATTCAGGACTCAAATTCTTCCTCACAACCGGCACTTGCGCCTCTTGATACTTCACAATAGGAATGGAATTGGAGCAACTTGCTTGTTGGGAAGGCATGTTTGGACTAGACACAGGCTTTGACAAAAATTCTGCTCTAATCTTGGCAATTTCAGCAGCCCAAAATGCATCTCTCTGTGCTATAATTTTCTTGGTCTCCTCCTCCATGACCATTTGAACCCCCTCCCATATTTTTTCATCAAAATTCTTTGCTTTTCTCTGTCTTGGGAGACCAAAATAGACAGATTGCTTCACGTGCCTTCCCTGGCCACGTACTCTTCCAGAATGCTCCGGTTTACCAAGCGCCTTCGATAACACATCATCAGTGCCTTCGATAACTACTTCACCTGAACTAACTTGCTCCTTTAATGACTCCTAAAAAATAGACCCAAAATGGATGTAGTTAATAAATTAGGAAACAATAAAAGCTGATGAATTGAGTTGAAACTTGAATCAAAAATCAACACTTACGATTTCCTCAGCTTTGTGCTTCACTCTCTCATCTTTAAACTTTCCTTGTCTATCCTGCCTTGCAAGGATCCAAGCCTTCGATCGATCGATGTCTGAAATCCCTTCAGGATGAGATTCAGTCTGCATGTATATATAGAGGATGACCTTATTAGTAATATAAACATGTTTTAAGAAGCATTATAAATCGATATTGACGATACACAAGTCATAGAAAGCAAAATTAAATACACAAGTCAACACATACCCATTCACTTTCCAAGTTCGCGTATCCTTTTCGAGACAAACGATGAGGATACTCGTTCTGCATACTTCTCTTATGTTGTTCTTCATGAATTTTCTAAGACAAAAAGGAACAAAACATCATAAGTATGAAAAAGGAATCCAGATTACCATTTGTAACTAAATTAAGAAACAAGAAAATTGAAGATTTCCTTACGCTAAACTCGACTCCCAGACGATCAGCAACGAAAATGTCCCAGTGTGACTGCTCAATGAATGTGAAGTCAGCTGGAGGAAACCGCAGCTTCTCTGGTTCATCACGGTGTGGAAGAACATAGAGTCTCGTCAATCGACATTTGAATTCCCTCCATTTTTTACCAGCAGACTGCAGTACCATTTTCTTGGATGTCGGTGGTACAACGAAAGCCATCTACATACATAAACCACAAATAAAATTAGATGAATAAGTTACTGAAAACCCAACGTGTATAAAGCAATTGAAAAACTAATGTATATAAATTAATTGTGTGGGAAGGATTTTGCATAACCTGGACACAATCCCAAATCTTTGTTTTGACGTCTTCAGCAACTTCCTTCCAGGAATCATGCCATATCGGGGCTTTAGACCTTGCTAAAACTCCGATATATGATTGCATCTCTGAAGCAGCCCTACCAAATGGTGCTCCCTTTGCATTAAATGAAACTGTAGGCTTTTGGCTACTGATCTTCCGTCTAACAATTCGGTGCATGGAGACACACCCTCGTTTCAGCAGTTTTAATCCTGCAACATCGTCCTCGTTTGATTTTGGCTTAACCTTATCCACTCGCTTTCTTTTCTTGGACAGTTTTTTTTCCAAGTTTTCAGAGATCGACTTCCTCTTCGAAGATACGGGGGAAGAAGTCGACGGCTTTTTTGGGTGCATTGTCCGTGTCCTGGAGATAGCCTTCACCACTCTCATTGTGGCTGGATTTGGGGAAGACCGGGCTTGTTGTTTACATACATGGGGAGAAGAACGGGTGGGTAGTTGAAACGATTGTTTCTTCTTTGAAGGAGCCATAATCAGCACCTGCATTCACAAATTAAAGTTACATTTTGTACGAAATCATCCAGCTTAAATATTGGAAATCACAGGAAACAGCTGCAGGTTTGATAAGCATCAGTCAACAGGTAAGAATTATATGTGAAAATGCATTTTTGTAGAATGTTGATGTAAGCCTGCATTTTATCACGTTGCTAAGCAAATAACTCATAATTTAATTGGGACACGGCTAAACTAAAATCCTACTAAGAGACTAAAACAAAACAGAATTAGTAAAAAATAAACTATAGCTTGCACAACAGACAAGATAGCTACAAGTTCTTTAGTCGATTAGATTAATGAAAGTGGATAAGGACTTATTTCAGGTGCATTTGAAATGACACCTATTCTAAAGCCACATTCAACAAGACCTGTGTCCACAACCATGAAGCTGAACTGTATCAAATCAAATAAAACCTATGCATTATTTAAGTCAAATCTCAATATTTCAAATTCCTCTGTCCAAACCAGTGAAAGGCTTATCTATCTCTTCCAGTAAAAAAATATTGACAAACAGGACAAGATTAACAAACAGGACATGGGTTGTATTTCGGAGCAGGAAAAAATATTAACAGCGACATTTGCAGTATTCTACCCATTGCAGCCGGAAACAAAAAGAAGCAGCATATACAACAGCAACTATGTCTCATGAAAATGGTTTATAAAACAAACTTCTAAGAACTAAGAAGAGGAAGAAAAAAATTATACAATAACATAATAACAGATAAAATTAAAAAAAAATTGCAGAGCGTCAAAAGTATATAACGAACCTCGAAGGCTGGAACTGAGGGAGTGAATGCAGAGCCACAGTGAGTAGCGGGCGGGTTAGAGAGAAAGGTATAAGAGGAATAAGAAATATGGATGTGCCGTGCATTTTTAGGTCAAGACTGAAGATTTCGAAAGAGGGAAGAAAGAGAACAAAGTTAGGTCTAGCAATGGAAAGAGGGAAGGAGGAGAACAAAGTTGGGTTTAGTTTCTGAAGCTTTCTACCCGTGAAAATGGCAACAAATTAGGTACACACAGAGAAATCGAAAGAGGGAAGGAGGAGATAGGAGAGAGAAATCGAAAGAGGGTCTGTTTAGGTTTATTGTTAAATTTCAAAACGTCTGTGTTTTGGGCAACATGGGGGCAAATGAAAATTTTTTTGGGAAATAAAGGGGGGAATTTAAGTGTTCAAAATAAAGCAAGTTTTGACATCCCTCTTTTGAAACAAAATGAATTTTTCAAATTTTTGTTAAATTAACTTTACAAATTCACTTATATAGATGACTCATAAAATTCAATTTATAATTCATCCATAAGTGCTTAAGGCAATACAATTTAAATAATTAGTAGTGATAAATTTCTATGGAACCCTATATAATTATAAAATTTAGTGTTGATGTAAATTATATTGAGCAGCCGCTTAAATTCTTTCATTCTCTCTTTTGAGCCGCCTTGCCACTGCCGTTCTTTCACTTTCATGCTCAACTGATCATCTTCAGTCGCCTTCTTCTTTCCTCTGCTTCCGTTTTTCAGGTCTGATTTTTTATTTTTTTGGAAATGTGTTCTTTTATCAGTTGATTTTAATTGTATTTGTGTTTGTGTTCTTTTATCAGTTATACTTATATATATTTAAAAGAACTAATATATATACTTGTATATATACTAATATATACTTGTATATATTTATATATATACTTCTATATACATGTATATACTTATATATATTTATAATATATACTTGTATTCCTACTTATATAATATCATATTATATCTAAATCATTATTTAACATATACTAATATATATATATATATTATATACTAATATAATATATACTTATATATACTTGTATATATACTAATATAAACTTGTATATATTTGTATATACTAATATATAATTGTATATACTTGTATATATACTAACATATACTAATATATATACTTGTATATATACTAATATATACTTGTATATATACTAATATAAACTTGTATATATTATATCTAAATAATATTATATCATATTATATCTAAATCATTATTTAACATATACTAATATATACATATTATATACTAATATAATATATACTTATATATACTTGTATATATACTAATATAAACTTGTATATATTATATCTAAATCATATTATATCATATTATATCTAAATCATTATTTAACATATACTAATATATATATATATATATTTTATACTAATATAATATATACTTATATATACTTGTATATATACTAATATAAACTTGTATATATTTGTATATACTAATATATATACTTGTATATACTTGTATATTTGCAAGTATATATATTTGTATATACTAATATATATAATTGTATATACTAATATATAATTATATATACTTGTATATGTACTAACATATACTAATATATATACTTGTATATATTGTAACACCCCTATACCCCGTATACGTACACAGCATGCTAATACGATCGTAATATACGTATACTGAATATAGAAATGCCACACTATAATTAACAAATGACACATCCCGTTTTTAAAAACATAACCAAATTTAAATCATTTAAATTAAATGATAAAAGATAAAAGATAAAATATTCATTTAAAAAGCAGCGGAAATAAATCAAATATTTTTAAATACAAATACATTAAGATCCAAATTTACAAGACATGAAATATATACATGATTGGCAGCTCTTCTCTGATCTTTAAGTCCAAACTCAACTCTTCAGTGACTAGACTCACTTGGTCTCGAAGAACTCTCGGGTTCAACCCTGTTACCTGCGCGATGAACCACAATCGCGCTGAGCTAACAGCTCAGTAGTGCAACTAATACAACCATGATGCTTTAATGCGATGCACATGTCACCATTATACATTTCATAAACCATACATAATCATATCACATTTCATAATTATATATTAGATCTTATTATTCAATTGTTTCTTCATTCGTAAATCACATATTACAATTAAGACAGACACGGGTCCAAAACTCACTAATATGTTATTCAAAGTTCAGAGTTACTGCTTTGGTCCATATTGACACCTTGTGTCTAGCCCCGTAGGCAATATATATATATATATATCCATGGATAATCAACTAGATTTGAGTTTACGACCCGGTCATTTCACTAAATCTAGTTTCAATAATATGTTTTTGAGATTTACGACCCGGTCATTTCACCCCAAAAACATTACATTTCATATTTATCAACTGGATTCGGCTTACGGCCCGGCCATTTCACCTATCCAGTTATTCATAGGCATGCCGCCAAACTCAGAACTCTGAAAATTGAATAAACATATTAGACATACAATTATTTCATTTATCTCTTTATCAATCTCTTTCTCAATTCACTTTACATTTCATTTCCATACTCATAGCCAACACTCATGGCCTCATATCTTTCACATTTCATCATCATATAAACAAACATATCTCAATCATCTCATTAATTAATTCATTATTCACATGGATATAATCAATGGCATTATCACATATTTTACATGCTCATCACAACATTCATATTATAGCCAATTATATCTCAATTCACAATATCATATGAATGTATGCAATAATGTGGTTTGAACTTACTTAAAAAGAAACTCACACAACTCTAAACACTTACACTTACTAGAATCTTTCACCACTTGAATTAGGGTAATTCACCTTCTTCACAACCTATTTCAAAAGAATGAGGAAACTCTCATGAGATCATAAGGTTAAGAATCAACGAGGGCAAACTCTAAACTTGACACGCTCACACACACGGGCGTGTCCCTGACTGTGCCCTAACTCCACAACACAGAAACATTTACACGCTCAGAACCACGGGCGTGTCACTGGGCGTGTAATACATTCTGTCTCTTAGAAATAACGACACGTCCAACATCATGAGCGTGCTCATGGCCGTGTAAATTCTCAAAACTCACAGTAGCTATGACATGCTCAACAACACGGGTGTGTTAATGGCTGTGTCACACCTACTGCCACTCAGAACAAATGACACGCCTAAGGACCTGGACGTGCTCCTGGGCGTGTCAGGCCAAAAACCCAGATTCCGGCCAAGACAACACCACAACCAACAAAACACTTCCTTTCACCAAAATCCACTTCAACTAAACTCATCTCAACATACCCAAAAACCATAATAAACTCACAAAAACACCAAAACAACTAAAACATTCTTCAAATCTCAAATCAAAAATCATCAACACAAACCTAAAACACAACCTCAAAACAATCACTTCCAACAACTTACTCTTTCCTTCAAACCATCCCCAAAAATAAGAAAAATCAGTTACCCAAACACCCTTAAACCCATCTTAAACAACATATTCACAAACCGTCCACAAACTCAACTCAAAAACTCAAAGAAATCAAAGGATCAAGTGGAGAACTTACCAAGGATGAAGAAATCTCTTGACTTTCCACTTAATCTCTTGAAAGCTTCCTTAGATCTTGAGTTGGAAGATCAAAACTCCTCTTGTTCTCTTATTTCTTTGTTGTCCGGCCAAACAAAACAAAGGAAGGAGAAGGAGAAAATGATTCACGGCAAGAAGAAAGAAAGAAGAAAGAGAAAACTCCAAGTCAACACCTCTTTTCCTTAAAATCCTCTCAACCAAGAAATTAAAAATATTAAACAAATCAAATAAACCTCCTCCATTCATTAATTTCCTTAATAATTAATTATTAACACCAACACAACAAATATCTTCTTCCACTAACTCCATTCTTAAACTATCCATTGACTTAGGTATATGTTATATATATTCTAATATACATCACATATACACTCCCTTTAAAAACCCTTTTTCTCTTCCAATAAAACATATACAATAAATCCAATTAAATTAATAATAAAACCCAAAACATCTAGGGTATATTTTGGGATATTACAATTCTCCCCCTCTAAAAAGAAATTTCGTCCTCGAAATTACCTGATAGTAAATCTGAAACAGTTGAGGATATTGGTCTAGCATCGCTTGCTCATTCTCCCAAGTTGATTCTTCTCTACCATGATTCTTCCAAAGAATCTTCACAATTGGCACTTTCTTATGTCTTAACTCTTTCATTCCATAAGCCAAAATAGCAACTGGTTCCTCTTCAATTGTCAGATCCGGATTCACCTCAATAGATTCCACTGATAACACATGAGATGGATCTGATCTGTATCTCCTCAACATAGAAACATGGAAAACATTATGGATCCTATCCAACTCAGGTGGCAAAGTAAGCCTATAAGCAACTGGCCCAACTCTTTCCAATACTTCATAAGGTCCAATGAAACGAGGACTCAGCTTCCCTTTTCGACCAAACCTCAAAATCTTTTTCCAAGGAGACACTTTCAAAAATACTTTATCTCCCACATTATACTCAATGTCTCTCCTTTTCAAATCTGAATAAGACTTCTGTCGGTCTGAAGCTGTTTTCAATCTATTTCGAATCAACTTCACTTTATCTTCTGTTTCTTTAACCAAATCAGGACCAATTAACTTACCTTCTCCAACTTCATTCCAACATAAAGGCGTCCTACACCGTCTACCATACAATGCTTCAAAAGGTGCCATTCCAATGCTGGACTGATGACTATTATTGTAAGCAAATTCCACAAGTGGCAAAAATCTGTCCCAACTACCAGAGAAGTCAATGACACAGCTTCTCAACATATCCTCTATAATCTGTATCACTCTCTCTGACTGTCCATCTGTCTGCGGATGGAAAGCAGTACTAAAGTGTAATCGAGAACCCAAAGCACCATGTAAACTCTTCCAAAATCTTGAAGTAAACCGGGGATCTCGATCAGACACTAAAGAAATTGGGACACCATGCAACTTCACAATCTCATGGATATACAGCTCAGCCAACCTCTCGAGAGGATAATCCATCCGAACCGGAAGAAAATGAGCTGTCTTTGTCAACCTATCAACAATTACCCAAATAGCATCATGTTTCCTCTGAGTCAATGGCAAACCAGACACAAAATCCATTGTAACTCTTTCCCATTTCCATTCAGGCACTGATAATGGTTGAAGTAACCCCGTTGGAACTTGATGCTCAGCCTTAACCCTCTGACATGTGAGACATTTGGATACAAACTCCGCAATGTCTCTCTTCATACCGGACCACCAGTAATGCTGTCTCAAATCATGATACATCTTTGTACTTCCCGGATGCATAGCAAAAACTGACTGGTGCGCTTCTTCCAAAATAATCCTTCTCAAATTAGCATCATCAGGTACACACAATCTGTTCTTAAACCAAAGGCTCCCATCACTTCTCACAATAAAATCTCGACTCTTTCCATTCTTGCAATCTAAAACAATATTTTGAACTTTCTCATCAACCAACTGAGCCTCTTTAATCTGATCCAACAATATCGGCCTCAACTACAACTGTGCCAACAATGCACCATCCTCAC
Source organism: Garcia nutans (assembly GCA_947685225.1). Taxonomy (NCBI): domain Eukaryota; kingdom Viridiplantae; phylum Streptophyta; class Magnoliopsida; order Malpighiales; family Euphorbiaceae; genus Garcia; species Garcia nutans. Next base: position 3,767,390 of record CANTUV010000003.1, on the reverse strand, counting down.
AAGATACAAAGTTAGCATGCAATGCTCTCAACTCAACAAGTAACGAGAGTGAATAAACAGTCAAACCTGCCAAAGACTTCCGACTCAAGGCATCAGCAACAACATTTGCCTTACCCGGATGATAATCAATCAAACAGTCGTAGTCTTTAATCAACTCCAACCAACGTCTCTGCCGAAGATTAAGCTCTCTCTGAACCCCCAAATATTTCAAACTTTTATGATCCGTATAGATAAAACACTTCTCCCCATACAAATAGTGTCGCCAAATCTTCAATGCAAACACAATGGCTGCTAACTCCAAATCATGGGTCGGATAATTAAGCTCATGCGGCTTCAACTGTCGAGAAGCATAAGCTATCACTTTACCTTCTTGCATCAAGACACAACCCAAACCACTATGTGAAGCATCACTGTAGATCACATATGGTTTATCTTCCACAGGCAAAGTAAGAACAGGTGCTTGAGTCAACATCTCTCTCAACTGTTCAAAACTAGCCTGACATTGATCTGTCCACACAAATATAACTCCCTTGCGAAGTAATCTGGTAAGTGGAGTAGCTATCAAAGAAAATCCTTTCACAAAGCGTCGATAATAGCCTGCCAAACCCAGAAAACTTCTAACTTCAGTCACAGACTTTGGTGGACTCCAATTCATAACAGCTTCAACTTTACTCAGATCAACTCTAATGCCATCTGCTGAAACTATATGACCGAGAAAAGTCACATGATCAAGCCAAAACTCACACTTCGACAATTTAGCATACAATTGCTTCTCTCTCAAAATCTGCAACACAATCCGCAGATGCTTGTCATGCTCCTCCTCATTGCGCGAATACACTAAAATATCGTCGATAAAAACCACTACAAACTGATCCAGATAGGGTCTAAACACCCTATTCATCAAATCCATAAAAGCTGCGGGTGCATTCGTCAACCCAAAAGGCATAACTAGAAACTCATAATGCCCATACCTTGTACGAAAGGCTGTCTTAGGAATATCTTCAGCTCTGACCCTTAACTGATGGTACCCTGATCTCAAGTCAATCTTAGAAAACACTGCTGCTCCCTTCAATTGATCAAAGAGATCATCAATTCTAGGCAAAGGATATTTATTCTTGATAGTCACCTTGTTCAATTGCCTATAATCGATGCACAATCTCATAGTACCATCCTTTTTCTTCACAAACAACACAGGAGCTCCCCACGGTGAAACACTAGGGCGAACAAATCCTTTATCTAACAACTCCTGCAACTGCACCTTCAACTCTCTCAATTCAACAGGTGCCATTCTATAAGGAGTAATAGAGATAGGGGTGGTACCAGGCAACAATTCAATACCAAACTCCACCTCTCTCTCAGGAGGCAACCCTGGCAACTCCTCTGGAAACACATCTGGAAAATCTGTAACTGTGGGTATACTGTCAAGTCGAGAACCCACTACTCTAGTATCCACAACATGAGCAAGATAAGCATCACACCCCTTTTTAATCAACCTCCTAGCTGAAACAGCTGAAATAAACAAGGATGCAAGCTGTCTCCGCTCACCAGATACCATCACAATTCTACCATCATCGATTCTCAAAGTAACACATTTCTTTTGACAGTCTACTACCGCTCCATGTTTAGACAACCAGTCCATGCCTAAAATCAAATCATACTCTTTAAATGGCATTTCAATCAGATCACCCAAAAACTCCTCACCCTGAACCACTACTGCACTATCTCGGTGCACCTTGCTAATAATCACACTATGCCCTAAAGGATTTGTCACCAACACATCAAATCCTAGGGATTCAGCATGCAATACAGACACAGGCAAAATGGATGCACTTATATATGAATGAGTAGATCCTGGATCAATCAAAGCAAGTACTGAAATACCAAATAAAGAGAAAGTACCAGCTATGACTGCAGATGCATCCGGCTGCCTCTGCATAACATACATCCTCTAAGAAGAACCAGCCTCCTCTGGTCTACTCTCCCTGGATGTAGAACCTCCTCTAGGACTGAACCCAGATCTACCTCCTCTGCTGAAACTTCTGCCTCCTCTACCTCCCCTCACAACAGGTCGAGAAACTGCCGAATCTACTGACCTCTGCTCCTGCAACTCAGGACACTCTCTAACAAAATGATCAGGCGATCCGCATCTATAGCATCCCACTGATCCTCTGATCCTCCAACAAACACCCCAATGGGTCTTACCACAATACTCACATACCGGTGGAGTAGATCTCTGAATTACTGGGGTCGGAGCACTCGCCACTGAAGCTGTAGGTCTCGATCTCTGCCTCTGAAACTGAACTGACCTACCAGCTGGCCTCTGACTCCTACTAACCCTGGGAACAAAGCTTCCCCTGCCTCTCTCCACAGATGAAGACCCTGCCTCAAACTGGGGTCTCCTAACCCTAGTCTCTTCCTCTGTAGCAACTGCTGCAATACTCTGAGCTCTCTCCACACTCCTAGCTGCTGCAACAAGCTGGGAAAAATCATGATATCGAGAACCAGCCACATGACACATGAGAGAGGGCCTCAATCCCTCCTCAAATCTCCTGCATCTATCAATCTCATCAGATATGATACCCCCAGCATAATGGCTCAACCGGATGAACTCAACTTCATACTCGGTTACTGTCCTGTAGTCTTGCTTCAAACTCAAAAACTCCATCTTTTTCACATCTTTATACTCCCTCGGAGTATACTTCAATTCAAACTCCCTGAGAAAATCAGCATAGGTCAAGGTAGGTGGATCATCCATAGCATGGGGCACTGTCTTCCACCAGTCATAAGCATCTTTCTGTAACAATGATCTAGCATAATCAAATTTTTCTTCTGGAGTGGCCTGTAACTGAACAAATATCCTCTGTATCTTATCTAGCCACTGCTCAGCTACAGCTGGATCAATAGTACCCAGAAAATCCTCTGCTCCAAACTTCCTTAATTTGTCATACTGTCTCACAGATACCAAAGGCTGGGGTGGTGGTGGTGGCTGCTGTACTGGGGCTTGCCTCATCAATTCCATCATATGCCTAAACCAAACTGGCGGAACCTCCTCACCAGCTGGTCTCCCTGGCATAGAAACAGGTACCTCTCCAGCACTATCCACTCTAACTCCCTCTCTAACCTCATCCGGAGCTACACTCTCCGCACTACCCTCAACTGACTGACGTAAATGAGAATCCATCACAACCTATATCTGCAAATACAGCAGAATACACCTTATTAAAGATCAGAGACTGCCAATATCAAGTATATATCTTATTCAAAAACCAACTTTTAAAATCAAAATATCCTTTTTCCTTACAATATACCTAGGTTGAGAATCTCAAACCTAGGCTTTGATACCAAAACAATTGTAACACCCCTATACCCCATATACGTACACAGCATGCTAATACGATCGTAATATACGTATACTGAATATAGAAATGCCACACTATAATTAACAAATGACACATCCCCTTTTTAAAAACATAACCAAATTTAAATCATTTAAATTAAATGATAAAAGATAAAAGATATAATATTCATTTAAAAAGCAGCGGAAATAAATCAAATATTTTTAAATACAAATACATTAAGATCCAAATTTACAAGACATGAAATATATACATGATTGGCAGCTCTTCTCTGATCTTTAAGTCCAAACTCAACTCTTCAGTGACTAGACTCACTTGGTCTCGAAGAACTCTCGGGTTCAACCATGTTACCTGCGCGATGAACCACAATCGCGCTGAGCTAACAACTCAGTAGTGTAACTAATACAACCATGATGCTTTAATGCGATGCACATGTCACCATTATACATTTCATAAACCATACATAATCATATCACATTTCATAATTATATATTAGATCTTATTATTCAATTGTTTCTTCATTCGTAAATCACATATTACAATTAAGATAGACACGGGCCCAAAACTCACTAATATGTTATTCAAAGTTCAGAGTTACTGCTTTGGTCCATATTGACACCTTGTGTCTAGCCCCGTAGGCAATATATATATATATCCATGAATAATCAACTAGATTTGAGTTTACGACCCGGTCATTTCACTCAATCTAGTTTCAATAATATGTTTTTGAGATTTACGACCCGGTCATTTCACCCCAAAAATATTACATTTCATATTTATCAACTGGATTCGGCTTATGGCCCGGCCATTTCACCTATCCAGTTATTCATAGGCATGCCGCCAAACTCAGAACTCTGAAAATTGAATAAACATATTAGACATACAATTATTTCATTTATCTCTTTATCAATCTCTTTCTCAATTCACTTTACATTTCATTTCCATACTCATAGCCAACACTCATGGCCTCATATCTTTCACATTTCATCATCATATAAACAAACATATCTCAATCATCTCATTAATTAATTCATTATTCACATGGATATAATCAATGGCATTATCACATATTTTACATGCTCATTACAACATTCATATTATAGCCAATTATATCTCAATTCACAATATCATATGAATGTATGCAATAATGTGGTTTGAACTTACTTAAAAAGAAACTCACACAACTCTAAACACTTACACTTACTAGAATCTTTCACCACTTGAATTAGGGTAATTCACCTTCTTCACAACCTATTTCAAAAGAATGAGGAAACTCTCATGAGATCATAAGGTTAAGAATCAACTAGGGCAAACTCTAAACTTGACACGCTCACACACACGGGCGTGTCCCTGACCGTGCCCTAACTCCACAACACAGAAACATTTACACGCTCAGAACCACGGGCGTGTCACTGGGCGTGTAATACATTCTGTCTCTCAGAAATAACGACACGTCCAACATCATGAGCGTGCTCATGGCCGTGTAAATTCTCAAAACTCACAGTAGCTATGACACACTCAACAACACGGGCGTGTTAATGGCAGTGTCACACCTACTGCCACTCAGAACAATTGACACGCCTAAGGACCTGGACGTGCTCCTGGGCGTGTCAGGCAAAAAACCCAGATTTCGGCCAAGACAACACCACAACCAACAAAACACTTCCTTTCACCAAAATCCACTTCAACCAAACTCATCTCAACATACCCAAAAACCATAATAAACTCACAAAAACACCAAAACAACTAAAACATTCTTCAAATCTCAAATCAAAAATCATCAACACAAACCTAAAACACAACCTCAAAAAAATCACTTCCAACAACTTACTCTTTCCTTCAAACCATCCCCAAAAACAAGAAAAATTAGTTACCCAAACACCCTTAAACCCATCTTAAACAACATATTCACAAACCATCCACAAACTCAACTCAAAAACTCATAGAAATCAAAGAATCAAGTGGAGAACTTACCAAGGATGAAGAAATCTCTTGACTTTCCACTTAATCTCTTGAAAGCTTCCTTAGATCTTGAGTTGGAAGATCAAAACTCCTCTTGTTCTCTTATTTCTTTATTGTCTGGCCAAACAAAACAAAGGAAGGAGAAGGAGAAAATGATTCACGGCAAGAAGAAAGAAAGAAGAAAGAGAAAACTCCAAGTCAACACCTCTTTTCCTTAAAATCCTCTCAACCAAGAAATTAAAAATATTAAACAAATCAAATAAACCTCCTCCATTCATTAATTTCCTTAATAATTAATTATTAACACAAACACAACAAATATCTTCTTCCACTAACTCCATTCTTAAACTATCCATTGACTTAGGTATATGTTATATATATTCTAATATACATCACATATACACTCCCTTTAAAAACCCTTTTTCTCTTCCAATAAAACATATACAATAAATCCAATTAAATTAATAATAAAACCCAAAACATCTAGGGTATATTTTGGGATATTACATATATACTAATATATACTTGTATATATTTATATATATACTTCTATATACATGTATATACTTATATATATTTATAATATATACTTGTATTCCTACTTATATAATATCATATTATATCTAAATCATTATTTAACGGTGGACTTTAAAATTTCTAATGGGTTTATGAAATATTTATAAATCCAAACGTTAGCTTTTAATACTTAGTCAAGTTTATTTGGCTTAAGAAAGCCTAACTTCCATACATTGCAAATAGCCACTGGATCCTTAGCATGTTATTATTATAAGAAAATCTAACTTCCATTAAACGTCCAAGCTTCTATTTCTGCTTCATCTCTCATTCCTCTTTCAGCTTCATTAGTCGTGGTTCTCTCGCTGCCAAACCCTAAGCACCACTCTCCTTGCTGCAGTCTTCATTAATGCCGGCCATCTCCTTGCTACCGGCCGTCTCCTTTGTCAGTAACTGCATTGTCCCAATTAAGTCGAAAGAAGATTATTTTTTTACTTATGAGCCGTAAGTAATCGTCCCATAGAGATCATCCCATAGAATTCATTCCTCTGTTTAATCTAATTGAATTATTGCATTGTATTTTCAGATTACTATAATGTTGCATTGATATTTTCAGGTTACTATAATGTTGTTCTGTCCCTTCAATTTTCTGTTTAAATTTCAAGATATACAGTATGTGTCCATGCTTCTGATTTCTCTGCTTGTTTATAAGTCTTTGGCTAAAATTTGATGCCTATCAGTTGAAATGGTATGTTGAGTTGTGTCAGTGAATTGAGGATTATTTGTGGATTCAGGTTGTTCTGAATGAAGTTGAATGTCTGTTAAAACGTCTGTTAAAATTTATTTTGTTGTGAGATCTATAAACAGAAAACCTTTCACTCCTGACTTGTAACCAAGAAATACCCCTTTCCTTGCTCTTGGTGCTAGCTTTTGTTTTCAATGACAACTTTTAAGTTCTATATGTGAACCCTTTTTCTTTCTCCTTCAGGTTGAACAATTACATAACAGTCCAAGCTTCCTCATGCAACTTTATTCAAACCACAACAACCATATGATAGCTGTCCTCGAGAAACCTTCATAGAAGTTAGCTGCAACATCTACTCTCGCATCTGAGGTGAATATACTTCCCTTCCAGGTTCTATTTGACTTTTGGGCATAATTCAGTGGTCCAACTAACTGAATTATTGCTCAAATTGCAGAACTGGTCCAACTCAAAGATGGATAGATCTTGGTTGAAGGCTGATAGAAGAATAAGAGAGTTTCAAATAGGTGTGGAAGAGTTGTTAATGTTTGCATTTGAGAATGGGTTTGATGAAACAAAAATTAGTTGTCCATGCTTAAGATGCGCTCACAGTAAATCGTGGAAGGCTCAAACTATTAGGGATCATCTTTTCCAATATGGTATTGATCAAACCTATACTTGCTGGATATGGCACGGAGAGTCAAATCCAGAAGGGAGTCCTTTAGTTGCTGAAACTGATTGTTTCTCAGAATCAGTTGATCAAACTAACATAAGAACGGGGCATGATAATGTCGACGACGATGATATTTCATTAGATTCCTCTGATTTCATTAACCATGTTGAAGGTGAACATGAACCCCTTTATCTGGGATGCAAGGGTTATACTAAGATGAAAGCTTTAGTCAAGTTATATAACTTGAAAGCAAAGCATGGCATTTCTGATACATGCTTCTCTGATATTCTTCTTTTGCTTGGGTCAATGCTTCCAGAAGGCAATAGTATCCCTTCTTCCTTCAGTGAAGCCAAGAAAACCTTATGTGCTATGGGTATGGAGTATGAAAAAATACACGTGTGTCTGAATGATTGTCTCTTATATCATGGTGAGAGAGATGAAGATGAGACAATTTGCCGCATATGTGGAGCCTCTAGATGGAAGCTGGACAAGAAAGGAAAAGAATTGGAAGGGGTCCCTGCTAAGGTTCTATGGTATTTTCCATTAATACCAAGGTTGAGGAATTTGTTCAATACAGCTCAAATTGCAAAGGAAATGACTTGGCATGACACCGGGCGACAAAAGGATGGTAAAATTAGACATCCGGTAGACTCACAAACATGGAAGGTTGTCGACCAAAAGTGGCCTGAGTTCGCTTCGAAGACAAGAAACCTTCGGTTAGCTTTATCTACCGATGGATTCAATCCCTTCCGTGGATTATCAACTGATTACTCATGTTGGCCTGTTTTGCTATGTATTTACAACTTACCACCTTGGCTTTGTATGAAGAGAAAGTATATTATGTTAAGTTTGTTGATATCCGGACCGAATCAGCCCGGAAATGATATTGATGTGTTCCTTCAGCCACTTATAGAAGATCTTCAAGTGTTATGGAATGGGAAACAAGTGTATGATGCATATAAGAAAGAGTTCTTCATACTAAGGGGAATTTTGTTGTGGACAATTAGTGATTATCCAGCCTTAGGCAACTTGTCAGGCAATATCATTAAAGGGTATAATGCTTGTACTGTCTATGTTGATAAAACAAAAGCTACCAGGTTGGCAAATTATCGTAAGACGGTGGTTATGAGGCATCGTAGGTGGTTGCCCCGTTATCATCCATATCGAAGGCAAAAATTAGCCTTTGATAACACCGTGGAGAAGTTGTCGGCTCCTATTCCGTTAACTGGAGAGCATGTCTTTGAAAGGGTACAACCACTAAGGGGCCATGTCTATGGTAAGACACAACGCCAACCTTGATTGAATAAATGTGAACCTCGACCTATTTGGAAGAAGATGTCTATATTTTTCCAACTTGAGTATTGGAAATTTTTGCCGGTTAGGCATGTCCTTGATGTGATGCATATCGAGAAAAATATATGTGAAGCTTTGACTGGTACCTTGCTAAATATACCAGGGAAGTCAAAAGATAAGGAGTCTGTCCGTCTTGATATGGCTAAAATGGGAATAAGAACGGAGCTGAGGCCAAAAACTCCCGGAAAAAAAAAGAGAAGTTGTCGACGGCATCTTGGAACTTATTGCATAAAGAAAAGAAGATTGTCTGCTCCTCCTTGGTTGGCATGAAGTTACCTGATGGTTTTTGTTCAAACATTAAGGGTCTAGTATCAATGGAAAATCTTCGAATTGTTGGAATGAAATCTCATGACTGCCATACAATGTTGCATCACTTACTCCCCATCGCAATTCGGTCAGTACTACAAAAACAGGTTAGGTGCACTATTATTAGGTTTTGCCTCTTCTTCAAGGCAATTTGCAGTAAAGTCATCGAGGTGGATAAACTGGAAAAAATGCAAGCTCAGTTGGTGGAGACCATATGCTTGCTAGAAAAGTACTTCCCCCCTTCCTTCTTTGATATAATGATCCATCTCTCAATTCATCTTGTGAGAGAGGTTGAGCTCTATGGGCCAATCTTCCTTCGCTGGATGTACCCTTTCGAGAGATATATGAAGACTTTCAAGGGTTATGTACGGAATCGGGCTCGTCCGGAAGGGTGCATTGCTGAGGCCTATGTTGCAGAAGAGGCCGTTGAGTGTTTGGTCAACTTTGAAGAAGCAACTGTTGGATTGCCGAAAAATAGTAGGGATAAGAACGACGCAAAATACAGACCCTTATCTGGTGCAATAGTGATAACACCAAGTAAGAAGGACTTGCACCTAGCACATTTGTGTCTTCTCCAAAATTGTAATGACGTTCGACCATATTTTGAGTAAGTTACTTCAATTTGTTTTTGTTATTTCCTTATTTTCTGCATTTTGTTTCAAAAATTAATAAAGTTGATTTTACTTGCAGTGAACATATGGCTTCTTTGGTGAAAATATATCCACAACATGAAAATGATGAAGAGTGGCTAAAGAACAGGCAAAATGAAACATTCCCTAAGTGGTTTCATAAAAAGGTTAAATCTTATAGCCCAAGTATTTTGCTGCAATTTGCATCAAAAATAGGCCTGTTTCTTTATATATTTTACTGAAAAATAATGAATGCCCTGTACTTGTGAATTCTTTTGAAATACTACAATATTTATCTTCTCTCAAAGGCTATATCATACTTATGGCCAATTTAATTTTTTGGACAGATTGCATCAGAATTACTTGATGAGAAGAATACAGTAACTAAGGATATAATGTGGATTGCAGCAGGGCCTAACAAGGATGTAGCTACATTCAGTGGCTATAGAATCAACGGTGTTACCTTCAGCACCAAAGAACGTGATGATACTCGGCAAGTTCAGTGCAGCAGTGTTTGTGTAGATGCCGATACAATGCTTGTGAAGGGTAAGGATAAAAATATCGAGCATACTTCACATACATTTTATGGAGTTATTACAAGTATTTGGGAGTTGGACTATAACCACTTTAGGGTTCCTATCTTTCATTGTAATTGGGTAGATATGAACAAAGGGGTTAAAGTAGATGACTTGGGATATACATTGGTTAATTTGAACAAATTAGGTTTTCTAAACGATCCTTTTGTGTTAGGAAAACATGTCAAGCAAGTTTGTTACATAGATGACCCTCTTGAAAAATTATGGTCAGTTGTCTTAAAATTACCTGACAAGTACTATGATGAAAGTGATGATGAAAATGACGGATCTGTAGAAATAGAACTTGAGAATGAGCTACATTTGCCAACGTTCCCATATGTTGATGAACTCGATGAAGAAAATAGTAGTTACATGCGGGAGGAAGAAGAATTGATTCAGCTGTCATGATGGTAATAATTTCATTTGTTTTAAGTTCTATTTTGAAATTATGTCCTGCCATTAATTTTTCCATCATTTATACTTGTAGGTCCAACATCCTTAATGCCTGTCACAACTCCCTGCTGCCTGTAGAATAAATTGTTTATATCATTCACAATTTAATGAAAGATTGTTTAGACGCTTTGTTGAAAGTTTTGTGTTTCTTATTTAAATTTGTTGAAAGTTTCATTTGTACCTATCATTCGATTTGTATCTTTATTTGACACTTTCTTCAAAGATTTGGTTATATAATTTATTGAATCATGTGGTTTTTTCTCTGACACCATGTTGGTGGATTTGGTTTAACACTTGTCAGTGGAGGATTTCATTTGATTTGTGTTTTTGGATTCATTTGTGTATGGGGATTACCCTCTTGAATGAAGGCATTTTTTTTTCACACTCAGTTAATCAGACAATGGTTTCTTACGAAAAACCATTGTCTGAACATATATTATACAATGGTATGAACAGTTAATCAGACAACTTTTTAAATAACCGTTGTCTGAAACATCTTATCAGACAACGGTTTTTTTGACAAAAAACACTTGTCTGAACGTATATTACACAACGGTTTTAAAACCGTTGTCTGTATGCTTAATTCAGACAACGGTTTTTTAAAACCGTTGTCTGAAACGCTGAATTATACAACACATTCGAAAAAACCGATGTCTGAAATATCATATCAGACAACGGTTTTGTATTACCAGAAAAACAGTTTTCTGAACATATATTACACAACGGTCCCTAAAAAACCGTTGTCTGGTGTGACCAAAATGACAGCTAATAGACAACGCTTAAAAAAAAAACCAAAAACAGTTGTCTCAAAACTAATCAGACAACGTTTTTTTGGGAAAAAAAAACCGTTGTCTGTTTTTTTCAGACAATGGTTTTTTCCTTAACCGTTGTCTGATGACCGTTGTCTGATTCAGTTTTTCTTGTAGTGAATGATAATCTCTATGCTGATATTAAAGTCTCAACTATAATGCTAAAATCACAGAAAAAGATCAATAAATTTTCAACAATTATGCCATGCACAACAAACACAATAAACAAAACAAGAATTAAAAGAAAAGCTTAAAGAATACCCCACACTTAGAATTTACATTGTCCTCAATGGAAACAAGAATAATAAAGAAAAAGAGTTAAAGGACAACCTGTCTTCCATCGTACCCTGGTGAGGCAAAACCCTAACTTTTCATCACAAACACAAAAGTTCAAAAACAAAAGTACAATATATGAAAATAAAATATCCAAATATAAAATGTTAACATGAAAAACAAAAACGAAAAATAATAACAAAAATACACTAAACAAAATAAAGCAAGGAACTCAAAATCTATGGAAAAGGTGGGCATGAAGATGATGCAGCCGAGGGATGAAGACTCAATATCTTAGCAAGGTTGCTGTTAATCTGATCCAACTATTGCAAAACCTCAGCATGGTTACGGTCCACCTTGCCTTCCAGTCTATCTACCTTTCCCTCCAAGGCCTCAATCCTAATAAGTACCTCTTGACTTTCCAAGACCGGAGCATCCTCATCGAGATCAAGAGAGTCTGAGTCAGAATCTTCTTGAACCCGTGCTCTCTTCTGCCTGTCCCCCGATGCTTTTGCCTCAGTTGAAGCCATCATATAAGCCCCTTTTTTGTGCACCACCATGTGCATCTTTTCTAGTGTAGCTAAGTCCAAAGAGTCATTACCCAAAATTCTAGTCATGCGACTGGTACTCGAGTCAAAATCCTCAAGAAGGGGAACTGCTAATGTGGTAATCAATCCTCCAACACAAATTGCCCCCTTCCTTTTATTAGCCATAGTATCAAAAATATCGGCTAACCAATAGCCGTCACTAACATGCATTGCATTACAAGCACAATCCAGGAAAAATAGCTCACTCTATTCCACCACACCCGGGCTCTCTTTCCGAGAAAAGAATCCACAAGACATGAAACGATGTAAATACCTCAAAGCGGAATTTCTTAATTTAGATGCTTTGGCCGACTTGGCCGTGTCCCATGGGCATGTCTGCTACTGGAAGAAAAGGTGCAAAATAAAATCAAGAACAATTTTGGTGAAGTCTTGGCCGTGTCCCATGTGACACGGCCAAGTCCTTTGGCCGTGTCACTCACTGTGACAAAATGCAAAAATAACAAATTGGTGAGGCTTGGCCGTGTCTCCTTCTGCCACTTTTAACATTTTTTTTTTATTTGTAATTTGAAATCTTAATTTTATAACACCAAATATCAAAGAAATTACAAACCTCTTCTCCGATCAACCCTGAAACACATTAGAAAAATAAAAACTGATCAAAGCACCCATTCCATTTATTTAGACTAAACATAAAATCAAAACTTGCTAAATCTAAAATTACAACTATGAAGAATAAATGCAAACCGATGGGTTGCCTCCCATTTAGCGCTTCTTTAATGTCATATAGCTGGACATCATGCAAGACTTATGGATCATGGATCAAAGTGCTGTCAATGATCCTCACTTCCTGAAATCCTTCATTGTATAGTTTAACTCTATGTCTATTTACTTTAAAAATCTTATTGGTTCTAGAGTTAAGCAATTCAATGGCACCAGAAGGACATACCTTAGTTACCTCGAAAGGACCACTCGATCGAGATTTGAGTTTACCTTGAAACAGACTGAGTCGAGAATTAAAAAGTAAAACTTTCATACCTGGACTCAATGTCTGTCGCACAATAAATCTGTCATGAATTGCCTTAGTGCGATCCTTGTAAAATCTCGAGCTCTCATATGCCTTTGGGTTAAAGCACCTTTGGGTCTCCCTCACTGATTTAGCCCCCTCTTCTAAAGTCAGTGTCAGCTCCAATTTATCTGGGGAGTCTGTCTACAACACAACATCTGAAACAACTGCTTCAACACTATTAATTAAAGAACATTCCTCATATAAAGCAGTTGTAGGAATAGGAGAAGTGTTAAAAATAGAAAATTCAACAGTTTTCCCTAAGACAGTCATTGACAACTTACCATTTTTAACATCTATTAAGGTGTTGGTAGTAGCCATGAAAGGCCTACCCAGCAATATAGTGTGTGCTGATGGTGCAGGGTTACTCCCTTCCATGTCAAGAACTATGAAATCCACAGGTACTATTAACCCACCAACCTTAACACATCTTCTATAACCCCTTTCGGGAATCTAAAAGATCTATCAGCTAATTGCAACACCATTTTGGTCGGTTTAAGTTCCCCTAGTTCTAATTCTTTATACACAGAGTAAGGCATCAAATTTACACTGGCTCCTAGATCACCCATACCATCAGTCCCCTTTCCATTCCCCACAGTAATTTGAATTATAAAGCTACCAGGATCCTTTAGCTTGGGAGGTAGTTTATGCTGCAGAACAGCACTAGCTACCTCTGAAACTATCACCTTTTCATTCGACTCATACCTCTTTTTCTTGGTGATCAGTTCTTTGAAGAATTTTGCATAAGCCGGCATGTTCTTTATTGCTTCCAGTAAGGGCAAGTTAATACTTACCTTAGATAGCATGTTGAAGATGTTAGAAAATTGCTTATCTGGTTTATCATCCTTCAACCTGCTGGGGAATGGTATAGGTGGCTGGTATGGATTGCTTGCCTTATGTAGATCTGCTTAAGAGGACTCCTTCATTGATCTATCTCCAGCACCTTTGTTCTCTGGTTCTCCTTCCTCCTTGTTCTCTTGGTCACCTGCATTCACAGAATCATTTCCAACATTATTGTTAATTTCCTTACCACTTCTAAGAATAGTCACTGATTGTGCATACTCAGGTTGACTTGGGAATTTCCCCTTTTGTTGAATCTGCATCTGTTGTGCAAGTTGTCCCACTTGCGTCTCCACTTTCTTAAAAGATGCTTCTAAGGAATCCAGCCTCTTATTGGTCATCTCTTGATTTTTTGCACTGACTTCGATAAAAGCTTGTAAACTTTCCTCCAAACTCTCTATCTTAGACTGCCCTTGATTTGAGGATTGGCCTTGTTGTTGGTTCTGTCTTTGGAGCAAATGGAAAGGCTGCTGAGAATTATTTGTTGCCCATGAAAATTTTGGGTGATTCCTCCAACCAGGGTTATAAGAATTGGAGTAAGGATCGTTCCGGGCCCTTGGTTGAAATCCCCCCATGGCATTGACTTGCTCAGCTTCATTCCCATAAGACTCATATGCGGAGGGGAAAATATTTGCTCCATGCCCAAAAGTTCCACAGATTCCACACGCTTCTTGAGTAGATGAAGAAATATTGTTCTTCATGTTCAGCATCTGCACTTGCCTTGTCAACTCAGCTATCTGATTTACCATATCACTATTGGCTTCCAATTGGTTCACCCCTTTACTTCTTCCTCTTACACTCTTCTGTTGAGAATTAGCTCCCAACATCTCAAAAATATCATAAGTTTCATCAGCTGTCTTTTCTCCCATAGCTCCCCCAGCTGCATTATCGACAGTGTTCTGAAATTGCTGGGTGAGACCATCATAGAAAAACTGATTCAGAAGTTGAAGTGAGTAATGATGGTGTGGACACTGGATCAATAACATCTTGAATCTGTCCCAAGCCTCATGAAATGGTTCTCCTTCAAATTGAGAGAATGTAACAATCTTCCCTCTCAATTCAACTGTCTTTTGATGTGAGTAGAACTTGCCCATAAATTTATTATAAACTTGCTCCCAAGTTGTCAAAGAATTCTCGGGCAACATCATAAGCCAGCTCTTTGCCCTATCCTTCAATGTATACGGGAAATATCTCATCCTCAACTGGTCCTCTGTTAGTCCTCCCAATGGAAAAGTGTTGAGGGTAGAATAAAAATTCCGAATAAAGTTCAAAGGATCTTCATTTGGAACTCCATAGAATGATGGCAGCATGTTGTAATGAATGTTCTTCAACTCATAGTTTCTTGCTGCATCTGTCAGTCTTATTCAAGAGGTGGAAGTTCCAATGACAGGTCTAGTAAAGTCTCTCATAGTCCTTTGTCTTTCTTCAGCCATTTTAACAGTTCAAACTCTTCCCTGCTCCTTTTCACTCTCTGAATTTCTGGAATGATTGGGTATAGCTCTCCTCCAAGTGATCTCCTGCCTTGTATAAACAAAATTTCTAGAAAAAAGAAATTATTAAAAGCAAAAGACAAATAAAATAAAATGAAAACAATGAAAAATAATCTAAATTTTTTTATGACTAATAAACAATTTCGCCAATTAGCCTCCCCGGCAACCGCGCCAAAAACTTGTTGCGCTCGAATTAACTCTACCACAAAGCGTCACTCGCAAGTATACGAGGTAGCTATAGCAAAGGTGATCACCCCAAGGTCGTCTCACAAGGAAGCTAAAGTAGCTAATTGATTATCAGATTATAAATAACAAGTAATGAAGAAATTTAAATTGTTAACTAATGAAGAAGATTGATTGAAGTTTAAAACAATAAAAGTAATTAAGCTGATGTTTTGATTCACTTGATAGAAAGGTCTAGGGTTTGCACTTCTCTACTACTTATATGTATGAATGGTTATTCCTCTTAACTAATTTAATTTCAAAGATTAAATCTCAAACAACTCAATTAATCGAGTCAAGGAAATAAGCTCTCGCATTCAAACCTCTTTCAACTAATCTTGTTATAATTGAAATAATCTTGTTAATAGGTTATATCTCTAATTCACCTAAGTCCCTAATTGAATTGTTCCAGCATTAGACTTCATCTCTCAATCCATCATCTAATACCTAAAACACATAATTGGTGGCCAATCAATTATATATTAACAATATTCCATTCAATCAAGGCTAAAAGAAATAATTAAGTTAAGAGTAATAACCAATTCATACAATCATAGCAAATCCATACAAACCCTAGACTAGATAGAATTAGTTCATGATGCTATCAAACATACTCATCTCATTAATATTCAAAGAAATCAATTTAGTCATGATAATATCCATAAATACAATTCCAATGAAAATAAAGAGATAAAATTCAAGAACAAAACCAAATTACAAACTCCTTGAAGCTTCTGAAGAATCTCTTGTTCAAATCTTGCAAGAAGGATGTATCAATGGCTAGAACAATCTAATCTAAGCTAGTTTAATCCAAAGTGTAATCAAAAATCAAAGAAAACAAATTTATCAAAACCTAAACTGTCTTTGACGGCTCAAAAACAACTCTCAAAATCGCAACAACCCCAAACCCTAACTCTCTTTTTTCCTTTTATATGAAACCTTCGCTTTAAAAATCCGCTTTGTCTTTGGTTCATGAGAGACACGGCCAAGATGGATGAGACTTGGCTGTGTTGGTGGTCTTTGGAGGGACAAGGCCAGTGACTTGGCCGTGTCCCTTGCCTGTGTTTGCTTCTGTGAGAATTTCTTATTCTGCTTTGGATTTAGGTGAGACACGGCCAAGTTGGAGCAACTTGGCCGTGTTGGAGCATCTTTGGAGGGACACGGCCAGTGACTTGGCCGTGTCCCTTGCTTGTGTCCCTCTCTATGTCTTGAACTTCCTTTTTAACTTGGTATGGGATACGGCCAGTGAATTGGCCGTGTCCTCTGCATGTGTCAGCTACTCTTCCTTTTTTCCTTCAATTTGTTTCCCTGGCTTTTTAACCTAAAACAAAACTTCAAACAAACTTTAAACAAGAAGTAAATAAACAATAACCAACAAAACATAAACACCATACTAAAAACTAGATAAAAAATGACATAAACACTGAAATAAACTAAAACTACCAAAATTAATGAAAACACTAAACAAACCGATTAAAACTAACAAAATACCTAAATAAAACAATAATTATTATAATAAACAAGACACAAATCTATAACAAAAACTAATAAAACAGTTTTGCCCGCAGGATTTTCCTGCGGGGCAAAAATCCCCTCAGGCCCGTGCGACTGTTTTTCGCTGCCGATTTTTTTCCGACTCCGACTCCGACTTTTATTTTTATTTTTATTTGTTTATTTTTATTTTTTATTAATAAAAATTAGATACTAAGGTAAAAATTATTTAATTAAATTATTTTGGACCAATTAAACAACAAAAATCATTTTAAACCAAATAAAACATAATGGACCGGATTGGGTAAAAAATTAAGGGTCTACAGTTTGCCCCCTGCTTGAATGATCTGAAACCTTAGTGAAAGAGAGTGAAAAGCAATAAGACTTAATTTTTGATATGGCGACTTGTTTTGGGTTCTGGACCCGAGATTAGGTACTTGGACCCAAGATTGATTGAATTTGGGTACTTGGACCCGGGATTGGGTACTTGGACCCGGGATTAAGTTCTGGACTTAGAAACTTCTAGGTTCTGGACCTAAGGAAAATTTAGGTTCTGGACCCGAGCTAAGTTCTGGACTCAAGGATGATTCTAAGTTCCGGACCTAAGGAAAATTTGGGTTCTGGACCCGAGCTAAGTTCTGGACTTAGAAAATTCTAGGTTCTGGACCTAAGTAAAATTTTGGGTTCTGGACCCGAACTAAGTTCTGGACTTAGAAAATTCTAGGTTTTGGACCTAAGGAAAATTTGGGTTCTGGACCCGAGCTAAGTTCTGGACTTAGAAAAGATTCTAGGTTATGGACCTAAGGGTAATTTGGGTTCTGGACCCGAGCTAAGTTCTGGACTTGAAAATGATTCTAGGTTCTGGACCTAAGGGTAATTTGGGTTCTGGACCCGAGCTAAGTTCTGGACTTAGAAGATTCTAGGTTCTGGACCTAAGGGTAATTTGGGTTCTGGACCCGAGCTAAGTTCTGGACTTAGAAAATTCTAGGTTCTGGACCTAAGGAAAATTTGGGTTCTGGACCCGAGCTAATTCTGGACTTAGAAAAGATTCTAGGTTCTGGACCTAAGGGTAATTTGGGTTCTGGACCCGAGCTAAGTTCTGGACTTAGAAGATTCTAGGTTCTAGACCTAATGGTAATTTGGGTTCTGGACCCGAGCTAAGTTTTGGAATTAGAAAATTCTAGGTTCTAGACTTAAGGAAAATTTGGGTTCTGGACCCAAGCTAAGTTCTGGACTTAGAAAAGATTCTAGGTTCTAGACCTAAGCAAAATTTGGGTTCTGGACCCGAGCTAAGTTCTGGACTTAGAAAATTCTAGGTTCTGGACCTAAAGAAAATTTGGGTTCTGGACCCGAGCTAAAAAGTTTAACTAATTTTTAGGCATATGTCTTCCTATTGCCCCCTGGGTGTAAAAATATTTGTATACTCGCAATTATCTGAATGATTATAGTGAATAATTGAATTTTCTATTTATTTACTGTGTAATTACTGTTCATGCACTATTTACTATTTATAAATAGTAAATTTACTATTTACAAATAGTATCATTTACTATTGGAAAAAGTGATTTTACTATTTATCAATAGTAATACTATTTATAAATAGTAATATTTACTATTTATAAATAGTGACATTTATTATTCATCAATAGTAATACTATTTATAAATAGTGATATTTACTATTTATAAATAGTAATATTATTTATAAATAGTGATATTTACTATTCATCAATAGTAATATTATTCATAAATAGTAATATTTACTATTCATCAATGGTAATACTATTTATAAATAGTAAAATTCACTATTCATGCACAGTTTTGAATTTGTTTTCATTTGCTTGCCGTTCCTCTATAAAAGGCCATCAATATTCCATAAAATTTCAAACTTTCAATTTAAACTTTGTAATCCTTTCAAATTTCTTTTCAATTTCAGCACATATTTTTCAAAAACAATGCATGCTTTGAGGTCGCGGACTCATTCTAATGTCGAATTATTGGAGTTTATTCGGCATCATGAAGATGGAAATCTAGATATAATGGCCGAGATGCCGCTTCATCGCAGTTCCAATCAAAAGAGCGAGGTAATGATTTTTTTCTCTCTTTTTTTCTTTCTTTTTTTTATTTTATTTTTTATTTTTTCCTTCTTCTTTTTATTATTATTTATTTATTTATTTATTTATTTTATTTATGAAAAATAAATTAATTTAAATAGATTGAATAACACGTACTTACCTGGTATTAACTTACCTGGGTCTGTGTTAGCATGATAGTTGTGTTGTTTAGGCCGGAGGGTGTATTTACAAAGCTCGACAATGGTATGATGTAGTGCCTTCTCGGGTAAGGCAGATTATCCGAGATTGCGGCTTTGAGCAGTTTGTCTTACAATTGCCATCCGAAGAATATCAAATAGACCAAAGCGTGGTCCAGGCGCTGGCAGAGCGATGGCTGGATACAACTCACACTTTTCACTTGCCCATTGGGGAGATTACAATCGGTCTGGTCAATTTTACTACCATAACCGGCCTTCGATATGATGGTGCTCCGGTTCCTCTAACCAATGAAATTTTAACATTTGAAGAAATTCAGGAATTAATTGGTATGGAACCATCATATAAAGGACCCCGTAAGATAAAAATTGAGCCGATTCGTAGTTATTGGATGAACTACGAAGGTCGGATTGGCATAAACAAGGCTGAACAATATGCCTGAGGATTTTTGTTATATCTGCTCGGGTCGATCATCTTTGGCAGCACTGAATTGTCCATTCACTTATCAGTGTTGAGTGCCCTTTCTTATCTCAGAATGGTACCATCTTCTGGCTGGGGTGAAGCTGGTCTCGCATGTCTTTATCATGGCCTTGATAAGCTTTGTCGAAATAAGAATTCTTTTGTCGGCTTGATGGCGGTTGTCGAGGTATTCTTTCTTCCACCAATGTCTTTTCCTCTTTTTTTCTCTTGTGATCTTTGTTGTTATTGTAGATATGGGCATATGAACATAACCTCATGAGAGTACCTGGCATTTTTCGAGAGAAAATTGGGTATCTGAGATTAAATTTCTAGTTGTCCGATTGTGTGAACGTTCCCGGCTCTCATCATGTGCATACTCATTGCTTTGTGTTGAGCCGCTTAACCTGGGATCAGGTAAAATAACATTAGTATGCTTTAAACGTTTTACAAAAGTTTTACTTACCTTATGTTATCCTGCAGGTGAATTTGGCGTGGTGGAATCCAGAAGAGCGAGCAAACTGGTCTTCTTTGATGAGGACTGCACTATTTTTCCAACAATCTCGGCGAATTATTGCTGGCCCTGTGTCTAGTGGCTGGTTTCTCGGGGAAAGGGTTTATGAATGGTTTCTCGGCCCAGAGCAGCGGAGGTTTCCAATGCAAATCCCAGAATACACTTTAAATATTATGTCGATGCCGGAGTGCCGAGTCATTTCTTCATCTACCGAGTCCATTTTATGCCCGTTTTATTCAAATAAGACTCTTTCACTTCGATGTGTCTCCTGTCGGTGTGCGGGAGATTTCCGATGGAAATGAGGGTAGAGATGAGGAGGAACATGTAGGAGAGTCTATTCCATATCTCGGGACTAATACTTCTCAGGTAAAACTCTTACCACTTTTCCATTGCAACTGCTCTTTCTTTCTTCGATTCTTTAATGATCATTTGCAGGTTGTTGGCTCGTTTGATCATGAGGCTGGACCATCTCATCTGCAAGGCATTGACATGAATTACCTAGTATGTTTCTTATTTCACAATAGTTTATGCTATATGTATGCATGATTATGTATGCTCTTACCTTTTTCCTTCTCGGCTCACAGCGGATGCTCAAAGAACAAAACAAGAAACTTCAAGAAGAGTTGGTTGCAAGTCCTCAGTAGGCTTCTCATTTTGAAAGTTTATATCATCAATCCGAACAAAATTTTTGAGACTTCCGATTTCAAGGAATAAGGGATCCCGGCGCTTCTTCATCGAGAGGCCCCCAGGCTGATGACCATGAGATCCTTTCGTCTGCTTCTGATGAGGACTAGGACAAATTAGAACTTCAAGGCAATAGGGATTTTGGTGCTTCTGCTTCGGATGATCCCGGGATGAGTAATTTGCCCCCTCCTCCAATAGGCGATGACTTTTTTAAGTCTTTATTTGATGACCTACCACCACCCTCTTAGTGATATGTAAATATTGAAACAATTGTAAAACATTGTACAATAATGAAAAATATACAATTTTCCTCTTTACTGTAATCTTTTTTTTTTCATTACTGCCATTTTTTATTTATTATTTTTTATATAATACATCATAATTAATCCACTTCTTTTGTTAAACCAAATCCAAAATGGAAAAAAAAATTGTGATCACTTCCTTTCCTTGTGCCATATGGTCTTATCCTTTTCCATCATCTTTTCCATTTCACTTTTGGAAAAGGTTTATTTTTCTTCTATATAAATCACCTTGCATGCCATATTTCAATTCATAAGCCAAGAATCTCTCTTCCAAAGTGAATACTCTCTCTTTAGCAATTTTGGTTCCCCTTTATTCATCAACCATGACCGAGCACCATTTAAAGAAAATAAAAATTCTATTTAAGAATTTGGATGCCAACCATTGGAAGCAAATTTCATGGTCAAAGCTTGATGTTTTAAAATGCTTTCAAAATGTCAAATTGGACCACTCCTTTTTACATTCCGCAGCTTCCTTGTGGAATACAGATTCAAGGGTGTTTAGAATTAATGGCTTTGAAATGTGTCCTTTGATTGAAGAATTTGAGGCCATCCTTGGACATCCCAATAATCAGCAAATGGCATTTGTAATATCCTCATATATGCTCTAGAAGTTTTGATTATGTTGTTGTTATTGTTGTTGTTGTTATATTGGATTGAATATATGTGTTAATTGCAAGAGAAAAGAAATTGGAAAAGAAAATAGGGTTTAGAGAGAATGGTATATGTTGTGTATATGATGATATATATAACATATAAATTGGTCAAATGAAGAGTCAAGGTGATGGTTAAGTGGAAGAAGATATTTTTGGTTGTTATTGAAATTACTATAAAGGGCTTATATGAGACAAAAAGTTAGTTATATGATTGAGGGCATTTTGGTAATTGCTTGGATAAGATCACTTGGTGGAGATTAAAAGCAAAATTTGACTTTGTGTCTTCATCATTTCCTTCTTTCTTTCAAAAAGTGGCCGGCTCTCCAAAAACCAAAAAGGAAAGAGAGGTGTTCTTGATGCTTGAAGCAAATGGAAGAAGCAATCAAAGGACTTGGTTAAAGATTTATGAAATTTCTTCATTTGAGGTAAGATCTTTTCCTTGATTTCTTCTTTTCTTTTGAAGGGGTGTTTGAAGTGAATTAGGGTTGGTAGGATTTGATGATGAGATGTGTTTGTGTTGTGTTTTCAAGTGTTAAATTGGTTTTAAGTTAATAGGTGTTGTTGTTGGAAGTAGTATATGTTGATTTTGAAAGGTGGAGAAGGAGGGTGATTTTAGGGTTTTGAGATGGTTTGTGTTTAAATGTAATATTAATGTATTGTGAAGTGGTTTTGTGATGAATGTGTGTTTAGAACATTGATTATATTTATTTGAAACATGTTATAAGGTGTTAGAATGCATTTAGAAGAGTGTTGGATTTGGTTATAGTTATGTTCATGGGTGACACGGCCAATAGAAATGGAGAGACACGGCCAAGACTTAATGTTTTGGAGAGACACGGCCAAGTCCATGGAAACTTGGCCGTGTGTGTGAGATTTTGGAGAGGACACGGCCGTGTCTCATGCCAGTGTCTACCACTGCCAATTTGTTTTGGGAGACACGGCCACAAGCTTGGCCGTGTCCCTTGCCCGTGTTGCTTACTGTCCAATTGGTTTGAGTGACACGGCCACAAATTCTACAAAGGTATTTTGGTACCTAAACCTAAACATAAACACTTTAAACATACTTCAAACAAAGAATGCCCTAATCAAATGGATGTGGAAGATCTTAAAAATATGAATGATGTAGATTGTTCTTTGCCCTAATTGCATTGTTGAGATTGAACAATGGTATGTTATATGTAATGTGAATCTTGTAAATAATAATGTGTGTTATGGATAATGTATTTTGAGATGCTATATGCAAAATATGAATTGAGATGTGAAATGTGATGTAAAGCCATTGTGATTGGCTATGATGATACAATTGAATGATGTATGGCATATTTGCCTAATTGATGAGGAAGATTGAGAAAGAGTTTGATAAAGAGAATAATGAAATAAGTGTATGCTTAATATGATATTCAGTTTCAGAGTTCTGGTTTTTGGAGGCATGCCTATTTAATGAAAGATAACAGTCTTGCCGGGTTGAGGATCTCTTCAAATTGAATTGAATTGAGGTCCAAGAGACTGGGTCTGTTACACAATGATAATTGATATTATGAGATATTTGATTTGTAACAATCTTGCCGGGTTGAGGATCTCCTCGAGTTAGATGAGTTGATGATCCAAGAGACTGGGTCTGTTACGCTATCCATGGATAGAGATATATATGTATATGTTGCCTACGGGCTTGATAATTGTGTTTATGAACCAAAGCAGTAACTCTGAATTCTAAATATCGTATTAAATACTTGATGGGCCCATAGGTGTCTAGGTTTTATGTATATCATAAAGGATATTCTAATGTAATGAAATGTTAATATTACTTAAATGATGAAACGGACTATTCACGAAATACTGTATGTTGAGTATGATCTTTATTGATTGAGTGTGTATCATTGATGTTGATTTGTTAATACATATATGAAACATTGCATTGCACTAAAGCATAACATTAGCATGAATTGTCTTACTAAGCCCTTGGCTTAGCGCGATAGTGTTTAATCGCGCAGGTAATAGAGTTGAACCCGAGAGTTCTTTGAGACCCAGTGAGAGTAGACATTGAAGAGTGGATATTGGGACTTAAAGATCAGAGGAGATTTGCCAATCATGTACTACTTCTTTATATTTTGAAAAGTTTTGTTTATAATGTAAATATATGTATAATTGTAAATACATATTCAAATGCTTTTATATATGTAAATATTTTCTATATTCCGCTGCGTATTAACTAAATGTATTTATATATCAATTTTGTTTTATATTACAAATTGATGACTTATTTTCTATAATGTATATGAGAAAGATGATGGTATTATATAAAATATTTTAAATGTTAATAAAATTCGTAGCATTCCTATATTCGATACATGTATACTACATTGTGGTGTAAGTAGTGTGTATGTATTGGGTGTGGGGGTGTTACAGCGTTACCCACATTGATTTCTAAAACTCAACAGAAGATGCAGATGTTATTTCAAATTCTGAAACCCAAGATTCTTCGGTTGATGAGAGGTGAAAAAATTCTTCTTGCTCCTTTGATTGACTTTTGTTTTTCTCATTTGGCTCCTACTAAGGCCTAGGGTGCATGCTTTGTCTTTGCTTGCTTGGCCAATTCTTACTTGTTTCTTCTGATGGCGATATTAACCCACGAGTATTGGATATCATGGATCAAATGGAAGGAGGCTTGTCGCCGGTACCTGTGATCTTAGCCGAAACCTTAGTTGGAAAAGACCGATTTAAATCAGGAATGTCAAAGAGACTGACTGGGAGCCCATTGCTGCTTCAGGTAATTACCTAAACTGGCCTTCCGGGTTTTCAATTTAGGTTTTTTTTATTATTTTTTATATTGCTCTAATTTTTGCCTAGTCCGCCCATATGGGTTTTCGGAATTAGCGAGCTATCCTAATTTTTGCCTAAGCTACCCTTACAGGTTTTCAACTTAGCGAACCTTTTTTTTATTGCTCTAATTTTTGCCTAGTCTGCCTATATGGGTTTTTGGAACTAGCGAGCCATCCTAATTTTTGCCTAAGCTGCCCTTACGGTTTTTCAACCTAGCGGACCCTTTTTTTTTTAACTCTTTCTTCGCAGATTTGGTTTCAGGAACGTCTTTGTTTGATAGATACTCCCTCCATGGATTTTGCCAGATACCTACCTCATCATCATTCTGCTAGGAAGCTACTCCACCCAGCTTCTTCATATGCTGACTGGGTTGACTGGATCCACTCACGTTCTGAAGTCAATATCCGTTGGTTGGTACCTTGGTGGAAGATTTCTCATATTACCATGCGGACATACTTGATGTACGTTCCCCTTACTGCTGTTCGTCAAGGTACATGCTATGATCTTCATCGACTTGGGCGTCAATATGGAGCTGAGCGTCATGATTATGATTTTGTTCCTGGCCTAGACATGCCTTGCTTGACTGAAGCCTACCTGGACCGGCTGAGGCAAAGCTGGCCTGCACGTTACACTTATCGACTGCCATAGATTTTACATTTGTCAATTCATAAAGTGTTTTGTTAGGATGAAAAATAACTAAAATAATAAAATATGCTTCTTTTCCATTGATAATTTGTCATCACCTTTTGCAATTATGATTATTTATTTCATCCGTATCTGGTGAAATACTTATAACAGAGCACATAAAACAAATTTAATCATTAATTCTGTTTTATTAAATTGGGGAACAACCAAACATAAAGCCAGCATACACAAGATCACTCCTGTTGCCAATTAGCCCTTTCGGGTTTTCTAATTGACTATTTTCTCTCATTAGCCCTAATTGTTGCCTAGCCTGCCCTTTTGGGTTTTCGGAACTACCAGACTGCTCTAACTTTTGCCTAGGCTGCCCTTTTTGGGTTTTCATCCTAGCGAGCTTCTTTTTTTTTATCACACATAAAACCTCTTCAACCTGTCAATGTTTACTGGCTCACTAAATTCGTTCCCATCCATGTCTGATAACTTCACTGCACCTTTGCTCATGACTTGTTTCATGACATATGGTCCGTCCCAGCTGGGTCTGAACTTCCCTCTTGGATCAGATACATTAGGCTTACATTACTTCAATACCAAATCCCCAACCCTGAATATTCGAATTTTGACCCTTCTATTATAGGCCCGAGCTATCTTCTTTTGATACAGTTGGTGATGATACAATGCCTTTAGCCTTCTCTCTTCTAATAAAGCTAACTGAGTGTATCTGCTTGCTACCCATTCTGTTTCAGGCAGCTCCGCTTCCAAGATTACTCTCAATGACTTGATCACAATCTCAATTGGTAATACTGCTTCCATCCCATAAACCAAAGAGAACAGTGTCATTCCAGTAGGTGTTCGCACACTCATCCAATATCCCCATAAAGCAAAGGGAAGCATCTCTAACCAATCCCTGTAAGTCTTGGTCATTTTGGACAGAATTTACTTAATTGTCTTATTTGTTGCTTCCACTGCACCATTAGCCTTTGGTCTATAAGGAGAGGATCGATGATGATGGATGTGGTACTTGAAGAATAAATCCTTAACTGCTCCTTGAAACTGTACCCCATTGTTTTATATTACACTGTGCGGGACCCCATATCTGCTGATGAGATTCTTTTCGATAAACCTAGCCATTTGACTTGCACCCAGCTTGTTGAAGGATTCGGCTTTGACCCATGTCAAAAAATAATCAACTGCTACCACAATAAAATGGTGCCCGTTTGAAGCTGTCGGATGTATCTCTCCTATAATGTCGATACCCCAGGTGGCAAAGGGCCAGGGTGAAGACATTGAATGCAGTTCTTCAGAAGGGATATGATTCAAGTTACCGTACATCTGACATTGTTGGCACTTCTTGACAAACTCAATAAAGTCTCTCTCCATGGTCAACCAATAGTAACCTTGTCGAATAATCTTCTTAACTAGGGCCAAACCACTCATGTGCGGACCGCAACTTCCTGCATGTATTTTTGACATGATGCGCTCCACTTCGGGCTTTCTTAAACATCTCAAATGCACCCCATCAGGCCATCTTTGATACAACTCCCCATAGAATGTGGTGTATTGCAATGACCACCGCCTTACAACCCTTCTCTCTTTCTTTGTTGCCCCCGGCGAGTATTCTCTTTCCTCCAAAAATTTCCTTATGGTATCATACCATGCATCATGGTCTGTATCAATTTCCATGATTGTTTCATATTCATAACAAGGAGTTGATGAACTGGTCAAGACCAGAGGCTTAAGGAATAAGCTAACAGGATTTTCCCATACCGAAGCCAATGTGGCTAGGGCATCAGCCATCTGATTTTCTTCTCTTGACAAGTGTATAAACGTACACTCCTTAAAATTCTTCTTTATCATGGTCAGGTAACGATGGTATGGTTTCAATTTTTCTTCCTTCAACTCCCACTCTCCATTTACTTGGGATACTACTAGCAACGAATCACCATAAACTTCCACCTCATCTACCTTCATAATCATTAGGGTTTCCAAACCGAAAATACAAGCTTCGTACTCCACCATATTATTGGTCGCCCTAAATTTCAACTTTTTGGTTAAAGGGATGAGTTCCCCTTCTAGCGATTCAAGTATAACTCCCAAACCTACTCCTTTCCTGTTTGCTGCTCCATCAAAATACATTTTCCACCCTTGTACTTCAATTGCTTCTAAATGTTCATCTGGAAATTCCAAGATTACCTCTTCACTTTCTGGTAATGGTTGTTGAGCCAGAAATTTTGCCACCGCTCTACCTTTGATTGTTTTTCTGGTTACATACTCGATCTCAAATTCTTCTAATATTATCAACCATCGACCATATTTCCCAATTAAAGAGGGTGTCTCCCTTAAGTATTTCATTGGATCCAACCTGGAAATTGCTTGCACACTATATGATTGAAAGTAATGCCGCAACTTCTTAGAAGACCAAACCATGGCTATACACGTTTTTTCAATAATACTATACTTAATTTCATAAGGTAGGAGCTTTCTACTTAGGTAGTAAACGGCATGCTCAATCCCCGAATCATCTGCTTGGGCTAGCATGGCTCCTATCGACTCTTCTTCTACTGCTAAGTATAGTAATAGAGGTTTGTCGGGTTTAGGTGGTTTCAAAACAGGTGGGTTCAACAAATACTCTTTTATTCGATCAAAGCCCTTTTGACATTCTTCATTCCATACGACCGACTGATTCTTCCTAAGCAACTTGAAGATAGGCTCACAGATTGTTGTGAGCTTTGCTATGAATCTACTAATATACTGTAGTTTACCAATGAATCCTCGAACTTCTCTCTCCGTCTTAGGGGCCGGCATATCCCTGATTGCTTTAACTTTTTCAGGATCTATCTCTATGCCATTCGGGCCAATTACATGTCCCAACAATTTACCTGAGGTAACACCGAATACACACTTCTTTGGGTTTAATCTTAGCTTATACTTCAAAGCTCTATCAAAGAATAATTCCAAATTCTGGAAGTGTTGCTCCCTTGTATCCGACTTAACCATCATATCATCAACATATTCTTCAACTTCTTTGTGCATCATGTCATGAAATAATGTGGTGGCCATCCTTTGGTAAGTTGCTCCAGCATTCTTTAAGCTGAAAGGCATCACCCTATAACAAAATATACCCCATGTAGCTGTGAAGGCAGTTTTGGCTTTATCCTCTTGGGCCATTAATACTTGATTGTATCCGAAAAATCCATCCACGAACGAGTGTAGCACACTAGAGGCTGCACTATCAATGAGTACATCTATATGAGGTAAAGGAAAATCATCCTTAGGGGAAGCCTTGTTTAAATCTCTATAGTCCACGCAGACCCTTATCCTCCCATCTTTCTTTGGCACAGGTACTATATTTGCTAGCCAATCTGGGTATTCTATCACTTCAAGGAACTTCACTTGTATTTGCTTAGTGACCTCTTCTTTAACCAATTCAGCCCATTCAGGTCTTAATCATCTTAGCTTTTGTTTGACAGGTTTAATGTGAGTGTAAGTAGGAATATGATGCTCGGCTATGTCTCGATCTATCCCAGGCATGTCCTCATAAGACCAAGCAAACACTTCTTCATATTTTTTGAATATTTTTTCAAATCTCTCTCTCTCATCAGGAGTAAGGTCGGATGCTATGCTAATGTTTTTAGGATTTTCAGTTGTTCCCAAATTTAATGATTGTGTGTTAACAGAATTAATATTAAAGATGCTCATATAACTGCTATTTGAATGTATGCAACCATCAGGAGACACTACAAAAATTTTTGCCATTTGCGACGGATATCTGCGACGGACGTGTTTCCGTCGCAAAGTTGCTACGGTTCTGCGACGCATTTGCGACGGAAGGACAAGTTAGAGGAATTTTGAGAAACTGGTCGCAAATTGGTTGCAAATCCGTAGTAAATCTGCGACGGAAAAAAGTCCGTCGCAGATATCCGTCGCAAAATTTGGCGCGAGTAAAAATTTTTTGCGAAAACTTTTCCGTCGCAGATTGGTTGTAGAAAGCACTAAAAAAGCAATTTGCAACGGAGATCTGCTACCGTCTATTTCCGTCGCAAATTTCACTGCAAAAATATTCGGTATTTGCGACGGATATCTGCGACAGATTTTTGTCGTCGCAAATTTGCTACGGATCTGCGACGGATTTGCGACGGAATGACAAGTTATAGGAATTTTGAGAAATTGGTCGCAAATTGGTTGCAAATCCGTAGTAACTCTGCGACGGAAACAAGCCCGTCGCAGATATCCGTCGCAAAAATTGGCACTGATGATTGGCGCGAGAGAGACCCGCGTATATATTTTTTGCGAAAATTTTTCCGTTGCAGATGGGTTGTAGAAAATAACTAGTTGAAAGCAATTTGCAACGGAAATCTGCAACAGAAAATGTTCGTCTCAAAATTGCGACGTATCTGCAACAGTTTTGCGACGGATAAAGACAGTGAAGGAAATCTGCAACAGAAAAAGCCGTCGCAAATCGGTTGCAAATCCATAGTAATGATCTCACTAGTTTATTTATGAAAATAATGAATGAGTATTAATAATAATTAGTAGTATTATGATGGTGGATAATCTATTATAAGTAATTAGTAGTATTTTGATATTGATAAAAATTTTTATGGATTTAGATAGTAAAAATTAAATTGTGATAATGGATTTGAAAATAACATGAATATTACAAATAGTAATAGATATAACTAAAACATATAATAAATGATTAAATATAAATAAAATACAATTAAAATATATAATTATTAAGTTGTTTTTGGTCAAAATATTTTTATATAATTCATTTATAATTGTAAGAACTTCTATATTTTTGTTCATAAATATTAATTAAAAAATATAATTAAATTATTATAATCAAAATTTAATTATAAAATTAAGTATTAATAAAAATTAAAAATTGATTCTTAAGGGTTAAATTATATACAATGGACATACTCTTTAAATTAAAAGAATGCTTACTGTGCAGCTTTAGTATATCAATTTTGACATACTCTTTAAACCCTAACACTACTTGTCCTCAAACGTGCGCAGCTTTCTCTTCTCTTCTCCCTTCCCTTCTCCTCAAACACGCTGGCGAAAAACTCACCTCGCCATATTTTGCCTCACACACACTCACTTAACCATCGCCTCGTCCAACCCTCTCACACGCGTACAGCAGCGCCTCGCAACACTCTTGTCTCGCTAGCCATTTGATTTGGGTTTTTAGGTTTTAGAGTTGCGAGAACAAAAGCTTGAAGCTGCAGAATGAGGTTCGAATTTTCTCTCTAATAATCCATAATTAAAACAATAAAATCATTTTAGAGTTTATTAATTTATTTTTAGCTTATGATAATCGAGTCAAAGGCTGGAGGTAGATGAATTTATTATTGGGTTCCATAAATCTTGGTATGGAAAGGAGACTCGATTATGGAAATCTTGGTATGGAAATGTTGGTCAATGAAGCTGATGGATGGTTACTTTGTTTAAACTCTTGCAGGACGCCTCAACAGTGGTACTAATTATATTACCACATAATCTTTCTTTCTTTCTAGCTAGTTAGCTTTTGGTTTCTTGATTTTGATTTTGATTCTGATATAGAACACACATACACGCTCTTTCTGGTTAAGTTGGTTTTTTTCAATCTTTCTTTTTGTTTGTTGTAATTTATACACGTCTTTGGTTTCTTGATTTTGATATAGAACACAAACTCACTCTTTCTTGAAAAGTTGGAGAGTTTTTTTCAATCTTTCTTTTCTGTTTGTTGTCTATGTTTTTGGGTTTCTTGATTTTGATTATTTTGATATAGAACACACACTCATCTTACTCTTTCTTGTTAGGTTGGTGGGTTTTTTTCAATCTTTCTTTTTGTTGCTTGTTGGGTTATGTTTTTATGTTCATAAAGCAAGAATAAATGATGGGTTCTTCTTCAAAAGTTGGGAATAATAGTTATGATTATTCTTTCAAGATTTTATTGATTGGAGATTCTGGTGTTGGCAAGAGTAGTATTCTTTTGAGTTTCATCTCCAATTCTGTTCATGATCTTTCTCCCACAATTGGTACTTCTCTCTTCTCTTTTAACTCTTAATTTCTTTGGGAAAAAGAAAATTTGGTTTTCATTGGTTCTCTGTGTCTTATTGTTTGCATGATTGAATTTTTGAGGTTCATACGTCATATGTAAATATATTCTTTTCTTTTTTCTGGTTCAATTGGATTCTTTCATAATTTTGTGATAAAATTAGGAGAATCATCTGTGTTTATTTATTCAATTGAATCAGAAATACTTTGCATGCTTTAGTTCTCTATCCAATCGGAAATAAGATATAACTTTGTGCTTGTTATAACTTTGCTTTTGAATAGTAAAGAATTATAAACAGATGATAATTTCTTGCTTAATATTCTTAGTTGTTTAATTTTTCTTCTTATTATCTAATTGGCTAAAGAGATTGGAGGTTTTATGAGATCTAAAGACAGTTAAGTGCATATTTACTCTAATCAAAGCCACTTATTGGTTAAGACTAAAGTGTTATTGAATATTGTTGAAATTAAAATAACATATTTTTCATGATTACTTAAATATATCTTTTGTTTTAATGGACTTTCACCATTGGGCTTGGATGCTGTTTTGACAATGTGCAGGTGTTGATTTCAAGGTCAAGACGCTTAATGTTGTTGGGAAAAGATTGAAGCTCACAATTTAGGACACAGGTAACTGAAGGCTACTCACATGCATTGCTCTTCAATGTGTAATTTAGCAGCTGCATCTGTTTGTATCAGCATTATTAACTGACATTTTTAAACAATATTTGTTTGTCGAAATTTGTTCATGCAGTTTTATTATTAAAAATGGAGTCATGTGCATGATATTAGATGCTGGGGCAGGCAAAGTTTTGAAATATGTTTTTGGGAAAAGATGTTTACTCTTAATTGACAAGGACTTGCTCTTATTTTTTCATATTTATTAAGTAATTAATGGGTTCCATAATTTTTTTCAATCATATAAAGTGCCAAGTAGAAGTGAAATTTATGCACATTCTCTCGCTATATATATATATATATTCTTTTATTAGAATTGCAACTAAATTTATAAATTAAGTAAATTTCTTGCAATTTTGAGATTTCAAATTTCATTTCTAATTTAAATTAAATTTAGCAAAATAAAAAATTAGAGTGCTATCACACACCAATATGCAATTTAGCAATAATTGTAGTTATTATTGAGTAATAATTTCATAACTGATTTCCCCTCCTTCATACATATATTAAAAAAAATTAGAGCGATATAAAAAGTTGGTTAAGTAATGGTATCAAAATATTGTTACCATTCTCTGAATGCTGTTGAAACTGTATCTTCTCTTCTATGATCTCTATCTTTAACTAAGACTTATTATGAATTCATCCAAAATTGACATTGGCTGAGCCTTAGATGATTGATTCATGAATTTTTCTGAAACAATAAATATGCAAATTTTATAAATAATAATAATAATAATGAAATAGAAGACAATATGCAGTTGGTAATTGTGGGGAGCATATTGCAGAGCTCTGAAATGTCATAAGGCATTTCTTTCGAGTAAGAAAAATTAAATAAAATAAAATTGTGGGAATAAATTTTGATGATATACTCATAAATCAATTGCAGACAAAAACATGGGTAGTTGCAATTATATATTACATGTCTCACTCGCTATCTCACCTATAAGCAGCCTTTTTAAATTGTCCTGTTTCTCCCTTTCCCTTTCCTTTTTTTTTCAAATTTAATTAATCACTATTCTTAAATTAAAATTATTTTTTTATACAAAACGATCAAGCTTAAAATAGAAAAAAAAGGAAAATAGCACATTTCTGTTAAATTATGAGAGTTAATATCATTATTAAGGCTGCAGTAATATTTGATGCAAATTATATATGTTATATGTGAAAGAAAAATTTTAAAATTATTAAATCATAAGAGAATTAATCATTAATATCATTAGAAAAAAGTATGTGTTTAGAAAATATATTAGTTGGCGTGCCACGATAAAATTATTATAATTTTATTGTATGATGTGTCTAATTATTATTTTTTATGTGATTATGATGTTATATGATTGAATATATATA
The DNA here is from genome assembly GCA_947685225.1 of Garcia nutans. Lineage (NCBI taxonomy): Eukaryota > Viridiplantae > Streptophyta > Magnoliopsida > Malpighiales > Euphorbiaceae > Garcia > Garcia nutans. Next base: position 3,733,686 of record CANTUV010000003.1, on the reverse strand, counting down.
TATATATATATCATGATATTATGATGTTAGACATCGCCAAAACTTGGGTATCTGTGGTGGATAAATACATGAAATGTCTACAATATCTTATTTTGCTGGACGTTTACATGTGTAGATAGAACAAAGAATCAATAAACCTTATCTTATGCTGCAGTTTTATGCATCTTGTCCTTGTGTAGCTACCAAAATGCTAGTTGGTTTAGTTCTTCAACCAGCCATTGGAATATATTGCATTCATCATCTCAAGTTAAAGCTTAGGACCATCGTAGTTTCTTATCCACATTTGAATTATAGAACCTTTCTTCAGCTGTCTCAATTATATTAGCATCCCAAACCTGTATGAATTTTGCATTTAGTACATGTTATTATGTTAATGAATTACATGAAGAGTATTTGAAAAGTTTGTTATTGTCCATACTTTTTATTGGGCTTGATTATTGATTTTTTATTCTTTTAGTATATTTTTGACGATTCGGTCAAGACAATAAGTATGGACCGGGGATGGATGTATGAAACGTATGCTGGGGGACGTTTGAATAGAGTATTTCAAGAAAAACTACAAGAGTTTTTAGACTACGCAATTTCTCATCCAGCAAGTATGGATGGAACCAGAATTAGGTGTCCTTGTTCGAAGCCGAAATGTAGAAACCAATTTTTCCAACCGGTGGAAGAAGTCCGCTTCCACGTTACAAAATTTGGTTTTATGCCAAATTACTATCAGTGGGTATCACATGGGGAACCATGGCCTGAGGATACAAGTACAGCTTTTAGGGATCTTGAAACTGGATTGGTCAATCAAATGCATAATGAAACAGGTGCACAATATCGTGAAATGGTCCTACAAGGGCTTAGAGTTCCTAATTCTCATTCTGATTACATGGAGGAGGAACCGAATCAAGAATCAAAAAAGCTATTTCAAATGCTGGAAGCGGCTAATGAGGAACTATGGCCCGGTTGTGTAAAGCATACGAAGTTATCTGCCATGGCTCGTATGTTCAACATGAAGGCCGAACACCATTTTTCGGAGAGATGTTTTGATCAGATAGCAGAATTCGTTAAAGAAGTTTTGCCAGAGGATAATGTATTCCCTGAAAATTTCTATAGAACGAAAAGATTGATTGAATGTTTGGGCCTCCCAGTGCAGAAGATTGACTGCTGTAGAAATAATTGTATGATATACAGGGGTGATGATGTAGATTTGCTTGTGTGCAAGTTTTGCCAACAAGCAAGATACAAACGAATTGGCAATGTTAAGAAGGCATACAAGGTCATGCATTACTTCCCTCTCATTCCAAGGTTGCAACGGCTCTATGCATCTAATGCCACCGCAAAAGACATGAGGTGGCATGCAGAACACGAGTCCGAGGAGGGAGTTATGCGTCATCCATCTGAATCACCTGCTTGGAAGCACTTCCACAATCAGTATCCCTCATTTGCTTATGAGACTCAAAATGTCATGCTCGGGTTAAGTTCTGACGGATTCCAGCCATTTGGGAAATACAGCGAACCGTACTCATCGTGGCCAATCATTGTCACTCCTTACAATCTTCCTCCATGGATGTGTGGTAAGTCGGAGTACATGTTCTTAACAGTCTTAGTGCCAGGGCCTAATAATCCGAAAATGAAAATAGATGTGTTCCTACAACCATTAATTGCCGACTTGAAACAATTGTGGGATGTAGGGGTTATGACATACGATGTGTCCATGAAGCAAAATTTTGTTATGCATGCTGCATTACTATGGACTATTAGTGACTTCCCTGCCTTGTCAATGCTTTCTGGATGGAGTACTGGTGGAAGGCTATCATGTCCTCATTGTATGGGAGAGACAGATGCCTTTACACTTCCGAATGGAACAAAACAAACATGGTTCGATAATCATAGGAAGTTTCTTCCAATTGACCATCCATGGAGAAAGAATAGAACTTGGTTCAGAAAAAATAAAATAATTAAGGACATGCCACCACCTGTGAAGACCGGGGAAGAAATATTAGCTGAGCTTAATTCTCTTGGTTTACTGAAAGTTACTGATCTAGACTCAGATGATGTTAATGCAGCAATTGGTAGACGGAGTGGGAGTGGATGTAAGAAACGGAGTATTTTCTGGGATTTGCCATATTGGAGTTCTTTGCTAATTAGGCATAACCTCGATGTGATGCATATTGAAAAAAACTTCTTTGATAATTTGTTCAACACCATTATGAACATCGATGGTAAATCGAAAGATAATGCCAAAGCAAGGGAGGAGATGATGGTGTTATGTGACAGGCCAGAGTTACAAAAAAATGTACAAACTGGTAAATATCCAAAAGCAATATACTCATTGGATAAGCAGGGAAAGCAAGCAATTTGTGAGTGGTTAAAAGAACTAAGGTTTCCCGATGGCTATGTTTCTAACATGGCTAGATGTGTAAACATGAAAACATTAACAATGTATGGGATGAAAAGCCACGATTGTCACGTGTTTATGCAACGTTTACTCCCGATTGCCTTTCGTGAATTATTACCAGTAAGAGTTTGGGAGGCAATAACTGAAATTAGTATATTTTTTAGACAATTAACAAGTTCAGTCATACGGGTAGATGATATGATACGGCTTGAAGAGGAAATTCCGAAAATCATATGCAAATTAGAGAGGTTTTTTCCTCCAGGATTCTTTAATGTTATGGAACATCTTCCTATCCATCTACCATATGAAGCTCGGATTGCAGGGCCTGTACAATATCGTTGGATGTATCCATTTGAGCGGTAATTTACTTTTCTCCTTAAACCTTTTTATTGAGCTTACTTTAATAATAAATGCATTGTAAGCCTTATATAAACATCTTGCAGTTACAATGGTGATTTGAAAAAGGATGTAAAAAATAAGGCACAAGTTGAAGGGTCAATTGCTAATGCTTACTTGGTAAAAGAAGCAGCTGCATTTTGTGCCCATTTTTTTGAGCCACATGTATCAACTAGACATCAACGTGTGCCACGGAAAGATGATGGTCAGGCTGAGGAGGAGATTGAAGGAATGTTATCAATATTCCAGTATTGTGGTCGACCGATGGGTCAACCAAAGAATCAAAAATTGACGGACCGTGAGAGGAACGCGGCTCAGTCGTATATTCTCATGAATTGTGTAGAAGTTGAGCCATTTGTCGAGTATGTTAAAATTGAATTTCATTAATATTGTTTTGCACTCCCATTCTTGATATACTTAATGACGGTACTTTATATTATGAAGATTGTTCGTTGGCGAATTACGTACTCAAAATCCTAACATTAGCAAGGATGAGATTGATATGCATTTGGATAATAATTTTCCCCAGTGGTTCAAATCCTATGTAAGTTTATTACGTAGCATTTTGTAGTCAATATTATCTAAATCACATGTATTGAATATTTATGCTTTTCATATAGGTGCATGACCCGTTGAATGCTGTGAACAACCAATTTATAAAAAACTTGGCACAGGGACCTTACAATGATGCTAAGGCATATTCTGGGTATTTTGTGAATGGATTTAAGTTCCACACAGAGAGAAGAAGTGCAAATAGATCTACTAAGAATAGTGGTGTATGTATTAAAGGGACAAACTACAGTGAACAATCAAGCGATTACTTTGGCAGATTACAGGAGGTCATTGAAATAGAGTACCCGGGACTACCAATTAAGCGGACAACTTTGTTCCTTTGTGATTGGTATGATCCAACGCTAGATGTGGGTATGAGGTGTCATAAAGGATACAATATTGTAGATGTTCATAAAAGGAAGAGATTTGGGAAGTATGAGCCCTTTATTTTGGCAAGCCAAGCACAATAGGTATACTATGCTCCTTATCCGTCTATAAGACGGGTTGATAGTGATTGGTTATCTGTTGTGAAGGTTAAAGCTAGACATGTAATTGAGCTGCCAGAAATTATAGCTCCTTCCAATGTTTCTCAAACAACAATGGCATTCCAAGAAGATGATACAGCCAGGCAGACTTTTGATGTAAATGACAATGAAATGCCTAATACTTTAAATGATGCTGAAGGTGTTGTAATGCATATAAGTGAGAGTTTGGAGGAAGGGAGTGATGAAGAATTTCAGTATTATTCTTCGGAGGATGAGATGATGAATAATGATGAAGACGAATGACTTGTATTTGGTTCTTTTTCCTTGTTTTGATGTTTACTTTGACTATACTATAGAGTTGGAAACTATTTATGGCCCATTTTGAAATGTTATAATAATTTTGCATTAATTTATTAATTTACTACATATGAGTAGAATTCCTGCTGCATACATGGTAGTTACATATGTATATGGTATATGATGGAGGAACATGGTAGTTTGAAAATTTTTGCTTCCTGTGTTTTCTTTTGCTCTTTATTTGTGGCAGGAACTGAACTTCTTAACTAGTGTTGGATTGTTCTGGTTTTAAGAGCAAGTGAATTTCTTAATACGTGTGAAAATTTAAGGTAACAACATTTTTACAATTTTTAACTGTATCATCTCTATAGGCTATACCAATATTGCTACTCTTTCTCTCTATATTTAATCTTATGTTTTATGGGTTCTTGCAGATATGGCTAGAGGAAAAAGTCGCAATATCATTCAACCACCAGTGGGAAGAGGACGATCCACACGTACAGTTCCAGCAGCCATGCTACCTACCCAACCCACACCAATAGCCATTGCACCTACCCAACCCACACCAACAGCCATGGTACCTACCCAACCCACACAAACAGCCATAGCACCTACCCAACCCACACTTGCAATTGCAACGGCTGTAAGTCCAAATTCAGAAGCAAATGGGGGATCTGGGAGAAGAACCTCTGAATCTTCAAATCCTAACACAGATGGAACTCCAACATCTAGGAGAAGACAATCTGAATCTTCTAATCCTATAACACCACCTTCTTCTACTCCCTCACTGGATAACATGCATGGATTAGGAATAGAAAATCCCCAAATATCAGCTTCATCTCCTAATTCTAGTGAACATGAACCTCGACCTGATGTTAACAATGACGTTATAAGTAGAGTCTCTCGATCCCAAGAACTAGCCCGTGATGCTGATGGGCGAATAATAATTAGTTGGTCAAAGGCTGATGGGTAATTTACTAATTTTATCCTATTTAGTCACTATTTTGGCACTTTATTAATAATCTTAAATTGTTTCAGATTTAATCCTGATTTATGGGGCATATCACATGCATGCACAGAAGCTTTTCAACGGTATCCTGATAAAATAGGATCATCTTGGGCAAAACTGTCTCGACAATCAAAGGACTTATACTTCGGAGAGTTTAAGGTTAATGTTTATCTAATATTCATTGTTAGTTGTTTCTTCATATTCTTTAATAATGATAATGGCTAGCATATTTAGTAATTTTTACTTACTTTGCATAAATTATTTACTTGGAGGTCATCTGAAGATGGCTTGATGAGAAAAGCTTGGGAAAGCAAAGCAGCAAGGACATACAGTACTTTCATTTACAATGTGAGACATAACAGATTAGTGAACTGTCCCGTGCCTTTGGAATATGTAGAAGAGTGGAGAAGAGATTGGGAAACGGAGAATGCTAAAAAATTATCAGAGCAACAGTCTAAGAACAGACTGTCTGAGCCTGCTGGACTAGGAACAGGGCCATCTACTCACACTTGTGGGTCAAAATCGATGAAAGAGCATGCGAAGGATTTGGTATGTAATCTACATCTTATTTTGTTAAACAAATTGACTATTTTTTTCATATTATGTTTGTGTTGCATATTGATTTAAACAGGCTGTAGCAAATGGGGGAAAGTTTCCTGGAAATTATGAATTGTTCAAGCATAGCCATACCAGTAAAAAAGATCGGGGGAAGTTCATAGATAAGAGATCGGAACTTGTTCATGTAAGTTAATATATTTTATTTACATTATTTTATGGAAGCTGTTATAATGTTTTTGTTGAAAATATGACTGATATGGTGTGTGGTTTACTTGGTATTGCATAATTGTTTCTTTATGTGCTTATTCATGCACATTTCCAAGTGTGGATTCTATCACCTGGTTTCTGTATATGGTTGAAGCATCTGAACTAGAATCTTATGATTTTATGCTTTTTTGTTATTAGTTGATTGGCTTTTCTTTCTAATATGTTGTTTTTAGGTTGTGTATTGTTACTAAATAATCTTTCTTAATGTTAATGTATCTTTTTTTATATAAAACAAAAAAAAAAGAAATTTAGAAGCGAGATATGTCTATACTTTTGCATTTTGTTAACAAGAATATCTATAATGATTTAGAAACAACCACTATATGCACAGATTTATTCTCTGTCCCAATAACATCATCCGCAAAATTATCTTTCATAAGCCCTTTACTTTTGTTTGGAGAGAAAAAGAAGTAGAAAAAAAAAATAGCATGATAAATTCAGCTCAAATGCAGCAAAATCATACTGAAAAACAAACACTGCACAAACACCAATAAAACTAAAAGGTGTGAGGGCAAAAATTCTAGTTCAGGATTGAAAATACCATCTTCTACATGTACAATTATATAATCTACCAGGCTATAGATAACCATTTAATAACAGACCAAGATTCATATCTGGTATGATTATGAAATACATAGATAACTCAACAATTAAGCCAGACCATGGAGAGAGAGAAAATGAACATATAATCTAGGTTGTATACACTAGCATAATCAATGAATTATTGTTACATCCAAGACAACAAACTTCCTAGAGGCGCTGATAGATACTAGTTTGCATAGTCCCGAAGTCAATTTTTATTTTATTTTACGTTGTATACACTAGCATAATCAATGAATTATAGTTTGCATAGTCCGCTGATAGATACAATTTTTACGTTTCATATTTCCGTAGATTAGTGTGATAGGAACTTGGAGTTCCTTATTGACTTCCTTATTTGAATGTGAAATTATTTTCCTTTTCATTTTTTTTATTAGATTTTGCTTAGTTTTGTGTTTTCTTCCTTATTGTAGTGTTTGTAAAAATTTGTAGTTGATAATTACTTTTTCATTCTTTTGAGAATATATGGCATCATATTTAAGGAACTAAAATCAGTATTGCAATTTTTTTAAATAAAAGAGAAATTTACTGAGACAAATTTAAATTGGCAATCTTCACGTCTGCGCTTGAGCCCTGTCACTATCCATTTGGGTTCTTTGTATCTTTTATGTCTATTTAATGATATATCTTTGATTATTGCTCAAAAACCTTGACGTCGGAGTGTAGTATTCATTATTAAATAGACAAAAAGAAAACGTAGGAAAGGTTAATACCTAATAAAAAATTTACCCAGTACATGATGGCAGCTCATTTGGTAATATTTGTCTTCCACTTGTACATTTCGTCCTCATCTTTAAGAACGTGCGTACTTTCAGCATTGTCACTGTTTCAAAAAAAAATTTATTAGAAAATCACAGGTGTGCAGTGGCGGGAAAACAAGTTGTCCCACTTTGTCAATGCCCAATAGTGAATATGTACTCTGACAATTTTATAGTATATTTCATGTCGTGATTTTTTTTTCAACTAAATGTTTCATGTCATGAATGCAAAAATGAAAGTGTCGATTTTGGAATGAAACAAAATTGATAAAGCAAAAATGAAGTTATTGTGGCAGAAGTGAAAGATGAATTGTCCAATTTGAGGAATGAAGTGAGAGAAGAATTACAAAATCTAATTGTAGAAAATAGGAAGCTACAACAGAAGGTCAATGGTCTCGAAGTGGGGATGGCCTATATGAAAATATTAGTTTTCTTTTTATCTATGTTCATAGCTTTAAATGTGGATTTTTTTGTGTTTTTAATTGTTAAAGAGTAAATAGAGTAAATGGGATAGATGGTGGCAGATGAGAAAATTGGCATTTTATGAGAAAATTGTTGTGTAATATATTTTGACTTGTTAAGCTTATAATATTTTATCTAATAATCTTAAGCTGTAAGTAGAGTTTTGATTGCTATTGATCATAATGCTTATAAAGAAGTCAATATTTTGCTTAGTATTTATGAGTATTTTGAGCTACAATAAAGAATAGATTAATTAATGGCTAAATAGATTAATCTTTGTTTCAATTATGCAGTCTGGTTGTTTAAAAAATGTATGTGAAAAATTGTACTTTCTTTTCTTTTTGCTAGTTGAGTATTAGTTTATTCTTATAGTCTTCAATGTAATCTATATAAATAGATTATTAGTACTAAAAAATTTCACATTATTTGTGTCTGTAGCTTCTTAATTTTTTGCTTTTAAATTTAGCTTAGCTATTTTAACTCAAGATAATACTTTTCACTTTGTGGCCTAATTAAACAAAATAAATCAAGAAGCATATCATGAGCAAGCCTCTCATGAATAACTCAATCTTAGCCCTCTCATGAGTAACTCAATCTTAGCTCAGTAAGCATAGAGTGATTGCATTTGTTGAGTTAGTAAAATAGAAAGGGAAAATAACAAATTTAAATAAAAAAAAAGACACGGAGTAGTGGAATTAAAAGTTGGTACTTCATTTCATATATATCAAAAGTTAGAGTTGAATACAAGTTAATAAAAAAGTTAGAGACGCTAGTACAATTATTAAAAAGAACTAGTTCAATTATTCGATTTTTGTGTTTATGAGGTGATCATAATCATTGGAACTGAGACCCATAAATGGGTTATGTCATAATCTGGTTAATACTTTTTTTGTTAAATGTTATTAAATTGCCTATTTATGAATATTGCTTGTGAATTGTGTGTATTGGCTACTGGATTCTTTTGACTCTAACGTTGTTTTGATTTTCATTTTTAGGAAAGCTTTCAGAAATTGAAAGCATCACAATCTACAGAAGAGGCAAATGGAGAGGAAGTTCAATCTTGTACTAAGGATGATGATGATTTATTTGTTGAAGCGGCGGGAGGAACAAAGAAGGCCAGATTATATGGGTTGGGGAATTTAGCGATTTCTCAAGTCTTTAAGGGCAGTGGAAGTACATCTCAACAAGTGAATGAGAATATGTTAACTGAGATACGTGATGAGATAAGCAATAAAGTCAATCATATAGAGAGCAAATTAGAGACCAAGATTGCAGATATGACTCGATTTTTGGTTGAGAACCAGACTTGGATTCAGAATATGTTACTAGGACGGCCAACTGAACCTCCTAGATGGCCTCCAACAGAACCAACCCCACCAGCAGAAGATCAAGTAACAGAAGAACATCCAGATGATAACTAGTGTATGCCTTCGGCTTAGTTTTTACTTTTGAAAGTGTTCATACTTTAATACTTTAAAATGTTTAAAACTTATATTTTGTAATGACTTTTGAATTATGTTAGTTTAATTAACTATTGCATTTTATATCAATGAAAATTGGTGTAAATTTAGATTTATGTAATTAAATTGTAAATATTATTACTACAGGTGTGTATTTTATATATAAAATCCATATAATGACACAAAAATTGTAAATCCATTGCATTTGCGACGGAATTTGCGACGGAAGGCATATATATACTCCAGAACATTTGCGACAAAATCTGCGACGGAAATCTGCGACGGCCTTTCTGGTTGATTTACGACAAGTTTTTGCGACAGAATCTGCGACGGAAATCTGCGACGGCCTTTGTGACGGATTTGCGACAAGTTTTGCGACAGAATCTGCGACGGAAAATCTGCGACGGCCTTTGTGACGGATTTGCGACAAGTTTTGCGACAAAATCTGCGACGGAAAATCTGCGACGGAATACTATGACCTTGAAAATGGCGGGAAGATAAATTTGCTACCAATTAGCGACGGTTTCTGCGACGGATTTGCGACGGTTACTGTTTGCCCGCGAATATTTGAGTGGCAAATTTGCAACCGCCTAGTGGTAGCAAATCGGTCGCAATTTGCGACGGCCCGTCGCAAAATTGAAAATTGCGACGCCTTTTTTATTAACGGACAGAATCCGTCGCAGATCGGTCGCAAATCCTGATTTGTGATGGATCTGCGACGGATTCTGTCCGTCGCAGATAGCGCTTTTTTTTGTAGTGAGAAACATCACACAAGTAAGCAAAATTAGACTTTATTGCATTCATTTTGGAAAAGAAAACATCATCATCCTCATATAAAGCAGACAAATTAAAATCAAAATCAAAATCAAAATCATTGTTCTCAGAATCATAAAGCAGAATGTCTTCAAACTTTTCTTCAACTAGGGAAGCAATCTCTTCTGGAGTCTTCTCGGCTTTCAGGGCAGCTTCATTCCTCTCTTTTGGAGTGGATTCTTTATTGGTTGACAGGGAGAGCTCTTTCTCACTTGCCCCACTAACTCAGCAACATCTGCAAAAATTTCAAAACCGGGAATTAACTTACCCATGAACATGATCGGCTCGGGCTTTCCTTGAAGTGGTCCCATAGTTGGAGCTTTGACGATGATCTCTTCAAGTGGTGGGAAGCTCATCTTCTCATTCTTCTTTGGCTGAACATTATTGGCTTCATCATATCCCAACCCCTTCTTGGAAGTTTGAGTTCTAAAATCTGGCAATTTTGTTAAACCGGCTTTACCCTTTCCAAGACCAGCTCCTGGAAGGTATTTCATGTTCTTCATCATATTCAAGACTTTGGAGTCCACCTCTTCATCATCTTAAATTATAGCTACTTCAAAACCATTGAGAGGCCTCTCAACCATTAGGGCGTTAACAATCTCATTATCGTCATCTTCAATGACCACTGTTTCATTTCCATTGGGGAATTTGATCTTTTGATGAAGGGTGGAAGGAACTCCACCAAGAGGGTGAAACCATGGTCATCCTAAGAGTAAGGCAAAGGTAACTGGTATGTCTAAAATAATAAACTCCACAATAGATTCAATTGGACCAACCTTGACGGCCGCTTTGAAAGTCCCTTCGGCATGCCTCTTAGTGTTGTCATAAGCACGAATTGTCACCTCGGTTGGGTCTAAATCTCTTGTTGACATGGCTAGCTTTGGTAGTATCTTAAGTGGAAAAACATTTATGGTGGACCCATCATCGACCATTACACAAGGAGTCCTCTTCCCCTTGACTTCTATTTTGATAAAGAGAGGGCGGATGTGGTCTCTCCCTTCCTCTGGTAAGTCCGCATCAGAAAAAGAAACTGCTCCCATACTAACTTCGCTCTTCTCTTGAACCTCTTCACATTTCATTACTTCCCCAATTTTTATGAAGTTGATCAATTCCTCCGGTGTTGTGGAGGTAGAAATCGGCATGCTAGCCAAGGCTTTGGCTATAGTCTCTCGGTGCTTTTTAGAAGTAGCTAACAGGTCCCAAATGCTAACACTTGCTTGGGTTCTCTTTAATTGCTTGAGTACAACATCATCTTCTTCCACTTCAACTTCCTTCCCCTTATTAGTTTCTACCTCCTTAGGTGGTGGCCTTGCATAAGGCTTACCGGATCTAGTATTCATCACCTCATCTTCTTCGGGCTCAGACCAAGTCCACTCCTCCTTCTTAGGTATGATATCATCATCACTATCACTTGAATCCCAAAACTAGTTGACCACACAAATTGCTACTTCCCCACCAATCATAACTTGTTTAACTTCATTAAATTCCTCTTCTTCTTTGATTGCTTCTCCTCCCATATCTTGAAAAGAAGACATGACAAAATCCTCATGCAAACCTCCTCCAATCATGAAGGTTGCTGGTGGCGGTACTCTATTGAACTTTTGCAATGGGTTATCTTTAGTGTTTGGCTTGTTGGGCTCGGGTAGCTTCCCATTATCAATTAAGTTTTGGATCTCATGTCTCAATCTCACACATCTATCCGTGTCATGTCCTTGCATTTGGTGAAATTGACAAAATGCTTTGGTGTCAAAATTAGGTGGGAGAGGATTAGGCAAAGGACGAGGATTTAATGGTTGTAGCAGTCCCTTCCTTTGAAGCTTGTTGAGAACCCAGGACATCGGTTTTCCCAATTCCAAAAATTGTTTCCTTGTTCCTTGGTTAGTATCATTAATACCTACGGCCTTTTGCATGCTTTGGCTACCAGGTTGATAGCTCCCTTTCTCATTCCTTGTCGTTGCAAATCGGCTCTTCTCCCTATCCCATTCTTCAATTTGCAAACCAGCTTGAAGAAGGTCTTTGAAATCACAGATGAGTGTATGAGACATTCTCTCACGAAGACTAGGTAACACCCCTCTCACAATCATCCTTATTTGATCGGATTCATCGGGCCTCTTCTTTAGTAGAGCAGCCTTATTTCTCCATCTCTTGACATAGTCTACAAAATTCTCATTCGGCCTTTGCCTAATGGATTCCACTTCCATCAAGGTAACTTCCAATTCAACATTATATCCATATTGTTGGATAATGGCTTTGTAAAGTAGATCCCAGCTCTTTTGTGTTTCATCATCTAAGGTATTGAACCAATTTTGGACAACAGGGTCCAATGAGAGCATAAAGTACCTTAGGGTTTGAGCCTTAGTAGCTCGGGCAGATTGCATGGCAGTGATGTATTGCTTCACGTGGAGATGAGGATTTCCAGTGCCATTGTACTTAGCAAAGGAAGGCATCTTGAATTTATAAGGGACTTCTTCATCTTGTTCAAATAACTTGTCAACTTCGGACAACTCTTTGGTCTTCAACTTCTCAAATTTCTTTTCTAAATCATCAATCATCTTTTCAACATCAGATGTCTCGGCCTTTTCAATAGTTGCCTTCTCGACAGCCTTCGGTTCTTTCTTCTTTTCTTGAACCTCTTGGTAGTATTGAGGCCAATCATCATCATCATCAATGACCACCTTTTCATCATCAAAAGCCACTTCATTAACTTTGGTCTTCCCTTTGTCCTTTGGTTTCTTAGTGCTAGCAGATGCCTTGGCATGGTTCTCTAAGATTGCAGTCAATTGGTTCTTCATGGTCTCAGTTAGGGCCTCTTTGATTTCTTCCATCTTGGCATTGAGGGCTTCATCCACCATTCTTTGAATTTGTTCGGGCTCCATTGTTTTTGGTGAGCAAGTGATTGAGTCGTTGCTAGATACTTCGTCTCTGGCGTAGGTCGGATTGTTGTAAGCTTTTGAATTTCGTAATCCAGGGCTGTGAGCCAGAGAGGACCAATGATATGAGATGTAAATGTATGCATGTATGCACGAACAATCAATAAACAAGTGTAATTAGGATGATCCTTCCAACCTTATAGCATCCACACACGAATGGCGAGTCTCTTTTCCTAGGTATATGGTTAACAAAATACCAACATGGGGTATCTTGCTTTCGAATAATTCCCTCGGACGTTTCAAACAATAGTTATATTTTCGAAAATGGAAATCAATCCATGATAATTCCCATTAATTAGGTTTTAATCCCTTCAACCAACTAAAGTAGCTTTTATGCTATGTTGGATTAAAATGAAATTAAGAGGCTTATTATAAATAGATTTCTCTCTTGAAAAGAGGTAACTAGTGGTTCATGCCAAATACAAGCCCATAGTTAATTTATTCTTAGTGTAAACTAGGCCCACAATTGATTTTTGGTATTTCATAATTGACCTAAATATTTTTGCAAGCTCTTTGTAAGAAAATATTGGGTGAAAAATAGTTTTGTTTTTAAGCCCATTGTAAAAGATTTTAGAAAAATGGATTTTGGGCTTAGTATTTGGGCCATGAGCCAAAGGATTTTTGATCTATTTTTAGAAAAGTCTTATATCCAAAGACCATCTTAAAAAGTTTTGAAAATAGTTTTGGTCTTTTGGATTTTAAAGAAAAAAATTTATTTTGAGCTTGCAAATGTACTTGGGTCATATTAGAAAAAGAACAAACCAAATAAGCCATGATTTAAACTAAGATAAATCAACCATAGTCAAACAACATGCATTTAGGGTAAAACTTAAGGAAAGTAACTAGGCCAATTACATGAGTTTTAGTCTTTGGGTGGAAAGGCTTAGGTTCCCATAGCAAGTATATACCAAATGGTACGAGGCTATGAGTGGTTATGCCATGCTCGATCTCTATACCATGAGTGAAAGTATGGTATCCCTTACATAACATAACACGGGTAACACGGGCGTCCTAACTCACGCACACAATGCAATCTAAGTTGAGAAATGGCCCAGCACCCCCACAACGCCCGGTTCATTGGAACCGGCCTCCTTTACAGGTCTTAATATTATAAAATTCTTAAGTATAATAACATTATCCATATTACACACAATAATTAAAAGAAAGCATCATTATATTAAATCAAAGCAATGTCCAAACAAAAACAAAACAAATGAATTGACACCCATCCAAGGATGGAAACATGTCCTTACTTCACATGCCTAGATAGGACACCCACCAAAAGGTAGAAACATGCCCTTTACATAAGTTCTAAAATAGCAAAGCAAATTAAATTACATGATGTTTAAATAATGAGGTACCCACCAAGTGGAAACATACCTCTTACAACTTTTGGAAGTCTAAATTAATTGATAAAAGTAAATAATCATCCATCATAAGTAAATCATTCATCAAAAGTATTTAAATATCAATAAAATAAACATGATAAATTAAGTAAATCAAGTATTGAAATTAAATATATTAAAGCATAAGAGATAAATCAAAAGCATATCAAGAATGGTATTGAAGAAAGCCAAATTAGGGTTTTTATGGCTACTGTGACTTTTTATGGAATTAGAATAAATTAGGGTTTTATGTTTTAAAGGGTTGGTAAGACTCTTTGATTAAACAAATTAAGGTTTGAATGGTGAAATCATGAAACTAGGGTTTTAAATACCTTAAAATACTTTAATTTGTGATTTTTGATTATTGAATTTTAAGCTACTGTGTAATTTTTGAGTTTTTATGTTTTTATGTTTTTTAATGTTTTAAAAGGATTAGGGTTCATAAAAATTATGGTTTAAGGTTTTAAAAGGATTAGGGTTCATTATTTTAGGTTAAAATGTTGAATTAGGGTTTTAGGGTTTGAAATTAGGGTTCTCGGGTGATGAAGAATTTTTAGGGTTTTAGAAATCAATTTGATATTTTATGAAATTTTATGAATTTAAACAAAAGGATTGAAGTTTTTATAAGTAGAAAAGATGTTTTTTTAAGGCTTTTTGAATGAAATAGAACTTATTTTAAAAATTTGAAAGAAATAGAATCAAGTTTTGGTTTTGTTAAAGAATTTGTTCAATTAGGGTTTTGAGACTTTTGAAGAAGAAAAAATAATAATTTGAAGTATTTTTAGAAAAGAAGGTCACGTTTTAGTGTTTTAGCTTTGGAAAACTAAATTAAAGTTCTAAGATTTTAACTTTTGAAAAAAAACACAAAAAAAACCCTAGTTTAGCTACTGTGTAAAAAATTAGAATTTAGAATTTAGAATTTCATACCTTTTTTTTGTAAGTTGCTCCAAAATTGCTTCTTCTTGGATGAACTAGCTCCAAAGACAAGCTTTTGTTGCCTTTGAATTGTTTAATTCGTGTTGCTGTTGCTCTTAAAAATCAATTGAATTCAATTTCCCTTTTCCTTCACTAATTTGGTTTCAAAACCTAAAGCTACTGTGAAAAATTTTTTTCCTCCTTTGATTTGGTTTAATTAGTCCTTATTTATAGTGGTTTTTAGGTTCTTTTTTCCCAATTCCCCACGGCAATTAATATTAATAAAAAAAATTAAAACCTAATTGAATTAGGTTTCAAAAAATTACGTTGAAAAATTTTATGCTGGCGAAAATCGTGGCAGCGGGCCCGTGGCGTGCCAGCCCACAGGAATTTCCTGCGGGCGAAATAGCTCGCCGGCAGGAAATTCCTGCGGGTGAAGGTTTTGCCCGCAGGATTTTCCTGCGGGGCCAAAAACCCCTCGGGCCCGTGCGGCTGTTTTTCGCTGCCGATTTTTTTTCGACTCTGATTTTTATTTTTATTTTTATTTTTTGATTTTGATTTGTTTATTTTTATTTTTTATTAATAAAAATTAGATACTAAGGTAAAAATTATTTAATTAAAATTATTTTGGACCAATTAAACAACAAAAATCATTTTAAACCCAATAACATAATGGACCGGATTGGGTAAAAAATTAAGGGTCTACACATACCCAAATAGATAATTAAATCATACTACTTCAACAATCCAAAACACACATATTCACAATTTCCATGAAATCCAAAGAAAGAAGTTGGAAACTTACTAAAATTGGTGAAAATCACCAAAAATCCACTTGAAACTCTTAAAATCCTTCAATTTGTGGAGTATAGAAGATGCAAAAATCTCTCTTAAATAGTCATAGAAGAATCGGCCAAGGAAGAAGAAAAAGAGGAAGAAGACCAAAATCAATTTTCTCTTTCCTTCCACTTTTATTTTAAACCATATATATATTATTTAATTAATTTAATAATTATTTATTTAATTAATTTAAACCCTAAAAATACATCTTCCATTAAAAATAAATTATTTTTGAATAATTTAAATAATTTTAAATTTCTAAAGTTTATTTATAAAAATTCCATTAGACTTTGACTTTTGACTATTAAAAATTGACTTTTATTGATTTTGGATATATTATGTATATTTTGCATATATATCACATATACATTCCTCTTTTTCATTTAAAATACCTTCATTTTTTATTTAAAACCATTTATTTAATTTATCCAATTTAATTTTAATTTATTTTATTAAATTTCTAAAAATTTCGGACGTTACATATCAATTGGTAGCTTCTTCATGACATGACCTTGCAAGTGATCCTTTCATTAGCCCTCTTTTGCCTATTATATCCTTTGAAATTTGATAATGCAACATCCTTTAACTTGAAAGTTTATATGACAAGAAAACTTTTTTTTTTAAATCAAATATTTTACTTTGTCAAATCAGTGTCAATTTACCTCAGGTTTTGACTTTTTCAAATTAATATATCTATAACATGACAACCCTAGTTACCATACTAAACTCGAGAATCAATTCTATTTGAACAAAAACTATTGCACTTCAGATAGGCACATAAACATTACTTGGCCAAAGGTCTTATTGAGTTTTAAATTTTGTCTATCTCATATGTATGCTTATCAAAGATCAATAGGTCTTTAATAGGCTCGAAATGGGGTCTATAAGGGACATGAGTTGAGTGAATGCCATTTTAAAATTGGAGCTAATGTGATACTGTGGTGAAACCATCATAGTATAAACTTCCTTATTGAAACTATATACTGTTAAAAGCATTCTTAAATTTTGGGCACCATTTTCTCCTACTAGGCATCTGGCTTCATAAAAAGATAGGGCTTGAATATTCTTCCATCTTTTTGGTAGAAACCTAGAGCTTTCCCTTTTTGCTAAAAACTCAGGACCATTATTCAGTCCTTTTTCCTTTGGAATATCAAGACTTTCCATATTGAGGACTTTCTCTTATTTCTTTGATTTTCTAAGTTGAAGTCTTCTGATGCTTTAGGTAAGAAGAACCCTATTGGCTCTCTAAACCGTTCTTTTGGGATTTTATTTTCTCTTTCTCTTTTTTCTTTTTTCCTTTTCTTTTTTTTCTTTTTTCCTTTTCCATTTTTTTCTTTTTTTTTCTTATTTCTTCTTTTTCTTATTTCTTTTCTCTTTCTCTTTATCTTTTTTTTGTCCTAGTTCTAAGAGAGTTGTCTTATTTGAATCATTTTGTGCTTCTAACTATGGATGAGTAGAGTAGAGTGGGTTTGCTTCAGTGAGAATGGATCCTTCGGTGCCTTGATAGATCTGAGATATTAAGTCCAATTCAGGTAAACTTCAACCATCTTTGTGGTCTTAATTGTACATCCTTTTGATCTTCTTTCTCATTTATTCTTTAGTGATCATCAAACTTGCCATAAGTATCACAACAGCTTAGGATAGATTGTTGCAGTTTACAATCCAATAAAAGCAAGCTAAAAATTTCATAAAGGCTCAAAGGGAAAAACTAGGAATTGATATTTAATACGGTGGATACTAGTTGTTGGCTAACCAAACAATGCCTAGATTATTTCTCCCTTAAATAAATAAAGTTCAATTTTGCCTCAAAAGTTTGTCTAAGCATATTCTAAGATTGACTAGGACCTAGACAAGGGTAATTATGCATAAGCCCTCTCTAAGTAAGCATACATAGTTCAATGCTATAGAACAATTCCCTCATCTAGTAAAGTCATTCAAATCATAATGCATAGATACAATAATTTATGAATATCAAGGCAGACTCGTCATCGGTTGAGCACAAAAATGATGAAGACCAACAAAAGTAAAAATTTGATTAAAGTAATTCATCAAACGATCTTAGTTTAAAAAACAAAATTGTTCCAAAAATATTAAGGAAAGCAGAAGTAAAATAAGTAGCACTCAAGGTTAAGGAAGTTTGTTGAATTATAATCAATGGTGCTTCATCTACTTGGACAAGTCAGGGGCAATGGTCATCACATCCTCATCCATAATTCCTCCATCTATATCTTGAAAGGATGATAAGACAGAACTTTTCATCAATCCTCCTTCTATTATGAAGGTTGCTAGTGGTGGCACTCTTCCAAACTTAGGCAATGGATTGCTTTTAGTGTTAGGTTTATCAGGTTAGGGTAGCTTGCCACTAAATCTTGGATCTCGTGTCTTAATAGAACACATTTATCTATATCATGCCCTTGAATTTGATGGAATTGACAGAAGGCCTTAGCATTAAAGTTTGGTGGCAGAGGATCATGTAGCGGTCGAGGAGCCAATGGCTGCAATTGTCCTTTTTTCTGTAACTTGTTGAAAATCTAAGACAGAGGTTTCTCCAACTCTGAAAACTATCTTTTATTTGCTTGGTCAATAATTGCATTGACATCCATTTCTTTTTGTGCACTCTGACTGCTAGATTGGTAGTTTTCTCTTTCATTCCTCCTTCCAGAAAAGTGATTCTTCTCCCTCTCCCACTCTTTAATTTGCAATCTAGCTTGCAGGAGATCCTTGAAATCTCTTATAATAATGTGGGACATCCTCTCATGAAGATGAGGTAGCACCCCTCTTACAATCATCCTAATATGATCTAACTTGTCTAGTCTCTTCTTGAGTAATGCTGCTTTGTTTCTCCACCTCTTTACATAGTCAACAAAATTTTCATTTGATTTCTTCCTTATCGACTCAACTTCCATCAAAGTGACCTCCAACTCAGCATTGTACCCATATTATTGAATGAAAGCCTTGTATAATAAATCCCAGCTCTTTTAAGTACAATCTTCTAAGGTGTTAAACCAATTCTGCACAACCAAATCCAACGAAAGCATGAAGTACCTTAGAGTTTGAGTCTTAGTCGCTCAGGTAGACTGTGTAGCAGTGATGTACTACTTCACATGAAGATGAGGGTTGCTAGTTCCATCAAACTTGGCAAAGGAAGACACCTAGAACTTATAAGGGACCTCATCATCTTGTTCAAAAAGCTTGTTTACTTTTGACATCTCTTCAGTTTCAGCTTTTTCTCAAACTTATTCTCCAAATCAACAATCATCTTCTCAATATCAGAAGTTTCACTCTTCTCAATAGTTGGTTTTTCCACAACCTTCGGCTCCTTCTTATCTTGAGGATCTTAAAAGTATTGAACCCAGTATTCATCATCATCCATAACCATCTTGTCATCATCGAAGAATACCTTACCAACCTTAGCCTTCCCTTTGTCATTCCACTTCTTGGTACTAGCAGATGCTTCAGCCGCATTCCAAAACATTGTTGCCATTTGGCTTTTCATGGTCTCAAACAAGACCCCCTTCAGTTCTTCCATCTTGGTGTTGATTGCATTATCTATCATCCTTTGAATCTTTTTTGGCTCCATTGCTTTTGGTGAGAAGCTAACTGAGTCAAAATAAACCTATTTAGGGTTTTAAAGATTGAACCATCTTATTTTAGGCCTTAAAAATTAGACCAGTCAAATTAAAAGCTTAAAATAGGTTTAAGCCGTTAAGAATGGACCGATAAGTACTTAGGCCACCTTTAATTAGAACCGAAGTAGCTTAGGGCCAAAATCAAGGATCTACAAAGCCCTAAAGCTCTCCAACCTTAGAAATCAACTTTAACCAATTTCAATGTAAGTTTTAAGCTTAAATATATCTAATACATTATATTTTAACACATTTTAAGCATTAAAATATAATGTATCACTTTTCCATCACAATTCCAAAATTTTTCCCTAAGCCTCTTTGATTTTTGTTTTTCATTCTAACCAAATCCATATGATAATTTGAGCTCATTTATATCATTAACAACACTAAATAACACAATTCAAATCATAAAACCAAAATGTACCATCACTTTTTACCAAAATCTTACTAAAATCCTGACTTCCATACTACCTCTTCTAAAACACCTTACATATATATTTCAACAATTATAACATAGTCTTTCAAAAACTCAATTCATACATAATCATATATATCAATACAACTTGAAAAATAAGTAAGAAAAGCTTGCTTACTTAATGGAAAGCCTTCAAAAATCACTCAATCTTGAAAATCCATCTAAAATTTAATATTTGGAGGAAGAATAATCCTTGGCCATGGTGAAAATTTTGTGCTTGAGAGAGTAGAGAAGAAGAAGAAGATGGATAGTTTTATATTACTAAAATTTCGATTATACCCTTTACCAATTTACATAATTACAAAATTATTAATTAATAAAAAATTGATATTTAATTAATTATTTAGTTAATTAATTATTCATTTTTAAGTCTTTAATTTCCACCATCTATCCAAAATTTATTTTATTTTATTTTTATTTTTATTTTTATAAATTATCATTTTACCCTTCTTTTACTATTCAATTATTGACTTTTTCTAACTCATGTTTGACTTTATATGTAATCTATATTTTATTATATTTCACATATATATGTGATATTTTCTCACTTTCAATACCTCATTTAACTCTCCAACTTATTAATTTAATTTAATTTTTATAAAATAACGGATGTTACAAAAAGGTCAGACACAGGCGTGTCTAGTAAATCCACATGCCCATTCATATCAAACCCCTATTGGAAAAAGAAAAGAAAAAGAAACAGAAACTAAAAATTTCACATGCCTATATGGATTTTAATCCACACACCTGTGTTGATTTTTTAGCTTTTGCCAAATCTATAGATTTTCAAGATTTTAATAGTTTTTCAATTCACACGCCCATGTAAATCTTCACACACACTCATGTTTAGTTGTACTCAACTTTTTGAGGAAATTTTCATTCCCAACACCTTAAATTTTCATAAATATAATTTTCCTTAATCAATTTTGAATTTAAAACTAATTCTTTAAAAATCTAATCTCATGTCCAATTTCCAAACCCTAAATTTGCTATAAACCTTAGTTTAACTCTTTTATACATCAATGGTTGCTTTAAATACAATTCTAAGCTTCACCATTAAATAGATTGATTTCACTTCAATCTATAACCATTTAACATCAATTATAAGTACTTTCAAGATCATATTAACAATTCACTACTAAATTTGCTCATGAAACCAAATAAATAACAACAAACTCTCCAAGTACACAATCACAATTTAAACATTGATTATCATTCAACAAGATTCCACTTCTTCTTACCTTATATAATCTTATTTATACAAACCTTGATCATATAATTTTATGGGTACTAATACACTTAACTTTAAACATGACTTAAAATTATTCTCTAGTATAATATTCTCTAGTATAATATCCATTTACCTTCATACACACTTTTCATCAATAAATAAATGGCTTAATTCTGCAATTATTTCACTATCATTTTGTTTCAAATCAATATTTAGGTCCAAAAACACAATTCATTTCCAAATCAAATAATTAACACCATAATAACTCCAAATTTCATTTAAATTATATATATATATATATATATTTCAAAATAAAGAATATCTCTTTCCCATTTTGATCAAATCTTCTCTAATCTATCAATCCATCATCTAGTTATTTCAAACTTCTCTTCAACATGGTTTAAAGTCAATCACTTATAAATATACTTCCAATTCCATAATATTATCATGTCTTCAAGATAGCACTATTCACTTCAAATCAATTTATTTGACATTTCAAAAACCTTAAATATCACTTAGATCATATTAATCAAAAATAATAATTTCTCCACCTAATTAACAATCTTCATAAATATACAGTTCAACACTTAATTAATTCAAAGTTCTCTCCAAGATAATCTTTAAATAATTAACTAATCAACAAACTTCAAAAATCAATGATATTACTTTACTTATTTGAAAATCTCATAACCCTAAAGTCCATCAAACATTAAACTCATCAAACCCTAACTTCTTTGACAACCTTAATCCATCGCATATCTATTTATATAAATATATATATATATATATTTCAATAGTTAATTTAAACACAAACTTACCTAAGAATCATTAAATCCATTCTTTATTCATCATAAAATTAATTATATTTATAAGGATGCATGTTTCAATAATCACTTTCTTAAGATTACTTTTAGTATATTTCTCTCACAAATAATCACTTAAAATTAAGACACAACATTATTTTAATAATCAAAATCATAATTAAATCAATTAATATCAAAATAAATAATATACAAGCACTAACATCTTTTAGATTGCACTTCCACCATCATTCTCTTCAATCCTTTGATTTGATGATATTTTTCTTGATAAATCTACCTTCGAATAGCTAAAATCCTTCAAAACTTATTTTTTTTCTACAAATTCCCTATGATTTCTAGGGTAAGGAATGAAAGAAGAAGAAGAAATGATGAAGGTGGCTTATGGTGATGAGTATGACAATACGGAGAAGTGTGGAAGATGCTACAAACTTTGAAACTTTTTATATAGACTTTAGGGTTTTTATCCCATGTGCTCACTCATACTATAGTTTTGGTACACCTACTTTCATTATTCATCTTTTAATCCAACATTTTAACACCAAATAATCATATGAACCATCACTTTAATTATTTTAAAGGATAAGGTCCAATTACACCCCGAAGTATAGCAAAAATCTCAGATAGACACTTTACTTGTTTTTTATCCTTTTAGCCCCTTTTTCTATCCAAACCCACACATACATGCCCTTGCAGTGACAAAATGATTTTTGGCCATTAAGTTATATCCATGTGGCTTTATGGGGCCCATATTTTTAACACATCAGCTTCAACCTTTCTTCAACCTAAATGAGAAGCATGGTCCCAAAATCCCTTCTTCTCCAATTTTGTTTTTCCAAACTAAATGAAATTTCCCAAATATAAATCAAAATCCCTAGTTCTAGCATCCTAAAAATCCCAAAATCACTTCGAGAAATCACTAAAATCACTTCTTTAAAGGTTGCAATATGAAAATTTGAGACAACAAAGGAATTAATGTGACATTCTATAGATAGTGAAGAAAGTCAGTTCATCCTTGAAGAAAGAAGGTTCTAAAAATGTAATCTAAAACGATAAGGTTTTCAATTTGAAATGGCCAGTTAAGTTATTATTATTGGTTCTAATATGAAGTAGATGACAATGTGGCTTTTTGAATAAAGAAATAAGTGATCCCTTTTGTGTAAGTGGGAATAAAGTTGTATGTGGTCCATTGTTTGTTTGTTTGTTGGAGACAAAGAAGGCAGAAGAACGTGTTTTGCTTATTTTGTTTATTTAAGTTAGGTTTTTGGTCTATTCGGTCATGCATGCAACTTTAGGCTTTAGGGTTTTGAGTATATGATGTGAATTGTATTGAATCAAAATGTTAATTTTTTCATTACTACTATTATGAATAACTGTGAATGCAATGCAACTGAATATGATGCAAAATTTTAAAATAGATAAAGTATGAGAACTGTGGACTTTGTGTTTCACCATGGCGGGAGGTGGAAATTCATCCTATTTTTTTCTTATAAGGGTCAAATGATAGAGTCTTCTCTTTTATCCTGCTATAGACCCTTAATTTTTGACCCAGTCTAGTCCAATATATTTTATTTAGTCCAAAATATTTTTTTGTAT
This sequence comes from Garcia nutans, assembly GCA_947685225.1. Taxonomy (NCBI): domain Eukaryota; kingdom Viridiplantae; phylum Streptophyta; class Magnoliopsida; order Malpighiales; family Euphorbiaceae; genus Garcia; species Garcia nutans. Next base: position 3,709,824 of record CANTUV010000003.1, on the reverse strand, counting down.
TATCTTAATTAAATAATATTATTTTATTATTTATTTTTTATAATTTTAAAAATTTATTATAATAATAAAAATAAAAATAAAAATCGGAGACGGAAAAATCGGCGATGAAAAATTTCATCGCCGATGGTCGAAATGGCCCAAGGCCATTTCGCTCGCAGGAAAATCCGGCAAGCGAAATGGTTTCTGGCAGCCCAGCTCGCAAGTTTCCACGACAATTCTCACTCGCAGTGCCTAACTCTCGCAGCCCGTCGCAGTTTTTACCAGCGAATTTTTTTTTCAAATGCAATTTTTTCCGAAACCAAATTCTATTTGGTTTCGGTTTCCTTTTCCTAATTAATGATAATTTCCTTAAACAATTGGAATTAAGCTTCCAAAATTTCCTATAAATAACACTAAAAAAGACACAGAAACGGGAGGAAAACTTTGAGAGATCGGACTGGATTTTGAGGAGAAAAACTTTGGATTTGGACTGGAACTTGAGACTTCAGATTTAAGAGGAGCAATAAGCAAGCCATTAACAATTCATCAAAGGCAGCAACTTTGCCTTTGAACCAACAAATGGAAGTTTGAATTTCTAATCTCTTTTTTGTTTTATTTTCTTACAGTAGCTTTGTTTCTTTAATTCCTAGGAATATACACACAAAACCTTGATCTATAAACATGTAGTTACGTTGATCTTCGTTTCAATGACATAAATGATCTTTTCTGTTTCTTCTAAACCTAAAAAAAAACCCCTAAAAATACTTTTATGTTCTTATAAACCTTAAGAACCCTAAAAATACTTTTCTATTTCTTCAAAACCTTAGAACCCTAAATCGTTCCTTCTATTTCCAAAAACCCTAAAAAAATACTCTTTTGTTTCCAAAAGCCTTAAATCATTTTTCCTATTTCCAAAAGCTCTTAAAAACCCTAAACTGTTTCCAAAAGCTCTTAAAATCCCTAAACTGTTTCCAAAAGTTCTTAAAAACCCTTAACTGTTTTCTTCTAATTCTTTTCCAAAATTTCCAAATATTTTGTTAAATCACCAAACTCTAACTTACTTTACAGTTTCTAAAAATCACAAAAAGCTTTATAAAACTCTAAACTATTTTCTTCAACTCCAAAACCAAAACAGTAAACCCCAAACTAGTTAATCTAAACCCTAAGTTTTCCTAAACCCTAATTCCCTCAAAACTAATATGTAAACCCTAGTTTTCCTAAACCCTAATCCTTAAAGCCTTAAAACCTTATGAACCTAAACATTCAAACCTAATATATTAAATCCAAAATAATAATCCAGTAGCTAAGAATTACAAACCCTAATAATACTAAAAACCCTAAATATTAATTAAAGAACTTTAAATGAAAATAGTAAACCTCAATTTGTATCTTTACTTGCTTTATTTGATTATGTAGTTCATTATATGCTTTAATTTATTCTCAATGCTTGATTTATTTAATTTATCATGGATGAATGTTTATTATATATTTTGATTAATGTTTAATATCTTTGATGAATGATTTATTTATGATGAATGGTTATTTACTTTTATCGATTTATTTTGGATTTCCAAATGTTGTAAGAGGTATGTTTCCACTTTGTGGGTACCTCATTAATTAAGTTCTATGTAATTTAAATTGCTTTTATATTTTAGACCAATGTAAAGGACATGTTTCTGCCTTTTGGTGGGTGTCCTATTAGTTTAGACGTGGATGATGTAAGGACATGTTTCCATCTTCGGATGGGTGTCCGTTTATTTGTTTTCCTTGGACATTGCTTTGGTTTTAATATAACGATGATTTATTTCAATTGTTGCATGTAAAATGGATAATATTGTTATATTTAAGAATTTTATAATATTAAGACTTGTAAAGGAGGCCGGTTCTAATGAACCAGGCATTGTGGGGGTGCTGGGCCATTTCTCACCTTCTCCACACATATCCAACTTTTCGAACCCATTAGGGGGTTGGGGATTCCTTAGGAATCAAGTCATCCACCCCTTTCTTTTTCCCAGCCAGTCCGGGTGGCGACTCCATTTTCTCCAGACTTAGGTTCGTGTTTTCTAAGGCTCTAAGCCTAAATAGTGCCGAAGTCGCAAGAACCATTCCACCGGGAGTGGGGGCAAAAATCTCCGCTCACAGTGACGAATCCACTGGGGATAAGAGAAGTTGATTCTGTTGGTCTTTATATTATTCTATTCTTTCTTATAATGATATTATCCATTGCATCATATTAGATTGCATCGTGTGCGTGAGTTAGGATGCCCGTGTTACCTGTGTTGTGTTATGTAAGGGATACCATACTTTCACTCAAGGTATGGAGATGGAGCATGGCATAACCACTCATAGCCTCGTACCATTTGGTATATACTTGCTATGGGAACCTAAGCCTTTTTACCCAAAGACTAAAGCTTATGTAATTGGCCTAGTTACTTTCCTTAGGTTTTATCCCAAATGCATGTTTGTCTTCGCTTAAATCATGGCTTATTTGGTTTGTTCTTTTTCTACTATGACCTAAGTACAATGTAAGCTCAAAATAATTTTTCTTTAAAGTCCAAAAGACTAAAGTAATTTTCAAAACTTTTCAAGATGATCTTTGGACATAAAACTTTTCTAAAAACAAATCAAAAATTCTTTTGCTCATGACCCAAATACTAAGCCCAAAATCCATTTTTTTCTAAAATCTTTTTACAATAGGCTTAGAAATAAAATTATTTTCATCCAACCTTTTCTTACAAAGAGCTTGCAAATTATGTAGGTCAATTACGAAATACCAAAAATCAATTGTGAGCCTAGTTTATACTAAGAATAAATTAACCATGGGCTTGTTTTTGGCATGAATCATTAGTTACTTTTTCAAGTGAGAAATCTATCTATAATAAACCTCTTAATTTACTTTTAATCCAATATAGCATAAAAGCTACTATAGTTGGTTGAATGGATTAAAGCCTAATTAATGGGAATTATTATAAATTGATTTCCATTTTTGAAAATATAACTATTGGTTGAAACGTCCGAGGGAAATATTCAAAAACAAGATACCTCATATTGGTATTTCGTTAACCATATACCTAGGAAAAGAGACTCACCATTCGTGTGTGAATATTATAAGGTTGGAAGGAATGCCCTATTTGTCCTTATTTGTTGTTTGTGCATACATGCATACATCTGCATCTCATATCATTGATCCTTTCTGGCTCACAGTCCTGGATTATGATAGTTCAAAAGCTTATGATAATCCGACCTACACCGGAAGCGAAGAATCTAGCAACGACTCAATCACTTGCTCACCAAAAGCAATGGAGCCCTAACAAATTCAAAGAATGGTGGATGACGCCCTCAATGCCAAGATGGAAGAAATAAAAGAGGCCATGGCCGAGACCATAAAGAATCAACTAGCTACAATTTTAGAAAACAATACTGAAACATCTACTAGCACCAAGAAAGACAAGGGGAAGGCTAAAGTTGGTGAAGTGGTTTTTGATGATGATAAGGTGATCATTGATGATGATGATTGGGCTCAATACTTTCAAGATCCTCAAGACAAAAAGGAGCCGAAGGTTGTTGAGAAGATCGAGACATCTAATGTTGAGAAGATGATTGCTGATTTAGAAAAAAAATTTGAGAAGAAGCTGAAAATCGAAGAAATGTTTGAGATTGACAAACTATTTGAACAAGATGAGGAGGTCCCTTATAAGTTTAAGATGCCTTCCTTCACTAGGTACAATGGTACTGGAAACCCCCATCTCCATGTGAAGCAATATATCACTGCCATGCAGTCTAACCGAGCTACTAAGGCTCAAACTTTAAGATACTTCATGCTTTCATTGGACCCTGCTGTCCAAAATTGGTTTAACACCTTAGAGGAAAGTACTCAAAAAGATTGGGATATGTTATACAAGGCTTTCATTCAGCAATATGGGTATAATGTTGAGCTGAAAGTTACCTTAATGGAATTTGAGTCCATTAGACAAAGGCCAAATGAGAATTTTGTGGACTATATGAAAAGATGGAGAAATAAGGCTGCTTTGCTCAAGAAAAGGCCTGATGAATATGTCAAATAAGGATGATCGTGAGAGGCATTCTGCCCAATCTCCGTGAAAGGATGTCTCACACCCTTATAAGGGATTTCAAAGATCTTCTCCAAGCTGGTCTACAAATTGAAGAGTGGGAAAGGGAGAAGAATCGCTTTTCGGCAAGAAGGAATAAGAAAGGAAATTATCAGCCTAGCAATCAAAGTACACAAAAGGAAGCTGATGTTAATGCCACTAGTCAAGGAGGAATGAGGCAGTTTTCAGAATTAGGGAAGCCACTGTCTTGGGTTCTCAATAAGCTACAAAAGAAGGGATTGTTACAATCCTTGACTCCTCAGGGCCTAATCCTCTTTGACCTAACTTTGATACTAATGCATTTTGCCAATTCCATCAAAGGCCTAGACACAAAACAGATAATTGTATGAAGTTGAGGCATGAGATCCAGAATTTAATTAATAATGGCAAGTTGCTTGAGCCGGATAAGCCCAATACCAAAGGTAATCCATTTCCAAGATTCAACAGGGTGCCACCACCAGTAACCTTCATGGTAGGAAAAGGATTAGAAGAAGATTTTGTTCTATCATCCTTTCAAGATGGAAATATTGAAGATGTGAAAGGAAAAGAAGCTTAAACTCAACAAACTTTCCTTAGCTTGAATGTTGCTTTTCAATTTTACTTTCTTTAATACTTATTTGGAACGATCTTGTTTTTCAAATTTAAATTTGTTTGAATAAATTACTTTCATCAAAATTTTGTTGGTCTTTGTTCATTTTGGTGCTCAACCAATGAGGAATCTATCTTGATAATTCATGAATTAATATATTTATGCATCATGACTCGAATGACTTTACTAGGTTAGGGAATTGCCCTTTAGTATTGAATTGTGTATGCTTACTTTGAGAGGGCTCCTGCATAACTACCTTTATCTAGGTCCTAGCTAGTCTTAGAACATGCTTTGACAAACTTTCGAGGTGAAATTGAACTCTGCTTATTTAAGAGAGAAATGATCTAGACATTGTTTGGTTAGCCAACAACTAGTATCCACCCTATTAAATATCAATCCCTAGTTGTCCCTTTGAGCCTTCATAAAAATTTTTTGCTTTCTTTTCATTGACTTATAAGCCTAACAACCTACCCTGAACTGTTGTGATACTTTTGACAAGTCTTATGATCACTAAGATGAAGAGGCAAGAAGATCAAAGAAAGAAATGAATACCATAAAGATAGTTGAAGCTCTCAATACCATGAAGATAGTTAAAGTTCTCAAGACCATAAGGGTAGTTAAAGTTCTCAAGACCATAAGGGTAGTTGAAGTTTTCTTAATATCTCCAATATATCAATATAACATCAGAGTAACAAATGATTTATCGCTGTTAAAGAAGATTTATGTCACTCCACTCATCCATTATTGGAAACCGAAGTTGGTACAACAACTCTTTTAGAGCTAGAACAAAAAAAAAGAAAAAGAAAATAAAAGAAGAAGAAAAAAAAGAAAAGAAAAGAAAAAGAAAAGAAAAAGAAAAGAAAAAAAAGGACAAAAGAAAAAAAGAAGAAAAAAAAGATAAAACCCAAAAAGGAGGTTCAAAAAGCCAACTGAGTTCTCTTTTACCTAAAGCAGCAAAAGGCTTCCATTTGGTTTATAAGGACAGTTTAACTTGAATTGGTCCAACTCAACCAAAGATTCTATCAAAATCAGAGAAAAAGGAGAAAGACCATCCAGTTCTTGAAAGTTCTATACTTGACAGTCCTACAAGGAAGAAAGATAAAAAAGATAAAATGCTCAAAGAAAAGGGAAAAGCAAGAAAAATAAAAATGAAAGAAAAGGGAGAAGAAGAAAAGAAACGAATTTGGGTACCAAAATTTATGCAAAGAAACAAAGATTGTCCCAATCAAGATCCAGATTAATGCCAAGAAGATAGAAGAAACTTGGAGTCTAGCATGATTTCTCCCAATTGTCTAAAGTTCCAACAAGAAATTTGTAGTGTGAGGGTCTATCCATTGTGTCACACCAGCTCAATCTCAAAATGGCCTTCATTTAACCTATGTCCCTTATAGACCCCATTTCAAGCCTATCAAAGACCCGTTGATCTCTCTTGGTAGGTAGAGTCTATTAGTGGAGATAGTTGAACAAGCATGCATATGAGATAGACAATATTCAAACTCAATGAGACCTTTGGTTAAGCAATTTGTATGTGCCTATCTGAAGTGCAACAATTCTTGCTTAAATAGAAATAATTCCCAAGTTTGGTATGGTAACTAGGGTTGTCATGTTATAGATATATTAATTTGGAAAATCAAGTCCCGAGGTACATTGACATTGATTTGGCAAAGCCAAAATTTTATTTCAAAATCAAAATTCAAAATTCAAAAATTCAAAAATGTTTTTGTCATACAAAACCTTCAATTTAAAGGAAGTATGTTGAATCATTGAATCTCCAAAGGACACATTGGGCAAAGGAAATGATTACTGGCAAAGTCATGAAAAAGCTACCAACTGACATGTTGAAACATAGTTTGAAATGGATATATCCCTGACTCTGCAGCTTGGGGTCTCCACCACTCATATTTTTAACATACTGAAGATAAATGCCATAAATGTGAAGCATCCTGTCATTCCAGTGCAAGACCTGAACAAGCGTCAAAAAGGAATCAATGAGAACATTTATGTTGATCACCTCGGTCTATGAGTCGATGGAATTACTGTAAGTATTATTCATGCATATCATGCATACATGAGCATATCACATCACACTTTCTTGTCTTGTATTGTCTATTCCTTGTCAAAGTAAACATCAAACACCCTGCGAAGTAAAGAATCAAAAGAAGATATTGAATCAAGGGAAAATGGAAAGCCTATTGCTTGAGGAAGCTCCAGTCATTTTGCAAAAGAAGAAATACATGCTTGTTCGAAGAACTAGATAATCTACAACATCAACCAAGGGTCACAGTTTCTCCTTTTTCAATTTTTAAGTTTATGTACAAAGCATTTTTAAACTCACTTTCAAATATCTTGCCACGCAGGGAGCAAGGAGAAGATATGAAGGCTAGCAAAAAAAAATGGCTGAAATTTTTTGCTTTGCAAAAAGTGCAAATGAAGAACAAAAAAGAATGGAAAAAGAAGAAAATTAGAATTCTTAAAAGAATGAAGATGCAAAAGACAAAAGGTCAGTCCAGCTAAAAGAGCTGAAGCCAGGGTAAAGTGTAATATCCCAAAGTGTGCCCTAGAAGTTTTGATATAATTGTTGTTTTAATTGGATTTAATATATATGTGTAATTGGAAAGAAAAAGGAAGTGAAGAGAGAGTGTATATGTTGTATATATAGTAATATATACAACATATACAAGTCAAGTTAGTGGAGGTCAAAAGATGATTAGTTAATGATTTTAAATTAATTAAGTTAATTAAGTGGAATTTGAGTGAGTGGAAGTGGATGGAGATATTTAGAATATTTTAATATTAAAATTCTTGGAGGAGAGGGTTTTGAGGAGATAGTGGATGAGAATTTGACTTTGTCTTATTTGCTTTCTTCTTTCTTTCTTTCTTCTTCGTGGTTCACCTTCCTCTTCTTTTCTTTTCTTTGTTTTGGCTGGCACACCATAGCAAGAGAGCAAGAGAGAGAGATTTGATCTTCCAAACTCAAAATTGAAGGAAGTTTTCAAGTGATCAAGTTGGACATTTAAGAGTTTCTTCATTCTTGGTAAGCTCTCCACTTGATTCTTTGATTTTCTTTGAGTTTGTGAGTGAGATTGGGGTTGATATGTGTTTGTTTGATTGTGGTGTGTTTAAGAATGTTTGGTTCAATTGATTTTGGATTTTGGGGTTGGATTGAAAGAAAGAGTAAGTTTGTTGGAAGAGAAAGTGTTGTGGTTGTGTTTTGGGTTTGTGGTGATGATTATAAATTGTGTTTGAGGTATGTTTTGAGTTGTTTTTGTGTTTTTGCTAGTTTGTTATGGTTTTTGGGTGTGTTTAGTTAAGTTTGTTTGAAGTGGAAAATGGTGGAAGTAAGAGGATTGTTAGATGTGAGGTTGTTGTTGCCGGAATCTGTATTTTTGGCCTGACACGCCCATGAGCATGGTCAAGTCTTTAGGCGTGTCGATGGTTCTGTGTTGCAGTAGCATTTACACGTCCAGTGACACGCCCATGTCACTGAGCGTGTCATAGCTACTATGTTGGTGAAGGTTTGACACGGCCATGAACATGCCTATGTTTTTGGACGTGTCAATATTTCTGTGAGACAAAATGTATTACACGTTCAGTGAGACGCCCGTGGTTCTGAGCGTGTCAAAGCTTATGTGTTGTGAGTTTAGGGCACGGTCAGGGACACGCCCGTGTTGTTGAGCGTTTCATGTTTAGAGTTTGCCCTAGTTGATTCTTAGCTTTATTAACTTATATGTATCTCTAAGTGAGTGTGTATGATTACCTTTGGTTTAGGTTGTGAAGAAGTTGAATTGCCCTAACCTAAGTGTTGAGGATTCTTGGAGGAGGAAGTGTATAAGTTGGTGTGAGTTGGTTTTGAGGTAAGTACAAACTACATGGTTGCATACATTTACATGATTATGATACTTAACGTATTTGATTGTACATATGTTAAGTAATTGATTACATTGTTAATACATTTGATGAATGTTATGATTTGTATAATGTGAATTATTGATGAACATTTAAAATGTATGTTAATGCAATTGGTTGTGTACATTTGAATGATGAATTGAGATATAATGAGTTGTGAAGTCAATGTGATTGGTTATGATGATTCAAATGAAATAAGTGGGGCATGTTTGCCTAAATGATGTTATTCAATGCAAATAATTATGTATACTCAATTAATGAGATATGAGGCCATGGTTGTTGGCTATGATAATGCAAATGAAATATAATTGAGGCATAGTTGCCTATTTGATTATGGGAATGAAATGAAAAGAGATAAATAAAATGATTGTGTGCCTAATGTGTTATTCAAGTTTCAGAGTTCTGGGTTTGGCAGCATGCCTATGAATCACTGGATAGGAGAAAAGATCGGGACGTAAGCCGATTCCAGTTGAAAAATGTGAAATGATAATTGTGAAATGTGATGTTTTTGGGGTGAAAAGACTGGGTCGTAAGCCTCAAAAACAGTAACAGTCTTGCCGGGTTGAGGATCCCCTCGAGTTTAGCCGGGTTGAGGTCCAAGAGACTGGGTCTGTTACACTATCCATGGATAGAGATATATATATCGCCTACGGGCTTGATGATTGTGATTATGGACCAAAGCAGTAACTATGAACTTTGAATAACATATTAGTTTCTTTTTGGGCCCATGCTTGTATTTGTTTTCAATGTGATTCTTGAATGGTGAAACAAATGAAACTATGAAGATACAACATGAATGTTTTGATATGATATTGAACAATGTAAGGTTTTGAAATATAGTAATCTTTTGAATTGAGTATGAAAATTGATTGTGTGACATTGGCATTGCATTGAAGCATAGTATTATTGTAGTTTGTACCACTAAGTCGTTGGCTTAGCGCGAGTGTGATTCATCGTGCAGGTGACAGGGAAGAACCGGAGAATTCCTCTAGGCCGAGTAGAGTCTAGATTTTGAGGTGTTGATAGTGGAGCTTAAAGATCAAAGACATACAGCCAAACATGTATATATTTTATGTTTTGTAAAACTTGAGTTTTGATGCATATGTATTTGTAAATATTTGTTATATTTTTCGCTGCGTTTTGAATAAACATTTTATCTATTATGTTTTATAATATAACTTAAATGTTTTAAATTTGTTCATATTATTGTAAAAGAAGTGAGTTGTTTGTTTAGTAAAACGTGGCATTCCTATATTTAGTATACGTATATTACGATCGTAATAGCATGCTGTGTACGTATACGGGGTATAGGGGTGTTACATAAAGACCCGATTTCTAATGGATAAAGATCCATTTTTCAAAGGGTAAAGACTCAATTTCTAATGGATAAAGATCCATTTTTCAAAGGGTAAAGACTCGATTTCCATGGATAAAGATCCATGTTTCAAAGGGTAAAGACCCGATTTCTAATAGATAAACATCCATTTTTCAAAGGGTAAAGACCCAATTTCCAATGGATAAAGATCCATGTTTCAAGGGTAAAGTCCCGATCTTTAATGGATGAAGCTCCATGTTTCAAGGGTAAAGACCCAATTTCCAATGGATAAAGATCCATGTTTCAAGGGTAAAGACCCAATTTCTAATGGATAAAGATCCATGTTTCAAGGGTAAAGACCCGATTTTCAATGGATAAAGATCCATATTTCAAAGGCAAAGATCCGATTTCCAATGGATAAAGATCCATGTTTCAATGGTAAAGACCCAATTTCCAATGGATAAAGATCCATGTTTCAAGGGTAAAGACCCGATCTCTAATGGATAAAGATCCATGCTTCAAGGGTAAAGACCCTATTTTCAATGGATAAAGATCCATGTGATCCATGTTTCAAGGGTAAAGACCCGATTTCCAATGGATAAAGATCCATGTTTCAAGGGTAAAGACCCGATTTCCAATGGATAAAGATCCATATTTCAAGGGTAATGACCCGATTTCCAATGGATAAAGATCCATGTTTCAAGGGTAAAGACCCGATTTCCAATGGATAAAGATCCATATTTCAAGGGTAAAGACTCGATTTCCAATGGATAAAGATCCATGTTTCAAGGGTAAAGACCCAATTTCCAATGGATAAAGATCCATGTTTCAAGGGTAAAGACCCAATCTCTAATTGATAAAGATCCATGTTCCCAGGGTAAAGACCCAATTTTTAATAGATAAAGATCTATTTTTTTTGGTGGGTAAAGACCCACAATTCATAAAAATGGAACAACCAGTTATGCCAGAATTCTCAACTGATAAAAGGTTAGTCAAATCAAATTCAATCTCGGGTCTAAGTACCCAAATCGAATCCAAGAACCCAAAATCTCAACCATCTAAAAAATTAAGTCTTTTTGCTTTTCACTCTCTTTTACTAAAGTCTCAAATCGTTCAAGCAAGGGCAAACTGTAGACCCTTAATTTTTGACCCAGTCCAATCTAATATATTTTATTTAGTCCAAAATAATTTTTGTATTATCTTAATTAAATAATATTATTTTAGTATTTATTTTTTAAAATTTTTAAAATTTATTATAATAATAAAAATAATAAATAAAAATAAATAAAAATAAAAATAAAATTGATGACAAAAAAATCAGCGACAAAAAATTTCGTTGCCGATGGTCGAAATGGCCTTGGGCCATTTCGCCCACAGGACTTTCCTGTGGGTGAAATGGATAAAGCCATTTCACCCGCAAGAAAATCCTACAGGCGAAATGGTTTCTGGCCGCCCAGCTCGCAAGTTTCCACTGCAATTCTCAATCGCAGTGCCCAACTCTCACAGCCCGTCGCAGTTTTCGCCAGTGAATTTTTTTTCAAAAGCAATTTTTTTCGAAACCAATTTCTATTTGGTTTTGGTTTCCTTTTCCTAATTAATGATAATTTTATTAAACAATTGGATTTAAGCTTTCAAAATTTGCTATAAATAACACTAAAAAAGACACAAAAACGGGGGGAAAAACTTTAAGAGATCGGACTGGATTTTGAGGAGAAAAACTTTGGATTTGGACTGGAAGTTGAGACTTCAGATTTGAGAGGAGCAATAAGCAAGACATTAACAATTCATCAAAGGCAGCAACCTTGCCTTTGTCCTTGTTCATCCAAGAAGCAATTTTTGGTGGAACCAACGAACGGAGGTTTGAATTTCTAATCTCTTTTTTGTTTTATTTTCTTACAGTAGCTTTGTTTATTTGATTCCTAAGAATATACACACAAAACCTTTATCTATAAACATGTAGTAATGTTGATCTTCATTTCAATGACATAAATGATCTTTTCTGTTTCTTCTAAACCTCAAAAAAAAGCCCTAAAAATACTTTTCTATTCTTCTAAACCTTAAGAACCCTAAAAATACTTTTCTATTTCTTCAAAACCTTAGAACCCTAAATCATTCCTTCTATTTCCAAAAACCCTAAAAAAATACTCTTTTGTTTCCAAAAACCTTAAATCATTTTTCCTATTTCCAAAAGCTCTTAAAAACCCTAAACTATTTCCAAAAGCTCTTAAAAACCCTACACTGTTTCCAAAAGCTCTTAAAAACCCTAAATGTTTCCAAAAGCTCTTAAAAACCCTTAACTGTTTTCTTCTAATTCTTTTCCAAAATTTCCAAATGTTTTGTTAAATCACCAAACTCTAACTTACTTTACTGTTTCTAAAAATCACAAAAAGCTTTATAAAACTCTAAACTATTTTCTTCAACTCCAAAACCAAAATAGTATACCCCCAAACTAGTTAATCTAAACCCTAATTCCCTCAAAACTAATACGTAAACCCTAGTTTTCCTAAATCCTAATCCTTAAAGCCTTAAAACCTTATAAACCTAAACATTCAAACCTAATATAGTAAATCCAAAATAATAATCCAGTAGCTAAGAATTACAAACCCTAATAATACTAAAAACCCTAAATATTAATTAAAGAACTTTAAATGGAAACAGTAAACCTCAATTCGTATCTTTACTTGCTTTATTTGATTATGTAGTTCATTATATGCTTTAATTTATTTTCAATGCTTGATTTATTTAAATTATCATGGATGAATGTTTATTATATATTTTGATTAACATTTAATATCTTTGATGAATGATTTATTTATAATGAATGGTTATTTACTTTTATCGATTTATTTTGGATTTCCAAATGTTGTAAGAGGTATGTTTCCACTTTGTGGGTACCTCATTAATTAAGTTTTATGTAATTTAAATTGTTTTTATATTTTAGACCAATGTAAAGGACATGTTTCTGTCTTTTGGTGGGTGTCCTATTAGTTTAGACGTGGATGATGTAAGGACATGTTTTCATCCTCGGATGGGTGTCCGTTTATTTGTTTTGCTTGGACATTGCTTTAGTTTTAATATAACAATGCTTTATTTCAATTGTTGCATGTAATATGGATAATATTATTATATTTAAGAATTTTATAATATTAAGACCTGTAAAGGAGGCCGGTTCTAATGAACCGGGCGTTGTGGGGGGTGCTGGGCCATTTCTCACCTTCCCCACACGTACCCAACTTTTTGAACCCATTAGTGGGTTGGGTATTCCTTAGGAATCGAGTCATCCACCTCTTTCTTTTTCTCGGCCCATCCGGGTGGCGACTTCATTTTCTCCGGACTTAGGTCCGTGTTCTCTAAGGCTCCGAGCCTAAATAGTGCCGAAGTCACAAGAACCATTCCTGTAATATCCCTAATGATACCCTAAAATTTTGGAATGCTTATTTGTGAGGATTGAATTAAATAATTTAAAGTGTATATGTTATGGATATGGAGATAAAAACAATATATACAAGATTATGTTTTTTTTGTTAAAAGATATTTTGTATTTAAATGGATTTGTCTAATGTTAGTGGAAGATGATGTTAATGGGTGATTACTATATTGTTTAAATGTATGGTGGAGAGTGATTTGGGGAAAAGAGGTTTGGTTAAAAGAGAAGAGTGGTTAACTTTCCTTCTTTCTTTCTTCTTCTTCTTTGATCTTCACCTTCTTCTTTTCTTCTCTTTGGCCGGCCACCCTTATCAACCAAAGGAGAAGAGATTTTGTTGCTTCCAAGCTCAAGAGATTGAAGGATTTCAAGAGATCAAGTTGGAGTTTTAAGGATTTTCTTCACTTTTGGTAAGTTTCCAACTTGTTTCTTTGTTTCTTTTGAGTTTGTGTTCTTGGGTTTGTTGGATTGGTTGTTGTAGATGTGTTTATGGTTGTTTTGGTATATTTGAGGTTGTGTTATTTTGTTAACTTTGATTTTTGGGTTTGGATTGTAGAGAAAAAGGTTAAGTTTGGTGAAGAAAGCAAGAGTTGTGGATGTTGTGAGTTTGAGTTGTTTTAAGGTTTACTCAAGTATTATATGGATTGTTGATGGTTTTGATTGAGTTTGTGTGTTGTTGTTATGGTTATTGGAAGATGTTTGTTGGATGTGGTGTTTTGGGTGTCGATTTCAGGGTTTTTGGCCTGACACACCCAGGAGCATGGCCATGTCGTTGGTTCTGTTTTCTGGGTTGTTGATACGAGCAGTGACACGCCCATGTCACTAAGTATGTCACAGCTTCTGTGTTGTAGTAGCATTGACACGGCCATGTCACTGAGCGTGTCATAGCTACTGTGTTGTTGGTTGATTGACACGTCCAGTGACACGCCTATGTCACTGAGCTTGTCAAAGCTTCTGTGTTGTGGGTTTAGGGAACGGTCAGGGACACGCCTGTGTTGTTGAGCATGTCAAGTGTAGAGTTTGCCCTAGATAGTTCTCTTCCTTATTCTCTTATGTGTATCTCTAAGTGAGTGTGTATGATCACCTCTAGATTAGGTTTTGAAGAGATTTGAGCTATCTTAACTCAAGTGTTGAGGGATATCTTGGAAGAGGAGTTGATAGATTAGTGTTATTGCTCTTAGAGGTAAGTACAAACTTTGAATGATTGCATACATTTACTTGACATTGGGACTTAACACATTTAGTGGAGAAATGTGTTAAGTTAATTGATATATTTTTGATGAATGAGTTATATATTATGATATGCATGATGTGAATTATGTTGATGTATCAATGCAATTGAGTAATGTGTTGTACATGAAAAGAAATGTTGAATAAAGTGATACGATATATGAAAACATAATGTAACAAATTGATATTGATACAAAAGAGAAGAATGAGAAAATATGAGAAAATGAGGATATAATAAGGCAATGAGCCTAGTTGATTATGAGAAATGAAATGAGAAATGAATTGTGAAAGAAAATGATAATGAGATAAATGAATTAATTGTGTGCCTAGTATGTTATTCAATTTTTAGAGTTCTGGGTTTGGCGGCATGCCTATGAATTGCTGGGCAGGTGAAAAGATCGAGTCGTAAGCCGAGCCCAGCTGATAAATGTGAAATATGATGTTTTTGAGGTGAAAAGACTAGGTCGTAAGCCTCAAAAATAGTAACAGTCTAGCCGAGTCGAGGACCAAGATACTGGGGCCCAAGGGTCTAGCCAGGTTGAGGTCCAAGAGACTGGGTCTGTTACATTATCCATGGATATATATTGCCTACGGGCTTGATAAATGTGATTATGGACCAGTTACTCTAAACTTTGAATTGCATATTATATTCTTTTGGGCCTATACTTGTCTTTGTTTTAATGTAAATTATGAAATGTGATGCAAATGATTAATATGTTGAGATATGATGTAATGACTTGATATATATTCATATGTATTGTGTATGAGCATCGCATTTATCTTTATTGAATCAAAGTTTGTACCACTAAGCTTTCTGCTTAGCTCGATTGTGGTTCATCGCGCAGGTGACAGGGTAGATCCGGTTGTGCCGGAGAGCTCGTCTAGACCGAGTCGAGTCTAGGCTTAAGTTTGTGAGAGCAGTGTTGAGTTTTGGACATCAAGATCAGAGATGAACTGCCAGCATGTATAAATTCTATAATTTTGTAAACATTGATTTTGATATATATATATACATATGTATTTTCCGCTACTTATTTAACAAATGTTTTGAACAAAGTTTTGGATAAACTTTTGGGTACTAATGTTATATATATATGTATATTAATGAAGGAATATTTTATCTTACTATTTTTAATATAGGTTAAATGTTTTAAGTTTACTCGGACTGACTTATGATGATTACATATTAAAGATTAAAGTTTGGTTTGTTTAAAATGAACCGTGACACCCCTTTATCTGGTATGCGTATATCGTGTGTTGTGCGGGTGTATGCGGTCTGCGTATATTGGGGTACGGGGGTGTTACAATTCCACCGGGAGTGGGGGCAAAAATCCCCGCTCACACCTGCATTTCCTTTACTTTTTTGACATCATGCATAAGTACAAGGTTGATTTGGTATATTCCAATGTGAGCGTAGTCTACTTTTAGAAACCTGGGGAGAAACTAGAAACTGGACATTTTATGATTCAAGCTGATGATGATGTGAGGAAAATAACAAAATTTGTCTTGGATGATGCCAGTGTAAAGGAAGTATAATTCTATACTTATCATGAAATTGATGTATCTGAGTTTGTATAATCAGTGGCATTCTTATGTGGCTCAAACAATCATGATGAGGTTATAACACAATGCAATGGTGCATATAGGAGGGAGAATAATTTAAATGAAGTCTATGGTGTAAATACTGGTGGGAATCATGCTGTAAATGAATCTGAACATATTACTGGCAATGAATTTGGATCATTTTCTACAAATGAACATGTAGTAGTTGATAATAAAGATACACCAGTTATGTTTGATTCTCCATTTGAAGCTGTACAAGAAGTTCCTTTTAAAGCTCCTTCACACAACTCAAAATATGACTCTATAAGTGTTCAAATTACTATAGAAGACGGGGATGCAAAAGAAGATGATGATGATGATAGTAATGAATCTGCAAATTTAGAAGCAGATTTTAAAGAAGATGAAGAAGCTACTACTGAGGATGAGGATACTAGAGATGAAGAAGAAAATTCTAATGGAGATCAAACGAATGAAGTGTTGTTGAGGAAGAAAAGGAGAGTCAGGTATGATGGTGATGATGGCACTCCATATTTCACTTTAGGAATGAATTTTATATCTGTAATAGAAGTTAGACAAGCCATTGCCAAATATGCTATTGCAAACGGTCATGATTTGTCTTTGAGACCTAATGAGCTAAATTGAATAGGAGCAAGATGTAAGGAGGTTGGGTGTGGGTTTTTGCTGTTTGTTTCAAAGGAAGGGGTTAATGGAGACCTCCATGTGAAGACTTTAAAGCCTGAACACAACTGTTATAGGATATTCAATAATTTTCAAGCTTATGCCAAATTCATATATGCAAAAGGCATTTATTGTAACACCCTTATTCCACATATACATACAATATATACACCCAATATATGTAACATACGGATATACGGTACAAGAATGTCACAACCTATTTTAATAAAACCTTTCTTTTTGAATTTGTATAATCTTAAATCATTTAACTGATATAATTGAAATAATAAATAAAATATTACTTGTTATAACACATACATACGTCCATTACAAAATTTTTGTCCAAAACATTCTTTATAGTTTATGATATATATATATATATCTATATAGATCAAAATATAATATAATATACATGATGTCAAAATATATAAAAATATAAAATATGTACATGCTGGCAGTGTGTCTTTGATCTTGATGTCCAAAAATCAACTATACACTGAAGATCTCAAGCCTATACTCAACTCGATCTAGACGAACTCTCCGGCTTTACCAAATCTACTCTGTCACCTGCGCGATGAATCACAATAGCACTAAGACAAAAGCCTAGCAATACAAACTTTGATAACAATAAAGTTCAAATGCAATGCCAATGCACTATGCACATAGATATCATATCTCATATCACTTTATTTTAACATATGTCTTAATTGTTCCACAATTTACAATTGACCTAAAAACAAACCCAAGCATGGGCCCAAAGGATCTAATATGCTATTAAAATCCTAGAGTTACTGTTTTGGTCTAAGTTGACACTATATGTCTAGCCCCAAAGGTAAATCAAGTAATTGCTAAAAAGCTAGAGCCGAAGGCAGATCATATCACATTGAGTATAACCTCCTAAGTAACATCCCAACCATGCTTCAAGGGCTAAGCCCAACCTAGCTTCAAAGGATTGCTACATCATAGGCATGCCACCAAACACAGAACTCTAAAAATTGAATAATATACTAGGCACACAATTATTTCATATTTTCATTATCAATCTCTTTCTCATTTTCTCATGATCAAGCTAGGCATATTGCCTCATTTATCTCATTTATATCAACATCATCATATAATCGTAATATATCACATTTTATACAATCTAGCCATCACTAATAAATTTACACAATATCTTTAATGTATGCATACAAATTACATTAACCAAACATTTTGGCTCATTTTCACATTTTGCATACTTTTCCACTTTTACTCAATTTAGCCATTATCAATGGCTTTTCACATTACATATAATGCATTTATGACATTACACAAGTCATAGCATATTACTCATGCATAATAAATATAGTAAGTAACTTAACACATTTTCCAACCAAAATGTGTTAAGTCCAAATCTCATGCAAATATAAATCAATTTATTCAAAGTTTGTACTTACCTCTAAAAGCAACAAAATAAGCTCAAACACCACTTTCAACCTTCTCTTCCAAGATATTCTTCAACACTTGAATTAGGCAACTCAAATCTCCTCAAAGCCTAAACCAAATGTGATTATAAATAATCACTCAGTAACACACTTAAAGGCATATACATAACCTCTCAACACAAGGATAAGAAACACAAAGGAAACAATAAGGAAAAGAACCATATAGGGAAAAATATACAAATGACTTGCTCAATAACACTGGCGTATCCATGACCATGCCCTAAACCCACAACACAGAAGCTTTGACATGCTCAGTGATATGGGCGTGTCAATGACCATGTTCTTAGCTCTGCATTATAGTAGCTATGACACGTCCAGAGACATGGGCATGTCCCTGCCCATGCTAATACTCTTACATCATAGTAGTTGTGACACGCTCAATGACATGTGTGTGTCATTGCACGTGTCAATACTATAGCACTACAGAAGCTATGACATGCTCAGTGACATGGGTGTGTCACTTCATGTGTCACCATCATTGAAAACAGAGCCATTGACACACCCAATGATATGGCTGTGTCACTGGGCGTGTCAGGCCAAATTCCTGATATCAACCCAAAATTGTCACACCCAAAGTTATCTTTATTTTCCCTTTCCATCTCTATTCAAACTCAACCAAATCCATCATTTAACTATAAAATAATTAGTTACGCATCAAAACAACTCAAGTACAAGCAAAATACACAATTTAAAACCATGAATTCACAACTAAAAAGTTACATAACCCAAAACTCTTTCTCTTCACGAAACTTAACTCAAACTTAACCATTTCTCCAATCCAACCTTAAAATCATAGTTAACTACTCAAAACAACTTCATACATACCAATACCAACCGTTAAAACATACTACATCAAACATCCAATTCACACATATGCAAGCTTTCATGGAAATTCAAGGAAACAAGTTGAAAACTTACCAAATATGGAGGAAATCCCCAAAAATCCAACTTGAACAGTTAAAATCCTTCAATTACTTGAGCTTGGAAGAAGAAAAATCTTCTTTTGCTCAATCATGGGAAACCGGCCAAGGAAGGAGCGAAGAAGAAGAAGACGATGATCCACAATCATCTCTATCCAACCACTTCACTTTTAACCACATAAATTTCCACTTTAATTATCCACCAAGTAAATATATTATTATTTAATTATCAAATATCATCTTTCACTAACTATAATTTACTTTTTAATGATTTAAAATAACCTTTGACTTTTAAAATATCAACTTGTATATGTTATATATATTTACATATATATCACATATATACATTTTACTTTTTCACTTAATTAAAATTTTTTTAAATTTCCAAAAGTTAAAATTTTTAAAATTTTTGGATATTACAATTCTCTCCCTCTAAAAATAAATTTCATCCTCGAAAGTACCTGCTCTCAAGTCTGGAACAACTGGGATATTGACTCCGCATCGTCTGCTCACTCTCCCATGTTGCCTCCTCAGTGGCATGATTCCTCCAAAGAACTTTCACAAGTGGCACCTTCTTATTCCTCAACTCTTTAACTTTCCATGCCAAGATCGTCACTGGTTCCTTCTCATAAGTTAGATTCGGACTCACCTCAATTGACTCTACTGACAAGATGTTAGATGGGTCTGACCTATACCTCTGAAGCATAGAGATATGGAAGACATTATGAATTAGATCCAACTCAGGTAGCAAAGCTAGTCTGTAGGCCACTGAACCAACTCTCTCTAGTACCTCATATGGTCCTATGAAACGAGGACTCAACTTCCCTTTACAACCAAATCTCAAAATTTTCTTCCAAGGAGACACCTTCAAAAACATTTTATCTCCCACATTAAATTCTATGTCACTTCTTTTCAAATCTGAATATGATTTCTGTTAGTCTGAGGTTGCTTTTAGACGACCTTGAATCACCTTCACTTTCTCTTATGTTTCTTTAATCAAATCAAGATCGACCAATTTACCTTCTCTGTAACACCCCCATATTCAATGCACACATACTAAAACCACCACAATGTAGCATAAGTGCACCAAACATAGGGATGCTATGGTTTTCTTAACATTCAAAACACTTTAAATTTGATACAATACCCTTATCATTATACATTATAGAAAAGTAGATCATTTACTTATAAAACAAAACATATTAGTTATATATATATACATTTAAATATTACACAGCGGAAGTTATAAAATATGTACATATTTACATATTAAACATTTCTTTACAAAATATAAAGAAGTATACATGATTGGCAAGTCTGCTCTGATCTTTAAGCTCCCAAAATGGATTCTTCAAGGTCTACTCTCACTTGGTCTTGATGAACTCTCGGGTTCACCCCTATCAACCCTATTACCTGCGCGATTAAACACTATCGCGCTAAGCCAACGGCTTAGTAAGATAAAACATGCTAATGGTATGCTTTAATGTAATGCAATGCCACATATGTTATTGATAAGATCAACATCATAAATATAAAATTAACCACATAATTATGCATTTCACAAATCATAGTCATAAGAGCATACCACATTTCAACATCTTTCCACATTCAACATTAATCAATCATACTCAATAAACAACCTCCCATTTCATTAACTCATAACATTATTTAGGACATTCATATAACCTTGACACCTATGGGCCCAACAAGTATTTAATACGATATTCAGAGTTCAGAGTTACTGCTTTGGTTAATAGTCACAATAATCACGCCTGTAGGCAATGTATATACATGTATCTCTATCCATGGATAGTGTAACAGACCCAGTCTCTTGGATCATCAACTCAACACATATGAGGAGATCCTCAACCTGGCAAGACTGTTACAAATCATATATCTCATATTCACAATTCTCATAGTGTAACAGACCCAGTCTCTTGGACCATCAACTCAACACATATGAGGAGATCCTCAACCCGGCAAGACTGTTACAAATAATCATTTCTTAGGCATGCCACCCAAATCCAGAACTCTGAAACTGAATAACATATTAAACAAACAATTCATTTATTGTATAGTTACCATTTCCATTCTCAAATTCTCATCACATTTAGGCAAACATGCCTTCTTTCTTTCAATATCATCATCATAGCCAATCACAATGGATTTACATCACATTTCACCTCTTATTTGAATCATCATAGCATCTTTGATATAACATTTCAATATACATTATTCATGAAACACATAACCATTCACAATGCATAACATAACATTGTTCAATCTCAACAATGCAATTAGGGCAAAGAATAATTTATATCATTCATAGCTTTAAGATCTTCCATATGCATTTGTTTAGGTCAATCATTGTTTAAATGTGTTTAGGTTTAGGTTAAGGTACCAACTTACCTTAAAAGGACCAAAACAATGCAAATAGAACAAAGTATAAAAACCCTAACCCACACATTTGAGGGACACGGGCAGCCACTTGAGGGACACGGCCAAGCTTGTGGCCGTGTCACTCAACCCACTTGGACAGTAAGCAACACGGGCAAGGGACACGGCCAAGCTTGTGACCGTGTCTCTTAAACCAAAACTCACAGTAGCTAACACGGCTTGGGAACACGGCCATGTCACCCAAAAACTAATCCAACACGCCCAAAATCCCTTGGCTTGGCCGTGTCTCACATTGCTTTTGGCCGTGTCTCCCAAAACACAAACCCTAATATGCACAACTCTCCTCCAATTGCACTCAAACTCATCAAACACCATATAACATGTTTCAAATGAATGGAATCAATGTTCTAAACACAAATTCTACATGTTTAACACAATATTCCTTATTAAAACACATCAACCAAATCATTTAAACACATACCATCTCAAACCCTAAAACCAACTTTACACTTGAACTTCCACTATCCAAATCCATTTAAACTTACAACCAAACCAACCTCAATTCAATCTTTTAACTAACAATCAACTTTAACACTTGTAAACACATATCAAACACACCAATTCATCACATCAACAAATCACAATTCAATATAGACATAACCTCAAAATTACCAAAGGAATTCAAGAGATTTCTTACCTAAGATGAAGAAATTCCACAATTCCCTTGTCAAATCCTTTGATTGCTTCTTCAATCTGCTTCTAGCACCATGAATACCTCTCTTGCTCTCTCTTCTCTTCAATGGCCGGCCTCTTCAAGAAAGAAAGAAGAAAAATGCACAAGTCAAATACCTTTTCTTCTTTTAATCTCCACCATGCATTCCACTTCAAGCAATTACTCATATACCCCTCATCACTTAACTTAGCTTTTGTCTCTTATAAACCCAATTAAGTAATTTCACATGCCATATAAAAATCTCCTCTTGCATTGACTCTCTCCCTTTGACCATTTTATATGTTATATATATCACCATATACACAACATATAAACTTGTCTCTAAACCCTATTTCTTCCCAAAACACATATACATATACTTTCCTTTTCTCAATTTAAACCAACAACAACAACAACAATAACAACAACATAATCAAAACTTCTAGACCACAAATGAGGATATTACATTCTCTAACCTTATCCCATCACAGAGGTATTCTGCACCTTCTGCCATACAATGCCTCATAAGGTGCCATCCCAATACTAGACTGATGAATGTTGTTATAAGCAAACTCAATTAGTGGAAAGAATCTATCCCAACTCTCAGTGAAATCAATGATACAACTTCTTAACATATCCTCTAAAATTTATATCACTCTCTCTGACTGCCGATCTTTCTGAGGATGGAAAGCAATGCTAAAATGTTATTGAGAGCCTAAAGCATCTTGTAAACTCCTCCATAATCTCAATGTAAACTGGGGATCTCGATCAGATACTAAAGAAACTGGCACTCTATGTAAGCTCACTATCTCACTAATATACAACTCAGCTAATTTCTCAAGAGAATAATCCATCCAAACTAGAAGAAAATGAGTTGTCTTCATCATTCGATCAATTATCACCCATATTGCATCATGCTTCTTTTAGGTCAAAGGCAGTCCAGTCACAAAATCCATAATCACTCACTCCCATTTCCACTCTGTCACTGATAATGGCCGAAGCAATTCTGAAGCAACTTGGTGCTTAGGCTTCACTCTCTGGCAAGTGAGACATCTGGATACAAACTATGCTATGTTCCTCTTCGTACCTGACCACCAATAATGCTGCTTCAAATCCTAATACATCTTGGTACTTCCAACATAGACTGATTGATGTGCTTCCTCCAAAATCACCCTCTTCAATCCTGTATCATCAGGAATACACAACCTATCTCTATACCACAGACTGCCATCATTTCTCACATGAAAGTCTCGACTCTCCCCCTTTTGGCAATCCCATACAATCTTCTAGATTTTCTCATCTACCAGCTGACCCTCCCTAACCTAATCCAATAACACTGGCCTCAATTGCAACTGAGCCATCAAAGTACCATCATCACAAGGCTCAAATTTGGCATGCAACGCTCTCAACTCAACAAGCAACAAGAGCGAATAAGTTGTCAAACTTGCTAAAGACTTCCAACTCAAGGCATCGACAACAACATTTGCCTTGCTAGGATGATAATCAATCAAATAATCATAGTCTTTAATTAACTCTAACCACCGTCTCTACCAAAGATTCAACTCTCTCTAAATACCTAGGTACTTCAAACTCTTATGATCCGTATAAATGAAACACTTCTCCCCATACAAGTAATGTCACCAAATATTCAAGGCAAAAACTATGGATGATAACTTCAAATCATGAGTCAGGTAATTTAGCTCATGTGGCTTCAATTGTCGAGAGGCATAAGCAATGACTCTACCCTCCTTCATCAAAACACAACCTAAACCACTATTTGAAGCATCACTAAAAATCACATAAGGTTTACCTTCCACAGGCAGGGTAAGGATAGGAGCTTGAGTCAACATCTCCCTCAGCTGTTCAAAACTTGCTTGGCACCGATTTGTCCAAACAAATATAACTCCCTTCCAAAGTAATCTGGTGAGTGGAGTAGCTATCATAGAAAAACCCTTCACAAATCGATGATAATAGCCTGTCAAACCCAAAAAACTTCTAACCTCTATCATAGTCTTCGGTGGACTCCAATTCAAAATAACCTCAACTTTACTCGGATCAACTCTAATACCCTCTACTGAAGCCATATGACTGAGAAAAGTCACTTGATTGAGCCAAAACTCACATTTAGATAGCTTAACATATAATTGCTTCTCTCTCAGAGTCTGTAATACAATCCACAAATGCTTGTCATGATCCTCCTCATTACATGAATAAACCATAATATCACCAATGAAAACCAAAACAAACTGATCTAGATAGGGTCTGAATACACTATTCATCAAATCCATTAATGCTGCTGGTGCATTCATCAATCCAAAGGGCATCACCAAAAATTCATAATGCCCACACCTCAAGTGGAAAGTTGTCTTATGTACATCCACATCTCTGACTCTCAACTGATGATACCCTGATCTCAGATAAATCTTAGAGAATACTGCTGCTCCTTTCAACTGATCAAGGAGATCATCTATCCGAGGCAATAGATACTTGTTCTTGATGGTCACCTTATTCAACTGTCGATAATCAATACACAATCTCAAGGTGCCATCATTCTTCTTCACAAACAAAATAGGCACTCCCCATGGGGACACATGAGGGTGAATGAACCCTTTATCTAGTAACTCCTACAACTGCACCTTTAACTCTCTCAACTCAGCAAGTGCCATACGATAAGGAGTCATAGAGATTGGAGTGGTACTAGGCAACAAATTGATACCAAACTCAACCTCTTTATCAGGGGGTATCCCTGGCAACTCCTCAGAAAAAACATCTAGAAACTCAAAAACTATGGGTATACTGTCAAGCTGGGACCCCACTACTTTGGTATCTACAACATGAGTAAGATAAGCCTCGCATCCCTTCCGAATCATCCTCATTGTTGAAACAGCTGAAACAAACATGGATGAAAGATGTCTCTGCTCACTAGATACCATCAAATGTTCTCAAGGTCTACCATAACCCCATGCCTGGATAACCAATCCATGCCTAAAATTAGATCATACTCCCTGAAAGGCATCTCAATTAGATCATCGAGAAACTCCTCATCCTGAACCACAATCGGGCTATCTCGGTGCACCCTGCTAACCAAAATACTGTGCCCTAAAGGATTTGTCACCAAAACATCAAATCTTAGGGACTCTGAATGCAAATCTCTCACAGGCAAGATGGATGCATTAATGTATGAATAAGTAAACCCAGGGTCTATCAATGCAAGAACTGAAGTACTGAATAAAGAAAAAGTACCAGCAATAATGGCTGAAGCATCTGGCTGCCTTTGCAACACATATATCCACTACAATGGCCCTGCCTCATCTAGTCTACCTCCAGCTGTAAAACGTCCTCTCTGACCAGACCCAGATCAACCACCCCTACTAAAACCTCTGCTACCATGACCACCTCTAACACTGGGTCGAGAAGCTACAGTATCTGTCTGTCTATCCTCTGGTGGCTCTAGATAATATCTAAGAAAGTGATATGGTGATTCACATCTGTAACACACTACTGGTGCACCTGTCCTCCAACAGACACCCCCGTGTGCCCTACCATAATGGACATTGAACTAATGAGGTCGGAGCACTAGCCACTGAAACTGCAGGTCTTTATCTCTATCTCTGCTACTGTACTAACCTACTAGACTACCCCTGAATCCTACTGAATCTCTAAAAATATTGCCCTAGGCATCTCTTCATTGATGAAGACCCTGCCTCACTCTGGGGCCTCCTAGCTCTAGTCTCCTCAATCGTAGTAGCTGTTGCAAGACCCTGTGCTCTCTTAACACTCCTGGCAGCTATAACCAACTGGAAAAAATTCTGGTATTGGGAGCCAGCTATAATGCACATTATAAAGGGTCTCAGCCCCTCCTCAAACCTCCAACATCGATCAATCTCATTAGAAATGATCCCACCAGCATACTGTCTCAGCCGGGTAAACTCTATCTCATACTTTGACACTATCTTGGTACCTTGCCTCAAACTCAGGAACTCTATCTTCTCTGCATCCTTATATTCCCTTAGAGTATACTTTTGCTCAAATTTTTACAGGAAATCATCATAGGTCAGAACTGGTGGATCATCCAAAGCATATGGAACTGTCTTCCACCAATCATATGCATCCCTCTACAGAAGAGATCTGGCATAATCAAACTTCTTCTCAGGAGTAGCCTGTAGCAGGATGAACACTCTCTGGACCCTGTTTAGCCACTGATCTACTATAGTAAGGTCTATAGTACCAACAAAGTCCTCAACTCCAAAACTTCCTCAGCTTATCATACTTTCTCATCGGCAACTGCGACTGTTGAACTGGAGCCTGCCTCAATAGCTCTACTATATGTCGTACCTAGCCTGGAGAAATCTCATCAGTTGCTGGTCTCTCTGGCATAGGAGCAGGTACCTCTCCATCAATCTCAGCTCTAGCTCCATCTTTACCCTTACCAGGAGCCACACTCTTTACACTACCCTGTGCAGACTGATGCATCCGAGAGTCCATCACTACCTATATCTACAAACACAACAGAAAATTGCCACATCAGAGATCAAAAACTGCCAATGCCAGTGCATGTATCATATTTAAAAACCATATTTAAAAATCTCCATTTCCATTCTCTCACAACCCACCTAGGTTGAGAACCTCAAACCTAGGCTCTGATACCAAAATAAATGTAACACCCTTATACCTTATATATGTACAATATATGCACCCAATATATGTAATTTATGTATATACAGTACAAGAATGTCATAACCTATTTTAATAAAAACCTTCCTTTCTGAATCTGTATAATCTTAAATCATTTAATTGATATAATTTAAATAATAAATAAAATATTACTTGTTAAAACACATACATACCTCCATTATAAATTTTTTATCCAAAGCATTCTTTATAGTTTACTATATATATATTTATGTACATCAAAATATAATATAATCTACATGATGTCAAAATATACAAAAATATAAAATATGTACATGCTGGCAGTGTCTCTGATATTGATGTCCAACAAACAACTCTACACTCAAGATCTTAAGCCTAGACCCTGCTCGGTCTAGGCAAACTCTCCGGCTCTACTGGATCTACCCTGTCACTTGCGCGATGAATCACAATCGCGCTAAGCCAAAAGCTTAGCAATATAAACTTTGATAACAATAAAGTTCAAATGCAATGCCAATGCACTATGCATATGGATATCATATCTCATATCACTTTATTTTAACATATGGCTCAATTGTTCCACAATTCACAATTCACCTAAAAATAAACACAAGCATGGGCCCAAAGGATCTAATAAGCTAATGAAATTCCAAAGTTACTATTTTGGTCTATGTTGACACCATGTGTCTAGCCCTGATGGCAAATCAAGTAATTATTCAAAAGCTAGCCCCGAAGGCAGATCATATCACAGTGAGGATAACCTCCTAAGTAACATCCCAACTAGGCTTCAAAGGCTAAGCCCAACCCAGCTTCAAGGGACTACTACATCATAGGCATGCTGCCAAACACGAAACTCTAAAAATTAAATAACATACTAGGCACACAATTATTTCATAATTCCATTATTAATCTCTTTCTCATTTTCTCGTGATCAAGCTAGGCACATTGCCTCATTTATCTCATTTTTATCAACATCATCATATAATTGTATTATATCACATTTTATACAATCTAGCCATCACCAATGGCTTTACATAATATCTTTAATGTATACACAACAAATCACATTACCCAAACATTTTGGGTCATTTTCACATTTTGCATACTTTTCCACTTTTACTCAATTTAGCTATTATTAATGGATTTTCACATTACATATAATGCATTTATGACATTCCACAAGTCATGGCATATTACTCATGCATAAAAAATGTAGTAAGTAACTTAACACATTTTCCAACCAAAATGCGTTAAGTCCAAATGTGATGCAAATATAATCAATTTATTCAAAGTTTGTACTTACCTCTAGAAGCAACAAAACAAGCTCAAACACCACTTTCAACCTTCTCTTAGGAAACCAAATTTGATTATAAATAATCACTCAGCAACACACTTAAAGGCATATACATAACCTCTCAACACAAGAATAAGAAACATAAAGGAAAAAATAAGGAAAAGAACCATCTAGGGTAAAATCTACAAATGACATGCACAATAACACGGGCATGTCAATGACCATGCCCTAAACTCACAACACAGAAGCTTTGACATGCTCAGTCTCATAGGTGTGTCAATGATCGTATCCTTAGCTATGCATTAGAGCAGCTACAACACATCCAAAGACATGGGCATGTCCCTGCCCATGCCAATACTCTTACATCACAGTAGTTGTGACACGCTCAGTGACATGGGCGTGTCACTACATGTGTCAATACTGTAGCATTAGAGAAGTTGTGACACACTCACTAACATGGATGTATCACTTCACATGTTACCAACACTGAAAACAGAACACACAATTCTTGATATCAACACAAAATTGTCACACCCAAAGTTATCTTTCTTTTCCCTTTTCAACTCTATTCAAACTCAACCAAATCCATTATTTAACTATAAAATACTTAGTTATGCATCAAAACAACTCAATTAAAAGCAAAATACACAATTTAAAACCATGAATTCACAATTCAAAAGTTACATAACCCAAAATTCTTTCTCTTCACCAAACTTAACTCAAACTTAACCATTTCTTCAATCCAACCTTAAAATCATAGTTAACTACTCAAAACAACTTTATACATACCAATGGCAACCATTAAACCATATTACATCAAATATCCAATTCACACATATACAAACTTTCATGGAAATTCAAGGAAACAAGTTAGAAACTTACCAAATATGGAGGAAATCCCCAAAAATCCAACTTGAACAGTTGAAATCCTTCAATTACTTGAGCTTGGAAGAAGAAAAATCTTCTCTTGTTCAATCATGGAGAGCTGATCAAGGAAGGAGAGAAAAAGAAGAAGATGATGATCCACAATCATCTCTATCCAACCATTTCACTTTTAACCACATAAATTCCCACTTTAAATATCCACCTAGTAAATATATTATTATTTAATTAACATCAAATATCATCTTCCGCTAACTATACAATTTACTTTTTAATGATTTAAAATAACCTTTGACTTTTAAAATATCAACTTGTATATGTTATGTATATTTACATATATATCACATATATACATTTTACTTTTTCACTTAATTAAATTTTTTTAAATCATTTTTTTAATTTCCAAAAATTAAAATTTTCAAAATTTTAGGATATTACATTTATAATTTACAATTAATATACTTTATTATCATTTGTTTTGTAACATTAGATGTTTGACAATTAACATTATCATTTGTTAATGTGGAGGGGCTATTACAAGCACTTATTGATGTGCTTCATCAAGCTGAACATAGATGGTGTGCAAGGCACATCCATGCTAATTAGTCCAAGAGGTGGAGAAGGGGGTTAAAGAAGAAATTCTGGATTTTTGCTTGGAGTACATATGATGAGGAATTCAAGGACAATCTAAAAGAGTTAGGGAAAGTGAGTAAGAAAGCTACTGGGGTTTTGATGAAATACCCTCCTCACAATTGGTGTAGAGCCTACTTATAATTCAAACACAATTGACAACAACCACTCTGTAGACCCTTAATTTTTGACCCGATCCGGTCCAATATATTTTAATTAGTCCAAAATATTTTTTGTGTTGTCTGATATATTTTAGTTAGTCCAAAATAATTTTTATGGTATCTTAATTAATTTTAATATTTATTTTAGTAAAAAATAGTGAAATGAATAAAAATTCAAAAATAATAAAAAATAAAAGATAACAAAAAAATCAGCGAAGAAAAAATCGGCGACGAAAAAATCGTCGCCGAAAGTCAGCGCGGGCCTGTGGGCATTTCTCCCGCCGGAATTTCCTACAGGCGAAAGGGCATACGGTCCTGTTCCACGCGTGCTGCCACAGCCAACTGTGTTAGTTTTATTTCACCAGCGCAGTTTTTCCACAGCAGTTTTTTTTTCTCCAGCGAAATTTTTCCGACGCAAATTTTTCGAAACCTAATGCAATTAGGTTTCGGTTTCCTTTTCTTATTGAATATTGTTTGCCGTGAATAATTAGAATTACCCATAGAATTCTTCTAAAAATATGGACTAAACAACAGAAAAATGGAGGAGAAATAGAGATGAAATTGGACAGAAGCTTGAACAAAAGTGGATCCGAATCCGTGAAGGAAATCAGCTTGAATCAAGCTGATTTTTTGAGGGAGCAGAAAAATGATTTAAGCAATTCAAAGACAAAAAGACTTGTCTTTGACCTTGTTCATCCAAGAAGCAATTTTTGGTGAAACTTACAAAATAAGGTTTGAATTCTTAATTTCTTTTGTTTTTTTTTACAGTAGCTTAATCACCACTTTGTTTCTTTTAATTCAAAAATTTTAGGACCTCAATTCACTTTTTCTAAGGCTTAAAAATCTTAAATCGTGGCTTTATTTTCTAAAAGTTTAAAGATATTAGTTTTGTTTCTTCAAAACCCCAAAACCAAAATTTGTTTTCCAAATTTTCAAAACTCTCAATTGTATTCTGTTTCCTTCCAAAAGACTTAAAAACATCTTTTTTTACTTTTATAAATTTTAAATCGTGTTGTTTATCTTCATAAAACTTCGTAAAATTATCAATTGATTTTCCAAATCCTAAAAATAATTCATTGCCTGAGACCCTAAATTTAAAATTCCTAAAACCCTAATTCAACTCCAAAACCTAAAATAGTGAACCCTAACCTCCTTAAAACCTTAAACCTTAATTTTTTCTAAACTCTAATCCTTTAAAACTTTAAAAAATCATATAAACACAAATATTTAATTTTACATAGTAAGCTTGAAACCATAATTCAATGAATAGCCATAAACCACAAATCAAAAATGTTTTAACGTGTCCAAACCCTAGTTTCATGATTTCACCATTCAAATATTAATTTAGTTAATCAAAGAGCTTTATCAACCTTTTAAAACATAAAACCTTAATCTATTTTAATTTCTTAAAAAACTCACAGTAGCCATAATTTAGACTTTTATTTGCTTTATTCAATTATATATTTGATTATGCTTTGATTTATTTTATATGCTTTAATTTATTTAATTTCAATGTTTGGTTT
The DNA here is from genome assembly GCA_947685225.1 of Garcia nutans. NCBI lineage: Eukaryota > Viridiplantae > Streptophyta > Magnoliopsida > Malpighiales > Euphorbiaceae > Garcia > Garcia nutans. The sequence continues at coordinate 3,678,378 of CANTUV010000003.1, read as the reverse complement.
ATTTAAATTATCATGGATGGATGTTTACTTTCTATTGATATTTAATATATTTGATGAATGATTTATTTATGATGAATGATTATTTACTTTTATCAATTTATTTATATTTGTAAATGTTGTAAGAGGCATGTTTCCACTTGGTGGGTACCTCATTAGTTAAATATCATGTAATTTAAATTACTTTTCTATTTTAGAACTAATGTAAAGGGCATGTTTCTACCTTTCGGTGGGTGTCCTATTTAGACATGGGATGTAAGGACATGTTTCTATCTTTGGATGGGTGTCCATTTATTTGTCTTATTTGGACATTGCTTTGATTTTATTATATTGATGCTTTCTTTTAATTATTGTGTGTAATATGGATAATGTTGTTATATTTAAGAATTTTATAATATTAAACCTATAAAGGAGGCCGGTTCCAATGAACCGGGCATTGTGGGAGTGATGTGCCATTTCTCACATTCCCCACATGTACCCAACTTTCTGAACCCATTAGGGGGTTGGGGATTCATTAGGAATCGAGTCATCCACCCCTTTCTTTTTTCTCGGCCCGTCCGGGTGGCTACTCCATTTTCTCTAGACTTAGGTCCGTATTCTCTAAGGCCCCGAGCCTAAATAGTGCCAAAGTCGTAAGAACCATTCCATCGGGAGTGGGGGCAAAAATCCCCACTCACAGTCGCAAGAACCATTCTAAGGCTTAAAAATCTTAAATCGTGGCTTTATCAATTTCTTAATATAACCACCAACTGTGAGCGGGGATTTTTGCCCCCACTCCCGATGGAATGGTTCTTGCGACTTTGGCATTGTTTAGGCTCGGGGCCTTAGAGAACACGGACCTAAGTCTGGAGAAAATGGAGTTGCCACCCGGATGGGGTGGGAAAAAGAAAGGGGTGAATGACTAGATTCCTAAGGAATCCCAAACCCCCTAATGGGTTCAAAAAGTTGGGTACGTGTGGGAAAGGTGAGAAATGGCCCAGCACCCCCACAACACCCGATTCATTGGAACCGGCCTCCTTTACAGGTCTTAATATTATAAAATTCTTAAATATAACAATATTATCAATATTACACACAACAATTGAAATAAAGCATCATTATATTAAAATCAAAGCAATGTCCAAACAAAACAAATAAATGGATACCCATCCGAAGATGGAAACATGCCCTTACATCATCCATATTTAAGCTAAATAGGACACCCACCATAAGGTAGAAACATGTCCCTTACATTGGTCTAAAATATAAAAGCAATTTAAATTACATAGAACTTAATTAATGAGGTACCCATAAAGTGGAAACATACCTCTTACAACATTTGAAAATCAAAATAAATCGATAAAAGTAAATAACCATTCATCATAAATAAAATATTCATCAAAGATATTAAACATCAATCAAAATATATAATAAATTTTCATCCATGATAAATTAAATGAATCAAGCATTGAAAATAAATCAAAGCATATTGTAGACCCTTAATTTTTGACCCAGTCCGGTCCAATATATTTTAATTAGTCAAAAATAATTTTTGTGTTGTCCAATATATTTTAATTAGTCCAAAACAAATTTGTTATCTTAATTAAATAATTTTTGCTTTAGTATCTAATTTTTATTAATAAAAAAATATAATAATAAACAAAAAATAAAAATAAAAATCGGCGACGGAAAAAAACTGCTGCAGAAAAAATGCGCTGGCAAAAAAGCTGTGAATTGGCCTGCGGGCCATTTCATTTTCGCCCCCACTTCCGGTGGAATGGTTCTTGTGACTTCAACAATATTTAAGATCGGGATATTAGAGAACATAGACCTAAGTCCGGAGAAAATAGAGTCACCTCCCGGATGGGCTGGGAAAAAAAATAAAAATCGACGACGAAAAAATTGTCGCCGAAAACCAGCGAGGGATGAATGGCCGTGGGCCATTTCGCCTGCTGGAATTTCCTGCAGGTGAAATGGCCCACAGGCCAATTCGCCCCCCGCTGCAGCAACCAGCTGCGGCAGCTTTTTTGCCAGTGCAATTTTTCTGCAGCAGTTTTTTTTGCCAGTGTAATTTTTCCTCAGCAGTTTTTTTTTACCAGCGAAATTTTTTTGACGCAAATTTTTCTGAAACCTAATACAATTAGGTTTCAGTTTCCTTTTCTTAATGAATGTTATATTCCATGAGTAACTAAGATTAATTAAAAAAATCTTCTATAAATAATACCCAAAACAACACAAAAAGTTTGAAGAAATTGGGACGAAAATTTGGAGAAAAATTGAGACCGAAACTGAGTAGGAAAGGCTTTGAATCAATCTGATTTTTTTGAGAGAGCAGACAACAATTGAATCCATCAAAGGTAGCAAAGCTTGTCTTTGTTTTTGTTCATCCAAGAAAAAGTTTTTGGTGGAACCAACAAACGAAGGTATGCATCAATTGTCTAATTTCTTCATAGTAACTTAAATCATCTAATTGTTTCTTTTAATTCAAAAAACCTAAGAACCCTAATTCTCCTTTTCTAAAGTTAAAAAACCTTAATTCGTTGCTTTGTTTTCCAAAAAGCATAAAATTATTATTTTTGTTTCTTCAAAATCTCAAAACCCTAATTTGATTTCCAAATTTTCAAAATCCTAAGTTTGAGTCTATTTCTTTCCACAAACCCTAAACACATATTTTATGTTTATATAAACCTTAAATCATTTTATTTATTTTCATAAAACTTCATAAAATTATCAATTGTTTTTCCAAATTCTAAAAACTAATTCATTCTCCGAAACCCTAATTCAAAAATCCTAAAATCCTAATTCAACTCCAAAACCCAAGACAGTGAACCCTAACTCCCTTAAACCCTAAACCTTAAAGTTTTCTAAACCCTAATCCTTTAAACCTTAAAACCCTATAAACATATTCAAACACAGTAAGCTTTCAAACACAATCCAGTGACGTAAATCATAAATCTAAATGTTTTAAAGTGTCCAAAACCTAATTTCGTGATTATACATCTCAAATCCTAATTTGGTGAATCAAAGAACTTTACCAACTTTTTAAATCATAAAACTTTAATCTATTTTAATTTTCTTAAAATCACAGTAGCTTCCAAAATTCTAAACACATGGAATAAAGAATATTAAATAGAAACAGTAGCCCTAATTTGAATCTTTACTTGCTTTATTCAATTTTATACTTGTTTATGCTTTGATTTATTTTATATGCTTTAATTTATTTAAGTTTAATGCTTGGTTTATTTAATTTATCATGGATGGATGTTTACTTTCTATTGATGTTTAATACCTTTGATGAATGATTTATTTATGATGAATGATTATTTACTTTTATCAATTTATTTAGATTTGCAAATATTGTAAGAGGTATGTTTCCACTTGGTGGGTACCTCATTAGTTAAATATCATGTAATTTAAATTGCTTTTCTATTTTAGAACCAATGTAAAGGACATGTTTCTACCTTTCGGTGGGTGTCCTATCTAGGCATGGGATCTAAGGACATATTTCCATCCTTGGATGGGTGTCCATCATCCCCCCTCTCACATCCCTATTTCGATTTTTACCCCAAATCGCTACCCTAGGGTTCACGGTTCACTCTTCACCGCTGCCCATCACTCAACCCTCTGCCATCAGATCAGCAACACCATCTCCACATCCTAGCAAGGCTCGCCACCAAACCACGGCCTCCTAACACCTCCCACCCCAAGTCACCACCTCCCTTCACCGATTTTTATTTTTCTTCTACATTCTCATTCGAAGTCGCAACCAGAATCGCAACACTCCCTCCTGCTCAAATCGACGGCACTGCTGAAAAAAAAATTCAGACCTCCCTCTTCCTGCATTTCAGGTAATCACTTCAGTAATTCTGCCATATGGCTCGAACAAAAATTACTCCTAATCCCCCACCCATGAAGCTTGCTTATAAGCAATCACAACAACCCAAAAACACCAAAGGAAAGCGGAAATGACCACCACCTACAGCTGCAACACCACAATCACCTCAACCCGAACCAAGCACCACTTCAATGCCACCACAGCCTGAAACTACCATGACTTCTTCACCTCATCAAACACGTGAACCAATAACTGAAGAAGACCATACAGCAACCGAAGCTTCTTTTCGATCATACAATAGGCGTGTGAAAAGAGCAGCAGTCAAACCGCCACCACCGGTAGGATTTCAGCGGATAACCTGGTTCCAAGCCAGGAGAGAGCAAGAGGAGTCCTCACTCTCCATTACTGAAGATGAGGACTCACCCTCAGCAGATGCATCAGCTTCTGAACAAGCGTAGCAGCCCTAAGAGGACACCGTGAACAACCAAACGGACGACACTACTGAAGAAGAAAATGAAGAAGCACAACCAACTGAAGCACCAGCTGTTACGAAGCAGAAACGGTCAAGAATAGAAAAAGGCAAAAGTGTTTATCCACCACCTGCTGGGGCACTTCGGGGTAACTTGACATTCACGCGCCGCGAGCACAAAAACAGGTATGCTTTTTACAAACTCCGCTCTGTCATTTCACCTAAGTTTGTCCATAGACCGACGTTGCGAAAGTTGCATTTTACCACTGAATTTGATGAACTTGTGTCCAACATTGGTTGGGAGAATTTCTTCTCTTTGACTTTGCATTCATACACAGAAATTACTAGGGAATTCTATTCCACATTTCAGTTCAATAAGAGGAAGAAAAACTTTTCAATCTCCACTCCATCCACAATGCATTTTAGGCTTTTAGGTCGCATGCATCATTATTCAATTGATGATCTTAATGTTGCTCTAGAATTTGCATCTAGAGATAGTGTTCAAAGTCGTGAATATACTGATGCATATTGTGATTTTCCTGAGGATTTTAATCCTATCCATACGTATAGGGTACTGACAGGACTGCCGGAGGCTAATTTTGAGCCCGATAAGTCAAAAGCCAACTTCATGCAAAGTGGTGTGTTGAGATACATTCATAGGTTTTTAGCAAATTCACTATTTGGTAGAAATAATGATTTAACAGTTCTTACTAAGGGTGAGTTGTTCATTTTGTGGTGCATGGTAGAAAAGAAGAAGGTCAATTTAGGATATTGGGTTGTGACCCAATTTGAAAAGATCATAGGGAACAGTCGAAACATGTCATTAGGATTTGTCATTACCAAGATTGCATTGCATGAAGAATTAATTACATTAGAAAATGACTTGCATGAGGCATGTAGGAAGTCTTTTCTTAACATCGCTGCTTTGGACATCATGCGCTTGATTCGCCACGAGAAAGGTGGAGTTGTTTCTTTTGTGCCTGCAGGACGATTAGCTGACCCGATGAGCGATGAAAGACAAGGAATGGCTACTGTTGCCCCATCAGCACCTGCTGCACCTTATACATCAGCTGTACCACAGAACTTAGAAGCTCGGTTACAACATCTCTAGCAACAAAATGCAGCGCTGCAGACCATTGTGCAACAAACTAATGAGACACTACAACAGCAGGGTGCAATTGTAAGGCAAAATAATGACCTACTACGGACAGTGTTGGATCTCTTTGAGACATTCAGACAAACCCCGCTCTACACAAGGGAAGTAAGCTTGATTCTTAGTTGTATTTGCCTGCCCTATGTTTGTTTAAATTGAAATTATCTACATTGGGAGAAATTATGTGGAGCAAGTGTGGGGAAAGGGTAGGTTAGAAGCTAACTTTAAATATGTTTTTCTTTAGTTCTCTTGTGGTAGGATATTACTTTTGGAATATTTTGTGGGGGCTACCAAGTAAGTACATTGCAAAGGCAAAGTGGGGCAGAATCTCTAAACTCTCATCCTATTTTAATTTTATTTGTTATTTCCCATCTTGAGCTTGATTGTGAATTGTCCACATTGAGGACAATGTGTGAAATAAGTGTGGGGAGGGGATTTGATATGAGAATGTTTTTGCCGTAATTTTTGGAACTGATTTATGTGATTGAGACAGCTGGAATTTTGATGTTATAGTACTGAAATTTTGAGCTTTTTGTTGATTAATAGCTGCTGCCATATGCTTAATTTCTGGTTTGAGACTTGACTTTTGAAAATGTGACTTTTGAGTAAGGAAGATTAGACACTTATCCCATGACATTTCGAGTAAATTTTTGCAATTTTGATGTGTTAAATTGATTTTGGGATTACTTATTGGATCATTGTGTTCTTGAACATGACTTAGATCTTTTAGGAAATTCTAGAGAGGAGTAATTTGCCTTTGTAACCTAGTTGAACACATATGGGTGTTAGTAAATCGAAAAAGGATCTGCAACCCTTGCCGCAGCGGAAAACAAAAAAAAAATTTTTCTTTCGATTTACTCACAGGATCCATGTGATCCATTCAGTTCGATAAAAGAGATTCGAAACTAACCTTTTTGCGTAGCTTCAAAACGATTAACAGATGCTGCCTTCTGAAGACGAACACCCTCTAACGAAGTCCACACAAACGTATGCCGGTCTGAGTGCTAGCTCACCAACGGCAGTGGCTGAATTTTTTTGCAGAAATGAAACTAGGGTTTTAGGTTTTTCCTCTTCTTCCGTTTTCTTTCAAAACGAAAATAATCATCAATATCATCAAGGCCTCTAGTCCTTTTAAAACCGTTTTAAAAGACCTTTCCTTGTCAAAACCCTAACTGTCCATATCCTATATGGACCCACATTTTTAATAATTATTATCTAATAATAATTATTATAACAATATTATTATTAATATCTAGTAATAATAATAATACTAACAACAATAATAAAAATATAATTATTATTGTTTAAGTACAGCCTACGTTCTATGTGTGTGACCCGATAGGCTCATATTAACTGGTAGTGTATTTCAATCTCTATTGAAATGCACAAATCATAATTGGCCTCTAACAAGACATTATGACTACCCAATTAATCATGAGAATCATTATAAATGAAAACCTGAAATAGTACATGCATTAATCCCTTTGTCACACGATATCTAGTTTGAACATAAGTCATAGTAAATGTCATACTTATATTGTCCAAACTTATGATTACTCGATCTCCAAGTTAACTGATAAACAAATAAGATTGATCTTATATCAACTTATTTGAGCACGGCCATGCATTTCTCAGTTACACTTATCGAGGGGCCCCAGAAGATATCTCTCTCATAGAGAGGGACAAATTCCATCTTGATTGTTCATTTTCCTCTACATAATTTATACCATGTTCAAGCATAACCTTTATAATTATCTAGTTACAGATAACGTTTGATCATGTCAAAACATAATATTCCTTATGTTGGAAACTATGACAATCTCAAGTCAAAGGATTAAATGAAAACTATTATGAGATACACTTATGACATTAAACCATGAAGTGATATCTATGTGGGTCTATCCAATACACTGTTCTCTAACATGTATCCATAATATTGATTTGTATCTTCATACCTATAATCATCTTATGATTATCAAATCAATATTACACTAGTTATATTTATTATTATCTCCATAACAATAATAAACCAGGGATATAATCATTATTATCTATAACATGCAAACATAACAATGATAATAAAAACTTCTTTATTAATAACAAAATGAATAACATTAAGGTCCAAATCAATGGCCTAGGGCATATACACTAACAATGGGAACCTTGAATGACAAGACTAGTAAGCGAGAACTTTAGCTTGAGATTGACCATCGCTGCACTTGTGAATCTTGATTGCAAGCTGTTACACTTTGAATTCTAAAAGTTTCATATTGCAAAACTTAGTTTCTTTCGATAAGTGTTTTTGAGAGCAATTTCCAAAGCCAAAATTTAGGATAGCTTCCGAACACTAGAACTCTTTTCTACGCTCCCTTGAGGTGAAATCCTAGGCGAGTCTCAACTTTTGAGATGATTTAGGCGTTCTTTTGGTCAATTCATCATTCCTTTTACGTTTTCCCCACCTTTTCATTACCATTCTTTTAACCCCTTCTAGCCTACGAAGTATGCTAAATGCGTACTCTAATTTCTTTTCTTAGCCTACAATATAACCATATACACTAAAAAGCCCTTTGCCTACCACCCTTGAACAAGAAAATAGTCTTCTTAATCATTGTTAAGCATGCACATGTGTAAGTTATTAAGAATTGGCGCAGTTGCATTTTTGCTTAATGTCATTGACTTTGTTTAGTTTGTGGAAATAAATGGTCCTTGTGGCTTATGTGTTTAAAGTTTGTTGGGTTTAAGTTGGTTGTAAGTACTTTAGTTATGTTTTAGTTTTACACAAAAAAAATAGAATGAAAAAAAAAGAAAAAAAGAGAAAAAAGAAAAAAAAGAAAAAAAAAGGTGCATTCAATTTCAGTTTTAGTTTTTCTCTAGTTTAAGCTTTTCTCTGGTTTAAGTCACATTTGTCACCATCAGTTAGTTTGTGCATTGTTCTTTTGAAATTAATTGTAAAAGACTTATTTTCTTGTTATTCTTAGCCCTACATTATCCTATCTTTTGAAACCATCACCTAACCTAACCCATGTAAAGACCTAATGATCTTTGGTTGAGACTTGACCTACATTAGTGGAGAGGGAGTTTAGAGCGGAGCCTATGGTTGTTCTTTAATTCTATTTTAATGAAGCTATGAAAATGCTTTTATATGTTTTGTTACTTGCTCGATAAAACACTTGTTGATTCAAACTTCGAATGTGTGTGTGTGTGTGTTTTAAGAATTCTTAGTGTAACCTTTTTCAATTGAGTTCATAATGATGGAATGATGTTGATGGTTGGATTATTAATTGCGACGTTAAGTTGTTTGGGGAACATGTGTGTGTTTGATTGGGTTCTTGGGTGAAGTATGTGGTCTCCTATATAGATCGATTTTGAGTTTTGAGTTCTTGAGGACAAGCATGGGATAAGTGTGGGGATATTTGATAGGCTGCAAATCCAACATGTTTATCACTTTGTTTTTGTGCTTAATTGATGTTATTCACATTGAAAAGAAGAGCTTTTACTTGGTTTTTATTATTCTGGACAGGAATGGTGGATTTGTAATAAAGAGGCTTATTTGGAGCTGGATTGGAAGTATTGGAGCAAAATGGCATGGAGCTGAATTTTCTTTATGGAGGCAGATTGGCAGCAAAGGCCTTAGCCTTGCCCAAGGCTAATGGCCAGCCAGACCTGAACGGGATGATTCAATTAAAGTGGCGGGCCCATATGATTTAGTTGTATTGGAGGACTTCTAAACCGACTTGTAATAGGATTTAAGTAGTTTTTAGTGGGCCTTTTTGTGATATTAGGTTGGCCCCTCCCTTATTTTTAGGGTTTGGAGAGGACACTTTTTACCTCCTCTTTGATTATTCCAAATTTACATTACTTTTACAGAATCTGGGTGTATTTTCCATGGCCATGCGTGGCTAAATTCATTCTTTCAGTCGAAGGTTAATTCAACGTTGATTTTCTAATGGATTGTGAGATTTAATGTGCTTTATCTTTGCTTTTTGATTCATATTGTATTTGTGTTTTCTCTTTGATTATTGGGGTGAGAATCATCCATAGTGGATATCTATTATTTGTTTTAACAGGGCCCGTTATACATCTAATAGGTTTCTGCACAACCAATCAATTAGGTTTAATCCGTAATTGTTAATCCGAGTTGATAAAAGTGGTAGTCAATATAATTCAATTGCTTCAAAGCCTTAGGGTTATGTTGTGGGAAAATATAATCTGATCTAAATGGATTCTCATAGTTTCTGTTGGTTAGGGCAGGGTTCTACTAGTTTTTAATGCTGTTAACGGCTAAATCCTTCGTCGTACTTAGGGTTGCTAGTTAATTAGGGATTATTATTAGGTCGTACCTTAATAATTTAATACTAAGGTAGAATTGGTTGGGAGGACGTTCCTTTTTTACTATAACTTGTCTACAATATTGAATTGAAAAGCTATCTTAAAATCAATGATCAATCCAAATGAATTTCATACCGCGAATTACCTTTGACTGAACTCGCTTCCTATTGTTTCCGAATTTTATTTCTTAAATTTATTTTACTTCTGTTTTCCTTTAGTTATTTTATTTAATTTTCGTTTTTATATTTTAGTTGGCAAAATCCTCCATTTTTATTTTATTTTTCTTAAGTTACAGCAGGTCAGGTTTTGATTAGCCTTGGCAAGGCTAGTCTCCAGGGTTCAACCCTTCTCACCCTATTTACAATATTTTTGTGTTGTTTTGTTAGGAAGAGCAGGTTATTTATTTTTGGTGGCTTCGACACCCACCACCTAGTTACTTTCCTTAGGTTTTACCCCAAATGCATGTTGTTTGACTATGGTTAATTTATCTTGCCTTAAATCATGGCTTATTTGGTTTGTTCTTTTTCTAATATGACCTAAGTATATTGTAAGCTCAAAATAAATTTTTCTTTAAAGTCCAAAAGACCAAAGCTATTTTCAAATTTTTTCAAGATAGTCTTTGGACATAAAACTTTTCTAAAAATAAATCAAAAATTCTTTTGCTCATGGCCTAAATACTAACCCCAAAATCCATTTTTTCTAAAATCTTTTTACAATGGGCTTAGAAATAAAATTATTTTCATCCAACATTTTCTTGCAAAGAGCTTGCAAATTATTTAGGTCAATAAAGAAATACCAAAAATCAATTGTGAGCCTAGTTTATCCTAAGAATAATTAATCATGGGCTTGTTTTTGGCATAAACCATTAGTTACTCTTTTCAAGTGAGAAATATTTCTATAATAAACCTCTTAATTTAGTTTTAATCCAATATAGCATGAAAGCTACTATATTTGGTTGAATGGATTAAAACCTAATTAATGGAAATTATTATGAATTGATCTCCATTTTTGAAAATATAACTATTGGTTGAAACATCCGAGGGAATTATTCGAAAGCCAGATGCCATTCGTGTGTGGATGTTATAAGGTTCGAAGAAACGTCCTATTTGTCCTTGTTTCTCTATTGTTTGTGCATACATGTATACATGCATACATTTGCATCTCATATCATTAATCCTTTCTGGCTCACAGCCCTGGATTACAATGGTTCAAAAGCTTATGACAATCTGACCTACACCGAAGATGAAGTATCTAGCAACAACTCAATCACTTGCTCACCAAAAATAATGGATCCCGAACAAATTCAAAGAATGGTGGATGACGCCCTTAATGCCAAGATGGAAGAAATAAAAGAGGCCCTAGCTAAGACCATGAAGAACCAATTGATTGCAATTTTAGAAAATCATGCCGAATCATCTGCTAGCACTAAGAAGCCCAAGGACAAAGGGAAGACTAAAGTTGGTGAAGTGGTTTTTGATGATGAAAAGGTGATCATTGATGATGATGATGATTGGGCTCAATACTACCAAGATGCTCAAGAGAAGAAAAAAGAACCGAAGATTGTTGAAAGATCAACTATGGAGAAGACCAAAACTTCTGATGTTTAAAAGATGATTACTGATTTGGAAAAGAAATTTGAGAAGAAGCTGAAAACTGAAGAAATGTCCGAAGTTGACAAATTATTTGAGCTAGATGAAGAGGTCCCATACAAGTTCAAGATGCCATCTTTCACAAAGTTTGATGAAACCAAAAATCCTCACCTCCATGTGAAGCAATATATCACTGCCATGCAGTCTGCTCGAGCTACTAAGGCTCAAACCCTAAGGTACTTCATGCTCTCATTGAACCCTATTGTCCAAAATTGGTTCAATACCTTAGATGATGGAACATAAAAGAGTTGGGATCTGCTTTACAAAGCCTTTATACAACAATATGGGTATAATGTCGAGATGGAAGTTACCTTAATGGAAGTGAAGTCCATTAGGCAAAGGTCAAATGAGAATTTTGTGGATTATGTGAAGAGATGGAGAAACAAGGCTGATTTACTCAAGAAGAGGCCTGATGAATCTGATCAAATAAGGATGATTGTGAGAGGGGTGTTGCCTAGTCTACGTGAAAGGATGTCTCATACCCTCATGCCACAATTTCAAAGGCCTCCTCCAAGCGGGTTTGCAAATTAAAGAATGGGAAAGAGAGAAGAACCGTTTCTCAACAAGAAGGAATGAGAAAGGGAACTATCAATCTAGTAGCCAAAGCATGCAAAAGGCAGTCGGTGTTAATGCTACTAACCAAGAAACGAGGAGACAATTTTTGGAATTGGGGAAACTGATGTCTTGGGTTCTCAATAAGCTTCAAAGAAAGGGATTGCTACAACCCTTAAATCCTCATACTTTGCCTAACCCTCTCCCACCTAATTTCGACACTAAAGCATTTTGTCAATTTCACCAAATGCAAGGGCATGACACGGATAGATGTGTGAGATTGAGACATGAGATCCAAAATCTAATTGATAATGGGAAGCTACCCGAGCCCAATAAGACAAACACTGAAGACAGCCCATTACCAAAGTTCAATAGAGTACCACCACCGGCAACCTTCATGATTGGGGGAGGTTTGCATGAGGACTTTGTCATGTCTTCTTTTCAAGATGTGGGTGGAGAAGCAACCAAAGAAGAAGAGGTATTTGGTGGAATTAAACAAGCTATGGTGGGTAAAGAAGTAATAATTTGTGTTGTCAATGGGTTTTGGGATTCAAACGATAGTGATGATGATCTTGTATCGAAGAAGGAGGAGTGGACTTGGTTTGAGCCTGAAGAAAATGAAGTAATGAACACTAGATCCGGTAAGCCTTATGCAAGGCCACCACCTAAGGAGGTAGAAACTAATAAGGGTAAGGAAGTTGAAGTAGGAAATAAAGAAGAGGAAGATGATGCTGTGCTCAAACAATTGAAAAGAACACAAGCAAGTGTTAGCATTTGGGACTTATTAGGTACTTCTAAAAAGCACCGAGAAACTGTGGCCAAAGCCTTGGCTAGCATGCCAATTTCTACCTCCACGACACCAGAGAAGTTGATCAACTTCATAAGAATTGGAGGGATAATGAAATGTGAAGAGGTTCAAGAAAAGAGTGAAGTTAATATGGGAACGGTTTCTTTTTCAGATGCGGACTCACCGGAGGAGGGGAGAGACCACATCTGCCCTCTCTTAAGTATAATAACATTATCCATACTACACACAATAAAAAGAAAGCATCATTATATTAAAATCAAAGCAATGTCCAAACAAAACAAAACAAATAAATGGACACCCATCCAAGGATGGAAACATGTCCTTACATCACATGCCTAGATAGGACACCCACCAAAAGGTAGAAACATGGCCTTTACATAAGTTCTAAAATAGAAAAGCAAATTAAATTACATGATGTTTAACTAGTGAGGTACCTACCAAGTGGAAACATACCTCTTACAACTTTTGGAAATCTAAATTGATTGATAAAAGTAAATAATTATTCATCATAAATAAATCATTCATCAAAAGTATTTAAATATCAATAAAATAAACATCCATCCATGATAAATTAAAAAAATCAAGTATAGAAATTAAATAAATTAAAGCATAAGAAATAAATCAAAGCATAATCAAGTATGGAATTGAATAAAGCAAATAAAAGTTCAAGTATAGCTACTATTTCCATTTAGGGTTTTTTATCTCATGTGTTAAGGTTTTGGAAATTTCTAAAATTAAGCTACTGTGACTTTTTATAGAATTAAAATAAATTAGGGTTTTATGTTTTAAAAGATTGGTAAGACTCTTTGATTAAACAAATTAAGGTTTGAATGATGAAATCATGAAACTAGGGTTTTAAATACCTTAAAATACATTAATTTGTGATTTTTGGTTTATTGAGCTTTAAGCTACTGTGTAATTTTTGTGTTTTTATGTTTTTTAATGTTTTAAAAGGATTAGGGTTCATAAAAATTAGGGTTTAAGGTTTTAAAAGGATTAAGGTTCATTATTTTAGGTTTAAAAGTAGAATTTTGGATTTTAGGCTTTAAAATTAGGGTTCTCGGGTAAAAGATAATTTTTAAGGTTTTAGAAATCAATTTGATATTCTATGAAGTTTTGTAAATTTAAACAAATGGATTGAGGTTTTTATAAGTAGAAAAGATGTTTTTTAAGGTTTTTTGAGTGAAATAGAACCTACTTTAAAAATTTGAAAGAAACAGAATTTGATTTTGGTTTTGTAGAAAAATATGTTCAATTAAAGTTTTAAGATTTTTAAGAAGAAAAAATAACAATTTTAAGTCTTTTTTAGAAAAGAAGGTTACGTTTTAGTGTTTTAACTTTGGAAGAATTAAACTAAAGTTCTAAAGTTTTTGACTTAAAGAAACCCTAATTCCATAATTTAGCTACTGTGTAACATAAATCAATTAAGGAAAATCACTTACCTTCTTTTGTTGATTCTTCCAAAAATAATTTTTCTTGGATGAACTAGCTCCAAAGACAAGACTTTGTTGCCTTTGAAATCCTTAATTCGTGCTGCTACTCCCTTAAAAATCAGTTGAATTGAATTATTGCTTTTCCTTCCTTGATTTGGTTTCCAATCCCAAGCTCACTGTGAATTTTTTTTTCTTCCAATTTGGTTCTTCATGGTCCTTATTTATAATAGTTTTTAGGTTGTTTTTTCCTAATTACACACGGAAATTAATATTAATAAAAAAAGAAATTAAAACCTAATTGGATTAGGTTTCTAAAAATTGGGTCAAAAAATTTTGCGCTAGCGAAAACTGTGGCAGCGGGCCCGAGGCTGGGGCCAGTAGGCGTGCCAGCCCGCAGGAAATTCCTATAGGAAGTTATTTCGCCCGCAGGAATTTCCTACAGGCAAAATAACTCACCAGCAGGAAATTCATACGGGCGAAACGCCCGCAGGCCTGCGGGTGAAATGCTGGGCCTACAGGCGTGCCGCCCACAGGAAATTTCTGCGGGCAAAACGCCCACGGGCCCGCACGACTGCTTTTCGCTGCCGATTTTTTTCCAGCTCCTATTTTTATTTTTATTTTTATTTTTTTGATTTTTATTTGTTTAATTTTATTTTTTATAAATAAAAATTAGATAATAAAGCAAAAAACTATTTAATTAAAATTATTTTTGACCAATTAGACAACAAAAATCATTTTGGACTAAATAAAGCATATTGGATCGGATTGGGTCAAAAATTAAGGGTCTATAGTTTGCCCCCTGCTTGAATGATCTGAAACCTTAGTGAAAGAAAGTAAAAAGCAATAAGACTTAATTTTTGATATGGTGACTTGTTTTGGGTTCTGGACCTGAGGATGATTCTAGGTTTTGGACCTAAGAAAAATTTGGGTTCTGGACCCGGTTCGAGTTCTGGACTCAAGGATGACTCTAGATTCTGGACCTAAGTAAAATTTGGATTCTGGACCCGGTTTGAGTTCTGGACTCAAGGATGTCTCTAGGTTCTAGACCTAAGGGAAATTTGGGTTCTGGACCCGAGCTAAGTTCTGGACTTAGAAAATTCTAGGTTCTGGACCTAAGGAAAATTTGGGTTCTGGACTCGAGCTAAGTTTTGGACTTAGAAAAGATTCTAGGTTCTGGACCTAAGGGTAATTTTGGGTTCTGAACCCGAGCTAAGTTTTGGACTTAGAAAATTCTAGATACTGGACCTAAGGAAAATTTGGATTCTGCACCCGAGCTAAGTTCTGGACTTAGAAAAGATTTCAGGTTCTGGACCTAAGGGTAATTTAGGTTCTGGACCCGAGCTAAGTTTTTGTAATATCCTCATGTTTGCCCTAGAAGTATTGGTTATGTTGTTGTTGTAAATTGGATTGAATGTATATGTTATGTGTTAAGAAAAGAAATTGAGAAGAGAATGTATATGTATATGTGTTTTGGGAAAGAAAGAGGGTTTAGAGACAAGTTTATATGTTGTTTACATGATGATATAACTAACATATACATAAGTCAAATAGAGAGTCAATGCAAGAAGATATTTTATTTGAGATTTGTGAAATTACATATTTGGGCATGCAAGGGACAAAAGCTAAATTAAGTGATGAGGGGTGTTTTGGTAATTGTTTTGTTAAATTTTGTGGTGGAGATTTAAAGAAGAAGAAATGGTTGATTTGTATTCATTCTTCTTCTCTTCTCATGTGTGTGCCGACCATTGAAGAAAAGAGAGAGCAAGAGAGGTGTGCTTGATGCTAGAACCAAATTGAAGAAGGAATCAAAGGATTTGGCTAGAGATTTGTGGAATTTCTTCATTTAAGGTAAGTATTCTCTTGTTGCTTTGGTTATTTTTGAAGTTATGTTTGATGTGAGGTTTGATTGGTTGGAATCTTGATTTGGTGTGTTTGAGATGTGTTTACAAGTGTTTAAATTGATTGCAAGTTAAAAGATTTAATTGGTGTGGGTTTGGTTTTGAATATGGTAAGTTATGTAGAGGTTGATAGTGAAAGATTATGAAGGATGTTGGAATTAGGGTTTTGAGATGGCTTATGTTTAAATGTGATGTTAATGTGTTGTTTAAGTGATTATTGTGATGATTATGTAAGATATGTGTGTATGTCATTGATTGCATCCATTTGAATGAGTTTGTGTTGTGCATAAGGTGTTAGAATGCATTTAGAAGAGTGTTGGCTTTGGTTAGGGTTTGTTCATGAGTGACACGGCCAAAAGCAAAGAGAGACACGGCCAAGTCATGGAAATTTTGGCCGTGTTGGGTTGATTTTTAAGAGACACGGTCGTGTCTCATGCCAGTGTCTGCCACTGCCAATTTGTTTTGGGAGACACGGCCACAAGCTTGGCCGTGTCCCTTGGGTGTGTTGGTTACTGTGTTTGGTTTTTGTTCTTCATACATGGTTGAGTTTGATCTTACAATTGATAATGCATATGATACTACATGAACTAGGGTTTGTACTATGCAATGTGAATCTTGTAAATGATAATGTGTGATATGGATAATGTATTTTGAAATGCTATATCAATGATGCTATATGCAAAATATGAATTGAGATGTGAAATGTGATGTAAAGCCATTGTGATTGGCTATGAAGATGCAATTGAAAGAAATAAGGCATGTTTGCCTAAATGTTGGTGAGAATTGAGAATGGAAATGATAACTAAATAATAAATGAATTGTGTGGCTAATGTGTTATTCCATTTTCAGAGTTTGTTGTTGGTGGCATGCCTAATAAGTGTAACAATCTCTTGAAGTTAGGTTGGATTGAATCCTTGAAGCCTAATTGAGATGTTACCATCCTTGAAGTTAGGTTGGGTTGGTTCTTGAAGCCAAGTTGGGTTGAAGCTTAGGATGCTTTGCTCCCCTTGAAGCTTGGTTGAACCTAATCCTTGAAGCCTAGTTGGGTATATGATATTGATAAATGTGATAACAAAACCAAAACATTAACTCTGAAAATTGAATGGCATATTAGTGTGTTTTGGGCCCATGCTTGTCTTTGTTTAATATGATTCATGAATGGTAAAATGATTAACTAATGAGATATATAAAAGGATGTTGACATGTGATATGTACATATATTGTGGTTTATGGAATATAAAAGTATATTGCTAGCTTTACATCTATGATGTTGTTCTTATTAATAAATTGTGTGGCATTGCATTGCACTAATGCATAACATTAGCATGATCTGTCTTACTAAGCCGTTGGCTTAGCGCGATAGTGTTTGATCGCGCAGGTAATAGAGTTGAACCCGAGAGCTCTTCGAGACCGAGTGAGAGTAGACGTTGAAGAGTTGATTTTGGGAACTTAAAGATCAGAGAAGATTTGCCAATCATGTATAACTCTTCTATATTTTGTAAAGTTTTGTTTATAAAGTAAATATATGTATAATTGTAAATATGTATTCAAGTGTTTTCATATAGGTAAATATTTTTTAGATTCCGCTGCGTATTAACTAAATGTATTTATATATCTACTTTGTTTTATATTACAAATTGATTACTTATTATCTATAATATATATTGAGAAAGATGATGGTATTATATAAATTTTTTTTTTGAATGTTAATAAAATCCGTAGCATCCCTATGTTCAGTGCACGTATACTACATTGTGGTGTTTGTAGTGTGTGTGTATTGGATGTGGGGCTGTTACAATTGTTTTGGTATCAGAGCCTAGGTTTGAGATTCTCAACCTAGGTAAAATGTAATAAAAAGAATATTTTTACTTAAAAAGTGGTTTTGAATAACATATATGTTTAGGATTGGCAATCTCTGATCTTTAATAAGAAGTATTCTGCTGTATTTGCAGACATAGGTTGTGATGGATCCTCAGTCGCGTCAGTCAGTTGAGGGAAGTGCGGAGAGCGTTGCTCCTGAGGATGGAGCTAGAGTTGTTAGTGCTGGGGAGGCACCTGCTTCGGTGTCGGGGAGACCAGTTGGTGAGGAGGTTCCGCCAGCTTGGGTTAGGCATGTGGTAGAGGCTTTGAGGCAAGCACCAGTGCAACCACAGCCACCACCCCCTCAGCCTTTAGTACCAATGAGGCACTATGATAAACTAAGGAAGTATGGAGCGGAGGATTTCCTTGGTACAGTTGATCCAGCTGTAGCGGAGCAATGGCTTGATAAAGTACAGAGGATCTTTATTCAGTTGCAAGCCACCTCAGAGGAAAAGTTTGACTATGCAAGATCTTTGCTACAGAAGGATGCATACGACTGGTGGAAGACAGTGCCCCATTCTATGGATGATCCACCAACCTTGTCATATTCGGATTTTCTGAGAGAATTTGAATTGAAGTATACTCCTAGGGAGTACAAAGACATGAAGAAGATGGAGTTCTTGAGCTTGAAGCAAGACAGCAAGGCTGTAACTGAATATGAGGTTGAGTTTATTCGATTAAGCCAGTATGCTGGGGGCATTATAGCTGATGAGATAGATAGATGCAGGAGATTTGAGGAGGGATTGAGGCCCTCTATCATGTGCTTAGTGGCTGGATCTCGATATCACGATTTCTCCCAGCTAGTGGCAGCAGCTCGAAGTGTAGAGCGAGCTCAAGTTATTGCAGCTGCTTTAGAGGAAGTGGTTAGGGTTAGGAGGCCCCAGTTTGAGGCAAGGTCTTCTTCTGCGAAGAGAGGTAAAGGAAGCTTTGTTCCTCGGGTTAGTAGGAGTCAGAGACCAGCTGGTAGGTCAGTGCAGTTTCAGAGACAGAGATTTAGACCTGCAGCTTCAGTGGCAAGTGCTCCGACCCCAATGATTCAGAGATCCACTCTTCACATCTGAATTCATTGTGGTAGGCCACATGGTGGTCCTTGTTGGAAGACTGGTGTAGCAGGGGTTTGTTTCAGATGTGGATCACCAGATCACTTTGTTAGAGATTGTCCTGAGAGGCAAGAACAGATGTCAGTTGATACTGCAGCTTCTCGACCTAGTGTGAGGGGAGGTCGAGGAGGCAGAGGTGTCAGTAGAGGAGGCAGATCTGGGTTCAGTGCTAGAGGAAGTTCTACATCCAGGGAGAGTAGACCAGAGGAGGTTGGATCTTCCCAGAGGATATATGTTATGCAAAGGCAGCCAGATGCTTCGGCAGTCATAACTGGTACTTTTTTCCTTATTTGGTTTTTCCGTACTTGCTTTGATTGATCCGGGTTCCACACATTCATATATTAGTGCATCTGTTTTGCCTTTGTCTGATGTGCATGCTGAATCCCTAGGATTTGATGTATTGGTGACAAATCCTTTAGGGCATAGTGTGATTGTGAGCAAGGTGCACCGAGATAGTGCAGTGAGGGTGCAAGGTGAAGAGTTCCTTGGAGACTTGATTGAGATGCCATTTAAGGAATATGATGTGATTCTAGGCATGGACTGGCTATCTAGACATGGAGCTATGGTAGACTGTAAAAGGAAAATTGTTTCTTTGAGAACTGCTGATGGTAGAGAGGTGATAGTATCTAATGAGCAGGAACAGCTAGCCTCCTTATTTGTTTCAGCTGTTGCAGCTAGAAGATTGATTAGAAAGGGGTGTGAAGCCTATCTTGCTCATGTGGTAGATACTAGAGTAAGGGGTTCTCCTATTGATGATATACCCACAGTTGCAGAGTTCCCAGATGTGTTTCCAGAGGAGTTGCCAAGGTTACCTCCTGAGAGAGAGGTGGAGTTCGGTATTGAATTGTTGCATGGTACCACTCCTATCTCTATTACTCCTTATAGAATGGCACCAGCAGAATTGAGGGAGTTGAAATTGCAATTGCAGGAGTTGTTGGACAAAGGATTTATTCGCCCCAGTGTTTCTCCTTGGGGAGCTCCTGTGCTATTTGTGAAGAAGAAAGATGGTACTATGAGGTTGTGTATCGATTATAGGCAATTGAACAAGGTGACTATTAAAAATAAATATCCTTTGCCTTGAATTGATGACCTCTTTGATCAATTGAAGGGTGCAGCTATGTTTTCTAAAATTGATTTGAGATTAGGGTACCATCAGTTGAGAGTCAGAGCTGAAGATGTTCCTAAGACTGCCTTTCGGACCAGGTATGGGCATTATGAGTTTCTAGTTATGCCTTTTGGTCTGACGAATGCACCGGCAGCTTTTATGGATTTGATGAATAGGGTGTTTAGGCCCTATTTGGATCAGTTTGTGGTAGTGTTTATTGATGATATTCTGGTGTATTCACGGAATAGAGAGGAACATGACAAGCATCTGCGGATTGTGTTGCAGATTTTGAGAGAGAAGAAGTTGTTTGCTAAACTATCGAAGTGTGAGTTTTGGTTGGACCAAGTAGCTTTTCTCGGTCATATAGTTTCAGCAGAGGGTATTAGAGTTGATCCGAGTAAAGTTGAAGCTATTCTGAATTGGAGTCCACCCAAGTCTGTGACTGAAGTTAGAAGTTTTCTGGGTTTGCCAGGATATTACCGACAGTTTGTGAAAGGATTTTCTTTGATAGCTACTCCACTCACCAAATTGCTTCGAAAGGGAGTTAGATTTGTGTGAACGGATCAGTGTCAGGCTAGCTTTGAGCAGTTGAGAGAAATGTTGACTCAAGCGCCTATTCTTACTTTACCTGTGGAAGGCAAACCATATGTGATTTACAGTGATGCTTCACATAGGGGTTTGGGGTGTGTGCTGATGCAAGAAGGTAAAGTTATCGCTTATGCATCTCGTCAGTTGAAACCGCATGAGCTTAATTATCCGACCCATGATTTGGAGCTAGCAGCCATTGTGTTTGCATTGAAGATTTGGCGACACTATTTGTTTGGGGAGAAATGTTTCATCTACACTGATCACAAAAGCTTGAAATATTTGGGTGTCCAAAAAGAGCTCAATCTTCGGCAGAGGAGATGGTTGGAATTGATTAAAGACTACGACTGCTTGATTGATTATCATCCAGGTAAAGCAAATGTTGTTGCTGATGCCTTGAGTCGGAAGTCTTTAGCAGGCTTAACTGTTTATTCGCTCTCGTTGCTTGTTGAGTTGAGAGCTTTGCATTCCAGTTTTGTATCTTGTGATGATGGTGCATTGTTAGCACAGTTGCATGTGAAACCAGTTTTGTTGGATCAGATTAAAGAGGCTCAGTTGGCTGATGAGAAGATTCGAAAGATTGT
This sequence comes from Garcia nutans, assembly GCA_947685225.1. Taxonomy (NCBI): domain Eukaryota; kingdom Viridiplantae; phylum Streptophyta; class Magnoliopsida; order Malpighiales; family Euphorbiaceae; genus Garcia; species Garcia nutans. Next base: position 3,657,042 of record CANTUV010000003.1, on the reverse strand, counting down.
GTCAGATTGCCAGAACGGGAAAAGTAGAGATTTTATTGTGAGAAATGATGGGAGTCTCTGGTTTAAGAACAGATTGTGTGTACCCGATGATGTTAATTTGAAAAAGATTATTCTAGAAGAAGCACATCAGTCAGTGTTTGCTATGCATCCGGGCAATACTAAGATGTATCATGATTTGAGACAGCATTACTGGTGGATTGGGTTGAAGAGAGACATTGCTGAGTTTGTATCGAAATGTCTCACTTGTCAGAAGGTAAAAGCAGAGCATCAAGTTCCAACTGAGTTGCTTCAACCGTTGTCAGTACCTGAATGGAAGTGGGAAAAAGTGACAATGGATTTTGTGTCTGGGTTGCCATTGACACAAAGGAAGCATGATACTATATGGGTGATTGTGGATAGATTGACTAAGATAGCTCATTTTCTTCCGGTTCGGATGGATTACTCTTTGGAGAGGTTAGCTGAGCTGTATATTCATGAGATTGTGAAGTTACATGGTGTTCCAATTTCTTTAGTGTCTGATCGAGATCCCCGGTTTACTTCCAGGTTTTGGAAGAGTTTGCATGGTGCTTTGGGTTCTCGACTGCACTTCAGCACTACTTTTCATCCACAGACGGATGGACAGTCAGAGAGGGTGATACAGATTGTCGAGGACATGTTGAGGAGCTGTGTCAATGATTTCTCTGGAAGTTGGGATAGATTTTTACCTCTTGTGGAGTTTGCTTACAACAACAGTCACCAATCTAGCATTGGTATGGCACCATTCGAAGCACTGTATGGTAGGCGGTGTAGGACACCTCTTTGTTGGAGTGAACTTGGAGATGGTAAGTTGATTGGACCTGATTTGATTCAAGAAACTGAAGAGAAAGTAAAATTGATTCCAGGCAGGCTGAAAGCAGCTTCAGACCGACAGAAGTCTTATGCAGATCTGAAGAGGAGAGACATAGAGTTTGATGTTGGAGATAAGGTATTTTTGAAAGTATCTCCTTGGAAGAAGATCTTGAGGTTCGGTCGGAAAGGGAAATTGAGTCCTCGTTTCATTGGACCGTATGAAGTTTTGGAAAGAGTTGGGCCAGTTGCTTATCGGCTTGCTTTACCACCTGAGTTGGATCGTATCCATAATGTATTCCATGTTTCTATGTTGAGAAGGTACAGATCGGATCCATCTCATGTTTTGCCAGTTGAATCAATTGAAGTGAGTCCAGATTTGACGTTTGAAGAGGAACCAGTTGCTATCTTGGCACGTGAAGTGAAAGAGTTGAGAAACAAGAGAGTGCCATTGGTGAAGATTTTGTGGAAGAATCATGGAAAGGAAGAGGCAACTTGGGAAAGTGAACAATCTATGCGAGAGCAATATCCTCAGTTGTTTCAGACTTGATATCAGGTAATTTCGAGGACGAAATTTCTTTTTAGAGGGGGAGAATTGTAATATCCTCATGTTTGCCCTAGAAGTATTGGTTATGTTGTTGTTGTAAATTGGATTGAATGTATATGTTATGTGTTAAGAAAAGAAATTGAGAAAAGAATGTATATGTATATGTGTTTTGGGAAAGAAAGAGGGTTTAGAGACAAGTTTATATGTTGTTTATATGATGATATAACTAACATATACATAAGTCAAATAGAGAGTCAATGCAAGAAGATATTTTATTTGAGATTTGTGAAATTACATATTTGGGCATGCAAGGGACAAAAGCTAAATTAAGTGATGAGGGGTGTTTTGGTAATTGTTTTGTTAAATTTTGTGGTGGAGATTTAAAGAAGAAGAAATGGTTGATTTGTATTCATTCTTCTTCTCTTCTCATGTGTGTGCCGGCCATTGAAGAAAAGAGAGAGCAAGAGAGGTGTGCTTGATGCTAGAACCAAATTGAAGAAGGAATCAAAGGATTTGGCTAGAGATTTGTGGAATTTCTTCATTTAAGGTAAGTATTCTCTTGTTGCTTTGGTTATTTTTGAAGTTATGTTTGATGTGAGGTTTGATTGGTTGGAATCTTGATTTGGTGTGTTTGAGATGTGTTTACAAGTGTTTAAATTGATTGCAAGTTAAAAGATTTAATTGGTGTGGGTTTGGTTTTGAATATGGTAAGTTATGTAGAGGTTGATAGTGAAAGATTATGAAGGATGTTGGAATTAGGGTTTTGAGATGGCTTGTGTTTAAATGTGATGTTAATGTGTTGTTTAAGTGATTATTGTGATGATTATGTAAGATATGTGTGTATGTCATTGATTGCATCCATTTGAATGAGTTTGTGTTGTGCATAAGGTGTTAGAATGCATTTAGAAGAGTGTTGGCTTTGGTTAGGGTTTGTTCATGAGTGACACGGCCAAAAGCAAAGAGAGACACGGCCAAGTCATGGAAATTTTGGCCGTGTTGGGTTGATTTTTAAGAGACACGGTCGTGTCTCATGCCAGTGTCTGCCACTGCCAATTTGTTTTGGGAGACACGGCCACAAGCTTGGCCGTGTCCCTTGGGTGTGTTGGTTACTGTGTTTGGTTTTTGTTCTTCATACATGGTTTGAGTTTGATCTTACAATTGATAATGCATATGATACTACATGAACTAGGGTTTGTACTATGCAATGTGAATCTTGTAAATGATAATGTGTGATATGGATAATATATTTTGAAATGCTATATCAATGATGCTATATGCAAAATATGAATTGAGATGTGAAATGTGATGTAAAGCCATTGTGATTGGCTATGAAGATGCAATTGAAAGAAATAAGGCATGTTTGCCTAAATGTTGGTGAGAATTGAGAATGGAAATGATAACTAAATAATAAATGAATTGTGTGGCTAATGTGTTATTCCATTTTCAGAGTTTGTTGTTGGTGGCATGCCTAATAAGTGTAACAATCTCTTGAAGTTAGGTTGGATTGAATCCTTGAAGCCTAATTGAGATGTTACCATCCTTGAAGTTAGGTTGGGTTGGTTCTTGAAGCCAAGTTGGGTTGAAGCTTAGCATGCTTTGCTCCCCTTGAAGCTTGGTTGAACCTAATCCTTGAAGCCTAGTTGGGTATATGATATTGATAAATGTGATAACAAAACCAAAACATTAACTCTGAAAATTGAATGGCATATTAGTGTGTTTTGGGCCCATGCTTGTCTTTGTTTAATATGATTCATGAATGGTAAAATGATTAACTAATGAGATATATAAAAGGATGTTGACATGTGATATGTACATATATTGTGGTTTATGGAATATAAAAGTATATTGCTAGCTTTACATCTATGATGTTGTTCTTATTAATAAATTGTGTGGCATTGCATTGCACTAATGCATAACATTAGCATGATCTGTCTTACTAAGCCGTTGGCTTAGCGCGATAGTGTTTGATCGCGCAGGTAATAGAGTTGAACCCGAGAGCTCTTCGAGACCGAGTGAGAGTAGACGTTGAAGAGTTGATTTTGGGAACTTAAAGATCAGAGAAGATTTGCCAATCATGTATAACTCTTCTATATTTTGTAAAGTTTTGTTTATAAAGTAAATATATGTATAATTGTAAATATGTATTCAAGTGTTTTCATATAGGTAAATATTTTTTAGATTCCGCTGCGTATTAACTAAATGTATTTATATATCTACTTTGTTTTATATTACAAATTGATTATTTATTATCTATAATGTATATTGAGAAAGATGATGGTATTATATAAAATGTTTTTTTTTTGAATGTTAATAAAATCCGTAGCATCCCTATGTTTAGTGCACGTATACTACATTGTGGTGTTTGTAGTGTGTGTGTATTGGATGTGGGGGTGTTACAGTTTTGGACTTAGAAAATTCTAGGTTCTGGACCTAAGGGTAATTTGGGTTCTAGACCCGAGCTAAAAAGATTAGCTAATTTTTAGGCATATGTCTTCCTATTGCCCCCTGGGTGTAAAAATATTTGTATACTCGCAATTATTTGAATGATTAAAGTGAATAATTGAATTTTCTATTTATTACTGTGTAGTTACTGTTCATGCACTATTCACTATTCATAAATAGTAAATTTACTATTTGCAAATAGTATCAAATAGTATTTACTATTGGAAAAGTGATTTTACTATTCACCAATAGTAATACTATTTATGAATAGTAACATTTACTATTTATCAATAGTAATACTATTTATAAATAGTAATATTTACTATTCATCAATAGTAATACTATTTATGAATAGTAAAATTCACTATTTATGCACAGTTTTTGGTTTGTTTTCATCTGCTTGCCGTTCCTCTATAAAAGGCCATCAATTCTCCATAAAATTTCAAATTTTCAATTTCAATTTTGTAATCCTTTCAAATTTCTTTTCAATTTCAACACATATTTTTCAAAAATAATGCATGCTTAGAGGTCGCGGACTCATTCTAATGCCGAATTATTGGAGTTTATTCGGCATCATGAAGACGAAAATCTAGATATACTGGCCAGGATGCCGCTTCATCGCAGTTCCAATCAAAAGAGCGAGGTAATGATGATTTTTTTCTTATTATTATTATTACTTTTTTATTATTATTATGAAAAAAATTTAATTTAAATAGATTGAATAACGCGTACTTACCTGGTATTAACTTACCCGGGTCTGTGTTAGCATGATCGTTGTGTCGTTTGGGCCGGAGGGTGTATTTATAAAGCTCGACAATGGTATGATATAGTGCCTTCTCGGGTAAGGCAGATTATCCGAGATTGCGGCTTTGAGCAGTTTGTCTTACAATTACCGTCCGAAGAATATCAAATAGACCGAAGCGTGGTCCAGGTGCTGGCAGAGCGATGGCTGGATACAACTCACACTTTTCACTTGCCCATTGGGGAGATGACAATTGGTCCGGTCGATTTTACTGCCATAACCGGCCTTCGATATGATGGTGTTCCGGTTCCTCTGACCAATGAAATTTTAACCTTTGAAGAAATTCAGGAATTAATTGGTATGGAACCGTCATATAAAGGACCTTTTAAGATAAAAATTGAGCCGATTCGCAGTTATTGGATTAACTACGAAGGTCAGATTGGCAGAAACAGGGCCGAACAGTATGCTCGAGGATTTTTGTTATATTTGCTCGGATCGACCATCTTTGGCAGCACTGAATCATCCATTCACTTATCAGTGTTGAGTGCCCTTTCTTATCTCACGATGGTACCATCTTCTGGCTGGGGTGAAGCTGGTCTCGCATGTCTTTATCATGGCCTTGATAAGCTTTGTCGAAACAAGAATTCTTTTGTCGGCTTGATGGCGGTTGTCAAGGTATTCTTTCTTCCACCAATGTCTTTTGCCTTCTTTTTTTCTCTTGTGATCTTTGTTGTTATTGTAGATATGGGCATATGAACACAACCTCGTGAGAGTACCCAGCATTTCCCGAGAGAGAATCGGGTATCTGAGATTAAATTTCTGGTTGTCCGATCGTGTGAACGTTCCCGGCTCTCATCATGTGCATACTCATCGCTTTGTGTTGAGCCGCTTAACCTGGGATCAGGTAAAATAACATTAGTATGCTTTAAATGTTTTGCAAAAGTTTTACTTACCTTATGTTATCCTGCAGGTGAATTTGGCCTGGTGGAATCCAGAAGAGCGAGCAAACTGGTCTCCTTTGATGAGGGCTACACTGTCTTTTCAACATTCTCGCCGAGTTATTGTTGGCCCAGTGTCTAGCGGCTGGTTTCTCGGGGAGAGAGTTTATGAATGGTTTCTCGGCCCAGAGCAGCGGAGGTTCCCGATGCAAATCCCAGAATACACTTTAAATATTATGTCGATGCCAGAGGATGCTTGGTGGTCGGCCCGATATGGTTTTAATGCCGAGTTATTTCTCGATTTACCGGGTCCATTTTATGCTCGTTTTATTCAAATGAGACTCTTGCACTTTGATGTATCTTCTGTCGGTGTGCGTGAGATTTTTGATGGAAATGAGGGTAGAGATGAGGAGGAACATCACGGAGATGCATGAGAGTTTGTTCCTCTTCTCGGGACCAATACTTCTCAGGTAAAACTTTTACCACTTTTCTATTGCAACTGCTTTTCTTTCTTTGATTCTTTAATGATTGTTGCAGTTTATTGGCTTGTTTGATCATGAGGCTGGACCTTCTTTTACTCCCCCTTCATTTGCTCATTCTAGCCTACCGGATATGCCATCTCATCCGCAGGGTATTGATATGAATTACCTGGTAAGTTCCTTATTTCATAATAGTTTATGCTATATGTATGCATGATTATGTATGCTCTTACCTTTTCCTTCTTGGTTCACTGTGGATGCTCGAAGAACAAAACAAAAAGCTTCAAGAAGAGTTAGCTGCAAGTCATCAGTAGGCTTCTCATTTTGAAAATTTATATCATCAATCCGAACAAAATTTCCGTGACTTCCGATTTCAAGGAATGAGGGATCCCGGTGCTTCTTCATCGAGAGGCCCCCAGGCTGATGACCATGAGATCCTTTCGTCTACTTCTGATGAGGACCATGACAAATAAGAACTCCAAGGCAATAGGGATTTTAGTGCTTTTGCTTCGGATGATCCCGGGACGAGTAATTTGCCCCTTACTCCAACAGGCGATGACTTTTTCAAGTCTTTATTTGGTGACCTACCACCACCCTCTTAGTGACATGTAAACATTATAGCAATTATAAAATAATGAAAAATATGCTCTCTTTTTCTCTTCTCTCCTCTTTTTTTTTATATATATAATACATCATAACTAATATCCACTTCTTTTGTTAAACCAAATCCAAAATGGAAAAAGAAATTGTGACCACTTCCTTTCCTTGTGCCATATGGTCTTATCCTTTTCCATCATCTTTTCCATTTCACTTTTGGAAAAGGTTTATTTTCTTCTATATAAATCACCTTGCATGCCATGTAATATCCCCAAATATGCCCTAGAAGTCTTGATATTGTTGTTGTGTTATTTGATTTGTGTATATGTTAATTTGAGAAGAGAATGTTGTGTTAAGTTAATAAGGTGAATATTGTGTAGAGAGAAGTGTATATGTTGGGTATATAGCAATATATATCACATATACATAGGTCAACCTTGATGGTCAATGCTACATAGTGGAGGAAGATATTTTTATATTTTTTGAGTAATTAAATAATTAGTGGAATTATGAGTGGAAGAGGTTGGTTTGGATTATTTTAATAAAAATAAATTGCTTGGAGGAGAGGATTTGAAGGAAAAGTGGTTTTGACTTTTTGGTTTCTTTCTTTTCTTTCTTCTTCACCGTAGCCACTTTCTTTTTTTCTTTCTTTCTTTCATTTTGGCCGGCTCCCTCACAAGACAAAGGAAAACAAAGAGACCAAGGGAGAGATTGAAGTTCTAAGCTCAAGTTGAAGGGAGAATCAAGTGATTAAGTTGAAGATTTGTCAACTTAGGTAAGTTATTTCTTGATCTCTTGTATTGTTTGAGCTTGGGTTGATTTTGATGGTGTGTTTGTGATGTTAGAAGTGTGGATGAGTGTGTGAAGTGTGTTTGTGAGTGATTGATTCTTGTGATTTTAGATTTTGGGGTTTGATTGAAGAAAGAGTAAAGTTGGTTTTAGGGTTTTGATTTGGTAGTGATAAATTGTATTGTATTGTATTGTTTTGGATAAGGTTTTGGAAGAAGGTGCTTTATTTTAAGTTGAGAAGTGAAGGATTCTTGAAGAAAGAAAGTGTTTAGAAGGTGTATTTTGGTGCTTAAGGTAAGTACAACCATTTGATTACAAACATGTATATAATGTGTAAGCCTAATATGCTTTTATTTGTAAATGTGTTTTGGTAATATGAACATTGTGATGAGCATGTAATTAAGTGTTGAGGATGTTGTTTGTGTCTATTTTAATGAGGTTGTGTTGTGTAATGTGTTTGAAGTTAGCCAAAAGGAAATTTCTAAATTTAGGGTTTTTGCATGAGAAACCGTAATTTGGGGCGGTCGCTATTATGTGAAGTGCGGTCGCTATTATGTGAAGTGCGGTCGCGACTTAGGTCGGATTTCTGACCGCGAAAGCTACTGTGTTAGGGTTCATCTTTTGATTGTGAGGTGCGGTCGCGACTTAGGTCGGACTTCTGACCGCGAAACCTACTGTGGTAAGGTTTCATCTTTTGACTGTGTAACGCGGTCGTATTTGGGTCTGGCGCGACCGCGAGAAACGTTTTGTTCTACTTTATTGAAGTAACCAAATTTTCAACAAGATTCTCAAACACATGTTAAATAAATCATCCATTTGAGTTGTCAAGGATCACAATAGAGATAATTCTTAATGAATGTGTAATGTGTTGGATTATGTATACTTGAGTGATGAAGTGTTATAATGTGATTAATATTATGACTTGTATAGTGTGGAAGAGATGAGGATCATTCACAAAGGTATGTGCAATGCAATTTATTATTATTATAATTACTTTTATAATGAATTACCTTAGTGTAAATTGAGACATAAAGAGATGTGAACTAATGTTTTGAGTTATAATGAGGTGAATGATATGATTGAATAATGATACATTTGTTTAATTAATGTAATTGATGTTGTATATTAATATGATGATTCAAATGTGATATGATGCCATTGTGATTGGCTATGATGATTCAAATGTGATATGATGCCATTGTGATTGGCTATGATGATTCAAATGTGATATGATGCCATTGTGATTGGCTATGATGATTCAATTGAAATGGAAATTGATAATGAAATAATTAATGAATTGTATATCTAATATGTTGATTCAACTTTCAGAGTCCTGTTTTGATGGCATGCCTATGAACCATTGGATAGGTGAAATGGGAGGCCCGTAAACCGATTCCAATTGGTAATTATGATATGAATTCCTGGATAGGCGAAATGGGAGGCCCGTAAGCCGATTCCAGATGAGAAATGTGAAAATGGAATGATGGTGAAATGGGAGGCCCGTAAACCACTTCCATTTGTAACAGTTTAGCCGGGTTGAGGATCTCCTCATGTTAATGGGTTGATGGTCCAAGAGACTGGGTCTGTTACACTATCCATGGATAGAAATATGATACATGTTGCCTACGGGCTTGATTATTGTGAATATGATCAAAGCAGTTGACTCTGAACTTTGAATAATATATTAGTGTGTTTTGGGCCCGAGTCTGTCTTTGTTTTAATGTGTTATCTAAAGGTTGAACTAAATGAGTAATGAGATTTATGATTGCCTTTGTTGGAAATGTGATTCATAATTGGTGAATTGTGAATAGAATAATAACATGAAATGTTATGAATTATGGTATGTAATATGTATGTTGATATATTGATGATGAGTATTAGTGATGGATCTGTGATTGGTGATAATGATATGTATATATATATGAAATTAGACGAGACATATGAAGGGTGCAATTAAGAAGGAAAATATAAACAGGATAAGAAATTAATAGTACTTAGAATTGATATATCTTTATATGTTAGAATTTCTATAATGTACGTTTATATTTTATATTTGTACTACTAAGCTTTCGGGCTTAGCGCGGATGTATTATCGCGCAGGTGACTAGGTGGAAGGTATGAAGTCTTTCGGTTAGCCACGAGAAGAGTATGAGTTTGTCGAGACCAACTAGAGGGTGATGCATACATGTATATCTTTTGAATTATAATGTAATTCTTTTTATGAAGCATATTCATTTGTATAAAGGAAATTTTGATAAATGTAAGATTAATATATATGTAAGATCATTAAAGTATAATGATTTCGTAAATGTTTCTTTCAATTAATATAGTGTGATTTGAACTCTGTTAAAGGATTTTCTTAAATGGCGACAAAAAGTGACATCCTTATGCTTTATATAGGTACTGTATGTATACTAGGTATATGTATAGTAGTTATATGGAGTATCGGGGTGTTACAAATATTTTGGTATCAGAGCTTAGGTTCGAGATTCTCGGCCTAAGTGAAATTTAAAAAGAAAAAGTTTTGAGATGCTTAAAATGAATTAAAAAGAAGAGTTTTGAAAAGTTTAAATAGAAGTAAAGAGGAAAAGTTTGAAAATAGAATTTGTAAAACATGCATATGCATTAACACCTAGGTTGGTCTCAAATGTGGCATTATGTGATGTGTGATAAATTGGAAGTATATGAGAAGGATGATAGTGTTTGAATAAGGTTCTGCAGGAAAGTAAAATAAAATAAGATTAGTAAATAAAATTTCAATAAAGAATACTTGAATTTTGACAATTTAATGTATAGTAAGTATATGAGCTATGCGGACTGTATAGTATTGCATATTTAAAAATGAATTACGAATATATAATTTGATGGAATAGTCGTGATAATGTTGACTACTTAGAATGTGATAAAGTGATGTAGTATGTTAGTGATCAAGGATTGAGTTGATCACTTGAGAATGTAATGTACGCATAGTATTGCGTGTTTGTAACCTATACAACTACATAGCTATTAATTTTGAGAATGATTACACTTGCATTGACAAACTTGTGCGAAGTAAGGTCATGTGATAAGATTGATAGTGAGAATTGGATTGAACAATGTTGATTCAAGAAACTAATATCTGTGATAATTAGACTTGGAAATTGTATAGAGATTTTTGGGCTCAATGTGTAGATGATTGGATGTAATGTGTATATATATAAACATATGAGTGATATATATATGGAATGGTAAACAAATGGATATAAAGATGGTATACTAAATACATTTAAAAATAAATGTGAGAGAGATGTCACCTTAGTATTGTGATTAAGATTTTGTGAAGTTTTCTCATGATTAGAATGTATATGTGTTGAGTTGATAAATAAATTAAGTCATATCAAAAAGGGATAAGAATGATGTTGTACAATGAAAAGTAATAGATGTTAAATTGTGTTGATGATATGTAAAAGAGAAATTAAATTGATTGTATGATTATGTGTACACATGTAAGAAATGTGGAAAGCAAGTCACATTGTGAATGTGACCTATGTATGTAAATGGGATATAATTACTTGTCTAGTGGTATGGAGAATAATATAGTATGAATTAGTGGACCTATGAGAGATTAGGTCTTAATCTATGCGGAGTTAGGCTATGAGATGAAATGAAGAGTGAGAAAGGGCTCGGGTAACACTGGACGATGAAATTATTATGATAAATATTTTAAATGATGAATTGTGCTACTGTGCCTTGAAATATGGTAAGATATGAAAATTCTAAATCTATGAATAAAGTATATTGCTATGTATATATATATATATGAATGATGATCATTCTTAATAGATGTACAATGTAATTACTTGTGAGTACTTAAATGATGAAGTGAGATGATTGAAACATGTCTATATGAAATATGGAACATGATAATGTGATGAATTGTATTGATGTGATGAAAAGCCATGATTGTTGGCTATGAGAATGCAAATGAATTATAATTGAGGCATGATTGCCTATTTTGAAAATGAGAATGAAATAATAAATGAAATTTGGATATGATTGAATGTTGTGCATAAAAGTGTTATAAGTAATATTGTTGATATGAGTTAAGCTAACGATGATCTTATGATCATGAGTAAATTGTTTTGAAACAAAGTTGAATTATGATAACTCTTGGGAATAGCAAAGTATAAAAAAAAAAATATTGATTTATAAACTACAGACGTGATTATTAAGATACTCTGGCCGTATGATTTGTAAGTGTAATTGGCTGATTAATTTTGTTATCAGTAGATTTGGGACTAAGATGATATGATTGTAGTATTATGTGGGTAAGGTTGATAATTTTATTTCAAGGAACATGGTTACGAGTTATGAATGGTAAAGTTGTATCTTATCAGTTCTATGTTAGAAATTTGTTTATAATTATAAAAAGTATGGAAAGAGAAGAGAACTGTGTAAATGCTTTGAATTATGAAAAATGGTTAGAAAAGTGATTATGTAAACATAGTAATGATGTGATGATACGAGGAGATGATTGATGGGAGAAATTATGAAATGTGATTGAAAATGATACTGAATATATTTTTGTTATAAGATAAATTAATTGATGGAAACATTGTTAAGTGAATGAACTATAGGTAATAATTATATTGTGAGAATTATGTGAGATTACACTGCTATTACAGAAAGCAGAATATATATATATGAATAAAATAATTTGAAGTAAATTGTTATTAATGAGTATGGTCTCAAAGGTCGAACAGATGGATCATGAGGGATTAGAATTTGAGAATAAGTTTGATCTAATCGAATTAGGTCATATATATTGAGATGTGGTTATATTATGATAGTTAGATCAATTGATCTAAATTTTGCTAAGATTGCGAATTATTATTATGGAGATCTAATATGTATAGTTGTGCTAAGAGTATAGAATATATGTGATAATGTATATGATGGGTACTATGTTGATATATGAATGAGTTAGAATATATCAATTATAATCGATGAAATAACGAAAAAGGTTGATTATCTGTAACGTAAGTTTAAAGAGGTTGTATCAATATTATGTTAAATGAAAACATGGTAAAGAAGGACTTAAGAGTAAGTAAAATGGAAATATTGTTATTAATCAAGATTTGATAAGTGGCTATTTTCAAAAATGATTGTAATGATAGGATAAGCTATAGTAAGATATAATTATCAATTAAGGAGTGATAAATGTCTTTTCTGAAAGTGATGATAAAGAGGAGATAAGTAATATGGATGAATATATTAATTTAAGACCGATTGTGAATTGTGTTTGTAATCCTGATTGTTCTTATAATGATGTTAACAAGATTAGGGATTATCAATCCTCTGAGTATGTTCTGTATAGATATTTTTTTTTAGAAGATTGAATAGAAGTTATAAACAGTTAGGTCTCAGATTTTGGTAGTGGAACCCTTGCCTTAATTGCTCAACATAAACGTTAATTTGAGTATCCTGAGAATCTTTTCCTGGTGATATAAGTTCTGTTGCCCCATCCTTGTCTATTGTGAGTGCTGCTTATGCTGGGAATTTTCAGTTAGGTGGTTATATGCAGTATATCAATGCTTTTAAATAGCCTATTTGTATACATTGTAATCTTCTTGGATAATGTTCAACAATGTTATAAGATTATAGATTATCCATCGTGATTGGAATCAAGAGCTTAACTGGGGTCCTATGTCTCGAAGGTTATTCAAGTTTCTTTTATTGAAGATTAAGGTGATGTTTTGTTAAGAATGAATTGTTATTGTATTGGGTAATTTCGAGGACGAAATTTCTTTTTAGAGGGGGAGAATTGTAATATCCCCAAATATGCCCTAGAAGTCTTGATATTGTTGTTGTGTTATTTGATTTGTGTATATGTTAATTTGAGAAGAGAATGTTGTGTTAAGTTAATAAGGTGAATATTGTGTAGAGAGAAGTGTATATGTTGGGTATATAGCAATATATATCACATATACATAGGTCAACCTTGATGGTCAATGCTACATAGTGGAGGAAGATATTTTTATATTTTTTGAGTAATTAAATAATTAGTGGAATTATGAGTGGAAGAGGTTGGTTTGGATTATTTTAATAAAAATAAATTGCTTGGAGGAGAGGATTTGAAGGAAAAGTGGTTTTGACTTTTTGGTTTCTTTCTTTTCTTTCTTCTTCACCGTAGCCACTTTCTTTTTTTCTTTCTTTCTTTCATTTTGGCCGGCTCCCTCACAAGACAAAGGAAAACAAAGAGACCAAGGGAGAGATTGAAGTTCTAAGCTCAAGTTGAAGGGAGAATCAAGTGATTAAGTTGAAGATTTGTCAACTTAGGTAAGTTATTTCTTGATCTCTTGTATTGTTTGAGCTTGGGTTGATTTTGATGGTGTGTTTGTGATGTTAGAAGTGTGGATGAGTGTGTGAAGTGTGTTTGTGAGTGATTGATTCTTGTGATTTTAGATTTTGGGGTTTGATTGAAGAAAGAGTAAAGTTGGTTTTAGGGTTTTGATTTGGTAGTGATAAATTGTATTGTATTGTATTGTTTTGGATAAGGTTTTGGAAGAAGGTGCTTTATTTTAAGTTGAGAAGTGAAGGATTCTTGAAGAAAGAAAGTGTTTAGAAGGTGTATTTTGGTGCTTAAGGTAAGTACAACCATTTGATTACAAACATGTATATAATGTGTAAGCCTAATATGCTTTTATTTGTAAATGTGTTTTGGTAATATGAACATTGTGATGAGCATGTAATTAAGTGTTGAGGATGTTGTTTGTGTCTATTTTAATGAGGTTGTGTTGTGTAATGTGTTTGAAGTTAGCCAAAAGGAAATTTCTAAATTTAGGGTTTTTGCATGAGAAACCGTAATTTGGGGCGGTCGCTATTATGTGAAGTGCGGTCGCTATTATGTGAAGTGCGGTCGCGACTTAGGTCGGATTTCTGACCGCGAAAGCTACTGTGTTAGGGTTCATCTTTTGATTGTGAGGTGCGGTCGCGACTTAGGTCGGACTTCTGACCGCGAAACCTACTGTGGTAAGGTTTCATCTTTTGACTGTGTAACGCGGTCGTATTTGGGTCTGGCGCGACCGCGAGAAACGTTTTGTTCTACTTTATTGAAGTAACCAAATTTTCAACAAGATTCTCAAACACATGTTAAATAAATCATCCATTTGAGTTGTCAAGGATCACAATAGAGATAATTCTTAATGAATGTGTAATGTGTTGGATTATGTATACTTGAGTGATGAAGTGTTATAATGTGATTAATATTATGACTTGTATAGTGTGGAAGAGATGAGGATCATTCACAAAGGTATGTGCAATGCAATTTATTATTATTATAATTACTTTTATAATGAATTACCTTAGTGTAAATTGAGACATAAAGAGATGTGAACTAATGTTTTGAGTTATAATGAGGTGAATGATATGATTGAATAATGATACATTTGTTTAATTAATGTAATTGATGTTGTATATTAATATGATGATTCAAATGTGATATGATGCCATTGTGATTGGCTATGATGATTCAAATGTGATATGATGCCATTGTGATTGGCTATGATGATTCAAATGTGATATGATGCCATTGTGATTGGCTATGATGATTCAATTGAAATGGAAATTGATAATGAAATAATTAATGAATTGTATATCTAATATGTTGATTCAACTTTCAGAGTCCTGTTTTGATGGCATGCCTATGAACCATTGGATAGGTGAAATGGGAGGCCCGTAAACCGATTCCAATTGGTAATTATGATATGAATTCCTGGATAGGCGAAATGGGAGGCCCGTAAGCCGATTCCAGATGAGAAATGTGAAAATGGAATGATGGTGAAATGGGAGGCCCGTAAACCACTTCCATTTGTAACAGTTTAGCCGGGTTGAGGATCTCCTCATGTTAATGGGTTGATGGTCCAAGAGACTGGGTCTGTTACACTATCCATGGATAGAAATATGATACATGTTGCCTACGGGCTTGATTATTGTGAATATGATCAAAGCAGTTGACTCTGAACTTTGAATAATATATTAGTGTGTTTTGGGCCCGAGTCTGTCTTTGTTTTAATGTGTTATCTAAAGGTTGAACTAAATGAGTAATGAGATTTATGATTGCCTTTGTTGGAAATGTGATTCATAATTGGTGAATTGTGAATAGAATAATAACATGAAATGTTATGAATTATGGTATGTAATATGTATGTTGATATATTGATGATGAGTATTAGTGATGGATCTGTGATTGGTGATAATGATATGTATATATATATGAAATTAGACGAGACATATGAAGGGTGCAATTAAGAAGGAAAATATAAACAGGATAAGAAATTAATAGTACTTAGAATTGATATATCTTTATATGTTAGAATTTCTATAATGTACGTTTATATTTTATATTTGTACTACTAAGCTTTCGGGCTTAGCGCGGATGTATTATCGCGCAGGTGACTAGGTGGAAGGTATGAAGTCTTTCGGTTAGCCACGAGAAGAGTATGAGTTTGTCGAGACCAACTAGAGGGTGATGCATACATGTATATCTTTTGAATTATAATGTAATTCTTTTTATGAAGCATATTCATTTGTATAAAGGAAATTTTGATAAATGTAAGATTAATATATATGTAAGATCATTAAAGTATAATGATTTCGTAAATGTTTCTTTCAATTAATATAGTGTGATTTGAACTCTGTTAAAGGATTTTCTTAAATGGCGACAAAAAGTGACATCCTTATGCTTTATATAGGTACTGTATGTATACTAGGTATATGTATAGTAGTTATATGGAGTATCGGGGTGTTACATGCCATATTTCAATTCATAAGCCAAGAATCTCTCTTTCAAAGTGAATACTCTCTCTTAAGCAATTTTGGTTCCCCTTTATTCATCAACCATGACCGAGCACCATTTAAAGAAAATAAAAATTCTATTTAAGAATATGGATGCCAACCATTGGAAGCAAATTTCATGGTCAAAACTTGATATTTTAAAATGCTTTCAAAATGTCAAATTGGACCACTCTTTCTTACATGCCATGGCTTCCCTGTGGGATACGGATTCTAGGGTATTTAGAATTAATGGCTTCGAAATGTGTCCCTTGATTGAAGAATTTGAGGCCATCCTTGGACATCCCAATAATCAACGAATGACATTACCCACATTGATTTCCAAAACTCAACATAAGATGTAGATGTTATTTCAAATTCCGAAACCCAAGATTCTTCGGCTGATGAGAGGTGAAAAAATTCTACTTGCTCCTTTGATTGACTTTTGTCTTTCTCATTTGGCTCCTACTAAGGCCTGGGGACGCATGCTTTTTCTTTGCCTGCTCGGCCAATTCTTACTTGTTTCTTCTGACGGCAATATTGAATCTCGAGTATTGGATATCATGGATCAAATGGAAGGAGGCTTGTCACCGGTACCTGTGATCTTAGCCGAGACCTTAGTTGGATTAGACCGATTTAAATCAGGATTGTCAAAGAGACTGACTGGAAGCCCATTGCTGCTTCAGGTAATTACCTAAACTGCCCTTCTGGGTTTTCAATTTAGGTTTTTTTTTATCGCTCTAACTTTTGCCTAGTCTGCCCATGTGGGTTTTCGGAACTAGCGAGCTGTCCTAATTTTTTCCTAAGATGCCCTTGCGGGTTTTCAACTTAGCGGACCTCTTTTTTTTTTAATTGTTTCTTCACAGATTTGGCTTCGGGAGCGTCTTTTTTTTATTGATAATCCCTCCATGGATTTTTCTAGATATCTGCCACGTCATCATTCTGCTAGGATGCTGCTCCATCCTGCTTCTTCATATGCTGACTGGGTTGACTGGATCCACTCACTCTCCGAAGTCAATATTCGTTGGTTAGTACCTTGGTGGAAGATTTCTCATATTACCATGTGGACATACTTAAAGTACATTTCTCTTGCTGCACTTCGTTAAGGTACATGCTATGATCCTCACCGACTTGGGCGTTAGTATGGAGCTGAGCCTCATGACCCTGACTTTGTTCCTGACCTAGACATGCCTTGCTTGACTAAAGCCTACTTGGACCGGCTGAGGCAAAGCTGGCCTGCACATTACACTTATCGACTACCTTAGATTTTACACTTGTCAATTTAGAAAGTGTTTTGTTAAGATGAAAAAATAACTAAAGTAATAACAGATGCTTCTTTTCCATTTTATAATTTGTCATCACCTTGTGCATTTATGATTATTTATTTCATCCGTATATGGTCAAATACTCATAATAGTGCAAAAAGAGCAATTTAATCATTAATTCTGTTTTATTAAATTGGGGAACAACCAAACATAAAGCCTGCATACACAAGATTACTCCTGTTGCCAATTAGCCCTTTCGAGTTTTCTAATTGACAATTTTCTCTCATTAGCCCTAATTGTTGCCTAGCCCGCCCTTTCGAGTTTTCGGAACTAGCGGACTGCTCTAACTTTTGCCTAGGCCGCCCTTTTTGGGTTTTCAACCTAGCGAGCTCTTTATTTTTTTTATTTTTCATACAAAAAACCTCTTCAACCTGTCAATGTTTACTGGCTCACTAAATTCATTCCCATCCATGTCTGATAACTTCACCGCACCTTTGCTCATGACTTGTTTCACGACATATGGTCCTTCCCAGCTAGGTCTGAACTTCCCTCTTGGATCAGATACATTAGGCTTACATTGCTTCAATACCAAATCCCCAGCCCTGAATCTTTGAATTTTGACCCTTCTATTGTAGGCCCGAGCTATCTTCTTTTGATACAGTTGGCGATGATACAGTGCCTTTAGCCTTCTCTCTTCTAATAGAGCTAACTGAGTGTATCTGCTTGCTACCCATTCTGTTTCAGGTAGCTCCACTTCCAAGACTACTCTCAATGACTTGATCTCAATCTCAATTGGTAATACTGCTTCCATCCCATAAACCAAAGAAAACGGTGTCATTCCAGTAGGTGTTCGCACACTCATCCTATATCCCCATAAAGCAAAGGGAAGCATTTCTGACCAGTCCCAGTAAGTCTTGGTCATCTTGGACAAAATTTGCTTAATTGTCTTATTTGTTGCTTTCACTGCACCATTAGCCTTTGGTCTATAAGGGGAGGATCGATGATGATAGATTTGGTACTTGGAGAATAAATCCTTAACTACTCCTTGAAACTGTACCCCATTGTCTGATATCACACTGTGCGGGACCCCATATCTGCAGATGAGATTCTTTTAGATAAACCTAGCCATTTGACTTGCACCCAGCTTGTTGAAGGATTCGGCTTTTGACCCATTTCAAAAAATAATCAACTGCTACCACGATAAAACGGTGTCTGTTTGAAGCTGTCGGATGTATCTCTCCTATAATGTCGATACCCCAGGTGGCAAAAGGCCAGGGTGAAGACATTGAATGTAGTTCTTCAGGAGGCATATGATTTAAGTTACCGTACATATGACGTTGTTGGCACTTCTTGATAAACTCAATACAGTCTCTCTCCATGGTTAACCAATAGTAACCTTGTCGAATAATCTTCTTAACTAGGGCCAAACCACTCATGTGCGGACCACAACTTCCCGCATGTATTTCAGACATGATGCGCTCCACTTCAGGCCTTCTTAAGCATCTCAAATGTCCTCCATCAGGCCATATTCGATGTAACTCCCCATGGAAGGTGATGTATTGCAATGACCACCGCCTTACGACCCTTCTCTCTTTCTTTGTTGCCCCCGGCAGGTATTCTCTTTCCTCCAAAAATCTCCTTATGGTATCATACCATGCATCATGGTCTATATCAATTTCCATGATTGTTTCATATTCATAACAAGGAGTTGATGAACTGGTCAAGACCAGAGGCTTAAGGAATAAGCTAACAGGATTTTCCCATACCGAAGCCAATGTGGCTAGGGCATCAACCATCTGATTTTCTTCTCTTGACAAGTGTATAAACTTACACTCCTTAAAATTCTTCTTTATCATGGTCAGGTAATGATGGTATGGTTTCAATTTTTCTTCTTTCAACTCCCACTCTCCATTTACTTGGGATACTACTAGCAACGAATCACCATAAACTTCCACCTTATCTACCTTCATAATCATTAGGGTTTCCAAATCGAAAATACAAGCTTCGTACTCCACCATATTATTGGTTGCCCTAAATTTCAACTTTTTGGCTAGAGGATGAGTTCCCCTTTGGTTGATTCTAGTATAACTCCCAAACCTGCTACTTTCCTGTTTGCTGCTCCATCAAAATACATTTTCCACCCTTGTACTTCAATTGCTTCTAAATGTTCATTTGGAAATTCCAAGATTACCTCTTCACTTTCTGGTAATGGTTGTTGAGCCAGGAATTCTGCCACCGCTCTACCTTTGATTGTTTTTTTGGTTACATACTCGATCTCAAATTCTTCTAATATTATCAACCATCGACCATATTTCCCAATTAAAGAGGGTGTCTACCTTAAGTATTGCATTGGATCCAACCTAGAAATTGCTTGCACACTATATGATTGAAAGTAATGCCGCAACTTTTTAGAAGACCAAACCACGGCTATACATGTTTTTTCAATAATACTATACTTAATTTCATAAGGTAGGAGCCTTCTACTTAAGTAGTAATCGGCATGCTCAATCCCCGACTCATCTGCTTGGGCTAGCATGGCTCCTATCGACTCTTCTTCTACTGCTAAGTATAGTAATAGAGGTTTGTCGGGTTTAGGTGGTTTCAAAATGGGTGGATTCAACAAATACTCTTTTATTCAATCAAAGCCCTTTTGACATTCTTCGTTCCATACGATCGGCTGATTCTTCCTAAGCAACTTGAAGATAGGCTCATAGATTGTTGTGAGTTTTGCTATAAATCTACTAATGTACTATAGTTTACCAATGAATCCCCAAACTTCTCTCTCCATCTTAGGGGCCGGCATATCCCTAATTGTTTTGACTTTTTCAGGATCTATCTCGATGCCATTCGGGCCAATTACATGTCCCAACAATTTACCTGAGGTAACACCGAATACACACTTCTTCGGGTTTAACCTTAGCTTATACTTCAAAGCTCTATCAAAGAATAATTCTAAATTCTGGAAGTGTTGGTCCCTTGTATCCGACTTAACCATCATATCATCAACATATACTTAAACTTCTTTGTGCATCATGTCATGAAATAATGTGGTGGCCATCCTTTGGTAAGTTGCTCCGGCATTCTTTAAGCCGAAAGGCATCACCCTATAACAAAATATACCCCATGTAGTAGTGAAGGCAGTTTTGGCTTTATCCTCTTGGGCCATTAACACTTGATTGTATCCGGAAAATCCATCCACAAATGAGTGTAGCACGCTAGAGGCTACACTATCAATGAGTACATCTATATGAGGTAAAGGAAAATCATCCTTAGGGGAAACCTTGTTTAAATCTCTATAGTCCACGCAGACCCTTATCCTCCCATCTTTCTTTGGCACAGGTACTATGTTGGCTAGCCACTCTGGGTATTCTATCACTTCAAGGAACTTCACTTGTATTTGCTTAGTGACCTCTTCTTTAACCAATTCAGCCCACTCAGGTCTTAGTCGCCTAAGCTTTTGTTTGACAGGTTTAATGTGAGTGTAAGTAGGAATATGATGCTCGGCTATGTCTCGATCTATCCCAGGCATATCCTCATAAGACCAAGCAAACACTTCTTCATATTTTTTTTAAATATTTTTTCAAATCTCTCTCTCTCATCAGGAGTAAGGTCGGATGCTATGCTAATGTTTTTAGGATTTTCAATTGTTCCCAAATTTAATGATTGTGTGTTAACAGAATTAATATTAAAGATGCTCATGTAACTGCTATTTGAATGTATGCAACCATTAGGAGAAACATCACACAAGTAAGCAAAATCAGACTTTATTGTATTCATTTTGGAAAAGAAAACATCATCATCCTCATACAAAGCAGACAAATTAAAATCAAAATCAAAATCATTGTTCTCAGAATCATAAAGCAGGATGTCTTCAAGCTTTTCTTCAACCAGGGCAGCAATCTCTTCCGGAGTCTTCTCGACTTTTAGGGCAGCTTCATTCTTCTCTTTGTTGATTGACAGGGTGAGCTCTTTCTTTACTTGCTCCACTAGCTCAGCAATATCTGTAAAAATTTCAAAACCGGGGATTAACTTACCCATGAACATGATTGGCTCAGGCTTTCCTTGGAGTGGTCCCATATCTGGAGCTTTGACAAAGATCTCTTCAAGTGGCGGGAAGCTCATCTTCTCACTCTTCTTTGACTGAACATTGTCGTCTTCATCATATCCTAACCCCTTCTTGGATGTTTGAGTTCTAAAATCTGGCAACTTTGTCAAACCGACCTTACCCTTTCCAAGACCAGCTCCGGGAAGGTAGTTCATATTCTTCATCATATTCAAGACTTTGGAGTCCACTACTTCATCATCAGAAATTGCAACCACTTGAAAACCATTGAGAGGCCTTTCAACCATTAGGGCATTAACAATCTCATTATCTTCAGCTTCAATGACCACTGTCTCATTTCCGTTGGGAAATTTGATCTTTTGATGAAGGGTGGAAGGAACTCCACCAAGAGGGTGAAACCATGGTCGTCCCAAGAGTAAGGCAAAGGTAACTGGTATGTTTAAAACAACAAACTCCAAAATAGATTCAATTGGACCAACCTTAACGGCTGCTTTGAAAGTCCCTTCGGCATGCCTCTTAGTGTTGTCATAAGCACGAATTGTTACCTCGGTTGGGTTTAAATCTCTTGTTGACATGGCTAGCTTTGGTAGTATCTTAAGTGGATAAACATTTATGGCAGACCCATCATCGACCATTACATAAGGAGTCCTCTTCCCCTTGACTTCTATTTTGATAAAGAGAAGGCGGATTGGTCTTTCCCTTCCTCTGGTAAGTCCAAATCGGAAAAAGAAACTGCTCTCATACTAACTTCGCTCTTCTCTTGAACCTCTTCACATTTCATTACTTCCCCAATTTTTATGAAGTTGATCAACTCCTCCGGTGTTGTGGAGGTAGAAATCGGTGTGCTAGCCAAGGCTTTGGCCATAGTCTCTCGGTACTTTTTAGAAGTAGCTAACAGGTCCCAAATGCTAACACTTGCTTGGGTTCTTTTCAATTGCTTGAGCACAGTATCATCTTCTTCTATTTTAACTTCCTTCCCCTTATTAGTTTCTACCTCCTTAGGCGGTGGCCTTGCATAAGGCTTATCGGATCTAGTATTCATCAACTCATCTTCTTCGGGCTCGGACCAAGTCCACTCCTCCTTCTTGGGGATAATATCATCATCACTGTCGCTTGAATCCCAAAACCTGTTGACCACACAAATTGTTACTTCTCCACCAATCATAGCTTGTTTAACTCCATTAAATTCCTCTTCTTCTTTGATTGCTCCTCCTCCCACATCTTGAAAAGAAGACATGACAAAATCCTCATGCAAACCTCCTCCAATCATGAAGGTTGCTGGTGGTGGTACTCTATTGAACTTTGGCAATGGGTTGTCTTTGGTGTTTGGCTTATTGGGCTTGGGTAGCTTCCCATTATCAATTAAGTTTTGGATCTCATGTCTCAATCTCACACATCTATCCGTGTCATGTCCTTGCATTTGGTGAAATTGACAAAATGCTTTGGTGTCAAAATTAGGCGGGAGAGGATTAGGCAAAGGACGAGGATTTAAGGGTTGTAGCAATCTCTTTCTTTGAAGCTTGTTGAGAACCCAGCACATTACTTTTCCCAATTCCAAAAATTGTCTCCTTGTTCCTTGGTTAGTAGCATTAACACCGACGGCGGCCTTTTGCATGCTTTGGCTACCAGGTTGATAGCTCCCTTTCTCGTTCCTTTTCGTTGCAAATCGGCTCTTCTCCCTGTCCCATTCTTCAATTTGCAAACCAGCTTGAAGAAGGTCTTTGAAATCATGGACGAGTGTATGAGACATCCTCTCACAAAGACTAGGTAACATCCCATCCTTATTTGATCGGATTCATCGGGCCTCTTCTTGTGTAAAGCAGCCTTGTTTCTCCATCTCTTGACATAGTCTACAAAATTCTCATTCAGCCTTTGCCTAATGGATTCCACTTCCATCAAGGTAACTTCCAATTCAACATTATATCCATATTGTTGGATAAAGGCTTTGTAAAGTAGATCCCAGCTTTTTTGTGTTCTATCATCTAAGGTATTGAACCAATTTTGGACAACAGGGTCCAATGAGAGCATAAAGTACCATAGGGTTTGAGCCTTAGTAGCTCGGGCAGATTGCATGGCAGTGATATATTGCTTCACGTGGAGATGAGGATTTCCGATGCCATTGTACTTAGCAAAGGAAGGCATCTTGAATTTATAAGGGACCTCTTCATCTTGTTCAAATAACTTGTCAACTTCGGACATCTCTTCGGTTTTCATCTTCTTCTCAAATTTCTTTTCTAAATCAGCAATCATCTTTTCAACATCAGATGTCTCGGTCTTTTCAATAGTTGTCTTCTCAACAGCCTTCGGTTCTTTCTTCTTTTCTTAAACCTCTTGGTAGTATTGAGCCCAATCATCATCATCATCAATGATCACCTTTTCATCATCAAAAACCACTTCACTAACTTTAGTCTTCCCTTTGTCCTTTGGTTTCCTAGTGCTAGCAGATGCCTCGGCATGGTTTTCTAAGATTGCAGTCAATTGGTTCTTCATGGTCTCAGCTAGGGCCTCTTTGATTTCTTCCATCTTGGCATTCAGGGCCTCATCCACCATCCTTTGAATTTGTTCGGGCTCCATTATTTTTGGTGAGCAAGTGATTAAGTCGTTGCTTGATGCTTCGTCTCCGACGTAAGTTGGATTGTTGTAAGTTTTAGAACTATCGTAATCTAGGGCTGTGAGCCAGAGAGGATCAATGATATGAGATGCAAATGTATGCATGTATGCATGTATGCACAAACAATAGACAAACTAGGACAAATTAGGACGTTCCTTCCAACCTTATAACATCCACACCTGAATGGCGAGTCTCTTTTCCTAGGTATATGGTTAACAAAATACCAACATGGGGTACCTTGCTTTCGAATAATTCCCTCCGACGTTTCAACCAATAGTTATATTTTCGAAAATGGAAATCAATCCATGATAATTCCCATTAATTAGGTTTTAATCCATTCAACCAACTAAAGTAGCTTTTATGCTATATTGGATTAAAACGAAATTAAGAGGCTTAAATAGATTTCTCACTTGAAAAGAGGTAACTAGTGGTTCATGCCAAAAACAAGCCCATAGTTAATTTATTCTTAGTGTAAACTAGGCCCACAATTGATTTTTGGTATTTCATAATTGACCTAAATATTTTTGCAAGCTCATTGTAAGAAAATGTTGGGTGAAAATAGTTTTGTTTCTAAGCCCATTGTAAAAGATTTTAGAAAAATAGATTTTGGGCTTAGTATTTGGGCCGTGAGCCAAAGGATTTTTGATTTATTTTTAGAAAAGTCTTATGTCCAAAGACTATCTTAAAAAGTTTTGAAAATAGTTTTGGTCTTTTGGATTTTAAAGAAAAAATTTATTTTGAGCTTGCAAATGTACTTGGGTCATATTAGAAAAAGAACAAACCAAATAAGCAATGATTTAAACCAAGATAAATTATCCATAGTCAAACAACATGCATTTGGGGTAAAACCCTAAGGAAAGTAACTAGGCCAATTACATGAGCTTTAGTCTTTGGGTTTAAAGGCTTAGGTTCTCATAGCAAGTATATACCAAATGGTACGAGGCTATGAGTGGTTATGCCATGCTCGATCTCCAAACCTTGAGTGAAAGTATGGTATCCCTTACATAACATAACACGGGTAACACGGGCATCCTAACTCACGCACACGATGCAATCTAAGATGATGCAATGGATAATATCATTATAACAAAGAATAGAATAATATAAAGACCAACGGAATCAACTTCTCTTATCCCCAGTGGAGTCGCCACTGTGAGCGGGGATTTTCGCCCCCACTCCCGGTGGAATGGTTCTTGCGACTTCGACATTATTTAGGCTCGGGGCCTTAGAGAACACGAACCTAAGTCCGGAGAAAATGGAGTCGCCACCCGGACGGGCCGGGAAAAAAATAAAGGGGTGGATAACTTGATTCCTAAGGAATCCCCAACCCCCTAATGGGTTCGGAAAGTTGGGTACGTGTGGGGAAGGTGAGAAATAGCCCAGCACCCCCACAACGCCCGGTTCA
This sequence comes from Garcia nutans, assembly GCA_947685225.1. NCBI lineage: Eukaryota > Viridiplantae > Streptophyta > Magnoliopsida > Malpighiales > Euphorbiaceae > Garcia > Garcia nutans. The sequence goes on along the minus strand of CANTUV010000003.1, from coordinate 3,631,528 downwards.
TTGGAACCAGCCTTCTTTACAGGTCTTAATATTATAAAATTCTTAAGTATAATAACATTATCCATACTACACACCATAAAAAAAAGCATCATTATATTAAAATCAAAGCAATGTCCAAACAAAACAAAACAAATAAATGGACACCCATCCAAGGATGGAAACATGTCCTTACATCACATGCCTAGATAGGACGCCCACCAAAAGCTAGAAACATGCCCTTTACATAAGTTCTAAAATAGAAAAGAAAATTAAATTACATGATGTTTAACTAGTGAGGTACCCACCAAGTGGAAACATACCTCTTACAACTTTTGGAAATCTAAATTGATTGATAAAAGTAAATAATCATTCATCATAAATAAATCATTCATCAAAAGTATTTAAATATCAATAAAATAAACATCCATCCATGATAAATTAAATAAATCAAGTATAGAAATTAAATAAATTAAAGCATAAGAAATAAATCAAAGCATAATCAAGTATGGAATTGAATAAAGCAAATAAAAGTTCAAGTATAGCTACTATTTCCATTTAGGGTTTTTTATCTCATGTGTTAAGGTTTTGGAAATTTCTAAAATTAAGCTACTATGACTTTTTATGGAATTAAAATAAATTAGGGTTTTATGTTTTAAAAGATTGGCAAGACTTTTTGATTAAACAAATTAAGGTTTGGATGATGAAATCATGAAACTAGGGTTTTAAATACCTTAAAATACATTAATTTGTGATTTTTGGTTTATTGAACTTTAAGCTACTGTGTAATTTTTGAGTTTTTATGTTTTTATGTTTTTAAATTTTTTAAAAGGATTAGGGTTCATAAAAATTAGGGTTTAAGGTTTTAAAAGGATTAAGGTTCATTATTTTAGGTTTAAAAGTTGAATTTTGGATTTTAGGCTTTAAAATTAGGGTTCTCGGGTAAAAGATAATTTTTAGGGTTTTAGAAATCAATTTGATATTCTATGAAGTTTTGTGAATTTAAACAAATGGATTGAAGTTTTTATAAGTAGAAAAGATGTTTTTTAAGGTTTTTTGAGTGAAATAGAACCTACTTTAAAATTTTGAAAGAAACAGAATTTGATTTTGGTTTTGTAGAAAAATATGTTCAATTAAAGTTTTAAGATTTTTAAGAAGAAAAAATAACAATTTTAAGTCTTTTTAGAAAAGAACGTCACGTTTTAGTGTTTTAACTTTGGAAGAATTAAACTAAAGTTCTAAAGTTTTTGATTTAAAGAAACCCTAATTCCATAATTTAGCTACTGTGTAACATAAATCAATTAAGGAAAATCACTTACCTTCTTTTGTTGATTCTTCCAAAAATAATTCTTCTTGGATGAACTAGCTCCAAAGACAAGACTTTGTTGCCTTTGAAATCCTTAATTCGTGCTGCTACTCCCTTAAAAATCAGTTGAATTAAATTATTGTTTTTCCTTCCTTGATTTGGTTACCAATCCCAAGCTCACTGTGAATTTTTTTTTCTTCCAATTTGGTTCTTCATGGTCCTTATTTATAATGGTTTTTAGGTTGTTTTTTCCTAATTACACACGGTAATTAATATTAATAAAAAAAGAAATTAAAACCTAATTGGATTAGGTTTCTAAAAATTGGGTCAAAAAATTTTGCGCTGGCAAAAACTGTGGCAGCAGGCCCGTGGCTGGGGCCAGTAGGCGTGCCAGCCTGCAGGAAATTCCTGCGGGAAGTTATTTCACCCGCAAGAATTTCCTGCGGGCGAAATAACTCGCCCCGCAGGAAGTTATTTCGCCAGCAGGAATTCCCTGCGGGCGAAATAACTAGCCCCGCAGGAAGTTATTTCGCCCGCAAGAATTTCCTATGGGCGAAATAACTCGCGAAATGCTGGACCTACGGGCGTGCCGCCTGCAGGAAATTCCCGTGGGCAAAACGCCCATGGGCCCGCACGACTGCTTTTCGTTGCCGATTTTTTTTTCGACTTCAATTTTTATTTTTATTTTTTTGATTTTTATTTGTTTAATTTTATTTTTTATAAATAAAAATTAGATAATAAAGCAAAAACTATTTAATTAAAATTTTTTTTGACCAATTAGACAACAAAAATCATTTTGGACTAAATAAAGCATATTGGATCGGATTGGGTCAAAAATTAAGGGTCTACACCAACCAGCAAAGAATCCAATCCAAAAGAGAAGAATGAAGCTATCTTGAAAGCTGAGAAGACTCCGGAGGAGATTGCTACCCTGGTTGAAGAAAAGTTTGAAGACATCCCGCCTTTTGATTTTGAGAACAATGATTTTGATTTTGATTTTAATTTGTCTGCTTTGTATGAGGATGATGATGTTTTCTTTTCCAAAATGAATGCAATAAAGTCTTATTTTTCTTACTTGTGTGATGTTTCTCCTGATGGTTGCATACATTCAAATAGCAGTTACATGAGCATCTTTAATATTAATTTTATTAACACACAATCATTAAATTTGGGGACAATCGAAAATCCTAAAAACATTAGCATAGCATCCGACCTTACTCCTAATGAGAGAGAGAGATTTGAAAAAATATTCAAAAAATATGAAGAAGTGTTTGCTTTGTCTTATGAGGATATGCCTGGAATAGATTGAGACATAGCCGAGCATCATATTCCTACTCACTCTCACATGAAACCTGTCAAACAAAAGCTTAGGTGATTAAGAACTGAGTAGGCTGAATTGGTTAAAGAAGAGGTCACTAAGCAAATACAAGTGAAGTTCCTTGAAGTGATAGAATATCCAGATTGGCTAGCCAACATAGTACCCGTGCCAAAGAAAGATGGGAGAATAATGGTCTGTGTGGACTATAGAGATTTGAACAAGGCTTCCCCTAAGGATGATTTTCCTTTACCTCATATAGATGTCCTCATTGATAGTGCAGCCTCTAGCATGTACACTCATTTGCGGCATTACTTTCAATCGTATAGTGTGCAAGCAATTTTCAAGTTGGATCCAATGAAGTACTTAAGGGAGACACCCTCTTTAATTGGGAAATATGGTCGATGGTTGATAATATTAGAAGAATTTGAGATTGAGTATGTAACCAGGAAAATAATCAAAGGTAGAGTGGTGGCAGAATTCCTGGCCCAGCAACCATTACTAGATAGCGAAGAAGTAATCTTGGAATTTTCGGATGAACATTTGGAAGCAATTGAAGTACAAGGGTGAAAAATGCATTTTGATGGAGCAGTAAATAGGAAAGGAGTAGGTTTGGGAGTAATACTAGAATTGCCCAAAGGAAAACTTATTCCTTTAGCCAAAAAGTTGAAATTTAGGGCAACCAATAATACGGTGGAATACGAAGCTTGTATTTTTGGTTTGGAAACCCTAATGACTATGAAGGTTGATAAGGTGGAGGTTTATGACGATTCATTACTAGTAGTATCCTAAGTAAATGGAGAATGGGAATTGAAAGAGGAAAAAATTAAAACCATACCACCATTACCTGACCATGATGAAGAAGAACTTTAAGGAGTGTAGGTTTGTACACTTATCAAGAGAACAAAAATCAGATGGCTGATGCCCTAGCCACATTGGCTTCGGTATGGGAAAACCCTGTTAGCTTATTTCTTAAGCCTTTGATTTTGACCAGTTCGTGAACTCCTTGCTATGAATATGAAACAATCATGGAAATTGATACAGACCATGATGCGTGGTATGATACTATAAGGCATTTTTGGAAGAAAGAGAATACCCGCCGGGTGCAACAAAGAAAGAGAGAAGAGCCATAAGGCGGTGGTCATTTCAATACATCACATTCCATGGAGAGTTATATCAAAGATGGCTTGATGGGGGTGCATTTGAGATGTTTAAGAAAGCCTGAAGTGGAGCGCATCATGTCAAAAATACATACGGGAAATTGCGATCCACACATGAGTGGTTTGGCCCTAGTTAAGAAGATTATTTGACAAGGTTACTACTGGTTGACCATGGAGAAAGATTGTATTGAGTTTGTAAAGAAGTGCCAACAATGTCAGATGTATGGTAACTTGAATCACATGCCTCCAGAAGAATTGCATTCTATGTCTTCACCCTGGCCATTTGCCACCTAGGGTATCGACATTATAGGAGAGATACATCCGACAACCTCAAACTGTCACCATTTCATTGTGGTAGTAGTAGATTATTTTTCAAAATGGGTCGAAGCTGAATCCTTCAACAAACTGGGTGTAAGTCAAATGGCTAGATTTATTGAAAAGAACCTCATCCGCCAGTACGGTGTCCTGCACAGTGTGGTATCAGACAATGGGGTATAGTTTCAAGGAGCATTTAAGTATTTATTCTCAAAGTACTGCATCCATCATCATAGATCCTCTCCTTATAGACCAAAGGCTAATGGTGCGGTAGAAGCAACAAACAAGACAATTAAGCAAATTCTATCCAAGATGACCAAGACTTATAGGGATTGGTCAGAGATGCTTCCCTTTGCTTTATGGGGATATAGTATAAGTGTGAGAACACCTACTGGAATGACACCGTTCTCTTTGGTTTATGGGATGGAAGTAGTGTTGCCAATTAAAATAGAAATCAAGTCATTAAGAGTAGTCTTGGAAGCCGAATTGCCTAAAATGGAATGGGTAGCAAGCAGATACACACAGTTAGCTTTACTAGAAGAGAGAAGGTTAAAAGCGTTGTATCATCACCAACTGTATCAAAAGAAGATAGCTCGGGTCTACAATAGAAGGGTTAAAATCAGAAAATTCAGAGTTGGGGATTTGGTGTTGAAGCAATGTAAGCCTAATGTATCTGATCCAAGAGGGAAGTTCAGGCCTAGCTGGGAAGGACCATATATCGTGAAACAAGTCATGAACAAAGGTGCGGTAAAGTTATCAGACATGGACGGGAACGAATTTAGTGAGCCAGTAAACATTGATAGGTTGAAGAGGTTTTATGTATGATATAAAAGGGGGGGGGGGGGGGGCTCGCTAGGTTGAAAACCCAAAAAGGGCGGCCTAGGAAAAAGTTAGAGCAGTCCGCTAGTCCCAAAAATCCAAAAGGGCGGGCTAGGCAACAATTAGGGCTACATGAGAGAAAATCGTCAATTAGAAAACCCAAAAGGGCTAGTTGGCAACAGGAGTAATCTTGTGCATGCTGGCTTTATGTTTGGTTGTTCCCTAATTTAATAAAATATAATTAATGTTAAAATTGTTCTATGTGCACTGTTATAAGTATTTGACCAGATATGGATGAAATAAATAAATACAATAGCAAAAGATGATGACAAATTATAAATGGGAAAGAAGCATCTTTTATTACTTTAATTATTTTTCATCCTAACAATGCACTTTCTAAATTGACAAATGTAAAATCTATGGCAGTCGATAAATATAACGTGCAAGGTAGCTTTGCCTCAGCCGATCTAAGTAGGCTTCAGTCAAGCAAGGCATGTCTAAATCAGGAGTAAAGTCAGAACCACGAGGCTCAGCTCCGTACTGACGGCCAAGTCGGTGAGGATCATAGCATGTACCTTGATGAAGAGCAGCATGGGGAACATACATCAAGTATGTCTGCATGGTGATACGAGAAATCTTCCACCAAGGTACCAATCAACGGATGTTGACTTCAGTGCGTGAGTGGATCCAGTCAACCCAGTCAGCATATGAAGAAACAGGATGGAGTATTTTCTTAGCAGATTGATGACGTGGCAGATATCTGGCAAAATCCATGGATGTAGTATCAAGCAAACAAAAACGCTCTTGAAGCCAAACCTGTGAAGAAAGAATTAAATTAAAAAAAAGTCCGCTAAGTTGAAAACCCCCAAGGGCAGCTTAGGCAAAAATTAGGACAGCTCGCTAGTTTCGAAACCCCACATGGGTGGACTAGGCAAAAATTAGAGCAATATAAAAATATATATATAAAGAATAAAAAAGAGGTCCGCTAAGTTGAAAACTCGCAAGGGCAGCTTAGGCAAAAATTAGGACAGCTTGCTAGTTTCGAAAACCCGCATGGGCTGACTAGGCAAAAATTAGAGCAATAAAAATATATATAATAAAAAAGAGGTCCGCTAAGTTGAAAACCCGTGAGGGAAGCTTAGGCAAAAATTAGGACAGCTCGCTAGTTCTGAAAACCCGCATGGGAGGACTAGGCAAAAATTAGAGCAATAAAAAAACCTAAATTGAAAATCGAAAGGGCAGTTTAGTTAATTACTTAAAGTAGCAACGGACTCCCAGTCAGTCTCTTTGTCAATCCTGATTTAAGTCGATCTAATCCAACTAAGGTCCCGGCTAAGATCACAGGTACCGGTGATAAGCCTCCTTCCATTTGGTCCATAATATCCAATACTCATGGATCAATATCACCGTCGAAAGAAACAAGCAAGAATTGGCCGAGCAACAAAGACAAAGCATGCTTCCCCATGCCTTAGTAGGAGGCAAATGAGAGAGACAAAAATCAATCAAGGGTGCAAGTAGAATTTTTTCACCTCTCATCAACCGAAGAACTTTGGGTTTTAGAATTTGAAATAACGTCTGCATCTTCTGTTGAGTTTTAGAAATCAATGTGGGTAATGTCATTTGTTGATTATTTTAATATCCAAGGATGGCCTCAAATTCTTCAATCAAGGGACGTATTTCAAAGCTATTAATTTTAAATACCCTAGAATCTGTATTCCAAAAGGAAACCACGGCATGTAAGAAGGAGTGGTCCAATTTAACATTTTGAAAACATTTTAAAACATCAAGTTTGACCACAAAATTTTCTTCCAATGAATGGCATCCATATTCTTAAATAGAATTTTTATCTTCTTTAAATGATGCTCAGTCATGGTTGATGAATGAAGGAAAATCAAAACTGTTAAAGGGGTTTTCATGTTGAATTGGAAAGAATTTTGAATTTTGTATGAAATATGGCATGAAAGGTGATTTAGTGACAAGGAAAAGGTGATGGGAAAGAATGAGACAGTATGGCATAAGGAAAGGAATTAGCAACAAATTTCCTTTACCGCGTTGGATTTGGTTTAGCAAATGGTGCGGCTGTGAATTATGAAATTGTGATGCACTGTTTATGATGTAAAAAAAAGTATAATAATTGTGGCGGAGTAAAAAAAAAGTTACAGTAAAGATGGAAATTATATTTTTTTCATTATTGTACAATATTTATACACAATTGAGAGGGTGATGGTAGGTCATCAAATAAAGCCCTGAAAAAGTCATCGCCTATTGGAGGAGGGGGCAAATTACTCGTCCCGAGTTCGCCCGAAGCGGGAGCACCAAAATCCGAAAATTAATCATCCCGGGATCACTTGAAGTAGAAGCACCAAAATCTCTATTATCTTGAAGTTTCGATCTATCACAGTCCTCATCAGAAGCAGACAAAAGGATCTCATGGTCATCAGTCTGGGGGCCTCTTGATGAAGAAGCGCTGGGATCCCTCATCCCCTGAAATCGGAAGTCTCGAAAATTTTGTTTGGATTGATGATATAAACTTTCAAAATGAGAAGCCTGCTGACCACTTGCAGCCAACTCTTCTTAAAGTTTCCTATTTTGTTCTTCGAGCATCCGCTGTGAGGCAAAAAGGAAAAAGGTAAGAGCATACATAATCATGCATACATATAGCATAAATTACCATGAAATAAGAAACGTACCAGGTAGTTCATATCAATGCCCTGCGGCTGAGATGGCATATCTGGCTGGCCAGAATGAGCAAACAAAGGGGCAGTAAAAGAAGATCTAGCCTCATGATCAAATGAGCCAACAACCTGCGACAATCATTAAAGAATAAAAAAAGAAAGAAGCAGTTGCAAGGGAAAAGTGGTAAAAGTTTTACCTGAGAAGTACTAGCCCCGAGATGTGGGATAGACTCTCATGTATCTCCGTGATGTTCCTCTTCTTCTTCGGGAATCTCCCACACACCAATAGGAGATACATCAAAGTTCAAGAGCCTCCTTTGAATAAAATGGGCATAAAATGCACCTGGTAGATGAAGAAATGACTCAACACCATAACCGTACCGAGTCAACCAGCATGCATCCTCCGGCATCGACATAATATTTAAAGTATATGTTGTCCCAAGATGGCAACCAAGAGGGGGGGTGAATTGGTTTCCTCAAGAAATAATGACAATTAAAAAACTCAACAAAATAGAAGTGCGGAATTAAGAGATCGTTGAGTAATGGAAGAAAGAAAGAACACACAAGATTTATAGTGGTTCGGATTTACTTCAATCCTACATCCACTTCCTTAACAACTTGTTAAGGTTCCACTAATCTTTGAAGTTTTTACAAGCTCACTTCCAACTTTGGTGTTTTCACAAGTTCACACCTAACTTCACAAGTGTTTTCTAAGGCTAACACTCAAGAACCTTTAAAGGAGTTTTTAAGGCTTACTCTCACAACCCAACAAGAGTTTTACAAGGCTTACTCTAACAACCCAAGTGTTTCCCAAGCTCACACTCAAACTTGTACAATGGTGTTTTCAATGCTAACACCTAACATTCATTACAATTCAAAATGTAAGTTTAAGTAAAAGAAAAATTGTTGCTTGGCTATCAAATTCTGTTTTGCTTTTCACACTCTATTTGTTTTCTCATAGAAACATTGTATTTATAGCCAATGTGGTCTTACTAGCCGTTATTGATAGTGAGATTAAAGTCTTGGCAGCTTAGACCTTTTTTACTTAAACTGTCCGAAGAATTTCGCGGTCGTCCTTCATACAAGGATGGTCGCGCTCATATCTAACGCGGTCGTCCTTGGACAAGGAGCGGTCACTGCATTTTAAAATTACTTTAAATACTTCAACGGTCGAATTATAGTGCGTTGCAGCAGGAATCTTGCCCATGTTGTGATTGTCTGGACAGTCGCGCCTAGCCAAGGTGCGGTCGCCCTTTTTGAATGTTGAAGTGGATTTTTAACGGTCATGTCACGTGGCATTCTCTGACAGGGCAGAAGAGATGTCCACCAAAATTTGAATATCGCGGTCGCCCTAGGTAGTGTCTCGCGGTCGGATTGAGGTTCTCGCGTCGAACTTCTGGACGCACCTGAGGATGCGAACACTACTATCTCTTTAAGCAAATTCTTCTTAAATTGGTGGAGCGGTCGCGAATCTATATGGGCGGTGGCTACATCAGCAAGTGAGACCGTGTCATTCACTGTTCTTGTCACCGCGAACCTTACTGTGATTAGAATGATTCGAGGCCTTTGAGTAGCGGTCGTCCAGAACTTGGGACGGTCGCTCTTCTTGAAGTGCGGTCGCGACTTAGGTCGGGCTTCTGACCGCGAAACCTACTGTGATAAGGTTTCATCTTTAAATTGCATGGAGCGGTCGTATGCATGTAGGGTGCGACCGCTAGAAGTGTTATGTTCAGTCTTTTTGAAGCAACCTAATCCTGCAACAAGATTCTTCAAACACATGTTAAATGGATCATTCAATTTGAGTTGTCAAGGATCAAAATTGAGATCTTTTGTCTAACAATCTCCCCCATTTTGACTTTGACAATTCAAATGGAATGATGAGAAAAATAATAAGTTTAAAATACTCCCCCTTAACATATGCATGAATTATGATTAAGAGCATTGTGATTATTAGATTATCTTGGTGCAATTGTTATTGTTTGATGCAAACATTTCTCCCCCATTGTCAATAAACATACCTTGGTGCAAATGTTCAACAATCATTCCAAGTTATTTCATTTCTCCCCATTGTCATAGGCAAAATTTGATGATTTAAACATTGATGATTTAAGAGAAGTGAACATTATGTTTATTAAAATGTAAGAGAAAAATACAAGGAGATAGTAAACAAAAACAGCAACAAAACAAAGCAAGACAGAACACAAAATGTAAGTATAAAAATTATCTAATCAGATTCATCATCCTCATCTATCTCTTATTCTACTAAAGGAGCTTTTCCTTTATCAAGAGGAGCAATTGAGACAGAGCTAGTGCTAATGGACTCTTCTTCTTCAGGAAGGCTTTGGGTATGATCACTTATATCCCAATCTTCAAGGTTGCATTGAGGCAAGTCCAGTTTGCCTTGCATATCATATAGATCATGATGCATGTGAGATATAAGGTCAATTCCCTTGTTCAAGTGCTGGAATCTTTTGGAGACACTCTTCTTGAACTTAGAGAGTTTCCTGGAGAGAGATTTGATAGCATGGAGGATGAGTTGAGTAGATGATGAGGTAGTTTCTTGAGTAGCTTTGGATGAAGCAGCTTTTGGAGGTAATTCTACTGCAACTTCTACAGAGTCTCCCTCTTCCTCAATTGTGTACCTTGGCCTTTTTTTTCTGTCTATCAACAACTCCTTTCTTGCCAAAGTAGTACACATATGAGCCTTCAATCTTCCTCACACATCCAGCATGCTCTAAGTAGTCAATAGTAATGGCACTAGAGGCAAGATTGAAAGGGTTTCTCAAGGTAGCTAAGTTCAAATCATTTAGCAAGTTTAGGTGCCTAGCTATTTGAGTAATTTGTGAGGATAGGAAAAAAGTACCAGTTCTTGTAACAGCATGATGATAGAGGGTGTCAATCAAGAACTTGGTTGTGTTCATTTTGATGTTGTGGGTGAAAGCATACAAAAAGATGAGGTCTCTCTTGGTTACTTTCTCATTCCCATCTGCTCTTTGATGGATGGTGTAGGTGATAATCCTATGGAGCATCCAATGGGTGAGAGTTTTTATGTGTCTGGCTTTAGATTCTTTTTCAAAGGAAGTTTCAATAGAAATTTCTTGCCAGAAATCAGAAAGAGTTTTTATGTGTCTGACATTAGAAACTCCTTGCTTAGACTGGAATAACCTACCTCTTCTGGAAATACAAATTTTCTCCATCCAAGGACATCTAGCAATCTCTCAATCTCATCCTTGATATTTAGGGCAGAGAGCATCCCACCAAAAGGGGATTTGGTTCCCTCAACCTTCTTTTTCTTTAGCATGACATACCTAATATCTTCTTCAGAAGTTTGATGATGAGGTTTGTGAATTTTCTCACCTCTTCTAGATTGTGGAGGAGATGGAGGATCAACTATGGGTTCTCTAATTGTGATTCCTGGAACTCTCTTTGCTTGTCCTTTGATTTTGGAAGTGGTTTTCTTTTTGGGAGCCATCAGAAAGTCAGAATAGAAAAGAACTTGAAAAATAGAGGGTGATGGAGAAACTGATGATTTTGAGAAGTTTTTAGAGATTCAGAGGGAAGTTTGTGTGTTTTAATAAGCAAAATATCAAAGAAACTGATGTAACATACACTTAAATAGATGAAATTAAGAAAATAGCCGTTTATGACTGTTGAAAGTTAAGAGTTGCGACCTGTCACACAGCCAACGGTTATAAAATTTCGAGCAGAGTGTACAGAGTGCGGTTGCATATTCAACAAGGTGCGATCGCGACAATCAGTCTAGCAACCATTAGTAAGATAGGTACGCTCGCGAGGGAAGAAACTGTCTGTAACGGTCGAAACTATTCAAATTGGTGCGTCCGCACACAAAATTTCTCGACCGTGCACAGAGTTTTTTGTGTGAATGAATCTGGCAGACAAGATAGCGATCGCGAGAGGATACTGGAGCGAACGCGACTGTCTTAAATTTGAAAGAATCAAGGAAAGATTGTAACACCCCAATACTCCATATAAATACTATACATATACCTAGTATACATACAGTAAGTATATAAAGTATAAGGATGCCACTTTTCTTTTTACCTTTCAATACCTGTAACAAAATTCAAACCATAATAGGTCAATTTAAAGAACACTTACAAATTATTGTCTTTATCAAAACTTCATTTATACATATAATATAACATACTTAAAGTGGATACATGTATGCATTACCCTCTAGTTGGTCTCGACAAAATCTTACTCTTCTCGTGGCATACCAAAAGACTTCATATCTTCCACCAAGCTACCTGCGCGATAATACATCCGCGCTAAGCTCGAAAGCTTAGTAGTACAAATATAAAATACAAACATATATCATGGAAACACTAACATATAAAGATATCTCAATTCCATATACTTTTAGTTCTTATTAAGTTTATCCCTTTCATTTGCACCTTTCATATCTTTCAACTAATCTCATATCTTATACACATATAAACATAACATTTCTACCAAGTCCAACCCATCACTAATATTCACAATCAACATCTCAATACACACATTATACATCATACTAATCATAAGTCACATTTCCAATTAAGACAATCATTGTCATCAACCACAATTCATCAATTGAATTCACAATCAATGCTAATACACACATTATACATCATACCAATCATAACATTTCTTTATTCACAATTCAACATTGATGATTCATCACTAGTGCTCATAATCAATATTTCAATGCACATATTACATATCATCAATCACATGTCCAATGAAGTATACCAAAGATTTCATTATCCACTTCTTTCAACATTTGTATATCACATTGACAACAAAGACAGACTCGGGCCCAACAGACACCACTATGTTATTCAGAGTTCAGAGTTACTGCTTTGGTCTATAATCATAATCATCAAGCCCATAGGCATCATATATCAATATTTCTATCCATGGATAGTGTAACAGACCCAGTCTCTTGGACCATCAACTCATCATGAGGAGATCCTCAACCCGGCAAGACTGTTACCAATCATATATTTCATATTCACAATTCTCATAGTGTAACAGACCCAGTCTCTTGGACCTCAATTCAACTCAATTTGAAGAGATCCTCAACCCGGCAAGACTGTTACCTTTTTCATTTTATAGGCATGCCTCCAAACCCAGAACTCTGAAGACTGAATAACACATTAAACACATATTTCACTTATTGTTTCATTATCAATTTCAATCTCAATGTTCATTATCATCTAGGCAAACATGCCTTATTTCTTTCAATTAGATCATCATAGCCAATCACAATGGCTTCATCTCACATTTGAATCATCATGGTCAATTACAATGGCTTCACAACATATCATATCTCAATCCATATGATACATATAACATCATTGCTATAACATTACAAAGTACCTTATTCATATAGCACAATACAAGTCACAAGATTCATAATACACAAAACATAGTATTGTTCATATAGTATCATGTGCATCATCATTATAATACTCAACATCAATTACATTAACCAAATGAACATATCATTATTCAATCACATGATTCACATTATACATATAGCATCATTGCTATAACATTACAAAGTACATTAAAGTAATTCTTCATAAAAGTGTTTATCATAATAAATTTGCATAGCTCATACCTTGTTGAATGATCCTCTTCTCTTTCACACTATACAAGTCACATTAGATTAACAATGTAATAATTTACCTAACATTATTTAATTATACTCAATCAATTGTATTCTCATACATTAATATTCATCAAATCATTCACATCTTTCATTTTCCCATAACACAATTATATATATACATATCATTAATGATATAAACACACCAAAATACATTAGTGATATGCATTAACAATGCAATCATGCAACATTGGTACTTACCTTAATAACATTTCACACCACTCTAAACTCTTCTCCACTCAATAGTTCTTCACTTCACAAATTAAGCAATTCAACCTCTTCACAACCTAATCCAAAAGGAATATTAGCAAAATGACCATATGAATAGTACATTCTGGTTTTAGACTCCATTTTATCCTTATTTTGAAAAATTGTATAAAATAACCTACTTGACTAAAAATTCTAAAATTTTTACAGAATTTATTTTTATATCTTAAAATCATTCCTTTAAAATTTCAGATCAAACTGAACACAAAATCTTGGTCAAATAGTTCACCTAACCAGACTGCCCCAATTGCCCTGCATCCTGGCAGCAGTTCTGAACTTTGTGAATTCCATAAATCAAATTCAATCAACGTGGTTCCAAATTATTTTTCTCAAATACTAGACTCACTAAGAAACAACATATCCAAAATTCAATTGGATATGATTTTTCTACATTTTATTAAAAATCCCGAAATATAGCTGTCTCAGTTAAGGTACCTGCTGGAACAGGTCTAATAAAAATAATCTTTCTAAACTCATAACCATTCCAAAATCGAATCAAAATATTTTTCAGTCATTCTAGACTCATAAAGGCACAACATATCAAAAATTCACTTCAAGAACATTTTTCTATAATTAATTAAAAATCATACAAGTCACAGCCTTTACTAATTGTAAAACAGAAAAATATTCACTAAACACAACTCTTACTCTTCCATCACCAACACCAATTTAACTTCTTATTTTAAAATCAATTTCAACTCTAATCAACAAATCATCAACACACTTAATCATACTATCAATAACCCTAACTCAACTCACACACATCTTCAAAAATAACAAAGGCAAACAAGAGAAAACTTACTAAAATCATGAAATTCTTGAAATTCCAACTTGTATACTTGAGATCTTCCTTCACTTTTGAGCTTAAAATTCCAAAATCATCACTTGCTCTCTTGCTTTCCTTTGTCTTTGAGTGAGCCGGCCATCAACAAGAAGAAGAAGAAGAAATGATGAAGAAAACACAAAGTCAATAGGCATTAAATACCCTTCCAAAAGAAAATTACTAAACTACCCTCAACCATATAACTAAACCTTTGTCTTTTACAAGCCCATGTTGGTAATTTCACAATCACAAATAAAATATCCTCTTCCCTTGACCAAGCCCTTTGACCAACTTATATTATATATATATGACCATATACACAACATATACACTTCACTCTACACAATGCTTTTCTTCAAACAACATAATTACCACTTATCAATCACACACTCAATTCAATAATAACAACATTATCATAACTTCTAAGCACACTTAGGGATATTACAAAGATGGAGCAATTTTCTAATGTTTAGGCAAAAATATACATATATGCACAAAGAAACTTTATTAATAGGTAAAACTTTTAATTAATTCAAAGTGATTCCATCAATCATTCCCAAATTGAGTTTAATGAAGTTAAGTCTATCTTCATTCAAAGGTTTTGTAAAGATATCAGCAAGTTGATTTTGTGTATCTATAAATTCTAGGATTATATTCTGATTTTGCACATTTTCTCTTAAGAAATGATGTCTAATATCTATATGTTTGGATCTAAAGTGTTGGATAGGATTCTTAGACAAATTGATAGCACTAGTGTTGTCACATTTAATGGAGATATTGTTAAACACTTTACCATAGTCAAGCAATTGTTGTTTCATCCATAATACTTGTGTGCAACAAAAACATGCTGCAACATATTCAGCTTCCGTTGTGGATAAAGCAACCGATGCTTGTTTCTTACTATGCCAAGAAACTAGACAATTACCAAGAAAGTGACATGCTCCTGTTGTGCTTTTCCTATCTAAGATACTACAAGCATAATCTGCATCTGAAAAGCCTATTATATGAAATGATGTATTCTTAGGATACCAAAGTCCTAAATGCATTGTACCACTCAAGTATTTCAAGATTCTCTTAGTGGCATTCAAGTGTGATTCTTTAGGACTAGTTTGAAATCTAGCACAAAGACATACACTATACATTATATCAGGCCTAGAAGCGGTTAAGTAAAGTAGTGATCCGATGATACCTCGATATTTCTTCTCATCTACTGCTTTACCATTTTCATCTTTACCTAATTTCAATGATGTGCTCATAGGAGTTTTGCTAGTTTTGCAGCCATCCATTCCAAATTTCTTGATGAGTTCTTTCGTATATTTGGATTGGTTGATGAAGATCCCATCTTCACATTGCTTGACTTGCAGTCCAAGGAAGAACTTGAGTTCACCCATCATGCTCATTTCAAATTCCCTAGTCATACAAGAAGCAAATTCTTCGCACAAGGCTTCATTAGTAGCTCCAAATATTAAGTCATCCACATAAAATTTGTACAATCAAAATGTTATGCTTATCCTTTTTAACAAAAAGAGTTGTGTCTACTTTTTCCTTTTGAAAAACCATTTTCAAGCAAATATGCACTAAGTTTATCATACCAAGCTCTAGGTGCTTGTTTCAATCCATATAAAGCTTTGGTAAGTTTGAAAACATGATCAGGAAATTTGTAGTTTTCAAAACAAGGAGGTTGTTCTACATAAACTTCTTCGTTTATAAGTCCGTTTAGAAATGCACTTTTGACATCCATTTGAAAAAGCTTAAAATTCATATGACATGTAAAAGCAAGTAATATTCTAATAGCTTCTAATCTGGCTACGGGGGCAAAGGTTTCATCATAGTCAATACCTTCTTCTTGATTATAACCTTTGGCTACCAATCTTGCTTTATTTCTAATGATGTGACCATTTTCATCAAGCTTATTCCTATAGACCCATTTGCATCCTATTATAGAATGATTTATAGGTCTAGGAGTAAGTTGCCAAACATTATTTCTTTCAAATTGATTAAGTTCATCTTGCATTGCAGTTATCCAATTTTCATCATTTAAGGCTTCCTCAACAGTTTTTTGTTCGATTTGAGAAACAAAAGCAAAATTAACATCAACATGATTAATTTTAGATCTAGTAATTACTCCCTTAGATGTTTCTCCAATGATGAGTTCCTTAGGATGATCTTTCTTGTATTGCCAATCCTTAGGTAGATCTTGAGTCTTTTCTTCAAGTTGATTGATCTTTGGAGCATCAATAGATTCAAGAGGTTCAAGGGTACCTGCAGGGTCATTGAAAGTAATACCTTTCTTTTGATCAAGTTTAGATGATTCATCAAATACAACATGCATTGATTCTTCTATAACTAGAGTTTTCATGTTAAATACTCTATATGCTTTGCTATATGATGAATATCCTAAGAATATGCCTTCATCTGATTTAGATGAAAATTTTCCAAGATTATCCTTGGTATTCAATATGAAGCATTTGCATCCAAATACTCTAAAATATCCAATTCTGGGTATTCTTCCATTCCATAGCTCATAAGAAGTTTTATTAGTTAAATGCCTTTTGTAAACACGATTTGCAATGTAACAAGCTATATTAACGGCTTCCGCCCAAAAATAAAATGGTAAATCATATTCATTGAGCATTGTCCTAGCCATTTCGATTAGAGTTGTAACACCTCTATACCCTGTATACGTACCAAGCATGCTTAAACGATCGTAATATACGTATACTGAATATAGAAAATGCTATTGTTTAAAAAGACACAACAAATATCTTTGTAAATAAGTGAAACCAATCTCAAACAAATAAAAGAAATCCAAAAGACACTATATATAAAATGTTTAATAATTCACAGCGGAACTTATTACAAATATGTTATAAAATCAAAGTTTACAAAACATAGAATATATACATGATTGGCAGCTCTTCTCTGATCTTTAAGTCCCAAAATGAACTCTTCAATGTCTACTCTCACTCGGTCTCGAAGAACTCTCAGGTTCAACTCTGTCACCTGCGCGATTAAACACTATCGCGCTAAGCCATCGGCTTAGTAGTACAAAATATACCAACACTATACTTTAAGGCAATGCAATGTTACACATCTAAATTATAAAGTTAACATCATAGGTAAAAAGCTAACATCACACCTTTATATTTCATAAACCATACACATAAAAGCACATCACATTATCACATCACACTACATTCAATGTCATAACAATATTCATATTACATCTTCATAGTTCCAATGATTTTACCATTCAAGAATCACATTATATACAAAGACAAGCATGGGCCCAAAACACTCTAATATGCCATTCAATTTTCAGAGTTAGTGCTTTGGTTTTATTATCACATTTGTCATTATCATAAACCCAACTAGGCTTCAAGGATTTAGGTTCAACCAAGCTTCAAGGGGAACAAAGCATACTAAGTATCAACCCAACTTGGCTTCAAGAACTAACCCAACCTAGCTTCAAGGGTTGTAACATCTCAATTAGGCTTCAAGGATCAAATCCAACCTAACTTCAAGAGAATGTTACCAATAGGCATGCCACCAATAACAAAACTCTGAAAATGAATAACACATTAGACACACAATTCATTTATTATTTCATTCTCAAATCTCATCATCAATTAGGCAAACATGCCTTATGTTCTTTCAATGGAATCATCATAGCCAATTACAATGGCTTTACATCACATTTGAGTTATCATAACCAATCACAATGGCCTCATATCATTTCATATAGCATCTTATCATTCACAAGATTCACAATGCATATAACATAACATTGTTCATATAGTATCATATGCATAATCAAATGTATGTTCAATCTCATCAATGCAAGAAGAACAAAAACCAAACACAGTAACCAACACACTCAAGGGACACGGCCAAGCTTGTGGTTGTATCTCTCAACCAAAAGCAACAGAATCAAACATGGGCAAGGGACACGGCCGTGTCCTCTCCAAAAATCATCCAACACGGCCAAATTTCCATAGACTTGGCCGTGTCTCTCAAAAATCCTTTAGTTTTGGCTGTGTCTCTTCTTAGGTTTGGCCGTGTCTCTTATGAACAAAAACCCTAACCATAACCAACACTCTTTTGATTGAAATTAAACACATTATGCACAACATAAACTCATTCAAATGAATGTAATCAAAGTCATTAACACTTATTTTGCATGTTTAACACAATATCCACATTAACCATACATATAATCATTTACCACTTCAAAACCCTAAAACAAATTTCACTCTTGATCTTTCACCATCAACCTCCACTTAACTCACCATCTTCAAAACAAAACCAACACCAATTCAATTTCTTTTAACTTACAATCAATTTCAACACTTGTAAACACATCTCAAACACACCAAATCATAATATCAACAAACTATAACTCATCTTATACACAACTTCAAAATAACAAAAAGAAACAAGAGAGTACTTACCTAAATTGAAGAAATTTCACAAATCTCCAACTTAAACCTTTGATTCTTCCTTCAAATTGAATTTGAATTAAACAAATCTCACTCTTGCTCCCTTCCTTTGAAATGGCCGGCCAACATATGGGAAAGAGAAGAAGAAATGAAGAAAAATCAAATTATCATCTCTTTAAATCTCCACCATGCATTCCAAAAAGGAAAATTACTTAAATGCCCTTTTCTATTTGTTCACATATCCTTTAAAACTCTTGCCCTCTTTAGTAATTTCACATATCCCAAATTAAAATATCTTCTTCCCTTGACTCTCCATTTGACCAACATATATGTTATATATATTAACATATATACAACATATACATTCCATTAACACAATCATTTCCTTTGCAAAAACATATGTACATTAAATTCAAATCAAACAACAATTGTATTAAAACTTCTAGGGCATACATTGGGATATTACAATTCTCCCCCTCTAAAAAGAAATTTCATCCTCGAAATTACCTGATATCAAGTCTGGAATAGTTGAGGATATTGATCTCGCATTGATTGCTCATTCTCCCAAGTTGCCTCTTCTCTTCCATGATCCTTCCATAGAACCTTCACCAATGGCACTTTCTTATTTCTCAACTCTTTTACATCACATGCTAAGATAGCAATTGGTTCTTCTTCATATGTCAAATCTGGACTCACTTCGATAGATTCAATTGGCAACACATGAGATGGATCCGACCTGTATCTCCTCAACATAGAAACATGGAATACATTATGGATCCTATCTAACTCAGGTGGTAAAGCAAGCCGATAAGCAACTGGCCTAACTCTTTCCAAAACTTCATACGGTCCAATGAAATGAGGACTCAATTTCCCTTTCCGACCAAACCTCAATATCTTTTTCCAAGGAGACACCTTCAAAAATACCTTATCTCCCACATTATACTCAATGTCTCTCCTCTTCAAATCTGAATAAGATTTCTGTCGGTCTGAAGCTGTTTTCAACCTATCTCGAATCATTTTCACTTTCTCTTCAGTTTCTTTAACCAAATCAGGACCAATTATCTTACCTTCTCCAAGCTCATTCCAACATAGAGGTGTCCTACACCGTCTACCATACAATGCCTCAAATGGGGCCATACCAATGCTGGATTGATGACTGTTATTGTAAACAAATTCAACAAGTGGTAAGAATTTATCCCAACCTCCAGAGAAATCAATGACACAGCTTCTCAACATATCCTCGATAATCTGTATCACTCTCTCTGACTGCCCACCTGTCTGCGGATGGAAAGTAGTACTGAAGTGTAATCGAGAACCCAAAGCACCATGTAAACTCTTCCAAAACCTTGAAGTAAACCGGGGATCTCGATCAAACACTATAGAAATTGGGACACCATGCAACTTCACAATTTCATGAATATATAGCTCAGCTAACCTCTCCAAAGAGTAATCCATCCGAACCGGAAGGAAATGAGCTGTTTTAGTCAACCTGTCAACAATCACCCAAATAGCATAATGCTTCCTTTGTGTCAATGGTAAACCAGATACAAAATCCATGGTTACTCTATCCCATTTCCACTCAGGTGCTGATAACGGTTGAAGTAACCCTGTTGGAACTTGATGCTCAGCTTTTACCCTCTGACATGTGAGACATTTAGACACAAAATCTGCAATGTCTCTCTTCAGACCAGACCACCAGTAAAACTGTTTCAAATCATGATACATCTTTGTACTGCCTGGATGCATAGCAAGTACTGACTGATGTGCTTCGTCTAAAATGATCTTTCTCAAATTAGTATCATCAGGTACACACAATCTGTTCTTAAACCAAAGATTTCCATCACTTCTCATAATGAAATCTCGACTCTTTCCATTCTGACAATCTGAAACAATCTTCTGAATTTTATCATCAGCCATTTGAGCCTTTTTAATCTGATCCAACACTACTGGTTTCAATTGCAATTGTGCCAACAATGCACCATCATCACAAGATACAAAACTGGCATGCAACGCTCTCAACTCAACAAGCAACGAGAGCAAATAAACAGTCAAACCTGCTAAAGACTTCCGACTCAAAGCGTCAGCAACAACATTTGCCTTACCAGGATGATAATCAATCAAACAGTCGTAGTCTTTAATCAATTCCAACCATCTCCTCTGTCGAAGATTAAGCTCTTTTTGGACACCCAAATATTTTAAACTTTTATGATCAGTATAAATAAAACACTTCTCCCCATATAGATAATGTCGCCAAATCTTCAATGCAAACACAATGGCTGCCAACTCTAAATCATGAGTCGGATAATTGAGTTCATGCGATTTCAACTGTCGAGAAGCATAAGCTATCACTTTACCTTCTTGCATCAGAACACAACCCAAACCACTATGTGAAGCATCACTGTAAATCACATATGGTTTATCTTCCATAGGTAAAGTAAGAACAGGCGCTTGAGTCAACATTTCTCTCAACTGTTCAAAACTAGCCTGACACTGATCTGTCCACACAAATCTAACTCCCTTTCGAAGCAATATGGTAAGTGGAGTAGCTATCAAAGAAAATCCTTTCACAAACCGTCTGTAATAGCATGCCAAACCCAGAAAACTTCTAACTTCAGTCACAGACTTTGGTGGACTCCAATTCAAAATAGCTTCAACTTTACTCGGATCAACTCTAATACACTCTGCTAAAACTATATGACCGAGAAAAGTAACTTGGTTAAGCCAAAACTCACATTTTGACAGTTTAGCGAATAATTGCTTCTCTCTCAAAATCTGCAGCACAATCCGCAAATGCTTATCATGCTCCTCCTTATTATGCAAATACGCTAGAATGTCATCAATAAAGACCACCACAAACTGATCCAAATAGGGCCTAAACACCCTATTCATCAAATCCATAAAAACTGCAGGTGCATTCGTCAAACCGAAAGGCATAACTAAAAACTCATAATGCCCATACCTGGTCCGAAAAGCAGTCTTAGGAACATCTTCAGCTCTGACTCTCAATTGGCGATACCCTGATCTCAAATCAATTTTGGAAAATACTGCTGCACCCTTCAATTGATCAAAGAGATCATCAATTCTAGGCAAAGGATATTTATTTTTAATAGTCACCTTGTTCAACTGCCTATAATCGATACACAATCTCATAGTACCATCCTTCTTCTTTACAAACAGAACAGGAGCTCCCCACGGTGAAACACTAGGGCGAACAAACCCTTTACCTAGCAACTCCTGTAACTGCACCTTCAGTTCTCTCAGTTCAGCAGGTGCCATTCTATAAGGAGTAATAGAGATAGGAGTGGTACCAGGCAATAATTCAATACCAAACTCCACCTCTCTCTCAGGAGGCAATCCTGGCAACTCCTCTGGAAACTCTGCAATTGTGGGTATACTATCAAGTTGAAAACCCTTTACTCTCGTATCTACAACATAAGCAAGGTAAGCATCACACCCTTTTCTAATCAATCTTCTAGCTGCAACAGCTGAAACAAACAAGGATGCTAGCTGTCCCTGCTCACTAGATACTAACACCTCTCTACCATCGCTGGTTCTCAAGGTAACAACTTTCTTTTGGCAGTCAACCACAGCTCTATGTCTAGATAACCAGTCCATGCCTAGGATCACATCATATTCCTTAAAAGGCATCTTAATCAAATCTCCAAGAAACTCCTCACCTTGCACCATCACTGCACTATCTCGGTGCACTTTGCTAACAATCACTGTAACACCCCGATACCCTATATAAGTACTGTACATATACCTTGTATACATACAGTAAGTATATAAAGTATAAGGATGTCACTTTTTGTTACCTTTTAAAAACCTGTAACAAAGTTTAAACCATAATACATTAATTTACATAATATCTATAAAATCATTGTCTTTATCAAAACTTCATTTATACATATACATATCCTTTTGTCAAAAATATATATCAAAATTAAAAGTTATACATGTATGCATTACCCTCTAGTTGGTCTCGACAAACCTTTATTCTTCTCGTGGCATAACGAAACACTTGTATCTTCCACCAAGCTACCTGCGCGATTATACATCCGCGCTAAGCCCGAAAGCTTAGTAGTACAAATATAAAATATAAACATACATTATAGATATGCTAATAGATAATAATATATCAATTCAATGTACAATTAGTTCTTATTATGTTTTTCCTTCTTGATTGCACCTTTCATACATATTGACAAATTTAATATATTATATACATTTAAACAAAACATTACCATCAACCACAATCCATTACTAATACTCATTTTCAATATATCAATATACATATATTATATATCATACCAATCAAGAGTCACATTTCCAAAGAAGACAATTCATCATTACCACTCACAATCAATACACACACCACATATCATACTTCAAAACATTAGTTTGTTCACAATTCACTAATCATAAATCATATTTCCCACAAAGGCAATTATTACCATCAACCATCATCCATCATCCATCACTAATATCCACAATTCATATATCTCATTTACAACAAATGACAGACTCGGGCCCAAAAGACACTAATATGCTATTCGACTTTCAGAGTTAATGCTTTGGTTTAATTATCACATTCATCAATATCCCAACTAGGCTTCAAGGATTAAGTTCAACCAAGCTTCAAGGGGAACAAAGCATGCTAAGTATCAACCCAACTTGGCTTCAAGAACTAATCCAACCTAGCTTCAAGGGTTGTAACATCTCAATTAGGCTTCAAGGACTAGACCCAACCAAGCTTAAAGGGGAGTAAAACATGTTAAACTTCAACCCAACTTGGCTTCAAGGATCAAGCCCAACCTAACTTCAAGAGATTGTTACCATTAGGCATGCCACCAACAACAAAACTCTGAAAATGAATAACACATTAGATACACAATTCATTGATTATTTCATCATCAATATCATTTTCAATTCTCATCATTATTTAGGCAAACATGCCTCATTTATCACAATTGATTCATCATCTAGGCAAACATGCCTCATTTATCACAGTTGTATCATCATAGCCCATCACAATGGCTTTATATTCCATTTAAGTTATCATTGCCAATAACAATGGCTTCATATCACAATATATCTCAAATCACATTTCATGTTTCATCATTGATATATGCAACATTAATTATATTGCTAAACAAACATGTCATTAATCAATCATACCATATAGGCATACTTCAATCATGTCACTCAATCATACATAATCCATTTCATTACACATGTATCTTAAATTCATTGTCATATAATCCATGTGTCTATTTATTTCATTTTGACCATCATTATCAATCATGATAACATCACATTTCATCATTTCTCAAACACATTAACACCATTCATTATCCAAACATTTATCATAACAAATTGCATTGCACGTACCTTTCTTTTTGGATGATCATTATAGCTTTCACACTATACCAATGACAACATTAGTAACATTGAATTAATCAATATAATAATCTACTTAACACATTTATACTAAGGGTGTTAAGTCTCAAATCATATAAAAGATTACATCTATGTAAGTTTGTACTTACCTCAAGAACTACTCCCATCACCTATACCTTTCCTTTCCCAAGAATTCCTCACATTATGTTAATGTAACACAATTTCTTCAAAACTTGAATATCTTGTCAATTCTTCAATCTCTACCTTCAATTCTCTTAAAACCCCAAGATTTTGATGAAGATCATCACCTCTCTTTAACTCTCTCTCTCTCTCTCTCGTGCAAGAACCAAGAGGAGAAGAAAAAGAAGAAAGACAAATCTCTTTTCTCCTCTCACGATAGCCACACAAATATAATAATAACAATAATAATAATAATAATAATAATAATAATAATAATAATAATTTCCAAGAGAAAATTACTTCAATACCCTTTAACCATTTATTCTAACTCTCTTATTACTCAAATGCCCATTTAAGTACTTTCACACTCAATAAGATAAATATCTTTTCCCCTTGACTCTCCATTTGACCAACTTATATGTTTTATATACTAACATATATACAATATATACATTCCAATTACACAATCATTTTCTTTGCACAACATATATATACCATTAATTCAAATCACACAACAATTGTATTAAAACTCCTAGGCATATATTGGGATATTACAATTCTCTCCCCCTTAAATAATTTCGTCCGCAAAATTATTAATACCATAAAAATCCACTTTTAAGAAATTACTATCTTAACTTCCATATGAAGTTAATTATATGCTTAAGTTATTATTTCATCAAATCATATAACTTCAACTCTCCCTTTTTGAATCAACCATCTTCTTAAAATTCCATAGTTCATCATTCTATATGTCTATACATCTTATTACTTTCTTAATCAAACATTCAAAAGATCTCATTACATTCCCTATTAATATCTTTATACAAGAATCAGATCATCATATAACACAATAATACTTTGTCAAATCTTTATATTTAATAAATATATTGTTTCTTCATCTCTTTAATATTACTTTTATAGCTTTAACCTTAGAACCCATTGGTTTATATCTGAGCATTAACTATCTTGTCATTACTATCACTGTCTAAAAAGACATTTATCACACCCCAATGGATAACAAATTCTTTATTTTTCACAAATGGGATTACTTCTTTAGCATGCTTTTCACTTAACTTACATAATAATATATTATCTTTCAATATATTTCATACATACTTAACCGTTTCCCTTTTTATCATGATTAACAACCACTATACTCTATTCATTCATGTCCAAACACACTTTAAAATTTTACCTCATATACATTATCATGTAAATACTTATTTTCTTAATACAACTATACACGTTAAATTTCAATAATGATTCATAATCCTAGCCAAATCCAGATCAATTGATTTATCTGTCACAATATACCCACGTTCCAATTTTGTTCAATTCCAACCAACGATTAAGTAATCTAACTTATCATGAAATTTCACAATTTTCATATAAGTATAAAAATAACTTAAGTCCATAGGAACAAACTTATATTCAATTTCTAATCTCTTTCAATCCATTTTCAGTCAAATCATCATGATAACAAATCACTTCCAATTATCTTTAAATATACACATAGTTTACTTTCTATTATCTTAGTAATAATTTCCACCAATTCTCATAAAAATGTTATATCATGCTTAATATCCATAATTCATTCACTCAACCCTTGAGCTCATTCCCTTAAACCTCAAGTTACATATCATAAGCATATTCAGTACAACTTTCATTCATATCTTAGAATTTCTCCCTTTTTAATATCTCTTCACGTTTCAAATCATTGTTATACTTATTTCAATTACCTTTTTATCATATTATTCATATCTCACCACATTTCCATAATTTCCCTTTTTCTTTCTTTATCTTCACCATTATAACCAAATTCTTAACATAAAAATAATAATAAGGTACAACCTTATCCATCATAGCTTTTAACTATACTTTTCAAACAAAATTGTCAACCTCACCAAATCCGTATTACAATCATTATATCTAAGATTCAAATCCATAGATAACAAATTAACCGATCCAATATACTGAATAAAACACATGGCTTTAAGAGATTAATATTCAAGCCTAGGACTTCCAAATCAATACTGTTCTTTTATAATTCTATTCTCAATCTTTACAAATACAAGGCTAAGGTATATTTTAAGAATTATATAGTCCTTTACATTTCTACTATATCAGAAATTAACACATTCCAATTTCATTTCAAACCAATTTGCACTCGAGTAAAAGATCTTTATCAACTTAATTCATGCTTCAACAATATTACTATACACATATTCAATTATATGCAGTTCTTATACAATTTCTATTCGTCACTTCATTTCTAATCCATTACAATCTCTTATAATATATATATGCACATAGAACTTTTCATATGTGAATACTTTGGAACTCTAAATATCACATAATCATCAAGTTCAATGCTCACTATAACAATTTCCACTGTTCAATATTATTTAAGTCTATGTCATTCTCACTTCCATCACATAATTCATTTAGCTTAACACAATTCAAGACCTAATCTCTCTTAGGTCTAATACTACATACAATATTGTTTCTATAACATTAATTTTATAATTATACCACATACATATTCATAAATCACCTTTATAATGTGATTCACACATTTGTTGATATATATAATTTCATTCACAGTGAAAACTCAATTCACATATCACATACATATGTACACTTAATTAAATACTCTTATTTATCATACATTCAATACAAATTTTCCTTTATAACTGTAACAACCGTCCCAGTCCACCTGCTAAACCATTCCTATCCGGAGAAACCATCAGGGCCTCTGAGCTGGGTTACTACAGTACCAAACTGCCCTCACGGCCTTCCAACAGGATTCACTTATTCGAATTACACCCAAGACACATGAGTGCAAGTCGCCACTCTGGATCGAATACCTAACCTCCCCCTTAAGAGAGTCAGCGAGAATCATCTAGTACCATCTCTTCCAATATGATGCAAAGTATTTATTCATACAATACACATATATATATACTGACTATAATAGCACTTTACATCCATCTTAACCACATTCTCAATGTAACATCTCTTTCACTTTCATCTTCATCTTTAAAAGCATTTAATATATTTCCATCTCCATTTTTACCCTTTTATACTCCAAGATAAATTCTTATACTATCAATCACCTTACTCAATTCATAATACTTTCATATGCCATATTAGTCATTTCACCTAGCTCATGTATTGAATATACATTAAACCATCAATATCCCAATAATCTTTATCAAATTCCACTAAAACTTTAACTTCCCAATTTACTACTTCGTTTAAGCTTCAATTTGCCAAACTCATCTTTTCTAACATCACTTTAAAAACATCTTACAAATATATATCACAAAGCAATATTAAAACATATAATTTCCACAATCATAAAGCTCACTTTTAAAAAAAAAATCTCAAATATCACATATTATCACCATTATCATGAGCTTTCACAATATCCAAGCATCTCACATTTCTAACATTGAATTTACTATGCTCGCATTAAAATAACAATATCAACTTATTTTCTTACTTAACCAATATCATCTCTTTTTCCTTTAAACAAAACCTTAACTTTATATATATATATATATATCCCAACTTTAAATAGTCACACTTTGTCTATAATAACCAACTCATTCAATATTCCACCATTCTTTCCTCATTTTAGTAACATACCTTTCAATAATAACAATCCAGCAATATTTTCTCTGTCTAATAACCCCAACATAAACTTTATTATAAAGAGGTTCAAAGTGTAGAAGAAAGAGTACATACTCTTATCTTAATTTTGATTTTATCTCAGGTTCAACTTTATTCTCCTTTTCATTTCTTTATACTTCAACACATCTAACAACTCACTTTACTTTGTATAAATTTCCATATACATATTCAATCATAACATCTAGACATGCTTCAATCATATCATTTCCAACATTACTGAATAGCATAAATTTCACATTTCTTTATGTTCAATTCACATTATGTCCCACATAATATTGTTCATAAACATCAACATTACATTCCATGTTGCACACAACATGACATTTTAATATGCATTATCAATATACATATATCACATTACATTTCACAATTCGTTTCTCATAATCAATTAGGCACTATGCCTCAATTATAATTTATTTCCAACATCATTACCAACCATCATGGTTTCTCATCACATCAAAATAGTATACACATATATCATCAATTATAGTGAACATTTCATATAACACAAATATTCTACAATTCATATAATGCCACATCCGAGACCAACCTAGGTGTCAATGCATATGCACGTATTACAAATTTCATTTCAAAACTTTTCCTTTTTACTTCTATTTAAACTTTTCAAAACCCTTTTTAGTTTCACTTAGGCCGAGAATCTCGAACCTAAGCTCTGATACCAAAATAATTGTAACACCCCGATACCCTATATAAGTACTGTACATATACCTTGTATACATACAGTAAGTATATAAAGTATAAGGATGTCACTTTTTGTTACCTTTTAAAAACCTATAACAAAGTTTAAACCATAATACATTAATTTACATAATATCTATAAAATCATTGTCTTTATCAAAACTTCATTTATACATATACATATCCTTTTGTCAAAAATATATATCAAAATTAAAAGTTATACATGTATGCATTACCCTCTAGTTGGTCTCGACAAACCTTTATTCTTCTCGTGGCATAACGAAACACTTGTATCTTCCACCAAGCTACCTGCGCGATTATACATCCGCGCTAAGCCCGAAAGCTTAGTAGTACAAATATAAAATATAAACATACATTATAGATATGCTAATAGATAATAATATATCAATTCAATGTACAATTAGTTCTTATTATGTTTTTCCTTCTTGATTGCACCTTTCATACATATTGACAAATTTAATATATTATATACATTTAAACAAAACATTACCATCAACCACAATCCATTACTAATACTCATTTTCAATATATCAATATACATACATTATATATCATACCAATCAAGAGTCACATTTCCAAAGAAGACAATTCATCATTACCACTCACAATCAATACACACACCACATATCATACTTCAAAACATTAGTTTGTTCACAATTCACTAATCATAAATCATATTTCCCACAAAGGCAATTATTACCATCAACCATCATCCATCATCCATCACTAATATCCACAATTCATATATCTCATTTACAACAAATGACAGACTCGGGCCCAAAAGACACTAATATGCTATTCGACTTTCAGAGTTAATGCTTTGGTTTAATTATCACATTCATCAATATCCCAACTAGGCTTCAAGGATTAAGTTCAACCAAGCTTCAAGGGGAACAAAGCATGCTAAGTATCAACCCAACTTGGCTTCAAGAACTAATCCAACCTAGCTTCAAGGGTTGTAACATCTCAATTAGGCTTCAAGGACTAGACCCAACCAAGCTTAAAGGGGAGTAAAACATGTTAAACTTCAACCCAACTTGGCTTCAAGGATCAAGCCCAACCTAACTTCAAGAGATTGTTACCATTAGGCATGCCACCAACAACAAAACTCTGAAAATGAATAACACATTAGATACACAATTCATTGATTATTTCATCATCAATATCATTTTCAATTCTCATCATTATTTAGGCAAACATGCCTCATTTATCACAATTGATTCATCATCTAGGCAAACATGCCTCATTTATCACAGTTGTATCATCATAGCCCATCATAATGGCTTTATATTCCATTTAAGTTATCATTGCCAATAACAATGGCTTCATATCACAATATATCTCAAATCACATTTCATGTTTCATCATTGATATATGCAACATTAATTATATTGCTAAACAAACATGTCATTAATCAATCATACCATATAGGCATACTTCAATCATGTCACTCAATCATACATAATCCATTTCATTACACATGTATCTTAAATTCATTGTCATATAATCCATGTGTCTGTTTATTTCATTTTGACCATCATTATCAATCATGATAACATCACATTTCATCATTTCTCAAACACATTAACACCATTCATTATCCAAACATTTATCATAACAAATTGCATTGCACGTACCTTTCTTTTTGGATGATCATTATAGCTTTCACACTATACCAATGACAACATTAGTAACATTGAATTAATCAATATAATAATCTACTTAACACATTTATACTAAGGGTGTTAAGTCTCAAATCATATAAAAGATTACATCTATGTAAGTTTGTACTTACCTCAAGAACTACTCCCATCACCTATACCTTTCCTTTCCCAAGAATTCCTCACATTATGTTAATGTAACACAATTTCTTCAAAACTTGAATATCTTGTCAATTCTTCAATCTCTACCTTCAATTCTCTTAAAACCCCAAGATTTTGATGAAGATCATCACCTCTCTTTAACTCTCTCTCTCTCTCTCGTGCAAGAACCAAGAGGAGAAGAAAAAGAAGAAAGACAAATCTCTTTTCTCCTCTCACGATAGCCACACAAATATAATAATAATAACAATAATAATAATAATAATAATAATAATAATTTCCAAGAGAAAATTACTTCAATACCCTTTAACCATTTATTCTAACTCTCTTATTACTCAAATGCCCATTTAAGTACTTTCACACTCAATAAGATAAATATCTTTTCCCCTTGACTCTCCATTTGACCAACTTATATGTTTTATATACTAACATATATACAATATATACATTCCAATTACACAATCATTTTCTTTGCACAACATATATATACCATTAATTCAAATCACACAACAATTGTATTAAAACTCCTAGGCATATATTGGGATATTACAATCACACTATGCCCTAACGGATTTGTCACCAATACATCAAATCCTAGGGATTCAACATGCACGTCAGACACAGGCAAAACAGATGCACTAATATATGAATGTGTGGATCCGGGATCAATCAAAGCAAGTACTGAAATACCAAATAAAGAAAAAGTACCAGCTATGACTGCCGGAGCATCTGGTTGCCTCTGCATCACATAAATCCTCTGAGAAGATCCAGCCTCCTCTGGTCTACTCTCCCTGGATGTAGAACCTCCTCTAGAACTGAACCCAGATCTGCCTCCTCTATCGAAACCTCTGCCTCCTCGACCTCCCCTCACCCTAGGTCGAGAAGCTGCAGTATCAACTGACATCGGGAGATCCACATCTGAAACATACCCCTGCTACACCCATCTTCCAACAAGTACCACCATGTGGCCTACCACAATGAATGCATCTGGGTAAGGTGGATCTCTGCATCACTGGGGTCGGAGCACTCGCCACTGAAACTGTAGGTCTAGATCTCTGCCTCTGAAACTGTACTGACCTACCCGCTGGCCTCTGACTCCTACTAACCCGAGGGACAAAACTTCCTTTACCTCTTTTCACAGACGAAGACCCTGCCTCAAACTGGGGCCTTCTAACCCTGATCTCTTCCTCTGAAGCAGCTACAATAACCTGAGCTCTCTCCACACTTCTAGCTGCTGCAACCAGCTGGGAAAAATCACGATATCTAGATCCAGCCACCAAACACATGATAGAGGGCCTCAATCCCTCCTCAAATCTCCGGCATCTATCTATCTCATCAGATATAATACCCCCAGCATATTGACTCAACCGGATAAACTCTAGTTCATATTCTGTCACAGTCCGGTTGTCTTGTTTCAAGCTTAGAAACTCCATTTTCCTCACATCTTTGTACTCCCTAGGAGTATACTTCAATTCAAACTCTCTTAGAAAATCAGCATAGGACAATGTTGGTGGATCATCCATAGCATGGGGCACTGTCTTCCACCAGTCATATGCGTCCTTTTGCAACAATGATCTTGCATAATCAATCTTTTCCTCTAGAGTGGCTTGCAACTGAACAAATATTCTCTGTACTTTATCTAGCCACTGCTCAGCTATAGCTGGATCAATAGTACCCAAAAAGTCTTCTGCTCCATACTTCCTTAATTTATCATACTGTCTCACTGAAACCAAAGGCTGTGGGGGTGGGGGTGGTGGTTGTACTGGTGTTTGCCTCAACAAATCAATCACATGCCTAAACCAACCTGGCGGAACCTCCTCACCAGCTGGTCTCCCCGACATAGAAGTAGGTACCTCTCCAGCACTATCCACTCTAGCTCCCTCTCTAATCTCATCAGGAGCTATACTCTCAGCACTACCCTCGACTGACTGACGTGAGTGAGAATCCATCACAACCTATATCTGCAAACACAGCAGAATACCTCTCATTAAAGATCAGAGACTGCCAATGCCAAACATGTATGTTATTCAAAAATCCACGTTTTAAAATCAAAACACTCTTGTTCTTACACTTAACCTAGGTTGAGAATCTCAAACCTAGGCTCTGATAACAAAACAATTGTAACACCTCTATACCCTGTATACTTACCAAGCATGCTTAAACGATCGTAATATACGTATACTGAATATAGAAAATGCTACGGTTTAAAAAGACAAAACAAATATCTTTGTAAATAAGTGAAACCAATCTCAAACAAATAAAAGAAATCCAAAAGACACTATATATAAAATGTTTAATAATTCACAGCGGAAGTTATTACAAATATGTTATAAATCAAAGTTTACAAAACATAGAATATATACATGATTGGCAGCTCTTCTCTGATCTTTAAGTCCCAAAATGAACTCTTCAATGTCTACTCTCACTCGGTCTCGAAGAACTCTCAGGTTCAACTCTGTCACCTGCGCGATTAAACACTATCGCGCTAAGCCATCGGCTTAGTAGTATAAGATATACCAACACTATACTTTAAGGCAATGCAATGTTACACATCTAAATTATAAAGTTAACATCATAGGTGAAAAGCTAACATCACACCTTTATATTTCATAAACCATACACATAAAAGCACATCACATTATCACATCACACTACATTCAATGTCATAACAATATTCATATTACATCTTTATAGTTCCAATGATTTTACCATTCAAGAATCACATTATATACAAAGACAAGCATGGCCCAAAACACTCTAATATGCCATTCAATTTTCAGAGTTAGTGCTTTGGTTTTATTATCACATTTATCATTATCATAAACCCCAACTAGGCTTCAAGGATTTAGGTTCAACCAAGCTTCAAGGGGAACAAAGCATGCTAAGTATCAACCCAACTTGGCTTCAAGAACCAACCCAACCTAGCTTCAAGGGTTGTAACATCTCAATTAGGCTTCAAGGATCAAATCCAACCTAACTTCAAGAGAATGTTACCAATAGGCATGCCACCAATAACAAAACTCTGAAAATGAATAACACATTAGACACACAATTCATTTATTATTTCATTCTCAAATCTCATCATCAATTAGGCAAACATGCCTTATGTTCTTTCAATGGAATCATCATAGCCAATTACAATGGCTTCACATCACATTTGAGTTATCATAACCAATCACAATGGCCTCATATAATTTCATATAGCATCTTATCATTCACAAGATTCACAATGCGTATAACATAACATTGTTCATATAGTATCATATGCATAATCAAATGTATGTTCAATCTCATCAATGCAAGAAGAACAAAAACCAAACACAGTAACCAACACACTCAAGGGACACGGCCAAGCTTGTGGCCGTGTCTCTCAACCAAAAGCAACAAAATCAAACATGGGCAAGGGACACGGCCGTGTCCTCTCCAAAAATCATCCAACACGGCCAAATTTCCATAGACTTGGCCGTGTCTCTCAAAAATCCTTTAGTTTTGGCCGTGTCTCTTCTTAGGTTTGGCCGTGTCTCTTATGAACAAAAACCCTAACCATAACCAACACTCTTTTGATTGAAATTAAACACATTATGCACAACATAAACTCATTCAAATGAATTTAATCAAAGTCATTAACACTTATTTTGCATGTTTAACACAATATCCACATTAACCATACATATAATCATTTACCACTTCAAAACCCTAAAACCAACTTCACTCTTGATCTTTCACCATCAACCTCCACTTAACTCACCATCTTCAAAACAAAACCAACACCAATTCAATTTCTTTTAACTTACAATCAATTTCAACACTTGTAAACACATCTCAAACACACCAAATCATAATATCAACAAACTATAACTCATCTTATACACAACTTCAAAATAACAAAAAGAAACAAGAGAGTACTTACCTAAATTGAAGAAATTTCACAAATCTCCAACTTAACCCTTTGATTCTTCCTTCAAATTGAATTTGAATTAAACAAATCTCACCCTTGCTCCCTTCCTTTGAAATGGCCGGCCAACATATGGGAAAGAGAAGAAGAAATGAAGAAAAATCAAATTATCATCTCTTTAAATCTCCACCATGCATTCCAAAAAGGAAAATTACTTAAATGCCCTTTTCTATTTGTTCACATATCCTTTAAAACTCTTGCCCTCTTTAGTAATTTCACACATCCCAAATTAAAATATCTTCTTCCCTTGACTCTCCATTTGACCAACATATATGTTATATATATTAACATATATACAACATATACATTCCATTAACACAATCATTTCCTTTGCAAAAACATATGTACATTAAATTCAAATCAAACAACAATTGTATTAAATTATGTGAGTTCTAGGAGCAGAAAAATTATGTGAAATGCCAAGTTCATTGCAAAAGCCTTCAAAGTTTTCATTCTCAAATTCTTTGCCATGATCACTTCTAATAGATGTGATCACATATCCTTTTTCATTTTGAACTCTTTTTGCAAAAGTTTTGAAGTAATTAAAGGCTTCATTCTTTTGAGCTAAGAAATTAACCCATGTGAATCTAGAGTAGTCATCAATAAGAACAAATGCATATGATTTGCCTCCTAAGCTTGTAACTCTATTTGGTCCAAACAAATCCAAATGAATGAGCTCTAAAGGTCTAGAGGTGCTTATAACACTCTTTGTTTTAAATGAGCTTTTATGTTGCTTACCATGTTGGCAAGGTTCACAAATTCTGTCTTTATCATATTTTATCTTAGGTAAGCCATCAACTAAGTTTTCATTGCAGATATATTTCAATTGATCCATACCAGCATGTCCTAGTCTTCTATGCCATAACCATGCATCATTATTAGTGGACATTAGACATGTATGATTTGAATGTATGTTAACATTATAAGTGTTGTTTGTTCTAGTACCTTTAAATATTATAACATCATTTGAATTTGTGATTTTGCATTCCTTGGAATCAAAATTGACAAAGTATGCTTTATCACAAAGTTGACTAACACATAGCAAGTTATGTTTCAAACCATCAACAAGCCATACATCTTCTATTAAATCCTTACCAATAGAACCAATGGAGCCAACACCAAGAATTTTACCTTTAGCATTGTTTCCAAAAGTTACATTACCTCCATGTTTGTAGGTAATACTTGTAAAAAGCTTTGCATTTCCAGTCATATGCCTTGAGCATCCACTATCCACAAGCCATGTGCTTTCATTGATAGTAGATTTTAGGCATACCTGCAAGACAATTGTGATCATTTTCTTTTAGGTACCCACATGAAGTTGGGTCCTTGATGGTTAGCAGAAAAAGAGTCTTCTAACTTGAGATGAGCCTTTCTTATATAACAATAGAAGTTTTTGTGTCCGAATTTCATGCAATATGTGCATTGCCATGGCATTCTATACTTCTGCATTTTCCTTTTTGTATTTATCGTATTATGCATGCAGCTACAAGTATGTGATTTCTTTTGTGCAAGTTTAGTGAACAACAATGCATAATTATTTTTAGCTTTTTCTCCTAGCAAGCCGTAAGAAGTATTTTTGGTACTTTTAGACTTGGTGCAAGCATCTTTGATATGATCATCAGAAATTTCAATTGTAGATGCTTTTACAAATGTTGGTTTACTTGGTGCAATGTTGGTTGATCCATTGAATCCTAATCCATACTTTAAGGAAGGTGATCTTTGGTTATTAATTATTGTATTTAATGCTTCCTTTCCTTTATGAAATTTGGAAATTGATTCTTTTAGTTCTTTTAGCTCATGCTTCAATGTTTCATTTTCTTTAATCACCTTTTCCAAGTCATGTGAGTTTTTATTTAACTCTCCTATCGTATTCATCAAGTGTTCATTTGAGGTTTTCAATTCTAAGGTAGAGTTCTTTAAGCATATAAAATATTTTCTAACTTAGAGTTTTTCTCTTTATAAAGCATCATTTTAGAAAAATATTTTTCTATTTTAAAGTTCATGTGCTCAATCAAATCACTATCATCTATATCATTTGTATCATCATGTGCTACTAAATCAAAGGATTGAGTACTTACCTCATTGGAGTCATCTTCAATAGCCATGAGACAAAGATTTGCAATTCCTTCTTCTTCTTCTTCTTCACTTGAGGAAGAGTCATCCCATGTTGCTTTGAGAGACTTTTTCTTTTCTTTATCCCATTTCTTTTTGTTCTTTAATTTGAAGCAATCTGATTTAATGTGACCAGTTTTTCCACATTCATAGCATTTTACCTCATTTTTCTTTTCTTTATCTTTGAAGGAGAATTTTGGAGGTGTGCCTTTGTTTGCTTGTAATCTTTTCTTTCTTTTCCATTCATTGATTCTTTTTGAGAACATTGCCATTTCATCTTCATCATCAGTACCTTCATTGCTTGAGCTCTCAACTTCTTTAATTGCTTTGAGTGCAATTGGTTTTCTCTTTTCTTTCACACCTTGATCTTCTTCTTTCTCACTGTGTAGCTCAAATGTGAGTAACTTTCCAACTAGCTCGTCGGTTCTTAATGTGCTGAGATCATGAGCTTCTTCTATGGATGATACTTTGGATTCAAAGTTCTTTCTAGCTCTTAGGGCTCTCAAGATTTTACTGTTTACATCACCTTGATCATATACCTTGCCATACTTCTTTAGTTCATTAACAATAGCAAGCAAGCGATTGGTCATGTCGGTGACATTTTCATTTGGTTTCATCTTGAATAGCTCATACTCATGGACATGCATTTGTTTTTTGGTGAATCTCACTTGAGTTGTACCTTCATGGTAGTTTTCAAGTGTTTTCCAAATGCAATGTGCACAAGTTAAATGTTGAACTCTTCCACCTTCTTCTCTTGAAATGGAATTCATCAAGATGGAAGCAGCTCTATTGTTGCTAGTTGACCATTGAGCTTTGGGAAGTGGAACTTGAATAACATCAACTTCATAAGTGGGAGATTTCCACTCACTTTCCACGAAATCCCATAGTTCAATCCCTTGACTGTCTAGAAACAAATACATTTTGTGTTTCCAGTATGAATAGTCAGTTTCGTCAAAGTAGGGTCTAAGAATAGTGTTAAGATTTCCATGAGAGCTTGATGAAGAAGAAGTTGCCATAGTGGATCAAATTTCACAGTTAAGTTTAAGAAATTTCAGGCTTTGATACCAATTGTTATCCCAAGATGGCAACCAAGAGGGGGGGTGAATTGGTTTCCTCAAGAAATAATGACAATTAAAAAACTCAACAAAATAGAGGTGCGGAATTAAGAGGTCGTTGAGTAATGGAAGAAAGAAAGAACACACAAGATTTATAGTGGTTCGGATTTACTTCAATCCTACATCCACTTCCTTAACAACTTGTTAAGGTTCCACTAATCTTTGAAGTTTTTACAAGCTCACTTCCAACTTTAGTGTTTTCACAAGTTCACACCTAACTTCACAAGTGTTTTCTAAGGCTAACACTTAAGAACCTTTAAAGGAGTTTTTAAGGCTTACTCTCACAACCCAACAAGAGTTTTACAAGGCTTACTCTAACAACCCAAGTGTTTCCCAAGCTCACACTCAAACTTATACAATGGTGTTTTCAATGCTAACACCTAACATTCATTACAATTCAAAATGTAAGTTTAAGTAAAAGAAAAATTGTTGCTTGGCTATCAAATTCTGTTTTGCTTTTCACACTCTATTTGTTTTCTCATAGAAACATTGTATTTATAGCCAATGTGGTCTTACTAGCCGTTATTGATAGTGAGATTAAAGTCTTGGCAGCTTAGACCTTTTTTATTTAAACTGTCCGAGGAATTTCGCGGTCGTCCTTCATACAAGGATGGTCGCGCTCATATCTAACGCGGTCGTCCTTGGACAAGGAGCGGTCGCTGCATTTTAAAATTACTTTAAATACTTCAACGGTCGAAGTATAGTGCGTTGCAGCAGGAATCTTGCCCATGCTGTGATTGTCTGGACGGTCGTGCCTAGCCAAGGTGCGGTCGCCCTTTTTGAATGTTGAAGTGGATTTTTAACGGTCATTTCACGTGGCATTCTCTGACAGGACAGAAGAGATGTCCGCCAAAATTTGAATATCGCGGTCGCCCTAGGTAGTGTCTCGCGGTCGGATTGAGGTTCTCGCGTCGAACTTCTGGACGCACCTGAGGACGCGAACACTACTGTCTCTTTAAGCAAATTCTTCTTGAATTGGTGGAGCGGTCGCGAATCTATATGGGCGGTCACTACATCAGCAAGTGAGACCATGTCATTCACCGTTCTTGTCACCGTGAACCTTACTGTGATTAGAATTATTCGAGGCCTTTGAGTAGCGGTCGTCCAGAACTTGGGACGGTCGCTCTTCTTGAAGTGCGGTCGCGACTTAGGTCGGGCTTCTGACCGCGAAACCTACTGTGATAAGGTTTCATCTTTAAATTGCATGGTGCGGTCGTATGCATGTAGGGTGCGACCGCTAGAAGTGTTCTGTTCAGTCTTTTTGAAGCAACCTAATCCTACAACAAGATTCTTCAAACACATGTTAAATGGATCATTCAATTTGAGTTGTCAAGGATCAAAATTGAGATCTTTTGTCTAACAGTATATTCCAGGATATGCATAGGGACCCTCCGCTGCTCTGGACTGAGAAACCATTCATAAACTCTCTCCTCGAGAAACCAGCCACTAGACACTGGGCCAGCGATGAGTCGACAATAATATTGGAAAGATAGTGCAGCCCTCATCAAAGGAGACCAATTTGCTCACTCTTCTGGGTTCCACCAGGCCAAATTCACCTGCAAAATAACATAAGGTAAGTAAACTTTCACATAAAATTTAAAGTATACTAATGTTATTTTACCTGGTCCCAGGTTAAGCAGCTCAACACAAAGCGATGAGTATTCACATGGCGAGAGCCAGGAACGTCCACACGATCAGAGAACCAGAAATTTAATCTCGAATACCTGACCCTATCTCGGGAAATACTGGGTACCCTCACGAGGTTGTGCTCATATGCCCATACCTACAATAATAGTAAAGATCAAATTCATGCAAGAAAAGAGTGGAAATGACATTGGTGGAAGAAGAATACATCGACAACCGCCATCAAGCCGACAAAAGACTTCTTATTTCGGCAAAGTTTATCAAGACCATGGTAAAGACACGCGAGACCAGCTTCACCCCAGCCAGAAGATGGTACCATTCTGAAATAAGAAAGGGCACTCAACACCGACAAGTGGATGGAGGATTCAGTGCTGCCTAAGATGGTCGACCCAAGCAGATATAACAAAAATTCTCGAGCATACTGTTTGGTCGTGTCTCTGCCAACCCGTCCTTTGTAGTTCATCTATTAACTACAAATTGGCTCGATTTTTATCTTAAAAGGCCCTTTATATGATGGATCCATACCAATTAATCCCTGAATTTCTTCAAATGTTAAAATATCGTTGGTCAGAGGAACTGAAACACCATCATATCGACCGGACCAATTGTC
This sequence comes from Garcia nutans, assembly GCA_947685225.1. NCBI lineage: Eukaryota > Viridiplantae > Streptophyta > Magnoliopsida > Malpighiales > Euphorbiaceae > Garcia > Garcia nutans. The sequence goes on along the minus strand of CANTUV010000003.1, from coordinate 3,591,507 downwards.
ATCTATCCAATGGGCAAGTGAAAAGTGTGGGTTATGTCCAACCATCGCTCTGCAAGCGCCTGGACTACGCTCTGGTCTATCTGATATTCCTCGGATGGCAATTGTAAGATGAACTACTCAAAGCCGCAATCTCAAATAATCCATCTTACTCTAGAAGGCACTACATCGTACCATTGTCGGGCTTTGTAAATACACCCTCCAGCCCGAACAACGCAATGATCATGCTAACAAAGAGCCAGGTAAGGTAATACCAGGTAAGTACATATTATCCTATATGCTTAAATTAATATATTTTTCCTAAATTTTCTAAAAAAATTATTATACAAAATAAACAAACAAAATAATAATAAAGGCAAACACAATAATTAAAAAAACCAAAAATAAAAAATAATCATAAATAAAAAAATAATAAAGAATAAAGAATAATAATATCAAAATAAAAAAACAGAAAGACGAAAAATCAAGAGAAAAGAAAAGAAAAATAATTACCGTGCTCTTTTGGTTTGAACTTCGGTGAAGCAGCATTCCGGCTAGTATATCTATATTTTCATCTTCATGATGCCGAATAAACTCCAATAACTCGGTGTTAGAATGAGTCCCTGACCTTGAAGCATGCATTTTTTGAAAACTATGTACTAAATTTGAAAGAATTTGAGAGAATTATAGAAATTGAGAAACTTTGCTGTGAATCAAATGAAGGATTCATGGGTTTTTATAGAGAAACGGCAAGGAAAAAAACAAAATCCAAAAGTAAGTTTTACTATTCATGAATAGTAAAATTTACTATTCATGAATAGTAAATTACTATTGATGAATAGTTAAATTACTATTTCCAATAGTAAATACTATTTACGAAATAGTAAATAGTGCAAGAACAGTGACTACACAGTAAATAAATGATAAATTCAATTATTCAATTTAATTATTTAAATACTTGCGTATATATAAATATTTTCACACGCAAGGGGCAAGAAGAAGACATAAAAATTAGCCAAACTTTTGAAATAAAAATTATTATAAGCTCGGGTCCAGAACCCAAATTATCCTTAGGTCCATAACCTAAAATCTTTTCTAAGTACAGAACTTAGCTCGGATCCAGAACCCAAATTTTACTTAGGTCCAGAACCTAGAATCTCATTTAAGTCCAGAACTTAGCTCGGGTCTAGAACCCAAATTATCCTTAGGTCTAGAACCTAGAATCTTTCCTAAGTCCAGAACTTAGCTCGGGCCCGGAACCCAAATTTTTCTTAGGTCCAGAACCTAGAATCTCTTTTAAGTCCAGAACTTAGCTAGGGTCTAGAACCCAAACTTTTCTTAGGTCCAGAACCTAAAATTATCCTTAGGTCTAGAACCTAGAATCTTTCCTAAGCCCAGAACATAGCTCGAGTTCGAAACCCAAATTATCCTTAGGTCCAGAACCTAGAATCTCTTTTAAGTCCAGAACTTAGCTCGGGTTCAGAACCCAAATTTTTCTTAGGTCCAAAACCTAGAATCTCTTCTTAAGTCCAGAACTTAGCTCGGGTCCAGAACCCAAATTTTTCTTAGGTCCAGAACCTAGAATTATCCTTGAGTTCATAACTCGAATCGGGTCCAGAACCCAAATTTTTCTTAGGTCCAGAACCTAGAATTATCCTTGAGTCCAGAACTCGAACCGGTTCCAGAACCCAAAACCTCAACCATCTCAAAAATTAAGTCTTATTGCTTTTCACTCTCTTTCACTAAAGTCTTTTAGATCATTCAAGCAGGGGGCAAACTGTAGACCCTTAATTTTTGACCCAGTCCGGTCCAATATATTTTAATTAGTCCAAAATAATTTTTATGTTGTCCAATATATTTTAATTAGTCCAAAATAATTTTTTTATCTTAATTAAATATTTTTGCTTTAGTATCTAATTTTTATTAATAAAAATAATAATAATAAACAAATAAATAAAATAAAAATCGGCGACGAAAAAATTATCGTCGAAAACCAGCGCGGGACGAATGGTCATGGGCCATTTTGCCGGCAAGAGTTTCCTACGGGCAAAATGGCCTGTAGGCCAATTCGCCTCCCGCTGCCGCAGCTTTTTTGCCAGCGCATTTTTTCTGCAGCAGTTTTTTTTTTGCCAGCGTAATTTTTCCGCAGCAGTTTTTTTTCGCCAGCAAAATTTTTTCGACGCAAATTTTTTCAAAAACTAATACAATTAGGTTTTTGTTTCCTTTTCTTAATGAATGTTATATTCCGTGAGTAACTAAGATTAATCAAAAAATCTTCTATAAATAATACCAAAAACAACACAAAAAATATGAAGAAATTGGGAAGAAATTTTGGAGAAAAATTGAGACCGAAACTGAGTAGGAAAGGCTTTGAATCAATTTGATTTTTTTGAGAGAGCAGACAACAATTCAATCCATCAAAGGCAGCAAAGCTTGTATTTGTTTTTGTTCATCCAAGAAAAATTTTTTGGTGGAACCAACAAACGAAGGTATGCATCAATTGTCTAATTTCTTCACAGTAACTTAAATCATATAATTGTTTCTTTTAATTCAAAAAATCTAAGAACCCTAATTCACCTTTTCTAAAGTTAAAAAACCTTAATTCGTTACTTTGTTTTCTAAAAAGCTTAAAATTATTATTTTTGTTTCTTCAAAATCTCAAAACCCTAATTTGATTTCCAAATTTTCAAAATCCTAAGTTTGAGTCTGTTTCTTTCCACAAACCCTAAAAACATCTTTTCTGTTTATATAAACCTTAAATCATTTTATTTATTTTCATAAAAATTCATAAAATTATCAATTGTTTTTCCAAATTCTAAAAACTAATTCATTCTCTGAAACCCTAATTCAAAAATCCTAAAACCCTAATTCAACTCCAAAACCTAATACAGTGAACCCTAACTCCATTAAAACCTAAACCTTAAAGTTTTCTAAACCCTAATCCTTTAAACCTTAAACCCCTATAAACATATTCAAACATAGTAAGCTTTCAAGCACAATCTAGTGACCGTAAATCATAAATCTAAATGTTTTAAAGTGTCCAAAACCTAATTTCATGATTATACATCACAAACCCTAATTTGGTGAATCAAAGAACTTTACCAACTTTTTAAATCATAAAACTTTAATCCATTTTAAGTCCCTTAAAATCACAATAGCTTCCAAAACTCTAAACACATGGAATAAAGAATCTTAAATAGAAACAGTAGCCCTAATTTGAATCTTTACTTGCTTTATTCAATTTTGTACTTGTTTATGCTTTGATTTATTTTATATGCTTTAATTTATTTAAGTTCATTGCTTGGTTTATTTAATTTATCATGGATGGATGTTTACTTTCTATTGATGTTTAATACCTTTGATGAATGATTTATTTATGATGAATGATTATTTACTTTTATCAATTTATTTAGATTTGGAAATATTGTAAGAGGTATGTTTCCACTTGGTGGGTACCTCATTAGTTAAATATCATGTAATTTAAATTGATTTTCTATTTTAGAACCAATGTAAAGGGCATGTTTCTACCTTTTGGTAGGTGTCCTATCTAGGCATGGGATGTAAGGACATGTTTCCATCCTTGGATGGGTGTCCATTTAATTGTTTTGTTTGGACATTATTTTGATTTTTAATATAATGATGCTTTCTTTTAATTATTGTGTGTAATATGGATAATATTGTTATATTTAAGAATTTTATAATATTAAGACCTGTAAAGGAGGCAGGTTCCAATAAACAGGGCATTGTGGGGGTGCTGGGCCATTTCTCACCTTCCCCACACGTACCCAACTTTTCGAACCCATTAGGGGGTTGGGGATTCTTTAGGAATTGAGTCATCCACCCCTTTCTTTTTCCCGGTCTGTCCGGGTGGCGACTCCGTTTTATCCAGACCTAGGTCCGTGTTCTCTAAGGTCCCGAGCCTAAACAGTGCCGAAGTCCCAAGAACCATTCCACCGGGAGTGGGGGCGAAAATTCTCACTCACACATATAATGAACTACATAATCAAATCTAAAAATAAAGCAAGTAAAGATACAAATTAGGGTTTACTGTTTCTATTTAAAGTTCTTTAATTAACATTTAGGGCTTTGGGATTTTAGTATTATTATTGTTATTTGTTTAACCTACTGTAAAGGTTTTAGAAAATTGGAATGGATTAGGGTTTCATGAATCAAATTAGGGTTTAGGGGTAACATTATGAAATTAGGTTTTTAGAATCTTAAAACATTAGGTTTATAACTCTTGGTTTACTAGATTGTTGTTTTGGATTTACTTTATTGAGTTTGAATGTTTAGGTTTATAAGGTTTTAAAGTTTTAAGGATTAGGGTTTAGGAAAACTAGGGTTTACATATTAGTTTTGAGGTAATTAGGGTTTAGGAATACTTAGGGTTTAGATTAAATGGTTTGGGGTTTACTGTTTTGGTTTTGAAGTTGAAGAAAATAGTTTAGAGATTTATAAAGCAATTATGATTTTTAAAAGCTGTAAAGTAGGTTAGGGTTTAGAGATTTAAGAAAATATTTGGGAATTTTGGAAAAAAGTTAGAGGAAAACAGTTTAGGGTTTTTAAAAGTTTTTGGAAATAGGAAAAATGATTTAAGGTTTTTGGAAACAAAAGAAACGAATTAGGGTTTTGAAGGTTTTTGGAAACAGAAGAATACTTTTTAGGATTTTTGGAAATAGAAGGAACAATTTAGGATTTTAAGGTTTAGAAGAAACATTTTAGGGTTTTTAGTTTTAGGAAACTGAAAAAATAAATTAGGGTTCTTAAGGTTTTTGGAAACAGAAGAAATAAATTTGATTATTGAAATGAAGATCAAGTTACTACATATTTAAGGATCAAAGTTTTGTGTGTATATTCTTATGAATCAAAGAAACAAAGCTACTGTGATCATAAGTAATTTATGATGAAGGATCAAACCTGCGTAGTTGGTTCCACCAAAAAGTTGCTTTCTGGATGAACAAAGACTGTTAGGAAATCAAGGAGATCACTGCAAACCAAAAACACGCAGCGGAAAAATTTTTGATCTCTGATTTCCCTCCAGGATCCATGCTGTTCGTTTAATTTGACGAAAGTGTTCAAAGAACTAACCTGTTGATGATTTGAAATCACAGTTTGGAAGAGATGCCTCGATCGCGAAACACCCTCTATCGCATATCCATACGAATGCTACCGTCTGGAGTACTAGCTCTCTGCAACGCCGAAGGCTGGAAAAACGTTTTCTCTAAAACGTATTAGGGTTCCTTTGTTTTCATTCTCTTTCATTTTCTAATATTACCTCTGAGAAGACTTAACGTCTGGAGTGAATATAATCACTCCAGAATCCAATTCGAAATTGGATAAGGTAAGTCTAATTCAGAATCCAAATCTAATAATGATTCTGAATATATTATCTAATAATATATAAAAAATGAAAATAATAATAATAATAAATATTAATATCTAATATTAATAATATTAATATTATATCCAGCCCAAAGTGCATTCTTGTGTATGACCCGATAGGCCCATATTAATTGGCAGTCAATTTAATCTCTATTTAACCAACAAGTTGTAATTGGCCTCTAGCAAGGCGTTACAACTAGCCAATTAATATAAGGAATGTCCAATTTGCCTAATAATAGTACATGCATTAATCCCTTTGTCACACGATATCTAGCTTGAACATAAGTCATGGTCAACGTCATACTTATATTGTCCAAACTTATGATTACTCGATCTCCATGTAGACTGATAAAAACAAATGAAATTGATCACACTATCAATTCATTTGAGCATGGCCATGCATTTCACAGTCTCACTTATCGAGGGGCCCAAAAGATATCTCTCTCAAAGAGAGGGACAAATTCTATCTTGATTGTTCATTATCCTCTACATAATTTCTATCATATATGATCATAACCTTTATTACTATCCAGTTACAGATAATGTTTGATCATGTCAAAATATAATAGTCCTTATATTGGAAACTATGACAATCTCAAGTCAAAGAATTAATACATAACTATCATGAGATTTACTTATGACACTAACCCATGTAGTAATCTCATGATGGGTCTATCCAATACATTGTTCTCTAACAAGTATCTATGAAATTGATTTGTATCACTATACACATAACCATCTGATGATTATCAAATCAATGTTCATACTGGTTAAGAATTATTTTTTATCTCTATAACAATAATAAACCAGGGACAAATATCAAAATTGTGTAACATGCAAACAAAAAATAATGATAATAAAACCTCATTTATTAATAATGAATGCATAACATAAAGATCCAAATAAATGGCCTAGGGCACATACACTAACAATCTCCGACTTGCACTAGGCCTACAAATTTCTAAGACCCATAGATCTAGTGTGCTAATCATGCTTGACCCGTGAGAGAGGCTTTGTTAATGGATCTGCTATGTTATCATTTGTGTCAACTTTGCATATCTTGATATCTCCTCTATTGATAATGTCTTGAATGAGGTGAAAATGCCTGAGTATATGCTTAGACCTTTGATGAGATCTAGGCTCTTTTGCCTGTGCTATGGCACCATTGTTGTCACAATAAATATCCACAGGATTTGCAATGCTAGGCACCACTCCTAGCTCAGTGATGAATTTCTTCAACCAGACTGCTTCCTTAGCTGCATCTGATGCTGCTATATACTCAGCCTCTATTGTAGAATCAGCCACAGTGCTTTGTTTTGAACTCTTCCAACTAACAGCTCCACCATTCAATGTGAATACAAAACTTGACTGCGATCTAAAATCATCTATGTCAGTTTGGAAACTAGCATCTGTGTAACCATTTACAACTAGCTCATCTTCCAAACCTCCATAAACCAAGAATACATCTTTAGTCCTTCGAAGGTACTTAAGAATATTCTTGACAGCTGTCCAGTGACCTTCACCAGGATCAGCTTGAAATCTACTAGTTGCACTTAATGGATATGAGACATCTGGTCTAGTACATAACATGGCATACATAATAGATCCTATAGCAGAAGCATAAGGAATCTTATTCATTCGATCTCGCTCATCAGATGTCATAAGACATTGACTCTTGCTGAGATGAATGCCATGAGACATAGGCAAGAATCCCTTTTTGGAATCTTGCATGTTGAACCTCTTCAATACTTTATCTATGTATGTACTTTGACTCAGGCCAATTATCCTTCTAGATATATCTCTATAGATCTTTATACCAAGGATATAGGCAGCCTCACCTAAGTCTTTCATCGAGAAAGAATTCCCTAACCAAGTCTTAACCTTTTGCAAGGTAGGGATATCATTCCCAATGAGTAATATGTCATCCACATATAAGACTAAAAACACTACTGCACTCCCACTAACCATCTTGTAAACACAAGGTTCATCTTCATTCTTGATGAAACCAAAGTTCCTAACTGTTTCATCAAAATGAAGATTCCAGCTTCGAGATGCTTACTTCAATCCATAAATGGATCTTTGAAGCTTGCAAACCTTTGTAGAATTCTCAGGATTTACAAAACCCTCAGGTTGTGTCATATACACATCCTCAAGCAAGTTTCCATTAAGGAAAGCGGTTTTGACATCCATTTGCCATATCTCATAATCATAGTATGCTGCAATGGCAATGAGAATTCTAACGGACTTAAGCATAGCAACTGGTGAAAAGGTTTCATCATAGTCTATACCATGAGTTTGCTTGAAACCTTTTGCAACAAGCCTTGCTTTATAGGTCTGCACATTCCCATCCATGTCAGTTTTCTTCTTCAAAACCCATTTGCAACCAATAGTCTTAATACCCTCTGGAGGATCAATTAAAGACCAAACATGGTTGTCAAACATAGATTGTATCTCAGATTTCATGGCTCCAAGCCATTTGTTTGAATCTGGACCTGACACAGCTTCCTGATAGGTAGTAGGCTCATCTTGATCTATGAGCATTACTTCACTATCATCAGCCACAAGAAATCCATATCTCTCTGGCTGACGACGTGTCCTATCAGACCTGCAAGGGATTTGTGTTACATCTTCAGACTCCACAACTATTTGTGGTTCTAAAATAGGCTCTATAGACGGCTCAATGATTTCTTGTGGTACTTGAGTTTCCTCAAGTTCTACTATACTCCAACTAGTTCTCTTAGAAAGAAATTCCTTTTCCAAAAAGATCCCATTTCGAGCAACAAACACTTTGTTCTCTGAAGGAGTATAGAAATAGTATCCTTTAGTTTCCTTAGGATACCCCACAAAATTACATTTGATAGACTTTGGAGCTAACTTATCTGAAACTGGTCTTTTCACATAAGCTTCACAACCCCAAATCTTAAGAAAAGACAAACTAGGTGTCTTACATGTCCATATCTCATATGGTGTCTTTTCAACCGCCTTAGATGGTACACGGTTTAGAATGAATGCAGCTGTCTCTAAGGCATAACCTCAATAAGATAAAGGAAGATCCGCTTAACTCATCATTGATCGAACCATATCTAATAGAGTTCGATTTCTCCTTTCAGAAACTCCATTCCACTGTGGAGTTCCTGGAGGATTCAGTTGTGAAACAATTCCACAATCCCTTAGATGATCATCAAACTCTTAGCTCAAATATTCATCACCTCGATCTGATCGAAGTAGTTTAATTATTTTACCAAGTTGATTTTATACTTCATTTTGAAAAGTTCTAAACATTTCAAAAGACTCATGCTTATGTTTCATTAGGTAGACATAGCCATACCTACTGAAATCATCAAAAGTAATGAAGTATCGAAAACCTCCTCTGGCACTAATGCTAAAAGGACCACATACATCTGTATGTATCAAGCCCAATAAATCATTAGCCCTTTCACTATGCCCAGTAAAAGGACCCTTTGTCATCTTACCAAGCAAACAAGACTCACATGTTTCAAATGATTCAAAATCAAATGAATCTAATAATCCATCTTGATGGAGCTTAGAAATGCGTTTCTCATTTATATGGCTAAGGCAACAATGCCATAAATAAGTAGGGTTTAACTCATTTGGCTTAGTTCTCTTAGAAGTTATGTTATAGATATCATTACCATTACAATCATTAAGATTAAGGATATAAAGGCCATTATAAGAATTTGCAATACCATAAAGCAAATAATTTTTATCAAAAATAGAACATTTCTTATTCTTAATAAAAAATGAATAACCTTCATCATCCAAAACTGATACTGAAATAAGATTCCTACTCATAGTAGGAACATAAAAGCAATTGTTCAAAATTAACAAAAACCCATTGAGCATAACAAGTTCATAAGTTCCTACAACTATAGCAGCAACTCTTGCTCTATTGACAACACGTAGGTCCACTTCGCCCTTCTTCAGCATCCTACTCCTTTTGAGTCCCTGCATATTTGTACAAATATGAGATCCACATCCGGTATCTAATACCCAGGAAGAAGGAATAGATAAATTAATTTCTATAACATAAATACCTGAAGATGTAGTCGCACTACCCTTCAACTTCTTTAACTCATCCAAATAGAGTTGACAATTTCTCTTCCAATGCCTAGGCTTGTTGCAATGGAAACAAGTCCCTTCCTTAGGAACTTTAGCCTTAGGTTCAGGTTTTGGTTTAGCTTGTCCCTTGGACCCTTTAGCACCTTTTGCCTTACCCTTGCCTCTAGTATCTTTGGCTTTCTTTTTCATTTGTTTAATATTGACATTCAATATTTGGGTAGGCTTTTTGATATTCCCCTCAGCAGTTTTGAGCATACCATGTAGCTCAGGAATGGATTTCTCCATGTCATTCATGTTATAGTTCATGACAAACTGTGAGAAACTGCTAGGCAATGAATGTAGGATCAAATCCATGGAGAGTTCTAAACTCAGGGGATATCCAAGTCTAGCAAGGTAATCTAGATAGCCTTTCATCTTCAAAACATGAGCACTAACAGATTCACCTTCAGACATTTTGCAGTCAAATAATGCAATAGTGGTGTCAAACCTATCTTGTCTAGCCTGTTGTTGGAAAGCTTGTTTGAGATGCACACTCATCTCATAAGCCTCTAAGTGTTCCAGATCCTTCTGAAGTCCTGGACACATAGTAGCCAACATAAGACATCCTATGTCATTGGAATCATCCACATGCTTCTTATGCTTACTCTTAGCAGCATTAGAAGCATCAGCAGGAGGTGGGTTAGGGACAGCTTCATCAACCACGTAGGACGTTTTCTCTTATTTGAGAAAAATTCTCAGGTTCCTAAACCAGTCAACAAAATTAGTCCCACATTCTTAGTTCATAAGTTCAGAACCCATTGGGTTCTGGACCCGAGCTAAGTTCTGAACTTAGAAGAGATTTTAGGTTCTGGACCTAATGGTAATTTGGGTTCTAGACCTGAGCTAATAGAGATTTAATTATCTGCAAAAAATAATTATAGTGAGTAGCATATAAATTTTGTTTGCAAAAAATTTAGCTAATTATATTTGCAAAAAAAATTTAGATAATTTTTATGCACATATCTTCTCCTTGCCCCCTGCATGTAAAAATATTTATATACATGCAAGTATTTGAATGATTAAATTGATAATTGAGTTTTCTATTTATTTACTGTGTAGTTACTGTTTATGCACTATTCACTATTCGTAAATAGTAACATACTATTTATAAATAGTATCCTACTATTATCAATAGTAACCTACTATTTGTAAATAGTATCCTACTATTGTAAATAGTAATCTACTAATATACTATTTATCAATAGTAATATACTATTTATCAATAGTAAAATTTACTTTTTGAATTTTATTTTTTCCTTTGCTGTTCCTCTATATAAATGAACGATTTCTTCGTTTCATTCACAACAAAATTGTTAATTTCTTTCGTTAATAGCTATAATTCTCTCAAATTTAGCATACAATTTTTAAAAAATGCATTCTTCAATATCAGGAACTCATTCTAATGCTGAGTTATTGGAGTTTATTCGACATCATGAAGATGAGAATATAGATCTACTAGCTGGGATGTCGCTTCATCGTAGTTCAAACCAAAAGAGCAAAGTAATTATTTTTCTTTTTCTTTTCTTTATTTCTTTCATTTTTTTGTTTCTTTTTTTCTTTATATTTTTTCTATTTTTATTTTTCTCGTTTTTCTTTTTCTATTTTTCTTTTTCTCATTTTTCTTTTTCTTTTTTATTTTTATATATTTTCTATTTTTTAGAAAATCTAGGAAAAATATATTAATTTAAGAATTTAAGTAGATAGACTAATGATATACATACCTGGTGTTAACTTACCTGGCTCTGTGTTAGCATGATCGTTGCGTTATTCGAGGTGGTGGGAGTATCTACAAAGCCCGACAATGGTATGATGTAGTACCTTCTCGGGTAAGGCAGATTACCCGAGAATGCGGCTTTGAGAGCTTCATCTTACAATTACCATCCAAGGAGTATCTGATAGACTAGAGCGTAGTCTAGGTGCTTGTAGAACGATGGTTGGACACAACTCATACTTTTCACTTGCCCATTGGAGAGATGACAATTAGTCTGGTCGACTTTGCTGCTATAATCGGCATTTGGTATGATGGTATTCCGGTTCCTCTTACCAACGATATTTTGAAATTTGAAGAAATTCAATAATTAATTTGTATGGAACCATCATATAAAGGGCCTTTTAAGATAAAAATTGAGCCAATTCGTAGTTATTGGATGAACTATGAAGGACGGGTTCACAGAGAGACAACCCAACAGTATGCTCCAGGATTTTTATTATATTTGCTCGGGTCGACCATCTTAAGCAGCACTGAATTCGCCATCCATTTGTCAGTGTTGAGGGCCCTTTCTTATTTTAGGATGGTACCACTTTATGGCTGGGGTGAAGCTGGTCTCGCCTGTCTTTACCATGGTCTTGACAAAATTTGTCGAAATAAGAAGTCTTTTGTCGGCTTTATGGCTATTGTTGAGGTACTCTTCTTCCACCAATGTCAATTCCATTCTTTTCTTGTATGAATTTGATTTTTATTATTGTTGTAGGCATGGGCATACGAGCACAACCTTATGAGGGTGCCTGGTATTTCCCGAGAGAGAGAGTTGGGTATCCGAGATTAAATTTCTTGTTGACAGATCACTTGGAAGTTCTCGGCTCTCACCATGTGCATACTTAACGCTTTGTATTGAGCCGCTTAACTTGGGACCAGGTAAAATAGCATTAGTATGCTTTAAAATTTATGTGAAAGTTTACTTACCTTATGTTATTTTGCAGGTGAATTTGGCCTGGTGGAACCCAGAAGAGTGAACAAACTGGACTTCCTCCATGAATGATGTATTGTCTTTCCAACATACTCGCCAAGTCATTGCTAGCCCTATGTCTAGTGGCTGGTTTCTCGAAAAGAGAGTATATGAGTGGTTTCTTGGTCCCGAGCAGCGGAGGATTCCGATGCCTTGCCCAGAAATACTTTGAATATCACATCAATGCCGGAGAATGCATAATGGTTGGCCCGGCATGGTTATGATGTTGAAACATTTCTCTATCCACCAGGTGCATCTTATACCTATTTTATTCAAATAGGGCTCTTAAACTTTGATGTATCTCCTGTTGGTGTACGGAAAATTCCTGAAGAAAATGAGGATAGAGATGAAGAGGAACATCATGGAGAGGGAGGAGGGTTCGTTCCACATCTCAGGGCTAGCACTTCTTAGGTAAACTTTTACCATTTTTCATTGTAATCGCTTCTTTATTAACTTATTTTAATTCTTTAATGATTGTTGCAGGCTGTTGGCTCATTTGATCATGAGGCTGGACCTTCTTTTACTGCTCCTTCATTTGCTCATTCTAGTCCGCCAGATATGCCATCTCATCCTTAGGGCATTGATATGAATTACCTGGTAAGTTTTCTTGTTTCATGGTAATTTATGCTATATGTATGCATGATTATGTATGCTCTTACTTTTTTCCTTTCTGGCTCACATCGGATGCTTGAAGAACAAAATAAGAAACTTCAAGAAGAGTTGGCCACTAGTCATCAGCAGGTTTCCCATTTTGAAAATTTGTATCATCAATCAGAATAAAATTTTTGAGACTTTCGATTTCAGGGGATGAGGGATCCCGGTGCTTCTTCATCTAGAGGCCCCCAAACTGATTACCATAAGATCCCTTCGTCTACTTCTGATGAGGATCGTGATAGATCGAAACTCCAAGGTAATAGGGATTTTAGTGCTCCTGCTTCAGGCAGACTAGGGATGAGTGATTTGTCTCCTCCTCCGACAGGTGATGATTTCTTCAGAGCTTTATTTGATGACCTTCCACCACCTTCTTAGTGATGTATGAATATTGTATGAATTGAGTAAACATTGTATAATAAGTATAGAAATAATAATGATAATATATAATTTTTATTTTACTGTAACTTTTTTCTTTTCTTTTTTTTATTATATATATATCTCATAATTATTACACCACAATTTCCCTTTTCACATTCACAGCCGCACCAATTAGCTAAAACAAAATGCAACACGGTAATCAAAGAAATTTGGTCTCCAATTCTTTTCCTCATGTATCTCGGTCTCATTTCTTTTCCTTTTCAATCTTGGAATAGCATAATTCTCCTATATAAATCACCTTTCACGCCATAATTCCATACAAAAACCAAGAGATTTTCCACTTTAACATAAATACTCCTTTTATCAATTCTAATTTTTCTTCATCCTTCCATGATGACCGAACTCCATTTAAAGAAAATAAAAATTCTATTGAAGAATATGGATGTCACTGGAAGCAAATTTCTTGGTCAAAGATTGATATCTTAAAGTGTTTTCAAAATAGTAAATTGGACCATTCCTTTTTACATGCCATGGCTTCTCTTTGGAATGTGGATTCTAGGACATATAAGATTAATGGCTTTGAAATATGTCCCTTAGTTGAAGAATTTGAGTCCATCCTTGGATATTCAAATAATCAACAAATGGCGTTACCCATATTGATTTCCACAATTCAACAGAAGATGCAGATGTTATTTCAAATTTCAAAGCCTGAAGTTCTTCAGTTGATGAGAGGTGAGAAAATTATACTTGCTCCCTTGATTGATTTTTGTCTCTCTCTCATTTGGCTCCTACTAAGGCATGGGGACGTATACTTTGTCTTTGCTTGCTTGGACAATTCTTGCTTGTTTCTTCTGATGGTGATATTGATCCACGAGTATCAGATATCATGGACCAAATGGAAGGAGGATTTTTGCCAATACCCATGATCTTAGCCGAGACTTTAGTTGGATTAGACCAACTTAAATCAGGATTGTCAAAGAGACTGACCAGGAGTTCGTTGTTGCTTTAGTTAATTATCTAAACTGCCCTTTCGGGTTTTCAATTTAGGTTTTCTTTTTTTTTTCTTCTTCCTTTTTTTTTTATTTTATTGCTCTAATTTTTGCCTATTCCGCCCATACGAGTTTTCGACACTAGCGAGCTGTCCTACATTTTGCCTAAGCTACCCTTGTGGGTTTTTAACTTAGTGGACTGTTGCGCTCGAATTAAGTACTACTACAAAGCGTCACTCGCAAGTATACGAGGTAGCTGTAGCAAAGGTGATCACCCCAAGGTCGTTTCCCCAAGAAGGTGTGGTTCGTAATAGCTTGATTGATAAATTATTTAAATGCGAAAGTTTGTTGTGTTGGGATGGTGCAATAATAATTCAAACCGAAAATTAACATGTGTAGGGTTGGTGTGTGTGATGGGTGTACAAGATCAAATCGATTCTTAGGAAGGTGCCTAGGGTTATAGGTCTATTCAATCAAAGCTCAATTCTCAATTATCCATTAACATATTCTTGTAATTAATTTGTTCCTTAAGGTTAATTAGTCAATTACCAATTCATTAGTTTTCACATTCATGAAATAACAATAACCAATTCTTTTACATTACCAAATTAATAAAACCCTAGAACTTATATTTCTAATTCATTCATAGGGTAGTTGATTGCATAGTTTCGATATCAAATTTCACCTCTCGGTCCTTCATTCAATATCTAGAGATCAATAGGTAGCTAATCTATCAACCTAGCATACAATCCAATGCAATCAACCAATAACAAGGTACATCAATGGAAATATCAAATCAAAGCATTCAATCAAATATACTACAAACCTCAGGCATGGGTATTTAGCTCAACATCATCAATTTAAAACATTCATTCATCTCAATATAAAACAAATACAAATTGTTCATTGCAATATCAATTCTCTTAATACAACAACAACAATAGAAATGCATTAAAAGAGAGAATAGAAAAACCCCTTGTGAAGATGCCAAGAGTAGGATTACTGGTCTTCCTCCTAACTCCACTTGATGTATGATGAAGAACTCAAGCCCTCTTCAATGGTTGATTCCCCTTTGCAACAGGAATGGAGCTTTCTCAAGTCACCAAACCTTGGAATGGAGCTTGCCTTTGGTAGATGGAATGGAGCTTTCTCAAGTCACCAAACCTTGGAATGAAGCTTCTTCAACCCTCAAGAGCTTGTTAACCCAACTTATCCCGAAGAACCTCAAAGATCTTGTGTATGGAAGATGGAGAAGGTGGAGAGGATGGAAATGGAGATGGAGATGAAGGGACAAGGGAGAGTGTCACTCTCTCCCACTCCCAAATGTGCAGCAGAAATTGGCTCCAAGAAGCCAAGTCCCCCTCCAATTTCCCTCTTCTTCTCTTTTTAATTCATTCAAAAACACAACTCATGCCTTCCAACTCACACCATTTCACTTTGTTCCCCACTATTCTCTTGTTTAATATTTCTTTTGGCAAGCACAAGGCATTGTCTCCCACTTTGTTCCCCACTTCGTGCAGAAGAATTCAAATGCTTTTGGTGTGACACGGCCAAGCCAAAAGTAGCTTGGCCGTGTCTCTTGTTCTTTTCTTTCTTTCCATGAGGTAACACGGCCAAGCTAGTGGCCGTGTCCCTCAATTTTCATGGGACACGGCCAAGCTAGCTGAATGTTGCGCTCTAATTAACTCTACTATAAGCGTCACTCACAAGTATACGTGGTAGCTGTAGCAAAGGTGATCGCCCCAAGGTCGTCTCTCAAGGAAGCTAGATAAGCTAATTGATTATTAGGTTGCTAGTAACAGATTAGAATAAATTTAAATTGCTTACAACTAATGAAAATAGATGATTGGAGTTTAAAACAATAAAAGTAAACTAAGATGATGTATTGATTCTCTTATAGAAAGGTCTAGGGTTTGCACTTCTCTACTAGCTTATATGTATGAACGGTTATTCCTCTCACCCAATTTAATTTCAAAGATTAAATCTCAAGCAACTTAATTAATCGAGTCAAGGAAATAAGCTCTCACATTCAAACCTCTTTCAACTAATCTTGTTACAATTGATATGATCTTTTTCTTAGGTTATATCTCTAATTCACCTAAATCCCTAATTGAATTGTTCCAGCATTAGACTTCATCTCTCAATTCTTCATCTAATACCTAAAACACATAATTGGTGGCCAATCAATTATATATTAACAATATTCCATTCAATCAAGGCTAAAGAAATAAATTTAGTTAAGAGCAATAACCAAGTCATATAATCATAGTAGATCCATACAAACCTCAGACTAGATCAAATTAGTTCATAATGATATCAAACTTATTCATCTCATTAAAATTCAAAGAAATCAGTTTAGACATAAAAAAATTCATGAATACAATTCCCAAGAAATTTAAGAGATAAAGTTTGAGAATAAAACCAAATTACAAACTCCCTGTAAGCTTCTGAAGAATCTCTTGATCAGATCTTGCTAGAAGAATGTTGCAATGGCATGAACAATTTAATCTAGAATGTTTTGCATCAAAGTGTAATAAAAAATATCAAAGAAAACAAATATGAAACCCTAACTTATTTTCTTTGACGGCTCAACAAAACTCAAAACTCTCTACACCTTTGAAAACCCTAACTTTAATATTTATACGAAACCTCTGCTCCAAAAATCGGCGTTCTCTTTAATCCATGAGTGATATGGCCAAGGACAAGTGAACTTGGCCGTGTTTGAGGTTCTTGGAGGGACACATCCATAAGCTTGGTTGTGTCCCCTGAGTGTGTTCGCTCATGTGTGATTTTCTTCTTTTCTTCTTTGGAGTGGTGAGTGACACGGCCAGTTTGGAGGAAGCTTGGCCGTGTTTGACAAATTTGGAGGGACACCACCACAAGCTTGGCCGTGTCCCTTGAGTGTGTCACCTTCTGTGTCTTGGTCTTCTTCCTTAGCTTGGTATGGGACACGGCCACAAGCTTGGTCGTGTCCTCTGCATGTGTCAGCTACTGTCATTATTTTCTTCCTCTTGGTTCCTTGGTCTTTCTTTCCTCTCTTGATCCTTGGTATGGTTCCTTGCATATTAACCTAACTCAAATACTTGAAAAACACTTTAAACAAGAATCAAATAAACATTAACTAACAACACACAAACACACACTAAAAACTAGGACAAAATTAACACAAACACTTAAATAAAATAAAACTACCATAATTAATGAAAACACTAAACAAACATATTAAACTACCAAAATACCTAAAGAAAACAATAATTATCATAATGAATAAGACACAATTCTATGACAAAAACTAATAAAACAACTACCCCACACTTAAAACTTTGCTTGTTCTCAAGCAAATTCACATGGCATAAATTAAAAACTCAAACAACCTTAACTATAATTCCAGTATATAAGATGAAATCCTTTAAGACTCAGCCATAAATAATTGCAATTTCCTTCAATCAAGATTTTCTTAACTCATTCATTAATCCAGACATACAAATCTCATCTCTCATCTAAGTTTTTCACTCGATTTCAAAGGTTAATTCACTCAAACCACTCATGACTACATACTACCATAAACTTGCTTAATTATCCAATCTCCCTCACTGATTTTCTCAAGAAATAATCCGAAGGTCTTTTATTTGGATGTAATGGGGCTAAGGTGAAGGTATGAGAAAAGACATTTAAGCTTGAACATCAAGAAATGGAGTATCTAAATTAGACAATACTCTTGCTCAGAAACTCATAGCTCCCTCAAATGGCATATTCACCAACCCTTGATAATCTTACATTCTTGCACACTTAAAATAAAAGTACATGAGTCGACATTCCTCTTTGATAACTAATGCTAGAAAATATACGAATTTTGTATATATATATATATTTTCTTTATTTTCTTTTATTTATTTATTTTTCTTTTCTTTTTCTTTTTTTTATATTTCTCTTTCTTTATATATATATATTCAAAATATAAAATTGCATGGAACATCTAGCTTAAAATGAAGAGGAAAAGAATAACCAACTCTTAGCAAATACAATGTGCAAAGTATGCATTTCAACCCCAAATAGCAATACAATTTTTTTTAATTTTTTTTAATTGCTTACCCCACACTTTTGAATCAAACCACCCTATTGTCATATCATAAGAAACTACATTCCTTAATGCAGGTATGATGATAATAAGAGAAAGTTGAGTTGTGAATTGTGTTGATCAATCAAGAAAAGGTTTAAGGCTCAACTGGGCTCACTAAGGAATTCATAATTAAGGGAGGTCTTTTTAAGCTAAAGGGCTAACCTAATTTGCCTTCATCATTTTAAAACTTGAGATGAAATCATAATGTGAGTTCAATTAGTATGCAAAAGCAAGCTCTAGAGATGCAAAATCATGAAGGTTCACACTTAAGAAAAGAAAATCAATTGAAACTAATATTCAATCTATGAGGCTCAAAACTCACAAAGGTGGGTTCTCAAAGATTTATATGTCATGAATTGTAGAATGAAAATTGATCCTGAATGAATTCAAATGCTAATCTCTATGCTGATACTAAAGTCTCAACTTGTAACACTCCCATATCCAATGCACACACACTACAACCACAACAATGTAGCATAAGTGCATCAAACATAGGGATGCTACGGTTTCCTTAACATTCAAAAACACTTTCAATTTGATTCAATACCCTTATCATTATTCATTATAGAAAAATAGGTCATTTACTTATAAAACAAAACATATTAGTTATATATATATATATTTAAATATTACACAGCGGAAGTTATAAAATAATTACATATTTACACATTAAACATTTCTTTACAAAATATAAAGAAGTATACATGATTGGCAAGTCTGCTTTGATCTTTAAGCTCCCAAAAATGGATTCCTCAAGGTCTACTCTCACTTGGTCTTGAAGAACTACCGGGTTCAACTCTATCAACTCTATTACCTGCGCGATTAAACACTATCGCGCTAAGCCAACGGCTTAGTAAGATAAAACATGCTATTGATATGCTTTAATACAATACAATGTCAATTCTCAATTCATATTATACATGTAACCATTTAAATGCAAAGCTAACATCATACCTTTACATTTCATAATTCAACATATAAATATGTGCATATCACATTTCAACATCTTTTCTCATACTTCATTAACTAATCATTAAACAATCCATAAACAACACTAAACAAAGACAAGCATGGGCCCAAGACACACTAATATGGCATTCAATTTTCAGAGTTAATGCTTTGGTTTGTTATCACATTTATCAATATCATATACCCAACTAGGCTTCAAGGATCAAGTTCAACCAAGCTTCAAGGGGAGCAAAGCATGCTAAGCTTCTACCCAACTTGGCTTCAAGAACTAATCCAACCTAGCTTCAAGGGTGGTAACATCTCAATTAGGCTTCAAGGATCCAATCCAACCTAACTTCAAGAGATTGTTACACTTATTAGGCATGCCACCAACCACAAACTCTGAAAATGGAATAACACATTAGCCACACAATTCATTTAGATTTCATTCTCAATTCTCATTATCATTTAGGCAAACATGCCTCATTTATCTCCATTGAATCACATTAGCCAATAACAATGGCTTCACATTTCATTTCACAATATAACACTTCATTATTCAAGTGTATATTTATCTCATCCATGATCACATTATATCTCATATAGCATCATTCATCATAGCCAAACACAATGGCATTGTCTCATATTATATCTTATTTGAATTATCATTTCATCTTTGATACAACATTTCAATATACATTACTCATGAAACACATTACCATTCAAAGTGCATAACAACATTGCTAAACCTCAACAATGCAATTAGGGCAAAACACAATTGATATGATTCATAGCTTAATGATCTTCCACATTCATTTGATTAGATCATTCTTGTGTTTGAAACATGTTTATAATGTTCATATTTAAGTTTAGAAACAATGGAACCTTTGAAGAATCAAAACAATGTAAAAAGAAACAAAGTATAAAGCAATATGTAATTCATTTGTAAGACACGCCCAACCCATTTGATGAACACGCCCGTGTCCTTAAAAAGAAAAGAGGCAGTAGCTTCCTCAATTAAATGACACGCCCAACCAACTTGAGTGACACGCCCGTGTCCTTAAAAAGAAGAGAGGCAGTAGCCAACCCAATCAATTGACACGCCCGTGTCTCTCCAATGCATATGGCCGTGTCACCCATCAACACAACCTTAACTAAAACCAACACTTTCTCAATTTCACTCTAACACAATATTCATCATATAACATGTTTCAAATGAACAAAATCAATGTTCTAACACATTTTCATCACAAGAATTACTTCACAACACATTAATATAACAATTAAACACATATCATCTCAAAACCCTTAAATCAACACTCTTCTCCATTCTTCCAAATCAACATCTCCACCATTTCCAACAACAACCTCTAATTACACTCATAACTTAAAATCAATTAAACACTTGAAAACACAACACAACCCATCTCAAACCCACCAAATCACAAAATCACCAAACCCTTATTCACTTCCAACAAAACTTCCAAATAAACAAGGAAAACAAGAGAATACTTACTTTAGAAGAAGAAATTCCACCAATCCTTTGTCAAAACCTTGGATTGCTTCTTCAATTCACTTCTAGCATCAAGAACACTTATCTTTCCCTTTTGTTAATGGAGAGCCGGCCACTTCATGAAGAAAGAAGAAAATGATGAAGACACAAAGTCAATTTTTGCTTTTAATCTCCACCAAGTATTCTTATCCAAGCAAATACCAAAATGCCCTCAATCATATAACTAACTTTTTGTCTTATCTAAGCCCTTATATGTAATTACACACTTAACACAAAAATATCTTCTTCCACTTAACCAACACTTTGACTCTTCATTTGACCAATTTATATGTTATATATATCCTCATATACACAACATATACCATTCTCTCTAAACCCTAAATCTTTCCCAATACACAAATACACAAGCATTCTCCTCCCAATTTCTTTTCTTATCCCATCATATACATTCAATCCAATATATAACAATAACAACAACAATAACAACAACAACAATATGCAAAACTTCTAGGGCATAAATGAGGATATTACAATTCTCCCCCTCTAAAAAGAAATTTCGTCCTCGAAATTACCTGATATCAAAGCTGAAACAACTGCGGATACTGCTCTTGCATAAATTGCTCACTTTCCCAAGTTGCTTCTTCTTTTCCATGATTCTTCCATAACACTTTCACCAATGGTACACTCTTGTTCCTCAACTCTTTCACTTCTCGTGCCAAGATAGCAACTGGTTCCTCTTCAAATGTCAAGTCTGGGCTCACCTCAATAGATTCAAATGGCAACACATGAGATGGATCCGACCTATATCTCCTCAACATAGAAACATGAAACACATTATGAATACGATCCAACTCAGGTGGCAAAGCAAGTCGATACGCCACTGGCCCAACTCTTTCTAACACTTCATACGGCCCAATGAATCGAGGACTCAATTTCCCTTTCCGACCGAACCTCAAAATCTTCTTCCAAGGAGATACTTTCAAAAATACCTTATCTCCAACATTAAACTCTATGTCTCTCCTTTTCAGATCTGCATAAGACTTCTGTCGGTCTGAAGCTGTTTTAACCTGCCTCGAATCAACTTTACTTTTTCTTCAGTTTCTTGAATCAAATCAGGGCCAATTATTTTACCTTCACCAAGTTCACTCCAACAAAGAGGTGTCCTGCACCGTCTACCATACAATGCTTCAAATGGTGCCATACCAATGCTGGATTGGTGACTGTTGTTGTAAGCAAATTCCACAAGCGGTAGAAATCTGTCCCAACTTCCAGAGAAATCGATGACACAGCTCCTCAACATATCCTCAAGAATCTGTATCACCCTCTCTGACTGTCCATCCGTCTGTGGATGAAAAGCAGTGCTGAAGTGCAGTCGAGAACCCAAAGCACTAAGCAAACTCTTCCAAAATCTTGAAGTAAACCTGGGATCTCGATCAGACACTAAAGAAGTTGGAACACCATGCAGTTTCACAATCTCATGGATATACAGCTCAGCCAACCTCTCCAAAGAGTAATCCATCCGCACCGGAAGGAAATGAGCTGTTTTAGTCAATCTATCCACAATCACCCATATAGCATCATGCTTCTTTTGTGTCAATGGCAAACCAGACACAAAATCCATTGTCACTCTTTCCCACTTCCATTCTGGTACTGACAACGGTTGCAACAACCCGGTTGGAACTTGGTGCTCTGCTTTAACCTTCTGACAAGTGAGACATTTCGATACAAACTCAGCAATGTCTCTTTTCAACCCAATCCACCAATAATGCTGTCTCAAATCATGATACATCTTCGTATTACCCGGATGCATAGCAAACATCGACTGATGAGCTTCTTCCAAAATGACCTTTTTCAAAACAGCATCATCGGGTACACACAATCTGCTCTTGAACCAGAGACTCCCATCACTTTTCACAACAAAATCTCTAGATTTTTCATTTTTGCAATCTGAAATAATCTTTTGAATCTTCATATCCGTCATCTGAGCCTCTTTAATCTAATCTAGCAAAACTGGCTTCAATTGCAACTGTGCCAACAATGCACCATCATCACAAGGTACAAAACTGACATGCAATGCTCTCAACTCAACAAGCAACGAGAGCGAATACACAGTTAAACCAGCTACAGACTTCTGACTCAAGGCATCAGCAACAACATTTGCTTTACCTGGATGATAGTCAATCAAGCAGTCGTAGTCTTTAATCAATTCTAACCATCTCCTCTGACGAAGATTGAGCTCTTTCTGAACACCCAAATACTTCAAACTCTTGTGATCAGTGTAGATGAAACATTTCTCCCCAAACAGATAGTGACGCCAAATTTTCAATGCAAATACAATGGCAGCCAATTCCAAATCATGGGTTGGATAATTAAGCTCATGCGGTTTCAACTGTCGAGATGCATAAGCTATAACTTTCCCTTCCTGCATCAATACACACCCCAAACCTCTATGTGAAGCATCACTGTAGATCACATATGGTTTGCCTTCCACAGGTAAAGTAAGAACAGGCGCTTGAGTTAACATATCTCTCAACTGCTCAAAGCTCGCCTGACACTGATCCGTCCACAAAAACCTCACTCCCTTACGAAGCAATATGGTGAGTGGAGTAGCTATCAGGGAAAACCCTTTTACAAATCGCCGGTAATAGCCTGCCAAACCCAGAAAACTTCTAACCTCTGTCACCGACTTGGGTGGACTCCAATTCAGAATAGCTTCAACTTTGCTCGAATCAACTCTGATGCCTTCTGCAGAAACAATATGTCCGAGAAAAGCTACTTGATCCAACCAGAACTCACACTTCGACAATTTGGCAAACAACTGCTTCTCTCTCAAAATCTGCAACACAATTCGCAGATGCATATCATGTTCCTCTTCATTCCGCGAATACACCAGAATATCATCGATGAAGACCACTACAAACTGATCCAGATAGGGCCTAAACACCCTATTCATCAAATCCATAAAAGCTGCAGGTGCATTCGTCAGACCAAAAGGCATAACTAAAAACTCATAATGCCCATACCTGGTCCGAAAAGCTGTCTTCGGAACATCCTTAGCTCTGACTCTTAGCTGATGGTACCCAGATCTCAGATCAATTTTAGAAAACACAGCTGCACCCTTCAACTGATCAAAGAGATCATCAATTCTAGGCAAAGGATATTTATTTTTAATAGTCACCTTATTCAATTGCCTATAATCGATACACAACCTCATGGTACCATCTTTCTTCTTCACAAATAGCACAGGAGCTCCCCAAGGAGAAACACTAGGGCGAATAAATCCTTTGTCCAATAACTCCTGTAATTGTACTTTCAACTCCCTTAATTCTGCTGGTGCCATTCTGCAAGGAGTAATCGAGATAGGAGTGGTACCAGGCAACAATTCAATACCAAACTCCACCTCTTTCTCAGGAGGCAATCCTGGCAACTCATCTGGAAAAACATCTGGAAACTCAGCAACTGTGGCAATGCTATCAATGGGAGAACCCTTCACTCTAGTATCCACCACATGAGCAAGATAGGCTTCACACCCCTTTCTAATCAATCTCCTAGCTGCAACAGCTGAAACAAATAAGGAGGCTAGTTGTTCCTGCTCATTAGATACTAACACTTCTCTACCATCAACAGTCCTCAAAGAAACAATTTTCTTTTTACAATCCACCACAGCTCCATGTCGAGATAGCCAATCCATTCCTAAGATCACATCATATTCCTTAAATGGCATCTCAATCAAGTCTCCAAGGAACTCCTCACCTTGCACCCTTACTGCACTATCTCGGTGCACCTTACTCACAACCACACTATGCCCTAATGGATTTGTCACTAACACATCAAATCCTAGGGACTCAGCATGCACATCAAAAACAGGCAAAATAGATGCACTAATATAAGAATGGGTGGAACCCGGATCAATCAAAGCAAGTACTGGAGTATCAAATAAAGAAAAAGTACCAGCTATGACTGCCGATGCATCAGGCTGCCTCTGCATCACATAAATCCTCTGAGAAGATCCCACCTCCTCTGGTCTATTCTCTTTGGGTGCAGAACCTCCTCTGGAACTGAACCCAACTCTGCCTCCTCTGCCAAAGCCCCTGCTTCCTCGACCTCCCCTCACACTGGGCCGAGAAGCTGCAGTATCAACTGACACCTGCTCTTGCCTCTCAGGGCAGTCTCTCACAAAGTGATCAGGTGACCCACACCTGAAACAAACTCCCGCTACCCCTGCTTTCCAACAAGGACCACCATGTGGCCTCCCACAATGAATGCAGATGGGGTAAGTAGATCTCTGAGTCATTGGAGTTGGAGCACTAGCCACTGAAGCTGCAGGTCTAAATCTCTGCCTCTGAGACTGCACTGACCTACCAGTAGGCCTCTGACTCCTACCAACCCGAGGAACAAAACTCCCTTTTCCTCTCTTCGCAGAAGAAGACCCTGCCTCGAACTGGGGCCTCCTAACTCTAGTCTCTTCCTCTGAAACAGCTGCAATAACTTGAGCTCTCTCCACACTGCGAGCTGCTGCCACAAGCTGGGAAAAATCAGTATATCTGGATCCAACCACATGACACATAAGAGAAGGCCGCAATCCCTCCTCAAATCTCCTGCATCTATCAATCTCATCAACTATAATTCCCCCAGCATACTCACTCAACCGGATAAATTCAACCTCATACTCTGTCACGGTCCGGTGATCCTGCCTCCCATCTTTATACTCCCTTGGAGTATACTTCAATTCAAATTCTCTCAAAAAGTCAGCATATGACAAAGTTGGTGGATCATCCATAGAATGGGGCACTGTTTTCCACCAACTATATGCATCCTTTTGTAGCAAAGATCTTGCATAGTCAAACTTTTCCTCAGGGGTGGCTTGCAACTGAACAAATACCCTCTGAACTCTATCAAGCCACTGTTCTGCCACAGCTGGATCAACTGTACCAAAGAAATCCTCTGCTCTATATTTCCTTAGCTTATCATAGTGCCTCACTGATACTGAAGGCTGAGGGGGTGGTGGCACTGGTTGCACAGGTGCTGGTCTCATAACTTCCATCATATTCCTGAACCAAGCTAGCGGAACATCCTCACCAACTGGTCTACCCGACACCGAAGCAGGTGCCTCCTCAACACTATCAATCCTAGCTCCCTCCTCAGGAGCAACACTCTCCGCACTTCCCTCAATTGACTGCCGTGAGTGGGGATCCATTACTACCTATATCTGCAAACACAGCAGATGATGTCTTATTAAAGATCAAAGACTGCCAATCATAAACATTTATGTTATTCAGAAATTCACTTTTTTTTTAAGTAAAAATATTCTTTTCCTTACATTTTACCTAGGTTGAGAATCTCAAACCTAGGCTCTGATACCAAAACAATTGTAACACTCCCATATCCAATGCACACACACTACAACCACAACAATGTAGCATAAGTGCACCAAACATAGGGATGCTACGGTTTCCTTAACATTCAAAAACACTTTCAATTTGATTCAATACCCTTATCATTATTCATTATAGAAAAATAGGTCATTTACTTATAAAACAAAACATATTAGTTATATATATATATATTTAAATATTACACAGCGGAAGTTATAAAATAATTACATATTTACACATTAAACATTTCTTTACAAAATATAAAGAAGTATACATGATTGGCAAGTCTGCTTTGATCTTTAAGCTCCCAAAAATGGATTCCTCAAGGTCTACTCTCACTTGGTCTTGAAGAACTACTGGGTTCAACTCTATCAACTCTATTACCTGCGCGATTAAACATTATCGCGCTAAGCCAACGGCTTAGTAAGATAAAACATGCTATTGATATGCTTTAATACAATACAATGTCAATTCTCAATTCATATTATACATGTAACCATTTAAATGCAAAGCTAACATCATACCTTTACATTTCATAATTCAACATATAAATATGTGCATATCACATTTCAACATCTTTTCTCATACTTCATTAACTAATCATTAAACAATCCATAAACAACACTAAACAAAGACAAGCATGGGCCCAAGACACACTAATATGGCATTCAATTTTCAGAGTTAATGCTTTGGTTTGTTATCACATTTATCAATATCATATACCCAACTAGGCTTCAAGGATCAAGTTCAACCAAGCTTCAAGGGGAGCAAAGCATGCTAAGCTTCTACCCAACTTGGCTTCAAGAACTAATCCAACCTAGCTTCAAGGGTACATCTCAATTAGGCTTCAAGGATCCAATCCAACCTAACTTCAAGAGATTGTTACACTTATTAGGCATGCCACCAACCACAAACTCTGAAAATGGAATAACACATTAGCCACACAATTCATTTAGATTTCATTCTCAATTCTCATTATCATTTAGGCAAACATGCCTCATTTATCTCCATTGAATCACATTAGCCAATAACAATGGCTTCACATTTCATTTCACAATATAACACTTCATTATTCAAGTGTATATTTATCTCATCCATGATCACATTATATCTCATATAGCATCATTCATCATAGCCAAACACAATGGCATTGTCTCATATCATATCTTATTTGAATTATCATTTCATCTTTTATACAACATTTCAATATACATTACTCATGAAACACATTACCATTCAAAGTGCATAACAACATTGCTAAACCTCAACAATGCAATTAGGGCAAAACACAATTGATATGATTCATAGCTTAATGATCTTCCACATTCATTTGATTAGATCATTCTTGTGTTTGAAACATGTTTATAATGTTCATATTTAAGTTTAGAAACAATGGAACCTTTGAAGAATCAAAACAATGTAAAAAGAAACAAAGTATAAAGCAATATGTAATTCATTTGTAAGACACGCCCAACCCATTTGATGAACACGCCCGTGTCCTTAAAAAGAAAAGAGGCAGTAGCTTCCTCAATTAAATGACACGCCCAACCAACTTGAGTGACACGCCCGTGTCCTTAAAAAGAAGAGAGGCAGTAGCCAACCCAATCAATTGACACGCCCGTGTCTCTCCAATGCATATGGCCGTGTCACCCATCAACACAACCTTAACTAAAACCAACACTTTCTCAATTTCACTCTAACACAATATTCATCATATAACATGTCTCAAATGAACAAAATCAATGTTCTAACACATTTTCATCACAAGAATTACTTCACAACACATTAATATAACAATTAAACACATATCATCTCAAAACCCTTAAATCAACACTCTTCTCCATTCTTCCAAATCAACATCTCCACCATTTCCAACAACAACCTCTAATTACACTCATAACTTAAAATCAATTAAACACTTGAAAACACAACACAACCCATCTCAAACCCACCAAATCACAAAATCACCAAACCCTTATTCACTTCCAACAAAACTTCCAAATAAACAAGGAAAACAAGAGAATACTTACTTTAGAAGAAGAAATTCCACCAATCCTTTGTCAAAACCTTGGATTGCTTCTTCAATTCACTTCTAGCATCAAGAACACTTATCTTTCCCTTTTGTTAATGGAGAGCCGGCCACTTCATGAAGAAAGAAGAAAATGATGAAGACACAAAGTCAATTTTTGCTTTTAATCTCCACCAAGTATTCTTATCCAAGCAAATACCAAAATGCCCTCAATCATATAACTAACTTTTTGTCTTATCTAAGCCCTTATATGTAATTACACACTTAACACAAAAATATCTTCTTCCACTTAACCAACACTTTGACTCTTCATTTGACCAATTTATATGTTATATATATCCTCATATACACAACATATACCATTCTCTCTAAACCCTAAATCTTTCCCAATACACAAATACACAAGCATTCTCCTCCCAATTTCTTTTCTTATCCCATCATATACATTCAATCCAATATATAACAATAACAACAACAATAACAACAACAACAATATGCAAAACTTCTAGGGCATAAATGAGGATATTACACAACTATAATGCTAGAATCACAGAAAAAATCAATAAGTTTTCAACAATCATGCCTTGCACAACACACAATATAACACACAAAGACAAATAAAACAAAAATTAAAGAAAAGCTAAAAGATTACCCCACACTTTAGAATTTACATTGTCCTCAATGGAAAACAAGAATAATAAAGAAAAAGGGTTAAGGTTCAACCTATTTTCCATCGGTCCCTGGTGAGGCAAAACCCTAACTTTTCATCACAAACACAAATGTTTAAGAACAAAATACAATATATAAAATAAAATATCCAAAATATAAAATGTTAACATCAAAAACAAAAACAAAAAATAACAAAAATATGCAATAACTAAATACAAGAAAGTAAGGAAAAATCTCTCCAAAGATTAGAGCCAATGCGATCTACGGTGAAGGAGGATGTGAAGATGATGCAGCCGAGGGATAAAGACTCAAAATCTTAGCAAGGTTGCTATTAATTTGATCCAACTGTTGCAAGACCGCAGCATGGTTACGGTCTACCTTGCTCTCCTAGGCCTCAATCCTATTAAGTATCTCCTGATTATTCGAGACCGGAGCATCTTAATCTAAATCAAGAGAATCCGAATTGGACTCCTCTTGAACTTGAGTTCTCTTCTGTCTGTCCCCCGGTACTTCTGGCTCAGCTGAAGCCATCATATAAGCCCCTCTCCTATGCACCACTATATGCATCTTCTCTAGTGTAGCCAAATCCAATGAATCATTACCCATTATTCTAGTCATGCGACAGGTACTCGGGTCAAAATCATCAAAAAGGGCTAAGGACAATGAGGTAACCAATCCTCCAATACAGATAGCCCCCTTCTTCTTGTTTGCCACACTATCAAAAACATCGGCTAACCAATAGCCGGAACTAATAGGCACTGCATTAACCACACAATCTAAGAAAAATAGTTCACTCAGTTCCACTACACCTGGGCTTTCCTTCCAAGCAAAGAATCCGCAAGACATAAAATGATGCAAATACCTCAAAGCGGGATTGCTCAATTTAGTTGCTTTGGCCGATTTGGCCACATAAGTCCCCGAGCCCAATGCTCCCCAAGCAAATTGTTGTTTAGATTCCTTAGGTACCGACCTTTCACCATGTTGATGGAAACCAAATATACCATTTAATGGTTCAATAATAATCACAATTAATTTTCCAAACAACTTAAAACTCAACCTATAGCAAATTTTCTGCGCATCTCTTTCAACATGAAGAGAAATTAAGAACTCCAAAGTAAGCTCTTGAAATTGCAAAGGTCACAAGGAGACTAGGTTCTCCCACCCAAGGATTTGAACATAATGATAAAAATTATCCCTAATATTAAGAGCATTAAGGGATTCATCATTGACATACCTCATCGGGAAGAAACCCCGAGCCAAAAGATTTGCTTTCTTCAAAGATGAAACCGATGAAGATGAAGATGCACCTTCAGTTGTAGGTCTCTTCTTCTTGCGGTGGGAAACCATCTTCGTTCTTGGCATCTTGAAAGATCTGAAAAAATTTGAAGTTTAAACCGATTAAATTGATCTTTTGTGAGAGAAGAAGAAGATTTAATGGATTAATTTTAATTCTAGTGAAGAAAATTGAGGTTTAATGGAGGTTTTGAAGCTTTGAAACACGAACAATGGAGTTTTGGGAGAGAGAAGTCGAGAGAGCGAGAGAGAAAGCAAAAAAAGATCTAGGGATTGGAATGAACAAACAGTGCCAAAATCGTGTTTTTAAAGTGTAAAAGTGAAGAGACACGGCCAGTGACTTGGCCGTGTCCCAAGGGTGTGTTTGATACTGTGAGGAAAAATTTGCAAAAACAAAAAGAAGAGACTTGGGGTGAAGCTTGGTCGTGTCCCATGTGACACGGACAAGGACACGGCCAAGCTCCTTGGCCGTGTCACCCACTGCGTAGAAAAGTTGCAAAAAAATAAAAAGAAGGAACTTTTGGTGAAGCTTGGCCGTGTCCCATGTGACACGGCCAAGGACACGGCCAAGCTCCTTGGCCATGTCACCTACTGCCCCTTTTTACTTTTATTTATTTATTTATTATTATTTTTTTTAGTTTATATCACCAAATCTTAAAGAAATTACAAACCTCTTCTTCGATCCACCCTGAAACACATTAAAAAAATAAAAACCGATCAAAGCACCCATTCCATTTATTTAAATCAATCATCAAATCAAAATTGCTAAATTTAAAATTACAACTATGAAAAAGAAATGCAAACCGATGGGTTGCCTCCCATTTAGCGCTTCTTTAATGTCATATAGCTGGACATCACTGCAAGACTTAGGGATCGTGGATCAAAGTGCTGTCAATGATCCTCACTTCTTGAAATTCATCATTATATGGCTTAACTCTCTGCCCATTTACTTTAAAAGTCTCATTTGTTTGAGAATTAAGCAATTCAATGGCACCAGAAGGATACACCTGAGTTATCTCGAAAGGACCACTCCATCGAGACTTGAGTTTACCTGGAAACAAACGGAGACGAGAATTAAAAAGTAAAACTTTCATACATGGACTCAAAGTCTTTCGCACTATAATTCTGTCATGAAGTGCTTTAGTGTGATCCTTATAAATCCTCGAGCTCTCATATGCCTCATTCCTCAGCTCATCTAACTCTAGTGAAGGATTCTTCTCTTCCTTTTGGATGGAGGGAAGTTCAAATACTGGGTCCTCCTTAAGTTTCTCTATTTCAGCACTCTCTAATGCCTCAAGGCAACTGACTATTTCTGAATCAAAATGATCCAAACCACGATCTAAAGTCAGTGCCACCTCCAATTTATCCGAGGAACCTGTCTGCAAGAGAACATCTGAAACAACTGCGTCAACACAATCAATTAAAGAACAATCCTCATATAAAAGCAGTTGTAGGAATGGAAGAAGTGTTAAAAATAGAAAATTCAACCATTTGTCCCAAGACAGTCATTGATAATTTACCATTTTTAACATCTATTAAGGTGTTGGTAGTAGCCATAAAAGGCCTACCCAGCAAAATAGTGTGTGCTGATGGTGTAGGGTTACTTCCTTCTATGTCAAGAACTATGAAATCCACAGGTACTATCAACCCTCCAACCTTAACTAACACATCTTCTAAAACCCCTTTCGGGAATCTAAGAGATCTATCAGCTAATTGCAACACAATTTTGGTTGGTTTAAGTTCCCCTAGTTCTAATTCTTGATACACAGAATAAGGCATCAAATTTACACTGGCCCCTAGATCACACATGCCATCAGTCCCCTTTCCATTCCCCATAGTAAGTTGAATTACAAAGCTACTAGGATCCTTTAGCTTGGGGGGTAGTTTATGCTACAGAACAACACTAGTTACCTCTGAAACTATCACCTTTTCATTCGGCTCATACCTCATTTTCTTGGTGATCAGATCTTTGAAGAATTTTGCATAAGCTGGCATGTTCTTTATTGCTTCAAGTAAGGGTAAGTTAATACTTACCTTAGACAGCATGTTGAAGATGTTAGAAAATTGCTTATCTTGTTTATCATTCTTCAACCTGCTGGGGAATGGTATAGGTGGCCAGTATGGATTGCTTGCCTTATGTAAATTTGCTGAAGGGGATTTCTTCATTGATCTTTCTCTAGCACCTTTCTTCTCTGGTTCTCCTTCCTTCTTGTTCTCTTGGTCACCTGCATTCACAGAATTATTTTCAACATTATTGTTAATTACCTTGCCACTTCTAAGAACAGTCACTGATTGTGCCTGCTCAGGTTGACTTCGAAATTTCCCTTTTTGTTGAATCTGCATCTGTTGTGCAAGTTGCCCTACTTGAGTCTCCACTTTCTTAAAATATGCTTCTAATGAATCTAGCCTCTTGTTGGTCATCTCTTGATTTTTAGCACTGACTTGGATAAAAGCCTGTAAACTTTCCTCCAAACTCTCTATCTTAAGCTGCCCTTGATTTGAAGATTGACCCTGCTGTTGGTTTTGTCTCTGGAGCAAATGGAAAGGCTGTCGAGAATTATTTGTTGCCCAGGAAAAGTTTGGATGACTCCGCCAACTAGGATTGTAAGTATTGGAATAAGGATCATTCCGGGCCCTTGGTTGATATCCCCCCATAGCATTGACTTGCTCAGCTTCAATACCATAAGACTCATATGCGGAGGGGCAAATATTTGCTCCATGCCCAAAAGTTCCACAAATTCCACACACTTCTTGAGTGGATGAAGAAGTGTTGTTTTTCATATTCAGCATCTGCACTTGCCTTGTCAATTCAGCTATCTGATTGACCATCTCACTATTGGCTTCCAATTGATTCACCCCTTTACTTCTTCCTCTTACACTTTTCTGTTGAGAATTAGCTCCCAACATTTCAAAGATGTCATAAGTTTCATCTGCTGTCTTTTCTCCCATGGCTCCCCCAGCTGCGTTATCAACTGTATTCTAAAATTGCTGGGTTAGACCATCGTAGAAAAACTGATTAAGAAGTTGAAGTGGGTAATGATGGTGTGGACACTGGATCAATAACATCTTAAATCTGTCCCAAGCCTCATGAAATGTTTCTCCTTCAAATTGAGAGAATGTAGCAATCTTCCCTCTCAATTCAGCTGTCTTCTGATGTGAGAAAAACTTGCCCATAAATTTATTATAAACTTGCTCTCAAGTTGTCAAAGAATTTTCGGGCAACATCATAAGCCAGCTCTTTGCCCTATCCTTCAATATATATGGGAAACATCTCATCCTCAACTGGTCCTCTGTTAGTCCTCCCAATGGAAAAGTGTTGAGGGTAGAATAAAAATCCCGGATAAAGTTCAAAGGATCTTCATTTGGAACTCCATAGAACGATGGCAGCATGTTGTAATGGATGTTCTTCAACTCATAATTTCTTGCTGCATCTGTCAATCTTATGCAAGAAGTGGAAGTTCAATGACAGGTCTAGCAAAGTCCCTCATAGTTCTTTGCCTTTCTTCTCCCATGTTGGTAGATTGTGCAGATTCCGACTCAAAATCAGAAGTATCCTCCTCTGTAGTATCAAATCCGGTGTACAATTCAAACTCTTCCCTGCTCCTTTTCACTCTCTGAATTTCTGGAATGACTGGGTATAGCTCTCCTCCCAGTGATCTCCTGCCTGGCATAAACAAAATTTCTGGAAAAAAAGAAATATTAAAAGCAAAAGACAAATAAAATAAAAAGTAAATAATTAAAAATAATTAAAAATATCTATGCTAATAAACAATTTTGCCAATTAGCCTCCCCGGCAGCGGCGCCAAAAACTTGTTGTGCTCTAATTAACTCTACTATAAGCGTCACTCGCAAGTATACGAGGTAGTTGTAGCAAAGGTGATCTCCCCAATGTCATCTCTCAAGGAAGCTAGATAAGCTAATTGATTATTAGGTTGCTAATAACAGATTAGAATAAATTTAAATTGCTAACAACTAATGAAAATAGATGATTGGAGTTTAAAACAATAAAAGTAAACTTAGCTGATGTATTGATTCTCTTATAGAAAGGTCTAGGGTTTGCACTTCTCTACTAGCTTATATGTATGAACGGTTATTCCTCTCACCCAATTTAATTTCAAAGATTAAATCTCAAGCAACTTAATTAATCGAGTCAAGGAAATAAGCTCTCGCATTCAAACCTCTTTCAACTAATCTTGTTACAATTGATATGATCTTTTTCTTAGGTTATGTCTCTAATTCACCTAAGTCCCTAATTGAATTGTTCCAGCATTAGACTTCATCTCTCAATTCTTCATCTAATACCTAAAACACATAATTGGTGGCCAATCAATTATATATTAACAATATTCCATTCAATTAAGGCTAAAGAAATAAATTTAGTTAAGAGCAATAACCAATTCATACAATCATAGTAGATCCATACAAACCCCAGACTAGATCAAATTAGTTCATAATGATATCAAACATATTCATCTCATTAAAATTCAAAGAAATCAGTTTAGAGATAAAAAAAATTCATGAATACAATTCCCAAGAAATTTAAGAGATAAAGTTTGAGAACAAAACCAAATTACAAACTCCCTGTAAGCTTCTGAAGAATCTCTTGATCAGATCTTGCTAGAAGAATGTTGCAATGGCATGAACAATTTAATCTAGAATGTTTTGCATCAAAGTGTAATAAAAAATATCAAAGAAAAAATATATGAAACCCTAACTTATTTTCTTTGACGGCTCAACAAAACTCAAAACTCTCCATACCTTTGAAAACCCTAACTTTAATATTTATACGAAACCTCCACTCCAAAAATCGGCGTTCTCTTTAATCCATGAGTGACACGGGCAAGGACAAGTGAACTTGGCCGTGTTTGAGGTTCTTAGAGGGACACGGCCACAAGCTTGGCCGTGTCCCCTGAGTGTGTTCGCTCCTGTGTGATTTTCTTCTTCTCTTCTTTGGAGTGGTGAGTGACACGGCCAGTTTGGAGGAAGCTTGGCCGTGTTTGACAAATTTGGAGGGACACGGCCACAAGCTTGGCCGTGTCCCTTGAGTGTGTCACCTTCTGTGTCTTGGTCTTCTTCCTTAGCTTGGTATGGGACACGGCCACAAGCTTGGCCGTGTCCTCTGCATGTGTTAGCTACTATTATTATTTTCTTCCTCTTGGTTCCTTGGTCTTTCCTTCCTCTCTTGATCCTTGGTATGGTTCCTTGCATATTAACCTAACTCAAATACTTGAAAAACACTTTAAACAAGAATCAAATAAACATTAACTAACAACACACAAACACACACTAAAAACTAGGACAAAATTAACACAAACACTTAAATAAAATAAAACTACAAATTAATGAAAACACTAAATAAACATATTAAAACTACCAAAATACCTAAAGAAAACAATAATTATCATAATGAATAGGACACAATTCTATGAAAAAAACTAATAAAACACTGGCCGTGTCCTTCACTGCTTGCTTCTTTCTTTTCTTCTTTCCTTTTGGTCTCAAGGGGTGTCACGGCCAAGCTAGTGGCCGTGTCATGTGACACGACCACTGGCTTGGCCGTGTCACTTGGGTGTGTTCACTTCTGCTTCTTTTCTTTCCTTCTTTGCTTGCTCCACTTATTTTTGGCATGAAATGGGACACGGCCAAGCTTGCTCTTGGCTTCGCCGTGTCATGTGACACGGCCACAAGCTTGGCCATGTCACTAAGTGTGTCTTCTTCTGTTAATTCATTTTTGCTCTTTCTTTGCTTTGTTCTTTGTTTTGCTCTTTGAATGAGACACGGCCAGTGGCTTGGCCATGTCTCTTGGCTGTGTCAAGCTCTTCCAACTTCATTCTTTGAGGGACACGGTCAAACCTGATTTGGCTTGGCCATGTCTTGCTTGGTTCATACTTTTCCTGCACTGTTTTGATCTTCCAAGGGTGTTTTTGCACTTAAAACTAAAAACAACACTTTAAACACACTTAAAACAAAAATTAATCAAAACATTAACTAAAACACAACATCAATAAAAATATCAAATCAATATATTCAACCAAATATATTACAAACCCTAGGCATGGGTATTTAGCTCAACATCATCAATTTATAACATTCATTCAACTCAATATAAAACAACTACAAATTGTCCATTGCAATATCAATTCTCTTAATATAACAACAACAATAAGACAGTTATATTTTTCTTCATAATGCACTGCCACTACCAGGTATGTTACAGCATTTGGGTATCTCCCTTGCAGCTGTCTGGCCCTTTTGTTTGGTGGCCTCAACTTCTGTTGACCATATTTTTCATAACTGCGTTCCTATAAGGAAGATCTAGAAATATTATGCTGCTTCACTCCTTCCTCTTCTGCATGGAGGTTCAGGGACTCTATCTTTAAGGCAAGAACTCTCAATCTGGTGGCTTAATGCAGGTAAGCCAGTTAAGGGAAGGCTTTGTAATCTGGATCCCCAGGTTATTCTCTATAATACATGGAATGCTTATTGTCGTTGTGTTTGGGGCTCTGAGAAATTCTTTCCCCACAGTGTTGAATTACAAATTTACAAGTTCATTTTCAGTTGGGGAGTAGCTCATGCGGGAGATCATTTCGCTGCCCCTCTTTCGTGTTTTGCAGATCATTTGCCTTCTGTTTTCGGGCGTCGGAAGCCATGTCCTAAGCCGGTTGTATGGAGTAAGCCCTATAATCATTGTTTTAAACTAAATGTTGATGCCTCATTTTCTTTGCATACTGTTTTTAGAGGCGCTGTCCTTCGTGACTCAGAAGGCTATATTGTCGCTACTGGAGCTTTCTTGATCAAGGCGAGGAACGTTTTGGAGGCTGAATTGACAGCCTTGGTTCATGCGCTTGAATGGGTGAATGAAGCTAGCTATGCTTCTGTTCAGGTGGAGGTAGATTCTTTGGAGCTAGTTCAGTTGATGTCTTCAGTCTTTGATGTGTCACCGCATTTTAAGAGAGCAAGGGCTCTTTTGTCTTCAAATTTTCACTCTATTTCTCATGTTCATAGGGAGGCAAATCAAGTTGCACATTTTTTAGCCTATTACAGTAGATTGAATGGTGTTTCTAGGTGGTTTTTATCTTTTAACTCTTTGCCAAATTACATTAAAGGGGTTGTATTGACTGATAGTATGGGTCTTCCATACATTAGATTTAATTAATAAATTCTGCGGTGGTACCATCCACCTTTACAAAAAAAAACAATAAGAAATGAATTAAAAGAGAGAAT
Organism: Garcia nutans; assembly: GCA_947685225.1. Taxonomy (NCBI): domain Eukaryota; kingdom Viridiplantae; phylum Streptophyta; class Magnoliopsida; order Malpighiales; family Euphorbiaceae; genus Garcia; species Garcia nutans. The sequence goes on along the minus strand of CANTUV010000003.1, from coordinate 3,554,112 downwards.
AGAAAAACCCCTTGTGAAGATGCCAAGAGTAGGATTGTTAGTCTTCCTCCTAGCTCCACTTGATGTATGATGAAGAACTCAAGCCCTCTTCAATGGTTAATTCCCCTTTGCAATGTGGAATGGAGCTTTCTCAAGTCACCAACCCTTCAATTGATTTTGCCTTTGGAAGATGGAAAGGAGCTTTCTCAAGTCACCAAACCTTTCAATGAAGCTTCTTCAACCTTCAAGAGCTTGTTAACCCAATTTATCCCAAAGAACCTCAAAGATCTTATCAATGGAAGAAGGAGAAGGTGGAGAGGATGGAAATGGAGATGAAGGTGAAGGGCTAAGGGAGAGTGTCACTCTCTCCCTCTCCCAAAAGTGTAGTAGAAATTTGGCTCCAAGAAGCCAATAGCCCTTCCAATTTCCCTTCTCTTCTCTTTTTAATTCATTCAAAAACACAACTCATGCCTTCCAACTCACACCAATTCACTTTGTTCCCCACTATTCTCTTGTTTAATATTTCTTTTGGCAAGCACAAGGCATTGTCTCCCACTTTATTCCCCACTTCATGCAGAAGAATTCAAATGTTTTTGGTGTGACACGGCCAAGCCAAGAGTAGCTTGGCCATGTCTCTTATTCTTTTCTTTCTTTCCATGAGGTCACACGGCCAAGCTAGTGGCCGTGTCCCTCAATTTTCATGGGACACGGCCAAGCTAGCTGGCCGTGTCCTTCACTGCTTGCTTCTTTCTTTTCTTCTTTCCTTTTGGTCTCAAGGGGTGACACGGCCAAGCTAGTGGCCGTGTCATGTGACACGGCCATTGGCTTGTCCGTGTCACTTGGGTGTGTTCACTTCTGCTTCTTTTCTTTCCTTCTTTGCTTGCTCCACTTGTCTTTGGCATGAAATGGGACACGACCAAGCTTGCTCTTGGCTTGGCCGTGTCACTGAGTGTGTCTTCTTCTGTTACTTCATTTTTGCTCTTTCTTTGCTTTGTTCTTTGTTTTGCTTTTTGAATGAGACACAGCCAGTGGATTGGCCGTGTCTCTTGGCCGTGTCAAGCTCTGCCAACTTCATTCTTTGAGGAACACGGCCATGCCTGATTTGGCTTGGCCATGTCTTGCTTGGTTCATTCTTTTCCTGCACTGTTTTGATCTTTCAAGGGTGTTTTTGCACTTAAACCTAAAAACAACACTTTAAACACACTTAAAACAAAAATTAATCAAAACATTAACTAAAACACACATAAAATCATACTAAAAACTAGTACAAAAATGATCTAAACATGGACCTTTTTTTAATTTAATTTTTTTTTGACAGATTTGGCTTCAGGAGCATCTCTGCTTGCTTGATACTCCATCCATGGATTTTGCCAAATATCTTCGTGGCATCATTCTGCTAGGAAACTACTCCATCTTACTTCTTCATATGCTGACTGGATTGACTGGATCCACTCACATGCTGAAGTCAAAATCTGTTGGTTGATACCTTGGTGGAAGATTTCTCGTGTTACCATGAGGACATACTTGATGTATGTTCCTCTTCCTGCTCTTCATCAAGGTACTTGCTATGATCCTTGTTGGCTTAGCCGTCAGTACGGATCTGAGCCTCGTGATTCTGAATTCACTCCCGATTTAGACATGCCTTGCTTGACTGAAGCCTACTTGGATCGGCTAAGGCAAAGCTGGCCTACACATTACACTTATTATCTTCCATAGATTTTACATTTGTCAATTATAAAAGAAAGTGTATTGATGAAAAAAAAAATAACAGTAATAAAAGATGCTTCTTTTCCTTTTATAATTTGTCATCACCTTTTGCTGTCAAATACTTATAACAATGCACATAAAACAATTTTAACATTAATTATGTTTTATTAAATTGGGGAACAACCAAACATAAAGCCAGCATACACAAGATTACTCCTATTGCCAACTAGCCCTTTTGGGTTTTCTAATTGACAATTTTCTCTCATTTAGCCCTAATTGTTGCCTAGCCCGCCCTTTCGGGTTTTTGGAACTAGCGGACTGCTCTAACTTTTGCCTAGGCCACCCCTTTTGGGTTTTCAACCTAGCGAGCTCTTTATTTTTTATTTTTTTTTATTTATTTAATTTTTTTTCTTCTCTTTTTTTTATACATAAAACCTCTTCAACCTGTTGATGTTCACTGGCTCACTAAACTCGTTCCCGTCCATGTCTAATAGCTTCACTGCACCATTGTTCATGACTTGTTTCACAATATGTGGTCCTTCCCAACTAAGCCTAAACTTGCCTCTTGGATCAGATACATTAGGCTTACATTGTTTCAACACTAAATTCCCGACTTTGAGTTTTCTGATCTTAACCCTTCTATTGTAGGCTTGAGCTATCTTTTTTTGATGCAGTTGATGATGATACAGTGCCTTTAACCTTCTCTCTTCTAATAAAGCTAACTGTGTGTATCTACTCGTTACCCATTCTGTTTCAGGCAGTTCAGCTTCCAAGACTACTCTCAATGACTTGACCTCAATTTCAATTAGTAACACTACTTCCATCCCGTAAACGAAGGAGAACGGTGTCATTCCAGTCGATGTTCGCACACTTGTTCTATATCCCTACAAAGCAAAGGGAAGCATCTCTGACCAATCCTTGTAAGCCTTGGTCATCTTGGATAGAATTTGCTTAATTATCTTGTTTGTTGCTTCTACTGCACCATTAGGCTTTGGTCTATAAGGAGAGGATCGATTATGATAGATTCGGTACTTCGAGAATAAATCCTTAACTGCTCCTTGAAACTGTACCTCATTGTCTGATATCACATTGTGCGGGACCCTGTATCTACAGATGAGGTTCTTTTCAATGAATCTAGCCATTTGACTTGCCCCCAGTTTGTTGAAGGATTCGGCTTCGACCCATTTTGAAAAATAATCTACCGCTACTACAATGAAACGGTGACCGTTTGAGGCTGTCAGATGTATCTCTCCTATAATGTTGATACCCCAAGTGGCAAAGGGTTAGGGTGAATACATAGAATGCAATTCTTCAGGAGGCATGTGATTCAAGTTACCAAAACTCTGACATTGTTGGCATTTCTTTACAAACTCTATACAATCTCTCTCCATGGTCAACCAGTAGTAACCTTGTCGAATTATCTTCTTAACTAGGACCAAACCACTCATGTGCGGACTGCAACTTCCCGCATGTATTTTTGACATGATATGCTCCACTTCAAGCTTCCTCAAGCATCTCAAATGCACCCCATTAGGCCATCTTCGATATAACTCCCCATGGAATGTGATGTATTGCAAAGACCATCGCCTTATGGCTCTTCTTTCTTTCTTTGTTGCCCCGACGGGTATTCCCTTTCCTCCAAAAATCATCTTATATTATCATACCACGCATCATGGTCTATATCAGTTTCCATGATTGTCTCATATTCATAGCAAGGAGTTGATGAACTGGTCAAAATCAGAGGCTTAAGGAATAAACTGATAGGATTTTCCCATACCGAAGCCAATGTGGCTAGGGCATCAGCCATCTGATTTTCTTCTCTTGATAGATGTATAAACCTACACTCCTTAAAGTTCTTCTTCATCTTGGTCAAGTAATGGTGGTATGGTTTTAATTTTTCTTCTTTCAACTTCCACTCTCCATTTACTTGGGATACTACTAGCAATGAATCGCCAAAAACTTCCACCTTATCCACCTTCATGATCATTAGGGTTTCCAAACCAAAGATACATGCTTCATATTCCACCATATTATTGGTTGCCCTAAATTTTAACTTTTTGGCTAAAGGGATAAGTTCCCCATTAGGAAATTTTAGTATGACTCCCAAACCTGCTCCTTTCCTGTTTGCTGCTCTATTAAAATACATTTTCAACCCTTGTATTTCAATTGCCTTTAAATGTTCATCCGGAAATTCCAAGACTACCTCTTTGCTATCTGGTAATGGTTATTGGGCTAGGAATTCTGCCACTGCTCTACCTTTGATTGTTTTCCTGGTTACATACTCAATCTCAAATTCTTCTAATATTATCAACCATTGACCATATTTCCCAATCAAAGAGGGTGTCTCCCTTAAGTATTTGATTAGGTCCAACCTGGAAATTGCTTACACACTATACGATTGAAAGTAATGCCGCAAATTCTTAGAAGATCAAACCATGGCTATACAGGTCTTTTCAATGATATTGTATTTAATTTCATAAAGTAAGAGCTTTCTACTCAAATAGTAGACTGCATGCTCAATTCCTGACTCATCTGCTTTTGCTATCATGGCTCCTATTGACTCTTCTTCTACTGCTAAGTATAGTAATAGAGGTTTGCCGGGTTTAGGTGGTTTTAAGACAGGTGGACTAAGCAAATACTCTTTTATTCATTCAAAAGCCCTTTGACACTCTTCATTCCATATGACCGGCTGATTATTTTTAAGTAATTTGAAGATAGGCTCACAGATTGTTGTGAGCTTTGCTATAAATCTGCTAATATATTGTAATTTACCAATGAATCCCCGAACTTCTCTCTCTGTCTTCAGGGCTGGCATATCCCTGATTGCTTTAACTTTGTCAGGATCAATCTCAATGCCATTCGAACCAATCATATGTCCTAATAATTTGCCTGAGGTAACCCTGAACACACACTTCTTCGAGTTTAATCTTAGCTTATATTTCAATCCTCTATCGAAGAATAATTCTAAGTTTTGGAAGTGTTGTTCCCTTGTGTCTGATTTCACCATCATATCATCAACATATACTTCAACTTCTTTGTGCATCATGTCATGAAATAGTGTGATGGCCATCCTTTGGTAGGTTGCTCCAGCATTCTTTAAGCCGAACGACATCACCCTATAACAAAATATACCCCACGTAGTAATGAAAGTAGTTTTGGCTTTATCCTCTTGGGCCATTAACACTTGGTTGTATCCGAAAAATCCATCTACAAATGAGTGTAGCACTCCAGAGGCTACACTATCAATGAGAACATTTATATGGGGTAAAGGAAAATCATCTTTAGTGGAATCCTTGTTTAAATCTCTATACTCCACACAAACCCTTATTCTTCCATCTTTCTTTGGCATGGGTACTATGTTGGCTAGCCAATCTGGATATTCTATCACTTCAAGGAACTTCACTTGTATTTGTTTAGTGAACTCTTTTTTAACCAATTCAGCCCACTCTGGTCTTAATTGCCTAAGCTTTTGTTTGACAAGTTTCATGTGAGTGTAAGTAGGAATAAGATGTTCGGCTATGTCTTGATCTATTCCAGGCATATCCTCATAAGACTAAGCAAATACTTCTTCATATTTTTTGAATATTTTTTCAAATCTCTCTCTCATCAGTAGTAAGGTCGGATGCTATGCTAATATTTTTAGGATTTTCGATTTTTCCCAAATTTAATAATTGTGTGTTAACATAATTAATATTAAAGATGCTCATGTAATTGCTATATGAATGTCTGCAACCATTAGGAGAAACATCGCACAAGTAAGCAAAATCAGACTTTATTGCATTCATTTTGGAAAAGAAAACATCATCATCCTCATACAAAGCAGATAAATTAAAATTAAAATCAAAATCAAAATCATTGTTCTCAGAATCATAAGGCAGAATGTCTTCAAACTTTTCTTCAACCAGGGCAGTAGTCTCCTCCGGAGTCTTCTCAGCTTTCAGGACAACTTCCTTCTTCTCTTCCGAATTAGATTCTTTATTGGCTGGTAGGGTGAGCTCTTTCTTCACTTGCTCCACTAGCTCAACAACATCTGCAAAAATTTCAAAACTTGGGATCAACTTTCCCATGAACATGATTGGTTCGGGCTTTCCTTGGAGTGGTCCCATGTCTGGAGCTTTGACAAAGATCTCTTCAAGTCGCGGGAAGCTCATCTTCTCACTCTTCTTTGGTTGGACATTGTTGTCTTCATCATATCCCAACCCCTTCTTGGAAGTTTGAGTTTTAAAATCTGGCAGCTTTGTCAAACCGGCCTTACCCTTTCCAAGACCAGCTGCGAGAAGGTAGTTCATGTTCTTCATCATATTTAAGACTTTGGAGTCCACTACTTCATTATCAGAAATTGTAGCTACTTGTAAACCATTGAGAGGCCTCTCAATCATTAGAGCGTCCAGCCTCGATGACCACTGTCTCATCTCCGTTAGGGAACTTGATCTTTTAATGATGGGTGGAAGGAACTCCACCAAGGGGATGAAACAATGGTCGTCCCAAGAGTAAGGCGAAGGTAACATGTATGTCCAAAACAACAAATTCAACAATAGATTCAATTGGACCGACCTTGACAACAACTTTGAAAGTTCCTTCGGCATGTGTCTTAGTGTTGTCATAAGCCCGAATGGTTACTTCGGTTGGGTTTAGATCCCTTGTTGACATGGCTAGCTTTGGAAATATTTTAAGTGGACAAACATTTATGGTAGACCCATCATCGACCATTACACATGGAGTCCTTTTCCCTTTGATTTCTATTTTAATAAAGAGAGGGCGGATGTGATCTCTCCCTTCCTCTGGTAAATCCGCATCTAACAAAAAAATTGCTTCCATATTAACTTCAGTCATCTCTTGAATATCTTCACATTTCATTACTCCTCCAATTTTTATGAAGTTGATCAGCTCTTCCGGTGTTGTGGAGGTAGAAATTGGCATGCTAGCTAAGGCCTTGGCCATAGTTTCTCGGTGCTTTTTAGAAGTAGCCAATAAGTCCCAAATACTAACACTTGCTTGGGTTCTTTTTCAATTGCTTGAGCACAATATCATCTTCCTCTTCTTTATTCCCTACTTCAACTTCCTTTCCCTTATTAATTTCTACCTCCTTAGGTGGTGGCCTTGCATAAGGCTTACCGGATCTAGTATTCATTACTTCATCTTCTTCGAGCTCGGACCAGGTCCATTCCTCCTTCTTGGATGTAAGATCATCATCACTATCGCTTGAATCCCAAAACCCATTGACAACACAAATTGCTACTTCTTTACCCACCATAGCTTGTTTAATTTCACCAAATATTGCTTCTTCTTTAGTTGCTTCTCCACCCACATCCTGAAAAGAAGACATGACAAAATCTTCATGCAAACCTCCTCCAATCATGAAGGTTGCCAGTGGTGGTACTCTATTGAACCTTGGTAATGGGTTGTATTTAGTATTTGGCTCGAGCAGCTTCCCACTATCAATCAAATTTTGGATCTCATGTCTCAACCTCACACATCTATCCATGTCATGCCCTTGCATTTGATGAAACTGACAAAATGCTTTAGTGTCAAAATTAGGTGGGAGAGAATTAGGCAAAGGACGAGGATTAGGCAATGGACGAGGATTTAAGGGTTGTAACAATCCCTGCCTCTGAAGCTTATTGAGAACCCAAGACATCGGTTTGCCCAATTTCGAAAACTGCCTCCTTGTTCCTTGGTTAGTAGCATTAACACCGACTGCCTTTTGCATGCTTTGGCTACCAGACTGATAGTTTCCTTTCTCATTCCTTCTTGTTGAAAAATGGTTCTTCTCTCTTTCCCATTCTTCAATTTGCAAACCAGCTTGGAAGAGATCTTTGAAATCACGGATGAGTGTATGAGACATCCTCTCACGAAAACTAGGCAACACCCTCTAACAATCATCCTTATTTGATCAAATTCATCTAGCCTTTTCTTGAGCAAAGCAGCTGTAACACCCCTACATTCAATACATGCACACTACAAACACCACAATGTAGTATACATGCACTAAACATAGAAATGCTACGGATTTTCTTAACATTTTAAACATTTTAAACTATACCATAATCTTTCAATTGTATACATTATAGAAAGATAAGTAGTTAACTTGTAATACAAAACTAAATAGATATATACAGATACATTTAGTTGTTACGCAGCGGAATTTATCAAATATTTACATATATGAAAACATTTAATTTCATATTTACAAATATACACATATGTACATTAAAATCATTACTTTACAAAATATAAAAGAGTTATACATGATTGGCAAGTCTCCTCTGATCTTTAAGTTTCCAAAATCAACTCTTCACTGTCTACTCTCACTCGGTCTCGAAGAGCTCTCGGGTTCAACCCTATTACCTGCGCGATCAAACACTATCGCGCTAAGCCAACGGCTTAGTAAGACAAAATGTGCTAGTGTTATGCTTCAGTGCAATGCAATGCCAATTCTCAATCCATATTATACATGTAACACCATATATGCAAAGCTAACAACATACCTTTACATTTCATATGCCTCATTAGTTATTCATTTAACCATTCATGAACAACATTAAACAAATCATGACTCACATTAAACAAAGACAAGCATTGGGCCCAAGACACACTAATATGCCATTCAATTTTCAGAGTTAATGTTTTGGTTTTGTTATCACATTTATCAATATCATATACCCAACTAGGCTTCAAGGATTAGGTTCAACCAAGCTTCAAGGGGAGCAAAGCATGCTAAGCATCAACCCAACTTGGCTTCAAGAACCAACCCAACCTAGCTTCAAGGGTGGTAACATCTCAATTAGGCTTCAAGGATTCAATCCAACCTAACTTCAAGAGATTGTTACACTTATTAGGCATGCCACCAACAACAAACTCTGAAAATGGAATAACACATTAGCCACACAATTCATTTATTATTCAATTATCATTTCCATTTCCAATTCTCATCAACATTTAGGCAAACATGCCTTCTTTCTTTCAATTGCATCATCATAGCTAATCACAATGGCTTTATAGCATTTCATATCTCAATTCATATTGTGCATATAGCATTATTGGTATCACATTTCAAAGTACATTATTCATAATACACATCACCATTCACAAGCCTCACAATACACAATACATAACCTTGTTCATGTAATATCATATGCATTATCAATTCCATATCATCTCACATTTCATGATTCAACAATGATGTTAGACAAATGATCTCTATTTTAATCATTGACAACTCAAATGGATGATCTATTTAACATGTATATGAGAATCTTGTTGCAGGATTAGATTGCTTCCAATAAGGTGAACAGAACCTTTCTAGCGGTCGCGCCTCACCTGAATACGACCGCTCCATACAATTACAAGATGAAACCTTATTACAGTAGGTTTCGCGGCCAGAAGCCCGACCTAAGTCGCGACCGCACTTCACAATCAAAAGATGAAACCTTATTACAGTAGATTTCGCGGTCAGAAGCCCGACCTAAGTCGAGACCGCACATGAATAATAGCGACCGCCCCAAATTACGTGTCTTTCATGCATAAACCCTAAATGTAGCCAAATTTCTTTTGGTTAACTTAAAACACATTGTACACAACATAACCTCATTCAAATGGACATAATCAACATCATTAGCAATTATTTTACGTGCTCATCACAATATTTTCATCACCAATATTCATTAACAATACATTTGATACCCTATCACATTTACAAACAAAAGTGTTTTAAGATTAAACAACATATGCATGTTTGTACCCATATAGTTTGTACTTACCTTTAGCACCAATTATACAACTCTAAACACTTTCTTTTCTCCAAGAATTCTTCACTTCTCAAATTAGAGTAAATCACCTTCTTCCAAAACCTAATCCAAAATAACACAATATAATTTATCACTTACCATTTCCAAAACCCTAAAACCAACATCACTCTTAACTTATCATCTTCAAATCCAAAACAAACACCACAACCAATTAAATCCAACATATAATAATCAACACAACCCCACTTTAAAATCCACAATCAACTCACAAACAACTTAAATAACTTAAAAGAATCAAGAGAAACTTACCAAATATAGTGGATCTTCTTGGATTTCCACTTAACCACTTAAAACTTCTTCAATTTGAGCTTCAAATATCATCAACTCTTATTTTCTCTCTTGTTCTTTAGGTTGGCCGGCCACACGTGAAAAGAAGAAAGGAATTTGATCAAAATAAAAGTCAAACTCTCTATTAATCTCCACCACACAATTTCAAAAGAAGAATTACCAAAATGCCCTCTTTAACATAATTACACTTCCTTTCATTATGCATGCCCTTTATAGTAATTTCAATAACAACCAAAAATATCTTCTTCCACTATATCCAACACCTTGACTCTCCCTTTGAACAACATATATGCCATATATATTGCCATATACACTACATATACATCTTCTCTACACATCACTTATCTTTCAAATAACACATGAACATTCTCTCTTAAATTTTATATCACACAACACATACATTCAATCACATTTTAGACCAACAACAACAACAACAACAACACAATCAAAACTTCTAGGGCATACATGAGGATATTACAGCAGCCTTATTTCTCCACCTTTTCACATAGTCCACAAAATTCTCATTTGGCCTTTGCCTAATGGACTCAACTTCCTGTAAGCGGGGATTTTTGTTCCCACTCCCGGTGGAATGATTCTTGCGACTTCGGCACTGTTTAGGCTCAGGGCCTTAGAGAATACGGACCTAAGTCCGGAGAAAATGGAGTCACCACATGGATAGATTGGGAAAAAAAAAGGGGCGGATGACTTAATTCCTAAGGAATCCCCAACCCCCTAATGGGTTTGGAAAGTTGGGTACATGTGGGGAAGGTGAGAAATAGCCCAGCACCCCCATAATGCCCGGTTCATTGGAACCGGCCTCCTTTATAGGTCTTAATATTATAAAATTCTTAAATATAACAACATTATCCATATTACACACAATAAAAATAAAGCATCAATATATTGAAAATCAAAATAATGTCCAAACAAAACAATTAAATGGACACCCACCCAAGGATGGAAACATGTCCTTACATCCCATGCCTAAATAGGATACCCACCGAAAGGTAGAAACATGTCCTTTACATTGGTTCTAAAATAGAAAAGCAATTTCAATTACATGATATTTAACTAATGAGGTACCCACCAAGTGGAAACATACCTCTTACAACATTTGAAAATCTAAATAAATCAATAAGAGTAAATAACCATTCATCATAAATAAATCATTCATCAAATGTACTAAATATCAATAGAAAGTAAACATCCATCCATGATAAATTAGATAAACCAAACATTGAAATTAAATAAATTAAAGCATATAAAATAAATCAAAGAATAATAAAATATAAAATTGAATAAGGAAAATAAAGATTCAAATTAGGGCTACTGTTTCTATTTAAATTTCTTTATTTCATGTGTTTAGGGTTTTGGAATTCATGAGTTTAAGCTACTATAACTTTTAAAAGAATTGACATTGAACAGTGTTTTATAATTTAAGAGGTTGATAAGTTCCTTGATTAATCAAATTAGTATTTGAGAAGTGAAATCATTAAATTGGAGTTTGAACACTTCAAAACCTTAAGTTTATGACTATTAGCTACTTACTGTGTTGAATTTTAGGTTTGTGAGGTTTTAAGGTTTAAAGGATTAGGGTTTAGAAGAATTAGGTTTAAAGGTTTTAAGGGAGTTAGGGTTCACTGTTTTGGGTTTTGGAGTTGAATTAGGGTTTTAGAATTTTTGATTTAGGGTTTCGGAGAATGCATTAGGTTTTTTGGATTTGAAAATCAATTGATAATTTTATGAAGTTTTATGAAAATAAATAAAATGATTTAAAGTTTATATAAACATAAAAGATGTTTTTAGGGTTTGTGGGAAGAAACATACTCAAATTTAAGATTTAAAAAATTTGGAAAGCAAATTAGGGTTTTGAGATTTTGAAGAAACAAAAATAATAATTTTAAGCTTTTTGGAAAACAAAGCAATTAATTAAGGTTTTTAAACTTTAGAAAAGGGGAATTAATGTTCTAGGGTTTTTGAATTAAAAGAAACAATTAGATGATTTAAGCTATTGTGAAGAAATTAGACAATTGATGCATACCTCTGTTTGTTGTTCCACCAAAAATTTCTTCTTGGATGAACAAAATCAAAGACAAGCTTTGCTTCCTTTGATGGATTCAATTGTTGTTTGCTCTCTCAAAAAAAAATCAGATCGATTCATTGCCAGGAGGAATTATTAAAATTCAAAGTTTTCCTCCTCAATTTCGGTCTCAATTTTTCCTCCCAAATCCTGTCTGATTTCCTCTTTTTTTTCCTCCTCAATTTTGGTCTCAATTTCTCCTCCAAATTTTCGATCCCTTTTTGTGTTATTTTTTGGTGTTATTTATAGAAGATTTTTTGACTCATTCTAGTTATTCACGTAATATAACATTAATTAAGAAAAGGAAACCGAAACCTAATTGTATTAGGTTTCGAAAAAATTTGCGTCGAAAAATTTTGCTGGCTAAAAAAAAACTGCTGCGGAAAAATTACGCTAGCGAAAAAGCTGCCACAGCAAGGGGGCGAATTGGCCTGTGGGCCATTTCGCCACAAGTTGATTTTTTTATCATTATTATTTTTAATTTATAATTAATAAAAATTAGATATTAAAGCAAATATTTTTTAATTAAGATAACAAAAATTATTTTGGACTAATTAAAATATATTGGACAACACAAAAATTATTTTGGATTAATTAAAATATATTGGATCGGACTAGGTCAAAAATTAAGGGTCTACAGTTTGCCCTCTGCTTGAATGATCTAAGACTTTAGTGAAAGAGAGTGAAAAGCAATAAGACTTAATTTTTGAGGTGGTTGAGATTTTGGATTCTATACCTGAGAGATTTGGATACTCGATCCTAAACTAGACTTGGACACTCGATCCTAACTAGATTCGGATACTTGATCCTAAATTTGATTGGGATACTCGATCCTAACAGGATTGGATTTGGATACTCGATCCTAAATTGGATTTGGATACTCGATCCTAAACTGAATACTCGATCCTAAATTGGATTGGGATACTTGATCCTAATTGGACTTGGATACTCGATCCTAAACTGGATTGGGATACTCGATTCTAACTGGACTTGGATACTCGATCGTAAACTGGATTGGGATACTTGATCCTAACTGGACTTGGATACTCGATCCTAAACTGGATTTGGATACTCGATCCTAAACTAGATTTGGATTGGGATACTTGATCCTAGTTGGACTTGGTTACTTGATCCTAATCTGGATTAGGATACTCGATCCTAACTGGACTTGGATTGGGATACTCGATCCTAACTAGACTTGGATACTCGATCCTAAACTGGATTTGGATACTCGATCCTAAACTAGATACTGGATCCTAAATTGGATTGGGATACTCGATCCTAACTGGACTTGGATTTGGGTACTTGGACCTGAGATTGGGTACTTGGACCCGAGACTTAACTTGATTTGGGGTACTTGGACCCTAGACTAGATTGAATTTGGGTACTTGGACCCAAGATTAGATTGAATTCGGGTACTTGGACCACGGATTGGGTACTTGGACCCGAGATTGAATTTGGTTTGGGTACTTGGACCCGAGTTGGGTACTTGGACACAAAATTGGGTACTTGGACCCAAGATTGATTTGATTTGGGTACTTGGACCTGAGATTGGGTACTTGGACCCGAGACTTGATTTGATTTGGTGCTTGGACCCAAGATTGGGTTTGACTGACCTTTTATCAATTGAGAAGTCTAACTGCTCTGGCTGTTCTATGCGTCGTGGTTCTTCACCCTCAAAATGGATCTTCATCCTTTGAGATCGAGTCTTCATCCTTGAAAATGGATCTTCATCCTTTGAGATAGGGTCTTCACCCTTGCAAATGGATTTTTATTCTTTAGACTTTGGTTCTTCACCCTTGAAAATGGATCTTCATCCTTTGAGATTGGGTCTTCACCCTTGCAAATGGATCTTCATCCTTGGAGATTGGGTCTTCACCCTTGTAAATGAATCTTCATCCTTTGAGATCGTGTAACACCCCTACATCCCGTACACGCACACTACATAGCACCACAGTGTAGTATACGCACACCGAACATAGAGGTGCTGCGTTTTCCTTTAACACTTTAATCATTTTAAAACATAAGACATTCTTTCTCATTATACAATATAGAAAATAAAGTAGTTTACTTGTATTATAAAACAAAGTAGATATAAACTTTTACTTAATACGCAGCGGAAATTTTAAATATATTTACATATGTGAATACATTCAAGTCCATGTTTACAGTTTTACCTAAAATTTACATTAAAGTCAATACTTTACAAAACATGAAGAAATTATACATGATTGGCAGCTTTTCTGTGATCTTTAAGTCCCAAAATAAATTCTTCAATGCCTAGACTCACTCGGTCTCAAGGAACTCTCGGGTTCAACTCTGTCACCTGCGCGATGAACCACAATCGCGCTGAGCCAACGGCTCAGTAGTACAAACGATACTAACAATATGCTTTAATGCAATGCAATGCCACACATTTCAATGACTTTCCATAGATTTCATTATTCAATCATTCAATCATTATTGAATCACAATTACACAAAGACAAGCATGGGCCCAAAAGACACTAATATGCCATTCAATTTTCAGAGTTAATGCCTTGGTTCAATTATCACATTTATCATTATCATTATCCCAACTAGGCTTCAAGGATTAGGTTCAACCAAGCTTCAAGGGGAACAAAGCATGCTAAGTATCAACCCAACTTGGCTTCAAGAACAAAACCCAACCTAGCTTCAAGGGTTGTAACATCTCAATTAGGCTTCAAGGATTAGACCCAACCAAGCTTCAAGGGGAGTAAAACATGTTTAACTTCAACCCAACTTGGCTTCAAGGATCAAATCCAACCTAACTTCAAGAGATTGTTACTAATAGGCATGCCACCAACAACAAAACTCTGAAAATGGAATAACACATTAGACACACAATTCATTCATTATTTCATTATCAATTCCATTCTCAATTCTCATCATCAATTTGGCAAACATGCCCCATTAAAGTCATTATAGCCAACCACAATGGCTTTACATTCCATCACATCTCAATACCCATCTTAGCAATTCATCTTTCAAATGTACAATCATCTGCATCATCATATCATTCATATAATACATATATATGTCATCATTGATATAAGCATAGCAAAGTACATTCTTCACAATAATCAACAATGCAATAATGCAAGATGTGTACTTACCTCAAAAGCAATTCACACAACTCAAAACACTCCCTTTCCCAAGGTTCTTATGCTTCTTAAATCAATGACAAATCACCTTCTTCAAGACCTAATCCAAGAATAATAACATATACTTGCTTAGGGATACACAAGAGGTAATCAAGTTAAGAGTTAACTAGGGCAATCTCTACACATGACACGCTCAACCACACAGGCGTGTTCCTGACCGTGCCCTAACTCCACAACACAGAAGCTATTACAAGCTCTTGACCACGGGCGTGTCACTGGGCGTGTAATACATATTGCCTCCCACAAAAACATCAACATGTCCAACAACCTGAACGCGCTCCTGGCCGTGTCAATTCTCCATTCTCACAGTAGCTATGACATGCTCAATAACACGGGCGTGTTACTGGCCGTGTCAAACCTACTGCCACACAGAACAATTGACACGCCTAAGGACCCTGGACGTGCTCATGGGCGTGTCAGGCCAAAAACCCAGATTCCGGCCAAAACAACACCACAACTAACAAATCACTTCTATCCACCAGCATCCACTTCAACCAAACTTAACAAAACATACCCAAAAACTATCTCGAACTTGCAACAACACCAAAACAAGCCAAAACACACATCAAGCACAAATCACAAACATCATCAAAAACTCTAAACACAACCACAACTTAATCAATACCAACCAACTTACTCTTTTCTTCAATCCAACCCTAAAAATCCAAAATCAAATTAACCAAATACTCTTAAACACCACACAATCTAACCAAACATATATCAAACACAAATCCAACTCATAAACCCAAATAAATCAAAGAATCAAGTGGAAAAGACTTACCAATGATGAAGAACTCTCAACCCTCCAACTTGATCTCTTGAAAACTCTCTTCAATCTTGAACTTGGAAGAACAAATCTCTATCTTGCTTCACAAGTGGCACTTCCTTATTTCTCAACTCTTTTACTTCATGTGCCAAGATAGCAACTGGTTCTTCTTTAAAAGTCAGATCTGGACTCACTTCAATAGATTCAACTGATAACACATGAGATGGATCTGATCTGTACCTCCTCAACATAGAAATATGGAATACATTATGGATTCTATCCAACTCCGGTGGCAAAGCAAGCCGATAAGCAACTGGCCCAACTCTTTCCAATACTTCATACGGTCCAATGAAACGAGGACTAAGCTTTCCTCTTCGACCAAATCTCAAAACCTTTTTCCAAGGAGACACTTTCAAAAATACTTTATCTCCTACATTATACTCAATATCTCTCCTCTTTAAATCTGAATAAGACTTCTGTCGGTCTGAAGCTGCTTTCAATCTATCTCGAATCATTTTTACTTTCTCTTCAGTTTCCTTAACCAAATCAGGACCAATTAACTTACTTTCTCCAATTTCATTCCAACATAGAGGTGTCCTACACCGTCTACCATACAAGGCCTCAAATGGCGGCATACCAATGCTGGATTGATGACTGTTATTGTAAGCAAATTCCACAAGTGGCAAAAACTTATCCCAACTTCTAGAGAAATCAATGACACGGCTTCTCAACATGTCCTCAATAATCTGTATCACTCTCTCTGACTGCCCATCTGTCTGCGGATGAAAAGCAGTACTAAAATGCAATCAAGAACCCAAAGCACCATGTAAACTCTTCCAAAACCTTGAAGTAAACCGGGGATCTCGATCAGACACTAAAGAAATTGGGACTCCATGCAACTTCACAATCTCATGGATATACAGCTCAGCCAACCTCTCAAGAGAATAATCCATCCGAATTGGAAGAAAATGAGCTGTCTTTGTCAACCTATCAACAATTACCCAAATAGCATCATGCTTCCTCTGAGTCAATGGCAAACCAGACACAAAATCCATTGTTACTCTTTCCCATTTCCATTCAGGCACTGATAATGGTTGAAGTAACCCTGTTGGAACTTGATGCTCAGCTTTTACCCTTTGACATGTGAGACATTTGGATACAAACTCTGCTATGTCTCTCTTCATACCGGACCACCAATAATACTGCTTCAAAACATGATACATCTTCGTATTGCCCGGATGCATAGCAAATACTGACTGATGTGCTTCTTCTAAAATAATCCTTTTCAAATTAGCATCATCAGGTACACACAACCTGTTCTTAAACCAAAGACTCCCATCACTTTTTATAATAAAATCTCGACTCTTTCCATTCTAGCAATCTGAAACAATCTTTTGCATCTTCTCATCACCCAACTGAGCCTCTTTAATATGTTCTAACAATACTGGTCTCAACTGTAACTGTGCCAACAATGCGCCATTATCACAAAATACCAAGCTAGCATGCAACTCTCTCAACTCAACAAGCAACGAGAGCGAATAAACAGTCAAACCTGCTTAAGACTTCCGACTCAAGGCATCAGCAACGACATTTGCCTTACCAGGATGATAATCAATCAAACAGTCGTAGTCTTTAGTCAATTCCAACCATCGCCTCTGTCGAAGATTGAGCTCTCTCTGAACCCCTAAATATTTTAAACTTTTATGGTCTGTATAGATAAAACACTTCTCCCCATACAAATAGTGTCGCCAAATTTTCAATGCAAACACAATGGCTGCTAACTCCAAATCATGGGTCGGATAATTGAGCTCATGCGGCTTCAACTGCCGAGAAGCAAAAGCTATAACTTTACCTTCTTGCATTAATACACAACCTAATCCACTATGTGAAGCATCACTGTAGATCACATATGGTTTATCTTCCACAGGTAAAGTAAGAACAGGCGCTTGAGTCAACATCTCTTTCAACTGCTCGAAGCTAGCTTGACACTGATCTGTCCACACAAATCTAACTCCCTTTCGAAGTAATCTGGTAAGTGGAGTAGCTATCAAAGAAAATCCTTTTACAAACCGTCGGTAATAGCCTGCCAAACCCAGAAAACTTCTAACTTCAGTCACAGACTTGGGTGGATTCCAATTCAAAATAGCTTCAACTTTACTTGGATCAACTCTAATACCCTCTGCTGAAACTATATGACCGAGAAAAGTTACTTGGTCAAGCCAAAACTCACACTTCGACAGTTTAGCATATAACTGCTTCTCTCTCAAGATCTGCAACACAATCCGCAGATGCTTGTCATGCTCCTCCTTATTGCGCGAATACACCAAAATATCATCGATGAAGACCACCACAAACTGATCCAGATAGGGCCTAAACACCCTATTCATCAAATCCATGAAAGCTGCAGGTGCATTCGTCAACCCAAAAGGCATCACTAGAAACTCATAATGCCCATACCTTGTACGAAAGGCTGTCTTAGGAACATCTTCAGCTCTAACCCTTAACTGATGGTACCTCGATCTCAAGTCAATCTTAGAAAACACTGCTGCTCCCTTAAATTGATCAAAGAGATCATCAATTCTAGGCAAAGGATATTTATTTTTAATAGTCACCTTGTTCAATTGCCTATAATCAATGCATAGTCTCATGGTATCATCCTTCTTTTTCACAAACAACACAGGAGCTCCCCAAGGTGAAACACTAGGGCGAACAAACCCTTTATCTAGCAACTGCACCTTTAACTCTCAATTCAACAGGTGCCATTCTATAAGGAGTAGTAGAGATAGGAGTGGTACCAGAAAACAATTCAATACCAAACTCCACCTCTCTCATAGGAGGCAACCCTGGCAACTCCTCTGGAAACACATCTGGAAAATCTGCAACTGTGGGTATACTATCAAGTTGAGAACCCACCACTCTAGTATCCAAGACATGAGCAAGATAAGCATCACACCCTTTTTTAATCAACCTCCTAGCTGCAACAGCTGAAACAAACAAGGATGCAAGCTGTCTCTGCTCACCAGATACCATCACAATTCTTCCATCACCGGTTCTCAAAGTAACATACTTTTTTTGACAGTCCACTACAGCTCCATGTCTAGACAACCAGTCCATGCCCAAAATCAAATCATACTCTTTAAAAGGCATTTCAATCAGATCACGTAAAAACTCCTCACCCTGAACCACTACTGCACTATCTCGGTGTACCTTGTTAACAACCACACTATGCCCTAAAGGATTTGTCACCAATACATCAAATCCTAGGGATTCAGCATGCAGTTCAGACACAGGCAAAATAGATGCACTAATATATGAATGTGTGGATCCTGGGTCAATCAAAGCAAGTACTGAAATACCAAATAAAGAGAAAGTACCAGCTATGACTGCTAAAGCATCAGGCTACCTCTGCATCACATACATCCTCTGAGAAGATCCAGCCTCCTCTGGTCTACTCTCCCTGGATGAAGAACCTCCTCTAGAATTGAACCCAGATCTGCTTCCTCTGCTGAAACTTCGAGAAGCTGCAGAATCTATCGACCTCTGCTCCTGGATCTCAGGACACTCTCTAACAAAATGATCAAGCAATCCACATCTGAAACATACCCCTGCTACACCTGTCTTCCAACAAGTACCACCATGTGGCCTACCACAATGGATACATATCAGCAGGGTGGATCTCTGAATCACTGGGGTCGGAGCACTCGCCACTGAAACTGTAGGTCTCGATCTCTGCCTCTGAAACTGTACTGACCTACCAGCTGGCCTCTGACTCCTACTAATCCTAGGAACAAAACTTCCTTTACCTCTTTTCACAGATGAAGACCCTGCCTCAAACTGGGGTCTCCTCACTCTAATCTCTTCCTCTGAAGCAGCTGCTGCAATAACCTGAGCTCTCTCCACACTCCTAGCTGCTGCAACAAGTTGGGAGAAATCATGATATCGAGAGCCAGCCACAAGACACATGATAGAGCGCCTCAATCCCTCCTCAAACCTTCGGCATCTATCAATCTCATCAGATATAATACCCCCAGCATAATGACTCAACTGGATAAACTCCACCTCATACTCTGTCACAGTCCGGTGGTCTTGCTTCAAGCTCAGAAACTCCATCTTCTTCACATCTTTATACTCCCTCGGAGTATACTTCAATCCAAACTCTCTTAGAAAATCAGCATAGGACAAGGTAGGAGGATCATCCATAGCATGGGGCACTGTCTTCCACCAGTCGTATGCATCCTTTTGCAACAAGGATCTTGCATAATCAAATTTTTCTTCTGGAGAGGCTTGCAACTGAATAAATATTATCTGTATTTTATCTAGCCACTGCTCAGCTACAGCTGGATCAATAGTACCCAGGAAATCTTCTGCTCCATACTTCCTTAATTTATCATACTGTCTCACTGATACCAAAGGCTGTGGGGGTGGCGGCGGTGCCTGAGCCAAACTGGCGGAACATCCCCACCAGCTGGTCCCCCCGACACAGAAGCAGGTACCTCTCCAGCACTAGCCACTCTAGCTCCCTCTCTAACCTCATCCGGAGCTACAATCTCAGCACTACCCTCTACTGACTGACGTAAATGAGAATCCATCACAACCTATATCTGCAAACACAGCATAATACATCTTATTAAAGATCAGAGACTGCCAATACCAAACATGTATGTTATTCAAAAGCTAATTTTTAAGGTCAAAATATTCTTTTTCTTACAATTTTACCTAGGTTGAGAATCTCAAACCTAGGCTCTGATACCAAAACAATTGTAACACCCCTACATCCCGTACACGCACACTACATAGCACCACAGTGTAGTATACGCACACCGAACATAGAGGTGCTACGGTTTCCTTTAACACTTTAATCATTTTAAAACATAAGACATTCTTTCTCATTATACAATATAGAAAATAAAGTAGTTTACTTGTATTATAAAACAAAGTAGATATAAACTTTTACTTAATACGCAGCGGAAATTTTAAATATATTTACATATGTGAATACATTCAAGTCCATGTTTACAGTTTTACCTAAAATTTACATTAAAGTCAATACTTTACAAAACATGAAGAAATTATACATGATTGGCAGCTTTTCTGTGATCTTTAAGTTCCAAAATAAATTCTTCAATGCCTAGACTCACTCGGTCTCGAGTGTAACACCCCTTCCCAGCCTACATGTGTAAGCCGAGTAGAGGCGCCACACTATCTTAATGTTGCTACCAATTTTACTTAATTTGAATTTTAGTTCCGGTTTTACAAAAATTTTGCCAGAGGTTCGCCTAGAAATTGGATCCCAAGTGTCGACAAAACTGGTTTTTTTCTGATTTTTGAAAACATTTTTACACAAACCAATGCAATCAGTTTCAATACACTCCCAATGAATCCACCTTATACCCTCAACTACAAACCTGCAAGAAGAGTTCACACTTCTAATACAAAATAAGTAGAGGTTATTATTATCACATACTACTAACGTACAGTATAACTGTAACACCCCCATACTCTATATAAGTACTATACATATACCGGGTATACATACAGTACGCATATAAAGTATACGAATGTCACTTTTTGTTACAGTTTAAAAATCTATATCTGAGTTCAAATAATATTACATTAATTTAAATATAGAACATTTATAAAATCATTATACTTTCAATAATCTTACATATATATGATAATCTTGTCTTTACCAAAATTTCTTTTATACTTATGAATACATTCTTGTCAGAAAATACAACATAACGAAATTATACATATATGCATCACCTTCTAGTTGGTCTCGAAATACTCTTACCCTTCTCGTGGCATAACAGTTTGACTTCCAGATCAACCACCTACTCACCTGCGCAATTTATACAACCGCGCTAAGCCCGAAAGCTTAGTAGTACAAATAAATATTATAAACATACATAACAGACAATCATACTTATATGTTAACTTCATATATTATTATTTTCTTATCATATTTTCCCATTTTAATTACACCTTATATATATTTCTACTAATCTCATAATTATATACATAAGCATGTATTTCATTAATACAACCCACAATTCCATGACTTATTAAAACATTCATAATTATCATCATATATCTCATAACATTACATCTTATTCCACAATTCACATTTAAACAAAAATAATTATTGGTCTCATTATTCATTCATTTCACATTTCATGAATCACATTTAAACAAAGACAAGCATGGGCCCAAAAGACACTAATATGCTATTCAAAGTTCAGAGTTACTGTTTTGGTCTATAATCATAATCATCAATACATTTATCCATGGATATTCAACTAGATTTGAGTTTACGACCCAGTCATTTCACTCAATCTAGTTTCAATAATTTGTTTTTGAGGTTTACGACCCGGTCATTTCACCCCAAAAACATCACATTTCACATTTTCCAACTGGAATCGGCTTACGACCCGGTCATTTCACCTATCCAGTGATTCATAGGCATGCCGCCAAAAACAGAACTCTGAAAATTGAATTAACACATTAGGCACACAATCATTTCATTTATCTCTTTATCAATCTCTTTTCATTTCATTTCTCATAATTAATTAGACAACCATGCCTCAATTATATATTTCATTTGCATTATCATAGCCAACAACCATGGCCTCATATCTCATATGATCTCAAATCACCTTAATCAATTCAAATGTATATAATCAATGGCATTAACACACATTTTACATACTCATCACAACATTCATATTATACCAAACATAACATTATTAATATACATCAACAATGCATTACATTTCCTAATATTAATATACATCAACAATGCATTACATTTCCTAACACATTTACAACCAAATGTGTATCAAGTCTCAAAGTCATATGCATTTATGCAATAATGTAGTTTGTACTTACCTTAAAACCAACTCACACCAATCTATACACTTACTCTTCTAAGAATCCTCAACACTTAGATTAGGGCAATTCAACCTCTTCACAACCTAATCCAAAAGGAATATTAGCAAAATGACCATATGAATAGTAAATTCTGGTTTTGGACTCAACTTAATCCTTATTTTGAAAAATTGTATAAAATAATCTACTCGAATAAAAACTCTAAAAGTTTTACAGAATTTAGTTTTACATCTTAAAATCATTCCTTCAAAATTTCAGATCAAACTGAACACAAAATCTTGGTCAAATAATTCACCCAATCAGACTGCTCCAATTGCCCTGCATCCTGGCAGCAGTTCTGAACTTTGTGAATTCCGTAAATTAAATTCAATCAACATGGTTCCAAATTATTTTTCTCAAATAATAGACTCACTAAGCAACAACATATCCAAAATTCAATTGTATATGGTTTTTCTACATTTTATTAAAAATCTCGAAAGATAGCTGTCTCAGTTAAGGTACCTGCTGGAACAGGTCTAATAAAAATAATCTTTCCAAAATCATAACTATTCCAAAATCGAATCAACATATTTTTCAGTCATTCTAGACTAATAGAGACACAACATATCAAAAATTCACTTCAAGAACATTTTTCTATATTTAATTAAAAATCATACAAGTCACAGCCTTTACTAATTGTAAAACAGAAAATTTTCAACTTCACTAAACACAACTCTTACTCTTTCATCACCAACACCAACCTAACTTCTTATCCTTAATTCAATTTCAACACTTATAAACACACCACAACAACCTTAATCATACTATCAACAATAATTCATCCACCTCAAACACAACTTCAAAAAGAACAAAGGAAATCAAGAGAGAGAACTTACTTGAATATTATGCCAAATCTTCAACATCCATCTTCAATTCTCTCAAAATCCCTATGGATTTGATGTGAATATTAGTAAAATCACATCTCTCTCTCTCTCTCTCTCGTGTAAGAAGAAGAAGAAGAAGAAAAATATCTTTTTCCCTTCTTCTTTTCATGTTTATCATATATATATATATAATAATAATAATATAATAAAATAAATTATTTCTAAAAACCTCCACCACACACTTTTCTCCCTTTGACTTTTCTTTCTTCTTTTTCTTTTATTATTATTATTATTATTATTATTATTATTATTATTATTATTATTATTATTAATTAATTAATTAATTGATTAATTAATTGTATAAACTTACTTTTCCTACACCACTTTATACATTATGTATATGTAATATATATGTTGGTATATGTATATCTCTTTTATATTTCCTTTATATTTTCCATATTTTTCAAATACCACATAAATATATATCATCCCTCATATACACCTATTTCTTATAATATTTTCCTTACATATTTTACCAACATATCTTCTCACAACTACCATTCCAATGTACACCAAAATCGGGTATTAAATTAATTCATTTATCTTCTTTTGACTTTCATTAGTTTAACTTATATATGTTATATATACCTTCACTTCTCTTCTCCTTCCATTAAACATACTCCTTAAATCCAAATAGCACAATAATTATTTCAAAACTTTTAGGGTGTACCTGGGGATATTACATTGAGGAACTCTCAGGTTCAACTCTGTCACCTGCGCGATGAACCACAATCGCGCTGAGCCAACGGCTCAGTAGTACAAACGATACTAATAATATGCTTTAATGCAATGCAATGCCACACATTTCAATGACTTTCCATAGATTTCATTATTCAGTCATTCAATCATTATTGAATCACAATTACACAAAGACAAGCATGGGCCCAAAAGACACTAATATGCCATTCAAATTTCAGAGTTAATGCCTTGGTTCAATTATCACATTTATCATTATCATTATCCTAACTAGGCTTCAAGGATTAGGTTCAACCAAGCTTCAAGGGGAACAAAGCATGCTAAGTATCAACCCAACTTGGCTTCAAGAACAAAACCCAACCTAGCTTCAAGGGTTGTAACATCTCAATTAGGCTTCAAGGATTAGACCTAACCAAGCTTCAAGGGGAGTAAAACATGTTTAACTTCAACCCAACTTGGCTTCAAGGATCAAATCCAACCTAACTTCAAGAGATTGTTACTAATAGGCATGCCACCAACAATAAAACTCTGAAAATGGAATAACACATTAGACAAACAATTCATTCATTATTTCATTATCAATTCCATTCTCAATTCTCATCATCAATTTGGCAAACATGCCTCATTAAAGTCATTATAGCCAACCACAATGGCTTTACATTCCATCACATTTCAATACCCATCTTAGCAATTCATCTTTCAAATGTACAATCATCTGCATCATCATATCATTCATATAATACATATATATGTCATCATTGATATAAGCATAGCAAAGTACATTCTTCACAATAATCAACAATGCAATAATGCAAGATGTGTACTTACCTCGAAAGCAATTCACACAACTCAAAACACTCCCTTTCCCAAGGTTCTTATGCTTCTTAAATCAATGACAAATCACCTTCTTCAAGACCTAATCCAAGAATAATAACATATACTTGCTTAGGGATACACAAGAGGTAATCAAGTTAAGAGTTAACTAGGGCAATCTCTACACATGACACGCTCAACCACACGGGTGTGTTCCTGACCGTGCCCTAACTCCACAACACAGACGCTATTACACGCTCATGACCACGGGCGTGTCACTGGGCGTGTAATACATACTGCCTCCCACAAAAACATCGACACGTCCAACAACCTGAACGTGCTCCTGGCCGTGTCAATTCTCCATTCTCACAGTAGCTATGACACGTTCAATAACACGGACGTGTTACTGGCCATGTCAAACCTTCTGCCACACAGAATGATTGACACGCCTAAGGACCCTGGACGTGCTCATGGGCGTGTCAGGCCAAAAACCCAGATTCCGGCCAAAACAACACCACAACTAACAAATCACTTCTATCCACCAGCATCCACTTCAACCAAACTTAACAAAACATACCCAAAAACTATCTCAAACTTGCAACAACACCAAAACAAGCCAAAACACACATCAAGCACAAATCACAAACATCATCAAAAACTCTAAACACAACCACAGCTTAATCAATACCAACCAACTTACTCTTTTCTTCAATCCAACCCTAAAAATCCAAAATCAAATTAACCAAATACTCTTAAACATCACACAATCTAACCAAACATATATCCAACACAACTCCAACTCACAAACCCAAATAAATCAAAGAATCAAGTGGAAAAGACTTACCAATGATGAAGAACTCTCAACCCTCCAACTTGATCTCTTGAAAACTCTCTTCAATCTTGAACTTGGAAGAACAAATCTCTATCTTGCTCTCTTTCTTCTTGATGGCCGTACAACACAGAAAAGCAAAGAGAAGAGAAGGAAAGAAAATGGTCCACGACAAAGGAAGAAAGAAAGAAGAAAAGATAGTAAGCAAAAAGTCAAATCATCTCCTCAAAACCCTCTCCTCCAAGCAAAATAATATTAAAATATCTTCTTCCACTTACTCTAACCCAAATACAACTAATTAAATAATCCCTTAAACACAATTAATCAATAATTAATCTCTTCCTTTGACTTTCCCATTGACTTGTGTATATGTTATATATATTTACATATATACAACATATAAACTCTCTCTTCACTTATTTTCCTCTTCCAATTAAACACAAATACACTTACTTCAATTACAACAATTATTACACCAAACTTCTAGGGTATATTTTGGGATATTACAGATCAATTTTTTATTCTTTGAAAATGGATCTTCATCCTTGGAGATTGGGTCTTCACCCTTGCAAATGGATCTTCATCCATTGAGATCTGGTCTTCACCCTTGCAAATGGATCTTCATCCTTGGAGATTGGGTCTTCACCCTTGCAAATGGATCTTCATCCTTTGAGATCGGGTCTCGTCCTTTGAAAATGGATCTTCATCCTTGGAGATTGGGTCTTCACCCTTGCAAATGGATCTTCATCCTTTGAGATCGGGTCTTCACCCTTGCAAATGGATCTTCATCCTTTCAGATCGGGTCTTCACCCTTGCAAATGGATCTTCATCTTTTGAGATTGGGTCTTCGCCCTAGCTTTAGCTCTTTTAGCTAGACTAACCTTTTATCTTTTGCATTTTCATTCAAATTTTTTCTTTTGATCAATGATGATTTTTTATTCTTTTGAGAATTCTTTTTCTTGTTCATTAATTAAACATGAACAAAAAAATTCAGCCTTTTTAGCTAGCCTTCATATCTTCTCCTTGCCCCTTGCATGGTAAGATATTTGCAAGTGAGTTTGAAAATGTTTTATATATAAACTCAAAAAATTGAAAAGGAGAAACTTTGCCCCCTGTGTAGGCCTAAACCCATGATTTTTCTATGCGGCCTTTGATTGAGATTCTTGTTGTCCAGTTCTTTGCACAAGAATGCATTTCTTCTCTTTGCAAATTACTGAAACTTTCTTTGGTAATGGGCCTTCTATGCCCCCCTGATTTGATATCTTCTTTTTATTATTTACTTCACAAGGTGTTTGCCGTTTATCTTAATAAAGAATAGACAATACAAGACAAGAAAGTGTGATGTGATATGCTCATGTATGCATGATATGCATGAATGATACCTACAATGATTTTATTGACTCACAGACCAAGGTGATTAGCAGAAGTGTTCTTATTGGTCCCTTTCAGATATTCGTTTAGGTCTTGCATTGGAATGATAGACTACTTCACATTTATGGCTTTTATCTTCAAGACGTTGAAAATATGAATAATGGAGGCCCCAAACAGTAGAGATAGGGATTCATCTATTTCGAACTATGTTTTAGCATGTCAGTTGATAGCATCTTCACGACCTTGCCAATAATCATTTCCTTTGCCTAATGTGTCCTTTGGAGGTTCAATATACTTCCCTTAACTTGAAGGCTATGCATGACAAAAATATTTTTCTTTTATTATATTTTTCTCTTTTCTTCTTTTTTTTTAATTTTGATTTTTAAATCAAATGTTGGTTTTGCCAAATCAATGTCAATGTACCTAAGGACTTGATTTTCCCAAATTAATATATCTATAACATGATAACCCTATTTACCATACTAAACTCAGGAATCATTTCTATTTAAGCAAGAATTATTGCACTTCAGATAGGCACATACACATTGCTTGGCCAACGGTCTCATTTGAGTTTAAATACTGTCTATCTCATATGCATGCTTATCCAAACTATCTCCACTAATAGACTCTACCTACTAAGAGAGATCAACAGGTCTTTGATAGGCTTGAAATGGGGTCTATGAGGGACATGGGTTAAATGAAGGCCATTTTGAGATAGGAGCTGATGTGATACAATGGACAAACCTTCAAATTATAAATTTCTTATTTGAATTTTAGGCAGCTTGGAGGCTTCCAAGACTCCAAATTCCTTCTGTCTTCTTGGCATTAATCTGGATCTTGATTAGGACAGTTTTTGCCCTTGCAAAAAGTTTGGTTCCCAAATTCGTTTCTTTTCTTCTTCTCCCTTTTCTTTATATCTCTTACTCTTCCCTTTCTTTGAGCATTTTGTCCTTCTTCCTTGTAGCACTGTCAAGTACTAAACTTTCAAGAACTTGATGGTCTTCCTCCTTTTTCTCCAATTTTGATTGAATCTCAAGTTAAAATGTCCTTATGAACCAAATGGAAGCCTTTTGTTGCTTTAGGTAAAAGAGAACTCAGTTGGCTTTCTGAACCGCCTTTTTAGGTTTTATTTTTTTTTTGATTTTTTTTTCTTTTCTTCTTTTTTCTTTTCTTTTATTTTCCTTCTTTTTTCTCTCTTTTTTTTTTGGTTCTAGCTCAAACAGAGTTGTCTTGTTTGTACCAACTTGGATCTCTAATAATGGATGAGTGGAGTGACATAAATCTTCTTTAACAGGGATAAATCATTTGTTACTCCGATGTTGTCTTGATATATTGGAGATATTAGAAAAAACTTCAACTACCCTTATGGTCTTAAAAACATCAACTACCCTTATGGTCTTTAGAATTTCAACTATCTTTATGGTCTTGAGAACTTCAACTATCTTCATAGTCTTGAAAACATCAACTACCCTTATGGTCTTGAAAACTTCAACGACCCTCATGGTCTTGACTAATCATTGCTTTCTTTGATCTTCTTGCCTCTTCATCTTAGTGATCATAAGACTTTTCAAATGTATCACAACAGCTCAGGGTAGGTTTTTGGGATTATATGCCAATGAAAAGAAAGCTAAAATTTTATGAAGGCTCAAAGGGGCAACTAGGGATTGATATTTAATAGGGTGGATACAAGTTGTTGGCTAACCAAACAATGCCTAGATCATCTCTCCCTTAAATAAGTAGAGTTCAATTTCGCCTCAAAAGTTTGTCAAAGCATGTTCTAAGACTGACTAGGACCTAGACAAAGGTAATTATGCTGGAACCCTCTCTAAGTAAGCATACACAACTCAATGCTATAGAGCAATTCCCTTATCTAGTAAAGTCATTCGAATCATGATGCATAGATATATTAATTCATGAATTATCAAGCTAGATTCCTCATTAGTTGAGCATCAAAATGAATAAAGACCAATAAAAATTTTGATGAAAGTAATTTATTCAAGCAACTTTAAATTTGAAAAACAAGATTGTTCCAATTTAAATATTAAAGAAAGTAAAATTGAAAAGCAACATTCAAGTTAAGGAAAGTTTGTTGAGTTTAAGCTTCTTTTCCTTTCACATCTTTAAGGTTTCTATCTTGAAAGGATGATATAACAAAATCTTCTTCTAATCCTTTTCCCACCATGAAGGTTGCCGGTGGAGGTACTCTATTGAACCTTGGTAATGGATTGCCTTTGATGTTGGGCTTATCCGGCTCGGGTAGCTTACCACTATCAATCAAGTCTTGGATCTCATGCCTTAGACAAGCACATTTATCTGTTTCATGCCCTCGCATTTGATGAAATAGACAGAAGGCCTCGGCATTGAAGTTTGGTGGCAGTGGATTATGTAACGGTCGAGGAACTAATGGTTGTAACAACCCTTTCTTTTGCAGATTGCTAAAAACCCAAGATAGAGGTTTCCCCAATTCTGAGAATTGTCTTTTATTTCCTTGACAAGCCACATTAACATTAACTTCTTTTTGCGTGCTTTGATTGCTAGGCTGATAATTCCCTTTCTCATTCCTTCTTATTGAAAAGCAATTTTTCTCCTTTTCCCACTCTTCAATTTGTAGACCAGCTTGGAGAAGATCTTTGAAGTCATGGATGAGGGTATGAGACATCCTTTCACGAAGACTAGACAGGACGCCTCTCATGATCATCCTTATTTGATTAGATTCATCGGGCCTTTTCTTGAGCAAAGCAGCTTTGTTTCTCCATCTTTTCACATAGTCCACAAAATTTTCATTTGGCCTTTGTCTTATGGGCTCCACTTCCATTAAGGTAACTTCCATCTTGACATTATACCCATATTGTTGGAGGAAGGCTTTGCATAGCAGATCCCAACTATTTTGTGTTTCTTCTTCCAAGGTATAAAACCAATTTTGGACAACAGGGTCCAATGAGAGCATAAAGTACCTTAGAGTCTTAGCCTTAGTAGCTCGGGCAGACTGCATAGCAGTGATGTACTGCTTCACATGGAGATGAGGATTTTTGATTCCATCAAACTTCGTAAAAGATGGCATCTTGAACTTGTACGGGACTTCTTCATCTAACTCAAATAATTTGTCATCTTCGGACATCTCTTCGGTTTTTAGTTTCTTCTCAAATTTCTTTTATAAATCAGCAATCATCTTTTCAACATCGGATGTCTCTGTCTTTTCAATAGTTGCCTTCTCAACAACCTTTGGCTCCTTTTTGTCTTGAAGATCTTGGTAGTATTGAGCCCAATCATCATCATCATCAATGATCACCTTTTCATCATAAAAAACTACTTCACCAACTTTGGTCTTCACTTTGTCCCTTGGCTTCTTGGTGCTAGCAGATGCTTCGACATTGTTTCCTAAAATTGCAACTAATTAATTCTTTATGGTCTCGGCCATGGCCTCTTTTATTTCTTCCATCTTGGCATTGAGGGCTTCATCCACCATTCTTTGAATTTGTTTGGGCTCCATTGCTTTTGGTGAGCAAGTGATTGAGTCATTGCTAGCTTCTTCGCTTCCGGCGTAGGTTGGATTGTCATAAGTTTTTGAACTATCGTAATCCAGGGCTGTGAGCCAGAGAGGGTCAATGATACGAGATGCAAATATGCACAAACAATCAATGAAGAAAGATAATTAGGACGTTCTTTCCAACCTTATAACATCCACACACGAATGGCGAGTCTCTTTTCCTAAGTATATGGTTAACAAAATACCAACATGGGGCATCTTATTTTCGAATAATTCCCTCAGACTTTTCAACCAATAGTTATATTTTCAAAAATGGAAATCAACTTATGATAATTCCCATTAAATAGGTTTTAATCCATTTAACCAACTAATGTAGCTTTTATGCTACATTGGATTAAAACTAAATTAAGAGGTTTATTATAAATAGATTTCTCACTTGAAAAAGGTAACTAATGATTCATGCTAAAAATAAGCCCATGATTAATTATTATTAGTATAAACTAGGCTCACAATTGATTTTTGTTATTTCGTAATTGACCCAAATAATTTGTAAGCTCTTTGCAAGATAATTTTGTTTATAAGCCCATTGTAAAAAGATTTTAGGAAACACATATTTTGGGCTTAGTATTTGGGCCATGAGCAAAAGAATTTTTGATTTATTTTTAGAAAAGTCTTATGTCCAAAGACCATCTTGAAAAATTTTGAAAATAGCTTCGGTCTTTTGGACTTTAAAGAAAAATTTATTTGAGCTTACAATATACTTAAGTCATATTAGAAAAAGAACAAACCAAATAAGCCATGATTTAAGCCAAGATAAATTAACCATAGTCCAACAACATGCATTTGGGATAAAACCTAAGGAAAGTAACTAGGCCAATTACATGAGCTTTGGTCCTTGGGTTAAAAGGCTTAGGTTCCCTTAGCAAGTATATACCAAATAGTACAAGGCTATGAGTGGTTATGCCATGCTCGATCTCCATACCTTGAGTGAAAGTATGGTATCCCTTACATAACACAACACGGGTAACACGGGCATCCTAACTCATGCACACGATGCAATCTAATATGATGCAATGGATAATATCATTATAAGAAAGAATAGAATAATATAAAGACCAACGGAATCAACTTCTCTTATCCCCAGTGGAGTTGCCACTGTGAGCGGGGATTTTTCCCCCACTCCCGGTGGAATGGTTCTTGCGACTTCGGCACTGTTTAGGCTCGGGGCCTTAGAGAACACGAACCGAAAGTTCGGAGAATTTGGAGTCGCCACCCGGACGGATAGGGAAAAAGAAAGGGGTGGATGACTTGATTCCTAAGGAATCCCTAGCCCCCTAATGGGTTCAGAAAGTTGGGTACATGTGGGGAAGGTGAGAAATAGCCCAGCACCCCCACAACGCCCGGTTCATTGGAGCCGACCTCCTTTATAGGTCTTAATATTATAAAATTCTTAAATATAACAACATTATCCATATTACACACAATAAAAATAAAGCATCAATATATTGAAAATCAAAACAATATCCAAACAAAATAATTAAATGGACACCCATCCAAGGATGGAAACATGTCCTTACATCCCATGCCTAAATAGGATACCCACCGAAACGTAGAAACATGTCCTTTACATTGGTTCTAAAATAGAAAAGCAATTTAAATTACATGATATTTAACTAATGAGGTACCCACCAAGTGGAAACATACCTCTTACAAAATTTGGAAATCTAAATAAATCGACAAGAGTAAATAACCATTCATCATAAATAAATCATTCATCAAAGGTACTAAATATCAATAGAAAGTAAACATCCATCCATGATAAATTAGATAAACTAAACATTGAACTTAAATAAATTAAAGTATATAAAATAAATCAAAGCATAATCAAATATAAAATTGAATAAGGCAAATAAAGATTCAAATTAGGGCTACTGTTTCTATTTAAGTTTCTTTATTTCATATGTTTAGGGTTTTGGAATTCATGAGTTTAAGCTACTGTAACTTTTAAAAGAATTGACATGGAACAAAGTTTTATAATTTAAGAGGTTGATAAGTTCCTTGATTAACCAAATTAGTATTTGAGAAGTGAAATCATGAAATTGGAGTTTGAACACTTCAAAACACTAAGTTTATGACTATTAGCTACTTACTGTGTCAAATTTTAGGTTTGTGAGGTTTTAAGGTTTAAAGGATTAGGTTTTAGAAGAATTAGGGTTTAAGGTTTTAAGGGAGTTAGGGTTCACTGTTTTGGGTTTTGGAGTTTAATTAGGGTTTTAGAATTTTTGATTTAGGGTTTCGGAGAATGCATTATGTTTTTAGGATTTGAAAATCAATTGATAACTTTATGAAGTTTTATGAAAATAAATAAAAAATTTAAGATTTATATAAACAGAAAAGATGTTTTTAGGGTTTGTGGAAAGAAACAGACTGAAATTTAAGATTTTGAAATTTTGGAAAGCAAATTAGGGTTTTGAGATTTTGAAGAAACAAAAATAATAATTTTAAGCTTTTTGGAAAACAAAGCAACGAATTAAGGTTTTTAAACTTTAGAAAAGGGGAATTAAGTTTTTAGGGTTTTTGAATTAAAATAAACAATTAGATGATTTAAGCTACTGTGAAGAAATTAGACAATTGATGCATACCTCCGTTTGTTGGTTCCACCAAAAATTTCTTCTTGGATGAACAAAAACAAAGACAAGCTTTGCTGCCTTTGATGGATTCAATTGTTGTTTGCTCTCTAAAAAAAAAATCAGATTGATTCACTGCCAGGAGGAATTCTTAAAATTCAAAGTTTTCCTCCTAAATCTCTTCTGATTTCCTCTTTTTCTTCCTCCTCAATTTCTCCTCCAAATTTTTGATCCCTTTTTGTGTTATTTTTGGTGTTATTTATAAAAGATTTTTTTGATTCATTCTAGTTATTCATGGAATATAACATTAATTAAGAAAAGGAAACCGAAACCTAATTGTATTAGGTTTCGAAAAAATTTGCGTCGAAAAATTTCACTGGCGAAAAAAAAACTGCTGTGGAAAAATTGCACTGGCGAAAAAAAACTGCTGCGAAAAAATTGCGCTGGCGAAAAAAAACTGTAGCCAGCTGCGGCAGCTGGGGGCGAATTGGCCTGCGGGCCATTTTGCCCACAGGAAATTCCTGCTGGCGAAATGGCCCTGGCCATTTTGCCGCAAGCTGATTTTTTTTTATTTTTATTTTTTTGTTTATATTTTTATCTAAAGAAAATATTTTTAATTAAGATAACAAAAATTGTTTTAGACTAATTAAAATATATTGGATAACACAAATTATTTTGGACTAATTAAGATATATTGGATTGAACTAGGTCAAAAATGAAGTGTCTACACTTCCATTAAGGTAGCCTCCATTTCAACGTTGTATCCATATTGTTGGATGAAGGCCTTGTATAGCAGATCCCAACTCTTTTGTGTACCATCATCTAAGGTATTGAACCAATTTTGGATAACAATATCCAATGAGAGCATAAAGTATCTTAGAGTTTGAGCCTTAGTAGCTCGGGCAGACTGCATAGCAGTGATGTACTGCTTCACATGGAGATGAGGATTTCCGGTTCAATCAAACTTCGCAAAAGATGGCATCTTGAACTTGTACGAAACTTCTATATCTAGCTCAAATAATTTGTCAACTTCGGACATTTCTTCAGTTTTCAGTTTCTTCTCAAACTTCTTTTCTAAGTCCGTAATCATCTTTTCAACATCAGAAGCTTCGGTTTTCTCCATAGCTGATCTTTCAACAAGCTTCGGTTCTTTCCTCTTGTCTTGAGGATCTTGGAAATATTGAGCCCAATCATCATCATCATCAATGGTCACCTTGTCATCATCAAAAACCACTTCACCAACTTTAGTCTTCCCTTTGTCCTTTGGCTTCTTAGTGCTAGCAGATGCTTCGGCATGATTTTCTAAAATTGCAGCCAATTGGTTCTTCATGGTCTCAGCTAGGGCCTCTTTTATTTCTTCCATCTTGGCATTGAGGGCATCATCCTCCATTCTTTGAATTTATTCGGGCACCATTGCTTTTGGTGAGCAAGTTTTTGAGTCGGTTCTAGATTCTTCGCTTTCGGCGTAGGTTGGATTGTCGTAAGCTTATGAACTATCGTAATCCAGGTCTGTGAGCCAGAGAGGATTAATGATATGAGATGCAAATGTATGTATGTATGCATTTATGTACGAACAATTAACAAAGATAAGTAGAACGTCCCTTCCAACCTTATAACATCCACACATGAATGGCGAGTCTCTTTTCCTAGGTATATTGTTAACAAAATACCAATATGGGGTACCTTGTTTTCAAATATTTCCCTCGGACGTTTCAACAAATAGTTATATTTTTTAAAATGAAAATCAGTTCATAATAATTCCCATTAATTAGGTTTTAATACATTCAACCAACTATAGTAGCTTTTATGTTATATTGGATTAAAACTAAATTAAGAGGTTTATTATAGATAGATTTCTCACTTGAAAAAGTAACTAATGATTCATGCCAAAAACAAGTCCATGGTTAATTTATTCTTAGTATAAACTGGGCTCACAATTGATTTTTGGTATTTCGTAATTGACCTAAATAATTTGCAAGCTCTTTGTAAGAAAATTTTGGATGAAAATAATTTTGTTTCTAAGCCCATTGTAAAAGATTTTAGAAAAAAATGGATTTTGGGCTTAGTATTTGGGTTATGAGCAAAAGTATTTTTAACTTGTTTTGGAAAACTTTTATATCCAAAGACCATTTTGATAAATTTTGAAAATTGCTTCGGTCTTTTGGATTTTAAAGAAAAATTTATTTTGAGCTCACAATGTACTTAGGTCATATTAGAAAAAGAAACAAACCAAATAAGCCATGATTTAAACCAAGATAAATTAACCATAGTCAAACAACATGCATTTGGGGTAAAATCCTAAGGAAAGTAACTAGGCCAATTACATGAGCTTTAGTCTTTAGGTTAAAAGGCTTAGGTTCTCATAGCAAGTATATACCAAATGGTACGAGGCTATGAGTGGTTATGCCATGCTCGATCTCCATACCTTGAGTGAAAGTATGGTATCCCTTTCATAACGCAACACGGGTAACACGGGCATCCTAACTCACGCACACGATGCAAATCTAATATGATGTAATGGATAATATCATGATAAGAAAGAATAAAATAATATAAAGACCAACGAAATCAACTTCTCTTATCCCCAGTGGAGTCGCCACTGTGAGCGGGGATTTTTGTCCCCACTCCCGGTAGAATGGTTCTTGGGACTTCGGCACTGTTTAGGCTCAGGAACTTAGAGAATACGGACCTAAGTCCGGAAAAAATGGAGTCGCCACCCGGACGGGCTAGGAAAAGGAAAGGGGTGGATGACTCAATTCCTAAGGAATCCCCAACCCCTAATGAGTTCGAAAGTTGGGTACGTGTGGGGAAGGTGAGAAATAGCCCAGCACCCCCACAATGCCATGTTCATTGGAACCAGCCTCCTTTACATGTCTTAATATTATAAAATTCTTAAATATAACACTATTATCCATATTACACACAACAATTGAAATAAAGCATCATTATATTAAAATCAAAGCAATGTCCAAACAAAGAAAATAAATGGATACCTAATCGAAGATGGAAACATGCCCTTACATCATGCATGTCTAAGCTAAATAGGACACCCACCATAAGGTAGAAACATGTCCCTTACATTGGTCTAAAATATAAAAGCAATTTAAATTACATAGAACTTAATTAATGAGGTACCCACAAAGTGGAAACATACCTCTTACAACATTTGAAAATCAAAATAAATCAATAAAAGTAAATAACCATTCATGATAAATAAATCATTCATCAAAGATATTAAACATCAATCAAAATATATAATAAACATTCATCCATGATAAATTAAATAATCAAGCATTGAAAATAAATCAAAGCATATAATGAACTACATAATCAAATCTAAAAATAAAGCAAGTAAAGATACAAATTAGGGTTTACTGTTTCTATTTAAAGTTCTTTAATTAACATTTAGGGCTTTGGGATTTTAGTATTATTATTGTTATTTGTTTAACCTGCTGTAAAGGTTTTGGAAAATTGGAATGGATTAGGGTTTCATGAATCAAATTAGGGTCCAGGGGTAACATTATGAAATTAGGGTTTTAGAATCTTAAAACATTAGGTTTATAACTCTTTGTTTACTAGATTGTTGTTTTAGATTTACTGTATTGAGTTTGAATGTTTAGGTTTTTAAGGTTTTAAGGTTTTAAGGATTAGGGTTTAGGAAAACTGGGGTTTACGTATTAGTTTTGAGGGAATACTTAGGGCTTAGATTAACTAGTTTGGGGTTTACTGTTTTGATTTTGGAGTTGAAGAAAATAGTTTAGAGTTTTATAAAGTAATTATGATTTTTAGAAACTATAAAGTAGGTTAGGGTTTAGAGATTTAAGAAAATATTTGTGAATTTTGGAAAAAAAGTTAGCGAAAAACGGTTTAGGGTTTTTAAAAGTTTTTGGAAATAGGAAAAATGATTTAAGGTTTTTGAAAATAAAAGAAACAAATTAGGGTTTTGAAGGTTTTTGGAAACAGAAGAATACTTTTTAGGGTTTTTGGAAATAGAAGGAACAATTTAGGATTTTAAGGTTTAGAAGAAACATTTTAGGGTTTTTAGTTTTAGGAAATAAAAAAAATAAAGTAGGGTTCTTAAGGTTTTTGGAAACAGAAGAAATAAATTAGATTATTGAAATGAAGATCAAGTTACTGCATATTTAAAGATCAAAGTTTTTTGTGTATATTCTTATGAATCAAAGAAACAAAGCTACTGTGATCATAAGTAATTTATGATGAAGGATCAAACCTACGCAGTTGGTTCCACCAAAAAGTTGCTTTTTGGATGAACAAAGACAAAGGCAAGATTGCTGCCTTTGATGAATTGTTGATTGCTTGGTTATTGCTAGGGTTTTCTGTTCTCGATCACCTAATCAAAGTCCCACCATCCAATCTACCAGTCCCAGTCCAAAATTTCAGTTCCAGGTCCTAGTCCAGTCTTTTAAAGTGGTATTTATAGAAAAATTTATAAGATTCATTCTAATTGTTTAAGGAAACTAAAATTAATTAGGAAAAGAAAGCTGAAACCAAATAGAATTTGGTTTCGAAAAATTGCGTTGGAAAAAAAAATTCACTGGCGAAAACTGTGAGCGCTGGCCAAAACTACAAGGATTGGTGCGGGAGCTGGGTGCGCTAGCTGGGTGGCCAGCCAATTTCGCTGTAGGAATTTCCTGGGGCAAAATGGCCCAAGGCCAATTCGCCCGTCCTGCGGGCGAATTGGCCTTGGCCAATTAGACCTTCGGCGACGAAATGTTTTCGTTGCCGATTTTTATTTTTATTTTATTATTATTATTATTATATTTTTTATTAACTTCACCATTTTTATTTTTATTAAAAATTATAAATAATAAATAATTAAAATAAATATTATTTAATTAAAATACTACAAAAATTATTTTGGACTATATATAAAAAATATTGGACCAGATTGGGTCAAAAATCAAGAGTCTACACCTGCTCAAAGGGCAAGAGAAAGATCCCTGATATAAGTGGAAGGAGCAATTTCAAGTAGCTAGAAACAATAAGACAAAGTTGTGGTTTTGGAGTATTCATAGAAGAATCAACTGGAAGCATGATCTACAATGTGAATAAATAGTTTTTTGTTACTGTTTTCTATTACTTTTATTTTTTTGAAATGAGGTTTAATGTCTTGTTGTTTAAAATGTTATAGTTGAATGTGTTGGTGTTCTGCTTTTGTTAGTTGCTAAAAAAGTAGTGTTGGTTTGTTGAATATGTTGGTTAAGACCATTTAAGCTATTTCTTTGTAATGTATGAACTAGAACATACTTGCATGTTTGATGCAATATGAGTTTTTGTTAGGTTGTTACCATATGTTGGGTGTTTGTGTTTGATGTACATATTAGTTAATATTGTGATTAAATCCACATTATTACATCTTGGCATGTGTGGTGAGAGAGTAATAGATGTTGGTTATGAAGGTTTGAGACACAATGGCATTCCAAATATTGAGACAAAATTTCCCATATCGAATGAAAAGGAAATAAGGCAAACAAAAAGGTTCAAACAAATAATCAATGAAGGAGGAAGAAAAATTACATTTTTAGGGGATGCTTTTTATGTCACTATTCTTAGAGATCTACCCTTCAAGTCTCCAGGGTTGCAATGGCAAGGGCAAGATTGCTTCACACAAAGGCAACTATAAGAGAAACGTGACCAACTTGTTGGCAATCTTCAAAGAAAGTTCACCTCAAGGAAAAACATAGATACACAATGTTTTTTGTTTTTGATTTAGTAGAGCAGCATAGCTAAACAATGTGTTTTGTTTTTTGACTTAGTAATGGAGCAATTATTTTTTTGGTTTCAAACACTACATTATAGGATGAGCTACTCAAAATTGTCAAACTGCATGATGTTATTTAGCATTGAGATACTAAAACTATACATCTCAAATTGACTATTCTATATCATGCAGAATAACAATGATCTGTAGAATATTTTGATTAACTTTTGTAACCAATTGGAATGGAAGTATTATTATGTTATGGCTATTTGAACTTCCATTTAATAATGTCTATTCAAACTTTTTAATGATATATGTGACTTTAATAAAAAAAAGAATAAATTGCAATAACAAATTAAATAGATAATGTATTCAACCAACTAAGGATTATATATTAACTTACTTCAAATGCTACTATCAAAACATACACTTGCCAAAACACTACATTTGG
Organism: Garcia nutans; assembly: GCA_947685225.1. Classification (NCBI taxonomy): domain Eukaryota; kingdom Viridiplantae; phylum Streptophyta; class Magnoliopsida; order Malpighiales; family Euphorbiaceae; genus Garcia; species Garcia nutans. Next base: position 3,514,493 of record CANTUV010000003.1, on the reverse strand, counting down.
TTGCCTATATACAAATCAGCCTACTAACCATAACTATGGATACTACATAGCCAATTACAATGCTAACAACATAAGCACAATGAACATGACACTAACACTCTCTTGGTATCCATTTTGTTTCTTTTCATCAGCATTATATTTTCTTTCATCAAGGTCCACTTCTCATTTTTCAGCTCATTAATAACTTCCTTTGCCCTTTCTATCATTTGAAGCTCAACCCATATGAAGTGGTTACAACCACTGATCCTCCTTCCATCAGTAGAAGACTGCCATCAAAACTAATAGTATAAAATAAAAAAAAAACACCAATTAAATACCGTTCACTGAAACATATATTATTAACAAATGGTTTAACGAAAGCAATTTGATTTTAAGTGACATACTTTGTAATTAGGGCAACCAAAAAATCTCTTTCATGGGTTCTTATAGGTCGAAGATGTACGTAAAATGTTGGAATGTCAAACTTGCATAGCACTTATCTTCTTCAACCTCAACACGTTTGCTTATTAAAGAGAGTGGTGTCGTGTGAGTGGGGATTTTTGCCCCCACTCCTAGTGAAATAGTTCTTATGACTTTGGCACTGTTAGGCTCAGGGCCTTAGAGAGACAAGCCTAAACTAGAAGAAAATGAAGTCACCACCCAGATGGGCTAAGAAAAAAGAAGGGGTGGATGACTCGATTCCTAAGAAATCCCCAACCCCTATTGGGTTCAAAAAGTTGGGTACGTATGGGAAGGTGAGAATGACCCAACACCCCTATAGCTCTTGGTTCATTAGACCTAGCCTCCTTTTTAGGTCTAAATAATATTAAATTCTTAACTTATTGAAATATCATCCATACTACATGCAATTTAAAATAAATAAACATTCATTGTATGAAATCAAAAAAAGTTTAAACAAAATAATAAAAATGGGCACCCATACAAGATGGAAACATGCTCTTGCAACAATTATCTAATATCCAAAACTAAACAAAATAGGACACCCACCATTTAGTGGAAACATGTCCTTTACATTAATCTCAAAACTTAAAATAAATTAGATTACATTTGAACTTAGCAAATGAGGCACCCACAAAGTTGAAATATACCTCTTACATCCTTGAAATCCAAACAATTTAATTGAAGCATTCAACCATTCATCATAAATAAAATAAATGTAAATCATCCATCACAAGCATATATTACCAAATTAAATAATCAAACCTAGGTCATATTTTTAAATAAAACTTTAGATATACAAAATTAGGGTTTATTGGTATGATTTAAGGTTTCTAGGGTTTAGAATGCTAAATTAGGGTTTTGGTATAAAAATTAGGGTTTTAGACCTTTAATTATAAAAATTAGGGTTTTAAGGATTAGATTAGGGTTTTGGTTTTAAAAACATACAAATAGGGTTTTCTAAGTAAACTAGGATTTTAGATGAAAATATATAAATTTAGGATTAGAACATGTAATTTAAAACTAAACCTAATGGATTAGGGTTTTAAATCATATTATTAGGTTTTTGCATGAACTGTCCCCAAGGCTCTCTTTATATTGAAATTAATACTATTAATGGTTAGGCTATTGGATGTCCTAACAGGTTATTGTACAAAGATTATGATGATTTAAAGGGTTTACATAATTATTGCAAGCTAAACTTACTACGTGATGATATTTGAAAGTAAAATAGCTACTAGATGAAACAATGAAAGTAGTAAACGTTGAAGATAATGATCAAGGATAACCTCTATTAAGCTTAAATGAATTAATCATGAAAATGCACTTTCATTTGTTGGCTCTGCCAAATTGAAAGAGATGACCCAGCTTACTGCCTGAATCCACTGAGGTTTTGACTCGAGGTTCAATGCAATCGAGACAATTTTTTACCTCTTGCCTCTTCGATTGTTGTCTATATGTTTTGTTTCTTTTTGGCTAATCATTATTAATACTTGTTACCTCTTCTATTTGTTTAATTAGTTATTTATAAGCCAAATTAGGCCAACTGTTCAAGAGTCCTAAACCATTTTGGAAAACCCTTAAAACTAGCCCAAATTAAAGCCTCATGGCAAATTTGGCATGCTAAATTTTCCATGACCATGACTCATGGAGAATATGGCATGCTAACGTTGCTAGCCAAATTCTTTATGAGCTTGGCTCACGGCTCATTTGGCTCACATTGGGCTTGGTTAACCCAACTGAACCGCGTTGGTCTGTATTTCAATTGGTTCAACTTCAACTGGACCTAATTCAATCAAATTAAATTTAATTTTGGCCTTTCACTAAAATCAAACTCATTCAAGGCCAACAGTAAGGGTCTATATGTCGATTTTGTTGAAGCCTCCATCTTCTTTCTTTAAGGTTGAATTGACTTTCTTCACTGTCTACAAAGAGTCACTTTGAATCCTTTTGTCGTCTCAAATTTTCATATACAACCTTCAGAGAAGCAATTTTATTTATTTCACGAAGTGATTTTAGGATTTTTGGCAAGCTAGAATTAGGGATTTTGATTTATATTTGTGAAATTCCATTCGGTTTGGAAAAATAGAATTATGGAAGAAGGGATTTTGGGATCAAGCTTCTCGCTTAGGTTGAAGCTAATGTGTTAAAAAATATAGACCCCATAAAGCTACATGGACATAACTTAACGGCCAAAAATCATTCCGTCAAGGTAATGGCATGTTTGTGTGGTTTTGGACAGAAAAAGGGGCTAAAAGGATAAAAAAGTTAAAGTGTCAATATGAGATTTTTGCTATACTTCAGGGGTGTAATTAGACCTTATTTATATGGGGTCTGCAGCTTCCCACATGTACTTCTACCATGATTTGCGTAACTTTAGACTTCCTTAAGCATCTTGGATTCACTCTATTAGGCCATTTTCAATACAACTCTCCATAAAAGGTGATGTATTACAAGGATCATTGCCTTATAGCTCTTCTCTCCTCCCTTGTTGCATCATGTGGGTATTTCCTATTATCCAAGAATCGTCTTATAATGTCATACCACGCATCATTATCTATATTAGTTTTGATGACTATTTCATTCTCATAGCAAGGAGTCAATGAACTGGTCAAAACCAGAGATTTAAGGAATAATATGACAGGGTCTTCCCATACCAAAGCCAATATGGCTAGGGCATCGGCCATCTGATTTTCTTCTCTTGGCAGGTGTATGAACCTACAATCCTTAAAATTCTTCCTTACTATGGTTAGGAAATCATGGTACAGTTTCAACTTTTCTTCCTTCAACTCCCAGTCTCCATTTGCCTGGGATACCACTAGCAATGAATTGCCAAAAACCTGTACTTTATCAACCTTCATAATCATCAAGGTTTCTAAATAAAAAATCTATGCTTCATATTCTACCGTATTATTGGTTGCCTTTAACCATAACTTTTTGGCTAGAGGGATGAGTTCTCCTTCTGGTGACTCTAATATCACTCCCAAACTAGCTCCTTTTTTATTTACTGCTTCATCAAAATACATCTTCCATCCTTATACTTCTATGGCCTTTAAATGTTCATTTGGAAATTCTAAAATTACCTCATCACTGTCTGACAATGGTTATTGGGCTAGGAATTTTGCTACTACTCGAACTTTGATGGTTTTCTTGGTTATATACTCAATCTCAAATTCTTCTAAAATTATCATCCACCAGTGATACTTTCCAATCAGTAAGGGCATCTCCCTTAAATAGTTCACTGGATCCATCCTAGAAATTGCTTGCATAGCATAAGATTGAAAGTAATGCCGCAATTCCTTAGATGAGCAAACCATAACTATACAAGTCTTTTCAATGATATTATACTTAATCTCATAAGGAAAGAGCATGCTACTCTAGTAGTAAATTATGTACTCAACTCTCGATTCATCTGCTTGGGCTAGCATTGCTTCTATGGAATCTTCATCTACTGCTAAGTACAGTAACAATGGTTTGCTAGGTCTAAGTGGCTTTAAAATAGGCAAATTCAGTAGATAATTTTTTATACACTGAAAGGCCTTTTGACACTTTTCATTCCACTTAACTGGCTAGCTCTTTTTAAGCAATTTAAAGATTGGCCATAGATTGTAGTAAACTTTGCTAAGAACCTACTAATGTACTATAACCTTCCAATAAACCCCTAAACTTCCTTTTTCATCTGAGGGGCTGGCATATCCCTGATTGCCTTAACCTTCTTAGTGTCATTCTCAATGGCATTTGGGTCAATCATATGCCCCAGCATCTTACCTAAGGTAACCTCAAATACACACTTCTTTGGGTTCAATCTTAGATTATACTTCACTATTCTTTCAAAGAATATCTCTAAGTTTTGGAAATGTTGTTCTCTTGTGTGCAAATTCACCATCATATCATCAACATAAAACCTCAACCTCCTTATGCATAGTGTCATGAAACAAGGTGGTGGCCATCCTCTGGTAAGTTGTTCTGACATTCTTTAATCCAAACGGCATCACCCTATAACAAAATATTCCTTATGTAGTGATAAAGGTAGTTTTAGCTTTATCCTCTTGGGCCATTAACACTTGATTGTATTTGGAAAATCCATCTATGAACAAGTGTAGAACACTAGAGGCTGCACTATCAATAAGAACATCTATATGGGGTAGAGGAAAATCATCCTTAGGTGAAGCCTTGTTCAAATCTCTGTTATCCACACAAACTATAATTCTTCCATCTTTCTTTAGTATGGGAACTATGTTAGCTAACCAGTCAAGGTAATCTATCACTTCAAGGAATTTTACTTGTATCTGCTTAGTGACTTCTTCTTTGATTAGCTTTGCCCATTTCGGTCTTAACCGTCTAAGATTTTGTTTGACATGCCTCTTGTGAGTGTAAGTAGGAATCATATGCTTGGCTGTATTCCAATCAATTCTAGGCATATCCTCATAAGACCAAGCAAAGACTTCATATTTTTTTAAATATTTTTTCTAATCTCTCTCTCTCTCTCATTAGGAGTAAGGTCGAATGTTATGCTACTATTTTTAGGATTGTTGGCTATTCTCAAATTTAATGATTGTGTATCAACAGAGTTAATATTAAAAATGCTCATGTAATCACTACATGAATGTATGTAACCATTAGGAAAAACATCACATAAATAAGCAAAATCAAACTTTATTGCATTCATTTTGGAAAAGAAAACATCATTAGCCTCATATAGAGCAGACAAATCAAAATAAAAATCAGAGTCATTGTTCTCATAATCATAAATAATAAGACTTTCAAACTATTCTTCAATGAGAGCAACAATCTCCTCTGGAGTTTTCTAGATCTTCATGACAACTTCCTTCTTTTCTTCTGGGTTGGATTTTTTATTAGCTGGTAAGACAAGTTTCTTCTTTACTTGTCTAATTAGCTCACAACATCAGCAAAAATCTCAAAACCCAAAATCAGCTTCCCTATGAACATGATTGACTCTGGTTTCCCTTGGAGTAGTCTCATGTCTTGAGCTTTCACAAAAGTTTCTTCAAGTGGAGGGAAATTCATCTTCTCATTCTTTTTCAGCTGTACTCTCTAGTAGCTTTCTTGAATCCCAACCCTTTTCTTAAAACCTATGTCTTGAAATCTAAAAGCTTTGTCACACCTGTCATCCCTTTCCCAAGGCGAGTGCTAGGTATGTAATTCATTTTCTTTGTCACAGTTAAAACCCTGGAGTCCATCATCTAATTATTAGAAACAATAGCTATTTGAAATCTTTTGAGAGGCCCCTTAATTATCACATCATTCACCACTTCATTATCCTTAGCCTCGATAACCACTATCTCATCTCCATTTGGGCTCTTGATCTTTTGATGGAGCATTGAAGGAATTCCACCAAGAGGATGAAACCATGGTCAACCTAACAATAATGCAAAAGTGACAGGTATGTCCAGGACCACAAACTCCACTATGGATTCAATCAGACTAGCCTTCACAATAGCCTTAAAGGTCCCTTAGCATGCCTTTTAGTATTATTATAAGCCACAATTGTAACCTCAGTTAGGCTCAGATCCCTTGTTGACATAGCTATCTTCGAAAAGATCTTGAGTGGGCACACATGTATGGTAGATCCATCATCAACCATGACACATGGAGTTCTTTCTTCCTTTGACTTCTAGCTTAATAAAGACTGGATGGAGGTGATCTCTATCCTCTTCTGGAAAATTTGCACATGAAAATGTTACCATTCTGTAGACTCTTAATTTTTGACCCAGTCCAATTCGATACTTTTAAACAGTCAAAAATAATTTTTATGGTTTTTAATTAAATAATAAAATTTTTAATAAAAATAAAAAAGTAATAATAAAAAGGATAAAAAATAATAAATAAATAAAAATCGGCGATGGAAGAATCGGAAAAGAATTGGTTTGGGCCAATTTGCAGCAGGAAAAACTTGAGGCAAATTGGCCACAAGCCAATTCGCCGTAGATTTTTCTGCGGTGAATTGGCCTGGTCCGTGCCCAAGCCAGCAGCACCCATAGTAATTTTTTTTCGCCAGTGCACTTTGACACGCCCAGCCCGCGCACGATTTTGCCAAAACCCTATTCTACTTGGTTTTTAATTTTATTTCCTAAAAGGTTTTTATTTCCTTAGACAATTAGTATTAGGTTTTGATTTTTTCTTATAAATATCACATTGAAACACACAGAAAGGGACTTTTCATTTTTGGATCTTGAAAGGGGATATGGACCTTTGGAGCTCGAAATGGTTTTTGGTAGTCTATTCATAATCTCAAGCTTGAAGAATCAAGAGGCAGCAAATAATTTACAACCCATCAAAGGCAGCCCACACTGTCTTTGTTATTGTTCAACTAGGATTCAAGATTATGGTGGAACCAACAACGGAGGTTTGAATCTCTATTTCTTTGTTTACGTTCACAGTAGCTTCATCATACAATTTGTTCAGTTATTTAAAACTAACTTTTGAAATTTAAAACCCTAATTACACTTTTCTAAAACCACAAAACAATAATCTATTTTCTTAAAACCCTAACCAAATATATTTTTCTAAGATTTACAGTAGCTTGTTTCATCCAATTTTGAAACTCTATTTTCTAAATCTCAAACCTTTAAATCTTGATTTTCAACACCAAAACCTATAACCGTAAAACCCCAACCCAGCAAGGGGTCTGCCCCCTTGACCCCCGCACGCTAACCGACTAGCGAGATTGCCGTATGGTCTTGTCGAAGGGGTCAATATTTATTTGTGTATTGTAAGTCTTTATGTTTAACGTCCTTTATTATGATTATTCAAAATACAGTAGCTTTATTCAAAATACAAACCTAAACCCTAATTTATTCAAACCATAAATCTTTATTAATTCTATTTTCCAAATCATCACAATAGCATGTTCCTTTCAAATATCTAAAGATTTTATTTTATTTTCATAAGCTTCAATCTTATTTACTTAAACCCTAATTGTTAAACATAAAACCCAAGAAACCCTAATTAATACATGAACCCTAAAGTTATATACTTAATGTTTTATTTAAATTGGATGAATGTTTATTATATGTTTTGATGATTGATTTATTTAATTTCGATATTTGATTTGTTTATCATGAATGGGTGTTTACTTTTATTGATTTGTTTTGATTTCAAAATTGTAAGAGGTATGTTTCCATATTTTGGGTACCTCATGTATTAAGCATCATGTAATTTAAATTGCTTTTATATTTTGGACCAATGTAAAGGACACATTTCCACCTTTCGGTGGGTATCCTATTTAGTTCTAGACATGGATGATGTAAGGACATGTTTCAATCCTCGAATGGGTGTCCATTTATTTGTTTTGTTTGGACATTGCTTTGATTTTAATATAATGATGGTTTATTTTAATTTTTGCATGTAGTATGGATAATATTGTTCCATTTAAGAATTTTATAATATGAAGACCTGCAAAGGAGGCCGGTTCCAATGAACCAGACATTGTAGGGGTGCTGGGCCATTTCTCACCTTCCCCACATGTACCCAACTTTCTGACCATTAGGGGGTTGAGGATTTCTTAGGAATTGAGTCATCTACCCCTTTCTTTTTTCCCAGCCCGTCTGGGTGGTGACTCTATTTTCTCTGGGCTTAGGCCCGTGTTCTCTAAGGCCCTAAGCCTAAACAGTGTCCAAGCCGTAAGAACCATTCCACCGGGAGTGGGGGCAAAAATCCCCGCTCATAGTGGCGACTCCACTGGGGACAAGAGAAGTTGATTATGTTGGTCTTTATATTATTCTATTCTTTCTTATCATAATATTATCCATTACATCATATTAGATTGCATCGTGTACGTGAGTTAGGATGCCCGTGTTACCCTTGTTGTGTTATGTAAGCGATACCATACTTTCACTCAAGGTATGGAGATCGAGCATGACATAACCACTCATAGCCTAGTACCTTTTGGTATATACTTGCTTTGGGAACCGAAGCCTTTTAACCCAAAGACTAAAGCTCATGTAATTGGCCTAGTTACTTTCTTTAGGTTTTTACCCTAAATGCTTGTTGTTTGACTATGGTTATTTTATCTTGGTTTAAATCATGGCTTATATGGTTTGTTCTTTTTCTAATATGACCTAAGTACATTTTAAGCTCAAAATAAATTTTTCTTTAAAGTCTAAAAGACCAAAGCTTTTTTTAAAACTTTTCAAGATGGTCTTTGGACATAAGACTTTTTCTAAAAATAAATCAAAAATTCTTTTCTCATGACTCAAATACAAAGCCCAAAATCCATTTTTTCTAAAATATTTCTTACAAATGGGCTTAGAAATAAAATTATTTTCATAATCTTTTAAAAGAGCTTATAAATTATTTAGGTCAATTATGGAAATACCAAAAATCAATTATGAGCCTAGTTTATACTAAGAATTATTAATCATGGGCTTGTTTTTGGCATGAATCATTAGTTACTTTTTCAAGTGAGAAATCTATTTATAATAAATCTCTTAATTTAGTTTTAATCCAATATAGCATAAAAGTTACTTTAGTTGGTTGAATGGATTAAAACCTAATTAATGGGAATTATCATGAACTGATTTCCTTTTTTGAAAATATAACTATTGGTTGAAACATCATAGGGAATTATTCGAAAATAAGATATCCCGTGTTGGTATTTTTTTTAACCATATTAGCTAGGAAAAGAGACTCATCATTCATGTGTGGATGTTATAAGGTTTGAAGGAACGTCCTATTTATCCTTGTTTTTTTTTGTTTGTGCATACATGCATGCATACATGCATCACATCACATATCATTAATCCTTTTTTTCTCACAGCCCTGGATTATGATAGTTCAAGAGCTTACGACAATTCGACCTACACCGGAGATGAAGAATCTAGCAGCGACTCAATCACTTTTCACCAAAAGCAATGGAGCCCGAACAAATTCAAAGAATGGTGGACGACGCCCTCAATGCTAAAATGGAAGAATTCAAGGGGGCCCTAGCTGAGATCATGAAGAATCAAATGACTACAATATTTGGGAACAATGTCAAAGCATCCGTAAGCACAAAGAAAGATAAGGGGAAGGCTAAAGTCGGTGAAGTGGCTTTTGATGATGATAAGGTGATCATTGATGATGATGATGATTGCGCTCAATACTTCCAAGATCCTCAAGACAAGAAGAAGGAGCCAAGGGTTGTGGAAAGAGCAATTGTGGAAAAGACTGAAACTTCTGATGTTGAGAAGATGTTTGCTGACCTAGAAAAGAAGTTTGAAAAGAAGCAGAAAACTGAAAAGATGTCCAAGATTGACAAACCATTTGAACAAGATGAGGAGGTCCCTTATAAATTTAAAATACCTTCCTTCGCTAGATACAATGGTAAAGGAAATCCTCACTTGCATGTTAAACAGTATATCACTGCCATGCAGTCTGCTAGAGCTACTAAGGCTCAAACTCTAAGATATTTCATGCTCTCATTGGACTTTGTTGTCCAAAATTGGTTCAACACCTTAGAGGAAAGTACTCAAAAGGATTGGGACATGTTGTACAAGGCTTTCATTCAGTAATATGGGTACAATGTCAAGCTGGACATTACCTTAATGGAAGTTGAGTCCATTAGACAAAGGACCAATGAGAATTTTATGGACTATATGAAAAGGTGGAGGAATAAGGTCGCATTGCTCAAGAAGAGGCCCGATGAATCTGATCAAATAAGAATAATTGTGAGAGGGGTGTTGCCTAGTCTTCATGAAAGGATGTCTCATACACTCTTCCGGGATTTCAAAGATCTTCTCCAAGCTGGTCTGCAAATTAAAGAATGGGAAAGGGAGAAGAATCGCTTTTCAATAAGAAGGAATGAGAAAGGGAACTACTAGTCGGGTAATCAAAGCACACAAAATGTGACTGGTCAAGCAAATAGAAGGCAATTTTTAGATCTGGGGAAGCCTTTGTCTTGGGTCTTCAACAAGCTACAAAAGAAGCGACTATTACAACCATTGGCCCCTCGACCATTGTCGAATCCTTTACCCCTAAATTTTGATACTAAAGCCTTTTGTGAATTTCATTTGACACAAGGACATGAGACAGACAAATGCTTGCGACTAAAACATGAGATCCAAAATTTAATTGACAGTGGTAAGCTACCTGAGCCTGATAAGCCCAGCACAAAAGACAATCCTTTGCTAAGGTTCAATAGAGTGCCACCACCAGCAACTTTCATGGTAGGAAAAGGATTGGAAGAAGATTTTGTTTTATCTTCTTTTCAAGATGAGAATATTGAAGATGTGGAATGAGGAGAAATTTTGTTCAACAAACTTCCAATAGCTTGGAGTGTTGTTCTATTCTTTCTTTAATATTTAATTGGAATAATAATGTTTTTCAAATTTAAAAGTTGCTTGAATAAATTATTTTCATTAAATTTTTGTTGGTCTTTGCTCATTTTGGTGCTCAACCAATGAGGAATCTAGCTTGATGATTCATGAATTAATATATTTATGCATCATGACTTGAATGACTTTACTGGGTGAGGGAATTGCTCTATAGCATTGAGTTGTGTATGCTTACTTACAGAGGCCTCCTACATAATGATCTTTGTCTAGGTCATAGTCAGTCTTAGAACATGCTTTGACAAACTTTTGATGCAAAATTAAACTCTACCTATTTAAGGGAGAGATGATCTAGGCATTGTTTGATGAGCCAACAACTAGTATCTACCCTATTAAATATCAATCCCTAATTGTCCCTTTAAGCCTTCATAAAATTTTAGCTTTCTTTTCTGTAATATCCCAATATATGCCTAGGAGTTTTAATACAATTGTTGTGTGATTTCAATTAATGGTATATATATGTTGTGCAAAGAAAATGATTGTGTAATTGGAATGTATATATTGTATATATGTTAGTATATAAAACATATAAGTTGGTCAAATGGAGAGTCAAGGGGAAAAGATATTTATCTTATTGAGTGTGAAAGTACTTAAATGGGCATTTGAGTAATAAGAGAGTTAGAATAAATGGTTAAAGGGTATTGAAGTAATTTTTTCTTGGAAATTATTATTATTATTATTATTATTATTATTATTATTATTATTGTTATTATTATATTTGTGTGGCTATCGTGAGAGGAGAAAAGAGATTTGTCTTTCTTCTTTTTCTTCTCCTCTTGGTTCTTGCACGAGAGAGAGAGAGTTAAAGAGAGGTGATGATCTTCATCAAAATCTTGGGGTTTTAAGAGAATTGAAGGTAGAGATTGAAGAATTGACAAGATATTCAAGTAAGTATTCAATTCTTTGTCTTGATTTCTATTGTTTGAGTTGGATTTGATATGGTTGGTGTGATGGTGATGTTAATGGAAGATTAAGAGTATTGATATGTTGAATTGATAGTTAGATGATATTAATAAGGTTAATTGTGAGGTTGATGATGGATTATTGAAATTGGTTAGTAAGGTTTAATATATATATATGAGATGGAGAGTTGATTGAATGATGTATGTTTATGTTTATTGAAGTTGAAATACATTGAATATATGATTTTGGCCTCGTTGGAAATCTTCATTCTTTGTGAGACACGGCCAGGATTAGGGTAGACACGGCCGTGTTGGATCGATTTGGAGAGACACGGCCACTGTCTCAGCCGTGTCACTTGCCCGTGTCTGCTACTGGAATTTTGGTGTTGAGAGACACGGCCACTGGCTTGGCCGTGTCCCTTGACCGTGTCTGTCACTGCCTCTTTTGATTGAGAGACACGGCCAAGCTAAGGGAGTCTTAGCCGTGTTGGAGCATGTGTAGGGTGACACGGCCACAAGCTTGGCCGTGTCCCTTGAGTGTGTTAGCTACTGTGTGAAAGGTAATTGATGGACACGGCCGTGTTGGTGCCCGTGTTGGTGGGCGTGTCTTGTGTTGAGGTTGCTCTAATTGATTATCATTCTTATGTTCTTATGGAAATAACTATCTTTGGATTAGGTTTTGAAGAAATTGTGTTACATTAACATAATGTGAGGAATTCTTGGGAAAGGAAAGGTATAGGTGATGGGAGTAGTTCTTGAGGTAAGTACAAACTTACATAGATGTAATCTTTTATATGATTTGAGACTTAACACCCTTAGTATAAATGTGTTAAGTAGATTATTATATTGATTAATTCAATGTTACTAATGTTGTCATTGGTATAGTGTGAAAGCTATAATGATCATCCAAAAAGAAAGGTACGTGCAATGCAATTTGTTATGATAAATGTTTGGATAATGAATGGTGTTAATGTGTTTGAGAAATGATGAAATGTGATGTTATCATGATTGATAATGATGGTCAAAATGAAATAAATAGACACATGGATTATATGACAATGAATTTAAGATACATGTGTAATGAAATGGATTATGTATGATTGAGTGACATGATTGAAGTATGCCTAAATGGTATGATTGATTAATGACATGTTTGTTTAGCAATATAATTAATGTTGCATATATCAATGATGAAACATGAAATGTGATTTGAGATATATTGTGATATGAAGCCATTGTTATTGGCAATGATAACTTAAATGGAATATAAAGCCATTGTGATGGGCTATGATGATACAACTGTGATAAATGAGGCATGTTTGCCTAAATGATGAATCAATTGTGATAAATGAGGCATGTTTGCCTAAATAATGATGAGAACTGAAAATGATATTGATGATGAAATAATCAATGAATTGTGTATCTAATGTGTTATTCATTTTCAGAGTTTTGTTGTTGGTGGCATGCCTAATGGTAACAATCTCTTGAAGTTAGGTTGGGCTTGATCCTTGAAGCCAAGTTGGGTTGAAGTTTAACATGTTTTACTCCCCTTTAAGCTTGGTTGGGTCTAGTCCTTGAAGCCTAATTGAGATGTTACAACCCTTGAAGCTAGGTTGGATTAGTTCTTGAAGCCAAGTTGGGTTGATACTTAGCATGCTTTGTTCCCCTTGAAGCTTGGTTGAACTTAATCCTTGAAGCCTAGTTGGGATATTGATGAATGTGATAATTAAACCAAAGCATTAACTCTGAAAGTCGAATAGCATATTAGTGTCTTTTGGGCCCGAGTCTGTCATTTGTTGTAAATGAGATATATGAATTGTGGATATTAGTGATGGATGATGGATGATGGTTGATGGTAATAATTGCCTTTGTGGGAAATATGATTTATGATTAGTGAATTGTGAACAAACTAATGTTTTGAAGTATGATATGTGGTGTGTGTATTGATTGTGAGTGGTAATGATGAATTGTCTTCTTTGGAAATGTGACTCTTGATTGGTATGATATATAATGTATGTATATTGATATATTGAAAATGAGTATTAGTAATGGATTGTGGTTGATGGTAATGTTTTGTTTAAATGTATATAATATATTAAATTTGTCAATATGTATGAAAGGTGCAATCAAGAAGGAAAAACATAATAAGAACTAATTGTACATTGAATTGATATATTATTATCTATTAGCATATCTATAATGTATGTTTATATTTTATATTTGTACTACTAAGCTTTCGGGCTTAGCGCGGATGTATAATCGCGCAGGTAGCTTGGTGGAAGATACAAGTGTTTCGTTATGCCACGAGAAGAATAAAGGTTTGTCGAGACCAACTAGAGGGTAATGCATACATGTATAACTTTTAATTTTGATATATATTTTTGACAAAAGGATATGTATATGTATAAATGAAGTTTTGATAAAGACAATGATTTTATAGATATTATGTAAATTAATGTATTATGGTTTAAACTTTGTTACAGGTTTTTAAAAGGTAACAAAAAGTGACATCCTTATACTTTATATACTTTGTAATATCCTCATTTATGCCCTAGAAGTTTTGCATGTTGTTGTTGTTGTTGTTATTGGATTGTTGGTTTAAATTGAGAAAAGAAAAGTATAAGTGTTTTGGGAAAGAATTTAGGGTTTAGAGACAAGTTTATATGTTGTGTATATTGTGATATATATAACATATACATTGGTCAAAGGGAGAGTCAAAGTGTTGGTTAGTGGAAGAAGATATTTTATTGTTGAGTGCGTAATTACATATATGGGCTTATATAAGACAAAAGGTTAGTTATATGTTTGAGGGCATTTTGGTAATTGTTTGGATGAAATGCATGGTGGAGATTAAGAAGGAAAGAGAGGTTGACTTGTGCATTTTCTTTTCTTCTCATGTTGGTGCCGGCCATTGAAGAAGACAAAGGGAAAGAGAAGTGTTCTTGATGCTATACTCAAATTGATGAAGGAATTGAGAGATTTGGTGAAAGATTGGTGGAATTTCTTCATATAAGGTAAGATCTTCTCTTTAATGTCTTCAATTCTTTTGAAGTGGTTTGAGAAAGGAATTAGGTTTTGTTGGTGTGATGATGAGATGAGTTTGTGTTATGTTTTTAAGTGTTAAAATTGATTGTAAGTTAAAAGATGGAATTAGTGTTGGGTTGATTGTAAAGATTGTATGCTTAAATGGATGTTGTTTTTGAAAGATGAAAAAGGATGGTGATTAATTAGGGTTTTGAGATGGTGTTTGTTTAATTGTGATATTAATGTGTTTTAAAGTGATTATTGTAATGAATATATGTTTAGAACATTGATGATGTTCATTTGAAGCATGTGGTATGATGTATATTGAGTTTTAATGCATTTGGAAGAGAGTTGGTTAGAAGTAGGGTTTTGGTTTTGGGAGACACGGCCAAGTCATATGATTTTGGACGTGTTGGATTAATTTTTTTGGGTGACACAGCCGTGTTCCCAAGCCGTGTGAGCTGCTGTGGGTTTTGGTTGAAGAGACACGGCCGTGTCCCTAAGCCGTGTTTGCTACTGCCAAAGTTGAATTGAGAGACACGGCCACAAGCTTGGCCGTGTCCCTCATGTGTGCTACCCGTGTCCATCAAAGGAGTTGGTTAGGGTTTTGTTTCTTTGTTCTTTTTGCATTGTTTTGGTTCTTCAAAGGTGGGTTGGTTCTTAAACCTAACCCTAAAACACTTTAAACACACTTGAATCAATGAATGAACTAATCAAATGCATATGGAAGATCCTAAAGCTATGAATCATATAAGTTGTTCTTTGCCCTAATTGCATTGTTGAGATTTAAACAAGGTTATGTTATGCATTGTGAAAGGTATTGTAGTTTATGAGTAATGTACCTTGAAATGTTGTATCAAAGATGAAATGATAATTCAAATAAGATATGATGAATGATGCTATATGAGATATAATGTGATCATGGATGAGATAAGTATACACTTGAATAATGAAGTGTTATATTGTGAAAGGAAATGTGAGGCCATTGTTATTGGCTATGATGATAATATTAAGAGAATGAAGGCATGTTTGCCTAAATGTTGATGAGAATTGAGAATGGAAATGATAATTGATATGTAAATGAATTGTGTGGCTAATGTGTTATTCCATTTTCAGAGTATGTTATTGGTGGCATGCCTAATGATAGTAACAATCTCTTGAAGTTAGGTTGGATTGAATCCTTGAAGCCTAATTGAGATGTTACCACCCTTGAAGCTAGGTTGGGTTAGTTCTTGAAGCCAAGTTGGGTAGAAGCTTAGCATGCTTTGCTCCCCTTGAAGCTTGGTTGAACTTAATCCTTGAAGCCTAGTTGGGTCTATGATATTGATATTGATAAATGTGATGATAGAACCAAAACATTAACTCTGAAAATTGAATGGCATATTAGTGTGTCTTGGGCCCATGCTTGTCTATGGTTAATGTGAGTCATGAATGATGTTTGTTTTGCTTTGTATTGATGATTAAATGAATACTAATGAGGTATATGAAAAGATAATAAAATGTGATATGTAATGTGAAAGTATATTGTAAATTTTGCATATATGATGTTACATATATATTATGGTTTGAGAAATGACATTGCATTGCACGAAGTCATATCATTAGCATGATTATCTTACTAAGCCCTTGGCTTAGCGCGATAGTGTTTAATCGCACAGGTGATAGAACTGTTAGAATCGAACCCGAGAGCTCTTCGAGACCGAGTGAGGGTAGACATTGAAGAGTTGATTTTGGAGACTTAAAGATCAAAGGAGATTTGCCAATCATGTATAACTCTTTTTATATTTTGTAAAGTATTGATTAAATGTACATATTTGTATATTTGTAAATATGGAATTAAGTGTTTTCAAATATGTAAATATTTTATGACTTCCGCTGTGAAATAACTATATGTATGTATATATATATCTAATGTGTTTTATTTTAAAAGTAAATGATCTACTTTTCTATATTATATAATGATAATAGTATTGTATCTATTTAAATGTTTTGAATGTTGAAGAAAACCGTAGCATCCCTATGTTTGGTGCACTTATGCTACATGGTTGTAGTTGTAGTGTGTGTGCATTGGATGTGGGGGTGTTACAATTGTTTTGGTATCAGAGCCTAGGTTTGAGATTCTCAACCTAGGTAAAATGTAATAAAAAGAATATTTTGAATTAAAAAGTGAGTTTTTGAAAGAAAATACATGTTTGGGATTGGCAATCTTTGATCTTTAATAAGGTGTGTCCTGTTGTGTTTGCAGTATTAGGTGTTGATGGATCCTCATTTGAGACAGTCAGTTGAGGGCAGTGAGGAGAGTGTTGCTCCTGATGAGGGAGTTAGAGTTGAGAGTGCTGGGGAGGCACCTGCTTCTGGGTCGGGGAGACCAACTGGTGAGGAGGTTCCACCAGCTTGGTTTGTGCATATGATGGAGACTTTCAGGCAAGCGCCAGTACAACCAGTGCCACCACCCCCTCAGTCTTTGGTGCCAGTGAGGCACTATGACAAGTTAAGGAAGTATGGAGCTGAGGATTTTATTGGTACCACTGATCCAGCTGTGGCAGAACAGTGGCTTGACAAAGTTCAGAGGATCTTTATTCAGTTACAAGCCACCCCTGAGGAAAAGTTTGACTATGCAAGATCTTTGCTACAGAAGGATGCCTACGATTGGTGGAAGACTGTGCCACATTCTATGGATGATCCACCAACTTTGTCATATGCAGATTTCTTGAGGGAATTCGAGTTGAAATATACTCCTAGGGAGTATAAGGATATGAAGAAGATGGAATTCTTGAGCTTGAAGCAAGATAACAAGACTGTTACTGAGTATGAAGTTGAGTTTATTCGACTGAGTCAGTATGCTGGGGGCATCATTGCTGATGAGATTGATAGATGCCGGCGATTTCAGGAGGGATTGAGGCCCTCGATCATGTGTTTAGTGGCTGGATCTCGATATCATGATTTCTCCCAGTTAGTGGAAGCAGCTCGAAGTGTAGAGCGAGCTCAAGTGATTGCAGCTGCTTCAGAGGATGAGGTTAGGGTGAGAAGGCCCCAGTTTGAGGCAGGGTCTTCTTCAGTGAAGAGGGGTAGAGGAAGCTTTGTTCCTCGGAGTATTAGGAGCCAGAGACCAGCAGGTAGATCAGTGCAGTTCCAGAGACAAAGATTCAGACCTGCAGCTTCAGTGGCAAGTGCTCCAACCCCTATGGTTCAGAGATCCACCTTACCTATTTGCATCCATTGTGGGAGGCCCCATGGTGGTCCATGTTGGAAAGCTGGTGTTGCTGGGGTATGTTTCAGGTGTGGGTCACCGGATCACTTTGTGAGAGATTGCCCTGAGAGGCAGAGGCAGACGTCAGTTGATTCTGCCGCTTCTCGAGCCAGTGTGAGGGGAGGCAGAGGTGCCAGCCGAGGTGGTAGAGCAGGGTTCAGTTCTAGAGGTGGTGCTGCATCCAGGGAGACTAGACCGGAGGAGGTTGGTTCTTCCCAGAGGATGTATGTTATGCAGAGGCAGCCGGATGCATCGGCGGTCATAGCTGGTACTTTTTCTTTATTTGATACTGCAGTACTTGCTTTGATTGATCCGGGTTCCACCCATTCTTATATTAGTGCATCTGTATTGCCTGTGTTTGATGTGCATGCTGAGTCCCTAGGATTTGATGTTTTGGTGACAAATCCGTTAGGGCATAGTGTGATTGTGAGTAAAGTGCATCGGGATAGTGCAGTGAGGGTGCAGGGTGAGGAGTTCCTTGGAGATTTGATTGAGATGCCATTTAAGGAATATGATGTGATTTTAGGCATGGATTGGCTATCTCGACATGGAGCTGTGGTGGATTGTAAAAAGAAAATTGTTTCTTTGAGAACCGGTGATGGGAGAGAGGTGATAGTATCTAATGAGCAGGAACAGTTAGCCTCCTTATTTGTTTCAGCTGTTGCAGCCCGGAGGTTGATTAGGAAGGGGTGTGAAGCCTATCTTGCTCATGTGGTAGATACTAGAGTGAAGGGTTCTCCTATTGATAGCATTGCCACAGTTGCAGAGTTCCCTGATGTTTTTCCAGAGGAGTTGACAGGATTGCCTCCTGAGAGAGAGGTGGAGTTCGGTATCGAGCTGTTGCCGGGTACCACTCCTATCTCCATTACTCCTTACAGAATGGCACCAGCAGAATTGAGGGAGTTGAAAGTGCAATTACAGGAGCTGTTGGATAAAGGATTCATTCGCCCCAGTGTTTCTCCTTGGGGAGCTCCAGTGCTGTTTGTGAAGAAGAAGGATGGTACTATGAGGTTGTGCATCGACTATAGGCAATTGAACAAGGTGACCATTAAAAATAAGTATCCTTTGCCTAGAATCGATGATCTCTTTGATCAGTTGAAGGGAGCGTCAGTATTCTCTAAGATTGATCTGAGATCGGGGTACCATCAGCTGAGAGTTAGAGCTGAAGATGTTCCGAAGACTGCATTTCGGACCAGGTATGGGCATTATGAATTTTTAGTTATGCCTTTTGGTCTGACGAATGCACCTGCAGCTTTTATGGATTTGATGAATAGGGTGTTTAGGCCCTATTTGGATCAGTTTGTAGTGGTCTTCATCGATGATATTCTGGTGTATTCGAGGAATGAAGAGGAACATGATTTGCATCTGCGGATTGTGTTGCAGATTTTGAGAGAGAAGCAACTATTTGCCAAATTGTCGAAGTGTGAGTTCTGGTTGGATCAGGTAGCTTTTCTCGGACATATTGTTTCAGCAAAAGGCATTAGAGTTGATCCGAGTAAAGTTGAAGCCATTTTGAATTGGAGTCCACCCAAGTCAGTGACAGAGGTTAGAAGTTTTCTGGGTTTGGCAGGCTATTACCGGCGGTTTGTGAAAGGATTTTCTTTGATAGCTACTCCACTCACCAGATTGCTTCGTAAGGGAGTGAGGTTTTTGTGGACAGATCAGTGTCAGGCTAGCTTTGAACAGTTGAGAGATTTGTTGACTCAAGCGCCTGTTCTCACTTTACCTGTAGAAGGCCAACCCTATGTGATCTACAGTGATGCTTCACATAGAGGTTTGGGGTGTGTATTGATGCAGGAAGGGAAAGTTATAGCTTATGCATCTCGACAGTTGAAACCGCATGAGCTT
Source organism: Garcia nutans (assembly GCA_947685225.1). Taxonomy (NCBI): domain Eukaryota; kingdom Viridiplantae; phylum Streptophyta; class Magnoliopsida; order Malpighiales; family Euphorbiaceae; genus Garcia; species Garcia nutans. Next base: position 3,494,700 of record CANTUV010000003.1, on the reverse strand, counting down.
AACTATCCTACCCATGATTTGGAGTTGGCTGCCATTGTTTTTGCATTAAAGATTTGGCGCCATTATCTGTTTGGAGAGAAATGTTTCATTTACACTGATCACAAGAGTTTGAAGTATTTGGGTGTTCAGAAAGAGCTCAACCTTCGGCAGAGGAGATGGTTAGAATTGATTAAAGACTACGACTGTTTGATAGATTATCATCCAGGTAAAGCAAATGTGGTTGCTGATGCCTTAAGTCGGAAGTCTTTAGCTGGTTTAACAGTTTACTCGCTCTCGTTGCTTGTTGAGTTGAGAGCATTGCGTGCCAGTTTTGTACCTTGTGATGATGGTGCATTATTGGCACAGTTACAATTGAAGCCTGTTTTGTTGGATCAGATCAAAGAGGCTCAGTTAGCTGATAAGATGATTCAGAAGATTGTTTTAGATTGTGAGAGTGGAAAGACTAGAGATTTTGTTGTGAAGAATGATGGGAGCCTATGGTTTAAGAATAGATTGTGTGTACCCGATAATGCTGACTTGAAGAGGATCATTTTAGAGGAAGCTCATCAGTCTTTATTTGCTATGCATCCGGGTAATACGAAGATGTATCATGATTTGAGACAGCATTATTGGTGGATTGGGTTGAAGAGAGACATTGCTGAGTTTGTATCAAAATGTCTCACTTGTCAGAAGGTTAAAGCAGAGCATCAAGTTCCAACTGGGTTGCTTCAACCGTTGTCAGTGCCAGAGTGGAAGTGGGAAAGAGTGACAATGGACTTTGTGTCTGGGTTGCCTTTGACACAAAGGAAACATGATGCCATATGGGTGATTGTGGATAGATTGACTAAGACAGCTCATTTCCTCCCAGTTCGGATGGATTACTCTTTGGAGAGGTTGGCTGAGCTATACATCCATGAGATTGTGAGATTGCATGGTGTTCCAACTTCTTTAGTGTCTGATCGAGATCCCAGGTTTACTTCGAGATTTTGGAAGAGTTTGCACAGAGCTTTGGGTTCTCGACTACACTTCAGTACTGCTTTTCATCCACAGACGGATGGACAGTCTGAGAGGGTGATACAGATCATTGAGGATATGTTGAGAAGCTGTGTCATTGATTTCTCTGGAAGTTGGGATAGATTCTTACCTCTTGTGGAGTTTGCTTACAACAACAGTCACCAATCCAGCATCGGAATGGCCCCATTCGAGGCATTGTATGGCAGACGGTGCAGAACACCTCTTTGTTGGAGTGAGCTTGGTGATGATAAATTGATTGGGCCTGATTTGATTCAAGAAACTGAAGAGAAAGTGAAGTTGATTCGAGGCAGGTTAAAAGCAGCTTCAGACCGACAGAAGTCCTATGCAGATCTGAAGAGGAGAGACATTCAGTTTGATGTTGGGGATAAGATATTTTTGAAGGTATCTCCTTGGAAGAAAATTTTGAGGTTCGGTCGGAAAGGGAAATTGAGTCCTCGTTTCATCGGACCGTATGAAGTGTTAGAAAGAGTTGGGCCAGTGGCGTATAGACTTGCTTTGCCACCTGAGTTGGATCGTATTCATAATGTGTTCCATGTATCTATGTTGAGGAGGTACAGGTCAGATCCATCTCATGTGTTGCCATTTGAATCTATTGAAGTGAGCCCAGACTTGTCATTTGAAGAGGAACCAGTTGCTATCTTGGCACGGGAAGTGAAAGAATTCAGGAACAAGAGAGTACCATTGGTGAAGATTCTTTGGAAGAATCATGCAAAAGAAGAAGCAACATGGGAAAGTGAGCAGACTATGCAAGAGCAATATCCTCAATTGTTTCAGAATTGATTTCAGGTAATTTCGAGGACGAAATTTCTTTTTAGAGGGGGAGAATTGTAATATCCTCATTTATGCCCTAGAAGTTTTGCATGTTGTTGTTGTTGTTGTTATTGGATTGTTGGTTTAAATTGAGAAAAGAAAAGTATAAGTGTTTTGGGAAAGAATTTAGGGTTTAGAGACAAGTTTATATGTTGTGTATATTGTGATATATATAACATATACATTGGTCAAAGGGAGAGTCAAAGTGTTGGTTAGTGGAAGAAGATATTTTATTGTTGAGTGCGTAATTACATATATGGGCTTATATAAGACACAAGGTTAGTTATATGTTTGAGGGCATTTTGGTAATTGTTTGGATGAAATGCATGGTGGAGATTAAGAAGGAAAGAGAGGTTGACTTGTGCATTTTCTTTTCTTCTCATGTTGGTGCCGGCCATTGAAGAAGACAAAGGGAAAGAGAAGTGTTCTTGATGCTATACTCAAATTGATGAAGGAATTGAGAGATTTGGTGAAAGATTGGTGGAATTTCTTCATATAAGGTAAGATCTTCTCTTTAATGTCTTCAATTCTTTTGAAGTGGTGTGAGAAAGGAATTAGGTTTTGTTGGTGTGATGATGAGATGAGTTTGTGTTATGTTTTTAAGTGTTAAAATTGATTGTAAGTTAAAATATGGAATTAGTGTTGGGTTGATTGTAAAGATTGTATGCTTAAATGGATGTTGTTTTTGAAAGATGAAAAAGGATGGTGATTAATTAGGGTTTTGAGATGGTGTTTGTTTAATTGTGATATTAATGTGTTTTAAAGTGATTATTGTAATGAATATATGTTTAGAACATTGATGATGTTCATTTGAAGCATGTGGTATGATGTATATTGAGTTTTAATGCATTTGGAAGAGAGTTGGTTAGAAGTAGGGTTTTGGTTTTGGGAGACACGGCCAAGTCATATGATTTTGGACGTGTTGGATTAATTTTTTTGGGTGACACAGCCGTGTTCCCAAGCCGTGTGAGCTGCTGTGGGTTTTGGTTGAAGAGACACGGCCGTGTCCCTAAGCCGTGTTTGCTACTGCCAAAGTTGAATTGAGAGACACGGCCACAAGCTTGGCCGTGTCCCTCATGTGTGCTACCCGTGTCCATCAAAGGAGTTGGTTAGGGTTTTGTTTCTTTGTTCTTTTTGCATTGTTTTGGTTCTTCAAAGGTGGGTTGGTTCTTAAACCTAACCCTAAAACACTTTAAACACACTTGAATCAATGAATGAACTAATCAAATGCATATGGAAGATCCTAAAGCTATGAATCATATAAGTTGTTCTTTGCCCTAATTGCATTGTTGAGATTTAAACAAGGTTATGTTATGCATTGTGAAAGGTATTGTAGTTTATGAGTAATGTACCTTGAAATGTTGTATCAAAGATGAAATGATAATTCAAATAAGATATGATGAATGATGCTATATGAGATATAATGTGATCATGGATGAGATAAGTATACACTTGAATAATGAAGTGTTATATTGTGAAAGGAAATGTGAGGCCATTGTTATTGGCTATGATGATAATATTAAGAGAATGAAGGCATGTTTGCCTAAATGTTGATGAGAATTGAGAATGGAAATGATAATTGATATGTAAATGAATTGTGTGGCTAATGTGTTATTCCATTTTCAGAGTATGTTATTGGTGGCATGCCTAATGATAGTAACAATCTCTTGAAGTTAGGTTGGATTGAATCCTTGAAGCCTAATTGAGATGTTACCACCCTTGAAGCTAGGTTGGGTTAGTTCTTGAAGCCAAGTTGGGTAGAAGCTTAGCATGCTTTGCTCCCCTTGAAGCTTGGTTGAACTTAATCCTTGAAGCCTAGTTGGGTCTATGATATTGATATTGATAAATGTGATGATAGAACCAAAACATTAACTCTGAAAATTGAATGGCATATTAGTGTGTCTTGGGCCCATGCTTGTCTATGGTTAATGTGAGTCATGAATGATGTTTGTTTTGCTTTGTATTGATGATTAAATGAATACTAATGAGGCATATGAAAAGATAATAAAATGTGATATGTAATGTGAAAGTATATTGTAAATTTTGCATATATGATGTTACATATATATTATGGTTTGAGAAATGACATTGCATTGCACGAAGTCATATCATTAGCATGATTATCTTACTAAGCCCTTGGCTTAGCGCGATAGTGTTTAATCGCGCAGGTGATAGAACTGTTAGAATCGAACCCGAGAGCTCTTCGAGACCGAGTGAGGGTAGACATTGAAGAGTTGATTTTGGAGACTTAAAGATCAAAGGAGATTTGCCAATCATGTATAACTCTTTTTATATTTTGTAAAGTATTGATTAAATGTACATATTTGTATATTTGTAAATATGGAATTAAGTGTTTTCAAATATGTAAATATTTTATGACTTCCGCTGTGAAATAACTATATGTATGTATATATATATCTAATGTGTTTTATTTTAAAAGTAAATGATCTACTTTTCTATATTATATAATGATAATAGTATTGTATCTATTTAAATGTTTTGAATGTTGAAGAAAACCGTAGCATCCCTATGTTTGGTGCACTTATGCTACATGGTTGTAGTTGTAGTGTGTGTGCATTGGATGTGGGGGTGTTACATACTTACTGTATGTATACAAGGTATATGTACAGTACTTATATAGGGTATCGGGGTGTTACAATTATTTTGGTATCAGAGCTTAGGTTCGAGATTCTCGGCCTAAGTGAAACTAAAAAGGGTTTTGAAAAGTTTAAATAGAAGTAAAAAGGAAAAGTTTTGAAATGAAATTTGTAATACGTGCATATGCATTGACACCTAGGTTGGTCTCGGATGTGGCATTATATGAATTGTAGAATATTTGTGTTATATGAAATGTTCACTATAATTGATGATATATGTGTATACTATTTTGATGTGATGAGAAACCATAATGGTTGGTAATGATGTTGGAAATAAATTATAATTGAGGCATAGTGCCTAATTGATTATGAGAAACGAATTGTGAAATGTAATGTGATATATGTATATTGATAATGCATATGAAAATGTCATGTTGTGTGCAACATGGAATGTAATGTTGATGTTTATGAACAATATTATGTGGGACATAATGTGAATTGAACATAAAGAAATGTGAAATTTATGCTATTGAGTAATGTTGGAAATGATATGATTGAAGCATGTCTAGATGTTATGATTGAATATGTATATGGAAATTTATACAAAGTAAAGTGAGTTGTTAGATGTGTTGAAGTATAAAGAAATGAAAAGGAGAATAAAGTTGAACCTGAGATAAAATCAAAATTAAGATAAGAGTATGTACTCTTTCTTCTACACTTTGAACCTCTTTATAATAAAGTTTATGTTGGGGTTATTAGACAGAGAAAATATTGCTGGATTGTTATTATTGAAAGGTATGTTACTAAAATGAGGAAAGAATGGTGGAATATTGAATGAGTTGGTTATTATAGACAAAGTGTGACTATTTAAAGTTGGGATATATATATATATAAAGTTAAGGTTTTGTTTAAAGGAAAAAGAGATGATATTGGTTAAGTAAGAAAATAAGTTGATATTGTTATTTTAATGCGAGCATAGTAAATTCAATGTTAGAAATGTGAGATGCTTGGATATTGTGAAAGCTCATGATAATGGTGATAATATGTGATATTTAAGATTTTTTTTTAAAAGTGAGCTTTATGATTGTGGAAATTATATGTTTTAATATTGCTTTGTGATATATATTTGTAAGATGTTTTTAAAGTGATGTTAGAAAAGATGAGTTTGGCAAATTGAAGCTTAAACGAAGTAGTAAATTGGGAAGTTAAAGTTTTAGTGGAATTTGATAAAGATTATTAGGATATTGATGGTTTAATGTATATTCAATACATGAGCTAGGTGAAATGACTAATATGGCATATGAAAGTATTATGAATTGAGTAAGGTGATTGATAGTATAAGAATTTATCTTGGAGTATAAAAGGGTAAAAATGGAGATGGAAATATATTAAATGCTTTTAAAGATGAAGATGAAAGTGAAAGAGATGTTACATTGAGAATGTGGTTAAGATGGATGTAAAGTGCTATTATAGTCAGTATATATATATGTGTATTGTATGAATAAATACTTTGCATCATATTGGAAGAGATGGTACTAGATGATTCTCGCTGACTCTCTTAAGGGGGAGGTTAGGTATTCGATCCAGAGTGGCGACTTGCACTCATGTGTCTTGGGTGTAATTCGAATAAGTGAATCCTGTTGGAAGGCCGTGAGGGCAGTTTGGTACTGTAGTAACCCAGCTCAGAGGCCCTGATGGTTTCTCCGGATAGGAATGGTTTAGCAGGTGGACTGGGACGGTTGTTACAGTTATAAAGGAAAATTTGTATTGAATGTATGATAAATAAGAGTATTTAATTAAGTGTACATATGTATGTGATATGTGAATTGAGTTTTCACTGTGAATGAAATTATATATATCAACAAATGTGTGAATCACATTATAAAGGTGATTTATGAATATGTATGTGGTATAATTATAAAATTAATGTTATAGAAACAATATTGTATGTAGTATTAGACCTAAGAGAGATTAGGTCTTGAATTGTGTTAAGCTAAATGAATTATGTGATGGAAGTGAGAATGGCATAGACTTAAATAATATTGAACAGTGGAAATTGTTATAGTGAGCATTGAACTTGATGATTATGTGATATTTAGAGTTCCAAAGTATTCACATATGAAAAGTTCTATGTGCATATATATATTATAAGAGATTGTAATGGATTAGAAATGAAGTGACGAATAGAAATTGTATAAGAACTGCATATAATTGAATATGTGTATAGTAATATTGTTGAAGCATGAATTAAGTTGATAAAGATCTTTTACTCGAGTGCAAATTGGTTTGAAATGAAATTGGAATGTGTTAATTTCTGATATAGTAGAAATGTAAAGAAGGACTATATAATTCTTAAAATATACCTTAGCCTTGTATTTGTAAAGATTGAGAATAGAATTATAAAAGAACAGTATTGATTTGGAAGTCCTAGGCTTGAATATTAATCTCTTAAAGCCATGTGTTTTATTCAGTATATTGGATCGGTTAATTTGTTATCTATGGATTTGAATCTTAGATATAATGATTGTAATACGGATTTGGTGAGGTTGACAATTTTGTTTGAAAAGTATAGTTAAAAGCTATGATGGATAAGGTTGTACCTTATTATTATTTTTATGTTAAGAATTTGGTTATAATGGTGAAGATAAAGAAAGAAAAAGGGAAATTATGGAAATGTGGTGAGATATGAATAATATGATAAAAAGGTAATTGAAATAAGTATAACAATGATTTGAAACGTGAAGAGATATTAAAAAGGGAGAAATTCTAAGATATGAATGAAAGTTATACTGAATATGCTTATGATATGTAACTTGAGGTTTAAGGGAATGAGCTCAAGGGTTGAGTGAATGAATTATGGATATTAAGCATGATATAACATTTTTATGAGAATTGGTGGAAATTATTACTAAGATAATAGAAAGTAAACTATGTGTATATTTAAAGATAATTGGAAGTGATTTGTTATCATGATGATTTGACTGAAAATGGATTGAAAGAGATTAGAAATTGAATATAAGTTTGTTCCTATGGACTTAAGTTATTTTTATACTTATATGAAAATTGTGAAATTTCATGATAAGTTAGATTACTTAATCGTTGGTTGGAATTGAACAAAATTGGAACGTGGGTATATTGTGACAGATAAATCAATTGATCTGGATTTGGCTAGGATTATGAATCATTATTGAAATTTAACGTGTATAGTTGTATTAAGAAAATAAGTATTTACATGATAATGTATATGAGGTAAAATTTTAAAGTGTGTTTGGACATGAATGAATAGAGTATAGTGGTTGTTAATCATGATAAAAAGGGAAACGGTTAAGTATGTATGAAATATATTGAAAGATAATATATTATTATGTAAGTTAAGTGAAAAGCATGCTAAAGAAGTAATCCCATTTGTGAAAAATAAAGAATTTGTTATCCATTGGGGTGTGATAAATGTCTTTTTAGACAGTGATAGTAATGACAAGATAGTTAATGCTCAGATATAAACCAATGGGTTCTAAGGTTAAAGCTATAAAAGTAATATTAAAGAGATGAAGAAACAATATATTTATTAAATATAAAGATTTGACAAAGTATTATTGTGTTATATGATGATCTGATTCTTGTATAAAGATATTAATAGGAAATGTAATGAGATCTTTTGAATGTTTGATTAAGAAAGTAATAAGATGTATAGACATATAGAATGATGAACTATGGAATTTTAAAAAGATGGTTGATTCAAAAAGGGAGAGTTGAAGTTATATGATTTGATGAAATAATAACTTAAGCATATAATTAACTTCATATGGAAGTTAAGATAGTAATTTCTTAAAAGTGGATTTTTATGGTATTAATAATTTCGCGGACGAAATTATTTAAGGGGGAGAGAATTGTAATATCCCAATATATGCCTAGGAGTTTTAATACAATTGTTGTGTGATTTGAATTAATGGTATATATATGTTGTGCAAAGAAAATGATTGTGTAATTGGAATGTATATATTGTATATATGTTAGTATATAAAACATATAAGTTGGTCAAATGGAGAGTCAAGGGGAAAAGATATTTATCTTATTGAGTGTGAAAGTACTTAAATGGGCATTTGAGTAATAAGAGAGTTAGAATAAATGGTTAAAGGGTATTGAAGTAATTTTCTCTTGGAAATTATTATTATTATTATTATTATTATTATTATTGTTATTATTATATTTGTGTGGCTATCGTGAGAGGAGAAAAGAGATTTGTCTTTCTTCTTTTTCTTCTCATCTTGGTTCTTGCACGAGAGAGAGAGAGAGAGTTAAAGAGAGGTGATGATCTTCATCAAAATCTTGGGGTTTTAAGAGAATTGAAGGTAGAGATTGAAGAATTGACAAGATATTCAAGTAAGTATTCAATTATTTGTCTTGATTTCTATTGTTTGAGTTGGATTTGATATGGTTGGTGTGATGGTGATGTTAATGGAAGATTAAGAGTATTGATATGTTGAATTGATAGTTAGATGATATTAATAAGGTTAATTGTGAGGTTGATGATGGATTATTGAAATTGGTTAGTAAGGTTTAATATATATATATGAGATGGAGAGTTGATTGAATGATGTATGTTTATGTTTATTGAAGTTGAAATACATTGAATATATGATTTTGGCCTCGTTGGAAATCTTCATTCTTTGTGAGACACGGCCAGGATTAGGGTAGACACGGCCGTGTTGGATCGATTTGGAGAGACACGGCCACTGTCTCGGCCGTGTCACTTGCCCGTGTCTGCTACTGGAATTTTGGTGTTGAGAGACACGGCCACTGGCTTGGCCGTGTCCCTTGACCGTGTCTGTCACTGCCTCTTTTGGTTGAGAGACACGGCCAAGCTAAGGGAGTCTTGGCCGTGTTGGAGCATGTGTAGGGTGACACGGCCACAAGCTTGGCCGTGTCCCTTGAGTGTGTTAGCTACTGTGTGAAAGGTAATTGATGGACACGGCCGTGTTGGTGCCCGTGTTGGTGGGCGTGTCTTGTGTTGAGGTTGCTCTAATTGATTATCATTCTTATGTTCTTATGGAAATAACTATCTTTGGATTAGGTTTTGAAGAAATTGTGTTACATTAACATAATGTGAGGAATTCTTGGGAAAGGAAAGGTATAGGTGATGGGAGTAGTTCTTGAGGTAAGTACAAACTTACATAGATGTAATCTTTTATATGATTTGAGACTTAACACCCTTAGTATAAATGTGTTAAGTAGATTATTATATTGATTAATTCAATGTTACTAATGTTGTCATTGGTATAGTGTGAAAGCTATAATGATCATCCAAAAAGAAAGGTACGTGCAATGCAATTTGTTATGATAAATGTTTGGATAATGAATGGTGTTAATGTGTTTGAGAAATGATGAAATGTGATGTTATCATGATTGATAATGATGGTCAAAATGAAATAAATAGACACATGGATTATATGACAATGAATTTAAGATACATGTGTAATGAAATGGATTATGTATGATTGAGTGACATGATTGAAGTATGCCTAAATGGTATGATTGATTAATGACATGTTTGTTTAGCAATATAATTAATGTTGCATATATCAATGATGAAACATGAAATGTGATTTGAGATATATTGTGATATGAAGCCATTGTTATTGGCAATGATAACTTAAATGGAATATAAAGCCATTGTGATGGGCTATGATGATACAACTGTGATAAATGAGGCATGTTTGCCTAGATGATGAATCAATTGTGATAAATGAGGCATGTTTGCCTAAATAATGATGAGAACTGAAAATGATATTGATGATGAAATAATCAATGAATTGTGTATCTAATGTGTTATTCATTTTCAGAGTTTTGTTGTTGGTGTCATGCCTAATGGTAACAATCTCTTGAAGTTAGGTTGGGCTTGATCCTTGAAGCCAAGTTGGGTTGAAGTTTAACATGTTTTACTCCCCTTTAAGCTTGGTTGGGTCTAGTCCTTGAAGCCTAATTGAGATGTTACAACCCTTGAAGCTAGGTTGGATTAGTTCTTGAAGCCAAGTTGGGTTGATACTTAGCATGCTTTGTTCCCCTTGAAGCTTGGTTGAACTTAATCCTTGAAGCCTAGTTGGGATATTGATGAATGTGATAATTAAACCAAAGCATTAACTCTGAAAGTCGAATAGCATATTAGTGTCTTTTGGGCCCGAGTCTGTCATTTGTTGTAAATGAGATATATGAATTGTGGATATTAGTGATGGATGATGGATGATGGTTGATGGTAATAATTGCCTTTGTGGGAAATATGATTTATGATTAGTGAATTGTGAACAAACTAATGTTTTGAAGTATGATATGTGGTGTGTGTATTGATTGTGAGTGGTAATGATGAATTGTCTTCTTTGGAAATGTGACTCTTGATTGGTATGATATATAATGTATGTATATTGATATATTGAAAATGAGTATTAGTAATGGATTGTGGTTGATGGTAATGTTTTGTTTAAATGTATATAATATATTAAATTTGTCAATATGTATGAAAGGTGCAATCAAGAAGGAAAAACATAATAAGAACTAATTGTACATTGAATTGATATATTATTATCTATTAGCATATCTATAATGTATGTTTATATTTTATATTTGTACTACTAAGCTTTCGGGCTTAGCGCGGATGTATAATCGCGCAGGTAGCTTGGTGGAAGATACAAGTGTTTCGTTATGCCACGAGAAGAATAAAGGTTTGTCGAGACCAACTAAAGGGTAATGCATACATGTATAACTTTTAATTTTGATATATATTTTTGACAAAAGGATATGTATATGTATAAATGAAGTTTTGATAAAGACAATGATTTTATAGATATTATGTAAATTAATGTATTATGGTTTAAACTTTGTTATAGGTTTTTAAAAGGTAACAAAAAGTGACATCCTTATACTTTATATACTTACTGTATGTATACAAGGTATATGTACAGTACTTATATAGGGTATCGGGGTGTTACATTTTCATTGGCTTACTAACCCCAACAACCTACCCTGAGCTATTGTGATACTTATGATGAGTCTTATGATCACTAAGGTGAAGAAGCAAGAAGATCAAAGAAAGGAATGCATAGCCAAGATTGCAAGGATAGTTGATGTTCTCAAGACCATAAGGGCAGTTGAAGTTCACCTAATATCTCCAATCTATCAAGATAACAATAGAGAAACAAATGATTTATCCATGTTAAAGAAGATTTATGTCACTCCACTCTTCCATTATTAGAAACCCAAGTTGGTACAAACAAGACAACTCTTTTAGAGCTAGAACCAAAAAAAAAAGAAAAAAATGAATAAAAGAAAAGAAGAAGAAAAAAAAGAAAAGGAAAAACGAGACAAAAGAAACAAAAGAGAAAGAAGAAAAATAAAACCCAAAATGGTTCAGAAAGCCAACTTAGTTCTCTTTTACCTAAAGCAGCAAAAGGCTTCCATTTGGTTTATAAGGACAATTTGACTTGAATTGGTCCAACCCAACCAAAGATTCAATCAAAATCGAAGAAAAAGGAGAAAATTCATCTAGGTCTTAAAAGTCCTATACTTGACAGTCCTACAGGGGAGAAGGACAAAATGATAAAATGCTCAAAGGAAAGAAGGAGTAAGAAAAAGAAAGATAAAGAAAAAAAAAAGAAAGAAATGAATATGGTTATCAAACTTTTTACAAAGGAAAAGACTATCCCAATCAAGATTCAGGTTAACTCCAAAAAGAAAGAAGAATGTTCAAAGCTCTATCTTTTCATGTTTCCAACTATCTATGGCTCAAAAAAATAATCATGGTGTGAGGGTTTGGCCATAGTGTCACAACGGCTCCAACTTACAAAAGTCCTTCATTTAACCCGTGTCCCTTATAGACCCCATTTCAAGCCTATTAAAGACCTATTGATCTCTCTTGGTAGGTAGAGTCTATTAGTGGAGATAGTTTGGATAAACATGCATGTGAGATAGAAAATATTCAAACTCAAATGAGATCTTTGACCAAGTAATGTGTATGTGCCTATCTGAAGTGTAACAATTCTTACTCAAATAAAAATGATTCCCTAGTTTAGTACGGTAACTAGGGTTGTCATGTTATAGATATGTTAATTTGAAAAATCAAGTCCAGAGGTAAATTGACCTTAATTTGGCAAAGCCAACATTTGATTTCAAAATCAAAAATCAAAATTGAAAATTAAAAAAAATTCAAGTTAAGCTGAGTATGTTGAACTATTGAACCTCGAAGGACACATTGGGCAAAGGAAATGATTAATGGCAAGATTATGAAGAAGCTACCAATTGACATATTGAATCATAATTTGAAATGGATGTATCTCCGCCACTTGGGGTCTCCATTATTCATGTTTTCAATATCTTTAAGATAAAGGCCATAAATGTGAAGCATCCTGTCATTCCAAAGCAAGACCTGAACAGGTATCTGAAAGGAGTCAATGAGAACATTTCAATTGATAACCTCAGTCTGTGAGTCAATGGAACCACTTTAAGTATTATCCATGCATATCATGCATATATGAGCATATCACACTCCATTTTTCTTCTCAAAAGTAAACAGTAATATTCTATGAAGCAATCATAAAGTGAATATGGAATCAGGGGGCATGGAAAGCCCATTGCGTGAGGAAGCTCCAATCATTTTGCAAAAGAAGAAATACATGCTTGTGTGAAGAGCTAGACAAGTCAAACATCAATTAGAGCCTGCATGAGAAAAATCATTGGGGGCAAGGAGAAGATATAAGGGGCTAGCTAAAAATAGCTAAATTTTTTGAAAATGCGCAAAAGAATGAAACATTAGAAAATATCAAAAGAATGAAGATGCAAAAGACAAAAGATCAGTCCAGCTAAAAGAGTTGAAGCCAGGGTAAAGACTGGATGCCAAGGATGAAGATCTAACTTAAAGGATGAAGATCCAATTTCAAGGGTGAAGACCCGATGTCCAAAGGATGAAGATCCATTTTCAAGGGTGAAGACCCGATCTCCAAGGATGAAGATCCATTTATAAGGGTGAAGACCCAATCTCTAAGGATGAAGATCCATTTACAAGAGTGAAGACCTGAAGTCCAAAGGATGAAGATCCATTTTCAAGGGTGAAGACCCGATGCTAAGGATGAAGATCTAGCTTAAAAGATGAAGATCCAATTTCAAGGGTGAAGACCCGACGTCCAAAGGATGAAGATCCATTTTCAAGGGCGAAGACCTGATCTCCAAGGATGAAGATCCATTTACAAGGGTGAAGAACCGATCTCCAATGATAAAGATCCATGTTTTAAGGGTAAAGACCCGATCTCTAATGGATAAAGATCCATGTTTCAAGGGTAAAAACCCGATCTCCAATGGACAAAGATCCATGTCTCAAGGGTAAAGACCCAATTTTCCAATGGATGAAGATTCATGTTTCAAGGGTAAAGACCCAATCTCCAATGAATAAAGATCCATTTTTGGTGGGTAAAGACCCATAATCCATTAAAGAATGGAATAACTAGTTAAGCCAGAATTCTCAACTAATAAAAGGTCAGTCTTAGGCCTAGAACCCAAATTACTTTTAAGTCTAGAGCTTACCTCGAGTCCAGAACCCAAATTATTTTTTAAGTCCAGAACTTACCTCTGGTTCAGAACCCAAATTAAGTCCAGAACATATCTCTAGTCCAGAACCCAAATTATTTTTAAGAACAAAACTTACCTCGGGTCAAGAACCCAAATTATTTTTAAGTCCAAAAATTACCTCGAGTCCAAAACCCAAATTAAGTCCAGAACTTACCTCAGGTCTAGAACCCAAAGTATTTTTAAGTCTAGAACTTACCTCGGGTCTAGAACCCAAATTAAGTCCAGATCTTACCTCGGGTCCAAAACCCAAATTAAGTCGAAAACTTACCTTAGGTCTAGAACCCATATTATTTTTAAGTTCAGAACTTACCTCGGGTCCAGAACCCAAATCCTAAATTCACCTCGGGTCCAGAACCCAAATTATTTTTAAGTCCAGAACTTACCTCGGGTCTAGAACCTAAATCCTAAATTTACCTTGGGTCCAGAACCCAAATCCTAAATTCAATTCGGTTCTAGAACCCAAATTATTCTTAAGTCTAGAACTTACATCGGGTCTAGAACCCAAATCCTAAATTCACCTTAGGTCTAGAACCCAAATTATTTTTTAGTCCAAAACTCAAACCAACTTTGGGCATGGAGTCCAGTATGGCTCTAAATCTAGTCAAAAATCATATTGTATTTCATTCTCTTTTGTTGTAGTCTCAGATCGCTTAAGCAGGGGGCAAACTGTAGACCCTTAATTTTTGACCCAGTCCAATCCGATACTTTTAAACAGTCCAAAATAATTTTCGTGGTGTTTTAATTAAATAATATTTATTTTTAATAAAAATAAAAAAAAGTGATAATAAAAAGGATAAATAAATAATAAATAAATAAAAATTGGCGACGGAAGAATCGGCGTCGAAAATTTTTCATCGTGGGCGACGAATTGGCTTAGGCCAATTCGCCGCAGATTTTTTTGTTGTGAAATGCCCACAAGCCAATTCGCCGTAGGTTTTTCTATGGTGAATTGGCCTGGCCCATGCCAAGGCAGCAGCACCCGCAGTAATGTTTTTTTGCCAGCGCACTTTGGCACGCCCGGCGCTCACACGATATTGCCAAAACCCTATTCTACTTGGTTTTTAATTTTATTTCCTAAAAGGTTTTTATTTCCTTAGACAATTAGTATTAGGTTTTGATTTTTTCCTATAAATACCGCATTAAAACACACAGAAAGGGACTTTTTATTTTTGGATCTTAAAAGAGGATCTGGAACTTTGGATCTTGGAATGGTTTTTGGCAGTCTATTCATAATCTCAAGCTTGAAGAATCAAGAGGCAGCAAACAATATACAACTCATCAAAGGCAGCCCACACTGTCTTTGTTATTTTTCAACCAGGATTCAAGATTGTGGTGTAACCAACAACGGAGGTTTGAATCTCTATTTCTTTGTTTATGTTCACATAGCTTCATCGTACAATTTGATCAATTATTTAAACATATATGTTTTTGTTATTTGATCAATTATTTTGCATACCCTATAAATTTTATTTAAAACCCTAAAAAGTATTTTTTCAAAACCCTAAAACCTTAATACCCATAAAACTAACTTTTGAAATTTAAAACCCTAATTACACTTTTCTAAAATCACAAAACAATAATCTGTTTTCTTAAAACCCTAACCAAATCTATTTTTCTAAGATTTACAATAGCTTGTTTCTTCTAATTTCAAAACCCTATTTTCTGAATCTCAAACCCTAAAATCTTGATTTTCAACACCAAAACCTACAACCCTAAAAGCTAGTTTTCAAAATCTTCCGGGGCGCGGCCCCCGACCCCTCAAAGGGGCTACCCCCTTAACTCCCTCCCCCCCGGTTAGCGAGACCGACGTATGGGCTCGTCAAAGGGGTCAATATTTATTTGTGTATTGTAAGCCTTTATGTTTAACTTCCTTTTTTATGATTATTCAAAATACAAACCTAAACCTTAATTTATTCAAACCATAAATCTTAATTAATTCTATTTTCCAAATCATCACAGTAGCTTATTCCTTTCAAATATCTAATGATTTTATTTTATTTTCATATGCTTCAATCTTATATACATAAACCCTAATTGGTAAACATAAAACCCAAGAAACCCTAATTAATACATGAACCCTATTTTATTTTCATATGCTTCAATCTTATATATACTTACTATTTTATTTAAATTGGATGAATGTTTATTATATGTTTTGATGATTGATTTATTTAATTCTAATATTTGATTTGTTTATCATGAATGGGCATTCACTTTTATCGATTTGATTTGATTTCAAAATTGTAAGAGGTATATTTCCATATGTTGGGTACCTCCTGCATTAAGCATCATGTAATTTAAATTGCTTTTATATTTTAGACCAATGTAAAGAACATGTTTCCACCTTTCGGCGGGTGTCCTATTTAGTTTTAGACATGGATGATGTAAGGACAGGTTTTCATCCTCGGATGAGTGTCCACTTATTTATTTTGTTTGGACATTGCTTTGATTTTAATATAATGATCGTTATTTTAATTATTACATGTAGTATGGATAATATTGTTATATTTAAAAATTTTATAATATTAAGACCTACAAAGGAGGTTGGTTCCAATGAACCGGACATTGTGGGGGTGCTGGGCCATTTCTCACCTTCCCCACACGTACCCAACTTTCCAAAACCATTAGGGGGTTGGGGATTCCTTAGGAATCGAGTCATCCACCCCTTTCTTTTTTCCCGACCCATCCGAGTGGCGACTCCATTTTCTTCGGGCTTAGGCTGTGTTCTCTAAAGCCCTGAGCCTAAACAGTGTAGAAGTCACAAGAACCATTCCATCGGGAGTGGGGGCAAAAATCCCCGCTCACACATTCCCACATCAACCTTATTCTTCTTCTGAGCATCATTACCTTTCTTTACTTCCTAAACCTTGTTACCTCTATAAAATGAATTAGTTCATTTATCATTAGAGAAGTGGAAATCTACATGCTCGCTATAGCATTGGCCATAGTTTCTCGATGCTTCTTGGTTATAGCCAGTAAATCCCAGATGCTAATACTAGCGTTAGTTCTTTTTAACTGCTTAAGAACAGTATCATCTTCCTCTTCTTTACCTCCTATTTTGGCATCTTCTCCTTTATCCACTTTTGCTCCCTTTTGTGGAGGCCTCGTATAAGGCTTACCAGAGTGAGTATTCAGCACCTCATCCTCTTCTGCTCGGACTAGGTCCATTCTTCTTTCTTGGATTTTTGACTAATCATCACTGTCGGTTGAATCCCAAAACTCATTAAAAACATAGATGGCTACTTCCTTCTTAGCTGCATCTAGTTTAGTTTTACTAAGCACCTCTTCTTCTTTAGTCGCCTCTCCACTTACATCATGGAAAGAAGGCAGAACAAATTTCTCATTCAAACCTCCTCCTATCATGAAAGTTGCTTGTGGGGGTACTATAATGAACCTATGCAATGGATTATCTTTTGTGCTAGGCTTGTTAGGTTTAGGCAACTTTTTACTATCAATTAAGTTCTAGATCTCATGCCTCAATTGCAAACATTTGTCCGTCTCATGCCCTTGCATTTGGTGAAATTGATAGAAAGCCTTAGCATTAAAGTTGGGTGGTAAAGATTTTGCAAGGGTCGAAGAGTTAACGACTGCAACAGCCCTTTCCTTTTGTAGCTTGTTGAAAACCCAGGATAGTGGTTTTCCCAACTCTAAAACTATATCTTACCTCCTTAGCCAGTTGCTTTAACATCGATTGCCTTTTGTGTGCTTTGATTGCCAGACTGATAGCTCCCTTTCTCATTCTTTCTTGTAGAAAAATGATTCTTCACTCTTTCCTATTCTTTTATTTGCAAACCAGCTTGAAGAAGGTTTTGAAATCCCTAATAAGGGTATGTGGCATCCATTCATGAAGATTAGGTAGCACCCCTATTACTATCATCCTAATATGGTCTAACTCATCTAGCCTCTTCTTAAGCAATGCAACCTTATTTCTCTACCTCTTCACATAGTCAACAAAGTTCTCATTTTGCTTCTGCCTTATTGACTCTACCTCCATCAAAGTAACTTCCAACTTAGAATTATATCCATTTTAATAGATGAAGGCTTTATACAGTGAATCCCAATTCTTCTGAGTACTGTCCTCTAAGGTGTTGAACCAATTTTACACAACAAGGTCTAATGAGAGCATAAAGTACCTTAGAGTTTGAGCCTTAGTAGCTTGAGCAGAATGCATGACGATGATGTATTGCTTGACATATAGATGAGGATTCCCAGTTATATCAAACTTAACTAAGGAAGACATCTTGAACTTTTAAGGGACTTCTTCATCTTGTTCAAATAGTTTAACCACTTCTGATATCTCATCAACCTTCAGCTTCTTTTTAAATTTCTTTTCTAAATAAGCAATCATCTTCTTCACATTCAATGTTTCAGTTTTTTCCAGAGTTGCCTTCTCTATAACCTTCATTTCTTTCTTATTATCTTGAGAATCTTGGAAGTATTGAGCCCAATCATCATAATCAATCATCACTTTGTCGTCATCAAAGACCACTTCACCAACCTTAGCCTTTTCTTTGTCCTTCTGCTTCTTAGTACTACCAGGTGCTTTAATAGTGTTTTCCAATAGTGCAGCTACCTAGTTTTTCATAGTCTCAGCCAAGGCCCCCTTTAAATCTTCCATCTTGGAGTTGAGAGTGTCATCCACCATCTTCTAAATCTATTCAAGTTCCATTGATTTTGGTGAGAAGCTGACTGAGTCGTTACTAGATTCTATATCACTGGTGTAGGTCATATTGTCGTAAGCTCTTGAACTATTGTGCTCTAAGTCTGTGAGCCAGAAAAGATCAATGCCATGTAATGTAATGTATGTATGCATGAATAAAAAACAAGCAAAAAGAGTAGGAACAACCCTTCAAACCTTATATTACCCACACATGAATGGCGAGTCTCTTTTCTTAGGTATATGGCCAACAAAATATAAACATGGGATATCTTGTTTTTTTTTTAAAAAATTTACTCGGACATTTTAACTAATAGTTGTATTTTCAAACTTAGAAGTCAGTCCATGATAATTCTCATTAATTAAGTCTTAATCCATTGGGCTATCAAAGGGATAACTTTTACGCTATATTTGGGATTAAAACCAAATTAAAGAGTTTATCATAAATAGATTTCCCATTTGAAAAAGCAACTAATGATTCATGCCACAAACAAGCCTGTGATTAATAATTCTTTTTATAAATTAGGCCCGCAATTGATTTTAAGTTTTCCATAATTGACCTATATAGTTGTAAGCCCATTTAAGAAAAAGGTTAAGAAAAGCAATTATTTGAATGAAGTGAAAAATAGTTTTTTTTTTTTTTGAAGCCCATTGTAAAAAGGTTTGTTTAAAAATGAATCTTGGGCTTTTCACTTGGGCCATGAGGTAGAAAAGAATTTTTTGACCCATTTTAGAAAAGTTTATGTCCAATGGCCATCTTGAAAGTTTTAAAAATAATTTGTCTTTTGGGCTTAGAGGAATAAAACTATTTTGAGCTTATAATATAGTTAGGTCATATTAGGAAAGAATGAACCAAATAGGCCATGGTTCAAACCAAGATTTATTAATCATAGTCAAACAACAAGCATTTAGATAAAACCTAAGGAAAGTAACTAAGCTAATTATATGAGCTTTAGCCTTTGGGTTGAAAAGTATAGGTTCCCATAGCAAGTATATATCCAAATGATATGAGGCTATAAGTGTTTATGCCATGCTCAATCTCTATGCCTTAAGTAAACGTATGGTATCCCTTACATAACATAACATGGTTACACAGGGCATCCTAACTCACACACACAATGTAATCTAAGTGATGCAATGGAAAATACTATAATAAGAAAGAATAAAATAATATAAAGGCCAATGGAATCAACTTTTCTTAACCCTAATAGAGTTGCCACTATGAGTGGGGATTTTTGGCCCCCACTTCCATGTTGAATGGTTCTTGCGACTTCAACACTGTTAGGCTTAGGCCTTAGAGAACATGGGCCTAATTCTGGAGAAAATGGAGTTGCAACCCAGACTGGCCAGGAAAAAGGAAGGGGTGAATGATCGGATTCCTAAGGAATCTCCAATCCCCTATTGAGTTCGAAAAGTTGGGTACTCATAGAGAAGGTGAGAATGACCTAGTACCCCTATAGTGCCCTGTTCATTAGAATCGGCCTCCTTTTCAAGTCTAAATATTGCTAAATTCTTAATCATTAATATACCATCTATGCTACATGCAATTTAAAGTAAATAAATATCCATTGTATTAAAAATCAAAGAAGGTTCAAGCAAACAAAAAAAAGTGGGCAACCATACATGAAGGAAACATGCCCTTACAATAACGTCCAATGTCTAAAACTAAATAAAATAGAAAACCCATCATTTGGTGGAAATATGTCCCTCATATTAAATCCAAAGCTTTAAAGAAAGAAAAAGATAAATCAAATAAAAGAAGGCACCCACTAAGTGCAAACATGCCTTTTACATCCTTGAAATCAAAATAATCCAATTAAAGCATTCAACTATTCATCATAAATAAAACATCAATAGATCATTCATCATACACATACAACAATGAATCAAGTAATTAAATCTAGGTTTAAAGCATTAAATATTCAAAATTAGGGCTTATAGGGTTTTAAACATGGTTTTATGGTTTTGGAAACAAAATTAGGGTTTTGGATGGAAAACTAGGGTTTTAGGGTGAAATTAGGGTTTTAGATGAAAAACTAGGATTTTATGGATTTTAAAACAAAATTAGGGTTTTTAGATGAAAACTAGGGTTTTTGGGTGAAATTAGGATTTTGGACGAAAAACTTGGGTTTTAGGGGTGAAATTAGGGTTTATGAATTCATATGCTATTTTATTAGAGTTTAATATCTAAACCTAGTTTATGCCTGAAATTAATAGCTTATAAGCTACTGGATATTGGCTTTATTACATGAGAATGTATTGATTGAAATTGCAACTGTGAAACCATGTGAAAGTAGCTATTGTATGATGATATTATTTTCTTATTATAATAGAATCTAAACCATAAATATTAGGAAATGGTTGAAATACTAATAAGAGAAGCTACTATAAATTTAAAAAGTTAAGCAAACTAAACCTTTGTCTATTAGCTCCTCTAAAATTATATATCTAACCCTTCCGTCTGCACCAATTCTGAATTTAGTTGAGTGAAATAATTGTCGAGACAATTGTCGTGAATTTTGAATTATTATTGATTGTGTTCTGTGTATTGCTACAATTGTTAACTGATTTCTGTTAAGTGATGTTGCCCCTCTCTTTATAGCTTAAGCCTATATTTATGAGAAAAATTAGGTTAATCTTTAATACGTAAACCTACTTATCCGAGCGTCTACTTGTCCAAGTGTAATCAGAATTCCAAATTAAACACGACTCAGATTAATTCTTAAAACATGAACCATATTAAATTAAAATCATTTTAGTTCAACATGAACCCAACCATATCGAATTAAATGTTGTTTAATTAGACATGAACCAAGCCATATCGAATTGAATTTGATCCAATTCTATATGGGGGGTGTCCATATCAAATTGGGTAAGTCCAATTCGATATAAACCTATTCATATCAAATTGGATCAAATCCAATTCGAAATGAACACATTTATATCGAATTGGACTTGATCCAATTCGACATGGATGTTGTCCATATCGAATTGGGTAGGCCCAATTCAACATTGCATGGCTCATATCAAATTAAACTGAACCAAACCCATTCCAACTTTGAATCGGACCATTTTAGGGCTTTAGAAGTTGAACCAACTTATTTTAGGCCTTATAAAACTGGACAAATCTAATTAATAGCTTTAAACTAGATTTAAGCCATTAAGAAATACCTCTATTAATTGAGATCAGACTTGCTTAGGGCCAAAGTTAATGGTCTATAAGAAGTCCTAATGAATTAAAAGAAATAGGAAAAGTATGTTGTAAATTCATGCATAAGCAATTACATGGCCATTCATATGCTCATATGCATATGCTCATGCACCATTCTGCACTTCAAATTGGGGGCCTAAGGGAATTTGTTCTACAAAATGTCCTAATGACTACTGATTCCCCATGCTAGCTTGACTATGTGAGGATGCAACTTGTTTCTCCTTACCTTGATGGAATCCAGAGGCCATCTTGTACTTATAATCATTAAAAGATCAACTACATCAAACATTTATTTAATTATGTAGCTCACATAGCAAGTGACAGTTGTATTTATCTTTTCTTATATCCCACAAACTTAGAACCGCCTAAACCTGCTCTGATACCACTAAATGTAACACCCTACATAGTCCACACATTTAACTACATAGGAGATGTCACATGAACACATAACTAATCTATAAAGATAATTTATATAATAAATTGTAAAATACATTCATATGATATTATTATTTTTCCATACCTATAGTACATACATATATTTGTTTAATTTGCAAAATTCATATTATTAACTTACATTGTATACCTTAATATATTTTTCCTACTACCCACAACATTTATACAACTGTCATACAAAATTATAAAGTATTACTATGTGAACCATAAAAACTAAAATATTTACAATATTACTCATTGAACCTTTGTGATGTAGTTGATCAAGAACGTATATCTCTCACTTGTAGTCTTAACTCTTCTAGTTTGATCTGCGCATCAAAAAATAATTCTAACACACTAAGCAAGGCTTAGTAGTGCTTATGTATTCATAATATGCAAGAAATTGAAAGGAAAGAGACTATACATAGACAAATTTACAAACAATAGAAATTATCGCTTTAGAATATTATTTAAGAAAATTGATAAATTCATTTAAACCTAAAACATTGAACATGATTAGATTCGAAATTTGGATAGTTTAATAATAATCACATAACATATTATTTTCAATATAGATAATCTTTTTAAATTTGTCCATACACACTGAACTCAGATTATAGGTTTGGATAATGGGTCACTGCTATACATAGACAAATTTACAAACAATAGAAATTATCACTTTAGAACATTATTTAAGAAAATTGATAAATTCATTTAAACCTAAAACATTGAACATGATTAGATTCGAAATTTGGATAGTTTAATAATAACCACATAACACATTATTTTCAATATAGATAATCTTTTTAAATTTGTCCATACACACTGAACTCAGATTATAGGTTTGGATAATGGGTCACTGTTGGCAATTTAATACCTAATCTCAATGATATGGCTGAAGGCCCAATAATGGAAAATATGCCCACTGTCACTGGAGACAAAACGTGTCTATAAATGGCACGATATGCCCACTATCACTATGGATATCCACCCTCTGGCTAGCCATTCAATCCCAAGCTAGATCTAAAATCAGTATGATTAGGGCAATTCATTAGTTTATAGTTAACATTGAATTGTGCATATCACTTCAATAGAACAATACTTTGCTCAACATTTAGTATTTGATAAGTGTATAATTTATGATATTTTTATAGTTTGAGGTCTTATGGTCATTTAGGCTGGAATCACAGATGAAAGACTAGAAAAAGAGCTATTTTGGGCAAATTCTTCAAGTGACACACTCAACTTACAGAAATTTTGACACGCCTAAGGACATGGGCATGTCACTACCCATGTCCTTAATTCTACCTTATAGTAGCTATGACACACCTAAAGACATGGGCATGTCACTTCCCGTGTTCTTAGTCCTATATTACAATAGCTACAACACACCTAAAGACATGGGCGTGTCATTGGGCGTGTCAGGCTAAATCTCTGGGTACGCCCATTACATCGTAAAAACACTCTTTCGCTCCATTTTCATCAATACAATACTCACATATCCAAAGTTTATCACTCTTTTCCATACTTTAACACATATACATGAATTCATGTCTAATACTTTACTAAAACATCAATTAATCAGGTCTTTAACAATTGGTCTAATCAAAACTTTCACAATCATCATTCAAAATTAAGAAAAAATAATTTCAACTTTAGTTCCTACATATATTACATAACCAATCATTTATCCAATATTTAAGAAATATCTCATTTTAGATGACTGAATCAACAAATTTAAACCTTAAATCTAAAAGAAAAATAAATATTTGCAAATTAAAATACATAAGCACATATCTCTTCAAAAATTCATCTTTCTCTTTCTTTTTCCCTCTTTTTCTTTGATCACTTGTTCATAATTTTACTTTCTCTAGTTTTTACTTCTAAAAATCTATATATTTATATGATTTCTTCTTAAATCTTAACTAAATCATTGAAAAGATGAAGAAAAGATAAGTTTTAGTGTTGATGGTGGTGATTGGCATGAATGATGGAGAAAGAAGAGAAAAGAAATTTCTACACACAATACACACATATATGCATATCTATAGGTTAATCAAGTGAGGGCATGTCTATAATAACTATGTTATACCCTCACTTTAAACCTTTAATTCCAAATTGAGTTTTAATCCCGTAAAATCTAAAAATAATTTATTCAGCCAATTTTAAAATCTATTATTTACTATTTTCTACTTATAGCATTTATCCAGATCATATTTATTATTATACACTGTCAATTATCAATATTAGTTAAAAGTTCACTATTTAAAATTTTAAACATTACATGTATCAAGATTTCAAGACTGCGAATTTGGAGCAGTGTTGGATAAGATGGTCTTTTCCTTATTTCTCTAATTTTCTTTGGTTGGGCTCGTAACCTAAGTTGAAGTCTTCTGATACTTCAGTTAAGAAGAACTCTATTGGCTTTCTAAACTGCTCTTTTGGGATTTTATTTTCTTTTTATCTTTTCTTTTTTTTTTCTCTTTCTTTTTCTTTTTATCTTTTTTTTGTCCTAGTTTTAAGAGAGTTGTCTTGTTTGCACCATTCTGTGCTTCTGACTACGAATGAGTGGAGTAGAGTGGGTCTACTTAGAGTGAGTCTCCTTCAGTGAGAACGGATCCTTCATCTCCTTGATAGATCTGAGATATTAAGTCCAATTTAGGTAAACTTCAATTATACCTTATGATCTTGACTTTGCATCCTCTTCCTTGATCTTCTTGCCTCTTTACATCACTGACGATAGCTCAAGGTAGATTGTTGGGGTTTACAAGCCAATAAAAGCAAGCTAAAAATTTCATGAAGGCTCAAAGGGACAAACTACGGATTGATGTTAACATCGGTGGATACTAGTTGTTGGCTTACCAAACAATGTCTAAATCATTTCTCCCTTAAATAGGAAAAGTTCAATTTCACCTCAAAAGTTCATCAAAGCATATTCTAAGATTGACTAGGATCTAGACCTATATAATTATGCAGGGGCCCTCTATAAGTAAGCATACACAACGCAATGCTATAGAACAACTCACTTACCTAGTAAAGTCATTTGGATTATAATGCATGGATTCACTAATTTATGAATATTAAGGTGGGCTCATCATCGGTTGAACACCAAAGTAAACAAAGATCAACATATTCAAAAATTTGATGAAAGTAATTTATTGAAACAATCTTAATTTTAAAAAACATAATTGTTCCAAAAATATTAAAGAAAGTAGAAATAAAATAAGTGGTACTCAAGCCTAAGGAAGTTTGTTAAATTATAATCAATAGTGCTTCATCTACTTGGACATGTTAGGGGCAATGGTCATCATCTCCTCATCCATAATTCCTCCATCTATATCTTGAAAAGATGATAGGACATAACTTTCCATCAATCCTCCTTCTATCATGAATGTCGTTGGCAGTGGCATTCTCCCAAACATAGGCAATGGATTATTCTTGGTGTTGGGCTTATCAGGCTCAGACAGCTTTCCACCATCAATCAAATCTTGGATCTCATGCCTTAATCGAGCATATTTATCAGTATCATTCCCTCACATTTGATGTAATTGATAGAAGGCCTTAGCATCAAAGTTTGATGGCAGAGGTTAGTGTAGTGGTTGAGGATGCAATGGATGTAATAACCCTTTCTTCTACAACTTGTTGAAAACCAAAGATAAAAGTCTCCTCAACTCTAAAAACTACCTCTTATTCCCTTGGCCAGTAGTTTCATTGACATCCATTTCTTTTTATGCACTCTAACTGCCAGATTGGTAGTTTTCTCTTTCATTCCCCCTTCTAGAAAAGCGATTCTTCTCCCTTTCCCACTCTTCAATTTGCAATCCAGCTTAAAGGACATCCTTGAAATCTTTTATAAGAGTGTGGGACATCCTCTCATGAAGATGAGGTAGCACCCCTTTCATAATCATCCTAATCTGATTTGACTCATCTGGCCTCTTCTTGAGTAATGCTACTTTGTTTCTCCACCTCTTCACATAATCAACAAAGTTTTCATTTTGTTTCAGCCTTATCGACTCAATTTCCATCAAAGTAACCTCCAACTTGGCATTGTACCCATATTATTGGATGAAGGCTTTGTACAAAGAATCCCAACTCTTCTGTGTACCATAGGATCCAACAAAAGCATGAAGTACCTTAGAGTTTGAGCCCAAGTAGCTCGAGTAGACTGCATAATAGTGATGTACTTCTTCACATGAAGATGATGGTTACCAGTTCCATCAAATTTGACAAAGGAAGGCATCTTGAACTTATACGTGACTTCCTCATCTTGCTCAAACAATTTATCTACCTCAGACATCTCTTCAATTTTCAACTTCTTCTCAAACTTCTTCTCCAAGTCTGCAATCATCTTTTCCACATCAGAAGTCTCAGCCTTTTCAATATTTGATTTCTCCACAACCTTTTACTCTTTCTTCTTATCTTGAGGATCCTAAAAATACTGAGCCCAATATTCATCATTGTCCATAACCATCTTGTCATCATCGAAGACTACTTCACTGACCATAGCCTTTCCTTTGTCATTCTGCTTCTTGGTACTAGTAGATGCTTCAGTAACATTTCCCAATAGTGCTGCCATTTGGTTTTTCATGGTCTCAGTTAGGATCCCCTTTAGCTCTTCCATCTTGGTGTTGACTGTATTGTCAATCATCTTTTGAATCTGTTCAGGTTCTATTA
Organism: Garcia nutans; assembly: GCA_947685225.1. NCBI lineage: Eukaryota > Viridiplantae > Streptophyta > Magnoliopsida > Malpighiales > Euphorbiaceae > Garcia > Garcia nutans. The sequence continues at coordinate 3,467,696 of CANTUV010000003.1, read as the reverse complement.
CTCTCGGTGAGAAGATGACTGAGTCATTGATGGATTCTAAGTCACTGGCATAGGTCAAATTATCATAGGATCTTGAATTATTGTACTCCAGGGCTGTAAGCCAGAAAGGAACAATGATATGAGATGCAAATGTATGTATGCATGTATACATGGATGCACAAATAATAATAAAAAAAAAGAGTAGTATTGACCCTTCCAACCTTATATCACCCACACACAAATGGCGAGTCCCTTTTCCTAGGTATATGATCAACTAAATATCAACATGGGATAACTTATTTTTGAACAATTCACTCGGATAGTTTAACCAAAAGTTATATTTTTAAAATTAGAAGTCAGTCCATGGTAACTCTCAGTAATTAAGCTTTAATCCATTTGATCAACAAAAGAGAGCTTTTATGCTATAGTGGGATTAAAACCAAATTAAAAGGTTTATCATAAATATATTTCCATTTTGGAAAAATAGCTAATGGTTCATGCCACAAACAAGCCCATGATTAATAAGTCTTAGTGTAAACTAGGCCCACAATAGATTTTTAATATTCCATAATTGACCCAATTAGTTGTAAGCCCATTAAAAAAAGTTGTTTAAAAGCCTATAAAAAATGGTTTTGTTTCAAAGCCCATTGTAAAAGATTTACAAAAAAAGAATTTTTGGGCTTTGACTTTGGGCCATGAAATAGAAAGAATTTTTGACCCATCATGGAAAACATTTTATGTCCAAAGACTATTTTAAAAAATTTTGAAAATAGTTTTGGTCTTTTGGGCTTAAAAAAATTATTTTAGGCTTACAATCATAGTTAAAGAGCAAGCATTTGGGTATAAATCTAAGGAAAGTAACTTAGGCCAACTGCATGGGCTTTAGTCTTTGAGTTGGAAGCTTAGTTTCCCATAGCAAGTATATACCAAAAGGTACGAGGCTATGAGTGGTTATGTCATGCTCGATCTCCATACCTTGAGTGAAAGTATGGTTTCCCTTACATAACACAACACAGGTAACACGGGCGTCCTAACTCACGCACACAATGCAATCTAATATGATGCAATGGACAATATCATAATAAGAAAAATAAAATAATATAAAAACTAATAGAATCAACTTCTCTTATCCCCAATGAAGTCAACACTGTAAGCGGGAATTTTTGCCCCCACACTTGGTGGAGTGGTCTTGCAACTTCAGCACTATTAAGCTCAGGACCTTAGAGAACACGGGCCTAAACTCAAAAAAAATGGAGTCGCCACCTAGATGGGCCGAAAAAAAAAAGAAAGGGGTGGATGACTCGATTCTTAAGGATTTCCTAACCCCCTAATGGTTTCGAAAAGTTGGGTAAGCGTGGGGAAGATGAGAATGTCCTAGCACCCCCACAATGCCTGGTTCATTGGAACCGGCCTTCTTTTTAGGTCTACATATTATATAATCCCTAACTTACTGCAATATTATCCATACTACATGTGAACAATAAAATAAAGTATCATTATATTAAAATCAAAGTAATGTTCAAAATAAAATAATAAACGAGCACCCAAACGAGGTGGAAACGTACTCTTACAACCAAATTTGATGTCTAAAACTAAATAAATAGGATACCCACCAAAAGGCAGAAACGTATGCTTTTACATTAATCCAAAATCTTTAAACAATAGACTAATTTACATGATAAAAACCGAGGCACCCACAAAGTGGAGACGTGCCTTTTACAATTCAAGAAATCAAACAAATAATTAATTAAGAAAAATTAAATCATTCAAGCACAATAATTAAAACAAAACATCCATCATAAATCATAAAAAAACATCCATCATATAATAAATAGCAAACCCAAATAAATAATTAAAACTTGACTTCAAATCACTAAGTAAATAAAATTCGGGTTTGATATTTTGAAATTAAGGTTTTAGGGTTTAGGGTTATGGTTAATGGAGCTAAGATTTTAAAGATTAGGATTTTGGATTAGGTTTCTACTAGTTATTAAGGTTTGGAGGTTCTAGAATTGGGGTTCAAGAATTAGGCTTTTAGGAAATTAGAATTTTGGAAATTAATAAAATAGTTTAGGGTTTTTGACATTTTGAAAAATATATTTTATAATTTAAGATTTGGAATTTGGAAAATAGTTTGTGGTTTTACAAATTAAGAAAACAATTAGGGTTTCATAGTTTGAAAAATAGTTTAGAGCTTAGAATAACAAGCTAGGGTTTTTTGGGATTAGGGTTTAGCTCATGGAATTGGGATTAGAATTAAGGCTTGGAGGGTTTAAGATCAAGTTACTGGGATTTAAGGGCTTGGGATTTTTTGGATATTAGGATTAGGAATTAGGGTTTTCTGAATATTAGGTTTAGGAATTAGGTTTAGATTAGGGTTTAGATTAAGAGTAAAGGTTTAAAGAAATTTGTTTTATGGCCTACAGAATAGGTTGGTTTTATAGATTATGATTAGGGTTTTAACTTCATAAAATATGTACTAAATTTTGAACAATGAAGCTACTGGACAAAAAAATTTAACAAACCAACCTCTGTGATGATATCTTTAAATGATGGTTTGCAAATACTAAATAAACAAATCATATTAAGAAGCTAAACCTCCATTTGAAGGTTCGACCAACATTGAATGAATTGTTCCAAGCTCTTTAATTGCCTGAACCAATTTGGTTCTTGGCCGGAGACTGCCTTGCTTGTTGGATTGTTGTGCTTGTGTTACTGCTAATCCGTGCTGATTCTTATTTTTGATAATTATTAATTCTTAATCCTTATTGTTGATCCCCTACTAATAATAATCTCTATTATTTATAGACAAATTAAGTTCAAAACCAAAATCCTAATACTTAATCCGATGGTCAAAAACATGTCCAACTTAATTAGGGAGCCAAATTAAAGGATCATGGCGGAGTGAGACACCCCAATCCACCATGACCCATGGACCATGGCGGATTGGGACCAATTTGCCATGGACCAAAGGTCATGGCTGATTGGGGACTCCCAATCTGCCATGGACCATGGTCCATGATGAATTGGTGTCCCAACTCATCATGGTTTTATAGTTGGGTCTGGTCCAACTCATTTGTATATTTTAAAATACAATCAAACATGTTTTTTTTTAATGATAAATGGGACTATATTTGTTGTTTAATAAATCAAACCACCTTATTTTAGGCCCCTTTAAAAATTGGATCGACCTATTAAAAGCCATAAACTTAGACCAAAATTTAGCTTAGCCTTCTTTAATTAAGATTAAATTGGTTTAGGGTCAAAATCAAGGGTCTACACTTAGGTTTTTACCCAAATACTTATTTTTTAACCATGATTGATATATCTTGGTATGAACTATGGCCTAATTGGTTTATTCTTTTTTTAATATGACCTAATTATATTGTAAGCTCAAAATAGTTTTATTCCTCTAAGCCCAAAAGACCAAAATTATTTTCAAAACCTTCAAGATGGTCTTTGGGCATAAAAATTTTGTATGTGATGGCCTGTAGACCCTTAATTTTTGACCCAGTCTGGTCCGATATTTTTTATATAGCCCAAAATAATTTTTGTGGTATTTTAATTAAATAATATTTATTTTAGTATTTATTATTTTAAATTTTTAATAAAAATAAAAATGGTAAAGTTAAATAAATAAATAAATAATCGGCGACGAAAAAATTCACGGCCGAAGGTGAATCGGCCATAGGTTGATTCACCCGCAGGAATTTCCTTCTGGCGAATCGGCGTTGGGACAATTCGCCACAGGAAATTCCTGCGGTGAATTGGCACCCGACCACAATTTTCCCTCGTAGCTCTTGCAATTCCAGCCCGCAGCAAGTTTTTCGCGAGCGCAATTTTCCAACGCAGTTTTTTCCAAAACCAAATTCTATTTGGTTTTGGTTTCTTTTCCTAATTGGTTTTAATTTCCTTAAGCAATTAGAAGTAGGTTTATTATTTTTCCTATAAATACCACATTAAAACATAGAATTGGAGGACTTTGGACTTTTGATTTTGCATCTAAAATTTATTTTTACTAAGCTAAACTTGGGACATCTGACTGGGGAGAAAAAGAGGACAGAAACCCTAAGGAGCAAGAGACATTAGCCATTATCAACCCATCAAAGGCAGTATCACTGCCTTTGTTTTTGTTCATCCAAAAGCAAATTGTGGAGGAAGCAACGAACGGAGGTTTGATTATAAATCTTTGATTTGATGTTATTTATAATGTTTCTATCTTTTGTTTTTGATATTAAGTCAGTAACCTAAATTATTAAACTTAGTAATATGTTTTACATTAAATCGTACATTCATCCAGTAGCCTTAGTCAGTGACCAAAACTTCAAAACCCTAAAACTGTTCTTCTCTTTCCAGAAACTTTAAAACCCTAAATTGTTTCTTCTGTTTCAAAAAACCTTAAAAACCTTAAATTGTTTCTTCTGTTTCAAAAAACCTTAAAAACTGTAAATTGTTTCTTCTGTTTCCAAAATCCTTAAAAACCTAAATTGTTTCTTCTGTTTTTCAAAAACCTTAAAAATCCTAAATTGTTTTCCCTGAACTATTTTCATCTAAACTCTAACTTTTTGTCCAAAATTTCCAAATGTCTTCTTAAATCTCCAAACCCTAATCTTCTTTACAGTTTCTAAAAATCATAATTATTTTCATAAAACTCTAAACTGTTTTCTTAAATACTAAGATCAAATATGTTTTTCAAAATATCAAAAACCCTAATTTTCTCAAAACCCAATACAGTAAACCCTAGTTTTCCTAAACCCTAAATTCTTAAAGCATCAAAACTTTATGACAAATTCATCAACACCCTAAACCCTAATCTGGTGAACATAAAACCCAATCTAGTAAATCTAAACTCTAAAGCCATAATCCAGTAAACCTAAAATCACAATCCAGTAACCATGAATTATAAACTCTAATGTCTTAAGATTCCAAAACCCTAATTTCATGATGTTACCCCTAAACCCTAATTTGATTAACCAAAAAACCTTACTACTTCTTAAATTTATAAAACCCTAATCCATTCCAATTTTCTATAATCTTCACAGTAGCCTAAATAACAATGATAATAATTTGAAAATCCCAAAAACCTAAATGTTAATTAAAGAACTCTAAATTGAGACATAAACCTAAATTTGTATCTTTATTTGCTATATTTAATTTTAGATTTGATTATGTAGTTTATTATATGTTTTGATGGTTGAATTATTTAATTCAATGCTTGATTTATTTAATTTATCATGAATGGATATTTACTTTTATTGATTTGTTTTTTATTTCAAAACTTTGTAAGAGGTATGTTTCCACTTTGTGGGTACCTCGTTAATTAATTTCTATGTAATTTAAATTGCTTTTATATTTTGGACCAATGTAAAGGACATGTTTCCATCCTCGGATGGGTGTCCATTTATTTGCTTTGTTTGGACATTGCTTTGATTTTAATATAATGATGCTTTATTTTAATTTGTTGCATGTAATATGGAGAATATTTTTATACTTAAGAGTTTTATAATATTAAGACCTGCAAAGGAGGCCGGTTCCAATGAACCGGGTGTTGTGGGGGGTGCTGAGCCTAGTATTGTTAATCATGGGCTTATTTGTGGCATGAATCATTAGTTGCTTTTTCAAATGGGAAATCTATTTATGATAAACTCTTCAATTTGGTTTTAATCCCAAAGTTATCCTTTTGTTGGCCCAATGGATTAAGACTTAATTAATGAAAATTATCATGTACTGACTTCTAAGTTTAAAAATACAACTATCAATTTAATCTTTCAAGTGAATTTTTCAAAAACAAGATATCCCATGTTGATATTTTATTGACCATATACCTAGGAAAAGAGACTCATCATTCATGTGTGGGTGATATAAGGTTGGAAGGATCATTCTTGGTCTTTTTACTTGTTTATTATTTGTGCATACATGCATACATGCATTTCATTACATGGCATTGATTTTTTTGGCTCACAGACTTGGAGCACAGTAAAGCTTATAATAATTCAATCTATGCCAGTGATGTAGAATAGTAATGGCTCAATCAACTTCTCACCAAAAGCAATAGAATTTAAATAGATTTAAAAGATGGCAGATGACGTTCTCAACTCCAAGATGGAAGAATTAAAGGGGGGCTCAAGCTGAGAGAGTGAAAAAATAGCTAGCCTCACTATTGGGTAATACTGTTGAAACATCTACTAGTACTAAGAAGCAAAAGGACAAAGGAAAGGTTAAGGTTGGTGAAATGGCCTTTGATGATGACAAAGTAATGATTGATGATGATAATTGAGCTCAATACTTCCAAGATTCTTAAGATAAGAAAAAAGAAATGAAGGCTATGAAGAAGGCAAATCTTGAAAAGACTAGAACATCGGATGTGGAGAAGAAGGTTGTTGATTTAGAAAAAGAAATTTGAAAAGAAGCTAAAGATTGATGAGATGTCAGAAGTAGACAAGTTGTTTGAATAAGATGAGGAAGTCCCTTATAAGTTCAAGATGCCTTCCTTTGCTAAGTTCAATAGGACTGGCAATCCTCGTCTATATGTCAAGCAATACATCACTGCCATACAATCTGCTCGAGCCACTAAGGCTCAAACTCTAAGGTACTTTATGCTCTCACTAGATCCTATCATTCAAAATTGGTTCAACATCTTAGAGAACAGTACTTAGAAGAATTGGGATTCGCTATATAAAGCCTTCATCCAGTAGTATGGATACAATATTGAGTTAGAGGTTACTCTAATAGAGGTAGAGTCAATCATGCAGAAGAAAAATGAGAACTTTGTTGACTATGTAAAGAGGTGGAGAAGTAAGACTACATTGCTCAAGAAGAGGCCAAATAAGTCAGACCAAATAATGATGATAGTGAGAGATGTCATACCTAATATGCATGAACCGATGTCCCACACCCTTATCAAGGATTTTAAAGACCTTCTGCAAGCTGGTTTGCAAATAGAAGAATGGGAAAGGGAGAAGACTCATTTTTTTGCAAGAAGAAATGAGAAAGGGAACTATCAGTCTAGTAATCAAAGCGCGCAAAAAGCAGTCGATGCTAATACAACTGGCCAAGGAGGTAGGAGGCAGTTTTCAAAGTTGGGAAAACCACTGTCTTGGGTTTTTAATAAGTTGCAAAAGAAGGGGATGTTATGATCATTGACTCCTTGATCATTCCCAAGTCCTCTACCACCTAATTTTGATGTTAAGGCATTTTTCAATTCTACCAAATGCAAGGGCATGAGACGGACAAATGTTTGTGATTGAGGCATGAAATCCAAAATTTGATTAACAGTGCAAAGTTGCCTGAACCTAACAAGCCTAGCATAAAGGACAATCCATTACCTAGGTTCAATAGAGTACCACCACCATCAACCTTCATGATAGGAGGACGTTTGAATAAGAAACTTGCTCTGTCTTCTTTCCAAGATGTAGGTGGAGAGGTGACTAAAGAAAAAGAGGTGCTTAGCGAGATAGAATTGCATGTCGTTAAGAAGGAAGTATCCATCTATGTTGTAAATGAGTTCTGGGATTCAATCAACAGTAATGATGAGTCATAACCAAAGAAAGAAGAGTGGACTTGGTCTGAGCCTGAAGAGGACAAAGTGTTGAGTATTTGCTCTGGTAAGCCATATGCGAGGCCTCCACCGAAGGAAGTAGAAGCTAATAAAGGAAAAGATGCTGAAATAGGGGGTAAAGAGGAGGAAGATGATGTTGTTCTTAAGTAGCTGAAAAGAACTTAAGATAGTATTAGTATCTAGGATTTACTGGCTACATCCAAGAAGCATCAAGAAACCATGGCCAAAGCTATAGTGAGCATACAGATTTCCACTTCTGCAACACCAAATGAATTGATTCATTTTATGGGGGTGAACAAGGCTGAGGAAGCAAAGAAAGGTGACGATGCTCAAAAGAAGAACAAGATTGATGTGGAAATGGTATCATTTTCATATGCGGATGTGCCAGAAGAGGAAAGAGATCAGATTCGCCTGCTTCTCATTAAGGTAGAAGTCAAAGGAAAAAAGACTTCATACGTCATAATTGATGATGGATCTGCCATTAATGCCTGCCCACTCAAAATCCTACCAAAGCTAGCTATCTCAACAAGGGATTTGAGCCTAACAGAGGTGACAATTAGGGTTTATGATAATAGTAAGAGGCATGTTGAGGGAACCTCTAAATCTATTGTAAAGGTTGGGCTGATTGAATCCATGGTGAAGTTTGTAGTCCTGGATATACTTGTTACTTTCATACTACTATTGGGTCAACCATGGTTTCATCATCTTGGTGGGGTACCTTCAACGCTCCACCAAAAGATCAAGTTCCTAAATAGAGATGAGACAGTGGTTATCGAGGCTGAGGACAATGAAGTGGTGAATGTTCTAATGATCGAGAGGCCTCTCAATGGATTTCAAGTGCTTGTTATTTATGATAATAAGATGGTAGACTCCAGAGTCTTGACTATGATAAAGAACATGAACTAGTACTAGCCTTGGAAAGGGGAAGACAGGTGTGACAGAGCTTCCAAATCTCAAGACACAGGTTTCCAAAAAAAGGGTCAAGATACAAGGAAGCTACTAAAGAAGTTCCACTGAAAAAGAATGACAAGATGAATTCCCCTCCACTTGAAGAAACATTTTTCAAAGTTCTAGATATAGGACCACTCCAAGGGAAGCCGAAGTCAGTCATGTTCATGGGAAAGATGATTCTAAGTTTCAAGATCTTTATTGATGTTGCATAACTAGTGGAACATGTAGAGAAGAAGCTTATCTTACTAGCTGATAAGGAATGCAGCCCAAAGGAAAAGAAGGAAGTTGTCCTGAAGATCCAGAAGAACCCAGAGGAGATTGCTGCTCTCAATGAAGAACAATTTGAAAGCCTTATAGTTTATGATTATGAGAACAATGACTCTAATTTTGATTTTTATTTGTATGCTTTGTATAAGGATGATGATGTTTCTTTTTTGAAATGAATGCAATAAAGTCTGATTTTGCTTACTTGTGTGATGTTTTTCCTAATGGTTACATACATTCATGTAGTGATTATGTGAGCATTTTTAATATTAACTCTGTTTATACAGAATCATTAAATTTGGGAACAACCGATAATTTTAAAAATATTAGTATAACATCCGACCTTACTCCTGAAGAGAGATAGAGAGATTTGAAAAAATATTTAAAATATATGAAGAAGTCTTTGCTTGGTCTTATGAAGATATGCCAGGAATTGATTGAGATATAGCCAAGCATATGATCCCTAATTATACTCACATGAGACTTGTTAAATAAAAGTTAAGACGTTTAAGGCCAGAATGGGCAGAATTGATCAAAGAAGAAGTCACTAAGCAGATACAGGTGAAATTTCTTGAAGTGATAGATTACCCTGACTGGTTAGCTAACATCATGCTTGTACTAAAGAAAGATGGAAGAATTCGCTTTTTTGTAGATTACAAAGACTTGAACAAGGCTTCTCCCAAGGATGATTTTTCCCTTTCCCCATATAGATGTCCTTATCGATAGTGCAGCCTCTAAAATGCTACACACATTCATAGATGGATTTTTTGGATACAATCATATGTTAATGGTCCAAGAGGATAAAGCTAAAACTGCCTTTATCACTATATGGGGAATATTTTATGATAGGGTGATGTCGTTTGGATTAAGGAATGCTGCAGTAACTTACCAGAGGATGGCCACCGCCTTGTTTCATGCCATGATGCATAAGAAGGTTAAGGTTTATGTTGATGATATAATGGTAAAGTCAGAAACAAGAGAATAGAATTTTCAAAACTTAGAGATCTTCTTTGAAAGAGTAGTCAAGTATAATCTAATATTGAACCCAAAGAAGTGTGTGATTGGGTTACCTCAGGTAAGATGTTGGGGCATGTGATTAGCCCAAGTGGCATTGAGATTGACCCTGACAAGGTTAAGGCAATCAAGGATATGTCAACCCCTCAGACGGAGAAGGAAGTTTAGGGGTTTATCAGATAGTTACAGTACATTAGTAGGTTTATAGCAAAGCTTACTATAATCTGTGAACCTATCTTTAAATTGCTTAAAAAGAACCAGATGGTTAAGTGGAATGAAGAGTGTCAACAGGCCTTTGAGCATATAAAATAGTATTTACTAAATCTACCTATTTTGAAACCACCTAGTCTTGGTAGACCTATTTTGAAACCACCTAGTCCTGGTAGACCTTCATTACTGTACTTAGCAGTAGAGGAAGAATCGATAGGAGTAATACTCGCCCAAGCAGATGAATTGGAAGTCAAGTACATAATCTATTATTTATGTAGAAAACTCATGCCTTATGAGATTAAGTATATTATCATTAAAAAGGCATGTATAGTTGTGGTTTGGTCATCTAAGAAGTTACGGCATTACTTTTAGTCTTACAGTGTACAAGCAATTTTCAGGATGTATCCAGTGAAGTATTTAAGGTAGATACCCTCATTGATTGGGAACTATGGCAAATGGTTGATAATTTTAGAAGAATTTGAGATTGAGTATATAACTAGAAAGACCATCAAAGGTAGGGCAATAGAAGAATTCCTGGCTTAACAACCATTATTGGATAGTGAGGAAGTTGTTTTAGAATTTCCAGATGATCATTTAGAGGCCATAGAAATACAAAGATGGAAGATATATTTTGATGGAGCAGTTAGAAAGGAAACTGGTTTGGGAGTGATGTTGGAGTCACCAGAAGGAGAAATCATGACTTCAACTAAGAAGTTAGGGTTCAGGGCAACCAACAATATGGTGGAGAATGAAGCATGTTTTTTTTGTTTGGAAACCCTGATGATTATGAGGATTGATAAAGTGTAGGTTTTTGGTGATTCATTGCTAGTGGTATCCCAAGTAAATGGAGAATGGGAGCCAAATGAAGAATAGTTGAAGGCATACCATGATCACTTAACTACGATGAAGAAGAACTTCAGGGAGTGCAGATTTATACACCTACCAAGAGAGGAAAACCCGATTGTCGATGCCCTAGCCATACTGGCTTTGGTGTGGGAGGACTCTGTCAAATTGTTCCTTAAACCTCTGGTTTTGACTAGTTCATCAACTCTTTGCTATGAGTATGTGACGGTCATGGAAACTGACACAGATCATGATGTGTGGTATGATATTATAAGGCATTTCTTGGAAAATAGAGAATACCCATTGGAAGCAACAATAGAGGAGAGAAGAGATATAAGGTGATGGTCCTTGCAATACATCACATTCCAAGGAGAGTTGTATCGGAGATGGCCTAATGGGGTGCACTTAAGATGCTTCAGCAAGTCTAGAGTCGAACGGATCATGTTGAAAATACATGCGGAAAGTTGTGGACTCCATATGAATGAATTGGCCTAGTTAAGAAGATAATTCGACAAGGTTACTATTGTTTGAGCATGGAAAGAGATTGTATTCATTTTGTGAAGAAGTGCCAGCAGTGCCAGATGTACAAAAATCTAAATCACTGTAAATTTGTGAAGAAGTGCCAGCAGTGCCAGATGTACAAAAATCTAAATCACTATAACACCCTTATACCCTATATATGTATAATATATACACACGGTATATGTAAAATATGCATATATAGTACAAGAATGCCACAACTCAGTTTTACCAAAACTTCCCATATTTCTGAATTAATATTTCAAACATTAAAATGTATTTTTTTGCAAGTAAATAAAAATATCCATCATTAGTTTTTAGTACCAAAATAAATATTTTATATAAAAATCTATGGAAAAAAATTACCAGAGTTTTGTCTGTAATTCGAATATCCCAAAAATTTCAACATTTCACAACCTATAGAAAATACACTCCTAAAATAATTTTCAACATTTTATACTTCCAAAACTCTATCAATTTTTCAAAAACACTTAAACATACATATATAAATATACATAACCATTATTTAGAAAAATTCAATCATTTACATATTTACAGCATAACATACATATTTAAAAGTTAAGTTATAAAAATGAACATATTACATGTTTGCACGGTCCTGGTTTGCGGCAGCCAACTCAAAACTCTAGAAAGCAGGGATGATATAGACTTGGTCTGGTCCAGCAAGGTTCTTTGCAATAACCCTACCACCTACATGATACACAATCGCGCTAAGAAAAATTGCCTAATGGTACATACTTTGAAATAATGAAAATCACATGAGTAATGCAGAATGCATTTCTTTTCAAAATGTAAACTTGACATGCATTTCCATAATGCAAGTCATTCAATTAACACTTTCAAACAATCACATTTCTCATACACATGCATTGGGCCCAAATGACCCTATATGATATTCAAATTTCAGAGATATTATTTTGGACTCATATTTTACACCTACTGTCTGGCCTAAAGGCAAATATATTGACGCTTAGCTTCTGGCCCGAAGGCAATAATAATGATGCCCAGCATCTGACCCGAAGGCAATAATAATGATGCCCAGTGTGTGGGCCAAAGGCAAATATCTGGTATACCATATCACACCAAGAATTTGATATTACATAAGGTTACACACATTAATTAAACCATTTCACATTTTTCTCAATCCTCAGCTATTATGTTAATTTTCATTTGTTTTTCATTTTTTCCATTATTCCTCATTAATTTTGCATATTTTCGTCAATTTTTCTGCCACAAACATAATGTGGCCGAATTACACATTCACTAGGAATTTTCATGGATTTTTCATAAACATTCACTACAATGCTTTTAGCGAACTCAAAGTAGCTCATAAACATACACATTATGCATTTCAAACTTTAAACAAATATCTATACACTTTTTATGTGATTTCACATATCAAAGTGGCATAGTCACTAAGTCATTTAATCACAAAACATTTCAAACACGTGCAATTTAATGCATAACAATCAAAGTATGTACATACCTCTATAAACGACACTTCCAAGCTCACAAGCTCAACTTCTTCAAAACCCTTCACTCACTAAGTTGTTGGAACAACAACTTACTCAACATCTAACCAAAATGTGAATAACAAATACACATTAGCATCACATTTTAAGGTGTTTCAACTACTAAATATCAATAAAAATTTAATCCTTCAATTTCCCTTTTCTTAGTTCATAAGGCACTTTAACTCTACCATACCAATCTCACATATTTCAAATGGAGTTTAGAGCTTAAAAATATCTTTAACATTATTTTAACACATTTTAAGCATTAAAACATTATGTACCACTCTTCCATCAAAATTCCAAAATTCAAACCCTAGCCCCTCTGATTTTGGTTGAACATTCTAACGAATTTCAATTGTTAATTTAAGTTCATTTCCATCATTTAAATCATTAAAAATAATTTAAATAATGAAATCAATTGAACAAGCATTCTTTAACAAAACCCTTTTCTATAACTCTAAACCTTACTACCTCATCTAAACTCTAACCAAACCTAATCAAATCCAACATTTAACCTTAAAATCAATGTTCTTACATCAAAAGAACATCATACATACCCTTAAATCAAATTATCCTATCACCTATCAAAAATTCATATTTCACATATTCAAAAACTTTCATAAATTTAAAGAATTTGATAAGAAAACTTACTAAAGGGTGAAGAATCCACCAAAACTCCTTCCAATCCTTAGAAAACCCTTCAAAATTGAGTGATTTGAAGAAGCAAAACTCCTCTCTTATTCTTCAATGGTAGCTACGGCCTAAGGAGAAAGAAGAGGAAGAAGAAGACCTTTTTAATTTTTTTTTATTTTCCTTCCTTTAATTCCATCCATATATATATTATTTAATTAATTTAATTTGTTATTTATTTTATTATTTTTAATTCTTAATTTTGTCTTCCAACCATAATTATTTTATTTAAAAATTATTTTATTAATTTTAATTTTATAAAGTTAAATTACCATTTTATCCTTTAACTTTAATATTCATCTTTTGTCTTTTTCTACCTTATTTTTTATTTTTATATGTTATGTATATTTCACATATATATAGCATATACACTAAATTTTTCTCACTTCCAACACCCCATATCTCCCTTAAATTATTTAATTTAACTAAATTAAATTAAATTTTATTTTATTTGAATTTAATTTTAGTAAAAAAATATGGATGTTACTATCACCTACCTCTCGAAGAATTACATTATATATCTTCACCCTGGCCTTTTGCAACCTGGGAGATTGACATTATTAGGGAGATAGACCCGACAGCTTCAAATGGTCACCGATATATCGTAGTAGCGGTGGATTATTTTTCAAAATGGGTTGATGCTGAATCTTTCAATAAACTGGGGCAAAGCAAATGGCTCAATTTATTGAGAAAAATCTTATCTGCAGATATGAGGTCCCACACAGTGTGATATCAAACATTGGAGTACAGTTTCAAGGAGCAGTTAAAGTCTTATTTTTGAAGTACCAAATCCGCATCACCAATTCCCCTTATAGACCAAAGGCTAATGGTGTAGTGGAAGCAACAAATAAGACAATTAAGCATATTCTATCCAAAATGACCAATATATATAAGGATTGGTCAAAAATGCTTCCTTTTGCTTTATGGGGGTATAGGACCAATGTGCAAACTTTGATTAGAATGATGTTGTTTTCCTTGGTTTATGAAATAGAAGTAGTGTTGCCGATTAAGATTGAAATCAAGTCATTGAGGGTGGTCCTGGAAGCTGAGTTGCCAGAGACAAAATGGGTAGTAAGCAGATACACGCAACTAATCTTATTAGAAGAAAGAAGGTTGAAGGCATTGTATCATCATCAAGTATATTAAAGAAAGATAACTCAGGCTTACAACATAATGGTTAAGATCAGAAAGCTTAAAGTCAGTGACTTAGTGTTAAAACAGTGCAAGTCCAATGCTCCTAATCCAAGAGGGAAGTTTAGACCTAATTGAGAGTGACCATATGTTGTGAACCAAGTCATTAACAAGGGTACATTCAAGTTTTCAGACATGGATTGGAATGATTTTAATGATCTTATGAATATTGACAGGCTGAAGAGGTTTTATGTTTCAAACTTTAAAAAAAAAAAGAGATTGTTAGGTTGAAAACCAGAAAGGGCGGCCTAGGAAAAAGTTAGAGTAGTCCGTAAGTTTTGAAAATGCAAAATGGCAGACTAGGCAACAATTGGGGCTAAAATGAGAGAAAATTGTCAATTAGAAAACTCTAAAGGGCTGGTTGGCGATAGGAGTGATTTGTGTATGTTGGATTTATGTTTTTTGGTTGTTCCCAATTTAATGAAACAGAGTTAATATTAAAACTATTTTATGTGCACTATTTTGAATAATCTGATCATTAGGGTAAATAAATCACATAATATCAAAAATAATAATAACAAAATATAAAAGAAGGGAAATCATTTTTTATTATTATTCATCTTAACATCATTTTATCTAAAGAATTGACAAATGCAGAATTTATGGCAGATTGTAAGTGTAATGTGTAGGCCAACTTTGTCTCAATCGATCCAAGAAGGCTTCAATGAAGCAAGGCATGTCCAAATCAGGAATGAACTTAGCACCTTGAGGCTCGACTCCATACTAGCAGTCAAGTCAACGATGATCATAGCAAGTGCCTTGACGAAGAGCAGTAAGAGGAACATACATCATATAGGATCGAATGGTAATATGGGTAATTTTCCACCAAGTTACCAACCAATGGACATTGACCATAGCTCATGAGCAGATCCAATCAACC
This sequence comes from Garcia nutans, assembly GCA_947685225.1. Classification (NCBI taxonomy): domain Eukaryota; kingdom Viridiplantae; phylum Streptophyta; class Magnoliopsida; order Malpighiales; family Euphorbiaceae; genus Garcia; species Garcia nutans. The sequence continues at coordinate 3,452,062 of CANTUV010000003.1, read as the reverse complement.
CACTCAGCATACGAAGAAGTAGAATGAAGCAGTTTTCTCATAGAATGATGTCGGGGCAAATATCTAATGTAATCCATAGATGGGGTATCAAGCAAGCATAAGCACTCTTATTGCCAGATCTGTAAAGAAGTACAACTCATTTAAAAAAGAGAGAGAGAGAGAGACCACTAGGTTGAAACCCACAAGGGAGGCCTAGGTAAAAATTAGAATGATCTGCTAGCTCTGAAAACTTGTGAGGGCAGTCTAGGCAAAAATTAGGACAGCTCGGTAGTTCTAAAAATCAGCAAAGGATAGGCCAGGCAAAAATTAGAGCAATAAAAATAAAGACCTGAATTGAAAACCCAAAGGGCGATTTAGGTAATTACCTAAAGTAGCAAGTGACTTCCAACCAACCTCCTTGAAGATCCTGTCTTGAATTTATCCAATCCAACCAGGGTTTCAGCCAATAATGTCCATTACTCTCAAATCAATGTCACCATCAGAAGAAACAAGCAGGAGCTGACCAAGCAAACATAGGCAAAATAGACATCCCTACGCTTTGATAGGAGCCAAATGGGAAGTATAAAAATCAGTCAAGAGGCCGAACAAGATTTTTTCACCTCTGGACAGTTGAAGAACTTCATGTTTTGAAAGGTGAAACAACATCTGCATTTTCTGATGAGTCTTTGAGGTTAATATGGGTATTGTCATTGGATGATTGCTTGGATATCTGAGAATGGCTTTAAATTCTTTGACCATAGGGCATACTTCAAAGTTATTTATTTTGAAAGTTATAGTTTCCACATCCCAAAAGGAAGCCCTAGCATATAAGAAGGATTGGTGCAACTTGAAATTTTGAAAGCACTTTAAAGTACTAATTTGAGACTAAGATATTTATTCCCAAGTGTAGCTGTAACACCCCGATACCCTATATAAGTACTATACATATACCTAGTATACATACAGTAAGTATATAAAGTATAAGAATGCTACTTTTCGTTACCTTTTAAAAACCTGTAACCGAATTTAAACCATAATACATTAATTTAAATAACATTTACAAAATCATTATCTTTATCCAAATTACATTTATACATATAAATACTCTCTCATCAGAAATACATCAAAATTAAAAATTATACATGTATGCATTACCCTCTAGTTGGTCTCGACAAACTCTTACTCTTCTTGTGGCATAATGAGAGACTTCATATCTTCACCTATTTACCTGCGCGAATACACACCCGCGCTAAGCCCGAGAGCTTAGTAGTCCAAATATAAAATGTAAACATATAGTATAGAAGTATTAACATATAATGGTATATCCATTCAATGTATAATTAATTCTTATCATATTATCTTTTCTTTTTAATTGCATCATTCATATATCTTAGCTAATTTCATATATAATATACATATATATACATAATATTATCACCAACCCCAATCTATCACCAATATATTAATACACCCACATTATATATACCATACCAATCATTATTGCAAAACACACATTACATATCATACCAATCACTATTGCAATACACACATTACATACCATATCAATCACTATTGCAATACGCACATTACATATCATACCAATCACTATTGCAATACACACATTACATACCATATCAATCACTATTGCAATACGCACATTACATATCATACCAATCACTATTGCAATACACACATTACATATCATATCAATCACTATTGCAATACACACATTACATACCATATCAATCACTATTCATTTACATATCATACCTCATAACATTACCTTATTCACAATTCACCAATCATGATTCATTTATTTCAACACTTGTATTTCACATTGGCAACAAAGACAGACTTGGGCCCAAAACACTAATATGTCATTCGACTTTCAGAGTTAATGCTTTGGTTTAATTATCACATTTATCATTATCCCAACTAGGCTTCAAGGATTAGGTTCAACCAAGCTTCAAGGGGAGCAAAGCATGCTAAGCATCAACCCAACTTGGCTTCAAGAACCAACCCAACCTAGCTTCAAGGGTTGTAACATCTCAATTAGGCTTCAAGGAATCAATTCCAACCTAACTTCAAGAGATTGTTACTATTAGGCATGCCACCAACAACAAAACTCTGAAAATGAATAACATATTAGACACACAATTCATTGATCATTCCATCACCAATATCATTTACAATTCTCATCATCATTTAGGCAAACATGCCTTACATATCTCAATTGAATTGTCATAGCCAATCACAATGGCTTCATATCATATTTGAATCATCATGGCCAATTACAATGGCTTCACAACATATCCTATCTCAATCCATATGATACATATAGCATCATTGATATAACATTTTAAAGTATTTTATTCATATAATACATTGCCATTCACAAGATTCACAATGCATATAACATAACATTTCATCATTTCTCAAAATACATAAACACCATTCATTATTAGAGCATTTATCATAATAATTTGCACATACCTTAAGAATGATCCTCATTTCTTCCTATCTTTCCCATTTCATATATCATCCTTTATATATATATATAGCAATTGACATTATTCATTTACATTCACAATATAATAGAGTATTTAACACATTCATCCAAATGTGTTAAGGTTCAAGGACATATAAGGATATACAATCAAATAGGATTTATGCTTACCTTTTAATGATCTTCACAACTTTCACCTCATTCAATCATCACCTTAGTCAAATTATATTAACAATATAGTAAACTACTTAACACATTTGCAAACAAATGTGTTAAGCCTCAAATCATGTAAATAAATACAATCATATGTATTGGTACTTACCTCAAAAACTACTCCCATCAATTTATACATTTCTTTATTCCAAGAATTCTCCACATTTAGGTTAATGCAACCCAATCTCTTCGAAACCTAATCCAAAGATCATTATTCATAAGTTTAGTATCATCTACATACATTTGTTTAGGTCATTCTTTGTTTACAAAGTGTTTATGTTTAGGTTTAGAGACCAAACTATCTTTGAAGAATCAAAACCATACAAAAAGAACAAAGAAATCAAACAATATCCAACTCATTTGAGGGACACGGGCAGCCCACTTGAGGGACACGGCCGTGTCTCTCAACTATAAAAGAGGCAGTAGCCAACACGGCTAGGTGACACGGCCGAGCTTGTGGCCGTGTCTCTCACCAAAAACCACAGTAGCTGACACGGCTTGGGGACACGGCCGTGTCTCCCAAAAACACTCCAACACATCCAAAATTTTTCATGACTTGGCCGTGTCTCTCCCTTGCCTTTGGCCGTGTCACTCAAGAACACAAACCTTATTTATGGCCAACTCTTCCAAATGCATTTAAACACATAATACCCAACACAAACTCACTCAAATGGATGTAATCAAACTCATTAACACTTATTTTGCACATTTAACATAATACTTACATTAACCAAACATTAAATCATTCATCAACTCCAAACCTTAAAACCAACTTCACACTTGAACTTCCACTATCAAAACCCACTTAAACTTACAATTTTCACAATCAAACCAACACCAATTCAATCCTTTATCTCACCATCAATTTTAACACTTATAAACACATATCAAACACACCAAATCATCACATCAACAAATCACAATTTCCTTTAGACACAACTTCAAAATTAACAAAGGAAAGCACAAGATTACTTACTTGAAATGAAGAAAATCCACAAATCTCTAACCAAAACCCTTGATTCCTTCTTCAATTTGAGTTAAGATCTTCAAACACCTCTCAAGCTCTTTCTCTTCTTGGATGGCCGGCACACACAAGAGAAGAAAAGAAATTCAACAAAAGTCAACAAGCTTTTCTTCTTTAAATCTCCACCAAGAGATTTTAACCAAGCAATTACTAAAACACCCTTTTCCATATAACTTAACTTTTGTCTCTTATATGTCCACATAGGTAATTACACATGCCACAAAATAAATATCTCTATTGCATTGACTCTTCCTTTGACTTATGTATATGTTAATTATACAACCATATAAACAACATATACACTTCTCTCTAAACCCTATTTTATTTCCCAAAACACATATACACAAGCATTCTCTTACCAATTTCTTTTCTCTTCACATAACATATACATTCAATCCAACTTACAACCACAACATAATCAAAACTTCTAAGGCATACATGAGGATATTACAATTCTCTCCCCCTTAAATAATTTCGTCCTCGAAATTATCTAGTATCATTGTAATCCATTCATAATACCATACCATCTTAACTTCCAAATGAAATTAATTATACGTTTAAGTCATTATATCATCAAATCATATAGCTTCAACTCTCCTCTTTAAAGTCAACCACTTACTTAAAATTCCATAACTCATCATTCTATATGTTTATACATCTTATTACTTCTTTAATCAAACATTCAAAAGAGCTCATTACATCTCTTGTTAACGTCTTTATACAAGAATCAGATCATTTTATAGTACACTTATACTCCATCCAACCTTTATATTTAATATATTTTGTTCTTTCACTTCTTTGTAATTACTCTCTTAATTTTAACTTTAAAAACCATTGACTTATATCTGAGCATTAATTATCCCATCATTACAATCACTGTCTAAAAAGGCATTTATCACCCTCAATAGATAACAAAATCCTGATTTTTCATAAATGGAGTTATTTCTTTAGCATGCTCTTCACTTAACTTACAAATTAATACATTACCTTTCAACTTATTTTATAAATAACCAATCTTTTTCTCTTCTTACCATAAGTTACAATTACCATAATTCCATTCATTCATCCAATCACACTTTTAAAAATTTTACATCATATATATTACCATGTAAATAATTACACTCTTGGTACAACTATACACATTAAATCTCAATAATGATTCATAATCTTAGTCAAATCGAATCCATCGATCTATCTGTCACAATATATCCACATTCCAATCTTGTTCAACTCTAACTAACAATTAATTTATTCAAACTCATCATAAAATTTCACAATATTCATATATATATATATATATATAACTTCATTCCATTAGAGCAAACTCATATTCAATTCCTGATCTCTTCCGACCCATTTTCAGTCAAATCATCATGATAACAAATCAATTCAAATTATCTGTTAATATACACATAGTTTATTCTCTATTATCTTATTATAATTCCCACCAATTCTCATAAAGATTTTATACCATAATTACTATCTATAATTCATTCACTCAAACCTCGAGTTACATCCCTTAAACATATTCAGTATAACTTTCAGTCATATTCTATAATTTCTCCCTTTTTAATATCTCTTCTCATTTCATATCGTTGTTATTTTTATTTTGATTAGCTTATTGTCATATCATCCATAACTCAAAACATTTCCATAATTTCTTTTTCCTCTCTTCATATTCACAATTTTAACCCAATTCTTAACATAAAATGATAAAGTACAATTTTATCCATCATAACTTTTAACTATACTTCTCAAACAAGATTTTCAATCTCACTAAATCTGTACTGCAATCCTTTTATCTAAGATCCAAATCCATGGATAACAAAATTAACCAATCAAACACACTAAACAAAACACATGGCTTTAAGAGATTAATATTCAAACCTGAGACTTTCCAATCAATATTGTTCTTCTCATAATTTTATTCTCAATCCAAACAAATACAAGGCTAAGGTGTATCTCAAGAATTACATATTCCTTCTTTACATTTTTACCATATCAGAAGTTAACACATTCCAACTCCATTTCAACCAAATTTGCATTCAATTATATAATCTTTATCAACTTAAGTCACGTTTCAACAATACTATTATATATATATTCAATCATATACAGTTCTTATACAATTTCTATTCGTCACTTCATTTCTAATCCATTTACAATCTCTTATAATATAATTACATAGAACTTTTTATATGTAAATACTTTGGGACTCTAAATATCATAAAATTATCAAATTTATGGCTCATCAACAATTTCTACTGTCCACTATTACTCAAGTCCATTTCATCCTTACTTTTATCACACAATCCAATTAGCTTTACCCAGTTCCAGACCTACTCTCTCTTAGGTCCACTCATACATACAACATCATTTCCATATCACTAATTCTATAATTATACCACATACATATTCATAGGTCATCTACAAAACATGATTCACACCTTTATGTATATATGTATAATTTCATTCACATGTCATATACATGTACACACTTAATTATATGCTCTTATTTTATTTTCCTTTTTCATACATTCAATACAAATTTAATATTCATCACTTTCTTTTAAACATTATCATTCTCATTCTTCCCATATAATAGAAAGTATTTATTCACACAACATATATATATATATATTGACTATAATAATATTTCACATCCATCTTGATCACATTCCCAATGTGACATCTCTTTCACTTTCATCTTTAAAAGCAATTAGTATGCTTCCATAACCATTTTTACCCTTTACACTCAAAATGACTTAAAATAACTCATTTTCATTTGCTTATCCACTTTCTTTTTTTTTTTTACTTTAAAATAATTTCTCATACTACCAATCACAATACTCAATTCATAATGCTTTAATATGGAATATTAGTCATTTCTCCTAGCTCATGTATTGAATATACATTAAACCATCAATATCCCAATAATCTTTATCAAATTCCACTGAAACTTTAACTTCTCAATTTACTACTTCGTTTAAGCTTCAATTTGCCAAACTCATCTTTTCTTAATATCAACTTTAAAAGCATCTTATATATATATCACAAAGTAATATCAAAACATATAATTTTCACAATTATCCAACTCATTCCAAAATTTCAAATATCCCATATCACCACCATTATCATGAGCTTTTATAATATCCAAGCATCTCACATCTCTAACATTGAATTCACAATGTTTGCATTATAATAACAATACTAAGTTATATTCTTATTTAACCACTATCATCTCTTTTTCCTTTAAACAAAACCTTAACTATATATACATCCCAACTTTACATAATCACACTGTTTTTATACTAACCAACTTATTCAATATTTCACCATACTCTCCTTGTTTAAATAACATAACTTTCAATATTTATAAATCGATATTATTTCCTCTATTTAGTAAACTCAACATTAGCAATCCCAACATAAACTTTATTATAAATAGGTTCAAAGTATAGAGGAAAGAATTCATACTTTAATCTTGATTTTGATTTCTACTCATTTTCAACTTTATTCTCCTTTTCATTTCTTTATGTTTCAATTCACATTATGTCCTACATAATATTGCTCATAAACATCGACATCACATTCCATGTTGCACACAATATGACATTTTCATATGCATCATCAATATACATATAGCACATTACATTTCACAATTTGTTTTCTCATAGTCAATTAGGCACTATGCCTCAATTATAATTCATTTTCAACATCAATACCAACAATCATGATTTCTCATCACATCAAAATAGTATACACATATATCATCTACTACATAGAACATCTCATATAACACAAATATTTTACTATTCATATAATGCCACATCCGAGACCAACCTAGGTGTCAATGCATATGCACGTATTACAAATTTCATTTCAAAACTTTTCCTTTTTACTTCTATTTAAACTTTTCAAAACTCTTTTTTTTTATACTCTTCAAAAATTCTCTTTTTAGTTTCACTTAGGCCGAGAATCTCGAACCTAAGCTCTGATACCAAAATAATTGTAACACCCCGATACCCTATATAAGTACTATACATATACCTAGTATACATACAGTAAGTATATAAAGTATAAGAATGCTACTTTTCGTTACCTTTTAAAAACCTGTAACCGAATTTAAACCATAATACATTAATTTAAATAATATTTACAAAATCATTATCTTTATCCAAATTACATTTATACATATAAATACTCTCTCATCAGAAATACATCAAAATTAAAAATTATACATGTATGCATTACCCTCTAGTTGGTCTCGACAAACTCTTACTCTTCTTGTGGCATAATGAGAGACTTCATATCTTCACCTATTTACCTGCGCGAATACACACCCGCGCTAAGCCCGAGAGCTTAGTAGTCCAAATATAAAATGTAAACATATAGTATAGAAGTATTAACATATAATGGTATATCCATTCAATGTATAATTAATTCTTATCATATTATCTTTTCTTTTTAATTGCATCATTCATATATCTTAGCTAATTTCATATATAATATACATATATATACATAATATTATCACCAACCCCAATCTATCACCAATATATTAATACACCCACATTATATATACCATACCAATCATTATTGCAAAACACACATTACATATCATACCAATCACTATTGCAATACACACATTACATACCATATCAATCACTATTGCAATACGCACATTACATATCATACCAATCACTATTGCAATACACACATTACATACCATATCAATCACTATTGCAATACGCACATTACATATCATACCAATCACTATTGCAATACACACATTACATATCATATCAATCACTATTGCAATACACACATTACATACCATATCAATCACTATTCATTTACATATCATACCTCATAACATTACCTTATTCACAATTCACCAATCATGATTCATTTATTTCAACACTTGTATTTCACATTGGCAACAAAGACAGACTTGGGCCCAAAACACTAATATGTCATTCGACTTTCAGAGTTAATGCTTTGGTTTAATTATCACATTTATCATTATCCCAACTAGGCTTCAAGGATTAGGTTCAACCAAGCTTCAAGGGGAGCAAAGCATGCTAAGCATCAACCCAACTTGGCTTCAAGAACCAACCCAACCTAGCTTCAAGGGTTGTAACATCTCAATTAGGCTTCAAGGAATCAATTCCAACCTAACTTCAAGAGATTGTTACTATTAGGCATGCCACCAACAACAAAACTCTGAAAATGAATAACATATTAGACACACAATTCATTGATCATTCCATCACCAATATCATTTACAATTCTCATCATCATTTAGGCAAACATGCCTTACATATCTCAATTGAATTGTCATAGCCAATCACAATGGCTTCATATCATATTTGAATCATCATGGCCAATTACAATGGCTTCACAACATATCCTATCTCAATCCATATGATACATATAGCATCATTGATATAACATTTTAAAGTATTTTATTCATATAATACATTGCCATTCACAAGATTCACAATGCATATAACATAACATTTCATCATTTCTCAAAATACATAAACACCATTCATTATTAGAGCATTTATCATAATAATTTGCACATACCTTAAGAATGATCCTCATTTCTTCCTATCTTTCCCATTTCATATATCATCCTTTATATATATATATAGCAATTGACATTATTCATTTACATTCACAATATAATAGAGTATTTAACACATTCATCCAAATGTGTTAAGGTTCAAGGACATATAAGGATATACAATCAAATAGGATTTATGCTTACCTTTTAATGATCTTCACAACTTTCACCTCATTCAATCATCACCTTAGTCAAATTATATTAACAATATAGTAAACTACTTAACACATTTGCAAACAAATGTGTTAAGCCTCAAATCATGTAAATAAATACAATCATATGTATTGGTACTTACCTCAAAAACTACTCCCATCAATTTATACATTTCTTTATTCCAAGAATTCTCCACATTTAGGTTAATGCAACCCAATCTCTTCGAAACCTAATCCAAAGATCATTATTCATAAGTTTAGTATCATCTACATACATTTGTTTAGGTCATTCTTTGTTTACAAAGTGTTTATGTTTAGGTTTAGAGACCAAACTATCTTTGAAGAATCAAAACCATACAAAAAGAACAAAGAAATCAAACAATATCCAACTCATTTGAGGGACACGGGCAGCCCACTTGAGGGACACGGCCGTGTCTCTCAACTATAAAAGAGGCAGTAGCCAACACGGCTAGGTGACACGGCCGAGCTTGTGGCCGTGTCTCTCACCAAAAACCACAGTAGCTGACACGGCTTGGGGACACGGCCGTGTCTCCCAAAAACACTCCAACACATCCAAAATTTTTCATGACTTGGCCGTGTCTCTCCCTTGCCTTTGGCCGTGTCACTCAAGAACACAAACCCTATTTATGGCCAACTCTTCCAAATGCATTTAAACACATAATACCCAACACAAACTCACTCAAATGGATGTAATCAAACTCATTAACACTTATTTTGCACATTTAACATAATACTTACATTAACCAAACATTAAATCATTCATCAACTCCAAACCTTAAAACCAACTTCACACTTGAACTTCCACTATCAAAACCCACTTAAACTTACAATTTTCACAATCAAACCAACACCAATTCAATCCTTTATCTCACCATCAATTTTTACACTTATAAACACATATCAAACACACCAAATCATCACATCAACAAATCACAATTTCCTTTAGACACAACTTCAAAATTAACAAAGGAAAACACAAGATTACTTACTTGAAATGAAGAAAATCCACAAATCTCTAACCAAAACCCTTGATTCCTTCTTCAATTTGAGTTAAGATCTTCAAACACCTCTCAAGCTCTTTCTCTTCTTGGATGGCCGGCACACACAAGAGAAGAAAAGAAATTCAACAAAAGTCAACAAGCTTTTCTTCTTTAAATCTCCACCAAGAGATTTTAACCAAGCAATTACTAAAACACCCTTTTCCATATAACTTAACTTTTGTCTCTTATATGTCCACATAGGTAATTACACATGCCACAAAATAAATATCTCTATTGCATTGACTCTTCCTTTGACTTATGTATATGTTAATTATACAACCATATAAACAACATATACACTTCTCTCTAAACCCTATTTTATTTCCCAAAACACATATACACAAGCATTCTCTTACCAATTTCTTTTCTCTTCACATAACATATACATTCAATCCAACTTACAACCACAACATAATCAAAACTTCTAAGGCATACATGAGGATATTACAGTAGCTTTAATGGTCTTAAATAAATCCTTAATTTCTTTAAATTGGATTTATTCATTGATAGGAATTGTGAAGAGTTGAAATTATTTGAGCTGACTATGATAAATTTATTTCTGTTGACACGGCTAAATTCATAAGGAAAGGTGGTGGTTAGAATGAGCAGATGGGTAAACTTGTCTTGCATTGAGAATAGTGGCTGATTTAAATGGATAGTAGGTTTGACACTGAGTTGCATAAGGAAATAGGCGTTTACATTGAATTGTTGTTGGATTTTCGAGTCCACCGTGGTTTTCTGCAAACCTTAAATTTAATCCATAATGAATTTGTTTTTATGAATTCATCATGGACACTGTATATATCTATACATTTTAAACAAGAAAGAAAGAAAAAAAAAGGTCAAAAGGAGATACAGATACGGAAAGTTAAAAAATTAAAAAGTTAAGATTAAAGAAAAAAGTTAAAATAATATTATTATATTTAGTGTCATTACATGTACATTAAAAATAATACAATTTGATCACTGAGAAAGGGGAGGCAGTCTATAGTAAAATGAAGCCATAGAAAACTCATTGCCTGACGGAGGAAAAAGTACATCTCCTCAAAAGTCAACCATAGAGTAGTCATCGCCTAAGAGAGGAGAAGGCACCTCATGGTCATCGGTTCGAGGCCCCTTGACGATAAAGCACCAAGATCCATATAGCCCTAAAATCAAAAGTCTTGAAAGTTTCATTCAAGATGAGCAGCACGCCAGGGATTGGCTGCCAATTCTTCCCGCATCTTTTTATTCTGTTTTTCCAACATTTATTGTGAGCCAGATAAGTAAAAGGTAAGTTCATACATTTTCATGCATGCATACAACATACATCAATTAAAAAAAAAGAAGAATTACAAACCAAGTAATTTAGATTGAAGACCTGAGGCCCAAAAGATGAATCAGCATAGGATGCCACAATTAGAACATATAGCTTGGGTAAAGTTGCATAAGATGGACTAGCTCCATCATGACTGGGACCACCTAATTGTTTGACCACTTATAAAGATTCATAAAAGTTAGACAAGTGTAATGAAAAGCAATCCTGGATAAACAAAAGAACATCCTTGATCATATTGAGAGGAGACAACTATGGTGTCGTCATCCCCTATACCATCCTCATCCTCACACTCCTCTTCATCCTCATCTTCACCCTCCTCATCCTCTTCATCATCACCTTCTCCTTCTTCTTCTTCTCCCTGCTCTTCTTCTTCCTCATCATCTTCTTCTTCATCATGTTCCTCAATACCTTCAACACCGACAATAGAAACTTTGAAACTCAGAAGTTGATCCCGAATAAACTAGTATATGATACATCTTGCAGAAATAATATGGAGTCAACCTTGTACCCATTTCGAGCATGCCCCCAAGAATTATGCAGCATGGCGATGATGTCCACGGTGTGTCTTAGAATATTCCCAGGGACCCTCTACTAGTCTAGACGAAGGAACCAATTATACACTCATTTGCCAAGGAACTAGCCACTGGAAATTGGCCCCGCAAGGATTGATTGAGAATTTTGTAAAGGTAGTGCAATGCTCATGATAGGGATCCATTTAGTTGTCTCATCATCACTCCACCAAGTGATGTCCACTTGTATAATCATAAATATAGAGAGGCAAGTTGTCTTTCTCATAAATTTTAATACAAATTTCATCTTTTTCTTTGTCCCAGGTTAGATAACTCATATGGTACCATTGGGAATGCACATGGTGTCTACCCGACACCTCCCTGCAACCTGGTAGCCAAAAGTTCAGCCTCAAATATCTGACCCATGGTCCAAAAAGCACAGGTACCCTTAAAAGGTTATGCTCATAAGCCCAAACCCATAGAGGCAATGAAAGGTCAAGCTCATACACACTCATATTTTAGTCATCAGTTGTGAAAATTTGTACCTCAATAATGACAATGAAACCAGTAAAGGATATCTTTCTTTTGCAAAGTTTATCGAGACCGTGATAAAGGCATGCAAGGCCAGATTCTCCCTAATTATAAAGTGGCATGAGATCTAGGCGAGCAAGGGCTTATAGCACTGATAGATGGATGGCAGCCTCAATGTTGCATAGGATGGTCAATGCCAATAGGTCCAGCAGGAACCCCTGGGTATATTACTCAGCCCGTCCACCATGTATTGGCCTGGTGTAATTCATCCAGCACTCTCAGATTGGATTATATTTGATCTTATAAGGTCCCTTGAACTTGGGCCCCATGCAAATCAACTATCAAATTTTAGCCAGTGTTATAATATTATAGGTCAAAGGGACTTGAATCTCGTTGCATTTAAGGCAGTAAAGTCGGTTGGTCAATAGTCATTTCTCCAGCGGGAAGATGAAAAATATGACAGGTGTCCATCCATCGCTCTACAAGTGCCTAGACCACACTCCTGTCAATTTGAAAACCCCTTGATGGTAATTGTAAGACAAAATCTTTGAATCCACATTCCCCAACCTTCTTTTTCACTAGAGGTGGCACCTAATTATACCACTGACGAGCCTTATACACACATCCTCCGTCACAAATGACATAGGGATCATGCTGCCATCAGACAGGTAAGTCAGACAAGGTAAATAAATTCTATTAATTTTTCATGCCTCGCATCTTATTAATTTTCAATTTGTGCATAAATTCATTTTCTTTTTAATACTAGCTTTATTTATCTCTTTTATGCATTTTGCTAAACAACTCCCGTAAATTTATTTTCATGCACATATTTGCTAAATAAATTCTATAAATTTATTTTCATATATTGGCAAAAAAATAGTAAAAATAAAAAATAATAATATAGTGTATATTTATTTTCATACAAAAAATTCTATAAATTTATTTTCATAAAAAATTGTAAAATTATTTTCATGCATATTTACCCATTTCTTCCGTAAATATTTGCTACAAATTTTGAAAATTATTTTCAAATATTTGTTAAAAAATTCTGTAAATTTATTTTCATATATTTGCTAAATAAATTCAATAAATTTATTTTCAAGCATATTTATTTATTTGCCTTGTAAATGTTTGCTTAATAGATCATGTAAATTTATTTTCATGCATTTCTACCTACCTTTCTTAGAAATTTTTGGTTTCATGCATATTATAAGCTAACAATTGCCAATAAAATATACTAACCAGTTTTGTACAAATTAGTAATTAAATTGCAGCAAAATAATGCCTACCTCAGACCTTTCGATAGTGTTGCAATGGAGTTCCATCCTAGCTAAAAGAGAATCTGTCCCGTGTTTCTGCATCTTAATATGTTCTAGCAGCTCAGCATTGGACCGAGGCCCTGTCCTTGAAGCGTGTTGCACGTCCTCCATTTTCCCAATTTAATTGTTAAATGAAAACTAGAAGTTTAAGATGAAGAAGGATAAAGTTGGATGAATGAATTGCAAGGCAAAATAGGTTTCTGAACATTTAAATAGGAAAAGGATAATTTTTATTTTTTAAAAAAAAAGATGAAAAGTAAAGTAAAAGCAAATGGTAATAATTGAAAGGTAAGCAAGATAAGCATAACTCATTGGAAAGTTAAGGTATTATGTACAATAATTGAAAGGAAAGCAAATAATTTGAAAAATCCCATGCTAAACAAATGAAATTACTTTTTATGCAAAATCAAATTTAGATTAGTGAGCAAATATTTCTATATGTGTGTAGAAATATTTTTTGAAAATATTTTTTTATGCAGACACTACAAGGAAAACTGAATCAGACAACGCTTTCTGGCCGTTGTCTGATGAAGACAAAAACCGTTGTCTATTGAAGCGATGTCTGATAGCATTTCAGAAAACGGTTTTAAAACCGTTGTCTGATGTAGTTTTGCACAACGGTTTTTAATTTTATCAGACAATGGTTTTTGGCCGTTGTCTGATGATAGTTCAGACAACGGTTTCTAATTTTTCAGACAACGGTTTTTAACCGTTGTCTGATGGTTTCCACAACGGTTTCTAAATTGTCAGACAACGGTTTCTAAATTTTCAGACAACGGTTTTTAACCGTTGTCTGATGAAGGTTTAGACAACGCTTTTTGACCATTGTCTAATGAAGATAAAAACCATTGTCTATTGAGGCGATGTCTGATAGCATTTCAGACAACGGTTTTTAACAGTTGTCTGAAGATGGTTTCCACAACGGTTTTTAGTTTTATCAGACAATGGTTTTTAACCGTTGTCTGATGAAGGTTCAGACAACGCTTTTTGATCGTTGTCTGATGAAGACAAAAACCGTTGTCTATTGAGGCGATGTCTGATTAAGGTTTATACAATGATTTCTTATTAAAAACCGTTGTCTGATTAATGTGGCACACTGAATATTAGACAATAATTTCAATGTTCATTTCCATTTCACCACCATTGTCTGTTAATCTGTATATTATACATATAAGACAACATCTTTACAATGGAGGATTGCAAATTTGGGAATAAAAAAACCTCCACAAATTCAACCATTCAACATATTAACAAACTAAAAAAAAATCAACACTATACATATATCACTAAATTATACTATTAACTTCAACTTGAATGACGCTTCATGAAATATTGCAACTCTTCCTTGATACTATTAGCTCCACTTGCCTGTATAGTCGTAAATGCTATTAGTGCAATATCAGAGAGAGATGCAGTAGTGAGTTGGCAATCCCAAACAAGGTTATTTTCCCCCAATGAACAAGGATCTGAATCTGTATTTATTTCATAAGGCCATATTTATATCTCAATTTCTTACTCCATCTTTCAAATCAAATGATTTTCAATCTTCATTTATTTTGTGGTTTCACATTTATATCTCTTATTATAACGAAAAGTATTTTTGAACATTCAAAATTACCTCAAACAGCATGGTCAAGAGTTCAACCATTGCAGGTTTTGGATCTGTTTCGTATTGCTCAACCCAAAGCTTCACCGCTTGAGGAATTTGCTTCCCATTACCTTTAATAACCTCTACAGCAAAGTGGCCAAATCAACAATGCCTCTGAATATAAATGGCCAAATCTCGTTCTCCAAATCAACAGTGGGTTTTGACGGAGCCAAAACTAAGAGAAGGAGTTGTTGAATCTAATTCAATATCAGTAGTAGGAGAACGAGATTTGAATGTAGAGGAACGTGTGAGCGTGAAAGAGATGTTGCCTAGGTCTGGCATTTGAACTTGTACTCTTCAAATTTTGAGAAAGAAATAAACACTATCCGTTTCTATGTATGTATCAGAAACAGAGACAGAAAGATTTTTTTCTAGAGAGAGGGAGAGGGAAGATTTCGGCGGGAAATATTATTTCTTGGAAATTTTTGAATGGGTTTTCGAAAAGTCTTTCTGCAAATTTTTTGAAAATTTTCAGAATGGGTTATAATAAATAAAATTTAATTTAAAATAAATAAAAAATAAAATATATTTAACAATTTAAAATGAATTAAGTGTTATAATTTATTTTATAAATATACTTAAATATTATTCATAAATTTATAATTTCGCTCGTAAAATGATAATTTAATGTAAATATAAGCAAATGCTTTTTTTATTCTGTTGAAAAATATATATATATATACTTGTATATACTAATATATACTTGTATATACTTGTATATATACTAATATATATATTTGTATATACTAATATATATTTGTATATACTTGTATATATACTAATATATATACTTATATATACTAATATATATACGTGTATATACTAATATATATACTTGTATATATTTGTATATATACTAATATATACTTATATATATACTTGTATATACTTATATATACTAATATATATACTAATATATACTTGTATATGCTTATATATACTAATATATACTTATATATACTTATATATGTACTAATATATACTTCTATAAATACTTGTATATACTTGTATATACTAATATATATACTTGTATATATAATAATATATACTAATATATACTTGTATATACTAATATATATGCTTGTATATACTAATATATACTTGTATATATACTAATATATACTTATATATATACTTGTATATACTAATATATATACTTGTATATACTTGTATATACTAATATATACTTGTATATACTAATATATATACTAATATATACTTATATATACTAATATATATACTTGTATATACTAATATATACTTGTATATACTTGTATATACTAATATATGCTTATATATATACTTATATATACTAATATATACTTGTATATATTTGTATATACTAATATATACTTGTATATACTTGTATAAATACTAACATATACTTGTATATACTAATCTATACTTATATATACTTGTATATACTTGTCTACTAATATATTGTATATTAATATATATACTTGTATATACTAATCTATATACTAATATATACTTGTATATATACTAATATATACTTGTATATACTAATATATACTTGTATATACTAATATATAAACTTGTATATACTTGTATATATACTAATATATACTTGTATATACTAATATATATACTTGTATATACTAATATATACTTGTATATACTAATATATACTTATATATACTTGTATATATACTAATATATACTTATATATATACTTGTATATACTTGTATATACTAATCTATATACTTGTATATACTAATATATATACTAATATATACTTGTATATACTAATATATATACTTGAATATACTAATATATATACTAATATATACTTGTATATACTAGTATATATACTTGTATATACTTGTATAAATACTAATATATACTTGTATATACTAATCTATACTTATATATACTTGTATATACTTGTATACTAATATATTGTATATTAATATATATACTTGTATATACTAATCTATATACTAATATATACTTGTATATACTAATATATATTTGTATATACTAATATATATACTTGTACATACTTGTATATATGATAATATATACTTGTATATAATAATATATACTTGTATATACTAATATATATACTTGTATATACTAATATATACTTATATATATACTTGTATATACTAATATATATACTAATATATACTGGTATATACTAATATATATACTTGTATATACTTGTATATACTAATATATACTTATATATACTTGTATATATACTAATATATACTTATATATATACTTGTATATACTAATATATATACTAATATATACTTGTATATACTAATATATATACTTGAATATATTAATATATATACTAATATATACTTGTATATACTAATATATATACTTGCATATACTAATATATACTTATATATACTTGTATATGCTTGTATATATACTAATATATATACTTGTATATACTAATATATACTTATATATAGTTGTATATATACTAATATATGCTTATATATATACTTATATATACTAATAAATATACTTGCATATACTAATATATACTTGTTTATACTTGTATAAATACTAATATATACTTGTATATACTAATATATATACTTGTATATACTTGTATATATACTAATATATACTTGCATAGACTAATATATACTTGTATATACAAATATATATACTTGTATATATACTAATATACATACCTGTATATACTTGTATATACTAATATATACTTATATATACTAGTATATATACTAATATATGCTTATATATATACTTGTATACACTAATATATACTTGTATATACTAATATATATACTAATATATACTAGTATATACTAATACATATACTTGTATACTAATATATATACTTCTATATACTAATATATACTTGTATATACTTGTATATACACTAATATATACTTGTATATACTTGTATATATACTAATATACATACCTGTATATACTTGTATATACTAATATATACTTATATATACTTGTATATATACTAATATATGCTTATATGTATACTTGTATACACTAATATATACTTGTATATACTAATATATATACTAATATATACTTGTATATACTAATATATAATTGTATATACTAATATATATACTTATATATATACTTGTATATACTTGTATATACACTAATATATACATGTATATACTAATATATATACTTATATATATACTTGTATATACTAATATATACTAATATATATACTTGTATATACTTGTATATACTAATATATATTCTTATATATACTTGTATATACTAATATATGCTTGTATATACTTGTATATACTAATATATATACTTGTATATACTAATATATACTTGTATATACTGATATATGCTTATGTATATACTTATATATACTTGTATATACTTGTATATAATAATATATATACTTATATATACTTGTATATATACTAATATATACTTGTATATACAAATATATATACTTGTATATACTTGTATATATACTAATATATATACTTGTTTATACTAATATATACTTGTATATATACTAATATATGCTTATATATATACTAGTATACACTAATACATACTTGTATATACTTGTATATACTAATATATACTTGTATATACACTAATATATACTTGTATATAATAATATATATACTTATATATATACTTGTATATACTAATTTATACTAATATATATACTTGTATATATTTTTATATACTAATATATATACTTGTATGTATACTAGTATATACTTATATATACTAATGTATATACTTGTATATACTAATATATACTTGTATATATACTAATATATATTTATATATACTAATATGTATACTTGTATATACTTGTATATACTAATATATACTTATATATACTTGTACATATACTAGTATATACTTATATATATACACTTGTATATACTTGTATAAACTAATATATATACTAGTATATACTTGTATATATACTAATAAATACTTGTATATACTAAAATATATACTAATATAATAATATATACTAATATATACTTGTATATACTAAAACATATACTAATATATACTTGTATATACTAAAATATATACTAATATAATAATATATACTAATATATATACTTGTATATACTTGTATATACTAATATATACTTGTATATACTAATATATATGCTTGTATATACTAATATATACTTGTATATATAATAATATATACTTATATATATACTTGTATATACTAATATATATACTTGTATATACTTGTATATACTAATATATACTTGTATATACTAATATATATACTTGTATAAATACTAATATATACTTGTATATACTAATATATACTTATATATACTTGTATATACTTGAATACTAATATTTTGTATATTAATATTTATACTTGTTTATACTAATCTATATACTAATATATACTTGTATATACTAATATATACTTGTATATACTAATATATATACTTGTATATACTTGTATATACTAATATATACTTATATATACTTCTATATATACTAATATATACTTATATATATACTTGTATATACTAAAATATATACTTGTATATACTAATATATACTTATATATACTTGTATATATACTAATATATATACTTGTATATACATGTATATACTAATATATACTTATATATAGTTGTATATATACTAATATATGCTTATATATTTACTTATATATACTAATATATATACTTGCATATACTAATATATACTTGTATATACTAATATATATACTTGTATATACTTGTATATATACTAATATATACTTGTATAGACTAATATATACTTCTATATACAAATATATATACTTGTATATATACTAATATACATACCTGTATATACTTGTATATACTAATATATACTTATATATACTAGTATATATACTAATATATGCTTATATATATACTTGTATACACTAATATATACTTGTATATACTAATATATATACTAATATATACTAGTATATACTAATATATATACTTGTATAGTAATATATATACTTCTATATACTAATATATACTAATATATATACTTGTATATACACTAATATATACTTGTATATACTAATATATATACTTATATATATACTAATATATATACTTGTATATACTTGTATATACTAATATATATTCTTATATATACTTGTATATACTAATATATACTTGTATATACTTGTATATACTAATATATATACTTATATATACAAGTATATACTTGTATATACTAATGTATGCTTATATATATACTTATATATACTTATATATACTTGTATATACTTGTATATAATAATATATATACTTATATATACTTGTATATATACTAATATATATACTTGTATATACTAATATATACTTGTATATAATTGTATATATACTAATATATGCTTATATATATACTTGTATACACTAATATATACTTGTATATACTTGTATATACTAATATATATACTTATATATATACTTGTATATACTAATATATATACTTGTATATACTTGTATATACTAATATATATACTTGTATGTATACTAGTATATACTTATATATACTAATGTATATACTTGTATATACTAATTTATACTTGTATATACTTGTATATATACTAATATATATTTGTATATACTAATATATATACTTTTATATACTTGTATATACTAATATATACTTATATATACTTGTATATATACTAATATATACTTATATCTATACTTGTATATACTTGTATATACTAATTTATATACTTGTATATACTAATATATACTTGTATATACTAATATATATACTAATATATACTTGTATATACTAATATATATACTTGAATATACTAATATATATACTAATATATACTTGTATATACTAATATATATACTTGTATATACTAATATATACTTATATATACTTGTATATACTTGTATATATACTAATATATATACTTGTATATAGTTGTATACTAATATATACTTATATATAGTTGTATATATACTAATATATGCGTATATATATACTTATATATACTAATTTATATACTTGTATATACTAATATATACTTGTAGATACTAATATTTATACTTGTATATACTTGTATAGATACTAATATATACTTGTATAGACTAATATATACTTGTATATACAAATATATATACTTGTATATACTTGTATATATACTAATATATATTTGTATATACTTGTATATACTAATATATACTTATATATACTTGTATATATGCTAATATATGCTTATATGTATACTTGTATACACTAATATATACTTGTATATACTAATATCTATACTAATATATACTTGTATATACTAATATATAATTGTATATACTAATATATAAACTTGCATATACTAATATATACTTGTATATACACTAATATATACTTGTATATACTAATATATATACTTACATATATACTTGTATATACTAATATATATACTTGTATATACTTGTATATACTAATATATATTCTTATATATACTTGTATATACTAATATATGCTTGTATATACTTGTATATACTAATATATACTTGTATATACTAATATATGCTTATGTATATACTTATATATACTTATATATACTTGTATATACTTGTATATAATAATATATATACTTATATATACTTGTATATATACTAATATATACTTGTATATACTAATATATACTTGTATATACAAATATATATACTTGTATATACTTGTATATACTAATATATACTTGTATATACTTGTATATATACTAATATATGCTTATATATATACTTGTATACACTAATATATAGTTGTATATACTAATATATATACTTGTATATACTAATATATACTTGTATATATACTAATATATGCTTATATATATACTAGTATACACTAATATATACTTGTATATACTAATATATATACTTATATATATACTTGTATATACTAATATATACTAATATATATTCTTGTATATACTAATATATATACTTGTATATATTTTTATATACTAATATATATACTTGTATGTATACTAGTATATACTTATATATACTAATGTATATACTTGTATATACTAATATATACTTGTATATACTTGTATATATACTAATATATATTTATATATACTAATATATATACTTGTATATACTTGTATATACTAATATATACTTATATATACTTGTATATATACTAGTATATACTTATATATATACACTTGTATATACTTGTATATACTAATATATATACTAGTATATTCTTGTATATATACTAATATATACTTGTATATACTAAAATATATACTAATATATATTTGTATATACTAATATATATACTTGTATATACATGTATATACTTGTATATATATACTAATATATACTTGTATTCCTACTTATATAATATCATATTATATCTAAATCATTATTTAATACAGACAACGGTTTTTTTAACAAAAAAAAAAACACTTGTCTGATCATATATTACACAACGGTCCCTAAAAATCGTTGTCTGTATGCTTGCTTCAGGCAACGGTTGTTTTAACCGTTGTCTGAAACGCTGAATTATACAACACTTTGAAAAAACCGTTGTCTTAAACATCTTATCAGATAACGGTTTTGTATGACCATAAAAACAGTTGTCTGAACATATATTGCACAACGGTCCCTAAAAAACCGTTGTCTGGTATGACCAAAATGACACATAATGGACAACTGTTAAAAAAAACACCAAAAACAATTGTCTGAAAATTAATCAGACAACGCTTTTTTGGGAAAAATAAAAAACCGTTGTCTGTTTTTTTCAGACAATGGTTTTTTCCTTAACCGTTGTCTGATGACCGTTGTCTGATTCAGTTTTTCTTGTAGTGAGAGGGCAAGGGTATATAAGGAATATCTAAAATAAATAATAATTAAAAATAGCTAAATTTTTTGCTAAATTTTTGCTAACTGGTGAAATTATTTTTTCTGCAGACATATCGGGTCCAGAACCCAAATCCAGTCTCGGGTCCAGAATCCAAATCCAATCTCTGGTTCAGAACTCAAAATCAGTCTCGTGTCCAGAACTCAAATCCAGCCTTAGGTCTAGAACCTAAATCTAGTCTCGGGTCCAAAACCCAAAATCAATCTGCGGGTCCAAAATCCCAAATCCAATTCCCGGGTCCGAAACCCATCCTTATCCAAGATCAGCTCAAAGTCATGTTACTTTTCACTCTTTGAATGAATTCAAGATTGTTCAAGCAGGGGAAAAATGTAGACCCTTAATTTTGGCCCTAAGCGAGTCAGATCCCAAATAAACAAGGCCAAACCAAATTCGATCTGATTTTAAAAGCTTAAACCTAGTTTATAGTTTTGAATTAGGTCAGTCCAATTTTAAATGGCCTAAAGTAAGTCGGTTCAATTTTTTAAGCCATAAACCCAATCCGATTTAATGTTAAAAGACAAAAATATGTTCGATCCAATTTTAAAATGCAAAACCTAGCCAGACCGGACCTAAAATTTAAAGTCATAATAAATTGGCTCAGATAATTAACCATGGAGGCTGATTTTAAAAGCTTAAACCTAGTTTATAGTTTTGAATTAGGTCGGTCCAATTTTAAAAGGCCTAAAGTAAGTCGGTTCAATTTTTTAAGCCATAAACCCAATCCGATTTAATGTTAAAAGACAAAATTAGGTTTGATCCAATTTTAAAATGCAAAACCTAGCCAGACCGGATAATTAACCATGGAGGCTGACCCATGGCAAAGTGGCCTTAGCCAGTTCCTTATAAAGGCATGGCCATGACGAATTGGCCTTAGTATGGTCTTTTAATTTGGGTTATTAAATAGTTTTAGATTTCCTAATTAGTATCGAACATCTAATGACCTTTCATATTAAAGGATTAGGGTTTTTAATTAATCGTCTTTGCCTTTAAATACAACATTAAAAAGAGACACGAATAGCAATAATACATAATAGCAGGCAGCAATAATTAAGATCAAGAATTAACAATAAGCAGACACATAATAGCATGAAAACACAAAAACATACACAGCAATCCAAGAGGCAGGAACCAAAAATTGTCCTCGATTGCATTGAACCTCCAACCAAAACTCAACATTGGCTCAGGCAGTAAGGTAGATTTATTCAATATATAATATTAGTGGAGCCCATAAACGAAGGTGATTTTTCTATGTTTAATTCATTTAAATTCATAATAGTTACTTTTGATTATCATTGCTTTACAATATTCTAAATGTCTAGTAGCAATTTTCATTGTACAAAATAAGGTTATTTTTCACATTATTATTTTAGGCAGTGACTTGTAATCATTTAAATGTCTAGTAGCCATTTTTATTGTTCAAAATAATATTATCTTTCACAATAGCTCAGTAAGACATCCAGTGGTCATCAATTTATAAACATAATCAAAATTTAAGTATTAAACCCTACTTGCATGTTTTAAAACCCAAAACCCTAATTAGTTCATCCAAAACCCTACTTTCATATTTTTAAAACCAAAACCCTAATTGGATTCCCAAAACTCTAAATTTTAGTTTAAAACCCTAATTTTGCTTTAAAATTAAAAGCCTAATTTCAACCTAAAACCCTTGTTTTCCATTCAAAACCCTAATTTCACCCTAAAGCTCTAGTTTTCATCTAAGACCCTAAATTTGTTTTAAAATTGATAAAACCCTGGTTTTCCATCCAAACCCCTAATTTTCACTGGAAAACCATAATCTTATTTCCAAAATCCTAGAAATCCTAATTCATATGAATAAACCCTAATTTTGTATATTTAATATTTTATTTAGGGTTAAAACCTATATTTTATCATTTAATTCATTGTTGTATGTTTATGATGAATGATCTATTTGTTGTTTTATTTATGATGGATGATTTGTTTTATTTTGCATGTGGTGAATGTTTAATGGATTAATTATATTTGGTTAATTATTTAAATTTCAAAGGATGTAAAAGGCATGTTTTCACTTTGTGGGTGCCTTATTTGTTAAGTTCAATGTAATTTAATTTATTTTAAGTTTTAGAATTAATGTAAAGGACCTATTTCCACCAAATGGTGAATGTCCTATTTTATTTAGTTTTGGAAATTGGACATTATTGTAAGGGTGAATTTCTATCTTGTATGGGTGCCCGCTTTTTATTTGTTTATTCAAACCTTCTTTGATTGTAATAGAATGAATATTTATTTATTTTAAATTACATGTACTATGGATGATATTTTAATAAGTTAATAATATTTAGACCTGAAAAAGAGGTCGATTGTAATGAATCAGGCGCTATGGGTTTGTTGGTTCATTCTTACCTTCCCCGCATATACCCAACTTTCCAAACTTAATAAGGGGTTAGGGATTCCTTAGGAATCAATTCATCCACCTCCCAGTTCTTCCAGGTAGCGACTCCATTTTCTTTGGGTATAGCCCATGTTCTCTGAGGCTCTAAGCCTAACAGTTTCAAAGTCACAAGAATCATTCCACATGGAAGTGGTGGCAAAAATCTCCGCTCACACTCTTTAGGGAGTATGATTTGATTCTAGGTATGGATTGGTTATTCAAAAATGGGACTTTGGTAGATTGTCAGCAGAAATGTGTTACCCTAAAAACACGTGATGAGATAGCAGTAGTGGTATCTAATGAGCAGAGATACCTCACTTCCATGTTCATTTTAGCTATATCAGCTAGGAGGATGATTCAAGAGGAGTGTGAGCCTTATTTCTCTCATGTGGTAGATATCAAAGTAGTGGGATCTCAGCTTGATATTATACCTACGGTTGCAGAGTTCCCGGATGAGTTGCCTGGGCTACCACCAGAGGGAGAGGTGGAGTTTGGTATCAATTTGATGCCTAGTAACACTCCCATCTCAATTACCCCTAATCGGATGGCACTTGTAGAATTAAAGGAGTTGAAGTTTAAGTTGCAGGAGTTGCTTGATAAAGGGTTCATCTACCCTAGTACATCACCTTAGGGAGCACCTATTCTATTTGTAAAGAAGAAGGATGGCACTTTGAGGTTATGCATTGACTATATACAGTTGAATAAAGTGACCATCAAGAACAAGTACCCATTACCTTGCATTCATTATTTGTTTGACTAGTTGAAAGAGGCAGAGGTATTCTCTAAGATTGATATGAGATTAGGGTACCATCAGTTGAGAGTTAAAGACATGGATGTACCAAAGATTGCCTTTCAGATGAGGTACGGGCACTTTGAGTTTCTAGTAATGCCTTTTGGGCTGACAAATGCACCGGCTGCATTTATGGATTTTATGAATCGGGTGTTCAGGTCATACTTGGATCAGTTTGTGGTGGTATTTATTGATGACATTTTAGTATACTCTCATAGTAAAGAAGAGCATGATAAATATCTATGGATTGTATTGTAGACTTTGAGAGAGAAATGGTTGTACGCCAAATTATCCAAGTGTGAGTTCTAGTTGGATCAAGTGACTTTTCTAAGACATGCGTTTCAGCAGAGGGGATTAGAGTTGATCCGAGTAAAGTTGAGGCAATCTTAAAGTGGGGTCAACCAAAGAATATGATAAAAATTAGAAGTTCTCTAGGATTGGCTGGTTATTATCATTAGTTTGTGAAAGAATTTTCCATGATAGCTTCGCCACTTACCAGATTACTTTGAAAGGATGTGAAGTTTGTATGGATAGATAGATGTTAGGAAAGCTTTAAGTAATTGAGAGATATGTTGACTCAAGCTCTTATTATTACCCTACCTATAGAAAGCAAACCATATGAAATAAATAATGATGCATCACATCATGGTTTGGGTTGCGTTCTGATGCAGGAGGATACAGTCATTAGTTATGACTCCAGACAGCTGAAACCTCAAAAGTTAAATTTTTTGACTCATGATTTGGAGTTGGCAGCCATTGTTTTTGCATTAAAGATTTGGCAACACCACTTATATGGAGAGAAGAGTTTCATCTACACATATCATAAGAGTTTGAAATATTTGGGTGTCCAAAAAGAGTTAAATCTTCACCAGAGATGGTGGTTGGAGTTGATTAAGAATTATGACTATGTGATTGATTATCATCCTGGCAAGGCTAATGTTGTTGCAGATGCCTTGAGTTGAAAGTCTATGGCAAGGTTGACTACCTATGCTCTCGTGTTACTTGTTGAGTTGAGAGCTTTGCATGTCATATTTGATATTTGTGATGATGGTGCTCTTATGACCCAGTTGTAGGTAAGGCCATTACTACTTGATTAGATTAAAGGAGCATAGAAGACAAATTTGAAACTCCATAAGATTATGGAAGACTATAAAAAGGGGGAGTGCAAAGATTTTTATGTGAGAGATGATGACAACTTGTGGTATAGAAACAAATTGTGTCTTCTTAAAGATGTAGACTTAAATAAAAGGATTTTGGAGGAAGCCCATCAATCTTCATATGTTATGCACCCTTAAATTACCAAGATGTATCAAGATTTAAAGTAGCATTATTGGTGGTTTGGTATGAAGAGGGACATAGCAGAGTTTGCGTTGAGATGTCTCACATGTTAGAGGGAGATGACTGAACACCAGGTACCTCCAGGGTTGTTATACCCTTTAGCAGTGCCTGAGTGGAAGTGGGAGCAGGTGACTATGGATTTTGTGTCAGGTCTTCCTTTGACCCAGAAGAAACATGATGCAATATGGGTGATTGTGAATAGGATGATGAACTCATCTCACTTTCTTCTAGGTAGGATGGACTACCCTTTTGATAGGCTAGCTGAGCTGTATATCAGTGAGATTGTGAGATTCCATGGAGTCCCAATTTCATTAGTTTCAGACTGAAGTCCTAGGTTCACATCTACATTTTGGAGGAGTTTGTAGGATACACTGGGTATTCAATTACACTTTAATACTGCTTTCCATCCCCAAACAAATGGACAGTATGAGAAGGTGATACAAATCCTGGAGCAAATTATGAGAAGCTATATCATTGAGTTTATAGGGAGCTGGGATAGACATTTCCCACTGATAGAATTTACCTACAATAAAAGTTTCTAGTCCATCATTGGGATAGCACCGCTTGAGGCTTTGTATGGCAGAAGATGCAGAAAATCTTTATGTTGGGATGAGATTGGAGAATATAAATTGGTAGGTCCCAATTTGATCAAAGAAAAAGAAGAGAAAGTGAAGGTGATTCAGGATTGTTTGAAAGCAACTTTAGACCGAAAGAAATCCTACCCAAACTTAAAGAGAAAAGATATAGAGTTTAATGTGGGAGACATGGTATTCCTGGAGGTGTCTCTAGGAAAGAGGATTATAAGATTTGGTCAAAAAGGAAAATTGAGTCCTCGATTCATTGGCCCATATGAGATTTTAGAGAGAGTTGGACCAGTGGCTTATATATTGGCTATGCCACCTCAGTTATATTAGATACATAATACCTTACATGTTGTGAGCGGAGATTTTAGTCCCCACTCCCATGTGAAATGGTTCTTATAACTTTGGCACTGTTAAGCTCAGAGCCTTAGATAACGCAGGCCTAAACCCAGAGAAAATGGAGTCACCACACGGATAGGTCGAGAAAAAGAAAGGGATGGATGACTCGATTCCTAAGGAATTCCAAAACCCTTAATAGGTTCAGAAAGTTAGGTATGTATGGAGAAGGTAAGAATGACCCAGCACCCCCATAATGCTCAGTTCATTGGAACCGGCCTCCTTTTCAAGTCTGAACATTATTAAATTCTTAAATATTATGATATCATCCATACTACATAGGAATATTAAAATAAATAATTTATATTAACGTTAAGACAAGTCCAAACAAAATAGGCACCCATCCAAGGATGGAAACATGCTTTTTACAAATGTCCAATATTCAAAAGAAAACAAAGTAAAAAAAAATGGGACACCTACCATAGGTGGAAACATGTCCCTTATAATAGTTCCAAAATTCTTAAAAGACAAATTAAATTACATAACAAGAATTAAGGCACCCACAGAGTGGAAACTTTCCTTTTACAATTTTAGAATCCCAATAAACGATTAACCAAATAAATTAACCATTCATGCATTATAATTAAAACAAAACATCCATCATAAACAAAATAAAATAAATCCATCAAGACATTTACATTATTAAATCTAAGGGTTTAAAACATTAAATATACAAAAATTGACATTTACATATTAAATTTTAGGTTTATCAAGTTAACAATGTGGTTTTAGGGTCTTAATTTGGAGAGTAGGGATTTGTTTTGAAAACTAGTGTTTTAGGGCTTTGGATATGAAAATTAGGGTTTTAGGGCATTGGATATGAATTAGGGTTTTAATTTTAAAATTGTGGATGCTAAAACTTAGGAAATTAGGGTTTAGGTGGTTAAGGCTTAATTGTTACAGATTAGAGTTTTTGGAAGTTGGTTTTACAAATTAGGGTTTAAAAAATAATTTTTGATTTCTAGGATAAAGATTGGGGTTTTGGTTTTAAGAGAAATAGAGTTGGGATTTTGGTATTTTAAAAATTAGGTTACTATATTAGATTTTGGGTTAAGATCTAGAAATTAGGCTACTGAATTTAGGGTTTTTAGGTTTACTTGATTAAGGTTCTGATATTTTACTGGACTAGAGTTTTGATATTTTGGAATTAGGGTTAGGGTTTTTGGTATTCTGGAATAAGGGTTTTAGGCTTACTTGATTAGGGTTTTCATATTTACGAACTAGGGTTAGGGTTTTGGTATTCTGGAAAATAGGTTTAGGCTTAATGGATTAGGGTTTTGATATTTTGGAATTAGGGTTTTATAAATTAAGTTTTAAGGATTTGATGTGTATTGTGATTACATGAACAATGAACTCAAAATATAGTATTTAAATCAAATAATCAAAACATTTAGGGTACGAGGTTTAAGTTAACTACTAGACCTAACAACTTCCCAATCCTTAGAACCTTAATGATGTTTATAGAAGGGAATGCATGTACTGGATAAACAAATTGTAACTCAAGGATGAAAATATTGTGTATTCAAACAAATTAAAGAATTTAGCCAAACCTCAGTTTGTTGGTACCACCAAAGTCGATTCTGGCTGAACAAAGATAAAGACAGTGTTACTGCCTTTAATGTGTTGATGGTTTGTGTTGTATTAATCCTTGCAAAATGCTTTGTTTGCTGCTTAATGATTATTAATTGATGCCCTTTATTAGAATTCAATATTGTTATTTATAGGCAAACAATAACTCAAAAACCCTAAACCTAATTTGTCTAATCTGTGTTATAAATGAATTCTAGGCTAATTAGGAAACCAAATGGCCAGCCAAAACTTAAAATAAATTAGGGTAATGTCGATTTGGCATGTCAAAATCAACATGGAGCCAACCCATGTCAATTTGGACCCTCCAAGTCGACATGAGCCTTGGCTCATGTCGTTCTAGACCCTTCTCGACTCAAACCAGTCTAATATTTTATTTTCTTGACCAGATAGTTTTAATTTAGGCCGAACAAATTTAATTTGGGACTCTATAATTTGAACCAATTGAATTTATGTGTTTTGAAACCATACCAATTTATTTAAAAAATGTAAACTAGGTTTAAATCTTTTAAAGTTGGATGAGTTTACTTTGGCATTCTTTAATTAAGATCATATCAACTAAGGGCCAAAATTAAGGGTCTACATTTTGCCCTTTGCTTAAACAATCTTGAATTGATTCAAAGAGTGAAAAGCAATGTGAATTTTGAATTAATTTTGGCAAAAATTGATTCTAGACCTGGAATGGTTCGGGTTCTGGACCTGAATTGAGTTTTGGACTCAAGAATGATTTAGGTTCTATACCCTAGATGGCTTGGGTTCTGGACTTGGATTGAGTTCTAAACTCAAAAAATATTTGGGTTCTAGACCCGAATTGATTTCTGGACTAAAATAATATTTAGGTTTTAGACCCAGATTGAGTTCTAGACCAAAGGTGGTTTGGGTTCTAGACCCGAATTGAGTTTTGGACTCAAAAAATGTTTGGATTCTAGACCAGAGTTGGTTTTCTTCAAGAAAAAATAGATTAGCTTCAGCTCTTCTAGCTTGGTTAACCTTTTGTCACTCACAAGAACAATTTTCTTCTAGCCTCTAGTTTCATTCTTTAATGAATTCTGCTGACATTTTGTCATCTGTAAATTATGGCTTTCTTTTAGCCATTTGGTCCATTCTTTAATGTATCGTGCTAACCTTTTATCAACTAAGAGTTCTGTCTTCCTTCTAATCAGTTGTTCCATTCTTTAATGGATTATGGGTCTTTACCCTTCAAAAATAGATCTTTATCCTTTAGAGATTGGGTCTTTACTCTTAAAAAATGGATCTTTATCCTTTGGAGATTGGGTCTTTTACCCTTTAAACATGGATCTTTATCCTTCAAACATGGATCTTTATCATTTAGAGATTGGGTCTTTATCCTTTGGTGATTGGGCCTCTACCCTTCAAAAATGGATCTTTATCCTTGGACATTTGTCATGCATTGACTTCATCTTTGATCTTCTATTCTTCGACCTTTGTCCTGATCTTTTGTTATTTGCTCGGACCTATATCCTCTATTTTTTTACTAGCCCTTATATCCTCTATTTTTTTTCTAGACCTTATATCCTCTCTTTGCCCCCCTGCGTGGTAAAATAGTGAAAGTGAGCCTGAAAATATTTTGTACACGCATAAACTCAAAAATTGAAAAGAGGAAGTATTGCCTCCTATGTAGGCTCAAACCAATGATTTAGTTCCCATTAGGGCTTTGATTGATGTTTATGTTTTGTCTGGTTCCTTATACAAGCATGCATCTTCATTTCTACATAGTGATTAGATCTTTCTTAAGCAATAAGCCTTCCATTCCTCCCTAATTCCATATCTACTTCATGTTTTCTTATTGCGTTTGTTGTTTACTTTGACAAACAATTGGCAATACATGATAAAAATATAGTGTGATATGCTCATATGTACATGATATACATAGGTGACACTTACGGCAGTTCTACTGACTCATAAACCAAGGTGGTCAATTGAAGCACTCTCATTGGTTCCTTCTAGATGCTTGTTTAGAATAATAGAAGATTTCATAGTGATGGCTTTATCTTCCATATGTACAAAGCATGAGTAGTGGAGGCCCCAACAGGGTAGTTAGAAGTATAAGAGATGTCATTTCAACCCATGATTCAAAACATTGGTCGGTAACTTCTTCATGACTTTGCAAAAAATACAACACACTTTCCCAAGCTTAAAGACTTATTTAACAAAAAATACCCTTTTTAAAAGAAAAAAAATTACATTTCGGCTTTGTCAGATTGGTGTCATTATACCTCAAGACTCAATTTTCCCAAATTAACATATCTATAATTTGACAACCCTAGTTATCATACTAAACTTGAGAATTATTCCATTGGAGCAAGATGAAATTGATGCTCTCTTCAAAGATGAAATTGATGAAGAGGAAGAAGCTCCTTCGGTTGTAGGCCTCTTCTTCTTGTGATGTGAAACAATCTTTGTTCTTGGCATCTTGAGAAATCTGAAAAATTTAACACCAAAACTTGATTAAATCAAACTTTTATGAGCAAAGAAGAAGTTTTAATTGATTATTTCTAGATTTGGTGAAGAAATTTGAGGTTTAATGGAAGATTTGGAGCTTGGAATCACAAAGAATGGAGATTGCGAGAGAGAGAATGAGAGAGCGAGAGAGATGAATAAACAGGAAACTATGGACTGAATGAGGAAAAAGGTGAAAGAATCGTGCTTTTTTAAAGTGAAAAAGTGTGAGACACGGCCAAGTTAGGTTGAACACGGCCGTGTCTTGTGTGTGTTAAGGGAAGAGACACGGCCAAGTCTAGGTGACACGGCCGTGTCTTGTGTGTGTTAAGGGACACGGCCAGTGACTTGGCCATGTCCCATGGGCGTGTCTGCTACTGGAAGAAGAGGTGCAAAATAAAAAACAAAGAGCAATTGGTGAAGTCTTGGCCGTGTCCCATGTGACACGGCCAAGTCCTTTGGCCGTGTCACTTACTGTGATAAAGTGCAAAAATAAAAACTTTGTGTTTTTGTTGAGGCTTGGCCATGTCCCATGTGACAAGGCCAAGGGACACGGCCAAGTCCTTTGGCCGTGTCTCCTTCTGCCTTTTTCAAATTTTTTTTATTATCACCAATTATCAAAGAAATTGCAAACCTCTTCTCCGATCAACCTGAAACACATTAGAAAGATAAAAACCGATCAAAGCACCCATTCCATTTATTTAGACTAAACATAAAATCAAAACTTGCTAAATTTAAAATTACAACTATGAAAAATAAATGCAAACCGATGGGTTGCCTCCCATTTAGCACTTCTTTAATGTCATACAGCTGGACATCATGCAAGACTTATGGATCATGGATCAAAGTGCTGTCAATGATCCTCACTTCTTGAAATCCTTCATTGTATAGTTTAACTCTATGTCTATTTGCTTTAAAAAATTTATTGGTTCTAGAGTTAAGCAATTCAATGGCACTAGAAGGACATACCTTAGTTACCTCGAAAGGACCACTCCATCGAGATTTGAGTTTACCTTAAAACAGACTGAGTCGAGAATTAAAAAGTAAAACTTTCATACCTGGACTCAATGTCTGTCGCACTATAAATCTGTCATGAATTGCCTTAGTGTGATCCTTGTAAACTCTCGAGCTCTCATATGCCTTTGGGTTAAAGCACCTTTGGGTCTCTCTCACTGATTTAGCCCCCTCTTCTAAAGTCAGTGTCAGCTCCAATTTATCTGGGGAGTCTGTCTGCAACACAACATCTGAAACAACTGCTTCAACACTATTAATTAAAGAACATTCCTCATATAAAGCAGTTGTAGGAGTAGGAGAAGTGTTAAAAATAGAAAATTCAACAGTTTGCCCTAAGACAGTCATTGACAACTTACCATTTTTAACATCTATTAAGGTGTTGGTAGTAGCCATGAAAGGCCTACCCAGTAATATAGTGTGTGCTGATGGTGCAGGATTACCTCCTTCCATGTCAAGAACAATAAAATCCACAGGTACTATCAACCCTCCAACCTTAACTAACACATCTTCTATAACCCCTTTCGAGAATCTAAAAGATCTATCAGCTAATTGCAACATCATTTTGGTTGGTTTGAGTTCCCCTAGTTCTAATTCTTTATACACAGAATAAGGCATCAAATTCACACTAGCTCCTAGATCACACATGCCATCAGTCCCCTTTCCATTCCCCATGGTTATTTGAATTATAAAGCTACAAGGATCCTTTAGCTTGGGAGGTAGTTTATGCTGCAGAACAGCACTAGCTACCTCTGAAACTATCACCTTTTCATTCTGCTCATACCTCTTTTTCTTGGTGATCAGTTCTTTGAAGAATTTTGCATAAGTCGGCATGTTCTTTATTGCTTCTAGTAAGGGTAAGTTAATACTTACCTTAGATAGCATGTTGAAGATGTTAGAAAATTGCTTATCTGGTTTATCATCCTTCAACCTGCTGGGGAATGGTATAGGTGGCCGGTATGGATTGCTTCCCTTATGTAGATCTGCTGTAGGGGACTTCTCCACTGATCTTTCTCCAGCACCTTTGTTCTTTGGTTCTCCTTCCTTCTTGTTCTCTTGGTCACCTGCACTCACAGAATTATCTTCAACATTATTGTCAATTACCTTACCACTTCTAAGAACAGTCACTGATTGTGCCTGCTCAGGTTGACTTGGGAACTTCCCCTTTTGTTGAATCTGCATCTGTTGTGCAAGTTGCCCTACTTGAGTCTCCACTTTCTTAAAAGATGCTTCTAAGGAATCCAGCCTCTTATTGGTCATCTCTTGATTTTTTGCACTGACTTGGATAAAAGCTTGTAAACTTTCCTCCAAACTCTCTATCTTAGACTGCCCTTGATTTGGGGATTGGCCTTGTTGTTGGTTCTATCTTTGGAGCAAATGGAAAGGCTGCTGAGAATTATTTGTTGCCCATGAAAAATTTGGGTGATTCCTCCAACCAGGGTTATAAGAATTGGAGTAAGGATCGTTCCGGGCCCTTGATTGCTCCATGCCCAAAAGTTCCACAGATTCCACACGCTTCTTGAGTAGATGAAGAAATATTGTTCTTCATGTTCAGCATCTGCACTTGCCTTGTCAACTCAGCTATCTGATTTACCATATCACTATTGGCTTCCAATTGATTCACCCCTTTACTTCTTCCTCTTACACTCTTCTGTTGAGAATTAGCTCCCAACATCTCAAAAATATCATAAGTTTCATTAGCTATCTTTTCTCCCATAACTCTCCCAGCTGCATTATCGACAGTGTTCTTAAATTGCTGGGTGAGACCATCATAGAAAAACTGATTCAGAAGTTGAAGTGGGTAATGATGATGTGGACACTGGATCAATAGCATTTTAAATCTGTCCCAAGCCTCATGAAATGGTTCTCCTTCAAATTGAGAGAATGTAGCAACGGCGCCAAAAACTTGTTGCGCTCGAATTAACTCTACCACAAAGCGTCACTCGCAAGTATACGAGGTAGCTATAGCAAAGGTGATCACCCCAAGGTCGTCTCACAAGGAAGCTAAAGTGGCTAATTGATTATCAGATTATGAATAACAAGTAATAAAGAAAATTTAAATTGTTAACTAATGAAGAAGATTGATTGAAGTTTAAAATGAATAAAAGTAAATTAAGCTGATGTTTTGATTCACTTAATAGAAAGGTCTAGGGTTTGCACTTCTCTACTACTTATATGTATGAACGGTTATTCCTCTTAACTAATTTAATTTCAAAGATTAAATCTCAAACAACTCAATTAATCAAGTCAAGGAAATAAGCTCTTTCAAACCTCTTTCAACTAATCTTGTTATAATTGAAATAATCTTTTTAATAGGTTATATCTCTAATTCACCTAAGTCCCTAATTGAATTGTTCCAGCATTAGACTTCATCTCTCAATCCATCATCTAATACCTAAAACACATAATTGGTGGCCAATCAATTATACATTAACAATATTCCATTCAATCAAAGCTAAAGAAATTATTAGCTAAGAGAATAACCAATTCATACAATCATAGCAGATCCATACAAACCCTAGACTAGATCAAATTCATTCATATTGCTATCAAACATACTCATCTCATTAATATTCAAAGAAATCAATTCAGACATGATAATATCCATAAATACAATTCCAATGAGAATAAAGAGATAAAGTTCAAGAACAAAACCAAATTACAAACTCCTTGAAGCTTCTGAAGAATCTCTTGTTCAAATCTTGCAAGAAGGATGTATCAATGGCTAGAACGATCTAATCTAAGCTAGTTTAATCCAAAGTGTAATCAAAAATCAAAGAAAACAAAGTTAGAAACCCTAACTTCACTCTCAGACGGCTAAAACTGCTCTCAAAATCGCAACAACCCCCAAACCCTAGCTTCTCTTTTCCTTTTATATGAATTCTCTGCTTTTAAAAATCCGTGTACCTTTGGTCCATGAGAGACACGGACAAGTCAGAGGAGACTTGGCCGTGTTGGAGTGCATTGGAGGGACAAAGCCAGTGACTTGGCTGTGTCCCTTGCATGTGTTCACTTCTGCTTGCTTTCCTTCTTTTCTTCTTTGGTTGAGTGACATGGCCAGGTCTTGAATGAGACTTGGCCGTGTTGGAGCTTTTTGGAGGGACACGGCCAGTGACTTGGCCGTGTCCCTTCCCTGTGTCTGCTTCTGTGAGAATTGATCTTCTTTGCCTTGGATGTAAGTGAGACACGGCCAAGTTAGAGTGACTTGGCCGTGTTGGAGCCTTTTTGGAGGGACACGGCCACAAGCTTGGCCCTGTCCCTTGCTTGTGTCCTTCTCTGTGACTTGCTCTTCTTCTTTAACTTGGTATGGGACACGGCCAGTGACTTGGCCGTGTCCTCTACCTGTGTCAGCTACTGTGTCATTTTACCTTCAGTCTTGGTTCCTTGGCTTTTTAACCTAAAACAAAACTTCAAACAAACTTTAAACAAAAAATAAATAAACAATAACCAACAAAACATAAACACCATACTAAAAACTAGATCAAAAACGACATAAAACTGAAATAAACTAAAACTACCAAAATTAACAAAAACACTAAATAAACTGATTTAAACTAAAAAATACCTAAATAAAACAATAATTATTATAATAAATAAGACACAAATCTATAACAAAAACTAATAAAACAGGCATATCAAGCTCAAGCAGCTCTCCACTGTCAATCAAATCTTGGATCTCATGCCTTAATTGAGCACATTTATCTATCTCATGCCCTTGCACTTGATGGAATTGACAAAAGGCTTTGGCATCAAAATTTGATGGCAGGGGCTTATGTAAAGGTCGAGATGCCAATGGTTATAGCAAATCTATCTTTATTAGATTTTCTAACATCTTTGAAAAAGGTTCTCCCAAGTTGGAAAATTTACGCTTCTTTGTTGGTTCAGTTGTTGCATTTATCTCAACACCCCTTCTTTCCCTTTGACTTTTCCCACTGGGGTGGTAGCCACCCTTATTACTCCACTTAAATAGCACATGGTTCAATTGGTCTTATCGAATAGGGATTGACCCCTCATTTCTCATTTGATCTTTATCAGTGGACCTGTTCCTTGTTAACGTGGCCTTTCCCTTCTTCTTTATGTCAATAGGAGATGCCTCATTAGCATTATTGATAATCCGTAGAATTATAATCAACTGGGTCTTTATAATCTTAGCCAATTGATCCTGTAGTTCAGCCATCTTGGCTTCAAAAACTTCATTAACTATTTCCCTAAGTTGGTTTGCATCCGTCTTTCAAATAAAGTACTCAAATCAGAATCACTTATGTAGGTCGAGTTGTTTTAGTCTCTTAAATTGATCTACTCTAGGTCTGTAAGCCAGAAAGGATCAATGACATATGATGTAATGCATGTATGCATAAGTAATATACAAACAAAGATAATTAGGACATTCCTTCCAACCTTATATCTTCCACACACGAATGGCGAGTGTCTTTTCCTAAGTATATGGTCAACAAAATATCAATATGGGATATCTTGTTTTTGAAAAATTTACTCAGACGGTTTAACTAATAGTTATATTCTCAAACTTAGAAATCAGTCTATGATAACTACCATTAATTAGGCTTTAATACATTGGATCAACTAAAAATATGTTTATGCTATATTGGGATTAAAACTAAATTAAAGGGGTTTATCATAAATAGATTTCTCATTTTGGAAAAACAACTAATGATTCTTGCCATAAATAAGCCTATGATGAATATGTCTTGGTATAAATTAGGCTCACAATTAATTTTTAGTATTCCATAATTGACCTAAATAGTTGTAAGCCCATTTAAGAAAAAGGTTTTAGTGACAAAAATCTAAATTTTGGGTCATGGAGTGAAAAAGCAGTTTTGAGGCCCATAAAACAGGTTTGTTTGAAAAATAGTTTGTATTAAAGCCAATTGTAAAAAGATTTGTTTTAAAAATAAATTTTGGGCTTTGAGCTTGGGCTATGAGGTGAAAAAGAATTTTTAACCCATCTTGAAAAAGTTTTTAAAATAATTATTGTCTTTTGGGCTTAAGAGAATAAAATTATTTTGGGCTTAAATTATAATTAGGTCATATTAGAAAAAAAAAAAAACAACCAAATAGGCCATAGTTTAAACCAATATATATCAATCATAGTCGAACAACAATTGTTTTGGTCAAAATCTAAGGAAAGCAACTAGGCTAACTACATCGGCTTTAGTCTTTGGGTTGAAAAGATTACGTTCCCATAGTAAGTATATACCAAAAGATATGAGGCTATGAGTGGTTATACCATGCTCGATCTCCATACCTTGAGTGAAAGTATGATATCCCTTACATAACATAACTCGGGTTACAAGACATCCTAACTCACACACACAATGCAATCTAAATGATGCAATGGATAATATCATAATAAGAAAGAATAAAATAATATAAAGACCAACAAAATCAACTTCTCTTATTCCTAGTGGAGTCTCCACTGTGAGCAGAGATTTTCGCCCAACTCCCATGTGGAATGTGTGAGCGGGGATTTTTGTGACTTCAGCACTGTTAGGCTCAGGGCCTTAGGGATTATAGACCTAAACTAAGAGAAAATGGAGTCGCCACCTCGGAAAGCAAAAAAAAAAGAAAGGGGTGGATGACTCGATTCCTAAGGAATTCCCAACCCCTTAATGGGTTTGGAAAGATAGGTATGCATAAGGAAGGTGAGAATGACCCAGCACCCCCACAATGTTCTGTTCATTGGAACTGGCCTCTTTTTCAGGTCTAAATTTTATAAAATTTTTAAATATTATGTTATTATCCATACTACATGCGATTCAAAATAAGTAAATAATTTATTACATAATCAAAACAAGTTAAAACAAAATAATAAACGAGTACCCATACAAGATGGAAACATGCCCTTACAACCAAAAGGTAGAAATGTATTCTTTTACATTAATCCAAAATTTTAAACGATAAACTAAATTACATAATAAAAATCAAGGCACCCACAAAGTGAAAACATGCCTTTTACAATTTTAGAATCCTAAGGAATAACTCATCAAGCAAATTAAATCATCCATCATAAAACCATGTGGTAAATTAAATAAGTAATTAAAATAAAGTTTAAATCATTAAAGAAATAAAATTAGGATTTTTGATTTTAAAGGTAAAAATCTTGATTTTACAGTTTAGGGATTAGAGTTTTAAAGCTACTGGATAAAATTTGTTTTGGTTACTGGATTTAGGAAATTTAGAGAATGGGGTCACTGGATTGATGTTTTGAGCTTTAGGGTTTAAATTAAGGTTTTATCATTTAGGGTTTAGGGTTTTTGAGGTTACTAGGATTATGAAATTTAAGGTTTAAGAAATTTTAAGGTTTCTATGAAACTAAGGTTTAGGAATTAAGTTTTTGGAATTATGGTTCGGGTCTAGGTTTGGGAATTAAGCCACTGGAATTAGGGTTTTAGGTTTTCTGGAATCAAAGGATTTTGATATTTTATAATTAGATTAGGGTTTTGGTGTTTTGAATTTGGAAAACAAATTTTATAAATTAAGGTTTGGAATTTAGAAAATAGTTTAGCATTTTGGAAAAGTAAGAAAACAATTAGGGTTTTGGGAATTAATAAAACAACTTAAGGTTTTGGAAAATTACGAAAATAATTAGGGTTTTGAGAATTAATAAAATAGTTTAGGATTTTTGAAATTACAAAACAGATTAGGGTTTTTAGCAACTGGGCAATTAGATTAGGGTATGGGAAATAGATTAGGGTTTTGACAATTAATTTAAACCTTAAGCTACTGGATAAATTTTGCATATGTTTAAGCAACTGCCTATACTGATTAATTCTGCCCGAGCAAAGATTAAAGGAAATGGTTACTGGCTTTTGTATGTTATTATTATTTATTGATGAATGTTGTTTATTGATTATAACCTGCTGATTGATTGCTCTTATTGATCGTTGTTGCTTAATGTTGCCTCCTATTATTAGTATTAATTATTAGTATTTATAAGCAAAGTAAGGCTTAACCCTAAACCTAATCGGCCTAATCCAAGACTTTAAAGGATTCTAACATGATTAGGAAACTAAATTGTTGGCCAACATTGCTTCAAAATTAAGGTTTATGTCGATTCAGTGTGCCAAATCAACATGGGGCCAAGGCCATGTCGATTTGGTGTGGCCTTTGGCTCATGTCAATTTAGGCAACCAAATCGGCTCATGTCGACTTGGGCCCTACAGGTCGACATGAGCTATTGCTCAGGTTGCCTGGTACCATCCTGACTCAAAACCTGTTTAAATAACTTAAATATTTGAGCCGAATAATTTAATTTGGGCCAAACAAATTAAGCTTGGACATTGAAAATATGAAACAATTGAATATATGCCCTTTAAAAACGGACTGGCCTATTTAAAAGTTATAAATTAGGTTTAAATCATTTAAAGTCGGTTCGAATTTGTTTTGGCCTTCTTTAATTAGGACCGTACCAACTTAGAGCCAAAATTAAGGGGTCTACAGTTTGCCCACTTCTTGAACGATCCTGAATTGATTCAGAGAGTGAAAAGCAACATGACTTTTGAATTAATTTTTGCAAAAATGAATTGGGCTCTTGACATGATGCTGGATTTTGGGTTCTCTTCCCAATATTGGATTTGGGCTCTGGCCCCTAGTTGATTTGGGTGCTTAGACCCAAAATTGGATTGGTTGGGTTCTAGACCCGAGAAAGATTTAGGTTCTGGATCCGAGTTGATTTGAATTTTGGACCCAAATCGAGTTTTGGACTCGAAAAGTGTTTGGGTTCTAGAGAGTGGTTTGGGTTCTGGACACAGATTGAGTTCTAAACTTGAAAAGTATTTTGGTTTTGGACCCAGAGTGGCTTGGATTTTGGACCTGGATTAAGTTCTAGACTAGAAAAATATTTAGGTTTTGGACCCAAGGTGGTTTGGGTTCTGGACCCGGATTGAGTTTTGGACTCAAAAAGTATTTAGGTTCTGGGCCCGGATTAGTTTTGGACTATAAAAATTATTTGGGTTCTGGACCCGAGGTGGTTTGGATTCTGGACCCGGATTGAGTTTAGGACTAGAAAAGTATTTGGGTTCTAGACCCAAGGTGGTTTGGGTTCTGGACCCGAGGCACTTGCAAAAATTAATTATAGTTAGTAAAGCATTTTACAAAAATATTAGGCTATTTTTTACTGTTCCTATGTACTCTTGTCCCCTGCATGAAAAAAATATTTGTAAGTACAAAAAATATTTTTAGACTCAAAATATATATATGTTAAAACACACAATAAATATCTATTTACTATGTGTTTATGCATTGTGAATTATTGAACATAGAAAGAAAGCCAATTTTGACTGAATTATTTAAATTGTAATGCAAAGAAAACTTTATTGAATACTGTTATCATGTGTATTATTTGTGTTAAAGGACAATCCTGACTTTATTTGTTCTTTTCTTTTCTTTTACTTTATACTTTTTTTGTCATTTACCTTTAGCTTTTCTTATATAAGCAGGCGTATCCTTTGCCATTTTTAATAAGAACATCTTCATTGTAAACATTTGCTTATAATTTTTTTGAAAGTTTCGTCACTTACCATGGCGATCCATTCAACATTCCTCAATATATGGGACACGAACAAATAATGAATTGATTACTTGCCACCGAGACAACGAGTTTGAGCAAATTTCATTGTCACCCGGGATGCATCTCCACCGGAGTTCCAAGATAAAAACACCAGTGAGTGTCATTTTGCTGTTATTTAATTACTTATTCACAAATTTTGTTAGTATAATTTCGTGCATGAAAATTTATGTAGATTATACAAAAATAAGTATGAAAATTAATATACAAAAATATGTATGAGAAATTTATGTAGTAAAATTTATAGAAATTATTTCACAAAAATATGTATAGCAAAATTTACAAAGATATGCATTAAACTTTTGATGTATTAACATTTATAGAAATTATTATATGAAAATATGTATAAGAAATTATGTAGTAAAATTTATAGAAATTATTGTATAAAAATGCATAGTAAAATTAATGTAGGGACATTTATAAAAATTATTATATAAAAATATGCGTGGAATTTATATGTGTACTTACCTTGACTTACCTATATTTAGACAGCATGATGGTTGTGATATTAAAGTAGGAGAAAATATTCACAAAGCCGCAAATGGTATGATCGGGCCCTACCTGTAGTGAAAAGAATGGTCTGAGAAAGCGACTTTGAAGACTTAATTTTGCAATTACCAGCCCAGGGTTATCAAATTGATCGGAGTGTGATCCAGGCGCTTGCAGAGTGATGGCTAGACACAACCCATACTTTCCATTTGCCCATTGGAGAGATGACAATAGGTCTGGTCGACTTTGTTGCTATAAATGGTCTCCGATGTGATGGAGACCCTATCCCTTTGACCAATAATATCTTAAAGGAAGAAGAAATTCGGCAATTGATCGGTGTCAGGCCCTGTTATAGAGGGTCGTAAAAAATAAAATATGAACCCATCCAAGAGTACTGGGTAAAGTATACTCGGCCCATACAGGACGAGAGGAAAAAACAATACACCCGGGGGTTCCTATTATGTTTATTGGGGGCGACCATCTTGGGCAGCACCGAGTCTGCCATTCACTTATTGGTATTGCATGCCCTTTTTGACTTAGACTGTGTTCCTTCTTATGCATTGGGAAAAGTGTGAGAGGGGATTTTTGCCCCCAACCCCAGTGGAATGGTTCTTACGACTTTGGTACTGTTTAGGCTCAGGACCTTAGAGAACACGGGCCTAAGACCGGAGAAAAAATGGAGTAGCCACCCGGATGGGCCAGAAAAAAGAAAGGGATGGATGACTCGATTCCTAAGGAATCCCCAACCACCTAATGGGTTTGGAAAGTTGGGTACGTGTGAGGAATGTGAGAAATGGCCCAGCATCCCCACAACGTCCGGTTCATTGGAACTGGCCTCTTTTGCAGGTCTTAATATTATAAAATTCTTAAGTATAACAATATTATCCATATTACATGTAACAATTAAAATAAAGCATCATTATATTAAAATCAAAATAATGTCCAAACAAAACAAATAAATGGACACCTATCCGAGGATGGAAACATGTTCTTACATCGTCCATGTCTAAAACTAAATAGGACACTCACTGAAAGGTGGAAACGTGTCCTTTACATTGGTCCAAAATATAAAAGCAATTTAAATTACATGATGCTTGATATATGAGGTACCCAAAATATGGAAACATACCTCTTACAATGTTTTGAAATAAAAAAATCAATAACAGTAAACATCCATTCATCATAAATAAATCATTCATCAAAGACATCAAACATTAATCAAAATATATAATAAATATTCATCCAATTTGAATAAAATAGTAAGCATTTAACTTTAGGGGTTCATGCATCAATTAGGGTTTCTTGGGTTTTATGTTTAACAGTTAGGATTTTGCATATACTAGTTTAATTAATCGAGAAACATTTTAAAGAAATAACATGGCTACTGGATGTTTGAATATAAAGATTAGATTTGAAATAAATTACGGTTTGAATCTAAACAATGGATGTTTTGGATTTAGGGTTTCGAAAGTTGTATGAAAATAATATTAAAATTTATAGTTTAAATAAATAAGATTGAGAATCATGAAAATTGGTTTTTTAGATTAGGTATTTAAAA
Source organism: Garcia nutans (assembly GCA_947685225.1). NCBI lineage: Eukaryota > Viridiplantae > Streptophyta > Magnoliopsida > Malpighiales > Euphorbiaceae > Garcia > Garcia nutans. The sequence goes on along the minus strand of CANTUV010000003.1, from coordinate 3,407,075 downwards.
AAATAAGCTACTGTGATTTTAGAAAAATAGATTTGGTTAGGGTTTTAAGAAAATAGATTATTGTGGTTTCAGAAGAATGTAATTTAGGGTTGTAGATTTTAAAATATGTGTTACGGGTATTAAGGCATTAGGATTTTAAAAGAAATAGTTTTAGGGTTCAAATAGAGTTTGGATGGTAAGTAGAATAATTGATCAAATTATATGATGAAGCAATTAATCCAACTTGATGAAGCTACTATAAACATAAACAAAGAAATAGAGATTCAAACCTCCGTTGTTGGTTCCACCATAATCTTTGAATTCTGTTTGAACAATAATAAAGATAGTGTAGGCTGCCTTTGATGGAATGTTTGTTGTTTGCTCACTCTTGATCTTTCAAGCTTGAGATTGGCCGAAAAAATCTAAAAGTCCAAGGTCAAGTAAAAAATCTCGGCTCCTTCATTCTATGTCTATAATGTGGTATTTATAAGAAAAAATCATAAACCTAATCCTAATTGGCTAAAAAAAATAAAAAACTTTTTAGGAAATAAAATTAAAAACCAAGTAATATAGGGTTTTGGCAAAACCGCGTGCGAGCCGAGAGTGTTAAAGTACGCTGGCAAAAAAAATTGATGTAGGCACTTGGCACGGGCCAGCCAGTTCGTCGTAGGATTTTCCTGCTGCGAATTGGCTTGAGCCAATTCGCCGTAGAGCCATTTCGCCGTAGAAAAATCTACGGCGAATTGGCTCAAGCCAATTAGTCTTCGGCAACGAAAATTTTTCATCGCCGATTCTTCCGTCCCCGATTTTTATTTATTTATTTTTATCTTTTTTTACTGTTACCTTTTTTATTTTTATTAAAAAAAATAAATATTATAAGTAATGAATATTAAAATAAATATTATTGAATTAAAATACCATAAAAATTATTTTAGACTATTTTAAAAAATATTGGACTGGACTGGGTCAAAAATTAAGGGTCTACAGTTTGCCCCCCTGCTTGAGCGATCTGAGACTACAGCAAAAGAGAGCGAAAAGCAATGTGATTTTTTACTGGATTTAGAGCCATATTGGACTCCACACCCAAGGTTGATTTGAGCTCTAGACTAAAAAATAATTTGGGTTCTGGACCCAAGGTAAACTTAGGATTTGGGTTCTGGACCCGAGGTAAGTTCTGGACTTAAAAATAATTTGGGTTCTGGACCCAAGGTGAATTTAAGATTTGAGTTCTGGACCTGAGGTGAATTTAAGATTTGGATTCTAGATCTAAGTAAAATCGGAACCTTACGTCTCAGCTCAATATTAACGGTCAAGCAAGCGAGGATCATAGCAAGTACCTCGACGAAGAGCAGCAAGAGGAACATACATCAAGTACGTTCAAATGATGATACGAGAAATAGAAATAATAATGATATAAAAAAGAAAAAAAGTCAAAAGTTGCCATAGATTTTACATTTGTCAATTTCTTTAGAAAGAGTATTGTTCAAATGAAAAAATAATAAAAGTAATAATAAGAGATGTTTCTTTTCCTTTTATAATTCGTCATCACTTTTTGCTATTGTGTTTATTTATTTTATTCATATTTGGTCAAATACTTAAAATAGTGCACATAGAATATTTTTAATATTAATTTTGTTTTATTAAATTGGGGAACAACCAAACATAAAGCCAGCATATACAAAATCACTCTTGTTGCCAACTAGTCCTTTCGAGTTTTCTAATTGGCGATTTTCTCTCATTTAGCCCTAGTTGTTGCCTAGCCCGCCCTTTCGGATTTTCGAAACTAACGGACTGCTCTAACTTTTGCCTAGCCCGCCCTTTTGGGTTTTCAACCTAGCAAGCTCTTTTTATCTTTTTTTATTATTTTTTTATACATAAAACTTTTTCAATCTGTCAATGTTCACTGGCTCACTAAACTCGTTCCCGTCCATGTCTGATAACTTCACTGCACCCTTGTTCATGACTTGTTTCATAACATATGGCCCTTCCCAACTAGGCCTAAATTTTCCTCTTGGATCAGATACATTAGGCTTACATTGTTTCAATACTAAATCCCTGACTCTGAGTTTTCTGATCTTAACCCTTCTATTGTAGGCCAGAGCTATCTTCCTTGCATACAGTTGATGATGATACAGTGCTTTTAACCTTCTCTCCTCTAGTAAAGCTAACTGTGTGTATCTACTTATGACCCACTCCGTCTCAGGCAGTTTAGCTTCCAAGACTACTCTCAATGATTTGATCTCAATTTCAATTGGCAACACTGCTTCCATCCCATAAAAAAAAGAGAACGATGTCATTCCAGTCGGCATTCGCACACTTGTTCTGTATCCCCACAAAGCAAAAGGGAGCATTTCTGACCAATCCCTATATGTCTTGGTCATCTTGGACATAATTTGCTTAATTGTCTTGTTGGTTACTTCTACTGCACCATTGGCCTTTGGTTTATAAGGAGAAGATAGGTGATGATGGATTCAATATTTTGAGAATAAGTCCTTAACTGTAGATTGGAATTGTACCCTATTGTCCGATATCACACTGTGTGGGACCCCATACCTGCAGATAAGATTTTTTTTAATAAATCTAGGCATTTATCTTGTCCCTAATTTGTTGAAAGATTCAGCTTTGACCCATTTTGAAAAATAATCTACTACTACTATAATGAATCGGTGACCGTTTGAGGCTGTCAGATGTATCTCTCCTATAATGTCAATCCCCCAAGTGGCAAAAGGCCAGGGTGAAGACATAGAATGCAATTCTTCATGAGGCATGTGATTCAAATTACCATACATCTAACATTGTTGGCACTTCTTTACAAACTCAATACAATCTCTCTCCATGGTCAACTAGTAGTAACCATGCCGAATTATCTTTTTAACTAGGGCTAAACCACTCGTGTGGACCGCAACTTTCCATGTGTATTTCTGACATGATATGCTCCACTTCAGGTTTCTTCAAGCCTCGCAAGTGCACCCCATCAGGCCATCTTTGATATAACTCTCCATTGAAGGTGATGTATTGTAAGGACCACCGCCTTATGGCTCTTCTTTCTTTCTTTGTTGCCCCCAACGGGTATTCCTTTTTCTCCAAAAACCATCTTATAGCATCATACCACGCATCATGGTTTGTATCAATTCCATGATTGTCTCATATTCATAGCAAGGAGTTGATGAAATGGTCAAAATCAGAGGCTTAAGGAATAAGTTGATAGGATTTTTCCATACCGAAGCCAATGTGGCTAGGGCATCGGCCATCTAGTTTTCTTCTCTTGGTAGGTGTATAAACTTGCACTCCTTAAAGTTCTTCTTCATCATGATCAAGTAATGATGGTATGGTTTTAACTTCTCTTCTTTCAACTCCCACTCTCCATTTACTTGGGATACTACTAGCAATGAATCGCCAAAGACTTCCACCTTATCCACCTTCATAATCATTAGGGTTTCCAAACCAAAGATACATGCTTCATATTCCACCATATTATTGGCTGCCCTGAATTTTAACTTCTTGGCTAAAGGGATAAGTTCCCCTTCAGGCGATTCTATTATGACTCCCAAACCTGCTCCTTTCCTATTCACTGCCCCGTCAAAATATATTTTCCATCCTTGTGCTTCAATGGCCTCTAAATGTTCATCTGGAAATTCCACGACTACTTCTTCGTGATCTGGTAATGGTTGTTGGGTTAGGAATTCTGCCACTGCTCTTCCTTTGATTATTTTCCTGGCTACATACTCAACCTCAAATTCTTCCAATATTATCAACCATCGCTCATACTTCCCAATCAAAGAGGGTGTCTCCCTTAAGTACTTCATTGGATCCAACCTAGAAATTGCTTGTACACTATAAGATTGAAAATAATGCTGCAACTTCTTAGAAAACCAAACCACAGCTATATAGGTCTTTTCAATGATACTATACTTAATTTCATAAGGTAGGAGCTTTCTACTCAAATAGTAAACTGCATGCTCAATCCCTGACTCATCTTCTTGGGATAGCATAGCTCCTATTGACTCTTCTTCTACTGCTAAGTATAGTAACAAGGGTTTACTAGGTTTAGGTGGTTTCAAAATAGGTGGATTTAGCAGATACTCTTTTATTCTCTTAAAGGCCTTTTGACACTCTTCATTCCATAAGACCAACTGGTTCTTTTTAAGCAATTTGAAGATAGGTTCACAGATTGTGGTATGTTTTGCTATAAACCTTCTAATGTACTGTAATTTACCAATGAATCCCCAAACTTCTCTCTCCATCTTGGGGGCTGGCATATCCCTGATTGCTTTAACTTTTTCGGGGTCAATCTCAATGCCATTTGGACCAATCACATGTCCCAACAATTTTCCTGAGGTAACCCCAAACACACACTTCTTCGGGTTTAATCTTAGCTTATACTTTAATGCTCTATCAAAGAATAATTCTAAGTTTTGGAAGTGTTGTTCCCTTGTATCTGATTTCACCATCATGTCATCAACATATACTTTGACTTCTTTGTGCATCATATCATGAAACAATGTGATGGTCATTCTTTGGTAGGTTGCTCCAACATTCTTTAATCCGAACGGCATCACCCTATAACAAAATATACCCCATGTAGTAATGAAAGCAGTTTTGGCTTTATCCTCTTGGGCCATTAACACTCAGTTGTATCTGAAAAATCCATCTACAAATGAGTGTAGCACGCTAGAGGTTGTACTATCAATGAGAATATCTATATGGGGTAAAGGAAAATCGTCTTTAGGGGAAGCCTTGTTTAAGTCTCTGTAATCCATACAGACCCTAATTCTTCCATCTTTCTTTGGCATGGGTACTATGTTGGCTAGCCAATCTGGATAATCTATCACTTCAAGGAACTTTACTTGTATTTGATTAGTGACCTCTTCTTTAACCAATTCATCCAATTTAGGTCTTAATTGCCTAAGCTTTTGTTTGATAGGTTTCATGTGGGTGTAAGTAGGAATAAGATGTTCGGCTATGTCTCGATCTATTCCAGGCATATACTCATAAGACCAAGAAAATACTTCTTCATACTTTTTAAATATTTTTTCAAATCTCCCTCTCTCATTAGGAGTAAGGTCGGATGCTAAGCTAATATTTTTAGGATTTTTGGTTGTTCCCAAATTTAATGATTGTGTATCAACAGAGTTAATATTAAAGATGCTCGTGTAACCACTGTTTGAATGTATGCAACTATTAAGCAAAATCAGACTTTATTGCATTCATTTTGGAAAAGAAAACATCCTCCTCCTCATACAAAGCAGGCAAATTAAAATCAAAATTAAAGCCATTGTTCTCAAAATCATAAAGCAGAACATCTTCAAAATTCTGTTCAACCAGGGCAGCAATCTCATCTGGAGTCTTCTTAGCTTTCAAGACAACTTCCTTCTCCCCTTCCAGATTAGGCTCCTTGTCGGCTGGCAGGGCGAACTCTTTCTTCACTTGTTCCACTAACTCGGCAACATCAGCAAAAATTTCAAATCCGAGATCAACTTTCCCATGAACATGATTGGCTTGGGCTTTCTTTGGAGTGGTCCCATGTCTAGAGCTTTGACAAATACTTTTTCAAGTGGTGGGAAGCTCATCTTCTCATTCTTCTTTTGATGAACATCTTTTCTAGCTTCTTCATACCCCAACCCTTTCTTGGAAGTTTGAGTCTTAAAATATGGAAGCTTTGTCACACCGGCCTTGCTCTTTCCAAGACTATCTCTGGGAAGGTAGCTCATGTTCTTCATCATGTTCAAGACCTTAGAGTCCACTACTTCATCATCAGAAATTATAGCTACTTGGAAACCATTGAGTGGCCTCTCAATCATCAGAGCATTAACAATCTCATTATCTTCGGCCTTGATGACCACCGTCTCATCTCCGTTAGGGAACTTGATCTTTTGATGAAAGGTGGAAAAAACTCCACCAAGAGGATGAAACCATGGTGGTCCCAAAAGTAGGGCAAAGGTAACAAGTATGTCCAAAACAACAAATTCAATAATAGATTCAATTAGACCAACCTTCACAGCAACTTTGAAAGTTCCTTTGTCATGCCTCTTGGTGTTGTCATAAGCCGAAATGGTTACCTCGGTTGGGCTTAGATCCCTGGTTGACATAGCTAGCTTTGGCAATATTTTAAGTGGACAAACATTTATGGTGGATCCATCATCAGCCATTACACATGGAGTCCTTTTTCCTTTGATTTCCACTTTGATAAAGAGAGGGTGGATGTGATCTCTCCCCTCTTTTGGTAAATCTGTATTTGAGAAAGATACCATTCCCATATTAACTTTGCTCTTCTTTTGAACTTCTTCACACTTCATTACTCCTTCAACTTTTATGAAGTTAATCAGTTCCTCCGGTGTTGTGGAGGTGGAAATTGGCATGCTAGCCAAGGCCTTGGCCATAATTTCATGGTGCTTCTTAGAAGTGGCCATTAAGTCCTAAATGCTGACACTTTCTTAGGTTCTTTTTAACTGCTTAAGCATAGCGTCATCTTCCTCTTCTTTATTTTCCACTTCGACTTCCTTTCCTTTATTAGCTTCTACCTCCTTAGGTGGTGGCCTTGCATAAGGCTTATCAGATCTTATGTTCATTACTTCATCTTCTTCAGGCTCGGACCAGGTCCATTCCTCCTTCTTGGGTTCAAGATCATCATCACTATCGCTTGAATCCCAAAACTCATTCACAACACAGATTGCTACTTCTTTACCCACAATAGCTTGTTCAACTTTGCTAAATACCACTTCTTCTTTAGTTGCTTCTTCATCCACATTTTGAAAAGAAGACATGACAAAACTTTCATGTAAACCTCCTCCAATCATGAAGGTTGCCAGTGGTGGTACTCTATTGAACCTTGGCAATGGATTGACTTTGGTGTTTGGCTTGTTGGGCTCGGGCAGCTTCCCACTATCAATCAAATTCTAGATCTCATGCCTCAACCTCACACATCTGTCCGTGTCGTGCCCTTGCATTTGATGAAATTGACAAAATGCATTATTGTCAAAATTAGGTGGGAGAGGGTGAGGATTTAAGTGTTGTAATAATCCCTTCTTTATAGCTTATTGAGGACCCAAGACAATGGCTTCCCCAATTCTGAAAATTGCCTTCTTCCTCCTTAGCCAGTAGCATTAACATTAACTGCCTTTTGCATGCCTTGGTTGCCAGACTGGTAGTTTCCTTTCTTGTTCCTTCTTGTTGAAAAGTGATTCTTCTCTCTTTCCTACTCTTCAATTTGTAGACCAGCTTGCAAAAGGTCATTAAAATCCCGAATGAGTGTATGAGACATTCTTTCGCGAAGGCTAGGTAACACTCCTGTCACAATCATCCTAATTTGATTGGATTCATCAAGCTTTCTCTTGAGCAAAGCAGCCTTATTCCTCCATCTTTACACATAGTCCACAAAATTCTCATTTGGCCTTTGTCTAATGGATTCAACTTCCATTAAGGTAACTTCCATCTTGACATTGTATACATATTGTTGGATGAAGGCCTTGTATAGTAGATCCCAACTCTTTTGTGTGCCATCATCTAAGGTATTGAACTAATTTTGGATAATAGGATCCAATGAGAGCATGAAGTATCTTAGAGTTTGAGCCTTAGTAGCTCAGGCAGACTGCATAGCAGTGATATATTGCTTCACATAGAGGTGAGGATTTTTGATTCCATCAAACTTTGCAAAGGATGGTATCTTGAACTTGTACGAAACTTCTTCATCTAGCTCAAATAATTTGTCAACTTTGGACATTTCTTCAATTTTAAGCTTCTTCTCAAATTTCTTTTCCAAGTCCGCAATCATCTTTTCAACATCTAAAGTTTCAGTTCTCTCCATAGCTAATCTTTCAACAATCTTCGGCTCTTTCTTTTTGTCTTGAGAATCTTGGAAGTATTGAGCCCAATCGTCATCATCATCAATGATCACCTTATCATCAACAAAAACCACTTTATCAACTTTAGCCTTCCCCTTGTCCTTTGGCTTCTTGGTGCTAGTAGATGCTTCGGCATTATTTTCTAAAATTGCAGCCAATTGGTTCTTCATGGTCTTAGCCAGGGTCTCCTTTAGTTCTTCCATTTTAGCATTGAGGGCGTCGTCCACCATTCTTTGAATTTGCTCAGAATCCATTGCTTTTGGTGAGAAAGTGATTGAGTCGTTGCTAGATTCTTCATCTCTGGCATAGGTCGGATTGTCGTAAGCTTTTGAACTGTCATAATCTAGGGCTGTGAGTCAAAAGGGATTAATGATATGAGATGTAAATGTATGTATGCATGTATGCACAAACAATAAAGAAAGAAAAATAATTAGGACATTCCTTCCAACCTTGTAACTTCCACACACGAATGGCGGGTCTCTTTTCCTAGGTATATGGTTAACAAAATACCAGCATGGGGTATCTTATTTTTGAATATTTTTCTCAGACGTTTCAACCAATAGTTATATTTAAAAATGAAAATCAGTTCATGATAATTCCCATTAATTAGGTTTTAATCCATTCAACCAACTAACATAGCTTTTATGCTATATTGGATTAAAAACTATATTAAGAGGTTTATTATAAATAGATTTCTCACTTGAAAAAGCAACTAATGATTCATGCCAAAAACAAGCCCATAATTAATTATTCTTAGTATAAACTAGGCTCACAATTGATTTTTGGTATTTCCATAATTGACCTAAATAATTTGTAAGCTCTTTGTAAGAAAAGGTTGGATGAAATGCAAAAATAATTTTGTTTGAAAAACCCATTGTAAAAAGATTTTTAGAAAAAAATGAATTTTTGACTTTGTATTTGAGTCATGAGAAAAGAATTTTTGATTTGTTTTTAGAAAAGTTTTATATCCCAAGACTATCTTGAAAAGTTTTGAAAATAGCTTTGGTCTTTTGGACTTTAAAAGAAAAATTATTTTGAGCTTACAAATGCACTTGGGTCATATTCGAAAAAGAATAAACCAAATAAGTCATGATTTAAGCCATGATAAATTAAACATAGTCAAACAACAAGCATTTGGGGTAAAAACTTAAGAAAAGTAACTAGGCCAATTACATGAGCTTTAGTCTTTGGGTTAAAAGGCTTAGGTTCCCATAGTAAGTATATACCAAATGATATAAGGCTATAAGTGGTTATGCCATGCTCGATCTCCATACCATGAGTGAAAGTATGGTATCCCTTAAATAATATAACACGGGTAACACAGGTGTCCTAACTCATGTACACGGTGCAAACTAAATGATGCAATGGATAATATCATGATAAGAAAGAATAAAATAATAAAAAGACCAACAGAATCAACTTCTTTATCCCTAGTTGCCCCCACTCCCGGTGGAATGGTTCTTGCGACTTCCGTACTGTTAGGCTCGAGACCTTAGAGAACATGGGCCTAAGCCTGGAGAAAAATGGAGTCGCCACCCGAACAGGCAGGGAAAAAGAAAGGGGTGGATGACTAGATTCCTAAGGAATCTCCAACCCCCTAATGGGTTAGAAAAGTTAGGTACGTGTGGGAAAGATGAGAAACGGTCCAGCACCCCCACAACGCCCGGTTCATTGGAATCGGCCTCCTTTGCAGGTCTTAATATTATAAAATTCTTAAGTATAACAATATTATCCATATTACATGCAACAATTAAAATAAAGCATCATTATATTAAAATCAAAATAATGTCCAAATAAAACAAATAAATGGACACCTATCCGAGGATGGAAACATGTTCTTACATCGTCCATGTCTAAAACTAAATAGGACACCCACTGAAAGGTGGAAACGTGTCCTTTACATTGGTCCAAAATATAAAAGCAATTTAAATTACATGATGCTTAATACATGAGGTACCCAAAATATGAAAACATACCTCTTACAATGTTTTGAAATCAAAACAAATCAATAAAAGTAAACATCCAAGTACTTAAACTTACCCCACTCCCGGTGGAATGGTTCTTGCAACTTCGACACTGTTTAGGCTCGGGACCTTAGAGAACACGGGCCTAAGCTCGGAAAAAAAAATGGAGTCGCCACCCGGACAGGCCAGGAAAAAGAAAGGGGTGGATGACTCGATTCCTAAGGAATTCCCAGCTCCCTAATGGGTTCGAAAAGTTGGGTATGTGTGGAGAAGGTGAGAAACAACCCAATACCCCCATAACGCCCAGTTCATTGGAACCAGCCTCCTTTGCAGGTCTTAATATTATAAAATTCTTAAGTATAACAATATTATCCATATTATAAAATAAAGCATCATTATATTAAAATCAAAACAATGTCCAAACAAAACAAATAAATGGACACCTATTCGAGGATGAAAACATGTCCTTATATCGTCCATGTCTAAAACTAAATAGGATACCCACCGAAAGGTGGAAACATATACTTTACATTGGTCTAAAATATAAAAGCAATTTAAATTACATGATGCTTAATATATGAGGTACCCAAAATATGGAAACATACCTCTTACAATGTTTTAAAATTAAAACAAATCAATAAAAGTAAACATCTATTCATCATAAATAAATCATTCATCAAAGACATCAAACAAATCAAAATATATAATAAACATTCATCCAATTTAAATAAAACAGTAAGCATATAACTTTAAGGGTTCATGCATCAATTAGGGTTTCTTGGATTTTATGTTTAACAATTAGGGTTTTGCATATACTAGTTTAATTAATCGAGAAACATTTTAAAGAAATAGCATGGCTACTAGATGTTTGAATATAAAGATTAGATTTGAAATAAATTAGGGTTTGAATCTAAAGAATGGATGTTTTGGATTTAGAGTTTCGAAAGTTTTATGAAAATAATATTAAAATTTAGGGTTTAAATAAATAAGATTGAGAATCATGAAAATTGGTTTTTTAGATTAGGCATTTGAAAAAATAAGCTACTGTGATTTTAGAAAAATAGATTTGGTTAGGGTTTTAAGAAAATAGATTATTGTGGTTTCAGAAGAATGTAATTTAGGGTTGTAAATTTTAAAAATATGTGTTACGGGTATTAAGGCATTAGGGTTTTAAAAGAAATAGTTTTAGTGTTTCAAATAGAGTTTGGATGGCAAATAGAATAATTGATCAAATTATATGATGAAGCAATTAATCCAACTTGATGAAGCTACTGTAAACATAAACAAAGAAATAGAGATTCAAACCTCCGTTATTGGTTTCACCACAATCTTTGAATTCTGGTTGAACAATAATAAAGACAGTGTAGGCTACCTTTGATGGAATGTTTGTTGTTTGCTCACTCTTGATCTTTCAAGCTTGAGATTGGCCGAAAAAATCTAAAAGTCCAAGGTCAAGTAAAAATTTTAGCTCCTTTATTCTATGTCTTAAATGTGGTATTTATAAGAAAAAATCATAAACCTAATCCTAATTGGCTAAAAAAATAAAAACCTTTTAGGAAATAAAATTAAAAACCAAGTAGAATAGGGTTTTGGCAAAACCGTGTACGGGCCGGGTGTGTGAAAGTGCGCTGGCAAAAAAAAAAATTTGCTGCCGGCGCTAGGCGAGGGTCAGCCAGACGAATTGGCTTGTGGCCAACTTTCCGCAGGAGAATTGGCCTATGGCCATTTTCCCGCAAAAAAATCTGCGGCGAATTGGCCCAAGCCAATTTGTCTTCGACAACGAAAATTTTTCATCGCCGATTCTTTCGTCGTCGATTTTTATTTATTTATTTTTATCTTTTTTACTGTTACCTTTTTATTTTTATTAAAAAAATAAATTTTGTAAGTAATGAATATTAAAATAAATATTATTTAATTAAAATACCATAAAAATTATTTTGGACCATTTTAAAAATATTGGACTGGACTAGGTCAAAAATTAAGAGTCTACAAGAAGCTGGCCTTGTTTGCCTTTATCATGGCTTTGATGTTCTTTGTAGGAACAAAAGATCCTTCATTAGATTCGTAGTCGTTGCCGAGGTATCACTTTCTTTAAGGCTACTGATCCAAATAATGTTTGTGTATAGACTTGATCTACTTTTTCATTTATAGGTTTGGGCATATGAGCACAATTTGGTGAGAATTCCTAACATTACACGGTCGTGGGTTAGGTATCCAAGGCTAGGCGTCTGGTTATCGAGTCACAGAGAAGTTCCCGAAAGCCACCATGTTCATACTCACTGCTTCCATATGAGTCGCCTGACCTGGGACCAAGTAAGAAAAAATATTAACATTAATATTCAAACTTATGATCAAAACAACTTACTTGTTGTTGTTTTGCAGGTGGATGTTATAACACCCCTACATACTGTACACGCACACTACATAACACCACAATGTAATATACGTACATTGAATATAGGGACGCTACAGTTTTCTTTAACATTTAAATCATTTTAGATGATAAGATATTCTTTCTCATTATATATTATAGAAAATAGAGTAATTAACTTGTAATATAAAACAAAATAGATATATATACGTTTACTTAATACGCAGCGGAATTTATAAAATATTTACATATATGAATACATTCAAATCCATATTTACAATTATACATATATTTACATTAGAATCCATGCTTTACAAAATATAAAGAAGTTATACATGATTGGCAGCTTTTCTCTAATCTTTAAGTCCCAAAATAAATCCTTCAATGTTTACTCTCACTCGGTCTCGAGGAATTCTCGGGTTCAACCCTGTCACCTACGCGATCAACCACTATCGCGCTAAGCCAACGGCTTAGTAGTACAAAGTATACTAACATTATACTTTAATGCAATGCAATGCAATGTCACACATTTAACAATAGAGACAACCTCATAGGTGGAAAGATAATATCACACCTTCATATTTCATAAATCATACACATATAAACATATCACATTTCAAAGTCATTCCATAGATCTTATTATTCAATTATTTTACCATTAATGAATCACATTTAAACAAAGACAAGCATGGGCCCAAAAGACACCAATATGTCATTCAATTTTCAGAGTTAATGCTTTGGTTTTGTTATCACATTTATCATTATCATTATCCCAACTAGGCTTCAAGGATTAGGTTCAACCAAGCTTCAAGGGGAACAAAGCATGCTAAGTATCAACCCAACTTGGCTTCAAGAACCATCCCAACCTAGCTTCAAGGGTTGTAACATCTCAATTAGGCTTCAAGGACTAGACCCAACCAAGCTTCAAGGGGAGTAAAACATGTTAAACTTCTACCCAACTTGGCTTTAAGGATCAATTCCAACCTAACTTCAAGAGATTGTTACTAATAGGCATGCCACCAATCAACAAAACTCTGAAAATGGAATAACACATTAGACACACAATTCATTCATTATTTCATTATCAATTAGGCAAACATGCCTCATTAAAGTCATTATAGTCAATCATAATGGCTTTATATTCCATCACATCTCAATCCACATTATAACAATTCATCTTTCAAATACACAATCATCTACATCATCATATCCTTCACATTATACACATAGCATCATTGATATAAACATAACAAAGTACATTATTCATATAAGTTAATAATGTAATAATGAAATATTTGTACTTACCTCAATAACAATTCACACAACTCTAAACACTTCCTTTTCCAAGATTCTTTTACTTCTTAGATCAATGATAAATCACTTTCTTCAAGACCTAATCCAAAAATAATAACATACACTTGCTTAGGGATACACATGAAATAATCAAATTAAGAGTTGACTAGGGCAAACTCTAAACATGACACGCTCAACCACACGGGCGTGTCCCTGACCGTGCCCTAACTCCACAACACAGAAGCTTTTACACGCTCGGAACCATAGGCGTGTAATACATTCTGCCTCTCTGAAAAATATCAACACGTCCAACAACGTGAGCGTGCTCATGGCCGTGTAAACTCTCCAATCTCACAGTAGCTATGACACGCTCAATAACATGGACGTGTTAATGGTCGTGTCAAACCTACTGCCTCCAACACAATTGACACGTCTAAAACTCTGGACGTGCTCATGGGCGTGTCAGACCAAAAACTCAGATTCCGGCCAAAACAACAAAACACCCAACAAAACACTTCTTTTCACCAACATCCACTTCAAACAAACTTAACAAAGCATACCCAAAAACCATCTTAAACTTACAAAAACACCAAAACAACTCCACATCTATAACAAACACAAATCACAAATATCATCACAAAACCCTAAACACAAATACAACACCATCTCTTCCAACCAACTTACTCTTTTCTTCAATCCATCCTTATAATCCATAATCAATCTAATCAAACACTCTTAAACATATCACAATCAAACAACACACCCTTAAATAATATATCAAACTCAAACACAACTTCAAATAAGCAAAGAAATCAAAAGAGGACTTACCAAAGTAATGAAATTTCTTGAATCACCAACTTGATCACTTAGATCTTCCTTCACTTGAAGCTTAGAACATCCAAAATCCTCTCTTGGTCTCTTGCTTTCTCTTGTCTTTGGAGGAGCCGGCCACACACATGGAAAAGAAGAAAAAAAATGATGAAGAAACAAAGTCAACTTCTCTTTAAATCTCCACCAAGTGTTCCAAAAAGACAATTACCAACATACCCTCTTCTCACTTGTTCTAGCTTTCTTATTAATCAAGTGCCCTTTATAGTAATTTCACAAATCACAAATAAAAATATCTTCTTCCCTTGACCACCCATTTGACTTGCATATATGTTATTTATACTTCCATATATACAACATATACACTTTCTTTTAATTTCTTTTCTCTTGCAAATTAACATATACATTCAATCCCATATAAAACAACAACAATATTCAAAACTTCTAAGGCATACATTGGGATATTACAGATGTGGCCTGGTGGAGAGCTTAAGAGAGAAATAGCTAGATTAGATGCATGACTGATGCACTGCCCTTGCAAGACTCATGTCGAATTATTGCTAATCCAGCCTCTTATGGTTGGTTTCTTGGTGAAAGAGTACATGACATGTTCCTGGACCCAACCAGCGGAGACTACTAGCTAACATTCCATCATTTGTGTTGAACACCATATCTATGCCAGAACCTTATTGGAGCCACTCTCATAATGGCTTCGATGTTCATGACTTCCTGCTCTCACCGGGCGTGCAATATGCCCAATTTATTTGGGATCAATTGTTAAATTTTGAAGTGTCACCTGCTGATGTTCATGGGCTTTTTGGAGGTGAGGAAGAAGAAATAGAAGTGGAGCAAGGAGAGGAGGAAGAAGATGAAGACGAGGAGGAGGAGAGTGAGCATTCCTCCCATTCTCATGGGGATCTCAGAGCTGGCACTTCTCAAGTATCTATCATGTTGTCATTATAGCTATTTATTCTTAATTTATTCTGACTATTTGCATGATTATTACAAGCAGCTGGTTCCCCTGGCCATGGAGCTATCCCTCTGTATGATACTCTGATACAGTGGTAATTTTCTCTGTTTGCCCATTCTTATATGTCGTCATATCCACAGGGCTTCGATATGAATTACCTGGTCTATCATCCTATTCTATAATGATATATGCTTGTATGCATGCATGAAAATGTATGGACTTACCCTTTCTTGTCTGGCTCACAGCGGATGCTCGAGGAGCAGAACAAAAAACTTCAGGAAGAGTTAGCCACCAGTCGTTGGTATGCTGCCCATTTTGGAGAATTATACCAACAGGAGGCACGAGACTTTTGATACTTCTAGTTTCAAGCATGAGGGTTCCGAATGCTTCTTCATCAAGGGGGCCCCAAACTGATGTCCATGATATGCCTCCTCCCTTTTCAAGCAATAATAATTATAGAACTGACTCCCAGGGCAATAGAGGTTCAAGTGTTTCCTCTTCCAATGGACTTTAGACAAAGGATATGCCCCCTCCTCCAACAAGTGATGACTTTCTTAGGGCTTTATTCGATTATGGACCGCCTCCCTCTTCACAATGTTGGGCTTGTATCAAATTTAATTAAAAAGGCTTGTATTGATTGTGAAAATAACAATAATAATAATAATAACTTAGTTCCTGTAACTTTGACTTCTCAATTCTTTTTACTTTTTATTTTTTAAATATATATATACACAGAAGCCCATGACGAATCCAAGTTTGGATTTGTCATGGATAAAAAAATTCACAAAACCCTAATATATTTGGTATTCCGGCCAAATAAATAAAAATCCTTTCCTCGTACGTCTTGGATTTAACTCATTGCCCATTCTTCGTACGCTTCGGTATACAAACCAATGATTATGTAAATCAACTATAATTCTTCATTCAAGACATTCCAAGCCGTCCGTTCATTCTTTAATAAAAATAAATCTTGCACAATTAATTCAAAACAACTTCAATTTGCCATCAAACCCAGCACAATTGATTCAAAATAATTTTAAAACCCTTAATTCAGCTTCTGCCATTATTAATTGCAATTATTACACCCAACAATGACCGAGACCAACTTGAAAAAGATAATGAATTTATTTAAAAGCATTAAGGCAACACACTGGGAGCAAGTGTCATGGTCACAACTCAATGTCTTAAAGTGCTTCCAAAATGTCAAATTGAACCAACCATTTTTACATGTCATGGCTTCCTTCTGGATGTGAAAACTAGAATTTTAAGATAAACAACTTCGAAATATGTCCTATGATTGAAGAATTTGAAGCTATTCTTAGATACCCAAGCAATCAACCGATGACATTACCCATATTGACATTTAAAACTCAACAAAAGATGTAGATGATGCTTTAACTCTTAAAACCTGAAGTTTTGTAATTAACTAGAGGTGAGAAAATCTTGCTTGGTCCCTTGATTAACTTTTGTACTTCTCATTCGCCTCCCACAAAAGCTTGGGGACACATGTTCTGTTTATGCCTACTTAGTAAATTCCTACTTATTTCTTCTGATGGCGATCTGCGAGTTCTGGATATCATGGACCAAATGGAAGGAGGATTGTCATCGATACCCGTGATCTTGGTTGAAACCCTAGTTGGATTGGACCAATTCAAAATAGAATCTTCAAGGAGGTTGGTTGGGAGTCCTCTGCTACTTCAGGTAATTACCTAAACCGCCCTTTCGAGTTTTCAATTTAGGCTTTTATTTTAATTGCTCTAATTTTTTCGTAGCCCGCCTTTACGGGTTTTTAGAATTAGCAAGCTGTCCTAATTTTTACCTGGGTTGCCCTTGTGGGTTTTCAACATAGCGGACCTCTTTTTTCTAATTTTTTCCTAGACCGCCCTTGCTGATTTTCAGAACTAACGAACCACCCTAATTTGTGCTTAGGCCGCCCTTGCGAGTTTTCAACCTAACGGGCATTTTTTTTATATTATGGTTATCTATTTTACAGATTTGGTTATAAGAGCGTCTCTGCTTGCTTGACATCCCATCTATGGACTTCACCAAATATCTGCCATGACATCATTCTGCCAGGAAACTGCTCTGTCTTACTTCTTCATATGCTAATTGGATTGACTAGATTTGCTCATGAGCCGTGATTAACATCTGTTGGTTGGTACCTTGGTGGAAGATTACCCATGTAATCATTCAGACATATTTGATATATGTTCCTCTTGCTTTCGTAGAGGCACTTGTCATGATCGTCATCGACTTGATCACCAGTATGAAGCCGAGCCTCGAGGTTCTGAGTTCACTCCTAATTTGGACATGCATCGTCTGACTGAAGCTTTCTCGGATCGACTGAAGCAAAGCTGGCCAGCACGCTACACTTATCATCTGCCATAGATTTTGCATTTGTCAATTTTTAGAAAAATAATGTTATGATCAACAATAATGATTAATAAAAGATGTTTTCTTTCCTTTTAAAATTTGTCATCACCTTTTTCTATTATGGTATTTATTTTAGCCTAATGGTCAGGTAATTCAAAATAGCACACATAAAATAATTTTAACATAAACTCTATTTTATTATATTGGGGAACAACAAAAAAATATAAAGTCAGCATACACAAGATCACTCATGTTACCAAACATAAAGCCAGCATATAATATGAATTGATTTTTGGTTTTATAAAATATGTGATTAGGGTTTAGCAAATTAGACTAGTAGATTAAAATTATAACAAACAATCAAAGAATTTAAAAGAAAAGAAGATGTAGCTACTGTATGTTTAAGCAAATTAAGTTTAAGATACAAAACCTGCATTAAAGGCTTCACCAAATTGATTGTTAATTCCAAGCAACTACCTGCACCAATTAATTCTGGCCGAGCGAAGACTAAAGGCAATGGTTATTGCCTTTGGTATGTTATTGTTGTTTGTTGATGAACATTGCTTATTGATTATTGCCTATTGATTGATTGCTCTTATTGATCATTGTTACTTAATGTTGCCTCCTATTTTTAGTATTAAACATTTATAGGCAAAATAAGGCTTAACCCTAAACCTAATCAACCTAATCTGAGACTTTAAAGGATTCTAACGTGATTAGGAAACTAAATTATTGCCAAAATTGCTTTAGAATTAAGGTTCATGTCGATCTGGTGTGCCAAATCGACATGGCCTTTGGCTCATGTTGACTTGGGTTCTCCAAGTTGACATGAGCTATGGCTTAGGTTGCCCAGAACCGTCCCGACACAAAACTTATCTAAAACATTTCAATATTTGGGCCAAACAATTTAATTTGGGTTGAAAAAATTAAGCTTGGACATTTAAAATATGAACCAATTGAATATATGCCCTTTGAAATTGGGCTGACCTATTTAAAAGTTATAAATTAGGTTTAAATCTTTTAAAGTCAGTTCAAATTTGTTTTGGTATTCTTTAATTAGGGTCGTACCAACTTAGGACAAAAATTAATGGTTCTTACAACTTTGACGGGCAAGAAAAAAGAAAGGGGTGGATGACTCGATTCCTAAGAAATCCCTAACCCCTTAATAGATTTGGAAAGTTGGGTGCTTTTGGAGAAGGTGAGAATGACCCAGCACTCCCATAACGTCCGGTTCATTGGAACCTACCTTCTTTTTAGGTATAAACATTATTAAATTCTTAAAAATTATGATATCATCCATACTACATGCGAATATTAAAATAAATAATTTATATTGAAGTCAAGATAAGTCCAAACAAAATAAGCACCCATCCAAGGATAGAAACATGCCTTTTATAAATGCCCAATATTCAAAAGAAAACAAAGTAAACAAAATGGAAAACCCACCATAGGTGGAAACATATCCCTTACAATAGTCCCAAATGTAATATCCCAAAATGTGCCCTAGAAGTTTTGGGTATAATTGTTGTTTTAATTGGATTTAGTGTATATGTGTATTTGGAAAGAAAAAGGAAGTGAAGAGTATATATGTTGTATATATAGCAATATATACAACATATACAAGTCAAGTTAGTGGAGGTCAAAGATGATTAGTTAATGATTTTTAATTAATTAAGTTAATTAGTGGAATTGGAATTTTAAGTGAGTGGAAGAAGATATTTGGAATATTTTAATATTAATACTTGGAGGAGAGGGTTTTGAGGAGATGATTTGACTTTGTGTTCTCTCTTTTCTTCTTTCTTTCTTTCTTTTGTCGTGGTCCATTTCCTTTTCTTTTCTTTTGGCCGGCTATCAAAGAAACAAGAGAGCAAGAGGGAGATTTGATCTTCTAAACTCAAGATCTAAGGAAGTTTTCAAGTGATCAAGTTGGAAATTTAAGAGTTTCTTCATCCTTGGTAAGTTTCCTCTTGATTCCTTGATTTTCTTTTAAGATGTGTTTGAGTTTGTTGATTAATTGTTGATGGTATGTGAATATGTTTGATTAAGATGTGTTTAAGAGTGTTTAGTTCAAGTGATTTTGGATTTTGGGGTTGGTTTGAAGGAAAGAGTAAGTTTGTTGGAAGAGAAAGTGTTGTGGGTGTGTTTTGGGTTGTGGTGATGATTTTGATTTGTGTTGGATGTATGTTTTTAGTTGTTTTGGTGTTTTTGCAAGTTTGTTATGGTTATTGGGTATGTTGAGCTAAGTTTGGTTGAAGAGGATTTTGGTGAAAGGAAGTGATTTGTTAGATTAAGTGTTGTTGTGGCTGGAATCTGGATTTTTGGCCTGACACGCCTATGAGCAAGGCCAAGTTTTTGGGCATGTCAATGGTTCTATGTTCTTGGATGGGTGACACGAGCAGTGACACACCCATGTCACTGAGCGTGTCACAGCTTCTGTGTAGTTGTAGTATTGACACGTCCAGTGACACGCCCATGTCACTAAGCGTGTCATAGCTACTGTGTTGGTAAGGAATTGACACGGCCATGAACACGCCCATGTTGTTGGACGTGTCAATGTTTCTGTGAGACAGAATGTATTACACGTTCAGTGACACGCCCGTAGTTCTGAGCGTGTCAAAACTTCTGTGTTGTGAGTTTAGGGCACGGTCAGGGACACGCCCGTGTTGATGAGCGTGTCATGTCTAGGGTTTGCCATAGTTGGTTCTTAGTCTTATTATCTCTTGTGTATCTCTAAGTGAGTATGTATTATCACCTTTGGTTTAGGTATTGAAGAAGTTGAATTGTCCTAACCTAGGTGGTGAAGAATTCTTGAAAGAGAAAGGTTATAGATTGGTGTGAGTTGTTTCTAAGGTAAGTACAAACTACATTGTTGCATACACTCACATGATTTGATACTTGGCATATTTGATTATACATATGCTAAGCAATTAATTACAGGGTTAAAGCATTTGATGAAATATGAAAGGTATGTTAATGCAATTGGTTGTGTATACTTGAATGATCAATTGATTTAATGTGATTTGAGATATAATGAGATATAAAATCTAATGTGATTGGCTATGATGATGGTGTTAATGCAATTGTTATTGTATGTTATCTTGATGAGATATGAAGCCATGGTAGTTGGCTACAATGATGCTAATGAGATGATTGAGGCATGGTTGCCTATTTTGATTATGAGATATGAAGCCATGGTTGTTGGCTATAATGAATTGAGAAAGAAATGTATAAAGATATAAATGAAAAGATTATGTGTCTAATGTGTTATTCAACCTTCAGAGTTCTGGGTTTGGCGGCATACCTATAAAGTACTGGATAGGTGAAAAGACCAGTTCGTAAGCCGATTCCAGTTGATAAATGTGAAATGTGAATTATAGTAACAGTCTTGCCGGGTTGAGGATCTCCTTGATTTATCCGGGTTGAGGTCCAAGAGACTGGGTTTGTTACAGGTAACAGTCTTGCCGGGTTGAGGAATCTCCTCGAGTTTAGCCAAGTTGAGGTCCAAGAGACTGGGTCTGTTACCCTATCCATGGATAGAGATATATATATATTGCCTACGGCTTGATAATTGTGATTATAGACCAAAGCAGTAACTTTGAACTTTGAATAACATATTAGTGTCTTTTGGGCCCATATGTGTCTTTGTGTCAATGTAAATCATAAATGATGGACTAAATAAATAATGAGATTCTTGAGAATTGTTTATATGTTTGAGATTATGACATTTGCATTTCATTAAAGTATAATTTTATTATAGTTTGTACCACTAAGCCATTGGCTTAGCGCGATTGTGGTTCATCGCGCAGGTGACAGAGAAGAACCAGAGAGTTCCTCTAGACCGAGTAGAGTCTAGATTTTGAGGCGTTGATAGTGGAGCTTAAAGATCAAAGCCATACTGCCAAACATGTATATATATTTTAAGTTTTGTAAAACTTGAGTTTTGATGTATAAGTATTTGTAAATAATTATTATAATTTCCGCTGCTTTTAAATAAACATTTTTATCTTTTGTCTTTTGTAATTTCTTTTAAATGATTTAAATTTATTCATATTTTTGTAAAGGAATGAGTCGTTTGTTTTGTAAACCGTGGCATTTTTTATATTCAGTATACGTATATTACAATCATATTAGCATGCTGTGTACGTATACGGGGTATAGGAGTGTTACAATTATTTTGGTATCAGAGCCTAGGTTTGAGATTCTCAACCTAGGTCCATTGTAAGAAAAGAAAATTTTGAGTTTTAAAATATGGTTTTAAGTAAGATACATGTTATGGTATTGGCAGTCTTTGATCTTTAATGAGGTATATTCTGCTGTGTTTGCAGATATAGGTTGTAATGGCGTCTCAGTCACGACAGTCTGTAGAGGGTAGTGCTAAGAGTGTAGCTCCTGAAGAGGGTAGAGATGGAGCTAGAGTTGATAGAGTTAGTGAGGCCCCTACCCCTATGCCAGGGAGATCAGATGCTGATGAGGTACCGCCGGGTTGGTTTAGGCACATGGTAGATTTGTTGAGAGGAGCTTCAGTGCAGCAGCCACCACCACCACAGCAGCCTCAAGTGCCGGAGAGGCATTATGACAAATTGCGAAAGTATGGAGCTGAAGATTTCATGGGCACTACCGATCCTGCAGTGGCTAAGCAGTGGTTGGATAAAGTGCAGAGGATATTCATTCAGTTGCAAGCTACTTCGGATGAGAAGTTTGATTATGCAAGATCTCTTCTGCAGAAAGATGCCTATGACTGGTGGAAGACGGTTCCTCATGCCATGGATGATCCACATACATTATCTTATGGTGATTTTCTGAGGAAATTCGAGCAGAAATATACTCCAAGGGAGTATAAAGATATTAAGAAGATGGAATTCTTGAATTTGAGGCAAGACAACCGGACTGTGACAGAATATGAGGTTGAGTTTATCCGGTTGAGTCACTATGCCGGTGGGATTATCTCGGACGAGATTGATAGATGCAGAAGATTTAAGGAGGGATTGAGGCCCGCTATTATGTGCCTTGTTGCTGGTTCTCGGTACCAGGATTTCTCTCAGCTAGTTGCAGCAACTAGGAGTGTTGAGAGAGCACAAGGTATTGCAGCAGCTGCTGCCGAGGAGGATACTAGGGTAAGGAGACCCCAGTTTGAGGCAGGGTCTTAATCTGTGAAGAGAGGTAGAGGAAGTTTTGTTCCGAGGATCAGTATGAGTCAGAGACAGCCTGGTAGGTCAGTACAGTATCAGAGGCAGAGATCGAGACCTACAACTTCTATAGCTAGTGCTCCGACTCCAGTGGTTCAGAGGTCTACTCTACCTGTATGTGAGCTTTGTGGCAGGAACCATGGGGGTGTTTGTTGGAAGGTTGGTGGATCTGCTGGGTGTTATAGATGTGGGTCACCAACTCATTTTATTAAAGATTGTCCTGAGATGCAGGAGTATAGACAGGTTGAGTCTGCAGCTTCTCGACCGAGTGTAAGCAGAGGTGGTCGAGGGGGCAGAGGTTTGAGTAGAGGTGGTCAGCCCGGGTTTAGTCAGAGAGGAGGGTCGACATCCGGAGGAAATAGGCCAGCTGAGGCCGGATCTTCTCAGAGAGTTTATGTGATGCAGAGGCAACCGAATGCTTCAGCAGCTATAATGGGTACTTTCTCTTTATTTGGCATTCAGTTCTTGCTTTGATTGATCCAGGATCTACTCATTCATACATAAGTGCATTCATATTGCCTGTGTCTGAATTGCATTCAGAGTCCTTAGGATTTGATGTCTTGGTGACAAATCCTTTAGGACATAGTGTTGTTGTGAGTAAGGTTCATCGTGATAGTGCAGTATTAGTGCAAGGTGAAGAGTTTCGTGGGGATTTAATTGAAATGCCTTTTAAGGAGTATGATTTAATCTTAGGCATGGATTGGTTGTCTAAGCATGGAGCTGTGGTAGATTGTCAAAAGAAGTGTGTTACCTTGAGAACCGGTGATGGTAGAATTGTGATGGTGTCTAGTGAGCAAAGACAACTTGCATCCTTGTTTATTTCAGCTTTAACAGCTAGAAAGTTGATTAGAAAAGGGTGCGATGCTTATCTTGCTCATGTTATGGATACTAGAGTAGTGGGTTCTCCACTTGACAGTATAACCACAATTGCAGATTTTCCAGACGTGTTTCCTGAGGAGTTGCCAGGGTTACCCCCTGAGAGAGAGGTTGAGTTTGGTATCGAGTTGTTGCTTGGTACCACTCTCATCTCTATTACTCCTTATAGAATGGCACCTGCTGAATTGAGAGAGTTGAAGGTGCAGTTGCAGGAGTTACTGGATAAAGGGTTTATTCGCCCTAGTGTTTCTCCATAGGGAGCTCCTGTTTTGTTTGTGAAGAAGAAGGATGGTACTATGAGATTGTGCATCGATTATAGGCAATTGAACAAAGTGACTATCAAGAATAAGTATCCTTTGCCTAGGATTGATGATCTCTTTGATCAATTGAAGGGAGCAGCAGTGTTTTCCAAGATTGATTTGAGATCAAGGTACCATCAGTTGAGGGTTAGAGCTGAAGATGTTCCTAAGACAGCTTTTCGCACAAGGTATGGGCATTATGAGTTCTTAGTGATGCCTTTTGGGTTGACGAATGCACCTGCAGCTTTCATGGATTTGATGAATAGGGTGTTTAGGCCCTATCTGGATCAGTTTGTGGTAGTCTTCATTGATGATATCTTGGTGTATTCGCGTAACGAAGAGGAACATGACAAGCATCTGCGGATTGTATTGCAGATCTTGAGAGAAGAGCAATTGTGTGCCAAGCTGTCGAAGTGTGAGTTTTGGCTTGATCAAGTTACTTTTCTTAGTCATATAGTTTCAGCATATGGTATTAGAGTTGATCCGAGTAAAGTTGAAGCTATTTTGAATTGGAGTCCACCAAAGTCAGTGACTGAAGTTAGAAGTTTTCTGGGTTTGGCAGGCTATTATCGACGCTTTGTGAAAGGTTTTTCTTTAATAGCTACTCCACTCACCAGATTACTTCGAAAAGGAGTTAGATTTGTGTGGACAGATCAGTGTCAAGCTAGTTTTGAGCAGTTGAAAGAGATGTTGACTCAAGCGCCTGTTCTTACTTTACCCGTGGAAGATAAACCTTATGTGATTTATAGTGATGCTTTACATAATGGTTTAGGATGTGTTTTGATGCAAGAGGGTAAAGTTGTAGCTTATGCTTCTCGGCAGTTGAAACCGCATGAGCTTAATTATCCGACTCATGATTTAGAGTTGGCGGCTATAGTGTTTGCTTTGAAGATTTGGCGACACTATTTGTATGGGGAAAAGTGTTTTATCTATACAGATCATAAGAGTTTAAAATATTTGGGAGTTCAAAGAGAGCTTAATCTTCGGCAGAGACGTTGGTTGGAGTTGATTAAAGACTATGACTGTTTGATTGATTATCATCCGGGTAAGGCGAATGTTGTTGCTGATGCCTTGAGTCGGAAGTCTTTGGCAAGTTTGTCGGTGTATTCACTCTCGTTGCTTGTTGAATTGAGAGCATTGCATGCTAGTTTTGAATCATGCGATGATGGTGCACTTTTGGCTCAATTGCAGTTGAGACCGGTATTATTGGACCAAATTGAGAGGCTCAATTGGCTGATGAGAAAATTCAAAAGATTGTTTCAAATTGCCAACATGGAGAGTGTAAAGATTTCCATGTGAGAAATGATGGTAGCCTTTGGTTTAAAGATAGGTTGTGTGTTCCTAATAATACTAATTTGAGAAATTTTATTTTGGAGGAAGCACATCAATCAGTGTTTGCTATGCATCCGGGAAGTACAAAGATGTACCATGATTTGAAACAGCATTATTGGTGGCCGGGTATGAAGAAAGACATAGCGGAATTTGTATCAAAGTGTCTCACTTGTCAGAGGGTGAAAGCTGAACATCAAGTTCCAACAGGGTTGCTTCAACCTTTAAAAGTGCCTGAATGGAAATGGGAGAGAGTGACAATGGATTTTGTTTCTGGTTTGCCATTGACTCAGAAGAAGCATGATGCTATCTGGGTGATTGTTGATCGATTGACAAAGACAGCTCATTTTCTTCCAGTTAGAATGGACTATTCTCTTGAGAGACTGGCTGAGCTGTGTATTAATGAAATAGTGAAATTGCATGGAGTCCCGATTTCTTTAGTGTCAGATCGAGATCCCCGGTTTACCTCGAGGTTTTGGAAGAGTTTACATGGTGCTTTGGGTTCTCGATTACACTTTAGTACTACTTTTCATCCACAGACAGATAGGCAGTCAGAGAGAGTGATACAGATTATTGAGGATATGTTGAGAAGTTGTGTCATTGATTTCTCTGGAAGTTGGGACAGATTTTTGCCACTTGTGGAATTTGCTTACAACAACAGTCATCAATCCAGTATTGGTATGGCACCATTTGAGGCATTGTATGGTAGAAGATGTAGAACGTCTTTATGTTGGAATGAACTTGGAGAAGGCAAATTAATTGGTCCTGATTTGGTTAAAGAGACTGAAGAGAAAGTGAAGATAATTCGGGATCGTTTGAAAGCAGCTTCAGACAGATAGAAATCTTATTCAAATTTGAAGAGGAGAGACATAGAGTTTAATATTGGAGATAAGGTATTTTTGAAAGTGTCTCCTTGGAAAAAGATTTTAAGATTTGGTCGTAAAGGAAAACTGAGTCCTCGTTTTATTGGACTGTATGAGATATTGGAAAGAGTTGGACCAGTTGCTTATCGTCTTGCTTTGCCACCTGAATTGGATAGAATTCACAATGTCTTCCATGTTTCTATGTTGCGGAAATACAGATCAGACCCATCTCATGTTTTACCAGTTGAATATATTGAAGTGAGTTCGGATTTGACTTTTGAGGAAGAACCAATTGCTATTTTGGCACATAAAGTAAAAGAATTGAGAAATAAGAAAGTGTCATTGGTGAAAGTTCTTTGGAAGAATCATGGTAGAGAAGAGGCAACTTGGGAGAGTGAGCAAGCAATGCGAGATTAGTATCCTCAACTATTTCAGACTTGATATCAGGTAATTTCGGGGACGAAATTTCTTTTTAGAGGGGGAGAATTGTAATATCCCAAAATGTGCCCTAGAAGTTTTGGGTATAATTGTTGTTTTAATTGGATTTAGTGTATATGTGTATTTGGAAAGAAAAAGGAAGTGAAGAGAGTGTATATGTTGTATATATAGCAATATATACAACATATACAAGTCAAGTTAGTGGAGGTCAAAGATGATTAGTTAATGATTTTTAATTAATTAAGTTAATTAGTGGAATTGGAATTTTAAGTGAGTGGAAGAAGATATTTGGAATATTTTAATATTAATACTTGGAGGAGAGGGTTTTGAGGAGATGATTTGACTTTGTGTTCTCTCTTTTCTTTCTTTTGCCGTGGTCCATTTCCTTTTCTTTCCTTTTCTTTTCTTTTGTCCGGCTATCAAAGAAACAAGAGAGCAAGAGGGAGATTTGATCTTCTAAACTCAAGATCTAAGGAAGTTTTCAAGTGATCAAGTTGGAAATTTAAGAGTTTCTTCATCCTTGGTAAGTTTCCTCTTGATTCCTTGATTTTCTTTTAAGATGTGTTTGAGTTTGTTGATTGATTGTTGATGGTATGTGAATATGTTTGATTAAGATGTGTTTAAGAGTGTTTGGTTCAAGTGATTTTGGATTTTGGGGTTGGTTTGAAGGAAAGAGTAAGTTTGTTGGAAGAGAAAGTGTTGTGGGTGTGTTTTGGTTTGTGGTGATGATTTTGATTTGTGTTGGATGTATGTTTTTAGTTGTTTTGGTGTTTTTGCAAGTTTGTTATGGTTATTGGGTATGTTGAGCTAAGTTTGGTTGAAGAGGATTTTGGTGAAAGGAAGTGATTTGTTAGATTAAGTGTTGTTGTGGCCGGAATCTGGATTTTTGGCCTGACACGCCCATGAGCACGGCCAAGTTTTTAGGCGTGTCGATGGTTCTGTGTTCTTGGATGGGTGACACGAGCAGTGACACGCCCATGTAACTGAGCGTGTCACAGCTTCTGTGTAGTTGTAGTATTGACACATCCAGTGACACACCCATGTCACTGAGCGTGTCATAGCTACTGTGTTGGTATGGAATTGACACGGCCATGAACACGCCCATGTTGTTGGACGTGTCAATGTTTCTGTGAGACAGAATGTATTACACGTTCAGTGACACGCCCGTAGTTCTGAGCGTGTCAAAACTTCTGTGTTGTGAGTTTAGGGCACGGTCAGGGACACGCCCGTGTTGATGAGCGTGTCATGTCTAGGGTTTGCCATAGTTGGTTCTTAGTCTTATTATCTCTTGTGTATCTCTAAGTGAGTATGTATTATCACCTTTGGTTTAGGTATTGAAGAAGTTGAATTGTCCTAACCTAGGTGGTGAAGAATTCTTGAAAGAGAAAGGTTATAGATTGGTGTGAGTTGTTTCTAAGGTAAGTACAAACTACATTGTTGCATACACTCACATGATTTGATACTTGGCATATTTGATTATACATATGCTAAGCAATTGATTACAGGGTTAAAGCATTTGATGAAATATGAAAGGTATGTTAATGCAATTGGTTGTGTATACTTGAATGATCAATTGATTTAATGTGATTTGAGATATAATGAGATATAAAATCTAATGTGATTGGCTATGATGATGGTGTTAATGCAATTGTTATTGTATATTATCTTGATGAGATATGAAGCCATGGTAGTTGGCTACAATGATGCTAATGAGATGATTGAGGCATGGTTGCCTATTTTGATTATGAGATATGAAGCCATGGTTGTTGGCTATAATGAATTGAGAAAGAAATGTATAAAGATATAAATGAAAAGATTATGTGTCTAATGTGTTATTCAACCTTCAGAGTTCTGGGTTTGGCGGCATGCCTATATAGTACTGGATACGTGAAAAGACCGGGTCGTAAGCCGATTCCAGTTGATAAATGTGAAATGTGAATTATAGTAACAGTCTTGCCGGGTTGAGGATCTCCTTGGTTTATCCGGGTTGAGGTCCAAGAGACTGGGTCTGTTACAGGTAACAGTCTTGCCAGGTTGAGGAATCTCCTCGAGTTTAGCCGAGTTGAGGTCCAAGAGACTGGGTCTGTTACCCTATCCATGGATAGAGATATATATATATATATATTGCCTACGGGCTTGATAATTGTGATTATAGACCAAAGCAGTAACTCTGAACTTTGAATAACATATTAGTGTCTTTTGGGCCATATGTGTCTTTGTGTCAATGTAAATCATAAATGATGGACTAAATAAATAATGAGATTCTTGAAAATTGTTTATATGTTTGAGATTATGACATTTGCATTTCATTAAAGTATAATTTTATTATAGTTTGTACCACTAAGTCGTTGGCTTAGCGCGATTGTGGTTCATCGCGCAGGTGACAGAGAAGAACCAGAGAGTCCCTCTAGACCGAGTAGAGTCTAGATTTTGAGGCGTTGATAACGGAGCTTAAAGATCAAAGACATACTGTCAAACATGTATATATATTTTATGTTTTGTAAAACTTGAGTTTTGATGTATAAGTATTTGTAAATAATTATTATATTTTCCGCTGCTTTTAAATAAACATTTTTATCTTTTGTCTTTTGTAATTTCTTTTAAATGATTTAAATTTGTTCATATTTTTGTAAAGGAATGAGTCGTTTGTTTTGTAAACCGTGGCATTTTCTATATTCAGTATACGTATATTACGATCGTATTAGCATGCTGTGTACGTATACGGGGTATAGGGGTGTTACACCAAAATTCTTAAAAGACAAATTAAATTACATAATAAGAGCTGAGGCATCCACAGAGTGAAAATATGTCTTTTACAATTTTAAAATTCAAATAAATGATTAACCAAATAAATTAAACCATTCATGCATGATAATTAAAAAAAAATCCATCATAAACAAAATAAAATAAATCCATCAAGGCATTTACAAAATGAAATCTAAGGGTTTAAAACATTAAATATACAAAAAATTGACATTTACATATTAAATTTTAGGTTTATCAAGCTAACAATGTGGTTTTAGGGTCTTAATTTGGAGAGCATGGATTTATTTTGAAAATTATGTTTTTAGGGCTTTGGATATGAAAATTAGGGTTTTAGGGCTTTGGATAGGAATTAGGGTTTCGATTTTAAAATTCTAGATGCTAAAACTTAAGAAATTATGGTTTAGGTGTTTAAGGCTTAAGAGTTACATATTAGAGTTTTTGGAAGTTGGTTTTACAAATTAGGGTTTAGAAAATAATTTTAGTTTTCTAGGATAAAGATTAGGGTTTTGGTTTTAAGAGAAACAAATTTGGGATTTTGGTATTTTAAAAAATTAGGTTACTATATTAGATTTTGGATTAAGATCTAAAAATTAGACTACTGGATTTAGGATTTTTAGGTTTACTGGATTAAGGTTCTAATATTTTACTAGATTAGGGTTTTGATATTTTGGAATTAGGGTTAAGGTTTTTGGTATTCTAGAATAAGGGTTTTAGGCTTACTGGATTAGGGTTTTGATATTTTGGAATTAGGGTTAAGGTTTTGGTATTCTGGAAAACAGGTTTTAGGCTTACTGGATTAGGGTTTTGATATTTTGGAATTAGGATTTTATAGATTAAGTTTTAAGGATTTGATGTGTATTGTGATTACATAAACATTGAACTCAAAAAATAGTATTTAGATCAAATAATCAAAACATTTAGGGCTACGAGGTTTAAGTTAACTACTGGACCTAACAACTTCACAATCCTTAAACCCTTAATGATATTTATAGAAAGGAATGCATGTACTGGATAAACAAATTGTAACTCAAGGATGAAACTACTGTTAATTCAAATAAATTAAAGAATTTAGCCAAACCTCCGTTTATTGGTTCTACTAAAGCCGATTCTGGCTGAACAAAGATAAAGACAGTGCTACTGCCTTTGTGTTGATGGTTTGTGTTGTATTAATCCTTGCAAAATGCTTTGTACACTGCTTGATGATTGTTAATTGATGCCTCTTATTAGCATTAAACGTTGTTATGCCTAATCCATGTTTTAAACGAAATCTATGCTAATTAGGAAACCAAATGGCCGGCTAAAACTTAAAATAAATTAGGGTCATGTCGATTTGCCAATTCCAAATCGACATGGAGCCAGCCCATGTCGATTTGGAGTGTCCAAATCGACATGACCATGGCGTTATAGACCCATCACGACTCAAACCAGTCTAATATTTTAGTTTCTGGACTAGACAGTTTTTATTTGGACCGAACAAATTTAATTTGAGACTCTATAATTTGAACCAGTTAAATTTATGCCTTTTGAAACCAAACCAACTAATTTAAAAGATGTAAACTAGGTTCAAATCTTTTAAAGTTGAATCGAATTTACTTTGGCATTCTTTAATTAGGACCGTATCAACTTAGGGCCAAAATTAAGGATCTACATATATCTCTATGCTTTAAAGGTATAGATCGGATCCATCTCATATCTTATCAGTTGAATATATTGAGGTAAATCTAGATCTGACTTACGAAAAGGAAACGTGGTTGATATTGAGAGCCTTGCGGTACCAGAGCAGAAATAGAGGTTTCTTGCTTATTTTTGGTGTTTTCTTTGGCCACCACAGACCAGGACCAGTTGTAAGCATGTAAACATTCTATTTTGAGAACTCGCTTTTAAATTATGTACATTATGTATATGAATATGTATTTGATGTAAATTATAAGGACTTTTGGGGTTTTAAGGTTGTGAATATTTTGCAATATGTATATATTTCGATAATTATGAATATTTGTATATATTGAAAAATGTTGGATATTTAAAGCCATTGAGCTCTTATGGAGAAATTGATATTTTGAAAATATATGGGATTGTTCGTTTTATACAGGTTGAATAATTTAAAATTTTTTATTTGGAAATATCCAAATTACGGACAAAATTCTGACTAATTTTTTCTAGAGATTTTTTTATGATAAATATTTATTTTTTGTACTAAAAATATTAAAGAAATACATTTATTTATTAATTAAAATATATTTTAAGTTTTTAAATATTTATTCTAAAACTATGAAAATTTTATAAAAAGACTGAACTATGACATTATTGTATTATTTATGTATATTTTACATATATATATTTTATATATACAACAACAACAACAACAACAACTAAGCCTTAGTCCCAAACAAATTAGGGTCGGCTGTATGGATCCTCAACAAAATAAGCTCAAAAGACACCAAAAAAAAAAGATACTCCAGCCTTAGGCTCCTTCCAAGACACGGATTTTACGTCTCCATTCAAGTCTGTCATTAATCAAATTCGCATCAAGATCTAAGGCACGTAAGTCTCTTGCTATCACCTCCTTCCACACAGTTCTAGGTCTTCCACGACCTCTAGCCCCCTCAATCAACAAATTCTCACACTTACGAACCGCAGCATTAGGAGGTCTTCTTAAAACATGCCCAAACCATCTAAGTCTTCCTTCCCTCACCTTATCTCCGACATCCGCTACTTGGACTTTTTGTCGAATATGAACATTCTTAATTTTGTCCAGTCTGGTATGTCCACACATCCATCTTAGCATCCTCATTTCTGCCACACTCATCTTATGCAAATGTTGTCCCGTTGGTGCCCAACACTCACTACCATAGAGCATCGCAGGTCTAACAACCGTCCTATAGAATTTACCTTTCACTTTCAGAGGTATTTTCTTATCACATAGAACCCCAGTCGCACCCTTCCACTTCAACCACCCTACCTGTATTCTCTGAGCCACATCTTCATCTATACGGCCATCATTCTGGAACACCGAACCCAAATGGAGGCATATGGTTATCCATTTTCTAGTAGTTCATTTTTTGTTGAATGGAGGCATATGGCTTATGCATGTTTGAGCTTGAGGAAAATTTTTCCATTTTTCAATGAGGGATTGTTGCACGAAACGCAACACTACACGAGCTTAGCTGGGATAAATGCAACATAATTTGCTAGTTTTTATTTGTTTGGTCTCATTTTGAGTCCAATTTGAGTCATTCTTAATATGATTGTTATGTAACTCTTTTTGCTTTGTATCTAAGATGCAAAATTAAGGATTCATGGTATATGATGTGACAGATAAAAATTTTAATGTGTAATAGCTATATAAAAATATCAATGCTACAAAATAAAAAAAATAATCATTTCTTTTTTATTTTTCTAATACACACGCATTCATATAAAACATTGAAAAAAGAATTTAAAAACCCCTAAACAGTAAAACATCTTGAACAATATGATAATATGATATGAATGTAATAATATATCATATCATAAGATTACAAACAACTTTAAGCTTCCATTTATATTAGACAAAACATACTTACAACCGCAATTCACTAAAAAGAACTAAAATCTACTAACGTTATAAAAATACTTGTATTAACAGCAATCCACTAAATTGAACTGAAATTTAGTAACGTTGTAGAAATACTTATATTTCTTCAAAAATAACATTGGAAACCAAAACTTTCAATTGACAACTAAAAGAGAGAGAAAAAAAAATACAAAACAGAATTCAAAAATTGGGGAGTAAAAAAATTGAATGTGATATATATATATATAGAGAGAGAGAGAGGTACTCTGAAAAAGTTGAATATGATAGATGTAAGGTTTGTTCAAGTTGAATATGATAGATGTAATGTTTGTTCAAATTGAATGCGATGAATGCAAGAGTTATCTTTTGCTTAATAGGTAATTTCTTATAAGAAGAGTGAAATTATCATAAGTTTATTTACAATGAATATGTAATGAACCAGAAGTTAGAAATATAGAAAAGAGGGAGAAACAAAGAAGAAGGGAGAGAATCAGGGGGAAGAGAGGGTAGAAATTAGGAAGAAGAGAGAAAGAAAGAGAGAAAGGAGAGAGAAGAGAAAGATAAAGAAAATAGAGAAGTATTCTGATATTGATAATTGATGGATTCCTCATTTGCCCAGCCCTAATTTGTAGCTAAATTTCTACTAAATGACAAAATAGTCTCTACTGACTCACATTCTGTTATTCTCCTACTTTATCCTATTCTTACTCATCATACTCTAATCACTGCTCAACAATCAACCATTCATCCGCACTCTCAATCAATTACCTTCATACCATTTTCCCTCTTCTTGAGTATGTGATAATTCCTTCCCCTCTAAGTCATTCTTGTCCCCAAAAATGCATGTAGAAGGGAATTGAGTGGAAATGAAACTCAGGTCTTTCCAAGTTGTATCCAAGGTTGGTATATGAAGCCATTTTACTAGCACCTGTTGAATGTGTTCATTGTTCGATAGAATGAGGCTGTAATTGAGGAATTTTTTAGGTCCAATCTTAGGATGATCTTGTTGGAAGTTAGGCAAGTCACTAGTAGGCACTATATTGGAGCCAAGTTTCTTCTTCAAGAGTGAAACATGAAAAACATGGTGAATCGAGGTGAGTTGGATGGAGACAACCCGAGCTGAAATATCACTCCACTTAGACTGAACCATCATGTTGAGTTCTTTGCCACTCATCATCTTCACCGTTGCTACCTCAATGGTTCCTTTCAATTCCACCATTTTCCCCTCCTTAAACAACAGCTTGCAATTCTCAAAGTCAAAGGTAATTAGAGTGTATGAACGCATCCAATCAACCCTTTAAACCATATCATAATCCCTCAACTCCAGTACCCTTACATCAAACTGGAACTTCAAACCTTGCATCGTCCAGAAGCAATCGAAACATTGTTCCTGACTATAAAATTTGACCACAACATCTTCGGTTGGCAATTCCCTGAATCGCTTCAGGAGAGCTTGAGAGAACTCCTCCCACCCTTTCATTGGAGTTTATCCAGCCCCAAAACCAACGCTCAGCCACATCATCGAGATACATGCTAGCCAACTCCAGTTTATGCTCATCTGACATTTCATAGATTTTGAAGTATTTAACGCATTTCTACAACCACGATTGTGGTTGGGTTCCTTCAAAGATGGGCAAATCGATCTTGGGAAGGGGCCTATTGTAGTAGCCTCTGTCACCCTCTTCTCCAATAGCCTGACCCACAAACAAGGCTTTTGTATCATGATTCCTGGGTGAGGTTTGCAACCCGTCATAAGCACGAAGGCGAGTCGATGGGTTTGGTAAAATACCTTTTCCCAAGGGATGCGAATATTCCGATAATGGCTCTTTACCCTTATTTTGCAGGTTTTGGAGAAGCTGGAACACTTTGCTTATCTGTGTACCCAACTTCAATTGTTCTTGGCGCAATTGATCATAGTTGAGATGTTGTTCCTTTTGAAGGTTCTCAAATCACAGGTACACCTCTCGTTGAAAAGAGGTAAGTCTGTCCTCCTCCTCTACTCCTTCAATATCTTTTAAAATGTCTTCTAAAGGGCCAATTTGGTGTTGGTTTTTGGGTTTTCTACCAAATTTACTCATAATTGCTATGGTCCGAGTCTTTTAAGGCTCTGATACCAATTTGTAATGAACTATAAGTTAGAAATATATAAAAGATGGAGAAACGAAGAAGGGAGAGAATCAGGGGAAGAGAGGGCACAAATTAGGAAGAAGAGAGAAAGAAAGAGAGAAAGGGGAGAAGAAGAGAAAGAGAAAGAAAATAGAGAAGTATTCTAATACTGATAATTGATGGATTCCTCATCTGCACAACCCTAATTTGTAGCTAAAATTCTACTAAATGACAAAATAGTCACTGCTGACTCACATTCTGTTATTCTCCTATTTTATCCTATTCTTACTCATCATACTCTAATCACTGCTCAACAATCAGCCCTTCATCCGCACTCAATCAATTACCTGCACACCCCCTTTCCCTCTTTTTAAGTATGTTACAAAATATAGTTCAAAATTAATTAAACAGAAAGTCAATACTAAAAAAATGGAGTATATACATACTTATTTCCTAGGAGTGTTCATGAGTTCTGATAACCGAGCAATCCGACCCAACCCTATCAAGTTAAAAGATGATTGGGACCGAACTTTAAGATAATTTTTTTTAAAAAAAAAAATTTAGGCTGCGCTTTGAGAGCAAAAAAATTTTCTTCAGACTAACCTGACTCAGCCCGAATTTTATATATTATTATATAATATATATATTATTACATATATATAATAATTTATAAAAACAAAAAGTTACTACTATTTAATTATATGTATATATTATTATATAAAATTAAAAAAATATTAAGCCAGTCAGACACAACCCGTTGGCCCAGCTTAGCCCACCAGCCCGAGCCAACCCGACCCGAATCATTCTCGAGCCAGGCTGCATGCTAAGGGTAAGTTCAACCCAGCCCGGCCCAAGAACACCTCTATTATTTTCATGAATTATCAAGTTGAATTTGATAAATAACAACTACCTAATTTTATTAACAAGCACCCAAATTCTCCTATATTATTAGTACAATGAGGCCCGAACCCAGTTATTAGCATACTATCCAGGCCTTTTCATCCAAACACGCACGGAAAAAATGAACTACAAAAGATCCTTAGGCTCCAAAAATCAAAAGAAAAACAAAACAAAACAAAACAAAAGCACAATGAAATAAAATTGGCAACTTGGGACAGCTGTAACACCTCACACTTGAAAAGTTTACAAAGCTCAGAATGATTTTCAAGTCATACAGCAATATATAAAAATGCACATATATTTCTGAGTAAATGCTTGAGCACATAACATCAGAAACACAATCTTGTCCTGGATCTAGGAAGGAACCAAAATCCACTACTACCCTCCTCTTCCAGCTTTGCTGTATAGCCTGCCGACGTTATCAAGTTCAAAAAGCAGTGATTAATGGTTCTTGTATCACAATGCTTTAGTCTATTATTTAAAAACAGTTAGGCAAGAAAATAAATGGATTAATTTTATTGCTTTAAACAATTATTTAGAAAACCATCCACAAAACTCATAATGCTTTAATCCCAGTATATACATGCCGACATAGTCCTTGATTGTGTTCAGTAATGCTTGACTTGCTAAGTGATTATAGTCAAAAAAACATCCATGCAATCATTAAACTTTTCAGCTTTGGAATCTTGACTAGATAATTATTGGTTCAATTTAAGTATTTTGTTTTTCTTTCAAACCTCTGCCACTATTACAATCATTCTTGGAGAATTAAGGATATGGGAAAAGCCAGAATACCTGTACATGACGTGTAATTGCAAAACACAAACTATTGAGCACCTGGTGCATCTCTCATGCTCATATTCAGACTGTTTCGCATAGTTCGTCTACCAATTCCAAAATTGCCTTTTTGCATCATGGCTACAAATTCACCATAATCAATCCTACCATCCTGGAAAAGACATTCACCACATGATATCAAGTTGATAGCAACAAACAAAACAGGGAGCTAAAGCATAACTACTGAAAAAGAATGAGAACAAGATCCGGTGCCAACAATGTTAATAGCCTCCTCAATTATGTGCTATATCATATAGTAAAATTCAAGAAAAAAACCAACCCTTAAACAAGGTCCTTGCTTTCTTTCGTTCGTTCTCATTTATAAATGTATTTCACAAACAGAACAGGGAGTTAAAGCATAACTATTGAAACAGAATGAGAGCAAGATCCAGTGCCAACTAGCCATGCCAATAGCCTCCTCAATTATGTACTATATCATATTGTACAACTGTTAAACCAGGCCCCTATTTTCTTTTGTTCGTTCTCATTCACAAAAGGATAGCACAAACAGCACACAATAGATGTTGAAATTCAGACGTCAGTTCTAACTGGAAAAAACTTAGGAGAACATGAATTAAAAAATTATATAGATCAAAGACATCTAAGTATACATCGTGTAAATGCCAGCTAACACAATATTCTGCACTTAGCTTCAGTCATATGTAACCTTTTGGACTATACTTCTTATCTCCCAAAAAGCAAATTTATAACTGACAATTAAAACTTGCAAATTTCCATATAATCATATATAAAACAAAATCATCATTAATGAGATCCATGAACACATTAAGAAGACTTACATTATCTTCATCCACTTCTTTGATTATATCTTCAAGTAAAACATCAGTCATGTTATGCTCTGTACAAGCTTGCTGAAGCTCATCCATGGTGATATAACCACTTCCATCCTTATCAAAGTATCTGAATGCTGCAACAAGATGTTCCTCTCGTTCTAATTTGTTAAGATGAACTGTTGCGGCTATAAATTCCCCATAGTCAATAGTCCCACTGTTGTCCACATCAGCCTGAAATTTATATAATGTAGTCAGATGATCGAACATAGTGAGTAGATTAACAAAACTAGGCCTGTAGCTATACCAATAATAATGACAACAATCACAACAGCCGCATATCATTGATGTTCTTGCATCAAAGGTACAAAACAAAATCAGGAAAACATGATAAAAATAATCCAAATCATTCTTTATGGTGGTGTGTGTAAATCTCCTGCCTACTAACTTAAGGAACAGAAAAAAAAAAAAAAAAGACAGTAGTGTTGCAAAATTCAAAGGGAAATGGATAAAAGAAAATGTAATGAAAACATAACAAAAAATAAGACTCAGTACACAGAGGGGTGGACCCATGGTACAGGGCCAAACTAAGTAGAACAAAAATAAATTTATATAGGAACATCAAACTGTTAAGTTGGCTTCCCAAAGATGACAGTAATCAAGAAAAAAAAAAAGGAAGTTGAGACAGTAGAAAATCTAAGAAGCAAGAAAAGCCATTCAGAGAATGAACTATAGTTTCTTATCAATTCATTTTTCCTAATTAATTCAAACCTCTTTTTTTTCCCTTGAAATATAGTTTCTTATCCTTTCTGGTCTTGCTTTATTGTTAAGTATTTTTTTTAATAGACATATGGTCCTTTCTAGTTAAAATTTGTTTTTATGATTAAATTCAGGAAATCCTGTTGTCTATACGATATGATGAGATATGGGAATGGACCACTTCTAAATGAATTTAAGTAACAAATCAATATCATAAGCATCGACCCTCCAAAAAAATTTATAATTAGTCATATAATGTTTTTGGATAAATAAAAAAAAAAAAAAAGCTAGTTTTTTTCCTCATTAATTTTGTCACATTCAAATTTAACATTTTCCATCTTCGAATGGTTCTCTTTTACTCAGGCTTGCAAGCACCTTACTCATGT
Source organism: Garcia nutans (assembly GCA_947685225.1). Taxonomy (NCBI): domain Eukaryota; kingdom Viridiplantae; phylum Streptophyta; class Magnoliopsida; order Malpighiales; family Euphorbiaceae; genus Garcia; species Garcia nutans. Next base: position 3,368,364 of record CANTUV010000003.1, on the reverse strand, counting down.
ATGCTTTAAAGAATAGTGGTATCCAAAACAATTGAAGTAAATATACAGAGTTTTTAGAAACTACATTCAGACAATGCCATCATGAAATTCACATGATAGATTAAAACAGAATTCAAATACTTCAAGCTAGTAATTTAATTTATGGAAGACCCCCTCAATGAGTCATGATCTTTTGTTTTTTTCTTTTTTTTTTCATAGGCCATGTATATGCCAAAACTGAAAACGTTTCACTCTCATTGAATTACCCTATTTTGATGTTGAAAATTTCAGCACACACTGATTGTACATAGATATGCACATACCATGAGTTTGATTTGATAGCATCACATCCTATTCAAGATAAAACTTTTACCCGTCCATACATATACACAACACCAGATAAACAAAAATCTGCTTTGAAAAACATCTTACTGCATCCATAAGATCACGTATTTCTGTGTCCTTCAAAGTAGAGCCATATCTTCTCAAACCAGCTTTTAGTTCATCAAATGTGATGGCACCACTATTATCAGTATCCATAGCCTTGAACATTTCTCGTAGACCAGCAATCTCCTCCTCTGAAAGGCTTTCAGCTATGACCTGATGACATGAAACAGGCAAGTGTGAGAACTCATCAGAAGGTCCAGTTTTTAATATCATCTGGAGCAACTAAAATTCAATATCAGGTATCCATAATGTCTTCAACTATAGTATTGAACTGCATGATATTGATAGTTATATGCCATAGTCAGAAGAAAATAATGCAAAGGCTTCTTATTGGGATAAATAAAAATATGGAATAATAAACTCACACGTTTATTTAATAACCGTATTCTTCATTAAGCGCATCAAGGCACTGAAATTTTCCAAAATTATCAGTATGTGTCCAAGACACCCAGATAACATGCACATGTACTTACCCGTAAAGCCATCTTCTTCAATTTATTCATTGCAGAGAATTGTTTAAGACGAGAAAGTACAGCTGGGTCCAGTGCTCTATCAGGAGCAACTCCACTGTCACATATCCAAGGATGGCCTAACAAAACAAACAAATTTAATTTTGAATTCAGTTGAAACATCAACCAATGCAGAAGGTAACAATCACCATCAATAAAAAAAAAATGGCATATTCTGGAATCAGTAGGATGTTTCTGGATCCAATATCCAAAAAATTGAAGCACTTGCAACAAAAGAATTTTATCTACCACTGTAACTATGTAAAAGCCCAGAGTTGTATACAAGCAGCATATCAAAGAGCAACAACTGATTGTTTAGTTTGCATGTTGCATTAACTTTCAGACAGTTGTTGCATAAATAACCAGAAAAGAAATTCGTGAGTTTTATTAGTACAGCAACTGCAGTAAATCCAAAAGCAGGCTAATATTCCATAAATCTTTCACACAACCACACAGCAACCTAGCATGTGCACGGGAACAATAACAAAGAAACAAATATCAATTTGACAAAGTAGTTTCCCTAATCCATCCACATTAAATTGTCAAAATATATAAATAATAAAAAAAAGACAAATTACAAGATCAAACATACATAGGACTTCATGTGCAGTCAGGCGTTCTGAAGGTCGAGAGCAAAGCATCTTCCGGATGAGATCTTTGGCACTGTCTGATATTAGGGGCCAAGGGTCAGACTCAAAGTCAATATATCCCTTCAGCACAGCATCAAATATTCCTTGCTGTGTTTCTGCGTTCAAACAAAAGAAACTTTTAGTAGATTGCAAAAAGACTTACCTACCACAGAAGCATCATAGATGACGCCTACCTGCCCAAAATGGTGGCACTCCACTTAACAATATGTACAATATGACCCCAGCTGTCCATACATCTGCCTCTGGCCCATAACGCTTGAGGAGTACCTCAGGAGCAACATAATATGGACTTCCAACCACATCAGTGAAAACTTGACCTGAAGTAACAACCCAACAGATAAAGTTTAACAGGCACGTACGTTCAATATTACAATAGTATATTAAGGACATATTTATTAAAGTTATAAGGCGCATTAAAGCACAGAAGGATTTGGAGCCTAGGTGCAACACACAGGAACCTGTCCGAGTGACATAAGATGCATAGTACTAAAGAATACATCTAATCCTACATAAGACTTGTATTCAATATGATACCATAAAACAATTAAAATTCTAGGACCAATGTTTATTTGAACTCAAACAGAAACCGAAAACAAGTATTGCAAGTCTTAGACTATGATCCAATATTCCAACAAATGAATAATCCATAAAAAGTAATAGTATAAAAGAATTGTGTTGGAAAACATTGGAATTAGAGAATGTGTTTTTTAAGCTTTTTTATTGGTTATGGTATGATATCTAAATATTTAATATAAATAAGAACATAGTTGTGGAATTCCTAAATCTTAGCAAGTGGATTTCAACTGTAAATGAGAAGTGAATATGATATAAATGCATCACTCTTTCTATAGGCCTAAGAGTTAGACAGAGGACCAAAAAAAATCATCTAATGCATGCCAATAAAGAACATTATCAACCATTAGATATAAGGAACAGATTAGACACAAGGAAGGAGTTACAAATAAGCAGGAAACCTGAAACTGATATGAAGTATTAGCATTTAGATATGATTATAACTCGAATAAAAGGCATGACATAAATAGTTTTATACCTGGTTTGAAGAAGACAGAAAGTCCAAAATCAATGGCTTTAAGTGAGAAGTCATCATCCTTGTTGACCAACAAGAAGTTCTCAGGCTTTAGATCTCTATGCATAACTCCTAGCGAATGACAAGCCTCGACAACTCCAACAATAATCTTGGTCAATTCAGCAGCTTTCCTCTCACTATAATGGCCTCTTTGGATAATTCTATCAAAAAGCTCTCCCCCAGAGCAAAGCTCCATAACAATATGAACATATAATGGATCTTCATAAGCACCCTTTATGGTCACAATATTCTTATGACCAGCCAAATGGTGCATTATTTGAATTTCCCTCCGAACATCCTCAACATCCTCTTTCGAAATCAACTTCCTCTTGGAAATAGACTTACAAGCATATTCGATGCCTGTAGAATTCTCTGCGCATAAATAAGTAGTACCAAATTGTCCTTGTCCTAATTTACGGCCTAAAGTGTAAACATCACGAATGTTTGCAGTTTTATGACCCAAAACATAATAAGACTGGTTATCAACACTGCACCTCATTATCGAATCTTTCTTATTATTGGGTGTAATGAGAGGTAAATTGTTGTCCTTTTTTGGGTTATCTTTGGAAAGTTCTTGCACAGGAGGCAAAGTAGAAGGGGAATGTTCAGAGGAAGGATTGCGCTTGGTATGGGAGGCAGTTGATTGTTCTTCGGGCTGATTGTAGCCCTGATACAGTTTCCCTTTGAAAGATCCACGGCATGTGTTGCCCATCAAACAGTCACAACTCCCCCCAAGATTTCTTCAGGGCCTTTTCTTCATCCAAAAAATGACTCATATATATCATATCAATGTATACACTGACACAAAAAAAAAATACATATATCAATTTCACAAAATTAATCAAATCAAAATACCCAAATTTAGAAACCTCACAATCCAAAAACTATCTCTATGCATAGACATGTCTCGTAGAAAATTTCCTAGAAAATAAAAAAAAAATTCCCAGATTAGATCAGGCCCATTTCCTAGCAATTTTCATGAAACAAAAAAAAAATTATAATAATTAATTATTTATCTGTTCTGTTCTTTTATAAGAGAGAGAAAAATTACACACAACTTTCACCCATGGAATTTATGATTTTCCAAAATCAAAAACATTTCTTTCTAGGAAAACTAACAGAAAAAAAAAACAAAAATTGGTCCAAAGAAACAAAAATATATATAATATAAATAAAAAATAATCTACCAGTCAAAAATCCAAAAAATTAAAGATTATAAAACAAGAATAAGAAGAACCAGAAGAAAAGAATATACATATATATAAACGGTTACCTGTGGTAGTGTTTATAATAAAGGGTGGAAAAAGAGAAAGAAAAGAACGGATGGATCTGAAAGAAGAAGAAGAAGAAATAAAAAGCAGAAATGTTTGAATATTATTAAAGATAAAAAAGGGGTCTGCTGTTTTTGTTGTTGCTAAGAAACATCGGATTCGAGTGCTGACCAGCTCGTTCTCCTCCTCTCTGTCTTCTTCAATAACGCGTCTTTGTTTATTTCTTTTTAAGAAAATATTATTAATTATTATTATCATTATATTATTATTAGTTTTTTTTGGCCAATATCAATATTGTTAGTTTATTACTACTAAAATCATCGAGAAACAGTTTAGCTCCTTTTTTAATCTAACTTAATTTAATTTTTATATCCTTAAATTTTTATATTGAATAATTTATTAATTGGTCTTCTATAATTTCATTTAACATGTAATTTTATTCTCACTAATTTAAATTTTATCTCTTATTTATGGTGTTTGACAAGTATAACTTAATTTTTTTTTATTTTGTACCAATTTTATTTTTAAAATTTCATTTGGAATTAAATTGAAAACAACAACAACAACAATAATAATAATAAAACTTTCATATAAATGTAAAAAATGAAATTAATTTTAAAATTTATTCTAATAAATTTTAAATTCCAAATTTAAATGATTTATTTAACTTTGCAAATTTAATAAACTACTAATAAATTTTAAATAGATAGAAAGATCAATTTATTTTTTTTTTAGCTTTTTTAATTAAAAAAATTCTGTAAATACAAATTAGAGTGAAATTATAACTAAAATTTGAAATTATGATGTAATAAACGTAAAATAAAAAAATAAATATAATTACAAATAAATAACACAAACTTTAAGATATATTTATTCACATCTCATTTAAATTGTAATATATATCTAGTATTATAAGTTGATCATTAAAAAACTGTTATTAATAAGATATTAAAATTCTTAAAAATTATTATATTATTATACATGTGTAATTAAGAATTGAATTATTATATGTTATACATATATAATTAAGAATTAAATTCAAACATTGAGATAGCAAATTATATTTAAATTCCAACAACTTAATATATTCCATGAATGTTTTAATAATTGATTCAATATTTTTATTTAAAATAATTATAATAATTATATTATTCATTTAATATTTGATAGAAATATTTATCCAATAAATTATTATTTAATAAAATCTATTAAATTTTTAATGTGATAATTTTGTATTTTTTTAATATTCAAATAATATTATTGACTAATAATAATATTTGATATAATGATATCTAAATCAAAATAATTCCTCTCCATTGACTACTTCTTTTAGAAGTTTACTCTCTCTCTCTCTCTCTCTCTTATATAGTTGGTTCCACTACTCGCAGTCTTAGATCTAGGATTATCGTTGGTCGTTTGGCCAATGACAATTTTAGATTTTTTTTTTCACCCTTATTTCATCTTTATAATATTTTTTTATTGAAGTTTTTTTTTATTGTGTTTTGGCACTTAAAGATTTATCTAGACTCTTCAGAAATGAATCATTCTGTTTCTATTTGTCAATGCATACTTTGATTAGTAAATTTTTGTATTCCCCTCTTGTTTTAATAAATTTATCTCCATAATAATAAAAGAAAAAAATCATATGTACATCATTTTAAAAAATATAGAACTTTAATTTTAAATAAGCTAATAAGAATTCCATTCAAACAAAATGACAACTAATTAAGATTATATTTATTTCCCCTAAAAAATAAGAAAAGAGAAAAAGAAAAAAAATTCCATTTTCGTTACATTTGATTTTATGATTAAGACGTATTTTGATGTGTAAGCATGCGATGAGGAAGAAGAGCATACGTATTGGTGAACGAGGTAATTTCGTTTAATTGGTAAGTGTTTTACGTGCCCATTAAAATTTGTGATTTTTTTTTAATTGGTGTGTTCTGCACGCGCATTAATATTTACAAACAACTGTTTTTGGTGTTTTTGTCTTTTTCTATTTTAAGTCCTTTGGTCAAAATTATGGAGCAGGTGGCCACCCTAATTTTTTTTTTAATTTTTTAGTAAACCCTAAATTGTTAGTATCTTTTGAATATTCTTTGTCACAGGTTGTTCTGTTATAAAGTTTCTGAACGCTTGATTTTTAACAAATCCGAAAATTTGGTACATTTCATCTATTTACCCAATTTGGTAAAATAAATAAATTCCTCAATTACTTAAAATTTTATCATATACTATAATTTTTCAATTTGAATGTATTTTTTTTAATTCTACTAGAATTTTAAGAAGAATTCATGAATTTTTAAGAAGAAATGAAACTTTGAGAAAGGTTATATCTGTATAAAAAAAATTTTGGACTAAAGATTTTAAACTACTTATGAATAGTATAAAATCTCTCATTTGGCTCAATAAAAAAAAATGGATTGCTCAAAATCCATTTTTCGCCATAATCCCTTATTTTAAAGATTTGGTGAAACCTCACATAATAAATGATATTTTATTTTAAAAAATTAATAGATTTGTTAATTTATTATTTTTATTGCATTTATTTTTTTAATAATATGGATTTTCACAAATTTTTTGAATTCTAAAATTGGCTCGTACCATCATTTATGAACTTATAAATGAATGTAAAGGTCCAATCAAATGATATTATCAACTTTCTTAAATTTTAGAAAATAGGCAGCCTATTTAATTAGTTTGGTTTTTTACACTGCTTGCTTTCCCGTTCTGTGCAATCATAAAATTACACTAAATTATTATATTTTTTTAATTATTGCTCATTCCGTCCAAAATTAATAGAATTATTTTTTATTTTATAAGAATTAAAAAAATTAATTAATTTTTTAAAAATATAAATTTACTTATAATTTTTATTATACTCTTGCTTTAGTATGCAATATATTTAATAAATAAAATTAAATAAGATTATTATAGATATTTGATATGCTAACTTATTAAAATATTAAGTGAGCTATAATTTAATATAAATGAAAATGAAAAGTGAGCGTATCAATTTGGGACGAAAAAAACATATTAAAGGGAAAATTGCTCCCCTTGCCATGTTTTGTAAATTTTTTTTTCTTAACTATCAGGTTTTTTATCATTTATAAAATATTTTTAATTTTTTATTAGATCGTTCTAATTTTTTTAGCCTATATTTGGATGAGAGTAGCTAGGGATACAAGGAGAGAATAAATAAAATTTACTTTTACTTCTTTTATTTGGATGAGAGTAGCTAGGGATATAAGGAGAGAATAAATAAAATTTACTTTTACTTCTTTTGTTTAGTGTAATAAGTAGTAGAGTATATAAAGATAAAGATAATGAAATTTATTTTCTCAATTTACTCTCCAACCTTCAAAATATTTCTCTATGGAAGTAAATGGAGGTAAGTAATAGATTAACCAAGTAAAATAATTATTTTAATCCTCATCTATATATATATATATAAGGAAAAAAAATTTTGTATGATATTAAACCAAATATCACAATAATGAATTGTCACATATCTTAATTTAAGACAAAATCATGATTAATTTAAGACAAACAAAAAGCTATTATCAAAAATTATTCAAACTAAAATTTAAATTTAAAATTTTGAGATATAATTATAAAAAAAAGATAATAATGAGATACAATTATTTTAAGGAATTTGAGATACAATTATAAAAAAAAGATAATAATGAGATACGGTTTTCTTAAAGAATTTAAATTAAAAAAATTAAATGAATTTAATTAAGAATGAAAAAATGTAAATTAAAAAAAATGATATATAATGAAGATAAAATAAATAAAAAACAATTAAGAAGAAAGCCACTGCTGAAAAAAAAAATAATAATCAGTTGTTCTTTACTAAACTTCACAAAAATAGTTTTACACTCTGAATTATCTCTTTACTTGCATTTATTCTCAGACTTTTGTTTCAACGTTGTCATTGTCTTTTATCGTTTTTGCACTCTAATATTGAGGAAAAAATTTTATTTTGTTTTGTTTAAATTTGATTTCTTTTAAATCTATTTGCTTATAGAAAAATAAAATATGCAACCAACTCAAGTGCCGCAAAAGTGTCAATCAATAAATAAAAATCCAGTAAGTGATAGCACGAATTGAATAATCATATATATATATACATATATATATGTATATATATATTAAGAATTTTATATATGAAATAGTAATTATTCCATTCAAAAAAAATAAAAATAAATAAAATACAAAAATTGAATAATCATATATATTAAGATTTTTCATATGAAATAGTAATTTCTAATATTAATACATAAGTTAATAAAAAAAATTTAAATATTATTTCACAATTTTAATAGATTTTTGAAATTACTGTTGAGAGTCTGCAACATACATGCAACCTTTAGCCTTTTGTTGGTGAAATGTTTTTTATGCTATTGTTTTGGACTGCGAAAATCGAGTAGTTTCAGTTTTCATCCATTCTGGCCACTTCCAAGTGTTAATAGTTCTATTGGTGATAAGCAATGAAAATTATGCTCTATCTTTGTATAAAAGTAACTTATACTGTTTTGGGTCGTTCTTTATAGTGGCTCACTAGGTTTTCTTGAAATAATTATGAGTGAAGTGCATTCATGTGCCACCAGTCCTTACTTTCTTAGATGTCCATGCTGGTGATAGGATCATACTGTATGAAACCTGAATGAGACCTTATTTATTATTTGAGCAATTGTATTATCTTGAAGATGGCACTGGAACTGGATGATGGGTGCAAGTGCACTTTGAATTAATAGACTTTTTGTCTTAAGAAGGTTAATTACAAATTAGTAGTAACGATCCAAAGACTCCAAACCAGGTATAAGAAGTTATTGACACTAATGCATGTGTGAGAACAAAAGCCTTAAACAGATTTAAAATGGCCATATATCACAGAAATATGCATTAATGTCTGACTTCATTATTATTTTGTACATCTTCTTCTCTTTTGTTTATTGCTATTTTTGCTTGAAAGAATACGTTGTGAAAGAATTTTATAATAGATTCTTCCTTTTCAGAAAGGACTTTAATATTTATTGATTAGTTTGTTTAGTATTTAACTCTTATTTATTTCACTAAAAAGAACTTAGAGAAGAACTTTTATTAGCTGTTAAAAACGGAAATCCTAGAGAAGAAACTCGCGAGAATGAATATGATTTGTATTCGGAATCAGAAACGTGAGAGATGCTAATTGAATAGCAATGGTTTGAACTTCATATGCTAAATTCAATTATAATATATTTATCATTATTTATGTTGTAGTTGTTTACTAAATTGAGCTTGCTATGTGATTGTTTTATTTATTTATTGCAATTCTGACATGATATGCTTTCATATATATTGACCATATTCATATTTAGTTCCTCAAATAAGAAACCAAAATCTATTAGCATTTATTTAAAATTGTAAAGACGATAATTCGCCATTTCATTGAAAATCCAAAGTAGGGTTAGTAAAACTTCTTTCAAAGGATAGAGAGGAATCAAAGGAGAAACGAAGGGAAAGTGAAAATAGTAGTTTGACAAAAAAAATTGTAGAAGAAAAAATCAATAAATATAAACACAATCAGATGTTAAATAAGAATATGCAGACTCGATTTATTTATTATAAAATAATTTCTTTGGATTTTGCAAAATAACTAATTTTTATTGTTTAATTATAATATTAACAATTAGTTAAAATTTTATAAGATTATAAATGCATTTAAATTATAAAGATATTTCATATTCTTAAAATTTTATTATTTAATATAAGAAAAACATATAAAATAATAATTTAGTTGCGTTGATTATGGGTAATGATTATCGAGAGTTGACAACACCTTATGATAAACTAAAACCGTAGTATACATTAATCAATTTATATGTTTATATTTTTTCGTTATAATTATTAATAAATTTGCAAAAATTCAAAAATTGACTTTTCTTTTTTTTAGAAAAAAACTAAAATTCTTATTTTCTTATTAACGAAATATTCAACTAATTTTTCAAAAAATTTTAAAGGCAAATAATATTTTGTGTAAAAACAAACAAAGCCTTAGGACCTCAGTGAATAATTTCACACAATAATAAAATGAGTAGTAAAATAAGCTTAGGACTTAATTGATTTCTTTCTTATAATTTCATAAGATAAGATATTGAGCTATTATTATTAGTTTTTTTTAGTTTTAAACGTACATTTCATTCATTGATTAAATAAAATGTAACTTATTGTTTAATTTACAAAATATTTCTATATATACATATAAATATAATTTAATAATACATTACTATTATTAGATATATTTTTTATTAAATTATTATAAATTATATTCATTTTAAATCATATTATATTTTAAATAAGCTCGAATACATTTAAATAAAATATTATAAAAAAAATATCAACACAATTTCATTATGTCATAAATTAATTTTTTTTAATATTATCATATGCACCGCGTTGATTCTAATACTAGTTTCCTTCATTAAAAATAAAAGAAAATTTTGAATTACTTTCTCTTTTATTTAAGCTATCTAACTTATCTCTATCCAAACTTAGGCTTAGAATTACAAAATATTCATGAAACTGCAATTGCAGATTTATGATGTTCCCGTGGCTGGCCTCTCCTTCTGATCTCAAGCGTCGAACAATTAGTACTCCATTTCAAACTAATTTTAAAAAGTTTCTTGAAGTAACCAGACAATTTCATTGTGTTGCACATTTAGAAGACTGCTTTCTGTCATCTAGAGGGTGTTTCTTAAAACTGGAGCTTTTCAGCTTATTGTGAATAAGTGATTTTTAGATTATAATCAGATTAAAAATAAGCAGCTAAGCATTTCTCTAAACTAGTTAATAATCAGCTGATAATCAGTTTATAATCAGTTAAGTGTTTCTTTAAAATCAGCTTATAATAAGTTTTTAATTGCAGAAACTATCAAAATGACTAAACTGTCCCTGAGTTTATTTATTGTATAAAAATGATTTTTTAAATGTCAATTCAAAATTTATTTTGCAATAATAATAATAATAATAAAATTTATTTAATAATAATAATAATAATAATGGTGTTATCAATAAATTATACAAATAAAAAACTACCATGTAAATATTACCAAATTAATTAGAATCCTAAAAATAAAAGAATTTTGATGGGAAATAAAGTGTATAGGGTGGACAAATTTGGAATATTGAAGATTAGGTAGGGATAGTATGGTCTTTTACTTGGTCAAAACTGCTTAAAAAATAAGTACTTAAAAAAAAGTAGCAAAACCCAACTTTTAAAAAACTGATTAAAATCAGATTATAATCTACTATTTAAGCTTTTCAGAAACACTTAAATAAACAACTTATAATCAAAAAACTGTTTATAATCAGTTTTGACCAACTTTTAAGTTTTGAGAAACACCCTCCTAATATGACTTTTAGGCAGCCATCCCAACACCATGCAAAATCACTTCTGCTCTGTAATCATTTTAAGAATCTTCAATGGATTTATTTTAAGAATCTTCAATGGATGTAAGATTCGAAACATGCCTTAGACAGAGAAATTAAAACATTGTAAGAGAAAATGAAAAGATAAAAGATGAGTCTACCGTGGTAAGCTAATCTATATATAGAGAGAGAATGGGAAATCATGTGAAAAAATTGTAGAACAGTTTGAGTACAATAATGTGATTAATGGGTAATTAAATTCTTCATCATTGTTTGCTTTTTTAAGTGCTAAATTTATTAATCAAAATTTAATGATTATTTTGGATAGTGGGAATTTGTTCCTAAAAGACCTATATGTCTTTTGAAACTACAAATAGCTTTTTCTTAATTTTTATTAGTATATGGTAATGAATATCACATTTTTAATATATCAAGGTATACTCTCACTATATCATTGATATATTATTAGTTTATTATTATTATATCTTATAATATATGTTTATTTTTTTTTAAATTTTTTGTATTGTTGTTTGTATTTATAGAAACTTTTGGAAGATTGTGTTTTTTTTTTGTTTACTTTGTCTTATGTAAATTAAAATATATATGCAATCTAAAGTTTGTTTATAATAACCCAATATACACTAAGTATAAAACTCATTATAGTTTTTTTTTTGGTATTTGATGTTATTTTAATTATGATATATGAATTATTTGTATCCTTTGTAATATTGATATAAACTATTTAAATAAGGATTTTTATTTAATAAATTCTTCATATGCTAAATATAAGTTTTATATATATTGTAACACCCTTATACCCTATATATATATATATACAATACATATACTCCGTATGTGTAAAATATGTATATAGACGACAAGAATGTCACATTTTTAGTTCTTTCAAAAATCTTCATAATTTCAAAGGAAACATTTTAAAACTTAAATTATACTTTAATACATAAATAAAAATATTTACTATGAGTTTAAATAGTAAAAATACTTATTATAAGAAAAATCTTTAAGCAAAATTCGCTAGAGTTTTGTTTGTAATTTAGATATTCTCAAAAATCAATTTACTCAACTGTGAGCGGGAATTTTCATCCCCACTCTAGGTGGAATGGTTCTTACTATTTCGTCATTGTTAGGCTCATGGCCTTAGAGAATACGGGTCTAAATCCTGAAAAAATGGAGTCGCCACTTGGACGGGCTGAGAAAAAAAAAGTGGTGGATGACTCGATTCCTAAAGAATCTCCAACCCTCTAATGAGTTCAGAAAGTTGGATATGTATGAAAAATGTGAGGATAATCCAGCACCCCCATAATGTCTGGTTTATTGAAACCGGCCTCTTTTTCAGGTATAAATATTATTAAATTTTTAAGCATTATAATATAATTCATTCTACATGCAATTTAAAATAAATAAATATTCGTTGTATTAAAACAAAGAATATCCAAACAAATAAAAATGGGCACCTATATAAGATAGAAATATGTCCTTACAACAATTGTCCAATATCCAAAACTAAATAAAATATGGCACTCTCCATCTGGTAAAAATATGCCATTTACATAATTCAAAAACTCAAAATAAATTAAATTATATTGAACATAACTAATGAGGTAACCACAAGTGAAAACATACCTCTTACATCCTTGAAATCAAAATAATTAATATTAAAATAATTAACCAAATAAATTAAATCATTCAAACATTCACAACAATTAAAAGCAAATCATCCATTATAAACTAAATAAAATAAATCATCCATCATAAGTATATAATGAGATAAATAATCAAATCTAACCATTCAAACATTCACAACAATTAAAAGCAAATCATCCATTATAAACTAAATAAAATAAACCATCCATCATAAATATATAATGAGTTAAATAATCAAATATAGGTTTTAATATCACATTAAACAATAGATATACAAAAACTAGGGTTTTAATATATGAATTAGGGTTCTAAATAAAAACTAGGGTTTTGGAAATAAAGTGAGAGCTTTTAGGGTTAAAACATGATTTTAGGGTTTTATGATGACAATTAGGATTTTGGTAATCAAACTAGGGTTTTGATACCATAATTTAAGATTTTGGTTTTTCAAAACATGCCAATAGGGTTTTAGGTAATTAAATATAATGTTCAAATTAAATCTTAAGTTACTATGAATCTAAAATAAATAAAAGTTGGCTAACTAAGCTACTGGACGAAACAAAGTTGAATGAATAAACTATTGTGAATTTGAAACCAATGAATACAAGCTACTGGACATGTTTTAATAAAACACAATATAAATTGAACTAATGATAAACGAAACTTGCTATGAATTTAAAGGGTTAAAGAAATTAAACCTCCGTTTATTGGCTCCATTAATATTTATATGATCCAAGCTTTATGCCTGCACCAGTGCTAAATCTTGGTTGAGCAAAGTAAAGATAGTAGCCACAACCTTTTGTGTGTTGATTACTTGTTATTGAATGTTGAAGATGGTTAGTATTTTGTATATTTTTCTTTGTTTTGGTTATTTGTTGCTGTTTGATAATTCTAGCTGTCTCTTGATAACTGTGGCTCTCCTATTTAATTGTTAAGCTCCCTATTTATAAGAATAAACTAGGTTAAAATCAATGAATACCGAGCTGAATCCAAGCTCAATCCAGATTTCCAATTTAAGCACGGCTCGGATTAAGTCTAAAATAGGAACCATATCGCATTAAAATAAATTTATTTAGACATGGAACCCGTCCATATAGAATTAAACCTTGTTTAATTCGATATGGACCAACCATATCGAATTGGATGAGTCTAATTCCATATAGATGTTGTCCATATTGAATTGGGCAGACTTAATTTGTCCCCGCATGGCCCATGTCCAATTATGTTGAACCAAATGCATTCGAACTCTAGATCAGACAAATTGAACTAACTTACTTTAGGCCTTTTAAAATTGGACCGACCTAATTCAAAGCTATAAACTAAGTTTAAGCTTTTAAAATCAGACAAAATTTGGCTTGCCCTTCTTTAATTGGGATCGAACTAGCTTAAGATCAAAATTAATGATTTACATCAACCTGTACAAAAAAAAAAAATACACTCCCAATATACATACAATCAATCATTTCTTTATGAAAGCTTAATGGCTCAAAATCATCCCTTACTCCCAAAATACTCATATATATATATATATAATGTAAAACCTTGTAACATTTAGTAAAAAACTTTACAAATTACAACATTTTAATGTTATACAAATATAATGTACATAGATATATCAAAGTACACAAGATGTGTAACATCCTTATACCCTATATATATATAATACATACATCCTGTATATGTAAAATACACGTATATAGTATAAAAATGTCACAATCTGGTTTAATAAAAATTTTCTCATTTCCAATATAAATTATCAAACACTTTAAAATATATCTTTAAATAATAAATAAAATATTTTATATTAATTATAGGTTCCAAAATAAGTAATTTACATAAAAATCTATGGAAAAAAATCGCAATAGTTTTGTCTGTAATTTAGACACTCCCAAATTTTTAACATTTACACAACCTGTATAAAATACACTCTTAATAAAACAAATCATACATTTTCACCCCAACTACTCAACTTCTCCATATTTTCTCAAAACATTTATTTATATACATATGTGTATATATATATATATATATCACAACATATATAAACAACTCACATTATACAATTTATCGAAAGTGTCACATTATATAATTTGTATTTATTATTATACAACTCACATTATACTTTAAAAACATAAACATAATGTACAAAATATCAAATTGTATTATAATATCAAATATGTACATGCTGACAAATAACTCTGATCTTGATATACCTAAAATCTACTCAACAAGTAGCCTCAAATTTGGCCCTGACTCAGTCAAGAAGAACTATCCGGCTTAACCGGATCACCCCTTCACATGCGCAATGAATTACAATCCCTCTAAGCTAATAGCTTAGCGGTACAAACTTTGATAATCATAAAATTGTAAAATAAACCAATGTAAAATACTTTTACATGATACTTCATAATGTAGTACTCAATTTTACTTTAAAACATATACTTTAATTATTTTACAATTCACATAAGAACAAACATAAGCATGGGCCCAAAAGATCTAATATGCCATTCAAATCTCAGAGTTACTGTTTTGGTCTAAATTGACACAAAGTGTCTAGCCCCGAAGGCAAATCAAAGTAATTCTCAAAGGCTAGCCCCGAAGGCAAAATATGTATCAGTGACGTCAAGCGTCTGGCCCCGAAGGCAAATCAATGAGGATAACCTTATAAGTATGCTGTCAAATACAGAACTCTGAAAATTGAATAACATACTAGGCACACAAATAATTCATATTTTTCATATTCAACTTTTTCTCATTTGCCATAATCAACTAGACCCATTGCCTCATTTCTCATTATCAATTAGGCACATTATCTCATTTTTCATTATCGATTGCCTCATTTTCACATTTTTCATCACATTGCATCATTTTCATTTTTTCACATTCATATCAATATCATTTCATTTTAATTCATCATATAGTCACAATGTATCACATTTCACATCAAAGTCACATTACCTAAATATTTTGGATTATTTTCACATAATTTATATATTTCACATTTTATGTAATTTAGCCATTAACAATGGCTTTTCACAATGCATATAATGCATACATAACAATACAAATGTAATAGCACATTGTTCATGAATATTCAATGTATCAAGTAGCTTAATACATTTTTAGCCAAAATGTGTTAAGCCCAATATATTGTCAATCTATCTAATTTATCAAAAATTTGCACTTACCTCTCTAAGCACTAAAAAACAAGCTCAAAATCAACCTCAAACCTTCTATTCTAAGTTACCCTTCAACACTAGGGTTGGACAAATCACCTCTCCTTAATGCCTAAACCAAATGTGATCAAATACAATAATTTAATATCACATTTTAAGGCATTACAAGCATCAAACCTTAATTAAACATCACTCCACTCAATACCCCAAAATTAGGCCTAACATTACTTTAACATTGTAAGTCCATTTTAATCCACTCAAATGGGTGTTTTAAGTTTATTTATATCATTACAAACATATTATAACATGTTTAAATCAATTACATTAATTAAACATATGCTTTTGTTCGAAACCCTAAAATAGCATAACCTTGTCCATTGAAGGTTCTCCATTCCAACATATTCCAATTATTAATTCAAGCTTATTTCCCTCACTTGTATAAATAAACAACATGCTTTAAATATTAAAATCAAATAATTCACCATACTTTAAAATTTTACCTTTTCAAAATCCTAAATCAACACTACCATTCTCAAACTCTATCCAAACTTAATCAAATCCATTATTTGGCTTTAAAATCATTATTTATGCATCAAAATAATATATTTAAAACTAAATTGTACAATTAAATCACATAAATTCAAAAATTCAAAAGTTTCATAACCCTAAATTCTCTCTCTTCAACCAACTAATCTCAAACTTAATCATTTCTCCAATCCAACTTAAAAATCATTATTAATTGCTCAAAATAACTTCATTACTACCAATTTTAACAATTTAAATATACTTTTTCTCTCTAACTATTTCAAACATAATCATAAAATTAAAGAAAACCAAAGCTTAAGGAAGAGCTTCTTACTTGAATCTTAATTTTTCTTCAAAACCCACTTGAAACCTTTGGATTTTCTATATAATTTGAAGTATTTGAAAAAAATCATGCACTCTCTCTCTCTAGCCTTAGGAATTTCGGCCATGGCAATTCAAAGAAGAAGAAAATACTATTCTTTTATGTCTTCTTCATTTTCTATTCATATATATTAATTTAATTAATTAATTATTTTACTTTTAATAATAACCACACATTTCTTCCTTCTTTTGACTTTCTTTTCTCTATTTATTTATTTATTTATTTATCATCATCATCATCATCATCATCCACTTTTTTAACACCAAATTATACCTCACATATATATAATATATATTTTATGTATATATGTATCTTATATATGTTACTTATATTTTACATGTACCATTATGTATATATTTATGTGATGCATATACTATGTATATGTAATAAATATTCAAATTCTCATGTGCACATATAATGTGTATCTCATATACACATCAAACATACCTTATATGTATTATATATATTATATGTTTAATTAATTAATTAATTAATTATTTATTTATTTAATAAAAATCATAAATTAAATCTTCCATTCTTATATAATTTATTTTTAAATTATTTAAATAATATTTAATTTCCAAAGTATATTTATAAAAATACCATTTGACCTTTGACTTTTAACTTTAAATTGTTGACTTTTGGTTGACTTTGTATATATTATGTATATTTTACATATACATCTTATATTCTCAATTCTAAACCTTCTATTTCCCATTTAAATAATTTATTTAATTTATCCAATTTAATTTTAATTTATTTTACTCAATTTTCAAAAATTATAGATGTTACAAGATTAGTGCATAAATGCTTGCAAGTGGTTTTAGTTCTATGGTAGTCTATCCAACCTCCAAAAGTAGTCAATCACTATATAGACCTGACCAGGTCTAGCAGAACTCTCCGGAACCTTCGGATCAACATTGTCAACTGTGCGATTAAAATCTAAAAGCCTAACGATACATACTTTAGTAAAAAAAATGAATGACATTCTACATGCAATGATATAAATGCACTATATTACAAATGTCAAGCAACATATACATACTTTTTTATCAGCATATCAATCACCATAAACATTGGGCCCAAAAATTATTATACAATGATCTAGTTTCAAAAATATTATCTTGGGCTAACTCAATCATCTGTGAAACCAGCGTGTCTCACCCGAAGGCATACTAAATCTATGATACCAACGTGTCTCACCCGAAGGAATAATAAATATATGTGACACCAGCGTGTCTCACCCAAGGACATATTACTATTTGTGACACTAGTGTATCTCACTTTGGGGCATAACAATATCCAACAACAATATTTCGAAACTAGACTTTATATAATGTAAATAAGCAAACACATTTCTCATAATTCATTTTTCTCTTATTTTTCCAAATTTCATATTTTTTTCCAATATGCAACTCATATTGTACATCATAATCACATACACTACTTATGTGGCTCACTTCCATATTTTAGTGCATAATTTACACTTTTCATAATTCACACATAGCATCCTAATTTGCCATTTTCTAATGGTTTAACATGCTATAAACAATGAAAATCAAGCATTGTTATTATAAACAATGAAAATCAAGAATTGTTGTTACAAACATTGCTTCACATATTCATAAACATATATTCAAGTAATATAACACATTCAACATGTGCATTGTGTTATGCTTAAAATCAATGAAATCAATTACATTACATGCCAAAGTATGTACTAACCTCTTTTAAGCAAAAATGGGAGTTTAATCTTCACTCCACTCCAAAATCTCATATTGCCTTTTTCCACTAAGTTGTGAAAATACTATCTACTCAATACGTATTCAAATATGTACATAATTAATTAGAGTCACATTTCTAAGTATTTTAACTAATAAAATTCAATTAAACATAACTCCTTCAAATTTCCCTTTCCTTGCCCTAATAAACTTTAACTTTGAAAAATCATTTTAACCAATTCCAAATTGAGTTTTAAGCCTAATTATATCTCTAGTATTACATTCCAGCACATTCTAAGCAATAAAACTCAATTTACTACATTTACTTCAAATTACCAAAAATTTACCCTAATTCACTTTAACTTTGGAACTTCATTCTAATAAAATCTAATTGGCATTCTAAGTTTATTTTTATCATCATCATCATTTAATAACATAATTTAAATTATGTATCAAATGAACATCAATTCTTTATCAACATTTTTCCAAAACCTTAAATTTGTCATTAACCCTTCCAAACACCATCTAAACTTAACCAAATCAACTATCTAACTATAAAATCTTTGACTTCTCATCGAAATAACGCATTCCATATCCACTAATCAAATTATATCATCACCCATCAAAACCCCAAATCACACATAACCAAAAATTCCAAAGAAACTTCAAAATTAAGGAAGAAAACTTACCAACTTGTGAAGAAATAAACAAAACCCACTTCAATCCTTTGAAATCTCTCAAAACTTTCGTGTTGGTGAATATGAAAGCTCCACTCCTCTTCCAACCATGGTGGCCGACTTCAAGAAGAAGAAGAAGGTGAATAGTTTTTTTTTTGACTTTTATTCTTCCTTTATATTTCAACCATATATATATAATAATTAATTATAATTAATTAATTAATTAATTTAAAGTTCTAATTTTTCTCTTCCATTTATAAATAATTTATTTTGAATTTTTAACCATTTTCACTATTTTACTATTCACATGTTAACTTTTACTTTTTACCCTTTGACTTTATATATTATGTATACTTTCTTTATATTTTACATATATACTTTATCTTTTCTCACTTCCAACACTTCATTTAACCCTCTAACTTATTAATTTAGTTTAATTTAATTTACTCTAATATAATCTTAGTAAATTCGAGGATTTTACATATATTAAGTATAAACTTTAAATATATTAAGAATGAACTCTATATATTTATAGAATAAACTAGTATATGTTTTATTTTTTGTGATAATTATGATGTTATGTAATAAATTATGATATATGAATTATTTTATGACTTGTGTAATGTTACTATAAACTATTTATAAGAAAATTTTTGTTCAACAAACTCTTTATATATTAAGTGTAAATTCTATATATACTAAATTTAAATTCTATGTATTTGTATAACACATCAAGCATGTATTTTTATTTTTTATGATGTGTTATTATTAGTATATGTATATTATATAAAAAAAATTATTAATTTTGTACTTTGTGTATAATAAACCTAATGTATACTAAGTATAAATCTAATAAATATTAATTATAAACCCTATAAATACCAAGTATAAACTCATTGTAATTTTTTTGGTATTTGCTATTAATAAAAATAATTAGTATATTTGGAAAAGTTTTTTAGTGTCGGTATTTTGTAATATTAAAAGGTTTTTCTGACAATTTTGTCAAAACTCTACATAATATATATAGATATAGATAAAAATTAGAGTAGTATACTCTTTTTTCCAAAATATAAAATATTTTGCTTGTTACATAAACAAAACACATTTAATTTTGTCATACTATTAAACTAAATATATTATTTATGAAGTAATTCATGATAAATTATATGATAGAAATATATATATATATATATGAATGCTTTTTGAAAAATTGCATTACTAACATCGACTAATATTATAATAGAAAATTAATAAAAAATTTATTATTATTTGATATAATTATGGAAAAATATGTATTAACATATAATATGGGTAGATATTATTTCATAAACATTTAGAAAAGTCTTATATTAAAAGTTTTGTCATCAGTCGACAAAGCATTAACCACGAAGTAAAAAGGCCTTAGTTATCACTATCTTAAAAAATAAATATAATCTCATAGTTTTTACTTAATTTTCACATAGAATACTTTTTGGTAAAAAAAGAAGAGAGAGGGGAGCAAATTTTTTTTACGTAAGTTTTTCTGATAATTTTGATAACTTATTATCACATTAGATAATGAGGCTGCCTATGTATCAATTGCATTTGCAAGAGAATTAGGTCTACTTAGTTCTTGTCTTGATTTGATTCGATTTAACTTTGTAGAGATAGTAGCTTCATCGAACAATGCCTGTATGGGCTGATATGTTCTTGCTTCAAGGGATCTTAGATGTCTTTTTTGTTGAAGTGTTAGGCTAATTTTTTTATAGTCCTTTTTAACTGCATTTCTATCTTGATTGATGCGATGATTGCCATCCATTTAACAAGATGCTACTCATGTGGGAATGGATATTGAAGTTTTGTAGCTCTGTGATATGGAGGTTAGGTGCTTAAAGCTGATTTGAGTTACTATTAACCATTTTCAGTTGGCTTTGAATGCCTTGCCAATTTGTGGTGTTAGATATTATGGCTTGTTCTTTTCATGCTTTAAGAGATGTTGACTTGAAGGACTTGATCTTGTAATTTTTATGTTAAGGTATAATGAATTCCCTCCTCCTCCTTCTTCTTCTTCTTCTCTGTCTTCTTCTTTTCCTTTGTTTTTCTTCTTCTTCTTCTTTCTTTTTTTTGAGAGAGAGTTGTGTAACTTCAAGCTTCATGATCTTGATCTTATGAATTCTTCTACAGTGTTGGTCCTCGATGTCATGCTAAGGTCATTGTTTCTTATTTTGTCTCTTTTTTTCATTTTTTAGAATAATGCATAGGAGATGATGAGAAGAAAATTCTTATATTTTTATTAATAAATAGAAAATTACAAAAGAGATTGAATATACAACCTTAATGTTTGATATAGGCTTAGACTCAAACTTTGACTTGGATTATATCGAGTTTTAACTCAATTTTGGTAGACTCAGACTCTTTGAGACTCATACTTGATTCATATTTTAATTTTGATTGACTAAAGTTTTGACTTGATGTTGGTAGACTTAAACTCTTGAGACTTTGACCAGACTCAGATTTCAATTTTGATTGACTTGAGCTTTGACTCAGTTTATTAAGACTCAATTTTTGACTTTCAATTGGTGTCTGACATGGGCTTAGACTTGGTTTTGGCTTAGTATCTGACATGGGCTTGAACTTAAAATAGACTAGGACTCAACCTTCTCATAGTATCAATTGTTAAATGGTCGCTGAATGGTAGGTCTGAAAGGATTTAATTTTCAGGTTTGGTTAAGAAATGTATTTGATATTTTGGTGGCTATTGGGAGGTCCATTTGATTAAGGTGTATTTAGTCTAGCCTTATTGATTGTTGGGAAAGGATACCTGTACTGGTTGTTTTAGGTGGAATGAATTTTATGCCTTAGGATCTTGCACTCATTAGTTTTGCACCCGTCCCCTTAGTGGTATACATAATATTCATTGATCTAATAGCTTTTAGGCAAGGGACAAGAAGGATTGTTTGGTTTTAGAGTTGTTACTAAACGGGCCTCCAAAGCTTTCACATGAGTTACTAAATGGACCGTACCTAATGATATCCCCAAGTTTGTAAATTCTCTTCTCATGTTGCTCTTCTTCAAATGCTTACCCGTCTTGGGGGATCTATTGCTATTGTGCCATTCTCTATGAGTTCCTAATGGTTGGCGCTATTTTCTATAAATTGAAATTGATTCAATGAAGGAGGAAGGTTAATGGTTGTTTACAGATCCTTTTGGGTGGCTTCTGGATTAGTTGCTATATTGGTTTGATCTAACTTATTTGAGGACCGGTGTTGAGCCTCCAAATAATTAATTAGGATGTTCCTAAAATTGGCTTGTTGGGTGCTTAAAGTAGTGGTAGCTTTTATATGTTCTACTAACTTCTTGATGAGCTTGACAATACAAGCCTATTATGGAATAAGCACTACATGAAAATTCTCTCATTATTCTTTAAGAAGGTTGATGGAATGAGCTTGATGGGCTACAAGGACCATCTAAAAAATTTCCTTTTACTTCTTGAGAAGGTTGGTGAAGTAATCCTACTACGCATTAAGAGTTATTATTTCTTAAGGAATACTTCAAGATAGGGGCATATTAGTGTTAACTCCTTGTTGGGCCATGGGTATCTTCACATGAAAGGGCTAGTTTAGTTAAGGCTTTGAGAAGAGTTGGGTTGCTCGACAAAGAAATTGGTGATGTTTTATGCTTAAAGATTCATATAGTGGGATGGTAATGAATGGTTCATGGTTAATGGCCTATATATAGGCCATGGTAGATGATCTTTCAATGGGTCATGGTTCATGTGTTAAAATGGTTGGATACATAGGGCATGGTTCATACATTGTGATTATGAAGTCTAGCTTTTGAGGCTAAATGAATGAATGCTTAGGCGTAAGGGGCTTGGTCCATATGGCCAAGTGGTCATGTGGATGAACTATGGTCTATGGCTTGAGATAGTTCACATGTGGTCAAATGGTTTAGTGCATGGGTTATGATTCATGGCTTACAATGATTCGTATAGGTATGATTCATGCGGTAGGTTACTAGGGCTATTGGTCCAAGGCTTTCATCCATAATAAGAAAGTAAAATAAAGTACAAAAGTTAAATTAAATCTTATATTTCAAAACCTAAAACAAGGGTATTCCAACTGTAGCCTTATGGATTCCATGATGGGTATGCATTCAAAAAAAAGAGTAAAGTTCATAAATAAAGGAAGATAAGTTCATAACTTAAAGAAATGAACAACTAAAATTTGGAAGGAAAGGTTTATTTTATAAAGTGGACATTGTATTTGGATTGATATTCCAAGTAGGTTTGCATATCCCATTTGAATAGGAATCAAAACCTATGCTGTTCTGACCATTGTAAGATGGTTGTTTGTGTATTCTTGAAAACGTTAATTTTCTAACCTAAACTATGTGATCCAAAGTCTAGGTTCATTTTAAACCTAGATCTAAAACCCAAATTTTAGATTCTAGTTTTGAAAAAGAGTTTAATTCAGATTGATTGAAAATATATGATTTTGAAAATTAAGTTCATATTTCAACTTGATTTTGAGAAAGATTAATTGAAAAATTAAGTTCTTATTCCAACTTAATTTTGAAAAGGTTTGATTGCAAAATTAAGTTCTTATTCCAACTTAATTTTGAGAAAAATTAGTTGAAAAATTAAGTTTTTATTCTAACTTAATTTTGAAAAGGTTGATTGAAAAATTTTCTTATTCTAATTTAATTTTGAAAAAGAGTGATTGAAAAATTATGTTTATATTCCAACTTAATTTTGAAAAAGATTAATTGAAAAATTAAGTTCATATTCCAATTTAATTTTGAGAAGATTGATTGAAAAATTAAGTCATATTCCAACTTAATTTGAAAAAGATAGATTAAGAAATTAAGTTCTTATTCCAATTTAATTTTGAAAAAGCTTGATTGAAAATATTAAGTTCATATTCCAACTTAATTTAGAGAAAGGTTTAAACAAGATTGATTGAAAATTTTAGTTTTTATTCCAACTCAATTTTAAAAAAGACTGATTGAAAAATTAAGTTCAAATTTTGAAAAGGTTAATTGAAAAATTAAGTTCTTATTCCGACTTAATTTTGAAAATATTGATTGAAAAATGAAGTTTATATTCCAACTTAATTTTGAAAAAGATTGATTGGAAAATTAAGTTCACATTCCTGCTGAATTTTGAAAAGGATGATTGAAAAATTAAGTTCATATTCCAACTTAATTTTGAAAAATATTGATTAAAAAATTAAGTTCATATTTCAGCTTAATTTTGGGAAAGATTTATTAAACCATGTATATTTAGGTTTAATTTGGGAAAATATTGATTAATAGGATTTGGTATCTTTAAAACCTAATTTTGAGTTCAATTTTGGGTTCATTTTAAGCTTTTAGGTTCAATTTCAAGTCTAAATGATGGACCTTAAAGTTCATGATTAAGTTCCATTTAGGACCAAAGATGGGCCTAAAAGCCCATAATTTAATCCAAAATACTTTAAAGAACAATAAAAGACTAAAGTTTAAAGTTTTACCTTTTTGGGCACTTTTGGTGATGGTGGTTTGAGCATGTGGCCAGACCATCACTTCACGATTGCTAGGGATTGGTTGCTAAGAAAGCAACTAACTTAAACATGTTTGAGGAAAATATACCTGTAAGTGCGGATTTTTGCTCCCACTCCTAGTGGAATAGTTCTTACGACTTCGGCACTATTTAGGCTCGGGGCCTTAGAGAATACCGACCTAAGCCTGGAGAAAATGGAGTCGCCACCCGGACAGGCCAAGAAAAAGAAAGGGGTGGATGACTCAATTTCTAAGGAATTTCTAACCCTCTAATGGGTTCGAAAAGTTGGGTACCTGTGGGAAAGGTGAGAAATGGCCCAGCACCCCCCACAACGCCCGGTTCATTAGAACTGGACTCCTTTGTAGGTATTAATATTATAAAATTCTTAAATATAACAATATTATCCATACTACATGCAACAATTAAAATAAAGCATCATTATATTAAAATCAAAGCAATGTCCAAACAAAACAAATAAATGGACACCCATCCGAGGATGGAAACATGTCCTTACATAGTTCATGTCTAAAACTAAATAGGACACCCACCAAAAGGTGAAAACGTGTCCGTTGCATTAATCCAAAAATATCAGAACAATTTAAATTACATAAAAATTAATTAACGAGGTATTCAATAATGGAAACATACCTCTTACAATGTTTTGAAACCAAAGCAAATTAAAAAAATAACCAACCAACCATTCATCATAAATAAATTATTCATCTAATTTAAATAAAACAGTAAGTATATAACTGTAGGGTTTAAGTAAATAAGATTGAAGCTTATGAAAATAAAATAAAATCTTTAGATATTTGAAAGGAACAAGCTATTGTGATGATTTGAAAAATAGAATTAATTAAGATTTATGGTTTGAATAAATTAGGGCTTAGGTTTCTATTTTGAATAAAGCTACTATATTTTGAATAATCATAATAAAGGAAGTTAAACATAAAGACTTATAATATACAAATAAATATTGACCCCTTTGACGAGCCCATACTGTAACACCCCCACACCCGGTACAAGCACACTACTACACCACAATGTAGCATACGTGCACCGAACATAGAGATGCTACTGCTTTCCTTAACATTTAAAACTTTTTAGAAGATACTATAATCTTTATCTTATCCATTATAGAAAATAGGTCATTAACTTGTAATATAAAACAAACTAGATATACAGATACATTTAATTAGTACACAGCGGAAGTTATAAAATATTTACATTATATGAAAACATTTAAATTCATATTTACAAATATACATATATTTATATTCTAAACAATATTTTACAAAACATAAAGAAATTATACATGATTGGCAGCTTTCTCTGATCTTTAAGTTCCAAATAAACTCTTCAATTTCTACTCTCACTCGGTCTCGAGGAGCTCTCAGGTTCAACTCTGTTACCTGCGCGATTAAACACTATCATGCTAAGCCAAGGGCTTAGTAAGACAAATCACGCCAATATTATGTTTAATGCAATGCAATGCCACACAAATTATCAATAAAGGCCACTTCATAAGTGAAAAGCTAACATCACACCTTTGCATCTCACCAATCATAATCATATGAGCACACCACATTTCAACATTTTTCCATAACCTTATTAGTCAACCATTTTACCATTCATGACTCACATTAAGCAGAGACAAGCATGGGCCCAAAACACACTAATATACCATTCAATTTTCAGAGTTAATGCTTTGGTTTTGTTATCACATTTATCAATATCATCAACCCAACTAGGCTTCAAGGATTAGGTTCAACCAAGCTTCAAGGGGAGCAAAGCATGCTAAGTATCAACCCAACTTGGCTTCAAGAACCAACCCAACCTAGCTTCAAGGGTGGTAACATCTCAATTAGGCTTCAAGGATTCAATCCAACCTAACTTCAAGAGATTGTTACACTTATAAGGCATGCCACCAACAACAAACTCTGAAAATGGAATAGCACATTAGCCACACAATTCATTTATTATTCAATTATCATTTCCATTCTCAATTCTTATCATCATTTAGGCAAACATGCCTTATTCCTTTCAATTGAATCATCATAGCCAACCACAATGGCTTTACAACTCAATTCACAATATATCACTCTTCATTATTCAAATACACATTTATAACAACAATTATATTTGACATCAATGAAGTCAACATGGCATTGAACATTCTTTAAGCAAACATACCTCAATCATATCATTTCCATTGTTATAACTCATAACATTAATTCCATATTAAGGTAAATCATCATCAATAATCACATTATATTCCACATAGCATCATTCATAATATCAACATCTCATTCCACATTATACACAACATATCATTATTCATATGCATCATCAATATGAGCAAATGTAGATTAAATCCCAACATTATATGATTGTATGCAATTATGTACTTTGTACTTACCTCAATCACAATTCAAATAACTCTAAACACTTCCCTTTTCCAAAATTCTTCACTTTCCAAAATTAGGGCAAATCACCTTCTTTCAAAACCTAATCCAAGGAATGATACAATCCATCAATTCCAATACAATTTACCACTTAATAACTTCTTACTAAACCCTTAAATCTCAAAATTACACTTCAACATCATACATTAGAGACCACGGTCGTGGCCACCACAACCCCCACGGGCGTGGGGTACAAAACACTTCTGCAACCCAAGCTTCCATCCTCTATGGCCATGGCACCAAAAGCCTACCAATGGCCACGGCCATGGCCAATCAAGGTCACGGGCGTGGCATCCAGAAGGCTACTGCCCTCGGCCAAAATCCCATTTCCAAGTCCAAAATTCCAACAAACACCAACCACAAGAAGATCTTTGAAAATAATGAAGCAAACACAAGGAAAACATCATGTAACACTTCAAAACTCTAAAACAATATCAACTCCAACACCTCCAACAACAACACCTCTTAAACTTCTTCACTTAAAATCAAAAACAACATTTAAAAACTCATTACAAACACATTTAATCATCATCTCAACAAACCAAAAATTCATTTCCAACTCCACTTCAAAAGAACAAAAGAAAATCAAGAGAAAGGACTTACCAAAGTTGATGAATTTCACAAATCTTCCACTTAATTCCTTGAATCTCCTATCAAATTGAGTTTAGAACTTCAAGCCCTCTCTAGCTCTTTCTCTTCTTCAATGGCCGGCACACACATGAGAAAAGACAAGAAAATAAACTCAAGTCAACCACTTCTTCTTCTTTTAATCTCCACCATGCAATTCCTACAAGGAAAATTACCAAAACACCCTTAACCATTTGTTCTAACTTTTGTCCCTTGCATGCCCATATATGTAATTTCACATATCCCATAAAAATATCTCTCTTCCATTGACCTTGCATTTGACCAACTTATATGTTATATATACTAACATATAAACAACATATACACTTTTCTCTAAACCCTATTTTCTTTCCCAAAACACATATACATAACCATTCTCTTCTCAAATTCTTTTCTTCTCACATAACATATACATTCAATCCAATTTAAAACAACAACAACAACAACAACATAGTCAAAACTTCTAGGGCATACATGAGGATATTACACATATGATGGTTTCGCTAGTTGGTTAGCGGGTAAGGGGTCAAGGAGACAGCGCCCCTTGCGGGGTCGGGGACCGCGCCCTGGAAGATTTTAAAAATTGGCTTTTAGGGTTGTTGGTTTTGGTGTTGAAAATTAAGATTTTAGGGTTTAAAATTTAGAAAATAGGGTTTCAGAAATGGAAGAAATAAGCTACTGTAAATCTTAGAAATATAGATTTGGTTAGGGTTTTAAGAAAACAGATTATTGTTTTGTGGTTTTAGAAAAGTGTAATTAGGGTTTTATATTTTAAAAGTTAGTTTTACGGGTATTAAGGTTTTTAGAATTTAAAAAAAACACTTTTTAGGATTTTAAATAGACTTTAGATGGTAAACATAATAATTGATTAAAAAACATCATCTATTGTATGTTTAAAAATTTGATTAATTTGAATGATGAAGCTACTGTGAACATAAATAAGTCAATAGAAAATCAAACCTCCGTTGTTGGTTCCACCACAACTTGAATTCTGGTTGAACAATACCAAAGACAGTGTCGGCTATCTTTGATGGGTTGTATATTGTTTGCTGCCTCTTGATCCTTCAAGCTTGAGATTATGAATTAATTACCAAAAGAATTTCAATAGTTTCAAGCCCAAAAGTCCTAAAAAATTTCCCTCCTATTTTTAAAAGATCAAAGTCTTTTTCTGTGTGTTTTAATATGGTATTTATAGGAAAAATAAAAACCTAATACTAATTGGCTAAGAAAATAAAAATCTTTTAGAAAATAAAATTAAAACCCAAGTAGAATAGAGTTTTGGAAAAACCGCACGGGGTTGGGCATGTGAAAGTACGCTGGCAAAGAAGTTCCATAGGCGCTGGGTGCAGAACAGCCAATTTGCAGCAGCGACGAATTGGCCTGTGGCCATTTCACCGCAGATTTTGGCCTAAGCCAATTCATCGCCTGCGATGAAATTTTTTTGTCACCGATTCTTCCATCGTCGATTTTTATTTATTTATCCTTTTTATTATTACTTTTTTTTTATTTTTATTAAAAATAAATATTAAAATAAATATTATTTAATTAAAATACCACAAAACTTATTTTTGACTATTTAAAAATATCAGACTGGACTGGGTCAAAAATTAAGGGTCTACAGTTTACCCCCTGCTTAAGCGATCTGAGACTATAGCAAAAGAGAGTGAAAAATAATGTGTTTTTTGACTGGGTTTAGAGCCATACTGGACTCCGTACCCAAGGTTGGTTTGAGTTTTGGACTCAAATGTAATTTAGGTTTTGGGTTCTGTATCCGAGAATGAGTTTAACTGACTTTTTATCAGTTGAGAATTATGGCTTAACTGGTTGTTCTATTCTTTAATGGATTGTGGGTCTTTACCCACAAAATGGATCTTCATCGTTGGACCTTAGATCTTCATCCTTTGGACATCGGGTCTTCACCCTTGAAATTGGATCTTCATCCTTGGCATTGAATCTTCACCCTTACAAGTGGATCTTCATCCTTTAGACTTCGGGTCTTCACCATTTGAAAATGGATCTTCATCCTTTGGACGTCGGGTCTTCACCCTTGAAATTGGATCTTCATCCTTTAAGCTGGATCTTCATCATTGGCATCGAGTTTTCACCCTTGAAAATGGATCTTCATCCTTTGGACTTCGGGTCTTCACCCTTTGAAAATAGATCTTCATCCTTTAAGTTGGATCTTCATCCTTGGCAGGGTCTTCACCCTTCTAAATGAATCTTCATTCTTGGCATTGGGTCTTCACCCTTGAAAATGGATCTTCATCCTTGGCATCAGGTCTTCACCCTTGAAAATAGATCTTCATCCTTGAAAATCAGATCTTCACCCTTTGAAGTTGGATCTTCATCCTTGGCATCAGGTCTTTGCCCTTGAAAATGGATCTTCATCCTTTGGACGTCGGGTCATCACCCTTGAAATTGATCTTCATTGTTGGACCTTGAATATTCATTCTTGGTATCGGATCTTCATCCTTGAAAATTGGGTCTTCACCCTTGAAATTGGATCTTCATCCTTTAAGCTAGACCTTCATCCTTGGCACCCTTCTAAATGGATCTTCATTCTTGGCATTGGGTCTTCACCCTTGAAAATGGATTGGAAATCAGGTCTTCACCCTTTAAGCTGGATCTTCATCCTTGGAAATCGGGTCTTCACCCTTGAAATTGGATCTTCATCCTTTGGACTTCGGGTCTTCACCCTTTGAAAATGGATCTTCATCCTTGGAAATTGGGTCTTCACCCTTGAAAGTGGATCTTCATCCTTGGTATCGGGTCTTCACCCTTGAAACATGGATCTTTATCCATTGGAGATTGGGTCTTTACCTTGGCTTCAACTCTTTTAGCTGGACTGATCTTTTGTTTTTTGCATCTTCATTCTTTTGATAGTTCTAATGTTCCATTCTTTTACACTTTTTCAAAAAATTCAGCTATTTTTTTAGCTGGCCCCTTATATCTTCTCCTTGCCCCCAATGAATTTTCTCATGTAGGCTCTAATTGATGTTTTTGTTTTCTAATTCTTCACACAAGCACGCATTTCTTCTTTTTGCAAAATTACTGGAGCTTCCTCAAGCAATGAGCTTTCCATGCCCCCCTAATTTAATATCTTCTTTTTATTCTTTACTTCATAGGGTGTTTGCTATTCACTTTGACAAAGAACAGATAATACAAGACAAAAATGACGTGTGATATGCTCATATATGCATGATATGCATGAGTAATACTTACAGTGGTTCCATCGACCCATAGGCTGAGGTGATGAGCAGAAGTGTTCTCATTGGTTTCTTTCAGATGCTTGTTCAGGTCTTGCATTGAAATGACAGAAAGCTTTGCATTTATGATTTTTATCTTCAAGATGTTGAGAACATGAGTGGTGGAGACCCCAAGCAGTAGAGATACATCAATTTCAAATTATGATTCAGTATGTCAATTGGTAGCTTTTTACAACCTTGCAAATAATCATTTACTTTGCCCAATGTGTCTTTCGAGATTCGACAGTTCAACATACTCCCTTTAACTTGAAATTTTTTTTTCAATTTTCAATTTTGAATTTTGATTTTAAAATCAAATGTTGGCTTTGCCAAATTAATGTCAATTTACCTCAGGACTTGATTTTTCAAATTAACATATTTATAAAATGACAACCCTAGTTACCATACTAAACTCGGGAATCATTTCTATTTAAGCAAGGACCGTTGCACTTTAGATAGGCACATACACATTACTTAGTCAAAGGTCTCATTTGAGTTTGAATATTGTTTACCTCATATACATGCTTATCCAAATTATCTCCACTAATAGACTCTACCTACCAAGAGAGATCAATAGGTCTTTAATAGGCTTGAAATGGGGTCTATAAGGGACACAAGTTAAATGAAGGCCTTTTGTAAGTTGGAGCCGTTGTGACACTATGACCAAACCCTCACACCATGATTTTGTTGGAGCCATAGGCAGTTGGAAACATGAAAAGATAGAGCTTTGAACATTCTTCTTTCTTTTTGGCGTTAACTTGAATCTTGATTGAGATAGTCTTTGCCTTTGCAAAAAGTTTAGTACCCATATTCATTTCTTTCTTTTTTTTTCTTTATCTTTTTTTTTTTCTTACTCCTTTCCTTTGAGCATTTTATCATTTTGTTCTTCTTTCCTGTAGGACTGTCAAGTATAGGACTTTCGAGAACTGGATGACCTTTCTTCTATCTCTCTAATTTTGATTGAATCTTTGGACCAATTTCAAGTCAAACTGCCCTTATGGAAGTCTTTTGTTGCTTTAGGTGAAAGAGAACTTGGTTGGCTTTTTGAACTGTTTTGGGTTTTATTTTATTTTCTTTTTCTTTTTTTCTTTTCATCTTTTTTTTCTTTTTTTTTCTTTTCTTCTTTTTTTGGTTCTAACTCTAAAAGAGCTGTCTTACTTGTACCAACTTGGGTTTCTAATAATGGATGAGTGGAGTGACATAAATCTTCTTTAATAGGGATAAATCATTTGTTACTCTGATGTTATCTTGATAGATTGGAGATATTAGGTGAACTTTAACTACCCTTATGGTCTTGATAACATCAACTATCCTTATAGTTTTGGCTATGCATTCCTCTCTTTTATCTTCTTGCCTCTTCGCTTTAGTGATCATAAGACTTGTCATAAGTATCACAATAGCTCAGGGTAGGTTGTTGGGGTTTGTAAGCCAATGAAAAGAAAGCTAAAATTTTATGAAGGCTCAAAGGGACAACTAGGGATTGATATTTAATTGGGTGAATACTAGTTGTTGGCTAACCAAATAATGCCTAGATCATTTCTCTCTTAAAGAAGCAAAGTTCAATTTTGTCTCGAAAGTTTGTCAAAGCATGTTCTAAGACCGACTAAGAATTAGACAAAGGTAATTATGCAGGAGCCCTCTCTGAGTAAGCATACACAACTCAATGCTACAGAGCAATTTCCTAATCTAGTAAAGTCATTCAAATCATGATGCCTAGACACATTAATTTATGAATATCAAGCTAGATTCCTCATTGGTTTATTACCAAAATGAACAAAGACCAACAAAAATTTTAATGAAAGTAATTTATTCAAACAACTTTAAATTTGAAAAACACGATTGTTCCATAAAACACCAAATAAAGAAAATAAAACAAGAAAAACAAACAAGCCAAGGGAAGTTCATTGAGTTAAGCTTCTTCTTCTTTCACATCTTCAATATTCCCATCTTGAAAAGAGGATAAGATAAAATCTTCCTCCAATCCTCTTCCCACCATGAAGGTTGTCGGTGGAGGTATCCTTCTAAATTTAGGCAAAGGATTGTTCTTGGTATTAGGCTTGTTTGGCTCAGGTAGCTTACCACTATCGATTAGATCTTGGATTTCATGCTTCAATTGGCTACATCTATCGATCTCATGTCCTTGAGTCTGATGAAATTGACAAAAAGCCTTAGTATCAAATTTTAGGGGTAAATGATTAGGCAAAGGATGAGGAGTCAATGGTTGTAATAGTCCCTCCTTTTGTAGTTTGTTGAAAACCCAAGATAAAGGCTTCCCCATATCTGAAAACTTCCTTCTATTTGCTTGACCAGTTGTATTGACATCAGCTTCCTTTTGTGTACTTTGATTGTTAGGCTGATAATTTCATTTTGCAGAAAAAATGATTCTTCTCTGTTTTCCACTCTTCAATTTGTAGACTAGCTTGGCGAAGATCTTTGAAATCCAGATGAGTGTATGAGCCATCCTTTCACGAAGGCTAGGTAACACTCCTCTCACAATCATCCTTATTTGATCAGATTCATCAGGCCTCTTCTTGAGCAATGAAGCCTTATTCCTCCACCTTTTCACATAGTCCACAAAATTATCATTTGGCCTTTGTCTAATGGAATCAACTTCCATTAAGGTAACTTTCACCTCGACATTGTACCCATACTGCTGAATGAAAGCCTTGTACAACATGTCCCAATCTTTTTGAGTACTTTCCTCTAAGGTGTTGAATCAATTTTAGATAATAGGGTCCAATAAGAGCATGAAATATCTTAGAGTTTGAGCCTTAATAGCTCTAGCAGACTGCATAGTAGTGATGTACTGCTTTACATGGAGATGAGAGTTTCCAGTACCATTGTACCTAGTGAAGGAAGGCATCTTGAACTTATAAGGGACTTCCTCATCTTGTTCAAATAGTTTTTCGATCTCGGACATCGCTTCGATTTTCAGTTTCTTCTCAAATTTCATTTCTAGGTCAGCAATCATCTTCTCAACATCAGAATTTTCAGTCTTTTCAAAAGTTGTCTTCTTAACAACCTTTGACTCCTTTTTATCTTGAGGATCTTAGAAGTATTGAGCCAGTCGTCATCATCATCAATGACTACCTTGTCATCATCAAAAGCCACTTCGCCAACCTTAGCCTCCCCTTTGTCCTTTGGCTTCTTGGTGTTAGCGGATGCTTTGGCATTATTTCCTAAAATTGCAGCCAATTGATTCTTCATGGTCTCGGCCAGGGCCTCTTTTATTTCTTCCATCTTGGCATTGAGGGTGTCATCCACCATTCTTTGAATTTGTTCGGGCTCCATTACTTTTGGTGAGAAAGTGATTGAGTCTTTGCTAGATTCTGAGTCTTTGGCGTAGGTTGGATTGTCGTAAGCTTTTGAACTGTCGTAATCCAGGGCTGTGAGCCAGAGAGGATTAATGATATGAGATGCAAATGTATGTATGTATGTATGCATGTATGCATGTATGCACAAACAATAAACAAAGAAAGATAATTAGGACGTTCCTTCTAACCTAATGACTTCTACACACGAATGACGAGTCTCTTTTTCTAGGTAATATGGTTAACAAAATACCAACATGGGGTATCTTATTTTTGAATAATTTCCTAGGATGTTTTAACCAATAGTTATATTTTAAAAATGAAAATCAGTTCATGATAATTCCCATTAATTATTTAACCAACTAAGTAGCTTTTAAGCTATATTGGATTAAAACTAAATTAAGAGGCTTATTACAAATAGATTTCTTCACTTGCAAAAAGTAACTAAAGATTCATGCCAAAAACAAGACCATGATTAATAACTCTTAGTATAAACTAGGCTCACAATTGATTTTAGGTATTTTTATAATTGACCTAAATAATTTGTAAGCTCTTTTGAAGGTTATAAAAATAATTTTGTTTCTAAGCCCATTGTAAAAAGATTTTAGAAAAAATGGATTTTGGGCTTTGAACTTGGGTCATGAGAAAAGAATTTTTGATTTGTTTTTTAGAAAAGACCATTTTAAAAAGTTTTGAAAATAGCTTTGGCCTTTTGGATTTTAAAGAAAAATTTATTTTGAGCTTACAATATATTTAGGTCATAATAGAAAAAGAACAAACCAAATAAACCATGATTTAAACCAAGATAAACTAACCATAGTCAGACAATAAGCATTTGGGGTAAAAACCTAAGGAAAGTAACTAGGCCGATTACATGAGCTTTAGTCTTTGGGTTGAAAAAGCTTAGGTTCCCATAGTAAGTATATACCAAAAGGTATAAGACTATGAGTGATTACGCCATGCTCGATCTCCATACCTTGAGTGAAAGTATGGTATCCCTTACATAACACAACACGGGTAACACGGGCGTCCTAACTCATGCACACGATGCAATCTAACATGATGTAATTGATAATATCATGATAAGAATGAATAGAATAATATAAAGACCAACGAAATCAACTTCTCTTATCTCCAGTGGAGTCACCACTGTGAGCGGAGATTTTTACCCCCACTCTCAGTGGAATGGTTCTTGCGACTTCGGCACTGTTTAGGCTCGGGGGCCTTAAAGAACATGAGCCTAAGCCCGGAGAAAATGGAGTAGCCACCCAGACAGGCCGGGAAAAAGAAAGGGGTGGATGACTCAATTTTTAAGAAATCCCTAACCCCCTAATAGGTTTAGAAAGTTGGGTACGTGTGGGGAAGGTGAGAAATGGCCCAGCACCCCCACAACGTTATGTTCATTGGAATCGGCCTCCTTTGCAGGTCTTAATATTATAAAATTCTTAAATATAACAATATTATCCATACTACATGCAACAATTAAATAAAACATCATTATACTAAAATCAAAGCAATGTCCAAATAAGGCAAATAAATGGACACCCATCAGAGGATGAAAATATGTCCTTACATAGTCCATGTCTAAAACTAAATAGGACACCCACCAAAAGGTGGAAATGTGTCCTTTACATTAATCCCAAAATATAAGAATAATTTAAATTACTTAAAAATTAATTAATAAGGTATCCAATAATGGAAACATACCTCTTACAATTTTATGAAACCAAAGCAAATTAATAAAAACAACCAACCAACCATTCATCATAAATAAATCATTCATCTAATTTAAACAAAACAGTAAGTATATAACTTTAGGGTTTAAGTAAATAAGATTAAAGCTTATAAAAATAAAATAAAATCTTTAGATATTTGAAAGGAACAAGCTACTGTGATGATTTGGAAAATAGAATTAATTAAGATTTATGGTTTGAATAAATTAGGGTTTAGGTTTGTATTTTGAATAAAGCTACTATATTTTGAATAATCATAATAAAGGAATTTAAACATAAAGACTTATAATACACAAATAAATATTGACCCCTTTGACGAGTCCATACGGCGGTCTCGCTAGTCGATTAATGGGCAGGGGTCAGGGGGGGCAGCGCCCCTTGCGGGGTCGGGGGCCGCATCCCAAAAGATTTTGAAAATTAGCTTTTAGGGTTGTAGGTTTTGGTGTTGAAAATTAAGATTTTAGGGTTAAGATTTAGAAAATAGGATTTCGGAATTGGAAGAAACAAGCTATTGTAGGTCTTAGAAAAATAGATTTAGTTAGGGTTTTAAGAAAATAGATTACTGCTTTGTGGTTTTAAAATAGTGTAATTAGGGTTTTATATTTCAAAAGTTTGTTTTACGAGTATTAAGGTTTTTAGGGTTTTGAAAAATACTTTTTATGGTTTTAAATAGAGTTTAGATGGTAAACAGAATAACTGATCAAAAAAACATAATCTATTATATGTTTAAAAATTTGATTAATTTGAATGATGAAGCTACTGTGAACATAAATAAGTCAATAAAAAAAATCAAACCTCCATTGATGGTTTCACCACAACTTGAATTTTGGTTGAACAATACCAAAGACAGTGTGGGCTGCCTTATAATATTTGGTGCCTCTTGATCCTTTAAGCTTGAGATTATGAATTAATTGCCAAAAGAATTTCAATAGTTCCGAGCCCAAAAGTCCTCAAAAATTTCCCTCCTTTTTTTAAAGATCAAAGTCCCTTTCTGTGTGTTTTAATGTGGTATTTATAGAAAAAAATAAAAACCTAATACTAATTGGCTAAGGAAATAAAAACCTTTTAGGAAATAAAAACCTTTTAGGAAATAAAATTAAAAATCAAGTAGAATAGGGTGGCAAAATTGCGCGCAGGCCGGGCGTGCGAAAGTACGCTGGCGAATAAGTTCTGCGGTCTCTGGGCGCGGGCCAGCCAATTCGTCGCAGAAAAATCTACTACGAATTAGCCCAAGCCAATTCATCGCCCACAAAGAAAAATTTTTGTCGCCGATTCTTTTGTCGCCAATTTTTATTTATTTATTATTTATTTATCCTTTTTATTATTACTTTTTTTATTTTTTATTAAAAATAAATATTGTAAATAATTATTAAAATAAATATTATTTAATTAAAATACCATAAAAATTATTTTGGACTGTTTAAAAATATCAGACTGGACTAGATAAAAAATTAAGAGTCTACAATACCCCTAGTATGGACTAATCACCCAAATTCATTAAATAAACAAATTTTAGGCAGTTAACACTAAGGAAGATTGTACCTTTTATTTTTTTGATGAAAAGAGGGAGAAGAGATGAAACAACTAGCAATTAGTTTTGCTTGGTTGAGTGAGATGATGAAAAATGAGGTTTGGAAACCTATTTATAAAGTTTTAGAGGGAAAAAATAAGAAAAAATTGATTTTGGATGATGCGGCAAAAAATTGGCCCTTTTCTACAATAAAAGGGCCCGTGCAATAGAAAAACGAGCCTGTATGGCAGCATTGGCTACCATAAACTTGAGTGCAGCATGAGACCGACGGGTTCATTTGCAGCCAGATTTGCACATTTCACCTGGCATTCATTTTGACTGATTTTTGATGCAATGGAACCATAACAAATTTAATTTATATAAAATAATAAAAAAAATTAAAGATTCATTGCCTCTAGGAGCCTATTATTTGCAAAAAACTTTCAAAAGTCAGTTTAGAGTCGTCCGATATTTGATTTACTTGATTCCAATTGCATTGGATTCATTGTCACATGTGCCTTTTCCTAAAAGCAAAATTTATTATTTTCTAACCCCATCATGTTACTTTGTTTGTAAAGGAACTATGATTTTATGAACCTCTAAAGGACCTAAATCTAAGAGAATGAGCCTGGGTCTAAATTGATTCTAGGTTTAACTTGATAAGCCTGAGTTGACACTGGGTCTAAGTTGATTTTATATTTAACTTAGAAAACCTAGGTTTAAGTTGCGAGTTTGAGGTTCATATGCCAACCTAAAAGGAATTGATTTAGGTTGCTATACCAACCTATAAATAATTTGATCTAGGTTCTTATAGCAACCTGATAGTGAGTAAATATTATTTATGTTTTGGATTAATTTGGGGCTCGCTATTAGAATTTTCTATTGATTTTTGGATTTTTTACAGAGGAAAAAAACAAAAGGAAGAGCTGGAAAAGAAGGAAGAAAGATAGGCTAAAACTTGGAAGTTTTGGAAGAAGTGTGCTTGAAGGAGCCTCAGGCAAGAGCCTTGGGCAAGGATAGTGACAAACCAGACTTGATAGTCTTAAAAAGACCTGGTAACTAGAATTTAATTTATTTTGATGCCTTGGAGATATGATTTTAGAGAGGATTGTAATATCCCAAAGTATACCCTAAAAGTTTTGAAATACTTATTGTTGTATTTGGATTAAATGTATATGTTTAAATGGAAAGAGAAAAGAGGTAAGGGAAGAGTGTATATGTTGTATATATAGTGATATATACAACATATACAAGTCAAAGAAATGGAAGTCAAAGAAGATTAATTAATTATTTTAAATTAATTAAATGGAAAATTGAATTAGTGAGTGGATGAAGATATTTGATTATTTTAATATTTAATTGCTTGGTGGAGGTTTAAAGAGAAGAAGTGGTTGACTTTGATTTTTCATTCTTCTTCTTCTTCTTCTTCTTTCTTTGCTGTTGGCCGACCCTCACCATAGCAAGAAGGGAAAGATAGATTTTGCTCATCCAAACTCAAGATTGAAGGATGTTTTAAGTGATCAAGTTGGAAAGTTAAGGAGTTTAATCATTTTTGGTAAGTTTTCCACTTGATTCCTTAGTTTTCTTTTAAGTTGTATTTGAGTTTGATGGTTGATTATTGATGGTATGAGTATGTTTAGTTGTGGTGTGTTTGAGAGTGTTGGGTTTAATTGATTTTGATTTTGGAGTTTGATTGAAGAGATAGAGTTAAGTTTGGTGTTGGAAGAGTAAGAGTGGTGTTTATGTTATGATTGTGAATTGATGTATGTATTGAGTTGTTTTAGTGTTTTTGTAAGTTATATTGGTTTATGGGTGTGTTTAAGTAAGATTGTTTGAAGTGGGAAATGGTGGAAGTAAGAGGTTTGTTGGATGTGTTGTTGTTGCCGAAATCAGGATTTTTGGCCTGACACGCCCATGAGCACGGCCGGATCTTTAGGCATGTCAATGGTTCTGTGTTCTTGGATGGGTGACACGAGCAGTGACACGCCCATGTCACTGAGCGTGTCACAGCTTCTGTGTTGTTGTAGTATTAACACGTCCAGTGACACGCCCATGTCACTGAGCGTGTCATAGCTACTGTGATGTTGGTGGTTTGACACGGCCACGAGTATGCCCGTATGGTTGAACGTGTCAATGTTTCTGTGAGACAGAATGTATTACACATTCAGTGACACACCCGTGGTTCTGAGCATGTCAAAGCTTGTGTTGTGAGTTTAGGGCACGGTCAGGGACACGCCCGTATTGTTGAGCGTGTCATGTGTAAAGTTTGCCCTAGTTGGTTCTTAACCTTATTATCTCATGTGTATCTCTAAGTGTGCGTGTATGATCACTTTTGGTTTAGATTTTGAAGAGAGTTGAGTTGCCCTAATCCAAGTGTTGAGGATTCTTGGAAGAGGAGTTTGGTGTGGAGTGAGTTGCTCTTGAGGTAAGTACAAACCTTACATTATTGCATACATTTACATGACATTGGGACTTAACACATTTGGTTGTAAATGTGTTAAGTAATGCATTACATTATTAATATATTTGATTAATATCATGAAGTGCATAATGTGAAAGATATGATGATCATTCAAAATGTATATCCAATGCAATTGGTTGTGTATACCCTAATGATGAGATGTGAAGCCATTGTTGTTGGCTATAATGATGCAAATGAAATAATTGTGGCATGTTTGCCTAGATGATTATGAGGAAATGACAATGGAATTGATAATGAAATAATAAAAGAATTGTGTGTCTAATGTGTTATT
Organism: Garcia nutans; assembly: GCA_947685225.1. Taxonomy (NCBI): domain Eukaryota; kingdom Viridiplantae; phylum Streptophyta; class Magnoliopsida; order Malpighiales; family Euphorbiaceae; genus Garcia; species Garcia nutans. The sequence goes on along the minus strand of CANTUV010000003.1, from coordinate 3,327,700 downwards.
CACTTTTCAGAGTTTTGTTGTTGGTGGCATGCCTAATAGTAACAATCTCTTGAAGCTGGGTTGGGCTTGATCCTTGAAGCCAAGTTGGGTTGAAGTTTAGCATGCTTAACTCCCCTTGAAGCTTGGTTGGATCTCGTCCTTGAAGCCTAGTTGAGATGTTACAAACCCTTGAAGCTAGGTTGGATTTGGTTCTTGAAGCCAAGTTGGGTTGATACTTAGCATGCTTTGTTCCCCTTGAAGCTTGGTTGAGCCTAATCCTTGAAGCCTAATTGGTATAATGATAAATGTGATAATTAAACCAAAACATTAACTCTGAAAGTTGAATGGCATATTAGTTTCTTTTGGGCCCATGCTTGTCTTTATTTAAATGTGAATCATAAATGGTGAAATAAATGAATTATAAGATTTAATGTAAGGTTTTGAAATATGATATTCTTATGTATTGTTTAATATATATGAATGTGTGACATTAGCATTACATTAAAGCATATTGTTATTGTGGGTTGTACCACTAAGCCGTTGGCTTAGCGCGATTGTGGTTCATCGCGCAGGTGACAGGGTAGAACCGGAGTGTTCAGCTAGACCGAGTCGAGTCTAGACTCTGAAGTGTTGATTGCAGGCTTAAAGATCAGAGACAAACTGCCAAACATGTATAAATTTTTATGTTTTGTAAACATGGATTTTGATGTATATGCATTTGTAAATACCGCTACATTTTCCTCTGCGTATCAAATAAACATTTTATCTATTTTACTTTATAATATAATTTGAATGTTTTAAGTTTTCTTATAATGTTGTTAAATTTAAAGATTGGTTTGCTTATTATAAACCGTGGCACTCCTGTATTCAGTATACGTATATTACAGGTGTAGAAGTATGTAGTGTGCGTATACGGGGTATAGGGGTGTTACATTTTGGAAGACAAATTTGATTTTGTAAACCCTAATTAGTTGGAAGTTAATGTGGGGTGTAATTAATTATTTACTTTTATTATTTTTACTTTTAGTTTTTAGTTTTCATAGTTAGACTCAAATTACAAAGTTTTGTTTTAGAAGGATATATAAGCTGGCTTTTCCAGCAACTCTAGGATGAGACATACCTTGGCTGCTACAAACTTTGGAATTTATTGAAGTTTACTTTTCTTAAAGCATGGGCAACTAAATCTTTACTTGGTTGAAGGTTAATTGAAGTTCATATTCAAGAATTGTGAGATTTAAATAATTTATCTTTCCTCTTTTTTATTATTCAATATTTATATAATTCTCTGTCACTTAATTTGATTGTTATTTTGCTAATTAATTGATAGGGCCCATTGTTTGATTAGTTAAATAAAATATAGCTATTAAAAATTCTTGAAACTATAATTGTTCTTGATATTTTAATATAAGTAGTAATTAGGTTTATCCTAAAAGATTATATAATCTAATTAAATAAATCTCAAAGTTTGGTTTATTGGTTATAGTTAGGTCCTTCTAACTCTTAAGATTGTTAATAATTAGATTCTAAGGACATTTTTAAAGGATAGGTTATTGATAAGAATTAATTATAAGATAGGTTATTGGTAAGAATTAATTAGAGAATATTTCCTAATTAATTTAAAAGCTAAGAAAGGATTGGTATTGGGAGCTTGTCCAATACTATAACTGATTTGTTGAATTAAAAGAGTGATCTTTGAATCTATGATCAATTCAAGAATTGAACTAAGATTATTCCTTCAACTAAGGCAACTTTCATTGAACTTTTCTTAATTATTATTTTTGTCTTTAATCTAATTAGTAAAATTAACTTCTGAATTTTATTTAGATTTTAATATCATTCAAAACCCCCATTTTAATTTCTTATTTTAATTATTTTTCCTTTGTTATAAAATAATTATAGCAAGCAATAATTTTTTGAGGTTCGACATCCTATTCACCACTTTCACAATTTAATTTATTTAGAAAATAGAAATTTATTTTTGGTGATTTTGACACCCATCAAATTTTGGCACCATTTCTGGGGAATTGTTCTAACTTATCTTATTTCTTTTCATGACCGGATCTAATCATGAAGAAGAGCTTCTTTACAATCCTGAAATTGAGAAAAATGCTAAAACCTTAAGGAAGAAAACAAAGTTGCAATGACAAGCTTCAATGGCTGAATCATCTCTAACAAATTCAAATCCATCATCTGATTTTGATTCATCTTTAAGTGAATCAGAAAAAGAGGACTACATGGTTAAAGGAGAATGCACGTTAAGAGCTCGTTGCACCTCCCACCAATCAGCAGCCCTTATGCATCGTATATCTAGCTTTGAATGCTGCCTTCAAACTCAAATATGGCTTGATACACCTTCTGCCCAAGTTTCATGGTTTGGAAACCAAAGACCCACATGAGCATCTTAAGGAGTTTCATATTGTTTGTTCAAGTATGCGACCTTAAGGGGTGCTATAAAAGCAAGTTAAACTATGATCATTCCCCTTTTCTTTGGACAACCGAGCCAAATATTGGCTCTTTGATTTGCCATCAGGTTCAATCACTACATGGACTGAGTTGGTAAGGGCATTTTTAGATAATTTCTTTCCTTCATGTGCTGCCAACATAAGGAGGGAAATATGTGGGATAAGAAAAAAGGCTCAAAAAATCTCTACAAATATTAGGAGTTATTCAAAAGCTTGTGTGCGAGTTGCCCCCAACATGGGATCATCGAGTAAGCACTCTTGCAAAATTTTTATGAGGGGCTTGTACCTACTGAATGAAGCATGTTGGATGCCATGAGTGGAGGTGCCATAATTAACAAGACTCCTCAAGTAGCTAGAGATTTGATTTCTATCATAGAAAACACTTCCTAGAAGTTTGGAAGCAAGAATGAGACAACTAGAAGAGTTAATGAGGTAAGTATTTCATCTCTTTAATCTAAAATCTCTCAACTAAAAACTTTGGTTCAAAATATGGCTTTAGACAATGCACAACTAGCCTGAGCATGTAGAATTTGTATGCACTTTGGACATCCCACAGACATATATCCAACTCTTTAAGAGGAAGACCCTCAACAAGTGAGTTCCATTGGTGGATTTCCCAACCAGCCCCAAAGACGCTATGATCCGTACTCAAATACTTATAATTCGGGGTGGAGGGTCCATCCAAATTTTAATTATGGAACAAAACTGCAAAACTCACAAACATTCTAGCCAAGGCCACCTCCACAACAACCTCCTCCACCATAAAAATCTTGTATGTCCCTTGAAGATAAATTTAAATCATTCATGACTAACACTTAACAAAGTATTCAGAATTTGAAAAGTCAGATTAGTCAATTACCACATCAGTGAGAAAACAAGAATCTCAAAGGAAGTTACCCTCTCAAAAAGTGTAATAATCTTGAGGAGTGGAAAAGAGCTGCTGGATAATTTGCATAAGCAGACCCTTGGGTAGGGATTGAAACAAACTATAGAATCTGAAATTTTAGTGCAACAAGAGGAACAATCTGCTGCTTTCAAAAAAGATTAGCCCAAATCAGTGGTAATACCTCCTCCTTTTGCACAAAGTTTAGTTAAATCAAAGAAAGAAAAGGAGGAAAAAGAAATTCTGAAGACTTTTCACAAGGTTGAAATGAACATTCCATTGCTTGACGCAATCAAACAAGTACCAAGGTATGAGAAATTTCTCAAAGGAATTAATTATGTAGTAACAAAGGGAAATTAAATGGAAATAAAAAGGTAAGTGTGGAGAAAAATATATTAGTTGTGATAAAAAAACAATTACCTCCAAAATTAAAAGACCAAGGTATGTTTGCTAGTTCTTGCAAAATAGGCAATTTAGGCATTAAAAGAGCAATGTGTGTAATATCTCAATTTTTGGTGTATATTGGAAAAGTAAATATGGGAGAGTAAATAAGTGTGATGGGTAGAAAAAATATAAGATGAATATGTATAATATATGTAATATATATATAATATACTTGAAATATATGTGAAATATAAATTGAATATATGAGACATATACATATACTCAAAATATACACTATGTATATACAAGTTATAATTTGGCGTTGGAAAAGTTAATTTTATTAATAATAACAACAACAACAACAACAACAACAACAACAACAACAACAACAAGAGAGATAGAAGAGAAAAGTCAAAATAAGGAGACAAATGATTGGTGGAAAATTTATTATATATATATATATATATATATAAAGATAAGGATGAGAATGAGAAGAGACAATTCCTTCCTCTTCTTCTTCTTCAATGTGAACTTTGAGCGAGAATAGGAAGAGTGTAAGTTTCATGCTATACATCAAATTTACAAGAGATTCAAGAGGCTTAAGGTGGATTTTGAAAGCTTAACAAGAAATCAAGTATATTTTTATGTAATTTCAAGTGTATGTTTGATATAAATTGAGAGAGAAGATGATGGCTAATTGAGTAAGATGCTAGTTATGGTATGACTGAGATGTATAGTTGTTGGTTTGATGAGTAATTCATGGGAATGAACTTAAATAATGAGCTATGGTTTTGTTATGGTATATGTGTAGTTAGGCTTTATTATAGGAATTGATGTAATTGTATGAATGGGTTGTTTTATTGTTCTAGTGATGCATAAATTAAGAAATTGTGATTAAATGTTAAGGATAACTATAGGCAGTTGGAATTGGAAAAAAGGGTGATAAGAAAAAGAATAAGGGTCTTGTAGGGAATGAGTTGGAAATTGAGTGAATGGTATGGAATGAGTATGTGGATAATTGTATAAGTGAATAATGATGAGTGTTGTTATTGGTTTTTGTGTTTAGGACAAAAAGGACTAAGTGGAGAAGAGTAAAGCTTAGAAGTGGCCAAGGTTTATGCATATTTGATTTACTATGATTTGAGTTAGTACATATCTTCTTCCTCATGTGATATGTGTGTTGTATTGATGACAATGTGTAAAGTGTGCATTTTGAGGTGCCACAGGGTGGTAATATGAGAGCATGGGAATGGCATTAAGTTTGGGACTGCCAGAGGAAGGTTTGCTCTGAAGACAGAAGCAAATTGTATGCCACAGGCGTGTCCCTTGAGTGCCACTGCCGTGGGGGTGGTAAGGATGTTTGACAGCCTCATTTCAAATCCCACGGGTGTGGCCATTGGATGCCACGACCGTGGGTATTTAGAGCTTTGTGTGTATTTTGAGCTTTGTTTTATGACATACGGGTATGGCATGTGGCTTACAATGCCATGTCTCTTGATATTGTGTTGGAAATGTATATGTGATTATAAAATAATGAATTATGATGAAATGTGTTGAATGTGTGTGTGACGAGTCACATGGTGAGTGTGGCTCATGTATATGTGACGTGGTAATGAAATGGTAATGTGGTGTGATCACATACAATGGTGACCACTGGAAAAGTATAAAGAAAAGAGAATGTGAGGATGAATATGGGAAATGTGGAAAATGTAATGTATTATGTCTTACTTCGCATAATTATTAGTTCCAAAAAATTGATGTTGGTGCATTTGATGAGAAGCCTGAGCAGAGTCAGAGCTGGGCCGTGACCCTAGCAAAGTTGGGTCATGTGTATGATATGATTATGCTGGGCGAGACACTGGGTGTCACATATAGAGATACACCTTTTGCAAGAAAAAAGGTGTCATAGATATGAGATATAGTCCAAATCAATTATTTTGGAATATAATAATTATGTAGAGAGTAATTGGGCCCAAAGTGTATGTCATGTGATGTGATGCCAAGATTGGTATAATATTGATAACATTGTAATTAAATGATGATCAGATGAGTCAAATTTTGTTTTATGAATGTGTATGTAGTGTGTGTATGAGTATATGATGTGACTTCAATAAATGTGTATATATTCTGTAGTATCCCAAAGTATACCTTAAAAGTTTTGGATTATTGTTGTATTTGGATTTATGGTATAAAGTGGTGTAGGAAAAGTAAGTATATATATATATAATTAATTGATAATAATAATAATAATGAAAGAAGGAGGAAAGGAAAGTTAAAAAGAGTGAAAGGTGTGTGGTGGAAGATATTTTAGAAATAATTAATTATATATATATATATGAGATAAGAACAAAAGAAAGAGGAAAATTCTTTCTTTCTTTTTCTTCTTCGTGGTCGAGAGAGAGAGAGAGAGAGATGTGATTTTAATGATTTTCACATCAAATTTCTTAAGGGTTTTAAGAAGATTGAAGATTGAGTTTGAAGATTTGATAAGATATTCATGTAAGTATTCTTTTCTTGAGTTGGTTTTATTGATTATGTATATATGTAAGTCTTCATCTTCTTGTCTTGATTTCTTTTGATTGAGGTTATATTTGAGATGATTGGTGTGTTAGATGATGATAATGAAAGATTGAAGTATGTAAATGTGTTGAATTGGTATATAAGTGATGATAAGTTGGGGTATTTGTGAGGATGATGATGAATTGTTGAGTAATTAATTATAGTGGTGTATATAATGATTATTATGATGATATAATGAAATTATATAAGTGTTAAAGTGATAGGTAATTGATAGATATAAACAAAGATGTTGATTAATGGGGGTTGTGGTATGAATTTTGAAGTGTTTGTGTTTAATGGATGAGAGTTCGAAATGTTTGATTTTTGTCTGGCACGGCTGTGTGGTTGGGCGTGTAATCGGTACTGAGTTGGACGGTTGTTACACGACCATTAACACGGCCATGATACTGAGCGTGTTATAGCTACTGTGAGAAAAGTATTTGACACGGCCATGAACACGCTCGTGTTGTTGGGCGTGTCAATGATTCTGTGAGACAGAATGTATTATAAGTCCAGTGACACGCCCGTGGTTCTGAGCGTGTCAAAGCTTCTGTATTGTTGGTTTTAGGGCACGATCAAGGACACGCCCGTGTTTGTGAGCGTGTCATGTGTAGATTTTGCCCTAATTGATTCTTATTTATATTATCTCATGTGTATCTCTAAGTGAGTGTGTATGATCACTTTTGGGATTAGGTTTTGAAGAGATTGAGTTGCCTTAATCTAAGTATTGAAGGATTCATGAAAGAGAAATTTAGATGGATGTGAGTCTCTCTTGAGGTAAGTACAAAACTTCATTTGATTTCGTATATTTATATGATTTAGAACCTTAACGCATTCGGCCATAATTATGTTAAGGTAATCTATTATATTGTTGATGTATATATATATATATATATATGGATAATGTATATATTATGAAATGTGAAAGATGTGAATGATATAATGTAGAACGTAATGTTGATGTTATGAATAATGTTATGTGGGACATAATGTGAATATTGATGATGAATTACTTCAATGTGAATTGAGATATAAAGAATGTGAAAGTAATGTTATGAATTATAATGATGTAAATGTTATGGTTGAAGCATGCATAAATAATGTTTAATGCCATTGAGTAATGATGGAAATGATATGATAGGTTTGCCTAATTGATGATATATATGTATACTTGAATAATAAAGTGTATCATTGTGATTGACTATGATGAATCAAATGTGATGTGAAGCCATTGTGATTGGCTATGATGATTCAAATGAGATGTGAAGCCATTGTGATTGGCTATGATAATTCAATTTATAATGAAATTGATAAATGAATTGTGTAGCTAATGTGTTATTCCATTTTCAGAGTTTGTTGTTGGTGGCATGCCTAATATTAGTAACAATCTCTTGAAGTTAGGTTGGGCTTGATCCTTGAAGCCAAGTTGGGTTGAAGTTTAACATGTTTTACTCCCCTTGAAGCTTGGTTGGGTCTAGTCCTTGAAGCCTAATTGAGATGTTACAACCCTTGAAGCTAGGTTGGATTGGTTCTTGAAGCCAAGTTGGGTTGATACTTAGCATGCTTTGTTCCCCTTGAAGCTTGGTTGAACCTAAATCTTTGAAGCCTAGTTGGGATAATGATAAATGTGATAATTAAACCAAAGCATTAACTCTGAAAATTGAATGGCATATTAATGTGTTGTTTGGGCCCGAGTCTGTCTTTGTTGTCAATGTGATATCCAAATGTTGAAATAAATGAATAATGGGATTTATGGCTGACTTTGTTGAAAGTGTGATTCATGATTAATGAATTGTGAATAAAATGATGTTATGAAGTATGATTTTGTAATGTATGTAATGATATATTGAAAGTGAATATGGCTTGAGGAGCTTTGTTGAGATATGATTTTATGAAAATATAGTATGATGTGTAAAATGTATATGAATGTGGAATTTGTGAGAATTGTTTTCATGAAGGTTTGGATAGGCCATTGAATGGTGATTTGTTGAAATAATGTATATGTTTATGTATACGAGATAGGAAGGGTAAGTATCGTGTTGTGAATGTTCTATGTAAATATGTATATAATTTATGAGATTTGTGGGAATATATGAAGAATGCATTGAGAAAGGAAAACGGGGTAAAAGAACAATAAAACATGATGCTAAAAATATGAGGTATGATTCTTTGGTAAAGCATATATTTTATATTTTATATTTATTTGTACTTCTAAGCGCTCGGGCTTAGCGCGGTTGTGTAATCGCGCAGGTGATTATGCGGTTGATCTAGAAGTCCAGCTATTATGCCACAAAAAGGGTATGAGTGTCTCGAGACCAACTAGAAGGTGATGCATACATATGTGATTTTAATTATGTTGTGTTTTTGAATAAGAATAATGATATTTGTAAATGTTCTTTAAATTAATGTAATATTGCTTGAACTTGGATAAAGGTTTTAAAATAATTGAAACGAAAAGTAACATTCTTATACTTTATATACGTATTATATGTATACCAGGTATATGTATAGTACTTATATAGAGTTTGGGGGTTGTTACATATTCTTTATATGTACCATTAAGCTTTCGAGCTGAGCGCGGTTGTGTCAATCGTTCAGTAAGTAGATTGTTGATCCGAGAGTTGGATGGCACAAAAAGATTGAGGGTTCTTTGAAACCAACTAGAAGGTGGTGCATACATGTACAATTTTGATATTTTGTATTCTAAACATATGTATATATACATAAGTGAATATAGGAAAGAACAATGTATATCTGTATATGTAATAAAATGAATAGTATAATAATAAAATGGTTTTGGAAATGTTACTTTTAAAGAGAATGTGCTTTGATAGTGGGAATTGTTCATTTATTAAATACATAATTGGTTTAAGCTAATGAAAGGGTTTAAATGGATGATAAGTGTATAGTTGATGATATTTTTGCCCCTATTTCTTAATATATTTATTGTCAAATTGAGTTTAATTTGTTTGTTCAAGTGTTCATTAGGGTTGATTCCAGGAACCTTTGACACTTTGGGACCTTAAGGTTATTTAGGCCGGAATCACGAATGAAAGACAAGGAAAGGAGCTATTTTGGACAAATTCTTCAATTGACACGCCCAGTGACATGGGTGTATCAATGGCTGTGCCATTCAACTACTTTACAGAAGCTTCGACATGCCCAGAGACATGGGTGTGTCACTGAACGTGCCATTAATCCTACCTTATAGAAGCTGTGACACGCCCATTGACACGAGCTTATCTCTGACCGTGTCCTTAACTTAGCATTGCAGTAGCAATGACATGCCCAAGGACATGGGCGTGTCACTGCCCATGTCATTAAAGTTTGAAACAACACCGTTGACCTTCCCATAGACACGCACTTGTTAATGGGCGTGTCAGGCAAAAATTTTTGGGCTATAAAATCTGAGCTAAAGTGCAAATTAGGGATCCAATTTTTATTTTAGAGCCAACTTCTTGAGAAAAAGAGAGTTTTTGGCAGCTAAGAGTGAAGGTGAAGATCCAATTCAAGCGAGATTTAAATCAAGATTCAAGGATTGAAGTGAAGAAACACAAATCATTCATTATGGATTGTTTGAATTTTTTTACATGTTTCTTTTGTTTTGGTTTTCTGGTTATGAGCATGAGCTAAATTGTTTTTATCTAGATATTGATGAACCGTAGCCTTGTTGTATGGATTGAATAGTTCTTATTAAATTAAATCATTTGCTTGAGTTGTTTTATCCTTTTGATTCTTAATTTCTTATTTCCAATTGATAATAGCATGCTTATTGATTGGTTGCAATTTTCATATTATTGACTTGAGAAAGATTGATATGAACAAAATTTTCATTAGGATTGAGGATTGATTGGAGTGTTAGAGATAGACTTACAAGACCCTTTGGTTCAAATTTCCTTGTTCTTATTGCAAGATCTATTTAATTATGATTGAGAAGAGATTCCTAGCATTCTACTTAGTGATTAGGGATTAATTCACTCGAGAGTAGTTTTGATCTAACTTAGAGGAATGCCAATTCAGCTATATTATTTGATTTAATTGAATTGAGATTCATAAATATTTTTATGGCTAGGGGGATTCAATATCTGGATAGTATTTTCATCATCAACTCCTTTTGCACAATATTCAATTTTTCTTTAATTTAATTTATTAAATAATTTGTCTTTTATTTTAATCATCATAAAAACTATTAATTTGCTAAACAACTGTTGAAATTTGCACTAGTACTTGACCTTGTCCCCAGTGGAACGATACCTTACTCACTACTTTATTACTTGTGCGACCCATGCACTTACGGTAACACTGTGATAGCACCAATTCACTATCAAGTTTTTGGCGCCACTGCCGAGGACAATGGCTTTCAATATTAGTAATATAATCAAGATTGTTAATTTCGTTTCTATTTTTATTTGTTTTAACATTAGTTCTTGCTTGTTGAATGTCATTTTAGTATGACCTAGGCTAGCTCTTCCTAATTACTTGAATTAGATCCAGAGCTAGAAAGAACATTGAGGAGAAAGTGGAAGGAAGAAAGGGAAGTAATTTTGACATAAACGGAACCAAACTTGGAAGATTCAAGCTCAGAAGAAGAACTTGAAGTGATGGCAGGAAATGAGCCAAGGACAATGCAAAAATTTGCTAAGCCCACTCTTAATGGGGCTGATTCGAGCATACAGAGGCTGGTAGTTGTTGCAAACAAATTTGAGATAAAGACAAATATAATTCAAATGGTGCAGCAGACTTGCCAGTTTGATGGGTTCCCAGATGAAGATCCTAATGCACATATTGAGAATTTTCTAGAAATATGTGACATGTTAAAGATACAGAATGTCTTAGAAGATGGAATTAGGCTGAGGTTGTTCCCATTTTCACTGAGAGACCGACCAAAGAAATGGCTAAAATCTTTTTCCCCAAACACTTTCACCACATGGGCTCAATTGGCAGAAAAGTTCTTAGAGAAATACTTCCCACCGTCCAAGACTGCCAAGTTGAGGAATGATATTTCATCTTTTCTCCAGCAAGATGGTGAGACTCTTTATGATACTTGGGAGAGGTTTAAAGATTTATTGAGAAGGTGTCCTCATCATGAGCTTCCATTGTGGCTCTAGATTTAAACTTTCTATAATGGATTGAATTATGCAAGCAAGCAATCCATTAATGCAGCTGGTAGGGGTACTATAAATAATAAGACACCTAAACAAGCAAGGGATTTGATTGAAGTTATGGACCTTACCAATTATCAGTGGCAAACTCTAAGGGAACAAGGAAAACTGAGGGCCACTGGTTCACATCAATTGGATCCCGTGATGGCTTTGATAGAGCAATTGGAAGCAATGAATAAAAAGATTGATTCTTTAGCTTCATCTTTGGGGAAATCAATGCAGGTTATGTGTTGTGAATGGTGTAGGGGTGGACATCAAAGTCAACATTGCCAAAGTGGCAATATGTTTGCTAGACATGAGTAGGTGGATTATGTTGAAAATATGCATAGACAACAGCAGAACAACCCCTACAGCAACACATATAATCTGGGGGTGGAGAAATCATCCTAATTCCTCCTGGAGTAATCAGAATAATCCAAGGCCTCCCCTTGGATTTCAGCATCCTCAACTTCAACAAGCTACCCCTCCAAGAAAGTGTAATTTGGAGGACATGATGGAGAAGTTTATAGCAGCTTCAGAAACCAGATTTCAATCAACAAAAACCACCCTTAGAAAACAGCAGGCCTCCATTCACAATTTGGAAAACTAGGTAGGGCAAATTGCCAAGTTACTTAATGAACGACCACAAGGGAGCTTACCTAGCAATACTAAGGCAAACCTAAAGGAGCAGCTGAAGGCAATTACTCTAAGGAGTGGAAAGGAAATTAAGGGTGGTGTGGTTGAAAAAGATATTGAGACACAAGAAAAAGAGGCTGAGACACAAGAAAAAGAAGATAATCCTCCTGTCGCTTTGGGTGAGAAGGCTGTAGTGGAAAATGAGAAAGGGAATCAACCACAAGAACCCAGTCCAATAGTGAAGGAATACCAACCTCGAGTGCCATATCTAGCAAAGTTGAACAAGGACAAGATGGATGCTCAGTTCGGTAAGTTTCTTAAACTCTTTAAACAACTGCACATTAATATTCCATTTGATGAAGCTTTAACGCAGATGTCCAAATATGCTAAATTTTTAAAAGATCTCCTTTCTAACAAAAGAAAACTTGAGGAAGTATCTTTGGTGCAATTGTTGAAAAAGAGTTCAACAATTTTGAAAAAGAGGTTGCCTAAGAAATTAAAAGATCCTAGTGGTTTTACTATTCCATGTTTGATAGGTAATCTTAATTTGGGGGCTAGCATAAGTGTTATGCCCTACAAGATATTTAAAGAGTTAGGTTTCGGAGAACCTAAACCAACACTCATGACCATTCAACTTGCTGATAAGTCAGTAATTCACCCCCGTGGCATTATAGAGGATGTGTTGGTAAAAGTCGGAAATTTCATTTTTTCCAATGATTTTTTTGTCATTGACATAGATGAGGATGCAAATATTTCGCTTATCCTTGGTAGGCCATTTTTGAATACAGCCTGTGCCCTTATCGATGTCCATGATGGCACATTGTCCTTAAGAGTGGGAAGTGAGAAAGTTATTTTAATATGCATTATGCTATGAAGCACCCACTTACACTCAATGAGGTGGATTCATGCAATGATATTATTGAGCATGAAACTATAAATTTTGTTACTAAAATTGTTTCCAAGGATCCCCTTGAGTTTTGTTTATTGTAGGATAATGTTAAGGATCAAGAAGCAATGGTGCAACTTGCTTATCTTGAAGCAAGAAAATCATTCAAGTGTCAGGCATATGAAAACATTGAGATGCCAAAAGAAAAGAAGCCAAAACCATCTATGATTGATCCACCCAACTTTGAACTCAAGACCCTTCCGTATCATTTTAAGTATGGATGATTGTACTTTTCACTAGTTTGTACTTTTTTTTTTGTTTTTTTGTTTTTCCTTTTCTTTTCTTTTCTTTTGTTTTTATTTTATTTCTTTATTTCTTTATTTTTATCTTTTTATATATAAATGAATCTTCACCATTTTGCATGTCAATTTTTGTTATGTAGCTAATTTGACTTTAAAATATTTTTTTTGAACCATATTCATATATGTAGATTCAGGGCATGTCAGGGTAGTTCTCTCTCTTTTGTTCTTTTTCTTATTTTACACATATTGGGGATAATGTGCGTCTTAAGTGTGGGGAGAGGTATATTCTTTAGATTGAGCTTTTGTTTTCATTCTTGCCTTTTGATGCATTTTTCTCATTTAGTTTCTTTGATTTTATTTTTGGGTTCAAGTAAACTAGATTGCTATAATAATTTGAAGCGAAATGGTTCCTCTTTTTATTAAATTAATGGTTGATTTAATGAATGATAATATCTTGTTGATGTTGACTCCGTTTTCTTAATTGATTGCTAAAGACTAAATGTGATAGTTTGAATTAGGTAGTTGATTGATGAGAGTTGCACATCTAAAGTTTAAAACCTTAGTTACATTTTTTAGCATGTCCCAATTCCTTAGATACTTGAGTCGAACTTAGTATGACATCTTTATTATCTTAAGTTCCTGACCACTTTACTTGAAAAAAAATAAAAATAAATAAATAAATATAATAAATTAAAATAATTTTCAGGAGCTTTGAAAATTTATCCCTCTTCTGCTGATTTTAACTCTTAAATTGAAACGAATGAGTTGGAATCATGAATAGTGCTAGTAGTCATTTGAATGGTGATTCTAACTGAGTAACCAGGGGTCGGCATCACAAATATTTACCTTCGCGTCAAAAAGTTAGTATCAGTTCAAACAAGTCGGGCTCCTTTTGAAAAAAAATATTTCACGCGATGCATTTTACGAAGGGGTCAAAGAACTTAAGAGAAAATTTATACTTTCTTACTTCATTCATGACTTTTGAGTTCTTGTAATTTTATACTCAATCTTTTAACTCTGAATGTTTAGATTTTAGATATGTTAGATATTTTTGCCCCTATTTCATAATATATTTATTGTCAAATTGAGTTTAATTTGTTTGTTCAAGTGTTTATTGGGGTTGATTCCAGGAACCTTTGACACGTTGGGACCTTAAGGTTATTTAGGCCAAAATCACGGATGAAAGAAAAGGAAAGGAGCTATTTTAGGCAAATTCTTCAATTGACACGCCCAGTGACATGGGCGTGTCAATGGCCGTGTCATTCAACTACTTTATAAAAACTTTGACATGCCTAGAGACATGGACGTGTCACTGAATGTGCCATTGATCCTGCCTCACAAAGCTATGACATGCCCATTGAAACGGGTGTGTCTCTGACCGTGTCCATAACTCAACATTGCAGTAGTAATGACATGCTCAAGGACATGGGTGTGTCACTGCCCATGTCATTAAAGTTCAAAATAATACCGTTGACATGCCCACAGGCACGCACTTGTCAATGGGTGTGTCAGGCAAAAATTTTTGGACTATAAAATCTCAGCTAAAGTGCAAATTAGGGATCTAGTATTTATTTTGGAGCCGACTTCCTAAGAAAAAGAGAGTTTTTGGTAGCTAAGAGTGAAGATGAAGATGCAATTCATGCGAAATTTAAATCAATATTCAAGGATTGAAGTAAAGAATCACAAATCATTCATTATGGATTATTTGAATTCTTTTACTTATTTATTTTGTTTTGGTTTTCTGGTTATGAACATGAGCTAAATTGTTTCTATCTAGATATTGATGAACCCTAGCCTTGTTGTATGGATTAAATAGTTCTTATTAAATTAAATTATTTGATTGAGTTGTTTTATCCTTTTCATTCTTAATTTCTTATTTCCAATTGATAATAGCATGCTTATTGATTGGTTGCAATTTTCATATTATTGACTTGAGAAAGCTTGATATGAACAGAATTTTCATTAGGATTGAGGGTTGATTGGAGTGCTAGAGATAGACTTACAAGACCCTTTGGTTTAAATTTCTTTGTTCTTATTGCAAGATCTATTTAATTATGCTTGAGAAGAGATTCCTAGCATTCTACTTAGTGATTAGGGACTAATTCACTCGAGAGAGGTTTTAATCTAACATAGAGGAATGCCAATTCAGCTCTATTATTTGATTTAATTGAATTGATATTCATAAATATTTTTATGGCTAAGGGGATTCAATATCTGGATAGTATTTTCATCATTAACTCTTTTTGCACAATATTCAATTTTTCTTTACTTTAATTTATTCAATAATTTATCTTTTATTTTAATCATCATAAAAACTATTAATTTGCTAAACAATAGTTGAAATTTGTAATAGTACTTGACCTTGTCCCCAGTGGAACGATATCTTACTCACTACTTTATTACTTGCGCAACCCGTGCACTTGTGGTAACATTGCGATAACACCTATTTGCCACTAATGGCACTGTAATGCGGTATCCTTATATTTTATATGTGTATTGTACGTATACAAAATATGTATGATATGTATATATGGTACAAGGGTGTTACAATGTGTGACTTAGGAGTATCAATCAATGTTATGCCTTTGTCTATTTATTCTTCCTTACAAGATAGTCCTTTGAAGGAAACAAGTGATGTTATACAATTAGCTGATCGGTCAGTATTTTACCCTGAGGGAGTTTTGAAAGATGTCTTAGTTAAAGTCAATGGTCTTATTTTTCTAGCTTATTTTTATATTCTTGATATGACAGATGATCAGTCTTCTAACACTTTTGAAATCTTATTAGGTAGGCCATTTCTAAGCACAACTAATACAAAAATTGATGTTCATTATGGTACACTCACTATGGAGTTTGATGGTGACATTGTCAAATTTAATGTATATGATGCTATGAAATATCCTAGTGATGTGTGTTGTGTGTATGGGATGGATGTGATAGACTCCCTTAGTTATGATTTATTTGAGTTAGGTAATACTGACAAGCTAAATATTGCCCTTTATAAAAATCTTATGACAGGCACCTTAAACAATTTAGAATCAGAAGTCGCCTTAGAAGATGAGCTTTATGAAGTGGTGCAAGAATTGGATGCATAAAAGCAAGTAAAGTTCCCATTCAATTTGAATTACCCTTATCTCACAATAAACTTTTACCTTCTGTTGTACAGGCACCAAATTTAGAGTTGAAGTCGCTATCCAGCCACTTAAAATATGCCTACTTGGGAGAAAATAACAGCCTACCAGTGATAATTTCCACAAAACTGACCAAAGGAGAAGAAGAAAGTTTGATTCGAGTGCTTAAGGAGTATAATGGTGCAATAGGTTGGAGGTGGTATTTTAAGCTTGCTTTTGGTTGCTTTTGGAGGTAAGTACAAACTTTGAATAATTGGTTATGTTTACATGACATTTGAGCTTAACACATTTTGGTTGGAAAATGTGTTATGTTACTTGATGCATTGAATATACATGAACATTTTGCTTGTTATGCGATTTGTTAAGATTGCATTATATGCATTGTGAAAAGCCATTGATAATATGTGCAATATGTGAAAATATCCAAAATATTTGGGTAATGTGCTTTAATGTAAAATATGATACATTGTAATGATATATGGAGATATGATGAAATGTGATAAATCAAAATGAAATGATATTGATAAGAATGAGAATAATGAAAAAATGGCAATGTGCCTAGTTGATAATGAGAAATGAGGCAATGTGTCTAGCTTGATTATAGGAAAATGAGAAAGAAATTGATGATGGAAAATATGAAATAATTGTGTGCCTAGTATGTTATTCAATTTTCAGAGTTTTGCAATTGGCAGCATGCCTATGAGGTTATTCTCATTATTTGCCTTCGGGACTAGCTTTTGAGCAATTATTTGATTTGCCTTTGGGGCTAGATGCTTGGCGTCACTGTGAAATGATTCGCCTTTGAGGCTAGCTTTTGAGCAATTATTATGTCCTGTCTTCAGGGCTATCTTTTGAACAATTAATTGATTTGCCTTCGGGCTAGACACATGGTGTCAACTTGGACCAAAATAGTAACTCTAAAATTTGAATAGCATATTAGATCCTTTGGGCCCATACTTGTGTTTGTTGTTATGTGAATTATTAAACGATGTAAGAATATGTTCAAAAGTGAGCTTGGATACCACATTGTGACATAACATAAAAACATTTTGCATTGGCATTTCTTTACAGTTTTATTGTTATCAAAGTTTGTACCGCTAACCTTTTAGCTTAGCGTGATTGTAATTTATCGCACAGGTGACAGGGGTGATTCGGTAGAGCCAGAGAGTTCTACTAGAATAGGTTGGATCTATATTGAGGTTGATTGTTGAGTTGATTTTGCTATGTCAAGATCAGAGCCAATTTGCCATCATGCATATATATATTTATGTTATATTATAGTACAATTTGTTATGATGCATTTTATGATTATATTTTTGGAGAATAAATTGTAAATTATAAAGAATATTTGGATAAATTATGTAATGTGGGGTTTTAAATGTGTTTTAACATAAATATATGTATATGTTTAAATATTTTGTGAAACTTACAGGAATTGAGGAGTATTGGGAAAATGTATGAATTGGTTTATTGGGAGTGCCTTTATGTGCAGGTTGTGGTTTTGTTGAATTTGGAAATGTCCAAATTACAGACAAAACCCTGGCAAATTTTGCCCAAAGATTTTTTGAAAAATACTATTTTGGAACATATAGTTAATAATAAATATTTTATTTGTTATTTAAATATACATTTTAAAGTATTTAAGATTTTAAATTTGAAAGTTAAAAGTTTTTATTAAACCGGGTTGTGACATTTTTATACCATGTATACGTATTTTACATATACTGGGTGTATGTATGATACGTATATAGGGTATAAGGGTGTTACATTTATTTTGGTATCAAAGCCTAGGTTTGAGGTTCTCAACCTAGTTGGGTTGTTAGAGAGAGAAAATGGAGATATTAAATATGATTTTAAATTGTGATACATGCATTGGCACTGTCATTTTATATGATCTTTGATGTGGAAATGTCCGTTTGATGTTACAGATATGAGTTGAGATGACGTTTGTATTGCATAGAGCAAAGTGGCGTAGTGGAAGCGTCATTCTAGAGATTATGGATTGAGAATTTTTAGAACTTTTAATTTTAAATTAAGATTCATAATTGATTCAATTGATGAATAAGTGAACTTAAGGAAAATAATCTAAGAAATAATTTAAGATATGAAATGAAAAGTTTGAGAGATGAGTATGATAGTTACAGAAAATTTTATAGGTGTGCTACAAAGTGATGTTGTTCAAATTTTTAGACAAATCTAAGAATGTGGGATGAGTTTAAAATTTAATGAAAAGTTTTTCTATATATTAGAATTCAATGTATAAATTTCATAATTTTTAAGGATGGATCCCTAATTGAGAAAATTAGAAGAACACAGATTGTTGGAGCAGTTCCAACAACTCAAAATATGTAGAAATTGAGAAATATATTTAAAAATTATGGCAAATTGACCCAGAAAAATCTGAAACTTTACACACCATATCATATGTATTCCTAGAACATATGATTATAATTTCATGAATTTTTATTAAGGTTTGATACCTAGAAAAAAATGAATAACTAAATGCTATTAGCGAAATTAATAAAGAGATAGATTTCGTGGGTTTGGAATACTTAATTTCTAAATATAGTAAATCAGCTTGGAAAATCTAAAAGTTCAAATAAATGTTCATATATGTGTCAAATTCATATGGTTAAAAGCTCATATTCTTTTATAAAGAATTGGTAAGTAAAAGAAAGAGAAAAATTGAAGGTGAGCTTGAAATGAAAGTGAGAAAGTTAAGCGGATTTGTGTAAGTAAGAAATAAATTAATTTCAGGTGATAAATGAATGAAGAAAATTATGAAAATATATATATGTACATGGATGGATAAAGGTATGAAGAAGGAATATGGAGTTTTTAATAATTTAGAACAAAGAGTTCTTAATTAAAACTTAAAGAGAGAAATGGTATATAACGGCAAAATTATTTATTATGGAAATATATAGAGGGTATATTAATTTAAAGTATAGTATTGGTTAAGTCAAGAGTAACTATGACTAAGTAAGGATTTAAAAGTTGTTCCTTATATTGAGTAATTAAAATATAAATCTACATCAATGGATTACTAAGTTAAAGCGAGTTGAGGTTATGTATAAAATCCATAGTTGAAGGCATGATTGAGATGTGTTCATTGAGGTGTTATGTGGAAATGAATATTATGAGAAAGGGTAATAAGCATGTTTTTTTTTGGAATATATAAAGTGGATGTAAAGATTTAATAATAGATACTAGATAATTGTATAATAAATGACTTTTTAATTTATTCCATGAAAGGTAGTTGATTGACTAATCAAAACATGATCTAGTTGATTTAAGTGGATAGAATAAACTGAAACATAAAGAGTAAATTGTGGGAGTAGTTGTAATTGATATTAAATGATTACCAAAAATAGCAAGGAGATCAATTCATCAGAGGAGTTGAAAGTATGATTTATATAAAAAGAATTTGACATTTATATGTAAAAGAAAAAATGATTAACTGGAATTAAAGAATTTGGAAGTTAGTGATCGAAATGATTTGAAATGTATGGATGCATTATTATATTGACCAACTAATTTTAGGATTCGGATTTTGAGTTAAAGTGTACATGGGATATAAATAAATGGAGAATTTATATTTATTTGTGATCTTTATAATAGATGTTATACAAATAATTAAGAGTATTTGTAAGAGAGGAGAGTAAAGGATTATATGGTTAGTACATACTTTTATAAAATTAATTTAATTGATAATGTATGCTATTATGTATGTGGGTATTCTTTAAAGAACAAAGATATTCTTTAAAGTGACATGTATAAATGTGTATGTGGTTAAAATTGATGTGAGAAATAATATTTTTGTGTGTGGAAGGGAAAAAGTATGAAAAAAAATATAAAATATGATTAAAAGTGTGAACTATATTAAAAATGACCTAAAAAGATGTGTGAGCGGGGATTTTTGCCCCCACTCCCGGTGGAATGGTTCTTGTGACTTCGGCACTGTTTAGGCTCGGGGCCTTAGAGAACACGGACCTAAGTCCGGAGAAAATGGAGTCGCCACCCGGACGGGCTGGGAAAAGAAAGTGGTGGATGACTCGATTTCTAAGGAATCCCCAACCCCTTAATGGGTTCGGAAAGTTGGGTATGTGTGGGAAAGGTGAGAAATGGCCCACCACCCCCACAACGCCCGGTTCATTGGAACCGGCCTCCTTTACAGGTCTTAATATTATAAAATTCTTAAATATAGCAACATTATCCATATTACACACAATAATTAAAAGAAAGCATCAATATATTAAAATCAAAGCAAGGTCCAAGAAAAACAAATAAATGGATACCCATCCAAAGATGGAAACATGTCCTTACATCACATGCCTAAATAGGACACCCACCAAAAGGTAGAAACATGTCCTTTACATTGGTTCTAAAATAGAAAAGCAATTTAAATTACATGATACTTATCTAATGAGGTACCCACCAAGTGGAAACATACCTCTTACAACATTTGGAAATCTAAATAAATTGATAAAAGTAAATAACCATTCATAATAAATAAATCATTCATCAAAGGTACCAAATATCAATAAAAAGTAAACATCCATCCATGATAAATAAAATAAACCAAGCATTGAATTTAAATTAATTAAAGCATAAGAAATAAAACAAAGCATGATCAAATATGGAATTAAATAAAGCAAATAAAAGTCCAATTGTAGCTACTGTTTCCATTTAAGGCTCTTTATTTCATGTGTTTAAGGTTTTGAAATTTCATAAGTTTAAGCTACTGTGACTTTTTAAAGAATTAAAATAAATTAAGGATTTTATGTTTTAAAAGGTTGGTAAAACATTTTGATTAAACAAGTTAATGTTTGAATGGTGAAATCATGAAACTAGGGCTTTGGACACTTTAAAACACTTTTGATTTGTGGTTTTAAATTATGATTTCAAGGTTACTGTGTAAATTTAAAATATTTGTGGTTTTATGGTTTTTAAAGTTTTAAAGGATTAAAGTTTAGAAAAAATTAAGGTTTAAGGTTTTAAGGGTTATGGTTTATTATTTTGAGTTTAGGAATTGAATTAGGGTTTTAGAAGTTTTGAATTAGGGTTTCGGGTGATCTTAGAATTTTAGAATTTGGAAAAAGCAATTGAATATTTTTAGGGAGTTTTATGAAAATACACCAACAATTTAAAGTTTATAAAGCAAGAAAAGGTAGTTTTTAAGGCTTTTGGAAAGAAACAACATATAATTAGAGGTTTTGAAAAGAAACATGTTAAATTAGAGTTTTAAGATTTTGATGAAACAAAAGTAGCAATTGTAAGTTTTTTTTTGGAAAACAAAGCAACGGAATAGTGCTTTTAACTTTAGAAAAATTAAATTAAAGGTTTTGGGATTTTTTTTTCTTTGAAGAATTAAGCTACTGTAAACAAAAAACAAAAAGAATTTAGAATTCAAACCTTCTTTCGTGGGGTTGCACCAAAATTGCTTCTTGGATCAACCAAATCAAAGGCAGTTGATACCTTTGATGAATTGCTGAATTAATTTTCGGCTCCTCAAAAATCAGCTTGGTTCCACTACTTTCCTTCGCAGATTTAGTTTCAAAATTTTTCCAATTTCCTCCTTAATTTCTGAATTCTTATTACTTTTCCTCTATTTTGTGTTGATATTTATAGAGGTTTTTTTATGGTTTTTTTCCTAGTTACTCATGGCTTTCAATATTTAATAAGAAAAGGAAACCGAAACCTAATTGTATTAGGTTTAGGAAAATTTACGTCGGAAAAATTGCGCTGGCGAAAAAAATCTGTTTCAGGAAAAATTGCGCTGGCGAAAAAATCTACCGTAGCTGACTGCGGCAGCTGCGGGCGAGGTGCGCCTGCGGGTGGGCGAAATGGCCCCAAGCCATTTCTCACAGCCCGACTCCTTTTATTTTTATTTTTATTTTTTATTAATAAAAATTAGATAATAAAGCAAAAATTATTTAATTAAGATAACAAAAATCATTTTGGACCAATTAAAATATATTAGACAACACAAAAATTATTTTGGACTAAACAAAATATATTGGACCTAACTGGGTCAAAAATTAAGGGTCTACAGTTTGCCCCTTGCTTAAATGATCTGAAACCTTAGTGAAAGAGAGTGAAAAGCAACAAGACTTAATTTTTGAGATGGTGGAGGTTTTGGGTTCTGGACCCGGTTCGAGTTCTGGACTCGAGGATAATTCTAGGATCTGGACCTAAGAAAAATTTGGGTGCTAGACCCGGTTCGAGTTCTGGACTCAAGAATAATTATAGGTTTTGAACCTAAGGAAAATTTGGATTCTGGACCCGAGCTAAGTTCTGGACTTAGAAATAATTCTAGGTTCTGGACCTAATGATAAAATTTGGGTTCTGGACCCGAGCTAAGTTCTGGACTTAAGAATAATTCTAGGTTCTTGACCTAACGGTAATTTGGGTTCTGGACCCGAGCTAAGTTCTGGACTTAGGAATAATTCTAGGTTCTGGACCTAACGGTAATTTGGGTTCTGGATCCCAGCTAAGTTCTGGACTTAGAAGTAATTATAGGCTCTGGACCTAAAGAAAATTTGGGTTCTGGACCCGGTTCGAGTTCTGGACTCAAGGAAGATTCTAGGTTCTAGACTTAAGAAAATTTTAGGTTCTGGACCCGAGCTAATAATAATAAAAAAAATTGGCTAATTTTTAGGCATGTCTTCTTATTGCCCCTTGGGTGTAAAAATATTTATATACTTGCAGTTATTTGAATGATTAAAATAAATAAATGAATTTACTGTTTATTTACTGTGTAGTCACTGTTCATACACTATTTACTATTCATAAATAGTAAATTCACTATTCGCAAATAGTATTAAATAGTATTTACTATTAGAAATAGTAATTTTACTATTCACCAAAAGTAATACTATTCATAAATAGTAATATTCACTATTCAACAATAGTAATACTATTTATGAATAGTAACATTACTATTCATAAATAGTGAAATTTACTATTCATGAACAGTTTTGAATTTATTTTCTTTGCTTGTCGTTTCTCTATAAAAAGCCACCATTTCTTCATTTCATTTCACAATTTCAATTTCAATTTCATAACTCAATTTTCTTTTCAATCTTAGCATATATTTTTAAAACAATGCATTCTTCGAGGTCAGGGACTCATTCTAATGCCGAGTTATTGGAGTTTATTCGACATCATGAAGATGAAAATTTAGATATACTGGCTGGGATGCTACTCCATCGCAGTTCCAACCAAAAGAGCGAGGTAATTATTTTTTCCTTTTTTATTGCTCTTGATTTTTTCGTTGTGTGTGTTTTTTCCTCTCTCTTTTTTTTTGTTTTTTATATATATTTTATATATTGTTGTTATTATTTGTTATTGTGAAAAATAAATTAATTTAAGTAGATAGAATAATATGTACTTACCTGGTATTAACTTACCTGGATCTGTGTTAGCATGATCATTGCGTTGTTAGGGCTAGAGGGTGTATTTACAAAGCCCGACAATGGTATGATGTAGTGCCTTCTCGGGTAAGGCGGATTATCCGAGATTGCGGCTTTGAGCAGTTCATCTTACAATTGCCATCCGAGGAATATCAGATAGACCGGAGCATAGTCTAGGCGCTTGCAGAGCGATGGATGGATACAACTCACACTTTTCACTTGCCCATTGGGGAGATGACAATTGGTCCGGTCGATTTTACTGCCATAACCGGCCTTCGATATGATGGTGCTCTGGTTCCTCTGACCAATGAAATTTTAACATTTGAAGAAATTCAGGAATTAATTGGTATGGAACTGGCATATTAAGGGCCCTTTAAGACAAAAATCGAGCCAATTCGTAGTTATTGAATGAACTACAAAGGACGGATTGGCAGAGACACGGCCGAACAATATGCTTGAGGATTTTTTTTATATCTGCTAGGGTCAACCATCTTAGGCAGCACTGAATCATCTATTCATTTGTCATTGTTGAGTGCCCTTTCTTATCTCAGAATGGCACCATCTTCTGGCTGGGGTGAAGCTGGTCTCGCATGTCTTTACCATGGTCTCGATAAGCTTTGTCGAAACAAGAATTCTTTTGTTGACTTGATGGCGGTTGTCGAGGTATTCTTTTCCTTCACCAATGTTATTTCCACTCTTTTCTTACATGAATTTGACTTTACTATCATTGTTGTAGGTATGGGCATATGAACATAACCTCGTGAGGGTACCCGGCATTTCCCGAGAGGGAATCGGGTATCCGAGATTAAATTACTGGTTGTCCGATCGTATGAACGTTCCCGCCTCTCATCATGTGCATACTCACCACTATGTATTGAGCCACATAACCTGGGACCAGGTAAAATAACATTAGTATGCTTTAAATTTTATGTAAAAGTTTACTTACCTTATATTATTTCGCAGGTGAATTTGGCCTGGTGGAGCCCAGAAGAGTGAGTAAACTGGTCTCCTTTGATGAGGGCTGCACTGTCTTTCCAGTATTCTCGCCGAATTATTGCTGGCCCAGTATCTAGTGGTTGGTTTCTCGGGGAGAGAGTTTATGAATGGTTTCTCGGTCCAGAGCAGCTGAGGTTTCCGATGCAAATCCTAGAATATACTTTAAATATTATGTCGATGTCGGAGGATGCATGGTGGTCGGCCAGGTATGGTTATGATGCCGAGTCATTTCTCCATTTACCGGGTCCATTTTATGCCCGTTTTATTCAAATGAGACTCTTGAACTTTGATGTATCTCCTGTCGGTGTGCGGGAGATTTTTGATGAAAATGAGGGTAGAGATGAGGAGGAACATCACGGAGATGCAGGAGAGTCTATTCCACATCTCGGGGCCAGTACTTCTTAGGTAAAACTTTTACCACTTTTCAATTGCAACTGCTTTTTCTTTCTTTGATTCTTTAATGATTGTTGCAGGCTGTTGGCTCGTTTGATCATGAGGCTGGACCTTCTTTTACTGCCCCTTCATTTGCTCATTCTAGCCCACCAGATATGCCATCTCATCCGCAAGGCATTGATATGAAGTACCTGGTACGTTTCTTATTTCATAATAGTTTATGCTATATGTATGCATGATTATGTATGCTCTTACCTTTTCCCTTCTTGGCTCACAGCGGAGGCTCGAAGAACAAAATAAGAAACTTCAAGAAGAGTTTGCTGCAAGTCATCAGCATGCTTCTCATTTTGAGAGTTTATATCATCAATTTGAACAACAATTTTGAGACTTTCGATTTCAGGGAATGAGGGATCCCGGTGCTTCTTCATCGAGAGGCCCCCAGACTTATGACCATGAGATCCTTTCGTTTGCTTCTGATGAGGACCATGACAGATCAGAACCTCAAGGTAATAGGGATATTGGTGTTCCGGCTTCAGGTGATCCCGGGATGAGTAATTTGCCGAGTTTTGGTGCTCCCGCTTCGGGCAAACTCGGGATGAATGATTTGCCCCCTCCTCCAACAGGCGATGATTTTTTCCAGTCTTTATTTGGTGACCTACCACCAACCTCTTAGTGGTATGTAAATATTGTAGCAATTGTAAAACATTGTACAATAATGAAAAATATACAATTTTCTTCTTTACTGTAATCCTTTTTTTTTTATGTTACTGCACCATTTTTTTTATTACAGTACACCATTAATTTACATCCACTTCTTTTGTTAAACCAAATCCAACGTGGTAAAGGAAATTCATTGCTACTTCCTTTCCTTATGCCATATGGACTTATTCTTTCCCATCATCTTTTCCGTTTCACTTTTGGAAAAGGTTTGTTTCCTCTATATAAATCACTCTTCATGCCATATTTTAATTCATAAACCAAAAATCTCTCTCTTTCAACTTGAAGACTCCCTTTAGCAATTTTAATTTTTCCTTCATTCATTCACCATGACCGAGCATCATTTAAAGAGAATAAAAATTTTATTTAAGAATATGGATGCCATTCATTGGAAGCAAATTTCATGGTCAAAACTTGATGTTTTAAAATGTTTTCAAAATGTCAAATTGGACCACTCCTTCTTACATGCCGTGGCTTCCTTGTGGGATACATATTCTAGGGTATTTAGAATTAATGGCTTTGAAATATGTCCCTTGATTGAAGAATTTAAGGCCGTCCTTGGATATCCAAATAATCAACAAATGGCGTTACCCACATTGATTTCCAAGACTCAATAGAAGATGCAAATGTTATTCCAAATTCCAAAACCTGAAGTTCTTCGGTTGATGAGAGGTGAAAAAATTATACTTGCTCCTTTGATTGACTTTTGTTTCTCTCGTTTGGCTCTTACTAAGGCATGGGGACGCATGCTTTGTCTTTGCTTGCTCAGCCAATTCTTGCTCGTTTCTTCTGACGGTGATATTGATCCATGAGTATTGGATATTATGGACCAAATGGAAGGAGGCTTGTCGCCGGTACCCGTGATCTTAGCTGAGACCTTAGTTGGATTAGACTGATTTAAATTGGGATTATCAAAGAGACTGACTGGGAGTCCATTGCTGCTTCAGTTAATTACCTAAACTGCCCTTTCGGGTTTTCAATTTAGGTTTTCTTTTTTACTTCTTTTCTTTATAGTTCTAATTTTTGCCTAGTCCGCCCAAGTGGGTTTTTGGAACTAGCGAGCTGTCCTAACTTTTTCCTAAGCTGCCCTTGCTGGTTTTAAACGTAGCAGACTTTTTTTTTTCACAGATTTGGCTTCAGGAGCATCTTTGCTTGCTTGATACTCCATCCATGGATTTTTCCAGATACATGCCACGTCATCATTCTGCTAGGAAGCTACTCCATCCTGCTTCTTCATATGCTGACTGGGTTGACTAGATCCACTCACGCTCCGAAGTCAATATCCGTTGGTCCATACCTTGGTGGAAGATTTCTCATATCACCATGCTGACATACTTGATGTACATTCCCATTGCTGCTCTTCGTCAAGGTACATGCTATGATCCTCGCCGACTTGGCCGTCAGTATGGAGCTGAGCCTCGTGATTCTGACTTTGCTTCTGACTTAGACATGCCTTGCTTGACTGAAACCTACTTGGATCAGCTGAGGCAAAGCTGGCCTGCACGTTACACTTATCAACTGCCAAAGATTTTACATTTGTCAATTCAGAAAGTGTTTTGTTAGGATGAAAAATAACTAAAGTAATAAAAGATGTTTTTTTTCCATTTATAATTTGTCATCACCTTTTTGCAATTATGATTATTTATTTCATCCATATCTGGTCAAATACTTATAACAGTGCACATAGAACAATTTTAACACCAATTCTATTTTATTAATTGGGGAACAACCAAACATAAAGCCAGCATGCACAATATTACTCCTGTTGCCAACTAGCCCTTTTGGGTTTTCTAATTGACTATTTTCTCTCTTTTAGCCCTAATTGTTGCCTAGCCCACCCTTTTGGGTTTTCGGGACTAGCGGACTGCTCTAACTTTTGTCTAGGCCATCCTTTTTGGGTTTTCAACCTAGCAAGCTCTTTCTTCTTTATTTTTCATACATAAAACTTCTTCAACCTGTCAATGTTTACTGGCTCACTAAATTCGTTCCCATCCATGTCTGACAACTTCACCGCACCTTTGTTCATGACTTGTTTCACGACATATGGCCCTTCCCAGCTAGGTCTAAACTTTCCTCTTGGATCAAATACATTAGGCTTACATTGCTTCAACACCAAATCCCCAACTCTAAATTTTCTGACCTTAACCCTTCTATTATAGGCCCGAGCTATCTTCTTTTGATACAGTTGGTGATGATATAGTGCCTTTAACCTTCTTTCTTCTAGCAGAGCTTACTGTGTGTATCTGCTTGCTACCCATTCTGTTTCAGGCAGTTCAGCTTCCAAGACTACTCTCAGTGACTTGATCTCAATTTTAATTGGCAACACTGCTTCCATTCCATAAACCAAAGAAAACGGTGTCATTCCAGTAGGTGTTCGCACACTTGTCCTATATTCCTATAAAGCAAAGGGAAGCATTTTCGACCAGTCCCTGTAAGTCTTAGTCATCTTGGATAGAATTTGCTTAATTGTCTTGTTCGTTGCTTCTACTGCACCATTAGCCTTTGGTATGTAAGGAGAGGATTGATGATGATGGATTTGGTACTTCGAGAATAAATCCTTAACTGCTCCTTGAAATTGTATCCCATTGTTTGATACCACACTATGCGGGACCCCGTATCTGCAAATGAGGTTCTTTTCAATAAACCTAGCCATTTGGCTTACATCCAGTTTATTGAAGGATTCGGCTTTGACCCATTTTGAAAAATAATCTACTGCTACTACAATGAATCGGTGACCATTTGAAGCTGTAGGATGTATCTCTCCTATAATGTCGATACCCCAGGTGGCAAATGGCCAGGGTGAAGACATTGAATGCAGTTCTTTAGGAGGCATGTGATTTAAGTTACCATACATCTGACATTGTTGACACTTCTTGACAAACTCAATACAATCTTTCTCCATGGTCAATCAGTAGTAACCTTGTCGAATAATCTTCTTAACTAGGGCCAAGCCATTCATGTGCAGACCGCAACTTCCCGCATGTATTTCTAACATGATGCGCTCTACTTCAGGCTTTCTTAAACATCTTAAATACACCCCATCAGGCCATCTTTGATATAACTCCCCATGGAAGGTGATGTATTGCAATGACCACCGCCTTATGGCTCTTCTTTCTTTCTTTGTTGCCCCCGGCGGGTATTCTCTTTCCTCCGAAAATTGCCTTATAGTATCATATCACGCATCATGGTTCGTATCAATTTCCATGATTGTTTCATATTCATAGCAAGGAGTTGATGAACTGGTCAAGATTAGAGGCTTAAGGAATAGGCTGGCAAGATTTTCCCATACCAAAGCCAATGTGGCTAGGGCATCAGCCATCTGATTTTCTTCTCTTGACAGGTGTATAAACCTACACTCCTTAAAATTCTTCTTCATCATGGTCAAGTAATGGAGGTATGGTTTCAATTTTTCTTCTTTGAACTCCCATTCTCCATTTATTTGGGATACAACTTGCAACGAATCATCGTAAACTTCCACCTTATCCACCTTCATAATTATTAGGGTTTCCAAACCAAAAATACAAGCTTCGTACTCCACCATATTATTGGTTGCCCTAAATTTTAATTTTTTGGTTAAAGGAATGAATTATCATTTAGGCGATTCTAGTATAACTCTCAAACCTGCTCCTTTCCTGTTTACTGCTCCATCAAAATATATTTTCCACCCTTGTACTTCAATTGCTTCTAAATGTTCATCTGGAAATTCCAAGATTACCTCTTCACTTTCTGGTAATGGTTGTTGAGCCAGGAATTCTACCACCGCTCTTCCTTTGATTATTTTCCTGGTTACATACTCGATCTCAAATTCTTCTAATATTATCAACCATCGACCATATTTCCCAATTAAAGAGGGTGTCTCCCTTAAGTACTTCATTGGATCCAACCTGGAAATTGCTTGCACACTATATGATTGAAAGTAATGCCGCAACTTCTTAGAAGACCAAACCATGGCTATATGTTGCGCTCTAATTAACACTACTAGAACTACACTCGCAAGTATACGAGGCTGCTGTAGTATTTTGGTGAACACCTCAAGGTCGTCTCACAAGGAAGCTAGATAAGCTAATTGTTTATCAAATTGCAAATAACAAATTATCAATAAATTAAAATTGCTAAACAACTAATGAAGACAGATCGAGTTGAATTTAAATCAATGAAAGTAAACTGAACAGATATATTGATTCACTTAATAGAAAGGTCTAGGGTTTATACTTCTCTACTAACTTATATGTATGAACGGCTATTCCTCTCAACCAATTTAATTTCAAAGATCAGATTTCAAGCAACTTAATTAATTGAATCAAGGAAATAAGCTCTCGCATTCAAACCTCTTTCAAATAATCTTGTTACAATTGAAGTGATCTTTTTCTTAGGTTTATATTTCTAATTCACTTAAGTCCCTAATTGAATTGTTCCAGCATTAGACTTCATTTCTCAATCCTTCATCTAATACCTCAAATACATAATTGGTGGCCAATCAATTATATATTAACATTAATCCATTCAATTAAGGTTAAAAGAAATAATTCAGTTAAGAGCAATAACCAATTCATACAATCATAGTAGATCCATACAAACCCTAGACTAGATCAAAATTAGTTCATAATGATGTTATCAAATGAATTCATCTCATTAAAATTCAAAGAAATTAATTTAGACATTAGAGAATTCATGAATACAATTCCAATGAAACTTAAGAGATAAAGTTTGAGAACAAAACCAAATTACAAACTTTCTTTGGCTTCTGAAGAATCTCTTACTCAGATTGTTGCTAAAAGAATAATGCAATGGCTAAAACTAATTTAATCTAGAGTGTTTGCATGAAAGTGTAATCAAAATTCAAAAGAAAATGAAGAATAGCTCAAAAGTTTGTCTTTGACGGCTGAAAAAAATGTGTAACCCTTTCAAAAACCCTAATCTTCTTATTTATACAAAACCCTCGCTCAAAATCCGCATTTCCTTTCTTTCCTTAGCCCCATGGAGTGACACGGCCAAGCTCCTGGCCGTGTCATGTGACACGGCCAGTGGCTTGGCCATGTCACCTGGTGTGTCACCTTCTGTGTAGGATTGAGGTAATTCGAACCACTATAAATTCTCTTGTGTTCATTCTTCTCTACCCCTTCTCTTGCTTTTATTTGATTTTGATTTTTAATTTACCAAAAATTTTTCAAATCAACCAATTCACCCCCTCTTGGTTGCTATCTTGGGACAACACTAGAGGTGAAAGCAATGAGAAAGTAACTCCCAAAGATCTCTTATTTCTCTATTGCTTAGAGAAAAAGGTAAAAATTCAAACCGATAAGTTTCTAATTGACCAATTTCTCATTCTTCAAAATGAATCTACTGGGACACTGATGATCACATCTTTCATTATTTATATTGCAAAATATGTGAATGCTCTTACCCCTACCAATGTTGCTACACTTTCAAACCCTCTTGATATGGCCAAAAATTCCATCAATATTAAGTACTTAAAACACTCAAAATCCATAGTGGAAATTGATGGAGCATACCATTATGCTTTTGATGCTCAAGATATTAGAGCTCAACAAAAGAAAAGGCCAACAATTATTGATGAAAGCCAAGAGTTTTTTAAAAGTAGAATTTCCAAGACCTCAAACCTTTAGAACTCAAGGATCCATTCTAGACATCCTTCATAAAATTGAAATCCAAATTTCCTCTCAAACCTCTCATATTGATGATCTTACCAAGAGAGTTTCTCACCTTCATATGGACTTTAGGGATATGCAAGAATTCATGGGAATTCCTAAATGTCCCCCATCAGATGAAGAAGGAGAAGAAGGAATGTAGTCAACCAGCATCTTTGGTGAAGCTTTAGGAGAGGAAGAAGAGGAAGAGGGAAATGGAGATAGTGATGATGATTATCCTCCTTATACACCATTACCTTAAATTCTTTTTTTTGTATTTCTCCTTTTTTTATGATCTCTATATATTTTGTTGGCTCTTAAATGAAAATGATCATACATATGTTTCTTGTCATTTGCTTCAATTTAATAAAATATTTTTGCCTTTGCCAAAGGGGGAGAGATTATTTGAATTATTTGAATTGGTATCAAAATTACTTAGGGGGAGAATTTATTTGAATATGATTGCATATATTGAGGGGGAGTAGAAAAATCTTTTAATCAATTCAATTTAATTTCCAAAGTCAAAAAGGGGGAGATTGTTAACCAAACCACTAATTTGATCTTAGGCAATCAAATTGAATAGGACTAATATTTATACCAAGTGATTATTTGTAGGATTTCGCTAGAGCCCGACCGAACTACCAGCCAGGCCGACTGGACTTAAAGAAGTAGCTCAAATTGGACTCAAAACGATAGCACACTATACTGAGCTAAGAAATGAAGATACCGAGCAAAGAAATGATACCAAGTAGAGCTTGTTTATACTTGACCGAACCAAATGAAAGTCAGTGCACCTTCACCGAACTGACAAGTAATGAAGAAGCGAGCATGAACTTTCCAAAACCAAACCTATTGATATGGAGAAAGCACTGAGGATGAGCCAACCAGACAGAGCATGAGCTAAGCAATAATATGAACATACTGAGCCTTGACTTGATAGAACCAAGGATGAGCAGTTCAGACAACTTGAGATAAAATATCTAGAAGGGATCACATTCAATGTCACTCTCATTTGATGAAAGGACCATATGTCCTGATCGAACCACCAAAAAGTCCAGCCGTACTGAGCTCATGATAAACCCTCAAAAGTTCCAGTAGAGTTCATGATCACTGAGCACTCCAAAAAATTTAGCATATCATAGTAGGAATAACCGAACCCGATGTAGTCCGACTGTACCTTGCTATAGCTAAAAATCCAAAATGTCCTAGTAATGCTCATGGTCTTCAGTGCTCTCAGAATCTCAACATACCTGACGAAGATCGAATGGATCGAAAAAGTCCCGAGCATACCACCAGTTCAGACTTTAAAAAATATAGTCGTTATCTGTCCACTCAATTAATGAATGCCATGTGTACTAGCAATTAAAATACTTTTGTCAGAAAATACGAAACGCACGACCGGGCTGAACTCAGTCCAACCATGTAGAGCCTGATCCAACTGGACTAAATGAAGTCTGACCATGTCAAGCCTGAGCTGACCGAATCAAAGGTAGTCTGACCATGAACTAGCTCAAAAAATGATTTTAGTAGGAGGCAAGAGTCAAACATGTTGGCTCCCACTCCAAACTGCTAGTTGAAGTCTTGAAGGCTATAAATACCACAAGAAATCACATTTTTGTGTAAGATTGTGATTATAAGAGCCAAGTTTAACATATTTCTTTTCTTTGAATCAAAATTACATTTTATTTTGATTGAGTGTTGGGTGTGAGCATTAAGCACCATCAAAAGTTTGAGTGTGAGCTTGGAAACACTTAGGTTATGAGAGTGAGCCTGGGAAAACTCTTCTAAGGGTTGTGAGGATTGATCTCAAACCATTATAAAGCTTGAAGTGAGCTTGTGAAAACACCAAGTTAGAGTTAAGCTTGCAAAAACTCAAGGTTAGTGGAACCTTAACAAGTTGTTAAGAAAGTGGATGTAGGATTAAGGTAATCCAAACTACTATAAACTTCTTGTGTTTAATGTTCTACTCTCTACTCTTTCAATACTTTATTCAATCTATTTTCAATTTTCTATCACTTTTTTAATCAACCAATTCAACCCCCTCTTGGTTGCCATCTTAAGACAACAAATTTGAAATATTTTATTGAATCTATGAAAATTTTGAAAAGACAGTAATGGTGACATTCTTGTATTGTATATGTAAATTTTACATATACTGGGTGTATATATTATAAATATATATGGTATAAGGGTATTACATTTATTTTGTAGCCTTTACCAGTACCCAAGTGGAAGTGACAGTGAGTGACCACAGATTTTGTGGCAGGGTCTCCTTTGACCTAGGAGAACATGATGCAACCTGGGTGATAGTTGATAGGATACTAGGTCAGCTCATTTTCTTTCAGTGAGGATGGACTACTCTCTTGATAGACTGGTTCAGCTATATATAAGTGAGATTATGAGATTATATGGAGTTTAAGTTTCATTGGTATCAGATCAAGACCCCAAATTCTCATCTAGGTTTTGAAAGAGTTTGCAGGACGCATTGGGTACTTGATTTCACTTTAGTACCACTTTTCATCTGCAGATAGATGTATAATCTAAGAGGGTGATACAGATCCTAGATGATATATTGAGGAGATGTATCATTGAGTTTACAAGGATCTAGGATAGATATTTGCCACTGATAGAGTTTGCCTACAATAATAGTTTCCAGTCCAGCATTGAAATGGAACTATTTAAGGCCTTGTATGGCAAAAGATGTAGGACACCTTTGTGTTGCGATGAGGTTGGAGAAGACAAGTTAGTATGCCCCGATTTGATCAAGGTAATCGAGTAAAAGGTTAAAGTGATTCAGGATCATTTGAAAGTGCCTTCAAACTGATACAAGTCTTATTCATTTGATGAAGAAGAAAAATATTGAGTTCAGTGTGGGAGGCAATGTGTTCCTGAAGGTGTCTCCATGGAAGAGGATTCTAAGATTTGAACTGAAAGGGAAATTGAGTTCTCATTTTATTGACCTATACGAGATTATAGAGAGAGTGGGACTAGTGACCTATAGATTAAGAAATAAGAAGGTGCCATTGGTAAAGGTTCTTTGGAGAAACCATTATACAGAGGAGACAACATGGGAGCTTGAGTAAACAATGCAGAGCCAATATCCTCAAATATTCCAGAGTTAATGTCAGATAATTTCAAGGATAAAATTATTTTAGTGGGGGGGGGGGGGGGGGGGGAGTTGTAACATCCTCAAGTTCTCTAAAAATAAAATAAAACTAAAATAAAATAAATAATTTAAGGGAGAAATGATGAGTTGGAAGTGAGAAAAATAAATAAATATATATATATATATATATTATATATGTGAAATATAAGTAACATATAAAAGTTAAAGTAAATAGTAAAGTCAAAGGGTAAAATAGTAAATTTACTTTAAATTTTTAAAATTAAAATTAATTTTCAATGGAAGATGGATTTTTTATTTTTAAAATAATTAAATAATTAAATGATTAAAATAATACAATATATATATATATATATGGTTAGCAAAATTAAAGAATAAAAGTCAAAAATTAAAAGGACATTTTCTCTTCTTCTTCTTCTTCTTCTTCTTCTTCCTCTAGGCCATAGCTCCCATGAATGAGCAAGAGAGAATTCTATTCTTCCATACATAAATTCCAACAAGATTTCAAGTGATTAAAAATAATTTTGGAAGTTTTATAAGAGGTAAGTAAGGTTTCTTCCACTTTTAAGAAGTTTTCTTTGAATTTTCAATTATGTAAAAATTAGTCTTTTAATGGAGTGTGTTTTAATTTTTTTATTGGGTTTGAATGAAGTTATTTTGATGAGTTAACAATGATTTTAAGGTTAGAAAAATGAAATGTTAGGTTTGGTTAGGGTTTAGAAGACAAAGTTTGTGAATTAGGGTTTTGGAAAGGTTTATGGTAAGGTACGCTTATGCATTGGGTTTCATGATTTAAATCATTTTGTTTAATGATTTAAATGATGAAAATCAGATCAAATTAGCATTTGGAATTGGTTAGTAAGTTTGACAAAAATTCAAGAGGCTTAGGGCAAAAATTTTGGAATTATCTAGTCCCAGGCTCGTTGTCTTGTCTATTATTGGTGTCTCACTCGGGCGTAATACATTTCTGTGTCGCCCAGTGTCTCATCCATTTTGGTGCATGGTATACCAACATCCAAGTACAATCTTCTGGCAACTAGATAATATATAAGATACACACAATACACATTCCTTTCAATGTGCTTTTATATTTCGACTCACACCATAGTTTCCACAAATCATTATCATAAATAATGCAAATGTGGTTTACTTCCTCATGTTAGTGTATAAATTGCACTTTACACATTTTATACAAATATTTTATTTAGCCATTCTCAAATGGCTTATCATGCCACAATCAACATAAATCAAGCATTGTTACTTTAAACAATGCCATACATACACATTCATATAATGAAATGTATTATGCTCAAAATTAATAAAATCAACCACACTCAATGCAGAAGTATGTACTAGCCTCTTTAAAGTGATAAATGGAGTGAAAACTCCACTCCACTTCCAAAACACCCAAAAGTCTTTCACCACTAAGTTGATAGAAATCTTGTATACTTAACACATATACCCAATGTGAATGATCATAATCAATTAATATCACATTTCTAGGTGTTTAAAACCTAAAATAAAAATTAAGGCTTAATTTTACAATTTTCCAAGTTTTTTTTTTCCAAAATGCACTTTAAATTTGGAAAATCATTCCAACACATTCCAAATGGAGTTTTTATCTTAAATATATCTAATACATTACATTTTAACATATTTTAAGCATTAAAACACAATGTATCAAATTTTCTCCAAAATTTTAAAATTTTTTCCTAAGCCACTTTAATTTTGGTTTTTCATTCTAACTAATTTCAAATGGTAATTTGAGTTCATTTATATCATTAACAACATTAAATAACATAATTCAAATCATAAAATCAAATAAACATAAATTCTTTGTGATTGCTATTCCCGAAACCTTAACTTTTTACTACCTCTCCAAAACTCCTACTTAACTCAAACTTTTCTTCCATCCAACCTGAAAATCAATATTTACTCATCAAAATAACATCATCCATAATCATTCCAACAATTATAACACACTCTTTCATAAATCCAATTCAAACATATTCATAAACTTTCATAAAATTGGAAAATTAGGTAAGAAAGCTTACTAACTAATGAAGAAACCACCAAATCTCACTTCAATCCTTTAAAATCCTTCAAAATTTGGTGTTTGGAGCAAAAATCACCTTTGACCATGGTGAAAGTCGTGCTTGAGAGAGAAGAGAAGAAAAAGATGATAAATAGTATTTTTTAAAACTTATTTCTTTCTTTTAAAAAAATATCTTTATATTTATTATTTAATTGTTTTTATTTATTATTTATTTATTATTTTTAATTCACTAATTTTTAACATCCATCCAAAAATAAATTTATTTTTGAATTATTTTATTTATTTATTTTTTAAGTATAATTACTATTTTACCCTTCATTTTACTATTCATCGGTTGACTTTTCTAAATTATGTTTGACATTATATGAATGTATATTTCTCTTATATTTCACATATACATTATCTATTTCTCACATCTAACTCATCATTTACCCCTTAAATTATTTATTTAAATTTAAATTAAATTAAAACCTAGCAATTAAGAAGATGCTACAATTCTCTCCCCCTTAAGTAATTTCTTTCTCAAAATTACCTAGCATTAGCTTTGAAATAATTGAGGATACCGGCTCTGAATCGTCTACTCACTCTCTCATGTTGCCTCCTCAGTGGAAAGATTCCTCCAAAGGACTATAACCAATGGTACTTTCTTTTTTCTCAGCTCCTTTACTTCATGTGCCAAAATCGCCACAGGTTCCTCTTCATAGGTTAGATCTGGATTCACCTCAATGAACTCCACTGATAAAACATGAGATGGATCCGATCTATATCTTCGAAGCATAGAGACATGGAAGACATTGTGGATCTTTTCCAATTCAGGTGGCAAAGCCAATCGATAGGCCACATGTCCTACTTTCTCCAGTATCTCATATGGCTCAATGAATCGAGGACTTAACTTCCTTTTTTGACAAAATCTTAAAATCTTCTTCCAAGGAGACACTTTCAAAAATACCTTATCCCCACACTAAACTCTATATCTTTTCTCTTCAAATCTGAATAATATTTCTGGTGGTCTGAAACTATTTTCAATCTATCCCGAATTACCTGAATTTTTTCCTCTGTTTTCTTAATCAAATAGGGACCCACAAGCTTGCCTTCTCCAACCTCATCCCAACATAATGGCGTCCTGCACTTCCTACCATATAAAGCTTCATCAGGAGCCATCCCAATACTAGACTGCAAACTATTATTATATGCAAATTCCACCAAAGGTAAATGCCTATCCTAGTTCCCAGTAAACTCGATAAAACAACTTCTTAATAAATATCTTTATATATATTATATATAACTTATTTCTTATATTATATAATAACTTATTTCTTTCTTTAAAAAAAATATCTTTATATATATTATTTAATTATTTTTATTTATTATTTATTTAATTATTTTTAATTCACTATTTTTTTAACATCCATCCAAAAAAAAATTTGTTTTTGAATTATTTTATTTATTTATTTTTAATTATATTTACCATTTATCCTTTATTTTACTATTCTTCTGTTGACTTTTCTAACTTATGTTTGACTTTATATATAATGTATATTTCTCTTATATTCATATATAAATTATCTATTTCTCACTTCTAACTCATCATTTACCCCTTAAATTATTTAATTTAATTTAATTTAAATTAAAACCTAGCAATTAAGTGGATGTTACAATTTCTATCAACTAAGTAGTGAAAGGCACATTGAAGAATTGGCGGGAATATGAGCATTTTGGCTTGGAAGTGCTCTTGCTAAGAGGTTAGTATATACTTTGATTGAATTTTATTTATACACATTCGATTGGCATGTTGCATTATTTGTGAAAGTGATGCATATGCTACTATGATATGTGAATGCACATGAAAAGAGTATAAATATATGTTTACGTTATTATGTGCATAATGTGTGATTGAATGAGCCATTTTAAGATGGCTAAAAGCATTTAATAATGTGTTTCTAAAAAGTGTGTAATTATGCCAAATATTGGCATAACTTGGCCACATTTAAATTGATAAAATTGATGAAAATGTGTGGAAATAATGAGAAAAGATGGAAAAAGTGCAAAAAGATTGAGAATTAACATAATTGATAAAATATGAGAAAATGTGGAATTATATGTATTATGTGTGAAACCTTATGCAATATTAATTTCTAAAGTATTGTCTTTAATGGTATATGGTATACCAGTTATTTGCTTTCGGGCTCGACGCTGGGTGTCATTATTATTGCCTTTCGACTATATGCTGGGCATCACTTTTATTTACTTCCAGGCTAGATGTTGGGCGTCAATATTATTTGTCATCGGGCCAGACACTGGGTGTCAAATATTGGTCCAAAGCAATATCTCTGGAACTTAAATATTATATATGGTTATTTGGGCCCAATACATATGAATGTATAATGTGATAGATAGAAAGTGATAGGTGTTTGGGTTGGTACATGTAAACACATGCCACTTTATAATTTTAAAAAGAAACACATTCTTATTGCATTTTTAATTTTTTTTTATATCAAAGTATATATTACTAAACAATTTGCTTAGCATGATTGAATTTCATTGCAAATGTGACAAAGCTGATCTAGAGGATCCAGAGAGGGTTGCTTAACCACACCAGGTCTAGATTGTAGGTGAATACTTTTGGAGTTTGTTGAGCTGCCACGAACCAGAGCCATCTATATTTTCATGTATATGTTTTAAACTTTGAGAAATTTCTCTTAAATATGTGCATTATGTTTATTTATAAGTATTTGATGTAAATTAAAAGGATTTTTGGGTTTAAATGTTGAACATTTGAGTTGTAAGATATGTATTGATATATATACATGCTTGTGAGATATGTGAAATGTTGGAGATTTTGGTGAATTAAATGGATAAAAATTTTTGGGAGTGTTTATTTTATGCAGGTTGTGTAAATTGAAAATTTGGGATTATTCGAAATACGTAAAAAAACTCTGACAAATTTTTTCTAAAGATTTTACTAATTAATTATGTATTTTGGCATTTAAAATATTAAAGAATATTATTATTTATTCATTAAAGTACATTATAAATTTTGAAATATTTTATTGAATCTATGAAAATTTTGAAAAGATAGTAACAGTGACATTCTTGTACTATATATGCATATTTTACATATATCGGGTATATATATTATATATATATAGAGTATAAGGGTGTTACACCACAACAATATTTCCTTCAGATAGTGTAGCTTGTTAATTTCTCAAAGTCTTAGCTAGGACCCCCTTTAACTCTTCCATCTTGGTTGCGAGGGCTTCATTAACATGGTTCTGAACTTGGTTACGATTCATGGTTTTGGGAGTGAAATTGATCGAGTTCTTACTGGATTCTAAGTCAATGGCGCAGGTCAGATTATCGTAAGCTCTAAAGCTATCATACTCTAGGTCTGTGAGTTAGAAAGGATCAATGCTATGTAATTCAATGCATATATGCATGTATGCATATGTAATAAACAAACAAAGAGAGTAAGGACGTTCCTTCTAACCTTATATCACCCACACATGAATGGCAAGTCTTTTTTTCTAGGTATATGCTCAACAAAACATCAACATGGGGTATTTTATTTTTGAGAGATCTACTCAGATAGGTTAACCAATAGTTGTCTTTTCAAACTTAGAAGTTAATTCATGATAATTCCCACTAATTAAGCCTTAATGCATTGGGTCAATGAAAAATAGCTTTTATGCTATATTTTGGATTAAAACTAAATTAAAGGCTATATCATAAATAAATTTCTCATTTGAAAAAATAACTAATGATTCATGCCACAAATAAGTCCTTGATTAATAAGTCATGGTATAAATCAAGCCCACA
This sequence comes from Garcia nutans, assembly GCA_947685225.1. Classification (NCBI taxonomy): domain Eukaryota; kingdom Viridiplantae; phylum Streptophyta; class Magnoliopsida; order Malpighiales; family Euphorbiaceae; genus Garcia; species Garcia nutans. Next base: position 3,287,169 of record CANTUV010000003.1, on the reverse strand, counting down.
ATTAATTTTAATATTCCATAATTGACCCAACCAGTTGTAAGCCCATTTAAGAAAAAGTTATAATTTGAATGAAGTGAAAATAGTTTTGAGCCCATTAAAAAGTTTTTTAAAGCCCATTGTAAAAAAGGTTTTAAAATGAGTCTTGGGCTTTGTGCTTGGGCCATGATGTGGAAAAAGATTTTTAGCCCATCTTAAAAAGATTTTATATCCAATGACCATCTTAAAAAAGAGTTTGAAAATAATTTGGTTTTTAATTTGGGCTTACACCTAATTAGGTCATATTAGAAAAAGAATAAATTAAATGGGCTATAACTCAAAAACTAAGATGTATTAATCATATTTAAACAATAAGCATTTAAGGTAGACTTAAGGAAAGTTACTATACCAACTATATGGGCTTTAGTTTTTGGTTGAAAAACTTTGGTTTCCATAACAAATATATACCAAAAGGTATGAGGCTATGAGTGGTTATGCCATGCTCGATCTCCATATCTAGAGTGAAAGTATAATATCCCTTACACAATATAACATGAGTTATATAAGGCATTCTAAATCACACACACAATGCAATCTAAGTGATGTAATGGATAATATTATAATAAGAAAGAATAAATAATATAAAGACCAACGAAATCAACTTTTCTTATCCCGAGTGGAGTCTCCACTATGAGAGGGATTTTCGGCCCCACTCCTAGTGGAATGGTTCTTGTGACTTTGGCACTATTAGGCTATGAGCCTTAGAGAACATGGGCCTATACCTAGAGAATAGGAGTCGCCACCCAGATGGGCCTGTAAGATAGAAAGGGGTAGATGACTCAATTCATAAGGAATCTCCAACCCCTGCTTGGGTTTGAAAAGTTAGGCACGCTTGGGGAAAGTAAAAAATAGCCCAACACCCCCATAATGTCCTGTTCATTAGAACCGACCTCTTATTTAGGTGTAAATATTATTAAATTCTTAACTTATTAAAATATTATCCTTACTACAAGTAATTATCAAAAGAAACTAACATTGTATTAAATTAAACAAACAAAACAAAATGGGAACCCATCCAAAGATGAAAACATGCCCTTACAATGTTCCAATTTTCATACAAATAAATAAAATAGGACACACATCAATTGATGGAAACATGTCCCTTATAATGTACTAAAATCATTAAAATAAATTAGCTTGCACAAACTAAATACATACGGCACCCATATAGTGTGGAAACATGCCTTTTACAATCTCCTTCAAAAATACATGTAAATCCAAGTACAACCCATATAGTATGGAAACATGCTTTTACAGTCTTGCCAATTGGTTAGCGAGCGACGGTCATGGGGGTAGTGCCCTCGAAAGGTAAATGATTTATAGGATAGGGTTTATTGGGGAATTAGGGTTTTAGTTACAAAATATGCAATTATCCCTTTAACTCTAAGCTAAAATTTTTACATGCAAGATTATAGTTTTATGGTATAAATAATGACTAAATAATATAAAATTAAGGTATTAAAGGTGATTCTAAAATTTAATATATAAGCATGTGTAGACCCTTAATTTTTGACCCAGTCCGATCCAATATATTTTGTTTAGTCCAAAATAATTTTTGTGTTGTCTAATATATTTTAATTGGTCCAAAATAATTTTTGTTATCTTAATTAAATAATTTTTGCTTTATTATCTAATTTTTATTAATAAAAAATAAAAAATAAACAAATAAAAATCAAAAAATAAAAATAAAAATCGGTGATGAAAAAATCGACGACGAAAAAATCATCGTCGAAAACCAGCGCGGTGATGATTTTTTCGTCGCGACTTAATAAAAAAATTGCCGCAGGCCATTCCCCGCCCCCTTGCCACAGCCAACTGCGGCAAAATTTTTTTGCCAGCACAATTTTTCCTGCAGCAATTTTTTTTCGTTAGTGCAATTTTTCCACAGCAGTTTTTTTTCGCCAGCGAAATTTTTCAACGCAAATTTTCCGAAACCTAATACAATTAGGTTTCGATTTCCTTTTCTTATTCAATATTGTATGCCGTGAGTAACTAGGATTAATAATAGAATTCTTCTATAAATAAGGAGGAAGAAAAGAGAGAAAAGGATCAGAAATTGGGACAAAAATTGAGAGAGTTTGAAACCGAAATTGAGTGGGAAAGCAGTGAAATCAATCTGACCTTTTGAGAGGAGAAGAAGCAAAAGCCATTAACAAACGATCAAAGGCAGCAACTGCCTTTGTTTTTGTTCATCCAAGAAGAATTATTTTGGATGAACCATCAAAAGGAGGTATGTATTAATTGTTATATTTTTTCACAGTAGCTAAGATTATGAAATTGTGTCTTTCAAAATCAAAAACCCTAGAACTTTAATTTAGTTTTTTTAAAGTTAAAAACACTAATTCGTTGCTTTATTTTCCAAAAAGGCTTAAAATTGTTATTTTTACTTCTTCAAAATCTTAAAACCCTAATTGAACATGTTTTTCTTCAAAACCAAAATTTGATTATGTTTCTTTCAACAAACCCTAAAAACATCTTTTCTATTTATATAAACTTAAAATCATTTATTTATTTTCATAAACTTCATAAAATTATCAATTGCTTTTTTCCAAATTCTAAAAAACCTAAGCATTCACCGAAACCCTAATTCTAAAACACTAACCCAAATGCAACTTCCAAACCTAAAATAGTAAACCCTAATTTTTTCTAAACCATAATCCTTTGAAACTTTAAAAACCATAAAAACACAACAATAAACTTGAAACCATAAATCAAAAGTATTTTAAAGAGTCCAAATCCTAGTTTCATGATTTTACATAACAAACCCTAGTTTGATTAATCAAAGAATTTTATCAACCTTTTAAAACATAAAATCCTCAATCTATTTTAATTCTCTTAAAGTCACAGTAGCAAAATTCCATTAATTCCAAAACCCTAAACACATGAAATAAAGAGCCCTAAATGGAAACAGTAGCTATAATTGGAATTTTATTTGCCTTATTCAATTCTATATTTGATTATGCTTTGATTTATTTCTTATGCTTTAACTTATTTAAGTTCAATGCTTGGTTCATTTAATTTATTATGGATGGATGTTTACTTTCTATTGATATTTAATATCTTTGATGAATGATTTATTTATGATGAATGATTATTTACTTTTATCAATTTATTTAGATTTTCAAATGTTGTAAGAGGTATGTTTCCACTTGTTGGATACCTCATTAGTTAAATATCATGTAATTTAATTTGCTTTTCTATTTTAGAACCTATGTAAAGGACATGTTTCTACCTTTCGGTGGGTGTCCTATTTAGGCATGTGATGTAAGGACATGTTTCCATCTTCGGATGGATGTCCATTTATTTATTTTGCTTGGACCTTGCTTTAATTTTAATATATTAATGCTTTCTTTTAATTATTGTTTGTAATATGGATAATGTTGTTTTACTTAAGAATTTTATAATATTAAGACCTGTAAAGGAAGCCGGTTCCAATGAAACGGGCATTGTGGGGGTGTTGGGCCATTTCTCACCTTCCCCACACGTACCCAACTTTTCGAACCCATTAAGGGGTTGGGGATTCCTTAGGAATTGAGTCATCCACCCCTTTCTTTTATCCTGGCCCGTCCGGGTGGAAACTCCATTTTCTCCGGACTCAAGTCCGTGTTCTCTAAGGCCCTGAGCCTAAACAGTGCCGAAGTCGCAAGAACCATTCCACCGGGAGTGGGGGCAAAAATCCCCGCTCACAACATGCAAATTAAGACTAAGACTAATAGATTTGAGGTTTAGGGTCAAAACCACTTGAATTGAATCATGTCATTAAGGATTATACTAAATCATAATCAAAGTTATTTTGCTTCTGGACAAATTTAAACTCATAACCTTCAAACTATTTAATGATACTTCAAAGGATGAAAATAGCTACCGGATGCTTTAAGCAAAATAAGTTTAGAAAACTAAATTTGTGTCATAGGCTTACCAACGTTAATATGTTGAGCCAAGCCTGCTTATGCCACTGCATCGAACAATTTTAATCTTGGTTGGGTGAAATAATTTGGAGAGAATGGCTATTGCCTCCCTTGGTCGTTATGTGTTGGTTGTGTTTTTCGTTTATGTATGTTGATTGCTTTTTTTTTATCATTACCTCTTAATTGTTGCCATTTTTGGCTGCCTCTTGGTCTTATTTTTTACCCTATATTTATAGGCAGTCACTAAATTAAGATAGTTTAATTAAAACCCTAAATTTTTAACTTCTTATACTATTTTGAAAGTAATTAGAAGTCAAACCTAATTAGGAAGCTTAATAAGTCCTGAAACTAAAAAAGAAAATCCTAATTTTAAGTCCCATGGTGAATTAGCAAAGACTAATTTGCATGATCTAGCCTTATGGCAAATTGGCCAAGGCCAATTCTCCATGGGTCAGCCCCAAGATGAATTGGCTAACCAATTTGTCATTATTTTAGGTTTTGGGCTCGGTCCAACTTGGTTTTGTCTTTTAAAATCGGATTAAACCTAATGTAGTGTGAGCAAGGATTTTTGCCCCCACTTCCAGTGGAATGGATCTTGTGACTTCGACACTGTTAAGCTCAGAGCCTTAGAGAACAAGGGCCTAAACAAGGACCTTAGAAAATGGAGTCACCACCCAGACGGGCCGAAAAAAAGAAAGGGATGGATAACTTGATTACTAAGAAATCCCCAACCCCCTAATTGGTTCGAAAAGTTGGGTTTGTATGGGGAAGTTGAGAATGATTCAGCACACTCATAATGCCCGGTTCATTGGGACCGACCTCTTTTTTAGGTCTAAATATTATTAAATTCTTAAATATTATAAAATCATCCATACTACATGTGAATTTTAAAATAAAAAATTATTGTTTTAAAATCAAAATAAGCTCAAACAAAACAATAAATGGACACCCATCCAAGGATGGAAACATGCCCTTACAATATCCAATGTCTAAAACTAAATAAAATAGGACACTCACCATTTGTTGGAAACAAACCATTTACATTAATCTAAAACTTGAAATAATTTAAATTACATGAAACTTAACTAATGAGGTATCCACAAAGTTGAAACATAGCTCTTACAATTCTTAAAACCGAAATATATTAATAAAGAACATTCAACCATTCATCATAAATGAATCATCCATCACAAATCAAAATAAAATAAATCATCCATCAAGACATAATAAATAAACATGCATTAATAATCAATTATACATATAGATATCATATTAAATAATAGATGTACAAACTAGGGATTTATTAATATGAATTAGGGTTTTAGAAAATATGATTAATGTTTTAAGGTTTTAGAAACAACTCAATTAGGGTTTATGTTTTTGGAAAAACAAGATTAGGATTTTAGAGTTTTTGAAAAACAAGATTAGGGTTTAGGGTTTTAAAAAAATAGGATTAGGGTATTAGAGTTTTAGAAAAATAGGATTAGGGTTTTAGGGTTTTAGAAAATTAGGATTAGGATTTTGGGATTTGATTTAGGGTTCTGGTTATTAGGATACTATTAGGACTCAGGCGTAGCTATCTGCAAGTGCACAAGTCATATCAAGTAATACAGTGATAAGTAGAGTATCGTTCCCATGAGAAAGATTGTTTTAAGTACTAAACAATTAAACTGAATATTATTTGGATAACAAGAGTTGGTTTAAGATTAAATTAAACTTTAAACAAAAGTAAATTGCTGAAATTGAATCTAATAATATGAAAATTAGGGTTAAGTCACATTTATGAGTTTATTATAGATTTTCTAAGTTATTGATTTTTAATTCAATTTCCCTTTTTTTTAATGGTTGAATTCTCTTTAATTAAGCTTAAGTCTCTCTCAAATAATAAAGCTAATATCAATTTAACCCTTATGTCTACTCTCGTGATCATAAGTAATTAAATCAATTCATTAAGTTTTGTGAGAATCTTGAATCAACCTCTTAAATGTTTAACCTTATCTCTAAGTAAAAAACTTCTTTAAGATTGCTACCTTCTTAGACAAATATTAAGCTTCCACTCTCGCTCCATCACACAACATCTCAATTCAATTAATTATTGGCCAGATAATCAAACCATTAAGATCAAAAATAACAAAATAATCAAAGATAAACTTAATTAAATCAATTAGGTAATAAGTATTCCATAATAAACTCAATAAAAGGGACTAATCCTAAAAAGAGTTTAGTTCCTCATATTTAAAGTAAAAACACAATATTTATTAATTGAAAACATAAAATCAAGAAAAAGCAAACTCTAGTTCTTGTTTTGGAGAAGAACTCCTTTAGGACTCCTTGAATATCTTCTTTGAAACCCTATTTTACTCTTCTCACAAAATAGAGACTAGAACTCAATTGATACAAGTTTTGGGTATAAAGAATTAGCCTTACTACACTCTCACTTGTATCTAAAGCTCTCTTGTTTATAAAACACACACTAACTTTTTTCTAAAACTAAATCAAATACTCATCTATCATAACATCACACCCTTGAATCTTTGGAGGAATGGTGTTCATATAGAGTGCTTAGAGGCTTCTTGATAATGGCAAGCTGTCAAATGCAAGTTGCACCTGTTTAGATCTTTAAAATTCAATTTTTTTTTGCTTAAAGTCATCATTTTCTGCCCTACGGTCATGGCATGTGGATGCCACAGTTGTGGCCTGGGTCTATTTGGATTGTTTGAGCCATTTTCTAGCTGTAAATGGTGGCTTTGTGGGCCATGGTCGTGGCCTTTTGATTCCACAGTCGTGGCATTTGAATTGAGGCTATAATTTTTGAATTTTCTTCTTGTTCTAGGCTCTAGCAATATGGAAATGGATCCCACGCATTTATTTTTCTTCTGGATCTTTTGTTTTTTTTTTTTCAATTTTCTGAAGTAGTAGACTTAAATTTATTCTCAGGGTCATGGCCTTGAATGGCCACGGTCATGGCACTTCATTCTTTCTTTGTTTTTGCTTCCTTTTCTTTGATTTTGCACCTTTATCCATTAAAATCCTGGAATCTTGCCTTCCAAAGCTTAAACACTATAATTCTGACTTAAACAAATAAAATTTATCAAATTCAATTGAAAATAATCAAAATCAGGATTAGAATTACATAAAATATTTGATCAAATTTTCACTCCATCAGTTACTGGATATGAGGATTGAAGAAATTACTTAGCTATTGTGATATTAAAACTTTTGATTAAACAAGTTACTGAGATTACATTAATGTACTTTGTCTACTAGGATATTGACTTATGATAATTACATGCTCTTGTGGATAGTTGCTAAATGAAGCAAATCCCAATATACCTATTATGAATTATAAGTCGAACAATAACTGTTTATGCCTTATACAAAATTAGTATAAACAAAAATTGATGATCATAGCATATTGGACTTAATTTAGACAAAGGATAAATGCAATCAATATTTAAAACCATCATCAGAGCATCTTACATTGAATTTAAATATTAATATCAGCATGGTACCCATATCAATGGTAAGCTTACCCGAAACAGGTATAAGGTGATCAAATCTTATATTTAGATATGAAAAAATTATTGTGATCATTCCCCAATGACAATCTTACCACTTTGCCTAACGATTTCCTCAAACCTCTTGGCAAACCAAAACCCAACATTAAACACTTTTTCGTTCATGGCATAATAAAAGAAATGCAACTTTTTAGAATTAACCATGCCTTGATTCTCTCCTCGTCCAAAAAAGGTGTTTGCTAGGACAACATGGATATATCGATAAAATGGGCTTGTAAAATTAGAGGCTTTAGATATTTTGCTATTAAACCTTCTCATGCCCTATAGTCTAGTCCAAGTTTCATTTTCATCAAACCTGTCAGTTCTCTTAAACGTTCCTTGCAATCCAAGTAATCCCAAAGCATGCCCAAATTCACCAATGTACCAATTATAATTTTGATTTGCTAACTGAAATTCCACTTTACCATTACGAGCAGCATTACTATCCGGTGGAATAAATCAGAAACTACTTAAGAATTCTAAGGTTAATTCGACATATGTTTGATAACACATACTAGCAAACATAATCCACTCCATATTAGTAAACATCTTAAGCAATGTATCATTCCATCTCTATTTCCTAATAACATTACCATCAATAAAAGGAGAGGGAATAATTTCTCTAGATCTCAAATTTTGGTACCTTTGCCATTGTTCCTCATCACGGTAATGAATTTCTGGCATGTGTGGTCCTTGAGGTGTTGGAGATAATGGTGGAGAAGGTGTTGTTGTTGATGATGATGATCCTTCTTGAAATATTCTTTTAGAGCCACCTCCCCTTGATCCACCACCTTTTGATCCACCAGTTGATTTTGCGGCAAAGGTTTTTCTTATCACCATTTTTGTGTCTTATTTGATGAAAATAAAGAAGAATTGAAGAAAATTGAGTGAAAATGGAGTTGAGGTTATGGATTGAGAGGTTTGGTCATAGGCTTCAAACTTGGGCGGCTAGGGCTTCAAAAAGTGAAGGGAAAGAGAAAAATGAGATGAATATATAGTTATGGAAGGCCACAGTTGTGGCCTATAAGTGCCATGGTCGTAGGTTTTTTTTTACTGGTCAAAGATGGTTTGCATGGACTGCCATGGTCGTGGCTTTAGTTTTACCTCTGCCGCTTTGGTTTCTCAAACTTTTTCCTTCTTGGCAGCCTTGCCTTCAATCCCACAGTTGTGGCCTTTGGGGGGCCATCATCGTGGGATCCATTTTGCATATGTCTCTCTATTTTTCCTTTCTATTTTTAGGTTGGCAGTGTTATCACCAATCCTACGGCCGTGGTCCTTGAGAGGCCACGGTCGTGGGATTTATTGCTTTGACGTGTCTTTAAAATTTTTCCCCCGTCTTTATTTTTACAGTGTCGAATTGATTCCCATGACCATGGGGATAATTCACCATGGTTGTGGCACTTTTACTCCTTCAAATTCATGTGGTTTTGCTCCTTAAATCACCTTTAAAACAAGAATCAAACAACCATTATTAAAAATTTTGAAAAGAAAATGAATTAAAAGAACAAAATGAAAAGAAAATTGGATTGCCTCCCAACAAGCGCTAGTTTTATTGTCGATAGCTCGACATTCTTTGGCCGAATTCTTATGTATTGAAGTGATAGATGGTCCCGTCATCTATTAGATCACTAATGAAATAAGGTTTCAACCGCTGGCTATTCACTTTGAAAATTTCTCCACTCTGATTTTGAATGTTGATTGCACCATAAGGATAAACTTTCACAACTATAAATGGTCCAGACCAATGAGACTTAAGCTTCCTAGGAAAGAGTCTTAATCTCGAATTATACAATAAAACTTATTGTCCTTCATGGAAGTGCTTTAATTTAATAAATTTATCATGCCATATTTTAGTTCATTATTTATAGATTTTGGCATTTTCATAAACTTGAAACCTAATCTCATCTAATTCACTTAATTGTAACATACGCTTTTTTCCGGCCTTATTCCAATCTATGTTTAATTGCTTAATAGCCCAATATGCTTTATGTTCTAATTCAACCAGTAAATGGCATGCCTTTCACAAAATAAGTCTATATGGTGATATACCAATTGGAGTCTTATATGCTGTTCTATAAGCCCAAAGAGCATCATCCAACTTAATTGACCAATCTTTTCTTGAATTGCTCACAATTTTCTCCAAGATTCACTTAAGTTTCCTATTAGATATTTCTACTTGTCCACTAGTTTGAGGATGATAAAGTATTGCCACCTTATGGTGCACTCCATATTTCCTAAGAATAGCATCAAAACTCTTATTATAAAAATGAGTACCCCATCACTAATTATAGCTCTAGGAACTCCAAATCTAGTGAAAATATTTTTCTTAATGAACCTAGTTACGACCTTGGAATCATTTTTTGGACTTGCTACTGCTTCTACCCATTTTGAAACATAATCCACAACCACTAAAATATATTGATTATTAAATGATGGTGGAAATGGCCCCATAAAATCAATTCCCCAAACATCAAATAATTCAACTTCTAAAATGGTGTTAAGTGGCATATCTTGTCTTTTGGAAATATTACCTACCCTTTGACATCTATCACATGACTGAACAAAATTTTTAGCATCCTTATACATAGTTGGCCAAAAAAATCTGGATTGCCAAAATTTAGCAATTGTCTTAGATGTACTAGAATACCCCCCGTATTCTCTTTAATGACAGAATTCTAAAATACTTTTCATTTCTTCTTCAAGGACACATCTACAAATCATACCATCTCCATAATGTTTAAATAATAAAGGCTCTTCCCACATGCAATGTCAAACACCAGCAAGAAATTTCTTCTGCTGAGTATATGTTAAGTCTGATGGAAGGACACCACCTGCCAAATAATTCACAAAATCAATATACCATGGAACATAATTTTTATTAGAGAAAAGTTGTTCATCGGGAAATGATTCATTAAATGATTCGTTAATAGGCAAGATATCCTTATCCATGTGCTTTTCCAACCGTGACATATGATCGGCTATGAGATTTTTAGCTCCCTTTTTATCTTTGATCTCAAGATCAAATTCTTAAAAAAGCAAAATCCACCTAATTAATCGCGACTTAACTTCTTTCTTGCTCATAAGGTATTTAATCACTGCATGGTCAGTATAAACAATAACTTTATAGCCTAAAATATAAGATTTGAATTTGTCAAGTGCAAATACTATAGCAAGCATTTCTTTTTCTGTTGTAGCATGATTGATTTGAGTATCATCAAGAGTTTGACTTGTATAATATATGAAATGACTTTTCTTATCTTTCTTTTGACTCAACACAGCTCCAATGGAATAATCACTTGCTTCACACATGAGCTCAAAAGGCAACGACTAATCTGGTGGTGAAATGATAGGAGTTGTTATAAGTGCTGCTCTTAACCTATTAAAGGCAATTAAACATTTATTAGAAAAATTAAAAACAACATCCTTATTCAATAATTCACACAAGGGTTTAGTGATTTTTGAAAAATCCTTTATGAAATGCCTGTAAAACCCTGCAACTTCCTTAACATTAGTTGATGGTGGTAATCATTCAATAACTTCTATTTTTGCTTGATCAACTTCAATTCCTCGTTTGGAAACTTTATGTCCAAGAATAATGTCTTCTTCTAACATGAAATGACATTTTTCCCAATTAAGAATAAGATTTGTTTCCTCACAGTGTTTAAGTACCTGTTCCAAATGTTGTAAACAAGTATCAAAAGTGATACCATAAATAGTAAAATTATCCATGAATATTTCAACAATGAATTCCACAATATCTGAAAATATGGCCATAATGCATCTTTGAAAGGTTGTTGGTGCATTGCATAGTCCAAAAGGTATTCTATGCTAAGCTAAAGTGCCATATGGACATGTGAATGTTATCTTTTCTTGATCTTCTAATGCTATAGGAATTTGAAAATATCCTGAATATCCATCTAATAAACAAAAATAAGCATTACATACAAGTCTCTTAAGCATTTGATCAATGAATGGTAAAGGAAAGTGATCCTTGAGAGTATCTTTATTCAATTTCCTATAGTTTATACAAACATGCCATCTGGTGACTGTTCTTAAAGGAATTAATTCATTATTTTCATTTTTTAATAACAATCATTCCTCCCTTCTTTGGAACTATATGTACAGGACTTACCCAAGAACTATCAGAAATGGGATAAATAATTCCTGCATCTAAACGTTTAGTCACTTCAGCCTTTGCTAACTCATTCATATTTGGATTTAACCTTCTTTGTTGATCAATCATAGGTTTATAATTTTCTTCCAACAATATTCTATGCATACAAATTGAAGGGAAAATTCCTTTAATATCAGATATAATCCAACCTATTACTTTTTTATATCTTCTAATTAAATTCAAGGTTTGACTTAATTGATTTTCAGACAAATTAACACTGATAATAATAGGCAAAGTATTGTTGGTTTCAAGATATGCATACCTAAGATGATTTGGAAGAGGTTTCAATTCTAACTCTGGTGCCTTTTCAATAGAAGGTAGTGGTAAAGTCTTACCTTTTCCAAGAGGTTCAAATTTTTGAAAGGACATGATTAGAGTTTGTTGAAAAGCTAAAGCATAAGCACCTACTTCCTCATTTTCCTCTTCTGCTATCGAACCATGTACAATACATGTTTTCAGAGAATAATTATGCATTTGTTCACATGTTTCCTGCACACATTCCTATATAACATCAATTAGAAAACAATCATCAAGAAATGCTGGATGTTTTACTGCTTTTGTCAGGTTAAATTCCACTTTCTCCTCTCCTACTTGAAATGTAATTTTTCCTCCTCAAACATCAATCATGGCTCCTACTGTAGTAAAAAATGGCCTTCCTAAAATTAGTGGAATTTCAACGTCTTCATCCATTTCCAAAATTACAAAATCTACTGGAATGTACAACTTATCCACTTTCAGAAGAACATCTTCAACTATGCCAATAGGATATTTAATTAATCTATCAGCTAATTGAAGAAACATTTTTGTTGGTTGCAGTTGTGTGAAGCCAAGTTTCCTGCAAAAAGAACTAGGCATTAGACTAACACTAGCTCCTAAATCACATAATGCTTTATGAAAATCAACTTCAGAAATGGTATAAGTTATAGAAAACCTCCCTGGATCTTTTAACTTTGGTGGAAGCTTGTTCTGAATCATTGCACTGCACTCTTATGCTAATGCAATTTTTGTATTTGCTTCCAATTTTCTTTTATTATTTAGCAATTCTTTAAGAAACTTCACATAAGTTGGCATTTGTGCAAGAGCTTTTGTAAAAGGAATATTAATGTGGAGTTGTTTAAAAACTTCTAAAAATTTTTTATATTGCTCATCTAATTTTTGTTTCTTTAATCTTTGAGGAAAAGGAATTGGAGGCACATAGAATTTAATAGTTTCTTTTAGTGCTTCTTGTTCTTTAAATTCTTCTTCTATAACTTTTTCCTTATCTAAATATGTTTTATTTGGATGAGGCTCTTTAAGTTGTAACCCACTTCTTAAAGTAACAACTTTACAATGTTTCCTTGGATTAATCTTAGTTTGGTTAGGAAGGGCTTCTTGGTTACAAGTATTGAGTGAACCTGCAAGTTGACCTACTTGAGTTTCAAGATTTCTATTTTGTGTCGTGAGACATTCAATTTTCTACTCAAGTTTGTCATGTTTCTTTTCTATTTTATCAAATCTTTCTGAAGTGGCTTTAATGAATTTTTCTAAAGCTGATTCATAACCTAGTTTTTCTAAAGAAGTGGACCCTAAATTTTGGTTTTTCATGTATGGAGGTTGATAGGGCGCTTTTTGATTGTTTTGGTTTCCCCATGACAAATTTGGATGATTTCTCCATGTTGGGTTGTAATTATTTTCTTAAAAGTTTTGACCCCTATTTTGATTCCCTAAAAATTGTACTTGCTCCATAAGTCTACAATCTGCCATCTCATAGTTTCCTCCACATCCTTCACACGCTGGAGATGATGAAGACAAGTTGACATGTTCCAATTTCTTAGTAATTGTATCCACTTTAGCTGCAAGCAAAGAAAAATTATCAATTTCATGTAAACCTACAACTCTTTTATGCATACATAATTCTGAAGTCCAATAATAATTATTTGCTACCATTTCTTCAATCAAATCATTGGCTTCTAAAGGAGCTTTGTTCATTATTGCACCACCTGCTGCTGCATCAATTGTTCCTTTGATATTTGGAAGAAGTCCATTATAAAATATTTGAATTAAAGCTATTCAGGTACTCCATGATGCGGACACTTTCTTTGCAAATTTTTAAAATGATCCCAAGCTTCATACAAACTTTCTTCATCTAATTGAATAAAACTTGTTATATCATTTATCAATTTAGTCATTTTTGTTGGTGGAAAATATTTGTCAAGAAAAGCTACGGCTAATTAATCCCATATTGTGAATGTGCCTGGTGGTTTGGAAGTAAGCCAATCCTTTGCTTGATCTTTCAAAGAAACTGGAAAAAGTAACAAACGAATAGCATCATCAAATATACCATTAATTTTAAAAGTGTCACACATTTCTAAGAAATTAGATATATGAGCATAAGCATCTTCATGTGGCAAGCCATGAAAAACTAATTGTTGAATCAAATTGATAAGTGCTGTTTTTATATCAAAAGTATTAGCTTGAACAGGTGGTTTAGCTATGCTAGATCTTGGTTGAGCAGAGGGCATAACATATTGCTTAAGAGTCATATTATGTGGATCTCCCATGGTTGATTCTTCGTCGGATGAATATGTTGAATTTTCAAATTTAAGATTTGCTATTGAAGTTCCTTCCACTATTTGTCTTCTGTCCTCTCTTTCTTCTTCTTCCTAAAAAGTCATTCAATTTCTGGATTATATGGCTCAAGTTTTGTATTAGGATTTCTTCACATATAAACCAAAAATTATTCAATTAAAAGTAAAGAAATTTAAAACAAAAAATAAAAATCCAAAGTAATAACAGTTTAATATTATTAATATCAAAATGCTCGCCTCCCCGACAACGGCGCCAAAAACTTTTTAGGACTCAAGCCTAGCTATTTGCAAGTGCATATATCGTATTAAGTAATACAGTGATAAGTAGAGTATCGTTCCCATGAGAAATGTTGTTTTAAGTATTAAACAATTAAACTGAATATTATTTGGATAACAAGAGTTGGTTTAAGATTAAATTAAACTTTAAACAAAAGTAAATTGCTGAAATTGAATCTAATAATATGAAACTTAGGGTTAAGTCACCTTTATAAGTTTATTATGGAATTTCTAAGTTATTGATTTTAATTTAGTTTCCTTTTCATTAATGGTTAAATTCTCCTTAATTAAGCTTAAGTCTCTCTCAAGTAATAAAGCTAATATCAATTTAACCCTTATGTCTGTTCTCATGATCACAAGTAATTAAATCAATTCATTAAGTTTTGTGAGAATCTTCAATCAACCTCTTAAATGTTTAACCTTATCTCTAAGTGAAAAAATTCTTTAAGATTGTTACCTCCTTAGACAAATATTATGCTTCTACTCTCACTCCATCACATAACATCTCAATTCAATTAATTATTGGCCAGATAATCAAAGCATTAAGATCAAAGATAACAAAATAGATAAAAAAAATTTAAAATAAACTTAATTAAATCAATTAGGTAATAAGTATTCCATAATAAACTCAATAAAAGGGACTAACCCTAAAAAGAGTTTAGTTCCTCATATTTAAAGTAAAAACACAATATTTATCAATTGAAAACATAAAAACAAGAAAGAACAAACTCTAGTTCTCGATTTGGAGAAGAACTCCTTTAGGACTCCTTGAATATCTTCTTTGAAACCCTATTTTACTCTTCTAACAAAATAGAGACTAGAACTCAATTGATACAAGTTTTGGGTATAAAAAATTAACCTTACTACACTGTCATTTGTATTTAAAGCTCTCTTGTTTATAAAGCACACAATAACTTTTTTCTAAAACTAAATCAAATACTCATCTATCATAACATCACACCCTTGAATCTTTGGAGGAATGGTATTTATATAGAGTGCTTGGAGGCTTCTTGATAGTGGCAAGCTGTCAAATGCAAGTTGCACCTGTTTAGATCTTTAAAATTTAATTTTTTTCGACTTAAAGTCATCATTTTCTGCCCTATGGTCATGGCATGTGGATGCCACAGTTGTGGCCAGCGTCTATGTGGATTTTTTGAGCCATTTTATAGCTATAAATGGTGGCTTTGTGGGCCATGGTCATGGCCTTTTGATTGCCACAGTCGTGGCATTTGAATTAAGGCTATAATTTTTGAATTTTCTTCTTGTTCTAGGCTTTGGCAGTATGGAAATGGATCCCATGGGTGTGGCCATGAATGGCCACAGTCGTGGCATTTATTTTTCTTCTGAAACTTTCGTTTTTTTTTTCAATTTTCTGAAGTGGTAGACTTAAATTTATTCTCAGGGTCGTGGCCTTGAATGGCCACGGTCGTGGCACTTCATTCTTTCTTTGTTTTTGCTTCCTTTTCTTTGATTTTGCACCTCTGTACATTAAAATCCTGGAATCTTGCCTTCCAAAGCTTAAACACTATAATTTTAACTTAAACAAATAAAATTTGTCAAATTCAATTGAAAATAATCAAAATCAGGGTTAGAATTACATAAAATATTTGATCAAATTTTCACTCTATCAGTTACTGGATATGAGGGTTGAAGAAATTACTTAGCTACTGTGATATGAAAACTTTTGATCAAACAAGTTAATGAGATTACACCATTAGCTTGAACCTTGTTGTTTAACTCTTACCCTTTCATTAGGTCAAAAGCATTTTAAGAGCATTTATGACCGAGTGTCGTGTTGAATTAAGTGTGGGGTTAAATTTAGTAGGTTTAAGATTGCAAAGCAAAATAAAAAAAAATAAAAAATAAAAAAATAAAAAAAAATAAAAAAATAAAACAATATATATATAATAATAAGAATAATTGTTATTCTCATTGAAAGGGTTGGAATGTATCATTACAAAATTTAATAAGTGAGTTCCCTTGAAAAGCTCTTTAATGTCAAGGGGTAGATGAGAGAAATGTGTTTTGGGATTGTTGGGTTATGTATATGATCGGGTACTTCATTCTTAAAGTGCTCTTGAACTTAATGATCAAGCTCACATTTCCTAAATATCATACCTTTACCTTAGCCCCATTACACCCAATAAAGACCTTTTGATTGATGCTTGATTGTTATTTTGTGGTGGAGATTTGATTGATAAGCAAGCCTATGGTAATAATCTTTCATTGATTGTTATGAGTGTAAACACCACCATGATCAAACACTTGTAAGAGTTAGTGAGGGAGCGACAACATTGGTTATGCATGGAAAGCCACTTAATTGCATGGGCATTGATTTTGTTTGATTCGATATTGATTGCGGATTTAGGGATAGGGAAGTCTTGATGCATCTTTATAACTCTTGAACTTAACAAAAATTATCTTGTTAGTGTATTTTGATTTTAGCCTTGCATGGGGACAAGCAAGGAATTAAGTGTGGGGTAGTTGTTTAGAACATTTTTGTACTTGTTTTTAGTAAGATTTTTATGTGTTTTTAGTTAATGTTTTGATTGATTTTTGTTTTAAGTTTGTTTAAAGTGTTTGTTTTAGGTTTAAGTGCAAAAACACCCTTGGAAGATCAAAACAAAGAAAGAAGAGCATGAATCAAGCATGACATGGCCAAGCCAAATGAAGCTTGGCCGTATCACCTCAAAGGAAAGAAATGGCAGCAAGTGACATGCCCAACAAGCTTGGCCGTGTCACTCTCATCTCCAAAGAACAAAAAAGAGCAAGAAGCAAAACAGAAGAAGACACACTCAATGACACAGCCAAGCCACTGGTCGTGTCACATGACACGGCCAGCAAGCTTGGCCGTGTCCCATTTCATGCCAAAGACACCTTGACCAAGCAAAGAAGGAAAGAAAAGAAGTAGAAGGTGATACACCCAAGTGACATGGCCAAGCCAGTGGCCGTGTCACATGACACGGCCACAAGCTTGGCCGTGTCACTCCTTGAAGAACAAAGAAAAGAAAGAAAGAAGAAGGCAGTGAAGAACACGGCCAGTAAGCCTGGCCGTGTCCCAAAGAAAAATGAGGGACATGGCCAAGCCAAATCAAGCTTGGCCGTGTCACCCTTAATTTATATAAATTCTTCTGCTCGAAAGAAAGAGAGGAAGAGACGGCTAGGGTTTGAGGAGAGAGAGAAAAGAAAAGAGAAGGAGGGGGCAAACATGATTTGGGATGAGGAGAGAGTGACACTCTCCTTGTCCCTTCATCTTCATCTTCTCCATCTTCCATTGATAAGATCTTTGAGGTTCTTTGGGATAAGTTGGGTTAACAAGCTCTTGAAGTTTGAAGAAGCTTCATTGAAAGGTTTGGTGACTTGGGAAAGCTCCATTCCATCTTCCAAAGGCACAATCAATTGAAGGGTTGGTGACTTGAAAAAGCTCCATTCCATATTGCAAAAGGGGAATCAACCATTGAAGAGGGCTTGAGTTCTTCATCAAACATCAAAGTGGAGCTAGGAGGAAGACTAGTAACCCTACTCTTGGCATCTTGACAAGGGGTTTTTCTATTCTCTCTTTTAATTCATTTCTATTGTTGTTGATGTATTAAGAGATTGATATTGCAATTGACAATTGTAATTTTATTTGTATTGAGATGAATATTTGTTATAAATTGATGATGTTGAGCTAAATACCCATGCCTAGGGTTTGTAGTATATTTGATTGAATGCTTTGATTTGATATTTACATTGATGTACCTTGTGTTGGTTGATTGCATTGGCTTGTATGCTAGGTTAATAGATTAGCTACCTATTGATCTCTAGATATTGAATGAAGGACCGAGAGGTGAAATCCAATATCAGAACTATGCAATCGACTACCCTATGAATGAATTAGAAATATAAGTTCTAGGGTTTCATTAATTCGCAAATGTAAAATAATTGGTTATTGCTATTTCATGAATGTGAGAACTAATGAATTGGTAATTGACT
The DNA here is from genome assembly GCA_947685225.1 of Garcia nutans. Taxonomy (NCBI): domain Eukaryota; kingdom Viridiplantae; phylum Streptophyta; class Magnoliopsida; order Malpighiales; family Euphorbiaceae; genus Garcia; species Garcia nutans. The sequence continues at coordinate 3,268,676 of CANTUV010000003.1, read as the reverse complement.
AATTAACCTTAAGGAACAAATTAATTTACAAGGTTATGTTAATGGATAATTGAGAATTGAGCTTTGATTGAATGGACCTATAACCCTAGGCACCTTCCCAAGAATCGATTTGATCTTGTACAACCTTCATACATCAAACCTACACTCCTTAATCTTAGGTTTAAATTGTTCTTTTACAATTCCAAACAACAAACTCTCTCTTTTAAATTACTTGCTAATCAAGCTATTACGAACTACACCTTCTTGGGGAAACGACCTTGGGGCAATCACCTTTGCTACAAGCGTCACTCGCAAGTATATGAGGTAGCGCGTCAAAAACTTGTTGCGCTCGAATTAAGTTCTACTACAAGCGTCACTTGCAAGTATAAAAACATTAACTAAAAACACATAAAAATCTTACTAAAAACAAGTATAAAAATGATCTAAACACTTATGATAATTACATACTCTTATGGGTAGTTGCTAGACGAAGCAAATCCCAATATATAACCTATTATGAATTATAAGTCGAACAATAACTGGTTATGGCTTAAACAAAATTAGTATAAACAAAAATTGATGATCATAGCATATTGGACTTAATTTAGACAAAGGATAAATGCATTCAATATTTAAAACCATCATCAGAGCATCCTACATTGAATTTAAATGAGTTAAATTTAGAATATACCGTCGTTTATTGGCTCCACCATAATAAAATGTTAATCTTGCAACAATTTGAATCTCTTGCTAGAGAGGACAAAGATAGTGTACTGCTGCCTTTATGGTGTAGTGTTTATGGTTTCATAATTTGCTGCGTTTATTACTGGCTTCTAACTCTCTATCAATATGCTTAATGCTGCTAGGGTTTCCTCCCTTTTAATGCAGCTTGCTGCCTCTGTATTTATAAGAGGGCATTAGGTTAAATCTTATAAATGAGTCTTAGTTTCCTATTTTAGCATGGTTCCTTTGAAGCATATTGAAATAAAACAATTTGAATTTGAGGTAAATGGTGACCATATTGAATTAAAACAATTTGAATTTGAGGCAAACCATGACCATATCAGACTAAAGTAATTTAAATATGACATGGACTAAAGTCCATATCGAATTGGCAATTCTAATTCCACATGGACAACGTTTATATTGAATTAGGATTGCCTAATTCGATATGGACATGGTCTATATCAAACTAGGTAATTCCTTATTTGATACGGACCATCCATATCAAATTGGGCAAGCCCAATTCAATATGGCCTGATCCATATCAAACAAAATTTGCCTTTGGACTATTTTTGGGCTTTAACAATTAAATTGTACTTATTTTAGGCCTTATAAAATTGGACCAATCTAACTAAAACCTTAAAATTGGTTTAAGCTTATTAAGAATGGATTGATCATAACTTAGGCCTTCTTTAATTAGGATCGAACTAGCTTAAAGCCAAAATCAAGGGTCTATAGTTTGCCCCCTGCTTGAACGATCTTAAATTTATTCAGAGAGTGAAAAGTAATATTAATATGAGCTAGGTTTTGACACAGATGGGTTCTGGAAGCGGGGATTGATTGACTTGGATTTTAAACCTGAGGCAAAATGAGTTTGGGGTATTGGACTCAAGATGGGATTGATTTGGGTTCTGGACCCAAGATTGGATTGATTTGGATTCTGGACCCGAGATTGGATTGATTTGGGTTTTGGAGCCAAGATTGGATTGGGTTCTAAAACCAAGACTGGATTGAATTTGGGTTTTAGACCTGGGATTAGATTGGGTTCTGGATCCGAGACTGAATTGGTTTGGGTTATGGAACTAGATTGAGTTCTGGACTTGAAAATGATTTGGTTTCTGGACCCAAGTTGGTTTGGGTTCTACACTCAAATTGAGTTCTAGACTAAAAAATGATTTGGGTTTTGGACCCGAGTTTGTTTGGGTTCTGAACCTGGATTGAGTACTGGACTCGAAAATGATTTGGGTTCTAGACCCTAGTTATTTTGGTTTTTGGACCTAGATTGAGTTTTGGACTAGAAAATAATTTGGGTTCTGGACCCGAATTAAGTTGTAAACTTAAAAATGATTTGGGTTTTGGACCGAAGACTGAATTTGATTTAGGTACCTAGACCCGAGATACCTGTAAAAAATTAATTATACTCAGTAATGCATTTTGCAAAAAATATAGCTATTTTTTACTGTATATGGGTACTACCTATATACTCTTTTTCTCCCTGCGTGAAAAAAATATTTATGAGCGTAAAAAATATAGGCCCATAATAAATATCTATTACTGTGCTCATGTGTTGTGTCTAAGTATGTAAAAGAGACATGAATTATTGAAAGGAAACATGAGACATGAATAATTGATGTATTGTTACTTTCTTTGACTTATAAGCACACGATCATGTTTTAACTTTTTTTAAGGAACATGATTTCAGACTTCATTCTCTATAAATAGGATATATTATGCATTCATTTCATCCAAACCTTCAAAATTTGCCTATTCGCAAAAACTCTTTCAAAGCTACTCGTTTTTTTTTTGTTTCCAACAATCTTTCAATCTTTCAAAAGAAAAAAGAAATGGTAGTAAATCAACATGCATCTAGGACTGGACCGCGTATGGATCCTAAATTACATGCTTACCTCAGAGATAGTGAGTTGGACTAGGTTTTGATTTTAGCTAGGATGCACCTCCATCAAAGTTCACAAGAGAAAACACAAGTATATATTATTATTATTATTATTATTATTATTATTATTATTATTTTCTTTATGTAGAATTTTTATGTACATTTTTATAGCAATTTTGTTATTTATAGTAGTAAAAAGAAGCAAATCTATGCAAAAATAAATTTATGCATGAAGAATTAATTTTTAAAGATAAAATATATTGAAAAAATAGGCAAAGTAATATAAAAGTAGAAAATTATCATGTAAATAAAAGTTAAGTTTTGGGGCTAAAACAATACTAGCATAAAAAGAAATGTTTTATTTTTATTTTTATATTTTTTGATTATCGTAGAAAAAAATAATATTAGCTGTAGATAGATTAATAAATTAAGAACAAAATATAAGTCATGATACAAAAAATACAAAAAATAAAAAGAAAGTAAATGCAATGAGACAATAAAATTATTGGTGTGCTGAAAATAATTTTTATGTGCCATTTTATATTTTTTCTTATTTTTAGAATTTTTAGAATAATTAGTAGGAGTGATATACTTACCTGACTAGACTTACCTTTATTGTGGCAGTTTGATAGTTATGTAATTCATGGTGGCAGGAATGTCCATAAGGCCTACTAGTGGTATGAGCGAATACCGCCTGCAGTCTAGAGGATGATCCTTAATAATATATAGACTAAGGATGAGATTCACAATTTAATTGGTCTAAGCCCCAGGTATAAGGGAGCATGTAAAATAAAATATGAATATATCGGACAATATTGGATGAGGTAGACCCGACCAGTGCTTGGTTTATGGGTAGAAAGATACACCCGTGGATTCCTCTTATATCTATTAGCCACGATGATCTTATACAGCACAGAAGCCGCAATTCACCTGTCAATTTTGTGTGCTCTGGCAGATTTTGATCTCGTACCTTTTTATGCTTGAGGAGAGGCTAACCTTGCTTATCTCTATCATGGTTTTGATAAAATTAGCAGGAACATATATCATTTACAAGCTTGATGGTCGTTGCCGAGGTATGAGTTCTTCCTTTTGTTCATTCAAATGATGGTTTATGATTGAACTAATCCCATTTTTGACCATGATAGGTGTGGGCCTATGAACATAACCTCGTGAGGGCACCTGGTATTTTCAGGAGATGGGTGGGATACCTGAGACTGAGTCTTTAGTTATTGGATAGTAGGGAAGTCCTCGGTGGTCATCATGTACATTCCCAGCCTTACTAGTTGAGCCGGCTGACCTTGGATCAGGTAAAAGACAAAATTCATTAAATTGAATGAGAAAAATGACTTACTAATATTATTATGTTGCAAGTGAACATCGCTTGGTGGAGAGCTAGTGAGAGGATGAATTAGACCACCGACATGAACAACATATTGCGCTTGTAAAACTCACGTTGAGTCATCGCCGGGCCAATTTCATGCAACTAGTTTCTAGGTGAGAGGGTACATAAATGGTTCCGTGGCCCTGATCAGAGGTGGGTGCCAGCTAATGTTCCAACATTTGTGTTGACCTATATATCTATGCACAAGAATGCCTGGAGGCGTGCTTGAAATGGATTCAATGTTGATATATTCTTAGTTTGACCAAACTTGTCATATAGTGAGTTTGTGCAGGACCAACTTTTGCACTTTGAGGTCTCCTCTTATGGTGTTGAAAATTCGATGGAAAAGGGATGAGGAAGAAGAAGGAGAAGAGAGTGATGATAAAGATATGGGGGAAGAAGGTGATGAGAATGAGGATGATGATGATGATTGTAACGACCCCAGTCAGGCCCTCCGAGCCATTCCAAACCCAGCCAAGCTGGCGGAGAAAGCCAAGCAACCCAACCTTTTCTCCCGTAGGTGGGCTGCTACAGTACTGTCCAGCAGGATTTGTTTATTTGGCTTAAACCCAACGGTCATGGGAGTGAGTCGCCTCCCCAGATCGAACACCTGACCTCCCCCTTAAGAGAGCCAGCGAGCGCAATCCAGTACCAATTCTTCCAGTCAATTGTAACACCCCTATACCCCGTATACGTACACAGCATGCTATTACGATTTAATATACATATACTGAATATAGGAATGCCATGGTTTACTAAACAAATGACTCACTTCTTTTACAATAAGAGAAGCAAACTCAAAACATTTAAGTTATCTTTTGAAACATAATAAATAAAACATTTATTCAATACACAGCGGAAAATATAACAATATTTACAAATACATATACATCAAAACTCAAGTTTTACAAAACATAAAATTTATATATGTTTGGCAATTAGTCTTTGATCTTTAAGTCCTCTATCAACTCTTCAGAATCTAGACTCGACTCGGTCTAGCTGAACTCTCTGGTTCTACTCCGTCACCTGCGCGATGAACCACAATCGCGCTAAGCCATAGGCTTAGTGGTACAAACTACAATAATATTATACTATAATGAAATGCAAATGTCATACCTTCAAACATATAAACAATTCTCAAGAATCTCATTATTTATTTATTTCATCATTCATAAATCACATTGAAAACAAAGACAAGCATGGGCCCACAAGACACTAATATGTTATTCAAAGTTCAGAGTTACTGCTTTGGTCTATAATCACAATCATTAAGCCCGTAGGCGATACATATATATATATCTCTATCCATGGATAGTGTAACAGACCCAGTCTCTTGGACCTCAACCCGGCTAAACTCGAGGAGATCCTCAACCCGGCAAGACTGTTACTGTTTTTGAGGCTTACGACCCAGTCTTTTCACCTCAAAAACATCACATTTCACATATTTCACATTTTTCAACTGGAATCGGCTTACGACCCGGTCTTTTCACCTATCCAGTGATTCATAGGCATGCCGCCAAACCCAGAACTCTGAAAATTGAATAACACATTAAACACACAATTCATTTATAAATTTCATTCTCATTTCCTCATCATCATTTAGGCAATTATGCCTCAATCATCTCATTTGCTTCATTATCATTATAGCCAACATCCATGGCTTCATGTCTCATCAATAGAGTATACATAATTAATTGCATTGAATATCATCATCTAGGAAAACATGCCCCATTTATTTCATTTGAATCATCATAACCAATCACATTGGCTTCACAACTCATTATATCTCAATTCACATTAAAATAATTTATCATATCATCATATCTTTCACATTTCACATTTCATATTTCATTATACCATTCATAACATTTTTCACATAAATTAACAATGCATTCAGTTACTTAACATATGTACAATCAAATATGTTAAGTATCAACATCAAGTAAATGCAGGCAATCATGTAGTTTGTACTTACCTTAAGCACCACTCACACAAATCTATACACTTCCCTTCTCCAAGAATTCTCCACCACTTGAATTAGGACAATTCAACTTCGTCACAACCTAATCCAAAAGAATAACACACTTACGCAAAGATACACAAGAGATAATAAGACTACAATCTAATTAGGGCAAACTCTAACCATGACACTCTCAACAACACGGGCGTGTCCCTGACCGTGCCCTAAACTCACAACACAGAAGTTTTGACACGCTCAGAACCACGGGCGTGTCGCTAAATGTGTAATACATTCTGCCTCACAGAAACATTGACACGTCCAACAACATGTGTAATATCCCGGAATAGACCCTAAGAGTTTTGGAGTTATTGTTGTTGTATTTGGATTTAATGTATATGTATATATGTGAAATATAAGGATAATATATGTAAGACATATACATATACATCACATATACATGGGATATAAAATGGTATTGGATAAGTGAGTTGTATATATAATTGTATAATTAATTAATAATAATAATAATAAAGACAAAAAGAAAAGAGAAGAAGAAAGTCAAAGAAAGAATATGTGGTGGAGATTTAAAGTATTATTATTATTATTATTATTATTATATATATATATATATATAAGATAAGAACGTAGGAAAGAAGTAGAACCTTCTTTCTTCTTCTGCTCCTTCTTCTTTGTCTTCTTCTTTTCTGCTTGGTCGAGAGAGAGAGAGAGAGAGAGAGAGAGAGAGAGAAAGTGAGAGATGATGATTTTGAGAGGATTGAAGATTTTTATTGAAGATTTGGCATATTAACCAAGTAAGTATTCATTCCTTTACATTGATTTTTATGGTTTGAGTTTGGATTTGATGAGGTTTTTGTGAGAATGATGATGAATTGTTGAGATTATTGAGTAAGGATTTAGTGTCAAATGAATTGGGGATTTGAGTATTTGATATATGAGTGATGTATGTTGGTGTTTAAGGATGTTGAAAATATAAAATATATGAGTTTGATAATTGAATATTTGTATTGGTATTCAAGTATCTTTTTATTTGATTTGAATTAGGTTGTGAAGGAAGTGGATTGCTCTAAGTTAAGTGGTGAAGAGTTCTTGGAAGGTAAAGTGAATAGATTTGAGAATTGTTCTTAAGGTAAGTAAACTCCCTAAATTCATCTATCAACATGTTGTTGAAACTTAACACATATTCATTTGTAAATGTGTTAAGGAGTCAAATGCTTGGTTGATGTGTTTTAGCAAGGTGAATAATGTGAGAAATATGTAAATTATGTGTTTAGGACATTGATTATGTTCATTTGATTAGTGCTATATTGTGTATGAAGTGTTTGAGTGCAACCAAAGGAGTTTTGTAAATGTTTGGGGTTTAAATTCATGAGTGACACGGCCAAAAACAAGGAAAGACACGGCCAAGTCAAGGAAAATTGGATGTGTTGGATTGAGTTTGGAGAGACACGGTCACAGTCTCAGCCGTGTCCTTTACCCGTGTTTGCTACTGTCTGATTTTTGTAGAGAGACACGGCCGTGTCCCTTGCCCGTGTCACCTACTGCCTGAATTTGTGTTGAGAGACACGGCCGTGTCGCATGCCCGTGTTCACTACTGCCAATTAGGGTTGAGAGACACGGCCACAAGCTTGGCCGTGTCCCTCAAGTGATGCTGGCCGTGTCCCTTAAATTGGTTAGTTAATGATTCTTATTCTTGATTATTCTTGTATTGTTGGATCCTCCAAGGGTTTTGTTGAATCTATACTTCAAATATATATGAAACAAATGTATGTTGAGGATTCCAAATCTAAGAATAAGGTAAATTATATATGTGTATATCAATGATGATCATTCTTGATGAATGTTAAATGTGTTTGATTATGAATATGTAAATAATGAAGTATTCTAATGTGAATTGAGACCAAATAAGATGTGATGTAATTGTGATTGATAATGATGTTATATGAAATGTGTAGTATTTGAGATAAATGATTGTGTATTTGAAAGATGAAAAGCTATGATATGAATTGAGATATGATGATTTAAATGATATGAGAAGCTATTGTGATTGGCTATGATGATTTAAATGATATGAGAAGCCATTGTGATTGGATATGATGATCTAAATGATATGAGAAGCCATTGTAATTGGCTATGATGATTTCAATTGAAAATGAAATTGATAATGAACTCATAAATGAATTGTGTGTCTAATATGTTATTCATTTTCAGAGTTTTGTTGTTGGTGGCATGCCTAATAGTAACAATCTCTTGAAGTTAGGTTGGTTTGATCCTTGAAGCCAAGTTGGGTTGAAGTTTAACATGTTTTACTCCCCCTTGAAGCTTGGTTGGGTCAAAACCTTGAAGCCTAATTGAGATGTTACCACCCTTGAAGCTAGGTTGGATTGGTTCTTGAAGCCAAGTTGGGTTGATACTTAGCATGCTTTGTTCCCCTTGAAGCTTGGTTGAACCTTAATCCTTGAAGCCTAGTTGGGATAATGATAAATGTGATAATTAAACCAAAACATTAACTCTGAAAGTGGAATGGCATATTAGTGTTCTTGGGCCCATGTGTGTGTTTGTATATATATATATGTGATTCCTGAATAATGAAAATGAATAATGAGATATATGTTTGTCCTTGTTTTAATGTGAACTATGGAAGGAAATTAATGTTGTGTGATATATAGTGATAACTATGGAATGAGATGCATACAATACATAAGTGAATTATTGAAGATGAGTATAGCTTGAGAAGCTATGTGAAATGATGAGTTTATGATGTGTAAATTGTATATGATGATATATGATGTGTGAAATGTATATGAATGTGGAAATAGTGGATATTGTTTCATGAAGACTTTGATAAGTCATTGGATTGTGAATTACTGAAATAAAATGTATGAATATGTATATTGGTAAAACATTAGTAGAAGTATATATATATATGAAAAGTATAGCCAAAAAGGGAAAAACATGTTAAGAAAATAATGACATAATAAGTTAAAATGAAAATATGATTTTCTCTATTATATGTGTATATGATTTATTTGTATTACTAAGCTCTCGGGCTTAGCGCGGTTGTGTGATCGCGCAGGTGATTATGCGGTTGATCGGGAAATCAAGCAGTTATGCCACGAGAAGGGTAAGAGTGTTCTGAGACCAACTAGAAGGTGATGCATACATGTAAAGTTTAATTTTGTTATATTATTCACAATCATATATTCATATGTATAATGATTTACTAAATGTTATTAAAATCTAAAGATAGTATTGTTTGAACTTGTATAAGATTTTTAAATTAAAACTAGAAGTGACATTCTTACACTCTATATACGTATTGTATGTATACTAGGTATATGTATAGTACCTATATAGAGTATGAGGGTGTTACAATTATTTTGGTATCAGAGCTTAGGTTCGAGATTCTCGGCCTAAGTAGAATTAAAAAGAGAAAGTTTTGAAAAGCTTAAAGAGAAGTGAAAAGAAAAGTTTTGAAATGAAATTGTAATACATGCATATGCATTCACATCTAGGTTGGTCTCGAACGTGGCATTATGTGATTTGTGATGTATTTGAATGATTTGAGATGACTGATAGTGTGTGAATAAAATTTTATATGGAAGTAATAATTTGAAAAAGAAATGATATGACAATTTGTACAAGATTAATTGATAAATTCAGGAATGGGATTTTACTTAAGGAAAGTAAATTCTGAAGTATTGATTATTGAAAAGTGATTGGAAAATAAAGAAATGAAAAAGAGAATAAAGTTGGAAATGAGTTGAAAATAAAATCAAGATTAGAGTATGTACTCTTTCCTCTATGATTTGAATCTCTTTATGACAAAGTTTATGTTTAGTTTGTTAGAAAGAGGAAATATGGTGAGATTGTTATTATGGAAGGATATGTTATCTAAAGGAAGAGAGTATGGTAGAATATTGAATGAATTGAGTAATATAGATAAAGTGTGATTATTTAAAGTTTGGGGTATATAAATCTAAGGTTGTGTTTAAAAGAAAAAGAGATGATATGGGTATAGTTTGTACTGTTTTTCTCTATGTAAACATTGTGATTTCAATGTTGGAAATGTGAAATGTTTGCATATTGTGAAAGCTCATGGTAACAGTGATAATATATGATAGTTGGATTTTTGAAATGAGCTTAAGACTTGTGAGAATTATATGTTTGATGTTGCTTTGTGATATATATATATATAATGTTTAAAAGTTGATATTAATAAAAGATTAGTTTGGTAAACTGAAGTTTAAGTGGAGTAGTAAGTTGAAAGGTTAAAGTTTTAATGGAATTTTATAAAGATTATTTGGATACTAATAGTTTAATGTATATTTAATACATGAGCTATGCGAATTGAATAATGTGATTAACAGTATGAGAATTTGTTTGAAGTTGAAAGAAAGTGAGTAAGTAAGTGGAAATGAGTTATTTTAAGTTATTTGAGTAAAAAGGATAAAAATGGATATGAAGATATATTAAATGCTTTTAAAGATAAAAGTGAAGGAGATGTCACATTAGGATTGTGACTAAAATGTATGTGAAATGTTATTATGGTTAAAATATTTATATATTTGTTGTGATGATACATACTCTATACCATATTGAAGAAATGAGGATGATAGTGTTCAAAGGAAAGTGATAAACATTAGTTTTGTATGGAATGTATGAAGAAGGAAAATAAAATAAGAACATATAATTAAGTATATACATGTATAGGATGTATGAGTTGAGTTTTTCTATATGAATGAAATTATAATATGTAAGAAATACGAATCACATTATGAATGTATATGTGGTACAAATATTGGATTAGTAATATGGAGAATGCTATTGTATGTATTTGTGAACCTAATAAAGATTAGGTTATGATTTGAACAAATTAGATGAATTTTATGATGGAATTGAGAGTAAGAATAGACTTGTGTAATATTGGACAATGAAATTGTTATAGTGATCACGAGATTTGATAATCATATAATATTTAGAGTTCCAAAGTATCCACATATGGATAAGTATTATGTATTTGTATATTGTAAGAGATTGTAAATGGAATAGAAAGGAAGTGACAAAAGAGAAATTATGTAATGTTTACATGATGGAATATGTGTTCATACAAGAAAATAATAATATTGTTGAAACATGAATTAAGCTAGTGATGATTAAATAATCTAGTGCAAATTGGGTGATAACGGAGTTGGAATGTGTTGACTCTTGAGGTATCCAAAGTTTAGAAATGAATACAAAATTCTTGAGATCCAATTTAGTATGGTAATTGGAAAGATTGGAAGCAGAATAATAAAGGAACCATATGGATTTGTAAGTTTTACACATGACCCTTAATCTTTTATAATCCTATGTTTTGTTTAGTATATTGTGGTTGATTAAATTTGTTATTTTCTGATTTGGGATTGAGATAACATGATTCTCGTATAGTTCTGATGAGATTGATAATTATGATGTGGTAAAGTGGTATTTTATGATTTTATGTTAGAAATTTGGTTATAATTATGAAATGTAAGGAAAAAGAAGAGAATTAAGAAAATGTGTTAAGCGCGGATAACACTTATTGTTAAGATAGCAATGGTATGAGATGTGAAAAGAGATTCAAAAGAGAGAAATTACAAAAAGGTGATTGAAAGTTATGCTAAATATGTGTATGGTATAAAGTGAATGGGTATAAAGTTTAAGTGAATGAATTATACATAATTAACAGGACATGAGATTATCATAAGAATTGGTGGAATTGATAATAAGATAATAGAAAACAAAATATATATATACTGAAGAACAATTTGGAGTGATTTGTTATCATGATAATTTGACTGAATATGGATCTGAAGAGATCAGGAATTGGATATAAGTTTGGTTGAATGAAATGAGGATATATATATAATGTGAAATCAAATGATAAGTTCAAATAAGTTACTTGTTGGGTTGAATTGAATAGGATTGAAATGTGGATATTTTGTGATAGATGAACCAAATGATCTAAGTTGCGTTAAGATTGTAAATCATTATTAAGATTTAATATGTATAGTTGTACTAATAGTATAAAAATTTACATGATAAGGTGGATGATGTAATACTTTGATGAATGTATGGACATTGATGAATTGAATTATATCAATTGTAAATAGTGATATAAAGAGAAAAAGGTTGATTATCTGTTAAATAAGTTTACAGAGGTTGTATTAATATTAATGTTAAGTGAAAAATATGATAGCGAAGGATTGAAGTGTAAGCAAAATGAAAAGATTGTTATCAATTAAGGTTTAATAAGTGGCAATTTTCAAAAGTGATTGTAATGACAAGATAAGCAATAGTATGATATAATTCAATAATTTCCAAGGGTAAAGTTAAGAGATTATTTTTAAAGAGATGGAGTGATATATATATATATATCTTGAATGTAATAGATGAATGGAATATATATAGACTATAAGATGAGTTGATTATTGTATAAAGAAAATTCATTGGGAATGTAATGAGCTATCTGGGTGGCTCTGTTGAGAAAGTTATAAGATAAAAATAGATTAATTATGATGAGTTATGATTGGCTTAAAGGGGGAGAGTAAAAGTTATGTGATTTGATAAATTATAATGTAAGATACGATTATCTTCATATGAAAATTAAGATGGTATTATGTTAGGAATGGGTTGTTATTGTGTTAGATAATTTCGAGGACGAAATTATTTAAGGGGGAGAGAATTGTAATATCCCGGAATAGACCCTAAGAGTTTTGGAGTTATTGTTGTTGTATTTGGATTTAATGTATATGTATATATGTGAAATATAAGGATAATATATGTAAGACATATACATATACATCACATATACATGGGATATAAAATGGTATTGGATAAGTGAGTTGTATATATAATTGTATAATTAATTAATAATAATAATAATAAAGACAAAAAGAAAAGAGAAGAAGAAAGTTAAAGAAAGAATATGTGGTGGAGATTTAAAGTATTATTATTATTATTATTATTATTATTATTATTATTATATATAAGATAAGAACGAAGGAAAGAAGTAGAACCTTCTTTCTTCTTTTGCTCCTTCTTCTTCGTCTTCTTCTTTTCTGCTTGGTCGAGAGAGAGAGAGAGAGAGAGAGAGAGAGATGATGATTTTGAGAGGATTGAAGATTTTTATTGAAGATTTGGCATATTAACCAAGTAAGTATTCATTCCTTTACATTGATTTTTATGGTTTGAGTTTGGATTTGATGAGGTTTTTGTGAGAATGATGATGAATTGTTGAGATTATTGAGTAAGGATTTAGTGTCAAATGAATTGGGGATTTGAGTATTTGATATATGAGTGATGTATGTTGGTGTTTAAGGATGTTGAAAATATAAAATATATGAGTTTGATAATTGAATATTTGTATTGGTATTCAAGTATCTTTTTATTTGATTTGAATTAGGTTGTGAAGGAAGTGGATTGCTCTAAGTTAAGTGGTGAAGAGTTCTTGGAAGGTAAAGTGAATAGATTTGAGAATGGTTCTTAAGGTAAGTAAACTACCTAAATTCATCTATCAACATGTTGTTGAAACTTAACACATATTCATTTGTAAATGTGTTAAGGAATCAAATGCTTGGTTGATGTGTTTTAGCAAGGTGAATAATGTGAGAAAGTAAATTATGTGTTTAGGACATTGATTATGTTCATTTGATTAGTGCTATATTGTGTATGAAGTGTTTGAGTGCAACCAAAGGAGTTTTGTAAATGTTTGGGGTTTAAATTCATGAGTGACACGGCCAAAAATAAGGAAAGACACGGCCAAGTCAAGGAAAATTGGATGTGTTGGATTGAGTTTGGAGAGACACGGTCACAGTCTCAGCCGTGTCCTCTGCCCGTGTTTGTTACTGTCTGATTTTTGTAGAGAGACACGGCCGTGTCCCTTGCCCGTGTCACCTACTGCCTGAATTTGTGTTGAGAGACATGGCCGTGTCGCATGCCCGTGTTCACTACTGCCAATTAAGGTTGAGAGACACGGCCACAAGCTTGGCCGTGTCCCTCAAGTGATGCTGGCCGTGTCCCTTAAATTGGTTAGTTAATGATTCTTGTTCTTGATTATTCTTGTATTGTTGGATCCTCCAAGGGTTTTGTTGAATCTATACTTCAAATATATATGAAACAAATGTATGTTGAGGATTCCAAATCTAAGAATAAGGTAAATTATATATGTGTATATCAATGATGATCATTCTTGATGAATGTTAAATGTGTTTGATTATGAATATGTAAATAATGAAGTATTCTAATGTGAATTGAGACCAAATAAGATGTGATGTAATTGTGATTGATAATGATGTTATATGAAATGTGTAGTATTTGAGATAAATGATTGTGTATTTGAAAGATGAAAAGCTATGATATGAATTGAGATATGATGATTTAAATGATATGAGAAGCTATTGTGATTGGCTATGATGATTTAAATGATATGAGAAGCCATTGTGATTGGCTATGATGATCTAAATGATATGAGAAGCCATTGTAATTGGCTATGATGATTTCAATTGAAAATAAAATTGATAATGAACTCATAAATGAATTGTGTGTCTAATATGTTATTCATTTTCAGAGTTTTGTTGTTGGTGGCATGCCTAATAGTAACAATCTCTTGAAGTTAGGTTGGTTTGATCCTTGAAGCCAAGTTGGGTTGAAGTTTAACATGTTTTACTCCCCTTGAAGCTTGGTTGGGTCAAAACCTTGAAGCCTAATTGAGATGTTACCACCCTTGAAGCTAGGTTGGATTGGTTCTTGAAGCCAAGTTGGGTTGATACTTAGCATGCTTTGTTCCCCTTGAAGCTTGGTTGAACCTTAATCCTTGAAGCCTAGTTGGGATAATGATAAATGTGATAATTAAACCAAAACATTAACTCTGAAAGTGGAATGGCATATTAGTGTTCTTGGGCCCATGTGTGTGTTTGTATATATATATATGTGATTCCTGAATAATGAAAATGAATAATGAGATATATGTTTGTCCTTGTTTTAATGTGAACTATGGAAGGAAATTAATGTTGTGTGATATATAGTGATAACTATGGAATGAGATGCATACAATACATAAGTGAATTATTGAAGATGAGTATAGCTTGAGAAGCTATGTGAAATGATGAGTTTATGATGTGTAAATTGTATATGATGATATATGATGTGTGAAATGTATATGAATGTGGAAATAGTGGATATTGTTTCATGAAGACTTTGATAAGTCATTGGATTGTGAATTACTGAAATAAAATGTATGAATATGTATATTGGTAAAACATTAGTAGAAGTATATATATATGAAAAGTATAGCCAAAAAGGGAAAAACATGGTAAGAAAATAATGACATAATAAGTTAAAATGAAAATATGATTTTCTCTATTATATGTGTATATGATTTATTTGTATTACTAAGCTCTCGGGCTTAGCGCGGTTGTGTGATCGCGCAGGTGATTATGCGGTTGATCGGGAAATCAAGCAGTTATGCGACGAGAAGGGTAAGAGTGTTCTGAGACCAACTAGAAGGTGATGCATACATGTAAAGTTTAATTTTGTTATATTATTCACAATCATATATTCATATGTATAATGATTTACTAAATGTTATTAAAATCTAAAGATAGTATTGTTTGAACTTGTATAAGATTTTTAAATTAAAACTAGAAGTGACATTCTTACACTCTATATACGTATTGTATGTATACTAGGTATATGTATAGTACCTATATAGAGTATGAGGGTGTTACAACATGAGCGTGCTCATGGCCGTGTCAATTCTCCAACATCACAGTAGCTATGACACGTCCAATAACACGGGCGTGTTAATGATCGTGTCACTCATCCAAAACACAGAACCATCGACACGTCCAAAGATCTGGCCGTGCTCAAGGGCGTGTCAGGCCAAAAAAATAGATTCCGGCCACAACAACACTTTATCCAACAAATCACTTCCTTTCACCAAAATCCACTTCAAATAAACTTAGCTCAACATACCCAAGAACCATAACAAACTTGCAAAAACACCAAAACAACTCAAAACATACATCCAACACAAATCAAAATCATCACCACAAACCCAAAACATACCCACAACACATTCTCTTCCAACAAACTTATTCTTTCCTTCAAACCAACCCCAAAATCCAAAATCAATAGAATCCAAACACTCATAAACACACCACAATCAAACACACTCCTACTATCAACAATAATCCATCAAACTCAAACACAACTCCAAATAAAACAAAGGAAATCAAGAGAGAACTTACCAACAATGATGAAACTTCTTGAATTTCCAACTTGGTTACTTGAATCACCTTTCAACTTTGAGCTTGGAACACAAAACTCTCTCTTGCTCTCTTGTCTTGATGATGCCCGACCAACAAAGGAAAAGAAAAGGAAATGGAGAAGAAATGAAGACAACAAGTCAAACACTTATCTTTTTAAACCTCCACCAAGTCATTTTAATATTAAAATAATCCAAATTAATCTCATCCATTCATAATTTCCTTATTAATTAATTCCATAAATCATAACATAAATATCTCCTTCCATTAACTTTCTTTGACTTTGACTTGGGTATATGTTATATATATTTTCATATACACAACATATACACTCTCTCTATAATTCTTTTCTCTTTCCAAAGAAACATATACATTAAATCCAATTATAACAATAAATATTCCAAAACTTCTAAGGCACATTTTGGGATATTACAATGATGGTGTTGGAATAATGAGGATAAAGAAGAAGAGGAGGAGAATGATGACTGTGAAGTGGATAATGAGGATGAAGGGGATGAAGAGAATGATGAAGAGGATGATGGTACAAGGGATCTTTCTGCCCATGATGATGCTATGGTGGCCTCCTCTCAGGTTGATCAGACATGCTTCTTTATTAATTATGAGTTTGTAGGTGGCTAACTTTTATTAATTTTTGTAGGTGGTTGAACATCCAGATAAAGTCGGTCCAACCAGTGAAGCTCCACCTCAACCATTTTCCTATATTGGGCCATCATCCGAGGCTTAGGGTTTTGACTTGAGCTATTTGGTTTGTAATCCTTGTTTCATATATGCTAAATGTATGTATGAAGATTAATGAAAATGTATGAACCTAATTTTTCCTTTTGGCATGATAATCATCTTGAGCAAAACTTTCGGGACTTCATATTCTAGGGCTATAGGGATTCTAGTGCATCTTCATCAAGGACATCGTAGACCGATGACCATGATATGCCACCACCCATCTCAGGCATTGACTATGATAGGGTTGATTTTCAAGACAATTAGAACCCTGATGCTTCTTATTCAGGAGAAAACTGCGCAAATGATGTACCTTCGACTTCGACAGGCAATGAATTCCTCAGAGATTTGTTCAGTTACAGACCACCACCTCCATAAAAGTGTTAGTTTGCATCAAAACTTTGTATTAAACTTGGTGTGCAGAAATAAAGGCTTGTAATAAAATGTACATAATAAATAAAATATGATATTTTGACTTTTCAACTTCTTTTTTTTAATGACACTTTGACTTTTTCTTGTTATATGTATGTATAGATTCATACCGTGTCAAATTCATTCAAAATGAATTTGACATGGATTAATTAAATTAATAAAACCAATACCCATGCAAATTAGGTTTAAAACTTTCCCACTTCATAGCAAATCCAGTATGCCCAAACCTCTTTTGACATGGATTAAAGTATAAACATAATTCAACATGGTCTTTCTTACCTTAAACAACTTGGGCTTCAACCAGTGGCTAAATAAATCAATAAACCACTTTCTTTTCTTTGACATTCAAAGTAGTAATGTTTCGATAAATCCAATTGCAATCCTCACAGCATTAAATCTTCAATCCAGCTTCTGTTTCCATTAATTTTTCTTTTATGAACTCAACTTAACTGCTATTGTTACGCCTCTACAATGACTGAGGCCAATTTAAAAAAGATAAAGAATTTATTTAAAAATATCAAGGTAACAAATTGGGAACAAGTATCATAGTCTCAACTCAATGTCTTAAAGTGCTTTCAAAATGTCAAATTGGACCAACCATTTTTACATGCAATGGCTTCCTTTTGGGATGTGCAAACTAGGACTTTCAAGATAAATAATTTTGAAATACGTCCCATGATTCAAGAATTTGAAGCCACTTTTGGATATGCAAGTAACCATCTAATGGCATTAGCCATACCGACTTCCAAGATTCAACAAAAGATGTAGATGCTGCTTCAACTCTAGAAACCTGAAGTTCTACAATTAACCAAAGGTGAGAAAATCCTGCTTGGTCCTTTGATTAATTTTTTCACTTCCTATTTGGCTCCGACCCAAAAATGGGGATGCATGTTTTGTCTATGTTTGGTTGCTCAATTCCTACTTGTTTCTCCTGCTAGCGACAATGACCCGCGAATACTAGACAACATGGACTAAATAGATTGAGGATCTTCAGTAGTACCTGTGATCTTGACTGAGACCTTAGTTAGATTAGATAAATTCAAGATAGAATCTTCAAGGAGATTGGTTGAAAGTGCCTTGTTGCTTCAGGTAATTACCTAAACCGCCCTTTCAAGTTTTCAATTTAGGCTCTTTTTATTTTTATTGCTCAAATTTTTACCTAGTCCACCATTATGTGTTTTCGAAACTAGCGAGTTGTCCTAATTTTTGCCTAGGCCACCCTTGAGGGTTTTCAACCTAGCAGACTTTTTTTTCTTTTTTTATGTATTTTTTATTGATTCTAATTTTTGCCTATTCCGCCCTTACAGATTTTGGGAACTAGCGAATTGCCTTAATTTTTGCTTAGGCCGCCCTTTTCGAATGTTCAACTTAACAAGCTTTTTTTTACTTTTCTTCTTCACAGATATGGCTACAAGAGTGCCTCTGCTTGCTTGACACCCCATCTGTGGACTTCACTAAATATTTATCATGACATTATTCTGCCAGGAGACAACTTCATTATGCTTCCTCATATGCTGATTCGGTTGACTGGATTCGCTCACGAGCTGCAATTAACATCCGTTGGTTGGTACCTTGTTGGAGAATTACCCATGTCACCATTCAGATGTATCTGATGTTTGTTCCTCTTGCTGCTCTCCATCAAGGTACTTGTTATGATCCTCATCTACTTGACCTCAATATGGTGCCAAGCCTTGAGTTTCTGAGTTCACTCTTGATTTGGACATGCCTCGTCTGACTGGAGCCTTCTTGGATCAACTGAAGCAAATCTTGCGTGGATGCTACACTTATCATCTTCCATAGATTTTATAATTGTTAATTTTTAGAAAAAATAATGTTAGGAAGAACAATAATGATAATAAAAGATGTTTTCTTTCATTTCATAATTTTTCATCACCTTTCGCTATTGCGGTATTTATTTTACGCTAATGCTCAAATTATTCAAAATAGTGCAAATAGAATAATTTTAACATAAACTATTTTTTATTAAATTAGGGAACAACCAAAAACATTAAGCAAGCAAACACAAGATTACTCTTATCGCCAACCAGCCCTTTCAGGTTTTCTAATTGATAATTTTCTCTCATTTTAGCCCAAATTATTGCGTAGCTTACCCTTTCTAGTTTTTGAAACTAGCAGACTACTCTTACTTTTGCCTAGGACTCCCTCTCAGATTTTCAACCTAGTGAGCCCTTTTTTTATTTCAAACATAGAACCTCTTTAACATGTCAATGTTCACTGGCCCACTAAAATCGTTCCCATCCATGTCTGACAACTTGACTGCATCTTTGCTCAAACCTTGTTTCACAACATATGACCCTTCCCAGCTAGATCTAAAACTCTCGGATTAGGGACATTAAGCTTATACTATTTCAACACTAAGTCACCGACTCTAAGCTTTTTGATTTTGGCCCTTTTATTATAGGCTCGAGATATCTTCCTTTGATACATATGGTGATGATACAGTGCCTTCAACATTCTTTCTTCCAACAAGGCCAGCTATGTACATCTACTTAGTACCCATTCTTAACCATATCCTTCTTCGGCTGAACATCTTTATTAGCTTAATCATATCCTAACCCTTTCTTGGAAGTTTGAGTATTGACATTTGAAAGCTATGTCACACCTGTCTTCCCTTTTCCAAGGCCAACACCTAGTAGATAGTTCATGTTCTTCATCATATTCAGGACTTTGGAATTCACCATTTCATCGTCAGAAATAACAGCCACTTAGAATCCATTAATAGGCCTCTCAATCATCAAAACATTTACCACTTCATTTTCCTCAGCTTTGATAACTACTACCTCAACCCCATTTGGGAACTTGATCTTTTGATGGAGTGTGGAAGGAACGCCACCAAAAGGATAAAACCAAGGTCATCCTAACAGTAGTGAAAAGTTTATTGGTATGTCTAAAACCACAAACTTTACCATAAATTCAATAGGGCTAGCCTTTATAATATCTTTGAAGGTTCCCTTAGCATGCCTTTTGGTATTATCATAAGCCTTAATTATCACCTCGGTTGGGCTTAAATCTCTTATTGACATAACTAATTTGAGTAAGAACTTGAGTCGGAAAACATTTATGGCATACCTATCATCAACAATCACACATGGAGTCCTTTTCCCTTTGACCTCTACCTTGATAAAAAGCAGGCGGATGTGGTCTCGTCCCTCTTCTGGTAAATCAACATCTAAAAATGACACCATTCCCACATCAACCTTGTTCT
The DNA here is from genome assembly GCA_947685225.1 of Garcia nutans. Classification (NCBI taxonomy): domain Eukaryota; kingdom Viridiplantae; phylum Streptophyta; class Magnoliopsida; order Malpighiales; family Euphorbiaceae; genus Garcia; species Garcia nutans. The sequence continues at coordinate 3,248,036 of CANTUV010000003.1, read as the reverse complement.
TCTTTTAAGCATCTTCACCTTTCTTAGCTTCCTCAGCCTTGTTCACCCATATAAAATGGATCAACTCATTTGGTGTTGGAAAAGAGGAGATTTGCATGATTACCATAGCTTTGGCAATGGTTTCTCGATGCTTCTTGGACATAGCTACCAGATCCTATATGCTGATACTAGCTTGTGTTCTCTTCAACTATTTAAGAATAACATCTTCTTCTCCTTCTTTATTTCCCATTTTGACTTCCTTTCTCTTATCAGCTTTCACTTCCTTTGATGGTGGCCTTGCATAAGGCTTACCAGATCGAGTGTTCATTACTTCATCTTCTTTAGGCTCGGACTAGGTCCACTCTTCCTTCTTTGGATTAAAGTCATCATCACTATCAGTTGAGTTCCAAAACTCACTCACAATACAAATAGCTACTTCCTTCTCAACTATAGCTTGCTTCATCTTGCTAAGCACCACTTCTTCTTTAGTTGTCTCTCCATCTACATCTTGGAAAGAAGACAAGATAAATATCTCATTTAAACCACCCCTGATCATGAAAGTTGCTGGTGGTGATACTATGTTGAACCTTGGAAACAAATTATCTTTCATGCTAGGCTTGCTAGGTTTGGGGAACTTCCTACTATCAATCAAGTTCTAGATCTCATGCCACAATTTGAAACATTTGTCCTTCTCATGCCCTTGCATTTGGTGGAACTGACAAAATGCCTTAGCATTAAAATTGGGTGGTAGAGGATTTGTCAAAAGGCGATGAGTCAAAGACTGCAACAACCTTTTTTTGTAGCTTATTGAAAACCCAAGATAATAGTTTTCCCAATTCTAAAAATTGCCTCCTACTTCCTTGGCCAGTTGCATTAACATGGACTGCCTTTTGCGTGCTTTGATTTCTAGACTGGTAGTCCCCTGTCTCATTCCTTGCAAAAAATTGATTCTTCTCCCTTTCCCACTCTTCAATTACAAGCTAGCTTGGAGAAGATCTTTGAAATCCCTTATGAGAGTATGGGACATCCTTTCACGAAGATTAGGAAGCCCTCCTCTCACAATCATCCTAATATGGTCTGACTCATCAGGCCTCTTCTTTAGTAATGTAGCCTTGTTTCTTCGTCTTTATATAATCAACAAAGCTTTCATTTTGTTTCTACCTTATCTACTCAACTTCCATCAAAGTGACCTCCAACTCAGCATTATACCCATACTATTGGATGAAGGCCTTATAGAGCGAATCCCAATTCTTTTGAATATCATCCTCTAAGGTGTTGAACCAGTTCTAAACAATAGGATCCAATGAGAGCATGAAGTACCTTAGAGTTTGAGCCTTAGTAGCTCGGGCATACTGCATAGCAGTGATATACTACTTCACATAAAGACGAGGGTTGCCAGTTCCATCAAACTTACCAAATGATGGCATTTTGAACTTATAAGGGACCTCCTCATCTAGTTCAACTAGCTTGTTGACCTCTGACATCTCTTCGATTTTTAGCTTCTTCTCAAACTTCTTCTCCAAATCAACAATCATCTTTTCCACATTTGAAGTCTCAGTCTTCTCAACAGTTGATTTATCCACAACCTTTGGCTCCTTCTTCTTGTCTTGAGGATCTTGAAAATACTGAGCCAAGTCATCATGATCATCGATAACTATCTTGTCATCATTGAAAGCTACTTCACCAACCTTAGCATATCCTTTGTCTTTCTGCTTCTTGGTACTAATAGATATTTCATCAGTGTTCCTAAACATTGTAGCCATTTGGCTTTTCATGATCTCAGCCAGGACCTCCTTTAGTCATTCTATTTTGGCATTGAGGGCATCATCCACCATCTTTTGAATCTATTTTGGTTCTATTACTTTTGGTGAGAAGCTGATTGAGTCATGGCTAGATTTTACATCACTGGTATAGGTTGGATTGTCACAGGGTCTTGAACTACTATACTCCAGGGCTGTGAGCTAGAAAGGATCAATGACATATGATGCAATGCATGTATGCATGGGTGCACAAATAATAAACAAATAAACAAACCAAAAGAATAGGAATGACCCTTCCAACCTAATATCATCCACACACGAATGGTGAGTTTCTTTACCTAGGTATATGGTCAACAAAATATCAACATGAGATATCTTATTTTTGAATATTTTCACTCAGATGATTTAACCAATAGATGTATTTTCAAACTTTATAAGTCAGCCCATGATAATTCAAATTAATTAAGTTTAATCCATTGGGTCAATAAAAGATAGCTTTTATGCTATATTGGATTAAAACTAAATTAAAAAAATTATCATAAATAGATTTCTCAATTAAAAAAAGCAACTAATGATTCATGCCTCAAAGAAGCCCATGATTAATAAGTCTTGGCATAAATTTGGCCCACAATTGATTTTTATGTATTCCATAATTGACCCAACTAGTTGTAAGCCCATTAAAGAAAAAGTTGTTTAAAAGCCCATTGAAAAAGGTTTAAAAAATGGTTTTATTTCAAAGTCCATTGTAAAAGATTTGATCCAAAAATGAATTTTGGACTTTGAGTTTGGGACATAAGGTGAAAAGAATTTTTGACACATCTTGGAAAAAGTTTTATATCCAAAGACCATTTTGAAAACTTTTAAAAATATTTTTAGTCTTTTAGGCTTAAAATTATTTTAGGCTTACAATATAATTAGGTCATATTAGGAATGGAACAAATAAAATAAGCCATGGTTCAAACCAAGATCTATCAATCATAGTCAAAGAGCAAGCATGTGGGTAAAAACCTAAGAAAATTAACTAGGCCAAATACATATACTTCAGTCTTTGGGTTGAAAATTTTAGGCTCCCATAGCAAGTATATACCCAAAGGTAAGAGGCTATGAGTGGTTATGTTATGCTCGATCTCCATACGTTGAGTGAAAGTATGGTATCCCTTACATAACACAAAACTGGTTATACGGGCATCCTAACTCACGCACACAATGCAATCTAAGTGATGCAATGGACAATATCATAATAAGAAAGAATAAAATAATATAAAGAACAACATTATCAACTTCTCTTATCCCCACTGTTAGGCTCAAGGCCTTAGAAAATACATGCCTAAATTAGGAGAAAATGAAATCGCCACTCGGACGGGCCGGTAAAAAGAAATGGGTGGATGACTCGATTCCAAAGGAATCCCTAACCCCCTAATGAGTTTGAAAAGTTGGATACGTATAGGGAAGGTGAGAATGACCCAGCACCCCCATAACGCCCGATTCATTGGAACTGGCCTCCTTTTCAGGTCTAAATAATATTAAATTCTTAAATATTATAAAATCATCTATACAACATGCGAATATTAAAATAAAGAATTCTTGTATTAAAATAAAAAAAAAGCTCAAACAAAATAATAAATGGACACCCATCCGAGGATGGAAACATGCCCTTACAATGTCTAATGTCTAAAACTAAATAAAATAGGACACCCATCATTTGGTGCAAACACGTCCTTTACATTAATCCAAAACTTGAAATAATATAAATTACATGAAAATTAACTAAAGAGGTACCCACAAAGTAGAAAAATACCTCTTATAATTCTTGAAAAAGAAATATATTAATAAAGAACATTCAACCATTCATCATAAATAAGTCATCCATCACAAATCAAATAAAAATAAATCATCTATCAGGACATATAATAAGTAAACATGAATTAATAATCAATTATAAATTTAGATGTCATATTAAACAATAAATGTACAAATTAGGGTTTTATTAATATGAATTAGGGTTTAAGAAAATATGATTAATTTTTAAGATTTTAGAAAAACTCAATTAGGTTTAGATTTTTGGAAAAATAAGATTAGGGTTGTAGTTTTTTAGAAAAACAAGATTAGTGTTTAGGGTTTTAGAAAAAATAGAATTAGGGTTCAGGGTATTAGAAAAATAGGATTAGGATTTTAGAAAAATAGGATTAGGATTTTGGGATTTGATTTAGGGTTCTGGTTATTAGGTTACTTAATATTAGGGTTTAAGAAATTACTTAGCTACTGTGATATTAAAACTTTTGATTAAAAAAGCTACCGAGATTACTTTAATGGACTTTGGCTACTAGGATTTTGACTTATGATAAATACATGCTCTTGTGGATAGTTACTGGACGAAGGAAATCCCAATATATAACCTATTGTGAATTATAAGTCGAACAATCACTGGTTATGCCTTAAAACTAATATAAACAAAAACTAATGATCATAGCATACTAGACTTAATATAGACAAAGGATAAAAGTCAATAATTAAAACCATCATCAGAGCATCTTACATTGAATTTAAATGAGTTAAATTTAGAATATACCGTCGTTTATGGGGTCCACCACAATTAAACATTGATCTTGCAACAATTTTAAACTTTAGCCAAGCAGGACAAAGACAGCATGCTATTGCCTTTGGGGTGTAGTTTTTATGGTTTCGTAATTTACTACGTTTGTTACTGACTGCTAACTCTATGTCAATATTTCTTAATGCTGCTAGGGTTTCCTCCACTTTAATGTTGATTGCTACCTATGTATTTATAAGAAAACATTAGGTTAAATCTTGTATATGAATATTAGTTTCGTATTTTAGCACGGTTCCTCTAAAGAATATCTAATTAAAACAATTTGAATCCAAGGTAAATGGTGACCATATCAGATTAAAATAATTTGAATTCGAGACAAACCATGACCATATCAGACTAAATTAATTTTAATCCAACATGGACCAAAGTCCTTATCGAATTGGCAATTCTAATTTGACATGAACAAGGTCCATATTTGAATTATGATTTCCCTAATTCAATATGGACATGGTCCATATCAAACTAGGCAATGCCTAATTCGATATGGACCATCCATATAGAATTAGGCATGCTCAATTCGATATGACATGATCCATATCGAACAAAATTTGCCTTCAGACCATTTCTGAGCTTTAAAAATTAAACCGTTCTTTTTTTAGGCCTTAAAAAATTGGAACAATCTAACTAAAAGCTTAAAATAGGTTTAAGCTTATTAAGAATGGATTGATCATGACTTAGGCCTTCTTTAATTAGGACAGAACTAGCTTAGGGCCAAAATACAGGGTCTACATTTGGTCTTTTAACATTGGATCGAACTAGGTTTAGGGTTTTAAAAATTGAATCATCATACTTTGGGCCTTTTAAAATTGGACATACCTAATTTAGGGCTTTAAACTAGGTTTAAGCTTTTAAAGTCGAAAAAAATTTAGCTTGGCCTTTATTAATTGGAATCAGACTTTCTCAGGGCCAAAATTAGGGTCTATATGATAAGAGTATGAGACATTTGTTCATGCAGATTAGGTAAGACACCCCTCACTATCATTCTAATATGATCAAACACATCCAGCCTCTTTTAAGAAGTGCAGCCTTATTCCTCCATCTCTTCACATAATCAACAAAGTTCTGATTTTATTTTACTTGATCAATTCTACCTCCATCAGAGTTGCTTTCAATTCAGCATTATACCCATACTACTAGATGAAGGCTTTGTTAAGCAAATCCCAGATCTTTTGAGTACTTTTCTCTAAGGAATTGAACCGGTTTTGCACAAAGAGATCCAATGAAAGCATGAAATACCTTAGAGTTTGAGCCTTAGTAGCTTTGGTAGATTGCATGGCAGTGATGTACTGCATCACATACAAGTGAGGATTTCCAATTCCATCATACTTAGCGAAGGAAGGCATCTTGAACTTGTAAGGGACTTCTTCATCTTTCTTAAATAGCTTATCCATCCCTGACACATCCTCTACCTTTAGCTTCTTTTTAAAATTATTCTTTAAATCACAAATAATTTTTCCACATCAATAGTTTTAGTTTTCTCTACAGCCTTCTTTTCTTGAGGATCTTCAAAATATGAATTTCAGTCATCATCATAGGCCGCTTTAGCTACCTTAGCCTTTCCCTTATCCTCTTGGTTCTTAATAGTGAAAGTAACTGACTTCTCATGATCTCATCCAGGGCCCCATTCCATTCTTCTATCTTGGAGTTGAGGGTGTCATTCACCATCTTTTGAACTTGCTCAGGTTCTATTGCTTTTGATGTGAAATTGACTTAATTCTCACTAGATTTTGAACTATATGTTGGGTTGTCTTATACACTTGAACTATCGTACTTCAGGTCTGTGAGCTAGAAAGGATTAATGCTATGTAATGCAATGCTTGTATGCACATATGCACATGTAACAAATAAACAAAGAGAGTTAGAACGTTCCTTCTAACCTTATATCTTTCACTCATGAATGGTGATTCTCTTTTCCTAGGTATATGGTCAATAAAACATCAACATGGGATATTTTATTTTCGAGGGATCCACTCAGACGGATTAACCAATAGTTGAATTTTCAAATTTAGAAGTTAGTATATGATAATTCTCACTAATTAAGCCTTAACCCATTGGATCAATAAAAAATAGCTTTTATGCTATATTGTGGATTAAAACTAAATTAAAGGCTATATCACAGATATATTTCTCATTTTAAAAAGCAACTAAAGATTTGTGCCACAAACAAGCCCATGACTAACAGTCTTGGTATAAACAAGGCCCACAATTGATTTTAATATTTCATAATTGACCCAACTAGTTATAACCCAAAAGCTTGGATAGTGATGTGAAAAATAGTTTTTAGCTTATTTTTGAAAATATTTCCATGCCCATTGTAAAAACATTTGGTTAAAAATGAATTTTGGGTTATAAGGGGGAAAAGAATTTTTGATCTATCTTAAAAAAGTTTTATGTACAAAGACCATCTTGAAAAAGAGTTTGAAAATAATTTAAGCCTTTTGGTTTTCAATTATAAGCTTAAAAGAGCAAAATTATTTTGGGCTTACACCATAATTAGGTCATATTAGGAAAAAGCAAACCAAATGGGCCATAACTCAATTCAAGACATTTTAACCATAGTGAAAAAATAAGCATTTAGGGTAAACATAAGGAAAGTTACTGGGCCAACTATATGAACTTTACTCTTTGGGTTAAAAAGCTTAGGCTCTCATAGCAAGTATTTACAAAAAGGTATGAGGCTATGAGTGGTTAAGATATGCTCAATCTCCATACCTTGAGTGAAAGTATGGTATCCCTTACATAACATAACATGGATTACATAGGGCATCCTAACTCACACACACAATGTAATCTAAGTGATGCAATGGATAATATTATAATAAGAATGAATATAATAATATAAAGACCAACGAAATCAGCTTCTCTTATCCCCACTGGAGTTGCCACTATGAGCAAAGATTTTTAGCCTCACTCCTAGTGGAATGGTTCTTCTGACTTCGACATTACTAGCCTCTGGGCCTTAGAGAACATGGGCTTAAACCCAGAGAGTAAGAGTCGCCACCCGAATGTGCTAGGAAGATAGAAAGGGGTGGATGGCTCGATTCCACAAGCAATGTTCATGGCCAATTGACTAGGCCAATTTGTCATAAATTTTCCTTAGCATTAGTTTGACTTGGTTTAGGCTTTTAAGATCAGACCGGATAGTGTTTGGGCATCTAAAATTAGACCAGACTTAATCTAACCCTTCAAAATTTTGTATTTGATTCAAGCTTTTAAAATTGGACTGGACTAGATTTAAGCTTTTAAAATTGGATTAGGCTAGTTTTAAACTTTTAAAATTGGATCAAACTTAATCCAAGCTTTTTAAAATTGGACTGCACCTAATTAGGACCAAAATTAAAGGTCTACAGAGACCTTCATCCTGGGATTTCAATAAGCTGCATAGAAAGGGCTGTTATAGCCATTAACTCCTCGACCTTTGCCAAATCCTTTAACAATAAAATTTGATGCCAAAGCCTTTTGTCAATTTCACTAGGCATAAGGACATGAGATAGATAGATTCATTCGGTTAAGACATGAGATTCAAGATCTTAAGACAGTGGTAAGCTGCGCAAGCCCAACAAACCTAGCACAAGAATAACCCTTTGCCTATGTTTGGAAGGGTACCTCCTCCAGCAACCTTCTTGATAGGTGAAGGACTGGATGAAAAGTTTGTCTTGTCACCTTTTTGAGACATAAGTGAAGAAACCACAAAATAAGAAGCTCAACTTAGCAAGTCTAAACCAACTGTAGACGAGGCGACAATGCCTATTTTTGTGTTATGAATAAATTTAACAAAGGTAAAGATGCTAAGACAGAAAGAAGGAAGAAGATGATGTTGTCCTTAAGCAATTGAAAAAGACCCAAGCTAGCATCAGTATCTGATATTTACTGGCTACATCTAAAATGCATGAAATATAGAACCTCATAGATCCTTACCTCTGACATGTCCAAGTAGATGAAGCTTTTTCGACTCCAACTTCCCTTGGCTTATTTGGTTTTCATTTCATTTTCTTTGTTTGGATTTTTCTGGAATAATTATATTTTTCAAATTAAGATCATTTGAATAAATTACTTTCATTAAATTTTTGTTGGTCTTTATTCATTTCGGAGCTCAACTAATAAAGGGTCTAGCTTGATATTCATGAAATAGCATATTTATGCATCATGATCTAAATAATTTTACTAGGTGAGGGAGTTATTCTATAGAATTGAGTTATGTATGCTTACTTAGAGAGGGCTCATGCATAATTATGAGTGTCTTGGTCCTTGTCAATCTTAGTGCATGATTTGAAGAACTTTCGAGGTGAAATTGAACTCTGCTTATTTAAGGGAGAAATGATCAAGGGATTATTTGGTAAACCAAAAACTGAAATCCACCTTATTAATATCAATTCCTAATTTGTCCCTTTGAGCCTTCATGAGATTTTATCTTGCTTTTTTATTCCCTTGTGAACCCCGATAACTTACTTGAGCTGTTGTGACATTCATGACAAGTCTTATGATCACTGAGGTACTAAGAACCAAAGAAGATTAAGAAAAAGGATACATTGTCAAGACCATAATGATAATTGAACTTTATCTGAACTAGACCTAATTTGCCTCTGGTGTTGAAAGAGGGCAGCCTTCGAATGATATATTTGACACTTTGCCCTTGGTGTTGAGAGAAGGCGGCCTTTGGGTGATATTTGACACTTGCCTCCGATGTCGATAGGGGATGACCTACAGGTGAGATGTGACACTATATCCCTGATGTCAAACCTTTGGGTCACTTTAAATGAAATAATAGGCCCAGTGTGTGTGAGTATGTGTGTATGTGTCAGTTATGGATGGGTTATGTTTTTATGGTTTGTGAAACCATGAGTATTATTATATAAATGTATGGTGTACTGTGTGGTGGCATAATGTGTTAGATGCCATCAAAATATATTAAGGCCAACATTATAATGGTGATATGTTGGTAGATATTATGTAATGATGAGGATTGGTTAAAACAATATACTTTATAGCATGTAATTGAGCATTTAATTAAGTAGTTTATTTTTAGTGAATATGTACCACTAAGTTATATATTGCGCAAGTGAATATGTGCCACTAAGTTATCAGGCAAGTGATATGACTACAGAGTGTGGTGGTCTAGAGGGAGCTGGGATTAGAGCATTTGTTTTGCCACAAGACCACTTATGCCAGGACTGCAAACATGTATAGTGTTTACTATTATGCACTTTGGTTATTGTACATACTAACTCAGATTTAAGTAAATTAAATTATTATGAAAAATGTTATATTTATACATATATATAAATGAGACTGGGGATGTTTTTAAATGTATGTAAATTTTATAAATAATATTTTGGATTCGAAATCATGATATATTTATTAATGAAATGGTGTTTTGTAGTATTGTTGGAGATTGATTATACAAATATTTTGGGAGTGTTATTTTGTGCAGGCTCTGTGTATTCATTGGTTTTGTGTTTTACTAAAATTACAGACATAACCTGGCAAAATGTTTTTAGAGAATGTCTCTTATAAATTTACAAATTTTTTTTAATATTTGAATGAGGGTTTTATTTGTAATTAATATAGTATCTTTGTATCCTTGATATTTATTTTACTTATACGTGGATATGTGTATTATATGTATTAGGATATAAGGGTGTTACATAATATACTATTTGGGTGATAGAGTTCTATGATAACATTCCACTAATTTGAGAGTTGTACTTGATTTTCCTCCAGTGGACATGCGGGATGGGATGAGTATCCATATGAGTGAGGCTCTGTTCGTTGGGGTAACAGCTAACCAGTTCTTACAACTCAACTTAGATTATTGTAAAGATGTAAGAATATTTTGGGTAGATTGATTGTTATAATTTAGGAATTATAGAAGATATTAATTGTAATACCCTTATACTATATATATATATATATAATACATACACCTGGTATATGTAAAATATGCATTTACAATACGAGAGTGCCACAGTTTCTAGTCTTGTCAAATTTTCATAATTTCAAGAGAATATTTTACAACTTAATATTGAACTTTAATAAATAAATAAATAAATATTCATTAATAATTTAAAAACTAAAAATACATAATTTAATGAAAAATCTCTGAAAAGTTTTTGCCATAGTTTTATCTGTAATTAAGATAAATCCCAAAATAATGAGCACACAACCTGCATAAAAATTTAACACTTCCAAATTCTCCACTTTATTAATACAAATTTAAATCTCATCACTTTAAATTTTATTTAATAAAATTTAGTACCGATATAAATATACACTGTCATTTCAAATCTTTCTATACCGACACAAGTGTTATAATTCAATATACATAATCCAAAATACTTAAAACCATGACTTCAAGTGAATGGAAATGGCATAGTTGGTCTTGTGGCACCCTAAGTCACCAAATATCAACCACAGCCTGGCTCTCTTTCTAACTAGCAACTCTTCTACCTGTGCGATATACACTACCGCGCTAAGCTTACAAGCTTAGTGGTAAATATTTAAAAATAACAATAAATATTATATGTATATTTATTTTATTAGCTCTCAATTTATAGCTTTACTGTATTTTTATAAAATCTTTGTTAATTTTTATTTTATACATCATACATAAATATATTATCAACATTTTAACATATAAGAATATTCATATACATTGTCAATTTCATTATCATTCTCATTTTGCACTCTTCTCATGTGATCATCTTATTCATGATCACTTTTTATAATCTCATTTACAATTCTTACCTACTCATGATCATCTTATATCATGATCACCATCTCATGATCTCTTTCTCTTTAAGTATCAAGCACATCACTTTTTTCATAGTACCGCTTAATCAACTCAATCACACCATTCCACTTACAACATAATGCATATATACACATAAACATATCACAAACACATGCATTGGGCCCAAATAACCTTATATGGTATTTCAATTCCAAAGATATTTTCATAGTCTATTGCGACACCGGAGATCTAAATGCCGCAACCATCCCCTGTTGACACCTCTATGTCTGGCCTAAAAGGCAAATAATAGTGATGCCCAGCGTCTGGCACTAAGGCAAATAATAGTGATGCCTAGTATCTAGCCTAAAGGTAAATAATAGTGATGCTTAGCATCTGGCCCGAATGCAACCATCAACATAAACTTCACGGAAACTTATCTATATCACATTTCCAACCTTAAAATCAAATTATTTACATTAAAACAACACTAATTCATCATATTACAATGTTTATATTATTCTTCTTCCAAAACCCTAATTTCACATAACCAAACCTTAAATTCTAACTTATTCAAACTTGCCCATAATTAATTTTTAACCATAGAATTATTATATTCATATTGAAATAACATTAACATCATCCATTCCAACAATTATCTTCATCCATATTGAAAACCTTAATTAAACATATTCATCATGTAACATCCCTAATTTTTACAAATTAAATAAACTAAATTAAAATTAACTTAGATAAATTAAATATATTATTTAAATAGGAAATAGAAGGTTTAGAAATGAAAATATAGGATATATGTGAAATATATATGAAATATACATAATATATACAAAGTGAACTAAAAGTCAACATTTTAAAAGTCAAAGGTCAAAGGTTAATTAACATTTTTGTAAATATATGTTGAAAATTAAAATTATTTAAATAATTTAAAAATAAATTATATAAGAATGGAAGATGTAATTTATGGTTTTTATTAAATAATTAAATAATTAAATAAAAATATAATATATAATACATATAAGGTATGTTCGATGTATATATGAGATACACATTATATGTGCATATGAGTATTTAAATACATTCAATATGCATTATACATATATAGTATATACATTATATATATATAATGGTATATGTGAAATATAAGTAGTATATATATGACATATACATATACTTAAAGTATATACAACATATAAATTGCATATAAATATTTATATATATAGATATTAATGGATGGAGAAGATGGAAAAAAAAGTAAATAAATAAAATAAAAATAAAAGAAAAAGAGAAAAGTTAAAAAAAAAGAGTTCTTGGTGGAGATTTAAAGTAATTAAATAAACAAATAAACAAACAAACAAACAAATTATTATTATACATAAGTGAAAGATGGAAATTAAATTGGAAAAAGATATTTCTTCTTCTTCTTCTTATTCTTCTTCTTCTTCTTCAATTGGATATGACATTGAAGGAGGCAAGAGCTTGGATTTTGTTTCATGTTATATATCAAATTTTTAGGAAATTTAAGAGGACTTTAAGAAAATTTTGAAGAAAAATCAAGAAGCAAGTAATATTTCTGTTAAGTTTCTTTTAATTGATTTTAAGTTTATGTGTAAGATGTCAAGAGAGAGAAATCAATCTTAAATTGTTTTAAAAAATAGAAATGATGTTAAAATGATGATTATACAATGATTTTTAATTTGGATTGAAGAAATGATTAAGTTTGAGATGAGTTGGTTGAAGAGAGAGAATTTAGGGATGTAGAACTTTTGGATTTTTGAGTACATGTGATTTAATTATGCAATTTGGTTCAAAATGTGTTATTTTGATACATAAACAAGTATTTTAAAGTCAAATGGTGGATTTGGTTAAGTTTGGTTGGAGTTTGGAAATGGTAGTATTGGATTTAGGTTTTTGGAAAGGAAATTTTCAAAAATTGGTTAATTGTTTAGTTTTAATGCTTAAATCATGTTCTTTAATGATATAAGTGATGGAAATAAGATTGGATTGATAATTGGATTGAGTTGGAATGAAGAAAATTCAATGGTGAAAGTTATGCCATTTTAGAGTTTTGAAAAAAAAATGTGTTTAATTAATGTAATTGGTTTAAACATGTTAAAATATGTTTATAATGATATAAATAAACTTAGAACTCCAATTTGAATGGTTTAATATGGTTTTTCTATGTTAAAGTAAGGAAAGGCTATATTTTGGAATTTTGATTAGAGTGATATTTAATTAAGGTTTGATGCTTGTAATACCTTAGAATGTGATATTAAATGATTGTATTTGATCAAATTTGGTATAGGAATTAAGGAGAGGTGATTTTCCCAACCTTAGTATTGAAGGGCAACTTGGAAATGAAGGTTTGTGGGAGATTTTGAGCTTGCTTTTGAGTGCTTTCTATGGTAAGTACAAACTTTTGATGAATTAGATATGTTGGCATTAAATTGGGTTAACACATTTTGGTTGGAAAATGTGTTAAGCTACTAAATGCATTGATCATTCATGAACAAGATGCTATGACATGTGTAATGTTATGTATGCATTATATGCATTATGAAAAGCCATTGTTAATGGCTAATTTGAATAAAATGTGAAATATGTGCATTATGTGAAAATGACCCAAATTGATTAGGTAATGTGATTTTGTTATAAAATATCATACATTGTGATGAAATGATGAAATATGATGAATTGAAGTGAAATGACATTGATATGAATGAGATAAATGAAAAAATGAGGCAATGTGTCTAATTGATAATGAGAAAAGAGGCAATGTGCCTAGTTGATTATGGGAAAATGAGAAAGAAATTGATGATGGAAAATATGAAATAATTGTGTGCCTAGTATGTTATTCAATTTTCATAGTTCTATGTTTGGAGGTATGCCTATGAGGTAATCCTTCTTATTTGCTTTTAGGGCTAGCTTTTGAGCGTTACTTTGATTTACCTTTGGGACTAGACGCATGGCATGATATGATTTACCTTCAGGGCTAACTTTTGAGCATTACTAAGATTTTCCTTTGGGGCTAGACACTTGGTATCAATTTGGACCAAAACAGTAACTCTAGGATTTGAATGGCATATTAGATCATTTGGGCCCATGCTTGTATTTGTTCCTTTGTGAATTATAAAATGATTAAAGGATATGTTTTATGGTGAAATTAAGTACCACATTGTGAGACATCATATGAATGCATTTTGCATTGTGTAGACCCTTAATTTTGGCCCTAATTTGATACGGTCCTTATTAAAGAATGCCAAAATAAATTCGATCTGATTTACAACTTCTAATAAGTTGGTCCGATTTTAAAAGTCACAAACTCAACTACAAAACCCTAAACCAAGTATTTTTTAGAAGGTCCGGTCCAAAAAATTAAAAAATGCAAAATTAGTTCAAGTTCAAAGGGCCCAAGTGACATGAACCCTGGCTCATGTCAACATGGAGGCCCCAGGTCAACATGAGCCAAAGGACATGTCGACCTGGATGTCCCAGGTCGACATGGCTTTGGTCCATGTCAATCTGGTTGCCCTAGGTCGACATGGCTTTGGTCCATGTCGATCTGGTTGCTCCAGGTCGACATGGTTTCAATTGTTTTTTGAAATTAGTTTCCGAATTTAATTAAAATTTGTTTTAAGGACATATTAATATTAGGGTTAGGGATTCTGAGTGAGGTTTGCCTATAAATAATAACGTTTCAAAATTTACAAAGACGGGAATTAAGATTAATGAGGGACGACAATTAACATTAACAAGGGTGTGGCAATTGACATTAAAGAAGGTCGGAAATTAATATTAAGAGAGATTAAATTGCAAAACAGAAGAGACGGCAACAAACAGAGAAGAACAGGAGCAGCTTTCTTGGAGAATGAAGGAAACAACAAACAGAAATATCAAGACAACCAAATAAGAAGGCAGAGTACATACCATCTTCACATCGTTCATCCATAAATCAATTTTTTGGTGTAACCAACGACGGAGGTTTGATCTTTAATCATAAATTATTCATGCTCATAGTAGCTTCGTTTTCTTTGATTAACAAGAGCTTGTAGTAACATGATCTTTAAACATGCAGTAACTTGATCTTTGAACATGCAGTAAATTTATCTTTGTTTTAATAACTTTAATTATTTTCTTTAATTAATACATTGATCAGTTGGTGTTCGTAACTCCACTTGCATGTTTTTATAAAAAACTTAAAACTATCCAATAGCTGTTGAGGATTTAAATTAATTATTAGAATCTATTTTTTTTTACTAAAACTTCAAGAATTGTAAATTATTTTATTGAAACTAAAAACCTTAAACTATTTTTATCCAAAAGCTTAAACCATTTCATTATCAAACTCCAAAATATTGATTATTTTTCCAAAACCTTAATTTATCTCTCCAAATCCAAAATTATTTTTTAAAGGATAGTAAGTCAAAAACCCTAATTCCAAAACCCTAGTTTGAAAAACCCTAATTCCAAAACCCTAGTGCTAAAAATCCTAATTCCAAAACCCTAGTTTCAAAAACCCTAATTATGAAACTCTAGTTTTAAAAACCCTAATTCCAAAACCTTAATTATAAAACTGTAGTTTCCAAACACTAGTTTCCAAAACCCTAAGTTAAAAACCCTAATTCCAAAAATCCTAAATTCTTTAAAACCCTAAACTTATACTTTTTATTACTTTATTTAATTTTAGATTTGACTATGTAGTTTATTATATGTTTTGATGGTTGATTTATTTAATTTCAATACTTGATTTATTTAATTTATCATGGATGGATATTTTCTTTATTATTATAATTATTATTTATTTATTTTGGTATTAAAATTGTAAGAGCTATGTTTCCATTATTGGGTACCTCATTAATTAATTTTCATGTAATTTAAATTGCTTTTATATTTTGGACCAATGTAAAGGATATATTCCACCTTTCGGTGGGTGTCTTATTTAGTTTAGACATGGACGATGTAAGGACATGTTTCCATCCTTGGATGGGTGTCCATTTATTTGCTTTGTTTGGACATTGCTTTGATTTTAAATAGTGCCGAAGTTGCAAGAACCATTCCACTGGAAGCGGGGACAAAAATCCCCGCTCACAGTGGCGACTCCACTGGGGATAAGAGAAGTTAATTCCGTTGGTATTTATATTATTCTATTCTTTCTTATCATGATATTATCCATTGCATCATTTTAGTTTGAATCGTATGCCTGAGTTAGGCGCCCGTGTTACCCGTGTTGTGTTATGTAAGGGATACCATACTTTCACTCAAGCTATGGAGATCGAGCATGGCATAACCACTCATAGCCTTGTACTTTTTGGTATATATTTGCTATGGGAACCCAAGGCTTTTTACCCAAAGACTAAAGCTCATGTATTTGGCCTAGTTACTTTCCTTCGGTTTTTACTCTAAATGCTTGTTGTTTGACTATGGTTAGTTTATCTTAGCTTAAATCATGGCTTATTTGGTTTGTTCTTTTTCTAATATGACCTAATTACATTATGATCTCAAATAAATTTTTCTTTAAAGTCCAAAAGACTAAAGCAATTTTCAAAATTTTTCTTTGGATATAAAACTTTTCCATAAATGATTTCTTTTCTCATGACTCAAATGCAAAGCCCAAAATTCATTTTTTTTTAAATCTTTTATAATGGGCTTAGAAACAAAATTATTTTCATCCAACCTTTTTCTTACAAAGTGCTTGCAAATTATTTAGGTCAATTACGAAATACCAAAAATCAATTGTGAGCCTAGTTTATACTAAGAATTATTAATCATGGGCTTGTTTTTGGCATGAACCACTAGTTACTTTTTCAAATGAGAAATCTATTTATAATAAACTTCTTAATTTAGTTCTAATCCAATATAGGATAAAAGTTACTTTAGTTGGTTGAGTGGATTAAAACCTAATTAGTGGGAATTATCATGAATTGATTTTCGTTTTGGTTGAAACGTTTGAGGGAAATATTCAAAAATAAGATACCCCATGTTGGTATTTTATTAACCATATACCTAGGAAAAGAGACTCACCATTCGTGTGTGGAAGTTTTAAGGTTGGAAGGAACGTACTAACTATCTTTCTTTGTTTATTGTTTGTGCATACATACATACATGCATACATGCATCACATGACATATCATTAATCCTTTCTGGCTCATAGACCTGAAGTATGACAATTCAAGAGCATACAATGATATCACCTAGAACATTGATTTTTGATTCAAGTACTTCTTTGGGAGGATGGATGCAAACCAGCTAGGGGATATAATTGATGAAGTTGTTAAAGCTAGGATGGCCGAGCTACAAGATCAATTGGTTGAAATTATGAAGATCCAGTTGATTGAAATTCTGGAGCTCATCAACAATGCTAAGGCAGCATCCATGGAGAACATGTTCACTAATAGAGATCGAATGAAAAATGAGAGACCAGACCCTATTCTTCAAGACCAGCCGAATCATGCGCTATCTAAGTGGGGCAATAAGGGTGGCTATCACCCCAGTGGAAAAAGTCAAAGGAAAAGAGAGAAGAACCATTTTTCCTGCAAAATAGAATTATCAGCCTGGCAATCAAAATACACAAAAGGAAGTTGATGTTAATGTCACCGGTCAAGGAGGAAAGAGGTAGTTTTTAGAATTGGGGAAGCCGCTATCTTGGGTTCTCAATAAGCTACAAAAGAAGGGATTGTTACAGCCCTTGACTCCTCGACCTTTGCCAAATCCTTTACCCCCAAAATTTGATACTAAGGCTTTTTGTCAATTTCATCATACTTAAGGACATGAGATCGATAGATGTACCCGATTGAAGCATAAGATCCAAAATCTAATCGACAGTGGCAAGTTGCCTGAACCTGATAAACCCAACACTAAGAATAATCCTCTACCTAAATTTGGAAGGGCACCACCGCTTACAACCTTCATGAAGAGTTTTATCTTGTCATCCTATGATGATATGGATAGAGAAGCTGTTAAAGATGATGTGCTACTAAGCAAGCTTGGACTAACTATGGATGATGAAGCAATGATCCTTGATAATGGAAAAAATCCTTGCCTCCAACTCAACAAACTTTCCTTAGCTTGAATATTGCTCTATTTATTTTGCTTTCTTTAATATTTAATTGGAACAATTGTGTTTTTTTTAAATTTAAAGGTATTTGAATAAATTACTTTCATAAAATTTTTGTTGGTCTTTGTTCATTTTGGTGCTCATCCAATGAGGAATCTAGCTGGATGATTCATTAATTAATATATTTATGCATCATGACTCGAATGACTTTACTAGGTGAGGGAATTACTCTATAGCATTGAGTCTTGTATGCTTACTTAGAGAGGGCTTCTGCATAATTACCTTTGTCTAGGTCCTAGTTAGTCTTAGAACATGCTTAGACAAACTTTTGAGGCGAAATTGAACTCTGCTTATTTAAGGGAGAGGTGATCTAGGCATTGTTTGGTTAGCCAACAACTAGTATCCACCTTATTAAATATCAATCCCTAGTTGTCCCTTTGAGCCTTTATGAAATTTTAGCTTTCTTTTCATTGGCTTGCAAACCCCAACAACCTACCCTGAGTTGTTGTGATACTTTTGAGAAGTCTTATGATCACTAAGATGAAGAGGCAAGAAGATCAAAGAAAGAAATGAATAGTTAAGACCATGAAGATAGTTGAAGTTCTCAAGACCATAAGGGTAGTTGAAGTTTTCCTAATATCTCCAATATATCAAGACAACATTAGAGTAACAAATGATTTATCCCTATTAAAGGATATTTATGTTACTCCACTCATCCATTATTAGAAACCTAAGTTGGTACAAACAAGACAACTCTTTTAGAGCTAAAACCAGAAAAAAAAAAGAGAAAAGAAAAAGGAAAAATAATAATAAGAAGAAAAAAAGAAAAGAAAAAAAGGATAAAAGAAAAGGAAGAAAAAAAGAGAAGGAAAAAAGAAAGATAAAACCTACAAAGGTGGTTCAGAAAGCCAACTGAGTTCTCTTTTACCTAAGACAGCAAAAAGGCTTCCAATTGGTTTATAAGGACAGTTTGACTTGAATTGGTCCAACCCAACCAAAGATTCAATCAAAATCAGAGAGAAAGGAGAAAGACCATCCAGTTCTTGAAAGTTCTGTACTTGACAGTCCTACTAGGAAAAAGAACAAAATGCTCAAAGAAAGGGAAGATTAAGAAAAAGAAAGAGAAAGAGAAAAGAAAAAATGATGATGAATATGGGTACCAAACTTTTTGCAAGGGCAAAGTCTATTCTAATTAAGATCCAAATTAATGCCAAGAAGATAGAAGGAATTTGGAGTCTAGCAAGATTGCTCCCAGCTGCCTAAAGTTCAAATAAGAAATTTGTAGTGTGAGGGTTTGTCCATAGTGTCACAATGGCTCCAACTTACAAATGGCCTTCATTTAACCCATGTCCCTTATAGGCCCCATTTCAAGCCTATCAAAGACATATTGATCTCTTTTGGTAAGTAGAGTCTATTAGTGGAGATAGTTTGAATAAGCATGCATAAGAAATAGACCATATTCAAACTCAATGAGACCTTTGACTAAGTAATGTGTATGTGCCTATTTGAAGTGCAACAGTTCTTGCTTAAATAGAAATGATTCCCAAGTTTAGTATGGTAACTAGGGTTGTGATGTTATAAATATGTTAATTTGGAAATTTGAGTCCTGAGGTACTATGGCACTGATTTGACGAAGCCACTGTATTTAATTAAAAAAAAGTGTATACAAAAAAAATCATCATTACCATTTTTGCTTAATTTTATTGCAAGTTTTATTATAAGTTTTATATTTTTCTCACTGCGAGGAAGGAGGCATTCATAATCAGACAAAGCCCTAAAAAAATCATCACCCGTTAGAGGAGGGGACATATTATCCTTCCAATATCCGCTCAAAGAAGAAATATCTAAAGCTCTAGGATTTCAAAAATCGGTTCTATCATCGCCTAAATAGGGAGGTGGTATATCATGGATAACAGTTCGGGATCCCCTTGATGAAGAGACATTTGGTTTCCTCATGCCCTGAAATCGAAAGTATCGGAAGTCCCATGCCTCTTGTTGATACATTTCCTCAAAATGGGCCGCATGTCGATGACTCACAACTAATTCTTCTTGAGGCTTCCTGTTTTGCTCCTCAAGCATCCTTTGTGAGCTAGAAAAGGAAAGGGTAAATCCATACATTTTCATGCATACATGCAAGCATACATCATTATGGGATAAGAATGACTGACCAGGTAACTCAGATCAAAGCTTTGCAAATTAGATGTCACATCTAAATGAGAAGGGGCAAATGGAGAAAACTGTCGTTGTATCGGGGTATCATATAGAGGGACAACCCCATAGTCAGAGGAACCAGCAGCCTACAATGATCATATAAATAATCAGAATATATAAATGAAGAGACAATTTTAACGAAAAAGTGATAGCTACCTGGAAAGTGCCAGCCCCAGAATTACCATGGGATTAAGAAGAAGGCTCCTTCTCATCTTCTTCCTCATCCTCATCTGCTTCCTCATATTCTTCATCTTCTCCTCACTCTGCTTCTATTTCTTCTTCACCTCCAGATAGCCCACGAACACCAGCAGGTGACACTTCAAAACTTAGCAGATGATCCTGAATAAATTGAGCATATGACATGTTTGGTAAGAGTAGGAAGTCATGAACATTAAAGCTCGTGAATGACTCCAAAAGGGCTTCGACATTGCTATAGTGTTCAAAACAATTGATGGAATATCAACTGATACTCTGCGCCAGTTAAGTCCAAGGAACTATTCATGTACTCTCTCACCTAGAAACCACCCACAAGAGGCCGGGCCAGCAATAATTCGACGAGAGTTGTGCAAAGGCATTGCATCAGTCATGGATCTAATCCAGCCATTTTTCTCTTTGGCTCTCCACCAGGCTGTATCCACCTACAGAAAAGCAAACTGGTAATTTATCTTTTATCATAGGTTTGATATTAATATTAACATTTTTCTTACTTGATCCTAGGTCAGATGACTCAAGTGGTACGGTGAGAGTGAACATGGTGACTCCCAGACACTTCCCTGTGACCCGACAACCAAACACCCAATCTTGGAAAATTGACTCGTGGCTATGTAATGTTTGGAACCCTCACCAAGTTATGCTCGTATGTCGAGACCTGTACATGAAAGAGAAAATCAAGCCTATGCACATTCATTATATGGATCAATAATTTTAAAGGAAGTAGCACCCCAGCAATGGCTGCGAAACCAATAAAGGATCTTTTCTTCCTGCAGAGCACATCAAAACCGTGATAAAGACAAGCTAGACCAGCTTCCCCCCATGCATAAGAAGATACATGATTCAAGTCAGAAAAGGTGCGCAACACAGATAATTGAATGGCGAACTCGGTGCTACCCAAAATGGTTGCCCCTAACAAATATAACAAAAATCCCCGAGTATATTATTTTTCCCTCTCACCCTGCACGGGTCGAGTGTACTTTACCCAATACTCTCAGATGGGCTCATATCAGATCTTATACGACCTCTCATATCGGGGCTTGACACTGATCAACTGTCAAATTTTATCGAATTTCTTCTTCTTTCAAAATATTGTTGGTCAAAGGGACGGGGGGTTCCATCACATCGAAGGCCGGTTATAGCAGCAAAGTCAACCAAACCAATTGTCATCTCTCCAATGGGCAAATGAAAAGTATGAGTTGTGTCCAACCATCATTCTGCAAGCGCCTAGATCAGGCTCTGATCTTTTTGATAGCCCCGTGCTGGTAATTACAAAATGAAGTCCTCAAAACCACTTTCTCGCACCATTCTCTTTACTGTAGGCGGGGCCTGATCATACCACTTATGGGCCTTGTGAATATTTTCCCCCACTTTAATATCGCAACCATCATGCTGTCCAAATACAGGTAAGTCTAGGTAAGTACGCATGTAATTTTCCTCACATACTTCTGAAAAAGTATAACTATAATAATAAATTAATAAAAAGTAAACAATAGTAACATAAAATACTAAAGAATATATAATATATTAAATAATAAAAATAAAATAATTTTGTATAAATATATAAAGAAAAATATTTATGTATATAATAAATAAAAAAATAAAAAAATAAAAATAAAAATAGAAAAGGGACACAGACAAATAATTTCTCGCACAACAATTGATGTGTTTTATTCTTATACAATCATTGTAGTACATTAGAAGTTTCATGCATAAATTTATAGATTTTGTTATACAAATAAATTCTGCTACATAGGTATTTTTGTATATCAACTTTCATACTTATTCTTGTATAATCTACATGAACATAATTATACTAACAAACCTTGCAGTAAATTACTGATATGTATAGAAAAGTATCACTTATCGATGTTTTATCTTTGGAACTCCAATGGAGATGCATGCCGGGTAATAACAGAATTTGAACAACTTCGTTGTCTCGAAGGTAAGAAATCAATTCATTATTTGATCGAGTCCTATGCCTTGAAGAGTGTTAGATGCCTGCCATGGTAAATGCTTGAGCTTTAAGAATCTTATAATGGAATTGAAATATTTTGAGTGAAAATATTTAGTTTACAAGATGAGAAATAGTACGACTTCTTTATAAAGAATGAAATGTGTATAAGTCAAAAATAGTAAATATAATAAAAAAATAAAATAAAAGGGGGGACAAGTTCACGTGTTGTTGCCATTTATTATAAATTTCTTTATGAAAACTCATTTAACTTTAGTTAGTCAAAATTGTCTACTTCATCTTTTATCTATTTCAATAATGTGTATAGTATTGCGTTATGAGTACAAATAATTTCAATAGATATTTATTACATCCAACAAAAAAAATAATATAATAAAATAATAATTTAATTTTTGCAAAATATTTTACTGACTCTAATATATTTTTACAGCAGGTTCAGAACCCAAGTTTTTTTCGAGTCCAGAACTCAAACCGGGTCCAGAACCCAAACCATATCGGGTCCAGAACCCAAGTCTTTTTCGAGTCCAGAACTTACACCGAATCCAGAACCAAACCATCTCGGGTCCAGAACCCAAGTCTTTTTTGAGTCTAGAACTTGAACCGGGTCCAGAACCCAAACCATCCTGGGTCCAAAATCCAAGTCTTTTTCGAGTCTAGAACTCGAGCCAGGTCCAAAACCCAAATCATCCCGAGTCTATAACCCAAGTCTTTTTCAAGTCCATAACTCAAACCAGGTCCAGAACCCAAACTATCTCGGGTCTAGAATACAAGTCTTTTCTGAGTCCAGAACTCAAACTGGGTCTAGAACCCAAACCATTCTGGGTTGAGAATCCAAGTCTTTTTCGAGTCCAGAACTCGAACCAGGTCCATAACCTAAACTATCTCGGGTCCAGAACCCAAGTCTTTTCTGAGTCCAGAACTCAAACAGGGTCCAGAACCTAAACTATCTCGGGTCCAGAATCTAAGTCTTTTTCGAGTTCAGAACTCGAATTTGTCAAGAACCCAAACCATCTCGGGTCCAGAACCCAAGTCTTTTTCGAGTCCAAATCTCTAACCTGGTCCAAAACCCAAATCATCTCAGGTCCAGAACCCAAGTCTTTTTCTAGTCCAGAACTCGAACCGGGTCCAGAACCCAAACCATCCTTAGTCCAGAACCCAAGTCTTTTTCGAGTCCAGAACTCAAACCGGGTCAAGAACCCAAACTATCTCAGGTCCAGAACCCAAGTCTTTTTCTAGTCCAGAACTCAAACCAGGACCAGAACCCAAATAGTCTCAAGTCCAGAACTCAAGTCTTTTCGGAGTTTAGAACTCGAAGCTGGCCCAGAATCCAAAACTAAAACCATCTCAAGAAAATTAAGTCTAATTTTGCCAAAATTAAAAGACTTGCTGCTTTTCACTCTCTGAATCAATTCAAGATCGTTCAAGCAGGGGGCAAACTGTAGACCCTTAATTTTGGCCCTAATTTGATATGGTCCTAATTAAAGACTGCCGAAATAAATTCGATCTGATTTACAACTTCAACTAAGTCGGTCTGGTTTTAAAAGTCACAAACTCAACTACAAAACCCTAAACCAAATCTTTTTTAGAAGGTCAGGTCCAAAAAATTAAAAAAATGCAAAATTAGTTCAAGTTCAAAGGGCCTAAGTGACATGAACCTTGGCTCATGTCGACATGGAGGCCGCAGGTAGACATGAGCCAAAGGACATGTCGACCTAGATGTCCCAAGTCAACATGGCTTTGGTCCATGTCGATCTGGTTGCCCCAGGTCGACATGGCTTTGGTCCATGTCGATCTGGTTGCTCC
The DNA here is from genome assembly GCA_947685225.1 of Garcia nutans. Taxonomy (NCBI): domain Eukaryota; kingdom Viridiplantae; phylum Streptophyta; class Magnoliopsida; order Malpighiales; family Euphorbiaceae; genus Garcia; species Garcia nutans. Next base: position 3,223,688 of record CANTUV010000003.1, on the reverse strand, counting down.
AGGTCGACATGGTTTCAATTGTTTTTTGAAATTAGTTTCCGAATTGAATTAAAATTTGTTTTAAGGACATATTAATATTAGGGTTAGGGATTCTGAGTGAGGTTTGCCTATAAATAACAATGTTTCAGAATTTAGAAAGACGGGAATTAACATTAAAGAGGGACGACAATTAACATTAACAAGGGTGTGGCAATTCACTTTAAAGAGGCAATTAATATTAAGAGAGATTAAACCACAAAACAAAAGAGACGACAACAAACAGAGAAGAACAATAGCAACTTTTTTGGAAAATGAAGGAAACAACAAACAAAAATATCAAGACAACCAAAGAAGAAGGCAGAGTACATACTGTCTTCACATCGTTCATCCAGAAATTAATTTTTTGGTGGAACCAACGACGGAGATTTGATCTTTAATTATAAATTATTCATGCTCACAATAACTTCATTTTTTTTATTAATAAGAGCATGCAGTAACATGATCTTTAAACATACAGTAACTTGATCTTTGGACATGCAGTAAATTTATCTTTGTTTTAATAACTTTAATTAATATATTGATCATTTAGTGTTTGTAACTCCACTTGCATGTTTTATAAAAAAATTTAAAACTATCCAATAGATATTGAGGATTTAAATTAATTATCAGAATCTATTATTTTTTTTACTGAAACTTCAAGAATCGTAAATTATTTTTTGAAATTCAAAACCTTAAACTATTTTTATCCAAAAGCTTAAACTATTTCATTATCAAACTCCAAAATATTGATTATTTTTCTAAAACCTTAATTTATCTCTCCAAATCCAAAATTATTTTTTAAAGGGTCGTAAGTCAAAAACCCTAATTCCAAAACCCTAGTTTCAAAAACCCTAATTTCAAAACCCTAGTTTTAAAAATCCTAATTCCAAAACCCTAGTTTCAAAAACCCTAATTCCAAAACCCTAATTACGAAACTCTAATTTTAAAAACCGTAATTATAAAACTCTAATTTCCATAACCCTAGTTTCCAAAACCCTAAGTTCAAAAACCCTAATTTTAAAAACCCTAAATTCTTTAAAACCTTAAACTTATACTTTTTATTACTTTATTTAATTTTAGATTTATTATGTAGTTTATGATATGTTTTGATGGTTGATTTATTTAATTTCAATGCTTGATTTATTTAATTTATCATGGATAGATATTTTCTTTATTATTATGATTATTATTTGTTTATTTTGGTATTAAAATTGTAAGAGGTATGTTTCCATTATTGGGTACCTCATTAATTAATTTTCATGTAATTTAAAATGCTTTTACATTTTTGACCAATGTAAAGGACATATTTCTACCTTTCGGTGGGTGTCCTATTTAGTTTAGACATGGACGATGTAAGGACATGTTTTCATCCTCGGATTGTTGTCCATTTATTTGCTTTGTTTGGACATTGCTTTAATTTTAATATAATGATATTTTATTTTAGTTGTTGCATGTAATCTGGATAATATTGTTATATTTAAGAATTTTATAATATTAAGACCTGCAAAGGAGGCTGGTTCCAATGAACCGGGTATTGTGGGGGTGCTGGGCCGTTTCTCACTATTCCCTTACGTACCTAACTTTTTGAACCCATTAGAGGGTTGAGGATTCCTTAGGAATCAAGTCAATCACCCCTTTCTTTTTCTTGGCTTGTTCAGGTGGCGACTCCATTTTCTCCAGGCTTAGGCCCGTGTTCTCTAAGGTCCCGAGCCTAAACACTGCCAAAGTTGTAAGAACCATTTTCACCGGGAGTGGGGCCAAAAATCTCGGCTCACACATTGGTATTATTTTACTGTTTTATTATTATCGAAGTTTGTACCACTAAGCTTTTATCTTAGCGCGATTGTAATTTATCACATAAGTGACAAGGGCGATCTTGTAGAGTCAGAGAGTTTTACTAGACCTGGTCGGGTGTAGGCTTGTGTTTAATGACTTTGAAATATTTTTTGATACATCAAGATCAGAGTCATTTGCTAGTATGTACATATTTGATATTATAATACATTTTGATATTGTTTATATTATGTTTATGTTTTTAAAGTATATGTATATATTGTAAATTATAAAGATTCTTTGGACAAATTGTATAATGTTGGTTGTTTATATGTGTTTTGATGTATATATATATGTATATAAATAAATATTTTGAGAAAATGTGGAGAAGTTGAGTAGTTGGTGTGGAAATTTATGATTTATTTTATTAGGAGTGTATTTTATGCAGGTTGGGTAATTGTTAAAAATTTGAGATGTCCAAATTATAGACAAAACTCTGATAAATCTTTTCTAAAGTTTTTATAAGAAAATGCTTATTTTGAAACCTATAACTAAAAAGGATTACTTTATTACTTGTAATATCCTCATTTATGCCCTAGAAGTTTTGCATATTGTTGTTGCTGTTATTGTTATATATTGGATTGAATATACGTGTTAAATTGTAAGAGAAAAGAAATTGAGAAGAGAAAGTATATGTATATGTATTTTGGGAAGAAATAGGGTTTAGAGACAAATTTATATGTTGTGTATATGTTAATATATATGACATATAAAGTGGTCAAAAGGCTTGGTCAATGCAAGAGAAGATATTTATTTGAGATTGGTAAATTACTTAATTGGGCACATATAAGACAAAAAGATAATTATGTGAATAAGGGCACTTTGGTAATTGCTTGGATAAAATCACATGGTGGATATTTAAAGAAGGTTTGGCTTGTGTTTTCTTCATCATTTCTTCTTCTTCTTCTTGTTGATGGCCGGCCCTCCATAGCCAAAGAGAAAGAAAGAGACAAGTGATGGTTTTGATGATTTCAAGCTTAAATTGAAGAAAGATTAAGTGTTCAAGTGTTGATTTAAGAAGTTTTTAACTAAGGTAAGATCTTTTCTCTAATTTCTTCAATTCTTTTGAAGTGGTATGATTAAGTTGCTTATGGTATGATTGTAAGTATTTATTTTGCTTGATAGATGAGAAGTTGGGTTGGTGTGGGTGATGGAAGAGTAAGATTGGTGTTTAGTGAAATTGTTTCTGTTTTAGGATTAGTAAAGGCTGTGACTTGTATGATTTTTAATTAATTTTAGAAAAATGTTCTTGATATGAATTTTTGATATATTGTGCCTCTATGAGTCTAGAATGACTGAAAAATATGTTGATTCGATTTTGGAATGGTTATGAGTTTAGAAAGATTATTTTCATTAGACCTGTTCCAGCAGGTACCTTAACTGGGACAGCTATATTTCGTGATTTTTAATAAAATGTAGAAAAATCATATTCAATTGAATTTTGGATATGTTGTTGCTTAGTGAGTCTAGTATTTGAGAAAAATAATTTGGAACCACGTTGATTGAATTTGATTTATGGAATTCACAAAGTTCAGAACTGCTTCCAGGATGCAGGGCAATTGGGGCAGTCTGGTTAGGTGAACTATTTGACCAAGATTTTGTGTTCAGTTTGATCTGAAATTTTAAAGGGATGATTTTAAGATACAAAACTAAATTCTGTAAAAATTTTAGAATTTTTAGTCAAGTAGATTATTTTATACAATTTTTCAAAATAAGGATAAAATGGAGTTTAAAACCAGAATGTACTATTTATGGTTAGGGTTTTAATTCTTTGTTCTTCTTGCATTGCTTTGGTTCTCCAAAGGTAGTTTGGTCCTTAAACCTAACCCTAAACACTTTAAACACACTTGAATCAATGAATGTTATAGTCAATTGTTCTTTGCCCTAATTGCATTGTTGAGATTGAACAATGTTATGTTGTGCATTGTGAATGGTAATGTGTTTCATGAGTAATGTGGAATGAAATGTTGATATTTATGAATGATGCTATGTGAGATATAATGTGATCATGGATGAGATATATATATATATACTTGAATAATGAGATGTTATATTGTGAAATGAAATGTGAAGCCATTGTTATTGGCTAAGATGATGTAATTGAAAGAAAGAAGGCATGTTTGCCTAAATGTGATGAGAATTGAGAATGGAAATGAATTGTTTGTTTAATATGTTATTCAGTTTCAGAGTTCTGGATTTGGGTGGCATGCCTAAGAAATGATGAAAGGTAACAGTCTTGCCGGGTTGAGGACCTCCTCATAGGTGTTGAGTTGATGGTCCAAGAGACTGGGTCTGTTACACTATGAGATATATGATTTGTAACAGTCTTGCCGGGTTGAGGATCTCCTCATATGTGTTGAGTTGATGATCCAAGAGACTGGGTCTGTTACACTATCCATGGATAGAGATACATGTATATACATTGCCTATGGGCGTGATTATTGTGACTATGAACCCAAGGCAGTAACTCTGAACTCTGAATATCGTATTAAATACTTGTTGGGCCCATAGGTGTCAAGGTTATATGAATGTCCTAAATAATGTTATGAGTTTAATGAAATGAGATGTTGGTTATGGAGTATGATTGATTAATGTTGAATGTGAAAAGATGTTGAAATGTGGTATGCTCATATGACTATGATTTGTGAAATGCATAATTGTGTGGTTAACTTTATATTTATGATGTTGATCTTATCAATAACATATGTGGCATTGCATTTCATTAAGGCATACCGTTAGCATGTTTTATCTTACTAAGCCGTTGGCTTAGCGCGATAGTGTTTAATCGCGCAGGTAGTAGAGTGGATAGAGTTGAACCCGAGAGTTCATCAAGACCTAGTGAGAGTAGACCTTGAAGAATCCATTTTGGGAGCTTAAAGATCAGAGCAGACTTGCCAATCATGTATAAATTTTATGTGTTGTAAAACTTGAGTTTTGATGTATATGAATTTGTAAATATGTAAATATTTTATAACTTCCGCTGTGTAATATTTAAATATGGGGGTTGTCACAAAACCTTTATTTTATGTTGTACTAGAAGTGTAAATTCTTTTTGCAGGTTGTAGTTGAGGTTACAAGGGGGATTTATTGGGAGTGTACTGAGAATGATTTTGTTTGCATTGGGTTGTGTAAAATGTTTTTAAAAAATAAGAAAAAAACCGGTTTTGTCGACACTTGGGACTCAATTTTTAGGCGAAACTATGGCAAAATTTTTGAAAAAAAAAATCGGAACTAAAATTTGACTAAGTAAAATTGGTAGCAACATTAGGTTAGTGTGGTGCCTCTACTCAGCTTACATATGTAGGTCGGGAAGGGGTGTTACAATTGTTTTGGTATCAGAGCCTAGGTTTGAGATTCTCAACCTAGGTAAAATGTAATAAAAAGAATATTTTTACTTAAAAAGTGGTTTTGAATAACATATACGTTTGAGATTGGCAGTCTCTGATCTTTAATAATATATAATCTGCTGTGCTTGCAGTGTTAGGTTGTGATGGATTCTCACTCTCGTCAGTCGATTGAGGGTAGTGCCGAGAGTATTGCTCCTGCTGAGGGAGCTAGAGTCGATAGTGTTGAGGAGGCACCTGCTTCGGTGTCGGGTAGACCAGCTGGGGAGGAGGTTCCGCCAGCCTGGTTTAGGCCTATGATGGAAGCTATGAGACAAGCACCTGTGCAACCACAGCCACCGCCACCACCCCCTCAGCCTTTAGTACCAGTAAGGCACTATGATAAGCTAAGGAAATATGGAGCAGAGGATTTCTTTGGTACAGTTGATCCGGCTGTAGCAGAACAGTGGCTTGATAGAATTCAGAGGGTATTTGTGCAGTTGCAAGCCACTTCAGAGGAGAAGTTTGACTATGCAAGATCTTTGCTACAGAAGGATGCCTACGACTGGTGGAAGACAGTGCCCCATTCTATGGATGATCCACCAACCTTGTCTTATGCGGATTTTCTGAGAGAATTTGAGTTGAAGTATACTCCTAGGGAGTATAAAGATGGGAAGAAAAGAGAGTTTTTAGATTTGAAGCAAGATCATCGGACCGTAACTGAATATGAAGTTGAGTTTATTCGACTGAGTCAGTATGCTGGGGGTATCATTGCTGATGAGATTGATAGATGTCGGCGATTTGAGGAGGGATTGAGACCCTCGATCATGTGCTTAGTGGCTGGATCCAGATATCAGGATTTCTCACAGCTTGTGGCAGCAGCTCGAAGTGTAGAGCGAGCTCAAGTTATTGCAGCTGCGTCAGAGGAAGAGGTTAGGTTTAGGAGGCCCCAGTTTGAGGCAGGGTCTTCTTCTGCAAAGAGGGGTAGAGGAAGTTTTGTTCCTTGGAGTAGTAGGAGCCAGAGACCAGCGGGTAGGTCAGTGCAGTTCCAGAGGCAGAGATTTAGACCTGCAGCTTCGGTAGCGAGTGCTCCTACTCATGGAATTCAGAGATCCACCTTACCTGTGTGTGACCAGTGTGGTGGAAGACATGGGGGCGTTTGTTGGAGGTACAGTAGATCAGCTGTATGCTTCAGGTGTGGATCACCTGACCACTTTGTGAGAGACTGTCCTGAGAGGTAGGAGCAGATGCCAGTGGATTCTGCTGCTTCTCGAGCTAGTGTGAGGGGAGGCAGAGGAGGCAGAGGTGCCAGCCGAGGAGGTAGACCAGGATTCAATTCTAGAGGAGGTGCTACATCCAGGGAGGGTAGACCAGAGGAGGTTGGATCTTCCCAGAGGATGTATGTTATGCAGAGGCAGCCAGATACATCGGCAGTCATAGCTGGTACTTTTTCTTTATTTAATACTCCAGTACTTGCTTTGATTGATCCGGGTTCCACGCATTCATATGTTAGTGTATCTGTTTTGCCTATCTCTAATTTGCATGCTGAGTCCCTAGGATTTGATGTGTTGGTGACAAATCCGTTAGGGCATAGTGTGGTTGTGAGTAAGGTGCATAGAGATAGTGCAGTAGTGGTGCAGGGTGAGGAGTTCTTAGGGAATTTGATTGAGATGCCATTTAAGGAATATGATGTGATCTTAGGTATGGATTGGCTATCTCGACATGGAGCTGTGGTAGATTGTAAGAAGAAAATTGTTTCTTTGAAAACTGTTGATGGTAGAGAGGTGATAGTATCTAATGAGCAGGAACAGCTAGCCTCCTTATTTGTTTCAGCTGTATTAAATTGGAATCCACCTAAATCAGTGACAGAGATTAGAAGTTTTCTGGGTTTGGCAGGCTATTACCGGCGGTTTGTGAAAGGGTTTTCTTTGATAGCTACTCCACTCACCAGATTGCTTCGTAAGGGAGTGAGATTTGTGTGGACGGATCAGTGTCAGGCTAGCTTTGAGCAGTTGAGAGAAATGTTGACTCAAGCGCCTGTTCTAACTTTACCTGTTGAAGGCAAACCATATGTGATCTACAGTGATGCTTCACATAGAGGTTTGGGGTGTGTATTGATGCAGGAAGGGAAAGTTATAGCTTATGCATCTCGACAGTTGAAACCGCATGAGCTTAACTATCCGACCCATGATTTGGAATTGGCTGCCATTGTTTTTGCATTGAAGATTTGGCGCCATTATCTGTTTGGGGAGAAATGTTTCATCTACACTGATCACAAGAGTTTGAAGTATTTGGGTGTCCAGAAAGAACTCAATCTTCGTCAGAGGAGATGGTTAGAATTGATTAAAGACTACGATTGCTTGATTGACTATCATCCAGGTAAAGCAAATGTTGTTGCTGATGCCTTGAGTCGGAAGTCTTTAGCTGGTTTAACAGTTTACTCGCTCTCGTTGCTTGTTGAGTTGAGAGCATTGCATGCCAGTTTTGTACCTTGTGTTGATGGTGCATTATTGGCACAGTTGCAATTGAAGCCGATTTTGTTGGATCAGATCAAAGAGGCTCAATTGGCTGATAAGAAAATTCAGAAGATTATTTCAGATTGTCAGAATGGGAAGACTAGAGATTTTGTTGTGAAAGATGATGGGAGTCTCTGGTTTAAGAACCGATTGTGTGTATCCGATGATGCTGATTTGAAAAGAGTCATTTTAGAAGAAGCTCATCAGTCAATGTTTGCTATGCATCCGGGTAATACGAAGATGTATCATGATTTGAGACAGCATTATTGGTGGATTGGTTTGAAGAGAGACATTGCAGATTTTGTGTCGAAATGTCTCACTTGTCAGAAGGTTAAAGCAGAGCATCAAGTTCCAACCGGGTTGCTTCAACCATTGTCAGTGCCAGAATGGAAATGGGAAAGAGTGACAATGGATTTTGTGTCTGGTTTGCCATTGACACAAAAGAAGCATGATGCTATATGGGTGATTGTGGATAGATTGACGAAGACAGCTCATTTCCTTCCGGTGCGGATGGATTACTCTTTGGAGAGATTGGCTGAGCTGTATATCCATGAGATTGTGAAACTGCATGGTGTTCCAACTTCTTTAGTGTCTGATCGAGATCCCCGGTTTACTTCAAGATTTTGGAAGAGTTTGCATAGTGCTTTGGGTTCTCGACTACACTTCAGTACTGCTTTTCATCCACAGACGGATGGACAGTCAGAGAGGGTGATACAGATTATTGAGGACATGTTGAGAAGCTGTGTCATCGATTTCTCTGGAAGTTGGGATAGGTTTTTACCTCTTGTGGAGTTTACTTACAACAACAGTCACCAATCCAGCATTGGTATGGCACCGTTTGAAGCATTGTATGGCAGACGATGTAGGACACCTCTTTGTTGGAATGAGCTTGGAGATAATAAGTTGGTTAGTCCTGATTTGATACAAGAAACTGAAGAAAAAGTAAAGTTGATTCGAGGCAGGTTAAAAGCAGCTTCAGACCGACAGAAGTCTTATGCAGATCTGAAGAGGAGAGATATAGAGTTTGATGTTGGAGATAAGGTGTTTTTGAAAGTATCTCCTTGGAAGAAGATTTTGAGGTTCGGTCGGAAAGGAAAATTGAGTCCTCGTTTCATTGGGCCGTATGAAGTGTTAGAAAGAGTTGGGCCAGTTGCTTATCGACTTGCTTTGCCACCTGAGTTGGATCGTATTCATAATGTATTCCATGTTTCTATGTTGAGGAGGTACAGGTCAGATCCATCTCATGTGTTGCCATTTGAGTCTATCGAAGTGAGCCCAGATTTGACATTTGAAGAAGAACCAGTTGCTATCTTGGCACGTGATGTGAAAGAATTGAGGAACAAGAAAGTGCCATTGGTGAAGATTCTTTGGAAGAATCATGCAAAAGAAGAAGCAACTTGGGAAAGTGAGCAAACTATGCGAGAGCAATATCCTCAACTATTTCAGAGTTGATATCAGGTAATTTCGAGGACGAAATTTCTTTTTAGAGGGGGAGAATTGTAATATCCTCATTTATGCCCTAGAAGTTTTGCATATTGTTGTTGCTGTTATTGTTATATATTGGATTGAATATACGTGTTAAATTGTAAGAGAAAAGAAATTGAGAAGAGAAAGTATATGTATATGTATTTTGGGAAGAAATAGGGTTTAGAGACAAATTTATATGTTGTGTATATGTTAATATATATGACATATAAAGTGGTCAAAAGGCTTGGTCAATGCAAGAGAAGATATTTATTTGAGATTGGTAAATTACTTAATTGGGCACATATAAGACAAAAAGATAATTATGTGAATAAGGGCACTTTGGTAATTGCTTGGATAAAATCACATGGTGGATATTTAAAGAAGGTTTGGCTTGTGTTTTCTTCATCATTTCTTCTTCTTCTTCTTGTTGATGGCCGGCCCTCCATAGCCAAAGAGAAAGAAAGAGACAAGTGATGGTTTTGATGATTTCAAGCTTAAATTGAAGAAAGATTAAGTGTTCAAGTGTTGATTTAAGAAGTTTTTAACTAAGGTAAGATCTTTTCTCTAATTTCTTCAATTCTTTTGAAGTGGTATGATTAAGTTGCTTATGGTATGATTGTAAGTATTTATTTTGCTTGATAGATGAGAAGTTGGGTTGGTGTGGGTGATGGAAGAGTAAGATTGGTGTTTAGTGAAATTGTTTCTGTTTTAGGATTAGTAAAGGCTGTGACTTGTATGATTTTTAATTAATTTTAGAAAAATGTTCTTGATATGAATTTTTGATATATTGTGCCTCTATGAGTCTAGAATGACTGAAAAATATGTTGATTCGATTTTGGAATGGTTATGAGTTTAGAAAGATTATTTTCATTAGACCTGTTCCAGCAGGTACCTTAACTGGGACAGCTATATTTCGTGATTTTTAATAAAATGTAGAAAAATCATATTCAATTGAATTTTGGATATGTTGTTGCTTAGTGAGTCTAGTATTTGAGAAAAATAATTTGGAACCACGTTGATTGAATTTGATTTATGGAATTCACAAAGTTCAGAACTGCTTCCAGGATGCAGGGCAATTGGGGCAGTCTGGTTAGGTGAACTATTTGACCAAGATTTTGTGTTCAGTTTGATCTGAAATTTTAAAGGGATGATTTTAAGATACAAAACTAAATTCTGTAAAAATTTTAGAATTTTTAGTCAAGTAGATTATTTTATACAATTTTTCAAAATAAGGATAAAATGGAGTTTAAAACCAGAATGTACTATTTATGGTTAGGGTTTTAATTCTTTGTTCTTCTTGCATTGCTTTGGTTCTCCAAAGGTAGTTTGGTCCTTAAACCTAACCCTAAACACTTTAAACACACTTGAATCAATGAATGTTATAGTCAATTGTTCTTTGCCCTAATTGCATTGTTGAGATTGAACAATGTTATGTTGTGCATTGTGAATGGTAATGTGTTTCATGAGTAATGTGGAATGAAATGTTGATATTTATGAATGATGCTATGTGAGATATAATGTGATCATGGATGAGATATATATATATATACTTGAATAATGAGATGTTATATTGTGAAATGAAATGTGAAGCCATTGTTATTGGCTAAGATGATGTAATTGAAAGAAAGAAGGCATGTTTGCCTAAATGTGATGAGAATTGAGAATGGAAATGAATTGTTTGTTTAATATGTTATTCAGTTTCAGAGTTCTGGATTTGGGTGGCATGCCTAAGAAATGATGAAAGGTAACAGTCTTGCCGGGTTGAGGACCTCCTCATAGGTGTTGAGTTGATGGTCCAAGAGACTGGGTCTGTTACACTATGAGATATATGATTTGTAACAGTCTTGCCGGGTTGAGGATCTCCTCATATGTGTTGAGTTGATGATCCAAGAGACTGGGTCTGTTACACTATCCATGGATAGAGATACATGTATATACATTGCCTATGGGCGTGATTATTGTGACTATGAACCCAAGGCAGTAACTCTGAACTCTGAATATCGTATTAAATACTTGTTGGGCCCATAGGTGTCAAGGTTATATGAATGTCCTAAATAATGTTATGAGTTTAATGAAATGAGATGTTGGTTATGGAGTATGATTGATTAATGTTGAATGTGAAAAGATGTTGAAATGTGGTATGCTCATATGACTATGATTTGTGAAATGCATAATTGTGTGGTTAACTTTATATTTATGATGTTGATCTTATCAATAACATATGTGGCATTGCATTTCATTAAGGCATACCGTTAGCATGTTTTATCTTACTAAGCCGTTGGCTTAGCGCGATAGTGTTTAATCGCGCAGGTAGTAGAGTGGATAGAGTTGAACCCGAGAGTTCATCAAGACCTAGTGAGAGTAGACCTTGAAGAATCCATTTTGGGAGCTTAAAGATCAGAGCAGACTTGCCAATCATGTATAAATTTTATGTGTTGTAAAACTTGAGTTTTGATGTATATGAATTTGTAAATATGTAAATATTTTATAACTTCCGCTGTGTAATATTTAAATATGGGGGTTGTCACAAAACCTTTATTTTATGTTGTACTAGAAGTGTAAATTCTTTTTGCAGGTTGTAGTTGAGGTTACAAGGGGGATTTATTGGGAGTGTACTGAGAATGATTTTGTTTGCATTGGGTTGTGTAAAATGTTTTTAAAAAATAAGAAAAAAACCGGTTTTGTCGACACTTGGGACTCAATTTTTAGGCGAAACTATGGCAAAATTTTTGAAAAAAAAAATCGGAACTAAAATTTGACTAAGTAAAATTGGTAGCAACATTAGGTTAGTGTGGTGCCTCTACTCAGCTTACATATGTAGGTCGGGAAGGGGTGTTACATTACTATTTAAATATACATTTTTAAGTATGTGGGATACTAGGTTTAAAGTGTGAAAATTTATTTATTTTACCCAATTGTAACATTTTTATACCGTATATGCATATTTGTTTATATACTAGGTGTATATATTATACATATATAAGGTATAAGAGTGTTATATTTATTTTGGTATTAGAGTCTAGGTTGAGGTTCTCGACCTAGGTGGATATTTTTAGAGAAGAAAAATGGGAATTTTAAATATAGTTTTAAATGGTGATACATGCATTGACACTAGCATTTTATTTGATCCCTGATGTGGCAATGTCCGTTCGATATAACTGATATAAATTGAGATGGCGTCTGGGTTGCATAAAATTAGAGCGGTGCAGTGGAAGCGTCATTTTGGAGATTATGGATTAAGAATTTTTGGAAATTTTATTTGAAATTAAGATTTATAGCTTATTCAATTGATGAATAAGTGAAATTAAGAAAAAATAATTTAGGAATGATTTAAGATCTAAAATAAAAAGTTTGGGAAATGTGTATGATAGTTACAGAAAATTCTATATGTGTGCTGCAAAGTGATATTGTTCGAATTTTTAGATAAATCTAGGAATGTTGGATGAGTTTAAAAATTTCATGGAAAGTTTTTCTATATATTATAATACAATTTATAAAATTTCATAATTTTTAAAGATGGACCACTAATTAAGAAAAATAGAAAAACACAGATTGTTGGAGCAGTTCCAGCAACTCAGAATATGTAGAAATTGAGAAACATATTTAGAAACTATGGTAAACAAACCCAGAAAAATCTGAAAATTTATACATAATATTATATGTATTCCTAGAACATATGGTTGAAATTGCATGAATTTTTATTAAGGTTTGTTACCTAAAACAAATGGATAACCAGGTGCTACCAGAGGAATTAATAAAGAGATAGATTCTGTGTTTGGAAGACTTAATTTTTAAATATAGTAAATCAGTTTGGAAAAAACTAAAATTTTACATATAAGCTCCTATATGTGTCGAGTGCACATGGTTAAAAGTTTACTAGATTTTATAAAGAATTGGCGAGAAATATAAAAATTGAAAAGTGACATTGATATAAATATATCATTGACCAACTCAACTTGTTGACTTGTATATGTTATATATATCTTCATATATACAACATATACACACTTCCCTTTTCCTTTCTTTCCACTTAATCATATAAATACTCTAATCATTTAATTTCATTTCAACAATTAGCATTTCCAAAATTTTAGGGTATCATTTGGGATATTACAGTATATGTCTTATATGTTTAATTTAAATTTCATATATATTTCAAGTATATATAATATATATTATATCTATAATACATATTCGTCTCATATTTTCTCTCAAACCATCCTACCTATTTACTCTCCCATATTTACTATTCTATTATACTCCCAAAATCAGGATATTACATTAATTGCTATAATTTAGAGATTTGAGAAGATCTAATTTCCTAATTTAGGTATAGAAAAAGCACATATAAACTTGTGCGTATAAAGAATTTTGTAGGAAGAAGGAATTCAAAATTCATATTTGTATTTGTCTTATTTTGCTTAATATTTTATATGTTATCAAAGCTTTTATGGCCTCGCTGTTCAATGATCCAATGTCCAAGATGATAAAGGCCCATTGAAAAAAAGGAAAAAAATCAATGAAGTACACTATAGAGCCTTAACTTTGGTCCTAAAACTAGTTTGATCTCGATTAATAGAGGTCTATTCAAGTTCGGTCCATTCTTAATTGCTTAAACCTAGTTTAAAACTTTTAATTAGATTGGTCTAGTTTTATAAGACCTAAAATAAGCCAGTTGAACCTTTAAAGCCCTAAAATGGTTCGATCCAAAATTTGATTCGTTTTGGTTCAAATTAATTGGATATGGCCATGCAGTGTCGAATTAGACTTGCCCAGTTCGATATGGATGCTGCATTTCATATGGACAATGTCTATATCGAATTAGACGCATCCAATTCGATATGGATGGCTCCATATCAAATTGGATGCCATCCATCCATATATATGGTGGTATCCATATCGAATTGGACTCATCCAATTCTATATGGACATCATCCATATCTAATTACATGTAATCCAATTCGATATAGTTGGTCTATATCAAATTAAACACAAGTTATTATTATATAGATGGGTTCCTTGTCAAAATAAATTGATTTTAATTCGACATGGTTCCTATTTTGGACTTAATATTGAGCCATGGTCCCTGTTTTGGACTTAATATCGAGTTGTGCTTAATTTGAAAATTCGGATTAAGCTCTAATGAAGCTCAGTCTTTAATGATTTTAACCTAATTGACTACTATAAAAATGGAGCTTAAACAATTAAGATGGGAAGCCACAATTATTAGAAGGCAGTGACAATTATCAAAGGAAAGACAAAAGGTAAGTAGCAATTAACACGACACATAGAATACTATCAACATACAACAATCAATACACTATTGGAAGGCAGCAGCTACTGTCTTCATCTCACTCAACCAAGACTCAAAATTGGTGCAAGGCAGAAGGGTCGGATCAATGTAAAATATTTGTGGAGACAATAAATGGAGGTTTGAATTTATTATTTGACATGCTTTAAATTTACAGTAGCTATTTATTTATTAACATTGTTTTTAAAATCATAGTAGTATTAGTTTTCATGCATCAATGAGCAGTAGATTGATTTTAGCTTACAATTTATGTTAATCCTTTAAACAATTATTATTTTGCTTAATAACTTGTTAGGACATCCAGTAGCAATCTACAAAAACATTTCCTGTGCAATATTTACCTAAATCAATATACAGTGACCCTAAGTTTGTTAATACAATCACAGTAAGCAAATTTAAACTAAAACCCTAATTATAAAATCATATTTTCCAAAATATAAAACCCTACTTTCCATTCTAAAAAAAAACCCTAGTTTTTATTTAAAAATCTAAAATCTTGTTCCTTAAAAAGTATAAAACCATAATTTTGCCCTAAAACCCTAATGTTCCATCCCAAAACCCTAAAAAACCCTAATTTTATATATTTGATGCTTTATTTAAGATTAAAACCTAGATTTGATTATTTTATGTCTATGACAAATGATTTATTCATGTTTTATTTATTATGGATGATTTGTGCTATTTTTACTTATGGTGAATGTTTGAATGACTTAGCTTTATTTGGTTAATTATTTAAAGATGTAAGAGGCATGTTTTCACTTCACGAGTACCTCATTTATTAAGTTCAATGTAATTTTATTTATTTTAAGTTTTTGAATTAATATAAAGGGCATTTTTCCATCAAATAGTGGGTGTCCAATTTTGGATAGTTTTAGACATTGGACATTATTGTAAGGGCATGTTTCCATCTTGTATGGGTACTCATTTTGTATTTGTTTTAACCTTCTTTGATTTTAATACAATGAATGTTTATTTACCTTAATTTTCATGTAGTATGGATGATATTTTACTAAGTTAAGAATTTAATAATATTTAGACTAGAAAAGGAGGCCAATTCTAATGAATTGGGTGCTATAGGAGTGATGAGTCATTCTCACCTTCCCCGAGCATACCCAACTTTCCAAACCCAATAGGAGGTTGGGGATATTTTAGGAATCGAGTCATCCAGCCCTTTCTTTTCCTGGACCATCTAGGTAGTGACTCCATTATCTCTGGGTTCAGGCCCGTGTTCTCTAAGGCGTGAGCCTAACAGTGCCGAAGTTGCAAAAATCATTCCACATGGGAGTGGAGGCAAAAATCTCTGCTCACAGTGGAGACTCCACTAGGGATAAGAGAGGTTAATTTCATTGGTCTTTATATTATTTATTCCTTCTTATTATGATATTATCTATTGCATCATTTAGATTGCATTGTGTGCATGAGTTATGACACCTTTGTAACCCATGTTATGTTATATAAGGGATACCATACTTTCACTCAAGGTATGGAGATCGAGCATGGCATATGCACTCATAGCCTCATACCTTTTGGAATATGCTTGTTGTGGGAGCCTAAAAGAATGGTGAGGATTACCGAGAAAAAATTGCCGATAGAATACCGAGAGAAAAGAAAAGAAAATTAATTAAAAAATACACTGACATATTATCGACTACTTTCTGACAAAAAACTTTATCGACAAATAATTTATCGGTAATAAAGGCGCTAATAAATGGCGAGAGGAATTCCGTCATAATTTATTGACAAAAAATAAAGAGTCGGTAATATTTAATGGGAATTAATGGAGAAAACGTTCAGTGATATATTTACCAGCAGAATAAATTTTTTTGTTAGCATTATCCATAGAAAAGAATTACCTGTTGATATTACCGACATAAAATTATATCTATGGGTAAATTATATACGTGGATTTTATTTTGAGTATTTATTTTACTGACAAAATATCTATTTGTCAATATTACCAATAGAATAAAACTATCGATCGGTATTATAGACGAAAAAGTGTATCTATTGGTATTATCGACATATATAGATATTTTGTCGGTATATTATAATGTGTATTTTTTTTGGTATTTATCTTTTATCGATAGAAAATTATTATCGGTCGATATTATTGATGAAAAAGTCTATCTTTTATTAATCGATCGGTAAAATATAAATGTATATTTTATTTTAAGGGATTTATATTTTATCAATAGAACTATTCCATTGGTCGCTATTACCGACAGAACATGTTATCTATCGATAATACCGATGGAAATGATATTCTGTTGGTACATTATAACATGTATTTTTTTGTTATTTATCTTTTACCAACAAATAAATATATTTAGCCGGTAAATTATAAATGTGTATTTTATTTTTGAGGTATTTTGTTGCGCTCTAATTAACACTACTACAAAGCGACACTTGCAAGTATACGAGGTAATTGTAGCAACGGTGATCACCCTAAAGTTGTCTCACAAGAAAGGAATTATTTTGTAATAGTTTGTATTGATTGACTTTTGTATTTCTCATTTGGCTCCTAGTAGGGCATGGGGATGCATGTTTTGTCTATGCTTTCTTGGACAATTCATGCTTGTTTCTCCTGATGGGGACATTGATCCATGAATATTGGATATCGTGGACTAAATGGAAGGATTCTTATCACCGATACCTGTGATCTTGGCTGAGACCTAGTTGGACTGGATCAATTCAAATTAGAATCTTTGAGGAGATTAACCAAAAGTCCCTTGCTGCTATAGGTAGTTACCTAAACCGCTATTTTGAGTTTTCAATTTAGGCATTTTTCTTTTTATTTTTATTGCTCTAATTTTTGCCTAGTCCGCCCTTGTAGGTTTTCGGAACTAGCAAGCTGTCCTAACTTTTGTCTAAGTCACCCTTGTGGGTTTTCAACTTAGAGGGCCCTTTTATTTTATTATTGGTTTTAATTTTTTCTTAGACCGCCCTTGCTAGTTTTCGAAACTAGCGAACCGCCCTAACTTTTGCTTAGGCCGCCCTTGTGGGGTTTCAACCTAACAAGCATCATCATTTTTCTTTCTTCTTTTTTTTTTTAAATTTATTTTATTGGGATTAAAGATTTGGCTTAAAGAGGGCCTCTGCTTGCTTGAAATTCCATCCATGGATTTTACCAGCTATCTGCCGTGACATCACTCTGCTAGGAAACTGTCCCATCCTGCTTCTTCATATGCCGAATGGATTGATTGGATCCGCACACGCACTGTAGTCGACATCGGTTGGTTAGTACCTTGGTGGAAGATTTCTCGTATCACCATTCGGACGTATTTGATGTATGTTCCTCTTGCTTCTCTTCGTCAAGGTACTTGCTATGATCCTCATCGGCTTGATCATCAGTGTGGAGCTGAGCCTCGAGGTTCTGAGTTTACTCCTGACTTGGACATGCCTAATTTGACTGAAGCCTTCTTAGATCGGTTAAAGTAAAACTGGCCTGCACGTCACACTTATAGTCTACCATAGATTTTATATTTTCTTAATTCTTTAGAAAGAACAATGTTAAGATGAAAAATAATAAAAGATGTTTCTTTTCCTTTTACAATTTGTCATCACCTTTTGATATTTTGTTATTTATTTTACCATATTTGGTTAAATACTTGAAACAGCGCCCATAGGACAATTTTAATATTAACTCTATTGCATTAAATTGGGGAACAATCAAACATAAAGCCAGCATACACAAGATCACTCCTGTTGCCAATTAGCCCTTTTAGGTTTTCTAATTGACAATTTTCTCTCGTTTAGCCCTAATTGTTGCCTAATCTGCCCTTTTAGTTTTTCAGAACTAGCGGACTGCTCTAACTTTTGCCTAGGCTACCCTTTATGGGTTTTCAACCTAGCAAGCTCTTTCTTATTTTTTTATTTACATATAAAACCTCTTCAACCTGTCCATGTTCACCAGCTCACTAAACTCATTCCTGTTTTTGATATTTTTACTGCACCCTGGCTCATGAGTTGTTTCACAATATATGGTCCTTCCCAACTAGGCCTAAAATTTCCTCTTGTATCAGAGACATTAGGTTTACACTGCTTCAAGAATAAGTCATTGATTTTGAACTTTCTGACCTTAACCCTTTGATTCTAGGCTCGAGCTATCTTCCTTTGATACAGCTGATGATGATACAGTGCTTTTAACCTCCTCTCTTCTAATAAGGCTAATTGTGTGTATCTGCTTACTACCCACTTCATCTCAGGCAGTTCGGCTTCCAGTACCACTCTTGATGACTTGATCTCTATTTCAATTGGTAACACTGCTTCCATCCTATAAACCAAGGAAAATGATGTCATTCCAGTAGGCATTCATGCACTTGTTCTGTATCCCCATAAAGCAAAAGGAAGCATTTTTTACCAATCCCTGTATGTCTTAGTCATCTTGGATAGGATCTACTTAATTGTTTTGTATGTCGCTTCTACTGCACCATTAGCCTTTGGTCTATAAGGGGAGGATCGATGATGATGAATTTGGTACTTCAAGAATAAGTCTCTAATTACTCCTTGAAATTGTATCCCATTATCTGATATCACACTGTGCGGGCCCCACATATGCGGATGAGATTCTTTTCAATAAATCTAGCCATTTGCCTTGCCCCCATCTTGTTGAAAGATTCAGCTTCAACCCATTTTGAAAAAGCATCCACTGCTACTATGATAAAGCGGTTTCTGTTTGAAACCTTCGGATGTATTTCTCCTATAATGTCAATTCCCCATGTTGCAAAGGGCCAGGGTGAAGACATAGAAGGCAATTCTTCAGGAGGCATGTGATTCAAATTACCATGCATATGATATAACACCTTTATACCCTACATACGTACAACACATATTTTCAGCATATGTGAAATACACATATACGGTACAAAAATGTCACAGACCGATTTAATAAAACTTTTTCACATTTCCAATTTAAAATTTCAAATTCTAAATATATAAAAATTAAATAGAATACAAATATTCTTTACTTGTTATAAGAACCCAAAATAAATAATATATATATAAATCTTTGGGAAACAATTCGCCAGAGTTTTGTCTGTATTTTGGATATCCCAAAATTTATTAAAACACAACCTGCAAAAAGAAAACACTCCCAAATAATTTCCAACCACCATCTCAACCATAATTCTCAATTTCACCAAGTTTCTCAAACATTTATACATATAGATATGTATAATTTAAAACACACTTACTTTCCCATTTCAAATACATTAACCCAAACATTCTTTATAATATATAATACGTAAAATCCAAAACATAATATATTATGCATAAAACTCAAAAATGTACAATAACATAAAAATATATATATGTTACTGGCAGTGTTTTTGATCTCGATAGCAACTCAACAAGCTCAACTACAAATCTAGACCCAACCTGGTCTAGAAGAACTCTCTGGCTCAGCTGGGTCTACCCAGTCACCTGCGCGATGGAAACAATCATGCTAAGCCGAAACCTAGTGGTACAAACTTTGATAATAACAATGTAATTCAATGCACTACCAAATGCACAATGCATATAGAAGTCACATCAATCCACTTTCTTATATTTTTCAAATATTTTATAAGCACAACTCATAACATTATGTTGCTCAATTGTATCATAATTCATAATTCACATTAAAACAAAGACAAGCATGGGCCCAAAAAGATCTAATATGCTATTCGAATTTCAGAGTTACAGCTTTGGTCCATAATGACACCATGTGTCTAGCCCCGTAGGCAATATATATATCCATGGATAATGTAACAACCCTAGTCTCTTGGACCTCAACACGGCTAGACCTTTGGCCCCAGTATCTTGGTCCTCAACCCGACTAGACTGCTACAGTTTTTGAGGCTTATGATCCAGTCTTTTCACTCCAAAAACATCATATTTATTAGCTGGCCTGGCTTACGACCCAGTCTTTTCACCATTCCAGCGTATAGCCCGTAGGCAATCATAGGCATGCCGCCAAACACAGAACTTTAAAAATTGAATAACATACTAGGCACAAAATTTATTCATATTTCTCATTATTAATCTCTTTCTCATTTTCACATATTCAATCTAGGCACATTGCCTTATTTTCACATTTTTTTCTCACTTTTCTCATTTTTCACATTTTTCTCATTTTTCTCACTTTTCTCACTTTTCTCATTTTTATCAATATCAATTCATTTCATTATTACACATATCTCATTTTTGCATTTAAAACACATTACCCAATTACTTTGGGTATTTTCACATAATATGCATATTTCACATGTTAAATTAGCCATTATCAATGGCTTTTCACAATGCATTTAACACATATATGACATTACAAATGTCATAGCACATTATTCATACACAATCAATGAACCAAGTAGCTTAACACATTTTCCAACCAAAATGTGTTAAGTCCAAATATTATGCAAATATAAACATTATATTCAAAGTTTGTACATACCTTCACTAGCAACCCAAAGCAAGCTAAAAACAACCTTCAATCCAATCTTTCTAACTTGCCCTTCACCACTTGGATGAAGCAAATCAACCTCACTCAATGCCTAAACCAAATGTGATAGCAAATAATCATTTAGTATCACATTTAATGGCATTTCCAACAATAAATCATAATTACACATCATTCCTACAAATTTCCAAAAATTTAGCCTTTCCTTACTTCAACATTGGAATTCCATTCTACTATAATTAAATTAGTGTTTTAAGTTTATTTATATTATTAAAAACATATTTTAATACATTTAAATCATTTACATTATAAAAATACACTCTTATACATAAAATCTCAAAAATGGCATAACCTTCCCCCATTGAAGGTTTTCCATTCCAACACAATCCATTACTCATTCTAAGCTTATTTTTCATCACTTTTAACACTAAATAACATGCTTAAACAAATAAAATCACACAATTCAACAACTTTGGAAAATCACTTTTCCAAAACCCTAAATCTCCACTTCCATTCTCAAACTCCAACCCAACACCACCAAATCCAATATTTGACTTTAAAATACTTGTTTATGAATCAAAACAACTCATTTGGAAACAATTTTCACAATTAAAATTCATGTTTTCAAAACCCCAACAATCCATAACCCTAAATTCTCTCTCTTCACCATTCTTTAACCAAACTCCATCATCTCTTCAATCTAACCTTAGAATCATTGTTAACGACCCAAAATAACATCATACACACCAATTCCAACAATTATAACATACTACATCAAAATCTCAAAACTCACATAATCTCATCTTCCATGGAATTCAAAGAAAAGAGATGGAAACTTACTAATTTTGGTGGAAATCACCAAAAATCCAATTGAAACTTGTTAATTCCTTCAATTTATGGAGTATGGAAGAAGCAAAATCCTTGGTCTTCAAGCTCCCATGGAAGCCACGTCCTTGAAGAAGAAGAAGAAGAAGAAGATGAAGTCTTTTAATATTCTTTTCCTTTCATCTTTTTTTAACCACACATATATATATATATATTAAAATAATTTAATATTTAATATTTAATTATTTTTTAATAAATTAAAAGTCCTAATTTTCCTCTTCCATTCAAAATTAATTTGTTTTTGAATTATTTTATTAATTTTGAATTTATAAGTTTAATTACCAAAATACCCTTTACTTTTAAAAAGTGTTGACTTTTATATGTTATGTATATTTTGCATATATATCATATATATATTCCACTTTTTCATTTAAAATCCCTTCATTTTTCATTTAAAACCATTAATTTAATTTATCCTTTTAAATTATAATTTATTTTTATCAAATTTTCCAAAAATTAGAAATTTTTAAAAATTTTAGAATGTTACAATTCTCTTCCCCTAAAACAAATTTCGTCCTCAAAATTACTTGTCCTCAAGTCTGGAACAAATGGGGAAACTGACTCTGCATCACCTGCTCACTTTCCCATGTCGCCTCCTTAGTAGCATGATTCCTTCAAAGGACTTCACAAGTGGCACCTTCTTATTCCTCAATTCTTTAACCTCTCGTGCCAAAATCGCCACTGGTTCTTCCTCGTAAGTCAAATCTGGACTCACCTCAATGGACTCCACTGACAAGATATGAGATGGGTTAGACCTGTATCTCCGAAGCATCAATACATGGAAAACATTATGTGTTAGATCCAACTCAGGCGGCAAAGCTAGTCTATAAGCCACTAGACCAACTCTCTCCAACACCTCATATGGTCCTATGAAACGAGGACTCAATTTTCCTTTGCGGCCAAATCTCAAAATCTTCTTCCTTGGAGACACCTTCAGAAACACTTTATCTCCTACACTGAACTCCATGTCTCTTCTCTTTAAATCTGAATAGGATTTCTATCGGTCTGAAGTTACTTTCAAATGACCCCAAATCACCTTCACTTTCTCCTCTGTTTCCTTAATCAAATCGGGACCAACCAGTTTACCTTCTCCAACTTCATCCCAAGACAAAGGTATCCTACATCTCTTGCCATATAAAGCCTCAGAAGGAGTCATCCCAATACTCGATTGATGACTGTTGTTATAAGTAAACTCAATTAATGGCAAAAATCTATCCCAATTCCCAGTAAAATGAATGATACAGCTCCTCAACATATCCTCCAGAATCTGTATCACTCTCTCTAACTGTCCATCTATCTGAGGATGGAAAGCAGTACTAAAATGCAATTGAGAACCCAAAGCATTATGCAAACTCTTCCAAAACCTCGAAGTAAACCGGGGATCTCGATCTGACACCCAAGAAACTGGGACTCCATGCAACCTGACTATCTCGTTGATATACAGCTCAGCCAACCTCTCAAGAGAAAAATCCATTCGAACTGGAAGAAAATGAGTTGTCTTCATCATTCGATCAACTATCACCCAGATTGCATCATGCTTCTTCTGGGTCAAATATAGTCCAGTCACAAAATCCATTGTCACTCGCTCCTATTTCTACTCTGGCACTGATAAAGGTTGGAGCAACCCTGAAGGGACTTGATGCTCAGCCTTCACTTTTTGGCAAGTGAGACATCTGGATACAAACTCTGCTATGTCCCTCTTCATACCTGACCACCAATAATGTCGCTTCAAGTCTTCATACATCTTGGTACTCCCAGGGTGCATAGCAAAAAGTGACTGATGCGCTTCTTCTAATATCATTCTTTTCAATTCTGCATCATCAGGAATACACAATCTATCTCTGTACCATAGACTGCCATCATCCCTCACATAAAAGTCCCGACTCTCCCCCTTCTGACAAACCAACACAATTTTCTGAGTTCTCTCATCTCCCAACTGAGCCTCCCTAATATGATCCAACAAAACTGGCCTCAACTGCAACTGAGCCATCAAAGCACCATCATCAGAAGATTCAAATCTAGCATGCAATGCTCTCAACTCAATAAGCAATGAGAGTGAATAAGCAGCCAAAACTGCCAAAGATTTTCGACTCAAGGCATTAGTAACAACATTTGCCTTACTAGGATGATAATCAATCAAATAGTTATAGTCTTTAATAAACTCTAACCACCGTTTATGTCGAAGATTCAGTTCTCTCTGAACACCCAGGTATTTCAAACTCTTGTGATATGTATAAATGAAACACTTCTCCCCATAAAGATAATGTCACCAAATCTTCAAAGCAAAAACTATGGCTGCCAACTCCAAATCATGCGTCAAATAATTCAGCTCATGTGGTTTCAACTGTCGAAAGGCATAAGCAATGACTCTACCTTCCTGCATTAGAACACAACCTAAACCATTGTGTGAAGCATCACTGTATATCACATATGGTTTACCTTCTACAGGCAGGGTAAGGACAGGAGCCTGAGTCAACATCTCTCTTAGCTGCTCAAAACTCACCTGACACCGATCAGTCCACACAAATTTAACTCCTTTCCAGAAGTAATCTGGTGAGTGGTGTAGCTATTATAGAAAAATCCTTCACAAATCGACGATAATAGCATGTCAATCCTAGAAAACTTCTAACCTCTATCACAGTCTTCGGTGAACTCCAATTCAAGACAGCCTCAACTTTACTCGCATCAACTCTAATACCCTCTGCTGAAACCACATGACCAAGAAAAGCTGCCTAATCGAGCCAGAACTCACACTTAGATAGCTTAGCATACAACTGCTACCCTTTCAGAGTCTGCAATACGATCCGCAAATGTCTATCATGATCCTCCTCATTACGCGAATACACCAAGATGTCATCAATGAAGACCACCACAAACTGATCTAAAAATGGTCTAAATAC
The DNA here is from genome assembly GCA_947685225.1 of Garcia nutans. Classification (NCBI taxonomy): domain Eukaryota; kingdom Viridiplantae; phylum Streptophyta; class Magnoliopsida; order Malpighiales; family Euphorbiaceae; genus Garcia; species Garcia nutans. The sequence continues at coordinate 3,198,999 of CANTUV010000003.1, read as the reverse complement.
CTTGTTCATCAAATCCATAAAAGCTGCTGGTGCATTCATCAATCCAAAGGGCATCACCAGAAACTCATAATGCCCATACCTCACACGAAAAGCTATCTTGGGTACATCCACATCTCTGACTCTCAATTGATGGTACCCTAATCTCAGATCAATCATAGAGAATATTGCTGGTCCCTTCAACTGATCAAAGAGATCATCTATCTGAGGCAAAGGATACTTCTTCTTGATGGTCACCTTATTCAACTGCCTACAATCAATACACAATCTCATGGTGCCATCCTTCTTCTTCACAAACAACACAGGCGCTCCCCACGGGGACACACTAGGGCGAACAAACCCTTTATCCAAATAACTCCTGTAATTGCACCTTCAACTCTCTCAACTAAGCAGGTGCCATCCGATAAGGGGTAATAGAGATAGGAGTGGTACCAGGCAATAAATCGATACCAAACTCCACTTCTCTCTCAGGAGGTACCCCTGGCAACTCATTAGGGAAAACATCTGGAAACTCGGCAACTGTGGGTCTATTTTCAAGCAGGGATCCCACTACTCTAGTATCTACAACATGAGCAAGATAAGCCTCACATCCCTTCCGAATCATCCTCCCAACTGAAACAAACATAGATGAAAGATACCTTTGCTCACCAGATACCATCACATCCCTACCATCACGTGTTCTCAAAGTAACAGATTTCTTCTGATAGTCTACCATAGCTCCATGCTTGGATAACCAATCCATGCCCAAAATTAGATCATATTCCCTAAAAGGCATCTCAATCAGGTCACCGAGAAACTCCTCATTCTGAACAACAACTGGACTATCTCGGTGCACCCTGCTCACCACAACACTATGCCCTAAAGAATTTGTCAACAAGACATCAAATCCTAGGAACTCAGAATGCAATTCAGTCACAGGCAAGATGGATGCACTTATGTATGAATACGTAGATCCAGGATGTAATAGAGCAAGGACTAAAATACCAAATAAAGAAAATGTACCCGCAATGACGGCTGAAGCATCCGACTGCCTCTGTATCACATAAACCCACTGAGATGGCCCAGCCTCATCTGGCCTACTGCCTCCGGATGTAGAGCCTCCTCTCTGACTAAACCCAGGTAGACCACCTCTACTAAAACCTCTGCCACCATGACCCCCTCTGACACTAGGTCGAGAAGCTACAGTATTTGCTTGCCGTTGTAACCTCTGGTGGCTCGGGACAATCTCTAATAAAATGGTCTGACAACCCACATCTAAAACACACTCTCAAAGCACCTCTCCACCAATAGACACCCCCGTGTACTCTACCACAATGAACGCAAGTAGGTGGAGTAGGTCTCTGAGCCACTGGGGTCGGAGCACTAGCCACTGAAACTGCATGTCTTTGTCTCGGTCTCTGCTGCTGTACTGACCTGCCAAACTGCCCCTGACTCCTACTAAACCTTTGAAAATGTCCCCCTCGGTCTCCTAACTTTGGTCTCCTTAACCCTGGCAGCTGCTGCAAGACTCTGTACCCTCTTAACACTCCTTGCAGCTGCAACTAAATGGGAGAAATCCTGATACCGAGAGCCTACAATGATGCACATAATAGAGGGTCTCAGTCCCTCCTTAAACCTCCTACACCTATCAAACTAGTCAGAAATAATCCCACCAGCATAGTGACTCAACATGATAAACTCGATCTCATACTCTGTCACTGTCCTGGTATCCTGTATCAGACTCAGGAACTCCATCTTCTTTGCATCTTTATACTCTCTCGGAGTATACTTCTGCTCAAATTCCCGCAGAAAATCATCATAGGTCAGGACTGATGGATCATCCAGAGCGTGTGGAACCGTCTTCCACCAATCATATGCATCTCTCTGTAGAAGAGATCTGGCATAATCAAACTTCTCTTTTGGACTAGCCTGTAACTAAATAAATATCCTCTAAACCCGGTCTAGCCACTGCTCTGCTATAGCAGGATCTGTAGTACCAACAAAATCCTCAGCCCCATACTTTCTCAGTTTATCATATTTGAAGCTTTAACAGATTTGATTAATTTTTTATGAGAGAAGAAGAAGATTGAACGGGTTGATTTTAGTTTTGGTGAAGAAAAATGGAGAATTAATGGGATTTTGGAAGCTTTGAGAAAATAAAAATGGAGGTTTTGGAGAGAAAGAGTCGAGAGAAAGAGAAAGGAAAAAGGAAAACTAGGGATTTGAATGAAAGAAAAGGGCAAAAACTGTGTTTTTAAACTTGGGAATTGAGGTGAAACGGTCAAGCTTGGTTTAGCTTGGCCGTGTTTGATTGGTTTGGAGGGACACGGCCAGTGACTTGGCCGTGTCCCATGACCGTGTTTGATACTGTAAACAGAAGATTGCAAGACAAAGAAAGGGTCATGGGTATAAGCTTGGTCGTGTCTATGTGACACGACCAAGGACACGGCCAAGCTTGTTGGCCTTGTTAGGGACTGTGTATTTTTGGGTTTGCTTGGCACGGCCAGTGGCTTGACCGTGTCAAGTGGCAGTGTCCTTCACTGCCATTTTGGCTCTCTTTTTTTTTATTTTTGTGTCTCCAAATCTAAAAGAAATGCAATCCTCTTCCTTGATTAACCCTGAAACACATTAAAAAAAAATAAAAACCGATCAAAGCACCCATTCCATTTATTTAAACCAAACATAAAATAAAAATTGCTAAATATAAAATTGTAACTATGAAAAGAAATGCAAACTGATGGGTTGCCTCCCATTTAGCGCTTCTGTAATGTCATGTAGCTGGACATTACTGCAAGACTTAAGGATCGTAGATCAAAGTACTATCAATGATCCTTACTTCATGGAACCCTTCATTATATGGTTTAACTCTCTGTCCATTTACTTTAAAAGTTTCATTCGTTTGAGAGTTAAGCAATTCTATAGCACCAGAAGGATATACCTGAATTATCTCGAAAGGACCACTCCATCGAGACTTGAGTTTTCTTGGAAACAGACGGAGATGAGAATTAAAAAGCAGAACTTTCAAACCTGGGCTCAATGTCTTTCCCACTAAAATTCTGTCATGAAGTGCTTTAGAGCAGTCCTTATAAATCCTAGAACTCTCATATGCCTCATTCCTTAGTTCATCTAACTTTGAAATTTACAGAAAATGTTCTCTCTTTGCCTTGTCCAAATCTAAATTCAGAGTCTTAATTGCCCAATATGCCTTGTGCTCCAACTCAACTGGTAAATGACAAGCCTTACCGAAAACCAATCGGTATGGACTCATACCCAAAGGAGTCTTGAAAGCAGTTTGATATGCCCATAATGCATCATGCAATCTACTTGCCCAATCCTTCCTTGATAAGTTGACTATTTTTTCTAGAATTCCATTGATTTGCTTGTTGGATGTCTCTACTTGTCCTGAAGTCTGTGGATGGTATGGGGTTGCCACCTTGTGTTTCACACTATATTTGTGCATTAATTTCTCAAAAATTTTGTTGCAGAAATGACTTCCCCCATCACTGACTATCACTCTTGGCGTGCCAAATCTGCTAAGAATATATTCCTTCACAAATTTAACAACCACATTAGCATCATTAGTACAGGTGGGGATTGCCTCCACCCATTTTGAAACATAATCAACAACAACTAAAATGTACTCATAACCAAAAGACTTGGGAAAAGGACCAATGAAGTCTATTCCCCACACATCAACCAGTTCAACAACAATATAAGATTAAAGGGGGCATTTCATTCCTCCTTCCAATGTTACCTACTCTTTGACAGCGGTCACAATGCTTATAATATTCTTGAGCATCTTTGAATAGAGTAGGCCAGTAAAATCCACTTTGTTGTACCTTTTTTGCAGTCTTTCTCCCTCCAAAATGACCACCACAGTGAAGGTCATGACAAAATTGAAGAACACTCAGTTGTTCTTCCTCAGATACACACCTGCGAACTATCTCATCTTTTGCATATTCGGAATAGGTAAGGTTCATCCCAAAAATAAAATTTACTCATGTGCAAAAACCTTTTCTTTTCCTGAAATGACATGTCAGAACACAAAATACCACAAGCAAGATAGTTAGCAATATCTGCAAACCAAGGTGAATTCATCACCGCAAACAACTGCTCATCAGGAAATGCTTCTAGATTTTTATGAATGCTATCAGATGCAAGATTTTCACCAAAGAAAGGTAATCTAGATAAATGATCAGCTACAACATTTTCACTTCCCTTAGAATCTTTCATTTGAAAATCAAATTCTTGCAATAATAACACCCATCTAATTAAACAAGGTTTAGCATGTTGTTTTGTCAAAAGATATTTTAGAGCTGCATGATCTGAATGCACAATAATTTTAGACCCAATTAAATATGCTCTAAACTTATGTAAGGCAAAAACAACAGCTAGCATTTCTTTTTCAGTTGTTGTGTAATTCACTTGCGCACTATTTAGGGTCAAGCTAGCATAATAAATCACTCTAAAAAATTTCTCAACCCTTTGCCCAAGGACAGCTCCTACTGCATGATTAGATGCATCACACATAATTTCAAAAGGTAAAGACCAAACAGGAGCTACAATTATCGGTGCACTAGTCAATTTTTCCTTTAGGGAATTAAAGGCTTGCAAGCATTGTGCAGTAAACTCAAATGGAACATCTTTCCCAAGAAAATGACACAATGGTTGGCTTATTTTAGAAAAATCTTTAATAAACCTCTGGTAAAAACCTACATGCCCTAGAAAGCTTCTTATTCCCTTAACAGAGGTAGGTGGGGGGTAACTTAGCAATCAACTCTACCTTAGCTTTATCCACCTCAATCCCTTTACTAGACACAACATGGCCTAATACAGTGCCCTGAGTAACCATGAAATGACTCTTTTCCCAACTCAAAGTGAGGTTACATTCAATGCATCTCTCAAGCACAAGAATAAGTTTACTGAGGCAATTATCAAAAGAATCACCAAAAACAGAAAAATCATCCATAAATACCTCAATAAAATTATCTATCATGTCCGTGAAAACAGACAACATGCATCTTTGAAAAGTTACAGGCGCATTGCACAAGCCAAAGGGCATTCACCGAAATGCATAAGTCCCAAAAGGGCAAGTAAAAGTAGTCTTGGATTGATCCTCTGGTGATATCGGCACTTGATAATAACCTGAAAATCCATCCAAAAAGCAATAATGTGAGTGTCCTGAAAGTTTATCCAGCATCTGATCAATAAAAGGAAGAGGGAAATGATCTTTCTTTGTGGCATTGTTCAACTTCCTATAATCGATACACATTCTCCACCCAGTGGTAGTCCTAGTAGGAACCAATTCATTCTTTTCATTTTTCACCACAGTGATTCCTGATTTCTTAGGCACTACATGTACTGGGCTCACCCACTCACTATTAGCTATTGGATATATCACTCCTTCATCAAGCAATTTAAGCAGTTCCTTCTTAACCACTTCTCTCATTTTTGGGTTAAGGCGCCTTTGGGTCTCCCTCACAGGTTTAGCTCCCTCTTCTAAGGTGATTCTATGCATGCACATTGAAGGGCTAATACCTTTGATATCACTCAATCCCTATCCTATTGCTCTTTTCAATATTTTTAGCTCACTCATCAACCTCATCTCTTCCTTTCAACTAAGTTCGCTAGATATTATCACAGGTAAGGTGTTGTGATCTCTTAAAAACACATATTTCAGATTTTTAGGCAACTCTTTCAGCTCTAACTCAAGTGAAGGTTTATTCTCTTCTTTTTGGTTGGAGGAGAGCTCAAATGATGGGTCCTCCTTAAGTTCCTCTATTTTAGCACTCTCTAATATCTCTAGGCAACTGGCTATCTCTGAGTCAAAAATATCCCGGCCATGATCTAAGGTCAGTGCCAGCTCCAATTTATTCGAGGAACCTGTTTGCAAGAAAACATCTGAAACAACTGCGTCAATACAATCAATCAAAGAGAAATCCTCATATAATGCAGTTGTAGGAATGGGAAAAGTGTTAAAAATAGAAAATTCAACTGTTTGTCCTAAGACAGTCATTGACAATTTACCATTTTTAACATCTATCAAAGTGTTGGTCATAGCCATAAAAGGCCTACCCAGTAGAATAGTGTGTGCGGATGGTGTAGGATAATTTCCTTCCATGTCAAGAACTATAAAATCCACAGGCACTATCAACCCACCAACCTTAACTAACACATCTTCTATAACTCCTTTTGGGAATCTAAGAGATCTGTTAGCTAATTGCAAGACCATTTTGTAGGTTTAAGTTCCCCAAGTTCTAACTCAAGATACACAAAATACGGCATTAAATTTCCCAAATCACACATGCCAACAGTCCCCTTTCCATTACCCATAGTGATTTGAATTATGAAGCTACCAGGATCCTTTAGTTTCAGAGGTAGTTTATATGTATGAATGGCTATTCCTCTCAACCAATATAATTTCAAAGATCATATTTCAAGCAACTTAATTAATCGAATCAAGGAAATAAGCTCTCGCATTCAAACATCTTTCAAATAATCTTGTTACAATTGAAGTGATCTTTTTCTTAGGTTTATATTTCTAATTCACCTAAGTCCCTAATTGAATTGTTCCAGCATTAGACTTCATTTCTCAATCCTTCATCTAATACCTCAAACACATAATTGGTGGCCAATCAATTATATATTAACAATAATCCATTCAATTAAGGTTAAAAGAAATAATTCAGTTAAGAGCAATAACCAATTCATACAATCATAGTAGATCCATACAAACCCTAGAATAGATCAAAATTAGTTCATAATGATGCTATCAAATGAATTCATCTCATTAAAATTCAAAGAAATTAATTTAGACATTAGAGAATTCATGAATACAATTCCAATGAAACTTAAGAGATAAAGTTTGAGAACAAAACCAAATTACAAACCTCCTTTGGCTTCTGAAGAATCTCTTGCTTAGATTGTTGCTAAAAGAATAATGCAATGGCTAAAACTAATTTAATCTAGAGTGTTTGCATGAAAGTGTAATCAAAATTCAAAAGAAAATGAAGAATAGCTCAAAAGTTTTTCTTTGACGACTGAAAAAAATGTGTAACCCTTTCAAAAACCCTAATCTTCTTATTTATACAAAACCCTCACTCAAAATCTGCGTTTCCTTTCTTTCCTTAGCCCCATGGAGTGACACAGCCAAGCACCTGGCTGTGTCATGTGACACGGCCAGTGGCTTGGCCGTGTCACTTGGGTGTATCACCTTCTGTGTAATCTTTCTTCTTTGCTTCTGTGGAAATGAGTGTGACACGACCAAGCTCCTGGCCGTGTCATGTGACACACGGCCAGTGGCTTGGTTGTGTCACCTGGGTGTGTCATCTTTCGTGTAATCTTTCTTCTTTGCTCTTCTTTCTTGGCTAAATATGGGACACGACCAAGCTTGTGGCCGTGTCATGTGACACGGCTAGTGGCTTGGCCGTGTCACCTGCCAGTGTCAGCTTCTGCCAATTTTTCCTTCCTTTCTTGGTTCCCTTGGTTTTTGCCCTTAAGGTGAGACACGGCCAGTGGCTTGGCCGTGTCTTGCTGCTTCATGCTATTCTTTCTTCCAAGGAAGTTTTTTGCATATTAACCTAAAACAAACACTTGAAACAAACTTTAAATAAGAATCAAATGAAACATTAACCAAAAACACATAAACACCGCACTAAAAACTAGTACAAAAATGACATAAACACTTGAATAAATTAAAACTACCAAAATTGATGAAATCACTAAATAAACAGATTAAAACTACCAAAACACCTGAAGAAAATAATAGTCATCATAATAAATAAGATACAATTCTATGACAAAAACTAATAAAACACTATACAGGTCTTTTCGATGATACTAATTTCATAAGGTAGGAGCTTTCTACTCAAATAGTAAACAGCATGCTCAATCCCCGACTCATCTGCTTGGGCTAGCATGGCTCCTATTGACTCTTCTTCTACTGCTAAGTATAGTAATAGAGGTTTGCCGGGTTTATGTGGTTTCAAAATAGGTGGATTTAACAAATACTCTTTTATTCGATCAAAGGCCTTTTGACATTCTTCATTCATACGACCGGCTGATTCTTTCTAAGCAACTTGAAGATAGGCTCACAGATTGTTGTGAGCTTTACTATAAATCTGCTAATGTATTGCAGTTTACCAATGAATCCCCAAACTTCTCTCTCCGTCTTTGGGGCTGGCATATCCCTAATTGCTTTAACTTTGTCAAGATCTATCTCAATACCATTTGGAACAATTACATGTCCTAATAATTTGCCTGAAGTAACACCAAATACACACTTCTTCGGGTTTAATCTTAGCTTATATTTTAAAGCTCTATCGAAGAATAATTCTAAGTTTTGGAAGTGTTGCTCCCTTGTATCTGACTTCACCATCATATCATCAACATATACTTCAACTTCTTTGTGCATCATGTCATGAAATAGTGTGGTGGCCATCCTTTGGTAGGTTGCTCCAGCATTCTTTAAGCCGAAAGGCATCACCCTATAACAAAATATACCCCATGTAGTAATGAAAGCAGTTTTGGCTTTATCCTCTTGGGCCATTAACACTTGACTGTATCCGAAAAATCCATCTACAAACGAGTGTAGCACGCTAGAGGCTGCACTATCAATGAGAACATCTATATGAGGTAAAGGAAAATCATCCTTAGGGGAAGCCTTGTTTAAATCTCTATAGTCAATGCAGACCCTTATCCTCCCATCTTTCTTTGGCACAGTTACTATGTTGGCTAGCCAATCTGGGTATTCTATCACTTCAAGGAACTTCACTTGTATTTTCTTAGTGACCTCTTCTTTAACCAATTCAGCCCACTCAGGTCTTAATCACCTAAGCTTTTATTTGACAGGCTTAATGTGAGTGTAAGTAGGAATGTGATGCTCGGCTATGTCTCGATCTATCCCTGGCATATCTTCATAAGACCAAGCAAACACTTCTTCATATTTTTTGAATATTTTTTCAAATCTCTCTCTCTCTCATCAGGAGTAAGGTCGGATACTATGCTAATGTTTTTAGGATTTTCAGTTGTTCCCAAATTTAATGATTGTGTGTTAGCAGAATTAATATTAAAGATGCTCATGTAACTGCTATTTGAATGTATGCAACCATCAGGAGAAACATCACTAAGCAAAATCAGACTTTATTGCATTCATTTTGGAAAAGAAAACATCATCATCCTCATACAAAGCAGACAAATTAAAATCAAAATCAAAATCATTGTTCTCAGAATCATAAAGCAGGATGTCTTTAAACTTTTCTTCAACCAGGGTGGCAATCTCCTCCGGAGTCTTCTCTACTTCTAGCACAGCTTCATTATTCTCTTTTGGATTGGATTCTTTGCTGGTTGACAGGGTAAGCTCTTTCTTCACTTGCTCCACTAGCTCGGCAACATCTGCAAAAATTTCAAAACCTGGGTTTAACTTACCCATGAATATGATTGGCTCAGGCCTTCCTTGGAGTGGTCCCATATCTGGAGCTTTGACAAAGATCTCTTCAAGTGGTGGGAAGCTCATCTTCTCACTCTTCTTTGGCTAGACATCATTGTCTTCATCACATCCCAACCCTTTCTTGGAAGTTTGAGTTCTAAAATCTGGTAACTTTGTTAAACCGACCTTACCCTTTCCAAGACCAGCTCTGGGAAGGTAGTTCATGTTCTTCATCATATTCAAGACTTTGGAGTCCACTACTTCATCATCAGAAATTGCAGCCACTTGAAAACCATTGAGAGGCCTCTTAACCTTTAGAGTGTTAACAATTTCATTATCTTCATCTTCAATGACCACTGTCTCATCTCCTTTGGGGAACTTGATCTCGACCATTACAGGTTTTCTCATAGGTAGCAAGTGCCCCACCTTGTATAATGGTCGTACCATAGTCTTTAGCAGGCGTCCTTATGAAAAAAGGTAGTCACACCCTGTACACTCTGCACAACACTTTCTAACCATTAGCAGTTGCTAATTTTTATTTTTTTAACTCTCTAACAGCCATAAACTACTAGTTTTTCATATTTCTCTATTTAAACCCACTAAATTTCAGTTACATACTTCTTTGATCACTCTCATCATATAAACTCATCTCAAACACAAAGATCATCTTAAAATCTCTCTCCCTCTCTCTGTCTTAAAATATACTCTATTTTTCTATTTCTTTCTTCTCTCATATATCTAATGGCTCCCAAGAAGAAGATTCAATCTATGGGAAAGGACAAAGGGAAGAAGCCATCGGGTATTGTCATTTGGGAACAACAAGAATCTCCTCCCTCTCATCCACCACCTAGAAGAGGTGAGAAAATCCATAAACCTCATCACCAAACTTCTGAAGAGGATAATAGATATGCCATGCTTAAGAGGAAGAAGATGGAGGGAACCAAAAGCCCCTTTGGAGGTATGCTCATAGCCCTAAACATCAAGGATAAAATTGATAGATTTCTAGATGATCTTAGGTGGAGAAAATTTGTTTTCACAGATGAAGTAGGTTACCCTAGTTTAAGCAAAGAATTTGTTATGTCTCTTTAAATAAGGAAGAGTGAAAATTCTACCTTAGGTTGGTATGGGATTAGATTTAATTTATTTGATCAATACCTTGCCTTAACCTTGGAAGATTTTGCTAAAATTTAGGACTTTTTAGCTGGTGGAGCCACTTTCTATAATGACACAACCTTTTAAAACAAACCCTCTATACCTTTTGGCAAGAATTTCTTTAGAGAAATCCTTTGTCAAGGAATCTAAGGCTAGACACATCAAATCACTCACTCATTGGATGCTTCATAGGATCATAACCTACATAGTCCACCAAAGGGCTGATGGAAATGAAAAAGTCACCAAAAGGGACTTGATTTTCCTCTATGCCTTCACGCACAACATACCGTCAACACACCCAAATTCTTTATAGATACACTCTATCATCATGCAACCACTAGGTTAGGAACCTTCTTTCTTTCCTCACATATCACTCAAATAGCTAGGAACTTGCATTTGTTGAATGACGTCAACCTATCTACCTTGAAAAATCCATTTGACCTCTCCTCTAGTACCATCACCATGGAGTATCTAGAGCATGCTAGTTGTGTTAAGAAAATTGATGGCTTATAGGTTTATCTATTTAGTAAGAAGGGTGTAGTGGATAGGCATAAAAAGAGACTAAGATGCACCATAGAAGGAGAAAGAGAATCTATAAAGGTTACTATGGAAATGCCTCACAAACCCTCTACCTCTAAGCCTAGTAAAATCAGTTCTCCAACCAAACTCATCCTTAAAGCTACAAATCTCTCTCCAAACAATTAGTTCACTTCAAAAGGGATGTGTCCAAGAGGTTTCAACACTTGAACGAGATAATTGATCTTCTATCCCATATGCACCATGATCTATATGACATGTAAGGCAAGATGGAGTTGCCTTAATATGATATAAAGGAATATGATGTAAGTGATCATGAAGTAAGCCCTTTTAAAGAAGAATCCTTAGGAGATGATGTTAGCTCTAGTTCCAACAGTAGTGTGCATGCTCCTCTTGACAAGGGCAAGGCCCCTATGGAAGAAGAAGATCCTGAAGATGAAGATTCTGATTAATTCTTTTGTTTGTTGATTTATGTTTTATGTTTTTATGTTTTCTATTTCTGTTTTTCTTTCTTTTATTTGTTCTTGTACTTCATGTTTCATAAATGAACAATTACTTTTCATGCCTTAATCTCCTTTTATATTGATGTTTTGTATTTCATTTCTCTTTTTCTCTTTGTCAAAGGGGGAGAAGATAAGATGATTAAGATAAGATGATTAAAAAATTAATCAAATGATTAAGTTTTAGATAATGCATTACAATGGCTAAAGTAAAAGGAAATTAAAATAAAACAATAATAATTTAAATAAGCATACATTTAGGAGTAGATTAAAAGAAACTAATTATTACATAAAACTTAACATTAAAGATTTCCAAAGTCAAAATGGGGGAGATTGTTAGCCAAATAATCTCAATTTTGATCTTTAGCACTCAAATTGAATGATGCATTTAACATGTCTTTAAGTTACTTGGTGCAAGAATAATTTGCTTAATATATTGCCAGAACAAGAAAAAAAGTATTGTCACCCCAAGCCAAATTGAGTTATAGTAGGGTTCATGGTCAGAATCTCGACCTTAGGAGCGACCATGACAAAGCTATTCATGACTGTCCATCTATTGGGATGATTGCACCTCAAGTGACAAAAACTCCAACATTCATAGTAGGAAACACGGTGACAGGCGTGGTCTGAGGAGTAATCTCTCTGTACTTTGTCATGACCATCCCTTCTCTAAGGCGATCATCCATACATTTTGAGAGAAAATCATAAGGATTGGCAGTAGTGTTCAGGCCTTAGGCGCTCCCAGAAGTTCGATGAAAGGCATCCAATCCAACCGCTATTTCAATACTAACGTGACTGCCCCTTTCATATTTTGGCAGAAAATTACTTTGTCAAATGAAGGAGTGTCACGTGGAATGACCGTTGTTAATCTGACCCCCAACTATGGGTGACCATCTCGACAACCACAGAATGGGCAAGATTCCACCCGCATAGCACTCACATTTGACCGTTGGAAGAATTTTTAAATGGAGCAACCGTCCCTGTGCAATGAATGATTTCCCAACATGCTATGGTGACCATCTTCTGTGCCAAGATGACCGCTATCCATGGAAACTTCTTATTATCACAAGGACTAGCCTAATAAAATATATAACATGACTTATAATGGCTAGTTAGATGAAATTGATTGTAAATACCTTAAGAAATCACTTGTTTAAAAGGTTAAGAAGATTGACATAGCCAAGGCAAATTACTTTCACTTTCTTTTATATCAAAATCTATACTTGTATTGATTGAGTGCTAGGTGTGAGCATTAAACACCAATTATAAGTTTGAGTGTGAGCTTGGAAACACTTAGGTTGTGAGAGTGAGCCTGGGGAAAACTCTTGTAAGGGTTGTGAGTATTGATCTCAAACCATTATAAATTTTGGTGTGAGCTTGTGAAAACACCAAGTTAGAGTTAAGCTTGTGAAAACTCAAGATTAGCGAAACCTTAACAAGTTGTTAAGGAAGTGGATGTAGGATTGAGGTAATTCGAACCACTATAAATTCTCTTGTGTTCATTCTTCTCTACCCCTTCTCTTGCTTTTATTTGATTTTGATTTTTAATTTACCAAAAATTTTTCAAATCAACCAATTCACCCCCTCTTGGTTGCTATCTTGGGACAACGCTAGAGGTGAAAGCAATGAGAAAGTAACTGCCAAAGATCTCTTATTTCTCTATTGCTTAGAGAAAAAGGTAAAAATTCAAACCGATAAGTTTCTAATTGACCAATTTCTCATTCTTCAAAATGAATCTACTGGGACACTGATGATCACATCTTTCATTATTTATATTGCAAAATATGTGAATGCTCTTACCCCTACCAATGTTGCTACACTTTCAAACCCTCTTGATATGGCCAAAAATTCCATCAATATTAAGTACTTAAAACACTCAAAATCTATAGTGGAAATTGATAGAGCATACTATTATGCTTTTGATGCTCAAGATATTAGAGCTCAACAAAAGAAAAGGCCAACAATTATTGATGAAAGCCAAGAGTTTTTTACAAGTAGAATTTCCAAGACCTCAAACCTCTAGAACTCAAGGATCCATTCTAGACATCCTTCATAAAATTGAAATCCAAATTTCCTCTCAAACCTCTCATATTGATGATCTTACCAAGAGAGTTTCTCACCTTCATATGGACTTTAGGGATATGCAAGAATTCATGGGAATTCCTAAATGTCCCCCATCAGATGAAGAAGGAGAAGAAGGAATGAAGTCAACCAGCATCTTTGGTGAAGCTTTAGGAGAGGAAGAAGAGGAAGAGGGAAATGGAGATAGTGATGATGATTATCCTCCTTATACACCATTAGCTTAAATTTTTTTTTTGTATTTCTCCTTTTTGTATGATCTCTATATATTTTGTTGGCTCTTAAATGAAAATGATCATACATATGTTTCTTGTCATTTGCTTCAATTTAATAAAATATTTTTTCCTTTGCCAAAGGGGGAGAGATTATTTGAATTATTTGAATTGGTATCAAAATTACTTAGGGGGAGAATTTATTTGAATATGATTGCATATATTGAGGGGGAGTAGAAAAATCTTTTAATCAATTCAATTTAATTGCCAAAGTCAAAAAGGGGGAGATTGTTAACCAAACCACTAATTTGATCTTAGGCAATCAAATTGAATAGGACTAATATTTATACCAAGTGATTATTTGTAGGATTTCGCTAGAGCCCGACTGAACTACCAGCCAGGCTGACTGGACTTAAAGAAGTAGCTCAAATTGGACTCAAAGCGATAGCACACTATATTGAGCTAAGAAATGAAGATACTGAGCAAAGAAATGATACCAAGTAGAGCTTGTTTATACTTGACCGAACCAAATGAAAGTTAGTGCACCTTCACCGAACTGATAAGTAATGAAGAAGCGAGCATGAACTTTCCAAAACCAAACCTATTGATATGGAGAAAGCACTGAGGATGAGCCAACCAGACAGAGCATGAGCTAAGCAATAATATGAACATATTGAGCCTTGACTTGATAGAACCAAGGATGAGCAGTTCAGACAACTTGAGATAAAATATCTAGAAGGGATCACGTTCAACGTCACTCTCATTTGATGAAAGGACCATATGTCCTGATCGGACCACCAAAAAGTCCAGCCGTACTGAGCTCATGATAAACCCTCAAAAGTTCCAGTAGAGTTCATGATCACTGAGCACTCCAAATAATTCAACATATCATAGTAGGAACAACCGAACCCGATGTAGTCCGACTGTACCTTGCTATAGCTAAAAATCCAAAATGTCCTAGTAATGCTCATGGTCTTCAGCGCTCTCAGAATCTCAACATACCTGATGAAGCATACCATTAGGTTAAGACTTTAAAAAATATAGCTGTTATCTATCCACTCAATTAATGAATGCCATGTGTACTAGCAATTAAAATACTTTTGTCAGAAAATACGAAACGCACGACTGGGCTGAACTCAGTCCAACCATGTAGAGCCTGATCCAACTGGACTAAATGATGTCTGACCATGTCAAGCCTGAGCTGACCAAATCAAAGGTATTCTAACCATGAACTAGCTCAAAAAATGATTTTAGTATGAGGCAAGAGTCAAACATGTTGGCTCCCACTCCAAACTGCTAGTTGAAGTCTTGAAGGCTATGAATACCACAAGAAATCACATTTTTGTGTAAGATTGTGATTATAAGAGCCAAGTTTAACATATTTCTTTTCTTTGAATCAAAATTACATTTTATTTTGATTGAGTGTTGGGTGTGAGCATTAAACACCATCAAAAGTTTGAGTGTGAGCTTGGAAACACTTAGGTTATGAGAGTGAGCCTGGGAAAACTCTTCTAAGGGTTGTGAGGATTGATCTCAAACCATTATAAAGCTTGAAGTGAGCTTGTGAAAACACCAAGTTAGAGTTAAGCTTGGAAAAACTCAAGGTTAGTGGAACCTTAACAAGTTATTAAGAAAGTGGATGTAGGATTAAGGTAATCCAAACTACTATAAACTTCTTGTGTTTAATGTTCTACTCTCTACTCTTTCAATACTTTATTCAATCTATTTTCAATTTTCTATCAATTTTTTAACCAACCAATTCAACCCCCTCTTGGTTGCCATCTTAAAACAACAAATTTGAAATATTTTATTGAATCTATGAAAATTTTGAAAAGACAGTAATGGTGACATTCTTGTATTGTATATGTAAATTTTACATATACTGGGTGTATATATTATACATATATATGGTATAAGGGTATTACATATATTTTGTCGCCTTTACCAGTACCCAAGTGGAAGTGACATTGAGTGACCACAGATTTTATGGCAGGGTCTCCTTTGACCTAGGAGAACATGATGCAACCTGGGTGATAGTTGATAGGATACTAAGTCAGCTCATTTTCTTTCAGTGAGGATGGACTACTCTCTTGATAGAGTGGTTCAGCTATATATAAGTGAGATTATGAGATTATATGGAGTTTAAGTTTCATTGGTATCAGATCAAGACCCCAAATTCTCATCTAGGTTTTAGAAGAGTTTGCAGGACGCATTGGGTACTTGATTTCACTTTAGTACCACTTTTCATCTGCAGATAGATGTATAATCTAAGAGGGTGATACAGATCCTAGATGATATATTGAGGAGATGTATCATTGAGTTTACAAGGATCTAGGATAGATATTTGCCACTAATAGAGTTTGCTTACAATAATAGTTTCCAGTCCAGCATTGAAATGGCACTATTTGAGGCCTTGTATGGCAAAAGATGTAGGACACCTTTGTGTTGTGATGAGGTTGGAGAAGACAAGTTAGTATGTCCCGATTTGATCAAGGTAATCGAGTAAAAGGTTAAAGTGATTCAGGATCATTTGAAAGTACCTTCAAACTGATAGAAGTCTTATTCATTTGATGAAGAAAAAAAATATTGAGTTCAGTGTGGGAGGCAATGTGTTCCTGAAGGTGTCTCCATGGAAGAGGATTCTAAGATTTGAACTGACAGGGAAATTGAGTTCTCATTTTATTGACCTATACGAGATTATAGAGAGAGTGGGACTAGTGACCTATAGATTGGCTCTGCCGCTCGAGCTAGATTGGATACATAATATCTTATATATCTCTATGCTTTGGAAGTACATATTAGATCCATCTCATGCGCAATTAGTTGAGTCTATCGAGATGAATCCGGATCTAACCTACGAAGAGAAACTAGTGGCAATTTTGGCATGAGAGGTAAAAAAATTAAGAAATAAGAAGGTGCCATTGGTAAAGGTTCTTTGGAGAAACCATTATACAGAGGAGGCAACTTGGGAGCTTGAGTAAACAATGCAGAGCCAATATCCTCAAATATTCCAGAGTTAATGTCAGATAATTTCAAGGATAAAATTATTTTAATGCCGGGGGGGAGAGTTGTAACATCCTCAAGTTTTCTAAAAATAAAATAAAACTAAAATAAAATAAATAATTTAAGGGAGAAATGATGAGTTGGAAGTGAGAAAAATAAATAAATAAATAAATATATATATATATTATATATGTGAAATATAAGTAACATATAAAAGTTAAAGCAAATAGTAAAGTCAAAGGGTAAAATAGTAAATTTACTTTAAAAATTAAAAATTAAAATTAATTTTCAATGGAAGATGAAATTTTGATTTTTAAAAATAATTAAATAAATAAATGATTAAAATAATACAATATATATATATATGGTTAGCAAAATTAAAGAATAAAAGTCAAAAATTAAAAGGACATTTTCTCTTCTTCTTCTTCTTCTTCTTCCTCTAGGCCATAGCTCCCGTGAATGAGCAAGAGAGAATTCTAATCTTCCATACATAAATTCCAACAAGATTTCAAGTGATTAAAAATAATTTTTGAAGTTTTATAAGAGGTAAGTAAGGTTTCTTCCACTTTTAAGAAGTTTTCTTTGAATTTTCAATTATGTAAAAATTAGTCTTTTAATGGAGTGTGTTTTAATTTGTTTATTGGGTTTGAATGAAGTTATTTTGATGAGTTAACAATGATTTTAAGGTTAGAAAAATGAAATGTTAGGTTTGGTTAGGGTTTAGAAGATAAAGTTTGTGAATTAGGGTTTTGGAAAGGTTTATGGTAAGGTACGCTTATGCATTGGGTTTCATGATTTAAATCATTTTGTTTAATGATTTAAATGATGAAAATCAGATCAAATTAGCATTTGGAATTGGTTAGTATGTTTGACAAAAATTCAAGAGGCTTAGGGCAAAAATTTTGGAATTATCTAGTCCCAGGCTCGTTGTCTTGTCTATTATTGGTGTCTCACTCGGGCGTAATACATTTCTGTGTCGCCCAGTGTCTCATCCATTTTGGTGCATGGTATACCAACACCCAAGTACAATCTTCTGGCAACTAGATAATATATAAGATACACACAATACACATTCCTTTCAATGTGCTTTTATATTTCGACTCACACCATAGTTTCCACAAATCATTATCATAAATAATGCAAATGTGGTTTACTTCCTCATGTTAGTGTATAAATTGCACTTTACACATTTTATACAAATATTTTATTTAGCCATTCTCAAATGGCTTATCATGCCACAATCAACATAAATCAAGCATTGTTACTTTAAACAATGCCATACATACACATTCATATAATGAAATGTATTATGCTCAAAATTAATAAAATCAACCACACTCAATGCAGAAGTATGTACTAGCCTCTTTAAAGCGATAAATGGAGTGAAAACTCCACTCCACTTCCAAAACACCCAAAAGTCTTTCACTACTAAGTTGATAGAAATCCTGTATACTTAACACATATACCCAATGTGAATGATCATAATCAATTAATATCACATTTCTAGGTGTTTAAAACCTAAAATAAAAATTAAGGCTTAATTTTACAATTTTCCAAGTTTTTTTTTTCCAAAATGCACTTCAACTTTGGAAAATCATTCCAACACATTCCAAATGGAGGTTTTATCTTAAATATATCTAATACATTACATTTTAACATATTTAAAACACAATGTATCACATTTTCTCCAAAATTTTAAAATTTTTTCCTAAGCCACTTTAATTTTGGTTTTTCATTCTAACTAATTCCAAATGGTAATTTGAGTTCATTTATATCATTAACAACATTAAATAACATAATTCAAATCATAAAATCAATTAAACATAAATTCTTTGTGATTGCTATTCCCGAAACCTTAACTTTTTACTGCCTCTCCAAAACTCCTACTTAACTCAAACTTTTCTTCCATCCAACCTTAAAATCAATATTTACTCATCAAAATAACATCATCCATAATCATTCCAACAATTATAACACACTCTTTCATAAATCCAATTCAAACATATTCATAAACTTTCATAAAATTGGAAAATTAGGTAAGAAAGCTTCCTAACTAATGAAGAAACCACCAAATCTCACTTCAATCCTTTAAAATCCTTCAAAATTTGGTGTTTGGAGCAAAAATCACCTTTGGCCATGGTGAAAGTCGTGCTTGAGAGAGAAGAGAAGAAAAAGATGATAAATAGTATTTTTTTAAACTTATTTATTTCTTTTAAAAAAATATCGTTATATTTATTATTTATTTATTATTTTTAATTCACTAATTTTTAACATCCATCCAAAAATAAATTTATTTTTGAATTATTTTATTTATTTATTTATTAAGTATAATTACTATTTTACCCTATATTTTACTATTCATCGATTGACTTTTCTAAATTATGTTTGACATTATATGTAATGTATATTTCTCTTATATTTCACATATACATCATCTAGTTCTCACATCTAACTCATCATTTACCCCTTAAATTATTTATTTAAATTTAAATTAAATTAAAACCTAGCAATTAAGTAGATGCTACAATTCTCTCCCCCTTAAGTAATTTCTTTCTCAAAATTACCTAGCATTAGCTTTGAAATAATTGAGGATACCGGCTCTGAATCGTCTACTCACTCTCCCATGTTGCCTCCTCAGTGGAAAGATTTCTCCAAAGGACTATAACCAATGGTACTTTCTTTTTTCTCAGCTCTTTTACTTCATGTGCCAAAATCGCCACAGGTTCCTCTTCATAGGTTAGATCTGGATTCACCTCAATGAACTCCACTGATAAAACATGAGATAGATCCGATCTATATCTTCGAAGCATAGAGACATGGAAGACATTGTGGATCTTTTCCAATTCAGGTGGCAAAGCCAATCGATAGGCCACATGTCCTACTTTCTCCAGTATCTCATATGGCTCAATGAATCGAGGACTTAACTTTCTTTTTTGAAAAAATCTTAAAATCTTCTTCCAAGGAGACACCTTCAAAAATACCTTATCCCCCACACTAAACTCTATATCTTTTCTCTTCAAATCTGAATAAGATTTCTGGTGGTCTGAAACTATTTTCAATCTATCCCGAATTACCTTAACTTTTTCCTCTGTTTTCTTAATCAAATAGGGACCCACAAGCTTGCCTTCTCCAACCTCGTCCCAACATAATGGTGTCCTGCACTTCCTACCATATAAAGCTTCATCAGAAGCCATCCCAATACTAGACTGGAAACTATTATTATATGCAAATTCCACCAAAGGTAAATGCCTATCCTAGTTCCCAGTAAACTCGATAAAACAACTTCTTAATAAATATCTTTATATATATTATATATAACTTATTTCTTATATTATATAATAACTTATTTCTTTCTTTAAAAAAAATATCTATATATATATTATTTAATTATTTATTATTTATTTAATTATTTTTAATTCACTAATTTTTTAACATCCATCCAAAAAAAATTTGTTTTTGAATTATTTTATTTATTTATTTTTAATTATATTTACCATTTATCCTTTATTTTACTATTCTTCTGTTGACTTTTCTAACATATGTTTGACTTTATATATAATGTATATTTCTCTTATATTCATATATAAATTATCTATTCCTCACTTCTAACTCATTATTTACCCCTTAAATTATTTAATTTAATTTAATTTAAATTAAAACCTAGCAATTAAGCGGATGCTACAATTTCTATCAACTAAGTAGTGAAAGGCACATTGAAGAATTGGTGGGAATATGAGCATTTTGGCTTGGAAGTGCTCTTGCTAAGAGGTTAGTATATACTTTGATTGAATTTTATTTATACACATTCGATTGGCATGTTGCATTATTTGTGAAAGTGATGCATATGCTACTATGATATGTGAATGCACATGAAAAGAGTATAAATATATGTTTATGTTATTATGTGCATAATGTGTGATTGAATGAGCCATTTTAAGATGGCTAAAAGCATTTAATAATGTGTTTCTAAAAAGTGTGTAATTATGCCAAATATTGGCATAACTTGGCCACATTTAAATTGATAAAATTGATGAAAATGTGTGGAAATAATGAGAAAAGATGGAAAAAGTGCAAAAAGATTGAGAATTAGCATAATTGATAAAATATGAGAAAATGTGGAATTATATGTATTATGTGTGAAACCTTATGCAATATTAATTTCTAAATTATTGTCTTTAATGTTATATGGTATACCAGTTATTTGCCTTCGGGCTCGACGCTGGGTGTCATTATTATTGCCTTTTGACTATATGCTGGGCATCACTTTTATTTACCTCCAGGCTAGATGTTGGGCGTCAATATTATTTGTCTTCGGGCCAGACACTGGGTGTCAAATATTGGTCCACAGCAAAATCTCTGGAACTTAAATATTATATATGGTTATTTGGGCCCAATACATATGAATGTATAATGTGATAGATAGAAAGTGATAGGTGTTTGGGTTGGTACATGTAAACGCATGCCACTTTATAATTTTAAAAAGAAACACATTCTTGTTGCATTTTTAAATTTTTTTTATATCAAAGTATATATTACTAAACAATTTGCTTAGCGTGATTGAATTTCATTGCAAATGTGACAAAGCTGATCTAGAGGATCCAGAGAGGGTTGCTTAACCACACTAGATCTAGATTGTAGGTGAATACTTTTGGAGTTTGTTGAGCTGCCACGAACCAGAGCCATCTATATTTTCATGTTTATGTTTTAAACTTTGAGAAATTTTTCTTAAATATGTACATTATGTTTATTTATAAGTATTTGATGTAAATTAAAAGGATTTTTGGGTTTAAATGTTGAACATTTGAGTTGTAAGATATGTATTGATATATATACATGCTTGTGAGATATGTGAAATATTGGAGATTTTGGTGAATTAAATGGATAAAAATTTTTGGGAGTTTTATTTTATGCAGGTTGTGTAAATTGAAAATTTGGGATTATTCAAAATACTTAAAAAAACTATGACAAATTTTTTCTAGAGATTTTACTAATTAATTATGTATTTTGGCATTTAAAATATTAAAGAATAATATTATTTATTCATTAAAGTACATTATAAATTTTGAAATATTTTATTGAATCTATGAAAATTTTGAAAAGATAGTAACAGTGACATTCTTGTACTATATATGCATATTTTACATATACCGGGTATATATATTATATATATATAGAGAGTATAAGGGTGTTACACCACAACAGTATTTCCTTCTGATAGTGTAGCTTGTTAATTTCTCACAGTCTTAGCTAGGACCCCCTTTAACTCTTCCATCTTGGTTGCGAGGGCTTCATTAACCTGGTTCTGAACTTGGTTAGGATTCATGGTTTTGGGAGTGAAATTGATCAAGTTCTTACTGGATTCTAAGTCAATGGCGCAGGTCAGATTATCGTAAGCTCTAAAGCTATCATACTCTAGGTCTGTGAGTTAGAAAGGATCAATGCTATGTAATGCAATGCATATATGCATGTATGCATACGTAATAAACAAACAAAGAGAGTAAGGACGTTCCTTCTAACCTTATATCACCCACACATGAATGGCGAGTCTTTTTTTCTAGGTATATGCTCAACAAAACATCAACATGGGGTATTTTATTTTTGAGAGATCTACTCAGATAGGTTAACCAATAGTTGTCTTTTCAAACTTAGAAGTTAATTCATGATAATTCCCACTAATTAAGCCTTAATCCATTGGGTCAATGAAAAATAGCTTTTATGCTATATTTTGATTAAAACTAAATTAAAGGCTATATCATAAATAAATTTCTCATTTGAAAAAATAACTAATGATTCATGCCACAAATAAGTCCTTGATTAATAAGTCATGGTATAAATCAAGCCCACAATTGATTTTAATATTCCATAATTGACCCAACCAGTTGTAAGCCCATTTAAGAAAAAGTTATAATTTGAATGAAGTGAAAAATAGTTTTGAGCCCATTAAAAATTTTTTTAAAGCCCATTGTAAAAAAGGTTTTAAAATGAGTCTTGGGCTTTGTGCTTGGGCCATGATGTGGAAAAAGATTTTTAGCCCATCTTAAAAAGATTTTATATCCAATGACCATCTTAAAAAAGAGTTCGAAAATAATTTGGTTTTTAATTTGGGCTTACACCTAATTAGGTCATATTAGAAAAAGAATAAACTAAATAGGCTATAACTCAAAAACTAAGATATATTAATCATATTCAAACAATAAGCATTTAAGGTAGACTTAAGGAAAGTTACTATACCAACTATACGGGCTTTAGTTTTTGTTTGAAAAACTTAGGTTTCCATAACAAATATATACCAAAAGGTATGAGGCTATGAGTGGTTATGCCATGCTCGATCTCCATATCTAGAGTGAAAGTATAATATCCCTTACACAATATAACATGAGTTATATAAGGCATTCTAAATCACACACACAATGCAATCTAAGTGATGTAATGGATAATATTATAATAAGAAAGAATAAATAATATAAAGACCAACGAAATCAACTTTTCTTATCCCGAGTGGAGTCTCCACTGTGAGAGGGATTTTCGGCCCCACTCCTAGTGGAATGGTTCTTGTGACTTTGGCACTATTAGGCTATGAGCCTTAGAGAACATGGGCCTATACCTAGAGAATAGGAGTCGCCACCCAGATGGGCCTGTAAGATAGAAAGGGGTAGATGACTCAATTCATAAGGAATCTCCAACCCCTGCTTGGGTTTGAAAAGTTAGGCACGCTTGGGGAAGGTAAAAAATAGCCCAACACCCCCATAATGTCCTGTTCATTAGAATCGACCTCTTATTTAGGTCTAAATATTATTAAATTCTTAACTTATTAAAATATTATCCTTACTACAAGTAATTATCAAAATAAACTAACATTGTATTAAATTAAACAAACAAAACAAAATGGGCACCCATCCAAAGATGAAAACATGCCCTTACAATGTTCCAATTTTCATACAAATAAATAAAATAGGACACACATCAATTGATGGAAACATGTCCCTTACAATGTACTAAAATCATTAAAATAAATTAGATTGCACAAACTAAATACATAAGGCACCCATATAGTGTGGAAACATGCCTTTTACAATCTCCTTCAAAAATACATGTAAATCCAAGTATAACCCATATAGTATGGAAACATGCTTTTATAGTCTTGCCAATTGGTTAGCGAGCGATGGTCATGGGGGTAGTGCCCTCGAAAGGTAAATGATTTATAGGATAAGGTTTATTGGGGAATTAGGGTTTTAGTTACAAAATATGCAATTATCCCTTTAACTCTAAGCTAAAATTTTTACATGCAAGATTATAGTTTTATGGTATAAATAAGGAATAAATAATATAAAATTAAGGTATTAAAGGTGATTCTAAAATTTAATATATAAGCATGTGTAGACCCTTAATTTTTGACCCAGTCCGGTCCAATATATTTTGTTTAGTCCAAAATAATTTTTGTATTGTCTAATATATTTTAATTGGTCCAAAATAATTTTTGTTATCTTAATTAAATAATTTTTGCTTTATTATCTAATTTTTATTAATAACAAATAAACAAATAAACAAATAAAAATCAAAAAATAAAAATAAAAATCGGTGATGAAAAAATCGGCGACGAAAAAATCGTCGCTGAAAACTAGCGCGGCGATGATTTTTTCGTCGCGACTTAATAAAAAAATTGCCGCAGGCCGTTCCCCGCCCCCTAGCCACAGCCAACTGCGGCAAAAATTTTTTGCCAGCACAATTTTTCCTGCAGCAATTTTTTTTAGCTAGCGCAATTTTTCCACAGCAGTTTTTTTTCACCAGCGAAAATTTTCAACGCAAATTTTCCAAAACCTAATACAATTAGGTTTCAGTTTCCTTTTTTTATTCAATATTGTATGCCGTGAGTAACTAGGATTAATAATAGAATTCTTCTATAAATAAGGAGGAAGAAAAGAGAGAAAAGGATCAGAAATTGGGACAAAAATTGAGAGAGTTTAAAACCGAAATTGAGTGGGAAAGTAGTGAAATCAATCTGACCTTTTGATGGGAGAAGAAGCAAAAGCCATTAACAAACGATCAAAGGCAGCAACTGCCTTTCTTTTTGTTCATCCAAGAAGAATTATTTTGGAGGAACCATCAAAAGGAGGTATGTATTAATTGTTATATTTTTTCACAGTAGCTAAGATTATGAAATTGTCTTTCAAAATCAAAAACCCTAGAACTTTAATTTAGTTTTTTTAAAGTTAAAAACACTAATTCGTTGCTTTATTTTCCAAAAAGGCTTAAAATTGTTATTTTTACTTCTTCAAAATCTTAAAACCCTAATTGAACATGTTTTTCTTCAAAACCAAAATTTGATTCTATTTCTTTCAACAAACCCTAAAAACATCTTTTCTATTTATATAAACTTAAAATCATTTATTTATTTTCATAAACTTCATAAAATTATCAATTGCTTTTTTCCAAATTCTAAAAAACCTAAGCATTCGCCGAAACCCTAATTCTAAAACACTAAACCAAATGCAACTTCCAAACCTAAAATAGTAAACCTTAACCCCTTTAAAACCTTAAACCCTAATTTTTTCTAAACCATAATCCTTTAAAACTTTAAAAACCATAAAAACACAACAGTAAACTTGAAACCATAAATCAAAAGTATTTTAAAGAGTCCAAATCCTAGTTTCATGATTTTACATAACAAAACCTAGTTTGGTTAATCAAAGAATTTTATCAACCTTTTAAAACATAAAATCCTCAATCTATTTTAATTCTCTTAAAGTCACAGTAGCCAAATTCCATTAATTCCAAAACCCTAAACACATGAAATAAAGAGCCCTAAATGGAAACAGTAGCTATAATTGGAATTTTATTTGCCTTATTCAATTCTATATTTGATTATGCTTTGATTTATTTCTTATGCTTTAACTTATTTAAGTTCAATGCTTGGTTCATTTAATTTATTATGGATGGATGTTTACTTTCTATTGATATTTAATATCTTTGATGAATGATTTATTTATGATGAATGATTATTTACTTTTATCAATTTATTTAGATTTTCAAATGTTGTAAGAGGTATGTTTCCACTTGTTGGATACCTCATTAGTTAAATATCATGTAATTTAATTTGCTTTTCTATTTTAGAACCTATGTAAAGGACATGTTTCTGCCTTTCGGTGGGTGTCCTATTTAGGCATGTGATGTAAGGATATGTTTCCATCTTCGGATGGGTGTCCATTTATTTGTTTTGCTTGGACCTTGCTTTAATTTTAATATATTGATGCTTTCTTTTAATTATTGTTTGTAATATGGATAATGTTGTTATACTTAAGAATTTTATAATATTAAGACCTGTAAAGGAAGCCGGTTCCAATGAACCGGGCATTGTGGGGGTGCTGGGCCATTTCTCACCTTCCCCACACGTACCCAACTTTTCGAACCCATTAAGGGGTTGGGGATTCCTTAGGAATCGAGTCATCCACCCCTTTCTTTTTTCCTGGCCCGTCCAGGTGGAAACTCCATTTTCTCTGGACTTAGGTCCGTGTTCTCTAAGGCCCTGAGCCTAAACAGTGCCGAAGTCGCAAGAACCATTCCACTGGGAGTGGGGGCAAAAATCCCCGCTCACAACATGCAAATTAAGACTAAGACTAATAGATTTGAGGTTTAGGATCAAAACCACTTGAATTGAATCATGTCATTAAGGATTGTACTAAATCATAATCAAAGTTATTTTGCTTCTGGACAAAGTTAAACTCATAACCTTCAAACTATTTAATGATATAAACTCATAACCTTCAAACTATTTAATGATACTTCAAAGGATGAAAATAGCTACTGGATGCTTTAAGCAAAATAAGTTTAGAAAACTAAACTTGTGTCATAGGCTCACCAACGTTAATATGTTGAGCCAAGCCTGCTTATGCCACTGCATCGAACAATTTTAATCTTGGTTGGGTGAAATAATTTGGAGAGAATGGCTATTGCCTCCCTTGGTCGTTATGTGTTGGTTGTGTTTTTCGTTTATGTATGTTGATTGCTTTTTTTTTTTTATCATTACCTCTTAATTGTTGCCATTTTTGGCTGCCTCTTGGTCTTATTTTTTACCCTATATTTATAGGCAATCAATAAATTAAGATAGTTTAATTAAAACCCTAAAATTTTAACTTCTTATACTAATTTGAAAGTAATTAGAAGTCAAACCTAATTAGGAAGCTTAATCAGTCCTGAAACTAAAAAAAGAAAAGCCTAATTTTAAGTCCCATGGTGAATTAGCAAAGACTAATTTGCATGATCTAGCCTTATGGCAAATTGGCCAAGGCCAATTCTCCATGGGTCAGCCCCTAGATGAATTGGCTAACCAATTTGTTATTATTGTAGGTTTTGGGCCCGGTCCAACTTGGTTTTGTCTTTTAAAATCTGATTAAACCTAATTTAGTGTGAGCAAGGATTTTTGCCCCCACTTCCGGTGGAATGGATCTTGCGACTTCGACACTGTTAAGCTCAGGGCCTTAGTGAACAAGGGCCTAAACAAGGACCTTAGAAAATGGAGTCACCACCCAGACGAGCCGAAAAAAAAGGGATGGATAACTTGATTACTAAGAAATCCCCAACCCCCTAATTGGTTCGAAAAGTTGGGTTCGTATGGGAAAGTTGAGAATGATTCAGCACACTCATAATGCCCGGTTCATTGGGACCGACCTCTTTTTTAGGTCTAAATATTATTCAATTCTTAAATATTATAAAATCATCCATACTACATGTGAATTTTAAAATAAAAAATTATTATTTTAAAATCAAAATAAGTTCAAACAAAACTATAAATGGACACCCACCAAAGATGGATACATGCCCTTACAATATCCAATGTCTAAAACTAAATAAAATAGGGCACTCACCATTTGTTGGAAACAAACCATTTACATTAATCCAAAACTTGAAATAATTTAAATTACATGAAACTTAACTAATGAGGTATCCACAAAGTTGAAACATAGCTCTTACAATTCTTAAAACCGAAATATATTAATAAAGAACATTCAACCATTCATCATAAATGAATCATCCATCACAAATCAAAATAAAATAAATCATACAACAAGACATATACTAAATAAACATGCATTAATAATCAATTATACATATAAATATCATATTAAATAATAGATGTACAAACTAGGGATTCATTAATATGAATTAGGGTTTTAGAAAATATGATTAATGTTTTAAGGTTTTAGAAACAACTCAATTAGGGTTTATGTTTTTGGAAAAACAAGATTAGGATTTTAGAATTTTTGAAAAACAAGATTAGGGTTTAGGGTTTTAAAAAAATAGGATTAGGGTATTAGAGTTTTAGAAAAACAGGATTAGGGTTTTAGGGTTTTAGAAAAATAGGATTATGATTTTGGGATTTGATTTAGGGTTCTGGTTATTAGGATACTATTAGGACTCAGGCGTAGCTATCTGCAAGTGCACAGGTCATATCAAGTAATACAGTGATAAGTAGAGTATCGTTCCCATGAGGAAGATTATTTTAAGTACTAAACAATTAAACTGAATATTATTTGGATAACAAGAGTTGGTTTAAGATTAAATTAAACTTTAAACAAAAGTAAATTGCTGAAATTGAATCTAATAATATGAAAATTAGGGTTAAGTCGCATTTATGAGTTTATTATGGATTTTCTAAGTTATTGATTTTTAATTCAGTTTCCCTTTTTTTTTAATGGTTGAATTCTCCTTAATTAAGCTTAAGTCTCTCTCAAATAATAAAGCTAATATCAATTTAACCCTTATGTCTACTCTCGTGATCATAAGTAATTAAATCAATTCATTAAGTTTTGTGAGAATCTTGAATCAACCTCTTAAATTTTTAACCTTATCTCTAAGTGAAAAACTTCTTTAAGATTGCTACCTCCTTAGACAAATATTAAGCTTCGACTCTCGCTCCATCACACAACATCTCAATTCAATTAATTATTGGCCAGATAATCAAAGCATTAAGATCAAAAATAACAAAATAATCAAAGATAAACTTAATTAAATCAATTACGTAATAAGTATTCCATAATAAACTCAATAAAAGGGACTAATTTTAAAAAGAGTTTAGTTCCTCATATTTAAAGTAAAAACACAATATTTATTAATTGAAAACATAAAATCAAGAAAAAGCAAACTCTAGTTCTTGTTTTGGAGAAGAACTCCTTTAGGACTCCTTGAATATCTTCTTTGAAACCCTATTTTACTCTTCTCAAAAAATAGAGACTAGAACTCAATTGATACAAGTTTTGGGTATAAAGAATTAGCCTTACTACACTCTCACTTGTATCTAAAGCTCTCTTGTTTATAAAACACACACTAACTTTTTTTCTAAAACTAAATCAAATACTCATCTATCATAACATCACACCCTTGAATCTTTGGAGGAATGGTGTTCATATAGAGTGCTTAGAGGCTTCTTGATAGTGGCAAGCTGTCAAATGCAAGTTGCACCTGTTTAGATCTTTAAAATTCAATTTTTTTTGGCTTAAAGTCATCATTTTCTGCCCTACGGTCATGGCATGTGGATGCCACAGTTGTGGCCTGGGTCTATTTGGATTTTTAAAGCCATTTTCTAGCTGTAAAAGGTGGCTTTGTGGGCCATGGTCGTGGCATTTGAATTGAGGCTATAATTTTTGAATTTTCTTCTTGTTCTAGGCTCTAGCAATATGGAAATGGATCCCACGCATTTATTTTTCTTCTGGATCTTTTTTTTTTCAATTTTCTGAAGTAGTAGACTTAAATTTATTCTCAGGGTTGTGGCCTTGAATGGCCACGGTCGTGGCACTTCATTCTTTCTTTGTTTTTGCTTCCTTTTCTTTGATTTTGCACCTCTATCCATTAAAATCCTGGAATCTTGCCTTCCAAAGCTTAAACACTATAATTCTAACTTAAACAAATAAAATTTATCAAATTCAATTGAAAATAATCAAAATCAGGATTAGAATTACATAAAATATTTGATCAAATTTTCACTCCATCAGTTACTGGATATGAGGGTTGAAGAAATTACTTAGCTATTGTGATTTAAAACTTTTGATTAAACAAGTTACTGAGATTACATTAATGTACTTTGTCTACTAGGATATTGACTTATGATAATTACATGCTCTTGTGGATAGTTGCTAAATGAAGCAAATCCCAATATACCTATTATGAATTATAAGTCGAATAATAACTATTTATGCCTTAAACAAAATTAGTATAAAACAAAAATTGATGATCATAGAATATTGGACTTAATTTAGACAAAGGATAAATGCAATCAATATTTAAAACCATCATCAGAGCATCTTATATTGAATTTAAATATTAATATCAGCATGGTACCCATATCAATGGTAAGCTTACTCGAAACAGGTATAAGGTGATCAAATCTTATATTTAGATATGAAAAAATTTTTGTGATCATTCCCCAATGACAATCTTACCACTTTGCCTAACGATTTCCTCAAACCTCTTAGCAAACCAAAACCCAACATTGAACACTTTTTTGTTCATGGCATAATAAAAGAAATGCAACCTTTTAGAATTAACCGTGCCTTGACTCTCTCCTCGTCCAAAAAAGGTGTTTGCTAGGACAACATGGATATATCGATAAAATGGGCTTGTAAAATTAGAGGCTTTATATATTTTTCTATTAAACCTTCTCATGCCCTATAGTCTAGTCCAAGTTTCATTTTCATCAAACCTGTCAGTTCTGCTAAACATTCCTTGCAATCCAAGTAATCCCAAAGCATGCCCAAATTCACCAATGTACCAATTATAATTTTGATTTGCTAACTGAAATTCCACTTTACCATTACTAGCAACATTACTATCTGGTGGAATAAATCAGAAACTATTTAAGAATTCTAAGGTTAATTTGACATATATTTGATAACACATACTAGCAAACATAATCCACTCCATATTAGTAAACATCTTAAGCAATGTATCATTCCATCTCTATTTCCTAATAACATTACCATCAATAAAAGGAGAGGGAATAATTTCTCTAAATCTCAAATTTTGGTACCTTTGCCATTGTTCCTCATCACGGCAATGAATTTTTGGCATGTGTGGTCCTTGAGGTGTTGGAGATGATGGTGGAGAAGGTGTTGTTGTTGATGATGATGATCCTTCTTGAAATCTTCTTTTAGAGCCACCTCCCCTTGATCCACCACCTTTTGATCCACCAGTTGATTTTGCGGCAAAGGTTTTTCTTATCACCATTTTTGTGTCTGATTTGATGAAAATAAAGAAGAATTGAAGAAAATTAAGTGAAAATGGAGTTGAGGTTATGGATTGAGAGGTTTGGTCATAGGCTTCAAACTTGGGCGGCTAGGGCTTCAAAAAGTGAAGGGAAAGAGAAAAATGAGATGAATATATAGTTATGGAAGGCCACACTTGTGGCCTATAAAGTGCCATGGTCGTGGGTTTTTTTTTACTGGTCAAAGATGGTTTGCATGGATTGCCATGGTCGTGGCTTTAGTTTTACCTCTGCCGCTTTGGTTTCTCAAGCTTTTTCCTTCTTGGCAGCCTTGCCTTCAATCCCACAGTTGTGGCCTTTGGGGGGCCATCATCGTGGGATCCATTTTGCATTTGTCTCTCTATTTTCCTTTCTATTTTTAGGTTGGCAGTGTTATCACCAATCCTACGACCGTGGTCCTTGAGAGGCCACGGTCGTGAGATTTATTGCATTGATGCGTCTTTAAAATTTTTCCCCCGTCTTTATTTTTACAATGTCGAATTGATTCCCATGACCATGGGGATAATTCACCATGGTTGTGGCACTTTTACTCCTTCAAATTCATGTGGTTTTGCTCCTTAAATCACCTTTAAAACTAGAATCAAACAACCATTATTAAAAATTTTGAAAAGAAAATGAATTAAAAGAACAAAATGAAAAGAAAATTGGATTGCCTCCCAACAAGCGCTAGTTTTATTGTCGATAGCTGGACATTCTTTGGCCGAATGCTTATGTATTGAAGTGATAGATGGTCCCGGCATCTATTATATCACTAATGAAATAAGGTTTCAACCGCTGGCTATTCACTTTGAAAATTTCTCCACTATGATTTTGAATGTCGATTGCACCGTAAGGATAAACTTTCACGACTATAAATGGTCCAGACCAATGAGACTTAAGCTTCCTAGGAAAGAGTCTTAATCTCGAATTATACAATAAAACTTATTGTCCTTCATGGAAGTGCTTTAATTTAATAAATTTATCATGCCATATTTTAGTTCATTATTTATAGATTTTGGCATTTTCATAAACTTGAAACCTAATCTCATCTAATTCACTTAATTGTAACAGATGCTTTAGTCCGGCCTTATTCCAATCTCTGTTTAATTGCTTAATAGCCCAATATGCTTTATATTCTAATTCAACCAGTAAATGGCATGCCTTTCAAAAAATAAGTCTATATGGTGATATACCAATTGGAGTCTTATATGCTGTTCTATAAGCCCAAAGAGCATCATCCAACTTAATTGACCAATCTTCTCTTGAATTGCTCACTATTTTCTCCAAGATTCACTTAAGTTTCCTATTAGATATTCTACTTATCCACTAGTTTGAGGATGATAAGGTATTGCCACCTTATGGTGCACTCCATATTTCCTAAGAATAGCATCAAAACTCTTATTATAAAAATGAGTACCCCCATCACTAATTATAGCTCTAGGAACTCCAAATCTAGTGAAAATATTTTTCTTAATGAACCTAGTTACGACCTTGGAATCATTTTTTGGACTTGCTACTGCTTCTACCCATTTTGAAACATAATCCACAACCAATAAAATATATTGATTATTAAATGATGGTGGAAATGGCCCCATAAAATCAATTCCCCAAACATTAAACAATTCAACTTCTAAAATGGTGTTAAGTGGCATATCTTGTCTTTTTGAAATATTACCTACCCTTTGACATCTATCACATGACTGAACAAAATTTTTAGCATCCTTATACATAGCTGGCCAAAAAAATCTGGATTGGCAAAATTTAGCAATTGTCTTAGATGTACTAGAATACCCCCCATATTCTCTTTAATGATAGAATTCTAAAATACTTTTCATTTCTTCTTCAGGGAAACATCTACAAATCATTCCATCTCCATAATGTTTAAATAATAAAGGCTCTTCCCACATGCAATGTCAAACACAAGCAAGAAATTTCTTCTGTTGAGCATATGTTAAGTCTGATGGAAGGACACCACCTGCCAAATAATTCACAAAATCAATACACCATGGAACATAATTTTTATTAGAGAAAAGTTGTTCATCAGGAAATGATTCATTAAATGATTCGTTAATAGGCAAGATATCCTTATCCATGTGCTTTTCCAACCGTGACATATGATCGGCTATGAGATTTTTAGCTCCCTTTTTATCTTTGATCTCAAGATCAAATTCTTACAAAAGCAAAATCCACCTAATTAATCGCGGCTTAACTTCTTTCTTGCTCATAAGAAATTTAATCACTACATGATCAGTATAAACAATAACTTTATAGCCTAAAATATAAGATTTGAATTTGTCAAGTGCAAATACTATAGCAAGCATTTCTTTTTCTGTTGTAGCATGATTGATTTGAGTATCACCAAGAGTTTGACTTGTATAATATATGAAATGACTTTTCTTATCTTTCTTTTGACTCAACACAGCTCCAATGGAATAATCACTTGCATCACACATGAGCTCAAAAGGTAACGACTAATCTGGTGGTGAAATGATAGGAGTTGTTATAAGTGCTGCTTTTAACCTATTAAAGGCAATTAAACATTTATTAGAAAAATTAAAAACAACATCCTTATTCAATAATTCACACAAGAGTTTAGTGATTTTTGAAAAATCCTTTATGAAATGCCTGTAAAACCCTGCAACTTCCTTAACATTAGTTAATGGTGGTAATCATTCAATAACTTCTATTTTTGCTTGATCAACTTCAATTCCTCTTTTGGAAACTTTATGTCCAAGAATAATGTCTTCTTCTAACATGAAATGACATTTTTTCCAATTAAGAACAAGATTTGTTTCCTCACAGTGTTTAAGTACCTGTTCCAAATGTTGTAAACAAGTATCAAAAGTGATACCATAAACAGTAAAATTATCCATGAATATTTCAACAATGAATTCCACTATATCCGAAAATATGGCCATAATGCATCTTTGAAAGGTTGTTGGTCCATTGCATAGTCCAAAAGGTATTCTATGCTAAGCTAAAGTGCCATATGGACATGTGAATGTTGTCTTTTCTTGATCTTCTAGCGCTATAGGAATTTGAAAATATCCTGAATATCCATCTAATAAACAAAAATAAGCATTACATACAAGTCTCTTGTTAGTAAATCGTTAAGAATCTGCAACCCTTGCCGCAGCGGAAAAACAAAAATTCTTTCGATTTACTCACAGGATCCATGTGATCCATTCAGTTCGATAAAAGAGATTCGAAACTAACCTTTTTGTGTAGCTTCAAAAATGATTAACAGATGCTGCCTTCTGAAGACGAACACCCTCTAACGAAATCCACACAAACGTATGCCGGTCTGAGTGCTAGCTCACCAACGGCAGTGGCTGAACCTTTTCAAAACGAAACTAGGGTTTTTTTAGGTTTTTTTTTCTTCTTACGTTTTCTTTTGCAAAACGAATAATAAGATCATTGAACCTCCAGTCCTTTTAAAACCGTTTTAAAAGACTTCTTTTTATCAAAACCCTAACTGTCCATATCCCATATGGACCCACGTTTTAATAATTATTATCTAATAATAATTATTATAACAATATTATTATTAATATCTAATAATAATAATAATACTAACAATAATAATTAAATATAATTATTATTATTTAAGTACAGCCTACGTTCTATGTGTGTGACCCGATAGGCTCATATTAATTGGTAGTGTATTTCAATCTCTATTGAAATGCACAAATCATAATTGGCCTCTAGCAAGACATTACGACTACCCAATTAATCATGAGAATCATTATAAATGAAAAACCTGAAATAGTACATGCATTAATCCCTTTGTCACACGATATCTAGTTTGAACATAAGTCATAGTAAATGTCATACTTATATTGTCCAAACTTATGATTACTCGATCTCCAAGTTAACTGATAAACAAATAAGATTGATCTTATATCAACTTATTTGAGCATGGCCATACATTTCTCAGTTACACTTATCGAGGGGCCCAGAAGATATCTCTCTCATAGAGAGGGACAAATTCCATCTTGATTGTTCATTTTCCTCTACATAATTTATATCATGTTCAAGCATAACCTTTATAATTATCTAGTTACAGATAACGTTTGATCATGTCAAAACATAATATTCCTTATGTTGGAAACTATGACAATCTCAAGTCAAAGGATTAAATGAAAACTATTATGAGATACACTTATGACATTAAACCATGAAGTGATATCTATGTGGGTCTATCCAATACACTGTTCTCTAACATGTATCCATAATATTGATTTGTATCTTCATACCTATAATCATCTTATGATTATCAAATCAATATTACACTAGTTATATTTATTATTATCTCCATAACAATAATAAACCAGGGATATAATCATTATTATATATAACATGCAAACATAACAATGATAATAAAAACTTCTTTATTAATAACAAAATGAATAACATTAAGGTCCAAATCGATGGCCTAGGGCATATACACTAACATCTCTTAAGCATTTGATCAATGAATGGTAAAGGAAAGTGATCCTTGAGAGTATCTTTATTCAATTTCATATAGTTTATACAAACATGCCATCCGATGACTGTTCTTAAAGGAATTAATTCATTATTTTCATTTTTTAATAACAGTCATTCCTCCCTTCTTTGGAACTACATGTACAGGACTTACCCAAGAACTATCAGAAATGGGATAAATAATTCCTGCATCTAAAAGTTTAGTCACTTCAGCCTTTGCTAACTCATTCATATTTGGATTTAACCTTCTTTGTTGATCAATCATAGGTTTATAATTTTCTTCCAACAATATTCTATGCATACAAATTGAAGGGAAAATTTCTTTAATATCAGATATAGTCCAACCTATTACTTTTTTATATCTTCTAATTAAATTCAAGGTTTGACTTAATTGATTTTCAGACAAATTAACACTGATAATAATAGGCAAAGTATTGTTGGTTTCAAGATATGCATACCTAAGATGATTTGGAAGTGGTTTCAATTCTAGCTCTGGTGCCTTTTCAATAGAAGGTAGTGGTAAAGTCTTACCTTTTCCAAGAGGTTCAAATTTTTGAAAGGACATGATTGGAGTTTGTTGAAAAGCTAAAGCATAAGCACCTACTTCCTCATTTTCCTCTTCTGCTATCGAACCATGTATAATACATGTTTTTAGAGAATAATTAATATATAACATCAATTAGAACAATCATACATATATAACATCAATTAGAAAACAATCATCAAGAAATGCTGGATGTTTTACTGCTTTTGTCAGGTTAAATTCCACTTTCTCCTCTCCTACTTGAAATGTAATTTTTCCTCCTCAAACATCAATCATGGCTCCTATTGTAGTAAAAAATGGCCTTCCTAAAATTAGTGGAATTTCAACGTCTTCATCCATTTCCAGAATTACAAAATCTACTGGAATGTACAGCTTATCCACTTTCACAAGAACATCTTCAACTATGCCAATAGGATA
Organism: Garcia nutans; assembly: GCA_947685225.1. NCBI lineage: Eukaryota > Viridiplantae > Streptophyta > Magnoliopsida > Malpighiales > Euphorbiaceae > Garcia > Garcia nutans. The sequence continues at coordinate 3,162,434 of CANTUV010000003.1, read as the reverse complement.
TTTAATTAATCTATCAACTAATTGAAGAAACATTTTTGTTGGTTGCAGTTATGTGAAGCCAAGTTTCCTGCAAAAAAAACTAGGCATTAGACTAACACTAGCTTCTAAATCACTTAATGCTTTATGAAAATCAACTTCAGAAATTGTATAAGGTATAGAAAACCTCCCTGGATCTTTTAACTTTGGTGGAAGCTTGTACTAAATCATTGCACTGCACTCTTATGCTAATGCAATTTTTGTATTTGCCTCCAATTTTCTTTTATTATATAGCAATTCTTTAAGAAACTTCACATAAGTTGGCATTTGTGCAAGAGCTTTTGTAAAAGGAATATTAATGTGGAGTTGTTTAAAAACTTCTAAAAATTTTTTATATTGCTCATCTAATTTTTGTTTCTTTAATCTTTGAGGAAAAGGAATTGGAGGCACATAGGATTTAATAGTTTCTTTTAGTGCTTCTTGTTCTTTAAATTCTTTTTCTATAACTTTTTCCTTATCTAAATATGTTTTATTTGGATGAGGCTCTTTAAGTTGTAACCCACTTCTTAAAGTAACAGCTTTACAATGTTTCCTTGGATTAATCTTAGTTTGGCTAGGAAGGGCTCCTTGGTTACAAGTATTGAGTGAACCTGCAATTTGACCTACTTGAGTTTCAAGATTTCTATTTTGTGTCGTGAGACATTCAATTTTCTACTCAAGTTTGTCATGTTGCTTTTCTATTTTATCAAATCTTTCTGAAGTGGCTTCAATGAATTTTTCTAAAGCTGATTCATAACCTAGTTTTTCTAAAGAAGTGGACCCTAAATTTTGGTTTTTCATGTATGGAGGTTGATAGGGCGCTTTTTGATTATTTTGGTTTCCCCATGACAAATTTGGATGATTTCTCCATGTTGGGTTGTAATTATTTTCTTAAAAGTTTTGACCCCTATTTTGATTCCCTAAAAATTGTACTTTCTCCATAAGTCTACAATCTGCCATCTCATAGTTTCCTCCACATCCTTCACATGCTGGAGATGATGAAGACAAGTTGACATGCTCCAATTTCTTAGTAATTATAGCCACTTTAGCTGCAAGCAAAGAAAAATTATCAATTTCATGTAAACCTACAACTCTTTTATGCATTCCTAATTCTGAAGTCCAATAATAATTATTTGCTACCATTTCTTCAATCAAATCATTGGCTTCTAAAGGAGCTTTGTTCATTATTGCACAACCTGCTGCTGCATCAATTGTTCCTTTGATATTTGGAAGAAGTCCATTATAAAATATTTGAATTAAAGCTATTCAGGTACTCCATGATGCGGACACTTTCTTTGCAAATTTTTAAAATGATCCCAAGCTTCATACAAACTTTCTCCATCTAATTGAATAAAACTTGTTATATCATTTCTCAATTTAGTCATTTTTGTTGGTGGAAAATATTTGTCAAGAAAAGCTACGGCTAATTAATCCCATATTGTGAATGTGCCTGGTGGTTTGGAAGTAAGCCAATCCTTTGCTTGATCTTTCAAAGAAATTGGAAAAAGTAACAAACGAATAGCATCATCAAATATACCATTAATTTTAAAAGTGTCACACATTTCTAAGAAATTAGATATATGAGCATAAGCATCTTCATGTGGCAAGCCATGAAAAACTGATTGTTGAATCGAATTGATAAGTGCTGGTTTTATATCAAAAGTATTAGCTTGAACAGGTGGTTTAGCTATGCTAGATCTTGGTTGAGCATAGGGCATAACATATTGCTTAAGAGTCATATTATGCGGATCTCCCATGGTTGATTCTTCGTCGGATGAATCTGTTGAATTTTCAATTTTAAGATTTGCTATTGAAGTTCCTTCCACTATTTGTTCTTCTGTCCTCTCTTTCTTCTTCTTCCTAAAAAGTCATTCAATTTCTGGATTATATGGCTCATGTTTTGTATTAGGATTTCTTCACATATAAACCAAAAATTATTCAATTAAAAGTAAAGAAATTTAAAATAGAAAATAAAAATCCAAAGTAATAACAGTTTAATATTATTAATATCAAAACGCTTGCCTCCCCGACAATGGCGCCAAAAACTTTTTAGGACTAAAGCCTAGCTATTTGCAAGTGCATATATCGTATTAAGTAATACAGTGATAAGTAGAGTATCGTTCCCATGAGAAATTTTGTTGTAAGTATTAAACAATTAAACTGTATATTATTTGGATAACAAGAGTTGGTTTAAGATTAAATTAAACTTTAAACAAAAGTAAATTGCTGAAATTGAATTTAATAATATGAAACTTAGGGTTAAGTCACCTTTATAAGTTTATTATGGAATTTCTAAGTTATTGATTTTTAATTCAGTTTTCCTTTTCACTAATGGTTAAATTCTCCTTAATTAAGCTTAAGTCTCTCTCAAGTAATAAAGCTAATATCAATTTAACCCTTATGTCTGTTCTCATGATCACAAGTAATTAAATCAATTCATTAAGTTTTGTGAGAATCTTCAATCAACCTCTTAAATGTTTAACCTTATCTCTAAGTGAAAAAATTCTTTAAGATTGTTACATCCTTAGACAAATATTATGCTTCTACTCTCGCTCCATCACATAACATCTCAATTCAATTAATTATTGGCCAGATAATCAAAGTATTAAGATCAAAGATAACAAAATAGATAAAAAAAATCAAAGATAAACTTAATTAAATCAATTAGGTAATAAGTATTCCATAATAAACTCAATAAAAGGGACTAACCCTAAAAAGAGTTTAGTTCCTCATATTTAAAGTAAAAACACAATATTTATCAATTGAAAACATAAAAACAAGAAAGAACAAACTCTAGTTCTCGATTTGGAGAAGAACTCCTTTAGGACTCCTTGAATATCTTCTTTGAAACCCTATTTTACTCTTCTAACAAAATAGAGACTAGAACTCAATTGATACAAGTTTTGGGTATAAAGAATTAACCTTACTACACTGTCATTTGTATTTAAAGCTCTCTTGTTTATAAAGCACACACTAACTTTTTTCTAAAACTAAATCAAATACTCATCTATCATAACATCACACCCTTGAATCTTTGGAGGAATGGTATTTATATAGAGTGCTTGGAGGCTTCTTGATATTGGCAAGCTGTCAAATGCAAGTTGCACCTGTTTAGATCTTTAAAATTTAATTTTTTCTACTTAAAGTCATCATTTTCTGCCATATGGTCATGGCATGTGGATGCCACAGTTGTGGCCAGGGTCTATTTGGATTTTTTGAGCCATTTTCTAGCTATAAATGGTGGCTTTGTGGGCCATGGTCATGGCCTTTTGATTGCCACAGTCGTGACATTTGAATTGAGGCTATAATTTTTGAATTTTCTTCTTATTCTAGGCTCTGGCAGTATGGAAATGGATCTCGCGGGTGTGGCCACGAATGGCCATGGTCGTGGCATTTATTTTTCTTCTGGAAATTTTGTTTTTTTTTTCAATTTTCTGAAGTGGTAGACTTAAATTTATTCTCAGGGTCGTGGCCTTGAATGGCCACGGTTGTGGCACTTCATTCTTTCTTTGTTTTTGCTTCATTTTCTTTGATTTTGCACCTCTATACATTAAAATCCTGGAATCTTGCCTTCCAAAGCTTAAACACTATAATTTTAACTTAAGCAAATAAAATTTATCAAATTCAATTGAAAATAATCAAAATCAGGGTTACAATTACATAAAATATTTAATCAAATTTTCACTCTATCAGTTACTGGATATGAGGGTTGAAGAAATTACTTAGCTACTGTGATATTAAAACTTTTGATCAAATAAGTTAACGAGATTGCACCATTAGCTTGAACCTTGTTGTTTAACTCTTACCCTTTCATTAGGTCAAAAGCATTTTAAAAGCGTTTATGACCGAGTGTTGTGTTGAATTAAGTGTGGGGTTAAATTTAGTAGGTTTAAAATTGCAAAGCAAAATAAATAAAATAAATAAATAAATAAATAAATAAAACAATATATATAATAATAAGAATAATTGTTATTCTCGTTGAAAGGGTTGGAATGTATCATTACAAAATTTAATAAGTGAGTTCCCTTGAAAAGCTCTTTAATGTCAAGGGGCAGATGAGAGGAATGTGTTTTGGGATTGTTGGGTTATGTATATGATCGGGTACTTCATTCTTAAAGTGCTCTTGAAATTAATGATCAAGCTCACATTTCCTAAATATCATACCTTTACCTTAGCCCCATTACAACCCAATAAAGACCTTTTGATTGATGCTTGATTGTTATTTTGTGGTGGAGATTTGATTGATAAGCAAGCCTATGGTAATAATCTTTCATTGATTGTTATGAGTGTAAACACCACCATGATCAAACACTTATAAGAGTTAGTGAGGGAGCGACAACATTGGTTATGCATGGAAAGCCACTTAATTGCATGGGCGTTGATTTTGTTTGATTCAATATTGATTGCGGATTTAGGGATAGGGAAGTCTTGATGCATATTTATAACTCTTGAACTTAACAATAATTATCTTCTTAGTGTGTTTTGATTTTAGCCTTGCTTGGGGACAAGCAAGGAATTAAGTGTGGGGTAGTTGTTTAGATCATTTTTGTACTTGTTTTTAGTAAGATTGTTATGTGTTTTTAGTTAATGTTTTGATTGATTTTTGTTTTAAGTTTTTTTAAAGTGTTTGTTTTAGGTTTAAGTGTAAAAACACCCTTGGAAGATCAAAACAAAGAAAGAAGAGCATGAATCAAGCATGACATGGCCAAGCCAAATGAAGCTTGGCCGTATCACCTCAAAGGAAAGAAATGGCAGCAAGTGACACGGCCAACAAGCTTGGCCGTGTCACTCTCATCTCCAAAGAACAAAGAAGAGCAAGAAGCAAAACAGAAGAAGACACACTCAATGACATAGCCAAGCCACTGGCCATGTCACATGACACGTCTAACAAGCTTGGCCGTGTCCCATTTCATGCCAAAGACACCTTGACCAAGCAAAGAAGGAAAGGAAAGAAGCAGAAGGTGATACACCCAAGTGACACGGCCAACCCAGTGGCCATGTCACATGACACGGCCACAAGCTTGGCCGTGTCACTCCTTGAAGAACAAAGAAAAGAAAGAAAGAAGAAGGCAGTGAAGGACACGGCCAGCAAGCCTGGCCGTGTCCCAAAGAAAAATGAGGGACACGGCCAAGCCAAATCAAGCTTGGCCGTGTCACCCTTAATTTATATAAATTCTTCTGCTCGAAAGAAAGAGAGGAAGAGATGGCTAGGGTTTGAGGAGAGAGAGAAAAGAAAAGAGAAGGACGGGGCAAACACGATTTGGGATGAGGAGAGAGTGACACTCTCCTTGTCCCTTCATCTTCATTCTCCATCTTCCATTGATAAGATCTTTGAGGTTCTTTGGGATAACTTGGGTTAACAAGCTCTTGAAGGTTGAAGAAGCTTCATTGAAAGGTTTGGTGAATTGGGAAAGCTCCATTCCATCTTCCAAAGGCACAATCAATTAAAGGGTTGGTGACTTGAAAAAGCTCCATTCCATATTGCAAAAGGGGAATCAACCATTGAAGAGGGCTTGAGTTCTTCATCAAACATCAAAGTGGAGCTAGGAGGAAGACTAGTAACCCTACTCTTGGCATCTTCACAAGGGGTTTTTCTATTCTCTCTTTTAATTCATTTCTATTGTTGTTGATGTATTAAGAGATTGATATTGCAATTGACAATTGTAATTTTATTTGTATTGAGATGAATATTTGTTATAAATTGATGATGTTGAGCTAAATACCCATGCCTAGGGTTTGTAGTATATTTGATTGAATGCTTTGATTTGATATTTACATTGATGTACCTTGTGTTAGTTGATTGCATTGGCTTGTATGCTAGGTTAATAGATTAGCTACCTATTGATCTCTAGATATTGAATGAAGGACCGAGAGGTGAAATCCAATATCGGAACTATGCAATCAACTACCCTATGAATGAATTAGAAATATAAGTTCTAGGGTTTCATTAATTCGCAAATGTAAAATAATTGGTTATTGCTATTTCATGAATGTGAGAACTAATGAATTGGTAATTGACTAATTAACCTTAAGGAACAAATTAATTTACAAGGTTATGTTAATGGATAATTGAGAATTGAGCTTTGATTGAATGGACCTATAACCCTAGGCACCTTCCCCAGAATCGATTTGATCTTGTTCAACCTTCATACATCAACCCTACACTCCTTAATCTTAGGTTTAAATTGTTCTTTTACAATTCCAAACAACAAACTCTCTCTTTTAAATTACTTGCTAATCAAGCTATTATGAACTACACCTTCTTGGGGAAACAACCTTGGGGCAATCACCTTTGCTACAAGCGTCACTCGCAAGTATACGAGGTAGCGCGCCAAAAACTTGTTGCGCTCTTATTAAGTTCTACTACAAGCGTCACTTGCAAGTATAAAAACATTAACTAAAAACACATAACAATCTTACTAAAAACAAGTACAAAAATGATCTAAACACTTATGATAATTACATACTCTTGTGGGTAGTTGCTAGACGAAGCAAATCCCAATATATAACCTACTATGAATTATAAGTCGAACAATAACTGGTTATGCCTTAAACAAAATTAGTATAAACAAAAACTGATGATCATAGCATATTGGACTTAATTTAGACAAAGGATAAATGCATTCAATATTTAAAACCATCATCAGAGCATCCTACATTGAATTTAAATGAGTTAAATTTAGAATATACTGTCGTTTATTAGCTCCACCATAATAAAATGTTAATCTTGCAACAATTTGAATCTCTTGCTAGAGAGGACAAAGATAGTGTATTGCTACCTTTATGGTGTAATGTTTATGGTTTCATAATTTTCTGCTTTTATTACTGGCTTCTAACTCTCTATCAATATGCTTAATGCTGCTAGGGTTTCCTCCCTTTTAATGCAGCTTGCTGCCTCTGTATTTATAAGAGGGCATTAGGTTAAATCTTATAAACGAGTCTTAGTTTCCTATTTTAGCATGGTTCCTTTAAAGCATATTAAAATAAAACAATTTGAATTCGAGGTAAATGGTGACCATATTGAATTAAAACAATTTGAATTTGAGGCAAACCATGACCATATCAGACTAAAGTAATTTAAATCTGACATGGACTAAAGTCCATATCGAATTGGCAATTCTAATTCCACATGGACAACGTTTATATTGAATTAGGATTGCCTAATTCGATATGGACATGGTCTATATCAAACTAGGTAATTCCTTATTTGATACGGACCATCCATATCAAATTGGGCAAGCCCAATTCAATATGGCCTAATCCATATCAAACAAAATTTGCCTTTGGACTATTTTTGGGCTTTAACAATTAAATTGTACTTATTTTAGGCCTTATAAAATTGGACCAATCTAACTAAAACCTTAAAATTGGTTTAAGCTTATTAAGAATGGATTGATCATGACTTAGGCCTTCTTTAATTAGGATCGAACTAGCTTAAAGCCAAAATCAAGGGTCTACAGTTTGCCCCCTGCTTGAACGATCTTAAATTTATTCAGAGAGTGAAAAGTAACATTAATATGAGCTAGGTTTTGACACAAATGGGTTCTGGAAGCGGGGATTGATTGACTTGGATTTTAAACGTGAGACAAAATTAGTTTGGGGTATTGGACTCAAGATGGGATTGATTTGGGTTCTGGACCCAAGATTGGATTGATTTGGATTATGGACCCGAGATTGGATTGATTTGGGTTTTGGGGCCAAGATTGGATTGGGTTCTAAAACCAAGACTGGATTGAATTTGGGTTCTAGACCCGGGATTAGATTGGGTTCTGGATCCGAGACTGAATTGGTTTGGGTTATGGACCTGGATTGAGTTCTGGACTTGAAAATGATTTGGTTTCTGGACCCAAGTTGGTTTGGGTTCTACACTCGAATTGAGTTCTAGACTTAAAAATGATTTGGGTTTTGGACCCGAGTTTGTTTGGGTTCTGAACCTGGATTGAGTACTGGACTCGAAAATGATTTGGGTTCTAGACCCTAGTTATTTTGGTTTTTGGACCTAGATTGAGTTTTGGACTCGAAAATAATTTGGGTTCTGGACCCAAATTAAGTTGTAAACTCAAAATGATTTGGGTTTTGGACCTAAAACTGAATTTGATTTAGGTACCTAGACCCGATATATCTACAAAAAATTAATTATACTCAGTAATGCATTTTGTAAAAAAAATATAGCTATTTTTTACTGTATATGGGTACTACCTATATACTCTTTTGCTCCCTGCATGAAAAAAATATTTATGAGCATAAAAAATATAGGCCCATAATAAATATCTATTACTGTGCTCATGTGTTGTGTCTAAGTTGTTAGTGTATATGCCCTAGGCCATTGATTTGGACCTTAATGTTATTCATTTTGTTATTAATAAAGAAGTTTTTATTATCATTGTTATGTTTGCATGTTATATATAATAATGATTATATCCCTGGTTTATTATTGTTATGGAGATAATAATAAATATAACTAGTATAATATTGATTTGATAATCATAAGATGATTATAGATATGAAGATACAAATCAATATTATGGATACATGTTAGAGAACAGTGTATTGGATAGACCCACATAGATATCACTTCATGGTTTAAATGTCATAAGTGTATCTCATAATAGTTTTCATTAATCCTTTGACTTGAGATTGTCATAGTTTCCAACATAAGGAATATTATGTTTTGACATGATCAAACGTTATCTGTAACTAGATAATTATAAAGGTTATGCTTGAACATGATATAAATTATGTAGAGGAAAATGAACAATCAAGATGGAATTTGTCCCTCTCTATGAGAGAGATATCTTCTGGGCCCCTCGATAAGTGTAACTGAGAAATGCATGGCCGTGCTCAAATAAGTTGATATAAGATCAATCTTATTTGTTTATTAGTTAACTTGGAGATCGAGTAATCATAAGTTTGGACAATATAAGTATGACATTTACTATGACTTATGTTCAAACTAGATATCGTGTGACAAAGGGATTAATGCATGTACCATTTCAGGTTTTCATTTATAATGATTCTCATGATTAATTGGGTAGTCATAATGTCTTGCTAGAGGCCAATTATGATTTGTGCATTTCAATAGAGATTGAAATACACTACCAATTAATATGAGCCTATCGGGTCGCACACATAGAACGTAGGCTATACTTAAAATAATAATAATTAAATTTTTATTATTGTTGTTGGTATTATTATTATTATTAGATATTAATAATAATAATATTATAATAATTATTATTAGATAATAATAATTAAAGACGTGGGTCCATATAGGATATGGACAGTTAGGGTTTTATAAAAAAAAAGTCTTTTAAAACGGTTTTAAAAGGACTAGAGGCCTTGATGATATTGATTATCATTTTCGTTTTGAAAGAAAATGGAAGAAGAGGAAAAAACGAAAACCCTAGTTTCGTTTTTGCAAAAGAAGTTCAGCCACTGCCGTTGGTGAGCTAGCACTCAGAACAGCGTACGTTTGTGTGGATTTCGTTAGAGGGTGTTCGTCTTCAGAAGGCAGCATCTGTTAATCATTTTGAAGCTACACAAAAAGGTTAGTTTCGAATCTCTTTTATCGAACTGAATGGATCACATGGATCCTGTGAGTAAATCGAAAGAATTTTTTTGTTTTCCGCTGCGGCAAGGGTTGCAGATTCTTCTCGATTTTCTAACATTGGTATCAGAGCCCCTTGTTGATTCCATTTAATTCGAAATATGCCATGTTGATGTGTTGATGTGATCTATTGTTTTTCGAATGGCATGATTGGATTCGTTTTATCATTTGATGATGATTCGAATCTGTTAAATGAGATATAACCTAAATCGTTGTTGATATATGATGTCAAAGATGACCAATTGTATAAGATACAATTCTGTGAAGTCGAATTAGGGTTGGTATACAATCTGTTATGGTTTCGAATTTGGGTTAATATGATTAATTCAATTCGTTTATTCATATTGAATGTATACATAGATTTCGATTTTGATTAATATGATTATTGAGTAAATCGTTTTCTAAGGTTTCTTGTAATAGTTCTCTGTTAATATGATTAATAGATTGCTATTATATTCTGTTTAATATGATTGACAGAATAAGGGTTTTGACAGAAAATAATTAATTGGATTAATGATTCTGTTTAGCTTCGAGGGGCGCTGCCCTATAGTTCAATCAACCTTCGGAACCCCGCCCGCTGACCGGCCAGCGGGAGCCCCACCCGCTAACCGGCTAGCGGGACCGCCGTATGTTCGCGCCCTATAGTTCGTTACTGCGACATTAAGAATGTCAATATATTTGTCTCTATTTAACATGTTGGTGATGAATATGTTATGTTTGTTTGATGTCTTGGCATGGTGCATAGCATGGCCTTATGACCTATGTGATTGGTTTATTCATATCTTAATTTTGGGTAAATACGGCCTGCGTGTCGTTTATTTTGTTGTAATTCATTTTACTAGTAGTTAGATTTTCTTTTATTGTAATAAATGAAGTTTCAAGCTACAATGATTGCGATGGAGATTTATACCAAGGAAAAGATGGTTCCATGGTGATGGAAGCACAAGCTCAAGTTTTGAAGATATGTACTATTGCAAATGTTGTAATAGATAGGTTTTCTTTTCACCTAGGGTTGCCTATATGATCTTCATTTTGTCTCATGAAGATCATATCTAGTTTGGCCATACTATGTCACGTTTATTTTTATCGAATATGTATGAGATGTCATGTTTGATAGTTTATATATGCATATAGGATGTGATATATAAATGTTAATTTTAACATGTTTTCAAAATTAAATGGAATGAACCCTCACTATTAATCTAAGTTTTAATGCCATCCATATCTTAAACACTTATCAAGGCTAAGATCACCTAAATGTAGATTTTGCCAAAGCAAAGTACTTTAGGTTATCCTAGTAAGATATGATGAGTAATGGTGCTGCTCAAGCGTTTAAAATTGGTTAGACTTAATTAGGCTATCAAAATGGTTTTGGGCCTAAGGCATTAGATGGGGTATAACATGCTATGACATATGATGTCATGATCCCATATTATCTAAGAGTTACATGTGATGTAATTGGTAAGGGGTTACCTACCATAATAACTTGATTTTAAGTGTCATGCCAAAGCTGACTTAATATTAAGTAAAAATTGGATCTTAGCCCACTAAAATGTCATTGTGATGATTGAGGGTTATATTTTAGTGGGATTTTAATTACTTATCACTTTTTATTAATTAAAATTTGCATATTTTGTAGATTGAAATGTCTACCAACATTAACTCCACTTTATCACTGCGATCCATCCTTGAGAAGGAAAAACTGAAAGAGAATGGGACTAATTTTTTTGATTGGTTTAGGAACCTGAGAATTGTTCTCAAACAAGAAAAGAAGTCCTATGTGCTTGATGAAGCTGTCCCTGAGCCACCTCCTGCTAATGCTTCTAATGCTGATAAGAACAAACATAAGAAGCATATGGATGATTCCAATGACATTGGATGTCTTATGCTTGCTACTATGTGTCCAGAACTTCAGAAGGATTTGGAACACTTGGAGGCTTATGAGATGAGTGTCCATCTCAAACAAGCTTTCCAACAGTAAGCTAGGCAGGATAGATTCGACACTGCTGTTGCATTATTTGACTGCAAGATGTCAGAGGGCGAATCGGTTAGTGCTCATGTTTTGAAAATGAAGGGCTACATTGATCACCTTGCCCGACTTGGATATCCCTTGAGTTTAGAACTCTCCACGGATTTGATCCTTCATTCTTTGCCCAGCAGTTTTTCACATTTTGTTATGAACTATAATATGAACAACATGGAAAAGTCCATTCCTGAGCTACATGGTATGCTCAAAACTGCTGAAGGGAATATCAAAAAGCCCACTAAGGCTACCCATGTATTGAATGTCAATAAGGGTAAGCCTATGAAGAAAAAAGGCAAGGCAAAGGCCAAAGCAACAGTTGCTACAAAGCCTAAGGGACAGCCCAAGCCAAAAGAACGCAAGGCACCTGTTCCTAAGGAAGGAACTTGTCACCATTGCAAGGAGCCTGGGCATTGGAAAAGAAATTGCCCACTTTATTTGGCTGAATTGAAGAAATCGAAGGGTAGTGCGACTACGTCTTCAGGTATATATGTTATAGAAATTAACTTATCTGCTTCTACTTCATGGGTATTGGATACTGCATGTGGTTCTCACATTTGTACAAATGTTCAGGGACTCAAAAGGAGTAGATCATTGAAAAGGGGCGAAGTTGACCTACGAGTTGGGAATAAAGCAAGAGTTGCTGCACTAGCTGTAGGATCTTATGAACTTCATATGCCTAATGGCTTTTTGTTAAATTTGAACAATTTCTATTATGTTCCTACTCTGAGTAGGAATCTTATTTCAGTTTCAGTTTTGGATGATGAAGGTTTTTCATTTTTAATTAAAAATAAGACCTGTTCTATTTTTGATAAAGATGATTTGCTTTATGGTATTGCAAGATCTTTTAATGGCCTTTATGTCCTTGACTTAGATGATTCTAGGGAGAATCATATTTATAACATAAACTCTAAGAGAATTAAGCCAAATGACCTAAACCCTACATTTTTATGGCATTGTCGTCTTAGCCATATAAATGAGAAACGCATTTCTAAACTCCATCAAGATGGATTATTAGATTCATTTGATTTTGAATCATTTGATAAATGTGAATCTTGTTTACTTGGCAAAATGACAAAGAATCCTTTCATCGGACAAGGTGAAAGGGCTAATGACTTGCTAGGACTAGTACATACAGATGTATGTGGCCCGTTAAGCATTAGTGCCAGAGGAGGATATAATTACTTCATTACTTTTACTGATGATTTCAGTAGGTATGGCTATGTCTACCTAATGAAACATAAGCATGAGGCTTTTGAAATGTTCAAAACTTTTCAAAATGAAGTACAAAATCAACTTGGTAAAACTATTAAGGCACTTCGATCTGATCGAGGTGGTGAATTTTTGAGCCAAGAATTTGACGAACATCTAAGAAATTATGGAATTGTTTCACAATTAACTCCTCCAGGAACTCCACAATGGAATGGTGTTTCTGAAAGAAGAAATCGAACTTTATTAGATATGGTTCGATCTATGATGAGTCAAGCAGATCTTCCATTATTGTTTTGGGGTTATGCCTTGGAGACAGCTGCTTTTGTTTTAAACCGTGTACCATCTAAAGCAGTTGAAAAGACACCATATGAGATATGGACTGGCAAAACGCCTAGTTTGTCTTTTCTTAAGATTTGGGGTTGTGAGGCTTATGTGAAAAGACCAGTTTCAGATAAGTTAGCTCCAAAATCTGCTAAATGTATTTTTGTGGGATATCCTAAGGAAACTAAAGGATATTATTTCTATATTCCAACTGAGAACAAAGTGTTTGTTGCTCGAAATGGAACCTTCTTGGAAAAGGAATTCATTTCTAAAAGAACTAGTGGGAGTACAATTCAATTAGATGAATTTATAGAACCACAAGAAGATATTGCACCGCCTGAAGAAACAGTTTCAGAACCACAAGTCATTGTGGAAACTGAAAATGTTACACAAGTTCTGCGCAGATCTGATAGACCACGTCATCACCCTGAGAGATATGGATTTCTCATGACTGAAAGTTGTGAAGTTTTGCTCATAGATCAAGATGAGCCAACTACCTATCTTGAAGCTGTGTCAGGTCCAGAATCAGAGAAATGGCTTGGAGCCATGAACTCTGAGATGCAGTCCATGTTTAACAACCAAGTTTGGGCCTTAATTGATCCTCCCGAAGGTATTAAGACTATTGGTTGCAAATGGGTTTTCAAGAAGAAAATTGACATGGATGGAAATGTGCAAACCTATAAAGCAAGGTTGGTTGCTAAAGGTTTCAAACAAACTCATGGTATAGACTATGATGAAACCTTTTCTCCAGTTGCTATGATTAAATCTATTAGGATTCTCCTTGCCATTGCTGCATACTATGATTATGTGATATGGCAAATGGATGTCAAAACTGCTTTCCTTAATGGAAATTTACTCGAGGATGTGTACATGACACAACCTGAGGGTTTTGTAAATCCTGAGAATTCTGGGAAGGTTTGCAAGCTTCAAAGGTCCATTTATGGATTGAAGCAAGCATCTCGAAGCTGGAATCTTTGTTTTGATGAAACAGTTAAGAACTTTGGTTTCATTCAAAATGAAGATGAACCATGTGTTTACAAGATGGTTAGTGGGAGTGCTATCGTGTTCTTAGTCCTATATGTAGATGACATATTGATCATTGGAAATGATGTCCCCACTTTACAAAAGGTTAAAGATTGGTTAGGGAATTCTTTTTCAATGAAGGACTTGGGTGAGGCTGCATATATCCTTGGTATAAGGATCTATAGAGATAGATCTAGAAGGATAATTGGCTTAAGTCAAAGTACATACATTGACAAAGTGTTGAAGAGATTCAGCATGCAAGATTCCAAGAAGGGATTTTTGCCTATGTCACATGGTATTCATCTTAGCAAGAATCAATGTCCTAAGACATCTGATGAGCGAGATAGAATGAATAAGATCCCTTATGCTTCTGCTATTGGATCTATTATGTATGCCATGCTATGTACTAGACCTGATGTCTCATATTCATTGAGCACAACAAGTAGATATCAAGCTGATCCTGGTGAGGGTCACTGGACAGCTGTTAAGAACATTCTTAAGTATCTAAGAAGAACTAAGGATGTTTTCTTAGTTTATGGAGGTTTGGAAGATGAGCTAGTTGTAAATGGTTACACAGATGCTAGTTTCCAAACTGATATAGATGATTACAAATCGCAGTCAGGCTTTGTATTCACATTGAATGGTGGAGCCATTACTTGGAAAAGTTCCAAGCAAAGCACAGTAGCAGATTCTACAACAGAAGATGAGTATATAGCAGCATCAGATGCAGCTAAGGAAGCAGTTTGGCTGAAGAAATTCATCACTGAGCTTGGAGTGGTGCCTAGCATTGCTAATCCTATGGCTATCTATTGTGACAACAATGGTGCCATAGCGCAAGCAAAAGAGCCAAGGTCCCATCAAAAATCTAAGCACATACTCAGGCGATTTCACCTCATTCGAGACATCATTGATAGAGGTGATATCAAGATATGCAAAGTTGACACAAATGACAACATAGCAGATCCATTGACAAAGCCTCTCTCGCGGGTCAAGCATGATCAGCACACTAGGTCTATGGGTATGAGATATTTGTTAGACTAGGCCTAGTGCAAGTGGGAGACTGTTAGTGTATATGCCCTAGGCCATTGATTTGGACCTTAATGTTATTCATTTTGTTATTAATAAAGAAGTTTTTATTATCATTGTTATGTTTGCATGTTATATATAATAATGATTATATCCCTGGTTTATTATTGTTATGGAGATAATAATAAATATAACTAGTATAATATTGATTTGATAATCATAAGATGATTATAGGTATGAAGATACAAATCAATATTATGGATACATGTTAGAGAACAGTGTATTGGATAGACCCACATAGATATCACTTCATGGTTTAAATGTCATAAGTGTATCTCATAATAGTTTTCATTAATCCTTTGACTTGAGATTGTCATAGTTTCCAACATAAGGAATATTATGTTTTGACATGATCAAACGTTATCTGTAACTAGATAATTATAAAGGTTATGCTTGAACATGATATAAATTATGTAGAGGAAAATGAACAATCAAGATGGAATTTGTCCCTCTCTATGAGAGAGATATCTTCTGGGCCCCTCGATAAGTGTAACTGAGAAATGCATGGCCGTGCTCAAATAAGTTGATATAAGATCAATCTTATTTGTTTATTAGTTAACTTGGAGATCAAGTAATCATAATTTTGGACAATATAAGTATGACATTTACTATGACTTATGTTCAAACTAGATATCGTGTGACAAAGGGATTAATGCATGTACTATTTCAGGTTTTCATTTATAATGATTCTCATGATTAATTGGGTAGTCATAATGTCTTGCTAGAGGCCAATTATGATTTGTGTATTTCAATAGAGATTGAAATACACTACCAATTAATATGAGCCTATCGGGTCGCACACATAGAACGTAGGCTGTACTTAAAATAATAATAATTAAATTTTTATTATTGTTGTTGGTATTATTATTATTATTAGATATTAATAATAATAATATTATAATTATTATTATTAGATAATAATAATTAAAGACGTGGGTCCATATAGGATATGGACAGATAGGGTTTTATAAAAAAAAGTCCTTTAAAACGGTTTTAAAAGGACTAGAGGCCTTGATGATATTGATTATCATTTTCGTTTTGAAAGAAAACGGAAGAAGAGGAAAAAACGAAAACCCTAGTTTCGTTTTTGCAAAAGAAGTTCAGCCACTGCCGTTGGTGAGCTAGCACTCAGAACGGCGTACGTTTGTGTGGATTTCGTTAGAGGGTGTTCGTCTTGAGAAGGCAGCATCTGTTAATCGTTTTGAAGCTACACAAAAAGGTTAGTTTCGAATCTCTTTTATCGAACTGAATGGATCACATGGATCCTGTGAGTAAATTGAAAGAATTTTTTTATTTTCCGCTGCGGCAAGGGTTGCAGATTCTTCTCGATTTTCTAACATAAGTATGTAAAAGAGACATGAATTATTGAAAGGAGACATGGGACATGAATAATTGATGTATTGTTACTTTCTTTGACTTGTAAGCACACGATCATGTTTTAACTTTTTTTAAGGAACATGATTTGAGACTTCATTCTCTATAAATAGGATATATTATGCATTCATTTCATCCAAACCTTCAAAATTTGCCAATTCGCAAAAACTCTTTCTAAGCTACTTGTTTTTGTTTCCAACAATCTTTCAATCTTTCAAAAGAAAAAAGAAATGGTAGTAAATCAACATGCATCTAGGACTGGACCGCGTATGGATCCTAAATTACATGCTTACCTCAGAGATAGTGAGTTGGACTAGGTTTTGATTTTAGCTAGGATGCACCTCCATCGAAGTTCACAAGAGAAAACACAAGTATATATTATTATTATTATTATTATTATTTTCTTTATGTAGAATTTTTATGTACATTTTTATAGCAATTTTGTTATTTATAGTAGTAAAAAGAAGCAAATCTATGCAAAAATAAATTTATGCATGAAGAATTAATTTTTAAAGATAAAATATATCGAAAAAAATAGGCAAAGTAATATAAAAGTAGAAAATTATCATGTAAATAAAAGTTAAGTTTTGGGGCTAAAACAATACTAGCATAAAAAGAAATGTTTTATTTTTATTTTTATATTTTTTGATTATCGTAGAAAAAAATAATATTAGTTGTAGATAGATTAATAAATTAAGAACAAAATATTAGTCATGATACAAAAAATACCAAAAATAAAAAGAAAGTAAATGCAATGAGACAATAAAATTATTGGTGTGCTGAAAATAATTTTTATGTGCCATTTTATATTTTTTCTTATTTTTAGAATTTTTAGAATAATTAGTAGGAGTGATATACTTACCTGACTAGACTTACCTTTATTGTGGAAGTTTGATAGTTATGTAATTCATGGTGGCAGGAATGTCCATAAGGCCTACTAGTGGTATGAGCGAATACCGCCTGCAGTCTAGAGGATGATCCTTAATAATATATAGACTAAGGATGAGATTCACAATTTAATTGGTCTAAGGCCCAGGTATAAGGGAGCATGTCAAATAAAATATGAATATATCGGACAATATTGGATGAGGTAGACCCGACCAGTGCTTGGTTTATGGGTAGAAAGATACACCCGTGGATTCCTCTTATATCTATTAGCCACGATGATCTTATACAGCACAGAAGCCGCAATTCACCTGTCAATTTTGTGTGCTCTGGCAGATTTTGATCTTGTACCTTTTTATGCTTGAGGAGAGGTTAACCTTACCTATCTCTATCACGGTTTTGATAAAATTAGCAGGAACATATATCATTTACAAGCTTGATGGTCGTTGCCGAGGTATGAGTTCTTCCTTTTGTTCATTCAAATGATGGTTTATGATTGAACTAAACCCCTTTTTGACCATGATAGGTGTGGGCCTATGAACATAACCTCATGAGGGCACCTTGTATTTCTAGGAGATGGGTGGGATACCTGAGACTGAGTCTTTAGTTATTGGGTAGTAGGGAAGTCCTCGGTGGTCATCATGTACATTCCCAGCCTTACTAGTTGAGTCGGCTGACCTTGGATCAGGTAAAAGACAAAATTCATTAAATTGAATGAGAAAAATGACTTACTAATATTATTATGTTGCAAGTGAACATCACTTGGTGGAGAGCTAGTGAGAGGGTGAATTAGACCACCGACATGAACAACATATTGCCCTTGCAAAACTCCCGTTGAGTCATCGCTGGGCCAATTTCAAGCAACTAGTTTCTAGGTGAGAGGGTACATAAATGGTTTCGTGGCCCTGATTAGAGGTGGGTGCTAGCTAATGTTCCAACATTTGTGTTGACCTATATATCTATGCACAAGAATGCCTGGAGGCGTGCTCGAAATGGATTCAATGTTGATTTATTCTTACTTTGACCAAACTTGTCATATAGTGAGTTTGTGTAGGACCAACTTTTGCACTTTGAGGTCTCCTCTTATAGTGTAGAAAATTCGAAGGAAAAGGGATGAGGAAGAAGAAGGAGAAGAGAGTGATGATAAAGATATGAGGGAAGAAGGTGATGAGAATGAGGATGATGATGATGATGGTGTTGGGATAATGAGGATAAAGAAGAAGAGGAGGAGAATGATGACTGTGAAGTGGATAATGAGGATGAAGGGGATGAAGAGAATGATGAAGAGGATGATGATACAAGGGATCTTGCTGCCCATGATGATGCTATGGTGGCCTCCTCTCAGGTTGATCAGACATGCTTCTTTATTAATTATGAGTTTGTAGGTGGCTAACTTTTATTAATTTTTATAGGTGGTTGAACAACCAGATAAAGTCGGTCCAACTAGTGCAGCTCCACCTCAACCATTTTCCTATATTGGGCCATCATCCGAGGCTTAGGGTTTTGACTTGAGCTATTTGGTTTGTAATCCTTGTTTCATATATGCTAAATGTATGTATGAAAATTAATGAAAATGTATGAACCTGATTTTTCCTTTTGGCACGCTAATCATCTTGAGCGAAACTTTCGGGACTTCATATTCTAGGGCTATAGGGATTCTAGTGCATCTTCATCAAGGACACTGTAGACCGATGACCATGATATGCCACCACCCATCTATGGCATTGACTATGATAGGGTTGATTTTCAAGACAATTAGAACCCTGGTGCTTCTTATTCAGGAGAAAACTGCGCAAATGATGTACCTCTGACTTCGACAGGCAATGAATTCCTCAGAGATTTGTTCAATTACAGACCACCACCTCCATAAAAGTGTTAGTTTACATCAAAACTTTGTATTAAACTTGGTGTGCAGAAATAAAGGCTTGTAATAAAATGTACATAATAAATAAAATATGATATTTTGACTTTTCAACTTCTTTTTTTTAATGACACTTTGACTTTTTCTTGTTATATATATGTATAGATTCATACCGTGTCAAATTCATTCAAAATGAATTTGACATGGATTAATTAAATTAATAAAACCAATACCCATGTAGATTAGGTTTAAAACTTTCCCACTTCGTTGCAAATCCAGTACGCCCAAACCTCTTTTGACATGGATTAAAGTATTAACCTAATTCGACATGGTCTTTCTTACCTTAAACAACTTGGGCTTCAACCAGTGGCTATATAAATCAATAAACCACTTTCTTTTCTTTGACATTCAAAGTAGTAATGTTTGGATAAATCCAATTGCAATCATCACAGCATTAAATCTTCAATCCAGCTTCTATTTCCATTAATTTTTCTTTTATGAACTCAACTTAACTGCTATTGTTATGCCTCTACAATGACTGAGGCCAATTTAAAAAGATAAAGAATTTATTTAAAAATATCAAGGTAACAAATTGGGAACAAGTATCATAGTCTCAACTCAATGTCTTAAAGTGCTTTCAAAATGTCAAATTGGACCAACCATTTTTACATGCAATGGTTTCCTTTTGGGATGTGCAAACTAGGACTTTCAAGATAAATAATTTTGAAATATGTCCCATGATTCAAGAATTTGAAGACATTCTTGGATATGCAAATAACCATCCAATGGCATTAGCCATACCGACTTCCAAGATTCAATAAAAGATATAGATGCTGCTTCAACTCTAGAAACCTGAAGTTCTACAATTAACCAAAGGTGAGAAAATCCTGCTTGGTCCTTTGATTAATTTTTTCACTTCCTATTTGGCTCCGACATGTTTTGTCTATGTTTGCTTGCTCAATTCCTACTTGTTTCTCCTGCTAGTGACAATGACCTGCGAATACTAGACATCATGGACTAAATAGATTGAGGATCTTCAGTAGTACCTGTGATCTTGGCTGAGACCTTAGTTAGATTAGATAAATTCAAGATAGAATCTTCAAGGAGATTGGTTGAAAGTGCCTTGTTGCTTCAGGTAATTACCTAAACCGCCCTTTCAAGTTTTCAAGATAAATTTAGGCTCTTTTTATTTTTATTGCTCAAATTTTTGCCTAGTCCACCATTGTGGGTTTTCGAAACTAGCGAGTTGTCCTAATTTTTGCCTAGGCCACCCTTGAGGGTTTTCAACCTAGCGGACTTTTTTTTCTTTTTTTATGTATTTTTTATTGATTCTAATTTTTGCCTATTCCGCCCTTACATATTTTGGGAACTAGCGAACCGCATTAATTTTTGCTTAGGCTGCCCTTTTCGAATGTTCAACCTAACAAGCTTTTTTTTTTTACTTTTCTTCTTCACATATATGGCTATAGGAGTGCCTCTGCTTGCTTGACACCCCATATGTGGACTTCACTAAATATTTATCATGACATTACTCTGCCAGGAGACAACTTCATTATGCTTCCTCATATGCTGATTCGGTTGACTGGATTTGCTGACGAGCTACAATTAACATCCGTTGGTTGGTACCTTGTTGGAGAATTACCCATGTCACCATTCAGATGTATCTGATGTATGTTCCTCTTGCTACTCTCCATTGAGGTACTTGTTATGATCCTCATCTACTTGACCTCAATATGGTGCCAAGCCTTGAGTTTCTGAGTTCACTCTTGATTTGGACATGCCCCATCTGACTGAAGCCTTCTTGGATCAACTGAAGCAAATCTTGCCTGGATGCTACACTTATCA
Organism: Garcia nutans; assembly: GCA_947685225.1. NCBI lineage: Eukaryota > Viridiplantae > Streptophyta > Magnoliopsida > Malpighiales > Euphorbiaceae > Garcia > Garcia nutans. Next base: position 3,141,182 of record CANTUV010000003.1, on the reverse strand, counting down.
TCTTCCATAGATTTTATAACTGTTAATTTTTAGAAAAAATAATGTTAGGAAGAACAATAATGATAATAAAAGATGTTTTCTTTCATTTCATAATTTTTCATCACCTTTCGCTATTGCGGTATTTATTTTACGCTAATGCTCAAATTATTCAAAATAGTGCACATAGAATAATTTTAACATAAACTATTTTTTTATTAAATTAGGGAACAACCAAAAACATTAAGCATGCAAACACAAGATTAATCTTATCGCCAACCAGCCCTTTCAGGTTTTCTAATTGATAATTTTCTCTCATTTTAGCCCAAATTGTTGCCGAGCTTACCCTTTCTAGTTTTTGAAACTAGCGGACTACTCTTACTTTTGCCTAGGACTCCCTCTCAGATTTTCAACCTAGCGAGCCCTTTTTTTATTTCAAACATAGAACCTCTTTAACATGTCAATGTTCACTGGCTCACTAAACTCGTTCCCATCCATGTCTGACAACTTGACTGCATCTTTGCTCAAGACTTGTTTCACAACATACGACCCTTCCCAGCTAGATCTAAAACTCTCAGATTGGGGACATTAAGCTTATACTATTTCAACACTAAGTCACCGACTCTAAGCTTTTTGATTTTGGCCCTTTTATTATAGGCTCGAGATATCTTCCTTTAATACATATGGTGATGATACAGTGCCTTCAACATTCTTTCTTTCAACAAGGCCAGCTGTGTACATCTACTTAGTACCCATTCTGTCTCAGACAATTCAGCTTCTAGGACAACCCTTAGCAATTTGATCTCAATCTCAATTGGCAACACTCCTTCCATCCCATAAACTAAGGAACCAGTTGGGCTTCGCACACTCATCCTATTGCCCCATAAAGCAAAAAGAACCATTTTCGATCAATCCCTATACATCTTGGTCATCTTGGATAGAATTTGCTTAATTATCTTGTTTGTTGCTTCCACTGCGTCGTTAGCCTTTGGTCTGTAAGGGGATGATTGGTGATGGCAAATCTGGTGCTTAGAGAACAAATCCTTAATAGCCCCTTGAAACTACACCCCATTATCTGATATCACATTATGCGGGACCCTATATCTGAAGATGAGGTTCTTTTCAGTAAATCTAGCCATTTGCCTAGCCCCCAACTTATTGAAAGATTTGGCTTCAACCCATTTTGAAAAATAATACACTATTACTATAATGAATTGTGACCATTTGATGCCCTCAGATGTATTTCTCCAATAATGTTGATCCCCCAAGTTACAAATGGCCAAGGTGAAGGCATAGAATGCAATTCTTCGGCAGGCATGTGACTCAAGTTTTTGTACATCTGGCACTGCTAACATTTTCTCATAAAGTCAATGCAGTCTCTCTCCATGGTCAACTAATAGTTGCTTTATCAAATTATCTTCTTAGCTAGGGCTAATCTATTCATATGAGGTCCACAACTTCTCGCATGTATCTTAGACATGATATACTCAACCTCAGGCTTTCTTAGGCATCTTAAGTGCACACCATTGGACCATCTTTGATATAACTCTCCATGAAAGGTGATGTATTGCAAGGACCATCGCCTTATAGCTCTTCTCTCTTCCTTTGTTACATTTTGTGGGTATTCCCTACTTTCCATGACCTGTCTCATGGTGTCATACAACACATCATGGTCTGCATCAGTTTTCATAACCATTTCATACTCATATCAAGGAGCCGATGAACTGGTCAAAACCAAAGTCTTAAGAAATAACTTAACATGATCCTCCCATACCGAAGCCAGGGTGGCTAGGGCATCAGCCATTTGGTTTTCCTCTCTTGGTAGGTGTATAAACCTGCACTCTTTAAATTACTTCTTCATCATGGTCAAATAATCATGGCCAAATAATCATGGCATGGCTTTAATTTCTCTTCTTTCAACTCCCACTCTCCATTCACTTGGGATACCACTAGCAAAGAATCACCAAAGACTTATACTTTGTCAATCTTCATGATCATCAAGGTTTCTAGGCCAAAAATACATGCTACATACTCCACCATGTTGTTGGTTGCCCAAATTTCAACTTTTTAGCTAGAAGGAAGAGCTCCCCTTCAGGCGATTCCAAAATTACTCCCAAGCCAGCCCCTTTTCTATTTACCACTCTATCAAAGTACATCTTCCATCCTTGTACTTGTACGACCTCTAAAGTTCATTAGGAAATTCCAAAACCACTTCTTCACTGCCCGACAATGGTTGTTAAGCTAAGAATTCTGCTACTGCCCTTCCTTTGATGGTTTTCCTGGTTAGGTATTCAATTTCAAATTCTTCTAAAATTATCAGTCATCTGCCATATTTCCCGATCAACGAAGGTGTCTCCTTTAAATACTTTACTGGATCAATTTCTAGAAATTTCTTGCACACTACAAGATTGAAAGTAATGTCATAACTTCTTAGATGTCCAAACCACAACTATACATGCCTTTTGATGATGCTATACTTATTTTCATAAGGTAGGAGCTTTTTTCTTAGATAGTAAATTGCATACTCAACTCCTAATTCATCTGCTTGAGCTAACATTTCTCCTATTGATTCTTCTTCTATTGCTAAGTATAGTAATAAAGGTCTGTCGAGTCTAGGTGTCTTTGAAACATGTGGATTCAGTAAATATTCTTTAATACGCTTAAAGGCCTTTTGACACTCTTCAGTTTATTTGACTTGCTAGTTCTTTCTAAGCTATTTAAAGATAAGTTCACAGATCATGGTAAGCTTTGCTATAAACCTGCTAATGTACTATAACTTGCCAACAAACCCCCAAACTTCCTTCTCCATTTTAGGGGTTGACATATCCCAGATTTCCTTAACCAAATGGAGATCACGTGTCCCAATGCCTAAAGTGACTCTAAATACACACTTCTTTGGGTTCAACCTTAGCTTATACTTTACTGCTCTCTCAAAGAAGATTTCTAAATTATGAAAATGTTATTCTCTTGTGTTCGACTTCACCATCATGTCATCAACATAGACCTCAACTTCTTTGTGCACCATGTCATGGGACAAGGTGGTGGCCAACCTCTGGTAGGTTGCTCCAATATTTTTTAACCCAAATGGCATCACCCTATAGAAAAATATGCCCCATGTAGTGATAAAGGCAATTTTTAGCTTTATCCTCTAGGGCCATTAACACTTAGTTGTATCCAAAAAATCTATCTATAAAAGAGTGTAGCATGCTAGAGGCTGTACTATCAATAAGAACATCTATATAGGGTAAAGGAAAATCATCCTTAGGGAAAGCCTTGTTCAAGTCCTTATAGTTCACACAAACCCTAATTCTTTCATCTTTCTTTGGCATGGGAACTATGTTAGCTAACTAGTTAGGGTAGTCTATCACTTCAAGAAATTTCACTTGTATATGCTTAATGACTTCTTCTTTAATCAATTTTACTCATTCAGATCTTAATCATCTAAGCTTTTGTTTGACAGGTTTTATGTCAGTGTAAGTAGGAATCATGTGCTCTACTATGTCTCGATCGATCCCAGGCATATCTTCATAAGACCAAACAAAGACTTCTTCATATTTTTTAAATATTTTTTCTAATCCTCTCTCTTTTCAGGAGTATTGTTGGATGTTATACTAATATTTTTAGGATTATCGATTGTTCCCAATTTTAATGATTATGTGTCAACATAGTTAATATTAAAAATGCTCATGTAATCACTACTTCAATGTATTCAACCATCAGGAAAAACATCACACGAGTAAGCAACATTAGACTTTATTGCATTCATCTTGGAAATGAAAACATCATCCTCACACAAAGTAGACAAATTAAAATCAAAATCAATGTCATTATTCTTATAATCATAAGCTAAAAGATCTTGAAACTGTTCTTTAACTAGAGTAGCAATCTCCACTGGAGTCTTTGCTCTTTATCAGCTGGCATGACAAGCTTTTTCTCCATCTGTGCCACTAGTCAACAACATCAGTAAAGATCTCAAAACCCAAAGTAAGCTTCCCCATGAACATGATTGGCTCTGTTTTCCCTTGTAGTGGTCCCATATTCAGAGCTTTGACAAAAACCTCTTTAACTAGAGGAAAGCTCATCTTCTCATTCTTCTTCGGCTGAACATCTTTATTAGCTTCATCATATCCTAACCCTTTCTTGGAAGTTTGAGTCTTGACGTTTGAAAGCTATGTCACACCTGTCTTCCCTTTTCCAAGGCCAACACCTAGTAGATAGTTCATGTTCTTCATCATATTCAGGACTTTGGAATTCACCATTTCATCGTCAGAAATAACAGCCACTTAGAATCCATTAATAGGCCTCTCAATCATCAAAACATTTACCACTTCATTTTCCTCAGCTTTGATAACTACTACCTCAACCCCATTTGGGAACTTGTTCTTTTGATGGAGTGTAGAAGGAACGCCACCAAGAGGATAAAACCAAGGTCATCCTAACAGTAGTGAAAAGGTGATTGGTATGTCTAAAACCACAAACTCTACCATAAATTCAATAGGGCTAGCCTTTATAATATCTTTGAAGGTTCCCTTAGCATGCCTTTTGGTATTATCATAAGCCCTAATTATCACCTCGGTTGGGCTTAAATCTCTTATTGACATAGCTAATTTGAGTAAGAACTTGAGTTGGCAAACATTTATGGTATACCTATCATCAACCATCACACATGGAGTCCTTTTCCCTTTGACCTCTACCTTGATAAAAAGCAGGCGGATGTGGTCTCTTCCCTCTCCTGGTAAATCAAGATCTAAAAATGACACCATTCCCACATCAACCTTGTTCTTCTTTTAAGCATCTTCACCTTTCTTAGCTTCCTCAACCTTGTTCACCCATATAAAATGGATCAACTCATTTGGTGTTGCAAAAGTGGAGATTTGCATGATTACCATAGCTTTGGCAATGGTTTCTCAATGCTTCTTGGACATAGCTACCAGATCCTATATGCTGATACTAGCTTGTGTTCTCTTCAACTATTTAAGAATAACATCTTCTTCTCCTTCTTTATTTCCCATTTCAACTTCCTTTCTCTTATCAGCTTTCACTTCCTTTGATGGTGGCCTTGCATAAGGCTTACCAGATCGAGTGTTCATTACTTCATCTTCTTTAGGCTCGGACTAGGTCCACTCTTCCTTCTTTGGATTAAAGTCATCATCACTATCAGTTGAGTCCCAAAACTCACTCACAACACAAATAGCTACTTCCTTCTCAACTATAGCTTGCTTCATCTTGCTAAGCACCACTTCTTCTTTAGTTGTCTCTCCATCTACATCTTGGAAAGAAGACAAGATAAATATCTCATTTAAACCACCCCCGATCATGAAAGTTGCTAGTGGTGATACTATGTTGAACCTTGGAAACAAATTATCTTTCATGCTAGTCTTGCTAGGTTTGGGGAACTTCCTACAATCAATCAAGTTCTAGATCTCATGCCACAATTTGAAACATTTGTCCTTCTCATGCCCTTGCATTTGGTGGAACTGACAAAATGCCTTAGCATTAAAATTGGGTGGTAGAGGATTTGTGAATAGGCGATGAGTGAAAGACTGCAACAACCTTTTTTTGTAGCTTATTGAAAACCCAAGATAATAGTTTTCCCAATTCTAAAAATTGCCTCCTACTTCCTTGGCCAGTTGCATTAACATTGACTGCCTTTTGCGTGCTTTGATTTATAGACTGGTAGTCCCCTGTCTCATTCCTTGCAGAAAATTGATTCTTCTCTCTTTCCCACTCTTCAATTACAAGCTAGCTTGGAGAAGATCTTTGAAATCCCTTATGAGAGTATGGGACATCCTTTCATGAAGATTAGGAAGCCCTCCTCTCACAATCATCCTAATATGGTCTGACTCATCAGGCCTCTTCTTTAGTAATGTAGCCTTGTTTCTCCGTCTTTATATAATCAACAAAGCTTTCATTTTGTTTCTACCTTATCTACTCAACTTCCATCAAAGTGACCTCCAACTCAGCATTATACCCGTACTATTGGATGAAGGCCTTATAGAGCGAATCCCAATTCTTTTGAATATCATCCTCTAAGGGGTTGAACCAGTTCTAAACAATAGGATCCAATAAGAGCATGAAGTACCTTAGAGTTTGAGCCTTAGTAGCTCGGGCATACTGCATAGCAGTGATATACTACTTCACATAAAGATGAGGGTTGCCAGTTCCATCAAACTTACCAAATGATGGCATTTTGAACTTATAAGGGACCTTCTCATCTAGTTCAACTAGCTTGTCAACCTCTGAAATCTCTTCAATTTTTAGCTTCTTCTCAAACTTCTTCTCCAAATCAACAATCATCTTTTCCACATTTGAAGTCTCAGTCTTCTCAACAGTTGATTTATCCACAACCTTTGGCTCCTTCTTCTTGTCTTGAGGATCTTGAAAATACTGAGCCAAGTCATCATGATCATCGATAACTATCTTGTCATCATTGAAAGCTACTTCACCAACCTTAGCCTATCCTTTGTCTTTCAGCTTCTTGGTACTAATAGATATTTCATCAGTGTTCCTAAACATTGTAGCCATTTGGCTTTTCATGATCTCAGCTAGGACCTCCTTTAGTCATTCTATTTTGGCATTGAGGACATCATCCACCATCTTTTGAATCTATTTTGGTTCTATTACTTTTGGTGAGAAGCTGATTGAGTCATGGCTAGATTTTACATCACTGGTATAGGTTGGATTGTCACAGGGTCTTGAACTACTATACTCCAGGGCTGTGAGCTAGAAAGGATCAATGACATATGATGCAATGCATGTATGCATGGGTGCACAAATAAATAAACAAATAAACAAACCAAAAGAATAGGAATGACCCTACCAACCTTATATCATTCACACACGAATGGCGAGTTTCTTTACCTAGGTATATGGTCAACAAAATATCAACATGAGATATCTTATTTTTGAATATTTTCACTCAGATGATTTAACCAATAGATGTATTTTCAAACTTTAGAAGTCAGCCCATGATAATTCAAATTAATTAAGTTTAATCCATTGGGTCAATAAAAGATAGCTTTTATGCTATATTGGATTAAAACTAAATTAAAAAAATTATCATAAATAGATTTCTCAATTAAAAAAAGCAACTAATGATTCATGCCTCAAAGAAGCCCATGATTAATAAGTCTTGGCATAAATTTGGGCCACAATTGATTTTTATGTATTCCATAATTGACCCAACTAGTTGTAAGCCCATTAAAGAAAAAGTTGTTTAAAAGCCCATTGAAAAAGGTTTAAAAAATGGTTTTATTTCAAAGTCCATTGTAAAAGATTTGATCCAAAAATGAATTTTGGACTTTGAGTTTGGGACATAAGGTGAAAAGAATTTTTGACACATCTTGGAAAAAGTTTTATATCCAAAGACCATTTTGAAAACTTTTAAAAATATTTTTAGTCTTTTGGGCTTAAAATTATTTTAGGCTTACAATATAATTAGGTCATATTAAAAATGGAACAAATAAAATAAGCCATGGTTCAAACCAAGATCTATCAATCATAGTCAAAGAGCAAGCATGTGGGTAAAAACCTAAGAAAAGTAACTAGGCCAAATACATATACTTCAGTCTTTGGGTTGAAAATTTTAGGCTCCCATAGCAAGTATATACCCAAAGGTACGAGGCTATGAGTGGTTATGTTATGCTCGATCTCCATACGTTGAGTGAAAGTATGGTATCCCTTACATAACACAACACTGGTTATACGGGCACTGGTTATACGGGCATCCTAACTCACGCACACAATGCAATGTAAGTGATGCAATGGACAATATCATAATAAGAAAGAATAAAATAATATAAAGAACAACATAATCAACTTCTCTTATCCCCACTGTTAGGCTCAAGGCCTTAGAAAATACATGCCTAAATTAGGAGAAAATGAAATCTCCACTCGGACGGGCCGGTAAAAAGAAATGGGTGGATGACTCGATTCCAAAGGAATCCCTAACCCCTAATGAGTTTGAAAAGTTGGATATGTATAGGGAAGGTGAGAATGACCCAGCACCCCCATAACGCCCGATTCATTGGAACTGGCCTCCTTTTCAGGTCTAAATAATATTAAATTCTTAAATATTATAAAATCATCTATACAACATGCGAATATTAAAATAAAGAATTCTTGTATTAAAATAAAAAAAAAGCTCAAAAAAATAATAAATTGACACCCATCCGAGGATGGAAACATGCCCTTACAATGTCTAATGTCTAAAACTAAATAAAATAGGACACCCATCATTTGGTGCAAACACATCCTTTACATTAATCCAAAACTTGAAATAATATAAATTACATGAAAATTAACTAAAAAGGTACCCACAAAGTAGAAACATACCTCTTATAATTCTTGAAAAAGAAATATATTAATAAAGAACATTCAACCATTCATCATAAATAAGTCATCCATCACAAATCAAATAAAAATAAATCATCTATCAGGACATATAATAAGTAAACATGAATTAATAATCAATTATACATTTAGATGTCATATTAAACAATAAATGTAAAATTAGGGTTTTATTAATATGAATTAGGGTTTAAGAAAATATGATTAATTTTTAAGATTTTAGAAAAACTCAATTAGGTTTAGATTTTTGGAAAAATAAGATTAGGGTTGTAGGTTTTTAGAAAAACAAGATTAGTGTTTAGGGTTTTAGAAAAAATAGAATTAGGGTTTAGGGTATTAGAAAAATAGGATTAGGATTTTAGAAAAATAGGATTAGGGTTTTAGAAAAATAGGATTAGGATTTTGGGATTTGATTTAGGGTTCTGGTTATTAGGTTACATAATATTAGGGTTTAAGAAATTACTTAGCTACTGTGATATTAAAACTTTTGATTAAAAAAGCTACTGAGATTACTTTAATGGACTTTGGCTACTAGGATTTTGACTTATGATAAATACATGCTCTTGTGGATAGTTACTGGATGAAGGAAATCCCAATATATAACCTATTGTGAATTATAAGTCGAACAATCACTGGTTATGCCTTAAAACTAATATAAACAAAAACTAATGATCATAGCATACTAGACTTAATATAGACAAAGGATAAAAGTCAATAATTAAAACCATCATTAGAGCGTCTTACATTGAATTTAAATGAGTTAAATTTAGAATATACCGTCATTTATGGGGTCCACCACAATTAAACATTGATCTTGCAACAATTTGAAACTCTAGCCAAGCAGGACAAAGACAACATGCTATTGCCTTTGGGGTGTAGTTTTTATGGTTTCGTAATTTACTATGTTTGTTACTGACTGCTAACTCTATGTCAATATTGCTTAATGCTGCTAGAGTTTCCTCCACTTTAATGTTGATTGCTACCTGTTTATTTATAAGAAAACATTAGGTTAAATCTTGTATATGAATATTAGTTTCATATTTTAGCATGGTTCCTCTAAAGAATATCTAATTAAAACAATTTGAATCCAAGGTAAATGGTGACCATATCAGATTAAATTAATTTGAATTTGAGACAAACCATGACCATATCGGACTAAATTAATTTTAATCCAACATGGACCAAAGTCCTTATCGAATTGGCAATTCTAATTTGACATGGACAAGGTCCATATTTGAATTATGATTGCCCTAATTCAATATGGACATGGTCCATATCAAACTAGACAATGCCTAATTTGATATGGACCATCCATATAGAATTAGGCATACTCAATTCGATATGGACCATCCATATAGAATTAGGCATGCTCAATTCGATATGACATGATCCATATCGAACAAAATTTGCCTTCAGACCATTTCTGAGCTTTAAAAATTAAATCGTTCTTTTTTTAGGCCTTAAAAAATTGGAATAATCTAACTAAAAGCTTAAAATAGGTTTAAGCTTATTAAGAATGGACTGATCATGACTTAGGCCTTCTTTAATTAGGATAGAACTAGCTTAGGGCCAAAATACAGGGTCTACATTTGGTCTTTTAACATTGGATCGAACTAGGTTTAGGGTTTTAAAAATTGAATCATCATACTTTGGGCCTTTTAAAATTGGACATACCTAATTTAGGGCTTTAAACTAGGTTTAAGCTTTTAAAGTCGAAAAAAATTTAGCTTGGCCTTTATTAATTGGAATCAGACTTTCTCAGGGCCAAAATTAAGGTCTATATGATAAGAGTATGAGACATTTGTTCATGCAGATTAGGTAAGACACCCCTCACTATCATTCTAATATGATCAAACACATCCAGCCTCTTTTAAGAAGTGCAGCCTTATTCCTCCATCTCTTCACATAATCAACAAAGTTCTGATTTTATTTTACTTGATCAATTCTACCTCCATCAGAGTTGCTTTCAATTCAGCATTATACCCATACTACTAGATGAAGGCTTTGTTAAGTAAATCCCAGATCTTTTTAGTACTTTTCTCTAAGGAATTGAATCGGTTTTGCACAAAGAGATCCAATGAAAGCATGAAATACCTTAGAGTTTGAGCCTTAGTAGCTTTGGTAGATTGCATGGCAGTGATGTACTGCTTCACATACAAGTGAGGATTTCCAATTCCATCATACTTAGCGAAGGAAGGCATCTTGAACTTGTAAGGGACTTCTTCATCTTTCTTAAATAGCTTATCCATCCCTGACACATCCTCAACCTTTAGCTTCTTTTTAAACTTATTCTTTAAATCACAAATAATTTTTCCACATCAATAGTTTTAGTTTTCTCTACAACCTTCTTTTCTTGAGGATCTTTAAAATATAAATCTCAGTCATCATCATAGGCCGCTTTAGCTACCTTAGCCTTTCCCTTATCCTCTTGGTTCTTAATAGTGAAAGTAACTGACTTCTCACGATCTCATCCAGGGCCCCATTCCATTCTTCTATCTTGGAGTTGAGGGTGTCATTCACCATCTTTTGAACTTGCTTAGGTTCTATTGCTTTTGATGTGAAATTGACTTAATTCTCACTAGCTTTTGAACTATATGTTGGGTTGTCTTATACACTTGAACTATCGTACTTCAGGTCCGTAAGCCAGAAAGGATTAATGCTATGTAATGCAATGCTTGTATGCACATATGCACATGTAACAAATAAACAAAGAGAGTTAGAACCTTCCTTCTAACCTTATATCTTTCACTCATGAATGGTGATTCTCTTTTCCTAGGTATATGGTCAATAAAACATCAACATGGGTGTGAGTAGAGATTTTCGCCCCCACTCCCGGTGGAATAGTTCTTGTGACTTCGGCACTGTTTAGGCTCGGGGCCTTAGAGAACACGGACCTAAGTCCGGAGAAAATGGAGTCGCCACCCGGACGGGCTGGGAAAAAGAAAGGGGTGGATGACTCAATTCCTAAGGAATCCCCAACCCCCTAATGGGTTTGAAAAGTTGGGTACGTGTGGGGAAGGTGAGAAATGGCCCAGCACCCCCCACAACGCCCGGTTCATTGGAACCGGCCTCCTTTACAGGTCTTAATATTATAAAATTCTTAAGTATAATAACATTATCCATATTACACACAATAATTAAAAGAAAGCAACAATATATTAAAATCAAAACAATGTCCAAACAAAACAAAACATATAAATGGACACCCATCCAAGGATGGAAACATGTCCTTACATCACATGCCTAGGTAGGACACCCACCAAAAGGTAGAAACATGCCCTTTACATAAGTTCTAAAATAGAAAATAAAATAAAATTACATGATGTTTAACTAATGAGGTACCCACCAAGTGGAAAACATACCTCTTACAACTTTTGGAAGTCTAAATTGATTGATAAAAGTAAATAATCATCTATAATAAATAAATCTTTCATTAAAAGTATTAACCAAAATATAAAACAAACATCCATCCATGATAAATTAAATAAATCAAGTATTAAAATTAAATAATTTAAAGCATAAGAAAAAAATCAAGGTATACATAAATATGGAATTGAATAAAACAAATAAAAGTTCAAGTATAGCTACTATTTCTATTTAGGGTTATTTATCTCATTTGTTAAGGCTTTGGAAATTCTAAAGTTTAAGCTACTATGACTTTTTAGGTAATTAAAATAGATTAGGTTTTATGTTTTTTAAAGGTTAGCAAGACACTTTGATTAAACCAATTAAGATTTGAATGATGAAATAATAAAACTTGAGTTTTGGACACTTTTGAAATATTTTTAATTCATGTTTTTTTTTAAATAGTAAATTGAGCTACTGTAGCTTTTTTTGAGTTTTTTATGTTTTTTATGTTTTAAAGGGTTTAAAGTTTAGAAAAAGTTAGGGTTTAAGGTTTTAAAGGGTTAGGGTTCATTATTTTAGGTTTAAAAGTTGATTTTTGGATTTTAGGCTTTCAATTTGGGGTTCTCGGCCAAAGTATTTAAATTAGAATTTTAAATAGCAATTTGATATTTTATGAGATTTTATGAATTTAAACACATGGATTGAAGTTTTTATAAGTAGAAAAGATGTTTTTTAATGTTTTTTGAATGAAAAAGAACCTAATTTAAAATTTTAATAGAAACAGAATTTTATTTTGGTTTTGTTGAAAAATATGTTCAATTAAAGTTTAAAGATTTTTAAGAAGAAAAAATAACAATTTTGAGTCCTTTTAGAAGAGAAAGCCACGTTTTTAATGTTCTAATCTTGGAAAAATTAAGTTAAAGCTCTAAGTTTTTGATTTAAAAAAAAAACTTAAATTTTAAAGATTTGACTATTGTAAAACATAAATCAAAAGAATTAAAACATACCTTCTTTTGTTGATTCTCCAAAAAATAACTCTTCTTGGATGAACTAGCTCCAAAGACAAGCTTTGATTGCCTCCTCCTCTTCTGTTTCTGCCGTGCTACTGCTGCTATTAATATCCTGAATTGAGATTTTCCTTTTCCTTCCTTGATTTGGTTTCAAATCCTAAAGTCACTATGTATATTTTCTTTCCCCCTTGATTTGGTTTAATTGGTCCCTATTTATAGTGGTTTTTAGGTTGTTTATTCCTAATTAATTAAGGTAATTAATATTAATAAAAAAAGAAATTAAAACCTAATCGGATTAGGATTCTAAAAAATTGCATCAAAAATTTTGCACTGGCGAAAATTCTGGCGACGGGCCCATGGGCATGCCAGCCCGCAGGAATTTCCTGCGGGAGGTTATTTCGCTCGCAGAAAATTCCTGCTGGCAAAATAACTCGCCCGCAGGTCTGCGGGCGAGTTGCTGCTGGCCCGACGGGCCTGCGTGTCCACTTTTCGCTGCCGATTTTTTTTTTCGACTCCGATTTTTATTTTTATTTTCATTTTTTATTAATGAAAATTAAATACTAAGGTAAAAATTATTTAATAAAAATTATTTTGGACCAATTAAACAACAAAATTCATTTTGGACTAAATAAAGCATATTGGATCGGATTGGGTCAAAAATTAAGGGTCTACAATGGGATATTTTATTTTCGAGGGATCCACTCAGACGGATTAACCAATAGTTGAATTTTCAAAGTTAGAAGTTAGTATATGATAATTCTCACTAATTAAGCCTTAACCCATTGGATCAATAAAAAATAGCTTTTATGCTATATTGTGGATTAAAACTAAATTAAAGGGTATATCACAAATATATTTCTCATTTTAAAAAGCAACTAAAGATTTGTGCCACAAACAAGCCCATGACTAATAGTCTTGGTATAAACAGGGCCCACAATTGATTTTAATATTTCATAATTGACCCAACTAGTTATAACGCCAAAGCTTGGATAGTGATGTGAAAAATAGATTTTAGCTTATTTTGAAAATATTTCCAAGCCCATTGTAAAAACATTTGGTTAAAAATGAATTTTGGGTTATAAGGGGGAAAAGAATTTTTTATCTATCTTAAAAAAGTTTTATGTACAAAGACCATCTTGAAAAAGAGTTTGAAAATAATTTAAGCCTTTTGTTTTTCAATTATAGGCTTAAAAGAGCAAAATTATTTTGGGCTTACACCATAATTAGGTCATATTAGGAAAAAGCAAACCAAATGGGCCATAACTCAATTCAAGACATGTTAACCATAGTGAAAAAACAAGCATTTAGGGTAAACCTAAGGAAAGTTACTGGGCCAACTATATGAGCTTTACTCTTTGGGTTAAAAAGCTTAGGCTCTCATAGCAAGTATTTACAAAAAGGTGTGAGGCTATGAGTGGTTAAGATATGCTCAATCTCCATACCTTGAGTGAAAGTATGGTATCCCTTACATAACATAACATGGATTACATAGGGCATCCTAACTCACACACACAATGTAATCTAAGTGATGCAATGGATAATATCATAATAAGAATGAATATAATAATATAAAGACCAACAAAATCAACTTCTCTTATCCCCACTAGAGTTTCCACTATGAGAAAAGATTTTTAGCCCCACTCCTAGTGGAATGGTTCTTCTGACTTCGACATTACTAGCCTTTGGGCCTTAGAGAACATGGGCTTAAACCCAGAGAGTAAGAGTCGCCACCCGAATGTGCTAGGAAGATAGAAAGGGGTGGATGGCTCGATTCCACGAGCAATGTTCATGGCCAATTGACTAGGCCAATTTGTCATAAATTTTCCTTAGCATTAGTTTGACTTGGTTTAGGCTTTTAAGATCAGACCGGATAGTGTTTGGGCATCTAAAATTATACCAGACTTAATCTAACCCTTCAAAATTTTGGATTTGATTCAAGCTTTTAAAATTGGACTGGACTAGATTTAAGCTTTTAAAATTGGATCAGGCTAGGTTTAAACATTTAAAATTGGATCAAACTTAATCCAAGCTTTTTAAAATTGGACTGCACCTAATTAGGACCAAAATTAAAGGTCTACAGAGACCTTTGTCTTGGGATTTCAATAAGCTGCATAGAAAGGGCTGTTATAGCCATTAACTCCTCGACCTTTGCCAAATCCTTTAACAATAAAATTTGATGCCAAAGCCTTTTTTCAATTTTTCTAGGCATAAGGACATGAGATAGATAGATTCATTCGGTTAAGACATGAGATTCAAGATCTTATTGACAGTGTTAAGCTGCGCAAGCCTAACAAACCTAGCACAAGAATAACCCTTTGCCTATGTTTGGAAGGGTACCTCCTCTAGCAACCTTCTTGATAGGTGAAGGACTGGATGAAAAGTTTGTCTTGTCACCTTTTTGAGACATAAGTGAAGAAACCACAAAAGAAGAAGCTCAACTTAGCAAGTCTAAACAAACTGTAGACGAGGCGACAATGCCTATTTTTATGTTATGAATAAATTTAACAAAGGTAAAGATGCTAAGACAGAAAGAAGGAAGAAGATGATGTTGTCCTTAAGCAATTGAAAAAGACCCAAGCTAGCATCAGTATCTGATATTTACTGGCTAAATCCAAAATGCATGAAATATAGAACCTCATAGATCCTTACCTCTGACATGTCCAAGTAGATGAAGCTTTTTCGACTCCAACTTCCCTTGGCTTATTTGGTTTTCATTTCATTTTCTTTGTTTGGCTTTTTCTAGAATAATTATATTTTTCAAATTAAGATCATTTGATTAAATTACTTTCATTAAATTTTTGTTGGTCTTTATTCATTTCGGAGCTCAACTAATAAAGGGTCTAGCTTGATATTCATGAAATAGCATATTTATGCATCATGATCTAAATAATTTTACTAGGTGAGGGAGTTATTCTATAGAATTGAGTTATGTATGCTTACTTAGAGAGGGCTCATGCATAATTATGAGTGTCTTGGTCCTTTTCAATCTTAGTGCATGATTTGAAGAACTTTCGAGGTGAAATTGAACTCTGCTTAATTAAGGGAGAAATGATCAAGGGATTATTTGGTAAACCAAAAACTGAAATCCACCTTATTAATATCAATTCCTAATTTGTCCCTTTGAGCCTTCATGAGATTTTATCTTGCTTTTTTATTCCCTTGTGAACCCAGATAACTTACTTGAGCTGTTGTGACATTCATGACAAGTCTTATGATCACTGAGGTACTAAGAGTCAAAGAAGATTAAGAAAAAGGACACATTGTCAAGACCATAATGATAATTGAACTTTATCTGAACTAGACCTAATTTCTCAATCTCTTTCATCATTGAGATAAAGTTAGGGCAATAAAGGATTCATCTTATTGAAGCAGACCCGTCCTGCTCCATTCATAGTCATAATTATAAGATGGTACAAATAAGATAACTCTATTGGAGCTAGGACTAAAAAAACAAAAGCAAAAAAAAAAGAGAAAACAAAAAAAAAAGAAGAAGAAAAAGTGAAAAAAAAAGGAGAAAAGGGAAGAATAATAGGGTTTCAAACTTTTTGCAAAAAAAAGGTCATCCTGATCAAATCTAGATTTCTACCAAGAAGATAAGCTCTATCTTTTCATGAAGCAAGATTTTAGGTTTTGTTTTTCATGAAGCAAATGAAGTCTAGAGTTTAATAGTTCCAACTATCTAAGGTTGCAGCAGAAAGTTTATAGTATGAAGTTTTGTCCAGAGTTAATGTGTATGGCAAGAGTATGTTAAATTAAGGTTTTAGATGAAGGTTGAGATAATTATTTAATTGAAGTGCTTTGATGTTATTTTCATATATAAGCAATGATTCTATGTTTAAATGTTGAATATGAGTTTGGTTGGATGAAGTTTCGACAAAGTAGAAAAGGGTGAAATAGGGTTTTTTGGAAATTTTGGTAGCAATTACATGAATAATGATAGTTTGATACACATTGGACATGAGAGTGATTTTAAATGAATAATGTTACTATTGTATGAATTATATATGTGTAGGACAAGAAATCCCCTAAAAAGATCATTAGGGTTTTGGTGAAAATAAGAGATGGAGAAGGAATTTGAGTGATTTCAAAGCTTATTCAAGGTTAGTACATATTTAAATGAATTGAGATTTTATTGAATATGATATTGGCATAATGTATATTGTTTTTCTGTAATGTGAGTGTTCACATAACTATGTAAGGTGGCACAGTTATGTGATGAGTATCATATTGGGTATTTTTTCAATGTGAAGTCAATGTTCATATATATGAGGTTCACTAAAATAGTGTAGTAAGGTGTACTATATGGATAAGTTGTGAAATGTGATAAAATGGGTGGAGTGAGTCACACTGTGAATATGACTTATGGGTATGTAATGTGAATATAAATTGGTAATGGAAAATAGTTAAAGATCATGGAAAATATGAAAAACTGCTAAATATGATTAAAATGTGAAATTAATTGTGAAATAATGAGAAATTGACAAATTAAATAAGAAAATGAAAATGCAATATGAAAGTGATCATAGTATGGGATGATCATTTAGGAAATGGATATGTTTGAAATATGTGATAAGTTGTGTGGATATGGTCACATTTCGGATGTGACTCATGATTATGTATTGTGAATGTGAAATGAGAATGTAAATTTGAAAATGTGCTTAATGTGTAATGTGGAATTAATATGAAAGGTTTGTGTTGATACAATAGAGGCGGCTTGCCAATGCTTTGTCATGTTGTATGGTTATGCCTTCGGATGAGACACACTAGTGTCGAGTATATTTATGTTGAGGAGACTGCGTTCGGGCGATGATAGACAATTTGCCTCTGGTGTTGAAAGAGGGCAGCCTTCGAATGATATATTTGACACTTTGCCCTTGTTGTTGAGAGAAGGCGGCCTTTGGGTGATATTTGACACTTGCCTCCAGTGTCGATAGGGGATGACCTACAGGTGAGATGTGACACTATATCCCTGATGTCAAACCTTTGGGTCACTTTAAATGAAATAATAGACCCAGTGTGTGTGAGTATGTGTGTATGTGTCAGTTATGGATGGGTTATGTTTTTATGGTTTGTGAAACCATGAGTATTATTATGTAAATGTATGGTGTACTGTGTGGTGGCATAATGTGTTAGATGCCGTCAAAATATATTAAGGCCAACATTATAATGGTGATATGTTGGTAGATATTATGTAATGATGAGGATTGGTTAAAACAATATACTTTATAGCATGTAATTGAGCATTTAATTAAGTAGTTTATTGTTAGTGAATATGTACCACTAAGTTATATATCGCGCAAGTGAATATGTGCCACTAAGTTATCACGCAAGTGATATGACTACAGAGTGTGGTGGTCTAGAGGGAGCTGGGATTAGAGCATTTGTTTTGCCACAAGACCAATCATGCCAGGACTGCAAACATGTATAGTGTTTACTATTATGCACTTTGGTTATTGTACATACTAACTCAGATTTAAGTAAATTAAATTATTATGAAAAATGTTATATTTATACATATGTATAAATGAGACTGGGGATGTTTTTAAATGTATGTAAATTTTATAAATAATATTTTGGATTTGAAATCATGATATATTTATTAATGAAATGGTGTTTTGTAGTATTGTTGGAGATTGATTATACAAATATTTTGGGAGTGTTATTTTGTGCAGGCTGTGTGTATTCATTGGTTTTGGGTTTTACTAAAATTACAGACATAACCTGGCAAAATGTTTTTAGAGAATGTCTCTTATAAATTTACAAATTGTTTTTAATATTTGAATGAGGGTTTTATATGTAATTAATATAGTATCTTTGTATCCTTGATATTTATTTTACTTATACATGGATATGTGTATTATATGTATTAGGATATAAGGGTGTTACATAATATACTATTTGGGTGATAGAGTTCTATGATAACATTCCACTAATTTGAGAGTTGTACTTGATTTTCCTCCAGTGGACATGCGGGATGGGGTGAGTATCCATATGAGTGAGGCTCTGTTCGTTGGGGTAACAGCTAACCAGTTCTTACAACTCAACTTAGATTATTGTAAAGATGTAAGAATATTTTGGGTAGATTGATTGTTATAATTTAGGAATTATAGAAGATATTAATTGTAATACCCTTATACTATATATATATATAATACATACACTTGGTATATGTAAAATATGCATTTACAATACGAGAATGCCACAGTTTCTAGTCTTGTCAAATTTTCATAATTTCAAGAGAATATTTTACAACTTAAATATTGAACTTTAATAAATAAATAAATATTCATTAATAATTTAAAAACTAAAAATACATAATTTAATGAAAAATCTCTGAAAATGTTTTGCCAGAGTTTTATCTGTAATTCAGATAAATCCCAAAATAATGAGCACACAACCTGCATAAAAATTTAACACTTCCAAAACACTTCCAAATTCTCCACTTTATTAATACAAATTTAAATCTCATCACTTTAAATTTTATTTAATAAAATTTAGTACCGATATATATATACACTGTCATTTCAAATCTTTCTATACCGACACAAGTGTTATAATTCAATGTACATAATCCAAAATACTTAAAACCATGACTTCAAGTGAATGGAAATGGCATAGTTGGTCTTGCGGCACCCTAAGTCACCAAATATCAACCACAGCCTGGCTCTCTTTCTAACTAGCAACTCTTCTACCTGTGCGATATACACTACCGCGCTAAGCTTACAAGCTTAGTGGTAAATATTTAAAAATAACAATAAATATTATATGTATATTTATTTTATTATCTCTCAATTTATAGCTTTACTGTATTTTTATAAAATCTTTGTTAATTTTTATTTTATACATCATACATAAATATATTATCAACATTTTAACATCTAAGAATATTCATATACATTATCAATTTCATTATCATTCTCATTTTGCACTCTTCTCATGTGATCATCTTGTTAGTGTATGTGCCCTAGGCCATTTATTTGGATCTTTATGTTATACATTCATTATTAATAAATGAGGTTTTATTATCATTATTGTTTGTTTGCATGTTACACAATTTTGATATTTGTCCCTGGTTTATTATTGTTATAGAGATAAAAAAAATAATTCTTAACCAGTATGAACATTGATTTGATAATCATTAGATGGTTATGTGTATAGTGATACAAATCAATTTCATAGATACTTGTTAGAGAACAATGTATTGGATAGACCCATCATGAGATTACTACATGGGTTAGTGTCATAAGTAAATCTCATGATAGTTATGTATTAATTCTTTGACTTGAGATTGTCATAGTTTCCAATATAAGGACTATTATATTTTGACATGATCAAACATTATCCGTAACTGGATAGTAATAAAGGTTAAGTTCATATATGATAGAAATTATGTAGAGGATAATGAACAATCAAGATAGAATTTGTCCCTCTCTTTGAGAGAGATATCTTTTGGGCCCCTCGATAAGTGAGACTGTGAAATGCATGGCCGTGCTCAAATGAATTGATAGTGTGATCAATTTCATTTGTTTTTATCAGTCTACTTGGAGATCGAGTAATCATAAGTTTGGACAATATAAGTATGACGTTGACCATGACTTATGTTCAAGCTAGATATCGTGTGACAAAGGGATTAATGCATATACTATTATTAGGCAAATTGGACATTCCTTATATTAATTGGGTAGTTGTAACGCCTTGCTAGAGGCCAATTATGACTTGTTGATTTAATAGAGATTAAATTGACTGCCAATTAATATGGGCCTATCGGGTCACACACAAGAATGCGTTTTGGGCTGGATATAATATTAATAATATTAATATTAGATATTAATATTTATTATTATTATTATTTTCGTTTTTATATATATATATTATTAGATAATATATTCAGAATCCTAATTAGATTTGGATTCTGAATTTGACTTACCTTATCCAATTATATATATTATTAGATAATGTATTCAGAATCCTAATTAGACTTGGATTCTGAATTTGACTTTCCGTATCCAATTTTGAATTGGATTCTGGAGTGATTATATTCACTCCAGACGTTAAGTCTTCTCAGAGGTAACAATAAAAACAAAGAGGAACGAAAAAGGTAACCCTAATACGTTTTTAGAGAAAACGTTTTTCCAGCCTTCGCCGTTGCAGAGAGCTAGCACTCCAAACGGTAGCATTCGTGTGGATACGCGATAGAGGGTGTTTCGCGATCGAGGCATCTCTTCCAAACTGTGATTTCGAATCATCAACAGGTTAGTTCTTTGAACACTTTTGTCGAATTAAATGAACAGCATGGATCCTGGTGGGAAATCAGAGATCAAATATTTTTCCGCTGCGTGTTTTTGTTTGCAGTGATCTCTATGATTTCCTAACAGTGGTATCAGAGCCACTTGTTGTTTTCGTTTAAGTCGAAAATGCCATGTTGATATGATTATGGTGATATATATTGTTTACGTATGGCATGTTAACTATAAAACTTTAATTCGTTTTTCATATGATGAGAAAGGATTGGTTTTTGGTTTCGTTTCTGTAAAACCCTAATTCGTTTTTCATATGATGAGAAAGGATTGGTGTTTTTAATTTCATTTTCATGAGATGATCACGTATATATGATTGGTTGATTAAAATGATTTTCATATGATGAAAACAATTAAGTTTATATGTGATATAAACATTTGGTAATGATTCTGTAATGGGTTGTACATATTCGAAATAAAACAGTAAGAAGGTTAATGAGATTAACGGTTATGTTTTAGGGTTTCGCCAAAGAAAAATGTTAATGAGATTAACGTTTCTGTTTGGCTTCGAGGGGCGCTGCCCCTCGACCCCGCCCAGGGGCGCTGCCCCTTCGGAACCCCGCCCGCTGACCGGCCAGCGGGAGCCTCGCCCGCTAACCGGCTAGCGGGACCGCCGTATGTTCGCGCCCTATAGTTCGTTATCGCGACATTAAGAATGTCAATATATTTGTTTCTATTTAACATGTTGGTGATGAATATGTTATGTTTGTTTGATGTCTTGGCATGGTGCATAGCATGGCCTTATGACCTATGTGATTGGTTTATTCATATCTTTATTTTGGGTAAATACGGCCTGCGTGTCGTTTATTTTGTTGTAATTTATTTTACTAGTAGTTAGATTTTCTTTTATTGTAATATATGAAGATTCAAGCTACAATGTTTGTGATGGAGATTCATACCAAGGAGAAGATGGTTCCATGGTGATGGAAGCACAAGCTCAAGTTTTGAAGATATGTAATATTGCAAGTGTTGTAATAGATAGGTTTTTCACCTAGGGTTGCCTTTATGATCTTCATTTGGTCTCTTGAAGATCATATTTAGTTTGGCCATGCTATGTCACGTTTACATATTTTGTCATTTGGTATATGATGCTTATGTGATAAATTATATATATGCATATAGGATGCTAAAATATAATGATATGTAATGCAAGACATGATAATAATTTAGTTGAACCCTCATTAATAATTTAAGTCTAAATGCCATCCACGTTTTGAACACCTATCAAAACTAAGATTGTATTAAAGTAGGTATTGCCAAAGCAATATGCTTTAAACATTCCTAGCTAAGTAGGATGAGTAATAGTGCTACTCATATGTTTTAAAATTGGTTAGACTTAATTAGGCTATCAAAATGGTTTTGGGCCTAAGGCATTAGATGGAATTCAACATGCTATGACATATGATGTCAATATTCCATAATTACTAAGAGTTACATGAGATGTAATTGGTAAAGATGTTACCTACCTAAATAACTTGATTTTAAGCGTCACGCCAAAGCTGAGTTTAGAATTAAGTGAAATACGGATCTTAGCCTACTAAAATATTTCTTTAGAGGGTTATATTTTTTAGTAGGAGTTTAAATAATTTTAACCTCATTATTAATTAAAATTTGACTTTGCATATTTATCAACAGATGGCTGCTAATAACAATTCCACCTTATCACTGCGATCTATCCTTGAGAAGGAAAAACTGAAAGAATGTGGGACTAATTTTGTTGACTGGTTTAGGAACCTGAGAATTGTTCTCAAACAAGAGAAAAAGTCCTACGTGCTTGATGAAGCTATCCCTGACCCACCTCCTGCCGATGCTTCTAATGCTGCTAAGAGTAAGCATAAGAAGCATGTGGATGATTCCAATGACATAGGATGTCTTATGTTGGCTACTATGTGTCCAGGACTTCAGAAGGATCTGGAACACTTAGAGGCTTATGAGATGAGTGTGCATCTCAAACAAGCTTTCCAACAACAGGCTAGGCAAGATAGGTTTAACACCGCTGTTGCATTATTTGACTGCAAAATGTCTGAAGGTGAATCTGTTAGTGCTCATGTTTTGAAGATGAAAGGCTATCTAGATCACCTTGCTAGACTTGGATATCCCCTGAGTTTAGAACTCTCCACGGATTTGATCCTACATTCATTGCCTAGCAGTTTCTCACAGTTTGTCATGAACTATAACATGAATGACATGGAGAAATCCATTCCTGAGCTACATGGTATGCTCAAAACTGCTGAGGGGAATATCAAAAAGCCTACCCAAATATTGAATGTCAATATTAAACAAATGAAAAAGAAAGCCAAAGATACTAAAGGCAAGGGTAAGGCAAAAGGTGCTAAAGGGTCCAAGGGACAAGCTAAACCAAAACCTGTACCTAAGGCTAAAGTTCCTAAGGAAGGGACTTGTTTCCATTGCAACAAGCCTGGGCATTGGAAGAGAAATTGTCAACTCTATTTGGATGAGTTAAAGAAGTTGAAGGGTAGTACGACTACATCTTCAGGTATTTATGTTATAGAAATTAATTTATCTATTCCTTCTTCCTGGGTATTAGATACCGGATGTGGATCTCATATTTGTACAAATATGCAGGGACTCAAAAGGAGTAGGATGCTGAAGAAGGGCGAAGTGGACCTACGTGTTGGCAATAGAGCAAGAGTTGCTGCTATAGCTGTAGGAACTTATGAGCTTGTTATGCCCAATGGGTTTTTGTTAATTTTGAACAATTGCTTTTATGTTCCTACTATGAGTAGGAATCTTATTTCAGTATCTGTTTTGGATGATGAAGGTTATTCATTTTTTATTAAGAATAAGAAATGTTCTATTTTTGATAAAAATGATCTGCTTTATGGTATTGCAAATTCTTATAATGGCCTTTATATCCTTAATCTTGATGATTCTAATGGTAATTATATCTATAACATAACTTCTAAGAGAACTAAGCCAAATGAGTTAAACCCTACTTATTTATGGCATTGTCGCCTTAGCCATATAAATGAGAAACGCATTTCTAAGCTCCATCAAGATGGATTATTAGATTCATTTGATTTTGAATCATTTGAAACATGTGAGTCTTGTTTGCTTGGTAAGATGACAAAGGATCCTTTTACTGGTCATAGTGAAAGGGCTAATGATTTATTGGGCTTGATACATACAGATGTATGTGGTCCTTTTAGCATTAGTGCCAGAGGAGGATTTCGATACTTCATTACTTTTACTGATGATTTCAGTAGGTATGGCTATGTCTACCTAATGAAACATAAGCATGAGTCTTTTGAAATGTTTAGAACTTTTCAAAATGAAGTACAAAATCAACTTGGTAAAACAATTAAACTACTTCGATCAGATCGAGGTGGTGAATATTTGAGCCAAGAGTTTGATGATCATCTAAGGGATTGTGGAATTGTTTCACAACTGACTCCTCCAGGAACTCCACAGTGGAATGGAGTTTCTGAAAGGAGAAATCGAACTCTATTAGATATGGTTCGATCAATGATGAGTCAAGCGGATCTTCCTTTATCTTTTTGGGGTTATGCCTTAGAGACAGCTGCATTCATTCTGAACCGTGTACCATCTAAGGCGGTTGAAAAGACACCATATGAGATATGGACAGGTAAGACACCTAGTTTGTCTTTTCTTAAGATTTGGGGTTGTGAAGCTTATGTGAAAAGACCAATTTCAGATAAGTTAGCTCCAAAGTCTATCAAATGTAATTTTGTGGGGTATCCTAAGGAAACTAAAGGATACTATTTCTATACTCCTTCAGAGAACAAAGTGTTTGTTGCTCGAAATGGGATCTTTTTGGAAAGGGAATTTCTTTCTAAGAGAACTAGTGGGAGTATAGTAGAACTTGAGGAAACTCAAGTACCACAAGAAATCATTGAGTCTTCTATAGAGCCTATTTCAGAACCACAAATAGTTGTGGAGTCTGAAGATGTAACACAAATCCCTCGCAGGTCTGATAGGACACGTCGTCATCCAGAGAGATATGGATTTCTTGTGACTGATGATAGTGAAGTAATGCTCATAGATCAAGATGAGCCTACTACCTATCAAGAAGCTGTGTCAGGTCCAGATTCAAACAAATGGCTTGGAGCCATGAAATCTGAGATGCAATCTATGTTTGACAACCAAGTTTGGTCTTTAATTGATCCTCCAGAGGGTATTAAGACTATTGGTTGCAAATGGGTTTTCAAGAAGAAAACTGACATGGATGGGAATGTGCAGACCTATAAAGCAAGGCTTGTTGCAAAAGGTTTCAAGCAAACTCATGGTATAGACTATGATGAAACCTTTTCACCAGTTGCTATGCTTAAGTCTGTTAGAATTCTCATTGCCATTGCAGCATACTATGATTATGAGATATGGCAAATGGATGTCAAAACCGCTTTCCTTAATGGAAACTTGCTTGAGGATGTGTATATGACACAACCTGAGGGTTTTGTAAATCCTGAGAATTCTACAAAGGTTTGCAAGCTTCAAAAATCCATTTATGGATTGAAGCAAGCATCTCGAAGCTGGAATCTTCATTTTGATGAAACAGTTAAGAACTTTGGTTTCATCAAGAATGAAGATGAACCTTGTGTCTACAAGATGGTTAGTGGGAGTGCAGTAGTGTTTTTAGTCTTATATGTGGATGACATATTACTCATTGGGAATTATATCCCTACCTTGCAAAAGGTTAAGACTTGGTTAGGGAATTCTTTCTCAATGAAAGACTTAGGTGAGGCTGCCTATATCCTTGGTATAAAGATCTATAGAGATAGATCTAGAAGGATAATTGGCCTGAGTCAAAGTACATACATAGATAAAGTGTTGAAGAGGTTCAACATGCAAGATTCCAAAAAGGGATTCTTGCCTATGTCTCATGGCATTCATCTCAGCAAGAGTCAATGTCCTATGACATCTGATGAGCGAGATCGAATGAATAAGATTCCTTATGCTTCTGCTATAGGATCTATTATGTATGCCATGCTATGTACTAGACCAGATGTCTCATATCCATTAAGCGCAACTAGTAGATTTCAAGCTGATCCTGGTGAAGGTCACTGGACAGCTGTCAAGAATATTCTTAAGTACCTTCGAAGGACTAAAGATGTATTCTTGGTTTATGGAGGTTTGGAAGATGAGCTAGTTGTAAATGGTTACACAGATGCTAGTTTCCAAACTGACATAGATGATTTTAGATCGCAGTCAGGTTTTACATTCACATTGAATGGTGGAGCTGTTAGTTGGAAGAGCTCAAAACAAAGCACTGTGGCTAATTCTACAACAGAGGCTGAGTATATAGCAGCATCAGATGCAGCTAAGGAAGCAGTCTGGTTGAAGAAATTCATCACTGAGCTAGGAGTGGTGCCTAGCATTGCAAATCCTGTGGACATTTATTGTGACAACAATGGTGCCATAGCACAGGCAAAAGAGCCTAGATCTCATCAAAGGTCTAAGCATATACTCAGGCGTTTTCACCTCATTCGAGACATTATCAATAGAGGAGATATCAAGATATGCAAAGTTGACACAAATGATAACATAGCAGATCCATTAACAAAGCCTCTCTCACGGGTCAAGCATGATCAGCACACTAGATCTATGGGTCTTAGAAATTTGTAGGCCTAGTGCAAGTGGGAGATTGTTAGTGTATGTGCCCTAGGCCATTTATTTGGATCTTTATGTTATACATTCATAATTAATAAATGAGGTTTTATTATCATTATTGTTTGTTTGCATGTTACACAATTTTGATATTTGTCCCTGGTTTATTATTGTTATAGAGATAAAAAAAAATAATTCTTAACCAGTATGAACATTGATTTGATAATCATTAGATGGTTATGTGTATAGTGATACAAATCAATTTCATAGATACTTGTTAGAGAACAATGTATTGGATAGACCCATCATGAGATTACTACATGGGTTAGTGTCATAAGTAAATCTCATGATAGTTATGTATTAATTCTTTGACTTGAGATTGTCATAGTTTCCAATATAAGGACTATTATATTTTGACATGATCAAACATTATCCGTAACTGGATAGTAATAAAGGTTATGTTCATATATGATAGAAATTATGTAGAGGATAATGAACAATCAAGATAGAATTTGTCCCTCTCTTTGAGAGAGATATCTTTTGGGCCCCTCGATAAGTGAGACTGTGAAATGCATGGCCGTGCTCAAATGAATTGATAGTGTGATCAATTTCATTTGTTTTTATCAGTCTACTTGGAGATCGAGTAATCATAAGTTTGGACAATATAAGTATGACGTTGACCATGACTTATGTTCAAGCTAGATATCGTGTGACAAAGGGATTAATGCATATACTATTATTAGGCAAATTGGACATTCCTTATATTAATTGGGTAGTTGTAACGCCTTGCTAGAGGCCAATTATGACTTGTTGATTTAATAGAGATTAAATTGACTGCCAATTAATATGGGCCTATCGGGTCACACACAAGAATGCGTTTTGGGCTGGATATAATATTAATAATATTAATATTAGATATTAATATTTATTATTATTATTATTTTCATTTTTATATATATATATATTATTAGATAATATATTCAGAATCCTAATTAGATTTGGATTCTGAATTTGACTTACCTTATCCAATTATATATATTATTAGATAATGTATTCAGAATCCTAATTAGACTTGGATTCTGAATTTGACTTTCCGTATCCAATTTTGAATTGGATTCTGGAGTGATTATATTCACTCCAGATGTTAAGTCTTCTCAGAGGTAACAATAAAAACAAAGAGGAACGAAAAAGGTAACCCTAATACGTTTTTAGAGAAAACGTTTTTCCAGCCTTTGCCGTTGCAGAGAGCTAGCACTCCAAACGGTAGCATTCGTGTGGATACGCGATAGAGGGTGTTTCGCGATCGAGGCATCTCTTCCAAACTGTGATTTCGAATCATCAACAGGTTAGTTCTTTGAACACTTTTGTCGAATTAAACGAACAGCATGGATCCTGGTGGGAAATCAGAGATCAAATATTTTTCCGCTGCGTGTTTTTGTTTGCAGTGATCTCTATGATTTCCTAACACATCTTATTCATGATCACTTTTTATAATCTCATTTACAATTCTTACCTACTCATGATCATCTTATATCATGATAACCATCTCATGATCTCTTTCTCTTTAAGTATCAAGCACATCACTTTTTTCATAGTACCGTTAATCAACTCAATCACACCATTCCACTTACAACATAATGCATATATACACATAAACATATCACAAACACATGCATTGGGCCCAAATAACCTTATACGGTATTTCAATTCCAGAGATATTTTCATAGTCTATTGCGACATCGGAGATCTAAATGCCGCAACCATCCCCTGTTGATACCTCTGTGTCTGGCCTAAAAGGTAAATAATAGTGATGCCCAGCGTCTGGCACTAAGGCAAATAATAGTGATGCCTAGTATCTAGCCTAAAGGTAAATAATAGTGACGCTTAGCGTCTGGCCCGAAGGCAAATAATATAGCACTAAAAACAATTCTTTGAAACAAAATACTATATAAGGCAAACACACATTTCATTTCACATTCTCATTAAAATACCTTTAATTTCCATATTTCCAATATTTGCCACATACTTCATCATCTTTTTAGCTATAACCACAATGTGACTAGTAAATCACATTTTCACATCTCTCGTGATCATGTCAAACTATGATCACTATCACATGTTACATATTCATTTATCATCCCTATTTACATATTTCTACATATTTCACAAGTGATCAACTCTTTTATGATCACTTTCATAATTTATCTCATTAAATAAATTTCTCATAAATTCATAATCAATTCTTCTTTACAATATCTATAATTTCTCGGTGATCACTACTTCTCATGATCACTTTGCCCCCTTTTCATTTTTTAATTATTTTTCTTCATAAAGATTTATTCCATGATTTTTTCCTTTCTATCTTCTTTCTTATTTATTATCACATTGTTTATTTCTCATATTTTTTAATCATTTTTAGCATGACTCATAAATACTGCATTATACACATAACTATTGAAATATTCATACTATGATAGTTCATCTTTCAATTTCTATACTTTCATGTATAAATCTAAATTTTACATTGGGCAAATTCCCAATGTAACATTATCACACATCCATGTCACATTGCATAGACTATGTGATTTTCCCACATTTCAAATACCTCACATACATATTATCAATTCACATTTAATAAAATTTCAAGTAAATAAATATATATACTAGTCTCTTTTCTCTTTCCCAAGCTAAAGTCTAAATTTCACCTCTTTTATCACATTAACCTACACATGCATAATTCAATAATAAACAACTTTACACGTTTAAAGTCTGTTACATACTTATTGATTATCAAATTACCATTATCTATTCAATTTTCTTCAAAAACCTCATTAACACTCTAATTTTACCATGTACTACTTTATTTAAACTTCATTCTACCAATCTCATTTTCAACAATTAACCTTAAAACCATTACTTGTACATTAATATAACACTAAAGCAATTCCCTTTAACAATTATGAAAACCTCTTTCAAAAATTCAAATTTCACATAATGCAACCATCAACATAAACTTCACGAAAACTTATCTATATCACATTTCCAACCTTAAAATCAAATTATTTACATTAAAACAACACTAATTCATCATATTACAATGTTTATATTATTCTTCTTCCAAAACCCTAATTTCACATAACCACACCTTAAATTCTAACTTATTCAAACTTGCCCATAATTAATTTTTAACCATAGAATTATTATATTCATATTGAAATAACATTAACTTCATCCATTCCAACAATTATCTTCATCCATATTGAAAACCTTAATTAAACATATTCATCATGTAACATCCCTAATTTTACAAAATAAATAAACTAAATTAAAATTAACTTAGATAAATTAAATATATTATTTAAATAGGAAATAGAAGGTTTAGAAGTGAAAATGTAATATCCCAATATATGCCTTAGAAGTTTTGAATATTGTTGTTGTTTTAAATTGGATTGAATGTAGATGTTAATTTGCATGAGAAAAGAAATTAAAAGAAAGTGTATATGTTGTATATATTGAAGTATAAATAACATATACATAAGTCAAAATAGAGAGTCAAGGGATGAAGATATTTATTTGTTATGTGTGAAATTACTAGAGGGCAAGTGCTTTAAAGGAAATCAAAACAATTTGTAAGAGGGTGTTTAGGTAATTTCTTGTTTTGGGATACTTGGTGGAGATTAAAAGGGAAGTTTGACTTTGTTTCTTCATGGTTCTTTTCTTCTTTTCCTTTTGTGTTGGCCGGCTCCTCCAAAGACAAGAGAAAGCAAGAGAGCAAGAGAGGATTTTAAGGTTCTAAGCTCAAATTGAAGGAAGATCTAAGTGATCAAGTTGGTGATTCAAGAAGTTTCATTACTTTGGTAAGTCCTCTTTTGATTTCTTTGCTTATTTGAAGTTGTGTTTGAGTTTGATAAATTTTTAAGAGTGTGTTGTTTGATTGTGATATGTTTAAGAGTGTTTGATTGAATTGATTATGGATTTTAAGGATGGATTGAAGAAAAGAGTGAGTTGGTTGGAAGAGATGATGTTGTATTTGTGTTTAGGGTTGAGATGATTTTTGTGATGTGTGTTTGTTATAGATGTGGAGTTGTTTTGGTGTTTTTGTAAGTTAAAGATGGTTTTTGGGTATGTTTTGTTAAGTTTGTTTGAAGAGGATGTTGGTGAAAAGAAGTGTTTTGTTGGGTGTTTTGTTGTTTTGGCCGGAATCTGTGTTTTTGGCCTGACACACCCAGGAGCACGTCCAGAATCTTAGGCGTGTCAATTGTGTTGGAGGCAGTAGGTTTGACACGACCAGTAACACGCCCGTGTTATTGAGCGTGTCATAGCTACTGTGAGATTGGAGAGTTTGCACGGCCATGAGCACGCTCACGTTGTTGGACGTGTTGCTATTTTTCAGAGAGGCAGAATGTATTACACGCCCAGTGACACGCACGTGATTCTGAGCGTGTAAAAGCTTCTATGTTGTGGAGTTAGGGCACGGTTAGGGACACACCCGTGTGGTTGAGCGTGTCATGTTTAGGGTTTGCCCTAGTTAATTCTTAATTTGTTTATCTCATGTGTATCCCTAAGCAAGTGTATGTTATTATTTTTGGATTAGGTCTTGAAAAAAGTGATTTATCATTGATCTAAGAAGTAAAAGAATCTTTGAAAGGAAGTGTTTAGAGTTGTGTGAATTGTTATTGAGGTAAGTACAAACCTTGCATTGTTGCATACATTCACTTGATATGACATCATTGTTATATATGAATAATGTAATGTTTTGCACATTGTGAATCTTGTGAAAGGTACTATATGTATAATGTGAAATGAGATAATTGAGACATGTATGCATATATGATTATGTTCAATGTAATTGATTATGAATATGTGAAAGATGATGTATTATATTGTGAATTGAGACATGATGATTCAAATGTGATGAGAAGCCATTGTGAGTGGCTATGGTTATACAAATGAAAGTGTTGAGGCATGATTGCCTATTTGATATTGAGATACAAATTGAGAAAGAGAATAATGATATAATTGTATGTTTAATATGTTATTCAGTTTCAGAGTTCTGGATTTGGGTGGCATGCCTATGAAATTATAAATAGTAACAGTCTTGCCGGGTTGAGGATCTCTTCAATTTGAGTTGAATTGAGGTCCAAGAGAATGGGTCTGTTACATTATGAGAATTGTGATTATGAGATATATGATTGGTAACAGTCTTGCCGGGTTGAGGATCTCCTCGATTTGTTGAGTTGATGGTCCAAGAGACTGGGTCTGTTACACTATCCATGGATAGAGACATATATATATATATATGTTGCCTATGGGCTTGATTAATGTGATTATGAACCAAAGCAGTAACTCTGAATTCTGAATATCGTATTAAAAGTTTGTTGGGCCCATAGGTGTCTATGTTATGTTGATGCTATGAATGATGTGGTAATATGATGAAATAATGTAATATTCATGAAATATTGTATATGGAGTATGATCTTTATTGTGTGATTGTATATCATTGTTATTGATTAAGCATAATAGCATTATGGTTTGTACTACTGAGTTGTTGGCTCATCGCGATTATGATTTATCGCGTAGGTGATAGAGGTGATAGAGTTGAGAAGGAAAATTCCTCTAGACCTAGTTGAGGTTGTTTTGATTGTGAAGAGTTGGAGTAAAGCTTAAAGATTAGAGTGTCAAGCTGCTAATCATGTATATATTTCATATTTTGTAATTTTTGAGGTTTAATGTATTTATATTTGTAAGTTTTGGATGTAACTTCCGTTGTGTAATAAACAAACGTTTTATCTATTGTGTCTTATGATTTTCATTTCTCTTTATTTGATATTTCTTAACTTTTTAGTTTTACTTTAAATATTATTTGTGTATTTGTAAAGTGTGTCGTTTCTATATTTAGTATACGTATAATACGATCGTATAAGCATGCTTTGTACATATACGGGATATAGGGACGTTACAATTATTTTGGTATCAGAGCCTAGGTTTGAGATTCTCAACCTAGGTAAAATAAAAGAAAAAGAATATTTTGACTTTAAAAGTTAGTTTTTGAATAACATACATGTTTGGTATTGGCAGTCTCTGATCTTTAATGAGATGTATTCTGCTGTGTTTGCAGACATAGGATGTGATGGATTCTCACTTGCGTCAGTCAGTAGAGGGTAGTGCGGAAAGTGTAGCTCCTGATGAGGTTAGAGAGGGAGCTAGAGTGGATAGTGCTGGAGAGGTACCTGCTTCTGTGTTGGGGAGACCAGCTGGTGAGGAGGTTCCGCCAGTTTGGCTTAGGCATGTGGTTGATTTGTTGAGGCAAGCACCAGTGCAACCACCGCCACCACCCCCATAGCCTTTGATATCAGTGAGACAGTATGATAAATTAAGGAAGTATGGAGCAGAAGATTTCTTGGGACTATTGATTCAGCTGTAGCTGAGCAGTGGCTAGATAAAGTACAGAGAATATTCATTCAGTTGCAAGCCACTCCAGAAGAAAAATTTGATTATGCAAGATCATTGTTGCAGAAAGACGCTTATGATTGGTGGAAGACAGTGCCCCATGCTATGGATGATCCACCAACATTGTCCTATGATGATTTCCTACGGGAGTTTGAGCAGAAATATACTCCAAGGGAGTATAAAGATGTGAAGAAGATGGAGTTTCTGACCTTGAGGCAAGATCATCGGTCTGTGACGGAGTATGAGTTATAATTTATCCGATTGAGCCACTACGCCGGGGGAATTATTTCTGACGAGATTGACGGGTGTAGAAGGTTTGAGGAGGGATTGAGACCCTCAATTATGTGTCTTGTGGCTGGTTCTAGATACCAACACTTTTCCCAACTGGTTGCAGCAGCTAGGAGTGTGGAAAGAGCTCAGAATATTGCAGCAGCTGCTTCTGAGGAAGAGATCAGGGTTAGTAGACCCCAGTTTGAGGCAGTGTCTTCTTCTGTGAAGAGAGGTAGGGGAAGTTTTGTTCCCAGAATCAGTTGGAGTCAGAGACAGGCTGGTAGGTCGGTTCAGTTTCAGAGACAGAGATCGAGACCTACAGCTTCAGTAGCGAGTGCTCCTACTCCGGTAGTTCAGAGATCCACTCCACTTGTGTGTGCTCAGTGTGGTGGAACACATAGGGGTGCTTGTTGGAGGAATAGTGGACCAGCTGTGTGCTTTAGATGTGGATCTCCGGATCATTTTATTAGAGAGTGTCTAGAGATGCGAGAATAGAGGTCAGTAGATTCTGTAGTTTCTCGACCTAGTGTCAGAGGTGGTCGAGGGGGCAGAAGTTTTAGCAGAGGGGGTAGACCTGGGTATAGTCAGAGAGGATCTTCATCCAGGGATACTAGACCAGATGCTGGGCCTTCTCAACGAGTTTATGTGATGCAGAGGCAGCCAGATGCTTCGACAGTCATAGCTGGTACTTTCTCTTTATTTGGTATTTCAGTACTTACTTTGATTGATCCTGGATCCACACATTCATATATTAGTGCATCTGTTTTGCCTGTGTCTGAATTGCATGCTGAATCCCTAGGATTTGATGTATTGGTGACAAATCCTTTAGGGCATAGTGTGATTGTTAGCAAGGTGCACCGAGATAGTGCGGTAATGGTGCAAGGTGAGGAGTTTTGTGGAGATTTGATTGAAATGCCTTTTAAGGAATATGATTTGATCCTAGGCATGGACTGGTTATCTAGACATGGAGCTGTGGTAGATTGTCAAAAGAAAGTTGTTACTTTGAGAACCGGTGATGGTAGAGAGGTGACAGTATCTAGTGAGCAGGGACAACTAACATCCTTATTTGTTTCAGCTGTTGCAGCTAGGAGATTGATTAGAAAAGGGTGTGATGCTTATCTTGCTCATATTTTGGATACTAGAGTAGTGAGTTCTCAAATTGATAGTATACCTACAGTTGCCGAGTTTCCAGATGTGTTTCCAGAAGAGTTGCCAGGGTTGCCTCCTGAGAGAGAGGTGGAGTTTGGTATTGAATTATTGCCTGGTACCACTCCTATCTCTATTACTCCTTATAGAATGGCACCTGCTGAATTGAGAGAATTGAAGGTGCAGTTACAGGAATTGTTGGATAAAGGGTTTGTTCGCCCTAGTGTTTCACCGTGGGGAGCTCCTGTTTTATTTGTGAAAAAGAAGGATGGTACTATGAGATTGTGTATCGATTATAGGCAATTGAATAAAGTGACTATTAAAAATAAATATCCTTTGCCTAGAATTGATGATCTTTTTGATCAATTGAAGGGTGCAGCAGTGTTTTCCAAAATTGATTTGAGATCAGGGTACCATCAGTTAAGAGTCAGAGCTGAAGATGTTCCTAAGACAGCCTTTCGTACGAGGTATGAGCATTATGAGTTTCTAGTTATGCCTTTCGGTTTGATGAATGCACCTGCAGTTTTTATGGACTTGATGAATAGGGTATTTAGGCCCTATTTGGATCAGTTTGTGGTAGTTTTTATTGATGATATTTTGGTGTATTCACGTAATGAAGAGGAACATGACAAGCATCTGCGGATTGTGTTGCAAATCTTGAGGGAGAAGCAATTGTTTGCTAAACTGTCGAAATGTGAATTTTGGCTTGACCAAGTAACTTTTCTGGGTCATATAGTTTCAGCAGATGGTATTAGAGTTGATCCGAGTAAAGTTGAAGCTATTTTGAATTGGAGTCCACCAAAGTCTGTGACTGAAGTTAGAAGTTTTCTAGGTTTGGCAGGCTATTACCGTCGATTTGTGAAAGGATTTTCTTTGATAGCTACTCCACTTACCAGATTACTTCGAAAGGGAGTTAGATTTGTGTGGACAGATCAGTGTCAAGCTAGTTTTGATCAGTTGAAAGAAATGTTGACTCAAGCGCCTGTTCTTACTTTACCTGTGGAAGATAAACCATATGTGATTTATAGTGATGCTTCGCATAGCGGTTTGGGTTGTGTGTTGATGCAAGAAGGTAAAGTTATAGCTTATGCTTCTCAACAGTTGAAACCGCATGAGCTCAATTATCCGACCCATGATTTAGAGTTAGCAGCCATTATGTTTGCATTGAAGATTTGGCGACATTATTTGTATGGGGAGAAGTGTTTTATCTATACAGACCATAAAAGTTTAAAATATTTGGGTGTCCAAAGAGAGCTCAATCTTCGACAGAGGAGATGGTTGGAGTTGATTAAAGACTACGACTGTTTGATTGATTATCATCCTGGTAAGGCAAATGTCGTTGCTGATGCATTGAGTCGGAAGTCTTCAGCAGGTTTGACTGTTTATTCCCTCTCGTTGCTTGTTGAGTTGAGAGCGTTGCATGTTAGTTTTGTATCTTGTGATGATGGTGATTTGTTGGCACAATTGCAATTGAAACCAGTATTGTTGGATTAGATTAAAGAAGCTCAATTGGCTGATGAGAAGATTCAAAAGATTGTTTCAGATTGCCAGAATGGAAAGAGTCGAGATTTTATTGTGAGAAGTGATGGGAGTCTTTGGTTTAAAGACAGATTGTGTGTACCTGATGATGCTAATTTGAGAAGGATCATTTTAGAAGAAGCACATCAGTCAGTATTTGCTATGCATCCGGGCAATACAAAGATGTATCATGATTTGAAGCAGTATTATTGGTGGTCTGGGTTGAAGAGAGACATTGCAGATTTTGTGTCCAAATGTCTCACATGTCAGAGGGTAAAAGCTGAGCATCAAGTTCCAACAAGATTACTTCAACCGTTATCAGTGCCTGAATGGAAATGGGATAGAGTAACCATGGATTTTGTATCAGGTTTACCATTGACACAAAGGAAGCATGATGCTATTTGGGTGATTGTTGACAGGTTGACTAAGACAGCTCATTTTCTTCCGGTTCGGATGGATTATCTTCTGGAAAAGTTAGCTGAGCTGTATATCCATGAGATTGTAAAGTTGCATGGTATCCCAATTTCTGTAGTGTCTGATCGAGATCCCCGATTTACTTCAAGGTTTTGGAAGAGTTTACATGGTGCTTTGGGTTCTCGATTACACTTCAGCACTGCTTTTCATCCGTAGACAGATGGGCAGTCAGAGAGAGTGATACAGATTATTGAGGACATGTTGAGAAGCTGTGTCATTGATTTATCTGGAAGTTGGGATAGATTTTTGCCACTTGTGGAATTTGCTTACAATAATAGTCATCAATCCATCATTGGTATGGCACCATTCGAAGCATTGTATGGTAGACGGTGTAGGACACCTCTATGTTGGAATGAACTTGGAGAAGGTAAGTTAATTGGTCCTGATTTGGTTAAAGAAACTGAAGAGAAAGTGAAGATGATTCGAGATAGGTTGAAAACAGCTTCAGACCGACAGAAATCTTATTCAGACTTGAAAAGGAGAGACATAGAGTTTGATGTTGGAGATAAGGTATTTTTGAAAGTGTCTCCTTGGAAGAAGATATTGAGGTTTGGCCGGAAAGGGAAATTGAGTCCTCGTTTTATTGGACCGTATGAAGTTTTGGAAA
Organism: Garcia nutans; assembly: GCA_947685225.1. Classification (NCBI taxonomy): domain Eukaryota; kingdom Viridiplantae; phylum Streptophyta; class Magnoliopsida; order Malpighiales; family Euphorbiaceae; genus Garcia; species Garcia nutans. The sequence continues at coordinate 3,104,151 of CANTUV010000003.1, read as the reverse complement.
GAATTGGACCAGTTGTTTATCGTCTTGCTTTGCCACCTAAGTTGGATAGGATCCATAATGTATTCCATGTTTCTATGTTGAGGAGGTACAGGTCGGATCCATCTCATGTTTTGCCAATTGAATCTATTGAAGTGAATCCAGATCTGACATTTGAAGAAGAACTAGTTGCTATTTTGGCGCATGAAGTGAAAGAATTGAGGAATAAGAAAGTGCTTTTGGTGAAGGTTCTATGGAAGAATCATGGGAGAGAAGAGGCAACTTGGGAGAGTGAGCAAGCAATGCGAGATCAATATCCTCAGTTGTTTCAGACTTGATTACAGGTAATTTCGAGGATGAAATTTCTTTTTAGAGGGGGAGAATTGTAATATCCCAATATATGCCTTAGAAGTTTTGAATATTGTTGTTGTTTTAAATTGGATTGAATGTAGATGTTAATTTGCATGAGAAAAGAAATTAAAAGAAAGTGTATATGTTGTATATATTGAAGTATAAATAACATATACATAAGTCAAAATAGAGAGTCAAGGGATGAAGATATTTATTTGTTATGTGTGAAATTACTAAAAGAGGGCAAGTGCTTTAATGGAAATCAAAACAATTTGTAAGAGGGTGTTTAGGTAATTTCTTGTTTTGGGATACTTGGTGGAGATTAAAAGGGAAGTTTGACTTTGTTTCTTCATGGTTCTTTTCTTCTTTTCCTTTTGTGTTGGCCGGCTCCTCCAAAGACAAGAGAAAGCAAGAGAGCAAGAGAGTATTTTAAGGTTCTAAGTTCAAATTGAAGGAAGATCTAAGTGATCAAGTTGGTGATTCAAGAAGTTTCATTACTTTGGTAAGTCCTCTTTTGATTTCTTTGCTTATTTGAAGTTGTGTTTGAGTTTGATAAATTTTTAAGAGTGTGTTGTTTGATTGTGATATGTTTAAGAGTGTTTGATTGAATTGATTATGGATTTTAAGGATGGATTGAAGAAAAGAGTGAGTTGGTTGGAAGAGATGATGTTGTATTTGTGTTTAGGGTTGAGATGATGTTTGTGATTTGTGTTTGTTATAGATGTGGAGTTGTTTTGGTGTTTTTGTAAGTTAAAGATGGTTTTTGGGTATGTTTTGTTAAGTTTGTTTGAAGAGGATGTTGGTGAAAAGAAGTGTTTTGTTGGGTGTTTTGTTGTTTTGGCCGGAATCTGAGTTTTTGGCCTGACACGACCAGTAACACGCCTGTGTTATTGAGAGTGTCATAGCTACTGTGAGATTGGAGAGTTTGCACGGCCATGAGCACGCTCATGTTGTTGGACGTGTTGATATTTTTCAGAGAGGCAGAATGTATTACACGCCCAGTGACACGCCCGTGGTTCTGAGCGTGTAAAAGCTTCTGTGTTGTGGAGTTAGGGCACGGTCAGGGACACGCCCGTGTGGTTGAGCGTGTCATGTTTAGGGTTTGCCCTAGTTAATTCTTAATTTGTTTATCTCATGTGTATCCCTAAGCAAGTGTATGTTATTATTTTTGGATTAGGTCTTGAAGAAAGTGATTTATCATTGATCTAAGAAGTAAAAGAATCTTGGAAAGGAAGTGTTTAGAGTTGTGTGAATTGTTATTGAGGTAAGTACAAACCTTGCATTGTTGCATACATTCACTTGATATGACATCATTATTATATATGAATAATGTTATGTTTTGCACATTGTGAATCTTGTGAAAGGTACTATATGTATAATGTGAAATGAGATAATTGAGACATGTATGCATATATGATTATGTTCATTGTAATTGATTATGAATATGTGAAAGATGATGTATTATATTGTGAATTGAGACATGATGATTCAAATGTGATGAGAAGCCATTGTGAGTGGCTATGGTTATACAAATGAAAGTGTTGAGGCATGATTGCGTATTTGATATTGAGATACAAATTGAGAAAGAGAATAATGATATAATTGTATGTTTAATATGTTATTCAGTTTCAGAGTTCTAGATTTGGGTGGCATGCCTATGAAATTATAAATAGTAACAGTCTTGCCGGGTTGAGGATCTCTTCAATTTGAGTTGAATTGAGGTCCAAGAGTCTGGGTCTGTTACATTATGAGAATTGTGATTATGAGATATATGATTGGTAACAGTCTTGCCGGGTTGAGGATCTCCTCGATTTGTTGAGTTGATGGTCCAAGAGACTGGGTCTGTTACACTATCCATGGATAGAGACATATATATATATATATATGTTACCTACGGGCTTGATTAATGTGATTATGAACCAAAGCAGTAACTCTGAATTCTGAATATCGTATTAAAAGTTTGTTGGGCCCATAGGTGTCTATGTTATGTTGATGTTATGAATGATGTGGTAATATGATGAAATAATGTAATATTCATGAAATATTGTATATGGAGTATGATCTTTATTGTGTGATTGTATATCATTGTTATTGATTAAGCATAATAGAATTATGGTTTGTACTACTGGGTTGTTGGCTCAGCGCGATTATGATTTATCGCGCAGGTGATAGAGGTGATAGAGTTGAGATGGAAAATTCCTCTAGACCTAGCTGAGGTTGTTTTGATTGTGAAGAGTTGGAGTAAAGCTTAAAGATCAGAGTGTCAAGCTGCCAATCATGTATATATTTCATATTTTGTAATTTTTGAGGTTTAATGTATTTATATTTGTAAGTTTTGGATGTAACTTCCGTTGCGTAATAAACAAACGTTTTATCTATTGTGTCTTATGATTTTCATTTCTCTTTATTTGATATTTCTTAACTTTTTAGTTTTACTTTAAATATTATTTGTGTATTTGTAAAGTGTGTCGTTTCTATATTCAGTATACGTATAATACGATTGTATAAGCATGCTTTGTACGTATACAGGATATAGGGACGTTACAGAAAATATAGGATATATGTGAAATATATATGAAATATACATAATATATACAAAGTGAACTAAAAGTCAACATTTTAAAAGTCAAAGGTCAAAGGTCAATTAACATTTTTGTAAATATATGTTGAAAATTAAAATTATTTAAATAATTTAAAAATAAATTATATAAGAATGGAAGATGTAATTTATGGTTTTTATTAAATAATTAAATAATTAAATAAAAATATAATATATAATACATATAAGGTATGTTCGATGTATATATGAGATACACATTATATGTGCATATGAGTATTTAAATACATTCAATATACATTATACATATATAGTATATACATTATATATATACATAATGGTATATGTGAAATATAAGTAGTATATATATGACATATACATATACTTAAAGTATATACAACATATAAATTGCATATAAATATTTATATATATAGATATTAATGGATGGAGAAGATGGAAAAAAGTAAATAAATAAAATAAAAATAAAAGAAAAAGAGAAAAGTTAAAAAAGAGTTCTTGGTGGAGATTTAAAGTAATTAAATAAACAAATAAACAAATAAATAAATAAATTATTATTATACATAAGTGAAAGATGGAAATTAAATGGGAAAAAGATATTTCTTCTTCTTCTTCTTCTTCAATTGGATATGACATTGAAGGAGGCAAGAGCTTGGATTTTGTTTCATGTTATATATCAAATTTTTAGGAAATTTAAGAGGAGTTTAAGAAAATTTTGAAGAAAAATCAAGAAGCAAGTAATATTTCTGTTAAGTTTCTTTTAATTGATTTTAAGTTTATGTGTAAGATGTCTAGAGAGAGAAATCAGTCTTAAATTGTTTAAAAAATAGAAATGATGTTAAAATGATGATTATACAATGATTTTTAATTTGGATTGAAGAAATGATTAAGTTTGAGATGAGTTGGTTGAAGAGAGAGAATTTAGTGATGTAGAACTTTTGGATTTTTGAGTACATGTGATTTAATTGTGCAATTTGGTTCTAAATGTGTTATTTTGATACATAAACAAGTATTTTAAAGTCAAATGGTGGATTTGGTTAAGTTTGGTTGGAGTTTGGAAATGGTAGTATTGGATTTAGGTTTTTGGAAAGGAAATTTTCAAAAATTGGTTAATTGTTTAGTTTTATTGCTTAAATCATGTTCTTTAATGATATAAGTGATGGAAATAAGATTGGATTGATAATTGGATTGAGTTGGAATGAAGAAAATTCAATGGTGAAAGTTATGCCATTTTAGAGTTTTGAAAAAAAAAGTGTTTAATTAATGTAATTGGTTTAATCATGTTAAAATATGTTTATAATGATATAAATAAACTTAGAACTCCAATTTGAATGGTTTAATATGGTTTTTCTATGTTAAAGTAAGGAAAGGCTATATTTTGGAATTTTGATTAGAGTAATATTTAATTAAGGTTTGATGCTTTTAATACCTTAGAATGTGATATTAAATGATTGTATTTGATCACATTTGCTATAGGAATTAAGGAGATGTGATTTTCCCAACCTTAGTATTGAAGGTAAACTTGGAAATGAAGGTTTGTGGGAGATTTTGAGCTTGCTTTTGAGTGCTTTCTATGGTAAGTACAAATTTTTGATGAATTAGATATGTTGGCATTAAATTGGGTTAACACATTTTGGTTGGAAAATGTGTTAAGCTACTAAATGCATTGATCATTCATGAACAAGATGCTATGACATGTGTAATGTTATGTATGCATTATATGCATTATGAAAAGCCATTGTTAATGGCTAATTTGAATAAAATGTGAAATATGTGCATTATGTGAAAATGACCCAAATTGATTAGGTAATGTGATTTTGTTATAAAATATCATACATTGTGATGAAATGATGAAATATGATGAATTGAAGTGAAATGACATTGATATGAATGAGATAAATGAAAAAATGAGGCAATGTGTCTAATTGATAATGAGAAAAGAGGAAATGTGCCTAGTTGATTATGGGAAAATGAGAAAGAAATTGATAATGGAAAGTATGAAATAATTGTGTGCCTAGTATGTTATTCAATTTTCATAGTTCTATGTTTAGAGGTATGCCTATGAGGTAATCCTTCTTATTTGCTTTCGAGGCTAGCTTTTGAGCATTACTTTGATTTACCTTTGGGACTAGACGCTTGGCATCGCTGTGATATGATTTACCTTCGGGGCTAACTTTCGAGCATTATTAAGATTTGCCTTTGAGGCTAGACACTTAGTATCAATTTGGACCAAAACAGTAACTCTAGGATTTGAATGGCATATTAGATCATTTGGGCCCATGCTTGTATTTGTTCCTTTGTGAATTGTAAAATGATTAAAGGATATGTTTTATGGTGAAATTAAGTACCACATTGTGAGACATCATATGAATGCATTTTGCATTGTGTAGACCCTAAATTTTTGCCCTAATTTGATACGGTCCTTATTAAAGAATGCCAAAATAAATTCGATCCGATTTACAACTTCTAATAAGTTGGTCCGATTTTAAAAGTCACAAACTCAACTACAAAACCCTAAACCAAGTATTTTTTTAGAAGGTCCGGTCCAAAAAATTAAAAAATGCAAAATTAGTTTAAGTTCAAAGGGCCCAAGTGACATGAACCTTGGCTCATGTCGACATGGAGGCATGTCCTAGGTCGACATGGCTTTGGTCCATGTCAATCCGGTTGCCCTAGGTCGACATGGCTTTGGTCCATGTCGATCTGGTTGCTCCAGGTCGACATAGTTTCAATTGTTTTTTGAAATTAGTTTCCGAATTGAATTAAAATTTATTTTAAGGACAAATTAATATTAGGGTTAGGGATTCTGAGTTAGGTTTGCCTATAAATAATAACGTTTCAAAATTTAGAAAGACGGGAATTAAGATTAATGAGGGACGACAAATAACATTAACGAGGGTGTGGCATTTAACATTAAAGAAGGTCGGCAATTAATATTAAGAGAGATTAAACTGCAAAACAGAAGAGACGGCAACAAACAGAGAAGAACAGGAGCAGCTTTTTTGGAGAATGAAGGAAACAACAAACAAAAATATCAAGACAACCAAAGAAGAAGGCAGAGTACATACCGTCTTCACATCGTTCATCCAAAAATCAATTTTTTTGTGTAACTAACGACGGAGGTTTGATCTTTAATCATAAATTATTCATGCTCATAGTAGCTTCGTTTTCTTTGATTAACAAGAGCTTGCAGTAACATGATCTTTAAACATGTAGTAACTTGATCTTTGAACATGCAGTAAATTTATCTTTGTTTTAATAACTTTAATTATTTTCTTTAATTAATACATTGATCAGTTGGTGTTAATGTCACCGGTCAAGGAGGAAAGAGGTAGTTTCTAGAATTGGGGAAGCCGCTATCTTGGGTTCTCAATAAGCTACAAAAGAAGGGATTGTTACAACCCTTGACTCCTCGACCTTTGCCAAATCCTTTACCCCCAAAATTTGATACTAAGGCTTTTTTTCAATTTCATCAGACTTAAGGACATGAGATCGATAGATGTACCCGATTGAAGCATAAGATACAAAATCTAATCGACAGTGGTAAGCTGCCTGAACCTGATAAACCCAACACTAAGAATAATCCTCTACCTAAATTTGGAAGGGCACCACCGCTTACAACCTTCATGAAGAGTTTTATCTTGTCATCCTATGATGATATGGATAGAGAAGCTGTGAAAGATGATGTGCTACTAAGCAAGCTTGGACTAACTATGGATGATGAAGCAATGATCCTTGATGATGGAAAAAATCCTTGCCTCCAACTCAACAAACTTTCCTTAGCTTGAATATTGCTCTATTTATTTTGCTTTCTTTAATATTTAATTGGAACAATTGTTTTTTTTTTAAATTTAAAGGTATTTGAATAAATTACTTTCATAAAATTTTTGTTGGTCTTTGTTCATTTTGGTGCTCATCCAATGAGGAATCTAGCTGGATGATTCATGAATTAATATATTTATGCATCATGACTCGAATGACTTTACTAGGTGAGGGAATTTCTCTATAGCATTGAGTCGTGTATGCTTACTTAGAGAGGGATTCTGCATAATTACCTTTGTCTAGGTCCTAGTTAGTCTTAGAACATGCTTAGACAAACTTTCGAGGCGAAATTGAACTCTGCTTATTTAAGGGAGAGATGATCTAGGCATTGTTTGGTTAGCCAACAACTAGTATCCACCTTATTAAATATCAATCCCTAGTTGTCCCTTTGAGCCTTTATGAAATTTTAGCTTTCTTTTCATTGGCTTACAAACCCTAACAACCTACCCTGAGTTGTTGTGATACTTTTGAGAATTCTTATGATCACTAAGATGAAGAGGCAAGAAGATCAAAGAAAGAAATGAATAGTTAAGACCATGAAGATAGTTGAAGTTCTCAAGACCATAAGGGTAGTTGAAGTTTTCCTAATATCTCCAATATATCAAGACAACATTAGAGTAACAAATGATTTATCCCTATTAAAGGAGATTTATGTCACTCCACTCATCCATTATTAGAAACCTAAGTTGGTACAAACAAGACAACTCTTTTAGAGCTAAAACCAGAAAAAAAAAAAGAGAAAAGAAAAAGAAAAATAATAATAAGAAGAAAAAAAGAAAAGAAAAAAAAGGATAAAAGAAAAAGAAGGAAAAAAGAGAAGGAAAAAAGAAAGATAAAACCTAAAAAGGTGGTTCAGAAAGCCAACTGAGTTCTCTTTTACCTAAGACAGCAAAAAGGCTTCCAATTGTTTTATAAGGACAGTTTGACTTGAATTGGTCCAACACAACCAAAGATTCAATCAAAATCAGAGAGAAAGGAGAAAGACCATCCAGTTCTTGAAAGTTTTGTACTTGACAGTCCTACTGGGAAAAAGAACAAAATGCTCAAAGAAAGGGAAGATTAAGAAAAAGAAAGAGAAAGAGAAAAGAAAAAATGATGATGAATATGGGTACCAAACTTTTTGCAAGGGCAAAGACTATTCTAATTAAGATCCAAATTAATGCCAAGAAGATAGAAGGAATTTGGAGTCTAGCAAGATTTCTCCCAGCTGCCTAAAGTTCAAATAAGAAATTTGTAGTGTGAGGGTTTGTCCATAGTGTCACAATGGCTCCAACTTACAAATGGCCTTCATTTAACCCATGTCCCTTATAGGCCCCATTTCAAGCCTATCAAAGAAATGTTGATCTCTTTTGGTAAGTAGGGTCTATTAGTGGAGATAGTTTGAATAAGCATGCATATGAGATAGACCATATTCAAACTCAATGAGACCTTTGACTAAGTAATGTGTATGTGCCTATTTGAAGTGCAATAGTTCTTGCTTAAATAGAAATTATTCCCAAGTTTAGTATGGTAACTAGGGCTGTGATGTTATAGATATGTTAATTTGGAAATTTGAGTCCTGAGGTACTATGGCACTGATTTGACGAAGCCACTGTATTTAATTAAAAAAAAGTGTATACAAAAAAATCATCATTACCATTTTTGCTTAATTTTATTGCAAGTTTTATTGTAAGTTTTATATTTTTCTCACTGCGAGGAAGGAGGCGTTCATAATCAGACAAAGCCCTAAAAAAATCATCACCTGTTAGAGGAGGGGGCATATTATCCGTCCAATGTCCGCTCAAAGAAGAAATATCTAAACCTCCAGGATTTCAAAAATTGGTTCTATCATCGCCTAAACAGGGAGGTGGTATATCATGGATAACAGTCTGGGATCCCCTTGATGAACAGGCATTTGGTTTCCTCATGCCTTGAAATCGAAAGTATCGAAAGTCCCATGCCTCTTGTTGATAAATTTCCTCAAAATGGGCCGCATGTCGATGACTCGCAACTAATTCTTCTTGAGGCTTCCTGTTTTGCTCCTCAAGCATCCTTTGTGAGCTAGAAAAGGAAAGGGTAAATCCATACATTTTCATGCATACATGTAAGCATACATCATTATGGGACAAGAATGACTGACCAGGTAACTCAGATCAAAGCTCTGCGAATTAGATGGCACATCTAAATGAGAAGGGGCAAATGGAGAAAATTGTTGTTGTATCAGGGTATCATACATAGGGACAACCCCATAGTCAAAGGAACTAGCAGCCTACAATGATCATATAAATAATCAGAATATATAAATGAAGAGACAATTTTAATGAAAAAGTGATAGCTACCTGGAAAGTGCCAGCCCTAGAATTACCATGGGATTGAGAAGAAGGCTCCTCCTCATCTTCTTCCTCATCCTCATCCTCATCCTCTTCCTCATATTCTTCATCTTCTCCTCACTCTGCTTCTATTTCTTCTTCACCTCCAGATAGCCCACGAACACCAGCAGGTGACACTTCAAAACTTAGCAGATGATCCTGAATAAATTGAGCATATGACACGTTCGGTAAGAGTAGGAAATCATGAACATTGAAGCTTGGGAACGACTCCAAAAGGGCTCCGACATTGCTATAGTGTTCAAAACAAATGATGGAATATCAACTGATACTCTGCACTGGTTAGGTCCAAGGAACTAGTCATGTACTCTCTCGCCTAGAAACCACCCACAAGAGGCCGGGCCAGCAATAATTCGACGAGAGTTGTGCAAAGGCATTGCATCAGTCATGGATCTAATCCAGCCATTTTTCTCTTTGGCTCTCCACCAGGCTATATCCACCTGCAGAAAAGCAAACTTGTAATTTATCTTTTATCATAGGTTTGATATTAATATTAACATTTTTCTTACTTTATCCTAGGTCAGACGACTCAAGTGGTACGGTGAGAGTGAACATGGTGACTCCCAGACACTTCCCTGTGACCCGACAACCAAACACCCAATCTTGGAAAATTGACTCGTGGCTGTGTAATGTTTGGAACCCTCACCAAGTTATGCTCGTATGTCGAGACCTGTACATGAAAGAGAAAATCAAGCCTATGCACATTCATTGTGTGGATCAATAATTTTAAAGGAAGTAGCACCTCAGCAATGGCTGCGAAACCAATAAAGGATCTTTTCTTCCTACAGAGCACATCAGAACCGTGATAAAGACAAGCTAGACCAGCTTCCCCCCATGCATAAGAAGATACATGATCCAAGTCAAAAAAGGCGCGCAACACAGATAAGTGAATGGCGAACTCGGTGCTACCCAAAATGGTTGCCCCTAACAAATATAACAAAAATCCCCGAGTATATTATTTTTCCCTCTCACCCCGCACGGGTCGAGTGTACTTTACCCAATACTCTCAGATGGGCTCATATCAGATCTTATACGACCTCTCATATTGGGGCTTGACACTGATCAACTGTCGAATTTTATCGAATTTCTTCTTTCAAAATATTGTTGGTCAAAGGGACGGGGGGTTCCATCACATCAAAGGCCGGTTATAGTAGCAAAGTCAACCAAACCAATTGTCATCTCTCCAATGGGCAAATGAAAAGTATGAGTTGTGTCCAACCATCATTCTCCAAGAGCCTGGATCACGCTCCGATCTATTTGATAGCCCCGTGCTGGTAATTGCAAAACGAAGTCCTTAAAACCACTTTCTCGCACCATTCTCTTTACTGTAGGCGGGGCCTGATCATACCACTTATGGGCCTTGTGAAAATTTTCCCCCACTTTAATATCGCAACCATCATGTTGTCCAAATACAGGTAAGTCTAGGTAAGTACGCATGTAATTTTCCTCACATACTTTTGAAAAAGTATAACTATAATAATAAATTAATAAAAAGTAAATAATAGTAACATAAAATACTAAATAATTTAGAATATATTAAATAATAAAAAATAAAATAATTTTGTATAAATATATAAAGCAAAGTATTTATGTATATAATAATTAAAAAAATATAAAAATAATAAAAATAAAAATAAAAATAGAAAAGGGACACAGACAAATAATTTCTCGCACAACAATTGATGTGTTTCATTCTTATACAATCATTGTAGTACATTAGAAGTTTCATGCATAAATTTATAGATTTTGTTATACAAATAAATTCTGCTACATAGGTATTTTTGTATATCAACTTTCATACTTATTCTTGTATAATCTACATGAACATAATTATACTAACAAACCTTGCAGTAAATTACTGATATGTATAGAAAAGTATCACTTATCGATGTTTTATCTTTGGAACTCCAATGGAGATGCATGCTGGGTAATAACAGAATTTGAACAACTTTGTTGTCTCGAAGGTAAGAAATCAATTCATTATTTGATCAAGTCCTATGCCTTGAAGAGTGATAGACGCCTGCCATGGTAAATGCTTGAGCTTTAAGAATCTTATAATGGAATTGAAATATTTTGAGTGACAATATTTAGTTTACAAGATGAGAAATAGCACGACCTCTTTATAAAGAATGAAATGTGTATAAGGAAAAAATAGTAAATATAATAAAAGAATCAAATAAAAGGGGGGACAAGTTCACGTGTTGTTGCCATTTATTATAAATTTCTTTATGAAAACTCATTTAACTTTAGTTTGTCAAAATTGTCTACTTCATCTTTTATCTATTTCAATAATGTGTATAGTATTGCGTTATGAGTACAAATAATTTCAATAGATATTTATTACATCCAACAAAAAAAATAATAATTTAATAAAATAATAATTTAATTTTTGCAAAATATTTTACTGACTCTAATATATTTTTACAGCGGGTTCAGAACCCAAGTTTTTTTTTAGTCCAGAACTCAAACCGGGTCCAGAACCCAAACCATATCGGGTCCAGAACCCAAGTCTTTTTCTAGTCTAGAACTCACACCGAATCTAGAACCAAACCATCTCGGGTCCAGAACCCAAGTCTTTTTTTAGTCTAGAACTCGAACCCGGTCCAGAACCCAAACCATCCTGGGTCCAAAATCCAAGTCTTTTTCGAGTCTAGAACTCGATCCAGGTCCAAAACCCAAATCATCCCGAGTCTAGAACCCAAGTCTTTTTCAAGTCCAGAACTCAAACCAGGTCCAGAACCCAAACTATCTCTGGTCTAGAATCCAAGTGTTTTCTGAGTCCAGAACAAAAACCGGGTCTAGAACCCAAATCATCTTGGGTTGAGAATCCAAGTCTTTTTCGAGTCCAGAACTCGAACCAGGTCCATAACCTAAATTATCTCGGGTCCAGAACCCAAGTCTTTTCCGAGTCCAGAACTCAAACAGGGTCCAGAACCCAAACCATCTCGGGTCCAGAATCTAAGTCTTTTTCGAGCTCAAATCTGTCAAGAACCCAAACCATCTCGGGTCCAGAACCCAAGTCTTTTTCGAGTCCAAATCTCTAACCGGGTCCAGAACCCAAATCATCTCAGGTCCAGAACCCAAGTCTTTTTCTAGTCCAGAACTTGAACCGGGTCCAGAACCCAAACCATCCCTGGTCTAGAACCCAAGTCTTTTTCGAGTCCAGAACTCAAACCGGGTCCAGAACCCAAACTATCTCAAGTCCAGAGCCCAAGTCTTTTTCGAGTCCAGAACTCAAACCAGGACCAGAACCCAAATAGTCTCAGGTCCAGAACTCAAGTCTTTTCTGAGTTTAGAACTCGAACCGGGCCTAGAATCCAAAACCAAAACCATCTCAAGAAAATTAAGTCTATTTTTGCCAAAATTAAAAGACTTGATGCTTTTCACTCTCTGAATCAATTGAAGATCATTCAAGCAGGGGGCAAACTGTAGACCCTTAATTTTGGCCCTAATTTGATACGGTCCTAATTAAAGACTGCCAAAATAAATTCGATCTGATTTACAACTTCAACTAAGTCGGTCTGATTTTAAAAGTCACAAACTCAACTACAAAACCCTAAACCAAATCTTTTTTAGAAGGTCCGGTCCAAAAAATTAAAAAATGCAAAATTAGTTCAAGTTCAAAGGGCCTAAGTGACATGAACCTTGGCTCATGTCGACTTGGAGGCCGCAGGTCGACATGAGCCAAAGGACATGTCGACCTGGATGTCCTAAGTCAACATGGCTTTGGTCCATGTCGATCTGGTTGCCCCAGGTCGACATGGCTTTGGTCCATGTCTATCTGGTTGCTCCAGGTCGACATGGTTTCAATTGTTTTTTGAAATTAGTTTCCGAATTGAATTAAAATTTGTTTTAAGGATGGATTAATATTAGGGTTAGGGATTCTGAGTGAGGTTTGCCTATAAATAATAATGTTTCAGAATTTAGAAAGACAGGAATTAACATTAAAGAGGGACGGCAATTAACATTAACAAGGGTGTGGCAATTAACTTTAAAGAGGCAATTAATATTAAGAGAGATTAAACCACAAAACAAAAGAGACAACAACAAATAGAGAAGAACAATAGCAGCTTTTTTGGAAAATGAAGGAAACAACAAACAAAAATATCAAGACAACCAAAGAAGAAGGCATAGTACATACTGTCTTCACATCGTTCATCCAGAAATTAATTTTATGGTGGAACCAACGATGGAGGTTTGATCTTTAATCATAAGTTATTCATGCTCACAATAACTTCATTTTTTTTATTAATAAGATCATGCAGTAACATGATCTTTAAACATACAGTAACTTGATCTTTGAACATGCAGTAAATTTATCTTTGTTTTAATAACTTTAATTGTTTGCTTTAATTAATATATTGATCATTTAGTGTTCGTAACTCCACTTGCATGTTTTATAAAAAATTTAAAACTATCCAATAGATATTGAGGATTTAAATTAATTATCAGAATCTATTATTTTTTTTACTGAAACTTCAAGAATCATAAATTATTTTATTGAAATTCAAAACCTTAAACTATTTTTATCCAAAAGCTTAAACCATTTCATTATCAAACTCCAAAATATTGATTATTTTTCCAAAACCTTAATTTATCTCTCCAAATCCAAAATTATTTTTTAAAGGGTCGTAAGTCAAAAACCCTAATTCCAAAACCCTAATTACGAAACTCTAGTTTTAAAAACCCTAATTATAAAACTCTAATTTCCAAAACCCTAGTTTCCAAAACCCTAAGTTCAAAAACCCTAATTTTAAAAACCCTAAATTCTTTAAAACCCTAAACTTATACTTTTTATTACTTTATTTAATTTTAGATTTATTATGTAGTTTATGATATGTTTTGATGGTTGATTTATTTAATTTCAATGCTTGATTTATTTAATTTATCATGGATAGATATTTTCTTTATTATTATGATTATTATTTGTTTATTTTGGTATTAAAATTGTAAGAGGTATGTTTCCATTATTGGGTACCTCATTAATTAATTTTCATGTAATTTAAATTACTTTTACATTTTTGACCAATGTAAAGGACATGTTTCTACCTTTCGGTGGGTGTCCTATTTAGTTTAGACATGGACAATGTAAGGACATGTTTTCATCCTCGGATTGTTGTCCATTTTTTTGCTTTGTTTGGACATTGCTTTAATTTTAATATAATGATGTTTTATTTTAGTTGTTGCATGTAATCTGGATAATATTGTTATATTTAAGAATTTTATAATATTAAGACCTGCAAAGGAGGCTGGTTCCAATGAACCGGGCATTGTGGGGGTGCTGGGCCGTTTCTCACCATTCCCTTACGTACCTAACTTTTTGAACCCATTAGGGGGTTGAGGATTCCTTAGGAATCAAGTCAATCACCCCTTTCATTTTCTCGGCCTGTTCGGGTGGCGACTCCATTTTCTCCAGGCTTAGGCCCGTGTTGTCTAAGGTCCCGAGCCTAAACACTGCCAAAGTTGCAAGAATCATTTCACCGGGAGTGGGGGCAAAAATCTCGGCTCACACATTGGTATTATTTTACTGTTTTATTAGTATCGAAGTTTGTACTACTAAGCTTTTATCTTAGCACGATTGTAATTTATCACATAGGTGACAAGGGCGATCTTGTAGAGTCAGAGAGTTTTACTAGACCTGGTCGGGTGTGGGCTTGTGTTTAATGACTTTGAAATATTTTTTGATACATCAAGATCAGAGTCATTTGCTAGTATGTACATATTTGATATTATAATACATTTTGATATTGTTTATATTATGTTTATGTTTTTAAAGTGTATGTATATATTGTAAATTATAAAGATTCTTTGGACAAATTGTATAATGTTGGTTGTTTATATGTGTTTTGATGTATATATATATATATATGTATATAAATAAATATTTTGAGAAAATGTGGAGAAGTTGAGTAGTTGGTGTGGAAATATATGATTTATTTTATTAGGAGTGTATTTTATGCAGGTTGGGTAATTGTTAAAAATTTGAGATGTCCAAATTATAGACAAAACTCTGATAATTTTTTTCTAAAGTTTTTATAAGAAAATGCTTATTTTGAAACCTATAACTAAAAAGGATTAATTTATTACTATTTAAATATACATTTTTAAGTATGTGGGATACTAGGTTTAAAGTGTGAAAATTTATTTATTTTACCCAATCGTAACATTTTTATACCGTATATGTATATTTTTTTATATACTAGGTGTATATATTATACATATATAAGGTATAATAGTGTTATATTTATTTTGGTATTAGAGTCTAGGTTGAGGTTCTCGACCTAGGTGGGTTTTTAGAGAAGAAAAATGGGAATTTTAAATATAGTTTTAAATGGTGATACATGCATTGACACTAGCATTTTATTTGATCCCTGATGTGGCAATGTCCGTTCGATATAACGGATATAAATTGAGACGCCGTCTAGGTTGAATAAAATTAGAGTGGTGCAGTGGAAGCGTCATTCCGGAGATTATGGATTAAGAATTTTTGGAAATTTTATTTGAAATTAAGATTTATAGCTTATTCAATTGATGAATAAGTGAAATTAAGAAAAAATAATTTAGGAATGATTTAAGATCTAAAATAAAAAGTTTGAGAAATGAGTATGATAGTTACAGAAAATTCTATATGTGTGCTGCAAAGTGATATTATTCGAATTTTTAGATAAATCTAGGAATGTTGGATGAGTTTGAAAATTTCATGGAAAGTTTTTCTATATATTAGAATACAATTTATAAAATTTCATAATTTTTAAATATGGACCACTAATTAAGAAAAATAGAAGAACACATATTATTGGAGCAGTTCCAGCAACTCAGAATATGTAGAAATTGAGAAACATATTTAGAAACTATGGTAAACAAACCCAGAAAAATCTGAAAATTTATACATAATATTATATGTATTCCTAGAACATATGGTTGAAATTGCATGAATTTTTATTAAGGTTTGTTACCTAAAACACATGGATAACCAGGTGCTACCAGAGGAATTAGTAAAGAGATAGATTCTGTGTTTGAAAGACTTAATTTTTAAATATAGTAAATCAGTTTGGAAAAAACTAAAATTTTACATATAAGTTCCTATATGTGTCGAGTGCACATGGTTAAAAGTTTACTAGATTTTATAAAGAATTGGCGAGGAATATAAAAATTGAAAAGTGAGATTGATATAAATATATCATTGACCAACTCAACTTGTTGACTTGTATATGTTATATATATCTTCATATATACAACATATACACACTTCCCTTTTCCTTTCTTTTCACTTAATCATATAAATACTCTAATCATTTAATTTCATTTCAACAATTAGCATTTCCAAAATTTTAGGGTATCATTTGGGATATTACAGTATATGTCTTATATGTTTAATTTAAATTTCACATATATTTCAAGTATATATAATATATATTATATCTATAATACATATTCATCTCATATTTTCTCTCAAACCATCCTACCTATTTACTCTCCCATATTTACTATTCTATTATACTCCCAGGATATTACATTAATTGCTATAATTTAGAGATTTGAGAAGATCTAATTTCCTAATTTAGGTATAGAAAAAGCGTATATAAACTTGTGTGTATAAAGAATTTTGTAGGAAGAAGGAATTCAAAATTCATATTTTTATTTTTCTTATTTTGTTTAATATTTTATATGTTATCAAAGCTTTTATGGCCTCACTATTCAATGATCCAATGTCCAAGATGATAAAGGCCCATTGAAAAAAAGGAAAAAATCAATGAAGCACACTATAGAGTCTTAACTTTGGTCCTAAGACTAGTTTGATCTCGATTAATAGAGGTCTATTCAAGTTCGGTCCATTCTTAATGGCTTAAACCTAGTTTAAAACTTTTAATTAGATTGGTCTAGTTTTGTAAGACCTAAAATAAGCCAGTTGAACCTTTAAAGCCCTAAAATGGTCCGATCCAAAATTTGATTGGTTTTAGTTCAAATTAATTGGATATGGCCATTCAGTGTCGAATTAGACTTGCCCAGTTCGATATGGATGCTGCATTTCATATGGACAACGTCTATATCGAATTAGACGTATCCAATTCGATATGGATTGCTCTATATCAAATTGGATGCCATTCATCCATATATATGGTGGTATCCATATCGAATTGGACTCATCCAATTCTATATGGACATCATCCATATCTAATTACATGTAATCCAATTCGATATAGTTGGTCTATATCAAATTAAACACAATTTATTATTATATATATGGGTTCCTTGTCAAAATAAATTGATTTTAATTCGACATGGTTCCTATTTTGGACTTAATATTGAGCCATGGTCCCTGTTTTGGACTTAATATCAAGTTGTGCTTAATTTGAAAATCCGAATTAAGCTCTAATGAAGCTCGGTCTTTGATGACTTTAACCTAATTGACTACTATAAAAATGGAGCTTAAACAATTAAGATGGGAAGCCACAATTATTAGAAGGCAGTGACAATTATCAAAGGAAAGACAAAAGGTAAGTAGCAATTAACACGACACATAGAATACTATCAACATACAACAATCAATACACGATTGGAAGGCAGCAACTACTGTCTTCATCTCACTCAACCAAGACTCAAAATTGGTGCAAGGCAGAAGGGTCGGATCAATGTAAAATATTTGTGGAGACAATAAATGGAGGTTTGAATTTATTATTTGACATGCTTTAAATTTACAGTAGCTATTTATTTATTAACATTGTTTTTAAAATCATAGTAGTATTAGTTTTCATGCATCAATGAGCAGTAGATTGATTTTAGCTTACAATTTATGTTAATCCTTTAAACAGTTATTATTTTGCTTAATAACTTGTTAGGACATCCAGTAGCAATCTACAAAATCATTTCCTATGCAATATTTACCTAAATCAATATACAGTGACCCTAAGTTTGTTAATACAATCACAGTAAGCAAATTTAAACTAAATCCCTAATTATAAAATCATATTTTCCAAAATATAAAACCCTACTTTCCATTCTAAAAAAACCCTAGTTTTTATTTAAAAATCTAAAATCTTGTTCCTTAAAAAGTATAAAACCATAATTTTTCCCTAAAGCCCTAATGTTTCATCCCAAAACCCTACAAAACCCTAATTTTATATATTTGATGCTTTATTTAAGATTAAAACCTAGATTTGATTATTTTATGTCTATGACAAATTATTTATTCATGTTTTATTTATTATGGGTGATTTGTTCTATTTTTACTTATGGTGAATGTTTGAATGACTTAGCTTTATTTGGTTAATTATTTAAAGATGTAAGAGGCATGTTTTCTCTTCATGAGTACCTCATTTATTAAGTTCAATGTAATTTTATTTATTTTAAGTTTTTGAATTAATATAAAGGGCATTTTTCCATCAAATAGTGGGTGTCCCATTTTGGTTAGTTTTAGACATTGGACATTATTGTAAGGGCATGTTTCCATCTTGTATGGGTGCTCATTTTGTATTTGTTTTAACCTTCTTTGATTTTAATACAATGAATGTTTATTTACCTTAATTTTCATGTAGTATGGATGATATTTTACTAAGTTAAGAATTTAATAATATTTAGACTAGAAAAGGAGGCCAATTCTAATGAATTGGGTGCTATAGGAGTGATGAGTCATTCTCACCTTCCCTGAGCGTACCCAACTTTCCAAACCCAATAGGAGGTTGGGAATATTTTAGGAATCGAGTCATCTAGCCCTTTCTTTTCCTGGACCATCTAGGTGGTGACTCCATTATCTCTGGGTTCAGGCCCGTGTTCTCTAAGGCGTGAGCCTAACAGTGCCGAAGTTGCAAAAACCATTCCACATGGGAGTGGAGGCAAAAATCTCTGCTCACAGTGGAGACTCCACTAGGGATAAGAGAGATTAATTTCATTGGTCTTTATATTATTTATTTCTTCTTATTATGATATTATCTATTGCATCATTTAGATTGCATTGTGTGCATGAGTTATGACACCTTTGTAACCCGTGTTATGTTATATAAGGGATACCATACTTTCACTCAAGGTATGGAGATCGAGCATGGCATAAGCACTCATAGCCTCATACCTTTTGGAATATACTTGCTATGGGAGCCTAAAAGAATGGTGAGGATTACCGAGAAAAAATTGCCGATAGAATATTGAGAGAAAATAAAAGAAAATTAATTAAAAAATACACTGACATATTATCGACTACTTTCTGACAAAAAACTTTATCGACAAATAATTTATCGGTAATAAAGGAGCTAATAAATGGCGAGAGGAATTCCTGTCATAATTTATTGACAAAAAAATAAAGAGTCAGTAATATTTAATGGGAATTAATGGAGAAAACGTTCAGTGATATATTTACCAGCATAATAAATTTTTTTGTCAGCATTATCGATATAAAAGGTAAATTATATACGTGGATTTTATTTTAAGTATTTATTTTACTGACAAAATATCTATTTGTCAATATTACCAATAGAATAAAACTATCGATCGGTATTATAGACAAAAAAGTGTATATGTCGGTATTATCGACATATATAGATATTTTGTCGGTATATTATAACGTGTATTTTTTTTGGTATTTATCTTTTATCGATAGAAAATTATTATCGGTCGATATTATTGATGAAAAAGTCTATCTTTTATTAATATCGACTGATAAATGGTTTCGATCGGTAAAATATAAATGTATATTTTATTTTAAGGGATTTATATTTTATCAATAGAACTACTCCATTGGTCGTTATTACCGATAGAACATGTTATCTATCGATAATACCGATGGAAATGATATTCTGTTGGTATATTATAACAGGTATTTTTTTGTTATTTATCTTTTACCAACAGATAAATATATTTAGCCGGTAAATTATAAATGCGTATTTTATTTTGAGGTATTTTGTTGCGCTCTAATTAACACTACTACAAAGCGACACTTGCAAGTATACGAGGTAATTGTAGCAACGGTGATCACCCTAAAGTTGTCTCACAAGAAAAGAATTATTTTGTAATAGTTTGATTGATTGACTTTTGTATTTCTCATTTGGTTCCTACTAAGGCATGGGGACGCATGTTTTGTCTATGCTTTCTTGGACAATTCTTGCTTGTTTCTCCTGATGGGGACATTGATCCATGAATATTGGATATCGTGGACTAAATGGAAGGATTCTTATCACCGATACCTGTGATCTTGGCCGAGACCTAGTTGGACTGGATCAATTCAAATTAGAATCTTCGAGGAGATTAACCAAAAGTCCCTTGCTGCTATAGGTAGTTACCTAAATTGCTCTTTTGAGTTTTCAATTTAGGCATTTTTCTTTTTATTTGTTTGCTCTAATTTTTCCCTAGTCCGCCCTTGTAGGTTTTCGGAACTAGCAAGCTGTCCTAACTTTTGTCTAAGTCACCCTTGTGGGTTTTCAACTTAGAGAGCCCTTTTATTTTATTATTGGTTTTAATTTTTTCTTAGACCACCCTTGCTAGTTTTCGAAACTAGCGAACCGCCCTAACTTTTGCTTAGGCCGCCCTTGTGGGGTTTCAACCTAACGAGCATCATCATTTTTCTTTCTTCTTTTTTTTTTTAAATTTATTTTATTGGGCTTAAAGATTTGGCTTAAAGAGCGCCTCTGCTTGCTTGACATTCCATCCATGGATTTTACCAGCTATCTGCCGTGACATCACTCTGCTAGGAAACTGTCCCATCCTGCTTCTTCATATGCCGACTGGATTGATTGGATCTGCACACGCACTGTAGTCGACATCAGTTGGTTAGTACCTTGGTGGAAGATTTCTCGTATCACCATTCAGACGTATTTGATGTATGTTCCTCTTGCTTCTCTTCGTCAAGGTACTTGCTATGATCCTCATCGGCTTGATCATCAGTGTGGAGCTGAGCCTCGAGGTTCTGAGTTTACTCCTGACTTGGACATGCCTAATCTGACTGAAGCCTTCTTAGATCGGTTAAAGTAAAACTGGCCTGCACGTCACACTTATAGTCTACCATAGATTTTATGTTTTCTTAATTCTTTAGAAAGAGCAATGTTAGGATGAAAAATAATAAAAGATGTTTCTTTTCCTTTTACAATTTTGTCATCACCTTTTGCTATTTTGTTATTTATTTTACCATATTTGGTTAAATAATTGAAACAGCGCCCATAGGACAATTTTAATATTAACTCTATTGCATTAAATTGGGGAACAATCAAACATAAAGCCAGCATACACAAGATCACTCCTGTCGCCAATTAGCCCTTTCAGGTTTTCTAATTGACAATTTTCTCTCGTTTAGCCCTAATTGTTGCCTAATCTGCCCTTTTAGTTTTTCAGAACTAGCGGACTGCTCTAACTTTTGCCTAGGCTACCCTTTTTGGGTTTTCAACCTAGCAAGCTCTTTTTTTTTTATTCACATATAAAACCTCTTCAACCTGTCCATGTTCACCAGCTCACTAAACTCATTCCTGTTTTTGATATTTTTACTGCACCCTAGCTCATGAGTTGTTTCACAATATATGGTCCTTCCAAACTAGGCCTAAATTTTCCTTTTGTATCAGAGACATTAGGTTTACACTGCTTCAAGAATAAGTCATCGATTTTGAACTTTCTGACCTTAACCTTTTGATTCTAGGCTCGAGCTATCTTCCGTTGATACAGTTGATGATGATACAGTGCTTTTAACCTCCTCTCTTCTAATAAGGCTAATTGTGTGTATCTGCTTACTACCCACTTCATCTCAGGCAGTTCGGCTTCCAGGACCACTCTTGATGACTTGATCTCTATTTCAATTGGTAACACTGCTTCCATCCTATAAACCAAGGAAAATGATGTCATTCCAGTAGGCATTCGTGCACTTGTTCTGTATCCCCATAAAACAAAAGGAAGCATTTTTGACCAATCCCTGTATGTCTTGGACATCTTGGATAGGATCTACTTAATTGTTTTGTATATCGCTTCTACTGCACCATTAGCCTTTGGTCTATAAGGGGAGGATTGATGATGATGAATTTGGTACTTCAAGAACAAGTCTCTAATTACTCCTTAAAATTGTATCCCATTATCCGATATCACACTGTGCGGGCCCCATATCTGCAGATGTGATTCTTTTCAATAAATCTAGCCATTTGCCTTGCCCCCATCTTGTTGAAAGATTCAGCTTCAACCCATTTTGAAAAAGCATCCACTACTACTATGATAAAGCGATTTCTGTTTGAAACTGTCGGATGTATTTCTCCTATAATGTCAATTCCCCATGTTGCAAAGGGTCAGGGTGAAGACATAGAAGGCAATTCTTTAGGAGGCATGTGATTCAAATTACCATGCATATGATATAACACCTTTATACCCTACATACGTACAACACATATTTCCAGCATATGTAAAATACACATATACGGTACAAAAATGTCACAGACTGATTTAATAAAACTTTTTCACATTTTCAATTTAAAATTTCATATTCTAAATATATAAAAATTAAATAGAATACTAATATTCTTTACTTGTTATAAGAACCCAAAATAAATAATATATATATAAATCTTTGGGAAAAAATTCGCCAGAGTTTTGTCTGTATTTTGGATATCCCAAAATTTATTAAAACACAACCTGCAAAAAGAAAATACTCCCAAATAATTTCCAACCACCATCTCAACCATAATTCTCAATTTCACCAAGTTTCTCAAACATTTATACATATAGATATATATAATTTAAAACACACTTACTTTCCCATTTCAAATACATTAACCCAAACATTCTTTATAATATACAATACGTAAAATCCAAAACATAATATATTATGCATAAAACTCAAAAATGTACAATAACATAAAAATATATACATGTTGCTGGCAGTGTTTTTGATCTCGATAGCAACTCAACAAGCTCAACTACAAATCTAGACCCAACCTAGTCTAGAAGAACTCTCTGGCTCAGCTGGGTCTACCCTGTCACCTGCACAATGGAAACAATCGTGCTAAGCCGAAGCCTAGTGGTACAAACTTTGATAATAGCAATGTAACTCAATGCAATACCAAATGCACAATGCATATAGAAGTCACATCAATCCACTTTCTTATATTTTTAAAATATTTTATAAGCACAACTCATAACATTATATTGCTCAATTGTATCATAATTCATAATTCACATTAAAACAAAGACAAGCATGGGCCCAAAAAGATCTAATATGCTATTCGAATTTCAGAGTTATAGCTTTGGTCCATAATGACACCATGTGTTTAGCCCCGTAGGCAATATATATATCCATGGATAATTTAACAACCCCAGTCTCTTGGACCTCAACCCGGCTAGACCTTAGGCCCTAGTATCTTGGTCCTCAACCCGGCTAGACTGCTACAGTTTTTGAGGCTTATGATCCAGTCTTTTCACCCCAAAAACATATTTATTAGCTGGCCTGGCTTACGACCCATTCTTTTCACCATTCCAGCGTATAGCCCGTAGGCAATCATAGGCATGCCGCCAAACACAGAACTCTAAAAATTGAATAACATACTAGGGACAAAATTTATTCATGTTTCTCATTATTAATCTCTTTCTCATTTTCACATATTCAATCTAGGCACATTGCCTTATTTCACATTTTTTCTCACTTTTCTCATTTTTCACATCTTTCTCATTTTTCTCATTTTTCTCATTTTTATCAATATCAATTCATTTCATTATTACACATATCTCATTTTTGCATTCAAAACACATTACCCAATTACTTTGGGTATTTTCACATAATATGCATATTTCACATGTTAAATTAGCCATTATGAATGGCTTTTCACAATGCATTTAACACATATATGACATTACAAATGTCATAGCACATTATTCATACACAATCAATGAACCAAGTAGCTTAACACATTTTTCAACCAAAATGTATTAAGTCCAATTATTATGCAAATATAAACATTATATTCAAAGTTTGTACATACCTTCACTAGCAACCCAAAGTAAGCTAAAAACAACCTTCAATCCAATCTTTCTAACTTGCCCTTCACCACTTGGATGAAGCAAATCAACCTCACTCAATGCCTAAACCAAATGTGATAGCAAATAATCATTTAGTATCACATTTAATGGCATTTCCAACAATAAATCATAATTACACATCACTCCTACAAATTTTCAAAAATTTAGCCTTTCCTTACTTCAACATTGGAATTCCATTCTACTAAAATTAAATTAGTGTTTTAAGTTTATTTATATTATTAAAAACATATTTTAATACATTTAAATCATTTACATTATAAAAATACACTCTTATACATAAAATCTCAAAAATGGCATAACCTTCCTCCATTGAAGGTTTTCCATTCCAACACAATCCATTACTCATTCTAAGCTTATTTTTCATCACTTTTAACACTAAATAAATTGCTTAAACAAATAAAATCACACAATTCAACCACTTTGGAAAATCACTTTTCCAAAACCCTAAATCTCCACTTCCATTCTCAAACTCCAACCCAACACCACCAAATCCAATATTTGACTTTAAAATACTTGTTTATGAATCAAAACAAATCATTTGGAAATAATTTTCACAATTAAAATTCATGTTTTCAAAACCCCAACAATCCATAACCCTAAATTCTCTCACTTCACCATTCTTTAACCAAACTCCATCATCTCTTCAATCTAACCTTAGAATCATTGTTAACGACCCAAAATAACATCATACACACCAATTCCAACAATTATAACATACTACATCAAAATCTCAAAACTCACATAATCTCATCTTCCATGGAATTCAAAGAAAAGAGATGGAAACTTACTAATTTTGGTGGAAATCACCAAAAATCCAATTGAAACTTGTTAATTCCTTCAATTTATGGAGTATGGAAGAAGCAAAATCCTTGGCCTTCAAGCTCCCATGGAAGCCACGTCCTTGAAGAAGAAGAAGAAGAAGAAGAAGATGAAGTCTTTTAATATTCTTTTCCTTTCATCTTTTTTTAACCACATATATATATATATATATTAAAATAATTAAATATTAAATATTTAATTATTTTTTTAATAAATTAAAAGTCCTAATTTTCCTCTTCCATTCAAAATTAATTTTTTTTGAATTATTTTATTAATTTTGAATTTATAAGATTTAATTACCAAAATACCATTTTCTTTTAAAAAGTGTTGACTTTTATATGTTATGTATATTTTGCATATATATCATATATATATTCCACTTTTTCATTTAAAATCCCTTCATTTTTCATTTAAAACCATTAATTTAATTTATCCTTTTAAATTATAATTTATTTTATCAAATTTTCCAAAAATTAGAAATTTTCAAAAATTTTAGGATGTTACAATTCTCTTCCCCTAAAACAAATTTCGTCCTCGAAATTACTTGTCCTCAAGTCTGGAACAAGTGGGGAAACTGACTCTGCATCACCTGCTCACTTTCCCATGTTACCTCCTTAGTAGCATGATTCCTCCAAAGGACTTCACAAGTGGCACCTTCTTATTCCTCAATTCTTTAACCTCTCGTGCCAAAATCGCCACTGGTTCTTCCTCGTAAGTCAGATCTGGACTCACCTCAATGGACTCCACTGACAAGATATGAGATGGGTTAGACTTGTATCTCTGAAGCATTGATACATGTAAAACATTATGTGTTAGATCCAACTCAGGCGGCAAAACTAGTCTATAAGCCACTAGACCAACTCTCTCCAACACCTCATATGGTCCTATGAAATGAGGACTCAACTTTCCTTTGCGGCCAAATCTCAAAATCTTCTTCCTTGGAGACACCTTCAGAAACACTTTATCTCCTACACTAAACTCCATGTCTCTTCTCTTTAAATCTGAATAGGATTTCTATCAGTCTGAAGTTGCTTTTAAATGACCCCAAATCACCTTCACTTTCTCCTCTGTTTCCTTAATCAAATAGGGACCAACCAGTTTACCTTCTCCAACTTCATCCCAACACAAAGGTGTCCTACATCTCCTGCTATATAAAGCCTCAGAAGGAGTCATCCCAATACTCGACTGATGACTGTTGTTATAAGTAAACTCAATTAATGGCAAAAATCTATCCCAATTCCCAGTAAAATCAATGATACAGCTCCTCAACATATCCTCCAGAATTTGTATCACTCTCTCTAACTGTCCATCTATCTGAGGATGGAAAGCAGTACTAAAATGCAATTGAGAACCCAAAGCATTATGCAAACTCTTCCAAAACCTCGAAGTAAACTGGGGATCTCGATCTGACACCAAAGAAACTGGGACTCCATGCAACCTGACTATCTCGTTGATATACAGCTCAGCCAACCTCTCAAGAGAAAAATCCATTCGAACTGGAAGAAAATGAGCTGTCTTCATCATTCGATCAACTATCACCCAGATTACATCATGCTTCTTCTGGGTCAAATATAGTCTAGTCACAAAATCCATTGTCACTCACTCATGTTTCTACTCTGGCACTGATAAAGGTTGGAGCAACCCTGAAGGGACTTGATGCTCAGCCTTCACTTTCTGGCAAGTGAGACATCTGGATACAAACTCTGCTATGTCCCTCTTCATACCTGACCACCAATAATGTCGCTTCAAGTCTTCATACATCTTGGTACTCCCAGGGTGCATAGCAAAAAGTGACTGATGTGCTTCTTCTAATATCATTCTTTTCAATTCTGCATCTGGAATACACAATCTATCTCTGTACCATAGACTGCCATTATCCCTCACATAAAAGTCTCGACTCTCCCCCTTCTGACAAACCAACACAATTTTCTAAGTTCTCTCATCTACAAACTGAGCCTCCCTAATATGATCCAACAAAACTGGCCTCAACTGCAACTGAGCCATCAAAGCACCATCATCAGAAGATTCAAATCTAGCGTGCAATGCTCTCAACTCAATAAGCAATGAGAGCGAATAAGCAGTCAAACTTGCCAAAGATTTTTGACTCAAGGCATTAGTAACAACATTTGCCTTACTAGGATGATAATCAATCAAATAGTTATAGTCTTTAATCAACTCTAACCACCGTTTATGCCGAAGATTCAGTTCTCTCTAAACACCCAGGTATTTCAAACTCTTGTGATCTGTATAAATGAAACACTTCTCCCCATAAAGATAATGTCGCCAAATCTTCAAAGCAAAAACTATGGCTGCCAACTTGAAATCATGCGTCAAATAATTCAGCTCATATGGTTTCAACTATCGAAAGGCATAAGCAATGACTCTACCCTCCTGCATCAGAACACAACCTAAACCACTATATGAAGCATCACTGTATATCACATATGGTTTACCTTCCACAGGCAGGGTAAGGACAGGAGCCTAAGTCAACATCTCCCTTAGCTGCTCAAAACTCACTTGACACCAATCAGTCCACACAAATTTAACTCCTTTCCAGAAGTAATCTGGTGAGTGGTGTAGCTATTATAGAAAAACCCTTCACAAATTGATGATAATAGCCTGTCAATCCCAGAAAACTTCTAATCTCTGTCACAGTCTTCGGTGGACTCCAATTCAAGACAGCCTCAACTTTACTCAGATCAACTCTAATACCCTCTGCTGAAACCACATGACCAAGAAAAGCTACCTAATCGAGTCAGAACTCACACTTAGACAGCTTAGCATACAACTGCTGTCCTTTCAGAGTCTGCAATACGATCCGCAAATGTCTATCATGATCCTCCTCATTACGCGAATACACCAAGATGTCATCAATGAAGACCACCACAAACTGATCTAAAAATGGTCTAAATACCTTGTTCATCGAATCCATAAAAGCTGCTGGTGCATTCATCAATCCAAAGGGCATCACCAGAAACTCATAATGCCCATACCTCACACGAAAAGCTATCTTGGGTACATCCACATCTCTGACTCTCAATTGATGGTACCCTAACCTTAGATCAATCTTAGAGAATACTGCTGCTCCCTTCAACTGATCAAAGAGATCATCTATCCGAGGCAAAGGATACTTCTTCTTGATGGTCACCTTATTCAACTGCCTACAATCAATACACAATCTCATGGTGCCATCCTTCTTCTTCACAAACAACACAGGCGCTCCCCACGGGGACACACTAGGGCGAACAAACCCTTTATCCAAATAACTCCTGCAATTGCACCTTCAACTCTCTCAACTCAGCAGGTGCCATCCGATAAGGGGTAATAGAGATAGGAGTGGTACCAGGCAACAAATCGATACCAAACTCCACTTCTCTCTCAGGAGGTACCCCTGGCAACTCATTAGGGAAAACATCTGGAAACTCGGCAACTGTGGGTATATTTTCAAGCAGGGATCCCACTACTCTAGTATCTACAACATGAGCAAGATAAGCCTCACATCCCTTCCGAATCATCCTCCCAGCTGAAACAGCTGAAACAAACATAGATGAAAGATACCTTTGCTCACCAGATACCATCACATCCCTACCATCACGTGTTCTCAAAGTAACACATTTCTTCTGACAGTCTACCACAGCTCCATGCTTGGATAACCAATCCATGCCCAAAATTAGATCATATTCCCTGAAAGGCATCTCAATCAGGTCACCTAGAAACTCCTCATTCTGAATAACAACTGGACTATCTCGGTGCACCCTGCTCACCACAACACTATGCCATAAAGAATTTGTCACCAAGACATCAAATCCTAGGAACTCAGAATGCAATTCAGTCACAGGCAAGATGGATGCACTTATGTATGAATACGTAGATCCAGGATGTAATAGAGCAAGGACTGAAATACCAAATAAAGAAAATATACCCGCAATGACGGCTGAAGCATCCAGCTGCCTTTGCATCACATAAACCCACTGAGATGGCCCAGCCTCATCTGGCCTACTGCCTCTGGATGTAGAGCCTCCTCTCTGACTAAACCCAGGTAGACCACCTCTACTAAAACCTCTGCCACCATGACCCCCTCTGACACTAGGTCGAGAAGCTACAGTATTCGCTTGCCTAACCTCTGGTGGCTCGGGACAATCTCTAAGAAAATGGTCTAATGACCCACTTCTAAAACACACTCTCAAAGCACCTCTCCACCAATAGACACCCCCGTGTACTCTACCACAATGAACGCAAGTAGGTGGAGTAGGTCTCTGAGCCACTGGGGTCAGAGCACTAGCCACTGAAACTGCATGTCTTTGTCTCGTTCTCTGCTGTTGTACTGACCTGCCAAACTGCCCCTGACTCCTACTAAACCTTTGAAAATGTCCCCCTCGGTCTCCTAACTCTGGTCTCCTTAACCCTGGCAGCTGCTGCAAGACTCTGCACCGTCTCAACACTCCTTGCAGCTGCAACTAAATGGGAGAAATCCTGATACCGAGAGCCTACAATGATGCACATAATAGAGGGTCTCAGTCCCTCCTTAAACCTCCTGCACCTATCAAACTAGTCAGAAATAATCCCACAAGCATAGTGACTCAACATGATAAACTCGATCTCATACTCTGTCACTGTCCTGGTATCCTGTCTCAGACTCAGGAACTCCATCTTCTTTGCATCTTTATACTCTCTCGGAGTATACTTCTGCTCAAATTCCCACAGAAAATCATCATAGGTCAGGACTGATGGATCATCCAGAGCGTGTGGAACCGTCTTCCACCAATCATATGCATCTCTCTGTAGAAGAGATCTGGCATAATCAAACTTCTCTTCTAGACTAGCCTGTAACTAAATAAATATCCTTTGAACCCGGTCTAGTCACTGCTCTGCTATAATAGGATCTGTAGTACCAACAAAATCCCCAGCCCCATACTTTCTCAGTTTATCATACTGCCTCACCGGCAACTGTGGCTGCGGCTGCAGAACTAGAGCCTGCCTCAACAACTCTACCATATGCCATACCCAGCCAGGCGGAACCTCATCAGCTACGGGTCTCACAGGTATAGAAACAGACACCTCACCAGCAGATACAACTCTAGCTCCATCTCTACCCTCATCTGGAGCCACACTCTTTGCACTACCCTCAGCAGATTAATGCGGCCGAGACGTCATAACTACCTATATCTGCAAACAAAGTAGAAAATACTATATCAGATATCAGAAACTGCCAGTGCCAATGCATGTATTACAATTAAAAACTATTTTTCAAATCCCCCATTTTCTCTCTCTATCATCCCACCTAGGTCGAGAACCTCAAACCTAAGCTCTGATACCAAAACAAATGTAACACCTTTATACCCTACATACGTATAATACATATTTCCAGCATATGTAAAATATGCATATACGGTACAAAAATGTCACAGACCGATTTAATAAAAATTTCATATTTCTAATTTAAAATTTCAAATTCTAAATATATAAAAATTAAATAGAATACAACTATTCTTTACTTGTTATAAGAACCCAAAATAAATAATATATATAAAAAATCTCTAGGAAAAAATTCGCCAGAGTTTTGTCTGTATTTTGGATATCCCAAAATTTATCAAAACACAACCTACAAAAAGAAAACACTCCCAAATAATTTCCAACCACCATCTCAACCATACTTCTCAATTTCACCAAGTTTCTCAAACATTTATACAAATAGATATATATAATTTAAAACACACTTACTTTTCCATTTCAAATACATTAACCCAAACATTCTTTATAATATACAATACGTAAAATCCAAAACATAATATATTATGCAAAAAACTCAAAAATTTACAATAACATAAAAATATATACATGCTGCTGGCAGTGTTTCTAATCTCGATAGCAACTCAACAAGCTCAACTACAAGTCTAGACCTTACCTGGTCTAGAAGAATTCTCTGGCTCAGCTGGGTCTACCCTGTCACCTGCGCGATGGAAACAATCACGCTAAGCCGAAGCTTAGTGGTACAAACTTTGATAATAACAATGTAACTCAATGCAATACCAAATGCACAATGCATATAGAAGTCACATCAATCCACTTTCTTATATTTTTCAAATATTTTATAAGCACAACTCATAACATTATATTGCTCAATTGTATCATAATTCATAATTCACATTAAAACAAAGACAAACAGGGGCCCAAAAAGATCTAATATGCTATTCGAATTTCAGAGTTACTGCTTTGGTCCATAATGACACCATGTGTCTAGCCCCGTAGGCAATATATATCCATGGATAATGTAACAGCCCCAGTCTCTTGGACCTCAACCTGGCTAGACCCTTAGGCTCCAGTATCTTAGTCCTCAATCCAGCTAGACTGCTATAGTTTTTGAGGCTTATGACCCAGTCTTTTCACCTTTAAAACATCATATTTATCAGCTAGCCTGGCTTACGACCCAGTTTTTTCACCATTTCTGCGGGCGAATTAGCCTTGGCCAATTCAACCTTTTGCGACGAAATTTTTTCGTCGCCGATTGTTCCGTCGCAGATTTTTATTTTTATTTTTTTATTTTTTATTTTTATTTATATTTTTTTATTATTATTTATTATTATTTATTATTTTTATATTTTTTATTAACTTCACCATTTTTATTTTTATTATAAATAATAAATACTAAAATAAATATTATTTAATTAAAATAAAAAAAATTATTTTGGACTATATAAAAAATTACGAACCGGACTGGGTAAAAAATTAAGGGTCTACACTTCTTCAGGCTCGGACCAGGTCCATTCCTCTTTTTTCGGTTCAAGGCCATCATCACTATCGTTTGAGTCCCAAAATTCATTCACAAAACAGATTGCTACTTCTTTACCAACCATAGCTTGTTCAAATTTTCTAAACACCACTTCTTCTTTGGTTGCTTCTCCATCTACATCTTGGAAAGAAGACATGACAAAATTTTCATGCAAACCTCCTCCAATCATGAAGGTC
Organism: Garcia nutans; assembly: GCA_947685225.1. NCBI lineage: Eukaryota > Viridiplantae > Streptophyta > Magnoliopsida > Malpighiales > Euphorbiaceae > Garcia > Garcia nutans. Next base: position 3,072,285 of record CANTUV010000003.1, on the reverse strand, counting down.
ACCAATGGTGGTACTCTATTAAATCTTGGCAATAGATTGTCTTTGGTGTTTGGCTTGTTGGGCTTGGGCAATTTCCCATTATCAATCAAATTCTGGATTTCATGCCTCAACCTTAAACATTTATCCATGTTGTGTCCTTGCATTTGATGAAATTGGAAAAATGCCTTAGTGTCAAAGTTAGGTGGAAGAGGATTAGGCAAAGGACAAGTATTCAAGGGCTGCAATAATCCCTTCTTTTATAGCTTATTGAGAACCCAAGATAGCAGCCTTCCCAATTCTAAAAACTGTCTTCTTCCTCCTTGGCCAGTGGCATTACCATTAATTGCCCTTTGCATGCTTTGGTTAAAAGACTAATAGTTTCCTTTCTCGTTCCTTCTTCTTGAAAAGTGGTTCTTCTCCCTTTTCCACTCTTCAATTTGCAAGCCAGCTTGCAAAAGGTCCTTGAAATCCCAGATAAGTATATGAGACATCCTTTCATGAAGGCTAGGCAACACCCCTCTCATAATCATTCTAATTTGATCTGATTCATTGGGCCTCCTTTTGAGCAATGCAACCTTATTCCTCCACCTCTTCACATAGTCCATGTAGTTCTTGTTCGGCCTTTGTCTAATGGACTCCATTTCTATTAAAGTAACTTCCAATTCAGCATTGTATCCATATTGCTGGATGAAGGCCTTGTATAGTAAAACCCAACTCTTTTGTGTGCCATCATCTAAGGTATTGAACCAATTTTTGATAATAGTGAGAGCATGAAGTATCTTAGAGTTTGAGCTTTATTAGCTCGGGCAGACTGCATAGGAGTAATATATTGCTTTACATGGAGGTGAGGATTTTCAATTCCATCAAACTTTGCAAAGGATGGCATCTTGAACTTGTACGAAACTCTTCATCTAGCTCAAACAACTTGTCAACCTCAAACATTTCTTCAGTTTTTAGCTTCTTTTCAAACTTCTTTTCTAGGTCAGCGATCAATTTCTCAACATCTGAAGTTTCAGCCTTTTCCATGGCTAATCTTTCAACAACCTTTATCTCCTTCTTCTTGTCTTAAGGATCTTGAAAGTATTGAGCCCAGTCATCATCATCATCAATTACTACCTTGTCATCATCAAAAGCTACTTCACCAACTTTAGCCTTTTCCTTGTCTTTCTTGGTGCTTGCGGATGCTTCAGCATTGTTCCCAAATATTATAGCCATTTGACACTTCATGATCTCAGCTAGGGCCCCCTTTAATTCTTCCATCTTGACTTCAAGGGCATCATCCAACATCTTTTGAATCTGCTCAGGTTCCATTGCTTTTGGTGATAAGCTAATTGAGTTGCTACTGGATTCTTCATCGCCGACGTAGGTTGGATTGTGGTAGGCTTTTGAACTGTTGTAATCCAGGGTTGTGAGACAGAGAAGATCAATGATATGAGATGCAAATGTATGTATGCATGTATGCACAAATAACAAATAAAGATAATTAGGACGTCCCTTCCAACCTTATAACTTCCACACATGAATGGCGAGTCTCTTTTTCTAGGTATATGGTTAACAAAATACCAATATGGGGTATCTTATGTTTGAATAATTCCCTTGGATGTTTCAGCAAATAGTTATATTTTCAAAAATGGAAATCAGTTAATGATAATTCGTGTTAATCAGGCTTTAATCCATCCAATCAACTAAAGCAACTTTTATGCTATATTGGATTAAAACTAAATTAAGAGGTTTACTATAAATAGATTTCTCACTTGAAAAAGCAACTAATGATTCATGCCAAAAATAAGCCCATGACTAATAATTCTTAGTATAAACTAGGCTCATAATTAATTTTTGATATTTTCATAATTGACCTAAATATTCGTAAGCTTTTTAAAAAGGTTGTGAAAATAATTTTGTTTTTAAGCCCATTGTAAAAAGATTTTAGAAAAAATGGATTTTGGAAGTTTATGAGCTGGGATTTTCACCCCCACTCCCGGTGAAATGGTTTTTGCAATTTTGACACTGTTTAGGCTCAGGGCCTTAGAGAATACGGGCCTAAGCTCGAAGAAAATGGAGTCGCAACCCGAACGGCCCAGGAAAAAGAAAGGGGTGGATGACTCGATTCCTAGGGAATCCCCAACCCCCAAATGGGTTCAAAAAGTTGGGTACATATGGGAAAGGTAAGAAATGGCCCAGCACCCCCACAACGCCCAAGTCATTGGAACCGGTCTCCTTTGCAGGTCTTAATATTATATGTAATATCCCAAGGTACACCCTAAAAGTTTTGGAATAATTATTGTGGTATTTGGATTTAAGGAGTATGTTTAATGAAAGGAGAAAAGAAGTGAAGGTATATATAACATATATAAGTTAAACTAATGAAAGTCAAAAGAAGATAAATGAATTAATTTAATATCCGATTTTGGTGTACATTGGAATGGTAGTTGTGAGAAGATATGTTGGTAAAATATGTAAGGAAAATATTATAAGAAATAGGTGCATATGAGGGATGATATATATATTTATGTGGTATTTGAAAAATATGGAAAATATAAAAGAAATATAAAAGAGATATACATATACCAACATATATATTACATATACATAATATATAAAGTGGTGTAGGAAAAGTAAGTTTATATAATAATAATAATAATAATAATAATAATAATAATAATAATAATAATAAAAGAAAAAGAAGAAAGAAAAGTCAAAGGGAGAAAAGTGTGTGGTGGAGGTTTTTAGAAATAATTTATTATATTATTATTATTATTATTATTATATATATGATAAACATGAAAAGAAGAAGGAAAAAGATATTTTTCTTCTTCTTCTTCTTCTTACGAGAGAGAGAGAGAGAGAGAGAGAGAGAGAGAGAGAGAGAGAGAGAGAGAGAGAGAGAGAGAGAGATGTAATTTTACTTATATACACATCAAATCCATAGGGATTTTGAGAGAATTGAAGATGGATGTTGAAGATTTGGCATAATATTCAAGTAAGTTTTCTTTTGATTTCTCTTGTTCTATTTGGAATTTTGTTTGAGTTTGATGAAGTGTTGTTGATGGTTGGAGTGTGTTTGTGTATGGTGTGTGTAAAAGTGTTGAAATGGAACTAAAGATAAGAAGTTAAGTTGGTGTTGGTGATGGAAGAGTAAGAGTTGTGTTTAGTGAAATTTTTCTGTTTTACAATTAGTAAATGTTGTGACTTGTATGATTTTTAATTAAATATAGAAAAATGTTCTTGAAGTGAATTTTTGATATGTTGTGCCTCTATGAGTGTATAATGACTGAAAAATATGTTTATTTGATTTTGGAATGGTTATGATTTTGGAAAGATTATTTTTATTAGACCTGTTCCAGCAGGTACCTTAACTGAGACAGCTAAATTTCCGGATTTTTAATAAAATGTAGAAAAATAATATCCAATTGAATTTTGGATATGTTGTTTCTTAGTGAGTCTAGTATTTGAGAAAAATAATTTGGAACCACGTTGATTGAATTTAATTTACGGAATTCACAAAGTTCAGAACTGCTGCCAGGATGCAGGGCAATTGGAGCAGTCTGGTTGGGTGAACTATTTGACCAAGATTTTTTGTTCAGTTTGATCTGAAATTTTAAAGGAATGATTTTAAGATGCAAAACTAAATTCTGTAAAAGTTTTAGAGTTTTTAGTCAAGTACATTATTTTATACAATTTTTCAAAATAAGGATTAAGTTGAGTCCAAAACCATAATTTACTATTCATATGGTCATTTTGCTAATATTCCTTTTGGATTAGGTTGTGAAGAGGTTGAATAGCCCTAATCTAAGTGTTGAGGATTCTTGGAAGAGTAAGTGTATAGATTGGTGTGAGTTGGTTTTAAGGTAAGTACAAATTACATTATTGCATAAATGCATATGACTTTGAGACTTGATACACATTTGGTTGTAAATGTGTTAGGAAATATAATGCATTGTTGATGTATATTAATATTAGGAAATGTAATGCATTGTTGATGCATATTAATAATGTTATGTTTGGTATAATATGAATGTTGTGATGAGTATGTAAAATGTGTGTTAATGCCATTGATTATATACATTTGAATTGATTAAGGTGATTTGAGATCATATGAGATATGAGGCCATGGTTGTTGGCTATGATAATGCAAATGAAATATATAATTGAGGCATGGTTGCCTAATTAATTATGAGAAATGAAATGAAAAGAGATTGATAAAGAGATAAGTGAAATAATTGTGTGATTAATATGTTATTCAATTTTCAGAGTTCCGAATTTGGTGGCATGCCTATGAATCACTGGATAGGTGAAATGACCGGGTCGTAAGCCGATTCCAGTTAGAAAATGTGAAATGTGATGTTTTTGGGGTGAAATGACCGGGTCGTAAATCTCAAAAACAAATTATTGAAACTAGATTGAGTGAAATGACTGGGTCGTAAGCTCAAATCTAGTTGAATATCCATGGATAAATGTATTGATGATTATGATTATAGACCAAAACAGTAACTCTGAACTTTGAATAGCATATTAGTGTCTTTTGGGCCCATGCTTGTCTTTGTTTAAATGTGATTCATGAAATGTGAAATGAATGAATAATGAGACCAATGATTATTTTTGTTTAAATGTGAATTATGGAATAAGATGTAATGTTATGAGATATATGATGATAATTATGAAATGAGATGATTACAATGTATAAGTAAATTATTGAAGGTGAATGTGGATTGAAAAACTATGTTGAATGATGAGATCTGAAGGTACTACATGAAAATACAATATGATGTATAATATGGATGTGGTTGTGGACATTGTGAGTATTATTTTATGAATGTTTTAATAAGTCATGGAATTGTGGGTTTTATTAATGAAATACGTGCATATGTATATAATTATGAGATTAGTAGAAATATATATAAGGTGTAATTGAAATGGGAAAATATGATAAGAAAATAATAATATATGAAGTTGACATATAAGTATGATTGTTTGTTATGTATGTTTATAATATTTATATATACTACTAAGCTTTCGGGTTTAGTGCGGCTGTATAAATTGCGCAGGTGAGTAGGTGGTTAATCTGGAAGTCAAACTGTTATGCTACGAGAAGGGTAAGAGTATTTCGAGACCAACTAGAAGGTGATGCATATATGTATAATTTCGTTATGTTGTATTTCTGACAAGAATGTATTCATATGTATAAATGAAATTTTGGTAAAGACAAGATTATCATATATATGTAAGATTATTGAAAGTATAATGATTTTGTAAATGTTCTATATTTAAATTAATGTAATATTATTTGAACTCAGATATAGGTTTGTAAACTGTAACAAAAAGTGACATTCTTATACTTTATATACGTACTGTATGTATACCCGGTGTATGTATAGTACTTATATAGAGTATGGGGGTGATACAGTTATGCTGTACGTTAGTAGTATATGATAATAATAAACCTCTACTTATTTTGTATTAGAAGTGTGAACTCTTCTTGCAGGTTTGTAGTTGAGGGTATAAGGTGGATTCATTGGGAGTGTATTGAAACTGATTGCATTGGTTTGTGTAAAAATGTTTTCAAAAATCAGAAAAACCAGTTTTGTCGACACTTGGGATCCAATTTCTAGGCGAACCTCTGGCAAAATTTCTGTAAAACCGGAACTAAAATTCGAATTAAGTAAAATTGGTAGCAACATTAGGATAGTGTGGCGCCTCTACTCGGCTTACACATGTAGGCTGGGAAGGGGTGTACAATTTTTGGTATCAGAGCTTAGGTTCGAGATTCTCGGCCTAAGTAGAATTAAAAAGAGAAAGTTTTGAAAAGCTTAAAGAGAATTAAAAAGAAAAGTTTTGAAATGAAATTTGTAATACATGCTTATGCATTAACACCTAGGTTGGTCTCGGATGTGGCATTATGTGAATTGTAATGTATTTGAATTAGATGAGATGGATGATAGTATGTGGATGAAGTTCTACATGAAAGGAAAAAAAATGAAAAATGATATGGAAACATTCATATGAGTTTAATTGATAAATTAAAGAATGGAAATTTTTAACTTGAAGGAAATATGGTGGAACATTGAGTGAGTTGATTGGTATAGACAAAATGTGATCATTTAAGGTTTGGGTGTATAAAGTTAAAGTTTTGTTTAAAAGAAAAAGAGATGATGTTGGTTAAGTAAAAAGATATATTGGTATTGTTTGTATTGTTATTTTAATGCAACATTGTGATTTCAATGTTAGAAATGTGATATGTTTGAATATTGTGAAAGCTCATGTTAATGGTGGTAATATGTGACATTTGGATTTTTGAAATGAGCTTAATAATTGTGAAAATTATATGTTTGGATGTTGCTTTGTGGTATATATATAAGATGTTTTTAAAGTTGATATTAAGAAAAGATGAGAATTGTAAGTTGAAGTTTAGGTGAAATAGTGATTTGAGAATTTAGAATTTTAATGGAATGTTGATAAAGATTATTTAGATATTAAACATATGAGCTATTTGCAATGAATATTCTTGCATATGAGAATACTACGAATTGGGTAATGAGATTGATAGTATGAGAATTTGTTTTGAAAAAAAAAAGTGATTGAGCGAGTGAAAATGAGTTACTTTAAGTCATTTGACTGGAAAGGGTGAAAATGGATATAAAGGTACATTAAATGCTTTAAAAAAAATGAGAGAGATGTCACATTAGAAATGTGACTTGAATATATGTGAAGTGTTATTATGGTTAGAATGTATATATTTGTTGTGTTGATGAATAATTTAAATCATGTCAAAAGAATGAGTATGATAATGTTCAAAGAAAAATGATAAACATTAAATTTGTACAGATTGTATGCAAAAGAGAAATTAAATAAAATTACATGATTAAGTGTATACTTGCATAGGATATGTGAGATGAGTTTTTCGATATGAATGTAATTGTATTATGTAAGAAATGTGGGAAGTGAGTCACATTATGGATGTGGCCTATGAATATGTAGGTGGTATAATTACTGGTATAATGATATTAAGAATGATATTGCATGTATTAGTGGACCTAAGAGAGATTAGGTCTTGAACTGTGCAAAGCTAGATGGATTATGTAACGAAATTAAGAGTGAGAATGGACTCGAGTAATATTGGATGGTGAAATTGTTATGGTAATCACTGAACCTGATGATTATGTAATATTTTGAGTCCCAAGGTATCCACATGTGGGAAGGTTTTATGTATATGTGTATAATAAGAGATTGTAAATGGATTAGAAATAGATTCGAAATGGAGTAACAAAAGGGAAATTGTGTAAGAATTGCATATGATTGAATATGTATACATAAGAGATGTTAATAATAATATTGTTGAACATGAGTTAGGCTAATGATGAACATAATCGAGTGCAAATTGTTTTGAGATAGAGTTGAAATATGTTAACTCTTGGTGTAGCAAAAGTTTAGAGAATGAATATGTAATTCTTGTGATATGATTTAGCATTGTAATTAGAAAGGTTGGAAGTTGAATAATAAAGGAACAATATGGATTTATAAGCTTCAGGCATGACCATTAATCTCCTATAATTCTATGATTTTTTTAGTATATTTTGGTAGATTAATTTTGTTATCCACAGATTTGGAACTGAGATAACATGACTGTAGTGCAGTTTTGGTGAGATTGATAATTATGTTTCTAGAAACATGGTCAAGAATTATGACCGGTAAAGTTATACTTTATCATTTTTTTTTGTTAGAAATGTGGTTATAATTATAAAAAGTAAGGAAAGAAAAGAGAAATGTAAAATGTTTTGAGTTATGGCTAATGTGATAGAAAGCTGATTATATAAATATCGTAATGGTATGAAATGTGAGGAGATATTAAAAAGGGGAAATTACAAAATGTGACTGAAAATTATACTAAATATGTTTATGGTATAAAGTGAATAAGTGAATGGATTTAAGGTTTAAGTGAGTGAACTATGGATAGAAAGTATGGTATGAGATTATCATGAGAATTGGTGGAAATTATACTAAGATAGTAGAAAATAAACTATGTGTATATTGAAAGATAATTTAAAGTGATTTGTAATCATGATAGTTTTACTGAATATGGATCTGAAGAGATCAGGATTTGAATATAAGTTTGCTCTAATGGAATTATGTTATATATATATTGTGAAATTTCATGATAAGTTTAAATAAATTAATTGTTGATTTGAATTAAACAAGATTGAAACGTGGGTATATTGTGACAGATAGATCAATTGATCTAGATTCTATGAAGATTATGAATCATTATTGAAATTTAATGTGTACAGTTGTACTAGGAGCATAAGATTTAAGTGATAATGTATATGATGTAATATTCTAATAAATAAATGAACATAAATGTATTGAGTTAAATCAGTTGTAAATGATGAAAAAAGGAAAAAAAAATTAATTACCTGTAAAGTAATTTGAAAGGCATTGTACTAATATTTATGTTAAGTGAGAAGCATGCTAAAAAAAAAGTGTAGGAAAAATAAGGATATTGTTATCAATTAAGGTGTGATAAATGTCTATTCTGGAAGTGATTTTAATGATGGGATAATCAATGATTTTTAAGGTTGAAGTTAAAAGAGTAATTATAAAGAGATGAAGTAATAAAATATCTTGAATGTAATAATTAGACAAAGTACATGTATAATATAAGATGATCTGATTCTTGCATCAAGATAAATTAATTGGGAATGTAATGAGATATTTTGAATGTTTGGATAAAAAAGTAATAAGATATATAAATAGATCTAATGATGAGTTATGAAATTTAGAGAAGATGATTGACTCAAAGGGAGAGAGTAAAAGTTATATGATGTGATAACATAATAACTTAAGAATATAATTAACTTCATATGAAAGTTAAGATGGTATTATGTTAAGAATGGATTGCTATTGTACTAGATAATTTCGAGAACGGAATTATTTAAGGGGGAGAGAATTGTAATATCCCAAGGTACACCCTAAAAGTTTTGGAATAATTATTGTGGTATTTGGATTTAAGGAGTATGTTTAATGGAAGGAGAAAAGAAGTGAAGGTATATATAACATATATAAGTTAAACTAATGAAAGTCAAAAGAAGATAAATGAATTAATTTAATACCCAATTTTGGTGTACATTGGAATGGTAGTTGTGAGAAGATATGTTGGTAAAATATGTAAGGAAAATATTATAAGAAATAGGTGTATATGAGGGATGATATATATTTATGTGGTATTTGAAAAATATGGAAAATATAAAGGAAATATAAAAGAGATATACATATACCAACATATATATTACATATACATAAAGTATAAAGTGGTGTAGGAAAAGTAAGTTTATATAATTAATAATAATAATAATAATAATAATAATAATAATAAAAGAAAAAGAAGAAAGAAAAGTCAAAGGGAGAAAAGTGTGTGGTGGAGGTTTTTAGAAATAATTTATTATTATTATTATTATTATTATTATTATTATTATTATTATTATTATATATGATAAACATGAAAAGAAGAAGGAAAAAGATATTTTTCTTCTTCTTCTTCTTCTTACACGAGAGAGAGAGAGAGAGAGAGAGAGAGAGAGAGAGAGAGAGAGAGAGAGAGAGAGAGAGAGAGAGAGAGAGAGAGAGAGAGATGTGATTTTACTTATATACACATCAAATCCATAGGGATTTTGAGAGAATTGAAGATGGATGTTGAAGATTTGGCATAATATTCAAGTAAGTTTTCTTTTGATTTCTCTTGTTCTATTTGAAATTTTGTTTGAGTTTGATGGAGTGTTGTTGATGGTTGGAGTGTGTTTGTGTATGGTGTGTGTAAAAGTGTTGAAATGGAACTAAAGATAAGAAGTTAGGTTGGTGTTGGTGATGAAAGAGTAAGAGTTGTGTTTAGTGAAAATTTTCTGTTTTTACAATTAGTAAATGTTGTGACTTGTATGATTTTTAATTAAATATAGAAAAATGTTCCTGAAGTGAATTTTTGATATGTTGTGCCTCTATGAGTCTAGAATGAGTGAAAAATATGTTGATTTGATTTTGGAATGGTTATGATTTTGGAAAGATTATTTTTATTAGACCTGTTCCAGCAGGTACCTTAACTGAGACAGCTATCTTTCGGGATTTTTAATAAAATGTAGAAAAATAATATCCAATTGAATTTTGGATATGTTGTTTCTTAGTGAGTCTAGTATTTGAGAAAAATAATTTGGAACCATGTTGATTGAATTTAATTTATGGAATTCACAAAGTTCAGAACTGCTGCCAAGATGCAGGGCAATTGGAGCAGTCTGGTTGGGTGAACTATTTGACCAAGATTTTGTGTTCAGTTTGATCTGAAATTTTAAAGGAATGATTTTAAGATGGAAAAATAAATTCTACAAAAATTCTAGAGTTTTTAGTCAAGTAGATTATTTTATACAATTTTTCAAAATAAGGTTTAAGTTGAGTCCAAAACCATAATTTACTATTCATATGGTCATTTTGCTAATATTCCTTTTGGATTAGGTTGTGAAGAGGTTGAATTGCCCTAATCTAAGTGTTGAGGATTCTTGGAAGAGTAAGTGTATAGATTGGTGTGAGTTGGTTTTAAGGTAAGTACAAACTACATTATTGCATAAATGCATATGACTTTGAGACTTGATACACATTTGGTTGTAAATGTGTTAGGAAATATAATGCATTGTTGATGTATATTAATATTAGGAAATGTAATGCATTGTTGATGCATATTAATAATGTTATGTTTGGTATAATATGAATGTTGTGATGAGTATGTAAAATGTGTGTTAATGCCATTAATTATATACATTTGAATTGATTAAGGTGATTTGAGATCATATGAGATATGAGGCCATGGTTGTTGGCTATGATAATGCAAATGAAATATATAATTGAGGCATGGTTGCCTAATTAATTATGAGAAATGAAATGAAAAGAGATTGATAAAGAGATAAGTGAAATAATTGTGTGATTAATATGTTATTCAATTTTCAGAGTTCTGAATTTGGTGGCATGCCTATGAATCACTGGATAGGTGAAATGACCGGGTCGTAAGCCGATTCTAGTTAGAAAATGTGAAATGTGATGTTTTTGGGGTGAAATGACCGGGTCGTAAACCTCAAAAATAAATTATTGAAACCAGATTGAGTGAAATGACTGGGTCGTAAGCTCAAATCTAGTTGAATATCCATGGATAAATGTATTGATGATTATGATTATAGACCAAAACAGTAACTCTGAACTTTGAATAGCATATTAGTATCTTTTGGGCCCATGCTTGTCTTTGTTTAAATGTGATTCATGAAATGTGAAATGAATGAATAATGAGACCAATGATTATTTTTGTTTAAATGTGAATTATGGAATAAGATGTAATGTTATGAGATATATGATGATAATTATGAAATGAGATGATTACAATGTATAAGTAAATTATTGAAGGTGAATGTGGATTGAAAAACTATGTTGAATGATGAGATCTGAAGGTACTACATGAAAATACAATATGATGTATAATATGGATGTGGTTGTGGACATTGTGAGTATTATTTTATGAATGTTTTAATAAGTCATGGAATTGTGGGTTTTATTAATGAAATACGTGCATATGTATATAATTATGAGATTAGTAGAAATATATATAAGGTGTAATTGAAATGGGAAAATATGATAAGAAAATAATAATATATGAAGTTAACATATAAGTATGATTGTCTGTTATGTATGTTTATAATATTTATTTGTACTACTAAGCTTTCGGGCTTAGCGCGGTTGTATAAATCGCGCAGGTGAGTAGGTGGTTGATTTTGAAGTCAAACTGTTATGCCACGAGAAGGGTAAGAGTATTTCGAGACCAACTAGAAGGTGATGCATATATGTATAATTTCTTTATGTTGTATTTCTGTCAAGAATGTATTCATATGTATAAATGAAATTTTGGTAAAGACAAGATTATCATATATATGTAAGATTATTGAAAGTATAATGATTTTGTAAATGTTCTGTATTTAAATTAATGTAATATTATTTGAACTCAGATATAGGTTTTTAAACTGTAACAAAAAGTGACATTCTTATACTTTATATATGTACTGTATGTATACCCGGTATATGTATAGTACTTATATAGAGTATGGCGGTGTTACAGTTATGTTGTACGTTAGTAGTATATGATAATAATAAACCTCTACTTATTTTGTATTAGAAGTGTGAACTCTTCTTGCAGGTTTGTAGTTGAGAGTATAAGGTGGATTCATTGGGAGTGTATTGAAACTGATTGCATTGGTTTGTGTAAAAATGTTTTCAAAAATAAAAAAAACCAGTTTTGTCGACACTTGGGATCCAATTTCTAGGCGAACCTCTGGCAAAATTTCTGTAAAATTGGAACTAAAATTCGAATTAAGTAAAATTAGTAGCAATATTAGGATAGTTTGGCGCCTCTACTCGGCTTACACATGTAGGCTGGGAAAGGGTGTTACATTATAAAATTCTTAAATATAATGATATTATCCATACTACATGTAATAATTAAAATAAAGCATCATTATATTAAAATCAAAGCAATGTCTGGACAAAACAAATAAATAGACACCCATCCGAGGATGAAAATATGTCCTTACATCGTCTAATACTTAATACTATATAGGACACCCACCGAAAGGTGGAAACATGTCCTTTACATTGATCCAAAAATTTTAAAATAAATTAAATTACATGATGCTCACAATATGAGGTACCCAAAAAAATGAAAACATACCTCTTATAATTTTAACAAATAATAATAATAATAAAGAAATTATTCATCCATGATAAACAAATCAAATACCAAAATTAAATAAATCAATCATCAAAACATATACTAAACTACATAATCAAATGTAAAACTTAAATAAAGTAAATAAAGATACATATTTAGGTTTACATCTTGAATTAGGAATTCTAGGGTTTTTTAGGATTTTTAGATAGGAAATCAGGATTTCAAACATGAAATATGATTTTATGGGTATTTGGAATCAAACTTATGGTTTTTGGGGTTTAGATTTGAAAAATAAGATTTTAGGGTTTTTTGAATCATTATTATTTTTTTTTATTTAAAGTATTAGGCTACTGTAAAGGTTTTTGAAAAATATAATTAATTAGGGTTTCATGGTTTTCAGAAAATAGTGTAGGGCTTATACCATACAATTAGGGTTTGGGAAGAAATAAATTAGGATTTGGTATTTATGAAAACTAATTAAATTTTTAAGGTTTATATGATTTAAGTCACTGTGACAATACTTTTTAAAGAACTTAAATAAAGCTACTGTGAGTTTTTATGGAAAAACCTAAAGTGAGGCTGTTATAGTATTTTGGTTAAATAATCATGCAATAGAAAACAAATAACACATATCAAATATCCTGAGCCAAAAAGTTTACTAGATCTAGTTTATATGAGTTAGCAAAACAATAACAATATTATGCACTCCATGTAAACTAGCATGAATTGATTTTAAAAGAAAAGCATATTGTAACCTTAATTAGATGAAGAATGAACATATTCCATATTGAAAATAATCAAGACATATTGTATTTATTTAATTTAGAGTGTAGCGTCATTTGTTGGCTCCACCAAAATTGTTGGATGAAGATTCTGGGTGAGCTTTCCCAAGACAGTGAGTGCACTACGTTTATAAGGTTTGTGTGTCTTTGATCTTCTTTGTCTATCATCCTCTCTGCTTCCTTTGTTGATAAAACTTGCTAGGGTTTGTTTGTTGATGAATTTTGGTTACGAAGTTTCTCACGAGTCTCAACAGTTAGCCAAAGTCAAAAAATATCCCAGCTCTCTCGAGAAAAAAATTAAAGGTCCAAAGTTTTTTAAAATAACTACCACCACCAGTCCATGTGTTTAATACTATTATTTATAGGAAAACAAAAAGACCTAATCCTATTTTAATAAAGAAATACCAACTATTTAGGAAAAATTACAAAACCGGGTAAAACAAGATTTGGTCAAAAATCGGCAGCGCGAGGGCTGCTAGGCCTACGAGGATTGTTGCGGGCTGGCACGCGGATTGAGCTAGGCACAGTAGTGGGCAATTGCGGGATAGGTGAATTGGGGAAGCCCATTTGACTACTACAGCCAATTGGACAGTGCCCAATTCGCCGCAGATACTTGTTGCAGCGAAGCCCCTTGCAGCGCTGCAGCGCTGCCGCGCGTCGCTCGCCGATCCGTCTGATTTTTTATTTTTTTATTTTTATTATTAAAAATAACTATTAAATATTATAAAGATAAATATTATAAATAGTAATTAAAATAAATACCATAAAAATTATTTTGGACTGTTAAAAATTATCGGATTGGACTGGGTCAAAAATTAAGGGTCTACAGTTTGCCCCCTGCTTGAATGATCTGAGACTTTCAGTAGAAGAGAGTGAAAAGCAACATGACTTTGAGAATATTTTAGATGAGGATGGGTACTTGGATTTGATTTTGGGTACTTGGACCCGAGACTGAATTATATTTGAGTACTTGGACCTGAGATTGGGTACTTGGACTCGTGACTTAATTGGATTCGGGTACTTTGACTCGAGATTGGGTACTTGGACCTGAGATTGAATCTAATTTGGGTACTTGGACCTGTGATTGGATTGGGTATTTAGACCCATGACTGAATTGGATACTTAGACTCGAGACTGGGTACTTGGACTTGAGATTAGGTACTTGGACCTGAGATTGGATACTTGGACCCGAGATTGAATCTGATTTGGGTACTTGGACCCATGATTTGATTGGGTACTTGGACACGTGATTGGGTACTTAGGCCCATGACTGAATTAGATTTGGATACTTGGATCCAAGATTGGGTATTTGAACCCGTGACTGAATTGGATTTGGGTACTTGGACCCGAGATTGGGTACTTAGACCCGAGATTGAGTACTTAGACTTGAGATTGAATCTGACTTGGGTTCATGGACCCGTGATTGGATTGGGTACTTGGACCCGTGACTAAATTGGATATTTGGACCCAAGAATGGGTACTTAGACCCATGACTGAATTAGATTTGGGTACTTGGACCCGAGATTGAGTACTTTGACTCGAGATTGGATACTTAGACCCTAGATTAAATCTGATTTGGGTACTTTGACCCATGATTGGATTAGGTACTTAGACCCGTGATTAGGTACTTAAACCTGTGACTGAATTGGGCACTTAGACCCTAGACTAGGTACTTGGACCAAAGATTGGGTACTTAGACCTGAGATTGTGTTCATGGACCTATGACTGAATTGGGTACTTAGACTCGAGATTGGGTACTTGGACCCGTGATTGAATCTAATTTGGGTACTTGGACATGAGCAAGTTCTGGACTCATGGTGATTTGGGTTCTGGACCCGAGGTACCTATATACCCTTGCCCCCTATGTAGGCTACAACCAAAGATTTTTTTTATGCAAGCTTTGATTTTTTTGTTATCTAGTTCTTTGCACAAGCACACATTTCTTCTTTTTGCAAAATTACTAGAGCTTCCTCGAGCAATGGGCCTTCCATGCCCCCTGATTCCATATTCGCTTCATGCTTGCTTCATAGAGCATTTGTTATTTACTTTGAAAAGGATCAAATAGCATAAGACAAAAATGCCATGTGATATGCTCATGTATGCATGATATGCATGAGTAATACTTACAGTGGTTCAATCGACTCACAGACCGAGGTGATCAGCAGAAGTGTTCTCATTGGTTCCTTTCAGATGCTCGTTCAAGTCTTGCATTGGAATGACAGAAAGCTTTGCATTTATGGATTTTATCTTCAAGATGTTGAGAACATGAGTGGTGGATACCCCAAGCTATAGAGTCAGGGATACATCCATTTCAAACTATGTTTCAGCATGTCAGTTGGTAGCTTCTTCATGACCTTGCCAATAATCATTTCTTTCCCAATGTGTTCTTTGAGTTTTGATGGTTCAACAAACTTCTCTTAACTTGAAGGCTTTGTATATTATTATTTTTTTTTTGAATTTTGATTTTGAAATCAAATGTTGGCTTTTCCAAATCAATGTCAATTTACCTCAGGACTCAATTTTCAAATTTAACATATCTATAACATGCAACCCTAGTTACCGTACTAAAATTAGGAAGCATTTCTATTTAAGTAAGAACTGTTGCACTTTAGATAGGCACATACAAATTACTTGGCCAAAGGTCTCATTTGAGTTTGAATATTATCTATCTCATATGCATGCTTATCCAAACTATCTCCACTAATAGACTCTACCTACCAAGAGAGATCAATAGGTCTTTAATAGTGTAACACCCCTATACTCTATATAAGTACTATACTTATACCTTGTATACATGCAGTACGTATATAAAATATAAGGATGTCACTTTTCATCACTGTTTAAAAATTTTACCTTAGTTCCAAACAAAAATACATTTTATTTTAAGAACTATTACAAAACCATTATACTTTTGATGATATTACATATATATATAAATTACCTTGTCTTTTCCAAAAATCACTTATGCATATTTACATTTTTATCAAAATACAACATAATCAAATTGTACATGTATGCACCACCTTCTAGTTGGTCTTGAAATACTCTTACCCTTCTCAAGGCATAACATTTTGACTCCCGGATCAACCATCTACTCACCTGCACGATTTACACAACCGCGCTAAGCTTGAAAGCTTGGTAGTGCAAAAAAATATTATACACATACATTACAGAAAAATCATACTTCATATATTAACATTATGTATCATCATTTTCTTATCATGTTTTCCATTTTCAATGTACTTTTCATATAATTACACTAATCTCATAGTTTATATACATATACACATATCATTGCAGCAACCCACAATTCAATGGCTTATCAGAACATTCATGAAATAATACTCACAATTTCCACATCCATATACATATTACACATCATATTGTATTTTCATAATCTCATTTCTCATCATTCATCATAGTTTCTCAAGCCACATTCATTTTCAGTAATTTCCTTATGTATTGTGATCATATCATTCCATAATTATAATCATATATCTCATAACATTATATCTTAACAATACACAATAATATCATATTTCATAATATTATATTTCATTATATTATTCAATTGTTTCATCCTTCATGATTCACATTTAAATAAAGACAAGCATGGGCCCAAAGAAACTAATATGTCATTCAAATTCCAGTGTTAATGTTTTGGTCCAATATTACATTTATCAAGCCCATAGGCAAATCATTATCACAATGAGAAACATCTCATATGTAACATCCCAACTAGGCTTCAAGGACTAGGCCCAACCAAGCTTCAAGGGGAGCTCAACATCAACCCAACTTGGCTTCAAGGACCAAGCCCAACCCAGCTTCAAGGGATTGTTACTTTTAGGCATGCCACCAATAACAAAACTCTAAAAATTGAATAACATATTAGGCACACAATTCTTTTATTATTTCATTATCAATTCCATTATCATTTTCTCATAATCATCTAGGCAACCATGCCCTAATTATTTCATTTGCATCATTATAGCCAACAACAATGGCTTCACATATCATCATTTGAGTGCACATCACAACTTACATTGTTCATATATTTTGAATCTTTAACATATAATTCACATAGTTCATATTATGCAAAACATAGCATTATTCATATGCATCAACAATGTAGTGGGTTACTTAACACATTTCCATCCAAATGTGTTAAGTTCCAAAGTCATGTAAATATATGCAATCATGTAAGGTTTGTACTTACCTCTAGAGCAATTCACACCAATTCCAAACTCCTCTTCCAAGAATCCTTTAACATTTGGATTAGGGCAACTCAAATCTCTTCAAAACCTAATCTAAAGGTGATTATACACACTCATTTATTGATACACATAAGAAAATAAGAATAAGAACTAACTAGGGCAAACTCTACACATGACACGCTCATCAACACGGGCATGTCCCTGATCGTGCCCTAAACCAACAACATAGAACCTTTGACACGCTCAGCAACATGGGCGTGTCACTGGACATGTCATTCATTCTACCTTATAGAAACATTGACACGCCCAACAACACGGGCGTGTTCATGGCCGTGTCAATTACTTTATCTATCAGTAGCTATGACACGTCCAATGACATGGTCGTGTTAATGGTCGCGTCACAAACGTTAAACTTAGTGCCGTTGACATGCCCAATGACATGGCCGTGTCACTGGCTGTGTCACGCAAAAATAATGCATTTCGAACTCTAAACACAATCACTCCAAAATCCATACTACAACACCCTTAATCAACATCTTAGTTTATATTCATAAATCACCTATCAATTTAACACTTATATAACTTCAACATATCATAATAATAATCATTATATACATCATCCATGTATCAATTACTCAATTTTCCCAACTCATTTAGATTAAACCCTTCCTAAACAATTTCAACAATTCATCATCATCCTCACAAATAACCATATTATCATCATCTAAATACCAATTCAACATATATATATATATATACTTCAATCATTCATTATCATCACCTTCACACACTAACCATATCAAATATAAGCTCAATCTATAGAAATCAACAAAAGGAAAAGAACACTTACTTGAATTCTTTGCCAAATCTTCAATATCCACCTTCAACCCTCTTAAAGCCCTTATGAATTTGATGTGTATGTGAACAAAATCATAATCTTCTCTCTCTCTCTCTCTCTCTCTCTCTCTCTTTCTCTCCCACGTTAAAGAAGAAGAAGAAGAAGAAAGAAAGAAAGAAATAAAGAAAGAAAGAAAGAGAAAGCTCTCTTGTCAAACACTCATCCTTATCTTATATATATATATATAATAATAATAATAATATAATTAAATACACCTAAAAATTCTCCACCACAAATATTGATCCATCCTTTGACTTTCTTTTCTTCTTTTTCTCTTGTCATTATTATCATTATTATTATTAATTAATTATTTACAATTTACTTTTCCTACACCAATATATATATACATCATGTATATGTGGTGTATATGTTGATATATGTATATGTCTTATATATATTGTAATTATATTTCCCATATTTTTTTCAAATACAGTATATACATATCATCCTTCATATACATCTATCTCTTATAATATTTTCTTTACATATTTCACCAACATACTCTCTCACAACTACTATTCCAAAGTACATAAAAAATCGGGGTACAAATAGGCTTGAAATGGGGTCTATAAGGGACACGGGTTAAATAAAGGCCTTTTGTAAGTTAGAGCCATTGTGACACAATGGGCAAACCGTCGCACTACAAATTTCTTGTTTAGACAGTTGGAAGCAGGAATAAGATAGAGCTTTGAACATTCTTCTTTCTTTTTGACATGAATATGGATCTTGATTTGGACTATCTTTTCCCTTATAAAAGGTTGATACCCACATTCCTTTTCTTTCTTCTTTTACCTTTTCTTTCTCTTTCTTTTCTTACTCCTATTCTTTGAGCATTTTATCATTTTGACCTTCTCCCTTGTAGGACTGTCAAGTACAGGACTTTCAAGAACTGGATGAATTTTCTCCTTTTTCTTCGATTTTGATTGGATCTTTGGTTGGGTTGGGTTGGACCAATTCAAGTCAAACTGTCCTTATAAACCAAATGGAAGTCTTTTGATGCTTTAGGTAAAAGAGAACTCGGTTGGCTTTCTGAACCATTTTGGGTTTTATTTTCTTTTTATTTTCTTTTCATTATTTTCTTTTCTTTTTGTTTTGTTTTTTTTTTCTTTCTAGCTCTAAAAGAGTTGTCTTGTTTGTACCAACTTGGGTTTCTAATAATGGATGAGTGGAGTGACATAAATCTTCTTTAACAATGATAAATCATTTGTTACTCTGATGTTATCTTGATAGATTGGAGATATCAGGTGACCTTCAACTACCCTTATTGTCTTGAGAACATCAACTATCCTTATGGTTTTGGCTATGCATTCCATTCTTTGATCTTCTTTCCTCTTCACCTTAGTGATCATCAGATTTGTCATAAGTATCACAACAGCTCAGGGTAGGTCATCGGGGTTTATAAGTCCATAAATAGAGAGCTAAAATTTCATGAAGGCTCAAAGGGACAACTAGGGATTGATATTTAATAGGGTGGATACTAGTTGTTGGCTAACCAAATAATGCCTAGATCATCTCTCCCTTAGACTAACTAGGACTTAAACAAAAGTCAACAACTAGGACTTAGACAAAAGTCATTATGCAAGAGCCCTCTCTATACACAACTCAATGCTACATAGCAATTTCCTCACCTAGTAAAGTCATTCAAATCATGATGCACAGATACGCTAATTTATAAATATCAAGTTAAATTCATCATTGGTTGAGCACCATAATGAATAGAGACCAGGAAAATTTTGATGAAAATAATTTATTCAAACAAGCATAATTTGAAAAACATAATTATTCCAATTAAATATTAATGAAAATAAATAGAGCAACACTCCAAGCTAAGGGAAGTTTTTTGAATAAAATTTCTCCTTATTCCACATAATACATATTCCCATCTTGAAAGGAGGATAAGACAAGATCTTCCTCCAATCCTCCTCCTACCATGAAAGCTATTGGTGGTGGCACTCTATTGAACCTAGGCAAAGGATTATTTTTGGTATTGGGCTTATCCGGCTCAAGCAACTTTTCATTATCAATTAAATTCTGAATCTCATGCCACAACTTTATACAGTTGTCCATTTTGTGTCCAGGCCTTTGATGGAATTGGAAAAATGCCTTAGTGTCAAAGTTAGGTGGAAGAGGATTAGGCAAAGGATGAGGAGTCAGGGGTTGTAACAATCCCTTCTTTTGTAGCTTATTGAGAACCCAAGATAGCGGCTTCCTTAATTTTGAAAACTACCTCATTCCTCATTAACTAGTGGCATTAACATCAGCTTCCTTTTGTGTACTTTGATTGCTAGGCTGATAATTCCATTTTGCAGAAAAATGGTTCTTCTCTCTTTTCCACTCCTCTATTTGCAAACCAGCTTGGAGAAGATCTTTAAAATCCCAGATGAGTGTATGAGACATCCTTTCACCAAGACTAGGCAACACCCCTCTTACAATCATCCTTATTTGATCAGATTCATCGGGCCTCTTCCTGAGCAATGGAGCCTTATTCCTCCACCTTTTCACATAGTCCATAAAATTCTCATTTGGTCATTGTCTAATGGACTCAACCTCCATCAAAGTAACTTCCAATTCAGCATTGTATCCATATTGTTGGATAAAGGCTTTGTACAACATGTCCCAATCTTTTTGGGTACTTTCTTCCAAGGTATTAAACCAATTTTTCACAACAGGATCCAATGAGAGCATAAAATATCTCAGAGTTTGAGCTTTAGTAGCTCGGGCAGATTGCATAGCATGATGTACTGCTTCACATGGAGATGAGGGTTTCCAATACCATTGTACCTAGTGAAGGAAGGCATCTTGAACTTATAAGGGACCTCATCATCTTGTTTAAACAGTTTGTCGATCTCAGACATCTCTTCAGTTTTTAGCTTCTTTTCAAACTTCTTTTTAAATCAGCAATCATCTTCTCAACATCAAACATCTCAGTCTTTTCAACAATAGTCTTTTTTAACAATCTTTGGCTCCTTCTTTTTATCTTGAGGATCTTGGAAGTATTGAGCCCAGTTGTCATCATCATCAACGACCACCTTGTCATCATGAAAAGCCACTTCACCAACTTTAGCCTTCCCCTTATCTTTCTTGGTGCTTGCAGATGCTTCGACATTGTTCCCAAACATTGTAGTAATTTGATTCTTTATTATCTTAGCTAGGGCCCCCTTTAGTTCTTCAATTTTAGCATTGAGGGTGTCATCCACCATTCTTTGAATTTGTTCGGGCTCCATTGCTTTTGGTGAAAAAGTGATTGAGTCACTGTTAGATTCTTCCCCACCGGCGTAAGTGGGCTTGTCGTAGGTGTTTGAACTATTGTAATCTAGGTCTGTGAGCCAGAGAGGATCAATGATATGAGATGCAAATGTATGTATGCATGTATGAACAAAAAAATAGACAAAGATAAGTAGAACGTCCCTTCCAACCTTATAACTTCCACACACGGATGGTGAGTCTCTTTTCCTAGGTATATGGTTAACAAAGTACCAACATGGGGTATCTTGTTTTCAAAAAATTCTCTCGGATGTTTCAACCAATAGTTATATTTTAAAAATGGAAATCAGTTCATGATAATTTCCATTAATTAGGTTTTAATCCATTCAATCAACTAAAGTAGCTTTTATGCTATATTGGATTAAAACTAAATTAAGAGGTTTATTATAAATAGATTTCTCACTAGAAAAAGTAACTAATGATTCATGCCAAAAACAAGCCTATGGTTAATATTTCTTAGTATAAACTAGGCTCATAATTGATTTTTGGTATTTCCATAATTGACCTAAATATTCGTAAGCTCTTTTAAAGGTTGGATGAAATGCAAACATGGTTTGGTAAAAAGAATTTAGATAAAAAAATGGATTTTTGACTTTTCTTTTTGAGTCATGAGAAAAAAATTTTGATTCATTTTTAGAAACATTTTATATCCAAATACCATCTTAAAAAGTTTTGAAAATAGCTTTGGTATTTTTGATTTAGAGGAAAAACTTATTTGAGCTCACAATGTAAATAGGTCATATTAGAAAAAGAACAAACCAAATAAGACATGATTTAAGCCAAGATAAATTAACAATAGTCAAACAACAAGCATTTGGGGTAAAAATCTAAGAAAAGTAACTAGGCCAATTACATGAGCTTTAGTCTTTGGGTTAAAAGGCTTAGGTTCCCATAGCAAGTATATACCAAAAGGTATAAGGCTATGAGTGGTTATGCCATGCTCGATCTCCATACCTTAAGTGAAAGTGTGGTATCCCTTACATAACACAACACGGGTAACATGGGTATCCTAACTCACGCACACGATGCAAACTAAATGATGCAATGGATAATACCATGATAAGAAAGAATAGAATAATAAAAATACCAATGGAATCAACTTCTCTTATCACTAGTGGAGTCGCCATTGTGAGCGGGGATTTTCTCCCCCACTCCCAGTGGAATGATTCTTGCGATTTTGGCACTATTTAAGCTCAGGGCCTTAGAGAACATGGGCCTAAGCCCGGAGAAAATGGAGTCGCCACCCGGATGGGCCAGAAAAAAGAAGGGGTGGATGACTCGATTCCTAAGGAATCTCCAACCCCCTAATGGGTTTGGAAAGTTAGGTACGTATGGGAAGGTGAGAAATGGCCCAGCACCCCCCACAATGCCCAATTCATTGGAACCGGCCTCCTTTGCAGGTCTTAATATTATAAAATTCTTAAATATAATGATATTATCCATACTTCATGCAACAATTAAAATAAAGCATCATTATATTAAAGTCAAAGCAATATCCAGACAAAACAAATAAATGGACACCCATTCAAGGATAGAAACATGTCCTTACATCATCTAATATCTAAAACTAGATAGGACATCCACCGAAAGGTAGAAATGTGTCCTTTACATTGATCCAAAAACTTCAAAATAAATTAAATTACATGATGCTCACAATATAAGGTACCTAAAAAATGGAAACATACCTCTTACAATTTTAACAAATAATAATAAAGAAATCATCCATCCATGATAAACAAATCAAATGCCGAAATTAAAAAAATCAATCATCAAAACATATAATAAACTACATAATCAAATCTAAAATATAAATACAGTAAATAAAGATACATATTTAGGTTTACATCTTGAATTAGGAATTCTAGGGATTTTTAGGGTTTTTAGATAGGAAATCAGGGTTTCAAATATGAAATATGATTTTATGTGTATTTGGAATCAAACTAGGGTTTTTGGGGTCTAGATTCTAAAAAATAAGATTTTAGGGTTTTTTTGAATCTATATTATTTTTATTATTTTTATTATTTAAAGTATTAGGCTACTGTAAAGGTTTTTGAAAAATATAATTAATTAGCGTTTCATGGTTTTAAGAAAATAATGTAGGGCTTATACTATGCAATTAGGGTTTAGGAAGAAATAAATTAGGGTTTGGTATTTATGAAAACTGATTAAAGTTTTAAGGTTTATATGATTTAAGTCACTGTGACAATACTTTTTAAAGAACTTAAATGAAGCTATTGTGAGTTTTTATGGAAAAACCTTAAGTGAAGCTGTTTTAGTATTTTGGTTAAATAATCATGCAATAGAAAACAAATAACACATAGAAAAAATCCAAAGAGAAAAAGTTTACTGGATCTAGTTTATACGAGTTAGCAAAACAATAACAGTATTCTGCACTCCATGTAAACTAGCATGAATTGATTTTAAAAGAAATAGCCTACTATAACCTTAATTACAATAATATTCCATATTTAAAATAATTAAAACATAATTTATTTATTTATTTTAGAGTGTACCATCGTTTGTTGGCTCCACCAAAATTGTTGGATGAAGATTCTGGGCGAGCTTTTCCAAGACAATGAGTGCACTGCCTTTGTAAGGTTTGTGTGTCTTTGATCTTCTTTGTCTATCATCCTTTCTATTTCCTTTGTTGATAAAACTTGCTAGGGTTTTTTTATTGATGAAGTTTGGTTACTGAGTTTCTCACGAGTCTAAACAGTCAGCCAAAGTCAAAAAGTCTCCCAGCTCTCTCCAAAAAAATTTAAAGGTCCAAAGGTTTTTTTACTAATTGCCACCACCAGTCTGTGTGTTTAATACTATTATTTATAGAAAAATAAAAAGACCTAATCCTATTTTAATAAGTAAATACCAACTGTTTAGGAAAAATTACAAAATTGGGTAAAATAAGGTTTGGTCAAAAATTGGTAGCGTGAGGGTTGCTGGGTTTGTGAGGATTAATGCAGGCTGGCATGTGGATTGCTTTGGGCAAGGCAGCAGGAAATTGTGGGCTGGGTGATCTGGGCAAGCCCAGTTGGCTGCTGCGGCGAATTGGGTAGTGCCCAATTCGGCGCAGATACTTGTTGCGGTGAAGCCCCTGCCGCGCGTTGCTCACCGATTCGTTTGATTTTTTATTTTTTATTATTTTCTATTATTTTTATTATTAAAAATAACTGTTAAATATTATATAGATAAATATTATAAATAGTACATAAAATAAATACCACAAAATTATTTTGGACTGCTAAAAAATATCATATTGGACTGGGTCAAAAATTAAGGGTCTACAGCATTGTATTTGTGTTATGAGAAAGAAAGGTTTTTAGAAAGTTTTATGTCCAAAGACCAATTCAAAAAATTTTGAAAATAGTTTTGGTCTTTTGGTTTTATAGGAAAAAATTATTTGAGCTCATAATGTAATTAGGTCATATTAGAAAAGAACAAACCAAATAAGCCATGATTTAAACCAAGATAAATTAACCATAGTCAAATAACAAGCATTTGGGGTAAAACCTAAGGAAAGTAACTAGGCCAATTACATGAGCTTTAGTCTTTAGATTGAATGATTTAGGCTCCCATAGCAAGTATATACCAAAAGGTACAAGGCTATGAGTGGTTATGCCATGCTCGATCTCCATACCTTGAGTGAAAGTATGGTATCCCATAAACACAGGCATCCTAACTCACGCACACGATGAAAACTAATATGATGTAATGGATAATATCATGACAAGAAAGAATAGAATAATATAAAGACCAACGGAATCAACTTCTCTTATCTCCAGTGGAGACGCCATTGTGAGCGGGGGTTTTTTTCCCCACTCCCATTTGGAATGATTCTTGTGACTTCGGCACTGTTAGGCTCAGGGCCTTAGAGAACACGAGCCTAAACCCGGAGAAAATGGAGTCACCACCTAGACAGGCTAAGAAAAAAAGGGGTGGATGACTCGATTCCTAAGAAATCTTCAACCCCCTATTGGGTACAAAAAGTTGGGTACGTTTGGGGAAGGTGAGAATGACCCAGCACCCCTACAACGCCCGGTTCATTAGAATCAGCCTCCTTTTTAGGTCTTAATATTATAAAATTCTTAAATATAATGACATTATCTATACTACAAGCGAATCATAAGAATAAATAAATACTTTATTAAAAATTATAATAATGTCCAAACAAAACAAATAAGTGGACACCAATCCAAGGATGGAAACATGCCCTTTCATTGTCCAAAGTCTAAAACTAAACAGGACACCCACCAAAAGGTGGAAATATATCCTTTACATTGGCCCCAAAATATGAGAATAATTTTAATTACATGAAGTTTAATTAATGAGGTACCCACAAGGTGAAAACATACCTATTACATAATGAAAAAAATAAAGTAAACCAATAAAAGACATTTAACCATTCATCATGAAAGTAAACCATTCATTATAAACCCAATAAAGATCAAGATATGAGGATGTAAACTAAGTATGTAAAGCAGGATCCAAATAACAATTAAAGACTAAATATACAAGCTAGGATTTTATGAATAATGATTTAGGAAGATACAATTAAGTTTTAGGGCTTCTTCTTTTTTTAAAAAATAGGATTAAAGTTTTGATGTTTTAGGGTTTATATTCAAAAACTAGGGTTTTAGGGTTTGGAAAAACTAATATTATTATATTTATTTTTTAAGTATTAAGCTACTGTAAAGATTTTGGAAAATAGAATTCATTAGGGTTTTGGAATTTATAAATTAGAGTTTTGGAATTTAAAAATTAAGGTTTTGGAAAAAATAATGATAAAGATACTGTTAATAATATTTGAGAAAAATTAAGTGACATATTTGGAAAAAGTTATACTTATAGGCTACTGGATTCAATTTTAAATAAAGATCACACATGTTTCCTGTTAAAACTATCAAAAGCATGTTATAATTAATTGATTAAGAAAATACCATCATTTGTTGGCTCCACCACAATTGCACCATTGGAATTTTGGGGAAGCTTTGATTAAGACAGCACAGCCTTGTTGCCTTAGGGATGGGAGTGTTCTTTTTTGTTCATGGCTACTTCGGGTTGCTTCAAAGTTCAAAAGTCCAATAGAAATTCTTGAGTAATTTTTTATCATCCTTATTTTTGTGTTTAAGACTACTATTTATAGAATTTAAAATAAAACCTAATATGTTAAGGTAGTTAAAGTTATTTAGGAAATTAATTGACATTTCTGAGTAAAAATAGAATTTTGGCAAAAATCGGCCAACAACTGGCACGGGCTGCTGAGATGTGAGCAACGGGCGAGCAAGGGGCTAGGACTCGAACAATTGGGAGAGCGCCTGCGAGGCACTGCCCAATTCGTCACAGCATGCACCTGCAGCAAATTGGGGTAGGCCAATTCATCACAGGTTATGCACTTGTGGCGAATTGGCCCAAGCCAATTCATCGCACACCCTTTCAGCCTGAGGCAAATTGCCTTGCCATGTGTCACTCACTGATTGGTCCATCCAATTTTTTAATTTTTTTGTTATATATATATATATTTTAATAAAATAAAATAAATAATAAAATAAGTATTAAAATAAACAATAAAAAAAAAATAAATATTAAATATCATAAAAATTATTTCAGACTTATTTTAAAATATTAGATTGGACTTGGTAAAAAATTAAGGATCTACACTGCTAAAGTCTCTTGCTAATTATCATTGTCTTTTGATAATTGCGGCTCTCCTCTTGGCTGATTCTTTTAATCCTATATTTATAAGGAGCAGATTAGGTTAAAGCCAGTACGCGATCGATCTTAATCTGAGCTTAATTTGGATTTTCTATTTAAGCATGGCTCGGGTTAAGACTTAAAATGAGAATCATATCGAATTAAAATGCTTTAAGTTAGACATGAAACCGCGGCCATATCGAATTAAAACTTCCTTAATTCGACATGGACCAACATCTGTATCGAATTAGAAATGTCCAATTTGATATGGATGTGTCCATATCAAATTAGAATTGATCTAATTCGATATGAAAGTCATCCATATCAAATTAGGCTTATTCTAATTCGATATGGACACTATCCATATCAAATTGGCTAGCCCAATGACCTATACCGAACCAAACCTGCTCCAACCTCATATCAAAATATTTCAGATCTTAATGATGTTCACTAATCCTAAACCTGCTAGGAAACTGCCTTAAAACCATTTAGGATACCAAAACAAGTTGAATTTAAGGGTCATGTCGAATTGGATGTCCAAATTGATATGACCAAGCCTCATAATTAATTTATTCAAGTTAAATTCGATATGAGGTGGCTCATATCGAATTTAACTTGAATAAATTCGTTATGAACCATGCTCATAAAGAATTTGACATAAAAATATGGCCAATCATCTTTCATTTTAGGCCAATTTAGCTTTTGAATCAAACCAGAATTGGTTTTGGCTTTTTAATTGGGTCCAAACTTGATTTAAGTGTCCAAAATTGAATTAAATTTAACTTGGTCCTTTTAGATTGAAACCAAACTTGATTCAACAATTTTAATTAGAGAAAACTTCATACTGAGCCAAAATTAAGGGTTTATAGCCCGACTTTCCTTGTGTAATGCCTAGAAATTTGAAGTACACATTTTTTGCATTAAGTGTATATGCAATATGTAGGATTGTTTGGAGCATTATATTTGTTTGGAGTGATTATGTAATGACTATTTTGTTCCCATGGGCTTAGCTTTGAAGTGCATAAACAAACAAGATAAATTGAGTAATAAGATAAGAAAAATGATAAAATAATGGATTATTATTGATTTTAAATAGTTTGGAGAGCAAATTAAGGGAAGCAAAGAAGAGATTGAAGTAATTAGCTTAGTAGTGGAAATAAGTATGATGGAGGTATACATATCATTATGTATAATTGACAATAATATCATTTGATATTTTAAGACAATTCATTTATTATATACATTAGTGATTAGAGAGCTAAATTATATTGATTGGTGGCAATAGAAAGAAAGGAATTGATTATATGAAAGGAAAATATAATAAGGACTAAATTTAGTATAGTGCTTCATTATTAGAGTTGAGTGAAATGACTCCTGAAGGATCAAGTAACATATATATGTTATACATAGTGAACACATCATATATGCATACACATGCTCTTAAAGTGAAATAATGGATTGTGGATTCCTAATATTTTAAGGAAAGAACAAAATAAGTAAGAGTGGAAATCTATTTAGATTTCATTATTACAATGGAAATGTGTAAGTGACTTGGAAGATAAAGATTGATGAATAAATATGATTAGTCAAATTAATTGAAAACAAACATGATATACATACATGTTCATATGATAAATGTATTTGAATTAATTGCCCATATCCTATAAATTAACAGTGATAAATAGAAAATTCAAAGAGAAAGTGTTCTATAATAATAGATATTATAATTAAGGAATTAACTTGAAATAGTGAAGTAAATACATAGCTAATTATACTGAAGTTAAATTTACTTTTTGGATTATATGGCTAGCCAGAGGGTGGACGTCCATGGTGACAGTGGTCACTCTATGCCATAGTTAAAACCTTTGTGTCTCAATGGCATTGGAATTTTTGTCATCAGTTGACACTTTGCATCATAAAAGACCTTTGGTCCCATTCTTTACAGTGTGCCTTTGGTCATATCCCTATAGTGGACATCTATTTGCCATCAGTGACCCGCTATCGGGCTTAGGATTTAAATTTCTATCTATGAGGGCAAGAAAATATATACATATGTAATAATAGAATATAATGGTGTAAATTGTGTTAAAGGAAGAATTATTAAAGCATTACTTTAGCTGATTATATAAAATACTGAAAGAGCGCTAAATAAAGTTATTGTTAATGATTTAAAATTTGACTTATAGTGTTTCAATGTGAGGTTGATTAAGAATGTTTATAATAGTATTTGAGCCAAAGTGTTAAAGCATTGAATAGACCGATTATGTTCAAAGTAGTGAATTGATAGATAATTTTCTAAATGCTAAAATAATTGAAAAGAATTATAATGGCCATTAGGAATCTAGTGTTAGAATGTTATATTGGAAGTTAAGATTTGATGAAGAGTGTAAAAATTAGAGGAAAGTGATTATTTATAACATGTCAAGCAAATATGTTTATAATAGAATATGGGATTGAAAAGTATAAGGTTTGGAAGATTTTAGAGTTGAAGGATTTGATATTTTTAAAGTAAGATTGTTTTATGATACTTAGGTTTATTGAAGTGTTAAATATTTGAGTTGGAAGTGATTATCTTTAATAGCCAAGTGGCTATCTAAAGTATACTACTTAGGAAAATTGGAATTGTAACACCCCTATACCTCGTATACGTACACAGCATGCTAGTATGATCGTAATATACGTATACTGAATATAGGTATGCCACTATTTATAAAACAAACAGATAATTCCTCAATAATATGAATAAATTTAAAACATTTAAAGGAATTTATAAAACACAATAGACAAAATGTTTATTAAAAATGCAGCGGAAAATATAACAAATATTTACAATTTCATATAAATCAAAATTCAAGTTTTACAAAATATAAAATGTATATACATGTTTGGAAATATGTCTTTGATCTTTAAGCTCCACAATCAACACCTCAAGATCTAGACTCTACTCGGCCTAGAGGAACTTTCCGGTTCTTCTCTATCACCTGCGCGATAAATCATAATCGCGCTAAGCCAACAGCTTAGTGGTACAAACTATAATAATATTATGTTTTGATGCAATGCCAATGTCACACAATCAATTCCATACACCATTCAAAAGAATGTTATTGTAACACCCCGATACTCCATACAAGTACTATACATACACCCGGTATACATACAGTAAGTATATAAAGTATAAGGATGTCACTTTTCGATACATTTTTAAAACCTTTAACAGACAATACATCAATTTAAAGAACATTTACAAAATCATTATACTTTTAATGATCTTACATATATATATATATCATAATCTTATCTTTATCAAAACTTCTTTGATACATATAAATATACTCTTGTCAGAAATACATCATAATTAAAAATTATACATGTATGCATCACCCTCTAGTTGGTCTCGATAAAATCTTACTCTTCTCGTGGCATAACGAAAGACTTCATATCTTCCACCTAGTCACCTGCGCGATTACACATCCGCGCTAAGCCCAAGAGCTTAGTAGTACAAATATAACATATAAACATACATTATAAAAATTCTAACATATAATGAAATATCACTTCCATGTACCATTAGTTTCTTATCATGTTTTTCCTTTTGAATTGCACATTTCATATATCTCTACTAATCTCATATATTATATATACATATATACATATCATTAACACCAACCACAATCCATCACTAATACTCACAATCATTATATCAATATACATATTACATAACATACTTCATATCATTATTTTATTCACAATTCACCAATCATGAATCACATTTCCAATGAAGGCAATCATTATCACCATTCATGAGTCACATTTCCAACAAAGGCAATCATTATCATCATTCATGAGTCACATTTCCAACAAAGGCAACCATAAATCTCATTACTCATTTATTTCAACATTTGTATATCACATTGACAACAAAGACATACTCGGGCCCAAAAGACACTAATATGTCATTCAATTTTCAGAGTTAATGCTTTGGTTTTATTATCACATTTATCATTATCATAGACCCAACTAGGCTTCAAGGATTTAGGTTCAACCAAGCTTCAAGGGGAACAAAGCATGCTAAGTATCAACCCAACTTGGCTTCAAGAACCAACCCAACCTAGCTTCAAGGGTTGTAACATCTCAATTAGGCTTCAAGGACTAGACCCAACCAAGCTTCAAGGGGAGTAAAACATGTTAAACTTCTACCCAACTTGGCTTCAAGGATCAAGCCCAACCTAACTTCAAGAGATTGTTACTAATATCAGGCATGCCACCAACAACAAACTCTGAAAATGGAATAACACATTAGCTACACAATTCATTTATCAATTTCATTCTCAATTCTCATCATCAATTAGGCAAACATGCCTTACGTCTTTCAACTGAATCATCATAGCCAATCACAATGGCTTCATATCTCATTATATTTCAATTCACATATTAATACTTCATTATTCAAGTATACATAATCAATTACATTGAACATTATCATCTAAGCAAATATGCTTCAATTATCTCAATTCACGTTTCATAACGCTCATATTATGCCAAACATAATATTATTGATATGCAATAATGTGGATTAGGGTTTGTACTTACCTCAAGAGCCACTCCCATCAAGCTATACATAATCATTTACCTCATCATATCCTTCACATTTTACATATAGCATCATTGATGTAACATTATGAAGTATATTATTTATATAACACATTAC
Source organism: Garcia nutans (assembly GCA_947685225.1). Lineage (NCBI taxonomy): Eukaryota > Viridiplantae > Streptophyta > Magnoliopsida > Malpighiales > Euphorbiaceae > Garcia > Garcia nutans. The sequence continues at coordinate 3,040,010 of CANTUV010000003.1, read as the reverse complement.
CATTCACAAGATTCACAATGTATATAACATAACATTGTTCATATCGTATCATATGCATCATCAAATGTATGTTCATTCTCAACAATACAAGAAGAGCAAAGAACAATCACAGTAGCCAACACACTCAAGGGACACGGCCAAGCTTGTGGCCGTGTCTCTCAACACCAAATCAACCGAGGCAGACACGGGCAAGGGACACGGCCGTGTCTCTCAACAAAAATCAGGCAGTAGCAAACATGGGCAAGGGACACGGCCAAGACAGTGGCCGTGTCTCTCTAAAAATCATCCAACACTGCCCAATTTCCTTAGACTTGGCCGTGTTTCCCAAAAATTATTTGGTTTGGCCGTGTCTCTTCCTTAATTTGGCCGTGTCTCTCATGAACAAAAACCCTAAACATGGCCAAATCTCTTTTGATTGAATTAAAACACATTATACAAAACATAACCTTATTCAAATGGATATAATCAATGTCTTTAACACTTATTTTACATGTTCATCACAATAATCACATTAACAATACATTTTAAACACATACCACTTCAAAACCCTAAAACCAACATCATTCTTATTCTTTCAATATCAACATCCACTTAACTTACCATCTTCAAACCAAAACCAACACCAATTTAACTTTGTAACTTACAATCAATTTCAACACTTATAAACACATCTCAAACACACTTAATCATAATACCAACAAATCATAACTCACTTCCAACACAGCTTCACAAATAACAAAGGAAAACAAGAGAGTACTTACCTAAATTGAAGAAATTTCACAAATCTCCAACTTAATCCTTTGATTCTCCCTTCAATTTGATGTTTAGAACTTAGAACACCTCTCTTCCTCTCCCTTTCCTTTGATAGCCGGCCACACCAAAAGAGAAGAGAAGAAAAGCAATAATGACAAGTCAAACTTCTCTTCTTCTTTAAATCTCCACCATGCAATTCTAACACAACAATTACTTAAATGCCCTCATCCATTTAAACTTAATTCTTGTCACTCATATGACCATTTAAGTAATTTCACATATCACAAATAAATATCCTCTTCCATTGACCATCTGTAATATCCTCATATGTGGTCTAGAAGTTTTGATTATGTTATTGTTATTGTTGTTGTTGTTATATTGGATTGTATATATGTGTTATTGCAAGAGAAAATAAATTCGGAAAGAAAATAGGGTTTAGAGAGAATGGTATATGTTGTGTATATGATGATATATATAACATATAAATTGGTCAAATGAAGAGTCAAGGGGGTAGAGATATTTATTTGGTTATTGGTGAAATGACTATTAAGGGCATTGGATTAAAAAGAAAGCTAGAACAAATGATAAAAGGGTGTTTTGGTAATTGTTTGAATTGGAACACTTGGTGGAGATTAAAAGAAGAGTTGACTTTATTTTTGTGGTTCATTTCTTCTTTCTTTTTTGTGTGGGCGGCTCCTTCATAGACAAAGGAAAACAAGAGACAAAGTGAAGATCTTGATGTGTTAAGCTCAAATTGATGGAAGATTGAAGTGATATAGTGGATGATACAAGAAGTCTTATAACTTTGGTAAGTTCTCTTGTGATCTTTGTGCTTATTTGAAATGATATTTGAGTTTGATAGATTTTTAAGAGTGTGTTGGTTGATTTTGAGATGTGAGAAGTGTTTGAGTGATTGGATGATGGATGTTGAGTATGGATTGAAGAAAAGAGTAAGTGGTTGGAAAAGATGATGTTGTATATGTGGTGAGGGTTTTGAGATGATTTTGTGTTTTGTGCTTGATGTGTGTTTGGCTTGTTTTGGTATGTTGCAAGTTTTAGATGAGTTTTGAGTATGTTTTGTTAAGATGGTGTGAAGTGGATGTTGTTGGATAAAAGTGTTTTGTTGAGTGTTTGGTTGTTTTGGTCGGAATCTTGATTTGTGGCCGGACACGCCCATGAGCACGTCCAGGGTCTTTAGGCGTGTCAATTGTGTTGGAGGCAGTAGGTTTGACACGACCAGTAGCACGCCCGTGTTATTGAGCGTGTCATAGCTACTGTGAGATTTGAGAATTTACACGCCCAAGAACACGCCCATGTTGTCGAGCGTGTAAATGCTTCTGTGTTGTGGAGTTAGGGCACGGTCATGGACACGCCCGTGTGGGTGAGCGTGTCAGGGCTAGGGTTTGTCTTAATTAATTCCTAATTAGATTATCTCTTGTGTATCCTTAAACAAGTATATGCTATTACTTTTGATTTAGGTCTTGAAGATAGTGATTAATCATTGATTTAAGAGGTAGAAGGATCTTGAACAAGGAAGTGTTAAGAGTGGTGTGATTTGTTTTTGAGGTAAGTACAAAACTTATAAGATTATGTGTAAGTTCAAATGTGGCATTATTACATAGTTAATTTATTTGAGCAATGTGTATTGTTATGTTTATATCACTGATGATATATATATATATATATGAATAATGTGAATGACATGATGATGCAAATGAATGTGTTTATGAAAGATTGAAATGTTATGTTGTGAATTGAGATGAAATGGAATATAGAGCCATTGTGATTGGCTATGATGATATAATTGAATGATGTATGGCATGTTTGCCTAATTGATGAGAAAGATTGAGAAAGAGTTTGATAAAGAGAATAATGAAATAAGTGTATGCTTAATATGATATTCAATTTCAGAGTTCTAGTTTTTGGAGGCATGCCTATTTAATGAAAAGTAACAGTCTTGCCGGGTTGAGGATCTCTTCAAATTGAGTTGAATTGAGGTCCAAGAGACTGGGTCTGTTACACTATGATAATTGATATTATGAGATATTTGATTTGTAACAGTCTTGCCGGGTTGAGGATATCCTCGAGTTAGATGAGTTGATGATCCAAGAGACCGGGTCTGTTACGCTATCCATGGATAGAGATATATATATGTATATGTTGCCTACGGGCTTGATAATGGTGTTTATGAACCAAAGCAGTAACTCTGAATTCTGAATATTGTATTAAGTACTTGATGGGCCCATAGGTGTCTAGGTTTTATGTATAACATAAATGTTGTTCTAATGTAATGAAATGTTAATATTACTTATATAATGAAACGGACTATTCACGGAATATTGTTTGTTGAGTATGATCTTTACTAATTGTGTGTGTATCATTGATGTTGATTTATTAATACAAATGTGAAACATTGCATTGCACTAAAGCATAACATTAGCATGAATTGTCTTACTAAGCCCTTGGCTTAGCGTGATAGTGTTTAGTCGCGCAGGTAATAGAGTTGATAGAATTGAACCCGAGAGTTCATCAAGACCAAGTGAGAGTAGACCTTGAAGAATCCATTTTGGGAACTTAAAGATCAGAGGAGACTTGCCAATCATGTATAACTCTTTTATATTTTGTAAATATGGGTTATAATGTAAATATATGTATATTTGTAAATACGTATTCAAATGCTTTCATATATGTAAATGTTTTCTATATTCCGCTGCGTAATATTTAAATGTATGTATATATATATATCTAATATGTTTTGTTTATAAGTAAATGATTTACTTTTCTATAATATATGACGATAAGGGTACTGTATCAAGTTTAAAATGTTTTGAACGTTAAGAAAATCCGTAGCATTCCTATATTCGATACATGTATACTACATTGTGGTGTATGTAGTGTGTATGTATTGGGTGTGGGGGTGTTACAATTGTTTTGGTATCAGAGCCTAGGTTTGAGATTCTCAACCTAGGTAAAATGTAAGAAAAAGACTATTTTGATTTTAAAAAGTGGTTTTTGAATAAAATATATGTTGGGATTGGCAATCTCTGATCTTTAATAAGATGTATTCTGCTGTGTTTGCAGAAATAGGTTGTGATGGATTCTCATTTGCGTCAGTCAGTTGAGGGTAGTGAGGAGAGTGTAGCTCCAGAGGATAGAGCTAGAGTTGATAGTGCTGGGGAGGCACCTGTTTCGGTGTCGGGGAGACCAGTTGGTGAGGAGGTTCCGCCAGCTTGGCTTAGGCATGTGGTAGAGGCTTTGAGACAAGCACTAGTGCAACCAGTGCCACCACCCCCTCAGCCTGTGGTACCAGTGAGGCACTATGACAAACTAAGGAAGTATGGAGCGGAGGATTTCCTTGGTACTACTGATCCAGCTGTAGCAGAACAGTGGCTTGACAAAGTACAGAGGATCTTTATTCAGTTGCAAGCCACCCCAGAGGAAAAAGTTTGATTATGCAAGATCATTGCTACAGAAGGATGCATACGACTGGTGGAGGACAGTGCCCCATTCTATGGATGATCCACCGACCTTGTCATATGCGGATTTTCTGAGAGAATTTGAGTTGAAGTATACTCCTAGGGAGTATAAAGACATGAAGAAGATGGAGTTCTTAAGCTTGAAGCAAGATAGCAAGACTGTAACTGAGTATGAGGTTGAGTTTATTCGATTGAGCCAGTATGCTGGGGGCATTATAGCTGATGAGATAGATAGATGCAGGAGATTTGAGGAGGGATTGAGGCCCTCTATCATGTGTCTGGTGGCTGGATCTAGATATCATGATTTTTCCCAGCTTGTGGCAGCAGCTCGGAGTGTGGAGCGAGCTCAAGTTATTGCAGCTGCTTCAGAGGAAGAGGTTAGGGTTAGGAGGCCCCAGTTTGAGGCAGGGTCTTCTTCTGTTAAGAGAGGTAAAGGAAGCTTTGTTCCTAGAGTTAGTAGGAGTCAGAGGTCAGCTGGTAGGTCAGTGCAGTTTCAGAGACAGAGATTTAGACCTACAGCTTCAGTGGCGAGTGCTCCGACCCCAGTGACTCAGAGATCCGCTCTACCTGTGTGTGCTCAGTGTGGTGGATCACATAGGGGTGCTTGTTGGAGGTATAGTGGGTTAGCTGTATGCTTCAGGTGTGGATCGCCTGATCATTTTATTAGAGATTGTCCAGAGACACGGGAACAGAGGTCAGTTGATTCCACAGCTTCTCGACCTAATGTGAGGGGAGGTCGAGGAGGCAGAGGTGTCAACAGAGGAGGCAGATCTGGGTTCAGTTCTAGAGGAGGTTCTACATCCAGGGAGAGTAGACCAGAGGAGGTTGGATCTTCCCAGAGGGTATATGTTATGCAGAAGCAGCCAGATGCATCGGCAGTCATAGCTGGTATTTTTTCTTTATTTGATACTTCAGTGCTTGCTTTGATTGATCCGGGTTCCACACATTCTTATATTAGTGCATCTGTTTTGCCTGTGTCTGATATGCATGCTGAGTCCCTAGGATTTGATGTGTTGGTGACAAATCCGTTAGGGCATAGTGTGATTGTGAGTAAGGTGCACCGAGATAGTGTAGTAGTGGTGCAAGGTGAGGAGTTCCTTGGAGACTTGATTGAGACGCCATTTAAGGAATATGATGTGATTCTAGGTATGGACTGGTTATCTAGACATGGAGCTGTGGTAGACTGTAAAAGGAAAATTGTTTATTTGAGAACTGTTGATGGTAGAGAGGTGATAGTATCTAATGAGCAGGAACAGCTAGCCTCCTTATTTGTTTCAGCTGTTGCAGCCAGGAGGTTGATTAGAAAGGGATGTGAAGCCTATCTTGCTCATGTGGTAGATGCTAGAGTAAGGGGGTTCTCCTATTGATGATATACCCACAGTTGCAGAGTTCCCAGATGTGTTTCCAGAGGAGTTGCCAGGATTGCCTCCTGAGAGAGAGGTGGAGTTCGGTATTGAATTGTTGCCTGGTACCATTCCTATTTCTATTACTCCTTATAGAATGGCACCAGCAGAATTGAAGGAATTGAAAGTGCAATTACAGGAGTTGTTGGACAAAGGATTTATTCGTCCCAGTGTTTCTCCTTGGGGAGCTCCTGTGCTATTTGTGAAAAAGAAAGATGGTACTATGAGGTTGTGTATCGATTATAGGCAATTGAACAAGGTGACTATTAAAAATAAATATCCTTTGCCTAGAATTGATGACCTCTTTGATCAATTGAAGGGTGCAGCTGTGTTTTCTAAAATTGATCTGAGATCTGGGTACCATCAGTTGAGGGTCAAAGCAAAAGATGTTCCTAAAACAGCTTTTCGGACCAGGTATGGGCATTATGAATTTTTAGTTATGCCTTTTGGTCTAACGAATGCACCTGCAACTTTTATGGACTTGATGAATAGGGTGTTTAGGCCCTATTTGGATCAGTTTGTGGTAGTGTTTATTGATGATATTCTGGTGTATTCGCGGAATGAAGAGGAACATGATATGCATCTGCGGATTGTGTTGCAGATTTTGAGAGAGAAGCAGTTGTTTGCCAAATTGTCGAAGTGTGAGTTCTGGTTTGATCAAGTCGCTTTTCTCGGACATATTGTTTCAGCAGAAGGCATTAGAGTTAATCCAAGCAAAGTTGAATCTATATTGAATTGGAGTCCATCCAAGTCGGTGACAGAGGTTAGAAGTTTTCTGGGTTTGGCAGGCTATTACCGACGGTTTGTGAAAGGGTTTTCTTTGATAGCTACTCCACTCACCAGATTGCTTCGTAAGGGAGTGAGATTTGTGTGGATGGATCAGTGTCAGGCTAGTTTTGATCAGTTAAGAGAATGGTTGACTCAAGCGCCTGTTCTTACTTTACCTGTAGAAGGCAAACCATATGTAATCTACAGTGATGCTTCACATAATGGTTTTGGTTGTGTACTGATGCAAGAAGGTAGAGTGATAGCTTATGCTTCTCGACAGTTGAAACCGCATGAGCTTAATTATCTGACTCATGATTTAGAGTTAGCAGCAATTGTGTTCGCATTGAAGATTTGGCGACACTATTTGTTTGGGGAGAAATGTTTCATCTACACTGATCACAAAAGCTTGAAATACTTGGGTGTCCAGAAAGAACTTAATCTTCGACAGAGGAGATGGTTGGAATTGATTAAAGACTATGACTGTTTGATTGATTATCATCCAGGTAAAGCAAATGTTGTTGCTGATGCCTTGAGTCAGAAGTCTTTAGCTGGTTTAACTGTTTACTCGCTCTCGTTGCTTGTTGAGTTGAGAGCTTTGCATGCCAGTTTTGTAGCTTGTGACGATGGTGCATTGTTGACACAATTGCATTTGAAACCAATTTTATCGGATCAGATCAAAGAGGCTCAGTTGACTGATATGAAGATTCAAAAGATTATTTCAGATTGCAAGAATGGGAAGACTAGAGATTTTATTGTGAAAGGTGATGGGAGTCTCTGGTTTAAGAACCGATTGTGTGTACCCGATGATGCTGATTTGAAAAGAGTCATTTTAGAAGAAGCACATCAGTCAGTGTTTGCTATGCATCCGGGTAATACAAAGATGTATCATGATTTGAGACAGCATTATTGGTGGATTGGTTTGAAGAGAGAAATTGCTGAGTTTGTATCGAAATGTCTCACTTGTCAGAAGGTAAAAGCAGAGCATCAAGTTCCAACTGGATTGCTTCAACCATTATCAGTACCAGAATGGAAGTGGGATAGAGTGACGATGGATTTTGTGTCTGGTTTGCCATTGACACAAAAGAAGCATGATGCTATATGGGTGATTGTGGATAGATTGACTAAGACAGCTCATTTCCTTCCGGTTCGGATGGATTACTCTTTGGAGAGATTGGCTGAGCTGTATATCCATGAGATTGTAAAGTTGCATGGTGTTCCAACTTCTTTAGTGTCTGATCGAGATCCCAGGTTTACTTCAAGATTTTGGAAAAGTTTGCATAGTGCTTTGGGTTCTCAATTACACTTCAGTACTATTTTTCATCCATAGACGGATGGACAGTCAGAGAGGGTGATACAGATTATTGAGGACATGTTGAGAAGCTGTGTCATCGATTTCTCTGGAAGTTGGGATAGGTTTTTACCTCTTGTGGAGTTTGCTTACAACAACAGTCACCAATCCAGCATTGGTATGACACCGTTTGAAGCATTGTATGGCAGACGGTGCAGGACACCTCTTTGTTGGAGTGAACTTGGTGAAGGTAAGATATTTGGTCCTGATTTGATTCAAGAAACTGAAGAAAAAGTAAAGTTGATTAGAGGCAAGTTAAAAGCAGCTTCAGACCGACAGAAGTCTTATGCAGATCTGAAAAGGAGAGACATAGAGTTTGATGTTGGAGATAAGGTATTTCTGAAAGTGTCTCCTTGGAAGAAGATTTTAAGGTTCGGTCGGAAAGGGAAATTGAGTCCTCGTTTCATTGGACCGTATGAAGTTTTGGAAAGAGTTGGGCCAGTTGCGTATCGACTTACTTTGCCACCTGAGTTGGATCGTATTCATAATGTATTTCATGTTTCTATGTTGAGGAGGTACAAATCGGATCCATCTCATGTGTTGCCAATTGAATCTATCGAAGTGAGTCCAGATTTGACATTTGAAGAGGAACCAGTTGCTATTTTGGCACGTGATGTGAAAGAATTGAGAAACAAGAGAGTGCCATTGGTGAAGGTTCTATGGAAAAATAATGGAAAAGAGGAAGCAACTTGGGAAAGTGAACAATCCATGCGAGAGCAATATCCTCAGTTGTTTCAGCTTTGATATCAGGTAATTTCGAGGACGAAATTTTCTTTTTAGAGGGGGAGAATTGTAATATCCTCATATGTGGTCTAGAAGTTTTGATTATGTTATTGTTATTGTTGTTATTATTGTTGTTGTTATATTGGATTGTATATATGTGTTATTGCAAGAGAAAAGAAATTGGGAAAGAAAATAGGGTTTAGAGAGAATGGTATATGTTGTGTATATGATGATATATATAACATATAAATTGGTCAAATGAAGAGTCAAGGGGGTAGAGATATTTATTTGGTTATTGGTGAAATGACTATTAAGGGCATTGGATTAAAAAGAAAGCTAGAACAAATGATAAAAGGGTGTTTTGGTAATTGTTTGAATTGGAACACTTGGTGGAGATTAAAAGAAGAGTTGACTTTATTTTTGTGGTTCATTTCTTCTTTCTTTTTTGTGTGGCCGGCTCCTTCATAGACAAAGGAAAACAAGAGACAAAGTGAAGATCTTGATGTGTTAAGCTCAATTTGATGGAAGATTGAAGTGATATAGTGGATGATACAAGAAGTCTTATAACTTTGGTAAGTTCTCTTGTGATCTTTGTGCTTATTTGAAATGATATTTGAGTTTGATAGATGTTTAAGAGTGTGTTGGTTGATTTTGAGATGTGAGAAGTGTTTGAGTGATTGGATGATGGATGTTGAGTATGGATTGAAGAAAAGAGTAAGTGGTTGGAAGAGATGATGTTGTATATGTGGTGAGGGTTTTGAGATGATTTTGTGTTTTGTGCTTGATGTGTGTTTGGCTTGTTTTGGTGTGTTGCAAGTTTTAGATGAGTTTTGAGCATGTTTTGTTAAGATGGTGTGAAGTGGATGTTGTTGGATAAAAGTGTTTTGTTGAGTGTTTGGTTGTTTTGGTCGGAATCTTGATTTGTGGCTGGACACGCCCATGAGCACGTCCAGGGTCTTTAGGCGTGTCAATTGTGTTGGAGGCAGTAGGTTTGACACGACCAGTAGCATGCCCGTGTTATTGAGCGTGTCATAGCTACTGTGAGATTTGAGAATTTACACGCCCAGGAACACGCCCATGTTGTCGAGCGTGTAAATGCTTCTGTGTTGTGGAGTTAGGGCACGGTCATGGACACGCCCGTGTGGGTGAGCGTGTCAGGGTTAGGGTTTGTCTTAATTAATTCCTAATTGGATTATCTCTTGTGTATCCTTAAACAAGTATATGCTATTACTTTTGATTTAGGTCTTGAAGATAGTGATTAATCATTGATTTAAGAGGTAGAAGGATCTTGAACAAGGAAGTATTAAGAGTGGTGTGATTTGTTTTTGAGGTAAGTACAAAACTTATATGATTGTGTGTAAGTTCAAATGTGGCATTATTACATTGTTAATTTATTTGAACAATGTGTATTGTTATGTTTATATCACTGATGATATATATATATATGAATAATGTGAATGACATGATGATGCAAATGAATGTGTTTATGAAAGATTGAAATGTTATGTTGTGAATTGAGATGAAATGGAATATAGAGCCATTGTGATTTGCTATGATGATATAATTGAATGATGTATGGCATGTTTGCCTAATTGATGAGAAAGATTGAGAAAGAGTTTGATAAAGAGAATAATGAAATAAGTGTATGCTTAATATGATATTCAATTTCAGAGTTCTAGTTTTTGGAGGCATGCCTATTTAATGAAAAGTAACAGTCTTGCCGGGTTGAGGATCTCTTCAAATTGAGTTGAATTGAGGTCCAAGAGACTGGGTCTGTTACACTATGATAATTGATATTATGAGATATTTGATTTGTAACAGTCTTGCCGGGTTGAGGATATCCTCGAGTTAGATGAGTTGATGATCCAAGAGACCGGGTCTGTTACGCTATCCATGGATAGAGATATATATATATGTATATGTTGCCTACGGGCTTGATAATGGTGTTTATGAACCAAAGCAGTAACTCTGAATTCTGAATATCGTATTAAGTACTTGATGGGCCCATAGGTGTCTAGGTTTTATGTATAACATAAATGTTGTTCTAATGTAATGAAATGTTAATATTACTTATATAATGAAACGGACTATTCACGGAATATTGTTTGTTGAGTATGATCTTTACTAATTGTGTGTGTATCATTGATGTTGATTTATTAATACAAATGTGAAACATTGCATTGCACTAAAGCATAACATTAGCATGAATTGTCTTACTAAGCCCTTGGCTTAGCGCGATAGTGTTTAATCGCGCAGGTAATAGAGTTGATAGAATTGAACCCGAGAGTTCATCAAGACCAAGTGGGAGTAGACCTTGAAGAATCCATTTTGGGAACTTAAAGATCAGAGGAGACTTGCCAATCATGTATAACTCTTTTATATTTTGTAAATATGGGTTATAATGTAAATATATGTATATTTGTAAATACGTATTCAAATGCTTTAATATATGTAAATGTTTTCTATATTCCGCTGTGTAATATTTAAATGTATGTATATATATATCTAATATGTTTTGTTTATAAGTAAATGATTTACTTTTCTATAATATATGACGATAAGGGTATTGTATCAAGTTTAAAATGTTTTGAACGTTAAGAAAATCCGTAGCATTCCTATATTCGATACATGTATACTACATTGTGGTGTATGTAGTGTGTATGTATTGGGTGTGGGGGTGTTACACCATCCCTTTTGACTTATGTATATGTTATTTATACTACCATATATGCAACATATACACTTCCTTTAAGAATTCTTTTCTCTTTCAATTTGACACATACATTCAATCCAATTAAAACAACAATAATATTCAAAACTTCTAGGGCATACATTGGGATATTACAATTCTCTCCCCCTTAAATAATTTCGTCCTCGAAATTATCAGTACCGTAACAATTCATTCTTAACAAAATATTATCTTAACATTCATAAGAAGTTAATTATATGCTTAAGTTATTATGTCATCAAATCATATAACTTCAACTCTTCCCTTTAGAATCAACCATCTTCTCTAAATTCCATAACTCATCATTCTATACGTTTATATATCTTATTACTTCCTTGATCAAACATTCAAAAGAACTCATTACATTTCCTATTAATGTCTTTATACAAGAATTAAATCATACTATAGTACATTTATACTTCATTCAATCTTTATATTTAATATATTGTTTTCCTTCACCTTTTTGTAATTATTCTCTTAACTTTAACCTTAAAATCATTGGTTTATATCTTAGCATTAATTATCCCGTCATTACAATCACTGTCTAAATAGACATTTATCAAACCTCAATGGATAACAAAATCCTTATTTTTTTTTTCGCAAATGGAGTTACTTCCTTATCATGCTTTTTACTTAACTTACATATTAATACATTTCCTTTCAACTTATTTTATAAATAACCAATCTTTTCCCTTTTTATCATGATTTATAACTACTATAACTCCATTCGTTCATGTCCATTCACACTTTAAAATTTTACATCATACACATTATCATGTAAATAATTATACTCTCAATGCAACTATACACATTAAATCTCAATAGTGATTCATAATCTTAGCCAAATCCAGATTCATTGATCTATCTGTCACAATATACCCACATTCCAATCTTGTTCAATTCTAACCAACGATTAATTTATTTAACTTATCAAGAAATTTCACTATATTCATATATGTATATATATAACTCAATTCCATTAGGGCAAACTTATATACAATTCCTGATCTCTTCCGATTCATATTCAGCCAAATTATCATGATAACAAATCACTTCAAATTATTTTAGTATAATTCCCACCAATTTTCATAAAAAAAATTTACACCATATTTATAACCAAATTCTTAACATAAAATGTTAAGGTACAACTTCATCCCTCATAACTTTTAACTCTACTTCTCAAACAAAATTTTCAATCTCACCAAATCTATATTACAATCATTTTATCTAAGACCCAAAACCATGGATAACAAATTAATCGTTCAAATATACTGAACAACACACATGGCTTTAAGAGATTAATATTCAAGCCTGAAATTTTCAAATCAATACTGTTCCTTTATAATTTTATTCTCAATCTTTACAAATACAAGGCTAAGGTATAACTCAAGAATTACATATTCCCTCTTTACCTTTTTGTCATATTAGAAGTTAATACATTCCAACTCCGTTTCAAACCAATTTGCACTCGATTATATGATCTTTATCAACTTAATTCATGTTTCGACAATATTACTATATACATATTCAATCATATATAGTTCCCATACAATTTATATTCGTCACTTCATTTCTAATCCATTTACAATCTCTTATAATGTATAATTGCATAGAACTTTCCATCTGTGAATACTTTGAGACTCTAAATATCATATGATCATCAAGTTCAATACTTACTATAACAATTTCCACTGTCCAATATTACTCAAGTCCATTCCATTCTCACTTCCATCACATAATCCATCTAGCTTTACACAGTTCAAGACCTAATCTCTCTTAGATCCACTAATACATACAACATCGTTTCCATATCACTAATTTTATAATTATACCACATACATATTCATAGGTCACCTTCATAATGTGATTCACATTTTTTTTTCACTTAGGCCGAGAATCTCGAACCTAAGCTCTGATACCAAAATAATTGTAACACCCCGATACTCCATACAAGTACTATACATACACCCGGTATACATACAGTAAGTATATAAAGTATAAGGATTTCACTTTTCGATACATTTTTAAAACCTTTAACAGAGTTCAAACCACAATACATCAATTTAAAGAACATTTACAAAATCATTATACTTTTAATGATCTTACATATATATATATATCATAATCTTATCTTTATCAAAACTTCATTGATACATATAAATATACTCTTGTCAGAAATACATCATAATTAAAAATTATACATGTATGCATCACCCTCTAGTTGGTCTCGATAAACTCTTACTCTTCTCGTGGCATAACGAAAGACTTCATATCTTCCACCTAGTCACCTGCGCGATTACACATCCGCGCTAAGCCCGAGAGCTTAGTAGTACAAATATAACATATAAACATACATTATAAAAATTCTAACATATAATGAAATATCACTTCCATGTACCATTAGTTTCTTATCATGTTTTTCCTTTTGAATTGCACCTTTCATATATCTCTACTAATCTCATATATTATATATACATATATACATATCATTAACACCAACCACAATCCATTACTAATACTCACAATCATTATATCAATATACATATTACATAACATACTTCATATCATTATTTTATTCACAATTCACCAATCATGAATCACATTTCCAATGAAGGCAATCATTATCACCATTCATGAGTCACATTTCCAACAAAGGCAATCATTATCATCATTCATGAGTCACATTTCCAACAAAGGCAACCATAAATCTCATTACTCATTTATTTCAACATTTGTATATCACATTGACAACAAAGACAGACTCGGGCCCAAAAGACACTAATATGCCATTCAATTTTCAGAGTTAATGCTTTGGTTTTATTATCACATTTATCATTATCATAGACCCAACTAGGCTTCAAGGATTTAGGTTCAACCAAGCTTCAAGGGGAACAAAGCATGCTAAGTATCAACCCAACTTGGCTTCAAGAACCAACCCAACCTAGCTTCAAGGGTTGTAACATCTCAATTAGGCTTCAAGGACTAGACCCAACCAAGTTTCAACGGGAGTAAAACATGTTAAACTTCTACCCAACTTGGCTTCAAGGATCAAGCCCAACCTAACTTCAAGAGATTGTTACTAATTTTAGGCATGCCACCAACAATAAACTCTGAAAATGGAATAACACATTAGCTACACAATTCATTTATCAATTTCATTCTCAATTCTCATCATCAATTAGGCAAACATGCCTTACGTCTTTCAATTGAATCATCATAGCCAATCACAATGGCTTCATATCTCATTATATTTCAATTCACATATTAATACTTCATTATTCAAGTATACATAATCAATTACATTGAACATTATCATCTAAGCAAATATGCTTCAATTATCTCAATTCACGTTTCATAACGCTCATATTATGCCAAACATAATATTATTGATATGCAATAATGTGGATTAGGGTTTGTACTTACCTCAAGAGCCACTCCCATCAAGCTATACATAATCATTTACCTCATCATATCCTTCACATTTTACATATAGCATCATTGATGTAACATTATGAAGTATATTATTCATATAACACATTACCATTCACAATGTATATAACATAACATTGTTCATATAGTATCATATGCATCATCAAATGTATGTTCATTCTCAACAATACAAGAAGAGCAAAGAACAATCACAGTAGCCAACACACTCAAGGGACACGGGCAAGGGACACGGCCGTGTCTCTCAACAAAAATCAGGCAGTGGCAAACATGGGCAAGGGACACGGCCAAGACAGTGGCCGTGTCTCTCCAAAAATCATCCAACACGGCCCAATTTCCTTAGACTTGGCCGTGTTTCCCAAAAATTCTTTGGTTTGGCCGTGTCTCTTCCTTAATTTGGCCGTGTCTCTAATGAACAAAAACCATAAACATGGCCAAATCTCTTTTGATTGAATTAAAACACATTATACACAACATAACCTTATTCAAATGGATATAATCAATGTATTTAACACTTATTTTACATGTTCATCACAATAATCACATTAACAATACATTTTAAACACATACCACTTCAAAACCCTAAAACCAACATCATTCTTATTCTTTCAATATCAACATCCACTTAACTTACCATCTTCAAACCAAAACCAACACCAATTTAACTTTGTAACTTACAATCAATTTCAACACTTATAAACACATCTCAAACACACTTAATCATAATACCAAAAAATCATAACTCACTTCCAACACAACTTCACAAATAACAAAGGAAAACAAGAGAGTACTTACCTAAATTGAAGAAATTTCACAAATCTCCAACTTAATCCTTTGATTCTCCCTTCAATTTGATGTTTAGAACTTAGAACACCTCTCTTCCTCTCCCTTTCCTTTGATAGCCGGCCACACCAAAACAGAAGAGAAGAAAAGCAATAATGACAAGTCAAACTTCTCTTCTTCTTTAAATCTCCACCATGCAATTCTAACACAACAATTACTTAAATGCCCTCATCCATTTAAACTTAATTCTTGTCACTCATATGCCCATTTAAGTAATTTCACATATCACAAATAAATATCCTCTTCCATTGACCATCCCTTTTGACTTATGTATATGTTATTTATACTACCATATATGCAACATATACACTTCCTTTAAGAATTCTTTTCTCTTTCAATTTGACACACACATTCAATCCAATTAAAACAACAATAATATTCAAAACTTCTAGGGCATACATTGGGATATTACAGTTATACTTCACCATCTTACTTTCCTTAATATCATATCCAACATTCATTCTCAATAAGATACTTATGCATTATAATCAATCTCATTATTCATTGGTTTCACCATTCAAGAATCACATTGAAAACAAAGACAAGCATGGGCCCAAAGACACTAATATGCCATTTAACTTTCACAGTTAATGTTTTGGTTTAATTATCACATTTATCATTATCATTATCCCAACTAGGCATCAAGGATTTAGGTTCAACCAAGCTTCAAGGGGAACAAAGCATGCTAAGTATCAACCCAACTTGGCTTCAAGAACCAAACCCAACCTAGCTTCAAGGGTTGTAACATCTCAATTAGGCTTTAAGGACTAGACCCAACCAAGCTTCAAGGGGAGTTAAGCATGCTAAACTTCAACCCAACTTGGCTTTAAGGATCAAGCCCAACCTAACTTCAAGAGATTGTTACTATAGGCATGCCACCAACAACAAAACTCTGAAAATAGAATAACACATTAGACACACAATTCATTTATTATTTCATTATCACTTAGGCAACCATGCCTCAATCATCTCATTGGCATCATTATCATTTTAGCCAACAATCATGGCTCCATATCACATCTAGAGAATATACTTATATATATATATCATCAATTGCATTGAACATTATCTAGGTAAACATGTCTCAATTATATCATTTACATCATTATAACCAATCACATTGGTTTCACATCTCATTATGTCTCACTTCACATTAAATCAATTCATCATTTAGATGTATATAGTCAATGACATTAACACACATTTTAGACACTCATCAATCATTCACATTATATCAAACATAACATTATTCAGAAGCATCAACAATGCATTAGATTTCCTAACACATTTACAATCAAATGGATGTTAAGTCTCAACATCATATGAATATATGCAATAATGTAGTTTGTACTTACCTTAAGATAACTCACACCAATCTATACCCTTCCTCTTCCAAGAACTCTTCACCACTTAGGTTAAGGCAATTCAACCCCTTCACAACCTAAATCAAAAAGGAATATTACACATGAGACACTAAGACTAAGAACCAACTAGTGCAAACTCTATACATGACACGCTCAACAACATGGGCATGTCCCTGACTGTGTCCTAAACACACAACACATAAGCTTTGACACGCTCAGAACCACGGGCGTGTCACTGAATGTGTAATACATTCTATCTCACAGAAACATTGACACGTCCAACAACAGGGATGTGCTCATGGCCGTGTCGATTCTTCAACCACACAGTAGCTATGACACGCTCAGTGACATGGGCATGTCACTGGACGTGTAAATGCTACTGCAACACAGAACCATTGACATGCCTAAAGACTTGGCCGTGCTCATGGGCGTGTCAGGCCAAAAATACAGATTCCGGCAACATCAACACTACATCCAACAAATCACTTTCTTTCACCATTTCCCACTTCAAACAAACTTAACTAAGCACACCCAAAAACCATAATAAACTTGCAAAACACCAAACAATACAAAACATACATCAAACACAAATCATAATCATCACCACAAACCCAAAACACAACCACAACAGTTTCTCTTCCAACAACTTATTCTTTCCTTCAATCCAACCTCAAAATCCATAATCAATTAAACCAAACACTCTTAAACACACCAAAATCAAACAACACACTCTTACTATCAACAATAATCTATCAAACTCAAACACAACTTCAATTAAAATAAGAGAAATCAAGAGAGAACTTACCAAAGTTGATGAAACTTCACAATTTTCCAACTTAATCACTTGAATCTTCCTTTAATTTGCTCTTTCAAATCAATAACCCTCTCTTGATCTCTTGTCTTTGTGATGTCCGGCCAAGCAATTAGAAAAGAAGAAAAGGAAAAGAAAATGAGAAGGAAAGATCAAATACTCAATCTCTTTAAAACCTCCACCAAGTGTTTTAATAATATAATATTCAAATTTCTCTCTTCCATACACTTAATTTCCTTTAATTACTTAATTAAAAATAGAAATAACAAAATATCTTCTTCTTTTGACTTCCACATTTGACTTGTGTATATGTTATATATATTTCTATATATACAACATATACACTCTCTCTTAAATTCTTTTCTCTTTCAAATTTAACATATACATTCAATCCAATTACAATAATAATATCAAAACTTCTAGGGCATACTTTGAGATATTACAGGAATGATGAACCAATTATTTATTATTTACAAGTATATGTGGAGCTAAATGGTTAATCTACTAAAAGAAAACTTTAAGTTAAGTAAGTTATGTTTAAATTTACATGTAAAGTTTTTATATAGTTATATGGTTAAACTATGCGAAAATAAGATGATAAAAAGTATGAGGAATGAAAGTATTATTGATTGATAATCAAGACTTCAATTTAGTTATATAGTTGAAGAAAACATTATATTATTACTTTTGGTTTAGTAAATGTAATCCTCATGAGGAAATTAATATATGTTCTTTAATGAACAGAATGTTCTTCAATGATTAAAATAAGTGAATAGTTAAAGAAAGATTAAATGATAAATGTATGAGATTAGTGAATTTTATTATACTTATCTAAGGGATAAGATGATTTGAGAAATAAGATATGAAGAATGATATACTAATGAATTATTATTGATTTTAAATAATTTGGAGAGCAAGTTAAGGAAACTCAAGAGAAGAATAAAGTGATTAGTTGATTTGTGGAAATTCATGTGGTAAATGTATACAAGTAATTACCTTGTCTATAGTTGATAGCAATATTATTTGATAATTTAAGACAATTCATGGATTATATATAAGTGTTTAGAGAGTTAAATCATAGAGATTGATAAATCATTGTTGTACTAAATGATGTGGAGAGCAAGGTAAGGAAAGTAAGAAGTATAGGTAAGAAGTGATTGAGTGATGGAAATAAGAATATGAAATATGCATATTGTATATTCATCATATACTTGATTATAATATTATTTAGTGATTGAATACAAGTCATAGAGTGTATATAGAAATGTTAAATAGTTGATAGATACTGATTAATAATAATAGATAGAAAGGAATTGATAATGTGAAAAGGAAAGAATCTAGTGAGGTTCAAAAATATTCTTCTAGTGAAATGATATCTCAAGGATCAAGTTAGTAATATATATTTATATTTGTATTTGTATTTAAGAAAGTAAGTGTTATATTACAATAAATTAGTAAAAGGTTGTAATATGAAAATGCACTACTAGTGAAATGTATATATATATATATATATATATATCAATATATATGAGTGTGTTAAATGTAGTGCACACATTATATATATGTATACAAATCTTAAAGTGAAATAATAATTTATGGGTTCTTATTATGTTAAAGAAAGAACTAAATAAACAGAAGTGGAAATTTATTTAAATTTCATTGCTGCAGTGGAAATGTAAAAATGAATTGAAAGGCAATAATTGAGGAATAAACAAGATTAGCTTAATTAATCAAATGGTATGTAAATACATATGGTTGTTCATACGATAATGTGTTTCAAATAATTGTTCATAATTATTTATACCCTATAACTTTATAGTGATAAACAAACAAATTAAGAGGAAGTGTTTTATAATATTAAATATTATAATTAAAGAATTCATGTGAAATGGTGAAATAAAAATATATAGCCCAATTATACTGGTGTTAAATCTAGTTTTTAGGTTGAATGGCTAGCCAAAGGGTGGATGATTATTGTGACAGTGGGCACTCTGTGCCATAGAGGACACCCTTTTGTGTCCCAATGATACTGGCATTTAAGCCATCAGTAGACGCTTTGTGTCATAGAGGACCTTTGGTCCCTTTCTTTATAGTGGGCCTTTGGCCATATACTTACAGTGGGCATTTATTTGCCATTAGTGACCCGCTATCGAGACTTAGGATTTATAGCTCAATACATGAGGGCAAGAAAATATAAGTTAATATAATGTTATGCATATTGAAAGAAATATGAAACAATATTGTAAGTCAATTATTTAAAATTGACTTAATGTGTTTCAATGAGAAAGTGATTGATAATGTATATAATAACACTTCGAACAAAATCGCTAAAGCACTGAATGAAATGGCTATGTTCAAAATACTGAATTAATCAATAATTTTCTAAGTGTTATAATAATTGAAAGTGCATATAGTGATGATTGGAACAAAGTGTACCAAACTATTATACTAAATCAAAGTGTTAAAGTTATAAAATTGAATGTTTATGTCCTATATGTAAATTTGATAAGCGAGACTTACTAGATAACACAATATGTGTAATAAGGTAATGTTAACAAATGCAAAAGAAAGTCTTAAATGAAATAGTTTAATAAAGGTAAAGTTACAATACCAAAAAAGTAATATAGCATGATTGGTTTTTATAAAGTTAAAACTATTATTTTGTGTAATCAAAATATTGCATTAGTTTGTTATTGAGAATATTTGGTATACTGAAATGTTTTGTTAAAATTGAGTTTTATTACTATATTTTTTTTATACATATTTTCTTTAATATTAAGTGGTAAAATATATATTATATAAGAACCACTAAGCTATTGGCTTAGCGTGTTAGAATGTTTCTGACACGCAGGTATAATGGAATGAAGGAAGTTGAGGATTTATAGTGAAGATGTTCGGAACTAATGGTACCGCAGTGAATAATTCATATATATATATGTATATATTGTTTATAGAATTGATGTATTGTTTAGTTCAATTGATAATATTATAACATTGTACAAGTTTGTAAGCATGGTTAAAATATTTGTATTTAGAGACTTAATGACCTCAAATTCTTACCATATTTGATATATATTGTATTGTGAACTATTAAGTCTATAATAGACTCTTTGATACATGAATGAATATAATTTTATTTGGAGTTGTTAAAGTTGGATTGAATGTTGGAAAAAGAAAAAAAAAATGGAATGTTATGTGAAGGGTTATGATCTTATATTTGAAAATTTTTCTTTAGTGACAATTTTAAAGGAAACTTTATCATTAATTTGATCAAATTGTTATTAATATTTATTAAATGAAGAGTACTGAATAGTTACAAGATAGATAGCATATTAAGTGACATTCTCTAAAAGTTTTATATGAGAATTATCAGAGAATGTTACACAAATGATACTTGGAATTATTAAAGTGTTAATTATTTAATTTTGAAGTAAATTGTGTTTTGGAGCTAAACGGTTATTTGAGATATATAAGTTAGAGAGTTGAATTATTGAATTGTTTATTTATTGAAAGAAAGTGCATATGAAGCTAAATGGTTATTACAGTAAAGGATAATTTTCAGCTAATTAAGTTATATTTAAAGTTAAGGACTATAGACCTTTAATTTTAGCACCATTTTAAATGTGATTTTAATTTAAAGGTCGGGTCAAGTTTGGTCCCAATAACAATGTCCAAATTAAATCAAGTCTAAGTTTCAAAGTTTGAATAGGGTCCGGCTCAACTTAGGGTCTAAATTAGGTCAGTTCAATTTAAATTGGGTATAGACCCTTAATTTTTGACCAAGTTTAGTCCAAAATTTTAAAATAAGTCCGAAATAATTTTGGTGGTATTTATTATTTATTTAATATTTATTTTATTATTTATTATTCATTTTTTTAAATATATATACAAATAAATAATAAAAATTGGACGGACCAATCGGTGAGTGACACATCGCAAGACAATTCGCCGCAGGGCGAAAGGGCCTGCGGCGAATTGGGCAGTGCCTCACATGCGCTCTCCCACGGCCAAAATTAATCAAGAATTCCAATTGGATTTTTAAACCTTAAAGCAATCTAAAGCAGCCCTGAACAAAAGGAACAATTCCATCCATAAGGCAACAAGGTAGTGTTGTCTTAATCAAGGTCTCCCTAGAATTCCAATGATGTAGTTGTGGTGGAACCAACAACGAAGGTTTGATCTTAACCAATATTTTTTTATATTCACAGTAGCCATAACATGCTTTCTTTTAAATGTTTTGTTGATGTGTTTTGATATTAATTTTTTCTAGTAGCATAAAATTGTTAAATCTGAATTACATGTTTTATAAACCAAAACCCTAATTCATTAAATCCTTAAACCCTCATCTAATTCTTAAAAACTCTAAAACCCTAATTTGTTCCCAAAGTATAAAAATCAATTCTCCCAAATCCTAATCAAGGAGCCTTAAAATTCTTAAACTATAATTCCTAAAACCAAGACCCCAAAATCTAAAAACCCTAATTTCAGTGGCTCAATTCCTGAATTTAGGTCCAAACCCTAATTCCAACAATTTAAAACCATAAACCCTAGTTTCTTAAACTATAATTCATAAAACCTTAGCTTGTATATTTAGTCTTTAATTGTTATTTGAATACTACTTTACATACTTAGTTTACTTCTTCATATTTTGATCCTTATTTGGATTATAATGAATGGTTTACTTTCATGATGAGTGTCTCTTATTGGTTTGCTTTATTTTTATTATATAAGAGGTATGTTTTCACCTTGTGGGCATCTCATTAATTAAGTTTCATGTAATTTAAATTATTTTCATTTTTTGGGATCAATGTAAAGGATACGTTTCCACCTTTTGGTGGGTGTCCTATTTAGTTTTAGACATTGGATGATGTAAGGACATGTTTCCATCCTTCGATGGGTGTCCATTTATTTATTTTGTTTGGACATTGCTATAATTTTTAGTAAAGTATTTATTTATTCTTATGATCGCATGTAGTATGGATAATGTCATTATATTTAAGAATTTTATAATATTAAGACCTGAAAAGGAGGTTGATTCCAATGAACTGGGCATTGTGAGGGTGTTGGGTCATTCTCACCTTCCCCACACGTGCCCAACTTTCCAAACCCAATAAGGGGTTGGTTATTTCTTAGGAATTAAGTCATCCACCCCTTTCTTTTTTCCGGCCCGTCTGGGTGGTGACTCTATTTTCTCTGGGTTTAGGCTCGTGTTCTCTAAGGCCCTGAGCCTAACAGTGGAGAAGTTGTAAGAACCATTCCATATGGGAGTGGGGGAAAAACCCCCCACTCACATTGGGCTAATACGGTTTTGGTCCATATCCAATTCAATATGAGGCAACTCATATCAAATTGGCTTTACCCAATTTGGTATGGTATGCCCTATATTGAATTGGCCAAGGCCAATTCGATATAGGCATGCCTCATATTGAATTAGCCAAGGCAAATTAGACATGAGCGCTTGATTTAGTCTTTAATTTGAGCTTGTTTTAGTTTTATTTTTGTTTAAATTCTAATTGTGTTCGGATAAACCAAAAGGTGTTTGAATTTATGAGGGTTATTAAGCCAGTATTAAACCTAATGTTGCCTATAAATATAGAATTAAGAAATAGGAAGAGGAAGCCACAGAGCTTAGCAAAAGCAAGCTATCTTGAACGATAAAAAAACATACATAATCAAAACATAGCAACCAAGGGGAGGTGGTAGCTAAAAGTAGCAATTATCTTCGGATTGCATTCAGTCAACCAATATTCCCATTTATCCAAACTTTCAATCATCCAAGACACAGGTTTGTTTCAACAAATTAAGCTTGGTGGAGCCAAAAACGTAGGTTTGATTTTCTAAACTCATTTTGATTAAACTTTCATTGGTTGTTTTCATTCTTCAATAATATTAAGCAATTGTTGTTTGAAGTTATTAATTTAATTATTAGAAATTTTATCTAGTAGGGAATAATTTTGCTTTCAATTTGGTACAAACCTTAATAGCATGATTTAATTGATGCTATTTTGATCCAAAACCCTAATCCATTAGGTTTAGCCTTAGGTTGCATATTTTGATCCCAATTTGCACCTTGAAATCTTAATATTACATGTAGGACATTAATTTTAGTATTGCATGCAAAAACCCTAGGGTAGCATTAAAAAATTAGGTTATTATAAAAACCCTAGTTTTCTTATGTAAAAAAAACCCTAATTTTTAAGACAAAACCCTAGTCTTGCATACTTTGATCCCAAATCCTAATTTATTTCTCAAAACCCAAATTTACATCAATAAACCCTAGCTTCACATGTAAAATCCAAATTTGCATGTTTAAAACCTAATTTAAGATTAAAAGCTAGATTTTATTATTTGATTTATTGTTATATGATTTATGATGAATGATGCATTTTGATTGTCTTATTGCTCATTTTGATTAATCAAATTATGTTTATTTGTTATTTAGATTTTTAAAGTTGTAAAAGGCATGTTTTCCACCGTGGGTGCCTTGTTCATTTAATTTGTTTCTTTTATCCTATTTGTATTTAGGGATTAATGTAAGGGATACATTTCCACCAAATGGTGGATATCCTATTTTGTTTACTTATAATTTGGACATTGGACATTGTGAAAGCATGTTTCCATCTTATATAGGTGAACATT
This sequence comes from Garcia nutans, assembly GCA_947685225.1. Classification (NCBI taxonomy): domain Eukaryota; kingdom Viridiplantae; phylum Streptophyta; class Magnoliopsida; order Malpighiales; family Euphorbiaceae; genus Garcia; species Garcia nutans. The sequence goes on along the minus strand of CANTUV010000003.1, from coordinate 3,015,707 downwards.
TTGTTTGATTATTTAATTTATAATATGATGGATGTCTATCTCTTTTAATTTCATGTATTATGGATAATATTATGATAAGTTAAGCATTTAATAATTTATAGACCTAAAAGGAGGCCGGTTACAATGAACCAGGTGCTGTGGAGGTGCTAGGTCACTCTCACCTTCCCCATGCATACCCAACTTTCCAATCCTTATGAATCGAGTCATCAACCCATTTTTATCTTCCTGGCCCATCCGGGCAGCTACCCCATTTCTCTAAGTTTATGCTCGTATTTTCTAAGACCTCGAGCCTAGCAGTGCCATAGTCATAAGAACCATTCCACCGGGAGTGGAGGCAAAAATATTTGCATATAGTGGCAACTCCACTAGGGATAAGAGAACTTGATTCCATTGGTCTTTATATTATTCTATGCTTTCTTATTATGATTTTAACCATAGTATCGCTTAGAATTGCATTGTGTTGATGAGTTAGGATGCCATGTGTAACCCATGTTATGTTGTGTAAGGTATACCATACTTTCACTCAATGTATGGAGATCGAGCATGGCATAATCACTCATAGTCTCATACCTTTTGGTATATACTCGCTATGGGAGCCTAAGCATTTCAACCTAAAGACTAAAGCCTATGTAGTTGGCCTAGAAATTTTCCTTAGGTCTATGTTGAATGCTTATTGTTTGACTATGATTAACATATCTTGGTTTGAGTTATGACCCATTTGGTTTGCTTTTTCCTAATATGACATAATTATGGTGTAAGCCCGAATTAATTTTATTCTTTTAAGCCTAATAAACCAAAATTATTTTCAAACTCTTTTTCAAGATGGTCTTTGGATATATAACCCTTTTTAGATGGGTCAAAATCCTTTTCCACCTCATGGCCAAAGCTTAAAGCCCAAAATTCATTTTTAAAAAAACCTTTTTGCAATGGTCTTTTAAATATTTTCAAAGATAGGCTTAAAACTATTCTTCACTTCATGATCCAAATTCAAACTTTTATGGGCTTATAACTAGTTAGATCAATTATGGTATATTAAAATCAATTATGGGCCTGATTTATACTAAGACTTATTAGTCATGGGCTTGTTTGTGTCATGAATCTTTAGTTGTTTTTCCAAATGAGAAATCTATTTATGATATACCTTTTAATTTATTTTTAATCCATAATATAGCATAAATTTTATTTTCAGTTGATCTAATGGATTAAGGCTTAATTAATGGGAATTATCATAGACTGACTTCTAAATTTGAAAATGTAACTATATTGGTTAATATGTCTGAGTGGATCTCTCAAAAATAAAATATCACATGTTGATATTTTGTTGAACATATATGAAAAGAGACTCACCATTTATGTGTGGAAGATATAATGTTGGAAGGAATGTTCTAATTCTTTTGGTTTGTTTGTTACATGTGCATACATGCATACATGCATTGCATTACATAGCATTAATCCTTTCTAGCTCACAGACTTGAAGTATAGCAGTTTAAGAGCCTATAACAACCTGACCTTCAGTTTATAATTCGATGAGTATTCAGTCAACATCGAAAGCATTGGAACTTGAGCAAGTTCAGAAGATGGTGAATGATGCCCTTAACTCCAAGATGGAAGTCAGTTTCTTTCACTATTAAAGGATAACAATGTTGAAGCATTTGCTAGTAAAAAGAAGCAAAATTATAAGGGAAAGGCTAACGTATTTGAAGTGGCCTCAGATGAAGACAAGGGAGTGATGGATGATGATGACTGGGAAGAATTTTTCAAGATCCATAAGAAAATAAGAAAGAAAAGAAAGTTGTGGAGAAAGCTAACAATGTTGATGTGGAAAAGTTGATTGGTAATTTACAAAAGAAGTTTGAAAAGAAGCTGAAGACTAAGGAGATATCAGAGGTGGACAAGCTATTTGAGTAAGATGAAGAAGTTCCTCACAAGTTCAAGATGTCTTCCTTCACTAAGTTTGATGGAACTGGGAATCCCCATCTATATGTCAAGCAATAAATCAGTGCCATAAAGTCTACTAGAGATAATAAAGCTCAAAATTTGAGGTATTTCATGCTCTCATTAGATCTTATTAAGTAAAATTGGTTCAACACCTTAGAGAAAAGTTCTTAAAAGAAATGGGAATTGTTGTACAAGACCTTCATCCAGTAGTATGGGTATAATGTTAAATTAGAAGTGACTCTGATTAATGTAGAATCAATAAAAAAAAAACAAAATGAGAACTTTGTTGATTTTGTGAAGAGATGGTGGAATAAGGTTGCACTTCATAAAAAGAGGTTGGATAACTCTAATCATATTAGAATGATAGTGAGGGGTGTCTTACCTAATCTGTGTGAACAAATGTCTCATACTCTTATCAGAGATTTCAAAGATCATCTTCAAGCTGGCTTGTAAATTGAAGAACGGGAAATAGAGAATAACTATTTCTCTGCAAGGAGGAATGAGAAAGAAAAATAGTGGATGTCAATGCAATTGGTCAAGCAAATAGAAGGCAGCTTTCAGAGTTAGGGAAACCTCTATCCTGGGTTTTCAACAAGATATAGAAGAAAGGACTATTATAGTCATTGACTCCTCGACTTTTGTCAAATCCTTTACCACCCAAATTTGGTGCCAAAGCTTTATATCAATTCCACTAAATGCAAGGGCATGAGACAAAAAAATGCTTGCAATTAAGTATGAGATCCAAAATCTAATTGACAGTGGAAAGTTGTATGAACCCAATAATCCTAACATGAAGGGCAATCCTTTGCCTAGGTTTAATAGAGTACCACCTCCAACAACTTTCATGATAAGAGGGGCATTGAATGAAAAGTTTGTATTATCATCTTTTTAAGACATGGATGGAGAGGATGCTGAAGAAGAGGAGTTGCTCAGTAAGATTAAACCAACTAAGGTTAAGAAGGAAGCAACCATTTGTGTTGTGAATGAGTTTTGGCACTCAACTGACGGTGATTGTGAATCAAAATCCAAGGAAGAAGAATGGTCCTGGTCTAAGCCTAAAGAGGATGGGGTGTTGAATATTCATCTTGGTAAGCCTTACGAGACGCCTCCACCAAAGGAAGTAGAAGCTAACAAAGGAAAATATGTTAAAACATGAGGGAAAGAAGAGAAAGATGATGGTGTCCTTAAACAGTTGAAAAGAATTCAAGCTAGTATTAGTATTTGGGACTTACTAGCTACATCCAAGAAGAATTAGAAGACTATGGCCAAAGCTATGGCAAGCAGGCAGATTTCTACTTTTGCTACACCAGATGAGCTAATTAATTTTATAGGAGTGAATAAAGCTGAGAAAGTGAAGAAAGGTGAAGACATTTAGAAAGGAAACAAGATTGATGTTAGGATAGTTTCATTCTCAGATGTTGATTTACAATAAGAAGGGAGAGATCACATCCATCCACTTTTCATTAAGGTGGAAGTTAAGGGAAAAAGAACCCCTTATGTCATGGTTAATGATGGATTTACTATAAATGTGTTCCCACTCAAGATCTTGCCAAAGCTAGCTATGTCTACAAGTGATTTGAGCCCAACTGAGGTAATAATTAGGGTTTATGACAATATTAAGAGGCATGCTGCAAAAACCTTTAAAGATGTTGTGAAGGCTGGCCCTATTGAATCCATGGTGGAGTTTGTAATCCTAGATATACCAATTACCTTTGCATTGTTGTTGGGTCGCCCCTGGTTTAGTCATCTTTGTGGAGTTCCTTCAACACTCCATCAAAAGATCAAGTTCCCAAATGGAGATGAAATAGTAGTGATCGAGGTTGAAGATAATGAAGTAGTGAATGCCCTAATAGTTGAGAGGCCTCTCAACGAGTTTCTAGTAGCTATTATTTCTGATGATGAGATAATGGACTCTAAACTCTTGACTATGAAGAAGAAGATGAATTATCTACCAGGAATTGGCCTTGGAAAAGGGAAAACAGGTGCGACAGAGCTTTTAGATTTCAAGACTCAAGTATCCAAAAAAGGGTTGGGGTATAAGAAAGCTAATGAAGGTGATCTACTCAAGGGGAATAAGAAAATGGATTTTCCTCCACTTGAAAAGAAATTTGTCAATGCTCCAGATATAGGACCGCTGCAAGGGAAGTCGATGCCAATCATGTTCATGGGAAAACTCATTCTAGGTTTTGAGATATTTGCTGAGATATTTGCTGATGTTGCTAAGCTTATGGAATAGGTAGAGAAGAAGCTTGTTTTCCAACTAACAAGGAATCTAGCCCAGAAGAGAAAAAGGAAGTTGCCTTGAAGAACTAGAAGACCCACAAAGGAGATTGCTACCCTCATTAAGGAATAGTTTGAAAGCCTTGTAGCTTACCATCATGAGAACATTGATTTTAATTTTGATTTTGATTTGTTTAATCTTTATGAGGATTATGATGTTTTCTTTTCCAAAATGAATGCAATAAAGTCTAATTTTTCTTACTTGTGTAATGTTTTTCCCAATGGTACATTCATGTAGTGATTACATGAGCATTTTTAATGTTAAATTTCTTGATACACAATCATTAAATTTGGGAATAACTGACAATCCTAAAAATATTTGTATAGCATCTGACCTTACACTTAAAGAGAGAGAGAGATATTTGAAAAATATTCAAAAAAATATAAAGAAGTCTTTGCTTAGTCTTATTAGGATATGCCTAGAATTGATCGAGATATGGCCTAGCATATAATTCCTACTTACACTCACATGAGACATGTCAAACAAAATCATAGGTGTTTAAGGCCAAATTGAATAGAGTTAATTAAAGAATAAGTCACTAAGCAGATATAAGTAAAATTTCTAGAAGTGATAGATTATCCTAATTGGTTATCTAACATTATCCCTGTGCCAAAGAATGATGGGAGAATTAGAGTTTCCATGGATTATAGAGATTTGAATGAGGATTCCCCTAAGGATGACTTTCCTATATCCCATATAGATGTCCTTATTAATAGTGTAGCCTCTAGCATGTTGCACTTATTCATAGATAGATTTTCTTGATATAATCAAGTGTTAATGGCCTAAGAGGATAAAGTAAAAATTGTCTTCATTACTACATGGGGTATATTTTATTATAGGATGATGTTGTTTGGGTTAAAGAATGCCAAAGCAACCTACCAGAGGATGGCCAGTTCCTTATTTCCTTATTTCATGATATGATGCATAAAGATGTTGAGGTTTATGTTGATGATACAAGAGAACAACATTTCCATAACTTGGAGACCTTCTATGAGAGAGCGGTAAAGTATAATCTAAGGTTAAACCCAATGAAGTGTGTTTTTGGGGTTACCTCAAGTAAGATGTTAGGGAACGTCATTAGCCCAAATGGCATTAAGATTGACCCTGACAAGGTTAAGGTAATCAGGGATATGCCAGCCTCTAAGGTGGAGAAGGAAGTTTAGGGGGATTATTGGAAGGTTACAATATATCAATAGGTTCATTGCAAAACTAACAACAATTTATGAACCTATCTTTAAATAGCTCAAAAAGAACCAATTTATCGAATGGAATGAAGACTGTTAGAAGTCCTTTGAGCTCATAAAAGAGAATTTATTTAATCCACATGTTTTGAAACCAACTAAACCTGGTAAACTATTGCTATTATATTTAGCAGTAGAAGAATAATCAACAAGGGAAATGCTAGCCCAGGCAAATGAATCAAGAGTTAAGTATGAAATTTACTATTTGATTAGAAAGCTCTTGCCTTATGAGATTAAGTACAGTGTTATTAAAAAGACCAGCATAGTTGTAGTTTGGTAGTCAAAGAAGTTGGGCATTAATTCCAATCTTATAGCGAGTAAGCAATTTTTAGGAAGGATCCAGTAAAGTATTTGAAAGAGATGCCCTCGTTGATTGGGAAGTATGATCGATGATTGATAATCCTAGAAGAATTTGAGATCAAGTATATAACCAGAAAAACCATTAAAGGTAGAGCAGCAGCAGAATTCCTAGCTCAACAATTTCTACCTGACAGTGAGGAACTAACATTAGAATTTCTGGATGAACATTTGGAGGCTATAGAAGTACAAGGATCAAAGATGTATTTTGATGGAGCAGTGAATAGAAAAGGAGTTGGGATGTATTTTGATGGAACAGTGAATAGAAAAGGAGTTGGTTTAGGATTGATATTAGAATTTCCAGAAGAGAAACTTATTCCTTTAGCTAAGAAATTAGGATTCAGGGTAACCAACAATATTGTAGAGTACGAAACATGCATCTTTAGTTTGGAAACCTTGATGATAATGAAGGTTGATAAAGTGTAGGTTTTTAATGATTCATTGCTGGTGATATCCTAAGTGAATAGAGAATAGGAGTTGAAAGAAGAAAAAATGAAGCCACACTATGTATACTTGACTATGATGAAGAAGAGCTTCAAGGATTGTTCTTGGAAAATAGAGAATACCCTCATCAGGCAATAAAGGAGGAAAGGAGAGCTATAAGGCGATGGTCTTTGCAATACATCAGTTTCCTTGGATAGTTGTATCAAAGATGGCCTGATGGGGTGCATTTAAGATGTTTAAAGAGGTCAGAAGTTGGGCAGATCATGTCAGAAATATATATGAGAAGTTATAGACCCCATATGAACTGATTAGCTTTGGTTAAGAAGATAATCTAGTAAGGTTACTATTGTTTAATCATGGAGAAAGATTGTATAGACCTTTTGCAAAGGTGCTAGCAATGTTAGATGTACAGAAACATGAATCATCTACCTCCCAAAAAATTGCATTCTATGACTTCTCCCTAGACCTGTGCAACCTGGAGATTGATATTATTGGGATCAACTATAAATGGTCACTGATACATTATAGTAGCTGTGGAATACTTTTCAAAATGGGTTGAAGCTAAATCTTTCAACAAGCTGGGGGCAAAGCAAATGGCTTGATTTATTGAGAAAAGTCTTATCCGCAGATATGGAGGAGTACAGTTTCAAGGAGTAGTTAAGGACTTATTTTCTAAGTACTGAATCTTTCATCATCGATCTTCCCCTTATAGACCAAAAACTAATGGTGCAGTCGAAGTAGGAAATAAGACAATTAAGCATATTCTTTTTGAAATGACAAAGACGTACAGGGATTGGTTAAAAATGCTTCCTTTTGCTTTATGGGCATATAGGAAAAGCATGCAAACTCTGACTGAAATGATGCCATTTTCTTTGGTTAATGGAATGGAAGTAGTGTTGTCTATTGAAATTGAGATCAAGTCGCTAAAGGTGGTTTTAGAAGCTAAATTGTCTGAGAAAGAATGGGTAGTAAGTAGATATACATAGCTGGCTTTATTGAAAGAAATAATGTTGAAGACACTGTATCATCACCAATTGTATCAAAGAAAGATAGCACGAGCCTACAATAGAAGGGTTAGAATTAGAAGGCTCAAAGCCGAGGACTTAGCATTAAAGAAGTGTAAGCCTAATGTTCTTGATCCAAGGGATAAGTTTAAACCAAGTTGGGAGGGACCATATGTTGTGAAAAAAAGTTATGAAAAGGGTGTAGTCAAGTTATCAGATATAGATGGGAACGAGTTTAGTGAACCAGTGAACGTTGATAGGCTGAAGAAGTTTTATTTTGATAAAAAATTAATAAAATAAATAAATAGCTTGCTAGGTTGAAAACCCAAAAGGGTAGCTTAGGTAAAAGTTAGAGTAGTCTGCTAGTTTTCAAAGCACAAAAGGGCAGGCTAGGCAATAATTAGGGCTAAAATGAGAGAAAATTTTCAATTAGAAAACTCGAAAGGGCCGGTTGGCGACATGACTGATCTTGTGTATGATGGCTTTATGTTTTTGGTTCTTCCCAATTTAATGAGACAGAGTTAATAATAAAATTATTCTATGTGCACTATTTTGAATATCTAACCAACAGAGTAAAGAAAATTGCAAAATAGCCAAAAGTGATGACAAATTAAAAAAAATAAAGGAAAACATCTTAATTATTCATCTTCGCAGCCTTTTATCTAAAGATCTAACAAATGCAGAACCCATGGAAGTCGATAAGTGTAACGTACAGACTAGCTCTACCTCAATTGGTCTAAGAAGGCTTTAGTCAAGCAAGGCATGTTCAAATTAGGAGTGAACTCAGAACCATGAGGCTCGACTCTATACTAGCAATCAAGTCAATGAGGATCATAGCAAGTGCCTAGGCAGAGAGCAATAAGGGGAACATACATCAGATACATCCAAATGGTGACATGGGTAATCTTGTGTAATATCCTCATGTTTGCCCTAGAAGTATTGGTTATGTTGTTGTTGTAAATTGGATTGAATGTATATGTTATGTGTTAAGAAAATAAATTGAGAAGAGAATGTATATGTATATGTGTTTTGGAAAAGAAAGAGGGTTTAGAGACAAGTTTATATGTTGTTTATATGATGATATAACTAACATATACATAAGTCAAATAGAGAGTCAATGCAAGAAGATATTTTATTTGAGATTTGTGAAATTACATATTTGGGCATGCAAGGGACAAAAGCTAAATTAAGTGATGAGGGGTGTTTTGGTAATTGTTTTGTTAAATTTTGTGGTGGAGATTTAAAGAAGAAGAAATGGTTGATTTGTATTCATTCTTCTTCTCTTCTCATGTGTGTGCCGGCCATTGAAGAAAAGAGAGAGCAAGAGAGGTGTGCTTGATGCTAGAACCAAATTGAAGAAGGAATCAAAGGATTTGGCTAGAGATTTGTGGAATTTCTTCATTTAAGGTAAGTATTCTCTTGTTGCTTTGGTTATTTTTGAAGTTATGTTTGATGTGAGGTTTGATTGGTTGGAATCTTGATTTGGTGTGTTTGAGATGTGTTTACAAGTGTTTAAATTGATTGCAAGTTAAAAGATTTAATTGGTGTGGGTTTGGTTTTGAATATGGTAAGTTATGTAGAGGTTGATAGTGAAAGATTATGAAGGATGTTGGAATTAGGGTTTTGAGATGGCTTGTCTTTAAATGTGATGTTAATGTGTTGTTTAAGTGATTATTGTGATGATTATGTAAGATATGTGTGTATGTCATTGATTGCATCCATTTGAATGAGTTTGTGTTGTGCATAAGGTGTTAGAATGCATTTAGAAGAGTGTTGGCTTTGGTTAGGGTTTGTTCATGAGTGACACGGCCAAAAGCAAAGAGAGACATGGCCAAGTCATGGAAATTTTGGCCGTGTTGGGTTGATTTTTAAGAGACACGGCCGTGTCTCATGCCAGTGTCTGCCACTGCCAATTTGTTTTGGGAGACACAGCCACAAGCTTGGCTGTGTCCCTTGGGTGTGTTGGTTACTGTGTTTGGTTTTTGTTCTTCATACATGGTTGAGTTTGATCTTACAATTGATAATGCATATGATACTACATGAACTAGGGTTTGTACTATGCAATGTGAATCTTGTAAATGATAATGTGTGATATGGATAATGTATTTTGAAATGCTATATCAATGATGCTATATGCAAAATATGAATTGAGATGTGAAATGTGATGTAAAGCCATTGTGATTGGCTATGAAGATGCAATTGAAAGAAATAAGGCATGTTTGCCTAAATGTTGATGAGAATTGAGAATGGAAATGATAACTAAATAATAAATGAATTGTGTGGCTAATGTGTTATTCCATTTTCAGAGTTTGTTGTTGGTGGCATGCCTAATAAGTGTAACAATCTCTTGAAGTTAGGTTGGATTGAATCCTTGAAGCCTAATTTAGATGTTACCACCCTTGAAGCTAGGTTGGGTTGGTTCTTGAAGCCAAGTTGGGTTGAAGCTTAGCATGCTTTGCTCCCCTTGAAGCTTGGTTGAACCTAATCCTTGAAGCCTAGTTGGGTATATGATATTGATAAATGTGAGAACAAAACCAAAACATTAACTCTGAAAATTGAATGGCATATTAGTGTGTTTTGGGCCCATGCTTGTCTTTGTTTAATATGATTCATGAATGGTAAAATGATTAACTAATGAGATATATAAAAGGATGTTGACATGTGATATGTACATATATTGTGGTTTATGGAATATAAAAGTATATTGCTAGCTTTACATCTATGATGTTGTTCTTATTAATAAATTGTGTGGCATTGCATTGCACTAATGCATAACATTAGCATGATCTGTCTTACTAAGCCGTTGGCTTAGCGCGATAGTGTTTGATCGCGCAGGTAATAGAGTTGAACCCGAGAGCTCTTCGAGACCGAGTGAGAGTAGACGTTGAAGAGTTGATTTTGGGAACTTAAAGATCAGAGAAGATTTGCCAATCATGTATAACTCTTCTATATTTTGTAAAGTTTTGTTTATAAAGTAAATATATGTATAATTGTAAATATGTATTCAAGTGTTTTCATATAGGTAAATATTTTTTAGATTCCGCTGCGTATTAACTAAATGTATTTATATATCTACTTTGTTTTATATTACAAATTGATTACTTATTATCTATAATGTATATTGAGAAAGATGATGGTATTATATAAAATGTTTTTTTTTTGAATGTTAATAAAATCCGTAGCATCCCTATGTTCAGTGCACGTATACTACATTGTGGTGTTTGTAGTGTGTGTGTATTGGATGTGGGGGTGTTACATCTTGCACCAAGGTACCAACAAATGGATGTTGATTACAACTCTTGAATGGATCCAATCAACCTACTCAGCATACAAAAAAGCTGGATGAAGTAGTTTCTACACAAGAATGGTGTTGAGGCAAATATCTAGTGTATTCCATAGATGGGGTATCAAGCAAGCAGAAACCCTCCTGTAGGCAAATTTGTAAAGAAGCATAATTTGTATTTTAAAAAAAGCCCGCTAGGTTGAAAACTCGTAAGGACAGCTTGGCCAAAAATTAGGGTCGTCTGCTAGTTTCAAAAACTAGCAAGGGCAGTCTAGACAAAAATTATGACCAAAATAAAAATTAAAAAAGCCTACTAGGTTGGAAACCTATAAGGGCGGGTCTAGGCAAAAATTAGGACAGTCCGCTACAAGGGCGGGCTAAGCAAATTTAGGGCCAAAATAAAAAAATTAAAAAAAAACAATAAAAAGGAAAGAGCCTGCTAGGTTGAAAATCCGTGAAGGTGGCGTAGGTAAAAATTAGGGTTGAATCTTAGATCCAAAAATCCACAAGGGCGGACAATAAAAAATTAGAGCAATAAAAATGTTAACCTAAATTGAAAATCCAAAAGGGCAATTTAGGTAATTATATGAAGTAGGAAGGGACTTCCAGCCAACCTTCTTAAAGAACAAGTTTTGAATTTATCCAACCCAACCAGTATTTCAACTAAAACCAAGGGTACAGGTGAAAATCATCCCTCCATTTGGTCCATAATATCTAATACTAGTGGATCAATGTCACCATCAAAAGAAACAAATAGAAATTTACTAAACAAGCATAGATAGAACATATGCCCCCATACTTTGGAGGGAGCTAAATGGGATACACAAAAATCCATTAAAGGGCTAAGCAAGATTTTCTCACCTCTGGTCAATTGAAGAACTCCAGGTTTTGAAAGATGAAATAGTGTAGACCCTTAATTTTTGACCCAGTCCGGTCTAATATATTTTAATAACTCCAAAATAATTTTTGTGTGGTCCAATATATTTTAATTAGTCCAAAATAAATTTTGTTATCTTAATTAAATAATATTTAATTTAGTATCTAATTTTTATTAATAAAAAATATAATAATAATAATAATAAATAAATCGACTATGGAAAAATCAGCGACGAAAAAAATCATCGCCGAAGAGTGAAATTTTTCCGCAGTAGTTTTTTTGCCAGTGCAATTTTTTCGCAGCAGTTTTTTTCTCCAGTGAAATTTTTGCGACGCAAATTTTTTCGAAACCAAATACAATTAGGTTTCGGTTTTCTTTTCTTAATCAATGTTAGATTCCGTGAATAACTAAAACTAATCATAAAAATCTTCTATAAATAAGGACTAAAACAACACAAAAGGGAGGGGGGTTTTGGAGGAAATTTGAGACCGAAATTGAGGAAAACTTTGAAAGATTTGAAGAATTCCTTCTGGCAGTGAAATTGATCAAACTTATTGAGAATGCAAACAAGCAATTCAATCCATCAAAGGCAGCAAAGCTTGTCTTTGTTCTTGTTCATCCAAGAAGAAATTTTTTGTGGAACCAACAAATAGAGGTATGAATGTCTAATTTCTTCACAGTAGCTTAAATAATTCAATTGTCTCTTTTGATGAAAAAAAACCCTAGAACTTTAATTTACCTTTTCTAAAGCTTAAAAACCTTAATTCGTTTATTTGTTTTCCAAAAATCTTAAAATCGTTATTTTGTTTCTTCAAATTTTACCAAAACCCTAATTTGAATATGTTTCTTTTCAAAGCCCTAAATTGAATATGTTTCTTTCGAAAAACCCTAAAATATATCTTTTCTGTTTCTATAAACCTTAAATCGTTTTGTTTATTTTCATAAAGTTTCATAAAATTATCAATTGATTTTCAAATTCTAAATCTAATGTATTCTCCGAAACCATAATTCTAAAATTCTAAAACCCTAATTCAACTCCAAAACCCAAAACAGTAAACCCTAACTCCCTTAAAACCTTAAACCCTAATTTTTCTAAACCCTAATCTTTAAAACCTTAAAACCATATAAATCTAAATGTTATAATTCTATATAGTAAGTAACCGTAAATCATAAATCCAATGTTTTAAAGTGTTCAAACTCTAATTTCATGATTTCACTTCTCAAAAACTAATTTGGTTAATCAAAGAATTTTATCAACCCCTGAAATCATAAAACTTCAATCCATTTCAATTCATTTAAAATTTATAGTGGCTTGAACCCATAAATTCCAAAACCCTAAACACATGAAATAAAGAATCTTAAATAGAAATAGTAGCCCTAATTTGAATATTTATTTGCTTTATTCAATTTTGTATTTGATTATGCTTTAATTTATTCTCAATGCTTTGTTGATTTATTTAAGTTCAATGCTTGGTTTATTTAGTTCATCAAGGATGGATGTTTATTTTATATTTTGATTGATATCTTTGATGAATGATTTATTTATGATGAATGGTTATTTACTTTTATCGATTTATTTAGATTTCCAAATGTTGTAAGAGGTATGTTTCCACTTGGTGGGTACCTCACTAGTTAAATATCATGTAATTTAAATTTCTTTTCTATTTTAGAACCAATGTAAAGGACATGTTTCTACCTTTCGGTGAGTGTCCTATCTAGGCATGGATTATGTAAGGGCATGTTTCCATCCTCGGATGGGTGTCCATTTATTTGTTTTACTTGGACATTATTTTGATTTTTAATATAATGATGCTTTATTTCAATTGTTGTGTGTAATATAGATAATATTGTTATATTTAAGAATTTTATAATATTAAGACCTGTAAAGGAGGCTAGTTCCAATGAACCGGGCGTTGTGGGGGTGCTGGGCCATTTCTCACCTTCCCCACACGTACCTAACTTTTCGAACCCATTAGGGGGTTAGGGATTCCTTAGGAATTGAGTCATCCACCACTTTCTTTTTCTCAGCCCGTTCGAAGGTGACTCCATTTTCTCCGAACTTAGGTCCGTGTTCTCTAAGGCCCCGAGCCTAAACAGTGTCGAAGTCACAAGAACCATTCCATCGGGAGTGAAGGCGAAAATCCCCGCTCACAGTGGCGACTTCACTGGGATAAGAGAAGTTGATTCCGTTGGTCTTTTTATTATTCTATTCTTTCTTATAATGATATTATCCTTTGCATCATATTAGATTGCATCATGTGCGTGAGTTAGGACGCCCGTGTTATGTTATGTAAGGGATACCATACTTTCACTCAAGGTATGGAGATCGAGCATGGCATAACCACCCATACTTACAAACCCCAATAACCTACCATGAGCTGTTGTGATACTTTTGACAAGTCTTATGATCACTAAGGTGAAGAGGCAAGAAGATCAAAGAAAGCAATGATTAGTCAAGATCATGAGGATAGTTGAAGTTCTCAAGACCATGAAGATAGTTGAAGTTTTCAAGACCACAAGGGTAGTTTAAGTTCCCTTAATATCTCCAATATATCAAGACAACATCAACATCAGAGTAAAAAATGATCTATCCCTGTTAAAGAAGATTTATGCTACTCCACTCATCCATTATTGGAAGGCCAAGTTAGTACAAACAAGACAACTCTTTTAGAGCTAAAACAAAAAAAAATCAAAACAAAACAAGAGAAAAAAAGAAGAAAAAGAAGAGAAAAAAGAAGAGAAAAAAGAAGAAGAAAGAAAAAGAGAAAGAAAAGAAAAGAAAAATAATAAAACCTAAAAAGGCGGTTCGGAAAGCCAACTGAGTTCTCTTTTAGCTAAAGCAGCAAAAGGCTTCCATTTGGTTCATAAAGACATTTTTACTTAAATTGGTCCAACCCAATCAAAGATTAAATCAAAATTGGAGAAAAAGGAGGAAGACCATCCAATTCTTGAAAGTTCTATACTTGATAGTCCTACAAGGAAGAAGGACAAAATGATAAAATACTCAAATAAAAAGAAAGAAAAGGGAGAAGAAGAAAAGAAACAAATTTGGGTACCAAACATTTTGCAAAGGCAAAGACTATCCCAATCAAGATTCAAGTTAATACCAAAAAGAAAGAAGAATGTTCAAAGCTCTGTCTTTTCATGCTCCCAAAAGTTTCAACAAGGAATTTGTAGTGTGAGGGTTTGTTCATTGTGTCACACCAGCTCCAATCTCAAAATGGCCTTCATTTAAACCTGTGTCCCTTATAGACCCCATTTCAAGCCTATCAAAGACATGTTGATCTCTCTTAGTAGGTAGAGTCTATTAGTTGAGATAGTTTGGATAAGCATGCATATGAGATAGACAATATTTAAACTCAAATGAGACCTTTGGCCAAGTAATGTGTATGTGCCTATCTGAAGTGCAACAGTTCTTGCTTAAATAGAAATAATTCTCTAGTTTAGTACGGTAACTAGGGTTGTCATGTTATAGATATGTTAATTTGGAAAATCAAGTTCTGAGGTGCATTGACATTAATTTGGCAAAGCCAACATTTGATTTCAAAATCAAAATTCAAAAAAAAAAAAAACAAAAAAATATTTTGTCATACAAAGGCTTCAGGTTAAGGGGAGTATGTTGAACTGTCGAATCTCCAAAGGACACATTGGGCAAAGGAAATGATTATTGGCAAAGTTATGAAGAAACTACCAACCGACATGCTGAAATGGATGCATCCCTGACTCTGCTACTTAGGGTCTCCATTATTCATTTTTTCAACATCTTGAAGGTGAAAGCCATAAATGCAAAGCTTTCTATCATTCCAATGCAAGACTTGAACAAGCGTCGAAAAGGAGTCAATGAGAATATTTTTGCTGATCACCTCAGTCTGTGTAATATCCTCAAGTATGCCTTAGAAATTTTGATTATGTTGTTGGTTTAAAATGTGATTGAATGTATATGTTATGTGATAAGAAAAGAAATTGGAAGAGAATGCTTATGCATATGTGTTTTGGGAAAGAAAAGAGGGTTTAGAGAGAAGTGTATATGTTGTTTATATGATAATATATATAACATATAAGTTGGTCAAGGGAGAGTCAATGGAAGAAGATATTTTCATTTGTGTTAGGTGAAATTACTTATATGGGCACATAAGAGACAAGAGTTAAGTTAAATGGATGAAGGGCATTTAAGTAATTGTCTTGTTAAATTGTGTGGTGGAGATTTAAAGAAGAAGACATGGTTGAATTGTATTGATTTTTCTTTTCTCCTCATGTGTGTGCCGGCCATTAAAGAAAAGAGAGAGGAAGAGAGGTGTTCTTGATGCTAGAACCAAATTGAAGAAGGAATCAAGGGATTTGGTTAGAGATTTGTGGAATTTCTTCATTTAAGGTAAGTACACTCTTGTTTTCCTTTGTTAATTTTGAAGTTGTGTCTAAGATGAATTATAATTTGTTGATGTGATGATTTGGTGTGTTTGATATGTGTTTATAAGTGTTAAAATTGATGGTAAGTTAAAAGATTGAATTGGTGTTGATTTGGTTGTGAAAATGGTAAGCTTAAGGGGATGTTGGTAGTAGAAGATCAATTGGGAAGTTGGTTTTAGTGTTTGGAATTAGTGAATGATTTAATGTATGGTTAATGTGAATATTGTGTTATACATGCAAAATAAGTGTTAGTGACTTTGATTACATCCATTTGAATGAGTTTGTGTTGTGCATTTAGAAGAGTGTTGGCTTTGGTTAGGGTTTGTTCATGAGTGACACGGCCAAAACCAAAGGAGAGTGGCCGTGGACGGTCGCTATTCTGCTTGTGCGGTCGCGACTTAGGTCGGGCTTCTGACCGCGAAACCTACTGTGATAATGTTCCATCTTTTGATTGTGCATAGCGGTCGTACCCTGGTTTGGAGCGACCGCGAAAAATGTTATATTCTACTTTATTTGAAGCAACCTAATCCTACAATAAGATTATCAAACACATGTTAAATATATCATCCATTTGAGTTGTCAAGGATCAAAATAGAGATAATTCTTAATGGATGTGTAATGTGTTGGATTATGTATACTTGAGTGATGAAGTGTTATAATGTGATTAGTATTATGACTTGTATAGTGTGGAAGAGATGAGGATCATTCACAAAGGTATGTGCAATGCAATTTATTATTATAATTACTTTTATGATGAATTACCTTAGTGTAAATTGAGACATAAAGAGATGTGAAACTAATGTTTTGAGTTATAATGAGGTGAATGATATGATTGAATAATGAAACATTTGTTTAGTTAATGTAATTGATGTTGTATATTAATATGATAATTCAAATATGATATGAAGCCATTGTGATTGGCTATGATAATTCAAATGTGATATGAAGCCATTGTGATTGGCTATGATGATTCAAATGTGATATGAAGCCATTGTGATTGGCTATGATGATTCAATTGAAATAGAAATTGATAATGAAATAATTAATGAGTTATGTGTCTAATATGTTATTCATTTTCAGAGTTTTGTTGTTGGTGGCATGCCTAATAATTGGTAACAATCTCTTGAAGTTAGGTTGGACTTGATCCTTGAAGCCAAGTTGGGTTGAAGTTTAACATGTTTTACTCCCCTTGAAGCTTGGTTGGATCTAATCCTTGAAGCCTAATTGAGATGTTACAACCCTTGAAGCTAGGTTGGGTTTGGTTCTTGAAGCCAAGTTGGGTTGATACTTAGCATGCTTTGTTCCCCTTGAAGCTTGGTTAAGCCTAATCCTTGAAGCCTAGTTAGGTCAATGATAATGATAAATGTGATAATTGAACCAAAACATTAACTCTGAAAGTTGAATGGCATATTAGTGTTTTTGGGCCCATGTCTGTCTTTGTTTTCAATGTGTTATACAAAGGTTGAACTAAATGAGTAATGAGATCTATGATTGCCTTTGTTGGAAATGTGATTCATAATTGGTGAATTGTGAATAAAATAATAACCTGAAATGTTATGAATTATGATATGTAATGTGTGTATTGATATATTGATTGTGAGTATTAGTGATGGATCTGTGATTGGTGATAATAATATGTATATATGTAGATAACATATGAAATTAGATGAGACATATTAGGGGTGCAATTAAGAAGGAAAAATAAAAACATGATAAGAAATTAATAGTACTTGGAATTAATATATCTTGTTATGTTGGAATTTCTATAATGTATGTTTATACTTTATATTTGTACTACTAAGCTTTCGGGCTTAGCGCGGATGTATAATCGCGCAGGTGACTAGTTGGAAGGTATGAAGTCTTTCGGTAAGCCACGAGAAGAGTATGAGTTTGTCGAGACCAACTAGAGGGTAATGCATACATGTTTAACTTTAATTATGATGTATTTCTGACAAGAGAATATTTATATGTATAAATGAAGTTTTGAACTAGAAAAAGATTTTGTAAATGTTATTTAACTAACGTATTGTGGTTTGAACTCTGTTACAGGTTTTTAAAAAGGCGACAACAAGTGACATCCTTATACTTTATATACTTACTGTATGTATACTAGGTATATGTATAGTACTTATATAGGGTATCGGGGTGTTACAATTATTTTGGTATCAGAGCTTAGGATCGAGATTCTCGGCCTAAGTGAAATTAAAAAGAGAAGGTTTTGAAAAACTAAAAGGGAATTAAAAAGAAGAGTTTTGAAATGAAATTTGTAATACATGCATATGCATTAACACCTAGGTTGGTCTCGGATGTGGCATTATATGATGTGGGATAAATTTGAATTATATGAGAGGGATGATAATGTCTGAATGAGGTTTTTACTTGAAAGTAAAAACTAGAGAAAGAAATGATATGAAAACTAAAATAAAATAAAAATATTGGTTAATGTAAGGAAATATAATAGTGTTGTTTGCATTGTTGTTTTAATGCAAACATTGTGAATTTACTGTGATATGTGATAATGTGATGTAATATGTTAGTGATTAAAGATTGAGTTGATCACTTGAAAATGTAATGTACGCATAGTATTGCATGTTTGTAACCTATATAATTACTTGTCTATTAATGTTGAGAATGACTAAGCTTGCATTGATAAACTTGTACAAAGCTAGGTCATGTGATAAGATTGATAATGAGAATTGAATTGAGCAACGTTGGTTTAAGAAACTGAGAGTTGTGAAAACTAGACTTGGAAAGTGTATAGAGGTTATTAGGCTCAATGTGTATATAATTGGATATAATGTACATATGTATATATATGTGAGTGATATATATATATATATGTCAAATGATAAACAAATGAATATGTAAAGTTAAGGTTTTGTTAAAAAGGAAAAAAAATGATATTGGTTAAGTAAGAATATAAATTGGTATTGTTATTTTAATGCAAACATGGTGAATTCAATGTTAGAAATGTGAGATGTTTGGATATTGTAAAATCTCAATGTAATGGTGATAATATGTGATATTTGAATTGTTGAAGTGAGCTTGATAATTGTTAAAATTATATGTTTGGATATTGCTTTGTGATATATATGTATATAAGATGTTTTTAAGGTTGATCTTAAGAAAAGATGAGTTTGGCAAATTGAAGTTTAAGTGAAGTAGTAAGTTGAGAAGTTGAAGTTTTAGTAGCATTTGATAAAGATTATATGGATATTGATGGTTTAATGTGTATGCAATACATGAGCTAGATGAAATGACTAATATTGCACATGAAAGTATTATGAATTGAGTAATGTAATTGATAGTATGAGAATTTGTTTTGAAGTAAAAAGGGAAGTGGATAAGCAAATGAAGATGAGCTATTTTAAGTCACTATATATTGGAAAGGGTAAAAATGGATGTGGAAATATATTAAATGCTTTTAAAGATGAAAGTGAAAGAGATGTTACATTGGGAATGTGGTTAAGATGGATGTAAAGTGCTATTATAGTCAATATATATATATATGTGTTATGTGAATAAATACTTTGCATCATATTGGAAGATATGGTACTGGATGATTCTCGCTGACTCTCTTAAGGGGGAGGTCAGGTGTTCGATCCAGGGAGGCGACTTGCACTCATGTGTTTTGGGTGTAAGTCAGATAAGCGAATTCTGTTGGATGGCCGTGAGGGCAGTTTAGTACTGTAGCAGCCCAGCCCAGAGGCCCTGAGGGTTTCTCCGGATAGGAATGGCTCAGCAGGTGGACTGGGACGGTTGTTACAGTTATAAAGGAAAATTTGTATTGAATGTATGATAAATAAGAGCATCTAATTAAGTGTATACATGTATATGATTTGTGAATTGAGTTTTCACTGTGAATGAAATTATATATATAAACAAATGGGTGAATCACATTATGAGGGTGACCTATGGAAATGTATGTGGTATTATTATGGAATTAGTGATATGAAAATGATTTTTGTATATATTAGTAGACCTAAGAGAGATTAGGTCTTGAATTGTATAAAGTTAAATGGATTATGTGATGGAAGTGAGCCTGGAATGGACTTGAATAATAGTGAACAGTGGAAATTGTCATAGTGAGCATTGAACTTGATGATTATGTGATATTTAGAGTTTCAAAGTATTCATTTATGAAAAGTTCTATGTAAATATATTATAAGAGATTGTAAATGGACTAGAAATGAAGTGACGAATAGAAATTGTATGGGAACTGAATATGATTGAATATGTATATAGTAATATTGTTGAAACCTGAATTAAGTTGATAAGGATCACATAATCGAGTGTAAATTGGTTTGAAACAGAGTTGGAATGTGTTAACTTCTGATATAGTAAAAATGTGAATAAGGAATATGTTATTCTTGAGAAACACCTTAGCTTTGTGTTGGTACAGACTAAGAATAAAATTATACAAGAACAGTATTGATTTGAAAGTTTCAGGCTTGAATATTAATCTCTTTAAGCCATGTGTTTTGTTCAGTATATTTGATCGGTTAATTCGTTATGCATGGATTTGGGTCTTGGATAAAATGATTGTAATACAAGTTTGGTGAGATTGAAAATCATGTTGGAAAAGTATAGTTAAAAGTTATGATGGATAAAGTTGTACCTTCTCATTTTATGTTAAGAATTTGGTTATAATTATGAAGGTAAAAAGAGAAAAAGGAAATTATGGAAATGTGTTAAGTTATGGGTAATATGACTGAAAGTTATACTGAATATGTATATGATATGTACTGAATAAATGAGTGGACTTGAGATCTAAGTGAAAGAACTATTGGTAGTGAGTATGGTATAAAATTATTATTGAGATCTAATATGTATAGTTGTGCTAAGAGTATAAAATATATGTGATAATGTATATAATGGGTACTATGTTGATACATGAATGAGTTATGATATATCAATTATAATCGATGAATTAAAGAAAAAGGTTGATTATCTGTAAAGTAAGTTTAAAGAGGTTGTATCAATATTAATGTTAAATGAAAACATGGTAAAGAAGGACTTAAGTGTAAGTAAAATGGAAATATTGTTATTAATCAAGATTTGATAAGTGGCTATTTTCAAAAGTGATTGTAATGATAGGATAAGCAATAGTAAGATATAATTATCAATTAAGGAGTGATAAATGTCTTTTCTGAAAGTGATGGTAAGGAGGGGATAAGTAATATGGAGATTTATGGTCTTTGACAGAGTGAGATGTCTGTAACTGAGTTTTTTTTTTTTTTTACAAAATTGTTGGAAAATTCTTTAGGATGAATATATATTAATTTGAGACCGATTGTGAGTTGTGTTTGTAATCCTGATCGTTCTTATAATGCTGTTAACAAGATTAGGGATTATCAATCTTCTGAGTATGTTCAGCATTTTTATTTTTATTTTTAGAAGATTGAATGAAAGTTATAAACAGTTAGGTCTCAGATTCTTGTAGTGGAGCTCTTGCCTTAATTGCTCAACATAAACGTTAATTTTTGCATCCTGAGAATCTTTTCCTGGTGATATAAGTTCTGTTGTTCAATCTTTGTTTATTGTGAGTGTTGCTTATGCTGGGAATTTTCAGTCTGGTGGATATAGGCAGAATATCAATGCTTTTAAATAGCCTGTTTGTATACATTGTAATCTTCTTGGATATAATGTTCAACAATGTTATAAGATTTTAGGTTATCCATCGTGATTGAAATCAAGGGCTAAGCAGAGGACTTATGTCTCGAAGGTTAATCAAGTTTCTTTTCTTGAAGATTAAGATGATGTTTTGTTAAGAATAAATTGTTATTGTACTGGATAATTTCGAGGACGAAATTTCTTTTTAGAGGGGGAGAATTGTAATATCCTCAAGTATGCCTGAGAAATTTTGATTATGTTGTTGGTTTAAAATGTGATTGAATGTATATGTTATGTGATAAGAAAAGAAATTGGAAGAGAATGCTTATGCATATGTGTTTTGGGAAAGAAAAGAGGGTTTAGAGAGAAGTGTATATGTTGTTTATATGATAATATATATAACATATAAGTTGGTCAAGGGAGAGTCAATGGAAGAAGATATTTTCATTTGTGTTAGGTGAAATTACTTATATGGGCACATAAGAGACAAGAGTTAAGTTAAATGGATGAAGGGCATTTAAGTAATTGTCTTGTTAAATTGTGTGGTAGAGATTTAAAGAAGAAGACATGGTTGAATTGTATTGATTTTTCTTTTCTCCTCATGTGTGTGCCGGCCATTAAAGAAAAGAGAGAGGAAGAGAGGTGTTCTTGATGCTAGAACCAAATTGAAGAAGGAATCAAGGGATTTGGTTAGAGATTTGTGGAATTTCTTCATTTAAGGTAAGTACACTCTTGTTTTCCTTTGTTAATTTTGAAGTTGTGTCTAAGATGAATTATAATTTGTTGATGTGATGATTTGGTGTGTTTGATATGTGTTTATAAGTGTTAAAATTGATGGTAAGTTAAAAGATTGAATTGGTGTTGATTTGGTTGTGAAAATGGTAAGCTTAAGGGGATGTTGGTAGTAGAAGATCAATTGGGAAGTTGGTTTTAGTGTTTGGAATTAGTGAATGATTTAATGTATGGTTAATGTGAATATTGTGTTATACATGCAAAATAAGTGTTAGTGACTTTGATTACATCCATTTGAATGAGTTTGTGTTGTGCATTTAGAAGAGTGTTGGCTTTGGTTAGGGTTTGTTCATGAGTGACACGGCCAAAACCAAAGGAGAGTGGCCGTGGACGGTCGCTATTCTGCTTGTGCGGTCGCGACTTAGGTCGGGCTTCTGACCGCGAAACCTACTGTGATAATGTTCCATCTTTTGATTGTGCATAGCGGTCGTACCCTGGTTTGGAGCGACCGCGAAAAATGTTATATTCTACTTTATTTGAAGCAACCTAATCCTACAATAAGATTATCAAACACATGTTAAATATATCATCCATTTGAGTTGTCAAGGATCAAAATAGAGATAATTCTTAATGGATGTGTAATGTGTTGGATTATGTATACTTGAGTGATGAAGTGTTATAATGTGATTAGTATTATGACTTGTATAGTGTGGAAGAGATGAGGATCATTCACAAAGGTATGTGCAATGCAATTTATTATTATAATTACTTTTATGATGAATTACCTTAGTGTAAATTGAGACATAAAGAGATGTGAAACTAATGTTTTGAGTTATAATGAGGTGAATGATATGATTGAATAATGAAACATTTGTTTAGTTAATGTAATTGATGTTGTATATTAATATGATAATTCAAATATGATATGAAGCCATTGTGATTGGCTATGATAATTCAAATGTGATATGAAGCCATTGTGATTGGCTATGATGATTCAAATGTGATATGAAGCCATTGTGATTGGCTATGATGATTCAATTGAAATAGAAATTGATAATGAAATAATTAATGAGTTATGTGTCTAATATGTTATTCATTTTCAGAGTTTTGTTGTTGGTGGCATGCCTAATAATTGGTAACAATCTCTTGAAGTTAGGTTGGACTTGATCCTTGAAGCCAAGTTGGGTTGAAGTTTAACATGTTTTACTCCCCTTGAAGCTTGGTTGGATCTAATCCTTGAAGCCTAATTGAGATGTTACAACCCTTGAAGCTAGGTTGGGTTTGGTTCTTGAAGCCAAGTTGGGTTGATACTTAGCATGTTTTGTTCCCCTTGAAGCTTGGTTGAGCCTAATCCTTGAAGCCTAGTTAGGTCAATGATAATGATAAATGTGATAATTGAACCAAAACATTAACTCTGAAAGTTGAATGGCATATTAGTGTTTTTGGGCCCGTGTCTGTCTTTGTTTTCAATGTGTTATACAAAGGTTGAACTAAATGAGTAATGAGATCTATGATTGCCTTTGTTGGAAATGTGATTCATAATTGGTGAATTGTGAATAAAATAATAACCTGAAATGTTATGAATTATGATATGTAATGTGTGTATTGATATATTGATTGTGAGTATTAGTGATGGATCTGTGATTGGTGATAATAATATGTATATATGTAGATAACATATGAAATTAGATGAGACATATTAGGGGTGCAATTAAGAAGGAAAAATAAAAACATGATAAGAAATTAATAGTACTTGGAATTAATATATCTTGTTATGTTGGAATTTCTATAATGTATGTTTATACTTTATATTTGTACTACTAAGCTTTCGGGCTTAGCACGGATGTATAATCGCGCAGGTGACTAGTTGGAAGGTATGAAGTCTTTCGGTAAGCCACGAGAAGAGTATGAGTTTGTCTAGACCAACTAGAGGGTAATGCATACATGTTTAACTTTAATTATGATGTATTTCTGACAAGAGAATATTTATATGTATAAATGAAGTTTTGAACTAGAAAAAGATTTTGTAAATGTTATTTAACTAACGTATCGTGGTTTGAACTCTGTTACAGGTTTTTAAAAAGGCGACAACAAGTGACATCCTTATACTTTATATACTTACTGTATGTATACTAGGTATATGTATAGTACTTATATAGGGTATCGGTGTGTTACAGTCTGTGAGTCAACGAAACCGCTGTGAGTATTATCATGCATATCATGCATACATGAGCATATCACGTCACACTTTCTTGTCATGTATTATCTATTCTTTATCAAAGTGAATAGCAAACACTCTGTGAAGTAAAGAATCAAAAGAAGATGTCAAATTAGGGGGGCATGGAAAGCCCATTGCTTGAGAAAGTTCCAGTAATTTTGCAAAAAGAAGAAATGCGTGCTTGTGTGAAGAACTGGATAACAAAACATCAATCAAAGCTTGCATGGAAAAAATCTTTGGTTTGAGCCTACAAAGGGGGCAAAGTTTCTCCTTTTCAATTTTTTAAGTTTATATACCAAACATTTTCAAACTTACTTGCAAAAATTTTGCCACGCAGGGGGCAGGAGAAGATATGAGAGCCAACTAAAAATAGCTGAATTTTTGCAAAAAGGAAGAACAAAAGAATGGAACATTAAAACTATCAAAAGAATGAAGATGCAAAAGACAAAAGATTAGTTTAGCTAAAAGAGCTAAAGCCAGGGTAAAGATCCGACCTCCAATGGATAAAGATCCATGTTCCAAGGGTGAAGACCCGATCTCAAAGGATGAAGATCCGTTTTCAAAGGTGAAGACTTAATCCAAAGGATGAAAGTCCATTTTCAAGGGTGAAGACCCGATCTCCAATGGATAAAGATCCGTGTTTCAAGGGTGAAGACCCAATCTCTAATGGATAAAGATCCAATTTCAGAGGGTAAAGACCCGAAGTCCAAAAGATGAAGATCCGTTTTTAATGGGTGAAGACCCGATGCCAAGGATGAAGATCCATTTTCAAGGGTGAAGACCCGATCTCAAAGGATGAAGATCCATCTTCAAGGGTGAAGACCCGATTTCAAAGGATGAAGATCCATTTTCAAGGGTGAAGACCCGATCTCAAAGGATGAAGATCCATTTTCAAGGGTGAAAACCCGATCTCAAAGAATGAAGATCCATCTTCAAAGGTGAAGACCCGATTTCAAAGGATGAAGATCCATTTTCAAGGGTGAAGACCCGATCTCAAAGGATGAAGATCCATTTTCAAGGGTGAAAACCCGATCTCAAAGAATGAAGATCCATTTTGAGGGTGAAGAACCACGATGCATAGACCAGCCGGAGCAGTCAGACTTCTCAAATGATAAAAGGTTAGTCAAACTCAATCTCGGGTCCAAGTACCCAAATCAAATTCAAGCTCAGGTCCAAGTACCTAATCTAGGGTCCAAGTACCTAATCCCAGGTCCAAGTACCCAAATTAAATTAATCTCGGGTCTAAGTGCCCAATCTCAGGTCCAAGTACCCAATCTCGGGTCCAAGTACCCAATCCCGAGTCTAAGTACCCATTCTTGGGTCCAAGTACCCAATCTCGGGTCCAAGTACCCAATCTCGGGTCCATGTACCCAAATTCAATCCAATCTTGGGTCCAAGCACCCAATCTCGGGTCCAAGTAGCCAATCTCGGGTCCAAGTACCCAAATCAAATCAATCTCGGGTCCAAGTACCCAAATTCAATCCAATCTTGGGTCCAAGTACCCAATCTCGGGTCCAAGTACCCAATCTTGTGTCCAAGTACCCAATCTCTGGTCCAAGTACCCAAACCTGGGTCCAAGTACCTAAATTCAATCCAATCTCGGGTCCAAGTACCGAAATCAAATTCAATCTCAGGTCCAAGTACCCAATCTCGGGTTCAAGTACCCAAATCAAGTTCAGTCTCAGGTCCAATATATTTTAATTAGTCCAAAATAATTTTTGTTATCTTAATTAAATAATATTTGCTTTAGTATCTAATTTTTATTATAAAAAATAAACAAATAATAATAATAATAAACAAAATATAAAAATAAAAATAAAAATCGGCGACGGAAAAAATCATCGCCGAAGAGTTGCGGCAAAATGGCCCATAGGCCAATTTTCGCCCGCAGCTAGCTGCGGCAATTTTTTCGCCAGCGTAATTTTTCTGCAGCAGTTTTTTTTACCTGCTAAATTTTCCGCAGCAGTTTTTTTTCGCCAGCAAAATTTTTCCGACGCAAATTTTACAAAAACAAATACAATTAGGTTTCGGTTTCCTTTTCTTAATCAATGTTAGATTCCGTGAATAACTAAAATTAATCATAAAAATCTTCTATAAATAAGGACTAAAACAACACAAAAGGGAGGGAGATTTTGGAGGAAATTTGAGACCGAAATTGAGGAGGAAAACTTTGAAAGATTTGAAGAATTCCTTTTGGTAGTGAAATCGATCAAACTTATTGAGAGAGCAAACAAGCAATTCAATCCATCAAAGGCAGCAAAGCTTGTCTTTGTTCTTGTTCATCCAAGAAGAAATTTTTTGTGGAACCAACAAACGGAGGTATGAATGTCCAATTTCTTCATAGTAGCTTAAATAATTCAATTGTCTCTTTTTATTCAAAAAAACCCTAGAACTTTAATTTATCTTTTCTAAAGCTTAAAAACCTTAATTCGTTTATTTGATTTCCAAAAATCTTAAAATTGTTATTTTGTTTCTTCAAAATTTACCAAAACCCTAATTTGAATCTGTTTCTTTCAAAAAACCCTAAAAAATATCTTTTCTGTTTCTATAAACCTTAAATTGTTTTGTTTATTTTCATAAAGTTTCATAAAATTATCAATTGATTTTCAAATTCTAAATCTAATGTATTCTCCGAAACCCTAATTCTAAAATTCTAAAACCCTAATTCAACTCCAAAACCCAAAACAGTAAACCCTAACTCCCTTAAAACCTTAAACCCTTATTTTTCTAAACCCTAATCTTTAAAACCTTAAAACCATATAAATCTAAATGTTATAATTCTATACAGTAAGTAACCGTAAATCATAAATCCAATGTTTTAAAGTGTTCAAACTCTAATTTCATGATTTCACTTCTCAAAAACTAATTTGGTTAATCAAAGAATTTTATCAACCCCTCAAATCATAAAACTTCAATCCATTTCAATTCCTTTAAAGTTTACAGTGGCTTGAACCCATAAATTCCAAAACCCTAAACACATGAAATAAAGAATCTTAAATAGAAACAGTAGCCCTAATTTGAATCTTTATTTGCTTTATTCAATTTTGTATTTGATTATGCTTTAATTTATTCTCAATGCTTTGTTGATTTATTTAATTTCAATGCTTGGTTTATTTAGTTCATCAAGGATGGATGTTTATTTTATATTTTGATTGATATCTTTGATGAATGATTTATTTATGATGAATGGTTATTTACTTTTATCGATTTATTTAGATTTCCAAATGTTGTAAGAGGTATGTTTCCACTTGGTGGGTACCTCACTAGTTAAATATCATGTAATTTAAATTTCTTTTCTATTTTAGAACCAATGTAAAGGACATGTTTCTACGTTTCAGTGGGTGTCCTATCTAAGCATGGATTATGTAAGGGCATGTTTCCATCTTCGAATGGGTGTCCATTTATTTGTTTTGCTTAGACATTATTTTGATTTTTAATATAACGATGCTTTATTTCAATTGTTGTGTGTAATATAAATAATATTGTTATATTTAAGAATTTTACAATATTAAGACCTGTAAAGGAGGCCGGTTCCAATGAACTGGGCGTTGTGGGGGTGCTGGGCCATATCTCACCTTCCCCACGCGTACCCAACTTTCTGAACCCATTAGGGGGTTGGGGATTCCTTAGGAATCGAGTCATCCACCCCTTTCTTTTTCCTGGCCCGTCCGGGTGGCGACTCCATTTTCTCCAGACTTAGGTCCATGTTCTCTAAGGCCCCGAGCCTAACTAGGAGTGGGGGCAAAAATCCCCATTCACAAATAGCATCTACATTTTTTTATGAGCTTTTAAGGTTAATATGTGTAATTCCATTTGATGATTGCTTGGATATCCAATAATGGCTTCAAACTCTTAAATCATGGGACACAAATCAAAGTTATTTACCTTGAAAGTTCTAGATTCCACATGCCAAAAAGAAGCCATAGCATGCAAGAAAGATTGGTTCAATTTGATATTTTGAAAACACTTGAATGTATTAATTTGAGACCAAGCTATTTGTTCCTAATGAATGCTTTTAATGGTCTTAAATAAATTCTTTATCTTCTTCAAGTTGGCTTCTGTCATGGTTGAATTCATGGGAATTAAAATTGTCTACCTTAGAAGAGGATGATCAAAGGATTATTTGCATTGGGTGTCTATGGTTTTGATTCAATTAATAAGAAGGCAGAAGAGGTTTAAGTAGCTGACGGATTGAAAACCAAGACACTCAAGGAAAGGTAGTGCACTTTGGATTCATTTTGATTAGGTTAATTTACAGTAATTTTATGAAAATCTAATCCATGTTGAATTCATTCAAATGGATTTGATATGGACACTGTATGTACCTATACATATTATGTTTTTTCTTTAAAAAAGGTTTTGAAAAAAAGTCAAAAAACTTAAAAAAGTTAAATGTTAATTTATTACAGTGTTCTTATAATTATATGTAAGCAAAATAATATCAAATTGCAATATCACTCAAAGGGAGGAGGTGATCTATAATCAATTAGTGCCCTTAAAAGTCATCACCAGAAGGAGAAGGCATTTCATGGTCATCTATCTGGGGCCCCTTGATGAAGAAGCAGCACTAGAATCTCTGAACCCTTGAAACCAAAAGTCATGAAAATTATATTCTGACCTGCAGTATAGGTCTTCGAAATGTGCTGCATTTCAATGACTAACATCTCACTCCTCCTACAACTTCTTGTTCTATTCCTCAAGCATATGCTATGAGCCAAAAAATGAAAAAGGTAAGGACATGCATAATCATGCATACATATAGCATAAATCAACATGAAATAGGATTGCAAACTAGGTAATTCTATTCAAAGCCCTGAGGATAGGTTCACATATTGGCTTGAGGGGGTGCTGCTGTAGAAGGAGTAAATGGAGGAAATTATGGTTAAACCAAGGTAGCACAGGATGGTCCAGCCTCATGATCAAATGAACCAATAGCCTACAAAATTCAAAAATGTTAGGACAAATAAAGTGGATATAGCTACAAATAAGATATTCACATTAACCTGAAAAGTGCTGGCCCTATTATCGCTACGTAATGGGAAGAGGATCTCTCTCTCTCATCTTCATCTCCATCATCTTCTTCTTCTTCTCCCTCTTCCTCTTCATCTTCTTTATCCTCTTCTTCTTCGTCCTCCCTTATTTCTTCTTCTTCTTCTTCTTCTTCTTCATCCTCCCTTACTTCTTCTTCTTCTTCTTCTTCTTCTTCTTCTTCTTCCTCCTCCTCCTCCTCTTCTTCTTCCTCTTTTTCTTCCTCTTCTCCTTCTTCAGGAAGTCCTCAGATGACCGTAAAGGAAACTTTAAAATTCAAAAAGTAATCACAAATAAACTAGACATATGCCTCAGCAAATGAACGAAGGAAAGGCCCAACATCATATCCATTCTAAGCACTCGCCTAATAGGCGTCTGATATGGATGTGATGTTTAGAGTGTATGTTAGAATGTTCATAGGGACCATATGTTGTGCAGAGCCAAGGAACCAGTCATATATCCTTTCACCCAGGAACTAGTCATTAGTAACTGGACCGCGATGAGCCGACAACAGATTTTAAAAGGCGGTGTCATATTCATTAATGTAGTCCAGGAGATCCGCTCACCAGCCCTCCACTAAGTAATGTCCACTTGCCAAGAAAAAGGTAAGTTTTCTTTCCCACAAAGTTTAATAGATTCTAACTTTCTCTTTACCTAATCCCAGGTCAACTGACCCAAGTGATAACGCTGAGAATGCAAATGATGAGAGCCAGATACCACTTTACAACCTGATAACTAGAAGTTTAGCCTCGAATATCTGACCCTCTCTTGGGAAATGATAGGCACTCTAACAAGATTGAGCTCATATGCCCAAACCTGAAAAAACAATAAAGATAAGATTCATGCAAGTCCATGGTCTACTAGAACAGACAAATGGTGAAAGTTAATACCTCGATGATGACCATAAAGTAGGTAAATGATCTTTTCTTCTGGAAAAGCTTGTCAAATCCATGATAGAGGCAAGAAAGGCCAGCCTCTCCCAAGTTGCACATCATTACAAAGTCCATATTAGCGAGAGCCCATAATACCAATCAGTGAATGACATATTCAGTGTTGCATAAGATGGTAGATCCTAATAGATACAGCAAGAACCCTCGAGCACATTATTCTGCCATTTCCCCATGAATTGGTTGGGTGTAACTCATCCAATATTCATGAATCAATTCATATTTTATCTTGAAAGGCTCTTTTAATGAGGGCTCCATGCCTATTTATTATCAGATCTCATCCCAAGTTAAGATATTGTTGATAAAAGGGACTAATATCCCATCACATCTGATATTGATTATCATGGAAAAATCAATCAGACCAATCGACGTTTCCCCCACTAGAAAATGAAAGTATGGGTGGTATCTATCCATTGTTCTACAAGAGCCTCAATCATTCTCCCATCAACCTAGAATCCCTGTTCTGGTAGTTACAAAATGAAATCTTTGAATCTGCAATTTTGGATTATTCACTTCACTCGATAAGGTGCTTGGTTGTACCACTCATGGGCCCTATAGACGCAACCCCTGACATGGACAATGCAGTCATCGTGCTGTCACAATACAGGTAAGTACCAAGTAAGTAAATTATAAAATTCATTCTTTAGCACTTTAATAATTTCTATATATAGAGTCAATTTTTTGTATTAAACAATTTGTATCTTCTAGTTCAAAATATGACAAAACAAACAAACAAACAACAACAACAACACTAATAATAATAATAATAAAACAAAAATAAATAATACATAATAAAAAATGTTCATTTATCTACTTTGATATTAGGTCTAAATTTTTGCTAAATAGGTACAAGAAATTTATTTTCATGTAATATTTATTCTATTATGCTAGCAATTTTGCATTGCTAAGTAATTAAATTGCAGAAAAACAATGCTTACCTCAATTTTTTCACCTGAACTGCGATGTAACGACATCCCAGCTAATAAAGAAACTCTTAATTATTCATAAGTCTGAATATGTTCAAGCAGTTTGGCATCTGAATGGATTCCAGTCCTAGCAGAATGTTGATTACTTTCCATTTCTAAGATATTACTGACTAGAGAAGTTTAAAAATGATGAAAGAAAGAGATAGTTTTACAAATAAAGGTTTATAAGGTTTTTTTTAAGATAAATGAAATTTTGAAGATATGAAATGCAAATTGATTTCATTTATATAGAAGTTTGGGTTAAAGGATAATAATGAAAAAGAAAAAAAAGTGAAGTGAAAGAAAAGAAAAGGCAAGGAATATGGTCAGATTATAAAGCAAGAAATGGACAAATTCATTTACTACATTAATAATTCATCTTCAATCACATGGCATAGTAAATTGATATTTATTATGAGTCTAAATTTTTGTGTGTCCAAAAATATTTTTTATCATTAAAAATTTTTTTCCACATAGGGGGCAAGGGTATATAAGGAGATACCCGATATAGCAGGCAATTAAGAAATAGCTACATTTTTTTGCTAATTTTTTGCTAATATCTAAAATCAATTTTGCAAATATTGTAGGTCCAGAACCCAAACCAACTCAACCGGCTCAGATTTTATGGGTCTAGAACCCAAATCAAATTATAGATCCAAAACCCAAATTAAATCTCGGGTCCAGAATCCAAATCAAATCATGGGTCTAGAACCTAAACCAATTCATGGTTCTAGAACCCAAACCAAGTCACGAATCCAGAACCTAAACCAATTCACTTATCCAAAATCCAAACCAATTCACGAATTCAGAACCCAAACCAAGTCACGGGTCCAGAACCCAAACCAACTCATGAGTCTAGAACCCAAATTATTGGGTCTAGAATCCAAATCAAATCACGAGTCTAGAACCTAAATCAAATCATGGGTCCAGAACCCAAATAAATTCATGGGACCAGAATCCAAACCAATCTATGAGTTCAAAACTCAAAACATACAAGATATATCAAGGTAGATTGCTCTTCACACTCTGAATAAATTCAAGATCATTCGAGCAAGAGGTAAGACTGTAGACCCTTAATTTTGGCACCAGTTCAAATGTGATTTTAATTTAAATGCTGGGTGTAAACCCTTAATTTTGGCACTAAGCTAGTCTGATCCTAATTAAAGAAGAAGGCCTTGTCAAGATTGGTCCATTCTTAATGGCTTAAACCTACTTTAAAACTTTTAATTGGATTGGTCCAATTTTATAAGGCCTAAAATAAGTCGGTTCAACTTTTAAAGCCCTGAAACCGCCTGATTTGAGGTTGAAGCAGGTTTGGTTCTGTATGGATCATGGCATATCGAATAGGACTTATCCAATTCGATATGGGCGGTATATATTGAATTAGAATAAGTCTAATTCAATATGGATGGTCCATATCAAATTAGAATAATTCTAATTTGATATGGAAGCACCCATATCATATTATATCAATTCTAATTCAATATGGAACACTTCCATATCAAAATTGACTTTTCTAATTCGATATGGATGTTGGTCCATGTTGAATTAAATAAGTTTTAATTCGATATGGCCACGATTTCATATCAAACTTAAAAGCATTTTAATTTGATACGGATCCTATTTGGGACTTAATCCGAGCCATGCTTATTTTGGAAATCCAAATTAAGCAATGATTTAGCTCGATATTTACTGATTTTAACCTAGTTTATTCTTATAAATATGGAGCTTAACAATTAAATAAGACATCGATGATTATTAAGGTGATAATTATTAAAGAAAACTAACAACCAGGATTAATCAGAAACAAAGATTAGCTAGAGATAGTAGCAATAATTAAAATACACACACAACAACCAGATAGCAGGAATCAAATATGTCTTAATTGCATTAAACCTCCAGCCAAAACCTCGGTGGATTTAGGCAGAAAGCTGGGTCACCTCTTTAAATTTGGTAGAGCCAACAAACGAAGGTGCATTCTCATGGTTAATTTATTGAAGATTAACAAAGGTTAATCTTGATCATTGTCTTTAATGTTTATGCTTTCATTGTTCCATCCAGTAACTATTTTTATCATCATGCAGTAAGATAGTTTAACTTGCAATGATTATGAAAACCCCTTGAATCATCATCATCTTTGCATAATAATTTGTTAGGACATCTAGTAGCCTAATTATTAATAATAAGTATTTCAATATAAAAAGAACCTTAAGGACAGTTCATGTAAGACCTTAATAATTTTATTCAAAAAAACTAATTCATTAGGTTTAAGTTTAAATTACATGTTCTACTAATTTGAACATCTAAAATATTATTTTTGAGATATAAAACCCTAATTAGTTCTTCCAAAACCCTATTTACACGTTTTTAAAGCCAAAACCCTAATTTGATCCCCCAAAACCCTAAATTTTATTTTAAAAACCTAGTTTTCCATCTAAAATTGTAATTTCTCCCTAAAACCCTAATTTTTCCCTAAAACCTTAATTTCACCCTAAAAAATCTAATTTAATATGTAAACCCTAATTTTATGCATTTAATGATTTATTTAAAATTAAACCATTATATTTAATTATTTGATCTATTATGTGCTTATGATGAATGATTTATTTATATTTGATTCATGATGAATGGTTGGATCTTTTGATTGGTTTATTTTAACTTCAAGAATGTAAAAGGCATATTTCCACTTACTGAACCAACCTCGAGTCCATAACCCAATCCAATCTCAAGTCCAAAACCCAAATAAATCCCTCGAGTCAAGAAC
The DNA here is from genome assembly GCA_947685225.1 of Garcia nutans. Classification (NCBI taxonomy): domain Eukaryota; kingdom Viridiplantae; phylum Streptophyta; class Magnoliopsida; order Malpighiales; family Euphorbiaceae; genus Garcia; species Garcia nutans. The sequence continues at coordinate 2,981,608 of CANTUV010000003.1, read as the reverse complement.
CCATCCTTATCCAAAATTAGCTCAAAGTCATATTGATTTTCACTCTCTGGATGAATTCAAAATTGTTCAAGCAGGGGGCAAACTGTAGAGCCTTAATTTTGTCCCTAAGCTAGTATGATCCCAATTAAAGAAGGCCTAGTCAAGATTGGTCCATTCTTAATGGCTTAAACCAATTTTAAAGCTTTTAGTTAGATTGGTCCAGTTTCATAGGCCTAAAATAAGCCGGTTCAACTTTTAAAGAGTTGAAATGGTCCGATTTGAGGTTGAAGAAGGTTTGGTTTGGCATGGATCATGCCATATCGAATTGGACTTATCCAAATTGATATGGATGGTCTATATCAAATTAGAACAAGTCTAATTTGATGTGGAATAATCCATATTGAATTAGATTAATTCTAATTCGATATGGACAGTCCATATCAAATTAGAACAATTCTAATTTGATATGGAAGCACCTATATTGAATTAGATCAATTCTAATTCGATATGGAACACTTCCATATCAAGTTGGGCTTGTCTAATTCAATATGGATGTTAGTCCATGTCAAATTTAACAAGTTTTAATTTGATGTGGCCATGGTTTTACGTCAAATTTAAAGCATTTTAATTCAATATGGTTCCTATTTGAGACTTAATACGAGCCATGCTTATTTTGGAAATCCAAATTAAGCTTTGATTTAGCTTGATATTTACTGATTTTAACCTAGTTTATTCTTATAAATAGGGAGCTTAATAATTAAATGAGACAAGCACGATTATTAAGGGGATAATTATCAAAGAAAAGCAACAATAAAGATTAACTAGAAACAAAGATTAGCCAGAGACAATAGCAATAATTAAAACACACACAGCAACCAGGAGGCAAGAATCAAATATGTCTCGATTGCATTAAACCTCTATCCAAAACCTAGGTGGATTCAGGCAGTAAGCTAGGTTTTAAATTTTGTGGAGGCAACAAATGAAGGTACATTCTAATGATTAATTTATTTAATATTAATAGAGGTTATTCTTGATCATTGTCTTCAATGTTTATTGATTTCATTGTTCCATCCAATAACTATTTTTATCATCATGCAGTAAGTTAGTTTCACTTGCAATGATTATGTAAACCCTTTGAATCATTATCATCTTTGCACAATAATCTGTTAGGACATCCAGTAGCCTAATTACTAACAATATTGATTTCAATATAAAAAGAACCTTGGGGATAGTTCAAGCAAAACCCTAATAATTTTATTCAAAAACCTAATCCGTTAGGTTTAAGTTTAATTGCATGTTCTTCTGCTAGTTTGATCATCCAAAATATTATTTTTGAGATTTAAAACCCTAATTAGTTCATCCAAAACCCCATTTACATGTTTTCAAAATCAAAACCCTAATTAGTTCATCTAAAACCCTATTTACATGTTTTTAAAACCAAAACCCTAATTTGATCCCAAAACCCTATATTTTAGTTTAAAACCCCAGTTTTCCATCTAAAACCCTAATTTCACCCTAAAACACTAATTTTTCCCTAAAACCCTAGTTTCATCCTAAAAAATCTAATTTAATATGTAAACCCTAATTTTATGAATTTAATGATTTATTTAAAATTATTTGATCTATTATGTGCTTATGATGAATGATTTTTTTCTATTTTCTTCATGATGAATGGTTGGATGTTTTGATTGGTTTATTTTGATTTCAAGAAAATAAAAGATATGTTCCCACTTTGTGTGTGCCTTATTTGTTAGGATCGATGTGATTTTATTTATTTTAAGTTTTGGATTAAAGTAGATGACATGTTTTCACCAAATGGTGGGTGACCTATTTTGTTTAGTATTAGACATTGGACATCATTATAAGGGCATATATTCACCTTGTATGGGTGCCCATTTTTAATTTGCCTATTTGGACATTCTTTGATTTTAATACAATGAATGTTTTTTATTTTGAATTGCATGTAGTATGGATGATATTTTAATAAGTTAATAATTTAATAATATTTGGACTTAAAAAGTAGGCCTCTTCCAATGAACCAGGCATTATGGGGGTATTGGGTCATTCTTACCTTCCCCATGAATATCCAACTTTTCAAACCCAATAGGGGGTTGGAGATTCCTTAGGAATTGAGTCATTCACCCCTTTCTATTTTACCGGTCCATCCTGGTGGCAACTCTATTTTCTCTATATTTAGGCTCGTGTTCTCTAAGGCCCTGAGCCTAACAATGCCAAAGTCGCAAAAACTATTTCCACACGGGAGTGGGGGCAAAAATCCCTGCTCACACTGGGTCAAGTTTGGTCCCAATAATAAAGCCCAAATTAAATCAAGTCTATGTTTCAAAGTTTGAATAGGGTATGGCTCAACTTAGGGTCTATATTAGGTCGGTTTAATTTAAATAGGGCCATTATGATTTTGATCCATGTCCAATTCGATTTGAGCCAACTCATATCGAATTGGCTTGACCCAATTCGATATGGGTATGCCTCATATTGAATTTTTCAAGGCCAATTCGACATGAGGTAACCCATGTTGAATTGGTTGGCGCCAATTCGACATGAGCCCTTGATTTAGTCTTTAATCTAAGCTATTTTGATCTAAAACCCTAATCCATTATGTTTAGACCTAGGTTGCATATTCTAATCCCAATTTGCATCTTGAAGTCTTAATATTAGATGTAGGACATTAGTTTTAGCACTGCATGCAAAAACCCTAGGTTAGCATTAAAACCCTAGGTTAGCATAAACTCATAGTTTTCATATGTAAAAAACCTTATTTTTTAAGAAAACCATGACCTTGCATACTTTGACCCCAAACGCTAATTTATTTCTCAAAACCCTAATTTCCATCAATCTAGTTTCGCATGTAAAACCCTAATTTTGCATGTTTAAAACCTAATTTAAGATTAAACCCTAATTTTTATTATTTGATTTATTATTATGTGCTTTATAATGGATGATGCATTTTGATTGTCTTATTGCTCATTTTAATTAATCAAATTATATTTATTTGTTATTTAGATTTTTAAAATTATAAAAGGCAAGTGTAGACCCTTAATTTTTTACCTAGTCTGGTCTATTATTTTTTTATATAGTTTAAAATAATTTTTGTGGTATTTTAATTAAATATATTTATAATTTTAAAATAAAAATAAAAAAGGCGTAATATTAGTAAAGTTAAAAAAATAAAAATAATAAAAAATAAAAAATAACAATAATAAAAAAATATAAATAAAAATCGGCGACAGAAAAATCAGTGACGGAAAATTCGTCGCCAAAGGTGAATTGGCCACGGTCCAATTCGCCTGCAGGACAGGATTTTCTTGCGGCGAATTGGCGCCCGCCCGTAGGAGTTTCCTCGCAGCTCCCAATTTTGGCCTGCAGTAAGTTTTTCACCAGCAAAATTTTCCAACGCAGTTTTTTTCGAAACCAAATTCTATTTGGTTTTGGTTTCTTTTCCTAATTAATTTTAGTTTCCTTAAACAATTAGAAGGAGACTTGTAATTTTTCCTATAAATAACACTTTAAAACGCAGAATTAGGGATCGGGAAAAAAATTAGTGGGATCTAAAATTTGTTTTACCAGAGTTAAACTTGGGACTTCAGATTTGAGAGGAGCAAGAAGAAGCAATCAATCCAACAAAGGCAACAACCTTGCCTTTGTTTCATCCAAAAATCAATTTTTGGTGAAACCAACGAGCGGAGGTTTGAATCTCTATTTTCTTTATTTATTTCTTTACAGTAGCTTCATCATTCAAATTGGATTAATTGTTTCATCAAACAATTTGATCAAAAACTTCAAAAACCCTAAATCATCCTTCTATTTCTAAAACTTCAGAAACCCTAAATCGTTTCTTATGTTTCCAAAAACTTTAAAACCCTAGCCTAATCTCTATTCCAAAAAGTCAGTAGCCTTATTTTTTTTAAGCATCAAAAGCTTTAACCCTAATTAATCCCTCATTCCAAAATCATACAGTAAGCATTATTCTTTTAAAAATAACACTAGTTTCTTCCAATTTCAAAACCTTATTTTTAAATATTAAACCCTAAAATCTTAATTTTCAACACCGAAACCTACAATCCTAAAAGCCAGTTTTCAAAATCTTCGGGGTTCGGGCCTCAACCCCGCAAGGGGCGCTGACCCTTGACCCCTGCCTGCTAATCGGCTAGCGGGATCGCCGTATGGGCTTGGGTCAATATTTATTTGTGTATTATATATCTTTATGTTTAACTTCATTTATTATGATTATTCAAAATACAAACCTAAACCCTAATTTATTCAAACCATAAATTCAAATTCTGTTTTCAAATCTTCACAGTAGCTTTTTATAATTTTATTCACTGGGATATTTTAATCTTTCATATAACTCCATTAAAGACTTTCTATATTTGTTTCCTCCAAAAATACTTAAGAAGTTATTATAGTCAATACTAAAACCATACTTACCTTTGATCACGGCAAAACAAAATCAAGGTTTCAAACCATAAAACCCTAATTCATGAAGATTGCTTAAAGCCCTAACTAAACCTACCTTTTTTAAGTCGTAGTAACATTATTTTCATAAAACATCCAAAATCTTAAATCTTTTAAACATCCAGTAGCTATGTTATTGCTTTAAAATATTTCTCAAAACCCTAGTTGTTGAGCATAAAACTCTAAAAACCCTAATTAATGTATGGATCCCTAAAGTTAATATATTTACTGTTTTATTTACATTGGATGAATGTTTATTATATATTTTGATTGCTGTTTAATATCTTTGATGAATGATTTATTTATTATGAATGGTTATTTACTTTTATCGATTTATTTTGATTTCCAAATGTTGTAAGAGGTATGTTTCCACTTTGTGGGTACCTCATTAATTAATTTCTATGTAATTTAAATTGATTTTATATTTTGGACCAATGTAAAGGACATGTTTCTACCTTTTGGTGGGTGTCCTATTTAGTTTAGGCATGAACGATGTAAGGATATGTTTCCATCCTCGAATGGGTGTCCATTTATTTGCTTTGTTTGGACATTGCTTTGATTTTTAATATAACGATGCTTTATTTCAATTGTTGCGTGTAATATGTATAATATTGTTATACTTAAGAATTTTATAATATTAAGACCTGCAAAGGAGGCCAATTCCAATGAACCGGGCGTTGTGGGGGTGTTGGGCCATTTCTCACCTTCCCCACACGTACCCAACTTTTCGAACCCATTAGGGGGTTAGGGATTCCTTAGAAATCAAGTCATTCACCCCTTTCTTTTTCCCGTCCCGTTCGGGTGGTTACTCCATTTTTCTTCGAGCTTAGGTCCGTGTTCTCTAAGGCCCCGAGCCTAAACACTGCCGAAGTTGCAAGAACCATTCCACTGGGAGTGGGGGCGAAAATCCCCGCTCACAGCAAGTTTCCATTTTATGGGTGCCTTGTTTATTTAATTTATTTCTTTTATCTTATTTGTATTTGAGGATTAACGTAAGGGATACATTTCTATAAAATGGTGGGTGTCCTATTTTATTTACCTATATTTTGGACATTGGACATTGTGAAGGCTTGTTTTCATCTTGTATAGGTGCCTATTATGTTTGATTGTTTAATTTATAATATGATGGATATTTATTTCTTTTAATTGCATGGATTATGGATAATATTATGATAACTTAAGAATTTAATAATGTCTATACCTAAAAAGGAGATAGGTTCCAATGAACCGAGTGTTATGGGGGTGTTGGGTAATTCTCACCTTTCCCATATGTATACCTAGTTGGGGTTGGGGATTCCTTAGGAATTGAGTCATCCACCTCTTTCTATCTTTCTGGCCCGTCCAAGTGGAAACTATATTTCCTTGGGTTTAGGCCTATGTTCTCTAAGGCTCCGAGCCTAACAGTGTTGCAGTCGCAAGAACTATTCCACCGGGAGTGGGGGCAAAACTTTTCGCTCACAGAGAGGCTCGAATTTCTTCTATAAGCTAAGATTTTTCATCCATAAGGATATATTTATGAGCTCAAGATATAAGCTTAATAAAATCTTAAGGTGGATTTTTGCTTAAAGAGTTTGAAAATTGGGCATATTGTGTATTTTTTATAATGGTTTCCAGGGTTAATTCAAAGTTTATGTTTGGGATTTTGCCTATAGTCTTACTTAATCTGTCAATATAATCCCAAAAAGTTTCTTTGGGTTGTTGTACAATTTTAAATAGATTTATCGAGGTATGGCCTGGGTCAATTGATGCCACAAACTTGTTAATGAAAAACTCGATGAGCTGTTTTAAGTTGTAAATAGAGTGGGCTCTAGGTTTTTATACTAGATTTGGGCATTGCCCATTAGGGTCTTAAAGAAGAGTTAGCACAAGGTAAAATTAGAGGTCGTGTATATCATAGAAGTATTAAAAAGGTTGTTAAAATACACTCGTGGGTCAGATGACCTATTATACTCTTTTAACTTCGGGACATGGAAGCTTAGATATATGTCATTGAGGATCTCTTTGGACAAAAGGGAATGAAATTTGGCATCATACTACAATGTTGTTGCCTTACATATCTACTTGATTCACTCATCTAAAAGACCATTAAGATCCTCTTGTGAAATTAAGATGTTCTTCCCCTGTGGCTCAAATGGGGCTAAGTTGATCAGTTCTATTGGGCTGGCACAAAGGCCTCAAGTGTAAAGAGTCTCCTTCTAGTGTCATTCTCTATTTTCATGGGAGGTATCTCCTAGCTAGTAATTAGGGTCAAATTCAAGTGGGGGAAGAGGTTGATAATAAATTGGTAAAGGCTGTGGTGCTTAATAATATGGAGGTAGGTTGAAGGTGTTTGTGTTTATTGGTCTGTTGGGTTTGCAGTTTATGGTGGTGGAGATGGCTATGAAGTCTTGAAGAGTGGTTGTCAACTCCTAAGCTCTCTGTGTTGGGAATTTATAGTAAGAATAAACAATATTGGTAGCCAATATGCAGCAGAAAAACAAAAATTCCCAAACCTTCCCATATTTATTAAAATCAAATTAAAGGAAAAATATATGAGGTTTAAAGATTATACCTAAAAGTTCTTCACAAATTCTTCACCTTCTCTTCTAGTTGGGTTGTCACAAACTACAACAATCCAAGGGTAGGATTGTCTCTAATAGTATCCACACAAGGAAGAATTGATCTTCTATCTAATAGGAATGACTTAGAGTGAATCTTTGTGCTAGCAAGAAAAGACTCTATAATGGAAGAAGAATAAAACCTAAGAAAAAGAAGAAACACTTTCTTATCTTCCTTTTTGTAAGATGACATTTATATCCTTTTAGGTCTTCTAGGGTTTCATTTAACTAGGGCTTCTAAACTTAATAGCTTATTATGCCCAAATGGGCCTAACTTGGCCCAATAACTAATAAACTACTTTTCTTCTTCCTTAATGGATCTAATCCATCAAATATATTATCTTGTAATCAATTAAAGCCAATTTAGTTAATCTCTAACCCTTTTAGTGTGTGACCTATTAGGCTCCCAAACACATTGGTAGCTAAATACTAAGTTTACCCTTAATTAAAGTTAAGGGTTCCTAAAATGAACTCTTCATTTAGGATTGATTCTCCAATTAACTAGTTAATATTAAGCAGACCATGATTGGCATCTAGCAATGCATCATGGCCACCTAAGTGTTGAGAATGTCAAAGTGGTTTGACTTCAATCTTTCCATAGATAGTTACCATGCAATAAACTTCTTACATCATACTATATCTCATTCGGTTTAACGTATGGACATTATGTCAACTCACTCTAGACTGACTATGTCACACATATTCCAAATTTATTAGTACTTGTTTCCAAAGCCCATTACTCTATAAAAGACATCTTTGAGACTCTCTCAAAGATCCATCCATCTTGGCAAAGGATTCTCAGAGTAATACCTTCCTACAAGAGGTCGTGAGATATACTCTCCTTATATCAGGAGTGATGTATCCTTTATTGATCTCTCAACTATCTTCGAATACCTCATTCAATACCCAATGACAACCCTATGAGCAATCTCTCATGAGACAACAAGGAATGGGATTAAAGTATAACACTTGATATTTAAGATACCATAGAGACTTCAAGTGTAAGGATATTTGCACAACTACTATTACCATATGAGATCATTAACATTTAATGGAAATCCATGTGATTATCTCATAGTTGTCCCATCCAATGAACTTATTCTTCCAACAAGCATTCACATGTTAACTCTAAGCATCACCATGCCTACAGCTAATGAGAACAACTGCTTGATCAAATCAAAAGTATAACATGTGCTAGTCTATCCTCATTAACAATGTTCCATCTTATTAATACTTTGACTAGGAATAATTTTAGTATAAACACATTTGCATGTAATAAGAATCTCATATCACGATCTCATCATGAATTCCCTTATGCTATGATCTATACTAGGGACTTTATTAAGCAATTTAAGATATATAATCAACTACATGCATCACATGAGTATTGAATAATAAAGGATGCCTTAATTCATTAGTATAAATGAATGTAATGTGCATATTACAACCTTAAGTGATTGTCTCTAGGGCATACATATCTAACAGTCTACTCACTTAGGCCTAGTTACTGTGGGACTATCGAAGTCAATTGGGCCAATGGGCCAAATGGAGTGGAGGGTTCAGCTAAGATTGAATAGGTCATAAATAGTGTAGTTACTGTGGATCCAAAGATGGGATTCCCAGTTGGGTTGTAAGTAGGTTGAGTAGGGTTTTTTAGGTAGTGTTGTGGTACTAAGGTATGTATGACGGCAAAGATACTTTGTTGTTTTATGTATGAGTGTTATTTTATATGTCAATGGCCATATCTTGAGTTTTGTTGTCCATTCTTAGGGATTAGCTTGTCCACGCTCACCGCACCACTGATGACAGATGGACCTTAATGGACTTAGGAGCTTGACTTCGGGTATGAAGACTCTACTCGCCTACTTGTAATACAAGGAGAAGGAAATGAGCTTCGCTAAGGAGACTTCAATGAGTGAGTCAGTTCAATTTTGTCTGCAGATAAGAAAGCAGAAAAAAAATGGAAAAAAGATTAATTACTTAGGGGAGTTCATCTCTATTTTTGGTTGAAAAGTGGGGGCAAGATTTTTCCATTTATGAAGTGGTTGATGGAGATCACAAACACAAGAAATTGTTAAATATGGAATACAAACTCAAAATAACAAGGCAGATAATAAAGCTAACACAACTTATGAACTTAAAAATGGCCATAACTAGCTAACTACCACAAATGAATCCATGCCGAGACATAACAATAAAGTTTTTCCATTGTATATCGAATAAATAAATAAATAAATATTGTATCATTCCAAAAGATACTTGTGACAAACATTTGAGTCTCACACCTGTTGGCACAGGCTCCACTCATCACCCGTTAAGAAAGCATCTATCAAGTGATATGATCATAAAAACAAAGAAATGTTAAGATTTAAGCTCTAAAATATTTAACAATTGTTAGAAAATAATTCGAGATAAAATCAAGTGTTACAACAAAGTAAAATGGAGTTAATTCATCATTTCAAAAAAAGTTATATCTAACTACAATTTTATTGTTTCAAATGATATGTCAAATCTCTTTTCTCTAATTCAACTCAATTTTTTTAAAAATTTCTATTTTAACTAGTGGAACAAACTATTAAAATTCTAATTTTAACTAGTGGAACAAACTATTAAAATTCTATTTTACCAATACAAGCCTAATATTTTCACGTGGGTATAAATATAAGCTTAAAGTTAGTTCCGTCTCAGATACAATCAAAACATTAGAAAACCTGACATTTATGCCCTGTTTCAACAGGAACAATAATGCTTAGTTACCTTTCGCTTAATTACAATGTTAAAAACCATTAAAATAATAATTTGTAAGAATATTTTATTAATTTTAACATAGTCTTTTGGCTATGGCATTTTTAACTCAAATCTTTAAGAAAATCATACAACTCAAACCCAATTCATTTCATTATTACACAAGATCATCTCTTTTCTTTTCTTTCTCTACAACTCCTTCATCTAATGTTATTGTCACTATCGTCATTGATGCTTCTTTGCCTCAACTCCTACCCTTTGATTACAAATTGTTGTCCAAATTCTTGGCTTAATATGCTCTATTTTGATCTTAGACAATCAAATTGAATGAATATTAATAGTCCAATTAAGATAAATTGTGTAGGAACTTAATTGTTGGGGATTTCACATTTAGTTTGCTTAGACCACCCATCAATCCGACTAGACTCAAGCTATGGAACTTGAGGAAATTTATCTAGAGAAGATCATAATCGCTAGTGCTTTCACATTTTCAACAGACCAGTTATCCCGACCGGACCTTGATGCAGTCCGATCGGACCATGCCATAGTTAAAAACCCTGAGAACTTCCAATAGAGCTTACGGTTATTGGTACTCATAAAATCTCAGCATGCCAAGCTCGGATTGATCAAACCACTGCTGTCCTAACCAGACCGGCTCAAAGGTGATAATCCTAAAAACATCCAGTAAGGTTCACGCCTAAGAATACTCTCACATGTTCAGCATATCACATGAAGTTCGACCAGACTTTCCTCAAATAGACCAAACTAGTAAAATGGGATTCAAAAATTATACTCATTACTCTTCCACTCAATTACTGGATGCCATGTGCACTAGCCACTAGAAAAACATTGTGAAAATTTTAAAGAAGCCGATCAGACCAGCACTAGCCTGGCCATGCCACAGTTCAACACGATTGGACCAAGTACATTCTGACCATGAACCTCTATTGGACAATGATTAAAGTGGGAGATAAGATCTAAACATATTGGTACCCACCTCAAATGGCTAGATGAAGTTTTGAAGGCTATAAATACCACAAGAAACCTCATTTCTCAAGAGGATTGTGATTGTAATAACTAAGATAAGCATCTTTCATTACTTTGCACCAAAATTTCTTTTTGTATTCTTTGAGTGTTAGGTGTGAACATTAAATACCACTGTATAAGTTTGAGTGTGAGTTTTGAAACACTTAGGTTTTAAAGTGAGATCATGAAAACTCTTATAGGGTTGTGAGGATATTACTCAAAACCATTACAAAAGTTTGGTGTGAACTTGTGAAAACACCAAGTTAGAGTTGAGCTTATAAAATCTCAAGATTAATAGAACCTTAACAAGTTGTTAAGGGAATGGACATAGGATTGAGGCAATTCGAACCACTATAAACTTTGTGTTTATTCTTTTCTACTTTACTCCTTTCTTTATCTTCTTCTTTTTAATTTTTAATTTGTCATCAGTTCTTCAAATCAACCAATTCACCCCTTCATCCCCCCCCCTCTTGTTGGTTGTCATCTTGGGACAATAATTAGTATCAGAGCCTTAAAATATAAAAAACTTAATTGTGAAATTTGATCCACAATGGTAGCCACACCACCAAGCAGCTCTACATCAACTTTTGCTTCCACCACAATTTTCTCATGGAAATCTAAACTCTCATCTAAGACCATACTTTGATGGAACCAATTTTTCTTAATAGAAATACAAGATGTATTTGTTCCTTGATGGTGAGCAAATTGGACTTTGGAAGCATGTGATTGAGGAATGGAAAACTTCAACTCATGAAGTTGAATGTGTTCAAGTGCCTCTTCCTAGAGCTCAATACTCAGAAGCTCAAGAGAAGGCTTTTTATAAAAATAATCAAGCTAGCTCCATTTTGGTGAAATTTATGTCTAGAGAAGAAGGTGGAACAGTCTAACATCTTACAAGTACACATAGCATTTGGAAAAAACTTGAGAACTATCACAATGGTACTACCCAAGTGAGGTTCACCAAGACCCAAATGTTAGTGCATGAGTATGAACTCTTTAAAATGAAACCAAATGAAAATGTCAACGAAATGACAAATTGATTGCTTGCTATTTTCAAAGACTTAAGGAAATATGGAAAAGTTATACTCAAGGTGATGTTTATAGAAAAATTTTGAGAGCACTTAGGTCTCACCCCATGAAGAACTTCAAATCAAAGTCTCTTTAATTGAAAAAGCTCATGATCTTAGCAAACTAATGATCAATGAGCTAGTTGGAAAATTCCTTACCTTTGAAATGCACATTGAAAAGGAAGATGACATATGTGAGAAAGATAAAAGAAAATTAGTAGCTCTTAAAGTAATCAAAGAACTTGAAAGCTCAAGTGAGGAAGATAGTGATGAAGATGAAGAAATGGCAATGCTATCCAAAAGAGTTAGTGATTGGAAAAGAAAGGGAAGAATGCAAGCTAATAAAGGCAACTTCTCCAAATTCTCTTTCAAAGATAGAAAAAATGAAGTAAAATGTTATGAATACGAAAAATCAGGTCACATCAAAATGGATTATCCCAAATTGAAGAACAAGAAGAAATGGGACAAGGAATAAAAGAAATATCTCAAAGCTACATGGGGTGATGACACCTCAAGTGAAGAAGAGGAAGAAGAACAAGGAATTGCAAATCTTCATCTCATTGCTATGGGAGATGATAATGATGACTCTAATGAGGTAGGTACTCCTCCTTTAAACTTTGATTATGATAATGTTAATAATGCTTTAGATGATAGTAATTTAGTTGAGCATATGGATCTTAAAGTATAAAAATACTTTTTAAAAATGAAATTCTATAAAGAAAAATATTCTAAGTTAGAAAATGTTTTTATTTCTCTAAAGAATACCACTTTAGAGTTAAAGACCTCAAATAAACAATTAGTGAAATCCTTGAATGACAAATTTAAAAATTCATCTACCTTAGATAATATTGCTAAGGAAAATGAAATCTTGAAAGAAGAAATAAATTGATCAAAGAATTCAATTTAAAAATTTCAAAAAGGGGAAGAAGAAATAAATACATTAATTAGTACTCAAAGGTTTCCTTCATCCAAATATGGCTTAGGGTTTAATGGTTCTACTACTACTATATCTAATGAACCAACATTTGTTAAAGCATCAACTATTCAAATCTCTTGTATTGACAATGTCAAAAACAATGATGCACACATAAAGCCTAAAAGTCCCAATAAGACTACTCAAGACTTACTAGGCTCTAGAACTAAAATTCCAAAGAGAAAATTATGCATATATATATATATATTCAAAGCATGAACACAAGCACAAGTATGCACAAAAACAAGCAAAAACCAAACATTCTTGTTATTGCCAACATATCCAGCATAATTCTTCAAGAATAAATAAAACAATGATGCATAAACATAAACCTTTATATCAATGCCATTATTGCATGAAATTTGATCACATAAATATATTTTATTACATTAAGAAGGCACACCTCTAATTAAAGGTCACCTCTATAACTAACCATCAAGGACTCAAATACATTTGGGTACCTATGAAAAGATAAATATTGTTCTGTTCTAGGTATGCCTAAAGTCTACAACTCATAAGAGCATTTGTCTTATTGATAGTGGTTGTTTATGACATTTGACTGGAAATATAAAGCTCTTTGCAACCATCACATGCATACAAGCGGGTGATATAATCTTTGGAAATAATGCAAAAAGTAAGATCATTGGTATTGGTTCCAATGCTATACTTGGTAAGTATCGCGTTGATAATATTTGGTTGGTTGATGGATTGAAGCATAATTTACTTAGTGTAAATCAACTATATGATAAAGGATACAATGTTACTTTCAATTCCAAAGAATACAAGATTATTTCACCAAACGGTGAACTTATATTCACAGGAGGAAGAATTGACAACACATATAAACTTGACCTACACTCTAATACTGCTTTTGAATGTTTAGTTACTATTTGCAATAATGCTTGGCTTTGGCATCGAATGCTAGGTCATGCTAGTATGGATCACTTACAATATTTATGCAAGGAAGAACTTATTGATGGGCTACCCAAAATAAAGTTTCACAAAGATAAGTTATGTGAACCTTGTTAATTTGGAATGCAATAAAAAAACTTTTTCAAAACCAAGAATGTTTTAAGTACCTCTAGACCTTTAGAATTAATTCATTTAGATTTGTTTGGTCCACATAAAGTTGCTAGCCTAAACGATAAATTGTATGCATTTGTACTTGTTGATGATTACTCAAGGTTTACATAGGTTAATTTATTGGCTCTTAAGAATGATGCTTTTGATTCTTTTAAAATTTTTGCAAAATGGGTTCAAAATGAAAAAGGCTATGTAATAACTCTTATTAGAAGTGATCATGGCAAAGAATTTGAAAATGAACACTTTGAAAATTTTTATAATGAACTTGATATATCACACAATTTTTTAGCTCCTAGGACACCACAACAAAATGGAGTGGTGGCAAGGAAAAATAGAACTTTAGTTGAAATGACTAGAATAATGCTCAATGAGTATAATTTACCATATTATTTTGGGCAAAATCCATTAATGTTGTTTCTTATATTTCAAATAGAGTTTTCAAAGGACCTTTATTAAAAAAAAGCATCTTATGAGCTTTAGAATGGAAGAAAACTCTAAATTTCATAACTTAGATTATTTGGATGCAAATGCTTCATATTAAACAAGAAGGACAATTTTGAAAATTTCTCATCCAAATTGGATGAAAGAGTATTTTTAGGGTATTTTTCTTCTAGTAAAGCATATAGAGTTCTCAATAAAAAAAACTCTAGTAGTTGAAGAATCAATGCATGTTATCTTTGATGAGTCTTCTAAACTTGATCATGGCGAAGTTAATGCTCTTGATGATTTTATAGATACATTTGAGAGGATTGAAATAGATGAAACTCTAAAAAAAGATTAAAAAAAGCCCTCTTAAGAGGAATCTAAAGAAGAAGAAAATCAATAACTACCCAAGGATTGCCATTATCAAAAAGATCATCCAAGAGAACTCGTCATTGGAGATACATCAAAAGGAGTAACCATTAGATCAAAACTTAGAAATTTAAATTCAAATATAGCCTTTGTTTCTCAAATTGAGCCAAGGACCATTGAGGAGGCTCTTAGTGATGAAAGTTGGGTGATTGCAATGCAAGAGGAATTCAACCAACTTGAAAGAAACAAAGTATGAGAACTTGTTCCTAGACCTAAAAATCATCCAATTATAGGATGTAAATGGGTCTATAGGAATAAGTTTGATGAAAATGGTCTCATTACTAGAAAAAAAAAGCTAGATTGGTTGTCAAAGACTATAACCAAAAGGAAGGCATTGATTATGATGAGACATTTGCTTCTGTGGCTAGGTTAGAACAATTAAAATTTTACTTACATTTTCTTGCCATATGAATTTTAAACTTTTTCAAATGGATGTTAAAAGTGCATTTTTAAATGGTTTTATAAAAGAAGAATTTTATGTTGAACAACCCCCTGGTTTTGAAGATTATAAATTTTCAAATCATGTTTTCAAACTCACCAAGGAACTATATGGATTAAAACAAGCTCCAAGAGCTTTGTATGATAGACTTGGTGCATATTTATTGAAGAATGGATTTTTAAAAGGAAAAGTTGATACAATACTCTTTGTTAAAAAGAAATTGCATGATATTTTACTTGTACAAATTTATATTGATGATATTATATTCGGTGCTACTGACGAATCTTTGTGCCAAGAATTTACTTTTGTATGACTAAGGAATTTGAAATGAGCATGATGAGTGAACTCAAATTCTTTCTTGGTCTTTAAATTAAGCAATGCAAGGATGATATCTTCATCAATCAATCCAAATACACAAAGGAACTTCTCAAGAAGTTTAGCATAGATAGTTGCAAAGCAAGCAAGACTCCAATGAGTATATCCTTGAAGTTAGACAAAGATGAAATTGGTAAGAAACTAGATGAAAAGAAATATTGAGCTATTACCGAATTCCTACTTTACTTAACTGCCTCTAGACCGGATATAATGTATAATATTTGTTTGTGCACTATATTTCAATCATGTCCCAAAAAATCTCATTTAAATGCTACTAAAAGAATCCTAAATACTTAAGTGGAATATTGCATTTAGGCTTGTGGTATCCTAGAAATACATCATTTTAAATTTTAGGTTTTTTGAATGCGAATTTTGCTAGTAACTTACTTGATAGGAAAAGCACAACCAGTGCATGTCATTTTCTTAGTGATTGCCTAGTTTCTTGGTTTACCAAGAAACAAGCGTCTATTGCTCTATCTACCATGGAAACTAAATATGTTGCAGCTTGCTTTTGTTGTACACAAGTCCTTTGGATGAAACAAAAATTGCTAGATTATGACAAAGCATTTGATCATATTCCCATTAAGTGTGACAACACAAGTGCCATTAATCTATCCAAAAATCTAATTCAACATTCTAGGTCAAAACATATTGATATTAGACATCTTTTCTTGAGAAATAATGTTCAAAACTAAAATGTTGTATTAGCATTCATAGATACTCAAAATCAGTTTGCTGACATTTTCACAAAACCTTTGAATGAAGAAAATTTAATTTTATAAAACAATACATAGTTATGATAGATGAAAATACTTTGATTGATTTGCATTTACTCACAACTTTTTGCTTATTTTACTTGTGAAAAACAATGATAGAATTATAAATGCTTGTAAATACATTTTTACGTGACCTAATTTCTCATTTACATCTATTTCGATCATATATTTAGGCTATAAATTGAGATTTACACAAGTCGCCTAAAATATCCTCAATTTCTAAAAATATTGAATTTCCCAATCAAACCACCTAAAAGGTTCGACCGCACCTTTGGCCGACTTTCATCAAACTTCAAATCTTCAGCTAAATCGAGTATATTTAGACCTAGTCCGACCGTAATTTTTCATTTTTTTTATCGTTAGTCTAGTTCATTCAAACTCTAAAATTTACATCTAGACTCCAAAATCTTGAAAGAGCCTGATCGCCCTAATCTGGGCCGGACCTGAAAATCTCAAAATTTTTCAAAAAAAATATAACCATTGGAGGATGTGGAAAACATACAAATTATTCCTAATAGCCATAAACGTCTAGTTTGATTCTCAAACTCTATAGAAACCCCCCCCCCCCCCCCTTTCCACTTAAACTCAGTTATTTTGATTTTTCTACCATTCAATTTCACTTCTTAGTATTTCAAACTCTTAAATTCCTCTTCGATTTCCATTCTATGGCTCCAAAAGTATCCCACAAGAAGAAATCTTCAAGAGAGGAGAAGGGTAAAGGTAAAGCTACCTCTTCCACCCTAATGGAAGAAACTCCAAGAACAAGGGCTCTGTAACACCCTTATACCTTATATACGTACAATACATATTTTCAGCATATGTAAAATATGAATATATAGTACAAAAATGTCACAGACTGGTTTAATAAAAATTTTCACATTTCTAATTTAAAATTTCAAATACTAAATATATAAAATTATATAGTATATAAATATTTTTTACTTGTTATAGGAACCCAAAATAAACATTTTATATAAAAATCTCTGAGAAAAATTCGCCAGAGTTTTGTCTGTAATTTGGACATTACAAAATTTATCAATTACACAACCTACAAAAAGAACACTTCCAATAAACGATAAACCATATCTTCACCTTAACTGATCAAAGAGATCATCGATTCTAGGCAAAGGATATTTATTTTTAATAGTCACCTTGTTCAATTGCCTATAATCGATACACAACCTCATAGTACCATCTTTCTTCTTCACAAATAAAACAGGAGCTCCCCAAGGAGAAACACTGGGGCGAATAAATCCTTTGTCCAACAACTCCTGCAATTGCACTTTCAACTCCCTCAATTCTGCTGGTGCCATTCTATAAGGAGTAATAGAGATAGGAGTGGTACCAGGCAACAATTCAATACCAAACTCCACCTCTCTCTCAGGAGGTAATCCTGGCAACTCCTCTGGAAACACATCTGGAAACTCTGCAACTGTGGCAATATTATCAATTTGAGAACCTCTTACTCTAGTATCTACCACATGAGCAAGATAAGCATCACACCCTTTTCTAATCAACCTCCTAGCTGCAACAGCTGAAACAAATAAGGAGGCTAACTGTTCCTGCTCATTAGATACTATCACCTCTCTACCATCAGCGGTTCTCAAAGAAACAACTTTCTTTTTACAATCTACCACAGCTCCATGTCTAGCTAACCAATCCATACCTAGGATCACATCATACTCCTTAAAAGGCATCTCAATCAAATCTCCAAGGAACTCCTCACCTTGCACCCTCACTGCACTATCTCGGTGCACCTTGCTCACAATCACACTATGCCCTAATGGATTTGTCGCCAATAGATCAAATCCTAGGGACTCAGCATGCATATCAGACACAGGCAAAACAGATGCACTAATATATGAATGGGTGCATCCGGGATCAATCAAAGCAAGTACTGAAGTATCAAATAAAGAAAAAGTACTAGCTATGACTGCCGAAGCATCTGGCTGCCTCTGCATAACATATACCCTCTGGGAAGATCCAACCTCCTCTGGTCTACTCTCCCTGGATGTAGAACCTCCTCTAGAATTGAACCCAGATCTGCCTCCTCTGTTGACACCTCTGCCTCCTCGACCTCCCCTCACACTAGGTCGAGAAGATGCAGTATCTACTGACATTCGCTCCTGTCTCTCTGGACAATCTCTAATAAAATGCTCAGGAGATCCACATCTGAAGCACACAGCTGACCCACTATACCTCCAACAAGCACCCCTATGTGATCCACCACACTGAGCACACACAGGTAGAGCGGATCTCTGAGTCACTGGGGTCGGAGCACTCGCCACTGGAGCTGTAGGTCTAAATCTCTGCCTCTGAAACTGCACTGACCTACCAGCTGGCCTCTGACTCCTACTGACCCGAGGAACAAAGCTTCCTTTACCTCTTTTAGCAGATGAAGACCCTACCTCAAACTGGGGCCTTCTAACCCTAATCTCTTCCTCTGAAGCAGCTGCAATAACTTGAGCTCGCTCCACACTCCGAGCTGCTGCCACTAGCTGGGAGAAATCATGATATCGAAATCCAGCCACTAAGCACATGATAGAGGGCCTCAATCCCTCCTCAAATCTCCTGCATCTATCTATCTCATCAGCTATAATGACCCCAGCATAATGGCTCAATCTAATAAACTCAACTTCATATTCAGTTACAGTCCTGCTGTCTTGTTTCAAAGTCAAAAACTCCATCTTCTTCATGTCTTTGTACTCCCTAGGAGTATAGAAAATCCGCATATGACAAGGTTGGTGGATCATCCATAGAATGGGGCACTGTCCTCCACCAGTCGTATGCATCCTTCTGTAGCAAAGATCTTGCATAGTCAAACTTTTCCTCCGAGGTGGCTTGCAACTGAATAAAGATCCTCTGTACTTTATCAAGCCATTGCTCCGCTACAGCTGGATCAACTGTACCTAAGAAATCCTCTGCCCCATACTTCCTTAGTTTATCATAGTGCCTCACTGATACCAAAGGCTGAGGGGGTGGTGGTGGTTGCACTGGTGTTTGCCTCAAAGCCTCTACCACATGCCTAAGCCAAGCTGGTGGAACCTCCTCACCAACTGGTCTCCCCGACACTGAAGCAGGTGTCTCCTCAGCACTATCAACTCTAGCTCTATCTTCCAGAGCTACACTCTCCTCACTACCCTCAACCGAATGACGCAAATGAGGATCCATCACAACCTATTTCTGCAAACACAGCAGAATACATCTTATTAAAGATCAGAGATTGCCAATCCCAAACATGTATGTTATTCAAAAATTCACTTTTTAAGTAAAAATATTCTTTTTCTTATACGTGACCTAGGTTGAGAATTTCAAACCTAGGCTCTGATACCAAAACAATTGTAACACCCCCACACCCAATACATACACACTACATACACCACAATGTAGTATACATGTATCGAATATAGGAATGCTACGGATTTTATTAACATTCAAAACATTTTAATTAATACCATCATCTTTCTCATATACATTACAGAAAATAAGTCATCAATTTGTAATATAAAACAAAATAGATATATAAATACATTTAGTTAATACGCAGCAGAATATAGAAAATATTTACATATATGAAAGCATTTGAATACGTATTTATAATTATACATATATTTACATTATAAACCATATTTACAAAATATGAAAGAGTTATACATGATTGGCAATTCTTCTCTGATCTTTAAGTTCCCAAAATCAACTCTTCAACGTCTACTCTCACTTGGTCTCAAAGAGCTCTCGGGTTCAACTTTATCAACTCTATCACCTGCGCGATTAAACACTATCGCACTAAGCCAAGGGCTTAGTAAGACAATTCATGCTAATGTTATACTTTAGTGCAATGCAATGTTTCACATTTGTATTAATAAATCAACATCAATGATACACACTCAATCAATAAAGATCATACTCAACAGCCAATATTCCGTGAATAGTCCGTTTCATCATTTAAGTAATATTAACATTTCATTTCATTAGAACATCATTTATGATATACATAAAACCTAGACGCCTATGGGCCCATCAAGTATTTAATACGATATTCAGAATTCAGAGTTACTGCTTTGGTTCATAAACACCATTATCAAGCCCGTAGGCAACATATACATATATATATCTCTATCCATGGATAGCGTAACAGACCCAGTCTCTTGGATCATCAACTCATCTAACTCGAGGAGATCCTCAACCCGGCAAGACTGTTACAAATCAAATATCTCATAATATCAATTATCATAGTGTAACAGACCCAGTCTCTTGGACCTCAATTCAACTCAATTTGAAGAGATCCTCAACCCGGCAAGACTGTTACCTTTCATTAAATAGGCATGCCTCCAAAAAACAGAACTCTGAAACTGAATAACATATTAAACATACAATTATTTCATTATTCTTGTTATCAAACTCTTTCTCAATTCTCCTCATCAATTAGGCAAACATGCCATATCTCATTCAATTGAATCATCATAGCATCTTAGATATAACATTTCAATATACATTACTCATGAAACACATTACCATTCACAATGCATAACACAACATTGTTCAATCTCAACAATGCAATTAGGGCAAAGAACAATCTACAACATTCATAGTTTTAGGATCTTCCACATCCATTTGATTAGGGCATTCTTTGTTTGAAGTATGTTTAAAGTGTTTATGTTTAGGTTTAGGTACCAAAATACCTTTGAAGAATCATAACAATGCAATTAGAACAAAGAATAAAAACCCTAACCAACACATTTGAGGGACACGGGCAGCCCACTTGAGGGACACGGCCAAGCTTGTGGCCGTGTCTCTCAACCTCAATTTGACAGTAAGCAACACGGGCAAGGGACACGGCCAAGCTTGTGGCCGTGTCTCCCAACACCAACATTCAGTAGTGAACACAGGCAATAGACACGGCCGTGTCTCCCAAAAATCCTTCCAACACGCCCAAGTTTTCTTGGCTTGGCCGTGTCTCTCCTTGCTTTTGGCCGTGTCATTTGAAAACCAAACCCTAAATGTGTCCATCAATCTTCTAAATGCATTTTAACACATCATGCACAACACAAATTCATTCAAATGGGTACACTCAACAACATAAACACATATCTTACACAATCATCACAATAATCACTTTAATAACACATTAACATCACAATTAAACACAACCACTTCAAAACCCTAAAACCAACATCCTTCTCCATCTTCCAAAATCAACATCCTTCACTTCCAACAACAACACCTATTTAAATTCTTAACTTAAAACCAAATTTACACTTGAATACACAACACAACTACATCCCATCATCAATTCAACAAACCCTAATGAATTTCAAATACTACTTCAAAAGAATAAAAGAAATCAAAGGAAAGATCTTACCTTAGTTAAAAACTTCTTGACTTGATCACTTAATCTTCCTTCAATTTGAGCTCAACACATCAAGATCCTCTCTTCACCTCTTGCTTTCCTTTTTCTATGCAGGAGCCGGCCACTACCACCAAGAAAAAGAGAAAATGATGAAGAAACAAAGTCAATCCTTCTTTAAATCTCCACCATGAGTTCCAATTCAAGTAATTACCAAAACACCCTTATCCATATAACTAACCTCTTGTCTCTTATAAGCCTATTATAGTAATTTCACATATCCCATAAAAATATCTCTCTTCCATTGACTCTCCCTTTGACTTTATGTATATGTTATATATATCATCATATAAACAACATATACACTTTTCTCTAAACCCTCTTTTTTTCCCAAAACACATATACATAAGCATTCTCTTACCAATTCCTTTTCTTATCACCTAACATATACATTCAATCACATTTTAAACCAACAACAACAACAACAACAACAACAACAATAACAACAAAATCAAAACTTCTAGGGCATACATGAGGATATTACATAAAACAACCTCCAATCCTATCCTTCCAACTTGCCCTTTACCACTTGGATGAAGTAAATCAACCTCCCTCATTGCCTAAACCAAATATGGTAGCAAATAATCATTTAGTATCACATTTAATGGCATTTTGAATATTAAACCATAATTAAACCCCATCCATGCAAAAATTCAAAATTTAAGGCTAACCTCACTGTAACTTTGAATTCTCATACTAGGCAATTCATCTTAATAAATTAAGTTTATTTATATTATTAGAAACATATTTTAATACATTTAAACCATTTACATTACAAAAGCACACTCTTATACACAAAATCCTAAAATGGTATAACCTTCCCCCATTGAAGGTTTTCCATTTCAACACAATCCATTAATCATTTTAAGCTTATATTCATCTCTTATGTCACCAAACAACAAGATTAAACCAATAAAATTATACAATTCAATAACTTCGGAAAAATCATTTTCCAAAACCCTAAATCACAATTTCATTCTCAAACTCCAACCAAACACAACCAAATTTAATATTTGACTTTAAAATACTTGTTTAAGCACCAAAACAACTCATTTAGAACCAATTTTCACAATTAAAAACCATAATTTCTCAAAACCTAAAAGTCCATAACCCAAAATTCTCTCTCTTCACCATTCTTTATCCAAATTCAACCATTTCTTCAATCCAACCTCAAAATCATTAATAACTACCCAAACATACACACCAATTCCAACAATTATAATATACTACTTCAAAAATTCAAAACTCACATATTCAAAATTTCTATGGAAATCCAAAGAAAAAGCTAAAGAACTTACTTTTTCAAGTGGAAATCTCTAAAATCCTTTTTGAACCTTTGAAATCCTTCAATTCTTGAAAGCTTGGAAGATCAAAATCCTTGGTCTTGAACATCCATGGTGGCTGACCATGAGAGAAGAAGAAGAATAAGAAGTTTAAAAATAAATTTTTCTCTTTCCTTTCATCTTTTAATTATAACAATATATATATATATATTATAATAATTTAATAATTAATTATTTAATTATTTATTGAAGAAATTAAAAGACTAAAAATCCATCATCCATTCAAAAATAATTTTTTTAAATTATTTTATTAATTTTTTATTTCTAAAATTTATTTACAAAAATACCATTAAACTTTGACTTTTCTTTTAAAACGTGTTGACTTTAATATGTTATGTATATTTTACATATATATTACATATATATTCCACTTTTTTATTTAAAATCCCTTCATTTTTCATTTAAAACTATTAATTTAATTTATCTAATTTAATTATAATATATTTTATCAAATTTCCAAAAATTAAAAAATTTCAAAAAAAAATTGGGATATTACAGAGTCAGACCAAGACACCTTAATGAAGAATAAAAGAAAAGGTACATTTTAATCTTAGAAAAGAAAACTAAACCAAATAGAGTTCCCTCTCTTTTCTCTCTAGAATCTCTCGACATTGAAAACGAAATTAAAGCTTACCTCTCCAATCTTAGGTGGGAAACCTTTGTCTTTCTAGAAGAAGACTATTTGGGATGGGAATATCTAACCAAGGAATTTCTTGCTACCTTGGTTATTGAAAAGAAAATTGTTGAACCACTAGATCATTATGGCATAACCTTTAAACTAGTCAACCAAGAATACCAATTAACCTTTAAGGAATTTACCTCCATTTGGGATTCAACACTGAAGGTATATTCCATACTTCTAATCCCAAAATTTCTCCAGAAATTCTACTCAACTTTTGGAAAGAAATTTCAATTAAAACTGACTTTCACAAACTTTCCAATGCCAAGCACCTGAGAACTCTCACCTTTTGGATATTGCATAGAATAATCACATATACCATTAATACTAGGGGTGAGAGTAATAAAAAGATAACCAATAAGGATCTTATTTTCCTCTATTGTCTTATAAAAGGGAAGAAGATTCAAACCGCAAAGCTGTTGATTGATTCATTTCTCATAGTTAGAAATAAATCAATTGGAACTATAATGATCACCTCTTACATCACCCAAATAGCTAAGCATGTAGGTGCACTTACTACTTCCAATAGGGCTACTCATTCCAATCCACTTAATCCAGCCACTAATCCAATCAATATCCAATACTTGAAACACTCTAAATGTATTTTTAAGGAAAATGGAACATATCATCATGCATTTGGTGCTCAAGGAATTAGTGCTCAAAAAAGAAAGAAGGAAAAGAATTGTTAATGAGAGACAAGAAACATTCCAAGTGGAAATTCATAGACCCCAAACCTCAAGAGGCCAAGGCTTTGTCCTCTCTATCCTTCAAGAAATTCAAGGACAAATCTCGTCTCAATCCTCTAAAGTTGATACTATTTCTAAAAGCTTTTCCCATCTTCACATGGATATTAAGGATATGCAAGGTGTAATGGGCTTCCCTCAATATATGATTTGGGATGAAGATGAAGAAGGAGGTGAAGAAGTTAGGGAACAAGCTGAAGGAGGAACTAAAGAAGAAGAAGGAAATGGAGAAGGAGAAGAAGAAGAATAAGGGAATGGAGATAACAATGATGATGGTAGCGGTGATGATGAGGAATATCACTATTCTACCCTTCTTTAGAAATATTTTTCTATTTGTCTTATGTATGATCACTCTATTTTGTAGGTAGTAAATTTTAATGATCATACATGCATTACTTGTTTTCTTTTCGCTCATTTTATTTTTCCATTAATAAAATGTTCTTATTGTTTTATTGTTTATATCCAATGTTTATTTCTTTTTGCCTTTCTCAAAAGGGGGGAGAGAATAACAAATTAAAAGGGAGATAAATTGAGATAGATAACAAATTGAGGGGGATATAATGAAATAAAGGAAAAAAAATAAAATGAAGTTTTTTCAATAAAATAAAATGAAAATTTTAAATTCAATTCAATTTAATTGCCAAAGTAAAAAATGGGGAGATTGTTAGGCAAATTCTTAGCTTAATAAGCTATATTTTAATCTTAAGCAATTAAATTGAATGAATACTAATAGTTGCATGTTGCGCTCGAATTAACTCTACCACAAAGCGTCACTCGCAAGTATATGAGGTAGCTGTAGCAAAGGTGATCGCCCCAAGGTCGTCTCACAAGGAAGCTAAAGTAGCTAATTGATTATCATATTATAAATAACAAGTAATGAATGAATTTAGATTGCTATCAATTAAAGAAAACAGATTGATCGAAGTTTAAAACAAATAAAAGTAAATTGAGCTGATGTTTTGATTCACTTAATAGAAAGGTCTAGGGTTTGCACTTCTCTACTACTTATATGTATGAACGGTTATCCTCTTAACCAATTTAATTTCAAAGATTAAATCTCAAGCAACTTAATTAATTGAATAAAGGAAATAAGCTCTCGCATTCAAACCTCTCTCAAATAATCTTGTTCCAATTGAAATAATCTTTTCCTAGGTTATATCTCTAATTCACCTAAGTCCTTAATTGAATTGTTCCAGCATTAGACTTCATCTCTCAATCCTTCATCTAATACCTTAAAACACATAATTGGTGGCCAATCAATTATATATTAACAATATTTCATTCAATCAAGGCTAAAGAAATCATTAAGTTAAGAGTAATAACCAATTCATACAATCATAGCAGATCCATACAAACCCTAGACTAGATCAAATTAGTTCATAATGCTATCAAACATACTCATCACATTAATATTCAAAGAAATCAATTTAGACATGATAATATCCATAAATACAATTCCAATGAAATTAAAGAGATAAAGTTCAAGAACAAAACCAAATTACAAACTCCCTGAAGCTTCTGAAGAATCTCTTGTTCAAATCTTGCAAGAAGGATGTATCAATGGCTAGAACAATCTAATCTAAGCTAGATTAATCAAAGTGTAATCAAAATCAAAGAAAACAAATGTGAAACCCTAAGTTCTTCTCTTTGACGGCTAAACAGCTCTCAAACTCTCAACAACCTCTGAAAACCCTAAACTTTTTTTTCTTTTACACGAAACCTCTGCTTTTAAAAAATCCACTTGTCTTTGGTCCATGAGAGACACGGGAAGTTGGATGAGACATGGCCATGTTGGAGGTGAATTGGAGGGACACGGCCACAAGCTTGGTCGTGTCCCTTGCTTGTGTTTGCTTTTGTGATAGTTTCTTCTTTTCTTCTTTGGAGTGGTTGAGTGACTCTGCCGTGTTGGAGGAAGTTTGGCCGTGTTGGATCATTTTGGAGGGACACGGCCACAATCTTGGCCGTGTCCCTTGCATGTGTCTTCTACTGCTTGATTTCCATCTTCTTTTGCTTTTGGACTTAAGTGAGACACGGTCAAGCTAAAGCAACTTGGCCGTGTTGGAGCTTTTGCGGAGGGACACGGCCACAAGCTTGGCCGTGTCCCTTGAGTGTGTCCACCTCTGTGTCTTGACTTCTCCTTAGCTAGGTATGGGACACGGCCAGTGGCTTGGCCGTGTCCTCTGCATGTGTCAGCTACTGTCCATTTTTTCCTTCTTCTTGATTCCTTGGCTTTTTAACCTAAAACAAAACTTGAAACAAACTTTAAACAAGAAGTAAATAAACAATAACCAACAAATCATAAACACCATACTAAAAACTAGATCAAAAACGACATAAACACTGAAATAAACTAAAACTACCAAAATTAATGAAAACACTAAATAAACCGATTAAAACTAACAAAATACCTAAATAAAACAATAATTATCATAATAAATAAGACACAAATCTATAACAAAAACTAATAAAACAACTACCCCACACTTAAAACTTTGCTTGTCCTCAAGCAAATTCACATGGCATAAATTAAAAACTCAAACAACCTTAACTATAATTTCAATATATAAGATGAAATCCTTTAAGACTCATCCATAAATAATTGCAATTTCCTTCAACCAAGATTTTCTTAACTCATTCATTAATCCAGACATACAAATCTCATCTCTCATCTAAGTATTTCACTCGATTTCAAAGGTTAATTCACTCAAACCATCATGACTGCATACTACCATAAACTTGCTTAATTATCCAATCTCCCTCACTGATTTTCTCAAAAAATAATCCGAAGGTCTTTCATTTGGATGTAATGGGGCTAAGGTAAAGGTGTGAGAAAAGACATTTAAGCTGGAGCATCAAGAAATGGAGTATCTAAATTAGACAATACTCTTGCTAAGAAACTCATAACTCCCTCAAATGGCATACTCAACAACCCTTAATAATCTTACATAATTGCACACTAAAAGAAAAGTACATGAGTCAACATTCCTCTAATGCTAGAAATTATATGAAATTTGTATATATATCTATATATATCTTTTTTATTTTCTCTTTTTCTTTTTCTTTTATTTTTATCATCATTTCTTTTTTTTAATATATATATATACAAAATATTAACTTTCATGGAACATCTAGCTTAAAAGGAAGAGGAAAAGAATAACCAACTCTTAGCAAATACAATGTGCAAAGTATGCATTTCAACCCCAAATAGCAATACCATATATTTTTTTTATTTTTTTTAATTGCTTACCCCACACTTTTGAATCAAACCACCCTATTGTCATATCATAGGAAACTCCATTCCTTAATGCAGGTATGATGATAATAAGAGAAAGTTGAGTTGTGAATTGTGTTGATCAATCAAGAAAAGGTTAAAGGCTCAACTTAGCTCACTAAGGAATTCAATATTAAGGGAGGTCTTTTTAAGCTAAAGGGCTAACCTAATTTGCCTTCATCATTTTAAAACTTGAGATAAAATCATAATGTGAGTTCAATTAGTATGCAAAAGCAAACTCTAGAGATGCAAAATCATGAAGGTGCACACTTAAGAAAAGAAAATCAACTGATAATAATATTTAATCTATAAGGCTCAAAACTCACAAATGTGGGTTCACAAAGAGTTATATGTCATGAATTGCAGAATGTGAAAATTGATCTTGAATGAATTCAAATGCTAATCTCTATGCTGATACTAAAGTCTCAATTATAATAACAGAATCAAAGAAAAAGTCAATAAGATTTCAACAATTATGCCATGCACAACACACAATAAACACACCAAGACAAACAAAATAAAAATTAAAGAAAAGCTAAAATATTACCCCCACACTTTTGAATTGACATTGTCCTCAATTGAAAACAAGAATAATAAAGAAAAAGAGTTAAGTACAACATGTCTTCCATCATACCCTGGTGAGGCAAAATCCTAACTTTTCATCACAAAACACAAATGTTCAAAAAACAAACAAAATACAATATATAAAATAAAATATCCAAAATATAAAATGTTAAAATTAAAAAACGAGAAATAATAACAAAAATACACTAAACACAATAAAGCAAGGAACTCAAAATCTACGGTGAAGGCGGATGTGAAGAGGAACAGCCGAGGGATGGAGACT
Source organism: Garcia nutans (assembly GCA_947685225.1). Taxonomy (NCBI): domain Eukaryota; kingdom Viridiplantae; phylum Streptophyta; class Magnoliopsida; order Malpighiales; family Euphorbiaceae; genus Garcia; species Garcia nutans. Next base: position 2,952,933 of record CANTUV010000003.1, on the reverse strand, counting down.
CAAGATCTTAGCAAGGTTGCTATTAATCCGTTCCAACTGCTGCAAGACCGCAGCATGGTTACTGTCCACCTTGCCCTCCAATGCCTTAATCCTATTAAGTATTTCTTGATTACTCGAGACCGGAGCATCTTCATCTAAACCAAGAGAATCTGAGTCAGACTCCTCTTGAACCTGTGCTCTCTTCTGCCTGTCCCCCGATGCTTCTGGCTCAGCTAAAGCCATCATATAAGCCCCTTTTCTATGCACCACCATGTGCATCTTCTCTAGTGTAGCTAAATCCAAGGAGTCATTACCCAAAATTCTAGTCATGCGACTGGTACTCGAGTCAAAATCATCAATAAGGGCTACTGCTAACGTGGTAATCAATCCTCCAATACAAATTGCCCCCCTCCTTTTATTGGCCACACTATCAAAAACATCGGCTAACCAATAGCCGGAACTAACAGGCACTGCATTACAAGCACAATCCAGGAAAAATAGCTCACTCAATTCCACCACACCCGGGCTCTCCTTCCTAGCAAAGAATCCGCAGGACATAAAACGATCAAATACCTCAAAGCAGGATTGCTCAATTTAGATGCTTTGGCCGATTTGGCGACATAAGTCTCCAAGCCTAATGCTACCCAAGCAAATTGCTGTTTAAACTCTTTAGGTACCGACCTTTCCCCATGTTGATGGAAACCATATATAGCATTCAATTGTTCAATATTAATCACAAACGATTTCCCAAGCAATCTAAAACTCATCCTAGAGCAAATTTTTTGTTCATCTCTTTCAACCTTAAGAGATGTCAAAAATTCCAAACTCAGCTCTTGAAACTGCAAAGGTCGCAAGGAGACTAGGTTTTCCCACCCAAGAATTTGCACATAATGATAAAAATTAGTCCTAATTTGCAGAGCATCAAGGGATTCATCATTTACATACCTCGTCGGGAAGAAACCCTGAGCCAAAAGATTTGCTCTCTTCAAAGATGAAACCGATGAAGATGAAGAAGCCCCTTCAGTTGTAGGTCTCTTCTTCTTGTGGTGTGAAACTATCTTTGTTCTTGGCACCTTGAGAAATCTGAAAAATTCAACACCAAAACTTGATTAAATCGATCTTTTGTGAGAGAAAAAGAAGTTTTAACAAATTAATTCTAGTTTTGGTGAAGAAAGATGAGCTTTAATGGAGGTTTTGGAGCTTGTAAGCACAAGTAATGGAGGTTGCGAGAGAGAGAAAATGAGAGAGCGAGAGAGAGAAAGAAAGAAAATTAGGGATTGAATGGACAAAACTGTGCAAAAATCGAGTTTTTAAAGTGGAAAAGTGGAGAGACACGGCCAAGTTAGGGTGAACACGGCCGTGTCTTGTGTGTTTTGAGGTACACGGCTAGTGACTTGGCTGTGTCCCATGGGCGTGTCTACTACTGTAAGAAAAGATGCAAAATAAAAACAAAGAACAATTTGGTGAAGCTTGGCCATGTCTCATGTGACACGGCCAAGGGACACGGCCAAGTTCCTTGGTCGTGTCACCCTCTGTGACAACTGTGCAAAATTTTTTTGTTGAGGCTTGGCGGTGTCCCATGTGACACGGCCAAGCTCCTTGGCCGTGTCTCCTTCTGCCACTTTTAACAATTTTTTTTATTTATTTTTTTTATATCACCAAATCTCAAAGAAATTGCAAACTCTTCTTCGATCCACCCTGAAACACATTAGAAAAATAAAAACCGATCAAAGCACCCATTCAAGTTATTTAAACCAAACATAAAATCAAAATTTGCTAAATTAAAGATTACAACTATGAAAAAGAAATGTAACCGATGGGTTGCCTTCCATTTAGCGCTTCTTTAATGTCATATAGTTGTACATACTGCAAGACTTAGGGATCATGGATCAAAGTGCTGTCAATGATCCTCACTTCTTGAAATCCTTCATTGTATGGTTTAACTCTCTGTCCATTCACTTTAAAAGTCTCACTTGCTCGAGAGTTAAGCAATTCAATGGCACCAGAAGGATACACCTGAGTTATCTTGAAAGGACCACTCCATCGAGACTTGAGTTTACCTGGAAACAGACGGAGTCGAGAGTTAAAAAGTAAAACTTTCATACCTGGACTCAAAGTCTTTCGCACTATAATTCTATCATGAAGTGCTTTAGTGTGATCCTTGTAAATTCTCGAGCTCTCATACGCCTCATTCCTCAGCTCATCTAACTCTGAAATTTGCAGAAATCGTTCTCTCTTCACTTTGTCCAAGTCCAAATTCAGAGTCTTGATTGCCCAATATGCTTTATGCTCCAACTCCACTGGTAAGTGACAAGCTTTTTCAAAAACCAATCGGTATGGACTCATACCAAGAGGAGTCTTGAAAGCAGTCCGATATGCCCATAGTGCATCATGCAATCTACTTGCCCAATCCTTCCTTGATAAGTTGACTGTTTTCTCCAGAATTCCTTTTATCTGCTTATTGGATGTTTCCACTTATCTAGAAGTCTGTGGATGATATGGGGTCGCCACCTTGTGCTTTACACTAGATTTATGCATTAACTTCTCAAAAAGCCTGTTGCAAAAATGACTTCCCCCATCACTGACTAACACTCTTGGTGTGCCAAATCTACTAAGAATGTTTTCCTTCACAAATTTAACAACCACATTAGCATCATTAGTACAAGTGGGGATTGCCTCCACCCATTTGGAAACATAATCAACAACAACTAAAATATATTCATAACCAAAAGACTTGGGGAAAGGACCCATGAAGTCTATTCCCCACACATCAAACAGTTCAACAACAATATATGATTGAAGGTGCATTTCATTCCTCCTCCCAATGTTACCTACTCTTTGACAACAATCACAGTGCTTTCAATACTCTTGAGCATCTTTAAATAAGGTAGGCCAGTAAAAACCACTTTGTAGCACCTTTTCTACAGTCTTTCTTCCTCCAAAATGACCACCACAGTGAAGGTCATGACAAAATTGAAGAACACTCAGTTGTTCTTCCTCAGATACACATCTGCGAACTATCTCATCTTTGCATATCCAGAATAGATAAGGTTCATCCCAAAAATAAAACTTACTTAAGTGTAAAAACCTTTTCTTTTCCTGAAATGACATGTTAGATCGCAAAATACCACAAGCGAGATAGTTAGCAATATCTGCAAACCAAGGTGCATTAATTACCACAAACAGCTGCTCATCAGGAAATGCTTCTAAATTTTTATGAATGCTATCAGATGCAAGATTTTCACTAAAGAAGGGTAATCTAGATAAATGATCAGCTACAACATTCTCACTACCCTTAGTATCTTTGATTTGGAAATCAAATTCTTGCAATAACAACACCCATCTAATTAAGCGCGGTTTAGCATGTTGTTTTGTTAACAGATATTTTAGAGCTGCATGATTAGAATGCATAATAATTTTTGACCCAATTAAATATGCTCTAAATTTATCTAAAGCAAAAACAACAGCTAACATTTCCTTTTTTAGTTGTGGTGTAATTCATTTGTGCACTATTTAGGGTCAAGCTAGCATAATATATTACTCTCAAGTATTTATCAACCCTTTGCCCAAGAACAGCTCCTACTACATGATTAGAGGCATCACACATGATTTCAAAAGGTAAAGACCAAACAGGAGCTACAATTAACGGTGCACTAGTCAATTTTTCCTTAAAGGAATTAAAAGCTTGCATGCATTGTGCTGTAAATTCAAATGGAACATCTTTCCCTAGCAAATGGCACAATGGTTGGCTTATTTTAGAAAAATCCTTAATAAACCTTTGGTAAAAACCTGCATGCCCTAAAAAACTTCTTATTCCCTTAACAGAGGTAGGTGGGGGTAACTTAGCAATCAATTCAACTTTAGCCTTATCCACCTCAATCTCTTTACTTGACACCACATGACCTAAGACAATGCCCTGAGTAACCATAAAATGACTCTTTTCCCAACTTAAAGTGAGGTTACATTCAATGCATCTCTCAAGCACACGAACAAGTTTATTGAGGCAATTATCAAAAGAACTACCAAAAACAGAAAAGTTATCCATAAATACCTCAATAAATTCATCAATCATGTCTGAGAAGATAGACATCATGCATCTCTGAAAGGTTGCAGGTGCATTGCACAAGCCAAAGGGCATACGCCGAAATGCATAAGTCCCAAAAGGGCAAGTAAAGGTAGTCTTGGACTGATCCTTTGGTGCTATCGGCACCTGATAGTAACCTGAAAGGCCATCCAAAAAACAATAATGTGAGTGTCCAGAAAGTTTATCTAACATCTGATCAATAAAAGGAAGAGGGAAATGATCTTTCTTTGTAGCATTGTTCAATTTCCTATAATCAATACACATTCTCCACCCAGTAGTAGTCCTAGTAGGAACCAATTCATTATTTTTCATTTTTCACCACAGTGATTCCTGACTTCTTAGGAAATACATGTACTGGGCTCACCCACTCACTATTAGCAATTGGATAAATTACTCCATCCAGCAATTTGAGCACTTCCTTCTTAACCACTTCACTCATATTTGGGTTAAGGCGCCTTTGGGTCTCCCTCACAGGTTTAGCTCCCTCTTCTAAAGTGATTCTATTCATGCACATTGAAGGGCTAATACCCTTGATGTCACTCAATCCCCATCCTATTGCTCTCTTCAATCTTTTAAGCTCACTCACCAACCTCATCTCCTCCCCTTCACTAAGTTCACTAGATATTATCACAGGTAAGGTATTGTGATCTCCTAAAAACACATATTTCAAATTTTTAGGTAACTCTTTCAGTTCTAACTCAAGTGAAGGGTTCTTTTCTTCCTTTTTGATGGAGGGAAGTTCAAAAACTGGGTCCTCCTTAAGTTCCTCTATTTCAGCACTCTCTAAGGTCTCAAGACAACTGGCTATTTCTGCCTCAAAAATATCCAAATCACTATCTAAGGTCAATACCAGCTCCAATTTATCTGAGGAACCTGTCTGCAAGAAAACATCTGAAACAACTGCATCAATACAATCAATTAAAGAACATTCCTCATATAAAACAGTTGTAGGAATAGGAGAAGTGTTAAAAATAGAAAATTCAACTGTTTGTCCTAAGACAGTCATTGACAATTTACCATTTTTAACATCTATCAAGGTGTTGGTAGTTGCCATAAAAGGCCTACCCAGCAGAATAGTGTGTGCTGATGGTGAAGGGTTACTTCCTTCCATGTCAAGAACTATGAAATCCACAGGTACAATCAACCCCCCAACTTTAACTAACACATCTTCTATAACCCCTTTCGGAAATCTAAGAGATCTATCAGCTAATTGCAACACCATTTTTGTAGGTTTAAGTTCCCCCAGTTCTAATTCAAGATAAACAGAATAAGGCATCAAATTTACACTAGCTCCTAAATCACACATGCCATCAGTACCCTTTCCATTCCCTATAGTAATTTGAATTATAAAACTACCCGAATCCTTTAGCTTTGGAGGTAGTTTATGCTGCAAAACAGCACTAGCTACCTCTGAAACTATCACCTTTTCATTCGGCTCATACCTCTTTTTCTTGGTATTCAGTTCTTTGAAGAATTTAGCATAAGCTGGCATGTTCTTTATTGCTTCAAGTAAGGGTAAGTTAATACTTACCTTAGACAGCATGTTGAAGATATCTGAAAATTGTTTATCTTTTTTATCATCCTTCAACCTGTTGGGGAAAGGTATAGGTGGCCGGTATGGATTGCTTGCCTTATGCAAATCTGCTGTAGGGGACTTCTCCATTGATCTTTCTCCAGCACCTTTGTTCTCTGGCTCTTCTTCCTTTTTATTCTCTTGCTCACCTGCATTCACAGAATTATTTTCAACATTATTGTTAATTACCTTGCCACTTCTAAGAATAGTCACTGATTGTGCCTGCTCAGGTTAACTTGGGAACTTCCCCTTTTGTTGAATCTGCATCTGTTGTGCAAGTTGTCCCACTTGGGTCTCCACTTTCTTACAAGATGCTTCTAAGGAATCCAGCCTCTTCTTGTTCATCTCCTGATTTTTAGCACTTGCTTGGATAAAAGCCTGTAAACTTTCCTCCAAACTCTCTCTCTTAGACTGCCCTTGATTTAAGGATTGGCCCTGCTGTTGGTTCTGTCTCTGGAGCAAATGGAAAGTATGCTGAGAATTATTTGTTGCCCAAGAAAAATTTGGGTGATTCCTCCAACCAGGATTATAAGAATTGGAGTAAGGATCATTCCGGGCCCTTGGTTGAAATCCCCCCATAGCATTGGCTTGCTCAGCTTCATTCCCATAAGTCTCATATGCGGAGGGGCAAATATTTGCTCCATGCCCGAAAGTTCCATAAATTCCACAAATTTCTTGAGTGGATGAAGGAGAATTGTTTTTCATATTCAGCATCTGCACTTGCCTTGTCAATTCAGCTATCTGATTGACCATCTCACTATTGGCTTCCAGTTGTTTCACCCCTTTACTTCTTCCCCTTACACTTTTCTGTTGAGATTTAGCTCCCAACATCTCAAAGATCTCATAAGTTTCATCAGCTGTCTTTTCTCCCATAGCTCCCCCAACTGCGTTATCAACAGTGTTCTGAAATTGCTGGGTTAATCCATCATAGAAGAACTGATTAAGAAGTTGAAGTGGGTAGTGATGATGTGGACACTAGATCAATAGCATCTTAAATCTGTCCTAAGCCTCATGAAATGGTTGTCCTTCAAATTAAGAGAATGTAGCTATCTTCCCTCTCAATTCAGCTGTCTTTTGATGAGAGTAAAACTTGCCCATAAACTTGTTATAAACTTGCTCCCAAGTTGTCAAAGAATTTTCGGGCAACATCATTAACCAGCTATTAGCCCTATCCTTCAATGTATACGGGAAACATCTCATCCTCAACTGATCCTCTGTTAATCCTCCCAATGGAAAAGTGTTGAGGATAGAATAAAAATCCCAAATAAAGTTCAAAGGATCTTCATTTGGAACTTCATAGAATGATGGCAGCATGTTGTAATGGATGTTCTTCAATTCATAGTTTCTTGCTTCATCTGTCAATCTTATGCAAGAGGTGGAAGTTCCAATGATAGGTCTAGCAAAATCTCTCATAGTCCTTTGTCTTTCTTCTGCCATTTTAACAGATAGTGCAGATTCCAACTCAAAATCAGAAGTGTCCTCCTCTGTAGTATCAAATCCGGTGTACAGTTCAAACTCTTCCGTGCTTCTTTTCACTCTCTAAATTTTTGGAATGACTGGGTATAGCTCGCCTCCAAGTGATCTCCTGCCTTGCATAAACAAAATTTCTAGAAAAAGATATTATTAAAAGCAAAAGACAAAATAAAATCAAAAGTAAACAATGAAAAATAATCTAAAGTATTTTTTGCCTAATAAACAATTACGCCAATAAGCCTCCCCGGCAGCGGCGCCAAAAACTTGTTGCGCTCGAATTAACTCTACCACAAAGCGTCACTCGTAAGTATACGAGGTAGCTGTAGCAAAGGTGATCACCCCAAGGTCGTCTCACAAGGAAGCTAAAGTAGCTAATTGATTATCAGATTATAAATAACAAGTAATGAATGAATTTAGATTGCAATCAATTAAAGAAAACAGATTGAACGAAGTTTAAAACAAATAAAAGTAAATTGAGCTGATGTTTTGATTCACTTCATAGAAAGGTCTAGGGTTTGCACTTCTCTACTACTTATATGTATGAACGGTTATCCTCTTAACCAATTTAATTTCAGAGATTAAATCTCAAGCAACTTAATTAATTGAATAAAGTAAATAAGCTCTCGCATTCAAACCTCTCTCAAATAATCTTGTTCCAATTGAAATAATCTTTTCCTAGGTTATATCTCTAATTCACCTAAGTCCTTAATTGAATTGTTCCAGCATTAGACTTCATCTCTCAATCCTTCATCTAATACCTTAAAACACATAATTGAAGGTATATTCCATACTTCTAATCCCAAAATTTCTCCAGAAATTCTACTCAACTTTTGGAAAGAAATTTCAATTAAAACTGACTTTCACAAACTTTCCAATGCCAAGCACCTGAGAACTCTCACCTTTTGGATATTGCATAGAATAATCACATATACCATTAATACTAGGGGTGAGAGTAATAAAAAGATAACCAATAAGGATCTTATTTTCCTCTATTGTCTTATAAAAGGGAAGAAGATTCAAACCGCAAAGCTCTTGATTGATTCATTTCTCATAGTTAGAAACAAATCAATTGGAACTATAATGATCACCTCTTACATCACCCAAATAGCTAAGCATGTAGGTGCACTTACTACTTCTAATAGGGCTACTCATTCCAATCCACTTAATCCAGCCACTAATTCAATCAATATCCAATACTTGAAACACTCTAAATGTATTTTTAAGGAAAATGGAACATATCATCATGCATTTGGTGCTCAAGGAATTAGTGCTCAAAAAAGAAAGAAGGAAAAGAATTGTTAATGAGAGCCAAGAAACATTCCAAGTGGAAATTCATAGACCCCAAACCTCAAGAGGCCAAGGCTTTGTCCTCTCTATCCTTTAAGAAATTCAAGGACAAATCTCGTCTCAATCCTCTAAAGTTGATACTATTTCTAAAAGCTTTTCCCATCTTCACATGGATATTAAGGATATGCAAGGTGTAATGGGCTTCCCTCAATATATGATTTGGGATGAAGATGAAGAAGGAGGTGAAGAAGTTAGGGAACAAGCTGGAGGAGGAACTAAAGAAGAAGGAAATGGAGAAGGAGAAGAAGAAGAATAAGGAAATGGAGATAACAATGATGATGGTAGCGGTGATGATGAGGAATATCACTATTCTACCCTTCTTTTTAACTATTTTTCTATGTCTTATGTATGATCACTCTATTTTGTAGGTAGTAAATTTTAATGATCATACATACATTACTTGTTTTCTTTTCGCTCATTTTATTTTTCCATTAATAAAATGTTCTTATTGTTTTATTGTTTATATCCAATGTTTATTTCTTTTTGCCTTTCTCAAAAGGGGGGAGAGAATAACAAATTAAAAGGGAGATAAAATGAGATAGATAACAAATTGAGGGGGATATAATGAAATAAAGGAAAAAAAATAAAATGAAGTTTTTTCAATAAAATAAAATGAAAATTTTAAATTCAATTCAATTTAATTGCCAAAGTAAAAATGGGGAGATTGTTAGCCAAATTCTTAGCTTAATAAGCTATATTTTAATCTTAAGCAATTAAATTGAATGAATACTAATAGTTGCATGTTGCGCTCGAATTAACTCTACCACAAAGCGTCACTCGCAAGTATACGAGGTAGCTGTAGCAAAGGTGATCGTCCCAAGGTCGTCTCACAAGGAAGCTAAAGTAGCTAATTGATTATCAGATTATAAATAACAAGTAATGAATGAATTTAGATTGTTATCAATTAAAGAAAACAGATTGATTGAAGTTTAAAACAAATAAAAGTAAATTGAGCTGATGTTTTGATTCACTTCATAGAAAGGTCTAGGGTTCGCAGTTCTCTACTACTTATATGTATGAACGGTTATCCTCTTAACCAATTTAATTTCAGAGATTAAATCTCAAGCAACTTAATTAATTGAATAAAGGAAATAAGCTCTCGCATTCAAACCTCTCTCAAATAATCTTGTTCCAATTAAAATAATCTTTTCCTAGGTTATATCTCTAATTCACCTAAGTCCTTAATTGAATTGTTCCAGCATTAGACTTCATCTCTCAATCCTTCATCTAATACCTTAAAACACATAATTGGTGGCCAATCAATTATATATTAACAATATTTCATTCAATCAAGGCTAAAGAAATCATTAAGTTAAGAGTAATAACCAATTCATACAATCATAGCAGATCCATACAAACCCTAGACTAGATCAAATTAGTTCATAATGCTATCAAACATACTCATCTCATTAATATTCAAAGAAATCAATTTAGACATGATAATATCCATAAATACAATTCCAATGAAATTAAAGAGATAAAGTTCAAGAACAAAACCAAATTACAAACTCCCTGAAGCTTCTGAAGAATCTCTTGTTCAAATCTTGCAAGAAGGATGTATCAATGGCTAGAACAATCTAATCTAAGCTAGATTAATCAAAGTGTAATCAAAATCAAAGAAAACAAATGTGAAACCCTAAGTTCTTCTCTTTGATGGCTAAACAGCTCTCAAACTCTCAACAACCTCTGAAAACCCTAAACTTTTTTTTTCTTTTATACGAAACCTCCGCTTTAAAAAATCCGCTTGTCTTTGGTCCATGAGAGACACAGGAAGTTGGATGAGACATGGCCATGTTGGAGGTGAATTGGAGGGACACGGCCACAAGCTTGGCCGTGTCCCTTGCTTGTGTTTGCTTCTGTGATAGTTTCTTCTTTTCTTCTTTGGAGTGGTTGAGTGACTCGGCCGTGTTGGAGAAAGCTTGGCCGTGTTGGATCATTTTGGAGGGACACGGCCATAAGCTTGGCCGTGTCCCTTGCATGTGTCTTCTACTGATTTATTTCCATCTTCTTTTGCTTTTGGACTTAAGTGAGACACAGCCAAGCTGAAGTAACTTGGCCGTGTTGGAGCTTTTGTGGAGGGACACGGCCACAAGCTTGGTTGTGTCCCTTGAGTGTGTCCACCTCTGTGTCTTGACTTCTCCTTAGCTAGGTATGGGACACGGCCAGTGGCTTGGTCGTGTCCTCTGCATGTGTCAGCTACTGTCCATTTTTTCCTTCTTCTTGATTCCTTGGCTTTTTAACCTAAAACAAAACTTGAAACAAACTTTAAACAAGAAGTAAATAAACAATAACCAACAAAACATAAACACCATACTAAAAACTAGATAAAAAATGACATAAACACTGAAATAAACTAAAACTACCAAAATTAATGAAAACACTAAATAAACCGATTAAAACTAACAAAATACCTAAATAAAACAATAATTATCATAATAAATAAGACACAAATCTATAACAAAAACTAATAAAACATTGCATTAAGATAAATTAAGCAAGAACTTAATTATTGGGGATTTCACATTCTATCGCCTAGACCACCCATTCCGATCGGACTCAATCTATGGAACTTAAAGAAATTTATTCAGAGAAGATCACGGTTGCCAGTGCTCCCATGTTTTCGGCAGACCAGTTATCCTAACCAGACCTTAATGCAGTCCGAGCGGACCGTGCCAGAGTTAAAAACCTTGAGAACTTCTATTAGAGCTCATGGTCATTGGTACTCTCAAAATCTCAACATACCAGGCTCAAACCGACCGGACCACTACTATCCCGACCAAACCGGCTCAGAGGTGATAATCCTAAAAATATCCAATAAGGTTCATGCCCAGGAATACTCTCCATTTTCAGCATACCACACGAAGTCCAACCAGACTTTCCTCAGACCAACCGGATCAATAAAATGGGGATTCAAAAATTATAGTCGTTATGTTTTCACTCAATTAGTGGATTTCACATGTACTAGCGTTTGGAAAATATTGTGAAAATTTTAAAGAAACCGACCAAACCAGCACTAGTCTGACCGTGCCATAGTCCAACACGACCGGACCAAGTATAGTCTGACCATGAACCTCCACTAAACAATAATTAAAGTGGAAGACAAGATCCAAACATGTTGGTACCCACCTCAAACGGCTAGATGAAGTCTTTAAAGCTATAAATACCTCAATAAACCTCATTTTTCAAGAGGATAGTGATTGTAATAACAAAATTAAACATCTTTCATTATTTTACATAAAAATTTCTTTTTGTATTCTTTGAGTGTTAGGTGTGAGCATTAAATATCACTGTATAAGTTTAAGTGTGAGCTTTGAAATACTTAAGTTTTAGAGTGAGCCTGATAAAACTCTTATAGGGATATGAGAATATTATTCAAACCATTGTAAAAGTTTCGTGTGAGCTTGTGAAAACACCATGTTAGAGTTGAGCTTGTAAAAACTCAATATTAGTGGAACCTTAACAAGTTATTAAGGAAATAGACATAGAATTGAGATAATCCGAACCACTATAAACTCTTTATATTTATTTTTCTCTACTCTACTCATTTCTTCATCTTGCTTCTTATTTTTAATTTTTAATTTGACATCACTTCTTCAAATCAACCAATTTATATTTCCTTTTAATTGTCATCTTGGGACAATACCAACCCAACCTGTACAATGGACCATTGGCAGATGAAATTCTTCAAAAATGAAAAAAAGTTTCTAGGTTCTTCTCAAAGAATTAGTACCCTTCGATCACTCTCTCTTTCAATCCCTAGTTCTTGACACCAGCCATCTCCCCAAAGGCCATCATATTTGATTAACAACTCCATTTTTGTAGCTAAGTTTGTGAGCTTCAGTAGATATTGAATCACCATAAAAATATTACAAAAAAAAATCAAAATTTTCAACTTAAACCAGCAAAAAAGAAGAAAAAAAATACTAAAATGTCGGACATCAAACTTGCTCTTTCTTTCTCTCTCATGTTTCTCCCTTCAAATTGAGTAAAATTAGAGAAATTATATGCTAAAAGGGAAACCAAGCAGGAGCGATCAAGGAGGAGAAGAAACATTATAGAAATTCAAAAGCTAAAAGCTAAAGAAGGAAGAAATAAAATAGAGTAGGGAATATGTGCATATGTATCTTAAAAAGAACCTTTTTTTTCCTCTATATTGCAAACTATGTTGCTGGCCACATGAGATATAGAGAGAGAATATTTTCCTTTTTGTTTTGGCCTATCTAATCATGATGATTATTAAAAATAAAAACCAAAGAAAGTTAGAAATTAAAATTAGAAGAATTCACTTTTATTCTTCTCTCTTTTTCAGTAGCATCATTGGGGCGATTCAGAGCATGATAACAAGTGTGAAGATTTTGGCAAAGAGTGCAAATTTCCAACGAGATTGACTTGCCAGCAACCCACCTGAGTTTTAGAGAGAGATCTTTGTCTTAATTGTGTGAGAATAGAGAGAGAGAGAGAGAGAGAGAGAGAGAGAAAAGGAAGTTAGTTGAGTGAATGTTAGTTGACCAAAAGTAAAGTTTTTATTTGTTAAGTAAATAATTAATAAAATATTCTTACAAATTTTAATAATTTTTAATATTGCAGTTGAAAGTAACCAGGCATCATTTTTCTGTTAAGAAAAGGGCCAAAATGATTATTTTTTAACATTTTATATGCAAATAAGTTAAAATAAACATTAAACTTCAATTTAATGAAAAAATTGAGGACTTAATTCGTATGTTTTTCCAAAAATAAATAAACAATCATTGTTATTTTGTTATACCTTAATAGACTTGAGAGAATTTGAAGATAACAAATATCGAGTAGTTGCACACCAAGACTTTGCATGATTGTTAGAAAGTGTACATCCTCTTCGAATCCTTCTTTTCCAACACTACAAGAACTAAACTTATTTTTTTATTTCAAAATTTCAAAGAACAAAAAATTCCACGCAAACCAATAAATATTAAATCACTTGCTCACCGTCAAAGCTTTGATTACCAAGCCAAATACAGTCGCAGGCCAAATTGATGTTTGCAGTACTTAATACAATTTCTTAAACAAATACAAAATTTTTGATAATAATTATAAAGTACATAAAATATATGGTAGTCTTAACATATTAGAATGCAATCGAAGTGCTAAACTGAAATTTTTGAGGCTTGCAAAAACTGCTGCCATATTTACATGATTGTTTCAACTCTCAAATGAAAATCTAAATAATTTCAAACATCGAACTCTTGACCTTTCTTGCAGCACAAGGACTCAATTTCTCCTGCTTCTCTTCCTGCTTATTTCATCCCTATCACTTACTACTTTGTTTCCTGCATCTTTCATCCTCATCAGAACTTGATGACTCTGAATTTGATGGTTCTGACTCAGGTTCTGAGCCAGAACTTCCAGATTCCTCAACTGAGTCCGATTCAGAGGATTCCAACTCTGATTTTGATACTGGCTTTTGTTGTTGCATGATAAGCCGTGACATGTTCTTTAAGTACTCGTGCAAATTTTCAGTGATCCCACCCAGCCCAATGGATGTGAAGAATTTAATGCAAAACCGAGTGTTCTTAGGATGGTCCTTGGGAAAAATAGATTCAAGTGAGTCTTGCATCACAGGATCTGTAAGGCACTCATTCAATGTACGTATGCCAAGATGCTCTAACAACTCCCGCACCAGACAATACAAAGTTGAACTTTAAGCTAATAAAGGAAAAGAATGATCCACAAACAACTTACTTGCGATGAAATCATCTATATAATCACAATCAATTTTTCAATGTGCCATTGCACCAACCTGAAGATTTATGGGGTGACAGAACAGGTTACAAGTCTCAATAAGATACTACTTCATAAAGTACAAGATAATTTTGAACATACCACAAAAACAAGATCCTTATCATCAACAACTGCAGATACATGCTTATTTTAAACAAATTTTCGGAACTAAATGAGAACCCTAATGAAAATCCAGAAAATTTATCAGTTGCAGTAAGTAGTAACCATTCATAATGGACCAGCTAAAAACCTTAAAGCTTACCTATTTTACTAGAATTGACAGGTAGATACTGAGTCACGGGATTCTTGAATACACGCAAAAGTTTTTTACGCTTACCAACAGCAGTTGTACTCAGTTTTTGAAGCAACTGCACTGCAAGATTGAATAAGTTTAAGAAATAGCAAGACATAGTGCTTCAAAGCACACAAAAGATCTGACAGTTAACATGGTATCTGATTAATTGTTTGACACTTAGTTGAACTTACACATAATTCCAGCAAACCACTTCTATGTCCGCGGGATACATACATGGGGTTTAACCTCAAACAGGACACCTTTTTTTATTTTCACATAGACAGCTCGCAACCTCCCAGCCTTATTCACTGGGCTATCTAAGATTGATAAGAGAGCCTAAAATCATCAATGGTTATAATACAAGGAAGAAAATTATACAAGGAAGAAAATTAACTTACATTGCTACAATAAACTATTTTCTTAACTTAACTAGGAGGAGAAAGGCCAGTATTCGCCCTAAAGTAAGACTCCTTAACTAGGCCAATGATGTATAGTGCTTACTTTGATAATATAAGAAATGTAGCACATTGTTAAGTAGTCCAGGGCAATTAAACGCAAACAAGTGGTGGCAAACAACAAATCTCAATGTGAACTAACCTGATAAACAATGTCAGGCCTATAATCAACAGGATTTGTATTATTCTTTCGCAAGAAATTTGCATGATCATCAGAATTCAAGATTTGGTAACTCTGCATAAAAAGAACTAGTTAGGTGGAGGAAAAGAATCTATTCAAGATTATTAAACACCAATTCAGAAATTCCAACAAAATCCACACATTGAGAGCATCCATAAATTTGAATCGAAATAATGCAAAACTTAGATAAATCCAAATGCATTTAACAAAATATTATAACAATTACTTGCAGTGCTCATACCTTTCCAACTTTAGCAACTTCCAAAAAGGCTCTCTCGACCAAGAAAATGATCCCATTTGTTTTTTCTTTTGAATCACTGGGGACAATCGGAATGCCCTCCATTTCATGTGTTTGCCCTTCTGTCTCTTCTTCTTCTTCTTCTTCGGCTACAACATCATTAATGTGTGCTCATCACTGAAGCAACTGAGAGTCTGAGACATTAGTTAATTCAATTACAGGAAAGCATGTACTATCCATATTATGAGTTTTAACTTTTCTTCTCTGAATTGTAAAGCCATGTAGATTAAACTAAAATTAGAATCAAATTGAATAGCAAGAAGAAGATCAAGAAATTATGTTAATCAACAATACCCCTTTTTCCAGAAGAACTCAATAACCTGACTTTTTAACAAACAGATTTAATGAATTTCTTTCTCAAATTATGTCAATACTTCTACACACTCTTCCTCCAACAATTAAGTTAAACACATAAGTAAAGGTAATTAGAAAGCAGCTAGAAGAAATTAAAAAAAAATGAACAACCTGAGAGTGAGAGGTTGCCATGGTCTTATCGGTAGCCGGTGGTCGGAGCTCCCTCATCGGCCTGCTGTGTGAATGCCTTGCGAGACAGAGACAGAGACAGAGATAGAGAGCTAGACAGAGAGCAAGATGGTGAGAGCAAGACAGAGACAGAGAGCGAGCCAGTGAGCGAGACAGAGAGAGAGCCAGTGAGCGAGACAGAGAGCGAGATGGTGGTCAGAGCTCCCTCGTCAGCCTGCTGTGTGAATGCCTTGTGAGACACAGACAGAGATCGGACAAAGACAGAGAGCGAGATGGTGAGAGCAAGACAAAGATAGAAAGCGAGCCAGTGAACGAGACAGAAACAGAGACAGAGAGTGAGACTGCGAAGGAGATGGTGAGAGCGAGACTACAATGAAGATGGTGAAAGCGAGACAGAGAGGTGACTGCGATGGAGATCTGTTCACGACTTTAGGGTTTCTTGTTTTTGTACCAAAAATTTTATTTTACTCAAAAATTTTGATATACTAAAAAAATCAAATTAAAAATAATTAGTTAAATTATATCTATTGTTTTCTCCTTTAATCACTATCTTATATTTGTTAAATATATATATATAATTTTATTTTTACCATATATATTATAGTAAAAATATTATATTATATATTAAGCATTTATTTTTACCATATATATTATAGTAAAAATAGTATATTATATATTAAGTAGTATTTATATTATAATATATATATATGTATATATTATATACTACCATTTAGCATTGATCTATATACTGTATATTATTATTTTTACTATATACATATACACATATAATATGTAGTTCTTAATCTACATATACTACATATAATATATAGTACTTAATATATATATATATGGTAAAAATAAAATATAATACATATATATGCTTTGCACTAAATGTGCTATTTATATTATAGTATATATGGTGTATATATATATTATATATATAGTAAAAATAATAATATACAATATATATTATAGTAGATAATGAAAATAATTGGTAATATGTATATATATAGCCCATATAATACATAATATATATAATATTGTAGTACATAACATATACAAATTCTACATATAATATATAGTATATATAGTGTAAAGCATGTATATGTACAATATGGCATATACATGTATCACATATAATACATATGGTATATATATACTTTATTTTTACATATATATACTTTATTTTTATCAAATATTATAGAAAATAATATATCATATATTAAGTAGTATATATATTATATAGTTTATTGTACTATATATAGTATATATATATATAACATCATTTTATATTGATGATGTTATATTAACTATAATCAACTTTACAACATTAACCATTTATCTTATATGCAATATATATAATTAATCTTATATGATATATATAGTGCTTAATATACATATACTACATATAATATATAGTACTTAATATATATGTGGTAAAAATAAAATATAATACATATATATGCTTTGCACTAAATGTACTATTTATATTATAGTATATATGGTGTATATATATATTATATATAGTAAAAATAATAATATACAATATATATTATAGTAGATAATGAAAATAATTGGTAATATGTATATAGCCCATATAATACATAATATATATATATAATATTGTAGTACATAACATATACAAAATCTACATATAATATATAGTATATATAGTGTAAAGCATGTATATGTATAATATGGCATATACTTGTATCACATATAATACATATGGTATATATATACTTTATTTTTACATATATATACTTTATTTTTATCAAATATTATAGAAAATAATATATCATAAATTAAGTAGTATATATATTATATAGTTTATTGTACTATATATAGTATATATATATATAACATCATTTTATATTGATGATGTTATATTAACTATAATCAACTTTACAACATTAACCATTTTATCTTATATGCAATATACATAATTAATCTTATATGATATAATATATTTTTAAGTATCAATTATATCATAATACAATTCAAATTTTCTTATATTAATTATATAATATTAACTATATATATTAATAATTGTTGTAATTTGGGATATAAATTCTCAAAAATATAAGATTAATAATAAAATTAATAAATATAATATGCTAATATATATAAAATATATTTTTTAATATAACCTAATAAACGAGCTAGCTCAGGTGCTTAGCTCTTGAGCTTCTTAAATGAGCCAACTCGCGAGCCCAACGAGCCGAGTATCTTTGAGCTTGGGCTTGGCTCATTTAGTAAACGAGCAGCTTGAGCTTGGCTTGTTTTTAAACGAGCTTGAGCCTAAACGAGCTTTTACCGAGCCGAGACCCAAGTCGAGCTCGAGTAGCTTGGCTCATTTACAGCCCTAGAAATTTGCATCATAAATGTAACACCCGAGTTTTTAATTAAAAAATTAAATAAATAATTTAGAAGGTTAATTAAGGTGTTGAAAGGTGTAAAATATAAAAGGTATATGTGAAGTATATGTGGAATATATATAACATATAAAAATCAAATTGTAAATAGTAAAAGTTAAAGGGCGAATAGTAAAAGTTAAGTTAAAAAAAAGTCAAAATTTAAATTAATTTTAAATGAAAGATGTAAAATTAGAATTTTAAATAAATAAATTAAATAATTAAATATATATTTATATATAGTTAGAATTTAAAGAAGAAAAAAATTTAAACTCATGTTCATCATCTTCTTCCTCTCTTCCTAGTGTGGCCGGCTCCTCCATGGTAGTTAAAGGGAGAATTTCTTCTTCCAATACTCAAGTTTTACATGTATTTTCAAAGGATTGAAGGAGGTTTTGGAGAAAGCGCAATTATTTGATAAGCTTTTTTTAAAATTTTTGAAGTTTCTTTAGAATTTCCAAAATATGAGATTTTGAAAGAGGCTAGAATAATTGTTCAAATGGGTTTGGATGATGTTAGTTTGATGTAAAGATGATGATTTTATGGTTAAATAGTTGAAACAATTAAGCTTGGAAGAAATTTGAGTGTGGTAGTGATGAATTTAGGATTTTGATGGAGATATGGTAAAGAATTAGTGAAAATTGGATTTAATTGTTTAAATCATGTTATAATATGATTTTAATGGTAGACATGAACTTAAAACTCACTTTGGAATTAAATGGAATGGTTTTCAAAAATTAAAGAAAGTGAGGAAAAATTTGAAATGAGTTTTGGACTCGAAAATAATTTGGGTTCTGAACTTGGGATGAGTTCTGGACCTCAGATGAGTTCTGGACTCGAAAATAATTTGGGTTCTGAACTTGGGATGAGTTCTGGACTCGAAAATGATTTGGATTCTGGACTTGAGATGAGTTTTAGACTCAAAAATAATTTAGGTTCTGAACTCGGGATGAGTTCTGGACTAAAAAATAATTTGGATTCTGAACCCGGGATGAGTTTTGGACACAAAAATGATTTGAATTCTAGACTCGGAAAGAGTTGTGGACTCAAAAATTATTTGGGTTCTAGACCTAGGATGAGTTTTGGACTCAAAAATGATTTGGGTTTTAGATCTGGGATGAGTTCTGGACTA
This sequence comes from Garcia nutans, assembly GCA_947685225.1. Taxonomy (NCBI): domain Eukaryota; kingdom Viridiplantae; phylum Streptophyta; class Magnoliopsida; order Malpighiales; family Euphorbiaceae; genus Garcia; species Garcia nutans. The sequence continues at coordinate 2,933,462 of CANTUV010000003.1, read as the reverse complement.
AAAAATGATTTGGGTTCTAGACTTGAGATGAGTTCTGGACTTAAAAATAGTTTGGGTTCTGGACCCGAGGTGAGTTTTGGACTAAAAAATAATTTGGGTTCTAGACCTGGAATGAGTTCTAGACTTGAAAATGATTTGGGTTTTGGACCTAAAATGAGTTCTGGACTCGAAAATAATTTGGGTTCTGGACCCGGGATGAGTTTTGGACTAAAAAATGATTTGGGTTCTGAACCCGAGATGAGTTCTGGACTCGAAAATAATTTGAGTTCTGGACCCGGGATGAGTTCTGAACTCAAAAATAATTTGGGTTTTGGACTTGGGATGAGTTCTTGACTCGAAAATGATTTGTGTTCTGGACCCGAGGTGAGTTTTGGACTAAAAAATAATTTGGGTTCTGGACTCGTGCATGCAAAAGATAATTGTAATTAGTAGAATATTAATAAAAAAAATCTATAAAAAATTTAGCTATTTTTTACCATACCTATATCCTCCTACCCCCTGCGTGAAAAAATATTTGAAAAGTGTAAAAAAAAATTTTTTTAGACATGCAAATAGTTGAATAATTGAGTTAAATAATTAAATTTACTATTTATTCACTGTTTATCACTATTTGCTCATTATTCACTAATAGTGAATTCACTATTTTTTTTCACGGAATTACTCTTTTCCTTTTTCATTTTGTCTTTTCTCTCATCCTTTGCCTATATAAATGCCCCATTTTCACCATTTTCATTCATCTCACACATTCATTCATATTTACTTAGTTTCATAGAAGGAAATTTAATTTGAGTTGATAGCAGAGAGTTTAGCAATCAAATGAAAAGAAGGCATGCTTCAAGATCTGGGCCTCGATATAATGCTGAGTTGCTAGAATTTATCTGACAATATGAAAATGGAACTGTCAATCTACTAGCTGGAATGCAACTTGATCGTACTTCTAGTCAAAAGACTGAGGTAACACTGCAACTTAATATTTTAGCAGCACAAATATTTATCATTTTATTTTATTATTATTTTATTATTTTTTGTTTTATCTTTTTATTTTATTTTATTTTGCAGTTATAATTTAGTATATTAGCGAATGAATTGTAACAAATATTAGGAAATATTCTAATACTAAAAATAAATTAACTAATGTTCTATTAATAATAAATAAATAAATAAATAGATTAAAATAGAGAGTAATGAGTAATTTTATACTTTGAAATAATAGTATTTCTGAGATGATATACTTATCTCGTATTAGCTTACCTTCTTCGGTGTTAGAGTGATCACTTTGTTGTCCAGAGTGGAGTGTGTATTTACAAAGCCTGACAATGGTATGATGTAGCGCATTCTTGGGTGAAATGGATCATCCAAGAGTGTGATTTTGAAAGTTTTATTCTGCAATTACCATCCGAGGAATGTTCAATAGACCGGAGTGTAGTTCAAGCATTATCTGAGCGATGGATGGACACGACACATACTTTTCACCTACCTGTGGGAGAGATGACCATTGGCCTAGTCAATTTTATTGCCATAACTAGTATCCGATACTATGGCCTCCCGGTCGCTCTTACCAATAATATCCTAACACATGAAGAAATTCAATAGTTAATCGATATGGAACCGTCACTAAAAGAGACCTTCAAGATAAAAATTTGAGCTAATTCAGAGTTATTGGATGTGCTATGATGGACAGGTTCATAGAGAAACAATCGAGCAATATGCTCGGGGATTTTTGCTGTATTTGCTTGGGTCGACCATTTTATACAGTACCGAATCCGCCATCCATTTGTCGGTATTGAGGGCCCTTGTTGAAATGGATATGGTACCGCTTTACGGCTGGGGTGAAGCTGGCATTACCTTTCTCTATCATGGCCTAGACAAGATTTGCAGGAATAAGAAGTCTTTTATTGGCTTCATAGCGATTGTCGAGGTACTCTCTCCCACCATTGTCAATTCCATCCATATACTTGTATGAATTTGATTTTCATTGTTATTGCTGGTATGGGCATATGAGCATAATCTTATAAGGGTGCCTGGCATTTCCCGAGAGAGAGTTGGGTATCCTAGGTTGAATTTTTTGTTGTTCGATCACGCAGCAGTTCCTGGTTCTCACCATGTGCACAACCAATGCTATCACTTGAGTTGCTTAACCTGGGATCAAGTAAAATAATATCAGTATACTTTAAAATCAATGTAAAAGTTTATTTATCTTCTGTCATCTTGTAGGTCAATTTGCCTTGGTGGTATGCTGCAGAGCGGGCAAACTAGACTCCTTTTATGAATGCCACACTACCTTACCAGCACTCCCGTCGAATCATTGCCGGTCTTGTGTCTAGTGGCTGGTTTTTCAGGGAAAGGGTGTATGATTGGTTCCTTGGTCCTAAGCAACGGAGGATCTTAATGAACTGCCCAAAATATACTTTAAATATTACATCAATGCGAAAGAATGCATGGTGGTTAGCTCGAAATGGTTATGATGTTGAAACCTTTCTCTATCTACCGGGCGCATCATATATCCATTTTATTCGAGCAAGGCTCTTGAACTTTGACGTATCTCCTATTAGCATCTGGGGAATTCTCGAGGAAGATGAGGATAGTGATAAAGAGGAGCATGATGGAGAGGGAAAAGGGTCTATCCCTCATCCCGGGGCTAGCATCTCTCAGGTAAACTTTTACCATTTTTCCATTGCAATTACTTCTTTTTCAACTAATTTTGACTATTTTAATGATTATTGTAGGATACCAGCTTATCTGCTCACGAGGCTGGACCTTCCTCTGTTGCTCCTCCATTTGCTCCTTCTTACCAACCGAAAATGCCATCTCATCTGCAAGGCACTGATACGAGTTATCTAGTTTGTCATCCTGTTCCATGATGATTTATGCTATATTTATGCATGATTATGTATGTTCTTACCCTTTTCTTTTTTGACTCACAGTGAATGCTTAAAAAGCAAAACAAGAAACTACAAGAGGAGTTAGCTGCTAGCCGCCAACTGGTTGCCTATCTTGAAAGATTGTATCATCAGTCGGAGCAAAACTTCCAAGACTTCCGGTTTCAAGGAATGAGGGATACCGGTGCTTCATCTTTTAAGGGGCCCCAAACTGATGACCATGCGATCCCTTCGGATGATGCCTGCTATAGGCCTGAATTTCAAGAAAATAGGAATTTAGGTACTTTTCCTCCGAGCGGATTCCATATGGGTGACATGGTTCCTCCTCCATTGAACGATGACTTTTTAAGGGCTTTATTTGATCAAGATCCACCTCCTCCTCCTCAGTGATCCATCATCATTGTATTAATTGAGAAAATATTGTATTTTTATTAATGATAATAATAATAATAACAATAATAATTTTTACTTTTACTGTAACTTTTGACTTTTAATTTTTTTTTTTGAATTTTGATTTTGAAATCAAATGTTGGCTTTGCTGAATCAATGTCAATTTACCTCAGGACCCAATTTTTCAAATTAATATATTTATAACATGACAACCCTAATTACCATACTAAACTCGAAAATCATTTCTATTTGAGCAAGAACTGTTGCACTTCAGATAGGCACATTTACATTACTTAGCCAAAGGTCTCATTGAGTTTAAATATTATCTATCTATATATATGCTTATTCAAACTATCTCCACTAATAGACTTTACCTACCAAGAGATATCAACATGTCTTGAATAGGCTTGAAATGGGGTCTATAAGGGACACGGATTAAGTGAAGGCCAATTGTAAGTTAGAGCCGTTGTGACACTATGGGCAAACCCTCACACTGTAAATTTCTTATTTAGATAGTTGGAAGCATGGAAAGATAAAGCTTTGAACATTCTCCTTTCTTCTTGACATGAATCTAGATCTTGATTAGGACATTCTTTGCCTTTGCAAAAAGGTTGGTACCCATATTCCTTTTCTTTTCTTCTTTATCCTTTCTTTTTCTCTTTCTTTTTTTAGCATCTTATCAGTTTGTCCTTCTTCCTTGTAGGACTGTAAAGTATAAGACTCTCAAGAACTAGATGACCTTTCTTCTATCTCTAATTTTAGTTGAATTTCTGGTTGGGTTAGACCAATTTAAGTTGAACTGCCTTTGCCTTGTACTGCTTTAGGTAAAGGGAAAACTCGGTTGGCTTTTCTGAACTGCCTTTTGTGTTTTATTTTCTTTTCCTCTTTTTTTTCCTTGGTGTTAGGTCCTAGCTCCAAAAGAATTATCTCGCTTGCACCATTCTATACTTCTGTTTATGAATGAGTGGAGTAAAGTGAGATAAGGATAAATCATTTGTCATCATTTTAATGATCGGAGATATCAAGTCTAATATTAGGTGAACTTCAACTACTCTTATGATCTTGACTATGCATTCCTTTCTTTGATCTTCTCGCCTTTTCAACTTAGTGATCATTAGATTTGTCATAGAAGTCACAACAACTAGGTTAGGTTATTAGGTTTACCAGCCAATGAAGAGTAAGCTAAAATTTATGAAGGCCCCAAGGAAAAACTAGGGATTTATGTCAATAGGGTTGATACTAGTTGTTGGCTTAACAAATAATACCTAGATCATCTCTCCCTTAAATAAGCAGAGTTCAATTTTGCCTTGAAAGTTTGTCAAATCATATTTTAAGACTAGACTAGGACCTAGACAAAGGTAATTATGTAGGAGCACTCTCTAAGTAAGCATACACAACTCAATGCTATAGAACAATTCCCTCATCTAGTAAAGTCATTCAAATCATGATGCATAGATATATTAATTTATGATTATCAAGCTAGACTTATCATTGGTTGAGCACCAAAATGAACAAAGACCAATAAAAATTTAATGAAAATAATTTATTCAAAACCAACTCTACTAGCAAAATCTCAAATTTAGACCCGACCCGATCTAGAAGAACTCTTCGGCTCTACTGGATTGCCCCTGTCACCTGCATGATAAGTTACAATCGTGCTAAGCTAAAAGCCTAGCAGTACAAACTTTGATAACAAATAAACTTAAATACAATGCCAATGCCGAATGCTTTTATGCTATGTCACTATGTGGCATTCAAGCTCACTATTAAACATATTCTTTCATTATTCAATAATTCACACAAGAACAAACACAAGCATGGGCCCAAAAGATCTAATATGCCATTCAAATCCTAGAGTTACTATTTTGGTCAAAATTAACACCATGTGTCTAGTCCTGAAGACAAATCATAGTAATGCTAAAAAGCTAGCCCCGAAGGCAAATCATATCACAGTGACGCCAAGCATCTTGCCCCGAAGGCAAATTAAAGTAATTGCTCAAAAGCTAGACTCAAAGGTAAATAATGAGAATAACCTCATAGGCATGCTGCCAAATATAGAACTCTAAAAATTGAATAACATATTAGGCACACAATTATTTTATATTTTCATTATCAATTTCTTTTTCATTTTCTAATAATCAACTAGGCACATTGCCTTTTTTCTCATTATCAATTAGGCACATTACCTCATTTTCTCATTTATCGTATTCATATCAATATGAATTCACTTTAATTCATCTTATTTCATTATTTTATCACAATGTATACACATTTCTCATTAAAAACACATCACCCAAATATTTTGGGTTATTTTCACATAACTCATATAAATCACATTTTATACAATTTAGCCATTAACAATGGCTTTTCATAATGCCTTTAATGCACACATAACAAATCACGTTACCCAAATACTTTGGGTCATTTTCACATAATACAAATATTTCACATTTTATTTAATTTAGCTATTAACAATGGCTTTTCACAAATGCATTTAATGCATATATAACATTACACATGTCTTAACACAATGTTCATGAATAATCAATGCATCAAGTAGCTTAACACAATTTTCCAATCAAAATATGTTAAGCCCAAATGTAATCAATTATGTCACATTTATAGGAAGTTTGCACATACCTCTATAAGCTCACAAAAGCAAGCTCAAAATCAAACTCCAACCTCCTCTTTTAAGTTACCCTTCAACACTTGGGTTGGCCAAACTACTTCCTCTCAATGCCTATACCAAATGCAATCATAAATAATCATTTAGTATCACATTTAAAGGCATTTCTAATCTTAAACTATAATTAAACAACACTCCCATAAAATTTCCAAAATTAAACCTTACCTCACTTTAACTTAGCAAATACATATTAACCCATTTAAATTAGTATTTTAAGTTTATTAATATAATTAAAAATATATTTTAACATGTTTAAACCAATTACATTAATTAAACACATGCCTTAGTTCAAAACCCTAAAATGGCATAACATTCACCATTGAAGGTTTTCCATTCTAACTCAATCCAATTATCAATCCAAGCCTATATTCATCACTTTTATCACTAAAGAACATGCTTTAACCAATAAAATAAAACAATTAGATAACTTTGAAAATGCCCTTTTTCCAAAACCCTAAATCACCACTTCCATTTCCCAACTCTAATCAAACTCAACCAAATCCATCATTTGATTTTAAAATATTTGTTTATGTATCAAAATAACACATTTAGAGCCAAATTTCACAATTAAATCACATAAATACAAAAGTCTAATTCTCCCATAATCCTAAATTCTCCTTCTTCACCAAACATTACTCAAACTTAACCATTCCTTCAATCCAAACTTAAAATCATTGTTAACTACTTAAAACAACTTCATTCATACTCAAGTAATCAATTAAAACACACCACTTCAAAAGTCCAAATCACACATATCCATGGAATTTCAAAGAAAAAGTTGAAAACTTACTTTTCAAGAAGAAATCACTAAAACCACCCTTGAATCCTTGAAAATTCTTCAATTTTGGAAGCTTGGAAGAAGCAAATTTTCCTCTCTTGAAGCCATGGAAAATTGGCTAAACATGGAAGAAGAAGAAGATGAAGACCAAGTTTAGTTTTCTCTCTCTTTCCACTTTCATTCTTAACCTTATATATATAATATTTAATTATATTTTTAATTAATTATTTAATTAATTAATTAAAATTTCAAAATTACTTATTCCATAGAAAAATAATTTATTTTTAAATTATTTAAATAATTTTCAATTTTCAAAGTTTAATTACAAAAATACTCTTTGACTTTGACTTTTCTTTTAAAAGAGTTGACTTTTTATTAACTTGTATATATTTTATATATTTCACATATACATCCCACTTTTCACTTAAAATCATTTCATTTCCCATTTAAATTATTTATTTAATTTTTTCAATTTAATTTTAATTTATTTTATTTAATTTTAAAAAATTTTGAATGTTGTAATTTTCTCTCCCTAAAGAAAATTTCATCCGCGAAATTACCTGCTATCAACTCTGGAACAACTGAGGATCCTGGCTTCGCATCGTCTGCTCACTCTCCCATGTCATCTCCTCAGTGACATGATTCCTCCAAAGGACTTTCAAAAGTCGCACCTTCTTATTTCTCAACTCTTTCACATTTCGTGCTAAAATTGCCATTGGTTCTTCCTCGTAAGTTAGATCCGGACTCACTTCAATAGACTCCACTGACAAGATATGAGATGGGTCTGGCCTATATCTCTGAAGCATAGAGTCATGGAAGACATTGTGAATCTAATCCAACTTATGCGGGAGAGCCAGTCTATAAGCTACTGGACCAACTCTCTCTAACACCTTATATGGTCCTATAAAGTGGGGGCTCAACTTCCCTTTGCAGCTGAATCTCAGAATCCTCTTCCACGGAGACAAGTTCAAGAACACTTTATCTCCTACACTGAACTCTATATCTTTTCTCTTCAAATCTGTATAGGATTTCTGTTAGTCTGAAGCTGCTTTCAAACTACCCCGAATCACTTTTACTTTCTCTTCCGTTTTCTTAATCAAATCGGGACTGACCAATTTACCTTCTCCAACCTTATCCCAACACAAAGGTGTGCTACAATTTCTTCCATGCAAGGCCTCATAAGGAGCCATCTCAATACTGGACTGATGGCTTTTGTTATAAGCAAACTCAATCAGTGGCAAGAATCTATCCCAACTCCCAGTGAAATCAATGATATAACTTCTCAACATATTCTCTAGAATCTATATCACTCTCTCTGACTGCCCATCTGTCTGAGGATGGAAAGGAGTACTAAATTGCAATCGAGAACCTAATGCATCGTACACACTCCTCTAAAATCTTGATGTAAATCAGGATCTCGGTCTGACACTAAAGAAACTGGAACTCCATACAACCTTACTATCTTACTGATATACAGCTCTACCAACTTCTCAAGTGAATAATCCATCCGAACTAGAAGAAAATGAGTTGTCTTTGTCATCCGATCAATAATCACCCAGATTGCATCATGCTTCTTCCGGGTCAAAGGCAGTCCAGTCACAAAATTCATCGTCACTCGTTCCCATTTTCACTCTGACATTGATAATGGCTGAAGCAACCCTGAAGGAACCTGGTGCTTAGCCTTCAGTCTTTGGCAAGTGAGACATTTGGATACCAACTCTGTTATGACCCTCTTCATACTTGACCATCAATAATGTTGTTTCAAATCTTGATACATCTTAGTACTACCAAGGTACATGGCATAAAGTGACTGATGTACTTTCTCCAAAATCATCCTCTTCAATCTTGCATCATCAAGAATACACAACCTATCTCTATACCACAAATAGCCATCATCTCTCACATGAAAGTCTAGACTCTGCCCCTTTTGGAAATCCAACACAATCTTCTGAATTTTCTCATCTCTGCTGAAGATTCAGCTCTCTCTAAACACCTTAAAATACTTCAAATTCTTGTGATCAGTATAAATAAAATACTTCTCCCCATACAAGTAATGCCACCAAATCTTCAATGCAAAAACTATGGCTTCTAGCTCCAAATTATGAGTCGGGTAGTTCAGCTCATGTGGTTTAATTGTCGAGAGGCATAAGCAATGACTCTACCCTCCTGCATTAGAACACAACTAAACCACTATGTAAAGTATCACTATATATCACATAGGGTTTACCTTCCACAAGCAGGGTAAGGATAAGAGCTTGAGTCAACATCTCCCTCAACTCTCAAAACTTGCCTGACACCAATCTGTCCATACAAATCTAACTCCCTTCCAAAGTAATATAGTGAGTGGTGTAGCTATCATAGAAAAATCCTTCACAAATCGACGATACTAGCATGCCAATCCTAGAAAACTTCTAACCTCTGTCACAGTCTTCGGTGGACTCCAATTCAAGATAGCCTCAACTGTACTTGGATAAACTTTTATACCCTCTACTGAAACCACATGACCAAGAAAATTCACCTAATCGAGCTAGAACTAACACTTAGATAACTTAGCATGCAACTACTTCTCTCTTAGAGTCTGCAATACAATTCTCAAATGCCTGGCATGATCCTCCTCCTCATTACGCGAATACACCAGAATACCATTAATGAAGACCACTACAAACTGATCTAAGTATGGTCTAAACACCTTGTTCATCAAATCCATAAATGTTGTTGGTGCATTCGTCAATCCAAAAGGCATCCTCAGAAACTCATAATTCCCATACCTCGTACGGAAAGCTATGTTAGGTACATCCACATCTCTAACTCTCAACTGATGGTACCCTGATTTCAGATCAATCTTAGAAAATATTGTTGCTCCATTCAACTGATCAAAGAGATCATCTATCTGAGGTAATGGATACTTTTCCTTGATGGTCATCTTATTCAACTGTCTGTAATCAATATACAATCTCAAGGTGCCATCCTTCTTCTTCACAAATAATACAGGCGCTCCCCATGGGGACACACTAGGGCAGATGAATTCTTTATCTAGCAACTCCTGCAACTATACCTTCAACTCCCTTAACTCTGCAGGTGCCATCCGATAAGGGGTAATAGAGATAGGAGTAGTACCAGGCATCTTATCAATACCAAACTCCACCTCTCTCTCAGGAGTTACCCCTGGCAACTCATTAAGGAAAACATCTAGAAACTCGACAACTATGGATATACTGTCAAGCTAGGATCCCACTACTCTGGTATCTACAACATGAGCAATATATGCCTCGCATCCCTATTGAATCATCCTCCTAGCTAAAATAGCTTAAACAAACATGGATAAAAGATGTCTCTGCTCACTAGATACCATCACATCTCTACCATCACGTGTTCTCAAGGTAACACATTTCCACTGACAGTCTACCACAACTCCATGCCTGGATAACCAATCCATGCCCAAAATCAGATCATACTCCCTGAAAGACATCTCAATCAGATCACTAAGAAGCTCCTCATCTTGCACAACAATTAGGCTATCTCGGTGCACCCTGCTAACCAAAACACTATGCCCTAAAGGATTTATGACCAAAATATCAAATCCTAGGGAATTCGAATGCAAATCACAAACAAGTAATATGGATGCACTGATGTATGAATGAGTTGACCCAGGATCTATCAATGCAAGAACTGAAGTATCAAATAAAGTAAAAATACCAATAATGACATCTGAAGCATCTGTCTGCCTTTACGTCATATAGACCAGCTGTGAACATTAGGTCAAGAAGCTGCAGTATCTATCTATCTATCCTCTGGTGGCTTTGGTCAATCTCTGATAAAATGGTCAGGCAACCCACACTTGTAACACACTGTTGGTGCACTTGTCCTCTCGTAGACACCCTCATGTGCCCTACCACAATGAAAATAGGTAAGTGGAGAAGGCCTCTGAGCCACTGGGGTCGGAGCACTAGCCACTAAGGTTACAGGTCTTTGTCTCTATCTCTGCTATTGTACTGACCTGCCAGACTGCCCATGGCTCCTACTGAATCTCTAAGGATATCCTTCTTGACCTCTCTTTACTGATGAAGACCCTGCCTCACCCTAGGATCTCCTAGCTTTGCTCTCCTGAACTCTGGCATTACTGCAAGACCATGTGCTCTCTCAACACTTCTAGTAGCTACAACCAACTGAGAAAAGTCCTGATATCGAGAGCCTACCACAAGACACATAATAGAAGGTCTCAGCCCCTCCTTAAACCTCTGACACAGGTCAAACTCATTAGAAATGATCCCTCTAGCATACTGACTCAGCCGAATAAACTCAATCTCATACTCTATCACTGACCTTGTGTCCTGTCTCAAATTCAAGAACTTCATCATCTTCACATCCTTATAATCCCTCGGAGTATACTTATTCTCGAATTCCCTCAAAAAATCATCATAAGTCAGCACCGGTGGATTAGCTATAGCATGAGGAACTGTCTTCCACCACTCATAAGCATCCCTCTGCAGAAGATATCTAGCATAATCTAACTTCTCCTTTGGACTAGCCTGCAGCTGGATGAACACCCTCTGGACCCTGTCCAGCCACTGCTTTGCTATAGCAAGGTCTATAGTGCCAATTAAATCTTCAGGTCCAAACTTCCTCAACTTGTCATATTTCTATGTCGGCAACTGCGGCTGCGGTTGTGGTGGCAACTGCGGCTGCTGAACCGGAGCCTGCCTCAACAGCTCCATCATATGTCGTACCCAGGTTGGCAGAATCTCCTCTATTGCTAGTCTAACAGGCACAAAAGCATACTTCCCTAGTAGTCTCAGCTCTAGCTCCATCTCTACCCTCACCAGGAGCTACACTCTCTGGACTACCCTCTGCAGACTAATATGTTCGAGATGCCATAACTACTCATATCTATAAATACAGTAAAAATTGCCACATCAGAGATTAGAAACTGCCAGTGCCAACTCATGTATCATAATTTAAAATCATATTTAAAAATCTCATTTTTTTCTCTCTAACAAAACCAATTAGGTCGAGAACCTCAAACCTAGGCTCTGATACCAAAATAAATATAACGCCATTATGCCCTATATACAAATAATACATACACCCTATATATGTAAAATATGTGTATACGGTATAAAAATGCCACATTCCATTTCAATAAAAATTTTCACTTTACCAACTTAAATTTTCAAATACTCCAATATATATATATATAGTAATAAAATATTCATTACTTATTATAGTTTTCAAAATAATCATTTTATATAAAAATCTCTGAAAAAAATTTGTCAGAGTTCTATTTGTAATTTGGACATTCTCAAAATTCAACAAACCAAAACCTGCATAAAAAAACATTCCCAATAAAACCCAATCATATATTTCACCCATACTCCTCAATTTCTCTAGGTTTCTCAAAACATTTATACATATACATACATATATATATATATATCAAAAACAAATATATAAAACCCACATTATAAAATTTTTCAACAAATTCTTTATAATTTATAATATATAAATCAAAACATAATATAATATACATAGTATCAAAATGTAATATAAAACATTTACATGCTGGCAGTGTCTCTGATCTTGATGCCTAAAACCAGCTCTACTAGCAAAATCTCAAATCTAGACTCGACCTGGTCTAGAAGAACTCTCTTGTTCTAACGGATTGCCCCTGCCTCCTACGCGATAAGTTACAATCGCGCTAAGCTAAATGCCTAGTGATATAAACTTAGATAACTAACAAACTTAAATACAATGCCAATGACGAATGCTTTTATGCTATGTCACGATGTGGCATCCAAACTCACTATTAAACATATTCTTTCATCATTCAATAATTCACACAAGAACAAACACAAGCATGGCCCAAAAGATCTAATATGCCATTCAAATCCTAGAGTTATTATTTGGTCAAAATTGACACCATGTGTTTAGCCCCAAAGGCAAATCATAGTAATGCTCAAAAGCTAACCCCGAAGGCAAATCATATCACAGTGACGCCAAGCATCTAGCCCCGATGGTAAATAATGAGGATAATCTCATAGGCATGCCACCAAATACAGAACTCTGAAAATTGACTAACATACTAGGCATACAATTATTTCATATTTTTCATTATCAATTTTTTTTTATTTTCTCATAATCAACTAGGCATATTGCTTTTTTTCTCATTATCAATTAGGCACATTGTCTCATTTTCTCATTTATCTTATTCATATCAATATCAACTCACTTTAATTCATCTTATTTCATTATTTTATCACAATGTATACACATTTCTCATTAAAAACACATCACCCAAATATTTTAGATTATTTTCACATAACTCATATAAATCACATTTTATGCAATTTAGCCATTAACAATGACTTTTCACAATGCCTTTAATGCATACATAACAAATCATATTACCCAAACACTTTGGGTCATTTTCACATAATGCAAATATTTCACATTTTATTCAATTTAGCCATTAACAATGGCTTTTGACAAATGCATTTAATGCATATATAACATTACACATGTCATAGAACAATGTTCATGAATAATTAATGCATCAAGTAGCTTAATATATTTTCCAACCAAAATGTGTTAAGCCCAAATGTCAATTATGCCACATTTATCAAGAGTTTGTACATACCTCTATAAGCTCACAAAAGCAAGCTCAAAATCAAACCCCAACCTCCTCTTTCAAGTTACCCTTCAACACTTAGGTTGATCAAACTACTTCCTCTCAATGTCTATACCAAATGTGATCATAAATAATCATTTAATATCACATTTAAAGACATTTCTAATCTTAAATCATAATTAAACAACACTCCCCTAAAATTTTTAAAATTAAGCCTTACCTCACTTTAACTAAGCAAATACATATTGGCCCATTTAAATTAGTATTTTAAGTTTATTAATATTATTAAAAATATATTTTAATATATTTAAACCAATTATGTAACATTCCTAATTTTTAAAAATTAAATAAATTAAATAAAAATTAAATTAGATAAAATAAATAAATTATTTAAATGGAAAATAGAAGGTTTGGACGTGAGAATATGGGATGTATATGTGAAATATACATAATATATATAAAGTCAACCAAAAGTTATGTAACACCCTTATACCCCGTATGCGTACACAGCATGCTTTTACAATCGTAATATACGTATACTGAATATAGGAATGCCACGATTTACAACCAAACGACTCATTTATAAACAAATTTAAAACATTTAAATAAATTATATAACACAAAAGATAGAGTGTTTATTAAAAACGCAGCGGAAAATATAACAAATATTTACAAATACTTATACATCAAAACTCAAGTTTTACAAAATACAAAATATATACATGTTTGGCAATATGTCTTTGATCTTTGAGCTCCACTATCAACACCTCAAACTCTAGACTCTACTCGGCCTAGAGGAACTCTCCGGTTCTTCCCTGTCACCTGCGCGATGAACCACAATCGCGCTAAGCCTACGGCTTACTAGTACAAACTATAATAATATTATGCTTCAATGCCATGCCAATGTTATACATTTCATCAATCAAAACAATATTCACAAGTGATATCTTTGTATTGTTCATAAGACTACATTTTATCATTTTATGATTTACATTGACACAAAGACAAGTATGGGCCCACAAGACACTAATATGTTATTCAAAGTTCAGAGTTACTGCTTTGGTCCATAATCATAATCATTAAGCCCGTAGGCAATATATATATATCTATATCCATGGATAGGGTAACAGACCCAGTCTCTTGGACCTCTACCCGCTAACTCGAGGAGATCCTCAACCCGGCAAGACTGTTACCTGTAACAGACCCAGTCTCTTGGACCTCAACCCGGATAAACCAAGGAGATCCTCAACCCGGCAAGACTGTTACTTATCATATATTTCATATTCATAATTCATATAGTGTAACAGACCCAGTCTCTTGGACCTCAATTCAACTCAAATTGAAGAGATCCTCAACCCGGCAAGACTGTTACCTTTTTACATTTTATAGGCATGCCGCCAAATCCAGAACTCTGAAGGTTGAATAACACATTAGACACATAATTTTTTCATTTATATCTTTATACATTTCTTTCTCATCATTATAGCCAACAACCATGGCTTCATATCTCATAATCAACATAGGCAACCATGCCTCAATCATCTCATTTGCATCATTATAGCCAACAACCAAGGCTTCATATCTCATAAAGATAATATACATAATCAATTACATTATACATCATCATCATAGCCAACAACCATGGCGCATATATCTCCTTATATTTCAAATCACATTAGATCAATTCATCATTCAAGTACACAACCAATTGCATTAACATACCTTTCATATTTCATCATATCATCAAATGTTTTAACCCTGTAATCAATTGCTTAACATATGTAGAATCAAATATGTTATATATCAATTCATATGAGTGTATGCAACAATGTAGTTTGTACTTACCTTAGGAACAACTCACACCAATCTACAACCTTTCTCTTACAAGAATTCTTCACCACCTAGGTTAGGACAATTCAACCTCTTCAATACCTAAATCAAAGGTGATAATACATACTCACTTAGAGATACACAAGAGATAATGAGACTAAGAACCAACTAGGGCAAACCCCAAACATGACACGCTCAACAACACGGGCGTGTCCCTGACCGTGCCCTAAACCCACAACACAGAAGCTTTGACATGCTCAGAACCACGGGCGTGTCACTGAACGTGTAATATATTCTGCTTCACAGAAACATTGGCACGTCCAACAACATGGGCGTGTTCATGGCCGTGTCAATTCCTCACCAACACAGTAGCTATGACACGCTCAGTGACATGGGCGTGTCACTGCTCGTGTCACCCATCCAAAAACACAGAACCATCTACACGCCCAAAGACTTGGCCGTGCTCATGGGCGTGTCACGCCAAAAACCCAGATTCCGGCAACATCAACAACACAACCAACAAATATCTTCCTTTCACCAAAATCCACTTCAAACAAACTTAGCTCAACATACCCAAGAACCAAAATAAACTTGCAAAAACACCAAAACAACTAAAAACATACCTCCAACACAAATCAAAAACATCACCACAACCCAAAACACAACCACAATACATTCACTTTTAACAACTTACTATTTCCTTCAATCCAACCCCAAAAATCCAAAAATCAGTTTACCCAAACTCTCTTAAACACATCTTAATCAAACATATTCACATACCATCCACAAACTCAACTCGTAAACTCAAGGAAATCAAAGAATCAAGTGGAAAACTTACCAAGGATGAAGAAACTCTTAACTTTCCAACTTGAACACTTGAAAACTCCCTTCAATCTTGAGTTAGAAGATCAAATCTCTCTATTGCTCTCTTGATTCCTTGCTAGCCGGCCAAAAGAAAGAAAAGGAAAGAAAGAAAAGAGAACCACGGCAAAAGAAAGAAAGAAAGGAAGAAGAAAAGATAGAAGGCAAAGTCAAATCATCTCCTCAAAACCCTCTCCTCCAAGTATTAACTATTAAAATAATCCATTTAATCTCTTCCACTCATTAAAATATCCTTCTAATTAATTATTAAATCAAAAACACAAAAATATCTCCTTCCACTTTCTTTGACTTAGACTTGGGTATATGTTGTATATATTTTCATATACACTCTCTTCATAAATCTTTTCTCTTACCAAAGAAACATATACTAAAAATCCAATTAAAACAACAATTAAATCAAAACTTTTAGGGCACACTTAGGGATATTACAAGTTAAAACTTTTAAAAAAGTCAAAGGTCAAATGATATTTTTGTAAATATATTTTGAAAATTAAAAATTATTTAAATAATTTAAAAATTAATTATATAAAAATGGAAGATGTAATTTATGGTTTTTATTAAATAAATAAATAATTAATTAATTAACTAAAAATATAATAAAATATAATATATATATATATAATGCGTATAAGGTATGTTTGATGTGTATATGAGATACACATTATATGTGCATATGAGTATTTAAATATATTGAATATACATTACATATGCATAGTATATACATTACATAAATATATATATAATGGTATATGTAAAATATAAGTAACATATATAAGATATATACATATACATAAAATATACAATACATATATATGAGGGATAATTTGGTATTGGAAAAGTGGATGATGATGATGATGATGATGATGATGATGATGATGATGATAATAATAATAATAATAATAATAATAATAATAATAATAATAATAAAGAAAAGAGAGAAAAGTCAAAGAAAGAAATACGGTGATTGGTTAGAATTATTTAAATTAATTAATTTTTATATATTTATGGATGGGAAAGTGATAAGTATGATAATAAATAAATAAATAACAATAAAATAAATCAAAATTAAAATATATTTTAATAGTAGTGGAGAATTATGAATTTTTAGTAATTAATAAATTAATTAATTATATATATATTTGTGGTTAGAAACAAAAGAAGAAAGGAAGACCAAAATAAAATCATTTCTTCTTCTTCTTCATCTAGGACGTGTGCTAGTAGAGAGGGAGAGAGCTTGATTTTGGCTTGTACAATACATCAAATTTATAATAGATTTGAAGAGGATTTAAGAAGGTTTTGAAGGATTGTCAAAGAAATCAAGTATCTTTTATTTTAAGCTTTATTTTCTTAGTTTTATGATTATGTAAGTTTGGGTTAGAGAGAGAATATGTGTTTAAATTGTTAAGATAGATAGAAATAAAGTTAGAATAATGATTTTATAGTGATTTGTTGGTAGGATGATTGAAAATGGCATGATTGGTGAACAGAGAGAGTTTAGGGTTATGTAACTTTTGGACTTTTGAATTCATGATTTTTAATTGTGCAATTAGATTCCAAATGGGTTATTTTGATGCATAAACAAGTATTTTAAAGTTAAATACTCGATTTGGTTGAGTTTGGATAGAGTTTGAAAATAGAAGTGGTGATTTAGGGTTTTGTAAAAAGGGCATTTTCAAAGTTGTGAATTGATTGCTTTTATTATTTAAAGCATGTTCTTTAATGATAAAAGTGATGAATATAAGCTTGAAATGATAATTGGATTGATTTGGAGTGGAAAACCTTCAAAGGGGAAGGTTATGCCATTTTAGGATTTTAGACATAAGTGTGTGTTTATATAATGTAATTATTTTAAACATGTTATAATATGTTTTTAATAATATAAATAAACTTAAAACACCAAATTGAATGGTTCAATATGGTTTTTCAAAGTTAAAGTGAGGTTAACCTTAGCTTTGGGATTTTAGTTTGAATGATGTTTAATTATGGTTTAAGATTGGAAATGCCTTTAAATGTGATACTAAATGATTATTTATGATCACATTGGGTATAAGCATTGAGGAGAATTGATTTGCCCAATCCAAGTATTGAAGGGCAAGTTGGAAGAAAAGGTTGATGATGTTAGTTTTGTGGCTTGCATTTGGTTGCTTTTAGAGGTATGTAAAAACTTTAGATGAATTGGTTATATTTGCATTACATTGGGCTTCACACATTTTGGATTGAAAAATGTGTTAAGCTACTTTATACATGGAACAAGTATGAATAATGTGTTATGACATGTGTAATGTCATAAATGTATTAAATGCATTGTGAAAAGCCATTATTAATGGCTAAATGGTGTAAAATGTAAAATATGTGTATTATGTGAAAATGACACAAAGTGTTTGGGTAATACCATTTGTTGTGTATGGATTAAGAGCATTGTTAAAAAGCTATTGGTAATGGCTAAAGTGCATAAAATGTGAATTATATGTGGATTATGTGAAATTATCCAAAATATTTGGGTGATGAGTTTTAAGGTAAAATATGATGCAATGTGATGATATGATGAAATATGATGAATTGATATTGCTATAAATGAGAAAAATGAGAAAAGCAAGAAAAAGATGAGAAAATAAGACAATGTCCCTAATAGATAATGAAAACTGAGGCAATGTGCCAAGCTTTCCAATACCTCATAAGGCCCAATAAAATGAGGACTTAGTTTTCCTTTACGACCAAATCTTAAAATCTTTTTCCAAGGAGACACTTTCAAGAATACTTTATCTCCAATATTAAACTCTATGTCTCTCCTCTTCAAATCTGAATAAGATTTCTGTCAGTCTGAAGCTGCTTTTAACCGATCTTGAATTATTTTCACTTTCTCTTCAGTCTCTTTAACCAAATCAAGACCAATTAGTTTGCCTTCTCCAAGTTCATTCCAACATAAAGGCGTCCTACATCTTCTACCATACAATGCCTCAAATGGTGCCATACCAATACTGGATTGATGACTGTTGTTGTAAGCAAATTCCACAAGTGGCATAAATATGTCCCAACTTCCTGAAAAATCAATGACACAACTTCTCAACATATCCTCAATAATCTCTATGAGATTGTGCATCGATTATAGGCAATTGAACAAGGTAACTATCAAGAATAAATATCCCTTGCCTAGAATTGATGATCTCTTTGATCAATTGAAGGGAGCAGCAGTGTTTTCCAAGATTGATTTGAGATCAGGGTACCATTAGTTGAGAGTCAGGGATGAAGATGTTCCTAAGACAGCCTTTCGTACAAGGTATGGGCATTATGAGTTTCTAGTGATGCCTTTTGGGTTGACGAATGCACCTGCAGCTTTTATGGATCTGATGAATAGGGTGTTTAGGCCCTATTTAGATCAGTTTGTAGTGGTTTTATTGATGATATTTTGGTGTATTCGTGCAATGAAGAGGAGCATGACAAGCATCTGCGGATTGTGCTGCAGATTTTGAGAGAGAAGCAATTGTATGCGAAACTGTCGAAGTGTGAATTTTGGCTAGACCAAGTGACTTTTCTCGGTCATATAGTTTCAACAGATGGCATTAGAGTTGATCCGAATAAAGTGGAAGCTGTTATGAATTGGAGTCCACCAAAGTCTGTGACAGAAGTTAGAAGTTTTCTGGGTTTGGCAGGCTATTATCGGCGCTTTGTGAAAGGATTTTCTTTGATAACTACTCCACTTACCAGATTACTTTGGAAGGGAGTTAGATTTGTGTGGACAGATCAGTGTCAGGCTAGCTTTGATCAGTTAAAGGAAATGTTGACTCAAGCACCTGTTCTTACTTTACCTGTGGAAGAAAAACCATATGTGATCTACAGTGATGCTTCACATAGTGGTTTGGGTTGTGTCTTGATGCAAGAAGGTAAAGTGATAGCTTATGCTTCTCGACAGTTGAAACCGCATGAGCTTAATTATCCGACCCATGATTTGGAGTTAGCAGCCATTGTGTTTGCATTGAAGATTTGGCGACACTACTTGTATGGGGAGAAGTGTTTTATTTATACTGATCATAAAAGTTTGAAATATTTGGGGGTTCAGAGAGAGCTTAATCTTCGGCAAAGACGTTGGTTGGAGTTGATTAAAGACTACGACTGTTTGATTGATTATCATCCTAGTAAGGCAAATGTTGTTGCTGATGCTTTGAGTCGGAAATCTTTAGCAGGTTTGACTGTTTATTCACTCTCGTTG
Source organism: Garcia nutans (assembly GCA_947685225.1). NCBI lineage: Eukaryota > Viridiplantae > Streptophyta > Magnoliopsida > Malpighiales > Euphorbiaceae > Garcia > Garcia nutans. The sequence goes on along the minus strand of CANTUV010000003.1, from coordinate 2,913,185 downwards.
CTTGTTGAGTTGAGAGCGTTGCATGCTAGTTTTGTATCTTGTGATGATGGTGCATTGTTGGCACAATTGCAGTTGAGGCCGGTATTATTGGATCAGATTAAAAAGGCCCAGTTGGTTGATGAGAAAATTCAGAAGATTGTTTCAGATTACCAGAATGGAGAGAGTCGAGATTTTATTGTAAGAAGTGATGGGACCCTTTGGTTTAAGAATAGATTGTGTGTACCTGATGATGCTACATTGAGAAGGATTATTTTGGAAGAAGCACACCAGTCAGTTTTTGCTATGCATCCGGGCAATACGAAGATGTATCATGATTTGAGACAGCATTACTGGTGGTCCGGTATGAAGAGGGACATAGCGGAGTTTGTGTCCAAATGTCTCACATGTCAGAGGGTTAAAGTTGAGCATCAAGTTCCAACAGGGTTGCTTCAACCTTTATCAGTGCCTGAATGGAAATGGGAAAGGGTTACAATGGATTTTGTATCTGGTTTGCCTTTGACTCAGAGAAAATATGATGCTATTTGGGTGATTGTTGATAGGTTGACAAAGACAGCTCATTTTCTTTCGGTTCGGATGGATTATTCTCTCGAGAGATTGGCTGAGCTGTATATCCAGGAGATTGAAAAGTTGCATGGTGTCCCAATTTCTTTAGTGTCTGATCGAGATCCCCGGTTTACTTCAAGGTTTTGGAAGAGTTTACATAGTGCTTTGGGTTCTCGGTTACACTTTAGTACTGCTTTCCATCCGCAGACATATGGGCAGTCAGAGAGAGTGATACAGATTATAGAGGATATGTTGAGGAGCTGTGTCATTGATTTCTCTGGTAGTTGGGATAGATTTTTGCCACTTGTGGAATTTGCCTATAATAACAGTCATCAATCCAGCATTGGAATGGCACCATTTGAGGCATTGTATGGTAGACGGTGTAGAACGCCTCTATGTTGGAATGAACTTGGAGAAGGTAAGTTAATTGGTCCTGATTTGGTTAAAGAAACTGAAGAGAAAGTGAAAGTGATTCGAGATAGATTGAAAACAGCTTCAGACCGACAGAAGTCTTATTCAGATTTGAAGAGGAGAGACATTGAGTATAATGTGGGAGATAAGGTATTTTTAAAAGTGTCTCCTTGGAAAAAGATATTGAGATTTGGTCGAAGAGGGAAGCTGAGTCCGCGTTTCATTGGACCTTATGAAGTATTGGAAAGAATTGGGCCAGTTGCTTATCGGCTTGCTTTGCCACCTGATTTGGATAGGATTCATAATGTCTTCCATGTTTCTATGTTGAGAAGGTACAGATCAGATCCATCTCATATGTTATCAGTTGAATCTATTGAGGTGAGTCCGGATCTGACTTTGGAAGAGGAACCAATTGCTATTTTGGCACATGAAGTGAAAGAGTTGAGAAATAAGAAAGTGCCACTTGCGAAGGTTTTGTGGAAAAATCATGCAAGGGAAGAAGCAACTTGGGAGAGTGAGCAAGCGATGCGAGACCAATATCCTCTTTTGTTTCGGACTTGATATCAGGTAATTTCAAGGACGAAATTTCTTTTTAGAGGGGGAGAATTGTAATATCTCAAATATACCCTAGAAGTTTGGTATAATAGTTGTTGTAATTGAATTAAGTGTAATTGTGTTTTATTGGAAAAGAGAAAATTTAGTGAAGAGAGAGTTTATATGTTGTATATATGTATATATATATATAACATACACACAAGTCAATGGGAAAGTCAAAGAAAGAGATTAATTATTGATTAATTGTGTTTAAAGGAATATTTAATTATTTGAATTTGAGTTAGAGTAAGTGGAAGTAGATATTTTAATATTTTATATTAAATACTTGGATGGGAGGATTTTAAGGAAAAAGTGGGTTTGACTTGGGTTGTTTGGTTTTCTTTCTTTCTTTTCCTGCGTGGTTCTCCTCCATTTCCTTTCCTTCTCTTTGTTTTTCTGTGTTATCCGGCCATCAAGAAGAAAGAGAGCAAGATAGAGATTTGTTCTTCCAAGTTCAAGATTGAAGAGAGTTTTCAAGAGATCAAGTTGGAGGTTTAAGAGTTCTTCATCTTTGGCAAGTTCTCTCCTTATCTCTTGTGTTGTTTTTGAGGTTATATGGGTTTGTGAGTTGAAGTTGTGTTTGAGAATGTGTTTGGGTTGATTATGTTGTGTTTAAGAGTATTTGGATTAAGTGGTTTTGGATTTTGGGGTTGGATTGAAGAAAAGAGTAAGTTGGTTGGTATAGATTGAGTTGAGGTTGTGTCTAGAGTTTTTGATGATGTTGTGACTTGTGTTTGATGTGTGTGTTGGCTTGGTTTGGTGTTGTTGTAAGTTTGAGATGGTTTTTGGGTATGTTTTGTTAAGTTTGGTTGAAGTAGATGTTGGTGGATAGAAGTGATTTGTTGGTTGTGGTGTTGTTTTGGCCGGAATCTGGGTTTTTGGCCTGACACGCCCATGAGCACGGCCAGGACTTTGGACGTGTTGAATGTTCTGTGTGGCAGTAGGATTGACACGACCAATAACACGCCCGTGTTATTGAACGTGTCATAGCTACTGTGAGTTTTGAAAATTTACACGGCCAGGAGCACGCTCATGATGTTGGACGTGTCGATATTTCTGAGACACAGAATGTATTACACGCCCAGTGACACCCCCGTGGTTCTGAGCATGTCAATGCTTCTGTGTTGTGGAGTTAGGGCACAGTCAGGGACACGCCCATGTGTGTGAGCGTGTCAAGTTTAGATTTTGCCCTAGTTGATTCTTAACCTTATGATCTCATGAGAGTTTCCTCATTTTTTTTGGAATAGGTTGTGAAGAAGGTGATTTACCCTAACTCAAGTGGTGATAGATTCTTGAAAAAGTAAGTGTTTAGAGTTGTGTGTGTCACTTTTGAGATAAGTACAAACTACATTGTTGCATACATTCATATGATATTGAGAATTGTGACATAATTGGTTATATGTTGTGATGAACATGTAAAATATGTGTTAATACCATTGATGATATTTATGTGATGATGAAATATAATGTGAAAGATATGAGGCCATGATTGTTGGCTATGATAATGAAAACGAGATAATTAAGGCATGGTTGCCTAATTGATTATGGATTATGAAATGAGAAAGAAATTAATAAAGAAATAAATGAAATAATTGTGTACCTAATATGTCTATTCAATTTTCAGAGTTCTGAGTTTGGCGGCATGCCTATGAATAACTGGATAGGTGAAATGACAGGGTCGTAAGCCGATTCCAGTTGATAAATGTGAAATGTGATGTTTTTGGGGTGAAATGACTGGGTCATAAACCTTAAAAACAAATTATTGAAACTAGATTGAGTAAAATGACCGGGTCGTAAACTCAAATCTAGTTGATTATCCATGGATAGATATTGCCTACGGGGCTAGACATAAGGTGTCAATATGGACCAAAGTAGTAACTCTGAACTTTGAATAACATATTAGTGTGTTTCGGGCCCGTGTCTGTCTTAGTTGTAAAAGTGATTCATGAATGAAGAAACAATTGAATAATAAGATCTAATTTACTAATATGAAATGTGATATGATTATGTATGGTTTATGAAATATAGAATTGTGACATTTGCATCACTTTAAAGCATAATGTTAGTATGAGTTGTTCTACTGAGCTGTTAGCTCAGCGCGATTGTGGTTCATCGCACAGGTAACAGAGTTGAACCCGAGAGTTCTTCGAGACCAAGTGAGTCTAGACATTGAAGAGTTGAGTTTGGACTTAAAAATCAGAGAAGAGCTGCCAATCATGTATATATTTTATATTTGTGTATTCTGATTTTGATGTATAAGTATTTGTAAATATTTGTTCTATTTTTCGCTGCGTTTTGAATGAACTTTCTATTTATTTGGTTTTTATAAACTCTTTTAAAAGTTTTTAATTTGTTTACATTATATATATACGAGTGAAATTTTAAACCGTGGCATTTCTATATTCAGTATACGTATATTACGATCGTATTAGCATGTTGTGTACGTATACAGGGTATAGGGGTGTTACAATTAAACTCTTTTTGAACTCCCAAATATTTCAAACTCTTATGATCCGTATAGATAAAACACTTTTCCCTATACAAGTAGTGTCGCCAAATCTTCAAAGCAAACACTATAGCCGCCAACTCTAAATCATGAGTCGGATAATTAAGCTCATGCAGCTTCAACTGCCGGGAAGCATAAGCTACAACTTTACCCTCTTGCATCAAAACACATCCTAAACCATTATGTGAAGCATCACTATAAATCACATAAGGTTTATCTTCCACAGGCAAAGTAAGAACAGGCGCTTGAGTCAACATCTCTTTTAACCACTCAAAACTAGCTTGACATTGATCTGTCCACACAAATCTAACTCCCTTTCGAAGTAATCTGGTGAGTGAAGTAGCTATCAAAGAAAAACCTTTCACAAAGCGTCGATAATAGCCTGCTAAACCCAGAAAACTTCTAACTTCAGTCACTGACTTTGGTGGACTCCAATTCAAAATAGCTTCAACTTTACTTGGATCAACTCTAATACCATCTGCTGAAACTATATGATCCAGAAAAGTCACTCGGTCAAGCCAAAACTCACACTTCCACAGCTTGGCATACAATTGCTTTTCTCTCAAGATCTGTAATACAATCCGCAAATGCTTGTCATGTTCCTCTTCATTATGCGAATACACCAAAATATCGTCAATGAAAACTACCACAAATTGATCCAAATAGGGCCTAAACACCCTATTCATCAAATCCATGAAAGCTGCAGGTGCATTCGTCAACCCAAAAGGCATCACCAAGAACTCATAATGCCCATACCTTGTGCAAAAAGCTGACTTAGGAACATCTTCAGCTCTAACCCTCAACTGATGATACCCTGATCTCAAATCAATCTTGGAAAACACTACTGCTCCCTTCAATTAATAAAAGAGATCATCAATCCTAGGCAAAGGATATTTATTCTTAATAGTCACTTTGTTCAATTGCCTATAATCGATGCACAATCTCATAGTACCATCCTTCTTTTTCACAAATAAAACAGGAGCTCCCCACGGCGAAACACTAGGGTGGATAAACCCTTTATCCAACAACTCCTGCAACTACACCTTCAACTCTTTTAATTCGGCAGTTGCCATTCGATAAGGAGTAATAGAGATGGGAGTGGTACCAGGCAACAATTCGATACCAAACTCAACCTCTCTTTCAGGGGGTAACCCTGGCAACTCATCAGGAAACACGTCTGGAAAATCTACAACCGTGGGTATACTATCACGTTGAGAACCCACTACTCTGGTATCCGCAACATGAGCAAGATAAGCATCACACCCTTTTCTAATCAACCTCCTAGCTGTTATAGCTGAAACAAACAAGGATGCAAGTTGTCTCTGCTCACTAGACACCATTACACTTCTACCATCACCGGTTCTTAAAGTGACACACTTCTTTTGACAATCTACCACAGCTCCATGCTTAGACAACCAATCCATGCCTAAAATCAAATCATACTCCTTAAAAGGCAATTCAATTAAATCCCCAAGAAACTCCTCTCCTTGCAATACCACTGCACTATCACGATGAACCTTACTCACAACAACACTATGTCCTAAAGGATTTGTCACCAAGACATCAAATCCTAAGGACTCTGAATGCAATTCAGACATAGGTAATATGGATGCACTTATGTATGAATGAGTAGATCCCGGATCAATTAAAGCAAGTACTGAAATGCCAAATAAAGAGAATGTACCCGCTATAGCTGCTGAAGCATCTAGCTGCCTCTGCATTACATAAACTCTCTGAGAAGATCCGGCCTCATCTGGCCTACTGCCTCCGGATGATGATCCTCCTCTATGACTATATCCGGGTCGACCACCTCTACTAAAACCTCTGCCCCCTCCGACTACCTCTGCTAACACTCGGTCGAGAAGCTGCAGACTCAGCCTGTCTATACTCCTACATCTCAAGACAATCTTTAATAAAATGAGCTGATGACCCACATCTATAGCACCCAGCCGATCCACCAACCTTCCAACAAACACCTCCATGGTTCCTACCACAAAGCTCACATGTAGGTGGAGTAGACCTCTGAATAAATGGAGGTGGAGAACTGGCTACAAAAGCTGTAGGTCTCGGCCTCTGCCTCTGATACTGCACTGACCTACCCGGCTGTCTCTAACTCCGACTGATCCTCAGAACAAAACTTCCTCTACCTCTCTTCACAGATGAAGACCCTGCCTCAAAATGGGGTCTCCTCACTCTAGTCTCCTCCTCAGAAGCAGCTGCTGCAATATTCTGCGCTCTCTCAACACTTCTAGCTGCTGCAACAAGCTGAGAGAAATCTTGGTACCGAGAACCAGCCACGAGACACATAATAGAGGACCTCAAACCCTCCTCAAATCTTCGGCATCGGTCAATCTCATCCGAGATAATCCCACTGGCATAATGACTCAACCGGATGTACTCAACCTCATATTCTGTCACAGTCCGGTTGTCTTGCCTCAAATTCAGGAATTCCATCTTCTTAATATCTTTATACTCCCTTGGAGTATATTTCAGCTCGAATTCCCTCAGAAAATCACCATAAGATAATGTAGGTGGATCATCCATGGCATGGGGAACCGTCTTCCAACAGTCATAGGCGTCTTTCTGCAGAAGGGATCTGGCATAATCAAACTTCTCATCCGAAGTGGCTTGCAACTGAATGAATATTCTCTGCACCTTATCCAACCATTGCTCAGCCACTGCAGGATTGGTAGTGCCCAAGAAATCTTCAGCCCCATACTTTCTCAATTTGTCATAATGCCTCACTGGTACTTGAGGCTGTGGTAGTGGTGGTGGCTGCTGTACCGGAGCTCCCCTCAACAAATCTACCATGTCCCTCAACCAACCCGGCGGTACATCATCAGTAGCTGATCTACCTGACATAGAAGCAAGGGCCATGCTAACTCTCTCAACTCTAGCTCCCTCTCTACCCTCTTCAGGAGCTACACTCTATCACTACTCTCTACAGACTGTCGTGAATGAGATGCCACCACTACCTATATCTGCAAACATAGCAGAATATACCTTATTAAGATCAAAGACTGCCATACCAAAACATGTATCTTATTTAAAAACAATATTTCAAACTCAAAATTTTACTTTTTTGTACAACTGACCTAGGTTGAGAATCTCAAACCTAGGCTCTGATACCAAAATAATTGTAACACCTTTATACCCCGTATACGTACACAGCATGCTTTTACGATTGTAATATACGTATACTGAATATAGGAATGCCACGATTTACAACCAAACGACTCATTTATAAACAAATTTAAAACATTTAAATAAATTATATAACACAAAAGATAGAGTGTTTATTAAAAATGCAGCGGAAAATATAACAAATATTTACAAATACTTATACATCAAAACTCAAGTTTTACAAAATATAAAATATATACATGTTTGGCAATATGTCTTTGATCTTTGAGCTCCACTATCAACACCTCAAACTCTAGACTCTACTCGGCCTAGAGGAACTCTCCGGTTCTTCCCTGTCACCTGCGCGATGAACCACAATCGCGCTAAGCCTACGGCTTACTAGTACAAACTATAATAATATTATGCTTCAATGCCATGCCAATGTTATACATTTCATCAATCAAAACAATATTCACAAGTGATATCTTTGTATTGTTCATAAGACTACATTTTATCATTTTATGATTTACATTGACACAAAGACAAGTATGGGCCCACAAGACACTAATATGTTATTCAAAGTTCAGAGTTACTGCTTTGGTCCATAATCATAATCATTAAGCCCGTAGGCAATATATATATATATATCTCTATCCATGGATAGGGTAACAGACCCAGTCTCTTGGACCTCTACCCGCTAACTCGAGGAGATCCTCAACCCGGCAAGACTGTTACCTGTAACAAACCCAGTCTCTTGGACCTCAACCCGGATAAACCAAGGAGATCCTCAACCCGGCAAGACTGTTACTTATCATATATTTCATATTCATAATTCATATAGTGTAACAGACCCAGTCTCTTGGACCTCAATTCAACTCAAATTGAAGAGATCCTCAACCCGGCAAGACTGTTACCTTTTTACATTTTATAGGCATGCCGCCAAATCCAGAACTCTGAAGGTTGAATAACACATTAGACGCATAATCTTTTCATTTATATCTTTATACATTTCTTTCTCATCATTATAGCCAACAACCATGGCTTCATATCTCATAATCAACATAGGCAACCATGCCTCAATCATCTCATTTGCATCATTATAGCCAACAACCAAGGCTTCATATCTCATAAAGATAATATACATAATCAATTACATTATACATCATCATCATAGCCAACAACCATGGCGCATATATCTCCTTATATTTCAAATCACATTAGATCAATTCATCATTCAAGTACACAACCAATTGCATTAACATACCTTTCATATTTCATCATATCATCAAATGTTTTAACCCTGTAATCAATTGCTTAACATATGTAGAATCAAATATGTTATATATCAATTCATATGAGTGTATGCAACAATGTAGTTTGTACTTACCTTAGGAACAACTCACACCAATCTACAACCTTTCTCTTACAAGAATTCTTCACCACCTAGGTTAGGACAATTCAACCTCTTCAATACCTAAATCAAAGGTGATAATACATACTCACTTAGAGATACACAAGAGATAATGAGACTAAGAACCAACTAGGGCAAACCCCAAACATGACACGCTCACCAACACGGGTGTGTCCCTGACCGTGCCCTAAACCCACAACACAGAAGCTTTGACATGCTCAGAACCACGGGCGTGTCACTGAACGTGTAATACATTCTGCTTCACAGAAACATTGGCACGTCCAACAACATGGGCGTGTTCATGGCCGTGTCAATTCCTCACCAACACAGTAGCTATGACACGCTCAGTGACATGGGCGTGTCACTACTCGTGTCACCCATCCAAAAACACAGAACCATCTACAAGCCCAAAGACTTGGCCGTGCTCATGGGCATGTCACGCCAAAAACCCAGATTCCGGCAACATCAACAACACAACCAACAAATATCTTCCTTTCACCAAAATCCACTTCAAACAAACTTAGCTCAACATACCAAAGAACCAAAATAAACTTGCAAAAACACCAAAACAACTAAAAACATACCTCCAACACAAATCAAAAACATCACCACAACCCAAAACACAACCACAATACATTCACTTTTAACAACTTACTATTTCCTTCAATCCAACCCCAAAAATCCAAAAATCAGTTTACCCAAACTCTCTTAAACACATCTTAATCAAACATATTCACATACCATCCACAAACTCAACTCATAAACTCAAGGAAATCAAAGAATCAAGTGGAAAACTTACCAAGGATGAAGAAACTCTTAACTTTCCAACTTGAACACTTGAAAACTCCCTTCAATCTTGAGTTAGAAGATCAAATCTCTCTATTTCTCTCTTGATTCCTTGCTAGCCGGCCAAAAGAAAGAAAAGGAAAGAAAGAAAAGAGAACCACGGCAAAAGAAAGAAAGAAAGGAAGAAGAAAAGATAGAAGGCAAAGTCAAATCATCTCCTCAAAACCCTCTCCTCCAAGTATTAACTATTAAAATAATCCATTTAATCTCTTCCACTCATTAAAATATCCTTCTAATTAATTATTAAATCAAAAACACAAAAATATCTCCTTCCACTAACTTTCTTTGACTTAGACTTGGGTATATGTTGTATATATTTTCATATACACAACATATACACTCTCTTCATAAATCTTTTCTCTTACCAAAGAAACATATACTAAAAATCCAATTAAAACAACAATTAAATCAAAACTTCTAGGGCACACTTAGGGATATTACAAGTTAAAACTTTTAAAAAAGTCAAAGGTCAAATGATATTTTTGTAAATATATTTTGAAAATTAAAAATTATTTAAATAATTTAAAATTTAATTATATAAAAATGGAAGATGTAATTTATGGTTTTTATTAAATAAATAAATAATTAATTAATTAACTAAAAATATAATAAAAAATATATATATATATAATGCGTATAAGGTATGTTTGATGTGTATATGAGATACACATTATATGTGCATATGAGTATTTAAATATATTGAATATACATTACATATGCATAGTATATACATTACATAAATATATATATAATGGTATATGTAAAATATAAGTAACATATATAAGATATATACATATACATAAAATATACAATACATATATATGAGGGATAATTTGGTATTGGAAAAGTGGATGATGATGATGATGATGATGATGATGATGATGATGATGATGATGATGATGATGATGATGATGATGATGATGATAATAATAATAATAATAATAATAATAATAAAGAAAAGAGAGAAAAGTCAAAGAAAGAAATACGGTGATTGGTTAGAATTATTTAAATTAATTAATTTTTATATATTATGGATGGGAAAGTGATAAGTATGATAATAAATAAATAAATAATAACAATAAAATAAATCAAAATTAAAATATATTTTAATAGTAGTGGAGAATTATGAATTTTTAGTAATTAATAAATTAATTAATTATATATATATTTGTGGTTAGAAACAAAAGAAGAAAGGAAGACCAAAATAAAATCATTTCTTCTTCTTCTTCATCTAGGACGTGTGCTAGTAGAGAGGGAGAGAGCTTGATTTTGGCTTGTACAATACATCAAATTTATAATAGATTTGAAGAGGATTTAAGAAGGTTTTGAAGGATTGTCAAAGAAATCAAGTATCTTTTATTTTAAGCTTTATTTTCTTAGTTTTATGATTATGTAAGTTTGGGTTAGAGAGAGAATATGTGTTTAAATTGTTAAGATAGATAGAAATAAAGTTAGAATAATGATTTTATAGTGATTTGTTGGTAGGATGATTGAAAATGGCATGATTGGTGAACAGAGAGAGTTTAGGGTTATGTAACTTTTGGACTTTTGAATTCATGATTTTTAATTGTGCAATTAGATTCCAAATGGGTTATTTTGATGCATAAACAAGTATTTTAAAGTTAAATACTCGATTTGGTTGAGTTTGGATAGAGTTTGAAAATAGAAGTGGTGATTTAGGGTTTTGTAAAAAGGGCATTTTCAAAGTTGTGAATTGATTGCTTTTATTATTTAAAGCATGTTCTTTAATGATAAAAGTGATGAATATAAGCTTGAAATGATAATTGGATTGATTTGGAGTGGAAAACCTTCAAAGGGGAAGGTTATGCCATTTTAGGATTTTAGACATAAGTGTGTGTTTATATAATGTAATTATTTTAAACATGTTATAATATGTTTTTAATAATATAAATAAACTTAAAACACCAAATTGAATGGTTCAATATGGTTTTTCAAAGTTAAAGTGAGGTTAACCTTAGCTTTGGGATTTTAGTTTGAATGATGTTTAATTATGGTTTAAGATTGGAAATGCCTTTAAATGTGATACTAAATGATTATTTATGATCACATTGGGTATAAGCATTGAGGAGAATTGATTTGCCCAATCCAAGTATTGAAGGGCAAGTTGGAAGAAAAGGTTGATGATGTTAGTTTTGTGGCTTGCATTTGGTTGCTTTTAGAGGTATGTAAAAACTTTAGATGAATTGGTTATATTTGCATTACATTGGGCTTCACACATTTTGGATTGAAAAATGTGTTAAGCTACTTTATACATGGAACAAGTATGAATAATGTGTTATGACATGTGTAATGTCATAAATGTATTAAATGCATTGTGAAAAGCCATTATTAATGGCTAAATGGTGTAAAATGTAAAATATGTGTATTATGTGAAAATGACACAAAGTGTTTGGGTAATACCATTTGTTGTGTATGGATTAAGAGCATTGTTAAAAAGCTATTGGTAATGGCTAAAGTGCATAAAATGTGAATTATATGTGGATTATGTGAAATTATCCAAAATATTTGGGTGATGAGTTTTAAGGTAAAATATGATGCAATGTGATGATATGATGAAATATGATGAATTGATATTGCTATAAATGAGAAAAATGAGAAAAGCAAGAAAAAGATGAGAAAATAAGACAATGTCCCTAATAGATAATGAAAACTGAGGCAATGTGCCAAGCTTGATTATGAGAAAATGAGAAAGAGATTGACAATGAAAAATGTGAATTAATTGTGTGCCTAGTATGTTATTCAATTTTCAGAGTTCTGTGTTTGGCGGTATAACTATGAGATTATCCTTATTATTTATCTTTGGGGCTAGTTTTTAAGCAATTATTTGATTTACCTTCGGGCTAGACGTTGGACATCAGTTGCCTTCGGGCTAGATGTCGGGTATCACTGTGATTTACCTTCGGGCTAGACGCTGGGCATCACTTGCCTTCGGGCTAGACACAGGGTGTCAATATCGACCAAAACAATAACTCTAGAATTTGAATGGCATATTAGATCCTTTGGGCCCTTGCTTGTGTTTGTTCTTATGTGAATTATTAAATGATGTAAGATGAATTACTACTTAAGAAAAATAGAAGAACACAGATTGTTGGAACAGTTCCAGCAACTCAGAATGTATAAAAATTGAGAAACATATTTAAAACCTATAGCAAAATAACCCAGACAAAACTTGAATTTTAAATACAATATCATGTGTATTTCTCGAGTATATGGTTCAAATTTCATAAATTTTTATTAAGGTTTGATCCCTGAAAAAATAGATAATCAGATGCTGCTAGAAGAGTTATTAAAGAGACAGATTCATTGGGTTTGGAAGACTTAATTTTTTTAAATATAGTAAATCAGCTAGAAAAAAATCTAAAATTTTAAACATAAGTTTATATATGTGTCAAGTACATGTGGTTAAAAATTTAAAATCTTTTATGAAGATTTGATGAGGAATGAAAAATGGATAAGTGAGATTGACATAAAACTGAGGAAGTCATGCAGTTTTGTGTAAGTGAGTAATAAATTAATTTCATGAGAAAACTTATTAAAATTTATATGCAGACCGGTAGAAGTACGAAGAAGGAATATGGAGTTTTTAATAATTTAGAACAAAGAGTTCTTAATTAAAACTTAAAGAGAGAAATGGTATATGACGGCAAAATTATTTATTATGGAAATATATTGAGGATATATTAATATGAGTATAGTATTGGTTAAGTTAAGAGTAACTATGACTAAGTGAGAATTTAAATGTTGTTCCTTGCATTGAGTAATTAAAATATAAATCTACATAAATGGATTACTAAGTTAAAGGAGTTGAGGTTATGTATACAATTCATATTTGAAGGCATGATTGAGATGTGTTCATTGAGATATTATGTGGAAATGAATATTATGAGAAAGGGTAATAATCATGTTTTTTTGGAATATCTAAGGTGGATGTAAAGATTTAATAATGGATACAAGATGATTGTTTAATAAATGACTTTTTAATTTATTCCATGAAGGGTAGTTGATTGACAAATCAAAATATGATTTAGTTGATTTAAGTGGATAGAATAAATTGAAACATAAAGAGTAAATTGTGGGAGTAGTTGTAATTGATATTAAATGATTATCAAGAATAGCAATAAGATCAATTCATCAGAGGAGTTGAAAGTATGATTTATATAAAGAGAATTTGACATTTCTATGTAAAAAAAAATTGATTAACTGGAATTAAAGAATTTAGAAGTTAGTGATTGAAATGATTTGAAATGTATGGATGCGTTATTATATTGAACAACTGAATTTGTGATTTGAATTTTGAGCTAAAGCGTACATGGGATATAAATAAATGGAGAATTTATATTTATTAGTAATCTTCATAATAGACGTTATGCAAATAATTAAGAGTATTTGTAAGAGAGGAGAATAAAGAATTATATGGTAAGTACATACTTTTATAACATTTAATTTAATTGATAATGTATGCTATTATGTTTGTGGGCATTCTTTAAAGAATAAATATATTCTTTAAAGTGATATGTATAAATGAGTATGTGGTTAAAATTGATGTGAGAAATAATATTTTTGTGTGTGGAACGAAAAAAGTATGAAAAAATATAAAATATGATTAAAAGTATAAATTATGTTAAAATGACTTGAAATGATGATAATGAAAATATGAAATTGGGATGGAATATAAAATGCAAACATAATATGTATGTGTTTGTGAAAAATGATAAAATGTGGAGATGAGTCATATTGTAAATGTGACTCATGATTATGTTAAGTGAGTATGTGAATTAAGGGATATAATAATTGTGTGAAATTTTGAGAAAATTTATAACTGAGATAAAATATGAAAGTGATCATGAATGAGTTGATCACTTGATAAAGTTGAAAAATTATGGAAAGAAAGTGAAATATGGATATGAATGTGGAAACTGAGAAAAGTATTTAAAAATATATATATATGATATAAACAATGAAGGAATGATAATAGTAAAGTAATAACATGTATAAAATGTGTAATTTTGAGATACCACGGGCGTGTGACCACTGAGTCATGAACGTAACAGCGAGATAAAAACTGTTTGAGAAAACTTGTATTGAAGACAATGTTTAGATGTGGACTTGAGATGACATAATTGTGAAATACATTTGATGAAATTGATAGTTTTGCTTTATGAGATACAAGCAAGATTTGAGATTGGTATAGTTGGAACTCATAATCTTATTTTTAGAAATTTATTTATGGCTATAAACCTAAGTAATGTAAAAAGATGATAAATGAGAGAAATTATGAAAGGTAATTAAGAGTTATCTCGAACGTGTTTAAAAATAGTATAATATGAATAATATGATGAAAATAAAATTTAAAGTGAATAAGACTAGGGAAGTGATTAAGGTAAAAGCTGGTCATGAGAATTATGTGAAAATTGTATGGAAAAAAAAAAAAGAGAAGAGAAGCAAAAGTAAAGTATATTGACTATATACAATCATTAGCTCCAATAAGTTAAAATGAATATTGTTCGTGAAGATGAATCCAAAAAGATTTAAGAATAAGTTTGACCTAATTGAGTTAGGTTATGAATTGAAATAAATTAATGAATTTAAAGTAGTGTGGAATTTAAATAAATGGAATAAGACTGTGATAGTCATATCGAGGTAATTAGATTAATTGATATGGAATATGAAAGTTACAAGTAATTATTGAGATTCAAAATATATTTAATTGTATTAAGAATGTGAGAGACATGTAGTAATGTATATGAGGTAATGCTCTGATATGTATATGACTATGAAAGGAGTTAAAATATATTAGTTGTAAATGATTATAAGAAAAATATGTTAACTATATTGTGATAGAAATGTATGTATATTTTGGGTTGATGAATAACCTATGAGAATGAATCTTAATAAGGAAATAAGATTTTGTTGTTGTATATTGATAATCATGAGGTAATACATGGTAATAATATAGAGAATAAGATTAAGGTGAGAATGTGTGAAAGATTATTAATTCAAGACTTGTTATTTGAGGAATTGCTATTATTTGTGCTTTTACAAATAATCTATTATGGTTATTTTATTAAATAGAAGGTATAATGATGAGTTATGAAAATTGTGAAGAGATTTTTGAGAATGACTCTAAGGGGGAGAGAAGAAATTATGTGATTTGATAAAATAATTATTTGATGAGATGATTAATTTCATATGAGATTTTAAAATTTTATTTTGAGTTGGATAATTTATCACGGTATTGGATAATTTTGAGGATGAAATTTTCTTCAGGGGGAGAGAATTGTAACATCCCTAATTTTTAAAAATTAAATAAAATAAATTAAAATAAAATAAAATAAATTAATAAATTGTTTAAATGGGAAATAGAAGGTTTGGAAGTGAGAATATGTGGCGCATATATGAAATATACATAATATATATAAAGTTTGACAAAAGTTAACACTTTAAAGTCAAAAGTCAAAGGTCAAATGACATTTTTATAAATATACTTTAAAAATTATTTAAATAATTTAAAAATAAATTATATAAGAATGAAAGATGTAATTTATGTTTTTTATTAAATAATTAACTAAAAATATAATAAAATATAATATATATATATATAATACATATAAGGTATGTTTGATGTGTATATGAGATACACATTATATGTGCATATGAGTATTTAAATATATTAAATATACATTACATATGCATAGTATATACATTACATAAATATATACATAATGGTATATGTAAAATATAAGTAACACATATAAGACATATACATATACATAAAATATACAGTACATATATGTGAGGGATAATTTGGTATTGAAAAAGTGGATGATGATGATGATGATGATGATGATGATGATAATAATAATAATAATAATAATAATAGTAATAGTAATAGTAATAGTAATAGTAATAGTAATAGTAATAAAGGAAAAAGAGAAAAGTCAAAGACAGAAATAAGGTGATTGGTTAGAATTATTTAAATTAAATAATTTTTATATATTTATGGATGAAAAATTGATAAGTATGATAATAAATAAAAAATAATAATAAAATAAATTAAAATTAAAATATATTTTAATTGTAGTGGAGAATTATGGATTTTTAGTAATTAATTAATTATATATATATATATATATTTGTGGTTAGAAACAAAATAAGAAAGGAAGACCAAAATAAAATTTCTTCTTCTTCTTCTTCTTCTTCTTCTTCTTCTTCTTCTTCTTCTTCTTCTTCTTATTCTTCATCTAGGACGTGTGCTAGTAGAGAGGGAGAGAGCTTGATTTTGGCTTGTGCAATACATCAAATTTATAAGAGATTTAAAGAGGATTTAAGAAGGTTTTGAAGGATTGTCAAAGAAATCAAGTAAGTATCTTTTATTTTAAGCTTTATTTTCTTAGTTTTATGATAATGTAAGTTTGGGATAGAGAGAGAATATGTGTTTAAATTGTTAAGATAGATAGAAATGAAGTTAGAATAATGATTATATAGTGATTTGTTGGTTGGATGATTAAAAATGGAATGATTGGTGAAGAGAGAGAGTTTAAGGTTATGTGACTTTTGAACTTTTGATTCATGATTTTTAATTGTGCAATTTGATTCCAACTGGGTTGTTTTGATGCATAAACAAGTATTTTAAATTTAAATGGTGAATTTGGTTGAGTTTGGATAGAGTTTGAAAATAGAAGTCGTGATTTAGGGTTTTGTAAAAAGGGCATTTTCAAAGTTGTGAATTGATTGCTTTTATTATTTAAAGCATGTTCTTTAATGATAAAAGTGATGAATATAAGCTTGAAATGATAATTGGATTGAGTTGGAATGGAAAACCTTCAATGGGGAAGGTTATGTTATTTTAGGGTTTTGGACATAAGTGTGTGTTTATGTAATGTAATTATTTTAAACATGTTATAATATGTTTT
The DNA here is from genome assembly GCA_947685225.1 of Garcia nutans. Taxonomy (NCBI): domain Eukaryota; kingdom Viridiplantae; phylum Streptophyta; class Magnoliopsida; order Malpighiales; family Euphorbiaceae; genus Garcia; species Garcia nutans. The sequence continues at coordinate 2,895,817 of CANTUV010000003.1, read as the reverse complement.
TAATAATATAAATAAACTTAAAACACCAAATTGAATGGTTCAATATGGTTTTCCAAAGTTAAAGTGAGATTAGCCTTAACTTTGGAATTTTAGTTTGAATGATATAATTATAGTTTAAGATTGAAATGCCTTTAAATGTGATACTAAATGATTATTTATGATTACATTGGGTATAGGCATTGAGGAGAATTGATTTGTCTAATCCAAGTGTTGAAGGGCAAGTTGAAAGAGAAGGTTGGTGTTAGTTTTGTGGCTTGCATTTGATTGCTTTTAGAGGTATGTGCAAACTTTGGATGAATTGGTTATATTTGCATTACATCAGGCTTAACACATTTTGGATTGAAAAATGTGTTAAGCTACTTGATACATGAAACATGTATGAATAATGTACTATGAAATGTGTAATATCATATATGTGTTAAATACATTGTGAAAAGCCATTGTTAATTGCTAAATGGTGTAAAATGTGAAATTTATGTATTATGTAAAAATGACACAAAATGTGAATTAATTGTGTGCCTAATATGTTATTCAATTTTCAGAGTTCTGTATTTGACAGCATGCCTATGAGGTTATCTTTATTATTTGTCTTCGGGGCTAGCTTTTGAGCAACTATTTGATTTGCCTTTGGGCTAGACGTTGGACATCACTTGCCTTCAGGCTAGATGCTGGGCATCATTATGTTTATCTTTCGGGCTAGACGCTATGCGTCACTTACCTTCGGGCTAGACACTGGGTGTCAATATCAACTAAAATAGTAACCCTGAAATTTGAATGGCATATTAAATCCTTTAGGTCCATGCTTGTATTTGTTCTTATGTGAATTATTAAATGATGTAAGAATATGTTCAAAAGTGAGCTTAGATGCTACATTGTGACATAGCATAAAAATATTTTGCATTGGCATTTCTTTATAGTTTTATTGTTATCAAAGTTTGTACCACTAAACTTTTAGCTTAGCGCGATTGTAATTTATAGCGCAGGTGAAAATGTTGATCCGGTTGAACAGGAGAGTTCTACTAGACCAGTTCGAATCTAGATTGAGGTTGCTTGTGTAACAACCCCCAAACTCTATATAAGTACTATACATATACCTGGTATACATACAATACGTATATAAAGTATAAGAATGTTACTTTTCGTTTCAATTATTTTAAAACCTTTATCCAAGTTCAAGCAATATTACATTAATTTAAAGAACATTTACAAATATCATTATTCTTATTCAAAAACACAACATAATTAAAATCACATATGTATGCATCACCTTCTAGTTGGTCTCGAGACACTCATACCCTTTTTGTGGCATAACAGCTGGACTTCTAGATCAACCGCATAATCACCTGCGCGATTACACAACCGCGCTAAGCCCGAGAGCTTAGAAGTACAAATAAATATAAAATATAAAATATATGCTTTACCAAAGAATCATACCTCATATTTTTAGCATCATGTTTTATTGTTCTTTTACCCCATTTTCCTTTCTCAATGCATTCTTCATATATTCCCACAAATCTCATAAATTATATACATATTTACATAGAACATTCACAACACGATACTTACCCTTCCTATCTCATATACATAAACATATACATCATTTCAACAAATCACCATTCAATGGCCTATCCAAACCTTCATGAAAACAATTCTCACAAATTCCACATTCATATACATTTTACACATCATACTATATTTTCATAAAATCATATCTCAACAAAGCTCCTCAAGCCATATTCACTTTCAATATATCATTACATACATTACAAAATCATACTTCATAACATCATTTTATTCACAATTCATTAATCATGAATCACACTTTCAACAAAGTCAGCCATAAATCCCATTATTCATTTATTTCAACATTTGGATATCACATTGACAACAAAGACAGACTCGGGCCCAAACAACACACTAATATGCCATTCAATTTTCAGAGTTAATGCTTTGGTTTAATTATCACATTTATCATTATCCCAACTAGGCTTCAAAGATTTAGGTTCAACTAAGCTTCAAGGGGAACAAAGCATACTAAGTATCAACCCAACTTGGCTTCAAGAACCAATCCAACCTAGCTTCAAGGGTTGTAACATCTCAATTAGGCTTCAAGGACTAGACCCAACCAAGCTTCAAGGGGAGTAAAACATGTTAAACTTCAACCCAACTTGGCTTCAAGGATCAAGCCCAACCTAACTTCAAGAGATTGTTACTAATATTAGGCATGCCACCAACAACAAACTCTGAAAATGGAATAACACATTAGTTACACAATTCATTTATCAATTTCATTATAAATTGAATTATCATAGCCAATCACAATGGCTTCACATCTCATTTGAATCATCTTAGCCAATCACAATGGCTTCACATCACATTTGATTCATCATGGCCAATTACAATGGCTTCACATCACATTTGATTCATCATAGTCAATCACAATGATACACTTTATTATTCAAGTATACATATATATCATCAATTAGGCAAACCTATCATATCATTTCCATCATTACTCAATGGCATTAAACATTATTTATGCATGCTTCAACCATAACATTTACATCATTATAATTCATAACATTACTTTCACATTCTTTATATCTCAATTCACATTGAAGTAATTCATCATCAATATTCACATTATGTCCCACATAACATTATTCATAACATCAACATTACGTTCTACATTATATCATTCACATCTTTCACATTTCATAATATATACATTATCCATATATATATATATATATACATCAACAATATAATATATTACCTTAACATAATTATGGCCGAATGCGTTAAGGTTCTAAATCATATAAATATACGAAATCAAATGAAGTTTTGTACTTACCTCAAGAGAGACTCACATCCATCTAAATTTCTCTTTCATGAATCCTTCAATACTTAGATTAAGGCAACTCAATCTCTTCAAAACCTAATCCCAAAAGTGATCATACACACTCACTTAGAGATACACATGAGATAATATAAATAAGAATCAATTAGGGCAAAATCTACACATGACACGCTCACAAACACGGGCATGTCCTTGATCGTGCCCTAAAACCAACAATACAGAAGCTTTGACACGTTCAGAACCACGGGCGTGTCACTGGACGTATAATACATTCTGTCTCACAGAATCATTGACACGCCCAACAACACGGGCGTGTTCATGGCCGTGTCAAATACTTTTCTCACAGTAGATATAACACGCTCAGTATCATGGCCGTGTTAATGGTCGTGTAACAACCGTCCAACTCAGTACCGATTACACGCCCAACCACACGGCCGTGTCACTGGCCGTGCCAGACAAAAATCAAACATTTCGAACTCTCATCCATTAAACACAAACACTTCAAAATTCATACCACAACCCCCATTAATCAACATCTTTGTTTATATCTATCAATTACCTATCACTTTAACACTTATATAATTTCATTATATCATCATAATAATCATTATATACACCACTATAATTAATTACTCAACAATTCATCATCATCCTCACAAATACCCCAACTTATCATCACTTATATACCAATTCAACACATTTACATACTTCAATCTTTCATTATCATCATCTAACACACCAATCATCTCAAATATAACCTCAATCAAAAGAAATCAAGACAAGAAGATGAAGACTTACATATATACATAATCAATAAAACCAACTCAAGAAAAGAATACTTACATGAATATCTTATCAAATCTTCAAACTCAATCTTCAATCTTCTTAAAACCCTTAAGAAATTTGATGTGAAAATCATTAAAATCACATCTCTCTCTCTCTCTCTCTCTCTCTCTCTCTCTCTCTCGACAACGAAGAAGAAAAAGAAAGAAAGAATTTTCCTCTTTCTTTTGTTCTTATCTCATATATATATATATATATAAAATAATAATATAATTAATTATTTCTAAAATATCTTCCACCACACACCTTTCACTCTTTTTAACTTTCCTTTCCACCTTCTTTCATTATTATTATTATTATCAATTAATTATATATATATATATACTTACTTTTCCTACACCACTTTATACCATAAATCCAAATACAACAATAACTCCAAAACTTTTAAGGTATACTTTGGGATACTACAGCTTGTTCAGTTAATTTTGCTACGTTAAGATCAGAGCCAATTTGCCATCATGCATATATATATTATAGTACAATTTGTTATGATGTATTTTATAATTATGTTTTTAGAGAATAAATTATAAATTATAAAGAATATTTGAACAAATTGTGTAATGTGGGGTTTTACATGTGTTTTAACATAAATATATGTATATGTTTAAATGTTTTGCGAAACTTAGAGAAATTGAGGAGTACTGGAGAAATGTATGAGTTAGTTTTTTGGGAGTGCCTTTTTATGCAGGATGTGGTTTTGTTGAATTGAAAAATGTCTAAATTACAGACAAAACTCTGGCGAATTTTTTTTCAGATATTTTATGAAAAATACTATTTTGGAACATATATTTAATTATAAATATTTTATTTGTTATTTAAACATACATTTTAAAGTACTTGAGATTTAAAATTGGTAAAGTATAAATTTTTATTAAACCGGATTGTGACATTTTTATACCGTGTATGTGTATATTACATATACTGGGTATATATATTATACGTATATAGAATATAAGGGTGTTGCAAATTATATTAATTAAACACATACCTTAGTTCAAAATCCTAAAATGGTATAACCTTCACCATTGAAGGTTTTTCATTCCAACTCAATCCAATTATCAATCCAAGCTTATATTCATAATTGTTATCACTAAAGAACATGCTTTAACCAATAAAATCAAATAATTAAACAACTTTGAAAATGCTATTTTTCAAAATTCTAAATCACCACTTCCATTTTCAAACTCTAATCAAACTCAACCAAATCCATCATTTGACTTTAAAATACTTGTTTATGCATCAAAATAACACATTTAGAACCAAATTGCATAATTAAATCACATAAATACAAAAGTTCAATTCTCCCATAATCCTAAATTCTCTTTCTTCACCAAACATTACTCAAACTTAACCATTCCTTCAATACAACCTTAAAATCATTGTTAACTACTTAAAATAAATTTATTCATACCCAAATAATCAGTTAAAACACACCACTTCAAAAGTCCAAATCACACATATTCAAATATCCATGGAATTTCAAAGAAAAAGTTGAAAAATTACCTTTTCAAGATGAAATCACTAAAACCACCCTTGAATCCTTGAAAATCCTTCAATTTTTGAAGCTTGGAAGAATCAAAATTTCCTCTCTTGAAGCCATGGAAAATTGGCCAAACATGGAAGAAGAAGATGAAGACCAAGTTTAGTTTTCTCTCTTTCCACATTCATTCTTAACCTTATATATATAATATTTAATTATATTTTTAATTAATTATTTATTTATTTAATTAAAACCCCAAAATTACTTCTTTTATACAAAAATAATTTATTTTTGAATTATTTAAATAATTTTTAATTTTTAAAGTTTAATTACAAAAATACCCTTTGACTTTGACTTTCTTTTAAAAGAGTTGACTTTTTGTTGACTTGTATATATTATATATATTTCATATTTATATATTTCACATATACATCCCACTTTTTCACTTAAAATCATTACATATTCCCATTTAAATCATTTATTTAATTTATCCAATTTAATTTTAAATTATTTTATTTAATTTTTAAAAATTTCGGATGTTACATAGGTCCTAGTTGATCTTAGAGCATGCTTTGATGAACTTTCGCGGTGAAATTGAACTCTACTTATTTAAGGAAGAAATGATCTAGACATTATTTGGTAAGCCAACAACTGAAATCTACCTTGTTAACATCAATCCCTAGTTTGTCCCTTTGAGCTTTCATAAGATTTATCTTGCTTTTTATTTACTTATGAACCTCGATAACCTATCCTAAGTTGTTGTGACATTTATGATAAGTTCGATGATCACTAAGATACTAAGGATAAAAAAATCAAAGAAAAGAATGCAGAGTCAAGACTATAGGAATAGTTGAAGATTGCCTGAATTAGATCTAATAACATAGACTTATTGAGATGATATCAGGGCAACTAAAGGATTCATCCTTGTTGAAGTAAACTCACTCTACTCCACTTATCCACAGTTAGAAGTAGAAGATGATACAAAACTCTTCTTAGGTTTGGCCGTGTCTCTCATGAATAAACCCTAAACATAGCCAAAACTCTTCTAATTGAATCAAGAACACATTATACACAACTTAACCTCATTCAAATGGATATAATCAATGTTATTAACACATATTTTACATATTCATCACAATATTCATATTAACACTATATTAACCATACAATCAATCACTTACCACTTCAAAACCCTAAAACCAAACATCACCCTTAACTTACCATCTTCAAACCAAAACCAACACCAATTCAACCTTTTAACTTAAAATCAATTTTAACACTTATAAACACATCTTAAACATACTTATTCATAAAATCAAAAATTTATAAATCTCCTCAAACACCACTTCAAAATAACAAAGGAAAACAAGAGAGTACTTACCTTAAATGAAGAAATTTCACAAATCTCCAACTTAATCCTTTGATTCTTCCTTCAATTTGAATCTAGCATTTAGAACACCTCTCTTGCTCTCTCTTTTCTTGGATAGCCGGCACACAAATGAAAAGAAAAGAAAAATAAACACAAGTCAACTTCTTTTCTTCTTTAAATCTCCACCAAGCAATTCTAGCCAAGCAATTACCTAAATGCCCTCATCCATTTAACTTAACCTTTGTCACATATATGCCCATTAAAGAAATTTCACATATCACACATAAATATCCTCTTCCATTGACCATCCCTTTTGACTAATGTATATGTTATATATATAACCATATACCCAACATATACACTTTCTCTCTACACATTACTTTCCTTTTTTTTTAAACAATACATAAACATTCTCTTTTCAATTTCTTTTCTTATCAACATAACATATACACAAAATTCAAACAAACAACAATTATATCCAAACTTCTAGGGCACACATTGGGATATTACAATTCTCCCCCTCTAAAAAGAAATTTCGTCCTCGAAATTACCTGATATCAAGTCTGAAATAGTTGAGGATATTGATCTCGCATTGTTTGCTCACTCTCCCAAGTTGCCTCTTCCTTTGCATGATTCTTCCATAGAACTTTCACTAAAGGCACTTTCTTATATCTCAACTCTTTCACATCACGTGCCAAGATAGCAACTGGTTCTTCTTCAAATGTCAGATCTGGACTCACTTCGATAGATTCAATTGGCAACACATGAGATGGATCCGACCTGTATCTCCTCAACATAGAAACATGGAATACATTATGGATCCTTTCTAACTCAGGTGGCAAAGCAAGCCGATAAGCAACTGGTCCAACTCTTTCCAAAACTTCATACGGTCCAATGAAAAGAGGACTCAATTTCCCTTTCCGACCAAACCTCAAGATCTTTTTCCAAGGAGACACCTTCAAAAATACCTTATCTCCAACATCAAATTCTATGTCTCTCCTCTTCAAATCCGAATAAGACTTCTGTCGTTCTGAAGCTGTTTTCAACCTATCTCGAATCATTTTCACTTTCTCTTCAGTTTCTTTAACCAAATCAGGACCAATTATCTTACCTTCTCCAAGCTCATTCCAACATAGAGGTGTCCTACACCGTCTACCATACAATGCTTCGAATGGTGCCATACCAATGCTGGATTGGTGACTGTTATTGTAAGCAAATTCAACAAGTGGTAAGAATCCATCCCAACTTCCAGAGAAATCAATGACACAGCTTCTCAACATGTCCTCGATAATCTGTATCACTCTCTCTGACTGCCCATCTGTCTGTGGATGAAAAGCAGTGCTGAAGTGTATTCGAGAACCCAAAGCACCATGTAAACTCTTCCAAAACCTTGAAGTAAACCGGGGATCTCGATCAGATACTATAGAAATTGGGATACCATGCAACTTCACAATCTCATGAATATATAGCTCAGCTAACCTCTCCAAAGAGTAATCCATCCGAACCGGAAGGAAATGAGCTGTTTTAGTCAACTTGTCAACAATCACCCAAATAGCATCATGCTTCCTTTGTGTCAATGGTAAACCAGATACAAAATCCATGGTTACTCTATCCCATTTCCACTCAGGTACTGATAACGGTTGAAGTAACCCTGTTGGAACTTGATGCTCAGCTTTTACCCTCTGACATGTGAGACATTTAGACACAAAATCTGCAATGTCTCTCTTCAGACCAGACCACCAGTAAAGCTGCTTCAAATCATGATACATCTTTGTACTGCCCGGATGCATAGCAAATACTGACTGATGTGCTTCTTCTAAAATGATCCTTCTCAAATTAGTATCATCAGGTACACACAATCTGTTCTTAAACCAAAGACTTCGATCACTTCTCACAATGAAATCTCGACTCTTTCCATTCTGACAATCTGAAACAATCTTCTGAATCTTATCATCAGCCAATTGAGCCTCTTTAATCTGATCCAACAATATTGGTTTCAATTGCAATTGTGCCAACAATGCACCATCATCACAAGATACAAAACTGGCATGCAACGCTCTCAACTCAACAAGCAACGAGAGCGAATAAACAGTTAAACCTGCTAAAGACTTCCGACTCAAGGCGTCAGCAACAACATTTGCCTTACCAGGATGATAATCAATCAAACAGTCGTAGTCTTTAATCAATTCCAACCATCTCCTCTGTCGAAGATTAAGCTCTTTTTGGACACCCAAATATTTCAAACTTTTATGGTCTGTATAGATAAAACACTTCTCCCCATACAAATAGTGTCGCCAAATCTTCAATGCAAACACAATGGCTGCTAACTCTAAATCATGGGTCAGATAATTGAGCTCATGCGGTTTCAACTGTCGAGAAGCATAAGCTATAACTTTACCTTCTTGCATCAGAACACAACCCAAACCATTATGTGAAGCATCACTGTAAATCACATATGGTTTATCTTCCACAGGTAAAGTAAGAACAGGTGCTTGAGTCAACATTTCTCTTAACTGATCGAAGCTAGCCTGACACTGATCTGTCCACACAAATCTAACTCCCTTTCGAAGCAATCTGGTAAGTGGAGTAGCTATCAAAGAAAATCCTTTCACAAACCGTCGGTAATAGCCTGCCAAACCCAGAAAACTTCTAACTTCAGTCACAGACTTTGGTGGACTCCAATTTAAAATAGCTTCAACTTTACTCGGATCAACTCTAATACTTTCTGCTGAAACTATATGACCGAGAAAAGTAACTTGGTCAAGCCAAAACTCACACTTCGACAGTTTAGCAAACAATTGCTTCTCTCTCAAAATCTGCAGCACAATCCGCAGATGCTTATCATGCTCCTCCTCATTACGCGAATACACCAGAATGTCATCAATAAAGACCACTACAAACTGATCCAGATAGGGCCTAAACACCCTATTCATCAAGTCCATAAAAACTGCAGGTGCATTCGTCAAACCAAAAGGCATAACTAGAAACTCATAATGCCCATACCTAGTCCGAAAAGCAGTCTTAGGAACATCTTCAGCTCTGACCCTCAATTGATGGTACCCTGATCTCAAATCAATTTTGGAAAAATACTGCTGCACCCTTCAATTGATCAAAGAGATCATCAATTCTAGGCAAAGGATATTTATTTTTAATAGTCACCTTGTTCAATTGCCTATAATCTATACACAATCTCATAGTACCATCCTTCTTCTTCCCAAACAGAACAGGAGCTCCCCATGGTGAAACACTAGGGCGAACAAACCCTTTATCCAACAACTCCTGCAACTGCACCTTCAGTTCTCTCAGTTCAGCAGGTGCCATTCTATAAGGAGTAATAGAGATAGGAGTGGTACCAGGCAATAATTCAATACCAAACTCCACCTCTCTCTCAGGAGGTATCCCTGGCAACTCCTCTGGAAACACATCTGGAAACTCTGCAACAGTGGGTATACTATCAAGTTGAGAACCCTTTACTGTCATATCTACAACATAAGCAAGGTAAGCATCACACCCTTTTCTAATCAATCTTCTAGCTGTAACAGCTGAAACAAACAAAGATGCTAGTTGTCCCTGCTCACTAGATACTATCACCTCTCTATCATCACTGGTTCTCAAGTTAACAACTTTCTTTTGGTAGTCAACCACAGCTCCATGTCTAGCTAACCAGTCCATGCCTAGGATCACATCATATTCCTTAAAAGGCATCTCAAATCTCCAAGAAACTCCTCACCTTGAACCACTACTGCACTATCTCGGTGCACTTTGCTAACAATCACACTATGCCCTAACGGATTTGTCACCAATACATCAAATCCTAGGGATTCAGCATGCACATCAGACACAGGCAAAACAGATGCACTAATATATGAATGCGTGGATCCGAGATCAATCAAAGCAAGTACTGAAATACCAAATAAAGAAAAAGTACCAGCTATGACTGCCGAAGCATCTGGTTGCCTCTGCATCACATAAATCCTCTGAGAAGATCCAGCCTCCTCTGGTCTACTCTCCCTGGATGTAGAACCTCCTCTAGAACTGAACCCAGATCTACCTCCTCTGCCAAAACCTCTGCCTCCTCGACCTCCCCTCACACTAGGTCGAGAAGCTGCAGTATCCACTGACATCTGCTCCTGTCTCTCAGGACAATCTCTCACAAAATGATCGGGAGATCCACATCTAAAACATACCCCTGCTACACCAGTCTTCCAACAAGTACCACCATGTGGCCTACCACAATGAATGCATATGGGTAAGGTGGATCTCTGAGTTACTGGGGTCGGAGCACTCGCCACTGAAACTGTAGGTCTAGATCTCTGCCTCTGAAACTGTACTGACCTACCCGCTGGCCTCTGACTCCTACTAACCCGAGGAACAAAACTTCCTTTACCTCTTTTCACAGACGAAAACCCTGCCTCAAACTGGGGCCTTCTAACCCTGATCTCTTCCTCTAAAGCAGCTGCAATAACCTGAGCTCTCTCCACACTCCTAGCTGCTGTAACCAGCTGGGAAAAATCATGATATCTAGATCCAGCCACCAAACACATGATAGAGGGCCTTAATCCCTCCTCAAATCTCCGGTATCTATCAATCTCATCAGATATAATACCCCCAGCATACTGGCTCAACCGGATAAACTCTAACTCATATTCCGTCACAGTCCGGTGATCTTGCTTCAAGCTTAGAAACTCCATTTTCTTCACATCTTTGTACTCCCTAGGAGTATACTTCAATTCAAACTCTCTTAGAAAATCAGCATAGGACAATGTTGGTGGATCATCCATACCATGGGGCACTGTCTTCCACCAGTCATATGCGTCCTTTTGCAACAATGATCTTGCATAATCAAACTTTTCCTCTGGAGTGGCTTGCAACTGAACAAATATTCTTTGTACTTTATCTAGCCACTGCTCAACTACAGCTGGATCAATAGTACCCAAGAAGTCTTCTGCTCCATATTTCCTTAATTTATCATATTGTCTCACTGATACCAAAGGCTGTGGGGGTGGCGGTGGTGGTTGTACTGGTGCTTGCCTCAACAAATCAATCACATGCCTAAACCAACCTGGCGAAACCTCCTCACCAGCTGGTCTCCCTGACACCAAAGCAGGTACCTCTCCAGCACTATCCACTCTAGCTCCCTCTCTAATCTCATCAGGAGCTATACTCTCAGCACTACCCTCGACTGACTGACGTGAGTGAGAATCCATCACAACCTATATCTGCAAACACAGCAGAATACCTCTCATTAAAGATCAGAGACTGCCAATGCCAAACATGTATATTATTCAAAAATCCACTTTTTAAAATCAAAACACTCTTTTTCTTACACTTGACCTAGGTTGAGAATCTCAAACCTAGGCTCTGATACCAAAATAATTGTAACACCTCTATACCCTGTATACGTACCAAGCATGCTTAAACGATCGTAATATACGTATACTGAATATAGAAAATGCCACAGTTTAAAAAGACACAACAAATATCTTTGTAAATAAGTGAAACCAACCTCAAACAAATAAAAGAAATCCAAAAGACACTATATATATAATGTTTAATAATTCACAGCGGAAGTTATTACAAATATGTTATAAATCAAAGTTTACAAAACATAGAATATATATACATGATTGGCAGCTCTTCTCTGATCTTTAAGTCCCAAAAGAAAAATCCTCAATGTCTAGTCTCACTTGGTCTCGAGGAGCTCTCAGGTTCAACTTTGTCACCTGCGCGATCAAACGCTATCGCGCTAAGCCATCGGCTTAGTAGTACAAAATATACCAACATTATACTTTAAGGCAAAGTAATGTTACACATCTAAATCATAAAGTTAAGATCATAAGTGAAAAACTAAACATCATACCTTTATACTTCATAAACCATACACATAGAAGCACATCACATTACCACATCATACTACATTCAATGTCATAACAATATTCATATTACATCTTCATAGTTCCATTGATTTTACCATTCAAGAATCACATTATATACAAAGACAAGCATGGGCCCAAAACACTCTAATATGCCATTCAATTTTCAGAGTTAATGCTTTGGTTTTATTATCACATTTATCATTATCATAAACCCAACTAGGCTTCAAGGATTTAGGTTCAACCAAGCTTCAAGGGGAACAAAGCATGCTAAGTATCAACCCAACTTGGCTTCAAGAACCAACCCAACCTAGCTTCAAGGGTTGTAACATCTCAATTAGGCTTCAAGGATCAAATCCAACCTAACTTCAAGAGAATGTTACCAATAGGCATGCCACCAACAACAAAACTCTGAAAATGAAAAACACATTAGACACACAATTCATTTATTATCTCATTCTCAATTCTCATCATCAATTAGGCAAACATGTCTTATGTTCTTTCAATGGAATCGTCATAGCCAAATCACAATGGCCTCATATCATTTCATATCTCCATTCATATTATACATATAGCCTCATTAATATAGCATTTCAAAGTACATTGTTCATATACACATTACCATTCACAAGATTCACAATGCATAATACATAGCCTTGTTCATATAGTATCATATGCATTATCAAATGTAAGTTCAATCTCAACCATGTAAGAAGAGCAAGGAAAAATCACAGTAGCCAACACACTCAAGGGACACGACCAAGCTTGTGGCCGTGTCTCTCAACCAAAAGCAACAGAAGCAAACATGGGCAAGGGACACGGCCGTGTCTTCTCCAAAAATCATCCAACACGGCCAAATTTCCATATACTTGGCCGTGTCTCCAAAAAATATTTAGTTTTGGCCGTGTCTCTTCTTAGGTTTGGCCGTGTCTCTCATGAATAAACCCTAAACATAGCCAAAACTCTTCTAATTGAATCAAGAACACATTATACACAACTTAACCTCATTCAAATGGATATAATCAATGTTATTAACACATATTTTACATATTCATCACAATATTCATATTAACACTATATTAACCATACAATCAATCACTTACCACTTCAAAACCCTAAAACCAAACATCACCCTTAACTTACCATCTTCAAACCAAAACCAACACCAATTCAACCTTTTAACTTAAAATCAATTTTAACACTTATAAACACATCTTAAACATACTTATTCATAAAATCAACAATTTATAAATCACCTCAAACACCACTTCAAAATAACAAAGGAAAACAAGAGAGTACTTACCTTAAATGAAGAAATTTCACAAATCTCCAACTTAATCCTTTGATTCTTCCTTCAATTTGATTCTAGCATTTAGAACACCTCTCTTGCTCTCTCTTTTCTTGGATAGCCGGCACACAAATGAAAAGAAAAGAAAAATAAACACAAGTCAACTTCTTTTATTCTTTAAATCTCCACCAAGCAATTCTAACCAAGCAATTACCTAAATGCCCTCATCCATTTAACTTAACCTTTGTCACATATATGCCCATTAAAGAAATTTCACATCTCACACATAAATATCCTCTTCCATTGACCATCCCTTTTGACTAATGTATATGTTATATATATAACCATATACCTAACATATACACTTTCTCTCTACACATTACTTTCCTTTTTTTTTTTTAAACAATACATAAACATTCTCTTTTCAATTTCTTTTCTTATCAACATAACATATACACAAAATTCAAACAAACAACAATTATATCCAAACTTCTAGGGCACACATTGGGATATTACATTAATTCCACCTATTAAAGCCACAATTGATGTTGCAGCTGGAGGAGCAATAATGAACAAAGTACCTTCTGATGCTTATGAGTTAATCGAAGAAATGGCAGCAAACAACTACCATTGGGCATCTGAAAGAAGTACTCCTAAAAAGCTAGCTGGTTTATATGAAGTTGATAATCTATCCTTACTTTCAGTTAAGGTAGATGTTATTGCTAAAAAATTAGAACACATCAACTTTTCATCTTCTTTTATTTGTGAGACTTGTGGAGGTAATCATCAAACTATACTTTGCCAAAAGCACGAACAAGTACAGTTTGTGGGAAACCAAGGTGGACCTCAAAATCTTTCTTATGGTAACACTTACAACCCCACATGGAAGAATCATCCAAATCTATCTTGGGGTAATCAAAATAAGGTGCCCTATCAACCTCCATACATGAAAAATCAAAACCAAGGCCAAATTCATCCTCCTAAAAAACCATCCTATGAATTGGCTTTGGAAAAATCTATTGGTGCAATTTCAGAAAGGTTCAACAAGCTGGAAAAACAATATGACAAGCTTGAATCAAAGATGGAACAAATTACAGTTCAAAAAAGAAATCTTGAAATTCAAGTTGGTCAAATAACAAGTTCTCTTCATACTCGACTACAAGGAGCATTTCCAAGCCAACCAGAAATCAATCCAAGATAACATTGTAATGCTATTTTCCTAAATAGCATACAACTTGAAGATTTTTCACTAGAGCCCCAAATTTATCAAATTTCTTCTTCTAAAATAAAAGAAAGTGAAGCTAAACAAGAGGAGGCACCATTAAAGTAAGAGGTCAAACCTTATGTGCCACCTATTACTTTTCCTCAAAGGTTAAAGAAAAATATGGAGGAAAATGCAAATATTGCACTTACTGAGGAGTGCAACAATCTTCTTCAAGATAAGATCCCTTCTAAACTTGAAGACCCAGAGAGTATTTCGATTTATTGTCAAATTGGTAGATTAAATTTTCAAAATGCATTATGTGATTCAGATGCTAGTATTAATTTAATGCCTTTATCTATTTTCAGGAACTTAAAACTTGCAAAAATGAAACCTACCAATTTAGTATTGCAGCTTGCAGATAAATCAGTCAAATGCCCAAAAGGACTTGCAGAAAATGTGCTTGTAAAAATGGAAAAATTTTACATCCCTATTGATTTCATGATTGTTGATTTAAATAAGGATGAAGATGCTCCATTGATTTTTCGGAGACCCTTCTTAGCCATGATTGGAGCTATAATTGATGTGAAAAATGGTAAACTCACTTCAAAGATTGAAGACGAACAAGTGGAAATTAACATGATCAAATCTCCAAATGCACTCAAGGATAGCCAAATTCAAAACTCCAATCTAAACAAGGGAAAATACAATTTAGTCTCATCAAGCTCACAAGAAAAATTTGAAGGGTATAATGAACTTGGGAAGCAAAATTCCAAGTCAACTATAGCCAGCAACATAGTGGGAAAGGAAGTAATTTGTGATCTTCCACCTTGAGGATTAAAAGTTATAGTCAAGCTAAAGACTATAAATTAACGCTTTTTGGGAGGCAACCCAATGTTTTATTTAAACTCTGTCTTTTATTTTTGGTTTTATTTTTGTATTTTGATTTTGTGTTTTGTGTTTTTGTTTTAGGATGAACTTGGATGGGAATGAGCTTTTGATGGATTCTTCTTGCAAAAGGCAAATTTAAGAATGTACATAAACACCCCCTCTACCACCCAAGGCCTAAACCACTGAGGACAGTGGAAAGCTTCAACTTTGGGGGAGTTTAGCCCAAAGTTTAGTAATGTATTCTATTCCCTTTTTGAACTTTATTACACTTTCATAAATGTTGGGATATGGGGTACCTACGAAAAAAATTTCTATATAAAAAAAATCTTGCAATCTTGCACTTGAATGATTGAATTCATGACAGGCTAATAAAATTTTGTGATTTACTGATGCTAATTATATTGATATATTAAATTTATCTTTTGAAATAAAGATTTTGTGAAGAAATGTACTTTATAGATTTTGACCTGAATACAATTTTTATTTTAGTTGAAAGTGATCAATGGTATATACTTATTTAGAGATGACTCCTACTCTTTTGTCATTTATTTTTGACGTCTAAGCCTAGAACATGTTTGAAAGAACTTTTGAGGCAAAATTGAACCTTGCTAAGTAGAGAAAAAGATGATTTAGACATTGTTTGTGTAGCCAAATTCTTATATTCACCATATTTAAACATTGCCTCTAGTTGTCCCCTTTGAGCTAAATTGAATATTCTAACTTGTTGTTCTTTCTCATTAAACAATAATATCTACCTTTTGTGGTTAATTATCTTTTGGTATATCTTCCTATTATATATGCTCAATTGGAGAGAGAAAATAAAATGGGAAAGCTCCTTTAGATTTCTCATTAATAAAATTTCAAGTTTTGGGGGAAAATATAAAATAAAAAGATATATAATAAAAAAAAGATAGTAAAAATAAAATTTTTCTGCTAGTGTGCTAAAGCAATTGAGGAAAGTCATAACAAACTCTCCAAAACCATTAAGAAGAGCTGCAATCGAAACCTTGGAAGGTATTTAAAAAGTTAAGCGTCACTTTAGTCTTAACCCTTTTTTTTTAAACCACATTACAAGCATAAAAAGACCTTTTGATTTTTCTTGAGTTAATAAGGTCTATTAGTGGAGAATGTTTGATTAAACATGCATATGAGATAGGCAAATTTCTTTAAACTATATAAAATTTTTAATGAATGCAAAGGGTATGTGTTTATCTAAAGAGCAACAATTGGTTAGAATTGACTAACTTCTTGAATGAAGGAAGGGAGAATGAAGTAAGTACAGTTATGAAAATTGATTTAGAATTGAATTTTAAAATTTTATTTGTATATCAAAATCTTGGGAATGTTTTAATGAGGCCTGTTGTGAATGAGATTGTTCTTGTTGTTTGAGGATAAACAATAATTTAGTTTGGGGGAATATTTTTGTATATAAAAATTATATGATGTTGAGTATATTTGGAGAAAGATTTTGGAGTTGAAATGGATATATATATATATATATATTGGGAGTGTATACTTTTATGCAAGTTATGTTTTTTGTCATTTTGAAAAACATCCAATTTACAGATAAAACTCTAACAAATTTTTTCTAGAGTTTTTTTTTTTAAATTGGTATTTTTAACAATCAATTACTATTATAAATATGTTATTTTACTACTAAATTTGTATTTTAATGGGTAAACTATCTTTAAAAAATTAAGAAAAAAATTCAAATGGTTAAAAACAATTATGACATTCTTACATATTATATACATATTTTACATACTCGGAGTATATGTACTATATGTATATAGGGTATAAGGATATTACATGGCATGTTTATGATTTGCCTTAGAGATAGACGGTGGGTGTCACCATTATATGATTTGCCTTCAGGCTAGACGCTGTACATCATCATTATTACTATTTACTTTTCGGGCTAGATACTGAGTGTTAAAATAGTTTAAAATAATATTTCTGAAATTTGAGTATTATATCAAGTTATTTGGGCCCAATGAATATGAATAGTTTATAAGAAAAATGTATAAGTTCTAATATGTATTTGCATGCCACTTTGTGAGTTTCAAGCATTTTGCATTGTTTTTTTAAGTTTCCTTTCATTATTAAAGTATATACCGCTAGACAAAAAATATAGTGTGATTTATTTATCGTGCAGGTAACATTATTGAGACTGAAAGCCCTGCTAGACCTGAGTAAGTCCAAGGTTTTTGAATTTTACTGGAAGTTTTAAGATAGGCTAACATATGACCAAAGCCAGTTACATACATATAAATATTTATTTTGTTGAAACATGTTATATTATGTGCATTGTATATTATATATGAATTTGATGTAAGTTTTAAAGTTTTTGATTAAATGTTATAAACTTGAGATATTTTGTGTTCATATATATATATATATATTGGGAGAATATTGGAGAAATGGATTATTTAAATATTTTGGGGGTGTGAATTTCTTTAGCAGGTTGTATTTTTAAAAAATGTCTAAAATACAGATAAAACTCTGATAAATTTTTTTTAGAGATTTTTTTTAAATTTATATTTTTAGTAGTTAAATTACTAACGTATATAATAATGTATATATATCAAACTATGTTTTTTGGATTCAAAATATTTTTCTTATAATTATGAAAATTTTTAAATAAGTAAAATTGTGATATTTTTGTATTTTATATACATATTTTATATATACGGAGTGTATATATTATATGTATATAGAGTATAAGGGTGTTATAATAAAAAAATAATGTCATGTAAAATGACTATGTTGAATGCAAAGTGACAATTATGAAAAAATAGTGAAGGACACTGAGATAAAGATTGGTTGACAATTTAAATTTTTTTTTTTTTATATATAAAATAGACTTAGAGGTAATGAGAGTAAAGATGAACATTCCAAAAATTATAAATAAGAGAAAATATATATACTCACATATTAAAAAATTATCAATATAGAAATTATATTATCACCAAAATGTATTTAGCCAATTATAAATACATTTTTACTTTCAATGGAATTGAACATTTTCAGAAATTATTCTACTAATAAATTAATATTAACATCATACAATTATACTATTATATTCTTTAAATAATAATAAAAAAACCAATATATTTAAAGGTCTAATTCAACGACAAAATTCAATGTTCTATATAAAATATTATAGTGAAATTTAAAATACAATCATAAAACTGTAAAAATATTATTATAACATTTTATTTAATAACTTGTTTTTAAAAAAATCATTTAACCTAAAATTTATATTCAAGAATTTTTATAAATTAAACTAAATTAATGAAAATTTACATTAACAATATATGATACTAATAAATTTTTTTATTATTTTAAAAATATTTTTTATAAAGAAAATTAAATATAACATAATATATAATAACTATAATAAAAAATTAAAAAAAATATAAAAATACAACGATATAAAAAAAATATCCGCCCATTGCACACATCGACGCCTATTTGGTTATAATTTTCAGCTCCAAAATATTAGTTGCACTTGATTTTAAGTTTCAACTCCAAAATATCACTTTCAAGTATACATTTACTTTAAAGTCGTGATATAATAAATTTGTGAAGTTTCAATAATCATATAAAAACCATGAGAGCAAATTTTCCAAAACAAAAAATTTATCTAATGATCATTTAAAAACGATGAATGCATATATTTTCAAAACAAAATATTTATCTAACAATCATTCAAAAAACGATAAAAAAAATATTTATCTTTGATTTTCTTATCCATATGTTGAATAAAAAAAAACTAATAAAAAATTATAAAAAAATATCCTTGAAGTAAAAAAAAATATTATATACAGAATAAAAAAATAAAAAAATTATTTAATTTACAAAACTAATTTATTTAAAATATTCATTTTCAAAATTAGTTCCTATATATTAAACATGCAAATAATAATTTATTACTAATTTGAATTGAAATTGAAATTCTATATAATTTTAACTTAATTTCAATAAATAAATTTATCTACACAAACCGAGTGAAACTCAAGTATTTCACATGTTTGTTTGTCTAAGTCAAATTCAAGTACAAAATAAAATCCAACCTAAAATCGAGCGTCAAGTAGTAAAAGATTGCTCTGTCAGCTAGGAAGATTCTTCTTTTTTTCCTTTTTTGTTGGCATAATCATTAAATTTGTGATCCATCCACCTTACCTTGAAAAAACATAGAAAAGGTCAAAATTTCCAACACTGGTACTGCATCACCACCACGAAACAGGACCTAAACCATCTTCATCAAGTGCTCCCTACAAAACCAAAAATCAATTCATTAAGTCCTACAAATCATTTTCCTTTGAAAAAGTGATAAAATTAGAATATAAATATTATGGTATGAGAGAAAAAAACTGAAAGAGTTTCCCTAGGATTTTATAATTTTCCTTTGTGTACAAGGGAGAGACATATGGGCACAGTTTAATCACATATTATATTTGGACAAACTATAAAGGATTCTTCAAATCCTTCATTATGGATCTAGTACAATCAAATGTAACTCAAAAGACTTCAATGATTCTACATATGAATTTTTTCTTCTCTTCCATTTTCATTTCCCAAAATAGTAAATTAATTTGTGCTGTGATTCCAAAATTGGAAACATAACCTTTCCTAACTATGCAATAACACTTTGTCCATCTTTCTCTCTCCTTGTCCAAAAAGGAAAATTATAGAGATTTGGATCCTATCAACTTTTTGAAATCTCAATCCTTGAATTGAAAATAAATGGTTGAGATTAAATTAATTTTCATTAGGTAGGAGGTGGTTTACCATATAATGTAATTTCCACTGTTTATTATCAACACAAACACAAGAAGTCATAAATATGAGAAGATCTTAATCCTACAATGAAATACAGAGGGAATGAAACAAGGTTTGCAGAAACACATATTAAAGAAAATAATTCAACAAATAATCTCAGCAGGAATTCGTTAAAAAATCTAACAGAAGTTAAGACCTTTAAAACATCATGTGCGACTATTTAAACTTAAACTGTACACGAACTACCAGAATTAATCTTTTGATTACAGTATTCTTTTGACAATATCAATCTATATACATGCATCTTAAATTAATTATGTAAATGTTATATTCTATCATTATCTCAGATAATTCGACTTCTGCAAATTTATGGAACATCTTGCAAATACTAGTAGTAAACCATTATAGAGAAATCAAGAAACATAGCTTAACAAGAAGCATATACCAGCAAAGTGGCAACAGAAATCAAGAAATATAGAGATCAGATAATACAGCCAAAGGCAATGAGACATAATAAAGAAACTTGAATGAAGAACTCACTGTAATCACCATAGGGGCAAATGGTTTTTCTGGTTGCTCAACTGGAACTGGATGATACTTCACACTGTCAACTCGAAACTTAATCTAGCATTTGAAAACCAAGAGTCAGAAGACAATTACAAAGTCAAAGATTGAGCATGAGTGTACCTATAAAATGAAAATACAAACCTCATCTGCGCCATCAATAATGAATACATTCTCTGTATTTTCTGAACCATAGTCCCATATCCATGTAACCTCATACCTGCAATTCTTATACAATTGTTAAATAGACAAATACACTTAAGAAAATAATGATAATACAAGTAGTGAAAGATGCGGCAATCCATAGGCAATTTTATACGTTGACCTCGTGAAGGAAACTAAACCAAGCACAGACCTTTACCTCTTCTCTGGATCTGGCACATCATGGTATGGCTTCGGCAAACGATGGACTGGTATGTAAATATCATCAAAAAATCCTAGTGACACTGTCAATGACGTATCCAGCATCAGTAACCAGGGACCATGTTGTTATAGCTTGATGCAATAGTACAAAACAGAATTCAAAAAATGCAAGATACTAACTCAAGGAAAAACACTATCCTTTTAGTATTTGTAAGTTTTATTTGTTAAAGTTTTTCTTTTCTTCAAAAATACAAGCAACATTAACATATCTAGTAACAATTCAGATGCCAACTAATTCCAATCAAATAAAATTACAACCCTGTTTGATTCATATGTGTCACAGTGATGCTACCACATTAAATAATAATAATTGTACAGCAAAAAGTAGACAAAAGAAAAAGATATGCAGAAGCTCGAGGTAAACATACAACATAGACAAAAGAAAAAGATATATAGAAGCTCGTGGTAAACATACAACGTAAACCATCCTTGTTTGACGCTTTAAGTTTTGCAACAATTATCTCTCCCATAAATGGTCGAAACACAACTATTCTAAATTCCACCTGCCACAAGAACAAAACCAATTATTGACTCATTCTATAACTAAGCACCGTGAATCATTGAGGACTGCAAGAAAAAATAAATCAATTCACTGCATCGTATATAGCCATGTGAAGTAATTATCATAATATATAGGTACGGATCCAATTATTAAAAGTATTCCAAAAAAGTATTATTATTTCTTCAAGAGTTTACACATTATGAGACATTTTTGGCATTAGTATCCTAATTAACATTCTAGATTCATTGCAACCTCCTCTAGATCCAATGAGCTAAGATTCTCATAACGATCTTAAGATTTCCACCATTCATATTGATCAAAACAAAAGTACAATTTTTAATGAGCTAATATTCTTACACTAACTACCATGTTAAAAGAGATGAATATTGCATTAAAAAGTGACCCACAGCCACGCATGACCATGTAAAGAATGCAAAACAAGCTCAGTGGAAGCAAATTCAACGTAATTTTAAAAATTGCGTGAACACCGGAAAACTAATGCACTTAGAGATGCTAAAAACACAAACACAACAAGAACAAGACATTATAGTTACCTTATATGTTGATGCACCATCTCCTGGGAAGATAAAGCCACCATCAATCCTTCTAATGTCATATATTGAAATGCATAATCCCAAGGTTGAAATAACCTTCATTACAAATAAAATTTCCAAATTTTTTATAAAAAATCAAGCAGAATCGGCAAGATTACAATTTCTCAATCTAGTTACCAAAAGAAAGCAAAACTACCAACCTTATCCAAAAAGATATTCTCGAGCTCCTTCTTAATAGCATCTTGAAGAGGAAGATTGAGGAGGTAAGGAGGCAAACGCAAGGTGTGCTCTATTAGGCTAAGATAAAACATTCTAGATCATCAAATATTCTAATTCTGTAAATATGAGTCTTTGTTCTCCCTCTCCTCCGGGATTTTCAGGCGAAACTGAAACCCTAAACAAAAACAAATTATAATTGTGCTGATTACTAACACTGATATTGAGGAGTGAGAAATACATTAATATTAAACTTATCAAAGTTGAATTCTTAACTGTAACTTTAGAGAATTTGTAACGTAGAGCGGTGTCGAAGCTGCTGAAGGAAACAGGGATTGCCTGCCCATGAAAGAGATAAGGGCTGTGATGTCAGGGCTATGAAAGCAGGTCTATCGCACAAAAAAAAAAAAAATCTTATGAATGGCATTATGACTTAAGTATGTTTTGTATATAAGTAATATTATGTTTATATTTATAAATATATGTGTGAAAATATAAGATTTTGGGATGTGAGTGAGTGGAAATATTTTGAGAAATACTGAATGTTGAGTTGATTGAACTTTGTAATATTTGTATTTTTAATGAAACTCTGATAAAATTTCTATGTATTTATTTATTTTTCTGTAATATTCATAATTTTTAAAAATTAAATTAAATAAATTAAAATTAAATTAAATTAATTATTAAAATGAAAAATTAAAGGTTTATAAGTGAAAAAGTAAAGTGTATATGTGATATATATGTAATATATATAACATATATAAAAGTTAACATTTTAAAAAAAATTCAAAAGTTAAGAGGTAAAATTTTAATTATACTTTATAAAATTAAAATAATTAAAATAATTTAAAAATAAATTAATTATGGATGAAAGATATAATTTGTAATTTTTTAAATAAATAAATAATTAATTAATTAAAAATATATTAAAATAATATATATATGGTCTTAAAATGAGTGAAATGAAAGAGAAAATCCAAAAATTTAAATCATCGTCATCTTCTTCTTCTTAGTGAGGCCGAACCTCCATTGTTAAGGGAGAGAGATTTCTTCATCTTTCAAGCACCATAAATTAAAGGAATTTTTAAGTTTCAAGGGGAATTTTGGTGATTTTCTTCATAAATAGTAAATTTTTCATCTTATTATTTGGAAATTTCAAAAAGTTTTGAATATGTTGGTTTTGAGATTTTAATGTAGCATGGTTTAATGGCTTGAATGGGCATATATGGAGTTATTTTTATTAGTTATTAATGATTCTTAAGTTGGATTGAAGAAATGATTAAGTTTGGTTGAAAGAGTTAATTTAGGGTTATGTAAAATTTGAACTTTTGAAATCATATGTTTTAATTATGCAAATGGATTCCAAATATGTTGTTTTGATGCATAAACAAGAATTTAAAATCAAACAATGGATTTAATAAAGTTGGTTAGAGATTGGATAAAGTAGTGTTGATTTTAGGATTTTGGAAGGAAATTTTCAAAGTATTGGTATTTGTTTTGATTTTAATGAATAAATCACGTTATTAAATAACATAAATGATGAAAATAAGCTTTGATTAACAATTGGAATGGGATGGAAAGAGGAATCTTAAATGATGAAGGTTATGACATTTTAGGGTTTTGTGAAAAGTATGTTTTTATTTAATTGGATGGGCTAAAACATGTTATAAAATGCTTATAATAGTATAAATAAACTTAAAACACCAATTTATATGGATAATATAGAATTTTAATGTTAAAGTAAGGAAAGATAAAATTTTAAAAATTTGTAGGAGTGATGTTTAATTAGAGTTTAATATTTTAAATGCCTTAAAATGTGATTCTAAATGATTGTATTTGTTCGTATTTTGAATAGGTATTAAGGGGAAGTGAATTGCTCAACCCTAGTGTTGAAGGAAATTTTGAAAGTGAATGTTGGAGGAAAATTTTTAGCGTGTATTTGAGTGCTCTTTAAGGTATGTACAAACTCTTGATAAATGAGATATATTTGCATTAAATTTGGCCTAACACATTTTGAATAGAAAATATGTTAAGCTACTTAACAACATGAACATTATGTTATATCATGTGAATTGTTGAGTATGAATTATGTGCATTATATAAAGCCATTATTAATAGCTAAAATGAATGAAATGTGATTTATATGAATTATGTGAGAATAACCCAAAAATATTTGGGTAATATAATAGTAATGTAAAACGACACACATTGTGATAAAGTGATTAGATTTGATGAATATGATGTTAAGCCATTGAATTATGGCTTATGTTTCAGAAATAGAGTAAAGTTATGAAAAAGTACAAGTTATGCACTAATATGTTCAAGTGAGCCACATTTGCATTATATATGATGATGACCTGTTGGAACTATGATATAAGTTGAAAATGTGGAAATATGATAAGAATGAAAATAGTGAGATAAAGAATATGTGTATGTTGTGATATGAATGAGAAAAATGAGAAAATGAGACAATGTGATGAGAAAAGTTGATTATGAAAGATATGTATTATTTGTGTTCTTAGTATGTTCTGTAATTTTTAGAGTTCTATGTGTGGCGGCATGCCTATGAGGTTATCCTCATTATTTACCTTTGGGGATAGATGCTAGACGTCACTGATATATGATTTGCCTTCGGGGCTAGACGCTAGGCGTCACTCATATTTGATTTGCCTTTGGAGCTAGACACTGTATGTCAATATGGACCAAAATAGTAACTTTGAAATTTGAAAAATATATTAGTTTGTTTGGACCCATGCTTGTGTATTTGTTTAAGTGAATTATAAAAAGATTAAAGATTATATTTTAAAGTGGAATATTATACTATATTGTGAAATGACATGCAAAAGCATTATGCACTGTCATTATTTTAAAGTTTTGCTATTATCAAAGTTTGTACTGCTAGATTTTTAGCTTAGAGTGATTGAAATATATCGTGCAGGTGAAAGGGTTGCCAGTAGATCTGGAGAGTTCATCTAGACCTGGTTAAGTCTAGGCTTAAGGTTGATAATGTTTAAAGTAAGTGTTGCTGCCATAGGATTATAGCCAGCTGCTGTCATACATATATTTTATTTTTTAAAGCAAGCCATAATTATGTATATTAAGTTATATTTTTAAGAACTTGTAAATTATAAAGCATTTTTGGATAATTGTATAATGTGGGAATGTGTATATGTGTTTTTTTTATATATGTACATATATGAATATTTTGAGGAAAATGTGGAGAGATTGGAAAGTTGGTGTAAAATATTTGATTTGTTTTTATTTGAAGTGCATCTTTATGCCGGATGAGTTTATTGAATTTTGGAAAGCATTATGCACTGTCATTATTTTAAAGTTTTGCTATTATCAAAGTTTGTACTGCTAGATTTTTAGCTTAGAGTGATTGAAATATATCGTGCAGGTGAAAGGGTTGCCAGTAGATCTGGAGAGTTCATCTAGACCTGGTTAAGTCTAGGCTTAAGGTTGATAATGTTTAAAGTAAGTGTTGCTGCCATAGGATTATAGCCAGCTGCTGTCATACATATATTTTATTTTTTAAAGCAAGCCATAATTATGTATATTAAGTTATATTTTTAAGAACTTGTAAATTATAAAGCATTTTTGGATAATTGTATAATGTGGGAATGTGTATATGTGTTTTTTTTTATATATGTACATATATGAATATTTTGAGGAAAATGTGGAGAGATTGGAAAGTTGGTGTAAAATATTTGATTTGTTTTTATTGGAAGTGCATCTTTATGCCGGATGAGTTTATTGAATTTTGGGATGTCCAATTTGCAAACAAAACTCTGACGAATTTATCTCTGAAATTTTATATAAAATGCTTATTTTGGGTAACTATAATTAATTATGAATATTTTTACCTACTTATTAAAAATATGCCTTAATATTTTGGGATTTTAAATTGAGAATGTAGAAAATTTTTTTATCAAATTAATTTTTGGCATTTTTGTATTTTATACGCGTATTTTATATATATGTGGGATGTATGTATAATATGTATATAGAAAAAAAGGGTGTTTCATTTTCTTATACCTATTGTATTATTTATATAATACTATAAACTATAGCTAAATTAAGAAGAGTAATAAGGAACAATCGTATCATTTTAGTAATGCTCTATATCCTATTTATGTGTAGACCCTTAATTTTGACCCTAAGCTAGTACGATCCCAATTAAGGAAGGTCAAACCAAATTTGGTCTGATTTTAAAAAGCTTAAATCCAGTTTATAGCTTTTTATCAAATCAATTTGTGGCATTCTTATACTTTATATGCGTATTTTACATAGATATGAAATGTATGTATTATACGTATATAGAAAAAAAGTGTTACATTTATTTTGGTATCAGAGCTTAGGTTTGAGATTCTCGACCTAGGCGAGTTTCAAAAATGAGAGGAAAATTTTGGAAATATGATTTAAGTTTTAATATATGCATATACATTGACACATGTGTTGGTCTCTGATGTGGTAATGTCCGTTAGATATGTCGGATATAAGTTGAGGTGGCGCATAGATCTGAGTGGCGCTGTGGAAGTGAAATTCTAGAAATGTTAGATTAAGGATTTTTAGAATATTCATCTAAAAATTAGGATTTATTTGATTCAATGGATGAATAAGTAAAATTAAGAAAAATAATTTAGGTGTGAAATAAAAGTGTGAGAGATGAGTATTATAGTTGTTGGAAATTATGTAGGTGTGTTGCAAAGTGATATTGTCTAAATATTTGGACTAATCTAGGGTGTTAAATGAGGTTGAAATTTTAATTTAAAGTTTTTCTATATGTTAGAATGTGATGTATGAAATTTTGTAATTTTTAAAGATGAATTACTATTTAAAAAAATAGAAGAACATAAATTATTGGAGCAGTTACAACAACTTAGAATCTATAGAAGTTGGGAAACATATTTAAAAACTATAGAAAAACAATCCAGAAAAATCTAAAATTTTACATAAAAAATAATATGTATTTCTGGAGTGTATGGTTAAAATTTCATAAATTTCTATTAAGGTTTGTACATGAGAAAAAATAGATAATCAGGTGCTGCCAGAGGAATTATTAAAGAGATAGATTCTGTGGGTTTAGAAGACTTAATTTTTAAATATAGTAAATCATCTTGGAAAAATTTAAAATTTTAAAAATAAGTTTATATATGTGTCAAGTGAATATATTTAAAATTTTACAATATTTTATGAAGAATTGATGAGAAATTAAAAATGGAAAAGTGAAATTGACATAAAAGTGAGGAAGTCATGCAGATTTGTGTAAGTAAGTAATAAATTAATTTTATATGACAAATAAATGAAGGAAATTATCAAAATTTATATATGGATGGGTAGAGATATGAATAAGGAATATGAATTTTTTAATAAATTAGAACAAAGAGTTCATAACTAAAATTAAAGATAGAACTGGTATATGACAGTGAATTGTTTAATTATGGAAGTATATTGATGATTTATTAATATGATGCATAGTATTGGTTAAATTAAGATTGACTATGAGTAAGTAAGAATTTAAATGTTGTTCCTTATATTGAGTAATTAAGATGTAAATCTATATAAATGGATTACTAAGTTAAAATGAGTTGAGGTTATGTATGCAATCCATATTTGGTTGCATGATTGAGATATGTTTATTAATGTGCTATGTAAAAATGGATATTATGAGAAAGTGTAATAAACATGTTTTTTTAGAATATTTAAGGTGGATGTAAAAATTTAGTAATAGATATAAGATGATTGTATAATAAATGAATTTTTAATTTATTTCATGAATGGTAGTTGATTGACTAATCAAGACATGATCCAATGGATTTAATTGGATGGAATAAATTAAAATATAAGGAGTGAATTGTGGGAGTATTTGTAATTGATATTAGATTATCAAAGAATTTGAAAACTAATGGCAAAAATAATTTGAAATGCATCGATGAGATATTATATTGACACAACTGAGTTTTTGAATGAAATTTTGAATTGGTCCGTACCATATAAATGGTTAGTTTAATGCTATTTAAATACTTAATGATAGGTAATGACTTGTAATTGATTAATGATTGGAAGTATGGATTTGGAAATTAATTATATGTTTGGAGAAGTAGGAACTATATGTACATTGGATATAGGTAAGTGAAGAGTTAATATTTATTATTGATCTTTATGATGGATATTATAAAAATAATTAAAAATATTTGTAAAGGGAAGTGTAAAAGATTACGTGGCTAGTAATGATGATAAATGGTGACCATAATTTGATAGTTAATTATGTATAAAGTGAAGATTAGTGTTCAATTACAGTGGAGTCAAATATGGTACTGATTGTTAATATGTATTGATAAAGTATGTATATTCATGAGTTTGCAAAGAAAATAAAGATACTAGAGTAAGTAAATAGAAATTATGATCAAATAAAAAGGTTAGTGTAATTCCTAATTATTGGTAAATGGAATTTAAGTTTGGAAATGAAGTTTTGTTGAATAATTATATAGAATTGTTATGTGAATGGATATGTATATATATAAGTTATTGATGATAATGTTGTTGGATCATGTGTTTAGACTAATGAAGAACCAGTGAATAAGGGTAAATTATTTTAAAACGTAGTTGATATGAATTAACTCTTCGTGTGGTAAGAGTTAAGTGAGTAAATGTGTGATTTTGAGATGCCACGGACGTATGACCACTAAGACATGGGCGTAGCATCGAGATAAGAACTGTTTGAGAAAAAGTTATAGTGAAGGCGGTATTTATTTATAACCCACGGGCATGGGCTTGAGATGACACGACTGTGAAATACATTTGGTGAGATTAATAGTTTTGCTTTATGGGATACAAGCAAAATTTGTGGTTGGTAAAGTTGAAACTCCTAACCTTATGTTATAAATTTATTTATGACTATAGATAGTGTGGAGTCATGCAAATATGGTAACTATATGAAATGTGAGAAGATAATAAATGAGAGAAATTATGAAATGTGACTAAAAGTTATATTAAATGTGTTTGAAAATGGTATAATGTGAATAAGTTGATGAAAATGACATTTAAAGAAAATGAGAATAGGAGAGATGAACAAGGTAGAAGGTGATCATGAGAATTATGTGGACATCGTATAAAAAATAAAAAAATAATTTGGAAAGATGTATATTGACTGTATATAAGTATTAGCTCCAATAAATTGAAATGAATATTATTTGTGATAATGGATCTAAAGAGAATTAAGATTTGAGAATAAATTTGACCTAATATAGTTAGCTCATGAATAGAAACAAAATGATGAATTTAAGCAGGCTAAAGGTTGGCAAGAATATAATAAGGCTGGGATGTTCATATTGTAATAGTTAGATCAATTGATCTGGAATGTCGTAAGTTTATGAGTAATTATTGAGATTTAAAATATATAATTGTATTAAGAGTATGAGAGATATGTGATAATATATATGACATAATATTCTGATATGTATATGGATATGAATGGAGTTAAGATATATTAGTTGTAAATAATTACAAGAGAAAGATGTTAATTATATTATGATTGGAATATATATATAATTATATATATATATTAGTTGAGTTGATGAATAACCTGTGGGAATGAATCTTAATAAGGAAATAAGATTTTATTATTGTATATTGGTGATATTGAATTAATATGTGGCAATTGTATAGAGAGTGAGATCAAAGTGGGGATGTATAAAAATATTGTGTTAAGATTTGTTAAATGGAAATTGAGAATTGTTACTATTTGTGATTTTTACAAATAACTATATATATAGGTAATGGGTAATTAAACAAAGGTACAATTCTGGAAATGATTGTGATGACTATTTTAGTCAGTGTTGGGGTATAAGTTATTAACCTTTAAATTTAAGATTATGAGAGTATATTTTTAAGATAATGAAGTGATAAAGTATCTTGAGTGTAACAGATGTGTGATACATTTATATACTAAAGAGATGAACTAATTTTGTCTAATGATAATTCAGTTGATGACATGATAATTTATTGTGATTGTCTGATTAAACAGAAAGAATAACGATGAGTTAAGAAATTGTGAAAAGATAATTGAGAATGACCCTAAGGGGGGAGAGTAGAAATTATGTAATTTGATGAAATGATGATTTGATGAGGTGATTAATTTCATATGAGATTTTAAAAGTATGTTTTGATTTGATTGTTTATTACCATACTGGATAATTTTACGGACGAAATATTTTTAGGGGAAGAGAATTATAACATTCGTAATTTTTAAAAATTAAATAAAATAAATTAAAATTAAATTCAATGAATTAAATAAAAAAAGTAAAGGTTTAGAAGTGAAAAAGTAAAGTGTATATATGATATATATGAAATATATATAACATATACAAAAGTCAACATTTTAAAAAGAAAGTCAAAAGTCAAGTGGCAAAATTGTAATTATACTTTACAAAATTAAATTAATTAAATAATTTAAAAATAAATTAATTATGGATGAAAGATGTAATTTGTGATTTTTTAAAATAAATAAATAAATAATTAAAAATATATTAACATAATATATATATATATGGTCTTAAAATGAGTGGAAAGAAAGAGAAAATCTAAAAATTTAAATCATCATCTTCTTCTTCTTAGGGAGGCCAAACCTCCATTGTTAAGGGAGAGAGATTTCTTCATTTTCCAAGCACTATAAATTGAAGGAATTTTCAAGTTTCAAGTGAAATTTTGGAAATTTTCTCCATAAATAGTAAGTTTTCCATCTTATTCTTTGGAAATTTCATAAAATTTTGAATATGTTGGTTTTGAGATTTTGATGTTGCATGGTTTAACAACTTGAATGGTTATGTATGGAGATATTTTCATTAATTATTAATGATTCTTAAGTTGGATTGAAGAAATAATTAAGTTTGAATTGAGTTTGGTTGAAAGAGTTAATTTAGGGTTATGTAAAATTTGGACTTTTGGAATAATGTGTTTTAACTGTGCAAATAGATTCCAAATGTGGTGTTTTAATGCATAAATAAGGATTTTAAAGTCAAATAACGAATTTAATTAAGTTCGGTTAGAGATTGGATAAGATAATGTTGAATTTAGGGTTTTGGAAGGGAATTTTCAAACTACTGGTATTTGTTTGATTTTAATGAATAAATTATGTTATTAAATGATATAAATAATGAAAATAATCTTGGATTAATAATTAGAATGGGATGGAATGAAGAACGGTAAATGATGAAGGTATGACATTTTAGTGTTTAGTGAAGAATATGTGTTTATTTAATTGGATGGGTTAAAACATATTATAAAATGCTTGTAATAGTATAAATAAACTTAAAACACCAATTTAAATGGATTAATATGGAATTTCAATGTTAAAGTAAGGAAAGACAAAATTTTAGAAATTTATAGGAGTGATGTTTAATTAGGATTTAATGTTATAAATGCCTTAAAATGTGATTCTAAATGATAGTATTTGTTCACATTTTGAATAGGTATTAAGGGGAAGTGAACTTCCTAACCCTAGTATTGAAGGGTAATTTGGAAGTCAAGGTTGGAGGGAAATTTTTAGCTTGTATTTGAGTACTCTTTAAGGTATGTACAAACTCTTGATAAAATGAGATATATTTGTATTAAATTTGGGCTAACACATTTTGAATAAAAAATGTGTTAAGCTACTTGGCAACATGAACATCGTGTTATATCATGTGAATTATTGAGTATGCATTATGTGCATTATGTAAAGCAGTTATGAATGGCTAAAATGAAAGAAATGTGATTTATATGAATTATGTGAGAATGACCGAAAAATATTTGGGTAATATGATAGTAATGTGAAATGACACACATTGTAATAAAGTGGTAAGATATGATGAATATGATGTTAAGCCATTGAATTATGACTTATGTTTCAGATGTGTATAAATTATGAAATAGAGTAAAGTTATGAAAAAGTGCAAGTTATGCACTAATATGTGGAACTGAGCCATATTTTCATTATATATGATGATGACCTGTGGAAACCATGATATGAGTTGAAAATGTGAAAATATGATAAGAATGAAAATGGCGAGATAAAGAATGTGTATGTTGTGATATGAATGAGAAAAATGAGAAAATGAGACAATGTGATGAGAAAAGTGTATTAGGATATATATGCATTAGTTGTGTGCCTAGTATGTTATTCAATTTCTACAGTTCTGTATTTGATGGTATGCCTATGATGTTAACTCATTATTTGCCTTTGAGGGCTAGATGCTAGGTGTCACTGATACATGATTTGCCTTCGGGTTAGACGCTAGGCGTCACTGATATTTGATTTGCCTTCGGGGCTAGACACTCGGTATCAATATGGACTAAAATAGTAACTTTGAGATTTAAACAATATATTATTTTGTTTGGGTCCATACTTGTGTATGTGTTTATGCTAATTATAAAAAGATTAAAGATTATGTTTAAAAGTGGAATTGTATGCCATATTGTGAAATGACATGCAAAAGCATTATGCACAGTGATTATTTTAAAGTTTTGTTATTATCAAAGTTTATACTACTAGGCTTTTAGCTTAGCGCGATTGAAATGCATTGCTCAGGTGATAGAGTCGCCGGTAGATCCGGAGAGTTCATCTAGACCTGGTTAGGTCTAGACTTGAGGTTGATAGTGTTTGAACCGAGTGCTGCTGCCACTAGATCAGAGCCAGCTGCTGTAATTCATACATTTTATAAACATGGCATAATTATGTATATTAAGTTATATTTTTATGAACTTGTAAATTATAAAGCATTTTTGGATAATTGTATAATATGGGAATGTATATATGTGTTTTTATATATATGTACATATATGAATATTTTGAGGAAAATATGGAGAGATTGGAAAGTTGGTGTAAAATGATTGATTTATTTTTATTGGATGTGTGTCTTTATGCAGGTTGAGTTTTATTAAAGTTTTGGATGTCCAATTTACAAACAAAACTCTGACGAATTTTTTCAGAGATTTTTATATAAAATGTTTATTTTGGGTAACTATAATTAATTATGAATATTTACCTTCTTATTAAAACTATGCCTTAATATTTTGAGATTTTAAATTGAGAATGTGGAAATTCTTTTTATCAAATCAATTGGCATTCTTGTACTTTATACGCATATTTTACATATATATGGGATGCATGTATTATACGTACATAGGGAAAAAGTGTGTTACATTTTCTTATACCTATTGTATTATTTATATAATACTATAAACTATAGCTAAATTAAGAAGAGTAATAAGGAACAATCGTATCATTTTAGTAATGCTCTTATATCCTATCTATGTGTAAACGTTTAATTTTGACCCTAAACTAGTCCGATCCCAATTAGAGATGGCCAAGCCAAATTTGGTCTAATTTTAAAAACCTTAAACGCAGCTTTTTATATTGGTCGGTCTAGTTTCGAAAGGCCTAAAATAAGTTGGTTCAATTTTTAAACCCTAAACCTAATCCGATTTATCATTTAAAAAATTAAAACATTTTTTATTCAATTTTAAAATACAAAAATAAGCCAGACAGACCCAAATAGTAAAACCATGACGAATTGGCTCAACCAATTTGCCATGGTCACCACACCATGGCGAATTGGCAATGCCTAATTCGCCATGGATTACTTACCATGGTGAATTGGCATTAGCCAATTCAACCAATTTGCCATGGTCCATTAATCCGACCTTAACTCGATTTATTATTTTCCTAATTAAGATTGGACTTTGTTTTAACCATCGGATTAAGTGTATTAGGGTTTTATTTTAAACTTAATTTGCCTATAAATAATAACATTTAATATTAAAATAGATGTCAACAATTATCAAGCAAGAATCAACACGGATTAGCAATTAACAACCTAGCAGCAAGACAGACATAACAATTCAACAAACAAGGTAGTCTCCAACAAAATAAAATTGGTGGAGTTAATTTAAAAAGCTTGGATCAATATATTCAATCTTGGTGAAGCCTTCAAACGCAGTTTTAGCTTTCTAATACAACTTATTTATTCAATATTTACAAATCATCTTTTAATATATCATCACAATAGTTTGTTTATCAAATTGTTTTGTCCAAGAGCTTATTATTAAAACCCTAGTACATATTTTATAAAACTAAAACCTAATCTGTTTCTATTATCCAGTAGTCCACTTCATATTTATTTGTTTCAACTTTACAGTAAGCTAAGATTTAATTTAAAACCTCTAATTCAACTATTAAACCCCTAATCTGTAAAAATTAATACCTAAGCCTAAATCCTAGACTTTGTTTCTTAATCCTTAAAACCCTAATCATACTCCATAAAACCAAGACTCCAAAATCTTGAACCGTAATCTAAAATTATTAAAAACCTTAAACCCTTTAATATCCAGTAACCCAATTTCCAAACCCTAATCCAAAATCTCAAACCCTTAATATCCAGTAACCTAATTTCCATACCTAATCCAAAACCTCAAACCCTTAATATCTAGTAACCTTAAAACCCTAAACCTTAAATGCTAAAACCCTAATCAAGAACCTTAAACCTTAAATGCTAAAACCCTTAATATCCAGCATCCTTAAATCCTAACCCCAAACCTTAAATGCTAAAACCCTTAATATCTAATAGCCTTATATCCTAACCCCAAACCTTGCTTCTTAAAACCTAAGTCCCAAAACCTTGAAAATCCTAGTTCATACCTAATTTCACCCAAAAACCCTAATTCCATCCAAAACCCTAAATCCAAAAACCAAAACCCTAATTTCCCAAACTTTAACCTCAAAACCCTAATTTTCATTCATAAAACCTAATTTTATATGTCTCATGGTTAATTTAAAGATTATAGATTTAATTGTTTAATGCTTGTGATGAGTGATTTATTGATATTATATTTTTCATGGATAATTTATTTTTAATTATTGCGGATGTTTGTATAGTTCAATTTATTTTGTTAATTTTTTTATATTGATTATCATTTTAATTTTAAGGTATATAAAAGGCATGTTTCCACTTTGTGGGTGCCTTAGTTATTTTTAATTATGTAATTTACTTTATGATTTTATAAAGGACATGTTTCTACTTTTTTTGTGGGTGTCCTATTGTATTTATTTTTATGGATCTGGACATTGTAAAACCATATTTCCATCCTCAAATGGGTGCCTATTTTATTTATTTATTTATTTTATTTTATTAAAGTGATCGATGTTTATTTCTTTTAAATTATATATAGTATGGATAATATCATAATAATTAAGAATCTAGTAATATATAGACTTGAAAAGGGGGCTGGTTCCAATGAACTAAGAGTAATGGGTGTTTTGGGTACTCAACTTTCCGAAGCCATTAGGGGATTGGAGATTCCTTAGGAATCGAGTCATCCACCCCTTTCTTTTTCTTGGATCGTCCAGGTGGCGACTTCATTTTCTCTGGATTTAAGCCCGTGTTATCTAAGACCTTGAGTCTAATAGTGTCGAAGTCGCAAAAACCATTCCACTGGGAGTAAGGGCAAAATTCTCCGCTTACACTATGTATGCTACATATTTAAGAGAATGTGTATTATATGTGGGTAGGCTATGAGGGTGTTACATATTTTTCCAATGATGCATAGATTATATAAAGGTCATATATATATGTAGTCCCTTAAACTTATAGCGTTTTGTTTCTTTGCCCCCCCGAACATTTATTTTAGTGTTATATAAAAAATCTCATTGTAAAACAAAACAACAAACTTTCAAAATGTCAATAAGATTATACCAAACATGATCATTAAAAATATAAATTATCAAAGAATGTACAAATCTTATTTAGCTTCAAAATCCAATCAAAAGCACTTTTCAAGCTTCACATTGAAAAAGCCCTAAACTTTGCCCTTTTACTTCAATTATGCTTATCCTCTTCTAAACCAAACAAAGGTCCAAATCTTTAATTAAAACCATTCCCATACTCAGTTTTCATAAAATAATCACTGATTATGCTAAACTTAACTAAAATCCAATAAAACCCTAAATTTACCAAACTTCCATATTTAAACTTCACCAAAACAAGCTCACTCTCATCATCTAACCATTAAATCAACATATACTCATCATAATAACTTCATAACTATCCACTTTAATAATTAAAACCATTTCCATAGCTAACTCAAATATTCACGTAAGCTAAAAAAATTAAGAAATCTAGGCTTAAATATGAAGAATACTTACTTAAACCTTAATCAATAATACTTACTTAAACTTTGATTTGTAACACACTTATACCCTATACACGTATAATATACATACCCAGTATATGTAAAATACGCATATACGGTACAAAAATATCACGACTTGGTTTAATAAAAAAATTTTACTTTTCAAATTTAAAATCTTAAATACTTTAAAATGTATATTTAAATAACAAATAAAATATTATTATAAATTATAGATTATAAAATAATCATTTTTCATAAAACTCTCTGAAAAAAAATTCTCAGAGTTTTATTTTTAATTGAGCATTTCCAAAATTCAGCAAACCACAACCTGTATCAGAAAACACTCCCAAATAATTTCAAATCACCATTTCACCCATACTACTCAATTTCACCAAGTTTCTCAAACATTTATATCTATATAATTTAGAACACATTTAAACCCTCATTTCAAATAACTTAACCCAAACACTCTTTATAGTTTATAATACATAAAATCCAAAATCATGATATAATATGCATAATACCCAAAATATACAATTGTGAGCGAGATTTTTGCCCCCACTCCCGGTGGAATGGTTCTTGCGACTTCGGCACTGTTTAGGCTCGGGGCCTTAGAGAACACGGACCTAAGTCCGGAGAAAATGGAGTCGCCACCCGGACGGGCCGGGAAAAAAAGAAAGGGGTGGATGACTCGATTCCTAAGGAATCCCCAACCCCCTAATGGGTTCAGAAAGTTGGGTACGTGTGGGGAAGGTGAGAAATAGCCCAGCACCCCCACAACGCCCGGTTCATTGGAACCGGCCTCTTTTACATGTCTTAATATTATAAAATTCTTAAATATAACAACATTATCCATATTACACACAATAATAAGAAAGCATCATTATATTACAATCAAAGCAATGTCCAAACAAAACAAAACAAAAAAGTGGACACCCATCCGAAGATGGAAACAGGTCCTTACATCACATGCCTAGATAGGACACCCACCAAAAGGTAGAAACATGCCCTTTACATTAGTTCTAAAATAGAAAAGCAAATTAAATTATATGATATTTAACTCATGAGGTACCCACCAAGTGAAAACATACATCTTACAACATTTGGAAGTCTAAATAAATTGATAAAAGTAAATAACCATTCATAATAAATAAATCATTCATCAAAAGTATTTAAATATCAATAAAAAGTAAACATCCAGCCATGATAAATAAAATAAACCAAGTATTGAACTTAAATAAATTAAGGCATATAAAATAAATCAAAGCATAATCAAATATAAAATTGAATAAAGCAAATAAAAAGTCCAAATTATAGCTACTATTTCCATTTAGGGTTCTTTATCTCATGTGTTAAGGTTTTGGAAATTTCATGAGTATAAGCTACTGTGAATTTTTTATGGAATTAAAATAGATTGAAGTTTTATGTCTTAAAAGGTTGGTAAGACACTTTGATTAAAAAAATTAAGGTTTGAATGATGAAATCATGAAACTAGGGTTTTAGATACTTTAAAATACTTTGATTTATGATTTTCGGTTATTGGGTTTCTAAGCTACTGCGTAAATTTAACCTATTTATGTTTTATGGTTTTTAATGTTTTAAAAGGGATTAGGATTCATAAAAATTAGGGTTTAAGGTTTTAAAAGGGTTAGGGTTCATTATTTTAGGTTTTGGAGTTGAATTAGGATTTTTAGAATTTAGGGTCACGGTGATGATTTTTAAGAATTTGGAAATCAATTTGATAATTTCATGAAGTTTTATGAATTTCAACAAACAAATTAAAGTTTTTATAAGTAGAAAAAATGTTTTTAAGGCTTTTTGAATGAAATAGAACCTACTTTAAAATTTTAAAAGAAACAGAATTTAAATCTTAGTTTTGTTGAAAAATATGTTCAATTAGAGTTTTAAGATTTTTAAGAAGTAAAAATAACAATTTTAAGCCTTTTGGAAGATAAACCAACAAAATAAGGTTTTTTGGCTTTAGAAAAACTAAATTAAAGTTCTAAGATTTTAACTTTTGAAAAACACAAAATCCTAATTTTAGCTACTGTGAAAAAAAAAATAAAGAAATTAGAATTTCATACCTTCTTTTGTAAGTTGCACCAAAATTGCTTCTTAGATGAACAAGCTCAAAAGACCAGCCTTTTTGCCTTTTGAATCCCTTAAATCATGTTTCTGCTACTTTAAAATCAATTGAATTCAAGCTTTTCCTTTATGAATTTGGATTTTCTTTTTCTCTTGTCCCTCTCGGCCTCTCCTTTTTTAATTGCCTTTGGTCCTTATTTATAGTGGTTTGATGTGGTTTATTCCTAATTAGTTAAGGTAAGTAATATTAATAAAAAAAGAAACCAAAACCTAATTGAATTAGGTTTCGAAAATTTTACGTCCGAAAAAATTGCGATGGCAAAAAAAATCTGCCGCAGTTGGCTGCAGCAGCGCGCGCGGAATGGGCTCGTAGCCATTTCGCAGGCAGAAAAATTCTGCGCTTCGCAGGCATAATTTTTCTGTGTGTGAAATGCCTACGGGCCAGTGCCCACGGGACAACGTGATGATTTTTTTGTCGCCGATTTTTTCGACTCCGATTTTTATTTTTTGACTTTTATTTGTTTATTTCTATTTTTATTAATAAAAATTAGATACTAAAGCAAAAATTATTTAATAAAAAATATTTTGGAACAATTAGACAATAAAAATCATTTTGGACTAAATAAAACATATTGGACCAGATTGGGTCAAAAATTAAGGGTCTACAGTTTGCCCCCTGCTTGAA
The DNA here is from genome assembly GCA_947685225.1 of Garcia nutans. Lineage (NCBI taxonomy): Eukaryota > Viridiplantae > Streptophyta > Magnoliopsida > Malpighiales > Euphorbiaceae > Garcia > Garcia nutans. The sequence goes on along the minus strand of CANTUV010000003.1, from coordinate 2,856,029 downwards.
TGATCTGAAACCTTAGTGAAAGAGAGTGAAAAGTAATAAGACTTAATTTTTGAGATGGTTGAGGTTTTGGGTTCTGGACCCGGTTTGAGTTTTGGACTCACGGATAAATTCTAGGTTCTAAACCTATGGAAAGTTTGGGTTCTGGACCCGGTTCTAGTTTTGGACTCAAGGATAATTCTAGGTTCTGGACCTAAAGAAAGATTAATCCAAATTCAAATTCCCCAGTGGAGACGCCACTGTGAGCGGGGATTTTCGCCCCCACTCCCGGTGAAATGGTTCTTGCGACTTCGACTCTGTTTAGGCTCGGGGCCTTAGAGAACACGAACCTAAGTCCGGAGAAAATGGAGTTGTCACTCGGACGGGCCGGGAAAAAAAGAAAGGGGTGGACGACTCGATTCCTAAGGAATCCCCAACCCCCTAATGGGTTCAGAAAGTTGGGTACGTGTGGGGAAGGTGAGAAATGGCCCAGCACCCCCACAACGCCCGGTTCATTGGAACCGACCTCCTTTACATGTCGTAATATTATAAAATTCTTAAATATAACAACATTATCCATATTACACACAATAATAAGAAAACATCATTATATTAAAATCAAAGCAATGTCCAAACAAAACAAAACAAATAAGTGGACACCCATCCGAAGATGGAAACAGGTCCTTGCATCACATGCCTAGATAGGGCACCCACCAAAAGGTAGAAACATGCCCTTTACATTAGTTCTAAAATAGAAAAGCAAATTAAATTACATGATATTTAACTAATGAGGTACCCACCAAGTGGAAACATACCTCTTACAACATTTGGAAGTCTAAATAAATTGATAAAAGTAAATAACCATTCATAATAAATAAATTGTTCATCAAAGGTATTTAAATATCAATAAAAAGTAAACATCCAGCCATGATAAATAAAATAAACCAAGTATTGAACTTAAATAAATTAAGGCATATAAAATAAATCAAAGCATAATCAAATATAGAATTGAATAAAGCAAATAAAAAGTCCAAATTATAGCTACTATTTCCATTTAGGATTTTTTATCTCATGTGTTAAGGTTTTGGAAATTTCTAAAGTTTAAGCTATTGTGACTTTTTATGGAATTAAAATAGATTGAGGTTTTATGTTTTAAAAGGTTGGTAAGACTCTTTAATTAAACAATTAAGGTTTGAGTGGTAAAATCATTTAACTAGGGTTTTAAACACTTTGAAATACTTTGATTTATGATTTTCGGTTATTGGGTTTCTAAGCTACTGTGTAAATTTAATCTATTTATGGTTTTATGGTTTTTAATGTTTTAAAAGGATTAGGGTTCATAAAAATTAGGGTTTAAAGTTTTAAAGGAATTAGAGCTTAATATTTTAGGTTTAGAAGTTGAATTTGGGTTTAGTGTTTTAGAATTTGGGGTCTCGGGTGATTTGTTGATTTTAGGATTTGGAAATCAATTTGATAATTTCATGAAGTTTTATGAATTTAAACAAACAAATTAAAGTTTTTATAAGTAGAAAAGATGTTTTTAAGTCTTTTTGAATGAAATAGAACCTACTTTAAAATTTTAAAAGAAATAGAATTTAAATCTTAGTTTTGTTGAAAAATATGTTCAATTAGAGTTTTAAGATTTTTAAGAAGTAAAAATAACAATTTAAAGCCTTTTGGGAAATAAACCAACGAAATAAGGTTTTTTGGCATTAGAAAAACTAAATTAAAGTTCTAAGATTTTAACTTTTGAAAAATACAAAATCCTAGTTTTAGCTACTGTGAAAAAAAAATAAAGAAATTAGAATTTCATACATTCTTTTGTAAGTTGCACCAAAATTGCTTCTTGGATGAACAAGCTCAAAAGACCAGCCTTTTTAATCCCTTAAATCGTGTTTCTGCTACTTTAAAATCAATTAAATTCAAGCATTTCCTTTATGAATTTGCATTTTCTTTTTCTCTTGTCCCTCTCGGCCACTCCTTTTTTAATTGCCTTTAGTCCTTATTTATAGTGGTTTGATGTGGTTTATTCCTAATTAGTTAAGGTAAGTAATATTAATAAAAAAAAAAGAAACTGAAACCTAATTGAATTAGGTTTCAAAAATTTTGCGTCGGAAAAAATTGCGCTGCTGAAAAAATTGCCGTAGGAAAAATTGCGCTAGCAAAAAAAATCTGCCGCAGTTGGCTGCGGCAGCACACGCGGAATGGGCCCGTAGCCATTTCGCAGGCAGAAAATTTCTGCATGCGAAATGCCCACGGGCCCGTGCCTACGGGCCCGCGCGATGATTTTTTAATTGCCGATTTTTTCGACTCCGATTTTTATTTTTATTTTTATTTTTTTGACTTTTATTTGTTTATTTCTATTTTTTATTAATAAAAATTAGATACTAAAGTAAAAATTATTTAATAAAAATTATTTTGGACCAATTAGACAACAAAAATCATTTTGGACTAAATAAAACATATTGGACCGGATTGGGTCAAAAATTAAGGGTCTACAGTTTGCCCCCTGCTTGAATGATCTGAAACCTTAGTGAAAGAGAGTGAAAAGCAATAAGACTTAATTTTTGAGATGGTTGAGGTTTTTGATTCTGGACCCGATTTGAGTTCTGGACTCACGGATAAATTCTAGGTTCTAGACCTAAGGAAAGTTTGGGTTCTGGACCTGGTTCGAGTTCTGGACTCAAGGATAATTCTAGGTTCTGGACCTAAAGAAAGATTTGGGTTATGGACCCGGTTCGAGTTCTGGACTCAAGGATGATTCTTGGTTCTGGACCTAAAGAAAAATTTGGGTTCAGGACCCGGTTCGAGTTCTGGACTCAAGGATGATCCTAGGTTCTTGACCTAAGAAAAATTTGGGTTCTGGACCCGGTTTGAGTTATGGACTCAAGGGAGATTCTAGGTTCTTGACCTAAAGAAAATTTGGGTTCTGGACTCGAAAGGTTTGGATACTCGATCCTAACTGGATTTGGATACTCGATCCTAAATTGGATTGGGATACTCGATCCTAAACTGGATTCGAATATCGATCCTAACTGGATTTGGATACCCGATCCTAACCGGATTTGGATACTTGAACCCGAGATTGGGTACTTGGACCCTAGATTGGGTACTTAGACCCAAGATTAGATTTGATTTGGGTACTTAAACCTGAAATTTATTTGACTTGGGTACATGGACCCGAGAATAGGTGCTTGGACCCGAGATTGGGTACTTGGACCCGAGCTTGAATTGATTTGGGTACTTGGACCCGAGAATGGGTGCTTGGACCCGAGATTGGGTACTTGGACCCAAGCTTAAATTGATTTGGGTATTTGGACCCGAGAATAGGTGCTTGGACTCGAGATTAGGTACTTGGACTCGAGCTTGAATTGATTTGGGTACTTGGACCCGAGCTTGAATTGATTTGGGTACTTGGACCCGAGAATGGGTGCTTGGACCCGAGACTGGGTACTTGGACCCGAGCTTGAATTGATTTGGGTACTTGGACCCGAGATTGAGTTTGACTGACCTTTTATCATTTGAGGAGTCTGACTGCTCCGGCTGTTTTATGCATTGTGATTCTTCACCATCAAATTGGATCTTCATCTTTTGACATCAGGTCTTTACCCTTGAAAATGGATTTCCATCCTTTAAGATCGGGTCTTTACCCTTGAAACATGGGTCTTTATCCATTGGAGGACGGGTCTTTACCCTGACTTCATTTCTTTTAGCTGGATTGGTCTTTTGTCTTTTTCATCTTCATTCTTTTGAGAGTTCTAATGTTCCATTCTTTTGTTCTTCCTTTTTACAAAGATTTAGCTATTTTTAATTGGACCTTATATCCTCTCCTTGCCCCCCTGTGTGGCAAAATATTTGTAAGTGAGTTTAAAAATATTTGGTATATAAACTCAAAAAATTGAAAAGGAGAAACTTTGCCCCCTGTGTAGGCTCAAACCAAATATTTTATCCATGTAAGCATTGATTGATGTTTTTGCCGTCTAGTTCTTCGCACAAGCATGTATTTCTTCTCTTCGCAAAATGACTGGAGCTTTCTCAAGTAATGGGCTTTCCATGCCCCCTGATTTGATATCTTCTTTTGATTCTTTACTTCGCAAGGTTTTTACTGTTCACTTTGAGGAAGAATAGACAATACAAGACATGAAAGTGTGATGTGATATGCTCATGTATGCATGATAATACTCACAGCGGTTTCATTGACTCACAGACCGAGGTGATTAGCAAAAGTGTTCTCATTGGTTCCCTTTTGACGCTTGTTCAAGTCTCGCATTGGAATGATCGAAAGCTTTGCATTTGTGGCTTTTATCTTCAAGATGTTGAAAATATGAATAATGGAGACCCTAAGCAGCAGAGTCAAGGATTAATCTATCTTAGCATGTCAGTTGTTGACCTTGCCAATAATCATTTCCTGTGCCCAATGTGTCCTTTGGAGGTTCAACATACTTCCCTTAACTTGAAGGCTTTGTATGACAAAACATTTTTTTTGAAATTTTTGAATTTTCATTTTGAAATCAAATGTTGGCTTTGACAAATCAATGTCAATGTACCTCAGGACTTGATTTTCCAAATTAACATATCTACAACATGACAACCCTAGTTACCGTACTAAACTTAGGAATCATTTCTATTTAAGCAAGAACTGTTGCACTTCAGATAGGCACATACACATTACTTGGCCAAAGGTCTCATTTGAGTTTAAATATTGTCTATCTCATATGCATGCTTATTTAAACTATCTCCACTAATAGACTCTACCTACCAAGAGAGATCAACAGGTCTTTGATAGGCTTGAAATTGGGTCTATAAGGGACATGGGTTAAAGTGAAGGCCATTTTAAGATTGGACCTGGTGTGACACAATGGACAAACCCTCACATTATAAATTTCTTGTTTGAATTTTAGGCAACTTGGAGGCAATCTTGCTAGACTCCAAATTCTTTCTGTCTTCTTGGCATTAATCTAGATCTTGATTAGGACAGTCTTTGCTCGTGCAAAAAAGTTTGGGACCCAAATTCGTTTCTTTTCTTCTTTTCCCTTTTCCTTCCTCTTTATTTTTCTTACTCCCTTTCTTTGAGCATTTTATAATTTTGTCCTTCTTCCTTATAGGACTGTCAAGTACAGAACCTGCAAGAACCGAATGGTCTTTTCTCTTTTTCCTTTGATTTTGATTGAATCTTTGGTTGGGTTGGACCAATTTAAGTCAAACTAGCCAAATGGAAGCCTTTTGCTGCTTAGGTAAAAGAGAACTCAGTTGGCTTTCTGAACCACCTTTTTAGGTTTTTTTTCTTGTTGGTTTTTTTTTTCTTTTGTCTTTCTTTTGTCTTTTTTGTTTTCTTTTCTTCTCTTTTTTTTTTAGTTCTAGTTCTAAGAGAGTCATCTTGTTTGTACTAACTTAGGCTTCCAATAATGGATAAGTGGAGTAACAAAAATCTTCTTTAATAGGGATAAATCATTTGTTACTCTAATGTTGTTTTGATATATTGGAGATATTAAGGGAACTTCAACTACCCTTATGGTCTTTGAAAAATTCAACTACCCTTATGATCTTGAAAACATCAACTACCCTTATGGTCTTGAGAACTTCAACTATCTTCATGGTCTTGAAACTTCAACTATCCTCATGATCTTGACTAATCATTGCTTTCTTTGATCTTCTTGCCTATTCTTCTTAGTGATCATAAGACTTGTCAAAAGTATCACAACAGCTCAGGGTAGGTTGTTAGGGTTTGTAAGCCAATGAAAAGAAAGCTAAAATTTTATGAAGGCTCAAAGGGACAACTAGGGATTGATATTTAATAGGTGGATACTAGTTGTTGGCTAAGCAAACAATGCCTAGATCATTTCTCTCTTAAATAAGCAAAGTTCAATTTCGCCTCGAAAGTTTGTCAAAGCATGTTCTAAGACTGACTTGGACCTAGACAAAGGTAATTATGCAGGAGCCCTCTCTAAGTAAGCATTCACAACTCAAAGCTATAGAGCAATTCCCTCAACTAGTAAAGTCATTTGAGTCCTGATGCATAAATATATTAATTCATGAATTATCAAGATAGATTCCTCATTGGTTGAGCACCAAAATGAACAAAGACCAACAAAATTTTGATAAAAATAATTTATTCAAAGCAACTTTAAATTTGAAAAACACAATAGTTCCAAAATATTAAAGAAAGCAAAATTGAAAAGCAACATTCAAGCTAAGGAAAGTTTGTTGAGTTTAAGCTTCTTTTCCCTTCACATCTTCCATATTTCCATCTTGAAAGGATGATAAAACAAAATCTTCTTCCAATCCTTTTCCCACCATGAAGGTTGCCGGTGGAGGTACTCTTCCAAACTTAGGCAATGAGTTGTTCCTGGTATTGGGCTTATTCGGCTCAGGTACCTTGCCATTATCAATTAAATTCTGGATCTCATGCCTCAACTTCATACAATTGTCCGTTTCGTGTCCAGGCCTTTGATGGAATTGGCAAAACGCATTAATATCAAAGTTAGGTGGAAGAGGATTAGGCAAAGGACGAGGAGTCAAGGGTTGTAACAATCCTTTCTTTTGCAGCTTGCTAAAAACCCAAGATAGAGGCTTCCCCAGATCTTAAAATTGTCTTTTATTTCCTTGATCGGTTACATTAATATCAACTTCTTTTTGTGTGCTTTGATTACTAGGTTGGTAATTCCCTTTCTCATTCCTCTTTATTGAAAAGTGATTCTTCTCTCTTTCCCACTCTTCAATTTGCAGACCAGCTTGGAGAAGATCTTTGAAATCCCTTATAAGAGTGTGAGACATCCTTTCATGGAGATTGGGCAGGACGCCTCTCACGATCATCCTTATTTGATCAGATTCATTGGGCCTTTTCTTGAGCAATGCAGCCTTGTTCCTCCATCTTTTCACATAGTCAACAAAATTCTCATTTGGCCTTTGTCTTATGGACTCCACTTCCATTAAGGTAACCTCCAACTCGATATTATACCTATATTGCTAGATAAAGGCCTTGTACAGCAAATCCCAATTCTTTTGTGTTCCATCATCTAAGGTATTGAACCAATTTTGGACAACAGGGTCCAATGAGAGCATAAAGTACCTTAGGGTTTGAGCCTTAGTAGCTCGGGCAGATTGCATGGCGGTGATGTATTGCTTCATATGAAGATGAGGATTTCCGGTGCCATTGTACTTAGCAAAGGAAGGCATCTTGAATTTATAAGGGACCTCTTCATCTTGTTCAAATAGTTTGTCGATCTCAGACATCTCTTCGATTTTCAGCTTCTTCTCAAATTTCTTTTCTAAATCAGCAATCATCTTTTCAACATCGGATGTCTCGGTCTTTTCAATAGTTGCCTTCTCAACAGCATTTGGTTCTTTCTTCTTTTCTTGAACCTCTTGGTAGTATTGAGCCCAATCATCATCATCATCAATGATCACCTTTTCATCATCAAAAACCACTTTACCAACTTTGGTCTTCCCTTTGTCCTTTGGTTTTTTAGTGGTAGCAGATGCCTCGGCATGGTTTTCTAAGAATGCAGTCAATTGGTTCTTCATGGTCTCGGCTAGGGCCTCTTTGATTTCTTCCATCTTGGCATTGAGGGCCTCATCCACCATCCTTTGAATTTGCTCCATTGTTTTTGGTGAGCAAGTGATTGAGTCATTGCTAGATACTTCATCTTCGGCGTAGGTCAGATTATTGTAAGCTTTAGAACTATCATAATCCAGGGCTGTGAGCCAGAGAGGATCAATGATATGAAATGCAAATGTATGCATGTATGCATAAACAATCAACTAATAAGGATAAATAAGATGTTCCTTCCAACCTTATAACATCCACACACGAATGGCGAGTCTCTTTTCCTAGGTATATGGTTAACAAAATACCAACATGGGGTATCTTATTTTCGAATAATTCCCTCGGACGTTTCAACCAATAGTTATATTTTCAAAAAAGGAAATCAATCCATGATAATTCCCATTAATTAGGTTTTAATTTATTCAACCTACTAAAGTAGCTTTTATGCTATGTTGGATTAAAACGAAATTAAGAGGTTTATTATAAATAGATTTCTCACTTGAAAAAGGTAACTAATGGTTCATGCCAAAAACAAAGCCCATGGTTAATTTATTCTTAGTATAAACTAGGCCCACAATTGATTTTTGGTATTTCATAATTGACCTAAATATTTTTGCAAGCTCTTTGTAAGAAAAGGTTGGGTGAAAATCATTTTGTTTCTAAGTCCATTGTAAAAGATTTTAGAAAATTGGATTTTGGGCTTAGTATTTGGGCCATGGGCCAAAGAATTTTTGATTTATTTTTAGAAAAGTCTTATGTCCAAAGACCATCATGAAAAATTTGGAAAAATAGCTTTGGTCTTTTGGATTTTAAAGAAAAATTTATTTTGAGCTTACAATATACTTAGGTCATATTAGAAAAAGAACAAATCAAATAAGCCATGATTTAGACTAAGATAAACTAACCATAGTCAAACAACATGCATTTGGGGTAAAACCTAAGGAAAGTAACTAGGCCAATTACATGAGCTTTAGTCTTTGGGATAAAAGGCTTAGGTTCCCATAGCAGGTATATACCAAATGGTATGAGGCTATGAGTGGTTATGCCATGCTTGATCTCCATACATTTAGTGAAAGTATGGTATCCCTTACATAACATAACACGGGTAACACGAGCGTCCTAACTCACGCACACAATGCAATCTAAGATGATGCAATGGATAATATCATTATAAGAAAGAATAGAATAATATAAAGACTAACGGAATCAACTTCTCTTATCCCCAGTGGAGTCGCCATTGTGAGCGAGAATGTTTGCCCCCCACTCCCGGTGGAATGGTTCTTGCTACTTCGGCACTGTTTAGGCTCGGGGCCTTAGAGAACACAGACCTAAGTCCGGAGAAAATGGAGTCGCTACTCTGACGGGTCGGGAAAAAAGAAAGGGGTGGATGAATCGATTCCTAAGGAATCCCCAACCCCCTAATGGGTTCGGAAAGTTGGGTACGTGTGGGGAAGGTGAGAAATGGCCCAGCACCCCCACAATGCCCGGTTCATTGGAACCGGCCTCCTTTACAGGTCTTAATATTATAAAATTCTTAAATATAACAACATTATCCATATTACACACAATAATAAGAAAGCATCATTATATTAAAATCAAAGGAATGTCTAAACAAAGCAAAACAAATAAGTGGACACCCATCTGAAGATGGAAACAGGTCCTTACATCACATGCCTAGATAGGACACCCACCAAAAGGTAGAAACATGCCCTTTACATTAGTTCTAAAATAGAAAAGCAAATTAAATTACATGATATTTAACTAATGAGGTACCCACCAAGTGGAAACATACCTCTTACAACATTTGAAAGTCTAAATAAATTGATAAAAGTAAATAACCATTCATAATAAACAAATCATTCATCAAAGGTATTTAAATATCAATAAAAAGTAAACATCCAGCCATGATAAATAAAATAATCCAGGTATTGAACTTAAATAAATTAAGGCATATAAAATAAATCAAAGCATAATCAAATATAGAATTGAATAAAGCAAATAAAAAGTCCAAATTATAGCTACTATTTCCATTTAGGGTTCTTTATCTCATGTGTTAAGGTTTTGGGAATTTCATGAGTATAAGCTACTGTGACTTTTTTATGAAATTAAAATAGATTGAAGTTTTATGTTTTAAAAGTTTGGTAAGACACTTTGATTAAACAAATTAAGGTTTGAATGATGAAATCATGAAACTAGGGTTTTAGACACTTTAAAATACTTTGATTAATGATTTTCAGTTATTGGGTTTCTAAGCTACTGTGTAAATTTAACCTATTTATGTTTTATGGTTTTTAATGTTTTAAAAGGGATTAGGATTCATAAAAATTAGGGTTTAAGGTTTTAAAAGGGTTAGGGTTCATTATTTTAGGTTTTGGAGTTGAATTAGGATTTTTAGAATTTAGGGTCACGGTGAAGATTTTGAAGAATTTGGAAATCAATTTGATAATTTCATGAAGTTTTATGAATTTAAACAAACAAATTAAAGTTTTTATAAGTAGAAAAGATGTTTTTTAAGGCTTTTTGAATGAAATAGAACCTACTTTAAAATTTTAAAAGAAACATAATTTAAATCTTAGTTTTGTTGAAAAATATGTTCAATTAGAGTTTTAAGATTTTTAAGAAGTAAAAATAACAATTTTAAGCCTTTTGGAAGATAAACCAACGAAATAAGGTGTTTTGGCTTTAGAAAAACTAAATTAAAGTTCTAAGATTTTAACTTTTGAAAAACACAAAATCCTAGTTTTAGCTACTGTGAAAAAAAAAAGAAATTAGAATTTCATACCTTATTTTGTAAGTTGCATCAAAATTGCTTCTTGGATGAACAAGCTCAAAAGACCAGCCTTTTTTCCTTTTTTAATCCCTTAAATCGTGTTTCTGCTACTTTAAAATCAATTGCATTCAAGCTTTTCCTTTATGAATTTGGATTTTCTTTTTCTCTTGTCCCACTCGGCCTCTCCTTTTTTAATTGCCTTTGGTCCTTATTTATAGTGGTTTGATGTAGTTTATTCTTAATTAGTTAAGGTAAGTAATATTAATAAAAAAAAAAGAAACCAAAATCTAATTGAATTAGGTTTCGAAAATTTTGCGTCGGAAAAAATTACGCTGCCGAAAAAATTGCGCTGGCAAAAAAAATCTGCAGCAGTTGGCTACGGTAGCATGCGCAGAACGGGCCCGTAGCCATTTCGCAGGCAGAAAATTTCTACGTGCGAAGCTATTTCGCAGGTAGAAAAATTTTGAGTGCGAAATAGCCCAGCTGGGCTTGTAACACCCCCATACCTTATATAAGTATTATACATATACCTAGTATATATACAATACGTATACGGAGTATAAGGATGTCACTTTTAGTTTTAATTTAAAAACCCTTATCCAAGTTTAAACAATACTACCTTTAGATTTTAATAACATTTAATAAATCATTAAACATATGAATATATTATTGTGAATAATATAACATAATTAAATTAAACATGTATGCATCACCTTCTAGTTGGTCTCAGAACACTCTTACCCTTCTCGTGGCATAAAAGCTTGATTCCCCGATCAACCGCATAGTCACCTGCGCGATCACACAACCGCGCTAAGCCCGAGAGCTTAGTAAGACAAATAATTCATATAACTTACAATAAAGAAAATCATAATTTTAATGTTAACTTGAAATGTCATTATTTTCTTATCATGTTTTCCCATTTTGATTATGCTTTTCATACATACTTCTACTAATGTTTTACTTATATACATATCCATACATTTTATTTCAACAACTCACAATTCAATGACTTATCAAAATCTTCATGAAACAATAGTCACCATTTCCACATTCATATACATTTTACACATCATATACAATTTACACATCATAAACTCATCATTCAACAATTCACTTATGTATTGCATACATCTCATTTCATGATTATCCTCATACTTTTCATACCATTATAAGTCATGTCATAGTTATCACTAAATACCACATAACATGATGTTGCATTCCATAGTTCACATTAAAACAAAGATAGACATTTATCTCATTATTCATTTGTTTCATTACTCAAGCAACACACTTCAACAAGCACAAGCATGGGCCCAAAACACTAATATGCCATTCCACTTTCAGAGTTAATGTTTTGGTTTAATTTTCACATTTATCATTATCCCAACTAGGCTTCAAGGATTAAGGTTCAACCAAGCTTCAAGGGGAACAAAGCATGCTAAGTATCAACCCAACTTGGCTTCAAGAACCAATCCAACCTAGCTTCAAGGGTTGTAACATCTCAATTAGGCTTCAAGGACTAGACCCAACCAAGCTTCAAGGGGAGTAAAACATGTTAAACTTCAACCCAACTTGGCTTCAAGGATCAAGCCCAACCTAACTTCAAGAGATTGTTACTATAGGCATGCCACCAACAACAAAACTCTGAAAATGAATAACATATTAGACACACAATTCATTTATTATTTCATTATCAATTTCATTTCCAATGGAATCATCATAGCCAATCACAATGGCTTCATATTTCATTTGAATCATCATAGCCAATCACAATGGCTTCATCATATCTCAATTCATATCATAGCATTTTATCTTTCACATACACAATCATTTATCCCATATACTACACATTTCATATATCATCATTATAAATCACAAATACATCACATCTTATTTAGTCTCAATTCACATTAGAATACTTCATAATCAAACACATTAAACATTCATCAAGAATGATCATCATTGATATATACATATATAATTTACCTTATTCTTAGATTTGGAATCCTCAACATACATTTATTTCACATACATTTGAAGTATAGATATAATAATACCTTTAGAGGATTCAACAAGACAAGAATAATCATTAACTAACAATTTTGAGGGACACGGCCAACACCTTTTGAGGGACACGGCCAAGCTTGTGACCGTGTCTCTCAACCATAATTGGCAGTAGCGAACACGGGCATGCGACACGGCCGTGTCACTCAACACAAATTTAGATAGTAGCAAACACGGGCAATGGACACGGCCAAGCCAGTGGCCGTGTCTCTCCACACAAAAATCCAATAGCAGACACGGGCAAGGGACACGGCCGTGTCTCTCCACAAAAATCAGACAGTAAGAAACACGGGCAGAGGACACGGCTGAGACTGTGACCGTGTCTCTCCCAAAACCAATCCAACACATATAATTTTCCTTGACTTGGCCGTGTCTCTCCTTGCTTTTGGTCGTGTCACTCACAAAATTCAACCCAAACCTAACCAAACCTCTTCTTTTCTCATTAATTCACAACACAATACCAATACACACCAACCATGCACTAAATTCATTAACACAAGTACTAATAAATGTGTTTTAAGTTTGAATATCATATCAAAACATTAATTAAGGTAGTTTGTTCTTACCTTAAGAATCACTCACAAATCTACACACTTTACCTTCCAAGAACTCTTCACCACTTAGCAATCCACTATCTTCACAACCTAATTCAAATCAAATAATAAGATACATGAATTTCAATACAAATATTTTATGTTTTCAACTCCTTTAAACACAATCATATATCAATTACTCAAATCCCCACTCCTATATTAAATCCTTATTAAACAATTTCAATAATCCTTCATCATCTTCACCAATAACCATTTGAGTCTATACACATCTTTCAATCTTTCACTATCATCATCTTACCATATTAACTACCTCAAAACTCAACTCAATTAATGAAAATCAACTCAAAGAAATGAATACTTACTTGAATATGTTGCCAAATCTTCATCTCTATCTTCAATTCTCTTAAAATCCTTAAGAACTTTGATGTGAAAAGCAACAAAATCACATCTCTCTCTTTCTCTCTCTCTCTCTCTCTCTCTCTCTCGTCCAAGTAGCAAGAAGAAGACGAAGAAGAAGGAGCAGAAGAGGAAAGAAGTTTCTACTTCTTTCCTTCGTTCTTATCATATATAATAATAATAATAATAATAATAATAATAATAATAATAACAACAATAGCAATAATAATAATAATAATAATAATAATAATAATAATAATAATAATAACACTTTAAATCTCCACCACATAATCTTTCTTTGACTTTCTTCTTCTCTTTTCTTTTTGTCCTTATTATTATTATTATTAATTCATTACACAAATATATATATATATATACCATTCACTTATCCTACACCATTTTATATCCCATGTATACGTCTTATATATATTATCTTTATATTTCCCCTATATACATATACATTAAATCCAAATTCAACAACAATAACTCCAAAACTCTTAGGGTCTATTCCGGGATATTACAGGGCTATTTTGCAGGCAAAATTTTTCTGCGTGCGAAATGCCCACGGGGCCGCGAGATGATTTTTTCGTCGCCGATTTTTCTGACTCTGATTTTTATTTTTATTTTTATTTTTTGACTTTTATTTGTTTATTTTTATTTTTTATTAATAAAAATTAGATACTAAAGCAAAAATTATTTAATAAAAATTATTTTGGACCAATTAGACAACAAAAATCATTTTAGACTAAATAAAACATATTAGACCGGATTGGGTAAAAAATTAAGGGTCTACAACAATAACATAAAATATACACATGCTGCTGACAGTGTTTCTGATTTTGATATCAACTCTACAAGAACAACCACAAGTCTAGACCTGACCTGGTCTAGATGAACTCTCCGGCTCAACGAATCTACCCTGTCACCTGCGCAATATAAACAATCGCGCTAAGCCAAAAGCCTAGCGATACAAACTTGATAGCAATAATACTCAAATGCAATGCCAATGCACAATGCATATGGATATTACATCATTTCATTTTCTCATACTTTTCAAATATTTCACAATCCACAATTCACATAAAAACAAACACAAGCATGGGCCCAAAGATAACTAATATGTTATTCAAATTCCAGAGTTACTATTTTGATCTATAATGACACCATGTGTCTAGCCCGAAGGCAAAATATCAATGTAATAGTCCAACTAGGTATGAGCTTACGACCCGGTCTTTTCACCCAGCTCAGTTTCAAGGACTTATTTCTGAGGCTTACGACCCAGTCTTTTCATCTTAAAAATATTTTCACAGTGACACCCAGCGTCTAGCTTAAAGGCCAATCATAGGCATGCCATCAAACACAGAACTCTGAAAATTGAATAACATACTAGGCACACAATTTATTCACATTTCTTATTATCAATCTCTTTCTCATTGTCACATAATCAAGCTAGGCATATTGCCTTATTTTCTCATCTTTTTCTCACTTTTCTCACTTTTCTCATTTATATCGATATCAATTCATTTCATTATGTTTTCACATATCTCATTACATTATACCACATTTTTGCATTTACAACACATTACACAATTACTTTGGGTACTTCCACATAATTCACATCTTAATCACATTTAATGTAATCTAGCCAGTACCAGTGGCTTTTTAACAATGCACTTAATGCATACACAACAAATGGCATTACCTAAACACTTTGAGTCATTTTCACATTTTACACAATTTAGCCAATGGCTTTTCACAATGCATTTAACACATATATGACATTACAAATGTCATAGCACATTATTCATACATAACCAATGTATCAAGTAGCTTAACACATTTTCCAACCAAAATGTGTTAAGCCCAAATGTCATGCAAATATAACCAATGTATTCAAAGTTTGTACTTACCTCAAATAGCAACCAAAACAAGCTTAAAACAACCTCCAATCCTATCCTTCCAACTTTCCCCTCACCACTTGGATAAAGCAAATCAACCTTCCTCAATGCCTAAACCAAATGTGATAACAAATAATCATTTAGTATCACATTTAATGGCATTTTCAATATTAAACCATAATTAAACCCCATCCAAGCAAAAATCTCAAAAGTTAAGGCTAACCTCACTTTAACTTTGGATTCTTATACGAGGTCATTCATTTTAATATATTAAGTTTATTTATATTATTAGAAACATATTTTAATATATTTAAACCATTTACATTACAAAAACACACTCTTATACACAAAATTCTAAAATGGCATAACCTTCCCCCCATTGAATGTTTTCTATTCCAACACAATCCATTAATCATTTTAATCTTATATTCATCACTTATATCACCAAACAACAAGATTAAACCAATAAAATTATACAATTCAACAACTTTGGAAAAATCATTTTTCAAAACCCTAAATCACACTTCCATTCTCAAATTCCAACCAAACACAACCAAATCCAATATTTGACTTTAAAATACTTGTTTAAGCACCAAAACAACTCATTTAGAATCAATTTGCATAATTAAAAATCATGATTTCTCAAACCCTAAAAGTCCATAACCCCTAAATTCTCTCTCTTCACCATTCTTTATTCAAATTCAACCATTTCTTCAATCCAACCTTAAAATTATTAATAACTATCCAAAATAACTTCATACACACCAATTCCGACAATTATAACATACTTCTTAAAAATCCAACATCTCACATATTCAAAATTTTAATGGAAATCCAAAGAAAAAACTAAGGAACTTACTTTTTCAAGTGAAAATCACTAAAAATCCTCTTTGAACATTTGAAATCCTTCAATTCTTGGAGCTAAGAAGAAGAAAAATCCTTGAGCATTGTCTTATGGTGGTTCGGCCAAGAAGAAGAAGAAGAAGAAGACTATATATATATTTTTAATTTCTCTTTCCTTTCATCTTTTAATTATAATTATATATATATTATAATAATTTAATAATTAATTATTTATTAAAGAAATTAAAAAATTAAAAATCCATCATCCATTCAAAAATAATTTATTTTTGAATTATTTTATTAATTTTAAATTTTTAAAATTTATTTACAAAAATGCCATTGGACTTTGACTTTTTTTAGAAAGTATTGACTTTATATGTTACATATATTTTACATATATATCACATATATATTCCACTATTTCATTTAAAATCTCTTCATTTTTCATTTAAAACCATTAATTTAATTTATCAAAATTTCCAAAGTTAAATTTTTTTAAAAATTTGGGATATTATAATTCTCTCTCCCTAAAATAAATTTCGTCCTCGAAATTACTTGCTCTTAAGTCTGGAACAATTGGGGATACTGACTCTGCATCATCTGCTCACTCTCCCATGTCGCCTCCTTAGTGGCATGATTCCTCCAAAGGACTTTCATAAGTGGCACCTTCTTATTTCTCAATTCTTTAACCTCTCGTGCCAAAATCGCCACGGGTTCTTCCTCATAAGTCAAATCTGGACTCACCTTAATGGACTCCACTGACAAGATATGAGATGGGTCAGACCTGTATCTCCGAAGCATCGAGACATTGAAGACATTACGTATTCGATTCAACTCAGATGGAAAAGCCAGTCTATAGGCCATTGGTCCAACTCTTTCCAGTACCTCATAAGGTCCTATGAAACGAGGACTCAACTTCCCTTTGCGGCCAAATCTCAAAATTTTCTTTCAAGGAGACACCTTTAAAAACACTTTATCTCCCACACTGAACTCTATGTCTCTTCTTTTTAAATCTAAATATGATTTCTATCTGTTTGAAGCCGCTTTCAGCTGACCACAAATCAATTTCACTTTCTCTTCTGTTTCTTTAATCAAATAAGGACCGACCAATTTACCTTTTCCAACCTCATCCCAACACAAAGGTGTCCTGCATCTCCTGCCATACAAGGCCTCATAAGGTGCCATCCCAATACTGAACTGATAACTATTGTTATATGCAAACTTAATTAGTGGTAAGAATCTATCCCAGCTCCCAGTGAAATCAATGATATAACTCCTCAATATATCCTCTAAAATCTATACCACTCTCTCTGACTGTCCATCTGTCTAAGGATAAAAAGCAATACTAAAATGTAACTGAGAACCCAATGCATCCTGTAAACCCCTCCAAAATCTCGATGTAAAGTGAGGATCTCGGTCTGACACCAAAGAAACTAGGACTCCATGTAACCTCACTATCTCACTGATATACAGCTCAACCAACCTCTCAAGAGAATAATCTATTTGAATTGGAAGAAAATGAGCTATCTTCATCATCCGATCAACTATCATCCAGATTGCATCATGCTTCTTCTGGGTCAAAGGCAGTCCAGTCACAAAATCTATTTTCACTCGTTCCCATTTCCACTCTGCCACTGATAAGGGTTGGAGCAACCCTGAAGGAACTTGGTGCTCAGCCTTCACTCTCTTGCAAGTGAGGCATCTGGATACAAACTCTGCTATGTCCCTCTTCATACCTGACCACCAATAATGTTGCTTCAAGTCCTGATACATCTTGGTACTCCCAGGATGCATAGCATAAAGTGACTGATGTGCTTTCTCTAATATCATCCTTTTCAATTCTGCATCATCAGGAATACACAACCTACCTCTGTACCATAGACTGCCATCATCCCTCACATAAAAGTCTCGACTCTCCCCCTTCTGACAAACCAACACAATCTTCCAGATTCTCTCATCTGCCAACTGAGCCTCCCTAACATGATCCAACAAGATTGGCCTTAACTGCAACTAAGCCATCAAAGCACAATCATCATAAGACTCAAATCTAGCATGCAACACTCTCAACTCAACAAGCTACGAGAGAAAATAAGCAATCAAACCTGCCAAAGACTTCCGACTCCAGGCATAAATAGCAACATTTGCCTTACCAAGATGATAATCAATCAAACAATCGTAGTCTTTAATCAACTCTAACCATCGTCACTGTCGAAGATTCAGCTCTCTCTGAACACCCAGATACTTCAAACTCTTATGATTAGTATAAATGAAGCATTTTTCCCCATACAAGTAATGCCGCCAAATCTTCAATGCTAAAACTATAGCTGCTAATTCCAAATCATGCGTCGGGTAATTCAGCTCATGCAACTTCAACTATCGAGAGGCATAAGCAATGACTCTACCCTCCTGTATTAGAACACAACCTAAACCACTATGTGAAGCATCACTGTAAATCATATAAGGTTTACCTTCCACAGGCAAGGTAAGGATAAGAGACTGAGTCAACATCTCCCTCAACTGCTGAAAACTCACCTGACACCGATCTGTCCACACAAATCTAACTCCTTTTCGAAGTAATTTGGTGAGTGGAGTAGCTATCATAGAAAAATATTTCACAAACCGACGATAATAACCTATCAAACCCAGAAAACTTCTAACCTCTGCAATTCAAAAGAGCCTCAACTTTAATCAGATCAACTCTAATACCCTCTGCTGAAACCACATGACCAAGAAAAGCTACCTGATCGAGTAAGAACTCATACTTAGATAGCTTGGCATAGCACTACTTCTCTCTCAAAGTCTACAATACAATCCGTAAATGCCTATCATGATCCTCCTCATTATGTGAATACACCAAAATGTCATCAATGAAGATCACCACAAATGGATCTAAATATGGTCTGAACACCCTGTTCATCAAATCCATAAAATCTGATGGCGCATTCGTCAATCCAAAGGGCATCACCAAAAACTCATAATGCCCATACCTTGTGCGAAAAGTTATCTTGGGTACATCCAGATCTCTGACTCTCAACTGATGGCACCCTAATCTTAGATCAATCTTGGAGAATACTGTTGCTCCCTTTAACTGATCAAAGAGATCATCTATCCGAGGTAATCTTGATGGTCACCTTATTCAACTACCTATAATCAATACATAATCTCAAGGTGCCATCATTCTTCTTCACAAACAAAACAAGTGCTCCCCATGGAGACACACTAGGGTGAATGAACCCTTTATCTAACAACTGTTGCAACTGCATCTTCAACTCTCTCAACTCGACAGGTTCCATACGATAAGGAGTAATAGAGATAAGAGTGGTACTAGGCAATAAATCAATACCAAACTCCATCTCTCTCTCTCGGGAGGTACCCCTGGCAACTCATCAGGAAAAACATCTGGAAACTCGACAACTGTAGGTATACTGTCAAGTTAGGACCCCACTACTCTAGTATATACTACATGAGCAAGATATGCCTCACATCCCTTCCGAATCATCCTTCTAGCAGAAATAGCTGAAATAAACATGGATGAAAGATGTCTCTGCTCACTAGATACCACCACATAACTACTATCACGTGTTTTCAGGGTAACACGTTTCTTCTGACAATCTACCACAGCCCCATGTCTGGATAACCAATCCATGCCCAGAATCAGATCATACTCCTTGAAATGCATCTCAATCAGGTCACCGAGAAACTCCTCATCCTGAATAACAATTGAACTATCTCGGTGCACCCTGCTCACCATAGCACTATACCCTAAAGGATTTGTGACCAAAACATCAAATCCTAAGGACTCAGAATACAAATCACTCACAGGCAAGATGAATGCACTGATGTAAGAATGAGTTGACCCAGGGTCTAATAATGCAAGAATTGAAGTACTAAATAAAGTAAAAGTACCAGCAATAACAGCTGAAGCATCCGACTACCTCTGTATCACATAAAACCTTTGTGATGGCATTTCCTCATCTGATCTACCTTCGACTATAGAACCTCCTCTCTAACCAGTCCCAAATCGACCACCTCTACCAAAACCTCTGCCACCATGACCCCCTTTGACATTGGGTCGAGAAGCTGCAGTATTGGCCTGTCTATCCTCTGGTGGCTCTGGATAATCTCTGATAAAATGGTCTGGCGACCTACATCTAAAACACACTCCTGAGGCACCTCTCCTCCAGCAGACACCTCTGTGTGCTTTACCACAATGAACACAAGTAGGTGGAGTAGGCCTCTAAGCCACTGGGTCGGTGTACTTGCCACTAAAACTGCAGGTCTCTGTCTTTGCTATTGTACTGACCTGCCAGACTACCCCTGGATCCTATTGAACCTCTGAAAATATCCCCCTCGACCTCTCTTCACTGATGAAGACCCTGCCACACTCTGAGGTCTCCTAGATCTGGTCTCCTTAACCCTGGAAGCTGCTGCAAGATCCTATGCTCTCTTTACACTCTTGGCAGCTGCAACTAACTGAGAAAAGTCCTGATACCGAGAACCTGCTATGATACACATGATAAAGGGTCTCAATCCCCCCTCAAACCTCTTGCACCTGTCAATATCCTCAGAAATGATCCCATCAGCATAATGACTCAACCGGATAAACTTGATCTCATACTTTGTCACTGTCTTGGTATCCTATCTCAGACTTAGGAACTCCATCTTCTTTGCATCCTTATACTCCCTCGGAGTATACTTCTACTCAAATTCCCATAGGAAATTATCATAAATCAGAACTGGTGGATCGGCTAAAGCATGTGAAACCATCTTCCACCACTCATAGGCATCCCTCTACAATAGAGATCTAGCATAATCAAACTTCTCCTCTGGAATAGCCTGTAGCTAGATAAACACTCTCTGGACCCTGTCTAGCCACTGCTATGCTACAGCAGGGTCTGTAGTACCAATAAAATTCTCAGCTCTAAATTTTCTCAGCTTATCATACTTCCTCGTCGACAACTGTGACTGCGGCTATGGCGGCGGCAGCAGCTTTTGAACTGGAGCCTGTCTTAACAACTGTACTATATGTCGTACCTAGCCAAGTGGGATCTCATCATTTGCTGGTCTCAAGGCATAGAAATAGATGCCTCACTAGCAGACACAACTCTAGCTCCATCTCTACCCTCATCAGGAGCCACACTCTCTGCACTACCCTCTGCAGACTAATGCGTCCGAGTTGCCATAACTACCTATATCTGCAAACACAACAAAAATTTACTATATCAGAGATCAGAAACTGCCAGTGCCAATGCATGTATTACAATTAAAAACTATTTTCATATCCTCCATTTTCTCTCTCTATCAACCCACCTAGGTTGAGAACCTCAAACCTAGGCTCTGATACCAAAAATAATGTAACACCTTTATACCCTATACACATATAATACACACACCCAATATATGTAGAACACGCATATATGATACAAAAATGTCACGACCCGGTTTAATAATTTTTTTTTTACTTTTCAAATTTAAAATCTTAAATACTTTAAAATATATATTTAAATAAAAAATAAAATATTATTATAAATTATAGATTATAAAATAATCATTTTCATAAAAATCTCTGAAAAAAATTGTCAGAGTTTTATCTATAATTTGGATATTCTCAAAATTCATAAAACACTCCCAAATAATTTCAAATCACCATTTCACCCATACTCCTCAATTTCATCAAGTTTCTCAAACATATATATATATATTAATAATTTAGAACACATTTAAACCCCCATTTCAAATAACTTAACCCAAACATTCTATATAGTTTACAATACATAAAATCCAAAAACATGATATAATATGCATAATACCCAAAATATATAATAACATAAAATATATACATGCTGCTGATAGTGTTTCTGATTTTGATATCAACTCTACAAGCACAACCACAAGTCTAAACCCGACTTGGTCTAGAAGAACTCTCTGGCTCAGCCGAATCTACCCTATCACCCGCGTGATGTAAACAATCACGCTAAGTCAAAAGCCTAGCAATACAAACTTGATAACAATAATACTCAAATGCAATGCCAATGTACAATGCATATGGATATCACATCATTCCATTTTCTCATACTTTTCAAATATTTCACAATCCACAATTCACATAGAAATAAACACAAGAATGGGCCCAAAGATAACTAATATGTTATTCAAATTCCAGAGTTACTGTTTTGGTCTATAATGACACCATATGTCTAGCCCCGAAGGCAAAATATCAATCTAATAGTCCAACTAGGTCTGAGCTTACAACCTGATCTTTTCACCCAGCCCAGTTTTAAGGAAGTATTTATGAGGCTTACGACCTGGTCTTTTCACCTCAAAAATATTTTCACAGTGACATCCAACGTCTAGCCCAAAGGCCAATCATAGATATGCCACCAAACATAAAATTTTGAAAATTAAAAAACATAATAGGCACACAATTTATTCACATTTCTCATTATCAATCTCTTTCTCATTGCCACATAATCAAGCTAAGCACATTGCCTTATTTTCTCATCTTTTTCTCACTTTTCTCATTTTTTTTCATTTTTCTCATTTATATCGATATCAATTCATTTCATTATGTTTTCACATATCTCATTACATTATACCACATTTTTGCATTTACAACACACTACCCAATTACTTTGGGTACTTCCACATATTTCACATTTTAATCACATTTAATGTAATCTAGCAATACCAATGGCTTTTTAACAATGCACTTAATGCATACACAACAAATGGCATTACCCAAACACTTTGGGTCATTTTCACATTTTACACAATTTAGCCATTATCAATGGCTTTTCACAATGCATTTAATACATATATGACATTACAAATGTCATAGCACATTATTCATACATAACCAATGTATCAAGTAGCTTAACACATTTTCCAACCAAAATGTGTTAAGCCTAAATGTCATGAAACATAACCAATGTATTCAAAGTTTGTACTTACCTCAAATAGCAACCAAAACAAGCTTAAAACAACCTCCAATCCTATCCTTCCAACTTGCCCTTCACCACTTAGATAAGCAAATCAACCTTCCTCAATGCCTAAACCAAATGTGATAACAAATAATCATTTAGTATCACATTTAATGGCATTTTCAATATTAAACCATAATTAAACTCCATCCAAGCAAAAATCCCAAAAATTAAGGCAAACCTCACTTTAACTTTGGATTCTCATACTAGGCCATTCATTTTAATATATTAAGTTTATTTATATTATTAGAAACATATTTTAATACATTTAAACTATTTACATTACAAAAATACACTCTTATACACAAAATCCTAAAATGGCATAACCTTCCCCCATTGAATGTTTTCTATTCCAAAACAATCCATTAATCATTTTAATCTTATATTCATCATTTATATCACCAAATAACAAGATTAAGCCAATAAAATTATACAATTCAACAACTTTGGAAAAATCATTTTCCAAAACCCTAAATCACACTTCCATTCTCAAACTCCAACCAAGCACAACCAAATCCAATATTTAAATTTAAAACACTTGTTTAAGCACCAAAACAACTCATTTAGAACTAATTTACATAATTAAAAACCATGATTTCTTAAACCCCAAAAGTCCATAACCCTAAATTTTCTCTCTTCACCATTCTTTATCTAAATTCAACCATTTCTTCAATCCAACATTAAAATCACTAATAACTATCCAAAATAACTTCATACACACCAATTTCGACAATTATAACATACTACTTAAAAATCCAACATCTCACATATTCAAAAATTTCATGGAAATCCAAAGAAAAAACTA
Organism: Garcia nutans; assembly: GCA_947685225.1. NCBI lineage: Eukaryota > Viridiplantae > Streptophyta > Magnoliopsida > Malpighiales > Euphorbiaceae > Garcia > Garcia nutans. The sequence continues at coordinate 2,832,197 of CANTUV010000003.1, read as the reverse complement.
AGGAACTTACTTTTTCAAGTGGAAATCACTAAAAATCCTCTTTAAACCTTTGAAATCCTTCAATTCTTGGAGCTAAGAAGAAGAAAAATTCTTGAGCTTTCTCCTACGGTTTGGCCAAGAAGAAGAAGGAGGCTATTTTTTTAATTTCTCTTTCCTTTCATCTTTTAATTATAACCACATATATATATTTTATAATAATTTAATAATTAATTATTTAATCATTTATTAAAGAAATTTATAGGCTAAAAATACATCATCCATTCAAAAATAATTTATTTTGAATTATTTTATTAATTTTAAAATTTTAAAATTTATTTATAAAAATGCCATTGGACTTTGACTTTTTTTAAAAAAGTGTTGACTTTATATGTTATGTATATTTTATATATATATCACATATATATTCCACTTTTTTTATTTAAAATCTCTTCATTTTTTATTTAAAATTATTAATTTAATTTATCCTATTAAATTATAATTTATTTTATCAAATTTTCAAAAATTAAAAAATTTCAAAAATTTGGGATATTACATGATTAATCTTCAAAACTAACTTGAAACCCTTGGATTTCTAATGAATTTTGGTGCATTACAAGAAGAAAATCTCCCCCCTTTCTTTCATGAAAAAATTGGCCCTTAATGGAAAAAGAAGATGAAGAAGAGTTTTAATTTTTTAATGAATTTCCTTCTTCAACCTTTCTTTATATATACTTTAATAATTAAATTATTAATTAAATAATAAGATTTTTTTTATTTCCCATTGACAAATAATTTTAATCGTTCTTTGACTTTTTTTTTTTACTTTTAACCTAACTTTATCTTTATATATGTGTGTATACATTAGATATATGTTAGGTATATATTATGTATCTAGTGTTTATATTATATATATAATGTATATATCATGTATCCAATGTATATATTATATATAGTGTATATTTATGTATTCAGGATATGTATCATGTATATCTAATGTATATACTAAGTATATGTTAGGTATATGTTGTGCATAGTCTTCTTCCAACACATTAATTAAACATCTATATTAATTATTTAAATGCATATCAACATTATGAATATTACAGTTCAAATAAGATTAGGATATCTTATTTAATAATGTTAATAATTAGTTATTATCTAATAATATAAATTAAATTTTTAAATAATTAATAGGATATTTTATCAAATTTTTATCTAATAATTAGTTTTTATCTAATAATGTAAATTAATTTTTAAAATATTAAATTTATCATTATTTGGAGATTTCAAATAGAATTATGATATTTGTTAAGACCTAAACCCAAGGGCACGAAACTGAGACTCGGGAATGGGAAAACATGTGACTTTCAAAAACCATTGTCAGCCTGAATATTGAAAACAAGAGAAAATTTGCAATATGACAGTCATCATTGTCACAAAACTAGGGCCATGGGCTAACTAAATTTGTATATCACTGCCACAACCGGCCAAATATCTCAAAAATCATCTTAATCAGAAGTAGGTATAGTAACAGATAAACAATGCAGTGTTTTTAAAATTTAAACAAGCATGAAACAACTATACAATAAAATAAATAATTAAATAATTCTTGTCGAGGAATAAAATAAAGTGTTCATGCAAATGTCAAGCAAGCAAACAAATCATATAATTATATAAGGATATGAGTCAGTCAATAGGGACACGCTAAACTCAAAATGGGGAACCGATCCCCCCTAACTGTCTCTCTTCATCCGATATGATTTCTTAGAATCCAACACATAGGGTTCGCCATCATGGCTTTAGCCAAATAACGCTACTTGTGAGAGAGACCCTGTTGTTATGCTAATCCTAATCTCATCATCATATAATATCATTATATCAAAATCCACATCTTAGATCATGTGTAGTCCCATATTATCCTGATCCTATCCGACAAATACAAATAATATGCGACAAACACATTCAACTCAGGCACCTCATATTATCTTAACCCTATCCGACAAATACAAATAATATGCGTCAAACATATTCAACTCATTCACCAATATATATTATGTTTTTATAATTTAATGTTGATAATAATAATTGTATGTATACCACACAAGAAATAAGATGCATTTATGCAAATGTAGCTATTAATGTAAATTAGGAGAGTGAGGTCTTATATTAATTTATATAACTAACAGTTAAACGAAACCTCGAAGCATCTAATTGAAAATGGAAGAACACCTATAAATTATTTTCAAACAACAAACAACAAATATTAGAATATGGACGAATGGATGACTATAAATATTTTGCCAAAATTTTGGTAGAGTCTAGCTTATAACTAGAATATTTTCCCCTGAAACAAAATACGAAAATAAGACTTCTAAATAGATTACAACAGTCAACATAAACTCAATTACCCTATATAGGCCTCCATCAATATTCTCAACAATAACTCAACATAATTTGCAAGCCCAATATTTGCTAAGAATTTAAAATATCACAATATACAATTAAAATACATTAATTTAATCGATTTGTTCTAATAGTTTAATAATAATGATGATAATATTAATATCACTAATAAATTTATTCAACTCAACTTTCAATATCATTTATTTAATCTCCTCATGAAATATTCACTTAAGATTTTAAGATATATGCTAAATTAATTTTGAACAACTCTAAGAGAATAATTCTATAATTATCATTCAATTATAACTAATTAATATATAATTTTATTTACCTTAGTGTCCAAAATAATTACTTAATATTTTAAACGTATCCTAGTTTAATCTACATAACCTCAAGAAGGAAATTCTTTTGAATACCTCTTAATTAAAACTAAATACGAAATAATTTATTTACTTTAGCTTTGAGAAATGATAAATTATTATAATAATAATGATAGTAAAAATATTTTTAATAACATTTAATTAAATATGAATTTCACTTAATTAATTTTAGTTATAAGAATTATTTAAATTTTAAAACACATTATAAATTGATTTGAATAATTTTAACAATTTAATTTTCACAAAACATCCATCGATAAAACTATAGATCATGCATTTCAATAATAGTATTAATCACAATAATAATACCTTGATAAACAATGCTGCTAATAATTACGTTATTAGGAATAATTATTAAAATTTGTATTAATAAGAATAATTCTACCTATGGAATTCCATATTTTATTAACTCAACAATACTAGTTTTGATCAAGAAATTAATCTTATAAATTTTAAATATAGTAAAATAACCTTTTAACCCAATCAATTAGTAAAAAAAATTATAACTTTATTCATTAAATAATTATTAATAAATTCTAATCAAATACTTAAAATTATTAATCGTTAACCTAATAATTTAATTAATTTTTTTTATTATTATCTTTTAATTGATCTTTGGAAAACTCTATACGGTCACAAAATTCCAGTAAAAAAATAAAAACTAATCCAAAAATTACAAATGAGATATCAAATTGAAGCTTGGGAGGAAAAGGACTCAAAGGTATATAACTTGTAGGAAGAAGAGGCAGGAATCGACCATAATTTTATTAAAAATCCTTGGATAACATTAACTTTGTCCGATGCGTGAGAGGCCATCCGGTGGCCGTTGGCTATGATCTTTCACTCCTTAGACTCATCAGTGGACGGAGCTTCTTCCTAGCTAGCAAGTGTCAACTAGCGATGGTCAGATAGTGGTAGATCGGAGAGTCTCCGATCTGCCCCTTTCTCCCTTTCTCTCTCTCCCTCATAAATGAATGGTTTTTGATTGGTTGGTATTTATTATAAATCCTTAAATATTATTTCAAAGGGGATTAGCCTAATAGTAAAACAATTCATCACTCCACCTTTCTGTTCTAGGTTCGAACCTTGCCCTTGTTAAAATAATTTATTTATTTTTGTTATTTATTTCATTCTTTCATTCATTCTTGTATTATTATTATTCAATTGTTTATGCATTTTTTTTATTTCATCATCATCATTTTTTCTATATTAATGAATAGATAGTATTAATGATTATATAAAATATTTTTTTATTATATTTTTTTATTTTTATATATTTATTTACATAATATTATAAAATATTTTAAAAATTAGGTTATTACAATATCCATATTGATAATAATTAGTTATTATATATCATGTAAAAAAACAAATTAATTGTTGATAATAATATAAATTATTTATGATTATCAATTTGTCATATTTTTACTTAAAATTATTTTAAGATTTTAAAATTATTATATATAAATTAATTAAAAACACATATAGCATCACACATGTACTATTTTAATTTTTTACCTAATTAAAGTGTATTTGATCATGGTTCCAACAAAGTTGGAATTAAACCAATCAGAGTCTAAACAGGCCAGAAGGAGCCTAAAAGGCCAAAAGAAGTCAACGTGAACCCTTAATTTTGGATGGGAAAAAAAATCTTCATTTTTGACTCTAAATGAAAGCCTAAGTGATAAAGAATTCAATTCAACTTGAATTGCCCAAAATAGAGGTCAAGGCAGAAAAATGGACCTGCACTAGGCACAGACGACGTGCCCAGCATAGCCATCCATGCATCATGCTACGTTTATAGCATATTTTAGTCCTTAGGTCTGATTTTTTTTGAATATTTTCTCATAAATAGATGTCCTTTTTTTCTCCAAAAGGACATCTAAAAATCCTAGAAAAATTATGCTAAAATTATTTCTTATTTTTTCCTCTAAAGAAATTAATTTTGAAAATTAATTTTTCTTAATTAATTATTGCCCAATAAATTTTTCTCTTAATATTTAAACTCAAGTCAAGGCTCAAGCCTTCTATCAAGCTCAAGTCAAGGCCTAAGCCTTCAAATCAAGCAAGAGAAAATCTTCAAAAGGTAACTCTTAAACTCAATCTTTTTCAAGTTTAGTAACATAACTGAACTAATTAATCTACCATTACCCTTTGCAATCAAAAGAGCGAACTACTAAAAGGCTCTAATTCCTATTAAAAAAGGATGAGTACACATATTTGGAATTTTATTCCAAGCAGCGACCCATTAAAAGCTACATAGTTTGTCGCTCTTTATGTTTTAATTTATTTGTTTATATTACTTTGATTTAATTTGATTTGTTTCATTATTTTTATATTATTTGCTTAAATTAGTTTTTTTTGAGGATTTGTGCTCAGTTATAGCCATAAGGGTTAAGCTAATGCTCCTCTGTGTATACAGTCTTGGAGTTATAATTATTAATTTTAGTTGGAGATTTGTTCTTAACCTAATACCTTATAAAGGCTATAGTCAAATCCCCTTATGTATGTTAATTTGGGGTTGTATCCTTATTTTATTTTTGCACATGGATGGATGTCATAAACATATTTGCTCATGCATATTTATTGTCATTCATATTTATTGTTACACATAAAAAAATCAATTTTCTTTAAAAGGTTAAGAACTAATTAAAGGGGAATATTTTGTTTCTTAAAAAATCAACTTGAAAACTTACCCAAAACCTATCGTGATTGGTTTTGGACTAGCGTGTTTTAGGTGTAAAATTAACTATTTTTCATAGAGTCAATAAAAGGATTTTTTCATTAAATTTTTTCAAACTGAAATAATTTGAGGTGACGACTCTCCAATAAAATTTTCAAAACAAAGCCATCCTCTCTTTTTAAAATAAAAGGAGAGTAATTCTTTTTTAAAATGAAAATATCAATTTTAAACCCGTGCTTACCAAAATGAGCAGAGGTTGTATGCAGTGGTGTTATGTGAGATTAGATCCAAATGAGTATTTTGGCTCCATTCTAGTGGGCTAGATTAATAGAATTTTAATGGGCTTTTTTAAAGGAAGATTAGATTTTCCTTTAACTAATCATTTTTCCTAAGGGTTTATGAACCTTAGTTTTAGGAAACTATGGATAGTGAGTAGCATTTTTCAGGCAACCTTCATCAGGTATGTTGGAGGATAGAAAAAGCATCCAACCCGAGATGAATCCTTGATCCTTTTAAGGTGTAATGGACATACAATATTGTTGGATCCATGCCGGATTCTTTATGTAACATGTGGTTAGGTATATAGCTATTCTAGTGTGATGGGACCCTTTACACCAAACTACTCCTTTCATTCATATAATGGCCATAGATCCTGCCCTTAAGTTGTATGAATCATAATAACTTTATGCCACATTCATGAAACCTTTTTCATTTGTGCATATATGCATGCACACCTTAAAAACCTTAAAAGACTTTTAAACTTTAAGGCACCCTTCCCCTAAACATAAAACTAAGCCATATTAGCTTAACCATCAAAAATATCAAAATCAAGCCATATTGGCTTGACCATCACAACTCAACTAAGTTGCACCCTCAAACATCAAACTAAGCCATATTGGCTTAAACCTTAAGCATCAAAACGAAGCCAATGGCTTGGCCATCCTAACACAGCCAAGCATATTGGCTTAACCATCAAACACCAAAGCTAACCATCAAACATTATAGATAAGCCACATTGTCTTAACCTACAAAACTAAGCATCATAGATTAATTATAACATTAAGACACATTGGTTTAACCATAAAATCCTAGCCATATTGTCTTAATCACTAAAGCATAAGCACAAATCTAAACAACATTGGCTTAACTCCTAAATATCAACCTAAGCCACATGGCTTAACCTTTAGACATGAACCTAAGCCATAATGGCTTAACTTTAAGACATGAAACCAAGCCGCAAATGGCTTAACAGTTAGTCATGAACCTAGCCACAATTTCTTGACCTTTAGATGTAAACCTAATTAGCAATAGGCTTCTAAACTTATGAATCCTATATAAAATGGTGAGAAATCTCATCAACCTTAGCCACAATGGCTAAAACCTTAGGAACCATAGCTATAATGGGCTGTAATCTTTTTGAACATCTAGCCACAATGGCATGAACCATTAGGGCCCATGCCCAGCCTCACTCAATCACATGGCTTGAACCATTAGGGACCATATCTAATCTCATCAAGTCTCAATAAATTAAACTATTAGGGACCATACCCAGCCTCACTCAGTCACAGTGGTTTGAACTATTAGGGACCATACCTAACCTCACTAAGCCGTAATAGCTCGAACCATTAGGGACATACCTAGCCTTACCCAACCATATGGCTCACATTTTGGGAACAACCCCATCTATTATAGCCACAATGGCATGCCATAACTTAGCTACATGGCTCACCTTTTAGGAACACACCCATCTAACTTAGCCATAGTAGCTCATCAGATAACCTAGCCACATGGCTCATCTTTTGGAACCCATCCACCAAGCCAAGTCAATTGGCTCAACCCTTTGAGACCATATCCAACGAAGCCACACGGCTCAACCCTTCAGGATCATATCCAACCTAGCCACGTGGCTTAACCATTGGACACCATATCCAACCTAGCCATATGGCTTAACCATTCGGGATCAAAACTACCTATCAAAAGCCACAAGAGGGCTAACCCTACCTATATGGACCCTAGCCACAAGAGCTAGACCCTTTGGACCATATGAACATTACTTATGCAAACTATCTTAAGCCATGGATCGTAGCCTATGCACCTAACTGCTTGACCATATGCCATCTTAAGCCATGGACCATAACCCATATGCTTAATCATTTGACCACATGAACCATCTAAAGCCATGGACCATAACCCAAGCACTTAACCACTATCCTAAGCCATGGCCCAAACCCATGAACTTAATCACTTGACTACATGAACCATATTCATGTGAACCATCTTAAGCCATATGAACCATACTAATGCGAACCATTTTAAGTTATGGACCATAGCTCATATATCTAGCAGCTTGACAACACGGACCAAGCCCCGTATATATAGCCATTCAACCATGGACCAAAATTCATGCCCCTAACCGCTTAGCCATAAATGCCAGACCTATAGCCATACCATGTGGACCAAGCCCCATGACCAAGTTACATGAACCAATATCATATTTGACCATGCACCCTTGACCATCCCCATTTACATAGAGCAAGCTTACAAGAAATGACCTGGACTACATATAAACCATTGACCATGAACCATTCATAACTATTATAATTAGGCCCATCTGTGTGAGCCTTTAAGCATAAACCTAACCTATTCCATATACAACCTTATCTTTCTTGCATGCATCAGTTGCCCCTATTGAGCAATCCAAATTATTCTTAAACCTTAAGCCCTTACAAATTTAGCTTTTTCATGTGAAGGTACCTATGGCACAACAAGGAGATAATATTGAGATACCTCCTTGCCTTAAAGCTTTCCTTAAGAAATAAGAAGACAACTTTTAGATGGCCTTTATTGACTAATAAGATCACTTTACCAACCATCTTAAGAAACAACAGAAGAAATTTTAGATGGCCTTTGTAGCCCATCAATCTCATTCCACCTGTCTTCTTAGAGATCAAAAGGAGAATTTTCAGGCTGCACTCATCATACGACATGTAACACCCTTATATCCTATATGCATATAATACATATATAGAATACAAGAGTGCCATGATAATTAACTATTGAAACCCTCATATTTAATATAAAAAATGATTATAATTTTAATAATTTAAATGATATAAATAAATAAATATATATTTAGCAATTAAATAAAAATAATTAAAATATAGTTTGTTTAATTTATACATAAAAATATTTAAAAAAATTTCACCAAGATTTTGTTCGCAATTTCAATAAATCCCAAAATGAAATTACTCAATATGCATTAAAAATTTTTCTTTAATTCATAACCAAACGATTAGCATAATTAGATTAGGTACCACTTCAACAAAATATAAATTTACAAATTTACAAAATCTAAAATATTTAAACATGTGTATAAAATGTTATAATACATATAACCATAATATATTAGAACAAAATATATTTACATGCTATGCAGTGAAACATCAGCTGGACAGGACTTATGGCAAATGACTCTAACTTTTAATATTAGTCCAATCTTACACTTGATTTGATCTATTAGGGCTTTTTTTGTGTACCCTGTCACCTGCATGATATAAACTAATCGAGCTAAGCTAGAAGGTTAGTAGTACATACTTTGATAACATAAAGTATTTAAAATAAAATTTTCTTCTTATAGCATGAAATACATTTAAATCCATTAATAATGCAATCATATTCAATATTTGTAATCTCACAAATTATATAAACATAACATATCAACACACATTTGGCCCAACATACCCCTACACAATATTCAGGTTCTAAAAAGATTGATTTGGCCTAGTGTGACCTAAAGGTCCGACACTGGAGGTCAATTGTTATGTTATACCAGTGTATGGCTATCACCTAAAGGCCATCTCCTCGACACAGAGTGTGTAACACTAGCGTATCTTACCCGAAGGCATAATAATATATGTGATATCAGTGTATCTCACCTAGAGGCTTATAAAATGTCATTATGTATTGTTGGCATGCCATTTCGATAGTACCAAACTTAAAATTCTAGAACAACTAATTATGCATGGCAACTAATCACACAATGTCACATAACATTTCATATTTTCATTTCATTTTATCCCTTTTTCCACATTTTCCTCATATTTATCACTTTCCATAATCATGCTCACAATGCACTTTCTAAGCTTCAAATTGGAAAAGCCCTAAACTTTGCCCTTTTATGTAAATTATGCTTATCCAATCCTTAAACAAACAAAGAACCAATCCTTTAATTAAAACCATTCTCATACTCAATTTATATAAAATAATTATTAATTAAACTAATTCTGACCAAAATCCAACAAAAACCCTAGTTTCACTACTTTCATATTTCAAACTTCACCAAAACAAGCTCACCTCCATCATTTAACCATTAAATCAATATATACTCATCATAATAACTTCATAATTATATGTTTTAACAATTAAAACCAATTCTATCTCTAACTCAAAAATCACATAATCTTAAAATAAAGAAAAAACAAGTTTAAAGTGAAAGATACTTAAAACCTTGCTGAATCTTCAAAACCAACTTAAAATCTTTGGATTTCTAGTGAAATTTGATGTATTAGAAGGAAAAGAACTCCCACCTTCATTCTTCAAAATTTCGGCCATTCATGGAAGAAGAAGAAGAAGAAGAAGATAGCTTTTTCTAATTTTTAATCTTCCATTCCCATCCATATATATAATGATAATTAATTAATTAAATATTATATATTTAATTTCTTTAATTGTCCTAACCATAAATAATTCTCCATCTTCCTTTGACTTTTCTTTGACTTTTTTTTGGAAACTTTTAACCCAAATAAATATTTATGTAAGTGTGTATATATTAGGTATATATTGTATATATATGTTTGTGTGTGTACATCGTGTATACCTAGTGTATATATTATGTATCCAGTGTATCTTTTATGTATACCTCTCTTCTAACACAATAGTTATCCCTCCATATTAATTATTCAAATGTATATTAAGAATGCAGACGTTACATAGCAAGCTTATCATACTAAACTCTTCAAGAATTTGAGAGAACATGTTAAAGCCACCACTGCCTTGAGCATTCAACAGGCCAATTTTAGGAACATTCTAATTAATTATTTAGAGGCTCAATACTGATCCACCAATAAGTTAGATCAAACTAACACCTCTAGAATTAAACAAGTAATGAGGCAACCACCCAAAAAACTTCCCAAGCAAGCATAAATTTAGGACACCTCTAGAATCAAGCATGCCTCCTTACCATTTACTTAAAAGCGACAAGGTCAATGAATATTATGGATACCATAAAGGGGACAAGCATAAAATTGATAAATGCAAGAACTTAAGGCATAAAATTTAGGACCTCATTGATGAGGGGGTAATCATTCCACCTAGGATAACAGATGCTTGTATCCTTTTCCAACCACCATTAATGCTAGATTGAATATTCCTTGATCAAATAGACTTCCCCATAGCTACCAAAATGTTAATTGCATTTCCTAACTGGACTTGGAAAATTTCCCTTTCCATGCCTACTAAACAGAGACCCTTTAGCAACTGGTAATATGAGAAGGCTGAGTCTTAGTTTATTCCAAAGTCATGTTAGATATCGAGCTAAAGCCAAGTTTAAGAACGTTTCAAATACTGAGTGTAAACAAGGATTTTTGCCCCTACTCTCAGTAAAATGGTTCTTGGGACTTTGACACTGTTAGGCTCTAGGCTTTAGAGAATATGGGCCTAAACTCAGAGAATAAGAGTCGCCACCCAGATGGGCAGGAAAGATAAAAGGGGTGGATGACTTGATTCCTAAGGAATCCCTAACCCTTACTGGATTTGAAAAGTTAGGTACGTATAGGGAAGGTGAGAAGTGGCCTGGCACTCCCATAATGCCCGGTTCATTGGAACCAGCCTCCTTTTTAGTTCTAAATATTATTAAATTCTTATTTTATTATGATACTATCATTTTACATGCAATTATTGAAATAAATGAACATCATATTATTAATCAAATAACTAGATGAAATGGACACCCATACATAATGGAAACACACCCTTACAAATTCCAAAGTCTATAAAACTAGGCAGCCATATAAAGTGGAAAAGTAACCTTACAAATGTCTCAAAAATCCTCTAAATAAATTAAGTTACACAAACTAAGTAAATAATGCACCCATAAGTAGAAACATGCCATTTACGTCCTTGAAGTTGAGAATAAATAAACAAACACAATTAATAAAACAAGTATTCAAAACATACAATTAAACACCATATAAATAATAGTAAATTAGGATTAAATTAATGCAGTTAAGGTTTCATCATCAAATTAGGGTTTTAATTGCCAAATTAAGGTTTAGTTACAAAATTAGGGTTTCATCATCAAATTAGGATTTTAATAACAAAATTAGAGTTTTAGAAGTTGCAATTAGCGTTTTAGTGATGAAATTAGGTTCCAATCCTAAAACTAGGTTTTTAATGGATGGGATTAGGGTTTGGAATGCACAATTAGGATTTTTGTGATAAATTAGGGTTTATCATGCAATTAGGGTCTTAGATTTACAAAACTAGAAAACATACAATTAGGGTTTTAGATTTACAAAACTAGGTCTTAAACATGCAGTTAGGTTTTTTGTATTATAGACAAACAAAAATCAAATCAACCAAAAATAATAGATAAGAATTACATTAAACGTGATTATTGAAATTTATTATCATCATTGTTGGCTCCACCAAATAACAATAGTGGACCCATTAGACTATTCTAGAGATGGGAGATGCTTTTGAGGTTAATAATCACTATGTCAATGTTGTGAGGTCTATCTTGTCTACTGCTATGGACAATGATGAGTGAAAGCACACTAATAGCTTCCACACCTTCATTATATGTGGTGAGAGAACTTGCAAGTAAGTTGGTCATTGATGGGGGAAGCACATGAATGTGGTCAATATCAAACTAAGCCTTGTTCGAACTAGCATGACCCTTGATAAAGATCAATATGAGTGTGAGTAGGGATTTTTGCCCCCACTCTTAGTGAAATGGTTCTTGTGACTTTTGTATTATTAGGCTTTGGGCCTTAGAGGATATGGGCCTAAACTTGGAGAGTATGAGTCATCACTCAGATGGGTTAGGGAGATAGATAGGGGGTGAATGACTAGATTCCTAAGGAATCCCTAACCTCTACTAGGTTTGAAAAGTTGGGTACATATGAGAAATGTGAGAAGTGGCCCAACACCCCCATAACGCCCAGTTCACTAGAACAAACCTCCTTTTTAGGTCAAAATATTATTAAATTCTTATTTTATTATGATACTATTCATATTACAAGCAATTATTGAAATAAACAAACATCATATTATTAATCAAGTAATCAAATAAAATGGGCACCCATACAAGATAAAAACATACCTTTATAACTGTCCAAAATCCATAAAAATGGGCACCCACATAAAGTGGAAACGTACCCTTATAAATATCCTAAAAATAAATTAAATTATACAAACTAAACAACTTAAGCAAATAAGGCACCTGTAGACCCTTAATTTTGGCCCTAAGCATCCGATCCTAATTAAAAAAGGCCATGATAAATTTGGTCTGATTTAAAAAGCTTGAATTAGATTTGATTTAACTTTAAAAGTCGAAACAAGTCCATCTAAGCTCGAAAAGCCATGCCACCTTGTTCCCATGGTGAATTGGATCTCCAATTCGCCATGAATACTGGTTCATGGCAATTGAGACTTCTAATTCACCATGGACCAATGTCCATGGCGAATTAGGCATTCCTAATTCACTATGGGTCTTTTAATTCAGTTTTAATTGTAGTTTCAGATAGATTAAGCTTAATAATTAGACTAGCTTTCAGATAAATAGATGATTAGGGTTTTAATAAGAGGGCCTTGGCCTATAAATTAATAAATTAAAAAGCACAGAAGAGAGTGAGAATTAAAAGGCAACCAACAATAAGAATTAACAAAAAAGAAAAGCAATCAAACACATAACAACCAAAAAGAGGCAGCAACGATTATCTCTAGAATTGTTTTGCTCACCCAAAATCAAGGTTGGATAAGGTAGTAGTATGAATAAAGCTTGACTCAATATATCAATATTGGTGGAGCCTACTACATAGGTTTTATTCCTCTAAACTCAATATTAATTAAACTTTTGTCAGTTGTTTTCCTTCTTTAAAACATTAAGTAATTTAAAGTAGTTGTTTTTAATCCAATAGCAAACGTTAAACAGATTGAAGTTATTGATTAATCCAGTAGCAAAACATCAAATAGATTAAAGTTGTTATTTTTAATTCCAATAGCAAGACATAAAACAGTTTATAGTCATTCAGCCCAGTAGTAAGATAAATTTTGGTTATGTTTTAGTACTGTAACACCCCCACATTCAATACACACACACTACAACACCACAATGTAGCATATGTGCACCGAACATAGGAGTGCTCCGACTTTTCATCAACATTCAAAACATTTTTATATAATACCATCATCTTTCTCAATATACATTATAGATAGTAAATACTCAATTTGTAATATAACATAATAGATATATAAATACATTTAAGTAGTACACAGCGGAAGTTATAAAATATTTACACATATGAAAACATTTGAGTACATATTTATCATTACATATATATTTACAATATAAACAAAATCTTTACAAAATATAAAAGAGTTATACATGATTGGCAAATCTCCTCTGATCTTTAAGTTCCCAAAATCAACTCTTCAATGTCTACTCTCACTCGGTCTAGAAGAGCTCTCGGGTTCAACTCTATCAGTTCTATCACCTGCGCGATTAAACACTATCGCGCTAAGCCAAGGGCTTAGTAAGATAAAACATGCAATGGATATGCTTTAATGCAATACAATGTCAATTCTAATTCATATCATATATGTAACAACATAGATGCAAAGCTAATAACATACCTTTACATTTCATATGCCTCATTCGTTATTCATTTAACCATTCATGAACAACAATAAACAAATCATGACTCACATTAAACAAAGACAAGCATTGGGCCCAAGACACACTAATATGCCATTCAATTTTCAGAGTTAATGCTTTGGTTTGTTATCACATTTATCAATATCATATACCCAACTAGGCTTCAAGGATTAGGTTCAACCAAGCTTCAAGGGGAGCAAAGCATGCTAAGCTTCAACCCAACTTGGCTTCAAGAACCAACCCAACCTAGCTTCAAGGGTTGTAACATCTCAATTAGGCTTTGTTGTCCCAAGATGGCAACCAAGAGGGGGGGGGGGTGAATTGGTTTCGTCAAGAAATAATGACAATTTAAAAAACTCAACAAACAAGAAATGCGGAATAGAGAGTTGGTTGAGTAATGGAGGAAGGTAAGAACACACAAGATTTATAGTGGTTCGGATTTACTTCAATCCTACATCCACTTCCTTAACAACTTGTTAAGGTTCCACTAGTCTTTGAAGTTTTCACAAGCTCACTTCCAACTTTACAAGTGTTTTTCTTAGGCTCACACTTACAACCCACACAAGAGTTTTACAAGGCTCACTCTCTCAACCTAAGTGTTTCCCAAGCTTACACTCAAACTTATACAATGGTGTTTTCAATGCTAACACCTAACATTCATAACAATTCAAATACAAGTTTAAGCAAAAGGAAATTTGTTGCTTGGCTATGAAAATCTTTTCTTAATAATGTTATATTTTTGTTTTCTCATGGAAACATTGTATTTATAGCCAATGTGGTCTTACTAGCCGTTATTGCTGTTTAGAATAAAGTCTTGGCAGATTAGACCTTCTTTACTTAAACTGTCCGAAGCACTTAGCGGTCGCCCTTCATACAAGGATGGTCGCTCTCATGCTTCACGCGGTCGTCCTTTTAACCAGGGACGGTCGCTACTTTTGAAAAAGTTCAACGGTCGAATTTTAGTGCTCTACAGCAGGAATCTTGCCCATGATGTTTTTGTCGGACCGTTTCTTGCCCATGCTGTGTTTGTCGGGACGGTCGCGCATCACAAAGTGCGGTCGCCCTTTTTTGAATACTGAAGTGGGATTACAACGGTCATGTCACGTGTCACTTTCTGACAGAGCAAAAGAGATGTCCGCCATAATTTGAATCTTCGCGGTCGCCCTTGGTAGGTTTTCGCGGTCGAACTCACATTCTCGCGTCGAACTTCTGGACGCACCTGAGGACGCGAACACTACTGTCTCTTTGAGCAATTTCTTCTTGAATTGTTGGGCGGTCGCGACTATGAATGAGCGGTCGCTAAAGTGGTAAGCGAGGTCGAATCATTCACCGTTCTTGTCACCGCGAACCTTACTGTGATTGTAATGATTTAAGTTCCTTGAGTAGCGGTCGGGCAAATATTAGGACGGTCGCTATTATGTATGAGCGGTCGCGACTATGGTCGAACTTTTGACCGCGAAACCTACTGTGACAAGGTTTCATTCTGTAATTGCATGGAGCGGTCGTATTCAGTTGAGGTGCGACCGCTATACTTGTTCTGTTCACCTTTAATTGAAGCAACCTAATCCTGCAACAAGCTTTCTCAAATACAAGTTAAATAGATCATCCATTTGAGTTGTCAAGGATCAAAATTAAGATCATTTGTCTAACAATCTCCCCCATTTTGACTTTGACAATTCAAATGGAATGATGAGAAAAATAATAAGTCTAAAATACTCCCCCTTAACATATGCAACAATCATCGTTAAGAGCATTGTGATTAATAGTTTATCTTGGTGCAAAGGTTATTGTTTGATGCAAACATTTCTCCCCCATAAACATTTCTCCCCTATTGCAAATATTCAACATTATTGTTCTTATTCTTGTTTTCCCATTTTTGTATACTGTTACTTGGTTCATTCCACTTGGTTCATTCCATTTTGGTATTGTTCTCCCCCATTGGCATAGGCAAAATGAAACAAATGTTAAGCAAAACAAGCATATAAAAGTGCAAACAATGAAAGGGAATATAAACATTATATATATGAAAGTGGAGGAAAGTACAAGACATGAAACATAAGCAGTAAACATATGAAAGTGCAAACAAAAACAAACTAGAGCTAAGCTATTCTGAGTCATCATCTAACTCTAACTCTTCTTCAACTAAAGGAGCTTTCCCCTTATCTTGAGGTGCAACAGAGGCAGAGCTAGTGCTAATGGACTCTTCTTCTTCAGCAACGCTTTGGGTGTGATCACTTATATCCCAATCTTCAAGATTGCATTGAGGCAAGTCCAATTTGCCTTGCATGTCATAAAGATCATGGTGCATGTGGGATATAAGGTCAATTCTCTTGTTCAAGTGCTGAAATCTCTTAGATACACTTTTCTTGAACTTGGAGAATTTCCTTGAGAGAGTCTTGATAGCATGGAGGATGAGTTGTGTGGAGGATGAAGCAGTTTCTTTAGCAGCTTTTGATGAAGTTGCTTTTGAAGGTAGTTCTACTGCAACTTCTATAGAATCTCCCTCTTCCTCAATTGTATACCTTGGCCTTTTCTTTTGTTTATCCATAACTCCTTTCTTGCCATAGCAGTATACATATGACCCTTCTATCTTCCTTACACAACCAGCATGTTCTAAGTAATCCATTGTGATAGCATTGGAGGCTAGAGTGAAAGGGTTCCTCAAAGTAGCTAAGTTCAAATTATTCAGAAGGTTTAGGTGCCTAGCTATTTGAGTAACTTGAGAGGATAGGAAGAAGGTACCAGTTCTTGTAATAGCATGATGATAAAAGGTATCAATCAAGAACTTGGTGGTGTTCATTTTGATGTTATGGGTGAAAGCATACAAAAATATAAGATCTCTTTTGGTGACTTTCTCATTCCCATCAGCTCTTTGGTGAATGGTATAGGTGATAATCCTATGGAGCATCCAGTGGGTGAGAGATTTGATATGTCTGGCTTTAGATTCCTTTTCAAAAGAGGTTTCAATGGAAATTTCTCTCCAGAAATCAGAAAGTGTTGGGTTTGAGAAGATTTGGTCATTGTAGGAGGTTATACCTTCAGAAGGGAAGTTCCAAATGTTGCCAAATCCTTCTAGGGTTAAGGAATGATAATGATCAAAAAGCTTAAATCTTACCCCGTACCAACCTAGAGCAGAGTTTGCACTTTTTTCTATTTGAAGAGACATCAGAAATTCTTTGCTAAGACTTGAGTAGCCTACCTCTTCTGGAAAGACAAATTTTTCCCATCCAAGGACATCCAACAATCCTTCAATTTCGTCCTTGATGTTCAAGGCAGACAGCATCCCACCAAAAGGTGATTTGGTGCCTTCAACCTTCTTTTTCTTAAGCATAGCATACCTAATGTCTTCCTCAGAGGTTTGATGATGAGGTTTGTGAATTTTTTCACCCCTTTTTGACTGGGGAGGAGATGGAGGTTCAACAACAGGTTCTCTAATGGTGATTCCTGGAACTCTCTTGGCTTGTCCCTTTATTTTGGAAGTGGTTTTTCTTTTGGGAGCCATTAGAATAGAAGAAACAGATGAGAGCAGGAAAACAGAGGTTGATTTAAGAAGCAGATGAGTTGAGAAGATTTTAGGGTTTTAGATTGTTTTCAGAAGCAAAATATCCAAGAAATTTGATGTAACTTACTCTTAAATAGATGGAGTTAAGAAAATAGCCGTTTTTGACTGTTGGATATTAAGAGTTGCGACCTGTCACACAGCCAACGGTTATAAATTTTCGAGCAGAGTGTACAGGGTGCGGTCGCGGATTGAAGATAGTGCGATCGCTACTTATGGTCTAGCGACCATTGTCAAGATAAGTATGCTCGCGAGTGAGGAAAGTAACTGTAACGGTCGAAACTATTCAAATTGGTGCGGCCGCGCACAAATTTTCTCGACCGCGCTCAGAGTCATTAGTTTGAATGAAACTGACAGACAGGATAGCGACCGCTGAAGAATACTGGAGCGACCGCTACATACTTAAAAATGAAAGATTCAAGGAAAGGTGGAAAATATTTCTATTGTGTTAAGAAACATTAAATTCATGCACATAGAAACCTTATTGATAGGCAAAAGTTTTAATTAATTCAAAGTGATTCCATCAATCATTCCTAAATTGAGTTTAATGAAGTTAAGTCTATCTTCATTCAAGGGTTTTGTAAAAACATCAGCAAGTTGATTTTGTGTATCTATAAATTCTAAGATTATGTTCTGATTTTGTACATTTTCCCTCAAAAAATGATGTCTAATATCTATATGCTTGGATCTAGAATGTTGGATAGGATTTTTAGACAAATTGATAGCACTAGTGTTGTCACATTTAATGGAAATATTGTTAAAAACCTTACCATAGTCAAGCAATTGTTGTTTCATCCATAATACTTGTGTGCAACAAAAACATGCTGCAACATACTCAGCTTCCGTTGTGGATAAAGCAACCGATGCTTGTTTCTTACTATGCCAAGAAACTAGACAATTACCAAGAAAGTGACATGCTCCTGTAGTGCTTTTCCTATCTAAGATGCTACCAGCATAATCTGCATCTGAAAATCCTATAATATGAAATGATGTGTTTTTAGGATACCAAAGTCCTAAATGCATTGTACCACTCAAATATTTCAAGATTCTCTTAGTGGCATTCAAGTGTGATTCTTTAGGACAAGTTTGAAATCTAGCACAAAGACATACACTATACATTATATCAGGTCTAGATGCGGTTAAGTAAAGTAGTGATCCGATGATACCTCGATATTTCTTCTCATCTACTGCTTTACCATTTTCATCTTTACCTAATTTCAAGGATGTGCTCATAGGAGTTTTGCTAGTTTTGCAGCCATCCATTCCAAATTTCTTGATGAGTTCTTTTGTATATTTGGATTGGTTGATGAAGATCCCATCTTTACATTGCTTGACTTGCAGTCCAAGGAAGAATTTGAGTTCTCCCATCATGCTCATTTCAAATTCCCTAGTCATACAAGAAGCAAATTCTTTGCACAAGGTTTCATTAGTAGCTCCAAATATTATGTCATCCACGTAAATTTGTACAATCAAAATGTTATGCTTATCCTTTTTAACAAAAAGAGTTGTGTCTACTTTTCCTTTTGCAAAACCATTTTCAAGTAAATATGCACTAAGTTTATCATACCAAGCTCTAGGTGCTTGCTTTAATCCATATAAAGCTTTGGTAAGTTTGAAAACATGATCAGGAAATTTGTAGTTTTCAAAACCAGGAGGTTGTTCAACATAAACTTCTTCATTTATGAGTCCATTTAGAAATGCACTTTTAACATCCATTTGATAAAGCTTAAAATTCATATGACATGCAAAAGCAAGTAATATTCTAATAGCTTCTAATCTGGCTACTGGAGCAAAGGTTTCATCATAGTCAATACCTTCTTCTTGATTATAACCTTTGGCTACCAATCTTGCTTTATTTCTAATAATGTGACCATTTTCATCAAGCTTATTCCTATAAATCCATTTGCATCCTATTATAGAATGATCTATAGGTCTAGGAGTAAGTTGCCAAACATTATTTCTTTCAAATTGATTAAGTTCATCATGCATTGCAGTTATCCAATTTTCATCATTTAAAGCTTCCTCAATAGTTTTTGGTTCAATTTGAGAAACAAAAGCAACATTAACATCAACATGATTAATTTTAGATCTAGTAATTACTCCCTTTGATGTTTCTCCAATGATGAGTTCCTTTGGATGATCTTTCTTGTATTGCCAATCCTTAGGTAGATCTTGAGTCTCTTCTTCAAGTTGATTGATCTTTGGAGCATCAATAGATTCAAGAGGTTCAAGAGTACCTGCAGGGTCATTGAAAGTAATACCTTTCTTTTGATCAAGTTTGGATGATTCATCAAATACAACATGCATTGATTCTTCTATAACTAGAGTTTTCATATTAAATACTCTATATGCTTTGCTATATGATGAATATCCTAAGAATATGCCTTCATCTGATTTGGATGAGAATTTTCCAAGATTATCCTTGGTATTCAATATGAAGCATTTGCATCCAAATACTCTAAAATATCCAATTCTGGGTATTCTTCCATTCCATAGCTCATAAGAAGTTTTATTAGTTAAATGCCTTTTGTAAACACGGTTTGCAATGTAGCAAGCTGTATTAACGGCTTCTGCCCAAAAATAAGATGGTAAATCATATTCATTGAGCATTGTTCTAGCCATTTCAATTAAAGTTCTATTTTTCCTTTCAACTACACCATTTTGCTGTGGAGTTCTAGGAGCAGAAAAATTATGTGAAATGCCAAGTTCATTGCAAAATCTTTCAAAATTTTCATTTTCAAATTCTTTGCCATGATCACTTCTAATAGATGTGATCACATATCCTTTTTCATTTTGAACTCTTTTTGCAAATGTTTTGAAGCAATTAAAGGCTTCATTCTTTTGAGCTAAGAAATTAACCCATGTGAATCTAGAGTAATCATCAACAAGAACAAATGCATATGATTTGCCTCCTAAGCTTGTAACTCTATTTGGTCCAAATAAATCCAAATGAATGAGCTCTAAAGGTCTAGAGGTGCTTATAACACTTTTTGATTTAAATGAGCTTTTATGTTGCTTACCATGTTGACAAGGTTCACAAATCCTATCTTTATCATATTTTATCTTAGGTAAGCCATCAACTAGGTTCTCATTGCAAATATATTTCAATTGATCCATACCAGCATGTCCTAGTCTTCTATGCCATAACCATGTATCATTATTAGTAGACATTAAACATGTATGATTTGAATGTATGCTGACATTATAAGTGTTGTTTGTTCTAGTGCCTTTAAATATGATAATACCATTTGAATTCGTGATCTTGCATTCTTTGGAATCAAACTTGACAAAGTATGCTTTATCACAAAGTTGACTAACACTTAGCAGGTTATGTTTCAAACCATCAACAAGCCATACATCTTCAATTAAATCCTTACCAATAGAACCAATGGAGCCAACACCAAGAATTTTACCTTTAGCATTGTTTCCAAAAGTTACGTTACCTCCATGTTTATAGGTAATACTTGTAAAGAGCTTTGCGTTTCCAGTCATATGCCTTGAGCATCCACTATCCACAAGCCATGTGCTTTCATTGGTAGTAGATTTTAGGCATACCTGCAAGCCAATTGTGATCATCCTTTTTTAGGTACCCACATATAGTTGGGTCCTTGATGGTTAGTAGAAAGAGTGTTTTCTAACTTGAGATGAGCCTTTCTTATATAACAGGAAAAATTTTTGTGTCCAAATTTCATGCAATATGTGCATTGCCATGGTATTCTTTGCTTCTGCATTTTTCTTTTTGCATTATACATACAACTACAAGTATGTGATTTCTTTTGTACAAGTTTAGTGAACAACAATGCATAATTATCTTTAGCTTTATTTCCTAGTGAACCATAAGAAGTTCTTTTAGACTTGGTGCAAGCATCTTTGATATGAACATTAGAAATTCCAATTGTAGATGCTTTCACAAATGTTGGTTTGCTAGGTGCAATGTTGGTTGAGCCATTGAATCCTAATCCATATTTCAAGGAAGGTGATCTTTGATTATTAATTAATGTGTTCAATGCTTCCTTTCCTTTATGAAATCTGGAAATTGATTCTTTTAGTTCTTTTAGTTCATGCTTCAATGCCTCATTCTCTTTAATCACTTTTTCTAAGTCATGTGAGCTTTTATTTAATTCTCCTATTGTATTCATCAAATGTTCATTTGAGGTTTTCAATTCTAAGGTAGAGTTCTTTAAGCATATAAAATCCTTTTCTAACTTAGAGTTTTTCTCTTTATAGAGCATCATTTTGGAGAAATATTTTTCTATTTTAGAATTCATGTGCTCAATCAAATCACTATCATTTATATCACTTATATCATCATGTGCTACAAGATCAAAAGATTGAGTACTTACCTCATTGGAGTCATCTTCAATAGCCATGAGACAAAGATTTGCAATTCCTTCCTCTTCTTCTTCTTCACTTGAGGAAGAGTCATCCCATGTGGCTTTGAGAGACTTTTTCTTTTCTTTATCCCATTTCCTTTTGTTCTTTAATTTGTAGCAATCCGACTTGATGTGACCGGTTTTTCCACATTCATAGCATTTTACCTCATTTTTCTTTTCTTTTTCTTTCAAGGAGAATTTTGGAGGTGTACCTTTGTTTGCTTGTAATCTTTTCTTCCTTTTCCATTCATTGATTCTTTTTGAGAACATTGCCATTTCATCTTCATCATCAGTACCTTCATTGCTTGAGCTCTCAGCTTCTTTGATTGCTTTGAGTGCAATTGGTTTTCTCTTTTCTTTCTCACCTTGATCTTCTTCTTTTTCACTGTGCAGCTCAAAAGTGAGTAATTTACCAACTAGCTCGTCGGTTCTTAATGTGCTGAGATCATGAGCTTCTTCTATGGATGATACTTTGGATTCAAAGTTCTTTCTAGCTCTTAGGGCTCTCAAGATTTTACTGTTTACATCACCTTGATCATATACCTTGCCATACTTCTTTAGTTCATTGACAATAGCAAGCAAGCGATTTGTCATGTCGGTGACGTTTTCATTTGGTTTCATCTTGAATAGCTCATACTCATGAACATGCATTTGTTTTTTGGTGAATCTTACTTGAGTCGTACCTTCATGGTAGTTTTCATGTGTTTTCCAAATGCAATGTGCACAAGTTAAATGTTGAACTCTTCCACCTTCTTCTCTTGAAATGGAGTTCATCAAGATGGAAGCAGCTCTATTGTTCTTGAATCGATCTCTGATATTGCTAGTTGACCATTGAGCTTTGGGAAGAGGAACTTGAATACCGTCAACTTCATGAGTAGGAGATTTCCACTCACTTTCCACGAAATCCCATAGTTCAATCCCTTCACTATCTAGAAACAAGTACATTTTGTGTTTCCAGTATGAGTAATCAGTTCCATCAAAATAGGGTCTAAGAATAGAGTTAAGATTTCCATGAGAGCTTGATGAAGAAGAAGTTGCCATAGTGGATCAGATTTCACAATTAAGTTTAAGAAATCTCAGGGCTCTGATACCAATTGTTGTCCCAAGATGGCAACCAAGAGGGGGGGGGGGTGAATTGGTTTCGTCAAGAAATAATGACAATTTAAAAAACTCAACAAACAAGAAATGCGGAATAGAGAGTTGGTTGAGTAATGGAGGAAGGTAAGAACACACAAGATTTATAGTGGTTCGGATTTACTTCAATCCTACATCCACTTCCTTAACAACTTGTTAAGGTTCCACTAGTCTTTGAAGTTTTCACAAGCTCACTTCCAACTTTACAAGTGTTTTTCTTAGGCTCACACTTACAACCCACACAAGAGTTTTACAAGGCTCACTCTCTCAACCTAAGTGTTTCCCAAGCTTACACTCAAACTTATACAATGGTGTTTTCAATGCTAACACCTAACATTCATAACAATTCAAATACAAGTTTAAGCAAAAGGAAATTTGTTGCTTGGCTATGAAAATCTTTTCTTAATAATGTTATATTTTTGTTTTCTCATGGAAACATTGTATTTATAGCCAATGTGGTCTTACTAGCCGTTATTGCTGTTTAGAATAAAGTCTTGGCAGATTAGACCTTCTTTACTTAAACTGTCCGAAGCACTTAGCGGTCGCCCTTCATACAAGGATGGTCGCTCTCATGCTTCACGCGGTCGTCCTTTTAACCAGGGACGGTCGCTACTTTTGAAAAAGTTCAACGGTCGAATTTTAGTGCTCTACAGCAGGAATCTTGCCCATGATGTTTTTGTCGGACCGTTTCTTGCCCATGCTGTGTTTGTCGGGACGGTCGCGCATCACAAAGTGCGGTCGCCCTTTTTTGAATACTGAAGTGGGATTACAACGGTCATGTCACGTGTCACTTTCTGACAGAGCAAAAGAGATGTCCGCCATAATTTGAATCTTCGCGGTCGCCCTTGGTAGGTTTTCGCGGTCGAACTCACATTCTCGCGTCGAACTTCTGGACGCACCTGAGGACGCGAACACTACTGTCTCTTTGAGCAATTTCTTCTTGAATTGTTGGGCGGTCGCGACTATGAATGAGCGGTCGCTAAAGTGGTAAGCGAGGTCGAATCATTCACCGTTCTTGTCACCGCGAACCTTACTGTGATTGTAATGATTTAAGTTCCTTGAGTAGCGGTCGGGCAAATATTAGGACGGTCGCTATTATGTATGAGCGGTCGCGACTATGGTCGAACTTCTGACCGCAAAACCTACTGTGACAAGGTTTCATTCTGTAATTGCATGGAGCGGTCGTATTCAGTTGAGGTGCGACCGCTATACTTGTTCTGTTCACCTTTAATTGAAGCAACCTAATCCTGCAACAAGCTTTCTCAAATACAAGTTAAATAGATCATCCATTTGAGTTGTCAAGGATCAAAATTAAGATCATTTGTCTAACAGGCTTCAAGGATTCAATCCAACCTAACTTCAAGAGATTGTTACTATCATTAGGCATGCCACCAATAACAAACTCTGAAAATGGAATAACACATTAGCCACACAATTCATTCATTAATCAATTATCATTATCATTTAGGCAAACATGCCTTCTTTCTTTCAATTGCATCATCATTGCCAATCACAATGGCTTTGCATCACATTTCCCATCTCAATTCATCTTATGCACATAGCATCATTGATATAGCATTTCATATCTCAATTCATATTGTGCATTTAACATTATTGGTATCACATTTCACAATACATTATTCATAATACACATCACCATTCACAAGCCTCACAATGCACAATACATAATCTTATTCATGTAATATCATATGCATTATCTAATATGGGTTCAATTCCAATCATATAAGAAGAACCAAAACCATGTAAAAAGAACAAAGAATAAAAATAGTAACCAACATTTTTGAGGGACACGGGCAACACCACTTGAGGGACACGGCCAAGCTTGTGGCCGTGTCACTCAAACCAATTGGACAGTAAGCAACACGGGCAAGGGACACGGCCAAGCTTGTGACCGTGTCTCTCAATCCAAAACTCACAGTAGCTAACACGGTTAGGGAACACGGCCGTGTCACTCCAAAAACCAATCCAACACGCCCAAAATCCCTTGACTTGGCCGTGTCTCTCTTTCCCTTTTTGGCCGTGTCACCCAAAACCAAAACCCTAACCAAAACCAACCCTTTCTCAAATGCACTCAAACACAATATTCATCATATAACATATTTCAAATGAACATAATCAATGTTCTAAATACATATTCATCACAAGAATTACTTCACAACACATTAATATAACAATTAAACACATATCATCTCAAAACCCTAAAACCAACATCCTTCTCCATCCTTCAAAATCAACATCCACCATTCCCAACAACAACCTCTAATTAAACTCATAACTTAAAATCAATTTAACACTTGAGAACACATCATAAACACATCTCATCATCAAATCATCAAACCCTAATTAACTTCCAATACCACTTCAAAAGAATGAAAGAAATCAAAGGAAAGATCTTACCTTAGTTAAAAACTTCTTGAATCAACACTTGAACACTTAATCTTCCTTCAATTTTGAACTCAACTCATCAAGAACCTCTCTTGTCTCTTTCTTTCTCTTTGTCTATGGAGGAGCCGGCCACTTCATGAAAGAAAGAAGAAAATGATGAAGAAACAAAGTCAAACCTTCTTTAAATATCCACCATGTGATTCAATTCAAGCAATTACCAAAATGCCCTCAACCAAATAACTAACCTTTTGTCTCATATAAGCCCATTTAAGTAATTACACACTCAACACAAAAATATCTCTCTTCCTTTGACCCATTTATATGTTATATATATCATCATATACACAACATATACCATTCTCTCTAAACCCTATTTCCTTTCCCAAAACACTTATACACAAGCATTCTCTTCTCAATTTCTTTTCTTATCACATAATATACATTCAATCCAATTTATAACAACAACAACAACAACAACAACAACAATATCACCAAGACTTCTAGAGCATACATGAGGATATTACAAGTACAAACCTTAACACCATGACTTAATCCAACCTATTTTGATTTAAACCCTAATTTAGTGTTTTAAACCTTAACCTTATTTCCAAAATCCTAATTTTTACCTAAAACCCTAGTTTAGAAAAAATTCTAATTTGTATAATTATAAAACCCAAGTTTAGATAGAAATCCTAATTTTTGAAGTAGTGAGACCACCATATGCGACCCCTCGTTAATGGGATCAATATTTATTTGTAATTGAAATTTGTGATTAACCTTAATTTTTTTTATTAAACTCTAATTTATTATTATTTTTGTGATGATTAAACTACATGTTTGAATTATTTATTTTGCTATGAATGGTTGAATGGTATTAATTTTATCATTTGTATTTTAAGGATATAAAAAGTATGTTTCCACTCGTGGGTGCCTTATTTGTTTAAATTATTTATTTTCTATAATTTAATTCATTTAAAGACTTTGGGACAATTGTAAGGGTGATGAATCCACCTTTTGGTGGGTGTCCTATTTTATTTATTTTCTTTGTGGATATTTGGACATTTGTAAGGGCATGTTTTTATCTTTGTATGGGTGCCCATTTTATTTGTTTGTTTGATAGATAATATAATGATTATTTATTTCAATAATTACATGTAGTAAGGATGAAATTATAATGCTTAAGAATTAAATAATATTTAGACCTGAAAAGGAGGCAGGTTTCAATGAATCGGGCGTTATGGGGTACTGGGCTATTTCTCACTTTTCCCATGTGTACCCAACTTTTCACACCCAATAAGGGGTTAGGGATTCCCTAGGAATCTAGTCATCCACCCCTTTCTTTTTTCTCGGCCCGTCTGGGTGGTGACTCCATTTTCTTTGGTTTTAGGCCCTTATTCTTTTAGGCCTTAAGCCTAATAGTGTTGAAGTCGCAAGAACCATTTCATATGGGAGTGGAGGCAAAAATTCTCGCTCATAGTGGCAACTCAACCACTCATAGAGAAGTTGATTCCATTAGTCTTTGTATTATTTTATTCTTTCTTATTATGATATTGTCCATTGCATCATTTAGATTACATTGTGTGTATGAGTTAGGATGCCTGTGTAACCAGTGTTATGTTGTGTAAGGGATACCATACTTTCACTCAAGGTATGGAGATCGAGCATGGCATAACCACTCATAGCCTCATACATTTTGGTATATACTTGCTATAAGAGCCTAAAATTTTCAATCCAAAGACTAAAGCTCATGTAATTGGCCTAGTAACTTTCTTAGGTTTTTATTCAAATGCTTGTTGTTTGACTATAATTGATATATCTTGGTTTGAACTATGGCTTATTTGGTTTGTTCTTTTTCTAATATGACCTAATTATGTTGTAAGCTCAAAATAGTTTTATTCCTTTAAGCCCAAAAGACCAAAACTTTTTTTTTTAAATTTTCAAGATGGTATTTGGACATAAAACTTTTCTAAAGTAGGCATTAACCAATTCGCCATGGTCTATTAATAAAGCCCTAACTCGGTTTATTACGTTATCTAATTAAGATTGGACTTTGTTTGACCATTGGATTAGTCTATTAGGGTTTTGTTTTAAACCTTCTTTGTATATAAATAACAACGATTAATATTGAAACATGCATTAGCGATTAGCACAGAGAGTAATTAGCAATTAAGAAACTCTTGAGCAACCAAGATAGCAACACAGACACAACAACCAAACAAACAATGTAGTCTCCGGCCAAAACTAAAATTGGTGCAGGCAAGTTAGAAAGCTTGGATCAATATATTCAACTTTAGTGGAACCAACAAACGGATGTTTGGCTTTATCATTTAATTCATTTAAATTCAAAGTACCTTCACCTATTGATTTAAAATTTATTTACACATTTGATAGATGTGTTTTCTTTTAAAAATATCATTAAAAGATTTGAACGTTGTAAGATTATTTTAGTCCAGTAGTTAACTTAAATCCAACATGTGAGCGGGGATTTTTGCCTCCACTCCCGGTGGAATGGTTCTTGCGACTTCTTCACTGTTTAGGCTCAGGGCCTTAGAGAACACATGCCTAAGCTCGGAGAAAATGGAGTTGCTACCCGGACGGGCCAGGAAAAAGAAAGGGGTGGATGACTCGATTCCTAAGGAATCCCCAACCCCTTAATTGGTTTGGAAAGTTGGGTACGTGTGGGGAAGCTGAGAAATGGCCCAGCACCCCTACAATGCCCAGTTCATTAGAACCGACATCCTTTAGAGGTCTTAATATTATAAAATTCTTAAATATAATGATATTATCCATACTACATACAACAATTAAAATAAAGCATCGTTATATTAAAATCAAAACAATGTTCAAACAAAATAAATAAATGGACACCCATCTGAAGATGGAAACGTGTCCTTACATCATTCATGTCTAAAACTAAATAGGACACCCACCGAAAGGTGGAAACGTATCCTTTACATTGGTCAAAAAATGTTAAAATAGAATAGATTACATAATTCTCACGACATGAGGTACCCAAAATATGAAAACATACCTCTTATAATGTTTAATAAAAAAATACTCATCCATGATAAATTAAATAAATCAACCATTGAAATTAAATAAATCAACCATCAAAATATATAATAAACTACATAATCAAATCTAAAATTAAATAAAGCAAATAAAGATACAAATTTAGGTTTATGTCTCAATTTAGAGTTCTTTAATTAACATTTAGGGTTTTGAGATTTTGGAATTATTATTATTGTTATTTAGGCTACTGTGAGGGTTTTTAGAAAAATAGAATTGATTAGGGATTTATAATTTTAAGAAAGTAGTAAGGTTTTTAGTTAATCAAATTAGGGTTTAAGGCTAACATCATGAAATTAGGGGTTTTGGATTTCAAAACTTAGCACGCTGGATATTAAGATATTAGGGTTTTATGGTTTGAAACCTTGATTTTGCAGATTATAGTTTTGAATTTAGGATTTGATGCTTTACCATAATCAAAGTTAAGTGTTGTTTTAATATTGACTGTAATAACTACTTAAGTATTTTTTAGGTGAAACAAACATAGAAAGCCAAATTAATTATTGAAAGATTAAAATAACTCAATGAATAAAATTATAAAAACTACTGTGAAGGTTTGAAAATAGAATTAATTAAGATTTAGGGTTTGAATAACTTAGGGTTTAAGAAATTAGATTTGTGTTTCAAATTATTTACTTGAATTAAAACCTTAGATATTGTATGCATTAATTTATGCTACTACGTAAACTAAATTAAAGGAAGAATTAAATAACTAAGGTAGTGTGATGATGGCTTGAAAGATGAAGATGATTAATGATTTAATAAATTGAATTTAGAGCAATTTATCTACGTTTGAACGCTCTACCAAATTGAAGAGATTGAACCAAGCTCCTGCCTGCTTCAGTGCTTATTTTTTGGTCGAACCTTACTGCCTTGAATTGGACAGTGTTTGTTTTATTTTAAGTTGCTAAATTTTTGTTTGATTGTTCAAAGGCTTAAAAGTTTAAGCTTTCTGAGTCTAAGCTTCAAAAATTCTCGTCCGTTGCTAGGGTTTTCTATCTCTCTTTTATTTTGTTTCTATTCTCAAAGTCCCCTAAAATCTCCTCCCAAAACTCTCTCAGAAAAATTAAAAGTCTCTAGTTTCTTCAAAAAATTCCCTTCATAATTTGTGTGTGTAATGCTGGTATTTATAGGAAAAAATAAAGTCCTAATCGTGTTTTATTAAGGAAATACCTATTGTTTAGGGAAAATTACAAAACTGTGTAAAATAAGGTTTGGTCAAAAACTTGGCAACGCATGCGGGTTGCTAGGCCTGCGGGCTGCGCTGACAAAAAATGCTGCGAGGATTGGCTGGGAGAACTAGGGCTGTTTACTGGACCTACCGTGAAATGATTTCTAGACCTACGGTGAATTGGCTGCTTGCCGCGCGGATTTATTACTTACTATTAAATATTATATGTAATAATTAAAATACCACAAAAATTATTTTGGACTATTGGATTGGATTGGGTCAAAAATTAAGGGTCTATAGTTTGCCCCCTACTTAAATGATCTGAGACTTTTAGTAGAAGAGAGTGAAAAGCAACATGACTTTGAGCAGATTTTGGATGAGGATGGATACTTGGTTTTGATTTGGGTACTTGGGCCCGAGACTGAGTACCTGGACCCGAGATTGAATTTAATTTGACTGACCTTTTATCAGTTGAGAATTCTAGCATAACTGGTTCTCCATTTTTTATGGATTATGGGTCTTTACCCACCAAAAATGGATCTTTATCTATTGGAAATTGGGTCTTTACCCTCGAAACATGGATCTTTATCCATTGGGGATCGGGTCTTTACCCTTGAAACATGGATCTTTATCCATTAGAGATCGGGTCTTTACCCTTGAATCATGGATCTTTATCCATTGGAGATCGGGTCTTTACCCTTGAAACATGGATCTTTATCCACTGGAGATCGGGTCTTTATCCTTGAAACATGGATCTTTATCCATTAGAGGTCGGGTCTTTACCCTTGAAATATGGATCTTTATCCACTGGAGATCGAGTCTTTACCCTTGAAACATGGATCTTTATCCATTGGAGATTGGTTAACCTTGAAACATGGATCTTTATCCACTGGAGATTGGGTCTTTACCCTTGAAACATGGATCTTTATCCATTGGAGATCGGGTCTTTACCCTTGAATCATGGATCTTTATCCATTGGAGATCGGGCTTTTACCCTTGAAACATGGATCTTTATCCATTGGAGATCGAGCCTTTACCCTTGAAACATAGATCTTTATCCATTTGAAATTGGGTCTTTACCCTTGAAACATGGATCTTTATCCATTGGAGATCGGGACTTTACCCTTGAAACATGGATCTTCATCCATTGGAAATTGGGTCTTTACCCTAGAAACATGGATCTTTATCCATTGGAGATTGGGTCTTTACCTTGGCTTCAGCTCTTTTAGCTGGACTGATCTTTTGTCTTTTACATCTTCATTCTTTTGAGAATTCTAATTTTCTTCTTTTTCCATTCTTTTTAGCTTTGCACTTTTGCAAAACATTCAGCCTTTTTTTAGCTAGCCTTCATATCTTCTCCTTGCCCCCTGCATGGTAAAATATTGGAAGTGAGTCTCAAAATCATTTGTGCATGCATAAACTCAAAAATTTGAAAGGGAGAAACTTTGCCCCCTGTGTAGGTTAAAACCCATGATTTTTTATGCAGGCTTTTATTGATGTTTGTAGATTGTCTAGTTCTTTGGACAAGCATGCATTTCTTCTTTCTTTTGCAAAATTACTGAAGCTTCCTCAAGTAATGGGCTTTCCATGCCCCTCTGATTCAATATCTTCTTTTGATTCTTTACTTCACAGGGTGTTTGCTGTTCACTTCGACAAAGAATAGACAATAAAATACAAGAAAGTGCAATGTGATATGCTCATGTATACATGATATGCGTAGATAATACTTATAGTGGTTTCATGGGCTCACAGACTGCGGTTATCAGCTGAAATGTTCTCATAGATTTCTTCCAGATGCCCGTTCGGTTCTTGCACTGGAATGGCAGAAGGCTTTGCTTTTATGGCTTTTATCTTTGAGATATTGAAAACATGAATAATGGAGGCCCCAAGCAGCAGAGATACATCCATTTCATACTAGGATTCAGCACGCCAGTTGGTAACTTTTCACATCCTTGCCAATAACTATTTACTTTGCCCAATGTGTCCTTTGAGGTTCGATGATTCGACATACTTCCCTTAACTTGAAGGCTTCGTGTGACAAAAATATTTTTTTTTGAAATCAAATGTTGGCTTTGCCAAATAAATGTCAATTTACCTCAGGACTTGTGAATACTCGAATTTTGAGGCTCGGAAAGCTGATTTTCTCACACTGTAGAAGACCAAGCTAGACCGGACGACCACAGTAAAGTTCACCGAAAGTATGTCTTCATGGTACTTGAAATGTCCGGAATGTCGCGAGGATCACGGATATGGTCCCGGAATATTTTTTGGAGGTCCGTAGCTCCCGGAAAATCAGTTTGAACGAAAAATCATGCGTGCCATTATGGGGACTCAGTCGCCGACCACGGCGGTCCGCCCGCCAGGACCGGCGGTCTGACCGCCGCTGTTTCTGTTTTTCCCCTGTTTCCCGGCTTGTCACTTCCACGGCGGTCCGACCGCTAGAACCAGCGGTCCGACCGCCGTCCGGGTCCATTTTTGTCTATAAAAGGCTGTTAAATTTTCAGAAAAAGGGTGGGCTTTTCGGTTTTTGAAACCTCGTGCTGACGAACTCTCTATTTTCACGCTTAAGGACTTCTCTTAGACTTTTCTTTGCATAAATCTAACCTTGCGCTGCAGGAATCAATCCGTAATCAAGGATCATAATCCAAGGTCCAAGAAAACGAGATCTGGAACTTCAAAGTGGAAAAATCCTAAGCAGGGTAATATTATAATTCATCTTTTGTCAATTCAAGCATGTCATAAGCATTCCATCTTCTTCTGAATTTCTTCTTTTTGGTCAAAGACCTAATCCTTTTAGGTCTGAGACCTAATTAACTAATCAATGAACATTTCGGCATTAAGCCATGAATCAATCAATCTTGTTGGTCAAAGACCTAATCATTTTAGGTCTTAGGCCTAATTAACTAATCAATCAACATTTCGGCATTAAGCCATGAATCAATCAATCTTGTTGGTCAAAGACCTAATCTCTTTTGGCATGAAGCCCATCACAATTAAAATCAACCTTTTGGCACGGAGCCTAAATTGCATTCTTTTTGGTACCAAGTACCCAAGTTTCATCAAATTTAGCTCTAAGTGCTCAAAATCCCACAATTTTGGCAAAAAGCCCTACAATGCACGAAGCATACACACACACACATGCATAATGCATAATTGCCTTTAAATAGGCTTTTCCGAACTACATGGGCTTTGATCTCTCATAAAAATGAGAGTATGTAGGCATGTTTGGGATTCACCCCAAATAGCAAGTCCACAATTTACTAACAATCTGCTTGTCTTCTTTTCTTCGTCCCTTTTGGGTTTATTTCTTTTGGCAAGTTAATCAAATACATGAAGTAGTCCCCGAATCCTCCTTGGGTTCGTAGATTAGAAACCTTTACATTGGATGCATTAATTGGAGTCAAACAAGGATTTTCTTAGTTTTTTCCCTTTGAACAAAAAAAACTGAGTGGCGACTCCTAACAACAAGTGAACATTTAACCGAATCCTTTTTGGGTGGAAATCGAGGTTCATAATTTGGCGATTCCACTGGGGACCATAAAAATGATTTATGGGATCTTAATGGACTACAATTGTTTATTTGACTAACTTGCCTTTCTGTAGGGTACTTTTATTTATTTTGCAGGGTACCTTAGCAATATATATCCTTTCCTTAAGGATATTGGGATAAAATCGACAAAAGGAATCTTTTTCCTTTCATGGACCCTTGTTTGATTAATTGTGCATTTGCTTTGTCATCTAGAGAATCTTTTTCTCTTGCATTATATGGGGGAATCATTTTTCTCCATTGCATAAAAAATTATTTTCAAATGAATTTCTTCTCTCTTTGTTCAAAATTCTGAGTCTAGATAGCAAGTAGCGCTGACCGGCAGGTCTCCTTGATTATGCCGGTGGATAGCCAAAGCGTCCCCCCTGTTGTCGCAAACCATTCCAATCCTTTTGGAGTGGCCCATGAGTAAACATACTGTTGGACCCACGCGAAACTTTGTTTCACATGTGGTTAGGTATATCTTACTCAAGACTCAAGGGTCCCTATTATAAGCCTATTCTCTATTTTTCATGTAACAATAGAACCCTCCCTTAGGTTGTATGTACCCAATAATAGTGCCACATTCCATTAAAATGAATTATGATGTGATGAGGTGCATTCATGCAACATAACAACATTGTTTTGGGGAAAACCTTTTGATATATGCAAGTGGACCAAGAGTCTTCCTACCCTACACACTACCCTGATCCTTTACCCTTGACCTTTGCATGTACCCACTATCCGTGTGCCTTCACCTACACAAGCTACACCAACTCCAACTGCGCAATCACCCACAAGTCCTACTACCCCAACTTCACCAACTACTCCAATTACTAAAATGGCTACTATTGAACAGATTAAGGCCTTGCTAGATGGACAGGTTAAGGAAATTGAAGCTAGGATGCAAGAAAGAATTGATGAAGCTTTGGCTGCCCAAAGGGTAGCCATCTTGGCCGAATTGGGAGGGGCACCAAAGACAGCCACAACTCCTGGAAATCTAGGGAAGGAATCCATTGTGGGACAAACTAGTACCCCCATGACTGCTCAGAATAATACCCCTGTCATCAATTTGGAGGATTCACCCTCTAAGAATGCTACTGAAACTGATGAACTGAAAAAGAAACTTGAATTGCTTGAAAGGTCAATCACTGCCATGAAAACTCATAAAGAGGTCATAGACATGGATTCCTTATCCTTGTTTCCCCAAGCTAGATTGCCTCCAAAATTCAAAATGCCTGGGATGGACAGATTTGATGGGACTACTTGCCCTAAAACTCACCTGAAGATGTATGTGGGGGCTTTAAGCCCTTGGGGTTTAAATGACGAACTCTTTGCTCAACTCTTCCAACAATCCTTGACTGGTGCTGCCCTTAAGTGGTTTGTAAGCCTGGATCGTGCCAAGATTAAGACCTGGGAAGACATCTGCAATGCATTGAACACTCAATACCACTACAATATTGAGGTAGATGTCACTAGAAGGGAGCTTGAGACTACCAAACAAAACAACAATGAACCCTTCTCCTCGTTCCTTACGAGATGGAGGGCGAAGGCTACCCAAATGATCAATCGCCCTTCAGAACAGGAGCAGATTGATATTATAATCAAGAATTTAAGGCCTACATATCAAGCTCAATTGCAAACCCAATACCTACCTACTTTCAAATCGCTCATTGCGACTGCAACTAAGGTAGAAGATTTGATACAATTGGGTAAGATAGTAGATGAGGGAGCTACTTCAAAGTATAAGAAACAGGGCCAAGTTGCTTCCTCAAGCAAGGTCAATGAAGTGGCCAATATTGCCCATGCGAATCCTTTACGTGTGGGCAATCTTGGGCAGAGAAATTAGCCAAGAAGGCAATATACCGACCTTGGGATGCCCCTTCATCTAGTGTTTAAAAAGGCTGTGGAAGGAAAGTACTTGAAGCCTTTGGACCCAAGGCCTCCTCCAAACCCATTACCCTCCAATTATAGGGCCAATGAGTACTGTGAATACCATCAAGGAAATGGGCATAGAACAGATGCTTGCTGGACTCTGAAAAACCGCATCCAAGATCTGGTGGATAGTGGTGACATCATTCCTCTCAGGAGTCAACCAAACATTAATACTAACCCCTTGCCCAATCATTCCATCCACGCCATCACTGCGGAAGAAGAGTTGTTTGATCCTTTCAAACTTCTCTTGGAAATGAATGAAGTATGTGTGCTGGATTTGAATGACCTCGCTGAAGAGATCGATGCTTTGACAAGGAGTGGAAGGCAATATCAGCCACTTGACTTGGGGAAAGCCCCTAAAACCCCGAATCACAAATATAAGAGGATGCCAGAACCAAAGGAAGACCCTGTCCTCACTCAGCTTAAACAAACTCAAGCTAAGGTGTCAATTTGGGAGCTCCTTGCTTCCTCATTCCCACACCGTCAGGCTCTCAGTAAAGCTTTGAGTCAACTTGATACATCAGTAGACACAAGCCCAGAAGCTTTGGTGGCCACTTTGACCCAATCAACCAAGGCATTGAGTATCAGGTTTTCTGATGTAGATTTACCAGAAGATGGCATGAGACACAATAATTCTCTATACATCACCTTACAAACTGGGGGAAAGACTGTGCCCATGGTTCTCATTGATAATGGGTCAGCCTTAAATGTATGTCCCTTGAAAGTAGCAAGCTATCTGGGATTGGAGGCTACAGATCTTACACCTTCTGATCAAATTGTTAGAGCATATGATAACACTCGAAGAGAAATTTTGGGTGTTGCTACTCTAGAAGTTGCTATTGGACCGGTGAAAATGGAAGTGCCGTTCCAGGTCATTGATGTACCCGCGAGCTTTAATCTCCTCCTTGGAAGGCCGTGGATTCATCAGAATAATGCTGTACCATCTTCATTACATCAAAAACTTAAGTTCCCTTTTGAAGGAAAAATCATCACTATTAAAGGAGACACATGTGAAATCAACAAGAAAACCACGGATCAATCTCTCTTTGAGGTTGTTCCTATTGAAACTGCTATGGCCTTGACTGGGTTCCATATGACACTGTTCAATGCATTGAAGGAGAAAGGCCCAAAGGGCCATTTATCCTATATGACTTTGGGGAGGTCCAAGTCAATTGCCTGGTGGGAATGATGCTAAGAGTAGGTCTGTTACCTGGGATGGAAATGATAAGGTCTGGGAGGAAATCATCCATAGTGCGGCCATGGGAAGAACCTGAGAATAAGGGAACTTTTGGATTGGGGTACAAACCCACAGACGCTGAGATAGAAGAGTTTGAGCATGGGAAGAAGGGAAAGAAGACTTGGGTTACTTTAGAACTATGAATGGTCACTTTTGCAAACCTGGAAAAACAGTTCCTTACTGTGGTTTTCAGGAGCCATTCTATTCTCCTATGACTGGAAAGAAGTTACCAGGCTTTGAGATGTTCACTGATGTTTTAGCTGTAAAGGAAGAAGAGCCAGAACCTATAACTGACCCACAAGTGGAAGATTTCATGCAGCCTAGTCTCTTTGATGAGGTTGCTATGATAACCAATTTTGAAGACAAGAGGGACTTCACAAAGCTAATCAAGACAACAGATGGACCACTGATGAACTGGTATGCCGAGGAGGGACAAGCAGCTACAGTCAAACCTAGTCATGTGTCTCACCCTGAACATGGTCTTGTACTGAGTCAAATCTTGAGTCAAACACCGAGTCAGAGTCCAGTTCTGAGTCTTCATTAGCTTCAGGAATAGAAAACCCTGATGTCGAACGTAATGTAACTCTGGAGGATGACTCTGCCGTTATTAATGAAACTGTTCAAGTTCTTGGTTACCCTGTGTCTTTTGCTTTCCAAGTATTATCTAGCAAAAATGAAATAAAAGAAATAAAAGAAATGAATGAAAAGATAATAATTGGCAAAGAAAATGAATATACATACATTGCATATGATTGTGTGAATAAGGAACAGGTTGTTGAATGCATCAGAAGATATGTCGACTGCTTCATGTAGAAGACGAGTGATGTCACGGGAATAGACCCAGCAATAGCAGTTCATAAGATTCCGTTATACCCCGATGCAAAGCCGGTTAAGCAGAAATTGAGAAGAATGAAGCCAGAATGGTCTTTGAAAATTAAAGATGAGATTGCCAAGCAACTGGATAATAAGTTCATAGAACCAATTGTCTACCCTTCCTGGTTAGCAAACATTGTACCAGTCCTGAAGAAAGACGGAAAGGTCAGGATGTGTGTTGACTATAGAGATTTGAATAAGGCTTGTCCCAAGGATGATTTCCTATTACCACACATCGATTTGCTAATAGACAGGATGGCTGGGCATATGATGGTTTCCATGACTGACCTTGCAGTTGGGTACAATCAGATCATGGTGCACCCACCGGACAAAGAAAAGATAGCTTTCATTACAGAATGGGGCACTTTCTGTTATAGGGTTATGCCTTTTGGATTGATAAATGCAGGGGCTACCTACCAGAGGATGGCGACAACAATCTTTCATGACATGATTCACAAAGAAGTAGAAGTGTATGTTGACGATATGATTGTTAAGTCAAAATCTCTAGAAGAGCACGTTGAAGCACTTGAGAAGTTCTTCCTTAGACTTTGCAAGTACAATTTGAAGCTTAATCTTGCAAAGTGCCTCGTTGGTGCAACATCAGGCTTATTTTTGGGATATTTGGTCAGCAAGAAAGGAATAGAAGTTGATCCAGCAAAGTCAAAGGCTATTCTGAAAATGCCTCCACCAAGAACAGAAAAGGAAATTCGAGGCTTGCTAGGTAGATTACAATATATCAGTCGATTCATATCGCAGTTGGCAGAGACTTGTGGTCCTATCTGTAAGCTACTAAGGAAAGGTGCTTCACAAGAATGGAATGAAGATTGCCAGAAGGCCTTTGGCAAGATCAAAGAATACTTGTTAAGTCCGCCAATTCTGCAACCTCCCAGAATGGGAAAACCTCTGCTCTTGTATTTGTCTGTAACAGATGAAGCCATGGGTGCAATGCTAGCTCAAGAGGCCGAAGGTACAAAGGTAGAAAATACAATTTACTACCTCAGTAAAAGGATGTTGGACTATGAGTTAAAGTATAATAAGATTAAGAAGTTGTGTTTAGCGTTGTATTGGGCCTGCACGAAGTTACAGCACTACTTGTCTTCTTACATTACTTGTGTCATCGCAGAACAGAGTCCCTTGAAATTCCTTATGGAGAGGCCTGTTTTGGACAACAAAATGGCAAAGTGGGTGTCAACATTGGCAGCTTTTGACTTAAAATTCATTCAGAGGAAAGCTATGAAAGGTGGGGCAATAGCTGACCAGTTAGCAGAATTACCCGTAAAAGACGAGATGCGAGAAATGAATTTCCCTGACGAAGACCTCTTGAATGTGGAAAGGAGTGTTTGGGAGATGTATTTTGATGGGGCATCCAATTATCATGGAAATGGAATTGGGATTGTGTTCAAAACTCCTTGTGGAGAATACATTCCCTTTGCAGTTAAACTTGACTTTAGCTGCACAAACAATGAAGCAGAATATGAAGCTTACATCAATGGGCTTGAAGCCGCTCTGGAATTGGGGATTAAGAACCTAAAGGTCTACGGTGATTCTATTTTAATAGTATCACAAGCTTTAAGGAAATGGAAGATATGAGAAGAGCGTTTGGTTCCTTACCTACAATGCCTTGATCATTTGGCGCAACAATTCGATGATCTGTCCTTCGAATATCTCCCAAGAGCAAAGAATCAGTTTGCTGATGCCTTGGCTACTTTAGCTTCCATGATCAATATCAAGGAGGGGAAAGCCATCCGTCCATTGAAAGTTCAACTTCAGAAGCAACCTGCCCACGTAATGCATTTGGCCGATGGCAGACCATGGTTCTGGGATATCAAGAGTTATCTCAAGGATGGAAGTTATTCGGAGGGATCATCAAGGGTTGATTAGAGAGCAATAAGGCAGCTAGCCACAGGTTACATTCTTAATGGAGATATCCTCTACAAAAGAAGTTGGAATGGAATGCACCTAAGGTGTGTGAATGAAGCAGAGGCTAAGCGGATAATGGAAATGGTGCATGGTGGCGAATCAGGACCGCATATGTATGGGATTGCCTTGGCTCGAAAAATAGCCAATCTAGGATATTATTGGTCCACCATGAATACAGACTGTTTGGCATTTGTGCAAGAATGCCATCAGTGCCAGATATTTGCTAAGCTACAGAAGCAACCTCCTGTTGCTCTGAATCCAATCACCTCTCCATGGCCCTTCGCTATTTGGGGAATAGATATAATTGGCAAAATACATCCAAAAGCCTCGAATGGACATCAGTTTATCTTGGTCGCAATGGATTACTTCACAAAGTGGGTTGAAGCAGCTTCCTATGCATAATTAGATGCCAAAAAAGCAGCACAGTTTATCCAAACCAACATCCTTTGTCGGTACAGAATGCCATTTGAGATTATCACTGATAATGGAACTCATTTCCAAGTAGAATTTGCTAAACTCTTGAAGGATAAGAAGATCTAGCATCATAAGTCCTCTCCTTATAGACCTCAAACAAATGGAGCTGTAGAAGCAGCAAATAAGTCTATAAAGGTGATCATACAAAAAATGATCAAGGAACATAGGGGTTGGCATGAGAAATTACCACTGGCCTTGTGGAGATATAGAACATCAATTAGAACTCCTACTGGGGCAACCCCATATTCACTGGTGTACGGAATGGAAGCGGTACTCCCCATTGAACTGGAAGTTCAATCGGCAAGGATAATTCAAGAAAGTCAGATAAATGAAGCTGAATGGATTAGCAATTATCACCATCAGTTGTTGGGTTTGGATGAAAAAAGACTTCAAGCTCTACATCAGATTCAAGGGTATCAGAGGCGAATGGCCAGACACTTCAACAAAAAGGTCAAAGATTGAAAGTTGGAAGAAGGTTGTTTGGTTTTGAAAGAGATCAGAACACCTGTTACAGATCCTCGTGGGAAGTTTCGTCCTCTTTGGGCTGGACCCTACATTGTAAAGAAAATACTTTCCGGCGGAGCCATCATCTTGTCTGATTTGGATGGTTTGGAGTTCACAAACCCATGCAATTTGGATCAATTAAAGAAATATTATGTATAATCATGCATTGTAAGGAACTACATTAGACCTGATTCTCGCAAACTAATTCGAGATATGTAGGCAGCTCTCCTTGAGCACGGTCTAAATTTTAAAAATCATTGATTCATTTTTCTTTTGCCAACATAAATAAATAAATAAATAAAAAGAAAAATCCCGCTAAGTCAAAAACCCACAAAGGGCGGCTTAGGCAATAGTGGGGCCCGCTAAGTAGAAAAACCGCAAAGGGCGGATTAGGCAAGAATGGGTAAGAGCTCGCTAAGTTGAAAATCCGAAAGGACGGCTTAGGCAAAAATTAGAGCAAGTAAATAAAGTAGATAATGCTCGAAAAGCAAATGAAAGAGTCATTCATTCCAAAAAGAATCATTCATGTCAAAAAGAGTCATTCATTCCAAAAAAGAATCATTCATTACAAAAAGAGTCAGTCATTACAAAAAGAGTCATTCATTCCATGACAAGAGTCAAACCATAAGTCCTAAACATCCAATGAAACAAAAAGGTACAAGCAACCCAAAAAAGCAAACAATAGAGTCAACCCTAGGATCTAAATCCTACGTCTCCTACGTGGGGCAGAGTCTTCGATATCTTCCTTAGTTTCGGAACTCTCTGCAACATCTATCTTCCCCTCGTTAGGAGGAACCACATCCTTACCCTCCAGCTCCTGCAATAACGCATATCTCCTTGGCTTTTCAATCGGCCAAACTTCAGCTATAAACCAAGCTCTGTACTCTGGAGTAGGCTGAACAAGGGAAGGCTTTGCAAAAGGCCTGATCATCTGATGGTTCCTAACCCAGGTTTGTTGAACAACTCGAGTAACTCCGGGAGTAATAGGGGAAGCAATGGAAAGCCCAACAGGAAGAGGAACCCACTAATCAATCCCCATCTGTCTAAGGACACGAGAAGCACTATACCATGTACTATGAGTGAAGCCAAGAAGGTAGACATGGTTATGCATTGCATTGGCCTCCATGAAGCGAGGAATTCTATACCAAGGGATGAACCACAACAATTCTTCTGGTATGAGCTCATACAACCACATGATCCACTTAGCCATAGAGGGAAAAGAAATCTGGATTCTTTTGGTACGGTACTGGGAAGGGTTATAAGTCAGGGCATGGGGAGCGGCAACCACTCGGAGATGGTCTCTCAGCCAAACTTGAGAAAATAGATCCTTTCTATTTACAAACAAAAAAGAGAGATGATGAAATGAGAAGAAACAAAAGGTATAACAAAATTACCTGGAGAATGATCGGGGTAACAGTCCAATTTTCAAATCCGAGTGCAGTTCTGTCAAGACTCTAAATGGTCTCAGCCAGAATTATACCACCAATGCAGTTATGTTCTTCCATTTGCCTAACCATGGGGCAAAGCTTCAAATCTCCAAAGCCAAGATCACGGTTGAAAAGAAACCCGGCTAATAGGCAGAAAACAAAAGCTCGCATCCTATGTTTCAGTTGAACCTCATCTTCAAAATTAGCGGTCAGGAATTCATCAATCAAAGGAAGCAGCATCGCCTTACTCCCATCCATGATCATAGCTTGAGCTTGAGGCCTTGTAAAGTTGAAAAGCCTCTGAAAAGATCCCACATAGCCAACTTGAACCTCATGCCTTACAAGAGGGTCATTTGGGTCACATCCAATAATTGAGCAGAATTCCTCAAAAAGAGGACATATCTCCTCCATCCGGGCACCAAATCTCAAAACGTGGGCTTGGGGATCCCAAAATCTGATACAAGCATGCAAGAAATCCCAATCCACAGCTACACCTCTAAGGGTGGCAATAGCTTTCAATCCATATCTTCCCATGTTGATCCTTTCAACATTATGGAGGCTCTTGGTCCAGTTATGCATCACATGATTAAAAAGAGGGTTCATTGTTGAGAGAAAAATAGAATCCTGCAGTGAAAAACCTATTTTCTGGCCTGAAAATGCACTTAAACTTCATTTTTTATACAACCCTGGCCCAGACGGCGGTCCGACCGCCGTCACCGGCAGCTTGACCGTCGGCCACGGCGGTCCGACCGCCACCGACCCAATTTCGATTCCTGTTTTTGATGTTTTGTGAAATTTTTGTGTTTTGGTCCTGTTAGGTGCTATTTTTGGGGGGTTGTTTCAGGGATTTATTTTGAAAATAGATTTCTAAAAAACAAGCATCATACATACATATTTGCTGTCAATACTAACAAATAAATACAGGTTTATTTCTAAGTTCAAATAACATGTGAAAAACATGAAAAGTACAAAGTACAGAGCAAGAATAATTCAAATACTACAAATATAATCCAAGACAAATATGAGAAATCAACGCCGGGCTCTCCGTCTTTGTTGACTGTTCTGCCTCTCATAAGCACTATCAGTCCAAGCACCCGTCAGCTCATCAGAGAAAGCAGTGATCAGTGTCGCCATGTCAGCAACTAGGCCCTCAGGTACCTGTAAAAAAGACAGAATCACAGTCAATTTCAAGAGAATTTTATGAATCCTTTTCATGAAAGGTTCTAGAGGAATATACCTGAGTAATGTGAACAAGGCTCCGATATGGTACGCCCTCCACACTAATCGGTCGGGTCACCCAACCATCGGGTGCATGATACCGAACAACATAAGGCAGCCTCAGGTCGGCCAAAGAAGGTCCAATTGACCGGTAGCCGCAAGAATGGATGGAGGAGGCCTCAAATGTGATGAACTGCTGCTTGCTCCAGTGTGGGATGGTCCAGCCCTAAAAGCAGAAGCCTCAACCCTAGAGGAAGAAGGTCTGTCAGCTCGCCAGCTGGAAGAGGGGTGGTCTCCCAGAGTGCTAGAAGTGGGAGCCGAAGAATGGGAGGACCGATAAGGTGGTGCAGAATCAAACCGTGTCCCAATGCGTGGCATCAATCGCTGAAGACAGTAGAAGTCATAATCATCATCATCCGGGGCAAAGGCCGATTCAAAGGGATCACCCTCATACTGGGACGCAGTAACAGGCAGAAGCGTCAAAGATAGCATGTCATCGGGGGGGGGGGGGGTCCAAGGGAGCTGTACGGAAGCCGGCAATCTGAAAAGTCACTCTCTCAGCGAGATAATACCGTCGATACTCTGGATGGGGAAGTATGAATCGACGGTGAGTCAGGAACTATGATCGCTGAAAGCTTTGATCTTGAGCAATCCACTCTATCAGCAGGCTAGACATCGCTGTGAATACAACTTGTAAAAATTTATTATGTTAGTGAATCATTTTCTCTAATACAATAAATAGAGATGAGGATAAAGTATTTACCGAGTTCATGGAGCAGCTGTCAAAGAACGATCTCAGCTCTCTGATAGGAAGCTTCCTCTTTGGTGCTTCTATCCTCTCTTTATACCATCTCCAAGCAATGGGAGAAAGAGGATCTATTGGGGCAGGTGGCTCACGAAGAAAAGGGGCGACACCAGGAAAGTACTCGTAAGCCCAAGTCTGGAAAAATGAAGAAGATATCAGAGTCGGTTTATGCAAGATAAAGGAAATGTTCTTTACGTTACCTCCCAGAAGTAGTACAGGCCACATGGGGCAATGCGGGTATAGCAGAGGTCGGACATATCGTCATACAATCTACACAGCATCATGCTAGCCCAATCATATGTCGGGAGTCGTGTCAGGTCGAGTAGACTCTTCAGCACATTGAGACTCACTGCGTCCTTCCTGTTTGCTAAGAAGGAGCTAGAAAACAGGAGAATCAGGGTAAACCTGGCCACCTGATCAGCAGTAAGATTGCCTACCTCGTAGCCAGTATAGATGGCTGGCGCCTGC
The DNA here is from genome assembly GCA_947685225.1 of Garcia nutans. Classification (NCBI taxonomy): domain Eukaryota; kingdom Viridiplantae; phylum Streptophyta; class Magnoliopsida; order Malpighiales; family Euphorbiaceae; genus Garcia; species Garcia nutans. Next base: position 2,787,718 of record CANTUV010000003.1, on the reverse strand, counting down.
TCTACAAGCCACCTTCGCTGAATGCAGCGAGGCGCCTGATGTCGAGGATAGTCAACCCCGATCAAAGTGACCATGTTGGCTGAAGAAATGTCATGCCGCCAGTCATTATAGTACTCTACCATCTCAACACCGAAGGGAATCCCAGAAATGACGGAAAAGTCGGTAGGCGTCATCATCATCTCCCCCCAAGCAAAATGGAAGATATCAGTAGTGGGCCACCATCGCTCAGCCAGCGCGCAGATCAACTCCCTGTGGATATCTCTGCCCACATCTATAGTCCTCAAATGGTGAAGGAAAGCAGGTCTGATAAGATCCCCCACCGGATGCCCGGCATCAAAGATGTAAGCCAGAATAGTGCTAATGGGTCTCTCGGCGATGGATATCCTAATCGCAGTGTCCTAAAAAAAACAGAGAGAGTTATTTTCTAATTCATTATTATGGATAATTTGGGGGGCAACTTCAGAAAAATTTAAAATTCTATCCCCAGCCGGGTGTGACTTCCTAGAGAATTATTTCTAAGTTCTTTACTAGAAATAATTACTGATGGCAGAACATGGTGAAGCCTGGTATTACTCTTGATTCATTACTAGTACACGTAAAGGAAAAATTCCTAAAATTTGTTTCTAAGTTCCTTACTGGAAATAAATAAAATTCCTAAACATGCATACTAGATGAGTAAAGGGGAAGGTACTTACCTCATAGCAGCCGGTCCGGGAACTGTGCTTCTCCTCCTCAAGTAAAAGATTGCAGGGAGGGAGTGGGATTTCGAAGTCTTCTAGGCCAGTGAAATCCATCGTCTAAGGGAAGTTTGAAGGAAAGGAAAGAAGAAGAAAGAATGAAAGCAAATGAAAATGGAATGGAAATGAGCCTATTTATAAGGAAAAGGCAAAAACGCGGGTCTTTTTGCACCTCGCTCAAAATTCTCATTTCTGACGACCACTGGGTCCTCGCAAAAACGCAATTGTGAATACTCGAATTTTGAGGCTCGAAAAGCTGATTTTCTCAGACTGCAGAAGACCAAGCCAGACCGGATGACCACAGTAAAGTTCACCAAAAGTATGTCATCATGGTACTTGAAATGTCCGAAATGTCGCAAGGATCACGAATATGGTCCCGGAATATTTTTTGGAGGTCCGTAGCTCCCGAAAAATCAGTTTGAAAAAAAATCATGCGTGCCATTATGGGGACTCAGTCGCCGACCAAGGCGGTCCGACCGTTGACAGCGGCGGTCCGACCGCTGACCGCTGACCGCAGCGGCCCGACCGTCGATCACGGAGGCACGACCACCGACGTTTCTATTTTTTCCATGTTTCCCGGCTTGTCACTTCCACGGCGGTTCGACCGCCGTCCGGGTCCGTTTTTGTCTATAAAAGGCTGTTAAATTTTCAGAAAAAGGGTGGGCTTTTCGGTTTTTGAAACCTCGTGCTGACGAACTCTCTATTTTCACGCTTAAGGACTTCTCTTAGACTTTTCTTTGCATAAATCTAACCTTGCGCTGCAGGAATCAATCGTAATCAAGGATCATAATCCAAGGTCCAAGAAAACGAGATCTAGAACTTCGAAGTGGAAAAATCCTAAGCAGGGTAATATTATAATTCATCTTTTGTCAATTCAAGTATGTCATAAGCATTCCATCTTCTTCTGAATTTCTTCTTTTTGGTCAAAGACCTAATCCTTTTAGGTCTAAGACCTAATTAACTAATCAATGAACATTTCGGCATTAAGCCATGAATCAATCAATCTTGTTGGTCAAAGACCTAATCATTTTAGGTCTTAGGCCTAATTAACTAATCAATCAACATTAATCTGGATCTTGATTGGGACAGTCTTTGCCTTTGCAAAAAGTTTGGTACCCATATTCATTTATTTCTTTTTTCCCTTTTTCCTTTTCCTTTTCTTTCTCTTTCTTTTCTTACTCTTCCCTTTCTTTGAGTATTTTGTCCTTCTTCTCTGTAGGATTGTTAAGTATAGAAATTTCAAGAACTGGATGTTCCTTCTCTTTTTTCTCTAATTTTGATCAAATCTTTAGTTGGGTTGGACCAATTCAAGTCAAACTGTCCTTATAAACCAAATGGAAGCCTTTTGTTGCCTTAGGTAAAAAAGAACTTGGTTGCTTTCTGAACCATTTTGGGTTTTATTTTTATTTTATTTTCTTCTTTTATTTTATTTTCTTCTTTTATTTTATTTTATTTTATTTCTTTTATTTTATTTTCTTTTTATTTTCTTTTTATTGGTTCTAGCTCTAAAAGAGTTGTCTTGTTTGTACCCACTTGTATTTCTAATAATGGATGAGTGGAGTGACATAGATCTTCTTTAACAGGGATAAATCATTTGTTACTTTGATGTTATCTTGATAGATTGGATATATTAGGTGAACTTCAACTACCACTATGGTTTTGAGAACATTAACTATCCTTACGGTTTTGGTTATACATTCCATTCTTTGATCTTCTTGCCTCTTCACCCTAGTGATCATAAGACTTGTCAAAAGCATCACAACTACTCAGAGTAGGTTGTTGGGGTTTGTAAGTCAAATGAAAAGAAAGCTAAAATTTCATGAAGGCTCAAAGGGACAACTAGGGATTGATATTTAATTGGGTGGATACTAGTTGTTGGCTAACCAAACAATGCCTAGATCATTTCTCTCTTAAAATAAGCAGAATTCAATTTCGCCTCGAAAGTTTGTCAAAGCATGTTCTAAGACTGATTAGGACCTAGGCAAAGCTAATTATGCAGGAGCCCTCTCTAAGTAAGCATACATAACTCAATGCTATAGAGCAATTCTCTTATCTAGTAAAGTCATTCAAATCATGATGCCTAGATACATTAATTTATGAATATCAAGCTAGATTCATCATTGGTTGAGCACCAAAATGAAAATGAACAAAGACCAACAAAAATTTTGATGAAAATAATTTATTCAAACAAAAATAGAAAAACATAATTGTTCCAATTAAGTATTAAAGAAAGCAAAATTGAAAAACAACATTCAAGCTAAGGAAAGTTTGTTGAGTTAAGCTCCTTCTCCTTTCACATCTTCAACATTCCCATCTTGAAAAGAGGATAAGACAAAATCTTCTTCCAATCTTTTTCCTACCATGAAGGTTGCTGGAGGTGGCACTCTATTGAACCTTGGCAAAGGATTGTCTTTTATGCTGGGCTTATCAGGCTTAGGCAGCTTACCATTATCAATTAAATTTTGGATCTCATGTTTTAGTCACAAGCATTTGTCTGTCTCATGTCTTTGTGTCTGATGAAACTCACAAAAGGCTTTAGTATCAAATTTTGGGGGTAAAGGATTCGGCAAAGGTCGAGGGACCAATGGCTGTAATAGTCCCTTCTTTTGTAGCATGTTGAAGACCCAAGACAAAGGCTTCCCCAGATCTGAAAACTACCTTCTATTTGCTTGACAAGTTGTATTAACATCAACTTCTTTTTGCATGCTTTTGATTTTTAGACTGGTAGTTCCCTTTCTCTTTCCTTCTTATTGAAAACAATTCTTCTCCCTTTCCCATTCTTCAATTTGCAGACCAACTTGGAGAAGATCTTTGAAATCATGGATGAGTGTATGAGACATCCTTTCACGACGACTAGACAATACCCCTCTCACAATCATCCTTATTTGATCAGATTCATCGGGCCTCTTCTTGAGCAAAGCAGCCTTATTTCTCCATCTTTTCACATAGTCTACAAAATTCTCATTTGGCCTTTGTCTAATGGACTCAACTTCCATTAAGGTAACTTTTAGCTCGACATTGTACCCATATTGCTGAATGAAAGCCTTGTACAATATATCCCAATCTTTATGAGTACTTTCCTCTAAGGTGTTGAACCAATTTTGGACAATAGGGTTCAATGAGAGCATAAAATACCTCAGAGTTTGAGCTTTAGTAGCTCGAGTAGACTGCATAGCAGTGATGTACTGCTTCACATAGAAATGAGGATTTCCAGTACCATTGTACCTAGCAAAGGAAGGCATCTTGAACTTATAAGGGACCTCCTCATCTTGTTCAAATAGTTTGTCAATCTTGAACATCTCTTCAGTTTTCAGCTTCTTCTCAAATTTCTTTTCTAAATCAGCAATCATCTTCTCAACATCAGACGTCTCGGTCTTTTCAATAGTTGTCTTCTCAACAACCTTCGGCTCCTTTTTGTCTTGAGGATCTTGAAAGTATTGGGCCCAGTTGTCATCATCATCAAAGACTACCTTGTCTTCATCAAAAGCCACTTCACCAACCTTAGCCTTCCCTTTGTCCTTTGGCTTCTTAGTGCTAGCAGATGGTTCGGCATTGTTCCCTAAAATTGTAGCTAATTGATTCTTCATGGTCTCAGTCAGGGCCTCTTTATTTCTTCCATCTTGGTATTGAGGGCGTCATTCACCATTTTTTGAATTTGTTCGGGCTCCATTGCTTTTGGTGAGAAAGTGATTGAGTCGTTACTAGATTCTTCATCTCCAGCATAGGTCAGATTGTTGTAAGCTTTTGAACTATCATAATCTAGGGCTGTGAACCAGAAGGGATTAATGATATGTCATGTGATGCATGTATGCATGTATGCACAAACAATAAACAAACAAGGATAAATAGGACGTTCCTTCCCACCTTATAACTTCCAAACACGGATGGTAAGTCCCTTTTCCTAGGTATATGGTTAACAAAATACCAACGTGGGGTATCTTATTTTTGAATATTTCCCTCGGACGTTTCAACCAATAGTTATATTTTCAAAAAAGGAAATCAATCCATGATAATTACCATTAATTAGGTTTTAATCCAATCAACCAACTATTGTAGCTTTTATGCTATATTGGATTAAAACTAAATTAAGAGGTTTATTATAAATAGATTTCTCACTTGAAAAAGTAACTAATGATTCATGCCAAAAATAAGTCCATGATTAATAACTCTTAGTATAAACTAGGCTCACAATTGATTTTTGGTATTTTCATAATTGACCTAAGTATTCATAAGCTCTTTGAAAAGCTCATAATGAAGTGAAAAATAATTTTGTTTCAAAGCCCATAAAAAGCTTTTAGAAAAAATGAATTTTGGGCTATGTATTTGGGTCACGAGAAAAAGAATTTTTAACTGTTTTGAAAAATTTTTATGTCCAAAGACCATCTTGAAAAGTTTTAAAAATAGCTTTGGTCTTTTAGACTTTAAAGGAAAAAATTATTTTGAGCATACAATGTACTTAGGTCATATTAGAAAAAGAACAAATCAAATAAGCCATGATTTAAGCCAATATAAATTAACCATAGTCAAACAACAAGCATTTGGGGTAAAAACCTAAGGAAAGTAACTAGGCCAATTAAATGAGCTTTAGTCTTTGGGTTAAAAGGCTTAGGTTCCCATATCAAGTATATTCCAAATGGTATAAGGCTATGAGTGGTTATGCCATGCTTGATCTCCATACCTTGAGTGAAATTATGGTATCCCTTATATAACACAACACGTGTAACACGGGAGTCCTAACTCACGCACATGATGTAATCTGTTGACCTAGATTTAGGTCAATCTTATTTTTGATCTTGGCAAACAAATTGAAGTGATCTAATGGCTTCAATGAGTGCCTATATGGCAGGAAAGCAACTTAGAATGAGCTGAAATGCAAAGAAATTTAAAGATTTCCTAAGTGCTGAAAATTTGTCTTTGAAGGGATGCGCGACCGCCCCAAGGATGTGCGCGACCATCCAAATTGTCTTGGTTTGACAGAGAGGTTCATGGTGGCATGGAGCTGTGAATGACTCAACGCAAGACAATGCGCGATCGCCCAAAGTGACTGCGTGACCGCTAAATTCATATAGCTGTTGGTGGGCTTCAACGGCTAGTTAAAGAACCAATAAGAAGATGCCACGTGTTAAGTAGCTGTTAGAGATTTGAATTGTATGACCGCACTAGACTGCTGGGATGACCACACAAACAGATGCTTGACTGCCCAAAGGTGGTGAGTGACCATCCCAGGATGCACGACCATCCAAAGGTGGTGTACGACCGCACCAACAGTTTGACACAAAATCCAAGAAGATTTTGTGGCTGTTGGAGTTGCACTTTTCTACCCACTTCACCAACGGGCAGAACTTGTTTGAGGCCTATAAATACCACCTCAAACAAGTCTTCTAGCAAGAGAATAAATACTAATATTTTCCAAGCTCTTACAATTTATTTACTTTAGCTTTCATCTATTTATCTCTTCATGTAAGGTTGAGTGTTAGCCACTAAAACACCAATTGTAAAGGTTGTGAGAGTGAGCCAAGTAAAACTCTTGTAAAGGTTGTGAGAGTGAGCCTGGGAAAACTCTTGTAAAGGTTGTGAGAGTAAACCTAGTAAAACTCTTGTAAGTGGTTTGAGTGTTAGCCTTAGTAAAACACTTGTCAAGTTAGGTGTGAGCTTGTAAAAACACCAAAGTTGGAAGTGAGCTTGTAAAACTTCAAGTATAGTGGAATATCCAATTGAGGTTGGGGAGTGGATGTAGGATTGTTGAATCCAAACAACTATAAATCTCTTGTGTTGATTTTTCTGCTCTCTACTCAATCTTCTACATCTTCTACATTTCTTATTTGTTGAAGTTTTAATTTGCCATCATTTCTTGAGGAAACCAATTCACCCCCCCTCTTGGTTGCCATCTTAGGACAACAATTGGTATCAGAGCTTTGAAATTTCTTAAACTTAATTGTGAAATTTGATCCTCAAAGGCAACCACACCCACTAATACCTCTACATCAATTTTTTCTTCCAACTCCATGGCTCATTATCATGGAAACTCAAACTCCCTTGTTATACCTCACTTTGATTATTCATATTGGAAACACAAGATGTTTTTGCTCCTAGATAGTGAAGGAATAGAGCTTTGGGATAATGTTGAAAATGAGTGGAAGATTCCTACAAGAGTGGTTGATGGTGTAGAAAAAGAGATTCCACGAAAAGTGTGGAATGAAGAACAAAGAAGAAGCAATGGGAGAGATAAAAAGGCTTCTTTCATTCTCCTAAGTTCATTGCCAAAGGAAGAATGTGGAAGATTTCTTGGATGCTCAAATGCCTATAGTATTTGGAAGACCTTGGAGAATTATCATGAGGGTACTAATCAAGTAAAATTCATGAAGGCCCAAATGCTTGTTCAAGAGTATGAACTCTTTAAAATGAAGTCCTTTGAAGATGTCACGGAGATGACCAACTGACTTCTTGCCATTGTCAATGATTTGCGGAAATTTGGCAAAGTCTACTCTTTGGAAGACATAAATTGCAAAATCCTTAGAATTCTTACAAAGAAAGAATTTGAAGCAAGAGTATCATCCATTGAGGAAGCACATGATTTAAGCAAGCTTCCAACGGATGTCCTCATTGGAAAATTACTCACACATGAGATGGCAATGGAAATGCAAGAAGAGCAAGAAGAAGAAGAAGAGCAAGCAATTGCAAATCTATGTCTCATGGCTATGGGAGATGATGAACACTCCAATGAGGTAGGTACCCAATCTTTAAACATGAATTTAAATTACAACAATATTGATGATGCTTTAGATGATATTGATATAATTGAACATATGAACCTTAGAGTAGAAAAGTATTTTTCTAAGATAAAATTTCATAAGGACAAATTCTCTAAACTAGAAGAGGATTTTGTATGTTTAAAAAAAATTCTACTTTAGAATTAAAGACCTCAAATGAACAAATATCTAAAAACAAACATAGCTTAGAAAAGGTTATCAAGGAAAACCCCCTAATTGACAAGGGCAAATGGCATGAAGATGGAGGAGAATGAGTACTCCATCAAACCAAGTCCAACAATGCTAAAAGTAAGGCAATTGGCATTAAAAAATTGGTAACAATTCTTGCCTTACAACATTTTAACTTTTATACTTTTAATTTTTACTTTACATGTTATGTTTGGCATTACAGTTGAAAAATGATTTTATGGTTGACTAAATTACTTTTATTACATTTTAAATTTGTTCATAATTAAGTTAATCACTTTCTTGAATTGTATTTAATTTTCTTTTTATATTCCTCTTGATTTGACTCCAACAAGAGAGGAGAAAACTTGAATATTTTGATAAAAATGGATCTTAATTGTTTCTAAGTTTTTCACTTCTTGAGGGGGAGATCATCAATTGAGGGGGAGTATAATCCAATTAATTGGTATCCTTAACATATTTTTCATTGATTTTGATATTTTTCATTGATTGGTACTTTTATTTTTCCTAAGTATATGACTTAGATTTGTGTTAATTGTGAATTTTGTTTATGGTGATTGGCCATTGGCTTTGAATTCTAATATAAAGTCACACCAACACTGATTTTGATCTTGTCTTGGCCATTAGCTTGATTGCTCTTCATCTCTCCCCTCCTCTTTTTGAATTTTGGCAAAGGGGGAGAGAATTTGAAGAATTTGAACATTATCTTTGAAGTTTCTTATGTTTTTCCATAATGGGAAGTATTACCTATTTTTGTTGATTATTTTTATTTCAAATTCAATTTGATTGCCAAAATCAAAAAGGGGGAGATTGTTGACCTAGATTTAGGTCAATCTTGTTTTTGATCTTGGCAAACAAATTGAAGTGATCTAATGGCTTCAATGAGTGTCTATATGGCAGGAAAGCAACTTAGAATGAGCTGAAATGCAAAGAAATTTAAAGATTTCCTAAGTGCTGAAAATCTGTCTTTGAAGGGATGCGCGACCGCCCCAAGGGTGTGTGCGACCATCCAAACTGTCTTGGTTTGACAGAGAGGTTCATGGTGGCATGGAGCGGTGAATGACTCGACACAAGACAATGCATGACCGCCCAAAGTGACTGCGTGACCGCTAAATTTATAAAGCCGTTGGTAGGCTTCAACGGCTAGTTAAAGAACCAATAAGAAGATGCCATGTGTCAAGTAGCCGTTAGAGATTTGAATTGCACGACCGCACTAGATTGCTGGGATGACCGGACAAACAGATGCGCGACCTCCCAAAGGTGGTGAGCGACCATCCCCGGATGCGCGACCATCCAACGGTGGTGTGCGACCGCACCAACAGTCTGACATAAAAATCCAAGAAGATTTTGTGGCTGTTGGAGTTGCACTTTTCTACCCACTTCACCAACGGGCAGAACTTGTTTGAGGCCTATAAATACCACCTCAAACAAGTCTTTTAGCAAGAGAATAAATACTAATATTGTCCAAACTCTTGTAATTTATTTACTTAAGCTTTCATCTATTTATCTCTTCATGTAAGGTTGAGTGTTAGCCACTAAAACACCAATTGTAAAGGTTGTGAGAGTGAGCCTAGTAAAACTCTTATAAAGCTTGTGAGAGTGAGCCTGGTAAAACTCTTGTAAAGGTTGTGAGAGTAAGCTTGGTAAAACTCTTGTAAGTGGTTTGAGTGTTAGCCTTAGTAAAACACTTGTCAAGTTAGGTGTGAGCTTGTAAAAACACCAAAGTTGGAAGTGAGCTTGTAAAACTCCAAGTATAGTGGAATACCCAATTGAGGTTGGGGAGTGGATGTAGGATTGTTGAATCCAAACCACTATAAATCTCTTGTGTTGATTTTTCTACTCTCTACTCAATCTTCTACATCTTCTACATTTCTTATTTGCTGAAGTTTTAATTTGCCATCATTTCTTGAGGAAACCAATTCACCCTCCTCTTTGTTGCCATCTTGGGACAACACAATCTAATATGATGCAATGGATAATATCATGATAAGAAAGAATAGATTAATATAAAGACCAACGAAATCAACTTCTCTTATCCCCAGTGGAGTCGCCATTGTGAGAGGGGATTTTTCCCCCACTCCTGGTGGAATGGTTCTTGCGACTTTGGCACTATTTAGGCTTAGGGCCTTAGAGAACATGGGCCTAAGTCTGGAGAAAATGGAGTCGCCACCCAGACGGGTCGGGAAAAAGAAAGGGATGGATGATTTGATTCCTAAGAAACCCCCAACCCCTTAATGGGTCCGAAAAGTTGGGTACGTGTGGGGAAGGTGAGAAATAGCCCAACACCCCCACAACACCTGGTTCATTGGAACTGGCCTCCTTTACAGGTCTTAATATTATAAAATTCTTAAATATAATGATATTATCCATACTACATGCAATAATTAAAATAAAGCATCATTATATTAAAATCAAAATAATGTTCAAACAAAATAAATAAATGGACACCCATCTAAAGATGGAAACGTGTCCTTACATCATTCATGTGTAAAACTAAATAGAACACCCACCGAAAGGTGGAAACGTTTCCTTTACATTGGTCCAAAAACTTTAAAATAGAATAGATTACATAATGCTCACGACATGAGGTACCCAAATTATGGAAACATACCTCTTATAATGTTTAATAAAAAAAATACTCATCCATGATAAATTAAATAAATCAAGCATTGAAATTAAATAAATCAACCATCAAAACATATAATAAACTACATAATCAAATCTAAAATTAAATAAAGCCAATAAAGATACAAATTTAAGTTTATGTCTCAATTTAGAGTTCTTTAATTAACATTTAGGGTTTTGGGATTTTGTTATTTAGGCTACTGTGAGGGTTTTTGAAAAAATGAAATTGATTAGGGTTTTATAATTTTAAGAAAGCAGTAAGGTTTTTAGTTAATCAAATTAGGGTTTAAGGCTAACATCATGAAATTAGGGATTTTGGATTTCAAAACTTAGCACGCTGGATATTAAGATATTAGGGTTTTATGGTTTGAAACCTTGATTTTGCAGATTATGGTTTTAAATTTAGGATTTGATGCTTTACTGTAATCAAAGTTAAGTGTGGTTTTAATATTGATTGTAATAACTACTTAAGTATTTTTCAGGTGAAACAAACATAGAAAGTCAAATTAATTATCGAAAGATTAAAATAACTCAATGAATAAAATTATAAAAACTACTGTAAAGGTTTGAAAACAGAATTAATTAAGATTTAGGATTTGAATAACTTAGGGTTTAAGAAATTAGATTTGTGTTTTGAATTATTATATTATTTAATTTAATTAAAACCTTAGGTATTGTATGAATTAATTTATGCTACTGTGTAAACTAAATTAAAGGAAGAATTAAATAACTAAGGCAGTGTGATGATAGCTTGAAAGATGAAGATGATTAATGATTTAATAAACTAAATTTAGAGCAATTTACCTACGTTTGAAGGCTCCACCAAATTGAAGAGATTGAACCAAGCTGCTGCCTGCTTCAGTGCATATTTTCTAGCTGAACCTTATTGCCTTGAATTGGACAGTGTTTGATTTATTCTGAGTTGCTAGATTTTTGTTTGATTGTTCAAGGCTTAAAAGTTTAAGCTTTATGGGTCTAAGCTTCAAAAATTCTTGGCCTCTGCTAGGGTTTTCTGTCTATCTTTTCTTTTGTTGCTGCTCTCAAAGTCCCCTAAAATCTCCTCCCAAAACTCTCTCGGAAAAATAAAAAGTCTCTAGTTTCTTCAAAAAATTCCCTCCACAATCCGTGTGTAATGCTAGTATTTATAGGAAAAAATAAAGTCCTAATCCTATTTTAATAAGGAAATACCCACTATTTAGCAAATATTAAAACCGTGTAAAACAAGGTTTGTTAAAAAAATCGACAGCGCACGCTGGCTTCGCTTGCAAAAATTGCTGCGAGGATCGATTGGGTGAACTGGGGCTGCTTGCTAGACCTGCAGTGAAATGATTTCTGGACCTATGGCGAATTGGCTGCTTGCCAATTCGCCGCAGGTCCAGGCCTGCGGCAAAATTCCTTGCCGCGCGTCGCTCGCCGATCCGTCAGATTTTTTATTTTTTTATTTTTTTTTATTTTTACCTTTTATTTTTTATTTTTATTAAAAATAACTATTAAATATTATAAGTAATAATTAAAATACCACAAAAATTATTTTGGACTATCGGATTGGACTGGGTCAAAAATTAAGGGTCTACACAGCAACTTTAAATGTTTTGATCACTTGATTTAAATGTTGTAATTTTAATTCAATGGTTAAATAATCCAGTAGCAATGCCATTATTAGCCTCGAACACAAACTAAAATATCAAAACATTAATCTTATTTCTAAAAACCTAAACCTATTCTGTAAAACCTAAACCCTAATTTTCAAACCCTAATCCAAACCCTAAATTGTAAATTCCAAAATCCCTAACTTCTAAACCCTAATATCCAGAACCCTAATTCCCAAATTTCCTAAAATCCAAAACCCCAATTTGATTTTCAAAAGTCTAATTACACTAATTTAAAATCCTATTTTTCAAATATATAAAACCTTAATCTTATTTCTCTAAAACCAAATCCTAAATCATGTTTCTCTAAAACCAAATCCCTAATTCAATCCCAAATACTAAAAACATTAAGCTTAAATGCCTAAGCCTAATCTACCTAAGCCTAATCCCGAATGCCTAACCATAATCCTAAAACCCCAAAACCTTAATTTCCAAATTAAAACTCTAAAACCCTAATTAGATAATTAAAGCCCTATCTTTAGGTTAGAAACCCTAATTTTGCATCTTTGAAACCTAATTTATGATTAAACTCTAGATTCCATTATTTGATTTATAGTTACATACTTTTATAATGGATGATGCATTTTAATTTTTTTTTATTGCTCATTTTATTTAATTGAATTATATTTGTTTTTTTGGGTTTTAAAGTTGTAAAAGACATATTTTCACTTTGTGGACGCCTTATTTATTTAACTTGTTTCTTTTATTTTTGAGGATTAATGTAAGGGACATATTTTCACTAATTGGTGGGTGTCCTATTTTTTTTTACTTGTATTTTGGACATTGGACATTGTAAGGGCATGTTTCCATATTTAGATGGGTGCCTATTTTTGATTGATTTTCTTTAATTAATAATATGATATTTAATTCTTTTAATTGTATGTAATATGAATGATTTCATATATTTAAGAATTTGATAATATTTAGACTTGAAAAGGAGGTCGGTTCCAATGAGCTGGGTATTATAGGGGGTGTTGGGTTATTCTCGCCTTTCCCATATGTACCTAATTTTTTTAACCTATTTGGGGCTTGGGAATTTCTTAAAAATTGAGTCATCCACCCCTTTCTTTTTCCGGGCCCGTCCGGATGGCGACTCCATTTTCTTTGGGTTTAGGCCCATGTTATCTAAGGCCCTGAGCTGAATAATGCCAAAGTCACAAGAACCATTCCACATGGGAGTGGGGGCAAAAATTTCCGCTCACCGTGGCGACTCCACTTGGGATAAGAAAAGTTGATTTTGATGGTCTTTATATTATTTTATTCTTTCTTATTATGATATTATCCATTGCATCATTTAGATTGTATTATGTGTATAGTTAGGATGCCCTTGTAACCCATGTTGTGTTATGTAAGGGATACCATACTTTCACTCAAGGTATGAAGATCGAGCATGGCATAACCACTCATAGCCTTGTACCTTTTTGTATATACTTGCTATGGGAGCCTAAGCTTTTCAACCCAAAGACTAAAAGCTCATGTAATTAGCCTAGTTATTTTCCTTAGGCTTTTACCGAATGCTTGTTATTTGACTATGATTGATATATCTTGGTTTGAACCATGGCCTATTTGATTTGTTCTTTTTCTAATATGACCTAATTATAATGTAAGCCCAAAATAATTTTATTCTTTTAAGCCCAAAAGACCAAAATTATTTTCAAAACTTTTCAAGATGGTCTTTGGATATAAAACCTTTTCTAAGATGGGTCAAAATTCGTTTTACCTCATTGCCAAACTCAAAGCCTAAATCTATTTTTAAACAAATCTTTTCACAATGGGCTTTGAAACAAAACCAATTTTCACCTTATGACCCAATAGAAAGCCCAAAATTAATTTTTGAACAAACTTTTTTCAATGGGCTTTTAAACATCTTTTAAATGGGCATACAACTAGTTAGGTCAATTATAGAATAATAAAAATCAATTGTGGGCCTAACTTATACCAAGGCCTGTTAATCATAGGCTTATTTGTGGCATGAATCATTAGTTGAATTTTTTTTCAAAATGGAAAATCTAATTATGATAAACCTTTTAATATAGTGTTAATCCATAATATAGCATAAAAGCTATTTTTAGTTGATCCAATGGATTAAAGCTTAATTAATGTGAATTATTATAGACTGACTTCTAAGTTTAAAAATATAATTATTGGTTAAACCGTCCGAGTGATTTTTTTCAAAAACAAGATATCCCATGTTGATATTTTATTGACCATATACCTAGGAAAAGAGACTCACCATTTATGTGTGGGTAATATAAGGTTGGAAGGGACTTCTTTACTCTCTTTGTTTGTTCATTATATGTACATCCATGCATCCATGCATACATGCATTGCATTACATGTCATTGATCCTTTCTGGCTCATAAACCTAGAGTACAATAGTTCAAGAGCCTACGACAACTCGACCTATGCCAGTGTCATAGAATCTAGCCATGACTCAGTTAGCTTTTCTCCAAAAGCAATGGAACCAAAATAGTTTAGAAGATGGTGGATGATGCCCTCAATGCAAAGATGAAAGAACTAAAGGGGGTCTTAGTTGAGACCGTGGAAAGCCAACTGGCTGCATTATTGAGGAACACTGTTTAGGCATCTGCTAGCACCAAGAAGTAGAAGGACAACAGAAAGGCTAAAGTTAGTAAAATGACCTTTGATGATGACAAAGTAGTTGTCAATGATGATGACTGGGCTCAGTATTTCCAAGATCCTTAAGATATGAAGAAAGAGTTAAAGGCTATGGAAAAATCAACTATTGAAAAAACTAAAACTTTGGATATGGAAAAGATGATTGCTAATTTAGAGAAGAAGTTTGAAAAGAAGCTAAAAACTGAAGAGATGTCAGAGGTGAATAAGCTATTTGAACAAGATGAGGAAGTCCCTTATAAATTCAAGATGCCTTCATTTGTCAAGTTCAATGGAACTGGGAATCCTTATCTCCTTGTGAAGCAATACATCACTGCTATGTAGTATGCCTAAGCTACTAAGGCTCAAACTCTAAGGTACTTTATGCTTTCTTTGGATCCTATTATGCAGAATTGGTTCAACACATTGGAGGATAACACTTAAAAGAATTAGAATTCATTGTACAAGGCCTTCATCCAACAATATGGGTTCAATGCTGAGTTGGAAGTTACTTTGATGGAGGTAGAGTTGGTAAGGTAGAAATAGAATGTAAACTTCGTTGACTATGTGAAGAGGTGGAGAAACAAGGCCGCATTGCTCAAAAAGAGGCCCGATGAGTCAGATCAAATTAGGATAATTGTGAGAGGGGTGCTGCCTAATCTTCATGAAAGGATGTCCTACACCTTTATCAAGGATTTCAATGATATTCTTCAAGCTGGCTTACAAATAGAAGAGTGGAAAAGGGAGAAGAAACATTTTTTTTTCTACAAGAAGGAATGAGAAAGGGAGCTATCAATTCAGGAATCAAAGCACACAAAAGGCGGCTGATGTTAATGAGATTGGCCAAGGAGGTAGGAGGCACTTTTTAGAGTTGGGAAAACCATTATCCTAGGTTTTTAATAAGCTACAGAAGAGAGTGCTATTACAATCTTTGACTCGTCACCCACTGTCAAATCCTCTAGCATCCATTGTCAAATCCTCTACCACACAATTTTGATGCTAAGGAATTTTGCCAGTTCCACCAAATGCAAGAGCACGAGAAAAACAAATGTTTGAGATTGAGGCATGAGATCTAGAATTTGATTGATAGTGAAAAGTTTCCTAAACCTAACAAGCCTAACTCGAAGGATAATCCATTGCCAAGGTTTAAAAAAGTACCACCACCAGTAACTTTCATGATCAGGGGAGGTTTGAATGAGAGGTTTGTTCTATCTTCTTTCTAAGATATAGGTGGAGAGGCAACTAAAGAAAAAGAAGTGCTTGGCAAAATGGAGCAAGTTATGGATGAGAAGGAGGTAACTATTTGTGTTGTGAATGAGTCTTGGGATTCAACTAATAGTGATGTTGACTCTGAGCTAAAGAAGGAAGAGTGGACCTGGTCCATGCCAGAAGAGGATGAAGTAAGGAACACTCACTCTAGTAAGCCTTATGCAAGGCCACCACCAAAGGAAGTGGAAGCTAATAAGGGGAAAGATGTTGAAACATGGAATAAAGAAGAAGAAGATGATGGTATTCTTAAATAGTTGAAGAGAACTTAAGCCAGTATAAGCATATGGGACTTACTAGCTACATCCCAGAAGCATTGAGAAACTATGGCCAAAGCTATGGCGAGCATGCAGATTTCTACTTCTGCAACACCCGATAAACTGATCCACTTTACAGGGGTAAACAAGGCTGAGAAAGTAAAGAAAGATGATGATGCTCAGAAGAAGAACAACATTGATGTGGGAATAGTGTCATTTTCAATTGCTGATTTTTAAGAAGAGGGAAGAGATCACATCCGCCCGCTTTTATTAAGGTAGAAGTCAAGGGAAAATGAACCCCATGTGTCATGGTTGATGATGGATTTACCATAAACATCTTCCCACTCAAGATCTCACTGAGGTGACGATTAGGGCTTATGATAATACTAAAAGGCATGCTAAAGGAACTTTCAAAGCTGTTGTGAAGGCTGGCCCTATTGAATCCTTGGTAGAGTTTGTAGTCTTGGATATATTTGTCACCTTTGCACTACTATTGGGATGACCCTGGTTTCATCATCTTGATGGAGTTTCTTCCATACTCCATCAAAAGATCAAGTTTCTAAATGAGGATGAGATGGGGTTGAGATAGTGTGTATCAAGGCTGAGGATAATGACGTGGTGAATGATCTGATGATTGAGGGGCCTCTCCATGGATTCCAAGTGGCTATTATTTTTGATGATGAGATGGTCGACCCTAAAGTCCTGACTATAATAAAGAATATGAAATATCTACCAGTTGCTAGCCTTGGGAAACGAAAGATAGGTGTGGCAGAGCTTCCATACTTTAAGACTAAAACATCCAAGAAAGGGTTGGGATACGATGAAGCTAATGAAAGTGTTCTGCTAAAAAAGAATGAGAAAATGAGTTTTCCTCCACTCGAACATGTTTTTGTCAAAGCTCCATATATGGGACTATTCCAAGGAAAGCCAGAGTCAATCATGTTCATGGGGAAGTTGATTCCATGTTTTGAGATCTTTGCGAATGTTGTTAAACTGGTTGAACATATAGAAGAAAAGCTTATTTTACTAGCTGACAAGGAATCTAACCTTGAAAAGAAAAAGGAAGCTTCCTAAAGATCCAAAATAGTCCAGAGGAGATTGCTGCTCTAATCAAAGAATGGTTTGAAAGTCTTTTAGTTTATGATTATGAAAATAGTGACTCTAATTTTGATTTTAATTTGTCTACTTTGTATGAAGATGATGATGTTTTCTTTTCCAAAATGAAAGTCTGATTTTGCTTACTTGTGTGATATTTTTCCTGATGGTTGCATACATTCAAGTAGTGATTACCTGAGCATTTTTAATATTAACTTTGTTAACACACAATTATTAAATTTGGGAACAACCAACAATCCTAAAAATATTAGCATAGCATCCGACCATGCTATACTCTAAGAGAGAGTGAGAGATTTGAAATAATATTTTTAAAATATGAAGAAGTCTTTGCTTTGATTTATGAAGATATGCCTGAAGTTGATCGAGACATAGCCGAGCACATGATTCCCACTTACACTCACATGAAACCTATCAAAGAAATGCTTTGACAGTTAAGGCTAAAATGGGTAAAACTAACAAAGAAGAAGTCACTAAGCAAATACAAGTGAAGTTCATTGAGGTGACAGATTATCCCGACTGGTTAGCTAAAATAGTTCCTGTGCCAAAGAAAGATGGAATAATTAGGGTTTGTATAGACTACAGAGACTTGAACAAGGCTTCCCCTAAAGATGATTTTCCTTTACCCTATATAGATCTCCTTATTGATAGTGTAGCCTCTAGCATGTTGCACTCATTCGTAGATGGATTTTTTGGATACAACCAAGTGTTAATGGCCCAAGAGGATAAAACTAAAACTGCCTTCATTACTACATGGTGATGCCGTTTGGGTTAAAGAATGCTGGAGCAATCTACCATTCCATGACATGATGCATAAGGAAGTTGAGGTCTATATTGATGATATGATGGTGAAGTCGGATACAAGGGAGAAACACTTCCAAAATTTAGAGATCTTCTTCAAAAGAGCAGTAAAGTACAAGCTAAGGTTGAACACGAAGAAGTGTGAGTTTGGGGTTACTTCAGGCAAGATGTTGGGACATATGATTGGTCCAAATGGCATTAAGATTGACCCTAAGGCAATAAGGGATATGCCAACTCCTAAGACAAAGAAGGAAGTATGGGGGTTTGTTGAAAGACTACAGTACATTAGTAGGTTGATAGCAAAGCTTACCATGATCTATGAACCTATCTTTAAACTGTTTAAAAAGAACCAGCCAATCAAGTGGAATGAAGAGTATCAAAAGGCCTTTAAGCATATTAAAGAACATTTGTTGAATCCACTTATTTTGAAGCCACCTAAACCAAGTAGACCTTTGTTACTATATTTAGCAGAATAGGAAGAATCAATAGGAGCAATGTTAGCACAAGCAGATGAATTAGTAGTTGAGCACGCAATTTGCTATTTGAGTAGAAATCTCTTACCTTATGAGATTAAGTATAGTATTATTGAAAAGACATGCTTAGTTGTGGTTTGGTCATCTAAGAAGTTGCAATATTACTTTCATTCTTATAGTATACAAGTAATTTCTAGGATGGATACATTGAGGTATTTAAGGGAGACACCCTTGTTGATTGGGAAATATGGCGGATGGTTGATAATTTTAAAAGAATATGAGATTGAATATATAACCAGGAAAACTATCAAAGGTAGAGCAGTAGCAGAATTCCTGGATCAATAACCATTTCCTGACAATGAAGAAGTGATTTTGGAATTTCTCAATGAACATTTAAAGGTCGTAGAAGTACAAGGGTGGAAGATGTATTTTAACGGAGTAGTAAATAGAAAGGGGGCTGGCCTGGGAGTAATTTTGGAATCGCGAGAAGGGGAGCTCATCCCTCTAGCTAAGAAGTTGAAGTTCAGGGCAACCAATAACATGGATGAGTATGAAGCATGTATTTTTGGCCTAGAAACCTTGATGATCATGAAGGTAGAAAAAGTGTAAGTTTTTGGTGATTCATTGTTAGTAGTATCCCAAGTAAATGAAGAATGGGAGTTAAAAGAAGAGAAGTTAAAGCCATACCATGATTATTTGACCATGATGAAGAAGAACTTTAAGGAGTGCAGGGTATACACCTACCAAGAGAGGAAAACCAAATTGCCGATGCCCTAGCCAACCTGGCTTCAGTATGGGAGGATTATGTTAAGTTATTTCTACCTTTTGGTTTTGACCAGTTCATCGACTCCTTGCTATGAGTATGAAATGGTCATAGAAACTAATACAGACTATGATACGTGGTATGACACTATAAGACGGTTCTTGGAAAGTAGAGAATACCCATAGGGTGTAACAAAGGAAGAGAGAAGAGCTATAAGGAGATTGTCCTTATAATACATCACCTTTCATGGAGAGTTGTATCATAGATATCCCAATGGAGTGCACTTAAGATGCTTGAGAAAGTCTGAAGTTGAGTAGATTATGTCAAAAATACATGCAGGAAGTTAGTGTAGTGTCAGACAATGGGTACAATTTCAACAAGCTGGGGGCAAAGCAGATGGCTTGATTTTTTGAGAAGAATCTCATCAGTAGGTATGGAGTTAGTGTAGTGTCAGACAATGGGTACAATTTCAAGGAACATTTAAGGAGTTATTCTTGAAGCTAGATCCATCATCACCGATCTTCCCCTTATAGACCAAAGGCTAATGGTGTAGTGGAAGCAACAAACAAGATAATTAAGCAGATCTATCCAAGATGACCAAAATGTATAGGGATTAGTCAAAAATGCTTCCTTTTGCTTTATGGGGGTACAAGACAAGTGTATGAACCCCCAACTAGAAGATTTTCCTTGATTTATGGGATGGAATCATTGTTACCGATTGAAATTGAGATCCAATTATTGAGAGTAGTCCTAGAAGCTAAATTGCCTGAGGCAGAATGGGTAGCAAGTAGATATACACAACTAGCCTTATTTGAAGAAAGTATCATCATTAACTCTATCAAGGAAAGATAGCTCGGGTTTACAATAAAAGGGTTAAGCTTAAAAGGCTTAAAGTCGGCAACTTAGTGTTGAAGCATTGCAAGCCTAGCGTCCCTGATCCAAGAGGAAAGTTTAGACCTAGTTGGGAAGGGCTGTACATTGTGAAACAAGTCATGAACAAGGGTGCAGTCAAGTTGTCTGACATGGATGGGAACAAGTATAGTGAACCAGCGAACATTGATAGGTTGAAGAGGTTTTATGTTTAAAATAATAAAAAAAGGAGTTTACTAGGTTGAAAACCTGAAAGGGCGACCTTGGCAAAAGATAGAGCAGTTTGCTAGTTCTAAAAACCCGAAAAGACGGGCTAGGCAATTATTAGGGCTAAAATGAGAGAAAATTGTCAATTAGAAAACTCAAAAAGGCTAGATGGCGACATGAGTAATCTTGTGTATGCTGACTTTATGTTTTTAGTTGTTCCTCAATTTAATAAAATAGAGTTAATGTTAAAATTATTCTATGTGCACTATTTCAAAAAATTTAACCATTAGGGTAAAATAAATCACATAATTGCGAAAAGTGATGACAAATTATAAAAGGAAAACATCTTTTATTTTCTTTATTGTTCATTCTAACATTATTTTTTTCTTTTAAAGAATTGACAAATGTAAGATTTATGGCAGACGATAAGTGTAACGTGGAGGCCAGCTTTGCTTTAGTTGATCCAAGTAGGCTTCAGTCAGATGGGCATGTCCAAATCAGGAATGAACTCAGAACTTCGAGCCTCAGCTCCATACTAGTGGTCAAGTCGATGAGGATCATAGTAAGTGCCCTGATGGATAGTAGTAAGAGGAACATACATCAGATATGTCCGAATGGTGACATGGGTAATCTTTCACTAAGGTACCAACAAACAGATGTTAATACAGATGTTAATCACAGATCCAGAGTGGATCTAGTCAACCTACTCGGCATATGAAGAAGCAGAATGAAGCAGTTTTCTCACAAAATGATGTTAGAGTAGATATTTGGTAAAGTCAATGGATGGGGTGTCAAGCAGGCAGAAATGCTTCTGTAGCCAGACCTGTAAAGAAGGAGAGCAATTTATATAAAAGAAGAAGCCCATTAGGTTGAAAACCTGCAAGGGCAGCCTAAACAAAAATTAGGGTGGTCTGCTAGCTCTAAAAACTCGTAAGGGCAGTCTAGGCAAAAATTAGGACCAATTTTTTTTTTCCTTTTTAAAAAAGAAAAGAGTCCTTTAGGTCAAAAACCCATAAGAGCAGCCTAGATAAAAATTAGGATAGCTCGCTAGTTTCGAAAACCTATAAGGGCGGGCTAGGAAAAAATTACAGTAATAAAAAATAATATTAAAGGCCTAAATTGAAAATCCAAAAGGACAATTTAGGTAATTACCTGAAGTAGCAGGGGACTTCTAGCCAACCTCCTAGAAGAATCTGTCATGAATTGATCCAATCTAACTAGAGTTTCAACCAAGATCATGGGTACTGGTGACAATCCTCCCTCCATCTAGTCTATGATATCTAGTGTTCTTGGATCAATGTCACCGCCAGAAGAAATAAGCAAAAATTGAACAAGCAAGCATAGATAGAACATGCGTCCCTATGCTTTGATGGGAGCCAAATAGGAAGAGCAAAAATCGATCAATGAACCAAGCAAAATTTTCTCACCTCTGGTTAATTGTAGAACTTAAGATTTTGAGAGTTGAAACAACATCTGCATCTTTTGATGGGCTTTTGAAGTTAGTATGGGTAATGTCATTAGTTAATTACCTTGATATTCGAGAATAGCTTCAAATTCTTTGATCATAGAACATATTTCAAAGTTATTTATCTTGAAAGTCCTACTTTTCACATCCCAAAAGGAGGTCATGGCATGTCAAAAGGAATGCCAATTTGACATTTTGGAAACACTTTAAGGCATTATTTGAGACCAAGATATTTGTTCTCAATGTGTAGATTTAATGGTCTTAAGTAAACCTTTAATTTTCATTAAATTTAACTCAGTTATTGATAGGGTTTGAGAAAAGTCAAAATTGTTTGAGTTGATGATGGAAAATTTGTTTATGTTGCTGTGACGAAATTCATGAGAAAAGGTGGTGGATTGAATGGTAGGTTTTCTTGTTTTGAGTTGAGAATTGTAACAAGCAGATTGCTAGGATTGCTGCATTTTAGAATCGCCATTGATTTAAATAAACAAAAGGCTTGAAACCAAGGCGCATAAGGAAAAGGATGTGCTTGTGGAATGTGTGCTGAATCCATCTTGGCTTTATAAATCCAAATCCTAGCTCATGACAAATTCAAAATTTGGGAATTTATCATAGGCATTCTATGTGTTATATGTAAAAAAAAGAAAGAAAAAAAGATACAAAAAAGTAAAAAAAAGAGTGATACAAAAAAAAGTCAAAGTTACAGGAAAGTTAAATATTATTATTATTGTTACTATGTACATTAAATACAAGTTTTTTTTTCAAGTTTAATACAAGTTGATCACTGAGAAGGGGGAGGTGGTCTGTTATTAAATAAGACCCTAAAAAAGTCATCACTTGATAGAGGAGGAGGTATATCATCCGCCCAAAATCCACCAGAGGAAGAAGCACATGAGTTCCTATTACATTAAAAGTCAGGTATGTAATAGTCATCGCTTGAAAAAGGAGGAGGCACATCATGGTCATTAGTCTAAGGCCCCTCGAAGAAGAAGCATTAAGATCCCTCATGCCTTGAAACCAAAAGTCCCAGAAGTTCTATTCCTACTGACAGTATAGTCCTTCAAAATGGGTACCATGTTAACGACTGGCAGTTAATTCTTCATGCAACTTTCTATTATGCTCCTTAAGCATTTGCTGTGAGTCAGACAAAGAAAAGGGTAAGTCCATATATTTTCATGCATACATATAGCATATATCATTATGGAACAGGCTAACAAACTAGGTAACTTGGATCGAAACCCTGCGGATAAGGTGGTATATTTGGGAAAGAAGAAGGAGCAAACAGAGAGAATTTCTATTGCATTAGAGCAGCATACGGTGGGATAGCTTCTAGATGGGGACCACGTGATTACTCAACCACATGCAAAAATTCAAGTTAGACAAATGCAATGGAAGCCATCCTAGATAAGCACAAGAACATGTTCGATCAACCTGCGAGGAGATGGCCATGAAATCTCCATCCTCACCTTTACCCTTATCTTTATTCTCACCTTCACCCTCCTCATCATCTTCACCTTCTTTTTCACCCTCCTCCTCTTCTTCTTCTCCATCATATTCTCCTTCATCCTGTTCTTCCATACCTTTAACCATGACAACAGAAACTTTAAAATTCAAAAGTTGATCCGGAATAAATTGGGTATATGATACATCTTGCAAAAACAATATGGAGTCGATCTGGTATCCATTTTGCACACATCTCCAAGAATCATCTGGCATGGTAATGATATCTACAGTGTATCTCGGGATATTTGTGGGAATTCTTCACTTTTCTGGACCAAAGAACCAATTATACACCCATTCACCGAGGAACCAGCCACTAGAAATTAGCCCCGTAATAACTTGTTGAGAATTTTAAAAAGGCAATGTAGCACTTATGACAGGGATCCATTTAGTTCTCTCATCGTCCCTCCACCAAGCAATGTCCACTTACATAATCATAAAAGAGGTAAGTTATCCTTTCCATAATATTTTACATACTAATTTCATTTTTTTACCTTGTCTCTAGACTCAAGTGATACTATTGGGTATCGTAGACCCTTATTTTTGGCCCTAAGCTAGTTCGATCCCAATTAAAAGAGTCCAAGCCAAATTTAATCTAATTTTAAAAGCTTAAACCTAGTTTATAGCTTTGATTTAGGTCGGTACAATTTTTGAAGGACTAAAATGGGTTTGATTCAATATTAAAATCCAAAGACAAGTTGGTACAAGCCTTAAAGCACATATTTTGTTAAAACAACATGCCAATTCACCCAAGGCACTTGCCTGCAGCAAATTGGAGTGTCCAAATTGCCACAGGGAGGGCCTGGGGTGAATTCGACACTCCAATTTGCCTAGCCCATCACCTGTGGCAAATTGGAGTGTCCAATTCACCATAAGCACTTACCTGGGGCAAATTGGAAACTTCAATTCACCCCATTCCATCACCTATGGTGAATTGGAGTGTCCAATTTGCCACAGGCCACTAATATGATCTTTTTGATTAGTTTTAATTATTTGACTTTGTCTTAGCCGCTGGATCAAATATATTAGGGTTTTGAATTTGTCTTAGCCATCGGATCAAGTGTATTAGGGTTTTAGGTTAAACCTAATTATGCCTATAAATATTGATATTTAACATTAAAGAGGGGGATTTGGCAGGTAGTAAGAAGCAACAATAGGTAAGGGGTTAGCACCTTTCAATAGAATTTGGCAATCGTCAACAAGCATCAAGAATCAATAATCAGTTTGCAAAATATCAACAAAACACACATCAAACCATCAAAGGTAGCATCACTATCTTTGACTTCATTTGGCTAGAATCAAATTTGGTGAAACTTACAAATGGAGGTTTGCAATTCTTTTTTTAGTTTAAATCCAGAACAATTCATTCACCTTGTTTAATTGTTCAATTTTTGTTTTTGTTTCTTTGTTTTATTTTTGTTTCTGTTCCATTGCTCAGTCTTTATTTTTGTTTCATTATTTTGTTTGGATTTTTATACTTTTACAAAATATCCAATAGCCATGATCTTACAATCTATATGGTTAAAACATGACTCATTCAGATGTTAATCAGTTTTTATGTTTACTGTCCATCACATTACATTAAACTATTTGATTTATTTTCAAAGCAAATTGTCCAAACTAACTTTAAACTGTCACAATAGCTAAAATAAATTTTCAAAACCCTAATTATTTTAATAATCAGTTTCCAATATTAAAACCCTAGACAGTTTCTAAATATTAAATCCTACAATTAGTTTTTAAATCCTAAAGTTATAGAACTAGTTTTAAACCCTAAAAACCCTAAATCCCTAAACTTCATTTTCTAAACCTAACTCAACCCTCTACAATAACTTTGTCTTTCTAAAAACCACAACCCTAATCGTGTCTTCTTAAAACCCTAATTCCATTTTTTTCTATAAACCCAAAACCCTAATTTTATAGGAAAACCCTAATCTATGTTAATGAAACCCTAATTTGTATAAGTTTTTTTTTTTAATATAATGTAGGTTTGGTTATTAATATGTGCTATGAATGTTTCTTTATATTGTATGCTTTTATCTTAATTCTTGAATGGTTTAATTAATTGTTTACTTAGATCCTAAGATTGTAAAAGGCATGTTTCCACTTAGTGGGTGCCTCGATTTTTATTATGTAATTTAAGTTATCTTTTAAATATTTTAGGATCAATGTAAAGGACACATTTCTACCTTTTGGTGGGTGTCCTATTTAGTTTTAGACATTGGACAATGTAAGGACATGTTTCCATCCTCTGATGTGTATCCATTTATTTGCTTTGCTTGAACATTATTTTGATTATTAATACAATGATGCTCTTATTTTAATCATCACATGTAGTATGGATTATATTGTAATAATTAAGAATTTTACAATATTTAGACATGAAAAGGAGGCCGGTTCTAATGAACCGGGCGATGTGGGGGTGCTGGGTCATTCTCACCTTTCTCAAACATACCCAACTATGAGCGGGGATTTTCGTTCCCACTCCCGGTGGAATGGTTCTTGCGACTTCGACACTATTAGGCTCAGGGCCTTAGAGAACACAGGTCTAAGCCCGGAGAAAATGGAGTCACCACTCAGGAGGGACGGGAAAAAGAAAGGGGTGGATGATTCAATTCCGAAGGAATCCCCAACCCCTTAATGAGTTCGAAAAGTTAGGTACATGTGGGGAAGGTGAGAAATGGCCCAGCACCCCCATAATGCTCGGTTCATTGGAACGGCCTCCTTTTCAGGTCTTAATATTATAAAATTCTTAAATATAATGATATTATCCATACTACATGCGATCATAAGAATAAATAAATACTTTATTAAAATCACAATAATGTCCAAATAAAACAAATAAATGGATATCCATCTGAGGATGGAAACATGTTCTTACATCGTCTAATGTCTAAAACTAAATAGGACACCCACCAAAAGGTGGAAACGTGTCCTTTACATTAATCCCAAAAATATAAAAATAATTTAAATTACATGAAAATTAATTAATGAGGTACCCAATAATGGAAACATACCTTTTACAATTTTAGTAAATAAATAATAATAAAGAAAATATATTCATCTATGATAAATTAAATAAACCAAACATCAAAATTAAATAAATCAATCATCAAAATATATAATAAACTACATAATAAAATCTAAAACTAAATAAAGTAATAAATGTATAAGTTTAGAGTTTGCATCTTAAAATAAGGTATTATAATTTTAATTACTAAATTAGGGCTTTGGAAAAAAGAAAGTTAAATAAACAAATGAATATTGACCACTTCGACGAGCCAATACGGCGGTCCTAGAAAATTTTAAAAACTGGTTTTTAGGGATGTAGGTCTTGGTGTTGAAAATTTTGAAAAATATTTTTAGTATTTGAGGAAAATATGATTAGGGTTTTGGAAAACAAGGCTAGGGTTTTATAGTTTAGAAATTAGGGTTTAAGTCATGGTTTTGGGATTTAGGTTTTATAAGTTAGGGTTTAAGGTTTAGAAAATAAGGTTTTGGTATTTTTATAAAAATAAAAATAGGGTTTGAGTAAATTAGTTTAGTGTTTTGATGATTATGTTATTGATTTAAATTAAAATTTATGCATGTTGTATGAAAGAAATCAAGAAGAAGTTGAGTAATAAAAATGTTGTGATGATAGTTTTGAAAAGTGAAGATGATTATTGATTTAATAAATTGAATTTAGAAGAACTTATCAGCGTGTGAAGGCTCCACCAAATTAAAGAAATTGAAACAAGCTACTGTCTGCTTTAAGACAAGATTTCTGGCAGAGCAAAATTAAGGCAATGCGTTCACTGTCTTTGTATAATTTTGTTTCCTTTATTGCTTTTGTCTTCCTTGGTTTCTTTTCTTTTTCTTCCCTATTTTTCTATGGTTTCTGCCTCAAGTCTCAGGAAAAATTAAAAGTCCAAAGTTTCTTCCCAAAAAAAATCCTCCCTAGTTCGTGTGTTTAATACTATTTTAATAAGGAAATACCAACTATTTAGGAAAAATCACAAAACCGGGTAAAACAAGGTTTGATAAAAAATCGGCAGTGCACGGGCTGCTTAGCCTGCAAGGATTGCTGTGGGCTGGCACGCAGGCTGCGTTGGGTGAGGCAGTGGGCAACTGCGGGCTGGGCAAAATGGACAAGTCAGTTCACTGCAGGCAGCGCCTGCGGTGAACTGGGCAAGCCCAATTTGCTGCTGCGGCGAAGCCCCTTGCTGCGCTGTAGTGCTCTGTGCTGTTGCGCGTCACTCCTCGATCCTTCCGATTTTTTATTTTTTTGATATTTTTTATTTTTATTAAAAATAACTATTAAATATTCTAAGTAATAAATATTATTAAAATATTATTAAAATAAATAATAAAACACCACACAATTATTTTGGAATGTTTAAAAATATCATACTGGACTGGGTAAAAAATTAAGGGTTTACACCAACTTTCCAAATTCATTAGAGGGTTATGGATTTCATAGGAATCGAGTCATCCCTCCTTTCTTTTTCCAGTCCATCAGGGTGGTGACTCCATTTTCTTTGGATTTAGACCCATATTCTCTAAGGCTCTGAGCCTAACAATATCAAAGTCGCAAGAACCATTTTTACATGGGAGTGGGGGCAAAAATCCCGGGTCACAGGTATGCACATGGTGACTGCCTGACGCCTCTATATGACCTGATAGCCAAAAATTCAGCCTTGGATATCCAACTCGTGGTCCATCAAGTAAAGGTACCTTCATAAGGTTATGCTCGTATGCCCAAACCTGTAGAAGCAATGAAAAGTCAAGCTCATATACTCACACACATTATTTGATTCATCAATTATGGAAATTTATACCTCAACAATGACCATGAATCTAGTAAAAGATATCTTTCATCTGTAAAGTTTGTCGAGACCATGATAAAGACATACAAGTCTAGCTTTCCCCAATTATAAAATGGCACATGCTCTAGGCTAGCAAGGGCTTGTAATACTAACAGATGAATAATAGCCTCAGTACTACATAGAATGATCGATGCTAATAAATACAACAAGAACCACTGGGTATATTGCTTAGCTCGTCTCCCTTCTACTGGTCTGGTGTAGTTCATCCATTACTATCAAATTGATTTGTATTTGATCTTATATGGTCTCAATCAACTTTCAGATTTCAACCGGAGTTAAAATGTTATCAGTCAAAGGGACTAGAATTCCATGGAACCTAAGGCCTATTATAGCAGCAAATTCGATCGGACCAATAGTCATTTCTCCAATAGGCAGATGAAAAGTATGACTAGTGTCCATCCATCTCTCTGCAAGTGCTTGGACTATATCCCTATCAATTTAGAAACCTCTTGTCGGTAATTGCAAGACAAAATCCTCAAAGCCATATTCCCCAATCATCCTTTTCACAGGAGGTGGCACCCATTTATAGCACTGGAGGGCCTTATAATCACACCTTCTGCCACGAACGACGCAGGCGTCATGCTCAAATAAGACATGTTAGTCAGCTAAGGTAATTAAATTCTATTAATTTTTATTCATGCATAAATTTATTTTATTTATCTTTTTTATGCATTTTTACTAAACAACTCTCGTCAATTTATTTTCATGCATCTATTTGTTATATAAATTTTGTAAATTTATTTAAAAAAAGAAAATAAAAAAGGGGGCATATAAATGTTAAATTCCTTCTGTAAGCTCTTTACATATATCTAACTGAAGAATTTATTTTTAAGTATGTATTTTCATAATAGATAGGATAAACTAACATATATACAATCTTGTAAATTCATATACTTGTTTAAAAAATCCGTAAATTTATACTTGTTAACAATTCTATAAATTTGCTAAATAAATTCTGTAAATTTATCTAATTCTCTTTCCAAATGTTTGCTAAGAAAATCATGTAAATTTATTTTTGTATTTTTCCTTATTATCAATAATCAATAACGTATTTTTGTGCAAATAAGTAATTAAATTGCAGCAAAATAGTGCTTACCTCCGACTCTTCAACTGTGCTACGATGGAGATCCATCCCAGCTAAGAGGACAACTGTCCCATTTTCCTGCGTTCGGACATGGTCTAGAAGTTCAACATTAGATTGAGGCTCGGTCCTTGAAGCATGTTGTACATCCTTCATTTATAAGCTAAAATTGATTAACGAATACAAGAAGTTTAAGATGGAGAACAAAGGACTTTAGAGAACACTAAAAGTTTAAAATGCAAAGTATGAAGCTTGAATGAATGAATTACAAAGAAAATAGGTTTTTGAACATTTAAATAGTAAAATGATGCATATAAAAAGGATGAGAAGTAAAGTAAAAGAAAAGGAAAGAATAGTGCAGATACTTTGGACTTTAATTGACATATAATGATGAGAAAGCATAGTGTTGAAACTTTACACAATAATAAAAAGGTAAGGTGTGTTAGTACAATAATTGAAAGTTATATCTCTATTGCTTTGCCTCAAAGGCAAGCCTACTCTATGAGAAAGGTAAGTCATATGCTTTATTCAATAATTGAAAAAGTAAGTTGAATGCTTTTACAATGATGGAATATTTGTAATTGATTTTTCGATGCATGCCAAATTTTAAATAGTAAAAACTATCTATGTATGTCTAAAAAAATTTTATAAGTAATAAAAAATATTTTTTCGCACATGGGCCAAGGGTATATAAGGAATATCCAATATATAATAGTAAAAAAATAGCTAAATTTTTTGCTACTTATAGACCCTTAATTTTTAACCCAGTCTGGTCCAAGATTTTTTATAGTCCAAAATAATTTTATGGTATTTTAATTAAATAATATTTATTTTAATATTTAATATTTATAATTTTTAATAAAAATAAAAAAGATAATATTAGTAAAGTAAAAAATAAATAAAAAATCGGCGACAGAAGAATCGGTGAAGAAAATGTTTTGTCTTAGAAAGTGAATTGGCTTAGGCCAATTCGCCGCAGGATTTGGCTGGCCCGCGCCCGAGTTTGCTTGCAATTTTTCAGCTGGCCTGCCCATAGCCCGCAACAATTTTTTGCCAGTGTAATTTTTTCTAGCGCAATTTTTTTCGAAACCGAATTCTATTTGGTTTTGATTTCTTTTCCTAAATGGTTTTTGTTTCCTTAGACAATTAGAATTAGGTTTTGATTTTTTTTCCTATAAATACCACATTAAAACACTTCAAAAGGTGATCTGGACTTTGGAGATGAAACTTAGATCTTTCAAAAAAAAAATAGGAACCAAACTTGGGACCCTTGAATTCTTTCGGCCAAAAGAAAATCCTAGCAAGCAAGGAGAAATTCACGACACAACAACCAAAGGAGGCAAGAAGAAATCATCTCCAGATTGCTTTGCTCAACCAAAATCAAAATTGAAGCAAGCAGTAGCTTGGTTCAATTTCTTCAAATTTGGTGGAGCCATCAAATGTAGGTAAATTACTCTAACTTCTGTTTATTCAATTATTAATCATCTTCATCTTTTAAGCTATCATCACACTGCCTTAGTTATTTAATTCTTTCTTCAATCTATTTTAGCCAATAGCATAAGTTAATTCATACAATACTTAAGATCTTAATTAAATAAATAATATAATCATTCAACACAAGTCTAATTTCATAAACCCTAAGTTATCCAAACCCTAAATCTTAATCAACTTTGTTTTCAAACCTTCACAGTAGCTATTTTGTTATAATTTCATTTAGTGAGCTATTTTAATCTTCCAATAATAAATTTGGCTTTCTATATTTGTTTTTACCTAAAAATACATAAGTAGTTGATATAGTCAATATTAAAAGCACACTCAACTTTGATCATAGAAAAGCATCAAATTCAAAATTCAAAATCATCATCTATAGAATCAAGATTTCAAACCATAAAACCCTAATATCTTAATCGTAAAACCCTAAAACTTTAATAACCTTAAAACATAATTTTCAAATCTAAAATCCTAATTACACCTTTCAAAAAATCAAAATAACAATCTGTTTACTTAAAACCCTAATCAAACCTATTTTTTTTATATCACAGTAGCATTATTTTCATAAAAGCATTCAAAACCCTAAATCTTTTAAACATCCAGTAGCTATGTTATTTCTTTAAAATATTTCTCAACTAATTAAACTAGTATATGTAAAACCCTAGTTATTGAACATAAAACTCTAGAAATCCTAGTTGATGCATGAACTCCTAAAGTTAATATATTTACTATTTTAATTTAAATTGGATGAATGTTTATTATATATTTTGATTGATGTTTGATGTCTTTGATGAATGATTTATTTATGATGAATGGTTGTTTACTTTTATTGATTTATTTTGATTTCAAAACATTGTAAGAGGTATGTTTCCATATTTTGGGTACCTCATGTCGTGAGCATCATGTAATTTATTTTATTTTAAAGTTTTTAGACTAATGTAAAGGACACGTTTTCATTTTTAGTCGGTGTCCCATTTAGTTTTAGACATGGCGATGTAAGGGCAAGTTTCCATCCTGGGGTGGGTGTCTATTTATTTATTTTGTTTGGACGTTGCTTTGGTTTTAATATAATGATGCTTTATTTTAATTATTGCATGTAGTATGGATAATATTGTTATATTTAAGAATTTTATAATTTTAAGACATGCAAAGGAGGCTAGTTCCAATGAACCTGGCGTTGTGGGGGCTGGGGGGGGGGGGGGGGCTGGGCTGTTTCTCACCTTCACCACACCTACCCAACTTTTCAAACCCATTAGGGGGTTGCGGATTCCTTAGGAATCGAGTCATCCACCCCTTTCTTTTTTCTTGGCCCGTCCGGGTGGTGACTCCATTTTCTCAGGGCTTAGGCCCTTGTTCTCTAAGGCCCCGAGCCTAAACAGTGCCGAAGTCGCAAAAACCATTCCACCGGGAGTGGGAGCAAAAATTCCCGCTCACAGTAGCGACTCCATTAGGGATAAGAGAAGTTGATTCCATTGGTCTTTATATTATTATATTCTTTCTTATCATGATATTATCCATTGCATCATATTAGATTGCATCGTGTGCGTGAGTTAGGATGCCTGTGTTACCCGTGATGTATTATGTAAGGGATACCATACTTTCACTCAAGGTATGGAGATCGAGCATGGCATAACCACTCATAGCCTTATACCATTTGGTATATACTTGCTATGGGAACTTAAGCCTTTTTACCCAAAGACTAAAGCTCATGTAATTGGCCTAGTTACTTTTCTTAGGTTTTACCCCAAATGCTTGTTGTTTGACTATGGTTAATTTGTCTTGGCTTAAATCATGGCTTATTTGGTTTGTTCTTTTTCTAATATGACCTACGTATATTGTAAGCTCAAAATAAATTTTTCTTTAAAGTCCAAAAGACCAAAGCTATTTTCAAAACTTTTTAAAATGGTCTTTGGACATAAAACTTTTCTAAAAACAAATCAAAAATTCTTTTGCTCATGACCCAAATACTAAGCCCAAAATCCATTTTTTTCTAAAATCTTTTTACAATGGGCTTAGAAACAAAATTATTTTCATCTTACCTTTTTCTTACAAAGAGCTTGCAAATTATTTAGGTCAATTACAAAATACCAAAACTCAATTGTGAGCCTAGTTTATATTAAGAATAATTAATCATGGGCTTGTTTTTGGCATGAATCGTTAGTTACTTTTTCAATTGAGAAATCTATTTTATAATAAACCTCTTAATTTAGTTTTAATCCAATATAGCATAAAAGCTACTTTAGTTGGTTAAATGGATTAAAGCCTAATTAATGGGAATTATCATGAACTGATTTCCATTTTTGAAAATATAACTATTGGTTGAAACGTCCGAGGGAATTATTCAAAAAACAAGATACCCCATGTTGGTATTTTGTTAACCATATTACCTAGGAAAAGAGACTCGCCATTCATGTGTGGATGTTATAAGGTTGTAAGGGACGTTCTACTTAACTTTGTTGATTGTTTGTGCATACATTTGCATCTCATATCATTGATCCCTTCTAGCTCATAGCCCTAGATTATGGCAGTTCAAAAGCTTATGATAATCCGACCTACGCCTGAGATGAAGAATCTAGCAACGACTCAATCACTTGCTCACCAAAAGCAATGGAGCTCGAACAAATTCAAAGAATGGTGCATGACACCCTCAATGCCAAGATGGAAGAAATAAAAGAGGCCCTAGCTGATACCATGAAGAACCAATTGGCTACAATTTTAAGAAACAATGCCGAAGCATCTGCTAGCACTAAGAAGCCAATGGATAAGGGGAAGGCTAAAGTTGGTGAAGTGGTTTTTGATGATGATAAGGTGATCATTGATGATGATGATGATTGGGCTCAATACTTCCAAGATCCTCAAGACAAAAAGGAACCGAAGATTATTGAAAGATCAGCTATGGAGAAAACTGAAACTTATGATGTTGAAAAGATGATTGCGGATTTAGAAAAGAAATTTGAGAAGAGTTGAAAACATAAGAAATGTCTGAGGTTGACAAATTATTTGAGCTAGACGAAGAAGTTCTGTACAAGTTTAAGATGTCATTCTTTGCAAAGTTTGATGGAACCAAAAATCCTCACCTCCATGTAAAGCAGTATATCACTGCTATGCAGTCTGCCCGAGCTACTAAGGCTCAAACTCTAAGGTACTTTATGCTCTCATTGGATCCTGTTATATAAAATGGTTTAATACCTTAGATGATGGAACACAAAAGAGTTGGGATCTGCTATACAAGGCCTTCATCCAACAATATGGATACAATGTTGAGATGGAAGTTACCTTAATATAAGTTGAGTCCATTAGACAAAGGCCAAATGAGAATTTTATGAACTATGTGAAAAGATGAAGAAATAAGGCTGCTTTGCTCAAGAAGAGGATTGATGAATCTGATCAAATAAGGATGATTGTGAGCGGGGTGTTGCCTAGTCTTTGTGAAAGGATGTCTCATACACTCATCCGTGATTTCAAAGATCTTCTCCAAGCTGGTCTGCAAATCGAAGAATAGGAAAGAGAGAAGAACCATTTTTCAACAAGAAGGAACGAGAAAGGAAACTACCAGTCTGGTAACCAAGGCATGCAAAAGACAATTGGTGTTAATGCTACTAGCAAAGGAAAAAGAAGGCATTTTTCAGAATTGGGGAAACAGCTGTCTTGGGTTCTCAATAAGCTTCAAAGGAAGGGATTGTTACAACCCTCGTCCATTGCCTAACCCTCTCCCACCTAATTTCGACACTAAGGCATTTTGTCAATTTCATCAAATGCAAGGACACAACACGGATAGATGTGTGAGGTTAAGGCATGAGATCCAAAATTTGATTGACAGTGGAAAGCTGCCCGAGCCCAACAAGCCAAACACCAAAGACAATCCATTACCAAGGTTCAATAGAGTACCACCACCGGTGACCTTCATGATTTGAGGAGGTTTGCATGAAAGTTTTGTCATGTCTTCTTTCCAAGATTTGGATGAAAAAGTAACCAAAGAAGAAGAGGAATTTAGCAAAAGTGAATAAGTTATGGTGGGTAAAGAAGTAGCAATTTGTGTTGTGAATGGGTTTTAGGATTCAATCGATAGTGATGATGATCTTGTACCCAAGAAGGAGGAATGGACCTGGTCCGAGCCCGAAGAAGATGAAGTAATGAACACTAGATCCGGTAAGCCTTATGCAAGGCCACTGCCTAAGGAGGTAGAAGTTAATAGAAGAAAGGAAGTCAAAGTAGGGAACAAAGAAGAGGAAGATGATAT
The DNA here is from genome assembly GCA_947685225.1 of Garcia nutans. Taxonomy (NCBI): domain Eukaryota; kingdom Viridiplantae; phylum Streptophyta; class Magnoliopsida; order Malpighiales; family Euphorbiaceae; genus Garcia; species Garcia nutans. The sequence goes on along the minus strand of CANTUV010000003.1, from coordinate 2,752,740 downwards.
TGGGCTCCAACAATTGAAAAGAATCCAAGCAAGTGTTAGCATTTGGGACTTATTGGCTACTTCCAAAAAGCACCGAGAAACTATGGCCAAGGCCTTGGCCATTATGCCAATTTCCACCTCCATAACATCGGAGGAGCTAATCAACTTCATAACAATTGAAGGAGTAATGAAATGTGAAGATATTCAAGAGAAGAGCAAAGTTAATATGGGAGCGGTATCTTTCTCAGATGTGGATTTACTGGAAGAGGAGAGAGATCACATCCATCCTCTCTTTATCAAAGTGGAAATCAATGGAAAAAGGACTCCATGTGTAATGGTTGATGATGGGTCCGCCATAAATGTTTGTCCACTTAAAATATTGCCAAAGCTAGCCATGTCAACAAGGGATCTAAACCAACCGAGGTAACCATTCGGGCTTATGACAACACCAAGAGACATGCCGAAGGAACTTTCAAAGCTATTGTCCAGGTTGGTCCAATTGAATCTATTGTTGAATTTGTTGTTTTAGACATACCTGCTACCTTTGCCTTACTCCTGGGAGGACCATGGTTTCATCCTCTTAGTGGAGTTCCTTCCACCCTCCATCAAAAGATCAAGTTCCCTAACGGAGATGAGACGGTGGTCATCGAGGCTGAGGATAATGAGGTTGTTAATGCTCTAATGGTGGAGAGGCCTCTCAGTGGTTTCAATGTAACTATAATTTCAGATGATGAAGTAGTGGACTCTAAGGTCTTGAACATGATGAAGAACACGAGCTACCTTCCCTGAGCTGGTCTTGGAAAAGGAAAGGCCGGTTTGACAAAGCTTCCAAATTTTAAAACTTAAACTTCCAAGAAAGGGTTGGGGTATGAAGAGGCCAACAAAGCTATCCAGCCAAAGAAGAATGAGAAGATGAGCTACCCGCCACTCGAAAAAATCTTTGTCAAAGCTTCAGACATGGGACCACTCCAAGGAAAGCCCCAGCCAATCATGTTCATGGGAAAGTTGATCCCGGGTTTTGAAATTTTTGTTGATGTTGCCGATCTAGTGGAGCAAATGAAGAAAGAGCTCACCTTGCCAGCTGACAAGGAGCCCAATCCAAAAAAGAAGAAGGAAGCTGTCCTGAAAGCTGAGAAGACTCCAGAGGAGATTGTTGCCCTAGTTGAAGAGAAGTTTGAAGATATTATGCTTTATGATTTTGATTTTAATTTGTCTGCTTTGTATGAGGATGATGGTGTTTTCTTTTCCAAAATGAATGTAATAAAGTCTGATTTTGCTTACTTGTGTGATGTTTCTCTTGATGGTTGTATACATTCAAATAGCGGTTACATGAGCATCTTTAATATTAACTCTGTTGATACGCAATCATTAAATTTGGGAACAACCAAAAATCCTAAAAATTTAGCATAGCATCCAACCTTACTCTTGATGAGAGAGAGAGATTTAAAAAAATATTCAAAAAATATGAGGAAGTATTTGCTTGGTCTTATGAGGATATGCTTGGAATAAATCGAGACATAGCCGAACATCTTATTCCTACTTACACTCATATGAAGCCTGTCAAACAAAAGCTTAGACATTTGAGGCCAGATGGGCTGAATTGGTTAAAAAAGAGGTCATTAAACAAATAAAAGTAAAGTTCCTTGAAGTGATAGAATATCCAGATTGGCTAGCCAACATAGTACCCGTGCCAAAGAAAGATGGAAGAATTAGGGTCTGTGTGGACTATAGAGATTTAAACAAGGCTTCCCCTAAAGATGATTTTCCTTTACCCTATATAGATGTTCTCATTGATAGTGCAGCCTCTAGCGTGCTACACTCGTTTATAGATGGATTTTTCATATACAACCAAGTGTTAATGGCCCAAGAGGATAAAGCCAAAATTGCTTTCATTACTACATGGGGTATATTTTGTTATAGAGTGATGCCATTTGGATTAAAGAATGCTAGAGCAACCTACCAAAGGATGGCCACCACACTATTTCATGACATGATGCACAAAGAAGTCGAAGTATATGTTGATGATATGATGGTGAAATCAGATACAAGGGAACAAAACTTCCAAAACTTAGAATTATTCTTCGATAGAGCATTGAAATATAAGCTAAGATTAAATCCGAAGAAGTGTGTGTTCGGGGTTACCTCAGGCAAATTGTTAGGACATGTGATTGGTCCAAATGGCATTGAGATTGACCCTGATAAAGTTAAAGCAATCAGGGATATGCCATTCCCTAAGACGGAGAGAGAAGTTCATGGATTCATTGGTAAATTACAATGCATTAGTAGGTTTATAGCAAAGTTCACAACAATCTGTGAGCCTATCTTCAAGTTGCTTAAGAAGAATCAGCCGGTCCTGTGTAATAAAGAGTGTCAAAAGGCCTTTGCACGAATAAAAGAATACTTATTGAATCCACCTATTTTGAAACCACCTAAATCTGGTAAAACCCTATTACTCTACTTAGTAGTAGAAGAAGAGTCAGTAGGAGCTATGCTAGCCCAAGCAGATGAGTCAGGGATTGAGCACGCAGTCTACTATTTGAGTAGAAAGCTTCTACCTTATGAAATTAAGTATAGTATCATTGAAAAGACTTGTATAGATGTGGTTTGGTCTTCTAAGAAGTTGTGGCATTACTTTCAATCTTATAGTGTGCAAGCAATTTTCAGGTTGGATCCAATGAAGTACTTAAGGGAGACACTCTCTTTGATTGGAAAATATGGGAGATGGTTGATAATATTGGAAGAATTTGAGATTGAGTATGTAAAAAGGAAAACAATCAAAGGTAGAGCAGTGGCAAAATTCCTGGCACAACAACCATTATCGGATAGTGAAGAGGTAGTCTTGGAATTTCCGGATTTACATTTAGAGGCCATTGAAGTACAAGGATGGAAAATGTATTTTGACAGAGCAGTGAATAGGAAAGGAGTAGGTTTGGGAGTCATAATAGAATCGTCCAAAGGGGAACTTATCCCCTTAGCTAAAAAGTTGAAATTCAGAGTAACCAATAATATGGAGGAGTACGAAGCATGTATTTTTGGTTTGGAAACCCTAATGATTATGAAGGTGGATAAGGTGAAAGTTTTTGATGATTCATTACTAGTAGTATCCCAAGTAAATGGAGAGTGGGAGTTGAAAGAAGAAAATTAAAACCATACCACTATTACTTAACCATGATGAAAAAAACTTTAAGGAGTGCAGGTTTATACTCCTACCAAGAGAAGAAAACCAAATGGCTGATGCCCTAGCCACATTGGCTTCGATATGGGAAAATCCTGTCAACTTGTTCCTCAAGCCTCTGATTTTGACCAGTTCATCAACTCCTTGCTATGAATATGAGACAATCATGGAAACTGATACAGACCATGATGCATGGTATGATACTATAAGATGGTTTTTGGAGGAAAGAGAATACCCGTCGGGGGCAACAAAGAAAGAAAGAAGAGCCATAAGGTGGTGGTCTTTGCAATACATCACCTTCCATGTAGAGTTATATCGAAGATGGCCTGATGGGGTTACATTTGAGATGCTTAAGGAAGCTTGAAGTGGAGCATATCATGTCAGAAATACATGCAAGAAGTTGCGGTCCACACATAAGTGGTTTGGCCCTAGTTAAGAAGATCATTCGATAAGGTTACTACTGGCTGACCATAGAGAGAGATTATATTGAGTTTCTAAAGAAGTGCCAATAATGTCAGACGTATGGCAATTTGAATCATATGCCACCAGAAGAATTGCATTCTATGTCTTCACCCTGGCCCTTTGCCACTTGGGGTATCGACATTATAGGAGAGATACATCCGACATCCTCAAACGGTCACCGTTTTATTGTAGTAGCGGTAGATTATTTTTTAAAATGGGTCAAAGCCAAATCCTTCAACAAACTGGGGGCAAGTCAAATCGCTAGATTTATTGAAAAGAACCTCATCTGCAGGTATGGGGTCCCGCACAGTGTGATATAAGAAAATGAGGTATAGTTTCAAGGAGCAGTTAAGGACTTATTCTCGAAGTACCAAATCCATCATCACCGATCCTCTCCTTATACCAAAGGCTAATAGTGCAGTAGAAGCAACAAATAAGACAATTAAGCAGATCCTATCCAAGATGACCAAGACATACAGGGATTGGTCAGAGATGCTTCCTTTTGCTTTGTGAGGATACAGAACAAGTGTGCGAACTCTGACTGAAATGACACAATTCTCTTTTGTTTATGGGATGGAAGTAGTGTTGCCAATTGAAATCGAGAACAAGTCATTAATAGTGGTCTTGGAAGCTGAACTACTTGAAACAGAATGGGTAGTGAGTAGATAAACACAGTTAGCTTTACTAGAGGAAAGAAGGTTAAAAGCACTGTATCATCATCAACTGTATCAAAGGAGGATAGCTCAGGCTTACAATAGAAAGGTTAAGATTAGAAAACTCAGAGTCAGGGATTTGGTGTTGAAATAATGTAAGCCTAACATACTGGGAAGGGCCATATGTTGTGAAACAAGTAATGAACAAGGGTGCGTAGTGAAGTTATCAGACATGGACAGGAACAAGTTTAGTGAGCTAGTGAACATTGATAGGTTGAAGAAGTTTTATGTATAAAAAAAAAGAAAAAAAGAGCTCGCTAGGTCAAAACCCCAAAAAGGGTGGCTTAGGCAAAAGTTAGAGCAGTTCGCTAGTTTCGAAAACCCGAAAGGGCAGACTAAGCAACAATTAGGGCTAAATGAGAGAAAATCACCAATTAGAAAACCCAAAAGGGCTAGTTGGCAACAAGAGTGATCTTGTGTATGCTGGCTTTATGTTTGGTTGTTCCCCAATTTAATAAAATAGAATTAATATTAAAATTGTTCTATGTGCACTGTTATAAGTATTTGACCAAATATGGATGAATTAAATAAACACAATAGCAAAAGGTGATGACAAATTATAAAAGGAAAAGAAGCATCTATTATTACTTTTATTATTTTTTTTCATCCTAACAAAACACTTTCTAAAGAAATTAACAAATGTAAAATCTATGGCAGACGATAAGTGTAACGTGTAGGCCAGCTTTGCTTCAGCCGATCTAAGTAGGCTTTAGTCAAACAAGGCATGTCTAAATCGGGAGTGAATTTAGAACCTCGAGGCTCAGCTCCATACTGACGGTCAAGCCGGCGAGGATCATAGCAAGTACCTCGATGAAGAGCATCCAGAGGAACATACATCAAGAATGTTCGCATGGTGATACGAGAAATCTTTCACTAAGGTACTAACCAACGGATGTTGACTTCAGCACGTGAGTGGATCAAGTCAACCCAGTCAATATATGAAGAAGCAGGATGGAGTAGTTTCCTAGCAGAATGATGTCATGGCAAATATCTAACAAAATCCATAAATGAAGTATCAAGCAAGTAGAGACACTCCTGAAGCCAAATCTGTGAGGAAAAATTAATTTTTTTTTTAAAAAAAGGGTCTTCTAAGTTAAAAACCCGCAAGGGCAACTTAGGAAAAAATTAGGATAGCTCGCTAGTTTTGAAACTCACAAGGGCGGACTAGGAAAAAATTAGAGCAATATAAAATATAGTAAAAAAGGGGGTCTGCTAAGTTGAATACCCGTAAGGGCGGATTAGGTAAAAATTAGGACAACTCGCTAGTTTCGAAAACCCACAGGGCAGACTAGGCAAAAATTAGAGCAATAAAAAAAAACCTAAATTGAGCAATTTAGGTAATTACCTGAAGCAACAAGAGACTCCCAGCTAATCTCTTTGACAACCCTGATTTATGTTGGTCTAATCCAACTAAAGTCTCGACTAAGATCATGGGTATCGGCGACAAGCCTCCTTCCATTTGGTCCATGATATCCAATATTCGTGGATCAATATTGCCATCAAAAGAAACAAGCAAGAATTGTCCAAGCAAGCATAGGCAAAGCATACGTCCCCATGCTTTAGTAGGAGCCAAATGAGAAAGGCAAAAGTCAATTAAGGGACCAAGCAGAATTTTCTTACCTCTCATCAACTGAAGAACTTCAGGCTTTGAAAGTTGAAATAACATCTGCATCTTTTGTTGAGTCTTGAAATCAATATAGGTAATGTTATTTCTTGATTACTTGGATATCCATGAATGGCCTCAAATTCTTCAATCAAAGGACATATTTCAAAGCCATTAATCTTAAATGTCCTAGAATTCACATTCCAAAAAGAAGCCATGGCATGTAAAAAAGAATGGTCCAATTTAACATTTTGAAAACACTTCAAAGTATCGATTTTTGACCAAGATATTTGTTTCCAATGAGTGGCATTCATATTTTTAAATAGACCTTTTATTTTCTTAAAATTGAGTTCGGTCATTGTTGACGACTGAAGGAAAATTGGAATTGTTAAAAGGAATTTTTACGTTGAAGTAGAAAATCTCCTGGCTTCTGTATGAAATCATGGCGTGAAAAGAAATTTATATGTGATGATTGTGCTATTCCAAAATTGACAAGGAAAAGTATGAGACTGAGATGCACAAGGATAGGGAATTGGCGACGAAAGGTTTTGAGTTGCCGCGTTGCCTTTTGTTTTGTAAATTAGTGATACTGTGGAAATATTAAATGTGAAGAGGAAAGGCCAATAATTGTAGCGTATCAATAATGATGATGATAAAAAAAAAAGGAAAGTTGTGGTAAAAATAAAAATTATATATCATCATTATTATTCTTATCATTATACTTATTATAAAATATTTCCTAAATTGATACAATACTCATAGATCACTATGAATGCGGTGGTGGATCATGATCAAACAAAGCCTTAAAAAAGTCATCGCCTATTGAAGAACACTACAAAAATATTCAGCATTTGCGACGGAAATTTACGACGGACATGTTTCCGTCGCAAATTTGCTACGGATCTGCGACGGATTTGCGACGGAAGGACAAGTCAGAGGAATTTTGAGAAATTGGTCGCAAATCCGTCGCAGATCTGCGACGAAAATCATTCCGTCGCAAATAATCGTCGTAAAAGTTGGCGCGGAAACTTGGCGAGAGAGAGAAAACACTAAAAAAACCAATTTGCAACGGAGATCTGCTACCGTCTATTGCCGTCGCAAATTTCACTATAAAAATATTCAGAATTTTGCGACGGAAATCTGCGACGGACTTGTTTCCGTCGCAAATTTGCTATGGATCTATGACGGATCTGCTACGGAAGGACGAGTCAGAGGAATTTTGAGAAATTGGTCGCAAATCCGTTGCAAATCCGTCGCAGATCTGCGACGAAAATCAGTCCGTCGCAAATAATCGTCGCTAAAGTTGGCGGGATTACTCCCGCCGAGAATTTTGCGAAAAATTTTACATCGCAAATCCGTCGCAGATCCGTAGCAAATTTGCGACGGAAACATGTCCGTCGCAGATTTCCGTCGCAAATTCCGAATATTTTTGTAGTGAAAAATTGAATATTTTTGTAGTGAAAAATTGCACTTGGAGCCAATGATTTCATTTCTTGTATTAGCAACCCCAACAGCCCTAAAAAATAAATAAATAAATAAATCTCTTTCTCTATCTATCTACGGCGAGGCTATGATGAATACTATTCTCAGTGACCCATGATCAGACTTTACAAGAAATGCAACATTTCATGGCGGGGCAACAAATGGGGAAGGCTTTTCCCTCAGTTTGCAGCCATGGTTCTGTTGTGTTTCTTTCTTGTTCTGTCCATGGCATATCTGATCTGAGCCTCCTCTCTCTCTTCTGATTTCTCCTCTGAAGGCCCAAATTAGATTCGAAGGGAAAATGCTCAATTTTTTGGAGGGGCAACTTTTGGGGTTCAGTAGTTCTTGGATGCAGCCACATCAGTAGTGTTTCTTTCTTGGTTGTAGGCTTCAACCTTGTATGTTTGATCGATTGTAGTGCTAAGGTCTGTTATGTCTATATTAATTTATATCCATTTCTTTCTCTCTGATTTTGTGTTGTTTTTGTGATAAGTGGTTTTGTCAGCATTGCAGCTTCTCATCCAGCATTATACATTGAATTATGATTTGAAATTGGTATGAGTAAATAGAAAACCATAATTCTTGAAACATCAAACCCAACCAAAGCTTTATTGTTAAGTTTTGAGTGCCTTTTTTCAATTGTTTTATCAAAGAATTTCAAGTTGTTGAATTCTTTTCTATTTTCTTGTTGTCTAGATGTTTGTTTATTTTTTTTAAATTGGAATTACGCAGCTTGTTCATAATAATCATTTTTAAATACTTTTTTTCTATTCAGTTATTCCTTTGTCTTAGATGTTGAGGTTGGTTTAACCTAATTGTTCAAATAAAATGTGATTTATTAGTTAGTTTAAGTTCTACGTGGAGAAAGCCTCTAAGCACTAAATAAACCCGTTACTATATTCATGTGGATGGATTTTCGTAATTCATAACTCCAAATATGTTTTGACGTGTCCTTGGATTTTGTTTATTTGATCTTACTGTTGAGATTTTCTGCTCTACATTTATCTTTTCGCTCTACATTTATTAGAGAAGGTAGTCCTAAATCGAATGGAGTGAAAAAAAAATTCATATAGCCGACCCAATTAACTTGGGATTAAGGCTTTGTTGTTGTTGTTGATGATTTTACAGTTGAGATTCAGAAAAAAACTAAATCTAAATTTTTTCAGATCTTTAAAAAACTAAATCTGAATTTTTTCAGATCTTTGTTTGAGTTTGGTTTCATAATAGTTTTGTACTAGTGCATGAATCTTATTGCTGCTGTAATTTGTTCTAGTTTTTCACTGTCCAGGTTCCATTTGCTTGCAGAAACACCTTGCAAACCATGATGGACATTGCCTCAAGCTTTGTTAACCTCATATCTTGATCGGAGGATGAAGAAAAAGAAATATGTGACCTAAAATCAAGTATTTTTTTTAATACAGGGAAGGAGAACTAAGAGGGTGTTTGAGGTTAAAAAATTAGCTTATGAGCATTTAAAAGTTTAGGGTATCATTTGTTTGTCTGATCAAGAATGAGGCTTTGCTCTCTTATAGGTGGAAGGTTTTCAGGGTGGTTAACTCTACCTCTCTGATCGGCAGCGGAGCCATTGATTTCATGTCTTATATTGCATCCCTTGAAAGAGAAGAAAACGAAAAGCATTATCAAACACTTCTGACTCTTTCTGTCTTTATATATCAATGGTAGTATTAGTAGTAGTAATAATAATAATGAGGCTATGAAGATATACTCAGTGATCTAAAATCAGACTCGGATAGAAAATAGTCAATTTCTTGGCTAGGCAACCTTTCTGGTGTCAGTGAGATGGTGGGTTTTCCCTCACTTACTGGCAGTTCTTGGTTGCAGCCATGATTGGCGGTGTTCTTTTCTTTTCTGATACAAGAAATTTATTTGTTTATTTATGTTTTCATCAACAACCACACATGTGTGTGGGGTTCATGGTGGAAGGATCATCAATGGGGCTACAAGTGCTGCAAGCAGACAATTCGAAACAGCTATTGCACAGGGGCTGCTGGAATCAAGGCTGCTGAGGCAGCAACAGATCTCATGAAGGCTAATATTGCTCGCAAAGAGACCACTGAAGGTTTGTGTATTAACTTTGGTGGCTTCTTTTTGAAGTTCATTATCAATGTTAAAGTTTTTTATTAATCTTGTGTGTTTATAAACCTGCAACAGAGTCGCCAGCACCATTGGAGGAAAAAAGGGTTGCTACTTGGGGAACTGAATACTTCAATGTGAAGCTTCAATTGAATGAATACTTCAATGTGTGGTTAATAAATCATGTGAACACGTTTGGATTTTAGTCAGTTCTTGTTGCCAATCACTTCTGTTTATGCTACAAATAATGAGTATTTGTTGTATGTTTTGATGTTCTTTGAGTTTTGCAGCTTTGTTTGATGTGTTTTATTTGCGAAATCTACAGGATTGTGAAGGTTAAATTCCATGGAGGGACTTGGGGGTGAGGGTGCCTCAGGGGCATCGCCTGTAGCCCAATGGGGACATGATGCTTGGATGATGCTCATATTATTTGTTTCCATTTCAGAATCTGAATATTGGTGGATTAAATTGAATATTGTTGCACAAAACTACCAAGCTAGCATGATTCAGTAAACACTGTTTGTGTGTTGTTCTATTCTTCTTGCTTGTTATCCCAACCCCTTCCAAATAAAATAAAATAAAGAAGAAGAAGAAGAAAATTCTCTAGTAAACATAGGCCTTTCTTGTTCTTGTATTATGTAATAGGAACCACCTTAAATGCTTGCTAGTACCGGTAGAAGTTTCACCCTTTCAATGTTATGGACTCAGTAAAGGAATTTCAGTTTATTTTTCTGTAATTTAGCTCACAAAGACTGGTTTTACTTAGAATCTTGATTAAGGTACCCAGAGAGCAAGAAACTTGTTACTGTGATCCTTCCTTGACTTCCTTATGAGTTGTGATTGAAGAACTTTTTTCTTTACATATAGTCATTCTTCACAAATTCTACTGTTATTCCTTTTAATTTAATTCATATTGTTCTACTTTGCCCCCCTCAGGCTCGGCATAAAAAGGTTGGGGAGAAACCTTTTCTTTCTTTTTCTATCTTTGTACAGGTAAGAAACTGATATTTATCAGCTTGTTGATTTTGTTCATTTATTTGTAAATTGATGTCTGACATCTTTGCAAACTTGTTGATTTTTCATTTGGATTTGATATTGTGTTAATCTTATTACTTTTTTTGGACCCATTTAAAACTGTTAAATTGTTCTTTCATTCAATATCTAAAAGACTTTTATGGCTTCGGTGCACTCTGCAACACACATTGAATTCAGAAGCTGTGAACTGGTTGTTGCTTCTTTTGTTGATTCATATTCATTCATAAATGGTGTTTCTTAGTCTCTAAACAGGGGTACTTTCCTTGGACACTTCAATTTAGACCAAATCTTGGATAAGTGTCCATTTCAGACACATATAAGAAAACTTGGTTCGTGTGTGAACCATAGTGAATGTGATACAAGCATGTTTAAATCTTGTATTTGTTTACCGAGTTAAATAATCTCATTGAATAATCTATGCTCGCAGTATTGACAAATTGACTCATCATGTAAATGGCATTTCTCAAATGCATTTGATATAAGATACAGAGTCAGTTTTCAAAAATGTATATTGATGCATAATCAGTAATAAAATAAAATAAAATTTCTATTTCTTTTGGTTGTAGGCAACGGCGCCAGCGATTCAAACAATAGTTGATGTGAATAAATTAGCAAAGTCAATGCAAAGAGAGCACATTTACATGCACCCGACGACAAACAGCTTGTGTATATACAAAATTCCTGAGCAGCTACACGAGTTGAATGAAAAAGCCTACACACCACGGTTAGTATTACTTTGTTAACATGTATCATATTATTCTTTTCATTTACTCTTTTTAATATTATTTGCAGGTTAATAATGATGATGCAAGTCATGATTCAATGGAAAATGATAATTGAAGATCTATATTGTTATTTTCAAGATAGATTATTTATAGTAGTGTTCTTAACACTTGTATAGTTAAATTGTAAAATATTTTATTTTATTGAAGATTAATAAAAGAATTATTTTTATCAATGTAATTAGTAATTTTTTCGATTGTGTTTAAATATTCCAAATGTATTTATAAAGTTCTCATAAAATTAATTGATAATACAAATAGTTCCAATAAAAATCAATATTAAATTACTACGGATTTGCTACAAATCTGCGACGGATATTTGAAATCTATGACGGAATCTGCGACAGATACTGCGACGACAATCTGCGATGAAATCTGTGAGGGCAATCTGCGACGGAAATCTGCGACTAAATCTGCGACGGAATCTGTGACGGCTGCCCTTTTCCCACGAAAATTTAAGCGCGAGATTTGCAACCACCGAGTGGTTGCAAATCCGTCGCAATCTACGACAGCCGGTCGCAAATTAAAAATTGCGACGCCTTTTTTATTAACGGATCGTATCCGTCGCAGATCGGTCGCAGATCAGTCGCAAAACTTGATTTGCGACGGATCTGCGACGGATTCTGTCCGTCGCAGATAGCGTGTTTTTTTGTAGTGGAAGGAGCATACATAATCATGCATACATATAGCATAAATTATCATGGAATAAGAAAACCTACCAGGTAATTCATATCAATGCCCTGTGGATGAGATGTATCTCCGGTTGATTAGAATGAGCAAACGGAGGAGCGGTAAAGGAAGGTCCAACCTCATGACCAAATGAGCCAGCAGCCTGCAACAATTATTAAAAAAGTCAAAACAAGTTAAGAAAGAAGCAATTGCAATGGAAAGATTGTAAAAGTTTACCTGAGAAGTGCTAGCCCCGAGATGCGAGATAGACTCTCTTCCCTCTCCGTGATACTCCTCCTCATCTATATCCTCATTTTTGTTGGGAAGCTCCCATATGCCAATAGGAGATACACCAAAGTTCAAGAGTCCTACTCAAATAAACAGGATATAAGTTGCACCCAGTGGATAGAGAAAGGTTTCAACATCATAACCGTGTCAAGCTAACAACCATGCATTTTTCGGCATTGATGTCATATTTAAAGTATACTCTGGGAAACTCATCGGAATCCTCTAGTTCTCGGGACTAAGAAACCACTCATACACTTTCTCCCTAAGAAACCAGCCATTGGACACAAGGCCGGCAATGACTCGACGAGTATGTTGAAAAGGCAGTGCGGCATTCATGGAAGAAGTACAGTTCGTTCGCTCTTCTGTGTTCCACCAGGCCATATTGACCTATAAAATGACATAAGGTAACTTTTATATAAATTTTAAAGTATACTAATGTTATTTTACTTGGCCCCATGTTAAGCAACTTAAGAGATAGCGCTGGGTGTGCACATGGTGAGAGCCGAAAACTTCTACACGATATGACAACCAAAAATTCAATCTCGGATACCTGACTCTCTCTCGGGAAATTCCTAGCACCCTCACAAGATTATGCTCATATGCCCATGCCTACAACAATAATAAAAGTCAAATTCATGCAAGAATAAGAATAGAATTTACATTGGTGGAAGAAGAGTACCTCGACAACCACCATAAAGCCAACAAAAGACTTCTTATTTCTACAAATCTTATCAAGTCCATGATAAAGATAGGCAAGGCCAGCTTCATCCTAGCCATAAAGTGGTACCATACTCATATCACTAAGGGCCCTCAACACAGACAAATGGATGGCAAATTCGATGCTGCATAAAATGGTCGACCCGAGCAAATACAGTAAAATCATCGAGCATATTGCTTGGCTATTTTCCTATGAACCTGTCTTTCATAGTTCATCTAATAACTCCGAATCAGCTCAATTTTATCTTGAAAGGCCCATTAAATGATGGTTCCATACCGATTAATTGTTGGACTTCTTCGAATGTTAGAATATCATTGGTAAGAGGGACAGGAAGGCCATAGTACCGGATACCAGTTATGGCTGTATAATCGACTAGGCCAATGGTCATTTCGCATATAGGTAGGTGAAAAGTATGGGTCATATCCATCCATCGCTTTGACAATGCTTGAACTACACTCCTGTCTATCAGACACTCCTCGGATGGTAATTGTAAGATAAAGCTTTCAAAACCGCAATCCCGGATAATCCGTTTTACCCGAGAAGGTGCTACATCATACCATTGTCGGGCTTTATAGACACACCCTCCACCTTGAATAATGCAACGATCACTCTAACACGGAGTCAGGTAATTTAACACAAGGTGAGTATATCATCATATCAATACCACTGATTTTTAGGCTAAATTTATTTATGTTCTATTTTTAGTCTATCTATTTACTTGCTTGTTAAATTCTTAAATATATTCATCTAATTAATTTATTTTTCCTAAATCTTAAAAGAAACAAAAAAAAAAGAAACAAAAAATAAAAAGAAAAAAATAGGAAAGAAAAAAAAGAAAAAAGAAAAAAAATGAAAAATAAAGAATAATTTGCTGTTAAAATAAATAATTGAATTATTACCTTGGTCTTTTGATTTAAACTGCGATGAAGCTGCATCCTTGCTAGTAGACTTATATTTCCATTTTCATGCTGCCGAATAAACTCCAATAGCTTAGTATTAGATCGAGTTCCTGATATTGAAGAATGCATTTTCTCCTTAGCTCTTTGCTAAACCCTCTGATTTCAAAATGTATAAGTATGGATGAAATAAAGAAATGAGCCAAGGTTTATATAGAAAAATTGCAAAGGAAAAAGACAAAAATAAAAAAGAGAAAAACAGTATTCTCTTGAAAAAAAAAGAGTAAATGTTACTATTGATAAATAGTAAATAAATAGTTAGTGAATAGTATATGAACAATAACTACACAGTGAATAAATAGGAAACTCAATTATTCAATTCAATCATTCAGATATTTGCGTGTATATAAATATTTTTTCACTTTTAAAATGTTTTTACACCCATGGGGTAAGAAGGTATGTGCATGGTAAAAATTAGCTAAATTTTTTTGCAAATTCCTTTAGTATCCTACTGACTACAATTATTTTTAGCAGATAATCAAATCTCTCTTAGCTTAGGTCTAGAAATTAAATTCTCTCTTAAGTCCAGAACTTATCTCAGGTCCAGAACCCAAATTATTTTTAAGTCCAGAACTTAGCTTAGGTCCAGAATCTAAATTCTCTCTTAAGTCCAGAATTTAGCTAGGGTCCAGAACCCAAATTATTTTTAAATTCAGAACTTAGCTTAGGTCCATAACCTAAATTCTCTCTTAAGTCCAGAACTTAGCTCGGGTCCAGAACCCAAATTATTTTTAAGTCCAGAACTTAACTTAGGTCCAGAACTTAAATTATTTTAAGTCTAAAACTTAGCTCGGGTCTAGAACCTAAATCTCTCTTAATTCCAGAACTTAGCTTGGGTCCAGAATCCAAATCTCTCTTAAGTCCAGAACTTAGCTCGGGTCCAAAATCCAAATTATCCTTAAGTCTAGAACTTAGCTCGGGTCCAGAATTCAAATTACCCCGGGTCCAGAACCCAAATCCTAAATCTAGTTCGGGTCCTGAACCCAAATTATTTTTGAGTCCAGAGCTCAAACCAACTTTGGGAGTCCAGTATGGCTCCAAACCTAGTCAAAAATCACATTACTTTTCACTCTCTTTTGCCGTAGTCTCAGATCGCTCAAGCAGGGGGCAAACTGTAGACCCTTAGTTTTTGACCTAGTCTGGTTTAATATTTTTTATAGTCCAAAATAATTTTTGTGGTATTCTAATTAAGTAATATTTATTTTAATATTTAATATTTAATATTTTTAATTTTTAATAAAAATAAAAAAGTAATATTAGTAAAGTATAAAAAATAATAAATAGATAAATAAAAAATCGACGACGGAAGAATTGGCGACGAAAATTTTTCATCACTGAAAGTGAATTGGCTTGGGCCAATTCGCCGTAGGAAATTCCTGTGGTGAATTGGCTGGCCCACGCCCCAGTTTGCTCTCAATTTTCATGCTGGCCCGCCCGTAGCCCGTAGTAATTTTTTGCCAGCGCAGTTTTTTTCGAAATCAAATTCTATTTGGTTTTGATTTCTTTTCCTAAATGGTTTTTATTTCCTTAGACAATTAGAATTAGGTTTTGATTTTTTTTCCTATAAATACTGCATTAAAACACTTCATAAGGGGATCTGGACTTTGGAGACAAAACTTAGATCTTTCAAAAAAATAAAGAAATTAGGAACCAAACTTGGGACCCTTGAATTCTTTCGGCCAAAAGAAAACCCTAGAAAGCAAGGAGAAATTCAAGACACAACAACCAAAGAAGGCAAGAAGCAATCATCTGCAGATTTCTTTGCTCAACCAAAGTCAAATTTGAAGAAGGTAACAACTTGGTTTAATTTCTTCAAATTGGTGGAGCCTTCAAACATAGGTAAATTGCTCTAACTTCTGTTTATTCAATCATTAATCATCTTCATCTTTTAAGCCATCATCACAATACCTTAGTTATTTAATTCTTCCTTCAATCTAGTTTAGGAATTAG
Organism: Garcia nutans; assembly: GCA_947685225.1. Lineage (NCBI taxonomy): Eukaryota > Viridiplantae > Streptophyta > Magnoliopsida > Malpighiales > Euphorbiaceae > Garcia > Garcia nutans. Next base: position 2,736,834 of record CANTUV010000003.1, on the reverse strand, counting down.
CATAAGTTAATTCATACAATACTTAAGATCTTAATTAAAGTAAATAATATAATCATTCAACATAAGTCTAATTTCATAAATCCTGAGTTATCCAAACCCTAAATCTTAATCAACTTTGTTTTCAAACCTTCACAGTAGCTATTTTCTTATAATTTCATTCAGTGAGCTATTTTAATCTTTCAACAATAAATTTGGCTTTCTATATTTATTTTCACCTAAAAATACATAAGTAGTTGATATAGTTAATATTAAAAGCACACTCAACTTTGATCACAGAAAAGCATCAAATTCTAAATTCAAAATCATCATCTATAGAATCAAGATTTCAAACCATAAAATCCTAATATCTTAACTATAAAACCCTAAAACTTTAATAACCTTAAAACATGTTTTTCAAATCTAAAATCCTAATTACACCTTTCTAAAAATTAAAACAACAATCTGTTTGCTTAAAGCCCTAATCAAACCTATTTTTTTAAAATCACAGTAGCATTATTTTCATAAAAACATTCAAAACCCTAAATCTTTTAAACATCCAGTAGATATGTTATTTCTTTAAAATATTTCTCAACTAATTAAACTAGTATATGCAAAACCCTACTTATTAAACATAAAACTCTAAAAACCCTAATTGATGCATGAACTCCTAAAGTTAATATATTTACTGCTTTAATTTAAATTGGATAAATATTTATTATATATTTTGATTGATGTTTGATGTCTTTGATGAATGATTTATTTATGATGAATGGTTGTTTACTTTTATTGATTTATTTTGATTTAAAAACATCGTAAGAGGTATGTTTTCATATTTTGGGTACCTCATGTTGTGAGCATCATGTAATTTATTTTATTTTAAAGTTTTTGGACTAATGTAAAGGACACGTTTCACCTTTCGGTGGGTTTCCCATTTAGTTTTAGACATGGGCTATGTAAGGGCATGTTTTCATCCTCGGATGGGTGTCCATTTATTTATTTATTCTCTGGTTCAAAATCCAAATAAAGCATCAGATCCAGAACCCAAACCAATCTTAGGTCCAGAACCCAAATCCAGTCTCGGGTCTAGAATCCAAACAAATCTCGGGTCCAGAACCTCAATCCAGTCTCAGCTCTAGAACCCAAATAATTCTTAAGTCCAGAACCCAAATCAAGTCTCGGGTCCAAAACCCAAACCAATATTGGGTCCAAAACCCAAATTCAGTCTCGGATAGACCAAATCCAGTCTCGGGTCCAAAACCCAAACTAATCTTTGGTCGATAACCCAAATCGAATCTCAAGTCTAGAACCCAAATCCAATCTCGGGACTAGAACCTAAACCAATCTCAGATCTAGAACCCAAATCTAGTCTCGAATCTAGAACCCAAACCAATCTCATGTCTTAAACTTAAACCCAATGTCAGGTCCAGAACCCAAACTAATCTCATGTCCTAAACCTAACTCCAGTATCGGGTTTAGAACCCAAACTAGTCTCAGGTCTAGAATCCAAATCCAGTCTCGGATCCAGAACCCAAATCTAGTATCGTATCCAATACCTAAATCAATCTCGAGTCCAGAATCCAAATCCTATATTTGGTCCAAAACCCAAATTATTCTCTAGTTCAGAGCCCAAATACAGCATCGAGTCCATAACCCAAACCAATCTTGTGTCCAGAATCCAAATCCAGTGTCGGGTCTAGAATCCAAACTAATCTCAGGTCCAAAACCCAAATCCAGACTCGACTATAGAACCCAAAAAATTCTCAAGTCCAGAATCCAAATCCAGTCTTGGTTCCAGAACCCAAACCAATATCGGGTCCAAAACACAAATCCAGTCTCGGTCCAGAACCTAAACCAATCTTGAGTCCATAACCCAAATCTAATCTCGAGTCTAGAACCAAAATTCAGTCTGAGGTCCAAAACCCAAACCAATCTCGGGTCCAGAGTAAAAAATGATTCTTTGGTCTAGAACCCAAATCTAGTCTTGGGTCTAGAACCCAAACCAATCTCGTATCCTAAACCCAAACCCATTGTCGGGTCATGAACCCAAACCAATCTCGAGTCCAGAACCCAAATCTAATCTCGGGTCAAGAGCCTAAACCAATCTCAGGTTCAAAACCCAAATCCAGTCTCGAGTCCAGAACCCAAACCAATCTCGGGTCCATAACTGAAACTAATCTAGAGTTCAGAACTCAAAATCCAATTCTCGGGTCTAGAACCCATTCTTGATCAAAATCAGTTCAAAAGTCATTTTGCTTTTCACTCTCAGAATGAATTCAAGATCGTTTATGCTGGGGGCAAACTTTAAACCCTTAATTTTGGCCCTAAGCTAGTCCAATCCCAATTAAAGAAGGCCAAGCTAAATTTGGTCCTATTTTAAAAGGCTTAAACCTAGTTTATAGCTTTTAAATACGTTGGTCTATTTTTAAAAGGCCTAAAATAAGTTGGTTTGATTTTTGAAGCCCTAAACTTAGTTCGATTTATTATTAAAATTTTAAAATAGGTTTTATTCAAATTTAAACCACAAAATTAAGTAGGACTGGACCCAAAATGTAAAACCATGACTAATTGGCAATAGACAATTCACCATGGTCCATTAATTCGGCTCTAACTCATTTTATTAAGTTTTCTAATTAAGATTGGACTTTGTTTAACTGTCAGATTAGTGTATTAGGGTTTTATTTTAAACCTTCTTTGCCTAAAAATAACAATGATTAATATTGAAACATGCATCAACAACTAGCATGGAGAGCAATTAGCAATTAAGAAACTCTTGAGCAGCCCATATAGCAACACAGACACATCAACCAAACAAACAAGGTAGTCTTCGATCAAAACTAAAATTGGTGTAGGCAAGTTAGAAAGCTTAGATCAATATATTCAACTTTGGTGAAACCAACAAACATAGGTTTGGCTTTATCATATAATTCGTTCAAATTCATAGTAACTTTACCCATTGATTTACAATTTATTTAAACATCCAGTAGATGTGCTTTCTTTTAAAAATTTCATTAAAAGATTTAAAGGTTGTAAGATAGTTTTAGTCCTGTAGTTAACTTAAATCCAATAGCTCTAAATGTTTTGATCACTTCACTAAAATGCTGTAATTTTAATTCAATGGTTAAGTAATCCAATAGTAATGCCATTATTAGCCTCGAACACAAACTAAAACATCAAAACTTTAAATCTTATTTCTAAAAACCTAAACCCTAATTTCCAAACCCCAAATTCCAAAATCTCTAACTTCTAAACCCTAAATACATAACCCTAACTCTTAAATTTCCTAAAATCGAAAACCCTAATTTTATTTCCAAAACTCTAATTCTACATATTTAAAATCTTTTTTTTAAATATCTAAAATCCTAATCCTATTTCTCTAAAACTAAATCCTAAATCCTATTTCTCTAAAACTAATTCCCTAATTCAATCCCAAATACCAAAAACCCTAATTCTAAATACCTAGCCCCAATCTACATAAACCTAATCCCGAATGCCTAAACATAATCCTAAAACCCCAAAACCCTAATTTCCATATTAAAACTCTAAAACCCTAATTGGATAATTAAACCCTAGCTTTAGGTTAGAAACCCTAATTTTGTATGTTTGAAACCTAATTTAAGATTAAACTCTATATTTGATTATTTGATTTATTTTTACGTACTTTTATAATGGATGATGCATTTTTATTGTTTTATTGCCCATTTCATTTACATGAATTATATTTGTTTATTTGGGTTTTAAAGTTGTAAAAGGCTTGTTTCCACTTTGTGGGTGCCTTGTTTATTTAATTTATTTCTTTTATTTTCAAAAATTAATGTAAGGGACATGTTTCCACTAATTGGTGAGTGTCCTTTTTTGTTTTACTTGTATTTTGGACATTGGACATTGTAAGGGCATATTTCCATCTTCGGCTGGGTGCCTATTTTTGATCAATTTACTTTAATCAATAATATGATATTTTTATTCTTTTAATTGCATGTAATATGGATGATATCCTGATATTTAAGAATTTAATAATATTTAGACCTAAAAAGGAGGCTGGTTCCAATTAGCAGGGCATTATGGGGGTGCTGGGTCATTCTCACTTCCACATATGTACCCAACTTTCATAACCCATTAGAGGGTTTTAGATTTCTTAGGAGTCGAGTCATCCACGCCTTTCTTTTTTTCAACCCGTCCGAGTGGTGCCACCATTTTTTTCGGGTTTAGGCTCGTATTTTCTTTGGCCCTGAGTCTAACCGTGCCGAAGTTTTATGAACCATTCGACATGGGAGTGGGCGCAAAAATCCCCACTCACAATGGGAATAATTTAAAATAAGAACTATGCAAACCTAATTCTCTTGCAAATGCAATTGATATGTAGGCAGCCCTCATTAAGCTCAATTTAAATCATAATTTTTAATGCCAAGGTTGTGCTTTCAAAATTAAAAACAAGAGAAAAGGAAAAAGAAAAAAAAGAGCTTGCTAAGCTAAAAACCCAAATGGGCGACTTAGCAAAAAATTAGAGCTAGCTTGTCGAGTTGAAAAGCCTCAAAGTGATTCAAACAAAAATTAGAGCTAAAAAAATGTTTTACTCTAACTAAAGTTTGCAAAATTGAGTCTAAAACCAATAAGCATTAAGGAAGTCAAAAAGTCACACCTCTATGGGCTATAACCCAAAGTCATTATGCAAAACTTACATGTAGGTGTAACCTCCTCCCTAGTGTTTGTCTCTAATCTAAATTATTGTGCCTTCTTATAGGGCTAGGAACCAAACATATATAGCCACACAATTGTTAAACCTCCAAACAACATCACTAATTGATCCATGACAATCATTTCATTTTGGGCCAAAATGTCTAAAAAAAATAAAAGCATTTCTTATGAATGACCCAATCCATTTTATCACCTTCATATATAAGAAATCTAATAAATGGTACCTGAATCACCAACATTATTGTAACTACAACTCATTAGAAGGTAAAGATCATCAAAGACAAAGCTAGCTTCCTATGCAAGGTGAATTCCACTAAATCATAGTCTTCCTTGGACAGTATAAGCAGCCAAACCATCTTCATAAATGAGAACCAAAAATAGTCTATAAAATCATTACCCTAGAGCGACACTTAGACAACTCAGGCAGCCTCCTCACCTTACAACCCAAAAATTTCTTCAAAAGTAAATTCATGAACAACCACACAAGGTATGACCCAAATCATCTTCACAAGACCATCAAGACTAGCTAGTATTCATAAGAAGAAAACTTAAGCTACCCTTGAAAAGCCTAAGTTTACAAATTTTCAAAATCCCTTTGCAACACCAACTAAATAAGCATTCATTCAAATCCAAGAACCCATTGGGTAACATGCATGACCAAAATAACTATAAAAACATGTATGACCATAAGCCTCCAATTCTGGTAGTAACATATTGTGTGCGGGGATTTTCGCCCCCATTCCCATGTTGAATGGTTCTTGTTACTTTAGCACTATTAGGCCTTAGAGAACATGGGCCTAAATATAGAGGAAATGGAGTCGTCACCCGGATGGGTCGGGAAAAAGAAATGAGTGGATGACTCGATTTCTAAGGAATCCCTAACCCCTAATGGGTTCAAAAAGTTAGATACACGTGGGGAAGGTGAGAATGACCCAGCACTCCCATAGCACCAGGTTCATTAGAACCGACCTCTATTTCAGGTCAAAATATTATAAAATTCTTAACAATTATGATATTATCCATACTATATGTGAATAATAAAATAAAATGTCATTATATTCAAAATAAAATAATATTCAAAATAAAATAATAAATGGACACCCACACGAGGTGGAAACGTACCCTTACAACCAATCCAATGTCTAAAACTAAATAAATAGGATACCCACCAAAAGGTGAAAACATATCCTTGTACATTAATCCAAAATCTTTAAAGAATAAATTAAACTACATAATAAAAATCAAGGCACCCATAAAGTGAAAACACGCCTTTTACAATCTTAAAATCTAAATAAATAATTAATTAAATCAGTCAAGCATTAAAATTAAAACATCCAATAAAAAATAAAATAGTCATATCACGTATTAATAATCAAACCTACATTATATTAAATAAAAACTGTACAAACTAGTGTTTTATTAATATAGAATAGGGTTTTTAGAAATTTAGGGATTAGGGTTTTTAGAAAAATGAAATTAGGGCTTTTAAAGTTTTAAAGATTGGTTTTTAGAGTTTTGAGATTGAAAACTATTTTAGGGTCTTAGGATTAAAAACTGGTTTTGGAACTTTAGGATTTAAAAACTGATTTAAGGGTTTAGTATTAAAAACTATCTTAGGGTTTTAATATTGAAAAACTATTTTAGGGTTTTGCGGTTTAAAAGTGTCTTAGGGTTTTACTATTAAAATAGATTATTAGACTATTTAATGTTTTAAAATTTCTTTTGGCTACCGTGACTTTAAAGTTTGGTTTAAATAGATTGTCTTGAAATTCAATTAAATAATTTTAACAGACATATAAATCCCATCACAGAAATCAACTAAAACAAATATGAACTATTCTTTAACTAAGTGGGTTATTAAGTCTTGTTTCAAGTAAGGCTACTGAGTGTTTACAAAGGTATAAAAATAAAACAAAGTAATGAAACATGAACAAAAGTAGAATAATGAAACAAGACGAATGAGTTACTGTAAGCTTAAAACGAAGTAGATAAAAGATTGCAAACCTCCATTTTAGGTTCCACTAATATTTCAAGTTGATCAAACTTGTAATATCTTTGTTGAACAGGTTGAAGACAGACGTGTCCCTGCCTTATGGCTTGATGGTTTAATGCATCTTCTCCCTGCTCACTCAAGTTGCTAGGTTTTGTTTGTTGTTTCTCTTCTTAATTACTGCTATTTATTGTCGTCCCCCTGCTGATTCTTAAAATGTATATTTATAAGGAACAATTAGGTTAAACTTTTTAAAGTATTAGTTTCATGATTAAGCATGGTCTTCTGAGGCATCTTGAATTAAAACAATTTGAATTTTAGATAAATCGTGACCATGTTGAACTAAAATCAATTGAAGTCAACATGGACTAGGGTCCATATCAAATTGGGAATGCCCCAGTTTGATATGGGCATGTCCACATTGAAATGGTCGTTTGATATGGGGATGTCAATATCGAACTGGGTAAGTCCCAATTCGATATGGATGCCCAATTTGACATGCATGATCCATTATCGAACCAAAAAAACTTTCAGACTATTTTTAGGTTTAAAAACTCTCTTTCAGACCATTTTAAAGTTTTAAAAACTAAACATGACTCATTTGGGCCTTTATAAAAATTGAACCAATCAAGATAAAAGCTTAAAATATATTTAAGGCCCAATAAGTATGTAGGCCATCTTCAATTGGGTCCGAACTAGCTTAGGGCCAAAATCAAGGGTCTACAGTTTGTCCCGTGCTTGAACGATCTTGAATTTATTTAGAGAGTGAAAAGCAACATGAGTTTGATCTCATTTTGGACACAGATGGTTCTAGACCTGAGGTTGGAGTTGGTTTGAGTTCTAGCCTGGATTGAGTTTTGGACTCGAAAATGATTTGAGTTCTGGACCCGAGCTTGTTTGGGTTCTAGACTTGGATTTGTTTGGGTTTTGGACCTAGATTGATTTGGGTTTTAGACCCGAATTGAGTTTTAGGCTTGAATATTATTTGGGTTCTAGACCTAAGCTAAATTTTGGATTCTCAATCCGACACTAAATTTGGGTTTGGATACATGACCCAATACTGAATTAGGGTACTCGACCTAAAACTAGATTAGGGTACTCGACCCAAGACTAGATTAGGGTTCTTGACTTAAAATTTGATTACGGTGCTCAACTTGAAACTTGATTAGGGTGCTCGACCCAAAACTGGATCAGGGTACTCGTCCCAAGGCTGGATTAGGGTAAATTTAGCATATATTTTGCAATAACATTTGAAATTTTGTTGGGTGGTCATACTGATATTGACATTTTTTTGCATAGGATATAACTTAAAGAGGATACAAGAGGAAAATGAAGGAAGTTGCAAGAAGCTGCTGGAAAGGTGCTTGAAAGAGCCTTGGGTGTAACCCTTGGGCAAGGCTTATGCCCAAGGGCATCTGATACTTGAAGATTTTATGAGATAGCTGCAAATCCTGATTCATTTGGGATATTTGAGAAATGATTTTTGAGCAGAGTTTTAGGGATATTAGGACATATTTATTTCTTTATTTAGTAGACATTAAGGAGAAAATTTATTAGGTGTTAAATTCTATTTTATTTGTAATTTCTTTTATTTTTATTTTCCTAATTAAGGTAGAAGGGGAAAGGGATATTTAAGCCAACATTTTGGCAGCCCTAGGGTGCTCACTTATTCTTCTCTTATTCTCTAATTGCTGTTCATGTTTGACAACAGCCTTTGAAATTTATTTTTTGTTTCTTTTCATTAAGCATGTGCAACTAAACTCTATTCAGTTAAAAGGGTAATCAAGGTTATCAATTCGCCAAAGATTTGTGAGATCAAATCAATTCTTTATTTGTTTTTTTTAAATTCAGTATTTATGTATCTTTTGTACTTATTACTATTGTTATTTTGTTAGTTAAACAATAGGGCCCATTGCTTAATTGGTAGAATAATATATCACCATTCAAAACTAAAAATCCGTAATTGTTCTTTAGCTTTTGATACTTGTGGCAATTATGCATAGTTCTAAGAAGATGCATAATCTAATTTAAATGAATTCCACGGTAGAATTTGTTGATTAGAATTAGGTTCTTCTAAATCTTAAAGTTGTTAGTGAGTTAAATCATAGAAGGGTGTTCTTAATAGGGTTATTCATTAATAAAGGTTAGTTATATAGCGTCTCTTTACTAATTTTACAATCTAAGGAAGAATTGGCTAATGGGAGTGTCTCAGTTAGCTAGAACTAGTTTACTAAAAAACTAAAGAAAATTATTTTTGCATCAATGATAAAATCTAAAGATTGAAGCCAAGATTATTCCCTTTGACTGAAATCATTAACATTGTTATTTTCTAAATTTAATTTATGGCTATTTATTTATTTAAGTTTTAAATTTCAGATATCAATTTATTTTTAATTTTCAATTATAAACTTCCCCCATTTATTTTAATTAAGTTCTACTTTAGGTTTTTTAAGGAAATTAATTTAAGTAATCAGTTCCCTAAAGATTCAACACCCTATTCACCATTATTACAATTTAAGTTTTGCCCAAGAATGAGATTTTTATTTTTGGTGGATTCGACAATCATCAACCCAAAAGTGGATTAGGGTGCTCGACCCAAAACTGGATTAGGGTGCTCCACCCAAAACTTAAGCTCTTATAGCTTGATCATCCCTTTGCCATTTGAGAATTTTGGCTTTCTTCTAGCCAATTGGTTCCATTCTTCAATGGATTGACTCCAGCTCTTCTAGTTGGACTAATCTTTTATCTTTTGCATCTTCATTCTTTTGGGGTTCTTACTTTCTTCTTTTGTTCTTCCTTTTACAAAAAAAAAATCACCTATTTTTTAGCTAGCCCTCAGATACTCTCTTTGCCCCCTGCGTGGCAAAATATTGAAAGTAAGTCTGAAAATATTTTGTCACGCATAAAATCAAGAATTGAAAAGAGGAAGTTTTGCTCCCTGTGTAGGCTCAAACCAATGATTTTATTCCCATGTAGGCTCTAATTAATGTTTGCATTTTGTTTGGTTCATTGTACAAGCATGCATCTTCATTTCTGCAAAGTGACTGGATCTTTCTAAAGCGGTAGGCATTCTTACTTTCTTCTTTTGTTCTTCCTTTTACAAAAAAAAAGTACCTATTTTTTAGCTAGCCCTCATATACTCTCTTTGCCCCCTGCGTGGCAAAATATGTCACGCATAAAATCAGGAATTGAAAAGAGGAAGTTTGGCCCCCTATGTAGGCTCAAACCAATGATTTTATTCCCATGTAGGCTCTAATTGATGTTTGCATTTTGTTTGGTTCATTGTACAAGCATGCATCTTCATTTCTGCAAAGTGACTGGATCTTTCTAAAGCGGTAGGCCTTCCATGCCCCCTGATTCCATATCTGCTTCTAATTGTTTACTTCACATGGTGTCTGCTATTCACTTTGACAAAAATATACAATGTAGTGTGATATGCTCATGTATGCATGATATACATGGATGATACTTATAGTGGTTCTACTAACTCTTCCAGATGCTCGTTCAGGTTTTGCATTAAAATGGCAAAAGACTTTATATTTATGGCTTTTAAGATGTTGAAAACATAAGTTTCAGGGCCCAAACATCATAGAGATACAACCATTTTGAACTATGATTCAACACATCAGTTATTAGCTTCTTCATGACATGACCTTGCAAGTGATCCTTTCATTAGCCCTCTTTTGCCCATTATGTCCTTTGAAATTTGATAATGCAACATACTTCCTTTAACTTGAAAGTTTATATAACAAGAAAAACATTTTTTTTAAATCAAATGTTGGCTTTGTCAAATCAGTGTCAATTTACCTTAGGACTTGACTTTCCCGAATCAGTATATCTATAACATGATAGACCTAGTTACCATATTAAACTTGGGAATCATTTCTATTTAAGCAAGAACTATTGCACTTCAGATAGGCACATACACTTTATTTGGCCAAAGGTCACATTAAGTCTAAATATTATCTACCTCATATGCATGATTATTTAAATAATCTCCACTAATAGACTCTACCTACCAAGAGAGATCAACATGTCTTTAATAGGATTGAAATGGGGTCTACAAGGGACATTAGTTTAAGTGAAGGCCATTTTCAAATAGGAGCTAATGTGATACTGCGGACAAACCCTCACACCATAAACTTCCTTATTGAAATTGTACACTGTTAGAAATATTCTTAAATTTTGGGCACCATTTCCTTCTTCTACGTGTCTTATTATCTAGCTTCATGAATAGAGCTTGAATGTTCTTCCATCATTTGGCAAAAATCTGAATCCAATTAGTACTATCTTGATCTTTAGACCACCCTTTGTCTTTCTCTTTCTTTTTGTCCTTTTCCCATTTGGAATATGAAGTCTAAGACTTTCAATATTACTGAATTGGAGCCACATTGGAAAAAATGAAAGATGGTATTTTCCCTAATCCTCCGATTTTATTTGAATCTTTGGCTGAACTGGACCAATTCAAGTCAATATGTCCTCATAAACTAAGTGAAAGTGTAATGGTCAAGATTTTAAACAGGAATTTTTTAACTAATATTGAAAATTGATCGTGTATAGTGACAAAAGTATTGTAGATAAATGCTACAAGTAGAGAATAGTAAATTGTATATCTCAAAAATTTACTGAAGAGATTATTTTTATGGTTTTACGAGATTAAAACTTGATTTAGAATCAATAGTTAAGAATGAGGGTGCACCATAGTTATTATGAACATTCCCTTACTTAATTTAAAAAATTATATACATACATGTGTGTGTAGAAATTTCTAATTTGCTCTCCATCTTCCATGCCATCTTCTACCATCATCACCATCTTCTCTCTATTTCTTCTTCCTTTCACCAAATTAATCAAGGATTAAGAGAAAATCACATATAGGTATAGATTTTTGGAAGAATAAGCTAGAAAAGGCAAGATTATCAATAAGTAATCGAAGGAAAAGAGAGAAAGAGGAATTTTGAAGAGGTATGTGCTTTTGATTTATAATTTGCAAATAAATGAATTTGTATGAGTTTTAATGATTTAATTGAATGATTGAGTTATGTATAATGATATATTTTTTGAAAGGATTGATTAAATGGATTGATGAGTGAAAAATAACTTTTATATGATGGGTTTGATTCTTAACTCAACCTTTATGAGAATTGAGTGGTTTGATTTTTATCCATATGAAATGGTTGAAAGTTTGATCAAGTGAAATTTTAGTAAAATATTTGATATGAATTCTTTTTATGTCAAAACATAGAGTTTGATACATTATTATCTTAGATCTTCAATATATTTGTGTTTAATGAAGTTAAAAGTGCAGAATACATGATTTTGGGATGCCACGGGTGTGGCTTAAAGGTGCCATGGACGTGGCATCAAAGCTGAAACTGTTGGAGGAAGAATTACTCCAAAAACAGACCCAAAATCAATGCCACGGTCGGGGCAAATGAGTGCCACGACCGTGGGATTGAAAGCGTGACTGTTTCTTTAAGAATTTTGATAAAACATAGTTCTAAATGCCATAGCCTTGGCCCTGGAAGGCTACGACCGTGGAGGTCTCCAAAGTCATTTGATAGCTTCATTTGGTATCCCATGGGCGTGGGGTTGTGATGCCACGGTCGTGGGGGTACCTAAATAATGTTTTTGGCTTGTATTTTGTGATATACAGGTCTAGTATGAGGCTAATATTTTATGTTTCTTACTTTTGTGTTGAGAATTCATGTGTATGTGTTAAAAGTATGAAAAAGAGTGATAAACTTTAGATATGTGACAAATATATATCATACTAAATATTGATAAAAGTATTGTACCAGTGAAATGATATAAATAATTCAGTGTTAACCAAAACTAATGAATTGCCCAAATCATACTAATTTTATATCTAGCTTTGCGTTGAATGGCTAACCAGAGGAAGGATAGCCATAGTGATAGTGGGCACCTCGTGCCATTAATGGATACATTGTGTTATCAGTAATAGTGGGCATAATTGCCATTATACAATCTTGAGATTTGACATTAAAATGGCTACACTAACATGTTATCCAAACCTATGATCCAATTTTAGTATGTATGGGCATATTTAATGAAGATATCTAAATTGAAAATATATGTAAACATGATAGTTGTGAATAATGGAAGAAATGCAAAATAATAATATCAGTCAATTACTTGAAATTGACTTACTATGTTATAATGTAAAAGTGATTATTAATATATATATATATTAATGTTTACAAGTGAAAGTTCTAATGCACAGAATGGAAATGTTATGCTCAAGGTATTGAATTAATCAATAATTTTATAAGTGTTGTAATGATTGAAAGTGTATATAGTGATATAAAATACAAAGTGCTCCATAGTATAGTACTAAATACAAGTACTAAAAATTATAGATTGAATGAATTATTCTATATGTAAAATTGAAAAGTAAGACTTATTGAAAAACAAAATAAGCGTATTGTGAACAATGTTATCAAATGAGAAAGTAAGTCTTAAATAAATGATTCATAAAGAGAAAAGTTGCAGTACCGAAAGTATAGTATAGCATGATGACTTTTATAATGTTAATGCTATTATTTTGTGTAATCCGAATATTATATTGGTTTGTTACTGAAATTAGTTAATATATTGAAATATTTCTTAAAACTAAGTGTTATTACTATATTTTCATAAGTAAGTTTCTTTAATATTAAGTGACAAAATATGTTTATACATGCACTACTAAGCTTTGCTTAGTGTGTTAGAATTGTTTTCTGACACGCAGGTATCAGGACATCGAAGCAAGTTAAGAAGTGGAATTAAGAATCTCAGAAAATTACCTATAGTACATATAAAGATCTTTTGTATATTGTACTCATAAGTTATAAAATGTATATATATAATTTAGTTTGGCTATTTGAGAGATTGTACAAATTTGTAAACATGAAAGGAATATATGTATTTAAAGGATGAATTTTGAGAATTCTAGTGAATGATTCTTAAAGAAAGGAATAAACAAACACTTCAAAGAGAAAGTGTTATAAATAATTGCTCATATCTTATAAAATAATTGCTCATATCTTATAAATTCACAGTAATAAACAAACACTTCAAAGAGAAAGTGTTATATTCCAAAAGATATTATAATTGACAATAATTTTCAACAATGAAATAAATGTATTGATCGATTATATTGTTGTTAAATCTAGTTTTCGGATTATCTAAAGGGTAAATATTCAAAATGATAGTGGGCATTTTATGTCATATTGAAAGTGGGCACTCTGTGCCATAGAGGACACTTAAGTCTCATATCGAAAGAGGGCACTTTGTGCCATAGAGGACATTATATATATATATATATGTCCCAGTGATATTGGCATCTATGCCATCAGTGGACGCTTTGCGTCATAGAGGACCTTTGATTCCTTTCTCTCAGTGGACACTCTGTGTCATCATATACAGTAGGCATTCGTGCCATAGTGGACCTTTGGCCATATTGATACAGTGGACATTTACTTGCCATCAGTAACCCACTATCCGGAACTAGGATTTAAAGTTCAGTATGAAGGAAAGAAAGAAATATATATCTATAACAGTGAAATGTAATGATACAAATTATATATATATAAATTCTAAAGAGAATTAAAGGTAATTACTGAATTGAGCTTGAACAGTGTAAGTGTGTAGAGCAGCATCTTCTGCAGTTTTATACTAAGATTATTCTAAAAGTGATACAATAATTGATATCAGACATAAAAAAAAAAGTATGTAAATCAATAAAATAATTGATTTTATGTGAGATTTGAGATTATTTATAAACTAAATGGCTTATTGCCATAGCATGTAAATTTCGAGGATGAAATTTCTTTAGTGGGGGAGAATTGTAATGGTCAAGATTTTAAGCAGAAATTTTTTAACTAATATTGAAAATTGATCATGTATAATGATAAAAGTATTGTGGATAAATGCTATAAGTAGAGAATAGTAAATTGTATATCTCAAAAATTTACTGAAGAGATTATTTTTACGGTTTTACTAGATTAAAACTCAATTTATAATCAACGGTTAAGAATGAGGGTGCACCATAGTTATTATGAGCATTCCCTCACTTGATTAAAAATATTATATATATATATGTGTGTGTGTGTGTGTGTAAAAATTTTTGATTTCCTCTCCATCTTCCACTCTATCTTCTACCATCATCACCATCTTCTCTCTATTTCTTCTTCCTTTCATCAAATTAATCAAGGATTAAGAGAAAATCACATATAGGTACAGATTTTTAGAAGAATAAGCTAGAAAAGGCAAGATTATCAGTAAGTAATCAAAGGGAAAGAGAGAAAAAGAAAGAGAAAGAGGAAATTTGAAGAGATATGTGCTTTCGATTTATAATTTGCAAATATATGAATTTTTATGAGTTTTAATGATTTAATTGAATGATTGAGTTATGTATAATGATATATTTCTTGAAAGTATTGATTAAATGGATTGATGAGTGAAAATAACTTTTATATGATGGGTTTGATTCTTAACTCAACCTTTATGAGAATTGAGTGGTTTGATTTTTATCCATATGAAATGGTTGAAAGTTTGATCAAGTGAAGTTTTAGTAAAATATTTGATATGAAATCTTTTTATGTCAAAACTTTGAGTTTGATAAATTATTATCTTAGATCTTCAATATATTTGTGTTTAATGAAGTTAAAAGTACAGAATAAATGATTTTGGGATGTCACGGGCGTGACTTAAAGGTGCCATGGGCATGACATCAAAGTTGGAACTGTTGGGGGAAGAATTACTCTGAAAGCAGACCAAAAATCAATGCCACGGTCATGGCAAATGAGTGCCACGACCATGGGATTGAAAGCATGACTGTTTCTTTAAGAATTTTGATAAAACAGAGCAGTTCTAAATGCCACGGCCGTGGCCCTGGAAGGCCACAATCGTGGGGGTCTCCAAAGTCATTTGACAACTTCATTTGGTATTCCACGGGCGTGGGTACCTAAATAATGTTTCTGACTTGTATTTTGTGATATACAGGCCTAGTATGAGGCTAATATTTTATGTTTCTTACTTTTGTGTTGAGAATTCATGTGTATGTGTTAAAAGTATGAAAAGAGTGATAAACTTTAGATATGTGACAAATATATATCATACTAAATGTTGATAAATTATCGTACTAGTGAAATGATATAAATAATTCAGTGTTAATCAAAACTAATGAATTGCCCAAATCATACTAATTTTATATCTAGCTTTGGATTGAATGGCTAACCAGAGGAAGGATAGCCATAGTGATAGTGGGCACCTCGTGCCATTAATGGACACATTGTGTTATCAGTGATAGTGGGCATAATTGCCATTATACATTCTTGAGATTTGGCATTGAAATTGCTACACTAACATGTTATCCAAACATATGATCTGAGTTTAGTATGTATGGGCATATTTAATGAAGATATCTAAATTGAAAATATATGTAAACATGATAGTTGTGAATAATGGAAGAAATGCAAAATAATAATATCAATCAATTACTTGAAATTGACTTACTGTGTTACAATGTAAAAGTGATTGTTAATATATATATATTAATATTTACAAGTGAAAGTTCTAATACACGGAATGGAAATGTTATGCTCAAGGTATTGAATTAATCAATAACTTTATAAGTGTTGTAATGATTGAAAGTGTATATAATGATATAAGATACAAAGTGCTCCAAAGTATAGTACTAAATTTAAGTGCTAAAAATTATATATTGAATGAATTATCCTATATGTAAAATTGAAAAGTAAGACTTATTGAAAAACAAAATAAGCATATTGTGAACAATGTTATCAAATGAGAAAGCAAGTCTTAAATAAATGATTCATAAAGAGAAAAGTTGCAGTACCGAAAGTATAGTATAGCATGATGACTTTTATAATATTAAACCTATTATTTTGTGTAATCCGAATATTATGTTGGTTTGTTACTGAAATTAGATAATATATTGAAATATTTCTTAAAACTAAGTATTATTACTATATTTTCATAAGTATGTTTCTTTAATATTAATTGACAAAATATGTTTATACATGCACTACTAAGCTTTGCTTAGCGTGTTAGAATTGTTTTCTGACACACAGGTATCAGGACATTGGAGCAAGTTAAAAAGTTGAATTAAGAATGTCAGAAAATTACCTATAGTACATATAAAGATCTTTTGTATATTGTACTCATAAGTTATAAAATGTATATATATAATTTAGTTTGGCTATTTGAGAGATTGTACAAATTTGTAAACATAAAAGGAATATATGTATTTAAAGGATGAAGTTTGAGAATTCTAGTGAATGATTCTTAAAGAAAGGAATGTATTATATAATCATTTGATTTGACAAACTTATGATAGTTATCTAGTTTATAACTAGTATTTGGATTATTGGAGATTGGTTTGAATGTTGGACCTATAAGTGTTGTATTATACAGATTATATTATTATTTGAAAATTTTTATTAGTTGGAAGAGAATTTTCTATGAATTGATTGGAGCATGGACAGTATATCGAATAACATTCTCTGATAGATTTTATGTAAGAATTGTTAGAGAATGTTACAGAAAGTCTTCTGTTTGCTTTAGGTAAAAATAACTCGGTTGGCTTTTTGAATCGCCTTTTTGGGTCTCATTTTTTCTTCTTTCTTTTTTTTTTTCTCTTTTACTTTCTTTTTTCTTTTTTTAATTTTTACTCTAGCCCTAAGAGAGTTGTCTTATTTTTACCATTTTGTTCTTCTAGCTGTGAATGGGGTGAGATGAGATTGCTTCAACAAGGATGAATCCTTTGTTGCCGTGATAGATTTAAGATATTAAGTCTAATTTAGGTAAACTTCAATTATCCTTATGGTCTTGACTTTGCCTCCTCTTCCTTGATCTTCTTGCCCCTTACATTAGTGATCATCGGACTTGCCATAAGTATCACAATAACGTAGGGTAGATTGTTGGTGTTTACAAACTAATAAAAACAAGCCAAAAAAATTCATGAAGACTTAAAGGGACAACTAGGGATTGATATCAATAGGGTGAATACTAGTTGTCGGCTTACTAAATAATGCTTATATCATTTCTTCCTTAAATAAGAAAATTTTAATTTCATCTTGAAAGTTCATCAAAGTATGTTATAAGATTGACTAGGACCTAGATAAATGTAATTATGCAAGAGCCCTCTCTAAGTAAGCATATACAACTCAATGCTATAGAATAACTCCCTCGCCTAGTAAAGTCATTCAAATTATAATGCATAAATACATTAATTTGTAAATATCAATCGGTTGTGCACCAAAATGAACATAATTGCTCCAAAAATATTAAAGAAATAAAATAAGCAGCATTCAAGCCTAAGGAAGATTGTTGAATTATAATCGATGGTGCTTTATCTACTTGAACATGTCGGAGGCAATGGTGATCTCATCCACATCCACAATTCCCCTATCTACATCTTGAAAGGATGACAAGATAGAACTTTACATCAATCCTCCTTTTATCATGAAGGTTGTTGGTGGTGGCACTTTTTCAAACATAGGCAATGTATTACTTTTAGTATTGGGTTCATTGGGCCTAGGTAGCCTACCACTATTGATCAAATCTTAGATCTCATGCCTCAATCAAGCTCATTTTTCTATATTATGCCCTTGCATTTATTGGAATTGACAGAAGGCCTTGGAATTAAAGTTTGGCAACAGAGAATCGTGCAACGGTCGAGGAGCCAATGGCTGCAATAGTCCTTTCTTTTGTAACTTGTTGAAAACCAAAGACAGAGGTTTCTCCAACTCTAAAAAGTGTCTTATATTTGCTTGGTCAGTAGTTGCATTGACATCCATTTCTTTTTATGCACTCTAACTGCCAAATTGGTAGTTCCCTCTCTCATTTCTCCTTTCAGAAAAGTGATTCTTCTCCTGTTCATACTCTTCTATTTTCAAGCCAGCTTGGAGAAGATCTTTGAAATATCTTATAAGGGTGTGAGATAGCCTCTCATAGAGGTTGGGTAGGACACCTCTCATTATCATTCTGATCTGGTCAAATTCATCGGGCCTCTTTTGGAGAAGAGCAGTCTTACTTCTCCACCTCTTCACATAATTAACAAAATTTTTGTTTTGATTTTGCCTTATTAATTCTACCTCCATCAAAGTAACTTTCAATTCCACATTATACCCATACTATTGGATGAAGGCTTTGTATAGCAAATCCCAATTCTCTTGAGTACTTTCTTTAAGGTGTTGAACAAATTTGCACAATAGGATCCAATTAAAAAATGAAATACCTTAGAGTTTGAGCCTTGGTAGCTTGAGCAGACAGCATAGTAGTGTTGTACTACTTGACATGAAGATGAGGGTTTCCAGTTCCATCGATCATACCAAATGATGGCATTTTGAACTTATAAGGGACCTCATCATCTTGTTCAAACAACTTGTCCACTTCTAACATCTCTTTAGTTTTCAATTTTTTCTCAAACTTCTTCTCCAGATCAGCAATCATCCTCTCTACATCAGAAGTCTCATTCTTTTCAACAGTAGCCTTCTCCATAACCTTTTGCTCCTTTTTCTTATCTTGAGGATCTTGAAAGTAGTGAGCCCAGTATTCATCATTATCCAAAACCATCTTGTCATCATCGAAGGCCACCTCACCGACCTTAGCATTCCCTTTATCATTCTGCTTCTTGGTGCTAGCAGAAGCTTCAGCCGTATTCCCAATCATTATAGCTTCAGCGTAGGTTGGGTTGTCATAGGCTCTTGAACTGCTGTACTCCAAGGCTGTGAGCCAAAAATGATCAATGATATAAGATGCAATGCATGCATGCATGGATGCAAAGATGCATAATCAAAGAAAACAACAAAATTAAGGATGTCCTTCCAACCTTATATCACCCACACATGAATGGTGAGTCCCTTTTCCTAGGTATATGGTCAATAAAATATCAAAATGGGATATCTTATTTTTGAACAATTCTCTCAAATGGTTTAACCAATAATTATATTTTTAAACTTAGAAGTCAGTCTATGATAACTCCCACTAATTAGGTCTCAATCCATTGCATCAACAAAAGACAAACTTTTATGCTATATTGGATTAAAACTAAATTAAAAGTCTTATCATAAATAGATTTTCCCATTTTGGAAAAAATAACTAATGATTCATGCTTCAAATAAGCCTATGATTAATAAGCCTTAGAGTGAACTAGGCCGGCCCATAATTGATTTTAAATATTCCATAATTGACATAATTAGTTGTAAGCCCATTTAACAAAAGGTTTGTTAAAACTGGTTTTGTTTCAAAGCCCATTGAGAAAAGATTTATTCAAAAATAGATTTTGGGCTTTAAGCTTGGGCCATGAGATAGAAAGAATTTTTTTGACCCATCTTGGAAAAAGGATTTTATGTCCAATGACCATTTGAAAAAATTTTAAAAATATTTTTGATCTTTTAGGCTTTTAAAAATTTATTTATTTCTGGGCTTACAATATAATTAAGTCATATTAGGAATGAAACAAACCAAATAATCCCTAATTCAAACTAAGATAGATCAATCATTAGTCAAAGAGCAAACATTTGAGTATAAACCTAAGGAAAGTACCTAGGCCAACTACATAAGCTTTATTCTTTAGGTTGAAAAGCTTAGGTTTCCATAGCAAGTATATACCGAATGGTACGAGGCTATGAGTGATTATGTCATGCTCGATCTCCATACCTTGAGTGAAAGTATGGTATCCCTTACATAACACAGCACGAGTAACATGGGTGTCCTAACTCACACACACAACGCAATCTAAAATGATGCAATGGATAATATCATAATAAGAAAGACTAAAATAATATAAAGACCAATGGAATCAACTTATCCTATCCTAAGTGGAGTCACCACTATGAGCGGAGATTTTCTCCTCCAATCCTATGTGGAATGGTTGTTGCAACTTTGGCACTGTTAGGCTCAAGGCCTTAGAGATCACGGGCCTAAACCAGGAGAAAATGGAGTCGCCACTCGGACTGGTCGAGAAAAAGAAAGGGGTGGATGTTAGGAAATCAAGGAGATCACTGCAAACAAAACACGCAGCGGAAAAAATTTTTGATCTCTGATTTCCCACCAGGATCCATGCTGTTCATTTAATTCGATGAAAGTGTACAAAGAACTAACCTGTTGATGATTTGAAATCACAGTTTGGAATAGATGCCTCGATCGCAAAACACCCTCTATCGCGTATCCACACGAATGCTACCGTCTGGAGTGCTAGCTCTCTGCAACGGCGAAGGCTGAAATCATTTTCTCTAAAACGTATTAGGGTTTCTTTTTCGTTCTCTATTAATTTTCTAATGTTACCTATATGAAGACTTAACTTCTAGAGAGAATATAATCACTCCAGAATCCATTTCGAAATTGGATAAGGTAAGTCAAATTTAGAATCCAAATCTAATTAGGATTCTGAATATATTATCTAATAATATATATATATATATAATGAAAATAATAATAATAAATGTTAATATCTAATATTAATATTATTAATATTATA
The DNA here is from genome assembly GCA_947685225.1 of Garcia nutans. NCBI lineage: Eukaryota > Viridiplantae > Streptophyta > Magnoliopsida > Malpighiales > Euphorbiaceae > Garcia > Garcia nutans. The sequence goes on along the minus strand of CANTUV010000003.1, from coordinate 2,715,664 downwards.
TCCAGCCCAAAGCGCATTCTTGTGTGTGACCCGATAGGCCCATATTAATTGGCAGTCAATTTAATCTCTATTAAACCAACAAGTCATAATTAGCCTCTAGCAAGGCGTTACAACTACCCAATTAATATAAGGAATGTCCAATTTGCCTAATAATAGTACATGCATTAATCCCTTTGTCACACGATATCTAGCTTGAACATAAGTCATGGTCAACGTCATACTTATATTGTCCAAACTTATGATTACTCGATCTCCAAGTAGACTGATAAAAACAAATGAAATTGATCACACTATCAATTCATTTGAGCACGGCCATGCATTTCACAGTCTCACTTATCGAGGGGCCCAAAAGATATCTCTCTCAAAGAGAGGGACAAATTCTATCTTGATTGTTCATTATCCTCTACATAATTTCTATCATATATGATCATAACCTTTATTACTATCCAGTTACGGATAATGTTTGATCATGTCAAAATATAATAGTCCTTATATTGGAAACTATGACAATCTCAAGTCAAAGAATTAATACATAACTATCATGAGATTTACTTATGACACTAACCCATGTAGTAATCTCATGATGGGTCTATCCAATACATTGTTCTCTAACAAGTATCTATGAAATTGATTTGTATCACTATACACATAACCATCTGATGATTATCAAATCAATGTTCATACTGGTTAAGAATTTTTTTTTTATCTCTATAACAATAATAAACCAGGGACAAATATCAAAATTGTGTAACATGCAAACAAACGATAATGATAATAAAACATCATTTATTAATAATGAATGTATAACATAAAGATCCAAATAAATGGCCTAGGGCACATACACTAACAGTGGATGACTCAATTCTTAAGAAATCCCCAATCCCTAATGGGTTGAAAAAGTTGGGTATGCGTGGGGAAGGTGAGAATGACCCAGCACCACCACAACACCTAGTTCATTGGAACCGACCTCTTTTTTAGGTCTAAATATTATAAAATTCTTAACTGTTACTATATTATCCATACTACATCCGAATAATAAAATAAAATATCATTATATTAAAAATAAAATAATGTTCAAAATAAAATTATAAATGGTCACCCACACAAGGTGAAAATGTACCCTCATAACCAAATCCAATGTCAAAACTAAATAAATAGGATACCGACCAAAAGGTGGAAATATATCCTTTTACATTAATCCAAAATCTTTAAACAACAAATTAAACTGCATAATAAAAATCGAGGCACCCATGAAGTGAAAACATGCCTTTTACAATCTTAAAATCTAAATAAACAATTAATTAAATCATTCAAGCATTAAAATTAAAACATCTCATAAAAAATAAAACATCAATAGCACATATTAATAATCAAACCAACATTATTTTAAATAAAAACTATACAAACTAGTGTACTATTAATATAGATTAAGGTTTTTACAAATTTAGAGTTTAGGGTTTCTAGAAAAATGAGATTAGGTTTTTTAATGTTTTAAAGACTGGTTTTTAGAGTTTTGAGATTGAAAACTATTTCAGGTTCTTAGGATTAAAAATTGGTTTTGGAACTTTAGGATTTAAAAACTGATTTAAGGGTTTAGTATTAAAAATTGTCTTAGGGTTTTAATATTGAAAAACCTTTTTAGGGTTTTGCCATTTAAAACTGTTTTTAGGGCTTTTCAATTGAAAATAGATTACTGGACTATTTAAGATTTTAAAATTTATTTTGGCTAATGTGAATTTAAACTTTAGTTTAAATAGATTTTCTTGAAATTCAATTAAATAATTTTAATGGACATATAAATACCATTACAGAAATCAACTAAAACCAACATGAAATATGCTTTAACTAAGTGGGTTATTAAGTCTTGTTTCAAGTAAGTCTACTGAGTCTTTACGAAAGTATAAAAATGAAAGAAAACAATGAAACATGAACAAAAATAAAAGAATGAAACAAGATGAATGAATTACTGTAAGCTTAAAACAAATTAGATAAAAGATTGCAAACCTCTGTTGTTGGCTCCACCAATATTTCACGTTGATCAAACTTTTAAAATCTTGGTTGAATAGGTTAAAGACAGACGTGTCCCTACCTCATGGCTTGATGGTTTAATGCTTCATCTCCTTGCTCACTCAAGTTGCTAGGTTTTGTTTGCCTCTTTTTAATTGCTGTTGTTTGTTGTCGTCCCCCTACTGGTTCTTAAAACCTATATTTTTAAAGAATGATTAGGTTTCGTAAAGTATTAGTTTCCTGATTAAGCACGGTCTTTTGAGGCATATCAAATTAAAACAATTGAAATTTCAGATAAACCATGACCATATTGAACTAAAATCAACTAAGTTAACATGGTCTAGGGTCCATATCGAATCGGGCATGCCCGAGATTGATATGGGCATGTCCATATCGAATTGGGACTCTCCCAGTTAGATATGGATGTCCATATCGAACTGGGCAAGTCCCAGTTTGATATGGCCCATATCAAATTGGACAGGCCCAATTTGACATGAATGATCCATTATCGAACCAAAAGTACCACCACCTTCAGAAAGTTCCTTGCTCATAGTCCTTAATGTTTTAATTTAATTAAAACTAGAATAGTGAAGAAAAAATTGATTTACTCTTATTTTAGCAAGCTCTTTTGGCTTGAGGGTCCACATAGGGCACATGCCGATCCCTAGTTACTTTACTAAGCTAGAACAATGGAGTATAATTCCACAAATCACAACAACTTCATTAATGTTCATTTTAAAAATTCATTCAGAAAGGTTGAAAAGAAACATAAGTATTAAAAAGAAAACAAAGTTGATATTCCTTATAGAGTTTATAAGGCTAGTTTCTATATCAACATGATGCTAAAAATTCCAAAACTTCCAATTAATTTAAACATCATGAAACAAAGGCAATATAAGTTGAATATAATAGGCCCATGAAACTAAATTAAGAGTTTTATCTATTACATCAAAATTTTCAAATAAATAAAGGTTCAACAATTCAACAACCCGCTCAAGTTGCACAAATAATCAACTAAGTATGAGTGAACACAAAATTTTCAAATATCCCACCCCACACTTAAGGAACTAGCATTGTCCTCAATGCAAAAAGAAAAAGCAACATAGAGAAGGAATAAACTTAAAGGTTAGAATGCTCACCTGATATGCTGTGAGGACAACTAGTACATAGTTGGTACTAGTGTAATGGAGATGATTGTTCTTGACTGGCCTCTTCCAAATATTCATCCAGCATCTGCTCAATCTGATCCATGCACGCACCATGGCGATGAAGGATACTTGTAATCTCAGTATACTTAGCATTCATATCAGTATGTAATAAATCAATGGATGCCAAAATATGCTCAAGTGTTACTGAGGAGGGAGGGGGACTAGGTATATCATTTGGCATCTCATACTATCTAAGAGGGCATGCTTTCTTATTGACCAAAATATATTGATCCCCTAGTCTGTGACATAAATGCATAGATTTAAGAGCATCTAAAACTATGAATTGAATTCCTACAATTGGGGTTCTTAAATCCATTAGCCTAAGATAATTTGTTATTGCATTGATTATACCCCTAACTAAAATATCCCCTTTATCACTATGCACTACAAGTGATAGATGGTGGAGAAACAGTGCTCCACCATTTACATGTTGCCCATTTTCCATACACCAAAGAATAAATAACTCAAAATTTGTCATAGTCCCATTGCTAGTACCTCTACCAAAAATAGTGTGACTAAGCACTCTATGTATAAATCTATGTGAGGGCTTTTATCAACTTGGAAGCTTTAGAGTGACTAGCTTTAAATAGCTCTGCATAAGGAGCATATTGATTCCATGCATTAATAAAAGCTTCATGGAACTGTGATTTTAAAGCAAGGTTGGGATGTTTATAACCATCATTAGGGAAGCCAAAAACAACATTTAGTTCATGCAAAGTCAGAGAAAAATCAGAATTGAGTATTCAAAAGTGTATTTGATCAGTATCAGTGCAAGTGTGCATATTAAAATCATATGGAAGTGTGATAAAAAATTCCAAGGTTAAAGCCTTATGTGATGGTTTTTGAATGCTAAAAAATTCAGTTTATCCAATTCTCTCAATCAACATAGATAGTTCATTAAATAAATTTAAATACTTGAAAATTTCGGGATGGAGATACCTGTTAGCACCAAGTGCTCTTTTTCAATTTTTCATACCTTGCTTTTTGCTCTGAATTGAGAGATTGAATTGGAATTGGAAGTGTAGGAGTTTGTGAAGAGGATGGATTTCCTCTTTGTCTTTTGGATTTCTTAGCTACTGTAGTTTTATTCCTCTTAGGTGGCATTATTGAAGAGTCGATGGTGCTAGTTTGACTTGCTTGCTGGACGCGCAATCGGTGGAGGCTGAACGACTTGACAGAGGTGGTTGCTGATGGTGGTCACTTCTTGTGATTTCTGTGGAGGAGATGTGTGAGTGGTGGCTACTGCAAAAGAGAGAGAAAGAGAAATAGATTTAGGATTTTGTGAAGAAAAATAAAAGAAAATAAATAAATAAGTAAATAAAATAATTAAAAAAATATGTACTAAAAAATTAATTATTTATTATTATTTTTTTATTTCTATTAAAGGAAAAGAAAATCTCAAAAAAATTTATTTCATTTATTTTTCAATTTTTTATTTAAATAGTCGTAAAAAATATAAATAATAAATGAATAAAATAAAATAATTTTCGAAATGTCTCATTTTTTAATTTCATTATTATTATTATTTTTTGAACAAAAGAAAGAAAGAAAAAATAAAAAAATTGAACAAATACTAAAATTAAAATTTAACAATAAAGTGGATATATATATAGGTGATTTGCATGGGCATGCAATTGCCCATGCATCATTTTGCCCAAATTCCTTTTCCTCATATTATCTCATTCAAAATTGGCATTACCATGCACATGGTTGTGCAACTCTCTGCCTTCTTATTCTTGATGCATTTGAATTGTGGATGGGTAAGTGCATGACTATGCATTTGACGATGCACATTTTTGCCCAAAATTTTTCTTCATCACTAAAAACCTCCAAATTCCTTTCAAAGTAAAAGTCTTTGTAAACACTTATGCACTTTAAGCAAAAATTTAAAAGGCCAACCATACACTTAAACTTTACAACATCAATTAGGATTAAACAAATGCATTAAACACATTCCCAAAAGCTCAAACTAACTAAAATAAAAAAATCAAAAAAAAAAGAGAATATATAAAGAAATAGTTCTAAGTTATAGTCATTAGCTTGACTTTCTTTAAGAGTTCAATCACTCAATTTGAAGGTCTCGATTGCAGGATCAATCTATCTTTCAAAATATGGCTTAATTTGATGCCCATTAACCTTGAAAGTCTCTCCAGATTTCAGATGTTTAACTTTTATTACTCCAAATTATGAAGTGCTAACCACTTTATATGGGCCTCTCCATCTGGATTTAAGCATACCTGGGAATAGTCTTAACATACTATCAAAGAGCAACACCTTTTGGCCTGGTATAAACTCTTTGTGGATAATATGTCTATCCTGTAACTCCTTTTTTCTCTATTTTTAGAGACTTGCATTGTCAAATGCCCATTGACGAAATTCTTCAAGTTCATTTAGATGCAGCAAATGATTTTCACCTACATTTTGAACATCAAAATTTAAGAATTTAGTAGTCCAATAAGCTCTATTCTCAAGTTCATCTGGCAATTGGAAAGCTTTACAAAAAACTAGCCTAAATGGTGATGTACCAATGGGAATTTTGAAAGATGTTCTATATGCCTATAATGTATCATCTAACATAATTGACCAATCTTTTCTAGAAGCACTAATAATTTCTTCTAAGATTGTTTTGAGTTTACGATTAGAAACTTATACTTGCCCACTCATTTGTGCATGGTAAGGTGTAGATACCTTGTGCCTAACCCCATATTTTCTCAATAATTATCTAAATTGGTGACTACCAAAGTATTTACCACTATCACTAATAATATCTCTAGGGGCTCCATATCTTGTAAAGATATTTTTTCTAAGGAACTGAAAAACAACCTTTGCATCATTCATCCTTGTGGGTATAGCTTCTACCCATTTTGACACATAATCAATAGCTAGAAGTATGCATTCATTTCCATATGAAGATGGAAAAGGTCCTATAAAGTTTATAAACCAAACATTAAAAATTTCACACAAAAGAATATTAAGTCAAAGGCATCTCATCCTTCTTTGAGATATTACCTGTGTGTTGACCATGGTCACAAGTAGAAATATACCTCTATGCATCATGGAATAGAGTAGGCCAAAAAGACCTAATTAAAGCACTTTTATAGCTATTATATTTTCTCCAAAAAGACCACCTACTTCTTTATCACGACAATGACTCAAAATAGAGTTGTTTTCCTCTTCAGGCACACATCTCCTTATAACTTGATCTGGGCAAAGTTTGTATAGGTAAGGATCATCCTATATGAAGTATTTAGCATTAGATTAGAGCTTTTTCCTTTTGTTGAAAATTTAAGTCCTATGGTATCCATCGTCCTGTAAGAAAATTAGTTATATCAGCATCCCATGGTAATTTAGAAGAAATGGAAAACTCTGCATATAATTTCTAATCAGGAAAAAGTTTATAAATCTCCTCTTTGGATGGTAGCGGATTCTCAAGTCTTGATAAATAGTCAGCTACCAAATTCTCTGCTCATCTCTTATCTCTAATTTATATATGGAACTCATGTAGCAGCAAAACCCATCGAATTAGTCTTGGTTTAGAGTCCTTCTTAGTAAAAGATGCTTTAGAGCTGCATGGTCAGTGAAAATAATTATTTTTGCACCTATTAAATATGATCTAAATTTCTCAAATGCAAAAGCAATTGCAAGGAACTCCTTCTTAGTTGTGTTGTTGTTGAGTTGTAGGCCTATGAGAGTGTGACTAGCATAGTAAATTGCTCCGAAAACTTATCCTCCTTTGCCCAAGGATAGCTCCTACAACACAATTGCTGGCATCACACATAAGCTGGAAAGGTTCATTCTAGTTTAGTGCTATTATCACTGGTGTTGTCATTAGTTTCTCCTTCAATGTATTAAAGGCCTGTAAACTATCAACATTAAAGTTAAATTTAGCATATTTCATAAGTAAATTACTTAAGGGCTTAGCTATTTTTTAGAAATCCTTGATAAATCTTCTATAGAAACTCGCATGGCCTAAGAAACTCTGAATAACTTGAACATTTATTGGTGGTATTAATTTTGATATCACCTCCACTTTAGATTTATCAACTTCAATTCCTCTCTCAGAAATTTGATGTCCAAGCACTATTCCTTCTGTCACCATGAAATGTCACTTTTCCCAATTCAACACCAAATTTGTCTCTTCATATCTCTATAAGGCTAATTCTAAATTATGTAAACAAGAATAAAATGTTAGTCTATAAAGAGTGAAATCATCCATAATGCTTTCCATGAATTTTCAATCATGTCATGAAATACAGACGTCACACACCGCTAAAATGTAGCCTGCGAATTGCACAACCCAAAAGGCATGCGCCTATAAGAAAAAGTACCATAAAGGGCAGGTTAAAGTTATTTTCTCTTGATCTTTCTAAGCAATGGGAATTTGGAAGTACCCGAAATAACCATTTAGAAAATAATAAAACTTATTACCTGCTAACCTTTTCAGCATTTGATCTACAAATGGTAAAGGAAAGTGATCTTCCCTAGTGGCTAAATTCAATTTTTTGTAATCAATACATACTCTCCACCTAGTTACCGTCCTAGCAAGGATTAGCTCATTATTTTCATTCTTAACTACTGTCTTACCTCCTTGCTTAGAACTACTTGAATAGGGCTAACCCAAAAACAATCAGAGATAGGATAGATAATACATGCATCAAGCAACTTTAACACCTCCTTTTCACTACCACTTGCATATCTGGATTCACACGTCTTTGCGACTGAATGGCATGCTTGAATTCATCCTTCATGGAATCTTGTGCAAACAAATGGTTGGACTTATACCTTTGATTTGAGAGATGGACCAACGAATTGCTTTCTTGTGTTTCCTTAAGATTTCAACCAATATATTTTCTTCCAAATCTATCAATGAAGCATAAATAATAAAAGGTTTAGAGTCTTTCTCAAGAAAAACATACTTTAAATGGCCAGGTAAAGGCTTAAGCTCTGTTTTTGTCTTTTTACTAAGGGGTTCCTCCTCTATTCCTTTCATAATGTTAACTGGAGGTTCAACTTCCAATTCTATTGCTTTACTTTTTAAGACAAGATCCTCCTCCTTATTTTTACTAGAAAGCAAGAGACATCTCTCAAAGTTGTCTTTCATTAAAATAGCTTGTTGACAATGATCTACACACTCATTAATAACATTGGAATCATAACACATATCATCAAGATTAATAGAAGGTTTTTTCGTTGCTTGTTTAATATTAAAATTCTTTCTTCAGCATTAAATCTAACTGTTAATTTACTGTATTTGACATCAATTAATGCCCCAACTGTAGCTAAAAATGTCTACCTAAAACCAATGATAGATTAAACTCAACCTTCATATCAAGTATAACAAAATCAACTAGAAATATGAACTTTCTCACTTTGACCAAAACATCATTGATGATTCCTAGAGGCCTTTTAGTTGATCTATCCACAAACTGAAGTACCATGCTTGTCTCCTTTATCTCCCCAAGATTAAGTCTCCTATAAATAGATAATGGCATTAGATTAATACTTAAACACAAATCACACAATGCCTCATTTAATTTAAAATTGTGTAATACATAAGGTACTGAAAAAATTCATGGATCCTTAAGATTTGTAGGTAACTTATTTTGCAAAATGGCACTACACTCCTCAGTAACATCACAGTACCATATTCTTCAATTTTTCTTTTATTAGAAAGGATGTCTTTAAGAAACTTAGCATACTGCGCATCTGCATCAAAGCCTCAACAAAAAAGGAATATTAATCTGTAATTTCTTAAAGATTTCTAAAAATCTAGCAAACATTGCATCATTTCCATCCTTTCTAATTCTATCTGGGTAAGGATATTTATTTACATCCATATTTGAATCGAAATTAAAAGTTGTAGGACTTATATTTTTCCTTACCTTAATTAGGCTAAAATTAATTACCTTTTTAGTTTTAACTTTTGGTTTTAGCTCCTCCAATACCTTCCCATCTCTAAGTGTTATGGCCTTAACATAGTATACGTGGTGATTTTTGCCCATGTAGAATGGTTATTGCTACTTCAGCATTATGATACTCAGGGCCTTAGAGAACATGGGCCTAAACTCAGAGAAAATAGAGTCGCCACCCAGAAAGGCTAGAAAAATAAAAAGGGGGTGGATAACTTGATTCCTAAGGAATCCCTAACCACATATTGGATTCAAAAAGTTGGGTACGCATAGGGAAGGTGAGAATGACCCAGCACCCCTATAACACCCGGTTCATTGGAACCGACTTCCTTTTTAGGTCTAAATATTATGAAATTCTTAACTTATTAAAATAAAATCCATACTATATACAATTTAAAGTAATTAAACATTAATTGTATTAAAAAATCAAAGAAAGTTCACACCAACAAATAAAAATGTGTACCCATATAAGATGAAAACATGCCCTTACAGTAATGTCCAAAACTAAACAAAATAAGACACCCACCATTTGGTGGAAATATTTCCTTTACATTATTCTCAAAATTTAAAATAAATTAAGTTACAATGAACTTAACCAATGAGTTACCTACGAAGTGGAAACATACCTCTTACATCCTTGAAATCTAAAAAATTTAATTGGAGCATTCAACCATTCATCATAAATAAAACATCAATAGATCATTCATCATAAACATACAATAGTGAATCAAATATTCAAATCTAGATTTTAATCTTAAATAGAGCATTAAATACACAAAATTAGGGTGTACATATTAAATTAGGGTTTTAGGGTGAAATTAGGGTTTTGGTTGGAAAACTAGGGTTTTAGGGTGAAATTAGGGGTTTGGATGGAAAACTAGGGTTTCAGGATGAAATTAAAGTTTTGGATGAAAAACTAGGGTATTAGAGTGAAATTATGGTTTCGGATGTAAAAATAGGGTTTTAGGGTAAATTAGGGTCTTGGATGGAGAATTAGGGTTTTAGGGTAAAGTTAGGGTTTTATACTTTTAGAAAACAAGATTATGGTTTTCAGGGATCAAATTAAGATTCTAGGATTTTAAATTTATAAGCTAGGGTCTTATAACATGATTAGGGTTTTGAATAAAGTTAACTTATATTATTAGGGTTTTGATGAAACTAATAATTTTAATACTGCTAAAGGCATAGCTATTGGGTATTCTAATGAATTATTTTGCAAAATAATAATGGTTTTAAGGATTAAAATAAATTGTAAGCTAAAATCAACTATTGCCCGATGATGTTTGAAGAATAATTATTACTGTGGGTTTTAAAAACATTGTTAATAAACAAAGCAGCTACTATAAATTTAAAGCAAGTTAAAAAATAAATTCAAACCTTCATTTGTTGGCTCCACCAATATTTTATGTTGATCCAAGCCTTTTGCCTGCACCAATGTTGAGTCTTCGTTGAGAGAGATGAAGATAGTAGTTACTGCCTTTCCACCGTGTGTTGATTTCTCTATGTTTATAGTATTCTATGTGTACTGTTAATTGCTGTTTGTCTCTATTTTTCTTTGATAATTGTCACTCCTTGATAATTGTTAGTGCCTTAATCTTTGCTTAAGCCCCTATTTATAAGAATAAATTAGGTTAAAACTAGTACATAGACCGAGCTTAATCTATATTTCCAAGTTAAGCACAGCTCATATTAAGTCATAAAATAGGAATTATATTGAATTAAAACTAGTTTATTTTGACATGAAACCAATCCATATCGAATTAAACCTTGTTTAATTTGATATGGACCAACCATATCGAATTGGATCAAATCCAATTCGATATGGATGTTGCCCATATCAAATTAGGTAAGCCTAATTCGACACTTCATGGCCCATATCCAATTAAGCTGAAACAAACCTATTTGAACTTTGGACACGAGACTGGATTTGGGTTCTAGACTCAGGATTGGATTGGGTACTAGACCCAAGACTGGATTTAGATTCTAGACCCGGAATTGGATTTGGATTTTGGACCCATGACTTTATTTGAGTTATGGACCCGAGACTGGATTGGGTTCTGGACCTGAGAATGGATTTGGATTATAGACTCAAGGCTAGATTTAGGCTCCAGACTAGAGATTGGTTTGGGTTTTGGACTAGTGATTGGTTTGGGTTATGGACCAGAGTCTGGATTTAGGTTCTAGACCTGAGACTAGGGATTGAATTTTGATTCTAGACCTGAGATTGAATTTGGATTCTGGATCTGGGATTGGTTTCACTATAAGAAATTCACAATTTAGAAACAAAAATTAGAAATTGAGTCTTATCCATTTCTGAATAGAAACCATTTTAAAACGGAATTGTAGTAGACGAAAATTGAGTAATTTGCAATGAATTAGAAATGGATTAGAAACAAAATGTAGAAATAGATTTATTCCATTTCTAAATAATTTTTATATATCGAGGGAATAAATAGCAGAATTTATAAAAATGGAATTAAAACCACTTAGAAACAAAAAATTTTGAAATGAATTTTATCCTTTTCTAATAGTGAGTGGGAAATTTAGGAGCTTAAAATTGTGTTCAAAATTAGAAACAAGTTTAGATTTTGTTTCTAAATAGCATAATGGTTTGCTATTTAGAAATAAATAGTGAATCCATTTCTGATTTAGAAACAAAATTAGAAATGGATAATAAATCTATTTCTAATTTAGAAACAGATTTAGGAATCATTTCTAATTTTGTTTTGAAATCAGAAACATATTCACTATCCATTTCTAAATCTGTTTCTAAATTTCAAAGATATACAAACCCATACTTCCCTTTCTTTTCTCTTCTCTCTCACCTCACCATAATTTTACAGCATCATCAGCCACCCAAACACTCTCAACCAGGAAATTTTAACTTCCCTTGCTACCCCCATTAGTTTGTTAAACATATCTACTATCTCTCTCCCTTTATTTCCTCTTTATAATGGAGCATTTTTTCTATTCTTGGAGATTCAATGTATAAATTGAAGATTTTTTTGTTGTAATTCTTCAATCTCAATCATATATTTTTGTCTACACAATCTTTATGAAAGAAAATTTCAAACTATAATTTAATTTTCTTTTTATTTGATAAGAAAATGCTTATTAATTTCAAAAATCTTAAAGATTAAGTCAAGAAATTAAAGAATTTTTGATAATAATATCTTCAATTTTAATTAGTAAGATACTTGTTTCACTTACCTTTATTTTTGAATTATTATTTGATTTGAATCTATTTATTTGTTTTTGTTGTAAATTATTTGTAAATAAGCTGCTAAAATAAATATATGTGTGAAGATTCAAGATGAACAAATATATGTGTATATGAACAAATATGTTTGATTTTAACTTTGTATTATAATATTGATATGAAGAGTTAAGATGAACAAATATATATTTGAGTATGTATATACATATTTCTCTTTATATTCTTTAACTTTAGAGTTGGGATTATTTTTGAGAGATGAAATTATGATCTTGCTTTTAGATTAATTGAAAAAACAATGCCAACATTTGTGTTTGTACTTGATGATGTTTGTTGGTGTTTTGATGTATTATCATATAATTAATGTAGGATATATAAAACTAAGGATGGTCAATTTAAAACTTTGAATTGCTCATAATATGATTTGGTTGAACTTGCAATCCTAGTCTTTTATAGGCAGTTATTTCACTTCTAAAAATATTCATATGTTTTCATAAAAAGCTATATGAACACCATTATAATATCTTTTTTTGTGTTTTTTAAAAATTTTTAATTATTGCAAGCATTTTTACACTAATTATTGAAGCATTCTAACTTATTTATAGAAGATAAATTGAAAAATTGAAAAAGATTAAAATCTTTTTGTGAAAATAAAAGTTTTAGTATTATATAATAACAATTTATTTAGATAATAACATATGTTGCTTATTCTATAAATTTGCATTATATTGTTATGTTGATTTTTTGTTTAACTAAAAATGTGATAATATGTGAGACCTAGATTTTAGGTCTAGTATGCTCTAGTTTATACCAAAATTCTATTAATTTTTTAAAAAAATATAAGAAATTGTGCTGATAAAATGTATTTTATTATTTGTATTTATTTTAAGCTAAGCAGTGCGAATATGGGCATCGCCAATGAATAAACCGAATGGATGTACTGATGAGATAGTTTTAGCATCCATTATCACTCCTCCTCTTACAAATGATGTTGCTTCTAATTAGGACTATGTTCCTGATGATCAAACTCTAGATTTATTGGTAGTTTCCTTGTATATTTTTTTATTTGTGTATATTGGCTATTTTATAGATACATTTGACATTTATGTTTATGTACATTATTTCAATTATGTTATGTAAATATAATTATGTTATATTTTATATATACTACTTAATTTTATAAACAAAAAAATATATGTGATACAAATAAAAAATGAAAATATAAATAATATTTACAAAAAATTAAAAAAATATATAAATAAAATTAAAAAATAAATAATAAAGTTTAGAAACGGATATTTCCGTTTCTAAATTTTTCAGCTCGTTTCTAATATTAGTAAATTTCGTCAACAAATAGAAATTGATTTTTTGTTTCTATTAGAAACGGACATAAATCAGTTTCTAATAGAAACAACCAAGTTCGTTTCTGATTGAAACGGAAGTTGGTTCTCAATATAATTCCAAATTAGAAACAATTTTTTTCCATTTCTATTTTTTCGTTTCAGATTCGTTCCAAATTAGAAATGGAAGTTTTTTTCCATTTCAAACTGATTAGAAATGAGATTTTAGAAATGAAAATTTTTTGTTTCAAATCCATTTCAAAATTGTATTAGAAACTAATTTTTTTTCATTTTAGAAATGGAAAATTCTGTTTCTAAACTGTCAAATTCTTATAGTGTTTGAATTTTGGACCAGAGGTTGGTTTGGGTTCTAGACCCATAAAATCCGAGCTTGTTAAGCTAGTTTTGGGTTCTAGACCCTTAATATCTGCAAAAATTAATTTTAGTAGATAGTAAAGAATTTGCAAAAAATTTGGCTATTTTTTACAGTATATGGGTACCTATGTACTCTTGTCTCCTGCGTGAAAAAATATTTATGAGTATAAAAATATTTTTTAGACACGTAAAAATTTATACCCATAATAAATATCATTTTACTGTGCATATTGTTAGTGTATGTGCCCTAGGCCTTTATTTGGATCTTTATGTTATACATTCATTATTAATAAATGAGGTTTTATTATCATTATTGTTTGTTTGTTTGCATGTTACACAATTTTGATATTTGGCCCTGGTTTATTATTGTTATAGAGATAAAAAATAATAATTCTTAACCAGTATGAACATTGATTTGATAATCATCAGATGGTTATATGTATAGTGATACAAATCAATTTCATAGATACTTGTTAGAGAACAATGTATTGGATAGACCCATCATGAGATTACTACATGGGTTAGTGTCATAAGTAAATCTAATGATAGTTATGTATTAATTCTTTGACTTGAGATTGTCATAGTTTCCAATATAAGGACTATTATATTTTGACATGATCAAGCATTATCCGTAACTGGATAGTAATAAAGGTTATGATCATATATGATAGAAATTATTTAGAGGATAATGAACAATCAAGATAGAATTTGTCCCTCTCTTTGAGAGAGATATCTTTTGGGCCCCTCAATAAGTGAGACTGTGAAATGCATGGCCGTGCTCAAATTAATTGATAGTGTGATCAATTTCATTTGTTTTTATCAGTCTACTTGGAGATCGAGTAATCATAAGTTTGGACAATATAAGTATGACGTTGACCATGACTTATGTTCAAGCTAGATATCGTGTGATAAAGGGATTAATGCATGTACTATTATTAGGCAAATTGGACATTCCTTATATTAATTAGGTAGTTGTAACGCCTTGATAGAGGCCAATTATGACTTGTTGGTTTAATAGAGATTAAATTGACTGCCAATTAATATGGGCCTATCGGGTCACACACAATAATGCGCTTTGGGCTGGATATAATATTAATAATATTAATATTAGATATTAATATTTATTATTATTATTATTTTCATTTTTTATATATATATTATTAGATAATATATTCAGAATCCTAATTAGATTTGGATTCTGAATTTGACTTACCTTATCCAATTTCAAATTGGATTCTGGAGTGATTATATTCACTCCAGACGTTAAGTCTTTATATAGGTAACATTAGAAAATAAAAAGAAAATGAAAACTTTGAAACCCTAATACATTTTAGAGAAAATGTTTTTCAGCCTTCGCCATTGCAGAGAGCTAGCACTCCAGACGGTAGCATTCGTGTGGATACGCGATAGAGGGTGTTTCGCGATCGAGGCATCTCTTCCAAACTGTGATTTCGAATCATCAACAGGTTAGTTCTTTGTGCACTTTCGTCGAATTAAACGAACAACATGGATCCTGGTGGGAAATCAGAGATCAAAAATTTTTCCGCTGCGTGTTTTTGTTTGCAGTGATCTCCTTGATTTCCTAACACATATGCACTGTGTCTGAAAAATGATTGATTGATCTAAAGTTACTGTACGCATGTGTGCTCTGAATTTGAATTATTGATCTGCAGAAGCATAGATAAATGGATAAATTGACTGATGCTTTCCGTGCCTTTGAAAAAAAGCACAAAGATTTTTTTTGTATTTACGCTTTACTTTACTTTTTCCTTTCATTTGTCATTCTTTTCCTGACTTTGAACCAAAGTATATGCTTAGCTGTTACTGTAATATTGATCGTTATCCTCGAAGTTCATTGCTTATAAATATAGGGTAGCTCTCATTCAATTCCAATTTCATAGCCTCAAAAAATAAGTTTCATTTCTTTATTAATTAAGAATTCTCAACGTTCACTACATGTAAAAATGGTAGCAAATCAACAGGCATCGAGGACTGGGCCTTGTGTGGATGCCAAATTGATTGCTTATGTAACACTCGCAAATTCACTAAAATAAAATAAAATAAAATAAAATAAAATAAATAATTTGGGAGATAAATAGAGAGTTAGAAGTAAGAAATGACCAAATGAATATGTAATATATATTTATATATATGTAATATAACTAAAATATAAAGTCAAAGTGAATAAAAAAGTACAAGGGTAAAATGGTAAAAATGGTTGAAAAGTGAAAAGTTAAAAAAATAATTGAAAATTAAAAGGATTTTTGGTTAGTGGAAGATGATGGAGAAAATTGAATATTTATTAAATATTAAAATAAAATATTTTTGAGTGGAAGATAGAAAATTGAAGTTTTAAAATAAATCAAAATTAAAATAATTTTGGGTAGTGAAAAATGATGAAAAGTTAGATATTTATTAAATATTAATTAATTAATTAATAATAATAAAATTAATAAGTTAAATCGAATAGAAATTAATATTGAATGGAAGAAAGAAATTAGAATTTCTTTTAAGTAATTAAATAATTAATTAAGCCGTGACCACAAAAGCTATGAAGGAAAACAAGTTTTGCCTCATCAAATCACTCAATTTTGAAGGGCTTTCAAAGGATTGGAAGGAGTTTTGGTGGATTCTTCACTAGTTAGTAAGTTTCTTTTCTTAATTTTGGAGTTTGGTTGAAAGTTATGAATATGTATGAATTGGGTTTTTCAAAGAGCATGTTATAATTGTTGGAATGGGCATGTATGATGTTAATTTGATAAGTAAACAATGACTTTAAGGTTATATTAAAGAAAAGTTTAGGTTTGGTTATGGTTTGGTAGAGGAAGTTTTTAAATTAGGGTTATGGAAAGGTAGAATGCTTGTTCATTTGATTTCATCATTTAAATCATGTTCTAATATTATTTTAATGATGAAAATGACCTTATATTAATAATTAGAGTTGGTTAGAAGGAAGTTTCAAAATTAAAGAGAGTTAGAGCAAAAATTTAAAAATTTAAAGGAATAATGTTTAATTGATGTTTAATAGTTTACGTGTCTTAAAATGTGATTCTAAAGTGCTGCATACACTCACATTATGGTAATGTGGTGAGTGATACAAAGTTACTTGGTTAAAGTGGTGAAGGACACATTGAGAAAGTGGTGAGAAAGGATTGCTTTATAGCTTGGGAGTTGTATAAACCAAGGATAGTACATATTTTGATAGATGTTATTGTAATGCATTAAAAATGTCATGTAAATTATATTTACAAATTAATACTATGCTACTTTGATGGGTAAGTTCATATGAAAAAGTGTATATATATGTGTGTTTAAAGGCATGAAATGCATAATGTATGAATGATTAAGCCATTTTAAGATGGCTAGTGGTATTGTTAAATATGTTTGTAAAAAGAATGTATTTATGACAATTTTAAGGCGTAATTTAGCCACATTGATAAAGTGGCAAACCATTTAATGTTTGTAACGAAAAAGTATGGAAATATGGGTAAAATGAGTAATATGTGATAAATGAGATAAATGTGAAAGTAGCCCAAAAAAGTTTAGGTAATATGATTCTATTGCTAAATGACATACATTGTGATAAAGTGATGAGATAAAATGAATGAAATGTGATTTATATGAATTATGTAAAAATGACCCAAAAACATTTGGGTAATGTGATTTTAATGTGAGATGACATACATTGTGATGATATGAGGAGATATGATGAATTAAAATGAATTGACATTGATGTGAATGAGAAAAATGAGAAATGAGACAATGTAATGAGAAAAGGTAATTATGGAAAATATGAATTATTTATGTGCCTAGTATGTTATTCAATTTCTAGAGTTCTGTGTTTGGTGATATGCCTATGAGGTTATCCTTATTATTTGCCTTCAGGGCTAGATGCTAGGGGGTTACTGATATATGATTTGCCTTCGGGGCTAGACGCTAGGCGTCACTGATATATGATTTGCCTTCGGAGCTAGAAATTTGGTGTCAATATGGACTAAAATAGTAACTCTGGAATTTGAATAATATATTAGTTTGTTTGGGTCTATGCTTGTGTATGTGTTTATGTGAATCATAAAAATATTATATTTTAAAGTGGAGTTTAGTGCCTCATGGTGACATAACATATAAAAGCATTATGCATTATCATTATATTAAAGTTTTATTATTATCAAAGTATGTATTGCTAGGAGATAAACTTAGCGCGATTTGTTCATCAAGTAGGTAGCAGGTTAGAGTAGGATAGTCGAGAAGTTTGTTTGTTCATCACTAGACCGGCATCACTGATATATGATTTGCTTTCGAGCTAGATGCTGGGCATCACTATGATTTACCTTTGGGCTAGATGCTAGGCATCACTTGCCAGGCATCACTTGCCTTAGGGCTAGACACTGGGTGTTAATATGGACCAAAATAGTAACTCAAGGATTTGAGTAATATATTAGTTCGTTTGGGCCCATGCTTGTTTATGTGTTCATGTGAATTATAGAAAGATTAAAGATTATGTTTTGAAGTGGTATTGAGTGCCACATTGTGACATAACATGCAAAAACATTATGCATTGGCATTATATTAAAGTTTTATTATTATCAAAGTTTGTACTGCTAGGATTTTAGCTTAGCACGATTGAAATTAATCGCGCAGGTGATAGGAGTAATTCGGTAGATCTAGAGAGTTCTCCTAGACCTGGTCGGGTCTATATTTGAGGTTGATTGAGTTGGTTTTTACTTCTTTATGATCAGTGCCGGTTGCCATCATGTATATATTATAGTACATTTTGTTATTATGTATATTATGTTTACACTTTGGGGTATGCATTGTAAATTATAAAGACTTTTTGGATAAATTTTACATTGTGGGAACGTATATATATGTGTTGGATATTTATACGTATATGTAATAAAGTTTTGGGGAAATATGGAGAAATTGAGAAGTGTTGGTGAAATGTGTGATTTCTTGTTTATTGGGAGTGTCTTTTTTGCAGGTTGAGTAATTGTTCAATTTTTGGGATGTCCTATTTACAGAAAAAAAAAACTCTGAAAAATTTATTCCAGAGATTTTTATGCAAAATGCTTATTTTGGAACCTATAATTAATAAAGAATATTTTATTTACTATTTAAATTTATATTTTAAAGTGTTTGAGATTTTAAATTGGAAATGTTAAAATTTTTATTAAACCGGATTGTGGCATTCTTATACTTTATATGTGTATTTTACATATACTAGGAGTATGTATAATACTTATATATGGTATAAGGGTGTTAGATTTATTTTTATATCAGAGTGTAGGTTTGAGGTTATTGACCTAGCTGAGTTATTAGAGAGAGAAAACAAGGATTCTAAATATGGTTTTAAATTGTGATACATACATTGGCACTGACATTATATCTGATCCTTGATGTGGCAATTTCTACTATATTTGCAGATATAGGTAGTTATGGTGTCTAGGACTCACCAAGCTATATAGGGTAGTGCAGAGAATGCAACTCCAGATGAAGTTAAAGTTAGAGCTAGTGCTGAGAATGCTAGAGAGGCATCTGCATCTATGCCAATTAGACTAGTAGTTGAGGAGGTTCCGCCAGGCTAGGTATGACATATGGTGGAGCTGTTACAATAGGCTCCGGTTCAATAACCATAGCCACCACCACAGTCGTAGCTACAACAGTAGTTGTTGACTCAGAAGTATGACAAGTTGAGGAAGTTTGGAGCCATAAATTTTGTTGGCACTATAGACTCAGCTATAGCAAAGTAGTGGCTGGACAGGGTCCAGAGAGTGTTCATACAGTTACAGGCTAGTTCGGAGGAGAAGTTTGATTATGCTAGATTTTTTCTGTAGGGAGATGCATATCAGTGGTGAAAGGTGGTTCTCCATGGTACAGCTGATCCACCGGTGCTGACATATTCAAATTTTTAGTGGGAATTAGAGAAGAAGTATACTCCCAGATAGTATAAGGATGCTAAGAAGATGGAGTTTTTGAGTTTGATAAAGGACACCTGGGCATTGACTGAGTATGAGATTGAGTTCATTTGGCTGAGTCAGATGCTGGAGGGATTATATCAGATGAGATTGACAGATGTCGAAGGTTTGAGGAGGGTTTAAGACTCTTGGTGTCAGGATTTTTCTCAGTTCATTGCTTCTGCCAGGAGTGTAGAGAAGGCACATGGAATTATAGTAGCTGCTAGAGCAGAGGAGAGTAGAGCTAGGAGACTCCAAAGTGAGGCAGGGTCTTCATCATCAAAGAGAGGTCAAGGGGGTTATCCTCAGAGGTTCAGTAGGAGTAAGGGGCAGCATGGAAGGTCATCATAGCAGCAGAGGAAGAGATAGAGACCTGCAATTCCAGTGGCTAGCACCTCAACTACAGTGACTAAGAGGCCTACTCTACCTACCTATGCTCATTGCTGGAGGACTGGTGCACCAGCAGTACATTTTAGGTATGGATGACTAGACCATTTTCTCAAAGACTATCCAGAGCCACCGAATTATAGACAGATAGATACAACAAATGTTTTGGCAAGGGTGGTAGATCAGAGTCTGGTCAAAGAGGAGGTTTTACAGTAGGGAGTAGACCAGAGGATGCAGGGCCATCACAGCGAATTTATGTGATGTAGAGAGAGTCGGATGCTTTAGCTATCATAGCTGGTATTTTTACTTTATTTGGTACTTTAGTTCATCCATTGATAGACCCTAGGTTGACATATTCATATATTAGTGCATCCATACTTCCTGTGAGTGATATGCCTTTGGGGTCCCTAGGATTTGATGTTTTGGTTAGTAATCATTTAGGGCACAGAGTTGTAGTTAGCAGGGTGTGCTGAGATAGTCCAGTTGTTGTGCAAGATGAGGAGTTTCTCGGTGACCTAATTGAGATACCTTTTAGGGAGTATAATCTAATTTTGGGCATGGATTGGTTATCCAAGCATGGGGCTATGGTAGACTTTCAACAGAAATATGTTACCCTAAGAACATGTGATGTTATAGATGTGGTGGTATCTAGTGAGCAGAGACACCTTTCATCCATGTTTATTTTAGTTGTTTCAGCTAGGAGGATGATCTGGAAGGGATGTGAGGCATATCTAGCTCATGTGGTAGATACCAGAGTAGTTGGGTCCCAATTTGATAGTATTCCTATAGTTTCTAAGTTTCCAAATGTTTTCCCTGAGGAGTTGCTAGGGGTACATCCTGAGAGAGAGGTGGAGTTTGATACCGATCTAATGCTTGGTACCACTTCCATCTTCATTAC
This sequence comes from Garcia nutans, assembly GCA_947685225.1. Classification (NCBI taxonomy): domain Eukaryota; kingdom Viridiplantae; phylum Streptophyta; class Magnoliopsida; order Malpighiales; family Euphorbiaceae; genus Garcia; species Garcia nutans. Next base: position 2,694,372 of record CANTUV010000003.1, on the reverse strand, counting down.
CCTTTATTGGATGGCACCTGCAAAGTTAAAGGAGTTGAAGGTACAGTTATAGGAGTTGCTTGATAAAGGGTTCAATCACCCTAGTGTGTCACCATGGGGAGCACCTATCTTGTTTGTGAAGAAGAAGGATGGCACCCTGAGATTATGTATTGATCATAGGCAGCTGAATAAGGTGACCATCAAGAATAAGTATCCATTACCTTTGATGATCTCTTTGATAAGTTGAAGGGAGCAACAATATTCTCTAAGCTTGATCTGAGATTAGGGTACCATCAGTTGAGAGTTAGAGATGTGGATGTACCCAAGACATCTTTCCACATGAGGTATAGGCATTAAGAGTTTCTTGTTATGCCCTTTGGACTGACGAATGCACATGTAGTATCAATGGATTTGATGAACAAGACCATGCTTAGATTAGTTTGTAGTAGTCTTCATTTATGATATTTTGGTGTATTCACGTAATGAGGAGGATCATGATAGGTATCTGTGGATTGTACTGCAGACTTTGAAGGAGAAGTAGTTATATGTTAAGCTATCTAAGTATGAGTTTTGGCTTAATCAGGTAACTTTTCTCGATTATGTGGCATCAATATAGGGTATTAGAGTTGATCCGAGTAAAGTCGAGGCTATCTTGAATTGGAGTACACCAAAGAATGCGACAGAGGTTAGAAGTTTTTGGGGATTGGTAGCTATTATCATCGATTTGTGAAGGGTTTTTCTATGATAGCTATACCACTCACCAAATTACTTTGGAAAGGAGTTAGATTTGTGTGGACAGATCTATGTCAAGCATGTTTTGAGCAGTTGAGGCATATGTTGACTCAGGCTCCTATCCTTACTCTACATGTGGAAGGTAAACCTTATGTGATATACAGTGATTATGTTCTGATGCAGGAGGGTAGAGTCATTGCTTATACATCTCGATAGTTGAAGCCTCATGAGATGATTTACCTGACTCAAGATTTGGAATTTGCAGCCATAGTTTTTGCATTGAATATTTAGCTACATTACTTGTATGGGGAGAAATGTTTTATTTATACAGATTATAAGAGTTTGAAGTACCTGGGTGTTCAAAGAGAGTTAAATTTGAGACAGAGATGATGGTTGGATTTGATTCAAGACTATGACTATTTGATTAAATATCATCTTGGCAAGGCAAATGTGGTTGCAGATGCCTTGAGTCAAAAGTCCATAGCATGTTTGACTACTTATTTGCTCTCGTTGCTTGTTGAGTTGAGAGCATTGCATGCCAAATTTGAGTTATGTGATGATGGTGAATTGATGGCTCAGCTGCAGTTGAGGCCAATTTTTTTGGATCGGATTAAGGAGACCCAACTGCCATATGAAAAAATCCAGAAGATTGTGATGGATTGCCAAAAGGGGAAAAGTCGAGACTTTCATGTGAGAGATGATGGCAGTTTTTGGTATAGAGATAGACTGTGCATTCCTGATGATGCGAGATTGAAGAGGAAGATTTTAGGGGAAGCACATCAATCATTCTATGCTATGCACCTTGTAAATACCAAGATGTGTCAAGATTTGAAGCAGCATTACTGGTGGTCAGGTATGAAGAGGGACATAGTAGAAGTTGTATCCAGATGTCTCACTTGCCAGAGTGTGAAGGCTAAACACCAAGTCCTTCAGGGTTGCTTTAGCCATTATTAGTGCCTAAGTGAAAATAAGAGTGAGTCACAATGAATTTTGTGACTGAAATGCCTTTGACCAAGAAGAAACATGATGCAATCCGGGTGATAGTTGATCAGATGACAAAGACAGCTCATTTTCTTCCAGTTCAGATGGACTACTCACTTGATAGGTTGGCGGAGTTGTATATCAATGAGATAGTGAGATTTAATGGAGTCCTAGTTTCTTTGTATTAATCTAAGATCCCCATTTTACATTGAGATTTTGGAGGAGTTTACAGGATGAATTGGGTTCTTAGTTGCACTTTAGTACTGCTTTCCATCCTTAGATGGATGGGCAGTCAGAGAGAGTGATACAGATTCTAGAGGATATGTTGAGGAGTTGTATCATTGATTTCATTGGGAGCTGGAATAGATATTTACCACTGATTGAGTTCGCCTATAATAACAGTCACCGATCTAGTATTAGGATGGCACCTTATGAGACCTTGTATGGTAGGAAGTACCTGACACCATTATGTTAGGATGAGGTTGGAGAAGGTAAATTGGCCGGACCCAATTTGATTAAGGAAAAGGAAGAGAAAGTGGAGGTGATTTGAGGTCATTTGAAAGCAGCCTTAAACCGACAAAAATCCTATATAGATTTGAAGAGGAAAGACATAGAGTTCAGTGTGGGAGATAAAGTGTTCTTGAAAGTGTCTCTATGGAAGAAGATTATGAGATTCTGTCGTAAAGAGAAGTCGAGTCCTCGCTTCATAGGACCATATGAGGTACTAGAGAGAGTTGGTCCAGTGGCTTATAGATTAGCTCTGCCCCCTAGTTAGACTAGATACACAATGTTTTCCATGTCTTTATGCTTTAGAGATACATGTTACATTTATCTCATATCTTGTCAGTAGAGTCCATTGATGTGAGTCCGAATCTGACTTACGAAGAAGGACCAGTGGCGATCTTAGCACGAGAGGTAAAAGAGTTGAGAAACAAGAAGGTGCCACTTGTTAGGATTCTTTGGAGGAACCATGCCACTGAGGAGGCAACATGGGAGAGTGAGCAGATGATGCAGAGCTGATATCCTCAATTATTCCAGAATTGATATTAGGTAATTTAGCAAACGAAATTTTCCTTAGGGGGAGAGAAATGTAACATCTAAAATATTTTTAAAAAATAAATAAAATAAATTAAAATTAAATTAAATATATTAAGTGAATAGTTTAAACGGAAAATTGAAGGATTAGAAGTTAAGAAGTAAAGTGTATATGTAAAATATATATAAATTATATACAACATATCCAAAGTCAACATTTTAAAAAGAAAGTCAAAAGTCAAGTGGAAAAATTGTAATTATACTTTGTAAAATTCAAAATTATTTAAAAATTTACAAAATAAATTAATTATGGATGTAAGAGGTAAATTATAGTTTTTAAAATAAATAAATAAATAAATAAAAATATATTAAAATATATTATATATATGGTCATATTTTAAGTGGAAGGAAAAAGAAAATAAAAACATCATCATCATCTTCTTCTTCTTCAAGGTGGCCGAACCACAATAGCCAAAGGGAGCCAAGCTCTTTCATCCTCCAAGCATCCATGATTGAAGAGATTTTAAGGATTCAAGTGGAGTTTTTGGAAGTTCATCAATTGGTAAGCTTTCTTACCAAATTTCTAAGCTTTTATGAGAAATTGTGAATATGTGGATTTTGGGATTTTATATAAGAGTATGTGTTTATTTAAGGAAATTGGTTAAAACATGTTGTAATATGTTTTAAATGATGAAAATGATGAAAATAAGCTTAGATTAACAATTAGAATGAGATGGAATGGAGAACCTTAAATGATGAAGGTTATGGCATTTTAGGGTTTTATGCTTATAATGCCTTAAAATGTGATTTTAAATTATTATATTTGTTCACATTTGGAATAGGCATTAAGAAGACGTGAATTGCCCAACATTAGTGTTGAAGGGAAAGTTGGAAGGGAAGGTTGGAGGGTGACCTTTAATTGGGTTTAAGTGCTAATTGAGGTAAGTACAAACTTTTAATAATTTAGATGTATTTGCATTAAATTTGGCTTAACACATTTTGGATAGAAAATGTGTTAAGCTACTTGACAACATGAACATTTATGAGCATTGTGTTATAAAATGTGAATTGTTATGTATCCATTATGTGCATTATGAAAAGCCATTATTAATGGCTAAATGAATAAAATGTGATTTATATGCATTATGTGAGAATGACCCAAAAATATTTGGGTATTATGATTTTAATGTGAAATGACATGCATTATGATGAAAGGATAAGATATGATGAATTAAAATGAGTTGACATTGATATGAATGAGAAAAATGAGAAAATGAGGCAATGTGATAAGAAAAATAAGAAATTGAAGTAATTTGATAAGAAAAATTGATTATGAAAAACAAGTATAATTTGTGTTCCTAGTATGTTTTTCAATTTCAAGAGTTTTGTGTTTGGTGGCATGCGTATGAGTTTATCCTCATTATTTACCGTCAAGGCTAGATGCTAGGTGTCATTGATATATGATTTGCCTTCGGGCTAGATACTATACATCACTATGATTTGCCTTCGGGGCTAGACCCTAGGCTTCTCTTGCCTTCGAGCTAGACACTGGGTGACAATATGGGCTAAAACAATAACTTTGGCATTTGAATAATATATTAGGTTGTTTGTGCCCATGCTTGTTTATGTGTTTATATGAATTATAGAAAGATTAAAGATTATATTTTAATGTGGTATTGAGTGCCACATTGTGACATAACATACAAAAACATTATGCATTGTGTTGATGAATTTATGCTTTTGCAATGTTACCGTAAGTGAACGGGTCGCGCGAGTAATAAAGTAGTGAGTAAGATATCATTCCACTGTGGACAAGGTCAATTACTAGTGCAAATTTTAACTGTTGTTTAGCAATCCAATAATTTTTATGATGATTAAAATAAAAAAAACAAATTACCTAATAAATTAAATTAAGGAAAAATTGAGTATTGTGCAAAAAGAATTGAAGATAAAAACACTATCCAAATATGAAATCCCCCTAGCTATAAAAAATATTTATGAATGCCAATTCAATTAAATCAAATAACAGAGCTGAATTAGCATTCCTCTAAATTTAACCAAAATCTCTCTCAAGCGAGTTAATCCCTAATTACTAATTAGAATGCTAAGAATCTCTTCTCAAGCATAATTAAATAGATCATGCAATAGGAACAATGAATTATAAACCAAAGGATCTTATAAGTCTATCTCAAGCACTCCAATCAACCCTCAACCCTAACAAGAATTCTATTCATGTCAAGCTTTTTCAGATCAATAATATGAAAATTTCAACCAATTAATAAGCATGTTATTATCAATTAGAAATAAAAAATTGAAAATCATAAGAATAAGACAACTCAATTAAATGATTTAATTTAATAAAACTATTCAATCCATACAATAAAGCTAGGGTTCATCAACATCTAGATAGAAATAATTTAGTTCTTGTTCATAACTAGAAAACCAGAATAAAAGAAATAAGTAAAAGAATTCAAACAATCCATGATGAATGATTTGTGTTTCTTCACTTCAATCCTTGATTATTGATATAAATCTTGTATAAATTGGATCTTCACCTTCAATCTCAGTTGCCGAACTCTTTCTTTTTTTCTAAATAAGTCGCTTCTAAGTGATAAAAAAAACTAGATACCTAATTCGCACTTCAGTTCAGATTTTATATCCTAGAGATTTAGCCTGACACACCCAGTGACACGGCCATGTCACTTAGCATGTTGAAGATTCTATTTTTCAACATTGATGACATGGGCAATGACACAGCCAAGCTGCCAGACATGTCATAGCTACTGGAATGCTGGATTAAGGACACTGGCAGTGACACGCCCATGTCCTTGGACATGTCGAAGCTTCAGTAAGGTGGGCGAACAACATGGTTATTGACATGCCTGTGCCGTTAGGCATGTTACTTGAAGAATTTACCCAAAATAGCTCTTTTCCTTGTCTTTCATCCATGATTCTAGCCTAAATGACCACAAGGACTCAAAGTGTAAAAGATTCCTAAAATCAACCCTAAAAAAAATTGAACAAACAAATTAAACTCAATTTGACAATAAATATACTAAGAAATAGGGGCAAAAATATCATTAATTATACATTTGTCAAATTTCCCCACACTTGAGTTTTTGCTTATCCTCAAGCAAACTAAATCACTATAATAAGGACCCCTCTATATCCAAAAGAGAAAAGAAAAGTTTTACAATACTCAAATCAGCAAACCCGACATTCTCAACCAAAAACTAATTCTCAAACACGTCAGCTAAATTATTAAGTTTCAAAACAAAAATTTCACATATCTAAAATTTAAAAATCTAGAGTTAAAAGATTAACCATAAAATTCCAAGGACTCAAAAGTTATGAATAAAGTAAGAAAGTGTAAATTTTCTCTTAAGTTCTTTGACTTTTTTTTTGTGATTATTCCCCATGCTCTTAAGTTGCATTGCTTGAACCATTTTTTTTTCTAAGGAGCCCGACTTGTTTGAAATGATGCTAGGTTTTTGACACGAAGGTAAACATTTGTGATCCTGACCCCCAGTTACTCTATTAGAATCACCATTCAATTGGCTACAAGCATTATTCATGATTCCAACTCCTTCATTTCAATTCAAGAGTTAAAATCAGTGGAATATGGACAAATTTTCAAACCTCCTTATTCATTTTTTTCTCTTTTTTTTTTATAAGAATGCTCAAGTGATCAGGAACTTAAGATACTAAGTATGTCATACTAAGTTTGACTCAAGTATCTAAAGAATTTTAACATGCTAAAAAATGTAACTAATGTTTCAAACTTCAGGTGTGCAATTCTCATCAATCAACTATCTAATTATGACTATTACATTCGGTCCTTAGGAATTGATTAAGATAGCTGAGCCAACCTCAACAAGATATTGTAATTCAGTAAATCAATCATTAATTTAATATAAAGAGGAACCATTTCAATTCATACTATTATTGCAATCTAGTTTACTATTCATACTATTATTGCAATCTAGTTTACTTGTACCCAAAAACAAGTTAAAGAAACTTAATGAGACTAATGAATCAAATGACACTAATGAAATAAATAACAATAAATTTCAATCTAGGAAGTGTACCTCTCCCCCACACTTAAGATGCACATTGTCCCCAATGTGTGTAAAATAAGGAAAATTACAAAAGAGAGAGAGAACTGCCCTATCATGCCCATGAATCGACATATATGAATATAGTCCCAAAAGTGTTGCGAAGTCAAATTAGATATAGAACAAAGAGTGACATACAAAATTGTGAAGAATCATGTGTATATATATAAAAATATAGAAAAAAAAATAAATGCAAAAATAAAATAAAAGCAAAAATAAAGAAATAAAATATGAACTGGTGAAAAATACAGTAATCCAAAATGAAGAAAAAAAAGAAATTAATTAAGTAAAGAAAAAGAATCCACGAGATGGGAGAGGAAGAGTGGACTAGTCATTCATGGGCGCAACATCCTCACTTCTAATGTGGCACTGGTATCATCACCAGTATTGGCATCTGAAACATCTACATGTGGCACCGGGAGCTAATATGGTGGAAGCTGAAATGGTGGAAGAGGTTGCTGCGAAGGGCTAAACACCTGAGACTTCCAAAACACAAGCATGGACTGCTCCAGCCATTACCTTCTCAACATTGCCTTCTCAACTCAAACGTGATCCAATTTTGCTTGAAAGGAAGAGTGACATTGCCCTATGGAAAGCTGGATATGGTCCTGCTAGGATAATAACTTCTTTCGATGCAACTCTAGGTTCCCTAATTGTCCTTCTATCCTGCATATCTGCTGCTCTAAATTAGTAGGTTTCCTCTTATCGCCCCACTCAACATTAACAGAATGACGCCAATCTCTAAAGATAAGGGCTGGAGTAAAGGGCGAGCTAGCTGAGGAATAAGGTCCAGCAATGGTGGAAGGGCCAAAGAAGTCTGTCGATGGATGTGGAGGAATGTCAGAAGTGGGAGTAGAATAGACTAGCTCAGAATCCATAGGTGGTGCCTGCAGCTCCACCACCTTCTCCCAGTTTAATTGCATTAAAGTATCCATACCCAAAAGTTTAGGGAACCCATCCATGGTGATCAGGAGGCATCCATTTAACACACCCAAACTATGAGCTAGCCTTATGAAATAATGCCACCATATAAGTTACCCGGTACCCCTTTCTTGGATTGCTCGTAGAAGAAATGTGTGATAGCATGAGCTATATTGCATTAAATTTTCTTAACCATGCAATTTAATAAGAATAACTCCATCAAGCCAAGCACCTCCATACTACTTTGTTGAGTCGCAGCAATGTGAACCAAAAGATTATGTACCACTCGATAAGGAAAGGATTCAAAATTTGATGCTTTGGTCACCTTAGGCTGATACTTGGCTGTATTTGGTGCAAATGTCCTCAAAATCTTGGGAGGAACAACATCATACTCTGCAAAGTCTACCTCAAAATTAAGATAATCAAAAGTTTGCACCACCCCATAGTAAATAACCCTAAATGCATGCCAAGTTCATTGATACTCATATGGAATCGCTACCCTCCCAATCGAAACTTCATTGTCGGCTCGATAATTGAGATCTTGATTTTATTGAACTGGATAGTGCAATAGAATTCTAGTGTTAATTCTTTACATGAAGACTCATTGATGGAAAAGAGTTATTCCCATCTCGGTTGGTTTATCAAACCCTAGATCTCAACCGCAATGTTTGCTTGTTCCATAGCACCCCAATCCAAAATCCTAACAGGAGACCAATCCTTGTTTCCTAATTATTCAAACAACTTCCTTTCCTCTGGATTCGAGAATCGAATGCACTTGTGGCTGGCCTTAAATTTAGAGGCTGGATGTGTAGCGAGTTGACATGAGCTGCCTTCCCCTCTACCCCTTTTTATGGGTAACTTGGAAGCCAGTTGTTTACTAGGGCTCATGATGTGCATAATTAATAAGAACGTCCTCAAAAACAACAACAAGAACATCCTTAAAAACAACAGTAATACCAAAAAACATGGCATATGGTTACTGAAATACTGGCATTATAACAATATAGCACAAAATATAATCTAATAGAAATAATGCCAATTATGCCAACACAGGTAAACCAACAACAATAATAGAATGGTGAAATCCAAAAAAAGACACTAAATCAATGCATCCAGCAACCATGAAATATAAAATGCAGCACTACAGTTCTATTTGTCTCCACAGCCCAACAAGTTAAAAGAAAGAAATTTCTAAATGGGTGCATAAATATCCAATGAATAGTGCATAAACATGCTCAACACAGATCAACCAAAGAATGCCCAAAAATATGACAAGTAAAGCACAACAAATCCTTAAAAACTGGGGTCAAACTTTAAAATCCCTAAGAATCTCTAAAAATCGCAAGAAATCCTAAAGGAATTTCAAAGGAAACAAAATAAAACTGCAAGCGTTATTGTACCTAAGAGTAGGAGTGGAGGCTGTGACAGAATCAAATGAAAAGCAAGTAAATCCTCTCAAGAACTAGGAATGGGATTCGAAATCCCCTCTAGGATGAGTGGGTGTGTGATTTCGAGTGTGAGATTATGAAGATTTTGATAGAAAATTGACAAAGAGGGAGAGAGAAGAGAGAAAATTATGTTTAAATGGGAGACAAGACATTTTTTTTTAAAATATGTTGACATGCCCACAGACACGGCTGTGTCTCTAGGCGTGTTATAGCTATTGTAACTTAAATAAAATGAAATGTCCAATGACATAGGCATGTCACTTAGCATGTTATTGCTACCATGACTCCTTAAATTTTAGCCAAAATAACATGACCAGGGACACGGGCATGTCACGGGGCGTGTTGTAGCTACTATCTCTAAAAATGAATGACATGCCCAAGTTGATATGGGCATGTCCAAAAGCAAGCTCAAGTTGCCCCTCACAATACTCAGTCAAATTTCTAGTAAAAGAAAATTTTCCTCTACATATTCAAATGAACTTAAATTAAGATACCTCCATTAAATGAGAGAAGAAATAAAAATAAAAATCAAAGAAACAAACTAAAAACATGAAAATTAAAGAAACATATATTAAAAACAAATAAAATGGTGGGTTGTCTCCCACCCAACACTTCTTTAACATCATATTAGTTAGACGTTCAATAGTAATTTACTCTGAGTCTTGGAGGTATAAAACCTCCTTTAACTCATTCAATTCTCCCCCTAAATATGATTTGAGCCTTTGCCCATTCACCTTAAAATCCCCTTTTTTCTGGATGAGTAGTTTCCATCATTCCATAGGGAAAGACTTTCTTGACCATGAAAGGGCCAGACCATCGAGATTTTAACTTACCTGGAAAAAGTTAAAACATCAAACTGTATAATAATACCTGACTCTAGCTTAAATCTTTTCTTTCCTTAATGCGAGCATCATGCCATCTCTTATTTCGCTCCTTATACATCCTTGCATTATCATAAGCTTGCAATCTCAATTCATCTAGCTCATTGACCTGCATTTTCCTCTTTTCATCTGCATTAGCCAGATCAAGGTTAATTTTTTTTATAGCCAATATGAGTTATGTTCAATTTCTACAGGTAAATGGCGAGTCTTTTCATATACTAGCCTAAATGGCATAGTACCCAAAGGAGTTTTGAATGCTGTCCTAAAGGCCCATAAAACATTGTCCAATTTCTCAGACCAATCCCTTTGGGATCGCTCTACAGTTTTCTTAAGAATTCTTTTTATCTCCCTATTTGTATTCTCAACTTGGCCACTAGTTTGGCGGTGGTAAGGAGTAGGAAACCTATGTGTAACACCTAGCCTTTTGAAAACTTTCTCAAGCTTAGCATTACAAAAGTTAGTACCCCTATCACTTATGATCGCTTTCGGCATACCAAGTCAAAAAAATAATTTTTTTCAAAAACGTCATCACTACCTAGCATCATTCGTTGATAAGGCTTGGGCTTAAAGCCATTTAGAAATATAATCTATAGCTATGAGAATGTATTTGTTACTAAAGAAACTAGGAAATGGTCCCATAAAGTCGATGCCCCATGCATCAAAGAATTCACAAATTAGAATTTCATTTTGGGGCATTTCATCATGAATGAGACGTTTTTAGTCCTTTAGCAATGATCACAACATTTCACAAAGTCATAGCTATCCCTAAACAAAGTGGGCCAGTAAAATCTAGATTCTAATACCTTTTAAGCAATTCTATTGGCTCCTATATGACCACCAGCTGGTTTGATGTAGCAATGACGGAGAATATTCATTATTTCAAGCCATGCCACGCAACGCAGGATCATATGATTCTTACGTAACTTAAGCAAAATGGAATTCTCCCAAAAGTAATATTTTAAGTTAGAAAAGAATTTCTTATTATCTTGGTAAGTTAGATCCTTAGAGAGTTCCCTAATAGCCAAGTAATTAACAAAATATGCAAACCAAGGCATTTTAAAGTTTGAACTACTTAACTCACTTACCATGGCATACATCTACTCATTGGTGAAATGATCATCAATGCTCCCTTCTTCAAACCTCTCCAAGGATAGGTTCTCCAAGCAAGAAAGGTGATATGCTGCCAGTTTTTAGCTCCTTTTTTTGTCTTGAATCTTCAAGTCAAATTCCTGCAATAATAAAACCCATCGAATTAGCCTATGCTTTGCATCAATTTTTGCAAATAAATACTCAAAGCCAAGTGGTCCATATAAATGATCACTTTTGACAATATCAGGTATGATCTAAACTTGTCCAAAGCAAAAACCACATCTAGTAGTTCTTTCTCTGTAGTTGTGTAATTAGCCTGAGCTGCATTTAGAGTCTTACTTACATAATAGATGGCTAAAAATACTTCTCCTTGCATTGACACAAGACTGCCCCCACTGTGAAATCACTCGCATCTCACATTAGTTCAAAAGGTAAATTCCAATTGAGAGCCACCATGGTTAGAGCATTGATCAAAATTTTCTTAAGAGTTGTGAAAGCTCTTTGACATTCTTCATCAAATACAAAATCAACATCCTTCTCAAGGAGTCTCGTTAGAGGGCGAGCTATCGTTGAAAAATCTTGTATGAACCTCCGATAGAAGCTTGCATGTCCCAAAAACCTTCTAATGGCCTTGACTAATGTAGGTGGTGGTAATTTCTCAATGGTTTCCACCTTAGCCCAGCCCACCTCAATACCCTTGCTTGAAATCTTATGTCCCAACACGATTCCCTCTTGAACCATGAAATGATATTTTTCCTAATTAAGCACAAGGTTTGTTTTCTCACACCTTACCAACACCCTTTCAAGGTTTTCCAAACATCCTTCGAATGAGCTACCATAAACTGAGAATTCATCCATGAACACCCCCATAATATCCTCAATCAGTTTATCAAAGATTACCACCATGCTGCCGAACTTGGGCAATGACACGGCCAAGTTTCCGAATGTGTCGTAGCTACTGGAATGCAGGATTAAGGACACTAGCAATGACATGCCCATGTCCTTAGGCATGTCGAAGCTTCTATAAGGTTGGTGAATGATATGGTCATTGACACGCCTGTGTCATTGTGCATGTCACATAAAGAATTTGCCCAAAATGGCTCTTTTCCTTATTTTTCATTCTTGATTCTGGCCAAAATGACCATAAGGCCTCAAAGTGTAAAAAATTCTTAAAATCAATCCTAACAAGCACTTGAACAAACAAATTAAACTCAATTTGACAATAAATATACTAAGAAATAGGGGCAAAAATATCATCAATTATACACTTATGACATTAGAATTATATTAAAGTTTTATTATTATTAAAGTTTGTACTGCTAGGCTTTTAGCTTAGCGCGATTGTAGTTCATTACACATATGACATGGGTAATCTGGTAGATCCAAAGAATTCTGCTAGACCTGGTTGGGTCTCGATTTAGGGTTAATTGAGTTGTTTTTTGCTTCTTCATGATCAGTGTCGGTTGCCATCAAGTATATTTTTTATGTTATAGTACCTTTAGTTATTATGTATATTATGTTTATGTTTTAGGGTATATATTGTAAATTATAAAGACTTTTTGGATAAATTTTACAATGTGGGAATGTATATATACGTGTTTGATATTTATATGTATATGTATTAATATTTTGAGGAAATATGGAGAAATTGAGAAGTGTTGGTGAAATGTGTGATTTATTGTTTATTGGGAGTGTGTTTTTGTAGGTTGAGTAATTGTTGAATTTTTGGGAAGTCCTATTTACATACAAAAATCTGCCGAATTTTTTCCAGAGATTTTTTTATGTAAAACGCTTATTTTGGAACCTATAATTAATAAAGAATATTTTATTTACTATTTAAATTTACATTTTAAATTTTTTGGGATTTTATATTGGAAATGTAAAATTTTTTATTAAACTGGGTTGTGACATTCTTATACTTTAAATGTGTATTTTACATATACTGTGTGTATGCATTATACATATATAGGGTATAAGTGTGTAACTAGGGCCGACCGTGAGAGCTCATGGAAATTTGGTTAGGCTAATTCATCATGAATTTTGTTGGTATAGTCATTTTAGCTCTTTGAATTGGGCCAGAGTTAATTTAGGCCTTTTAATTTGATCTTAGGGCCTTTTTAATTGAAACTAGCTTTGGTTGGGGCCTTTTAATTGGAACTACATTTGATTTAGGCCTTTAAATTGGAACCAAATTCATTATGGGCCAAAATTAAAGGTCAACACCATGCTTTCATCATTCCTTCCTTCCTCAAAAAGATTTGTGCTCGAATATAAATCCAATTTAAAAGGAGATAGGTCAAAAACATTAAAAGTAACATATATATTATACTCACTAGGAAGGTCTATCTTGTAGAAATTATCTTTTATCTTCTCTAGAACTTGGAATGGTCCATCATCTATTCGATCAAGCTTAGATTTCTTATGGTTAGCAAATAATTTCTTCCTCATACGCATCCATACCCAGTCTCCTGGTTCAAATATCACAGCTTTCCTCCCTTTATTGGTTTGGTGTGCATAATGTTGGTTCCTCTTTTTCATATGCAACCTACTTTCTCATGTATGGTTCTAACTGTATCAACCTTCTTTTGTCCATTTTTACTCATAAGATCATTCAAAGGAAAAGGTAACAAATCCAATGGAGGTTAAAACCATAAAGAATTTCAAAAGTTGAAAAACTTGTAGAAGAATTAATTCTTCTACTGTATGCAAATTCAACTAAGGGAAAGCAATACTCCCAAGTTTTTAAATTCCTACCTATAATAGTTCTTAACAAGGCTCCTAAGGTCATATTTGTAATGCCCCTAACTTTGCTAAATATAATTAAATATATTAATTGATAGGGTTAAGAGAGGTTTGGATGAGGAAGATGCATAAAATACAAAATAAATATATACAACATATAAATGTTAAAAAGTAAAAAGGGTTAAAAGTCAAAGTAGAAAAATAAAAAAATATAAAATAATAATATGAATTATAAATATCTTATTTAATTAAGTAATTATATATATATATATATATTATTATGGGTGGAAGATGTAAAAAGTCAAAAACTCTAGATTGATCATCATCTTCTTCTTTCTTTTTCCTTCCTCGACCGACCTCCATAGTTAATTAAGGGAGATGATTTTAACTCTTTCATACATCAAATTCTAATAAGATTTTCATGGATTGAAGACAATGGAATCCCAAGTACTAGGTAAGTTTTATTTAACTTTTATGGAGTTTCTTTTAAGTAAGATTTTAATGGAATGTTGTTTGATTATTTAAAATGGTATAGAATGAGATTAGTTGGTTATATAAGTGATGATTTTTGGCTTAGACCATTGATTGAATGAACTTGGCTGAGGATTGGAGGAATAATACTGAAATTAGGGTTTTGATAAGAATTATGGCTAACACGGGTAGGTGTAGTTTAATGGATTAAAGTATATTAACATGAGTTTCTAATACTAAATCTAAATTTATAATTTGGCTAGGGATTGTGTGAAGTGATTTTGTGAAATAAAAGAAGAGAAAATCACTTTGAGGAAGTGGAAAGAGCTTAGGGAAGTTAGGCTTGGAAAGGAGCTTATCCTTTCATTTTGGGCTTCAAAAAGGTTAGTACATACTTTGATATTATATTTTCTTGCATTTTGCATTGTTTTGAATTGATTTATGTGGATTTGGTAACCCTTGCACATGGCCTTATTAGGGAAGCTACCATGGCCTTTGAATTGGGTCTGTTTTATGTGAAATTTATAGAGAGGCAATGCTGAATTGAAAGCCATGGGGTGGCATTGAGATGCTATGATCATGGAATTATTCTCATGAGTTTTCCAGTAGCATTTCACAAGCCATGGATGTGGCCCAGAGATGCCACGGCCGTGGGTTTGTATCATTAATTGGATAAAGTGTTTGTGAGAACACATGCATGGCTTTCTGGTAGGCATGGTCATGATACTTGGTTATGATGGAAAGATGTTTGAGTTGTTGGTAACCATGGAAATATGACATAAGTAATACTGATATGTGAAAAGCCTGAAAAGAATGTGAAATGAAGAAAAAATATAAGATGACAAATATGTATTGTATATTACTTTATGCCTTATCTAGTTCCAAAAAATTGTGTTTGGTAATTTTGGCATGCCATACACCGTTGGGATGCAACACGGGGTGTCACGGATATATATATGCCCTTGGGTAAGACATGTTAGTGTCAGAGATACGATTACACTGTGGGTGAGGTGGCACAGATATAGCTGCGCCCATAAGCATGAAACATTGGTGTCACTGTTATTGAGAAAGGCCAAAACAATGTTTCCTATATTATTGTATAAAGATATTTGGGCCCAATTCATGTGTTGATATTTACGTTTGTTAATAAAGTGAAGGTACTTTGTGTGAAATTAATGCAAGATGCAATCCTTATAATATTTTATTGCATTATTGTTCATTACTATCAAAGTATGTACCATTAATGTAGTAGCTTAGTATAATTTTTTCATCGTGCATGTGACATTGTAAAGGCTGAGAGCCCTACTAGACTAGGATAAATCTAGTTTATTGGAATTGTAATAGAGGTTAAATTTTTTCCACAAAACCAAAGTCTTTGGCATTGCATGTAAATATTCATTTTGCTAACTATTTTATTATCAAGTATATTATATTATACAAGATAATAAAATAGTTTATAATGTATAATAGTTTGTAATGTATATAAATATAATATTCCAAATAAATACATTACAAGCTAATTTCGGCCTGGAATGAGTTTAGTTCTAATTAAGAGGCTCAATTTAAGCCCAATCCAATTTTATGAATCAGTCCCAATCTCGCCTGGTCCTTTTTTAAGCTCAAATTAAAATCAGTCCTAATTTTGAAGCCCAAATGAACCAAATTTGATTTAAATAGGAGTGGGCCATCTTAATTTGACATGAGCCTTGCTCATATCAAATTGGACATGTCTAAATTTGACATAAGCATGCTCTTGATGAATTAGGGCATGTCTAATTCAACATGAGGAATCTCATGTTGAATTTGGACATGTCCAATTCGACGTGGACACCTTCTCATGTCAAATTGGATGAAATTTGATATGACCTATTAATACCAGCCTCCTTAAGTGTCCTAATCAGAATAACATTGAAATGGATGATGTTGTCTAGTAGGTTTAGGGTTTGAAATATGGAATTAAACCCCTAATATTGTCTTCTAAATACAATATTAAAGGGAGAAATTGGAGAGGCCACATTTAGCATAGCGGCAACAACAATTAACAAAATAGAAAAGCAGCCATAATTAGAAGCCAACTGTAGACCCTTAATTTTTTCTCTAAGTTGTTGCAGTTATGATTAAAGAATGCTAAAATAAATTTGATCCTACTTTTAAATATTTAAACCTAGTTTATAGCTTTTAAATAAGTAAGTTCAATTTCAAAAGGCATAAATTTAATTGATTAAATCTCTGAGCCCTAAAATTAAACTTGTTATGCCTAAATTGAAATTGTCAAGTCCAGTAACTATAAATACAATACTGATTTGAGTCGGGGTGGCCCCAGGCGACTTGATCTATTGATCATGTTGACCTGGTTGCCTAGATTGACATGGCCTTGGCCCATGTCAATCTAGCAGACCAGATCGACATTACTTTAATTTATTTTGAGTTTTGATCGGCCATTTAGTTTCCTATTTAAACTAGAAGTTGTTTAAAAGATGGATTCAACATATTAGGCTTAGGGTTTTTAATGATTGTTTGCAGAAAAATAAGGGATTTTAATACTAATAACAATGAAGGAACATTAAGCAACAAGAAGCAATAATTGGCAATTAACACAAAGCAACAAAGAAAAAATTACCAACATAACAAGGAATAAACCA
Source organism: Garcia nutans (assembly GCA_947685225.1). Taxonomy (NCBI): domain Eukaryota; kingdom Viridiplantae; phylum Streptophyta; class Magnoliopsida; order Malpighiales; family Euphorbiaceae; genus Garcia; species Garcia nutans. The sequence goes on along the minus strand of CANTUV010000003.1, from coordinate 2,677,336 downwards.
TCAAACACACAAAAACAATACACCCTAAAGGCAGTAGCATACTGTCTTTGCTTTGCTTGGCTAGAATTTTAGTTTGTTAAAATTGAAAGCTTGGATCAACATTTAATTATGGTGGAGCCAACAAATGATGGTACATTCTAAATTTAATTCATTTAAATTCAATCTTAAATATTCTATTAATGGTTTTAAATATTAAAGATGTTCACCCTTTGTTTAAAATAGTTCCAGTAGGTTATATTAATTATTTCATTTATATTAGTTTTGTTTAAAGCATATCTAGCAACTGTTCAACTTATAATTCATAATAGGTTATATATATTGGAGTTTGCTTTGTTCAATATCTATCCAAGAGACCTTATATTTATCATAAGTCAATATCTCAGTTGCCAAAATTCTTTAATGAAATCTTAGTAGCTTGTTTAACCAAAAGTTTTAATATTACAATACCTTCGTAATTTCTTAAACCATAAAATCAAAGTAGTTTTGTTTTAATAACTAAAACCCTAAATCTATGTTTATAAAATCATAATTACTAGAAACCCCAATTTTCTAAAACTCAAAACCCTAGTTTTGGAAAAGCACTAGACTAGTGGGACTGTCATTTGCTATCTTTCATCAATGGGGGTCAATATTTATTTATAGATTTCAATTTGTGGTTAACCTTTTATTAAACTCTAATTTATTATTATTTTTTTGATTATTTATTTTACTGTGGATGGTTGAGTGTTGTTAATTTTATTATTTTGATTTAAAGGATGTAAAAGGCATGTTTCATTCTTGGGTGCCTTATTTTTCTAATTTATTTATTTTTTGTAATTTAATTTATTTAAAGGCTTTGAGACAATTGTATGGGGCACATTTCCAGCTTTTGGTGTGTGTTTTATTTTATTTTCTTTATGTACATTTAGACATTGTAAGGGCATGCTTCCATCGATCGATGGGTGTCCATTTATTTATTTGTTTGATTTCAATATAATGAACATTTATTCATTTTAATTTGCATGTAGTATGGATATTATCATAATGTTTAAGAATTTAATAATATTTAGACCTGAAAAGGAGGATGGTTCCAATGAACCAAGTGTTATGGGGGCGCTGGGCCACTTCTCACCTTCCTCATACATACCCAACTTTTTAAACCCATTAGAGTTTGTAGATTCCTTAGGAATCGAGTCATCTACCCCTTTCTTTTTCTCGGCCCATCCAAGTGGCTACTATATTTTCTCTGGGTTTAGGCCCATGTTTTCTAAAGGACAGAGCTTAACAGTGCCAAAGTCACAAGAACCATTCCACCGGGAGTAGGGGCGAAAATTTTCGCTCACAGTGGCGACTCTACGGGGGGATAAGAGAAGTTGATTCTATTTGTTTTTATATTATTTTGTTCTTTCTTATTATGATATTGTTCATTGCATCATATTAGATTGCATTGTGTGCATAAGTTAGGTTGCTCATGTAACCCATGTTGTGTTATGTAAGCAATATCATACTTTCACTCAAGATATGGAGATCGAGCATGGCATAACCACTTATAACCTCATATCTTTTGGTATATACTTGCTATGGGAACCTAAATTTTTCAACCCGAAGACTAAAGCCCATGTAGTTGGCCTAGTTATTTTCCATAGGTTTTTACCCAAGTGCTTGTTGTTTGACTATGATTGATATATCTTAGTTTGAACCATGGTCCATTTGGTTTGTTCTTTTTCTACTATGCTCAAAATAATTTTTAAGCCCAAAAGACCAAAACCATTTTCAAAATGGTCTTTGGACATAAAAATCTTTTTCAAGATGGGTCAAAATTTCTTTTTTCCTCGTGGCCTAAGTTCAGAGCCCAAAATCCATTTTCAAATGAATCTTTTCACAATGGGCTTTGAAACAATAATATTTTTTGCCTCATGACCCAATCTCAAAGCCCAAAATTTATTTTTGAAATAAATCTTTTACAATGGGCTTTGAAATAAAACTATTTCAAATGAACCTTTTCATTAAGCTTATAACTATTTAGGTCAATTATGTAATACTTATTAATCATTGGCTTGTTTGAAGTATGAATCAATAGCTGTTTTTCCAAAATGTGAAATCTATTTATGATAAACCATTGGCTTGTTTGAAGTATGAATCAATAGTTGTTTTTCCAAAATGTGAAATCTATTTCTGATAAACCCTTTGATTATGTTTTAATGCAATATAGCATAAAAATTATCTTTTTGTTGGACCAATGAATTAAGGCTTAATTAGTGGGAATTATTATAGATCGACTTTTAAGTTTGAAAATATAACTATTGGTTAAAGCATCCAAGGAAATTGTTCAAAAATAAGATACCCCATGTTGGTGTTTTATTCACTATATACCTAGAAAAAGGGACTCGTCATTCATGTGGAGAAGTTATAAGCTTGGAAAGAATGTCTTCACTCTCTTTGTTTGTTTGTTACTTGTGCATCCATGCATATATGCATACATGCATTGCATCTCATATTATTTATCCTTTATGGCTCACAACCTTGGATTACAATGGTTCAAGAGCCTATGATAATCTGATCTACGCCGATGATGCAGAATCTAATCATGACTCAATCACTTTCTCACCAAAAGCAATGGAGCCAGTGCATATTTAAAATATGGCAGATGATGCCCTTAATGCCAAAATGGAAGAACTATAGGGGGTTCTAGATGAGACCATGAGAAGCCAAGTGGCTGAAATGTTTGGGAATGTTGCTGAAGCATCTGCTAGTACCAAAAAGTAGAAAGACAAAGGAAAGGCTAAGGTTGGTGAAGTAGCCTTCGATGATGACAATATGGTCATGGATGATGATGAATACTGGGCTCAGTAATTTTAAGATTCTCAAGATAAGAAGAAGGAGCCGAAGGTTGTCGAGAAATCAATTGTTGAAAAGAACGAGACTAGTGATGTGGAAAAGATGATTACAGACTTAAAGAAGAAGTTTGAGAAGAAACTGGAAACCTTTGAATAAGATGGTGAGGTCCCTTATAAGTTCAAAATGCCATCATTTGCTAAGTTGATGGAACTAGCAACCCTCATCTTCGTATGAAGTAGTACATCACTGTTACGCAGTCTGCCTAAGCTACTAATGCTCAAACTCTAAGGTACTTCATACTTTCTTTTGATCCAGTTGTGTAGATTTGGTTCAACACCTTAGAGGATAGTACTCAAAAGAGTTTAGACTTGTTATACAAGGCCTTCATCTAACAATATGGGTACAATGCTGAGTTGGAGGTTGCTTTGATTGAGGTTAAGTCAATTAGGCAAAAGTCGAATGAAAATTTTGTTGACTATGTGAAGATGTGGAGGAACAAGGCTGCATTGCTTAAGAAGAGGCCCAATGAGTCAGAGGATTTGAAAATTAGGATGATTCTAAGAGGGGTGCTAAATAATTTTCAAGAGAGAATGTCCCACACCCTTATCAGTGATTTCAAAGATCTTCTCCCAACTGACTTGCAAATAGAGGAATGGGAAAGGGAGAAGAATCATTTTTCTAGAAGAAGGAATGATAGTGGAAGTTATCAGTCTAGTGATAAGGGTGCATAGAAGTCAGTGTATGTCAATGCAATAACTGGTCAAATAAATAGAAGATAGTTTTCAGAGTTAGGGAAACCTCTATATTGAGTTGTCAACAAGTTGCAGAAAAATGGGCTATTACGGCCATTGGATCCCCAGCCTTTGTCAAATCCTCTGCCACCAAGCTTTGATGACAAGGCCTTCTGTCAATTCCATCAAGTTTAAGGACATGAGATAGATAGATGCATTTGCTTAAGGCATGAGATCCAAGGTTTGATCAACAGTGATAATCCGCCTAAGCCGGATAAACCCAACACTAAAAGCAATCCATTGCCTAAGTTTAGAAGAATGCTGCCACCAACAACCTTTTGTAAGGGCATATTTTTATCGATCGATGAGTGTCCATTTATTTATTTGTATGATTTCAATACAATCAATATTTATTCATTTTAATTTGCATATAGTATGGATAATATCATAATTTTTAAGATTTTAATAATATTTATACCTTAAAAGGAGGCCGGTTCCAATAAACAGGGCGTTATAGGGGTGCTGGGTCACTTCTCACCTTCCCTATGTATACCCAACTTTTGAAACTATTAGGGGGTTGGGGATTCCTTAGGAATCATGTCATCCACCCCTTTCTTTTTCCCAGGCTGTCTGGATGGCGACTCCATTTTCTCCTGATTTAGGCCCGTGCTCTCTAAGGCCCTGAGCCTAATAGTGCCAAAGTCGCAAGAGCAATTCCACCGGAAGTAGGGGCGAAAATCCCGGCTCACACCACCTTTATCAAATTAAAAATAAAAGGAGCAAAGAGAGCTTTAGCAATATAGTAGAAGAGAGAATCAAACATATAAGCCAACTTAGCCATTCAAACAATAATCCAAAATAATACACAGAAGCCAATAATGTGGGAATCAATAAGACATTCTTTAGATTGTTTTGAATAGTAACCAATAAATAAATTGATCCAGGCATTCCAATAGATCAAGCAGCAAGCATGGTTCAATAGAATTGTTTGGTGGAACCAATAAATGGATGTATGGTTTCTATCCATTAAATCCATACAATTGATCATCTTCATTTAATCTTTATAAACATGCCATTAACTATTTTGAATTCATTCAAGTTGCAGTGTTTGCTTTCTAAAACCCTAAAACCCTAATTATACCTTAAAACCCTAATTTACATCTTAAAACCCTAATCTTCTAAATAAAACCTTAAGTTACATGTTTAAAACTCTAAACCCTAATTTGATTACCAAAATCCTAATTTCCATCAACAAACCCTAGTTTGATATGTTAAACCCAAATTTTGCATGTTTAGCACCGAATTTAAGATTAAGCTCTACATTTGATTATTTGATTTATTATTGCATGCCTTAGGATTCTTTAATGGTAATTTATATATGTTTGAATTAATTGTTTTGCATAAAAGGTTAAATTATATATTTTTTATTATTTGTTATTTGGATATTTGAATTTGTAAAAGGCATGTTTCCACTTTGTTGGTGTCTTATTTTTTTTAGTTTATTTTTTTATTTTATTTGAGTTTTGGGATTGATGTAAAGGACACATTTCCAGCAAATGGTGAGTGTCCTATTTTGTGTACTTGTATTTTTAGACATTGGACATTGTAAGGGCATGTTTCGATCTTGTATGAGTGCCCATATTGTTGGTTTATTTAGACTTGCTTTGATTTTACTATAATGAATATTTATTTATTTTAATTGCATGTATTAAGGATTATATTATGATAAGTTGAGAATTTAATAATATTTAGACCTGAAAAGAAGGCCGATTCTAATGAACTGGGTGTTATGGGGGTGCTGGATCATTCTCACCTTTCCCATGCGTACCTAACATTTTGAATCTTATAGGGGTTGGAGATTCCTTATGAACTGAGTTATCCACCCCTTTCTATTTTACCTACCCATCTGGGTGGCAGCTCCAAATTCTTTGGCTTTAGGCCCTGTTCCTTGAGGCCCTAAGCCTAATAGTGACGAAGTAAAAAAAAAAAACTATATCACAAAGGAGTGGGGGTGAAAATCCCCACTCATAGTAGTGACTCCATTGGGGATAATAGAAGTTGATTCCATTGGTCTTTATATTATTTTATTCTTTATTATTACAATATTATCAATTGCATCACTTAGATTGCATTGTGTTTTTGCGTTAGGACACCCTATGTAACCCGAGTTATGTTGTATAAGGGATATCATACTTTCACTCAAGATAAGGAGATCGAGCGTGGCATAACCACTCATAACCTTGTACCTTTTGATATATACTTGCTATAAAAACCTAAGCTTTTCAACCCAAAGACTAAAGCCTATGTAGTTTGTGTAGCAACTTTCCTTAGGTTTACCTTAAATGCTTGTTGATTGACTATGATTGACATGCCTTGGCTTGAGTTATGACCTATTTGGTTTATTTTTTCCTAATATGACCTAATTATGGTGTAAGCCCAAAATTAAATTATTCTTTTAAAGCCTAAAATTCTAAATTTCAAACTCTTTTTCAAGATGGTCTTTAGACATAACACTTTTTTCAAGATGGATCAAAAATTATTCTCTACCTTGTGGCCCAAACATAAAGTAAAAATTTATTTTTCAAACAAACCTTTTTCTAATTGGCTTAGAAATATTTTCAATGATGGGGTCAAGAATATTTTTCACTTCATGACCCAAATTCAAACTTTTACAACCTTTTCTTAAATGGGCATACAACTAGTTAGGTCAACTATAGAATATTAAAATCAATTATGGGCCTAATTTATACCTAGACTTGGTAGTCATGGGCTTATTTCTGGCATGAATTTTAGTTGCCTATGCTTAAATAATAAATCCATTTATGATAAATCCTTTAATTTAATTTCAATACACAATATAACATAAAAGCTATTTCTGGTTGATTCAATGGATTAAGGCTTAATTAGTGAAAATTATTATGGATTGATTTTGTCTCCTTAAAAATACAACTATTAATTAATTTGTATGAGTGGATTTCTCAAAAATAAAATATCCTATGTTGATGTTTTATTGACCATATACCTAGGAAAAGAGACTCGCCATTCATTGTAGAGGTATAAGGCTGGAAGGAACATCCTTTCTCTTTTTATTTGTTTGTTTGTTACTTATACATATATGCATACATGCATACACGAATTTCATTATATATCATTAATCTTTTCTGGCTCACAAACATAGAGTACAGCAGTTAAAGAGCTTATGACAATTTGTCCTATGCTAGTGACTTAAAATCTGGTTAGAACTCAATCAACTTCTTACTAAAAATAATGGATCCTGAGCAAGTTCTGAAACTGGTGAATGATGCCTTCAACTCTAAGATGGAAGAATTGAAGGGGACCTTGCTGAGACTGTGAGGAGTCAACTGCTTTCATTGTTAGAAGATAAGAATGTTGAAGCATCTGATAGTAATAAGAAGCAGAAGAATAAGCGAAAGGCTAAGGCTGCTGAGGTGGCCTCTGAGGAAGAAAATGGAGTGATAGATGATGATGACTAGGATGTATACTTTCAAGATCCTTAATAAAATAAGAAAGAAAAGAAAGATGTGGAGAAAATTGAAACTGCTGATGTGAAAAAAATGATTGCTAATTTGGAGAAGTTTGAAAACTATCTAAAGGCCAAAGAGGTGTCAGAAATTGAGAAGCTATTTGAACAAGATGAAGAAGTTCTTTACAAGTTCAGGATGCCTTCCTTTGCTATGTTTGATGACTCTGGGAATCTCCATCTTCATGTCAAACAGTATATCATTGCCATGTAGTCTACTAGAGCTACCAAGGCTCAAACTCTAAGGTATTTCATGCCCTCATTAGACTCTGTTATGTAAAACTGATTCAACACCTTAGATAAAAGCACTTAAAAGAACTGGGATTTATTGTATAAAGCCTTCATCCAGTAGTAAGGATAAAATGTTAAATTGGAAGTGACTCTGATGGAGGTAGAATTAATTAGGCAAAAGTAAAATGAGAACTTTGTTGATTATGTGAAGAGATGGAGGAATAAGGATGTACTTATTAAGAAGAAGACAAATGAGTCTGATCATAATAGGATACCAGTGAGAAGTGTCCTGCCTAATTTGCATGAACAAACATCTCATACTCTTATCATAGACTTCAAAGATCTTATCCAAGCCAGTTTACAGATAGAAGAATAGGAAAGATTAAAGAACCATTTTTCTAAAAGAAAAAATTAAAAAGGGGATTTACCAATATGGGAGTTAATGTACGCAGAAAGTAGTGGATGCCAATGCAATGGGTAAACAAATAGGAGGCAATTTTCAGAGTTAGAGAAACCTCTGTCTTGGGTTTTCAACAAGTTGCAGAAAAAGGGGCTGATAAAGTCATTGACTCCCCGACCTTTGCCGAATCCACTTCTATCAAGCATTGATGCTAAGGCCTTTTATCAATTCCATCAAGTACAACGGCATGGGATAGAAAAATTTCTATGATTAAGGCATGAGATCCAAGATTTAACTAACAGTGGTAAGCTATCTGAGCCTGATAAGCCCATGCCAAAATTTGGAAGAGTGCCACTATTAGCAACCTTCATGATAGGAGTAGGATTGATGGAAAGTTTTATCTTTTCATCTTTCCAAGATGTAGATAGAGGAACTAAAAGAGGTGATGCTTCTAAGTAAACTTGGACCAATTGTGGATGAGGAGACGATGGGTATTTTGAAATAGATCATGTAGAATCTCATTGATGATGGACAAATGAAAATTTTTCAACTACAATTCAACAAACTTCCCTAGGCTTGAATGTTGCCTATTTTACTTCTTCTTTCTTTGATATTTTTTAGAATGATAACATTTTTATAAATAAACTATTTTTTTACATTTATGTTTTTGTTTATATTTGCTCATTTTGGTGGTCAACTAATGACGAGAAAGTCAAATACAAAAGCCAACTTAGCCATTCAAACAATAATCCAAAAACAAAACCGAGAACAATACACATAAGCTAATATTGCAAGAATCAACAAAACAATTTGCAGATTGTTTTCAACAGTAGTGTAGACTATTAATTTTGGCCCTAAGTTGGCATGGTCCTGATTAAAGAATGCCAAAATAAATTTAATTTGACTTTAAAAGATTTAAACATAGTTTATAATTTTAAATAAGTCGGTCCGATTTCAAAAGGCATAAATTCAATTGATTAAAATTATAAAACCCTAAATTAAATTTGTTCGGCTCAAATTAAAACTTTTTGATGTAGAAACTAAAAAAATACAACATTGATTTATGTCGAGGAGGCCCAGGTGACCTGAGCCTTTGGCCATGTCAAGCTAGAGGGCCCACGTTGACATGAGCATCACTCATGTTAATTTGGTTGCCTAGGTTGACATGAGCTAAAAGTCGATCTGACACACCATTTCGACATGGTCATAAACTATTTTAAGTTATGGCATGCTAGTTTCCTAATTGGGCTAGAATTCATTTTAAAGATGGATTACGCAAATTAGGTTTAGGTTTTTTGTGATGGTTTGCCTATAAATAATAAGGTTTCATGCTAATAAAAAAAAAGCAACAATCAATCAGCATAATTAATTAAAAACCTTAGCAGTCATGGTTATCAAAGAGACAGAGAGTTAGCAATAATCAGGAACTATTAAAGAAAGAAAAACTTACCAAAAACATAAAAAGACACAGCAACTGAGGAGGCAGGGACCACTACCTCAAATTTACTTTGTTCCAACCAAAAATAATATTAATCCAAGTAGCAACGAGAGACAGGTAGTTTGTTTCAACACTTTTATTTAAGAGGAACCAACAGCGGAGATGTGAATTCCTTATTTATCTTGTTTTAAATTCACAGGAACTATTTTTTTTTATCAACATTGTTTTTAAATCACAGTGATAATTGAATTTTCCAATATTAATGGGCAATAAGTCAGTATAGTTTACAATAATCACATAACCCTTTTGAATTATCTTTGTATAGCAATGTGTTAAGATATCCAATAGTAATTTATAAAAACATAGCCAATATAATCACATAGTAGCATTGTTTATTAAATTACAGTAACCCTAGTTTCCCAAAATACCAAAACCATAATCCATTTTACAAAACCCTAAACCCTAATACTATTTTTCTAAAATTAAAACCCTAAAATCCTAATTTACTTATAAAGCCTTAGTCTAGGAAAAACCCTAATCTGCATAAATATAAAACCCTAGCGGGACTGCCATAGGAGCAACCCTCATCGTAGCGCACTATATTTCCTTAATAGAATAATATTAAAATGTGTTTGTTTATTTTATTTTTAATTATTCAATTATTTTCATATATGTTATATTATTTTTTCTTGCCTTATTCTTTTCATTAGATTTATATGTGTTTTTAAAGGGAATTGTAAAAGGCATGTTTCCATCATGCATGGGTGCCTTGTTTTAATTAGTTTATGTAATTTAGTTTATGTAAGGGGCATGTTTCCACCTATGGTGGGCGTCCCATTTTATTTACTTTGTTTTCTTTTTATGGACATTTGGACATTTATAAGGGCATGTTTCCATCGATCGATGTGTGTCCATTTATTTTGTTTAATTTCAATGCAATGAATATTTATTTATTTTAATTTACATGTAGTATGGATAATATTTAGACCTGAAAAGGAGGCTGGTTCTAATGAACCGGGTCTGGGTCATTTCTCACCTTCCCTATGCATACTCAACTTTCAGAAAGGGGCGGGTGACTCAATTCCTAAGGAATTTCCAACCCCCTAATGGGTTCAAAAAATTGGGTACGTGTGGGAAAGGTGAGAAGTGGCCCAGCACCCCCATAATGCCAGGTTCATTGGAACCGACCTCCTTTTCAGGTCTATATATTATTGAATTCTTAATTATTAAAATATTATCTATACTACATGCAAATTAAAAAAAATAAATATTAATTGTATTAAAACCAAAACAAATTCAAACAAAATAATAAATAGGCACCCATCCATGGATGGAAACTTGTCCTTACAACCATGTCTAGTGTTTAAAATAAATAGGATACCCACCAAGGGGTGAAAATATGTCCTTTACATTAATCCAAGCTTTGAATGATAAATTGAATTACATAATAAAAACTGTGACACCCATAAAATGGAAACGTGCCTTTTACAATTTCAAAATCTCAAATAATAAGAAATTACAATCCATAAGCAAATAATTCATAATAATTCACATTATCATTAAACAATAATAAATTAAGACTTAAGCATACTGAAATCACAAAAAAAAAGATACAATCCATAAGCAAACATTAACCCCTATAATGAAATATAGGGCACCTCGCATACGACGGTTCCGCTAGCTAGTTAGCGGGCAGAGGTCAAGGGGGGCAGCATCCTTTATGGGGTTCAGAGGGAGTGCCCAAAAAGATAAATGATTTTCAAAATAAGTTTAGGGCCTTTGGGCTTTATAAAAATAAGATTAGGGTTTCAAAGTTTTGAAAACTGGTTTTTAAGGTTTTAGGATTTAAAAAGTGTTCTCAGGACTTTTAGGTTTTAAAAAATTGTTTCAAAGTTTAAAGGTATTGAAATTTGATTTTAGGGCTACTGTGACTTTTGGATTAGGGTTTAGAGTCTTTAGGGCAATAAGGTTTGGAAATTAGGTTGTCTATTTTGAAAGTTAGGGTTTGAAAGTTAGGTTCTGGATACTATGTTTAAGAATTAGGGTGTATACCAATTATATGCTTCTCATATCATTTGATTCTTTCTAGTTCACAGCCCTAGATAACAGTAGTTCAAGAGCCTATGACAATTCAACCTATGCCAACGATGTAGGATCCAGTCACAACTCAGTCACTTTCTCGCTAAAAGCAATAGAGCCAGAACAAATTCAAAAGATGGTGGAGGTTGCCCTAAATGCCAAAATGGAAGAACTAAAGGGGGCCTTTGTTGAGACCATGAAAAGCGAAATGGCTGCAATGTTTACTGTTGAAGCATCTGCTAGTACTAAGAAGAAGAATGACAAAGGGAAGGCTAAGGTTGGTGAAGTTGCCTTCGATGATGATAAGATGGTTATGGACAATTATGAATACTGGGCTCGGTACTTTCAAAATCCTTAAGACAAGAAGAAGGAGCCGAAGGTTGTGGAAAAACGAACTGTTTAAAAGACTAAAACTTCTAATATTGAGAAGATGACAGTTGATCTAGAGAATAAGATAAAAAATGAAGAGATGTCTGAATTAGACAAGTTGTTTAAACAAGATGATGAGGTCCCTTGTAAGTTCAAGATGCCTTCCTTTGTCATATTTGATGGAACTGGCAACCCTCATCATCATGTGAAGCGGTATATCACATTATGTAGTCTGCCAGAGCTACTAAGGCTCAAACTCTAATGTGCTTCACGCTTTCGTTGGATCCAGTTGTGCAGAATTGGTTTAACACCTTAGAGGATAGTATTGATAAGAGTTGGGGTTTGTTATATAAGGCCTTCATCCAACAATACAGGTAATATGCTAAGTTGGAGGTTACTTTGATGGAGGTTGAGTCAATTAGGCAAACGTTGAATGAAAATTTTATCGACTATGTAAATAGATGGAGGAACAAGGTTGCATTGCTCAAGAAGGGGCCCAATGAATTAAACCAGATTAGGATGATTTTCAGAGGGGTGCTACCTAATCTTTGAGAGAGAATGTGCCATACCCTTATCAGGGATTTCAAAGATCTTATCCAAGCTGGCTTGAAAATAGAAAAATGGGAGAATAATCATTTTTTAGAAAAAGGAATGATAGGGGAAGTTATCAGTCTAGCTGTTAGGGTACACAGAAGTCGATGGATATCAATGCAACTATTGGCCAAGGGAATAAGATGCAATTTTCAGAGTTGGGGAAACCTGTATCTTGGGTTTTCAACAAGTTACAGAAAAATGGGTTATGTTGAATCCTCTGCCATCAAGCTTTGATGCCAAGGCCTTCTCTAAATTCTATCAAGTGCAAGGACATGAAATAGATAGATGCATTTGCTTAAGGCATGAGATCAAAGATTTGATCAACAGTGGCATGCTGCCTGAGCTCGATAAATCAAACACTAAAAGCAATCCATTCTCTATGTTTGGAAGAGTGCCACCACTAGCAACATTCATGATAGAAGGAGGATTGATGAAAAGTTCTTTCTTGACAACTTTTCAAGATATAGATGGAGAAACTGCTAAAGAAGGGGTTGCTAGTATTGGCCCTTGGCCCTGACATGTCCAAGTAGATGAAGCATTTCTCGACTCATACTCAACAAACTTTCCTTAGCTTGTTCGGTTTTTGTTTTATTTTCTATATTTGATATTTTTTGGAACAATTATGTTTTTTTAAATTAAAATTGTTCAAAAAAATTACTTTCATCAAATTTTTGCTTTTGTTGGTCTTTATTTATTTTGGTGTTCAACCAATGACGAGTCTAGCTTGATATTCATAAATTAGTGTATCTATGCATCACGATCTGAATAACTTCACTATATGAGGTAGTTGTTCTATAACATCAAGCTTTGTATGCTTACTTAGAGAGAGTTCCTACATAATTACCTTTGTTTAGGTATTAGTCGATCTTAGAACATGCTTTGACAAACTTTGAAGGCAAAATTGAACTCTGCCTATTCAAAGACAATTGATCTAGGCATTGTTTGTTAAGCCAACGATTGGAATCCACCCAATTAAATATCAATCCCTAGTTGTCCCTTTGAGCCTTCATGAAATTTTTAGCTTGTTTTTATTGGCTTTAAACCCTAACAACCTATCCTGAGTTGTTGTAATACTTATGGAAAGTTTGATGATCATTAAGGTACTAAGGACTAAAGAAGATCAAGGAAGAGGATGCATAGTCAAGACCACAAAGATAGTTAAAGTTAACCTAAATTGGACTTAATATCTCAGACCTATTAAGGCACGAAAAGATTCATCCTAATTGAAGCAAGCTCACTGTACTCGACTCATCCATAGTCAGAAGCATATATAGTACAAATAAGACAACTCTATTAGAGTTAGGGCAAAACAAAGATAAAAAAAAAAGAAAAAAAGAAAAAAGAAAAAAGAAAAATAAAAATAATAAAATGTGAGAAAAAGGAAAAAAAAAGAGAAAAAGAAAATAAAACCCCAAGAGAATGATTTAGAAAGCCAATAGAGTTCCTTTTACATTAAGCAACAGAAGATTTCCACTTAGTTTATGATGACAGATTGACACTATTCCGGTATAGCCAAAGATTCAAATAAATTAGGGGAAAGACCATCTTCCATTTTATCTAATATAGCTTTAAGTCAGCAATATTGAAATTCTTAGACTTAATATTCCAAAAGGGAAAAGGATAGAAAGGTAGAGGAATAAAAGGGTGGTCTAAAAATAAAGATAGTACTAATCATATCTAGATTTATGCTAAGAAGGTAGAAGAAAATTCAAGTTTTGTACAAAATATTTTTACACTCACTATGAGTGGGGATTTTTTCCCCTACTCCAATGTGGAATGGTTCTTGAAACTTCAATACTATTAGGCTCAGGGCCTTAGAAAGCAAGGACCTAAGCCCGGAGAAAATGGAGTTGCCACCGGACGGGTTGGGAAAAAGAAAGGGGTGGATGAGTCGATTCCAAAGGAATCCCCAACCACCTATTGGGTTCAAAAAGTTGGGTACATGTGGGGAAGGTGAAAATGACCTAGCACCCCCATAACGCCTGGTTCATTAGAACCGGCCTCCTTTTCAGGTCTTAATATTATGATATTCTTATTTATTATGATATAATCCATACTACATGCAATAATAAGAATAAACAAATACTTTATTAAAAATAAATAAATTGACATCCATTCGAGGATGAAAATGTGTCCTTACATTGTTTAATGTCTAAAACTAAATAGGACACTCATCAAAAGATGGAAACATGTCCTTAACATTAATCCCAAAATACAAAAATAATTTAAATTACATAAGGATTAATTAATGAGGTACCCAATCATGGAAACATACCTCTTACAATTTTAATAAGCAAATAATAATAAAGAAAATATTCAGCCATGATAAATTAAAGAAATCAAACATTGAAATTAAATAAATCAATCACTAAAACATATAATTCACTACATAACCAAATCTAAAATTAAATAAAGCAATAAATATATAAGTCTAGGTTTATGTCTTGAATTAGGGTTTCTATACTAACAATTAGGGTTTTGAGGTTTAGATTCATAAATTAAGTTTTTAAGGTTTTGGGATTAACATAATTACTATTATTATTCAAAGTTTTAGGCCATTATAAAGATTTTGGAAAAATAGAATTAATTAGGGTTTTATGGTTTTAAGAAAATAGTATAGGGTTTTTGGTTAATAAAAGTAGGGTTTAGGGCTAATACCATGTAATAGAAAACAAATAAATATCCTAAGCCAACAAGTTTATATGGTTTAGAAAAATAATAACATAAATTTGCACTCCATGTAAACTAATATATGGATTGATTTTAAAAGAACTAGCCTACTGTAACTTTAATTAGATGAAGAACGAACTTATTCAATATTTAAAATAATCAAAGCATATTGTATTTATTTAATTTAGAGTATACCATCATTTGTTGGCTCTACCAAAATCGTTGAATGAGAATCCTGGGTGAGCTTTTCCAAGACAGTGAGTGAACTACCTTTGTAAAATTTATGTGTTGTTGATCTTCCTTGTCTCTCCTTTTTTTCGCTTCCTTTGTTGATGAAAATTTGCTAGGGTTTATATATTGATAGTTATTGAGCTTTCCAGAGTCCCAACAGCCAGCTAAAGCCCCAAAAAATCCTCTCTGAATAATTCATCTAAAAATCAAAGTCTCAGCCGAAAAGAAAGAAGTCCCAAAAGTCCTTGAATAATTCTTGAGCAATTGCGTCCCCCCCCCCCTTTTCTGTGTTTTAATGCCTTATTTATCGTAAAAATAAAAAACCTAATCTTATTTGGTTAAGGAAAATTCAACTGTTAAGGAAAATATTAAAAGCCAATCTAAATAAGATTTGAAAAAAAACTGGCCGCGGGCGCAGGCTGCTGGGCTAATTGATGCGAGCATTGTTGTCGAGCACGGGCCAACTGCTACGAGGTTGGGCATGCTAGCTGCTGGCATGTGGTGAATTAGGTGGGCTGCTATGTTGGCGTACGGTGAACTGGGAAGCAATGACTTCACCGCAGGCCCAGGCCTGCAGCAAATTATTTGTAGTGCGGCATTGCTGCGCACTGCTGTGCGTCGCTCGCCGATCCATCTGATTTTTTATTTTTATTTTTATTTTTATTTTTATTTTTATTTTTATTTTTATTTTTATTTTTATTTTTATTTTTATTTTTATTTTTATTTTTATTTTTATTTTTATTTTTATTTTTATTTTTATTTTTATTTTTAAAATAATAAATACTATATTATTATTGAAATAAATAATTAATATTATAAATAAATAATAAATATTATAAATAAATAATAAATATTATAAAAATTATTTTTGGACTATTTAAAAATATTATGCTGGACTTGGTAAAAAAATAAGAGTCTACAGTTTGCCCCTTGCTTGAACGATCTGAGACTTTCAATAGAAGAGAGTGAAAAGCATCATGACTTTGAGCAGATTTTGGATGAGGATGGATTCTCAAAAAAATTTTGGGTACTTGGACCCGAGACTGGGTACTTGGATTTGATTTGGGTACTTAGACCCGAGACTGGATATTTAGACCCGAGATTGATTTTGATTTAGGTACTTGGACCCAAGACTGGGTACTTAGACCCGAGACTGAATTTGATTTGGGTACTTGGACCCAAGATTGAATTTGGTACTTGGACCGGAGACTGGGTACTTGGACCTGAGACTAGGTTGGATTTGGGTACTTGGACCCGAGACTGACCTTTTATCAGTTGAGAATTCTAGCTTAACTGTTTGTTCCATTCTTTAATGGATTGTAGGTCTTTACCCACCTAAATGGATCTTTATCCATGGGAGATCAGATCTTTACCCTTATAACATGGTTCTTTATCCACTGGAAAATCAGGTCTTTACCCTTGAAATATGGATCTTTATCCATTGGGGATCGGGGCTTTACCCTTGAAATATGGATCTTTATCCATTGGAGATTGGGTCTTTACCCTTGAAACATGGATCTTTATCCATTATAGATTGGGTCTTTACCCTTAAAACATGGATCTTTATACATTGGAAATCAGGTCTTTACCCTTGAAACATGGATATTTATCCATTGGAGATCGGGTCTTTACCCTTGAGACATGGATCTTTATCCATTAGAGATTAGGTGTTTACCTTTGAAACATGGATATTTATCCATTAGAGATCGGGTCTTTACCCTGGCTTCAGCTCTTTGAGCTGGACTGATCTTTTGTCTTTTGCATCATTATTTCTTTTGGGATTCTTATTTTCTTCTTGTTTTGTTCTTTTCTTCTTCTTTCTTCATTTCTTTTTACTTTTGCAAAAAAAATTAGCTGCTTTTTAGCTGGCTATTATATCATCTTCTTCCATATCCTTGCTCCCTATATGATAAAATATTGAAAGTGAGTCTGAATATGTTTTGTATAGGCATAAACTCAAAAAATTGAAAGAAGAAACTTTGCCCCCTGTGTAGGCTCAAACCCATGATTTTTTCTCTGCGGGCTTTGGTTGATGTTTGCATATTGTTTAGTTTTTCGAACAAGCATGCATTTATTCTTTTGCAGAATGACTGGAGAATCCTCAAGCAATGGGCCTTCCATGCCCCCTGATTCAATATCTTCTTTTGATTCTTTACTTCACAGGTTGTTTGTTGTTCACTTTGACAAATAATATGATATGCTTATGTATGCATGATATGCATGAATAATACTTACAGTGGTTCCATTAACTCATAGACCGAGGTGATCGGCTGAAGTGTTCTCATTGACTCCTTACAGATGCCCTCTCAAGTCTTGCATTAGAATAGCAAAAGGCTTCGCATTTATGGCTTTTATCTTTAAAATGTTGAGGACATGAGTGGTGGAGACCCCATGAAGTAGAGTTAGAGATACATCCATTTCAAACTATGATTCAACATGTCAATTGGTAGCTTCTTCACAACATTGCCAATAATTATTTTCTTTGCCCAATGTGTCCTTCGAGGTTCGATGGTTCGACATACTTCCATTAACTTGAAGGCTTTACAAAATTTTTACTTTTTTTTTCCTTTTTTCCTTCTTCTTCTTTTTTTTTTAATTTTTTTTTGAACTTTGATTTTGAAATCAAATGTTGGCTTTTCCAAATCAATGTTAATTTACCTCAGGACTCGATTTTCCAAATTAACATATCTATAACATGACAACCCTAGTTACTGTACTAAACTCAAGATTCATTTCTATTTGAGCAAGAACTTTTGCACTTCAGATAGGCACATGCACATTACTTAGCCAAAGATCTCATTGAGTTTTAATATTGTCTATCTCATATGCATGCTTATTCTAACTATCTCCACTAATAGACTCTACCTACTAAGAGAGATCTACAGGTCTTTAATAGGCTTGAAATAGGGTCTATAATGGACACATTTTAAATGAAGTCCATTTGTAAGTTGGAGCTGTTATGACACAATGGGCAAACCCTCACGCTACAAATTTCTTGTTTAGGCTGTTGAATGCATGAAAAGATAGAGCTTTGAACATGATTCTAGATCTTGATTAGGAAAGTCTTTGCCTTTGCAAAATGTTTAGTACCCATATTCATTTTCTTTTCTTCTTTTCCCTTTCTCTTTGTCTTTCCTTTTTATAGCATCTTATCATTTTGTCCATCTTTCCTGTAGGACTATCAAGTACAAGACTCTCAAGAACTAGATGACCTTTCTTCTATCTCTAATTTTGGTTGAATTTCTAGTTGGGTTGGACCAATTTAAGTCGAACTGTCTTTGCCTTCTACTGTTTTAGGTAAAGGGAAAACTCGGTTGGGTTTTCTGAACTGCCTTTTGTATTTTGTTTAATTTTTTTTCTTTTTCCTTCTCTTATTCTTCTTCTTCTTCTTCTTTTCTTTTGCTTCTCTTTTTTTCTTTTTCTTCTCTGTTCTCTTTTTTCCTTTTTATTTTCTTTTTTTCACTTCTTTTGTGGTGTTGGGTCCTAGCTCCAAAAGAATTGTCTCACTTGCACCATTCTATACTTCTGTTTATGGATGAGTGGAGTAGAGTGAGACAAGGATAATTATTTGTCATCCTAATGTCATCTTAATGAATCAGAGATATCATGTCTAATATTAGGTGAACTTCAACTACCCTTTTGGTCTTAACTATGCATTCCTTTCTTTGATCTTCTCACCTCTTCACCTTAGTGATCATTAGATTTGTCATAGAAGTCACAACAACTAGGGTAGGTTATTGGGTTTACTAGCCAATAAAGAGTAAGCTAAAATTTCATGAAGGCTCAAAGGGACAAACTAAGGATTGATGTTAACATGGGTGGATACTAGTTATTGGCTTATCAAACAATGCCTAGATCATCTCTCCCTTAAATAAGCATAGTTCAATTTCATCTCAAAAATTTGTCAAAGCATGTTCTAAGACTGGACTATGACCTAGACAAAGGTAATTATGTAGGAGCCCTCTCTAAGAAAGCATACACAAGTCAATGCTAGAGAAAAATTTACTCATCTGGTAAAGTCATTCAAATCATGATGTATAGATATGCTAATTTATAAATATCAAGCTAGATTCGTCATCGGTTGAGCACCAAAATGAACAAAGACTGAAAAATTCGATGAAATTAATTTATTCAAATAAACATAATTTGAAAAACATATGTATCACCCCTATAACCCATATACGTACACCACATATGCCCTCATATGTAATATACGTATACCATATACAAGAATGTCACAGTCTATTTGAAGCAAACTTTAAAACTTTAACATCAAATCATCATTATAAGTAGTAATAGATAAAACATTCCTTGTTAAAATACATTTATATATATATTCATTACACCTAAATTTATCCAAAATATTTGATTAATAAGTAGCGGAATATACATATATATATACATCAAATTCAATATTTGTGAAAAATATAGAGTTTATAAATGCTTAGCAGTTTGTCTCTGATCTTGAAGTCCAAAAATCAACACTTCACAAGAAATCGCAAGTCTAGACTCGACTCGGTCTAGCTAAACTCTCCGATTCAACCGGATCTACCCTGTCACCTATGCGATAAATCACAATCGTGCTAAGCCAATGGCTTAGTGGTACTAACCATGATAACAATATGATTCAATGTAATGCCAATGTCAAACTTTCAAGAATTATAAACATTATACAAGGATATCATATTTCATAACATTACATTTCATTATATTATTCAATTATTTCACCATTCATGATTCACATTTAAGCAAAGACAAGCATGGGCCCAAAAGAAACTAATGTGCCATTCAAATTTCAAACATACTGTTTTGGTCCAATAATCACATTTATCAAGCCCATAGGCGAATCATTATCACAATAAGAAACATCTCATATGTAACATCCCAACTAGGCTTCAAGGACTAGGCCCAACCAAGCTTCAAGGGGAGCATAACATCAACCCAACCTGGCTTCAAGGACCATGCCCAGCCCAGCTTCAAGGGTTTGTTACTTTTAGGCATGCCACCAACAATAAAACTCTGAAAATTGAATAACATACTAGGCACACAATTCTTTCATTATTTCATTATCAAATCCTTTTTCATTATCAAATGCTTCAATTATCCCATTCATATCAATATAGCCATCACTAATGGCTTTACATATCATCATTAGAATATACATAACAAATTACATTGTTCATTTATTTTGACTCCTCAATATATATTCCACACAGCTCACATAATGCAAATCATTGTACCATTTTCATATATCAACAATATAATAGGTAATCTAACACATTTTCCAACCAAATGTGTTAAGTCCCAAAGTCATGTAAATGTATGCAATCATGTAAGGTTTGTACTTACCTCTAAGAACAACAAACACCAATCTAACAACCTCCTCTTCTAAGATATCTTTAATCCTTGGATTGGTATAACTTAATTCTCTTCAAAACCTAATCCAAAGATGATTATACACACTCACTTAGTGATAAACATAAGGAAATAAGAACAAGAACTATCTACAGCAAACTCTACACATGACATGCTCAACAACACGGGCATGTCCTTGATCGTGCCCTAAACCCACAACACAGAAGCTTTGACACACCCAATGACATGGGCATGTCACTGGACATGTCAATCCTCCAACAACACAGTAGCTATGACTCGCTCAGTGACATGGGTATGTCACTGGATGTGTCAAAACTACAACCACACAGAAGCTGTGACATGCTCAGTGACATGCGCTTGTCACTGTTCGTGTCACCCATACTGAAAATAGAACCAACGACATGCCCAAAGACATGGCCGTGTTACTGGGCATGTCGGGCCAAAAACCTAAAATTGACACCAAAAATGCCACATCCAACCAACATCTTTCTTTTACCCTTTTTGCACTCCAAACAAACTTGCATAACATCAAAACAACTCAATAACATGCATCAAAACACAATCACAACCATACTTTACAACTCAACAAATACACAATCCACAACTCTAGTTTTCTTCACCAAAATTAACCCTTTTCTCTTCAATCCAACCTCAAAAATCAAAGTTAATAAGACCAAACACTTCAAACATACCAAAATAAACCATACACACATCTACAACAACCATTCACCAAACTCAAATACACAAACTCCAAATGAAATCAAATAAACAAGTTGGAAACTTACCAAAAGTGAAGAAAATCCTTAGAACTCCAACTTGATCACTTGAAACCCTTCAATCTTGAGTGAGGAATCAACAAAACCTCTCTTTTCCTTTGACAAAAGTGATGGTCAGCTAAGCAAAAGAAGAAAGAAGAAGATGATAGAAAAGACAAAACAAATGACTTCTCTTAACCACTAAATTCCCTCTTTAATCTCAACCAAGTATTTAAATATTATAATATAATAAATATCATCTTCCACCATCACATAATTTCTATTTAAAATAATTAATTATCCCATTTGACCATCAATAAATGTTGACTTGTATATGTTGTATATATCTTAATATATACAACATATACACACTTTCCTTTATCTTTCTTATCTTTCCACTTAATCAAATATACAATTTGCATTTAATTCCATTTTCAACACTTAACATTTCCAAAATTTTAGGGTATAGTTTGGGATATTACAACATAATTGTTCCAATTAAATATTAAAGAAAATAAAATAAAAAGAGCAACACTCCAAGCTAAGGGAAGTTTGTTGAATAAAATTTCTCCTTATTCCCCATCTTTAATACTCTCATCTTGAAAAGAGGATAAAACAAAATCTTCCTCTAATCTTTTGCCTACCATGAAGGTTGTCGGTACAGGTACTCTTCCAAATTTAGGCAAAGGATTTCTTTTGGTATTGGGCTTGTCCAGCTTAGGTAGCTTTCCATTGTCAGTCAAATTTTGGATCTCATGTTTTAGTCGCAAGCATTTGTTCGTCTCATGTCCTTGTGTCTGATGAAATTGACAAAAGGCTTTCGTATTAAATTTTGGGGGTAAAGGATTCGAAAAAGGTCAAGGGGCCAATGGTTGTAATAATCCCTTCTTTTGTAGCTTGTTGAAAATCTAAGATAGAGGTTTTCCCAGTTTTAAAAATTATCTTCTATTTCCTTGACCAATCGAATTAACATTTGCTTCCTTTTTGGTAATTTGATTGCTAGGCTGATAATTTTGTTTTGTAGAAAAATGGTTCTTCTCTCTTTCCCACTCTTGTATTTATAATCCAGCTTGGAGAAGATCTTTAAAATCCCTTATAACGGTGTGAGAAAGCCTTTCATGGAGAATGGGCAGGACACCTCTAACTAACATTATGATTTAGTCCGACTCATCAGGCCTCCTTTTGAGAAGTGCAATCTTATTTCTCCATCTCTTTACATACTCAACAAAGTTCTCATTTGGTCTTTGCCTAATGGTCTCCACCTCCATCAAGGTAACCTCCATCTCGACATTATACCCATACTACTAAATGAAAGCTTTGTACAACATATCCCAATCTTTTTAGGCACTTTCCTCTAAGGTATTGAACCAATTTTGGACACCAGGGTCCAATAAGTGCATGAAATACCATAGAGTTTAAGGCTTAGTAGCTCGGGCAGACTGCATAATAGTGATGTACTGCTTCACATGGAGATGGGGATTTCCAGTACCATTGTACCTAGCAAAGGAAGGCATCTTCAACTTATAAGGAACCTCCTCGTCTTATTCGAACAGCATGCCTATTTCTAACATCTCTTCAGTTTTTAGTTTCTTCTCGATTTCTTCTCCAAATCAGCAATCAGTTTCCCAAAATGTGTTAAGTCCAAATGTTATGCAAATATAGACATTATATTCAAAGTTTGTACATACCTCCACTAGCAACCCAAAGCAAGCTAAAAACAACCTTCAATCCAATCTTTCTAACTTGCCCTTCACCACTTGGATGAAGCAAATCAACCTCCCTCAATACCTAAACCAAATGTGATAACAAATAATCATTTAGTATCACATTTAATGGCATTTCCAACATTAAACCATAATTACACATCACTCCTATAAATTTCCAAAAATTTAGCCTTTCCTTACTTCAACATTGGAATTCCATTCTACTACAATTAAATTAGTGTTTTAAGTTTATTTACATTAGTAAAAACATATTTTAATACATTAAAATCATTTACATTATAAAAATACACTATTATACATAAAATCTCAAAAATGGCATGACCTTCCCCCATTGAAGGTTTTCCATTCCAACACAATCCATTACTCATTCTAAACTTATATTCATCACTTTTAATACTAAACAACATGCTTAAACAAATAAAATCACACAATTCAACCACTTTGGAAAATCACTTTTCCAAAACCCTAAATCTCCACTTCCATTCTCAAACTCCAACCCAACACCACTAAATCCAATATTTGACTTTAAAATACTTGTTTATGAATCAAAACAACTCATTTGGAATCAATTTGCACAATTAAAGTTCATGTTTTCAAAACCCCAAAAATCCATAACCCTAAATTCTCTCTCTTCACCATTCTTTAACCAAACTCCATCATCTCTTCAATCTAACCTTAGAATCATTGTTAACTACCCAAAATAACATCATACACACCAATTCCATCAATTATAACATACTACATAAAAATTATAATTCTCACACAATCCAAATTTCCAAGAAATTCAAAGAAAAGATATGGAAACTTACTAATTTTGGTGGAAATCACCAAAAATCCACTTGAAACTTGTTAATTCCTTCAATTTATGGAGTATGGAACATGCAAAATCCTTGGTCTTCAAACTCCCATGGAAGCCACGTCCTTGAAGAAGAAGAAGAAGAAGACTTTTAATATTTTTTTCCTTTCATCTTTTTTTTAACCACATGGTGGTCCTTGTTGGAAGACTGGTGTTGCAGGGGTGTGTTTCAGATGTGGATCATCTGATCACTTTGTGAGAGATTGTCCTGAGAGACAGGAGCAGATGTTAGTTGATTCTGCGGCTTCTCGACCTAGTGTGAGGGGAGGTCGAGGAGGCAAGGGTGTTAGCAGAGGAGGTAGATCTGGGTTCAGTTCTAGAGGAGGTTCTACATCCAAGGAGAGTAGACCAAAGGAGGTTGGATCTTCCCAGAGGATATATGTTATGCAGAGGCAGCCAGATGCTTCGGCAGTCATAGCTGGTACTTTTTCTTTATTTGGTATTTCAGTACTTGCTTTGATTGATCCTGGATCCACACATTCATATATTAGTGCATCTGTTTTGCCTGTGTCTGATATGCATGCTGAATCCCTATGATTTGATGTATTGGTGACAAATCCTCTAGGGCATAGTGTGATTGTTTGTAAGGTGCACCGAAATAGTGCAGTAATGGTGCAAGGTGAGGAGTTCCTTGGAGATTTGATCGAAATGCCTTTTAAGGAATATGATGTGATCCTAGGCATGGACTGGCTATCTAGACATGGAGCTGTGGTAGACTGTAAAAAGAAATTTGTTACTTTGAGAACTGGTGATGGTAGAGAGGTGATAGTATCTAGTGAGCAGGGACAGCTAGCATCCTTGTTTGTTTCAGCTGTTGCAGCCAGGAGGTTGATTAGAAAGGGTGTGACGCTTATCTTGCTCATGTGGTAGATACTAGAGTAAGGGGTTCTCAAATTGATGATATACCCACAGTTGCAGAGTTTCCTGATGTGTTTCCAGAGGAGTTGCCAGGGTTGCCTCCTGAGAGAGAGGTGGAGTTTGGTATTGAATTATTGCCTGGTACCACTCCTATCTCTAGTACTCCTTATAGAATGGCACCAGCAGAATTGAGGGAGTTGAAAGTGCAATTACAGGAGTTGTTGGATAAAGGATTTATTCGCCCCAGTGTTTCTCCGTGGGGAGCTCCTGTTTTATTTGTGAAGAAGAAAGATGGTACTATGAGATTGTGTATAGATTATAGGCAATTGAACAAGGTAACTATTAAAAATAAATATCCTTTGCCTAGAATCAATGATCTCTTTGATCAATTGAAGGGTGCAGCAGTGTTTTCTAAAATTGATCTAAGATCTGGGTATCATCAGCTGAGAGTCAGAGCTGAAGATGTTCCTAAAACAGCCTTTCGGACCAGGTATGGGCATTATGAGTTTTTAGTAATGCTATTTGGTTTGACGAATGCACCTGCAGCTTTTATGGATTTGATGAATAGGGTGTTTAGGCCCTATTTGGATCAGTTTGTAGTGGTCTTTATTGATGATATTCTGGTGTATTCGTGTAATGAAGAGGAACATGATAAACATCTGCGGATTGTGTTGCAAATCTTGAGAGAGAAGCAATTGTTTGCTAAGTTGTCAAAGTGTGAGTTTTGGCTTGACCAAGTAACTTTTCTCGGTCATATAGTTTCAGTAGAAGGTATTAGAGTTGATCCGAGTAAAGTTGAAGCTATTCTGAATTGGAGTCCACCAAAGTCAGTGACTGAAGTTAGAAGTTTTCTAGGTTTGGCAGGTTATTATCGACGGTTTGTGAAAGGATTTTCTTTGATAGCTACTCCACTCACCAGATTGCTTCGGAAGGGAGTTAGATTTGTGTGGACGGATCAGTGTCAGGCTAGCTTTGAACAGTTGAGAGAAATGTTGACTCGAGCGCCTGTTCTTACCTTACCTATAGAAGGCAAACCATATGTGATTTACAGTGATGCTTCACATAGTGGTTTGGGTTGTGTTTTGATGCAAGAAGGTAAAGTTATAGCTTATGCTTCTCGACAGTTGAAACCGCATGAGCTCAATTATCTGACCCATGATTTGGAGTTGGCAGCCATAGTGTTTGCATTGAAGATATGGCGACACTATCTGTTTGGGGAGAAGTGTTTTATCTATACTGATCATAAAAGTTTGAAATATTTGGGGGTTCAGAAAGAGCTAAATCTTCGGCAGAGGAGATGGTTGGAATTGATTAAAGACTACGACTGTTTGATTGATTATCATCCAGGTAAAGCAAATGTTGTTGCTGATGCCTTGAGTCGGAAGTCTTTAGCAGGTTTGACTGTTTATTCGCTCTCGTTGCTTGTTGAGTTGAGAACATTGCGTGCTAGTTTTGTATCTTGTGATGATGGTGCATTGTTGGCACAGTTGCAGTTGAGACCAGTTTTGTTGGATCATATTAAAAGGGCTCAGTTGACTGATGAGAAGATTCAAAAGATTGTTTCAGATTGCCAGAGTGGAAAGAGTAGAGATTTTATTGTGAGAAGTGATGGGAGTCTCTGGTTTAAGAACCGATTGTGTGTACCTGATGATGCTAATTTGAAAAAGATTATTCTAGAAGAAGCACATAAGTCAGTATTTGCTATGCATCCGGGCAATACCAAGATGTATCATGGTTTGAGACAGCATTACTGGTGGTTCGGTATGAAGAGAGAAATTGCTGAGTTTGTATCTAAATGTCTCACCTGTCAGAAGGTAAAAGCAGAGCATCAAGTTCCAACCGGGTTGCTTCAACCTTTGTCAGTGCCAGAATGGAAGTGGGAAAGAGTAACAATGGATTTTGTGTCTGGTTTGCCAATGACACAAAGAAAACATGATGCTATTTGGGTAATTGTGGATAGATTGACTAAGACAGCTCATTTTCTTCCGGTTCGGATGGATTACTCTTTGGAGAGGCTAGCTGAACTGTATATCCATGAGATTGTGAAGTTGCATGGTGTTCCAATTTCTCTAGTGTCTGATCGAGATCCTCGATTTACTTCAAGATTTTAGAAGAATTTGCATAGTGCTTTGGGTTCTCGATTACACTTCAGCACTGCTTTTCATCCACAGACGGATGGACAGTCTGAGAGGGTGATACAGATTATTGAGGACATGTTGAGAAGCTGTGTCATTGACTTCTCTGGAAGTTGGGACAGATTTCAACCACTTGTGGATTTTGGTTACAACAACAGTCATCAATCCAGCATTGGTATGGCACCATTCGAAGCATTATATGGTAGACGGTGTAGGACACCTCTATGTTGGAGTGAACTTGGAGATGGTAAGCTGATTGGGCCTGATTTGATTCAAGAAATTGAAGAGAAAGTGAAAATGATTCGAGATAGATTAAAAGCAGCTTCAGACCGACAGAAGTCTTATGCAGATCTGAAAAGGAGAGACATAGAGTTTGATGTGGGAGATAAGGTATTTTTGAAAGTGTCTCCTTGGAAAAGGATTTTGAGCTTTGGTCGGAAAGGGAAATTGAGTCCTCGTTTCATTGGACCGTATGAAGTTTTGGAAAGAGTTGGGCCAGTTGCTTATCGGCTTGCTTTGCCACCCGAGTTGGATTGTATTCATAATGTATTCCATGTTTCTATGTTGAGGAGGTATAGATCGGATCCATCTCATGTTTTGCCAATTGAATCAATCGAAGTGAGTCAAGATTTGACATTTGAAGAGGAACCAGTTGCTATCTTGGCACGTGAAGTGAAAGAGTTGAGGAATAAGAAAGTGCCACTTGTGAAAATTTTGTGGAAGAATCATGCAAAAGAAGAAGCAACTTGGGAAAGTGAGCAAACTATGCAAGATCAATACCCTCAGTTGTTTCAGACTTGATATCAGGTAATTTCGAGGACGAAATTTCTTTTTAGAGGGGGAGAATTGTAATATCCTAATGTATGCCCTAGAAGTTTTGCATATTGTTTTTGTTTGCTTAAATGGAATGTATATGTTATGTGATAAGAAAAGAGGGTTTAGAGAAAATTGTATATGTTGCTTATATGATAATATATATAACATATAAGTTGGTCAAAAGAGTGGTCAAGGAAAGAAGATATTTTCATTTGTGATAGGTGAAATTACTTAATTGGGCATATAAGAGACAAGAGGTTGATTAAATGGATAAAGGGTGTTTTGGTAATTGCTTTAATTGAAACACTTGGTGGAGATTAAAAGAAGAGTTGACTTTATTTCTTGTGGTTCATTTCTTCTTTCTTCATTGATGTGGCCGGCTCCTCCATAGACAAAGGAAAGCAAGAGACAAAGTGAAGATCTTGAAGAGTTAAGTTCAAATTGAAGGAAGATTAAGTGATCAAGTTGATGATTCAAGAAGTTTTATAACTTTGGTAAGTTCTCTTTTGATCTTTTTGTTTATTTGATATGATATTTGGATTTGATAGATGATCTAAAAGTGTGTTACTTGATTTTGATATGTTTAAGGGTGTTTGATTAGTTTGATCTTGGATTTTTAGGATAAGTTGAAGGAAAGAGTAAGTTGATTGGAGGAGATGATGTTGTGTTGTGTTTAGGGTTTTGAGATGATTTGGTGTTTTGTGTTTGATGTGTGTTTTGGTGTGTTTTTGGTGTTGTTGCAAGTTTAAGATGGTTTTGGGTATGTTTTGTGAAGATTGTTTGAAGAGGATGTTAATGAATAGAAGTGTGTTGTTGAGTGTTTGGTTATTTTGGCCGGAATCTTGATTTGTGGTCGGACACGCCCATGAGCAAGTCCAGGGTTTTTAGGCGTGTCAATTGTGTTGGAGGCAGTGGGATTGACACGACCAGTAACACGCCCGTGTTATTGAGCGTGTCATAGCCACTGTGAGATTTGAGAATTTACACGGCCAGGAGCACGTTCATGATGTTGGACGTGTTGTTATGTTTGAGAGGCATAAGGTATTACACGCCCAGGAACACGCCCGTGTTGTTGAGCGTGTAAATGCTTCTGTGTTGTGGAGTTAGGACACAATCAGGAACACGCCCGTGTGGGTGAGCGTGTCAAGTTTAGAGTTTGCCCTAGTTAACTCTTAATTGGATTATCTCTTATGCATCTCTAAGCAAGTGTATGTTATTACTTTTGGATTAGGTTTTGAAGCAAGTGATTGATCATTGATTTGAGAAGTGAAGAATCTTGGAAAAGGAAAGTATTTAGGGTTGTGTGATTTGTGATTGAGGTAAGTACAAAGTACATACTTGCATACATTCATATGATGTTGAGATTTAACCTACATTTGATGATATGGATAATGCATATGAATATTGATATTTTGTGTACAATGTGGAATGAAATGTTGATATTTATGAATGATGCTATGTGGGATATAATGTGATCATTGATGATGAATTACCTTAATGTTATGATTGAGGCTTGTTTGCCTAATTGATGATATAAATGTACACTTGAATAATGAAGTGTGATAATATGAATTGATACATGATAAGATATGAGGCCATTGTGATTGGCTATGATGATTCTATTGAAAGAAATAAGGCATGTTTGCCTAAATGATGATGAGAATTGAGAATGGAAATGATAATTGAATAATAAATGAATTGTGTGGCTAATGTGTTATTCCATTTTCAGAGTTTATTGTTGGTGGCATGCCTAATGATAGTAACAATCTCTTGAAGTTAGGTTGGATTTGATCCTTGAAGCCAAGTTGGGTTGAAGTTTAACATGTTTTACTCCCCTTGAAGCTTGGTTGGGTCTAGTCCTTGAAGCCTAATTGAGATGTTACAACCCTTGAAGCTAGGTTGGGTTGGTTCTTGAAGCCAAGTTGGGTTGATACTTAGCATGCTTTGTTCCCCTTGAAGCTTGGTTGAACCTAATCCTTGAAGCCTAGTTGGGTATATGATATTGATAAATGTGATAACAAAACCAAAGCATTAACTCTGAAAATAGAATGACATATTAGTGTGTTTTGGGCCCATGTGTGTCTTTGTTTAATGTGATTCATGAATGGTAACATGATTGATAAATGAGGTATATGGAAGGATGTTGAAATGTGATATGTTCATATATTGTGGTTTATGGAATGTAAAAGTATGTTGTTAGCTTTACATCTATGATGTTGTTTTTATTAATAAGGTGTGTAGCATTGCATTGCACTAAAGCATAACATTAGCATGATTTGTCTTACTAAGCCGTTGGCTTAGCGCGATAGTGTTAATCGCGCAAGTGATAGAGTTGAACCCGAGAGTTCTTTGAGACCGAGTGAGAGTAGGCATTGAAGAGTTTATTTTGGGACTTAAAGATCAGAGAAAGCTGCCAATCATGTATAACCCTTTTATATTTTGTAAAGTATTGTTATAATGTAAATATATGTATATTTGTAAATATTTTCTATATTCCGCTGCGTATTAAGTAAATGTATATATATATATCTATTTGTTTTATATTACAAGTTAATGACTTATGTTCTATAATGTATAATGAGAAAGATTATAGTATCATTTAAAATGTTTTGAATGTTAATAAAATCCGTAGCATCCCTATGTTCAGTGCACGTATATTACATTGTGGAGTTTGTAGCATGCGTGCATTGGATGTGGGGGTGTTACACTATGAGATGGGTCAAACCTATATCTTCGAAGCATCAAGACATGAAAACCATTATGTATTCGATCCAACTCAGGTGGCAAAGCTAGTCTATAAGCCACTGGACCAACTCTCTCCAACACCTCATATGGTCCTATGAAACGAGGACTCAACTTCCCTTTGCAGCCAAATCTCAAAATCTTCTTCCATGGAGACACCTTCAGAAACACTTTATCTCCCATACTAAACATTATGTCTCTTTTCATTAAATCTGAATAGGATTTCTGTCGGTCTGAAGCTACTTTCAAACAACCCCGAATCACCTTCACTTTCTCCTCTGTTTCCTTAATCAAATCGGGACCAACCAGTTTACCTTTTCCAACTTCATCCAAACACAAAGGTGTCCTGCATCTCCTGCCATATAAAGCCTCATAAGGAGTCATCCTAATACTCGACTGATGGCTATTGTTATAAGCAAACTCAATTAATGGCAAAAATCTGTCCCAATTCCCGGCAAAATCAATGATACAGCTCCTCAACATATCCTCCGAAATCTGTATCACTCTCTCTGACTGTGCATCTGTCTGAGGATGGAAAGCAGTACTAAAATATAATCGAGAACCCAAAGCATTATGCAAACTCTTACAAAACCTTGAAGTAAACCGGGGATCTCGATCCGACACCAAAGAAACTGGGACTCCATGCAACCTGACTATATCATTGATATACAGCTCAGCTAACCTCTCAAGAGAATAATCTATTCGAACTGGAAGAAAATGAGCTGTCTTCGTCATCCAATCAACTATCACCCAGATTGCATCATGCTTCTTCTAGATCAAAGGTAGTCCAGTCACAAAATCCATTGTCACTCGCTCCCATTTCCACTCTGGCACTGATAAAGGTTGGAGCAACCCTGAAGGAACTTGGTGCTCAGCCTTCACTTTCTGGCAAGTGAGACATCTGGATACAAACTCTACTATGTCCCTCTTCATACCTAACCACCAATAATGTCGCTTCAAGTCCTGATACATCTTGGAACTCCTAGGGTGCATAGCAAAAAGTGACTGATGTGCTTTCTCTAATATCATTTTTTTTCAATTTTGCATCATCAGGAATACACAATCTATTTCTGTACCATAGACTTCCATCATCCCTCACATAAAAGTCTCGACTCTCCCCCTTCTGACAAATCAACACAATTTTATGAATTCTCTCATCTGCTAATTGAGCCTCCCTAATATGATCCAACAAGACTGGCCACAATTGCAACTGAGCCATCATAACACCATCATCAGAAGATTCAAATCTAACATGCAACGCTCTCAATTCAACAAGCAACGAAAGTGAATAAGCAGTCAAACCTGCCAAATATTTTTGACTCAAGGCATCAGCAACAACATTTGCCTTACTACGATGATAATCAATCAAACAGTCATAGTCATTAATCAACTCTAACCACCGTCTCTGCCTAAGATTCATCTCTCTCTGAACACCCAGGTATTTCAAACTCTTGTGATCCGTATAAATGAAACACTTTTTCCCATACAAATAATGCCGCCAAATCTTCAAGGCAAAAACTATTACTGCTAATTCAAAATCATGCGTCGGATAATTCAGCTCATGTGGTTTCAACTGTCAAGAGGCATAAGTAATGACTCTACCCTCCTGCATCAGAACACAACCTAAACCACTGTGTGAAGCATCACTGTATATCACATATGGTTTACCTTCCACAGGCAGGGTAAGGATAGGAGCTTGAGTCAACATCTCCCTCAGCTGCTCAAAACTCGCCTGACACCGATCTGTCCACACAAATTTAACTCCTTTCCGAAGTAATCTAGTGAGTAGTGTAGCTATTATAGAAAAACCTTTCACAAATCGACAATAATAGCCTGCCAATCCCAGAAAACTTCTAACCTCTGTCACAGTCTTCAATGGACTCTAATTCAAGATAGCCTCAATTTTACTCGGATAAACTCTAATAGCCTCTGCTGAAACCACATGACCAAGAAAAGATACCTAATCTAGCCAAAACTCACACTTAGACAGCTTAGCATACAACTGCTTCTCTCTCAGAGTCTGCAATACGATCTGCAAATGTCTATCATGATCCTCCTCATTAAGCGAATACACCGAAATGTCATCAATGAAGACGACCACAAACTGATCTAAATATGGTATGAATACCCTGTTCATCAAATCCATAAAAGCTACTGGTGCATTCGTCAATCCAAAGGGCATCACCAGAAACTCATAATGCCCATACCTCATACGAAAAGCTGTCTTGGGTACATCCACATCTCTGACTCTCAACTGATGGTACCCTGATCTTAGATCAATCTTAGAGAATACTGCTGCTCCCTTCAACTGATCAAAGAGATCATCTATCTGAGGCAAAGGATACTTCTTCTTGATGGTCACCTTATTCAACTACCTATAATCAATACACAATCTCATGGTGCCATCCTTCTTCTTCACAAACAACACAGGCGCTCCCCACGGGGACACACTAGGGCGGATAAACCATTTATCCAATAACTCCTACAACTGCACCTTCAACTCTCTCAACTCAGCAGGTGCCATCCGATAAGGGGTAATAGAGATAGGAGTGGTATCAGGCAACAAATCGATACCAAACTCCACTTCTCTCTCAGGAGGTACCCCTGGCAACTCATTAGGGAAAACATCTTGAAACTTGGCAACTGTGGGTATACTTTCAAGCAGGGATCCCACTACTCTAGTATCTACAACATGAGCAGGATAAGCCTCACATCCCTTCTGAATCATGCTCCCAGCTGAAACAAACATAGATGAAAGATACCTCTGCTCACTAGATACTATAACATCCCTACCATCCCATGTTCTCAAAGTAACACATTTCTTCTGACAGTCTACCACAGCCCCATGCTTGGATAACCAATCCATGCCCAAAATCAGATCATATTCCCTAAAAGGCATCTCAATCAGGTCAATGAGAAACTCCTCATCCTGAACAACAACTGGACTATCTTGGTGCACCCTGCTCACCACAACACTATGCCCTAAAGGATTTGTCACCAAGACATCAAATCCTAGGTACTCATAATGCAATTTAGACACAGGCAAGATGGATGCACTTATGTATGAATGCGTAGATCCAAGATCTAATATATCAAGGATTGAAATACCAAATAAATAAAATGTACCCACAATGATGGTTGAAGCATTCGGCTGCCTCTGCATCACATAAACCCACTGAGATGGCCCAGCCTCATCTGGCCTACTGCCTCTGAATGTAGAGCCTCCTCTCTAACTAAACCCAGGTCGACCACCTCTACTAAAACCTCTGCCACCACGACCACCTCTGACACTGGGTCGAGAAGATGCAATATCTGCCTGCCTAACCTCTGGTGGCTCAGGACAATCTCTGATAAAATGATCTGATGACCCACATCTAAAACACACTCCCAAAGCACCTCTCCACCAGCAGACACCTCCGTGTACTCTATCACAGTGAACGCAAGTAGGTGGAGTAGGTCTCTGAGCCATTGGAGTCAGAGCACTAGCCACTGAAACTCCAGGTCTCTGCCTCTGTCTCTACTACTGTACTGACCTGTCAAACTTCCCCTGACTCCTACTAAACCTCTAAAAATGTCCTCCTCGGCCTCTCTTCACTGATGAAGACCCTGCCTCACTCTGGGGTCTCCTAACTCTGGTCTCCTCAACCCTGGCAGCTGCTGCAAGACTCTGTGACCTCTCAACACTCCTAGCAGCTGCAACTAACTAAGAGAAATCCTGATACCGAGAGCCTGCGATGATGCACATGATAGAGGGTCTCAGTCCCTCCTCAAACCTCCTACACCTGTCAAACTCGTAAGAAATGATCCCACCAGCATAGTGACTCAATCGGATAAACTCGATCTCATACTCGGTCACTGTCTTGGTATCTAGTCTCAGACTCAGGAACTCCATCTTCTTTGCATCTTTATACTCTCTCGGAGTATACTTCTGCTCAAATTCCCAAAGGAAATCATCATAGGCCAGGATTGGTGGATCATCCAGAGCATGTGGAACCATCTTCCACCAATC
The DNA here is from genome assembly GCA_947685225.1 of Garcia nutans. Lineage (NCBI taxonomy): Eukaryota > Viridiplantae > Streptophyta > Magnoliopsida > Malpighiales > Euphorbiaceae > Garcia > Garcia nutans. The sequence goes on along the minus strand of CANTUV010000003.1, from coordinate 2,642,964 downwards.
ATATGCATCTCACTGCATAAGAGATCTGGCATAATCAAACTTCTCTTCTGGACTAGCTTGTAACTGAATAAATATCCTCTGAACCCAGTCTAGCCACTGCTCTGCTACAGCAGGATCTGTAGTACCAACAAAGTCCTTAGCTCCATACTTTCTCAGTTTATCATACTGCCTCACTGGTAACTACGGCTGTGGCTGTGGCGGCTGCGAAACTGGAGCCTGCCTCAATAACTTTACCATATGCCATACCCAGCCAGGCAGAACCTCATCAGCTGCTGGTCTCACAAGAACAGAAACAGACACCTCACCAACAGATACAACTCTAGATCCATCTCTACCCTCATCTGGAGCCACACACTCTGCACTACCCTCAGCAGTCTGATGCGGCCGAGACGCCATAACTATCTATATCTGCAAACAAAGCAGAAAATACTATATCAGAGATCAGAAACTGCCAGTGCCAATGCATGTATTACAAATAAAAACTATTTTCAAATCTCCCATTTTCTCTCTCTATCATCCCACCTAAGTCGAGAACCTCAAACCTAGGCTCTGATACCAAAACAAATGTAACACCTTTATACCCTATATGTGTACAATATATATTTCTAGCATATGTAAAATACGTATATAAGGTACAAAAATGTCACAGACCGGTTTACTAATTTTTTTTTTATTTTTTTTCACATTCCAATTTAAAATTTCAAATTCTAAATATATAAAAATTAAATAGAATATAAATATTCTTTACTTGTTATAAGAACCCAAAATAAATAATGTATATAAAAATCTCTGGAAAAAATTCGCCAAAGTTTTGTCTATAATTTGGATATCCTAAAATTTAGCATTACTCAACCTGCAAAAAGAAAACACTCCCAAATAATTTCCAAACACCATCTCAACCATACTTCTCAATTTCACCAAGTTTCTCAAACATTTTTATATATAGATATATATATAATTTAAAACACACTTACTATCCCATTTGAATTACATTGACCCAAACATTCTTTATAATATGCAATACGTAAAATTCAAAACATAATATATTATGCATAAAACTCAAAATGTACAATAACATAAAAATATATACATGCTGCTGGTAGTGTTTTTGATCTCGATAGCAACTCAACAAGCTTAACTACAAGTCTAGACCCGACCTGGTCTAGAGGAACTCTCTGGCTCAGCTGGGTCTACCCTATCACCTGCGCGATGGAAACAATCGCGCTAAGCCGAAGCCTAGTGGTACAAACTTTGATAATAACAATAAAACTCAATGCAATGCCAATGCATAATGCATATAGATTTCACATCATTCCACTTTCTTATATTTTTCAAATATTTCATAATTCATAATTCACATTAAAACAAAGACAAGCATGGGCCCAAAAAGGATCTAATATGCTATTCAAATTTTAGAGTTACTGCTTTGGTCCACAATGACACCATGTGTCTAGCCCCGTAGGCAATATATCCATGGATAATGTAATAGCCCCAGTCTCTTGGACCTCAACTCGGCTAGACCCTTAGGCCTCAGTATCTTGGTCCTCAACCTGGCTTGAGTGCTATAGTTTTTGAGGTTTACGACCCAATCTTTTCACTCCAAAAAAATCATATTTATCAACTAGCCTGGCTTACGACCCAGTCTTTTCACCATTCCAACGTATAGCCCGTAGGCAATCATAGGCATACCGCCAAATCCAGAACTCTGAAAATTGAATAATATACTAGGCACACAATTTATTCATATTTCTCATTATCAATCTCTTTCTCTTTGTCACATATTCAATCTAGGCACATTGCCTTATTTTCACATTTTTTTTCTCATTTTTCACATTTTTCACATCTTTCTCATTTTTCTCACTTTTCTCACTTTTCTCATTTTTCTCATTTTTATCAATATCAATTCATTTCATTATTACACATATCTCATTTTTGCATTCACAACACATTACCCAATTACTTTGGGTATTTTCACATAATATGCATATTTCACATGTTACACAAAGTAGCCATTATCAATGGCTTTTCACAATGCATTTAACACATATATGACATTACAAATGTCATAGCACATTATTCATACATAATCAATGAACCAAGTAACTTAACACGTTTTTCAACCAAAATGTTTTAAGTCCAAATGTGATGCAAATATAGACATTATATTCAAAGTTTGTACATACCTCCACTAGCAACCCAAAGCAAGCTAAAAACAACCTTCAACCCAATCTTTCTAACTTGCCCTTCACCACTTGGATGAAGCAAATCAACCTCCCTCAATGCCTAAACCAAATGTGATAACAAATAATCATTTAATATCACATTTAATGGCATTTCCAACATTAAACCATAATTACACATCACTCCTACAAATTTCCAAAAATTTAGCCTTTCCTTACTTCAAATTGGAATTCCATTCTACTACAATTAAATTAGTGTTTTAAGTTTATTTATATTATTAAAAACATATTTTAATACATTAAAATCATTTACATTATAAAAATACACTATTATACATAAAATCTCAAAAATGGCATAACCTTCCTCCATTGAAGGCTTTCTATTCCAACACAATCCATTACTCATTATAAGCTTATATTCATCACTTTTAACACTAAACAACATGCTTAAACAAATAAAATCACACAATTCAACCACTTTGGAAAATCACTTTTCCAAAACCCTAAATCTCCACTTCCATTCTCAAACTCCAACCCAACACCACCAAATCCAATATTTGACTTTTAAATACTTGTTTATGAATTAAAACAACTCATTTGGAATCAATTTGCACAATTAAAGTTCATGTTTTCAAAACCCCAAAAATCCATAACCCTAAATTCTCTCTCTTCACCATTCTTTAACCAAACTCCATCATCTCTTCAATCTAACCTTAGAATCATTGTTAACTACCCAAAATAACATCATACACACCAATTCCAACAATTATAACATACTACATAAAAATTCAAATTCTCACATAATCCAAATTTCCAAGAAATTCAAAGAAAAGAGATGGAAACTTACTAATTTTGGTGGAAATCACCAAAAATCCACTTGAAACTTATTAATTCCTTCAATTTATGGAGTATGGAAGAAGCAAAATCCTTGGTCTTCAAACTCCCATGGAAGCCACGTTCTTGAAGAAGAAGAAGAAGAAGAAGAAGAAGAAGAAGACTTTTAATATTCTTTTCCTTTCATCTTTTTTTTAAACCACATATATATTAAAATAATTTAATATTTAATTATTTTTTAATAAATTAAAAAGTCCTAATTTTCCTCTTCCATTCAAAAATAATTTGCTTTTGAATTATTTTATTAATTTTGAATTTATAAGATTTAATTACCAAAATACCCTTTTCTTTTAAAAAGTGTTGACTTTTATATATTTTATATATATTTTGCATATATATCACATATATATTCCACTTTTTCATTTAAAATCCCTTCATTTTTCATTTAAAACCATTAATTTAATTTATCCTTTTAAATTATAATTTATTTTATCTAATTTTCCAAAAATTAGAAATTTTCAAAAAATTTTGGATGTTACAAAAATGATCTGGGTTCTGGACCTAGTTTAAGTTCTAAACTCAAAATTGATTTGGGTTATAGACCCAATGGTACCTGCAAAAATAGTTATAGTCAGTAAAGTATTTTGCAAAAAATTAGGCTATTTTTTATTGCAAAAATTAGGCAATTGTTTACTACAAAAATTAGGCCATTTTTTAATGTACCTATATATTCTTGCCCGCTACATGTAAAAAAAATATTTTATTGCTAAAAATAAATTTTTAGACACGCATAAAATATCTATTACTATTTAACATTTGCCTGTATCAAAAAAATCAATTATTGTGAAAGCGTCTACCTTTTTAAATTATTGGATAAAACATGGGTCGTAACTTTCAAACATAGTAATCTTGTCTTTAAAGCAAAGCAACATATTTGTACAAATGCATCTTACCTCTTGGAAATTGAGCGAAGTATCAGTGCCATGCTTCTTATTCTTATCCATCAGTTACCATCCAAAGAACATGCAATATTCTTTTTTTTTCTTTTGCTTTTATTATTAGTCCTTTTATATGAATCATTTTTCTATTTAAACATTCATAAACTTATAATTCATCATATTGTGCATCTTAAACTTTTAGTATTCTCTGAAGCTCTTTCTTCTTCATCCTAAACACACAGTATTCATCAATCAATTTGAGCTTACAAATGGAAGACATTCAACATGCTTTAAGGATTGGGCCTCGGTCTGAAGCCGATATGCTAGACCATATTTGGGAATATGAGAATGGGATAGTTGCTCGCATAGCTAGGATGAATCTCCATTATAGCACAAATGGAACAACTTGAGGTAGGCATTATTTTGCTATAATTTAAATACTTATTTGCAAAAAATTAAATTAATATGTTTTATTGACAAAGAAAATATGCATGAATTTAAATTTTGACAAGGAAAATAGGTAAATATACATGAATTTACATAATATATATAAATAAATGTATGTACATTTTTTTTACTTGAAAGTGAATCTATAAAATTTAGGTAATAAATGCATGAGAAATAGTTTAACAGGAGTGATGTAGAAAAATATATAAAAAAATAAAAAGGTAAATTAGATTAATATTTATGCATAAATTGAAAATTAATTTAAATAAGCCATTAAACATGAAAAGTAATTGAACTTACTTGCCTTGTCTAACTTATCTGTTTGATGGTAGCATGACCCTTATGTCGTTCATGGCGGAGGGTGTGTTTATCAAGCACATTAGTGGTACAAACGGGCTCCACCTTCTGTGAAAAGAATGATTGGGGAATGTGGCTTTGAAGATTTTATCTTACAATTGTCGACAAGAGGTTTCCAAATCGACAGGAGTGTGGTACAAGCATTGGTAGAATGATGGATGGACACCACTCATACTTTTCATCTGCCTGTCAGAGAAATGACCATTGGTCAGGTTGATTTTGCTGCTATAACAGGCCTAAGGTGCCTGGAGTTCCAGTCCCTTTGACTGATAGTAATTTAACATCGGCTAAAATCCAATAATTGATTGGCATGAAACCCGAGGTTAAGGGACAATGCAAGATCAAATATGAACCTATTTGGGAGTACTGATGAACTACACCAGGCCAGTAGAAGGTGGACGAGCTGAGAAATATACCCAAGGGTTCTTGTTATATTTATTGGCGTCAACCATTTTATGGAGCAATGAGGTTGCTATTCATCTATCGATGTTACGAGCCCTTGCCAACCTAGAGTGCATGCCATTTTATAACTAGGGAGAAGCCCATCTTGTATGTCTTTATCATGGTCTTGACAAACTATGCAGAAGGAAACTATCTTTTACTGGCTTCATGGTCATTGTTGAGGTATAAATCTCCACAACTGATGGTTCAAATAATGTGCAGTGTATATATGAGTATGACATTTCTTTGCTCTTGCGGGTTTGGGCATATGAGCATAACCTTTTGAGGGTACTCATACCTTATGGACCAAGAGTCAGATATTTGAGGCTGAATTTTTGGCTATCAGGATGCAGGGAAGTGCTGGGCAACCATCACGTCTATACTCAACGGTATCACCTGAGTCGTCTAACCTAGGACAAGGTAAGAAATGAAATTAGTATTTAAAATTTATAAAATGGATAAATTACCTCTTTGCCAATTGTGTAGGTAGACATTTCTTGGTGGCAAGATGATGAGAGGACTGGATGGATCCCTATCATGAGTGCTACATTCCCTTTTTAAAATTTTTGACAGGTCATTGCAGGACCAATTTCGAGTGGCTGGTATTTGGGTGAATGAGTATACATTTGGTTCCTTGGTCCAAATCAGCAGAGAGTGCATATGAATATCATATAATAAACATCACAAATATACCAAATAATTCTTAGGGGCATGCACAAAATGGGTACCCAATCGACACCTTGTTGCTTCGGCCAAATGTATCGTATACCCAATTTATCCAGGATCAACTTCTGAATTTTAAAGTTTCTGTTGTTGGAGTTGAGGTATTGAAGAACAAGATGAAGAAGAATATGATGAGGACAAAGAAGAAGAGAGAGAAGGAGATAGTGAAGATAATGGTGAAGATGATGATGAGGGTGAAGATGAGGATGAAGGCAAGGATAATGATGGAGAAATTAAATAAGTATTTGTATTTGTTCTTGGAGAAATTAAATAAGTATTATATAAATTGTATATACTCAATATATATATAGAGTATATATAACATATATATGGTATATTAATTGTATATGTTGGATTAATACATTACATATTTAATATTTAATACACATATAAGGTACATTTAATGTGTATATAAGATACATATTACTTGTGCATATGTGTAATATCCCAAATTTTTGAAAAGTTCTAATTTTTAAAAATTTAATAAAATAAATTATAATTTAAATGGATAAATTAAATTTATGGTTTTAAATGAAAAATAAAGGGGTTTTAAATGAAAAAGTGGAATATATATGTGATATATATGTAAAATAAAAATAACATATAAAAGCCAACACTTTTCAAAAGAAAAGTCAAAGTAAAAGGGTATTTTGATAATTAAATCTTAGAAATTCAAAATTTATAAAATAATTCAAAAATAAATTATTTTTGAATGGAAGAGGAAATTTATGACTCTTAATTTATTAAATAAATAATTATTAAATTATTTAAATATATATATATATATAGTTTAAAATAAAAGATGAAAAGAAAAAGAAAAAAAAGAAAGTCTTCATCTATTCTTCTTCTTCTCCATGGCCGAAACCTCCATGGTTGTCTAGCGCAAGATTTTGCTTCTTCCATACTCCAAGAATTGAAGGATTTCAAGTATTCAAAGTAGATTTTTGGTGATTTCCACCAAAATTAGTAAGTTTTCAACTCTTTTCTTTGAATTCTATAGAAAATTGGATTATGTTGAGTTTGGAATTTTGATGTAGCATGTTATAATTATTAGAATGGATGTGTATGATGTTAATTTGGGTAGTTAACAATGATTTTAAGGTTGGATTAAAGAAATGGTTGAATTTAAGTTGAGTTTGGTGAAGAGAGAGAATATAGTGTTATGGAACATTTGAATTTTTAAAATCATGAGTTTTAATTGTACAAATTGGTTCCAAATGTGTTGTTTTGATGCATAAACAAGGATTTTAAAATCAAATGTTGGATTTAGTTAAGTTTGGATAGAGTTTGAAGATGGTAGTATTGATTTAGGGTTTTGGAAAAAGTGAATTTTCAAAGAATGATTAATTGTTTGATTTTAATGCTTAAATCATGTTATTTAATGATATAAGTGGTGAAAATAAGATTGAAATGATAATTGGATTGAGTTGGAATGGAGATCCTTCAATGGTGAAGGTTATACCATTTTAGGGTTTTGAGCATAAGCATGTGGTTAATTAATGTAATTGGTTTAAACATGCTAAAACATATTTCTAATGATATTAATAAACTTAAAACACTAATTTAAATGGCTTGGTATTGTTTTTTAAAGTTAAAGTGAGGTGAAGCTTAATTTTGGGATTTGGTTTAGAGTGATGTTTAATTATGGTTTGATGTTGAGATTACCTTAGAATGTGATATTAAATGATTATGTATGATCACATTTTGTATAGACATTGAGGGAGGTTGATTTGCTTCATCCAAGTGGCAAAGAGCAAGTTGGAAGGATAGGATTGGAGGTTGTGTTAAGCTTGCTTTGGGTTGCTAATGGAGGTATGTACAAACTTTGAATATATTGTTTATATTTGCATGACATTTGGGCTTAACACATTTTGGTTGGAAAATGTGTTAAGTTACTTTGTTATTAGGTCATGAATTGAAAATAGATTGATGAATTTAAAATAGACTAAAGGTGTTAGTGTATATGCCCTAGGCCATCGATTTGGACCTTAATGTTATTCATTTTGTTATTAATAAAGAAGTTTTTATTATCATTGTTATGTTTGCATGTTATATATAATAATGATTATATCCCTGGTTTATTATTGTTATGGAGATAATAATAAATATAACTAGTGTAATATTGATTTGATAATCATAAGATGATTATAGGTATGAAGATACAAATCAATATTATGGATACATGTTAGAGAACAGTGTATTGGATAGACCCACATAGATATCACTTCATGGTTTAATGTCATAAGTGTATCTCATAATAGTTTTCATTTAATCCTTTGACTTGAGATTGTCATAGTTTCCAACATAAGGAATATTATGTTTTGACATGATCAAACGTTATCTGTAACTAGATAATTATAAAGGTTATGCTTGAACATGATATAAATTATGTAGAGGAAAATGAACAATCAAGATGGAATTTGTCCCTCTCTATGAGAGAGATATCTTCTGGGCCCCTCGATAAGTGTAACTGAGAAATGCATGGCCATGCTCAAATAAGTTGATATAAGATCAATCTTATTTGTTTATCAGTTAACTTGGAGATCGAGTAATCATAAGTTTGGACAATATAAGTATGACATTTACTATGACTTATGTTCAAACTAGATATCGTGTGACAAAGGGATTAATGCATGTACTATTTCAGGTTTTTCATTTATAATGATTCTCATGATTAATTGGGTAGTCGTAATGTCTTGCTAGAGGCCAATTATGATTTGTGCATTTCAATAGAGATTGAAATACACTACCAATTAATATGAGCCTATCGGGTCACACACATAGAACGTAGGCTGTACTTAAATAATAATAATTATATTTAATTATTATTGTTAGTATTATTATTATTATTAGATATTAATAATAATATTGTTATAATAATTATTATTAGATAATAATTATTAAAACGTGGGTCCATATGGGATATGGACAGTTAGGGTTTTGATAAAAAGAAGTCTTTTAAAACGGTTTTAAAAGGACTGGAGGTTTAATGATCTTATTATTCGTTTTGCAAAAGAAAACGTAAGAAGAAAAAAAAACCTAAAAAAACCCTAGTTTCGTTTTGAAAAGGTTCAGCCACTGCCGTTGGTGAGCTAGCACTCAGACCGGCATACGTTTGTGTGGATTTCGTTAGAGGGTGTTCGTCTTCAGAAGGCAGCATCTGTTAATCATTTTTGAAGCTACACAAAAAGGTTAGTTTCGAATCTCTTTTATCGAACTGAATGGATCACATGGATCCTGTGAGTAAATCGAAAGAATTTTTGTTTTTCCGCTGCGGCAAGGGTTGCAGATTCTTAACGATTTACTAACAGTGGTATTAGAGCCTCTTGTTGATTCCATTTAATTCGAAATATACCATGTTGATGTGTTGATATGATCTATTGTTTTTCGAATGGCATGATTAAATTCGTTTTATCATTTGATGATGATTCGAATCTGTTATATGAGATATAACATAAATTGTTGTTGATATATGATGTCAAAGATGACCAATTGTATAAGATACAATTCTGTGAAATCAAATTGGGGTTGGTATACGATCTGTTATGGTTTCGAATTAGGGTTAATATGATTAATTCAATTCGTTTATTCATATTGAATGTATACATAGATTTCGATTTTGATTAATATGATTATTGAGTAAATCGTTTCTAAGGTTTCTGGTAATAGTTCTCTGTTAATATGATTAATAGATTACTATTATATTCTGTTTAATATGATTAACAGAATAAGGGTTTTGACATAAAATAATTAATTGGATTAATGATTCTGTTTAGCTTCGAGGGGCGCTGCCCCTCGACCCCGCCCAGGGGCACTGCCCCTCGACCCCACCCGCTAACCGGCTAGCGGGACCGCCGTATGTTCGCGCCCTATAGTTCGTTACCGCGACATTAAGAATGTCAATATATTTGTTTCTATTTAACATGTTAGTGATGAATATGTTATGTTTGTTTGATGTCTTGGCATGGTGCATAGCATGGCCTTATGACCTATGTGATTGGTTTATTTATATCTTAATTTTTTATAAATACGGCCTGCGTGTCGTTTATTTTTGTAACTTTATAATTACTAGTTTAGTAGTTAGTTTTTATTATTAATGTAATAATGAAGACTCAAGCTTGGAGAAGAAGATGAAAATTCCATGGAGATGAAGTTGCCTTTCAAGATATGAAGAAATGTACTATTGCAAATGTTGTAATAGATAGGTTTTCTTTTCACCTAGGGTTGCCTATATGATCTTCATTTGGTCTCATGAAGATCATATCTAGTTTGGCCATGCTATGTCACGTTTATTTTTATCAAATATGTATGAGATGCCATGTTTGATAGTTTATGTATGCATAGAGGATATGATATATAAATGTCAATTTTAACATGTTTTCAAAAAAAAAATTAAATGGAATGAACCCTCACTATTAATCTAAGTTTTAATGCCATCCATGTCTTAAACACTTATCAAGGCTAAGATCACCTAAATGTAGATTTTGCCAAAGCAAAGTACTTTAGGTTATCCTAGCAAGATATGATGAGTAATGGTGCTGCTCATGCGTTTAAAATTGGTTAGACTTAATTAGGCTATCAAAATGGTTTTGGGCCTAAGGCATTAGATGGGGTATAACATGCTATGACATATGATGTCATGATCCCATATTATCTAAGAGTTACATCTTATGTAATTGGTAATGGGTTACCTACCATAATAACTTGATTTTAAGTGTCATGCCAAAGCTGACTTAATATTAAGTAAAATTGGATCTTAGCCCACTAAAATGTCATTGTGATGATTGAGGGTTATATTTTAGTGGGAGTTTAATTACTTATCACCTTTTATTAATTAAAATTTGCATATTTTGTAGATTGAAATGGCTACCAACAATAACTCCACTTTATCACTGCGATCCATCCTTGAGAAGGAAAAACTGAAAGAGAATGGGACTAATTTTGTTGATTGGTTTAGGAACCTGAGAATTGTTCTCAAACAAGAAAAGAAGTCCTATGTGCTTGATGAAGCTGTCCCTGAGCCACCTCCTGCTAATGCTTCTAATGCTGATAAGAACAAGCATAAGAAGCATATGGATGATTCCAATGACATTGGATGTCTTATGCTTGCTACTATGTGTCCAGAACTTCAGAAGGATCTGGAACACTTGGAGGCTTATGAGATGAGTGTCCATCTCAAACAAGCTTTCCAACAGCAAGCTAGGCAGGATAGATTCGACACTGCTGTTGCATTATTTGACTGCAAGATGTCAGAGGGTGAATCGGTTAGCGCTCATGTTTTGAAAATGAAGGGCTACATTGATCACCTTGCCCGACTTGGATATCCCTTGAGTTTAGAACTCTCCACGGATTTGATCCTTCATTCTTTGCCCAGCAGTTTTTCACATTTTGTTATGAACTATAATATGAACAACATGGAAAAGTCCATTCCTGAGCTACATGGTATGCTCAAAACTGCTGAAGGGAATATCAAAAGGCCCACTAAGGCTACCCATGTATTGAATGTCAATAAGGGTAAGCCTATGAAGAAAAAAGGCAAGGCAAAGGGTAAAGCAACAGTTGCTACAAAGCCTAAGGGACAGCCCAAGCCAAAAGAACGCAAGGCACCTGTTCCTAAGGAAGGAACTTGTCACCATTGCAAGGAGCCTGGGCATTGGAAAAGAAATTGCCCACTTTATTTGGCTGAATTGAAGAAATCGAAGGGTAGTGCGACTACGTCTTCAGGTATATATGTTATAGAAATTAACTTATCTGCTTCTACTTCATGGGTATTGGATACTGCATGTGGTTCTCACATTTGTACAAATGTGCAGGGACTCAAAAGGAGTAGATCACTGAAAAGGGGCGAAGTTGACCTACGAGTTGGGAATAAAGCAAGAGTTGCTGCACTAGCTGTAGGATCTTATGAACTTCATATGCCTAATGGCTTTTTGTTAAATTTGAACAATTGCTATTATGTTCCTACTCTGAGTAGGAATCTTATTTCAGTTTCAGTTTTGGATGATGAAGGTTTTTCATTTTTAATTAAAAATAAGACCTGTTCTATTTTTGATAAAGATGATTTGCTTTATGGTATTGCAAGATCTTTTAATGGCCTTTATGTCCTTGACTTAGATGATTCTAGGGAGAATCATATTTATAACATAAACTCTAAGAGAATTAAGCCAAATGACCTAAACCCTACATTTTTATGGCATTGTCGTCTTAGCCATATAAATGAGAGACGCATTTCTAAACTCCATCAAGATGGATTATTAGATTCATTTGATTTTGAATCATTTGATAAATGTGAATCTTGTTTACTTGGCAAAATGACAAAGAATCCTTTCACCGGACAAGGTGAAAGGGCTAATGACTTGCTAGGACTAGTACATACAGATGTATGTGGCCCGTTAAGCATTAGTGCCAGAGGAGGATATAATTACTTCATTACTTTTACTGATGATTTCAGTAGGTATGGCTATGTCTACCTAATGAAACATAAGCATGAGGCTTTTGAAATGTTCAAAACTTTTCAAAATGAAGTACAAAATCAACTTGGTAAAACTATTAAGGCACTTCGATCTGATCGAGGTGGTGAATTTTTGAGCCAAGAGTTTGACGAACATCTAAGAAATTATGGAATTGTTTCACAATTAACTCCTCCAGGAACTCCACAGTGGAATGGTGTTTCTGAAAGAAGAAATCGAACTTTATTAGATATGGTTCGATCTATGATGAGTCAAGCAGATCTTCCATTATCGCTTTGGGGTTATGCCTTGGAGACAGCTGCTTTTGTTTTAAACCGTGTACCATCTAAAGCGGTTAAAAAGACACCATATGAGATATGGACTGGCAAAACACCTAGTTTGTCTTTTCTTAAGATTTGGGGTTGTGAGGCTTATGTGAAAAGACCAGTTTCAGATAAGTTAGCTCCAAAATCTGCTAAATGTATCTTTGTGGGATATCCTAAGGAAACTAAAGGATATTATTTCTATATTCCATCTGAGAACAAAGTGTTTGTTGCTCGAAATGGAACCTTCTTGGAAAAGGAATTCATTTCTAAAAGAACTAGTGGGAGCACAGTTCAATTAGATGAATTTATAGAACCACAAGAGGATATTGAACAGCCTGTAGAAATAGTTTCAGAACCACAAGTCATTGTGGAAACTGAAAATGTTACACAAGTTCTGCGCAGATCTGATAGACCACGTCATCAGCCTGAGAGATATGGATTTCTCATGACTGAAAGTCGTGAAGTTTTGCTCATAGATCAAGATGAGCCAACTACCTATCTTGAAGCTGTGTCAGGTCCAGATTCAGAGAAATGGCTTGGAGCCATGAACTCTGAGATGCAGTCCATGTTTGACAACCAAGTTTGGGCCTTAATTGATCCTCCCGAAGGTATTAAGACTATTGGTTGCAAATGGGTTTTCAAGAAGAAAATTGACATTAATGGAAATGTGCAAACCTATAAAGCAAGGTTGGTTGCTAAAGGTTTCAAACAAACACATGGTATAGACTATGATGAAACTTTTTCTCCAGTTGCTATGATTAAATCTATTAGGATTCTCCTTGCCATTGCTGCATACTATGATTATGTGATATGGCAAATGGATGTCAAAACCGCTTTCCTTAATGGAAATTTACTCGAGGATGTGTACATGACACAACCTGAGGGTTTTGTAAATCCTAAGAATTCTGGGAAGGTTTGCAAGCTTCAAAGGTCCATTTATGGATTGAAGCAAGCATCTCGAAGCTGGAATCTTTGTTTTGATGAAACAGTTAAGAACTTTGGTTTCATTCAAAATGAAGATGAACCATGTGTTTACAAGATGGTTAGTGGGAGTGCTATCGTGTTCTTAGTCCTATATGTAGATGACATATTGATCATTGGAAATGATGTCCCCACTTTACAAAAGGTTAAAGATTGGTTAGGGAATTTTTTTTCAATGAAGGACTTGGGAGAGGCTGCATATATCCTTGGTATAAGGATCTATAGAGATAGATCTAGAAGGATAATTGGCTTAAGTCAAAGTACATACATTGACAAAGTGTTGAAGAGGTTCAGTATGCAAGATTCCAAGAAAGGATTCTTGCCTATGTCACATGGTATTCATCTTGGCAAGAATCAATGTCCTAAGACATCTGAGGAGCGAGATAGAATGAATAAGATCCCTTATGCTTCTGCTATTGGATCTATTATGTATGCCATGCTATGTACTAGACCTGATGTCTCATATTCTTTAAGCACAACAAGTAGATATCAAGCTGATCCTGGTGAGGGTCACTGGACAGCTGTTAAGAACATTCTTAAGTATCTAAGAAGAACTAAGAATGTTTTCTTAGTTTATGGAGGTTTGGAAGATGAACTAGTTGTAAATGGTTACACAGATGCTAGTTTCCAAACTGATATAGATGATTACAAATCGCAGTCAGGTTTTGTATTCACATTGAATGGTGGAGCCATTACTTGGAAAAGTTCCAAGCAAAGCACAGTAGCAGATTCTACAACAGAAGCTGAGTATATAGCAGCATCAGATGCTGCTAAGGAAGCAGTTTGGCTGAAGAAATTCATCACTGAGCTTGGAGTGGTGCCTAGCATTGCTAATCCTATGGCTATCTATTGTGACAACAATGGTGCCATAGCGCAAGCAAAAGAGCCAAGGTCCCATCAAAAATCTAAGCACATACTCAGGCGATTTCACCTCATTCGAGACATCATTGATAGAGGTGATATCAAGATATGCAAAGTTGACACAAATGACAACATAGCAGATCCATTGACAAAGCCTCTCTCGCGGGTCAAGCATGATCAGCACACTAGGTCTATGGGCATGAGATATTTGTTAGACTAGGCCTAGTGCAAGTGGGAGACTGTTAGTGTATATGCCCTAGGCCATCGATTTGGACCTTAATGTTATTCATTTTGTTATTAATAAAGAAGTTTTTATTATCATTGTTATGTTTGCATGTTATATATAATAATGATTATATCCCTGGTTTATTATTGTTATGGAGATAATAATAAATATAAATAGTGTAATATTGATTTGATAATCATAAGATGATTATAGGTATGAAGATACAAATCAATATTATGGATACATGTTAGAGAACAGTGTATTGGATAGACCCACATAGATATCACTTCATGGTTTAATGTCATAAGTGTATCTCATAATAGTTTTCATTTAATCCTTTGACTTGAGATTGTCATAGTTTTCCAACATAAGGAATATTATGTTTTGACATGATCAAACGTTATCTGTAACTAGATAATTATAAAGGTTATGCTTGAACATGATATAAATTATGTAGAGGAAAATGAACAATCAAGATGGAATTTGTCCCTCTCTATGAGAGAGATATCTTCTGGGCCCCTCAATAAGTGTAACTGAGAAATGCATGGCCATGCTCAAATAAGTTGATATAAGATCAATCTTATTTGTTTATCAGTTAACTTGGAGATCGAGTAATCATAAGTTTGGACAATATAAGTATGACATTTACTATGACTTATGTTCACACTAGATATCGTGTGACAAAGGGATTAATGCATGTACTATTTCAAGTTTTTCATTTATAATGATTCTCATGATTAATTGGGTAGTCGTAATGTCTTGCTAGAGGCCAATTATGATTTGTGCATTTCAATAGAGATTGAAATACACTACCAATTAATATGAGCCTATCGGGTCACACACATAGAACGTAGGCTGTACTTAAATAATAATAATTATATTTAATTATTATTGTTAGTATTATTATTATTATTAGATATTAATAATAATATTGTTATAATAATTATTATTAGATAATAATTATTAAAACGTGGGTCCATATGGGATATGAACAGTTAGGGTTTTGATAAAAAGAAGTCTTTTAAAACGGTTTTAAAAGGACTGGAGGTTTAATGATCTTATTATTCGTTTTGCAAAAGAAAACGTAAGAAGAAAAAAAAAACCTAAAAAAACCCTAGTTTCGTTTTGAAAAGGTTCAGCCACTGCCGTTGGTGAGCTAGCACTCAGACCGGCATACGTTTGTGTGGATTTCGTTAGAGGGTGTTCGTCTTCAGAAGGCAGCATCTGTTAATCATTTTTGAAGCTACACAAAAAGGTTAGTTTCGAATCTCTTTTATCGAACTGAATGGATCACATGGATCCTGTGAGTAAATCGAAAGAATTTTTGTTTTTCCGCTGCGGCAAGGGTTGCAGATTCTTAACGATTTACTAACAAAAGGTTGGTCAAAATAGAATACGGTTGTGATGGTCATATTGTGATAGTTAGATCAATTAATCCGAAATCTAATAAGTTTACAAGTATTTATTGAAATTCAGTGTGTGTAGTTATATTAAGAATATGCAAGCTATATGATAATGTGCTTAATACAGAATTCTAATATGTATATGCATATGAAAGGAGCTAAGTTATATTAGTTTTAAATAATTATAAGAGAAAAATGTTAGTTATAGTATAATGGGAATGAATCTTATTAAGGAAATAAGATTTTGTTGTTGTATAATAGTGATGTCAAATTAATATGTGGTAATTGTACAAAGAGTAGGATCAAAGTGAAGATGTGTAAAATTATTGTGTTAAGATAAAAGTTATCAACATTTGAATTTAAGGTGATGAGAGTATATTTTTAAGATAATGAAGTGATCAAATATCTTGAATGAAATAGGTGTGTGGGTATATATATTAAAGAGATGAACTAATTTTTGTCTAATGACAATTCGATTGATGATATGATAATTTGTTGTGGCTGTTTGAGTAAATAGACAGTATAATGATGTGTTAGGGAATGATAAAAAGGGAATTAAGAATGAACCTAAAGGGGATAATAGAAATTATGTAATTTGATAAAATAATGATTTGGATGATTTATTAATATACTGGATAATTTCGAGGCCTTTTTTTATTTAAGGGGGAGAAAATTGTAACATCCGTGATTTTAGAGAAATTAAATAAGTATTTGGAGATATAAATTGTATATACTCAATATATATATCTAGAGTATATATAACATATGCATATGGCATATTAATTATATATGTTGGATTAATACATTACATACTTAAAATTTAATACACATATAAGATACGTTTAATGTGTATATAAGATACACATTACTTGTGCATATGTGTAATATCCCAAATTTTTGAAAAGTTCTAATTTTTGAAAATTTGATAAAATAAATTATGATTTAAATGGATAAATTAAATTAATGGTTTTAAATGAAAAAAGAAGGGGTTTTAAATGAAAAAGTGAAATATATATGTGATATATATGTAAAATATAGATAACATATAAAAGTCAACACTTTTCAAAAGAAAAGTAAAAGTAAAAGGGTATTTTGATAATTTAATCTTAGAAATTCAAAATTTATAAAATAATTCAAAAATAAATTATTTTTGAATGGAAGAGAAAATTTATGACACTTAATTTATTAAATAAATAAATAAATAAATAATTATTAAATTATTTAAATATATATATAGTTTAAAATAAAAGATGAAAAGAAAAAGAAAAAAAGAAAGTCTTCATCTCTTCTTCTTCTTTTCCATGGCCGAAACCTCCATGGTTGTCTAGCGCAAGATTTTGCTTCTTCCATACTCCAAGAATTGAAGGATTTCAAGTATTCAAAGTGGATTTTTGGTGATTTCCACCAAAATTAGTAAGTTTTCAACTCTTTTCTTTGAATTCTATAGAAAATTGGATTATGTTGAGTTTGAAATTTTGATGTAGCATGTTATAATAATTGGAATGGATGTGTATGATGTTATTTTGGGCAGTTAACAATGATTTTAAGGTTGGATTAAAGAAATGGTTGGATTAAAGAAATGTTGAATTTAAGTTGAGTTTGGTGAAGAGAGAGAATATAGG
The DNA here is from genome assembly GCA_947685225.1 of Garcia nutans. Lineage (NCBI taxonomy): Eukaryota > Viridiplantae > Streptophyta > Magnoliopsida > Malpighiales > Euphorbiaceae > Garcia > Garcia nutans. The sequence goes on along the minus strand of CANTUV010000003.1, from coordinate 2,625,176 downwards.
GTTATGGAACATTTGAGTTTTTGAAATAATGAGTTTTAATTGTACAAATTGGTTCCAAATGTGTTGTTTTGATGCACAAACAAGGATTTTAAAATCAAATGTTGGATTTAGTTAAGTTTGGATAGAGTTTGAAGATGGTAGTATTGATTTAGGATTTTGGAAAAAGTGAATTTTCAAAGAATGATTACTTGTTTGATTTTAATGCTTAAATCATGTTATTTAATGATATAAGTGGTGAAAATAAGATTGAAATGATAATTGAATTGAGTTGGAATGGAGATCCTTCAATGGTGAAGGTTATGCCATTTTATGGTTTTGAGCATAAGCATGTGGTTAATTAATGTAATTGGTTTAAACATGCTAAAACATATTTCTAATGATATTAATAAACTTAAAACACTAATTTAAATGGCTTGGTATTGTTTTTTAAAGTTAAAGTGAGGTGAAGCTTAATTTTGGGATTTGGTTTAGAGTGATGTTTAATTATGGTTTGATGTTGAGAATACCTTAGAATGTGATATTAAATGATTATGTATGATCACATTTTGTATAGACATTGAGGGAGGTTGATTTGCTTCATCCAAGTGGTGAAGGGCAAGTTGGAAGGATAGTATTGGAGGTTGTGTTAAGCTTGCTTTGGGTTGCTAGTGGAGGTATGTACAAACTTTGAATATATTGTTTATATTTGCATGCATTTGGGCTTAACACATTTTAGTTGAAAAATGTGTTAAGTTACTTGGTTCATTGATTGAGTATGAATAATGTGCTATGACATTTGTAATGTCATATATGTGTTAAATGCATTGTGGAAAGCCATTGATAATGGCTAAATTGTGTAGAATGTGAAAATACCGAAAGTAATTGGGTAATGTGTTATGAATGCAAAAATGAAATATGTGGAATAATGAAATGAATTGATATTGATAAAAATGAGAAAAGTGAGAAAAGTGAGAAAAATGAGAAAGATGTGAAAAATGAGAAAAATGAGAAAAAAAATGTGAAAATAAGGTAATGTGCCTAGAGTTAATATGTGACAATGAGAAAGAGATTAATAATGAGAAAATTGAATAAATGAAAAAAAAAATGAGAAAAAGATGACATAATAAGTCAATATGCCTAGTTTGATCATGAGAAAATGAGAAAAGTTTTGATAAAGAATTTTGAAATAATTTGATAATGAGAAATATGAATAAATTGTGTGCCTAGTATGTTATTCAATTTTCAGAGTTCTGGGTTTGGCAGCATGCCTATGATTGCCTACGGGCTAAACGCTGGAATGGTGAAAAGACTGGGCCGTAAGCCAGGCTAGCTGATAAATATGATGTTTTTGGGGTGAAAAGACTGGGTCGTAAGCCTAAAAATTTGTAGCAGTCTAGCCGGGTTGAGGACCAAGATACTGGGGCCTAAGGGTCTAGCCGGATTGAGGTCTAAGAGACTGGGGCTGTTACATTATCCATGGAAATATTACCTACGGGGCTAGACACATGGTGCCATTATGGACCAAAGCAGTAACTCTGAAATTTGAATAGCATATTAGATCCTTTTTGGGCCCATGTTTGTCTTTGCTTTAATGTGAATTATGAATTGTGATACAATTGAGCAATATAATGCTATGAGTTGTGATTATGAAATATTTGAAAAAGATAAGAAAGTAGAATGATGTGACATTTATATGCATTGTTCATTGGCATTGCGTTGAGTTTTATTGTTATTATCAAAGTTTGTACTACTAGGCTTCGGCTTAGCGCTATTGTAATTCGTCATGCAGGTGTCATGGATGATTTGGTAGAGCCAGAGAGTTCTATTAGACCTGGTCGAGTCTAGGTTTTTATTTATTGAGCTTGAAGAGTTATTTTTGGGTACATCAAGATCAGAGCCAGTTGTCAGCATATAGATATTTGATATTACAATGTATTTTAATATTATATATGTTATGATGTGTTTTTGGAATCATATAATGTAAATTGTAAAGAATGTTTTGAATAATTTGTTCAGATGGGATTTCATATGTGATGTTAATTTATATATCTATATATAAGTATTTTGAGAAAATATGGAGAAATTGAGAAGTATTGGTAAAATGGTGAATTGATTTTTATTGGGAGTGTTTGCTTTATGCAGGTTGTATTTTGCTGAATTTTGTGAATGTCCAAATTATAAACAAAACTCTGGCAAATTTTTCCCAGAGATTTTCATATAAAATATTTATTTTGGATTCCTATAACAAGCAAAGAATATTTATATACTATTTATTTTATATATTAGTATTTAAAATCATAAAATAGAAATGTGAAAATTTTTATTAAATTGGTTTGTGACATTTTTATACCGTATATGCGTATTTTACATATGCTGAAAATATGTATTATAGATTTATAGGGTATAAGGGTGTTACAGTCAATGACGAATCCAAATTTGGATTCATCATGGATTAAAGTTTACAAACCCTAATATATTCGGTGTTCCAGCCAAACAAATAAAAATCTTTTCCTCACGCATCTTGGATTTCAAATCATTGCCCATTCCTCGTGTGCTTTGGCATATAAACCAATGATTATATAAATCAACTATAATCCTTCACTCAAGACATTCCAAGCAATAATTCTTTGACAGAAATAAACATTGCACAATTAATTCAAAACAACTTCAACTTGCCATCAAACTCATCGCAATTGATTCAAAATAATCTCAAAACCCTTAATTTTAGCCTCTGTCTGCCATTATCAACTTGATTTAATTACATTTATTATGTGTAATAATGACCGAGGCCAATTTGAAAAAAGTGAATAGTTTATTTAAAAGCATCAAGGCAATACGTTGGCAAAAACTATCATGGCCTCAACTCAACATCTTAAAGTGCTTCCAAAATGTCAAGTTAGATCAACCCTTCTTACATGCCATGGCTTCTTTTTGGGATGTGAAAACTAGGACTTTCAAGATAAACAATTTTGAAATATGTCCTATGATTGAAGAATTTGAAGCTATTCTTGGACATACAAGCAATCAACCAATGGCATTACCCATACAAACTTCAAGGACTCAATAAAAGAAGCAAATGTTGTTTCAACTTTTGAAACCTGAAGGTGAGAAAATCCTGCTCGATCCCTAAATTGATTTTTGCACCTCCCATTTGGCTCTGACTAAGGCATGGGGACGCATGCTTTTTTTATGTTTGCTTGGCCAATTCTTGCTTATTTCTACTAACGACAACATTGATCCGTGAGTTCCGGATATCGTGGGCCAAATGGATGAAGGCTTGTCACCGATATCAGTGATCTTGGTCGAGACCCTAGTTGGATTGGACCAATTCCAAATCAGAATCTTCGAAGAGATTGGCTGGGAGTTCACTGCTGCTACAGGTAATTACCTAAACTGCCCTTATGGGTTTTCAATTTAGGCTTTTATTTTTATTACTCTACTTTTTGCCTAGCCCGTCCTTTCGAGTTTTTGTAACTAGTGAGTTGTCCTAATTTTTACCTAAGCCGCCCTTGCGGGTTTTCAACCTAGCAGACCCTTTTTTGTTCTAACTTTTGCCTAGACCGCCCTTGTGGGTTTTCAAAACTAGCAAACTGCAAAGAAGATGTGATTCATTTAATGAGAAATAAAAAGGAATATCAAAAATTTAAGTGGCTAAAGCTGAAGCAGATACTTTCAAAGCAAAAGAAAGAAAAGCAACAACTGGAGTGGGAGAGTTACAGTCGAAAAGAGGAAGAAGTAAAGGGGTAAATCAAGTGGAAGCCAACAGTGAGATGGTCAATCAGATAGCTGAATTGATAAGACAAGTGCAGATGCTGAACATGAAGAACAATGCTTTTTCATCCACTCAAGAAATGTGTGTGTAGACCCTTAATTTTTGACCCAATCCGGTCCAATATGTTTTATTTAGTCTAAAATTATTTTTGGTTTCTTTTTTTTTTATTAATATTACTTACCTTAACTAATTAGGAATAAACAACCTCAAACCACTATAAATAAGGACCAAAGGCAATTAATTTAGGGGAGTCAAAAATCCAAGGGGAGTTTGAAATTTTGAAACCAAATCAAGGAAGGAAAAGAAGAAATTCAATTCAACTTTTCTCTGGAGCAGCAGTAGCACGATTTAAAGGATTCAAAGGCAAAAAAAGCTTGTCTTTGGAGCTAGTTCATCCAAGAAGAATTATTTTTGGAGAAATCATCAAAAGAAGGTATGTGTTAATTAATTTTCTTTAATTGTTTTTTTTTTACACAGTAGCAAATCTATGAAATCAAAATTAAAAACCTTTGAACTTTAATTTAGTTTTTCTAAAGCAAAAAAAAAAAAAAAAACCTTATTTCATTGGTTTATCTTCCAAAAGGCTTAAAATTGTTATTTTTTCTTCTTAAAAACCTTAAAACTCTAATTGAACATATTTTTCAACAAAACTAAGATGTAAATTCTGCTTCTTTTAAAATCTTAAAGTAGGTTCTATTTCATTCAAATATTCTTCTAAAACATCTTTTCTACTTATAAAAACTTTAATTTATTTGTTTAAATTCATAAAACTTCATGAATTATCAAATTGATTTCTAAAACCCTAAAAATTATTCACCACCCATGACCCTACTTCTAAATCCTAAAATCCAAAATTCAACTTTTAAACCCAAAATAATGAACACTTACCCTTTTAAAACCTTAAACCCTAATTTTTATGAACCCTAATCCTTTTAAAATATTAAAAAACATAAAAACATAAAAACCTAAATTTTACACAGTAGCTTAGGAACCCAGTAACCAAAAATCACAAATTAAAGTATTTTAAAGTGTTTAAAACCCTAGTTTCATGATATCATCATTCAAACTTTAATTTTGTTAATCAAAGAGTCTTACCAACCCTTTAAAACATAAAACCCTCATTAATTTTAATTCCATAAAAAGTCACAGTAGCCATAATTAGAATTTTATTTGCTTTATTCAATTCCATACTTGATTATGCTTTGATTTATTTCTTATGCTTTAATTTATTTAATTTCAATACTTGATTTATTTAATTTATCATGGATGGATGTTTATTTTATATTTTGATTAATAGCTTTGATGAATGATTATTTACTTTTATCAATTAATTTTAATTTTCAAAAGTTGTAAGAGGTATGTTTCCACTTGATGGGTACCTCATTAGTTAAACATCATGTAATTTAATTTGCTTTTCTATTTTAGAACCTATGTAAAGGGCATGTGTCTACCTTTTGGTGGGTGTCCTATTTAGGCATGTGATGTAAGGACATGTTTCCATCCTTGGATGGGTGTCCATTTATTTGCTTTGTTTGGACATTGCTTTGATTTTTAATATAATGATGTTTTCTTTTAATTATTGTGTGTAATATGGACAATATTGTTATATTTAAGAATTTTATAATATTAAGACCTATAAAGGAGGCCGGTTCCAATGAACCGGGCGTTGTGGAAGTGCTGGGCCATTTCTCACCTTCCCCACACGTACCCAACTTTTTGAACCCATTAGGGGGTTGGGGATTCCTTAGGAATCGAGTCATCCACCCCTTTCTTTTTCCCGGCCCGTCCGGGTGGTGACTCCATTTTCTTCGGACTTAGGTCCGTTTTCTCTAAGGCCCCGAGCCTAAACAGTGCCGAAGTTGCAAGAACCATTCCACCGGGAGTGGGGGCGAAAATCCCCGCTCACAGTGGCGACTCCACCGAGGATAAGAGAAGTTGATTCTGTTGGTCTTTATATTATTCTTTTCTTTCTTATAATGATATTATCCATTGCATCATATTAGATTGCATTGTGTGCGTGAGTTAGGACGCCCATGTTACCCATGTTATGTTATGTAAGGGATACCATAATTTCACTCAAGGTATGGAGATCGAGCATGGCATAACCACTCATAGCCTCATACCATTTGGTAAATACTTGCTATGGGAACCTAAGCCTTTTAACCCAAAGACTAAAGCTCATGTAATTGGCCTAGTTACTTTCCTTAGGTTTTACCCCAAATGCATGTTGTTTGACTATGGTTAGTTTATCTTAGTCTAAATCATGGCTTATTTGGTTTGTTCTTTTTCTAATATGACCTAAGTATATTGTAAGCTCAAAATAAAATTTTCTCTAAAATCCAAAAGACCAAAACTATTTTTAAAATTTTTCAAGATGGTCTTTGGACATAATACTTTTCTAATAAATAAATAAATTCTTTGGCCCATGGCCTAAATACTAAGCCCAAAATCCATTTTTCTAACCTTTTTTACAATGGGCTTAGAAACAAAACTATTTTCACCCAAGACCTTGCAAAAATATTTAGGTCAATTATGAAATACTAAAAATCAATTATGGGCCTAGTTTATACTAAAAATAAATTAACCATGGGCTTGTTTTTGGCATGAACCATTAGTTACTCTTTTCAAGTGAGAAATCTATTTATAATAAACCTCTTAATTTCATTTTAATCCAAAAAGCTACTTTAGTTGGTTGAATAGATTAAAACCTAATTAATGAAAATTATCATGGATTGATTTCCATTTTTGAAAATATAACTATTGGTTGAAACATCCGAGGGAATTATTCGAAAGTAAGATACCCCATGTTGGTATTTTGTTAACCATATACCTAGGAAAAAGGGACTCGCCATTCGTGTGTCGATGTTATAAGGTCGGAAGGAACGTCCTATTTATCCTTATTTGTTGATTGTTTGTGCATACATGCATACATGCATACATTTGCATCTCATATCATTGATCCTCTCTAGCTCACAGCCCTGGATTATGATAGTTCTAAAGCTTACAACAATCTGACCTACGCTGGAGACGAAGTATCTAGCAACGACTCAATCACTTGCTCACCTAAAACAATGGAGCCGGAACAAATTCAAAGGATGGTGGATGAAGCCCTTATTGCCAAAATGGAAGAAATCAAAGAGGCCCTAGCTGAGACCATGAAGAACCAATTGACTGCAATCTTAGAGAATCATGTCGAGGCATCTGCTAGCACTAAAAAACCAAAGGACAAGGGGAAGGCTAAAATTGATGAAGTAGCTTTTAATGATGAAAAGGTGATCATTGATGATGATGATGATTGGGCTCAATACTACCAAGAGGTTCAAGAAAAGAAGAAAGAACCGAAGGCTATTGAGAAGGCAACTATTGAAAAGACCGAGACATCCGATATTGAAAAGATGATTGCTGATTTAGAAAAGAAATTTGAGAAGAAGCTGAAAACTGAAGAGAAGTCTGAGATCGATAAACTATTTGAACAAGATGAAGAGGTCCCTTATAAATTCAAGATGCCTTCCTTTGCTAAGTACAATGGCACCGGAAATCCTCATCTCCATGTGAAGCAGTATATCACTGCCATGCAGTCTGCTCGAGCTACTAAGGCTCAAACCCTAAGGTACTTCATGCTCTCATTGGACCCTGTTGTCCAAAATTGGTTCAATACCTTAGATGATGGAACCCAAAAGAGTTGGGATCTACTTTACAAAGCCTTCATCCAACAATACAGATATAATGTTGAGTTAGAAGTTACTTTAATGGAAGTGGAGTCCACTAGACAAAGGCCAAATGAGAATTTTGTGGACTATGTGAAGAGATGGAGAAACAAGGCCGCTTTACTCAAGAAGAGGCCCGATGAATCCGATCAAATAAGGATGATTGTGAGAGGGGTGTTAGCTAATCTTCGTGAGAGGATGTCTCATACACTCATCCATGATTTCAAAGATCTTCTCCAAGCTGGTCTATAAATTAAAGAGTGGGAAAGGGAGAAGAATCGCTTTTCAATAAGAAGGAATGAGAAAGGGAACAACCAGCCTAACAATCAAAGCACACAAAAAGAAGTTGATGTTAATGTAACCGGTCAAGCAAATAGAAGGCAGTTTTCAGATCTGGGGAAGCCTTTGTCTTGGGTCTTCAATAAGCTACAAAAGAAAGGGTTGTTACAACCATTGGCTCCTCGACCTTTACCTAGTCCATTACCCCCAAAATTTGATACGAAGGCTTTTTGTCAATTTCATCAGACTCAGGACATGAGACTGATAGGTGTACCTGATTAAGGCATGAGATCCAAGATTTGATTGATAGTGGCAAGCTACCCGAGTCGGATAAGCCCAATACCAAGGACAACCCTTTGCCTAAATTTAGAAGAGTGCCACCACCAGCAACCTTTATGGTGGGAAAAGGATTGGAAGAAGATTTTGTTTTATCATCCTTTCAAGATGGAAATATTGAAGATGTGAAGGGAAGAGAAGCTTAAACTCAACAAACTTTCCTTACCTTGAATGTTGCTTTTCAATTCTACTTTCTTTAATGTTTTGGAACTATTGTATTTTTCAAATTTAAATTTGTTTGAATAAATTACTTTCAAAAAATTTTTGTTGGTCTTTGTTCATTTTGGTGCTCAACCAATGAGGAATCTATCTTGATAATTCATGAATTGATAGATTTATGCACCACGACTTGAATGACTTTACTAGGTGAGGGAATTGCTCTATAGCATTGAGTTGTGTATGCTTACTTAGAGAGGGCTCCTGCATAATTACCATTGTCAAGGTCCTAGTCAGTCTTAGAACATGCTTTGACAAGCTTTCAAGGCTAAATTGAACTCTGCTTATTTAAGGGAGAGATGATCTAGGCATTATTTGGTTAGCCAACAACTAGTATCCACCCAATTAAATATCAATCCCTAGTTGTCCCTTTGAGCCTTCATAAAATTTTAGCTTTCTTTTCATTAGCTTACAAACCCCAATAACCTACCTAAGCTATTGTGATACTTTTGACAAGTCTTATGATCACTAAGATGAATAGGCAAGAAGATCAAAGAAAGCAATGATTAGTCAAGATCATGAGGATAGTTGAAGTTTCAAGACCATAAAGATAGTTGAAGTTCTCAAGACCATGAAGATAGTTGAAGTTCTCAAGATCATAAGGATAGTTGATGTTCTCAAAACCATAAGGGTAGTTGAAGTTTTCCTAATATCTCTAATATATCAACATCAACATCAGAGTAACAAATGATTTATCCCTATTAAAGAAGATTTATGTTACTCCACTTATCCATTATTGGAAGCCCAAGTTAGTATAAACCAAGACAACTCTTTTTAGAGCTAAAAAAACAAAAAAAGAGAAAAAAAGAAGAAAACAAAAGAAAAACAAAAGAAAAAAAAAAGAAAAGGAAGAAAGATAAAATCTAAAAAGGTGGTTCAAAAAGCCAACTGAGTACTCTTTTACCTAAGACAACAAAAGGCTTCCATTTTATGGATTGACTTGAATTGATCCCAACGCAACCAAAGATTCAATAAAAATCAAAGAAAAAGGAGGAAGACCATCCAGTTCTTGAAAGTTCTGTACTTGATAGTCCTACAAGAAAGAAGGACAAAATGATAAAAGAAAGGGAAGAGTAAGGAAAGAGAAAGAAAAGGGAAGAGTAAGAAAAATAAAGAGGAAAAAAGGGAAAAGAAGAAAAGAAACAGGTTTGGGTTTTAAACTTTTTGCAAGGGCAAAAGCTGTCCTAATCAAGATCCAGATTAATGCCAAGAAGATAGAATGAATTTGGAGTCTAGAAAGATTGCTCCCAACTGTCTAAAGTTCCAACAAGAAATTTGTAGTGTGAGGGTTCATCCATTGTGTCACACCAGCTCCAATCTCAAAATGGCCTCCACTTTAACCCATGTCCCTTATAGACCCCGTTTCAAGCCTATCAAAGACCTGTTGATCTCTCTTGGTAGGTAGAGTCTATTAGTGGAGATAGTTTGGATAAGCATGCATATGAGATAGACAATATTTAAACTGAAATGAGACCTTTGGCCATGCAATGTGTATGTGCCTATCTGAAGTGCAACAGTTCTTGCTTAAATAGAAATGATTCCTGAGTTTAGTACAGTAACTAGGGTTGTCATGTTATAGATATATTAGTTTGGAAAAATCAAGTCCTGAGGTACATTGACATCGATTTGGCAAAGCCAACATTTGATTTCAAAATCAAAATTCAAAAAAAAAATAAGTGCTTTGTCATACAAAGCCTTCAAGTTAAGGGAAGTATGTTGAATTGATTATTGGCAAGGTCATGAAGAAACTACCAACTGACAAGCTGAAACATAGTTTGAAATGGATACATCCCTGACTCTGCTGCTTAGGGTCTCCACCACTCATGTTTTCAACATCTTGAAGATAAAAGCCAAATGCAAAGCTTTTGATCATTTCAATGCGAGACTTGAACGAGCGTCAAAAAGGAACCAATGAGAACACTTCTGCTAATCACCTCGGTCTGTGAGTCAATGGAATGACTATAAGTATTATTCATGCATATCATGCATACATGAGCATGTTACATCGCACTTTCTTGTCTTAATGAACATCAAATAGCCTGTGTATTAAAGAATCAAAAGAAGATATTGAATCAAGGGGGCATGGAAAGCCTATTCGCTTGTGGAAGCCCCAGTCACTTTGCAAAGAGAAGAAATATGTGCTTATGCAAAGAACTAGATAAGAAAAACATCAATCAAAGCTTACATGAAAGAAAAAAAATCCTTGGGGGGGCAAGGAGAGGATATAAGATCCAATCAAAATTGGAGAAAAAAGGAAAAGCAGTTGCAAGGGAAAAGTGGTTAAAGTGCAAAAAACTCCCTTGGAAGATCAAAACAAGGAAAACATGGATCAAGCAAGACATGGCCAAGCCAAATCAAGCTTGGCTGTGTCACCTCAAAGGAAATCTTGGCAGAACATGACACGGGCAGGAGACACGGCCAAGCCACTAGCCGTGTCCCATCCTAAGCCAAGAATAAAGAAGAACCAAAGAAAAAACACATAAGCTGACACACCCAGGGGACACGGCCAAGCCACTGGCCGTGTCACTCCCATCTTCAAAGAACAAAGAAGACCCGATCTCAAAGGATGAAGATCCATTTTCAATGGTGAAGACCCGATCTCAAAGAATGAAGATCCATTTTCAAGGGTGAAGACCCGATCTCAAAGGATGAAGATCCATTTTCAAGGTTGAAGACTCGATCTCAAAGGATGAAGATCCATTTTCAAGGGTGAAGATCCGATCTTAAAGGATGAAGATCCATTTTCAAGGGTAAAGACCCGATCTCAAAGGATGAAGATCCATTTTCAAGGGTGAAAACCAAATCTCAAAGGATGAAGATCCATTTTCAAAAGTAAAGACCCGATCTCATAGGATGAAAATCCATTTTCAAGGGTGAAGACCCGATCTCAAAAGATGAAGATCCATTTTCAAGTGTGAAGACCCGATCTCAAAGGATGTAGATCCATTTTCAAGGGTGAAGACCCAATCTCAAAGGATGAAGATCCATTTTCAAGGGTGAAGACCCGATCTTAAAGGATGAAGATCCATTTTCACGGGTGAAGACCCGATCTCAAAGGATGAGATCTATTTTTAAGGGTGAAGACCCAATCTCAAAGGATGAAGATCCATTTTTAAGGGTGAAGACCCGATCTCAAAGGGTAAAGATCCATTTTGATGGTGAAGAATCACAATGCATAAAACAGCCGGAGCAGTCAGACTTCACAAATGATGAAAGGTCAATCAAACTCAATCTCGGGTCCAAGCACCCATTCTCGGGTCCAAGTACCCAAATCAAATCAATATCTGATCCAAGTACCCAATCCCGGGTCCAAGTACCTAAATTAAATCAATCTCGGGTCCAAGTACCCAAATCAAATCAATCTCGGGTCCAAGTACCCAATACCTGGTCCAAAACCCAAATTTTCTTTAGGTCTAGAACCTAGAATTATCCTTGAGTCCAAAGCTCGAACTGGGTCCAGAACCCAAATTTTCCTTAAGTCCAGAACCTAGAATCTCCCTTGAGTCCAGAACTCGAATCGGGTCTAGAACCCAAATTTTCCTTAGGTCCAAAACCTAGAATTATCCTTGAGTCAAGAACTCGAACTGGGTCCAGAACCCAAATTTTCTTTAGGTCGAGAACCTAGAATTATCCTTGAGTCAAGAACTCGAACCGGGTCCAAAACCCAAATTTTCCTTAGGTCGAGAACCTAGAATTATCCTTGAGTCCAGAACTCGAACCGGGTCTAGAACCCAAATTTTCCTTAGGTCCAGAACCTAGAATTATCCTTGAGTTCAGAACTTGAACCGGGTCCAGAACCCAAATTTTCCTTAGGTCCAGAACCTAGAATTATCCTTGAGTTCAGAACTTGAACCGGGTCCAGAACCCAAATTTTCCTTAGGTCCAAAACCTAGAATTATCCTTGAGTCCAGAACTCGAACCGGGTCTAGAACCCAAATTTTCCTTAGGTCCAGAACCTAGAATTATCCTTGAGTCCAGAACTCGAACCGGGTCCAGAACCCAAAACCTCAACTGTTTCATCAAAAATTAAGTCTTATTGCTTTTCACTCTCTTTCACTAAGGTTTCAGATCATTCAAGCAGGGGGTAAACTGTAGACCCTTGATTTTTGACCCAATCCGGTCCAATATGTTTTATTTAGTCTAAAATGATTTTTGTTGTCTAATAGGTCCAAAATAATTTTTGTTAAATAATTTTTGCTTTAGTATCTAATTTTTATTAATAAAAAATAAAAATCAAAAAATAAAAATCAAAAAATAAAAATCGGAGTCGAAAAAATCGGCAGCAAAAAATAGTCGTGTTGGCCCGTGGGCAAAGGCCCGTGGAAATTTCGCCCGCAGAAAATTCCTGCGGGCAAAATCACTGCGCTATTTCACACGTAGAAATTTTCTACCTGCAAAATAGCTTACGGGCCAGCTCTGTACGAGCTGCCGCAGCCAGCTGAGGCAGATTTTTTTGCCAGTGCAGTTTTTCCGCAGCAGTTTTTTTTCGGCAGCTCAAATTTTTTGAAACTTAATCCAATTAGGTTATGGTTTCTTTTTTTTTAATTAATATTACTTACCTTAACTAATTAGGAATAAACAACCTCAAACCACTATAAATAAGGACTAAAGGCAATTAATTTAGGGGAGGCAAAAATCCAAGAGGAGTTTGGAAAATTTGAAACCAAATCAAGGAAGGAAAAGAAGAAATTCAATTCAACTTTTTTTCTGGAACAATAGTAGCACAATTTAGAGGATTCAAAGGCAAAAAAAGCTTGTCTTTGGAGCTAGTTCATCCAAGAAGAATTGTTTTTGGAGAAATAATCAAAAGAAGGTATGTGTTAATTAATTTTCTTTAATTATTTTTTTTACACAGTAGCAAATCTATGAAATCAAAACTAAAAACCTTTGAACTTTAATTTAGTTTTTCTAAAGCAACAAAAAAAACCTTATTTCATTGGTTTATCTTCCAAAAGGCTTAAAATTGTTATTTTTTCTTCTTAAAAACCTTAAAACTCTAATTGAACATATTTTTCAACAAAACTAAGATGTAAATTCTGCTTCTTTTAAAATCTTAAAGTAGGTTCTATTTCATTCAAAAATTCTTCTAAAACATCTTTTCTACTTATAAAAACTTTAATTTATTTGTTTAAATTCATAAAATTTCATGAAATTATCAAATTGATTTCTAAAACCCTAAAAATTATTCACCACCCGTGACCCTACTTCTAAATCCTAAAATCCAAAATTCAACTTTTAAACCCAAAATAATGAACACTAACCCTTTTAAAATCTTAAACCCTAATTTTTATGAACCCTAATCCTTTTAAAACATTAAAAAACATAAAAACCTAAAAACCTAAATTTTACACAGTAGCTTAGGAACCCAATAAACAAAAATCGCAAATTAAAGTATTTTAAAGTGTTTAAAACCCTAGTTTCATGATATCATCATTCAAACCTTAATTTTGTTAATCAAAGAGTCTTACCAACCCTTTAAAACATAAAACCCTAATTTATTTTAATTTCATAAAAAGTCACAGTAGCCATAATTGGACTTTTATTTGCTTTATTCAATTCCATACTTGATTATGCTTTGATTTATTTCTTGTGCTTTAATTTATTTAATTTCAATACTTGATTTATTTAATTTATCATGGATTGATGTTTATTTTATATTTTGATTAATTGCTTTGATGAATGATTTGTTTATGATGAATGATTATTTACTTTTATCAATTAATTTAGATTTCCAAAAGTTGTAAGAGGTATGTTTCCACTTGATGGGTACCTCATTAGTTAAAAATCATGTAATTTAATTTGCTTTTCTATTTTAGAACCTATGTAAAGGGCATGTGTCTACCTTTTGGTGGGTGTCCTATTTAGGCATGTGATGTAAGGACATGTTTCCATCCTTGGATGGGTGTCCATTTATTTGCTTTGTTTGGACATTGCTTTGATTTTAATATAATGATGCTTTCTTTTAATTATTGTGTGTAATATGGATAATATTGTGATATTTAAAAATTTTATAATATTAAGACCTGTAAAGGAGGCCGGTTCCAATGAACCGAGCATTGTGGGGGGTGCTGGGCCATTTCTCAGCTTCCCCACACGTACCCAACTTTTCGAACCCATTAGGGGGTTGGGGATTCCTTAGGAATTGAGTCATTCACCCCTTTCTTTTTCCAGGCCCGTCCGGGTGGTGCCTCCATTTTCTCCGGACTTAGGTCCGTGTTCTCTAAGGCCCCGAGTCTAAACAGTGCTGAAGTCGCAAGAACCATTCCACCGGGAGTGGGGGCAAAAATCCCCTCTCACAGTGTGGAATTTGTGGAACTTTTGGGCGTGGAGCAAATATATGCCCCTCTGCATACGAGTCTTATGGAAATGAGGCTGAGCAAGTATCCAAGGGTCCAGAATGATCCTTACTCAAACACTTATAATCCTGGTTGGCAGAATCATCCAAACTTTTCATGGGCAGCAAACAATTCCCAACAACCTTTCCTTTTGCTCCAAAGACAAAATCAACCGCCAGGGCAATCTTCAAATCAAGGCCAGCCTAAGATAGGCAGTTTGGAGGATAGTTTACATGCTTTTATCCAAGTCAGTACCAAGAATCAAGAGATGAATAACAAAAGATTGGATTCATTGGAAGCGTCTTTCAAGAAAGTGGAGACCCAAGTGGGACAACTTGCACAACAGATGCAGATTCAACAAAAAGGAAAATTTCTTAGTTAACCTGAGCAAGCACAAGCAGTGACTGTTCTTAGAAGTGCAAGGTAATAAATAATGGTGTTGAAAATAATTCTGTGAATGCAGGAGATCAAGAAAACAAAAAGAAAGGAGAACCAGAGGACAAGGGTGATGGAGAAAAATTAATGGAGCAATCTCCTTCAACAGATTTACACAAGGCAAGTAATCCTTATTGGCCACCTATACCATTCCCCAGCAGATTGAAGAATGATAAACAAGATAAGCAATTTTCAAATATCTTCAACATGCTGTCTAAGGTAAGTATTAACTTACCTTTACTTGAAGCAATAAAGAATATACCGGCTTATGCCAAATTCTTCAAGGAATTGAACACCAAGAAAAAGAGGTATGAGCCAAATGAAAAGGTGATAGTATCAAAGGTAGCCAGTGTTGTTTTGCAACATAAACTACCTCCGAAGCTAAAGGATCCTGGCAGCTTCATAATTAAAATTACTATGGGTAATGGAAAGGGGACTGATGGCATGTGTGATTTAGGAGCCATTGTTAAGTTGATGCCTTACTCTGTGTATCTTGAGTTAGAACTTGGGGAACTTAAACCTACTAAAATGGTCTTGCAATTAGCTGAGAGATCTCTTAGATTCCCGAAAGGAGTTATAGAAGATGTGTTAGTTAAGGTTGGTGGGTTGATAGTGCCCGTGGACTTTATAGTCCTTGACATGGAAGAAGATAACCCTACACCATTCGCACACACTATTTTACTGGGTAGGCCTTTTATGGTTACAACCAACACCTTGATTGATGTTAAAAATGGTAAATTATCAATGATTGTCTTGGGACAAAAAGTTGAATTTTCTATTTTTTTTAACACTTCTCCTATTCCTACAACTGCATTATATGAGAATTGCTCTTTAATTGATTGTATTGACGTAGTTGTTTCAGATGTTTTCTTGCAAATAGTTTCTTCGGATAAATTGGAGCTGGCACTGACCTTAGATCGTGACTTAAATATTTTTGACTTAGAAGTAGTCAGTTGCATTGATATATTAGAAAGGGCTGAAATAGAGGAATTTAAAGAGGAACCACCATTTGAGCTCCCCTCGATCTAAAAAGAAGAGAATAATCCTTCACTTAAGTTAGAGCTAAAAGAGTTGCCTAAAAACCTAAAATATGTGTTTTTAGGAGATCACGACACCTTACCTATGATAATTTCTAGCAAACTCAGTGAAAGGGAAGAAATGAGGTTGGTGAGTAAATTAAAAAGATTGAAAAGAGCTATAGGATGGGGGTTGAGTGATATCAAAGGTATTAGCCCTTTAATGTGCATGTATAGAATTATCTTAGAAGAAGGAGCCAAACCTATGAGAGAGACCCAAAGCCGCCTTAACCCAAACATGAGTGAAGTGGTTAAGAAGGAAGTGCTAAAATTGCTTGATGAAGGAGTGATATAGCCGATAGCCAATAGTGAGTGGGTTAGCCCAGTACATGTAGTGCCTAAGAAATCAGGAATCACTGTGGTAAAAAATGAAAAGAATGAATTGATTCCTACTAGGATTACCACTGGGTGGAGAATGTGTATAGACTATAAGAAGTTAAATAATGCCACAAATAAAGATCATTTCCCTCTTCCTTTTATTAATCAAATGCTGGATAAACTTTCTGGACACTCTCACTATTACTTTTTGGATGGACTTTCAGGTTATTATCAGGTGGCGATAGCACCAGAGGATCAATCCAAGGCCACTTTTACTTGCCCTTTTGGGACTTTGGCATTTCGGCGTATGCCCTTTGTCTTGTGCAATGCACTTGCAACTTTTCAAAGATGCATGATGTATATTTTTACGGACATGATAGATGACTTTATTGAGGTATTTATGGATGATTTTTCTATTTTTGGTGACTCTTTTGATAATTGCCTCAGAAAACTTATTCTTGTGCTTGAAAGATGCATTGAATGTAATCTCACTTTGAGTTGGGAAAAAAGTCATTTCATGGTCACTCATGGCATTGTGTTAGGCCATATTATGTCAAGTAAAGGGATTGAGGTGGATAAAGCTAAGGTAGAGTGTATTGCTAAGTTACCCCCACCTATCTTTGTTAAGGGTATAAGAAGCTTTCTAGGGCATGCAGGTTTTTACCGGAGGTTTATTAAAGATTTTTCTAAAATAAGCCAACCATTGTGTCATTTGCTTGGAAAAGATGTTTCATTTGTATTTACTACATAATGCATGCAAGCTATTAATTCCCTTAAGGAAAAATTGACCAACCCACCAGTAATTGTAGCTCCTGTTTGGTCCTTACCTTTTGAAATTATGTGTGATGCATCCAACCATGCAGTAGGAGTTGTCCTTGGGCAAAGGGTTGAGAAATTTTTGAGAGTGATTTATTATGCTAGCTTAACCCTAAATAGCACACAAGTTAATTACACAACAACTAAAAAAGAAATGCTACATGTTGTTTTTGCCTTAGATAAGTTTATAGCTTATTTGATTGGATCTAAAATTATTGTGCATTCAGATCACGCAGCTTTAAAATATCTTTTGACAAAACACATGCTAAACCTCGCTTAATTAGATGGGTGCTATTATTGCAAGAATTTGATTTTCAAATCAAGGATACTAAGGGAAGTGAAAATGTTGTAGCTGATCATTTATCTAGGTTACCTTCCTTTGATGAAAAACTTGCATCTGATAGCGTTCATAGAAATTTAGAAGCATTTCCTGATGAACAGTTGTTTGCGGTAATGAATTCACCATGGTTTGTAGATATTGCTAACTATCTTGCTTGTGGTATTTTGCATTCTAACATGTCATTTCAGGAAAAGAAAAGGTTTTTGCACAAGAGTAAATTCTATTTCTGGGATGAACCTTACATATTTCGGATATGCAAAGATGAGATAGTTCGCAGGTGTGTATCTGAGGAAGAACAACTGAGTGTTCTTCAATTTTGTCATGACCTTCATTGCGGTGGTCATTTTGGAGGGAGAAAGACTGCCGAAAAAGTGCTTCAAAGTGGATTTTATTGGCCTACCCTATTCAAAGATGCTCAAGAATATTGTAAGCATTGTGACCACTGTCAAAGAGTAGGTAATATTGGTAGGAGGAATGAAATGCCCCTTCAATCTTATATTGTAGTTGAACTGTTTGATGTTTGGGGAATAGACTTCATGGGTCCTTTTCCCAAATCCTTTGGTTATGAATACATATTGGTTGCTATTGATTATGTTTCAAAATGGGTGGAGGCAATCCCTACCCGAACTAATGATGCTAATGTGGTTGTTAAATTTTTGAAGGAATACATTCTTAGCAGATTTGGCATGCCAAGAGTGATAGTCAGTGATGGGGGAAGTCATTTCTGCAACAAACTTTTCATGAAGTTAATGCACAAGTCGGGATTGAAACACAAAGTGGTGACCCCATACCATCCATAGACTTCAGGACAAGTTGAGACATCCAACAAGCAAATCAAAGGAATTTTGGAAAAAACAGTCAACTCATCAAGGAAGGATTGGGCAAGTAGATTGAATGACGCATTGTGGGCATATCGAACTGCTTTCAAGACTCCCTTAGGTATGAGTCCATACCGATTGGTTTTCGGTAAGGCTTGTCATTTACCAGTGGAGTTAGAGCACAAGGCGTATTGGGCAATTAAGACTATGAATTTAGATTTGGACAAGGCAAAGAGAACGTTTTTTGCAAATTTCGGTGTTAGATGAACTAAGGAACAAGGCATATGAGAGTTCGAGGATTTATGAGGACCGTACTAAAGCACTTCATGACCAAATTTTAGTATGAAAGACATTAAGCCTAGGTATGAAGGTCTTACTTTTCAATTCTCATCTCTGACTGTTTCCGGGAAAACTCAAGTCTCGATAGAGCGGTCCTTTCGAGATAATTCAGGTATATCCTTCCGGTGCTATAGAATTACTTAACTGTCGAACGAATAAAACTTTTAAAGTAAATGGATAGAGAGTTAAACCATATAATGTGGGGTTCTAAGAAGTAAGAACTGTCGATAGTACTTTGATTTACGATCCTTAATTCTTGTAGAAACGTCCAGCTAAGATGATGTTAAAGAAGCGCTTGATGGGAGGCAACCCATTGTTATCATTTTAAGTTTAGTATCTTCAGTTTATTTATTTATTTTCCCTTCTATTTTTCTTTAAGGCTTGATAGTTTGGAGATTGGGAGTGTTTTTATTCCTGCAGAGAACAGGCCAGGAGCATTGAGTTTTAAGTGTGGGGTAGTACAAGGAGGGACATTCAGTTCCAACTTTCCTTGATCGCAAAAGAGGTTCTTTCTATCTTTTATGCTGAAGTCGTTGCTCCACTATGCGTGACACAAAGGAGGTTCTTTCTATCTTTCCTTTTGTTTACATTGAGGATAATGTAACTCATAAGTGTGGGGTAATTTTTAAGCTTTTCTTTATTTTTTTTATTTCTTTGTGAGTTATATTGTGCGTTTTTCTTGGCATAATTGTTGGAAACTTATTTTCTTGGCATAATTGTTGGAAACTTATTTTCATGACATAATTGTTGGAAACTTATTGACATTTCTATAATTCTAGCATTACATTGGAGCCTTGAGTATCAGCATAGAGATTAGCATTTGAATTCATTCAAGATCAATTTTCAAGTTCTGCAATTCATGACATATAAATCTTTGAGAACCCACCCTTTGTGAGTTTTGAGCCTCATAGATTGAATATTATTGTCAATCGATTTTCTTTTCTTAAGTGTGCACCTTCATGATTTTGTATCTCTAGGGCTTGCTTTTGCATACTAGTTGAACTCACATTATGATTTCATCTCATGATTTAAAAAGATGAAGGAAAATTAGGATTACCCCTTTAGCTTAAAAAGGCCTCCCTTAATTATGAATTCCTTAGTGAGCCAAGTTGAGACTTTAACCTTTTCTTGATTGATCAACACAATTGACAACTCAACATTTTTCTATTATTATCATACCTTCATTAAGGAATGGAGTTTCTTATGATATGAAAATAGGAGTGGTTTAATCGATAAGTATAGGGTAAACATAAAATAAATAAAAAAGAGCAAAGTTTTAGTAAGATTTGGGGCTGAAATGCATACTTTGCGGATTTTATTTGACTAAGAGTCGATTATTCTTTTCTTCTACATTTGAGCTAGATGTTCAATGCATTTTTATATTTTGTATATATATAAACATATATAAAAGAAAATAAATAAAAATAAAAAGATAAGATATATATATATATATACAAAAGTAATATATTTTCTAGCATTAGTCATCAAAGACGAATTTCGACTCATTTACTTTTCTTTAAGTATGCAAATATTTGAGACTATCAAGGGTTGGTGAATATGTAATTTGAGGGAGTTATGAGTTTCTACGCAAGATTATTGTCTAATTCAGATGCTCCATTTCTTGATGTTCCAACTTAAATGTCTTTTCTCACACCTTCACCTTAGCCCCATTACATCCAAATGAAAAGACCTTTGAATTATTTCTTGAGAAAAATCAGCGAGAGAGATTGGATAATTAAGCAAGTTTATGGAATTATGCATTCATGATTGGTTTGAGTGAATTAACCTTTGAAATCGAGAGAAACACTTAGATGAGAGATGAGATTTGTTATGTCTGAATTAATGAATGAGTTAAGAAAATCTTGATTGAAGTAAATTGCATTTATTTATTGCTGAGTATTAAAGGATTTCAACTTATATACTTGAATTATAGTTAAGGTTAATTGAGTTTTTAATTTATGGTATGTAAATTTGCTTGAGGATAAGCAAAGTTTTAAGTGTGGGTAGTTATTTTATTAGTTTTTGTCCTCAAATTGCTATTTATTTATTATGATAATTATTGTTTTCTTTGTGCATTTTGGTAGTTTTAATCTGTTTATTTAGTGATTTCATGCAATTTGGTAGTTTTTAATTTATCCCAGTGTTTAGATTATTTTTGTACTAGTTTTTAGTATGATGTTTATGTGTTTTTAGTTAATGTTTCATTTGATTCTTGTTTAAAGTTTGTTTTAAGTGTTTGTTTTAGGTTAAAGTGCAAAAAACTCCCTTGGAAGATCAAAACAAAGAAAGAAGAGCATGAATCAAGCAAGAAATGGCCAAGCCAAATCAAGCTTGGCCGTGTCACCTCAAGGAGATTTTGGCAGAACTTGACATGGCCAGGAGACACGGCCAAGCCACTGGCCGTGTCTCACCTAAAGGGCAAAACCAAGGAAACTAAGAAAGAAAGGAAAATTTGGCAGAAGCTGACACTGGCAGGAGACACGGCCAAGCCACTGGCCGTGTCACATGACACGGCCATAAGCTTAGTCGTGTTCCATCCTGAGCCAAAGAACAAGAAAGAACCAAAGAAAAGAAACAGAAGCTGACACACCTAGGAGACACGGCTAAGCCACTGGCCGTGTCACATGACACGGCCAGGAGCTTGGCTGTGTCCCATCTCATGCCAAGGAACAAAAGAGAAGCAGAAGATGACACACTTAAGTGACATGGCCAAGCCACTGGCCGTGTCACACCCAATGCTCAAATTTACAGCGTGCACAAAATTTTTAGGTAAGGGAATTATATAAATAGATAAGATTAGGTCAAAGGAGGGACTTACACTATATTTTTGTCCAAAACCTTACACTGTTTTCATTAAATCCCAAAACCCTAATTGTTTTTCCAAAACCTTAATTTATTTCTCCAAATCACTATTTTTTCTAAAATAATAAATTAAAACCCTAAATCTCTTTTAAGGTTTGTTATCAAAAAACCTTATTATCAAATTATTTTACCCAAAACACCAAAACTGTAACCTAGTATACTTAAAACCTAATTTGTCCCAAACCCTAGTCAAAGAGCCTTAAAATCCTTAAACTGTGATTCCCAAAACTAAAACCCCAAAACCTAAAACCCTAATTCCAATAAGTTTATTTTTCAAATTTAAGTCCAAACCCTAATTCCAAACTGCAAACCCTAGTTTCTTAAACCATGACCCATAAAACCCTAACTTGTGTATTTAATCCTTAATTGTTATTGGAATTCTTCTTTATGTATTTAGTTTACATCTTCATATCTTAATCTTTATTTGGCTTATAATGAATGGTTTCCTTTCATAATGAATGGTTGAATATTTTTTATTGATTTACCTTATCTTTTTTTATTATGTAAGAGGTATATTTCAAGGTTGTGGGTACCTCATTAATTAGTCCTTATGTAATTTAAATTATTTTTGTATTTTGGGATCAATGTAAAGGACATGTTTCCACCTTTCGGTGGGTGTCCTATTTAGTCTTAGACATGGATAATGTAAGGACATATTTCCATCCTCGGATGGGTGTCCATTTATTTATTTTGTATGAACATTGCTATGATTTTTAATAAAGTATTTATTTATTCTTATGATCGCATTTAATATGGATAATGTCATTATTGTAGCCCCTTAATTTTTTATCCAGTCCAGATATTTTTAAATAGTCCAAAATAATTTTTGCAGTATTTTAATATTTATTATTTATTTTAATAATTATTACTTATAATATTTCTTTTTAATAATGAAAATAAAAAAATATATATCAATGAAGACAAAATTGGTGACGGCAGAATTGAAGACGAATTAGCTTGGGCCAATTCGCTGCAGGAACACTTGCGATGAATTGGCCACAGGCCAATTCGCCGCAGGTTTTGCTTGCAGCAAAATCGCGCGCATTCCGCACCCAGCTCACAGCTCGCCTGGGCCCGCACGGAGTTTTTTTCGAAATCCTATTTTACTTTGTTTTTTTCACTTTATTTCCAAAATAGTTTTTAATTTTCTTAACATACTAGGTATTTGATTTTAGTTGCCTATAAATACCACATTAAAACACACAGAAAGGGGAGCTAGATTTTTTGAGGACTTTTGGGATCGAAACTATTGAAATTCTTTTTGGCAATTTATTCATAACCTCGGACTTGAAGGATCAAGAAGCAGCAAACAACATACAATCCATCAAAAACTGTCTTTGATATTGTTCAAGCAAAATTCAAATTGTGGTGGAACCAACAACAGAGGTGTAGACCCTTAATTTTTGACCCAGTTAAATCCGATAGTCAAAAATAATTTTTATAGTATTTTAATTATTTTAATAATATTTTAATTACTTATAATATTTAATCGTTATTTTTAATAAAAATAAAATATTTAAAAATTTTAAAAAATATAAAAAAATGAAAAAATAAATAAAAAATAGGACAAATCGATGAGCGAACGGTAGCCCATTTCGCCGCAGAAATTGTCTGTGGCGAATTGGCAGTGCCCTATTCACCACAGATAACAATCTGTGACAAACTAGCTTGCCCAGTTTTGCGACAAACTAGCTTGCCCAGCTAGCCCACCGCTCCCGTTTTTGCCAGTGCAGCCCGCCGGCCCGACAGCCTTAGCGCTGCCGATTTTTTGACCAAACCTTATTTTACCCGATTTTTTAGTTTTCCTAAATAGATAGTATTCCTAATTAAAATAGGATTAGGAATTTATTTTTCCTATAAATACCACATTAAAACTTGAAAAAAGGGGGAGGAGAAAAAAGGCACAAAAAGAAAACCCTATAAAAAGAACGGAGAGAAGGGAACGGAGAAATCCTAAGGATTGGACTTAATCTTTTTGAGGCAAACTAAGAGGAAGAGATCAAGAGGCGACTGGATTTTTAAAAAAGAGCAACAAGAGACAGAGAAAAAAACACCAAGAAGTGACAATCTAACTTACAAAATCAAGACAATAAAAGCAGTGTTGTCTTGATCTAGCTCAACCCAAAAAATAAACTTTGATTCAGGCAGCAACACATATCCAAACAAGCTTGATTCAAAAACTTTAAATTCGGTGGAGCCTTCAAACGCAGGTAAGCTCTATAAATTCAGTTTATTGAATAAATAACTATCTTCTCCTTTCAAATTTTCATCACACTGTTTGTATAATCAAATTCTTTTTTTTTTTAATTCAAACAGTAGCTAAGGTTCTACTTAAAGCAAATATGATCATTAAAATATTAGTCTAATTCTAAAAACCCTAAATATCCAAAACCCTAATTCCCAAACCTCAATTCCAAAAACCATAAACTTGAGTTTGCAAATAGTTTAATTATTAAAATTGATCCAATAAACCGAATTTCTAAACTCTAACTCTAGTAAACTCTAAGAACCAAACCCTAATTGCCTTATATTTCCTAAAACCCCAAAATAGCTTTTCAATTATAAAAACCCTAAATTATTTTCTTAAATTCTAAAATTCAAAGTTGCTTTATTGAATCCTAATTTGTTTTCCAAATATCCAGTAACCGTGAGTCCTAAACCCTAATGTCTTAAGGATCCAAAACCCTAATTTCATGATGTTAGCCCTAAACCCAAATTTGATTAACCAAAAACCTTACTACTTTCTTAAAATTATAAAACCCTAATCAATTTCATTTTTCCATAAACCCTCATAGTAGCCTAAATAATAAATATAGAAATTTCAAAATCCCAAAACCCTAAATGTAATTTGTATCTTTATTTGCTTTATTTAATTTTAGATTTGATTATGCAATTTATTATATGTTTTGATGGTTGATTTATTTAATTTCAATGCTTGATTTATTTAATTTATCATGGATGGATATTTTCTTTATTATTATGGTTATTATTTATTTGTTTTGGTATTAAAATTATAAGAGCTATGTTTCCATTATTAAGTACCTCATTAATTAATTTTCATGTAATTTAAATTGCTTTATATTTTGGACCAATGTAAAGGACATGTTTCCACCTTTCGGTGGGTGTCCTATTTAGTTTAGACATGTACGTTGTAAGGACATGTTTCCATCCTCAAATGGGTATCCATTTTTTTGCTTTGTTTGGGCATTGCTTTGATTTTAATATAATGATGCTTTATTTTAATTGTTGCATGTAATATGGATAACATTATTATATTTAAGAATTTTATAATATTAAGACCTGCAAAGGAGGTCGATTCCAATGAACCGGGTATTGTGGGGGTGGTGGGCCATTGCTCACCTTCCCTATACCTACCCAACTTTTTGAACCCATTAGGTAGGAATTGAGTCATCCACCCCTTTCTTTTTCCCAGCCCGTCCGGGGTGGCGACTCCATTTTCTCCAGGCTTAGGCCCGTGTTCTCTAAGGCCCCGAGCCTAAATAGTACCGAAGTCGCAAGAACCATTCCACTGGGAGTGGGGGTAAAAATTCCACTCACAGGAGGTTTGAGCTTAACCAATAAATTCTTGTATTCACAGCAGTCATAACATGCTTCTTTTTTAATTTTTTGTTAAAGTATTTTGATATTAATTTTCCAGTAGCATGAAATTGTTGAATCGAATTATATGTTTTATGATCCAAAACCCTAATATCTTAATACTCGTTAAATTAATTTTTAAAGTCTAAAACCCTAATTGCACTTTTCTAAAACCACAAAACAATAATTTGTTTTCTCAAAACCATAATCAATTCTATTTTTCTATGATTCACAGTAGCTTATTCTTTCCAAATACCTAACTTAAAATCCTATTTTCATGATCTTTAATTTTATTTATTTAAACCCTAAACTTTAATATTAGTTTCATACAACTTCCGAAACCCTAAATCCAAAACCTCCATTCTGTATATTCAAACCCTAATTTATTTCAAACCTAATCTTTAATTCAAACATCCAGTAGCCATATTATTTCCTTTAAATTAAATATTTCTTAGTTGACTAATCTAGTACTTAAAATACAAAACCCTAATTGTTAAACATAAAACCCAAGAAACCCTAATTGATGCATAAATCCTAAATTTATATACTTACTGTTTTATTTAAATTAGATGAATGTTTATTATATATTTTGATTGATGTTTCATGTCTTTGATGAATGATTTATTTATGATAAATGATTTGTTACTTTTATTGATTTGCTTTGGTTTCAAAACATTGTAAGAGGTATTTTTCCATTTTTTGGGTACCTCATATTGTGAGCATTATGTAATTTAATTTATTGTAAAATTTTTGGATAGATGTAAGGACATGTTTCCATCCTCGGATGGGTGTCCATTTATTTGTTTTGTTTGGACATTGTTGTGATTTTAATAAAGTATTTATTTATTCTTATGATCGCATGTAGTATGGATAATATCATTATATTTAAGAATTTTATAATATTAAGACCTACAAAGGAAGCCGGTTCCAATGAACCGGGCGTTGTGGGGGTGCTGGGCCGTTTCTCACCTTCCCCACACGTACCCAACTTTTCGAACTCATTAGGGGGATGGAGATTCCTTAGGAATTGAGTCATCCACCCCATTCTTTTCTCTTGACTTGTCCGGGTGGTGACCCCATTTTCTCCGGGCTTAGGCCCGTGTTCTCTAAGG
Organism: Garcia nutans; assembly: GCA_947685225.1. Classification (NCBI taxonomy): domain Eukaryota; kingdom Viridiplantae; phylum Streptophyta; class Magnoliopsida; order Malpighiales; family Euphorbiaceae; genus Garcia; species Garcia nutans. The sequence goes on along the minus strand of CANTUV010000003.1, from coordinate 2,598,839 downwards.
TCCTGAGCCTAAATAGTGTCGAAGTCACAAGAACCATTTCACGGGGAGTGGGGCAAAAATTTCCTCTCACAGTGGCGACTCCACTAGGGATAAGAGAAGTTGATTCCATTAGTCTTTATATTATTCTATTCTGTCTTATCATGATATTATCCATTGCATCATATTTGATTGCATCGTGTGAGTGAGTTAGGATGTTACCCGTGTTTTGTTACATAAGTGATACCATACTTTCACTGAAGGTATGGAGATCGAGCATGGCATAACCACTCATAGCCTTGTACTTTTCAGTATATACTTACTATGGGAACCTAAGCCTTTTAACCCAAAGACTAAAGCTCATGTAATTGGCCTAGTTACTTTCCTTAGGTTTTTACCCAAAATGCTTGTTGTTTGACTATGGTTAATTTATCTTGGTTTAAATCTTGGCTTATTTGCTTTGTTCTTTTTCTAATATGACCGAATTACATTGTGAGCTCAAATAATTTTTTCCTCTAAATTCAAAAGACCAAAGCTATTTTCAAAACTTTTCAAGATGGTTTTTGGACATAAACTTTTCTAAAAATAAATAAAAAAATTCTTTGCTCATGACTCAAATACAAAGTCAAAAATCCATTTTTTCTAAAAATCTATTTTACAATGGGTTTTTCAAACAAAACTATTCTTGCATTTCATAACCTTTTGAAAGAGCTTACAAATTATTTAGGTCAATTATAGAATACCAAAAATCAATTGCGAGCCTAGTTTATGCTAAGAATTATTAACCATGGGCTTGTTTTTGGCATGAATCATTAGTTACTTTTTCAAGTGAGAAATCTATTTATAATAAACCTCTTAATTTAATTTTAATCCAATATATCGTAAAAGCTACTATAGTTGGTTGAATGGATTAAAACCTAATTAATGAGAATTATCATGAAATGATTTCCATTTTTAAAATATAACTATTGGTTAAAATGTCTGAGGGAATTATTTAAAAACAAGATACCCTATGTTGGTATTTTGTTTACCATAAACCTAGGAAAAGAGACTCGCTATCCGTGTGTGGAAGTTATAAGGTTGGAAGGAACGTCCTATTTATCCTTATTTGTTTGTTACTTGTACATGCATACATACATTTGTATCACATATCATTAATCCTTTCTAGCTCATAGTCCTGGATTACGACAGTTCAAAAGCTTACAACAACCCCACTTATGCCGGTGATGAAGAATCCAGCGGCGACTCAATCACTTTTTCACAAAAGCAATGGAGCCCGAACAAATTCAAAGAATGGTGGATGATGCCCTCAATGCTAAAATGGAAGAACTAAAGGAGACCCTAGCTAAGACCATGAAGAACCAATTTGCTACAATTTTAGGGAACAATGCCGAAGCATTTGCTAGCACCAAAAAGCCAAAGGACAAAAGGAAGGCTAAAGTTGGTGAAGTGGCTTTTGATGATGACAAGGTGGTCATTGATGATGAGGACGACTGGGCTCAATACTTCTAAGATCCTCAAGACAAGAAGAAGGAGCCAGAGATTGTTGAAAGATCAATTGTGGAGAAAACTGAAACTTTAGATGTTAAGAAGATGATTGCTAACCTGGAAAAGAAGTTTCAAAAGAAGCTGAAAACCAAAGAAATGTCCAAAGTTGACAAATTGTTTGAGCTAGATGAAGAAGTTCCATACAAGTACAAGATGCCATCCTTTACAAAGTTTTATGGAATCGAAAATCCTCACCTCCATGTGAAGCAATATATCAATGTTATGCAGTCTACTGAGCTACTAAGGCTCAAACTCTAAGGTACTTCATGCTCTCATTGGATCCTATTATCCAAAATTGGTTCAATACCTTAAATGATGGCACACAAAAGTGCTGGAATTTGCTATACAAGTCCTTCATCCAACAATATGGATACAATGCTGAATTGAAAGTTACTTTGATGGAGGTGGAGTCCATTAGACAAAGGCCAAATGAAAACTTCGTGGACTATATGAAGAGGTAGAGAAATAAGGCTGCATTGCTCAAGAGAAGGCTTGATGAATTTGATCAAATTAGAATGATTGTGAGAAGATTGTTACCTAGCCTTCACGAAAGGATGTCTCATACACTCATCCATGATTTCAAGGACCTTTTGCAAGATGGTCTATATATTGAAGAGTGGAAAAGAGAGAAGAACCGCTTTTCAATAAGAAGGAATGAGAAAGGAAACTACTAGTCTGGTAACCAAAGCATGCAAAAGGCAGTTGATGTTAATGCTACTGGCCAAGGAGGAAGAAGGAAGTTTTTAGAATTGGGGAAGCCACTATCTCAGGTTCTAAATAAGCTACAAAAGAAGGGATTGTTACAAGCCTTAAATCTTCATCCTTTGTCTAACCCTATCCCACCTAATTTTGACACTAAGGTATTTTGTCAATTTCATCAAATGCAAGGGCATGGCATGGATAGATGTGGTAGGTTGAGGCATGAGATTCAAAATTTGATTGATAGTGGAAAGTTGCCTGAGCCCAACAAACCAAGCACCAAAGACAATCCACTGCCAAGGTTTAATAGATTACCACCATCGACGACCTTCATGATTGGAGGAGGTTTGCATGAAAGTTTTATCATATATTCTTTCCAAGATGTGTAGGAAGAAGCAAGCAATGAAGAAGTGGTGTTTAGAAAAATTGAACAAATTGTGATTGGAAAAGAAGTAGCAATCTGTGTTGTGAATGAGTTTTGGGATTCAGGCGATAGTGATGATGATCTTGAACCCAAGGAGGAATGGACTTGGTCCGAGCCTGAAGAAAATGAAGTGATGAACACTAGATCCGGTAAGCCTTATGCAAGGCAACCACACAAGGAAGTAGAAACTAATAAAGGAAAGGAAGCTGAAGTTAGGAATAAAGAAGAGGAGGATGACATTGTGCTTAAGTAGTTAAAAAGAATCCAAACAAGTGTCGATATTTGGGAATTATTGGCCACTTCTAAGAAACACCATGAAACTATGGCCAAGGCCTTGGCTAGCATGCCAATTTCTGACTCTATACCACCGAATGAGCCGATTAACTCTATAAGAGTGGAAGAAGTGATGAAGTGTGAAGAGTTTCAAAAGAAGAATGAAGTTGACATGGGAATGGTATCTTTCTCAGATGTGGATTTATCAGAAGAGGGGAGAGATCACATTCGCCCTCTCTTTATCAAAGTAGAAGTCAAAGGAAAAAGGACCCCATGTGTAATGGTTGATGATGGGTCCGCCATAAATGTTTGCCCACTTAAATTTTGCCAAAGCTAGCTATATCAACAAGGGAGTAAAGCCCAACCGAGGTAACCATTAGGGCTTATGAAATTACCAAGAGGCATGCTGAAGGGACATTCAAAGCTGTTGTGAATGTTGGTCCAATTGAATCTATTATTGAATTTGTGATTTTGGACATACCTGTTACTTTTGCTCTATTTTTGGGATGACTATGGTTTCATCCTCTTGGTGGAGTTCCTTCCACCCTTTATTAAAAGATCAAGTTCCCTAATGGAGATGAGAAGGTGGTCATCAAGGCTGAAGATAATGAGGATGTTAATGCTCGAATGGTATAGAGGCCTCTCAATAGTTTCAAAGTAGTTACAATTTATGATGACGAAGTAGTGGACTCTAAGGTCTTAAACATGATGAAGAACATGAGCTACCTTCCTAGTGTTGTTCTTGGAAAGAGCAAGGCCGATATGACAAAGCTTTTAGATTTTAAGACTCAAACATCCAAGAAAAGGTTTTGGTATGAACTTCCCACCAGTTGAAGAGATCTTTGTCAAAGCTCCAAACATGGGACCACTCCAAGGAAAGCCAGAGCCAATCATGCTCATGGGAAAGTTAATCCTAAGTTTTGTGATTTTTGCTGATGTTGCCGAGTTAGTGGAGCAAGTGAAGACAGAGCTCACCCTGCCAGCCCACAAGGAGCCCAATTCGAAAGAAGAAAAGAAAGTTGTCCTGAAAGTCAAAAAGACTCCAGAGGAGATTGTTGCCCTGGTTGAAATGAAGTTTGAAGATGTTTTGCTTTATGATTTTGGGAACAATGATTTTGATTTTGATTTTAATTTGCCTACTTTGTATGAGGATGATGATATTTTCTTTTCCAAAATGAATGCAATCAAGTCTGATTTTGCTTACTTGTGTGATGTTTCTTCTGATGGTTGCATCATTCAAATAGTGGTTACATGAGTATCTTTAATATTAACTCTGTCGATACACAATCATTAAATTTGGGAACAACCAAAAATCCTAAAAATATTAGCATAACATATGACCTTACTCCTGACGAAAGAGAGAGATTTGAAAAAATATTTAAAAAATATGAAGAAGTATTTGCTTGGTCTTATGAGGATTGTTAGTGTATGTGCCTTAGGCCATTTATTTGGATCTTTATGTTATACATTCATTATTAATAAATGAGGTTTTATTATCATTATTATTTGTTTGCATGTTACACAATTTTGATATTTGTCCCTGGTTTATTATTGTTATAGAGATAAAAAAAAATAATTCTTAACCAGTATGAGCATTGATTTGATAATCATCAGATGGTTATGTGTATAGTGATACAAATCAATTTCATAGATACTTGTTAGAGAACAATGTATTGGATAGACCCATCATGAGATTACTACATGGGTTAGTGTCATAAGTAAATCTCATGATAGGTATGTATTAATTCTTTGACTTAAGATTGTCATAGTTTCCAATATAAGGACTATTATATTTTGACATGATCAAACATTATCCGTAACTGAATAGTAATAAAGGTTATGATCATATATGATAGAAATTATGTAGAGGATAATGAACAATCAAGATAGAATTTGTCCCTCTCTTTGAGAGAGATATCTTTTGGGCCCCTCGATAAGTGAGACTGTGAAATGCATGGCCGTGCTCAAATGAATTGATAGTGTGATCAATTTCATTTGTTTTTATCAATCTACTTGGAGATCGAGTAATCATAAGTTTAGACAATATAAGTATGACGTTGACCATTACTTATGTTCAAGCTAGATATCGTGTGACAAAGGGATTAATGCATGTACTATTATTAGGCAAATTGGACATTCCTTATATTAATTGGGTAGTTGTAACGCCTTGCTAGAGGCCAATTACGACTTGTTGGTTTAATAGAGATTAAATTGACTGCCAATTAATATGGGCCTATCGGGTCACACACAAGAATGCGCTATGGGCTGGATATAGATATTAATATTTATTATTATTATTATTTTCATTATATATATATTATTAGATATTATATTCAGAATCCTTATTAGATTTGGATTCTGAATTTGACTTATCTTATCCAATTTTGAATTGGATTCTGGAGTGATTATATTCACTCCAGACGTTAAGTCTCCTCAGAGGTAACATTAGAAAATGAAAGAGAATGAAAACAAAGGAACCCTAATACGTTTTAGAAGAAACATTTTTCCAGCCTTCGCCGTTGCAGAGAGCTAGCACTCCAGACGGTAGCATTCTTGTGGATACGCGATAGAGGGTGTTTATCTCTTCCAAACTGTGATTTCGAATCATCAACAGGTTAGTTCTTTGAACACTTTCGTCGAATTAAATGAACAGCATGGATCCTGGTGGGAAATCAGAGATCAAAAATTTTTTCGCTGCATGTTTTTGGTTTGCAATGATCTCCTTGATTTTATAACAGTGGTATCAGAGTCACTTGTTGTTTTCGTTTAAGTCAAAAATGCCATGTTGATATGATTACATGAGATATATTAATTTCGTATGGCATGTTAACTATAAAACCCTAATTCATTTTTCATATGATGAGAAAGGATTGGTTTTTTTGGTTTTGTTTCTGTAAAACCCTAATTCATTTTTCATATGATGAGAAAGGATTGGTGTTTTTAATTTTGTTTTCATGAGATGATCACGTATATATGATTGGTTGATTAAAACGATTTTCATAAGATGAAAACGATTAAGTTTATATGTGATATAAACATTTGGTAATGATTCTGTAATGGGTTGTACATATTCAAAATAAAATAGTAAGAATGTCAATATATTTGTTTCTATTTAACATGTTAGTGATGAATATGTTATGTTTGTTTGATGTCTTGGCATGGTGCATAGCATGGCCTTATGACCTATGTGATTGGTTTATTCATATCTTAATTTTGGGTAAATACGGCCTGCATGTCGTTTATTTTGTTGTAATTTATTTTACTAGTAGTTAGATTTTCTTTTATTGTAATAAATGAAGATTCAAGCTACAATGTTTGTGATGGAGATTCATACCAAGGAGAAGATGGTTCCATGGTGATGGAAGCACAAGCTCAAGTTTTCAAGATATGTAATATTGCAAGTGTTGTAATAGATAGGTTTTTCACCTATGGTTGCCTTTATGATCTTCATTTGGTCTCTTGAAGATCATATTTAGTTTGGCCATGCTATGTCATGTTTACATATTTTGTCATTTGGTATATGATGCTTATGTGATAAATTATATATATGCATATAGGATGATAAAATATAATGATATGTAATGCAAGACATGATAATAATTTAGTTGAACCCTCATTAATAATTTAAGTCTAAATGCCATCCACGTTTTGAACACCTATCAAAACTAAGATTGTATTAAAGTAGGTATTGCCAAAGCAATATGCTTTAAACATTCCTAGCTAAGTAGGATGAGTAATAGTGCTACTCATATGTTTTAAAATTGGTTAGACTTAATTAGGCTATCAAAATGGTTTTAGGCCTAAGGCATTAGATGGAATTCAACATGCTATGACATATGATGTCAATATTCCATAATTACTAAGAGTTACATGAGATGTAATTGTTAAAGATGTTACCTACCTAAATAACTTGATTTTAAGCATCACGCCAAAGCTGAGTTTAGAATTAAGTGAAATATAGATCTTAGCCTACTAAAATATTTCTTCAGAGGGTTATATTTTTAGTAGGAGTTTAAATAATTTTAACCTCATTATTAATTAAAATTTGACTTTGCATATTTATTTTGTAGATGGCTGCTAATAACAATTCAACCTTATCACTGCGATCTATCCTTGAGAAGGAAAAATTGAAAGAATATGGGACTAATTTTGTTGACTGGTTTAGGAACCTGAGAATTGTTCTCAAACAAGAGAAAAAGTCCTACGTGCTTGATAAAGCTGTCACTGACCCACCTCCTGCTGATGCTTCTAATGCTGCTAAGAGTAAGCATAAGAAGCATGTGGATGATTCCAATGACATAGGATGTCTTATGTTGGCTACTATGTGTCCAGGACTTTAGAAGGATCTGGAACACTTAGAGGCTTATGAGATGAGTGTGCATCTCAAACAAGCTTTCCAACAACAGGCTAGGCAAGATAGGTTTGACACCGCTGTTGCATTATTTGATTGCAAAATGTCTGAAGGTGAATCTGTTAGTGCTCATGTTTTGAAGATGAAAGGCTATCTAGATCACCTTGCTAGACTTGGATACCCCCTGAGTTTAGAACTCTCCACAGATTTGATCCTACATTCATTGCCTAGAAGTTTCTCACAGTTTGTCATGAACTATAACATGAATGACATGGAGAAATCCATTCCTGAGCTACATGGTATGCTCAAAACTGCTGAGGGGAATATCAAAAAGCCTACCCAAATATTGAATGTCAATATTAAACAAATGAAAAAGAAAGCCAAAGATACTAAAGGCAAGGGTAAGGCAAAAGGTGCTAAAGGGTCCAAGGGAAAAGCTAAACTAAAACCTAAACCTAAGGCTAAAGTTCCTAAGGAAGGGACTTGTTTCCATTGCAATAAGCCTGGGCATTGGAAGAGAAATTGTCAACTCTATTTGGATGAGTTAAAGAAGTTGAAGGGTAGTGCAACTACATCTTCAGGTATTTATGTTATAGAAATTAATTTATCTATTCCTTCTTCCTGGGTATTAGATACCGGATGTGGATCTCATATTTGTACAAATATGCGGGGACTCAAAAGGAGTAGGATGCTGAAGAAGGGCGAAGTGGACCTACGTGTTGGCAATAGAGCAAGAGTTACTGCTATAGCTGTAGGAACTTATGAACTTGTTATGCCCAATGGGTTTTTGTTAATTTTGAACAATTGCTTTTATGTTCCTACTATAAGTAGGAATCTTATTTCAGTATCTGTTTTGGATGATGAAGGTTATTCATTTTTTATTAAGAATAAGAAATGTTCTATTTTTGATAAAAATGATTTGCTTTATGGTATTGCAAATTCTTATAATGGCCTTTATATCCTTAATCTTGATGATTCTAATGGTAATGATATCTATAACATAACTTCTAAGAGAACTAAGCCAAATGAGTTGAACCCTACTTATTTATGGCATTGTCGCCTTAGCCATATAAATGAGAAACACATTTCTAAGCTCCATCAAGATGGATTATTAGATTCATTTGATTTTGAAACATGTGACTCTTGTTTGCTTGGTAAGATGACAAAGGATCCTTTTACTGGGCATAGTGAAAGGGCTAATGATTTATTGGGCTTGATACATACAGATGTATGTGGTCCTTTTAGCATTAGTGCCAAAGGAGGATTTCGATACTTCATTACTTTTACTGATGATTTCAGTAGGTATGGATATGTCTACCTAATGAAACATAAGCATGAGTCTTTTGAAATGTTTAGAACTTTTCAAAATGAAGTACAAAATCAACTTGGTAAAACAATTAAACTACTTCGATCAGATCGAGGTGGTGAATATTTGAGCCAAGAGTTTGATGATCATCTAAGGGATTGTGAAATTGTTTCACAACTGACTCCTCCAGGAACTCCACAGTGGAATGGAGTTTCTGAAAGGAGAAATCGAACTCTATTAGATATGGTTCGATCAATGATGAGTCAAGAGGATCTTCCTTTATCTTTTTGGGGTTATGCCTTGGAGACAGCTGCATTCATTCTGAACCGTGTACCATCTAAGGCGGTTGAAAAGACACCATATGAGATATGGACAGGTAAGACACCTAGTTTGTCTTTTCTTAAGATTTGGGGTTGTGAAGCTTATGTGAAAAGACCAATTTTAGATAAGTTAGCTCCAAAGTCTATCAAATGTAATTTTGTGGGGTATCCTAAGGAAACTAAAGGATACTATTTCTATACTCCTTCAGAGAACAAAGTGTTTGTTACTCGAAATGGGATCTTTTTGGAAAAGGAATTTCATTCTAAGAGAACTAGTGGGAGTATAGTAGAACTTGAGGAAACTCAAGTACCACAAGAAATCATTGAGCCATCTATAGAGCCTATTTGAGAACCACAAATAGTTGTGGAGTCTGAAGATGTAACACAAATCCCTCACAGGTCTGATAGGACACGTCGTCAGCCAGAGAGATATGGATTTCTTGTGATTGATGATAGTGAAGTAATGCTCATAGATCAAGATGAGCCTACTACCTTTCAAGAAGCTGTGTCAGGTCCATATTCAGACAAATGGCTTGGAGCCATGAAATCTGAGATGCAATCTATGTTTGACAACCAAGTTTGGTCTTTAATTGATCCTCCAGAGGGTATTAAGACTATTGGTTGCAAATGGGTTTTCAAGAAGAAAACTGACATGGATGGGAATGTGCAAACCTATAAAGCAAGGCTTGTTGCAAAAGGTTTCAAGCAAACTCATGGTATAGACTATGATGAAACCTTTTCACCAGTTGCTATGCTTGAGTCTGTTAGAATTCTCATTGCCATTGCAGCATACTATGATTATGAGATATGGCAAATGGATGTCAAAACCGCTTTCCTTAATGGAAACTTGCTTGAGGATGTGTATATGACACAACCTGAGGGTTTTGTAAATCCTGAGAATTCTACAAAGGTTTGCAAGCTTCAAAGATCCATTTATGGATTGAAGCAAGCATCTCGAAGATGGAATCTTCGTTTTGATGAAACAGTTAGGAACTTTGGTTTCATCAAGAATGAAGATGAACCTTGTGTTTACAAGATGGTTAGTGGGAGTGCAGTAGTGTTTTTAGTCTTATATGTGGATGACATATTACTCATTGGGAATGATATCCCTACCTTGCAAAAGGTTAAGACTTGGTTAGGGAATTCTTTCTCAATGAAAGACTTAGGTGAGGCTGCCTATATCCTTGGTATAAAGATCTATAGAGATAGATCTAGAAGGATAATTGGCCTGAATCAAAATACATACATAGATAAAGTGTTGAAGAGGTTCAACATGCAAGATTCCAAAAAGGGATTCTTGCTTATGTCTCATGGCATTCATCTCAACAAGAGTCAATTTCCTATGACATCTGATGAGCGAGATCGAATGAATAAGATTCCTTATGCTTCTGCTATAGGATCTATTATGTATGCCATGTTATGTACTAGACCAGATGTCTCATATCCATTAAGCGCAACTAGTAGATTTCAAGCTGATCCTGGTGAAGGTCACTGGACAACTATCAAGAATATTCTTAAGTACCTTCGAAGGACTAAAGATGTATTCTTGGTTTATGGAGGTTTGGAAGATGAGCTAGTTGTAAATAGTTACAAACATGCTAGTTTCCAAATTGACATAGATGATTTTAGATCGCAGTCAGGTTTTGTATTCACATTGAATGGTGGAGCTGTTAGTTGGAAGAGTTCAAAACAAAGCACTGTGGCTGATTCTACAGCAGAGGCTGAGTATATAGAAGCATCAGATGCAGCTAAGGAAGCAGTGTGGTTGAAGAAATTCACCACTGAGCTAGGAGTGGTGCCTAGCATTGCAAATCCTGTGGACTTTTATTACGACAACAATGGTGCCATAGCATAGGCAAAAGAGCCTAGATCTCATCAAAGGTCTAAGCATATACTCAAGCATTTTCACCTCATTCGAGACATTATCGATAGAGGAGATATCAAGATATGCAAAGTTGACACAAATGATAACATAGCAGATCCATTAACAAAGCCTCTCTCACGGGTCAAGCATGATCAGCACACTAGATCTATGGGTCTTAGAAATTTGTAGGCCTAGTGCAAGTGGGAGATTGTTAGTGTATGTGCCCTAGGCCATTTATTTGGATCTTTATGTTATAATTCATTATTAATAAATGAGGTTTTATTATCATTATTGTTTGTTTGCATGTTACACAATTTTGATATTTGTCCCTGGTTTATTATTGTTATAGAGATAAAAAAAAATAATTCTTAACCAGTATGAACATTGATTTGATAATCATCAGATGGTTATGTGTATAGTGATACAAATCAATTTCATAGATACTTGTTAGAGAACAATGTATTGGATAGACCCATCATGAGATTACTACATGGGTTAGTGTCATAAGTAAATCTCATGATAGGTATGTATTAATTTTTTGACTTAAGATTGTCATAGTTTCCAACATAAGGACTATTATATTTTGACATGATCAAACATTATCCGTAACTGAATAGTAATAAAGGTTATGATCATATATGATAGAAATTATGTAGAGGATAATGAACAATCAAGATAGAATTTGTCTCTCTCTTTGAGAGAGATATCTTTTGGGCCCCTCGATAAGTGAGACTGTGAAATGCATGGCCGTGCTCAAATGAATTGATAGTGTGATCAATTTCATTTGTTTTTATCAGTCTACTTGGAGATCGAGTAATCATAAGTTTGGACAATATAAGTATGACGTTGACCATGACTTATGTTCAAGCTAGATATCGTGTGACAAAGGGATTAATGCATGTACTATTATTAGGCAAATTGGACATTCCTTATATTAATTGGGTAGTTGTAACGCCTTGCTAGAGGCCAATTACGACTTGTTGGTTTAATAGAGATTAAATTGACTGCCAATTAATATTGACATATCGGGTCACACACAAGAATGCGCTATGGGCTGGATATAATATTAATAATATTAATATTAGATATTAATATTTATTATTATTATTATTATTATTTTCATTATATATATATATATTATTAGATAATATATTCATAATCCTTATTAGATTTGGATTCTGAATTTGACTTACCTTATCCAATTTCGAATTGGATTCTGGAGTGATTATATTCACTCTAGACGTTAAGTCTTCTCAGAGGTAACATTAGAAAATGAAAGAGAACAAAAAAAAGGAACCCTAATACGTTTTAGAAAAAACGTTTTTCTAGTCTTCGCCGTTGCAGAGAGCTAGCACTACAGACGGTAGCATTCATGTGGATACGCGATAGAGGGTGTTTCGCGATCGAGGCATCTCTTCAAAACTGTGATTTCGAATCATCAACAGGTTAGTTCTTTGAACACTTTCGTCGAATTAAATGAACAGCATGGATCCTGGTGGGAAATCAGAGATCAAAAATTTTTCCGCTGCGTGTTTTTGGTTTGCAGTGATCTCCTTGATTTCATAACAAGGATATACCTGAAATAGATCAAGACATAGCCGAACATCTTATTCCTACTAATAGTCACATGAAATCCGTCAAACAAAAGCTTAGGCAATTAAGACCTGAAGGGCTGAATTGGTTAAAGAAGAGGTCACTAAACAAATACAAGTAAAGTTTCTTAAAGTAATAAATTATCAAGATTGGCTAGCCAACATAGCACCCGTGCCAAAGAAAGATTGAAGAATTAGGGTCTGTGTGAACTATAGAGACTTAAACAAGGCTTCCCCTAAAGATGATCTTCCTTTACCCCATATAGATGTTCTCATTGATAGTACAGCCTCTAGCGTGCTACACTCATTTTGTAGATGGATTTTTTGGATACAACCAAGTGTTCATGGCCCAAGAGAATAAAGGCAAAACTACTTTCATTACTATATGGGGTATATTTTGCTATAGGGTAATGCCGTTTGGGTTAAAGAATGCTGGAGCAACTTATCAAAGGATGGCCACCACATTATTTCATGATATGATGCATAAAGAAGTTGAAGTATATGTTGATGATATGATGGCGAAGTCGGATATAAGGGAACAACACTTCCAAAACTTAGAATTATTCTTCGAGAGAACAATGAAGTATAAGCTAAGGTTAAATCCAAAGAAGTGTGTGTTGGGGGTTACCTCAGGCAATTGTTGGGACATGTGATTGGTCCAAATGGCATTGAGATTGACCTTGACAAGGTTAAGGCGATCAGGGATATGCTAGCCCATAAGACAGAGAGAGAAGTTTGGGGGTTCATTGGCAAATTATAGTACATTAGCAGGTTTATAGCAAAGCTCACCACAATGTGTGAGCCTATCTTCAAATTGCTTAAAAAGAATCAGCCAGTCATGTGGAATGAAGAGTGTCAAAAGGCCTTTGAGCATATAAAGGAGTATCTGCTAAATCAACCTATTTTCAAACCACCTAAACGCAGTAAACCCTTGTTATTATACTTAGCAGTAAAAGAAGAGTCAATAGGAGCCATGCTAGCCCAAGCAGATGAGTTAGGGATTGAGCATGCAATTTACTATTTGAGTAGAAAGCTCCTATCATATGAAATTAAGTATAGTATCATTGAAAAGACTTGTATAGCTATGGTTTGGTCTTCTAAGAAGTTAAGACATTACTTTCAATCTTATAGTGTGCAAGCAATTTTCAGGCTGGATCCGGTGAAGTACTTAAGGAAGACACCCTCTTTGATTGGAAAGTATGGGTGATGGTTGATAATATTGGAAGAATTTGAGATTGAGTATGTAACTAGGAAAATAATCAATGGTAGAGCGGTAGCATAATTTTTGGCCCAACAACCATTACCGGATAGCGAAGAGGTAACCTTGGAATTTCCCGATGAACATTTAGAAGCCATAGAAGTACAAGGATGGAAAATGTATTTTGACAGAGCAGTGAATAGGAAAGGAGTAGGTTTAGGAGTCATACTAGAATCGCCCGAAGGGAAACTTATCCCTTTAGCCAAGATGTTGAAGTTCAGGGTGACCAATAATATGGTGGAGTATGAAGCATGTATCTTTGTTTTGGAAATGCTGATGATTATGAAGGTGGATAAGGTGCATGTCTTTGGCGATTCATTGCTAGTAGTATCCTAAGTAAATGGATAGTGAGAGTTAAAAAAGAGAAGCTAAAACTATACCAGCATCACTAGACCATGATGAAGGAGAATTTTAAGGAGTGCAGATTTATACACCTACCAAGAGAAGAAAACTAGACGGCTGATGCCCTAGCCACATTGGCTTTGGTATGGGAAAATCCTATCAACTTATTCCTTAAGCCTCTAATTTTGACCAGTTCATCAACCCCTTATTATGAATATGAGACAATCATAGAAACTGATACAGACCATGATGTGTGGTATGACACTATAAGATGATTTTTGGAGGAGAAAGAATACCCATTGGGAGCAACAAAGAAAGAAAGAAGAGCCATAAGACGATGGTCCTTACAATACATCACCTTTCATAGAGAGTTGTATTGAAGATGGCCGGATGGAGTGCACTTGAGATGCTTGAGGAAGCCTGAAGTGGAATATATCATGTCAAAAATACACGCGGGAAGTTGCAGTCCACACATGAGTAGTTTAGCTCTAGTTAAGAAGATAATTCAACAAGGTTACTATTGGCTGACCGTGGAGAGAGATTGCATATAGTTTGAGAAGAAGTGCCATCAATGTTAGAGGTATGGTAATTTGAATCACATGCCTCCTGAAGAATTGCATTCTATGTCTTCACCCTAGCCATTCGCAACTTGGGGGATTGACATTATAGGAGAGATACATCCGACAGTCTCAAATGGTCACCGTTTCATTGTAGTAGTTGTAGATCATTTTTCAAAATGGGTCAAAACTGAATCTTTCAACAAACTGGGGACAAGGCAAATGGCTAGATTTATTGAAAAGAATCACATCTGCAGGTATGGGGTCCTGCACAGTGTGATATCAGACAATGGGGTACACTTTCAAGGAGCAGTTAAAGACTTATTCTTGAAGTACCAAATCCATTATCACTGATCCTCCCTGATAAGTGCAAAATTGATGATATTTTGCCCCTATTTCTTAATATGATTATTATCCAATTGACTTTAATTTGTCTGTTCAAGTGCTTTTTAGGGTTAATTTCAGCAATTCTCTATATTTTGAGGTTTCAAAGGAATTACGGATGAAAGTAGAAGAAAAGAGCAAAATTCTTCAAGTGACATGCCTATGGACATGGGCTTGTTAATGGACGTGCCCTTGATGCTGCATACAGAAGTATTGACACTCCCAGTGACATGGGCGTGTCACCGAGCGTGCCTTTTGCAATGATTCATAGTAGCTGTGACACGCCCAATGACATGGGCATGTCAATGGCCGTGTCAGGCAAAATTATCTGCACTATAAAAACCGGTGATTGTTAAGAACAATGCAAGAGTTTGCTAGGCCTTAATGAGGATTGATTGGAGTACCAGAGATAGACTTACAAGATCATTTAAAGACTTAGCAAACCCAAATTACCCTTAATGAGGATTGATTGGAGTACCAGAGATAGACTTACAAGATCATTTGGTTTATAATTCCTTATTCTTAATGCAAGATCTATTTAATTATATTTGAGAAGAGATTCCAGCATTCTACTTAGTGATTAGGGATTAATTCACTTGAGAAAGGTTTTAGTCTAATTTAGAGGAATACCTATCCAACTCTATTATTTGGTTTAATTAAATTGATTTTCATAAATATAATTGTGGCTAGGGGGATTCAATATCTGGATAGTATTTTCATCATCAATCAATTCACTCAACACTCAATCTCTCTCTATTTTCAGTTATTAAGTTAATTATCTTTAATTACAAAACTTCACAAAACTATTGATTTGCTAAACAACGGTTAAAATTTACACTAATACTTGGCCTTGTCCTCGGTGGAGCGATAACTCACTCACTATTTTATTACTTGAGCGATTCGTGCACTTGTGGTATTGCAATAGCATAGGTTCTTGCTATCAAGTTTTTGGCGCCACTGCCGGGGACAACAGTTTTCAATATTAGTAATATAATTAAGACTGTTGATTTAGTTTTTATTTTATTTTGTTTTAACATAAGTTCTTGCTTTTTGACTGTCTTTCTAGGTACTTCTTCCTGTTTATGACCTGAGCTAGCTCTTCCTAACTTTTTGAATTAGATCAAGAGCTAGAGAGAACATTGAGAAGAAGCAAAAGGAAGAAGAGGAAACAGTTCTGGCAGAGACGGAACCGAACATTGAAGATTTAATCCGAGAGGAAGAAATGGCAGAAAATGAGCTAAGAACAATGCAAGAGTTTGCTAGGCCTACTCTTAATGGGGCTAAATCAAGTATACAAAGACCGGTGATTGCTGCCAATAAATTCGAGATAAAGACAAATGTCATTCAAATGGTGCAGCAGACTTGTCAATTTAATGGATTTTCGGACGAAGATCCTAATGCACACATTGAAACTTTTCTAGAAATATGTCACACATTCAAGATACAAAATGTCTCTGAAGATGCAATTAGGCTGAGGTTGTTTCCATTAACGCTCAGAGACCTACCAAAGAAGTGGCTGAAGTCTTTTCATCCTAACACTTTTATTACATGGGGCCAACTAGCAGAAAAATTTTTAGAGAAGTATTTTCCACCGTCCAGGACTGCTAAGTTGAGGAATGATATTTCCTCTTTTCTCCAGCTAGATGGTGAAACCCTATATTATGCTTGGGAAAGATTTAAGGACTCATTGAGAAGATGTCCTCACCATGGGCTTCCGCTGTGGCTTCAGGTCCAAACTTTCTACAATGGATTGAGTTACTCTAGTAAGCAGTCCATCAATGCAGCCAGCGGAGGTACCATAAACAATAAAACACCTGAAGAAGCAAGGGATTTGATTGAAGACATGGCCCTTACAAATTATCAGTGGCAAACGCCAAGGGAACAAGGAAGATTAAGGGTTGCTGGTTCACATCAATTGGATCCCGTAGTTGCTCTGTCAACACAGTTAGAAGCAATGAACAAAAAAGATTGATTCTTTAGCTTCTTCTTCTTTGAGGAAAGTGATGTAGGTGATGTCTTGTTAATGGTGTGGGGGTGGACATCAAAGTTAAGATTGCCAACGTGGCAACATGTTTGCTAGGCAAGAGCAAGTAGATTATGTTAGAAACATGCCAAGGCAACAGCAGAATAATCCCTACAGTAACATGTACAATTCGGGGGTGGAGAAATCATCCTAATTTCTCATGGAATAATTAGAATAATCCACGACCTCCCCCTGGATTCCAGCAGCCCTAACATCAATAAGCTGCCCCTCCAAGAAAGAGTAATTTGGAGGACATGATGGAGAAATTTATAGCAGCTTCTGAAACCAGGTTCCAATCAACTGAAACCACCCTAAGAAATCAGCAAGCCTCTATTCATAATTTGGAGAATCAGGTGGGGCAAATTGCCAAGTTGCTCAGTGAGAGACCACAAGGAAGTTTGCCTAGCAACGCTGAGGCAAATCCTAAGGAGCAACTTAAGGCAATTACACTAAGGAGTGGAAAAGAGATCAAGGGTAATGTGGATGAGAAAAGAGGAGAAGTGGCAGAGAAAAGGGCTAAAGTATAAGAAAAAGAAAAAGAAGACGATCTTCTTGTCACTCAAGGAAATAAAGCTGCATTAGAAACTGAGAAAGAGAAGTAGCCACAAGACAGCAGCCCTATAATGAAGGAATACCGACCTAGAGTACCATATCCGGCAAGGTTGAATAAGGACAAGATTGATGCTCAATTCGGTAAGTTTCTTGAACTCCTTAAGCAGTTGCACATTAACATCCCATTTGCTGAAGCTTTGTCACAGATGCCTAAATATGCTTAATTTTTGAAAGATATCCTTTCTAACAAAAGGAAACTTGAGAAAGTGTCTTTAGTGCATTTATCTGAAAAGAGTTCGGCAATTTTGCAAAGGAGGTTACCTAAGAAGTTAAAAGATCCAGGTAGTTTTACCATTCCATATTTGATAGGTAACCTTGAGGTTAAAAGTGCATTAGCTGATTTGGGGGCTAGCATAAGTGTTATGCCCTATAAAATGTTTAAAGAGTTAGGCATTGGTAAACCTAAACCAACACTCATGACCATCCAACTTGTTAATAAGTCAGTAGTCCATCCTCGTGGCCTTATAGAAGATGTGTTGGTAAAAGTCGGGGATTTCATTTTCCCCAATGATTTTGTTGTCATTGATATTGATGAGGATGCAGATGTTTAATATATTCTTGGTAAGCCATTTTTAAATACAGCCCGTGCCCTTATTGATGTTCATGATGACACATTAACTTTGAGAGTAGGTGGTGAGAAAGTTGTTTTTAGGATACATGATGCTATGAGACATTCACTTTCGCTTGATGAGGTGGAATCATGCAATGATATTATTGAGCATGAGACTTTCAATTGTGTTACTAACATTGTTTTCAAGGATCCCCTCGAGTTGTGTTTATTGCAGGAATATATTGAGGATCAAGAAGCAATGGAGCAGCTTGCTTTTCTTGAAGCAAGCAAACCGTTCAAATGCAGGGCATATGAGACTATTGAGATGCCAAAGGAAGAAAAGCCAAAACCATCGGTGATTGATCCACCCAACTTGGAACTAAAGCCCCTTCCAGATCACCTTGAGTATGGATTTCTGGTGGAGAAGAAGAAATTGCCAATAATTCTGAGGTCCCACCTATCTTCCGAGCAGAAGGAAAAGCTTATCCAGTTGTTGCAGAAACATAAGAAAGTGATAGCTTGGAAGATAGTAGACATCAAGGGTATTAGTCCATCCTATTGCACTCACAAGATACTGATGGAGGACGAATTCAGGCCAGTAGTGCAACCACAACGGAGACTGAACCCAAAGATGAAAGATGTAGTGAAGGCTGAAGCGATAAAACTACTTGATGCAGGGATTATATATCCAATCTCGGATAGTTCTTGGGTGAGCCTAGTCCAGGTAGTACCAAAGAAAGGAGGGAAGACGGTGGTCCCTAATGAAAATGATGAACTGATTCCATCAAGAACAGTTACTGGTTGGAGGGTTTGCATAGACTACAGAAAATTAAATGACGCAACTAGGAAGGACCATTTTCCTTTGCCCTTCATCGATCAAATGTTGGAGAGGTTATCTGGACATGAGTATTATTGCTTTTTGGATGGTCTTTTAGGCTATTTCCAAATTCCCATCGCCCTGGAAGACCAAGAGAAAACTACATTCACCTGCCTATATGGGACATTCGCATATCGAAGAATGCCATTTGGGTTGTGCAATGCACCTGCAACTTTTCAGAGGTGCATGGTGGCAATCTTTGATGAACTTGTTGAGGATATTACGGAGGTGTTTATGGATGATTTCTCAGTCTATGGCAGCTCATTTGACAGATGTTTGGAAAATCTTGAAAGAGTCTTGATGAGATGTGAGGAAACCAACTTAGTGCTTAATTGGGAAAAGTGTCATTTCATGGTTCCAGAGGGAATTGTGTTGGGACACAAAATTTCCAGCAACGGCATTGAGGTGGATCGGGCTAAGGTAGACACCATTGAGAAGTTACCACCACCCACATTTGTGAAGGCCATCAGAAGTTTTCTAGGACATGCAGGCTTTTATCGGAGGTTCATACGAGATTTTTCTAAGATAGCCCATCCATTGAAAAGACTCCTTGAGAAGGATGTGGATTTTGTTTTTGATGAGGAATGTTTGAGAGCATTCACAACTCTTAAGGAGAAATTGAACCATGCTCCAATTATGGTAGCTCCCAATTGGAATCTACCATTTGAATAATGTGCGATGCAAGTGACTTTGCAGTGGGAGCAGTCTTGGATCAACGCAAGGAAAAATACTTCCAGCCTATCTACTATGCAAGCAAGACTTTGAACACATCTCAAGCTAATTACACAACTACAGAAAAAGAGCTGCTAGCTGTGGTTTTTGCTTTTGACAAGTTTAGATCTTATCTAATCTTGTCAAAAGTGATTGTTTATACGAACCATTCAGCTTTGAGGTACTTATTTGCAAAAATTGATGCTAAGCCTAGGCTAATCCGTTGGGTTTTGTTGTTGCAGGAATTTGACTTAATGATTCAAGATAAGAAGGGAGCTGAAAATTTGGCAGCAGATCACCTTTCTCGCTTGGAGAATCCAACCTTGGAGAGGTTTGAAGAAGGGGACATTGATGATCACTTCCCTGATGAGCAGCTATATGCCATGGTAAGTGAGGTAAGTAATTTATATTTTGAAACACCTTGGTTTGCAGATTTTGCTAACTATTTAGCTGTTAGGGAACTTCCTAAGGACTTAACGTATCAAGAAAAGAAGAAATTCTTTTCTGATTTGAAGTATTATTTTTGGGAGGATCCCTTTTTGTTTAGATTATGTAAGGATCACATGATCCGACGATGTGTAGCATGGCCTAAAACAATGAACATTCTTAGTCAATGCCATGCTGGACCAGCTGGTGGTCATATGGGAGCCAATAAGACTGCTCAAAAGGTGTTAGAATTAGGATTTTATTGGCCCGCTTTGTTTAGGGATAGCTATGAATTTGTGAACCGTTGTGATCATTGCCAAAGGACTGGAAACATTTCATTTCATGATGAGATGCCCCAAAATGGAATTTTAGTGTGTGAAGTCTTTGATGTATGGGGGATCGATTTTATGGGACCGTTTCCAAATTCGTTTGGTAACAAATATATTCTTGTAGCTATAGATTATGTCTCTAAATGGCCTAAAGCCCAAGCCTTGGCAACCAATGATGCTAGGGTAGTGATGATGTTTTTGAAGAAGTCGGGCGTGCCACCGGGCGTGCCGACGTCTTTATATATAGAACCGAAGCCATTTTTCATGCAAAATTCAGTTTTCTTTCTTTTTTTCTCTCGTTTTCTCTCAACTTTCTTGCACACCCACTGGCGCATTCACACACTTAATCACTTTAAGAGAGATTCTCACTCATGGTTTGCATTATTTGCCCGGATTTGCTTAATTTACATTTGAATTTGCTCGATCCACGCGATTTTCACATTTTTTTTAGGTACGGAATCTCAATTTTTGTGATTTTTGTTGGATTTCTTTCGTTTTTCTTTCATTTTTTTTATGGATTCCTTGTCTTTTCTTTTCTTTTCCTTAGAATTGCAAGATTTATGATGCATTTGCTTTATTTTTCTTCATTTTGGTTTATCATAATTTTTGTGGCATTTGATTAATTTTGTTTTAGTTTGTTTTTAATTCTGTTTTGATTCCGCGTTTGTTTATTTTTGAATTAGTTTATGTTTGAGTTATAAATTGATTGATTTGCTTATTGGTTTATAGTTAATCATTATTTTTGGAAAATGGTATTGTTATTGTTGGAATTACCGTCGTTCGAATTGGTTCGTCGCTTTTGTTTATTAAGTGTGTGTTGATATAGGTTACTTACGTTTGGTTTAAATTGGTTGTTAGCATTAATTTTATTGGGGCATACATTATGCTTCATCGTTATAATGCCGGTATTTCGGTAACTTTATACCGGTCTTTTGTGGGTGTTTGGTATCGTGCTATACTTTTGTTGTTATTGAGGAATTTTTGTTTGTTTTGCAGACAGTCAGACAATGGGCCCTCGCAAACAATCAACCTCCCAGCTTCCCTCCAAACGTTCATGAGGGGAAGGCAGTTCTAGCCAACCAGCTACACGTCCAGCTTCTAAATTCATGGCCACCAATAAGTGCCTTAGATTTTTGAATGCCGAGGAAAGGAGGCGATTCGAACTTTTTGGCAACAAAGAATGGTCCCCACCTCATGTTTTAGATTGGGAAGCTATGGAACTGGCAAATATTGCAGCAGATATCCAGGAACTGATCAATCAACCAGGTTAGGACCAACTGTTCTCCGTCAGTGAGCCTTCCTATAGAGAGCTGACATTGGAATTTTTCTGTGCCTTTCAGTTCCAGAAGACCAAGGTCTCAATTACTGAGCCAACAATTAAATTCAGACTGGGAGGACAGAGATTTAACATGAGCATTAATGACCTTGGGGTGCATCTCGGGTTATATACTGCAGAGGAAGAGGTATAGACTTTTGGTTATCTGAATTCCGAGGTGGATTTTATTGAGTACGAGGTTGCTCCTACTCGGGTTTGGAGGACCTTTGCACCCACTGTAGATAAATATCAATCCAAGGTTTCTAAGGCATCCAATTTTCAGTCCTTTCCTTGCCGAGTGATGCACAACCTATTAGTTCACACTCTTACAACTCGGCTGAGTAGCACAGGGGTGGTCAGCTTGCAAGATCTATTTTTCTACACTGCATGGTACAGAAGACTCGGTGCAATATCGCACATGCCATCACACATTTTTTCTATGAGTAGTCTAAAAAGGGAGCATCAAGTACTTTACATGGTGGCATTTATGTCACACGACTAGCTCGTCACCTGGGTGTGTTAGATGGCTGCCTCGCTATGACGATGGATGGTATGCCCAAGTTGTTGGGTATAGATACATTGAAGAGACTGAATCGGGAGAAGGTAGCTAGGCTGCAGGCACCTCCTATGGATTTAGATATACCTCCTCCTTAGGATATACCACCACCTTCACCGACAGATTTTCTGGGTTCATCCACTGCCGTTGGGCCTTCAACTACTGCTGCTGGGCCTTCTTCCGCTGCTGCACATTCTTCTTCTGCTGGACCTTCTTTTGTCCAGACTCCTGCATTCCGAGATTGGCGCCAGTCGGTTAATGTTGAGTGGGATGATGACAGGAAACCCATAGATTTAGAGCATCAGATTTGTAGGATTAAAGGGAAGATAGGAATATCGAGCTGAATCAGAATAAGATCTTAACTCAGCAGGACCAAATGCAGCAATTCATACTTGAGCAGACTACTTCTTTCTAAGCCCAGTTGGATCACGAGATCTTAAGAAGGCAATGGCTGGAACAATCCATGTTAGAGTTCTAGCGGTATTAAGGGTTTCACCCTTCGTAACCGTCACCTATGCCATACCAGCCACCTGCCCCTACCCCTGCCCCTACACCTGCACCTCTAGTTGATGTCTCCGATGATGAGACCAGCAGTGACGACTCTGGCAATGCGCTGATTTTGGACTAGCCCACATTTTATTTTTATTTTATTTTATTTATATTTCTTTCCTTATTTACTATCCTTTTTCTGTTTCTTTTTTTATTCCTTTTGGAAATTGCAATTTTCTTTACAACCTGTTTCTTTTGTTTGTTTATTTCATTTATTTATGTCTTAACCTTGTATATGCATTATAGATTTTTATTTTAAAGCAAATTCGCCTTCACCATACTATTGGCATCATACTCCTATTTGTCCACTCATGAACATGGAAGGGCAGTTTTTCTCTCTCTCTTCATTATTTCTTGTTTTGCACACACATTGAGGATAGTGTGCGTCTTAAGTGTGGGGGAGAGGTATACTTTCATGATTGAGTTTTTATTATTTCATTCTTTCTATTTGATTCATTTGTCTCAATTAATTTTTGCAAATTATTTTTGGATTTTAAATTGTTGTAATAAGTGTGAATTGAGATGGTTCCCCTTTATATGTTAAATTAATTTGAGATTTTCTAAATGATAATTTCTTGTTGAGGTTAACTTGGCGATCTTGATCAATTGTTGAGGATCGATTGTAATAGATGTAATTAGGTAGTGGATTGATGGAAATTGGGCACATCTGAAGTTTGAAACCTTAGTTACATTTTTTAGCATGTTAGAATTCCTTAGATTCTTGAGTCAGACTTAGTATGACCCTTAAGTTTTTGACCCTTGAGTTGTTTAAAAAATAAAAAAAATATAAATATAAATAAATAATTCTAATTAAAGGAGCTTTGAAAATTTATCCCTGTTCCGCTGATTTTTACTCTTGAATTAAAAAAAATGAGTTGGAATCATGAATAGTGCTAGTAGCCATTTGAACGATGATTCTGGCTGAGTAACAGGGTTTCGGCATCACAAATGTTTACCTTCACGTCAAAAGGTTAGTATCAGTTCAAACAAGTCGGGCTCCTTAAAATGTATATATATGTGTATATACATTTTTTTTAAAAAAAAAGGCTAGAGAACTTAAGAGAAAATTTACATTTTTTCGTACTTTGTTCATGGCTTTTAGATTTTCTGGAATTTTATGCTCAATCTTTTAACTCTGGATTTTTAGGTTTTAGGTCTGTGAAATTTTTATTTTGAAACTTCTTAATTCAGCTGTTATGATTATGAATTAGTTTTTGGTTGAGAATGTGGGGTTTTCTGATTCGAGTATTGTCAAAACTTTTCTTTTCTTTTTGAATATAGAGGGGGTTCGTCATTTCTGCTTATTATAGTGATTTAGTTTGCTTGAGGACAAGCAAAAACTCAAGTGTGAGGGAATTTGATAAGTGCACAATTGATGAAATTTTGCCCCTATTTCTTAATATGATTATTATCCAATTGAGTTTAATTTGTTTGTTCAAGTGCTTTTTGGGGTTAATTTCAGGAATTCTCTGTATTTTGAGGTGTATGGTCATTTCAGAGGAATTACAGATGAATGTAGAAGAAAAGAGCAAAATTCTTCAAGTGACACGCCCATGGACATGGGCGTGTAAATGGACGTGCCCTTAATACTGCATACAGAAGCATTGACACGCCCAGTGACATGGGCATGTCACCGAGCATGCCTTTTGCAATGATTCACAGTAGCTGTGACATGCCCAGTGATATGGGCATGTCACTGGACGTGCCTTATATTCAAAATTCCAGTGGCAATGACATGCCCGGTGACATGGGTGTGTCAATGGGCATGTCAGGCAAAATTATCTGCACTATAAAAGCTGAGCTGAAGCACGAATTAGGGATCTGATTTTCATATTTTATAACCTAGAGCCGACTTTTAAAGCAAGGAGAAGAGTTTTAGAGCTGAGATTGATGGTGAAGACATACTCTAAACAAGATCTAAACCAAGATTCAAGGATTCAAGTGAAGAAAAATGAATTATTCGCAATGGATTGTTTGGATTCTTTTTCTTTTTTCTCTTGTTCTGGTTTTCTGATTTTGAACATGAACTAACTCATTCTCTATCTGGATATTGATGAACCCTAGCGTTATTGTATGGATTGAATAATTTTATTTAATTAAATCATTTGATTAAGTTGTTTTATTCTTATGATGCTTAATGATTTATTTCCAATTAATAATAGCATGCTTATTGATTTTCATATTATTGACTTGAGAAAGCTTGATATGAATTGAATACTAATAAGGATTGAGGATTGATTGGAGTACTAGAGATAGACTTACAAGATCCTTTGGTTTATAATTCCTTATTCTTAATGCAAGATCTATTTAATTATGTTTGAGAAGAGATTCCAGCATTTTACTTAGTGACTAGGGATTAATTCACTTGAGAAAGGTTTTAGTCTAATTTAGAGGAATACCAATCCAACTCTATTATTTGGTTTAATTAAATTGATTTTCATAAATATAATTGTGGCTAGGGTGATTCAATATCTGGATAGTATTTTCATCATCAATCAATTCACTCAACACTCAATCTCTCTCTATTTTCAGTTATTAAGTTAATTATCTTTAATTACAAAACTTCACAAAACTATTGATTTGCTAAACAACAGTTAAAATTTGCACTAATACTTGGCCTTGTCCTCGATGGAACGATAACTCACTCACTACTTTATTACTTGAGCGATCCGTGCACTTGCGGTATTGTAATAGCATAGGTTCTTGCAATCACTCCCCTTATAGACCAAAGGCTAATGATGTGGTAGAAGCAACAAAGAAGACAATGAAGCAGATTCTGTCCAAGATAACTAAGACATACAAGGATTGGTCAAAGATTCTTCCTTTTGCTTTATGGGGATAAAGAACAAGTGTACGAACGCCGACTGGAATGACACCGTTCTCTTTGATTTATGGGATGGAGACAGTGTTGCCAATTAAAATTGAGATTAAGTCATTAAGAGTAGTCTTGCAAGCTGAATTTCTTGAAGCAGATACACACAGTTAGCTTTAATAGAAGAGAGGAGGTTAAAAGCATTATATCATCATCAACTGTATCAAAGGAAGATAGCTCAGGCCAAGAATAGAAGGGTTAAGATCAAAAAACTCAGAGTCGGGGATTTAGTGTTGAAACAATGTAAGCCTAATGTATCTGATCCAAGAGGGAAATTTAAGCCTAGCTGGGAAGGACCATATGTTGTGAAACAAGTCATGAATAAGGGTGTAGTCAAGTTATCAGACATGGATGGGAATGAGTTTAGTGAGCCAGTGAACATTGACAGGTTGAAGAGATTTATGTATAAAGAAAAGAGCTTGCTAGGTTGAAAACCCAAAAGGGAAACCTAGGTAAAAGTTAGAGTAGTCCGCTAGTTTTGAAAACCCGAAAGGGCGGACTAGGAAGCAATTAAGGCTAAGCGAGAGAAAATCATCAATTATAAAACTCGAAAGGGCTAGTTGGCAACATGAGTGATCTTGTGTATACTGGCTTTATGTTTGGTTGTTCCCCAATTTAATAAAGCATAATTAATATTAAAATTGTTCTATGTTCACTGTTTTAAGTGTTTGACCAGATATGGATAAAACAAATAAACACAATAGCAAAAGGTGATGATAAATTATAAAAGGAAAAGAAACATCTCTTATTTTTTTCTAAAGAAAGTGACAAATGTAAGATCTATGGCAGACGATAAGTGTAGCGTGCAGGCCAACTTTGTTTCAATCAATCCAAGTAGGCTTCAGTCAGGTGAGGCATGTCCAAATCAGGAGTAAAAATTGAAACCTCGAGGCTTAGCTCCATACTGACAATCAAGCCAGCGAGGATCATAGCAAGTACCTCGACGAAGAGCAACAAGAGGAACATACATCAAATATGTCCAAATGGTAATACGAGAAATCTTCTACCAAGGTACTAACCAACGGATGTTGACTTCAGCACGTGAGTGGATCCAGTCAACCCAGTCGGCATATGAAGAAGCATGGTGGAGTAGTTTTCTAGCAAAGTGATGTTGCGGTATATATCTAGAAAAATCCATAAATGAAGTGTCAAGTAAACAGAGACGTTTCTGAAGCCAAATCTGTAAGCATAAGAAAAGAATAAAAGAAAAAAAGAGAGAGAAAAAGAGGCTCGTTAGTGCGAAAATCCGAAAGGATGGCCTAAGCAAAAATTAGGGCGGTTTGCTAGTTCTGAAAATCTGCAAGGGTGGACTAAGCAAAAATTAGAATCCATATATATAAAAAAAGAAAAAAAAAGGTTCGCTAAGTTGAAAACCTGCAAGGGCGGCTTAGGCAAAAATAAGGACAGCTCGCTAGTTCCGAAAACCCGCAAGGGCGGACTAGGCAAAAATTAGAGCAATATAAAATAATAAAAAAAAGAGACGTAAATTGAAAACGAGAATGGGTAGTTTAGATAATTACCTGAAGCAGCAATGGACTCCCAGCCAATTTCCTTGATGATCCTGATTTAAATTGGTCCAATCCAACTATAGTCTCAGCTAAGATCAAGGGTATTGGTGACAAGCCTCCTTCCATTTGGTCCATGATATCCAATACTCGTGGATTGATATTGCCATTAGATGAAACAATCAAAAATTGGCCAAGCAAGCATAGAAAAAATATACATCCCTCTGCCTTGGTAGGAGCTAAATGAGAAATGCAAAAATCAATTAAGGGACCAAGCAGAATTTTCTCACCTCTCGTCAACTGTAGAACTTCGGGCTTTGAAAGTTGAAACAAAATTTGCATCTTTTGTTGAGTTTTGGAAATCAATATAGGCAACGCCATTGGTTGATTTCTTGGATATCCAAGGATGGACTCAAACTCTTCAATCATGGGACATATTTCAAAGCCATTTATCATAAATGTCCTGGAATTCACATTCCAAAAGGAAACCATGGCATGTTAAAAAGAATGGTCCAATTTAATATTTTGAAAAAAAAAACACTTCAAAGTATGATTCTAGACCAAGATATTTGTTCCCAATGGCAAATAATTTAATACTTCCCAATGGCAGTGGGCCTATGGGCACGTAGCCCGCAGAAAAATCTTGCAGCCCACTGCCGCAGTTTTTCCTGCAGCAATTTTTTTGGCAGCGCAATTTTTCCGACGCAAAATTTTCCAAAACCTAATTCAATTAGGTTTTGGTTTCCTTTTATAATTAATATTACATGCCGTGATTAATTAGGATTATACATAGAAAACCTCTATAAATAAGGACCAAATGCAATGAAAATAGGGGTGGCCGAAAATCAAAGAAAATTGGAGAGTGGCTTGGAAAATTGGAAACCAAATCAGTGAAGGAAAAGTAATAATTAAATTCAATTGATTTTTAAAGGAGCAGAAACACGATTTAAAGAATTCAAAGGCAAAAAAGGCTGGCCTTTGGAGCTAGTTCATCCAAGAAGAATTATTTTTGGAGGAATCATCAAAAGAATATATGTATTAAATTATTTTTGTTATGTTTTTACAGTAGCATGAAATTATTTTCTTTTAATTCAAAAATCACAGAACCTAATCCCTTTTTTTCAAAGTTAAAAACATTAATCCGTTGCTTTATTTCCCAAAGAATTTAAAGTTATTAATTTTATTTCTTCAAAACTCCAATTTACTTTCCAAATTATGTAAACTCTTAAAACATATTCTGTTTCTTATAAAAAACTCTAAAATACTTTTTCCAATTACATAAATCTTTTCTATTTATAAAAACTTTAATTTGTTTGGTTTAAACTTATAAAATCTCATAAAAGTATCAAATTGATTTTCAATCCCAAAAGCTTCATGCATCACCCGAAACTCCAATCCAAAGCTCCTAAAAACCAAATTCAATTCCTAAACCTAAAATAGTAAACCCAAACCCTTTAAAACCTTAAACCTTAATTTTTTTCTAAGCCCTAATCCTTTAAAACATTAAAAAACCTTAAAACATAAATACTTTAAATTTTACACAGTAGCTTGAAATCATCATTTAAAACCATGAATCAAAAGTATTTTAAAGTGTCTAAAACCCTAGTTTCATGATTTCACCATTCAAATATTAATTTAGTTAATCAAAGAGTCTTACCAACCTTTTAAAACATAAAACCCTAATCTATTTTAATTCCATAAAAAGTCACAGTAGCTATAATTGGACTTTTATTTGCTTTATTTTATTCTATACTTGATTATGCTTTGATTTATCTCTTATGCTTTAATTTATTTAATTTCGATACTTGATGTAATATCCTCATTTATGCCCTAGAAGTTTTGCATATTGTTGTTGTTGTTAATGTTATATATTGGATTGAATATATGTGTTAAATTGTAAGAGAAAAGGAATTGAGAAGAGAAAGTATATGTATATGTATTTTGGGAAGAAATAGGGTTTAGAGACAAATTTATATGTTGTGTATATGTTAATATATATGACATATAAAGTGGTCAAAAGGCTTGGTCAATGCAAGAGAAGATATTTATTTGAGATTGGTAAATTACTTAATTGGGCACATATAAGACAAAAAGATAATTATGTGAATAAGGGCACTTTGGTAATTGCTTGGATAAAATCACATGGTGGATATTTAAAGAAGGTTTGACTTGTGTTTTCTTCATCATTTCTTCTTCTTCTTGTTGATGGCCGGCCCTCCATATCCAAAGAGAAAGAAAGAGACAAGTGATGGTTTTGATGATTTCAAGCTTAAATTGAAGAAAGATTAAGTGTTCAAGTGTTGATTTAAGAAGTTTTTAACTAAGGTAAGATCTTTTCTCTAATTTCTTCAATTCTTTTGAAGTGGTATGATTAAGTTGCTTATGGTATGATTGTGAGTATTGATTTTGCTTGATAGATGAGAAGTTGGGTTGGTGTTGGTGATGGAAGAGTAAGATTGGTGTTTAGTGAAATTGTTTCTGTTTTAGGATTAGTAAAGGCTGTGACTTGTATGATTTTTAATTAATTTTAGAAAAATGTTCTTGAAGTGAATTTTTGATATGTTGTGCCTCTATGAGTCTAGAATGACTGAAAAATATGTTGATTCGATTTTGGAATGGTTATGAGTTTAGAAAGATTATTTTCATTAGACCTGTTCCAGCAAGTACCTTAACTGGGACAGCTATATTTCGGGATTTTTAATAAAATGTATAAAAATCATATCCAATCGAATTTTGGATATGTTGTTGCTTAGTGAGTTTAGTATTTGAGAAAAATAATTTGGAATCACGTTGATTGAATTTGATTTATGGAATTCACAAAGTTCAGAACTGCTGCCAGGATGCAGGGCAATTGGGGCAGTCTGGTTAGGTGAACTATTTGACCAAGATTTTGTGTTCAGTTTGATCTGAAATTTTAAAGGGATGATTTTAAGATACAAAACTAAATTCTGTAAAAATTTTAGAATTTTTAGTCAAGTAGATTATTTTATACAAATTTTCAAAATAAGGATAAAATGGAGTTTAAAAACCAGAATGTACTATTTATGGTTAGGGTTTTAATTCTTTGTTCTTCTTGCATTGCTTTGGTTCTCCAAAGGTAGGTTGGTCCTTAAACCTAACCCTAAACACTTTAAATACACTTGAATCAATGAATGTTATAATCAATTGTTCTTTGCCCTAATTGCATTGTTGAGATTGAACAATGTTATGTTGTGCATTGTGAATGGTAATGTGTTTCATGAGTAATGTGGAATGAAATGTTGATATTTATGAATGATGCTATGTGAAATATAATGTGATCATGGATGAAATATATATATATATATACTTGAATAATGAGATGTTATATTGTGAAATGAAATGTGAAGCCATTGTTATTGGCTAAGATGATGTAATTGAAAGAAAGAAGGCATGTTTGCCTAAATATGATGAGAATTGAGAATGGAAATGAATTGTTTGTTTAATATGTTATTCAGTTTCAGAGTTCTGGATTTGGGTGGCATGCCTAAGAAATGATGAAAGGTAACAGTCTTGCCGGGTTGAGGACCTCCTCATAGGTGTTGAGTTGATGGTCCAAGAGACTGGGTCTGTTACACTATGAGATATATGATTTGTAACAGTCTTGCCGGGTTGAGGATCTCCTCATATGTGTTGAGTTGATGATCCAAGAGACTGGGTCTGTTACACTATCCATGGATAGAGATACATGTATATACATTGCCTACGGGCGTGATTATTGTGACTATGAACCAAAGCAGTAACTCTGAACTCTGAATATCGTATTAAATACTTGTTGGGCCCATAGGTGTCGAGGTTATATGAATGTCCTAAATAATGTTATGAGTTTAATGAAATGAGATGTTGGTTATGGAGTATGATTGATTAATGTTGAATGTGAAAAGATGTTGAAATGTGGTATGCTCATATGACTATGATTTGTGAAATGCATAATTGTGTGGTTAACTTTATATTTATGATGTTGATCTTATCAATAACATATGTGGCATTGCATTTCATTAAAGCATACTGTTAGCATGTTTTATCTTACTAAGCCGTTGGCTTAGCGCGATAGTGTTTAATCGCGCAGGTAGTAGAGTGGATAGAGTTGAACCCGAGAGTTCATCAAGACCTAGTGAGAGTAGACCTTGAAGAATCCATTTTGGGAGCTTAATGATCAGAGCAGACTTGCCAATCATGTATAAATTTTATGTGTTGTAAAACTTGAGTTTTGATGTATATGAATTTGTAAATATGTAAATATTTTATAACTTCCGCTGTGTAATATTTAAATATGGGGGTTGTCACAAAACCTTTATTTTATGTTGTACTAGAAGTGTAAATCCTTTTTGCAGGTTGTAGTTGAGGTTACAAGGGGGATTTATTGGGAGTGTACTGAGAATGATTTTGTTTGCATTGGTTTGTGTAAAATGTTTTTAAAATAAGAAAAAAACCGGTTTTGTCGACACTTGGGACTCAATTTTTACGCGAAACTATGGCAAAAATTTTGTAAAAAAATCGGAACTAAAATTTGACTAAGTAAAATTGGTAGCAACATTAGGTTAGTGTGGCGCCTCTACTCAGCTTACATATGTAGGTTGGGAAGGGGTGTTACAATTGTTTTGGTATCAGAGCCTAGGTTTGAGATTCTCAACCTAGGTAAAATGTAAGAAAAAGACTATTTTTACTTAAAAAGTGAGTTTTGAACAAAAATACATGTTTGGGATTGGCAGTCTCTGATCTTTAATAAGAGGTATTCTGTTGTGTTTGCAGACTTAGGTTGTGATGGATTCTCACTCACGTCAGTCGATTGAGGGTAGTGCCGAGAGTATTGCTCCTGCTGAGGGAGCTAGGGTTGATAGTGTTGAGGAGGCACCTGCTTCGGTGTCGGGTAGACCAGCTGGGGAGGAGGTTCCGCCAGCCTGGTTTAGGCCTATGATGGAAGCTATGAGACAAGCACCTGTGCAACCACAGCCACCGCCACCACCCCCTCAGCCTTCAGTACCAGTAAGGCACTATGATAAGCTAAGGAAATATGGAGCAGAGGATTTCTTTGGTACAGTTGATCCGGCTGTAGCAGAACAGTGGCTTGATAGAGTTCAGAGGGTATTTGTGCAGTTACAAGCCACTTCAGAGGAGAAGTTTGACTATGCAAGATCTTTGCTACAGAAGGATGCCTACGACTGGTGGAAGACAGTGCCCCATTCTATGGATGATCCTCCAACACTGTCTTACACTGATTTTCTGAGGGAATTTGAGTTGAAGTATACTCATAGGGAGTATAAAGATGGGAAGAAAAGAGAGTTTCTAGATTTGAAGCAAGATCATCGGACCGTAACTGAGTATGAGGTTGAGTTTATTCGACTGAGCCAGTATGCTGGGGGCATCATTGCTGATGAGATTGATAGATGTCGGCGATTTGAGGAGGGATTGAGGCCCTCGATCATGTGCTTAGTGGCTGGATCCAGATATCAGGATTTCTCACAGCTTGTGGCAACAGCTCGAAGTGTAGAGCGAGCTCAAGTTATTGCAGCTGCTTCAGAGGAAGAGGTTAGGGTTAGGAGGCCCCAGTTTGAGGCAGGGTCTTCTTCTGCGAAGAGGGGTAGAGGAAGTTTTGTTCCTCGGAGTAGTAGGAGCCAGAGACCAGCGGGTAGGTCAGTGCAGTTCCAAAGGCAGAGATTTAGACCTGCAGCTTCAGTAGCGAGTGCTCCTACTCCTGGAGTTCAGAGATCCACCTTACCTGTGTGTAACGAGTGTGGTGGAAGACATGGGGGCGTTTGTTGGAGGCATAGTAGATCAGGGGTATGCTTTAGGTGTGGATCACCTGACCACTTTGTGAGAGACTGTCCTGAGAGGCAGGAGCAGATGTCAGTTGATTCTGCTGCTTCTCGAGCTAGTGTGAGGGGAGGCAGAGGAGGCAGAGGTGCCAGCCGAGGAGGTAGACCAGGATTCAGTTCTAGAGGAGGTGCTGCATCCAGGGAGGGTAGACCAGAGGAGGTTGGATCTTCCCAGAGGATGTATGTTATGCAGAGGCAGCCAGATGCATCAGCAGTCATAGCTGGTACTTTTTCTTTATTTAATACTCCAGTACTTGCTTTGATTGATCCGGGTTCCACGCATTCATATATTAGTGCATCTGTTTTGCCTGTATCTGATTTGCATGCTGAGTCCCTAGGATTTGATGTGTTGGTAACAAATCCGTTAGGGCATAGTGTGGTTGTGAGTAAGGTGCATAGAGATAGTGCAGTAGTGGTGCAGGGTGAGGAGTTCCTTGGGGATTTGATTGAGATGCCATTTAAGGATTATGATGTGATCTTAGGTATGGATTGGCTATCTCGACATGGAGCTGTGATGGATTGTAAAAAGAAAATTGTTTCTTTGAGAACGGGTGATGGTAGAGAGGTGATAGTATCTAATGAGCAGGAACAGCTAGCCTCCTTATTTGTTTCAGCTGTTGCAGCCAGGAGGTTGATTAGAAAGGGGTGTGAAGCCTATCTTGCTCATGTGGTAGATACTAGAGTAAGAAGTTCTCCCATTGATAGCATTGCCACAGTTGCAGAGTTCCCAGATGTGTTTCCAGAGGAGTTGCCAGGGTTACCTCCTGAGAGAGAGGTGGAGTTCGGTATTGAATTGTTGCCTGGTACCACTCCTATCTCTATTACTCCTTATAGAATGGCACCAGCAGAATTGAGGGAGTTGAAAGTGCAATTACAAGAGTTGTTGGACAAAGGATTTATTCGCCCCAGTGTTTCTCCTTGGGGAGCTCCTGTGCTTTTTGTGAAGAAGAAAGATGGTACTATGAGGTTGTGTATCGATTATAGGCAATTGAACAAGGTGACCATTAAGAATAAATATCCTTTGCCTAGAATCGATGATCTCTTTGATCAGTTGAAGGGAGCGTCAGTGTTCTCCAAAATTGATTTGAGATCTGGGTACCATCAGCTGAGGGTAAGAAGTGAAGATGTTCCTAAGACTGCTTTTCGGACCAGGTATGGGCATTATGAATTTCTAGTTATGCCTTTTGGTCTGACAAATGCACCTGCAGCTTTTATGGATTTGATGAATAGGGTGTTTAGGCCCTATTTGGATCAGTTTGTAGTGGTCTTCATTGATGATATACTGGTGTATTCGTGGAATGAAGAGGAACATGATATGCATCTGCGGTTTGTGTTGCAGATTTTGAGAGAAAAGCAGTTATTTGCCAAATTGTCGAAATGTGAGTTCTGGTTGGATCAAGTAGCTTTTCTCGGACATATAGTTTCAGCAGAGGGTATTAGAGTTGATCCGAGCAAAGTTGAAGCTATATTGAATTGGAGTCCACCCAAGTCTGTGACTGAGATTAGAAGTTTTCTGGGTTTGGCAGGCTATTACAGGCGATTTGTGAAAGGGTTTTCTTTAATAGCTACTCCACTCACCAGATTGCTTCGTAAGGGAGTGAGATTTGTGTGGACGGATCAGTGTCAGGCGAGTTTTGAGCAGTTAAGAGAATTGTTAACTCAAGCGCCTGTTCTTACTTTACCTGTTGAAGGTAAACCTTATGTGATCTACAGTGATGCTTCACATAGAGGTTTGGGGTGTGTATTGATGCAAGAAGGTAAAGTTATAGCTTATGCATCTCGACAGTTGAAACCGCATGAGCTTAACTATCCAACCCATGATTTGGAATTGGCTGCCATTGTGTTTGCATTGAAGATTTGGCGCCACTATCTGTTTGGGGAGAAATGTTTCATCTACACTGATCACAAGAGTTTGAAGTATTTGGGTGTCCATAAAGAACTCAATCTTTGTCAGAGGAGATGGTTGGAGTTGATTAAAGACTACGACTGTTTGATTGACTATCATCCAGGTAAAGCAAATGTTGTTGCTGATGCCTTAAGTCGGAAGTCTTTAGCTGGTTTAACAATTTATTCGCTCTCGTTGCTTGTTGAATTGAGAGCTCTGCGTGCTAACTTTGTATCTTGTGACGATGGTGCATTGTTGGCACAGTTGCTTTTGAAACCAGTTTTGTTAGATCAGATCAAAGAGGCTCAGTTGATTGATATGAAGATTCAGAAGATTATTTCAGATTGCAAGAATGGGAAGACTAGAGATTTTATTGTGAAGAGCGATGGGAGTCTCTGGTTCAAGAGCAGATTGTGTGTACCCGATGATGCTGAATTGAAAAGGGTCATTTTGGAAGAAGCTCATCAGTCAATGTTTGCTATGCATCCGGGTAATACGAAGATGTATCATGATTTGAGACAGCATTATTGGTGGATTGGTTTGAAGAGAGACATTGCAGATTTTGTGTCGAAATGTCTCACCTGTCAGAAGGTTAAAGCAGAGCATCAAGTCCCAACCGGGTTGCTTCAACCATTGTCAGTGCCAGAATGGAAGTGGGAAAGAGTGACAATGGATTTTGTGTCTGGTTTGCCATTGACACAAAAGAAGCATGATGCTATATGGGTGATTGTGGATAGATTGACTAAAACAGCTCATTTCCTTTCGGTTCGAATGGATTATTCTTTGGAGAGATTGGCTGAGCTGTATATCCATGAGATTGTGAAATTGCATGGTGTTCCAACTTCTTTAGTGTCTGATCAAGATCCCCGGTTTACTTCAAGATTTTGGAAGAGTTTGCATAGTGCTTTGGGTTCTCGACTACACTTCAGTACTGCTTTTCATCCACAGACGGATGGACAGTCAGAGAGGGTGATACAGATTATTGAGGATATGTTGAGAAGCTGTGTCATCGATTTCACTGGAAGTTGGGATAGATTCTTACCTCTTGTGGAGTTTGCTTACAACAACAGTCACCAATCTAGCATTGGTATGGCACCGTTCGAGGCATTGTATGGTAGACGGTGCAGAACACCTCTTTGTTGGAGTGAACTTGGTGAAGGTAAAATAATTGGACCTGATTTGATTCAAGAAACTGAGGAAAAAGTGAAGTTGATCCGAGGTAGGTTAAAAGCAGCTTCAGACCGACAGAAGTCTTATGCAGATCTGAAGAGGAGAGACATTCAGTTTGATGTTGGAGATAAGGTGTTTTTGAAAGTATCTCCTTGGAAGAAGATTTTGAGGTTCGGTCGGAAAGGAAAATTGAGTCCTCGTTTCATTGGGCCGTATGAAGTGTTAGAAAGAGTTGGGCCAGTTGCATATCGACTTGCTTTGCCACCTGAGTTGGATCGTACTCATAATGTATTCCATGTTTCTATGTTGAGGAGGTACAGGTCAGATCCATCTCATGTGTTGCCATTTGAGTCTATCGAAAAGAGCCCAGATTTGACATTTGAAGAAGAACCAGTTGCTATCTTGGCACGTGATGTGAAAGAATTGAGGAACAATAAAGTGCCATTGGTGAAGATTCTTTGGAAGAATCATGCAAAAGAAGAAGCAACTTGGGAAAGTGAGCAAACTATGCGAGAGCAATATCCTCAACTATTTCAGAGTTGATATCAGGTAATTTCGAGGATGAAATTTCTTTTTAGAGGGGGAGAATTGTAATATCCTCATTTATGCCCTAGAAGTTTTGCATATTGTTGTTGTTGTTAATGTTATATATTGGATTGAATATATGTGTTAAATTGTAAGAGAAAAGGAATTGAGAAGAGAAAGTATATGTATATGTATTTTGGGAAGAAATAGGGTTCAGAGACAAATTTATATGTTGTGTATATGTTAATATATATGACATATAAAGTGGTCAAAAGGCTTGGTCAATGCAAGAGAAGATATTTATTTGAGATTGGTAAATTACTTAATTGGGCACATATAAGACAAAAAGATAATTATGTGAATAAGGGCACTTTGGTAATTGCTTGGATAAAATCACATGGTGGATATTTAAAGAAGGTTTGACTTGTGTTTTCTTCATCATTTCTTCTTCTTCTTGTTGATGGCCGGCCCTCCATAGCCAAAGAGAAAGAAAGAGACAAGTGATGGTTTTGATGATTTCAAGCTTAAATTGAAGAAAGATTAAGTGTTCAAGTGTTGATTTAAGAAGTTTTTAACTAAGGTAAGATCTTTTCTCTAATTTCTTCAATTCTTTTGAAGTGGTATGATTAAGTTGCTTATGGTATGATTGTGAGTATTGATTTTGCTTGATAGATGAGAAGTTGGGTTGGTGTTGGTGATGGAAGAGTAAGATTGGTGTTTAGTGAAATTGTTTCTGTTTTAGGATTAGTAAAGGCTGTGAATTGTATGATTTTTAATTAATTTTAGAAAAATGTTCTTGAAGTGAATTTTTGATATGTTGTGCCTCTATGAGTCTAGAATGACTGAAAAATATGTTGATTCGATTTTGGAATGGTTATGAGTTTAGAAAGATTATTTTCATTAGACCTGTTCCAGCAAGTACCTTAACTGGGACAACTATATTTCGGGATTTTTAATAAAATGTAGAAAAATCATATCCAATCAAATTTTGGATATGTTGTTTCTTAGTGAGTTTAGTATTTGAGAAAAACAATTTGGAATCACTTTGATTGAATTTGATTTATGGAATTCACAAAGTTCAGAACTGCTGCCAGGATGCAGGGCAATTGGGGCAGTCTGGTTAGGTGAACTATTTGACCAAGATTTTGTGTTCAGTTTGATCTGAAATTTTAAAGGGATGATTTTAAGATACAAAACTAAATTCTGTAAAAATTTTAGAATTTTTAGTCAAGTAGATTATTTTATACAATTTTTCAAAATAAGGATAAAATGGAGTTTAAAAACCAGAATGTACTATTTATGGTTAGGGTTTTAATTCTTTGTTCTTCTTGCATTGCTTTGGTTCTCCAAAGGTAGGTTGGTCCTTAAACCTAACCCTAAACACTTTAAATACACTTGAATTAATGAATGTTATAATCAATTGTTCTTTGCCCTAATTGCATTGTTGAGATTGAACAATGTTATGTTGTGCATTGTGAATGGTAATGTGTTTCATGAGTAATGTGGAATGAAATGTTGATATTTATGAATGATGCTATGTGAAATATAATGTGATCATGGATGAAATATATATATATACTTGAATAATGAGATGTTATATTGTGAAATGAAATGTGAAGCCATTGTTATTGGCTAAGATGATGTAATTGAAAGAAAGAAGGCATGTTTGCCTAAATATGATGAGAATTGAGAATGGAAATGAATTGTTTGTTTAATATGTTATTCAGTTTCAGAGTTCTGGATTTGGGTGGCATGCCTAAGAAATGATGAAAGGTAACAGTCTTGCCGGGTTGAGGACCTCCTCATAGGTGTTGAGTTGATGGTCCAAGAGACTGGGTCTGTTACACTATGAGATATATGATTTGTAACAGTCTTGCCGGGTTGAGGATCTCCTCATATGTGTTGAGTTGATGATCCAAGAGACTGGGTCTGTTACACTATCCATGGATAGAGATACATGTATATACATTGCCTACGGGCGTGATTATTGTGACTATGAACCAAAGCAGTAACTCTGAACTCTGAATATCGTATTAAATACTTGTTGGGCCCATAGGTGTCGAGGTTATATGAATGTCCTAAATAATGTTATGAGTTTAATGAAATGAGATGTTGGTTATGGAGTATGATTGATTAATGTTGAATGTGAAAAGATGTTGAAATGTGGTATGCTCATATGACTATGATTTGTGAAATGCATAATTGTGTGGTTAACTTTATATTTATGATGTTGATCTTATCAATAACATATGTGGCATTGCATTTCATTAAAGCATACTGTTAGCATGTTTTATCTTACTAAGCCATTGGCTTAGCGCGATAGTGTTTAATCGCGCAGGTAGTAGAGTGGATAGAGTTGAACCCGAGAGTTCATCAAGACCTAGTGAGAGTAGACCTTGAAGAATCCATTTTGGGAGCTTAAAGATCAGAGCAGACTTGCCAATCATGTATAAATTTTATGTGTTGTAAAACTTGAGTTTTGATGTATATGAATTTGTAAATATGTAAATATTTTATAACTTCCACTGTGTAGTATTTAAATATGGGGGTTGTCACAAAACCTTTATTTTATGTTGTACTAGAAGTGTAAATCCTTTTTGCAGGTTGTAGTTGAGGTTACAAGGGGGATTTATTGGGAGTGTACTGAGAATGATTTTGTTTGCATTGGTTTGTGTAAAATGTTTTTAAAATAAGAAAAAAACCGGTTTTGTCGACACTTGGGACTCAATTTTTAGGCGAAACTATGGCAAAAATTTTGTAAAAAAATCGGAACTAAAATTTGACTAAGTAAAATTGGTAGCAACATTAGGTTAGTGTGGCGCCTCTACTCAGCTTACATATGTAGGTTGGGAAGGGTTGTTACACTTGATTTATTTAATTTATCATGGATGGATGTTTACTTTCTATTGATATTTAATACCTTTGATGAATGATTTATTTATGATGAATGATTATTTACTTTTATCAACTAATTTAGATTTTCAAAAGTTGTAAGAGGTATGTTTCTACTTGGTGGGTACCTCATTAGTTAAACATCATGTAATTTAATTTGCTTTTCTATTTTAGAACCTATGTAAAGGGCATGTTTCTACCTTTTGGTGGGTGTCCTATCTAGGCATGTGATGTAAGGACATGTTTCCATCTTCGGATGGGTGTCCATTTATTTGTTTTGTTTTGTTTAGACATTGCTTTGATTTTAATATAACGATGCTTTCTTTTTATTGTGTGTAATATGGATAATGTTGTTATATTTAATAATTTTATAATATTAAAACCTGTAAAGGAGGCCGGTTCCAATGAACCGGGCGTTGTGGGGGGTGCTGGGCCATTTCTCACCTTCCCCACACATACCCAACTTTCCGAACCCATTAGGGGGTTAGGGATTCCTTAGGAATTGAGTCATCCACCCCTTTCTTTTTTCCCAGCCCGTCCGGGTGGCGACTCCATTTTCTCCAGACTTAGGTCCGTGTTCTCTAAGGCCCCGAGCCTAAACAGTGCCGTGAGTGGGGGCGAAAATCCCCGCTCGCAGTGG
The DNA here is from genome assembly GCA_947685225.1 of Garcia nutans. NCBI lineage: Eukaryota > Viridiplantae > Streptophyta > Magnoliopsida > Malpighiales > Euphorbiaceae > Garcia > Garcia nutans. Next base: position 2,558,674 of record CANTUV010000003.1, on the reverse strand, counting down.
TGACTCCACTAGGGATAAGAGAAGTTGATTACGTTGGTCTTTATATTATTTTATTCTTTCTTATAATGATATTATCCATTGCATCATCTTAGATTGCATCGTGTGCGTGAGTTAGGACGCCCGTGTTACTCGTGTTATATTATGTAAGGGATACCATACTTTCACTCAAGGTATGGAGATCGAGTATGGCATAACCACTCATAGCCTCGTACCATTTGGTATATACTTGCTATGGGAACCTAAGCCTTTTTACCCAAAGACTAAAGCTCATGTAATTGGCCTAGTTACTTTCCTTAGGTTTTACCCCCAAATGCATATTGTTTGACTATGGTTAATTCATCTTGGCTTAAATCATGGCTTATTTGGTTTGTTCTTTTTCTAATATGACCTAAGTGTATTGTAAGATCAAAATAAAATTTTCTTTTAAAGTCTAAGAGACCAAAGCTATTTTCAAAATTTTTCAAGATGGTCTTTGGACATAAGACTTTTCTAAAAATAAATCTTTGGCCCATGGCCCAAATACTAAGCCCAAAAATCCATTTTTCTAAAATATTTTTACAATGGGCTTAGAAATAAAACTATTTTCACCCAACCTTTTCTTACAAAGAGCTTGCAAAAATATTTAGGTCAATTATGAAACACCAAAAATCAATTGTGCACCTAGTTTACACTAAGAATAAATTAACCATGGGCTTGTTTTTGGCATAAACCATTAGTTACTCTTTTCAAAAGAGAAATCTATTTATAATAAACCTCTTAATTTCGTTTTAATCCAACAAAGCATAAAAGCTACTTTAGTTGGTTGAATGGATTAAAACCTAATTAATGGGAATTATCATGGATTGATTTCCATTTTCGAAAATATAACTATTGGTTGAAACGTCCAAGGAAATTATTCGAAAATAAGGCGCCCCATGTTAGTATTTTGTTAACCATATACCTAGGAAAAGAGACTCGCCATTCTTGTGTGGATGATATAAGGTTGGAAGGAACGTCAGAATTATCCTTCTTTGTTTGTGCATACATGCATACATTTACATCTCATATCATTGATCCTCTCTGGCTCACAGCCCTGGATTACGATAGTTCTAAAGCTTACATGTATCTTCCTTATTATTCACGACAAGTAATATAAATAAGAAAAGGAAACAAAAATCTAATTAAATTAGATTTCAGAAATTTTGCGTCGGAAAAAATTGCACGGCCGAAAAAAATTGCCGCAGGAAAAAATGAGCTGGAAAAAAAATTCTGCCGCAGGAAACTGCGGCAGTGGGATCTCGGTGGGCCTGCGGGCGAAATAGAAAATCTATTTCGCTAGCAGGTTTGCCCGCAGGAAAATCCTGTGAGCAAAATAGGAAAACTATTTCACCGACAGGAATTTCCTGAGGGCGAAATGCCCACGGGCCCGCGCGATGATTTTTCGTCCCCGATTTTTTCGACTTCGATTTTTATTTTTATTTTTATTTGTTTATTAATAAAAATTAGATACTAAAGCAAAAATTATTTAATAAAATTATTTTGGAATATTCGACAACAAAAATCATTTTGGACTAAATAAAACATATTGGACCAGATTGGGTCAAAAATTAAGGGTCTACAGTTTACCCCCTGCTTGAATGATCTGTGTTTTATTTGTTTTTGTTATAGATTTGTGTCTTATTTGTTATGATAATTATTGTTTTCTTTAGGTATTTTGTTAGTTTTAATATGTTTATTTAGTGTTTTCATTAATTTTGGTAGTTTTAGTTTATTTCGTTTTTGTGTGTGTTTACATTTTGTTGGTTAATGTTCATTTAATTCTTGTTTAAAGTTTGTTTCAAGTTTTATTTTAGGTTAAAAAGCCAAGGAACCAAATTGAAGGAAAAAAGGGACAGTAGCTGACACAGGCAGAGGACACAGCCAAGCTTGTGGCCATGTCCCATACCAAGTTAAAGAGAATATCAGAGAGGGACACAAGCAAGGAACACGGCCAAGCTTATGGCCATGTCCCTCCAAAGATGCTCAGACACGGCCAAGTTGCTTAAGCCTGGCCGTGTCTCACTTATATCCAAAGCAAAGAAGAAGAAACTCTCACAGAAGCAAACACAAGCAAGGGACACGGCCAAGCTTGTGGCCTGTCCCTTCAAAGACATCCAACACAGCCGTGTCTCATCCAACTTGGCCGTGTCTCACTCAAGTCCAAAGGAAAGATCAAAAGCAAGCAGTAGTGAACACAAGCAAGGGACACAGCCAAGTCATTGGCCGTGTCCCTCCAATTCACCTCCAACACGGCCAAGTTCACTCCAACTTGGCCGTGTCACTCATGGATTAATGAAGACGCGCGGAGGTTTCGTATAAATTTTAAAGTTAGGGTTTTCTTAAGGGTTGTTGAGAATTTGAGAGCTGTTTAGCCGTCAAAGAAAGTTTTAGGGTTTTGATATCTTGTTTTCTTTGATTTTGATTACACTTCTTGCAAGATTTGAACAAGAGATTCTTCAGAAGCTTCAGGGAGTTTGTAATTTGGTTTTGTTCTTGAACTTTATCTCTTTATTTTCATTGGAATTGTATTTATGGATATTATCATGTCTAAATTGATTTCTTTGAATATTAATGAGATGAGTATGTTTGATAGCATTATGAACTAATTTGATCTAGTCTAGGGTTTGTATGGATATGCTATGAGTGTATGAATTGGTTATTACCCTTAACTCAATTATTTCTTTAAGTCTTTATTGAATGAATTATTGCTAATATATAATTGATTGGCCACCAATTATGTGTTTTAGGTATTAGATGATGAATTGAGAGATGAAGTCTAATGCTGGAACAATTCAATTAAGGACTTAGGTGAATTAGAGATATAACCTAGGAAAAGATTATTTCAATTGGAACAAGATTATTTGAGAGAGGTTTGAATGCGAGAGCTTATTTCCTTTATTCAATTCATTAAGTTGCTTGAGATTTAATCTTTGAAATTAAATTGGTTAAGAGGAATAACCGTTCATACATATAAATAGTAGAGAAGTGCAAACCCTAGACCTTTCTATTAAGTGAATCAAAACATCAGCTCAATTTACTTTTATTGTTTTAAACTTTGATCAATCTATCTGTATTAATTGTTAGCAATTTAAATTTCTTCATTACTTGTTATTTATAATCTGATAATCAATTAGCTACTTTAGCTTCCTTGTGAGACGACCTTGGGGCGATCACCTTTGCTACAACTACCTCGTATACTTGCGAGTGACGCTTTGTGGTAGAGTTAATTTGATCGTAACAAGTTTTTGGCGCCGCTGCTGGGGAAGCTAATTGGCTTAATTGTTTATTAGGCAAAAATACTTTAGATTATTTTTCATTGTTTACTTTTGATTTTATTTTGTCTATTGTTTTTAATAATTTCTTTTTCTAGAAATTTTGTTTATGCAAGGCAGGAGATCACTTGAAGGAGAGCTATATCCATTCATTCCAGAAATTGAATTCTGGATCTCATGCCTTAACTTCATACAAATGTCCGTTTCATGTCCAGGCCTTTGATGGAATTGGAAAAATGCATTAGTATCAAAGTTAGGTGGAAGAGGATTAGGCAAAGGATGAGAAGTCAAGGGTTGTAACAACCCTTTCTTTTGTAGCTTGCTAAAAACCCAAGATAGAGGTTTCCCCAATTCTGAGAATTGTCTTTTATTTCCTTGACCGGTCACATTAACATCAACTTCTTTTTGCGTGCTTTGGCTACCAGGTTGACATCTCCCTTTCTCGTTCCTTTTGGCCGAAAAGCGATTCTTCTCTCTTTCCCACTCTTCAATTTGCAAACCAGCTTGAAGAAGATCTTTGAAATCCCTTATAAGGGTGTGAGACATCCTTTCACGGAGATTAGGCAACACCCCTCTCACAATCATCCTTATTTGATTGGATTCATCGGGCCTTTTCTTGAGCAAAGCGGCCTTGTTTCTCCATCTCTTCACATAGTCCACAAAATTCTCATTTGGCCTTTGTCTAATGGACTCCACTTCCATTAAGGTAACTTCCATCTCGATATTATATCCATATTGTTGGATGAAGGCTTTGTAAAGTAGATCCCAACTCTTTTGTGTTCCATCATCTAAGGTATTGAACCAATTTTGGACAACAGGGTCCAATGAGAGCATAAAGTACCTTAGGGTTTGAGCCTTAGTAGCTCAGGCAGATTGCATGGCAGTGATATACTGCTTCACATGAAGATGAGGATTTCTGGTGCCATTGTACTTAGCAAAGGAAGGCATCTTGAACTTATAAGGGACCTCTTCATCTTGTTCAAATAATTTGTCGATCTCGGACACCTCTTCGGTTTTCAATTTCTTCTCAAATTTATTTTCTAAATCAGTAATCATCTTTTCAACATCAAAAGTCTCGATCTTTTCAATAGTTGCCTTCTCAACAGCCTTCGGTTCTTTCTTCTTTTCTTCAACCTCTTGGTAGTATTGAGCCCAATCATCATCATCATCAATGATCACCTTTTCATCATCAAAAACCACTTCACTAACTTTGGTCTTCCCTTTGTCCTTTGGTTTCTTAGTGCTAGCAGATGCCTCGGCATGGTTTTCTAAGATTGTAGTCAATTGGTTCTTCATGGTCTCAGCTAGGGCCTCTTTGATTTCTTCCATCTTGGCATTGAGGGCCCCATCCACCATCCTTTGAATTTGTTCGGGCTCCATTGTTTTAGGTGGGCAAGTGATCGAGTCGTTGCTAGATACTTCGTCTCCAGCGTACGTCAGATTGTTATAAGCTTTAGAACTATCGTAATCCAGGGTTGTGAGCCAGAGAGGATCAATGATATGAGATGCAAATGTATGCATGTATGCATAAACGATCAACAAATAAGGATAAATAGGACGTTCCTTCCAACCTTATAACATCCACACACGAATGGCGAGTCCCTTTTCCTAGGTATATGGTTAACAAAATACCAACATGGGGTATCTTGTTTTCGAATAATTCTCTCGGACATTTCAACCAATAGTTATATTTTCGAAAATGGAAATCAATCCATGATAATTCCCATTAATTAGGTTTTAATCCATTCAACCAACTAAAGTAGCTTTTAAGCTATGTTGGATTAAAACAAAATTAAGAGGTTTATTACGAATAGATTTCTCACTTGAAAAGAGTAATTAATGGTTCATGCCAAAAACAAGCCCATGGTTAATTTATTCTTAGTGTAAACTAGGCCTACAATTGATTTTTGGTATTTCATAATTGACCTAAATATTTTTGCAAGCTCTTTATAAAAAATGGTTGGGTGAAAATAGTTTTGTTTCTAAGCCCATTGTAAAAGATTTTAGAAAAATGGATTTTGGGCTTAGTATTTGGGCCATGGGCCAAAGAATTTATTTATTTATTTATTCAGAAAATTCTTATGTCCAAAGACCATCTTGAAAAATTTTGAAAATAGTTTTGGTCTTTTGGATTTTAAAGAAAACTTTATTTTGAGCTTACAATATACTTTGGTCATATTAGAAAAAGAACAAACCAAATAAGCCATGATTTAGACTAAGATAAACTAACCATAGTCAAACAACATGCATTTGGGGTAAAACCTAAGGAAAGTAACTAGGCCAATTACATGAGCTTTAGTCTTTGGGTTAAAAGGCTTAGGTTCCCATAGCAAGTATATACCAAAAGGTACGAGGCTATGAGTGGTTATGCCATGCTTGATCTCCATACCTTGAGTGAAAGTATGGTATCCCTTACATAACATAACAAGGGTAACACGGGCGTCCTAACTCACGCACACGATGCAATCTAAGATGATGCAATGGATAATATCATTATAAGAAAGAATAGAATAATATAAAGACCAACGGAATCAACTTCTCTTATCCCCAGTGGAGTCGCCACTGTGAGCGGGGATTTTCGCCCCCACTCCCAGTGGAATGGTTCTTGCGACTTCGGCACTGTTTAGGCTCGGGGCCTTAGAGAACACGGACCTAAGTCCGGAGAAAATGGAGTCGCCACCTGGACAGGCCGGGAAAAAAGAAAGGGGTGGATGACTCGATTCCTAAGGAATCCCCAACCCCTTAATGGGTTCGGAAGTTGGGTATGTGTGGGGAATGTGAGAAATGGCCTAGCACCCCCACAACGCCCGGTTCATTGGAACCGACCTCCTTTACAGGTCTTAATATTATAAAATTCTTAAATATAACAATATTATCCATACTACACACAATAATTAAAAGAAAGCATCATTATATTAAAATCAAAGCAAGGTCCAAGCAAAACAAATAAATGAACACCCACCCGAAGATGGAAACATGTCCTTACATCCCATGCCTAAATAGGACACCTACCGAAAGGTAGAAACATGTCCTTTACATAAGTTATAAAATTGAAAAGCAATTTAAATTACATGATATTTAACTAATGAGGTACCCACCAAGTGGAAACATACCTCTTACAACATTTGGAAATCTAAATAAATTGATAAGAATAAATAATCATTCATCATAAATAAATCATTCATCAAAGCTATTAATCAAAATATAAAATAAACATCCATCCATGATAAATTAAATAAATCAAGTATTGAAATTAAATAAATTAAAGCACAAGAGATAAATTAAAGCAAAATCAAATATGGAATTGAATAAAGCAAATAAAAGTCCAATTATAGCTACTGTAACTTTTTATGGAATTAAAATAAGTTAGGGTTTTATATTTTAAAAGGTTGGTAAGAATCTTTGATTAACCAAATTAATATTTGAATGGTGAGATCATGAAACTAGGGTTTTAGACACTTTGAAATTGTTTTGATTTGTTATTTTAAAAGGTAATTTCAAGCTACTGTGTAATTTTAAAATATTTATATTTTTATGGTTTTTTAATGTTTTAAAGGATTATGGCTTAGATAAAATTAAGATTTAAGGTTTTAAAGGAGTTAAAGTTTAATATTTTAGGTTTAGGAATTGAATTAGGGTTTTAGTGTTTTAGAATTTGGGTCTCGGGTGATGAATTTTAATTAGGGTTTAGAAAAACAATTTGATGATTTCATGAGATTTTATAAGTTTAAACCAAACAAATTAAAGTTTTTATAAATAAAAAAGATTTATATAATTGGAAAAAGTATTTTAGGGTTTTTTTTATAAGAAACAGAATATGTTTTAAGAGTTTACATAATTTGGAAAGTAAATTGGAGTTTTGGGGTTTTGAAGAAATAAAATTAATAACTTTAAATTCTTTGGGAAATAAAGCAACGGATTAATGTTTTTAACTTTGAACAAAAAGGTGAATTGAATTCTGGGATTTTTGAATTAAAAGAACAAAGGAAAATTTAGCTACTGTATAAAAAAATAAAGAATTTAATACATACCTTTTTTTTATGATTCCTCCAAAAATAATTCTTATTGGATGAACAAGCTCCAAATACAAGCCTTTTTTTCCTTTGAATTGCTTAAATCGTGTTTCTTCTCCTTAAAAATCAATTGAATTCAATTATTGCTTTTCCACATCACTTTCGGATTCAAATTCTCAAGGCTACTATGAAATTTTTTCCTCCTCCAATTTGGTTGCCTTTGGTCCTTATTTATAGATGTCTTTTTATGTATCTTCCTTATTATTCACGGAAAGTAATATAAATAAGAAAACAAAACCAAAACCTAATTAAATTAGTCTTCAAAAATTTTGCGTCGAAAAAAATTGCGCTGCCGAAAAAAATTGCCGCAGGAAAAAATGCGCTGACGAAAAAATTCTGCCGCAGAAAACTGCGACAGTGCAGTGGGATCTCGGTGGGCCTGCGGGCAAAATAGAAAATCTATTTCGCTAGCAGGAAAATCCTACGAGAAAAATAGAAAAACTATTTCACCAGCAGGAATTTCCTGCGGGTGAAATAGTTTGGGCTATTTTGCCCGTAGGAAATTCCTGCAGGCGAAATGCCCACGGGCCAGCGCGACGATTTTTTTGTCGCCGATTTTTTCGACTCCAATTTTTATTTTTATTTTTATTTTTTGATTTTATTTGTTTATTTTTATTTTTTATTAATAAAAATTAGATACTAAAGCAAAAATTATTTAATAAAAATTATTTTGGACCAATTAGACAACAAAAATCATTTTAGACTAAATAAAACATATTGGACCAGATTGTGTAAAAAATTAAGGGTCTACACAAAGATTCGATAAAAATTGGAGGAAAAAGGAAGAAGATCATCCAGTTCTTGAAAGTTCTATACTTGATAGTCCTACAAGAAAGAAGGACAAAATGATAAAAGAAAGGGGAGAGTAAGGAAAATAAAGAGAAAGAAGAGGGAAGAGTAAGAAAAATAAAGTGGAAAGAAAAGGGAAAAGAAGAAAAGAAACATATTTGGGTCTTAAACTTTTTGCAAGGAAAAAAACTGTCCTAATCAAGATCCAGATCAATGCCAAGAAGATAGAAGGAATTTGGAGTCTAGCAAGATTGCTCCCAACTGCCTAAAGTTCCAACAAGAAATTTGTAGTGTGAGGGTTTGTCCATTGTGTCACATCAGCTCCTATCTCAAAATGGCCTTAATTTAACCCATGTCCCTTATAGACCCCATTTAAAGCCTATCAAAGACCTGTTAATCTCTCTTGGTAGGTAGAGTCTATTAGTAGAGATAGTTTGGATAAGCATGCATATGAGATAGACAATATTTAAACTCAAATGAGACCTTTGGCCAAGAAATGTGTATGTGCCTATCTGAAGTGCAACAATTCTTGCTTAAATAGAAATGATTCCCAAGTTTAGTATGGTAACTAGGTTTGTCATGTTATAGATATGTTAATTTGGAAAAATCAAGTCCTAAGGTACATTGACATTAATTTGGCAAAGCCAACATTTGATTTCAAAATCAAAATTCAAAAAACAATTCAAAAAAAATTCAAAAAATGTTTTGTCATACAAAGCCTTCAAGTTAAGGGAAGTATGTTGAACCTTGAATAACACATTGGGCAAAGGAAATGATTATTGGCAAGGTCATGAAGAAGCTATCAACTGACATGCTGAAATATAGTTCAAAATAGATGAATCCCTGACTCTGCTGCTTGGGGTCTCCACCACTCATGTTTTCATCATCTTGAAGATAAAAGGCTCAAATGCAAAGCTTTGGATCATTCCAATGCGAGGCTTGAATGAGCATCAAAAAGGAACCAATGAGAACACTTTCGCTAATCACCTCGGTCTGTGAGTCGATGGAATGACTGTAAGTATTATTCATGCATATTATGCATACATGAGCATGTGACATCGTACTTTCTTGTCTTATATTGTCTATTCCTTTTCAAAGTGAACAACAAATACCTTGTAAAGTAAAGAATCAAAAGAAGATATTGAATCAGGGGGGGCATAGAAAGCCCATTACTTGAGAAAGCTCCAGTCATCTTGCCAGGAGAAGAAATATGTGCTTGTGTGAAGAACTAGACAACAACAACATCAATCAAAGCTTGCATGGAAAAATCTTTGGTTTGAGCCTACACAGGGGGCAAAGTTTCTCCTTTTCAAATTTTTATACTTAATATTTTAAAACTCACTTACAAATATTTTGCCACCCAGGGGGGGCAAGGAGAGGATATAAGGTCCAATTAAAAATAGCTAAATTTTTGCAAAGGAATAAAAAAAAGAAGAAAATTAGAATTCTCAAAAGAATGAAGATACAAAAGACAAAAGACCAATCCAGCTAAAAGAGCTGAAGCCAGGGTAAAGACCCGACCACCAATGGATAAAGACCCATGTTTCAAGGGTAAAAACCCAATCTCAAAGGATGAAGATCCATTTGCAAGGGTGAAGACCCGATGTCAAAAGATGAAGATTCATTTTCAAGGATGAAGACCCAATCTCAAAGGATGAAGATCCATTTGCAAGCGCAAAGACCCAATCTCCAAGGATGAAGATCCATTTGCATGGGTGAAGACCCAATCTCCAAGGATGAAGATCCATTCTGAGGGTGAAGAATCACAATGCATAGAACAGCCGGAGCATTCAGACTTCTCAACTGATAAAATGTCAGTTAAACTCAATCTCGGGTCCAAGCACCCAAAATCAATTCAATCTCGGGTCCAAGTACCTAATCCTAGGTTCAAGTACCCAAACCAAATCCAGTTAGGGTCGAGTATCCCAATCCATTTTAGGATCGAGTATCCAAATCTAGTTAGGATCGAGTATCCCAATCCAACTTAGGATCGAGTATCCAAATCCAGTTAGGATCGAGTATCCAAATCAAGTTAGGATCCACTATCTGAATTCAGTTTAGGATCGAGTATCTCAACCCAGTTAGGATCGAGTATCCGAATCCAGTTTAGGATCGAGTATCCCAATCAAATTTAGGATCGAGTATCCCAATCCAGTTTAGGATCAAGTATCCAAATCCAATTAGGATCGAGTATCCCAATCCAGTTAGGATCGAGTATCCAAATCCAATTAGGATCGAGTATCCCAATCCAGTTTAGGATTGAGTATCCAAGTTAGGATCGAGTATCCCAATCCAGTTTAGGATCGAGTGTCCAAATCAAATTTAGGGTCGAGTATCCCAATCCAAGTTAGGATCGAGTATCCCAATCCAGTTTAGGTTCGAGTGTCCAAATCCAATTTAGGGTCGAGCATCCCAATCCAGTTTAGGATCGAGTATCCAAATCAAGTTAGGATTGAATATCCCAAAGCCAATTTAGGATCGAGTATCCAAATTAAGTTTAGGATCGAGTATCCAAAGCCTATTTAGGATCGAGTATCCCAATCCAGTTTAGGATTGAGTATCCAAAGCCAATTTAGGATCGAGTATCCAAATTCAGTTAGGATCGAGTATCCCAATCCAATTTAGGATCGAGTATCCAAAGCCAATTTAGGATCGAGTATCCAAATCAAGTTTAGGATCGAGTATCCGAACCCAATTTAGGATCGAGTATCCTAATCTAGTTTAGGATCGAGTATCCAAAGCCAATTTAGGATCGAGTATCCAAATCCAGTTAGGATCGAGCATCCAAAGCCAATTTATGATCGAGTATCCCAATCTAATTTAGGATCGAGTATCCAAATCTCTCGGATCCAGAACCCAAATTTTTCTTAGGTCCAGAACCTAGAATTTATCCTTGAGTCCAGAACTCAAACCGGGTCCAGAACCCAAAACCACAACCATCTCAAAAATTAAGTCTTATTGCTTTTCACTCTCTTTCACTAAAGTTTCAGATTTTTCAAGCAGGGGGCAAACTGTAGGCCCTTAATTTTTGACCCAATCCGGTTCAATATGTTTTATTTAATCCATAATGATTTTTGTTGTCTAATTGGTCCAAAATAATTTTAATTAAATAGTTTTTGCTTTATTATCTAATTTTTATTAATAAAAAATAAAAATAAACAAATAAAAATAAAAAAAATAAAAAAATCAAAGTCGAAAAAATCGACGACGAAAAAATCATCGCGCGAGCCGGTGGGCATTTTCGTCCACTGGAATTTCCTGCAGGAAATTCCTGCCTGAGAGTGAAATAGCTTTTCTATTTCGCCCGCAGGAAAATCCTGCTGGTGAAATGGTTGCCCGCAGGATTTTTCTGCTGGCGACGCGCCCGCAGGCCCACTACCTCCCCCACTGCCGCAATTTCCTGCAGCAGATTTTTTTCGCCAGCGCATTTTTTCCTGCGGCAATTTTTTCGGCAGCGCAATTTTTCCGACTCCGATTTTTATTTTTATTTTTTATTTTTTGATTTTTATTTGTTTATTTTTATTTTTTATTAATAAAAATTAGATAATAAAATAAAAACTATTTAATTAGAATTATTTTGGTCCAATTTGACAACAAAAATCATTATGGACTAAATAAAACATATTGAATCAGATTGGGTCAAAAATTAAGGGTCTACACATATTTTGATTTTTATTTGGCTTATAATGAATGGTTTCCTTTCATAATGAATGGTTGAATATTTTTTATTGATTCACCTTATCTTTTCCATTATGTAAGAGGTATGTTTCCACCTTGTGGGTACCTTATTAATTAGTCCTTATGTAATTTAAATTATTTTTGTATTTTGGAATCAATGTAAAGGACATATTTTCACCTTTCGATGGGTGTCCTATTTAGACTTAGACATGGACGATGTAAGGATATGTTTCCATCCTTGGATGGGTGTCCATTTATTTGTTTTGTTTGAACATTGCTATGTTTTTTAATAAAGTATTTATTTATTCTTATGATCGCATGTAATATGAAAAATGTCATTACATTTAAAAATTTTATAATATTAAGACCTAAAAAGGAGGTCGGTTATAATGAACCGGGTGTTGTGGGCGTGTTGGACATTTCTCACCTTCCCCACACGTACCCAACTTTTCAAGCCCATTAGGTTGGGGATTCCTTAGGGATCGAGTCATCCACCCCTTTCTGTTTCTTGCCCCGTCCGGATGGCAACTTCATTTTTCTCCAGGCTTATGCCCGTGTTCTCTAAGGCCCTGAGCCTAACAATGCCAAAGTCACAAGAACCATTCCACTATGAGTGGGGGCGAAAATCCCTACTCAGAATAGTTTTTTCTTAGGCCGCCCTTGCAGTTTTTCAACATAACATGCACTCTTCTTTTATTTTATGATTATAGCTTATCCTTTTTACAAATCTAGCTATATGAGTATCTCTGCTTGCTTGACACTCCATCTATTGACTTTACCAAGTATCTACCATAACATCATTCTGCCAGGAAATTGATCCATCCTGCTTCTTCATATGTTGACTGGATCTGTGATTAACATCCATTGGTTGGTACCTTGGTGGAGAATTACCCATGTCACCACTCGGATGTATCTGATGTATGTACCCTTTATTGCTCTTTGTTGAGGCACTTACTATGATCCTCATCGACTTGACTGCCAGTATGAAGTTGAGCCTCAAGGATCTGAGTTCACTCCTGACTTGGACATGCCTCGTCTGACTGAAGCCTTCTTGGATTGACTGAAGCACAGGTAGCCTGCATGCTATACTTATTGTATGCCATAGATTTTACAATTGTCAATCATAAAATAAACAATGTTAGGATGAACAATAATGACTAAAAAAGATGTTTTCTTTCTTTTCTGAAATTTGTCTTCACCTTTTGCTATTGTGGTATTTATTTTAGCTTAATGGTCAAATAATTCAAGATATTGTACATAGAACAATTTTAATATAAACTATATTTTATTAAATTAGGGAATAATAAAAAACATTAAGCCAACGCATACAATATCACTCTTGTTGCCAACCAGCCCTTTCAGATTTTCTAATTGACAATTTTCACTCATTTAGCCCTAATTGTTGCCTAGCCTGCCCTTTTGGGTTTTTACAACTAGCAGACTGCTCTAACTTTTGCCCAGGCCACCCTTTCAGGTTTTCAACCTAGCGAGCTCTTTCTTTTTTTTTATTTCAAACATAGAACCTCTTCAACTTGCTAATGTTTACTGGCTCACTAAACTCATTTTCGTCCATGTCTGACAACTTGGCTACACCCTTTCTCATTACTTGCTTCACGATGCATGACCCTTCCAAACTAGGTCTAAACTTCCCTCCTAGATCGGGGACATTAGGCTTGCACTGCTTCAATACTAAGTCACCAACCTTAAGCTTTCTTATCTTAACCCTTCTGTTGTAGGCCCAAGCTATTTTTCTTTGGTAAAGCTGGTGATGATATAGCGCTTTCAATCTTCTTTCCTCCAATAAGGCTAGCTATGCATATCTGATTGCTACCCATTCCACCTAAGGCAATTTAGTTTCAAGTATCACCCTTATTGATTCGATCTTGATCTCAATTGGCAACATAGCTTCCATCCCATAAACCAAGGAAAATGGCATCATTCCAGTCGGGGTTCGCACATTGGTCCTGATCCCCATAAAGCAAAAGGAAGCATTTTTTTACCAATCCCTATATGTCTTGGTCATCTTGGACAGGATCTGCTTAATTGCCTTGTTTTTTGCTTCTACTACACCATTAGCCTATGGTCTATAAAGGGAAGACTGGTGGTGACAGATATGGTACTTCGAGAATAAACCCTTAACTGCTCCTTGAAATTACACCCCATTGTCTGATATCACACTGTACGGGACCCCATACCTACAGATAAGATTCTTCTCAATAAACCTAGCTTGTTGAAAGACTCAACTTCAACCCATTTTGAAAAATAATCAACTGCTACTATAATGAACTGGTGACCATTTGAAGCCGTTGGATATATCTCAGTAATGATATCGATTCCCCAAGTTGTAAAAGGCCATGGTGAAGACATAGAATGCAATTCTTTGGGAGGCATGTGATTTAAGTTTTTATGCATCTGACACAATTGACATTTTCTCACAAAATCAATATAGTCTCTTTCCATGGTCAACCAATAGTAGCCTTGTCGGATTATCTTCTTAAACAAGGCCATCCCATTCATGTGGGGCCCACAACTTCTAACATGTATTTTATACATAATCTGGTCAACTTTGAACATCCTTAAGCATCTTAAATGCACTCCATCGGGCCATCTTCGATACAACTCCCCATAAAAGGTGATGTACTACAAACACCATCATCTTATAGCTCTTCTCTCTTCCTTTGTTGCATTATGCGGGTATTCTTTACTTTTAAAAAACTGTCTTATAGTGTCATACCACGTATCATGGTCCATAACAAGGAGTAAATGAACTGGTCAAAACCAAAGGCTCAAGAAATAACTTGACATGATCCTCCCATACCGAAGCCAATGTGGGTAGGGCATCAACCATCTGATTCTCTTCTCTTGGCAGGCGTATAAATCTGCAATCCTTGAAATTTTTCTTCAACATGGTCAAATAATCATGGTATGATTTCAATCTTTCTTCCTTCAATTCCCAATCACCATTTACTTGGGATACAACTAATAAAGAATCACCAAAGACCTGTATTTTATCCACCATCATGATCAACAGGGTTTTCAGCCTAAAAATGCAAGCTTCGTACTCCACTATGTTGTTGGTTGCCCTAAACTTCAACTTCTTAGCTAGAGGGATAAGCTCTCCTTCAGGTGATTCTAAAATTATCCCCAGACCAACACCTTTTTTGTTTATTGCTCCGTCAAAGTACATCTTCCATCCTTGTACCTCTATGGCTTCTAAATGTTCATAGAAAAATTCAAAAACCACTTCCTCACTGTCCGACAATGGCTATTAGGCCAGGAATTCTGCTACTGCTCTATTTTTAATGGTTTTCCTAGTTATATACTCGATCTCAAGCTCTTCTAAAATGATCAACCATCTGCTATATTTCCCAATCAATGAAAGTGTTTCTCTTAAATATTTCACTGGATCCATCCTAGAAATTGCCTACAAAACTATAAGACTGAAAGTAACGCCGCAACTACTTAGATGACCAAACCACGGCTATACATGTCTTTTCGATGATACTATATTAATCTCATGAGGCAGGAGCTTTCTACTTAAGTAGTAAATTGCATACCCAATTCCCGATTGATTTGCTTAGGCAAGTATTGCTCCTATTGACTCTTCTTCTACTACAAAGTATAGTAACAAAGGTCTACTGGATTTAGGTGGCTTCAAAACATGTGGATTCTATAAATATTCTTTAATACATTTAAAGGCCTTTTGAGATTCATCATTCCACTTGGCAGGCTAGTTTTTCTTAACAATTTAAAGATTAGTTCATAGATTGTGGTAAGCTTTGCTATGAACTTGCTAATGTGTTGTAACCTGCCAATAAACCCTTGAACTTCCTTCTCCATCTTAGGAGCTAGCATATCCCAGATTGCCTTAACTTTTTTAGGGTTAATCTCAATACTATTTGGACCAATCACGTGTCTCGATAATTTTCTTGAAGTAACCCTAAACACACACTTCTTTGGATTCAACCTTAGCTTACACTTCACTGCGCTTTCAAAGAATAATTCTAGGTTTTGGAAATACTGCTCCCTTATATTCGACTTCACCATCATACCATCAACATAGACCTCGACCTCTTTATGCATCATGCCATGAAACAAGGTTGTAGCCATCCTGTGGTAGGTTTCTCCAGCATTCTTTAACCTAAATAACATCATCCTATAATAGAATATACCCTATGTAGTAAAAAAAGGTAATTTTAGCTTTATCCTCTTGGGCCATTAACACATGATTGTATCTAAAAAATCCATCTACAACAAGTGTAGCATGCTGAAGGTTGCACTATCAATAAGAACATCTATATGGGGTAAAGGAAAATCATCCTTAGGGGAAGCCTTGTTTAAGTCTCTGTAGTCAACACAAACCCTAATTCTTTTGTCATTCTTTGGCACGGGAACTATGTTTGCTAACTAGTCAGGGTAATCTATCACTTCAAGAAATTTGACTTGTATCTGCTTAGTGACTTCTTCTTTGACCAACTCTTCCCATTCCAACCTTAATCATCTAAGCTTTTATTTGACAGGTTTCATATGAATATAAGTGGGTATTAGGTGCTCGGCTATGTCTCGAACAATCCCAGGCATATCCTCATAAGACCAAGCAAAGACTTCTTCATATTTCTTAAATATTTTTTCAAATCTCTCTCTCTCTCTCTTCAAGATTAAGGTCAGATGCTATGCTAATATTTTTAGAATTGTCGATGATTTCCAAATTTAATGATTGTGTGTCAACAGAGTTAATATTAAAAATGCTTATGCAATCACTCTCTTTCTTTTTTAGCTGAACATCTTCATCATATCCCAACCCTTTATTGGAAGATTGAGTCTTGAAATCTGGAAGCTCTATCACACATGTCTTACCTTTTCCAAGACCAATGCCAAGCAGGTAGTTCATGTTCTTCATCATAGTTAGGACCTTGGGGTCTACCACTTCATCATTAGAAATTATAACTACTTGGAATCCATTAAAATTCCTCTCAATCATCAATGCATTCACCACTTCATTATCCTCGGCCTCGATGACCCATTTGGGAACTTGATCTTTTGATGAAGCGTAGAAGGAAATCCACCAATAAGATGAAATCAGAGTCTTCCCAATAGCAGTGGAAAAGTAACAGGGATATCCAAGACCACAAATTCAACCATGGATTCGATGGAACCAGCCTTCACCTCCTTGTCGTCATAGCTTGTTTTGGAAAGATCTTGAGTGGATAGATATTTATGGTGGATCCATCATCAATGTCAGGGTCTTTTTCTACAGCTTGCTGAAAACCCAAGATAGTGGTTTGTTCAACTCTGAAAATTGCCTTCTACTACCTTAGCCAGTTGCATTTACATCAATCGCCTTTTGAGTCCCTTGATTGCCAGACTGATAGCTTCCTTTTTCATTTCTTCTTGCAGAGAAATGATTCTTCTCCCTTTCCCACTGTTCAATTTGCAAACCATCTTGGAGAAGATCCTTGAAATCCCAGATGAGTGTGTGAGACATTCTCTCATGAAGACGAGGTAGCACCCCTCCTACAATCATCCTAATCTGATTAGATTCATCAGGCCTTTTCTTAAGAAACTTTGCATTGTTTCTCCATCTCTTGACATAGTCAACAAAGTTTTCATTTGATTTCTGCCTTATTGACTCAACTTCCATCAAAGTGGCCTCCAACTCAGCATTGTACCCATATTATTGAATGAAGGCCTTATACAACAAATCCCAGCTCTTTTGAGTATTATCCTTCAAGGTGTTGAAACAATTATTCACAACCGGATCCAATGAAAGCATGGAGTACCTTAGAGTTTGAGCCTTAGTAGGTCGAACAGACTGCATAGCGGTGATATAATGCTTCACATGAAGATGAAGGTTGCTAGTTCCATCGAACTTAGCAAATGATGGCATCTTGAACTTATAAGGGACCTCATCATCTTGTTCAAACAACATGTCCACTTCTGACATCTCTTTGATTTTTAGCTTCTTCTTAAAGTTCTTCTCCAAATCAATAATCATCTTCTCAACATCAGAAGTCTCAGTCTTTTCAACAGTTGCCTTCTCCACAACCTTCAACTCCTTCTTCTTATCTTGAGGATCTTGAAAGTACTAAGCCCAGCATTCATCATCATCCAAAACCATCTTATCATCATTGAAGACTAGGGTATATTGGAATTAGGGTTTTGACATTTTGAATTAGGGTTTAAGGAAATTGCAATTCTAGGATTAAGGTTGAAGGTTTTAGTCTAGGGTTTAGAAATTTGGTTACTAGATTAGGTTTGCTAAATTGGTTTAGAAATTAGGGTTTAGTTGTTTGAGGCTTAAAAGTTATTGTTGACCCTTAATTTTTGCCCTAAGCTAGTCTGATCCTAATTAACAAAGGCCAAACTATATTTGATTGATACAAAAAAGTTTAAACCTAGTTCATGGATTTTAATGAGTCAGTTCGGTTCTGCAAGGCCTAAAAATAAGTTGATTCAATTTATAAAGGTTTAAAACTTAGTTTATAGCTTTTATAAATCAAGTTTGTTCTAAGAATAAGTTGGTTTGATTTTAAAACCCTAAACCTAGTCAATTCATCATTTAATAGATATAATTTAATTTTAAAGCAAAAAAATAAGTCGGACTAGACCAAAATATAAAAACAATGATGAATTGGCCTTGCCAATTTGCCATGATGGAGTGACCATGGCAATTTCCAATTCGCCATGGATGGCTTACCATGGCGAATTGGCAATTCCAAATTTGCCATCGTCCAACTAATCTGGCAATTCCAAATTTGCCATGGTCCAACTAATCTGGTTTTAATTCGGCTTATTAACTCCTTAATTAAGATGGACTTCATTTAGCCTGTCAGATTAAGTTTTAGTGTTTTATTTTTAAACCGAATTATGCCTATAAATACTGATGTTTAACATTAAAATAGGCAACAATTATCAAGAACAGAATAAACAATTAGCAACAATTAATTAAAAAACCTTAGCAGCCACAATTATTAAAGGAAGCAGCAACAACAATCAAACGAGGATCAACACACCACAACTGCCTCGGGCAATTGCCTCACTCAACCAACACTCTCAGTTTTGTTGGAACCACAAAATGAAGGTTTAATCTTCTTAACTCTTCATATTTATAGTGAGCTTTCATTATCAATATTATGATTCATAGTCTTTTTCATCCAGCATCTATTTATTTCATTTTCATAGTAACAAAATAAATAATCCATTAGCAACTTTGTTTATCCAGTAGCAATTCTCATATAATAAAAGCCATCATACAGTAGTAATAAATTGTTACTTTGGGCACTAACCAAGTGTAAATATTAAACCCTAATTTTGTTTCGAAATTCATAAAGTCTTGATTTTATCCAAAAGACCCTAAATCCAAACCTTCATCCTATAAATCCAAAACCCTAAATTTATTTTAAAAAGACAAAACCTAGTGTTCAAAACCATAATACCCTAATTTTTACCTTAAAACCATAGTTTAAGAAAAACCCTAATTTCTATAAATATAAAACCCCAACCGTATGTGATCGGGTCAATATTTATTTGTGGATTGTATTCTTTTCTATTTATCTTATTTCCTTTTTTAATTAAGTCCTTATTTTATTACTCTTTATATGATGATTATTTATGTGTTTATGATTTTACATTTATTTTGTTTGGACTTCAAGGATGTAAAAGACATGTTTCCACTATACGGGTACCTCGGTTTTATTATGTAATTTAATTTATCTTTTAAAGATTTTAGGTCCATTATAAGAGTTTCCACATATGATGGGTGTCTCATTTTTATTTACTTTGTTTTCTTTTTTGGGCATTACATTGGACATTGCAAAGATATGTTTCCATCCATGGAAGGGTGCATATTTATTATTTTGTTTTTATTTTAATGCAATAATTCTTTATTTTAATGGTCGCATGTAATATGGATAATATCATAATATTTAAGAATTTTATAATATCTAAACCTAAAAAGGAGGATGATTCGAATGAATCACGCATTATGGGGGTGTTGGGCCACTTCTTACCTTCCCTATGCATACCCAACTTTTCAAACCCAATAGAGGGTTGGAAATTCCATAGGAATAGAGTCATCCACCCTTTTCTTTTTCCCGGCCCATCCGGGTGGTGACTCCATTTTCTCTAGATTTAGGCACGTGTTCTCTAAGGCCCTGAGCCTAATAGTGCCGAAGTTGCAAGAACCATTCCACCAAGAGTGGGGGCAAAAATCCTCGCTCACATTATAGATTAGGGTTTTGGAGTTTTGGAAGTTAGGGTTTGGAAGCTAGGCTTTATAAATTAGGGTTTGAGTTTTAAGTTTTTGTAAATTAGGGTTTTGAGTTTTAGGGTTTTGGATTTACAACTGTTTTAGGGTCTTTAGGATTTTGAAAATTGTTTTAGGGTTTAAAGATACTCAACACTGGTTATGAGACCATTAGGGCTTTAAGAGTTATTTTGGTTATTGGGGTATTAGGGTTTCAAAATTTATCTTGGCTACTATCACTTTAGGCATTTGTTTAAACATATTGTTTTGAAATTCAATGAAATAATTTAATGGACATATAAGCACACCATCACAGGAATAAACTAAAACTAATATGAATCATGTTTAACTTAGTAGATTATTGAATT
This sequence comes from Garcia nutans, assembly GCA_947685225.1. Lineage (NCBI taxonomy): Eukaryota > Viridiplantae > Streptophyta > Magnoliopsida > Malpighiales > Euphorbiaceae > Garcia > Garcia nutans. The sequence goes on along the minus strand of CANTUV010000003.1, from coordinate 2,538,231 downwards.
ATGCTTACTAGAATATTTTTATAAAAAGTGCAGGAACAAATTAAAACTATAAAATGAGGAATTATTGTAAACTTAAAAAAAATTGGATAAGGAATTGCAAACCTCCATTGCTGGTTCCACCAATGTTAATGATTTGAAACAAGCTCTCTACTACTGTCTTCCTAGATCAATTGAAGTTTTTTGCTGCAGTCAGCCTGATTGTTGCTTCTGTGTTGCTTTTGTTAAACTGTGCTAATTTTTGGCTATCCTTCACAATTGTTGATGCCCCCTATTTAATGTTAAACATCAGTATTTATAGGCATAATTAGGTTTAAAATAAAACCCTAAAAGCTTAATCTGATGGTTTAAATGAAGTCTATCTTGATTAAGGAATTAATAAGCTAAATTAGGACCGGATTAGTGGACCATGGCTAATTGGAAATTACCAATTCGCCATGGTAAGCTATGCATGGTGAATTGGAAGTTGCCAATTCACCATGGATGGCCATCCATGGTGAATTAGCTAAACCAATTTGTCATGGTTTGTTGTTTTGATCCAGTCTGCTTATTTTTATTCTTTAAAATTGAATCACACCAATTTAGTTTTAGACCGAACTTGATTTATAAAAGCTATAAACTATGTTTTAAACATTTATAAATAGAATCAACTTATTTTTAGGCCTTGCAAAATCAAACCGACTCGTTAAAAGTTATAAACTAGGTAAGCTTTTTTGGAATCAGATAAAATATAGTTTGGCCTTTGTTAATGGGATCAGACTCATATAGGGCCAAAATTAAGGATCTACATCACTTTAATTTCTCCATAATCATTGATCCACTATAGTTTAGAAGGTTGTGGATGCTTGATAGTTGGTGGACCAAGTTTCTCTACTAAGGTGGTACTTGCAACATTTGTTACACTCCCTCCATTGACAATCACATCATAAAATCTATCCCTTACAAAGCACCTTGTATGAAATAAATTATATCTTTGATTATACTCATCATTTTGAGCTTGTAAATTCAAAGCTCTCCTAGTTACAAGTGCTCTATCACTCTCTATAGGAATAAGATCCTCTCCTTCATCTTCACTATCTTCTTCTCTAGACTCCTTTTCCTCCCCTTTCTTCTCATTACTAGTTGAAAAATACTCCCCATCTTGTTTGTAAATTGTCCTTTGATTATTGCACTTCCTTTTGTAATGACCTACAACACCATATTAAAGCATTTAAGTTTAGAAGTGGATTTGGTCTTATCTTTGTCTTTAATAGTGCTAGGAGCCATAGTAACTTCTTTGAGCTCAATTTTATGCTTGCATGAAGTAGGCTTTTCACCTGTCTTCCACATAGGCTTGAAAGATGTCGAGGTTGAAAATTGAGTTGAACTACTCTTTCTTTTCAATTGCTTCTTTACTTTCAAAGCTAAGTGTAGTAACTCTTCAAGCTCTATATATGGTTGTAATTCCACCATATTGGCTATGTCTTTATTTAACTCATTTAAAAATCTAGCCATGGTAGCTTCTCCGTCTTCCTATATATTAGCTATAATCATTCAAACTTCCATCTCTTTATAATATTCCTCTACATCTCTCTACAATAATCGCTCAATATAAACCTTCTTCTCATAATAGACTTGAAGTCTTTCCATTCTTCGATTGGCCTTTCCCTATTCCTCCTCTTTCTTTGCTTAGTGCCATCCCACCAAGCGATGGCATAATCTTCAATTGCAGCAATAACTAGCTTTACCTTCTTAAACTCAGTGTATTCATGGCAATTAAATACCAGCTTTATTTTCTTTTCCTAGTCCAAGTAAGCTTGAGGATCCATTCTCCCATAGAATGAATGTATCCTCAGTTTTACCCCCCTCCACTCTTATTATTTTCTCTCTCTCTTGGCCTTATTTCCTCTTTCTCTTCATTTTCTTCAAATGACTCTCCCCCATCTGAATTTTTCTTCTCTTGTCCTCTTATATTCACTCTTCTTCTAAGGTCATTAGGGTTATGTAGCCCTTAATTTTTGCCCTAAGCTAGTCCGATCACAATTAAAGAAGGGCAAGCCAAATTATGTCTTATTTTAAAAGCTTAAACCTAGTTTATAGCTTTGAATTAGGTCGGCCAAATTTTAAAAGGCCTAAAGTAAGTTAGTTCAATTTTTAAAGCCCTAAAATGGTCTGATCTAGAGTTCAAATGGGTTTGGTTCGGCATAATTGGACATAGGCCAAGTCGGGATGAAATAGGACAACATCCATATCAAATTGGATGTCCTCCAATTTGACAATATTAAATAGGAATGCATCCAATTCAATATGGATCAAATTCAATATGGTTGGTCCATATCGAATTAAATAAGGTTTAATTCGACATGGATGGATTCCATGTTGAAATAAATTGATTTTAATACAATATGGTTCCTATTTTGGACTTAATCTAAGCCGCGTTTAAATTGGAAATTTGGATTGAACTTGAATTTAGCTCGATATCCACTGGTTTTAACCTAATATGTTCCTATAAATATAGGTTTAAAAATTGAAACAAGGGAGCAACACCTAATAGCAGTAGTAATTATCAAACCTTAGTGACAATAATCAAAGAAAAGCATAGACAAGCATTAAGCAACACAATAACAATTTAAGGACATTAACCAAAGAAACACAAATAGATAACAACAATCCAAGAGGCAAATGGTAGAAATGGTACTGGATTGTGCTCGCTGGCTCTCTTAAGGGAGAGGTCAGGTGTTCGATCCGGGGAGGCGACTCCTGTGGGAGCCAAATAAACAAATCCTGCTGGAGGGCCCGTGAGGGCAGTCCAGAACTATGGTGGCCTGCCGGATTGAGGGCTGGGACTACGGTCCACCTACGAGAGAAAAGTCCTAATAGACCAGCTGTCGTAAGACTGTGCAGGTGGGGTCGTTACAGTTAAAAAGGCGAATTTTTGAAAATTTCTAATTTTTGGAAAATTTGATAAAATAAATTATAATTTAAAGGATAAATTAAATTAATAGTTTTAAATGAAAAATGAAGGGATTTTAAATGAAAAAGTGGAATATATATATGATATATATGCAAAATATACATAACATATATAAAAGTCAACACTTTTTAAAAGAAAAGGGTATTTTGGTAATTACATCTTATAAATTCAAAATTAATAAATTAATTCAAAAATAAATTAATTTTGAATGGAAGAGGGAAATTAGGACTTTTAATTTATTAAAAAAATAATTAAATATTAAATATTAAATTATTTTAATATATATATATATATGGTTAAAAAAAAGATGAAAAGGAAAGAATACTAAAAATCTTCTTCTTCTTCTTCTTCTCAAGAACGTGGCTTTCATGGATGTTTAAAGACCAAGGATTTTGCTTCTTCCATACTCCATAAATTGAAGGAATTAACAAGTTTCAAGTGGATTTTTGGTGATTTCCACCAAAATTAGTAAGTTTCCATCTCTTTCTTTGAATTCCTTGGAAATTTAGATTATGTAAGAATTTGAATTTTTATGTAGTATGTTATAATTGTTGGAATTGGTGTGAATGATGTTATTTTTTGTAGTTAACAATGATTCTAAGGTTAGATTGAAGAGATGATGGAGTTTGGTTAAAGAATGGTGAAGAGAGAGAACTTAGGGTTATGGATTTTTGGGGTTTTGAAAACATGAATTTTAATTGTGAAAATTGATTCCAAATGAGTTGTTTTGATTCATAAACAAGTATTTTAAAGTCAAATATTGGATTTGGTGGTGTTGGGTTGGAGTTTGAGAATGGAAGTGGAGATTTACGGTTTTGGAAAAGTGATTTTCCAAAGTGGTTGAATTGTGTGATTTTATTTGTTTACGCATATTGTTTAGTGTTAAAAGTGATGAATATAAGCTTGGAATGAGTAATGGATTGTGTTGGAAGGGAAAATCTTCGATGGGGGAAGGTTATGCCATTTTTGAGATTTTGTATATAAGAGTGTATTTTTATAATGTAAATGATTTAAATGTATTAAAATATGTTTTTAATAATATAAATAAACTTAAAACACTAATTTAATTGTAGTAGAATGGAATTCCAATGTTGAAGTAAGGAAAGGCTAAATTTTTGGAAATTTGTAGGAGTAATGTGTAATTATGATTTAATGTTGGAAATGCCATTAAATGTGATACTAAATGATTATTTGCTATCACATTTGGTTTAGCCATTGAGGGAGATTGATTTGTATCATCCAAGTGGTGAAGGGCAAGTTAGAAAGATTGGATTGAAGGTTGTTTTTAGCTTGCTTTGGGTTGCTAGTGGAGGTATGTACAAACTTTGAATATAAGGTTTATATTTGCATAACATTTGGACTTAACACATTTTGGTTGAAAAATGTGTTAAGCTACTTGGTTCATTGATTGTGTATGAATAATATGCTATGACATTTGTAATGTCATATATGTGTTGAATGCATTGTGAAAAGCCATTGATAATGGCTAATTTGTGTAACATGTGAAATATGCATATTATGTGAAAATACCCAAAGTAATTGGGTAATGTGTTGTGAATGCAAAAATGAGATAAGTGTAATAATGAAATGAATTGATATTGATAAAAATGAGAAAATGGAGAAAAATGAGAAAGATGTGAAAAATGAGAAAAGTGAGAAAAAAATGTGAAAATAAGGCAATGTGCCTAGATTGAATATGTAAAAATGAGAAAGAGATTAATAATGAGAAATATGAATAAATTTTGTGCCTAGTATGTTATTCAATTTTCAGAATTCTGGGTTTGGCGGCATGCCTATGATTGCCTACGGTCTAGACGCTGGAATGGTGAAAAGACTGGGTCGTAAGCCAGGCCAGCTGATAAATATGATATTTTTGGGGTGAAAAGACTATGTCGTAAGCCTCAAAACTGTAGTAGTCTAGCCGGGTTGAGGACCATGATACTGGGGCCTAAGGGTCTAGCCGGGTTGAGGTCCAAGAGACTGGGCTGTTACATTATCCATTGATATATATATTGCCTACGGGGCTAGACACATGGTGTCATTATGGACCAAAGCAGTAACTCTAAAATTTGAATAGCATATTAGATCCTTTTTGGGCCCATGCTTGTCTTTGTTTTAATGTGAATTATGAATTATGATACAATTGAGCAATATATTGTTATGAGTTGTGCTTATAAAATATTAAAAAAAATATAAGAAAGTGGATTGATGTGACATCTATATGCATTATGCATTTGGTATTGCATTGAGTTATATTTTTATTATCAAAGTTTGTACCACTAGGTTTCGGCTTAGCGCAATTGTTTCCTTCGCATAAGTGATAGGGTAGACCCAGTTGAGCTAGAGAGTTCTTTTAGACCAGGTCGGGTCTAGACTTGTATTTAAGCTTGTAGAGTTGCTATCGAGATCAGAAAACTGCCAGCAACATGTATATATTTTTATGTTATTGTACATTTTGAGTTTTATGCATAATATATTATGTTTTGAATTTTACATATTGTATATTATAAAGAATGTTTGGGTCATTGTATTTGAAATGGGAGAGTAAGTGTGTTTTAAATTATATATATCTATATGTATAAATGTTTGAGAAACTTGGTGAAATTGAAAAGTATGGTTGAGATGGTGGTTCGAAATTTTTTGGGAGTGTTTTCTTTTTACAGATTGAGTAATTGCTAAATTTTGGGATATCCAAAATTCAGACAAAACTCTGGCGAATTTTTTCCAGAGATTTATATATATATTATTTATTTTGGGTTCTTATAACAAGTAAATAATATTTATAGTCTATTTAATTTTTATATATTTAGAATTTGAAATTTTAAATTGGAAATGTAAAAAAAAATTAGTAAATCGATCTATGACATTTTTGTACCGTATATGCATATTTTACATATACTAGAAATATGTATTGTACGTATATAGGGTATAAAGGTGTTACATTTGTTTTGGTATCAGAGCCTATGTTTGAGGTTCTCGACCTAGGTGGGATGATAAAAAGAGAAAATGGGGGATTTGAAAAATAGTTTTTAATTGTAATACATGCATTGACACTGGCAATTTTTGATCTCTAATATAGTATCTTCTGCTTTGTTTGTAGATATAGGTAGTTATGATGTCTCGGCCGCATCAGGCTGCTGAGGGTAGTGCAGAGAGTGTGGCTCCAGATGAGGTTAAAGATGGAGCTAGAGTTGTATCTATTGGTGAGGCATCTATTTTTGTACCTGTGAGACCAACAGCTGATGAGGTTCGGCTTGGCTGGGTATGGCATATGGTAGAGTTGTTGAGGCAGGCTCCAATTTCGCAGCCGCCACAGCCATAGCCGCAATTACCGGTGAGGCAGTATGACAAACTGAGAAAGTATGGGGCTGAGAACTTTGTTGGTACTACAGATCCTACTGTAGCAGAGCAATGGCTAGACCAGGTTCAGAGGATATTTATTTAGTTACAGGCCAGTCCAAAAGAGAAGTTTGATTACGCCAGATCTCTTCTGCAGAGAGATGCATATGATTGGTGGAAGACGGTTCCACATGCTCTGGATGATCCACCAAATCTTACCTATGATGATTTCCTGCGGGAATTTGAGCAGAAGTATACTCCGAGAGAGTATAAAGATGCAAAGAAGATGGAATTCCTGAGTCTGAGATAGGATACCAGGACAGTGACCGAGTATGAGATCGAGTTTATCCGGTTGAGTCACTATGCTGGTGGGATCATTTCTGACGAGTTTAACAGGTGTAGGAGGTTTGAGGAGGGGCTGAGACCCTCTATCATGTGCATCATCGCAGGCTCTCGGTATCAGAATTTCTCCCAGTTAGTTGTAGCTGCCAGGAGTGTTGAGAGGGCACAAAGTCTTGCAGCAGCTGCCAGGGTTGAGAAGACCAGATTTAGGAGACCCCAGAGTGAGGCAGGGTCTTCATCAGTGAAGAGAGGCCGAGGGGGACATTTTCAGAGGTTTAGTAGGAGTCAGGGGCAGTTTGGTAGGTCAGTACAGCAGCAGAGACAGAGACAGAGACCTGCAATTTCAGTGGCTAGTGCTCCGACCCTAGTGGCTCAGAGACCTACTCCACCTACTTGCGTTCATTGTGGTAGAGTACACGGAGGTGTCTGCTGGTGGAGAGGTACTTCTGGAGTGTGTTTTAGATGTGGGTCATCATATCATTTTATCAAAGATTGTCGCCACCAAAGGTTAGGCAGGTAGATACTGCATCTACTCGACCCAATGTCAGAGGGGGTCATGGTGGCAGAGGTTTTAGTAGAGGTGGTCACCCTGGGTTTAGTCAAAGAGGAGGCTCTACATCCGGAGGCAGTAGGCCAGATGAGGCTGGGCCATCTCAGCGGGTTTATGTGTTGCAGAGGCAACCGGATGCTTCAGCCATCATTGCGGGTACATTTTCTTTATTTGGTATTTCAGTCCTTGCTCTATTAGATCATGGATCTATGCATTCATACATAAGTGCATCCATCTTGCCTGTGTCTGAATTGCATTATGAGTCCCTAGGATTTGATGTCTTGGTGACAAATCCTTTATGGCATAGTGTTGTGGTGAGCAGGGTGCACCGAGATAGTCCAGTTGTTGTTCAAGATGAGGAGTTTCTCGGTGACCTAATTGAGATGCCTTTTAGGGAATATGATCTGATTTTGGGCATGGATTGGTTATCTAAGCATGGGGCTATGGTAGACTGTCAGAAGAAATGTGTTACTTTGAGAACACGGGATGGTAGGGATGTTATAGTATCTAGTGAGCAGAGGTATCTTTCCTCTATGTTTGTTTCAGCTATTTCAGCTGGGAGAATGATTCGAAAGGGATGTGAGGCTTATCTTGCTCATGTTGTAGATTCTAGAGTAGTGGGATCCCTGCTTGAAAGTATACCCACAGTTGCCGAGTTTCCAGACGTTTTCCCTAATGAGTTGCCAGGGGTACCTCCTGAGAGAGAAGTGGAGTTTGGTATCAATTTGTTGCCTGGTACCACTACTATCTCTATTACCCCTTATCGGATGGCACCTGCTTAGTTGAGAGAGTTGAAGGTGCAGTTGAAAGAGTTATTGGATAAAGGGTTTATCCGCCCTAGTGTGTCCCCGTTGCGAGCGCCTATGTTGTTTGTGAAGAAGAAGGATGGCACCATGAGATTGTGTATTGATTATAGGCAGTTGAATAAGGTGACCATCAAGAATAAGTATCCTTTGACTCGGATAGATGATCTCTTTGATCAGTTGAAGGGAGCAGCAGTATTCTCTAAGATTGATCTGAGATCAGGGTACCATCAGTTGAGAGTCAGAGATGTGGATGTACCCAAGATAACTTTTCATACGAGGTATGGGCATTATGAGTTTCTGGTGATGCCCTTTGGATTGACAAATGCACCAGCAGCTTTTATGGATTTGATGAACAGTGTATTCAAGCCATATTTAGATCAGTTTGTGGTGGTCTTCATTGATGACATCTTGGTGTATTCGCGTAATGAGGAGGATCATGATAGGCATTTGCGGATCGTATTGTAGACTCTGAGAGAGAAGCAGTTGTATGTTAAACTGTCTAAGTGTGAGTTCTGGCTCGATCAGGTAGCTTTTCTTGGTTATGTGGTTTCAGCAAAGGGTATTAGAGTTTATCCTAGTAAAATTGAGGCTCTCTTGAATTGGAGTCCACCAAAGACTATGACAGAGGTTAGAAGTTTTCTTGGCAGGCTATTATCGTCGATTTGTGAAGGGTTTTTCTATAATAACTACACCACTCACCAGATTACTTCAGAAAGGAGTTAAATTTGTGTGGACAGATCAGTGTCAGGCGAGTTTTGAGCAGCTGAGGGAGATGTTGACTCAAGCTCCTGTCCTTACCCTGCCTATGGAAGGTAAACCATATGTGATATATAGTGATGCTTCACACAATGGTTTAGGTTGTGTTTTGATGCAAGAGGGTAGAGTCATTGCTTATGCCTCTCGACAGTTGAAACAGCATGAGCTGAATTATCCAATGCATGATTTGGAATTAGCAGCAATAGTCTTTGCCTTGAAGATTTGGCATCATTATTTGTATGGGGAAAAGTATTTCATTTATACAGATCACAAGAGTTTGAAATACCTGGGTGTTCAAAGAGAGTTGAATCTTCGGCAGAGGTGGTGGTTAGAGTTGATTAAAGACTACGACTGTTTGATTGATTATCATCCTGGTAAGGCAAATGTTGTTGCTAATGCCTTGAGTCAGAAATCTTTGACAGGTTTGACTACTTATTCGCTCTCGTTTCTTGTTGAGTTGAGAGCATTGCATGCTAGATTTGAGTCTTCTGATGATGGTGCTTTGATGGCTCAGTTGCAGTTGAGGCCAATCTTGTTGGATCATATTAGGGAGGCTCAATTAGCAGATGAGAGAATTTAGAAAATTGTGCTGGTTTGTCAGAAAGGGGAAAGTCGAGACTTTTATGTGAGGGATGATGGCAGTCTATGGTACAAAGATAGATTGTGTATTCCTGATGATGCAGAATTGAAAAGAATGATATGAGAGGAAGCACATCAGTCACTTTTTACTATGCACCTTGGGAGTACCAAGATGTATCAGGACTTGAAGCGACAATATTGGTGGTCAGGTATAAAGAGTGACATAGCAGAGTTTGTATCCAAATGTCTCACTTGCCAGAAAGTGAAGGCTGAGCACCAAGTTCCTTCAGGGTTGCTCCAAACTTTACCAGTGCCATAGTGGAAATGGGAGCTAGTGAAAATGGATTTTGTGACTGGACTACCTTTGGCTCAGAAGAAGCATGATGCAATCTGGGTGATAGTTGATCGGATGATGAAGACAGCTCATTTTCTTCCAGTTTGGATGGATTATTCTCTTGAGAGGTTGGCTGAGCTGTATATCAATGAGATAGTTAGGTTGCTTGGAGTCCCAATTTCTTTGGTGTCAGATCAAGATCCTTGATTTACTTCGAGGTTTTGGAAGAGTTTGCATAATGCTCTAGGTTCTCAATTGCATTTTAGTACTGCTTTCCATCCTCAGACAGATAGACAGTCAGAGAGAGTGATACAGATTTTGGAGGATATGTTGAGGAGCTGTATCATTGATTTTACTTGGAATTGGGACATATTTTTGCCATTAATTGAATTTGCTTATAACAACATTCATCAGTCGAGTATTGGAATGACTCCTTATGAGGCTTTATATGGCAGGAGATGCAGGACACCTTTGTGTTGGGATGAAGTTGGAGAAGGTAAACTGGTTAGTCCCGATTTGATTAAGGAAACAGAGGAGAAAGTGAAGGTGATACGGGGTCATTTGAAAGCAGCTTCAGACCGACAGAAATCTTATTCAGATTTAAAGAGAAGTGACATAGAGTTTAGTGTGGGAGATAAAGTGTTTCTGAAGGTGTCTCCATGGAAGAAAATTTTGAGATTTGGCCGCAAAGGGAAGTTGAGTCCTCATTTCATAGGACCATATGAGGTGTTGGAGACAGTTGGTCCAGTGGCTTATAGACTAGCTTTGCAGCTTGAGTTAGATCGAATACATAATATTTTCCATGTCTCGATGCTTCAGAGATATAGGTCTAACCCATCTCATATCTTGTCAGTGGAGTCCATTGAGGTGAGTCCAGATCTAACTTACGAGGAAGAACCAGTGGCAATTTTGGCACGAGAGGTTAAAGAATTGAGGAATAAGAGGGTGCCACTTGTGAAAGTCCTTTGGAGGAATCATGCCACTGAGGAGGTGACATGAGAAAGTGAGCAGGCAATGGAGAGTCAGTTTCCCCATTTGTTCCCGACTTGAGGACAGGTAATTTCGGGGACGAAATTTATTTTAGGGGGAGAGAATTGAAATATCCAAAAATTTTTAAAAATTTCTAATTTTTGGAAAATTTGATAAAATAAATTATAATTTAAAAGGATAAATTAAATTAATAGTTTTAAATGAAAAATGAAGGCTTTTTAAATGAAAAAGTGGAATATATATATGATATATATGCAAAATATACATAACTTATATAAAAGTCAACACTTTTTAAAAGAAAAGGGTATTTTGGTAATTACATCTTATAAATTCAAAATTAATAAATTAATTCAAAAATAAATTAATTTTGAATGGAAGAGGGAAATTAGGACTTTTAATTTATTAAAAAAATAATTAAATTATTAAATATTAAATTATTTTAATATATATATATATATATGTGTGTGTGTGTGGTTAAAAAAAAGATGCAAAGGAAAGAATACTAAAAATATTCTTCTTCTTCTTCTTCTCAAGAACGTGGCTTCCATGGATGTTTGAAGACCAAGGATTTTGCTTCTTCCATACTCCATAAATTGAAGGAATTAACAAGTTTCAAGTGGATTTTTGGTGATTTCCACCAAAATTAGTAAGTTTCCATCTCTTTCTTTGAATTCCTTGGAAATTTAGATTATGTAAGAATTTGAATTTTTATGTAGTATGTTATAATTGTTGGAATTGGTGTGTATGATGTTATTTTGGGTAGTTAACAATGATTCTAAGGTTAGATTGAAGAGATGATGGAGTTTGGTTAAAGAATGGTGAAGAGAGAGAACTTAGGGTTATGGATTTTTGGGGTTTTGAAAATATGAATTTTAATTGTACAAATTGATTCCAAATGAGTTGTTTTGATTCATAAACAAGCATTTTAAAGTCAAATATTGGATTTGGTGGTGTTGGGTTGGAGTTTGAGAATGGAAGTGGAGATTTAGGGTTTTGGAAAAGTGATTTTCCCAAGTGGTTGAATTGTGTAATTTTATTTGTTTAAGCATGTTGTTTAGTGTTAAAGTGATGAATATAAACTTGGAATGAGTAATGGATTGTGTTGGAATGGAAAACCTTCAATGGGGGAAGGTTATGCCATTTTTGATATTTTGTATATAAGAGTGTATTTTTATAATGTAAATGATTTAAATGTATTAAAATATGTTTTTAATAATATAAATAAACTTAAAACACTAATTTAATTGTAGTAGAATGGAATTCCAATGTTGAAGTAAGGAAAGGCTAAATTTTTGGAAATTTGTAGGAGTGATGTGTAATTATGATTTAATGTTGGAAATGCCATTAAATGTGATACTAAATGATTATTTGCTATCACATTTGGTTTAGGCATTGAGGGAGATTGATTTGCTTCGTCCAAGTGGTGAAGGGCAAGTTAGAAAGATTGGATTGAAGGTTGTTTTTAGCTTGCTTTGGGTTGCTAGTGGAGGTATGTACAAACTTTGAATATAATGTTTATAATTGTATAACATTTGGACTTAACACATTTTGGTTGAAAAATGTGTTAAGTTCTTGGTTCATTGATTGTGTATGAATAATATGCTATGACATTTGTAATGTCATATATATGTTAAATGCATTGTAAAAAGCCATTGATAATGGCTAATTTGTGTAACATGTGAAATATGCATATTATGTGAAAATACCCAAAGTAATTGGGTAATGTGTTGTGAATACAAAAATGAGATATGTGTAATAATGAAATGAATTGATATTGATAAAAATGAGAAAAATGAGAAAGATGTGAAAAATGAGATAAGTGAGAAAAAAAATGTGAAAATAAGTCAATGTGCCTAGATTAAATATGTAAAAATGAGAAAGAGGTTAATAATGAGAAATATGAATAAATTGTGTGCCTAGTATGTTATTCAATTTTCAGAATTCTGGGTTTGACGGAATGCCTATGATTGCCTACGTGCTATACGCTGGAATGGTGAAAAGACTGGGTCGTAAGCCAGGCCAGCTGATAAATGTGATATTTTTAGGGTGAAAAGACTAGGTCATAAGCCTCAAAAACTGTAGCAGTCTAGCCGGGTTGAGGACCAAGATATTGGGGCCTAAGGGTCTAGCCGGGTTGAGGTCCAAGAGACTGGGCTATTACATTATCCATGGATATATATATTGCCTACGGGGCTAGACACATGGTGTCATTATGCACCAAAGCAGTAACTCTGAAATTTGAATAGCATATTAGATCCTTTTTGGGCCCATGCTTGTCTTTGTTTTAATGTGAATTATGAATTATGATACAATTGAGCAATATAATATTATGAGTTGTGCTTATGAAATATTTAAAAAAATATAAGAAAGTGGATTGATGTGACATCTATATGCATTATGCATTTGGTATTGCATTGAGTTATATTTTTATTATCAAAGTTTGTACCACTAGGCTTTGGCTTAGCGTGATTGTTTCCATCGCGCAGGTGACAGGGTAGACCCAGTTGAGCTAGAGAGTTCTTCTAGACCAGGTCGGGTCTAGACTTATAGTTGAGCTTGTAGAGTTGCTATCGAGATCAGAAACATTGCCAGCAACATGTATATATTTTTATGTTATTGTACATTTTGAGTTTTATGCATAATATATTATGTTTTGAATTTTACGTATTGTATATTATAAAGAATGTTTGGGTCATTGTATTTGAAATGGGAGAGTAAGTGTGTTTTAAATTATATATATCTATATGTATAAATGTTTGAGAAACTTGGTGAAATTGAAAAGTATGGTTGAGATAGTGGTTGGAAATTATTTGGGAGTGTTTTCTTTTTGCAGGTTGAGTAATTGCTTAATTTTGGGATATCCAAAATTCATACAAAACTCTGGCGAATTTTTCCCAGAGATTTTTATATATATTATTTATTTTTGGTTCTTATAACAAGTAAATAATTTTTATATTCTATTTAATTTTTATATATTTAGAATTTGAAATTTTAAATTGGAAATGTAAAAAAAAAATTAGTAAATCGGTTTGTGACATTTTTGTACCGTATATGCATATTTTACATATGCTAGAAATATGAATTGTACGTATATAGGGTATAAGGGTGTTATAGATTGAGCATGGCATAACCACTCATAGCCTCGTACCTTTTGGTATATATTTGCTATAGAAGCCTAAATGTTTTAACCCAAACACTAAAGCTCATGTAATTAGCCTAGTTACATTCCTTAGGTTTTTCCCTAAATGCTTGTTGTATGACTATAATTGATATATCTTAGTTTGAAACATGGCCTATTTGGTTTGTTCTTTTTTAATATGACCTAATTATAGTATAAGCCCAAAATAATTTTATTCTTTTAAGCCCAAAAGACCAAAATTATTTTCAAAACTTTTCAAGATGGTCTTTCAACATAAAACCTTTTAAAGATGGGTCAAAAATTCTTTTTCACCTCATAGCCCAAAATCCATTTTTTTTTAAAACAAATCTTTTTACAATGGGCTTTGATACAAAACTATTTTTCAAAAAAACCTTTTTATGGTCTTTAAGATACTTTTTAAATAGGCTCAAAATTATTTTTCACTTCATGGCCCAAAATTCAGATTTTTGTTACTAAAACCTTTTTCTTAAATGGGCTAAGAACTATTTAGGTCAATTATGGAATACTAGAAAATCAATTTTAGGCCTAATTTATACCAATAACTATTAATCATGGGCTTATTTATGGTATTAATGATTAGTTATTTTTCCAAATATGAAGTTTATATATGATAAATCCCTTAATTTAATTTTAATCCATAAATATAGCATAAAGGCCATTTTTGGTTGATCCAATAGATTAAGACTTAATTAATGGGAATTATCATGAATCAATTTTTAAGTTTAAAAATACAACTATTGGTTAAACTGTTCGAGTGAATTTTTTTAAAAATAAGATATCCCATGTTGATATTTTATTAACCATATACCTAGGAAAAGAGACTTGCCATTCGTGTATGGAAGATAAAAGGTTGGAAGGAACATCTTAACAATCTTTGTTTGTCTATTACTTATGCATCCATGCATCCATTCATACATGGATTACATTTCATTAATCCTTTCTGGCTCACAGACCTAGAGTACAATAGTTTAAGAGCTTTCGACAATCAGACCTATGCCAGTGACATAGAATCTAGCAATGACTCAATTAGCTTTTCACCAAAAGAAATGGAGCTTGAACATATTCAAGAGATGTTGGATAATGCATTCAACTCCAAGATACAAGAACTAAAGGGGCTCCTAGCTGAAACCATGAAAAACCAATTGGCTACACTATTAGGGAACACTGTTGAAGCATCTACTAGTACTAAGAAGTAAAAAGACATTGGAAAGGCTAAGGTAGGTGAGGTAGCCTTCGATGATCACAAGGTGATAGTTGATGATGATGATGAATGGGCTCAATATTTTCAAGCTCCTCAAGATAAGAATGAAGAAAAGAAGGCTTTGGAGAAAACTGAAAATGTAGATGTAGGTAAAATGGTTGTCGATTTGGAGAAGAAGTTCAAAAAGAAACTAAAGGCCGAAGAGGTATCAGAGGTAGACAAGCTATTTGAGTGAGATGAATAAGTCCATTATAAGTTCAAAATGCCTTCTTTTGCTAAGTACAATGGTACATGAAATCCTCACTTGCATGTTAAGTAGTACATTGCTACCATGCAGTCCACTAGAGCTACTAAAGCCCAAACTCTAAGGTATTTTATGCTTTCTTTAAACCCTATTATGTAGAATTGGTTTAATACTTTAGATGAAAGTACCCAAAAAGATTGAGATATGCTGACTATGTAAAGAGGTGGAGAAAAAAGGTCGTACTACTTAAGAAGAGACCGGATGAGTCCAACCAAATTTGAATGATAGTAAGCAATGTCCTACCCAGTCTGCGTGAATGGATGTCTCACATTCTGATAAGGGACTTCAAAGATCTCCTCCAAGCTGGCTTACTGATAGAAGAATGGGAACAAGATAAAAGCCATTTTTATAAATAAAAAAAAAGAATGAGAGGGGAAATTATCAGTCTGTCGGCCATAGTACACAAAATGCAGTGGATGTCAATACAACTGGTCATGCAAATAGAAGACAATTTTTAGTTCTAGGGAAACCTTTGTCTTATATTTAACAAGTTGGAGAAAAAGGGATTGTTACAGCCCTTGGCCCCTCACCTTTGCTGAATCATTTAAGGCTAAAATTTTATACTAAAGCCTTTTGTCAATTTCATCAGACATAATGACATGAAATAGACAAATGCTTGCAATTAAAACATGAGATCCAAAATTTGTTTGACAGTGGAAAGTTGGCTAAACCTAACAAGCCCAACAATAAAAGCAATCCTTTGCCTGAATTCAGAAGGACTTTACCACCTGCAACCTTCATGATAGATGGAGGATTAGAGGAGAGTTTTGTCTTGTCATCTTGTCATGATATGGATGCAGAAGCTACTAAAGAGGAGGTGCTACTAAGCAAGCTTTAACCAATGTGGATGATGAAGTGATGATCATTGATGATAGAAAAATCCTTGCCCCTAATATGCCTAAATAAATGAAGCATCTTTGGCTCCAACTCAACCAACTTCTCTTGGCTTGTTTGATTTTTGTTTCATTTTCTTTCTTTAGTGGAACAATTATATTTTTCAAATTAAGATTATTTGAATAAATTAATTTCATTAAATTTTTGTTTATGTTTATCTTTGTTCAATTTAATGCTCAATCAATGATGAGTCTAGCTTGGTATTTGTAAATTAATATATCTATGCATTATGATTCGAATGATTTTACTAGGTGAGGGAATTATTCTATAGCTCTGGATAGTGTATGCTTACTTAGAGAGTGTTCCTACATAATTATATAGGTCTAGGTTTTAGTCAATCTTAGAACATGCTTTGACAAACTTTCGAGGTGAAATTGAATTTTTCTTATTTAAGGGAGAAATGATCTAGGCATTGTTCAGTAAGCCAACAACTAGTATTAACCTTGTTATCATTAATCCCTTGTTTGTCCCTTTGACCTTCATGAAATTCTTTGCTTGCTTTTATTGGCTTGTAAACTCTAGCAAACTATCATGAGTTGTTGTGATACTTATGGCAAGTTTGATGATCACTAAAGAATGAATGGGTAAGAAGATCAAGAAGAATGATGCACAGTCAAAACCATAAAGATAGTTGAAATTTACCTGAACTAGATTTAATATCTCTGATCTCTTTCATCATTGAGAAAAATTCGGAACAATGAAGGATTCATTCTAATTGAAGAAGAATCACTCATCTCCACTTATCTATAGTCAAAAGCATAGAATGGTGCAAGCATGACAATACCCTTGGAGCTTGGACCCAATAACGAAAAAAATGAAAACAAAAAGAAGAAAAATAAAAAAAAATAAAACCCTAAAAAGGGCGGTTAACCCAAAAAGGTCGGTTTAGAAAGCCAATCGAGTTCTTCTTACCTAAAGCATCAGAAGACTCCCACTTAGTTTACAAGGACATATTAACTTGAATTGGTTTAGTCCAACCAAAGATTCAAATAAAATCAGACAATTAAGGGAAAGACCATCTTTTGTTTAATGTAGCTCCAAGTCAGCAATATTCTTAAAGGAAAAAGGACGGAAAGAAAGAGGAAGAAAAAGGGTGGTCTAAAGATCAAGATAGTACTGATTGGATCTAGATTTCTGCCAAGAAGATGGAAGGACATTCAAGCTTTGTATTTTCATAAAGTCAAAAGATAAAAGTGATGCCTGAAGTTTAAGAATATCTCCAACAACATACGGTTCCAGTAGAAAGTTAATAGTGTGAGGGATTGTCCATAATGTTACCTCAACTCTAATTCAAAAATGGCCTTCATTTAACCCATATCCCTTATAAACCCCCCATTTCAAGCCTATTAAAGATCTGTTGAACTCTCTTAGTAGGTGGAGTCTATTATTGAAGATTGTTTGAATAAGCATGCATATGAGATAGACAATATTTAAACTCAATGAAACCTTTGGCCATGTAATGTGTATGTGTCTATCTAAAGTGCAACAGTTCTTACTTAAATGAAAATGATTCCCAAGTTTAGTATGGTAACTAGGGTTATCATGTTATAGATATAATATTTTGGGAAAGTCAAGTCCTGAGAAAAATTGACATTGATTTCAAAAATTCAACGTTTAATTTTTAAAATAAAAAAATTATTTTCTTATTGCATAAACCTTCAACGTAAGGGAAGTATTGTGCACCATCGAACCTCAAATGATATATTGGGAAAATGTGGAGAATGAAAGGATTGTTTGCAACATCATGTGGTAAAGATGTTGCCAGCCAAATATGTTGAAATTGGTATCTCCCATGTCTTTGACTATCGTGCTTGGGCCCCCGCTACTCATGTTTCCAACATTTTGGAAATAAAGCCATAAATGTGAAGACTTCTATTGATTCTAATGCAAGACCTGAATGAAAATCTATAAAGAACCAATGGGAGCACTTCAGCTAATCACCTCAGTCTATAAGTCAAATGAAACCACTATTAGTATCACCCATGCATATCATGCATACATGAGCGTAACACATCACATTTTGTTGCCCTGTATTATCTATTCTTTGTCAAAGTAGACAGCAATACTCTGTGAAGCAAACAAGAAGAAAATATGGAGTCAGGGGGAATGGAAGGCCCATTACTTGGGAAATATCCAGTCACTTTACAAAAATGGAGATGCTCGTTTGTGCAAAGAACCAGACAAAATACGAGCATCAATCAAATTTTATATGGGAACAAAATCATTCGAGGCAAAGAGAGGATATAAGGGCTAGCTAAAACTAAATTTTTGAAAAAGGAAGAATAAAAAAGAATGTAATAAGAAGAAAGCAAGATCCCCAAAAGAATGAAAATACAAAAGACAAAAGATCATTCTAGTTAGAAAAGTTTACGTAAATGTAGGACAATCTCTAAAGAATAAAGATCCATTTTTGAAGGGTCAAGACCAAATCTCCAAAGGATAAAGATCCATCTTCGAAGGATAAAGATCCATCTTTGAAGGGTAAAAACCCAATCTCCAAAAGATAAAGATCCCTCTTGAAGTGAAAAGATCCAATCTCCAAAGGATGAAAATCCATTTTTAAATGGTAAAGACCCAATCTCCAAAGGATGAAGATCCATCTTGAAGGGTAAAAACCCAATCTCCAAAGGATGAAGATCCATCTTTGAAGGGTAAAGACCCAATCTCCAAAGGATAAAGATCTAATTTTAAAGGGTACAGACCCAATCTCGAAAGGATAAAGATCCATCTTAAAGGGTAATGACCCAATCTCGAAGGGATGAAGATCCATCTTAAAGGTTAAAGTCCCAATCTCTAAAGGATAAAGATCTATTTTTTAAAGGGTAAAGACCCAATCTCAAAAGGATGAAGATCCATTTTTTAAGGGTAAAAATCCAATCTCCAAAGGATGAAGATCCATTTTTGATGGGTAAAGACCTAATCTCCAAAGGATGAAGATCCATCTTGAAGCGTAAAAACCCAATCTCCAAAGGATGAAGATCCATCTTTGAAGGGTAAAGACCCGATCTCCAAAGGATAAAGATCCAATTTTAAAGGGTACAGACCCAATCTCGAAAGGATAAAGATCCATCTTAAAGGGTAATGACCCAATCTCGAAAGGATGAAGATCCATCTTAAAGGTTAAAGTCCCAATCTCTAAAGGATAAAGATCCATTTTTTAAAGGGTAAAGACCCAATCTCAAAAGGATGAAGATCCATTTTTTAAGGGTAAAAATCCAATCTCCAAAGGATGAAGATCCATTTTTGAAGAGTAAAGACCCAATCTTCAAAGGATGAAGATCCATCTTGAAGGGTAAATAACCAATCTCTAAAGGATGAAGATCGACCTTGAAGGGAAAATCCTAATCTCCAAAGGATGAAGATACATCTTTGAGGGGTAAAGACCCATTCTCAAAAAGATAAAGATCCATCTTTGAAGGGTACAGACCCAATCTCGAAAGGATAAAGATCCATCTTGAAGGTAAAGACCCAATCTCCATAGGATAAAAATCAATCTTGAAGGGTAATGATCCAATCTCGAAAGGATGAAGATCCATCTTGAATGGTAAAGACCCAATCTTCAAAGGATGAAGATCCATTTTTTGAAAGGTAAAAACCCAATCTCCAAAGGATGAAGATTCCTTTTTGAAAGGTAAATACCCAATCTTGAAAGGATTAAGATCCATTTTTTAAGGGTAAAGCCTTAATCTCGAAAGGATTAAGATCTATATTTAAAGGGTAAAGACCCAATCTCGAAATGATGAAGATCCATTTTTGAAAGGTAAAGTCCCAATCTCCAAAGGATAAAGATCCCTTTTTTGAAGGGTAAAGGCCCAATCTCCAAAGGATGAAGATCCAATTTTTAAGATTAAAAACTCAATCTTCGAAGAATGAAGATCATCTTGATGGTTAAAGACCTAATCTCCAAAGGATGAAGATCCATCTTGAAGGGTAAAGACCCAATCTCCAAATAATGAAGATCATCTTGAAGGGTAAAGACCCAATCTACAAAGGATGACGATCCATCTTTGAAGGTTAAAGGCCCAATCTCCAAAGGATGAAGATCCATCTTTCAAGGATAAAGATCTGTCTTGAAGGGTAAAGACCCAATCTCCAAAGGATAAAGATCCATCTCGAAGGGTAAAGTCCCAATCTCGAAAGGATAAAGATCCAACTTGAAGGGTAAAGACACAATCTCTAAAGGATGAAGATCCATTTTTTGAAGGGTAAAAACCTAATCTCCAAAGGATGAAGATTCCTTTTTGAAAGGTAAAGACCCAATCTCGAAAGGATGAAGATCCATTTTTGAAGGGAAAAGGCTCAATCTCCAAAGGATGAAGATCTATATTTGAAGGGTAAAAACCCAATCTCAGAAGGATGAACATCCATTTTTGAAAGGTAAAGTCCGAATCTCCAAAGGATGAAAATCCATATTTGAAGGGTAAAGACCCAATCTCTATGAAGATCCATTTTTAAAGGGTAAAGACCCAATCTCCAAAGGATAAAGATCCATTTTGAAGGGTAAAGACCCAATCTTCAAAGGACGAAGATCCATCTTTAAAGTTAAGGACCTAATCTTGAAAGAATGAAGATCCATCTATAAGGGTAAAGACCTTACCTCTAAAGGATGAAGATGCACTTTTTGAAGGGTACAATCTCTGATGGATGAAGATCTATTTTGGATGGCTAAAGACCCAATCTCGAAAGGATAAAGATCCATTTTTTAATGGTAAAGACCCAATCTCCAATGGATGAAGATCCATCTTTGAAGGGCGTAGACCCAATCTCCAAAGGATAAAATCCATTTTTGAAGGGAAAAGACCCAATCTCCAAAGCATGAAGATCCATCTTGAATGGTAAAGACCCAATCTCCAAAAGATAAAGATCCATCTTTGAAGGGTAAAGACCCAATCTCTAATGGGTAAAGATCCCTCTTGAAGGATAAAGGCCCAATCTCAAAAGGATCAAGATCCATCTTAAAGGGTAAAGACCCAATCTCCAAAGGATGAAGATCCATTTTTTGAAGGGTAAAGACCCAATCTCCAAAGGATGAAGATCCATTTTTTGAAGGGTTGTTACGCTCTGGTATACACTACTAAAGCCACACTCGCAAGTATACAAGGCTGCTATAGCATTTCGGTGAACTCCTTAAGGTCGTCTCACAAGGAAACTAGATAGACTAAGTATTTATCAAATCGTAATGAATAAATTATTAATTAGTAGTTTTTGATTTATAAGATTGAATTGATGAACAACTAATGAAAACAGAAATGAATTGAATTTATAGCAATGAAAGGAAACTAAACAAGGATATTGATTCACTTAATAGAAAAGCCTAGGGTTTGCACTTCTCTACTAATTTATATGTATGCATGATTATTCCTCACAACTGGTTTAATTTCAAAGATCATATTTCAAGCAACTTAATTAATCAAATCAAGGAAATAAGCTCTCACATTCAAACCTCTTTCAATTAATCTTATTACAATCAAAATGATCTTTTCCTTAGGTTTATATTTCTAATTCACCTAAGTCCCTAATTGAATTATTCAAGTAATAGATTTCATTTCTCAATCCTTCATCTAAATACCTAAAACACATAATTGGTGGCCAATCAATTATATATTAACATTATTCCATTCAATTAAGGATAAGAGAAATAAATCAGTTAAGAGCAATAACCATTTCATACAATCATAGTAGATCCATACAAACCCTAGACTAGATCAAAATTAGTTCATAATGATGCTATCAAACAAATTCATCTCATTAAAATTCAAAGAAATCAATTTAGACATCAGAGTATTCATAAACAAAATTTCAATGAAACTTAAGAAATAGAGTTTAAGAACAAAACCAATTACAATCTTCCTTTGCTTTTGAAGAATCTCTTGCTCAGATTTGTGCTAAATGAATAATGTAATGGCTAGAACTAATTTAATCTAGAGTGTTTGGATGAAAGTGAAATCAATTTCCAGAGAAAAATAGAGAATAGCTGAAAGTTGTGTGTAGAACGGCAGAAGAAGAAGAAGTCCAACGGCTGATGAAGAAGAAGTCCCCTCCCCCTTGCCCTAATTCTTCTATTTATACAAATCCCTTGCTAAAAATTTGGCGTCTTTTCTTTCTTTGGTCTCATGGAGTGACACGGCCAAGCTTGTGGCCATGTCATGTGACACGGCCACTTGCTTGGCCGTGTCACCTGGGTGTGTCATCTTCTGTTTCTCCTTTGGTCTTCTTTGTTCTTTGAAGATGAGAGTGACACAGCCAAGCTCCTGGCCATGTGGCTTGGCCGTGTCTCCTGGGTGTGTCAGCTTCTGTGTCTTTTCTTTGGTTCTTCTTTGTTCTTGGCTTAGGATGGGACACGGCCAAGCTTGTGGCCGTGTCATGTGACATGGCCAGTGGCTTGGCTGTGTCACCTGCCAGTGTTAGCTTCTGCCAAATTTTTCTTTCTTTCTTGGTTTCCTTGGTTTTGCCCTTTAGGTGAGACACGGCCAGTGGCTTGGTTGTGTCTCCTGCCCGTGTCATGATCTGCCAAAAGTTTCCTTGAGGTGACATGGCCAAGCTTGATTTGGCTTGGCCATGTCTTGCTTGATTCATGCTCCTCTTTCTTTGTTTTGATCTTCCAAGGGGGTTTTTGCACTTTAACCTAAAACAAACTTTAAACAAGAATCAAATGAAACATTAACCAAAAACACATAAACATCATACTAAAAACTAGTACAAAAATGATCTAAACACTAGGATAAATCAAAACTACCAAAATGCATGAAATCACTAAATAAACAGATTAAAACTACCAAAATACATAAAGAAAACAATAATTATCATAATAAATAAATAGCAATTTTATGACAAAAACTAATAAAATAACTACCCCACACTTAAAACTTTGCTTGTCCTCAAGCAAATTTACATAGCATAAATTAAAAACTCAATTAACCTTAATTATAATTCAAGTATATAAGATGAAATCCTTAAATACTCAGCAATAAATAAATGCAATTTACTTCAATCAAGATTTTCTTAACTCATTCATTAATTCAGACATAACAAATCTCATCTCTCATCCAAGTGTTTCACTCAATTTCAAAGGTTAATTCACTCAAACCACTCATGACCGCATACTGCCATAAACTTGCTTAATTATCCAATCTCTCTCACTGATTTTTCTCAAGAAATAATCCAAAGGTCTTTTCGTTTGGATGTAATGGGGCTAAGGTAAAGGTGTGAGAAAAGACATTTAAGTTGGAACATTAATAAATGGAGTATATAAATTAGACAATAATCTTGCGTAGAAACTCGTAACTCCCTCAAATGGCATATTCACCAACCCTTGATAGTCTCACATACTTGCATACTTAAAGAAAAGTAAATGAGTCGAAATTCCTCTTTGATGACTAATGCTATAAAATGTATGAATTTTGTATATATATATCTTCTCTTTTTATTTTTATTTATTATTTTATATATATATATATACAAAATATAAAATTGTATTGAACATCTAGCTCAAATGTAGAGGAAAAGAATAATCGACTCTTAGTCAAATACAATCTGCAAAGTATGCATTTCAGCCCCCAATCTTACTAAAATAATATTATTTATTTATTTATTTATTTTTATTTATTTATTTTTTTTTGTTTACCCCACACTTATCAATTAAACCACTCCTATTGTCATATCATAAGAAACTCCATTCCTTAATGAAGGTATGATAATAATAGGAAAATAGTGAGTTATGAATTGTGTTGATCAATCAAGAAAAGGTCAAAGGCTCAACTTGGCTCACTAAGGATTTCATAATTAAGGGAGGTCTTTTTAAGCTAAAGTGGGTAATCCTAATTTGCCTTCATCATTTTAAAACTTGAGATGAAATCATAATGTGAGTTCAATTAGTATGCAAAAGCAAGCTCTAGAGATGCAAAATCATGAAGGTGCACAATTAAGAAAAGAAAATCGATTGACAATAATATTCAACCTATGAGGCTCAAAACTCACAAAGGTTGGGTTCTCAAAGATTTATATGTCATGAATTGCAGAATGTGAAAATTGATCCTGAATGAATTTAAATGCTAATCTATATGCTGATACTAAAGGCTCAAATGTAATGTTAGAATTACAGAAAAGTCAATAAGTTTCTAAAAATTATGCCATGAAAAACGCACAATATAACTCACAAAGAGAACAAAACAAAAATTAAAGAAAAGCTTAAGAAATTACCCCACACTTATGAGTTACATTGTCCTCAATGTAAACAAAAGAAAAGATAGAAAGAACCTCTTTTGTGTCATTCATAGTGAAGCTTCTGTACAAATAATCAATATGAAAGAAAACAACTAAAGCAAATACCGCGACTTCAGCATAAACATGCAAGCATGGAAAGTTGGAACTGGATGGCTCTCTTTTTCTCAATTAAACTCAATGCTCCTGGCATGTTCACTGTATGAATAAAAACACTCCCAATCTCCAAACCATCAAGCTTTAAAGAAAAAATAGAAGGGAAAATAAATAAATAAACTGAATATACTAAAATTCTAAAAACAATAACAATGGGTTGCCTCCCATAGAGCGCTTCTTTAACGTTGTCTTAGCTGGACGTTTTAGCCAGAATTAAGGATCGTAGATCAAAGTACTATCGATGATCCTTACTTCTTGGAACCCCTCATTATATGATTTAACTCTCTGTCCATTTACTTTAAAAGTTTCATTCGTTCGAGAGTTAAGTAATTCTATAAATCCAAAAGGATATACCTGAGTTATCTCGAAAGGACCGCTCCATCAAGACTTGAGTTTTCCTAGAAACAGTCGGAGATGAGAATTGAAAAGCAAGACCTTCATACCTGGGCTCAATGTCTTTCATACTAAAATTCGGTCATGAAGTGCTTTAGTACGGTCCTTATAAATCCTTGAAGTCTCATATGCCTCGTTCCTTAGTTCATCTAACTCTGAAATTTGCAAAAAAGGTTCTCTCTTTGCCTTGTCCAAATCTAAATTCAGAGTCTTAATTGCCCAATACACCTTGTGCTCTAACTCCACTGGTAAATGATAAGCCTTACTGAAAACCAATCGGTATGGACTCATACCCAAGGGAGTTTTGAAAGCTGTTCGATATGCCCACAATGCATCATTCAATCTACTTGCCCAATCCTTCCTTGATGAGTTGACTGTTTTTTCCAGAATTCCTTTGATTTGCTTGTTGGATGTCTCAACTTGTCCTGAAGTCTGTGGATGGTATGGGGTCGCGACTTTGTGTTTCACACCCAACTTGTGCATTAACTTCTTAAAAAGTTTATTGCAGAAATGACTTCCCCCATCACTGACTATCACTCTTGGTGTGCCAAATCTGCTAAAAATGTATTCCTTCACAAATTTAACAACCACATTAGCATCATTAGTTCAGGTGGGGATTGCCTCCACCCATTTTGAAACATAATCAACAGGAACTAAAATGTATTCATAACCAAAAGATTTGGGAAAAGGACTCATGAAGTTTATTCCCTAAACATCAAACAGTTCAACTACAATATAAGATTGAAGGGGAATTTCATTCCTCCTCCCAATATTACCTACTCTTTGACAGCGGTCACAATGCTTACAATATTCTTGAGCATCTTTGAATAGGGTAGGCCAATAAAATCCACTTTGAAGCACTTTTTCGGCAGTTTTTCTCCCTCCAAAATGACCACTGCAGTGAAGGTCATAACAAAATTGAAGAACACTCAGTTGTTCTTCCTCAGATACACACCTGCGAACTATCTCATCTTTGCATATCCGGAATAGGTAAGGGTCATCCCAAAAATAGAATTTACTCATGTGCAAAAACCTTTTCTTTTCCTGAAATGACATGTCAAAACGCAAAATACCACAAGCAAGATAGTTAGCAATATCTGCAAACCATGGTGAATTCATTACCGCAAACAATTGTTCATCAAGAAATGCTTCTAAATTTCTATGAACGCTATCAGATGCAAGATTTTCACCAAAGAAAGGTAACCTAGATAAATGGTCAGCTACAACATTTTCACTTCCCTTAGTATCTTTGATTTGAAAATCAAATTCTTGCAATAATAGTACCCATCTAATTAAATGACATTTAACATGTTGTTTTGTAAAGAGATATTTTAGAGCCGCATGATTTGAATGCACAATAATTTTAGACCCAATCAAATATGCTCTAAACTTATCTAAGGCAAAAACAACAGCTAGCATTTCTTTTTCAGTTGTTGTGTAATTAACTTGTGCGCTATTTAGGGTCAAGCTAGCATAATAGATCACTCTCAAAAATTTCTCAACCCTTTGCCCAAGGACAGCTCCTACTGCATGGTTGGATGCATCACACATAATTTCAAAAGGTAAAGACCAAATAGGAGCTACAATTACCGGTGCACTGGTCAATTTTTCCTTAAGGGAATTGAAAGCTTGCATGCATTGTGCAGTGAATTCAAATGGAACATCTTTTCCAAGTAAATAACACAATGGTTGGCTTATTTTAGAAAAATCTTTAATAAACCTCCGGTAAAAGCCTGCATGCCCAAGAAAGCTTCTTATTCCCTTAACAGAGGTAGGTGGGGGTAATTTAGCAATCAACTCTACCTTAGCTTTATCCACCTCAATCCCTTTACTAGACACAATATGGCCTAATACAATACCTTGAGTAACCATGAAATGACTTTTTTCCCAACTCAAAGTGAGATTACATTCTATGCATCTTTCAAGCACAAGAACAAGTTTACTGAGGCAATTATCAAAAGAGTCTCCAAAAATAGAAAAATCATCCATAAATACCTCAATAAAGTCATCTATCATGTCTGTGAAAATTGACATCATGCATCTCTGAAAGGTTGCAGGCACATTGCACAAGCCAAAGGGCATACGCCGAAATGCAAAAGTCCCAAAAGTGCAAGTAAAAGTGGTCTTGGATTGATCCTCTGGTGCTATCGCTACCTGATAATAACCTGAAAGTCCATCCAAAAAGCAATAATGTGAGTGTCCAGAAAGTTTATCCAGCATTTGATCAATAAAAGGAAGAGGGAAATGATCTTTCTTTGTGGCATTGTTCAACTTCCTATAGTCGATACACATTCTCCACCCAGTGGTAGTCCTAGTAGGAACCAATTCATTCTTTTCATTTTTTACCATAGTGACTCCTGATTTCTTAGACACTACATGTACTGGGCTAACCCACTCACTATTGGCTATCGGGTATATCACTCCTTCATCAAGCAATTTAAGCACTTCCTTCTTAACCACTTCACTCATGTTTGGGTTAAGGCGCCTTTGGGTCTCTCTCACAGGTTTAGCTCCCTCTTCTAAGATAATTCTATGCATGCACATTGAAGGGCTAATACCTTTGATATCACTCAACCCCCATCCTATAGCTCTTTTCAATCTTTTTAATTCACTCACCAACCTCATCTCTTCCCTTTCACTAAGTTCGCTAGAAATTATCATAAGTAAGGTGTTGTGATCTCCTAAAAACACATATTTTAGGTTTTTAGGCAACTCTTTTAGCTCTAACTCAAGTGAAGAATTATTCTCTTCTTTTTGGATGGAGGGGAGCTCAAATGATGGTTCCTCTTTAAGTTCCTCTATTTCAGTACTTTCTAAAATATCAATGCAACTGGCTACTTCTGAGTCAAAAATATCCAATTCACGATCTAAGATCAGTGCCACCTCCAATTTATCCGAAGAACCTGTTTGCAAGAAAACATGTGAAACAATTGCATCAATACAATCAATTAAAGAGCAATTCTCATATAATGCAGTTGTAGGAATAGGAGAAGTGTTAAAAATAGAAAATTCAACCGTTTGTCCCAAGACAGTCATTGACAATTTACCATTTTTAACATCAATCAAGGTGTTGGCCGTAGCCATAAAAGGCCGACCTAGTAGAATAGTGTTTGCGGATGGTGTAGGGTTATCTCCTTCCATGTCCAGAACTATAAAATCCACGGGCACTATCAACCCACCAACCTTAACTAACACATCTTATATAACTCCTTTTGGGAATCTAAGAGATCTGTCAACTAATTGCAAGACCATTTTAGTAGGTTTAAGTTCCCCAAGTTCTAATTCAAGATACACAGAGTAAGGCATCAAATTAACACTGGCTCCTAAATCACACATGCCATCAGTCCCCTTTCCATTACCCATAGTAATTTTAATTATGAAACTGCCAGGATCCTTTAGCTTCGGAGGTAGTTTATGTTGCAAAATAGCACTAGCTACCTCTGATACTATCACCTTTTCATTTGCCTCATACCTCTTTTTCTTGGTGTTCAATTCTTTGAAGAATTTGGCATAAGTCGGAATATTCTTTATTACTTCAAGTAAAGGTAAGTTAATACTTACCTTAGACACCATGTTGAAGATATCTAAAAATTGCTTATCTTGTTTATCATTCTTCAACCTGCTGGGGAAAGGTATAGGTGGCCGGTAAGGATTACTTACCTTGTGTAAATCTGCTGAAGGAGATTGCTCCATTGATTTTTCTCCATCACCCTTGTCCTCTGATTCTCCTTCCTTTTTGTTTTCTTGATCACCTGCATTCACAAAATTATTTTCAACACCATTATTTATTACCTTGCCACTTCTAAGAACAGTCACTGCTTGTGCTTACTCAGGTTGACTCGAAAATTTTCCTTTTTGTTGAATCTGCATCTATTGTGCAAGTTGTCCCACTTGGGTCTCCACTTTCTTGAAAGATGCTTCCAACGAATCCAACCTTTTGTTATTCATTTCTTGATTCTTGGTACTAACTTGGATAAAAGCATGTAAACTATCCTCCAAATTGCCTCTCTTAGGCTGCCCTTGATTTGAAGATTGCCCGGGCGGTTGATTTTGTCTCTGAAGCAGATGGAAAGGTTGTTGAGAATTGTTTGTTGCCCAGGAAAAATTTGGATGATTCCGCTAACCAAGATTGTAAGTGTTTGAGAAAGGATCATTCCAGGCCCTTAGTTAATATCCCTCCATAGCATTAACTTGCTCAGCCTCATTTCCATAAGACTCATACGCAGTTGGGCATATATTTGCTCCATGCCCAAAAGTTCCACAAATTCCACACACTTCTTAAGTGGATGAAAAAGCATTGTTCTTCATGTTCAGCATCTGCACTTGCCTTGTCAATTCGCCTATCTGATTAACCATCTCACTATTGGCTTCCACTTGATTTACCCCTTTACTTCTTCTTTTTACACTTTTCTATTGGGAATTAGCTCCCAACATTTCAAAGATTTCATAAGTCTCTTCTGCTGTCTTTTCTCCCATAGCTCCCCCAGCTGCATTATCAACAGTATTCTGAAATTGCTGGGTTAGACCATCGTAGAAAAACTGATTTAGCAGTTGAAGTGGGTAGTGATGGTGTGGACACCGAATTAACAACATCTTAAACCTGTCCCAAGCCTCATGAAATGGCTCTCCTTCAAATGGAGCAAATGTAGCTATTTTTCCTCTTAATTCAGCTGTCTTCTGATGTGAGTAAAATTTGCCCATAAACTTGTTATAGACTAGCTCCCAAGTTGTCAAAGAATTTTCAGGCAACATCATAAGCCAGCTTTTTGCCCTATCCTTTAATGTGTATGGAAAACACCTCATCCTCAACTGGTCTTCTGTTAGTCCTCCCAATGGAAATGTGTTGAGGGTGGAGTAGAAATCCCGGATAAAATTCAAAGAATCCTCATTCGAAACTCCATAGAAAGATGGCAGCATGTTGTAATGGATATTCTTCAACTTGTAATTTCTTGCTGCATCTGTCAATCTTATACATGAGGTGGAAGTCTCAATGACATGTCTGGCAAAATCCCTCATAGTTCTTTACCTATCATCTCCCATACTGGTAGATTGTGCAGTATCCGACTCAAAATCATAAATTTCCTCCTCTGTATCAAACCTAGTATACAGTTCAAACTCTTCTCTGCTCCTTTTCACTCTCTGAATTTCTGAAATAAGTGGGTAAAGCTCTCCTTCGAGTGATCTCCTACCTTGCATAAACAAAATTTCTGGAAAAAGGAATTATTAAAAGCAAAAGAAAAATAAAATAAAATATAAACAATGAAAAATAATTTAAAATATTTATAACTAATAAACAATTACGCCAATTAGCTTCTCCGGCAACAGTGCCAAAAACTTTTTGCACTCTGGTAAACACTACTAAAGCCACACTCGTAAGTATACAAGGCTGCTGTAGTATTTCGATGAACACCTCAAGGTCATCTCACAAGGAAGCTAGATAGGCTAATTATTTATCAAATCATAATGAACAAATTATTAATTAGTAGTTTTTGATTTATAAGATTGAATTGCTGAACAACTAATGAAAACAGAAATGAATTGAATTTATAGCAATGAAAGGAAACTAAACAAGGATATTGATTCACTTAATAGAAAAAGCCTAGGGTTTGCACTTCTCTACTAATTTATATGTATGCATGGTTATTCCTCTCAACTGGTTTAATTTCAAAGATCATATTTCAAGTAACTTAATTAATCAAATCAAGGAAATAAGCTTTCGCATTCAAACCTCCTTCAATTAATCTTATTATAATGAAAATGATCTTTTCCTTAGGTTTATATTTGTAATTCACCTAAGTCCCTAATTAAATTATTCCAGTATTATATTTCATTTCTCAATCCTTTATCTAAATACCTAAAACACCTAATTGGTGGCCAATCAATTATATATTAACATTATTCCATTCAATTAAGGATAAGAGAAATAAATCAGTTAAGAGCAATAACTATTTCATACAATCATAGTAGATCCATACAAACCCTAGACTAGATCAAAATTAGTTCATAATGATGATACCAAACAAATTCATCTCATTAAAATTCAAAGAAATCTATTTAGACATCAAAGTATTCATAAACATAATTTCAATGAAACTTAAGAAATAGAGTTTAAGAACAAAACCAATTACAATCTTCCTTTGCTTTTGAAGAATCTCTTGCTCAGATTTGTGCTAAAAGAATAATGTAATGGCTAGAACTAATTTAATCTAGAGTGTTTGGATGAAAGTGAAATCAATTTCCAGAGAAAAATAGAGAACAGCTGAAAGTTGTGTGTAGAACGGCAGAAGAAGAAGAAGTCCAACAGCTGATGAAGAAGAAGTCCCCTCCCCCTTGCCCTAATTCTTCTATTTATACAAATCCCTTGATAAAAGTCCGTGTCTTTTCTTTCTTTGGTCTCATGGAGTGACACGACCAAGCTTGTGGCCGTGTCATGTGACACGGCCACTGGCTTGGCCATGTCACCTGGGTGTGTCATCTTCTGTTTCTTCTTTGGTCTTCTTTATTCTTTGAAGATGAGAGTGACACGGCCAAGCTCCTGGCCATGTCATGTGACACGGCCAAGCTCCTGGCCATGTCATGTGACACGGCCAGTGGCTTGGCCGTGTCTCTTAAGTGTGTCAGCTTCTGTGTCTTTTCTTTGGTTCTTCTTTGTTCTTGGCTTAGGATGGGACACGGCCAAGCTTGTGGCCGTGTCACCTGCCAGTGTCAGCTTCTGCCAAATTTTCCATTCTTTCTTGGTTTCTTTGGTTTTGCCCTTTAGGTGAGACACGACCAGTGGCTTGGCCGTGTCTCCTGCCCATGTCATGATCTGCCAAAAATTTCCATGAGGTGACACGACCAAGCTTGATTTGGCTTGGCCATGTCTTGCTTGATTCATGCTCCTCTTTCTTTGTTTTATCTTCCAAGGGGGGTTTTTGCACTTTAACCTAAAATAAACACTTAAAACAAACTTTAAACAAGAATCAAATGAAACATTAACCAAAAACACATAAATATCATACTAAAAACTAGTACAAAAATGATCTAAATACTAGGATAAATCAAAACTGCCAAAATGCATGAAATCACTAAATAAACAGATTAAAACTACCAAAATGCGTGAAGAAAACAATAATTATCATCATAAATAAATAGCAATTTTATGACAAAAACTAATAAAACAAGGGTAAAGACCCAATCTCGAAAGGTTGAAGATCCATTTTTAAAGGGTAAAGTCCCAATCTCCAAAGGATGAAGAAACATTTTTGAAGGGTAAGGAGCCAATCTCAAAAGGATGAAGATCCATTTTTTAAGGGTAAAGACTCAATCTCCAAATTTTTAAAGTTTAAAGACCTATACTCTAAAGGATGATGATTCATTTTTGAAGGGTAAAGACCCAATCCTCAAAGGATAAAGACCTATTTTTGAAGGGTAAAGACCCAATCTCCAAAGGAAGATTCATCTTGAAGGGTAAAGACTCACAATCCATTAAAGAATAGAACAAATGGCTAGAAGAAATCTGAAACTCTCAGATGACAAAAGGTAAGCACAATCCACTGAAGAATGGAATAGATGGCTAAAAGAAAGCTCGAACTCTCATATGATAGAAGGTCAGCAGAGTCTATTAAAGAATGGAAATAATTGGATAGAAAATCAATTATTAATGAAGAAAAGAAATTAATTCAAAAACCACAAAAACACAAAGTAATAAAAGAGGCAGTAGCAAAATAAATCAATTGTCCTCGGATTGCATTAAACCTCTGACCAAAAACTCAGAATTGTTTTAGGCAATAACATAAAGGAGCTTGGTCCAATATAGTACAATTGGTGGAGCCTACGATGTAGGTATCATTCTCTTATTCTGTTTAAATTTTAATTAGCCATCTTCACATTATTTTAAGAATTAGGTATATTGTGGAGTTTTGTTTATTTGATAAGTTATATTCAATAAAATTGTGATCCCAATTTCAATGTTCATTCGAGACCTAAATTTACAATAGAAACATAATCTTGCATTTTGATCCATCTTCTAAAACCCTAATTCTATAATTCCAAAACCCTAATCTTGTAGGTTTAATCTTAGTTGGTATGTCTTAGGCTTTAGTTTTAGAATGAAATTTTAATTTGCATATTTTAGCCTTATTGTGTACCTATAATCCTAATTTGCATATTTTAGCCTTATTGTGTACCCATAACCCTATTTTCATGCTTAAAGACCTCAAACCCTAATTTGAACACAAAAACCCTAATTTGCATGCTTAAAGACCTAAAACCCTAATTTGCATGCTTAAAAACCTAAAACCCTAATTTGACCACAAAAATCCTAATTGTATGTGTAAAACCCCAAAAACCCTAAACTACATCAATAAACCCTAATGTCATATGTAAAACCCTAATTTTTTATGTTTAATGCCTAATTTAAGATTGGACCTGTAGACCCTTAATTTTGACCCCAATTTGATATGGTCCTAATTAAAGGATGAAAAAATAAATTTGATCCGACTTTAAAATATTTAAACCTAGTTTATAATTTTTAAAGAAGTTGGTTCGGATTAAAGAGGCATAAATTCAATTATAAAACCCTAATTCCAAACCCTAAATTCGCAGCAAGTTAAACCCTAAAAACCCTAATTCCAAACCCTAAATTCGAAGTAAGTTAAACCCTAAAACCCTAATTCCAAACCCTGAATTCATAGTAAGTTAAACCCTAAAAACCCTAATTCCAAACCCTGAATTCAAAAACCCTAGTTTCATAAGCCCTAATTTCAAAACCCTAATTACAAAACTCTAGTTTTTAACTTTCCTTTTTCCAAAGCCCTAATTTAGTAATTAAAATTCTAAAATCCTATTTTAAGATGCGAACCCTAAACTTATATATTTATTGCTTTATTTGATTTTAGATTTGATTAAATAGTTTATTATATGTTTTGATGGTTGATTTATTTAATTTCAATGCTTGATTTATTTAATTTATCATGGATGGATATTTTCTTTATTATTATGATTATTATTTATTTGTTTTGGTATTAAAATTGTAAGAGGTATGTTTTCACTTTGTGGGTACCTCATTAGTTAAATTTTATGTAATTTAAATTGCTTTTATATTTTGGACTGATGTAAAGGTCATGTTTCCACCTTTCAGTTGGTGTTCTATTTAGTTTTAGACATGGACAATGTAAGGACATGTTTCCATCCTCGGATGGGTGTCCATTTATTTGTTTTATTTGGACATTGCTTTGATTTTAATACAATGAAGTTTTATTTTAATTATTGCATGTAGTATGGATAATATTGTTATTTTTAAGAATTTTATAATATTAAGACCTGCAAAGGAGACCGGTTCCAATGAACCGGGCATTTGTGGGGGTGCTGGACCATTTCTCACATTCCCCACACGTACCTAACTTTTCGAACCCATTAGGAGGTTGGGGATTCCTTAGTAATTGAGTCATCCACTCCTTTCTTTTTCTCAGCTCATCCGGGTGGTGACTCTATTTTCTCCAGGCTTAGGCCCGTGTTCTCTAAGGCCCAGAGCCTAAATAGTGCCAAAGTCGCAAGAACCATTCCACCGGGAGTGGGGGCAAAAATCCCCGCTCACAGGATCTTAGATTTAATTATTTAATTTATTATTGTATGCTTATGATGGATGATTCACTCTTATTTTATTTATGATGAATGATTGAATGGTTTAATTATATTTATTTAATTATTTAAATTTACAAGATTTAAGAGACATATTTTCACTTTGTGGGTGGTCATTTGTCTCATTTGTTAAGCTAACTGTAATTTAATTTATTTTATGTTTTGGGATTAATGTAAGGAATATATTTTCACCAAATGGTGGTTGTCCTATTTTATTTAGTTTTTGACATTGGACATTATTGCAAGCGCATGTTTTCGTCTTATATGGGTGCCCATTTTATTAGTTTGTTTAGACTTTCTTGATTTTAATATAACGAATATTTATTTATTTCCATTGCATGTAGTATGGATGGTATCATAATAAGTTAAAGAATTTGATAATATATAGACCTGAAAAGGAGACTAGTTTCAATGATCCGGGTGTTATGGGGGTGTTGGGTCATTCTAACCTTCCCTATGTGTACCTATTTCAATCAGTTATGTTTATATTTTTAGGGTAATTTTATTGGTTTTTAGTTAATTTTTCCTTTAATTTGTGTTTAAATATTGTTTGAAGTATTTAATTTAGGTTGAAGTGAAATACAATGGAGTGATGGATCAAAGTTTATGGAAAATCAAGAGACATGGTGTAGACCCCTAATTTTTTATCCAATCCAGTCCAAAGATTTTAAAACAGTCCAAAATAATTTTTATGGTATATTTATTTATATTACATATTTTATTTATTATTTATTTTAATATAATATTTATTTTACCTTTTATTTATTTTTTAAAATATAATAATAATAAATAAATAAAAATAATATAAAAAATAAAAATAAATAAAAATCGGCGACGAAAGTTGCTGGCTATGAATTGGCTTGGGCCAATTCGCCGTAGGAACACCTGCCAATTCGCTACAAGTTTTACTTGTGGTGAATAGGCCATAGGCCAATTTGCCCACAAGCAAAACTTGTGGCAAAATTGAGTCCCGCGCAGTTTTGCGTTCCCCCAGCTCGTCCGCACGCAGTTTTTGCCGAAATGCTATTTTACTTGGTTTTTGACTTTATTTCCGAAATAGTCTTTAATTTTCATAACATACTAAGTTTTTTATTTTAGTTGACTATAAATACCACATTAAAACACACTGAAAGGGGATTTTTTTGGGATTTGGATATGGATTTGGGGCTTTTGGAATTGGAATTTTATTCAAGAATTATTCACTCTTTTTCAAAAAATTTTCAAAAGCTTGGACTGGAAGAAGCAACAAAAAACAAAGAATCCATCAAAGGCAGCACACACTGTCTTTGTTATTGTTCAACTAGAATTCAAATTATGGTGGAACTAACAACGGAGGTTTGAGTTTTTATTGACTTGTTTATATTTACAGTAGCCATAACATGCTTTCTTTTTTAATGTTTTGTTAAAGTATTTTGATATTAGTTTTTCAGTAGCATGAAATTGTTGAATCTAAATTATATGTTTCATGAACCAAAACACTAATATCTTAATACCTGTAAAACTAATTTTTTAAATCTAAAACCCTAATTACACTTTTCTGAAACAATAAAACAATAATCTATTTTC
This sequence comes from Garcia nutans, assembly GCA_947685225.1. Lineage (NCBI taxonomy): Eukaryota > Viridiplantae > Streptophyta > Magnoliopsida > Malpighiales > Euphorbiaceae > Garcia > Garcia nutans. The sequence goes on along the minus strand of CANTUV010000003.1, from coordinate 2,502,070 downwards.
TCAAAACCATAATCAATTCTATTTTTCTAAGATTCACAGTAGCCTATTCTTTCCAAACACCTAACTCTCAATCCTATTTTCATGATCTTTAATTTTATTCACTTAAACCCCAAACCTTAATATTAGTTTCACACAACTTTTGAAACCCTAAATCCAAAATATTTATTCTTTAGATTCAAACCCTAAATTATTTCAAAACTAATCTTTAATTCAAACATCCAGTAACCATATTTTTTCTTTTACATTAAATATTTCTCAATTGATTAATCCAGTAATTAAAATACAAACCCTAATTGTTAAACATAAAATCCAAGAAACCATAATTGATGCATAAACCCTAAATTCATATACTTATTGTTTTATTTAAATGAGATGAATGTTTGTTATATATTTTGATTGATATTTCATGTCTTTGATGAATGATTTATTTATGATGAATGGTTGGTTACTTTTATTGATTTGCTTTGGTTTCAAAACATTATAAGAGGTATGTTTGCATTTTTTGGATACCTCATATTGTAACCATCATGTAATTTAATTTATTTTAAAGCTTTTAGATCAATGTAAAGGACACGTTTCCACTTTTTGGTAGGTGTCCTATCTAGCTTTAGATATAATATGATGTAAGGACATGTTTCCATTCTCGGATGGGTGTCCATTTATTTGTTTTGTTTGGACATTGTTGTTATTTTAATAAAGTATTTATTTATTCTTATGATCGCATGTATTATGGATAATATCGTTATGTTTAAGAATTTTATAATATTAAGACCAAAAAAGGAGGTCGGTTCCAATGAATCGGGTGTTGTGGTGGTGCTGGGCCAATTCTCGCCTTCTCCATACGTACCCAACTTTCTGAACCCATTAAGGGGCTAGGGATTCCTTAAAAATTGAGTCATCCACCCCTTTCTTTTTTCAGTCCGTCCGGGTGGCGATTCCATTTTCTTTAGGCTTAGGCCCGTGTTCTCTAAGGCCCTGAGCCTAAACAGTGCCAAACTCACAAGAATTAATCCATTGGGAGTAGGGGCAAAAATCCCCGCTCACAGTGGCAACTCCACTAGGGATAAGAGAAGTTGATTCCATTGGTCTTTAAATTATTCTATTCTTTTTTATCATGATATTATCCATTTCATCACTTAGATTGCATTGTGTGTGTGAGTTTGGATGCCCGTGTTACCCGTGTTGCATTATGTAAGGGATATCATACTTTCACTCAAGGTGTGGGGATCGAGCATGACATAACCACTCATAGCCTTGTACCTTTTGGTATATACTTGTTATGGGAACCTAAGCCTTTTAACCCAAAGACTAAAGCTCATGTAATTGGCCTAATCACTTTCCTAAGGTTTTTACCTCAAATGCTTGTTGTTTGACTATGGTTAATCTTGGTTTAAATCATGGCTTATTTGGTTTGTTCTTTTTCTAAATATGACCTACATACATTTTAAGCTAAAAATAAATTTTTCTTTAAAGTCCAAAAGACCAAAGCTATTTTCAAAACTTTTCAAGATGATCTTTGGACATAAAACTTTTCTAAAAAAACAAATTAAAAATTCTTTTCTCATGACCCAAATATAAAGCCCAAAATCCATTTACAATGGGCTTAGAAACAAAATTATTTTCATAACCTTTTGAAAGAGCTTACGAATATTTATTTCAATTATGAAAATAACTAAAATCAATTGTGAGCCTAGTTTATACTAAGAATTATTAATCATGGGCTTATTTTTACCATGAATCATTAGTTACTTTTTCAAGTGAGAAATCTATTTATAAAAAACCTCTTAATTTAGTTTTAATCCAATATAGCATAAAAGTTGCTTTAGTTGGTTGATTGGATTAAAACCTAATTAATGGGAATTATCATGAAATGATTTCCATTTTTGAAAATATAACTATTGGTTGAAACATCCGAGGGAATTATTCAAAAACAAGATACCCCAAGTTGGCATTTTGTTAACCATATGCCTACGAAAAAAGACTTGCCATTCGTGTGTAGAAGTTATAAGGTTGGAAGGAACGTTCTAATTATCTTTGTTTGTTTGTTGTTTGTGCATACATGCATACATACATTTGCATCTCATGTCATTGATTCTCTCTTGCTCACAGCCCTGGATTACAAACGAAGTTCAAAAGCCTACGATAATCCAACCTGCACTGGTGGCGAAGAATCAACCAGCAATTCAATTAGCTTCTCACTAAAAGAAATGGAACCTGAGTAGATTCAAAAGATGTTGGATGATGCTCTTGAAGTCAAGATGGAAGAATTAAAGGGGGCCTTAGTTGAGATCATGAAAAGTAAAATGGCTACAATATTTGGGAGCACTGCTGAAGCATCCGCAAGAATCAAGAAAGATAAGGGAAAGGCTAAGGTTGGTAAAGTAGCTTTGAAGATGACAAAGTAGTCGTTGATGATGATGATGACTGGGCTCAATACTTCCAAGATCCCCAAGATAAGAGGAAAGGGTTGTGGAAGGAGAAACTGTGGAAAAGACTAAAAATTCTGATGTTGAGAAACTGATTGCTGATTTGGAGAAGAAATTCGAGAAGAAGCTAAAAATTGAAGAAATTTCAAAGGTCGACAAGTTGTTCTAACAAAATGAGGAGGTCACATACAAGTTCAAGATGCCTTCCTTTGCCAAATTCGACGGAACTGGAAGCCTCATCTCCATGTGAAGCAATACATCACTGCTATGCAGTCTACCCGAGCTACTAAGGCTCAAACTCTAAGATATTTCATGCTCTCATTGGATTCTGTTGTCCAAAATTTGTTCAACAACTTAAAGGAAAGTACTCAAAAAGATTGGGACATGTTGTACAGGGCTTTCATTCAGCAATATGGGTATAATGTCGAGCTGGAAGTTAGCTTGATGGAGGTGGAAGCCATTAGGCAACGACCAAATGAGAATTTTGTGGACTATGTGAAGAGATGGAGTAACAAGGCATCTTTGCTCAAGAAGAGGCCCGATGAATCAGATCAAATCAGAATGATAGTCAGAGGCATCCTGCCTAACCTTTGTGAGAGGCTATCCCATACCCTTATAAGGGATTTCAAGGACCTCTTACAAGCTGTTTTGAAAATAGAAGAGTGGGAAAGAGAGAAGAACCATTTTTTCTGTAAAAAAAATTATCAGTCTGGCAATCAAATTACATATAAAGAATTCGATGTCAATACAACTTGTCAAGCAAATAGAAGGTATTTTTAGATTTGGGGAAGCCTTTGTCTTGGGTTTTCAACAAGCTACAAAAGAAGGGACTATTACAACCATTGGCCCCTCGACCTTTGCTGAATTCTTTACCCCTAAAAATTGGTACTAAAGCCTTTTGTGAATTTCATCAGACATAAGGACATGAGACAGACAAATGCATACGACTAAAGCATGAGATCCAAAATTTAATTGATAGTGGTAAGCTTCATAAGCCTAATAAGCCCAGCACAAAAGACAATCCTTTGCCAAGGTTCAATAGAGTACCACCACCAGCAACTTTCATGGTAGGAACAGGATTGGAGGAAGATTTTGTTTTATCCTCTTTTCAAGATGAGAGTATTGAAGATGTGGAATAAGGAAAAATTTTATTCAACAAACTTCCCTTAGCTTGGAGTGTTGCTTAATTTATTTTGCTTTCTTTAATATTTAATTGGAACAATTATGTTTTTCAAATTATGTTTGTTTGAATAAATTACTTTCATTAAATTTATTTTTATTGGTCTTCGTTCATTTTGGTGCTCAACCATTGACAAATTTAGCTTGATATTTATGAATTAGTATATCTATGCATTATAATTCGAATAACTTTACTAGGTGAGGGAATTGTTCTATAGCATTGAGTTGTGTATGCTTATTAGAGAGGGCTCCTACATAATTAGCTTTGTCTAGTCAGTCTTAGAACATTCTTTGACAAACTTTTGAGGCAAAATCACATTATTTGATTAGCCAACAACTAGTATCCACCTAATCAAATAGCAATCCCTAGTTGTACCTTTGAGCCTTCATAAGATTTCAACCTTCTCTTTATTGACTTATAAGCCAGATAACCTACCCTGAGCTGTTGTTACACTTGTGACAAGTCTTATGATCACTAAGATGAAGAGGCAAGAAAATCAAAGAAAGGAATGCATATTCAGGACCATATGGATAGTTGAAGTTCCTAAGACCGTAAGGGTAGTTGACGTTCATCTGACATTAGACCTAATATCACCATTTCACTAAGATAATATTAGAACAGCAAATAATTTATCCTCACTAAAGTAGACTCACTCTATTCCACTCATCTATAGTCAAGACAATTCTTTTGGAATTAAGACCCAACAAAAAAAACCAAAAAAAAAAGAGAAGAAGAAGAAGAAAAGGGAAATGAAAAAAGAAAAAAAAAGAAAAGAAGAAAAAAAAAGAAGAAGAAGAAAATAAAATAAAACCCGAAACGGTTCAGAAAGTCAACCAAGATCTCTTTTACCTAAAGCAACAGAAGGCAAAGAAAATTTGACTTGAATTAGGTCCAACCCAACCACAGATTCAATCAAAATTACAGAAAAAGGAGAAAGACCATCTAGTTTTTAAAAGTCCTATAGAGGAAAAAGATGAAATGATAAAATACCAAAAACAAAACAAAAAAAGGGGAGAGAGAAAAAAGAAAAGAGAAAAAAAGGAAAGGAATGTGAGTATCAAACTTTTTAGAAGGGCAAAGACTGTCCCAATCAAGATCCAGATTAATGCCAAGAAGATGGGGGAACATTCAAAGCTCTATCTTTTCATACTTCCAACTGCCTATGTCTCGAACAGAAAATCATAGTGTGAAGATTTGTCAACAGTGTCACATCAGCTCTGAATCTCAAAATAGCTTTCATTTAACCCATGTCCTTTATAGATCCCATTTCAAGCCTATTAAAGACATGTTGATCTCTCTCGGTAGGTAGAGTCTATTAGTGGAGATAGTTTGGATAAGCATGCATATGAGATAGGCAATATTCAAACTCAATGAGACCTTTGGCCAAGTAATGTGTATGTGCATATCTGAAGTGCAACAGTTCTTGCTCAAATAGAAATGATTCCCGAGTTTAGTACGGTAACTAGGGTTGTCATGTTATAGATATGTTAATTCTAAAAATTGAGTCCTAAGGTAAAATGACATTAATTTGGCAAATCCAACATTTGATTTCAAATTCAAAATCAAAATTCAAAAAAAAATTACAAAGCCTTCAAGTTATGGGGAGTATGTTGAACTATCGAATCTCGAAGGACACATTGGGCAAAGGAAATGATTACTGGCAAGGTTATGAAGAAGTTACCAATTGACATGCTCAATCATAGTTTGAAATGAATGTATCTTTGGCTCTGCCACTTGGGGTCTCCATTATTTATGTTTTCAACATCTTGAAGATAAAAGCCATAAATGTGAAGCATTCTGTCATTCCAGTGCAAGACCTGAACAGGCATATGGAAGAAACCAATGAGAACACTTCAGCTGATCACCTCGGTCTGTGAGTCAATGGAACCATTGTAAGTATAATCCATAGATATCATGCATACACGAGCATATCACACTCCATTTTTCTTTGTAAAAAATAAACATTAATATTCTATGAAGAAACCATAAAGCAGATATGGAATCAAGGGGCATGGAAAGCCATTGAGTGAGGAAGCTCCAGTAATTTTGCAAAATAAAGAAGAAATGCATGCTTGTTCGATGAGCTAGATAATCTACAAACATCAACTAAAACCGCATAAAAAATCATGGGTTTGAGCCTACACAGGGGACAAAGTTTCTCCCTTTCAATTTTTTGAGTTTATGCATGTACAAAACATTTTTAGACTCAGATCCAATATTTTACCACGCAAGGGGCAAGGAGAAGATATGAAGGATAGCTAAAAAAAAGGCTGAATTTTTTGCAAAAGTGTAAAGGAAGAACGAAAAAGAATGAAAAAAGAAGAAAATTAGAACTCTCAAAAGAATGAAGATGCAAAAAATAAAAGATCAATCCAGCTAAAAGAGCTGAAGCCAGGGTAAAGAATGGATCTCCAATGGATAAAGAACCATATTTCATGGGTAAAGACCCAAATCTCCAATGGATAAAAATCCATGTTTCAAGGGTAAAAACCCAATCTCCAATGGATAAAGATCAGTTTTGGATAGCTAAAGACTCAATCTCGAAAGGATGAAGATCCATTTTTTAAGGGTAAAGACCCAATCTCCAATGGATGAAGATCCATCTTTGAAGGGTACAGACGCAATCTCCAAAGGGTAAAAATCCATTTTTCAAGGGAAAAGACCTAATCTCCAAAGGATAAAGATCCATCTTGAATGGTAAAGACCCAATCTCCAAAGGATAAAGATCCATCTTTGAAGGGTAAAGACCCAATCTCTAATGGGTAAAGATCCATCTTGAAGGATAAAGGCCCAATCTCAAAAAGGATTAAGATCCATCTTGAAGGGTAAAGGCCCAATCTCCAAAGGATGAAGATCCATTTTTTGAAGGGTAAAGAGCCAATCTCCAAAGGATGAAGATCCATTTTTGAAGGGTAAAGACCTAATCTTGAAAGAATGACGATCCATTTTTGAAGGGTAAAGTCCCAATCTCCAAAGGTTGAAGAAACATTTTTGAAAGGTAAGGACCCAATCTCGAATGGATGAAGATCCATTTTTGAAGAGAAAATACCCAATCTCCAAATTTTTGAAGGGTAAAGACCTACACTCCAAAGGATGATGATTCATTTTTGAAGGTTAAATGTAACACCCTTATACACTATATACATACAAAACATATTTCTAGCATATGTAAAATATGCATATACGGTACAAAAATGTCACAGACGGATTTACTAATAATTTTTGTTTTTACATTTCAAATTTTAAATTTAAAATTATAAATATACAAAAATTAAATAGAATATAAATATTATTTACTTGTTATAAGAACCCAAAATAAATAATATATATATAAATCTCTGGAAAAAATTTGCCAGAGTTTTGTCTATATTTTGGATATCTCAAAATTTATCAAAACACAACCTGCAAAAAAGAAAACACTCCCAAATAATTTCCAATCACCCTCTCAACCATACTTCTCAATTTCACCAATTTTCTCAAACATTTATACATATAGATATATATAATTTAAAACACACTTCCTCTCCCATTTCAAATACATTTACCCAAACATTTTTTATAATATATAATACGTAAAATTCAAAACATAATATATTATGTATAAAACTCAAAATTTACAATAACATAAAAATATATACATGTTGCTGGCAGTGTTTCTGATCTCGATAGCAACTCTACAAGCTCAACTATAAGTCTAGACACCCGACTTGGTCTAGAAGAACTCTCTGGCTCAACTGGGTCTACCCTGTCACATGCGCGATGGAAACAATCAAGCTAAGCCGAAGCCTAGTGGTACAAACTTTGATAATAACAATATAACTCAATGCAATACCAAATGCACAATGCATATAGATGTCACATCAATCCACTTTCTTATAATTTTCAAATAATTCATAAGCACAACTCATAACATTATATTACTCAATTGTATCATAATTCATAATTCACAGTAAAACAAAGACAAGCATGGGCCCAAAAAGAATCTAATATGCTATTCAAATTTCAGAGTTACTGCTTTGGTCCATAATGACACCATGTGTCTAGCACCATAGGCAATATATATATATCCATGGATAATGTAAAAGCCCCAGTCTCTTGGACCTCAACCCGGCTAGACCCTTAGGCCCCAATATCTTAGTCTTCAACCCGGCTAGACTGCTACAGTTTTTGAGGCTTACGACCCAGTCTTTTCACCCCAAAAACATCATATTTATTAGCTGGCCTGGCTTACGACCCAGTCTTTTCACCATTCCAGCGTGTAGCCAGTAGGCAATCATAGGCATGCCACCAAACCCAGAACTCCAAACATTTTTTATAATATATAATACGTAAAATTCAAAACATAATATATTATGTATAAAACTCAAAATTTACAATAACATAAAAATATATACATGTTGCTGGCAATGTTTCTGATCTCGATAGCAACTCTACAAGCTCAACTATAAGTCTAGACACCCGACTTGGTCTAGAAGAACTCTCTGGCTCAACTGGGTCTACCCTGTCACATGCGCGATGGAAACAATCAAGCTAAGCCGAAGCCTAGTGGTACAAACTTTGATAATAACAATATAACTCAATGCAATACCAAATGCACAATGCATATAGATGTCACATCAATCCACTTTCTTATAATTTTCAAATAATTCATAAGCACAACTCATAACATTATATTACTCAATTGTATCATAATTCATAATTCACAGTAAAACAAAGACAAGCATGGGCCCAAAAAGAATCTAATATGCTATTCAAATTTCAGAGTTACTGCTTTGGTCCATAATGACACCATGTGTCTAGCACCATAGGCAATATATATATATATCCATGGATAATGTAAAAGCCCCAGTCTCTTGGACCTCAACCCGGCTAGACCCTTAGGCCCCAATATCTTAGTCTTCAACCCGGCTAGACTGCTACAGTTTTTGAGGCTTACGACCCAGTCTTTTCACCCCAAAAACATCATATTTATTAGCTGGCCTGGCTTACGACCCAGTCTTTTCACCATTCCAGCGTGTAGCCAGTAGGCAATCATAGGCATGCCACCAAACCCAGAACTCTGAAAATTGAATAACATACTAGGCACATAATTTATTCATATTTCTTAATATTAATCTCTTTCTCATTTTCACATATCCAATCTAGGCACATTGTCTTATTTTCACTTTTTTTTCTCACTTTTCTCATTTTTCACATCTTTCTCATTTTTCTCACTTTTCTCACTTTTCTCATTTTTTTATCAATATCAATTCATTTCATTATTACACATATCTCGTTTTTGCATTCACAACACATTACCCAATTACTTTGGGTATTTTCACATAATATGCATATTTCACATGTTACACAAATTAGCCATTATCAATGGCTTTTCACAATGCATTTAACACTTATATGACATTACAAATGTCATAGCATATTATTCATACACAATCAATGAACCAAGTAGCTTAACACATTTTCCAACCAAAATGTGTTAAGCCCAAATATCATGCAAATATAAACAATATATTCAAAGTTTATACATACCTCCACTAGCAACCCAAAGCAAGCTAAAAACAACCTTCAATCCAATCTTTCTAAACCCTTCACCACTCGAATGAAGCAAATAAACCTCCCTCAATGCCTAAACCAAATGTGATAGCAAATAATCATTTAGTATCACATCTAATGGCATTTCCAACATTAACCATAATTACACATCACTCCTACAAATTTTTAAAAATTTGGCCTTTCCTTACTTCAACATTAGAATTCCATTCTACTACAACTAAATTAGTGTTTTAAGTTTATTTATATTATTAAAAATATATTTTAATACATTTAAATCATTTACATTATAAAAATACACTCTTATATACAAAATCTCAAAAATGGCATAACCTTCCCCCATTGAAGGTTTTCCATTCCAACACAATCCATTTCTCATTCCAAGCTTATATTCATCACTTTTAACACTAAACAACATGCTTAAACAAATAAAATCACACAATTCATCCACTTTGGAAAATCACTTTTCTAAAACCCTAAATCTCCACTTCCATTCTCAAACTCCAACCCAACACCACCAAATCCAATATTTGACTTTAAATACTCGTTTATGAATCAAAACAACTCAATTGGAATCAATTTGCACAATTAAAGTTCATGTTTTCAAAACCCCAAAAATCCATAACCCTAAATTCTCTCTCTTCACCATTCTTTAACCAAACTCCATCATCTCTTCAATCTAACCTTAGAATCATTGTTAACTACCCAAAATAACATCATACACACTAATTCCAACAATTATAACATACTACATAAAAATTCAAATTCTAACATAATCTAAATTTCCAAGGAATTCAAAGAAAAGAGATGGAAACTTACTAATTTTGGTGGAAATCACCAAAAATCCACTTGAAACTTGTTAATTCCTTCAATTTATGGAGTATGAAAGAAGCAAAATCCTTGGTCTTCAAACATCCATAGAAGCCACATTCTTGAGAAGAAGAAGAAGATTTTTAGTATTCTTTCCTTTTCATCTTTTTTTTAACCACATATATATATATATTAAAATAATTTAATATTTAATTATTTAATTATTTTTTTAATAAATTAAAAGTCCTAACTTCCCTCTTCCTTTCAAAATTAATTTATTTTTGAATTATTTTATTAATTTTGAATTTATAAGATTTAATTACCAAAATACCCTTTTCTTTTAAAAAGTGTTGACTTTTATATATATTATGTATATTTTGCATATATATCATATATATATTCGACTTTTTCATTTAAAATCCCTTCATTTTTCATTTAAAACTATTAATTTAATTTATCTTTTTAAATTATAATTTATTTTATCAAATTTTTCAAAAATTAGAAATTTTCAAAAAATTTTGGATGTTACAATTCTCTCCCCCTAAAATAAATTTCGTCCCCGAAATTACCTGTCCTCAAGTCGGGAACAAATGGAGAAACTGACTCTGCATCACCTGCTCACTTTACCATGTCGCCTCTTCAGTGGCATGATTCCTCCAAAGGACTTTCACAAGTGGCACCCTCTTATTCCTTAATTCTTTAATCTCTCGTGCCAAAATCGCCACTGGTTCTTCCTCGCAAGTTAGATCTGAACTCACCTCAATGGACTCCACTGACAAGATATGAAATGGGTCAGACCTATATCTTCGAAGCATCGAGACATGGAAAACATTATGTATTCGATCTAACTCAGGCGGCAAAGCTAGTCTATAAGCCACTGGACCAACTCTCTCCAACACCTCATATGGTCCTATGAAACGAGGACTCAACTTCCCTTTGCGGCCAAATCACAAAATTTTTTTCCATGGAGACACCTTCAAAAACACTTTATCTCCCACACTAAACTCTATGTCTCTTCTCTTTAAATCTGAATAAGATTTCTATCGGTCTGAAGCTACTTTCAAATGACCCCAAATCACCTTCACTTTCTCCTCTGTTTCCTTAATCAAATCGGGACCAACCAGTTTACCTTCTCCAACTTCATCCCAACACAAAGGTGTCCTGCATCTCCTGCCATATAAATCCTCATAAGGAGTCATTCCAATACTCGACTGATGATTGTTGTTATAAGCAAATTCAATTAGTGGCAAAAATTTTTCCCAATTCCTAGTAAAATCAATGATACAGCTCCTCAACATATCCTCCAAAATATGTATCACTCTCTCTGACTGTCCATCTGTCTGAGGATGGAAAGCAGTACTAAAATTCAATCGAGAACCCAGAGCATTATGCAAACTCTTCCAAATCCTCGAAGTAAATCGGGGATCTCGATCCGACACCAAAGAAACTGAGACTCCATGCAACCTGACTATCTCATTGATATACAGCTCAGCCAACCTCTCAAGAGAATAATCCATCCGAACTAGAAGAAAATGAGCTGTCTTCGTCATCCGATTAACTATCACCCATATTGCATCATGCTTCTTCTGAGTCAAAGGTAGCCCAGTCACAAAATCCATTGTCACTCGCTCCCATTTCCACTCTGGCACTGATAAAGGTTGGAGCAATCCAGAAGGAACTTGGTGCTCAGCCTTCACTTTCTGGCAAGTGAGACATCTGGATACAAACTCTGCTATGTCCCTCTTCATACCAGACCACTAATAATGTCACTTCAAGTCCTGATACATCTTGGTACTCCTAGGGTGCATAGCAAAAAGTGGCTGATGTGCTTCCTCTAATATCATTCTTTTCAATTCTGCATCATGAGGAATACACAATCTATCTCTGTACCATAGACTGCCATCATCCCTCACATAAAAGTCTTGACTTTCCCCTTTCTAACAAACCAGCACAATTTTCTGAATTCTCTCATCTTCTAATTGAGCGTCCCTAATATCATCCAACAAGACTGGCCTCAACTGCAACTAAGCCATCAAAGAACCATCATCAGAAGACTCAAATCTAGCATGCAATGCTCTCAACTCAACAAGCAACGAGAGCGAATAAGCAGTCAAACCTGCCAAAGATTTCGACTCAAGGCATCAGTAATAACATTTGCCTTACCAGGATGATAATCAATCAAACAGTCATAGTCTTTAATCAACTCTAACCACCATCTTTGCCGAAGATTCAGCTCTCTCTGAACACCCAGGTATTTCAAACTCTTGTGATCTGTATAAATGAAACACTTTTCCCCATACAAATAATGCTGACAAATCTTCAAGGCAAAGACTATTGATGCTAATTCCAAATCATGCGTTGGATAATTCAGCTTATGCAGTTTCATTTGTTGAGAGGCATAAGCAATGACTCTACCCTCCTGCATCAAAACACAACCTAAGCCATTGTGTGAAGCATCACTATATATCACATATGGTTTACCTTTCATATGCAGGGTAAGGATAGGAGCTTGAGTCAACATCTCCCTCAGCTGCTTAAAACTCGCTTGACACCGATCTGTCCACACAAATTTAACTCCTTTCCAAAATAATCTGGTGAGTGGTGTAGCTATTATAGAGAAACCCTTCACAAACCGATGATAATAGCCTGCCAATCCCAGAAAACTTCTAACCTCTGTCACAGTCTTCGGTGGACTCCAATTCAAGATAGCCTCAATTTTACTTGGATCAACTCTAATACCCTCTGCTGAAACCACATGACCAAGAAAAGCTACCTGATCGAGCCAGAACTCACACTTTGACAGCTTAGCATACAACTGCTTTTCTCTCAGAGTCTGCAATACGATCCGTAAATGCCTATCATGATCCTCCTCATTACGCGAATACACCAAGATGTCATCAATGAAGACCACCACAAACTGATCTAAATATGGTCTGAATACCCTGTTCATCAAATCCATAAAAGCTGCTGGTGCATTCGTCGATCCAAAGGGCATCACCAGAAACTCATAATGCCCATACCTCGTACGAAAAGATGTCTTGGGTACATCCGCATCTTTGACTCTCAACTGATGGTACCCTGATCTCAGATCAATCTTAGAGAATATTGCTGCTCCCTTCAACTGATCAAAGAGATCATCTATATGAGGCAAAGGATACTTGTTCTTGATGGTCACCTTATTCAACTGCCTATAATCAATACATAATCTCATGGTGCCATCCTTCTTCTTCACAAACAACATAGGCGCTCCCCATAGGGACACACTAGGGCGGATAAACTCTTTATCCAATAACTCCCGCAACTGCACCTTCAACTCTCTCAGCTCAGCAGGTGCCATCCGATAAGGGGTAATAGAGATAGGAGTGGTACCAGGCAACAAATCGATACTAAACTCCACTTCTCTCTCAGGAGGTACCCCTGGCAACTCATCAGGGAAAACATCTGGAAACTCGGCAACTGTGGGTATACTTTCAAGCAAGGATCCCACTACTCTAGTATCTACAACATGAGAAAGATAAGCCTCACATCCCATTCGAATCATTCTCCCAGCTGAAACAGCTGAAACAAACATATATGAAAGATACCTCTACTCACTAGATACTATAACATCCCTACCATCCCGTGTTTTCAAAGTAACACAATTCTTCTGACAGTCTACCATAGCCCCATGCTTAGATAACCAATCCATGCCCAAAATCATATCATATTCCCTAAAAGGCATCTCAATCAGGTCACCGAGAAACTCCTTATCTTGAACAAGAACTAGACTATCTCGGTGCACCCTGCTCACCACAACACTATGTCCTAAAGGATTTGTCACCAAGACATCAAATCCTAGGGACTCATAATGCAATTCAGACACAGGAAAGATGGATGCACTTATGTATGAATGCGTAGATCTAGGATCTAATAGAGCAAGGACTGAAATACCAAATAAAGAAAATGTACCTGCAATGACAGCTGAACCATCCGGCTGCCTCAGCATCACATAAACCCACTGAGATGGCCCAGCCTCATCTGGCCTACTGAATTCGGATGTAGAGCCTCCTCTCTGACTAAACCCAGGGCGACCACTTCTACTAAAACCTCTGTCACCACGACCCCCTCTGACACTGGGTCGAGAAGATGCAGTATCTGCCTGCCTAACCTCTGGTGGCTCGAGACAATCTATGATAAAATGGTCTGATGACCCACATCTAAAACACACTCCCAAAGCACCTCTCCACCAGCAGACACCTCCGTGTACTCTACCACAATGAATGTAAGTAGGTGGAGTAGGTCTCTGAGCCACTGGGGTTGGAGCACTAGCCATTGAAATTGCAGGTCTCTGCCTCTGTCTCTGCTGCTATACTGGCCTGCCAATCTGCCCCTGACTCCTATTAAACCTCTGAAAATGTCCTCCTCGGCCACTCTTCACTGATGAAGACCCTGCCTCACTCTGGGGTCTCCTAACTCTGGTCTCCTCAACCCTGGCAGCTGCTGCAAGACTCTGCGCCCTCTCAACACTCCTGGCAGCTGCAACTAACTGGGAGAAATCCTAATATCGAGAGCCTGCGATGATGCATATGATAGTGGGTCTCAGTCCCTCCTCAAACCTCCTGCACCTGTCAAACTCGTCAGAAATGATCCCACCAGCATAGTGACTCAACCGGATAAACTCGATCTCATACTCGGTCACTGTCCTGGTATCATTATAGGTCAGAACTTGTGGATCATCCAGAGCATGTGGAACCATCTTCCACCAATCATATGCATCTCTCTGCAGAAGAGATCTGGCATAATCAAACTTCTCTTCTGGACTGGCCTGTAACTGAATAAATATCCTCTGAACCCGGTCTAGCCATTGCTCTGCTACAGCAGGATCTGTAGTACCAACAAAGTCCTCAGCCCCATACTTTCTCAATTTATCATACTGCCTCACCGGCAACTGCGACTGTGGCTGTGGCGACTGTGGAACTGGAGCCTGCCTCAACAACTCTACCATATGCCATACCCAACCAGGCGTAACCTCATCAGCTGCTGGTCTCACAGGCACAGAAACTGACCCCTCACCGGCAGATACAACTCTAGCTCCATCTCTACCCTCATCTGGAGCCACAATCTCTACACTACCCTCAACAGACTGATGCGGCCGAGACGCCATAATTACCTATATTTGCAAACAAAGCAGAAAATACTATATCAGAGATCAGAAACTGCCAGTGACAATGCATGTATTACAATTAAAAACTATTTTTCAAATCCCCCATTTTCTCTCTCTATCATCCCACCTAGGTCGAGAACCTCAAACCTAGGCTCTGATACCAAAACAAATGTAACACCCTTATACCCTATATACATACAAAACATATTTCTAGCATATGTAAAATACACATATACGGTACAAAAATGTCACAGACGGATTTACTAATAATTCTTTTTACATTTCCAATTTAAATTTTAAAATTATAAATATATAAAAATTTAATAGAATATAAATATTATTTACTTGTTATAAGAACCCAAAATAAATAATATATATAAAAATCTCTGGGAAAAATTCACCAGAGTTTTGTCTGTATTTTGGATATCTCAAAATTTATCAAAACACAACCTGCAAAAAAGAAAACACTCCCAAATAATTTCCAATCACCCTCTCAACCATACTTCTCAATTTCACCAATTTCTCAAACATTTATACATATAGATATATATAATTTAAAAAACATTTACTCTCCCATTTCAAATACATTGACCCAAACATTCTTTATAATAAACAATACGTAAAATTCAAAACATAATATATTATGCATAAAACTCAAAATGTACAATAACATAAAAATATATACATGTTGTTGGCAGTTTTTCTGATCTCGATAGCAACTCTACAAGCTCAACTACAAGTCTAGACCCGACCTGGTCTAGAAGAACTCTCTATCTCAACTGGGTCTACCCTATCACCTGCGCGATGAAAACAATCGCGCTAAGCCGAAGCCTAGTGGTATAAACTTTGATAATAACAATATAACTCAATGCAATACCAAATGCACAATGCATATAGATGTCACATCAATCCACTTTCTTATATTTTTCAAATAATTCATAAGCACAACTCATAACATTATATTACTCAATTGTATCATAATTCATAATTCACAGTAAAACAAAGACAAGCATGGGCCCAAAAAGGATCTAATATGCTATTCAAATTTTAGAGTTACTGCTTTGGTCCATAATGACACCATATGTCTAGCCCTGTAGGCAATATATATATATCCATGGATAATGTAACAGCCCCAGTCTCTTGGACCTCAACCCGGCTAGACGGCCCCAGTATCTTGGTCCTCAACCCGGCTAGACTGCTACAATTTTTAAGGCTTACGACTCAGTCTTTTCACCCTAAAAACATCATATTTATTAGCTAGCCTGGCTTACGACCCAGTCTTTTCACCATTCCAGCGTGTAGCCCGTAAGCAATCATAGGCATGCCGCCAAACCCAGAACTCTGAAAATTGAATAACATACTAGGCACACAATTTATTCATATTTCTTATTATTAATCTCTTTCTCATTTTCACATATCCAATCTTGGTACATTGCCTTATTTTCACATTTTTTTTCTCACTTTTCTCATTTTTCACATCTTTCTCATTTTTCTCACTTTTCTCACTTTTCTCATTTTTTATCAATATCAATTCATTTCATTATTACACATATCTCATTTTTGCATTCACAACACATTACCCAATTACTTTGGGTATTTTCACATAATATGCATATTTCACATGTTACACAAATTAGCCATTATCAATGGCTTTTCACAATGCATTTTACACATATATGACATTACAAATGTCATATCATATTATTCATACACAATCAATGAACCAAGTAGCTTAACACATTTTCCAACCAAAATGTGTTAAGCCCAAATATCATGCAAATATAAACAATATATTCAAAGTTTGTACATACCTCCACTAGCAACCCAAAGCAAGCTAAAAACAACCTTCAATCCAATCTTTCTAACTTGCCCTTCACCACTTGGATGAAGCAAATCAACCTCCCTCAATGTCTAAACCAAATGTGATAGCAAATAATCATTTAGTATCACATTTAATGGCATTTCCAACCTTAAACCATAATTACACATCACTCCTACAAATTTCCAAAAATTTGGCCTTTCCTTACATCAACATTAGAATTCCATTCTACTACAATTAAATTAGTATTTTAAGTTTATTTATATTATTAAAAACATATTTTAATACATTTAAATCATTTACATTATAAAAACACACTCTTATATACAAAATCTCAAAAATGGCATAACCTTCCCCCATTGAAGGTTTTCCATTCCAACACAATCCATTACTCATTCCAAGCTTATATTCATCACTTTTAACACTAAACAACATGCTTAAATAAATAAAATCACACAATTCAACCACTTTGGAAAATCACTTTTCCAAAACGCTAAATCTCCACTTCCATTCTCAAACTCCAACCCAACACCACCAAATCCAATATTTGACTTTAAAATACTTGTTTATGAATTAAAAAAACTAATTTGGAATCAATCTGCATAATTAAAGTTCATGTTTTTAAAATTCCAAAAATCCATAACCCTAAATTCTCTCTCTTCACCATTCTTTAACCAAACTCCATCTTCCTTCAATCTAACCTTAGAATCATTGTTAACTACCCAAAATAACATCATACACACCAATTCCAATAATTATAACATACTACATAAAAATTCAAATTCTAACATAATCTAAATTTCCAAGGAATTCAAAGAAAAGAGATGGAAACTTACTAATTTTGGTGGAAATCACCAAAAATCCACTTGAAACTTGTTAATTCCTTCAATTTATGGAGTATGGAAGTAGCAAAATCCTTGGTCTTCAAACATCCATGGAAGCCACATTCTTGAGAAGAAGAAGAAGAAGAAGAAGAAGAAGAAGATTTTTAGTATTCTTTCCTTTTCATCTTTTTTTTAACCACATATATATATTAAAATAATTTAATATTTAATTATTTAATTATTTTTTTAATAAATTAAAAGTCCTAATTTCCCTCTTCCATTCAAAATTAATTTGTTTTTGAATTATTTTATTAATTTTGAATTTATAAGATTTAATTACTAAAATACCCTTTTCTTTTAAAAAGTGTTGACTTTTATATATATTATGTATATTTTGCATATATATCATATATATATTCGACTTTTTCATTTAAAATCCCTTCATTTTTAATTTAAAACTATTAGTTTAATTTATCCTTTTAAATTATAATTTATTTTATCAAATTTTTTAAAAATTAAAAATTTTCAAAAATATTTGAATGTTACAGTAAAGACCCAATCTCCAATGGGAGATTCATCTTGAAGGGTAAAGACTCGCAATCCATTAAAGAATGGAAAAAATGGCTACAAGAAATCTGAAACTCTCAGATGACAAAAGGTCAGCACAATCCACTGAAGAATGGAATAGATAGCTAAAAGAAAGCCCGAACTCTCATATGATAGAAGGTCAACAAAGTCTATTAAAGAATGGAAAAAATTGGATAGAAAATTAATTATTAATGAAGAAAAGCAATTAATACAAAAACCACAAAACACAAAGCAATCAAAGAGGCAGTAGTAAATAAATCAATTGTCCTCGGATTGCATTAAATCTCTGACCAAAAACTCAGAATTAATTTAGGCAATAGCATAAAGGAGCTTGGTCCAATATAGTAAAATTGGTGGAGCCTACGATGTAGGTATCATTCTCTTATTCTGTTTAAATTTTAATTAGCCATCTTCACAATATTTTAAGAATTAGGAATATTATGGAGTTTTGTTTATTTGATGAGTTATATTCAATAAAATTATGATCCCAATTTCAATGTTCATCCGAGACCTAAATTTATAACAGAAACATAATCTTGCATTTTGATCCATCTTCTAAAACCCTAATCTTGTAGGTTTAATCGTAATTGGTATGTCTTAGGCTTTAGTTTTAGAATGAAGTTTTACTTTGCTTATTTTAGCCTTATTGTGTTCCTATAACCCTAATTTGCATATTTTAGCCTTATTGTGTACCCATAACCCTATTTGCATGCTTAAAGTCCTCAAACCCTAATTTGACCACAAAAACCCTTATTTTCATGTTTAAAGACCTAAAACCCTAATTTTCATGTTTAAAAACCTAAAACCCTAATTTGATCACAAAAATCCTAATTGTATGTGTAAAACCCCAAAAACCCTAAACTACATCAATAAACCCTAATGTCATATGTAAAACCTTAATTTTTTACGTTTAATGCCTAATTTAAGATTGGATCTTAGATTTAATTATTTAATTTATTATTGTATGCTTATGATGGATGATTCACTCTTATTTTATTTATGATGAATAATTGAATGGTTTAATCATATTTATTTAATTATTTAAATTTCAAGGATTTAAGAGACATATTTTCACTTCGTGGGTGGTCATTTGTCTCATTTGTTAAGCTAACTGTAATTTAATTTATTTTAAGTTTTGGGATTAATGTAAGGAATATATTTTAACCAAATGGTGGTTGTCCTATTTTATTTAGTTTTGGACATTGGACATTAGTGCAAGCGCATGTGTCCATCTTGTATGGGTGCCCATTTTATTAGTTTGTTTAGACTTTCTTGATTTTAATAAAACGAATATTTATTTATTTCCATTGCATGTAGTATGGATGATATCATAATAAGTTAAATAATTTAATAATATATATACCTAAAAAGGAGATTGGTTTCAATGAATTAGGTGTTATGGGGGTGCTGGGTCATTCTCACCTTCCCTATGTGTACCTATTTCAATCATTTATGTTTATATTTTTAGGGTAATTTTATTGGTTTTTAGTTAATTTTTTTTAATTTCTATTTAAATATTGTTTGAAATATTTGATTTAGGTTGAAGTGCAAAACAATGGAGTGATGGATCAAAGTTTATGAAAAATCAAAAGACATGGTATAGACCCCTAATTTTTTATCCAATCCAGTCCAAAGATTTTAAAACAGTCCAAAATATATTTTGTGCTATATTTATATTATGTATTTTATTTATTATTTATTTTAATATAATATTTATTTTACCTTTCATTTATTTATTTTTTAAAATAATAATAATAATATATAAATAATAAATAAATAAAAATCGGCGATGGTAGAATCGGCGACGAAAGTCACTGGCGACGAATTGGCTTGGGCCAATTTGCCATAGGAACACCTGTGATGAATTTCCTACAGGCCAATTCCCACAAGTTTTAATTGCGGCAAAATTGCGTCCCGCGAAGTTTTGCGCGCTCCCAGCTCGTTCGCGCGCAGTTTTCGCCAAAACCCTATTTTACTTGGTTTTTTATTTTATTTTTGAAATAATTTTTATTTTTCATAACATACTAGGTTTTTTATTTTAGTTGCCTATAAATACCACATTAAACACACTGAAAGGGGATTTTTTTGGGGATTTGGATTTAGATTTGAGACTTTTGGAATTGGAATTTTATTCAAGAATTGTTCAGACTCTTTTTTAGAATTTTTTCAAAAGCTTGGACTGGATGAAGCAACAAAACAACAAAGAATCCATCAAAGGCAGCACACATTATCTTTATTATTGTTCAACCAGAATTCAAATTGTGGTGGAACCAACAATGGAGGTTTGAGTTTTTAATGACTTGTTTATATTTACAGTAGCCATAACATGCTTCCTTTTTTTTTTATTTTGTTAAAGTATTTTGATATTAGTTTTTCAGTAGCATGAAATTGATGAATCCAAATTATATGTTTTATGAACCAAAACACTAATATCTTAATACCCGTAAAACTAATTTTTGAAATCTAAAACCCTAATTACACTTTTCTAAAACCACAAAACAATAATCCATTTTCTCAAAACCATAATCAATTTTATTTTTCTAAGATTCACAGTAGCCTATTCTTTCCAAACACCTAACCCTCAATCCTATTTTCATGATCTTTAATTTTATTCACTTAAACCCTAAACCTTAATATTAGTTTCACACAACTTCTGAAACCCTAAATCCAAAACATTTATTCTTTAGATTCAAACCCTAAATTATTTCAAAACTATTCTTTAATTCAAACATTCAGTAGCCATATTATTCTTTTACATTAAATATTTCTCAATTGATTAATCCAATAATTAAAATACAAAATCCTAATAGTTAAACATAAAATCCAAGAAATCCTAATTGATGCATAAACCCTAAATTCATATACTTACTGTTTTATTTAAATGAGATGAATGTTTGTTATATATTTTGATTGATGTTTCATGTCTTTGATGAATGGTTGGTTACTTTATTGATTTGCTTTGGTTTCAAAACATTGTAAGAGTTATGTTTCCATATTTTGGGTACCTCATATTTTAAGCATCATGAAATTTAATTTATTTTAAAGCTTTTGGATCAATGTAAAGATACGTTTCCACCTTTCTGTGGGTGTCCTATCTAGTTTGAGATATAAGATGATGTAAGGACATGTTTCCATCCTCGGATGGGTGTCCATTTATTTGTTTTATTTTGACATTGTTGTGATTTTAATAAAGTATTTATTTATTCTTATGATCGCATGTAGTATGGATAATATCATTATGTTTAAGAATTTTATAATATTAAGACCTAAAAAAAAGTCGGTTCCAATGAACTAGGAGTTGTGGTGGTGCTTGTCCATTTCTCACCTTTTCCATATGTACCCAACTTTCTGAACCCATTAGGGGGTTAAAGATTCCTTAGTAATTGAGTCATCCACCCCTTTCTTTTTCCCAGCCCGTCCAAGTGGTGACTCCACTTTCTCTGGGCTTAGGCCCGTGTTCTCTAAGGCCCTGAGCCTAAACAGTGCCGAAGTCGCAAGGACAATTTCACCGGGAGTGGGGGCAAAAATCCCTGCTTAAAGTGGCTACTCCACTGGGGATAAGAGAAGTTGATTCCATTTGTCTTTATATTATTCTATTCTTTCTTATCATGATATTATCCATTGCATCACTTAGTTTGCGTTGTGTACGTGAGTTAGGATGCTTGTGTTATCCGTGTTGTGTTATGTAAGGGATATCATACTTTCACTCAAGGTATGGAGATTGAGCATGGCATAACCACTCATAGCCTTGTACCTTTTCGTATATACTTGTTATAGGAACCTAAGCCTTTTAACCCAAAGACTAAAGCTCATGTAATTGGCCTAGTTACTTTCCTAAGATTTTTACCCCAAATGCTTGTTGTTTGACTATGGTTAATCTTAGTTTAAATCATGGCTTATTTGGTTTGTTCTTTTTCTAAATATGACTTAAGTACATTGTAAGCTCAAAATAAATTTTTCTTTAAAGTCTAAAAGTCCAAAGCTATTTTCAAAACTTTTCAAGATGGTATTTGGACATAAAACTTTTATAAAAAACAAATCAAAAATTCTTTTCTCATAACCCAAATATAAAGCTCAAAATCCATTTACAATGGGCTTAGAAACAAAATTATTTTCATAACCTTTTGAAAGAGCTTACGAATATTTAGGTCAATTATGGAAATACCTAAAATCAATTGTGAGCCTAGTTTATGCTAAAAATTCTTAATCATGGGCTTGTTTTTAGCATGAATCATTAGTTACTTTTTTAAGTGAGAAATCTATTTATAATAAACCTCTTAATTTAGTTTTAATCCAATATAGTATAAAAGCTTCTTTAGTTGGTTGAATGGATTAAAACCTAATTAATGGGAATTATCATGAACTGACTTCCATTTTTGAAAATATAACTATTGGTTGAAACATCAGAGGGAATTATTCAAAAATAAGATACCCCATGTTGGTATTTTGTTATCCATATGCCTAGGAAAAAAGACTCGCCATTCGTGTGGAGAAGTTATAAGGTTGGAAGGAACATTCTAATTATCTTTGTTTGTTTGTTGTTTGTGCATACATACATTTGTATCTCATATCATTGATCCTCTTTGGCTCACAGCCCTTGATTACAAATGAAGTTCAAAAGTCTACGACAATCCAACCTGTACCGGTGATGAAGAATCCACCAGCAATTCAATTATCTTCTCACCAAAAGCAATGGAACCTGAGCATATTCAAAATATGTTGGATGATGCCCTTGAAGTTAAGCTGGAAGAATTAAAGGGGGCCGTAGATGAGATCATGAAAAGTCAAATGGCTGTAATGTTTAGGAGCACTGCTGAAGCATCTGCAAGCACCAAGAAAGACAAGGGAAAGGCTAAGGTTGGTAATGTAACCTTTGAAGATGACAAAGTAGTCATTGATGATGATGATGACTAGGCTCTATACTTTCAAGATCCTCAAGATAAGAGGAAAGAGCCGAGGGTTGTGGAAAGAGCAACTGTGGAAAAGACTGAAAATTATGATGTTGAGAAACTGATTGCTGATTTGGAGATGAAATTTTTGAAAAAGCTGAAAATTGAAGAAATGTCAGAGGTCTATAAGTTGTTCTAACAAGATGAGGAGGTCCCATACAAGTTAAAGATGCCTTCCTTTGTCAAATTTTATGGAACTGGAAACCCTCTGTAAGCAGGGATTTTTGGCCCCACTCCCGGTGGAATGGTTCTTGCGACTTCGACACTGTTCAGGCTCAGGGACTTAGAGAACACGAGCCTAAGCCCGAAGGAAATGGAGTCGCCACCCGGACGGGCCGGGAAAAAGAAAGGGGTGGATGACTCGATTCCTAAGGAATCCCCAACCGCCTAATAGGTTTAAAAAGTTGGGTATGTGTGGGGAAGGTGAGAAATGGCTCAGTACCCCCCACAATGCCCGGTTCATTAAAACCAGCCTCCTTTGTAGGTCTTAATATTATAAAATTCTTAAATATAACAATATTATCCATATTACATGCAACAATTGAAATAAAGCATCATTATATTAAAACCAAAGCAATGTCCAAGCAAAATAAATAAATGGACACCCATCCGAGGATGGAAACATGTCCTTACATTATTTATGTCTAAACTAAATAAGACACCCACCGAAAGGTAGAAACATGTTCTTTACATTGGTCCAAAATATAAAAGCAATTTAAATTACATAGAAATTAATTAATGAGGTACCAACAAAGTGGAAACATACCTCTTACAATTTTAATACTAAAACAAACAAATAACAATCATAATAATAAAGAGAATATCCATCCATGATAAATTAAATAAATCAAGCATTGAAATTAAATAAATCAACCATCAAAACATATAATAAACTACATAATTAAATCTAAAATTAAATAAAGCAATAAAGATATAAATTTAGGTTTATGTCTCAATTTAAAGTTCTTTAATTAATATTTAGGGTTTTGGAATTTTAGAATTATTATTGTTATTTATTTAGGCTACTGTAAAGGTTTTGAAAAATTGGAATGGATTAAGCTTTTATGAATTTAAGAAAGCAGTAAGGTTTTTTGATTAATCAAATTAGGGTTTAGGGGTAACATCATGAAATTAGGGTTTTGGAATCTTAAGAAATTAGAGTTTATAATTCATGGTTACTAGATTGTGATTTTAGGTTTACTGGATCTTGGCTTTAGGATTTAGATTTATTAGATTGGATTTTTAAGTTCACTGGATTAGGGTTTAGGGTGTTGTTGAATTTATCATTAAGTTTTGATGCTTTAAGAATTTAGGGTTTAGGAAAACTAGGGTTTACTGTATTTGATTTTGAGAGAATTAGGGTTTTTGGTATTTTGGAAAACATATTTGATTTTAGGATTTAAGAAAACAATTCAGAGTTTTATAAAAATAATTATGATTTTTAGAAAACGTAAAGAAGATTAGGATTTGAAGATTTAAGAAAATATTTGGAAATTTTAGACAAAAAGTTATAGTTTAGATGAAAATAGTTCGGGAAAAAAAAATTAGGGTTTTAAAGCTTTTGGAAACAGAAGAATAGTTTTAAGGTCTTTAAGGTTTTTGAAAAAGAAAAACAGTTTAGGGTTTTAAGGTTTTTAGAAACAGAAGAAACAATTTTGGGTTTGTAAGGATTTTAGAAACGGGAGAGAAATACTTTAGGGTTTTAAGGTTTCTGAAAAGAGAAGAATAGTTTTAGGGTTATGAAGTCTTGATCACTGATTAAGGTTACTGGTGAACATATTACCAAGTTTAATGATTTAGGTTACTGAAACGAAAATCAATGATAGATGTACTTAAAAAGAAAATATGGAAATAACATTGTAAATATAATCGAAGCAAAGATTTATAATCAAACCTCCATTTGTTGGCTCCACCAAAATTGATTTTTGGATGAACAATGACAAAGGCAGTGTTGTTGCCTTTGAATGGATTGTTGATTGCTTCTTGTTGCTAATGTCTCTTGTTCTAGGGTTTTTCTGTGTTTTTTTTACTCTAGTAAAAACTAATATTTTTGATCCCTTAATTCTGAGTTTTAATGTGTTATTTATAGGAAAAATCATAAACCTACTTCTAATTATTTAAGGAAATAAAAACCAATTAGGAAAAGAAACCAAAACCAAATAGAATTTGGTTTCGGAAAAACTGTGTTAGAAAATTGCACTGGCGAAAAAATTGCTGATGAAAACTGTAAGGATTTGAAGGAATCATTGCGGGTGAGCGCTGGGCGGCCAACCAATTCACCACAGGAAATTCTTGTGGTGAACTGGCTCAAGGCCATTTCTCCTCAAGAAATTCCTGCAGCGAAATGGCCTTGCTAATTCAACCTTCGTCGCCGATTTTTTCATCGCAGATTTTTATTTTTATTATTATTTTATTATTATATTTTTTTTATTTTATTAACTTTACCATTTTTATTTTTATCAAAACATATCAGCAAAAGAGAGTGAAAAGCAATAAGACTTAATTTTTTGAGATGGTTGAGGTTTTAGGTTCTGGACCCGGTTCGAGTACTGTACTCAAGGATAATTTTAGGTTTTGGACCTAAGGATAATTTGGGTTCTGGACCCAAGCTAAGTTTTGGACTTAAAAAAGATTTTAGGTTCTGGACCTAAGGATAATTTGGGTTCTGGACCCGAGCTAAGTTCTGGACTTAAGGGAGATTTTAGGTTCTAGACCTAAAGATAATTTGGGTTCCGGACCCAAGCTAAGTTCTGGACTTAAGAATAATTTGGGTTCTGGACCCGAGCTAAGTTCTAGACTTAAAAGAGATTTTAGGTTCTGGACCTAAGGATAATTTGGGTTCCGGACCCGAGCTAAGTTCTGGACATAAGAATAATTTGGGTTCTGGACCCGAGCTAAGTTCTAAACTTAAAAGAAATTTTAGGTTCTAGACCTAAGGATAATTTGGGTTCTGGACCTGAGCTTAGTGAGATTTAATTGTTTGTAAAAAATAATGGTAGTCAGTAGTATACTAAAGGAATTTGCAAAAAATTTAGCTAATTTTTATCATGTACAAATCTTCTCCCTGCCCCCTGCATGTAAAAATATTTTAAAAGTACAAAAGTATTTATATACACGCAAGTATTTGAATAATTAAATTGAATAATTGAGTTTCCTATTTATTTACTGTGTAGTCACTGTTCATGCACTATTTACCATACGTAAATAGTAACCTACTATTTATAAATAGTATCCTACTATTTGTAAATAGTAACCTACTATTTATCAATAGTGAAATTTACTTTTTAAATTTTGTTTTTTGCTTTGCCATTCCTCTATATAAACGACTGATTTCTTCATTTCGTTCACAGCAAACTTCTTCATTTCATAGCTATAAGCCTTTCATTTTAGAGAGTTTAGCATACAGTTTTGGAAAAATGCATGCTTCAAGATCAGAAACACGATCTAATGATGAGTTATTGGAATTTATTCGGCGGCATGAAAATGAAAATATAAATCTACTAGCCGGGATGTCATTCCATCGTAGTTTAAAACAAACGAGCAAGGTAATTATTTTTTTTAATAGCAAATTATTTTTTTTGTTTTCGTTTCCTCTTTTTTATATATATTTTCTGTTTTTTTTTGCTTTTTTTTTCATTTTTTCATTTTGTTTTATCTTCTTTTTTTCTTTTTCTTTATATTTTCTATTTTTTTTCTTTTCATATATTTTTTATTTTTTAGAAAATTTAGGAAAAATATATTAATTTAAGAATTTAAGTAAATAGAATATAAATTAATTTAGCCTAAAAATCGGTGGTATTGATATGATAATATACTTACCTTGTGTTAACTTACCTGGCTCTGTGTTAGCATGATCGTTGCATTATTCGGGGCGGAGGGTGTGTCTACAAAGCCCGACAATGGTATGATGTAGCGCCTTCTTAGGTAAGGTAGATTATCCGAGATTGCGTTTTGAGAGCTTTATCTTGCAATTACCATCCGAGGATTATCCGATAGACCAGAGTGTGGTCCAAGCACTTGTAGAACGATGGTTGGACACAACTCATACTTTTCACTTGCCCATTGGAGAGATGATAATTGGTCCGATCGATTATACAGCTATAACTGGTATCCAGTATGATGGCCTTCCGATTCCTCTTACCAATGATATTCTGACATTTGAAGAAATCTAACAATTAATTGGTATGGAACCATCATTTAAAGGGCCTTTCAAGATAAAAAATCGAGCCAATTCATAGTTATTGGATGAACTACGAAGGACGGGTTCACAGAGACAACCAAATAGTATGCTCGAGGATTTTTGTTGTATTTTCTCGGGTCGACCATTTTAGGCAGCACCGAATCCGCCATCCATTTGTCAATGTTGAAGGCCCTTAGTTATACGAGGATAGTACACTTTACGGCTAGGATAAAGCTGGTCTTGCCTATCTTTACCATGGTCTTGACAAAATTTGCAGAAATAAAAACTCTTTTGTCGGCTTTATGGTGGTTGTCGAGGTACTCTTCTTCCACCAATGTCAATTCCATTCTTATTCTTGCATGAATTTGATTTTTATTATTGTTGTAGGCATGGGCATATGAGCACAATCTTGTGAAGGTGCCTGGCATTTCTCGAGAGAGAGTTGGATATCCGAGATTAAATTTTTAGTTGTCAGATCGTATAGAAGTTCCCGGCTCTCACCATGTGCATAGCCAACGCTATTTCTTGAGTTGCCTAACCTGGGACCAAGTAAAATATCATTAGCATACTTTTAAAATTTATATAATAGTTCACTTACCTTATGTCTTTTTGTAGGTGAATTTGGCCTGGTGGAATACAAAAGAGCGGACAAACTGGACTTCTTCCATGAATGCCGCACTGCCTTTTCAACATACTCATCGAGTCATCGCCGGCCCTGTGTCTAGTGGCTGATTTCTCAAAGAAAGTATATGAGTGGTTTCTTGGTCCCGAGCAGCGGAGGATCCCGATGCATTACCTGAAATATACTTTGAATATCACATCAATGCAGGAGAATGCATGGTGGTTGGCCCAGCACGGTTATGATGTTGAAACATTTCTCTATCCACCGGGTGCATCTTATACCCAGTTTATTCAAATTGGGATTTTAAACTTGGATGTATCCCCTATTGGCGTATGGGAAATTTTTGAAGAAAATGAGGATAGAGATAAAGAGGAACATCATGGAGAGGGAGGAGAGTTTGTTCCACATCTCGGGGCTAGCACTTCTCAAGTAAACTTTTACCATTTTTTATTGTAATCGCTTCTTTCTTAACTTGTTTTGACTTTTTTAATGATTGTTGTAGGTTACTGGTTCATTTGATCATGAGGCTGGACCTTCTTTTACTGCTTCTTCATTTGCTCATTCTAGTTCACTGGATATTCCATCTCATCCACAGGGTATTGATATCAATTACCTGGTAAGTTTTCTTGTTTCATGGTAATTTATGCTATATGTATGCATGATTATGTATGCTCTTACTCTTTTCCTTTCTGGCTCACAGCGGATGCTTGAAGAACAAAACAAGAAACTTTAAGAAGAGCTGGCTGGTAGTCGTCAATAGGTTTCCCATTTTGAAAATGTGTACCATCAATCAGAGCAAAATTTTTGAGACTTTCGAATTCAGGGGATGAGAGATCCTGGTGCTTCTTCATCTAGAGGTCTCCAAACTGATGACCATGAGATCCTTTTGTGTACTTCTGATGAGGACCGTTATATATCAGAACTCTAAGGTAATAAAGATTCCGGTGCTCCTACTTCAGGCGGACTTGGGACGGGTGATGTGCCTCCTCCTCCATAGGCGATTATTTTTTCAGAGCTTTATTTGATGATCTACCACCTCCTTCTTAGTGATGTATGAATATTGTGTCAATTGAGGAAATATTGTACAATAAGTATAAAAATAATAATGATAATATACAATGTTTATTTTACTGCAACTTTATCCTTCCTTTTTTTTTTATTATTTTCTTCTTTTTTTATCATCATTATTGCGCCACAATTTTCCTTTTCACATTCATAGCCGCACCAACTAACTAAAACCAAATGCAACACGACAATTAAAGAAATTTCATCGCTAATTCTTTTTCCTCATGCATCATGATCTCATGCTTTCCTTATCAATTTTGGAATGGCATAATCCTCCTATATAAATCACTTTTCACGCCATAATTTCATACAAAAGCCAAGAGATTTTCCACTTCAACATAAAAACTCCTTTTATCAATTCTAATTTTCCTTCTGCCTTCCACAATGACCGAACTCCATTTAAAGAAAATAAAAATTCTATTTAAGAATATGAATGCCATTCATTGGAAGAAAATTTCTTGGTCAAAAATTGATACTTTGAAGTGTTTTCAAAATGCTAAATTGGACCATTCTTTTTTAGATGCTATGACTTCTTTTTGGAATGTGGATTCTAGGACATTTAAAATTAATGGCTTTGAAATATGTCCCTTGATTGAAGAATTTGAGGACATCCTTGGATATCCAAATAATCAACAAATGGCATTACCTATATTGATTTCCAAGATACAACAGAAGATGCAAATGTTATTTCAACTTTCAAAACCCAAAGTCCTACAGTTGACGAGAGGTGAGAAAATTCTACTTGCTCCCTTGATTGATTTTTGTCTCTCTCATTTGGCTCCTACTAAGACATGGGGATGTATGCTTTGTCTTTGCTTACTTGGAAAATTCTTGCTTGTTTTCTCTGATGGAGATATTGATCTACGAGTATTGGATATCATGGACCAAATGGAAGGAGGCTTGTCGCCGATACCCGTGATCTTAACCGAGACTTTAGTTGGATTAGACTAACTTAAATCAGGATTGTCAAAGAGATTGACCGGGAGTCCATTGTTGCTTTAAGTAATTACCTAAACTGCCCTTTTGGGTTTTCAATTTAGGTTTTGTCTTTCTTCTTTTTTATTTTATTGCTCTAATTTTTGCCTAGTCTGCCCATGCGGATTTTTGAAACTAGCGAGCTGCCCTAATTTTTGCCTAAGCCGCCCTTGCAGGTTTTCAACTTAGCGGACTCTCTTTTTTTTTTTATATTGCTCTAATTTTTGCCTAGTCCTCCCATGTGGGTTTTTGAAACTAGTGAGCTGTCCTAATTTTTACCTAAGCTGCCCTTGTGGGTTTTCAACTTAGTGGACTCTTTTTTTTAATTTCATTTTCCCTCACAGATTTGGCTTCAGGAGCATCTCTGATTGCTTAATACTCCATCCATGGATTTTTCTAGCATATGCTGATTGGGTTGACTGGATCCACTCACGTGCTGAATTCAAAATCCGTTGGTTGGTACCTTGGTGGAAGATTTCTCGTATCACCATGCGGACATACTTGATGTATGTTACTGCTTTTCATTAAGGTACTTGCTATGATCCTCTCTGGCTTAGCCGTCAGTATGGAGCTGAGCATCGCGGTTCTGAATTCACTCCCAATTTAGACATGCCTTGCTTGACTGAAGCCTACTTGGATCGGCTGAGGCAAAGCTGGCCTGCACGTTACACTTATCGTCTGTCATAGATTTTACATTTGTCAATTCAGAAAGTGTATTGTTAGGATGAAAAAATAATTAATGTAATAAAAGATACTTCTTTTTCTTTTATAATTTGTCATCACCTTTTGCTATTGTGTTCATTCATTTCCTCCATATCTAGTTAAATACTTATAATAGTGCAGATAGAATAATTTTAATATTAATTCTGTTTTATTACATTGGGGAACAACCAAATATAAAGTCAGCATACACAAGATCACTGTTGTTGCCAACTAGCCCTTTTGGGTTTTCTAATTGATGATTTTCTCTCATTTAGCCCTAATTGTTGCCTAGCCTGCCCTTTCGGGTTTACGAAACTAGCAGACTGCTCTTACTTTTGCCTAGGCTGCCCTTTTTGTGGTTTCAACCTAGTGAGCTTCTTTTTTTTATACATAAAACCTCTTTAACCTATTAATGTTCACTGGTTCACTAAATTCTTTCCCATCCATGTCTGATAACTTCACCGTACCCTTGTTCATGACTTGTTTCACAACATATGACCATTCCCAACAAGGCCTAAACTTCCCTCTTGGATCAGATACATTAGGCTTACATTGTTTCAACACAAAATCCCCTACTCTAAGTTTTCTGATCTTAACCCTTCTATTGTAGGCCCGAGCTATCTTCCTTTGATACAGTTGATGATGATACAGTGTCTTTAACCTTCTCTCCTTTAATAAAGCTAAATATGTGTATCTGCTCACTACCCATTTTGTTTCGGGTAGTTCAGCTTCCAAGATTACTCTTAACGACTTGATCTCAATTTTAATTGGCAACACTGCTTCCATCTCGTAAACCAAAGAGAATGATGCCATTCCAGTAGGTGTTCGTACACTTGTTCTATATCCCCATAAAGCAAGGGAAAGCATCTCTGACCAATCCCTATATGTCTTGGTCATCTTGAACAAAATTTGCTTAATTGTCTTATTTGTTACTTCTACCGCACCATCAGCCTTTGGTCTATAAGGAGAGGATCGGTGATGATGGATTTGGTACTTCGAGAATAAATCCTTAACTGCTCCTTGAAACTGTACCCCATTGTCTGATATCACACTATGCAGGATCCCATACCTGCAGATGAGGTTCTTTTCAATAAATCTAGCCATTTGACTTGCCCCCAGTTTGTTGAAGGATTCGGCTTCGACCCATTTTTAAAAATAATCTATCATTACTGCAATGAAACGGTGACTGTTTGAGGTTGTCGGATGTATCTCTCCTATAATGTCAATACCCTAAGTGGCAAATGGCCAGGGTGAAGACATAGAATGCAATTCTTCAGGAGGCATATGATTCAAGTTACCATACATCTAACATTGTTGGCACTTCTTTATGAACTCAATAAAATCTCTCTCCATGGTCAACCAGTAGTAACCTTGTCTAATAATCTTCTTAACTAGGGCCAAACCACTCATGTGCAGACCATAACTTCTGGCATATATTTCTTACATGATATGCTCCACTTAAGGCCTCCTCAAACATCTCAAATGCACCCCCATCAGGCCATCTTTGATATAACTCTTCATGGAATGTGATGTATTGCAAAGATCACCGCCTTATGGCTCTTCTTTCTTTCTTCGTTGCCCTCGACGGGTATTCCCTTTCCTCTAAAAATCATCTTATAGTATCATACCACGCATCATGGTCTGTATCAGTTTCCATGATTGTCTCATATTCATAGCAAGGAGTCGATGAACTGGTCAAAATCAGAGGCTTGAGGAATAAGTTGACAGGAGTTTCCCATACCGAAGCCAATGTGGCTAGGGCATCAGCCATTTGATTTTCTTCCCTTGATAGGTGTATAAACCTACACTCCTTAAAGTTCTTCTTCATCATGGTCAAGTAATGGTGGTATGGTTTTAATTTTTCTTCTTTCAACTCCCACTCTCCATTTACTTGGGATACTACTAGCAATGAATCACCGAAAACTTCCACCTTATCCACCTTCATAATCATTAGGGGTTCCAAACCAAAGATACATGCTTCGTACTACACCATATTATTAGTTGCCCTAAATTTCAACTTTTTGGCTAAAGGGATAAGTTCCCCTTCGGGCGATTCTAGTATGACTCCCAAACCTGCTTCTTTCCTATTTGCTGCTCCATCAAAATACATTTTCCACCCTTGTACTTCAATTGCCTCTAAATGTTCATCCGAAAATTCCAAGACTACCTCTTCGCTATCTGGTAATGGTTGTTGGGCCAGGAATTCTGCCACTGCTCTACCTTTGATTATTTTCCTAGTTACATACTCAATCTCAAATTCTTATAATATTATCAACCATCGACCATACTTCCCAATCAAAGAGGGTGTCTCCCTTAAGTACTTCATTGGATCCAACCTGGAAATTGCTTGCACACTATACGATTGAAAGTAATGCCGCAACTTCTTAGAAGATGAAACCTCGGCTATACAGGTCTTTTTAATGATACTATACTTAATTTCATAAGGTAGGAGCTTTCTACTCAAATAGTAAATTGCATGCTCAATCCCTGACTCATCTGCTTGGGCGCATGGCTTCTATTGACTCTTCTTCTACTGCTAAGTATAGTAACAAGGGTTTGCTGGGTTTAGGTGGTTTAAAAATAGGCAGATTCAACAAATACTCTTTTATTTGCTCAAAGGCCTTTTGACATTCTTCATTCCACAGGACTGGCTGATTCTTTTTAAGCAATTTGAAGATAGGCTCACAGATTGTTGTGAGCTTTGCTATAAATCTGCTAATGTATTGTAATTTACCAATGAATCCCCAAACTTCTCTCTCCATTTTAGGGGCTGGCATATCCCTGATTACTTTAACTTTGTCAGGATCAATCTCAATGCCATTTAGACCAATCACATGTCCCAACAATTTGCCTGAGGTAACCCCGAACACACACTTCTTCGGGTTTAATCTTAGCTTATATTTCAATGCTCTATTGAAGAATAATTCTAAGTTTTGGAAGTTTTGTTCCCTTGTATCCGATTTCACCATCATATCATCAACAAATACTTCAACTTCTTTATGCATCATGTCATGAAATAGTGTGGTGGCCATCCTTTGATATGTTGCTCCAGCATTCTTTAAGCCGAACGGCATCACCCTATAAAAAAATATACCCCATGTAGTAATGAAAGTAGTTTTGGCTTTATCCTCTTGGGCCATTAACACTTTATTTGGAAAATCCATCTACAAACAAGTGTAGCACGCTAGAGGCTACACTATCAATGAGGACATCTATATGGGGTAAAGGAAAATCATCTTTAGGGGAAGCCTTGTTTAAATCTCTATAGCCCACACAGACCCTTATTCTTCCATCTTTCTTTGGCATGGGTACTATGTTTGCTAGCCAATCTGGATATTCTATCACTTCAAGGAACTTCACTTGTATTTAGTGACCTCTTCTTTAACCAATTTAGCCCACTCAGGTCTTAATCGCCTAAGCTTTTATTTGACAGGTTTCATGTGAGTGTAAGTAGGAATAAGATGTTCGGCTATGTCTCGATCTATTCCAGGCATATCCTCATAAGACCAAGCAAATACTTCTTCATATTTTTTGAATATTTTTTCAAATCTCTCTCTTTCATCTGGAGTAATGTTGGATGCTATGCTAATGTTTTTAGGATTTTCAATTGTTCCCAAATTTAATGATTATGTGTCAACAGAATTAATATTAAAGATGCTCATGTAACTGCTATTTGAATGTATGCAACCATCAGGAGAAACATCACACAAGTAAGCAAAATCAGACTTCATTGCTTTTGGAAAAGAAAACATCATCATATTAAAATCAAAATCAAAATCATTGTTCTCAAAATCATAAGGCAGAATATCCTCAAACTTTTCTTCAACCAGGGCAGTAATCTCCTCCGGAGTCTTCTCGGCTTTTAGGACATCTTCCTTCTTCTCTTTTAAATTGGATTCTTTGTTGGCTGGCAAGGTGAGCTCTTTCTTCACTTGCTCCACTAGCTCTGCAACATCTGCAAAAATTTCAAAACCCAAGATCAACTTTCCCGTGAACATGATTGGCTCGGGCTTTCCATGGAGTGGTCCCATGTCTGGAGCTTTGACAAAGATTTTTTCAAGTGAGGGAAAGCTCATCTTCTCATTCTTCTTTGGCTAGACATCTTTGTTGACTTCATCATATCCCAACCCTTTCTTGGAGGTTTGAGTTTTGAAATCTGGTAGCTTTGTTAAACTAGCCATGCCCTTTCCAAGGCCAGCTCTGAGAAGGTAGTTCATTCTTTTCATCATGTTCAAGACTTTACAGTCCACTATTTCATCATTAGAAATTGCAGCTACTTGGAAACCATTGAGAGACCTGTAACATCCCAAAGTATACCCTAAAAGTTTTGGAATAATTATTGTTATGATTGGATTAAATGTTATAAGTGTATATGTTTAATTGGAAAGAGAAAGAGGTAAGGGAAGAGTGTATAAGTTATATATATTGTGATATATATAACATATAGAAGTCAAACTAATGGAAGTCAAAAGAAGATTGTTTATTTTTATTATTAATTAAAAAGGAAATTAAGTTAGTGGAAGAAGATATTTTATGAATATTATATTATACAAATTGTTTGGTGGAGATTTAAAGAGATTAAGTGTTTGACTTTGCATCTCATTCTTCTTCTTCTCTTCTTCTTTTCCTTCTTGGCCGGCTCCTTCCAAAGCAAGAGAGAAAGAGAGTTTTTGATTTTCCAAGATCAAGATTGAAGGATGTTTCATGTGATCAAGTTGGAAATTTAAGGAGTTTCATCATTTTGGGTAAGTTTCCTCTTGATTCCTTAGTTTTCTTTTAAGTTGTGTTTGAGTTTGTTGGTTGATTATTGATGGTATGAGTATGTTTGATTGTGGGATGTTTGAGAGTATTTGGTTTACTTGATTTTGATTGTTGGGGTTGGTTTGGAAAGAAGGAGTTAGGTTTGGTGTTGCAAGAGTAAGTGTTGTGTTTGAGTTGTGTGTATGTGATGGCTGTGAAGTGGTGTTTGATGTATGTTTTGAATTGTTTTGGTGCTTTTGCAAGTTATTATGGTTTATGGATGTGCTTAGTTAAGTTTGTTTGAAGTGGAAAATGGAAAAAGTAAGAGGTTTGTTGGATGTGTTGTTGTTGTTGCCGGAATCTGGATTTTTGGCCTGACACGCCCATGAACACGGCCAGGTCTTTAGGCATGTCAATGGTTCTGTGTTCTTGGATGGGTAACACGATCAGTAACACACCCGTGTTATTAAACGTGTCATAGCTACTGTGTTGGTGAAGAATTGACACGGCCATGAGCATGCCCGTGTTGTTGGATGTGTCAATGTTTTTGTGAGACAGAATGTATTGCACGTTCAGTGTCACGCTCATGGTTCTAAGCGTGTCAAAGCTTCTGTGTTGTAAGCTTAAGGCACGGTCAGGGACACGCCCGTGTTGTTGAGTGTGTCATGTGTAGAGTTTGCCCTAGTTGGTTCTTAGCCATATTATCTCATGTGTATCTCTAAGTGAGTATATATTATCACCTTTGGTTTAGGTTTTGAAGAGAGTTGAGTTGCCCTAATCCTAGTGTTGAAGGATTCTTGGAAGAGGAGTTTGGTGTTGTGTGAGTTGCTCTTGAGGTAAGTACAAACCCTACATTATTGCATACATTTACATGACATTTGGACTGAACACATTTGGTTGTAAATGTGTTAAGTAATCTATTACATTGTTGATACATTTGATTAATATTATGATTTGCATAATGTGAAAGATATGATGATCATTCAAATGTATATCAAATGCAATTGGTTGTGTATACTCTAATAATGACATGTGATGCCATTATTGTTGGCTATAATGAAGCAAATGAAATAATTGAGGCATGTTTGCCTAGATGATTATGAGGGAATGAGAATGGAATTGATAATGAAATAATGAAAGAATTCTGTGCCTAATGTGTTATTCATTTTTTAGAGTTTTATTGTTGGTGGCACGCCTAATAGTAACAATCTCTTGAAGCTGGGTTGGCCTTGATCCTTGAAGCCAAGTTGGGTTGAAGTTTAGCATGCTTAACTCCCCTTGAAGCTTGGTTGGGTCTAGTCCTTGAAGCCTAGTTGAGATTTTACAAACCCTTGAAGCTAGGTTGGGTTTTGTTCTTGAAGCCAAGTTGGGTTGACACTTAGCATGCTTTGTTCCCCTTGAAGCTTGGTTGAGCCTAATCCTTGAAGCCTAGTTGGGATAATGATAAATGTGATAATTAAACCAAAACATTAACTCTGAAAGTTGAATGGCATATTAGTGTCTTTTGGGCCCATGCTTGTCTTTGTTTAAATGTGAATCATAAATGGTGAAATAAATGAATTATAAGATTTAATATAAGGTTTTGAAATATGATATTCTTATGTATTGTTTATTATATATGAATGTGTGACATTAGCATTACATTAAAGCATATTGTTATTGTGGTTTGTACCACTAAGCCATTGGCTTAGCGCGATTGTGGTTCATCATGCAAGTGACAGGGTAGAACCGGATAGTTCATCTAGACCGAGTCGGGTCTAGACTTTGAAGTGTTGATTGTGGGCTTAAAGATCAGAGACGAACTGCCAAACATGTATAAACTTTATGTTTTGCAAACATTGATTTTGATGTATATATATATGTAAATACCGCTACATTTTCCGCTGCGTAATAAATAAATATTTTATCTATTATGTTCTATAACATAAATATATATATTATAATATAATATGTAATGTTTTAAGTTTTCTTATAATGTTGTTAAATTGAAAGATAGGTTTGTTTATTACAAACCGTGGCATTCTTGTATTCGGTATACGTATATTACAGATGTAGTAGGGTGTTGTGTGCGTATACGGGGTATAGGGGTGTTACAAATGTTTTGGTATCAGAGCCTAGGTTTGAGATTCTCAACCTAGGTCAATTGTAAGAAAGAAGAAAATTTTGATTTTTTTAAAATATTGTTTTTAAATAAGATACATGTTTTGGTATTGGCAGTCTCTGATCTTTGCAGATATAGGTAGTGATGGCATCTCAGTCACGTCAGTCCATAGAAGGTAGTGCTGAGAGTGTAGCTCCTGAAGAGGGTAGAGATGGAGCTAGGGTTGAGAGAGCTGGAGAGATACCTGCTCCTGTGCTAGAGAGACCAGCTGCTGATGAGGTTCCGCCGGTTTGGTTACGGCATGTGGTAGAATTGTTGAGGCAAGCTCCAGTGCAGCCACCGCCACCACAGCCACAAGTACCGATGAGGTATTATGATAAATTGAGGAAGTATGGGGCTGATGATTTCTTTGGTACTACAGATCCTGCAGTAGCTGAGCAGTGGTTGGATAGAGTGCAGAGGGTATTTAGATAATTTTTGTACTAGTTTTTAGTATGATTTTATGTGTGTTTTAGTTAATGTTTTGATTAATTGTTGTTATAAGTGTGTTTAAAGTGTTGTTTTTAGGTTTAGGTACAAAAACATCCTTGGAAGATCAAAATAGGGCAAGAAAAGCATGAACCAAGCAAGACATGGCCAAGCCAAAGCAAGCTTGGCCATGTCCCTCAAAAGAAATTCAAGGTAGAAGCTGACACACCCAGAGACACGGCCAAGCCTTTGGCCGTGTCTCACTTAAAGAGCAAATCAAAGAACAAGCCAAAGAAGAGAAGGAAAAGAAGGAAAATGAGTAACAGAGAGAGACACACCCAAGGGACACTGCCAAGCCACTAGCCGTGTCCCTCCAAGCATGTCAAACACGGCCAAGCTCACTTAAGCTTGGCCGTGTCACTCACCATTCCAAAGAAAGAAAGAAAGAAGAAGCCATAGTGAGGGACACGGCCAACTGTCTTGGCCATGTCCCATGGGAATCAAGAGACACGGCCAAGCCAACCTTGGCTTGGCTGTGTCACCTCATGAAAAAGAAGAAAAGAAGAAGAGACATGGCCAAGCCACTCTTGGCTTGGCCGTGTCACACCAAAAAATGTATAAATTCTTTCGCACGACAGAAAAAGAGGAGACGGCTAAGGTTTTGAGGAAATTGAGAAAAGAAAAGAGAAGGAGGGGGGCAAACACAAATTTGGGATGAGGAGAGAGTGACACTCTCCTTGTCCCTCATCTTCATCCTCCATCTTCATCTTCTCCATCTTCCATTGACAAGATCTTTGAGGTTCTTTGGTGACTTGAGAAAGCTCCAATCCATCTCTCAAAGGCATAATCAATTAAAGGTTTGGTGACTTGAGAAAGCTCCATTCCATATTGCAAAGGGGAATCAACCATTGAAGAGGGCTTGAGTTCTTCATCATACATCAAGTGGAGCAAGGAAGAAGACTAGTAATCCTACTCTTGGCATTTTCACAAGGGGTTTTTCTATTCTCTCTTTTAATTCATTTCAATATTGTTTTTGTTATATTAAGAGAATTGATATTGCAATTGAACAATTTGTATTTGATTTATATTGAGTTGAATGACCATTTTAAATTAATGATGTTGAGCTAAAAACCCATGCTTAGGGTTTGTAGTATATTTGATTGAATGCTTTGATATGATATTTCCATTGATGTACCTTGTTGTTGGTTGATTGCATTGGATTGTATGCTAGGTTAATAGATTAGCTACCTATTGATCTCTAGATATTGAATGAAGGACCGAGAGGTGAAATTTGATATCGAAATTATGCAATCGACTACCCTATGAATGAATTAGAAATATAAGTTCTAGGGTTTCATTAATTTGCAAATGTAAAATAATTTGTTATTGCTATTTCATGAATGTGAGAACTAATGAATTGGTAATTAACTAATTAACCTTAAGGAACAAATTAATTTACAAGGTTATGTTAATGGATAATTGAGAATTAAGCTTTGATTGAATGGACCTATAACCCTAGGCACTTTCCCAAGAACTGAATTGATCTTGTCCACCCATCACACACATCAATCTCTACGCACGTTACTTTTACGTTTAAATTAATCTTGCACATTTCATATAACAAACTTCCGCATTTAAATACTTGTCAATCAAGCTATTATGAACCACACCTTCTTGGGGAAATGACCTTGGGGCGATCACCTTTGCTACAGCTACCTCATTTACTTGCGAGTGACGCTTTGTAGTAGTACTTAATTCGAGCGCAACAGTAGAATTGTTAAGGCAAGCTCCAGTGCAGCCACCGCAACCACAGCCACAAGTACCGGTGAGGCATTATGATAAATTGAGGAAGTATGGGGCTGAGGATTTCTTTGGTACTACAAATCCTGCAGTAGCTGAGCAGTGGTTGGATAGAGTGCAGAGGGTATTTATCCAGTTGCAAGCTACTCCTGAAGAGAAATTTGATTATGCTAGATCCCTTCTGCAGAAAGATGCTTATGATTGGTGGATGACGGTTCCTCATGCCATGGATGATCCACCTACTTTGTCTTATGGTGATTTTCTGAGGGAGTTTGAGCAGAAATATACTCCGAGGGAGTATAAGGATGTCAAGAAGATGGAATTTCTAAATTTGAGACAAGATAACCAGACTGTGACAGAGTATGAGATTGAGTATATCCGGTTGAGTCACTATGCCGGTGGGATTATTTCTGATGAGATTGACCGGTGTAGAAGATTTGAGGAGGGGTTGAGGCCCTCTATTATGTGCATTGTTGCTGGTTCTCAGTATCAGGATTTTTCTCAATTGGTTGCAGCAGCTAGAAGTGTTGAGAGAGCACAGGGTATTGCAACAGCTGCTATTGAAGAGGAGACCAGAGTTAGGAGATCCTAGTTTGAGGCAGGGTCTTCATCTATGAAGAGAGGCCGAGGAAGTTTTGTTCTGAGAATTAGTAGGTGCCAGAGGCAGTCAGGTAGGTCAGTTCAGTATCAGAGGCAGAGACTGAGACCTACAGTTTCTGTAGCGAGTGCTCCGACTCCAGTAGTGCAGAGATCCATTCCATCTATATGTGTTCATTGTGGTAGACACATGGGGTGCTTGTTGGAAGACCGGTGGATCAGGAGTATGCTTTAGATGTGGGTCACCAACTCATTTTATTAAAGATTGCCCTAAGATACAGGAAGATAGACAGACTGATACTGTAGCTTCTCGACCTAGTTTTAGCCGAGGTGGTCGAGGGGGCAGAGGTTTCAGTAGAGGCGGTTGACCTGGGATCAGTCAGAGAATAGGTTCTACATCTGGAGGCAGTAGGCTAGACGAGGCTAGATCTTCTCAGCGAGTGTCTATGATGCAGAGGCAGTGTAATATCCCAATGCATGCCCTAAAAGTTTTGATTATGTTGTTGTTGTATATTGGATTGAATGTATATGTTTTATTTAAAGAGAAAAGGTTCTTTAAAGAGAGTGTATATGTGATGTATATTAGAATATATATAACATATACCTAGGTCAATGGAAAGTCAAAGAATGGAGATAGTGGAAGAAGATATTTGTTTGTG
The DNA here is from genome assembly GCA_947685225.1 of Garcia nutans. Taxonomy (NCBI): domain Eukaryota; kingdom Viridiplantae; phylum Streptophyta; class Magnoliopsida; order Malpighiales; family Euphorbiaceae; genus Garcia; species Garcia nutans. The sequence continues at coordinate 2,460,872 of CANTUV010000003.1, read as the reverse complement.
TTTGAATTTATAATTAATTAATAAGGAATTAATGAATGGAGGAGGTTTATTTGAATTGTTTAATATTTTAATTACTTGGATGAGAGAGTTTTAAGGAAAAAGGGAATTTGACTTTGGGCTTCTCATTCTTCTTTCCTTCTCTTTGCCGTGGATCATCTTCTTCTTCTTCTTTTCTTTGCATTGTTTGGTCGGCTAACAAAGGGAAAGAGAGAGCAAGAGAGGATTTGATGTGCTAAGCTCAAATTGAAGGAAATCCAAGTGATCCAGTTGTTGATTCAAGAAGTTTTATAACTTGGGTAAGTTCTCTTTTGATATCTTTGTTTATTTGAAATGATATTTGGAATTTGAAAGATGATTTTAAGAGTGTGTTGTTTGTTTGTGAGATGTTTAGAAGTGTTTGGTTGATTTGATGATGGATTTTGAGGATGGATTGAAGAAAAGAGTAAGTGGTTGGAAGAGATGATGTTGTATATGTGGTTTGGGTTTTGAGATGAGTTTTGAGTATGTTTTGTTAAAATTGTTTGAAGAGGATGTTGGTGTATAGAAGTGTGATGTTGAGTTTTTGGTTGTTTTGGCCGGATTCTGAGGTTGTGGTCGGACACGCCCATGAGCACGTTCAGGGTTTTTAGGCGTGTCACTTGTGTTGGAGGCAGTAGATTTGACACGACCAGTAACACGCCCGTGTTATTGAGCGTGTCATAGCTACTGTAAGATTTGAGAATTTACACGCCCAGGAACACGCCCATGTTGTTGAGCGTGTAAATGCTTTTGTGTTGTGGAGTTAGGGCACGGTCATGGACACGCCCGTGTGGGTGATCGTGTCAGGGTTAGGGTTTGCCCTAATTAATTCCTAATTGGATTATCTCTTGTGTATCCCTAAGTAAGTATATGCTATTACTTTTGATTTAGGTCTTGAAGATAGTGATTGATCATTGATTTAAGAGGTAGAAGGATCTTGAACAAGGAATTGTTAAGAGTGGTGTGATTTGCTTTTGAGGTAAGTACAAAACCTATATGATTGTATGTAAGTACAAATGTGGCATTATTACATTGTTAATTTATATGAGCAATGTGTGTTGTTATGTTTATATCAATGATGATATATATATATATATATATGAATAATGTGAATGACATGATGATGCAAATGATTGAGTATATGAAAGATTGAAATGTTATGATGTGAATTGAGATGAAATGGAATATAAAGCCATTGTGATTGGCTATATTAATTCATTTGAGAATGAAATTGATAACAAATTAATGAATGAGTTGTGTGGCTAATGTGTTATTCTATTTTCAGAGTTTGTTGTTGGTGGCATGCCTAATGATAGTAACAATCTCTTGAAGTTAGGTTGGGCTTGATCCTTGAAGCCAAGTTGGGTTGAAGTTTAACATGTTTTACTCCCCTTGAAGCTTGGTTGGGTCTAGTCCTTGAAGCCTAATTGAGATGTTACAACCCTTGAAGCTAGGTTGGGTTTGGTTCTTGAAGCCAAGTTGGGTTGAGACTTAGCATGCTTTGTTCCCCTTGAAGCTTGGTTGAACCTAATCCTTGAAGCCTAGTTGGGTATATGTGATAATGATAAATGTGATAAAACCAAAGCATTAACTCTAAAAATTGAATGGCATATTAGTGTGTTTTGGGCCCATGCTTGTCTTTGTTTATATGTGATTCATTGATGGCAAAATAATTAAATAATGAAATTCATGAAAGAACTTTGAGATGTGATATGCTTATATGATTATGATTTGTGAAAGGCAAAGGTTTGATGTTAGCTTTTCACTTATGATGTTGATATTAATGGAATGTGTGACATTGCATAGCATACAAGCATAATGTTAGCATGTTTTGTACTACTAAGCCCTTGGCTTAGCGCGATAGTGTTGATCGCGCAGGTGATAGAGTTGATAGAGTTGAACCCGAGAGCTCTTCGAGGCCGAGTGAGAGTAGACATTGAAGAGTTGATTTTGGGACTTAAAGATCAGAGAAGATTTGCCAATCATGTATAACTTCTTTATATTTTGTAAAGTATTGTTTATAATGTGAATATATGTACATTTGTAAATATAAATATTTAAATGTTTTCTTACATGTAAATAGTTGATAAATTCCGCTGCGTAATAAGTATATATATATATCTACTTTATTTTATATTACAAATTAATCACTTATTTTTCTATAATTTGTAATGAGAAAGATTATAGTATCATTGGACATGTTTTGAATGTTAAGAAAATCCGTAGCATTCCTATATTCGATGCATGTATACTACATTGTGGTGTATGTAGTGTGCATGTATTGGATGTGGGGGTGTTACAATTGTTTTGGTATCAGAGCCTAGGTTTGAGATTCTCAACCTAGGTAAAGTGTAAGAAAAAGAGTGTTTTGATTTTAAAACGTGGATTTTGAATAACATACATGTTTGGCATTGGCAGTCTCTGATCTTTAATGATAGGTATTCTGCTGTGTTTGCAGATATAGGTTGTGATGGATTCTCAACCTTTGGTATCAGTGAGACAGTATGATAAGCTAAGGAAGTATGGAGCTGAAGATTTTATAGGTACCATTGATCCAGCTGTAGCAGAGCAGTGGCTTGACAAAATACAGAGAATATTTGTTCAGTTGCAAGCCACTCCAGAGGAAAAGTTTGATTATGCAAGATCATTGTTGCAAAAGGATGCATATAATTGGTGGAAGACAGTGCCCCATTCTATGGATGATCCACCAACATTGTCCTATGCTGATTTTCTGAGAGAGTTTGAATTGAAGTATACTCCGAGGGAGTATAAGGACATGAAGAAGATGGAGTTTTTGAGTTTAAAGCAAGACAACCGGTCAGTAACTGAATATGAGGTTGAATTTATTCGGTTGAGTCAGTATGCTGGGGGTATTATATCTGATGAGATAGATAGATGCAGGAGATTTGAGGAGGGATTGAGGCCCTCTGTCATGTGTCATGTGGCTGGATCTAGATATCATGATTTTTCTCAGCTTGTGGCAGCGGCTAGGAGTGTGGAGAGAGCCTAGGCTATTGCAGCTGCTTCAGAGGAAGAGATCAGGGTTAGAAGGCCCCAGTTTGAGGCAGGGCCTTCGTCTGTGAAAAGAGGTAAAGGAAGTTTTGTTCCTCGGGTTAGTAGGAGTCAGAGGCCAGCTGGTAGGTCAGTACAGTTTCAGAGGCGGAGATCTGGACCTGCAGTTTCAGTGGCGAGTGCTCCGACACCAGTGACTCAGAGATCCACCTTACCCATATGCATTCATTGTGGTAGGCCACATAGTGGTACTTGTTGGAAGACTGGTGTAGCAGGGGTATGTTTCAGATGTGGATCTCCTGATCATTTTGTTAGAGATTGTCCTGAGAGACAGGAGCAGATGTCAGTGGATACTGCAGCTTCTCGACCTAGTGTGAGGGGAGGTCGAGGAGGCAGAGGGTTTGGCAGAGGAGGCAGATCTGGGCTCAGTTCTAGAGGAGGTTCTACATCCAGGGAGAGTAGACCAGAGGAGGCTGGATCTTCTCAGAGGATTTATGTGATGCAGAAGCAACCAGATGCTTCAGCAGTCATAGCTGGTACTTTTTCTTTATTTGGTATTTCAGTACTTGCTTTGATTGATCCGGGTTCCACACATTCATATATTAGTGCATCTGTTTTGTCTGTGTCTGATGTGCATGCTGAATCCCTAGGATTTGATGTATTGGTGACAAATCCGTTAGGGCATAGTGTGATTATTAGTAAGGTGCACCGAGATAGTGCAGTAGTGGTTCAAGGTGAGGAGTTTCTTGGAGATTTGATTGAGATGCCTTTTAAGGAATATGATGTGATTCTAGGCATGGATTGGTTATCTAGACATAGAGCTGTGGTTGATTGCAAAAAGAAAGTTGTTACCTTGAGAACCAGTGATGGTAGAGAGGTGTTAATATTTAATGAGCAGGAACAGCTAGCATCCTTGTTTGTTTCAGCGGTTGCAGCTAGGAGATTGATTAGAAAGGGGTGTGATGCTTATCTTGCTCATGTGGTAGATACTAGAGTAAGAGGTTCTCAAATTGATAACATAGCCATAGTTGCAGAATTCCCAGATGTGTTTCCAGAAGAGTTGCCAGGGTTGCCTCTTGAGAGAGAAGTGGAGTTTGGTATTGAATTATTGCCTGGTACCACTCCTATTTCTATTGCTCCTTATCGAATGGCACCAGCAGAATTGAGGGAGTTGAAAGTGCAATTACAAGAGTTGTTGGATAAAGGATTTATTCGCCCCAGTGTTTCTCCTTGGGGAGCTCCTGTGTTATTTGTGAAGAAGAAAGATGGTACAATGAGATTATGTATCGATTATAGGCAATTGAACAAGGTGACAATCAAAAATAAATATCCTTTGCCTAGAATTGATGATCTCTTTGATCAATTAAAAGGTGCAGCTGTGTTTTCTAAGATCGATTTGAGATCAGGGTACCATCAGTTGAGGGTTAGAGCTGAAGATGTTCCTAAGACAGCCTTTCGGACCAGGTATGGGCATTATGAGTTTCTAGTTATGCCTTTTGGTTTGACGAATGCACCTGCATTTTTTATGGACTTGATGAATAGGGTGTTTAGGCCTTATCTGGATCAGTTTGTGGTAGTGTTTATCGATGATATTCTGGTGTATTCGCGTAATGAAGAGGAACATGACAAGCATCTGTGGATTGTGTTGCAAATCTTGAGAGAGAAGCAATTGTTTGCTAAATTGTCAAAGTGTGAGTTTTGGATTGATCAAGTTACTTTTCTCGGTCACATAGTTTCAGCGGAAGGTATTAGAGTTGATCCAAGTAAAGTTGAAGCTATTTTGAATTGGAGTCCACCAAAATCTGTAACTGAAGTTAGAAGTTTTCTGGGTTTGGCAGGCTATTACCGACGGTTTGTGAAAGGATTTTCTTTGATAGCCACTCCACTTACCAGATTACTTCGAAAGGGAGTTAGATTTGTGTGGACAGATCAGTGTCAGGCTAGCTTTGAACAGTTGAGAGAAATGTTGACTCAAGCGCCTGTTCTTACTTTACCTGTGGAAGATAAACCATATGTGATTTATAGTGATGCTTCACATAGGGGTTTGGGTTGTGTTCTGATGCAAGAAGGTAAAGTTATAGCTTATGCTTCTCAACAGTTGAAACCGCATGAGCTAAATTATCCGACCCATGATTTAGAGTTGGCAGCCATTGTGTTTGCACTGAAGATTTGGCGACACTATTTGTTTGGGGAGAAATGTTTTATCTACACTGATCATAAAAGTTTAAAGTATTTGGGTGTCCAAAAAGAGCTTAATCTTCGACAAAGGAGATGGTTGGAATTGATTAAAGACTATGACTGTTTGATTGATTATCATCCGGGTAAAGCAAATGTTGTTGCTGATGCCTTGAGTCGGAAGTCTTTAGCAGGTTTGACTGTTTATTCGCTCTCGTTGCTTGTTGAGTTGAGAGCATTGTGTGCTAGTTTTGTATCTTGTGATGATGGTGCATTATTGGCACAGTTGCATTTAAAACCAGTATTGTTGGAGCAGATTAAAGAAGCTCAATTGGTGGATGAGAAGATTCAAAAGATTGTTTCAGATTGTAGGAATGGGAGGAGTAGAGATTTTGTTGTGAAAGATGATGGGAGTCTTTGGTTTAAGAACATATTGTGTGTACCCGATGATGTTAATTTGAGAAGGATCATTTTAGAAGAAGCTCATCAATCAGTATTTGCTATGCATCCGGCCAATACCAAGATGTATCATGATTTGAAACAGCATTACTGATGGTTTGGTTTGAAGAGAGACATTGCTGATTTTGTATCCAGATGTCTCACATGTCAGAAGGTAAAAGCTGAGCATCAAGTTCCAATAGGGTTACTTCAACCTTTAGCAGTGTCTGAATGGAAATGGGATAGAGTAACCATGGATTTCGTGTCTGGTTTTCCATTAACACAAAGAAAGCATGATGCTATTTGGGTGATTGTTGATAGGTTGACGAAGACAGCTCATTTTCTTCTAGTTCGGATGGATTACTCTTTGGAAAAGTTAGCTGAGCTGTATATCCATGAGATTGTGAAGTTGCATGGTGTTCCAACTTCTATAGTGTCTGATCGAGATCCCCGATTTACTTCAAGGTTTTGGAAGAGTTTACATGGTGCTTTGGGTTCTCGATTACACTTCAGTACTGCTTTTCATCCACAGACAGATGGACAGTTAGAGAGAGTGATACAGATTATTGAGGACATGTTGAGAAGTTGTGTCATTGATTTCTCTGGAGGTTGGGATAGATTCTTACCACTTGTGGAATTTGCATACAATAACAGTCATCAATCTAGCATTGGTATGGCACCATTTGAAGCATTGTATGGTAGAAGGTGTAGGACACCTCTATGTTGGAATGAACTTGGTGAAGGTAAGATAATTGGTCCTGATTTGGTTAAAGAGACTAAAGAGAAAGTGAAAGTGATTCGAGATAGATTGAAAGCAGCTTCAGACCGACAGAAGTCTTATTCAGATTTGAAAAGGAGAGACATAGAGTTTAATGTGGGAGATAAAGTCTTTTTGAAAGTGTCTCCTTGGAAAAAGATTTTGAGGTTTGGTCGAAAAGGAAAGCTGAGTCCTCGTTTCATTGGACCGTATGAAGTTTTGGAAAGAGTTGGGCCAGTTGCTTATCGACTTGCTTTGCCACCTGAGTTGGATAGGATCCATAATGTATTCCATGTTTCTATGTTGAGGAGATACAGATCAGATCCATCACATGTGTTGCCAATTGAATCTATCGAAGTAAATCCTGATTTGACATTTGAAGAGGAACCATTGGGGGTGTTACAGGCAGCCGGATGCTTCAGCAGTCATTGCGGGTACATTTTCTTTATTTGGCATTTCAGTTCTTGCTTTGATTGATCCAGGATCTACTCATTCATACGTAAGTGCATCTATCTTGCCTGTGTCTGAATTGCATTCAGAGTCCTTAGGATTTGATGTCTTGGTGACAAATCCTTTAGGACATAGTGTTGTGGTGAGTAAGGTGCATCGTGATAGTTCAGTTGTGGTGCAAGGTGAGGAGTTTTTGGGTGATTTGATTGAAATGCCTTTTAAGGAATATGATTTGATTTTAGGTATGGATTGGTTGTCTAAGCATGGAGCTGTGGTAGACTGTCAAAAGAAGTATGTTACCTTGAGAACTGGTGATGGTAGAAGTGTGATGGTATCTGGTGAGCAGAGACAACTTGCATCCTTGTTTATTTCAGCTGTTGCAGCTAGGAAGTTGATTAGAAAAGGGTGTGATGCTTATCTTGCTCATGTTGTGGATACCAGAATAGTGGGTTCTCAACTTGATAGTATACCCACAGTTGCTAAATTCCCAGATGTTTTCCCTAAGGAGTTGCCAGGGTTACCCCCTGAGAGAGAGGTTGAGTTTGGTATCGATTTGTTGCCTGGTACCACTCCCATCTCTATTACTCCTTATCAAATGGCACCTGCTGAGTTAAGAGAGTGGAAGGTGCAGTTGCAGGAGTTGTTAGATAAAGGGTTTGTTCGCCCTAGTGTTTCTCAATGGGGAGCTCCTGTTTTGTTTGTAAAGAAGAATGATGGTACTTTGAGGTTGTGTATCGATTATAGGCAATTGAACAAGGTGACTATTAAGAATAAGTATCCTTTGCCTCGGATTGATGATCTCTTTGATCAGTTGAAGGGAGCAGTAGTGTTTTCCAAGATTGATCTGAGATCAGGGTACCATCAGTTGAGAGTCAGAGCTGAAGATGTTCCTAAAACAGCTTTTCCCACAAGGTATGGGCATTATGAGTTTTTAGTGATGCCTTTTGGATTGACGAATGCACCTGCAGCTTTCATGGATTTGATGAATAGGGTGTTTAGGCCCTATCTGGATCAGTTTGTGGTGGTCTTCATTGATGATAATTTGGTGTATTTGCGTAATGAAGAGGATCATGACAAGCATCTGCGGATTGTATTGCTGACCTTGAGAGAGAAGCAATTGTATGCTAAGCTGTCGAAGTGTGAGTTTTGGCTTGATCAAGTGACTTTTCTTGGTCATATAGTTTCAGCAAATGGTATGAGAGTTGATCCGAGTAAAGTTGAGGCTATTTTGAATTGGAGTCGACCGAAGTCTGTAACTGAAGTTAAAAGTTTTCTGGGTTTGGCAGGCTATTATCGACGGTTTGTGAAGGGTTTTTCTTTGATAGCTACTCCACTTACCAGATTACTTCAGAAGGGAATTAGATTTGTGTGGAAAGATCAGTGTCAAGCTAGTTTTGAGCAGTTGAAGGAGATGTTGACTCAAGCTCCCGTTCTTACTTTGCCTGCGGAAGATAAACCATATGTGATTTACAGTGATGCTTCACATAATGGTTTAGGTTGTGTTTTGATGCAAGAGGGTAAAGTCATAGCTTATGCTTCTCGGCAGTTGAAGCCGCATGAGCTTAATTATCGCATGATTTGGAGTTGGCAGCCATAGTTTTTGCTTTGAAGATTTGGCGACACTACTTGTATGGAGAGAAGTGTTTTATCTATACAGATCATAAGAGTTTGAAATATTTGGGTGTTCAGAGGGAGCTGAATCTTCGACAGAGACGGTGGATGGAGTTGATTAAAGATTATGACTGTCTGATTGATTATCATCTTGGTAAGGCGAATGTTGTTGCGGATGCCTTGAGTCGAAAGTCTTTAGCAGGTTTGACTGTTTATTCACTCTCATTGCTTGTTGAGTTGAGAGCGTTGCATGCTAATTTTGAGTTTTGTAATGATGGTGCTTTGTTAGCTCAATTGCAATTGAGGCCAATGTTGTTGGACCAGATAAGGGAGGCTCAATTGGAAGATGAGAAAATTCAGAAAGTTATGTCAGATTGGCAAAATGGGGAGAGCCGAGAATTCTATGAGAGAGATGATGGTAATCTTTGGTTCAAAGATAGATTGTGTGTTCCTAATGATGCTAGTTTAAGAAAGACTATTTTGGAAGAAGCATATCAGTCGGTTTTTGCTATGCACCCTGCGAATACCAAAATGTATCATGATTTGAAGCAGCATTATTGGTGGTCAGGTATGAAGAGGGACATAGCGGAGTTTGTATCTAAGTGTCTCACTTGTCAGAGGGTGAAAGCTGAGCATCAAGTTCCTTCAGGGTTGCTTCAACCTTTAGCAGTGCCTGAATGGAAATGGGAACGTGTGACAATGGATTTTGTGTCTGGTTTGCCATTGACTCAGAAGAAGCATGATGCTATCTGGGTAATTGTTGATTGGTTGACGAAGTCAGCTCATTTTCTTCCAGTTAGAATGGACTATTCTCTGGAAAAGTTGGCTGAGCTGTATATCAGTGAGATAGTGAAATTGCATGGAGTTCCAATTTCTTTAGTGTCTGATCGAGATCCTCGGTTTACTTCAACGTTTTGGAAAAGTTTACATGGTGCTTTGGGTTCTTGATTACACATTAGCACTGCTTTTCATCTGCAGACAGATGGGCAGTCAGAGAGAGTAATACAGATTTTAGAGGATATGTTGAGAAGTTGTGTCACTGATTTCTCTGGAAGTTGGAACAGATTTTTGCCATTGATGGAACTTGCTTATAACAATAGTTATCAGTCTAGTATTAAAATGGCACCTTATGAGGCATTGTATGGTAGAAGATGCAGAACGCCTCTATATTGGAATGAAGTTGGAGAAGGCAAATTTGTTTGTCCTGATTTGATTAAAGAAATGGAAGAGAAAGTGAAGATAATTCGGGATCGGTTGAAAGCAGCTTCAGATCGGCAGAAATCTTATTCAGATTTGAAGAGGAGAGACATAGAATTTGATGTTGGAGATAAAGTTTTTCTGAAAGTGTCTCCTTGGAAAAAAGATTTTGAGACTTAGCCGCAAAGGGAAGCTAAGTCCTCATTTTATTTGACCTTATGAAGTATTAGAAAGAGTTGGACTAGTTGCTTATTGACTTGCTTTGCCCCTGAGTTGGATAGAATCCATAATGTCTTCCATGTTTCTATGCTGCGGAGGTACAGATCAGATCCATCTCATGTTCTGTCCATTGAATCTGTTGAGGTGAGTCCGGATCTGACTTTTGAAGAAGAACTGGTGGTTATTTTAGCACATGGAGTGAAAGAGTTGAGACATAAGAAAGTGCCAATTGTGAAGGTTCTTTGGAAGAATCATGGTAGAGAAGAATCAACTTGGGAGAATGAGCAAGCAATGCGAGATCAATATCCTCAATTGTTTCAGACTTGAGATAAAGTAATTTCGAGGACGAAATTTCTTTTTAGAGGGGGGAGAATTGTAATATCCCAAAGTATACCCTAAAAGTTTTGCAATAATTATTGTTATAATTGGATTAAATGTTATAAGTGTATATGTTTAATTGGAAAGAGAAAGAGGTAAGGGAAGAGTGTATAAGTTGTATATATTATGATATATATAACATATACAAGTCAAACTAATGGAAGTCAAAAGAAGATTGTTTATTTTTATTATTAATTAAAAAGGAAATTAAGTTAGTGGAAGAAGATATTTTATGAATATTATATTATACAAATTGCTTGGTGGAGATTTAAAGAGATTAAGTGTTTGACTTTGCTTCTCATTCTTCTTCTTCTCTTCTTCTTTTCCTTCTTGGCCGGCTCCTTCCAAAGCAAGAGAGAAAGAGAGTTTTTGATTTTCCAAGATCAAGATTGAAGGATGTTTCAAGTGATCATGTTGGAAATTTAAGGAGTTTCATCATTTTTGGTAAGTTTCCTCTTGATTCCTTAGTTTTCTTTTAAGTTGTGTTTGAGTTTGTTGGTTGATTATTGATGGTATGAGTATGTTTGATTGTGGGGTGTTTGAAAGTATTTGGTTTACTTGATTTTGATTATTAGGGTTGGTTTGGAAAGAAGGAGTTAGGTTTGGTGTTGGAAGAGTAAGTGTTGTGTTTGAGTTGTGTGTATGTGATGGTTGTGAAGTGGTGTTTGATGTATTTTTTGAATTGTTTTGGTGTTTTTTCAAGTTATTATGGTTAATGGATGTGTTTAGTTAAGTTTGTTTGAAGTGGAAAATGGTGGAAGTAAGAGGTTTGTTGGATGTGTTGTTGTTGTTGCCGGAATCTGGATTTTTGGCCTGACATGCCCATGAACACGGCCAGGTCTTTAGGCATGTCAATGGTTCTATGTTCTTGGATGGGTGACACGATCAGTAACACGCCCGTGTTATTGAACATGTCATAGCTACTGTGTTGGTGAAGAATTGACACGGCCATGAGCACACCCGTGTTGTTGGACTTGTCAATGTTTCTGTGAGACAGAATGTATTACATGTTCAGTGACACGCCCGTGGTTCTAAGCATGTCAAAGCTTCTGTGTTACAAGTTTAGGGCACGGTCAGGGACACTCCCGTGTTGTTGAGCGTGTCATGTGTAGAGTTTGCCTTAGTTAGTTCTTAGCCTTATTATCTCATGTGTATTTCTAAGTGAGTATATATTATCACCTTTGGTTTAGGTTTTGAAGAGAGTTGAGTTGCCCTAATCCTAGTGTTGAAGGATTCTTGGAAGAGGAGTTTGGTGTTGTGTGAGTTGCTCTTGAGGTAAGTACAAACCCTACATTATTGCATACATTTACATGACATTGGGACTTAACACATTTGGTTGTAAATGTGTTAAGTAATCTATTACATTGTTGATACATTTGATTAATATTATGATTTGCATAATGTGAAAGATATGATGATCATTCAAATGTATATATGTGAACCTCGGTTTCCACCCGAAAAGGATTCGGATGAACGTTCACTTGTTGTTAGGAGTCGCCACTCAGTTTTTTCTGTTCAAAGGGAAAAACTAAGAAAACCTTTGTTTGACTCCAATTAATACATCTAATGTAAAGGTTTCTAATCTACGAACCCAAGGAGGATTCGGGGACTATGTCATGTATTTGATTAACTTGCCAAAAGGAAACAAAACTAAAAGGGACAAAGAAGAGAAGACAGACATATTGTTAGTAAATTGTGGACTTGCTATTTGGGGTGAATCCCAAATATGCCTACATACTCTCATTTTTATGAGAGATCAAAGCCCATGTAGTTCGGAAAAGCCTATTTAAAGGCAATTATGCATTATGCATGCGTGTGTGTATGCTTCGTGCATTGTCGGGCTTTTTGCCAAAATTTTGAGATTTTAAGCACTTAGTGCTAATTTTGATGAAACTTGGGTACTTGGTACCAAAAAGAATGCAATTTAGGCTCCGTGCCAAAAAGATCAATTTTAATTATGATGGGCTTTATGCCAAAAGAGATTAGGTCTTTGACCAACAAGATTGATTGATTCATGGCTTAATGCCGAAATGTTGATTGATTAGTCAATTAGGCCTAAGACCTAAAATGATTAGGTCTTTGACCAACAAAAAGAAATTAAGAAGAAGATGGAATGTTTATGACATGCTTGAATTGACAAATGATGGATTAGGATATTACCTTGCTTAGGATTTTCCCACTTCGAAGTTCCAGATCTTGTTTTCTCGGACCTTGAATTCGATTTTGATTAATTCCTACAGCACACGGTTAGGTTTATGCAAATAAAAGTCCAATAAAAGCTCTTAAGCACGTGTAAATAGAGAGTTCGTCAGCATGAGGCCCGGGATCCGAACAGCCAACCCTCTTTTTCTGAAGATTCGGAAGCTATTTATAGACAAAAAAAGGGACCCGGACGACGGTCGAACCGCCGTTCGCGGCGGTTGGATTGTCTTGCGCGGCGGTTGAACCACCGTGAGCAGCGGTCGGACTGCCGTGCACTGTACACGGCGGTTGGACCGCCATGCACGGCGGTTGAACCGCCATGCACAGAGGTTGGACTGCCGTGCACTGTGCACGGCGGTTGGATCGCCATGCGCGGCGGTTGGACCGCCGTGCATTGTGAACGGCGGTTGAAGCAGCGGTTCAGCCGCCAAAATAGCATATTGGGTCTCTCTCAAACTGATTTTTCAGGAGCTACAGACCTCCAAAAAATATTCCAGGACCATATCCGTGATCCTCGCGTCATTCCGGACATTTCAAGTACCATGAAGACATACTTTCGGTGAACTTTACCGTGGACCTCTGGTCCGGCTCGGTCGTTTGCAGTCTGAGAAAATCGGCTTCTCGAGCCTCAAAATTCAAGTATTCACAATATCAAATGCAATTGGTTGTGTATACTCTAATAATGAGATGTGATGCCATTGTTGTTGGCTATAATGATGCAAATGAAATAATTGAGGCATGTTTGCCTAGATGATTATGAGGGAATGAGAATGGAATTGATAATGAAATAATGAAAAAATTGTGTGCCTAATCTGTTATTCACTTTTCAGAGTTTTGTTGTTGGTGGCATGCCTAATAGTAACAATCTCTTGAAGCTGGGTTGGGCTTGATCCTTGAAGTCAAGTTGGGTTGAAGTTTAGCATGCTTAACTTCCCTTGAAGCTTGGTTGGGTCTAGTCCTTGAAGCCTAGTTGAGATGTTACAAACCCTTGAAGCCAGGTTGGGTTTGGTTCTTGAAGCCAAGTTGGGTTGATACTTAGCATGCTTTGTTCCCCTTGAAGCTTGGTTGAGCCTAATCCTTGAAGCCTAGTTGGGATAATGATAAATGTGATAATTAAACCAAAACATTAACTCTGAAAGTTGAATGGCATATTAGTGCCTTTTAGGCCCATGCTTGTCTTTGTTTAAATGTGAATCATAAATGGTGAAATAAATGAATTATAAGATTTAATATAAGGTTTTGAAATATGATATTCTTATGTATTGTTTATTATATATGAATGTGTGACATTAGCATTACATTAAAGCATATTGTTATTGTGGTTTGTACCACTAAGTCGTTGGCTTAGCGCGATTGTGGTTCATCGCGCAGGTGACAGGGTAGAACCGGAGAGTTCATCTAGACCGAGTCGAGTCTAGACTTTGAAGTGTTGATTGTGGGCTTAAAGATCAGAGACGAACTGCCAAACATGTATAAACTTTATGTTTTGTAAACATTGATTTTGATGTATATATATATGTAAATACGGCTACATTTTTCTCTGCATAATAAATAAATGTTTTGTCTATTATGTTCTATAACATAAATATATATATATTATAATATAATATGAAATGTTTTAAGTTTTCTTATAATGTTGTTAAATTGAAAGATAGGTTTGTTTATTATAAACCATGGCATTCTTGTATCTGATATACGTATATTACAGATGTAGTAGGGTGTAGTGTGCGTATACGGGGTATAGTGGTGTTACAAGACCTCTCAATCATTAGAGCATTAACAACCTCATTATCTTCGGCCTCGATGACCACTGTCTCATCTCCATTAGGAAACTTGATCTTGTGATGAAGGGTGGAAGGAACTCCGCCAAGAGGATGAAACCATGGTCATCCCAAGAGTAAGGCAAATGTAATAGGTATATCCAAAACACAAATTCAATATTAGATTCAATTGGACCAACCTTAACAGCAGCTTTGAAAGTTCCTTCGGCATGTCTCTTAGTATTGTCATAAGCCCAAATGGTTACCTCGGTTGGGTTTAGATCCCTTGTTGACATGGCTAGCTTGGCAATATTTTAAATAGACAAACATTTATGGTGGACCCATCATCGACCATTACACATGGAGTCCTTTTCCCTTTGATTTCTATTTTGATAAAGAGAGGGCGGATGTGATCTCTCCCCTCTTCCGGTAAATCCGCATCTGAGAAAGAAACCGCTCTCATATTAACTTCTCTCTTCTCTTGAATATCTTCACATTTCATTACTCCCTCAATTTTTATGAAGTCGTTCAGCTCCTCCGGTGTTATGGAGATGGAAATTGGCATGCTAGCTAAGGCCTTGGCTATAGTTTCTCAGTGCATTTTAGAAGTAGCCAATAAATCCCAAATGCTAACACTTGCTTGGGTTCTTTTCAGATGCTTGAGCACGGTATCATCTTCCTTTTCTTTATTCCCTACTTCAACTTCCTTTCCTTTATTAATTTCTACCTCTTTAGGTGGTGGCCTTGCATAAGGCTTACTAGATCTAGTGTTCATTACTTCATCTTCTTCGAGCTCGGACCAGGTCCATTCCTCCTTCTTGGATACAAGATCGTCATCACTATCGCTTGAATCCCAAAACCCATTGACAACATAAATTACTACTTCTTTACCCACCATAGCTTGTTTAATTTCGTCAAATATCTCTTCTTCTTTGGTTGCTTCTCCACCCATATCTTGGAAAGAGGACATAATGAAACTTTCATGCAAACCTCCTCCAATCATAAAGGTTGCCGGTGGTGGTACTCTATTGAACCTTGGTAATGGATTGTCTTTGGTGTTCGACTTGTTGGGCTCGGGCAGCTTTCCACTATCAATTAAATTTTGGATCTCATGCCTCAACCTCACACATCTATCCGTGACATGCCCTTGCATTTGATGAAACTGAAAAAATGCTTTAGTGTCGAAATTAGGAGGGAGAGGGTAGGCAAAGGATGAGGATTTAAGGGTTGTAACAATCCCTTTCTTTGAAGCTTATTGAGAACCCAAGACATCGATTTCCCCAATTCTAAAAACTGCCTTCTTGTTCCTTGGTTAATAGCATTAACACCGACTGCCTTTTGCATGCTTTGGCTACAAAACTGATAGTTTCCTTTCTCTTTCCTTCTTGTTGAAAAATGGTTCTTCTCTCTTTCCCATTCTTCAATTTGCAGACCAGCTTGGACGAGATCTTTGAAATCACAGATGAGTGTATGAGACATCCTTTCACGAAGACTAGGCAACACCCCTCTTACAATCATCCTTATTTGATCAAATTCATCGGGCCTTTTCTTAAGCAAAGCCGCCTTATTTCTCCATCTTTTCACATAGTCCACAAAATTTTCATTTGGTCATTGCCTAATGGACTCAACTTCCATTAAGGTAACTTCCATT
The DNA here is from genome assembly GCA_947685225.1 of Garcia nutans. Classification (NCBI taxonomy): domain Eukaryota; kingdom Viridiplantae; phylum Streptophyta; class Magnoliopsida; order Malpighiales; family Euphorbiaceae; genus Garcia; species Garcia nutans. The sequence goes on along the minus strand of CANTUV010000003.1, from coordinate 2,445,004 downwards.
TCAACATTGTATCCATATTGTTGGATGAAGGCCTTGTATAGCAGATCCAACTCTTTTGTGTTCCTTCTTCTAAGGTATTGAACCAATTTTGGATAACAGGATCCAATGAGAGTATGAAGTACCTTAGAGTTTGAGCCTTAGTAGCTCAGGCAGACTGTATAGCAGTGATATACTGCTTCACATGGAGATGAGGATTTCCGGATCCATCAAACTTCGCAAAAGATGGCATCTTGAACTTTTACGAAACTTCTTCATCTAGCTCAAATAATTTGTCAACTTCGGACATTTCTTTAGTTTTCAGCTTCTTCTCAAATTTCTTTTCTAAGTCCGCAATCATCTTTTCAACATCAGAAGTTTTGGTTTTCTCCATAGCTGATCTTTCAAAAATCTTTGGTTCTTTCTTCTTGTCTTAAGGATCTTGGAAGTATTGAGCCCAATCATCATCATCATCAATGATCACCTTATCATCATCAAAAACTACTTCACCAACTTTAGTCTTCCCTTTGTCCTTTGGCTTCTTAGTGCTAGCAGATGCTTTGACATGATTTTCTAAAATTGCAGCCAATTGGTTCTTCATGGTCACAGCTAGGGCCTCTTTTATTTCTTCCATCTTGGCATTGAGGGTATCATCCACCATTCTTTGAATTTATTTGGGCTTCATTGCTTTTGGTGAAAAAGAGATTGAGTCATTGCTAGATTCTTCATCTCCGACGTAGGTCGGATTGTCGTAAGCTTTTGTACTATCGTAATCCAGGGCTATGAACCAGAAAGGATCAATGATATGAGATGCAAATGTATGCATGTATGCACAAACAAGGACAAATAGGACATTCCTTCCAACCTTATAACATCCACACACGAATGGCTAGTCTCTTTTCCAAGGTATGTGGTTAACAAAATACCAACATGGGGTATCTTGTTTTCAAAATTTCCCTCGGACGTTTCAACCAATAGTTATATTTTTGAAAATGAAAATTAGTTCATGATAATTCCCATTAATTAGGTTTTAATCCATTCAACCAACTATAGTAGCTTTTATGCTATATTGGATTAAAACTAAATTAAGAGGTTTATTATAAATAGATTTCTCACTTGAAAAAGTAACTAATGATTCATGCAAAAAACAAGCCCATAATTAATTATTCTCAGTATAAACTAGGCTCACAATTGATTTTTGGTATTTCGTAATTGACCTAAATAATTTGCAAGCTCTTTGTAAGAAAAGATTGGATGAAAATAATTTTATTTCTATGTAAATTGCAAAAAAAAAGATTTTAGAAAAAAATGAATTTTGGGCTTTGTCTTTGAGTCTTGAGCAAAAGAATTTTTGATTTGTTTTTAGAAAAGTTTTATGTCCAAAGACCATCTTGAAAAAGTTTTGAAAATAGCTTTGGCCTTTTGGACTTTAAAGAAAAATTTATTTTGAGCTTATAATGTACTTAGGTCATATTAGAAAAAGAACAAACCAAATGAGCCATGATTTAAACTAAGATAAATTAACCATAGTCAAAACAACAAGCCTTTAGGGTAAAAACCTAAGGAAAGTAACTAGGCCAATTACATGAGCTTTAGTCTTTGGGTAAAAAGGCTTAGGTTCCCATAGAAAGTATATACCAAATGGCACGAGGCTATGAGTGGTTATGCCATGCTCGATCTCCATACATTGAGTGAAAGTATGGTATCCCTTACATAACACAACACGGGTAACACGGGCGTCCTAACTCACACACACGATGCAATCTAATATGATGCAATGGATAATATCATTATAAGAAAGAATAGAATAATATAAAGACCAATGGAATCAACTTCTTTTATCCCCAGTGGAGTTGCCACTGTGAGCGGGATTTTTTGCCCCCACTCTCGGTGGAATGGTTCTTGCGACTTCGGAACTGTTAAGGCTCGGGGCCTTAGAGAACACGGGCCTAAGCCCGGAGAAAATGGAGTCGCTACCCAGACGGGCCGAGAAAAAGAAAGGGGTGGATGACTCGATTCCTAAGGAATCCCCAACCCCCTAATGGGTTCGGAAAGTTGGGTACGTGTGGGAAGGTGAGAAATGGCCCAGCACCCCTACAACGCCCGGTTCATTGGAACCGGCCTCCTTTGCAGGTCTTAATATTATAAAATTCTTAAATATAACAATATTATCCATATTACATGCAACAATTAAAATAAAGCATCATTATATTAAAATCAAAGCAATGTCCAAGCAAAATAAATAAATGGACACTCATCCGAGGATGGAAACATGTCCTTACATTGTTCATGTCTAAACTAAATAGGACACCCACCGAAAGGTAGAAATATGTCCTTTACATTGGTCCAAAATATAAAAGAAATTTAAATTACATAGAAATTAATTAATGAGGTACCCACAAAGTGGAAACATACCTCTTACAATTTTAATACTAAAACAAACAAATAACAATCATAATAATAATAAAGAGAATATCCATCCATGATAAATTAAATAAATCAAGCATTGAAATTAAATAAATCAACCATCAAAACATATAATAAACTACATAATCAAATCTAAAATTAAATAAAGCAATAAAGATATAAATTTAGGTTTATTTCTCAATTTAAAGTTTTTTAATTAACATTTAGGGTTTTGGGATTTTAGAATTATTATTGTTATATATTTAAGCTACTGTAAAGGTTTTGAAAAAATTGGAATGGATTAGGGTTTTATGAATTTAAGAAAGTAGTAAGGTTTTTTTATTAATCTAATTAGGGTTTAGGGGTAACATCATGAAATTAGGGTTTTGGAATCTTAAGATATTAGAGTTTATAATTCATGGTTACTGGATTGTGATTTTAGGTTTACTGGATCATGGATTTAGGATTTAGATTTACTAGATTGGATTTTTAATTTCATTGGATTAGGGTTTAGGGTGTTGTTGAATTTGTCATAAAGTTTTGATGCTTTAAGAATTTAGGGTTTAGGAAAACTAGGGTTTACTATATTTGGTTTTGAGAGAATTAGGGTTTTTGGTATTTTGGAAAATATATTTGATTTTAGGATTTTAGAAAATAGTTTAGAGTTTTATAAAATAATTATGATTTTTAGAAAACGTAAAGAAGATTAGGGTTTGAAGATTTAAGAAAACATTTGGAAATTTTGAACAACTTATGGTTTAGATGAAAATAGTTTGGAAAAAAATAATTTAGGGTTTTAAAGGTTTTGAAAATAGAAGAATAGTTTTAAGGTCTTTAAGGTTTCTGGAAAAAGAAAAACAGTTTAGGGTTTTAAGGTTTTTGAAAATAGAAGAAATAATTTAGGGTTTTTAAGGTTTTTGGAAATGGGAGAGAAATACTTTAGGGTTTTAAGGTTTCTGAAAAGAGAAGAATAGTTTTAGGATTTTGAAGTCTTGATCACTGATTAAGGTTACTGGATGAACATATTAGTAAGTTTAATTATTTAGGTTACTGAAACAAAAATCAATGGTAGATGTACTTAAAAGAAAATATGGCAATATCATTGTAAATATAATTGAAGCAAAGATTTATAATCAAACCTCCGTTCATTGGTTCCACTAAAATTGATTTCTGGATGAACAATGACAAAGGCAGTGTTGCTGCCTTTGAATGGATTATTGATTGCTTCTCATTGTTAATGTCTCTTGTGCTAGGGTTTTTCTGTCTTTTTTTTACTCCAGTAAATACTAATATTTTTTATCCCCCTAATTCTGAGTTTTAATGTGTTATTTATATGAAAAATCATAAACCTACTTCTAATTGTTTAAGAAAATTAAATCCAATTAGAAAAAGAAACCAAAACCAAATAGAATTTGGTTTTAGAAAAACTAAAAAATAGAATTTTATTTTTATCAAAAATTATAAATAATAAATACTAAAATAAATATTATTTAATTAAAATACCACAAAAATTATTTTGGACTATATATAAAAAAATCAGACCAGACTGGGTAAAAAATTAAGGGTCTACACCCTCATCTCCATGTGAAGCAGTGCATCACTGGTATGCAGTCTGCCCGAGCTATTAAGTGTTTAGATCATTTTTGTACTTGTTTTTAGTATGATTTTTATGTGTTTTTAGTTAATGTTTTGATTGATTTTTGTTTTAAGTGTGTTTAAAGTGTTGTTTTTAGGTTTAGGTGCAAAAACACCCTTGTAAGATCAAAACAGTGCAAGAAAGGCATGAACCAAGCAAGACATGGCCAAGCCAAATCAAGCTTGGCCGTGTCCCTCAAATAATGAAGTTGGCAGAGCTTGACACGGCCTAGAGACACGGCCAAGCCACTGGCCGTGTCTCACCTAAAGAGAAAAACCAAAGACCAAAGCAAAGAAAGAGCAAAATAGAAGCAGAAGCAAACACACTCATGTGACACGGCCAAGCTTGTGGCCGTGTCACCCTTTATGACCAAAGAAAAGAAAGAAAGAAAGAAAGAGGCAGTGAGGGACACAGCCAGCAAGCTTGGCTGTGTCCCAAGGAAAATCAAGAGACACGGCCAAGCCACTCTTGGCTTGGCCGTGTCACCCTTAACCTATATAAATCCTTTTGCGTGAAAGAAAAAAAGGAGGAGAGGACGGCTAGGGTTTGAGGACAAAGAGAAAAGAAAAGAGAAGGAGGGAGCAAAGACGATTTGGGATGAGGAGAGAGTGACACTCTCCTTGTCCCTTCATCTTCATCCTCCATCTTCATCTTCTCCATCTTCCATTGACAAGATCTTTGAGGTTCTTTGGGATAAATTGGGTTAAACAAGCTCTTGAAGGTTGAAGAAGCTTCATTAAAAGGATTGGTGACTTGAGAAAGCTCCATTCCATCTATCAAAGGCAAGCTCCATTCCAAGGTTTGGTAACTTGAGAAAGCTCCATTCCATATTGCAAAGGGGAATCAACCATTGAAGAGGGCTTGAGTTCTTCATCAAATAAATCAAGTGGAGCTAGGAGGAAGATTAGTAATCCTACTCTTGGCATCTTCACAAGGGGTTTTTCTATTCTCTCTTTTAATTCATTTCTATTGTCATTGATGTATTAAGAGATTGATATTGCAATTTACAATTTGTATTTGATTTATATTGAGTTGAATGAATGTTTTAAATTGATGATGTTGAGCTAAAAACCCATGCCTAGGGTTTGTAGTATATTTGATTGAATGCTTTGATTTGATATTTACATTGATGTACCTTGTGTTGGTTGATTGCATTGTTTTGTATGCTAGGTTAATAGATTAGCTACCTATTGATCTCTAGATATTGAATGAAGGACTGAGAGGTGAAATTCGATATCGGAATTATGCAGTCGTCTACCCTATGAATGAATTAGAAATATAAGTTATAGGGTTTTGTTAATTTGGTAATGTAAAAGAATTGGTCATTGTTAATTCATGAATATGAGAACTAATGGATTGGTAATTGACTAATTAACCTTAAGGAACAAATTAATTACAAGGTTATGTTAATGGATAATTGAGAATTGAGCTTTGATTGAATGGACTTGTACCCCTAGGCACCTTCCCAAGAATCAATTTGATCTTGTATACCCATCACACACATCAATCCTACACTCCTTAATCTTAGGTTTAAATCATTCTCGCACCATTCCAACACAACAAACTTCCACATTTAAATACTTGTCAATCAAGCTATTACGAACCACACCTTCTTGAGAAAATGACCTTGGGGCGATCACCTTTGTTACAGCTACCTCGTATACTTGCGAGTGACGCTTGTAGTAGTACTTAATTCGAGCGCAACATTAAGGATCAAACATTAAGATATTTCATGCTCTCATTAGACCCTGTTGTTCAAAATTGGTTCAACAAAGTACTCAAAAAGATTGGGACATGTTGTTCAGGGCTTTCATTTAGTAGTGTGGGTATAATGTCGAGCTGGAAATTACCTTGATGGAGGTGGAAGCCATTAGGCAACGACCAAATGAGAATTTTGTGGACTATGTGAAGAGATGGAGAAACAAGGCATCTTTTCTCAAGAAGAGGCCCAATGAATCAGATCATATCAAAATGATAGTCAGGGGCGTCTTGCCTAACCTTCGTGAGAGGTTGTCTCATACCCTTATAAGGGATTTCAAGGACCTCTTACAAGCTGGTTTGCAAATAGAAGAGTGGTAAAGAGAGAAGAATCATTTTTCTATAAAACAAAATTATCAGTCTGGCAATCAAAGTACATATAAAGAAGTCGATGTCAATACAACTGGTCAAGCAAATAGACGGCAATTTTCAAATCTGGGGAAGCCTTTGTCTTGGGTTTTCAACAAGCTACAAAAGAAGGGACTATTACAGCCATTGGCCCCTCGACCTTTGCCGAATTCTTTACCCCTAAAAATTGATACTAAAGCCTTTTGTGAATTTCATCAGACATAAGGACATGAGACAGACAAATGCTTAGGACTAAAACATGAGATCCAAAATTTAATTGACAGTGGTAAGCTTCCTGAGCCTGATAAGCCCAGCACAAAAGATAATCCTTTTCCAAGGTTCAATAAAGTGCCACCACCAACAACCTTCATGGCAGGAAAAGGATTGGAGGAAGATTTTATTTTATCCTCTTTTCAAGATGAGAGTATTGAAGATGTGGAATAAGGAAAAATTTTATTCAACAAACTTCCCTTAGCTTGGAGTGTTGCTCTATTTATTTTGCTTTCTTTAATTTTTAATTGGTACAATTATGTTTTTCAAATTATATTTGTTTGAATAAATTACTTTCATTAAATTTATTCTTATTGGTTTTTGTTCATTTTGGTGCTCAACCAATGATGAATTTAGCTTGATATTTATGAATTAGTATATCTATGCATTATAATTCGAATAACTTTACTAGGTGAGGGAATTGTTCTATAGCATTGAGTTGTGTATGCTTACTTAGAGAGGGCTCATACATAATTAGCTTTGTCTAGTCAGTCTTAGAGCATTCTTTGACAAACTTTCGAGGTAAAATTGAATTCTGCTTATTTAAGGGAGAGATGATCTAGGCATTGTTTGGTTAGCCAACTACTAGTATCCACCTAATCAAATAGCAATCCCTAGTTGTACCTTTGAGCCTTCATAAGATTTCAACCTTCTTTTTATTGACTTATATGCCTGATAACCTACCCTGAGCTGTTGTTACACTTTTGACAAGTTTTATGATCACTAAGGTGAAGAGGCAAGAAAATCAAAGAAAGGAATGCATATTCAGGACCATATGGATAGTTGAAGTTCCTAAGACCGTAAGGATAGTTGATGTTCATCTGATATTAGACCTAATATCTCCAATTTACTAAGATGACATCAGAACAACAAATAATTTATCCTCACTAAACTAGACTCACTCTATTCCACTCATCTATAGTCAAGATAATTCTTCTGGAATTAATAGCTAACAAAAAAACCAAAAAAAAAGAGAACAAGAAGAAGAAAAGAGAAATGAAAAAAGAAAAATAAAAGAAAAAAAGAAAAAAAGAAGAAGAAGAAAAGAAAAGAAAATAAAACCCGAAATGGTTCAGAAAGCCATCCAAGATGTCTTTTACCTAAAGCAACAGAAGGCAAAGAAAATTTGACTTGAATTAGGTCCAACCCAACCACAGATTCAATCAAAATAAGAGAAAAAGGAGAAATACCATATAGTTTTTGAAAGTCCTATAGAGGAAAAGGGTGAAATGATAAAATACCAAAAATAAAACAAAAAAAGGGAGAGAGAGAAAAAAGAAAAGAGAAAAAAAGGAAAGGAATGTGAGTATCAAACTTTTTGCAAGGGCAAAGGCTATCCCAATCAAGATCTAGATTAATGCTAAGAAGATGGGGGAACATTCAAAGCTCTATCTTTTCATGCTTCCAACTGCCTATGGCTCCAACAGAAGATCATAGTGTGAAGGTTTGTCAACAGTGTCACATCAGCTCCGATCCCAAAATGGCTTTCATTTAACCCATGTACCTTATAGACCCCATTTCAAGCCTATTGAAGACATGTTAATCTCTGTTGGTAGGTAGAGTCTATTAGTGGAGATAGTTTGGATAAGCATGCATATGAGATAGGCAATATTCAAACTCAATGAGACCTTTGGCCAAGTAATGTGTATGTGCATATCTGAAGTGCAAAAGTTCTTACTCAAATAGAAATGATTCCCGAGTTTAGTACGGTAACTAGGGTTGTCATGTTATAGATATGTTAATTCTAAAAATTGAGTCCTAAGGTAAATTGACATTAATTTGGCAAAGCCAACATTTGATTTCAAATTCAAAATCAAAATTCAAAAAAAAAATTACAAAGTCTTCAAGTTAAGGGGAGTATGTTGAACTATCGAACCTCAAAGGACACATTGGGCAAAGGAAATGATTACTGATAAGGTTATGAAGAACCTACCAATTGACATGCTCGATCATAGTTTGAAATGAATGTATCTCTGACTCTGCCACTTGGGGTCTCCATTATTTATGTTTTCAACATCTTGAATATAAAAACCATAAATGTGAAGCATTCTTTCATTCCAGTGCAAGACCTGAACGGGCATCTGGAAGGAACCAATGAGAACATTTCAGTTGATCACCTCGATCTGTGAGTCAATGGAACCATTGTAAGTATAATCCATGGATATCATGCATACATGAGCATATCACACTCCATTTTTCTTTGTCAAAAATAAATAGTAATATTATATGAAGAAACCATAAAGTAGATATGGAATCAGGGGGCATGGAAAGCCCGCTGCATTAGGAAGCTCTAGTAATTATGCAAAATAAAGAAGAAATGCATGCTTGTTCAATGAGCTAGATAATCTACAAACATCAACCAAAGCCACATAAAAAATCATGGGTTTGAGCCTACACAGGGGACAAAGTTTCTCCCTTTCAATTTTTTGAGTTTATACATGTACAAACCATTTTGTGACTCACTTTCAATATTTTACCACGCAGAGAGCAAGGAGAAGATATGAGGGCTAGCTACAAAAAAGGCTGAATTTTTTGCAAAAGTGTAAAGGAAGAACAAAAAAGAATGGAAAAATAGGAAAATTAGAACTCTCAAAAGAATGAAGGTGCAAAAAACAAAAGATCAGTCCAGTTAAAAGAGTTGAAGCCAGGGTAAAGACCCAATCTCCAATGGATAAAGAACCATGTTTCAAGGGTAAAGACCCAAATCTCCAATGGATAAAAATCCATGTTTCAAGGGTAATGACTTGATCTCCAATGGATAAAGATCCATTTTTGGTGGGTAAAGACCCACAATCCATTAAAGAATGGAACAACCAGTTACGCCAGAATTCTCAACTGATAAAAGGTTAGCCTCGGGTCCAGAACCCAAATTATTTTTGAGTTTAGAACTCACTCTGGGTCCAAAACCCAAATTATTTTTTAAGTCTAGAACTTATCTCAGGTCTAGAAACCTAATTATTTTTTAAGTCCAAAACTTATCCCGGGTCTAGAACCCAAATTATTTTTAAGTCCAGAACTTATCCCGGGTTCAGAACTCAAATTATTTTTAAGTCCAGAAATTTCTTCAGATCCAGAACCCAAATTAATTTTTAAGTCCAGAACTTCTCCCGGTGTCCAGAACCCAAATTATTTTTAAAGTCCAAAACTTGCCTCAGGTCCAGAACCCAAATTATTTTTTAAGTCCAGAACTTACCATGGGTCCTAAACCCAAATTATTCTTGAGTCCAGAACTCATACCAACCCTGGGTACAGAATCCAGTCTGGCTCTAAACCTAATCAAAAATCACATTGCTTTTCGCTCTCTTTTGCTGTAGTTTCAGATAGCTCAAGCAGGGGGCAAACTGTAGCCCCTAATGTTTGATCCAATCCAGTCCAAAGATTTTAAAACAGTCCAAATAATTTTTATGGTATATTTATTTATATTATTTATTTTATTTATTATTTATTTTAATATAATATTTATTTTACCTTTCATTTATTTATTTTTAAAATAATAATAATAATATATAAATAAAAAATAATATAAAAAATAAAAATTGGTGACGAAAGTCTCTAGCGACGAATTGGCCAAGAGCCAAATTGCCCGCAAGCAAAACTTGCGGCAAAATTGCATCCCGGGCGCAATTTTACTCGCCCCCAGCTCGTCCACGCGTAGTTTTTGCCGAAACCCTATTTTACTTGGTTTTTCATTTTATTTTTGAAACAGTTTTTAATTTCCATAATATACTAGATTTTTTATTTTAGTTGCCTATAAATACCACATTATTGAAATTATGGGAAAAGATTATTGAACACAGATTGAGGAAGCTTACAAGAGTTTCAAAGAATCAGTTTGGGTTTATGCCAGGGAGATCTACCATGGAGGCTATTTCTCTTCTAAGAAGACTAATGGAATTGTATCAAGAGAAGAAGAAAGATCTCCACATGGTATTTATTGACTTGGAGAAAGCCTATGATAGAGTACCAAGAGAAGTGTTATGGTGGGTTTTGAAGAGGAAAGGAGTCAACGGCAAATATATCAACATCATCAAGGACATGTATGAGAATGCATCCACTAGTGTGAAAACACCTGGTGGAGACACTGAGGCTTTCCCTATTACTACCGGATTGCATCAAGGTTCGGCCATGAGTCCATATTTATTTACCCTAGTTATGGACGAGCTAACCAGAAGCATACAAGACGATGTTCCTTGGTGTATGTTGTTTGCTGATGACATTATTTTAATTGATGAGACTAGTGCTGGTGTAAACCGTAAGTTGGAAGTGTGGAGAAAAACCCTCGAGGACAAGGGTTTTAAGTTAAGTAGGAGTAAAACGGAATATATGCACTGTGAGTTCAGTCTAAGGAAGAAGCAGGAACATGAGGTTAAGTTGGATGGAGTTTTGGTTCCTAAAACCAAGCACTTCAAATATTTGGGTTCGGTGTTCCAGAATGATGGCCGTATAGATGAAGATGTGGCTCACAGAATACAGGTAGGGTGGTTGAATTGGAAGGGTGCGACTGGGGTTCTATGTGATAAGAAAATACCTCTGAAAGTGAAAGGTAAATTCTATAGGACAGTTGTTGGACCTGCGATGCTCTATGGTAGTGAGTGTTGGGCACCAACGGGACAACATTTGCATAAGATGAGTGTGGCAGAAATGAGGATGCTAAGATGGATGTGTGGACATACCAGACTGGACAAAATTAAGAATGTTCATATTCGACAAAAAGTCCAAGTAGCGGACGTCGGAGATAAGGTGAGGGAAGGAAGACTTAGATGGTATGGGCATGTTTTAAGAAGACCTCCTAATGCTGCGGTTCATAAGTGTGAGAATTTGTTGATTGAGGGGGCCAGAGGTTGTGGCAGACCTAGAACTGTGTGGAAGGAGGTGATAGCAAGAGACTTACGTGCCTTAGATCTTGATGCGGATTTGATTAATGACAGACTTGAATGGAGACGTAAAATCCGTGTCTTGGAAGGGGCCTAAGGCTGGAGTATCTTTTTTGGTGTCTTTTGAGCTTATTTTGTTGAGAATCCATACAGCCGACCCCAACTTGTTTGGGATTAAGGCTTAGTTGTTGTTGTTGTTGTATAAATACCACATTAAAACACACTGAAAGGGGATTTTTTTTTGGGATTTGGATCTAGATTTGGGACTTTTGGAATTGGAATTTTATTCAAGAATTGTTCAGACTCTTTTTCAGAATTTTTTCAAAAGCTTTGACTAAAAGATGCAGCAAAACAACAAAGAATCCATCAAAGGCAGCACACACTATATTTGTTATTGTTCAACAATAATTCAAAAATTGTAGTGAAACCAACAACGGAGGTTTGAGTTTTTATTGACTTGTTTATATTTACAGTAGCCATAACATGCTTCCTTTTTTAATATTTTGTTAAAGTATTTTGATATTAGTTTTTCAGCAGCATGAAATTGTTGAATCCGAATTATATGTTTTATGAACCAAAACCCTAATATATTAATACCCGTAAAACTAATTTTTGAAATCTAAAACCCTATTTACACTTTTCTGAAACCACAAAAAAATAATCTATTTTCTCAAAACCATAATCAATTCTATTTTTCTAAGATTCACAGTAGCCTAATCTTTCCAAACACCTAACTCTCAATCCTATTTTCATGATCTTTAATTTTATTCACTTAAACCCTAAACCTTAATATTAGTTTCACACAACTTCTGAAACCCTAAATCCAAAACATTTATTCTTTAGATTCAAACCCTAAATTATTTCAAAACTAATCTTTAATTCAAACATCCAGTAGCCATATTATTTTTTTTACATTAAATATTTCTCAATTGATTAATCTAGTAATTAAAATACAAAACCCTAATTGTTAAACATAAAACCCAAGAAACCCTAATTGATGCATAACCCCTAAATTCATATAGTTATTGTTTTATTTAAATGAGATGAATGTTTGTTATATATTTTGATTGATGTTTCATGTCTTTGATAAATGATTTATTTATGATGAATGGTTGGTTATTTTTATTGATTTTCTTTGGTTTCAAAACATTGTAAGAGGTATGTTTTCATTTTTTGGGTGCCTCATATTGTACACATCATGTAATTTAATTTATTTTAATTCTTTTGGATCAATGTAAAGGACACGTTTCCACCTTCCGGTGGGTGTCCTATCTAGTTTTAGATATAAGATGATGTAAGGACATATTTTCATTCTCGGATGGGTGTCCATTTATTTGTTTTGTTTGGACATTGTTGTGATTTTAATAAAGTATTTATTTATTCTTATGATCGCTTTTAGTATGGATAATATCATTAAATTTAAGAATTTTATAATATTAAGACTTGAAAATGATTATATTTAAAATTTTTATAATATTAAGACTTGAAAAGGAGGCTAGTTCTAATGAACTGGGTGTTGTGGGGGTGTTGGGCCATTTCTCACCTTCCCCACACGTACCTAACTTTTTGAACCCATTAAGGGGTTGGGGATTTCTTAGGAATTGAGTCATCCACCCCTTTCTTTTTTTCGGCCCGTCTGGATGGCGAATCCATTTTTTTGGGCTTAGGTCCGTGTTCTCTAAGGCCTCGAGCCTAAATAGTATCAAAGTCGTAAGAACCATTCCACCAGGAGTGGGAGCAAAAATCACCGCTCACACATGGCCAAGACACCACTTAGCTTGGCCATGTCACTCATCAAAAGCAAAGAAGAAGTAGCACATGGGCTAAGGCAACTTGGCTTAGCCGTGTCCTTTAGGAAAATTAGGCAGAGGCAGACACTAGCAAGAGACACAGCCAAGCCATTGGCCCTGTCCCACTTGATGAAACCAAATAAAAAAGGAAGCAAAGCGAATGGCAGAGGTGAACACAAGCAGAACACACAACCAAGCCACTGGCCGTGTCACAGCACACGACCAGTGACTTGGTTGTGTCACACCTGGAAAAGAAGAAGAAATATGGGCAGCTAAGGACACGGCCTCAAGGCTTGGCCATGTCCCAAGAAGAATGAGTGAGGGACAAATGGGGGACAAAAGACTCTTTCCTTTTAAAAAGAAATATTAAAAATGAGTAAAAGGTGGATGGATTTATGGGAAGAAATATTAAACAAAGAAAAAAGAGGGAGACAAAGAGTGGTGTGTGAGTTGGAAAGACATGCTTGGTGTCTTAAAAAAATTGAAAGGAATAAGAAGTGGGGGGGGGATGGAAATATAGATACACGTTTTGCTTGAGAAGGGCAATCTAGTTCTTAGTTTTTGGTTCTTTTTTTGGAGGGGAAGACACCATTCTCTCTTCATTTTCATTTCCATTCATCTTTCATTTCTTCCAATTACAAGACTTAATCAAGTTTGGGGATTAAATTGAGTGAGCAAGCTCCTTAGAAGATTAGGGTTTGAAGAAAGCTTGATTGGAGTTCTAAGCTTGAGAGAGTTACCATTCCACCTTTCAAGAAGAGAGAAATTGACTAAAGAGGGCTTGGAAGTTGTTCATCATACATCAAGGTGGAAGCTAGGAGGAAGACAAGTAGTTCAACTCTTGGCGTCTACAAGGAATTTTTCATATTTTCTCTTTTAATTCATTTCTAGATTGTTGTTGTTTTATTATGAGCATTAATATTACAATGTATAATTTTGATTTGATGAATATTGAGATGGATATTTGTTTTAAATTGATGATGAGCTAATTTACTCATGCCTTGGGTTATAGTAGATTTGATTAAATGACTTGATTTGATAAATCCATTAGTATACCATGTTATTGGTTGATTGCATTGGACTTAAAGTTAGTTTGATAGATTGGCATCCTATTAATCACTTAATATTGAATGATGGACCAAGAGGTGAAATTTGATATCGGAACTATGTAATCAACCCTCCTAAAAATGAATTAGAAATATAAGTTCTAGGGTTTATTTAATTTACAATTTCAAAACAATTGGTTACTATTAATTCATGAATGTGAAAACCAATGAATTGGTAATTACTAATTGAACTCAAGGGACAAATTAAAATACAAGGTTATATTAATGGATAATTTGGTAATTGAGATTTAATTAAATTAATCTATAACCCTAGGCACCATTCCTAGAATTGAATTAATCTTACACAACTACTGCTCATTTTTACTTTCAAATTTTAATTACAATTCACCAATTCAACAACACAGACTTAATTATATTTATTTTGTTTAAATCAAACTATTGCAAAATAATTCCTTCCTTGTGAGATGACCTTTAGGCAATCACCATTGCTACAATTACCTTATATACTTCCGAGTGTTGCTTTATAATAGTTATTGCAACTATTATAAGTGAGATTGCAACTTTCACCCAATTTGTAACTTTCACCCAATTTGTTGGAGAACCATTTCATGAGGCATGGGATCACTTCAAATCTTTTTTGTTTCAATGCCCTCATCATTATTATCCACAACAATTGCTCAATCAGTTCTTCTATGATGGGCTAACTCAACAATGTCAAAACACAGTGGATAATGTTGCAGGAGGGGCAATGGGTGAGAAAACAGCTGCTAAAATGGTTGCATTATTTGAAATGTTGGGAGAAAATTCTCAGCAAAAGAGTATTGGGGAAAGAAGAAGAGGAGCATATGAGCTGAATGCAAACTCAGAAATGCCAAGGCAAATTGTCGAGTTGACAAGGCAAGTTAAATTGTTTAATGCTAGATAAAACTTGCCGGTACCAAGCCAAGAATCATGTGCATCATGTGGTGTGGTAGGCCATAATACAAATGTATTGCCTTCAAACTTTGACCAATTCTAAGAAGGGCAAGAGTAAGCTTTTACTTTTGAAGGATTCCAAAAAAGGGGAAGGAATGACCCGTATTCAAATTCTTATAACCCCGGTTGGAGAAATCACCCTAATTTTTCATGGAAGAACCAACATCAATTTTCACCACAACATTCATTCCAATCTTATCAAAGGGGAACCCAATTTCAAGGGCAAAGTTCAAATCATGAGCAAGTCAAGAAACCTTCACTTGAAGACAATTTGAATGCTTTCATTCAAATAAGTACTCAAAATCAAGAGGTGAACAACAAACGATTCAACTATTTGGAAGCCTCACTTAAGAAGGTAGAAACTCAAGTGGGTCAATTTTCTAATCAACTGCAAGCTAATCAAAAAGGAAAATTTTCAAGCCAACCAGATCATGCCAAAGCAATCATAGTTTTAAGAAGTGGTAAGGTACTAAATAATAAAATCGGTGATAATATAAGTGATGATTCTTTGGATGCAGGAACAATGCAAGAGAATGGTGAGGAAATACAAGAAGGCAAAGCTCAACCAAGTGAGCCAAAGGAAGATAGTGAGGAGTCATCAGTTGCACCAAAGCTACACAAATATCCAAATCTGTACAGACAGCCAATTCTTTTTCCAGGCAGGTTAAAAATTGAGAAGCATGATAAAAAATTTTCTAAAATTTATAATATGCTCTCAAAGGTAAGTATTAACCTCCTCTTACTTGAGGTGATTAAAAGCATGCCATCATATGCCAAATTCTTTAAGAATATTAACACAAAAAATAAAAAGTATGAGTTGAATAAAAGGTGATAGTCTTGAAAGTAACAAGTGTTGTTTTACAACACAGGTTACCTCTAAAACAAAAGGATCCTAGAAGCTTTATAGTTAGCATCTCTATGGGGAATGGGAAAGAAACTGTTGGTATGTGTGATTTAGGAGCAAGTATTAATTTGATGCCATACTTTGTTTACTTGAAATTAGAGCTAGGGGAACTCAAACCAAGTAAAATGGTTTTACAACTTGCGGATAGAACTCTTAGATACCCTAAGGGAATCGTAGAAGATGTTCTAGTTAAGGTAGTTGGTTTAATTGTACCCATTGATTTCATTGTCTTAGATATGGGGGAAGAAATTCCTAGAGATTCTGAACATACAATTTTGTTAGGGAGACCTTTTATGGCCACAACTAACACATTAATTGATGTTAAAAATGGGAAATTGACCATGACTGTTTTAGGTCAAACTGTATAATTTTCAATTTTTAACACTTTCCCTATTCTTACTACTGCTTTTTATGAGGACTGCTCTTTCATTGATTTTACTGATAATGTTGTTGAAGAAGTTTTCTTGTAGGAGAGTGGTGAAGACAAGTTAGAAAGGGCTCTAAATTTGGAGGAAGAAGTTGAGGGTTCAAATGAGGAGATTCAACCAAAGGGGGTTGAACTTAATGAACTTCTAAAGCACTTAAAGCATGTTTTTCTTGGGGAGAACAACTCACAACCAATGATAATTTCTACTACTCTTAGTAGTGAGAAGGAAGATAAACTAGTGAGAATGTTGAAAAAATTCAAGAGAGCTATTGGTTGGGGGTTAAGTGATATCAAGGGTATTAGTCCCTCTATGTGGATGCACAAGATAGTTTTAGAGGAAGGGGCTAAACCGGTGAGAGAGGCTCAAAGGAGGCTTAACCCTAATATGAGAGAAGTAGTGAAAAAGGAGGTTCTAAAATTGCTTGATGAAGGGGGTAATCTACCCCATTGCTAATAGTGAATGGGTTAGTCCCATACACGTCGTGCCAAAGAAAGCACGTTTAACTATAGTTCAGAATGAAAAAGGAGAGTTTGTTCCTACACGAACACAAATCGGGTGGCGAATGTGCATAGATTTTAGGAAATTAAATAATGTCACCAAGAAAGATCACTTTCCTTTACCATCTATTGATCAAATGCTTGATAGGTTATCTCGACACACTTTTTACTATTTTCTTGTTGGTCTTTCAAGTTACTACCAAGTCCCGATAGCACCGGAAGATCGACCAAAGATAACTTTTACTTGTCCCTTTGGGACATTTGCCTTTTGGAGGATGTCATTCGGACTTTGTAATGCATAGGGTACATTTCAAAGATGTATGATTTTGATTTTTTCTGATATGTTGGACAAATGCATTGAGGTATTTATAGATGACTTCTCTATTTTTGGTAATTTTTTTGATGATTATTTGTAAAAGTTCACTCTCGTGCTTGAAAGATGTATTGAATGTAATCTTACCTTGAGTTGGGAAAAGAGTCACTTTATGGTTGATCATGGGATTGTTTTAGGTCATGTTGTTTCTCACAAAGGGATTGAGGTAGACAAAGCTAAGATTGAATTAATCACGAATCTACCTCCACCCACATCTGTTAAAGGGATTAGAAGTTTTTTGGGACATGCTGGATTTTATAGGAGGTTTATAAAAGTTTTTTCAAAAATTTCACATCCTTTGTTTCATTTGCTAGGAAAAGATGTCCCATTTGTTTTTGATAACAAGTGCTTAGAAGCTTTTAAAATTTTGAAAGAAAAATTAACTTCTAATCCTATAATTATTGCCCCAAATTGGGATTTGCCATTTGAAATCATGTGTGATACATTGAATTATGCCATTAGAGTTGTTTTGGGTCAAAGAGTGAATAAATTGATGCGTGTAATTTATTATGTAAGTTTATCTTTAAATGATGCACAAGTGAATTACACAACCATTGAAAGGGAAATGTTAGTTGTGGTATTTGCACTGGACAAATTTAGATCTTACTTGATAGGTTCTAAAGTCATAGTATTTTCAGACCATATGGCCTTGAAATACCTATTGACCAAACCACAAGTTAAACCTAGGCTCATTAGGTGGGTATTGATTTTGCAAGAATTCGATGTTGAAATCAAAGATCAGAAGGGAATTGAGAATGTAGTAGCCGACCATCTTTCTAGATTGAACTCTCATGATAATGATGCAGAAATTGCTTGTGAAAATGCTTTTGAAAAATTTCCGGATGAACACTTGTTTGCTTTAATTCAAGCACCTTGGTATGTAGATATTGTTAACTACCTTTCTTGTGGTTTTGTGAGAAAGGATTTGAATTTTCAGGCAAAGAAGAGGTTTCTGCATTCATGTAAGTACTATTTTTGGGATGAGCCATATTTGTTTAGAATTTGCAGGGATGAAATCATAAGAAGATGTGTACCGGAGAAGGACAAAAACAAGTGCTACAATTTTGCCATAACATGTATTGTGGAGGACATTTTGGAGAAAAGAAGACCGCCGAGAAAGTTCTTTAAAGCAGTTTGTATAAGCCTACTCTTTTTAAGGATGCTTATAATTTTTGTATAAGATGTGATAAATACCAAAGAGTAGGGAATATTAGCAAATGGAATGAAATGCCTCTCAACATTTTTATTGTGGTTGAAATTTTTGATGTACGAGGAATAGACTTCATGGGGTCATTTCCCAAATCCTTTAGTGGGTGGAGGCTATCCCCACTAGGATTAATGATACTAATGTTTTTTTGAAATTTTTGAAGGATAATATTTTGAGCAGGTTGGAACCCCAAAGGCAATAGTGAGTGATGGAGGAAGCCACTTTTGTAATAAATGGTTTGATAACTTGATGTCCAAGATGGGTATTCGACACAAAGTGGCAACTCCATACCATCCTCAAACATCCGGACAAGCCAAGATCTCCAACAAGTAAATTAAGGGGATCTTGGAAAAGACGATGAGTACAACGAGAAAGGATTGGCCAATCTGACTCCTACAAGCATTATGGGCTTATAGGACTACTTTTAAAACACCATTGGGAATGAGTCCATATAGGTTTGTCTTTGGCAAGGCTTGCCACCAATCGGTAGAATTGGAGCATAAGGCTTATTGGGCAATAAAAACAACAAATATGGACTTAGAAGGAGCAAGGGAACAAAGAATGTTACAAATTTCTAAGATTGATGAGCTTAGGAATGAAGCATATGAGAGTTCAAGAATCTATAAGTAAAGGACAAAAGTTATGCATGAAAAGATGATCCTTCAAAGGACTTTCGAATTGGGAATGAAAGTCCTCCTATTCAATTTCAGAATGCGATTGTTTCTAGGAAATTGATGTCCCGTTGGAGCGGACCATTTCAAGTAATTCAAACATTCCCATATGGGGTTGTTGAGTTAATCAATTTGAAAACCAATAAGACATTTAAGGTAAATGGACAAAGGGTAAAGCCCTACTTTAAAGAAATCGATGTTGTAAAAACTGTTGAAAGTTTGGTGTTTATCGACAAATGATGCAACAATGTCCAGCTATACGACATTGACGAAGTGCTCAATAGGAGGTAACCCATCGGTTTGTATTTCTTTTCATAGTTAAATTTTCATGTTTTGCAATTTAAATTTCATTTTTTGTTTTAAGAGAATAGAATGGGTGCTTTGATCATTTTTTTTATTTTTGATGAAGTTTCAGGGTGAAGCCAGAAAGAAAAGTTGCATGTATTAGACTTGGGTGACACACTTACCACCAAAAGAAGGGGAAAAATGGTAGTGAAGGACACTACCACTTGACATGGCTAAGCTACTGGCCGTGTCAAGCGAGCCCAGAAAATTTGGGCATGGACACGGCCATGTCACCTAGCCCATGCCCTCATTTCTTTCCTCTGCCGACAAAATCGAGTGGTGGACACACCTATGGAACATGGCCAATCTACTGGCCGTCTCCCTCCTAAAGACTCAAACATGGCTAAGCAATTCCCAGCTTTGCCGTGTCACCCCTTTTTAAAACCCAATTTTACCCGATCTCGTACATTTTCAAAACCCTCACTTTAGTTTTCCTTTCTTCTTTCTCTCGTCTCTCTCTCTAAAACCTTCATTCCCATCCCTAAAAATCTCAAAATTTCACCAAATCTTCCATTATTTTTAACTAAAACTCAATTAAACCCATTAAATTATCCTAGTTTCCATTGAGGATAATGTCAATCTTAAAGTGTGGGGTGCTAAGTTCTTTTTCATAAATGCAAGCTTTTTTTTTCGTAATTAAGTTGTTGTTTTTAAGTCTTTGTTTTAGCCATTTTTGTTAAATGATTTGCCTTACTTTACATATTGTTTTGAAATATATTTTTTAAGTTCAATTGTTATAAGTTTCTTAGTAAATGACCTTTTAATTTTTAAAGCATGAATTGGAAAATTGGATAAAATTGGTGCTTATTATTGATTTGGTGGATATTCCTTGTATTGTCTTTTTTTAAACTTATGAGAAATTGAGCCTATTAATTTCTTAGCCAACTTAATATTATTTTTTGTATGTGAGCATCTTTGATTGATGAATTGCTAGAACTTTCTTTGACATGCATTTTGAGACTACTTAAAAATTTCAATTAGACATCAATATGATTAAGGCAATTGGGTGAACCCATTTTAGCTTAAAAGGATCAACCTTATATTCAAGCTTAGTTAGCCAATTTTGAGCCTATTTCGTTTCTCCTTTTCTTTCTTTTTCACAACACTACTAACTTTGAACCATGCTATTTTGTCTCTTAGCC
Source organism: Garcia nutans (assembly GCA_947685225.1). NCBI lineage: Eukaryota > Viridiplantae > Streptophyta > Magnoliopsida > Malpighiales > Euphorbiaceae > Garcia > Garcia nutans. Next base: position 2,424,337 of record CANTUV010000003.1, on the reverse strand, counting down.
TTTCTTCAAGTCAAGAACATTTGAAGAGCATTAATTATTGAGTGTTATGTTAAATAAGTGTGGGGGTTAAATGTAGTGGGTTTAAGATTGCAAACCATTATGTTCTTTAGTTGAAAACCATAATTTATAAAATAATAATAATAATAAAGTAAAAAATTAAAAAAAATGGTAAAAAAAAATTTTGTTCTTGTTGGAAGGGTTGAAATGAGTTTAGGAATGATCTTTGCAAATTTAATAAGTGAAATTCCTAAAAATTTCTTTAATGTCTAGTGCTAAGTGATTGGGAGGTACGTTGGGATTGCTGGTCCTACTAAATTGCTTACTTCACTCTTGAAGTGCTCTTGAACTTAGTGAATAAGCTCACATTTCCCAAATGTCATGCCATTACCTTAGCCCCATTACAACCAAATGAAATATCTTATGATTGATGATTGATTGGAATTTAGTGGTGGAAGTTTGATTGATAAGCAATCTAATGGTGATAATCTTTCATTAAATGTTATGAGTGTAAACACTACCTTTTTAAACACTCCAAAGAGTTGGTAAGGAAGTGACAACATTGGTTATGCATGGAGAACCACTAAATTACATGAGTATTGGTTTTGCTTAGTTTGATATTGATTGCGGATTTAAGAAATTGGAAGTCTTGATACATTCTTATAACTCTTGAAATTGACTAAATTTTCTTATTTAGTTTGTTTTAATTTTAATTTTGCTTGGGGACAAGCAAAGAATTAAGTGTGGGGTATTTATTTCAATCATTTATGTTTATATTTTTAGGGTAATCTTATTGGTTTTTAGTTACTTTCTCTTTTAATTTGTGTTTAAAGATTGTTTGAAGTATTTGATTTAGGTTGAAGTGCAAAACAATGGAGTGATGGATCAAAGTTCATAGAAAATCAAGAGACACGACCAAGACACCATTTAGCTTGGTCGTGTCACTCATCAAAAGCAAAGAAGAAGTAGGACACAAGTTGAGGCAACTTGGCTTGGTCGTGTCCTTTAGGAAAATTGGGCAGAGGCAGACAATAGGAAGAGACACGACCAAACCATTGGTAGTGTCCCACTTGATGAAACCAAAGAATAAAGTAAGCATAGCAAATCGCAGAGGTGAACACAAATAAAAGACACTGCCAATGACTTGGCCGTGTCACACCTGGGAAAGAAGAAGAAATATGGGTAGCTATGGACATGGCCTCAAGGCTTGGCCGTGTCCCAAGAAGAATTAGTGACACGGCCAAGTCACTCAAGGCTTGGCCGTGTCTCATTTGGTCCCTTTGAATTATTTTGCACGAAGTGAGGGACAAATGGTGGATAAAAGACTCTTTCTTTCTAAAAAAATATTAAAAATGAGTAAAAGGTGGATGGATTTATGGAAAGAAATATTAAATAAAGAAAAAGAGGGAGAAAAAGAGTGGTGTGTGAGTTGGCAAGACATGTTTGGTGTCTTAAAAAAATTGAAAGGAATTGGAAGTGGAGGGATATGGAAATATAGATACACGTTTAGCTAGAGAAGGGCTATCTAGTTCTTAGTTTTTGGTCCTTTTTTTGGAGAGGGAGACACCATTCTCTCTTTATTTTCATTTCCATTCATCTTTCATTTCTTCCATAGACAAAGACTTAATCAAGTTTGGGGATTAAATTGAGTGAGCAAGCTGCTTAGAAGATTAGGGTTTAAAGAAATCTTGATTGGAGTTGTAAGCTTGAGAGAGTTACCATTCCACCATTCAAGAAGAGAGCCATTGATTGAAGAGGGCTTGGAAGTTGTTCATCATACATCAAGGTGGAAGCTAAGAGGAAGACAAGTAGTTCAACTCTTAACGTCTACAAGGGGTTTTTCATATTATCTCTTTTAATTCATTTCTAGATTGTTGTTGTTTTATTATGAACATTAATATTACAATGTATAATTTTGATTTGATGAATATTGAGATGGATATTTATTTTGAATTGATGATGAGCTAATTTACTCATGACTTGGGTTGTAGTAGATTTGATTAAATTACTTGATTTGATAACTCCATTAGTATACCTTGTTATTGGTTGATTGCATTGGACTTAAAGTTAGTTTTATAGATTGGCAACCTATTAATTACTTAATATTGAACGATGGACTGAGAGGTGAAATTTGATATCGGAACTATGTATTCAACCACCCTAAGAATGAATTAGAAATATAAGTTCTAGGCTTTATTTAATTTGTAATTTCAAAACAATTGGTTGTTGATAATTCATGAATGTGAAAACCAATGAATTGGTAATTACTAATTGGACTCAAGGGACAAATTAAAATACAAGGTTATATTAATGGATATTTTGGGAATCAAGATTTAATTAAATTGATCTAGAACCCTAGGCACCATTCCTAGAATTGAATTAATCTTACACAACTACTGCTCATTTTTACTTTCAAATTTTAATTACAATTCACCAATTCAACAACACACACTCAATTTTATTTATTTTGTTTAAATTAAACTATTGCAAAATAATTCCTTCCTTATGAGACAACCTTGGGGCGATCACAATTGCTACAATTACCTTGTATACTTGCAAGTGTCGCTTTGTAGTAGTAATTAATCAAGCGCAACATTTTCCAACTTTTTGAACCCAATAGGGGATTGGGGATTCCTTAGGATTTGAGTCATCCACCCCTTTCTATCTTATCATCCTATCTAGGTGGTGACTTTATTTTTCTTCGGATTTAGGCCTGTATTCTCTAAGGCCCTTAGCCTAACAGCGCCAAAGTCGCAATAACCATTTCACTGGGAGTGGGGGCGAAAATCCCTGCTCACAATGCCCTAAAATCCTTTTTCAATCTTTAGGTTTAGAAGGTTAAACTTAAATTAAACTTTAGGTTTAGGAGGTTAAACCTAAAATCAAAATCTTTTACAAGACTTAGGTTTTATTGAGTTAAAACCTAAAACATCAACTTAGACATAGGTTTATCAAGTTGAAACTAAAATCAACTTAGACCTAGAGTCAACTTAAACATAGGTTTATCAAGTTGAACCTAAATCAACTTAAATCTAGAGTTAACTTAGACATAGGTTTATCAAGTTGAACCTAAAGTCAACTTAAACCAGAGTTAACTCAGACATAGGTTTATCGAGTTGAACCTAAAATCAACTTAGACCTATTTTAAACTTAGATTTAGGTTTTATTGAGTTAAAACCTAAAAATCATCTCGAACATAGGTTTATTAAGTTTAACTAATCAAATTAGACCCAAGCTTATCAACTTAGGTTAAAACTAAATCTTCTTTAACAACTTACAACATCATGGTTTCTTTTCAAGCAAAGTAATCATGATGGGGGATAGTTATGAACCTCTAATTTTGCACCTAAGGGAAACCCTCAATCGTTGATTCTAAATGAAAGCCCATATAACCATGAACCAATGCAATTGAAATCATGCGAATCGAATATCGAATGGCCTAGAAAGAGCCATTTGAAGTTTTCCACACAAATTGGGCCCTTTGCTTCCCTAAATCTTTAAAATTTTCATAGTAATATTAAATTCAGTCTGTTACGGCTATAACACATCAAAAATAACTCAAAACTAACATCAAAGGGCCTAAACAGGCCTCTAAAAGTTTTCTGAGTGAAATTAGGCATGTCGCAATAAGCTACCTTGATGGGGTCTGTGGCAGCAGAACTAGTCTATTTTGCTACCACAACAGGCCAATTTTCTATCACAGTGCCCAAAAATTGATTTTTTTTTTAACCCTCAAAAACTTCCCTAACCATCACTTTTCACACAACACTCAACTAAGCAAACTTAATTGCTAGTTGTTTCATCTCTTCTCCCTCTTTTCTTCTTAAAAGCAAAAGGTTCAATCTTCTTTAGTTTAAACTGCCCAAATATTGCTTCTTTAGCAAATTTAGGTACTTAGCCCAAACTTGGGGAATGTTTTCCTTAAACATCCTCAAGTCAGTTGCTTCCTTAGCAACCAAAAGCTAACAATTGTGGAGTAATGGTCCAACCACACGCTCAAGCCACCACTATAAACTTTGATCCTTTGATCTCTAAACTATTTGGATGGAATAAATGTACTATTTAAACTTCAAAGACAATCATTTGGGCTTTTGAATTGAACCTAAATAATTGGACTTAATTAGTTGAACCCAAAACTTTAAAGGACCAAATTGGACCTAAAAGGCATTCAAAGATAATTTTTAAATTAGGTTTCATTGACCTAAAATAAAAATCATTTCTGAAATCAAGTTCACTCCAAAATCATCTTTGAACCCTAAGTTCACTTAAAAACCATTTTTGAACCCACAGTTCACCTAATAAAAATCATTTATCAAATCCAGACTTCACCCTAAAATCATTTTTGAACCCTGTGTTTACCCAAAAATCATCTTTGAAACTTGAGTTCATCCAAAAATGATCTTTGAATCCTGAGTTCACCTAAAAATCATTTTTTGAGCCTTGAGTTCACCCAAAAATCATTTTTTTGAACACCAAGTTCACCAAAATATCATTTTTAAAACCTAAGTTCACCTTAAGATCATTTTTGAAACTTGAGTTAGCGTTAAAATCATTTTTGAACCTCAAATCACCTAAAATTATTTTGAACTTTAAGGTCACCTTAAAAATAATTTTTTGAATCCTTAGTGCACCTTAAAATCCTTTTTCTAACCTGAGTCCCGCTAAAATCAATCCTTTTCAAAATTGAACCCTAAGTTTAACCTATACAAAATTTAGCTTAGACTTAAAAATACCTAGTTTAGGCTAAAGTATAAAAAAATTAGACATTAGACTTAGGTTTTAAAGAGCCAAAACCTAAAATTGGACTTAGGATAGCCTAGCAAAACCACAATTTGGATTCAAATCTAACCATTCAAAAATGGTTAGAAATGTATAGGCTTTGATTCTCATTCAAACAAGATATGCAGATATACTTCGAATTTAAATCTAAGTACCAAGTTCACTTTATAAATTTATTCTGAACTTTTAACTTTCTTCTTTAGTGTAAACTTTTTATTTTACTTACTTTCTTTTGGGGAATGTATGCTCAATCTAGAATTCGTAATGCTAGAGTTAGGATTCCCTATTTTGGGATTTTGAATTGTAATTTAATATTGTACTTTATTGTTTGCTTTTTTAATTTACTTTTTTTGATGAATTTTTTAATATAATTTCCACAATCATATTATAAATTTCCATTCCTTCATGAAATAAATTTTTTTATGAAGTTTTTATTTAATTTAATGACAAACTTCCTTTATTTAAAACAAGCATAAACCTAGCCCCTAAATCCATTCTTTGGTTTGTGGCTAGTGATATTAATCCATGGGATAGTATTGGAGTCAACTTTGGGTTTTTTAAAGTTTTTCCATTTTTCTTAAAATAAATTTAAGTGGTGACTCTTTCAAAAACTATTTCCCCTTGAACCATGTATAACCTATCATGGCAGAGTGACCTCGACACTTTATAAGAGAGTTAACCTAATTTTAGCATTTCGGCTCCCATCCTTTTATCGGCCGATCTCCGTGCTCAAGTGGGGCCTTATAGAGGGATGACTATAATTACTTATGAAAATGAATTAATTCCCTTTAAAATAGTCACTGGTTAGAGAGTGTGCATAGACTATTAGAAACTAAATAATGTCACCTTTAAAGATCACTTTCCTTTACCATTTATTGGTCAAATGCTTGAAAGACTTGCTGGTAATGCTTACTTTGTTTATTAGATGGTTATTCAAGTTATTTTTAGATTCTTATCACTCCTAAACATTAAGAGAAGACCACTTTTACATGTCCTTATAGAACCTTTGCATATAGAAGAATGCCTTTTGGGCTTTGTAATACGTTGACTACTTTTCAAAGAGGCATGATGGCCATCTTTTTTGACATTGTAGAACTAATTTTTGAAATTTTTATGATGATTTTTGTGTATATATTTTTACTTTAGATGACCATCTATAGGATTTAGAGCATATTTTAAAAGGATGTGAAGAAACAAACCTAGTGCTCAATTAGGAAAAGTGCCACTTTATGGTACAAGAAGGCCTCATTTTAAGATGTAAGGTCTGTCAAGCCAAGATTGAAGTGGATATAGCTAAAGAGGTGATAAATGAAAAGTTTCCACTACCTAGAAATGCGAAAGGGATTCAAAAGTTTTTAGGACATGCAAGGTTTTATAAATGATGTATCAAGGATTTTTCTAAAATTGCTAAACCCTTGTGTGAACTTTTAAATAATGATGTTTTTAATTTTACTAATGAGTGTTTAATTACTTTTAATACATTAAAAATAGCCTCTTCTCTGCTTCAATAATTTATCTACCAGATTGGTCTCTTCCCTTTGAGCTCATGTGTGATGCCAGTGATTAGGCCATATAAGTTATGCTGTGTCAAATGAAAGACAATAAAAGCCATGCAATTTACTATACAAGCCAAACTTTTGATGAAACTCAAATCAATTATGTCACAACTGAAAAAGTAGATTCTTCCTATAGTGTTTGCTCTTGATAAGTTTAGATCTTACCTAATTGGCTACAAAGTTATTGTCTTCATTAATCATGTAGCTATAAGATATCTCATGAGTAAGAAGGATGCAAAGTAAAGATTAATTTGTTGGATTTTACTATTCTAAGAATTTGATTTAGAGATTAAAAAAAGGAATCGAGAATGTAGTAGCCAACCACTCATCAAGATTAGAGAAAAATCAAGATGTCGAAAAAAAGCTACTAATCAATGAATGTTTCCCGATGAGAATTTTTTCTCTCTCAAATGTACCTTGGTATGTGGATTTTGTTAATTATTTAATTAGTGGTATTCTTCCATCGAACCTTTCTTTCAATCCAAGGAATAAATTTCTTTTAGGTGCTAAGTATTATATTTTGGAGGATCCGCTACTCTTTAAACATTATGGGGATGGAATGATTTGGTGATGTCTATCAACAGAAGAATTCATGGACATCCTGGAATTTTGTCGTTCTAAAAAATGTAGAGGTTATGCTAGCATTTCAAAGACAGTTGCCAAATTTGGCAATTAGGATTTTTCTAGCTACCATGTATAAGGGTGCGAGAATTTTCACGCAGATATATGATCGTTGCCAAAGAATGAGAAATATTCAAGAAAGCAAGGCATGCCTTTAAATTCTATACTTGAAATTGAGATTTTTGATATTTGGGGGATTGATTTCATAGGCCCTTTTCCTTCTTCCTTCAACAATCAACATATCTTGGTGCCAGTCGATTATGTTTCAAAGTGGGTAGAGGTCGTAGCAAGTCCAACAAATTATTTAAGAATAGTGACAAAGTTCATTAAGAAAAATATCATCTCAAGGCTTGGAGTTCCTCGAGCCATAATTAGTGATCGAGGTACTCATCTTGGCAATAAAAATTTTGAAACCCTTCTCAAAATGTTTGGAATAAACCACAAGGTGGCCAAACCTTATCACCCTTAAACTAGTGGTCAATTTGAAATTTCACATCCAGAGCTTAAATGGATTTTAGAAAAGACTTTTAGCACTTTAAGAAATGATTGGTCACTAAAACTTGATGATGCATGCTGGGCTTATAGAACAGCTTTAAAGACTCTCATTGGCATGTCATCTTATAACCTAGTCTTTGGAAAAAGCATGCCATTTGCCAATTAAGCTAGAACATAAGGCATATTAGGCTATCAAGCACTTGAACATGGATTTAAGTATTGCTGGTCAAAAGTGCCTTCTACAGTTGAGTGAGTTACAAGAATTCAGAATGCAAGAACACACTAATGTATGAAATGATAAGTACATCCAACCTCATCAATTCCACTAAAGATAGTAAGTTTTACTTTATAATTCAAGGTTAAAACTCTTTCCAAAAAAGCTTAAGTCTCGTTGGTTGGGCCTATTCAAGGTTATAAAGCTTTTATCCATATGGAGTAGTTAAGATATAAAAAAAATGCAATGGAAATCTTTAAAGTCAATGGACAACATCTAAAGCCTTATTATGTTGGTGATCCGATAGGAAAAAGGAGTTTTTACTCCTTCAAAGCTTAGCCACTTCAACAATCAAGTTAAAGACTTTAAAATTAGCACTCATTTGAGGCAACCCAACATATTTTTATTTTAAATTCTATTTTATTTTTCTTTTATGTTGTTTTGTTTTTATTTTTATCTTTATTTTGGATTGAAATTGATATTTTCTTGTAGAATTAAGGATGTATGGACTTGAAAAGAAAAAAAATTATTATTTTAAGGAAGAGGCATAAGGTTTTTGAAGTCCACCCCATGGGAATTCAGCCCCATACCTATGGAGATCAACTAGCAACTGGAATTACATCTTAGTTCAAAGATGGAGGGAGGCAAAAATAATTTAAAGCAAACACCCATAGGATTTCAAACCCACAACTGTGGAGATCAATTTCTTTATGGATAACATGGGGCTTAAGGATTAAAATGTGGCAGAACAAAAATCAAGAACACAATCATAGGATTTCAAACCCATGACCTTAGAGTCCAAAACCAATATATGACTGAGCAAAGTCAATAAGGTAAACAAAACACATGCTAGTAGCCTTCATCCCCACACCAGTGGGAATTAAATCTTATATAAATTGCCTATTTTCTCTCTCCCCTCACTTTCTCAAAAACCCTAGCCATCTGAATCACTATCCCATGCCCATTCTCTGAAATTTCCCCTAAAACTCCATTTTCTTTCAAATCCTTCCATTTTAGTGCCCAAATCAATTTTTGAAAATGAAAAAAATAAAAACATGGGCTTGCAAGCTTAGAATTACATGTGTTGGCTCCTCATCAAGACAATCGTATTCTTCTCCATCATCAACCGAGTCACCATTAGCACAAAGAATACATGGGTCATCACCATCACCTTCTCCTCCTAATTCTTATCTTACAATTCAATTTAAAAGTGAGGAGTAAAGAAAAAGTTATAATAGTTTAGCCTAACACCAAATTAATCCATCTAGATTTATTGATGATGATGTGATAGAAAAATTAGGATGGAATGATGAATTGATGCAATTGTTTTCTAATTTTGAGTGGTTCATGTTTGCAACTATACATTTTAGTACCATTTAGATTCACACACCTTGATAAAAATTGTAGCCATAATGAAAAAATTGATTTTAGACTGGCTATCACCAATTATCATTGAGATATTGCTAAGTTTGGTGATGCCATAGGTTTATTTGGGTTGCAAGGAACATATGGTAAAGCCCGTGGATATATAGAATAGGAAACTTGGGAGATATTAGTAGGAACTAGAAATTTTGATAGTAAAATCTTAAAAACTTCTAAATTCACTAATCTTTTCTTTAGATATATACATATTGTGCTTACTAATACTATTTTTGGTAGAGGAGATAGTCAACGAGCAGTTAATTCCAATGAGCTACAATTTTTATTTTGTGCTTTGGAAAAGAAATTGTTTAATTTAGGTTTTTGGTTTACTAAGAAAATCCAAGGGTTAGTAAATCAATCAAAAGGAAAAATTGTTATTAGAGGCATGGTAACCAAAATAGCCAATTATTTGGGAATAGATTATAGCACTCTTGTTCTAGTGAAGGGAAAGACCACTATTAATTTAGGCACAATATTATATATGGGATTAACTGAAAAGAGAGGGAGATGATAAATTGTTAAGGGACCTGATGCTAATTTAGGAGTTGATGAAGATGATTTTTTTAGAGATATGGATGATGACTTTGAAGAATCAGAACAACATGCATCACTATAAAACAAATATGAAGCTAGCCCATCTATTCCATTATACTCTCTTGAGTCTTTAACTAATAGATTTGTTATTTTTGAGCAAAATATGAATCTTAGTTTTCAAGGCATGGAGCAAAGGTTTGATGGAGTTGAGAAAGAAGTCCATACTATTTCTTCCCATATGATGAGTTTTAGTGATAAGTTTGCTTCCTTCTATGTTCAATTTAGCTTGCATTAGCCTTTGCAGCGGCCTCCATCACTACCACCAAATGATGATGACCTCTAAGGACATTAATGGTTTAAGTTTTGGACTGTTATCCCTAAATTTCCAATTATCTTTAAAACTTATTCTTTTAGTTTTGTTTTTATTTGGATATTTTTAATGTTTTAATATTTAGGATGTTCTTAAATTTTAAGTTGGTATATTTTTACCCACTTGAAATATTTAGTTTTTATGGATGGTTAAATGCTTAATTATTATTTTTATGTTGCTTTAATTAAGTACTTGAAATTATATTCAAAATAGGATAATGATTAATTATAATACAATGATGTAAACTATATTGATAAACTTGAATTTATCTTTTCAAATCTTAAAATTTGAGTTAAAGATTTTATGAAGTACTATGCTTTATGGAATTCAAATTGAATAAGTTTTTTATTTTATTTTTCCTAAGCCTACAACATGTTTATAAGAACTTTTGAGGCAAAATTGAACCTTGCTACATAGGAGGAAAGATGATTTAGGCATTGCTTGTTAAGCCAATTTCTTATATTTACTAAATTCAAACATTGCCTCTATTCATCTCCTTTGAGCCAAATTGAATATTTTTAGTTCTTTAATTAAAATAACCCTAATTACTACCTTTTGAGGTTGATTATCTTTTTAAATATTTTCTTACTATATATATATATATATTTAAAACTCAATTAAAGATAGGGAGTGAATTAAAGATATTATAGCTCCTGTAAATAAACTTCCTAAATAAAATTTACGTCTGGGGGAAATATATATATATATAAAAGAAATAAAAAAAGAATGTATAAATATACCCCCACAAATAAAATATATCAAAGCAGAAGAGGACAAACCAAATCTAGGTGCTAAGCAAGGATCTCTCAAACAATATAAAGAAAGAGTTGCAGTCAAAGAAACTTACAGTTGGAAGATAAAAGGCCTGGATATTAAGTGTCATTTTAGCCTTAACCCTTTTAGACTATATTACACACTTTAAAAAGAGCTTTTGATTTTTCTTGAGTTAGTAAGGTCTATAGCAGAGAAAGTTTGATTAAACATGCATATAAGATAGGCAAGTTCTTTTGAACTTTACTAAAATCTTTTATGAATACAAAAGGGTATGTGTCTATCAAAAGTGCAACAATTGGTTGCGATTGGCTAAACCACTTGAATAAATGAGGGGAGAATGAAGTAAGTATAGTTATAGAATTTAATTTAGAATTGAATTTTGAGTTTTAAACTGTGTAAGTTTTTGTGTATCAAAATCCTGAGAATTGATGAGTCCTCTTGTGAAGAATGTTATTCTTGATGCATAAGGACAAGCAACAAACTAATTTTGAAGGAGTTAATAAAACCATATTTTGCCTTAAATTTTATGGTTTTTCTAACTTTACTTTTAGTTATTATCAATTGAATTTGATAAATTTTCTTTAATAAGTTAGAATAAATCGCAAGGTGAAGTGTATGTTACAAAATAAGTGTTTATATTGCAATTTGGATTAAATTTGGAATTTAAAGAAGCAAGAGACTAGGATGCAAGCAAAAAGGTGGAAATTTAGGCCAAAACAGAAGCAAATTCAAGTCCACATGCATGTGAATAAAATGTCACAACCTTGGACTTCATCTCAGATTTGTATGAAAAAAGAAGAAGATGAAGCAAATAGTCCAGAGGAAAATTCAACTCCACAGTCATGAAGGCCCAATGCCACGCCCGTGGAGTCTATTCACCTTCTACCTCAAGAAGAGATTTTTGAGATCAATTGAAGTGCAATTAAGAATGATCATAGGAATTAATAACCGTAGAAGAGTTAGAGCGACTGTGGCTTTTATTTTTAAACAAATTCTAATACAATTTGGATTTATATTCAAGCAAAAAGTCCCTAGATTTGCCTTAGATCATTTCCTAATCAAAATAGAAGTCCCCAAGTCTCTCTACAAGCATATCTCATTCCATGTTTTTTATTATCAATTTTTGAGTAATGTTTTTTGTCTTTCATGTTTCAAGTTTTTCTTTGGAAGAATAAGGAGGCTTAGTCTAATGAAGAAATTCAAGATTCAAGAGTTCTATTCAGTCCAAAGGAGTTCTCAAGTTTGATTTGTCCTATTTCTTTAGTTTAAATGTCTTCTACTACTTTCTTTAATTCTTTTACGCTTGTTCTTTCAACTAAACCCTTAATTAGTATCAGACTATTCTTTGATTTATCTATGGATTACTTAATATTTATTTAATTCAATATTATTTCTCTTTTGATTATTTTGCTATATTTGTGCTTAACACTAATATTTATCTAGCCAATAATTATTTGATTTGAGATATTGCATGATGGAACAAGAGTAGAAACATGATATTAATCCAAGGAGATAACAATCTTAAGTAGTTTTTGCTTAGAGATAAGAAGAATATTAAGAAAGTTGTTTAAAAGATTTTTATAAATCTTAATGAATTGAATTAGTTTTTGAGATCACGAGAGCATACGTAAATCTCAATATTAGTTTTAGAATTTGAGAGAGACTAAAACATAAATTAGAAGAATTCAACCAAAGAAAGAATAAAATTGGATTAAAACACTAAAAATTTCATAGATAATCAAATTGAAATAGTCTAGCCCTAAATCTCAAAATATAAGAGTTAAATTTGAAATAGACTTAGTTTTAATTTAAATTCACTTAAGTTTCAATTTTAAAAAAACTTAATTTTCAAAATTATAAATAATTTAGTTGTTTGGTACTTAGAATTCATCTTCCTCAGAAACGATACTCACTGATCACTTCACTACTTATTTGCAATATTGTGCATTTACAGTTAGGCTAAATCTAGCCAACAGTAAACTTACATTTAGTTAGCATTAACCATAACAAAGATAAGCAACCAGCAAATAGTATGGCAGAAGTAGGAATGCAAAAGTATACCAGTAGTAGCAGAGAAGCAAAAAATAATAATAATAACATTTTGTACAAATTTCTTTTTGCTACAAAGTCTATATACTTGCTTCCTTCTTGGATTCACCATTGACAATGACTTCTCTAAGATAAGTCTTGTATTTTTCCTACATACATGAGCTTCTTTAGTACAAAAGAATGTAGGCTTTCTCCATATTTTCCTTAGAACTTGATGCAAATCCTTTCTTATTACCTCAAAACCTTATGACTCAATTTAGACTAGAGCTCAATATGAGACCAACAAACTGATAAGAGGTTGATATGAAGAAGCAAATGAAAGGAACATTGAACAAAGCAAAAAGATACATCAAATAAATAAAGGTTATAGCATTTCTCTGGTTGAAATGATTAGCAGAAATGGAGGCTACAATAGAAAACATAAGTGCATATTCAAGGGCAGGGAAAATGTTCATCATCCAAGAGCAGTAGAGGTAGTAATCATTAATCCAAAAAAAAGTGACCAGCAGCCAGCAAATATCAACAACCAGTATATCTCCAAGCACAAAAATCCAAAGAGTGCAGCCAGAAACTTTTATAATTTATGGAATTAATTTCCTAATTTAAATAATTATGGAACATGAATTGCTCATCTAGGAAAAATTTAGATAGTATGGTTGTATCATGAAAATCAAATTAATTAAAATAGTAAACGAGTTTAAATGGATATGAAAATTATTCATGTTTATGTTAACGAGGTTCTTGCAAGAGTTTATGATTTATGGGATTAATTTAATTAATCAAATAATTTAAGGAACCTGAATTGTTAATTAAAAAGTAATTTAGATAGAATTGTTGAACTATGGAAAAGGGTTGGTAAAATGGATGAGGAAAGGAATGAGAAAAGAAGAATAAGAAAAAAGAACAATATATATCAAATATATACTCAACATATATCAAATTTTTACTTTGGGATTGTACTTCTATTGTAACATCCGTGAATTTTCAAAGAATTAAATTAAATAAATTAAATAAATAATTTAAATGAAAATTTGAAAGATTAGAAGTGAAAAGGTAAAGTGTATATGTGATATATATATATATATATTGCTGGTATCAGAGCCATCTTATTTTGGGGGTGGTAGTAGATAGGTATAGAACTGTTTACATAGTTAAATTTTTTACTTATAGATCTAGAAGTGGACTTAGTGTTGTCTAGGTATTGGATATGCTGTAAGACCCGTGTTAGCGATTAGGGTAACACAATCACTCCAAAATCCATACTACAACACCCTTAATCAACATCTTGGTTTATATACACATAAATCACCTATTAATTTAACACTTATATAACTTCAACATATCATAATAATAATCATTATATACATCATCCATATATCAATTATTTAATTCCCCAACTCATTTATATTAAACCCTTACTAAACAATTTCAACAATCCATCATCATCCTCACAAATAACCATATTATCATCATCTAAATACCAATTCAACATATATATATACTTCAATCTTTCATTATCATGATCTTCACACACTAACCATATCAAATATAAACTCAATCAATAGGAATCAATACAAAGAAATGAACACTTACTTGAATTCTTTACCAAATCTTCAATATCCACCTTCAATTCTCTTAAAGCCCTTAAGAATTTGATGTGTATGCCAACAAAATCACATCTCTCTCTCTCTCTCTCTCTCTCTCTCTCTCTCTCTCTCTCTCTCTCTCTCTCTCTCTCTCGTTCAAGAAGAAGAAGAAGAAGAAAGAAAGAAAGAAAGAAAGATCTTTTCTTCCTTTTTCACTCTTATCTTATATATATATATATATTAATATAATTAAATCCCTTAAAAATTCTCCACCACACACTTGTCATTCCCTTTGACTTCCTTTTCTTCTTTTTCTCTTGTAATTATTATTATTATTATTATTATTATTATTATTATTACAAATTACTTTTCTTACACCAATATATACATCATGTATATGTGATGTATATCTCTTATATATTGTATTTATATTTCCCATATTTTTCAAATACCATATATACATATCATCCTTCATATACATCTATCTCTTATAATATTTTTTTACATATTTTACCAACATATCTTCTCACAACTACTATTCCAATGTACACCAAAATCGGGGCATTACACAGGAGCTGATTTAAACTGCATTAAACTTAGTCTAGTACTAAAAAGATTTTGGCAAGAAACTAAGGAAAGTTTATCTGATGCAAATAAATCTAAATTAAATATACTTGGTAAAGCAGAAGCTTCAATAATAGATAAAAATTTAGAAATAAAAAATATATTTATTTTAACCAACATTCATCATATGGTAATCTTAGGAACACCAATTATGAATTTGATAACACCTTATTCAGTAAATGATGATTGTATAAGTTTTAAAATTAGAAATCAAAAGATAATTTTTCCATCTTTGGAAAAACCAAAAAAGAGAAATTTAAATCTTTTAAAGGCACGTTCAATAAATGAATTACAAATAAATGCTCTTATAAAGGCAAAGTTTGAACAACTTTGTAATTTAAAAAATAATTATCATTTACAAAAAATAAATGAACAATTAAAGGATAATTTTATGCAAGATAAAATTAGTAAATTAAAACTACAAATAGAAAAAGATTTATGTGCTGATATTCCAAATGCATTTTGGAATAGAAAGCAACATATGGTTGATTTACCATATGAAATAGGCTTTGATGAAAAGTCTATTACAACTAAAGCTAGGCCCATTCAGATGGCACCTGATCTAATTCAATTTTGTAAGAAAGAAATAAAAGATTTATAAAATAAAGGATTAATCACTAAATCTAGAAGCCCTTAGTCTTGTGTAGCATTCTATGTAAACAAGGCCTCTGAAATAGAAAGAGGAGCACCTAGATTAGTAAAAAATTATAAACCTTTAAATAAAGCTTTAAAATGGATTAGGTACCCTATTCCAAATAAAAAAGATTTATTAGGAAGATTATATAAAGCTAAAATATTTAGTAAATTTGATAGGTATAAGACTGCATTCACTGTTCCATTTGGACAGTATGAATGGAATGTTATTCCTTTTGGTTTAAAAAATGCACCCTCTGAGTTTCAGAGAGTGATGAATGATATATTTAATCCATATACTAAATTTTATATTGTATATATTGATGATGTATTAATATACTCTACAACTATAGATGAACATTTTAAACACTTAAAAACATTTTTTATGGTAATTAAACACAGTGGTTTATTATTGAGTAAAACTAAGATGTCTCTATTTCAGACTAAGATTAGGTTCTTAGGATATTATATAGAATAGGAAATTTTAGAACCTATAGAAAGAAACTTAGCCTTTGGGAATAAGTTTCCTGACCAGATAATAAATAAAGCCCAACTTCAAAGGTTTTAAGGTTGTCTGAATTATGTTATAGAATTCTTTCCCAACCTAAATAGAACTATTAAACCTCTGTATGACAGATTAAAGAAAAACCCAGGCCCATGGACTGAGGTCCATTCTGGTATAGTTAGACAAGTTAAAGACTTAGTCAAAACCATTCCTTGCCTACATATAGTTGATCCATTAGTTTCTAAGATAGTAGAAACTGATGCATCAGATAAATGTTTTGGTGGGATTTTAAAACAAGTTAAAGAAGGCAGAGAAGCCATAGTCCAATTTTATACAGGACATTGGAGTCCAACCCAATTAAATTATTCTACTATAAAAAAGGAAATTTTGAGTATTGTTTTATGCATTTCAAATTTTCAATCTGATTTATTAAATCAAAAATTTCTACTAAGAATTGATTGTAAAAGTGCAAAAGATGTTTTGCAAAATGATGTTAAAAATCTTGGCTCAAAACAAATTTTTGCTAGATGGCAAGCTATTTTAAGTATTTTTGATTTTGATATTGAGTTTATTAAAGGAGAAAATAATAGTTTACCTAATTTTCTTACTCGAGTATTCCTTCTGAAGAATCATGAGGAGAAAGAAGAAAATGGCCAATAAAGCTAAAGAAACCCTAGAGAGTGATTCTCCGAAAGCCCTATCTGATCATTCAGATAGTATTCTTAAACCTAAACCAATAAAATCTTGGGCTGATGCTGTCCAAGAAGAAGACAAAGCAAATATTGAGCTTTGGGTCTCCCAGCTGGCCCAATCACCTGAAGTGATTAAAGCTTTGTTAAAAATGGGACATGACCCTCCTCCAGGTGTTCCAGGTAAAGACTCTCTAATCCCTTATTTAAAAAATCAAATTGAGATAGGAGAATCTTCAACTCAAATTGTTTCATCAAATTTTCCATTAAAATAGAGATTTGTATGGTTTCATAAAAATTCTTATTTTACAGAATTAATTATTGAAAGTGGGCCTGCTCAGCAGAACCCATGGACTATTATTAGTTCTGTTTACCCTAAAGAATGGTTTTTCAAACCAATGGATTTTTCTAAAACCCAAGAGTATTATCTTAATATTCTTATGGATTCTGGTTTACTATTTTTAAAGCACAACTATAATCAGCAGGATAAGGCTCTTATTGCCTATTCCTCTTTTAAAATTAAGGGAATCCTCCATCCTTCTTATTGGGGAAGACTTTTGCACACTCCTGTGCAATTTAAAACCTTTCATTCTAAAGACCATTGTTCTTCATATAATTATTGGGATTACATTGATGCCTAGACCAAAGCTTTGTTTTTCCAAAACCCTAGAAGAACTCACTCCTGGCTTATCTATTGTGAGTCCAATATAAAATTAAATAATTTCCCTTGCTGGTTTGTTGACTGGTGGCATTATTGTGATTGTGAGGAACGTTGTCTTCCACAAGAAGTCCTATTAGCTTTCCAGTATTATAAAGCCCATTTAAATCCAACTCCTTATGAGAAGAGATTTCCTCCTCTTCTTCTTTTCTGTATGACTTTTAATATACCATGGGTTTACCAATGGTACTTTGACACCTCCTTTCAGTCAGGTACTATGATCCCTATTGTATTGAGAAAGTCTAAAGTCAAGTGGTGGACTGCCTTTCGCAATTTTACCACAGAGGAAACTGTTAAAAAATGGCTCTTAAAGAGGAACCATGGTGGCATTGATCCAAAGCTATCAGCCTCTTTTGGAGCTCAAAGAGCCCAAAATATAGCCCTTCTTGCAGCTGGTAAGACTGCAGAAGAATATAAAGCCTTAATGGAACAGATGGTTGAATCTCTTCCTTCAACCTCTGAGCCTGTTAAGCCCAGCAGAACCTGCTCTGTTGGATCTTCATCTAAAGCCCAATCTAAAAAATCTAAAGTACCATCCAGAAGAAGAAAATCTCTTTCCTCTTCTTCGGATACTTCTTCATCATCCATGATGTCATCCTCCACTGAGACTTCTAGCTCGGATTACTGTCCCAGTAATGAAGATGACTGCTATGGTATATTTTCCCCCATTAGAGTAAAAAGTAAAGAAAAAATAAAAAGAAAAGAAAAAGAAAAGAAAAAAGAAAAAAAGAAAAAAGAAAAAAAGAAAAAGTAAAGAAAAAGAAAAAGAAATAAAGAAATAAAGAAAAAGAAAAGAAAGAAAAAATAAGGAAAAGTAAAAAGAAAATCGAATCAGAAGTTGAATCTGATTCAAATTCATCTTATTAAAGGCAGGAGAAACCTAATTTCTCCACTCAGTTTGTTAAAGTCAATAAAGGCGGTGCCCACTGACAATATACTCTTCATCAACAGTATTCACCAGAGGTATTCCAACAGTAAAGTCAGAAGAACTGTTCATCCACAGTAAAGAAAATAGTACCTCCGACAAGGTACTATACATCCACAGTTCCAGACGCGTGAAGGTACAGTAAAAGCAAATAGTAACGACAGGTTACTATTCCTCTACAGTGCTAGACATGTGATCAAGAACAGTGAAGAATTAAAGCTTCTGTCTATATATGAAATCTCATTCTGAAGCTAGAGGCAGATCCGAAATACTTCTCCCTCATCCAGAAGACACCGAGACACCTTAAGCTTAGTTTTAGCTTTCCTTCTTCCATTTCCTCCTTCACCTATAACTTCTTTCAGTTCTGTAACCTCCTCACTTATTGATTCTCTTGTATGAGGTAGTTATAATTAATATTTATAACTTGTATTTTATTTTTAAGTTTTATTCTGTATTCTTATTTCATTTAAATAAATTTAAATTTTATATTTCATCTCTCATTTCCATTTATAAGTATGCTCTGTTTTAGTTCTTGCAAGCAAAAAACGTGCAAGTTGAGCTTGATCTGGAATTAAAACATTAGAAATACACTACTAACGGCTGAAAAGGACCTCCATATTCTATCCTTTTCTGTCTGCTTCTTTCTCTACTCAGCGCTGTATACTTATACGGGGTCTGTATATTTATACCTAATATAGTGTAATTAGGTATACTAAAAGAAATAGACATAAGAGTGTGTATTGATAAAACACAATTAAAATATTTTAGACTTAAGATACAAAATTACTTAAAGAAAATATTTTGGGTAATATTGATACCAGAGCGTTAAAAACTGAAGTAAGAAATATACTTTGATTTTAATTAATCAAAATATATTCTTATGGGTCAGTGCGTGGAAATCTGGAGATCATTATAAGACCAGCTGAATTATTTTCTGTATATGTTTTTAATATATGCTTTTATATGTTTTTAATCTTTTACATTCTGTTTGTTTATTATTTTCTGTTTATATCTATAATGCCTAACTGTTTATTGTTTTATTAATCCTTTTAAAATTATTATCCCCTGCCAAAGATCCTTTTATTTTGCTGGTATCAGATCCTTTTATTTTGCTGGTATTAGAGCCATCTTATTGTGGGGGTGGTAGTAGATAGATATAGAACTGTTTACATAGTTAAATTTTTTACTTATAGGTCTTGAAGTGGACTTAGTGTTGTCTAGGTATTGGATATGCAGTAAGACCCGTGTTAGCCGACGGACAGGCGTTTAGGGCAGTAAGTCAGTGGTCGCTACCAAAACCAATATTAATAAACTTTAAAATCTATTTTTCAAAAATTTAAAAATGGAACCATTTCTGTGTAAATCTGCTAGTATAACTAAATCAGATAGTTCTGAGTCATCAGAAGTTAAAAGGATTGTAAACAAAAACGAAGTAATTTTAGAAGACTTTAATAAAGCAATTGATAATTGGGTAATAACAAATATAGATAAAGAACAAATTTATAAAATACCAAAATTAAACATATTTAAAAATGATTATATAATTAAAGCTGAAGAAAGGGATGTACAATTAAGTAAACCATTTGAAAAGATAACTTTACTTTCTACAGAATCAATAAAGCACCATAAAAGTAAAAAATATAAATATATACATATAGGACTTGTACAAATAGGTATAAAACCTCTAACTAGAGAAGGATTAAATACTAGTATCTTGGCAGTAGTCAGAGACGCTAGATTTGTAAATTTTAATGACTCACTATTAGGAACTATAGAAACCAGTCTGAGTAGTGGACCTATCTCATCTAACTGTTTCCCTGATATAATAATTTCATTAAATGATCCAAATATATTAAAAAGTGTAGTATTAGAAATTAAAACACATAATTATAAAATGCTTGAAGGATCTATTCCTGTAGCATTAATTTATAAAATAAAGTATAAAGCAATGGTATCTGGCTTAGCTACGAAGTATATAATGCAACCTAAATTAGGAGAAACTAAATTTTTACAAACAAATTTAAGTAAAGCTAATACAGTAATCCTAGGACTATTCAGTGGAAAGATATTAGTCTCCCTAATGAATGGGTCTTAGAGGACGCTGTTCCTCTTCCTGAACCAAAGACTATAGTTAAACCCAATATAGAACTTAGTAAAATTGAACAGTATGAAGACGGTAAAGTTAAATTAAAATTCAGTAGACATAGTATAAGCAGTAGATATTCAGACTCTTCCTCCTCTGTATCAACAGTAGATATAGGTTGAGCCTCACAATTACCTTCTGTAATATATGCCTCATATAAAGAAAATGAACCTAAACCTGTATTGCAAATAGTAGTAAAGCCTAGGTATTCTACATCAGATATACCTGAATCTATTAATAAATTAAAAGGTGTAGACTATAGTACAACAGTACCACTTTTATATTATAATCCAACAGGAACAATGAACCCTTTGGAACCAAACCGTAATTATAATCAACCTCATAATATAAAACAGTCTTCCTCTCCACTTATGTCACCTACAGCTTCTTTTATGACAGAAAATGTAGCTAACATAGATAGGGAATTAAATGTAATTAATAAAGAATTTATTTTTAATTATGATAAATTAAATAAAGAATTAAAAGCAATTAAAAATAAAGATAAATTAGAAAATGTGATAAATAAAGTAAAAGACCTTGAATCAGTTAAAGAATAATATGTTGATTTTATAAAATATTATGAAGTTAATATGAAATTCTTTGATTGGTTTAAAAGAATTTATAGAGGAAAACTTAAAGCAGAAAAATTAAAAAATCTAGTAACTAGTAGGAATAAAGATACATAATGGAAAGTAAAAGATAACATAATACAGAGTGAACATCCACCTAACACATCAAGTATATTCCTACATGGAGATAAATAAATAAATATAGCACCATTTAAAATAGTATCTGAAGATGACCCTAATAGGAAAATATTAGAACAAAATTATTTCAGTAATGCACACCTATTAAGTATAGGACGACAGTTAAACAGAATAGAGGATACTATTAAAGAAAGTAAAATAGTAAAAATTAAAAAGGAAATTAAAGATAAAAAAAACTTAAGTCTCATGTTTTTAAACCTTTCGAAAGTTTCTAAAATAGGAAAAAAAAGAAGTAAAATCTAAAGATTCTGATTTTGTAAAAGCAATTAAAGAACAATTAAGTAAAATTGACTCTTCTTCTGGGTCAAAACAGGTAGTACAAGAAACACCTCAGTCTAAAGCTTCTAAAACCATTAGTATAGTCACCCAAGAACAAGAATCAGAATCAGTTGAGGATTCTCAACCTGAGTCTGAAGATATTGAAACCTTTAGTAAAGCTTTAGAACCACAAATAAATTGCATAACATATAATCAATCTATAATACCTAGAATGTCTGCCTCAGACTTAGGTATAACAGACAGACCTAATACATTGACACAGTATAAGTATAATGCCTCTTCAGTATATGAATGGAACATTGATAGCCTATCAGAATACAATATTCTGAGTCTTCTACAACAGATGATAATGGCTGCCAATGCTTATAGAACCCAAACATATACCTCAGATAAAACTATAGCTGAACTTCTTATAGCTGGCTTTACTGGTCAACTTAAAGGTTGGTGGGATAATCATCTCACTGATGAACAACATTTAGAAATTCTAAATGCTATAAAAACTTATGAAGATGGTATACCTATATTAAATGAATATGGTGATACTATTCAAGATGCAGTGGCAACACTAATCTTGACTATATCACTTCATTTTATAGGTGATCCTACTCACTTAAAGGATAAAAATGCTGAACTACTAAGTAATCTTAGGTGTAAGAAACTTAGTGACTTTCAGTTTTATAAAACAACTTTCCTAACTAGTATAATGCTTAGAGAAGATTCCAACCAGGCTTTCTGGAAAGAAAAATTCTTAGCAGGGTTACCCTTTTTCCTAGGAGAGAAAGTTAGAAACCATATAAAACAGGAATATGGAAACCCTATTCCTTATGACCTATGGACAATTATTTAGTATAGTTCAAAAAGAAGGATTAAAACTTTGTCAAGATATAAAGCTTCAAAAGTCATTAAAATATGAAATAAGAAAAACTAAACAAGAACTAGGTTCTTTCTGTAAACAATTTGATTATAATATAACACAAAA
Source organism: Garcia nutans (assembly GCA_947685225.1). NCBI lineage: Eukaryota > Viridiplantae > Streptophyta > Magnoliopsida > Malpighiales > Euphorbiaceae > Garcia > Garcia nutans. Next base: position 2,401,678 of record CANTUV010000003.1, on the reverse strand, counting down.
ACATAAAGATTGTGATGGACAGTGTTCTACTACAAGAAAATATTAAAAACCGTATAAAAAATATCATAAAAAGAATTATAAGAAAAAATTTAATAAAGATGATTATTATAAGAAACAAAAACCTTACAAACCTTATAAATATAGAAAACCTAGTAGAAAAACATATAAACAAAAAGATAAAAAAAATTTACATCATATAAAGATCTAACATGTTATAAATGTTGAAGAAAAGGTCACACATCAAGATTTTGTAAATTTGATAAAAAAAAATTACAAGAATTAAATTTAGAAGAATCTGTATTAAATAAAATTTATGAATTATATTTAGATTATTCAGATTCTGAAGAATTAAATCAGATAGACGATATAGGAACAGAATCAAGTTCTGAATATAATAGTAAATCATTAGATGTATTAACTAAAGAATAGAAATCTATATTAGAAGCAATAAAATATATAAGTGATCCTAAAATTCAAGAGAAAATGTTAAATAAAATATTAGAAGATGATAAACCTAAACATTCTATATTACCTAGTACTAGTAATCAAACTTATGATTTAACCACAATACTAAATAAAAATAAAACAATAAAAAACAAACCAACCATAAATGATTTACAAAAAGAAATTAAAGAAATTAAATTAGAATTAAAAGAATTAAAGAATAAGCAAGAAAATGATTCAAAGATTTTAAGATCATTGCTAAATTCGACTTCTTCTGATGAAGAAGAAGAAGATATTGAACAGATAATTAGTAAAGAAGAAAATAATAATAATGAAATTAGTTTAATTAGCAAAGATAAAATTCCTGTTAATTTAATTTTTATGTTGCATGAAATAACATCTAGGAAATATTTAATAAAAATAAAATTAAAATTTTCAGATAATTATAACATAGAAACTATAGCATTATTTAATACAGAAGCTGATTTAAACTGCATTAAACCTAGTCTAGTACCAAAAAGATTTTGGCAAGAAACTAAGAAAAGTTTATCTGCAGCAAATAAATCTAAATTAAATATACTTGGTAAAGCAGAAGCTTCAATAATAGATAAAAATTTAGAAATAAAAAATATATTTATTTTAACCAACATTCATTATATGGTAATCTTAGGAACACCATTTATGGATTTGATAACACCTTATTCAGTAAATGATGATAGTATAAGTTTTAAAATTAGAAATCAAAAGATAATTTTCCCATTTTTGGAAAAACCAAAAAAGAGAAATTTAAATCTTTTAAAGGCACATTCAATAAATGAATTACAAATAAATGCTCTTATAAAGGCAAAGTCTGAACAACTTTGTAATTTAAAAAATGTAATATCCCAAAGGATGCCCTAAAAGTTTTGGAATATTTATTGTTGATTTATTTGGATTTAATATATGTATTTATTTGGAAGAGAAAAGAAGTGAAGAAAGTGTATATGTTGTATATATGGAAATATATACAACATATATACAAGTCAAAGTGTGGAAGTCAAAGAAGATATTTGTTTTATTATTAATTAATTAATGGAAAATGGAAAATTAAAATAAGTGGAAGAGAGGAAATTGATTATTTTATTATTAAAATACTTGGTGGAGTTTTAAAGGAGGTTTAAGTGGAGATAAATGTTTAACTTTGCTTCTTTTCTTCTTCATTTTCTTCTTCTTTTCCTTTCTTGGCCGGGCATCACTAAGACAAGAAAGCAAGAGAGAGTTTTGTGTTCCAAGCTCAAAATTGAAGGAAGATTCAAGTAATCAAGTTGGAAATTCAAGAAGTTTCATCATTGTTGGTAAGTTCTCTCTTGATTTCCCTTGTTTTATTTTGAGTTGTATTTGAGTTTGATTGTTGATATGTGAAAGTGTGATTATGTTTAATTGTGGTATGTTTGAGAGTGTTGGAATTGAATTGAAGATAAGAAGTTAGGTTGGTGTTGGTGTTGGAAGTGTGTGAGTTGTGTTTGTGTTAGGGTTTTGAATTGGTGATTGTTGTAGATGATGAGTTTGATTAATTATTCTTGTAGATATTCATGATAATTGTGTTTGATGAAGTTTGAAACATAGAATACATGAATTTGGTCCGAAACAGAAGCATCTTGGATGCCACGCCAGTGGCCCTTGGCTGCCACGACCGTGGCCATTGGAAGCCATGGCCGTGGGGATTTGGAGCAAGGGAGGCAGAACCATTTGGTAACCCACGCCCATGGGGGTTGGGAGGCCACGACCGTGGGGTACTAGAGAGAGATGTTGGCTTGTTATTTATGATCTATGGGTATAGTTTGAGGTTAATAAGTGAATAATTATATTGGAATTCTTGTGAATTTGTATTAAGTGTGTATGTGTTTCTTTTTGGATTAGGTTGTGAAGAGGTTGTTTTGCCCTAACTTGAGTGTTGTGGATTCTTGGAAGAGGAAGTGTATAGATTTGTGTGAGTTATCCTTGAGATAAGTACAAACTACATGGTTGCATACATTTACATGATTTTGTGATTTAGCATATTTGGTTGTAAATATGTTAAGTAAGTTATTGCATAGTTGATACATTTGATTAATGTTATGATGAGCATTCAAAATGTATGTTCAATGTAATTGATTATGTATACTTGAATGATGAATTGCCTTAAAGTGAATTAAGATATGATAAAATATGAAGCCATTGTGGTTGGCTATGGTAATGCAAATGAAATGATTGGGGGCATGATTGCCTATTTGATTATGGAATATGAAATGAGAAATAGAATTGATAATGAGATTGTTAAAGAGATAATTGAAATAATTGTGTGCTTAATATGTTATTCAATTTTCAGAGTTCTGGGTTTGGCGGCATGCCTATGAATCACTGGATAGGTGAAAAGACCGGGTCGTAAGCCGATTCCAGTTGAAAAATGTGAAATATGTGAAATATGATGTTTTGGGGTGAAAAGACTGGGTCGTAAGCCTCAAAAATAGTAACAGTCTTGCCGGGTTGAGGATCACCTCGGGTCTAGCCGGGTTGAGATCCAAGAGACTGGGTCTGTTACACTATCCATGGACAGAGATATATATATCGCCTACGGGCTTGATGATTGTGATTATGGACCAAAGTAGTAACTCTGAACTTTGAATATCATATTAAATGCTTTTTGGGCCCATGCTTGTCTTTGCTTTAATGTGAATATGGAATGAGATATATATATGTAAAGAGATTATGAAAACACAACATGATGTGTAATGTGTATGGATGTGGAAATTGTGAGTAGTATTCCATGAATGTGCTAATAAGTCATTGGGTAATGTAAGGTTTTGAAATATAATGTTCTTATGTAATATTTATAAAATTTAATTGTGTGACATTGGCATTGCATTGAAGCATAATGTTATTGTAGTTTGTACCACTAAGTCGTTGGCTTAGAGCAATTGTGGTTTATGGCACAAGTGACAGGGTAGAACTGGAGGGTTCTTCTAGACCGCATTGAGTCTAGGTTTTGAAGAGTTAATTTTGGACTTAAAGATCAGAGAAGAGCTGCCAATCATGTATAAATTCTATGTTTTTGTAAAATTTTGATTTTTAATGTATATATAATTATAAATATTTCTATATTTTCTGCTGCGTACTAAATGAATGCTTTAACTTTTCTATATTATATATTTAAAAGATTGGTTTGGATTTTAAAAGATTGGGTTGTTTAACATAAATCGTGACACTCTTATATCTGGTATACGTATATTACAGAAGTAATAGTGTGTAGTGTATGTATATTGGATATAGGGGTGTTACAAAAAATAAATGAACAATTAAAGGATAATTTTATGCAAGATAAAATTAGTAAATTAAAACTACAAATAGATAAAGATTTATGTGCTGATATTCCAAATGCATTTGGAATAGAAAGCAACATATGGTTGATTTACCATATGAAATAGGATTTGATGAAAAGTCTATTACAACTAAAGCTAGGCTCATTCAGATGGCACCTGATCTAATTGAATTTTGTAAGAAAGAAATAAATGATTTAGAAAATAAAGAATTAATCACTAAATCTAGAAGCCCTTGGTCTTGTGCTGCATTCTATGTAAACAGGGCCTCTGAAATAGAAAGAGGAGCACCTAGATTAGTAATAAATTATAAATCTTTAAATAAAGCTTTAAAATGGATTAGGTACCCTATTCCAAATAAAAAAGATTTATTAGAAAGATTATATAAAGCTAAAATATTTAGTAAATTTGATATGAAATTTGAATTTTGGCAAATTCAGATTAACCCTAAAGATAGGTATAAGACTGCATTCACTATTTTATTTGGACAGTATGAATGGAATGTTATTCCTTTTGGATTAAAAAATGCACCCTCTGAGTTTCAGAGAGTGATGAATGATATATTTAATCCATATACTAAATTTTATATTGTATATATTGATGATGTATTAATATACTCTACAACTATAGATGAACATTTTAAACACTTAAAAACATTTTTTATGGTAATTAAACGCAGTGGTTTATTATTGAGTAAAACTAAGATATCTCTATTTCAGACTAAAATTAGGTTCCTAGGACATTATATAGAACATGGAATTTCAGAACCTATAGAAAGAAACTTAGCTTTTGGGAATAAGTTTCCTGACTAGATAATAAATAAAGCCCAACTTCAAAGGTTTTTATGTTGTCTGAATTATGTTATAGAATTCTTTCCCAACCTAAATAGAACTATTAAAGCTCTGCATGAAAGATTAGAGAAAAACCCGGGCCCATGGACTGAGGTCCATTCTGGTATAGTTAGACAAGTTAAAGACTTAGTCAAAACCATTCCTTGCCTACATATAGCTGATCCATTAGCTTCTAAGATAGTAGAAACTGATGCTTCAGATAAATGTTTTGGTGGGATTTTAAAACAAGTTAAAGAAGGCAGAGAAGCCATAGTCCAATTTTATTCAGGACATTGGAGTCCAACCCAATTAAATTATTCTACTATAAAAAAGGAAATTTTGAGTATTGTTTTATGCATTTCAAAATTTCAATCTGATTTATTAAATCAAAAATTTCTACTAAGAATTGATTGTAAAAGTGCAAAAGATGTTTTGCAAAATGATGTTAAAAATCTTGGCTCAAAATAAAATTTTGCTAGATGGCAAGCTATTTTAAGTATTTTTGATTTTGATATTGAGTTTATTAAAGGAGAAAATAATAGTTTACCTAATTTTCTTACTCGAGAATTCCTTCTGAAGAATCATGAGGAGAAAGAAGAAAATGGCCAATAAAGCTAAAGAAACCCTAGAGAGTGATTCTCCGAAAGCCCTATCTGATCATTCAGATAGTATTCTTAAACCTAAACCAATAAAGTCTTGGGCTGATGCTGTCCAAGAAGAAGACAAAGCAAATATTGAGCTTTGGGTCTCCCAGCTAGCCCAATCACCTGAAGTGATTAAAGCTTTGTTAAAAATGGGACATGAACCTCCTCCAGGTGTTCCAGGTAAAGACTCTCTAATTCCTTATTTAAAAAATCAAATTGAGATAGGAGAATCTTCAACTCAAATTGTTTCATCAAATTTTCCATTAAAATAGAGATTTGTATGGTTTCATAAAAATTCTTATTTTACAGAATTAATTATTGAAAGTGGGCCTGCTCAGCAGAACCCATGGACTATTATTAGTTCTGTTTACCCTAAAGAATGGTTTTTCAAACCAATGGATTTTTCTAAAACCCAAGAGTATTATCTTAATATTCTTGTGGATTCTGGTTTACTATTTTTAAAGCACAACTATAATCAGCAGGATAAGGCTCTTATTGCCTATTCCTCTTTTAAAATTAAGGGAATCCTCCATCCTTCTTATTGGGGAAGACTTTTGCACACTCCTGTGCAATTTAAAACCTTTCATTCTAAAGACCATTATTCTTCATATAATTATTGGGATTACATTGATGCCTGGACCAAAGCTTTGTTTTTCCAAAACCCTGGAAGAACTCACTCCTGGCTTATCTATTGTCAGTCTAATATAAAATTAAATAATTTCCCTTGCTGGTTTGTTGACTGGTGGCATTATTGTGGTTGTGAGGAACGTTGTCTTCCACAAGAAGTCCTATTAGCTTTCCAGTATTATAAAGCCCATTTAAATCCAACTCCTTATGAGAAGAGATTTCCTCCTCTTCTTCTTTTCTGTATGACTTTTAATATACCATGGGTTTACCAATGGTACTTTGACACCTCCTTTCAGTCAGGTACTATGATCCCTATTGTATTGAGAAAGTCTAAAGTCAAGTGGTGGACTGCCTTTCGCAATTTTACCACAGAGGAAACTGTTAAAAAATGGCTCTTAAAGAGGAACCATGGTGGCATTGATCCAAAGCTATCAGCCTCTTTTGGAGCTCAAAGAGCCCAAAATATAGCCCTTCTTGCAGCTGGTAAGACTGCAGAAGAATATAAAGCCTTAATGGAACAGATGGTTGAATCTCTTCCTTCAACCTCTGAGCCTGTTAAGCCCAGCAGAACCTGCTCTGTTGGATCTTCATCTAAAGCCCAATCTAAAAAATCTAAAGTACCATCCAGAAGAAGAAAATCTCTTTCCTCTTCTTCGGATACTTCTTCATCATCCATGATGTCATCCTCCACTGAGACTTCTAGCTCGGATTACTGTCCCAGTAATGAAGATGACTGCTATGGTATATTTTCCCCCATTAGAGTAAAAAGTAAAGAAAAAATAAAAAGAAAAGATAAAGAAAAGAAAAAAGATAAAGAAAAAAGAAAAAAAGAAAAAGTAAAGAAAAAGAAAAAGAAATAAAGAAATAAAGAAAAAGAAAAGAAAGAAAAAATAAGGAAAAGTAAAAAGAAAATCGAATCAGAAGTTAAATCTGATTCAAATTCATCTTATTAAAGGCAGGAGAAACCTAATTTCTCCACTCAGTTTGTTAAAGTCAATAAAGGCGGTGCCCACTGACAATATACTCTTCATCAACAGTATTCACCAGAGGTATTCCAACAGTAAAGTCAGAAGAATTGTTCATCCACAGTAAAGAAAATAGTACCTCCGACAAGGTACTATACATCCACAGTTCCAGACGCGTGAAGGTACAGTAAAAGCAAATAGTAACGACAGGTTACTATTCCTCTACAGTGCTAGACATGTGATCAAGAACAGTGAAGAATTAAAGCTTCTGTCTATATATGAAATCTCATTCTGAAGCTAGAGGCAGATCCGAAATACTTCTCCCTCATCCATAAGACATCGAGACACCTTAAGCTTAGTTTTAGCTTTCCTTCTTCCATTTCCTCCTTCACCTATAACTTCTTTCAGTTCTGTAACCTCCTCACTTATTGATTCTCTTGTATGAGGTAGTTATAATTAATATTTATAACTTGTATTTTATTTTTAAGTTTTATTATGTATTCTTATTTCATTTAAATAAATTTAAATTTTATATTTCATCTCTCATTTCCATTTATAAGTATGCTCTGTTTTAGTTCTTGCAAGCAAAAAACGTGCAAGTTGAGCTTGATCTGGAATTAAAACATTAGAAATACACTACTAACGGCTGAAAAGGACCTCCATATTCTATCCTTTTCTGTCTGCTTCTTTCTCTACTCAGCGCTGTATACTTATACGGGGTCTGTATATTTATACCTAATATAGTGTAATTAGGTATACTAAAAGAAATAGACATAAGAGTGTGTATTGATAAAACACAATTAAAATATTTTAGACTTAAGATACAAAATTACTTAAAGAAAATATTTTGGGTAATATTGATACCAGAGCGTTAAAAACTGAAGTAAGAAATATACTTTGATTTTAATTAATCAAAATATATTCTTATGGGTCAGTGCGTGGAAATCTGGAGATCATTATAAGACCAGCTGAATTATTTTCTGTATATGTTTTTAATATATGCTTTTATATGTTTTTAATCTTTTACATTCTGTTTGTTTATTATTTTCTGTTTATATCTATAATGCCTAACTGTTTATTGTTTTATTAATCCTTTTAAAATTATTATCCCCTGCCAAAGATCCTTTTATTTTGCTGGTATCAGATCCTTTTATTTTGCTGGTATTAGAGCCATCTTATTGTGGGGGTGGTAGTAGATAGATATAGAACTGTTTACATAGTTAAATTTTTTACTTATAGGTCTTGAAGTGGACTTAGTGTTGTCTAGGTATTGGATATGCAGTAAGACCCGTGTTAGCCGACGGACAGGCGTTTAGGGCAGTAAGTCAGTGGTCGCTACCAAAACCAATATTAATAAACTTTAAAATCTATTTTTCAAAAATTTAAAAATGGAACCATTTCTGTGTAAATCTGCTAGTATAACTAAATCAGATAGTTCTGAGTCATCAGAAGTTAAAAGGATTGTAAACAAAAACGAAGTAATTTTAGAAGACTTTAATAAAGCAATTGATAATTGGGTAATAACAAATATAGATAAAGAACAAATTTATAAAATACCAAAATTAAACATATTTAAAAATGATTATATAATTAAAGCTGAAGAAAGGGATGTACAATTAAGTAAACCATTTGAAAAGATAACTTTACTTTCTACAGAATCAATAAAGCACCATAAAAGTAAAAAATATAAATATATACATATAGGACTTGTACAAATAGGTATAAAACCTCTAACTAGAGAAGGATTAAATACTAGTATCTTGGCAGTAGTCAGAGACGCTAGATTTGTAAATTTTAATGACTCACTATTAGGAACTATAGAAACCAGTCTGAGTAGTGGACCTATCTCATCTAACTGTTTCCCTGATATAATAATTTCATTAAATGATCCAAATATATTAAAAAGTGTAGTATTAGAAATTAAAACACATAATTATAAAATGCTTGAAGGATCTATTCCTGTAGCATTAATTTATAAAATAAAGTATAAAGCAATGGTATCTGGCTTAGCTACGAAGTATATAATGCAACCTAAATTAGGAGAAACTAAATTTTTACAAACAAATTTAAGTAAAGCTAATACAGTAATCCTAGGACTATTCAGTGGAAAGATATTAGTCTCCCTAATGAATGGGTCTTAGAGGACGCTGTTCCTCTTCCTGAACCAAAGACTATAGTTAAACCCAATATAGAACTTAGTAAAATTGAACAGTATGAAGACGGTAAAGTTAAATTAAAATTCAGTAGACATAGTATAAGCAGTAGATATTCAGACTCTTCCTCCTCTGTATCAACAGTAGATATAGGTTGAGCCTCACAATTACCTTCTGTAATATATGCCTCATATAAAGAAAATGAACCTAAACCTGTATTGCAAATAGTAGTAAAGCCTAGGTATTCTACATCAGATATACCTGAATCTATTAATAAATTAAAAAGTGTAGACTATAGTACAACAGTACCACTTTTATATTATAATCCAACAGGAACAATGAACCCTTTGGAACCAAACCGTAATTATAATCAACCTCATAATATAGAACAGTCTTCCTCTCCACTTATGTCACCTACAGCTTCTTTTATGACAGAAAATGTAGCTAACATAGATAGGGAATTAAATGTAATTAATAAAGAATTTATTTTTAATTATGATAAATTAAATAAAGAATTAAAAGCAATTAAAAATAAAGATAAATTAGAAAATGTGATAAATAAAGTAAAAGACCTTGAATCAGTTAAAGAATAATATGTTGATTTTATAAAATATTATGAAGTTAATATGAAATTCTTTGATTGGTTTAAAAGAATTTATAGAGGAAAACTTAAAGCAGAAAAATTAAAAAATCTAGTAACTAGTAGGAATAAAGATACATAATGGAAAGTAAAAGATAACATAATACAGAGTGAACATCCACCTAACACATCAAGTATATTCCTACATGGAGATAAATAAATAAATATAGCACCATTTAAAATAGTATCTGAAGATGACCCTAATAGGAAAATATTAGAACAAAATTATTTCAGTAATGCACACCTATTAAGTATAGGGCGACAGTTAAACAGAATAGAGGATACTATTAAAGAAAGTAAAATAGTAAAAATTAAAAAGGAAATTAAAGATAAAAAAAAACTTAAGTCTCATGTTTTTAAACCTTTCGAAAGTTTCTAAAATAGGAAAAAAAAGAAGTAAAATCTAAAGATTCTGATTTTGTAAAAGCAATTAAAGAACAATTAAGTAAAATTGACTCTTCTTCTGGGTCAAAACAGGTAGTACAAGAAACACCTCAGTCTAAAGCTTCTAAAACCATTAGTATAGTCACCCAAGAACAAGAATCAGAATCAGTTGAGGATTCTCAACCTGAGTCTGAAGATATTGAAACCTTTAGTAAAGCTTTAGAACCACAAATAAATTGCATAACATATAATCAATCTATAATACCTAGAATGTCTGCCTCAGACTTAGGTATAACAGACAGACCTAATACATTGACACAGTATAAGTATAATGCCTCTTCAGTATATGAATGGAACATTGATAGCCTATCAGAATACAATATTCTGAGTCTTCTACAACAGATGATAATGGCTCCCAATGCTTATAGAACCCAAACATATACCTCAGATAAAACTATAGCTGAACTTCTTATAGCTGGCTTTACTGGTCAACTTAAAGGTTGGTGGGATAATCATCTCACTGATGAACAACATTTAGAAATTCTAAATGCTATAAAAACTTATGAAGATGGTATACCTATATTAAATGAATATGGTGATACTATTCAAGATGCAGTGGCAACACTAATCTTGACTATATCACTTCATTTTATAGGTGATCCTACTCACTTAAAGGATAAAAATGCTGAACTACTAAGTAATCTTAGGTGTAAGAAACTTAGTGACTTTCAGTTTTATAAAACAACTTTCCTAACTAGTATAATGCTTAGAGAAGATTCCAACCAGGCTTTCTGGAAAGAAAAATTCTTAGCAGGGTTACTCTTTTTCCTAGGAGAGAAAGTTAGAAACCATATAAAACAGGAATATGGAAACCCTATTCCTTATGACCTATGGACAATTATTTAGTATAGTTCAAAAAGAAGGATTAAAACTTTGTCAAGATATAAAGCTTCAAAAGTCATTAAAATATGAAATAAGAAAAACTAAACAAGAACTAGGTTCTTTCTGTAAACAATTTGATTATAATATAACACAAAAACATAAAGATTGTGATAGACAGTGTTCTACTACAAGAAAATATTAAAAACCGTATAAAAAATATCATAAAAAGAATTATAAGAAAAAATTTAATAAAGATGATTATTATAAGAAACAAAAACCTTACAAACCTTATAAATATAGAAAACCTAGTAGAAAAACATATAAACAAAAAGATAAAAAAAATTTACATCATATAAAGATCTAACATGTTATAAATGTTGAAGAAAAGGTCACACATCAAGATTTTGTAAATTTGATAAAAAAAAATTACAAGAATTAAATTTAGAAGAATCTGTATTAAATAAAATTTATGAATTATATTTAGATTATTCAGATTCTGAAGAATTAAATCAGATAGATGATATAGGAACAGAATCAAGTTCTGAATATAATAGTAAATCATTAGATGTATTAACTAAAGAATAGAAATCTATATTAGAAGCAATAAAATATATAAGTGATCCTAAAATTCAAGAGAAAATGTTAAATAAAATATTAGAAGATGATAAACCTAAACATTCTATATTACCTAGTACTAGTAATCAAACTTATGATTTAACCACAATACTAAATAAAAATAAAACAATAAAAAACAAACCAACCATAAATGATTTACAAAAAGAAATTAAAGAAATTAAATTAGAATTAAAAGAATTAAAGAATAAGCAAGAAAATGATTCAAAGATTTTAAGATCATTGCTAAATTCGACTTCTTCTGATGAAGAAGAAGAAGATATTGAACAGATAATTAGTAAAGAAGAAAATAATAATAATGAAATTAGTTTAATTAGCAAAGATAAAATTCCTGTTAATTTAATTTTTATGTTGCATGAAATAACATCTAGGAAATATTTAATAAAAATAAAATTAAAATTTTCAGATAATTATAACATAGAAACTATAGCATTATTTAATACAGAAGCTGATTTAAACTGCATTAAACCTAGTCTAGTACCAAAAAGATTTTGGCAAGAAACTAAGAAAAGTTTATCTGCAGCAAATAAATCTAAATTAAATATACTTGGTAAAGCAGAAGCTTCAATAATAGATAAAAATTTAGAAATAAAAAATATATTTATTTTAACCAACATTCATTATATGGTAATCTTAGGAACACCATTTATGGATTTGATAACACCTTATTCAGTAAATGATGATAGTATAAGTTTTAAAATTAGAAATCAAAAGATAATTTTCCCATTTTTGGAAAAACCAAAAAAGAGAAATTTAAATCTTTTAAAGGCACATTCAATAAATGAATTACAAATAAATGCTCTTATAAAGGCAAAGTCTGAACAACTTTGTAATTTAAAAAATGTAATATCCCAAAGGATGCCCTAAAAGTTTTGGAATATTTATTGTTGATTTATTTGGATTTAATATATGTGTTTATTTGGAAGAGAAAAGAAGTGAAGAAAGTGTATATGTTGTATATATGGAAATATATACAACATATATACAAGTCAAAGTGTGGAAGTCAAAGAAGATATTTGTTTTATTATTAATTAATTAATGGAAAATGGAAAATTAAAATAAGTGGAAGAGAGGAAATTGATTATTTTATTATTAAAATACTTGGTGGAGTTTTAAAGGAGGTTTAAGTGGAGATAAATGTTTAACTTTGCTTCTTTTCTTCTTCATTTTCTTCTTCTTTTCCTTTCTTGGCCGGGCATCACTAAGACAAGAAAGCAAGAGAGAGTTTTGTGTTCCAAGCTCAAAATTGAAGGAAGATTCAAGTAATCAAGTTGGAAATTCAAGAAGTTTCATCATTGTTGGTAAGTTCTCTCTTGATTTCCCTTGTTTTATTTTGAGTTGTATTTGAGTTTGATTGTTGATATGTGAAAGTGTGATTATGTTTAATTGTGGTATGTTTGAGAGTGTTGGAATTGAATTGAAGATAAGAAGTTAGGTTGGTGTTGGTGTTGGAAGTGTGTGAGTTGTGTTTGTGTTAGGGTTTTGAATTGGTGATTGTTGTAGATGATGAGTTTGATTAATTATTCTTGTAGATATTCATGATAATTGTGTTTGATGAAGTTTGAAACATAGAATACATGAATTTGGTCCGAAACAGAAGCATCTTGGATGCCACGCCAGTGGCCCTTGGCTGCCACGACCGTGGCCATTGGAAGCCATGGCCGTGGGGATTTGGAGCAAGGGAGGCAGAACCATTTGGTAACCCACGCCCATGGGGGTTGGGAGGCCACGACCGTGGGGTACTAGAGAGAGATGTTGGCTTGTTATTTATGATCTATGGGTATAGTTTGAGGTTAATAAGTGAATAATTATATTGGAATTCTTGTGAATTTGTATTAAGTGTGTATGTGTTTCTTTTTGGATTAGGTTGTGAAGAGGTTGTTTTGCCCTAACTTGAGTGTTGTGGATTCTTGGAAGAGGAAGTGTATAGATTTGTGTGAGTTATCCTTGAGATAAGTACAAACTACATGGTTGCATACATTTACATGATTTTGTGATTTAGCATATTTGGTTGTAAATATGTTAAGTAAGTTATTGCATAGTTGATACATTTGATTAATGTTATGATGAGCATTCAAAATGTATGTTCAATGTAATTGATTATGTATACTTGAATGATGAATTGCCTTAAAGTGAATTAAGATATGATAAAATATGAAGCCATTGTGGTTGGCTATGTTAATGCAAATGAAATGATTGGGGGCATGATTGCCTATTTGATTATGGAATATGAAATGAGAAATAGAATTGATAATGAGATTGTTAAAGAGATAATTGAAATAATTGTGTGCTTAATATGTTATTCAATTTTCAGAGTTCTGGGTTTGGCGGCATGCCTATGAATCACTGGATAGGTGAAAAGACCGGGTCGTAAGCCGATTCCAGTTGAAAAATGTGAAATATGTGAAATATGATGTTTTGGGGGTGAAAAGACTAGGTCGTAAGCCTCAAAAATAGTAACAGTCTTGCCGGGTTGAGGATCACCTCGGGTCTAGCCGGGTTGAGATCTAAGAGACTGGGTCTGTTACACTATCCATGGAGTCATTATTGTGGCATTATTGTGGTTGTGAGGAACGTTGTCTTCCACAAGAAGTCCTATTAGCTTTCCAGTATTATAAAGCCCATTTAAATCCAACTCCTTATGAGAAGAGATTTCCTCCTCTTCTTCTTTTCTGTATGACTTTTAATATACCATGGGTTTACCAATGGTACTTTGACACCTCCTTTCAGTCAGGTACTATGATCCCTATTGTATTGAGAAAGTCTAAAGTCAAGTGGTGGACTGCCTTTCGCAATTTTACCACAGAGGAAACTGTTAAAAAATGGCTCTTAAAGAGGAACCATGGTGGCATTGATCCAAAGCTATCAGCCTCTTTTGGAGCTCAAAGAGCCCAAAATATAGCCCTTCTTGCAGCTGGTAAGACTGTAGAAGAATATAAAGCCTTAATGGAACAGATGGTTGAATCTCTTCCTTCAACCTCTGAGCCTGTTAAGCCCAGCAGAACCTGCTCTGTTGGATCTTCATCTAAAGCCCAATCTAAAAAATCTAAAGTACCATCCAGAAGAAGAAAATCTCTTTCCTCTTCTTCGGATACTTCTTCATCATCCATGATGTCATCCTTGTAATATCCTTAATTATGCCCTAGTAGTCTTGGTGTTATTGTTGTTGCACTTGAGTTATGTTTATATTGTAATAAGTTGATAAGATATTGGAAGAGAATTTTATGTATGGTGATTGGGAAAGGAAATAGGGTTTAGAGACAAGTTTATATGTTGTGTATATGGTGATATATATAACATATAAAGTGGTCAAAATGGAAAGTCAAGGTGTTGGATAGTGGAGGAAGATATTTCTTTTATTAGTGAGTAATTACATAATTGGGCACATAAGAGACAAAATGTTAGTTATATAGTTAAGGGTATTTTGGTAATTGTTTGAATTGGAATACTTGGTGGAGATTAAAGAAGAGTTGACTTTGTTTCTTGTGGTTGATATTTCTTCTTTCTTCTTGGTGTGGCCGGCTGAACAAAGGGACAAGGAGAGCAAGAGGATAATTGAAGGTTTTGATGATTTTAAGCTTGGATTGGAAGGAGTTTTCAAGTTTACAAGTTGGAATTTCAAGGAACTTCATTAATTGGTAAGTTTTCTCTTGTTTGCCTTTGTTATTTTTGAAGCTTGGTTTGAGTTGAGTTGTGTTTTGATGATGGTGTGATTAAATGGGTTATGGTGTGATTTTAAGTGTTGATTTTGCTTGTTAGACGAGAAGTTGAGTTGGTGTTGGTATTGGAAGTGGTTGTGTTGAGTTTGTGTTAGGGTTTGAGTTTGTAAGTGTTGTCAATGTTATAGAAATTGATGTATTATATTATTGTTTGGATTAGGTTTTGGAAGAAGTGGTTTATCTTAATTGTAAAGTGAACAATCTTTGGAAGAGAAGATTGCTTGGAGTTGTTTGAGTGTTTATAAGGTAAGTACAACTATTTGTTTACAAACATGCATATAATGTGTAAGCTTAACATTCTTTTGGTTGTAAATGTGTTGTGGTATCAAATGTGTTATTAATGTGTTTTGATGATGTAAATAAGTATTGAGGATGTTGATTATGTCCATTTTAAATGAGGTTATGTTGTGTATAATGTGTTTGATGTTAAACAAAAGAAGGTTTGTTAAAGTTAGGGTTTATGCATGAGACACGTGAATTGGGGCGGTCGCGATTATTGAAGTGCGGTCGCGACTTAGATCGAACTTCTGACCGTGAAACCTACTGTGTTAAGGTTTCATCTTTGATTGTGAAGTGCGGTCGCGACTCAGATCGGATTTCTGACCGCGAAACCTACTGTGATAAATTTTATCTTTTGATTGTGTAGAACGGTCGCGACTTAGCTTAGTGCGACCGCGATAGTCGTTCTGTTCTGTTTTATTTGAAGTAAGTAAAGAATGTAAAGCATGTTGCTTATATGATAATGTAATGTGAATTGTGATTGATTATGATAATTAAGATGATATGTGAGGCCATTGTGCTTGGGCCAAGATGATTCAAATGAAATGGTTGAGGCATGATTGCCTAATAAATTATGAATTGTGAAATGAATTGAGAATGAATAAATGAAAAGTTAGTATGCCTAATGTGTTAATTCAACTTTCAGAGTCCTGTATTTGATGGCATGCCTATAACTCATTGGATAGGCGAAATGGGAGGCCCGTAAGCCGAGTCCAATTTGAGTAATGTTTATGAATCACTGGATAGGTGAAATGGGAGGCCCGTAAACCGATTCCAGTTGTAAAAAGTGATTATGGAATGATGGTGAAATGGGAGACCCGTAAACCACTTCCATTTGGGAATTAGTAACAGTCTAGCCAGGTTGAGGATCTCCTCATGTTAATGGGTTGATGGTCCAAGAGACTGGGTCTGTTACGCTATCCATGGATAGAGTTATGATATATATTGCCTACGGGCTTGATGATTGTGATATTGAATCAAACACAGGGACTCTGAACTTTGAATAACATATTAGGGTGTTTTGGGCCAGATATGTCTTAGGTTTAATGTAATTTAGGATTTATGAATCGTGATCATTGCCTAATGAAATTGATGCGTAATGATATATTATAATGTTCTGAAATGTAATTATGGTATGATAATTTATGATGAATAAGTTATGACTTGCTATGTATTATTTACTTGATTGAGTGTCATGAGCATTGCATCAAGCATTTTGATAGTGTAGTTGTTTTACTAAGCCGTTGGCTTAGCGCGATTGTGTTCATCGCGCAGGTGTTAGAGAAGAACCCGAGAGATCCACTAGACCGAGTGAGTCTAGGAATTGAAGAGTTGTGTAGGACTTAAAGATCAAAGAGAAAGCTGCCAATCATGTATAGACTCTTTATGTTTTGTAAAGTATTGGATTTAATGTATATGTATATAATTTTGTAAACTTGTACTTGGACATATTTATATATGCAAATACATTTGATAAATTCCGCTGCGTATTAAATCAAATGTTTATACTTATTTTGTTTTATTTTAATAGTAAATACCATTATACTATATATATATATATTGCAAATTGTTTATGGAAAAATGTAGCATTCTTAGGTTCTATGTATGTTCATTACATGGTGGTGATATGTAGTGAACGTATTTGGAATTTAGGGGTGTTACAATTGTTTTGGTATCAGAGCCTAGGTTTGAGATTCTTAACCTAGGTAAAATGTAATAAAAAGAATAATTTGATTTTAAAAGTTGATTTTGAATAAAATATATGTTGGTATTGGCAGCCTTTGATCTTTAATAAGGTGTATTTGGTCGTGTTTGCAGAGATAGGTAGTAATGGATCCCCATTTACGGCAGTCTGTTGAGGGAAGTGCAGAGAGTATAGCTCCTGTTGAGAGTAGGGAGGGAGCTAGAGTTGAGGTAGCCAGTGAGGTACCTGCTTCAGTGTCGGGGAGACCAGCAGGTGATGAGGTTCCACCAGCCTGGTTTAGACATATGATGGAAGTTATGAGGCAAGCACCAGTGCAACCTCCACCACCACCTCAGCCTCAGGTACCAGTGAGACAATATGATAAACTGAGGAAGTTTGGGGCAGAGGATTTTCTGGGTACGATAGATCCAGCTGTGGCAGAACAGTGGCTTGATAAAGTTCAGAGAATTTTTATTCAGTTGCAAGCCACGTCAGAGGAGAAGTTTGATTATGCTAGGTCATTATTACAGAAGGACGCTTATGACTGGTGGAAGACCGTACCACATGCCATGGATGATCCACCCACATTGACCTATGCTGATTTCCATAGGGAATTTGAATTGAAGTATACTCCTAGGGAGTATAAGGATGTGAAGAAAATGGAGTTCTTGAGTTTGAAACAAGATCATCGTACAGTAACTGAATATGAAGTGGAGTTTATTCGATTAAGTCATTATGCGGGAGGCATTATATCAGATGAAATTGACAGATGTAGGAGATTCGAAGAGGGGTTGAGGCCTTCTCTTGTATGTCATGTGGCTGGATCCAGATATACTGATTTCTCTCAGCTTGTGGCAGCAGCACGGAGTGTGGAAAGAGTTCAAAGCATTGCAGCTGCATCTGAGGAAGAGACTAGAGTGAGAAGACCCCAGTTTGAGGCAGGGTCTTCATCAGTGAAGAGGGGCAGAGGGAGCTTTGTTCCCAGAGTGGGAAGGAGTCAGAGGCCGATGAGTAGGTCAGGGCAGTTTCATAGACAGAGATCAAGACCTGCAGCTTCTGTGGCTAGTGCACCGACTCCCTTTATTCAGAGATCCACTCCGCTGGCATGTGAGCAATGTGGGAAGATTCATGTGGGTGCTTGTAGGAGGATTGGTGGACCGGGTGTGTGCTTCCATTGTGGGTCGCCTGACCATTTCATTAGAGAGTGTCCTGAGATGCAGGACCAGAGGTCATTGGAATCTGCAGCTTCTCGGCAGAGTTTTAGCAGAGGAGGTCGAGGAAGCAGGGGTTTCAGCCGAGGGGGTAGATCTGGGTATAGTCAGAGAGGAGGATCTGCACCCAGGGATGGCAGACCAGATGAGGCTGGGCCTTCTCAGCGGGTTTATGTGATGCAAAGACAGCCTGATGCTTCTGCAGTCATAGCTGGTACTTTTTCTTTATTTGGCATATCTGTACTTGCTTTGATTGACCCTGGATCCACACATTCTTACATAAGTGCATCCGTATTGCCTGTGTCTGAAATGCATGCTGAGTCCCTAGGATTTGATGTGTTGGTGACAAATCCTTTAGGGCATAGCGTAATTGTTAGTAAGGTGCATAGAGATTGTGCGGTAGTGGTGCAGGGTGAGAAGTTTTGTGGTGATTTGATTGAGATGCCATTTAAAGAATTTGATTTGATTCTTGGCATGGATTGGCTGTCTAGGCATGGAGCTGTGGTAGATTGTAAGAAGAAGTGTGTTACTTTGAGAACTAGTGATGATAGAGTAGTGTTGATATCTAGTGAGCAGAGACAGCTTGCATCTTTGTTTGTTTCAGCTGTTGCAGCTAGGAAGATGATCAGAAAAGGGTGTGAAGCTTATCTTGCTCATGTGTTGGATACCAGAGTGGTAGGGTCTCATTTGGATAGCATTCCCACAGTTTCAGAATTCCCAGATGTTTTTCCAGAGGAGTTGCCAGGACTGCCTCCTGAGAGAGAGGTGGAGTTTGGTATTGAGTTGTTACCAGGTACCACTCCTATCTCTATTACTCCTTATAGAATGGCACCTGTCGAATTAAGAGAATTGAAGGTGCAGTTGCAAGAGTTGCTGGATAAGGGTTTTATTCGCCCTAGTGTGTCGCCATGGGGAGCTCCTGTTTTGTTTGTTAAGAAAAAGGATGGTACTATGAGGTTGTGTATCGATTATAGGCAATTGAACAAGATAACTATTAAGAATAAATACCCTTTGCCTAGAATCGATGATCTCTTTGATCAATTGAAGGGAGCAGCTGTGTTTTCTAAAATTGATTTGAGATCGGGGTACCATCAATTGCGGGTTAGAGCTGAGGATGTGCCAAAAACAGCTTTTCGAACCAGATATGGGCATTATGAGTTTTTGGTAATGCCATTTGGTTTGACGAATGCACCTGCCGCTTTTATGGACTTGATGAATAGGGTGTTTAGGCCCTATTTGGATCAGTTTGTGGTAGTGTTTATAGATGATATCTTGGTGTATTCGCGAAATGAAGAGGAGCATAGTGAGCATCTTCGGATTGTGTTACAAATCTTGAAAGAGAAGCAGTTGTTTGCCAAATTATCGAAGTGTGAGTTCTGGTTGAACCAAGTAGCTTTTCTCGGTCATATTGTGTCAGCAGATGGCATTAGGGTTGACCCGAGTAAAGTTGAAGCTATTCTAAATTGGAGTCCACCGAAGACTGTGACTGAAGTTAGAAGTTTTCTGGGATTGGCCGGCTATTATCGACGTTTTGTGAAAGGATTTTCTTTAATAGCTACTCCACTCACCAGATTGCTTCGGAAGGGAGTTAAATTTGTGTGGACTGATCAATGTCAGACCAGTTTTGAGCAGTTGAAAGAGATGTTGACTCAAGCACCTGTTCTCACTTTACCTGTGGAAGATAAACCATATGTGATCTACAGTGATGCTTCACATAATGGTTTGGGTTGTGTGTTGATGCAAGAGGGTAAAGTGATAGCTTATGCTTCTCGACAGTTGAAACCGCATGAGCTCAATTATCCAACTCATGATTTGGAGTTGGCAGCCATTGTGTTTGCTTTGAAGATTTGGCGTCATTATCTATTTGGAGAGAAGTGTTTCATCTATACTGATCACAAAAGTTTGAAGTATTTGGGTGTTCAGAAGGAGCTAAATCTTCGGCAGAGGAGATGGTTGGAATTGATTAAAGACTACGACTGCTTGATTGACTATCATCCAGGTAAAGCAAATGTTGTTGCTGATGCCTTGAGTCGGAAGTCTTTAGCTGGTTTAACAGTTTACTCGCTCTCGTTGCTTGTTGAGTTGAGAGCATTGTGTGCTAGTTTTGTAGTTTGTGATGATGGTGCATTGATGGCACAATTGCAAATGAGGCCAGTATTATTAGACCAGATTAAGGAGGCTCAGTTAACTGATGAGAAAATTCAGAGGATTGTGTCAGTTTGTCAACAGGGAGAGAGCCGAGATTTTGTTGTGAGAGATGATGGGAGCTTATGGTTTAAGAGTAGACTGTGTATGCCTGATGATGATAATTTAAGAAAAATTATTTTAGAAGAAGCACACCAATCAACTTTTGCTATGCATCCGGGTAGTACCAAGATGTATCATGATTTGAGACAACATTATTGGTGGTCCGGTATGAAGAGAGATATTGCAGAGTTTGTGTCTAAATGTCTCACTTGTCAGAGGGTGAAAGCCGAGCATCAAGTTCCAACTGGGTTGCTTCAACCTTTGTCAGTGCCTGAGTGGAAGTGGGATAGAGTAACTATGGACTTTGTGTCTGGTTTGCCTTTGACACAAAGGAAGCATGATGCCATATGGGTGATTGTGGATAGATTGACTAAGACAGCTCATTTCCTTCCGGTGCGGATGGATTACTCTTTGGAGAAGTTGGCTGAGCTGTATATCCATGAGATTGTGAAATTGCATGGTGTCCCAATTTCTTTAGTGTCTGATCGAGATCCTAGATTCACCTCGAGATTTTGGAAGAGTTTGCATGGAGCTTTAGGTTCTCGATTGCATTTCAGTACTGCTTTCCATCCCCAGACAGATGGACAGTCAGAGAGAGTGATACAGATCATTGAGGATATGTTGAGAAGCTGTGTCATTGATTTCTCTGGAAGTTGGGACGGATTTTTGCCACTTGTGGAATTTGCCTATAATAACAGTCATCAATCGAGCATTGGTATGGCACCATTTGAGGCACTGTATGGTAGACGGTGCAGAACACCTCTTTGTTGGAGTGAACTTGGTGAAGGTAAAATAATTGGCCCTGATTTGATTCAAGAAACGGAAGAGAAAGTGAAGTTGATTCGAGGCAGGTTAAAAGCAGCTTCAGACCGACAGAAGTCTTATGCAGATCTGAAAAGGAGAGACATAAAATTTGATGTTGGAGATAAGGTATTTTTGAAAGTATCTCCTTGGAAGAAGATTTTGAGGTTCGGTCGGAAAGGAAAATTGAGTCCTCGTTTCATTGGGCCGTATGAAGTGTTAGAAAGAGTTGGGCCAGTGGCGTATCGACTTGCTTTGCCACCTGAGTTGGATCGTATTCATAATGTGTTTCATGTTTCTATGTTGAGGAGATATAGGTCGGATCCATCTCATGTGTTGTCAGTTGAATCTATTGAGGTAAGTCCAGATCTGACATTTCAAGAGGAACCAGTTGCTATTTTGGCACATGAAGTGAAAGAGTTGAGGAACAAGAGAGTGCCACTTGTGAAAGTGTTATGGAAGAATCATGGAAGAGAAGAGGCAACTTGGGAAAGTGAACAATTCATGCAAGAACAATATCCTCAGTTGTTTCAGAGTTGATTTCAGGTAATTTCGAGGACGAAATTTCTTTTTAGAGGGGGAGAATTGTAATATCCTTAATTATGCCCTAGTAGTCTTGGTGTTATTGTTGTTGCACTTGAGTTATGTTTATATTGTAATAAGTTGATAAGATATTGGAAGAGAATTTTATGTATGGTGATTGGGAAAGGAAATAGGGTTTAGAGACAAGTTTATATGTTGTGTATATGGTGATATATATAACATATAAAGTGGTCAAAATGGAAAGTCAAGGTGTTGGATAGTGGAGGAAGATATTTCTTTTATTAGTGAGTAATTACATAATTGGGCACATAAGAGACAAAATGTTAGTTATATAGTTAAGGGTATTTTGGTAATTGTTTGAATTGGAATACTTGGTGGAGATTAAAGAAGAGTTGACTTTGTTTCTTGTGGTTGATATTTCTTCTTTCTTCTTGGTGTGGCCGGCTGAACAAAGGGACAAGGAGAGCAAGAGGATAATTGAAGGTTTTGATGATTTTAAGCTTGGATTGGAAGGAGTTTTCAAGTTTACAAGTTGGAATTTCAAGGAACTTCATTAATTGGTAAGTTTTCTCTTGTTTGCCTTTGTTATTTTTGAAGCTTGGTTTGAGTTGAGTTGTGTTTTGATGATGGTGTGATTAAATGGGTTATGGTGTGATTTTAAGTGTTGATTTTGCTTGTTAGACGAGAAGTTGAGTTGGTGTTGGTATTGGAAGTGGTTGTGTTGAGTTTGTGTTAGGGTTTGAGTTTGTAAGTGTTGTCAATGTTATAGAAATTGATGTATTATATTATTGTTTGGATTAGGTTTTGGAAGAAGTGGTTTATCTTAATTGTAAAGTGAACAATCTTTGGAAGAGAAGATTGCTTGGAGTTGTTTGAGTGTTTATAAGGTAAGTACAACTATTTGTTTACAAACATGCATATAATGTGTAAGCTTAACATTCTTTTGGTTGTAAATGTGTTGTGGTATCAAATGTGTTATTAATGTGTTTTGATGATGTAAATAAGTATTGAGGATGTTGATTATGTCCATTTTAAATGAGGTTATGTTGTGTATAATGTGTTTGATGTTAAACAAAAGAAGGTTTGTTAAAGTTAGGGTTTATGCATGAGACACGTGAATTGGGGCGGTCGCGATTATTGAAGTGCGGTCGCGACTTAGATCGAACTTCTGACCGTGAAACCTACTGTGTTAAGGTTTCATCTTTGATTGTGAAGTGCGGTCGCGACTCAGATCGGATTTCTGACCGCGAAACCTACTGTGATAAATTTTATCTTTTGATTGTGTAGAACGGTCGCGACTTAGCTTAGTGCGACCGCGATAGTCGTTCTGTTCTGTTTTATTTGAAGTAAGTAAAGAATGTAAAGCATGTTGCTTATATGATAATGTAATGTGAATTGTGATTGATTATGATAATTAAGATGATATGTGAGGCCATTGTGCTTGGGCCAAGATGATTCAAATGAAATGGTTGAGGCATGATTGCCTAATAAATTATGAATTGTGAAATGAATTGAGAATGAATAAATGAAAAGTTAGTATGCCTAATGTGTTAATTCAACTTTCAGAGTCCTGTATTTGATGGCATGCCTATAACTCATTGGATAGGCGAAATGGGAGGCCCGTAAGCCGAGTCCAATTTGAGTAATGTTTATGAATCACTGGATAGGTGAAATGGGAGGCCCGTAAACCGATTCCAGTTGTAAAAAGTGATTATGGAATGATGGTGAAATGGGAGACCCGTAAACCACTTCCATTTGGGAATTAGTAACAGTCTAGCCAGGTTGAGGATCTCCTCATGTTAATGGGTTGATGGTCCAAGAGACTGGGTCTGTTACGCTATCCATGGATAGAGTTATGATATATATTGCCTACGGGCTTGATGATTGTGATATTGAATCAAACACAGGGACTCTGAACTTTGAATAACATATTAGGGTGTTTTGGGCCAGATATGTCTTAGGTTTAATGTAATTTAGGATTTATGAATCGTGATCATTGCCTAATGAAATTGATGCGTAATGATATATTATAATGTTCTGAAATGTAATTATGGTATGATAATTTATGATGAATAAGTTATGACTTGCTATGTATTATTTACTTGATTGAGTGTCATGAGCATTGCATCAAGCATTTTGATAGTGTAGTTGTTTTACTAAGCCGTTGGCTTAGCGCGATTGTGTTCATCGCGCAGGTGTTAGAGAAGAACCCGAGAGATCCACTAGACCGAGTGAGTCTAGGAATTGAAGAGTTGTGTAGGACTTAAAGATCAAAGAGAAAGCTGCCAATCATGTATAGACTCTTTATGTTTTGTAAAGTATTGGATTTAATGTATATGTATATAATTTTGTAAACTTGTACTTGGACATATTTATATATGCAAATACATTTGATAAATTCCGCTGCGTATTAAATCAAATGTTTATACTTATTTTGTTTTATTTTAATAGTAAATACCATTATACTATATATATATATATTGCAAATTGTTTATGGAAAAATGTAGCATTCTTAGGTTCTATGTATGTTCATTACATGGTGGTGATATGTAGTGAACGTATTTGGAATTTAGGGGTGTTACAATCCTCCACTGAGACTTCTAGCTCGGATTACTGTCCCAGTAATGAAGATGACTGCTATGGTATATTTTCCCCCATTAGAGTAAAAAGTAAAGAAAAAATAAAAAGAAAAGATAAAGAAAAGAAAAAAGATAAAGAAAAAAGAAAAAAAAGAAAAAGTAAAGAAAAAGAAAAAGAAATAAAGAAAAAGAAAAGAAAGAAAAAATAAGGAAAAGTAAAAAGAAAATCGAATCAGAAGTTGAATCTGATTCAAATTCATCTTATTAAAGGCAGGAGAAACCTAATTTCTCCACTCAGTTTGTTAAAGTCAATAAAGGCGGTGCCCACTGACAATATACTCTTCATCAACAGTATTCACCAGAGGTATTCCAACAGTAAAGTCAGAAGAACTGTTCATCCACAGTAAAGAAAATAGTACCTCCGACAAGGTACTATACATCCACAGTTCTAGACGCGTGAAGGTACAGTAAAAGCAAATAGTAACGACAGGTTACTATTCCTCTACAGTGCTAGACATGTGATCAAGAACAGTGAAGAATTAAAGCTTCTGTCTATATATGAAATCTCATTCTGAAGCTAGAGGCAGATCTGAAATACTTCTCCCTCATCCAGAAGACACCAAGACACCTTAAGCTTAGTTTTAGCTTTCCTTCTTCCATTTCCTCCTTCACCTATAACTTCTTCCAGTTCTGTAACCTCCTCACTTATTGATTCTCTTGTATGAGGTAGTTATAATTAATATTTATAACTTGTATTTTATTTTTAAGTTTTATTCTGTATTCTTATTTCATTTAAATAAATTTAAATTTTATATTTCATCTCTCATTTCCATTTATAAGTATGCTCTGTTTTAGTTCTTGCAAGCAAAAAACGTACAAGTTGAGCTTGATCTGGAATTAAAACATTAGAAATACACTACTAACGGCTGAAAAGGACCTCCATATTCTATCCTTTTCTGTCTGCTTCTTTCTCTACTCAGCGCTGTATACTTATACGGGGTCTGTATATTTATACCTAATATAGTGTAATTAGGTATACTAAAAGAAATAGACATAAGAGTGTGTATTGATAAAACACAATTAAAATATTTTAGACTTAAGATACAAAATTACTTAAAGAAAATATTTTGGGTAATATTGATACCAGAGCGTTAAAAACTGAAGTAAGAAATATACTTTGATTTTAATTAATCAAAATATATTCTTATGGGTCAGTGCGTGGAAATCTGGAGATCATTATAAGACCAGCTGAATTATTTTCTGTATATGTTTTTAATATATGCTTTTATATGTTTTTAATCTTTTACATTCTGTTTGTTTATTATTTTCTGTTTATATCTATAATGCCTAACTGTTTATTGTTTTATTAATCCTTTTAAAATTATTATCCCCTGTCAAAGATCCTTTTATTTTGCTGTATAATATATATATATATATAACATATACAAAAGTCAACTTTAAATAGAAAAGTCAATGATCAAAGTAGTAAAATTGTAAATATATTTTGTAAAATTAAAATTAATTAAATAATTTAAAATTTTAATTATGGATGGAAGATAAAATTTATGATTTTTAAAATAAATAATTAATTAATTAATTAAAAAATATAAAAATAATATAAAATATATATATATATATGTGTGTGTGTGTGTGTGTGTGTGTGTGTGGTCTTAAGAAGAGATGAATTAAAAAGTAAAATATAGAATCTTCTTCCTCCTTTTCTTCTTGTTCTGGCCGAGAATCTCCATAACCATGGGAGGATGAATTTTTCTTCATCCAACTACTCATCTTAGTAAGGATTTTCAAGAACCAAGTAAAATTTTGATGATTTTTCCAACAATTAGTAAGCTTATTATCCTAATTTTTGGGTTTTCATGGAAATTATAAGTATGTGAAGTTTGAGTTTTTGTATAAGTATGATTTAATTACTTGAATGGGTATATATGACACTATTTTGACTAGTATTTGATGATTTTCAAGTTAGATAGAAGAAAAGAGTAAGTTTGGATTGAGTTTGGATGAAAAAGTTAATTTAGGGTTATGTGTAATTTGAAATTTTGAAATGATGTGTGTTTATTGTGCAAATGGATTCTAAAGATGTTATTTTGATGCCTAAACAAGGATTTTAAAGTTAAATGATCGATTTAATCAAGTTTAGCTAGAGATTTGAAAAGGTAGTGTTGAATTTAGAATTTTGGAAGGGAATTTTCAAAGTATAGTTATTTGTTTGATTTTAATGAATAAATCATGTTATTTAATTATATAAATGATGAAAATAACTTTTGGAATGGGATGAAATGAAGAGGTAATGGCACATTTTAGGGTTTTAATAAAGAGTATGTGTTTATTTAATTTGATTGATTAAAGCATGTTATAATATATTTTTAATGATACGAATAAACTTAAAATACCAATTATAATGGATTAAAATGGAATTTCAAAGTTAAAGTAATGAAAGGCTAAATTTTAAAAATTTGTAGGAGTAATGTTTAATTAGGGTTTTATGGTTGAAATGCCTTAAAATGTGATTCTAAATGTTTGTATTTGTTCACATTTTAAATAGGCATTAAGAGGAAGTGAATTGGCCAACCTTAGTGTTGAAGGAAAATTTGGAAGTGAAGATTAGAGGGTTATTTTTAGCTTGTATTTGATTGCTAATTAAGGTATGTACAAACTTTTGATAAATTAGATATATTTGCATTAAATTTCGCCTAACATATTTTGGATAGAAAATGTGTTAAGCTACTTGACATCTTGAACATTTCATGAACATTGTGTTATAACATGTGAATTGTTGAGTATGCACTATGTGCATTATGAAAAGTCATTATTAATAGCTAAAATGAATGAAATGTGATTTATATGCATTCTGTGAGAATGACCCAAAAATATTTGGGCAATGTGATTTTAATGT
Organism: Garcia nutans; assembly: GCA_947685225.1. Lineage (NCBI taxonomy): Eukaryota > Viridiplantae > Streptophyta > Magnoliopsida > Malpighiales > Euphorbiaceae > Garcia > Garcia nutans. The sequence continues at coordinate 2,374,164 of CANTUV010000003.1, read as the reverse complement.
GAAATGACATACATTGTGATGAGAGGATAAGATATGATGAATTGAAATGAGTTGACATTGATATGACTGAGAAAAATGAGAAAATGAGGCAATGTGATGAGAAAAATGAGAAATTGAGCCAATGTGATAAGAAAGTTTATTATGAAAAATTTATATTATTTGTGTACCTAGTATGTTATTCAATTTTCAGAGTTTTGTGTTTGGCGGCATGTCTATCAGGTTATCCTTATTATTTACGTTCAAAATTAGATGCTGAGTGTCACTGATATATTATTTGCCTTCGGGCTAGATACTGGACATCACTATGATTTGCCTTTGGGGCTAGATATTGGGCGTTACTTGCCTTGAGGCTAGACACTAGGTGTCAATATGGACCACAACAGTAACTCTGAGATTTGAATAATATATTAGATATTTGAGCCCATGCTTGTGTATGTATTAATATGAAGTATAAAAAGATTAAAGATTATGTTTCAAAGTGGAATTGTATGCCACATTGTAAAATATCATGCAAAAGCATTATGCCTTTAGCTTTTATTGTTATCAAAGTTTGTACCGCTAGACTTTTAGCTTAGTGCGATTGTAATTTATCGCGCAAGTGACAGAGTTGATCCAATAGATTCAGAGAGTTCTTCTAGACCTGGTCTAGTCTAAACTTGAGGTTGTTTTGAGGGGATTTTACTGCATCAAGATCAAGATCATTTGCCACTATGTATATATTTCCTTCTGTAGTACATTTAGTTATTATGTATATTATGTTTACATTTTGAGAGTATTGTAAATTATAAAGACTTCATGTATTTGTATATATATATATATATACATATATGAATGTTTTGAGAAATTGGGAGGAGATTGAGAAGTATTGGTGAAATATTGATTTATTTTTATTGGGAGTGAGTTTTTATGCAGGTTGAGTTTTATTAAATTTTGGGATGTCCAATTTACAGATAAAATTCTGAAGAATTTTTTTCAGATATTTTTTTTATATAAAATACTTATTTTAGGTACCTATAATTAATAAAGAGTATTTTACGTACTTATTAAAAATATATTTGTAATCGTTTGGGATTTTGAATTACGAATATTAATATTTTTTTCTTTTTATTAAACTGTATTGTGACGTTCTTATACTTTATATATATATATATATTATATATATTGAGTGTATGTATTATACATATATAGGGTATAAGAGTATTACATCTATTTTTTATATTTAAAATTCAAAAATTACTTATAAAATATATCAAATATATACTCAATATATACTAAACTTATACCATATTTCTGAATTGTGTGATTAGTTTTTCAAATATGAAATTCAAAAAATAACTTGTTGAAAGAAATGACACCAGCAAATTTGTAATTTCCGTTAACTTAATATGGACTTTTTAAACTTATTCAAATCTATAAAGAGGGCCATTGTACACCATTATTAATTATTTTTTACGTTTGGATTCTATTGGAAGTATGTTAACTTTTTATTTATTTATTTATTATTATTATGAATTAAAGTCCGCCTGCGAGTATCGTAGCCAGTCCCAAGCCCGGATAAAGGAGGAGGGTTGCGGTAGGTTGGCGGCCAGTGTAAAAATTTTGCCAAACTTTTTATGGATCCTCAAAGCTATCATTATACCGTTGGGACATGCTCATCTAGGCACACACTACATCGGCACCCGGGTGTAGTGTTAAATGAGCAAGGGGTTCCATCACATCGACGCCTGGGTGTGGTGGAGTATGAGCAAAGGTTCCCATGCCATGGACGGGTATGGGTAAAGAAGTTAGTCCCGCCATATCAGCGCCCGGATGTGGTGTCAGACAGGAAAGGGCTACCGCATTATGGACGAATGCGGCTAAAGAAGCAAGTCCAAGGGAGCCGATTAAGATTAGGTAGTTGGAATATTGGCACTCTGACTGGGAAGTCTATAGAGCTTGTGGATACTTTGAAAAGAATGAAGGTTAGTATTGCTTGTTTGCAGGAAACCAGGTGGAAGGGAAATAAAGCAAAAGAGATTGGTAACTCAGGATATAAGCTGTGGTATTGTGGCTTGGATAACAATAGGAATGGTATGGGCATTATTTTTTAGCCTACGCTTAAAGACAAGGTGGTGGAAGTGAAGAGAAAGGGAGACAGGATTATCTCTTTGAGGCTTGTTTTGGGAGATGACACTATTAATGTTATTAGTGCTTATGCTCCCCAAGTAGGTTTGGACGGAGCATCCAAGGTTCAGTTCTGGGAAGATATGGATGAAATCATGCAAGGTATTCCGGATAATCAGCAAATTTTCATTGGTGGGTACCTTAACGGGCATGTTGGTAAGGACAGTAATGGTTATGACAGGGTCCATGGGGGTTATGGTTTTGGCAACAGGAATGAGGAGGGAAAGAGCATTTTGGATTTTGCGGTGGCTTATGATCTAGTGCTGGCAAATACCTGCTTTGAAAAGAGGGGGTCACACTTGATTACCTTTAAGAGTGGACGAACCCAAAGTCAAATAGACTTCATACTTACTCGAAGACGGGACAAAAGTAAGTGTAAGGCTTGCAAGGTCATTCCGGGTGAAGCATTGACGGCGCAACATCGTATTGTGGTTTTAGATGTTAAGAATAAAAGTAGCTGGAGGAATGATAAGAAAGTATTGGAACCAAGGATAAGATGGTGGAAATTGAAAGACCTAGCTCAAGGTACTTTTAAGGAGGAGTTACTAAAGGAAGACATTTGGAACCTTGAGGCTATTGCAGAGGACTTGTGGATAAAAATGGAAGGTGGCATTAAGAAAGCAGGTAGTAAATTGCTTGGGATCTCTAAAGGGGCAGGGCCTCGACCGCACGATGCATGGTGGTGGGATGAGGAGGTTCAAAAGGCTATTAAGGCTAAGAGGGAATGGTATAAAATGTTACCGAATGCGGTTAATAGCGAGGCCTTTGAGGAATATAAGAGGGCTAAGAAAGAGGCAAAGAAGGCTGTTAGTGTAGCTCGTGGCAGAGCCTTAGAAGGGATTTATCAAAAGTTAGGTACTAAAGAGGGAGAAATGGGCATTTATAAGATTGCAAGGATGAGAGAAAGGAAAAGCAGAGATTTAACCCAAGTCAAATGTATTAAGGGCGAAGATCAACGGGTGTTGACAGGAGATGTTGAGATTAAGGAGAGGTGGAAGGTGTAATATCCCAAAATGTGCCTAGAAATTTTAGTATAATGGTTGTTTTATTTGAATTAAAATGTATATGTTAATTTGGGAGAGAAAAGAAATTTAAAGGAAAGTGTATATGTTGTGTATATGGAAATATATACAACATATATACAAGTCAAATGTGTTGGTCAAGGGATGAGGATATTTATTTTGTTCTTTGTGAAATTACTAAAGGGCAAGTAAATGAAAGGGAGTTAATATATATAGTAGAGGGTATTTAAGTAATTTTCTTTTTAAATTGCTTGGTGGAGAATGTTTGAAGACCATATATTTGACTTTGTCTCTAAATTCCTCTTCATTTTCTTCTTTTTCTTTCCTTGGCCGTGTAGTCCAAAGACAAAAGAGCAAAGAAGAGTTTTGATTTTATAAGATCAAATTGAAGGAAGATTTCAAATAAACAAGTTGGAAAATCAAGAAATTTCATTATTTTGGTAAGTTCTTTCTTGATTGCTCTTGTTGTTTTTGAAGTTATTTTTGAGTTTGATGAAGTGGTGTTGATAATATGGTTAGGATTGCTTGTGGTGTGTTTGTATGTGTTGAAATGGAATTAAAGATAAGAAGTTAGGTTGGTGTTGGTGATGGAAGAGTAAGAGTGGTAGCTAGTGAAAATTTTTCTGTTTTACAATTAGTAAAGGCTGTGACTTTTATGATTTTTAATTAAATATAGGAAAATGTTTTTGAAGTGAATTTTTGATATGTTGTGCCTCTATGAGTCTAGAATGACTGAAAAATATTTTGATTCGATTTTGGAATGGTTATGATTTTGGAAAGATTATTTTTCTTAGACCTGTTCCAGCAGGTACCTTAACTGAGACAGCTATATTTCGGGATTTTTAATAAAATGTAGAAAAATCATATCCAATTGAATTTTGGATATGTTGTTTTTTAGAGAGTCTAGTATTTGATAAAAATAATTTGGAACCAATTTGATTGAATTTAATTTATGGAATTCACAAAGTTCAGAACTGCTGCCAGGATGCAGGGCAATTGGGGCAGTCTGGTTGGGTGAACTATTTGACCAAGATTTTGTGTTCAGTTTGATCTGAAATTTTAAAGGAATGATTTTAAGATGTAAAATTAAGTTCTGTAAAAATTTTAGAGTTTTTAGTCAAGTAGATTATTTTATACAATTTTTCAAAATAAGGATAAAGTTGAGTCTAAAACCAGAATTTACTATTCATATGGTCATTTTGCTAATATTCCTTTTGGATTAGGTTGTGAAGAGGTTGAATTGCCCTAACCTAAGTGTTGAGGATTCTTGGAAGAGTAGGTGTATAGAGTGGTGTAAGTTGGTTTTAAGGTAAGTACAAACTACATTATTGCATACATTCATATGATATTGAGACTTGAGACATATTTGGTTAATGTGAATGTTGTGATGAGCATGTAAAATATGTGTTAATGCCATTGATTATATCCATTTGAATAATGAATTGATTAATGTGATTTGAAATATAATGAAAAGTGAAATGTGCAAGATGTGATGATGAAATGTAATGTGAAAGATATGATGTTATGAAGAGTTGTTTCATTATGATGATGCAAATGAGATGATTGAGACATGGTTGCCTAATTTGCTTATGAAATATAAAATGAATTGAGAAAGAGGTTATGAAGAGATGAATGAAATGTTTGTGTGTTTAATATGTTATTCAGATTTCAGAGTTCTGGGTTTGGCGGCATGTCTATGAAATATATGAATAATAGTAACAGTCTTGCCGGGTTGAGGATCTCCTCGAGATTAGTCGGGTTGAGGTCCAAGAGACTGGGTCTGTTACACTTATTTTGGTAACAGTCTTGCCGGGTTGAGGATCTCCTTGAGTCTAGCCAAGTAGAGGTCCAAGAGACTGGGTCTGTTACCCTATCCATGGATAGATATATATATGTGTATATTGCCTACGGGCTTGATGATTATGATTATGGACCAAAACAGTAACTCTGAACTTTGAATAACATATTAGTGTATTTTGGGCTCATGCTTGTCTTTGTTTTCAATGTGAATCATGAATGTTTTGATTAATTATTAAATAATGTAAAATTGTGAAATACACTATTCTCTTGAATTGATCTTGAATCTTGATTGTGTGACATTAGCATGGCATTAAAGCATCATAGCATTGTAGTTTGTACCACTAAGCCGTTGGCTTAGCGCGAATGTGATTCTTCGCGCAGGTGACAAGGAAGAACCAGAGAGTCCCTCTAGGCCGAGTCGAGCCTAGATTTTGAAGGGTGAATAGTGGGCTTTAAGATTGAAGACTGACTGCCAAACATGTATAAATTTTATGTGTTGTAAAATTCGAGTTTGGATGTATATGAAATTGTAAATATTGTTACTTTCCGCTGTATAGTGAACAAATATTTTATCTACAGTATTTCATAATAAAACTTTACTTTATTTTGTACTAGAAGTGTAAATCCTTTTTACAGGTTGTAGTTGAGGTTATAAGGGGGATTTATTGGAAGTGTACGGAGAATGATTTTGTTTGCATTGGTTTGTGTAAAAATATTTTCAAAAATCAGAAAAAAACCAGTTTTGTCGACACTTGGGACTCAATTTTTAAGTGAAACTATGGCAAAATTTTTATAAAAATTGGAACTAAAATTTGACTAAGTAAAATTGGTAGCAACATTAGGTTAGTGTGGCGCCTCTACTCAACTTACACACGTAGGTCGGGAAGGGGTGTTACAGAAGGCTTATTTTGAGCAGTTATTTAACCCTGAACATGAACAAGATTTTCAAGGTCTTCATGCAACAAATGGTTATATCAGCTGGTCTAGGAGGATCTTGCATAGTGAAGTAAGAGAAGCCTTAAAGTATATGAAAGTTGGTAAAGCTTGTGGCCCGGATGGTATTCCTATAGAGGTTTGGAAGAACCTTGGAGAGGTAGGAGTTGCCTAGTTAACTAAACTCTTCAATGCTATTGTGAAAGGACGTAAGATGCCGAATGCCTGGAGGAGGAGTATCCTGGTACCCATATATAAAAATAAGGGAGACATTCAATGCTGTACAAATTATCGGGGTATTAAACTTATGAGCCATACTATGAAATTATGGGAAAGGATTATTGAACACAGATTGAGGAAGCTTACAAGAGTTTCGGAGAATCAGTTTGGGTTTATGCCAGGGAGATCTACCATGGAGGCTATTTCTCTTCTAAGAAGACTAATGGAATTGTATCAAGAGAAGAAGAAAGATCTCCACATGGTATTTATTGACTTGGAGAAAGCCTATGATAGAGTACCAAGAGAAGTGTTATGGTGGGTTTTGAAGAGGAAAGGAGTCAGCGGCAAATATATCAACATCATCAAGGACATGTATGAGAATGCATCCACTAGTGTGAAAACACCTGGTGGAGACACTGAGGCTTTCCCCATTACTACCGGATTGCATCAAGGTTCGGCCATGAGTCCATATTTATTTACCCTGGTTATGGATGAGCTAACCAGAAGCATACAAGACGATGTTCCTTGGTGTATGTTGTTTGCTGATGACATTATTTTAATTGATGAGACTAGTGCTGGTGTAAACCGTAAGTTGGAAGTGTGGAGAAAAAACCTCGAGGACAAGGGTTTTAAGTTAAGTAGGAGTAAAACGGAATATATGCACTGTGAGTTCAGCCTAAGGAAGAAGCAGGAACATGAGGTAAAGTTGGATGGAGTTTTGGTTCCTAAAACTAAGCAGTTCAAATATTTGGATTCGGTGTTCCAGAATGATGGCCGTATAGATGAAGATGTGGCTCACAGAATACAGGTAGGGTGGTTGAAGTGGAAGGGTGCGACTGGGGTTCTATGTGATAAGAAAATACCTCTGAAAGTGAAAGGTAAATTCTATAGGACGGTTGTTAGACCTGCGATGCTCTATGGTAGTGAGTGTTGGGCACCAACGGGACAACATTTGCATAAGATGAGTGTGGCAGAAATGAGGATGCTAAGATGGATGTGTGGACATACCAGACTGGACAAAATTAAGAATGTTCATATTCGACAAAAAGTCCAAGTAGCGGATGTCGGAGATAAGGTGAGGGAATGAAGACTTAGATGGTATGGGTATGTTTTAAGAAGACCTCCTAATGCTGCGGTTCGTAAGTGTGAGAATTTGTTGATTGAGGGGGCTAGAGGTCGTGGAAGATCTAGAACTGTGTGGAAGGAGGTGATAGCAAGAGACTTACGTGCCTTAGATCTTTATGCATATTTGATTAATGACAGACTTGAATGGAGACGTAAAATCCGTGTCTTGGAAGGGGCCTAAGGCTGGAGTATCTTTTTTGGTGTCTTTTGAGCTTATTTTATTGAGGATCCATACAGCCGACCCCAACTTGTTTGGAACTAAGGCTTAGTTGTTGTTGTAGTTGTTGTTATTATTATGAATTAGGGTCGTTGAGTATTAAAATTATAATACATATACATTGTTAGTTATATTGAATGCTATCATAATTATAACATTTATATATATGTATATATATTATTTTCAAAATATTTAAGTGGTAATTTCTTGACATATATATTTTTCATTATCTCGGTATGAGCTTATACTGATAAATTACAATTTTAAAGATATATAATGGAAGAAAACATTTTTTTTTCCTTTTGCAATGTAAGTCTTTAATTAATAAAATTTAAATTGCCCGGAAGAGAAAAATAAAATAAAAGTTACACATTAGCAAAAGTAATATTTAATTAAAGTTGAATAATAAGCTTTTATATAAAAGAAATGGGATCAGGTCACATGGATGAATGAATATGGCATTATGTGATTCTTGCGGGCAATGATTGGCACCGCAGTTTTAGTAAATATATACACAGAGTCACCGACACTTCCAAGCAGTGTGTAACTGTACACCACACCACTCATTTTGTTTCCACACCATAACAATTCTCTGGGCCATTCCTCATTTAATTCATTTTTCTTCTTTATTTTTTTTCTGGTCATACTTGTGTGTTTAATTACATTATTAGGTTATTTTAATAAAATTTAATATTTATAAATTAGTCAAAATAAATTATTCATATTAGGAACAAAAGTCTATGAATAAAAAATTTTCCGAATCACATTCCAAAAATAAAAAATACTTATACACTTCTATGGATTAAAGTTAATAATTTTAAGGAAAAAATTATTATAAAAGCTTAGACATTAAGGACTAAATGAAATAAAAGTTATAATTTTTTAATTAAAATTTGGAGTCTTTATTATTAATAAATTTTAAGATTTAAAAAAATGATGATATCTTAAAATGATGGAAGTCAATATATGCTAATTATGTAAATTTTGGAGGTTTTACTATAATCCCCTTATTTATTATTATTATTATTATTATTATTATTATTATTATTATTATTATTATTATAAACAATAATTCCCTCTTTAATTATTAGCTTTAATCATTATTGATCAGTAAATTCTTTTTGAGGGAAAATGCTTTAGTTTTAACTAATTATTAGTCCTCCCTTTTAAAAATTTTTCTCATGAAATAAAAATAGAAAAAGCCCGAAATGTTGGTGAGATTGGGAAATGTTGCTTACCGCAACAAATTGTATTATTCAAATTTTTGAAAAAGAGATTAACAAGAAAGAACAACTAATTTCTATATAATTGCTCAAAAAAAAAAACTAATTTCTATATAATATAATGAAACCTTTGAAGATACAAAAAAAATAAATAATTAATTATAATTCACTAAATTAAATATATAATAATAATAATTGACAATTGCTATTTAGTAAAGTGATTAACATACAACATTGAATTCATTAATGGGAATGTTCAAAAATCATTTTCTTGAATTTTTCATCTCAACCAAACATCTTCAAACGATAATAATTGAATGATTTCAAAGCTCCATTGCAACAATTTGAAGTAGTAATTGTAGCAAGCCGAGTCATGAATTGAATCCAACCGTCAGACCATAAGAAGCCAAACAAAAGCAAAAAATAACAACACAATAATTTTGTATTACAAATTTTCTGATTGGTACAAACCCACCACGTAATAGAAATTACAGTCTATGTATGTAGTTAATTACAGCACCAATAAAGCTTATAAAATTGACATTTAACTTCTGAAAGAAAATGCAATAATACAATATAAGAAAAGAATCCTATGCGTCTCTCTGCTTCTTGAAATCTTGAATTTTATTGGTTTTTTGCTTGGAATTTAAGCTTTGTTAAATCTTGATTTAAATTAGTAGGCCTGGTGATGAATTCCATTATCAAAATTCTTGGAGTAATTGAAAGAATCATACCTGCAAGTTTGAGGAAGGCCAACATTATTATCAGATCTGATAATCTTTTTCATCTCTGATTTAACTTTATAGAAAACATGTCGCCAATTTCCTTTGTTATGGGAACCAAGAATCTTAGTTTCTTCTTCATTCATTTCCAGATCTTTAGCAAAAATGGGTTTTCTTGAAAGAATCCAAGACCAACCCCAATCCCACCATTTTCGTATGGAACTTCCTGCATATTCTCCCATGGAAGAAACAGATTTGGATCTACAAAATGCCCATGAAGTTGCTGGTGAAGTAATGGGTTGAATTTTCAGGGAAAATGAAGACAATCTTCTACGTAGGCCTTGTTGGCCATCATCATTTGTACAGATCTGTGCGACAGGAAGTGAATTGGCTCTCTTTTGAAAGCTCTGAATAATGGAGCTCATGGTGATGACTTAAGAAGAAGAAGAAGAAGAAGAAGAAGAAGAATAGTAATAATAGTCTATGTAGGAGAGAATTGGAGAATGAAGAAGAAAATTAAAGGGGCGAAATGCAGTGTTCACGACTCTATCACAGCCTGGTTTATTCGTTTTATGTGAGGAGGTGGATGATCATGTGGCGCCAGGGGTCCACTATTCTATTTTTTTTTTATTAAACTGAAAGTCCACTATTCTATTCAGCATTTACACACTTTGTGATTTGTGAATGTGATATAAGAATTTTGGTTGTCTTAATTTCCTTTTAAATAAGAATATAATAATTTGTCAATTTTTTTTATTTTCACTAATTAATTCATTATAATGTTGAATTGAGTATGTTGAGAACATGGAAATGTGAAAGAAAAAATATTAGGGCAGAACATAACAAGTACAACAGTTGTACGTTGAAGTATAGTTTAGCGATAAGTATACCTTCCCTAAAATCAATAGACCTAATATTAATTTTTCTTTCCCCAATGTAAAAAAAAAAAAACAACTAAGACGACCGTTCAAGAATTTCTTTATATGATTCACTTTTTTTTACCAACCAATTATTTATTATACACTAAATAGATATGTAGCATTCTAAATTTTATTAGATTAGATCTCCTAACTTACATTTTAACTATTTAGTCCTTTGAACCCACATATTTTGTAGCTTAAAATAAAATATCGTTAAGTCAACAGAGAGGATGAATATACACGCAATGAGGCGAGTGAAGGCATCTACATGTTGATAACGTGGCATCCGATTTATTTATAACGGGTAGCTAATGGGTATTTTCTTCTCATCCTCATCCTTCTCCTTCTTATTTGTAAATTCTTAATTTTCCAATTCTTCAAATTTTTTATTTTGCCTTATTCTTCTTCTTAAATTATTGTTATGTTTGCCCGAAAATCATCTTCTTATTTTTCTTATCTTTTTTTATTTGAAATGAATTTGAGCTTAATACAAGTTGCTATTCCAAGATGCCATTATGGTGAATCATGCACACTCATGACTTGGATAGAATCAAACTCGGGAAGAAGTTTTTTTATGTGTTCTCATTATGGGGTAAGTATGTAACACTCTTGTATCCTATATATGTATAATACATACACATGATATATGTAAAATACACTTATAAGGTATACAAATATCACGACCCGGTTTAATAATATTTTTTTTTACTTTTTCAATTTAAACCTTAAATACTTAAAATGTAATTTTAAATAATCAATAAAATATTTATTAGAAATCATAGGTTCTAATATAAGCATTTTCCATAAAAATCTCTTGGATAAATTTGCTAGAGTTTTGTTTGTAATTTGGACATTTCCAAATTATCAACAAAACACAACCTGCAAAGGAAAAATGCTACCAATAAAAAAAACAATCACACATTTCACTCATACTCCTCAATTTCTCCAAGTTTCTCAAAATATTTATACATGTACATATATATATATATATCAAAGCACATATAAACTCACATTATAAAATTTTTCAACCCATTCTTTATAATTTACAATATATATACCTCAAAACATAATGTAATATACATAATGTCAAAGTGTATGATAATATAAAATATATACATAGTGGTAGTGTCTCTAATCTTGACGCCCAAAATAAACTCTATAGCCAAAATCTCAAATCTAGACTCGATCCAATATAGAAGAATTCTCCGGCTGTACCGGATCTCTTCTATCACCTGCGCGATGAGTGACAATCGCGCTAAGCCAAAAGCTTAGCGGTATAAACTTTGATAATAATAAAACTTATGTGCAATGCCAATGCACAATGCTTATGTATATCATGTCACCATGTGACATACCATTTCATTTTAAACATATTTTTCAATCATTTTATAATTCACATAAAAAACAAACACAAGCATGGACCCAAAGGATATAATATGCTTTTTAAATTTCAGAGTTACTGTTTTGGTTCAAGTTGACACCATATGTCTAGCCCTAAAGGCAAATCAAGTAATTGCTTAAAAGCTAGTCCTGAAGGTAGATCATAATAATTGCTCAAAAGCTAACCTCGAAGGCAGATCATATCATAATGACGCCAAGTGTCTAGCCCCGAAGGCAAATCAAATAATTGCTCAAAAGCTAGCTCCGAAGGCAAATAATGAGGATAACCTCATAGGCATACCGCCAAACACAGGACTCTAAAATTGAAGAATATACTAGGCTCACAATTATTTCATATTTTCAATCATCAATTTCTTTCTCATTTTTCCATAAATCAAGCTAGGCACATTGCCTCGTTTCTCATTACTAACTAGGCACATTACCTTTTTTTTTTTCTCAATTTTCTCATTTATATCAATATCATTTCATTTCAATTTATCACATTTCATCATATCTCAATATAGCATTACAACGTATCACATTTTACATTAAAGCACATCATCCAAATATTTTTAGGTATTTTCATATAATTCACATATAAATCACATTTTATACAATTTAGCCATTACCAATGACTTTCCACAATGTCTTTAATGCATATGCAACAAACCACATTACCCAAACACTTTGCGTCATTTTCACATATTGCACATATTTCACTTTTTACTCATTTTAGCCATTATCAATGACTTTTCACAATGCATATAATGCATTCTTAACAAATCAATGAATGCCCATCTGTCTGAGGATGAAAAGTAGTACTAAAATGTAACCGAGAACCCAAAGTATCCTGAAAACTCCTCCAAAACCTCGATGTAAAATCGGGGATCTCGATCCAACACCAGAGAAACTGGAATTTCATGCAACCTCACTATCTCACTGATATACAACTCAACCAACCTCTCAAGAAAATAATTCATCTAAACTGGAAGAAAATGAGTTGTCTTCATCATCCAATTAACTATCACCCAGATTGCATCATGCTTATTCTGGGTCAAATGCAGTCCAGTCACAAAATCCATCGTCACTCGCTCCCATTTCCACTATGACACAAATAATGGCTAAAGCAACCCTAAAGGAACTTGGTGCTCAGCCTTCACTCTCTGTCAAGTGAGACATTTGGATACAAACTCTGCTATGTCCCTCTTCATACCTAACCACTAATAATATTACTTCAAATACTGGTACATTTTGGTACTACCAGGGTGCATAGCATAGAGTGACTGATGTGCTTTCTCTAATATCATCCTCTTTAATTTTGCTTCATCAGGAATACCCAACCTATCTCTATACCATAGACTGCCATCATCTCTCACATGAAAGTCTCTACTCTCCCCCTTTTGATAATCCATCATAATCTTTTGGATTTTCTCATCTACCAATTGAGTATCCCTAACCTGATCTAATAAAGCTGGCCTCAACTGCAACTGAGCCATCAATGCACCATCATCACAAGACTCAAATTTGGCATGTAATGCTCTTAACTCAACAAGCAACGAGGGTGAATAAGTAATCAAACCTGATAAAGACTTTCGACTCAAGACATCAACAACAATATTTGTCTTGCCAGGATGATAATCAATAAGACAATCGTAGTCTTTAATCAACTCTAACCATCATCTCTGTCGAGGATTTAGCTCTCTCTGAACACCCAGGTACTTCAAACTTTCATAATTAATATAAATGAAACACTTCTCCCCATACAAATAATGCCGCCAAATCTTCAAGGAAAAAACTATGGCTGCTAGCTCTAGATCATGAGTCGAGTAATTCAGCTCATGTGGCTTCAACTGTAATAACCCAAAATTTTAAAATATTGTATAAATAAATAAATAAAATAAATAAATATGAAATAAAATAAATAATATAAGGATAATAATAATAATAATAATAGTATTATTATTAGATTAAAAAAAGGAAGAGTAGAAAAATAATAAATAAATAATATATATAAGTATGTATTTGATAAATGAAGGGAGAAGAAATAATTAATAGAGAGAGAGTGCAGCGGAGAGAGAGACAGAGGAGAGAGAGAGTGCAGGAGAGGGAGAGAGGCAGTTGGTGTTTTTGGCCGATCTACAGTCGACCAGCCTCCGTTCGTCAACACGTGCCGGCCAGGGAGGAGCGTCAGCCTACAATGAGTCCTAGGAGAGGTGGATCGTCGCCGTCTACCGTGTGGTCACGCCGCACTCCGGCTAGATTTCGGTCTTCTTTCCCAACGAGACAAGTACAGTTGAGTTTCTCTTATCCCCGAGCTTAGTTTTGATATATTATTTGTAAATTTTAGAGTATGTTTTAGGTTGGCCGGAATCTGAAATTTTTTTTTGTTTCGGTGACTGTTCCGGCGATGTTTTTGGTGAGATTTCCGATGAGATTATTATTAATTAAAATAAATAATTAATTAATGTGTAATAATAAATGGGTATAATTAAGGAATGAATAATAGTTTATAAGATTAAAATTTGTATATTTATAATTTATTAAATTTGAAACTAATAAATTGTTTAAGTAATAATCTATAGAATTAATATATAAATTTTTATAAAATAAATTATGATTTAGTTTATGATAAATAATTTATGATAAAATTGTATTTGGTAATAGTTAATTAATAAAATTAACTAATTATGTCTAAATACGAGTAAAATAAATTTTAAAATATAATTTTTATTAGTTAATTAAATTAATCATATTTAATCAAATTGATTAATTAGTAGGCTGATTAATCTAGATATATTAGTTACTATTATTAAAATTATTAATAATATAGAAAATTAATATTTAAGAATTAATTAATTAATTGATTCATTATTGAATGATTTAAATAAAATAGTTAATGGAATATAATTAAAATTCATAACACTAATTATTTAATAAAAAAAATTAGTTAGTGTTATTATAAGTAGAACAAGCAAGTTAATTATTAAATAAGTTAATTGATTATTTGATTATTAAATGATTATTAATCTAGAAAAATATTATTTATTAACTAATTAAGTAAATTATAAATTATTACAAAAGTTAAACGGTGATTATTATTATTATTATTATTATTATTATTATTATTATTATTATTAGAGGATTTAAGTTAAATGGATAATGTACTATATTAAAAGTTTATAAAATAAATTATATACTAATCAATTATAGTTGAAGGACGATTATAAAATTATTCTCTTGAAATTGATTTAATGTTTATAAAAAAATCTTATAGGGATATTTTGTAAGTAAATTAAATAAAAAAAATTAATGTTGAGTTTGGTTGGAGGCTCTGATGGAGAGATTGGATTGATTTTCATAATTGTGAGTTATTAGAAGTGTAGTTTTCTTGTTTATTTCAGGGGGAAATGTCCTAGTTATAGGGAAGGTTTTGTTAAAATTTTGGTAGAATTTCAACAAATATTTGGACTCTTCTATCTGTCCACATTCTTATAAATTTTGTATATTATTTGAAAATAATTTTCAGGTATTATTTCACTTTCGGTGAGATGCTATAAGATGGATAATCGGGTTTCATCCACAGTGAGTTATATAATATAATATTCACTCTCTTAATTTATGTTTATAATTACATTGCATAATGCATCGACTGTTTGTGTAACATTTGTACAATTATTATTATTGTAAGCATAATGTGTGTTGAGTAAAAGTTAGTTGTGTTTGATGTAACATGTGATGCCGGATAGAGCTAGGTTGATGTGGGACCACACATGATCGGGGATATAGTTTATGATATGATGGTATTATATGATGAAATTAGGATTGGCATGACGGCGAAAGTATTTTCATGCTCAGCTTTGCTTATCAGTCGGGTAACGTTGCTTGGCTATGGTTGTGACGACGGACCCTATGTATTGGATTCTAAGAGAAATGTATGGACTATGAGAGTTTGATAGGAGGATAGGCTCTCCAGTTTGAGGTTTATTGTGGCCTTATTGACTTACTCATATCCTTATTTGCTTATGTGATTTGTTGGTTGAATGGCATTTGTATGAGCACGTTATGCATAGGATAGTTATATTATATTAATTACTATATATCTCATTGAGTTGAGCGCTCATTCTTGTTCAACATTTTTTCCTAAGTTGCAGGTTGAGCATAGGAGTACTGCTTATTCAGGTCATCATGCCTTCTTATTTCTCGGCATGAGTGTTAAATTATATATGTTTTATTATATAATTATTTCTTAGAACTCCGCATGATATTTCTTTTCTTGTCTATCTTCTTATTTATTTAGTTCCTCAGTTTTGCTAAATATATTTATTAATAAATATTTAATGATGATGATGTAATATTATACTAAAATATAATATTGGTAGGCTTGTGGGCTTGGTTTAAGATAGTGACGGCTGTCACCATGTAAACTATTGAAAAGTGCGTGGTTATGCTTACTACGAATTTTAGAAGCCACGTGCTTTTCCCATTCCCTAGTGCCGATCATGTGCCCTCGGGTTGGGTCGTGACAAAGTTAGTATCGGAACAATGACTTTGAGTCCTGTACCATATCTATAGTTGGAAGAGTTCTAGTTGGTCTAAGTTCTTACTTCAGGCGAAGTATAGGTTTCTTTTTCATCTTGATTGAGTTTCATTTTCCTCAAATTTAGCTTTATCTGTTGGTGGTCATTTAATTGTGTATGCATGCGTGAATGTTATATATGTTTATTAATGCGAGATATGCGTCATGATACTTTTGTTGCTTCAAAGTGTGGATTGTATTAAAGATTGTATATCATAATGTTATATATTTTTCCTTGAATGCGTAAAATGCTAGACTCTGAGTAGTTCTTTAAGTAGACCTAGTAAGTTAAGAAAAAAGATAATAATTTATGAATTCTAAAGACAAAGTGAATTTAAATTTCAATAATGGATAGTGTATGATAAGCTTGTCTATGGAAATAATTGTGATATGAGAATATAAACATATTAGTTGATATAAAATATTTTGGATGGATAATAAATATAAGTTATAATGCTATTAGGGTTATACTTAAAAAAAAATGATGACATAGAGTACACTAGTGAGTTGAAGTGGTAGAGAATAATTGAACATTGTGAGTCTTTGTGTTTAGTTAGACAAAAAATATAGACTAGTATTATCAATTCAGTTAGGGTCAATATGGATTAGGGACATATTTAGTAGGAATGACTAATTTCTATCCTAAGGTTTATATGAATTAATTGATGGACTAAATTGAATTTGTATGTGGAAAGCTTAAGGTACTCTAAAAGATTGGTGGACAATTAGAGGAAATTATATTCACAAGTATAAATGATTGAGATATCTGGATGAAGAATTTAGATATTAAGATCTGATATTGGTTAAGGTATAAAACTAGAGACTAGAAATTAATATAAAATGAAATGTGCTTAGGAATGATTAAGAGTAAATGCATGAGGGTATATGATTTAGGAAAATTTTGATGATTAACCATTAAATTTAAGTATTATGTTTAAAATGGCTATTGATGCATTTTCAGATAAATCATGGTAGTAGCTAAGTAAGATTTTGAGGTTATAGAATAATCGGTCCAAGAGTAGTAGTTACAGTTCTTTAGATAATATATACATCAGAGCGCGCAAGGAAGCGTGAGTTGTTTGATTTCTTAGTTAGGTTAGAAAAACTAAGAAAAACTAGTTAGTCATAAAGGAGCATTTTATAAAGGAGTGAAGATTGTAATAACTCAAAATTTTAAATTATTATAAAAATAAATAAATAAAACAAATAAATATAAAATAAAATAAATAATATAAGGATAATAATAATAATAGTATTATTATTAGATTAAAAAAAGAAGAGAAGAAAAATAATAAATAATATATATATGTATTTGATAAATGAAGGGAGAAGAAATAATTAATAGAGAGAGAGGGAGAGAGAGTGCAGCGAAGAGAGAGACAGAGGAGAGAGAGAGAGAGTGCAGGGGAGGGAGAGAGGCAGCCGACATTTTTTTATCAATCTATCTTCGACCAGCCTTCGTCTGTCGACACACACTGGCCAGGGAAGATCGCCAGCCGACGACGAGTCGAGGAGAGGTGGATCGTCGCTGTCCGCCGTGTGGTCACACCGCATGTGCCGTCAAAGCTACCATTGGCCGGGAGCTTCCAATGGCTTTTTCGGCCATATTTTGATCTTCTTTCTCGGTGAGACAGGTACGACTGAGTTTCTCTCATCCCGAGCTTCGTTTTGATATATTATTTATAAATTTTAGAGCATATTTTAGGTTGGTCGAAATCCAAAAATTTTCTGGCTTCAGTGACTGTTCTGACGACATTTCCGGTGAGGTTTCCAGTGAAATATATATATAATTAATTAAATTAATTATATAATTAATGTGTAATAATAAATTGGTATAATTAAGGAATGAATAATAGTTTATTAGATTAAAATTTGTATATTTATAATTTATTAAATTTGAAACTAATAAATTGTTAAAGTAATAATCTATAGATTTAATATATATATATATATATATTTATAAAATAAATTATGATTTAGATTATGATAAATAATTTATGATAAAATTGTATTTAGTAATAATTAATTTAATAAAATTAACTAATTAGCCTAAATATGAATAAAATAAATTTTAAAATATAATTTTTATTAGTTAATTAAATTAATCATATTTAATTAAATTGATTCGTCAGTAAGTTGATTAATTTAGATATATTGGTTTCTATTATTAAAATTATTAATAACATAGAAAATTAATATTTAAGAATTAATTAATTAATTAATTATTGAATGATTTAAATAAAATAGTTAATGGAATAAAATTAAAATTCATAACACTAATTATTTAATAAAAAAATTAATTAGTGTTATTATAAGTAGAATAAGCAAGTTTATTATTAAATAAGTTAATTGATTATTTGATTATTAAATGATTATTAATCTAGCAATATATTATTTATTAACTAATTGAGTAAATTATAAATAATTACAAAAGTTAAACGATTTTTATTACTATTATTATTAGATGATTTAAGTTAAATGGATAATGTACTATATTAAAAGTTTATAAAATAAATTATATACTAATCAATTATAGTTGAAGGACAATTATAAAATTATTCTCTTGAAATTGATTTAATGTATATAAAAAAATCTTATAAGGATATTTTGTAAGTAAATTAAATATACAAAAATTAATGTTGAGTTTGGTTGGAGGCTCTGATGGAGAGATTGGATTGATTTTGATAATTGTGAGTTATTAGAAGTGTAGTTCGCTTGTTTATTTTAGGGGAAAATGTCGTAGTTATAGAAAAGGTTATGTCAAAATTCTGCCAAAATTTCGACAGAATATTTGGAGTCTTATATATTCTGTATATTATTTGAAATTAATTTTCAGGTATTATCCACCTTTGGTGAGACACTATAAGAAGGATTATCAGGTTTCATCCACAGTGAGTTATATAAGATAATATAATACTTACTCTCTTAATTTATGTTTATAATTGCATTGCATAATGCATTTACTGTTTGTGTAACATATGTACAATTATTATCATTGTAAGCATAATGTGTGTTGACTAAAAGTTGGTTGTGTTTGATGTAACATGTGATGCCGGATAGAGCTAGGTTGATGTGGGACCACACATAATCGGGGATATGGTTTATGATTTGAGGATATTAGATGATGAGATAAGGACTGACTTGACGGTGGGAGTATTTTCATGCTCAGCGCTGTTTGTCAGTCAGGTAGTGCTGCTTGGCTATGGCTGTGACGATGGACCCTATGTATTAGATTCTAAGAGAAGTGTAGTTAAATAGGAGGATAGTGTAGACCCTTAATTTTTTACTAAGTCCAATCTAATATTATAAAATAATTTTGTGGTATTTATTATTTATTTTAGTATTTATTATTTATTTTAATATTTATTTTAATATTTAATATTTATTTATTTATTTTTTAAAAATATATATATATAAAATAAAAAAATAAAAAATTGAATGGACCAATTGATGGTCGACACGTGGCAAGGCAATTTGCCCAGGCTGAAAGGACCTGCGATGAATTGGCTTGGGCCAATTTGCCGCAGATATTTGCTGCAGCGAATTGGGGTAGCACCTCGTAGGCCCTCACCCAAATGTTCGCGTCCCAGCCCGTTGCTCGTGACTCAGCAGCCCATGCCAGCGCATTGGCCAATTTTTGCTAAAATTCAATTTTCACTCGGAAAGGTCAATTAATTTTCTAAATAGCTTGAATTTCCTTAAGATATTAGGTTTTACTTAAAAAATTCTATAAATACTAGCTTTATAACACAAAATAAAGGACGACCAAAATTACTGAACGATTAGAATTGGACTTTTAAATCTTGAAGAAATCTGAAGCAGCCAAGAAAAAAGAACAATTCCATCTACAAGGCAGCGAGGCAGTGTTGTCTTGATCAAGGTTTCTCTAAAATTTTAACGGTGCAATTGTAGTGGAACTAACAATGAAGGTTTGATCATAACCAATAATTTTTTATATTCATAGTAGCCGTAACATGCTTTCTTTTAAATGTTTTGTTGATGTCTTTTGATATTATTTTTCTCCAATAGTGTAAAATTATTAAATCTAAATTATATGTTTTATGAACTGAAACCCTAATTCATTAAATCCTTAAACCCTCATCTAATTCCTTAAAACCCTTAAACCCTAATGTCCCAGTGGCTAATTAATCCCAAAAACCCTAAATTATTTTGTTTAAACTCAAAGCCATAAACTATTTTTTTGTCTAAAACCTTATATTGTTTCATCAAATCCCAAAACTCTAATTGTTTTTTCAAAACCTTGATTTATTTACACAAATCACTATTTTTTAAAAATAATGAATTAAAAGTCTAATTTCTTTTTAAAACTTGTCCTTCAATTTATTCTACCCAAAAACACCAAAACTGTAATCTAATAAACTTAAAAAGAAAACCCTAATTTGTTTCCAAAATGTCACAACCCAATTTTTCCAAACCTTAGTCAAGAAGCCTTAAAATCCTTAAACTTTGATTCCCAAAACCAAGACCCCAAAACCTAAAACCCTATTTCCAGTCGCTCAATTCCCGAATTTAGGTCCAAACCCTAATTCCAATAATTTAAAACCATATCTTGAACTTTATTTGGCTTATAATGAATGGTTTACTTTCATAATGAATGATTGAATATCTTTTATTGGTTTACTTTATTTTTTATTATGTAAGAGGTATGTTTCCACCTTGTGGATACCTCATTAATTAAGCTTCATGCAATTTAAAACTATTTTCATATTTTGGGATTAATGTAAAGGATACATTTTCACCTTTTGGTGGGTATCCTATTTAGTTTTAGACATTGGATGATGTAAGGACATGTTTCCATCCTTGGATAGGTGTCCATTTATTTGTTTTGTTTGGACATTGATATGATTTTTAATAAAGTATTTATTTATTCTTATGATCGCATTTAGTATAGATAATGTCATTATATTTAAGAATTTTATAATATTAAGACCTGAAAAGGAGGCTGGTTCCAATGAACCAGGCGTTGTGGGGGTGCTGGGTTATTTTCACATTCTCTACACGTACCCAACTTTTCAAACCCAATAGGGGGTTGGGGATTCCTTAGGAATCGAGTCATCCACCCCTTTCTTTTCCCCAACCCATATGGATGGTGACTCTATTTTCTTCGGGTTTAGGCTCGTGTTCTCTAAGGCCCTGAGCCTAATAGTGCCGAAATTGCAAGAACCATTCCACGTGAGAGTAGGGGCAAAAATCCCCTCTCACAGTGGTGACTCCACTGGGAATAAGAGAAGTTGTTTCCGTTGGTATTTATTGTAATATCCCAAACTATACCCTAAAATTTTAGAATGCTTATTTGTGAGAATTGGATTAAATAATTTAAAGTGTATATATGACTAATGAAATAAGAGGAGATGTGTATATGTTGTATATATGAGGATATATACAAAATATATACAAGTCAATTGGTTTATTTTGGTCAAAAGATATTTTAGTTATTTAAATATTGTTAGTGGAAGATGATGTAAGTGTGTTGATTATTTTATTGTTTAATTGCTTGGTGGAGAGTGATTTGAGGAGAGAGTGGTTGTTTAAGGTTGACTTCCTTTCTTTCTTCTTCTTCTTTCATCTTCATCTTCTTCTTTCCTTCTAGTGAGCCAGCCACCCTTATCAACCAAAGGAAAAGAGATTTTGTTGCTTCCAAACTAAAGAGATTGAAGGTTTTCAAGAGATCAAGTTGGAGTTTTAAGGATTTTCTTCACTTTTGGTAAGTTTCCAACTTGTTTCTTTGTTTTCTTTTGAGTTGTGTTTATGGGTTTGTTGGAATGGTTGTTGTAGATGTGTTTTTGGTGTGTTTGAAGTGTTTTGTCTTGGTAACTTTGATTTTTGGGTTTGGATTGAAGAGAAAAGGGTTAAGTTTGGTGAAAGAGACAAGAGTTATGGGTGTTGTGAGTTTGAGTTGTGAGATATGGTTGATATTGTGTTTTGATGTTTGTAATTGAGTTGTTTTAAGGCTTACTCAAGTATTATATGGATTGTTGATGGTTTTGATTGAGTTTGTGTGTTATTGATATGGTTATTGGAAGATGATTGTTGGTTGTGGTGTTTTGGGTGTCGATTTCAGGGTTTTTGGCCTGACACACCTATTAACACGGCCATGTCTTTGAGTGTGTCATTGGTTCTATTTTCTGGGTTGTTGACACGAATAGTGACACCCCCATGCCACTGAGCGTGTCACAGCTTCTGTGTTGTAGTAGCATTGACACGGCCAGTGACACACCCATGTCACTGAGCGTGTCATAGTGTAACACCCCGATACCCCATATAAATACTGTACATATACCAGGTACACATACAATATGTATATAGAGTATAAGAATGTCACTTTTCATCACCATTATAACTCTTTACTTTAATTTTTAAAACCATAATACATTTAAATCATATGAAAGTATTTACAAAATGGTTATTCTTATCATGGTAATACATAAATATAAGTTACATTGTTTCTTCCAAAGATTCATTTATACAAATGAATACATTCTTATGAAAATACAGTATAATTACATGCATGCACCACCATCTAGTTGGTCTCGAACTATACTTGTCCTCGTTGTGACATAGTAGATTATCTCCAGCTTCATCACCTAAATACCTGCGCGATTAAGATAACCGCGCTAAGCTCGAAAGCTTAGTAGTACAAGTAACCATTAAAATATACAATATAAAGGAAACATACCTCATATGTTTAGTCTCATGTTTTAACATTTTCTTACTCTGTTTTCCCCTTTTTCAATGTATTCTTCATATAATCCTATTAACCTTATAGAGGATATACATATACACATATAACATAACCATCAAACATAATTCAATAAATTGATAGAACCTTCATATTATGATACTTACCAATTTCACCTCATACATATCATACATATCATTTTATACTTTATAATCGCATATTGCATATAACTTCACAAACCATATCTCCTTTCAATAATTCATGTATGTTATATAATCATATCACTAACCACAATTCATCATTCACAACTCACATTTCCAACAAAGGCAACATAGATCCCATTACTCATTTATTTCAACTTGTATATACATCACATTAACAACAAAGACAGACTCGGGCCCAAAAGACACTAATATGTCATTCAAAGTTCAGAGTTAATGCTTTGGTTTTGTTATCACATTTATCAATATCATATACCCAACTAGGCTTCAAGGATTAAGTTCAACCAAGCTTCAAGGGGAGCAAAGCATGCTAAGCTTCTACCCAACTTGGCTTCAAGAACTAACCCAACCTAGCTTCAAGGGTGGTAACATCTCAATTAGGCTTCAAGGATTCAATCCAACCTAACTTCAAGAGATTGTTACACTTATTAGGCATGCCACCAACAACAAAACTCTGAAAATGAATAACACATTAGCCACACAATTCATTTATTATTTCATTATCAATTTCATTCTCATTCTCATCATCATTTACATCATCATAGCCAACCACAATGGCATCATTTAGGCAAAACATGCCTCATTTATCTC
This sequence comes from Garcia nutans, assembly GCA_947685225.1. NCBI lineage: Eukaryota > Viridiplantae > Streptophyta > Magnoliopsida > Malpighiales > Euphorbiaceae > Garcia > Garcia nutans. The sequence goes on along the minus strand of CANTUV010000003.1, from coordinate 2,350,352 downwards.
ATTCTCAATATCATAGCCAACCACAATGGCTTTATACATCATCACCTCTCAATTTACATTTCATATTCCATCACAATATCACATTTCATAGTTCACCACAATATCACATTATCACATTTCATAGTTCATCACAATATCACATTATCACATTTCATAGTTCACCACAATATCACATTATCACATTTCATAGTTCACCACAATATCACATTATCACATTTCATAGTTCATCACAATATCACATTATCACATTTCATAGTTCATCACAATATCACATTATCACATTTCATAGTTCATCACAATATCACATTATCACATTTCATAGTTCATCTTTGATATTTATATACATAATCATTCATTACTCAAGTATGCACAATCAATTGCATTACCATATAAATTGGAATACACATCATACAAATCATATCCTCACATCTTTCACATTTCATAACATATATATATTGAATGCCTTCACATCTTATATGTATTAATGTATTATCATATCTCTTATCTTTTCATTGCATTTAAAATATTAATATTTATTTTAACAATATACTTATATGCAATCCAATAGGGTTTTGTACTTACCTCTAAAGAACTCACTCCCATATAACTTCTCTTCCATAGATCTTTCAATACTTGGATTAGGGGCAATTCCATCTCTTAAAACTTGAATCCTAAAGTAATCATACACACTCACTTAGAAATACACATGAGATAATACAAATAAGAATCAATTAGGGCAACACATGACACGCTCATCAACACGGGCGTGTTCCTGATCGTGCCCTAACTCCACAACACAGAAACATTGACACGCTCATAACCACGGGCGTGTCACTGGGCGTGTAATACATTCTGTATCTCAAAAACATCAACACGTCCAATCAACAAGAGCGTGCTCATGGCCGTGTCAATTCTCCAAACTCACAGTAGCTATGACACGCTCAATAACACAGGCGTGTTACTGGTCGTGTCAATTCTACTGCCACACAGACCTTATGACACGCTCAATAACATGGGCATGTCACTGCTCGTGCTACCAACTCCAGAAAACAGAACCAACGACACGCCTAACAAACTGGCCGTGTCTCTGGGCGTGTCCGACTAAAAACCCAGATTCCGGTCAACACACAACAACATCCAACAATACCCATCTTTTATCATTACTCACTTCAAACAATCTTCATCAAACACACCCAAAAACCATAACAAACTTACCAAAACATCAATAACACTCAAAACACACACCAATCATCATTATAAACATCATTCATATACCAATTTATCAAATCCCCAAATTTCATTAAACTCAACCCTTATTCAACAATTCATCATCATCTTCACAAATAATCATATTATCATCATCCAATTACCAAATCAACACATATATATACTTAAATCTTTCAATATCATCATCATCACACATCAACCATACCAAACCCAACTCAAACAATGAAAATCAATTTAAAGAAATAAATACTTACTTGAATCCTTTATCAAATCTTCATCTCTATCATCAAATCTCTTGAATTCCTTAAGAAATTTGGTAAGAAAATCACATCTTTCTCTCTTTCTCTCTCTCTCTCTCTCTCTCTCTCTCTCGGCCAAGAAGAACGAAGAAGACGAAGAAGGAGTAGAAGGAAGAAGAAGTTTCTACTTCTTTCCTTTGTCCTTATCCATATATATATAATAATAATAATAATAATAATAATAACAATAACAATAGTAATAATAATAATAATACTTTAAATCTCCACCACATATTCTTTCTTTGATTTTCTTCTTCTCTTTTCTTTTTGTCTTTATTATTATTATTATTATTATTATTTAGTTATACAAATATATATACAACTCACTTATCCTTCACCATTATATATATCCCATGTATATGTGATGTATATGTATATGTCTTACATATATTATCCTTATATTTCACATATACACATATACATTAAATCCAAATACAACAACAATAACTCCAAAACTCTTAGGGTCTATTCCGGGATATTACAATTCTCTCCCCCTAAAAAAATTTCGTCCTCGAAATTACTCAGTACAATAACATTCCATTCTTACCAATACACCATTTAAAATTTTCATCAAATCACATAGTTTGCACTCTCCCCCTTAGAGTCAATTATATTATTCAATTCCACAACTTGTCACGATAAAAATCTTTATACCTTATTACATTCTCATCCAATATTCAAAATAACTCATTATACTCTCAAATACCTTATCTATATGCAAAAATTCAATCATCCTTTAACATACTTATGTTACATTCCATTATTACATTCAAAATATTTTATCACTTCATCTCTTTATAACTATTCTCTTAACTTTAACTTTCAAGATCATAAACTTATATCTTAATATTAATTATCCCATCATTACAATCATCCTTACAAACAAACATTTATCAAACCTTCATTGATAATAATATTCTTATTTCTCATACACTTCATTCCTTCTCTAGTATTTTCTCACTTAACATCAATATTAATACAATGCTTTTGAACTTACTTTACAGGAAATCAACTTCTTCCCTTTTCTCATCATTAAAATTGATATCATTCAATTAATTCATGTCCGTTCATCTATCAAAATTTTACATTGTATACATCATTATTTATCTCTTATGCCTTTAGCACAACCATACATATTAAATCTCAATAATAATTCACAATTATAGCAAAAATCCAGATCAATTGATTTATTCTCCACAATATCTTAACATCATAATCTTGTTTGATTCAAATCAATAGTTCACTTATCTAAATTTATCATGAATAACCATCCACTTTAATTTATCTTTCAATATACACATAGTTTATCTTTCATTATCTCAATACAATTCCACCAAATTTCATAATTATCTCATACCCTGCTTATCATTCATAGTTTACTCACTCAAATTTTAAACCCATCCACTTATTCACCGTATACCATAAACATAATCAATATAGCTCTCAAACACATTCTGCAATCTTCTTTCATTATCATCTTCTCACTTATCATATCATTACTATATTAACAATAATTACCTTTTTCTCACATTACTCATAACTTAAAGTATTTCCACAATTCTCTTTCTGTCTTTTCTTTTCCAGAATTATAACCAAATTGCTAACACAAAAACCATAAAATACACTTCATCAATCATAACCGTTAATCATGTTTCTAGAAACATAATTATCAATCTTACCAAAGTAGTATTACAGTTATACTTTCTTAGTCTCAATTCTGTGGATAACAAAGTTAATCGGCCAAATACCATAAATACACTATATGGCCATAGGAGATTAATGATCACATCTGAAACTTATAAATCAATACTGTTCCTCTATTATTTTATTTCCAACTTTCCAATTATACTACTAAGTTGCATCACAAATATTATATCTCCATTCTCCAAACTTTACTACATCCAAAATTAACATATGTCAACTCTATCTCAACACAATTTACTCTTAATTATTTGATCACCATTTGCATGTCTCATATACAACAATATTATCCTTAACCTCTCCTTCACACATCATTCAATCTTATACAGATCTTACATAAATTTCATTCTTTATACTTTCTTTTTTTTCCTTATAATTTCTTATTAAATTTATATACACAGAACATTTCCTCACACAAATACTTTGGCTCATAACATTTATGATAGCCAAATTCAGTTATTATCATAACAATATTACTGTCCACCATTTCCCAAATTAATCCTTATTTCCATAACCATTTCACTATCCAACATTTCTTAAGTTTATTCTTATTTTCATTTCATCACATACTCTTTACGTCAATCAAGGCCTAATCTCTCTTAGGTCCACTACTACATGCAATGTCATTTCCAATATACATCAAATATGCAATTATATAACACATCCATAGATCACATTCACAATGTGATTTACTTTCCACATTTCTTACATTTTACAATTACATTCATATCAAAAACTCATTCCACATTTTCTATACATGTATACACATAATCATACAATGATATTTAATTCCTCTTTTACATATTTTCAACACAATTTAACATTTTACTATTCCGTGAACAACATCATTTTTATCCCTTTTTGACATGACTTAAGTTGTTTATCAACCCAACACATATACATTATCACCATGATATTACTTCACAAAATCTTAGTCACGCTACTAAGGTGACATCTCTCTCACATATATTTTTAAATGCATTAGTATACCATCTATACATCCATTTGTTTATTCTTCAACACATAGATATATATATATATATATTACTCACATATCTATACACATGTACATTACATCCACTCATATATACATTGGGCTCAATAATCTCTTTATACTCTCCAAGTCTAATTATGACAAATCTCAATTTCTTAAATCCACATTGATCCATCCCATTTCTTACTGTCAATATTATCCCATGACCTAGCTTTGCTCAGGTTTGTCAATGCAAGCATAATCATTCTCATACTATCAATCACATTATTCAATTTAATAGTACTCTCATATACAGTAATATTCATTCCACAAGCTCATGGGTTTAACTTACATTAAGATTATCAATACTCAAATAGTCTTTACCCAAATTCCATTAACACTATAATTTCACAACTTACTACTTTACTTAAACTTCCATTTACTCATCTTATGTTCTTAATATCAACTTAAAAAAAAACATCTTATATATACACATTACAAAACAACCTCAAAGTATATTCTTTTCACAAATATTAAAGCTCATTTCCAAAAATTAATTATCACATCTTTCCACCATTAATATGAGCTTTAACAACACTCAAGCGTATCACATTTCTAACATTAAAATCACAATGTTTGCATTTAAAACAGCAATGCAACAACACCATTATATTTCCTTATTTAACCAACATCATCTCTTTTTCTTTTAAAAACTTTAACTTTACATATTCAAATCATAAATGGTCAAACTTTGTCTATACCCATCAACTCATTCAATATACCACCATACTCTCTTCATTTAAATAACATAACTTTCAATATTCACAATTCGACATTATTTCCTCTGTCTAGCAAACTCAACATAAACTTTCTTATAAAGAGGTTTAAAGTATAGAAGAAAGAGTACATACTCTTATCTTAATTTGATTTTCAACTCATTTCCAACTTTATTTTCCTTTCCATTTCTTTATTTTTCAATTCATATTATGTCATACATAATATTACTCATAAACATCAATATTACATTCCATGTTGCACATGACATAACATTTTTCATATGTCTCATCAACATGCATATTTCACATTACATTTCGTAATTCGTTTCTCATAAATAATTAGGCACTATGCCTCAATTATAATTCATTTCCAACATCATTGCCAACAATCATGGTTTCTTCTCACATCAACATAGTATACACATATATCATCAACTATATTAAACATCTCATGTAACACAAATATTTTACAAATCATATTATGCCACATCCAAGACCAACCTAGGTGTTAATGCATGTGCATGTATCAAAATTTTCATTCTTTTTATTTTCATTTATCATCATTTTTTTTAAAAAAACTTTTCTTTGTAAATTTACTTAGGCCGAGAATCTCGAAACCTAAGCTCTGATACCAAAATAATTGTAACACCCCGATACCCCATATAAATACTGTACATATACCAGGTACACATACAATATGTATATAGAGTATAAGAATGTCACTTTTCATCACCAGTATAACTCTTTACTTTAATTTTTAAAACCATAATACATTTAAATCATATGAAAGTATTTACAAAATGGTTATTCTTATCATGGTAATACATAAATATAAGTTACATTGTTTCTTCCAAAGATTCATTTATACAAATGAATACATTCTTATGAAAATACAGTATAATTACATGCATGCACCACCATCTAGTTGGTCTCGAACTATACTTGTCCTCGTTGTGACATAGTAGATTATCTCCAGCTTCATCACCTAAATACCTGCGCGATTAAGATAACCGCGCTAAGCTCGAAAGCTTAGTAGTACAAGTAACCATTAAAATATACAATATAAAGGAAACATACCTCATATGTTTAGTCTCATGTTTTAACATTTTCTTACTCTGTTTTCCCCTTTTTCAATGTATTCTTCATATAATCCTATTAACCTTATAGAGGATATACATATACACATATAACATAACCATCAAACATAATTCAATAAATTGATAGAACCTTCATATTATGATACTTACCAATTTCACCTCATACATATCATATATATCATTTTATACTTTATAATCGCATATTGCATATAACTTCACAAACCATATCTCCTTTCAATAATTCATGTATGTTATATAATCATATCACTAACCACAATTCATCATTCACAACTCACATTTCCAACAAAGGCAACATAGATCCCATTACTCATTTATTTCAACTTGTATATACATCACATTAACAACAAAGACAGACTCGGGCCCAAAAGACACTAATATGTCATTCAAAGTTCAGAGTTAATGCTTTGGTTTTGTTATCACATTTATCAATATCATATACCCAACTAGGCTTCAAGGATTAAGTTCAACCAAGCTTCAAGGGGAGCAAAGCATGCTAAGCTTCTACCCAACTTGGCTTCAAGAACTAACCCAACCTAGCTTCAAGGGTGGTAACATCTCAATTAGGCTTCAAGGATTCAATCCAACCTAACTTCAAGAGATTGTTACACTTATTAGGCATGCCACCAACAACAAAACTCTGAAAATGAATAACACATTAGCCACACAATTCATTTATTATTTCATTATCAATTTCATTCTCATTCTCATCATCATTTACATCATCATAGCCAACCACAATGGCATCATTTAGGCAAAACATGCCTCATTTATCTCATTCTCAATATCATAGCCAACCACAATGGCTTTATACATCATCACCTCTCAATTTACATTTCATATTCCATCACAATATCACATTTCATAGTTCACCACAATATCACATTATCACATTTCATAGTTCATCACAATATCACATTATCACATTTCATAGTTCACCACAATATCACATTATCACATTTCATAGTTCACCACAATATCACATTATCACATTTCATAGTTCATCACAATATCACATTATCACATTTCATGGTTCATCACAATATCACATTATCACATTTCATAGTTCATCACAATATCACATTATCACATTTCATAGTTCATCACAATATCACATTATCACATTTCATAGTTCATCACAATATCACATTATCACATTTCATAGTTCATCTTTGATATTTATATACATAATCATTCATTACTCAAGTATGCACAATCAATTGCATTACCATATAAATTGGAATACACATCATACAAATCATATCCTCACATCTTTCACATTTCATAACATATATATATTGAATGCCTTCACATCTTATATGTATTAATGTATTATCATATCTCTTATCTTTTCATTGCATTTAAAATATTAATATTTATTTTAACAATATACTTATATGCAATCCAATAGGGTTTTGTACTTACCTCTAAAGAACTCACTCCCATATAACTTCTCTTCCATAGATCTTTCAATACTTGGATTAGGGGCAATTCCATCTCTTAAAACTTGAATCCTAAAGTAATCATACACACTCACTTAGAAATACACATGAGATAATACAAATAAGAATCAATTAGGGCAAACTCAACACATGACACGCTCATCAACACGGGCGTGTTCCTGATCGTGCCCTAACTCCACAACACAGAAACATTGACACGCTCATAACCACGGGCGTGTCACTGGGCGTGTAATACATTCTGTATCTCAAAAACATCAACACGTCCAATCAACAAGAGCGTGCTCATGGCCGTGTCAATTCTCCAAACTCACAGTAGCTATGACACGCTCAATAACACGGGCGTGTTACTGGTCGTGTCAATTCTACTGCCACACAGACCTTATGACACGCTCAATAACATGGGCGTGTCACTGCTCGTGCTACCAACTCCAGAAAACAGAACCAACGACACGCCTAACAAACTGGCCGTGTCTCTGGGCGTGTCCGACTAAAAACCCAGATTCCGGTCAACACACAACAACATCCAACAATACCCATCTTTTATCATTACTCACTTCAAACAATCTTCATCAAACACACCCAAAAACCATAACAAACTTACCAAAACATCAATAACACTCAAAACACACACCAATCATCATTATAAACATCATTCATATACCAATTTATCAAATCCCCAAATTTCATTAAACTCAACCCTTATTCAACAATTCATCATCATCTTCACAAATAATCATATTATCATCATCCAATTACCAAATCAACACATATATATACTTAAATCTTTCAATATCATCATCATCACACATCAACCATACCAAACCCAACTCAAACAATGAAAATCAATTTAAAGAAATAAATACTTACTTGAATCCTTTATCAAATCTTCATCTCTATCATCAAATCTCTTGAATTCCTTAAGAAATTTGGTAAGAAAATCACATCTTTCTCTCTTTCTCTCTCTCTCTCTCTCTCTCTCTCTCGGCCAAGAAGAACGAAGAAGACGAAGAAGGAGTAGAAGGAAGAAGAAGTTTCTACTTCTTTCCTTTGTCCTTATCCATATATATATATAATAATAATAATAATAATAATAACAATAACAATAGTAATAATAATAATAATACTTTAAATCTCCACCACATATTCTTTCTTTGATTTTCTTCTTCTCTTTTCTTTTTGTCTTTATTATTATTATTATTTAGTTATACAAATATATATACAACTCACTTATCCTTCACCATTATATATATCCCATGTATATGTGATGTATATGTATATGTCTTACATATATTATCCTTATATTTCACATATACACATATACATTAAATCCAAATACAACAACAATAACTCCAAAACTCTTAGGGTCTATTCCGGGATATTACACATAGCTACTATGTTGTTGGAAGATTGACACGTCTAGTGACACACCCATGTCACTGAGCGTGTCATAGTTTCTGTGTTGGAGGAGAATTGACATGTGCAGTGACACGCCCATGTCACTGAGCGTGTCAAAGCTTCTGTGTTGTGGATTTAGGGCACAGTCAGGGATATGCCCGTGTTGTTGAGCGTGTCAAGTGTAGAGTTTGTCCTAGATAGTTCTCTTCCTTATTCTCTTATTTGTATCACTAAGTGAGTGTGGTTGATCACTTTTGGATTAGGTTTTGAAGAGAATTGAGTTACCCTAGCCAAGGTTTGAGGGACATCTTGGAAGAGGAGTTGATAGAGTGGTGTTGTTACTTTAAGAGGTAAGTACAAACTTTGAATGATTGCATACATTTACATGACATTGGTACTTAACACATTTAGTGGAGAAATGTGTTAAGTTAATTGATAAATTGTTGATGAATGAGTTATATATTATGATATGCATGATGTGAATTATGTTGATGTATCAATGTAATTGAGTAATGTGTTGTACATGAAAAGAAATGTTGAATAAGTGATATGATATGTGAAAACATAATGTAACAAATTGATATTGATACAAAAGAGAAGAATGAGAAAAGATGAGAAAATGAGGATATAATAAGGCAATGAGCCTAGTTGATTATGAGAAATGAATTGTGAAAGAAAATGATAATGAGATAAATGAATTAATTGTGTGCCTAGTATGTTATTCAATTTTTAGAGTTCTGGGTTTGGCGGCATGCCTATGAATTGCTAGGCAGGTGAAAAGACCAGGTCGTAAGCCGAGCCCAGCTGATAAATGTGAAATATGATGTTTTTGAGGTGAAAAGACCTGGTCATAAGCCTAAAAAATAGTAACAGTCTAGCCTGGTTGAGGACCAAGATACTGGGGCCCAAGGGTCTAGCCGGGTTGAGGTCCAAGAGACTGGGTCTATTACATTATCCATGGATATATATTGCCTATGGGTCTAGGCACAAGGTGTCAATATGGACCAAAGCAGTAACTCTGAACTTTGAATAGCATATTAGATTCTTTTGGGCCCATGTTTATCTTTGCTTAAATGTGAATTATGAAATGTGATGCAAATGATTAAAATGATGAGATATAATGCAATGAGTTGATATATTCATATATATTGTGCATGAGCATCGCATTGATCTATATTGAATAAAAGTTTGTACCACTAAGCTTTCTACTTAGCGCGATTGTGGTTCATCGCGCAGGTGACATGGTAGATCCGGTTGTCATGGAGAGCTCGTCTAGACCGAGTCAAGTCTAGGCTTGATATTGTTAGAGCAGTGTTAAGTTGTGGGCATCAAGATTAGAGACAAACTGCCAGCATGTATAAATTTCATGTTTTTGTACTTATTGATTTTGATGTAAACATATGTATTTTCCACTGCTTATTAAACTGATGTTTTGGATAAACTTTTGGGGTAATGATGATATTTGAATAGGTATTTTAACGAAGGAATGTTTTAACTATTACTATTTACAATATAAGTTAAATGTTTTAAGTTTGCTCAGACTGATTTATGATGATGCTTTGACTTTATGTTTTATGGGTTGGTTTGTTTTAAAATGGACCGTGACATCCTTGTATCCTCTATACGTATATCACATATTGTGCGGTGTGCGTATATGGGGTATGGGGATGTTATATTTATATTATTCTATTCTTTCTTGTCATGATATTATCCATTGCATCATATTAGAATGCATCGTGTGCATGTGTAACATCCCAAATCCCAGATTGGTAAGAAACAGACATAGAGGATATGATTTAGGCTTAGAACAAAGGAGTTTAGAACATGACCTGTAACTTGAGCTCGAATTTCATCCAAGTTAATGATAGAATTAGAGTCTCAAAGAAGATTTAATTGTTTATTTGTGTCTTAGCTAGATGTATAACTTGAAATTACTCAATTTGGAGTTGTACAGAATAAGATATGATGGATTTAGTAGACAATGTGCAAGCTGCCTCAGGACAGCATGGTAGGCTTGATTTCGAAGGACTGTCAAAAATCAGATATAGCTCGGATCGACCTGAAATTTTGAAACAATGTAGCCCCGGATGTCTAGTTTCAGTGGGCATAAGAATTACTTAATTTGGAGTTGTGAGTAAAAAGATATTAATAAAGAAAGACAGCAAGGTCAGGAAGGGATATCAAAAGGACCTAAGTGAAAATTTCTCAAAAGTTAGGGGCAACTATGTAAACTTAAAAATTAAGTGTCGAAAATTCTTAATAGTGCCCATATCCGACCCCGGAAGAATATTCTCTAGATTAATAGGGTCATAATCGTGGGTTTCAATTTTTTCCGAAAACGCACGGTTTAAAAGTTACAATCGATTAATCGTTGGAGGGTATTTTGATATTTTCACACCCTAGACTATAAAATTATAGCACAAGAAAGTTGAGGGGGGGGGGGGGGGTCAAAATATGAATAAAAGGAAGCCTAATGGCTTGCCAAATAAATAGATAAAAGAAGAAGGCAAGTGGACCAATTAAAAGTGGCCATTTTTGCTATAAGGTGTACCAATTAGAAGTCAACATCTATACCAACATATTTTCACCACTTATGGCTGCCATTTGGATCAAAATAAGCTAAGGAAAGAAAATAAAAGCCCTCTCTTACATGGTGAACTTGTCCAAACCATAAGAGAAGGAAGAAGGAGGTGATTTTTCCAAAGTTTAAGGCTTTTGGTTGAAGATTTTGGTGACAAACAAGATTATAAGGTAAGAGAAACCTATCTCTAGTTTTAATTTCATGGATTAATGGTTAATTTAAGAGATTGAAATTAGGGTTCATGTAGCTAGATTTGGAGAAAATTCAAGAAATAATTATTTGAAGGATTTGATGAAAGAAATAATGGTTTTAAGGTTAGAGGAGATTAGATTGAGGAAAAATTAGCAAGAAATGAATTGGTAGCTTATGTTTTCAAACCATAGGATGTATGTTTAAAGTGTGTATGCTGGAATTCTTGTAGGAAATCAAGAAAAGCATAAGGAAAAAGAAGAAAAAGATCAAAGATGAGCTAAGGAAAGCAAAGGGGAAAAAGGTTTGGTACTTTAACCTTCTTGAATTAGTGATCTCTATTGCCTTTGCATTTGGATGTGTAATTGCTATAATTGTTCATGTGCTTGAGTTGTGGTGGCTATGTGGTTGAGATTGATGATGATATAGAAGTTTTTGTTGTGTATTGATTGATTTTGGGGTTGAGGTTATAAGGGAGGTAAATATGGGAGTGCTATGTTGTGTTGTTTTGTTGCAGCCAGCCATGTGTCCTGCATTTTTCTGGAACTTCAACCGAAATTTAGACTAGTAAAATGATAGAACTAGAACTTGACAAAGAAGACTTAATTGTTCTCCATTAAGTCAGTAAACCATAGGATTTAAAACCAACTCATTTTCATGTGTGGAATGAAAGTTATGATCAAAATGATACCAGGCGTACAAACTGAAAAACTGAGATTCCTCAGTCAGTAACCTGTGACTTGGGACTACGTTTAGGTGACCTTAATGACACATTTAGAAGCTGTGAAAGAAAACTTAAATGTACCCAAAAATTTTATGCCAAAAATTGTGCCAAAAATCACGTGTTGCCTGTTTTAAGCTGAAAGTTTTTCTGAATATAGCCTTATGTGTCTAGTTTAATTTAAGATAAGAATCGTCTCAATCCGAGTTGCGTAGGTAAAGTTATAAATGAAATAGTACGCATTGCGCAGACTTGAGTAACCAATTGGCCAGGGAAGAGTTCAAGGAGTCATCAAGAATTATGTGTAACAAATTTAAATCTAGAAATTTAACCATAAGGACTCATATGAGTCTAGTTCGAGTGAAAACAAGAATTTTTACATTCAGATTAGTAGAACAAAAGTTATTGGGGAAATAAGATAACAAGGTACATAAGAAACTAAATGCTAGAATTCACTGTTCATTTGGTAAGAAATAAATGAGGTATAATTGAGATAAAATATTCGTTTGGAATAAAATAAATTATAAAAAAATATGCTCTTGAAAGCTTGACCAATTAAGAACAAGATAGCATTTTTTGTTTTTTTGAAAATCACATCCCAATTGTGTTTTATTTAGATTTTAAAGCCCACCAAGGGATTTTTGCAGTGTGTGGCCTAAAAAGTGCAGTCCAGCCCAAAGGCCAGAATGAAAACTTTGAACTACAAATTAGTTCTATTGAGCCGATTTAGGATAAAAATAGACAGATTCCTAATCACTGGTGCCCTATGAATTTTTAATAAAATAAATTTCGAACCGTCAAAATATTAAACTCGGCAAAGGGTAATAAACATTATTCAGTTGGTTAATTTCTTATATGACTTATCCAAACCTTAACAAATATATGTGAACTTAATGAAAGGAGCATATGAACACACGAATAACCATTTATGCCAAACTACCGAAGGAAAGCATAGGACAAAGATAGTGAATACACACCTTTAATTCATGCATAAGTTATTTAACAAACGGAACTCAAAACAAGAGAGTATTGGGCCTACAATGATAAAGAAATTATAATGCCATAAAATACAAATACATAACCATCAGATTGGTAATCAACAGCAATGTTAGGCAACTAACAGACATAGGATGAGGTACCATCCAGTGGCAGTAAATCAATAGAAATGAATAGCATACTATCATAAAAGCTTAACAAATAATAGGAGAAATATAATAAGAACCTGAGAATGTTTATATTGATGATTGGGTTGGCTGTGCCATATCTGTAACATTGTGTGGTTTGCATCTAATTTCTATTTAATGGTTAAAGTACCCACTAAGCTATATGCTTAGCAAGTTTAGTTTTCTAAACTCGTAGGTTATGGAGTCCAAGCTGACAAATGGGAAGCTACAAAGGAGCACTAGAGTGCGCAATAGGAGGCGAAGTGAGGAGAAAAGCAAAGTTTAGCTTGGCATGTACTGTTAAGGACTTTCAAAATGTAATTATAACAATTAAAGAAATGTGTAAATTATTATTATTAAAAATAAAAAGGAAAAAAATTTATTTAGTGCATGTTCTGTATACCATGTTGCATATACTGTAGCACACTTGGCTCGGCTGGAAATAGTAAGGTTAAGGGGTGTTACAGCGTGAGTTAGGATGCCCATGTTACCCATGTTGTGTTATGTAAGGGATACCATACTTTCACTTAAGGTATGGAGATTAAGCATGGCATAACCACTCATAGCCTTGTACCTTTTGGTATATACTTGCTATGGGAGCCTAAACCTTTCAACCCAAAGACTAAAGCTCATATAATTGGCCTAGTTACTTTCCTTAGGTTTTTACCCCAAATGCTTATTGTTTGACTATGGTTAATTTATTTTGGTTAAAATCATGGCTTATTTGGTTTGTTCTTTATCTAATATGACATAATTACATTGTGAGCTCAAACAATTTTTTTTCTCTAAATCCAAAAGACCAAAACTATTTTTAAAATTTTCAAAATGGTCTTTGGACATAAAACTTTTCTAAAAACAAGTCAAAAATTCTTTTCTCATGTCCCAAATACAAAACCCAAAATCCATTTTTTCTAAAATCTTTTTACAATGGGCTTAGAAATAAAATTATTTTCACAACCTTTTCAACAGAACTTATGAATATTTAGTTCAATTATGAAAATTCGAAAAATCAATTGTGAGCCTAGTTTATATTAAGAATTATTAATCATGGGCTTATTTTTTTCATGAATCATTAGTTACTTTTTCAAGTGAGAAATCTATTTATAATAAACCTTATAATTTAGTTTTAATCCAATATAGCATAAAAGTTGCTTTAGTTTATTAGACAGATTAAAACCTAATTAACGAGAATTATCATGAACTGATTTCTATGTTAAAAAATATAACTATTGGTTGAAACGTCCAAGGAAATTATTCGAAAATAAGATACCCCATGTTCGTATTTTGTTAACCATATACCTAGAAAAAGAGACTCACCATCCATGTGTGGAAGTTATAAGGTTGGAAGGGACGTTCTACCTATCTTTGTTTGTTGTTTGTGCATACATACATATATTTGCATCTCATATCATTGATCCTTTCTATCTCACAGCCCTGGATTACAACAGTTCAAAAGCCTATGACAATCCAACCTACACCAGTGATGAAGAATCTAGCAGCAATTCAATTAGCTTCTCAACAAAAGCAATGGAACTTGAGCAGATTCAAAAGATGTTAGGTGATGCCCTTGAAGTCAAGATGGAAGAATTAAAGGGGGCCCTAGTTGAGATCATAAAGAGTCAAATGGCTACAATGTTTGGCAACATTGCTGAAGCATCCACAAGTACCAAGAAAGACAAGGGAAAGGCTAAAGTTGGTGAAGTAGCTTTTGATGATGAGAAGGTAGTCATTGATGATGATGACAACTGGGGTCAATACTTTCAAGATCCTCAAGACAAGAAGAAGGAGTCGAAGGTTGTTGAAAGATTAGCTGTGGAAAATATTGAAACTTCAGATGTTGAGAGGTTAATCGCTGACTTGGAAAAGAAGTTTGAAAAGAAACTAAAAACTGAAGAAATATCTGAGGTCGACAAGTTGTTTGAGTTGGATAAAGAGGTTCCATACAAATTCAAGATGCCATCCTTTGCAAAGTTTGATGGAACTGGAAATCCTCATCTCCATGTGAAGCAATATATCATTGCTATGTAGTCTGTTCGAGCTTCTAAGCCTCAAACTTTAAGATACTTCATGCTCTCATTGGATCCTATTATTCAAAATTGATTCAATATCTTAGATGATGGCACTTAAAAGAGCTGGGATTTACTATACAAGGCCTTTATCCAACAATATGGATATAATGCTGAATTGGAAGTTACTTTAATAGAGGTGGAGTCCATTAAATAAAGGCCAAATGAGAACTTCGTAGACTATGTGAAGAGGTGGAGGAATAAGGCAGCATTGCTTAAGAGGAGGCATGATGAATCGGATCAAATTAGAATGATTGTGAGAGGGGTGCTATCTAGCCTTCGTGAAAGAATATCTCATACACTTATCCGAGATTTCAAAGACCTTTTGCAAGTGGGCTTGCAAATTGAAGAGTGGGAAAGGGAGAAGAATCACTTTTTTGCAAGAAGGAATGAGAAAGGAAACTACCAGTCTGGTAACCAAAGCATACAAAAGGTAGTTGATGTTAATGCCACTGGCCAAGGAGGAAGAAGACAGTTTTCAGAATTGGGAAGGCTACTGTCTTGGGTTCTCAATAAACTATAAAAGAAGGGATTGTTATAGCCCTTGAATCCTCATCATTTGCCTAACCCTCTTCCACCTAACTTTGACACTAAAGCAATCTGCCAATTTCATCAAATGTAAGGACACGACATAGATAAATGTTTGAGGTTGATGCATGAAATCTAGAATTTGATTAATAATGGGAAATTGCCCAAGCCCAACAAGCCAAATACCAAAGATAATCCATTACCAAGATTTAATAGAGTACCACCACCGGCAACCTTCATGATTGGAGGAGGTTTGCATGAAAGTTTTGTCATGTCTTCTTTCCAAGATGTAGATGGAGAAGTAACCAAAGAAGAAGTGGTGTTTAGCAAAATTGAGCAAGTTATGGTTGGTAAAGAAGTATCAATCTATTTTGTGAATGAATTTTGGGACTCAAGCGATAGTGATGATGGTCTTGAACTAAAAAAGGAGGAATAGACCTGGTCCAAACCTGAAGAAGATGGGGTGATGAACACTAGATTTGGTAAGCCTTATGCAAGGCCACCGTCCAAGGAAGTAGAAGTTAATAAAGGAAAGGAAGTAGAAGTTGGGAATAAAGAAGAAGAAGATGACACTGTCCTTAAGCAATTGAAGAGGATCCAAGCAAGTGTTAGTATTTGGGACCTATTGGCCACTTCCAAGAAACATCATGAAACTATGGCCAAGGCTTTGCCTAGCATGCCTATTTCCACTTCCATAACACTAGATGAGCTGGTTAACTTCGTGAAAGTTGAAGGAGTGATGAAATGTGAAGATATTCAATAGAAGAGCAAAGTTGATATGGGAATGGTATCATTCTCCGACGCGGATTTGCCGAAAGGGGAGAGATCACATCCACCCTCTCTTTATCAAAGTAGAAGTCAAAGGAAAAAGTCTCCATGTGTGATGTTTAATGATGGGTTCGCCATAAATGTTTGTCCACTTAAAATCTTGCTAAAGCTAGCTATGTCAACAAGAGACCTAAGCCCAACTAAAGTGACCATTAGGGCTTATGACAATACTAAAAAGCACGCCGAAGGGACTTTCAAAGCTATTGTGAAAGTTGGTCCAATTGAGTCTATGGTAGAATTTGTGATTTTGGACATACTTGTTACTTTTGCATTGCTATTAGGATGACCTTGGTTTCATCCTCCTGGTGGAGTTCCTTCAACACTCCATCAAAAGATCAAGTTCCCTAACAGAAATGAGACAGTGGTCATCGAGGCCAAGGATAATGAAGTGGTCAATGCTCTAATGATTGAGAGACCTCTTAATGGTTTCCAAGTAGCCACAATTTCTGATGATAGAATAGTGGATTCCAAGGTCCTAAACATGATGAAGAATATGAGCTATCTTCCTGGTGCTGGTCTTAGAAAGGGTAAGGCAGGTGTGACAAAGCTTTCAGTCTTCAAGACTCAAGCTTCCAAGAAAGGGTTGGGGTATGAAGAAGCTAGAAAAGTTGTTCAGCTAAAGAAGAATGAGAAGATGAGCTTCCCACCACTTGAAGAAATTTTTGTCAAAGCTCCTGATATGGGGCCACTCCAAGGAAAGCCCGAGCCAGTTATGTTCATGGGAAAGTTGATCCCGGGTTTTGAGATTTTTGTTGATATTTTTGAACTGGTGGAACAAGTGAAGAAAGAGCTCATCCTGCCAATTGATAAGGAGCCAAATCCAGAAGGAAAGAAGGAAGCTGTACTGAAGGTTGAGAAGACTCCCGAGTAGATTGCTGCTCTGGTTGAAGAAAAGTTTAAAGATATTCTGCTTTATGATTTTGAGAATAATGATTTTGATTTTGATTTTAATTTATCTACTTTGTATGAGGATGATGATGTTTTCTTTTCCAAAATGAATGTAATAAAGTTTGATTTTGCTTACTTGTGTGATATTTTTCCTGATGGTTACATACATTCAAATAGTGGTTGCATGAGCATTTTTAATATTAACTCTGTTGATAATCATTAAATTTGGGAACAACCAATAATCCTAAAAGCATTAGCATAGCATTCGACCTTACTCCCGATGAGAGGGAGAGATTTGAAAAAATATTTAAAAAATATGAAGAGGTTTTTGCTTGGTCTTATGAGGATATGCCTGGAATAGATCTAGACATAGCCGAGCATCTGATTCCTACCTACACTCACATGAAACCTATCAAACAAAAGCTTAAACGGTTAAGATCAGAATGGGCTGAATTGGTTAAAGAAGAGGTCACCAAACAAATACAAGTAAAGTTCCTTAAAGTGATAGATTATCTAGATTGGCAAGCCAACATAGTACCTGTGCCAAAGAAAGATGGAAGAATTAGGGTCTGTGTAGACTATAGAGACTTAAACAAAGCTTCCCCTAAAGATGATTTTCCTTTCCCCATATAGATGTCCTCATTGATAGTGCAACCTCTAGCATGCTACACTTGTTTGTAGATGGATTTTTCGAATACAACCAAGTGTTAATGGCTCAAGAGGATAAAGCCAAAACTACCTTCATTACTACGTGGGGTATATTCTATTATAGGGTGATGCCGTTTGGATTGAAAAATGCTGGAGCAACCTATCAAAGGATGGCTACCACTTTGTTTCATGATATGATGCACAAAGAAGTCAAGGTCTACATTGATGATATGATGATAAAGTCAAATAAAAGGGAGCAACACTTCCAAAACTTAGAGTTATTCTTCAAGAGAGCAGTGAAGTACAAGCTAAGATTAAACCCAAAGAAGTGTGTATTTGGGGTTACTTCAGACAAGTTGTTGGGACACGTGATTGGTCCAAATGGCATTAAGATTGACCCTGATAAGGTTAAGGCAATTAGAGATATGCCAGCCCCAAAGACAGAGAGAGAAGTTTGAGAGTTTATTGGATTACAGTAAATTAGCTGTAACACCCCCACATCCAATGCACACACACTACAACTACAACCATGTAGCATAAGTGCACCAAACATAGGGATGCTACGGTTTTCTTCAACATTCAAAACATTTAAATAGATACAATACTATTATCATTATATAATATAGAAAAGTAGATCATTTACTTTTAAAATAAAACACATTAGATATATACATACATATAGTTATTTCACAGCGGAAGTCATAAAATATTTACATATTTGAAAACACTTAATTCCATATTTACAAATATACAAATATGTACATTTAATCAATACTTTACAAAATATAAAAAGAGTTATACATGATTGGCAAATCTCCTTTGATCTTTAAGTCTCCAAAATCAACTCTTCAATGTCTACCCTCACTCGGTCTCGAAGAGCTCTCGGGTTCGATTCTAACAGTTCTATCACCTGCGCGATTAAACACTATCGCGCTAAGCCAAGGGCTTAGTAAGATAATCATGCTAATGATATGACTTCGTGCAATGCAATGTCATTTCTCAAACCATAATATATATGTAACATCATATATGCAAAATTTACAATATACTTTCACATTACATATCACATTTTAATATCTTTTCATATACCTCATTAGTATTCATTTAATCATCAATACAAAGCAAAACAAACATCATTCATGACTCACATTAACCATAGACAAGCATGGGCCCAAGACACACTAATATGCCATTCAATTTTCAGAGTTAATGTTTTGGTTCTATCATCACATTTATCAATATCAATATCATAGACCCAACTAGGCTTCAAGGATTAAGTTCAACCAAGCTTCAAGGGGAGCAAAGCATGCTAAGCTTCTACCCAACTTGGCTTCAAGAACTAACCCAACCTAGCTTCAAGGGTGGTAACATCTCAATTAGGCTTCAAGGATTCAATCCAACCTAACTTCAAGAGATTGTTACTATCATTAGGCATGCCACCAATAACATACTCTGAAAATGGAATAACACATTAGCCACACAATTCATTTACATATCAATTATCTTTTCCATTCTCAATTCTCATCAACATTTAGGCAAACATGCCTTCATTCTCTTAATATTAACATCATAGCCAATAACAATGGCCTCACATTTCATTTCACAATATAACACTTCATTATTCAAGTGTATACTTATCTCATCCATGATCACATTATATCTCATATAGCATCATTCATCATAGCCAATAACAATGGCATTGTCTCATATCATATCTTATTTGAATTATCATTTCATCTTTGATACAACATTTCAAGGTACATTACTCATAAAATACAATACCTTTCACAATGCATAACATAACCTTGTTTAAATCTCAACAATGCAATTAGGGCAAAGAACAACTTATATGATTCATAGCTTTAGGATCTTCCATATGCATTTGATTAGTTCATTCATTGATTCAAGTGTGTTTAAAGTGTTTAGGGTTAGGTTTAAGAACCAACCCACCTTTGAAGAACCAAAACAATGCAAAAAGAACAAAGAAACAAAACCCTAACCAACTCATTTGATGGACACGGGCAGCACACATGAGGGACATGGCCAAGCTTGTGGCCGTGTCTCTCAATTCAACTTTGGCAGTAGCAAACACGGCTTAGGGACACGGCTGTGTCTCTTCAACCAAAACTCACAGTAGCTCACACGGCTTGGGAACACGGCTGTGTCACCCAAAAATTAATCCAACACGTCCAAAATCATATGACTTGGCCGTGTCTCACATGGCCTTTGGCCGTGTCTCCCAAAACCAAAACCCTAATTGTAACCAACTCTCTTCCAAATGCATTAAAACTCAAAATACATCATACCACATGCTTCAAATGAACATCATCAATGTTCTAAATACATATTCATTACAATAATCACTTTAAAACACCTTAATATCACAATTAAACAAACATCATCTCAAAACCCTAACTCAAACTCTACTCTTGATTTTCCACTATCAATCTTTACTTATTTTTTTTCCATAATCACAACCAAACCAACACAACCTCCAATTTTTAACTTACAATCAACTCTAACACTTATAAACACACATCAACACACTAAATCATCATCTTAACAATTCTCAATACACCTTAACCACAATTTCCAAATTAATAAAAAAAAACAAGAAATTACTTACCTAAAGTGAAGAAATTCCACAAATCTTCAACTTGATTCTTCAATTCTCCCTTTAATCTTGATCTTACTATCAAGAACACTTCTCCTTCCCTTTTGCTAATGGAGAGCCGGCCACTACCATCAAGAGGAAGAGAAAATGATCAAGAATCACAAAGTCAATCTTCCTTTTAATCTCCACCACAAAATTTCCAAAAGTAAATTACCTCAAGGCCCTTAACCATATAACTAACCTTTTGTCTTATATGAGCCCATATATGAACTTTCACACTCAACAAGAAAATATCTTCTTCCACTAACCAACACTTTGACTCTCCCTTTGACCATTTTATATGTTATATATATCACAATATACACAACATATAAACTTGTCTCTAAACCCTAAATTCTTTCCCAAAACACTTATATTTTTCTTTCTCAATTTAAACCAACAATCCAATAACAACAACAACAACAACATGCAAAACTTCTAGGGCATAAATGAGGATATTACATTAGCAGGTTCATAGCAAAGCTCACCATGATCTATGAATCTATCTTCAAATTGCTTAAAAAGAATTAGCCAGTCGAGTGGAATGAAGAATGTCAAAAGGCCTTTGAACGTATAAAGGAGTATCTACTAAATCCACCTGTTTTGAAACCACTTAAACCCGGTAAACCTTTATTACTATACTTAGCAGTAGAGGAAGAGTCAATAGGAGCTATGCTAGCCCAAGCAGATGAGGCAGGGATTGAGCACGCAGTCTACTATTTGAGTAGAAAGCTCCTACCTTATGAGATTAAGTATAGAATCATTGAAAAGACTTGTATAGCTGTGGTTTGGTCTTCTAAGAAGTTGCAACATTACGTTCAATCTTATAGTGTGCAAGCAATTTATAGGTTGGATCCAATGAAGTACTTAAGGGAGACACCCTCTTTAATAAGAAAATATGGTCGATGGTTGATAATTTTGGAAGAATTTGAGATTGAGTATGTAACTAGGAAAACAATCAAAGGTAGAGTGGTGGCAGCATTCCTAGCTCATCAACCATTGCCAAATAGTGAAGAGGTAATCTTAGAATTCCCTGATGAACATTTAGAGGCCATAGAAGTACAAGGATGGAAGATGTATTTTGATGGAGCAGTAAATAGGAAAGGAGTAGGTTTGGGAGTCATACTGGAATCAACCAAAGGGGAGTTTATCCCTTTAGCTAAGAAGTTGAAATTTAAGGCAACTAATAATATGGTGAAGCATGAAGCATGTATTTTTGGTTTGGAAACCCTAATGATTATTAAGGTAGATAAAGTGCAAGTCTTTGGTGATTCATTGCTAGTCGTATCCCAAGTGAATAGAGAGTGGGAGTTGAAAGAAGAGAAGCTAAAACCATACCACCATTACTTGACCATGATGAAGAAGAACTTGAAGGAGTGCAGGTTTATACACCTACAAAAGAGAAGAAAACCAGATGGTCGATGTCCTAGCCACATTGGCTTTGGTATGGGAGAATCCTGTAAATTTATTTCTTAAGCCTCTGGTTTTGACTAGTTTATCAACTCCTTGCTATGAATATGAGATAATCATGGAAACTAATACAGACCATGAAGCATGGTATAACACCATAAGACTATTTTTAGAGAATAAGGAATACTCGTTAGGTGCAACAAGGGAAGAGAGAAGAGCCATAAGCCAATGGTCCTTACAATACATCACCTTTCTTGAAGAGTTGTATCGAAGAAGGCATGATAGGGTTCACTTGAGATGCTTGAGAAAGCCTGAAGCTGAGTGTATCATGTCAGAAATACATTCAGGAAGTTGTGGTCCACACATGAGTGGTTTAGCCCTAGTTAAGAAGATAATTTGACAAGGTTACTACTGGTTAACCATGGAGAGTGATTGCATTGAATTTGTGAAGAAATGTCAGCAATGTCAGATGCATGGTAATTTGAATCACATGCCTCCTAAGAATTACATTCTATATCTTCACCCTGACCCTTTGTAACTTGGGGAATTGACATTATAGGAGAGATACATTCTATGGCTTTAAACAGTCACCGCTTTATCATGGTAGCAGTGGATTATTTTTCAAAATGGGTTGAAGCTGAATCTTTCAACAAGCTGGGGGCAAGGCAAATGGCTAGATTTATTGAAAAGAATCTCATTTGCAGATATGGGATCCCGTACAGTGTGATATCGGACAATGGGGAACAATTTCAAGGAGCAGTTAAGGACTTATTCTTGAAGTACCAAATTTATCATCATCGATCCTCCCCTTATAGACCAAAGGCTAATGGTGCAGTAGAAGCGACAAATAAGTCAATTAAGCAAATCATGTACAAGATGACTAAGAAATATAGGGATTGGGCAAAAATGCTTCCTTTTGCTTTATGGGAATACAGAACAAGTGTATGAATGCCTATTGGAATGACACCATTTTCCTTTGTTTATGGGATGGAAGCAGTGTTAGCAATTGAAATAGAGGTCAAGTCATTAAGAGTGGTCCTAAAAGCCGAACTGCCAGAGATAGAGTGGGTAGTAAGCATATACACACAGTTAGCCTTATTAGAAGAGAGGAGGTTGAAAGCACTGTATCATCATCATTTTTATCAAAGAAAGATAGCTCGAGCCTACAATAGAAGGGTTAAGGTCAGAAAGTTTAGAATTGGGGACATAATGTTGAAGTAGTGTAAGCCTAATGTCTCTGATCTAAGAGGAAAATTTAGACCTAGTTGGGAAGGACCATATATTGTGAAACAAGTCATGAATAAGGGTGCAGTATGAGACATGGATGAGAATGAATTTAATGAGCCGGTGAATACGGACAGGTTGAAAAGGTTTTATGTGTAAATTTTTGAAAAAAAGGAGCTCGCTAGGTTGAAAATCCAAAAGGGCGGCCTAGAAAAAAGTTAAAGCAGTCCGCTAGTTTCGAAAACCCAAAAGGGCAGACTAAGCAACAATTAGGGCTAAACAAGAGAAAATTATCAATTAGAAAACCCATAAGCGCTGGTTAGCAACATGAGTAATCTTGTGTATGCTGAATTTATGTTTAGTTGTTCTCCAATTTAATAAAATAGAGTTAATATTAAAATTATTATGTGTGCACTATTTCAAGTATTTAACCAAAATATGGTAAAATAAATAAGACAATAGCAAAAGGTGACGACCAATTATAAAAGGAAAAGAAACATATGGCCAAAAATCGACAAGGATGACCTAAGCAAAAATTAGGGCAGTTCACTAGTTTCGAAAACCCACAAGGGCAGACTAGGCAAAAATTAGAACTAATAATAAAATAATAAGAAAAAGGGTCTGCTAAGTTGAAAACCTGCAAGGATGACTTAGGCAAAAGTTAGGACGGCTTGCTAGTTTCAAAAACCCGCAATGGCGGACTGGGTAAAAATTAGAGCGATAAAAATAAAAAGAAAATGGCCTAAATTAAAAACTTGAAAGAGCAATTTAGGTAATTACCCGTAGCAGTAAGGGACCTCTGGCCAATCTCCTCGAAGATTTTAATTTGAATTGATCTAATCCCACTAAGGTCTCAGCTAAGATCACAGGTATCGATGACAAGCCTCCTTCCATTTGGTCCACGATATCCAATATTTATGGATCGATGTCCCCATCAGGAGAAACAAGCAAGAATTGTCCAAGCAGGCATAGATAAAGCATGCATCCCCATGCCTTGGTGGGAGTCAAATGAGAAATGCGAAAATCAATCAAGGGACCAAGCAGAATTTTCTCGCTTCTAGTCAATTGCAAGACTTTGGGCTTTGAAATATGGAACAACATTTACATCTTTTGTTGAGTTTTGGAAATCAATATGGGCAATGCCATTGGTTGACTTCTTGGATATCCAAGGATGACCTCAAATTCTTCAATCATGGGACATATCTCAAAGTCATTTACCTTGAATGTCCTATAATTCACATTCTAAAAGGAAACCATGGCATGGAGAAAAGAATATTCTAATTTAACATTTTGAAAGCACTTCAAAGTATTAATTTGAGACCAAGATATTTGCTCCCAATGAATAGATTTCATATTTTTAAATAAACCTTTAATTTTCTTCAAATTGAGTTATGTCATTGTTGAAATTAAGGAAAAAATTAAAGTTGTTGAAAGGGATCTTTGATTACTGAAACAAAATTTCGTGGAAAATTTCTTGGTTTTCATTGGGAATTATAACATTGAAAGCTACTTTATATAAGGGATTATTTTTTTCACCGAGTTTGACAAGGAAAGACCAATAGTTCGGGCCGAGAAGCGCAAGGAAAAAAAATTTCAAAAGATTTTGGGTTACCGCATCACGTTTGGATTTGCAAATTAGAGGTGCTTTATGGTTTTAAATTGTGAGAGGGGTTTTTTGTGTTTGCTATTATAATAATAATGATTAAAAAACAAAAAAAAAGAGAAGAAAGAAAAAAAGGGAAAGAGAAAAAAGGTCAAAAGTTACGGTAAAAGTAAAAATTATTGTTATTATTATTATAATCATCATTGTTGTTATTATTGTTATTAATAATAATATAGTATTTTCTCAATTAATACAATGACCACTTAGGAGGAGGAAGTGGTCCATAATCAAACAAAACTCTAAGAAAGTCATCGCCTGTTGGAGGAGGAGGCATATTATCTGCCCCAAGTCCACCTAAAGAAGGATCACTTGAATCTCTATCTTGGAATTCAAGCCTATAACAGTAGTCATCTAGAGTAGACACAAGAATCTCATGGTCTACAGTTTGGGGTCCCCTAGAAGATAAAGCCCTAGGATCCCTCATTCCTTGGAATCAAAAGTCTCAAAAGTTTTGCTTCGACTGATGATACAATTTTTTGAGATGGGCGATCTGTTGGCAGCTAGCAGCTAACTCTTCCTACTGTTTCTTATTTTGCTCTTCAAGCATTCGCTATGAGTCAAAAAAGGAAAGGGTAAGAACATACATAATCATGTATACATATAGCATAAAATCACCATGAAACAAGATGACCCATTAGGTAATTCATATCAGAGCCCTGCGGATGAGATGGCACTTCCGGTTGGTGAGAAGGAGTAAATGGAGGAACATTAAAGGAAGGTCCAGCCTCATGATCAAATGAATCAGCAGCCTGCAATAATCATGAGAATAGTCAAAATAAGTTGAAAAAGAAGTAATTGCAATGATAGAATGATGTGTATTTAACTGAGAGGTTCCAGCTTGGAATAAGAGATAAATCTTCTCTCCTCCTCTTCATCACCGGTTTCCTCATCATCTTCTTCTTCCTCCTTAGAAAGTCCCTGAATGCCAATAGGAGACACATCAAAGTTCAAAAGCTGTGTTCAAATGAATTGTGTGTATGACGCATCCAGTACACAAAGATACTCTTCAACATCATAGTAATTTTGAGCTAATCGCCACAAATTTTTTGATATTGATGTAATATTCAAAGTATACATTGGGCAGTTCATTGGGACCCTCCGCTGCTCAGGACTAATGAACCAATCATACATCCTTTCCCTGAGAAACCAGCCACTAGATATAAGACCATCAATGATTTAGTGGGAGTGCTAGTAAGGTAGTGCAACATTCATAAAAGGAGTCCAATTTGCCCGCTCTTCAACTTTCCACCAAGCCAAGTTGACCTACAGAATGAGAAAAGGTAAGTAAACTTTTTACATAAACTATTAAGCATACTAATACTATTTTACCTGGTCCCAGGTAAGGCAACACAAGTGATAACGCTGGGTGTGCACATGGTGAGAGCCAAAAACTGCTGTGCGATCAGGCAACCAAAAACCTAACCTTGGATATCCGACTATCTTATGGGAAATATCAGGCACCCTCACGAGATTATGCTCATAAGCCCATACTTGTAATCACAGTGAAAGTCAAACACATGCAAATATATGAGTTGAATTAGCAATGGCAGGAGACAGTACCTCGACAATCACCATGAAGCCAATGAAAGACTCCTTATTCCTGCAAATCTTGTCTAGGCCATGATAGAGACAGGCAAGGCCAGCTTCATCCCAGCAGTAAAGCGGTACCATATCCATTTCAGCAAGGGCCCTCAACACTAACAAATGGATGGCAGATTCAGTGTTGCATAAAATGGTCGACCCAAGCAAATACAATAAAAATCCCTGAGCATATTGTTTGGCTGTTTCTCTACAAACTCGCCCATCATAGTACATCCAATAACTCTGAATCAGCTCAATTTTTATCTTGAAAGGCTCTTTGAGTGAAGGTTCCATACCAATTAATTGTTGAATCTCTTCGTGTGTTAGGATATCGTTGGTAAGAGGAACCGGAAAGCCATGATACCAGATACTAGTTATGGCTGAAAAATCAACTGGGCCAATAGTCATTTCTCCCACAGGTAGGTGGAAAGTATGGGTCGTGTCCATCCATCGCTTTGATAACACTTGAACTACACTACGGTCTATTAGATATTCCTCGGATGGTAATTGCAGAACAAAGCTTTCAAAACCGCACTCTCAGATGATCCGTTTTACTTGAGAAAGCCCTACGTCATACCATTACCAAGCTTTATAGACACACCCTCCACCCCGAACAATGCAACAATCACGCTAAAACCAAACAAGGTAAGTATATCATCTCACAACTCCTATTGTTTTCATGTCTGGAATTACTCATTACTATATTTTATTTTATTATTTTCTACTATTTATTCATTAATATACTAAATTATAATTTTAAAAAAATAATAAATAAAATAATAAATAAAATATAAATAAATAATAATAAAATAATAAAAAATATAAATAAAATAAAAAATATAAAAACAATAATAAAAGTAATAATAAAATGATAAATGTTTATACTGCTAAAGTTGCAGTGTTACCTTAGTTTTTAGACTAGAACTACGATGAAGTTGCATTTCAGCTAGTGGATTGATAGTCCCACGTTCATATTATCGAATAAATTCTAGCAACTCAGTATTAGATTGAGGTCCAGATCTTGAAGCATGCCTTCCTTCCATTTGATGGCTAAACTCTCTGCACTCAAATTTATATATAACTTTTAACTGAATAAAAGTGAATGAAATGGAGGAAAAATGTGAGCCTTTATATAGGCAAATTGCAAGACAAAAAGACAAAAAGGAATAGTTGTAACACCCCATCTTAGCCTATGTTTATAGACCAAGATGGACTGTTAACTCATGGTGGTTGTGTCTTAATATTTTACTTAGCCAATTTTAAGTGTAGATTTAAAAAAAATTTTGCTATAACCTCTCCTAAAAATGGAGGTCCCAAGTGTCGCCAAAACTGATTCTTTAATTTTTGAAAAACATTTTGTTTCACAATTCAACTCAAGCACACTCCCAATAATCCACCCTTATAACCTCAACTACAATCCTGCAAGAAGAATTCACACTTCTATACTTGCATACATAAGTGCTAACCAAAATAAGATTTATTAGATTACTAGCAGTGTACGTGTTCTAGCTTTTCATTATTATACATTTATTTGCTAGATCATACAAGCTTATGTACTTGCCATATTACTACAATCAATCATATCCAAACTCCTACCCAAGGTAGTAGTCAAGGCCAGCTGCGCAGGACATGCTGCAATCTCGTCTCCTCTTTTAACCTACGAGTTTAGAAGGAAACTAAACTCGCTAAGCAATTGCTTAGTGGGTACTTAAATCATTGCAATAAATAAATAAAATGAAAGAATGATTTGAACATACATTAAAATACTTTAAATAATTGAAAGGAATAAATACAAAACACAGAAGGTAAAAAGGCTTGACTGAATAATTTGAATTTAAATCATTTTTCTTGCTTTATCATTTTGGTTGCTCTAATCATTTTGGTTGCTCTACTGGTTTAACAGAACGTCAGCGGATAAGGAAAGGTCATGATAAACATATCTCGTCATGATCATATTTCATTATCTTTCATCATATTTCTTGCACATGTGCCAATGGCCATTATCATTGCATCATTGATCATGTTATTGCAATCATCGGCCTTCAGCCGGAATATCATATCATGTCATAAGCAGTACTGCAGTAATAGTATGATGCATCATACCCTTATCTCAAGGGTTCTGTCATAACCAAGTAGAGCATAAATAATTTATTAAATTACTTTGGTCATGATATTCAATAAGTCATGATTTTTCCATAATGCATATATTGTTGGAATAGCTTGTCATGATGCCTTTCTGATCATTTCCAATTCTCCTTCATGTCATTTGATATGATTTAACATCAATCCATAACATAATATTCAAGTTTTAACACATTTAGAAAAATGACCAAATGAATAGTAGCACGGTGAGTAAAATCGGCAACGCAATGGCGCGCGACAACTAAATAGTAAAATCTGTTTTTACGGCTGAAAATCAGTCAACTTTGGCAACAGTTTTGACTAAGTAAACAGCCTTATTTTTGGATGAATTTTTGTAGGAAAACACTTTCATAAGTTAACTAAATGCATGTAAAATTTCGTCGAAAAATTCTTTCGTTTGCCCCTTCAACGGACTGCCCAAAATGAAAGCTGCAGAATGGTGCCCAAAAGGGACCATTCGGCCCAATTTTCAAAATTTGAGGGAAATTCATTTTTTTCTTGGAAAATTGATTTTTAGACTCCTTTTGTGATACCATTGAAAGAATAAGGGTCCCTCTTTCAAAAATCAAACCAAAGGAGTGATTAAAAGTTCATCAAAGTTTATGGATATTTGAGCAAAGTTTAGCTAGTTTGTTTTGTTTTCATTCTTTTCACAATCAATTGATTACAAATGGTTCAAGAGCACTTTCCCACATATTTACCACACATAATAACATTATTTCAAAACCATTTCAAAAGTCCCATAATGCAAAATATGTGAATTAATTGAAAAGGCAATGATTTAAGTACCAAACCTTGTTTATTTGCTATGTTCCTTGCTTGTCCTATTCTTTCTTCCCTTATTCTTCTTTATCCCTTTGATTTCCTATAATTTTCATAACTTTTCTTTCATTGATAACTTGAAAACTATCAATCAAATGAATAAACTAAAGCTAGAATTGGAATCCTTACCTTAAAATTAAGCTTTTCCTTCCAAAAATCCACTTGAACCCTTGAAAAATTCCTTCCCTTTTTGGTGGAGAGAATTTCGGCCATACCTCTCAAAAATGGAGAAAAAATGTGTCCTTAATTCTTTAATCATCCTTCTCTCCCTTTTTATATTTTTCCATTTTCCATTTATTTAATTAATTTCATTTTGGAGGGTTAAGATGTAACCACCACAAAAGTATCTTAACTAGGATGGTGCCATATGGAGGGTTAAGATTAATCCAACCCAAAAGTGTCTTTAAACAAGATTTTTTCATGTGTCCTTTTTCTAGAAAATTACTATACCATGTGTCCCTTTTCTAGAAAATGGGTGGAAGTGAAAAGACCAAAATACCCTTCAATGGAAGGTTTTGCCTTTTCTTCGTAACCGGGAGGTTTTACGATGCGTAAAATGTACTGTTCTCCTCCTTTCAACCTCTCGTTTCCATTTCCAACATTCATTCTTGATTTTGAACTAATTTATAAAAATTACGCTCATGCCCTTGACTTTTGTAAAAATTCCCTTTAGGTCCTTACGTGATTCGGGTCTCCACTTAGGTTCGTTCTTCAACATCGATCACTGCGGAGTCCTTCCGTTTACTTCGGATACCTTTACGTGTCTTGTTTTCCAGTGTATACATTATTATCACAAGAATGACAAAAATACCCTTGGTCAAGAATCCACTGTATCTCTCAAACTATGCATTTTCGGGAAAAACCGTGGTGTTCCATTTCGACCCAATTTTTCTCTACTTTCCATTTTCTGGAGTCTGTTATATGCATTATTAAGAACCTCCAGTACAACTTTTGGAAATTACAGTTACCTCCCCAAAACTTTTTGAAATTACAGTCACCTCCCCAAAACTTTTACAATCTTTTCAGTTAGGTCCTTTTTGTCCTATAGAGCTTCCTTTCACTTCTTGTTCTTTGGTGATTACTCGGGACGGCTCCTCTTACTGTACATGGATGTACTGTACATATGTACAAATTAGGTCGTGACATTTCTTCCCCTCTAAAATTTAGGCTTCGTCCCGAAGCCGATCGGGTGTAAAATTTAGGCTTCCATCCTCATTATTCCTTCTCTTTCCCAAATTATTTCTTCTATTCTATGGTTCCTTTGCCGCACTTTAACTGGAGGAATTTTCTTATTTCTTAATCCTTTGACTTTTCGTGCTAAAATTTCTATTGGTTCTTCTTCATAATTGAGGTCAGATTGGACTCTGATGTTTTGTATCTTTATATCGTGTGGGAAGTTCAAACGATCTTGCCTTATCATTGAAACGTGAAAAACATTATGTATTTTGTTCAGTTCTGGTAATAGAGTTAACCGATAGGCTATTGATCTATGTGTTTGATGATCTCGTATAGTCCAATAAGCCTAAGGCTTAACTTACTTTTCTGCTTAAATCTTAATACCTTCTTTCATAGGAAAGTCTTAAGAAAAACCTTGTCTTCCACTTAGAGTTCTATGTCCCTTCGTTTCGAGTCCGCATATGATTTTGCTCCTACCTACCCGCTGTGACTTTCGGTTTGTCTCAAATGATATTTATCTTTTCCTGAGTTTCCTTCACAACATCGGGTCCATGAATCTTGTCTTTACTTAATTCCGTCCACCATTCTGGTGTTCCATGTTTCTTTCGTATAATTCTTTATAGGGCGTCACCGTATGCTGAATTAATAGTTGTTGTTATATGCATATTCAATTAAACTGAAATACCTATTCCAGCCACCCTTAAATTCTATAACACATACTCTTAATATGTCCTCCAAAATTTTGGATTACTCTTTCAAATCGTCCATCTGTTTACGGGTGAAAGGCAGTGCTATAATTTGTTTGGGTTTCAGAAGCTGTTTGCGACTTCTTCCATAAATTCATGATGAACTGTGGACCTCTGCCTAAAATGATAGACGTTGGAATCCTGTGTAATCATACAATTTCTTTGGCGTACATTTCCACCAATTTATCTATTGAATAATCCATTTGTAAAAGTAGAAAATGAGCTACCTTAATTAGGCAGTCAACGATTATCCGGACAACGTCATGCCGGCCTCGTGTCATTGGTACTTCTATGACGAAATCCATAGTGATATGTTCCCATTTCCATACCAGAGTGGGAATTAGTTGTAACAGTCCCGATAGTATTTGATGTTTCGCTTTTGCTTGTTGACATATTAAACATTTGGTCATAAAATCAACAATATCTCTCTTCATTCTAGACTACCCTTAAAACTTCTTTAGACATTGATACATTTGTAACTCCTGGATGCATTGCGTAGAGACTACTATATGCTTTTTCGAAAAAAAAATTTTCTTTCTTATGTCTCCCATTGTTAGTATCATTACTCTATTGTCATAATACAAACTACTGTTCTTAGAAATTTAGAATTTTATATCCTTTCCTCCTTGCACTTGCTTGATCCATTTTTGTATTTATTCGTTTTCCTTTTTCACTTGATGAATTTCTTGAAAAGAAACATAGTTTATGCTTGCATTTCTACTACTAGTACTTCCTCTTCCATTGGTCTTAAACTAATCTTTATAGCGCCTAAGGCTGGTATCGATTTTCCACCAAGTGCGTCGGCCACCACGTTAGCTTTTCCTTGATGATAATTTATAACTTAGCTGTTATTTCCAAAACTTGGGTTTACTTTCCTTACCATAAATTGAGGTCCTCTTGGGTTGGCGGATATTTTAAACTTTTGCGTTTGTATAAACATAACACTTTTCTCCATATAAATCATCTCTCCAAATCTTGACAGCCAATACGATAACTGTTAATTCCAAACAATGTGCCAGGTTATTATTATTATTTTTTCCCGTATGGTTTAAATCATCAAAAAAAACTTATGCGACTATTTTATCCTTTTGCATAAGCATATAACCTTAACCGATGTGTGAAGCATCACTATATATCACAAATTCTTTGCTGGACACGGGCCGTATGGGTCTTGCAACATTCGTTAACTTTTCCTTTAGTTTCTCAAGTTCCTCTAACATTTATCAGTCCATTGGAGTTTGGCATTCCTTTGAAACAACCTTGTCATTGGGATGATAATAATGGAAAACCCTTTTATAAAACATTAATAGTACCCAGTCAGTCTAAGAAGATTCTTACTTCTATTACTGTCTTTGGTGTTTTCCATTCCAAAATGGCTTTTGTTTTATTAAGACCTACTTTAATGCCTTATGCTAATATGGTGTGTTCTAATAATGTCACTTTTTCCAATCAAAACTTGCATTTGTCATGTTTGACGTACAACTGCTTCTCTCGCAACATTTGCAATACTATGCAAAAGTATAGATCGTATTCTTCTTTGTTCCTTAAATAAATAAAGGTGTCATCTATGAACACCATTTACAAATTGGTCAAAATATGGATGAAAGATATGATTCATTAAATCCATGAATACTACTGACACATTTGTGGGCTCAAAAGGCGTTACAAGGAACTTATAACGTCCGTACCGAGTTCTAGATGTAGTCTTTGGAATGTCTTTTCCTTTGATCCGCAGCTGCTGATATCCCAGTCGGTGATCTAATTTTTTTTTTTGAAAAGACCTTGGTTCCTTTAAGTTGGTTGAATACATCGTCGATGGACGGTAATGGATATTTATCCTTAATTGTAAGCTCATTCAACTACTTATAGTTCACATATGACCTTAAGGATTTATCTTTCTTCTTGACGAAGAGTATTGGCATGCCCCATGAAGAAATACTTGGCCGTATAAGACTCTTGTCGAGTAGCTTCTATAATTGTGTTTTCATTTCTTTGGGTTCTGCTGGTACCATTCAGTATGAGGCAACCGACACCGGTGCAATTCCCGAATATACATTTATAGTGAATCCTACTTTTCTCTTAGGTGATAATCCGGGTAGCTCGTCTAAAGAAACATCGAGAAAATTACGTATTGTTGATACCTCTTGAATCTTTATCACATTCTTCTTTGCTTCCATAGTGCTTACCAAGTGTGCCTCACATCCGTTTGTATGGAACGCCTTGTTGTAACTGCTGCTGTTACATTGTTTAGGTAATCGGCTCTCTTTCCTACTGCCGTCACTTCCTCCTTGTGGGGAGTATGAAGTATTACTCTCCATCTTCTTATAACCAACCACTATTTTATGCCTTGTTAGCCAATCCAATACCAACATTACGTCAAATTCTCGGAATGGTAACTCTATTAAATTTTCTGAAAATGCATTTTCATGTACTCTATAGAACATTCTTTAATCACTTGTGTGTAACTACCTCATCTCTTATCGGATTTATAACTAATGTTTCAAACTTAACATATCCTACTGGTAATTCTTCTAAGTTTTCATCACGTAGGCTCTGGCTGGTGTACTTGAATTGAGCTAGTCAACGGTCTCTGATTGTGCTCTTTGAAAATTTGAATCACTTTCCTTTCCCCTGCTTAGGCCTCGGCCAAAAGCGGGCCATGATTTTTCTGTCGGTGTGGGTGCATTCACTTGTCTTTCTGACAGTTTACCCTAACACGATCTGGTGCCCCGCATTCCCAACATCCATCTGTTAAATACTAGCATTCACTCTTATATCTTCATCCACAGTGTTTGCATAGAGGAGTAATATATCCTTCAAATCTATATTTCTTTCCAATCCTCTAGTAATTTTTGTATTGTTACTTTTTCCTTTTTCCTTTACCTAGTCCTTGTGTTGTTATTACTTTCATTCTTTCCTTTTTAATCTGATTTTAATTCTGCACTTTCTACCTCTTTGGTTGTTAATTTCTCTCTTTCTCTTCTCTCTCTTTTTTTTTCCATCATTTCCTGAATTCATAAATCTCATATATCTTCTTCTTATAATTTCTTAATTTTGATGATTACATTGGGGCATTTTCAGGAGAAATCACAATACAGTGTTTTGATTAGATTTCGTCTAGTTTCTACTCATATAGTACGTCACCTACCTTATTAAGACTTCACGGGATGGTCACCCATCATCATTGGTTGAGCACGTTTAACTCTGATTTCTTGCTAAATTTCAACATGACCTTCTTAGTGCGCTTACTTCATCTGCTTATGTGAATATTGTACATGGGGTTACTGTACATATTCTATAGTGGCCGGACATGAGAATTTCTCATATACTTATTTCTGTTCACTCATCTTTGTTATCTAAGTTCTATCTCTTTTATCTCTTACCGTTTGGTCTTAACATTTTACGTACTTTTCTTTTATCCTCTTATTATGTTCCTCTTTTTATTCCATTTTTCAAATTTCATTTTCTTATATACATTTTCATTTTTACATTCATATACGCCTATCTAACCTTCTCCTGGAACCCCCTTATAAGGACCCCGGTATACTGGCTACAGATGTCTGGCGCCTTGAACCTCGGCCGGATCCCTGGCTTTACTGTGCAAAACTATCTTCACTTCTAAACTTCTTCTCAACTTGTCAAAATCTTCCCAAGCTTTAAGTTTGTACTCTCTTTTGTTGCATACGTTGGTGTCTACTTCTCTAATCTATGTATAACCTCTCAATACCTAAAACTTTCATAACTAATCTTGAAAATTCAAACACATCCATGACTACTAATTGTACTTTAATTCCATTATTTAATCCTTCCAAAACCTTTGACATCTTTCTTGCTTTGTTTCTATCATTTTCTTTGCATACTTACTGAGTCGGGTGAACTCTTTATCATACTCAGATACTGTCATTCTTCCTTGCTGTAGATATATAAACTCATTTCTCCTTGCGTTTAAGTATGTTTTACCAAGTGTATGTTTCTTCTACCCAAAGGGACATGGCATAAATATATCTTTTATCTGGCGTGCATCTCAGTTGTTCCAATGCCCTACTGGTACTAACCAAACAGTACTCAACTTCTTCAAATCCTTCTTCTCTACTAGCCTTAAATTCTTTAGCCCCATATTTCCTTAACTTCTCGATTGGGGACTTCCTTTCTCTTTTGGTAGCAACAGGTACCATTCTTGCCATTTATTGCAGTGGTACTATCATCTATCTTAAATAAACTTCGGGGCCTTCCACAGCCACCGTTGCGGGTCGTGGCATAAGTCCGAGACCCATTTCTACATTTATGGGTACGAAAGCGTGTGATTCCTTCTCTTGATCTATAACTCTTTGTGATTCTACCTCTTGCAACCTTATACCGTATACATATATCGTGATAAGAATTAGCAGCTGGCTTGACTCAACACATTAACTTTCCTATATGGCATGTACGTAAGCACTGTTAGATTTTCCTTTATCACATGTACCTTATATACTTATGTATTTATAATATTCTTTCTACTATACTAACATTTCGTACCTAAATGATATATGCTCTCATTTCTTATCTGCTATAGGATATCCCATTTTACATTGGTAATGGCCACTCCCAACATAAAATGTGTATCCTCCTATGTTGAATTTTCCAGGACCGGCTAAACCGGTGCTCTGATACCACTAAATGTAACACCCCATCTTAGCCTATGTTTATAGACCAAGATGGACTGTTAACTCATGGTGGTTGTGTCTTAATATTTTACTTAGCCAATTTTAAGTGTAGATTTAAAAAAAAAAAATTTGCTATAACCTCCCCTAAAAATGGAGGTCCCAAGTGTCGCCAAAACTGATTCTTTAATTTTTGAAAAACATTTTGTTTCACAATTCAACTCAAGCACACTCCCAATAATCCACCCTTATAACCTCAACTACAATCCTGCAAGAAGAATTCACACTTCTATACTTGCATACATAAGTGCTAACCAAAATAAGATTTATTAGATTACTAGCAGTGTACGTGTTCTAGCTTTTCATTATTATACATTTATTTGCTAGATCATACAAGCTTATGTACTTGCCATATTACTACAATCAATCATATCCAAACTCCTACCCAAGGTAGTAGTCAAGGCCAGCTGCGCAGGACATGCTGCAATCTCGTCTCCTCTTTTAACCTACGAGTTTAGAAGGAAACTAAACTCGCTAAGCAATTGCTTAGTGGGTACTTAAATCATTGCAATAAATAAATAAAATGAAAGAATGATTTGAACATACATTAAAATACTTTAAATAATTGAAAGGAATAAATACAAAACACAGAAGGTAAAAAGGCTTGACTGAATAATTTGAATTTAAATTATTTTTCTTGCTTTATCATTTTGGTTGCTCTAATCATTTTGGTTGCTCTACTGGTTTAACAGAACGTCAGCGGATAAGGAAAGGTCATGATAAACATATCTCGTCATGATCATATTTCATTATCTTTCATCATATTTCTTGCACATGTGCCAATGGCCATTATCATTGCATCATTGATCATGTTATTGCAATCATCGGCCTTCAGCCGAAATATCATATCATGTCATAAGCAGTACTGCAGTAATAGTATGATGCATCATACCCTTATCTCAAGGGTTCTGTCATAACCAAGTAGAGCATAAATAATTTATTAAATTACTTTGGTCATGATATTCAATAAGTCATGATTTTTCCATAATGCATATATTGTTGGAATAGCTTGTCATGATGCCTTTCTGATCATTTCCAATTCTCCTTCATGTCATTTGATATGATTTAACATCAATCCATAACATAATATTCAAGTTTTAACACATTTAGAAAAATGACCAAATGAATAGTAGCACGGTGAGTAAAATCGGCAACGCAATGGCGCGCGACAACTAAATAGTAAAATCTGTTTTTACGGCTGAAAATCAGTCAACTTTGGCAACAGTTTTGACTAAGTAAACAGCCTTATTTTTGGATGAATTTTTGTAGGAAAACACTTTCATAAGTTAACTAAATGCATGTAAAATTTCGTCGAAAAATTCTTTCGTTTGCCCCTTCAACGGACTGCCCAAAATGAAAGCTGCAGAATGGTGCCCAAAAGGGACCATTCGGCCCAATTTTCAAAATTTGAGGGAAATTCATTTTTTTCTTGGAAAATTGATTTTTAGACTCCTTTTGTGATACCATTGAAAGAATAAGGGTCCCTCTTTCAAAAATCAAACCAAAGGAGTGATTAAAAGTTCATCAAAGTTTATGGATATTTGAGCAAAGTTTAGCTAGTTTGTTTTGTTTTCATTCTTTTCACAATCAATTGATTACAAATGGTTCAAGAGCACTTTCCCACATATTTACCACACATAATAACATTATTTCAAAACCATTTCAAAAGTCCCATAATGCAAAATATGTGAATTAATTGAAAAGGCAATGATTTAAGTACCAAACCTTGTTTATTTGCTATGTTCCTTGCTTGTCCTATTCTTTCTTCCCTTATTCTTCTTTATCCCTTTGATTTCCTATAATTTTCATAACTTTTCTTTCATTGATAACTTGAAAACTATCAATCAAATGAATAAACTAAAGCTAGAATTGGAATCCTTACCTTAAAATTAAGCTTTTCCTTCCAAAAATCCACTTGAACCCTTGAAAAATTCCTTCCCTTTTTGGTGGAGAGAATTTCGGCCATACCTCTCAAAAATGGAGAAAAAATGTGTCCTTAATTCTTTAATCATCCTTCTCTCCCTTTTTATATTTTTCCATTTTCCATTTATTTAATTAATTTCATTTTGGAGGGTTAAGATGTAACCACCACAAAAGTATCTTAACTAGGATGGTGCCATATGGAGGGTTAAGATTAATCCAACCCAAAAGTGTCTTTAAACAAGATTTTTCCATGTGTCCTTTTTCTAGAAAATTACTATACCATGTGTCCCTTTTCTAGAAAATGGGTGGAAGTGAAAAGACCAAAATACCCTTCAATGGAAGGTTTTGCCTTTTCTTCGTAACCGGGAGGTTTTACGATGCGTAAAATGTACTGTTCTCCTCCTTTCAACCTCTCGTTTCCATTTCCAACATTCATTCTTGATTTTGAACTAATTTATAAAAATTATGCTCATGCCCTTGACTTTTGTAAAAATTCCCTTTAGGTCCTTACGTGATTCGGGTCTCCACTTAGGTTCGTTCTTCAACATCGATCACTGCGGAGTCCTTCCGTTTACTTCGGATACCTTTACGTGTCTTGTTTTCCAGTGTATACATTATTATCACAAGAATGACAAAAATACCCTTGGTCAAGAATCCACTGTATCTCTCAAACTATGCGTTTTCGGGAAAAACCGTGGTGTTCCATTTCGACCCAATTTTTCTCTACTTTCCATTTTCTGGAGTCTGTTATATGCATTATTAAGAACCTCCAGTACAACTTTTGGAAATTACAGTTATCTCCCCAAAACTTTTTGAAATTACAGTCACCTCCCCAAAACTTTTACAATCTTTTCAGTTAGGTCCTTTTTGTCCTATAGAGCTTCCTTTCACTTCTTGTTCTTTGGTGATTACTCGGGACGGCTCCTCTTACTGTACATGGATGTACTGTACATATGTACAAATTGGGTCGTGACAATAGTAATTCCGTGAACTAAAAAATACTATTGGTGAATAGTGAGAAAATAGTACTGAACAATATCTAAATAGTAAATTCAAATCATTCTTTCTAATTAGTTAATAGTTTGCATGTATAAAAATATTTTTTGGTACTTTTAAATATTATTTTAACACGCATGGGGCAAGAGGGTATAGGTATAGTAAAAAATACCTAAATTTTTTGCTATTTTTTTGCAATTTTACAGGTTTATTATTAACACTCTACTAACTATAATTATTTTTTACAGGCACAGGGTCCATAACCCAAATCATTTTTGAGTCCAGAACTCACCACCAGATCCAAAACCCAAATTATTCTAGAGTCCAGAACTCACCACCAGGTCCAGAACTCAAATCATTTTTGAGTTCAAAACTCACCACCGGGTCCAGAACCAAAATTATTCTTAAGTCCATAACTCACCACCGGGTCCAGAATCCAAATTATTTTTGAGTCAAGAACTCACCACCGGGTATAAAACCCAAATCATTTTTGAGTTCAGAACTCACCACAGGGTCCAGAATCTAAATTATTTTTGAGTCCAAAAACTCACCACCGGGTCTAGAATCCAAATCATTTTTTAGTCCAGAACTCACCACTGGGTTTAGAACCCAAATCATTTTTTATTTCAAAAACTCATTCCGGCTCTAGAACCCAAATCATTTTTTTAGTCCAAAACTCACCACTAAGTCTAGAATCCAAATCATATTTGAGTTCAGAACTCACACCAGGTCCAAAATCTAAATCATTTCTAAGTCCAGAACTCACCACCGGGTCTAGAGCCCAAATCAATTTTGAGTCCAAAACTCACCCCCGGATCTAGAACCTAAATTATTCTCGAGTCCAGAACTCACCTTCGGGTCCAGAACCCAAATTATTTTTGAGTCCAGAACTTACCCCGTGTCCAAAACCCAAATCAAATTCAATCTCGGGTCTATGTATCCAGTCTAGGGGTCCAAGTACCCAAATCAATTCAGTCTCAGGTCTAAGTATCCAAATCAACTCAATCTCGGGTCTAAATACCCAAATCAAATTCAATCTCAGGTCCAAGTACCCATCCTCATCCAAAATCTGCTCAAAGTCATGTTGCTTTTTATTCTCTTCTACTAAAAGTCTCAAATCGTTCAAGCAGGGGCCAAACTGTAGATCCTTAATTTTTTACCAATTACAGTCTAATATTTTAAAATAAATTTTATGGCATTTATTATTTATTTTAGTATTTATTATTTATTTTAATATTTATTATTTATTATTTTTATTTTTTTAGCATATATATATAATAAAAATATATAAATCGGACGGACTAATCGGCGGGCAACGCGTGGCAAGGCAATTTGCCGTAGGCTGAAAGGACCTGCGGCGAATTGGCTTGCCAATTCACAGCTACTTACTGTGGTGAATTAGGGTAGTACCTCACACAAATGTTCGCGTCCTAGCCTGTTCTCGCCCTTTGCTAGTGTCTCAGCAGCCCGTGCCAGCGCGTTTGCCAATTTTTGTTAAAAATCAATTTTCACTCGAAAAGGTCAATTAATTTCCTAAATAGCTTGAACTTTCTTAAGATATTATGTTTTACTTTGAAAATTCTATAAATACTAGCTTTAAAACACAGAATAAAAGATGACCAAAATTACTGAAGGATTATAATCGGACTTTTAAACCTTGAAGCAATATGAAGTAGCCAAGAAAAAAGAACAATTCCATCTACAAGGCAATGAGGCAGTGTTGTCTTGATCAAGGTTTTTCTAGAATTTCAATGGTGCAATTGTGGTGGAACCAACAACAAAAGTTTGATCTTAACCAGTAATTTTTTATATTCAAAGTAGCCATAATATGCTTTCTTTTAAATGTTATGTTGATGTGTTTTGATATTATTTTTCTCCAGTAGCGTAAAATTATTAAATCTAAATTATATGTTTTATGAACTGTAACACTAATTCATTAAATCCTTAAGCCCTCATCTAATTCCTTAAAACCCTTAAACCCAAATGTCCCAGTGGCTAATTAATCCCAAAAACCCTAAATTATTTTGTTAAAACTCAAAGCCATAAACTATTTTTTGTCCAAAACCTTATACTGTTTCATCAAATCCCAAAACCCTAATTGTTTTTCTAAAACCTTGATTTATTTCCACA
The DNA here is from genome assembly GCA_947685225.1 of Garcia nutans. Lineage (NCBI taxonomy): Eukaryota > Viridiplantae > Streptophyta > Magnoliopsida > Malpighiales > Euphorbiaceae > Garcia > Garcia nutans. The sequence continues at coordinate 2,308,622 of CANTUV010000003.1, read as the reverse complement.
AATCACTGTTTTTTTTTTTAAAATAATGAATTAAAACCCTAATTTCTTTTTACAACTTGTCCTTCAATTTATTCTACCCAAAAACACCAAAATTATAATCTAATAAACTTAAAAAGAAAACCCTAATTTATTTCCAAAATGTCAAAACCCAATTTTCCCAAACCCTAGTCAAGGAGCCTTAAAATCCTTAAACAGTGATTCCCAAAACCAAGACCCCAAAACCTAAAACCCTATTTCCATTGGCTCAATTCTCGAATTTAGGTTTAAACCCTAATTCCAATAATTTAAAACCCTAAACCCTAGTTTCCTAAACCATGATTCATAAAACCCTAGTTTGTATATTTAGTCTTTAATTGTTATTTGAATCCTACTTTACATACTTCATTTACATCTTCATATCTTGATCTTTGTTTAGCTTTTAATGAATGGTTTACTTTCATAATGAATGATTGAATATCTTTTATTGGTTTACTTTATTTTTTATTATGTAAGAGGTATGTTTCCACCTTGTGGGTACCTCATTAATTAAGCTTCATGTAATTTAAAACTATTTTCATATTTTGGGATTAATGTAAAGGATACATTTTCACCTTTTGGTGGGTATCTTATTTAGTTTTAGACATTGGATGATGTAAGGACATATTTTCATCCTTGGATGGGTGTGCATTTATTTGTTTTGTTTGGACATTGATATGATTTTTAATAAAGTATTTATTTATTCTTATGATCGCATGTAGTATGGATAATGTCATTATATTTAAGAATTTTATAATATTAAGACCTGAAAAGGAGGTCGGTTTCAATGAACCGGGCATTGTGGAGGTGCTGGATCATTCTCACCTTCCCCAAATATACCCAACTTTCTAAACCCAATAGGGGATTGAGAATTTCTTAGGAATTGAGTCATCCACCTCTTTCTTTTTTCCGGCCAGTCCGGATGATGACTCTATTTTCTTCAGGTTTAGGCCCGTGTTATCTAAGGCCCTGAGCCAAACAGTGCCAAAATCCAAGAACTATTCCACATGGGAGTGGGGGCAAAAATCCCCACTCACAGATAGGCTCCCCAATTTTAGGTTTAGTGTGGCCCTATTGACTTACTCATATCCTTATTTTCTTATGTGAGTTGTTGGTTTATTGGCATTTGTATGAGCACATTATGCATGGGATAATTGTATTATATTAATTACTATATAGCTAATTGAGTCAAACACTCATTCCTGTACACCATTTTTTCCAAGGTTGCACGTTGAACATAGGAGTACTGCTTATTCAAGTCATCATGCCTTCTTATTTCTCGGCATGAGTGTTAAATTGTATATATTTTATTGTATAATTATTTCATAGAACTCTGCATGGTATTTCTTTTCTTGTCTATCTTCTTTTTTATTTAGTTCCATAGTTTTGCTAAATATATTTATTAATAAATGTTTAAAGATGATGATGTAATATTATATTAAAGTATAATATTGGTAGGCTTGTGGGCTCGGTTCAAGATAGTGATGACTGTCACCATTTAAACTATTGGGAAGTGAGTGGTCAGGCTTACTATGGGTTTTGGAAGCCACGTGCTTTTCCCATTCCCTAGTGCCGGTCACGTGCCCTCAGGTTAGGTGGTGCATCAACTATTGAAAGGCATAAGCAATGACTCTACCCTCCTGCATAAGAACACAATCTAAACCACTATGTGAAGCATCACTGTATATCACATATGGTTTACCTTCCATAGGCAGGGTAAGGTTAGGAGCCTAATTTAACATCTCCCTCAACTGCTCAAAACTCGCCTGACATCAATCTGTCCACACAAATCTAACTCCCTTCCGAAGTAATCTGGTGAGTGGTGTAGCTATCATAGAAAAATCTTTCACAAGCCTGCCAATTCTAGAAAACTTCTAACCTCTATCATAGTCTTCGGTGGACTCCAATTCAAAATAGCCTCAACTTTACTCGGATCAACTTTAATACCCTCTGGTGATACCACATGACCGAGAAAAATTACCTGATCTAGCCAGAACTCACACTTTGACAACTTCGCATACAACTGCTTCTCTCTCAAAGTTTGCAATACAATCCAAAGATGTCTATCATGATCCTACTTATTACGTGAATATACCAGAATATCATCTATGAAGACCACTACAAACTGATTTAAGTATGGTCTGAACACCCTGTTCATTAAATCCATAAATGCTGCCGGTGCATTTGTCAGTCTAAAAGGTGGCACCAGAAACTCATAATGCCTATACCTCATGCGAAAAGTTGTCGTGGGTACATCCACATCTCTGACTCTCAATTGATGGTACCCTGATCTCATATCAATCTTAGAGAATATTGATGCTCCCTTCAAGTGATCAAAGAGATCATCTATCCGAGGCAATGGATACTTGTTCTTAATGGTCATCTTATTCAATTGTCTGTAATCAATACATAATCTCAAGGTGCCATCCTTCTTCCTCACAAACAATACAGGCACTCCCTATGGGGACATACTAGGGTGGATGAACCCTTTATCCATCAACTCCTGCAACTGCACCTTCAACTCCCTCAATTCATCAGGTGCCATTCGATAAGGGGTAATAAAGATGGGAGTGGTACCAGGAATTAGATCAATTCCAAACTCCACCTCTCTCTCAGGAGATACCCCTGGCAACTCATTAAGAAAAACATATGAAAACTCGATAACTATGGGTATACTATCAAGCTAGAACCCCACTACTCTGGTATCTATAATGTAAGCAAGATAAGCCTCACATCCCTTTCGGATAATCCTCCTAGCTAAAACAGATGAAACAAACATGGGTGAAAGATGCCTATGCTCATTAGATACCATCACAAATCTACCATCAAGTGATCTTAGGGTAACAAAATTTATATAACCAATCCATGCGTAGAATCAGATCATACTCCCTAAAAGGCATCTCAATTATGTCACCGAGAAACTCCTCATCCTAAACCACAATTGGGTTATCCCAGTGCACCCTGTTAACCACAACATTGTGTCTTAAAGGATTTGTGACCAAAACATCAAATCCTGGGTACTCAAAATGCAAATCAATCACTGACAAGATGGATGCACTGATATATGAATGAGTCGACCCAGGATCTATTAATGTACCAAATAAAGTAAAAGTACCAGCAGTGAAAGCTGAAGCATCCAGCTACCTCTGCATCATATAGACCTGCTATGATGGCCCTGCCTCATCTGGTCTACCCACAGTTGTAGAACCTCCTCTCTGACCAATCCCAGATTGACCACCTCTACCAAAACCTTTATCACCACGACCCCCTCTGACACTGGGTTGAGAAGCTGCAGTATCCATCTGTATATCCTCTGGTAGCTCTGAACAAACTCTGAGAAAGTGGCCTAGTCACTCACATATGTAACAGACTATTGGTGCAGTATTCACTAGCAGACACCCCCATGTGCACTACCATAATGAACACAAGTAGGTGGAGCAAGCCTTTGAGCCATAATGAACACATGTGCCTTTGAGCATTAGCCACTGAGGCTACAAGTCTCTGTCTCTATCTCTATTGCTATTGTATTGACCAGCCAGACTACCCCTGGCTCCTACTAAACCTTTGAGGATATCCCCCTCTACCTCTCTTCACTGATGAAGACCCTGACTCACCTTAGGTCTCCTAGCTATGCTCTCCTCAGCTTTGGTAGCTGCTGCAAGATCCTATGCTCTCTCTACACTCCTGGCAACAATAACTAACTAAGAAAAATTATGATACTGAGAACCTACTATAATATATATGATAAAGGGTCTCAGCCCCTTCTCAAACCTCCTACACATGGTCAATCTCATCAGATATGATCCCTCCAGCATACTGACTTAGCCGGATAAACTCTATCTCATACTCCATTACTATCTTGGTGTCTTACCTCAAACTCAGGAACTCCATCTTCTTCGCATTCTTATTCTCCCTCGTAGTATACTTCTTCTCGAATTCCCATAGGAAATCATCAAAGGTCAGGACTGGTGGATCAGCTATAGCATGTGAAACCGTCTTCCACCACTTATAGGCATCCCTCTGTAACAGAGATCTAGCATAATCAAACTTCTCTTCTGGAGTAGCCTACAGCAGGATAAATACTCTCTGGACTGTCTAGACACTACTCTGCTATAGCAGGGTCTCTAGTACCAACAAAGTCCTCAGCTCTAGACTTTCTCAACTTATCATACTTCCTTATCGGTAACTGCGGCTGTGACTACGGTTGTGGCAGCGATGGCGATGACTACTGAACTAGAGCCTGCCTCAATAGCTCCACCATATGTCATGCTCAGGTTGGCAGAATCTCCTCTGTTGCTGGTCTAACAGGCACAGAAGTAGATGCCTCTCCAGCAATCTCAACTCTAGCTCCATCTCTACACTCATCATGAGCTACACTCTCTGCACTACCCTTTGCAGATTGATCCGTCCGAGATGCCATAACTACCTATATCTGCAAACACAACAGAAATTTCCACATCAGAGATCAAAAATTGCCAGTGCCAATGCATGTATCATAATTAAAAAAACATATTTAAAATCCCCATTTCCCTCTCTGGTACCAAAATAAATGTAACACCCTTATACTTATATACATATAATACATACACCCGATATATGTAAAATACTCATATAAGGTATAAGAATGTTAAGACCCGGTTTAATAAAAATTTTCACTTTTCAAATTTAAACCCTAAATACTTAATAATGTAATTTTAAATAACCAATAAATTATTTATTAGAAATCATAGTTCTAAAATAAGCATTTTCCATAAAAATCTCTGGAAAAATTTGTCAGAGTCTTGTTGTAATTTAGACATTCACAAATTATCAAACAAAACACAACCTGCAAAGAAAAAACACTCCCAATAAAAAAAACAATCATACATTTTAACCATACTCCTCAATTTCTCCAAGTTTCTCAAAACATTTATACAAATACATATATATATATATATATATATTTATTGAAGCACATATAAACCCACATTATAAAAATTTTTAACCCATTCTTTATAACTTACAATATATATACCTCAAAATATAATATAATATACATAATGTCACAATGTATGATAATATAAAATATATACATGATGGCAGCGTCTCTGATCTTGACGCCTGAAATCAACTTTACAACCAAAATCTCAAATCTAGACCTGACCCGGTCTAGAAGAACTCTTCGGCTCTATCGGATCTCCCCTGTCACCTGCGCGATAAGTTACAATCGTACTAAGCCAAAAGCCTAGCGGTACAAACTTTGATAATAATAAAACTTATATACAATGCCAATGCACAATGCTTATGTATATCATGTCACCATATGACATACCATTTCATTTTAAACATATTTTTTAATCATTTTACAATTCACATAAAAACAAACACAAGCATGGGCCCAAAGGATATAATATGCTATTTAAATTTCAGAGTTACTATTTTGGTCCAAGTTGACACCATATGTCTAGCCCCAAAGGCAAATCAAGTAATTGCTCAAAAGCTAGCCCCGAAGGGAGATAATAATAATTGCTCAAAAGCTAGCCCTGAAGGCAGATTATATCACAATGACGCCAAGCGTCTAGTCTCAAAGTCAGATTAAATAATTGCTCAAAAGCTAGCCCCGAAGGCAAATAATGAGGATAACCTTATAGGCATGCCGCTAAATACAAAACTCTAGAAATTGACGAACATACTAGGCACACAATTATTCCATATTTTCTATCATCATTTTCTTTCTCATTTTCCCATAATCAAGCAAGGCACATGGCTTCATTTCTCATTATCAACAAGGCACATTGCATCTTTTCTCATTTTTCTCATTTATATCAACATCATTTCATTTCAATTTATCACATTTCATCATATCTCAATATATCATTACAACATATCACATTTTACATTAAAGCACATTACCTATATATTTTGGGTATTTTAACATAATTCACATATAAATCACATTTTATGCAATCTAGCCATTACCAATGGCTTTTCACAATGTCTTTAATGCATACACAACACACCACATTACCTAAACACTTTGAGTCATTTTCATATATTGCACATATTTCACTTTTTACTCATTTTAGCCGTTATCAATGGCTTTTCACAATGCATATAATGCTTTCTTAACATATCACATAACATAGCAAAATGTTCATGCATATTCAATGCATCAAGTAACTTAACACATTTTCCAAGCAAAATGTGTTAAACCTAAATATCATACAAACATACACAATTTATCTAAAGTTTGTACTTGCCTCTACAAACTTCCAAAAGCAAGCCACAAAACTAACACCAACCTTTTCTTCCAACTTGCCCTTCAAGACTTGGATTGGGAAAATCAATTATCCTCAATGCCTATACCAAATGTGATCATAAATAATCATTTAGTATCACATTTAAAGGCATTTCCAAACTTAAACCATAATTAAACAACACTTAAATCAAAACCCTAAAATAAAGCCCAACCTTACTTTAACTTTGGAAAACCATATTGAACCATTCAATTTGGTATTTTAAGTTTATTTATAGTATTAAAAACATATTATAACATGTTTAAACAAATTACATTACATAAACACACACTTATGTCCAAAATCCTAAAATGGCATAACCTTTCCCATTGAAGGCTTTCCATTCCAACTCAATCCAATTATCATTTCAAGCTTATATTCATCACTTTTATCACTAAAGAACATGCTTAAAATAATAAAACCAATCAATTCACCAACTTTGAAAATGCCCTTTTTCAAAACCCTATATCAACACTTCCATTCCCAAACTCTAATCAAACTTAGCCAAATCCAACATTTGACTTTAAAATACTTATTTATGCATTAAAAAAAACTCATTTAGAATCAATTTGCACAATTAAAACCCATGATTTCACAAACCCTAAAATTCGATAACCCTAAATTCTCTCTCTTCACCAATCTTTACTCAAACTTAGCTATTTCTTCAATCCAACCTTAAAATCATTGTTAACCACTTAAAATAACTTCATTCATACCAAAATAGACATTAAAATCATACCACTTCAACAACCCAAAACACACATATTCCAAACTTTCATGAAAATCCAAAGAAAAAGTGAGTAAACTTACTAAGTCAAGTGGAAATCACCAAATCTTCTCTTGAAACCTTGAAAATCAGTGAAATCGTGGAGCAAAGAAGAAGCAAATCCTTGAACTATTCTTCAATAGAGGTTCGGCGCATGAGGAGGAGGAAGAAGAAGACTCAATATAAAATTTATCTTTCTTTCCACTTTCTTTTATAACCTTATATATATATTAATTATATTTTTAATTAATTATTTAATTAATTAAAACTCGAAAATATTATCTTCCATTAAAAATAATTTATTTTTGAAATATTTAAATAATTTTAAATTTTCAAAGTTTAATTATAAAAAATACCCTTAGACCTTTGACTTTTGAATTTTAAAAGTTGACTTTTGTTGACTTTGTATATATTATGTATATTTTGCATACATATCACATATACATTTCACTTTTTCATTGAAAATTCCTTCATTTTTTATTTAAAATCATTTATTTAATTTATCCAATTAAATTTAATTTATTTTATTAAATTTTCAAAAATTAGGAATTTTCAAAAATTAGGATATTACAAAGTAGATTTTTTTTTTTGTAAATACTTAAAAATTTATTGAATTATGAAATTTGAGTTTTTTAAGTTTTTTTTTTGTTGATTTTTAGGGAGATGAAGCTTGTAGCTTTTTCTTGTGACTTGATCCTCTATATATATTTGATCATGCTAGATATGTCATTGTTGAAATATTTCGAAAGATAAAAAATTATGAAAATGTTGAGGTTTTTGTTTTCTATTAGGATTATCTATTGGGTATTTTTTAGGATTATGTGTTTGATAAAATTTGTTGTAATGCAAGTTTCTATTTTGGTTCCGCGTAATGAACCTTGAGATAATGAAATTTTATGCTAATGAATGAATATTTATTTTTGCATAATTTTTTAAATTATAGAAAGTGATTGATTTTCTATTTTATTGATTTTCTCTTTTGGTGGTTTGTTATTATTTGTAGGTTGCACATATATTGTAGTTGCTACAATGTGGATACTTCCATATTGAAGCAACATCAATAACTATTTCTGAGACATGCATATTGTAATGAGGTTTTTCATTATAACTCGGACTCAATTTGGATTCCATGTTTTGTAGATTATTGTAATATTTTGTAAATTATTACAATTTGGACTCATCACGAATTTGGAATTGTGTAAACAATTATTGTAAATTTTTGGAATAAACTCACAATTGCAATTCACAAATCAATAATTGCAGGACTAAATGAAATTCACATGTACATTTATAATGGGACTCAAAAATTAATTTGGCAATTCAAAATGGAAATTCAAAATTAAACCATCAAATGAAGCTTATAAAAATCAACATTGTTCATTAAACCAACAACTCTGATAGAAGTTTACATAATTTTTTTTTAAAGATGTTGCAACAATAATAACCAACAATTATGGTGCACCAGGTTTGGCTAGTATGAAAAATAACTAACTAACTAGAATTAAGCAGAAGCAACTATTGTTTCTAGGTATAATACAAAAACACAATTGCAATTCAGCTGTTGTTTAGATAACAAGAATTGCAGAGCTTGCTTGTGATATAATTACTTCTTTGTAGCACTTCTTGTGGTTCTTTCGTTAACTATTTCTTTGTGTTATTTTCTAGTTGTGACAATATTCTTGCCCTTACATTTTCTTAGCCAAATCATTGGAAATTAAACTCTATTTTGATAATTCACAATCAAATTGATGTGCACTAATGAGTTTAACAAGTTTGCTTTTATAGGTAAACAAATTTAGCCATTGTGCAATTGCACAAAACATCTGAGCAACTATACAGCAATAAAGGCAAAGGAAACATTCAAAGCACAAAGGAGTTCATGGTCTCTAGCATGGTGATAAGCTGACTATTTATGCGACTATCCAAAAAATTTGAGTAACCACATAAAACAATGGAGAAAAATCATAAAACTTATAAAAGCGATAGCTACCAAAGTGTGCGGTGTTTCATCGATGATCAACATTTTGTGTGATCGCTCAAGTTATGATCCTGTTGGACAACTTAAGTTTACCATTGGACATAGTCATTGAAGAAAATTCAAATTGTACGACCGCCCAAAGGATATGGCAACTGCACAAATTGACTTAGCAATAATTTAAATGGGAGACAAGAATCAAACATATAAGAACCATTTTAACCAGTTGTTACAGTCTTAAAGGCTATAAATACTTCAAGAAACCTCATTTTTAAAGATGATAGTGCATGAGATAATTAAGTTAAACATCTTTCATTATTTTGTATCAAAATCTCTTATTGTAATACTTCAAGTGTTGGAGTGTGAGCATTAAACACCTTTGTAAGTTTGAGTGTTAGCTTTGAAACACTTAGGTTTTAGAGTTAGCTTGGGAAAACTCTTGATTGGTTTATGAGGACAATACTCAATCCTTGTAAAAGTTTGGTGTGAGCTTATGAAAACACCAAGTTAGGGTTGAACTTGTACAAACTCAAGATTAGTAGACTTTTAACAAGTTGTCAAGGAAGTAGATGTAGGATCAAGGTAATCTGAACTACTATAAATCCTTGGTGTTCTTTCTTCTCCACTCTACTTTTACTTCATCTTGCTCTTCCTGATGTTTTAATTTTTTAATTTGCCATCACTTCTTCAAAATAACCAATTTACCCCCTTCCTGATTGCCATCTTAAGGCAATAATTGGTATCAAAGTGTAGACCCTTAATTTTGGACCGAATTGAACTCAACTCTAATTAAAAGAAGCCCAATTAAACTTGGTTCCAATTAGAGGCCCAAATTAAATTTATTGTGGTTTAATTAGATCCAATACAATTAAAGTTAGTCTAGTTGAGCTGATTTTTAGAAAATGCAGTCAATTTGGTTCGGTTCGACATTATATTCAATATGAGGAAGCCTTATATTGAATTTGGTGGCCCAAATTTGACATGACGCACCAAATTTGACATGACGCACCTCATATCTCATTTAGGACACCAAATTCGACATGAGACTTGCCTCATATCAAATTTTATGGCCCAATTTGATGTAAGCACCTCATATCAAATTTAGGACACCAAATTCAATATGAGGCAAGTTTCCAGTCTAATTTAGGAAGCATAATCATGTTAAACTTGTGAAAGTCTCGAATAACAATTAAGTGCTGGAGCCAAAGTAGGAATAAGCAACAACAAGGGGGAGAAAAAGGAAGAGTCTCTCAGCCAGGATTTTAAAAACATATAGGCAGTAGCAAAGGAAAGAAAGGAGACATTAGCTTGATCTTTTGGATCGTGTTATAGCAACAAGAATTAATATATCATTTATCAAAAGCAACAATTTATATAGAGGCCAAAACACATAAAAAACACACAACAATCAAAGAGGCAGTAGCTAAAAAAATCAATTGTTCTTCGATTGCATTAAACCTCAAACAAAAAATTAGAGTGATCTAGGTAGTGGCATAAGCAGGCTTAGCTCAACATATCAACATTGGTAGAGCCTACGTCGCAGGTCTAGTTTTCTAAACTTAATTTGTTTAAAACATACAGTAGATTTGCTCATCCTCTAAAGTATCATGAAATGGTTTGAATGTGAAGAAGTTTTTTGATCCAGTAGCTTGTTTAAACAATGTTAAGACTTATTTATTTTGAATTTACAGCAGCTTGGGGTTTATTTCATGCAATAGGCTTAAATCTTAAATCTATTTTGATCCAAAACCCTAAAAACCCTAATTTGCATGTAAAACCCTAGTTTAGGAAAATCCTAATTTGTATAAATATAAAACTCTAGTTTAGATAAAAACCCTAATTCCCCAATAAAATCATATCATGTAAATCATTTACCTTTCAGAGGCTCTGCCCTCTTGACCCCCACTTGTTAACCGCCTAGGAGACCGCGGTATGGTCGCGCCCTATATTTTATTAATAGGCTAATATTATATATTGTAGTTATTGTGATTATTTTGAATTACTTTTAATTAAACACTAATTTTATAGTTCTTGTATGGTGATTATGTTTATAGATTTCAATTTTTATTAATTAGATTTTAAGGATGGAAAAAGCATGTTTCAACTTGTGGGTGCCTCATTTGTTAAGCTCAACATGTTTTAATTTATTTTAAGTTTTGGGATTAATGCAAGGGATATGTTTCCACTAAATGGTAGGTGCCCTATTTTATTTAGTTTTGGACATTGGACATTATTGTAAGGGCATGTTTCCATCTTATAGGGGTGCCCATTTTATTAGTTTGCTTTGACTTTGTTATTTTTAATATAATGAATATTTGTTTATTACCATTGCATATAGTATGGATGGCATGATAATAAGTCAAAGAATTTAATAATATATAGGCCTAAAAAGGAGGTCGATTCTAATAAACCGGACATTATAAGGGTGCTGGGTCATTCTCACCTTCCCCATGTGCACCAAACTTTTTGAAACCAATAAGGTGTTGGGGATTCCTTAGGAATCAAGTCATCCATGTCTTTCTATCTTCCCAGTCTGTCTAGGTAGTGACTCCATTTTTCTCTAGGTTTAGGACTGTGTTCTCTAAGGCCTTGAGCCTAATAGTGTTGAAGTCATAAGAACCATTCCACTAGGGGTAGGGAAGAAAATCCTCGCTCACATAGAGCCTTAAAATTTCAAGAAGCTTAATTGTGAAATTTGATCCACAATGGCAGCCACACCAATAAACACCTCTACATCAACTTCTTGTTTCACCACAATTGTTCCTTCTCATCAAAATTTAAACTCTCATCTTAGGCCTTATTTTGATGGAATCAATTACTTCTATTAGAAATACAAAATGTATTTGTTTCTTGATAGTGAAGAAATTAAACTTTGGAAATGTATACTAAATGAGGGGAAACCTCATACTCATGAGGTTGATGGTGTTTAAGTACCTCTACCTGGAGCACAATGGAGTGATGCTTAAGAAAGGGCTCTTTACAAGAATAATAGGGCAACCTCCATCTTGATGAGTTCAATGTCAAGAGAAGAAGGTAGAAGAGTTCAATACCTTACTTGTGCATATAACATTTGGAAAACTCTTGAGAATTATTATGAGGGTACCACCCAAGTGAGTTTCACCAAGACCCAAATGGTTGTACATGAGTATGAACTCTTTAAGATGAAGCCCAACAAAAATGTCACCGAAATAAAAAATCACCTACTTGATATAGTCAATGACTTGAAGAAATAAGGAAAATTGTATGATCAAGGTAATGTCAATAGAAAAATATTGAGAGCACATAGAGCTAAGAAGAACTTTGAGTCAAAAGTACCATTAATTGAAGAAGCTCATGACTATAGCACACCAAGAACCGTTGAGTTAATTGGAAAGCTTCTTACCATTGAATTGCACACTGAAAAAGAAGATGACAAGGGTGAGAAGGACAAGAGGAAGATAATAGCTCTTAAATCCATCAAAGAAGTTGAAAGCTCAAGTGAAGAAGATAGTGATGATGATGAGGAAATGGCAATGCTATTTAAAATAGTGAATGATTGGAAAATAAGAGAAGAATGCAAGCTAAAGGTAACCTCTCTAAATTTTCTTTCAAAGATAAAGAAAAGAAAAATGAAGTTAAATGCTATGAATGTAGAAAACCAGGTCATAACAAAATGGATTGTCCTAAATTAAAGAGAAAAAAGAAATAGGATAAGAAAAAAAAATTTCTCGAAGCTCCATAGGATGATGATACATCAAGTGAAGAAAAGTAGAAGAGAGGCAAGGAATTGTAAATCTTTATCTCATGGCTATGGGAGATGATGATGATGATAATGACTCCAATGAGGAAGGTACTTCTTCTCTAAGTTTTGATTATGACAATGATAATGATGCATTTGATGATAATGATTTAATTGAGCTTATTAATCTTAGGATAAAAAAATATTTCTCTAAAATAAAAATGCTATAAAGAAAAATATTCCAAGTTAGAAAATGACTTTACTTCACTTAAGAATACTACTTTAGATTTAAGGACTTCAAATGAACAATTGATAAAATCCTTGAATGAATCTTTAAAAATACATCTAGCTTAGAAAATATTGTTAAAGAAAAAAAAATTTTGAAAGAAGAAATAAATGAATTAAAGAATTCCTTTCTGAAATTTCAAAAATGAAAGGAAGCATTAGATACATTAATTAGTACTCAAAGATCACCATCTTCTAAATATGGCTTGGGATTCAATAGCTCAACTATCACTACATCTAATGAACCAACATTTGTCAAAACTTCTACAACTCAAACATCTAGTGTTGAAGTTGTAAAGAATGCTAATGCACACATAAAGCCCAAAAGTCCCAACAAGATTACTCAAAGCTTACAAAGCTCTATAATCAAATTTCAAAGAGCAAATTATACATATATGCATTCTAGACATGAACACAAGCACAAGTATATACTAAAACAAGCAAATACTAAACATACTTATGATTGCCAACTAATCAAACATAATTCTTCTAAAGTGAATAGAAGAAGAATGCAAAAACATAAGCCTTTATAACAATGCCATTATTGCATGAAATACAGTCACATAAACACATTTTGTTATATTAGAAAGGCACACCTCAAATTAGAGGATCCTTCAATGATTAACTTTCAAGGACCCAAATATATTGGGTACCTAAGAAAAGATAAACATTATTGTCTTTTAGGTATGCCTAAAATCTACTATCAATAAAAGCATTTGGCTTGTAGATAGTGGATGCTCAACGCATATGATTAGTAATGCAAAATTTTTCATAACTCTTACTTACAAACAAGGAGGTAATGTAACATTTGGAAATACTGCTAAATTAAAATTTATAGGCATTATTCTATTGGTATGCTTGGCAAAAACTTGATTGATGATGTATGGCTTGTTGATGGTTTGAAACATAATTTACTTAGTGTTAGTCAATTCTGTGATAAAGGATACAAAGTAAATTTTAACTCTAATTTTAACTCTAAATGATGCAAAATTACCTCTTCCAATGGTGAGCCTGCATTCAAAGGAGTTAGAATTGTTAATACTTATAAAATTTTCTTACACTCTAAGAATGCTTTTGAATGCTTAGTTACTATTAATAATGATGCTTAGCTTTGGCATAGAAGATTAGGACATGCCAATTTGGATCTATTACAATGTCTAAGCAAAGAAGAACTTGTGGATGGACTTCCCAAAATAAAATTTAATAAAGATAAAATATGTGAACCTTGCCAATTTGGTAAACAACATAAGATTTTTTTCAAAAGCAAGAATTTTGTAAGCAACTCTAGACCCTTATAATTAATTCAATTAGATTTGTTTGGACTAAATAGAGTTGCTATCCTAATTGGTAAATTATATGAATTTCTACTTATTGATGATTACTCAAGGTTTATATGGGTTATTTTTTTTTGCTTATAAGAATGATGGTTTTGATTCTTTTAAAACTTTTACAAAATGAGTTGAAAATGAAAATGGCCATGTAATCACCTCTATTAGAAGTGATCATGGAAAATAATTTGAAAATAAAATTTTTGAAAGGTTTTACAATGAACTTGGAATTTCATATAATTTTTTAGCTCCTAGAACACCACAACAAAATGGAGTTGTGGAAAGAAAAAATATAAATTTGGTTGAAACAGCTAGAACAATGCTCGATAAGTATAACTTACCTTCTTACTTTTGGGCGAAAGCCGTTAATACTGCTTGATATATTTCAAATAGAGTTTTTAAAAAACCTTTATTAAATAAAACATCTTATGATATTTGGAATGGAGAAAACCTAAAATTTCATACCTTATAGTATTTGGCTGCAAATGCTTCATATTAAATACTAAGGACAAACTTGAAAAATTCTCATCCAAATTGAATAAAGGTATATTTTTGGGATATGCATCCTCCAACAAATCATATAGTGTTTTTAATAAAACAACATTAGTAGTTGAAGAGTCAATGCTTATTATATTTGATGAAAACTTAAAGGCAAATCGTGGGAAAGGTAGTTCTCTTGATGATTTTATAGGTACATTTGAAGAACTTGAGATAAGCAATGAAAACAATGATGAACTAGAACAAATATTGGAAAAATAAGAAACCAAAATGGAAGAGAATCACCATCTACCTAAAGATTGGTATTTTTAAAAGGATCATCTAAAAGAACTCTTCATTGGTGACACATCAAAGGGAGTAACCACTATATCTAAATTTAAAAATTTTAATTTTAATATTGCCTTTGTTTCTCAATTTGAGCCAAGGACTATTAAGGAGACTCTTAGTGATGAAAGTTGTGTAAAAGGAACTCAATCAATTTAATTAAAACAAAGAATGAGAACTTGTTCCTCGACCTAAAGATCATCCAATCATAGGATATAAATGGGTTTATAGGAATAAGCTCGATGAGAATGGTCTCATTACTGGAAATAATTCTAGATTGGTGGCCAACGGCTATAACTAAGAGGAAGGCATTGACTATGATGAGACATTTGCTCCCGTTGCTAGATTTGAAGCAATTAGAATCTTACTTGCATTTTCTTGTCATATAAATTTTAAACTCTTTCAAATGGATGTTAAAAGTACATTTCTGAATGATTTTATAAATAAGGAAGTTTATGTTGAACAACCCCTGAGGTTTAAAGATTATAAATTTCCAAACCATGTTTTCAAACTCACCAAAGCTCGATATGGCATAAAGCAAGCTCCCAAAGATTGGTATAATATGCTTAGTACTTATTTATTGGAAAATGGTTTTTCAAAAGGCAAAGTTGATACAACAATTTTTATTAAGAAGAAATTGTATGATATTTTAGTTTTACAAATCTATGTTATGACATTATATTTGGTTCTACTAATGAATCATTGTTCAAAGAATTTGTTTCATGTATGGCTAGGGAATTTGAAATGATAATAATGGGTGAGCTCAAATTCTTCCTTGGTTTACAAATTAAGCAATGCAATGATGACATCTTCATCAACCAATCCAAATATACAAAGGAACTTCTCAAGAAGTTTGGCATTGATGGTTGCAAGACAAGCAAAACCCTAATGAGTAAATCCTTGAAGTTGGACAAAGATGAAATCGGTAATAAAGTAGATGAGAAGAAATATTGAGATATTATCAGATCCATACTTTACTTGACTGGTTCTAGACCCGATATAATGTATAATGTATGTTTATGTGCTAGATTTTAATATTGCCCTAAAGAATCACACTTGAATGCTATTAAAAGAATTTTAAAATTCTTAAGTGGAATGTAACACCCTGATACCCTATATAAGTACTATGCGTATACCTAGTATACATACAGTAAATATATAAAGTATAAGGATGTCACTTTTCGTTACCTTTTAAAATATTTATAACAGAGTTCAAACCATAATACATTAATTTAAATAACATTTACAAAATCATTATCTTTACTAAAACTTCATTTATACATATAAATACTCTTTCGTCAGAAATACATCATAATTAAAATTTATACATGTATGCATTACCCTCTAGTTGGTCTCGACAAACCTTACTCTTCTTGTGGCATAACAAAAGACTTCATATCTTCCATCTATATACCTGCGCGAATAAACACCCGCGCTAAGCCCGAGAGCTTAGTAGTCCAAATATAAAATATAAACATATAGTATAGAAGTATTGATATATAATGATACATCGATTCAATATATAATTAGTTCTTATCATATCTTCTTTTCTTTTTAATTTTATCTTTAATATATCCTAGCTAATTTCATATATGATGTATATATATACATAATATTATCACCAACCCCAATGCATCACCAATACTCAAAACCAATATATTAATACCCCTACATTATATATATACCACACCAACCATTATTGCAATACACACTTTACATATCATACCAATTATTATTGCAATACACACATTACATATCATACACTCATTATTGCAATACACAATTTACATATCATACAAATCATAAATCATATTTCCAATAAAGACAACCTTTATCATCAACCACAATTCATTTACATATTACACTTAATAACATTATATTATTCACAATTCACCAAGCATAATTCATTATTAATACTCACAATCAATATTTCAATACTTGCATTTCACATTGACAATAAAGACAGACTCGGGCCCAAAACACTAATATGTTATTCAAAGTTCAGAGTTACTACTTTGGTTCATAGTCACAATCATCACGCCCGTAGGCAATGTATATACATGTCTCTCTATCCATGGATAGTGTAACAGACCCAGTCTCTTGGACCATCAACTCAACACATATGAGGAGATCCTCAACCCGGCAAGACTGTTACAAATCATATATCTCATATTCACAATTCTCATAGTGTAACAGACCCAGTCTCTTGGACCATCAACTCAACACATATGAGGAGATCCTCAACCCGGCAAGACTGTTACCTTTCATCATTTCTTAGGCATGCCACCCAAATCAAGAACTCTGAAACTGAATAACATATTAAACAAATAATTCATTTATTATTTCATTATCAATCTCATCATCAATTAGGCCAACATGCCTTATCTCTTTCAATTGAATTATCATAGCCAATCACAATGGCTTCATATCGTATCATATCTCAATCCATATGATACATATAGCATCATTGATATCACATTTCAAAGTATATTATTCATATAATACATTGCCATACACAAGATTCACAATGCATATAACATAACATTTTCTCACTTCTCAAAACACATTAACATCATTCATTACTAGAGCATTTATCATAACAAATTGCACATACCTTAAGAATGATCCTCATTTCTTCCTACCTTTCCCATTTCATATTTCATCCTTTATATATATTCTTCATTTACATTCACAATATAATAGCTTATTTAACACTTTCATCCCAATGTGTTAATGTTCAAAGACATATAAGGATATACAATCAAATAGGGTTTATGCTTACCTTGTTAATGATCTTCACATCCTTCACATCATTCAATCATCACCTTAGTCCAATTATGTTAACAATATAATAGATCACTTAACACATTTGCAAACAAATGTGTTAAGCCTCAAATTATGTAATTAAATACAATCATATGTATTGGTACTTACCTCAAGAACTAGTCCCATCAATCTATACATTTCTTTTCTTTCCAAGAATTCTCCACATTTAGGTTAATGCAACCCAATCTCTTCAAAACCTTTGAGGGACACGGGCAGCACCACTTGAGGGACACGGTTAGGGCAATTCAACCTCTTCACAATCTAATCCAAAAGGAATATTAGCAAAATGACCATATGAATAGTACATTCTGGTTTAAGACTCCATTTTATCCTTATTTTGAAAAATTGTATAAAATAATCTACTTGACTAAAAATTCTAAAATTTTTACAGAATTTAGTTTTGTATCTTAAAATCATTCCTTTAAAATTTCAGATCAAACTGAACACAAAATCTTGGTCAAATAGTTCACCTAACCAGACTGCCCCAATTGCCCTGCATCCTGGCAGCAGTTCTGAACTTTGTGAATTCCATAAATCAAATTCAATCAACGTGGTTCCAAATTGTTTTTCTCAAATACTAGACTCACTAAGCAACAACATATCCAAAATTCAACTGGATATTATTTTTCTACATTTTATTAAAAATCCCGAAATATAGCTGTCTCAGTTAAGGTACCTGCTGGAACAGGTCTAATAAAAATAATCTTTCTAAACTCATAACCATTCCAAAATCGAATCAACATATTTTTCAGTCATTCTAGACTCATAGAGGCACAACATATAAAAAATTCACTTTAAGAACATTTTTCTATAATTAATTAAAAATCATACAAGTCACAGACATTACTAATTGTAAAACAGAAAAAAATTCACTAAACACAACTCTTACTCTTCCATCACCAACACCAACCTAGCTTCTTATCTTTAATTCCATTTCAACACTTTTACACACACCATACACAAACACACTTAATCATACTATCCATAAACCTAACTCAATCCATACACAACTTCAAAAAGAACCAAAGCAAACAAGAGAAATCTTACCAAAATGATGAAATTCCTTGAAATTCCAACTTGGTTACTTGGAATCTCTCTCAACTTTGGAGCTTAGAACATCAAACCCTTCTTTTACTCTCTTGCTTTCCTTTGTCTTAGGTGAACCGGCCACACAAGGAAAAAGAAGAAGAAATGATGAAGAAAACACAAAGTCAATAGGCATTAAATACTCCTCCAAAAGAAAATTACTATCTTACCCTCATACACATTTTAATTCTCTTTACAAGCTCTTGCCCATTTTGGTAATTTCACATTCAACAATTTAAATATCTTCTTCCCTTGACTAAGCACTTTGACCAACATATATGTCATATATATTGCCATATACCCAACATATACACTATCACTCTCTATACAATTCTTTCCTTTGCAAATACACATATTCATTTCTCTCAAATACTTTTACCATTCAACCAAACCCTATACAAATATACCACTTATCAATTACACATTCAAATCAATTATAACAATATTATCATAACTTCTAGGCACACTTAGGGATATTACAATTAGACATATACATATACATCACATATACATTAAATCCAAATACAACAACTCCTCCAAAACTTTTAAGGTATATCTCGGGATATTACATGGAACATTGCAACTTAGACTTTCGTATCTTAGAAATACATCTTTTGACATTTTAGGACTTTCAAATGTGGATTTTGCCAATATCCTATTAGATAGGAAGAGCACTACCGGAGCAAGCCACTTTCTTGGTGATTACCTAGTTTTTTGGTTTATCAAGAAACAAGTGTTCATTGCTTTACCTACCGCAGAAGCCAAATATGTTGTGGCTTGCTTTTATTGCACACAGTTTTTGTGGATGAAACAATAATTACTAGATTATGGTAAAGTAATTGGTCACATTCCCAATCAATATTAGACATTAGACATAATTTCTTAATAGATAATGTACAAAATCATAATGTTGTTTTAGAATTTATATATACACAAAATCAACTTGCCAATATTTTTACAAAACCCTTAAATAAAGAAAGGATGAATTTTTATAAAACAACATATAAGGATGATGGATGGAAACTCTCTTGAATAATTACTTGTTTTGACTTCATCAAATGTATTTTGATCATTGCAAAAATTTATATTTTCTTATATAGTGGTGGCACGAATAATTGGATCAATCACACCATATAACTGTACGTGTTGCCTACAAAAAATGATATTATGTGATTGCACCATAATTTTGAGTGGTTGCTCAATTCGATGCATGGTCGCACGCGAGAGGCAGCATCAAAATTTCTATGAACGTTAGAACTTGCATAATTTTGCCTCCCTAACTATCATAAAATGGCTAGTTCTCAAAATTTTTTCTATAAATACCTCCTTTTTGCAGTAAAATATGCTTTTACAGGTACTCATACACCTCTCTAAATATTTTCTCAAAGAAGACATTAATGAAGGTTGCAAGCTTCATCAACACTCTCTCTCTTTTATATTTCTATTTGTGTTAGATATGGGACCCAGACTTAAGACCTCTATGAAGAAAGCATCCACCACAGAAAAAGGGAAAGCAATAGTGATTAGTTAACCTCAAACCCAAACCAAAACCTTTCACCCAGAGGAGTGTCTAACCCCACAAACCCAAACACAAAAATGATGATAAGAAAACCAAATACCATATGCTAAAAAAATTTTGAGCCCACCAAAATGATGTTGAAGGGATGCTCTTAACCCTCAACATCTAAGGAGAACTTTATAGGTATCTTGATAGAATAGAGTGAAAACACTTTTTCTTTCCTAATGAGTTAATGTGAGCGGGGATTTTAGCCCCCACTCCCAATAGAATGATTCTTGAGACTTCGACAATGTTAGGCTATGGGCCATAGAGAATATGGGCCTAAACTCAAAGAATAGGAATTGCCACTCGGACGGACCGAGAAAATAGAAAGTTGTGGATGACTTGATTCCTAAAGAATCCCTAACCCCTACTAGGTTTGAAAAGTTGGGTACATATGGGGAAAGTGGGAATGACCCAGCACCTCTATAATGCTCAGTTCATTGAAATCGATAACAAATAATAATATATCACAAAGCACTTACATTATAATAAATAACAATATGTCACATAACACTTACATTCAAAAATTCCATGCCAGGTTGTTTCGTTAATATAGACTCTATAACCTGAAATTTTTTTTTTTTGGTTAGGTGTGGCTGAGTTGTTGAAGGGGGTGGATAAGTTCCTTTTCCCCTTTCTTTCCCTATTGTTGGAGGTTAACTTATTGAAAGTTTTATGTCTCACTCTATTCTCTTGAGACCCAACATTTTATGATCTAATTTTACTTGAGGCCACCATAAATCATAGAACGTTACTTGCATATGGTAACAACAAAAGAACTATCAATTCCATTATATCTTTCTTAATAATTATCATACATTATTATTTTTTCATTATATAGAAAATCATTTTGCCTTATTTTCCTTTTTATTCTTACTTATTTATGTGGACCGTTTGTGTCTAGCAACTCTTACGCAAGCAACAAATCACAAACATACAGGGAAAGGCATATATCATATACATTTATATTACTATCTTAATTTCATATAACATAGTAAATAAAATGTTACATACTACCAAGGACGATGTCATGAGTTATCAACTTAGTGAATATTAAAAATGGTTAAATGAAATCAAAATCTCATATATCCACATGTTACTTTAAGTGGCTTATATCACATTAGAGTCTTAATCATCATTTTGAAATTAAATTTAAAGTCATTCATAACTCTAAAAAAATCTAACATTTTAGTTCTTTGACTTCAGAAACAGGTAGTGTTCTAAAGCACACTTATTTTGAATGGTTTCTTATGTACATTATAAAGATCCCTAATTCAATTTATTGGCCTTCTAAATTCATATATCTTAATTTTATCTTAAATATCCTTCCTCTTATTGTAACATCCGCTTGAGGGCTAAAAGTAATTTAAATTAATTAAAATAAATAATTTAAGGGAGAAATGTTGAGTTGGAATTGATAATTTAACAAAGGTATATGTGAAATATAAAGAAATTTACATAACATATGAACTTGACAATAAAAGAGAATAAGACAAAAATATGAATAGTCAAAGAGTGGCAATTTAATAAATACATCGTGTAAAATTAAAATTAATAAAATAATTGGAAAAGAGAAGATTTTTGAATGGAAGATAAAAATTATAATTTTAAAATAAATAATAATAATAATAATAATAATAATAATAATAATAATAAGGATAGTGGAAGATGATGGAAACATTTAATTAATTATTAAATATTAATTAATTAAGTAATTAATTAAATAATATATTAATATATGGCTATAATTTAAAGAAAGAAAAATCAAAAATAAAAGAATGTCCATCATCTTCTTATTCTTTATTGGGTAGCCGATTTTCTCCATGGCTATATGGGAATGGATTTTTCTTCATTCAATTACTCACTTTGGCAATAATTTTCACGAATTAATTGAAGTTTTGGTGGATTTCCAATAAGTTAGTAAGTTTTCTTTCTTAAGTTTTGATTTTACATGAAAACTATGAATATGTTTGATTTGGAATTTTGATGTAGAATGTAATAATTATTGGAATTGGTGTGTATGATATTATTTTAATTAGTAAATAATGATTTTTAAGTAAGATGAAAGAAATGATTAAGTTTGGTTTGAGTTTGGGTGAAGAAGGTGATTTAGGATTATGTGTAATTTGGGATTTTGTAATTATGTTTTTTAATTGTCTGAATGGGTAAGAATGATGTTTACTTGATGAGTAAACAATTATTTTTTGGTTGAATAATTGATTAGATTGGGTTAAGTTGAAGTTTGAGTTGGTTAGTAAGGTTTAGGGTTATGGAAAAGGGTATTGTTAAAGAATGCTTGTTCAATTGGTTTTATCATTTAAATCATGTTGTTTAATGATTTGATTTAAATGATTGAAATGGACTCAAATTGGCAATTGGAAATGGTTGGAATGAAGAACAAGAATGGAAGTAAGTTGAGGCACATTTTAGGGTTTTGGAAGGAATATTTCTAAATTGAGTTTAATTGCTTAAAGTGTCTTAAAATATAATTTTATAGACATATTTGAGCTTAAAATTCAATTTGAAATTGATTGAGTTGTAAATCTAATATTAAAGTGCATATAGCTAAGAAAAGGGAAAAATGGTGCAATATGTTTTAATTTATATTTTATATTGTAAACACCTTAAAATGTGATTCTAATGCATGGTATACACTCACATTTTGATTAGATGTTGAGTAGATAGTGATTGCACCAACATATTAGTGAAGGGTGGCTAAGGAATTTTGAAGTGAGGTGGAACTTTGGCTCACTTTTGTGCACTAAAGGCGTATGTACATAATTTCACATTTAAAAACATTGATTGTATTGTTTTTAGTCATAACACATTGAATATCGAAAATGTGTTATGATACTTGGATGATAATGTGTATGTATGTGTGGCATTGTTTGAAGTAACAATGCTTGTTTTGAATTAATGTTGTATGGTATGACCTTTGAAAATGAATAAAGGGGACGGTATGTGAAAAATGAGAAAAGTACAAATATTGCACTAGGTTGTAAAATAAGCTACATTTGTAATGTATGAGGAAATGGCATTGATTATGAGTAGTAGATAATGAAATATGATTTTATGTTGCCTTATATACGGTTTAATTCTAGAATATTGTTATTAGATAGTATGACACCTTCGGGCAAGACACACTAGTGTCACTGATAGCATGACACATTTGGACGAGACACACTGGCGTCACTGATAGCATGACACCTTCGGATGAGACACATTGGTGTCACAAATGTATGAGATAGCCTAAGACAATAGTTCTAGAATTAGAATAGTATATAGGGTTGTATTGCCCCATTTCATGTGTATGGATGATTGATATGTTAATAAGCTGTATGTATAAATTGGTTGGCATTGAAACATAATGTATGTTATGATATCACACTTTTAACATCATTTTCTATTCATTTATATCAAATTATGTATTACTAAGCTATATTTTTAGCGTGGTTTAAATTCATCGTGTAGGTGACATGGTTGATTCAGAGATTCTGGATAGTGCTGCTAGACCACACCATGTCTAGGTTGTAGTTGTCATTTTGGAGATCATCACGGACCGGAGCCATTGCATCTCATGTAAATATTTTAAACTTTGTTTTTTACATTTTGTAAAGTATGTACAAATGTGGTCATAATGTAAATTATAAAAAATTTTCTTTTAGGTTAAATGTTAGAAGTTGAAAAATGGGATATGTGTGTATATTAATATCTAAACAAGTTTGAATGTTTTTTTCTAAAATATTGGTTGATTTGAGCCATTAGGCCATTTTAGAGAAATGGATGTTTTATAAGAATATTTGGGAGTCTATTTCATTGTAGGTTGTGTAAGTTGAAATTTTGGGATTGCTCAAATATAAAACTTTGGCAAATTTTTTCCATAGATTTTTAATATACTTTTTATTTGTCTTTTAAGTATGTGATGATTTTAAAATATTTTTATTATGAAAATGGGAATGTTTGTAAGAATGGAACATTGGCATTCTCATATTGTATGTGTATTTTACATATGCCATTGTATGTGTATTATGCGTATATATGGTATTAGGGTGATATATTTATTTTTGTATTAGAGCCTAGGTTTGAGGTTCTCGACCTAGGTAGATTTTTTAAGAAGAGAAAATGGGATTTCAAATATGGTTTTAACATGTCATGCATACATCTACATTTGTATTTTATCTGGTCTCTAATGTGATAATTCTTTCTATATTTACAGATATATGTTGATATGGCATTTAGGATGCAACAGTCTGTAGAGGGAAGTGCTGAGAGTGTAGCTCCAAAAGAGGGTAGAGCTAGAGCTAGTGTTGAGATTGTTAGGGAGGCATCTGCTTTAGTACCAGTCAGAACAGAGGACAAGGAGATCCACCAGTCTAGGTTTAGCAGATGGTGGAGCTCCTCCGTCATGCCTCAGTACATATACAGTAGCAACCACTACAGCCACCACCATAGACTGGGAAGTATGATAAGCTGAAGAAGTTTGAAGCCACAAATTTCAGTAGCACAATTGATCCAGGGATAGCGGAGTAGTGGTTGGATAAGGTTTAGAGGACATTCGTCATATTACATGCCACTGTAGAAGAGAAGTTTGATTATGCTAAGTCTCTTCTGCAGGGAGATGCTTATTAGTGGTGGAAGATGATTCCCCATGGAATGGTTGATCCTCCGATGCTAACATATGCCGATTTCCTGCAGAAAATTGAGAAGTACACCCCCAAAGAGTAAAAAGATGCTAAAAAGAAGGAATTTCTGAGTTTGAGGTAAGACATGAAGATGGTAACTGAGTATGAGACAGAGTTCATCAGGATGAGCAAGTATGCAGGGGGATTGTGACAAATGAGATTGATAGATGCAAAAGATTTGAGGAGGGGTTGAGGTTGTCCATTATGTGTCAGGTGGCTAGAAGTCAGTATGAGGACTTTTCACGATTATTGTCTGCTACTAGGAATGTGGAGAAGGCTCATGGGATTGCAGCTACAGCTAGAGTAGAGAGTAGAGATAGAAGGCCATAGTCAGGGCAGGGTCTTCATCATCAAAGATAGGCCGAGGGAGTTTCATATAGAGATCTGGCAGAGGCTAGAGGTAGCCTGGCAGGGGATATCCACAGCAGCAGAGGCAGAGACCTATAACATTAGTTGCCAATGCACCAACTCTAGTTATGCAGAGATCTATTTTACTTTTCTATGCTCAGTATGGACGGGTGCATAGAGGTGTTTGCTGGGGGACTCATACATTACCTAGTTGTTTTAGATGTGGGTTGCAGGACAACCTTGTAAGGGATTATCCAAAGCCACTGAGGATAGATAGATTAATACAGTAGCATCTTGACCTAATGTTAGAGGGGGTTTTGGTGGTTGAGGTAGTGGCAGTGGTGGTAGACTAAGGTCAAATTAGAGAGGAGATTTTATAGTAGGGAGTAGACCAAATGATGCAGGGCCATCACAGTGGGTATATGTGATGCAGAGGTAGCCAAATGCTTCAGCTGTCATAGCTGGTATTTTTACTTTATTTGGAACTTCAGTTCATGCATTGATACCCCCTGGGTCGACATATTCATACATCGGTGCATCCATCCTACCTGTGAGTGATATGCATTCGTTGTCCCTAGGATTTCATTGGTTACCAATCAGTGTCGTAGTTAGCAGGGTGCACCGAGATAGTACAATTGTTGTTCATGATAAGGAGTTTCTCACTGACCTGATTGAGTTGCCTTTCAAGGACTATGATCTGATTATGGGTATAGATTGGCTATCCAAACATGGGGCTATGGTAGACTATCAGCAAAAATGTATTACTTTGAAAACATATGACAGGAGAGATGTAGTGGTATCTAGTAAGTAGAGACACCTCTCATCTCATCCATGTTTATCTCAGCTATACCAACTAAGAGAATGATCCGGAAGGGGTGTGAGGCATATCTATCTCATGTTATAGATAACAAAGTAGTGGGGACCTAGCTTGACAATATACCTACAGTTGCTGAGTTTCTAGATGTTTTCCCAGATGAGTTGCCATGGGTACCTCCTAAGAGAGAGGTAGAGTTTGGTATCAATTTGATGCCTGGTACCATTTTCATCTCTATTACCACTTATTGACACCTGCTGAATTGAAGAAGTTAAAGGTGCAGTTGCAGGAGCTACTGGATAAAGGGTTCATCCACCCTAGTGTATCACAGTGGGGGGCACCTACTCTATTTGTGAAGAAGAAGAATGGTACCTTGAGATTATGTGTTGATTACAGACAGCTGAATAAGGTGACTGTAACATCCTTATACCCAATATACATAAGCTACATATACCCAACATATGTAATATAGGTATAGAGGATACATGAATGTCACAATTATCTTAAACAATCAAATCCTCATTTATAAAATTTGTATAATCTTAAAATATTCAACCGATATCATATAAATAATAGTTGAAACATTACTTGTTAAAAACACATATATAACTTTATTACTAAAGATTCAACCAAAATATTTTTGATAGTTTGCGAAATATACATAAATACATGAAATCAATATGTACAAAAATATAAAATTTATACATGCTGGCAGTTTGTTTCTAATCTTGATGTCCACAAATCAACTCTTATCTCAAAGTCACAAGCCTAGACTCGACTCGGTCTAGACGGACTCTCCGGCTCAATCGGATCTACCCTGTCACCTGCGCGACCAACCACAATCGCGCTAAGCTAGAATCTTAGTAGTACAAACTTTGATAACAATATAGTTCAAATGCAATGCCAATGTCAAACTTTCAAGAACTAGAAACAGTACATAAGGATATCATATTTCATAACATTATATCTCATTATATTACTCAATTGTTCCACAATTCTTAATTCACATAAAAGTAAACACAAGCATGGGCCCAAAAAGGATCTAATATGCTATTCAAATTCCAGAGTTACTACTTTGGTCTATAATGACACTTTGTGTCTAGCCCCGTAGGCAATATATCCATGGAATAATCCAACTAGGTCTGAGTTTACGACCTGATCATTTCACCCAGCTTAGCTTTAAGGATTTATTTTTGAGGCTTACGTCCCGGTCATTTCACCTCAAAAACATTTTCACAGTGATGCCAGTGTCTAGTCCGTAGGCAATTCATAGGCATGCTGCCAAACCCAGAACTCTAAAAATTGAATAACATACTAGGCACACAAATTATTCTTAATTCTCATTTATACCTATATCAATTCATTGTATTATGTTTCCATATATCTCATTTCATTATCGAATCCTTTCTCATTTTCTCATAATCACATTAGGCACAACGCCTCAAATATCTCACTTATATCAATATAGTAATTACCAATAACTTTACATACCATATTTATTATACACAAAACAATTTGCATTATCCATACATTTTGGATCATTATCATATTTTGCACCAAGCCCACATTATACATAATGCATTTGTGACAATATACAAATCATAGCATTATTCTCATGCACCAACAATGTAGTAGGTAACTTTACACATTTTCCAACCAAATGTGTTAAGTCCCAATGCCATGTAAATATGAACAATTATTCAAAGTTTGTACTTACCTCTAAGAGAAACAAACACCACTTCCACCTCCTGTTCTAAGATATCCCTCAATACTTGGATTGGGTAACTCAAGTCCCTTCAAAGCCTAAACCAAATATGATTATAAATAATCACTAAGTGATACAAAAAGAAAAATAAGGAAAAGAACCATCTAGGGCAAACTCTATACATGACATGCTCAACAACAAGGGCGTGTCCATGACCATGCCTTAAACCCACAACACAGAAGCTTTGACATGCTCAGTGACATGGGCATGTCACTGCACGTGTCAATTCTCCTCCAACACAGTAGCTATGGCACGCTCAATGACATAGGCATGTCACTGCATGTGTCAATTCTACAGCATCACAGTAGCTATGACACGCTCAGTGACATGGGTGTGTCACTGCTCGTATCACCAACATTGAAAACAGAACCATCGATATGCCCAAAGGAATGGCCGTGCCACCGGGCGTGTCAAGCCAAAAACCTGATATTCACACATAATTGCCATATTCGACTATTATCTTGCATTAACCTTTTCAACTCCATACAAACTTAACCAAATCTACCATTAAACCACATAATACTTGTATAGACATCAAAATAACTCAATTAAAAGCAACAATACACAATCACAACCATGACTTCTCAACTCAAAAGTTACACAATCCACAACTCTTATTCTCTTCACGAAACTTAACCTTTTTCTTCAATCCAACCCCAAACTTCATAGCTAACAGGACAAAAAAACTTCAAATATACCAAAATCAACCATTAACACAAACCACACCAAACATCCAATTTACATATACACAAACTTCCAAAGAAAATCAAAGAAACAAGTTGAAAACTTACCAAATATAGAGAAAATCCTTAAAATTCCAACTTGAACACTTAGAATCCTTCATTTACTTGAGTTAGCAAGAAGCAAAATTGTTGTTTCCTTTGATGATGATGGGCGACTACCATGGAGGAAGAAGAAGAAGATAATAATGGTCAACAACTCCACTTATCTCACAAATCTCTTTAAAACCATACAATTTTCCTCTTTTATTCTCCTCCAAGTATATATAATTATTATAATTAAAATCAAATATCATCTTCCACTATCTATTAATTAATATCTTATTCATTAAAAATAATATGTGACCAAGTTAAAATGTTGACTTATATATGACATGTATATCTTCATATATACAACATATACACACTTCCCTTTTTCCTTTTTCACTTAATTATATGTATACTTTTAAATCATTTAATTAATTTTTAAAAAATAATATTTTTTTTTCAAAATTTTGGGATATTACAGTGACTATCAAGAATAAGTATCCATTACCTTGGATAGATGATCTTTTTGATCAACTAAAAGGAGCATCAATATTCTCTAAGATTAATCTGAGTTTAGTGTACCATCACTTGAGAGTTGGTGATTTAGATGTACCCAAGACTGCTTTTTTCACACGAGGTATGGGAATTATGAGTTTCTAGTGATGCCATTTGGACTAACGAATGAACCAACAACATTCAAGGATTTGATGAATCTAGTCTTCCAACCGTAATTGGATCAGTTTGTGGTGGTTTTTATTAATGATATTTTGGTGTATTCACACAGTAAGGAAGATCATGATAGGCATTTGAGAATTGTACTGCAGACATTGAGAGAGGAGCAGTTATATGCTAAGCTATCCAAGTGTGAGTTATGGCTGGATCAAGTGACTTTCCTCAGACATGTGGTATCAACAGAGGGTATTAGAGTTGATCCGAGTATAATTGAGGCCATTTTGAATTGGAGTCCACCAAAGAATGTGATAGAGGTTCAAAGTGTTCTAGGTTTACCATGCTATTATTATCAGTTTGTGAAGGGCTTTTTTTTGTTATAGTTACACCACTTACTAGATTACTTCTAAAGGGTGTGAAATTTGTGTGGACAGATCGGTGTCAGGTGAGCTTCAAACAGTTGAGAGATTTGTTGACTTGAGCTTTAATTTTTATTCTACTTGTGAAAGGTAAATGTGAGCGGAGATTTTCGCGCCCACTCCCGATGGAATGGTTCTTGCGACTTCGGCACTGTTTAGGCTCAGGGCCTTAGAGAACACGAACCTAAGTCCGAAAAAAATGGAGTTGCCATCCGGACAGGCCGAAAAAAATGGGGTGGATGACTTAATTCCTAAGGAATCCCCAACCCCTTAATGGGTTCAAAAAGTTGGGTACGTGTGGGGAAGATGAGAAATGACCCAACACCCCCACAATGCCCGGTTCATTGGAACCGACCTCCTTCATAGGTCTTAATATTATAGAATTCTTAAGTATAACAATATTATCCATATTACACATAATAATTAAAATAAAGCATCGATATATTAAAAATCAAAACAATGTCCAAGCAAAACAAATAAATGGACACCCATCCAAAGATGGAAACATGCCCTTACATAATCCATGCCTAAATAGGACACCCACCGAAAGGTAAAACATGTCATTTACATTGGTTCTAAAATATAAAAGCAATTTAAATTACATGATATTTAACTAATGAGGTACCCACAAAGTGGAAACATACCTCTTACAACATTTGAAAATCTAAATAAATCGATAAAAGTAAATAACCATTCATAATAAAAAAAATCATTCATCAAAGATATTAAATATCAATCAAGATAGAAAGTAAACATCCATCCATGATAAATTAAATAAATCAATCATTGAACTTAAATAAATTAAAGCATATAAAATAAATCAAAGCATAATCAAATATAAAATTAAATAAAGCAAATAAAGATTCAAATTAGGGCTACTGTTTCTATTTAAGGTTCTTTATTTAACATGTTTAGGGTTTTGGAATTTGTGAGTTTAAGCTACTGTGAGTTTTTAAAGGAATTGAGATGGATTAAAGTTTTATAATTTAAGAGGTTGATAAAGTTCTTTAATTAACAAAATTAGTGTTTGAGTGGTAAAATCATGAAATTAGAGTTTGAAAACTTTAAAACATTGGATTTATGATTTATAGTTACCTACTATTTAGAATTATAACATTTAGATTTATATGGTTTTAAGGTTTTAAAGATTAGGATATAGAAAAATTAGCGTTTAAGTTAGCTAGTTTAGGGTTTACTGTTTTAGGTTTTGGAATTGAATTAGGTCTTTAGAATTTTAGAATTAGGGTTTCGGAGAATGCATTAGACTTTAGAATTTGAAAATCAATTGGTAATTTTATGAAACTTTACGAAAATAAACAAAACGATTTAAGGTTTATAGAAACAGAAAAGATATTTTTTAGGGTTTTTGGAAAGAAACAGTTTTAATTTATGGTTTTGAAGAATTGGAAGGCAAATTAGGGTTTTAAGATTTTGAAGAAACAAAAACAACTATTTTAAGATTTTTGAAAAACAAAGAGACGAATTAAGATTTTTAAGCTTTAGAAAAGGTGAATTGAGGTTCTAGGGTTTTTTGATTTTGAAGAAACATAAACAACAATTTTAAGATTTTTGAATGATGAAGCTACTGTGAATTAATGAAACAAATAAAGAAATTCATACCTTCGTTTGTTGGTTCCACCAAAAATCACTTCTTTGATGAACAAGAACAAAGACAAGCTTTACTGTCTTTGATGGATTGAATTGTTTGTTTGCTCTCTTAAAAATCCGATTGATTCAAAGTTTTCCTCCTCAATTTTGGTCTCAAATTTTTCCTCTAAAATTCGGTCCTTTTGTGTTGTTATTGTCCTTATTTATAGAAGAATTTTGTAATTAATTTTAGTTATTCACGGAATCTAACATTAATTAAGAAAAGGAAACCAAAACCTAATTGTATTTAGTTTCGGAAAAATTTGCATATAAAAAATTTCGCTGGAAAAAAAAACTGCTGCGGAAAAATTGCGCTGGCAGAAAAAAAAACTATTGTCGAAAAATTGTGCTGGCAAAAAAGCTGCCACAGCAGGCTGCGGCAGGCGAAATTGGCCTGCGGGCCATTTCGCCCGCAGGAAATTTCTGCGGGCGAAATGGCCCACGACCATTTCGTCCACGCTGATTTTCGGCGACGATTTTTTAGTCGTCGATTTTTTCGTCGCCGATTTTTATTTTTATTTTTATTTATTTTTTACTAATAAAAATTAGATGCTAAAGCAAATATTATTTAATTAAGATAACACAAAAATTGTTTTGGACTAATTAAAATATATTGGAAACATAAAAATTATTTTAAACTTATTAAAATATATTGGACCGGACTGGGTAAAAAATTAAGGGTCTACAGTTTGCCCCCTGCTTGAATGATCTGAGACTTTAGTGAAAGAAAGTGAAATGCAATAAGACTTAATTTTTGAGACGGTTGAGGTTTTGGGTTTTGGACCTGAGAGATTTGGATACTCGATCCTAAACTAGACTTGGATACTCGATCCTAACTGGATTTGGATACTCGATCCTAACTGGATTTGGATACTCGATCCTAAACTGGATTTGGATACTCGATCCTAACTGGATTTGGATACTTGATCCTAAATTGGATTGGGATACTCGATCCTAAACTGGATTTTGATACTCGATCCTAAACTGGATTTAGATACTCGATCCTAAATTGGATTGGGATACTCGATCCTAACTGGACTTGGATACTCGATCCTAAATTGGATTGGGATACTCGATCCTAACTTGGATTGGGATACTCAATCATAAATTGGATTTGGATACTCGATCCTAAATTGGGTACTTTGACTCGAGATTTGAATTTGATTTGGGTACTTGGACCTGAGATTGGATACTTGGACCCGAGATTGAATTTGATTTGGGTACTTGGACTCGAGATTGATTTGATTTGGGTACTTGGACCTGAGAATAAGTACTTGGACCTGAGATTGATTCGAATTGGGTACTTGGACCTGAGATTAGGTACTTGGACCCTAGATTGGACCCAAGATTGGATTGAAGTTGTGTACTTGGCCCGAGATTGATTTGATTTGGGTACTTGGACCCAAGATTGATTTGATTTGGGTACTTGGACCCGAGATTGAATTTGATTTGGGTACTTGGACCTGGGATTGGGTTTGACTAACCTTTTATCAGATGAGAAGTCTGACTGCTCCGGCTGTTCTATGCATTGTGGTTCTTCACCCTCAAAATGGATCTTCATCCTTTGAGATTTGGTCTTCACCCTTGAAAATGGATCTTCATCCTTTGAGATCGAGTCTTCACCCTTGAAAATGGATCTTCATCCTTTGAGATCGGGCCTTCACCCTTAAAAATGGATCTTTATCCTTTGAGGGTCGGGTCTTTACCCTAGCTTCAGCTCTTTTAGCTGAACTAATTTTTCGTGTTTTGCATCTTCATTCTTTTGATAATTCTAATGTTCCATTCTTTTGTTCTTCCTTTTTGCAAAAATTCAGCTATTTTTAGTTGGCTCTCATATCTTCTCCTGCCCCCATGCAAGCTTTGATTGATATTTTTGTTGTCTAGTTTTTTCATAGGCACGCATTTCTTCTCTTTGCAAGATTACTGGAGCTTTCTCAAGCAATGTGCTTTCTATGCCCCTCTGATTTGATATCTTCTTTTGATTGTTTACTTCACTAATAGACTCTACCAAACTATCTCCACTAATAGACTCTTTTGCATGCTTATCCAAACTATCTCCACTAATAGACTCTACCTACCAAGAGAGATCAACAGGTCTTTAATAGGCTTGAAATGGGGTCTATGAGGGACATGGGTTAAAAGAAGGCCATTCTGAGATAGGAGCTGATGTGACACAATGGACAAACCCTCACACTATAAATTTCTTATTTGAATTTTAGGCAGCTTGGAGGCAATCTTGCTAGATTCCAAATTCCTTCTATCTTCTTGGCATTAATCTAGATCTTGATTAGGACATTCTTTACCCTTACAAAAAGTTTAAGACCCAAATTCATTTCTCTTCTTCTTTTCCCTTTTCTTTCCTCTTTATTTTTTCTTACTCTTCTCTTTTCTTTCTCTTTCCTTACTCTTCCATTTCTTTTATCATTTTGTCCTTCTTTCTTGTAGGACTATCAAGTATAGAACTTTTGAGAACTGGATGGTCTTCCTCCTTTTTCTCCAATTTTGATTGAATCTTTTGTTGGGTTGGACCAATTCAAGTAAAAATGTCTTTATGAACTAAATGGAAGCCTTTTTCTGCGTTAGGTAAAAGAGAACTCAGTTGACTTTCTGAACCACCTTTTTAGGTTTTATTTTTTTCTCTCTTTTTTTCTTCTTTTCTTTTTTTTTTCTTTTTTTTTTCTTCTTTTTTCTTTTGTTGTTTTTTTTCTTTCTTTGTTTTTTGGTTCTAGCTCTAAAAGAGTTGTCTTGTTTGTACCAACTTGGGCTTCCAATAATGGATGAGTGGAGTGACATAAATCTTCTTTAACAAGGATAAATCATTTGTTACTCCGATGTTGTCTTGATATATTGGAGATATTAGAAAAACTTCAACTACCCTTATAGTCTTAAAAACATCAACTACCCTTATGGTATTGAGAACTTCAACTATCTTTATAGTCTTGAGAAGTTCAACTATCCTCATGATCTTGACTAATCATTACTTTCTTTGATCTTCTTGCCTCTTCATCTTAGTGATCATAAGACTTGTCAAAAGTATCACAACAGCTTAGGGTAGGTTGTTGGGGGTTATATGCCAATTAAAAGAAAGCTAAAATTTTATGAAGGCTCAAAGGGACAACTAGGGATTGATATTTAATAGGGTGGATACTAGTTGTTGGCTAACCAAATAATGCCTAGATCAGCTCTCCCTTAAATAAGTAGAGTTCAATTTTGTCTCGAAAGTTTGTCAAAGCATGTTCTAAGACTGACTAGGACCTTGACAAAGATAATTATGCAGGAGCCCTCTCTAAGTAAGCATACACAACTCGATGTTATAGAGTAATTCCCTCATCTAGTAAAGTCATTCAAGTCATGATGCATAAATATATTAATTCATGAATTATCATGCTAAATTCCTCATTGGTTGAGCACCAAAATAAACAAAGACCAACAAAATTTTGATGAAAGTACGTCATTTCAAGCAACTTTAAATTTGAAAAACATAATAGTTCCAAAATATTAAAGAAAGTAAAATTGAAAAGCAACATTCAAGCTTAGGAAAGTTCGTTGAGTTTAAGCTTCTTTTCCTTTCACATCTTCAACATTCCCATCTTGAAAAGAGGATAAAACAAAATCTTCTTCCAATCCTTTTCCCACCATAAAGGTTGCTGGTGGTGGCACTCTTCCAAATTTAGGCAAAGGGTTGTTCATGGTATTGGGCTTATCCGGCTCTGGTAGCTTGCCACTATCGACTACGTCTTGGATCTCATGCCTTAGATGAGCACATTTATCTATTTTATGCCCTCGTATTTGATGAAATTGACAGAAGGCCTCGGCATTGAAGTTTGGTGGCAGTGGATTATGTAGTGGTAGATGAGCTAAAGGTTGCAACAACCCTTTCTTTTGTAGCTTGCTAAAAACCCAAGATAGAGGTTTACCAAATTCCAAGAATTGTCTTTTATTTCCTTGACCAATCGTTTTAACATCAACTTCTTTTTGCGTGCTTCGATTGCTAGGCTGATAATTCCCTTTCTCATTCCTTCTTATTGAAAAGCAAATTTTCTCCCTTTCCCATTCTTCAATTTGTAGACTAGCTTGGAGAAGATCTTTGAAATCCCTTATAAGGGTGTGAGACATCCTTTCGCGGAGATTGGGTAGGACGCCTCTCACAATCATCCTTATTTGATCAAAATCATCGGGCCTTTTCTTGAGCAAACCAGCCTTATTTCTCCATCTCTTCACATAGTCCACAAAATTTTCATTTGTTCTTTGCCTAGTGGACTCCACCTCCATTAAAGTAACTTTCATCCCGACAATATACCCATATTGTTGGATGAAGGCTTTGTAAAGCAGATCCCAACTCTTTTGTGTTCCATCATCTAAGGTATTGAACCAATTTTGGACAACAGGATCCAATGAGAGCATGAAGTACCTTAGAGTTTGAGCCTTAGTAGTTCAGGTAGACTGCATAGTAGTGATATACTGCTTCACATGGAGATGAGGATTTCCAGTTCCATCAAATTTCGCAAAAGATGGCATCTTGAATTTGTATGGAACTTCTTCATCTAGCTCAAATAATTTGTTGATCTCGGACATTTCTTCGGTTTTCAGTTTCTTCTCAAATTTCTTTTCTAAATCCGTGATCATCTTTTCAACATCAAAATTTTCAGTCTTTTCAAAAGTTGTCTTCTCAACAACCTTCGTCTCCTTTTTGTCTTGAACATCTTGGTAGTATTCAGCCCAATCATCATCATTAATGATCACCTTATCATCATCAAAAGCTACTTCATCCTCTTTAGCCTTCCCCTTAACTTTCTTGGTGCTAGTAGATGCTTCGGCATTGTTTCCCAAAATTATAGCTAATTGATTCTTTATGGTCTCTGCCATGGCCTCTTTTATTTCTTCCATCTTGGCATTGAGAGTATCATCCACTATTCTTTGAATTTGTTCGAGATCAATTGCTTTTGGTGAGCAAGTGATTGAGTCGTTGCTAGATACTTTGTCTCCGGCATAGGTCAGATTGTTGTAGGCTTTTGAACTTTCATAATCCAGGGCTGTGAGCCAGAGAGGATCAATGATATGAGATGCAAATGTATGCATGTATGCACAAACAATCAACAAAGAAAGATAATTAGGATGCTCCTTCCCACCTTATAACATCCACACACGAATGGCAAGTCTCTTTTCCTAGGTATATGGTTAACAAAATACCAAAATGGGGTACCTTGTTTTTGAATATTTCCCTCGGACGTTTCAACCAATAGTTATATTTTTGAAAATGAAAATCAGATTATGATAATTCCCATTAATTAGG
The DNA here is from genome assembly GCA_947685225.1 of Garcia nutans. Taxonomy (NCBI): domain Eukaryota; kingdom Viridiplantae; phylum Streptophyta; class Magnoliopsida; order Malpighiales; family Euphorbiaceae; genus Garcia; species Garcia nutans. The sequence goes on along the minus strand of CANTUV010000003.1, from coordinate 2,271,561 downwards.
TTTTAATGCATTCAACCAACTATAGTAGCTTTTATGCTACATTAGATTAAAACTAAATTAAATGGTTTATTATAAATAGATTTCTCACTTGAAAAAGTAACTAATGATTCATGCCAAAAACAAGCCCATGGTTAATTTATTCTTAGTATAAACTAGGCTCACAATTGATTTTTCGTATTTTCATAATTGACCTAAATAATTTGCAAGCTCTTTGTAAAAAAGGTTGGATGAAAATAATTTTATTTCTAAGCCCATTGTAAAAAGATCTTAGAAAAAATGGATTTTGGGCTTAGTATTTGGGTCATGAGCAAAAGAATTTTAGAAAAGTCTTATGTCCAAAGACCATCTTGAAAAGTTTTGAAAATAGTTTTGGTCTTTTGGACTTTAAAGAAAATTTATTTGAGCTTGCAAATGTACTTGGTTCAAATTAGAAAAAGAACAAACCAAATAATCCATGATTTAAGCCAAGATAAGTTAATCATAGTCACACAACATGCATTTGGGGTAAAAACCAAAGGAAAGTAACTAGGCCAATTACATGAGCTTTAGTCTTGATGAACAAGAACAAAGACAAGCTTTGCTGCCTTTGATAGATTGAATTGTTTATTTGCTCTCTCAAAAATCCGATTGATTCAAAATTTTCCTCCTCAATTTCGGTCTCAATTTTTCCTCCAAAATCCGGTCCTTTTGTGTTGTTATTGTCCTTATTTATAGAAGAATTTTGTAATTAATTTTAGTTATTCACGGAATCTAACATTAATTAAGAAAAGGAAACCGAAACCTAATTGTATTTGGTTTTGAAAAAATTTGCGTCGAAAAAATTTCGCTGGCAAAAAAAAAACTACTGCGGAAAAATTGCGCTGGTGAAAAAAAACTGCTGCAAAAAAATTGCGATGGCGAAAAAGCTGCCGCAGGGGGCAGCGGGCTGCGGTTGATTTTCTTCGATGATTTTTTCATTGCCAATTTTTTTGTCGCCGATTTTTATTTTTATTTTTATTTATTTATTATTATTATTTTTTTTATTTTTATTAATAAATATTAGATACTAAAACAAATATTATTTAATTAAGATAACGTAAAAATTATTTTGGACTAATTAAAATATATTGGATAGCACAAAAATTATTTTGACTTATTAAAATATATTGGACCGGACTGGGTCAAAAATTAAGGGTATACAGTAAACCATATGTAATTTACAGTGATGCTTCACATAATGGTTTAGGTTGTGTTCTGATGCAGGAGGGTAAAGTCATTGTTTATGTATCTTAACATTTGAAGCCTTATGAGATGAATTATTCGACTCATGATTTAGAGTTAGCGACCATTATTTTTGCATTAAAGATCTGGTGACACCACTTGTATGGGGAGAAATGTTTTATCTACACTAATCATAAGAGTATGAAATATTTGGGCGTCCAGAAAGAGTTGAATTTGAGGCAAAGGCGATAGTTAGGGTTGATAAAGACCATGACTGCTTGATTGATTATCATCCTGGTAAGGCAAATGTGGTTGCAGATGCCTTGAGTTGGAAGTCCATGGCAGGTTTGATTGCCTATTTGCTCTCATTGCTTGTTTGAGTTGAGAGAGATGTATACTAGATTTGAATTATGTGATGATGTTGCACTAATGGTTCAGTTGCAGTTGAGGCCAATGTTGCTAGATCATATTAAGTAAGCACAACAAACAGATGAGAAAATCTAAAAGATTATGGAGGATTGCCAAAAGAGGGAGAGTAGACTCTTTTCATATGAGAGATGATGGAAATTTATGGTACAGAGATAGATTGTGTATTCCTGATAATGTAGAGTTGAAGAAGAAATTTTTAGAGGAAGCACATCACTCATTCTATGCGTGCACCTTAGAAGTACCAAGATGTATCATGAATTGTTGCAACACTATTGGTCATTAGGTATGAAGAAGGACATAACAGAATTTGCATCCAAATGTCTCACTTGCCAGAGAGTGAAAGCTGACCACTAAGTTCCTTCAGGGTTGCTTCAGCCATTATCAGTACCTGAGTGGAAATGGGAGCGAGTGACCATGAATTTTGTGACTGGACTACCTTTGACCCAGAAAAAGCATGATGTAATTTGGGTGATAGTTGATCAGATGACTATTACAACTCATTTTCTTCCAGCTATGATGGATTACTCACTTGATAGGTTGGCTGAGTTGTATATTAGTGAGATAGTGAGGTTTTATGGAGTCCTAGTTTCATTGTTGTTAGATTGAGATCCCCATTTTACATCGAGGTTTTGGAGGAGGTTATAGGATGCATTGGGTTCTCGATTGCACTTTAGTACTGCTTTCCATCCTCAGACAGATGGACAGTCAGAGAGAGTGATACAGGTTATAGAGGATATGTTGAGGAGCTATGTTATTGACTTTACATGTAGCTGGGATAGATGTTTATCATTGATAGAGCTGGCCTATAACAACTATCAATAGTTTAGTATTGGGATGGCACCATATGAGGTCCTGTATGATAGGAAGTGCATGACACCATTATGTTGGGATGAGGTTAGAGAAGGTAAACTGGTAGGTCCTGAATTTATTATGTAAACAGAAGAGAAAGTGAGGGCAATTTGGGGTCATTTCAAAGCGACTTCAGACCGACAGAAATCCTATTTAGATTTGAAGAGAAAGGATATAGAGTTTAGTGTAGGGGATAAGGTATTGCTAAAGGTGTCTCCATGGAAGAAGATTTTGAGGTTTGATAGGAAAGGAAAGTTAAGTCCTCGCTTTATAGGACCTTATGAGGTATGGGAGAGAGTTGGACCAGTGGCTTATAGATTAGCTCTACCACCTCAGTTGGACTAGATATACAATGTTTTCCATGTAACACCCTTATACTCTATATACGTATAATATATACACCCAACATATGTAATATACGCATATACGATATAGGAATGTCACAAACCATTTTAATAAAAACCTTACTTTTCAAATCTATATAATCTTAAATAATTTAATGGATATAATTTAAATAATAAATAAAATATTACTTGTTAAAAATACATACATACCCTATTACAAAATTTTTATTCAAAACATTCTTTATAGTTTACAATATATATATACATCAAAATATAATATAATATACATGATGTCAGAATGTACAAAAATATAAAATATGTACATGCTGGTAGTGTGTCTCTAATCTTGATTTCCAACAATCAACTCATATCTCAAATCTAGACTCGGATCATTCTAAACAAACTCTCCAGCTCTACCGGATCTACCCTGTCACCTACATAATAAATTACAATCGCGCTAAGCTAAAAGCCTAGCGGTACAAACTTTGATAACAATAAAGTTCAAATGCAATGCCAATACACAATGCATATGGATATCATATCTCATATTATTTCATCTTAACATATTTCTCATTTGTTTCACCATTCATAATTCATATAAAGACAAACACAAGCATGGGCCCAAAGAATCAATATGCTATTCAAATTCCAGAGTTACTGTTTTAGGCCAAGTTAAAACTATGTGTCTAGCCCCGAAGTCAAATCAAGTATTGCTCAAAAGCTAGCCCCGAAGGCAGATTATATCATAGTGTCGCCAAGCATCTAGCCCTGAAGGCAAATCAAATAATTGCTCAAAAGCTAGCCCCGAAGGCAAATAATGAGGATAACCAAACATAAAACTCTAAAAATTGAATAACAAACTAGGCACATAATTATTTCATATTTCCATTATCAATCTCTTTCTCATTTTCTCATTATCAAGCTAGGCACATTGCCTCATTTATCTCTCTATTACTAGGCACATTGCCTCATTTATTTCATTTATATCAACATCATCATATAATCATAATGTATTACATTTTACATGCTTTTCCACTTTTACTCAATTTAGTCATTATCAATGGCTTTTCACATTACATATAATGCATTTATGACATTACACAAGTCATAGAATTTTACTCATGTGTAATCAATGCAGTAAGTAACTTAACACATTTTCCAACCAAAATGTGTTAAGCCCAAATGTCATGCAAATATAACCAATTTATTCAAAGTTTGTACTTTCCTCTAAAAGCAACAAAACAAGCTCAAACACCACTTTCAACCTTCTCTTCCAAGATATCCTTCAACTCTTGAATTGGACAAATCAAGTCTCCTCAAAGCCTAAACAAAATGTGATTATAAATAATCACTTAGTATCATACTTAAAGGCATATACAAGATCTCTCAATAAAAATATAAGAACCATAAAGGAAACATAAGAAAAAGAGCTATCTAGGGCAAAATCTGTAAATGACATGCTCAACAACATGGGCATGTCAATGACCGTGCCCTAAACCAACAACACAGAAGCTTTGATAAGCTCAGTGACATGGGCGTGTCAATAATCATGTCCTTAGCTCTGCATTACAGCAGCTACGACATTTCCTGAGACATAAGCTTGTCACTGCCCGTGCCAAAACTCTTACATCACAAAGTGATTTTTAGAATTTTAATAAATAAGTTACTAGGATATTAAGGTTTAAAATGAGCTACTATGTTAACATAACAATCAACAAAAATAATCAAAATGTTTAAAGGAAAATAACATAACTACTGTATATTTAAAGAAGTTAAATTTAGAAGAAAATACCTTCATTGAAGGCTCCACCAATTTCAAATGTTGAACCAAACTCTCTACCTTAGTGCCTGAATCAACTTGATTTTTTACTTGAAAACCTGATGTAATCCGTGGACAATTTACTTTGTTTAGCTACTGCCTCTTTGGATTGCTTGCTGTGTGTTTGTTCCTTTTCACTCTCAATAATTACTATGGTTTTGCTAATGGTTGCTGCCGTCAAAAGTCTCCAAGTCCTCTATGAAAAATCCAAGTTGAAAGTCCTAGTTCTCAATAATTGCAAAAGTCCAGTCCCTGAATAATTGCTACTGCCTCTCCCCGTTTCGAAAGAAAAGTCCTAAAATTTTTCCCTCCCCCTGTTTCTCTGTTTAAAACTTATTTATAGGCCATTAAAATAAGACCTAGTTGATTAAGGAAATATTTGAGAAAAAATAAAAATAAGAGTCAAAGCTTAATAAAGTTTTGGTGAAATTGGCAGGCGCAGGCTGCCACGGGCTACTAGGGCACTAGGCTGCTGGGGCATGAGGATTGGCGAGGATGCTACAACCATCTGCGTGCAAGGATCTACGGGTTGTTGCTGCATGCTGGGCCTGCATGATGGGAGTGCAACAATTCTCTGCAGGCCAAGGCCTGCGGCAAACTAGCTTCAAGTAAATTTTCCGCAGGCCTCTAGGCCTAGGGTGAATTACTTGCCAGCCGCTGCCGCAACGCGTGCTGCCGCTATTCTCCGATTCGTCCAATTTTTTTATTTTTTATATTATATATATATTATTTTTATTTTTTATTATATAAAATCATTTCAGACTATTTTAAATATTAGACTGGAGTTGGTCAAAAAATAAGGGTCTACAATAGGCCACTAGACTAACTCTCTCTAGTACCTTAAATGGTCCTATGAAACGAGGACTCAACTTCCCTTTGCAGCCAAATCTCAAAATCTTCTTCCAAGGAGACACCTTCAAAAACACTTTATCTCCCATACTGAGCTCTATGTCTCTTCTTTTTAAATCTGAATAGGATTTCTATCGGTCTGAGGCAGCTTTCAGACAACCCTGAATCACCTTCACTTTCTCTTCTGTTTTCTTAATCAAATCGGGAATGACAAATTTACCTTTTCCAATCTCATCCCAACACAGAAGTATTCTACATTTCCTACCATATAATACCTCATAAGGTGCCATCCCAATACTGGATTGATGACTGTTATTATAAGCAAACTCAATCAGTGGAAAGAATTTGTCCCAGCTCCCAGTGAAATCAATGATACAGCTCCTCAACATATCCTCTAGAATTTATATCACTCTCTGTGACTGCCCATCTATCTGAGGATGGAAAGCAGTGCTAAAATGTAACTGACAACCTAAAGCATCCTACAAACTCCTCCAAATTCTTGATGTAAACTAGAGATCTCGGTCAGATACCAAAGAAATTGGGACTCCATGCAATCTCACTATCTCATTGATATACAACTCAACCAATCTCTCAAGAGAATAATCCATCCAAACTGGAAGAAAATGAGTTGCCTTCATCATCTGACCAACTATCACCCAGATCGCATCATGCTTCATCTGGGTCTAAGGTAGTCCAATCACAAAATCCATCGTCACTCGCTCTTATTTTCACTCTGGCACTAATAATTTTTAGAGTAACCCTGAAGGAACCTGATGCTCAGCCTTCACTCTCTGGCAAGGGAGACATCTGGATATGAACTCTGCTATGTCCCTCTTCATACCTGACCACCAATAATGCTACTTCAAATCCTGATACATCTTGGTACTCCCAGGGTGCATAGCATAAAGCGACTGATGTGCTTCCTCTAAAATGATCCTCTTCAATCCTGCATCATCAGGAATACATAACCTATCTTTGTACCATAGACTGCCATCTTCTCTCACATGAAAGTTTTGACTCTCCCCCTTTTGGAAATCCATCACAATCTTTTAGATTTTCTCATCTACCAACTGAGCATCCCAAACCTGATCCAACAACACTGGCCTCAACTGCATCTGAGCCATCAAAGCACCATCATCACAAGACTCAAATCTGGCATACAATGCTCTCAACTCAATAAGTAACAAGAGCAAATAAGCAGTCAAACCTACGAAAGACTTCCAACTCAAGGCATCATCAACAACATTTGCCTTGCCAAGATGATAATCAATTAAACAGTCATAGTCTTTAATCAACTTTGACCATCATCTTCATCAAAGATTCAGCTCTCTCTGAACACTCAGGTACTTCAAACTCTTGTGATCCATATAAATGAAACACTTCTTCCCATACAAGTAATGTCGCTAAATCTTCAAGAAAAAAACTATGGCTGCTAGCTGCAAATCATAAGTCGAGTAATTCAGCTCATGCGACTTCAACTGTCGAGAGGCATAAGCAAGGACTCTACCCTCCTGCATCAGAACATGACCTAAAACACTATATAAAGCATCGCTATAAATCACATAAGGTTTACCTTCCACAGGTAGGGTAAGGACAGGAGCTTGAGTCAACATCTCCCTTAATTACTCAAAACTCACCTGGCATCGATCTGTCCATACAAATCTAACTCTCTTCCGAAGTAATCTGGTGAGTGGTCTAGTTATCATAGAAAAACCCTTCACAAACCAATGATAATAGCTAGCCAAACCCAAAAAACTTCTAACCTCTATCACAGTCTTCAGTAGACTCCAATTCAAAATAACCTCAACTTTACTCGGATCAACTATAATACCCTCTGTTGAAACCATATGACCGAAAAAAGTCACCTGATTGAGCCAAAACTCATATTTAGACAGCTTAGCATACAACTGCTTCTCTGTCAGAGTCTGCAATATAATCTGCATATGTCTGTCATGATCCTCCTCATTACGTGAATACACTAGAATATCATCAATGAAAATCACCACAAACTAATCTAGATAGGGTCTGAACACCATGTTCATCAAATCCATAAATGTTGCTAGTGCATTCGTCAATCCAAAGGGCATCGCCAAAAACTCATAATGCCCATACCTCATGCGAAAAGCTATCTTAGGTACATCAACATCTCTTACTCTCAACTGATGGTACCCTGATCTCAAATCAATCTTAGAGAATACTACTACTCCTTTCAACTATTCAAAGAGATCGTCTATCCGAGGTAATGGATACTTGATCTTGATGGTCACCTTATTCAACTGCTGGTAATCAATAAACAATCTCAAGGTGCCATCATTCTTATTTACAAAAAAAACAGGCACTCCCCATGGGGATTCAATAGGGTGGATGAACCCTTTATCCTGCAACTCCTGCAACTGTACCTCCAACTCTCTTAACTCAGTAGGTGCCATACGATAAGGAGTAATAGAGATGGGAGTGGTATTAGGAAAAAAAATTGATACCAAACTCAAGCTCTCTCTCAGGGGGTATCCCTGGCAACTACTCAGGAAAAATATCTGGAAACTCAACAATTATGAGTATACTGTCAAGCTAGAACCCCACTACTCTGGTATCTACAACATGAGCAAGATAAGCCTCACATCCCTTTTGAATCATTCTCCTCACTGAAATAGCTAAAACAAATATGGATGAAAGATGTCTCTACTTACTAGATACCATCACATTTCTACCATCACGTGTTCTCAGGGTAACACGTTTTCACTGACAGTTTACCACAGCCCCATGCCTGGATAACTAATCCATGCCTACAATCAGATCATACTCCCTAAAAGGCATATCAATTAGGTCACCTAGAAACTCCTCATCCTGAACCACAATCGGGCTATCTCAGTGCACCCTGCTAGCCATATCACTGTACCCTAAAGGATTTGTCACCAAAGTATCAAATCCTACGGACTCTGAGTGCAAATTACTCATAGGCAAGATGGATGCACTGATATATGAATGAGTCAACCTAGGGTCTATCAATGCAAGAACTAAAGTACCGAATAAAGAAAAAGTACCAGCAATAATGACTGAAGCATCTGGCTGTCTATGCATCACATAGACCCGCTGCAATGGCCCTGCCTCATCTGATCTACCTCCAGTTGTAGAACCTCCTCTCTGACTAGACCCAAATCTACCACCCTTGCCAAAACCTCTACTACCACAACCCGGTCTAACACTAGGTCAAGAAGTTGCAGTATCTATCTATCTATCCTCTAGTGGCTCTGTACAATCTCTGAGAAAGTGATTTGGTGACCCACATCTAAAACATATTGCTGGTGCATCTGTCCTCCAGCAGACACCACTATATGCCCTACCACAATGAACATAGGTAGGTGGAACAGGCCTCTGAACTACTAGGGTCAAAGCACTAGCCACCAAAATTGTAGGTCTTTGTCTCTGTCTCTACTGTTGTACTGACCTGCTAGACTGCCCTTGGCTCCTACTGAATCTCTCAAGATATCCCCCTCAGCCTCTCTTCACTGATGAAGACCCTGCCTCACTCTGGGGTCTCCTAGCTCTGGTCTCCTCAACCTTAGCAGCTGCTATAACACTCTCTCAACACTCCTGGCAGCTGCAACCAACTAGTAAAAGTCCTAATACTGAGAACCTGCTATAATACACATGATAGAGGGTCTCAGCCCCTCGTCAAACCTCTGACGCCGGTCAATCTCATAAAAAATGATCCCACTAGCATACTGACTCAGCCAATTAGACTCTATCTCATACTCTGACACTATCCTGGTGTCCTACCTCAAACTCAGGAAATCTATTGGAATGGTGAAAAGAAATTTTAATTTAAAAGTAAATGAGTAGTATTTGTGTAAGATGAATTCAATTCTAGGAATGGTGCCTCGGGTTGTAGATCAATTTAATCAAAGCTTAATTCTCAAATTATCCATTAATATAACCTTATATTTTAATTTGTTCCTTGAGTTTAATTAGTGATTACCAATTCATTAGTTTTAACATTCATAAATTAACAACAACCAATTATTTTAAATTTGCAAATTAATAAACCCCAAAACTTATATTTCTAATTCATTCTTAGGGTAGTTGATTATATAGTTCCAATATTGAATTTCACCTCTCGGCCCATTGTTCAATATTAAGTGATTAATAGGTGGCCAATCTATCAACCTAACATTCAATCCAATGCAACCAACCAACAACAAGGTATACTAATGGAATTATCAAGTCAAGTCATCTAATTAAATCTACTACAACCCAAGGTATGAGTGAATTAGCTCATCATCAATTTAAAACAAATATCCATCTCAATATTCTTCAAATCAAAATTATACACTGTAATATTAAAGTTCATAATAAAACAACAACAATATAGAAATGAATCAAAAGAGAGAATATGAAAAACTCCTTGTAGATGCCAAAAGTTGGACTACTTGCCTTCCTTCTAGCTTCCACCTTGATGTGTGATGAACAACTTTCAAGCTCCCTAAATCAATGGTTCTCCTCTTGAAGGATGGAATGTAACTTTCTCAACCTTCAACTCTAATCAAGCTTTCTTCAAACCCTAATTGTCTAAGAAACTTGCTCACTCAATTTAATCCCAATATTGATAGGCTCTTGTGTATGGAAGAAATGAAGGATGAATGAAGATGAAGAGAGAATGGTGTCTCTCCTCTTCAAAATCAAGAACCAAAAACTAAGAACTCCCTTCTTCAAAAACAGCCAACGTGTATATACTACTCCACTCTCATCTTCTTTTAATTTTTTAAGAAACATCCATCTCTTGCCTACTCACACACCACACTTTGTCTCCCACCTTTTTCTTTGTTTATAATTTTTTCCATAAATTAGGAAAACTTTTTGATCTTTTATTGTTTCTTTTTTAAAAGATATCACCTATTGTTCCTCATCTTGTCCCCCAATTGGTGCAAAATGATTGAAAGAATTTTCACAAGACACGGCCAAGTCATGAGTGACTTGGTCGTGTCACTCATTTTCTTATGGACATGACCAAGTCATGTGGCCGTGTCCATGGTTGCCTCAAAATCTCCTATCTTTTTCATGTGAGACATGGCCAAGGCCCTGGCCATGTCATGGGACATGGCTAGTGGCTTAGCCATGTCTCTTGAGTGTGTTCTCCACTGTGCTTCCATCACTGCTTTGTTCTTTATATAAGACACGGCCAAGGCCTTGGCCGTGTCTCTTGGGTGTGTTCACGTTTACCTTTGCTTCTTTGGTTTCACTCTTTGGCTTCATCAAGTGAGACACGGCCAGTGGCTTGGTCGTGTCTTCTCCCATTGTCTGCTTCTACCAATTTGTTCTGAAAGACACAGCCAGTGGCTTGTTAACTCAGGACGTGTCATGTGTGTTGCCTTGGTTGAAGGACACGGCTAATGGCTTGGCCGTGTCTCTTGGGTGTGTCACATGCTTTTCCACTTTTTTTGATCCTTCAATTCATTCTTTTGAGCTTCCATCTAAATCAAAAACTTCAAGCAAACTTTAAACACAAATTAAGAGAAAAATTAACTTAAAGTCAATAACATTAACCTAAATATATGTACATATATGTTCAAAACAACTACCACACACTTAATCCTTTGCTTGTCCCCGAGAAAAAGTTAAAATCAAAACAAGTAAACAAGAAAATTTAGCCAAGTTCAAGAGTTATAAGAGTATATCAAGACTTCCAATTTCTCAAATCCGCAATTAATATCAAACCAAATAAAACCAATACTCATGCAATTTAGTGATTTTCCACAAATAACCAATATTGACACTCCCTTACCAACTCTTGAAGTGTTTAAATAGGTAGTGTTTACACTCATAACATTCAATGACAGATTATCACCATAAGCTTGCTTATCAATCAAACTTGCACCACTAAATTTCAATCAATCATCAATCATAAGGTCTTTCATTTGGTTGTGATGGGGCTAAGGTAAAGGTACGAAATTTAGGAAATGTGAGCTTATTCATTATGTTCAAGAGAACTTCAAGAATAAAGTAAACGATCATATGTATAACACAACAATCCCAAAACACCTTCCACTCACCTACCACTTGACATTAAAGAGCTTTTCAAGGGATTTCACTTATTAAATTTAGCGATGATCATTCCCAAACTTATTTCAACCCTACGAAAAAGAACAACTTCTATTATTTTGATTTTCCTCTCTCTTTTTATTTTTTTATTTTCTATTTTTTTAAATAGGGTTTGCAACTAAAGAAGATAATAATTTGTAATTTTGAGCCCACTAGATTTAACCCCACACATTATTTAACACAACACTCAATCATAAATGCTCTTAAAATGCTCTTGCCCTAAAGCAAGGGTAATAGTTAAAAAAACGAGGTTCAAGCTAATGGTGTTGTGAAAAAAAAAGAAAAGGAAAAATGAAATAAGCTCAAATTTGGCTAACTAAGGTTGAATATAGGGTTGGTCTTTTTAAGCCAAAATGGGTTCACCTAATTGCCTTAATCATCTTGATGCCTAATTGAAAATTTTTATGCAGTCTCAACATGCATGTCAAAGCAAGTTCTAGCTATTCATCAATCAAAGATGTTCACACACAATAAAGAATAATAAGTTGATATTTAACTTAATAGGCTCAATTCCTCACTAGTTTAAAAGGCAATGCAAGGAATATCCACCAAATCAACAATAGGCACAAATTTATTCAATTCTTCAATTCATGCTTCAAAAATTAAAAGGTCATCTATCAACCATCTTATAATAATTGAACTTAAACAATATGTAAGGTAAGGAAAAACAGTTAACAAAAATAACTAAAATAAAGACTTAACAACAACAGTAAGATTACGAAAAATAAAAACTTGCATTTATGAACAAAAAACTTAGCACCCTACATTTTAAGATTGACATTGTCCTCAATGGAAACTAGGATAATTTAAAGGAGGTAAGAGTTAAAGTACAACTTGATTTCCATCATTTTTGTTGTGAGGCAAGTGCTACCTTTCATATACAAACATTAATTGTTCAAGATTAAAAAGCAATAAATATAAAATAACCAAAATAAAATATAAAGTTTTAGTAACCAACAGCGGTACAAAAAACAACAACTGAAATATTCAACAACTGAAAATAAGAAACATAAGAGGTGTCTTCAAAAGGTAGAAGCTAATATGCTCTACAACTGTGGAGGATATGACGATGAGGCTGCTGAAGGGTGGAGGCTAAGAGTCTTTTCAAGGTTGCTATTAATTTGTTCTAACTGGGCGAGGACTTCAACATGATTATGATCTACCTTGCTTTCCAATGCTTCAATCCTACTAATAATCTCCTAATTATCCGGTGCCGGAGCATCTTCATCCAAACCGAGTGAATTCGAGTTGGACTCCTCATCAACTTGTGGCCTCTTTTGCCGGTCCTCTGGTGTAACCTGCTCATCTAAATGCATAACATAAGCCCCTTTCCTTTTTGCAACCATGTACATCTTTTCAAGGGTAGCAAGATCCAATGAATCACTCTCGAAACTTTTAGTCATTTGGCAAGTGCTCGGATCAAATTCATCAATAAGTGCTACAACCAAGGTGGTCACCAATCCACCTATGCAAATTGCATCCTTTTTCCTATTTGCTACGCTATCAAACACATCAGCCAACCAATAGTCGGCACTTATAGGTATAGTATTGCTAGCATAATCTAAGAAAAATAGCTCACTTAGTTCCACCACACCCGTGCTTTCTTTCCTTGCAAAGAGCCCACAAGACATAAATCGATGTAGATACCTTAAGGCGGGATTTATCAATTTGGTTGCTTTGGCCGATTTGGCCACATACATACCCCCCAAGTTTACACCCCCCCCATGCGAATTGTTGTTTAAAACCTTTAGGATTGCATTTTTCCCCTTCTTGGTGAAAATAAAAAATAGCATTTAATTGCTCAATATCAAGAACACATTGTTTTCCAAGCAATTTAAAGCTAAACCTAGTGCAAATCTTCATTTCATTTCTTTCAACCTTAAAGGAGGTTAAAAATTCTATGGTGAGATCATGGAATTGCAAAGGTTTAAGGGAAACTAATTTTTCCAATCTAAGGTTTTGAACATATGTAGCAAAATTATCTCTAATTTAAAGAGTATTAAGGGATTCATCATTCGCATACCTCATCGGAAAGAAACCCCGTGCTAGAAGAGTTGACCTCTTTGAAGATGATGGAGTGGATGATGAAGGTTGCCTCCTCTTGTGGTGGGACACCATTTTTATTCTAGGCATCTTGATTTTTTTTTTGGTGAAAATTGAACTTTGATGGATTTTATGAAGTTTTGAGTTGAAAATTGGAAGATTGAGTGGGTTTAATTGAGTTTTGAGTAAGAGAAATGGAAGATTTGGTGAGATTTTTAAGTTTTGAGAGATGGAGATGGAGGTTTAGAGAGAGAGGTGAGAGGTTTAGAGAGAAAACCAAGGTTAGAGATGAAGAAAAAGGACGTGTTCGGGTTTTTAAAGAGGGTGACACGACAAAGCTTGAAATGGCTTGGCCGTGTTTAGGCTTTTAGGAGGGACAATGCCAGTGGCATGGCCGTGCCCTATGGGCGTGTAAGGGTTTGTGTGTTTGGGTGTTGGGTAAGGGATTGAGGACATGGGCTAATGCTTGGGCATGTCTGGGTGACATGGCCAAGGATATGGCCAAGCCTTCTGGCCGTATCCATGCCTAGGAATTCTAAGTTTGCTTGACACGGCCAGTGGCTTGGCCATGTCAAGTGGTCATGTCCTCTACTGCCAAAATTTTTTATTTTGCCCATTTATTTATTTTTTTTTTTTTTAAACAAATGTGTCACCCAAGTCTAAGATATGCATTTATCTTCCATGCTTTACCTTGAAACTCTGTCAAAAACAAAAATCGATTAATTCACCCATTCTATTCTCTTAAAACAAAATGAATTTTAAATGACAAAGCATGAAGATTTAACTATGAAAGGAAATACAAACTGATGGGTTGCCTCCCACTGAGCGCTTCTTTAATGTCGTGTAGTTGGACATTGTTGCATCATTTGTCTATAAACATTAAACTTTCAACAGTTTTTGCAACATCAATTTCTTCATGATAGGGCTTCACCCTTTGTCCATTTACCTTAAATGTCTCATTAGTTTTCAAATTGAGTAACTCAACAACCCCATATGGGAATGTTTGAATTACTTGAAATGGTCTGGTCCAACGGGACTTCAATTTTCCTAGAAACAATCGCATTCTAGTATTGAATAGGACTTTCAATCCCGGTTCGAAAGGTCTTTGAAGGATCATCCTATCATGCATAGCTTTTGCCCTTTCCTTATAGATTCTTAAACTCTCATAGGCCTCATTTCTAAGTTCATCAAGTTCAGAAATTTGCAACATTCTTTGCTCCCTTGCTCCTTCTAAGTCCGTATTTGAAGTCTGTATTGCCCAATAGGCTTTATGCTCCAATTCCACCGGTAGGTGGCAAGCCTTGCCAAAGAAACCTATATGGACTCATTCCCAATGGTGTTTTGAAAGTAGTTATATAAGCCCATAATGCTTCTGGAAGTCAGATTGACCAATCCTTTCTTATTGTGCTCATCATCTTTTCCAGGATCCCTTTAATTTGCTTGTTAGAGATCTCAACTTGTCCGGATGTTTGAGGGTGGGATGGAGTTGCCACTTTATGTCAGACGCCCATCTTGGTCATTAACTTCTCGAACCATTTGTTGCAAAAGTGGCTTCCTCCATCACTTACTATTGACTTTGGGGTTCCGAACCTGTTCAAAATATTCTCCTTCAAAAATTTCAAAACAACATTAGCATCATTAGTCCTAGTGGGGATAGCCTCCACCCATTTAGACACAAAATCCACTCCAAGAAGAATATATTGAAAACCAAATAACTTGGGAAATGGCCTCATGAAGTCTATCCCCCAAACATCAAAAATTTCAACCACAATAAACATATTGAGAGGCATTTCATTCCTTTTGCTAATGTTTCCTACTCTTTGGCATTTATCACATCTTGTACAGAAATTATGAGCATCCTTAAAAATAGTAGGCCAATACAAACCGCTTTGAAGAATTTTCGTGGTGGTCTTCTTTCCTCCAAATTGCCCTCCACAATACATGTTGTGGCAAAATTGCAACACTTGCAATACACATCTTCTTATAATTTCATCCCTGTAAATTCTAAACAAATATGGCTCATCCCAAAAATAGTACTTACATGAATGCAGGAACCTCTTCTTTTCCTGAAAATTCAAATCCTTAACGCCACAAGAGAGATAGTTAGCAATATTTGCATACCAAGGTGCTTGAGTTAAAGCAAACAAGTGTTCATCCGGGAGTTTTTCAAAAGCATTTTCACAAGCAATTTCTGCATCATTATCGTGAGAGTTCAATATAGAGAGATCGTCGGCTACTCCATTCTAACTTCCTTTCCTATCTGTTATTTCAACATCGAATTCTTATAGATTCAATACCCACCTAATGAGCCTGGGTTTAGCTTGTGGTTTGGTCAATAGGTATTTCAAGGCTGAATGGTCTGAAAATACTATGACTTTAGAACCTATCAAGTAAGATCTAAATTTGTCTAGTGCAAACACCACAGCTAACATTTTTCTTTTAGTGGTTGTGTAATTCACTTGTGCATCATTTAAAGATAAACTTGCATAATAAATTACACACATCAATTTAATCACTCTTTGGCCCAAAATAGCCCCAATGGCACAATTCGATGCATCACACATGATTTTAAATGGCAAATCCCAATTTGGGGCAACAATTATAGGAGCGGAAGTTAATTTTTCTTTCAAAATTTCAAAGGCTTCTAAGCACTTGTCATAAAAAAAATGGAATATCTTTTCCTAGCAAATGACACAAAGGATGTGAAATTTTTGAAAAATCTTTTATAAACCTCCTACAAAATCCAGCATGTCCCAAAAAGCTTCTAATCCCCTTAAAAGTTGTGGGTGGAGGTAGAATCATGATTAATTCAACCTTAACCTTGTCTACCTCAATCCCTTTGTAAGAAATGAGACGACCAAAATAATCCCATGATCAACCATGAAATGACTTTTTTCCCAACTCAAGGTAAGATTACATTCAATACATCTTTCAAGCATGAGAGTCAATTTTTGCAAACAATCATGAAAAGAATTACCAAAAATAGAGAAGTCATCCATAAACACTTCAATGCATTTGTCTAGCATATTAGAAAAAATTGAAAGCATACATCTTTGAAATGTACCTGGTGCATTGCATAGTCCGAATGGCATCCTCCGAAAGGCAAATGTCCTAAAGGGACAAGTAAAGGTTATCTTTGGTTAATCTTCTAGTGCTATTGGGACTTGGTAGTAACCTGAAATACCATCAAGAAAATAGTAAAAAATGTGTCCAAATAACCTATCAAGCATTTGATCAATAAATGGTAAAGGAAAGTGATCTTTCTTGGTGACATTATTTAATTTCCTATAATTTATGCATATTCGCCACCCGGTTTGTGTTTGAGCAGGTACCAACTCTCCTTTCTCATTCTGGACCACAGTCAAACTTGCTTTCTTTGGCACGACGTGAACAGGACTAACCTATTCACTATCAGCAATGGGGTAGATTACCCCTTCATCAAGGAATTTAAGAACTTCCTTCTTCACTACTTCGCTCATATTAGGATTAAGTCTCCTGTGAGCCTCTCTCACCAGTTTAGCCCCTTCCTCTAGAACTATCTTGTGCATGCACATGGAGGGACTAATACCATTGATATCACTCAACCCTCAACCAATAGCTCTCTTGAATTTTTTCAACATCCTCACAAGTTTATCTTCCTTCTCACTACCAAGAGTAGCAGAAATGATCACTGGTTGTGAGTTTTTATCCCCGAGAAAAACATGCTTTAAGTGCTTTTGAAGTTCTTTAAGTTCAACCCCTTGTAGACCCTTAATTTTTAACCCAGTCTGGTCCAATATTTTTATAGTCCAAAATAATTTTTATGGTATTTTAATCAAATAATATTTATTTTAGTATTTATTATTTATAATTTTTAATAAAAATAAAAAAAGTAATATTAGTAAAGTTAAAAAATATGTAATAATAATAAATAAATAAAAATCGGTGACGAAAAATTTTCATCACCGAAAGTGCATTGGCTTAGGCCAATTTTCTACGGTGAATTGGCCACAAGGTCGCAATTGTCGTGCTGGCCAACGGCAATTTTTTTTGCCAGTGTAATTTTTTCAGCGCAGTTTTTTTTTCCAAAACAAAGTTCTATTTGGTTTTGATTTCTTTTCCTAAATGGTTTTAATTTCCTTAAACAATTAGAATTAGGTTTGGATTTTTTTCCTATAAATACCAAATTAAAACACTTCAGAAAGGGATCGGGACTTTGGACATTTGACTTTGGAGGATGAAATTTAGAACCAAACTTGGGACTCTCAAAACTTCTTTCAGCCAAAAAGAAAACCCTAGCAAGCATGGAGACATTAAAGAGACAACAACCAAAGGAGACAAGCAATCATCCCCAAATTGCTTTGCTCAACTAAAATCAAATCTAAAGCAGGCAGCAGCTTGGTTCGATTTCTTTAAATTTGGTGGAGCCTTCAAACCTAGGTAAATTGTTCTAACTTCTGTTTATTCAATCGTTAATCATCTTCATCTTTTAGGCCATCGTCACACTGCCTTAGTTATTTAATTCTTCCATCAATTTAGTTTAGGCAGTAGCATGATTTAATTCATACAATACTTAAGATCTTAATTAAAGTAAATAATATAATCATTCGACACAAATCTAATTTCATAAACCCTAAGTTATTCAAACCCTAAATCTTAATTAATTTCATTTCCAAACATCCACAGTAGTTATTTTGTTATAATTTCATTCAGTGAGCTATTTAAATCTTTTAAGAATAAATTTGGCTTTCTATATTTGTTTTCACCTAAAAATACATAATTAGTTGATATAGTCAATATTAAAAGCACACTCAACTTTGATTACGGTAAAGCATCAAATTCTAAATTCTAAATCATAATCTATAGAATCAAGATTTCAAACCATAAAATCCTAATATTTTAACCGTAAAACCCTAAAATTTTAATAGCCATTAAAACATGTTTTTCAAATCTAAAATCCTAATTACACCTTTCTAAACCCTAATTTTCTTAAAACCCAATCTAGTTAACCCTAGTTTTCCTAAACCCTAATTTTTAAAAAATCAAAACTTTATGACAAGTTTGCCAACACCCTAAATCCCTAATCCAGTGAACCTAAAACCCAATCTAGTAAATCTAAAATCCTAATTCCTAACTCAGTAACCACAATCCAGTAACCATGAGTCCTAAACCCTAAATGTCTTAAGGTTCTAAAACCCTAATTTCATGATGTTAACCTTAAACCCTAATTTGATTAACCAAAAAACTTACTACTTTCTTAAAATTATAAAACCCTATTCAATTCCATTTTTTCAAAAACCCTCACAGTAGCCTAAATAATAATAATAATAATTCCAAAATCCTAAAACCTAAATGTTAATTAAAGAACTCTAAATTGAGACATAAACCTAAATTTGTATCTTTATTTGCTTTATTTAATTTTAGATTTGATTACGTAGTTTATTATATGTTTTGCTTTATTTAATTTCAATTCTTGATTTATTTAATTTATCATGGATGGATATTCTCTTTATTATTATGATTATTATTTGTTTGTTTTGGTATTGAGATTGTAAGAGGTATGTTTCCACTTTGTGGGTACCTCATTAGTTAAATTTTATGTAATGTAAATTGCTTTTATATTTTGGACCAATATAAAGGACATGTTTCCACCTTTTGGTAGGTGTCCTATTTAGTTTTAGACATGGACAATGTAAGGACATGTTTCCATCCTCAGTTGGGTGTCAATTTATTTGCTTTGTTTGGACATTGCTTTGATTTTAATATAATGATGATTTATTTTAATTATTGTACGTAATATGGATAATATTGTTATACTTAAGAATTTTATAATATTTAGACCCACAAAGGAGGCCGGTTCCAATGAACCGGGCATTGTGGAGGTGCTGGGCCATTTCTCACCTTCCCCACACGTACCCAACTTTTCGAACCCATTAGAGGGTTGGGGATTCCTTAGGAATCGAGTGATCCACCCCTTTCTTTTTCCCTGCCCGTTCGGGTGGTGACTTTATTTTCTCCGGACTTAGGCCCATGTTCTCTAAGGCCCTGAACCTAAACAGTGCCGAAGTCGCAAGAACCATTCCACCGGAAGTGAGGGCAAAAATCCCCACTCACACCCTCTTTGGTTGAATCTTCTCATTTGAACCTTCAACTTCTTTCTCTAAATTTAAATCCCTTTCCAGTTTGTCTTCACCACTCTCCTGCAAGAAAACTTCTTCAACAGCATTATCAGTAAAATCAATGAAAGAACAATCTTCATATAAAGCAGTAGTGGGAATAGAAGAAGTGTTAAAAATTAAAAATTCTACAGTTTGTCCTAAAATAGTCATGGTCAATTTTTCATTTTTAACATCAATTAATGCATTAGTTGTGGCCATAAAAGGTCTCCCTAACAAAATTGTATGTTCAAAATCTCTAGAAATTTCTTCCCCCATATCTAAGACAATGAAATCAACGGATACAATTAAACCACCTACCTTAACTAGAACATCTTCTACGATTCCCTTAGGGTATCGACGAGTTATATCCGCAAGTTGCAAAACCAGTTTAGTTGGTTTAAGTTCCTGTAGCTTTAATTTCAAGTAAACAGAGTATGGCTTCAAATTTATACTTGCTCTTAGGTCACACATACCAATAGTTTCTTTCCCATTCCCCATAGAGATGCTAACTATAAAGCTTCCAGGATCCTTTAGTTTTAGAGGTAACCTATGTTGTAAAATAAAACTTGTTACTTCTGAGACTATCACCTTCTCATTCAACTCATATTTTTTTCTTTTTTGTGTTAAGCTCCTCAAAAAATTTGGCATATGATGCCATATTTTTAATCACCTCAAGTAAGAAAAGGTTAATATTTACTTTTGAAAGCATATTGTAAATTTCAGTAAACTGCTTATCATGCTTTTCATTTTTTAACATGCTTGGGAAAGGAATTGGCAGTCTGTACGGATTTGGATATTTATGTAGCTTTGGTGCCACTAATGCCTCCTCACTAACTTTCTTAGGCTCAATTGGTTGAGCTTTTCCTCCTTGTATTTCCTCGCCATCTTCTTCCATTGTTCCTGCATCCAAAGTATCATTAATGTTATTATCACCGATTTTGTTATCAAGTACCTTACCACTTCCTAGGACTGTGATTGCTTTGGCTTGCTCTGGCTGGCTTGGAAATTTTCCTTTTTGATTATCTAGTAATTGATTAGCCAATTAGCCCACTTGCGTCTCAACCTTCTTAAGTAAGGCTTCCAAAGAGTCAAATTGTTTGTTGTTCGCCTCTTGATTTTGAGTGCTTATTTGGATGAAAGCATTCAAATTGTCTTCAAGTGAAGGTTTCTTGACTTGCTCATGATTTGAACCTTGCCCTTGAAATTGGGGTCCCCTTTGACAAGGTTGGAATGAATGCTGAGATGGAATTTGTTATTGGTTCTTCTATGCAAAATTAGGGTGATTTCTCCAACAGGGATTATAAGAATTTGAGTATGGGTCATTCCTTCCCCTTTGTTGGAACCCTTCAAAAGCAAAAGCTTGTTCTTGCTCTTCTTAAAATTGGTCAAAGTTTGAAGGACATACATTTGCATTGTGGCCTACCACACCACATGATGCACATGATTCTTGGCTTGGCCCCGGCAAGTTTCCTCTACAATTTAACAATTTAACTTGCCTTGTCAACTCGGTAATTTGCCTTTCCATTTCTGAGTTTGTATTCAGCTCATATGCCCCTCTTCTCCTTTCTCCAATGCTCTTTTATTGAGAATTGGCTCCCAACATTTCAAATAATGCAATTGTTTCAGCTATTGTTTTCTCACCCATTGCCCCTACTGCAGCATTATCCACTGTGTTTTAACATTGTTGAGTTAGCCCATCATAGAAGAATAGATTGAGCCATTGTTGTGGATAATAATGATGAGGGAATTCAAATAATAGAGATTTGAAGTGATCCCATGCCTCATGAAATGGCTCCCCATCAAATTGGGTGAACATTGCAATACTCCCCCTAAGCTCCTTGGTCTTTTGGTGTGAATAAAATTTTCCCATAAATTTTTTGAAGACTTCAGTCCAAGTGGTCAAAGAATTTTTTGGTAAGGTCATTAACCACGCTTTTTCCCTATCTTTCAAACTATATGGGAAACATCTCATTTTAAGTGCATCCTCTGTTAGTGCTTGCAAAGGGAACGTATGCATTATTGTGTAAAAATCTCGAATGAAGTTGAGAGTATCTTCATTCAAAAATCCATGGAAAGATGGCAGCATACTATAATGAGTGTTTTTAAGTTCATAGTTCCTTGTTGCGTTACTCAACCGGATACACGATGTGGTTACTCCAATGATCGGTTGAGCAAACTCCTTCATAGGTGATTCCTCTACGTCACCCATTTCTACTTTAGTGTCCTCAAATTGCTCATCGATTTCTTCTCCTTCCTGTCTCAAGGGATCTACTCCTTCGGCTCTTGGTAGTCTATGAATATCGTCTATATAAGGAACTTAGTTCATTTCCTTGAGACCTTCATACTTGCATAAATCACCTAGGTAATTCAAAAAACACTTTAAATAATAAAAGAATTAAAATAAAAGAATCAAACTACAAATAACAATTGCCCTCCCCGGCAATGGCGCCGGAAACTTATTGCTCTCGACTAATTACTACTATAAGCGACACTTGTAAGTATACGAGGTAATTGTAGCAACGGTGATCGCCCCAAGGTCATCTCACAAGGAAGGAATTGTTTTGCAATAGTTTGATTCGAATGAAATTTAAAAGATATAAGAGTGTGATATGTTGGAATGTTGAAAAACAATTTTAATTTAAAAGTAAACGAGTAGTAGTTGTGTACGATGAATTCAACTCTATGAATGGTGCCTCGGGTTGTAGATCAATTTAATCAAAGCTTAATTCTCAAATTATCCATTAATATAACCTTATATTTTAATTTGTTCCTTGAGTTTAATTAGTGATTACCAATTCATTAGTTTTCACATTCATGAATTAACAACAACCAATTGTTTTGAATTTCCAAATTAATAAGCCCTAGAACTTATATTTCTAATTCATTCTTAGGGTAGTTGATTACATAGTTCCAATATCGAATTTTACCTCTCGATCCATCGTTCAATATTAAGTGACTAATAGGTGGCCAATCTATCAACCTAACATTCAATCCAATGCAATCAACCAACAACATGGTGTACTAATGGAATTATCAAGTCAAGTCATCTAATTAAATTTACTACAACCCAAGGCATGAGTGAATTAGCTCATCATCAATTTAAAACAAATATCCATCTTAATATTCGTCAAATCAAAATTATACATTGTAATATTAAAGTTCATAATAAAACAACAACAATATAGAAATGAATCAAAGGAGAGAATATGAAAAACCCCTTGTAGATGCCAAAAGTTGGACTACTTGTCTTCCTCCTAGCTTCCACCTTGATGTGTGATGAACAACTTTCAAGCTCCCTAAATCAATGGCTCTCCTCTTGAAGGATGGAATGTAACTTTCTCAAGCTTCAACTCTAATTAAGCTTTCTTCAAACCCTAATTGTCTAAGAAACTTGCTCACTCAATTTAATCCCCAATATTGATTGGCTCTTGTCTATGAAAGAAATGAAGGATGAATAAAGATGAAGAGAGAATGGTGTCTCTCCTCTTCAAAATCAAGAACCAAAAACTAAGAAATCCCCTCTTCAAAAACAACCAACGTGTATATACTACTCCACTCTCATCTTCTTTTAATTTCTTAAGAAACATCCACCTCTGGCCAACTCACACACCACACTTTGTCTCCCACCTTTTTCTTTGTTTATAATTTTTTCCATAAAATAGGCAAACTTTTTGATCTTTTATTGTTTCTTTTTTAAAAGAAATCACCTATTGTCCCTCATCTTGTCCCCCAATTCGTGCAAAATGATTGAAAGAATTTTCATAAGACACGGCCAAGTCATGAGTGACTTGGTCGTGTCACTCAATTTCTTATGGACATAGCCAGGTCATGTGGCCGTGTCTATGGATGCCTCAAAATCTCTTATCTTTTTCACGTGAGACACAGCCTTGGCCATGTATCTTGAATGTGCTCTCTACTGTGCTTCCATCCTTGCTGTGTTCTTTAGATGAGACACGACCAAGGCCTTAGCCGTGTCATGTGACATGGCCAATGGCTTGGCCGTGTCTCTTGGTTGTGTTCATGTCTGTCTTTGCTTCTTTGGTTTCACTCTTTGGCTTCATCAAGTGAGACATGACCAGTGGCTTGCCTGTGTCTTCTCCTAGTGTCTGCTTTTGCTAATTTATTCTGAAGGACATGGCCAGTGGCTTGTTAACTTAGGAGAGCGATCTTGCATAATTACCTTTCTTTAGGTCTTAATTGATCTTAGAACATACTTTGATAAACTTTCGAGGCAAAATTAAACTCTGCTTATTGAAGGGAAAAAATGATCTATGCATTATTTGGTTAGCCAACAACTAGTATCCACTCTTGTTAACATCAATCTTAGTTTATCTATTTAAGCATTAATGATATTTTAGCTTTCTTTTCAATGGCTTAAAGACCCGATAACCTACCATGAGTTGTTGTTACACTTTTGACAAATCTGATGAAGCCAAGACCACAAATATAGTTGAAATTTATCTGAATTAGATTTAATATCTCCCATATCTTTCATCATTGAGATAAAGTTAGGACAATGAAGTATTTATCTTTACTAAAGTAGACTCACTATACTCCACTCATCCATAGTCAAAAGCATAGAGTGGTACAAATAAGATAAGTCTCTTGGAGCTAGAAGGAAAAAAAGAGAGAGAAAATAAAAAAAAGAAAGAAAATAAATAAATAAAATAAAACAAACAAACAAAACAAAACACCAAAAAGGGAGTTAACCCAAAAGGTCGGCTCAAAAAGCCAATAGAGTTCTTCTTACCTGAAGCACCAGAAGACTTCCTGTAGAAACTTAATTTTTAACCCCGTCCAGTCCGATATTTTTAAACAGTCCAAAATAATTTATTACTTATAATACTTATTTTTAATAAAATAAAAAAAGTAATAATAAAAACATAATAAATAAATAAAAATTGACGACGGAATAATCGGTGGCAAAAAATTTTCATCACTGGCGACGAATTGGCTTGGACAAATTCACCGCAGGAAAATCCTGCGGTGAACTGGCCTGTGGCCCTTGCACAAGCCAGCAGTACCCGCAGCAATTTTTTTTTCCAGGGCACTTTTGCTTGCCCGACCCACGCACTTTTTTGCCAAAACCCTATTCTAGTTGGTTTTTAATTTTATTTCCTAAAAGGTTTTTATTCCTTAGCCAATTAGTATTAGGTTTTGATTTTGTTTTCCTATAAATACCACATTAAAACACACAGAAAGGGACTTTTGGGCTTTTGATCTTAAAAGAGGATCTGGACCTTTGGAGCTAGGAATTGTTTTTGGCAGTCTATTCATAATCTCAAGCTTTAAGAATCAAGTGGCAGCAAATAATATACAACCCATCAAAGGCAGCTCACACTATCTTCGGTATTGTTCAACCAGAATTCAAGTTGTGGTGGAACCAACAATGGAGGTTTGATTTTCTATTGACTTATTTATTTTCACAGTACCTTCATCATACAATTTGATCAATTGTTTAAACATACATGTTTTTGCTATTTGATCAATTATTCTGTTTACCCTCTAAACTTTATTTAAAACCCTAAAAAGTATTTTTTTCAAAACCCTAAAACCTTAATACCCATAAAACTAACTTTTGAAATTTAAAACCCTAATTACGCTTTTCTAAAACCACAAAACAATAATCTATTTTCTTAAAACCCTAACCAAATCTATTTTTCTAAGATTTACAGTAGCTTGTTTCTTCCAATTTTGAAACCCGAGCTCAGCCCCCGACCCTTCAAGGGGCGCTACCCCTTTTAACCCCGTCAGTTAACCGACTAGCGGGACCGCCGTATGGGCTCGTCGAAGAGGTCAATATTTATTTGTGTATTGTAAGTCTCTATGTTTAACTTCCTTTATTATGATTATTCAAAATACAGTAGCTTTATTCAAAATACAAACCTAAACCCTAATTTATTCAAACCATAAATCTTAATTAATTCTATTTTCCAAATCATCACAGTAGCTTGTTCCGTTCAAATATCTAAAGATTTTATTTTATTTTCAGAAGCTTCAATCTTATTTACTTAAACCCTAAAGTTATATTCTTACTGTTTTGTTTAAATTAAATGAATGATTTATTTATGATGAATGGTTGTTTACTTTTATTGATTTGCTTAGGTTTCAAAACATTGTAAGAGGTATGTTTCCACTTTGTGGATACCTCATTAATTAATTTTCATGTAATTTAAATTGTTCTTATATTTTGGAATTAATGTAAAAGACATGTTTCCACCTTTCGGTGGGTGTCCTATTTAGTTTTAGACATGGACTATGTAAGGACATGTTTTCATCCTCGGATGGGTGTCCATTTATTTATTTTGTTTGGATATTGCTTTGATTTTAATATAATGATGCTTTATTTTAATTGTCATATGTAATATGGATAATATTGTTATATTTAAGAATTTTATAATATTAAGACCAGAAAAGGAGGCCGGTTCCAATGAACCGGGCATTGTGAGGGTGCTAGGCCATTTCTCACCTTCCCCACACGTACCCAACTTTTTGAACCCATTAATGGGTTGGGGATTCCTTAGGAATCGAGTCATCCACTTCTTTCTTTTTTTTGGCCCGTTCGGGTAGCGACTCCATTTTCTCCATGCTGAGGCCCATGTTCTTTAAGGGCCCAAGCCTAAACAGTGTCGAAGTCGCAAGAACCATTCCACTGGGACTAGGGGCAAAATTTTTGCTCACAATGGCGACTCCACTGGGGAATAGAGAAGTTGACTTCATTGGTCTTTATATTATTTTATTCTTTCTTATCATGATATTATCCATTGCATCATTTAGTTTGCATCGTGTGCGTGGGTTAGGATGTCCGTGTTACCTGTGTTGTGTTATGTAAGGGATACAATACTTTCACTCAAGGTATGGGGGATAACCACTCATAACTTTGTACCTTTTGGTATATACTTGCTATGGGAACCTAAGCCTTTTAACCCAAAGACTAAAGCTCATGTAATTTGCCTAGTTACTTTCCTTAGGTTTTTTCCCCAAATGCTTGTTGTTTGACTATGGTTAATTTATCTTAGCTTAAATAATGGCTTATTTGGTTTGTTCTTTTTCTAATATGACCTAATTACATTGTGAGCTCAAATAATTTTTTCCTCTAAATCCAAAAGACCAAAGCTATTTTCAAAACTTTTCAAGATGGTCTTTGGATATAAAACTTTTCTAAAAACAAATCAAAAATTCTTTTCTCATGACTCAAATACAAAGTCAAAAATCCATTTTTTTTCTAAAAATCTTTTTACATTGAGTTTTTCAAATAAAATTATTTTTTCATTTCATCCAACCTTTTCTTATAAAGAGCTTACTAATTATTTAGGTCAATTATGAAATACCAAAAATCAATTGTGAGCCTAATTTATACTAAGAATTATTAATCATGGCCTTATTTTTGGCATGAATCATTAGTTACTTTTTTAAGAGAAATCTATTTATAATAAACTTCTTAATTTAGTTTTAATCCAATATAGCATAAAAGCTACTTTAGTTGATTGGATGGGTTAAAGACTAATTAATGGGAATTATCATGAACTGATTTCCATTTTTGAAAATATAACTATTGGTTGAAACGTCCGAGGAAATTATTCAAAAATAAGATACCCCATGTTGGTATTTTGTTAACCATATCACCTCAGAAAAGAGACTCGTCATTCGTGTGTGGAAGTTATAAGGTTGAAAGGAATGTCCTAATTATCTTTCATTATTTATTATTTGTGCATACATGCATACATACATTTGCATCTCATATCATTGATCCTTTTTGGCTCACAGCCTTGGATTATGACAGTTCAAAAGCTTACGATAATCCGACCTACGCTGGAGACAAAGAATCCAGCAGCGACTCAATCACTTTTTCACCAAAAGCAATGGAGCCCAAACAAATTCAAAGAATGGTGGACGATGCCCTCAATGCTAAAATGGAAAAACTAAAGGGGGCCCTAGCTGAGATCATGAAGAATCAAATGACTACAATGTTTTGGGAACAATGCCAAAGCATCCGTAAGCACCAAGAAAGATAAGGAGAAGGCTAAAGTTGGTGAAGTGGCTTTTGATGATGATAAGGTGATCATTGATGATGATGACGATTGGGCTCAATACTTCCAAGATCTTCAAGATAAGAAGAAAGAGCCGAAGATTGTTGAAAGATCAGCTGTGGAAAAGACTAAAACTTCTGATGTTGAGAAACTGATTGCTGATTTAGAAAAGAAATTTGAGAAGAGACTAAAAACTGAAGAGATGTCCGAGATCGACAAACTATTTGAACAAGATGAGGAGGTCACTTATAAGTTTAAGATGCCTTCCTTCGCTAGGTACAATGGTACTGGAAACCCTCACTTGCATGTTAAATAGTACATCACTGCCATGCAGTCTGCCAGAGCTACTAAGGCTTAAACTCTACAATATTTCATGTTCTCATTGGACCCTGTTGTCCAGAATTGGTTCAACACCTTAGAGGAAAGTACTCAAAAAGATTGGGACATGTTTTACAAGGCATTCATTCAGTAGTATGGGTACAATGTCGAGCTAGAAGTTATCTTAATGGAAGTTGAGTCCATTAGACAAAGGCCAAATGAGAATTTTGTGGACTATGAGACAAGGTGAAGGAATAAGGCTTCATTGCTCAAGAAGAGGCCCATTGAATCTGATCAAATAAGGATGATTGTGAGAGGGGTGTTGCTTAGTCTTCATGAAAGGATGTCGCATACACTCATCCAAGATTTCAAAGATCTTCTCCAAGCTGATCTACAAATTGAAGAGTGGGAAAGGGAGAAGAACCGTTTTCCTGCAAAACAAAATTATCAGCCTAACAATCAAAGTACACAAAAGGAAGCTGATGTCAGTACAACTGGTAAAGCAAATAAAAGGTAGTTTTTAGATCTAGAGAAACCTCTATCTTGGATTTTCCACAAGCTACAAAAGAAAGAATTGTTACAACCGTTGGCTCCTCGACCGCTACATAATCCTCAGCCACCAAACTTCAATGTTGAGGCCTTCTATCAATTTCATCAATACAAGGGCATGAGATGGATAAATGTGCTCATCTAAGACATGAGATCCAAGATTTGATTAACAGTGGTAAGTTACCCATGCCGGATAAGCCCAATACCAAAAGCAATCCTCTGCCTAAGTTCAACAGAGTGCCACCACCAGCAACTTTCATGGTAGGAGGAGGATTGGAGGAAATCTTGTCTTATCCTCCTTTCAAGATGGGAATATTGAAGATGTGAAAGGAGAAGAAGCTTAACTCAACAAACTTCCCTTGGCTTGTTTGTTTTTTTATTTTATTTTCTTTATTTGGTGTTTGATGTTTTATGGAACAATTATATATTTTAAAATTAAGATTGTTTGATTAAATTACTTTCATCAAAATTTTTGTTGGTCTTTGTTCATTTTGGTGCTCAATTGATGAGGAATCTAGCTTGATGTTCATAAATTAATGTGTCTAGGCATCATGATTTGAATGACTTTACTAGATGAGGAAATTTCTCTATAGCATTGAGTTGTGTATGCTTACTTAGAGAGGGCTCCTACATAATGACTTTTGTCTAGGTCCTAGTCAGTCTTCGAACATGCTTTGACAAACTTTTGATGCGAAATTGAACTCTGCTTATTTAAAGGAGAGATGATTTAGGCATTGTTTGATGAGCCAACAACTAGTATCCGCCCAAATAAATATCAATCCCTAGTTGTCCCTTTGAGCTTTCATAAATTTTAGCTTTCTTTTCATTGGCTTAAAAACCCCCCAACAACCTACCCTGAGCTGTTGTTACACTTTTGACAAGTCTTATGATCACTAAGGTGAGGAGGCAAGAAGATCAAAGAAAGGAATGAATGGTCAAGACTATGAGGATAGTTGAATTTCTCAAGATGATAAAGGTAGTTGAAGTTCACCTGAATTAGACCAAATATCAGAGATAAAGTCAAGACTGAAGCAGATTAATACCACTCCACTCATCCATTATTAGAAATACAAGTTGGTACAAATAAGACAACTCTATTAGAGTTAGAACAAAAAAAAGAAAAAAGAAAAAAAAAGAAAAAAAAGAAAGGAAAAAGAAAAAAATAAAAAGGAAAAAAAAAGAAAAGAAGAAAGAAGAAAAGAAAATAAAACCCAAAATGACGGTTCAGAAAGCCAACCGAGTTCTCTTTTACCTAAGGCAGCAAAAGGCTTTCATTTGGTTTATAAGGACAGTTTGACTTAAATTGGTCCAACCTAAGTAACGATTTGATCAAAATCCGAGAAAAAAAGAGAAAGACCATCCAGTTCTTGAAATTTCTGTACTTAACAATCCTACAGAGAATAAGGATAAAATGATAAAATACTCAAAGAAAAGGAAGAGTAAGAAAAAATAAAGAGAAAGTAAAGGGAATGAATTTGGGTACCAAACCTTTTGCGAGGGCAAAGAATATTCCAATCAAGATCCAAATTAATGCCAAGAAGATAGAAGGAATTTGGAGTCTCGCAAGATTGCTTCCAATTGCCTAAAATTCAAACAAGCAGTTTGTAGTGTGAAGGTTTGTCCATTGTGTCACATCAGCTCCAATCTCAAAATGGCCTTCACTTAAACCTGTGTCCCTTATAGACCCCATTTCAAGCCTATCAAAGACTTGTTGATATCTCTTGGTAGGTAGAGTCTATTAGTGGAGATAGTTTGAATAAGCATGCATATGAGATTAACAATATTTAAACTCAATGAGACCTTTGGCCAAGTAATGTGTATGTGTCTATCTGAAGTGCAACAATTCTTGCTTAAATAAAAATGATTCCCGAGTTTAGTACGGTAACTAGGGTTGTCATGTTATAGATATGTTAAATTTGAAAATCAAGTCCTGAGGTAAATTGACATTAATTTGGCAAAGCCAACATTTGATTTCAAAATCAAAATTGAAAATTGAAAATTCAAAAAAAAAATTACAAAGCCTTCAAGTTAAGGGGGGTATGTTGAACTATCGAACCTTGAAGGACACATTGGGCAAGGTAAAGAATTATTTGCAAGGTTGTGAAGAAGCTACCAATTGACATGCCGAATCATAGTTTGCAATGGATGTATCCCTGACTATGCTACTTGGTCCTCACCATTCATGTTTTCGATATCTCAAAGATAAAAGCCATAAAAGCAAAGCCTTCTATCATTCCAATGCAAGACCTGAACAAGCATCTGGAAGGGGCCAATGAGAATACTTCTGCTGATCACCTTGGTCTGTGAGTCGATAGAACCACTGTAAGTATTATTCATGCATATCATGCATACATGAGCATATCACATCCCACTTTCTTGTATTGTATTGTCTATTCTTTTTCAAAGCGAACAGAAAACACCTTGTGAAGTAAAGAATCAAAAGAAGATATTGAATCAGGAGGCATGGAAAGCCCATTGCTTGAGGAAGCTTCAGTCATTTTGCAAAAGAAGAAATACATGTTTGTGTGAAGAGCTAGACAAGACAAACATCAACTAGAGCCTACATGAGAAAAATCATTGGGGGCAAGGAGAAGATATAAGGGGTCAGCTAAAAAATAGCTAAATTTTTTGAAAAAGTGTAAAAGTATGGAACATTAGAACTATCAAAAGAATGAAGATGCAAAAGACAAAAGATCAGTCTAGCTAGAAGAGTTGAAGCCAATATAGGAAAAAAGTTCAAAAGGATGAAGATCTAGCTTAAAGAATAAAGATCCAATTTCAAAGGTGAAGACCCGATTTCTAAGGATGAAGATCTAGTTTAAAGGGTGAAGACCCTACCAGGGATGAAGATCCAGCTTAAAGGATAAAAATCCAATTTCAAGGTTGAAGACCCTGCCTAGGATGAAGATCTAGTTTAAAGGGTGAAGACCCTGCCAAGAATGAAGATCCAGCTTAAAGGATGAAGATCCACTTTCAAGGGTGAAGACCCAATTTCCATGGATGAAGATCCAACTCCAAGGATGAAGATCCACTTTCAAGAGTGAAGACCCAATTTCCAAGGATGAAGATTCATTTTCAAAGGTGAAGACCTGATTCCAAGGATGAAGATCCAATTTCAAAGGATGAAGACCTGAAGTCCAAAGGATGAAGATCCGTTTTCAAGGGTGAAGACCCGATGCCAAGGATGAAGATCCAGCTTAAAGGATGAAGATCCAATTTTAAGGGTGAAGACCCGATGTCCAAAGGATGAAGATCCATTTTCAAGGGTGAAGACCCGATCTCCAAGGATGAAGATCCATTTACAAGGGTGAAGACTCGATCTTCAAGGATGAAGATTCATTTTCAAAGGTGAAGATCTGATGCTAAGGATGAAGATCCAAGGTCCAACGATGAAGATCCATTTTGAGGGTAAAGACCCGCAATCTATTAAAGAATAGAACAGCCAAAGCAGCCAGAATTCTCAAATGAAAAAAGGTCAGTCAAACTCAGTCTCGGTTCTAGAACCCAAATGCTAAATTCACCTTGGGTCCAGAACCCAAATTATTTTTAAGTCCAGAACTCAAACTAACCTTGGGTAAGGAGTCCAGTATGGCACTAAACCCAGTCAAAAATTACATTGCTTTTCACCTCTTTTGCTATAGTCTCAGGTCACTCAAGCAAGGGGCAAACTGTAGACCCTTAATTTTTGACCCCATCTAGTCCGATATTTTTAAACAATCCAAAATAATTTTTATGGTATTTTAATTAAATAATATTTATTACTTATAATATATATTTTTAATAAAATAAAAAAAGTAATAATAAAAAAGATAAAAAATAATTAAATAAAAAATCGACGACAGAAGAATAGGCAACGAAAATTTTTAGGAAAAACCTGCAATGAATTGGCCACAAGCCAATTCACTGTAGAAAAATCATGCAGTGAACTGGCCTATGGCCCGCGCCCAAACCAGCAGCACTCGTAATAATTTTTTTTCGCAAGCGCACTTTCGCACTCCCAGCCCGTGCACGATTTTGCCAAAACCCTATTCTACTTGGTTTTTAATTTTATTTCCTAAAAGGTTTTTAATTCCTTAGCCAATTAGTATTAGGTTTTTATTTGTTCCTATAAATACCACATTAAAACACATAGAAAGAGACTTTTGGACTTTTGATCTTAAAAGAGGATATGGACCTTTGGAGCTCGGAATTGTTTTTGGCAGTCTATTTATAATCTCAAGCTTGAAGAATCAAGAGGCAGAAAATAATATACAACCCATCAAAGGCAGCCCACACTATCTTTGGTATTGTTCAACCATAATTAAAGGTGTGGTGGAACCAACAATGGAGTTTTGATTTTCTATTGACTTATTTATTTTCACAGTAGCTTCATCATACAATTTGATCAATTGTTTAAACATACATGTTTTTGCTATTTGATCAATTGTTCTGTTTACCCTCTAAACTTTATTTAAAATCCTAAAAAGTATTTTTTTCAAAACCCTAAAACCTTAATACCCATAAAATTAACTTTTGAAATTTAAAACCCTAATTACACTTTTCTAAAACCGCAAAACAATAATATGTTTTCTTAAAACCCTAACCAAATCTATTTTTCTAAGATTTATAGTAGCTTGTTTCTTTCGATTTTGAAACCCTATTTTATAAATCTTAAACCCTAAAATCTTAATTTTCAACACCAAAACCTATAACCCTAAAAGCCAAATTTCAAAATCTTTCGGGGCGCGGCCCCCAACCCCACATGGGGCGCTGCCATCTTGACCCCCATCAGCTAACTGGCTAACAAGACCGCCGTATGGGCTCGTCGAAGGGGTCAATATTTATTTGTGAATTGTAAATCTTTATGTTTAACTTGCTATATTATGATTATTCAAAATACAGTAGCTTTATTCAAAATACAAACCTAAACCCTAATTTATTCAAATCATAAATCTTAATTAATTCTATTTTCCAAATCATCACAGTAGCTTGTTCCTTTCAAATATCTAAAGATTTTATTTTATTTTCATAAGCTTCAATCTTTTTTACTTAAACCCTAAAGTTATATACTTACTATTTTGTTTAAATTAAATGAAAGATGTATTTATGATGAATGGTTGTTTACTTTTATTGATTTGCTTAGGTCCACTTTGTGGATATCTCATTAATTAATTTTCATGTAATTTAAATTGTTCTTATATTTTGGGATTAATGTAAATGACATGTTTCCACCTTTCGGTGAGTGTCCCATTTAGTTTTAGACATGGACTATGTAAGGACATGTTTCCATCCTCGGATGGGTGTCCATTTATTTATTTTATTTAGATATTGCTTTGATTTTAATATAATGATGTTTTATTTTAATTATCGCATATAATATGCATAATATTGTTATATTTAAGAATTTTATAATATTAAGACCTAAAAAGGAGGCCGGTTCAAATAAACCGGGCATTGTGGGGGGTGCTTGGCCATTTCTCACCTTCCCCACACATACCCAACTTTCCGAACCCATTAAGGTGTTAGGGATTCCTTAGGAATTGAATCATCCATCCCTTTCTTTTTTCTAGCTCGTTCGGGTGGCGACTTCATTTTTTTCGGGCTTAGGCCCGTGTTCTCTAATGCCCCGAGTCTAAATAGTGCCGAAGTCTCAAGAACCAATCCACCGGGAGTGGGGGCAAAAATCTCCGTTCACACTTCCACTTAGTTTACAAGGACAAATTGACTTGAATTGGCCCAGCCCAGCTAAAGACTCAAATAAAATCAAAGAAACAAGGGAAAGACCGCCTTTTATTTTATCTAACACATCTCCAAGTCCACATTCTTGAAAGTCTTAGACTTGATATACCAAAGAGGAAAAGGGCGGAATAATGGTCCTGAGTTTTTGCAAAAAATAAAAAATCAAGATCGTACTAATTAAAGTACAGATTTCTGCCAAAAAGATGGAAGAATATTCAAGCTTTGCCTTTTAATGAAGCCAGATAATAAGACGCCCAGCAGGAAAAAATGGTGCCCAGAATTTAAGAATGCTTCCAATAGTATCTAGTTTGAGAAGAAGTTCATAGTGTGAAGATTTATCAGCAGTGTCACATTAGCTCCAATTTGAAAATGACCTTCACTCAACCCATATCCCTTATAGACCCCATTTCAAGTCTTTAAAGACCTGTTGATCTCTCTTGATAGGTAAAGTCCATTAGTGGAGATTGTTTGAATCAGCATGCATATGAGGTAGACAATATTTAAATTCAATGAGATCTTTGGCCAAGTAATGTGTATGTGCCTATCTAAAATGCAACAGTTCCTGCTTAAATGGAAATGATTCCTAAATTTTTTATGGTAACTAGGGTTATCATGTAATAGATATATTAATTTGGAAAGTCGAGTCCTGAGGTACAATAACACTGATTTGACAAAGCACAAATATGATTTTAAGATTTAAAAAAATGTTTTCTTATCATTACAAAGGCTTCAAGTTTGGGGAAGTATGTCACATTGTTAAGCCTTAAAATACACATTGGGCAAAATAAATGATCATTTGCAAGGTTTTGAAGAAGATACCAACTGACATGCTGAATCATGTTTGAAATGGATGTATCTCTGACTACGTTGTTTGGGCCCCACCACTCATGTTTTCAACATCTTGAAGATAAAAGCCATAAATGTAAAGTCTTCTGCCATTCCAATGCATCATCCATCATAAAGCATGCAACAATAAATCAAATAATCAAGCATATAGTTTAATCTTAAATTAGATATTAAACATATAAAATTAGGGGTTTACATATGAAACTAGGGTTTATTAATATAAATTATGGTTTTGAGTATAAAAGTAGGGTTTTAAGGTTTTAAACATGCAAATTAGGGTTTTGGTAACAAAATTAAGGTTTTAAGATTTTGGAAACAAAATTGGAGTTTTAAGATATAAATTAGGGTTTTAAGATTTTGGAAACAAAATGAGGGTTTTTACATTAACTTAGGGTTTTAATGGTAACTTAGGAGCAAACCTAATGAATTAGGGTTTGGATGAAAATAGGTTAGATTAAATCATGTCATTAAGGTTTGTACCAAATCATAATCAAAATTATTTTGCTACCAAACTAAATTAAATCACTGACATCAAAACTATTTAATGTTGTTTTAAAGCATTAAAATAGCTACTGAAAGTTTAAACAAATTGAGTTTGGAAAACCAAACCTGCGTTGTTGGCTCTACCAAATTAAATGCATTGAACCAAGATCTTTGTTTTGCTACTGTCTGGATTAATTTTAGTCTTGGTTGAGTGAAGCAGTCCAAAGACAATTGATGTGTTCAACTACTGCCTCCTTTGGTTGCTCTGTGTTTCAGTTATGTATTTTTAACTTCTGTGTGAATTACTTTAGATCATCCTTCAAGGTTTTGCTTGCCTTTTCTTTTTGTTAATTATTAGTTTATTCCTGTTGTCCAATCTGCCTATTAGTAAATCTATATTTATAGGCAACCATTACGTTAATGTCGGCTTCATAACCCTAATTTTCCAAAACCCTTTCTTACTTATCCAAACACAATTAGAATTTAAACTATATTCAAACTAAATTTGGCTCAGATTAAAGACTAAAACAAGGGCTCATGTTGAATTAAACCATGGTTAATTCGATATGAACTAAAGCTCATATCAAACTAGACCATGGATAATTCGATATGATTGGAGACACTCCAATTTGATATGGCTAATGCTCATATCGAATTGGAGCTTTTCCAATTCGATATGGACATAGCCCATATCAAATTAAACCACACCAAACCATTTTAACTATGGACCGAACATAACTCAGACTTCAAAAATTGAACCAGTTTAATTTGGGCTTTTAAAATTGGAATGATCTAATTTAAAGCTTTAAACTAGGTTTAAGCTATTAAAATCGGACTGAGTTTGACTTGACATCTATTAATTGGGATCATACTTACTTAGGGAAAAAATTAGGGGTATACAGTTTTACCCCCTACTTGAATCATCTTAAATTTATTTAGAGAGAGAAAAGCAATATCACTTCCAGCTGATGAGGATGGGTTCTAGGCCAGTGAATTACTTTAAATTCTAAACCCGAGGTTGGATTTGGGTTTTGGACCTGAGGTTGGATTTGGGTTATGGACCCGAGACTGGATTTGGGTTCTATACCCAATATTGGTTTGAATTCTGGACCCGAGGTTGGATTTTGGTTATGGATTCGAGACTGGATTTGGGTTCTGGAACCAAAGCTGGATTTGGATTTTGGACTCGAGAATGAATTTGGATTCTAGATTCGAGATTGATTTGGGTTTTTGACTCGAGGTTGGATTTAGGTTCTAAATCTAAGACTGGATTTGGATCCTGGACTTAATACTTGGTTTGGGTTTTAGACTCCAGACTTGGTTTGGGTTATGGACTCGATATTTGTTTTGGGTTCTAGGTCCAAGATTTGATTTAGATTCTAAACCCGAGATTAGATTGGGTTTGGGTTTTGGACCCGTTGAACTACTCCAACATTCCAATAGGTCTATCGAGAAAATTTAATAGATTAATATAATCACAAAGCAATTATAATATCTTCGTGAGTAAAAATAACCATCGAGCGACTCTAATATCCTAATGAAATCCATCAAGTGACTCTATTATCTTGGTAAATCAAAACAATCATCGAGCGACTCTAATATCTCGATGAAAACCACCAAGCGACCCTAATATCTTAGTAGGATAGTGAGCAACTCTAATATCTCACTGGAAACAAACCTAGATACTTCAACATATCAAGAAAAATTGTATCATCAGGATACTTCAACAAATCTAATATAGGCTAAAGATTATATTGTTAGGACACTTCAATAAATCCAATATAGGCTGGAGATTGTGCCACATAATACTTTAACAAATCCAATATAGGCTGGGTAGTGGATGCTTCAACAAATCCACTTGAAAATGTTTGCCTTTATAGAAATGAATCTTTATCTTGATTCTCTATTCTTGGGGATGGACCTTTGTCATGCCTCGACTTCATATCTTCTACCTGGACTGATATGATCTTGATTTTGATTCCTCACTCTTGAGGATGGACCTTCATCTTACCTCGACTTCAGCCCTTCTAACTAGACTAATCTTCTATTCTTAGACCTTTGTCCTGATCTTTTGTCTTTTGTATCTTCATTCAATTGAGAGTTCAAATTTTCTTCTTATTCCATTTTTTTAATTTTTCAACTATGCAAAAAATTTAACTATTTTTTATCTAGCCCTCATATCCTCTCTTTGCCCCTTGAGTGGCAAAATATTGAAAGTTTTAAAAATGTTTTGCACATGCATAAAATTAAAAATTGAAAAGAAGAAGTTTTGCCTCCTGTGTAGACTCAAACCAATGATTTTGTTCCCATACATGCTCTAATTGATGTTTGTGTTTTGTCTAGTTTCTTGTACAAGCATGCAGTGTGATATACTTATTTATGCATGATATGCACGGATGATACTTACAGTGGTTCCATTGACTCACAGACCGAGGTGATAAGCCAAAGCACTGCCATTTGTCCGTTCTAGATGCTTATTCAAGTCTTGCATTAGAATAATAGAAGACTTCACATTTATGGCTTTTGCTCCAAGATGTTGAAAACATGAGTGGTGAGGGAATAAACAGTATAGTTAGAGAGACGAGAGATATTCATTTCAACACATTTGTTTGGCAACTTCTTTATCACATAACCTTGTAAGTGATCCTTTCAGTAGCTCACTTTTGTTCAATATATTCTTTGAGGTTTGACAATATAATATACTTCCCTAAACTTGAAGGCTCGTATGACAAAAACACCTTTTTTTTTAAAAATCATTAAAATCACATGTTGGCTTCATCAAATTAGTCTCATTATACCTCAGAGCTCGATTTTCC
The DNA here is from genome assembly GCA_947685225.1 of Garcia nutans. Classification (NCBI taxonomy): domain Eukaryota; kingdom Viridiplantae; phylum Streptophyta; class Magnoliopsida; order Malpighiales; family Euphorbiaceae; genus Garcia; species Garcia nutans. Next base: position 2,233,035 of record CANTUV010000003.1, on the reverse strand, counting down.
AAATTAGCATATTTATAACATGACAACCCTAGTCATTGTACTACACTCAAAAATTAATTCTATTTGAGCAATAACTATTGCACTTCAGATAGGCACATACACATTACTTGGCCAAAGATCTCACTGAGTTTAAATATTGTCTTTCTCATATGCATGCTTTTTCAAAAAATCTTCACTAATAGACTCTACCTACCGAAAGAGATCAATAGGTCTTTAATAGGCCTGAAATGGGGTCGATAAGGGATATGAGTTAAATGAAGGCCATTTTTTGGGTTGCAGTTGATGTAACACTATGACAAACATTCACACTACAAACTTGTTGCTGGACCCATAGATAGTTGGAAACACTAAACTCTAGACTTCATTCCACCTTTTAGGCATCTTGTTTCATGAAAAGATAGAGCTTATCTTCTTTGCATGAATCGAGATTTGATCTGGATGATCTTTGTTTTCCAAAAAAGTTTGAAACCCTACTGTTCTTCCCTTTTCTTCTTCTTTTTCTTTTTTCTCTTTTTTTGCCCTTTTTTTGTTCTTTTATTTTTTTTAATTTTTTGTTATTTGTTTCGAGTCCTATCCCAAAATAATTATATTGTTTTGCACCACTTTATACTTCTGACTATGGATAAATGGAGTAGGACGAGTCTTCTTTAGGGAAAATGAATCCTTTATTACCCTGATGTTTTCTCAATGATGAAATAGGTTTGAGATATTAAGTTCTAGTTTAAGTAAACATTAACTATCCTTATGGTCTCATTTGTTTCTTCAATCTTCTTGCTCCTTGGTAACTCAGCGATCATCAAATTTATCATAAGTGTCACAACAACTTAGGGTGGTGTAGACTCTTAATTTTTGACCCAGTCTGGTCTGATATTTTTTATATATAGTCCAAAATAATTTTTGTGGTATTTTAATTAAATAATATTTATTTTAGTATTTATTATTTATAATTTTTAATAAAAATAAAAAGGTAATATTAGTAAGGTTAAAAAATATAAATAAATAAATAAATAAAAATCAATGACGAAAAAATTGGCGACGAAAAATTTTATCGCCGAAAGTGAATTGGCTTGGCCAATTCACCGCAGAAAATTTCTGCCGCGAATTGGCTGGCTTACCCCAGCGCTCGCTCGCAATTTTGTCTCCCACTGCAATTTTTCTCCAACGCAGTTTTTTCGAAACCGAATTCTATTTGGTTTTGATTTTTTTCCAAAATAGTTTATTTTCCTTAGACAATTAGAAGTAGATTTTTTTTTATTTTTCCTATAAATACCACATTAAAACACAGAATTAAGGATCAAAAATTGTTTTACTTGATCTGGACTTTGGAGAAAAAAACTTGGGACTCAAAAATTCTTTTGGCCAAAAGAAAACCCTAGCAAACAAGGAGAAGTTCAAGGGACAGTAACCAAAGGAAGCAATCTTCTTCAGATTGCTTTGTTCAACCAAAATTAAATTTGAAGTAGGCAACAGCTTGGTTCAATTTCTTCAAATTTGGTGGAGCCTTCAAACGTAGGTAAATCGCTTTAACTTTAGTTTATTCAATCATCAATCATCTTCATCTTTTAAACCATCATCACACTGTCTAGTTATTTAATTCTTTCTTTAATTTAATTTAGGTAGTAGCATGAATTAATTCATACAATACTTAAGATCTTAATTAAAGTAAATAATATAATCGTTCAACACAAATCTAATTTTAAAAACCCTAACTATCCAAAACCCTAGCTTCCTAAAACCCTAATTCCCAAGCCTCAATTCCAGAAACCATAAACCTTAGTTTGCAAATAGTTTAATTATTAAAATTGATTCAATAAGCCAAATTTCTAAACTCTAACTCTAGTAAACTCTAAGAACCAAACCCTAATTTTCCTTATATTTCCTAAAACCCCAAAATAGCTTTTCAATTATCAAAACCCTAAATTATTTTCTTAAATTCTAAAATTCAAAGTTGCTTTATTGAATCCCAATTTATTTTCCAAACATTCAATAGCCTAAGTCATTGATTAAACTTTAAAAGCCTAAACTATTTTTCCCAAAACTCAAAACCCTAAATTATTCCATTAAAGTCTCAAAGCCCTAATTGTTTTCCAAAATCTTTTATTTCCCGAATCAATATTTCTTTTAAAATGATAAATCAAAAACCTTAATTTTTCAAACCCTCATCCAGTAAACCTGCAAACACTTAAGCCCATATCCAAAAACATCCAAAACCCTAAATCTTTAAAACATCCAGTAGTTATGTTATTACCTTAAAATATTTCTCAACTTATTAAACTAGTATATGAAAAATCCTAGTTATTGAACATAAAACCCTAGAAACCCTAATTAATGCATGAACCCTAAATTTATATATTTATTGCTTTATTTAATTTTAGATTTGATTATATAGTTTATTATATGTTTTTATGGTTGATTTATTTAATTTCAATGCTTGATTTATTTAATTTATCATGAATGGATATTTTCTTTATTATTATGATTATTATTTATTTGTTTTGGTATTAAAATTGTAAGAGGTATGTTTCCACTTTGTGGGTACCTCATTAATTAATTTTCATGTAATTTAAATTGCTTTTATATTTTGGACCAATGTAAAGAACATGTTTCCACCTTTCGGTGGGTGTCCTATTTAGTTTAGATATGGATGATGTAAGGATATGTTTCCATCCTCGAATGGGTGTCCATTTATTTACTTTGTTTGGACATTGCTTTGATTTTAATATAATGATGCTTTATTTTAGTTTTTGTATGTAATATGGATAATATTGTTATATTTAAGAATTTTATAATACTATGACTTGCAAAGGAGGCCGATTCCAATGAACCGGGCATTGTGGGGGTGCTGGGCCATTTCTCACCTTCCCCACACGTACCCAACTTTTCAAACCCATTAGGGGGTTGGGGATTCCTTAGGAATTGAGTCATCCACCCCTTTCTTTTTCTCGGCCCATCCTGATGGAGACTCCATTTTCTCCGGGCTTAGATCCGTGTTCTCTAAGGCTCTAAGCCTAAACAGTGCCGAAGTCGCAAGAACCATTCCACCAGGAGTGGGAGCAAAAATCCCCGCTCACAGGGGCAACTCCACTGGGGATAAGAGAAGTTGATTTCGTTGGTCATTATATTATTCGATTCTTTCTTATAATGATATTATCCATTGCATCATATTAGATTGCATCGTGTGCGTGAGTTAGGATGCCTGTGCTACCCGTGTTGTGTTATGTGAGGGATACCATACATTCACTCAAGGTATGGAGATCGAGTATGGCATAACCACTTATAGCCTTGTACCATTTGGTATATACTTGTTATGGGAACCTAAGCCTTTTCAACCCAAAGACTAAAGCTCATGTAATTGGCCTAGTTATTGTGCTCGAATTAAGTTCTACTAAAAGTGTCACTCGCAAGTATATGAGGTAGCTGTAGCAAAGGTGATCACCCCAAGGTCGTCTCTCAAGGAAGCTAGATAAGCTAATTGATTATCAGGATGCAAATAACAAATTATGATAAATTTAAATTGCTAACAACTAATGAAAACAGATCGATTGGAGTTTAAAACAATAAAAGTAAATTGAGCTGATATATTGATTCACTTAATAGAAAGGTCTAGGGTTTGCACTTCTCTACTAACTTATATGTATGAACGGTTATTCCTTTCAACCAATTTAATTTCAAGGATTAAATCTCAAGCAACTTAATTAATCGAATCAAGGAAATAAGCTCTCGCATTCAAACCTCTTTCAAATAATCTTGTTACAATTGAAATAATCCTTTCCTTAGGTTATATTTCTAATTCACCTAAGTCCTTAATTGAATTGTTCCAGCATTAGACTTCATCTCTCAATCCTTCATCTAATACCTTAAACACATAATTGGTGGCCAATCAATTATATATTAACAATAATTCCATTCAATCAAGGCTACAAAAATAAATTCAGTTAAGAGTAATAACCAATTCATACAATCGTAGTAGATCCATACAAATCCTAGACTAAATCAAATTAGTTCATAATGATAACAAACATATTCATCTCATTAAAATTCTAAGAAATTAGTTTAGACATAATAGAATTCATGAATACAATTCCAATGAAACTTAAGAGATAAAGTTTGAGAACAAAACCAAATTACAAACTCCCTTTAGCTTCTGAAGAATCTCTTGTTCAGAACCTTGCTAGAAGAATGTTGCAATGGCATAAACAAATTAATATAATCAGTTTGAATCCCTGTGTAATCAATAATCTCCTAGAAAATAAAAATGGAAAACCCTAAGTTTATTCTCTGACGGCTGATCAAAAAGCTCCCAAATCTCAAAACCCTAATCATATTATTTATATGAAACCTCGCTTAAAACTCCGCTCTTTTAGTCCATAGAGTGACACAGCCAAACTCCTGGCCGTGTCATGTGACACGGCCAGTGGCTTGGCCGTGTCTACTGACTGTGTCCCCTTCTGTGCGATTTTCATCTCTTCTTCTTTGGAATGGTGAGTGACATGGCCAAGCTTGGGTGAGCTTGGCCGTGTTTGACAAGTTTGGAGGGACACGGCCAGTGACTTGGCGGTGTCCCCTGAGTATGTCACCTTCTGATCTTTTGGCCTTCTTCCTTAGCTTGGTATGGGACACGGCCAAGTCTCCTGGCTGTGTCATGTGACACGGCCAGTGTGTAACACCCCCATACTCTATATAAGTACTATACATATACCAAGTATACATACAATACGTATATAAAGTATAAGAATGTCACTTTTCGTTTCCAATTAAAAACCTTTATCCAAGTTTAAGCAATATTGCATTAATTTAAAGAGCATTTACAAAAATCATTATTCTTATAAAAAATACAACATAATTAAAGTCACACATGTATGCATCACCTTCTAGTTGGTCTCGAGACACTCTTACCCTTCTCGTGGCATAACAGCTGGACTTCCAGATCAACCACATAACCACCTGCGCGATTACACCACCGCGCTAAGCCCGAGAGCTTAGTAATACAAATAAATATAAAATATATATACTTTACATAAAGATCATACCTTATACTTTTAGCATCATGTTTTATTGTTTTCTTACCCTGTTTTCCTTTCTCAAAGCATTCTTCATATATTCCCACTGATCTCATAAATCATACACATATTTACATAGAACATTCGCAAAACTATATTTACCATTTCTATCTCATATACAGATACATATACATCATTTTAACAAATCACTATTCAATGATCTATCCAAACCTTCATGAGAACAATTCTCGCAAATTCCACATTCATAAACATTTTACACATCATACTATATTCTCATAAACTCATATCTCAACAAAACTCCTCAAGCCATATTCATTTTCAATATATCATTACACACATTACCAAATCATACTTCATAACATTATTTTATTCACAAATTTATCAATCATGAAACACACTTCCAACAAAAGCAACCATAGATCTCATTACTCATTTAGTTCAACATTTGGATATCACATTAACAACAAAGACAGACTCGGGCCCAAACAAAACACTAACATGCCATTCCATTATCAGAGTTAATGCTTTGGTTTAATCATCACATTTATCATTATCCCAACTAGGCTTCAAGGATTTAGGTTCAACCAAGCTTCAAGGGGAACAAAGCATGCTAAGTATCAACCCAACTTGGCTTCAAGAACCAATCCAACCTAGCTTCAAGGGTTGTAACATCTCAATTAGGCTTCAAGGATTTGACCCAACCAAGCTTCAAGGGGAGTAAAACATGTTAAACTTCAACCCAACTTGGCTTCAAGGATCAAGTCCAACCTAACTTCAAGAGATTGTTACTCATATTAGGCATGCCACCAATAACAAACTCTGAAAATGGAATAACACATTAGCTATACAATTCATTTATCAATTTCATTCTCAATTGAATTATCATAACTAATAACAATGGCTTCACATGTCATTTGAATCATCATAGCCAATAACAATGGCTTCACATGTCATTTGAATTATCATTGCCAATCACAATGGCCTCATATCTCAATTTATGTTATAACCATTCATTATTCGAGTATACATAATCAATTACCCCATCATATCACTCACATTATACATATCGCATCATTAGTATCACATTTCAAATACATTATTCATATAACACATCACCATTCACAAGACTTACAATGCATAGTACATAACCTTGTTCATATAATATCATATGCATTATCAAATGTAAGTTCAATTCCAATCATTTAAGAAGAACAAAAACCAAACACAGTAACCAACACACCCAAGGGACACGGCCAAGCTTGTGGCCGTGTCTCTCAATCCAACACTTCAGTAGCAAACACGGGCACAGGACACGGCCAAGCTTGTGGCCGTGTCTCTCAAAACAAATTGGCAGTGACCAACACTGGCATAGAGTACGGCCGTGTCTCCTCAAAATCCACCCAACACGGCCAAAATTCCCTTGACTTGGCCGTGTCTCTCATGAATTGGCCGTGTCTCTCCTTGCTTTTGGCCGTGTCACTCATGGATTGAAACCCTAACATACACAAGTCTCCTCTAATTGCACTCAAACTCATCATACACAAAATAGCATGGTTCAAATGAATGGAATCAATGTTCTAAACATAAATTCTACATGTTTATCACAATATTCACCTTATTAAAACACATCCACAAAACATTTAAACACATACTATCTCAAAACCCTAAAACCAACATCCTTCTCCATCTTCCAAAATCAACATCCACCACTTTCAACAACACCACCTATTTAAACTCTTAACTTAAAACCAAATTTAAAACTTGAAAACACATTACAAACACATCTCATCATCAAATCAACAAACCCTCATTAACTTCAAATACCACTTCAAAAGAATAAAAGAAATCAAAGAACTTACCTTAGTTATAAACTTCTTGAATCATCACTTGATCACTTAATCTTCCTTCAATTTGAGCTTAACTCTTCAAGATCTTCTCTTTGTCTCTTGCTTTCCTTTGTCTATGGAGGAGCCAGCCAACAATGGAGAAGAAGAAATCATGAAGAAAACAAAGTCAATTCTTCTTTAAATCTCCACCAAGAGTTTTTAACCAAACAATTACCTATATACCCTTATCCATTTAACTAACCTCTTGTCTCTTATATGCCCATATAAGTAATTTCACCTATCACAAATGAAAATATCTTCTTGCATTGACTCTCCCTTGACCAACTTATATGTTATATATATTATCATATAAACAACATATACATTTCTCTCTAAACCCTCTTTTCTCCCAAAACACATATACATAAGCATTCACTTTCCAATTCCTTTTTTTCTTTCAAATCAACATATACATTCAATCCCATTTAAAACAACAACAACAACATTCAAAACTTCTAGGGCATATATGGGGATATTACAATTCTCTCCCCCTTAAATAATTTCGTCCTCGAAATTATCCAGCACCACAACAACCCATTTAAAACAAATCACCATTTTAATTTTCATATGAAAACAATCGTATTCTTACACTATAATTTCATCAAATCTCATAACTTCTACTCTCCCCCTTAGAGATACTCATCTTCTCTGAAATTCATAATTCATCATTGTATAGGTATATATATATATATATCTTTGCATCTTATTACTTTCTCAACAAAGCAATCAAGATAACTCATAACATCTCTAATGACCTTTATCTTTGTACTAGAGTCAGATTATCACTTTATCTCTTTAGAGATATTTCCTTAACTTTAACCTCAAAAATCATTAATTAATATCTTAGCATTGTTTATTCCATTCTTACAATCACTTTCAAAATAAACATTTACCAAACCTCAATGGATAACAATATCCTTACTTTCTTTAGCTTGCTTCTCACGTAATATAATTATTAGTACAATACCTTTAAACTTACTTAACAGATAAACAACATTTCCCTTTTTCTCATCATGAACAAATGATATAATTCAATTTATTTATGTTTATTCATAGGCCAGAATATTACATCATACATATTACTATTTAAATTTTACACTCCCAGTACAACTGTACGTATCAAATCTCAATATTGACTCGCAACTTTAGCGAAATCCAGATCAATCGATCTATCTATCACAATATACTAACATTTAAACCTTATTCGATTCAATCTAACAGTTAACTTATCGAAATTTATCATTGGATTTCACACAATATATATATATATAACCTAATTTCATTAGGTCAAATTTATATTCACATTCTAATCTTTTAATATTCATAAATTCAATCAATAAGAATCATGCTTATAAATATACATTTCATTATTTCAATAATTATATTATCATTTCTCATACTCATTCAAAGTTTATCAGTATAGCCAACCACTATGGCTTCATAAACGAACTTTTCCCCAACCAGATCGGTAGTCCAAGTTCGGTTGCCCAACACAATGGGTCCGCATGGTTCTGCAGGAGGCAGACAAGTCCGTTCATTTATCTTTTCACAATTCATTTCTCATAATCAATTAAGCATTCTACCTCAATTATAATTCATTTCCAACATCATTGCCAACAATCATGGTTTCTCATCACATCAAGATAGTATACACATATATCATCAATTATATTGAACATCTCATTATTCAATCATATCATCTAGACATGTTTCAATCATATCATTTCCTTTTATTATTTCTTCACTTCACATATTATTACTATATTTATATAATTATTTTTCTATCACATAATTCATAGCTGAAAACCTTATCACAATTCTCTTCCCTTGCGTTACCTCTCATAATTATAATTAAATTTTTTTTTAAACATAGAAATTATAAGATATAACTTCACCAATCATATCTTTTAACCATGTTTCTGGAAATATAGTTATCAATCTCACCAAAACTGTACTACAGTTATATCATCTCAGTTCTAAATCTGAAGATAATAAAACTAATCAACTAGTCACACTAACCAAATCATATTACCATAATATATTAACAATCACGCCTGGGGTTTGTAAATCAATATTGTTCTTCTATTATTTGATTTCCAGCCTTTACGATTATAAGGCTAGATTGTATCACAAAAATTATATATATATATATATATTCTCCAAACTTTTATTACACCAAGAGTTAACACATTTTAAATTTCATCTCAAAACAGTTTGCTTTTGATTATTTGATCATCATTAACCTAACTCATGTTCAATAATATTATCTTTAACATTTTCTACGCCAACTTTCAATCATATACAAATCTTACACAAGTTTTATTCATTACTCCATTTCCAATCCATCTTTTCTAAAAAATTTTCAATACATTAGTCTTTTCTTACAATTTCTTATTATACACTTATACATAAAATTTTTCTACACACAAATACTTTGAGTTCCAAAACATCTTATGATCGCCTCATTTAGTTATTGCCATAACAATTCCACTGTTCAATATCACCCAAATCCATTCTCATTTTCTATTTCATCACATAATCTATTCTACGAAAATTTAATCTCTATTAGATCCACTACTATATGCAATCTCATTTCTAATACCATTAAACATACAATGGTATAAAATAATAAACATATTATATACACATATTCATAATGTGACTCTCTTCCCACCTTTCTTACATATATTCATTACATTCATGTCGAAAATTCCTTTTACATATCCTTTATTTATATACACATAATTATGCAATTTATTAAATTTCTCTTTTGCATATAGTTTATACAAATTTAATATTTATCACTTTGCTTTGACTATTATCATTCTCATTCTTTTAACATAACTTAAGTTATTCATTAACTTCAATAAATATATACACTCTACTTATAATATTATTTCACAAAGATCTTAATCACATTTCCAATGTGATATCTCTCTCACATTTATCTTTAAATACCTTTAACATATCTTTCATATTCATTTTCATCCTTTCCAATCAAATTACTTAAAGTAACTCATTTTCATTTGCTCAATTCCTTTTCTTTTCTTTTATTTCAAACCAAATTTTCCTACTATCAATCTCATCCCCCAATTCTTAATACTTTCATGTGCACTACTATTCATTTCGTATATCTCATGTATTAAATACATTAAACTATCAATATCTAAATGATCTTTATCCACATTCCATTAAAACTATAGATTTTCAACTTACTAGTTTCCTTAAACTTCAATTTATTCATCTCATTCTCTTAATATCAACTTTAAAACATATTATATGTATATACCACAAAGCAACATCAAAACATATATGTTTCACCATTACTAAGCTCATTCCAAAACTCTAAATATCACATATTACCATCATTTACATGAGCTTTTACAATATTCAAACATATCACATTGCTAACATTGAAATCACCATGTTTGCATTAAAATAACAATACAACAACACCAATATCTCTTTATACTTAACCAACATCATCTCTTTTTCCTTTTAAACAAAACCTTAACTTTTCCTATCCACACCTTAAATTATCACACTTAATCTATACCAATCAACTCATTCAATAATTCACCGTACTATTTTCATTTAAATAATATATCTTTCCATATTACCCATCCAACAATATTTCCTCTTTCTAGAAATCCAAACATAAAGTTTATTAGAAAGAGGTTCAAATAGTAGAGGAAAGATTACATACTTTAATCTTAATTTTGTTTTTAACTCATTTCCAACTTTATTCTTCTAGCCATTTCTTTATATGTCAAACACATGTCAATAATCAAACTTTTTACTTATAAATTCCATATCATTCTTTTATATTGCAATCACCTTTCAATTATCAACATTTCAAAATTTGCTTTCATATAAAACCTCATTTACGCACTATCATCTATCTTATGTAATTCAGATACATCACAAATCACATAATGCCACGTTCGAGACCAACCTAGATGTGAATGCATATGCATGTATCACCAATTGCATTTTAAAACTCTTCCTTTTTAATTCTATTTAAACTCTTCAAAATTTTTTTTTTATTTTAATTTCACTTAGGCCGGGAATCTCGAACCTAAGCTCTGATACCAAAATAATTGTAACACCCCCATACTCTATATAAGTACTATACATATACCAAGTATACATACAATACGTATATAAAGTATAAGAATGTCACTTTTCGTTTCCAATTAAAAACCTTTATCCAAGTTTAAGCAATATTGCATTAATTTAAAGAGCATTTACAAAAATCATTATTCTTATCAAAAATACAACATAATTAAAGTCACACATGTATGCATCACCTTCTAGTTGGTCTCGAGACACTCTTACCCTTCTCGTGGCATAACAGCTGGACTTCCAGATCAACCACATAACCACCTGCGCGATTACACCACCGCGCTAAGCCCGAGAGCTTAGTAATACAAATAAATATAAAATATATATACTTTACATAAAGATCATACCTTATACTTTTAGCATCATGTTTTATTGTTTTCTTACCCTGTTTTCCTTTCTCAAAGCATTCTTCATATATTCCCACTGATCTCATAAATCATACACATATTTACATAGAACATTCGCAAAACTATATTTACCATTTCTATCTCATATACAGATACATATACATCATTTTAACAAATCACTATTCAATGATCTATCCAAACCTTCATGAGAACAATTCTCGCAAATTCCACATTCATAAACATTTTACACATCATACTATATTCTCATAAACTCATATCTCAACAAAACTCCTCAAGCCATATTCATTTTCAATATATCATTACACACATTACCAAATCATACTTCATAACATTATTTTATTCACAAATTTATCAATCATGAAACACACTTCCAACAAAAGCAACCATAGATCTCATTACTCATTTAGTTCAACATTTGGATATCACATTAACAACAAAGACAGACTCGGGCCCAAACAAAACACTAACATGCCATTCCATTATCAGAGTTAATGCTTTGGTTTAATCATCACATTTATCATTATCCCAACTAGGCTTCAAGGATTTAGGTTCAACCAAGCTTCAAGGGGAACAAAGCATGCTAAGTATCAACCCAACTTGGCTTCAAGAACCAATCCAACCTAGCTTCAAGGGTTGTAACATCTCAATTAGGCTTCAAGGATTTGACCCAACCAAGCTTCAAGGGGAGTAAAACATGTTAAACTTCAACCCAACTTGGCTTCAAGGATCAAGTCCAACCTAACTTCAAGAGATTGTTACTCATATTAGGCATGCCACCAATAACAAACTCTGAAAATGGAATAACACATTAGCTATACAATTCATTTATCAATTTCATTCTCAATTGAATTATCATAACTAATAACAATGGCTTCACATGTCATTTGAATCATCATAGCCAATAACAATGGCTTCACATGTCATTTGAATTATCATTGCCAATCACAATGGCCTCATATCTCAATTTATGTTATAACCATTCATTATTCGAGTATACATAATCAATTACCCCATCATATCACTCACATTATACATATCGCATCATTAGTATCACATTTCAAATACATTATTCATATAACACATCACCATTCACAAGACTTACAATGCATAGTACATAACCTTGTTCATATAATATCATATGCATTATCAAATGTAAGTTCAATTCCAATCATTTAAGAAGAACAAAAACCAAACACAGTAACCAACACACCCAAGGGACACGGCCAAGCTTGTGGCCGTGTCTCTCAATCCAACACTTCAGTAGCAAACACGGGCACAGGACACGGCCAAGCTTGTGGCCGTGTCTCTCAAAACAAATTGGCAGTGACCAACACTGGCATAGAGTACGGCCGTGTCTCCTCAAAATCCACCCAACACGGCCAAAATTCCCTTGACTTGGCCGTGTCTCTCATGAATTGGCCGTGTCTCTCCTTGCTTTTGGCCGTGTCACTCATGGATTGAAACCCTAACATACACAAGTCTCCTCTAATTGCACTCAAACTCATCATACACAAAATAGCATGGTTCAAATGAATGGAATCAATGTTCTAAACATAAATTCTACATGTTTATCACAATATTCACCTTATTAAAACACATCCACAAAACATTTAAACACATACTATCTCAAAACCCTAAAACCAACATCCTTCTCCATCTTCCAAAATCAACATCCACCACTTTCAACAACACCACCTATTTAAACTCTTAACTTAAAACCAAATTTAAAACTTGAAAACACATTACAAACACATCTCATCATCAAATCAACAAACCCTCATTAACTTCAAATACCACTTCAAAAGAATAAAAGAAATCAAAGAACTTACCTTAGTTATAAACTTCTTGAATCATCACTTGATCACTTAATCTTCCTTCAATTTGAGCTTAACTCTTCAAGATCTTCTCTTTGTCTCTTGCTTTCCTTTGTCTATGGAGGAGCCAGCCAACAATGGAGAAGAAGAAATCATGAAGAAAACAAAGTCAATTCTTCTTTAAATCTCCACCAAGAGTTTTTAACCAAACAATTACCTATATACCCTTATCCATTTAACTAACCTCTTGTCTCTTATATGCCCATATAAGTAATTTCACCTATCACAAATGAAAATATCTTCTTGCATTGACTCTCCCTTGACCAACTTATATGTTATATATATTATCATATAAACAACATATACATTTCTCTCTAAACCCTCTTTTCTCCCAAAACACATATACATAAGCATTCACTTTCCAATTCCTTTTTTTCTTTCAAATCAACATATACATTCAATCCCATTTAAAACAACAACAACAACATTCAAAACTTCTAGGGCATATATGGGGATATTACAATTCTCTCCCCCTTAAATAATTTCGTCCTCGAAATTATCCAGCACCACAACAACCCATTTAAAACAAATCACCATTTTAATTTTCATATGAAAACAATCGTATTCTTACACTATAATTTCATCAAATCTCATAACTTCTACTCTCCCCCTTAGAGATACTCATCTTCTCTGAAATTCATAATTCATCATTGTATAGGTATATATATATATATATCTTTGCATCTTATTACTTTCTCAACAAAGCAATCAAGATAACTCATAACATCTCTAATGACCTTTATCTTTGTACTAGAGTCAGATTATCACTTTATCTCTTTAGAGATATTTCCTTAACTTTAACCTCAAAAATCATTAATTAATATCTTAGCATTGTTTATTCCATTCTTACAATCACTTTCAAAATAAACATTTACCAAACCTCAATGGATAACAATATCCTTACTTTCTTTAGCTTGCTTCTCACGTAATATAATTATTAGTACAATACCTTTAAACTTACTTAACAGATAAACAACATTTCCCTTTTTCTCATCATGAACAAATGATATAATTCAATTTATTTATGTTTATTCATAGGCCAGAATATTACATCATACATATTACTATTTAAATTTTACACTCCCAGTACAACTGTACGTATCAAATCTCAATATTGACTCGCAACTTTAGCGAAATCCAGATCAATCGATCTATCTATCACAATATACTAACATTTAAACCTTATTCGATTCAATCTAACAGTTAACTTATCGAAATTTATCATTGGATTTCACACAATATATATATATATAACCTAATTTCATTAGGTCAAATTTATATTCACATTCTAATCTTTTAATATTCATAAATTCAATCAATAAGAATCATGCTTATAAATATACATTTCATTATTTCAATAATTATATTATCATTTCTCATACTCATTCAAAGTTTATCAGTATAGCCAACCACTATGGCTTCATAAACGAACTTTTCCCCAACCAGATCGGTAGTCCAAGTTCGGTTGCCCAACACAATGGGTCCGCATGGTTCTGCAGGAGGCAGACAAGTCCGTTCATTTATCTTTTCACAATTCATTTCTCATAATCAATTAAGCATTCTACCTCAATTATAATTCATTTCCAACATCATTGCCAACAATCATGGTTTCTCATCACATCAAGATAGTATACACATATATCATCAATTATATTGAACATCTCATTATTCAATCATATCATCTAGACATGTTTCAATCATATCATTTCCTTTTATTATTTCTTCACTTCACATATTATTACTATATTTATATAATTATTTTTCTATCACATAATTCATAGCTGAAAACCTTATCACAATTCTCTTCCCTTGCGTTACCTCTCATAATTATAATTAAATTTTTTTTAAACATAGAAATTATAAGATATAACTTCACCAATCATATCTTTTAACCATGTTTCTGGAAATATAGTTATCAATCTCACCAAAACTGTACTACAGTTATATCATCTCAGTTCTAAATCTGAAGATAATAAAACTAATCAACTAGTCACACTAACCAAATCATATTACCATAATATATTAACAATCACGCCTGGGGTTTGTAAATCAATATTGTTCTTCTATTATTTGATTTCCAGCCTTTACGATTATAAGGCTAGATTGTATCACAAAAATTATATATATATATATATATATATTCTCCAAACTTTTATTACACCAAGAGTTAACACATTTTAAATTTCATCTCAAAACAGTTTGCTTTTGATTATTTGATCATCATTAACCTAACTCATGTTCAATAATATTATCTTTAACATTTTCTACGCCAACTTTCAATCATATACAAATCTTACACAAGTTTTATTCATTACTCCATTTCCAATCCATCTTTTCTAAAAAATTTTCAATACATTAGTCTTTTCTTACAATTTCTTATTATACACTTATACATAAAATTTTTCTACACACAAATACTTTGAGTTCCAAAACATCTTATGATCGCCTCATTTAGTTATTGCCATAACAATTCCACTGTTCAATATCACCCAAATCCATTCTCATTTTCTATTTCATCACATAATCTATTCTACGAAAATTTAATCTCTATTAGATCCACTACTATATGCAATCTCATTTCTAATACCATTAAACATACAATGGTATAAAATAATAAACATATTATATACACATATTCATAATGTGACTCTCTTCCCACCTTTCTTACATATATTCATTACATTCATGTCGAAAATTCCTTTTACATATCCTTTATTTATATACACATAATTATGCAATTTATTAAATTTCTCTTTTGCATATAGTTTATACAAATTTAATATTTATCACTTTGCTTTGACTATTATCATTCTCATTCTTTTAACATAACTTAAGTTATTCATTAACTTCAATAAATATATACACTCTACTTATAATATTATTTCACAAAGATCTTAATCACATTTCCAATGTGATATCTCTCTCACATTTATCTTTAAATACCTTTAACATATCTTTCATATTCATTTTCATCCTTTCCAATCAAATTACTTAAAGTAACTCATTTTCATTTGCTCAATTCCTTTTCTTTTCTTTTATTTCAAACCAAATTTTCCTACTATCAATCTCATCCCCCAATTCTTAATACTTTCATGTGCACTACTATTCATTTCGTATATCTCATGTATTAAATACATTAAACTATCAATATCTAAATGATCTTTATCCACATTCCATTAAAACTATAGATTTTCAACTTACTAGTTTCCTTAAACTTCAATTTATTCATCTCATTCTCTTAATATCAACTTTAAAACATATTATATGTATATACCACAAAGCAACATCAAAACATATATGTTTCACCATTACTAAGCTCATTCCAAAACTCTAAATATCACATATTACCATCATTTACATGAGCTTTTACAATATTCAAACATATCACATTGCTAACATTGAAATCACCATGTTTGCATTAAAATAACAATACAACAACACCAATATCTCTTTATACTTAACCAACATCATCTCTTTTTCCTTTTAAACAAAACCTTAACTTTTCCTATCCACACCTTAAATTATCACACTTAATCTATACCAATCAACTCATTCAATAATTCACCGTACTATTTTCATTTAAATAATATATCTTTCCATATTACCCATCCAACAATATTTCCTCTTTCTAGAAATCCAAACATAAAGTTTATTAGAAAGAGGTTCAAATAGTAGAGGAAAGATTACATACTTTAATCTTAATTTTGTTTTTAACTCATTTCCAACTTTATTCTTCTAGCCATTTCTTTATATGTCAAACACATGTCAATAATCAAACTTTTTACTTATAAATTCCATATCATTCTTTTATATTGCAATCACCTTTCAATTATCAACATTTCAAAATTTGCTTTCATATAAAACCTCATTTACGCACTATCATCTATCTTATGTAATTCAGATACATCACAAATCACATAATGCCACGTTCGAGACCAACCTAGATGTGAATGCATATGCATGTATCACCAATTGCATTTCAAAACTCTTCCTTTTTAATTCTATTTAAACTCTTCAAATTTTTTTTTTATTTTAATTTCACTTAGGCCGGGAATCTCGAACCTAAGCTCTGATACCAAAATAATTGTAACACCCCCATACTCTATATAAGTACTATACATATACCAAGTATACATACAATACGTATATAAAGTATAAGAATGTCACTTTTCGTTTCCAATTAAAAACCTTTATCCAAGTTTAAGCAATATTGCATTAATTTAAAGAGCATTTACAAAAATCATTATTCTTATCAAAAATACAACATAATTAAAGTCACACATGTATGCATCACCTTCTAGTTGGTCTCGAGACACTCTTACCCTTCTCGTGGCATAACAGCTGGACTTCCAGATCAACCACATAACCACCTGCGCGATTACACCACCGCGCTAAGCCCGAGAGCTTAGTAATACAAATAAATATAAAATATATATACTTTACATAAAGATCATACCTTATACTTTTAGCATCATGTTTTATTGTTTTCTTACCCTGTTTTCCTTTCTCAAAGCATTCTTCATATATTCCCACTGATCTCATAAATCATACACATATTTACATAGAACATTCGCAAAACTATATTTACCATTTCTATCTCATATACAGATACATATACATCATTTTAACAAATCACTATTCAATGATCTATCCAAACCTTCATGAGAACAATTCTCGCAAATTCCACATTCATAAACATTTTACACATCATACTATATTCTCATAAACTCATATCTCAACAAAACTCCTCAAGCCATATTCATTTTCAATATATCATTACACACATTACCAAATCATACTTCATAACATTATTTTATTCACAAATTTATCAATCATGAAACACACTTCCAACAAAAGCAACCATAGATCTCATTACTCATTTAGTTCAACATTTGGATATCATATTAACAACAAAGACAGACTCGGGCCCAAACAAAACACTAACATGCCATTCCATTATCAGAGTTAATGCTTTGGTTTAATCATCACATTTATCATTATCCCAACTAGGCTTCAAGGATTTAGGTTCAACCAAGCTTCAAGGGGAACAAAGCATGCTAAGTATCAACCCAACTTGGCTTCAAGAACCAATCCAACCTAGCTTCAAGGGTTGTAACATCTCAATTAGGCTTCAAGGATTTGACCCAACCAAGCTTCAAGGGGAGTAAAACATGTTAAACTTCAACCCAACTTGGCTTCAAGGATCAAGTCCAACCTAACTTCAAGAGATTGTTACTCATATTAGGCATGCCACCAATAACAAACTCTGAAAATGGAATAACACATTAGCTATACAATTCATTTATCAATTTCATTCTCAATTGAATTATCATAACTAATAACAATGGCTTCACATGTCATTTGAATCATCATAGCCAATAACAATGGCTTCACATGTCATTTGAATTATCATTGCCAATCACAATGGCCTCATATCTCAATTTATGTTATAACCATTCATTATTCGAGTATACATAATCAATTACCCCATCATATCACTCACATTATACATATCGCATCATTAGTATCACATTTCAAATACATTATTCATATAACACATCACCATTCACAAGACTTACAATGCATAGTACATAACCTTGTTCATATAATATCATATGCATTATCAAATGTAAGTTCAATTCCAATCATTTAAGAAGAACAAAAACCAAACACAGTAACCAACACACCCAAGGGACACGGCCAAGCTTGTGGCCGTGTCTCTCAATCCAACACTTCAGTAGCAAACACGGGCACAGGACACGGCCAAGCTTGTGGCCGTGTCTCTCAAAACAAATTGGCAGTGACCAACACTGGCATAGAGTACGGCCGTGTCTCCTCAAAATCCACCCAACACGGCCAAAATTCCCTTGACTTGGCCGTGTCTCTCATGAATTGGCCGTGTCTCTCCTTACTTTTGGCCGTGTCACTCATGGATTGAAACCCTAACATACACAAGTCTCCTCTAATTGCACTCAAACTCATCATACACAAAATAGCATGGTTCAAATGAATGGAATCAATGTTCTAAACACAAATTCTACATGTTTATCACAATATTCACCTTATTAAAACACATCCACAAAACATTTAAACACATACTATCTCAAAACCCTAAAACCAACATCCTTCTCCATCTTCCAAAATCAACATCCACCACTTTCAACAACACCACCTATTTAAACTCTTAACTTAAAACCAAATTTAAAACTTGAAAACACATTACAAACACATCTCATCATCAAATCAACAAACCCTCATTAACTTCAAATACCACTTCAAAAGAATAAAAGAAATCAAAGAACTTACCTTAGTTATAAACTTCTTGAATCATCACTTGATCACTTAATCTTCCTTCAATTTGAGCTTAACTCTTCAAGATCTTCTCTTTGTCTCTTGCTTTCCTTTGTCTATGGAGGAGCCAGCCAACAATGGAGAAGAAGAAATCATGAAGAAAACAAAGTCAATTCTTCTTTAAATCTCCACCAAGAGTTTTTAACCAAACAATTACCTATATACCCTTATCCATTTAACTAACCTCTTGTCTCTTATATGCCCATATAAGTAATTTCACCTATCACAAATGAAAATATCTTCTTGCATTGACTCTCCCTTGACCAACTTATATGTTATATATATTATCATATAAACAACATATACATTTCTCTCTAAACCCTCTTTTCTCCCAAAACACATATACATAAGCATTCACTTTCCAATTCCTTTTTTTCTTTCAAATCAACATATACATTCAATCCCATTTAAAATAACAACAACAACATCAACAACAACAACAACATTCAAAACTTCTAGGGCATATATGGGGATATTACACAGTGGCTTGGCAGTGTCCTCTGAGTGTGTCAGTCACTGCCTGAATTTTCCTTCCTCTCTCTTGGTTCCTTGGTTTTGCCCTTTGCTTCATGCTATCTTTCTTCCAAAGAAACAATTTTCATATTAACCTAAAATAAACACTTAAACAAACTTTAAACAAGAATCAAATAAACATTAACCAACAACACATAAACACCACACTAAAAACTAGAACAAAAACACCATAAACACTGAAATAAACTAAAACTACCAAAATTGATGAAAACACTAAATAAACAGATTAAGACTACCAAAATACCTAAAGAAAACAATAATTATCATAATAAATAAGACACAAGTCTATGACAAAAACTAATAAAACAACTACCCCACACTTAAAACTTTGCTTGTCCTCAAGCAAATTCACATGGCATAAATTAAAAACTCAAACAACCTTAACTATAATTCCAGCATATAAAATGAAATCCTTTAAGACTCAACCATAAATAATTGCAATTTACTTCAATCAAGATTTTCTTAACTCATTCATTAATCCAAACATACAAATCTTATCTCTCATCTAAGTGTTTCACTCGATTTCATAGGTTAATTCACTCAAACCACTCATGACTGCATACTACCATAAACTTGCTTAATTATCCAATCTCTCTCACTGATTTTCTCAAGAAATAATCCGAAGGTCTTTTATTTGGATGTAATGGGGCTAAGGTGAAGGTGTGAGAAAAGACATTTAAGCTAGAGCATCAAGAAATGGAGTATCTAAATTAGACAATACTCTTGCTAAGAAACTCATAACTCCCTCAAATGGCATATTCACCAACCCTCGATAATCTCACATACTTGCATACTTAAAGAAAAGTACATGAGTCAATATTCCTCTAATGCTACAAAATATATGAATTCTGTATATATATATATCTCTCTTTTATTTTCTTTTATTTTCTTTTATTTTTTATTATCTTTCTTTTTTTCTTTTTTTTGTTTAATATATATATACAAAATATAAAATTGAATGGAACATCTAGCTTAAAATGCAGAGGAAAAGAATAATCGACTCTTAGTCAAATACAATGTGCAAAGTATGCATTTCAGCCCCAAATAGCAATACTATTTTTTTTTACTTTATTGCTTACCCCACACTTATGAATTAAACCACCCTATTGTCATATCATAAGAACTCCATTCCTTAATGCAAGTATGATGATAATAAGAAAGTGTTGAGTTATGAATTATGTTGATCAATCAAGAAAAGGTCAAAGGCTCAACTTGGCTCACTAAGGAATTCATAATTAAGGGAAGTCTTTTTAAGCTAAAGGGCTAATCCTAATTTGCCTTCATCATTTTAAAACTTGAGATTAAATCATAATGTGAGTTCAATTAGTATGCAAAAGCAAACTCTAGAGATGCAAAATCATGAAGGTGCACACTTAAGAAAAGAAAATCAATTGACACTAATATTTAATCTATAAGGCTCAAAACTCACAAAGGTGGGTTCTCAAAGATTTATATGTCATGAATTGCAGAACGTGAAAATTGATCCTGAATGAATTCAAATACTAATCTCTATGCTGATACTAAAGTCCCAAATATAATACCAGAATCATAGAAAAGTCAATAAGTTTTCAACAATTATGCCATGCACAACGCACAATATAAACACAAAATGACAAACAATTAACGACAAATAAAACAAGAATTAAAGGAAAGTTTAAAGATTACCCCACACTTATAAATGACATTGTCCTCAATGGAAACAAGGATAATAAAGATAAAGAGTTAAGGTACAACCTGTTTCCCATCGGTCCTCTGTGAGGCAAACTCTACCTTTTCATCACAAACAGCAAATATTCAAACACAAAATACAATATATAAAATAAAATATCCAAAATATAAAATGTTAACATTAAAAACAAAAACAAAAAATAACAACTAAAATATGCTAAACGCAAGAAGTAAGGAATTGTCTCAAAAGATCTACAGTGAAGGAGGATGTGATGATGAAGCAGCCGAGGGATGAAGACTCAGAATCTTAGCAAGGTTGCTATTGATTTGGTCCAAGACCGCAGCATGGTTATGATCTACCTTTCTCTCCAGCACCTCAATCCTATTAAGTATCTCTTGATTATCCGGAGCTGGAGCATCTTCTTCCAAATCAAGAGAATCCGAGTTAGACCCCTCCTGGACTCGTGCTCTCTTTTGTCTGCCCCCTGGTACTTCTGGCTCAGCTGAAGCCATCATATAAGCCCCTCTCATGTGCACCACCATATGCATCTTCTCTAGTGTAGCCAAATCTAATGAATCATTACTCGTAATTTTAGTCATTCGACAGGTACTCGGGTCAAAATCATCAAGGAGGGTTGTTGCCAATGTGGTAACCAATCCTCCAATACAGATAGCCCCCTTTTTCTTATTTGCCACACTATAAAAAACATCGTCTAACCAATAGCTGGAACTAATAGGTACTGCATTACATGCACAATCCAAGAAAAAGAGCTCACTAAGTTCCACTACACCCGGGCTTTCTTTCCGAGCAAAGAATCCACATGACATAAAACGATGCAAATACCTAAGAGTGGGATTGCTCAATTTAGTCGCCTTGACCGATTTGGCCACATAAGTTCCCGAGCCCAATGTTCCCCAAGCAAATTGTTGTTTAAAATCATTAGGTACTGACCTTTCACCATGTTGATGGAAATCAAATATAACATTCAATTGTTCAATACTAACCACAAATGATTTCCCAAGCAATTTAAAACTCAACCTAGAGCAAATTTTTTGTTCATCTCTTTCAACCTTAAGAGATGTCAAAATTTTCAAAGTAAGCTCTTGAAATTGCAAAGGTCGCAAGAAGACTAGGTTCTCCCACCCAAGATTTTGAACATAACGATAAAAATTATCCCTAATATGAAGAGCATTAAGGGATTCATCACTGACATACCTCGTCGGGAAGAAACCCCGAGCCAAAAGATTTGCTCTCTTTAAATATGAAGACGAGGAAGATGAAGATGCAGCTGCAATTGAAGGTTGCTTCCTCCTATGGTGGGACACCATCTTCGTTCTCGGCATATTGAAAGATCTAAAAAAAATTTGAAACTAAAATCGATTAAATTGATCTTTTATGAGAGAAGAAGAGATTGAACGGATTAATTTCAGTTTTGGTGAAGGAAATTGAGAATTAATGGAAGTTTGGAAGCTTTGAAACACAAACAAAGGAGGTTTTGTGAGAGAGAAGTCGAGAGAATGAGAGGAAGCAAAAAGAAATTTAGGGATTGAAATGAAGGAACAGAGCAAAAATCGTGTTTTTAAAGTATGAAATTGAAGGGACACGGCCAAGCTTGGGTGAGCTTGGCCGTGTCTGAGTGTGCTTGGAGGGACACGGCCAGTGACTTGGCCGTGTCCCATGGGCGTGTCACCTACTGTGAAGAAAAGTTTGCAAAAAACAAAAAGAGGACTTTTTGGTGAAGCTTGGCCATGTCCCATGTGACACAGCCAAGGACATGGCCAAGCTTGTTGGCCGTGTCACCTACTGTGTGTTTTTGGTGACTTTAGAGAGGGCTTGACATGGCCAGTGGCTTGGCCGTGTCACCTACTGTGATTTTGACTTTTTTATTTTTATTTTATATCACCAATCTTAAAGAAATTGCAAAACTCTTCTTGATCAACCCTGAAACACATTAGAAAAAATGAAAAACCGATCAAAGCACCCATTCCATTTATTCAAAATAAACATAAAATCAAAATTGCTGAATTCAAAATTATAACTATGAAAAGAAATGCAAACCAATGGGTTGCCTCCCATTTAGCACTTCTTTAATGTCATATAGCTAGACATTACTGCAGGACTTAAGGATCGTAGATCAAAGTGCTATCGATGATCCTTACTTCTTGGAATCCTTCATTATATGGCTTAACTCTCTGTCCATTTACTTTAAAAGTCTCATTTGTTCGAGAGTTAAGCAATTCAATGGCACCGAAAGGATATACTTGAGTTATCTCGAAAGGACCACTCCATCGAGACTTGAGTTTTCCTGGAAACAAACAGAGACGAGAGTTAAAAAGTAAAACTTTCATACCTGGGCTCAAGGTCTTTCGCACTATAATTCTGTCATGAAGTGCTTTAGTGCATTCCTTATAAATCCTCGAGCTCTCATATGCCTCATTCCTCAGTTCATCTAGCTCTGAAATTTGCAGAAAACGCTTTCTCTTTGCCTTGTCCAAGTCTAAATTCAGAGTCTTGATTGCCCAATATGCTTTGTGCTCCAACTCCACTGGTAAATGACAAGCCTTACCAAAACCCAATCGGTATGGACTCATACCCAAAGGAGTCTTGAAAGCAGTCTGATATGCCCACAATGCATCATGCAATCTACTCGCCCAATCCTTCCTTGATAAGTTGACTATTTTCTCCAAAATTCCTTTTATTTGCTTGTTGGATGTTTCAACCTGTCCAGAAGTCTGTGGATGGTATGGGATTGCCACCTTGTGCTTCACACCAGATTTGTGCATTAACTTCTCAAAAAGTTTGTTGCAGAAATGACTTCCCCCATCACTGACTATCACTATTGGTGTGTCAAATCTGCTAAGAATATTTTCCTTCACAAATTTAACAACCACATTAGCATCGTTAGTACAGGTGGGGATTGCCTCCACCCATTTTGAAACATAATCAACAGCAACTAAAATATATTCATAACCAAAAGACTTGGGAAAAGGACCTGTAACGACCCTCCCCAACCAGGTCGGTATCCCAAGGTCGGTTGCCCAGCCCACTGGGTCCGCATGGTCCGCAGGAGGCAAGCGATCGCTACAGTACTGGACAGCCCTCGCGGCCCACCCAGCAGGATTTGTTTATTTGGCTTAATTCCTTGGAATTAAGTCGCCTCCCTGGATCGAACCCCTGACCTCCCACTTAAGAGAGCCAGCGAGAACCATCCAGTACCATTTCTGCTAGTAGCAGAAATGGTATACTAGCAGAAATGGTACTGGATGGTTCTCGCTGGCTCTCTTAAGTGGGAGGTCAGGGGTTCGATCCAGGGAGGCGACTTAATTCCAAGGAATTAAGCCAAATAAACAAATCCTGCTGGGTGGGCCGCGAGGGCTGTCCAGTACTGTAGCGATCGCTTGCCTCCTGCGGACCATGCGGACCCAGTGGGCTGGGTAACCGACCTTGGGATACCGACCTGGTTGGGGAGGGTCATTACAGTTAAAAAGGCGCCTTATTGAAAAGTCATATAATTTCCTGAAACATGAAAATATAACAACCCATATTGAAAACATGATAGTTTTTTAAAATCAGGTATTATTAAATAAAACATGGAAGAACTTACTTGAAACATGACTTGAGCTTGTAACTTGATATCATAGACATGAACTTGAATCCACACAAAATGAACTTGAATCATGAAATATAAATCATGAACTTGCACTTGAACATAAAAACATGAATATTATAACTTGCACATTTCAAACATGAGGCTAAAGGGTTAAGCTTACACTTGTAATAAACACAAGATTTAATCAAAACACATTTGAACATAACTTGAAACATGATTTAAAATCAAAAATTGGTATGATTTATCTCCTTACCTTTTCTCCAATGTCAGATCAAAACTTGCCACCTCTAAAGATCTTTGTCGCATACAAGTCTGCTTGAATTCCTTTGCCCACAAAGGTAGTATAGACACATACTTATCTTTAATATTTAACTCCATATCTACTTGTGTTTTATTAAATTAATATAGTCTCCATAGTTTGTATATCACAGTTTCGCTTCTAAATTTTATTATTCTTTTTTATTATTAAAATTTAATTTACTTAAGGGATTCACTTATATACTAACAAGTTTTTATTCTAAATTCACATTATATTTTCATATCATTTTTCATGCGTTGCATATAATACATTTTAGGTTTCATCTAAAGCTTTAATGTTAATTAGTTGCTACCTTATATGTTTTAGCTTTTATTTTTATACTAACTTGGATCTTAACATTAATTCATCATCTTTCTTGATTTATAATCAAATAAATTGTGTTTTTACTAATTAGAAATTTATTTTAATTAATTTAAACATAAATAATATTTTTGTGTCAAAATGTTCTTCTTTTTTGTAATACCCTTATACACTATATATGTATAGTACACACATCTTGTGTATGTCAAATATGTATACAGATTATAAGAATGTTACTATCTTTATCATTAGAAAATTCTCCTTAATTTTATTAACATAATTTATCTTTTAAAATATAATTTAGGAGATAAAATAATATATATAGTAGTAGTTAATTGTTAAAGATACAAATTTAAAGAAAATTTATGGAAAAATTTGTTAGGGTTTTATCTGTAAATTGGACATTTCCCAAAACAACAAACAAACTCAACTTGCATAAAACTTTACACTCCCATAATATACTCATTCATTTTTCCTTATCTCCAACAATTTTCTTTCCAAAGACATTCACATAGCCCAAAATTTTAAAATCACATAATCATCTATATATATACAAAAATATTTGCATTACTTCAACATTAAGTTTATGACATAAACATATATTATTATTTTATATAAACATCATGAGTTACTAACAAAACTAAAGATTACATGATATGCTAGCAACTCTGGTCTTGTGGCAAATTTCAAACTTCTAGTACAAAATTCAAAATCTAGACCTGGTCAGTCTAGCTAAACTATCCGTCTCTAACTTGTCATCTGCGCGATGGAATTCAATCCCTCTAAGCTACTAGATTAGCGATACATTAATAATAAAATAAATTAAAAATAATGCAACAAAAATTTCTTTAAAATATACATTTTCAATAATTTTATCCAAAACACCACAATCATATGCATTGAGCCCAATTAACCCTATATAATAGTCAAGTTTCTGAGATATTATTTTGGTCTATCACGACACCTCTGTGTCTAATCCCAAAGGCAAATAATATCATCAAAGTGACACCTAGTGTCCAACCCTCAAGGTAAGTAATATCATCAATAGTGACACCTAGTGTCTAGCTCGAAGGCCAATAATATAATAGGTATGCCATATCTATATCACCAAACACAAAACTCTGGAATAGAATATTATATAAGGTAAACACACATTATATCACATTATCACTTAAACTTAGCCAATTTCATTATTTCTTCCTTTTTCAACACTTTTTCATCACAATTCTCAATTTTCACATTTTTCAACCATAAATATCACATTCTTTGTCACTTTCATAATGTGGCCGAATTCTTCTATTTAAATGGCATAATGCACACTTTCTCACATTAACACACAATAATATTGTTAGCCATTTTAAAATGGCTTAATAATTCATATATTATGCATATGATATATTTTAATACAAAGCTATGCACTTTACATGTGAAATTTCATAGTAAAGTAGCATAGCACAAACATCAGCATACAATATAACATGCCAATTCAATAAAATTTAACACATAGTTACCAAAGTATGCTCTAACCTCCAATTATAGATAACTCCAAGCCAAATTCACTCCCACTCCATCACTTTCCAAAATGTTCTTCACCTCTTTAATTGAGCAACTTTACTCTACTAAATTCCTATCCAAATTTTGAATTTAAATAAACCATTAGAAACATAATTCTACTCATTTTAAATACTCAAACTTAAATTATCACATTTCTACCCAATTTCCAATAATTGCACTAATATACTTTAATTTTGGATTTCTATTCTAATCAATTCTAATTCAAGTTTTAAGTTCAAATATATCATTTGCTTCATATTCTAAGCCATTTTAAACAATTAAACATCAATTGTGTCTATTCTACCCAAAATTGTTCCAAAACCCTAAATTTGCTCACTACCTTTCTTAAATTTTCTCCCAAACCCATTCATTTTAATCATCCAACCTTAAAATCTTTACTTATACATCAAAATAACATCCTTACAAACAATTATAACAATTATCTAAACCTCTATCAAAAATCCAATTTTTACATAATTATATACTAAAAGAAAAGCTAGCAAAATCCAAAGATTTCTTACCTATTACTCATGTTTTATTCAAAATTGCCCTTAATCCTTGAAAAATCTTATTGAATTTGATGGATTGAAGAAGAAAAAACTCCCTCTTGTGTTCCCATGGACTTCGACCCATATAAGAAGGAAGAGGAAGAAGATGAAGAAAAAGATGATTTCTTATTTTCTTACTTTCATTTCTAACCATATATATATATATATATATATTATATATTACTTTAATTAATTAATAATTAATAAATAATAGATATTTTAACTCTTCCATCCAAAATTATTTAATTTTTTTAACTTTTTAAACTTTACTTTAACATTTACCATTTTACTTTTCTTAACTTTCTCATTTTTTTAGTGATATTTATATATTTTGTATATTTTCATTTATATTCTACCAATACATTAGTATTTTTCCTCTTCCAATGCCTCACTTAATCCTTCTAAATTATTTATTTAATTATATTTAATAAAAATGCAGATTTTACATTTTTCATCTTAATTCAACAATTAATTTGTTTCTTAAAATAAAATTAACATGGCAAAACTTTAGGATATAAAATCAAATTTTTAAGTGAAATTCCATAAGATATAGTTTATAGAACATATATTTATTTTTCTAACCAACCTGATTATAATGGAATCAATAAATAAGGCAAATGATTAAAAATACTTACTTCACTCCTTTGCTCTCAATCCACCAATTTAAAGTTCTTAATTGATCCCTTAATTTAGAATTATTTATTTTATTATTTTTTATTGCTAGATTTAAAGAATAAGATGAAAAAGTTTTAAAGCTTTTATTCCTCTTATTCATCTCCTCTCTTCCCATCTCATCAAAATTTTGGTGTTCCTCCAAATTTTTAAGAACACTAAAATCAACACTTGTCAATATATTGCCATTTTTTATCTCATTTATCAACATTCCCTTCTTTATTTACATGTTACACGATGATAAGGTTGTTGGTTAATTCCATAAAAGACACTGGATAACATTTTTAATTCTCAATAACCATGACTAGGTTGCTGTGAGTGAGGATTTTCGCCCCTACTCCCGGTGAAATGGTTCTTGCGACTTCGGCACTGTTTAAGCTCGGGGCCTTAGAGAACACGGACTTAGATCTGAAGAAAATGGAGTCGCCACCCAGACGGGATGAAAAAAAGAAAGGGATGGATGACTCGATTCCTAAGGAATCCCCAACCCCCTAATGGGCTCGAAAAGTTGGGTACGTGTAGGGAAGGTGAGAAATGGCCCAGCACCCCCACAACAGCCGGTTCATTGGAACCGGCCTTCTTTACATGTCTTAATATTATAAAATTTTTAAGTATAACAATATCATCCATATTACATGCAACAATTGAAAAA
Source organism: Garcia nutans (assembly GCA_947685225.1). Taxonomy (NCBI): domain Eukaryota; kingdom Viridiplantae; phylum Streptophyta; class Magnoliopsida; order Malpighiales; family Euphorbiaceae; genus Garcia; species Garcia nutans. The sequence continues at coordinate 2,203,552 of CANTUV010000003.1, read as the reverse complement.
AAACATCATTATATTAAAATCAAAACAATGTTCAAACAAGAGAAATAAATGGACACCCATCCGAAGATGGAAACATGCCCTTACATAATCCATGCCTAAATAGGACACCAAACAAAAGGTAGAAACATGTCCTTTATATTGATCTAAAATATAAAAGCAATTTAAATTACATGATAGTTAACTAATAAGGTACCCACAAAGTGGAAACATACCTCTTACAACATTTGGAAATCAAAAATAAATCGATAAAGGTAAATAACCATTCATCAAAAATAAATCATTCACCAAAGATATTAAACATCAATCAAAATATAAACATTCATCCATGATAATTTAAATAAACCAAGCATTGAACTTAAATAAATCAAAGCATATAAAATAAATCAAAGTATATAATGAACTACACAATCAAATTAAGTAAGTAAAGATACAAATTGATGTTTACTGTTTCCATTTAAAGTTTTTTTAATTAATATTTAAGATTTTGGGATTTTAATATATTAAGGTTTAAGCTACTGTAAGTTTTAAAGGAATTGAAATGGATTAAAGTTTTATAATTTAAGAGGTTGATAAAGTTCTTTGATTAACCAAATTAGTGTTTGAGGAGTGAAATCATGAAATTAGGGTTTGGACACTTTAAAACATTAGGTTTATGATTATTAACTACTGAATTGTTGTTTTTAGGCTTACTGTGTTTGAATTTTAATATTTAGGTTTATAAGGTTTTAAGGTTTAAAGGTTTAGGAGTTAGGGTTTAGAAAAACTAGGGTTTAAGGTTTTTAAGGGAATTAGGGTTTAAGAAAACTAGGGTTTAAGGTTAGCTAGTTTGGAGTTACTGTCTTGGTTTTGAAGTTGAATTAGGGTTTTTAGTGTTTCGGAGAAGGTATTTGATTTTAGAATTTGGAAAAATAATTTATAGTTTTATGAAGCTTTATGAAAATAAATAAAACGATTTAAGGTTTATGGAAACAGAAAAGATATTTTTTAGGGTTTTTGGGAAGAAAAGGATTCAATTTAGGGTTTTGAAAAATTGGAAAGCAGATTAGGGTTTTGGTAAATTAATGAAACGATTTAAGGTTTTGAAAAGTTAGAAAGTAGATTAGGGTTTTAAGATTTTGAAGAAATAGAAACAACAATTTTAAGATTTTTGGAAAACATAGAAACGAATTAAGGTTTTTAAAATCAAAAGAAACAATTGAATGATTGAAGCTACTGTGAAGAAAAAAAGAGATTAGATATTCATATCTTCGTTTGTTGGTTCCACCAAAAAATTACTTCTTGGATGAACAAGAACAAAGGCAAGATGGTTGCCTTTGATGGATTGAATTACTTGTTTGCTCTCTCAAAAGTCTGATCGTTAATCTCCTAATTTTCTTGATTCCTCGGTCCAAAGTTTTTCCTCTAAAATTTTCTTCCCAAAACATTCTCCCCCTTTTCTGTGTTGTTTTTGGTCTTATTTATAGAAAATTTCGATGATTAATCTTAATTGTTTACAGCAACTAACATTAATTAAGAAAAGGAAACTGAAACCAAATAGAATTTGGTTTCGAAAAAAATTGCATCGAAAAAATTTTGTTGGCGAAAAAAACTGCTGCAGAAAAATTTCACTGGAGAAAAAAACTACCGTGGGAACCTGCGAGCTGGGTGAGCGAAATTGCCTGCTAGCCATTTTGCCCGCAGGATTTTCCTGCGAGTGAGAGAGAAATGGCCAAGGCCATTTTGTCAGCAGAAAAATTCTAAGGGCGAAATGGCCTTGGCCATTTTGCCAGCAGAAAAATTCTGCGGGCAAAATGGATTTGGCATTTTGTCCCAACTTTTCGGCGATGAATTTTTTCATCGCCGATTTTCCATCGTCGATTTTTATTTTTATTTTTGTTTATTTATTTATTATTAATTAAAAAAATAAATACTAAAATAAATATTATTTAATTAAGATAACACAAAAATTATTTTGGACTAATTAAAATATATTGGACCGGACTGGGTCAAAAATTAAGGGTCTACAGTTTGCCTCATGCTTGAATGATCTGAGACTTTAGTAAAAGAGAGTGAAAAGTAATAAGACTTAATTTTTGAGATTGTTGAGATTTTGGGTTCTAGACCCTGTTCGAGTTCTAGACTCAAGGATAATTTGAGGTTATGGACCTAAGCGTAATTTTAGGTTCTGGGCGTAAGGATAATTTGGGTTTTGGACCCGAGCTAAGTTCTGGACTTATAAAAGATTCTAGGTTTTGGACCTAAGGATAATGTGGGCTTTGGACCCGAGCTAAGTTCTGGACTTAGAAGAGATTCTAGGTTCTGGACCTAAGGAAAATTTGAGTTATGGACTCGAGCTAAGTTCTAGACTTAGAAGAGATTCTAGGTTCTGGACCTAAGGGTAATTTGGGTTCTGGACCCTAAGTTCTGGACTTATAAAAGATTATAGGTTTTGGACCTAAAAAAAATTTGGGTTCTGGACCCGAGCTAAGTTTCGGACTTAGGAAATATTCTAGGTTCTGGACCTAAGGATAATTTGGGATTTGGACCCGAGCTAAGTTCTGGACTTAGAAGAGATTCTAGGTTCTGGACCTAAGAAAAATTTGGATTCTGGACCCGAGCTAAGTTCTGGACTTAGAAGAGATTCTAGGTTCTGGACCTAAGGGTAATTTAGTTTCTGGACCCGAGCTAAGTTCTAGACTTAGGAAAGATTCTAGGTTCTGGACCAAAGGATGATTTGGGTTCTGGAACCGAGCTAAGTTCTGGACTTAGAAGAGATTCTAGGTTTTGGACCTAAGGGTAATTTGGGTTCTAGACTCGAGCTAAGTTCTGGACTTAGGAAAGATTCTAGGTTCTGGACCTAAGGAAAATTTGGGTCTGGACCCGAGCTAAGTTCTGGACTTAGAAGAGATTCTAGGTTCTGGACCTAAGGGTAATTTGAGTTTTGGACCTGAGCTAAGTTCTGGACTTAGGAAAGATTCTAGGTTCTGGACCTAAGAAAAATTTGGGTTCTGGACCCAAGATAATAAAGATTTAATTATCTGCAAAAAATAATTTTTTTGTTTCAAAAAGTTTGACTAATTTTTATGCATGTCTTCTCCTTGCCCCCTGCGTGTAAAAATACTTATACACACGCAAGCATTTGAATGATTAAATAGAATAATTAAATTTACTATTTATTTACTGTATTGTCACTATTTATACACTATTTTACTATTTAAAAATAGTAACTTACTATTCGTAAATAGTATTAAATAGTATTTTACTATTTATCAATAGTATTTTACTATTCATAAATAGTAAAATTTACTATTCATTAATAGTAAAGTTTAGTATTCATAAACAGTAAACTTTTGAATTTTGTTTTTTTCCTTGTCTTTTTTCTATATAAACGAACGAATTCCTTCATTTCATTCACAGCAAAATCCTTAATTTCTATAATTCTCTCAAATTCTTTCAAATTTAGCATATAGTTTTGAAAAAAATGCATGCTTGAAGATCAGGAACTCATTCTAATACCGAGTTATTAGAGTTTATTTGGCATCATGAAGATGGAAATATAGATCTACTAGCCGGGATGACGCTTCATCGTAGTTCAAACCAAAAGAGCGCGGTAATTATTTTTTCCCTTTCTTTTTTATTTTAATTTTTTCGTCTTTCTGTTATTTGTTTTTTTTTATTTTCTTTTTTCATTTTTTTCTGTTTTTTTGTCTTTCTATTATATTTTTTTATTATTTTTGATTTTTGATTTATGTTTTTTATTATTATTTTTTAGAAAGTTTAAGAAAGATACATTAATTTAAGCAGATAGAATAATATGTACTTACCTGGTATTAACTTACCTGGCTCCGTGTTAGCGTGATCATTGCGTTGTTCGGGCCAGAGGGTGTATCTATAAAGCCTGACAATGGTATGATGTAGTGCCTTCTCGGGTAAGGCAGATTATCCGAGATTGCGGCTTTGAAAGCTTCATCTTACAATTGCCATCCAAGGAGTATCTGATAGACCGAAGCGTAGTCCAGGCGCTTGCAGAATGATGGTTGGACACAACTCATACTTTTCACTTGCCCATTGGAGAGATGACAATTGATCTGGTCGACTTTGCTACTATAACCAGCATTCGGTAAGATGGCATTCTGGTTCCTCTGACCAATGATATTTTGACATTTGAAGAAATTCAACAATTAATTGGTATGGAACCATCATATAAAGGGTCTTTTAAGATAAAGATCGAGCCAATTCATAGTTATTGGATGAACTACGAAGGACGGGTTCACAGAGACTCGGCCCAACAGTATGCTCGAGGATTTTTATTATATTTTCTTGGCTCGACCATCTTAGGCAGCACTGAATCCGCCATTCATTTGTCAGTGTTGAGGGCCCTTTCTTATTTCAGAATGGTACCATCTTATGGCTGGGGTGAAGTTGGCCTTGCCTGTCTTTACCATGGTCTTGATAAAATTTGTCGAAATAAGAAGTCTTTTGTCGGCGTGATGGCGGTTGTCGAGGTACTTTTCTTCTACCAATATCAATTCCACTCTTTTCTTACATGAATTTGATCTCTATTGTTGTTGTAGGCATGGACATACGAACACAACCTTGTGAGGGTACCTGGTATTTTCTGAGAGAGAATCGGGTATTCGAGATTAAATTTTTGGTTGTCAGATCGCGTGAAAGTTCCCGGCTCTCACCATGTGCATACCCAACGCTTCGTGTTGAGCCGCTTAACCTGGGACCAGGTAAAATAGTGTTAGTATGCTCTAAAATTTATGTGAAAGTTTACTTACCTTTTGTCATCTTGCAGGTGAATTTGGCCTGGTGGAACTCAGAAGAACGGACAAACTGGTCTTCCTTCATGAAGGCTGCGCTATCTTTCCAACATACTCGCCGAGTCATCGTTGGCCCAGTGTCTAGTGGCTGGTTTCTCGGAGAGAGAGTTTATGAGTGGTTTCTTGGTCTAGAGCAGCGGAGGGTTCTAATGCATTACCCGAAATATACTTTAAATATTATATCAATGCCGGAGGATGCATGGTTGTCGGCTCGGTATGGTTATGGTGTTGAGACATTTCTCCATCCACCGGGTGCTTTTTATGCCCATTTTATTCAAAGAAGGCTCTTGAACTTTGATGCATCTCCTGTTGGCATACGGGAAATTCCTGAAGAAAATGAGGGTAGAGATGGAGATGCGAGAGAGTTCGCACAACATCTCGGGGCTGGTACTTCTCAGGTAAGACGTTTACCATTTTTCCATTGCAATTGCTTCTTTCTTATTTTGACTTTTTGATGATTGTTGTAGGTTGTTGGCTCATTTGATCATGAGGCTGGACCTTCTTTTACTGCTCCTTCATTTGCTCATTTTGGTCCGCCCGAGATGCCATCTCATCCGCAGGGCATTGATATGAATTACCTGGTGAGTTTTCTTGTTTCATGGTAATTTATGCTACATGTATGCATGATTATGCATGCCCTTACCTTTTCCTTTTTGGCTCACAGTGGATGCTTGAAGATCAAAATAAGAAACTTCAAGAAGAGTTGGCTGCAAGTCCTCAGCAGGCTTCTCATTTTGAAAATTTGTATCATCAATCAGAACAAAATTTTCGAGACTTCCGATTTCAGGGAATGAGGGATCCTAGCGCTTCTTCATCAAGAGGCCCCCAGAATGATGACCATGAGATCCTTTCATCTACTTTCGATGAGGGCCATGACAGATCGGAACTCCAAGGTAATAGGAATTTTGGTGCTCCCGCTTCGGGCGGACTCAGGATGAGCGATTTGCCCCCTCCTTCAATAGGCAACGACTTTTTCAGGGCTTTATTTGATGACCTACCACCACCCTTTTAGTGATGTATTAATATTGTATCAATTGTATAAACATTGTACAATAAGCATAATACATAATTTCTGCCTTTACTGTAACTAACTTTTTTTTATTACTGCGCCACAATTATTATTCTTTTTTTCTTTTTTTTATTTCAATATTTACACAGCATCACTCGCAAAGCCAAATGTAACACAGTAAAGTAAATTCATCGCTAATTCTTTTCCTTATGCCATACGGTCTCGCCCTTTCTCATCACCTTTTCCTTATCAATTTTGGAAGGGCTTGTTTTCTCTATATAAATCACCTTTTACACCTAATTTCATACGAAAGCCAAAATTCTTTTAATTTCAACGTAAAAACACCTTTAACAATTTTGATTTTTCTTCATTCGTCAACCATGACCGATCTTCATTTAAAGAAGATAAAAATTCTATTTAAGAATATGGATGCCATTCACTGGAAGCAAATTTCGTGGTCAAAACTTGATGTTTTAAAGTGTTTTCAAAATGTCAAATTGGACCACTCCTTCTTACATGCCATGTCTTCCTTTTGGAATGTGGATTCTAGGGCATTTAAAATTAATGGCTTTGAAATATGTCCCTTGATTGAAGAATTTGAGACCATCCTTGGATATCCAAATAATCAACAAATGGTGTTACCCACATTGATTTCCAAGACTCAACAGAAGATGCAAATGTTATTTTAAATTCCAAAACTCGAAGTTCTTCAATTAATGAGAGGTGAAAAAATTCTACTTGCTCCCTTGATTGATTTTTGTCTTTCTCATTTGGCTCCTACTAAGGCATGGGGGCGCATGCTTTGTCTTTGTTTGGTCGGCCAATTCTTGCTTATTTCTTCCGACGGCGATATTGATCCACGAGTATTGGATATTATGGACTAAATGGAAGGAGGCTTGTCGCTGATACCTGTGATCTTAGCCGAGACTTTAGTTGGATTAGACCGACTTAAATCAGGATTGTCAAAGAGACTGACTAGGAGTCCATTGTTGCTTCAGGTAATTACCTAAACTGACCTTTCGGGTTTTTAATTTAAGTTTTCTGTTTCTTTTTTTTTATTGCTCTAATTTTTTCCTAGTCTGCCCATGCGGGTTTTCAAAACTAGCGAGTTGTCCTAATTTTTGCCTAAGCTACCCTAGCGGGTTTTCAACTTAGCGGACTCTTCTTCTTTTATATATATATATATATATATATGTATATATATATTATATTGCTCTAATTTTTGCCTAGTCTACCCATGTGGATTTTTAGAGCTAGCGAGTTGTCCTGATTTTTGCCTAAGCCGCCCTTGCGGGTTTTCAACTTAGCGGACTCTTTTTTAAAAATTTAATTCTTTCCTCACAGATTTGGCTTCAAGAGCGTCTCTATTTTCTTGATACTCCATACATGGATTTTGCTAGATATCTACCACGTCGTCATTCTGCTAGGAAGATACTCCATCCTACTTCTTCATATGCTGACTGAGTTGACTGGATTCACTCACGCACTGAAGTCAACATCCGTTGGTTGGTACCTTGGTGAAAGATTTCCCGTATCACCATGCGGACATACTTGATGTATGTTCCCCTTGCCGCTCTTCGTCAAGGTACATGCTATGATCCTTGCCGACTTGGTCATCAGTACGAAGCTGAGCCTTGCGATTCTGACTTTACTCCGGATTTAGACATGCCTTGCTTAACTGAAGCCTACTTGCTTAACATTTGTCAATTCAGAAAGTGTATTGTTAGGATGAAAAATAATTAAAGTAATAAAAGAGGCTTCTTTTCCATTTATAATTTGTCATCACCTTTTGCTATTGTGTTTATTTATTTCATCCATATCTGGTCAAATACTTATAACAATGCACATAGAACAATTTTAAAACTAATTCTGTTTTATTAAATTGGGGAACAACCAAACATAAATCCAGCATATACACAAGATCACTCCTGTTGTCAACTAGCCCTTTCAGGTTTTCTAATTGACAATTTTCTCTCTTTTGGCCCTAATTGTTGCCTAGCTCACCCTTTCGGGTTTTCGGAACTAGCGAACTGCTCTAACTTTTGCCTAGGCCGCCCTTTTTGGGTTTTCAACTTAGTGGGCTCTTTTTTTTTATACATAAAACCTCTTCAACCTGTCGATGTTCACTGGCTCACTAAACTCGTTCCATCCATGTCTGATAACTTCACCGCACCTTTATTCATGACTTGTTTCACGACATATGGCCCTTTCCAACTAGGCCTGAACTTCCCTCTCGGATCCGATACATTAGGTTTACATTGCTTCAACACCAAATCTCTGACTCTGAGTTTTCTTATCTTAACCCTTATATTGTAGGCCCGAGCTATCTTCCTTTGATACAGTTGGTCATGATACAGTGCCTTTAACCTTCTCTCTTCTAGTAAAGCTAACTGTGTATATCTGCTTGCTACCCATTCCGTTTCAAGCAGTTTGGCTTCCAAGACTACTCTCAACAACTTAATCTCTATTTCAATTAGCAACACTGCTTCCATCCTATAAACTAAAGAGAACGGTGTCATTACAGTAGGTGTTTGCACACTCGTTCTATATCCCCACAAAGCAAAAGGAAGCATCTCTGATCAATCCCTATAAGTCTTGGTCATCTTGGGCAGAATTTTCTTAATTGTCTTATTTGTTGCTTCTACCGCACCATTAGCCTTTGGTCTATAAGGAGAGGATCTATGATGATAGATTCGGTACTTCGAGAATAAATCCTTAAATGCTCCTTGAAACTGTACCCCATTGTCTGATATAACACTGTGTGGGACCCCGTACCGGCAGATGAGGTTCTTTTCAATAAATCTAGCCATTTGACTTGCACCCAGTTTGTTGAAGGATTCGGCTTCGACCCATTTTGAAAAATAATCTACTGCTACCACAATGAAGCGGTGACCGTTTGAGGCTATCGGATGTATCTCTCCTATAATGTCGATACCCAAGTGGCAAATGGCCAGGGTAAAGACATAGAATGCAATTCTTCAGGAGGCATGTCATTCAAGTTACTATACATCTGACATTGTTGGCACTTCTGTACAAACTCAATATAATCTCTCTCCATGGTCAACCAGTAGTAACCTTGTCGAATAATCTTCTTAACTAGGGCCATATCACTCATGTGTGGACCGCAACTTCCCGCATGTATCTCTGACATGATACGCTCCACTTCAGGCTTTCTTAAACATCTTAAATGCACCCCATCAAACCATCTTTGATATAACTCTCCATGGAATGTGATGTATTGCAATGACCACCGCCTTATGGCTCTTCTTTCTTTCTTTGTTACCCCCGGTGGGTTCTCTTTCTTCCAAAAATTGCTTTATAGTATCATACCACGCATCATGATCTGTATCAGTTTTCATGATTGATTCATATTCATAGCAAGGAGTTGATGAACTAGTCAAGACCAGAGGCTTAAGGAATAAACTGACAGGGTTTTCCCATACCGAAGCCAATGTGGCTAGGGCATCAGCCATCTGATTTTCTTCCCTTGATAGGTGTATAAACCTACACTCCTTAAAGTTCTTCTTCATCATGGTCAGGTAATGGTGGTATGGTTTTAATTTTTCTTCTTTCAACTCCAACTCTCCATTTACTTGGGATACTACTAGTAATGAATCGCCAAAATTTTTTACCTTATCCACCTTCATAATCATTAGGGTTTCCAAACCAAAAATACAAGCTTCGTATTCCACCATATTATTGGTTGCCCTAAATTTTAATTTTTTGGCTAAAGGGACAAGTTCCTCTTTGGGCGATTCTAATATAACTCCCAAACCTACTCCTTTCTTGTTTACTGCTCCATCAAAATACATTTTCCACCCTTGTACTTCAATTGCTTCTAAATGTTCATCCGGAAATTCCAAGATTACCTCTTCGCTTTCTTGTAATAGTTGTTGGGCCAGGAATTCTGCCACTAGCCTACCTTTGATTGTTTTCCTGGTTACATATTCAATCTCAAATTCATCTAATATTATCAACCATCGATCATACTTTCCAATTAAAGAGGGTGTCTTCCTTAAATACTTCATTGGATCCAACCTGGAAATTGCTTGCACACTATAAGATTGAAAGTAATGCCGCAACTTCTTAGAAGACCAAACCATGGCTATACAGGTCTTTTCAATGATACTATACTTAATTTCATAAGGTAGGAGCTTTCTACTCAAATAGTAAACTGCATGCTCAATCCCTAACTCGTCTGCTTGGGCTAGCATGGCTCCTATTGACTCTTCTTTTACTGGTAAGTATAGAAATAGAGGTTTGCCGAGTTTAGGTGGTTTTAAAACAGGTGGATTCAACAAATATTCTTTTATTTGCTCAAATGCCTTTTGACACTCTTCATTCCATATGACAGGCTGATTCTTTTTAAGCAATTTGAAGATAGGCTCACAAATTGTTGTGAGTTTTGCTATGAATCTTGTAATGTATTGCAATTTACTAATGAATCCCCGGACTTTTCTCTCCATCTTTGGGGCTGGCATCCCTGATCGCTTTAACTTTATCGGGATCGATCTCAATGCCATGCGGACTAATCACGTGTCCCAGTAATTTACCTGAAGTAACACCGAACACACACTTCTTCGGGTTCAATCTTAGCTTATATTTCAATGCTCTATCGAAGAATAACTCTAAGTTTTGGAACTGTAGTTCCCTTCTGTCTAATTTCACCATCATATCATCAACATATACTTCAACTTCTTTGTGCATCATGTCATGAAATAGTGTGGTGGCCATCCTTTGGTAGGTTGCTCCAGCATTCTTTAAACCGAACGGCATCACCCTATAACAAAATATACCCTATGTAGTAATGAAAGCAGTTTTGGCTTTATCCTCTTGGTCCATTAACACTTGGTTGCATCCGAAAAATCCATCTACATACGAGTGTAGCATGCTAGAGGCTGCACTATCAATGCGAACATCTATATGAGGTAAAGGAAAATCATCTTTAGGGGAAGCCTTATTCAAATCTCTATAGTCCACGCAGACCCTTATTCTTCCATCTTTCTTTGGCACGGGTACTATGTTGGCTAACCAATCTAAATATTCTATCACTTCAAGGAACTTCACTTGTATTTGCTTAGTGACCTCTTCTTTAACCAATTTAGCCCACTCAGGTCTTAATCGCCTAAGCTTTTGTTTGACAGATTTCATGTGAGTTTAAGTAGGAATATGATGCTCGGCTATGTCTCGATCTATTCCAGGCATATCCTCATAAGACCAAGCAAACACCTCTTCATATTTTTTGAATATTTTTTCAAATCTCTCTCTCTCATCAGGAGTAAGATCGGATGTTATGCTAATATTTTTAGGATTTTCGGTTGTTTCCAAATTTAATGATTGTGTGTTAACAGAATTAATATTAAAGATGCTCATGTAACTGCTATTTGAATGTATGCAACCATTAGGAGAAACATCATACAAGTAAGCAAAATCAGACTTTATTGCATTCATTTTGGAAAAGAAAACATTATCATCCTCATACAAAGTAGACAAATTAAAATCAAAATCAAGATCATTGTTTTCAAAGTCAAAAGGCAGGAAGTCTTCAAACTTTTCTTCAACCAGGGTAGCAATCTCCTTCGGAGTCTTCTTGGTTTTCAGGACAGCTTCATTCTTCTCTTTTGGATTGGATTCTTTGTTGGCTGACAAGGTGAGCTCTTCCTTCACTTGGTCCACTAGCTCAACCACATCTACAAAAATTTCAAAACCCGGGATCAACTTTCCCATGAACATGATTGGCTCGGGCTTTCCTTGGAGTGGTCCCATATCCGGAGCTTTGATAAAGATCTCTTCAAGTGATGGGAAGCTCATTTTCTCATTCTTCTTTTGCTGGGCATTGTTGGCTTCATCATATCCCAACCCCTTCTTGGTAGTTTGAGTTCTAAAATCTAGAAGCTTTGTCAAACCAGCTTTACCCTTTCCAAGACCGGCTCCGGGAAGGTAGTTCATGTTCTTCATCATATTCAAGACTTTGGAGTCCACCACTTCATCATTAGAAATTGCAGCTACTTGAAAACCATTGAGAGGCCTCTCAATCATTAGAGCGTTAATAATCTCATTATCTTTAGCTTCGATGACCACTGTCTCATCTCCGTTGGGGAACTTAATCTTTTGATGAAGGGTGGAAGGAACTCCACCAAGAGGAAGAAACCATGGTCGCCCCAAGAGTAAGGTAAAGGTAATCGGTATGTCTAAAACAACAAATTCAACAATAGATTCAATTGGACCAACCTTGACAGCAGCTTTGAAAGTTCCTTCAGCGTGTCTCTTAGTATTGTCATAAGCCCGAATTGTTACCTCGGTCGGGTTTAGATCCCTTGTTGACATGGCTAGCTTTGGCAATATCTTAAGTGGGCAAACATTTATGGCAGACCCATCATCGACCATTACGCATGGAGTCCTCTTCCCCTTGACTTCTATTTTGATAAAGAGAGGGCGGATGTGATCTCTCCCCTCCTCCGGTAAGTCCGCATCTGAAAAAGAAACTGCTCTCATATTAACTTCACTCTTTTCTTAAACATCTTCACATTTCATTACCCCCTCCAATTTTTATGAAGTTGATTAGCTCTTCCGGTGTTATGGAGGTAGAAATTGGCATGCTAGCTAAGGCTTTGGCCATAGTTTCTCGGTGCTTTTTAGAAGTAGCTAATAAGTCCCAAATGCTAACACTTGCTTGGGTTCTTTTCAATTGTTTGAGTACAGTATCATCTTCCTCTTCTTTATTTCCTACTTCAACTTCCTTCCCCTTATTAGTCTCTACTTCCTTAGGTGGTGGCCTTGCATTAGGCTTACCAGATCTAGTGTTCATTACTTCATCTTCTTCGGGCTCGGACCAAGTCCACTCCTCCTTCTTGGATACAAGATCATCATCACCATCGCTTGAATCCCAAAACCCATTGACAACACAAATTGTTACTTCTTTACCCACCATAACTTGTTTAATTTCACCAAATACCTCTTCTTCTTTGGTTGCTTCTCCATCCACATCTTGAAAAAAAAAGACATGATAAAATCTTCATGCAAACCTCCTCCAATCATGAAAGTTGCCGGCGGTGGTACCCTATTGAACTTTAGTAATGAGTTGTCTTTGGTGTTTGGCTTATTGGGCTCGGGTAGCTTCCCATTATCAATTAGATTTTGGATCTCATGTCTCAACCTTACACATCTATCCGTGTCATGCCCTTGCATTTGGTGAAATTGACAAAATGCTTTAGTGTCGAAATTAGGTGGGAGAGGGTTAGGCAAAGGACGAGGATTTAAGGGTTGTACCAATCCCTTTCTTTGAAGCTTATTGAGAACCCAAGACATCGGCTTCCCTAATTCCAAAAATTGTCTCCTTGTTCCTTGGTTAGTAGCATTAACACCAACTGCCTTTTGCATGCTTTGGCTACCAGACTGATAGTTTCCTATCTCGTTCCTTCTCGTTGAAAAATGGTTCTTCTCTCTCTCCCATTCTTCAATTTGCGAACCAGCTTGGAGAAGGTCTTTGAAATCATGGATGAGTGTATGAGACATCCTTTCACGAAGACTAGGCAACACCCCTCTCACAATCATCCTTATTTGATCGGATTCATCGGGCCTCTTCTTGAGCAAAGCGGCCTTGTTTCTCTATCTCTTCACATAATCTACAAAATTCTCATTCGACCTTTGCCTAATGGATTCCACTTCTATTAAGGTAACTTCCATTTCAACATTATTTCCATATTGCTAGATGAAGGCCTTGTATAGCAAATCCCAACTCTTTTGTGTTCCATCATCTAAGGTATTAAACCAATTTTGGACAACAGGGTCCAATGAGAGCATAAAGTACCTTAGAGTTTGAGCCTTAGTAGCTCGGGCGGACTGCATGGCAATGATATATTGCTTCACATGGAGATGAGGATTTCCGGTTCCATCAAACTTCGCAAAAGATGGCATCTTGAACTTGTACAGAACTTCTTCATCTAGCTTAAATAATTTGTCAACTTCAGACATTTCCTAGGTTTTCAGTTTCTTCTCAAATTTCTTTTCTAAATCTGCAATCATCTTTTCAACATCAGAAGTTTCAGTCTTCTCCATGGTTGTTCTTTCAATAATCTTTGGTTCTTTTTTCTTCTCTTGAGCATCTTGGTAGTATTGAGCCCAATCATCATCATCATCATCATCAATGATCACCTTTTCATCATCCAAAATCACTTCACCAACTTTGGTCTTCCCTTTGTCCTTTGGCTTCTTAGTGCTAGCAAATGCTTCGGCATGATTTTTTAAATTGCAGTCAATTGGTTCTTCATGGTCTCAGCTAGGGCCTTTTTTATTTCTTCCATCTTGGCATTAAGGGCATCATCCACCATTCTTTGAATTTGCTCGGGATCCATTGTTTTTTATGAGCAAGTGATTGAGTCATTGCTAGATACTTCGTCTCCGACGTAGGTCGGATTGTCGTAAGCTTTTAAACTGACGTAATCCAAGGCTGTGAGCCAGAGAGGACCAATGATGTGAGATGCAAATGTATGTATGTATGCTTATATGCACAAACAATTAACAAACAAGGACAAATAGGACGTTCCTTCCAACCTTATAACATCCACACATGAATGGCGAGTCCCTTTTTCTAGGTACATGGTTAACAAAATACCAACATGGGGTGCCTTGTTTTCGAATATTTCCCTCGGACGTTTCAACCAATAGTTATATTTTTAAAAATGAAAATCAATTTATGATAATTCCCATTAATTAGATTTTAATCCATTTAACCAACTAAAGTAGCTTTCATGCTATATTGGATTAAAACTAAATTAAGAGGTTTATTATAAATAGATTTCTCACTTAAAAAAAGGTAACTAATGGTTCATATTAAAGTTATTCCCCGGCAACGGTGCCAAAAACTTGTTGCGCTCGAATTAAGTACTACTACAAAGCATCACTCGCAAGTATACGAGGTAGCTGTAGCAAAGGTGATCGTCCCAAGGTCGTTTCCCCAAGAAGGTGTGGTTTGAAATAGCTTGATTGACAATTATTTAAATGCACGAGAGTTTGTTGTGTTTGAGATGGTGCGAGAATAATTTAAACCTAAGAGTTACGTGCATAGGGTTGGTGTGTGAAGGTTGTAAAAGATCAAATCGATTCTTGGGAAGGTGCCTAGGGTCATAGGTCCATTCAATCAAAGTTCAATTCTCAATTATCCATTAACATAACCTTGTAAATTAATTTGTTCCTTAAGGTTAATTAGTCAATTACCCATCCATTAGTTCTCACATTCATGAATTAGCAATAACCAATTATTTCACATTATCAAATTAATGAAACCCTAAAACTTATATTTCTAATTCATTCATAGGGTGGTCGATTTTATAGTTCCGATATCGGATTTCACCTCTCGATCCGTCATCCAATATTCAAAGATCAATAGGTAGCTAATCTATCAACCTAGCATTTAATGCAATACAATCAACCAATCAATAAGGAACATCAATGTAAATATCAAATCAAAGCATTCAACCAAATATACTACAAACCTTAGGCATGGGTATTTAGCTTAACATCATCAATTTAAAACATTCATTCAACTCAATATAAAACAAATACAAATTGTTCATTGCAATATCAATCTCTTAATACAATAACAATAATAGAAATGAATTAAAAGAGAGAATAGAAAAACCCCTTGTGAAGATGCCAAGAGTAGGATTGCTAGTCTTCCTCCTAGCTCCACTTGATGTATGATGAAGAACTCAAGCCCTCTTCAATGGTTGATTCCCCTTGCAATGCGGAATGGAGCTTTCTCAAGTCACCAACTCTTCAATTGATTTTGCCTTTGGAAGATGGAATGGAGCTTTCTCAAGTCACCAAACCTTTCAATGAAGCTTCTTCAACCTGCAAGAGCTTGTTAACCCAATTTATCCCAAAGAACCTCAAAGATCTTATCAATGCCAGTGGCTTGGCCGTGTCACTGAGTGTGTCTTCTTCTGTGTGCTTCTTTTCCTTCTCTTCTTTGGCTCAAGATGGGACACGGACAAGCTTGCTCTTGGCACATGACACGGCCACAAGCTTGGTCATGTCACTGAGTGTGTCCACTTCTGTTTCTTCATTTTTGCTCTTTCTTTGCTTTGTTCTTTGTTTTGCTCTTTGAATGAGACACGGCCAGAGACTTGGCCGTGTCTCTTGGCCGTGTAAAGCTCTGCCAACTTCATTCTTTGAGGGACACGGCCAAGCTAGTTTTGGCTTGGCCATGTCTTGCTTGGTTCATGCTTTTCTTGCACTATTTTGATCTTCCAAGGGTGTTTTTGCACCTAAACCTAAAAACAACACTTTAAACACACTTAAAACAAAAATTAATCAAAACATTAACTAAAACACATATAATAAAATCATACTAAAAACTAGTACAAAAATGATCTAAACATAACACGGGCATCCTAACTCACACACACGATGCAATCTAATATGATGCAATGGATAATATCATTATAAGAAAGAATAGGATAATATAAAGACCAACGGAATCAACTTCTCTTATCCCCAGTGGAGTCGCCACTGTGAGCGGGGATTTTCGCCCCCACTCCCGGTGGAATGGTTCTTGCGACTTCGGCACTGTTTAGGCTCGGGGCCTTAGAGAACATGGACCTAGATCCGGAGAAAATGGATTCACCACCCGGATGGGCCGAGAAAAAGAAAGGGGTGGATGACTCGATTCCTAAGAAATCCCAAACACTCTAATGGGTTTGAAAAGTTGGGTACGTGTGGGGAAGGTGAGAAATGGCCCAGCACCCCCACAACGCCCGGTTCATTAGAATCGGCCTCCTTTATAGGTCTTAATATTATAAAATTCTTAAGTATAACAATATCATCCATATTACACGCAACAATTGAAAGAAAGCATCATTATATTAAAATCAAAACAATGTCCAAGCAAGGTAAATAAATAGACACCCATCCGAAGATGAAAACATGCCCTTACATAATCCATGCCTAAATAGGACACCCACCGAAAGGTAGAAATATATCCTTTACATTGATCTAAAATATAAAAGCAATTTAAATTACATGATAGTTAACTAATGAGGTACCCACAAACTAGAAACATTCTTCTTATAACATTTGGAAATCAAAAATAAATCGATAAAGGTAAATAACCATTCATCATAAATAAATCATTCACCAAAGATATTAAACATCAATCAAAATATAAACATTCATCCATGATAATTTAAATAAACCAAGAATTGAACTTAAATAAATCAAAGCATATAAAATAAATCAAAGTATATAATGAACTACACAATCAAATTAAGTAAGTAAAGATACAAATTGGCGTTTACTGTTTCTATTTAAAGTTTTTTTAATTAATATTTAAGATTTTGGGATTTTAATATATTAAGGTTTATGCTACTGTAAGTTTTAAAGGAATTGAAATGGATTAAAGTTTTATAATTTAAGAGGTTGATAAAGTTCTTTGATTAACCAAATTATTGTTTGAGGAGTGAAATCATGAAATTAGGGTTTGGACACTTTAAAACATTAGATTTATGATTATTAGCTACTGAATTATTGCTTTTACGCTTACTGTGTTTGAATTTTAATATTTAGGTTTATAAGGTTTTAAGGTTTAAGGTTTAAGGTTTAGGAGTTAGGGTTTAGAAAAACTAGGGTTTAAGGTTTTTAAGGGAATTAGGGTTTAAGAAAACTAGGGTTTAAGGTTAGCTAGTTTGGGGTTACTGTCTTGGTTTTGAAGTTGAATTAGGTTTTTTAGTGTTTCGGAGAAGGTATTTGATTTTAGAATTTGGAAAAACAATTTATAGTTTTATGAAGCTTTATGAAAATAAACAAAACGATTTAAGGTTTATAGAAACAGAAAAGATATTTTTTAGGGTTTTTGGAAAGAAAAGGATTCAATTTAGGGTTTTGGAAAATTGGAAAGCAGATTAGGGTTTTGGTAAATTAATGAAACAATTTAAGGTTTTGAAAAGTTAGAAAGTAGATTAGGGTTTTAAGATTTTGAAGAAACAGAAACAACAATTTTAAGATTTTTGGAAAACATAGACACGAATTAAGGTTTTTTAAATCAAAAGAAACAATTGAATGATTGAAGCTACTGTGAAGAAAAAAAGAGATTAGATATTCATACCTTCATTTGTTGGTTCCACCAAAAATTACTTCTTGGATGAACAAGAACAAAGGCAAGATGGTTGGCTTTGATGGATTGAATTGCTTGTTTGCTCTCTAAAAATTCCGATCGTTAATCTCCTAATTTTCTTGATTCCTCGGTCTAAAGTTTTTCCTCTAAAATTTTCCTCCCAAAACTTTCTCCCCCTTTTCTGTGTTGTTTTTTGTCTTATTTATAGAAAATTTCAATGATTAATCTTAATTGTTTACGGAAACTAACATTAATTAAGAAAAGGAAACCAAAACCAAATAGAATTTGGTTTCGGAGAAAATTGCGTCGAAAATATTTTGCTAGCGAAAAAAATTGTTGCTGAAAAATTTTGCTGACAAAAAAACTGTCGTGGGAACCTACGAGCTGGGCGAGCGAAATTGCCTGCGGGCCATTTCACCCGCAGGACTTTCCTGCAAGCAAATTTTCCATTTCGCCCGCAGAAAAATTCTGCGGGCAAAATTGCTTTGGCCATTTCGTCCTAACTTTTCGTCAACGAATTTTTTTCGTCGCCAATTTTTCCGTCACTGATTTTTATTTTTATTTTATTTATTTATTTATTATTATTATTATTTATTAATTAAAAAAACTAAATACTAAAACAAATATTGTTTAATTAAGATAACACAAAAATTATTTTGGACTAATTAAAATATATTGGACCAGACTGGGTCAAAAATTAAGGGTCTACAGTTGCCTTACTATTGCTTATGCCACTTGTATCCCAATATAATGATGACTAATCACTTCATTTGTTTCTTTATCTTCCAACTTACACGTTACAAGAGGTGACATAAACATATTGTTGGACAATTAAACTCTATTTTTTTTCAATGGCAATCAAATTGATATGTACTAATGATTTCAAACAAGTTTGTTGTTGTAGGCACAATCCCTAATTCTTATGCGATCGCCTGAGCTCACCGAGTAACCGCACAAGCATCTAAGGAAAATATACTAATATACAGAAAGAATAACGGGCTTGCCAAGCGGTGAAGTTGTAACATGAGCTGGTTATACGATAGCCCAAGCTACCGAGTGATTGCACAACATACCGAGCCAAATCCATAAATTTACAGACGCAGTCATGGTCTTAGCATGTGGTGAAGTCAGGACATTGGCAGGTGTGTGACTAGACTAGAACCCTGAACTACTACACAACCTAATGATCTAAAAACCTAAAAATGGCAGAAGTGATAGCGGCCATCCCATGCAGTGCTTCCTCAATGTTTAACCATTTATGCGACCATCTGATCCAACCAACTGACCATACGAGTCCAATACATTTGAATTCTAGTGGCAAATACTTTGGATTAATGGAAATTGGACACATTGATGGAGAAATTCAAATCAAACAGTAGCATTGTGTTGTGCAACCACATGACATGTGATGATGGGCAATCAAGATCCTATCAGTCAACCAAATCTTATTGTTGGAGTTATCCATTAGAGAAATATTTGAATTGTGAGACCTCACAAGGTTTAGTATGATCACACAAGATGTCTCTGCCACCAAATTAGTGGAAGACAATATCTAAATATAAGGGAACCACTTCAAATGGCTAGTTTAAGTCCAAATGGCTATAAATACCTCAAAAAACCACTTGCTTGAGGGTGATTGTAATTCTAATAGCCAAAGCAACATACTTTCAATTCATATACTATAATTAATATTTGTATTGTTTGAATGTTAGGTGTGAGCATCAAAAACACCATTGTAAGTTGAGTGTTAGCTTTGAAACACTTAGGTTTTAGAGTAAGCCTTGAAAAAATCTTATAAGGGTTGTGAGGATTGATCTCAAACCTTGTTAAAGTTTGGTGTGAGCTTATAAAAATATCAAGTTAGAGTTAAGCTTGTAAAAACTCTAGATTAGTGAAACCTTAACAAGTTGTTAAGGAAGTGGATGTAGGATTGAGGTAATCTCAACCACTATAAACTCGTTGTGTTAATTCTTTACTACTCCATCTCCATCTTGATTCTCTTCATCTCCTGTTTATAGTTTTAATTTATCACTACTCAAATCAACCAATTCACCCCCCTCCTCTTGGTTACTAGTTTGGGACAACAATTAGTATCAGAGCCTTTAAATTTCAAGAAGCTTAACTGTGAAATTTGATCTAAAATGGCAGCCATTCCACCAACAAACACCTTTACATCAACTTCTACTTCCAACTCCACGACTTCTACATATAGAAACCTAAATTCCATCATTAGACCTTATTTCGATGGAGCCAATTTCTCTTATTGGAAACATAACATGTATTTGTTCCTTGTTATTGATGGAATTGAGCTTTGCGAATATGTTGAAAATGAGTGAAAACATCCCACTAATGACATTGATGGTGTTCAGGTTCCTCTTCCTAGAGCACAATAGACAAGTGATAAGGTAAGAGCTCATTTCAAGAATAATAGGGCAGCCTCTATCTTGATTAATTCAATATCAAGAGAAGAAGCTGAAAGAGTCCAATATCTTACTTGCCCACATAGTATTTGGAAAACTCTTGAGAACTATCATGAGAGTACTACCCAAGTGAGGTTCACCAAGAAGCAAATGCTTATGCATGAGTATGAGTATGAGCTTTTCAAGTTGAAGTCCAACGAGAATGTCACCAGCATGACAAACCATTTACTTGACATTGTCAACAAACTAAAGAAATATGGCAAGGTCTATGATCAAGGTGATATTAATAGTAGAATTTTGAGAGCACTTAGAGAAAAAGAGGAGTTTTGAGTCTAAAGTCTCTTCAATTGAAGATGCTCATGACCTTAGCTCCTTGAGAACCGATGAGCTCATAGGAAAATTACTCACCTTTGAATTGCACACCAAAAAGGAAGATGAACAAGGTGAAAAGGATAAAAGAAAAGCAATAGCTCTTAAAGCCATCAAGGAAGTTGAGAGCCTAACTGATGAAGATAGTGATGATGAAGAAGAAATAGCTACACTATCCAAAAGGATAAGTGATTGGAAGAGAAAGAGAAGACTACAAGATAACAAAGGTATATTTCCTAAATCTTCCTTCAAAGATAAAGAGAAAAGAATGAAGTAAAATGTTATAAATGTGGCAAAATGGATCACATCAAATCGGATTACTTCAAATTAAAGAACAAAAAAAAGTGGGATAAGAAAAAGAAGAAATCACTTAAAGCAACATGGGATGATGATTCCTCAAGGGAAGAAGAAGAGGAAGAAGAGAAAGGAATTGCTAATCTATGTCTCATGGTTATTGGGGATGATGATCACACTAATGAGGTAGGTACTTAACCCTTGAACTTGATTGCATGTGATGGTAATGTTGATGATGCCTTAAATGATAGTGATTTAATTGAGCACATGAATCTCAGAGTAGAAAAATATTTCTCCAAAATGAAATTCTATAAAGACAAATGCTCCAAGCTAGAAAAGGACTTTGTATCTCTAAAGAATTCTACTTTAGAATTAAATAATTCAAATGAACAATTATTGAAATCCATGGATGAGATGTCAAAGAATTCACTTAGCCTAGAGAAAATTTGCAAAGAAAATGAAATTTTCAAAGGAGAGATAAGTGAACTTAAAACTCTATATCTAAATTTCATAAAAAAAAAAAAAGAAGCCTTAGATACTATGATTAATAATCAAAGGTCACCCTCTTTGAAACATGATTTACGGTTCAATGGCTCATGTATCACTACATCTAATGCATCAACATTTGTAAAAGCATCTACAACTCAAACCTCTAGTGTTGAAGTTATAAAGAACACTAATACACTCAACAAACCTAAAAATCCTAAAAGGATTATATTGGGTTCACAAGGCTCTAGAACTAAAGTTTCAAGAGCAAACCATGCATATATGTATACAAGGTATGCACATAAACACAAAAATGCACAAAAACAATTTCACTCAACTTACACTTGCAATTGTGTACATAGTTTGTCAAATTTCAATAAGAGAGTGCATAAATATAAAAACTTGTATCAATGCAATTATTGTATAAAATTTGGGCATAAGATCACCTTTTGTTATATTAGGAAGGATCATCTAAAATTAGAGGATCCTTCTACTATCAACCCCCAAGGACCCATGTTTGTTTGGGTACCTAAAAGAAGATAAACTTTATTGTCTTATAGGTATGCCTAAAGTCTAGTATCAATGAAAGTGTTTGGCTTATGGATAGTGGATGTTCAAGGCACATGATGGGAAATACAAAACTTTGTACAACTCTCACCTACAAGCAAGGAGGTAATGTGACTTTTGGGAATAATGCTAAAGGTAAAATCATAGGGATTGGATCCATTGGCATGCTTGGAAAAAGTATGATTGATAATGTCTAGCTTGTTGATGGTTTGAAACATAATTTGCTTAAGTGTGAGTCAATTATGTGATAAATGATATAGTGTAAATTTTGACTCTAAAGGATGCAAAGTTACTTCTTCCAATGGTGAACTTGCATTCAAGGGAGTTAGAATTGGCAATACTTATATAATTGACTTACATTCTAATAATGTATTTGAATGCTTGATTACCATCAGTAATGATGCATGAATTTTGCATAGGAGACTAGGAAATGCTAGCATGGATCATTTATAATGAATTGCAAAGAAGAGCTTATTGTTGGACTCCCTAAGATAAAATTTAATAAAGACAAAATATGTGAACCATGTCAATTCAAAAAAAACATAAAAGTTCATTTAGAACAAAAAATGATATAAGCACTTCAAACCACTAGAAATAATTCATTTAGATTTGTTTGGTCCAAATAGAGTTGCTAGCTTAAGTGGCAAGTTGTATGCATTTGTGCTTGTTAATGATTACTCAATGTTTACATGGGTTAATTTCTTAGCTCTAAAGAATGAAGCTTTCAATCATTTTAAAACTTTTGCAAAAAGAGTTCAAAATGAAAAAGGCTATGTAATCACATCCATTAGACATGATTATGGTAAAGAATTTGAAAATGAAAACTTTTGCAATGAGTTTGGTATTTCACATACCCTTTTGGCTCATAGAACACCACAAAAAATGGTGTAGTTGAAAGGAAAAAATAGAACATTGGTAGAAATCACTAGGACAATGCTCAATGAGTATGATTTACCATCTTACTTTTAGACAGAGGTCGTTAATGCAAGCATGTTATGTTTCAAATCATGTTTACAAAAGACCTTTGTTAAAAAAAACCTCTTATGAGCTTTGGAATGGTAGAAAACCCAAAATTTCATACCTTAGAGTGTTTGGATACAAATTCTTCATATTGAATGCCAAGGATAATCTTGGAAAATTTTCATCCAAATCAGATAAAGGCATATTTTTAGGATATTTATCTTCTAGCAAGGCATATAGAGTATTTAATAAGAGAACACAAGTAGTTAAAGAATCAATACATGTTATTTTTTATGAATCCTCAAAATTTGATGAAAGGGAAGGTAGTGCTCTTGACGATTTTATAGGTATATTTGAAGAACAAGAAATAAATAATGTTCCAAAGGACAATCACAATGAAATTGAGACAAGAATGGAATAAGAAGAAGAGTCTCAAGAACTACCCAAAGATTGACAATACAAGAAGGACCATCCAAAAGAACTTGTCATCAGTGACACATCAAAGAGAGTAACTTCTAGATCAAAACTTAAACACACAAATGTTAATGTTGCCTTTGTTTCTCAAAATGAGCCAAGAACCATTGAGGAGGCTCTTAGTGATGAATGTTGGGTGATTGCTATACAAGATGAAATCAACCAATTTAAGAGAAATAAAGTATGGGAACTTGTTCTTAAACCTAAAGATAATCAAATTATAGGATGTAAATAGGTATATAGATAAACTTGATGAAAATGGTCTCATTACTAGAAGAAAAAAAAAAGCTACATTGTAGCCAAAGGCTATAACCAAGAGGAAGGCATTGACTATGATGAGACATTTGCTCCCGTTGCTAGTTTAAAAGCTATTAGAATATTGCTTTCATTTGCTTGTCACATGAATTTTAAACTTTTTCAAATGGCTGACAAAAGTCCATTTCTAAACAGGTTTATAAATGAGGAAGTTTATGTTGAACAACCCTCAGGTTTTAAAGACTATGAATTTTTGAATCATGTTTTCAAACTTACCAAAGTACTATATGGATTGAAACATGCTCCAAGAGCTTGGTATGATAGACTTAGTGCTTGCTTGCTAGAAATGGTTTTTCAAAAGGCAAGGTTGACATAACTCTTTTTGTTAAAAAGAAAATGCATAACATCTTGATTGTGCAAATTTAAGTTGATGACATTATATTTGGTGCTACTAATGAATCTTTCTGCAAGGAATTTACTTCTTATATGACTAGAGAATTTGAAATGAGCATGATGGGTGAACTCAAATTCTTCCTTGGACTACAAATCAAGCAATGCAAGGATGGGATCTTCATCAACCGATCCAAGTACACAAAGAAACTTCTTCAGATGTTTGGAATGAATGGTTGCAAAGCAAGTAAAACTCCAATGAGCACATCCTTGAAACTTAACAAAGATGAAAGTGGTAAAGTAGTAGATGAGAAGAAATATCGAGGTATTATTGGATCACTACTTTACTTAACTGCTTCTAGACCCGATATAATATATAGTGTTTATTTATGTACTCGATTTCAATCTTGCCCTAAGGAATCACAATTGAATGCCACTAAGAGAATTTTAAAATACTTGAATGGTACATTGCATTTAGGTCTATGGTATCCTAGAAACACATCTTTTGACATATAAAGTTTTTCGGATGCGGATTTTGCCAATAGCCTACTAAATAGGAAAAGCGCTACCGAAGCATGTCATTTTCTTAGTAAATGCCTAATTTCTTGGTTTAGTAAGAAACAAGTGCTGGGTGCTTTATCTACCATAGAAGCCGAATATGTTGTTATATGTTTTTGTTGTGCACAAGTTCTTTGGATGAAACAATAATTGCTTGATTATGGAAAAATATTTTATCACATTCTTATTAAGTGTGATAACACAAGTGCAATTAACTTATCCAAGAACCCCATTCAATATTATAGGTCAAAGCATATAGAAATTAAGCATTATTTTTAAGAGATAATGTTTAAAATCATAATGTAGTCTTAGAATTTATTGACACTCAAAACTAACTTGTCGATATCTTTACAAAACCTTTAAATGAAGAAAGATTAAACTTCATTAAACAACATATTAGTGTGATTGATGGAAAATCCCTTGTATGATCACTCTCTAATACTTCCACATCTATTTTGATCATTTGCATTTGAAAAATAATTAAAATCTTTATGTTTTTTGTTCTTGCGATTGCCTAAAAATTCTGAGCGGTTGCACCATTAGTTGTGTATATTGAGCCTCAAAACCATAAATACTATGTAAAGAGGATTTCTAGTGCTTTCTTCTTCCTTCTTCCAAGCCTTGGTTGAATTTTTCATGTCTCCACCATTATCTTCTCTTTTCTTCTTCTTCTTGCATTCTTTAACTTAGAAATCATGGGAATTTCAGAGAAAAATTAAGTTTTTTGTGAAAGTTAGCTACTTTAAGCATGAATTTTCAAGAAAAGCATCATCAAATCCAAGGATTGAAGGGACGAATTATGAAAGTTCTACTTTAATGAGGTTAGTGCTTATATATCATATACTTTGTTATTATTTGAGTTTTATTTGAATTTTAATTACTTAAGTAAACATTTGATTGGATTAAATGAAATTATTATGAAAGAAATTATATATTGAATGATTTTTGAAGAATACGAATATGGAACTTTACTTCTTAGATAATAAAGTTATTTTTGTAGTGTTTAATGTAGTGTTTAAAGTATGTATTTTTTGTTATTAAATTGAAATAATGTTGCAAACCACCAATTGAATTATTTATGTGTTAATTTAGGGTTATGGAACAAATTAGGATTTTAGTAAGCTTAGGGTTTTGAAGAATTTTAAGGTTATGGAATTTACTATCTTTGAATTATGATTATGTTTGTGGTACTTGGAAGTGCATTTGTTAAGTATTTGGTTTAAAATAATGTTTAAATGAATCTTTGAATAGAAGATATGTTGAATTGTTAGATTATGAAATACTTGATAAATAAGAAAGAAAACTTTATTCTTGATAAATATGATTTAAATGATACTTGGAGTTGTTGGAATATTAAATTAATTGATTTTGAAGTGGATTGTATTTATGGAACTGATGGCTATTTGAAGTATATTAGTTGAAGTATTGAAATGTTGAATTACTTGTTTATAGAATTGAAAAATGTATGTGGAGCTAAATGGCTATTTATATAAACTATACAACATTGGTTTAAATTTGTTATGTCCAAAATTAAATGTAATTCCTATTATGGAAATCATATGGTTTGGTTATGCATAGGTAAGAGGATGTGAGGAAAGGAAAGGAAAGTGCTAGTGAATGAGAATTGGAATGGACAAATTAATTAAAGTACGAAAGAGTAGTATTTAACTTAACAAAATTTAATGTAAGTGTATTGTATTGTACTTGATTAATTTGTTTGTGGAAGTATAGAATTGAATTTAATTATGTTTTTGGAGAACTAGAAATTATTTATTTGGTTTAAGTGAGTTTATTAGTGAATTACATATTCAATTTTGAAAGTATATATGATTAATGGTAGATTGTTTATAAGATTGAAGTGAAATTAATCCATTAAAGAGTGAAGCTTAGAAAGTGAGAAAAATATGATGAAAGAATTGATATATATTTTTGGATATTCAAAGTGGATGTAAATATTAAAGAATGGATAAATAGTGATTACATGTGATAAGTGGATTTTTGGATTATTTTTAGAGACAAAGGATAATTTGAGAATAAAGTAAGAAGGTTGGTAGAAAGAAAAATTATTAGTGACTCAATATAATTTGAAAAAGAAGATAACGAATCAAAAAGGAGATATGAAGGACTAATTAAGTGATGATTTCTAAATTTTGGAAACAGTGTGAAGATATATATGAAGATATATACATATTGTGTAATTAATGTATATTTGACAGCAACACTATTGGATGATTAAATATAATTATTAAATTGTACATAGAAGTATTCGGTGAGTTAAATTTTATTGATTGATAATAGTTACAATGAAAGGAATGATTGCATGAAGGGAGAATTCTAATGAGGACCAAAATTTCTATGTTGCATTACTGTTCGAGTTGAGTGAAGTAATAAATTAAGAATTGAGAAACTTATATATATGCAGATAATATGTTAGAGAAAAATGATAAAAGTTTAAAATGGGAAAAATGTATCAATCACAAAATATAGTTTATAAATATAAATATATATGATATACAAAATATATATATATATATAATATATATACTTTTGAAGTAGGAATGATAACTTTTCAAACTTGTATAATTTAAAAAGATTAAATTTAAGTGAAAGTGAAAGATCTACTCAGAATTTATTGTTACAATAAGAATGTGAGATGAGAATTGAAAATATAAAAATTAATATGTAAATAAAGTTAGTCAAATTAATTTCTTGCAAATATGTCATATATATATATATGATAATTGTAATTGAAGTAATTGTCTAAAGTTTATAAAATTTATAAAAATATGTAAACTTATGAAATGCCTAAAGGCAACTTTGGTGGAATTTTAAAAATAATTTATTTTATAAAATTAAGTTAATTAAAATGAAAATTATTTTATTATTTTGTTAAAGTGAAAAGACTAAAAAAAGGAGGAAATGAATATTTTTTAAAAATTAATATGATCATTATTAAATTGATGGGAAAAGTAAAATAAGAGAATTGCCCAATTGTGCTGATAATAAACCTAGTCTTCAGATTGAATGGCTAGCCAGAGGGTGGACTTCTTTACTGTTGCTAGACACATTGTGTCACTATTACTACTAGACACTTTGTCACTACTGTTACTAGACATTTTACTATTACTAGGCTATTGATCATACTAACTAATATTACTAGGCATTTACTTTCCACTGTTGACCCGTTATCCAATCTTATGATTTTAAATTCAGTATATGATGGCAAATGTATAAAGATAAGAAAATTTTATTGGAACATATATATGTAAATTATTGATTGTCGATATTAAATTGTTGGGTTATAAGAAAAATATATTTTATATGTACTAATATATATATATATATAACAATTATAGTGAAAAGTGAGATTTAATAAGGCTTTATTGAATTGAATATTATTGAATCAAATACAATGAAAGTGTTCAAAGTGTTAAATTATATATTGATTGAGAATGCCCCAAATATTACTTTAAATCATAATATTTAAAGTGTTAAATAGAAAAAACGGTATTTATAATATTAGCTGAATGGAAATGTTCATTTGATAAAATGATAAGCAAAAATTTACTGATAATGCAACATATAAATTTTATAAGAGAAATATTGACAATTATATTGAGTTTATGTTTTATTTAATTTAATTGAATCTGAAACTTGTTAGAGTAAGTTACAAATGAAAAATATATATTGTAACTTAAAAAATATTAACATTACAAATGTCATGTTTAAAAGTACAATGAATGATAGACAAATGCTTTATGGTTATATGTTATTACTTATCTATTTTGTTGAATTTAAAATGCAAGCATACAGAACTTATTATAAACAATATTAATTTGAAAAGTAACTGCAATAAGGTTTTATTGTTATTGTTGAATTCGTATTTATTTTAGAATAAAATAAGTTTTACCAAAAATGTTCATTTTCTTAATTTATTTTCAAGAATCGAGATTTAATATTTTCTTGTTATAATTATTTAATTTAAAATTAAGTAACAAAGTATATGTATACAAGCATCAAGAAGCTATAAGCTTAGCCTGTTAGAATTTTTCTAACATGCAAGTATGATGCATTAGAGTAAAGTTAAGAACTAGTGAGTAAAGGTTTCAGAGATTAGCTATAGAATAAATAAAGTTCTTTATGAATATTATAAATGTGGGTTATATTTATATTGTATAATTTATTTTGGTATATTTGAAGAGTGCACAAATTTATAAGAGAGGATGGAATATCTGTATATATAGAGAGAGAGTTTTAAGTTTTACTGATTGATTATTAATTCTAGTATTGTATTTTAAATTTATGGATTGACAAGTTTATTATGTTCAATTTGATTTATGGTTGGCGATTAATCTATTTGATCTATTGGAGTTTTGTTGATTGTTGGAAATTAGAATTACTTTGCTGCAGGTTGAAAATTTTTTAAGTAGTAATTATTGCAAAAGAAACTCTATCAAAAAATTTAGTCGGATTATTATTTAATTTATATGAAATAGTATATTGTATTATTATTAATTATTTGGTAAATTGAGTAGCATCTTCTGACATTTCTCTAAGTAGATAATTAGGAGGTGTTACACATAAGATTAAAGCAAAACATAGAAAAATGGTGATTTAACATATACTTGAATGGAAATACTAAGACTTACATACTTTTGGAGTTCAAAAATTTAAAAAAAAAATGGAATCCTCTGAATTACAAATTGGAAAAGAACCTTATATGCATGTAAATGAATTTGTTTAAGTTGTGATTTGAGATGTATATGTTATGTTAAGTGTAACACCCTTATACACTATATACGTATAATACATGTACCTAATATATATAAAATATGCATATAAGTATAAAAATGTCACAACCTGGTTTAATAAAAATTTTAATATCCCCAATTTAAATCCCAAATACTTAAAAATATATATTTAAATAGTAAAAAAATATTCTTTATTAATTATAGGAAAAAATCTCTGAAAAAAATTCGCCAGATTTTTATTTGTAAATTGGACATTCCAAAAATTTCAACGTTTCTCAACCTACATAAAAATGCACTTCCAATAAAAACAAATCAACACTTTACCCCAACATCTCAATTTCTCCATATTTTTTCTCAAAACAATTATATATATACATACATACATACATACATACATATATATTTATATCAAAACACTTATAGACATTCCCATATTATACAATTTATCCAAAATATTCTTTATAATTTACAATACATTAAAAAATATAAACATAATATACATAATAAAAAAAATGTACTATAGAATAGAATATATACATCGTTGCAACCGGCTTTGTCCCTGTGGTAGCAAAAATAACCCAAATCAACCTCAAATCTAGACCCGATCAGGTATGTAAGAACTCTTCAGATCTACTGGATTAACCCTATCACTTGTGCAATGAATTATAATCGTGTTAAGCTAAAAGTCTAGCAGTACAAACTTGATAATAATAAAACTTTATAATAATGACCATGCATAATGTTGTTGCATGGTATTTCACAACGTGACGCACAAATCCACTTAAAATATAATATTTAATCTTTTTATACTTCACATCAACATATACACAAGCATGGGCCCAAATAATCTAATATATTTTTCAAATCCCAGAGTTACTGTTTTAGTCCAATAAGATACCTAGTTTCTAACCCAAAGGCAAGTGACACCCAACATTTAGCCCGAAGGCAAATCATAGCGACGTCTAACGTCTAGTCCGAAGGCAAATCATATATCAGTGATGCCCAGTGTCTAGCCCCGAAGGAAAATAATGAGAATAATCTCATAGGCATAACGTCAAACATAGAACCCTGGAAATTAAATAATATACTAGGTACACACAAATAGCTCATATTTTCATAATCAGTGTTTCTCATCACATTGCATCAAGTTCTCATCTTTCTCATTCATAGAAATAGCAAATCACTTTAATTTATCATATCTTATCACTTTATCATAATGTATGTTAGTTAACATTACAAACATATTACCCAAATATTTTTGGATCATTCTCACATAATTCATATAAACCACATTTCATTCATTTTAGCCATTAATAATGGCTTTTCATAATACGCATAATGCATACTCATCAATTCACATGTTATAACCTAATGTACATGAATATTCAAGTTGCCAAGTAGCTTAACACATTTTCTATCCAAAATGTGTTAGGCCAAATTTAATGCAAATATATCTAAATTATCAAAAGTTTGTACATGCCTTAATTATCACCCAAATCCAAGCTAAAAACCACTCCCTAATCTTCACTTCCAAATTGCCCCTCAACACTAAGGTTGGGCAAATCACTTCCTCCTAATGCCTATTCAAAATGTGAGCAAATACAATCATTTAGAATCATATTTCAAGGCAAATAAAATATAAAACCCTAATTAAACATCACTCCAACCAATATTCCAAAATTTTATCTTTCCTTACTTTAACATTGAAATTCCATTTTAATCCATTTTAATTGGTGCTTTAAGTTTATTTTTATTATTGGAAACATATTATAACATGTTTTAACCAATCAAATTCAATAAAAACACATTCTTTATTAAAATCCTAAAATGTGCCATAACCTCTTCATTTCCAATTCTTCATTCCATCCCATTCACAATGTTAATCCAAGCTTATTTTCATCATTTATATCATTACATAATATATTTTATACATTAAAATCAAATAAAAGTCAATACTTTTAAAAACTCTCTTCCATAACCCTAAATTTAATACTACCTTCCCCAATCTTTAGCCAAACTTGTTTAAATCCATCATTTGACTTTAAAGAACATTTTGGATAAATTGCATTATATATTTTTTAGTGTATTATAAATTATAAAGAACATTTTGGATAAATTGTATAATGTGGAAATGTGTATATGTGTTTTGATGTATATAAATAAATGTTTGAGGAAATGAGAGGAGTTTGAGAAGTTGGGGTGATTTGTTTGATTTATATTTATTGGGAGTGTATTTTCTGCAGGTTGAGTGTTGTTGAAATTTTTAGGATGTCCAAATTACAGATAAAACTCTGGCAAATTTTTTACAAAGAATTTTATATAAAATACTTATTTTGGATACTTAAAACTAATAAAAAATATTTTATTTACTTCTTAAAATAAACATTTTATATGTTTGAAATTTTAAGTTGGAAATATGAGGATTTTCTTATCAAACTGAATTGTGACATTCTTATACTATATATGTATATTTTACATATGTTGGGTGTATATACTATATGTATATAGGGTATAATGGTGTTATATTCATAATGACTTTGAGTCTAAATAATTATAAAAGAATCAATTTAATTTGATTAAATTGAAACAATGTGAATTTTGTTATATTTTAGCGTCAGAAAATAATTTCGGCAGAGTTTCAGTATACCAAAAATCCTCCCCTAAATTGAAAAATGGACCACTATTCATAGTGGAAAAGGCTAAAAAAATAAAAAAAAAGAAACACCCTTGGGCCGCATGCTGGTTAGATGGGCCACCCATGTTATGGCTAGTCTGCGAACCACGTGGACTGTCTACGAGGGCCACAGATTGCGGACATCTACTAAGACCATTGTCCATTTTTACCGTGTCGGGCCCTTTTGAACTTCAATTCGCAAGACTCAAGTTACATTGGATTTGTCATCATATGGGCTTTTATTAATGAATAAAATTATAAATTTTTCCTCAAGTCCAAATTCAAGGGTTCTTGGGGCTTGTCCGACCTACTAGGGCCCGTCTGAATTGTGATTTATGAGATTCCAATTTTGATGGAACCGTAATCACATGAACTTTAATGTAGGTGCAAAATTAGAGGGCTCATAAATTATATATTATATTATATTATATTATATATTTTATTTTACATATATTATATTATATATGTTGTATTTTAATTATTTGCACATGTAAAATAAATTTAATTTGATGTATTTTATCTTGTAGTATTTTTCAAATTTTATTGTATATAATTATTAAATTATTATCTTATTAAATGTATAATTATAATAAATTATTATTTTTATATTATTAAATTTTAATTTTAAAAATAATAATAATAAGTAAATTCCTTGCTAGGATCCCTGCCAAGGAGGCAAATTTGCCGTTGTTTATGATATGGGGATGAAGATTGTGTAATATCCTCTTAAATAAATAAATAATATAGGATAAATTAATAATTCGGGCTACGAAATTTAGTATACTATAAGTTAAATTTTAATTTTAAATACCAATTTATTAATAATTAATAATTAGGCCGAAAGTAAATTCTTATAATTAAAAAAAATGCATATGCATGACTTATGAAAAATCAATAAGTAACCATAGTAATTATTAAATGAATATCAATATTCATGTAAAGTTCACGATGAGATATGTTAATATAAATGTATCCGTATAATGCGACCACATGTTCGTAAGTTAGAAATAGATATATCTTGACCCATTTGTCAAGTATAGAGTTAACAAAATGTAAATGATAAAGCTAACTGACTCTTAAATTTTAGCAAGAATGCAATTCGATAGGTTTAAGTCAACATTTGTCATACATAAAGAGACATCTCATGCAAGGTGTAAAAGAACTATAGTAGCAAAAAACACTTGTTAACTTCAAAAACAACTATGGCCATGTGTAAAGAAAAGGAGAATTGAGGGAACATAATTATTACATTAGTGATAGGTAGCCGTGATGGGAATCTTGGAAATGATAAGAAAGGAATATAAAATTAATAAAAATATGTTATTTATCTCCAACATGTGAAAGGAAGGGAGTAGATGTTGATAGTTTGCAATTTGTAAGATTGTTAGGTGACAAATGTTAAATGCATAAGCTCAATAATTGATAAGTGTGTGCTTGATTTCCTTCATTTTTCACTGAAGCTAGCTTCAACTATAAAAGCAAATGGTTAAGTGAATTGTTTCCTTAAAAATTGACACATACATTAGAGAGCTTTAAGCATAAAATTTCTAGGAATTTCTATTAGCCAAAAAGGAAGTTCTAAATTGATTTTTAAAGAAGCAAGAAAGTAAAGGTATGCACTATTAGTTTAATATCGGGTTTTTACTAGAATATATTATGGTATATATATATCTAATTGATTAAGATTGTTACTTTAAATTAGCAAATTAAAACATATTTTGAATTAAGAAATAAATTGAAATTCAATCTGGAACTTATTTTGAATTTGGAATTTAAGTGAAATTTGCTTTTGAAGAGAAAACATTAATAGATTAGCAAAGTAATAAAAATTTATCATTGTGCATGGTACCTTGATGCAAACACGAGAAGAAAGAAAAATGGTAAGCAACACCTTGATATGTATATATGTATATATGTATATATATAAGATTAGTTTTAGATATATGTTATATTTTAAGTACATGTGCATATATGTATATATATGTAGTATCAATAAATTAAATAAAAATGATTCTTAAGACAATGTAATATCCATGATTTTGGAGAAATTAAATAAATATTTGAAGGTATGAGAGTTATATAGATTTAATGTATACCTAATATATATATAGTGTATTCATATTATATATATAATATATGTTGGTTATATGTATATATATTATATACTTGATATATATAATACAAATATATAGTATACTTGGCGTGCTCATATGGTACACATAATATATATATATATATATATACACATAAGGGTATATATATTAAATATATATTATATATACATAATATACACATTATATATATGTGTGTAAATAAAAAATATATAATATAAGTAAAATATATATGATATATATATACATGAGATATAATCAATATATATATATGAGATATAAAGTGGTGTTAGAAAAGTTGATAATAATAATAATAATAATAATAATAATAATAAGAGAAGAAGAGAAGTCAAACAAGGTAATGAGCTAATTGGTGGAAGATTAAAGTTAAGAGATATTTGGTTAATTAAATATAAAAAAGGGTAAGAATGGAAAATTGAAGAAAAGACTTCATATTTTCGTTGTTTCCATTCCATGGCCAAACCAAAGAAAGAGAAAAGAGAAAAGAATGATCTCGCCAAAGACATGAAAATCCATCAAAAATCCTAAGGAATCAAATGAATTTTTTTTAAAGGTAATCAAGAATACAAGAAAACCTTTTCTAAGCTTTATTTTTCTCTATTTTAAGATTATGTTTTGAATATCTAGAGATTTAAAGTTGATTAAAAATTGTTAATTGATAGAATTATAGCTGGTAAGGTAAGTATGTGATGAATTGGTGGTTGATTGTTTGAAAATAATAAAGAATGATGGAATTGTAGTTTTGGAATGATTATGTTTGAAAATATTATTATTATGTATAATAATAAAGAATGATTATTGTAGTTTATGGAATTGTTTTAATATGTATGTAATGATTCTATGATTGGAAATTGATTATGAGAGAGTTTGGTTAAGTTTAGGGTTATGGGAAATGTTATGTTCAATTTAGAATTTTTGTATGGATAGTTATAATTATTGAAATTGATGAATTTAATGTTATTTAAACATATAGATAATGATTTTATGGTTAAATGTTAGAAATGAGTGGGTTTGGTTGAAGTTTAAATAAGGTAGTACGGGTGAAAATAAGGTTTTGGTGAAATTTTATGTAGAAATGATATAATTGATGTTTGAATGACTGAAGTGTGTTAAAATAAGTTGCTAATACTATATTGGAACTTATAATGTGGTTTAGGATTGATTAAGGTGAAATTATAAAATCAAAGTGAAGAAGGGCATTGGTGAAGTATGAGTTGGAAGATGGAATTGGCTCAAAAATTGACAAATTGAGATTAGTACATTCCTTGATAACTCTTAAATTAAATTTATATGAATGACATTACTTATTTTGGTGTACTTTAAAGGATATTCTTATTTCTTTAAAATAGTAGTATTGTACATTGATAATATTAAGGCTAAATGTTGAAACAATATGTAAGATGAAATATAATTAAAAAGAAGGTTAAACACGTAATCTATGCATTGTCGCATAGTTATATAATATATATTTTATTAAGAAATTGATCAATGAAAATAAATAAAAAATGTGAGGAATTTGAAATTTTAATAAAATATAATAATAAGATGAAAAATATGAAATGTGATTGAAAATATAAGAAATGGTCAACAATAATCGAAAATGATTTGAAAAGATGAGAATGAAATATAAAATGTATTGTGATTGAAAAATATTAAAAATATGAAATAAGCAAAAATATGAAAATTGATAAAATGAGACTATGGGTGCATTAATGTTCATGATATGTGTAATATTTTATGAATTTGATGATAAGCCATGGAATTATAGCTATGTAACACCCCCCACATTCGATACATGCACACTACAAACACCACAATGTAGTATACATGCACTGAACATAGGGATGCTACGGATTTTTCTTAACATTCAAAAACATTTTATATAATACTATCATCTTTCTCAATATACATTATAGATAATAAGTAATCAACTTGTAATATAAAACAAATTAGATATACAAATACATTTAGTTAATACGCAGCGGAATTTATAAAATAGATTTACATATATGAAAACATTTAAATTCATGTTTACAAATATACATATATTTACATTATAAACAATACTTTACAAAATATAAAGAAGAATACATGATTGGCAGTTCTGCTCTGATCTTTAAGTCCCAAAATCAACTCTTCAATGTCTACTCTCACTCGGTCTCGAAGAGCTCTCGGGTTCAACTTTGTTACCTGCGCGATTAACACTATCGTGCTAAGCCAACGGCTTAGTAAGACAAATCATGCTAATGTTATGCATTAGTGCAATGCAATGCCACACAATTTATTAATAAGAACAACATCATAGATGTAAAGCTAGCAACATACTTTTACATTCCATAAACCACAATATATGCACATATCACATGTCAACATCCTTTTATATATCTCATTAGTTAATCATTTTACCATTCATGAATCATATTAAACAAAGACAAGCATGGGCCCAAAACACACTAATATGCCATTCAATTTTCAGAGTTAATGCTTTGGTTTTGTTATCACATTTATCAATATCATATACCCAACTAGGCTTCAAGGATTAGGTTCAACCAAGCTTCAAGGGGAGCAAAGCATGCTAAGCATCAACCCAACTTGGCTTCAAGAACCAATCCAACCTAGCTTCAAGGGTGGTAACATCTCAATTAGGCTTCAAGGATTCAATCCAACCTAACTTCAAGAGATTGTTACACTTATTAGGCATGCCACCAACAACAAACTCTGAAAATGGAATAACACATTAGCCACACAATTCATTTATTATTCAATTATCATTTCCATTCTCAATTCTCATCATCATTTAGGCAAACATGCCTTATTTCTTTCAATTGCATCATCATAGCCAATCACAATGGCTTTATATCATTTCATATCTCAATTCATATTGTGCATATAGCATTATTGGTATAACATATCAAAGTACATTATCCATACAACACATCATCATTCACAAGACTTACAATGCACAATACATAACCTTGTTCATATAGTTCATATGCATTATCAAATGTAAGTTCAATGTCAATTATATAAGAAGAATAAAAACCAAACACAGTAGCCAACACACTCAAGGGACACGGCCAAGCTTGTGGCCGTGTCTCTTGACACCAAAACTTCCCGAGGCAGACACGGGCAGATGACACGGCCGTGTCTCTTAACCCAACTCAGGCAGTAGCAAACACATTCAAAGGACACGGCCAAGCCAGTGGCCGTGTCACCCCAAAGTTGATCCAACATGGCCAAACTCCCTTCCACTTGGCCGTGTCACCCAAAAATCTCAAGTCTCGGCCGTGTCTCATCTTGATTTTGGCCGTGTCACTCATGAACAAAACCCTAACCAAAGCCAACACTCTTCCAATTGCAT
This sequence comes from Garcia nutans, assembly GCA_947685225.1. Taxonomy (NCBI): domain Eukaryota; kingdom Viridiplantae; phylum Streptophyta; class Magnoliopsida; order Malpighiales; family Euphorbiaceae; genus Garcia; species Garcia nutans. Next base: position 2,165,935 of record CANTUV010000003.1, on the reverse strand, counting down.
TTACACACTCTTTTGCACAACAATAACCTCATTCAAATGGATACAATCAATGGCATAAACACATATCTTACATAATCATCACAATAATCACTTAAACAACACATTAACATCACATTTAAACACAAGCCATCTCAAAACCCTAATTCCAACATCCTTCATAATCTTTCACTATCAACCTCTACATAACTTACCATATTCAAAACCAAACCAACACCAATTCAATCTTTTAACTTGCAATCAATTTAAACACTTGTAAACACATCTCAAACACACCAAATCAAGATTCCAACCAATCAAACCTCACATCAAACATAACTTCAAAAATAACCAAAGCAAACAAGAGAGTACTTACCTTAAATGAAGAAATTCCACAAATCTCTAGCCAAATCATTTGATTCCTTCTTCAATTTGGTTCTAGCATCAAGCACACCTCTCTTGCTCTCTCTTTTCTTCAATGGCTGGCACACACATGAGAAGAGAAGAAGAATGAATACAAATCAACCATTTCTTCTTCTTTAAATCTCCACCACACAATTTAACAAAACAATTACTTAAATGCCCTTCATCCATTTAATTAACCTTTTGTCTCATATGTGCCCATTTAAGTAATTTCACAAATCTCAAATAAATATCCTCTTGCATTGACTCTCTATTTGACTTATGTATATGTTAGTTATATCATCATATAAACAACATATAAACTTGTCTCTAAACCCTCTTTCTTTCCCAAAACACATATACATATACATTCTCTTCTCAATTTCTTTTCTTAACACATAACATATACATTCAATCCAATTATAATAACAACATAACCAATACTTCTAGGGCATACATAGGGACATTACAATTCTCCCCCTCTAAAAAGAAATTTCGTCCTCGAAATTACCTGATATCAAGGCTGAAACAACTGAGGATATTGCTCTCGCATAGATTGTTCACTTTCCCAAGTTGCTTCTTCCTTTGCATGATTCTTCCACAAAATCTTCACAAGTGGCACTCTCTTATTTCTCAATTCTTTCACTTCACGTGCCAAGATAGCAACTGGTTCCTCTTCAAATGTCAAATTTGGGCTCACTTCGATAGATTCAATCGGCAACACATGAGATGGATCCGATCTGTACCTCCTCAACATAGAAACATGGAATACATTATGAATCCGATCCAACTCAGGTAGCAAAGCAAGCCGATAAGCAACTGGCCTAACTCTTTCCAAAACTTCATACGGTCCAATGAAATGAGGACTCAATTTCCCTTTCCGACCAAACCTCAAGATCTTCTTCCAAGGAGACACTTTCAAAAATACTTTATCTCCAACATCAAATTCTATGTCTCTCCTTTTCAGATCTGCATAAGACTTCTGTCGGTCTGAAGCTGCTTTCAACTTGCCTCGAATCAACTTCACTTTCTCTTCAGTTTCTTTAATCAAATCAGGCCCAATCAACTTACCATCTCCAAGCTCATTCCAACAAAGAGGTGTCCTACATCGTCTGCCATACAATGCTTCAAACGGTGCCATACCAATGCTGGATTGGTGACTGTTGTTGTAAGCAAACTCCACAAGAGGTAGAAATCTGTCCCAACTTCCAGAGAAATCAATGACACAGCTTCTCAACATGTCCTCAATAATCTGTATCACCCTTTCTGACTGTCCATCCGTCTGTGGATGAAAAGCAGTACTGAAGTGCAGTCGAGAACCCAAAGCACCATGCAAACTCTTCCAAAATCTTGAAGTAAACCGGGGATCTCGATCAGACACTAAAAAAATTGGGACACCATGCAACTTCACAATCTCATGGATATACAGCTCAGCTAACCTTTCCAAAGAGTAATCCATCCGAACCGGAAGGAAATGAGCTGTCTTAGTCAATCTATCCACAATCACCCAAATAGCATCATGTTTCCTTTGTGTCATTGGCAATCCGGACACAAAATCCATTGTAACTCTATCCCATTTCCATTCAGGCACTGACAATGGTTGAAGTAACCCAGTTGGAACTTGATGCTCTGCTTTTACCTTCTGACATGTGAGACATTTAGATACAAATTCAGCAATGTCTCTCTTCAAACCAAACCACCAGTAATGCTGTCTCAAATCATGATACATCTTGGTATTGCCCGGATGCATAGCAAATACTGACTGATGTGCTTCTTCTAAAATGATCCTCTTCAAATTAGCATCATTGGGTACACACAATCTGTTCTTAAACCAGAGACTCCCATCACTTCTCACACTAAAATCTCCACTCTTTCCATTCTTGCAATCTAAAACAATCTTTTGCATCTTCTCATCAGTCAATTGAGCCTCTTTAATCTGATTCAGCAATACGGGCTTCAATTGCAACTGTGCCAACAATGCACCATCATCACAAGATACAAAACTGGCATGCAAAGCTCTCAACTCAACAAGCAACGAGAGCGAATAAACAGTCAAACCTGCTAAAGACTTCCGACTCAAGGCATCAGCAACCACATTTGCTTTACTTGGATGATAATCAATCAAGCAGTCGTAGTCTTTAATCAATTCCAACCATCTCCTCTACCGAAGATTGAGCTCTTTCTGGACACCCAAATATTTTAAACTCTTGTGATCAGTGTAGATGAAACATTTTTCCCCAAACAGATAGTGGCGCCAAATCTTCAATGCAAACACAATGGCTGCCAATTCCAAATCATGGGTCGGATAATTAAGCTCATGCGGTTTCAACTGTCGAGATGCATAAGCTATAACTTTATCTTCTTGCATCAGCACACACCCCAAACCACTATGTGAAGCATCACTAAAAATCACATATGGTTTGCCTTCTATAGGTAAAGTAAGAACAGGCGCTTGAGTCAACATTTCTCTCAACTGCTCAAAGCTAGCCTGACACTGATCCGTCCACACAAATCTCACTCCTTTTTGAAGCAATCTGGTGAGTGGAGTAGCTATCAAAGAAAATCCTTTCACAAACCGTCAGTAATAGCCTGCCAAACCCAGAAAACTTCTAACTTCTGTCACAGACTTTGGTGGACTCCAATTCAGAATAGCTTCAACTTTACTCGGATCAACTCTAATACCTTCTGCTGAAACTATATGACCGAGAAAAGTTACTTGATCCAACCAAAACTCACACTTTGACAATTTAGCAAATAATTGCTTCTCTCTCAAAATCTGCAACACAATCCGCAGATGCTGGTCATGCTCCTCCTCATTACGCGAATACACCAGAATATCATCAATGAAAACAATTACAAACTAATCCAAATAGGGTCTAAACACCCTATTCATCAAATCCATAAAAGCTGCAGGTGCATTCGTCAGACCAAAAGGCATAACTAGAAACTCATAATGCCCATACCTGGTCCGAAAAGCTGTCTTAGGAACATCTTCAGCTCTGACTCTCAACTGATGGTACCCTGATCTCAAATCAATTTTAGAAAACACAGCTGCACCTTTCAACTGATCAAAGAGATCATCGATTCTAGGCAAAGGATATTTATTTTTGATGGTCACCTTATTCAATTGCCTATAATCGATACACAATCTCATAGTACCATCTTTCTTCTTCACAAATAACACAGGAGCTCCCCAAGGAGAAACACTAGGACGAATAAACCCTTTGTCCAACAACTTCTGTAATTGCACTTTCAACTCCCTCAATTCTGCTGGTGCCATTCTATAAGGAGTAATAGAGATAGGAGTGGTACCAGGCAACAATTCAATACCAAACTCCACCTCTCTCTCAGGAGGCAACCCTGGCAACTCCTCTGGAAATACATCTGGAAACTCTGCAACTGTGGGTATATCATCAATTTGAGAACCTCTTACTCTAGTATCTACCACATGAGCAAGATAAGCATCACACCCCTTTCTAATCAACCTCCTGGCTGCAACAGCTGAAACAAACAAAGATGCTAGCTGTCCTTGCTCATTAGATACTATCACCTCTCTACCATCACCAGTTCTCAAAGAAACAATTTTCTTTTTACAGTCTACCACAGCTCCATGTCTAGCTAGCCAGTCCATGCCTAGGATCACATCATATTCCTTAAAAGGCATCTCAATCAAATCTCCCAGAAACTCCTCACCTTGCACCATTACTGCACTATCTCGGTGCACTTTACTAACAATCACACTATGCCCTAACGGATTTGTCACCAACACATCAAATCCTAGGGACTCAGCATGCATATCAGACACAGGCAAAACAGATGCACTAATATATGAATGTGTGGATCCGGGATCAATCAAAGCAAGTACTGAAGTATCAAATAAAGAAAAAGTACCAGCTATGACTGCCGAAGCATCTGGCTGCCTCTGCATAACATATATTCTCTGGGAAGACCCAACCTCCTCTGGTCTACTCTCCCTGGATGTAGCACCTCCCCTAGAACTGAACCCAGACCTGCCTCTTCTGCTAACACCTCTGCCTCCTCGACCTCCCCTCACACTAGGTCGAGAAGCTGCAGTATCAACTGACATCTGCAGTATCAACTGACATCTGCTCTTGTCTCTCAGGACAATCTCTCACAAAGTGATCAAGTGACCCACATCTGAAACAAACCCCTGCCACACCAGTCTTCCAACAAGGACCACCATGTGGCCTACCACAATGAATGCAGATGGGAAGAGTGGATCTCTGAATCATTGGGGTTGGAGCACTCGCCACTGAAGCTGTAGGTCTAAATCTCTGTCTCTGAAACTGCACTGACCTACCCACTGGCCTCTGACTCCTACTAACCCGAGGAACAAAGCTACCCTTACCTCTCTTCGCAGAAGAAGACCCTGCCTCGAACTGGGGCCTTCTAACCCTAACCTCTTCCTCTGAAGCAGCTGCAATAACTTGAGCTCGTTCTACACTTCGAGCTGCTGCCACAAGCTGGGAGAAATCATGATATCTAGATCCAGCCACCAGACACATGATAGAGGGCCTCAATCCCTCCTCAAGTCTCCTGCATCTATCTATCTCATCAGATATAATGCCCCCAGCATACTGGCTCAACCGGATAAACTCAACTTCATATTCTGTAACAGTCAAGCTGTCTTGCTTCAAGCTCAAGAACTCCATCTTCTTCATGTCCTTATACTCCCTCGGAGTATACTTCAATTCAAATTCTCTCAGAAAGTCAGCATAGGACAAGGTTGGTGGATCATCCATAGAATGGGGCACTGTCTTCCACCAGTCATATGCGTCCTTTTGTAGCAATGATCTGGCATAATCAAACTTTTCCTCTGGGGTGGCTTGCAACTGAATGAAGATTCTCTGTACTTTATCAAGCCACTGCTCCGCTACAGCTGGATCAACAGTGCCTAAGAAATCTTCCGCTCCATACTTCCTCAGTTTGTCGTAATGCCTCACTGATACTAAAGGCTGAGGGGGTGGTGGCTGTGGTTGCACTGGTGCTTGTCTCAAAGCCTCTACCACATGCCTAACCCAAGCTGGCGGAACCTCCTCACCAACTGGTCTCCCTGACACCGAAGCAGGTGCCTCCCCAGCACTATCAACTCTAGCTCCATCATCAGGAGCAACGCTCTCCGCACTTCCCTCAACTGACTGATGCAAATGAGGATCCATCACAACCTAACACTGCAAACACATCAGAATACCTCTAATTAAAGATCAGAGACTGTCAATCCTAAACATTTATGTTATTCAAAAACCACTTTTAAAGTCAAAATAGTCTTTTTCTTACATTTTACCTAGGTTGAGAATCTCAAACCTGGCTCTGATACCAAAACAATTGTAACACCCCCACATTCGATACATGCACACTACAAACACCACAATGTAGTATACATGCACTGAACATAGGGATGCTACGGATTTTTCTTAACATTCAAAAACATTTTATATAATACTATCATCTTTCTCAATATACATTATAGATAATAAGTAATCAACTTGTAATATAAAACAAATTAGATATACAAATACATTTAGTTAATACGCAGCGGAATTTATAAAATAGATTTACATATATGAAAACATTTAAATTCATGTTTACAAATATACATATATTTACATTATAAACAATACTTTACAAAATATAAAGAAGAATACATGATTGGCAGTTCTGCTCTGATCTTTAAGTCCCAAAATCAACTCTTCAATGTCTACTCTCACTCGGTCTCGAAGAGCTCTCGGGTTCAACTCTGTTACCTGCGCGATTAACACTATCGTGCTAAGCCAACGGCTTAGTAAGACAAATCATGCTAATGTTATGCATTAGTGCAATGCAATGCCACACAATTTATTAATAAGAACAACATCATAGATGTAAAGCTAGCAACATACTTTTACATTCCATAAACCACAATATATGCACATATCACATGTCAACATCCTTTTATATATCTCATTAGTTAATCATTTTACCATTCATGAATCATATTAAACAAAGACAAGCATGGGCCCAAAACACACTAATATGCCATTCAATTTTCAGAGTTAATGCTTTGGTTTTGTTATCACATTTATCAATATCATATACCCAACTAGGCTTCAAGGATTAGGTTCAACCAAGCTTCAAGGGGAGCAAAGCATGCTAAGCATCAACCCAACTTGGCTTCAAGAACCAATCCAACCTAGCTTCAAGGGTGGTAACATCTCAATTAGGCTTCAAGGATTCAATCCAACCTAACTTCAAGAGATTGTTACACTTATTAGGCATGCCACCAACAACAAACTCTGAAAATGGAATAACACATTAGCCACACAATTCATTTATTATTCAATTATCATTTCCATTCTCAATTCTCATCATCATTTAGGCAAACATGCCTTATTTCTTTCAATTGCATCATCATAGCCAATCACAATGGCTTTATATCATTTCATATCTCAATTCATATTGTGCATATAGCATTATTGGTATAACATATCAAAGTACATTATCCATACAACACATCATCATTCACAAGACTTACAATGCACAATACATAACCTTGTTCATATAGTTCATATGCATTATCAAATGTAAGTTCAATGTCAATTATATAAGAAGAATAAAAACCAAACACAGTAGCCAACACACTCAAGGGACACGGCCAAGCTTGTGGCCGTGTCTCTTGACACCAAAACTTCCCGAGGCAGACACGGGCAGATGACACGGCCGTGTCTCTTAACCCAACTCAGGCAGTAGCAAACACATTCAAAGGACACGGCCAAGCCAGTGGCCGTGTCACCCCAAAGTTGATCCAACACGGCCAAACTCCCTTCCACTTGGCCGTGTCACCCAAAAATCTCAAGTCTCGGCCGTGTCTCATCTTGATTTTGGCCGTGTCACTCATGAACAAAACCCTAACCAAAGCCAACACTCTTCCAATTGCATTTACACACTCTTTTGCACAACAATAACCTCATTCAAATGGATACAATCAATGGCATAAACACATATCTTACATAATCATCACAATAATCACTTAAACAACACATTAACATCACATTTAAACACAAGCCATCTCAAAACCCTAATTCCAACATCCTTCATAATCTTTCACTATCAACCTCTACATAACTTACCATATTCAAAACCAAACCAACACCAATTCAATCTTTTAACTTGTAATCAATTTAAACACTTGTAAACACATCTCAAACACACCAAATCAAGATTCCAACCAATCAAACCTCACATCAAACATAACTTCAAAAATAACCAAAGCAAACAAGAGAGTACTTACCTTAAATGAAGAAATTCCACAAATCTCTAGCCAAATCCTTTGATTCCTTCTTCAATTTGGTTCTAGCATCAAGCACACCTCTCTTGCTCTCTCTTTTCTTCAATGGCCGGCACACACATGAGAAGAGAAGAAGAATGAATACAAATCAACCATTTCTTCTTCTTTAAATCTCCACCACACAATTTAACAAAACAATTACTTAAATGCCCTTCATCCATTTAATTAACCTTTTGTCTCATATGTGCCCATTGAAGTATTTTCACAAATCTCAAATAAATATCCTCTTGCATTGACTCTCTATTTGACTTATGTATATGTTAGTTATATCATCATATAAACAACATATAAACTTGTCTCTAAACCCTCTTTCTTTCCCAAAACACATATACATATACATTCTCTTCTCAATTTCTTTTCTTAACATATAACATATACATTCAATCCAATTATAATAACAACATAACCAATACTTCTAGGGCATACATAGGGATATTACAAGCTAGTATTAAATGTTGTGCATAAATTGTGGGAATATAAGATAAATATTGCTAATGTGATAAATATTCACACTGCAATGGTTTTTAAGTAATATATAATGTGATATAAATTATGTATACAAAAGTGAATTGGGATAAGAATGTAAACATGCTGATAAGTAATGCGATGATATGTACAAGTTAGGAAAAGTGCTAATTATGCACTAAAATATGAAAGTGAGCCACATTTATAATGTATGTGATAAAGATGTTGATTATGAGTGGTAAATTGGAAAAAGAGTATAAAATGTGTGTTTGCCCTGTATAGTATCTTGTTACAGAGAATTATTTTTGGTGTTATATTATTTGCCTTCGGGCCAAACGCTGGGCGTCGCTATTATTTACCTTCAGGCCATATGTTGGGCATCACTATTATTTACCTTTGGGCCAAACGTTGGGCATCACTATTATTTTCCTTCAGGGCTAGACACAGAGGTGTCATTAGGGGGAAGGATGCAAAACTTAGATCCCTAGTATCACAATAGACCATAATAATATCTCTGGAACTGGAATACTGTAGAAGGTTGTTTGGGCCCAATATGTGTGTTTGTGATGTGTTTATGCATATATATATATATGTGTGTGTGTGTGTGTGTGTTTGTGTGTGTGTGTGTGTTGTGCTGTGAATAATAGTATATGATGATTTGATTATGATAAGATAAAGTATATGAGATAAATTGATGAATAATATATGGTAATGGGTTGTAACTAAATTATGAGAATAATAATGTACATGCTGATAGATCTTAGCAGAGTTGGATCTAAAAACTGAGATAACCCGAGCAGAGTTGGGTCATAAAATTGATATTGTGTGCACTGAACTTGGTAATTAAATAAGGGAATTAAGCTAATGAGTTTGTGAATGTGTGTATTTGAGAAACTGATAATATAATTTATATATGAAGTATGGAATAAAAGTTAAGGTTTTATAAAAATATTGAAAAGCTATAATTTGAGAAAAAGAATAATAAATATGTGTGTAATTTGTATAGTTATTATATAAAATAAATATAAATGTACCACTAAGCTCTTGGGCTTAGTACGGTAGTGTGTATCGCACAGGTGATTGAAAATGTAGACCGGTATGATCAGAACTAAAGTTGGAGTTTAGAGATTAAGCGTGCCACAAGACCAACTTGGAGAGTGATGCATACTTATATAATGACATTATGAATATTGATTTTATATATTAAATAAGTTTTGGGAAAGATTTTGTATAATGTACACATGTATACGTAATTATATTAGTTATTTTTTATGTTGTAAATTATGAAGTTTTGGCCTCAATGTTACAAATTTGGATTACTTTTGTATGTATATATACATATATATAAATATGAATATATTTTGGAAGAATGTTGGAGAAATGAATATTTACATGTTTATCGGGAGTGTAAAATCTTTTGCAGGTTGAGTTGTATTTTTTTAGAAAATGTCCAAAATATAGACAAAGCTCTAGCGAACTTTTTTCTAGGGATCTTATAAAAATGCTACTTTAATATTTAATTATATATAAATACATATGTATATCTAATAAAATTATGTTTCAAGAAATAAATTATTTCATTGGAATTTTCTTGAAATTTTCTAAAGGCTGAAACAGTGATATTCTTATATTCTATGTATATATTTTACATATATTAGATATATATATTATACGTATATGGGGTATAAGGGTGTTACATATAATTATAAATTAAATAGAACTAAGTAATAAATGCAACTAAATAAATAAAATCTGTAAACGTATATAAACTTTCTGCATGGGAATATACATTACATGTAATATAAAGCTTAAAATACAATAAGCTATTAAAAAGAACTTCAAGGAAAAGAAATTAACAAACATGCATGATAAATAAAGTGATAAAATAATAACAAATATATTAATATTGACATAGGACAAAGAATAATAGGTGAATCATCTAGCATTAAAGGGAAGGCACCGCAAGAGGCTATAGGTGAGTGATATTCTAATGAGATATCTAACATGTTCTGTTGAACGATACTATTTAACTCTTATTAAACAGTATCAATATCTTCATTGATACATTAATTATTGTTACCCTAATTTGCAATTCTATTTATTGAAAAATTGTTGCTTCTAATTTATTATTATTGATATTACTACTGATATTGTATTTTGATAAACATAAAATTGTTGATTGCCTATATTGTTCAGTGTTGGACTATCTTATTAGCCTCTGATATTGCTTCTAATTATTTATTATTATTGAGCCATTATTTTGTTATCTGCACTCTTATTGAGAAAATATTATTCTAAGTCATTGATTCTCTGATTATTGTTGAACTTGTTAATAAGCTTTTATTTTGATTTGATTTATTTTCCATTGAATTTATCTATTTTTCAGTGATGAGATTATTGATAACTATTTATTAGCCTCTACAGTTGTGACATGGTCCAACTCTAGTGGGGTTAAATTACTGGATAGTGCACACTAGTGTTTCTGTATACTCAAAAGGAGGATGTTACCTTTGATCCTATTTAAATTGGAACTAAGTGCTACATGATAGGAGGTAATTCTGAAACCATGAGAGCCACCTTTAGAACCCGTATATATGTTTTGAATGTCACAATATGTATTTATTGTATATAACTGTAGTTATATTTATTTTCTATTATTGATATTATCTCTTGTATTAGTTGATATTTATTTATTCCAATCTGTTGATCACTCTTTACCTCACTCACTTTGCCTGTACCTTTGCCTAAGTTATTTTATTGATTATCCCACCTAGCCGCATATTAGGCTATGATTTACTGAGTTGACAGCTCACCCATCGTCACCATTTTTTTCCAATTTAATGCTTTGTAGGTTAAAGCTTCTGGATTTCTACCTCTTAGCTGCTCACTTTATTGGTTAGTTTTAGAAGCATATTATATGATGATAAGTGAAGTCTATAAAACATATCTATAGTGCTCCATTCTGTACAAAATAATATGTAATAAAAAATTAAAGGTTGTAAAATGTGTCTTAAAAGTAAATTTGTAATTATAAATATAAATATTTTTTTAGATAATGCTTAATGATCTAAAACTATTATGAATAAGGTTCTTCATGGTATCTAGTACCTTTAAGCTAACTCGAACCCTAGCACCATCGCACCTCACCTCCCCCAACCCAAATCAGGAGTGGGGTGTGATAGATTGTTCCCTTACTGTCACCCTACCCCATTGCCATCCTTAGTTTCTCTATATATGCATTTATATTTTTAAATAAGGAAATTCCAAACCAAGGGTTTCCTCTTAGAGTTTGAGGTTTTAGTTTTCTTTGTTATCAATTGACTTCATTTGAGTTGGATATGGTCCAGAATAGGGTATTACATATTACTTGATAATTTTCTCCCACAAAGCCTCCAAATGCAATTAATTCCTCATTTAGCTTCAGCTTTCCTTTGAGAACTCTTAATCCATCTATATTGCATACTATTTCATAACTTTTTGGAATTGTAGATGATTGTCAAATCTTGTTCTTACTTGAAACTTTACACCTTTGTGATCACATAGTGGATCATACCTAATAATCTTCTTTTTCTTTGTCTGCCTAATTGAAAAACCCTCATCATTAGAAGTTGTTGCAGCTGAAAATCTCAGCATCATTATTGGTATAAATACTCTCTTGTCCATTGCCATATGAATCATTAGCATCTACACCATGCCCTCCAGCACCCATATTTTGAGAAGGTGGCACATCTGAGAATACATTGTCTTCCATACTAAGGCCAAAGTAAGGTCCATGGTTATCTTCTTAAAATCTTTATAATTTATTTTGGCCTCTATATATTCATTATCAGAGTTCTCATGTTAGTGTCCAAATTATCTTTTGAATTTGAACAACTAGGAGGAATATAGTCTTCATCATCTAAATTTGAGTGCACCTCATTTACTATATCAATATCATGGACCTTGCTACTAAACACAACATTGTTAGTTGCATTCTCATACTCATCAATGACTGGGTTGTATGGGATGTTCAAGTCATTTACCTTATTGTTATATTGCACATCAAATGCTGACCAATTGAAAATGCAAACAACTTCTTGAATGTAACTTGTAATGTTCGGAAATTTTAAGTATTGGTTTTCTGGACCATGTATTAAGTGTATAAATATAGGTACATGTATCAAATTGATTATGATATCATATGTAGTTTGAGTATTTAGAATTGGTATAAATAAAATTGGTTGAGTCCCAATAAGTGAAAAATTAAATCAAGGTATGGATTTAATCAGTATTTTTGAAAAAGAATTTTAAAGAGGTATGAAATTACAGAAATGCTCTTATGATCCTAAAATGAAATTGTACCATAATTAAAATGTGAAATATGGATAATGGGAAATAGTTAAAGTAATTATTTTTATAATTTTATGGAGTTAAAAATTGGATTAAGAGTTACTTAAAAAAGTAGGTATACCTAAATAAAATTATGAGTAAGTGCATAGTATTAAAACCCTAAACACTATGAAAGAATCTTCTAGTGTCTTTCCATAACCTCCTATGGCCAAAATTTCCCGTCCCCCACCTTCATCTTCTTCTTTCTTCATCTTCTTCCTTTTTTTTTACTTGAAGACCATGGATACTTGAATCAAAACATGATTTTGGAGGAAATTAGCTACTTTAAGCTTGATTTATCAAGGATATCAACATTGAACTAAATGATTGAATGGAAAAGTGATGGAAGTGCTACTTTAGTTAGGTTAGTGCTTATATACACATATTTTGCCACTTAATAATAAAGAAAATAGTTACAATAATATAGTAATAAATCTCAATTAAACAAAAGTATTTCAATAAATAAAACACTTTCAATAAAAATTTAACACAATACTTTAAAGGTTCAAAATTCAATTTAATTTAACAAGTCATAATTATATGGTATTGTATTTCCAATATTGCAATTCTTCACCTTATGGTTTTTTTATTTAAATCTTATTTAAAAAATTTATATTTCTCACTTACAAATTATATTGCCACTTATAATCTATTACACAACTTTTAACAATGCTCGCATTATTCTTTTTCGTATTTTCAATAAATCTCACTTGCTAGTTTAACATAAGAAATATTTTCATTCAATTTAACACTTTAAACACTTTTGTTCAATTTAACACATTGAATATCTTGGAACAAAATAATATTTTAGGTACTTTTAATCAATTTAACACTTGGAACACTATCAATCAATTTAATACTTTGAACAATATCATTCTATTTAACATTTTTGTAATATTCCATACAATCAGTTTTTAATTAAGCCTTAGTAGATTTCACTTTTCAATACTATTATTAAGCACTTTCAATATTTACATATTTTTCATTCCTCTTTAAGTTTTACATGTTCATACACTTTTGCCCTCATATACTGAGTTAAAAAATTCTAGGATCGACTAACAGGTTTAGTAATAGCAATAAAATACCTAATAATATATCAGCTAGTATGGTTAGTGGCCTTGTAATAGCAAAATGCCCAGTAACAAAAATGACATAGAGTGTCCAGTAACAGTAATGACACAAAGTGTCCAGTAACAGTATGGATGTCCACCTTTGGCTAGCCATTCAATCCGACAACTAGATTTATCACCAGCATAATTAGGCAATTCACTTATTTACTATTCTAAAGAATTTCATAATTAAATTATTAACTTTAATAAAATATTTCTTTTTATTTCTTTTAGTCTCCTTGCTTTAACAATACAATGAAATAATCTTTATTTCAATTAATTTTTATTTATCTATTATAGATTATTTTAAAAAAAAACTCCAATGAAGTTACTTTTAAGCATTTTACAAGTGTATATATTTTCACTCAAGTTTTTTATTAATTGTTTGTTTACACTTATTTGTTATAAAAGTCTTACTTGAGTCACATTTATCATCTATACATGTATATAATATACTTGTGCTGAAGTAATTTGACTAACTTTGTTTACAAATTAATTTTATCTTTTCAGTTCATATTTCACATTATCACTTCAAGAGTATATATATTACATATATATATATACCTATACATATATTTATAAACTATATTTTGTGATTAATACATTTTTCCCACTTTAAACATTATTATTTTTCTCTAACTTATTATCCACTTATATATATATATATATATTTAACTCAATCCTTAAAATATCATTTCAGTCAACTCCAAGAATAATGCAACATACAAATTTTGGTCTTCATTATATTTTTCCTACATACAATCATTTCTTTCATTCTAACTATTATCAATCAAAAAAATTTAACTCATATAACACTTCTACATATAATTTATTGATTATCTTCAATCATCCAATAGTGTTGTTGTCATGTATATAATATATGTATCTTCGCACTATTTTCAAAAATTTAGCAACCATCACTTAATTAGTCCTTCACTTCTCCTTTTTGTTTCTTTATCTTCTTTTCCAAACTAATTTAAGTTACTAATAATTTGCCTTTTATCAATTTTTTCCCTTGGCTCTCAAGTTATCCTATTTATCCAAAAAATAATCCATAATCTACTTATCATATGCAATCACTATTTATCCATTTATCCATTCTTTAACTATATACTCATTTTGAAAATCCAAAGATATACTTTCCTCATATTTTTCTCACTTTCTAAGCTTCACCCTCTAATGCATTGATCTCACTTCAATCTTATAAACAATTTACCATTAATTATAAATACTTTTTAAGATTTAATCAACAATTCACTACTAACTTTACATAAACTAAATAAATAATATCTAATTCTCCAAAAACACAATCAAATTCAACCTATACTTCCATAAACAAATTAATCAAGTATAATTCAATACACTTACATTAAATTTCATTAAGCGAAATACTAGTCTTTCTTGCTCAAATTAATTTTTCAACTTCAATTCTCATTAAAGGACACTTTTGTTTTTCCTTTCCTCACATCCTCTTACCTATGCATAGTTTAATCATATAATTCTATAAATATTATTATATTTAACTTTAAACATAACTTACTTAACCCAAATAAATCCATATATGTGGTAACAATTTTGCTCCATGTACATTTTCAATCCATAACAAGTAATTTAACATTTCAATACTCGAACTAATATACTTCATTTAGCCATTAATTCCATAAACACAATTCACTTCAAAATCAATTAATTTAACATTCCAATAATTCTAAGTATCATTTAAATCATATTTATCAAGAAATAGGTTTTTCTCTCCTATTTAACAAGTTTTCCATAATTATATAATCCATCATCTAAATAATTCAAAGCCCTCTGCCACATGGTTTCAATATAATTAAATAATAAATACACTTCAAATATCACTAATATTATCATACTTCCAAGTTAGAAAATTCCATAACTCAAATATCCTCCAAAACCCTAAACTTACCAAAACCTAACTTGCTCCATAACCCTAAATCATTACTTAAATAATTCAATGTTTGATTTGGACACAATTGAATTAAAGAACCAATAAATACATTTTTTATTCATTATAAAAAAATTTCTTTTAAAAGAAATAAATTTCAATAATCACTTCCTCAAAAAACACTTCAAATACAATTCTTTTACAAATAATCACATTTAATCAAAACACAAGCTTTGTTTAGTAATTAAAATCAATTAACAGCAAAATAAGTGATATACAAGTACTAATCTCACTAAAGTAGCACTTCCATTACTTTTCCATTCAATCCTTTAGTTTAATGTTGATATCTTGATAAATCAACCTTCAAGTAGCTAATTTCCACCAAAATCATATTTTTATTTCTAAATATTCATCGTTTTCAAGTAAAAGAATAGAAGAGATGACGAAAAAAGAAGATGAAGATGGGGATGGGAAATTTTGGCCATGGGAAGTTATAAAAGACACATGTTTAGGGTTTTAATACTATACACTTGCTCATTACTTTGTTTTAGTAAACTTTTTTTTTAATTAACTCTTAATCTAATTTCAACTTCGTAAAATCATAGAAATAATTACTTTAACTATTTCAAAACCCCATTATCCACATTTCATATTTCAATTATGGTACAATTTTATTTTCATAATTTCTTACCTCTTTAAAATTATTTTCCACAAATACCAATTAAATCCATACCTGGATTTAATTTTCCACTTATTAGGGCTCAACCAATTTTATTTCTACCAATTCTAAATACTCAAACCACATATAATGTCATAATCAGTTTGATACATATATATATACTTAATGCAGAAAATTAATACTTAAAATTTTCAAACATTACATAACTTGCCTGAGCTTGATTGTGCTCAGTAGGTAATCCTCAGTGTCATTATAACCCAATGCTAGCTTTAGCAACTTGAATGCTTCACCATATAATTTCATATGCCATAATTCAATTTTGCTCAAACATTTTCTTAAACCATTCATTTGTATCAACATATAAAAACTTGATTCCAAGTCCTC
Organism: Garcia nutans; assembly: GCA_947685225.1. Classification (NCBI taxonomy): domain Eukaryota; kingdom Viridiplantae; phylum Streptophyta; class Magnoliopsida; order Malpighiales; family Euphorbiaceae; genus Garcia; species Garcia nutans. The sequence goes on along the minus strand of CANTUV010000003.1, from coordinate 2,149,298 downwards.
CTCCTTCCATTTACTGGTTAGCAAATTCCACAACACTTAAATACCCTAAATCCTCCACTATCTTTTGTAACTCAATCCTTCTAAATTTTTTAACAACATTTAAGTTAACGTGGTTATCCCTTATGTAGGATACTGCTAGAGTATCCATAAAAGTGCCTTCATGACACAACTCTATAGGAACACCAAGCATAAGAACTTAATCATGCATATCCACAGCCATGCAAAATGAAAAAAAAATACAAAACCAAAAATGAAAAGTCAAGTGCCCTAAAACTGAAGTAGCATATAGTAGCACAAAAATCATAACTCCACATGCATGCACAACAACAAATGCATATAGTACCTCTCCCAAAGTACCTTTTTCATTCCCTTACCCATCTTTGTCTTGTGATCCGAAAAGAAAACTCAACAATGGCAACAATTTAAAATATTATTTGGATCAACTTTATCTTATGGTCCAAGAAGAAAACTCAAAATTGAATTAGTTTGTTGTGCTATACCTAGGCTTGTGCAAATGCACAATTTTACTAACAAGTAGGATAGTGTTAAGTATAAGTTGTTGAGTCTAAGTTGATCACATGAGAAAGGTGAATATCTCAAATACTAAACAACTGAATTAATTATTATGTGGACAGTTATATTAAAACTAAGTAAATATAACTAACAACTAAACTAAATTAACTATTTTTAAACTTAACTTCTTATAATAAACTCACAGGATTAAATTTCATCTATTTGATTTCATTTGGTCTTCCTAAATTATTAACTAATTTTAATTCTATTTAATTATTACTTTAATCTTCATTTACTAAGTTCTATCCTTCTTCAAGATCTAAAACAAGTATTGATATTAATTCTTATGTCTACCCTCGTGATCATAAAAATTAATTAAATCTCTTAGCTCTATGAAGATTTATAAACAGCCCACTAAGTATTTTCTTATCTCTAAGCAAAATTTTCTATGTAATATCCTTTAACAATGCACTCAGAGAACTGTCAGAGAATGCTACTTAGTACACAAACGAGTTTATAATCATTCAGTATTCACAATTAAGCAATTTTAATAATAGTTTGATAAAAATTTCAGTAGAATGTCCTCTGTAATTTCATTATCCCAAAAATTTTCAATAAATAACATAACCTGTAGAACAATCTTATTAATTCCAACACTCAAATCAAACTCTAACATCTCTAATAATCCTTTACCATTCATGTATCACAGCAACCATTATAAAATTAACAATCCTTAAATGTAAATATATAACACCTTATAGAAATTTAAGTTAATCACAAAAGCTTAAAACTTCAAGGATTACATATATTTCTATCAAGTTTACAAATTTGTACAATGTCTCAATAAATCAATATAAACTATACAATATATCAATAAACATTTGTTATACACATAAAGATCTTCATCTGTACTGTGGATAATTCATGACGTCTTCACCCTCCAGTCCTTAACTTTTTCTAATTCATTATACCTGCATGTCATAAACATTCTAACATGCTAAGCTTATAGCTTAGTGGTGTTTGTAGATACATATTTTGCCACTTATTATTACAGAAAACAATTTTAGTAATATAGTAATAAATTACACTACAACGAAATCATTTTAATAAATCAAACATTCCCATTAACAATCTAATTCAATATTTTGGATATATAAATAACAACTTAACTTTATAAATACAAATAATACAACACTATATTTTCAATGGTACAATTATTCACGTTCAATCAATTTTGTCACTTATACTTTATCAGCTATCTTTTAACATTGTTTGTATTACATTCTTCGTGTTTTTCAGTCATTATCTTTTATTGATTTAATTTATGAAACATTTCCATTCAGTCTAATATTTTGATACTTTAGTTTAATATAACATTCTAAACATTAGTTTCTAAATATCAATATAAATATTTCCAATCAATTTAACTCTTAGAATATTATCAATTAATTCAATACTTTGAATATGATCGTTCTATTCAATACTTTAGCACTTGATTTGAAATATTATTATAAACATTCTTAGTCACTTCAACATTTAAAATATTATCAGTTAATTCAATACATTTAATAATAACTTTTTTATTTAGTAATCTTATAATATTTCACACAATCAGTTTTAGTAATATTCTAATAATTTTCTCTTTCAATACAATTTAACAAGTACATTTAATAATTGCATACTCATATATTTTCTTGCCCTCATATATTGAATTTAAAATCTTAGGATAAGATAACGAGTCAGTAATAATAAATAAATGCCCAGTAGATCAATCATTATGGCCACCAGTAACAGTAGTGACACAGAGTATCCAGTATCAATAATGATACAAAGTGTGCAGTATCAGTAGTGGCGCACAATACTCAGTATTAGTAGTGGCATAGAGTGTCGAGTAACAATAAGGAAGTCCATCCTCTAGCTAGCCATTCAATCCGAAAACTTGATTTACTATCGGTATAATCGGATAATACAATTTGTTGTTTCAAAATATTTCACATTTATAATATTAATCATTATAAAACATTCTCTCTTTGAATTATTTATCTATCATTGTAAATTTATAGATTTTGAACAATTATTTTACTTACATTTATCATGTATACATATATATAAATATATATGTGTGTGTGTTCATATCAGATTTGCATCAAAATAATTTGATTAGTCTTATTTACATATCAATCTTTATCTTTCCAATTCACATTTCACGTTTTCATTGTAATAAGGAAATCTCAATATTTTCGCTCTTATTTATCTGGCTCTTTTTCTAAAATATCTAAAATTCCATAAGTTATCATTTTCACTTCAAGAATATATGTATGTATATATGATGCATTCACTACGTATAACATGTATGTATATATATACATATTTCTTTCTATATATATGCATACATAAACATGTATTTATATTTATAAATACATTTCACCATCGGTACATTTTCATGCTATAAACTTTATTAATTTTTTTGTAACGTAGCATTCACTTTCTTATATGTAAATATATACAACTTGATCCTCAAAATGTCATTTCACCATAATAATTTAATTACTTTCGAACCTTACTAGATTTTCCTTAGACATTATCAATTTGTTTCTTTATGTTATCATAAAATAGTATCATTTAACTCTTTAACACTTATATATACAATTTATGAATTGTCTTAAATCACCAAATAATGTTGCTATCAAGTATACCATAGGTATACATTATGTATATCTCACACTCTAACTTCCACTACTTAATCAATGTAACATCCTTAAGTTTGCTAAAATAAAATAAAATTTAATTTAATTAAGTTAAAATAAATAATTTAAGGGAGAAATAATGAGTTGGAAGTGAGAAAAACAAAGTGCATATGTGAGATATATGCAAAATATAAATAATAAGTAAAAGTCAAATAGTGAATAGTAATTATTTAAAAAGGTTAAAAAATTTAAAAATAAAATTAATTTTGGATGGAAGATAGAAATTCAAATTTAAAAATAAATAATTAAATAATTAAAATATTATAATAATATATATATATATATATATATGAATGGTAATTAAAAAGAGAACGAAAAGTCAAAATTTTAACTTCATCTTCTTCCTCTTCTCCTCTCCATGGCCAGCCACCATTGAAGTTTTAGGGAGAGATTTATGCTCTTCATATCATCAAATTTTGAGGGATTTCTAAGATTTAAGTGAAATTTGGTGGATTCTCCCATCAAAGGTAAGCTTTCTTACTTTATATGGAAAATTTTAAGTATGTGTGAATTGGGTTTTTGATGGGTGATGATTTAATTTTTAAAATGGGTTTGGAACATGTTATTTTAATGAATAGGAAAATATTTGATGGTTGGATATTAGATTTGATGGAGTTAAGTAGAAGATTGGAATGGTTAGTAAGGAATTAGGGTTTTGGAAAGGGTTTTCAGAAAGTATGCTTATACATTTGGTTTCATGATTTAAATCATGTTATTTAATGATTTAAATAATGAAAATGAGATCAAATTGACATTTGGTATTGGTTAGAATGAAGTTTCATATTTAAAGTGTGTTAAGGCACATTTTGGTGAAATTGAAGGAATGTGCCTTACTTTGTGTTTTATGTTTTAAACACCTTAAAATGTGCTTTTAATGTTTGATATACATTCACATTTGGTATAAGTGTTGAGTAGATAGGATTTCTATCAACTTAGTAGTGAAGGGCACATTGAAAAGTTGGTGGGAAAGTAAGCATTTTGGCTTGGAAGTGCTTTTACTAAGAGGTTAGTACATACTTTGATTGAATTGTGTTTATATACACTTGATTGGCATGTTGCATTATATGTGAAAGTGATAAGTATGCTACTTTGATGTATGAATACACTTGAAAAGAGCATAAATATATGTTTATGTTAAGAAATGCATAATGTGTGATTGAGTGAGCCATTTTAAGATGGCTAAAAGAATTTAATAATGTGTTTGTGAAAAGTGTGTAATTATGCCAAATGTAAGCATAATGCAGCCGCATTGAGGATGTGGCAAGTAAATTGATGAAATTGATGAAAACATTTGAAATAATCAGAAAAAAATGAAAAAAGTGCAAAAATGATGAAAATTGGCATAATTGACAAAGCATGAGAAAAATGTAAAATTATATGTGTTATGTGTGAAACCTTATGTAATATCAATTTCTATAGTATTGTGTTTAGTATGGTATGGTACACTAATTATTTGCCTTCAGGCCAAATGTTGGGCGACATTATTATTGCTTTCGGGTCAGATGCTGGGCATCACTTTTATTTGCCTCCGGGCCAGACATTGGTCATTAAGTTAATATTATTTTCCTTCTGGCCGGACACTGGGATCAAACATTGGTCCAATGTAATATCTCTAGAACTTGAATATTATATAGGGTCATTTGGGCTTAATGTATGTGAATGTGTAATGTGATAGATTAAAAGTGATAAGTGTTTGTGTTGGTAAATGAGAGTGTATACCACCTCATAATTTTAAAAAGAAATGCATTATTACTTCATTCTTAAGTTTTTATTTATATCAAGTATGTATCGCTAGACAATTTGCTTAGCAAAATTTGTTTATTACACAGGTGACGGGGTTGATCTTGAGAGCCCTGCTGTATCGGAGCAGGAGTAGAGGTTTCCTACTTATTTTTGGTGTTTTCTTTGTCCACCACGGACCAGGACCACTTATGAGCATGTAAATATTCTATTTTAAGAACTTGCTTTTAAATTATATACATTATGTATATGAATATGTATTTGATGTAAATTATAAGGACTTTTGGGGTTTAAGGCTGTAATATTTTGAAATAAGTATGTGTTCTAATAACTATGAATATTTGTGTACATTTGAAAATGTTGGATATTTGAAGTCATTAAGCTCTTATGGAGAAATGGATATTTTGAAACTACATGGGAGTGTTCGTTTTATGCAGGTTGAGATATTTGAATTTTTTTTTGGAACATCCAAATTACAGATAAAACTCTAGCGAATTTTTTCTAGAGATTTTTTTAATATATTTATTTTTGGTACTAAAAATATTAAAGAAATTTACCTTTATTTATTATTTAAAATACATTTTAAGTCTTTAAATATTTATTCTAGAATTATGAAATTTTTTAAAAAGACTAAATTATATTTTACATATACCAGATATATGTATTATATGTATATGGGGTATAAGGGTGTTATAATCAATTCTTACATTCACCTCTTTGCTTTCTTTATCTTGCACACCAAACCATTTAAGATCACCAATGACTTATCAATATGTTATTATTCTTACTTGTTTCTCAAATTATCTTGTTCTTCATAAATAACGCAATATTCAATAATCATATACAATTATCTTTTATCCTTTCTCAAACTATACACTCATTTTGATTACCTAAAGACATATATAAACTTTCCTCATATAAATCTCACTTTTTGAGTCATTCAATAGATTGATCTCACTTCAATCTTTAACAATCTAATATCAATTACAAACACTCCCAAGATTACATCAATAATTCACTACTAAATTCACTCACTGAAGTTATTGCGTGCAGGGATTTTCGCCCCCACTCCCGATGGAATGATTCTTGTGACTTCGACACTATTAGGTCTAGGCCTTAGAGAATACGAGCCTAAATTTAGAGAATATGAGACACCACTTGGACGGGTAGGAAAGATAAAAAGGAGTGAATGACTTGATTTCTAAGAAATCCTCAACCCCTACTAGGTTCGAAAAGTTAGGTATGCATAAGAAAGGTAAAAATAACCCATCACCTCCATTGCACCCAGTTTACTGGAATCGGCCTTCTTTTTAGATCTAAATATTATTTAATTCTTAATTATTATAATATCATCCATATTACATGCAATTTAAGGAAAATAAGCATTCATCATATTATTGAAATAAATCAAATAAAATGGGCACTCATCCAAAGATCGAAATATGCTCTTACAATATTCCAATGTCCATATAATTAAATAAAATAAAATAAGATACCCACCAAAAGATGAAAATATGTCTCTTACATTATCCAAAATCCTTAAAAATAAGTAATTAAATAAGGCACCCAAAAAATAGAAACATACCTTTTACATCTCCCTTAAAATTCAAAAAATGACAATAAAATAAAATTGAATCATTCATCATATACAAATCATATAATCCATCATAAGCAAATAACAATAAGTCCATAATTAAAATTAGGGTTTCATCATCAAATTAGGGTTAGATTAGGGTTAAAACATAAATTTAGGGTTTTAATAAGAAAATTAGGGTTTTTAACCTAAAACTATGGTTTTTAAGTATAAAATAGGTTTTAAACCTAAATCTAGGGTTTGGAAAGTTAAATAGGGTTTTCGGTACAAAATTAGGGTTTTAAGGTATAAATTAGGGTTTTGAAAATAAAATTAGGGTTTTAAGGTTTTGAGATGTAAATTAGGGTTTTGGAAGTAAAATTAGTATATAAATCTAACCTAGGGGTTAATATATAAATTAAACTAAAACATGAAAATCTAGGGTTTGATATGCAAACTATAATAAAAATATGTAAGATTAGGGTTTGGTATGTTAACTATAATTAACATACAAGATTAGGGTTTTGAATTTATAAAAATACAGGCAATTAAGTTTCTGTTTATTTTAATTCAAATCCATGGCTTACTGTAAGCAACTTACAATATTGATTACTCTTTGAACCATGCAATAAGTTAATAAGCAAAAATAAATAATTAAACTGAATTGGTTAAAGAAAGTCAAACCTGCATTTTTTGCCCCCATCAAGCTAAATTTGTTGAGCCAAACCTGTGTCTTGAACAATTGTTAGTTTGGATCAATGGAAATCATGGTTGGTGCCTTGGTGATCTGAGGATCAAGCTACTACCTTATTGTTTTTGTTTTTGCTCTCTGTTTTAATTGCTCTTTCTTGCCTCTCTCTGTTTAATTGCTATTAATAAGGTTTTTTAATCATTGTGTCTTGATCGTGGCTCAAGGTTTTGCTTCTTTTTTGTTAATTATTGTAGCTTCTCTTTCTGTTTCTTAATTCTATATTTATATGCAACATTAGGTTTAATCCCGACTTAATAGCTCTCATCAATTCAAACACCTCTCTGCTTATCCAAATGCAATTAGAATTTAAACCTGATTAGGATGCTTAATACGCCTGGAAACCAAAATTAAAAGCCTAAATTTAAGACCCACGGCAAATTGGCTAGGCCAATTCATCATGGTTTTACATTTTGGGCTCGAACCAATTTGGTTTGGGATTTTAAGATTGGACCCGACCTTGTTTGGGCTTTTAAAATTGGATCATAATAGGTTTAAGATTTTAAAACTAGATCAGACTAGGTTCAAGCTTTTAAAATTGAATCATACTAGGTTTAAGCTTTTGAAATTGGATAACACTTGTTTAAGGCCAAAATTAAAGGTCTATAATTATTTGTTTAAACCAAATAAATAATAATTAATTTTCCAAAAGCACAATCAAATCTAAACCTCAATTCTCATTCATTTGCTCTTTTTTTCCCTTTCCTTCATATCACTTATTTATGTATAATCTAATTATATATTTCTATGGATAATATTATCCTTAAATTTAAGCATAACCTATCTAGCTCAAGTTATCCTTTTATACAATAACCAATTAGCTTTACATACACTTTATATCAATGAACAAATAATTGAATAATTCGATTCTCTAGGTAATATACCTCAAATAACCATTTACTTTGAAAAACACAATTCACCTTAAAAACAAGTAATTAGCACTCCAATAACTCCAAGTACCATTGAAATCATATGTTTATATATCAAAGATAAGATTTCTGTTTATTGTCTATCAAATCTTCCATAATCAAATAATTCATTATCTAATAAACTCAAAATTCTCTCTAGCATGATTTAAATTAAATAACTATAAATAAACTTCGTATATCATAAACATATTTGTATATCCAAGATAACAATTTCCTTAACCTCAAATTCTTTCAAAACCCTAAACTTATCAAATCCTAACTTGTTCCATAACCCTAAATCATTACATATATATATTCCAATAATTGATTTGAAGACAAATTCATGTAAGAAACATCAAATACTTTCTTTGTTCATCACAAGAGTAATTTACTTTCAAAGAAATCCATTTCAATAATCACTTCTTTATAAATCACTTTAAATACAATTCTTTCACAAATAATCACATATAATCAAACCACAAACTTCTTTTAATAATAAAAATCAAGATAAAATCAATTAATAGCAAAATAGGTAATATACAAGCACTAATCTCACTTAAGTTACATTTCCAGGATCCTTCTCTTCAATCCTTGATTTGATGATGTTTTTTCTTGATGAATCAAGCTTAAAATAGCTAAAATCTATCAAAATTTGGGGTTCCTATAAAATCTCCATGATTTTTAGGGTATAAAATGGAAGAAGGAAAAGAAATGAAGATGGCAGATGAGGATGAAGATGGCAGTTTTGGAGGGGCAAAGAAGACACTTGAAACTCTTTTATATAGCCTTTAGAGTTTTCATCTCAGTATTCACTCACACCATTGTTTTAGTACACATACTTTCTTTATTTGCCACTTAATCCAACTTTTAACTCCATACAATTATATAAACAATTATTTTTATTATTTTTAAGCCTAATTATACACACATATCATTTATACCATATATAACATTTAAACTTAAAATTCCATATTTGAATAACAACACACGGTTGTGTCACCGGTGTGGATTAAACCTGCACTGCAATGCTGAAGATTTTTCCCTCAAATATTTCCATCCACAAAGACATGCCTATATCTTTCCATAGACATGCCCGTATGAATCAAACAAGCATTGCCAAGTTGGAAAATTTCCTTGAAATAGTTCTAACACCTATGCCATGGTTGTGGCACTTCGAAGCCATGCCCGTGGTAATTCATTATTCATTTATTTATCAAGTATAACTCTCTAAACAAATATACACTTTTATACAATCTTGTTTATGCACTTAATATAGAAAATCCTTGCTTAAAATTTTCAAGGCATTACATTCTAGGGTTATTCCTTTGAATTAGTATTGTGCTTCCAATCTTGTTACTTCACACAACATCTTAGATCATGCCATTAACGACTAGTTAATCACAAAAATTAAGCATAAGAAATAATAAAATAATCAAACTAAATTAAATTGAATTAATTATCAATTAGCACACCATAAAAGAAGACAAAATAATCCTTCTAATCTTGCTATAGGGTTTAGTTCCTCATAATAGAAATTAAGAATAAAACAACAACTGAAAGAAATTTGTACTCAAACACATTGATAAAAGTAAATAGCAACTTAATTGAAAAGAAAAGTAGAAAAGATGGAAGAACTCATAATACTTGGACATAGATTGAATGGAGCTCTTGATTTTTTCTTGAATCTCTCCCTTGCTAGTCTCCTTCTCCTTTCTCTCTCAAGGTAGCCAAAGATAATGATTTATAAGGTTAGAGGCTCTTTAAATATGGATTTCTAGACTTAGGGCTGGATTAGGAATCAAATTTTGATTTTTGTCATTTAATGACTTTTTTGTTGAAAACAGACCTCATTATCCTAGTCATTAATGGACTAAACGGGTTGTGAGAGGGGAATTTCGCCCCCACTCCTATGTGAAATGGTTCTTGTGATTTCGATACTGTTAGACTTATGGCCTTAGAGAATGCGGGCCTAAATCCGAAGAAAATGGAGTCGCTATTCGGACGAGTCGGAAAGATAGAAAGAGGTGAATTACTTGATTCTTAAGGAAACCCTAACCTCCTATTGGTTAAGAAAGTTAAGTATGCATGGGCAAGGTGAGAATGACCCAGCACCCGCATAGCGCCCGATTTATTGGAACCGGCCTCCTTTTCATGTCTAAATATTATTAAATTCTTAACTTATTAAAATACCATTCATACGACATACAAAATAAAGTAAATAAACATTCATTGTATTAAAATCAAAGAAGATCCAAATAAATAAAATAAAAATGGACACTCATACAAGATGGAAACATGCCCTTTACAATGATGTCCAATTTTCAAAATTAAATAAAATAGAACACCCACCATTTGGTGAAAATATGTTATTTACAGTAATCCCAAAACTTAAAATAAATTAAGTCACATTGGTCTTAACAAATAAGGCACCCGCAAAGTAGAAACATGCCTGTTACATCCATGAAGTTTAAATAATTAACTAAATAAAATTAAGCCATTCAAACATTCACCATAGGCAAAATAACAAATCATTCATCATAAGCACATAACAATGAATCAAATAATTAAATCTAGGTTTTAATTTTAAATGACCTATAAGATATAAAAAAATAGGGTTTATTGGTATGAATCAGGGTTTCTAGGGTTTTAAACATGCAAATTAGGGTTTTAGATCCTTAATTATGCAAACTAGGATTTTGTGATTAAATTAGGATTTTGATGTGAAAATTAGGGTTTTTAGGTTTTGGACGCAAAACTAGGGTTTTAGGGTTCTTTGAAAATAATATTAGGATTTTTAAATGAAAACTAGGACTTTTAGGATTTTTTGGGATGGAAGCTAGGGTTTTATGTTTTGAAAATAATATTAGGGTTTTGGATGAAAAATTAAGGTTTATACAAAATAGGTTATATAGAGTTACGTTATTTAGGTTTGAATTGGGTTCATAGTTTATGGCTGATAATCATTAATTCTTATTCTTAAGTGTTGCTGCCTTGCTTCATTTTTTAACCCTTGTATTTATAGGCAAAAAGGGTTTAATACCAAACCTTAATCTGCTAATCCAAAGGTTATTTGAAGTCCAAGATTAATTAGGAAGCCTAAACTGCTTAATGACCCAAATTAAAGCGGATTAAAATGAACATGGCGAATTGGGATGCCCCAATTCACCATGGGTTCAAGGCCATTGCGAATTGGGACTCCCAATTCTCCATGAGTGAAGGTTCAAGGCAAATTGGGGACCCAATTCACCATTGGTCCAAGGCCATGGCGAATTGGCATGCCAATTCGCCATGTTTTGGCTTTTAAAGTTAAACTGGGCTTGGTCAGACTTTTAAAGTTAGACCGAATTTAATTTAAGCTTTTAAAATTGGATTGGATTTAATTTAAACTTTCAAAATTAGGCCACCCAGAACTAAAATTGAGGATCTACAAGGGCCCCAATTGATTTATAGCTACTTAACAAAGTTCGGACTAAACTAACAAAAAAATTTGTCATTAGTATAATTTTTCCTCATGAAATTTTATTTTAGAGAATTAAACTGAGAAGTACTTATTTTGCACTCTGTTTGCGAAGACTTTCATTGTGGTTTTTATAGGTTAATATGGTACGGTTTCGAGTTAAACAGTGTTTGGGAAGGCTTTCACTCTTTTCTTATGGTTTATGATGGTTTAGCCATGGTGTGAGATTGACAAATTTTGATAAATTTTTTAAACTATCAAATTGGTGTGTTGAGATGGTTTAGATTTCTTATTAACAAAATTACTCTTAATTTCTAAAAACCTCAGCAAACCATGTACACTCCTACCTATTTTGAACACTTTCTTTCCTCATTTCTTGTATGCCATCCCTATTTCTAATGTCTGATGGCAAACTTTTCTTTTGAATGCATGGCAAACTTATATATGATAATATATAATGGGTTTGTTGAGGTAAAAAAATTGTTTTATAATATTATTAGAATATAAATTAAACAAATTATATAGTTAAAGTTCGTATCAATTTATATTTTTATAACCAGCTTTAAAATAATAAGTGATTTATATTTTATTTTTCAATATATTCATTCTTAATTTTTTTTAAATTAGATACTTAGTAAATACTTAGTAATTGCTAAATAATAAATATAACTCATAATGCAATAGTTTGCACTTCGTAAATTATAATAGTGAAATAATTATGAAAAAGATAATTAAATATACATATATTATATTAATATTCACTAATGATTGATTTATTTTGATTTAATTGAATTTTATTAACCTTTCTTAGTGGTATGATCATTTAAATTTGTTATAAAATTTATTTATCAGTTTTTATGATAGAGTTAATTAGTTTATTAATTATAACTTAAATAAATTTATTTTAATATAAACTATATAAAATATTAGATTGAAAGGTATTATAATTATTTTATCTATCTAAACTAAACCATATCATCAAATATCGTCATTTTGTCTATTTAAACTAAACTATATAATCAAATAGCTTAACAGTATCATACCATCTTTTAATAACTTAAGAGCGTCATATTATCTTTCTAAATATGATATACTATAAATATCATATCATATCATACTAGACTTATGAAGCCCATCATTGACTTACTAAGTCATACGTTACATAGCCTTAGTCGATGTTTAGGGTCTTTATAAAAATATCATAAAAAATAAAAAAAAATTAAATTTATCATATTTAAAAAAAAATTATAGATTTATAAGAATTTATGATTTTTTTATAAAAATAATAGAGTTAGATAATTTATTATGAGTTAATTTGAGTTTATTAAGAGTTTATTATTAGTTTATAAATTTATATAGATTATTATAAATTTATTATAAAATAATTAATATGTTAGCTGGTAAAAAGGAAAATGACTTGTAAAAAATGGCGAACAAACGGTGAAGGGTGTAATTTTGCTAGGGGAGTTGGGCAAACGTGGATTGTGTATCCGTAGCATGGGTGTATCGATAAATTTGGGGTGTATTTATTGGCGTGCCCAAATTGGTTTCTTCGTCTAGCGAGGTGAAGTTGAAAGAAAGCCACTGAGAAAGACCTGTCTTTTATTTCTATACGTTTTTGCAATTTTGGTTGGCAAAATAAGCATTGTTCATGTGGCTTCGCGGGTTAGCTGTAGGCCTCTAGCATCGACCATTTCTATTTTTTTTTTATTCTTATTTATCTATAGAATTTGTTGATTCAATTATGTGTTTCGTTGGAATTTGAAATTCACTGAAATGGCTCTTTTTCATGTGCTGTTTCCTCCGATCATGGCCGCGCAGTCCACCTAGCAATCACATAAATCAGATTCCCTATCTCTGCTCAACTCCGACAACATCACCAGAAACACGCCAAGGTAGAAGGAAGCTCCAATGGCTTTTCTGTTTAACAAATTTCAGGAGGTATTATCCTAATAATGTATATACCCATTTGATAATCTCTAAGTTAAAACAACTACTGAATTAAACCCAAATTTCAAGTTGTTGATTCTCTCCTGTATATTCAGGCTGTGAAAACCCTGGCAAAAAGTCCTACATTTGCTCGAGATCCAAGGCACATGCAATTTGAAGCAGACATTAATCGTCTTTTCTTATATACCAGGTCCGTCTCTTTTTGTTGTTCAGATCATCACTGCTTATCTTGATTTTGCCTTTTGCACTAGCTTTCCTTTAGGATTTATATTGTACACCTTTTATACTTATCGAAATCTCATACTTATTTTCCATATATTGTTAATAATGCTATTGTCTTTTTATGCTCGCTTAAAGTTTTGAGCCTGGTAGTAATCCACTTAACATTTCTGCTGCACATGTCTAATTTAACATTATGTTTTCTCCTACACATGTCTAACTTAGAATATGCTTAACTATTATGTTTACTGTTTGTTTTGCTGCTGTAGTAATTTTTTTCACTCTAAATTTGGCTTGAAATCATTTCACTGTGACCAACTCATTTTACTGGTTGTGATAACTTTTAAACTTATGATTTGGTCTTAAGTAAATAATTTGTAGTTCTATAATTTTTGCTTCTTGTGCTTCAACATTGTCGCGATGATTATTTCCATTTGGTTTGTCAATGTTTATGTTGGTACAGGAACTAGAGTTCTCGAGTGAGCGGGCTAGATTAGGACTGAGTACTAGATAAAAATTTGAAGGTAGTGGCATGGATAGTGATGCTATTAGTGAACTTGTTGCTATCAATGGAGATATCTAATGTAGGAGAAAAAGACAAAGTAGAGTGTCATGGTGAATTGGTTGCTACTTTAGGGGATGGTTTGGGTAGATGTTGGCTATGCAAGATGTGATGAGTGTTAGTCAACTTCGCAGTCTTGAGGATGTGTACAACTAGAAGATAGTGTGGCACGATATGTTGCCAAGTGGCCTTTACTTGATTAAGGATTCACTGTTGTTCATGGATGATAATTTCAAACTCCGCTTCTAAATTAGATTGGAAGGTATCACTTGGAGAAGAACAACCCAGAGACATTGGGGACCCTAGGAAGGGCGATAAAGGGAACATTGCTTTGGTTTTGGTGCTTTAAGGGTTCACCGTTCATTGTTCTTTGTGTAACAAGCTTGAGCATACTTCTATTCATGCCTCAATCGCCATGTTAATTCATTGGAGGCTAAACTTGCTGCAAGATTCCATGTACAACCAATTTATAGCATTATGATGAGGGAAGAATCTCATAAAATGGTCAGGAAAAACATCAAGAAAGTGCACTTGGATTATTGGAGAAAAATTTTAGTGGATGGATTGATTTAGCCAAGTCCTCTCTAATTCAAAGGAATTGATTCACGAGCTTTAGTCTAGAAGTTCTTTGAACTCGCTGTTAACATTACTGTAGCATGCTATCGTTGTTGCTACTGTAGCAGTTCTCATATTAGGGTTATGACTTAGTCTATTGATTATGTCAGATTTTATATAGAACAGTGAAACCTAATTCTATTTGGATTTGATATTCAAGTTCTCATTCTGGAATTGTTTGTTGAAGACAATCCTACTAGAATTGATTCAGTAAATTCCAAGTTCTCTCTACTTCAGAGGAATTGATCTAGGAGCATAGGCTTAGAAGTGTTTTGAAGTCATTGTTCACATTACTGTAGCGTACTATTGTTCATGGTACTGTAGCAGTTCTGATGTTAGTGTTGTCTTTTCTTAATCTATTGATTATGTCAAACTTTATTTGGATAGTCAAGTTTATTTCTATTTGGATTTGATGTTCAAGACCTCATTCTAGCAGGACTATTTGTTGAAGACCTTATTCTGTTACTATGTTGTATTCAAAACCTTATTCTTGCCTGATTTTCAGCTATGAAAGAACTTTTGATAAATAAAAAAAAAATCAGTTACTAGCAGTATATTTTCTTGGTTGTGTAACCAGAAAATTCAGCCTTTTGATTGATCTTTGTGTTCTCTCTCTCTTTCCAATGTTCTTTCATCTATTCTACAACCTAATTGAGGTTAGGGAGTATTGTTGATAACCAAAGAGATGTTATCTAAAGATATGGTGAGCCCTAATAAAGGTAAAGTTGGTCCTTAAAGTTATATTATTTTAGTTGTCACATAACACTCTAAACTTGCATGGCATTAAAATTCATATCAACATCAAAATTCAAAAAATTGAAAAAGGCTAATGTATTCTTCATCTATTAGACTGAACTTTCATACTATTGAAGTTCTAATCCCTTTTAAAATGTTCAACAAATAAGTTGGAATCAAAATTTTTGTAGGAAGTGGTAGGGAAGAGATACATTTAGTTATGGAATATGAATCTTCAAACATAGTTAAATTCCATTTAATGCATTGATCTTATATTCATTAGAGTTCACTTAGATAGGTACTATTAGTATTAGAGTTCACTTAGATAGATATTGTTAGCATTTTGAACTCCATGGACAAATAACAGCTTGGGGATTGGGCTCTTTATTGACAAAATGGTCTAAGCCATTTTGTCTTGGATTCTTTCTAATGTATATGCCACTTTTTTCTTTCTCGTTCTTTTTCAATGTGGGATTCTTTCCCTACTTGGCCACTTCTAATGCTCCCCCTTAAGTACAACTGGATTGAACTTCATATTCTTTTTTTTTTTTCAATCTAGCTGTTACTTGGAAGTTTTTTCGTTGACTTATGAGCTTAGTCACAACCCAACTTTAGTCTTTAGTTTCAGTGGACTAGATCTTGGCTCTTCTTTTTGTACTCAGAGGATCTAATGTACTTCATTTGCCATAAGCATTGATCTTAGCTCTTCTTTGGGCTTAGAGGATTAGCTTTAAATATGTTCATAGTCCATCATTCGCAATTGGTCCTTGGTCCACCGCCCATTGACTTCTCCAAGTGTAATTTTTTTTCTCATGAGTATTGTCATTTAGGCTTGGTCTTCAGGATCTTTGGGCCTGTTAGAGTATTTGGGCTTTGATTGTTGGAGTGTTTTGCTTCCTTGCATATTGGGCTTGCTTCACCAATTGGGCTTCTTCATAAGTTGGGCTCCTTTTTGAAAAAATGGCCTAGGCTATTTTGTCTTGGATCCTTTTCAATATATATCTACTTCATTTTCTTATTCTTTTTCAATGTGCGATTCTTTCCCTATTTAGTCACTTCCAAACGTGGTATTAGAGCAATTCACACATGAGAACAATCCAAGACTCGAAAAGGGATACCCTATATGGCAAATTAAAATTATTGATAACCTTGAGAAAAGAAAATTTTGAATCAGGTTAATGTTGATAGGAGTAAAAGTGTTCAACTGCAGGGAAATGTTAGGATCTTTGGCGAGGTGAGGTATGGGACTTTGTGAATCCGACATTAAAAGTATGATATTTCAATGTGTGGTTTATATGAATTTTGATTTTCCCAACCCCTTGAGCTAGCTTTTGGGGTGTGGCTCTCCCAAGGTTCATGACAGTTGGTATCATGTTGAAGTGTCCACGTAGGGAAGAAATCCTACATTGGAAAAGAATCAGAAAAGTTGGCATATGTATATTAGAAGGGATCCAAGGCACAATGGTTTAGGCTATTTTGTTTGTGGATCCCAATGTACAAGTTGTTATTTGTCCATCGTGTCCAAAATGCTAATATAATATCATAGCCCAAACATCTTAACATGCCCAAAGATCCTAGAGGCCAAACCCAATTGACAATACTCATGAGGAAAAAGATTGTGTTAGGAGAAATAAATGGTGTGTAAATTTAAAGTTGATTCTCTAAGCTCATAGAAGAGCCAAGATCAATGTTTGTGGCAAATGTGAAGAATGCTGGATCCTTTGAGCCTAAAAAAGAAGAGCCAAGATCCAGTCATTAAGGCTGAAGTT
The DNA here is from genome assembly GCA_947685225.1 of Garcia nutans. Lineage (NCBI taxonomy): Eukaryota > Viridiplantae > Streptophyta > Magnoliopsida > Malpighiales > Euphorbiaceae > Garcia > Garcia nutans. Next base: position 2,131,762 of record CANTUV010000003.1, on the reverse strand, counting down.
TGGTTGAGACTAAACTCATAAGTCAAAGCAAAAATTTCGAAGTGACGACTAGAAAGGAAAAATGAAGTTCAACCCAGTTGCACTTGAGGGGAGTGTTGAAAGTGGTTAAGTAGGGAAAAACCTCACATTGGAAAAAACCAAGAAAAATAATTGGCATATATATTAGAATGGATTCAAAACAAGATTACTTAGACCATTTTTTCAAGAAATAGCCCAACTTATGAAGAAGCCCACTTGGTGAAGCAAGCCCAATGTACAAGGAAGCCCAACACTCCAACAATTAGGTAACCCAAGTTGTTATTTGTTCATGAAATCCAAAGTAATAACATGGTATCAGAGCCTAAATGCCTTAATGAGCTAACAGGCCAAAGATCCTAGAGGCCAAGCCCAAGCAACAATACTCATGAGGGAGAAGATTGCACTTAGAGAAGTAAATGGGTCATGGACCAAGGCCCAATTGTGAATGATGGATTATGGACAAATTTGAAGTTGATCCTTTGAGCCCAAAGAAAAGCCAAGATCAATGCTTATTTGTTCATGGAATAAAAAATTCTAATAGGTACATGAGAGGATGGTCTTAAGACAACACCATACCTCAACCTTAACTTACTTCTACTTGTTTGCTTTTCTAAGCTTACAAGCAAGTCGTGCTTTCTGCCTAACCTCGCTAATGTACTTGATAGTTAGGAGTAAACATAAGTAATATGAAATAATAGATTTTCCCTGTAAAATTCATCTTATAACTTCAAAATATCTTAGTAAATTCTCAATCTCAACAATTAACAAGTTTTCCTTGCATTTATTTATTGTGCAGTTGATGTAGTGGAAAAATCTAAGGCAATTAGATCTCAAATATTAGGGCTAGAATAGAATGTAATTGTAGTTGGACCAAGAAAATAATAGGGTTTAAAGAAAACCTCTAATCTGATTTAGAATCTGAATTGAAAATAATAAAAATACATAATATTGTATGATAGCTGCCTTATTTATACTAATTAGAATAAATCCTAATTCTAGACTGAAAAGAAGTAAACTTAACCAATTCCTAAATAAAGATGGAAAAAGAAACCTAAAACAAACTGAAATAATAAAACTAAACAAATAAGGAAAACTAATACAAATGCAATTGAACTAGGAAAAACTTAAATTCTGTTTTCTATTGTCTGGATTCTTCTGTATTGGCTTTCCCTAGATGTCATGTGGTTTGTGCCAACTGAATGCCAACTTTGTCACCTACAATGTCTCTTACATAAAATTTTTGTTATTAAATTTTAAACTCTTCAGCTACAACCGTTTGGGGAGGAATGCCGAAGAGGGAGATGCAGAAGAGATCATTGAAATGGCTGGTAAAGCTTCTGTTGTTGATCAACAGAAGCAAGTCCAAGAAAACATCCATTCTCAAATTGAGAACTTTTGCACATCAATGGATGAAATTCTTCTTGATATGAAGAGAAATAAGCCAGCTGAAGAACTTGCACAGCCAGATACTGCTCGTCGCCGAAGTGGCCTTAGTTTTGCTGTCGGTAAGAGTGGTTCACCTACGGATTTTCCTGGTGAGCTTATTTTTGTGATTGTACTTTCCCAAGTCTATTGATTAGCAGAAATTGCATCCCTCACACTTTTAGCTGTGCATATTTAACTAATCTGACATGTCTATTATGGGATTTGACTTGCTTGGTTATTGACTTTCTGATAGAATATGAGTGTTGTTATTTTAAGTACCAAATGATGTATTTTTTTTATAATAATTTTTTATCATCATTATCATTGTCATTAGTTTATTTGTATCTTGGTTTCATTATTTGAAAATAGTTTTGGTGATATGATGCCAGGATTGAATATCATATTTAGATTTTGTCCAACTCTTTCTTAGCAAAGTGGGTACTATGATCAAATAAAGCAAAAGAAAAAGCCCTAGGCTGGGGAAAAATAGGGTATTTGTGTAAGCTAGTTTATTGCCAATGTGGTTAAGCTAGCCATGGGCGGAGAATGCAAACATCAGAAAATATTACACTTTCCATCTCTCTTAAATATTTGATTGAATGTTTTTGTACTGTAGGTATAGTGTGCTGTAGTTCAGGTCAATGGACTCTGATGATAGGAATTTAATTTGAGAGGTTCTAGGGCAGTAAGAGTGTGATTGGAGCTGACAGCATGAGCACATTTTATTTTGAGTTTTTGATTTGGTTGGATTTTGGGTCAATCTAGACTTCATAAGTGATTTCTAGGAATCCTATTTGAAACTTCTAATTATTCCTTTTAGAATAATAAGACTATGATTTGCTTAGATGTTTGTTTGTTTTCTAAATTAACAAGAAAATTCAATAATTGAAACTAACTAAAAAGTAAACCAATTCTTGTTGCTCCTATATCATCCCTCTGGGTAGGAAGTTTGGCCATGAAGTTGAATTCAAATGTGTTGCAGAAGTGAGATTGGCATTGATGATGGATGTGTACTCGACTTTGGTTGAATTGGAGGAGGATGATATAGTTGTATTTGCAGTAGCAATTGAACTTAGCATTCCAATTGTAGATTACTGGAATTAGATGGACTATTGTTAATGTATCTCTTGCTAGTTCACTCTATCTGAATCATCACATTTATATTTGGCACTCATTTCTTTCTTTCTCAATAAGCTGTTCCTTATCGAAGAATAAAATTAGAAAAGAAAATATTTGGTACTCAAGGATTAACTGGTATGTCACATGATTCTTGAACAACTTTCACATTTGAAAGTTGCATGCACCTCACAATCATGAAGAAATTAGATGTATTCCAGTACTTGATAAATAATGATGTTAGGAGAAGTGTCTTTGCTGGGGCAAAACAATTCCAAAATGTCTATGGGCTTTTGATGTTGTTGCTTTTATGCTTAACTTATTTGAAAAATAGCCACATTTTCTGAAAAGATATAGAATCGGGTGTGCTGTGTTCAAATCCTTATCTTGATAACCTTCTTTTGCTTGCAACTCAGTAATTATGTGTTATTGTGTTGTGCATTTGCCTTTGGACCTTGCACTATCTTCTTTTGTTTGCAACTCAATTATATGTGCTACTATGTGGTGCTTTTACCTTTTGAATTTTGCACCTTGAGGCCACCCATTTTGACTGCGTTTTCCATGTTCATTTGAGATGGGGAGGGCTGTGTGCCTGTACCCAGAAAATTGTGGAAGAATCAATCTTTTCTATGGGGATGTCAGGATCCCATGCTTTGATAATTAAAAGTATATTTTCCCCAATGATGCATAATTATAATTTGAAGAAGATCCAATCTTAGAGGCTCATGCTTATAACTATGACCCAGATTTAATAGGGGTTTTATTGGGAAAAATATAGACAAATTCGTAGAGTTTTATTTATTTTTACTAATAAATGAGCTGCTGTTCTAAGTCAACGGTAATTTGTAATTTTCAATTTTACTGGAAAATCTTTCCAGATTTCTTTTAGGAGTAGTTTTTAATTTGTGTATGTATGTATTTGAACATTGGGGAAGGGGAATTCAAACCTGGGTCTATTGCCCATGAAAAAATTATGGGAAAAAATGATTTTTTTTTTTTGTCTATTATTCCAAAATTTATGGCCTGTATATACAACAAAAAGTCCAGTCTATTTAGGAAGTATTCTATCTAGGAAGTGTATACTGTAAAAAAGAAATCCTATTTGATACAAAAAACTTCCTATATCAAAGAATCCCCTAATTTATACAAAACTTCCTGTATGGTAAATTACTCTCTTTTAGATTATTTATCTTTCTAACACTCTCCCTCAAGCTGGCTTGTAAGTGTCTTCCATGCCCAGCTTGGTAACAAGAGAATCAAACTTATTTTTGGATAGTCCTTTTGTAAGTATCAGCAACTTGTTGATTTGTAGGTATGCAAGGAACACAAATTAGACCATTATCAGTTTTTTTCTTTGATAAAATGTCTATCCACTTTGATATGCTTAGTCTTATCATGAAATACTGGATTATGAGCAATTAAAATTGCGGCTTTATTATCACAATATACTTTCATCGGCTGTAAACTTGAGATCTGCAGATCTTCTAGCAATCTCTTAATCCACATTATTTCACAAATACCATGTACAAGAGATCTAAGTTCAGCTGAGTTCAGCTTCAGCACTACTTCGCGTTACAACACCCTGCTTTTTGGTTCGCGAAGTGACTAAATTTCCACTAACAATAGTGCAGTAACCTGATGTGGACCGCCAGTCTGTAATGCTTTGTGCCCAATCAGCATCAGTGTAAACATCGATCTGAACATTACCATTCTTTCTAACAATCAACGCTTTGCTAGGTGTTCCTTTAAGATATCTGTTATGGGCCCGGGTATGGGATCGAGTCGCAGGGCGATTGATTAAGAAATTCAATTCAATTGACTTTCTCTTAGTTAAGCTCATCAAAGGGAGCTTTGACCTTAAGCACATCAAAGGGAGCTTTACCTTAGACCTCATTTCGAGAGCTGCAGACCTCTGTAATTCTTTTTGATAAATTCTACTTATTTTTTATTATTCATAAAGTCCTTTAAATAAGACAAGTCTTATTACAAAAATAGGAAAGTTATATTATAAACTTCATAATCTATATTTTAGGTTTCCTAAATAAATAAATAAATCTATTATACCAAACAATTCAATATTAAATAGGAAATAACTAAATAGTAAATAAAAACCCTAACTTCCTAATTTAGGAACCCTAATAAAATATATTATTCTCATTATAGATTTTTTCTATTTAGGAATCCAACATTACTCCCCACTCGAAGAAAGAGTTTGTCCTCAAGCTCGAAATTTGCATAAAGTAGTTTTTAAAAATATCGATGCTCCTCCAGTGTTTTGGGTTTCCCTACTTGCTCCTCCATATTTGGATCATGAGTGTCTCCCAACTCTAGCCAAAACAGCTTCTTACATTGATGCACAGTTGCGTCCAATTCATCACAATTATAAAACAAACCTTTCGCCCTTCATTTTGCGATTTCTACCCTTGATAATTTGTCGTTGTTTTTGGAGGAATCACCCATGGTGTTAGGCTCTGATACCAAATTGTTATGGGTCATGGTATGGGATCAAGTCACTGGGCAATTGATTAAGAAATTCAATTCAATTGACTTTCTCTTAGTTAAGCTCATCAAAGGGAGCTTTGACCTCGAGCTCATCAAAGGGAGCTTTACCTTGGACCTCATTTAAAGAGAGTTCCAGACTTCTGTCATTCTTTTTGATAAAGTTTGCTTATTTTTTATTATTCATAAAGTCCTTTAAATAGGACAAGTCTTATTACAAAAATAGGAAAGTTATATTATAAACTTCCTAATCTATATTTTAGGTTTCCTAAATAAATAAATAAATCTATTATAGTAAACAATTCAACATTAAATAGGAAATAACTAAATAATAAATAAAAACCCTAACTTCCTAATTTAGGAACCCTAATAAAATATATTATTCTTATTACAGATTCAATATCTCAGTATTCTATATGCAAAATCAAAGTGTTCTTTGCTTGGAGCATGCATAAATTGACTTATCACACTCACAACAAATGCAATATCAGGACGAGTGTGTGATAAGTAAGTTTACTTACCATGCGCTAAAATTTCTCTCTTTCAATCACAGTTTCAGCAATAGCTGAATTTAGCTTCGAATTAGTCTCTATTGGAGTCTCGACTGCTCTATATCCCAAAAAGCCTATTTCATTGAGTAAATCAAGAATATATTTTATTTGATTTACAAATATACCTTCCCTCGATACTGCAAATTCCATACCTAGAAAGTACTTCAACTCTCATAGGTCTTTAAATCTTCAGCTAATCTTTTCGTCAGCATTGATAATTCATTGGGATCACTTGTCAAAATCATATCATCTACATATACAATTAACATTGCAATTTTGCCATTATTATTATTTTTTTTGTCAATGGTCATTTTATTACCAAAAGAAAGTACTGTACAAAGAATATGCAATTATACCCCAACCCAATCAGTATACTGTATACAAATCAATCCCTATATAACGTAAACCACATCAACAAAAACCAGTTGCACCCCGACAACAGTAAGCACTACACAGATGGCAAACCCAGACACTAAAAGTTAATCCCACACGCTCCTGCCATCTTTGTACCAATTATACTCTATACAACTCATCTTGATAGTGAAAGCAATTAGGCTACAGATCCTCATCTTATCAACATCATTATTTTGAAAAATCACAGCATTCCTTTCTCTCCAAACGCAGTAGATCGTAGCAATCAAGGCAATTCTTCTAATTTTGCCTATTGCACTCCTCTCTTGTTTTCCTCACAAATCAACTCACTTCCCTTCTCCAACTCAAAACTCCTCTATTAATCTCACACTTCCTCAAAATCTGTATCCAAATATTTTTAGAAACGAAGCGATCAAAAAATAAATGCTCGATAGTTTCTACCCCATTTTTGACATATAGCATCTGTCGTCATTTATCAACCCCCATTTCTTCAATCTACTTCTAATAGCCAGCTTATTATGTAGAGCTAGCCAGGCAATGAAACTCTGTCTCGGAATAAACCCCTTATCCCAGATTAAACTTCTCCAATTAACCACCTCCTTGTTTTGCCTCAATGCATTCCAAGCAGTCTTTAATTATAAGCACCATTAGTAGTTAACTTCCATCTCACTACATCATCAGCACCCTCCTGAATAAAAAATTTTCAAATTTCCTGCCAAGCCAAAACTGTAAACTTATTTAATGGGTCTGGCAGCATCCAATCCCCATTTCTCCAAACATCTTTTACCTTAGCATTCCTAGGAACATCAGTATTAGTTATATCAATATTAGGGAATTTTGCCATTTTCAGTATCAGTTCTAGGTTTTTCACGATCTCTAGCCCCCTCAATCAACAAATTCTCACACTTACGAACCGCAGCATTAGGAGGTATCTTTTTTGGTGTCTTTTGAGCTTATTTTGTTGAGGATCCATACAGCCGACCCCAACTTGTTAGGGACTAAGGCTTAGTTGTTGTTGTTGTTAGAATGCTTATAAAATATAGTATGATCAGCTTGACTTTGCCGATATCCATAGCCTTTTACTGCTTTCCCAAAACTTTCGAACCAAGCTCGAGGAGACTGTTTAAGGACATATAAAGACTTCTTGAGCTTGCATACTTTATTTTGGCCAATATTACTTTCAAAACCTGAAGGACAAATGAATGAATATTTCTTCATCTAAGTGACCATTCAAAAAATCATTTTCACATCCAGTTGTTATAGAGGCCAATTAAAATTAGCTGCATGAGATAGCAACACACAAATTGAGTTAATTTTTGCCACTGGAGCAAAAGTTTCTAGTTAATCAATACCATGAGTTTGAGTAAACCCCTTAGCAATGGGCCTTTCTTTATATCTTTCTACATTTTCATCTGCTTTGCATTTTATAGCAAATGCCCATTTACACCCCACTGTATTTTGATCTTTTGGTAATTCCACAATCTCACAAGTTCCATTCTTCTTTAATGTATCAATCTCCTCCATAATAGCTAGTTTTCACTTTGGATCATCAAGTGCTTCCTGAATGTTTCTCGGGATAAACAGGTTAGAAATTTTGAATGTAAATGTCTTATGTTTGTAAGAGAGCCTATTGTATGATAAATTCTTTGTAACGGGATGATTAGTACAAGAAAGAGTTCCTTTCCTAATGGCTATAGGTATATCCTGGTCATAATATTCTGGTTCAATAGAATTATTAGGAATGGAAGGAGAAGAAGATTGAGGAGGACTGGAATATGAAGCATTAGATTGGCTTGGTGGTGCTTCAAGTATAGATGATTCTCTACTCCTTTTATGAAATTTCTTCCTTGTATAATTGTTAAAAACCCGGGGCTTATATTTCTTAGAATTATTTGGTAGTGTTTCTCCTGCTATCAAAGATTCTTCCATAGAATTAGGAGATACAGCTTTGGGTAAGACATGTTGAATTTTCCATCTATTTTCATCTAGTTTCTCCCCCTGAAGGAAATGATTAAAATATTACTAATTTTCGAGGAACATAACATCCATAGTAACAAGAAGTTTACGAGTTAAAGGATTAAAACATATATATCCCTTTTTATTTGCTGTATAACCAACAAAAACACATTTTTCAGCTTTGGGATCAAGTTTGGATCAACCCTTATGAGGAGTAAGAACATAGGTTGTGTAGTCAAAGACCTTAAGAGGTAATTGTGAAAAAATCTGAGTATTGGGAAAACAATGCTTAAAACATTCTAGGGGGGTGGTGTAATTCAGAACTTGTGTATACATCCTATTAATTAAATTTGTTGTAGTTAAAATAGCTTCGCCCCATAGATATTTAGGAATATGCATAGAAAACACTAAAGCATAAGCAACTTCTAGTAAATTTCTATTTTTTCTTTCAACGATACCATTTTGTTATGGTGTATCAACACAAGTAGATTGATGTTGGAGGTTCTTTTCTCTTAAGAAGTTGCCAAGAGAGTTATTAAAATATTCAGTTTCATTATCAATGTGCAAGATTCTAATTTTTGTTTGAAATTGTGTTTCAACCGTTGCATAAAGCTTTTAATATAGTTTGAACTTTGGATTTATCTTTCATTAAATAGGCCCAACATAATCGAGCATGATCATCAATAAAAGTAATAAACTGTATATATATATATATATATATATTAAGTTTGAATTCTTGGAGGTCCCCAAACATCACTATGAATTAGGTAAAAAGGTCGAGAGGGTTGATATGGCTTTGAATGATTAAGTTTTTTTATGACCTTTAGATAAAATGCAGTGTTCACAATGAAAATTGGAATAATCAATTCCGTTAATTAAAGTAGGAAACAATTTCTTTAGATAAGAAAAACTAGGATGTCAATCTATAGTGCCAAAGCATTATTTTATTCTTAATAAAGGCAAAACTAACACTACTTAACCCTTGAGATGATTTATGCTTCAAATCCTCATTTTCAAAGTAGTAGAGACCATTTATCATCTTAGCACTGCCAATCTTCCTCCTTGAATTCTAGTCCTGGAAAATACAATGAGAATCAAAGAAAATAACATGACAATTAAACTTTTTGGATAATTTGCTAACAGATATAAGATTACAGGTAAGCAAGGGCAAGGAGGAGGGAAGGGGGGTGGGGGTCTTTGGGCGGACAATGGACCCCTCTCCCCCCATCCTTCCATTTATAATAGATGTATATATAAATTTCTCTACCAAAAATTTATAAATTATTGGCTTTTTCTCTACCAAAAACTTGTTTGGGACTAAGGCTTAGTTGTTGTTGTTGTTGTTGTATCTTTTGTTTAAAGTTTTAATTAGTGGGTATTTAGGGTTTTATGATTAAGTATTTAAGTTAATGCTAGAATTTTGCAATTTGATTATGAATTAGGTTAAACTAATGTTCTCATTTGAAATAGTATTTTTATAAATTTTAATTTAATAAAATCATGTAGATAAATTAATAGATTTGTTGAATTGATAATCTTTTATCTTTTATGTTATTTCTAACCACCAACCTCTTTTTACCTATCTATTAATTACATAAGGTTTATTTACTAATAGCTACCAACAAACTACTTCCTACCAATACTCCTTGTCAAGTTGGTGTAAAGATATCAAACATGCCTAACTTGCAAACTAAGCTATAGAAGTTTCTATTGCTAAAGCCTTTGGTGAATACATCTGCCAATTGATTTTCTTAAGTCGTATGGAGCAAGTTTAGAGAGTTATCTACCAACCTCTCCTTTAGGAAATGTCTATCTATGTGCTTCATGCGATCATGTTGAACTTGATTATGGGCAATACTAATGGCGGTTTTATTATCGCAAAATAACAATAGATTGCCCTTCTCCAAACCCCTTTTGTAACCATAATAACTCACAAACCCCTTGTGCCATAGCCTTATACTTGGCTTCTGCACTAGATCAGAAAACTACACTTCGTTTGAGTGACTAAGTTTCAACCCACAAGTGTACAATAGCGATAGGTAGACCTCCTATCATCAAGTGATCCTACCCAATATGCATATGTAAAGGCTTCAATCACAAGATAACAATGTTTTGAGAAGAGGAGACATTTTCTAGGAGCTGATAGAATATGGAAAACTGCTTGCATATGGGGCTTACGGGGATCATGTATATATTGGTTGATCACACTAACTGCATATCTGATTTAGTGTGTGGGAGAGAAATTAATCTTCCTACCAATCTATGATAACTTCCCATGTCAACTGAAGTCTCTATTCTCGCTTGTAGCTTATAATTACTTTCAATAGGAGAATATGCTAGCTTACAACCTAACATACCTGTTTCTTGTAGAAGATGCAAGATATATTTATTTTATGAGATAAAGATTCTCCTTTTTTATCTAGCCACTTCAATTTCTAGGAAATATTGTAGTTTTCCTAGATCCTTGATCTCAAATTCTTGGGCCAAGAGCTACCTTAGTCGAGCTAATTCTTCTATATTATCTTCAGTTACTACAATGTCAACATAGATAATGAGTAATCTTGTCCTTAGAGTGTTTGATGAACAAGGTGTGATCAACATTAATTTGTTAATACCCGAAGGAGATCATGACTTTATTGAATGTCAAACTATGCCCTGGGAGATTGTTTTAGCCTATACAAGGCCTTCCTTAATTTGCACAGCCTTCCTTGTGCCTTCATCCTCAAAACCGTGAGGAATCTCGATGTACACTGCTTTTAGATCTCCATGAAGGAAAGCATTTTTTACACCAAACTATCGTAAGTCCCGATCAAGGTTAGCTGCCCAAGATAACAATATTTTGATTGTATTCATTTTAGCAACTGGAGCAAATGTTTCTTGATAGTCCACTCCATAAGTCTGTGTGAATCCTTTTGCCACAGGTCTATCCTTGTATTATTCAATAGAACCATCAACTTTGTGTTATACAGTAAATATCCATTTGCAACTAACCAATTTCTTTCCATAAGGAGAAGTGACAGGTTTTCAAGTTCTATTCTTTGCGAGGGATTTCATTTCTTCAACCATTGCCTCCTTCCATTTGGGATTATGGAAAGCTTCTCTCCAATCCTGTGGAATAGACACAAAAAAAAACAGACTAAGATAAAAGCTCTAAAGGAGGTAGACATTGAGTTATATGAAATAAAATTAGATATATGATGTTTGGTGCATTTCTTGATTCTATTTCCATGAGCAATGGGCTTATCCTAGTCATCAACTGAATTAGAAAATTGAGAAGACTCATCAGAAGGATCAAAAGAGTTTTCAGAATGTTGGAGTGATTCTTGACATGGTATAGACTGCATGATGACATTTTCTATTCTCTCTTTGAATATCTACTTAAATTAGATCTATTCAAACGTCCAACATTCTTGCACTGAGTCAAACTCTCCTCTAGATTCTCCTCCTGAATACAATTACCCTCTAGAATCGGACTCCCTTCCCTCCATTCCGAACAAAACCATCAAGAGTTATAGGACAAGACTCCAACACTTTCTCTTCTTTCTTACTCCCCCTGAAGAGGCGTTTGGGATGGATTGGAGTATGACTCAAATTCTTTAAAAGTAACGTCCAAATTGACAAATATTTCCTAGATGGAGGAGTGTTGGAAAATTATGGTGATTATCACTCTATTCCCTTAAACCAAATTAGTAGGAGAGCGAAAATAAATGCGGAATATTAACACAGAATTTGATAACGGAGTTCGGCCAATTATGCCTATGTCTCCGGAGCTGCTGCAGACTTATATTAAGGAGAAAAATACAATGTGTTTACAAACACTCACAACCCTCACTCAATTATGAACAAGAATTTTTCCTCACAAAATTCTCTTAAAGACACTCTCTTCTCTTTACTTCTTCAATTTTAAGGTGTATCTTCCAAATGAAGTGGATGGGTTTATATAGGCTTCAAAAAACATGGGTTGGTGAAATTAGTCAATAAATTAGGCACCTCCATTTTTGACTTTAACAATTCCCCAAATTTAGGCACCTCCACTTTTGACAATGTTCTAAATTAGGTACCTCCATTTTTGACAATCCCCTTAATTAGGCACCTCCATTTTTGACAAAAAAATGGTTGGTGCCTACTTCTTTGACAATCTCCCACTTGAAGACTGATTTCAATCTGTCTTCACACCTTGATCAATGCAACAGCTCTTCTACGACCTTGATACTAGTGTAGGCCAACTGAAGCTGAGCACAGCTTCAGTTTATCAATAGTCACCATCTTCGTCAACATGTCTGCCGGATTTTGAGTTCCACTAATCTTCTCAAGTTTCAAAATCCCATCTTGCAGAAGTGACCTGATAAAGTGATACCGCAACTGTATGTTCTTCGTTCTGGCATGAAAAAACGGATTCTTCGCTAGATGTATGACACTTTGACTGTCACAATGCAAGATATTGTTTTCTTGCTTCTTGCCCAACTCCTCCAAGAAACCTTGGAGCCAAACCATTTCTTTGCTGGCTTCCGTGACAGCGACATATTCTACTTCAGTTGTGGAGAGAGCAACTATCTTCTGTGATTGAGAGACCCGGCTCACTGCGGTACCTCCTAGAGTATAGACATACCCTGTAGTGCTCTTTCTAACGTCAACATTTCTAGCTAAGTCAGCATCCATATAGCCTGCTAGTGTCGTATCTCCATTTTTAAAACAAAGCGCCTTATCTGTGGTACCTTGAAGATATCTGAGAATCCATTTGACTGCTTCCCAGTGTGCCTTACCTGGATTATTCATGTACCTGCTAACAACTCCCACTGCTTGAGCAATATCTGGTCTGGTACAAACCATGGCATACATCAAACTCCCAATTGCTGAGGCATATGGCACCTTCGTCATGTGTGCACATTCCTCCTCCATCTTCGGTGACTGTTCTTTGGAGAGTCTAAAATAAACACCTAAAGGTGTGCTCACTGATTTAGCATCTTGCATGTTGAATATGGCTAGTACTTTGGTTATGTACTCAGCCTGTGATAACATCAAAGCCCCCGACTTCATGTCTCTCTTGATCCTCATTCCAAGAATCTGCAAACTGTTTTGACAATTCTTGCTTTAAATTTTTAATCTCTTGCATGTCTGAACCTGCAACGAGCATATCATCGACGTATAACAATAAAATAATAAAGCTATTGTCAAACTTCTTGATGTAGCAACAATGATCTGTTTGGCATCTTGTGAAACCACTGCTACCCATAAAACTATCAAACTTTCTGTACCACTGTCTAGGAGCTTGTTTCAGATCATATAAACTCTTCTTCAATCTGCATACCATGTGTTTGTTGTCTTCCTTAATAAAGCCTTCCGGTTGCTTCATGTAGATCTCTTCCTCCAAATCTTCATGAAGGAATGCTGTCTTCACATCTAACTGTTCAAGAAATAAATTTTCTGCTGCTACGATTTTCAATACCAGTCTGATTGTCGTAAGTTTCACGACTGGAGAGAGAATTTCAGTATAGTCAACACCTTCCTTTTGTTGAAAACCTTTTACAACCAATCTTGCTTTGTAGCGTTTGCTTCCATCATGCTCTTCTTTGATCCTGTAAATCCACTTGTTGTGGAGTGCTTTCTTGCCTTGTGGTAGTTCAGCTAATTCCCATGTATGATTTGACATGAGTGAGTCCTTCTCATCTTTCATGGCAGACTCCCACTTGATTGAATCCTCCACTTGCATTGCTTCATCATAGCGCTCTGGTTCACCATTGTCTGTCAGCAACAAGTAATGCAAAGAAGGCGAGTAACGTTGGATTGGTCTTGTAATTCTTGAGGAGCGTCTCAATTCTGGCGTGCTCGGCTCCTCTACTTTAGGACTATTTTGAACATCATTTCCAGAAATTTTCTCGAACTCAGCGAATTCTTTATTTTCAACATCTATCTTGGAGCTATTTGATTCTGCATTTAATCTGTCTTTGTACATCACATTCTCATTAAATATGACATCCCGGCTTCTGATGATCTTTTGATTTTCATAATCCCAAAACCGATAACCGAACTCATCACCACCATATCCAACAAAGACACATTTGTTTGACTTGGCATCTAATTTACTTCTTCCAGCAGAATCTATATGTATAGAGATACAACCAAACACTCTTAAGTGTGAAAGGTTTACCTCCTTTTTGCTCCATGCTTCCTCTGGTATTCCACTATCCAGAGGTACTGAAGGCCCATGGTTGATTAGGTAGGCAGCGGTGTTGACAGCTTCAGCCCATAAATTCTTGGGCAAGTCAGCATGTATCCTCATGCTTCTGGCACGTTCATTCAGAGTTCTGTTCATGCGCTCAGCTACACCATTCTGTTGCGGTGTCATGGGAACTGTTTTATCCATCTTGATTCCGCTGTTTGCGCAAAATTCTCTGAATCTTCTATCTCTGTATTCTCCTCCATTGTCAGACCTCAATCGTTTGACTTTCAAACCAGTTTCATTTTCTACCATGGCCTTCCATTTTCTGAATGTATTAAAGATTTCTGATTTCTTCTTCAGAAAATACACCCATACCTTTTTTGTTGAATCGTCAATGAATGTGACATAATACAATGAGCCTGCAAGAGATGGAATTGGAGACGGTCCCCATACATCGGTATGGACCAACTCTAATTTTTCTGCCTTGGGTGTCTTGCCAATCTTTGAAAAACTGACATTATTTTGTTTTCCAAAGATACAATCTTCACATAGGCCGACATTGATACTTTTCAGTTCCGGCAACTTTCCTTTTGACAAAAGCGTCTTTATCCTTTCCTCGCTCATATGGCCAAGCCTTTGGTGCCATAGGTTTGATTTTTCATCTGCATTTGCTACTGAAATAACATTCTCTAAGTTTGAGGTTACATAGAGAGTGCCATTTTTCTTACCACGAGCAATGACAAGTGCTCCTTTGGTAATCTTCCATTCACCGCTTTTGAATGTTGTACCATAACCATCTTCATCAAGTTGTCCTACAGAGAGCAAATTCCTTTTAAGACCAGGAATATGTCTTACTCCTTGCAGCTTCCAGGTATTTCCGTTTGACAACTTTAATCGGACATCCCCTTTTCCTACGATCTTTAAGGTTTCATCATCAGCTAGATGAACCTTCCCGAAATCACCACTGACATAGTTGTCCATGATTTCTTGGAATGGAGTGGCGTGAAAAGATGCCCCAGAATCTAAAATTCATGATTCAATTGGACTGTTGACATTTAGAATCATGGCATCACCTGCTTCCTTGGTCACATTTGCAGATCCCTGTGCACCGCTATCTTTCTTTGGCGCTAGGCAATCTTTCTTAAAATGACCCTTCTTGCTGCAGTTATAACACTTGAAATCTTTCTTCCCCGATCTAGATTTGTCTCTTCTAGATTTTGATCTGCCACGATTTGAACTTTTTTCTAAAGTTCTCTCTCTAGATTCTGTGTGTAAAGCTGAAGAGGTAGATACTTCACCCAATTCTCTTCGTCGAATTTCTTCACTCAACACCAGATCCCGAACATCATCGAATTTTAATTTGATTTTTCCCGATGAGCTGCTGACCGCTGTAACGGTAGCATTCCAACTATCTGGTAGAGATGATAAGAGAATTAAAGCCCGAATTTCAGCATCAAATTCAATTTCTACTGAACTCAACTGGGTTGTGATTGTGTTGAATTCATTCAAATGTTGGGCCACTGATGCCCCTTCTGCCATTTGCAAATTGAATAATCACTTCATCAAATGAACTTTGTTTGAAGCTGATGGCTTTTCATACATGTTGGAGAGAGCAGCCATTAGACCTGCTGTGGTCTTTTCTTTGGCGATGTTGAAAGCAACATTTCGTGATAATGTCAATCGAATAACTCCAAGGGCTTGTCTGTCGAGAAGATTCCATTCTTCATCTTTCATGTCTTCTGGCTTTATTCCTGAGAGAGGTTGATATAACTTTTTCTGGTACAGATAATCTTCAATCTGCATCTTCCAGAAGCCAAAGTTCGCACCGTCGAACTTTTCAATTCTCACTTTTCCTTCATCTGTGGCCATCGCTCCCATTCGAATCTGGACTCCTTTGGATCGTTTCTGACTGTTTCTGCAAACCACTGTGTACTAGGACACTTTTGTCGACAAATCAGAACTGCCGACAGAATTTCACTATTCACGAAATTCACTATTCACGTGAATAGTAATCTTGCAAAAAATTGACAGAATTTATCACCCAAAGCTCTGATACCAGTTGTTGGAAAATTATGGTGATTACCACTCTATTCCCTTAAACCAGATTAGTAGGAGAGCGAAAATAAATGCGGAATATTAACACAGAATTTGATAACGGAATTTGGCCAATTATGCCTACGTCTCCGGAGTTGCTGCAGACTTATATTAAGGACAAAAATACAATGTGTTTACAAACACTCACAACCCTCACTCAATTATGAACAAGAATTTTTCCTCACAAAATTCTCTCAAAGACACTCTCTTCTCTTTACTTCTTCAATTTTAAGGTGTATCTTCTAAATGAAGTGGATGGGTTTATATAGGCTTCAAAAAACATGGGTTGGTGAAATTAGTCAATAAATTAGACACCTCCATTTTTGACTTTAACAATTCCCCAAATTTAGGCACCTCCACTTTTGACAATGTCCTAAATTAGGCACCTCCATTTTTGACAATCCCCTTAATTAGGCACCTCCATTTTTGACAATCCCCTTAATTAGGCACCTCCATTTTTGACAAAAAAATGGTTGATGCCTACTTCTTTGACAAGGAGGATAAAATATTTCCTCTTCGTTCATTGATATCCTCCTATGCTCCATGACCTAGCATAAAATTTCTCTAGCTACTTTATCGTAAGCCTTTTTCAAGTCAATGAAAACCATATGTAAATCATTTTTCATCTCTTTATACTTTTCTATCAAATTTCTAATAAGAAAGATAACTTTCATAGTTGATGGTCCAGGCATAAAACCAAATTGGTTTGAGAATATACAAGTGTCTAAACGTGAACGATGTTCCACAACTTTTTCCTACGGTTTCTTGGTTTGAATCATAAGTTTTATACCTCTATAATTTGAACAATTTTGAATATTATATTTATTCTTAAAAATAGGTATCAAAATGCTTTGTCTCCATTTATTAGGTATTTTCTTTGTACTTAAGATTTTATTAAACAAGTCGTTAACCATGCGACTTCTACATCTCCTAAACATTTTCACATCTCAATGGATATTCCATCTGGTCCACAGGCTTTACCGATTTTCATTTTTTTGAAAGCTTCCTTTACTTCAAAAAATCTAATCTATCTAGTATACTTCACATTTTTCTCGGGTATATCATCCATGCCTTCAATATTTTTACTACGATTACCATTAAGAAGATCTTCAAAATAGCTTCTCTATTTTTCCTTAATATCTTGTTCTTGGACCAAAACTTTATGCTTTTTGTCTTTGGTGCATTTAACTCGGTTTAAATCTTGATATTTTCTTTCCCTTAACTTAGCGAATTTATAAATCGCATTTTCTCCTTTCTTTGTTTTAAGTTTTTCATAAAAACTCTCCAAAGATTGTGCTCTTGCTTAACATTCTTTTTCGCTTGTTTGTAATCCTCAAGAGCAGCAAGAAGAGCTGAAAAAATAGTTGTACGTAAATAGTAGCAGCAAGTAGAGCGATCGTCGGAAATCTCATTGGAAAAAACAGATCCAGGTCAGATGTCACCTTGGTCGGCATTGGAAATGGCCTAGAAGATGACTGGAAGAAGAATTGGTGAGAAAAAAATACTGGAAAATAGGTCCACGCGCTTTACTCGCCGGCCCGTGAACAATTCACCAGGGAGCTTCCACCGGCTCGTGTGATCATCTGCAGAGGTTTACGGCAATGGGTCTACGATGATAGGCCGATCTTGGCTTGGCCGTTCTTCCTATGGGCACGGTAAGCACTGGTGAACAGTAGGTGAGTGCCAAAACCACTCCACCAATTGAAAAAAAAAAATTAATTGTCCTTTTTTTGTCAACTAATGGAAAAAGACCATAAAAGAAATCTAACTAGGATTTTATAGCTCTGATACCATGTTGATTTTAGGAAGAAGAATTGATAATCTTGTATCTTTTTCTTAATCAACATACAAAGTCTATATATACAAGGGTTATTTCTAACTGCTAACCCTTTTCTTTTTATCTATTAATTACATATGGTGTATTTACTAATAGCTACCAACAAACTACTTCCTACCAATAAGATATAAGAATTAGAATGAAAAGGCATGTAAAAAAACAATAAATTCTTAGAATTTAATGAATAATATAAAATTTTGATAAGACTTTTTTTTATAGAAATTTATAACAAAATCTGAATTTTACTATAATATTAAACATTCATTTTATCTTCAAATTTACATGCAATTTTTTTGACTTGGAAAATTTGTCCATCCCCCTCATCCAATTCCTGGTTCTGCCACTACAGGCAAATTTAGGTACATGAAGGACTGATTTAAGAGACAAGGTTTGTGATAATTTGACCAAACCTTTGCTTGCTTTAGAAGAACAAGATATGTCTGCGATACGAATTTTTTCTCGTCCAAAAAAAGGATTGTATGTATGAAAGAAATTGGAAAAACTAATACGGTGAGATGATCCTGAATCTATTATCCATGGATCTGATTGTGAAATAGAATAACAAACCAAGACATTTAAGTCCTGTTTGTGCAAGAGAAGCATCAGGAGTACCTGATAATCCAACATTAGATTTTAGCAACTTGAGAATATGGTCCACTTTGATGACTGAATGGGACAACTTCAACTTCATTTGCACAAGGAACATTCATACTGCCAGTTTGTTGATTAAACTTCCTCTCATGCTTGCCCTTCCAATTTGCAGGTTTACCATGAAGTTTCCAGCATGTTTCACAGGTGTGTCTTGCCTTATTACAATGATCAAACCATACACAAGGCTTTTCATTAGTTTTGAGTGTAGCAGGGCGACTAACACAGGCTCCACCTGCAGCCAAAGCAGAATTCTCAAGAATGCTACTTGAAGTCTTCTTACCAAGCATAACAAGTCAATGATTTTCTTCGTGACAGACTTCGGAGAAAACTTCCCCATTAGAGGGAAAAGGCTGTCTGCCAAATATCCTCTAACTTCATCAAATTCCATATTTAAACCAAAAAGAAATTTAAACATCCGCTCATCTTCAACCTTCTTTTTAGAGTGGTTGGCATCTTCAGCGCATTTCCACTCATAAATATTGAATAGATCCAAATCCTGCCATAGGCATTTCAGTGAATTGAAGTATTTAGTAATACTGTCCTCCTCTTGATGGATATCTCCAAGTTTTAACATTAATTTATAAAATTGAGATTGATTTCCCAAATCTGAATACATAAGATTGATATTATCCCAAAGCTCCTTAGCTGTGTGATAACACTTGTAGTTGGAGCTAATGTCTTCCTTCATGGAGTACAACCATGTCATTACCATAGAATTTTTGGCATCCCATGTGGGGCATGCTGAATCATTGATGGTGGATTCCTTTTTCTCTCAGTAATATAGCCAATTTTCCCTCTTCCTTGAATATACATGCTCATAGATTGAGACCAATGCAAAAAATTATCTCCATTCAATCGAATAATAGGTATTTGGACTGAATGAGATTTAGAGGAAATCAGAGTTTTAGTATTCTGCCTCTTGGTTGAAGTACGAGTTTCAGATAAGGAACTATTAGCGTTTGTGGAGTTAGATTGTATTCCAGACATGGTGAAGTTATGGTTGCTGACTTGTTGCTAGGTTGGATAAGGAGGCTAGGTATAGATTAAACAAGTAGGATTTTTTTCTTTTTTAATAACAATTACGGTTGGATGAGGAGGCTGATTTGCGGCCAAGCTTATAAATTAGTTTTTTTTTCCTGCTAGACCAAGGATGACTCTGATACCATGAAAAAATTACGGGAAAAATGATTTTTTATTTCCTATCTATTATTCCAGAATTTACAGCCTATATATACAGGAAAGAGACCGACCTATTTAGAAAG
This sequence comes from Garcia nutans, assembly GCA_947685225.1. Taxonomy (NCBI): domain Eukaryota; kingdom Viridiplantae; phylum Streptophyta; class Magnoliopsida; order Malpighiales; family Euphorbiaceae; genus Garcia; species Garcia nutans. The sequence continues at coordinate 2,111,821 of CANTUV010000003.1, read as the reverse complement.
TATTCTATTCAGGAAGTATAGTTGTATACCATATGCTTTTCCTAGGAGCTTATTTTTAGCTAAAATTATCTCTAATTCTTGATTGTGGGTAAAGATCTAGGGATTTACTCCTAAGAAATCAAGTCTCGTGTTACTCCTCACTAATCAATTCCCGTGTCATGTATATAATCTCATTGACGTTGTTTTTTTGACTCTCCATAAGATAGAAAAGCAAGGAGAGTTGGTAGGGAGTATTTGTTGGTAAAAGGGTGGCTAGATGAGTGAGAATAAAGGGTTGGGAAGAGAAAAAAGAGGGCCACAATGGGTTACACAAAAGATTAACATGTGGTTGGTCTTGACATTAAAGGGAAGTGAACTATGATAAAAATTTGGAATTAAATCCAAGCATTTAAAACTATGTTTGGGTTGGGTGGAGGGATGTTAAAGTGAGTGTTATATTTCATCAGCTTAACCAATGGAAAGTCCATTGATTTGGATTTTCTATTCAATCGTCCTGTGGCATGATCTTGGTCTAGCAAATATAACAAATTGATATTAGGCCTAACACGATGGGCGATTCCTCCAAAAACAAAGTATCGAGGGTAGAAATCGTAAAATGGAGGGCGAAGGTTTTGTGTTATAATTGTGATAAACTGGACACAATTGCGCATCATTGTAAGAAGCTATTTTGGTTAGAGTTGGAAGATACTCATGAACCGGATATAGAGGAGGAGCAAGTGGGGGAATGAAAATCCTAGGGGAGTGTCGATCTTTTTCAAAACTAATTATCCAAATTTCGAGCTTGAGAACAAACTCTTTCTTTAGGGGGAGTATTGTTAGGACACCTTTGTGGGCCATATCTGTTCTAGATGTGATGGCTAATTTTTATTATTTTAGTTTCTTATATTTTCTATTTTAATTAATTTGGGTTTCTATTTATTATTGGATTATTTCATATTTAATGTTGAGCTATTTCCTATTATAGATTTATTTATTTAGGAATTCTAAAATATAGTTTAGGAAGTTTATAATATATGACATTCTTATTTTTGTAATAAGACTTATCCTATTTAAAGGACTTTATAAATAATAAAAATTTAAGTAGAATTTATCTAAAGAATTATAGAGATCTTGAACTCTTTCGTAACGAGACCCAAGGTTTAAAGCTCCCTTTGATAAGTTTCAGGTTAAAGTTTCCTTTGATGAGTTTAAGGTTTAAGCTCCCTTGATGAGCTTACCTAATGGAAAGTCCATTTATTTGGATTCTCTAATTAATCGCCCTGTAGCATGATCCTGGTCTAGGAAATATAACAGTGAGGGATACCTTACCCTCCCCTCGCCTCACCTCCCCCACCAAAAGGGTATAATACCCTAGAGAGTTGTTCAGTTGAAGACGAAGATTTGGTACTTGATTTAAATATTCTTGATGCATTATAACATGGATCACTAAGATAGTATAACCCACTCACAGATTTGCTTCTTTATAATGTCATTTCGTACTCAACTTCTGAACTCAGACAACCATTTTCATTGTGCTTTGTTTCTTGCTTATCCTTCCTCTTGACTTGTTATTGGTGTGATTCTGATATTCTTTGGACTAGAGCTTTCAAAATAATTCCAACTTAATGCATCATATAACTGATAACTTTGTTCCCTAATCCATTATCTGGAGTAGAGCATGTGATTGTGGCTTATATATAACATTTGTATTGAGATGTGATGTACAAGCCATTTATTTTTACTGAACAGCTATGATTCTAATAACCAATGTTTTTCAGCACAGCTATACCTGAGACCAGGCCACTGACAAGGGCTGAAGTGTCATGGAGATTGAAGGATTTCATTGGGTACACTCTTGATCTAAGACCATCTCAGATACCTCACATGGAAGCAGGACAAGGCTTATTTGTAGTTGGTGAAGCTGATGTTGGTACTGTGATTGCCTTGTACCCTGGTGTGATATACACCCCAGCATATTATCGATATATCCCTGGATACCCAAGAGTTGATTCCCATAACACATACTTGATCGCAAGGTATGATGGTACAGTGATCAATGCCCAGCCTTGGGGTTCTGGGGGAGACACCCGTGGTGTATGGAACGGGTTAATTGTGCCAGGACTCAGACCTGACGTGCAAGCCAGTGAGAAAGGTACAGATCGGTTCTGGAAAATTCTCTGTAAGCCTTTAGAAGGGATACCAGCTAATTATACCGGTGAGATTCTAGAACGGAGAAACCCATTAGCTTTGGCTCATTTTGCTAATCACCCAGCAAAGGGTATGTTTCCCAATGTTATGATTTGTCCTTATGATTTCCCATTGGCCAATAAAGACATGAGGGCCTACATACCAAACATACTATTTGGCAACTCAGAAGAAGTGAATATGAGAAAATTTGGCAGCTTTTGGTTCAGATCTAGGGCAAAAGATGGTGAATCTGATGTTCCAGTTCTGAAGACTCTTGTGTTGGTGGCTACTAGGGCACTTTGTGATGAAGAAGTACTGTTGAACTACAGGTTGAGTAACTCAAAACGACAACCAGAGTGGTATACTCCAGTGGATGAAGAGGAAGATCGAAGGAGATGGAGCTAATGAGTGATTGCCGGACATTGAAACTTCGAAGTGTTTTTGTGCAGGGCTGGGGCACCCCATACTAGATGCTTATGTTGCATTAAGGATCTGGCTTGAGGTAAATATACCTCAGCCTCTGTTCTTTCCTTTGAGGAATTAAGCTAGGTTTTTAGCCTCCTGAGAGTAACAATGTAGAATTTGACAGGTTGGTAAATTTCAGATTAGCACAGGACTGGGTTATCTTTATTAGGTTAAACAAAAGAAATTTTAATTATTAATATTTCTTTTTCAGTTGGTGGTTCTTATATCATTTACTAACGTAATTAAAGACACTGAAATTTTCAACTTGGTGTTTTAAACAATTCATACATTTGATGCTCTAGGATTTTACCTCCAGTGTAGTGAATCTGTTAGGATTGTATTTCAAATTTCTGATGATTGGATGCCAGATGCCCTATGATCACTTATTCATTGCTCGGGCGGAATTATATCTCAAGTTTCTTGAGGAAAGGACAGTGACTATACTTCGAACATATGATTCCCTATTTCCTTTTACGTTTTCTAAGCATCCAATTAACATTCTCAATTTTGCTTGTAGATAATTTGGGTATTGTATTCTATTTTTAATGCAAATTCCAAGTCAAAGGTTTTCATCTTTAAGCTCCTATTTTTATTGGTCTGGCCACACTAACTCTGATCTATCTCTAATTTATTGGAATCTGATTGCTTTTTTAAGCCATATGGGCATGAGAAAATCCATTTGCATTTAAATTTATACCATGGTATTCTGAATTTAGACTTCGGTTTCTAGCATGATTTGGTGTATTTTATAAGACTGGCTATGGTTCAGTTTATATTTTCTAAGGTGTGAAACAGAAAAACAGTAAACTGCGCTTTTTCTATTTCTCCAAATTGAGCTAAACCTAAACCTATGATTCAGCCCAAGTTGTGCGGTTTGTCCATTTGAACCAAATTATTGACTCTTAATTGCTGTAATTTCGGTTAGTCCTATGACTGTGTGCTTCGCTTCTTCTAAATTCCTTTCCTTCTCTTTGTAGCTTGTTTTGGCCTGTCAATGATGTCACTTAATTCTGATCTGATTGGGATTTTATGTAGAGAAATTTACGCCCTTTATGACTTTTCCGTGCTAACTTTGCAAATGTACGTAGCTTGGCTGTCATGATCCAACTTGAAGATACGTTACTGGTATTAGGAAATAAAAAAAAGTATATGGCTTTCAGCCCACATTAAGTTTGACAGCTCGTTTTTGATAAATTTAGATTATAATAATTACTGTTTTAAATTGGACCTACGAGCCTACTAATTATGCATTATTAATACATTTGATCATTGCTATAATACATTGGTTAATAATCTTATTTGACCAAACAACAAAATTAAATAGAAAAATAGATAGATAAGTATCATACGGAGTTCTAAATTATAAGGTAAATTAGATAAGTAATATATAAATAATTGAATAATTTCTGCCGATGAATAACAAGGTATGATGATCTAAATAAAATAATACTTCTATGTTCAACTTGCAATATGGAGAAAAATGGTGAACTGAAATGAGCGTTTGACTCAATGAACTATATAGTAATTAATATAATACAATTATCTCATGCATTACGTGCTCATACAAATATTAATTAACCAACAAATCATATAAGCAAGCAATGATAGAAGTATGTCAATGAGGTTACACTAAATCTCAAACTGGGTAGCCTATTCCCCTATCTGGCTCTTTTAGTCCATACATTTCTTTTAGAATCTAATATATAGGGTCCGCCGTCACGGCCGTAACCAAGCAGCACTATCCGACAAGCAACGTTGAGCATGAAAAAACTCCTGTCGTCACGCCAGTCCTAATTTCACTATATAATATTCTTATATCATAATTCGTATCTCCGATCATGTGTCGTTCCCCATTATCCTAACTTTATCTGACATCACATATTATATGTATAAGCACAACCAACTCATACTCAATGCACATTATGCTTATAATAATATTAATTCTATATGTATTGCACAAGCAGTCGATGTATTATGCAAATATAATTATGAACATAAATTAGGGGAGCAAGGTATTATATTATGCTATATAACTAACATATTTATGGAAACCAACGATTCTCCTTTGAATATTTGATTGGAAATAGAGGATGCCTAAAAATATTTTCAATCGACAATAAAAACTAAAATATAGACAAATACGACTTTAGAGATTCTGCAGAAATTTTGACAGAGTTTTCTCTATGATTAGGACATTTTCCTTCAAAACAATACGAGAAAATACTTTATAAAAAAATTTACATCAATCAACGTCAACCTAATGATCATATCTAGGCCACCATTACAATTTTCAATAATTCAAATATAAGCTTAAAGTACATCTCACAAATACAATAATAATAGTTTATTAAATCAATATTAATCTTATTTATTTAATTTACTAATAAAATATTTATTTAAAATTTTAAGATATATACTAATTCAATTTTAAATAATTCTTAGAAAATTATTTTATAACTGTCTCTCAATTATAATTAATTATCATATAATTTATTTACCTCACTTTATAAAAATAACTTGATTATTTTAATTATAAAAATATTAATTTTAATCAAGTAATTATTTTTACAAATTTTAAACATAATACTTTGACCATTTAATTTAATTACTTAATACTCTATTAACTTATTTAATAATTAACTCAACTAAAATTATAATCTTTAAATTATAAATCTTTACAAAAAAAATCATAATCTAATTTAATCAAACTCATTAAATATTTTTTCATAATTAATAAACAATAATTATAACTTATCAATTTATTTTAATCAATTTTCCATTTAATTTATACTAATTAATAAAATTTTTCATTAATTATAACTAATTAAGATTATATATTCTAAATATATATTTTAATTTTATAAATTAATACTTAACAATTAATTAGTTTTAAATTAACACATTCAAAATATCCAAATTTCAATCTATTAAACTATCAATCATTAATTATACATATTTATTATTTTTTTTCTTTAATTATATTTAAAATTACTAATCATAACTCATAATTTATTTTATTATCTAATTATATATTTCTACCAATTAAATACTAAAATTTTTTAATAATTAACCTTCAATTATCCATTTCAATCTATTTATTTATCTATTTTATTTATTATTTATTATATTTTTTACTATTTTTTATCATCATTGGAATAGTAACTCCACTGAAATAGTATTGCCTTCGCAGAAAATGGTGACGGATTTCGACCAACCTAAAACGTACTTTAAAATTTAAAAATAATATACCAAAATGAAGCTTGAGATGAGAGAATTTCAAAAATACTAATTTCACCTTAAAAGGAGATCAGAAAACGGCTGAAAACCTTGTTGGAAGCTCTCGAGAGGCAGAAGATTCGGACGAAATGTGAACAGTGCTCTGACATCGGACGACGGCGATCTTGGTGGCATTGGACTCATCAGACGATAAGCTTTCCAATGGTATGGGAGGTGTCGATATCCCTCTCTCCTTCTTACTTTCTCTCTCCTCATTTCTGCTCTCTCTCTCTCTTCCTCTTTTTCTTCTTTTTTTGTTTTCTTCCTTTTTTTCCTCTCTCTTATAAATACAAATATATATTTTTATTGTTGTTTTCTCTTATTTTTTTAAATATTAAATATTCTATTTAATTAATATTATTATTATTCTCATCATTTTTTAATATTTTTTAAAATAATTTAAAATTTGGATTATTACAATCTTCTATCCTTTTTAAAAAATTCGTACTCAAATTTTCAAACTAAGAAAAATATTCAAGTGAAAAGTTAAACTATTCACGCTTATCTGCACACTCTAATATATTATTCTTAAGAATCATATTTAATATTCTCAATTCAACTAATCTGTCACCTCAAAAGTCTTACATAGTTATATCCACAATTGAGCTCAAAATGCTCGATTAGCCATTTTAAACCTAACTATCTATTTGATGATTGATCATGTTACTACTTTACAATCCAAATAGGATTATGTTTAAAGATAACACAAATATACTAAAGCCATTTATTTATCTCTATACTTCCAATTATGTAATTTAATCTAAATATCTCTTTTAATAGATCCCTTTCAAATAATGCCTTAAGTCTATCATCTTTAAATTTTAACATTTTAAAACATATCAATTTAGTTACACTTTAAATTCATATACTCGAATTATTTTAAAAACTCCAACAATTCGTATAGTTTCTAAATCACAATTTAATTAACAAAATTCGTTTTTAACCCAAAATTATCACGATATGTTAACAACTTGCATACAAAATATTAAAAAATTTCTAAAATCTATAGCCACCTTAACTGTTTACATTTTATAAACTCTAAAATTTTATCTTGTTTTAATCTCGACTGAACATTTTGCCTTCTTTTCTTTTCTATCTTAGAAAATCAAATCAATTTAATACAAAATAGATTTTTTTAATCAATTCAAATATCAATTCCAATTTATTATCATCAACTCATCAAAGTCAAAACTCTAATTTAATTTTTTAATTTATTAATTTATTCAATTGAATCTTAAAATAGAAATTAATCATTTCTACTAATGATGTTTATGTACCATATTGATCCCAATTGAATTGGTAACATTGCTGTTGTTATTATTATTATTATTATTATTATTATTATTATTATTAGTCTTGTTCAACCCAAATACTTACAGTATTCAATTATTCTCTATCACTTCAACTCGTTAGTGTACTATATGTTATTTTTAAATTCATGAATATAACTCTAATAATATTATAGCTTACCTTTATTATCTACCAAAATATTTATTTTCCTAATATGTTTATATCACTATGTCACAAATGTATTCACATTCAAACTCATCATATACTATCTATTATCAAAATTTATGTCTACTATATCTTTGTAATTCATAATTATTACATGTCATTTTATTCAATGTCAAGTCCTAATGCTATCATTGATTTACAGATCCAAGATTACTATCCATACATATTCTCAACCCCTTAGGCTCCACAAGTAAAATCAAACATGTCACAATTGAATATGTCATTCATAATCTAATTATCTCTTGTGTTATATTTTATATTTGGTTTTCATTCACTTAGATTCTATTTCCTTACCCAATTATCATTCAAATAAGAATTTAAATCTATCATGAATCAATTATCTCATTTTTAACTTACTAGGTCTGCTTAAAGAAATACTCAGAGTCTTGCATTTTACACATTTAATAGAAAATACATAAGTTACGATATACAACCCCTTAACACAATCCACATACATGTGACAACCATTGAATCACAACCCACGGATAACGCTGAATTTGAGGCAATCGAGACTTAATAAAAAAAAGAGGAATCCTATACTCCACATGATATACGAACATAGACCAAATAGAACTCTTTCAATAATAGACATACTACATGCTACAAGATCTTTTCTTTGATACTAAATTTGTTACGATCTAACCCGAGGGCACGTGACCAATACTAGAGAACGAGAAAAACACGTGGCTTTCAGAATTCGTATTAAGCCTGATAACTTATTTTTCGATAAATCTAGATTATATTAATCATCACTGTTTTAAAATGTACCTACGTGCCCACTAATTATGCACTTCTAGTACATTTAATCATTGTTATAATACATTGGTTAACAATCCTATTTGACTAAACAATATAATTAATTAGAAAAAAAAAAGATAGAGAAGTATCAAACGGAATTCTAAATTATAACAAGGTGAATCAGATAAGTAATAAATAAATAATTGAATAATTTCTGACGAGGAATAAAAATGTAGGATGATCTAAATAAGCTGTACTTCTATGCTCAATCTGCAACCTGAAAAAAAAATAAACGAGAATGAGCGTTTGACTCAATGAGCTATATAGTAATTAATATAATATAACTATCGCATGCATAACGTGCTCGCACAAATGTCAATCTACCAACAAATCAGATAAGCAAGCAAGTATATGAGTAAGTCAATGAGGCTTCACTAAACCTCAAACTGATGAGTCTATCCTCCTATCCGGCTCTCTTAGTCCATATATTTCTCTTAGAATCTAATACATAGGGTCTTCCATCACAGCCGTAGTCAGGCAGCACTACCTGACTGACAAGCAAAGCTAAGCATGAAAATACCCCCGTTGTCATGCCAGTCATAATCTAATCATATAATATTCTCATATTATATCTGTATCCCCAATCATGTGTGATTCCACATCAGCTTAACTCTATCCGGCATCACATATTATATGCATAAGCACAAGAACCCATACTCAACACACATTATGCTTATTACAATAATAACTATACATATATTGTAGAAGCAGTTGATGCATTATACAAATATAATTATGAGCATAAATTAGGGGAGTGGGGTATTATATTATGCTATATAACTCACAAATTTATAAAAATTCAACAATTCTCCTTAGAACATTTGATTGAAAATAGAGGACACCTGAAAGTATTTTCAATCGATAAATAAAAACTATTAAAATATAGATAAATACTAATATAGAGATTCAGCTGAAATTTTGGCAGAGACTCCTCTGTAAATAGAATATTCTTTTCTAAAACAAAATGAGAAAATACTTCAAAAAAAAACTCACAACAGTCAACGTTAACCTAATTGCTCTATTTGGGCCACTATTATAAATCTCAATAACTCAAATATAAGCTCAATGTACATTTCATAAATACAAATAATAATATTTTATTAAATCAATGTTAATCTTATTTATTTAATTTATTAACAAAATATTCACTTTAAATTTTAATATATATGCTAATTCAATTTTAAATAATTCTTAAAAAATTATTTTATAACCGTTCTTCAATTATAATTAATTACTATATAATATATTTACCACACTTTATATAAATAACTTCGTTATTTTAATTATGAAAATACTAATTTTAATCAAGTAATTAGTTTTATAAATTTTTAAACACAATACTTTAACCATTTAATTTAACTACTTAATACTCTATTAACTTATTTAATATTTAATAATTAACTCAATTAAAATTATAATCTTTAAATTATAAATATTTACATAAAATCATAATCTAATTTAATCAAACTCATTAAATATTTTTTCATAATTAATAAAAAATAATTATAACTTATCAATTTATTTTAATCAAATTTTCATTTAATTTATACTAATTAATAATTTTTTCATTAATTATGACTAATTAAAATTATATATATATCCTAAATATATATTTTAATTTTATAAATTATTATAACAATTAATTAGTTTTAAATTAACACATTCAAAATATCCAACTTTCAATTTATTAAACAATTAATCATTAATTATACATATTTATTATTATTATTATTATTATTATTATTATTATTATTATTTTCCTTTATTTATATCTAAAATTACTAATCATAACTCATGATTCATTTTATTATCTAATTATAAATTTCTTCCAATTAAATACTAAAAATTTATAATAATTAACCTTCAATTATTCATTTCAATCTATTTATTTTATTTTATTTATTTTATTATTTTTTTATCATTGTCGAAAATAATAACTCTGTTACTGGAATAATGTCATTTTCATAAAAAAAAACGGTGACAGATTCTGGCTAACCTAAAATGTGCTCTAAAATTTACAAATAATATACTAAAATAAAGCTTAAGAGGAGAAGATTTTAAAAAATATCAATTTCTCAGTGAAAGGAGATCGAAAAACTTCAGAAAATCTCATCGAAAGCTCTCGGGAGATGAACTATTCGGACGGTGCATGAACAACACTAAGGCGTCTGACAATGAGTTCTCCAGTGGCGTAGAAGGTGTCGATAAATGATGATCAGATGGGGGTAGATCAGAAAAAATTGATCCGTTTCTCTTTCCCACTCACTTTCTCTCTCCTCATTTATGCTCTTTCTCTCTTTTCCTCTTTTCTTTTTTTTTTTTGTTTCCTTCCTTTTTTCCTCTTTCTCTTATAAATACACACACACATATATTTTTATTTTTTATTTTATCTTCTTTTCTTTTAAATATTAAATATTCTATTAAATTGATAATAACATGATTATTATTATTTTCATCCTTTTTTTAACTTTTTTTAAAATAGTTTAAAATTTGGTTTATTACACCGGTGTTTTTTTTTACAATTATACGGTTTTTGCTTTTTGCTGTTTTCAAATGTACTATTTAATGTTAATTTTTTAATCCTTCTTTTTATTTTTTTTATTTTTAGTTTATTTTATTTTATTTTCTTTGTATTTTTTATATAAAAAAATTTTTAATGTCGTATTTTCAATATATATACACAAAAAAATAAATGTATATACAACATATATACAATATATATAATACACAATAATATAAATTGCATCTATAACATCTACAATACAACTATAATACATCTATAACATATTTATAGCTTATCTACATAATATTTTTAATATTTATTTAATTTTATTTAATTTTTTAAATTTTTTATGCACACTATCTACATAACATTCACACAATATTTAATAATTTTTATCTAAATATATAATTTAAATAATAAAAATATAATATGCACACATCATCTAGAATAAATTTACATCTACAACATATCTACTATATATACACAATGAAATTATGTGTATTTTTTTTATTTTTTCATCTGTATAATATGTAAAATTTGTTTAAAAATAAATTTAATAATTTTTATTATTATATTTTTATTTTTATATTTTTTATATTTTTGAGTATTATTTATTTTTTATAATTAAAATTAAAAAAATTTAGAAAAATTATGATTTTTATATGATGAAACATAATTTCAAATATTAATTTTTATTATTTTATTAAAATATATTTATTTAATAGTAAAGTTTGAAATAAAAATAAAAATTTGAAGTAAGATATTGATTGTATTGAGGAAACAAATATTTTTGAAAAAAAATTTATTTTATTGAGAAATGAAGTATTTTTAAAATTTTACATCAATTTTTTATAAAAGTATAAATATTTTTAATTTTTATAGTATTTTTATAATAAAAATAATTTTTTTTAGATAGTTATATAAAATTTTCTATTATGTAAGGAGACAGAAAGAAAATTATTAAAGAAGCTATAATACGATGCTGTTTAATACTTTTATCCAATTATCATGACACCTATGAATATGTTTGAACTTTTGAATTGCTGTTCTCCAATACAAGCTTATAGTAATAGTGCAAAAAAAAAAAAGGAATAGAAGCTTATAATAAACCTCAGAACTACAGAAACTTCGCATACTGGACAGTTTGTGAAGTTGAAGTGACTGAATTTGTCTAATGAAAAATCATTGAATTAATAGTTACATTTCTGTTTTGAATAAAATAAATAATTTTAGAAATTTAAGAGGATGTTTAGATGTGGAAAATAAGTTCTGATTTTTTAGAATTTTTTTTTTAAAAAATAGAATTTATTTGGTTAGAAATATTTTTTGTTTAAAAAATTAGAAAATAATTTTTTATATTTATTAGCTAATAGTTAAATTTTAAAAAACATATTTTTAGTTTTTAAAATAAAAATATGAAATTTGAAAAAAATATCAGCATCTTATTTTTTATTCTGAATCAAAGTCTTTTTTTTTTACTTCTATTTTCTCACTTTGAGATATTTATTTTTTTATTCATTTATTTTATTTGTTCATGTTATATTTTGAAGTTTGAGAATATTTTATATGTTGATTTTTATGTTATATTTTGAAGTTTGAGAATATTTTTATGTTGATTTTGTAATAATTTAAAAATTTTAAAATATTACTTAATTATGATTTTATTTCTAAATTGAAAAAACATAAAAATATTTATATTACGAAATTGTTATATAATTATGTTTTTTGTGTATAAGTATTTGAAAAAAGAAAGTTATTTAAATATTATATAAAAATAAAAAATATAAATTGAAAAATATATTTTTCAGTTAAATTTCTATTCAGAAAATAATTAAAAAATCAAAATTAAAAAATCAAAAAATTGAAAAAAATAAAAATTAAAATGGAAAACTTCTCCAACTCTTCTCTCAATACAAAGTTGGAAAAAAAAAAACAATAGAATTTAGATATTTTTGAAGCTGTGAGAGAGCCTTATTGCACGGGAAAGAATTCCCAAATACGAAAGAATATTTTGTTTGGAGAAAATACAATAAGGTCAGTCACTTTGCAAATCAATTAATCAAATGAGAATTAAATAGATGATCTCTATAAATTAAGCCTTCAATCATAAATTTTATCAATTAAAAGGTAATTAATAATTTATTAATTTATAGTGTATTTGCAATTTATACTAGGCAAAATTACACCATCTACGGAAATATTTTTTTTATCATTTTTATTATATAGGATAGTTGATTTTTGTTTATACAATATACGATTTTTAGGTTTTTTTTAATGTAGCTTTTTTTTTTAAATGCCAAAAATGGCGGTGTTTTTTTTTTATTTTTTATTCATAAATATTTTTTTATTGTCATATTCTTAATATATACATAAAAAATATAAACATATGCACAACATATACAAAATACATCCACAACAAACAATGATATACAAATAACATACATTAAACAAACACACAACATCTATATAATATTTACATAATTTATTTAATATTTTTTAACTTTATTTTTTAATTTTATATACACACAATATATATAATAAATACATAATGCACTAATAACATATACACATCTACAATATATACATAATATAGATATAATATACACGTAATATCAATGTAATAAAATTAAATTTTTTTATTTTTTCATATGTATAATATGTAAAATTTATTTAAAAAATAAAATTAATGATTTTTATTAATATATTTTTATATATTATCTTTTTATTTTGTTTCATAAGTATTATTTTCTTATTTGTAATGAAAATTAACATTTTTTCTTTATAAAATTTTAATACATTTTATATGTTGAAAATATAATTTAAAATATTAATTTTTATTATTTTATTAAAATATATTTATTTAATAGTAAAATTTGAAAAAAATAAAAATTATAGTAAAATATTACTTGAAATAAGTGAGAAAATATTTTTTAAAAAATATATATTATTTTAGTCAGGAGTGAGGTATTTAATTTTAGTATTTTTGAAACTTTTTTTTGAAGGTATATTATTTTTTAAAATAAAATTATTTTTATGGTAGTTTTTGAAATGTTGCTTTATAATAATATACATTTATAATCAACCAAAATTTATTGTACTTAATCAATCTAATCAATTGAATATATGAAATAATCTACCAAATGTACATTAAATGAAATAAAAAATAAGTTCATTATCCACTTGTTTCTTTCATTGGATTAAATATACTCAACATCCAGATTGAAAAATTATCTTTATACATACATACACAATTTATATCAGTTACAGCAGCTTCTCAAATCAGTAAGAGAAAATTACAAAAAATGTTACTTTTTCCTTCAATGCATCATTTATATTATTATTTTTTTTACAATTTTACTGTTTTGAATTTACAAAAATATTTTTTTTTATTTTACGGTAATGCTGAAAATATATTTAAATTATATCATATTTTTATAATTTTTTATTTTAAAAATTTTTTTATTTATTAGAATACTTTTTGTAATTATTTTTTGCCTTTTTAAGTTATTTCTATAAGAAAGGTAGTGCAAAAATGTCTGTTGTATTTGATTGTCTCTTAAAGTTTTTTTTTTACTCATCTATATACTAAATTGGCCCCCTCTTTCAACAGAAAGCAGTTAACTATGTATATAGTTTTTCGTTAGAAGGTACACATATACTTTTTAAATTAATTTGCATAAAAGTATAAAATGACACTAAATATTTTTCTTTTGTCCAATTATATACAAAAAAAAAAATATAAAAATAATCATAAACTATTCATGGTATCTCACATTGACCTTAAATTTTTTTTGATCCATTTATAATATTTTTTTTATCAAAATGATTCATACTGGACCCTCGCATAAAAGAAAAACAAACTGGCGTTTATTTTTTTTTATTTGCTGGCATTATGGGTCACATTTCAATATTTAATAGCATAAAGTGTAATTTTTAATATATATATATATATATAATAAATAAATTTTTAATATAAAAATATACGACCTTTCTCTCTCTCTCTTTCGATCTCTCTCTCACCTGGTTCTTCTTCTTCTTGGATGAAATTAACTATACATAATTTTTTCACCTTACTTTTCTACAGAAGATGAAAGTCAGAAGAGAGAGCTAATAGGGTTGTTTTTCTTTTTCTTTATTCTTTAAGGAAATTCTGAGGTTGTTAATTTGTTATTAATTAGCACTGCCACAAAAACCACCATTACCACCGCTACTGCCATTACCCACCTCATAGATAAAACGAGAGAAAAATGGAATTGCAAAGAAAGGGGTTTGGCCTTTTCAAGATCGTTTAAATCTAGGGACGGATGGTTAGTTTTTTAATTGCCGTGTGTGTTTTATATTTTTTTTATGGCTGCCACGTTCTTTATTTCTTTCTCAAGCACACGAATGAAAATGAGTTTTTCTTCTTCTTTCTTTTGTATATATTATGTAACTAGATTATCATCACTCTTTCCCTTTTTTTTATAATTTCCTTTTTATTTCCAACCGAAATTACTATTAAATTAAAGAAAAAAGAGAAAAAACCCTTTAACTATATGAAGATTTTTAGAGAGAATTTAAGATTATTAATTTTTTGTTAATGGAAAAGTCACAACCTGCACCTAAAGTTCTACTTTAGAAGTGATAAAAAAAGTATACTGAAGAGTGAAGAAGAAGCTTGAAGAATCTTTCTTGAGGTAATCAATTAAACAGTGCATGGCAGGTTGAATGGAGGTGAATGATACATCAAAGAAAATATTGCTGATTTTTGGGCTGTTGAAACTGGAGTTCTTTTAAACTCAGAACTACCCAATGGTATGCAACAAAAAAAAAAAATTAATGTACAAGAAAAAAAAAAGAAACTGATGATAATAAACAAATATAGTTATTAAAGTACGTGAAGAAGAAGAAGAAGAAGAAGAAGAGCCGATGAGAGAGAGAGAGAGAGAGGTTGTATACACTATAAGAATGTACCAGATTACCGATGAAAAAATCTGTCAGTAATCTTTATTTTTTTTCGGTAATCAAATTTACCAACGGATTACCGATGAAAAATTTTTATAGTTATATTCTTTGCCGATAATGAAAATATAGATGAAAACAATCATCTGTCGGTAAATTGTAGGGAGAAAATTTTCTGTCGGCATTTTCAATAAAAATTTCGTCGGCAAAATTTACCGGCAAAATGAGATATTATGTCTATAATACAAATGAAATATTTTTCTGTCGGTAATACTGACAAAAAATATATCGATCATTACAGTATACGATTAATGAATAAAAATTATTTGCCAACATATTTTCTGTCGGTAATTCTACAGGTATTACAGATAAAAAATTCTGTTGGTACTATCAAAAATTTTTTTAAAAATATTTGAAAAACTTTTCTTATATTTTTGCTAAAAATTTTAAAATTTCCTAAAATATATTGCATTTAATTAAAATTTTAATTAAAAAATTAAGAAATTTAAAAAATTAATTTTTTTTATAATTTTGATTCTAAAATTTATAAAAATAAATGAATTTTACCTAATTTTTTTTTTAAAAATCATAAAAAAAACTAAAAAAAAATCTAACACCCTAAAATATTTATATTTACTAAAAATTTTCTAAAAATAAACAAAAAAATTTAAAATTTCCCAAGATATATTGTATTTAATTAAAAAAGTAACAAAAATTTTTTTTTATAATTTTTATTCTAAAATTTATAAAAATAAATGAATTTTACCTAATTTTTTAAAAAAAAATCATAAAAATACCCTAAAAAAATCTAACACCCTAAATAAAATTCTAAATACAAAAAAATTCTAAATATATTATGAAAATTTTAAAAATTCCTAAAATAATATTTTGATTAATTAATAAATTTACAAATTTATTTTTTTTGAAAATTTAAGAAAAATAAAATTTACCTAAAATTTTTTAATAAATAAAGAAAATACCCTAAAAATCAAACAACACACAATCAAAATATAAATAATTAACCTATACTACAATAGTCATAAACCCAAAATACAATATTAAATTTATAAAAATAACAATAAATCAAAAAATAAACAACATAAATTACAAAATTTAATAAAATTAAAAAAATTAAAATAAATATCTTTTTTTCTTCTTCTTCTTCTTTAAGCAAAAACAAAAAAACATAGCATAATGTCAGAAGAGAAATGGAAAAAAAGGAGAGCCCACAGAAATAGGAGAGAAGATAAAAGAATTTATTTTTATAGAAAATATTTACCGAGAAAAATAAGTGTTTGCCAGTAAATTTACCAACAAAAAGAGCAGTCTGTCGGCAAATATATAATTTAGGCAATAAAATTGCCGCTACTAGTATTTTTTACCGAAAGAATATATTTTCTGCCCGTAATATCGACAGAAAAATACTTTATCTCGATAAACGGCTCAGCTATTGGCAGTAAAATTTTTGCCCATATTTATTTTCATTTACCGACATAATATATTTTTCATAGGTAATTTTACTGACGAAAAATATATTCTTTCAGTATTACCGACAGAATATATTTTCTCTAGATAATTTTACCGACAGAATATATTTTATGTAGGTAATTTTACCGACAGAAAATATATTCTCTCTGTATTACTAACAAAATATATTTTTTATAGATAATTTTACTTATAGAAATTATATTCTCTCAATATTACCGGCAGAATATATTTTCTCTAGGTGATTTTACTGATAGAATATATTTTCTCTAGGTAATTTTACTGACAGAAAATATATTCTCTCGGTAAATGGAAAGACATTTATAACGTATATAATAACGAGAGAAATAATTTTTTATCGGTATTATCAATAAAAAATATTTTCTATACATAATTTTACCGATGAAAAATATATTATCTCGGTATTACTGACATAATATATTTTTTTCTAGATAATTTTACTGATAGAATATATTTTCTGTCGATAATACCGATAGAAAAATACTTTATGTTGGTAAACGGCTCACCTACTGGCTATAAAATTTTCGCCCACTTATATTTTCATTTACCGACAAAATATATTTTTTCTAGATAATTTTACTGATAGAATGTATTTTCTCTAGGTAATTTTACCGATATAAAATATATTCTTTCGGTATTACTGACAGAATGTGTTTTTTCGAGATAATTTTACTGACATAATATATTTTCTCTAGATAATTTTATCGACATAAAATATATTCTCTCGGTAAATAGAAAGATATTTATAACATATATAATACCGAGAGAAATAATTTTTTGTCAGTATTACCGATAAAAAATATTTTCTCTAAGTAATTTTATCGATAAAATATATATTCTCTTGGTAATATATAATTCGCGCTAAGTATTGCCGACTCTTTGGTATTTCTGTGGGTAAAGTTTGTCGATAATTATTGGCGCCGTTGTTAGTGCAATTATTATCAATAAAATATTTATCGATAAATTGTTGAGAGATTATTTTATCGGTAATCGGTCGGTGTATTTTCTAATTTATTTTTTTAATACTTTTTCTCGATATTATGTCGGTATTACTACCAAAAAAATTTTTGTCGGTAAATTTCTCTCGATAATCCGATACATTTCTATAGTGGTATAAAGAGGAGAGAGAGAGAAAGGTTGTATCTTTTTATTAAAAAATTATTTATTATAAATATTAAATTAGTGGAACCATAACATCAGCAAATAAAAAACAAACTACAGTTTGTTATTCCGTTACATAAGAATCCAAAATGAACCATTTTCGACAAAAAAAAAAGTTATATATAGATCAAACAAAAGTTTAAGATTCAATATGAGATACCACAAATAATTCAAGATCATTTTTGTATATTTTTCCTATACTAAAATAATATTTTTATCTATTTATAAACGAATCAAATATGTTTAAAATCATTTTATACTAAATAATATTTTGATTAAAGTTAAAATTTAAGACTTTTTCTAATGAACCTTTAAAATCATTAATTCACATTATATATATGCATATTACATCAGATGTGTTATGTCATTAAAATGTTATATTTAATAGATTTTCTTTAAAAAAATATAAAAAAAAATAAAAATATTTTAAAAATATCATTTTTAATTTTCCTTTTAATTTTCAATTTCAGAATTAAAGTTGATGTTTTTAAAATAAAATAATAGTTTCAATTGGTTAATTATGGAGTATATTTTTAAAGCTAATTAAAATTTAATATTTTTAAAATCAAAATAATTTCAATTGAAAATCATAGAAAACAAAAGGTTCATATATGATAGGCAAAACACATAACATTACTGTGTCACATGAATCATGTATCATTAATACCAAATTTTTATCATATTTAAGGCAATAACTTCTCCCTTTTACTTTTTATCACAACTTCATATGCACATAATTTAATGGTTTAACTCTAATTAGGGTTGGGTTTTGTAATAATAAAATATGAGATGTTCTTGGTCGTCAGGTTAGTCTTGGAAGGTTTGACTCGAAATTAATTATCACAAATAAATTGACTCATAGTATACAGCAAATGGACTTAAATCGTAGCAGGGGCAAAACTAAGGGGGATCCTAAGGGGTCTATAGTGATCAGAAGCACCTAGGAGGGTGTTCGGGGCTTCTGATTATAGCCATTGGTGATGTCCAATCTAGCCCTTAGTGTTTAAAGAGACAGCGCCTCGCTCTTTATTTTTTTTTGAACACCCCATGTAATGGTTAGAATATTTACTTGGTGAATCTTTGAAATGCATAGGAATTGAATTATAATAGTGTAGGGAATGACTCGAATACGTGAGATGCATTGGAATAGGATAAGTAAATCCTGGTAGTGATTAATCAAAATTTTCTTTGAAAACCATAGAGATTCTAAAATTGGGATATTATTAGAATTGAGAGGAGGAAAGTACATAATAGGGTTTTAAATTTAATAAAGGAATAATTTGTATGAATTTATAGAATTAGAAATCGAAGTTAAGAGTAACTTAAGAAAATGGGTACACTGAAGTTCTAGTGTGAGCATCACACCTAATAAAAACTCTAAAGCTATATAAAGAGAGGGACTAGAAATTTCTTGCAATTTCTTCTTTTCTTGGGCTACCTCTACCATTAATCTTGCACCCTCATTTTCTTTCATCTTTTTTTTTTTATCAAATACAATAGAGAAACTTAAGGATTTCTAATGAAAAACCTAGAATTTTTAGTAGAATTCAATAAATTAAGTGAATTAAGCATCAAGAATTCAAAGGGAATTGAGAGAAGCAGAAAAAGGATATTGTTACAAGAGGTTTGTGCTTTATGTTTATGAATTGCTTTTATTTAATCTTCCTATGATTTTTGGATGCAAAAGTGTATTGATTAAATTGTGAGTGCCTGGCCAGTCCACGCTGAAATTGTTTTAAAGTCTCAACACTGCCATTAAAGTCTCCATTTCACAACCTTTGGCTTGTTTACACTTATCATTTTATCTCAACTCATGACCTAACTCTACTAGGTCAAACTTATTCTCAAATTCTGACTCTTTTCGGACTCATCATCACAAGTAATATTCATTTCAACTTCTTGAAACTGATAATTGTATACAACCAATATACACCATTTCAAATCACATTTATATGTTCACATTTCTTTTCCCTTATTTTTCCACATTTTCATCTAATTACCATATTTACATAACCATTTTTCTTTCACATTATTCCTTTTACTATTTTCTTTTCTATAATCATTCACAATTCCTTTCATTTATCTGTAACTCATCACATTTTCATAGTTCTTTACTCTTCCCACTATTTCTAAAGTTATAGGCAAAATTCTAACGTAAGGTTATGAGACATGACAATGCAAACTATAAGTCTTGCCTGTATCTCATGAAACAAAACTATCAATCTCATCAAAACTATCCCACAACCATGTCATCTTAGGCTCATGCCCATGGGTTATAAAGCAACACTGTCTTCACTACAACTCTTTCTTAAATATTTCTAATCTCAATGCCACGAGCCCGTGGCATCTCAAAATTACACGTTTACTCATATTTATCTTCATTCACATACCAATTCTATATAATTATTCATCAATAACTCAATTTCCAATCATGCCTTAACAAACTCTTATTCATTCCTTTCTCATAGCAATTTCATCAAACATCATTCAAAACACTTGCACAAAATTCCATTAAACCACATATTATTCTTTTTGCACTTTTTCAATATTTCCATCAATTTTCTATTTTCATTTTCCTTTCATACCACTTCTCCTTTCTCTCTTTCTTATAACCTCTTGCTTATGCATATCCTAATCACATAATTTATAATTACCATAGCTCATTTAAATCAACATTATCTTATATACATTGCTTCTCAATAGTAGAATTTCACTTTCTTCCATAATCTTACAATTCAATTCTAGCATCATTCTCAAATTTATTCTCCCGTAAATTATTCCACAAGCATATTTCAATAATAAATAATTTCAAAATTAGTCTTACTTAAGTAAAACTCCTCTTCTTTAACCCATCAATTAAATTTATACAACTTTTCCATCATCATTTCTTTCTCTAGCTTTGCCCTCATATGGAATCACATTTTCCACACCATCATCTGACTCATACAGTCTAAACATTATCACAATCCTATAGTGCTACATCCGAGATCAACTTAGGTGTCAATGCATATGCATATACTACAACTCATTTCACATTTCAAAATTTCCACTTTCTTTTTAAAAACCTGCTTAAGCTGAGAATTCCAAGCCTAGGCTCTGATACCCAATTGTAACACCCTCATATTATGTATACATATTGTACATATAACTCATATACATACAACATGCATACAATCTTTGTAACATCCATACTTTATAAAAATTAAATAATATAAATTAAAATTAAATTAAATTAAATAAATAATTTAAATGAAAAATGGAAGGATTAGAGGTGAGAAATGAAGAGTATATGTGAAATATATAAAGAATATACATAACATATACAAAAGTCAACTCTTAAATAGAAAAGTCAAAAGTTAAATGGCAAAATGGTAATTATACTTTATAAAATTAAAATTAATTAAATAATTTAAAAATAAATTATTTTTGGATGGAAGAGATAAATAATATATTTTTTAAATAACTAAATAATTAAGTAATTAATTAAAAAAATATTAAAATGTATTAGATATATGGTCATATTTTAAGTGGAAGGAAAGAGAAAATTTAAAAGTCATCATCTTCTTCTTCTTCTTCAAGGTGGCCGAACCACCATTAGAGACCAAGAGAGCTTCTTCCTTCTTTCAAGCACTAAGAATCGAAGAGATTTTAAAGATTCAAGTGGAGTTTTTGGAAGTTCTTCATTAATTGGTAAGCTTCTTTATCAATTTTGCATGTTTTTTTTTTAAAAAATATGAATATGTGGATTTTGGTTTTTTGTCTTAGCATCATTTAATTGCTTGAACGAGTATGTATGAAGCTATTTTTATTAGTTATAAATGATTCTTAAGTTGGATTGATGAAATGATTAAGTTTGAGAGAGGTTCGGAGGAGGAAGTTAATTTAGAGATTTTTGTATGAGTGATGTTTAATTAGGGTTTAATGTTTTAAATGCCTTGAAATGTGATTCTAAATGATAGTATTTATTCACATTTTGAATAGACATTAAGAGAAAGTAAATTGTCCAACCTTAGTGTTGAAGGACAAGTTGGAAGTGAAGGTTGGGGAGTGATCTTGAGCTTGTATTTGAGTACTAATTGAGGTATGTACAAACTCTTAAAAAATGAGATACATTTGCATTAAATTTAGCCTAACACATTTTGGATAGAAAATGTATTAAGCTACTTGGCAACTTGAACATTCATGAACATTGTGTTATAACATGTGAATTATTATGTATGCATTATGTACATTATGAAAAATCATTATTAATGGCTAAAATGAATAAAATGTGATTTATATGCATTATGTGAGAATGACCCAAAAATATTTGCGTAATGTGATTTTAATGTGAAATGATATACATTGTGATGAAAGGATAAGATATGATGAATAAAAATGAGTTGACATTGATATGAATGAGAAAATGAGGCAATGTGATGAGAAAAATGAGAAATTGAGGCAATGTGATAAGAAAAGTTGATTATGGAAAATATGTATTATTTGTGTGCCTAGTATGTTATTCAATTTCTAGAGTTCTGTGTTTGGCGGCATGCCTATGAGGTTATCATCATTATTTGCTTTTGGGGCTAGACGCTAGGTGTCACTGATATATGATTTGCCTTTGGGCTAAATGCTAGGCATCACTATGATTTGCCTTTGGGGATAGACACTATGCGTCACTTGCCTTCGGGCTAGATACTAGGTCTCAATATGGACTAAAACAACAACTCTAATATTTGAATAATATATTAGTTTTTTTGGGCCCACACTTGTGTATGTGTTTATGTGAATTATAAAAGATTAAAGAGTACATTTTAAACTGGAAATGAATGTCACATTGTGAAATAACATGCAAAAGTATTATGCATTGACATTGTTTTAAAGTTTTATTATTATCAATGTTTGTACCACTAGGCTTTTAGCTTAGCGCGATTGTAATTCGTTGCGCAAGTAGCAGGGTTGATTCAGTAGATCTGAAGAGTTCTTCTAGACTTGGTCAGGTCTAGACTTAAGGTTGATTGAGTTGATTTTTGCTGCTTCCAGATTAGTGCCAGTTGCCATCATGTATATATATATATATTTTATATTATAGTACATATTGTTATTATATATATTATGTTTATGTTTTTATATTGTAAATTATAAAGACTTTTTGGATAAATTTTACAATGTGGGAATGTATATATATGTGTTTGATATTTATATGTATATGTATAAATGTTCTGAGAAAATATGAAGAAATTGAGAAGTTGGGGTGAAATGTGTGATTTATTATTTATTGGGAGTATGTTTTTGTAAGTTGACTAATTGTTGAAATTTTGGAATGTCTATTTATAGACAAAATACTGACGAATTTTTTCCAGAAATTTTTATGTAAAATGCTTATTTTGGAACCTATAGTTAATAAAGAATATTTTATTTATTATTTAAATATACATTTTAAAGTGTGTGGGATTTTAAATAAAAAATATAAAATTTTTTATTAAACCGGGTTGTGGAATTCTTATACTTTATATGCGTATTTTACATATACTATGTGTATATATTATATGTATATAGGGTATAAGGGTGTTACATTTATTTTGATATCAGAGCCTAGGTTTGAGGTTCTCGACCTAAGTGGATTGTTAGAGAGCGAAAATGGAGATTTTAAATATGGTTTTAAATTGTGATACATGCATTAACACTGACATTATATCTGATCCTTGATGTGTTAATTTCTACTGTATTTACAGATATAGGTAGTTATGGCGTCTAGGACACACCAGTTTGCCGAGGGTAGTGCAGAGACTGTTACTCCTGATGAGGGTAGAGTTGGAGCTAATGCTGGGACTATTGGAGAGGCATCTACATCTGTGCCAGATAGACCAACAATTGAGAAGGTTTTGCCGGGCTAGGTACAACATATGGTAGAGTGGTTGAGGCAGGCTCCGATTCAGCAGCCGTAGCCGCCACCACAGCCGTGACCATAGCAACAGTTGCCGACTCAGAAGTATTGTAACACCCCTATACCCCGTATACGTACACAGCATGCTAATACGATCGTAATATACGTATACTGAAGATAGGTATGCCATTGTTTATAAAACAAACATATAATCCTTTTTCAATAATATAAATAAATTAAAAACATTTATAGAAATTTATTAAATACTATAGACTCAATGTTTATTAAATACACAGCGGAAAATGTAACAAATATTTACAAATACATATACATTAAAACTTAAGTTTTACAAAACATAGATATATACATGATTGGCAGTATGTCTTCGATCTTTAAGCTTCACTACTTCCACTTCAAGATCTAGCCTCTACCTGGTTTAGATGAACTCTCCGGTTCCTCCCTGTTACCTGCGCGATAAATCATAATCGCGCTAAGCCAACGACTTAGTGGTACAAACTACTATAATATTATGTTTTGATATAATGCAATGCTAATATAATATGTTCAAACATTATACTTTATACATAAGAATATCAAATAACAAAGTCTTACATTGAATCTCATTATTCATTAATCACATTTAAACAAAGACAAGCATGGGCCCAAAGACACTAATATGTCATTCAACTTTCAGAGTTAATGTTTTGGTTTAATTATCACATTTATCATTATCATTATCCCAACTAGGCTTCAAGGATTTAGGTTCAACCAAGCTTCAAGGGGAACAAAGCATGCTAAGTATCAACCCAACTTGGCTTCAAGAACCAAACCCAACCTAGCTTCAAGGGTTGTAACATCTTAATTAGGCTTCAAGGACTAGACCCAACCAAGCTTCAAGGGGAGTAAAACATGTTAAACTTCAACCCAACTTGGCTTCAAGGATCAAGCCAACCTAACTTCAAGAGAGTGTTACTATAGGCATGCCACCAACAACAAACTCTGAAAATGGAATAACACATTAGCCACACAATTCATTTATTATTCATTATCAACTTCATTCTCAATTCTCATCATCATCTAGGCAAATATGTCCCACTTATTTCAATTGAGTCATCATAGCCAATCACAATGGCTTCACATCTCATTTGAATCCCCATAGCCAATCACAATGGCTTCACATCTCAATTCACAATATAACACTTCATTATTCAAGTACACATAATTCATTCACATTGAACATATATCTCAAATTCATCATCATATAGGCAACATGCTCTATTCATTTCATTTCAATCATTATATTTCAAAACACATTGATCAATTCATCATTCAAGTGTATATACAACAAATGACCTTAACACACCTTTTACATATTCACCACAACATACACATTATACCAAACAATACATTAATATTATGCATCAACAATGCATTAGAATTCTTAACATATTTACATCCATATATGTCTTAAGTTCCAACATCATATGAATGTATGCAATAATGTAGTTTGTACTTACCTTAAGCACCACTTATACAAAGTTATACACTTCCTTTTTCCAAGAATTATTCACTTCTCAAATTAGGGCAAATCACCTTCTTCCAAAACCTAGTCCAAAAATGATACAATTTATCACTTATTAACCTCATCTTAGACCTTTATAACACACATTACAAATCAACACCCCATGCTAGAGCCCACGGCCGTGGCCACCCCAACCCCCACAGGCGTGGGTTAGAAAACACTTCTGCCTCCTTTGCTCCAAACCTCCACGGCCATGGCTACAAATGGCCACGGCCATGGCAACCAAGGCCACTGGCGTGGCATCCAAAATGCCTCCGTTTCTGACCAAATTCACATATTTTATACTTACAACTCCAACAAACACAAACAACATGAAAGTCTGAAAATAATTAACCAAACTCAACATCTACCACAATTATCAACTCAAAATCCTAATTCAAACTCAACTCTACACTTCCAAAACTAACACTAATTTAACTTCTTATCTTTAAACCACAATCAACACCACAATCTATTAAATCAAACATATTCCAACATATTACAATCAACACAACCCTACTTTTAAACATCAACAATCAAACTTTTACACAACTTCAAATAACAAAAGAAATCAAGAGAGAGAACTTACCAAGGTTGATGAAACTTCAAGATTTTCTAATTCAATCACTTGATTCTTCCTTCAACTTGATTTTAGCACTCAAGAACCCTCTCTTGCTCTCTTGTCTTTGGGATGGCCGGCCAAGCAATTGGAAAGAAGAAAAATGAAAAGTAAAAGAAGTAAAGTCAACTTTTGCATCTCTTTAAACCTCCACCAAGCAATTTAAAAAGAAAATTACCTAAATACCCTCTTCCATTTATTTTAACTTCCTTTAACTTACATGCCCTTTTTAGTAATTTCACAATTAACAAAATAAATATCTTCTTCCTTTAACCATCCATTTGACTTGTGTATATGTTATATATATTTCCATATATACAACATATACACTCTCTTTTGAATTCTTTTCTCTTTCCAATACACATATACATTTTAATTCCAATAAACAACAATTATATTAAAACTTCTAGGGCATCCATTGGGATATTACAAGTATGATAAGCTGAGAAAGTTTAGAGCCATGTTTTAACCAATCAAATTCAATAAACATATATTCTTATACAAAACCCTAAACTTAAAACATGTTATAATATGTTTTTAATAATAAAAATAAATTTAAAATACCAATTAAAATGGAATTTCAATGTTAAAGTAAGAAAAGTCAAATTTTGGAATATTGGTTGGAGTGATGTTTAATTAGTATTTTATATTTGAAATGTCTTAAAATGTGATTCTAAATGATTGAATTTGCTCACATTTTGAATAGGCATGTAACACCCTTATACCCCATATATGTACAATACATACACCCCGTATATGTAAAATACGGTGCAAAAAATATCACAGTTCAGTTTAATAAAATTTTTTTACTTTTCAAATTTAAAATCTTAAGTACTTTAAAATATATATTTAAATAACAAATAAAATATTATTAGAAATCATAAGTTCTAAATTAAGCATTTTTCATAAAAATTAGCAAAACTTTTATCTGTAATTTGGACATTCCCAAATTCAACAAAATCCATAACCTGCATAAGATAACACTCTCAAATATCAATTCATATATTTCTCCAATACTCCTCAATTTCTCCAAATTCCACAACACATTTATACATATACATATATATAATTTTTCAAAACACATATCAACCCACATTATAAAGTTTTTCAACACATTCTTTATAATTTAAAAAATATATATATACATCAAAACATAATATAATATATGAAATATCAAAATATAATAAAAATATATACATACTGGCAGTGTTTCTAATCTTGACGCCCAAAAATCAACTCTACAGTGAAAATCTCAAATCTAGACCCGACCTGGTCTAGATAAAATCTCCGGCTCTAACGGATCTCCTTTGTCACCTGCGCGATGAAGTACAATCGTGCTAAGCAAAAAGCCTAGGAGTACAAACTTTGATAGAAATAAAACTATAAAATAATGCCAATGTACAATGCATATGAATATCATATTTCATATCATTTCATTAAAACATAATTTTCAATTGTTTCACAATTCACAATTCACATAAAAGCAAACACAAGCATGGGCCCAAAGGATCTAATATGCTATTTAAATTTCAGAGTTACTATTTTGGTCCATATTGACACCTAGTGTTTAGCCCGAAGGCAAATGACACCCAGCGTCTAGCCCGAAGGCAAGCGACCTCCAACGTCTAGCCCGAAGAAAAATCAAATAGTTGCTCAAAAGCTAAGGCAAGTAATGAGTGAAAATTGAAGAACATGCTAGGTACACACTTATTTCATATTTTTCATCATCAATTTCTTTCTCATTTTTCCATAAACAATCTAGGCACATTGCCTCATTTTTCATTTTCAATTAGGCACATTGCCTCTTTTCTCATTTTTCTCATTCATATCAATATCACTTCAGTTCAATTTATCACATTTCATCAAATCTCAATATATCATTATAATGCATCCCATTTTACATTAAATCACATTACCTAAATATTTTGGGTATTTCCACATAATTCATATATAAATCACATTTTATGAACTTTAGCTATTAACAATGGTTTTTTAACAATACCTTTAATGCATACACAACAAATGAAATTACCCAAATACTTTGGGTCATTTTCACATAATACATATATTTCACATTTTGAACAATTTAACCATTAACAATGGCTTTTTTCACAATGCATTTAGCACATATATGACATTACACATGCCATAGCACATTATTCATAAATAATCACTACATCAAGTAGCTTAACACATTTTTCAAACATGTCCAATTAATCAAAAGTTTGTACTTACCTCTAAAAGCAACCAAAAGCAAGCTCAAACACCACCTCCAACCTTCTCTTCTAACTTGCCCTTCAACACTTGGATTAGGCAAATCAATACTCCTTAATGCCTATACCAAATGTGATCATAAATAATCATTTATTATCACATTATAATTCATTTCCAATCTTAAATCATAATTAAACATCATTCAAATAAAAATCTCAAAGTTAAGCCTAACCTCACTTTAACTTTGGAATAGCATACTAGGCTATTCAATTTGGTGTTTAAAGTTTATTTATATTATTAAAAATATATTTTAACATATTTAAAATAATTACATTACAAAAACATACACTTTTGACCACAACACTAAAATGGCATAACCTTCCCCCATTGAAGATTTTCCATTCCAACTCAATCCAATCATCATTTCAATCTTATGTTCATCCTTAATATCATTAAATAACATGTTTTAAACAATAAAATCAAACAATTCAACAGCTTTGAAAAATCACTTTTCCAAAATCCTAAATCACCACTTCCATTCTTAAACTCCAATCAAACTCAACCAAATCTAATATTTGACTTTAAAATGCTTGTTTATGCATTAAAAACAACTCATTTAGAATCAATTTGCACAATTAAAATCCATGGTTTCTCAAACCCTAAAAGTTCATAACCCTAAATTCTCTCTCTTCACCAATCTTTATCCAAAGTCAACCATTTCTTCAATCCAACCTTAAAATCATTGTTAATCACTTAAAATAATTTCATTCATCCCAAAATAGATAATCAAATCATAACACTTCACATGCCCAAAACACACATATTCAAACTTTCATGAAATCCAAAGAAAGAAGTTGGAAACTTACTAATTTTAGTGA
Source organism: Garcia nutans (assembly GCA_947685225.1). Classification (NCBI taxonomy): domain Eukaryota; kingdom Viridiplantae; phylum Streptophyta; class Magnoliopsida; order Malpighiales; family Euphorbiaceae; genus Garcia; species Garcia nutans. The sequence continues at coordinate 2,082,349 of CANTUV010000003.1, read as the reverse complement.
AAATCACCAAAAATCCACTTTAAATAGTTGAAATCCTTCAATTTGTCGAGTATGAAAGAAGCAAAATGGAGGTTCAATAGTAGGAGGAAGAAGAAGAAGATGAATATGTTAGTAAATCGAGAAGAATCTGCAACCCTTTTGCCGCAGCGGAAAACAAAAAAATATCTTTCGATTTATTCCCAGGATCCATGTGATCCATTCAGTTCGATAAAAGAGATTCGAAACTAACCTTTTGTGTAGCTTCAAATCGATTAACAGATGCTGCCTTCTGAAGACGAACACCCTCTAGCGAAGTACACACGAACGTACGCCGGTTTGAGTGCTAGCTCACCAACGGCAGTGGCTGAACCTTTTCAAAAACGAAACTAGGGTTTTTAGGTTTTTCTCTTCTTCCGTTTTTCTTTCAAAAACGAATAATAATGAGATCATGATACCTCTAGCCCTTTTAAAACCGTTTAAAAGACTTTCCTTGTCAAAACCCTAACTGTCCATATCCTATATGGACCCACGTTTTTTAATAATTATTATCTAATAATAATTATTATAACAATATTATTATTAATATCTAATAATAATAATACTAACAACAATAATAAAAATATAATTATTATTATTTAAGTACAGCCTACGTTCTATGTGTGTGACCCGATAGGCTCATATTAATTGGTAGTGTATTTCAATCTCTATTGAAATGCACAAATCATAATTGGCCTCTAGCAAGACATTACGACTACCCAATTAATCATGATAATCATTATAAATGAAAACCTGAAATAGTACATGCATTAATCCCTTTATCACACGATATCTAGTTTGAACATAAGTCATAGTAAATGTCATACTTATATTGTCCAAACTTATGATTACTCGATCTCCAAGTTAACTGATAAACAAATAAGATTGATCTTATATCAACTTATTTGAGCACGGCCATGCATTTCTCAGTTACACTTATTGAGGGGCCCAGAAGATATCTCTCTCATAGAGAGGGACAAATTTCATCTTGATTGTTCATTTTCCTCTACATAATTTATACCATGTTCAAGCATAACCTTTATAATTATCTAGTTACAGATAACGTTTGATCATGTCAAAACATAATATTCCTTATGTTGGAAACTATGACAATCTCAAGTCAAAGGATTAAATGAAAACTATTATGATATACACTTATGACATTAAACCATGAAGTGATATCTATGTTGGTCTATCCAATACACTGTTCTCTAACATGTATCCATAATATTGATTTGTATCTTCATACCTATAATCATCTTATGATTGTCAAATCAATATTACACTAGTTATATTTATTATTATCTCCATAACAATAATAAACCAGGGATATAATCATTATTATATATAACATGCAAACATAACAATGATAATAAAAACTTCTTTATTAATAACAAAATGAATAACATTAAGGTCCAAATCAATGGCCTAGGGCATATACACTAACAGAATAAACAAATTAATTTTCTATTTCTTTCCATCTTTTATTTTAATCCATATATATATATTATTTAATAATTTAATAATTATTTATTTAATTAATTAAAAATCCAAAAATCCACTTTCCATTTAAAATAAATTATTTTTGAATAATTTGAATAATTTTAAATTTCTAAAGTTTATTTGTAAAAATGCCATTGGACTTTGACTTTGACTTTTTAAAAATTTGACTTTTATATATGTTATATATGTTTTGCATATATATCACATATATATTCCACTTTTCCATTTAAAAACCATTCATTTTTCATTTTAAATTGTTTATTTAATTTATCCAATTAAATTATAATTTATTTTATTTAAATTTTTAAAAATAAATTTTTTTTAAAAATTTGGGATATTACAATTCTCTCCCTTAAAAATAAATTTCGTCATCGAAATTACCTGCTGTCAACTCTGAAACAACTGAAGATGCTGACTTTGAATCGTCTGCTCACTCTCCCATATCGCTTCCTCAGTGGCATGATTCCTCCAAAGGACTTTCACAAGTGGCACCTTCTTATTCCTCAACTCTTTCACTTCTCGTGCCAAGATCGCCACTAGTTCTTCCTCATAAGTAAGATCTAGACTCACCTCAATGGACTCCACCGACAATATATGAGATGGGTCTGACCTGTATCTTCGAAGCATAGAGACATGGAAGACATTATGAATTCGGTCCAACTCAGGCGGCAAAACAAGTCTATAAGTCACTGGACTAACTCTTTCCAGCATCTCATATGGTCCTATGAAATGAGGACTCAATTTTTTTTTTGCGGGCGAATCTCAAAATCTTCTTTCGAGGAAACACCTTCAGGAACACTTTATCTCCCACACTGAACTCTATATCTTTACTCTTCAAATCTACTTAGGATTTCTGTCGGTCTGAAGCTGCTTTCAAACGACCCCGAATCACCTTAACTTTCTTTTCTATTTTCTTAATCAAATTGCGACTGACCAACATACCTTCTCCAACCTCATCCCAACACAGAGGTGTCCTGCACCTCCTGCCATACAAGGCCTCATAAGGCGTCATCCAATACTGGATTGATGATTGTTGTTATAAGTAAACTCAATCAGTGGCAAGAATCTATCCCAGCTCCTAATAAAATCAATGATACAGCTTCACAACATATCCTTTAAAATCTGTATCACTCTCTCTGATTGCCCATCTGAATGAGGATAGAAAGCAGTGCTAAAATACAACCGAGAACCCAAAGCATCCTATAAACACTCTAAAACATCGAAGTAAATTGGGGATCTTAGTCCATCGCCAAAGAAATTGGGACTCCATACAACCTCACTATCTCACTGATATATAACTCAACCAACTTCTCAAGAGAATAATACATTCGGACTAGAAGAAAATGAGATGTCTTTGTCATCTGATCAACTATCACCTAGATTGCATCATGTTTCTTTTGGGTTAAAGGCAGTCCAATCACGAAATCCATTATCACTCGTTCCCATTTCCACTCTAGCACTAATAATGGCTGAAGCAACACTAAAGGAACCCGGTGCTCAACCTTCACTCTCTGCCAAGTGAGACATCTAGATACAAACTCTGCTATGTCCCTCTTCATACCTGACCACCAATGTAATATCCCAAAGTATACCCTAAAAGTTTTGGAATATTTATTGTTGTATTTGGATTAAATGTATATGTTTAAGTGAAAAGAGAAAAGAGGTAAGGAGAAGAGTGTATATGTTGTATATATAGAGATATATACAACATATACAAGTCAAAGAAATGGGTGGTCAAAAGAAGAAATAATTAATTTTAATTAATTGAAATGGAAATTAAGTGGAAAGTAGATGATGATATTTGTAATATTATATTAATATAATTGCTTGGTTGAGAACAAAAGAGAGATTGAGTGGTTAAGTGAAGAGGGAGAGTTGACATTGCTTTTCTCTATTCATCTTCTTCTTCTTTTCTTTTCTCCTTGGCCGGCTAGCTCCATAGCAAGAGAGGAAGTGAGATTTTGTCTTTCCAAACTTAAGATTGAAGGATGTTTCAAGTGATCAAGATGGAAATCTAAGAGTTTTCATCACTTTTGGTAAGTTCTCCACTTGATTTTTTGGTTTTCTTCTAAGTTTGTGTTTGATTGTTGATGGTATGTGTATAATTGATTATGGTGTATTTGAGGGTGTTTGATCATATGGGTGTGTTTAGTTAAGTTTTTTTGGAGTGGAAGATGGTGGAAGTAAGAGGTTTGTTGGATGTGTTGTTGTTGTTGCCGGAATAAGGATTTTTGGCTTGACACGCCCATGAGCATGGCCAGGTCTTTAGGCGTGTCAATGATTCTATTTTCTGGATGGGTGACACGACCAGTGACACGCCCATGTCATTGAGTGTGTCACAGCTTCTGTGTTGTAGTAGCATTGACACGTCCAGTGATACGCCCATGTCACTGAGCGTGTCATAGCTACTGTGTTGAGGGAGAATTGACAGGGCCAGTGACACGCCCATATCACTGAGCGTGTCAAAGCTTATGTGTTGTGAGTTTAGGGCATGGTCAGAAACACGCCCGTGTTGTTGAGCGTGTCATGTGTAGAGTTTGCCCTAGTTGATTCTTAGCCTTATTATCTCATGTGTATCTTTAAGTGAGTGTGTATTATTCCTTTTGGATTAGGTTTTTAAAGAGATTGAGTTGCCCTAATCCAAGCGTTGGAGGATTCTTGGAAGAGGAAGTGTTTAGATTGGTGTGAGTTACTCTTGAGGTAAGTACAAACTTACATGGTTGCATACATTTACATGACTTTGAGACTTAACACATTTGGTTGTAAATGTGTTAAGTAATTTATTACATTGTTAATACATTTGATTAATGTTATGATTTGCATAATGTGAAAGATATGATGATCATTCAAAATGTATGTCCAATGCAATTGGTTATGTATACTTTAATGATGAGATGTACAGCCATTGTGTTTGGCTATAATGATGCAAATGAAATAATTGGGGCATGGTTGCCTAGTTTGATTATGAGAAATGAAATGAGAAATGAATTGTGAAAGAGATTGATAACGAGATAAATGAATTAATTGTGTGCCTATTATGTTATTCAATTTTCAGAGTTCTGGGTTTGGCGGCATGCCTATGAATTGCTGGGCAGGTGAAAAGACTGGGTCGTAAGCCGAGCCTAGCTGATAAATATGAAATATGATATTTTTGGGGTGAAAAGACCGGGTCGTAAGCCTCAAAAACTGTAACAGTCTAGCCGAGTTGAGGACCAAGAGACTGGGGCCCTAGGGTCTAGCCGGGTTGAGGTCCAAGAGACTGGATTTGTTACATTATCCATGGATAGATATATATATATTGCCTACGGGCTTGATGAATGTGATTATGGACCAAAGCAGTAACTCTGAACTTTGAATAACATATTAGATCCTTTTTGGGCCCATGCTTGTCTTTGTTTCAATGTGAATCATAAATGGTAAAATAATTAAATAAGATAATGAAATGTAATGTTATGAAATATAGCATTTTTGAATATGATTTCTATTGCTTGAAAGTATGAGATTGACATTGCATTAAAGCATATTGTTATTGTGGTTTGTACCACTAAGCCTATGGCTTAGCAAGATTGTGGTTCATCGCGCAGGTGACAGGGCAGAACCGGAGAGTTCAGCTAGACCGAGTCGAGTCTAGACTTTAAAGTGTTGATTGTGGGCTTTAAGATCAGAGACGAACTGCCAAACATGTATAAACTTTATGCTTTGTAAATATTGATTTTGATGTATATATATGTAAATACCGCTACATTTTCCGCTGCTTAATAAATAAATATTTTATCTATTATGTTTTATAATATAACTTAAATGTTTTAAGTTTTCTCATATTATTGTTAAAATAAAAGATTTGTTTGTGTAGTAAACCGTGACACTCTTGTATCTGGTATACGTATATTACAGATATGGTTGTATGTAGTGTGCGTGTATGGGGTATAGGGGTGTTACATCTGTTTTGGTATCAGAGCCTAGGTTTGAGATTCTCAACCTAGGTAAATTGTAAGAAAAAGAACATTTTGATTCTAAAAGATGGTTTTTAAATAAGATACATGTTTTGGTACTGGCAGTCTCTAATCTTTGATGAGGTATTTTCTGCTGTGTTTGCAGATATAGGTAGTGATGGCGTCTCAGTCACATCAGTCCATAGAAGGCAGTACTGAGAGTGTAGCTCCTGAAGAGGGTAGAGATGGAGCTAGGATTGAGAGAGCTGGAGAGGCACCTGCTCCTGTGCAAGAGAGATCAGCTACTGATGAGGTTCCGTCGGTGTGGTTACGACATGTGGTAGAATTATTGAGGCAAGCTCCAGTGCAGCCACCGCCACCACAGCCACAAGTACCGGTGAGGCATTATGATAAATTGAGGAAATTTGGTGCTGAAGATTTCTTTGGTACTACAGATCCTGCAGTAGCTGAGCAGTGGTTGGATAGAGTTCAGAGGGTATTCATCCAGTTGCAAGCCACTCTTGAAGAGAAATTTGATTATGCTAGATCCCTTTTGCAGAAAGATGCTTATGATTGGTGGAAGACGGTACCTCATGCTATGGATGATCCACCGACTTTGTTTTATAGTGATTTTCTGTGGGAGTTTGAGTAGAAATATACTCTGAGGGAGTATAAGGATGTCAAGAAGATGGAATTTCTGAATTTGAGACAAGATAACCGGACTGTGACAGAGTATGAGGTAGAGTTCATCCGGTTGAGTCATTATGCTGGGGGGATTAAGATTGACCGGTATAGGAGATTTGAGGAAGGGTTGAGGCCCTCTAATATGTGTATTGTTGCTGGTTCCCGGCATCAGGATCTTTCCCAGCTTGTTGCAACAGCCAGAAGTGTTGAGAGAACACAGGCTATTACAGCAGCTGCTACTGAAGAGGAGACCAGAGTTAGGAGATCCTAGTTTGAGGCAGGATCTTCGTCTATGAAGAGAGGTCGAGGAAGTTTTGTTTCGAGAGTCAGTAGGATCCAGAGGCAGTCGGGTAGGTCAGTTCAGTATCAGAGGCAGAGACCGAGACCTACAGTTTCTGTAGCTAGTGCTCCGACTCCAATGATTCAGAGGTCTACTCCACCTACATGTGTCCATTGTGGTAGGATACATGGGGGTGTTTGTTGGAAGATTGGTGGATCAGCTGTGTGTTTCAGATGTGGATCGCCTAACCATTTCATCAGAGATTGTCCTAAGCTACAAGAGGATAGGCAGGCAGATTCTGCAGTTTCTCGACCTTGTGTGAGAGGAGGTCGAAGTGGTAGAGATTTCAGTAGAGGTGGTAGACATGGGTTCAGTCAGAGAGGAGGCTCTACATCCGGAGGCAGTAGGCCAGATGAGGCTGGGTCTTCTCAGCGAGTGTATGTGATGCAGAGGCAACCGGATGCTTCTGCGGGCACATTTTCTTTATTTGGCATTTCAGTTCTTGCTTTGATTGATCCAGGATCTACTCATTCATACATAAGTGCATCTATCTTGCTTGTGTCTGATTTGCATTCTGAGTCCCTAGGATTTGGTGTCTTGGTGACAAATCCTTTAGGGCATAGTGTTGTGGTGAGTAAGGTGCACCGAGATAGTCCAGTTGTTGTTCAGGATGAGGAGTTTCTTGGTGATTTGATTGAAATGCCTTTTAAGGAGTATGATTTGATTTTAGGTATGGATTGGTTGTCTAAGCATGGAGCTGTGGTAGACTGTCAAAAGAAGTGTGTTACCTTGAGAACCGGTGATGGTAGAAGTGTGATGATATCTACTGAGCAGAGAAAACTTGCATCCTTGTTTGTTTCAGCTGTTGCAACTAGAAAGTTGATTAGAAAAGGGTGTGATGCTTATCTTGCTCATGTTGTGGATACCAGAGTAGTGGGTTCTCAACTTGATAGTATACCCACAGTTGTGGAATTTCCAGATGTTTTTTCGGAGGAGTTGCCAGGGTTACCCCATGAGAGAGAGGTTGAGTCTGGTATTGATTTGTTGCCTGGTACCACTCCCATCTCTATTACTCCTTATCGAATGGCACATGCTGAGTTGAGAGAGTTGAAGGTGCAGTTGCAGGAGTTGTTGGATAAAGGGTTTGTTTTCCCTAGTGTTTCTCCATGGGGAGCACCTGTTTTGTTTGTGAAGAAGAAGGATGGTACTTTGAAGTTGTGCATTGATTATAGGCAATTGAACAAGGTGACTATCAAGAATAAGTACCTTTTGCCTAGGATAGATTATCTCTTCGATTAGTTGAAGGGAGCAGCAGTGTTTTCCAAGATTGATTTGAGATTAGGGTACCATCGGTTGAGAGTCAGAGCTGAAGATGTTCCTAAGACAGCTTTCCGCATAAGATATGGGCATTATGAGTTTTTGGTGATGCCTTTTGGATTAACGAATGCACCTGCAGCTTTCATGGATTTGATGAATAGGGTGTTTAGGCCCTATCTAGATTAGTTTGTGGTGGCCTTCATTGATGATATTTTGGTGTATTCGCGTAATGAAGAGGAACACGATAAGCATCTAAGGATTGTATTATAGACCTTGAAAGAGAAGCAATTGTATGCTAAGCTGTCAAAGTGTGAGTTTTGGCTTGATCAAGTGACTTTTCTCGGTCATATAGTTTTAGCAGATGGTATAAGAGTTGATCTGAGTAAATTTGAGGCCATTTTGAATTGGAGTCCACTGAAGTCTGTGACTAAAGTTAGAAGTTTTCTGGATTTTGCAGGCTATTATCGACGGTTTGTGAAGGGTTTTTCTTTGATAGCTACTCCACTCACCAAATTACTTCGGAAGGGAATTAGATTTGTGTGGACAGACCAGTGTCAAGCAAGCTTTGAGAAGTTAAAAGAAATGTTGACTCAAGCTCCTGTTCTTACTTTGCCTGTGGAAGATAAACCATATGCGATTTTCAGTGATGCTTCACATAATGGTTTAGGTTGTGTTTTGATGCAGGAGGGTAGAGTCATAGCTTATGCTTCTCGGCAGTTGAAGCAGCATGAGCTTAATTATCCGACGCATGATTTGGAATTGGCAGCTGTAGTTTTCTTTGAAGATTTGGCGACACTACTTGTATGGGGAGAAGTGTTTCATTCACACGGGTCATAAGAGTTTGAAATATTTGGGGGTTCAGAGAGAGCTTAATCTTCGGCAAAGACGATGGTTGGAGCTGATCAAAGATTACGACTGTTTGATTGATTATCATCCTGGTAAGGCAAATGTTGTTGCGGATGCCTTGAGTCGGAAGTCTTTGGCAGGTTTGACTGTTTATTCGCTCTCGTTGCTTGTTGAGTTGAGAGCGTTGCATGCTAGTTTTGAATCATGTGATGATGGAGCCTTGTTAGCTCAGTTGCATTTGAGACCGGTATTGTTGGATCAGATTAAAGAGGCTCCATTGGCTGATGACAAAATTCAAAAGATTGTTTCAGGTTGCCAGAAAGGAGAGAATCGAGATTTCTATATGAGAGACGATGGTAGCCTTTGGTTCAAGGATAGATTGTGTGTTCCTGATAATGCAAGATTGAGAAAGATTATTTTGGAAGAAGCACATCAATCGGTTTTTGCTATGCACCTTGGGAGTACCAAAATGTATCATGATTTGAAGCAACATTATTGGTAGTCATGTATGAAGAGAGATATAGTGGAGTATGTATCCAAGTGTCTCACTTGTCAGAGGGTAAAAGCTGAGCATCAAGTTCCTACAGGGTTGCTTCAACCATTATCAGTGCCTGAATGGAAATGGGAACGTGTGGCAATGGATTTTGTGTCTGGTTTGCCATTGACTCAGAAGAAGCATGATGCTATCTGGGTGATTGTTGATCGGTTGACGAAGACAGCTCATTTTCTTCCAGTTAGAATGGACTATTCTCTGGAGAAGTTGGCTGAGCTGTATATTAGTGAGATAGTGAAGTTGCATGGAATCCCAATTTCTTTAGTGTCTGATCGAGATCCCCGGTTTACTTCGAGATTTTGAAAAAGTTTACATGATGCTTTGGATTCTCGATTGCACTTTAGCACTGCTTTTCATCCGCAAACAGATAGGCAGTTAGAGAGAGTGATACAGATTTTGGAGGACATGTTGAGAAGCTGTCATTGAATTCTCTGGAAGTTGGGATAGATTTTTTCCATTAATGGAATTTGCTTATAACAATAGTCATCAATCTAGTATTAAAATGGCACCTTATGAGGCATTGTATGGTAGAAGATGCAGAACGCCTCTATGTTGGAATGAAGTTGGAGAAGGCAAATTGGCTGGTCCTGATTTGATTAAAGAAATGGAAGAGAAAGTGAAAATAATTCGGAATCGGTTGAAAGCAGCATCAGATTGGCAAAAATCTTATTCATATTTGAAGAGGAGAGACATAGAGTTTGATGTTGGAGATAAAGTATTACTGAAAGTGTCTCATTGGAAGAAAATTTTGAGATTTAGTCAAAAAGGGAAGCTAAGTCCTCGTTTTATTGGACCTTATGAGGTATTGGAGAGAGTGGGACCAGTTGCTTATCGAATTGCTTTGCCGCCTGAGTTGCATAGAATTCACAATGTCTTCCATGTTTCTATGCTGCGGAGGTACAGATCAGACCCATCTCATGTTCTGTCTGTTGAATCTATTGAGGTGAGTCCGGATCTAACTTTTGAAGAAGAACCAGTGGTTATTTTGGCACATAAAGTGAAAGAGTTGAGAAATAAGAAAGTGCCACTTGTAAAAGTTCTTTGGAAGAATCATGGGAAGGAAGAGGCAACTTGGGAGAGTGAGCAAGCGATGCGAGACCAGTATCCCCAGCTGTTTTATATTTAAGATCAGGTAATTTCGAGGACGAAATTTCTTTTAGAGGGGGAGAATTGTAATATCCCAAAGTATACCCTAAAAGTTTTGGAATATTTATTGTTGTATTTGGATTAAATGTATATGTTTAAGTGAAAAGAAAAAAGAGGTAAGGAGAAGAGTGTATATGTTGTATATATAGAGATATATGCAACATATACAAGTCAAATAAATGGGTGGTCAAAAGAAGAAATAATTAATTTTAATTAATTGAAATGGAAATTAAGTGGAAAGTGGATGATGATATTTGTAATATTATATTAATATAATTGCTTGGTTGAGAACAAAAGAGAGATTGAGTGGTTAAGTGAAGAGGGAGAGTTGACTTTGCTTTTCTCTATTCATCATCTTCTTCTTTTCTTTTCTCCTTGGCAGCTAGCTCCATAGCAAGAGAGGAAGTGAGATTTTGTCTTTCCAAACTTAAGATTGAAGGATGTTTCAAGTGATCAAGTTGGAAATCTGTAATATCCCAAAGTATACCCTAAAAGTTTTGGAGTATTTATTGTTGTATTTGGATTAAGTGTATTTATTTTAGTGGTAAGAGAAGAGGTTTTGAGTAGAGTGTATATGTTGTATATATTGGGATATATACAACATATATAAGTCAAAGGAATGAAGGGTCAAAGGAAATTAATTAATTAATTGGAAATTGAGTTAGTGGAAGTGGAAGATGATATTTAATTATTTTATTGTTTATTGCTTGGTGGAGAGGATTTTGAGGAGATGAGTGGTTGGGGGAAATTTGACTTTGCTTTCTTTGTTTTCTTCTTTCCTTCTTTCTTCTTCATGGCTCATCTCCTTTCCTTTTCTTTTCTTTTCTTTTGGCCGGCACTCCATAGCAAGAGAGAGAGAGAGAGATTTGATCTTTCAAACTCAAGATTGAAGGAAGTTTTCAAGTGATCAAGTTGGAAATTTAAGAGTTTCTTCATCTTTGGTAAGTTTTCCACTTGATTCTTTGATTTTCTTTGATTTTATGAGTTGAGGTTGTGGTTAATATGTGTTTGTTTAATTGTGGTGTGTTTAAGAGTGTTTGGTTAAATTGATTTTGGATTTTTGGGTTGGATTGAAGGAAAGAGTAAGATTGTTGGAAGAGAAAGTGTTGTGGTTGTGTTTTGGGTTTGTGGTGATGATTATGATTTGTGTTTATGTATGTTTTGAGTTGTTTTGGTGTTCTTATTCTCCCCCTCTAAAAAGAAATTTCGTCCTTGAAATTACCTGATATCAAGTCTGAAACAGTTGAGGATACTGATCTCGCATCGCTTGCTCATTCTCCCAAGTTGCCTCTTCCTTACCATGATTCTTCCAAAGAACCTTCACTAGTGGCACTTTCTTATTTCTCAACTCTTTCACTTCATGTGCCAAAATAACAACTGGTTCTTCTTCAAAAGTCAGATCCGGACTCACTTCAATAGATTGAACTGGCAAGATATGAGATGGATCTGATCTGTACCTCCGCAGCATAGAAACATGGAAGACATTATGGATTCTATCCAACTCAGGCGGCAAAGCAATTCGATAAGCAACTGGTCCAACTCTTTCTAATACTTCATAAGGTCCAATAAAATGAGGACTTAGCTTCCCTTTCCTACCAAATCTTAAAATCTTCTTCCAAGGAGACACTTTTAGAAATACTTTATCTCCAACATCAAACTCTATGTCTCTCCTCTTCAAATATGAATAAGATTTCTACCAATCTGAAGCTGCTTTCAACTGATCCTGAATTATTTTCACTTTCTCTTCCATTTCTTTAATCAAATCAGGACCAATCAATTTGCCTTCTCTAACTTCATTCCAACATAAAGGTGTCCTACATCTTTTACCATACAAAGCCTCAAATGGTGCCATTCCAATACTAGATTGATGACTGTTGTTGTAAGCAAATTCCACAAGTGGCAAAAATCTGTCCCAACTTCCTGAAAAATCAATGACACAGCTTCTCAACATATCCTCAATAATCTGTATCACTCTCTCTGACTGCCATCTATCTGCGGATGAAAAGCAGTGCTAAAGTGTAATCGAGAACCCAAAGCACTATGCAAACTCTTCCAAAACCTTGAAGTAAACCGGGGATCTCGATCAGACACTAAAGAAATTGGGATTCCATGCAACTTCACTATCTCACTGATATACAGCTCAGCTAACTTCTCAAGAGAATAGTCCATCCGAACTGGAAGAAAATGAGCTGTCTTTGTCAACCGATCAACAATCACCCAAATAGCATCATGCATCTTCTGAGTCAATGGTAAACCAGGCACCCATTTTCACACGTTCTCATTTCCATTCAGGCACTGATAAAGGTTGAAGCAACCCTGTTGGAACTTGATGCTCAGTTTTTACCCTTTGACAAGTGAGACAATTGGATACAAATTCCGCTATGTCTCTCTTCATGCCTGACCACCAATAATGTTGCTTCAAATCCTGATACATCTTTGTACTCCCAGGGTGCATAGCAAACACTGACTGGTGTGCTTCCTCTAAAATAATCTTTCTTAAACTAGCATCATCAGGAACACACAATCTATCTTTAAACCAAAGGCTACCATCACTTCTCACAAGAAAATCTCGGTTCTTCCCATTATGGAAATCTGAAATAATCTTCTAAATTTTCTCATCAGCCAATTGAGCCTCTTTAATCTGATCTAGCAACACCGGTCTCAAATGCAGTTGAGCCATCAATGCACCATCATCACAAAGCAACAACATTAAGATCAGTCAAACAGTCACCTCAACAAGCAACAAGAGCGAATAAGCAGTCAAACCTGCTAAAGATTTCCAACTCAAGGCATCCGCAATAACATTCGCCTTACCAGGATGATAATCAATCAAACAGTCGTAGTCTTTAATCAACTCCAACCATCGTCTCTGCCGAAGATTCAGCACCCTCTGAACACCCAAATATTTCAAACTCTTATGATCTGTATAAATAAAACACCTCTCTCCATACAAATAATGTCGCCAAATCTTCAAAGCAAACACTATAGCTGCCAACTGCAAATCATGCGTCGGATAATTAAGCTCATGCTGCTTCAACTGCCGAGAAGCATAAGCTATGACTCTACCCTCCTGCATCAAAACACAACCTAAACCATTATGTGAAGCATCACTGAAAATCACATATGGTTTATCTTCCACATGCAAAGTAAGAACAGGAGCTTGAGTCAACATCTCTTTCAACTGCTCAAAGCTTGCTTGACACTAAACTGTCCACACAAATCTGACTCCCTTTCTAAGTAATCTGGTGAGTGGAGTAGCTATCAAAGAAAAACCTTTCACAAAGCGTCGATAATAGCCTGCCAAACCCAGAAAACTTCTAACTTCAGTCACTGACTTCGGTGGACTCCAATTCAAAATAGCCTCAACTTTACTCGGATCAACTCTAATACCATCTGCTGAAACTATATGACCAAGAAAAGTCACTTGATCAAGCCAAAACTCACACTTCGACAGCTTAGCATACAATTGCTTCTCTCAAAGTCTGCAACACAATCCGTAGATGCTTATCATGTTCCTCTTCATTACGCGAATATACCAAAATATCATCAATGAAAACCACCACAAACTGATCTAGGTAGGGCCTAAACACCCTATTCATCAAATCCATGAAAGCTGCAGGTTCATTCGTCAATCCAAAAGGCATCACTAAAAACTCATAATGCCCATACCTTGTGCGGAAAGCTGTCTTAGGAACATCTTCCTCTCTGTCCCTCAACTGATGGTACCCTGATCTCAAATCAATCTTGGAAAACACTGCTACTCCCTTCAATTGATCAAAGAGATCATCAATCCGAGGCAAAGGATACTTATTCTTAATAGTCACCTTGTTCAATTGCCTATAATCAATGCACAACCTCAAAGTACCATCCTTCTTCTTCACAAACAAAATAGGAGCTCCCCACGGAGAAACACTAGGGCGAACAAACCCTTTATCCAACAACTCCTGCAACTGCACCTTCAACTCTCTCAACTCAGCAGGTGCCATTTGATAAGGAGTAATAGAGATGGGAGTAGTACCAGGCAACAAATCGATACCAAACTCAACCTCTCTCTCAGGGGGTAACCCTGACAACTCCTTAGGAAACACATCTAAAAATTCTGCAACTGTGGGTATACTATCAAGTTGAGAACCCACTACTCTGGTATCCACAACATGAGCAAGATAAGCATCACACCCTTTTCTAATCAACTTTCTAGCTACAACAGCTAAAACAAACAAGGATGCAAGTTGTCTCTGCTCACTAGACACCATCACACTTCTACCATCACCGGTTCTCAAAGTAACACACTTCTTTTGACAATCTACCACAGCTCCATGCTTAGACAACCAATCCATGCCTAAGATCAAATCATACTCCTTAAAAGGCATTTCAATCAAATCACCCAAAAATTCCTCACCTTGCACCACAACTGCACTATCACGATGCACCTTACTCACCACAACACTATGTCCTAAAGGATTTGTCACCAACACATCAAATCCTAGGGACTCAATATGCAATTTAGACACAGGCAAGATAGATGCACTTATGTATGAATGAGTAGATCCTGGATCAATTAAAGCAAAAACTGAAATGCCAAATAAAGAAAATATACCTGCAATAATTGCTGAAGCATCTGGCTGCCTCTGCAACACATATACTCTCTGAGAAGACCTAGCCTCATCTGGCCTACTGCCTCCGGATGTAGAGCCTCCTCTCTGACTGATCCCAGGTCGACCACCTCTACTGAAACCTCTGCCCCCTCGACCACCTCTGCTAAAACTAGGTCTAGAAGCTGCAGTATCAGTCTGTCTATCCTCCTGTAGCTCAGGACAATCTCTAATGAAATGCTCAGGTGATCCACATTTGAAACACACAGCTGATCCACTAATCTTCCAACAAACACCCCCATGTACCCTACCACAATGGACACATGTAGGTGGAGTAGACCTCTGAACCACTGGAGTCGGAGCACTAGCTACAGAAACTGTAGGTCTCGATCTCTGCCTCTGATACTGAACTGACCTACCAGACTGCCTCTGGCTCCTACTGACTCTCGAAATAAAACTTCCTCTGCCTCTCTTCATAGACGAAGACCCTGCCTCAAACTGGGGTCTCCTAACTCTGGTCTCTTCCTCAGTAGCAGCTACTGCAATACCCTGTGCTCTCTCAACACTTCTAGCTGCTGTAACCAATTGAGAAAAATCCTGGTACCGAGAACCAGTAACAATACACATAATAGAGGGTCTCAACCCCTTCTCAAATCTCCTACACCGATCAATCTCATCTGCAATAATCCCACCGGCATAGTGACTCAACCGGATGAACTCTACCTCATACTCTGTCACAGTCCGATTATCTTGTCTCAGATTCAGAAATTCCATCCTCTTAGCATCCTTATACTCCCTTGGGGTATATTTCTACTCAAACTCCCTCAGAAAATCACTATAAAACAAAGTCGGTGGATCATCCATAGCATGAGGAACTGTCTTCCACCAATCATAAGCATCCTTCTGCAATAAGGATCTAACATAATCAAATTTCTCTTCAGGAGTAGCTTGCAACTGGATAAATACCCTCTACACTCTATCTAACCACTGCTTAGCTACTGCAGGATCTGTAGTACCAAAGAAATCCTCAGCCCCATACTTTCTCAATTTATCATAATGCCTCACTGGTACTTGAGGCTGTGGTGGCGGTGGCGGCTGCACTGGAGCTTGCCTCATCAATTCTACCACATGCCGTAACCAAACCGGCGGAACCTCATTAGCAGCTGATCTCTTTGGCACAAGAGCAGGTGCCTCACTAGCTCTCTCAACCCTAGCTCCATCTCTACCCTATTCAGGAGCTACACTCTCAGCATTACCTTCTACGTACTGACGTGACTGAGACGCCATCACTACCTATATCTGCAAACATAGCAGAATATACCTCATTAAAGATCAAAGACTGCCAATACCAAAACATGTATCTTATTTAAAAATCACATTTTAAAAATCAAAATTTTTCTTTTTCTTACAATTTACCTAGGTTGAGAATCTCAAACCTAGGCTCTGATACCAAAACAATTGTAACGCCCCTATACCCCGTATACGCACACCACATACCACCATATCTGTAATATACGTATACTGAATATAGAGATGCTACAGTTTATTAAACAACAACTCATTCCTTTTAACAACATTATTAGAAAACTTAACACATTTAAGACATTATAAAACTACAATAGATAAAACATTCATGTCATCTGCAGCGGAAAATATAGCGGCCTTTACAAATATATATATACATCAAAAACCAAAATTTTACAAAAAACATAACATTTATACATGTTTGGCAGTCAGTCTTTGATCTTTAAGCCCTTTATCAATGCTTCATAATCTAGACTCAACTCGGTCTAGCTGAACTCTCTAGTTCTACCCTATCACCTGCGCGATGAACCACAATCGTGCTAAGCCAACAGCTTAGTGGTACAAACCACAATAACAATGTGCATAATGCAATGTCAATGCCATATTTTCAACAATAGATATCATATTCATCAATACTATATTTCATAACATTGCATTTCATTATCTTATTCAATTATTTTACCATTTATGACTCACATTGAAACAAAGACAAACATGGGTTCAAAAGACACTAATATGTTATTCAAAGTTCAGAGTTACTGCTTTGGTTCATAATCACAATCATCAATACATTTATCCATGGATAATCAACTAGATTTGAGCTTACGACCCAGTCTTTTCACTCAATCTAGTTTTAAGAATTTGTTTTTGAGGCTTACGACCCAGTCTTTTCACCCCAAAAACATCACATTTCACATTTTTCAGCTGGACTCGCCTTACGACCTGGTCTTTTCACCTATCCAGCAATTCATAGGCATGCCGCCAAACCCAGAAATATAAAAATTGAATAACATATTAAGCACACAATTATTTCATTTATCTCTTTATCAATCTCTTTATCAATTCATTTCTCAATTCATTTCTCATTTCATATTCCATAATCAAATAGGCAACCATGCCCCAATTATTTCATTTGCACTATCATAGCCAACAACAATGGCTTCACATCTCATCATATCTCAATTCACATTAAAATAATTCATCATGACCAATTACATTGCACAAACATTTTGAATGATCATCATATATTTCACATTATGCAATTAATAGCATTAATCAAATGTATCAACAATATAATAGATTACTTAACACATTTACAATCAAATGTGCTAAGTCTCAAAATCATGTAAATGTATGCAACAATGTAGGGTTTGTACTTACCTCAAGAGCAACTCATTCCACACCAAACTCCTCTTCCAAAAATCCTCCAACACTTGGATTAGGGCAACTCAACTCTCTTCAAAATCTAAACCAAAGGTGATCATACACACTCACTTAGAGATACACATGAGATAATATGAATAAGAACCAACTAGGGCAAACTCTACACATGACACGCTTAACAACATGGGCGTGTCCCTGACCGTGCCCTAAACTCACAACACAGAAGCTTTGACACGCTCAAAACCACGGGCGTGTTACTGAACGTGTAATACATTCTGTCTCACAGAAACATTGACACGTCCAACAACACAGGCGTGTTCATGGCCGTGTCAATCCTTCACCAACACAGTAGCTATGACACGCTCAGTGACATGGGCGTGTCACTGCTCGTGTCACTCATCCAAGAATATAGAACTATTGACACGCCTAAAGACCTGGCCGTGCTCACGGGCGTGTCAGGCCAAAAATACAAATTCCGGCAACAACAACAACACCTCTAACAAACCTCTTACTTCCACCATTTTCCACTTGATTCTTTGATTTTCTTTGAGTTTGTGAGTTGAGGTTGTGGTTAATATGTGTTTGTTTGATTGTGGTGTGTTTAAGAGTGTTTGGTTAAATTGATTTTGGATTTTGGGGTTGGATTGAAGGAAAGAGTAAGATTGTTGGAAGAGAAAGTGTTGTGGTTGTGTTTTAGCAAGGGATGTTTCATCTATTACGTTCTATATAATAACTTAAATGTTTTAAGTTTACTCACATTGATTTATAATGATTTGATGTTAAATTTTAAAGATTGGTTTGTTTAAAATGGACCGTGACACCCTTATATCCTCGATACGTATATTGCATATAGTGTGTGTGTATGCGGTGTGTGTATATTGGGTGTGGGAGTGTTACATTTGGATACTCGATCCTAACTAGAATTGGATACTCGATCCTAAACTAGATTTGGATACTCGATCCTAACTATATTTGGATACTCAATCCTGAACTGGATTTGGATACTCGATCCTAAACTGGATTTGGATACTCGATCCTAACTGGATTTGGATACTCAATCCTGAACTTGATTTGGATACTCGATCCTAACTGGATTTGGATACTCGATCCTAACTTGATTTGGATACTCGATCCTGAACTGGATTTGGATACTCAATCCTAACTTGATTTGGATACTCGATCTTGAACTGGATTTGGATACTCGATCCTAAATTGGATTTGGATACTCGATCCTAAATTGGATTATCCTAACTGGATTTGGATACTTGATCCTAACTTGATTTGGATACTCGATCTTGAACTGGATTTGGATACTCGATCCTAATAGAATTTGGATACTTGATCCTAAACTAGATTTGGATACTCAATCTTAAACTAGATTTAATTTGGGTACTTGGACCCGTGACTGGATATTTGGGCCCGAGATTGAATTGGATTTAATTGACCTTTTACTAGTTGAGGATTCTGGCTTAATTTGTTGTTCCATTCTTTTGTTCTTCCTTTTGCAAAAGTTCAGCTATTTTTAGTTGGCCCTCATATCTTCTCCTTGCCCCCTACGTGGAAAAATATTTGCAAGTGAGTTTGAAAATGTTTGGTATAAAAAAAAAATTGGAAAGTAGAACTTTGCCCCTTGTGTTGGCTCAAACCAAAGATTTTTTCCATGCAAGCTTTGATTGATGTTTTTGTTGCTTAGTTCTTCGCACAAGCACATATTTCTTCTCTTCACAAGACTACTGGAACTTTCTCAAGGAATGGGCTTTCCATGCCCTCCTGATTTGATATCTTCTTTTGATTGTTTACTTCACAGGGTGTTTGTTGTTCACTTTGATAAAGAATAGACAATACAATATAAGAAAATGCGATGTGATATGATCATGTATGCATGATATGCATGAATAACGCTTACAATGGTTCCATCAACTCATAGAACGAGGTGATCAGCTAAAGTATTCTCATTGACTCCTTTTTGACGCTCATTCAAGTCTTGCATTAGAATGACAGGCTGCTTCACATTTATGGCTTTTATCTTCAAGTTGTTGAAAATATGAATAATGGAGGCTCCAAACAGCAGAGTACATCCATTTCAAATTATGATTCAACATGTTAGTTGGTAGCTTCTTCATGACCTTGCCAATAATCATTTACTTTGCCCAATGTGTCTTTCGAGGTTCGACTAATCAAAATATTTTCTTTAATTTGAAGGCTTTGTATGACAATTTTTTTTTTTGATTTTTTGAATTTTGATTTTGAAATCAAATGTTGGCTTTGCCAAATCAATGTCATTGTTCCTCAGGACTTGATTTTCCAAATTAACATATCTATAACATGACAACCCTAGTTACCGTACTAAACTCGGGAATCATTTCTATTTAAGCAAGAATTGTTGCACTTCAAATAGGCAAATACACATTACTTGGTCAAAGGTCTCATTGAGTTTAAATATTGTCTATCTCATATGCATGCTTATTCAAACTATCTCCACTAATAGACTCTACCTAACAAGAGAGATCAATAGGTCTTTGATAGACTTGAAATGAGGTCTATAAGGGACATGGGTTAAATGAAAGCTATTTTGAGATTAGAGCTTATGTGACACAATGGACAAACCTTCACACTACAAATTTCTTGTTTGAACTTTAGGCAGCTGGAAGCAATCTTGCTAGACTCCAAATTCCTTCTATCTTCTTGGCATTAATCTGGATCTTGATTAGGACAATCTTCCTTTCTTTTCTTCTTTTCCCTTTTCTTTCTTTTTATTTTTCTTACTCTTCCCTTTCTTTGAGCATTTTATCATTTTGTCCTTCTTCCTCGTAGGACTGTTAAGTACAAAACTTTTAAGAACTGAATGGTCTTTCTCCCTTTTTCCTCCAATTTTGATTGAATCTTTATTTGGGTTGGACCAATTCAAGTCAAAATGTCCTTACAAACTAAATGGAAGCCTTTTGCTCCTTTAGGCAAAAGAGAACTCGGTTGTCTTTCTGAACTACCTTTTTAGATTTTATCTTTCTTTTTTTTTTCTTTTTTTTTCTCCCTTCTTTTTTATTTTGTCTTCTTTTTTCTTCCTTCTTCTCTTTTTTTTCTTCTTCTTTTCTTCTTTGTTCTTTCCCTTTTTTTTGGTTCTAGCTCTAAAAGAGTTGTCTTGTTTGTACCAACTTGGGTTTCTAATAATGGATGAGTGGAGTGACATAAATCTCCTTTAACAGGGATAAATCTTTTGTTACTAGGATGCTATCTTGATAGATTGGAGATATTAGGTGAATTTCAACTACCCTTATGCACTTGAAAACATCAACTATCCTTACAGTTTTGGCTATGCAATCCTTTCTTTGATCTTCTTGCCTCTTCACCTTAGTGACCATAAGACTTGTCAAAAATATCACAACAGCTCAAGGTAGGTTATCGGGGTTTGTAAGCCAATGAAAAGAAAGCTAAAATTTTATGAAGGCTCAAAGGGACAACTAGTTGTTGATATTTAATAGGGTGGACAACTAGTTGTTGATATTTAATAGGGTGGATACTAGTTGTTGGCTAACCAAATAATGCCTAGACCATCTCTCTCTTAAATAAGCAAAGTTCAATTTCGCCTCAAAAGTTTGTCAAAGCATGTTCTAAGTCTGACTAGGACCTGGACAAAGATAATTATGCAGGAGCCCTCTCTAAGGAAGCATACACAACTCAATGCTATATAGCAATTCCCTCACCTAGTAAAGTCATTCAAGTCATGATGCATAAATATATTAATTCATGAATTATCAAGCTAGATTCCTCATTGGTTGAGTACCAAAATGAACAAAGACCAACAAAAATTTTGATGATAGTAATTTATTCAAACAAATTTAAACTTGAAAAACATAATTGTTCAAATTAAATATTAAAGAAAGTAAAATTGAAAAGCAACATTCAAGTTAAGGAAAGTTTGTTGAGTTAAGCTTCTTCTCCTTTCACATCTTTAATGTTTACATCTTGAAAGGATGATTAAACAAAATCTTCTTCCAATCCTTTTCCCACCATGAAGGTTTCCAGTGGAGATACTCTTCCAAACTTAGGCAAAGGGTTGTTCTTGGTATTGGGCTTATCCGGCTCGGATAGCTTACCACCATCAATCAAATCTTAGATCTCATGCCTTAGATGAGCACATTTATCTGTTTCATGCCCTTGCATTTGATGAAATTGATAGAAGGCCTCGGCATTGAAGTTTGGTGGCAGTGGATTATATAGTGGTCGAGGAACTAACGGTTGCAACCCTTTTCTTTTGCAGCTTGCTAAAAACCCAAGATAGAGGTTTCCCCAATTCTGAGAATTGTCTTTTATTTCCTTGACCAGTCGCATTAACATCAACTTCTTTTTGCATACTTTGATTGTTAGGCTGATAATTCCCTTTCTCATTCCTTCTTATTGAAAAGTGATTTTTCTCCCTTTCCCACTCTTCAATTTATAAACCAGCTTGGAGTAGATGTTTGAAATCATGGATGAGTGTATGAGACATCCTTTCATGAAGACTAGGCAACACCCCTCTCACAATTATCCTTATTTGATTAGATTAATCGGGCCTCTTCTTGAGAAAAGCGGCATTGTTTCTCCATCTTTTCACATAGTCCACAAAATTCTCATTTGACCTTTGTCTAATGGACTCAACTTCCATTAAGGTAACTTCCATCCCGACAATGTATCCATACTATTGGATGAAGGCCTTGTATAGAAAATCCTAACTCTTTTGTGTTCCATCATCTAGGGTATTGAACCAGTTTTGGATAACAGGGTCCAATGAGAGCATAAAGTACCTTAGAGTTTGAGCCTTAGTAGCTCGGGTAGACTGCATAGCAGTGATATATTGCTTCACATGGAGATGAGGATTTTCGGTTCCATCAAACTTAGCAAAAGATGGCATCTTGAACTTGTATGAAACTTCTTCATCTAGCTCAAATAATTTGTCAACTTCGGACATTTCTTTGGTTTTCATTTTCTTCTCAAATTTCTTTTCTAAGTATGCAATCATCTTTTCAACATCAGAAGTTTTGGTTTTCTCCATAGCTGATCTTTCAACAACCTTTGGCTCCTTTTTTGTCTTGAGGATCTTGGTAGTATTGAGCCCAATCATCATCATCAATGATCACCTTATCATCATCAAAAGCTACTTCACCAACTTTAGCCTTCCCTTTGTCCTTTAGCTTCTTGGAGCTAGCAGACGCTTCGGCATTATTTCCTAAAATTCCAGCCAATTGGTTCTTCATGGTCTCGGCCATGGTCTCTTTTATTTCTTCCATCTTGGCATTGAGGGCATCATCCACCATTCTTTGAATTTGTTCGGGCTCCATTGCTTTTGGTGAGCAAGTGATTGAGTCGTTGCTAGATTCTTTGTCTCCAGCGTAGGTCGGATTGTCGTAAGGTTTTGAACTGTCATAATCAAGGGCTGTGAGCCAGAGAGGATCAATGATATGAGATGAGAATGTATGCATGTATGTATGTATGCAAAAACAATTAACAAAGATAAGTAGAATGCCCCTAACATCCACACACGAATGGTGAGTCTCTTTTCCTAGGTATATGGTTAACAAAATACCAACATGGGGTATCTTGTTTTCGAAAAGTTCCCTTGGATTTTTCAACCAATAGTTATATTTTTTTAAATGGAAATCAATTCATAATAATTCCTATTAATTAGGCTTTAATCCATCCAACTAAAGTAGCTTTTATGCTATATTGGATTAAAACTAAATTAAGAGGTTGATTATAAATAGATTTCTCACTTGAAAAAGTAACTAATGATTCATGCCAAAAACAAGCCCATGATTAATTATTTCTTAGTATAAACTAGGCTCACAATTGATTTTTTGTATTTCATAATTAACCTAAATAATTTGGAAGCTCTTTGTAAAAAAGGTTGGATGAAAATAATTTTTTTTCTAAGCCTATTGTAAAAATATTTTAGAAAAAATGGATTTTGGGCTTAGTATTTGGGTCATGAGAAAATAAATTTTGATTTGTTTATGGAAAAGTTTTATATCCAAAGGCCATTTTGAAAAGTTTTAAAAATAGTTTTGGTCTTTTAGATTTTAAAGAAAAATTTATTTTGAGCTTACAATGTACTTAGGTCATATTAGAAAAAGAGCAAACCAAATAAGCCATGATTTAAGCCAAGATAAATTAACTATAGTCAAACAACATGCATTTGGGGTAAAATCCTAAGGAAGGTAACTAGGCCGATTACATGAGCTTTAGTCTTTGGGTTAAAAGGCTTAGGTTCCCAAAGCAAGTATATACCAAATGGTATGAGGCTATGAGTGGTTATACCATGCTATCCCTTACATAACACAACACGGGTAACACGGGCGTCCTAACTCACGCACACGATGCAATCTAATATGATGCAATGGATAATATCATTATAAGAAAGAATAGAATACTATAAAGACCAACGGAATCAACTTCTCTTATCCCTAGTGGAGTCGCCACTGTGAGCAGGGATTTTTACCCCCACTCCCGGTGGAATGGTTCTTGTGACTTCGGCATTGTTTAGGCTCGGGGCCTTAAAGAACACGGACCTAAGTCCGAAGAAAATGGAGTCGCCACCCAGATGGGCCAGGAAAAACAAAGGGGGGATGACTCGATTCCTAAGGAATCCCCAACCCCCTAATGGGTTCGAAAAGTTTGATACGTGTGGGAAAGGTGAGAAATGGCCTAGCACCCCCACAATGCCCGGTTCATTGGAACCGACCTCCTTTACAGGTCTTAATATTATAAAATTCTTAAATATAACAATATTATCCATATTAAATGCAACAATTAAAATAAAGCATCATTATATTAAAATTAAAGCAATGTCTAAGGAAAACAAATAAATGGACACCCATCCGAGGATGGAAACATGTCCTTACATCATTCATGTCTAAAGTAAATAGGACACCCACCAAAAGGTAGAAACATATCCTTTACATTGGTCTAAAATATAAAAGCAATTTAAATTACATAGAACTTAATTAATGAAGTATCCACAAAGTGGAAACATACCTCTTACAACATTTGGAAATCAAAATAAATCGATAAAAATAAATAACCATTCATCATAAATAAGTCATTCATAAAAAATATTAAACATCAATCAAAATATATAATAAACATTCATCCATGATAAATTAAATAAATAGTGCATTGAAAATAAATCAAAGCATATAATGAACTACATAATCAAATCTAAAAATAAGTAAAGATACAAATTAGGGTTTACTGTTTCTATTTAAAGTTCTTTAATTAATATTTAGGGTTTTGAGATTTTAGTATTATTATTATTATTATTTGTTTAACCTACTGTAAAGGTTTTGGAAAATTGGAATGGATTAGGGTTTCATGAATCAAATTAGGGTTTAGGGGTAACATTATGAAATTAGGGTTTTAGGATATTAAAATATTAGGTTTATAATTCTTGGTTACTGGATTGTTGTTTTGGATTTACTGTATTGAGTTTGAATGTTTAGGTTTATAAGGTTTTAAGGTTTTAAGGATTAGGGTTTAGGAAAACTAGGGTTTACGATTTTGGTTTTGAGAGAATTAGGGTTTAAGAAAACTTAGGGTTTAGATTAACTAGTTTGGGGTTTATTGTCTTGGTTTTGGAATTGCAGAAAATAGTTTAGAGTTTTATAAAGTAATTGTGATTTTTAGAAACTGTAAAGTAAGTTAGGATTTGGAGATTTAACAAAACATTTGGAAATTTTGGAAAAGAGTTAGAGGAAAACAGTTTAGGGTTTTTTTTAAAAATTTTTGGAAATAGACAAAACAATTTAAGGTTTTTGGAAACAAAAGAAATGAATTAGGGTTTTTAAGGTATTTGGAAACAGAAGAAATCATTTAAAGTTTTTGGAAACAAAAGAAACATATTAGGGTTTTTAAGATATTTGGAAACAGAAGAAATCATTTAAGGTTTTTGAAAACAAAAGAAACGAATTAGGGTTTTTAAAGTATTTGAAAATAGAAGAAATCATTTATGTTATTGAAACAAAGATCAATGTTACTACATATTTATAGATCAAGGTTTTGTGTGTATATTCTTATGAATTAAAGAAACAAAGCTACTGTGATCATGAGCAATGTATAATTAAGGATCAAACTTGCGTAGTTGGTTCCACCAAAAAGTCTCTTTGTTGATGAACAAAGAGAAAGGCAAGATTGCTGCCTTTGATGGCTTGATTGCTTGCTTACTTATTCCTCTCAAATATGAAGTTCCACTACCCAATCCAAGTCCAAAGTTCTCTCCCCTCGTTAAAGTTCAGCCTCTGTCCTTTTATAAAAATTCCAGTCCCAATCCGAAGTTCCTTCCAAGTTTTAAAAGTCCCCCTTCTTTGTCTCTTTTTAGTGTTATTTATAGGCAAATTTATATGATTTATCCTATTTGTTTAAGGAAACTAAGATTAACTAGGGAAAGAAACCAAAACCAAATAGAGTTTGATTTCGAAAAAAATTGCATTGGAAAAATCTTGCTGGCGAAAACTGCGATGGGCTGCGAGGAAATTTATGAAAAATTACGAGCTGGGCGCGCGGCCAGCCAATTACTTTTGGCAACGAATTTTTTCGTAGCCGATTTTTATTTTTATTTTGGTTTATTTATTTATTATTATTTTTATTTTATTAAAACTTATAAAAAATAAATACTAAAATAAATATTATTTAATTAAAATAAGACAAAAATTATTTTGGACTATATAAAATATATTGGACCGTATTGGGTCAAAAATTAGGTGTTTACAATGTGGTTTCAATTATCTATAAGCATAAGCAATGAATGTACCTTCTTGCATCAACACACATCCCAAACTATTATGTGCAGCAAGCTTTATATCACATATGGTTTATTTTCTATAGGTAGAGTAAGAATAGGAGCTTGAGTCAACATATCTTTTAACTGTTCAAAACTCATTTGGCATTTGTCTGTCCATACAAATTTCACCCCTTTCCGAAGTAATTTGGTGAGTGGCATAGCTATCATAGAAAACCCTTTTACAAATCAATGGTAATAACATGCCAATCCCAAAAAACTTCTCACTTCAGTAACATTTTTAGGTGGACTCTAATTCAAGATCACCTCAACTTTACTTAGGTCTACTCTAATCCCTTCTGCTGAAACAACATGTCTAAGAAATGTTACTCGATTTAACCAAAACTCACACTTAGATAATTTTGTAAACAATTGCTTTTCCCTTAATGTTTGCAATACAATTTGTAAATGTCTATCATGATCTTCCTTACAATGCAAATACACCAAAATATAATCAATAAACACCACTACAAATTGATCTAAATAAGGTCAAAAAATCTAATTCATTAAATTAATGAAAACTGCTGGTATATTCGTCAACCTAAAAGGCATCACAAGAAATTCATAGTGTCCATACCTCATACGAAAAGTAGTCTTGGGTACATCTACCTCTTTCACTTTTAACTGATGATACCCTGATCTCAAATCAATTTTAGAAAACACATATGCTCCCTTCAATTTGTCAAAGAGATGATCAATACGAGGTAATGCATATTTATTCTTAATGGTCACCTTATTCAACTCTCGATAATCAATACATAATCTCAAGGTACTATCCTTCTTTTTAACAAACAAAATTGGTGCTCCCCATGGCGAAACACTAGGGTGTATAAATCCCTTATCTAGAAATTCCTATAATTGTACCTTCAACTCCTTCAACTCAGCTGGTGCCATTCAATAAGGGGTAATAGAGATAACAGTGGTACCCGACATCACATCGATACCAAACTCCACTTCTATCACTGGAGGTAACCCTAGTAGCTCTTCTAGGAATACATTAAAAAATGTAGCCACTATAGGAATACTATCAAGCTTAGACTTCTCTGCTCTAATTTCCACTACATGTGCTAAATAGCCTTCACACCCCTTTCTCATCATCCTTCGAGCAACTACTGTAGAAATAAAAGTAGACAAGAGGTGTCTTGGCTCACCTCTCACTGCCACTTCTTTCCCTTTAAGTGTTCTTAAGGTAATATTCTTCTACTGACAGTCAACTATTGCTCTATGCCTCAACAACCAGTCCATACCTAAAATAATATCATACTCCCTAAATGGCATCTCAATCAAATCACTGAGAAATTCTTCTTCTTGTACCACAATCGAACTATCTCGATAAACTCTACTAACTATCACACTATGCCCTAAGGGATTAGTTACTAATACATCAAATCCCAAAGATTCATAATGCACAGCACTCATAGGAAAAACTAAATGCACTAATGTATGAATGAGTAGATCCACGATCTATGAATGCATGCATAGAGGTACCAAATAAAGAAAATGTACTAGTTATGACATCTGAAGCATCTGGCTTTTTTTGTATCACATAAACTCTCTGAATAGCTCTAGTCTCCTCTGGCCTACCAATAGATGTCAAATCCCCTCTCTGACTAGCTCCAAATCTACCACCTCTACCACTACCTCGACTTCCCCTACCTCTTCTACTGCTCTGTCTAGAAACTATTGTATCAACTGATCACTACAAGGAAAACTGAATCAGACAATGCTTTATGGCCGTTGTCTGACGAAGACAAAAACCGTTGTCTATTGAGGCGATGTCTGATAGCATTTCAGACAACGGGTTTAAAACCGTTGTCTGATGTAGGTTTGCACAACGATTTTTAATTTTATTAGACAATGGGTTTTGGCCGTTGTCTGATGATGGTTCAGACAACGGTTTCTAATTTTTCAGACAATGATTTTTAACCATTTTCTGATGGTTTCCACAACGGTTTCTAAATTGTCAGACAACGGTTTCTAAATTTTCAGACAACGGTTTTTAACCATTGTCTGATGAAGGTTTAGACAATGCTTTTTGACCGTTGTCTGATGAAGACAAAAACCGTTGTCTATTGAGGCAATGTCTGATAGCATTTCAAACAACGATTTTTAACCGTTGTTTGAAGATGGTTTCCACAACGGTTTTTAACCGTTGTTTGATGAAGGTTTAGACAATGCTTTTTGACCATTGTCTGATGATGTCTGATTAAGGTTTACACAACGCTTTCTTATTAAAAATCGTTGTCTGATTAAGGTTTACACAACGCTTTTTTATTAATAACCATTGTCTGATGAATGTTTATACAACGCTTTCTTATTAAAAACCGTTGTCTGATTAAGGTTTACACAACGTTTTCTTATTAAATACCATTATCTAATGAAGGTTTACACAACGCTTTTTAATTTTTTTAGACAATGGTTAATTAATCTAAAACCATTGTAGAAGGACGCTAAATACAATGGTTAATTAATGTGGCACACTAAATATTAGACAATAGTTTCAATGTTCATTTTCATTTCACCACCATTGTCTGTTAAACTGTACATTATACATATAAGACAACAATTTACAATGGAGGATGGCAAATTTGGGAATAAAAAAACCTCTACAAATTCAACCATTCAACATATTAACAAACTAAAAAAAAAACTGGGTGCTATACATATATCACTGAATTATACTATTAACTTCAACTTGAATGACGCTTCATGAAATATTTGGCGAAGTCAATCCTAATCTCGTTGATGTCGGCATCACTATACTCCAAGTTGTCTCTGCGTAGCCACTGAAAAATGAATCAAATTTTGGTTAGCCACATGTGGTAAATACAAAACTATTATATAAAAAATGAAAATAATTAAAATTCTCACCTTAGCTGCAAACTGAAGCTCCTTGTCATAACAGATTTCCTTCATGTACCTCATGACAAAGAGGCCGCAGTCCGTGGCCTCTTTCTGCATAGGAACCCCCTGAAATAGCAAATGAAAACAAAAATGAAGTACCACATGTTACATCCATATGTAAACCCATATGCAAACCAACACATCAACCTAATCACACAACCTAACCTGAAACAAAATAAAAGTTGAAACATAAACCAGAGCAATAGTATAAAAAATACCAATCCAATATCAAATTCCCAATCAATCTCATCATCAAGAATTATATATTATACTATATACTATTATACTAATATATAATAGTAGATTTTGTTTTTTGACTAACTGAACAAGAAAACACAAGGCCACGGACATGAAACATCTTCAACAGAAATATACAATATGAAAACCAAAGCCACAAGAGAACACAAAAGGCAATCTAAATATATACGAGCAAGTATACAAGTAATGCCAGCAGTGCTGCAATTGGAAATGAAAAAATGCAGACCAACTGAAAATGCTTTGTGGACTCCAAGTTTGTACTCAAATGAAAAAATGCAGTCCAAATTGAGCAATATTTCTTTCATAGAACAAGCAATTAAGATATTGTATAAATCAGAAATGATGAGAAAAACAATACCGCCATGTTCTCCCATAAAATTTGCCTCCTCACATTCTTGTTGACACTCTCTTTGTATAACTTTATGGCACTATAAGAAACACAATATAAGTCAACAAAATTGCATTTTCCCCAAATTTTATAACTTAAGAATAAATAGGCAGACTTTAGAAGCGCAACTTACTTGTCAACAACCTCTATCCATTCCTGGCTAGCAATACGACGTTTAAGAGGGTCCATGTGGTAGACTACCTCTCCTGTCAGATTTACAACAGTCAATACCCAGTGATTCCTACGAAATAACAAAATAAAATACAAGCAATTCTTCATATTTGGAAGAACATAACACCAAACAATTTATTGAAGAAAAAGTAATGCCAAAACTTAAATAAACAATTCATGAATCAATCACAGCAGCAACAAGCCAAACTTAAAGTAATGCCAAACTTAAATAAACAACAATATCATGTCATTTTCACAAATGAGGGAAAACAAGAACAAGATGGTCAAAACTGATATAGAAAAGTGATACTACTAACATTTATATATACATACGGACATAATATATCTTTTATACTAAATTGTTGCTGCTTAAACAGGAACAAGAAGCACATAATGTTTAACTATGATTACTGCTTCAATCCTAATTGTCAAATTCAGATTGTCAAATGCAGTAAATGAGAATTAAAAAATCTAAATAAATACAGAACCGACAATGAAACAGTGATTTCAATCACCAAAATAGCAATCACAAAGGCTCAATTCATATCATCAATCACAATCACATATAGAAGCAGCGTTATTTAGCTACTAACTCTCATTAGCTATGATAGCAGATAAAAAAGAAAGGTAAAGAAATACTCACACATCGTTGAAAGGCAAGAGAAAGTATTGCCCTTCTTTAGCCCCCTTAAATCGACTCGCAAGTGTACGTGACCTCCCCCCTGAATTACCACATCCAATGGCACCAATCATGCTGGGATCCACAAAGCCAATCATATCAACCATTTTATGCCTTTTGACATATTCATACAAGTAGCTGCATACAAAATGAAGTAATAGTTGGTACATATTATCAGTTTAATTCCAGCATAATTAACAAAGAAAATAAAAAGCTATTATACTTGGAAACTTACTAAATAAATATGGTAAGTATGGATATGGACATTTCACCTCCGGCGCACCCAACATGTAGATCTTGTAAGAACACAACTTGCTTTTTGCTCACACCAAATGCTTCTTCACTTAGGGCAAAACTAACTGTTCGATCATCGCTTAAGGCATCCTTCTCCCACAGCCACAAATGTTTCAAAGGCGCTGGATAATCAGCACCCACCTGAACATGCAGCTCCTCCTCAAACATATCAGCTTTTATAACAACAGGCTTCTTTAATTTCTTGGAGGCTTTTTTCTTCACACAAGCTTTTTTAAAACTCTGAAAATAAAGGGGGGCACATGAACACAGTAAATAGCAAAAAAAAAAAAAAGCAATTATGCAAAGTTTCATTTCTCAAAAATTAACCTTTGGATTAGACACCCCATCCAGCACAATCAAATTTCTCGGCCATGCTATAAAAGTACCCACGGCTTGGTCCACAGTAACAATTTCATCGCCGACTAGGAATGGGATATTGACGTCTGTAAATATAAAAAACATGGAAAAATTACATTTATTTATATGTTTGAATATAATCATTAGAAGTTTGAATAAATATTAAGTAGTATCCTCAAACCTTGAATTGTACGAGTGATCGACACTCTTGCATTCTCTTGTGCAATCTTAACTCCATGGAGAGATGGCTCATGTCCTTCAACAACCGGGACTTCAATAACCTTTGCATAAGCAACAATATTTCTCGGTGATCCTATGGCCAGCTTCGCCAATTTCACTTGATTATCAAAACCATCATCATCATTTTTTTAATGATGTCATCATTTTTTATTTCAACCTCCTCATTATTGGGACCTTTGACATCAGTAGAAACCTCAATACCTTCTACCTCCTCAGCAGCAGCAACCGTAGCAACAACCTCGATACGTTCTGCCTCCTCAGCAGCAGCAACCTCATCAACATCTACAACAACCTCAGCAGCAACCTCACGAACATCATCCTTATCAAGCACCTCCACTTTCTCCAAAGCAAGGACCTTCTCATCATCAACAGAATTGGGGCTCCTTTTTGCTTCATTAGAATTGAGACTCCTTTTTGCTTCAACAGAATTTGCATCAAATTGAGGACCAAATTCTTCCTCACAACTGGCACTTGCGCCTCTTGATCCTTCACAATAGGAATGGAATTGGAGCAACTTGCTTGTTGGGAAGGCATGTTTGGACTAGACACAGGCTTTGACAAAAATTCTGCTCTAATCTTGGCAATTTCAGCAGCCCAAAATGCATCTCGCTGATCTATAATTTTCTTGGTCTCCTCCTCCATGACCATTTGAACCCCCTCCTGTATCTTTTCATCAATATTCTTTGCTTTTCTCTGTCTTGGGAGACCAAAATAGACAGATTGCTTCACATGCCTTCCCTAGCCACGTACTCTTCCAGAATGCTCCGGTTTACCAAGCGCCTTCGATAACACATCATCAGCGCCTTGTTCAACTAGTTCACCTGAACTAACTTGCTTCTTTAATGACTCCTAAAAAATAGACCCAAAATGGATGTAGTTAATAAATTAGGAAACAATAAAAGCTGATGAATTGAGTTGAAACTTGAATCGAAAATCAGAACTTACGATTTCCTCAGCTTTGTTCTTCACTCTCTCATCTTTAAACTTTCCTTGTCTGTCCTGCCTTGCTAGGATCCAAGCCTTCGATCGATCGATCTCTGAAATCCCTTCAGGATGAGATTCAGTCTGCATGTATATATAGAGGATGACCTTATTAGTAATATAAACATGTTTTAAGAAGCATTATAAATCGATATTGATGATACACAAGTCATAGAAAAAAAATTAAATACACAAGTCAATTCTAACCCATTCACTTTCCAAGTTCGCGTATCCTTTTCGACACAACCGATGAGGATACTCGTTCTGCATACTTCTCTTGTGTTGTTCTTCATGAATTTTCTAAGACAAAAAGGAACAAAACATCATAAGTATGAAAAAGGAATCCAGATTACCATTTGGAACTAAATTAAGAAACAAGAAAATTGAAGATTTCCTTACGCTAAACTCGACTCCCAGATGATCAACAACGAAAATGTCCCAGTGCGACTACTCAATGCATGTGAAGTCAGTTGGAAGAAACTGCAGCTTCTCTGGTTCATCACGGTGTGGAAGAACATAGAGTCTCGTCAACCGACTTTTGAATTCCCTCCATTTTTGACCAGCAGACTGCAGTACCATTTTCTTGGAAGTCGGTGGTACAACGAAAGCCATCTACATACATAAACCACAAAAATAAAATTAGATGAATAAGTTACTGAAAACCCAACGTGTATAAAGCAATTGAAAAACTAATGTATATAAATTAATTGTGTGGGAAGAATTTTGCATAACCTGGACACAATCCAAAATCTTTGTTTTGACGTCTTCAGCAACTTCCTTCCAGGAATCATGCCATATCGGGGCTTTAGACCTTGCTAAAACTCCGATATATGATTGCATCTCTGAAGCAGCCCTACCAAATGGTGCTCCCTTTGCATTAAATGAAACTGTAGGCTTTTGGCTACTGATCTTCCTTTTAACAATTCGGTGCATGGAGACACACCTTCGTTTCAGCAGTTTTAATCCTGCAACATCGTCCTCGTTTGATTTCGGCTTAACCTTATCCACTCGCTTTCTTTTCTTGGACAAATTTTTTTCCAAGTTTTCAGAGATCGACTTCCTCTTCGAAGATACGAGGGAAGAAGTCGAATGCTTTTCTGGGTGCATTGATCGTGTCCTGGAGATAGCCTTCACCACTCTCATTGTGGCTGGATTTGGGGAAGACCGGGCTTGTTGTTTACATACACGGTGGGTAGTTGATACAATTGATTCTTCTTCAAAGGAGCCATAATCAGCACCTGCATTCACAAATTAAAAGTTACATTTTGTACGAAATCTTCCAGTTTAAACATTGTCAATTACAGGAAACAGCTGCAGGTTAGATAAGCATCAGCCAACAGGAAAGAATTATATGTGAAAATGCATTTTTGAAAAATGTTGATGTAAGCAGATGCAAGTATACTTGGAAGTTCATTAATGGATGAGTTCAATCTTTTGTGTTATCAAATTGACACCGTTATAGTGATAGTATACTCAGATTTATTCCAGCTTTTCCTTGTTGTCCTATCCCTATTCTATTTCCACTCCCACTTCCTTGCAAGCCTGCATTTTATCACCTTGCTAAGCAAATAACTCATAAGACAGAATCTAGAACAGAAGAAATGCTTGGAAGTTTCCTCCAAACTGGTCGAAACACAATCATAGTCCTCACCTTAAAATGATATCGAGACCTAGATTGAAGGCAGATATTTAATCCTATATTTGGGACAGAGTGAACAATATCTTGATGCCATGTTTAGATGGAAATATTTTAAATAGGGATTTGGATATTGAATTTAATTAAAATAACTTGAATGAGAATTGGCCCGACCATTTACAAAACTACTCTCAAAACAAAAAATTTTTACAAGTGGATTTTGCATTAGGTTTTTTACATTTATAATTGCCAATTTTAAGCCTAATTTAATTGGGACACGGCTAAACTAAAATCCTACTACGAGACTAAAACAAAATAGAATTAGTAAAAAATAAACTATAGCTTGCACAACAGACAAGATAGCTACAAGTTCTTTAGTTGATTAGATTAATGAAAGTGGTTAAGGACTTATTTCAGGTGCATTTGAAATGACACCTATTCTAAAGCCACATTCAACAAGACCTGTATCCACAACCATGAACCTGAACTGTATCCAATCAAAGAAAACCTATGCATTATTTAAGTCAAATCTCAATATTTCAAATTCCTCTGTCCAAACCAGTGAAAGGCTTATCTATCTCTTCCAGTAAAAAAATATTCACATGGCTAAAATTTAGTCAAAGATTAACAAACAGGACATGGGATGTATTTCAGAGCAGGAAAAAATATTAACAGCGACATTTGCAGTATTCTACTCATTGCAGCCGGAAACAAAAAGAAGCAGCATATACAACAGCAACTGAGTCTCATGAAAATGGTTTATAAAACAAACTTCTAAGAACTAAGAAGAGGAAGAAGAAAATTATACAATAACATAATAACAGAAAAAATTTAAAAAAAATAAATTGCAGAGCGACAAAAGTATATAACGAACCTCGAAGGCTGGAACTGAGGGAGTGAAAGCAGAGCCGCAGTGAGTGGCAGGCGGGTTAGA
The DNA here is from genome assembly GCA_947685225.1 of Garcia nutans. NCBI lineage: Eukaryota > Viridiplantae > Streptophyta > Magnoliopsida > Malpighiales > Euphorbiaceae > Garcia > Garcia nutans. The sequence continues at coordinate 2,047,145 of CANTUV010000003.1, read as the reverse complement.
GAGAAGGGTATAAGAGGAAGAAGAAATATGGATGTGCCGTGCGTTTTTAGGTCAAGACTGAAGATTTCGAAAGAGGGAAGGAAGAGAACAAAGTCAGGTCTAGCAATGGAACGAGGGAAGGAGGAGAACAAAGTTTGATTTAGTTTCTGAAGCTTTCTACCCGTGAAAATGGAAACAAATTAGGTCTACACAGAGAAATCGAAAGAGGGAAGGAGGAGAAAGGAGAGAGAAATCAAAAGAGGGTCTTTTTAGGTTTATTGCTAAATTTCAAAACGGCCGTGTTTTGGGCAAAATGGGGGCAAATGAAAATTTTTTTTGGAATTAAGGGGGGAATTTAAGTGTTCAAAATTTTTTGAAGTTTTGACATCCCTCTTTTGAAACAAAATGGATTTTTCAAATTTTTGTTAAATTAACTTTACAAATTCACTTATATAGATGACTTATAAAATTCAATTTATAATTCATCCATAAGTGCTCAAGGCAATACAATTTAAATAATTAGTAGTGATAAATTTCTATGGAACCCTATATAATTATAAAATTTATTGTTGATGTAAATTAGATTGATCAAAAACTAAATAAGTCTAACATTGATTCTTTCTAAGGTAAAAAAAAAAGAAGAAATGCAACATACATAATACATAAATAATTAGTAGTGATAAATTTCTATGGAACCCTATATAATTATATACTTGTATATACTAATATATATACTTGTATATACTTGTATATTTACTAATATATACTTGTATTTACTAATATATATACTTGTATATACTAATATATACTTGTATATATACTAATATATATACAAGCAAGTCCACACGAATACTTGTATATACTAATATATACTTGTATATACTTATATATACTTGTATATATGAATAAGCAAGTAAACAAGAATAATTGTATATACTAATATATACTTGTATATACTTATATATACTTGTATATATGAATAAGCAAGTCCACAAGAATACTTGTATATACTAATATATACTTGTATATACTAGTATATACTAACGTATACTTGTATTTACTAATATATATATACTAATATATATACATGTATATATACTAATATATACTTATATATATACTTGTATATTTGTATATACTAATATATATACTTGTATATACTTGTATATACTTATATATACTTATATATGAATAAGCAAGTCCACAAGAATAATTGTATATACTAATATATACTTGTATATACTAGTATATACTAATGTATACTTGTATATACTAATATATATATACTAATATATATACTTGTATATACAAATATATACTAATATATTTACTTGTATATATACTAATATATACTAATATATATACTTGTATATACTAATATATAATTGTATATACTTGTATATATACTAATATATATACTTCTATATATACTAATTTATACTTGTATATACATGTATATACTTGTATATATATATTAATATATACTTGTATTCCTACTTATATAATATCATATTATATCTAAATCATTATTTAATGGTGGACTTTAAAGTTTCTAATGGGTTTATGAAATGTTTATAAATCCAAACCTTAGCTTTTAATACTTAGCCAAGTTTGTTTGGCTTAAGAAAGCCTAACTTCCATACATTGCAAATAGCCACTGGATCCTTAGCATGTTTTTATACTAAGAAAATCTAACTTCCATAAAACGTCCAAGCTTCTGATTCTGCTTCATCTCTCATTCCTCTTTCAGCTTCATTAGTCGTGGTTCTCTCGCTGCCAAACCCTAAGCACCACTCTCCTAAGCACCACTCTCCTTGCTGCGGTCTTCATTAATGCCGGCCGTCTCCTTGCTACCGGCCGTCTCCTTGCTGCCGGTCGTCTCCTTTATCAGTAACTGCATTGTCCCAATTAAGTCGAAAGAAGATTATTTTTTTTCTTATGAGCCGTAAGTAATCGTCCTATCTACACTCTCCTTGCTGCCGATGTTCATTAAGCTGTTGTATGTATATACATAACATGGTACATTGGATTTTCAGCACAACCATAGAATTCATTCCTCTGTTTAATCTAATTGAATTATTGCATTGTATTTTCAAATTACTATAATGTTGCATTGATATTTTTAAGTTACTATAATGTTGTTCTATCCCTTCAATTTTCTGCTTAAATTTCAAGATCTACAGCATGTCTCCATGCTTCTGATTTCTCTGCTTGTTTATAAGTCTTTGGTTAAAATTTGATGACTATCAGTTGAAATGGTATGTTGAGTTGTGTCAGTGAATTGAGGATTATTTGTAAATTCAGGTTGTTGTGATTGAAGTTGAATGTCTGTTAAAAAGTTAGTTGTGTGAACTGGTATTTGTTTAGTTTTACAGGTAAAGTACTGCTCATGAAAATGTACATAAATGCTGACTAAAATTTATTTTGTTGTGAGATCCATAAACAGAAAACCTTTCACTCCTGACTTGTAACCAAGAAATACCCCTTTCCTTGCTCTTGGTGCTAGCTTTTCTTTTTAATGACAACTTTTAAGTTCTATATGTGAACCCTTTTTCTTTCTCCTTCAGGTTGAACAATTACATAACAGTCCAAGATTCCTCATGCAACTTTATTCAAACCACAACAACCATATGATAGCTGTCTTCGAGAAACCTTCATAGAAGTTAGCTGCTACATCTGCTCTCGCATCTGAGGTGATTATACTTCCCTTCCAGGTTTTATTTGACATCACCATAATTCAGTGGTCCAACTAACTGAATTATTGCTCAAATTGCAGAACTGGTCCAACTCAAAGATGGATAGATCTTGGTTGAAGGCTAATAGAAGAAGAAGAGAGTTTCAATTAGGTGTGGAAGAGTTGTTAATGTTTGCATTTGAGAATGGGTTTGATGAAACAAAAATTAGTTGTCCATGCTTAAGATGCGCTCACAGTAAATCGTGGAAGGCTCAAACTGTTAGGGACCATCTTTTCCAATATGGTATTGATCAAACCTATACTTGCTGGATATGGCACAGAGAGTCAAATCCAGAAGGGAGTCCTTTAGTTGTTGAAACCGATTGTTTCTCAGATTCAATTGATCAAACAAACATAAGAACGGGGTATGATAATGTCGACGATGATGATATTTCATTAGATTCCTCTGATTTCATTAACCATGTTGAAGGTGAACATGAACCCCTTTATCTGGGATGCAAGGGTTATACTAAGATGAAAGCTTTAGTCAAGTTATATAACTTGAAAGCAAAGCATGGCATTTCTGATACATGCTTCTCTGATATTCTCCTTTTGCTTGGGTCAATGCTTCCAGAAGGCAATAGTATCCCTTCTTCCTTCAGTGAAGCCAAGAAAACCTTATGTGCTATGGGTATGGAGTATGAAAAAATACACGTGTGCCCGAATGATTGTCTCTTATATCGTGGTGAGAGAGATGAAGATGAGACAATTTGCCGCATATGTGGAGCTTCTAGATGGAAGCTCGACAAGAAAGGAAAAGAATTGGAAGGGGTCCCTGCTAAGGTTCTATGGTATTTTCCATTAATACCAAGGTTGAGGAATTTGTTCAATACAGCTCAAATTGCAAAGGAAATGACTTGGCATGACACCGGGTGACAAAAGGATGGTAAAATTAGACATCCGACAGACTCACAAACATGGAAGGATGTCGACCAAAAGTGGCCTCAGTTCGCTTCGGAGACAAGAAACCTTCGGTTAGCTGTATCTATCGATGGATTCAATCCCTTCCATGGATTATCAACTGATTACTCATGTTGGCCTATTTTGCTATGTATTTACAACTTACCACCTTGGCTTTGTATGAAGAGAAAGTATATTATGTTAAGTTTGTTGATATCCGGACCGAATCAGCCCGGAAATGATATTGATGTATTCCTTCAGCCACTTATAGAAGATCTTCAAGTGTTATGGAATGGGAAACAAGTGTATGATGCATATAAGAAAGAGTTCTTCATACTAAGGGGAATTTTGTTGTGGACAATCACTACAAAAAAAATAGCAGTCTGCGACGCAATCTATGACACCATTAATGACGAAATCAACGACCAAAATACGATAGCGACAATATCAGCGACAAACAGCGAGAAAAATCGAGCGGACGGTAATGTCCTGGTCGCTAAAAAATCAACGACAAATCAGCGACCAATTGTGCGTGTCATTGATTAGTGACAAATCAGCGACAAAACAGAGACAAATTCAACGACATTTTCATTTTTGGAGGGAATTATTTATTCCCGCTGAAAGTCGTCACTGATTTAGCTTTAGTCGTTGAATTCATCTCTATTTGGGTCGTTAATTTAGTCGCTGAATTTGTCGCTAATTTGCTCGCTAAATTTTGTCGCTGATGTGTCGCAGAATATGTCGCAATATTTTTCTCGTTGTTTCAGTCGTTGATTTGTCGCAGAATTCAATATTTTTTGTCACCTTTTGTCGCTGGTTTTGTCGCAATTTTGTAATTGTTTAGCTATATTTTTCCAGTATTCCAATTTTTTTTTTGTCTACACATTTTCAAGAACCTGTTGAATTTCAAATATAATAACCAAACCTGTTTATAAAATAGTCATTCATTACAATAATAATCAAATAAAACAACATTCATAATTAAGTTATTAGTGGCAATAAGTATACTAAACTTTTATTAATTTCTTAATAAATTTTACTTAATAATATTGAAATTATTTAAAAATTATGGACACCTATAAGTGTAAATTTGAAAAAGTAAAGTTATGAAAAAAAGATAGGGTTAACCAAATTAAAAATATAAAAAAAAGAGAAAATGGTAATATATGTAATAAAGAATTGAGAACATAAAAGAAACAAGCTAAAGGAGTTGTGTTTTATAGATATGTTATAATAGGAATTGCATGTTGTGTGGTGGTATAACTTGTAAGGAAGCAAACTAAGAGCCCCTGTGGTTTATTATTATTTTACTTTTTACTATCATTTTTTTTATTTGCAAAGAGAGAAAGAGAACAAGAGTAATAACAAATAGTAAAGCACAATTATTTAAAAAAAATGCCAAAAACAAAGAATATAAAAATGTTTCTAATAAAAAAATAATATATAAAAATGAAAATGAAGATGGGTCCCATTCTTTTATGTGCTGCCACAATCCACTATTTTAAAGTGGTCCCATTTTCCTAAAACAAATTCTCAGATTATCACAATACAAATTTCAAAGTCCAATATAGACATTTCTAGTTTGCAATATTTTAAGTGTAGAGCATATTCTCAAGCACTGATCAACAGAATTCACTTGTTTTTCTCCATCATACCTGAGACTTCAACGCTTTTTCACTGACACTGATAGCTGTTCAATGAAAGAACTCTCGATAAGCTTATAGAGCAGGAGCAAAATATTAGCACGAGCAAAATATAAAGTCATTTATCTCCTAAAATTAATTGTAGGACAAGAAAGCAGTATAATTTGCAAGTGTCTTGGTTATTAAAGCTTCAAAGTAAGGGATAAGAAGTACATTCATGATCCAATTATCACAAAGCATTTAACTATAAAATAACAATCACCGGATATTATTTAAAATATAAAAACACACCGGTGAATCAGCATCCAAAGTTGAAGTCGCCTCTCCTAATCGGAAAACTCCACTATAACCCTTAATCATCCCTTGATACCTGCATACAAATATCCCAGTTTCAGAGGTGCATATTCGAGAGAGAAAAAAAAAATAATAAGCTTCTAATCTAGGAACAGTAAAAGGGATGAAAGAAAAGGCAACCCGAGACAGCTTGTAAAATTGAAGGTTGAACAGCTAGTCTGAAAAATAGATTTAAATTCAATATTACCTATCTACCAACTTAGTGGCTTTGCCAACACATACAATCAATAATCCAGTCGCCATAGGATCAAGAGTTCCGGCATGTCCCACCTTTAAACAAAATGAAAGAGTTACACTAGTTACCCCTATAGTGCAGAAACAACGGCAACTGAGGCCTGTGGATAAAAAAGGGACCTTTTTCACTTTTACTAGGCGACGCAGCTTTCCACAAACTATTTCACCAGAACGAGTGGCAAGCTCCAGGTAAACTATAGCTTCCATCATCTCTCCACCCTGCCAAAAATCTCACTATCAAAACCTCCATCAAAGATGTATCCCAAAGTTAATAAGCCAAAGTCGTAAAAGAAGTTTTAACTTTTGAAACACATCTCTTTCCACCACCTCTAAACCTGTAAAGATGCCACGAAAGTCTAAAGTTATGCCACTGCACTGCTAATTAGCCGAAATATAGAAATAATCTATTTAAAGAAAAATAATAGGAAGAAGGGAGGGTGAATCAAAGTGGTCATCAATTTTGCTCTCCAAATTTTACTCTCTTATCCACATTATGCTCCCCTTGATTATTGTTGCTTTCCCACCTCAATTCAGTCCTTCATTACTCATTATACTTCAAGCACAAATTTAATGAATTTACTTATGTCCTACATTTCTGACAATATTCAACTAATATGGTAAATCAATATACTACATACAGAGAAGAGACCAAGCCCATGCTCAAATTGTGCTTTGCTGTGGCCACGATCAGCAGATCGTTTCATCCATTTTCTTGCTTGTCAATGATTCTGAGACAAACCTTCCCCAACTGAGTAACACAGTGCAACATTGTACATTGCACGCACATACCCACCTGCAGCTGCCTTTAGATACCATTTACCCTGCATCAAGAAAAACTAATAAGGACAGCTCTAAGTGCCAAACAAATTAAAGGATAGCAGAGGCCACCAATTTCCCGATAAGGACACCCTCACTCCTCTCAAACACCAAGAAAAAAAAGAACAAAAAGAAGAAAAATTTCTTAGAAAAAGTTATTGAGAAATTGCAACACCATTACCATGAATTAGGTAATATAAGAAATAAACCTATTTTATGGAATGCCCCCAAGAAAAAGCTAATTCATATATTCCAAGGATAATGAGAGGAGGTAGATGCATACAGCCTCCTGTAGATCATGTTCCACCCCACGACCTTGATGCAGACAGAGTGCAAGTTGGTATTGAGCTCGAACATGCCCAGCTGTGGAAGCTTGAGATAACCACTTCATGGCTTCCTTTGGTTTTGAAGGTTCAGTTGCAAAACACCCCACTGATCATTAGCAAGCACGCGCCATAATGCTATTAAATTATAGCTGTTCAATGTACCACATTATCTCCATTGATGGCTAAATTTTCAATGATTACATAGTACCAGAACACATTGACCTAAAATAAGCGCATTACAGCACATAATCTAAAATTCCAGATAAAGAACCAAGACAGATAGATTGACAGTAACATTCACAATTTCTTAAAAGCTTGTTTAGCATAAATGAGATATTGCGAATTTCATTTATAAAATCACACTTGTTATGTTTGGGAAGAAAAACATAATCTAGAATTCTACATCTTTAATTCTATAAAATAGTCGTAGTAGAGTCAAATTCTACCAAAATCGAAACAATTTGCAAAAAAATCCTAAATTTAACAAGGGTACAAGCTAGTGATGCTATAAGAATTCAAAGGGGGAAATTAACAAAATTAAAATTCCCTAAACAACTACCTTAGAGGTAAGAAATTCCCAAATTACACTGTCCAGCAGGATCCCCAAGCTCTGCAGCTTTAAGATACAAGGTAATTACTTTCTCTCTCTGGCCCATTTCCCAGTAAACAAGTCCAGCATCAACCATAGCCAGAGTAGACCCGTGAGTAGCGCCTTTCAAAAACGAGTCAAGAGCCTTATTTAAATTAGGGCGAATGCCACCTCGACCATGCTTATACCGCTTACCCCATTTGAGAAACAACATCGAATCTCTAAAAGGGCGAAGCCCCTCTCTCCATGAGCGGTAAACAAGAGACGCCGATTGTAGGTTAAAATGTCGAAGGGAAGAGCCGAGAAATCGTGAGTAGTGTTGGTTGAAGAAGACGATAATTTGGTTGATTTAGAAAGAACTGTAGAGCTGGTTTGAAATTGAAATCGAGATTGAGATTGAGAAGCAACTGACTCATTCTCTTTTTTCAATTTTATAATTGGTAATGGAAGAGATTTGAAACGAGATCCATCTAACCGAACCGGCCATGTTCTTGGCTTCATTTCCTTTCTATCTTTTCATTTCTTTTCCTTTCCTTTATTTCCTTTCTCAGAAGGATGAAATGCGGTGAGATATTATTATTATTATTATTATTATTATTATTATTATTAAAAATACAATATTAATTAAATTAGCGAGCCATTTAGCGACTAATTAGCGAGAAAATTCTTTTCAAAAAAAAATCAACAACTTTCTCGCTAATTTGTCGCAATATTCTCGCAAATCAACGATAACTCTGCGACTAACATTTTTCTCGCAAATCAGCGAGCCATTTAGTGACTAATTAGCGACCAATTACTTTAAAATAAAAAATAAAATTAATTTCTCACTAATTGGTCACTATATCCTCGCAAATTAACGATAATTCTGCGACTAACTATTTTTCTCGCAAATCAGCGAGCAATTTAGCGACTAATTAGCGACAAAAAACTTTCCAATAAAAAATAAACACATTCTTTGCTAATTTGTCATAAATTAGTCATAACGTCGTCGCTGATTGTTAGCGCCAAAATTTGGCTCAAAATTCAGCGACACATTCAGCGAGAAACGACCTTTTATCTCTATTCAGCGACAGATTCTACGACTATTTTTTTTTGTCGTTAATCAGTGACACATTTAGCGACTCATTCAGTGAAGGAATGTTGGAAAGATGCTTATCTTGATTCTTTGTCATAAAGTTGTCATTGATAAGGTCGCTAATTAGCGACGAAATAAGAGTTGTCGCAGAATGCATCGCTGATTGCGCTTTTTTTTATAGTGAATTAGTGATTATCCAGCCTTAGGCAACTTGTCGGGCAACATCATTAAAGGGTATAATGCTTGTACTGTCTGTATTGATAAAACAAAAGCTACCAGGTTAGCAAATTATTGTAAGACGGTGGTTATGAGGCATCATAGGTGGTTGCCCCGTTATCATCCATATCGAAGGCAAAAATTAGCCTTTGATAACACCGTGGAGAAGTTGTCGGCTCCTATTCCGTTAACTGGAGAGGAGGTGTTTGAAAGGGTACAACCAGTAAGGGGCCATGTCTATGGTAAGACACAATGCCAACCTCGATTGAATAAAGGTGAACCTCGACCTATTTGGAAGAAGATGTCTATATTTTTCCAACTTGAGTATTGGAAATTTTTGCCGGTTAGGCATGTCCTTGATGTGATGCATATCGAGAAAAATATATGTGAAGCTTTGACTGGTACCTTGCTAAATATACCAGGGAAGTCAAAAGATAAGGAGTCTGTCCATCTTGATATGGCTGAAATGGGAATAAGAACGGAGCTGAGGCCAAAAACTCCCGAAAAAAAAGAGAAGTTGCCGACGGCATCTTGGAACTTATTGCATAAAGAAAAGAAGATTGTCTGCTCATCCTTGGTTGGCATGAAGTTACCTGATGGTTTTTGTTCAAACATTAAGGGTCTAGTATCAATGGAAAATCTGTGACTTGTTGGAATGAAATCTCATGACTGCCATACAATGTTGCATCGCTTACTCCCCATCGCAATTCGGTCAGTACTACAAAAATAGGTTAGGTGCACTATTATTAGGTTTTGCCTCTTATTCAAGGCAATTTGCAGTCAAGTCATCGAGGTGGATAAATTGAAAAAAAATGCAAGCTCAGTTGGTGGAGACCATATGCTTGCTAGAAAAGTATTTCCCCCCTTCCTTCTTTGATATAATGATCCATCTCTCAATTCATCTTGCGAGAGAGGTTGAGCTCTGTGGGCCAATCTTCCTTCACTGGATGTACCCTTTTGAGAGATATATGAAGACTTTCAAGGGTTATGTATGGAATCGGGCTCGTCCGGAAGGGTGCATTGCTGAGGCCTATGTTGTAGAAGAGGCCGTTGAGTGTTTGGTCAACTTTGAAGAAGCAACTGATGGATTGCCGAAAAATAGTAGGGATAAGAACGACGCAAAATACAGACCCTTATCTGGTGTAACAGTGATAACGCCAAGTAAGAAGGATTTGCACCTATCACATTTATGTCTTCTCCAAAATTGTAATGACGTTCGCCCATATTTTGAGTAAGTTACTTCAATTTGTTTTCGTTATTTCCTTATTTTTTGCATTTTGTTTCAAAAATTAATAAAGTTGATTTTACTTGCAGTGAACATATGGCTTCTTTGATGACAAGATATCCACAACATGAAAATGATGAAGAGTGGCTAAAGAACATGCAAAATGAAACATTCCCTAAGTGGTTTCATAAAAAGGTAAAATCTTATAGCCCAAGTATTTTGCTGCAATTTGCAGTAAAAATAGGCCTGTTTCTTTATATATTTTACTGAAAAATAATGAATGCACCATACTTGTGAATTCTTTTGAAATACTACAATATTTATCTTCTCTCAAAGGCTATATCATACTTATGGCCAATTTAATTTTTTGGACAGATTACATCATAATTACTTGATGAGAAGAATACAATAACTAAGGATATAATGTGGATTGCAGCAGGGCCTAACAAGGATGTAGCTACATTCAGTGGCTATAGAATCAACGGTGTTACCTACAGCACCAAAGAACGTGATGATACGCGGCAAGTTTAGTGCAGCGGTGTTATTGTAGATGCCGATACAATGCTTGTGAAGGGTAAGGATAAAAACATCGAGCATACTTCACATACATTTTATGGACTTATTACAAGTATTTGGGAGTTGGACTATAACCACTTTAGGGTTCCTATCTTTCGTTGTAATTGGGTAGATATGAACAAAGGGGTTAAAGTAGATGACTTGGGATATGCATTGGCTAATTTGAACAAATTAGGTTTTCTAAATGATCCTTTTGTGTTAGGAAAACATGTCAAGCAAGTTTGTTACATAGATGACCCTCTTGAAAAATTATGGTCAGTTGTCTTAAAATTACCTGACAAGTACTATGATGAAAGTGATGATGAAAATGAGGGATCTATAGAAATAGAACTTGAGAATGAGCTACATTTGCCAACGTTCCCATATGTTGATGAACTCGATGAAGAAAACAGTAGTTACATGCGGGAGGAAGAAGAATTGATTCATCTGTCATGATGGTAATAATTTCATTTGTTTTAAGTTCTATTTTGAAATTATGTCATGCCATTAATTTTTCCATCGTTTATACTTGCAGGTCCAACATCCCTAATGCCTGTCACAACTCCCTGCTGCCTGTAGAATGTTTTGTTTATATCATTCACAATTTAATGAAAGATTGGTTGGACGCTTTGTTGAAAGTTTTGTGTTTCTTATTTAAATTTGTTGAAAGTTTCATTTGTACCTATCATTCAATTTGTATCTTTATTTGACACTTTGTTCAAAGATTTGGTTATATAATTTATTGAATCATGTGGTTTTTGCTCTGACACCTTGCTGGTGGATTTGGTTTAACACTTGTCAGTGGAGGATTTCATTTGATTTGTGTTTTTGGTTTGATTTGTGTATAGGGATTACTTTCATTTAAGGCAATTTTTTTTAAAACTCAGTTAATCAGACAACGGTTTCTTACGAAAAACCATTGTCTGAACATATATTATACATTGGTCTGAATAGTTAATCAAACAACTTTTTAAATAACCGTTGTCTGAAACATCTTATCAGACAACAGTTTTTTTTTACCAAGAAAAAACACTTGTTTGAACATATATTACACAACGGTCCCTAAAAACCATTGTCTATATGCTTGATTTAGACAATGGTTTGTTTTAACCGTTGTCTGAAACGCTGAATTATACAACACTTTCGAAAAAACCATTGTCTGAAACATCTTATCAGACAACGGTTTTGTATGACCAGAAAAATAGTTGTCTGAACATATATTACACAACGGTCCCTAAAAAACCATTGTCTGGTGTGACCAAAATGATAGCTAATAGACAACGCTTAAAAAAAAACCAAAAACAGTTATCTGAAAATTAATCAGACAACGCTTTTTTGGGAAAAAAAAACCGTTGTCTGTTTTTTTCAGACAATGGTTTTTCCTTAACCGTTTTCTGATGACCGTTGTCTGATTCAATTTTTCTTATAGTGGATCTCTCATTCAGTGACTCTGGACAATCTCTAATAAAATGACCTGAAGATCCGCACCTAAAACAACCTCTGAAATATGCTCCCCAACAAACCCCTCTATGAATTTGACCACACTTGGCACAAGTGGGTGGAGATGTTCTCTGTTAACTGGGATTGGAGTATTGGCCACTGAAATAACAAGTCCCTATCTCTGTCTCTGCTGCTGAAATCCTCTGTCAAATTGTCCCTGGCTTCTACCAGATCTCTGTGAAAAACTCCATCGACCCCTTTTAGATAATGAAGACCCTACCTCAGGTTTGAGGTCTCCTATCTCTACTCTCAGTTCTGGCAGCTGCTGCAAGTCCCTATGCCTTCTCTACACTTTTGGCTGCTGCAACTAACTTGGAGAAATCCTTATTCCATTACCAAACACATAATAATCAACCTCAAACCCTCCTCAAATCTTTAGCACCTGTTTATATCATCAGTCACAATCCCTTCTGCATATTTGCTCAGCCGAATAAAACCCTTTTCATACTCCGTCACTATTTTTGTATCTTTCTTTAGGCTCAAAAACTCCTTCTTCTTTGCATCTTTATACTCTCAAGAGTATATTTCTTATCAAACTCCTATAGAAAATCGGTATAAGTCAACACCGGAGGATCATCAGTGGCATGAGGAACTGTCTTCCACTAATCATAAGCGTTCCCCTATAGAAGAGACATGGCATAATCAAACTTCTCTTCTGCACTGGCTTGTCATTGGATAAATATCCTCTGAACTTTATCTAGCCACTGCTCTACTACAGTTGGATTTGTAGTGCCAAAGAAATTCATAGCTTCGAACTTCCTTAGCTTATCATACTTTCTGATCGGTAGTTATTACTACTGCGGCGGTGGCTGTGGCTGCACTGGAACTTGTTGCAATAATTCCACCATATGGCACACCCATCCTGGTGGAACCTCTTCAACTGTTGGTCTAGCTGGCACTGATTGCTCCCCAGTAGATCCTATACTTGCTTCAGCCATACCTTACCCTAGAGCAAACCTCTCTGCACTACCCTTATCTTATCTATAGGATCGAGACATCTCTATTACCAATATCTGTTACAAGATAAAAGGTTTCCACATTAAAGATCAACTCAAATGCTTATGTATATGCATGTACAACACATTTTTAAGTTCATCTTTGAAATCCCCTTTTTCTCTCATACCTAGGTTGAGAATCTCAAACCTAGGCTCTGATACCAAAATAAATGTAATGCCCTCACAACCTTTCCATACATAGTACACATTCTCTCAAAAATGTAATATGCACAGAGAAGATGTAAGAGCATTACTAAAATGCTACTATTAAACCTTATCTACTTTACAACTTAACATTAGATAATACATAATATTGTATAAATTATGAATTAGGTATAAAAGTAATAAACAAATTTATAAAAATTTTGCCAGAGTTCTATTAGAAATACGGATAATCCCATATTTTAAATAATTCAACATGTGAACATTTAATGTATGTTTAAATAATTAACATTACTACTCTCATCCCAAAATCTTATAGATATACATAAATACATATAGTGGAAAACATAATGGTACTTATTTGCGAACCATTCTTACTATATAACACATTTATTACATTCATTAAAAAGAGTATTTACATAATATGCTAGGCTTGATCTTGTGGCAGTCGACGGTTCTAGTATCCGATCACTATCTAAGTCTGACCTAGCTTAGTAGGACTCCCAACTTCTGTTCCATCACCTACGCGATAAACAACTCGTTTTGAGCTACAAGCTCAGTGGTATATACTTGATAATGTAGCAATAATATGACAAAATAATATAAAGATACATCAAATTTTAATATAAAAACAAATGTATATATATAATTAGCGTACATCATGCAATGGGCCCATAATCCTTATACAAAAAACTAGTTCCATAACCATTATTTTGGTCTATCTCATCACAACAACACTAATGTGTCTCACTAGTGGACGTAGCAATATCTGTGACACCCAGTATCTCATCCACAACGTATATCAACAACAGTGATACCAATGTGTCTATCTTAGGGGCATAGCCATATCTATGATACCCAATGTCTCACCCCAAACATATATGGCATGCCAACTGCCAAACACAATGTCCTAGCAACCATTTATAATATAGGGCAACAAATAATATTTGACATTATGTTTATATATGTCATTCACCATATGGCTCATCAACATACAAACATATATCATAATCTTCATATTTTATGATTGTTCTTCACTTTATAATCATATATATATATTCTTAATACAACATATATAAAAACATAGCCATGCATGTAATATCCTCATATATGCCCTAGAAGTTGTGATTATGTTGTTGTTGTTATATAATTGGATTGAATATATGTGTTACATTACAAGAGAAAAGAAATAGAGAAAAGAATGTTTATGTATATGTGATTTGGGAAAGAATTTAGGGTTTAGAGAGAATGGTATATGTTGTGTATATGATGATATATATAACATATAAGTTGGTCAAAATGAAGAGTCAAGGAAAGAAGATATTTATTTTTGTTAAGTGTGAAGTTACTATAAAGGGCATGTAATGAATGGTAATCAAGACAAATGGTATAAGGGTGTTTAGGTAATTACTCTTGTTGAATCACTTGGTGGAGATTTAAAGAGGTGATATTTTGTCTTTTCTTCATTTCCTTCTTCTTCTTCTTCTCTTCTCCACGTTGGTTGGCTCCTCCTTAGACAAGAGAGAGCAAAGTGAGATTTGTTTAATTCTAACATCAAATTGAAGGGAGAATCAAAGGATTTAATTGAAGATTTGTGGAATTCAACAACTTAGGTAAGTTCTTTCTCTTGATTTTCCTTTGTTCTTTTGAAATTGTGTTTGGGATTGGTGAGTTGATATGGATGGTTGATGGAGTGTGTTTGTGTATGGTGTGTGTAAAAGTGTTGAAATGGAATTAAAGATAAGAAGCTAGGTTGGTGTTGGTGATGGAAGAGTAAGAGTTGTGTTTAGTGAATTTTTTTCTGTTTTACAATTAGTAAAGGCTGTGACTTGTATGATTTTTAATTAATTATAGAAAAATGTTCTTGAAGTGAATTTTTGATATGTTGTGCCTCTATGAGTCTAGAATGACTGAAAAATATGTTGATTCGATTTTGGAATGGTTATGAGTTTAGAAAGATTATTTTTATTAGACCTGTTCCAGCAGGTACCATAACTGAGACAGCTATATTTCGGGATTTTTAATAAAATGTAGAAAAATTATATCCAATTGAATTTTGGATATGTTGTTGTTTAGTGAGTCTAATATTTGAGAAAAATAATTTGGAACCACGTTGATTGAATTTGATTTATGGAATTCACAAAGTTCAGAACTGCTGCCAGGATGCAGGGCAATTGGGGCAGTCTGGTTAGGTGAACTATTTGACCAAGATTTTGTGTTCAGTTTGATCTGAAATTTTAAAGGAATGATTTTAAGATACAAAACTAAATTATGTAAAAATTTTAGAATTTTTAGTCAAGTAGATTAATTTATACAATTTTTCAAAATAAGGATAAAATGGAGTCTTAAACCAGAATGTACTATTCATATGGTCATTTTGCTAATATTCCTTTGGATTAGGTTTTGAAGAGATTGGGTTGCATTAACCTAAATGTGGAGAATTCTTGGAAAGAAAAGAAATGTATAGATTGATGGGACTAGTTCTTGAGGTAAGTACCAATACATATGATTGTATTTAATTACATAATTTGAGGCTTAACACATTTGTTTGCAAATGTGTTAAGTGATCTATTATATTGTTAACATAATTGGACTAAGGTGATGATTGAATGATGTGAAGGATGTGAAGATCATTAACAAGGTAAGCATAAACCCTATTTGATTGTATATCCTTATATGTCTTTGAACATTAACACATTGGGATGAAAGTGTTAAATAAGCTATTATATTGTGAATGTAAATGAAGAATATATATAAAGGATGAAATATGAAATGGGAAAGGTAGGAAGAAATGAGGATCATTCTTAAGGTATGTGCAATTTGTTATGATAAATGCTCTAGTAATGAATGATGTTAATGTGTTTTGAGAAGTGAGAAAATGTTATGTTATATGCATTGTGAATCTTGTGTATGGCAATGTATTATATGAATAATATACTTTGAAATGTGATATCAATGATGCTATATGTATCATATGGATTGAGATATGATATGATATGAAGCCATTGTGATTGGCTATGATAATTCAATTGAAAGAGATAAGGCATGTTGGCCTAATTGATGATGAGATTGATAATGAAATAATAAATGAATTGTTTGTTTAATATGTTATTCAGTTTCAGAGTTCTGGATTTGGGTGGCATGCCTAAGAAATGATGAAAGGTAACAGTCTTGCCGGGTTGAGGATCTCCTCATATGTGTTGAGTTGATGGTCCAAGAGACTGGGTCTGTTACACTATGAGAATTGTGAATATGAGATATATGATTTGTAACAGTCTTGCCGGGTTGAGGATCTCCTCATATGTGTTGAGTTGATGGTCCAAGAGACTGGGTCTGTTACACTATCCATGGATAGAGATACATGTATATACATTGCCTACGGGCGTGATGATTGTGACTATGAACCAAAGCAGTAACTCTGAACTTTGAATAACATATTAGTGTTTTGGGCCCGAGTCTGTCTTTATTGTCAATGTGAATTGCAAGTATTGAAATATTGATTGTGAGTATTAATAATGAATTATGCTTGGTGAATTGTGAATAATATAATGTTATTAAGTGTAATATGTAAATGAATTGTGGTTGATGATAAAGGTTGTCTTTATTGTAAATGTGATTTATGATTTGTATGATATATATAATTTGTGTATTGCAATAATGATTGGTATGGTATACATAATGTAGGGGTATTAATATATTGGTTTTGAGTATTGGTGATGCATTGGGGTTGGTGATAATATTATGTATATATGTACATCATATTTGAAATTAGCTAGGATATATTAAAGATGAAATTAAAAAGAAAAGAAGATATGATAAGAACTAATTATATATTGAATTGATGTATCATTATATGTCAATACTTCTATACTATATGTTTATATTTTATAGTTGGACTACTAAGCTCTCGGGCTTAGAGCGGGTGTTTATTCGCGCAGGTATATAGATGGAAGATATGAAGTCTTTTGTTATGCCACAAGAAGAGTAAAGTTTGTCGAGACCAACTAGAGGGTAATGCATACATGTATAAACTTTAATTATGATGTATTTCTGACGAGAGAGTATTTATATGTATAAATGAAGTTTTTGATAAAGATAATGATTTTGTAAATGTTATTTAAATTAATGTATTATGGTTTGAACTCTGTTACAGGTTTTTAAAAGGTAACAAAAAGTGACATTCTTATACTTTATATATTTACTGTATGTATACTAGGTATACGCATAGTACTTATATAGGGTATCGGGGTGTTACAATTATTTTGGTATCAGAGCTTAGGTTCGAGATTCTCGGCCTAAGTGAGAAAAAAAAATTTTTTTTTTGAAAAGTTTAAATAAAAGTAAAAAGGAAAAGTTTTGAAATGAAATTTGTAATACATGCATATGCATTGACACCTAGGTTGGTCTCGGATGTGGCATTATATGAATTATAGAATATTTGTGTTATATGAGATGTTCAATATAGTTGATGATATATGTGTATACTATTTTGATGTGATGAGAAATTATGATTGTTGACAATGATGTTGGAAATGAATTATAATTGAGGCATAGTGCCTAATTGATTATGAGAAACTAATTGTGAAATGTAATATGATATATGTATATTGATGATGCATATGAAAATGTCATGTTGTGTGCAACATGGAATGTAATGTTGATGTTTATGAGCAATATTATGTAGGACATAATATGAATTGAAACATAAAGAAATGAAAAGGAGAATAAATTTGAAAATGAGTTGAAAATCAAATCAAGATAAGAGTATGTACTTTTTCTTCTATACTTTGAACCTCTTTATAATAAAGTTTATGTTGGTTTTGCTAATGTTGAATTTACTAGACAGCGGAAATGATATCGAATTGTTAAAATTGAAAGTTATGTTATTTAAATGAGGAGAGTATGGTGGAATGTTGAATGAGTTGTTTAGTAGAGACAAAGTGTGATTATGTAAAGTTGGGATGTGTATACAGTTAAGGTTGTGTTTAAAGGAAAAAGAGATGATAGTGGTTAAGTAAGAATATAACTTAGTATTGTTACTATAATGCGAGCATAGTAAATTCAATGTTAGAAATGTGAGATGCTTGGATATTGTGAAAGCTCATGGTAATGGTGATAATATGTGATATTTGAGATTTTTGAAGTGAGCTTTATGATTGTGGAAATTATATGTTTTAATATTGCTTTGTGATATATATTTGTAAGATGTTTTTAAAGTGATGATAGAAAAGATGAGTTTGGCAAATTGAAGCTTAAACGAAGTAGTAAATTGAGAAGTTAAAGTTTTAGTGGAATTTGATAAAGATTATTGGGATATTGATAGTTAACTGTATATGCAATGCATGAGCTAAGTGAAATGACTAGTATTGCATATGGAAGTATTATGAATTGAGTAATGTGATTGATAGTATGAGAATTTGTTTTGAAATAATCAAGGAAGTGGATAAGTAAATAGAAATGAGTTATTTTAAGTCATTTTACTGAACATGGTAAGAATGAATATGGGAGTGTACTAAATATTTTTAAAGACGAAAGTGAAAGAGATGTCACATTGGGAATGTGACTGAGATGAATATGAAGTGTTACTATAGTCGGAATATATATGTTTGTAGTGTGAATAAATACTTTATATCATATTGGAAGAATGAGAAGGATAGTGTTTAAAAGAAAATGATAAACACTAAATTTGTATTGAATGTATGAAAAAGGAAAATACTATAAGAGCATATAATTAAGTGTATACATGTATATGATATGTGAATTGAGTTTTCCAATATGAATGAAATTATGATATATAAACACATTTGTGAATCACATTATGAGGATGGCTTATGAAGATATATGTGGTATAATTATAGAATTAGTGATATGGAAAAACAATGTTATATGTATTAGTGGACCTAAGAGAGATTAGGTCTTGAACTGTGTAAAGCTAGATGGATTATGTGATGGAAGTGAGAATAGAAAGAACTTGAGTAATATTGGACAGTGGAAATTGTTATAATGAGTATTGAACTTGATGATTATATTATATTTAGAGTTTCAAAGTATTCACATATGAAAAGTTCTATGTAATTATATTATAAGAGATTGTAGATGGATTAGAAATGAAGTGATGAATAGAAATTGTATAAGAACTGTATATGATTGAATATGTATATAGTAATATTGTTAAAGCATGAGTTAAGTTGATAAGGATCATATAAGCGAATACAAATTGGTTGAAACGAAGTTGGAATGTGTTAACTTATGTTATACTAAAAATGTTAAGATTGAGAATAGAATTATAAAAGAACAGTATTGAATTGAAAGTTCTAGGTATGAATATTAATCTCTTAAAGTCATGTGTTTTGTTCAGTATTTTGGATCGGTTAATTTGTTATCCATGGATTTGGATCTTAGATATAATGATTGTAATACGGATTTGGTGAGGTTGACAATTTTGTTTGAGAAGTATAGTTAAAAATTATGATGGTTAAAGTTGTACCTTATTATTATTATTATTATTTATGTTAAGAATTTGGTTATAACTGTGAAAAAAAAATTAAAATTTTTTTTTTGAAATGTGTTGAGTTATGGATAATATGACAAAAAGGTAATCAAAATAAATATACCAATGATAGGAAATGTGAAGAGTTAGTAAAAGGGAGAAATTATATTATATGAATGAAAGTTATACTGAATATGTTTATGGTATGTAACTTGAGGTTTAAGGGAATGAACTCAAAGTTTGAGTGAATGAATTATAGATATTAAGTATGATATAACATTTTTATGAGAATTGGTGGAAATTATACTAAGATAATAAAGAATAAACTATGTGCATATTAAAAGATATTAGAAGTGATTTGTTATCATGATGATTTGACTGAAAATAGATTGAAAGAGAGCAGAAATTGAATATAAGTTTGCTCTTATGGAATTAAGTTATATTTATACTTATATGAAAATTGTGAAATTTCATGATAAGTTAGATTACTTAATCGTTGGTTGGAATTGAACAAGATTGGAACGTGGGTATATTGTGACAGATAGATTAATTGATCTGGATTTGGCTAAGATTATGGATCATTAATAAAATTTAATGTGTATAGTTGTATTAAGAAAATAGGTATTTACATGATAATGTATATGATGTAAATTTTAAAGTATGATTGGACATGAATGAGTGGAGTATAGTAATTGTTAATCATGATAAGAAGAGAAAAAGATTGGTTATCTATAAAATAAGTTGAAAGATAATGTATTAATATGTAAGTTACGTGAAAAGCATGCTAAAGAAATAACTCCATTTATGAAAAATCAGGATTTTGTTATCTATTGAGAGTGATAAATGTCTATTTAGACAGTGATTGTAATGAAGGGATAATTAATGTTCAGATATAAGTCAATGGTTTTTAATGTTAAAGTTAAGAGAGTAATTATACAGAGGTGAAATAACAAAATATATTAAATATAAAGATTTGACAAAGTATTATTGTGCTATATGATGATCTGATTCTGGTATAAAGATATTAATAGGAAATGTAATGTGATCTTTTGAATGTTTGATTAAGAAAGTAACCAGATGTATAAACATATAGAATGATGAGTTATAGAATTTAAAGAAGGTGGTTGATTCTAAAGAGGAGAGTTGGAGTTATATGATTTGATGATATAATGACTTAAGCGTATAATTAACTTCATATGGGAGTTAAGATAGTATTTTGTTAAGAATAAATTGTTATGGTACTGATAATTTCGAGGACGAAATTATTTAAGGGGGAGAGAATTGTAATATCCTCATATATGCCCTAGAAGTTGTGATTATGTTGTTGTTGTTGTTATATAATTGGATTGAATATATGTGTTACATTACAAGAGAAAAGAAATAGAGAAAAGAATGTTTATGTATATGTGATTTGGGAAAGAATTTAGGGTTTAGAGAGAATGGTATATGTTGTGTATATGATGATATATATAACATATAAGTTGGTCAAAATGAAGAGTCAAGGAAAGAAGATATTTATTTTTGTTAAGTGTGAAGTTACTATAAAGGGCATGTAATGATGGTAATCAAGACAAATGGTATAAGGGTGTTTAGGTAATTACTCTTGTTGAATCACTTGGTGGAGATTTAAAGAGGTGATATTTTGTCTTTTCTTCATTTCCTTCTTCTTCTTCTTCTCTTCTCCACGTTGGTTGGCTCCTCCTTAGACAAGAGAGAGCAAAGTGAGATTTGTTTAATTCTAACATCAAATTGAAGGGAGAATCAAATGATTTAATTGAAGATTTGTGGAATTCAACAACTTAGGTAAGTTCTTTCTCTTGATTTTCCTTTGTTCTTTTGAAATTGTGTTTGGGATTGGTGAGTTGATATGGATGGTTGATGGAGTGTGTTTGTGTATGGTGTGTGTAAAAGTGTTGAAATGGAATTAAAGATAAGAAGCTAGGTTGGTGTTGGTGATGGAAGAGTAAGAGTTGTGTTTAGTGAATTTTTTTCTGTTTTACAATTAGTAAAGGCTGTGACTTGTATGATTTTTAATTAATTATAGAAAAATGTTCTTGAAGTGAATTTTTGATATGTTGTGCCTCTATGAGTCTAGAATGACTGAAAAATATGTTGATTCGATTTTGGAATGGTTATGAGTTTAGAATGATTATTTTTATTAGACCTGTTCCAGCAGGTACCATAACTGAGACAGCTATATTTCGGGATTTTTAATAAAATGTAGAAAAATCATATCCAATTGAATTTTGGATATGTTGTTGCTTAGTGAGTCTAATATTTGAGAAAAATAATTTGGAACCACGTTGATTGAATTTGATTTATGGAATTCACAAAGTTCAGAACTGCTGCCAGGATGCAGGGCAATTGGGGCAGTCTGGTTAGGTGAACTATTTGACCAAGATTTTGTGTTCAGTTTGATCTGAAATTTTAAAGGAATGATTTTAAGATACAAAACTAAATTCTGTAAAAATTTTAGAATTTTTAGTCAAGTAGATTAATTTATACAAGTTTTCAAAATAAGGATAAAATGGAGTCTTAAACCAGAATGTACTATTCATATGGTCATTTTGCTAATATTCCTTTGGATTAGGTTTTGAAGAGATTGGGTTGCATTAACCTAAATGTGGAGAATTCTTGGAAAGAAAAGAAATGTATAGATTGATGGGACTAGTTCTTGAGGTAAGTACCAATACATATGATTGTATTTAATTACATAATTTGAGGCTTAACACATTTGTTTGCAAATGTGTTAAGTGATCTATTATATTGTTAACATAATTGGACTAAGGTGATGATTGAATGATGTGAAGGATGTGAAGATCATTAACAAGGTAAGCATAAACCCTATTTGATTGTATATCCTTATATGTCTTTGAACATTAACACATTGGGATGAAAGTGTTAAATAAGCTATTATATTGTGAATGTAAATGAAGAATATATATAAAGGATGAAATATGAAATGGGAAAGGTAGGAAGAAATGAGGATCATTCTTAAGGTATGTGCAATTTGTTATGATAAATGCTCTAGTAATGAATGATGTTAATGTGTTTTGAGAAGTGAGAAAATGTTATGTTATATGCATTGTGAATCTTGTGTATGGCAATGTATTATATGAATAATATACTTTGAAATGTGATATCAATGATGCTATATGTATCATATGGATTGAGATATGATATGATATGAAGCCATTGTGATTGGCTATGATAATTCAATTGAAAGAGATAAGGCATGTTGGCCTAATTGATGATGAGATTGATAATGAAATAATAAATGAATTGTTTGTTTAATATGTTATTCAGTTTCAGAGTTCTGGATTTGGGTGGCAAGCCTAAGAAATGATGAAAGGTAACAGTCTTGCCGGGTTGAGGATCTCCTCATATGTGTTGAGTTGATGGTCCAAGAGACTGGGTCTGTTACACTATGAGAATTGTGAATATGAGATATATGATTTGTAACAGTCTTGCCGGGTTGAGGATCTCCTCATATGTGTTGAGTTGATGGTCCAAGAGACTGGGTCTGTTACACTATCCATGGATAGAGATACATGTATATACATTGCCTACGGGCGTGATGATTGTGACTATGAACCAAAGCAGTAACTCTAAACTTTGAATAACATATTAGTGTTTTGGGCCCGAGTCTGTCTTTATTGTCAATGTGAATTGCAAGTATTGAAATATTGATTGTGAGTATTAATAATGAATTATGCTTGGTGAATTGTGAATAATATAATGTTATTAAGTGTAATATGTAAATGAATTGTGGTTGATGATAAAGGTTGTCTTTATTGTAAATGTGATTTATGATTTGTATGATATATATAATTTGTGTATTGCAATAATGATTGGTATGGTATACATAATGTAGGGGTATTAATATATTGGTTTTGAGTATTGGTGATGCATTGGGGTTGGTGATAATATTATGTATATATGTACATCATATTTGAAATTAGCTAGGATATATTAAAGATGAAATTAAAAAGAAAAGAAGATATGATAAGAACTAATTATATATTGAATTGATGTATCATTATATGTCAATACTTCTATACTATATGTTTATATTTTATAGTTGGACTACTAAGCTCTCGGGCTTAGCGCGGGTGTTTATTCGCGCAGGTATATAGATGGAAGATATGAAGTCTTTTGTTATGCCACAAGAAGAGTAAAGTTTGTCGAGACCAACTAGAGGGTAATGCATACATGTATAAACTTTAATTATGATGTATTTCTGACGAGAGAGTATTTATATGTATAAATGAAGTTTTTGATAAAGATAATGATTTTGTAAATGTTATTTAAATTAATGTATTATGGTTTGAACTCTGTTACAGGTTTTTAAAAGGTAACGAAAAGTGACATCCTTATACTTTATATATTTACTGTATGTATACTAGGTATACGCATAGTACTTATATAGGGTATCGGGGTGTTACAATGCAAGTCATTTACTACACCCGTATAGTGCAAAATTCGATAATAAACGTCAACATACAAACCCCACGACTGTGGCATCCAATAACCACACCCGTGGGATGTGAAATAAAGATGTAAATCATCATTTAAGACCCCCACGATTGTGTCCCCAAAGGCCACGCTCATGGCATTCATTTAGCTTCTATTTATTCACCGTTTTCACAAGAAAGAGCCCCTTGTCCAATCCCATGACCATGGCCCTGCATGGCCACGCCAATGGCATTCTAGAATCACTCTTTTACACCATTTTCAACAACAAAACACACATCTATCAATTTAGAATGATACAAACCAAAGACAAGAATATTATCCAAGTATATACTTACCTTTTTGAAGCTCAAAATGGAGAAATAACTTCTTTTGCACATTAATTTCTCCAAATCATTCATTTTCCTCTAGTAGTTCCTTCACTCAAATCAATCAACCCCTAATAAATTTATAAATTCAAAGATGATATTAGCAATCCATTTAAGTACTTTTAAGCCCTTTAATCTTCCCCGAACTCAAGATTAGCAAAATATCTTGCAAAACCTTAGTACTTAATCACTACTTCAAATTCTAGTCAAACTTTATCCAAATACTTAACCAAATATATTTAATCACTCATTCAAGTTTTAAATTCATCATTTTTATATTGATTAATTTCATTTTCAATCATTTAAACAATCATCTAATTTATTAAAAATTCTATTTCAAAGAAAATTTATCAAGAATTGAAGAAACTTATTTATTATTCCATGTAGCACCAAAAACTATCACCACCACTTGAAACATTCTTAGTAAAATTTGATGATTATTGAAATGAAAATCATCTCTCTCTCCCTTGTCTATGGAAACAACCAAGAAGGAAAAGAAAAGAAGAAAAAGAAATTTCTATTAATTTTTTTTACTCTTGACTCTACTCTTCTTTTTACCTACCATAAATATATATATTATTACTAATTAGATTTTTATATAATAATAATAATATTTTATATTTTAACTTTTCCACTTTCAAGTTTTTAATTCTTTTACCACTTACATTTAACATTTATATGTTATATATATATCATTTATATTTAACCCTTTTATATATGATGTATATGTTATTTATGTTTCCAAAATCTCTCATCAATTAATGTGTATCATTAGGTTCAATGAAAATTTTGGGTGTTACACGCCAGGCTAGGTATGACATATGGTGAAGCTGCTTCTACAGGCTTCGGTGCAGCAACCATTGCCACCACCACAACTACAGCCACAACAGTAGTTGCTGACTCAAAAGTATGACAAGTTGAAAAAGTTTGGAGCCATTGATTTTATCATTACTACTGACCCAGCTATAGCAGAGCAGTGGCTGGATAGGGTCCAGAGAGTGTTCATATGAGAAGTTTGATTATGCCAAGTACCTTCTGTAGGGGGATGCATATGAGTGGTGGAATATGGGTCATCATGGCACAACTGATCCACTAGAACTGAAATATACCAATTTCCTGAGGGAATTCGAGAAGTATTATACGCCCAGAGAGTATAAAGATACTAAGAAGATGAAGTTCCTGAGTTTGAGGTAGGAGACGAGAATAGTGACTGAGTATGAGTGTAATATCCCAATTTATGCCCTAGAAGTTTTGAATATTATGGTTGTTTTAATTGGATTGAATGTATGTGTCAAATTGAAAGAGAAAAGAATTTTTAAAGGAAGTGTATATGTTGCATATATGGTAGTATAAATAACATATACATAAGTCAAAAGGGATGGTCAATGGAAGAGGATATTTATTTGTGATATGTGAAATTACTTAAATGGGCATATGAGTGACAAAGGTTAAGTTAAATGGATGAGGGCATTTAGGTAATTGCTTTGTTAAAATTGCTTGGTAGAGATTTAAAGAAGAAGAGAAGTTTGACTTGTGTTTATTTTCTTTTCTTCTCATTTGTGTGCCGGCTATCCAAGAAAAGAGAGAGCAAGAGAGGTGTTCTAAATGCTAGAATCAAATTGAAGGAAGAATCAAAGGATTAAGTTGGAGATTTGTGAAATTTCTTCATTTAAGGTAAGTACTTTCATGTTTTCCTTTGTTATTGTTGAAGTTGTGTTTGAGATGACTTGTGATTTGTTGATATTATGAATTGGTGTGTTTGAGATGTGTTTATAAGTGTTGAAATGGATTGTAAGTTAAAAAGGTTAAATTGGTGTTGGTTTTATTTGAAGATGGTAAGTTAAGTGGATGTTGATATTGAAAGAAGAAGATTGATGTTGGTTTAGGGTTTGATGTGGTAAGTGATTGATTGTATGGTTGATATAGTGTTAATGTGAATATTGTGATGAATATGTGTTAATAACATTGATTACATCCATTTGAATGAGGTTGTATTGTGCATAATGTGTTTTTATTCAATCAAAAGAGAGTTGGCCATATTTAGGGTTTGTATACATGAGAGACATGGCCAAACCTAAGAAGAGACACGGCCAAACCTAAGAAGAGACACGGCCAAAACTAAATATTTTTGGGAGACACGGCCAAGTCTATGGAAATGTGGCCGTGTTGGATGATTTTTGGAGAGACACGGCCGTGTCCCTTGCCCATGTCTGCCACTGCCCATTTGTGTTGAGAGACACGGCCACAAGCTTGGCCGTGTCCCTTGAGTGTGTTGGCTACTGTGAGTGTCCTTTGCTCTTCTTGCTTTGTTGAGATTGAATATACATATGATGATGCATATGACACTATATGAATAATGTTATGTGTTATGCATTGTGAATCTTGTGAATGGTAATGTGTTGTATGAATAATGTACTTTGTAATGTTACATCAATGATGCTATATGTAAAATGTGAAGGATATGATGAGGTAATTGATTATGTATAGCTTGATGGGAGTAGTTCTTGAGGTAAGGGCAAACTTACCTAGATGCATTCTTTTATATGATTTTGAAACTTAAAACAATGTTAAGTAAATTACTAAATTGTTAATACAATGGGACTAATGTTGTTATTTGTATAGTGTGAAAGCTATAAGGATCATCCAAAAAGGTATGTGCAATGCAATTTGTTATGATAAATGTTTTAATAATGATTGAAATGAAATAAATGGATATGTTG
Organism: Garcia nutans; assembly: GCA_947685225.1. Classification (NCBI taxonomy): domain Eukaryota; kingdom Viridiplantae; phylum Streptophyta; class Magnoliopsida; order Malpighiales; family Euphorbiaceae; genus Garcia; species Garcia nutans. Next base: position 2,019,791 of record CANTUV010000003.1, on the reverse strand, counting down.
TTTATATGACGATGAATTTGAGATGCATGTGCAATGAAATTGATTATGTATGCTTGAATGATGAAGTGTGTAGTGTGAATTGAGACATCAAGAGATGTGGAACTAATGTTCTGAGATATAATGTGATGTGAAGCCATTGTGATTGGCTATGATAACTCAAATGTGATGTGAAGCCATTGTGATTGGCTATGATGATTCAATTAAGAATGGAAATGATAATGAAATTGATAAATGAATTGTGTAGCTAATGTGTTATTCCATTTTCAGAGTTTGTTGTTGGTGGCATGCCTAATATTAGTAACAATCTCTTGAAGTTAGGTTGGGCTTGATCCTTAAAGCCAAGTTGTGTAGAAGTTTAACATGTTTTACTCCCCTTGAAGCTTGGTTGGGTCTAGTCCTTGAAGCCTAATTGAGATGTTACAACCCTTGAAGCTAGGTTGGGTTGGTTCTTGAAGCCAAGTTGGGTTGATACTTAGCATGCTTTGTTCCCCTTGAAGCTTGGTTGAACCTAAATCCTTGAAGCCTAGTTGGGTCTATGATAATGATAAATGTGATAACAAAACCAAAGCATTAACTCTGAAAATATAATGGCATATTAGTGTCTTTTGGGCCCGAGTCTGTCTTTGTTGTCAATATGATATACAAATGTTGAAATAAATGAGTAATGAGATCTATGGTTGCTTTGTTGGAAATGTGACTCATGAATGGTGATAATGATTGCCTTCATTGGAAATGTGATTCATGAATTGTGAATTGTGAATAAAATAATGATATGAAGTATAATATGTAATTTGTATATTGATATAATGATTGTGAGTATTAGTGATGGATTGTGGTTGGTGTTAATGATTTGTATATATGTTTATATAATATATGAGATTAGTAGAGATATATGAAAGGTGCAATTCAAAAGGAAAAACATGATAAGAAACTAATGGTACATGGAAGTGATATTTCATTATATGTTAGAATTTCTATAATGTATGTTTATATGTTATATTTGTACTACTAAGCTCTCGGGGTTAGCGCGGATGTGTAATCGCGTAGGTAACTAGGTGGAAGATATGAAGTCTTTCGTTATGCCACGAGAAGAGTAAGAGTTTATCGAGACCAACTAGAGGGTGATGCATATATGTATAATTTTAATTATGATGTATTTCTGACAAGAGTATATTTATATGTATCAATGAAGTTTTGATAAAAATAAGATTATGTTATATATATGTAAGATCATTGAAAGTATAATGATTTTGTAAATGTACTTTAAATTTATGTATTGTGGTTTGAACTCTGTTAAAGGTTTTTAAAATGTAACGAAAAGTGACATCCTTATACTTTATATACTTACTGTATGTATACCGGGTGTATGTATAGTACTTATATGGAGTATCGGGGTGTTACAATTATTTTGGTATTAGAGCTTAGGTTTGAGATTCTCGGCCTAAGTGAAATTAAAAAGAAAAAGTTTTGAAAAGTTTAAATAGAAGTAAAAAGGAAGAGTTTTGAAATGAAATTTGTAATACATGCATATGCATTGACACCTAGGTTGGTCTCGGATGTGGCATTATATGAATTGTAGAATATTTATGCTATATGAGATGGATGCTAGTGTGTGAATTATGTTTTACATGAAAGTAAAGCCCGAGAAAGAAATGATATGGGAAACTTAATATAAGCTTAATTGATAAAATAAATAATGGGAGTTTACTTAAGGTAAGCAAATATTGAAATATTGCTTATTGAGATGTGGTTGTGATATAAAGAAATAAAGAGGAGAATAAAGTTGAAAATGAGTTGGAAACAAAATCAAATCAAGATAAGAGTATGTACTCTTTCTTCTACACTTTGAATCTCTTTATAATAGAGTTTATGTTGGGTTTGCTAGACAGAGGAAATATTGTTGAAGTGTTAATATTGAAGGATATGTTATTAAAATGAGGAGAGTATGGTGGAATATTGAATAAGTTGATTAGTATAGACAAAGTGTGACTATTTAAAGTTTGGGATATATATATAAATTGGTATTGTTATTTTAATGCACACATTGTGAATTCAATGTTAGAAATGTGAGATGCTTGACTATTGTGAAAGCTCATGGTAATGGTGGTAATATGTGATATTTGAGATTTTTGAAATGAGCTTGATAATTGTGAAAATTATATGTTTTGATATTGCTTTGTGATATATATACATAAGATGTTTTTAAAGTGATATTAAGAAAAGACGAGTTTGGTAAATTGAAGTTTAAGCAAAGTAGTAAGTTGAAAAGTTAAAGTTTTAGTGGAATTTGATAAAGATTATTTGGATATTGATAGTTAAATGTATAATCAATACATGAGCTAGGTGAAATGACTAATATTGGACATGAAAATATTATGAATTGAGTAATGTGATTGATAGCATGAGAATTTGTTTTGAAGTAAAAAGGGTAAAAATGGATATGGAAGTATATTAAATGCTTTTAAAGACAAAAGTGAAAGAGATGTCACATTGGGAATGTGACTAAGATGGATGTGAAGTGCTATTATAGTCAGAATATATATATATATGTGTGTGTGTGTGTTGTGTGAATAAATACTTTACATCATATTGGAAGAATGAAAATGATAGTGTTTAAAAGAAAGTGATAAACATTAAATGTGTATTGAATGTATGAAAAAGGAAAATAAAATAAGAGCATATAATTAAGTGTATACCTATATATGATATGTGAATTGAGTTTTTCAATATGAATGAAATTATGAAAAAAAAAATGTGAATCACATTATGAAGGTGACCTATGAATATGTATGTGGTATGATTATAAAATTAATGATATGGAAACGATGTTGTATGTATTAGTGGATCTAAGAGAGATTAAGTCTTGAACTGTGTAAAGCTAGATGTATTATGTGATGGAAGTGAGAATGGAATGGATTTGAGTAATTTGGACAGTGGAAATTGTTATAGTGAGTATTGAACTTGATGATCATATGATATTTAGAGTCTCAAAGTATTCACAGATGGAAAGTTCTATGTAATTATACATTATAAGAGATTGTAAATGGATTAGAAATGAAGTGACGAATAGAAATTGTATGAGAACTGTATATGATTGAATATGTATATAGTAATATTGTTGAAACATGAATTAAGTTGATAAAGATAATATAATCGATTGCAAATTGGTTTGAAATGGAGTTGGAATGGATTAACTTCTGATATAGCAAAAATGGGAAGAAGGAATATGTAATTTTTGAGATACATCTTAGCCTTGTATTTGTAAAGATTAAGAATAAAATTATAAAAAGAACAGTATTGATTTGAAAGTTCCAGACTTGAATATTAATCTCTTAAAGCCATGTGTTTTGTTCAGTATATTTGATCGGTTAATTTTGTTATCCATAGATTTGGGTCTTAGATAAAATGATTGTAATACAGATTTGGTGAGATTGAAAATTTTGTTTGAGAAGTATAGTTAAAAGTTATGATGGATAAAGTTGTACCTTATCATTTTATGTTAGGAAATTTGGTTATAACTATGAAGGTAGAGAGAAAAGGAAATTATGGAAATGTTTTGAGTTATGGATAATATGACAAAAAGGTAATCAAAATAAATATAACTATGTGTATATTAAAAGATAAATTGAAGTGATTTGTTATCATGATAATTTGACTAAATATGAATCGGAAGAGATCAGGAATTGTATATAAGTTTGCCCTAATGGAATTAGGTTATATATATACATAAATGAATATTGTAAAATTTCATGATAAGTTTAAATAACTTAGTCGTTGGTTGGAATTGAACAAGATTGGAACGTGGGCATATTGTGACAGATAGATCAATTGATCTGGATTTGGCTAAGATTATGAATCATTAGTGAGAGTTAATATGTATAGTTGTACTGAGAGTATAATTATTTACATGATAATGTATATGATGTAAAATTTTAAAGTGTGATTGGACATGAATGAATGGAGTTATAGTAGTTATAAATCATGATAAAAAGGGAAAAGATTGGTTATTTATAAAATAAGTTGTAAGGTAATGTATTAATATGTAAGTTAAGTGAAAAGCATGCTAAAGAAGTAAATCAATTTGTGAAAAATAAGGATCTTGTTATCCTTTGAGGTTTGATAAATGTCTATTTAAACAGAGATTGTAATGACAGGATAATTAATGCTAAGATATAAACCAATGATTTTTAAGGTTAAAGTTTAGAGAGTAATTTCAAAGAGGTGAATGAACAAAATATATTGAATATAAAGATTGAATGAAGTATAAATGTACTATAGTATGATTTGATTCTTGTATAAAGACATTAATAGGAAATGAAATGAGTTCTTTTGAATGTTTGATCAAGGAAGTAATGAGATATATAAACATGTAGAATGATGAGTTATGGAAGTTAAAGAAGGTGATTGATTCTAAAGGGAAGAGTTGAAGTTATATGATTTGATGACATAATAACTTAAGCATATAATTAACTTCATATGGAAGTTAAGATAGTATTTTGATAAGAATGAATTGATACGGTACTGATAATTTCAAGGACGAAATTATTTAAGGGGGAGAGAATTGTAATATCCCAATTTATGCCCTAGAAGTTTTGAATATTATGGTTGCTTTAATTGGATTGAATGTATGTGTCAAATTGAAAGAGAAAAGAATTTTTAAAGGAAGTGTATATGTTGCATATATGGTAGTATAAATAACATATACATAAGTCAAAAGGGATGGTCAATGGAAGAGGATATTTATTTGTGATATGTGAAATTACTTAAATGGGCATATGAGTGACAAAGGTTAAGTTAAATGGATGAGGGCATTTAGGTAATTGCTTTGTTAAAATTGCTTGGTGGAGATTTAAAGAAGAAGAGAAGTTTGACTTGTGTTTATTTTCTTTTCTTCTCATTTGTGTGCCGGCTATCCAAGAAAAGAGAGAGCAAGAGAGGTGTTCTAAATGTAACACCTCTATACCCTGTATACGTACCAAGCATGCTTAAACGATCGTAATATACGTATACTGAATATAGAAAATGCCACAGTTTAAAAAAAAAACACAACAAATATCTTTGTAAATAAATGAAACCAATCTCAAACAATTAAAAGAAATCCAAAAGACACTATATATAAAATGTTTAATAATTCACAGCGGAAGTTATTACAAATATGTTATAAATCAAAGTTTACAAAACATAGAATATATACATGATTGGCAGCTCTTCTCTGATCTTTAAGTCCCAAAATGAACTCTTCAATGTCTACTCTCACTCGGTCTCGAAGAACTCTCAGGTTCAACTCTGTCACCTGCGCAATTAAACACTATCGCGCTAAGCCATCGGCTTAGTAGTACAAAATATACCAACTCTATATTTTAAGGCAAAGTAATGTTACACATCTAAATCATAAAGTTAACATCATACCTTTATATTTCATAAACCATACACATAAAAGCACATCACATTACCACATCACACTACATTCAATGTCATAACAATATTCATATTACATCTTCATAGTTCCAATGATTTTACCATTCAAGAATCACATTATATACAAAGACAAGCATGGGCCCAAAACACTCTAATATGCCATTCAATTTTCAGAGTTAGTGCTTTGGTTTTATTATCATTTATCATTATCATAAACCCAACTAGGCTTCAAGGATTTAAGTTCAACCAAGCTTCAAGGGGAACAAAGCATGCTAAGTATCAACCCAACTTGGCTTCAAGAACCAACCCAACATAGCTTCAAGGGTTGTAACATCTCAATTAGGCTTCAAGGATCAAATCCAACCTAACTTCAAGAGAATGTTACCAATAGGCATGCCACCAATAACAAAACTCTGAAAATGAATAACACATTAGACACACAATTCATTTATTATTTCATTCTCAAATCTCATCATCCATTAGGCAAACATGCCTTATGTTCCTTCAATGGAATCATCATAGCCAATTACAATGGCTTCACATCACATTTCATATAGCATCTTATCATTCACAAGATTCACAATGCATATAACATAACATTGTTCATATAGTATCATATGCATAATCAAATGTATGTTCAATCTCATCAATGCAAGAAGAACAAAAACCAAACACAGTAACCAACACACTCAAGGGACACGGCCAAGCTTGTGGCCGTGTCTCTCAACCAAAAACAACAGAATCAAACATGGGCAAGGGACACAGCCGTGTCCTCTCCAAAAATCATCCAACACGGCCAAATTTCCATAGACTTGGCCGTGTCTCTCAAAAACATTTAGTTTTGGCCGTGTCTCTTCTTAGGTTTGGCCGTGTCTCTTATGAACAAAAACCCTAACCATAGCCAACACTCTTTTGATTGAAATTAAACACATTATGCACAACATAAACTCATTCAAATGAATGTAATCAAAGTCATTAACACTTATTTTGCATGTTTAACACAATATCCACATTAACCATACATATAATCATTTACCACTTCAAAACCCTAAAACCAACTTCACTCTTGATCTTTCACCATCAACATCCACTTAACTCACCATCTTCACAACAAAACCAACACCAATTAAATTTCTTTTAACTTACAATCAATTTCAACACTTATAAACACATCTCAAACACACCAAATCATAATATCAACAAACTATAACTCATCTTATACACAACTTCAAAATAACAAAAAGAAACAAGAGAGTACTTACCTTAAATGAAGAAATTTCACAAATCTCCAACCAAAACCTTTGATTCCTCCTTCAAATTGAATTTGAATTAAACAAATCTCACTCTTGCTCCCTTCCTTTGAAATGGCTGGCCAACATATGGGAAAGAGAAGAAAAAATGAAGAAAAATCAAATTATCATCTCTTTAAATCTCCACCATGCATTCCAAAAAGGAAAATTACTTATATGCCCTTTTCTATTTGTTCACATACCCTTTAAAACTCTTGCCCTCTTTAGTAATTTCACACATCCCAAATTAAAATATCTTCTTCCCTTGACTCTCCATTTGACCAACATATATGTTATATATATTAACATATATACAACATATACATTCCATTAACACAATCATTTCCTTTGCAAAAACATATGTACATTAAATTCAAATCAAACAACAATTGTATTAAAACTTCTAGGGCTTACATTGGGATATTACACTAAATGCTAGAATCAAATTGAAGGAAGAATCAAAGGATTAAGTTAGAGATTTGTGAAATTTCTTCATTTAAGGTAAGTACTTTCTTGTTTTCCTTTGTTATTGTTGAAGTTGTGTTTGAGATGACTTGTGATTTGTTGATATTATGAATTGGTGTGTTTGAGATGTGTTTATAAGTGTTGAAATGGATTGTAAGTTAAAAAGGTTAAATTGGTGTTGGTTTTGTTTGAAGATGATAAGTTAAGTGGATGTTGATATTGAAAGAAGAAGATTGATGTTGGTTTAGGGTTTGATGTGGTAAGTGATTGATTGTATGGTTGATATAGTGTTAATGTGAATATTGTGATTAATATGTGTTAATAACATTGATTACATCCATTTGAATGAGGTTGTATTGTGCATAATGTGTTTTTATTCAATCAAAAGAGAGTTGGCCATATTTAGGGTTTGTATACATGAGAGACACGGCCAAACATAAGAAGAGACACGGCCAAAACTAAATATTTTTGGGAGACACGGCCAAGTCTATGGAAATGTGGCCGTGTTGGATGATTTTTGGAGAGACACGGCCATGTCCCTTGCCCATGTCTGCCACTGCCCATTTGTGTTGAGAGACACGGCCACAATCATTGGCCGTGTCCCTTGAGTGTGTTGGCTACTGTGAGTGTCCTTTGCTCTTCTTGCTTTGTTGAGATTGAATATACATATGATGATGCATATGACACTATATTAATAATGTTATGTGTTATGCATTGTGAATCTTGTGAATGGTAATGTGTTGTATGAATAATGTACTTTGTAATGTTACATCAATGATGCTATATGTAAAATGTGAAGGATATGATGAAGTAATTGATTATGTATAGCTTGATGGGAGTAGTTCTTGAGGTAAGGGCAAACTTACCTAGATGCATTCTTTTATATGATTTTGAAACTTAAAACAATGTTAAGTAAATTACTAAATTGTTAATACAATGGGACTAATGTTGTTATTTGTATAGTGTGAAAGCTATAAGGATAATCCAAAAAGGTATGTGCAATGCAATTTGTTATGATAAATGTTTTAATAATGATTGAAATGAAATAAATGGATATGTTGTTTATATGACGATGAATTTGAGATACATGTGCAATGAAATTGATTATGTATGCTTGAATGATGAAGTGTGTAGTGTGAATTGAGACATCAAGAGATGTGGAACTAATGTTCTGAGATATAATGTGATGTGAAGCCATTGTGATTGGCTATGATAACTCAAATGTGATGTGAAGCCATTGTGATTGGCTATGATGATTCAATTGAGAATGGAAATGATAATGAAATTGATAAATGAATTGTGTAGCTAATGTGTTATTCCATTTTCAGAGTTTGTTGTTGGTGGCATGCCTAATATTAGTAACAATCTCTTGAAGTTAGGTTGGGCTTGATCCTTGAAGCCAAGTTGGGTAGAAGTTTAACATGTTTTACTCCCCTTGAAGCTTGGTTGGGTCTAGTCCTTGAAGCCTAATTGAGATGTTACAACCCTTGAAGCTAGGTTGGGTTGGTTCTTGAAGCCAAGTTGGGTTGATACTTAGCATGCTTTGTTCCCCTTGAAGCTTGGTTGAACCTAAATCCTTGAAGCCTAGTTGGGTCTATGATAATGATAAATGTGATAACAAAACCAAAGCATTAACTCTGAAAATTGAATGGCATATTAGTGTCTTTTGGGCCCGAGTCTGTCTTTGTTGTCAATATGATATACAAATGTTGAAATAAATGAGTAATGAGATCTATGGTTGCTTTATTAGAAATGTGACTCATGAAAGGTGATAATGATTGCCTTCATTGGAAATGTGATTCATGAATTGTGAATTGTGAATAAAATAACGATATGAAGTATAATATGTAATTTGTATATTGATATAATGATTGTGAGTATTAGTGATGGATTGTGGTTGGTGTTAATGATTTGTATATATGTATATATAATATATGAGATTAGTAGAGATATATGAAAGGTGCAATTCAAAAGGAAAAACATGATAAGAAACTAATGGTACATGGAAGTGATATTTCATTATATGTTAGAATTTCTATAATGTAAGTTTATATGTTATATTTGTACTACTAAGCTCTCGGGCTTAGCGCGGATGTGTAATCGTGCAGGTAACTAGGTGGAAGATATGAAGTCTTTCATTATGCTAGGAGAAGAGTAAGAGTTTATCGAGACCAACTAGAGGGTGATGCATACATGTATAATTTTAATTATGATGTATTTCTGACAAGAGTATATTTATATGTATCAATGAAGTTTTGATAAAAATAAGATTATGTTATATATATGTAAGATCATTGAAAGTATAATGATTTTGTAAATGTACTTTAAATTTATGTATTGTGGTTTGAACTCTGTTAAAGGTTTTTAAAATGTAACGAAAAGTGACATCCTTATACTTTATATACTTACTGTATGTATACCGGGTGTATGTATAGTACTTATATAGAGTATCGGGGTGTTACAATGAGATAGAGTTTATGAATGGGGATTATATCAGATGAGGTTGATAGATGCCGAAGGTATGAGGAGGGGTTGAGGTAGGCTCTCGGTATGATAATTTTTCTAGGTTGGTTGCAGTTGCCAAAAGTATAGAGAAGGTACAGGGACTTGTAGTAGCTGCCAGAGCTAGGAGACCCCAGGGTGTGGCAGGGTCTTCATCATCGAAGAGAGGTCGAGGGAGATATCCTCAAAGGTTTAGTAGGAGCCAAGGGCAGCCTGGTAGGTCATCACAGGAGCAGAGGCTGAGACAAAGACCTGCAGCCTCATTGGCTAGTGCCTCGACCCTAGTGTCCCAGAGGCCTACTCTACCTACGTGTGCTCAGTGTGGTAGTGCACATGGAGGGGTTTGTTGGAGGACTAGTGCATCAACAATATGTTTCAGATGTGGATCACCGGACTATTTTATCAGGGACTGTCTAGAGTCACCAGATGACAGATAAACAAATGCATTAGCATCTAGACCCGTTGTCATAAAAATCTCTGGAAAAAATTTGCCAGAATTTTATCTGTAATTTGGACAATCCCAAAAATTCAATCAAACAAAACCTGCACTAAAAACATTCCCAATATATAGTATATCTCACATTTCCCCAACACTTCTCAATTTCTCCATATTTTCTTAAAAAATTTATACATATACATATGTATTTATCAAAACACATGTTAAACCACATTATAAAATTTATCCAAAACATTCTTTATAATTTACATTATATACTTACAGCATAATGTACATAATATCTCAATGTACTATATAATATAAAATATATACATCCTGGCAGTGTCTTTGTTCTTGATGCTCCAAAAATCAACTCAAATCTAGACCCAACTCGGTCTACAAGAACTCTCTAGGGATCACCTCTGTCACCTGTGCGATAATTACAATCGCGCTAAGCTAAAAGCCTAGCGGTACAAACTTAATAACAATAAAACTTAAATACAATCCCAATGCATAATGCATTTGTATTCCATGTCATAATGTGTCATTCAATTCCATTTTATAACATAATTTTCTCATGTTTTCATAATTCACACAAAACACGTTTTCTCATGTTTTCATAATTCACACAAAACACATACACAAGCATGGGCCCAAACAAACTAATACATTATTCAAATTTCAGAGTTACTATTTTAGTCCAAATTGACACGAGGTGTTTAGCCCTGGAGGCAAATCAAAGTAATGCTCAAAAGCTAGCCCCAAAGGCAAATCATATTACAGTGATGCCAAGCATCTAGCCCCAAAGACAAATCATGTATCAGTGATGCATAGTGTCTAGCTCCAAAGTAAATAATGAGGATAACCTCATAGACATGCCACCAAACACTGAATTCTAGAAATTGAATTACATACTAGGAACACAAATAATTCATGCTTTTCATATCCAAAATTTTCGCATTTTCTCATATTCAACTAGGCACATTGCCTCATTTTCACATTTTTCTCATTTTTCATCACATTGCATCATTTTCACTTTTTTTTCTCATTCATAAATGTCAATTTACCTTAATTCATCATATTTCATCACAATGTATCACATTTCACATCAATATTAAATACCCAAATATTTTGGTTCATTTTCACATAATTCACATTTTATGCAATTTAGCCATTAACAATGCCTTTTCACAATGCATATGATGCATACATGACAAATCACATGTCATACCACAATGTTCATGAATGTTCAATACATCAAGTAGCTTAACACATTTTCCAACCAAAATATGTTAAGCGTAAATTTATGACAACATAACCAATTCATCAAAAGTTTGTACTTACTTCTTTAAGCACCCAAAAGCAAGCTCAAAATCTCCCTCCAACCTACTCTTCCATGTTGTCCTTCAATACTTAGGTTGGGCAAATCACCTTTCCTTAATGCCTATACCAAATGTGATTAAAAATAATAATTTAATATCACATTTTAAGGCATTTTCAACATCAAACTTTAATTAAAAATCACTCTAAATAAAACCTCAACATTTACCCTTACCTCACTTTAACTTTGATAAACCATATTAAGCCATTTAAATTAGTATTTTAAGTTTATTTATATCATTTCAAACATATTTTAACATGTTTAAACCAATTACATTAATTAAATATATGCTTTAGTACAAAACCCTAAAATGGCATAACCTTCCCCATTGAAGGTTCCCCATTCAACACATTCCAATTATTAATCCTAGCTTAATTCCATCATAAATATCATTAAATAACATGCTTCCAACATTAAAATCAAAACAATTCACCATTCTTTTAAAATTTCCTTTTCCAAAACCCTAAATCAACACTGCTTCATCCAAACTCTATCCAAATATAACCAAATCCATCATTTGACTTTAAAATCCTTGTTTATGCATAAAAATAAAATCCTTGTTTATGCATCAAAACAACACATTTAGAACCAAATTGCATAATTAAAACCCATGATTTCACAAACCCAAAAGTTCCATAACCCTAAATTCTCTCTTCACCAAACTCAACTTAAATTCAACTATTTCTTCAATCCAACCTTAAAATCATTATTAGCTACTCAAAACAACTTCATTCATATTCAATAAAGCAATTAAATCATGCCACTTCAAAATTCCAAAATCAACATAATCTTAATTTCCATGGAAATCCAAAGAAACAAGTTGGAAACTTACTTATTCAAGTGGTAAACACCAAATCTTCACTTGAAATCTTGAAAATCCTTCAATTTTAGAAGCTTGGAAGAAGAAAATCTTTGAGTTGTTCATCAATGGAGGTTTGGCACTTCAAAGGAAGAAGAAGATGATGAAACATCAATTTTGTTTTCTCTTTCTTTCACTTTAAAAAATAGCCATATATATAATATTTTATTATATTTTTAATTATTTAATTATTTATTAAAAAAAACTAATTTTCCTCATCCATACAAAAATAAATTATTTTTGAATTTTTAATAATTTTTTATTTCCAAAGTATATTTATAAAAATACCTTTTGACCTTTTGCTTTTCTTTAAAAAGAGTTGACTTTTGTTGGCTTATATATATTTTAAGTATATTTCGTGTATATTTCACATATACATTCTGCTTTTTCACTTAAAATCATTCAATTTTTCATTTAAATTATTTATTTATTTTATTCGATTTAATTTTAATATATTTTATTTAATTTTCAAAAATTAGAAATGTTACAATTCTCTCCCCCTAAAGAAAAATTTGTCCTCAAAATTACCTACTATCCACTCTGGAATAATTGAGCTTACTGACTTTACATCGTCTGCTCACTCTCCCATGTCGCCTTTTCATTAGCATGATTCCTCCAAAGGACTTTCACAAGTGGCACCTTCTTGTTCCTCAACTCTTTCACCTATCGTGCCAAAATTGCCACTAGTTATTCCTCGTAAGTCAGATCTGGACTCACCTCAATAAACTCTACTGACAAAACATTAGATGGGTCTGACCTGTATCTCCGAAGCATAGAGACATGGAAAAACATTATGTATCTAGCCTAACTCGGGTGGTAGAGCCAGCCTATAAGCCATTGGACCAACTCTCTCTAGTATTTCATATGGTCTTATGAAACGAGGACTCAACTTCCCTTTGTGACCAAATCTCAAAATCTTCTTCCATGGTGACACCTTCAGGAACACTTTATCTCCCACACTGAACTCTATATCTTTCCTCTTCAAATCACTATAGGATTTTTGTCTGTCTGAAGTTGCTTTTAGACAATCCCAAATCACCTTCACTTTCTCTTCTGTTTCCTTAATCGAATAGGGACCAACAAGTTTACCTTGTCCAACCTCATCCCAACATAAAGGTGTCTTGCATTTCCTGCCATACAAGGCCTCATAAGGTGCCATCCCAATACTGGACTAATGATTGTTGTTATAAGCAAACTCAACCAATGGCAAGAATCTATCCCAGCTTCTAGTGAAATCAATGATACAGCTTCTCAACATATCCTCTAGAATCTGTATCACTCTTTCTGACTACCCATATGTCTAAGGATGGAAAGCAGTACTAAAATACAATTGAGAACCCAAAGCATCCTGCAACCTCCTTCAAAACCCTAATGTAAACTGGGGATCTCGGTCCAACACCAAAGAAACTAGGACTCCATGCAATCTCACTATCTCATTGATATACAGCTCAGCCAACCTCTCAAGTGAATAGTTCATCAAAACTGGAAGAAAATGAGTTGTCTTCATTATCCAATCAACTATTACCCAGATTGCATCATGCTTCTTCTAGGTCAAAGGCAATCCAGTCACAAAATCAATCATCACTCACTCCCATTTCCAATCAGGCACTGATAATGGCTGAAGCGACCCTGAAGGAACCTGTGCTTAGCCTTCACACTTTGGCAAGTGAGACATCTGGATACAAATTCTGCTATGTCCCTCTTCATACCTAATCACCAATAATGTTGCTTCAAATACTGATAAATCGTAGTAATACCAGGGTGCATAGCACAGAGTGACTGATGTGTTTCCTCTAATATCATCCTCTTCAATCCTAAATGTAACACCCACATACCCTATATACGTACCATACATATACCCTGTATACATATAATACGCATATAAAATATATGGATGTCATGTTACAGTGTTGTTTAAACCCTTACCTTAATTTCACACCAATTAAATATTTAATTAAAGAATATTTTAAATTATTAAATCTAAAATTTAATAAGTAACATTTCCAAAATCATTAAACTTTTCATTTGATTACATATATATATATAATTGTACATTGTCTTCCCAAAATTCACTTATACGCATACACATATGATCAAAATACAACATAACAAAATTGTACATGCATGTACCACCTTCTAGTTGGTCTCAAAATACTCTTACTCTTCTCGTGCCATAACTATTTGACTTTCATATTAATAATCTACTCACCTGTGTGATTCACACAACTGTGCTAAGTTCGAAAGCTTAGTGGTACATATAAACAACTTATGCATACATTACAAAAAATCACACTCATAACAACATCATTTATCATCAAATTCTTTGTATTTTCTTTATTATTATTAGCTTTATATTTATACTTAAAACTTCACGTCAACTGAAAACTTCACGTCGGCGGCCCCTGCTGGGCCGTCCGGCATCTCTCAGTCGGCGGCCCCTGCTAAACCGTCCGGCATCTCTTTTGCAATAGCTCTCAAATCAGGGCTACCATCGTCTTCAATGGCAGCAAATCCTCTTGATGATGCCCGATCTTTTGCTGAAATCAATTCCATTTTCCGTTTGTCTGAGATAGTTGGCAAGTTCAGGGGTTCTCCTTTAATCTCTTTCTCACAGAATGATGTATCAATCTTATCCTCTCCTTTTTGCTACGCTCTGGTCGGCAAATTCCATCTTAAGAGGCCTGGTATGTTACTCCTGAAAAAATTTCTAGATGCCATTGGTTTCAAGGGATCTTTTACCTTGGGTTTGCATGATGAGCATTGCATTTTAATCAATTTCAATTTGGAAACGGATTTTCTCCGATGTTGGCTCAAACAGTCTTGGCAGTTTAATCAATTTCACATGTCAGTATTTAAATGGTCCCCAAATTTTAGATCACAGTGTGATTGTCCCATTGTGCCAATTTGGATCACTATGGAGGGTTTGCCAGTGCACTTTTTTGATAAGGAAGCTCTGTTTAAAATTGCTCGTCTGATTGGTAACCCATTAAAATTGGATTCAGCTACTGTGCAGCGTTCTCAACCATCGGTTGCTCGCATCTGTGTGGAGATCGATGCTTCTAAAGAACTCCCAGCGAGACTGTGGATTGATAATGCTGGAATGATCTTCCCTCAATCCATTACTTATGAGGATTTGCCTCTGTATTGTTCAAAATGTGAGAGTTTTGGTCACTTGGATAATGACTGCTCTCATAATCTGGATGTCAAGGATTAACAGATTAATGGTGATACGGAGAAGATTAAGCCCAAAGTTCAAGCTGTTCCCTCATCTAATCATCCAGCAGCTCCTCCTAAGAAAACTAACTTGGCCTGGATTCCTATTACTTCTGCTGAGCCCCAGGTCTTTAAAGATAAGCTCTCTGTTTCCCTGCAGCAACAGAATGATGATGATAAGAATGATTCTTCGATAGTTAATAGAGTTAACAATCATTCTTTGACCGGGAAGGAGACTATGACTACTATAAACGATAAGGGTGATACTGCTATCTTAGTCATGACTGTTGAGGACAAGGTTAATGATAAGGAGGAGCCTGCTTCTGTTAGAGATAAAGAGGATGATGTTAATAATCTGGATATGGCTGTGAAGCCTTCCAAATTGTCCATGGCTATCGAGGGGGTAATCCATGGTATTGCAAGCTGTTCTAATGTTGATAAAGAAGTTATGAATCAACAGACTAAAATTTCTTCATCTGATACTAAAGATACGGATCAAGGAGATGAGGAATTGGGTCATGCATCTGATGATGGCTCAGCTTCGCTCAAAGATATTAATCAGCTGATGAAAGATGCTGCCATCCTTGAAAGGAAATTGCTGAATGCTAATGATGATGGTTTTATCGAAGTCACTAGGAAGAAAGGCAAGCAAAAATCTGGTTGTGACTCTCCAATAGTTACGCGTCGATCGCATCTTAAAGCTTATGTGGATAATAACAATAATCAATGAATTGTTTGTGCTAGAACATTAGAGGTATATCATCATCCTTTATTAGGCTCAAAAGTTTATGTGCTTCTTATAAATTCTTATTTGTTATAATAATTGAACCTATGGTTAATGTTGAGCAAGGTCCTGTGTTTGCTAAGAGGTTGGGTTTTGATCAGTTTTTTGGCAATGACAATAATAAACGCTGGCTACTCTGGAACACACAATCAATAACTTTCCAAAACTTCTTTGATAAGGGGCAAGTTACTTTTTGCATGGCTCAATGTTTATCCTTTAACTTTTCTTTTACATTGGCTATGGTGTATGGCAAGCACTCAAGGCATGAGAGAAGCAAATTATGGGATACTTTGACTGAATATAATATTGATAGTCCTTTTCTTATTGGAGGAGATTTTAATGTTACTCGTGGCATTGATGAATACAAAGGCTCTGCTGTTCCTAATCAAGCCAGTATTGATGACTTCAATTCCTGTTGTGATACTTGTGGCTTTATGGATTTTCCTTTTATGGGATCGGCCTTTACTTGGTCTGGGAATCGAATTAGTGGTATGGTTTGGAAGCGTCTTGATCGGTTCATGGCCAATGATTTATTTTTTGAACAATTTGATGTTACATTGGTGAGGCACCTGGGCTTTACTACTTCGGACCATTGTCTGCTTTTTCTTTACTGTAACAAGACTGAATTTCAAATTCCTAAGCCTTTCAAATTTCAGAAAATGTGGCTTGAGCACAAGTTCTTTATTCCTTTTATGAAAGATCAATGGTCAAAGAGCTTTTATGGAGGTGGTATGAAGGGACTTCACTTGAAACTCAGAGACCTGAAAAAAGCTTTACGAATATGGAATAAAGAGGTGTTTGGTAACATTTTTGATGGTGTGAAGGAGGCTAAAAGTGAGGCTGTTATGGCTGAATCTGCTTATATTGAAGACCCTTCAGATACTAACAGGAAACATCTGAAAGAACTTCAAGCTAACCTTGCCCAAAAGCTTCGGTTAGAAGAAATCTATTGGAAGCAGAAGGCGAGAGTTAAATGGATTCAAGATGGGGATGCCAATACCCGCTTTTTTCATAGGCATGTCAAAATTGCCAGAAACTTTAGGCGTATTATTCTTATTAAATCTTCAGATGGCTCTTGGTTGACTTCTCAAGAGGATATTGGTTCGGAAGCAGCTCGATATTTTCAAGAGCTTTTTAGTGGCGATGAGGGCAACTATGACTTTTCTGATATGCTGGCTCATATCCCAACCATGATTTCTGAAGATCAAAATGCTACCCTCACTGCTATTCCATCTGACTTGGAAATTAAGAATTCTATTTGGCAACTTGATCCTGATAGCGCCCCTGGCCCGAATGGTTATGATGGTTCTTTTTTCAGAGCTTGTTGGGATGTGTGTAGTGCGGTGAAAGAGTTCTTTCTCGGTCTCTCTATCCCACAATCCTTCAGCTGCACTCAACTTATCCTGATTCCCAAGGTCAGTTGTCCGACTACATTTGCATAATTCCGTCCTATTTGTCTTACTAATTTTGTTAGTAAAGCTTGCACAAAGATTTTAGCTTCAAGATTGGTTCTTATCCTTGCCACTTTGATTTCTCCTGAACAAGCTGGGTTCATGCAAGAAAGATCAATTCACTCTCAAATCCTTCTAGCTAATGATCTTATACACGAAATTGACCGCAAAGCAAAGGGGGGCAACATAGCTATCAAACTTGACATGACAAAGACGTTTGATAGAGTTTCATGGGTTTTTCTCAAGGAACTGCTTGGTAAGCTCGGCTTCTCTAGTAGGTTTATTTCCATTGTTATGGACAACCTAGCTTCATCTAAGCTCTCTGTTTGTGTGAACGGTATCTCTTATGGTTTCTTTGCTCCCTCCAAAGGGGTTAAGCAAGGTGACCCCCTCTCGCCTTATTTGTTTATTATTATGTCTGAAGCTTTTTCTAGGGGTCTTAAATACTTGGTGGATACCAGAAAGATTTTGCCTTATCACCTAGGCCGTGGCTGTCCTGTTGTCACCCATCTTGGATTTGCAGATGATTTGTTGATTTTTACAAGGGGTGATCTTCATAGTATTAATCAGCTCACAACTTTCCTCAACAAATACCAAAGTGCTTCTGATCAATGTATTAACTTCAACAAAAGCTCCTTTTATTGTTCGAAAAAAATGACTAATGTTGGTATTCGTCACATTGAGCATGCTTTTTCCATTAAAAAGAAGGATTTTCCTTTCATTTATTTGGGAGCCCCCATTTATCAGGGAATTAACCGTATTTCCTATTGTGGTGACATTATTAGGAAATTTAATGACAAATTGCAGGGTTGGACTAAAAAATATTTGTTTGTTGGAGGTCGTATCACTTTGATAAAGCATGTTTTATCCACTATTCCTCTTTATGTTATGGTGACCATGTCTCTTCCAAAGAGTGTCATCCGTATCATGGAGCAAAAAATGGAAAATTTTTTATGGGGCTCAGAAAAAAGCACTGGGTGAAGTTCTCTCTTTTATGTCAACCGGCTGATGAAGGAGGCATCGGTTTGCGCTCTCTCAATTTGATTCAAACAACCTTCTCAGTGAAGCTATGGTGGCTTTTAATGAAAAGAGATTCTCTTTGGGCTGACTACATGATGCACCGTTATTATAGGAAAGGAGACACGAGCTTCCAGATTATTGATTCCAACATTTGGAAGCACATCTGCAAGGTACACCATCTGGCCCTTGGTTTTTTCTGTGAATCTCAGGAGAATTATCATCATCGTAATCGCCTCGAGGCCAAATTCCATTTTTCTTCTGTTTACAATTTTGTAAGAAGTTGCAATGCAACTCGTTTATCCTTTTCCTTGGTTTGGCACCCAAAAATTCCAAAGACTATATCTTTCTTCACTTGGAGAGTTCTACATCAAGCTATACCATTGTATGTGAATCTATACTTGTTTGGTATTTCTGGTCCTTCAGTGTGCCCTTTATGCAATGACGATTCGGACTCTATGGATAATCTCTTTCTTAATTGCAAATATGTGAATAACATATGGAGATACTAAGGTTCTTTTTTCCTAGATGTCATTAATACTGGTCCTTCAATCAAACAAACTTTGATTAGTTGGTGGTTAGTTAAGAATACGGGTTCTATTGTGAGCTTGCTGAGAAGGTTCATTCCTCAAATCATCATTTGGCATGTTTGGAAAATGTATTGTTCTTGCAGGTGGGGTGATGGCAGCATAAGGATTGGAGGATTGCATCAGCAACTAGAGTCCTACCTCTACAGTTGGAGGGGTTGCTGTCTCGGCTAAAAAATATGGTAAGCAACTCCCTTTTGAGCTTATTGATTTGTTGCCCGAAGGATTTGGTAGTTTGCAGAAGAAACCTATGCTTGTAAAATGGATGAGGCCAACTCGTGCTAGATCAAAAATGAATGTGGATGGTTCCTACACTAAACAAACTAACTCTGGAGGCTTTATATTACGGGATTCCTTAGGCAAATTTATTGTCGGCCAAGGTTTCCTATTGAATGCTTCATCTCCTTTCAAGCATAAATTCAAGCTTTATATGTTGCTACATTCTAGTTCGCTAATGCTTACAATTGCATGGTGGAAATTGAAGTGGACTCTTTGGCTTTTGCTCAACTTTTCCTTGACTTGCGGGACTTAAGATCAACAGATCATAGGCTTTACTTTATTCATGATTTTCTGATCTCCTCTAGATCTACTGTTCGTCATGTTTATAGGGAAATTAATCAAATCTCCCACTCTCTAGCTAGCTTAAGTAGGCTTAATTTGTGTAATTTTTATTTCGACTCTAAAGCTTCACTTCCTCAGGTTATAAGAGGCTTAGTGAGAACCGAATGTATTGGTTTACCTTTTTTTTAAATTTAAATAAATTATTCCCGGCGGTGCCGCCCGCCTTTATATATAAAAAAAATTTATACTTAAATAAATATATATATATATATATTTATATATCATCCACAATTCTTAATATCATTCTTGTCTACCAAAAACACATACACTGGGCCCAATTATCCTTATACAATAATCTAGTTCCAGAACCATTATTTTGGCCTATCTCATCATAATGATACCAAATGTGTCTTGCTAATGGATGTAGTAATATCTGAGACACCTAGTGTCTCATCAATAGCATATTTCAACAGCCGCTAGTGGACGTAGCAATATTTGTGACACCTAGTGTCTCATCCACAACATATATCAATAGTAGTGACACTAATGTGTCTAACTCAGGGGCATAGTAACATCTCTGTGGCACCCAGTGCCTCACCCCATCATGTATGGCATGCCAACTACCAAACACAATTTTCTGGCAACTATATATTGTATAAGCTACACACAATACACATTTATTTTTCAACATATTTTCACATCTTAACTCATATCATGGTTTCCATCAACCATCATCATATATAATCCCAATGAGGCTTACATCCACATTTTAATGCACAAATTGCACTTCTCATATCTTTAACAAATATCACATCCACATTTTACATTACATGACTATGACAATAATTACATTTTACATTACATGATTATCACAACAATAGCATGTCTTCTTTAATGCCAAGACCGTGACTTGAACAAAACACAAAACAATTATCAATACACATTTCATGGCTTGTCAATTTTTATATAACATTATCATTTGCTATAATTATATAGCTTATTCACATTGCACCACATTGAATACACATATTTCACATTAAATTGCTAATAATATATTACAACTTATATATAAGGTATTTCATTATCATCATGGCATGTTTTATACCAAGATATTACTAACATCAATCTGTATATCTCAATTATACAACTCAAATCCTTTCTTTCCTTCTCAATTCATAACACTTAATTCAATACTCCATACTTTGGAGTTTCTCATTAACTAAGATTATATTAAGTTTCCAAACTAACAATAATATTATATTCGTCTCATCTTTATCATATTCATTATTCATTTTTAATTCACACTTGATATCCAACCACATTTCTCATTTCATATTTTCATCATGCAATCATGAGCCACACTCACCATATGACTCATCAACACACCAACATTTTGAATAATCGACATATTTTATCAATATTTATTCACTTTATAATCACATATACACTTTTAATTCAATATATATAAGATATAGCTATGCAAGCCATGAATCAGAGATGAAAGATAAGGAAAAGAACTATTTTGGGCAAAATTATTTAATTGACATGCCTAACTACATGGGCGTGTCACTAACCATGTCATTTATCCACTTTACAGAAGCTTTCAACATGCCATGTGACATGGGTGTGTCATTGCACCTATCATTTATTATGCATTACAGTAGCTATGATATGCCCAGTGACATGGGCATGTCACTGCCCCTGCAGGCTAATTTTCTGGGTATAAAATTTGAACTGAAGTACAAATTGGGCACCCAATAGCCATACCTATGGCATCTCAAAACCACTTTTCATACCATATTTATCAACAAAACACACACCTATCAACTTAGAATGATGCAAAAAAAAAATCAAGAGCATAATCCAAGTATACACTTACTCAAGATCATATGTACAAATCAAGGAGATTATATATTCAAACCTTGGTTAATCTAAGCTTACTCCTCTCCAATTGATCCCTCTTTAGCCTAAACACAAAATTATAACAATAATCATCATATAATTAATTCATACAATCATTCATATATCAATTTACTCAATTCACAACTCATTTCTACAAAACCCTTACTCTTTTCCTCAATTCCAATTACATATCATCATCCTCAACATCTAACCATATTTACTTCATCTATGCATCAATTCAACATATATTTATACTCCAAACACCATAGTTAACATCTTATTCAATTAACCATCACTTTCTCTCACTAATCATATCACATATATATATATACTTAAAATCCATAAAAATAAGCTCAAGGAAAAGAACACTTGAATTCTTTGCCAAATCTTCAATATCCGCCTTCAAATCTCTTAAAACTCTTATGAATTTGGTATGTTTAGAAATAAAATCAAGCTCTCCTCACTCTCTTTCAATCTCACATTTAAAGAGGAAGAAGAAGATGAAGAACTTGTCTCTTCTTTCCCATCTTTATCTCTTAAATAATATAACCACTTTTTACCTAAATTTCCCACCAATTATTTCCTTCCATCTTTTGACTTTGTCTTCTTCTTCTTTTATTACTACTACTACTACTACTACTACCACTACTACTGCTACTACTACTTAAAATCACCTTTCCCTACACCAATATATACTTCAAGTATATGTGGTGTATATGTTGGGTATATATATATATATATGCCCTATAAATATCATGTTTATTTTAAATATATTTCAAGTATATATAACATATACATATATATTACAGCTATAATACATATTCATCTTATATTTCCTTTATCCATTACACTAATATACTCTCCCATAATTACTATTCCATAGTACATCAAAAATTGGGGTATTACAATTCTCTCCCCCCAAAATAATTTCGTCCTCAAAATTATCCAGTACGATAATAATCCATCCATAACAAAATATCATCTTAAATTTTCATATAAACTTAATCATATCATCAAATTATTATTTCATCAAATCACGCAACCTCTACTCTCCCCCTTAGGGTCAATCTCAATCATCTTCTTACAATTAATCATAACTTTTCACTATACTTTTCCATTTTAATCAAAATAATCATGATAACTCTTTATATTATCAATTAAATTGTCTTTAGACAAAATAAATTCATCTAATTAGTATATATGTCTCACACATCTGTTATATTCAGTATATTTTATCACTTTATCATTTTATAAATATACTCTCATATTTATTTAGTTTTAGACATTGGATTTGGTTGTAAGGGTACGTTTCCACCTCATGTGGGTGCCCATTTATTGTTTTGTTTTGAACTTTACTTTGATTTTAATATAATGATAATTTTATTTTATTATTCGCATGTAGTATGGATAATATCATAATAACTAAGAATTTTATAATATTTAGATATGAAAAGGAGACCGATTCCAATGAACCGGGCGTTGTGGGGGTGTTGGGTCATTTTCACCTTGCCCACATGTACCTAATTTTCCAAACCCATTAGGGGCTGGAGATTCTTTAGGAATTGAGTCATCACCCCTTTCTTTTTCCCAGCCAGTTCAAATGGCGACTCTATTTTCTCCAAGTTTAGGCTCATGTTCTCTAAGGCCCTGAGCCTAACAGTGCCAAAGTCATAAGAACCATTCCACATGGGAGTGGGGGGGCAAAAATCTCCACTCATAAGTATTCCCTATTTTTTAAAAATTGCCTTATAGTAGCAAACCATGCATCATGGCCCGTATCAGTTTCTATGACAGTTTCATACTCAAAGCAAGGAGTTGATGAACTTGTTAAAACCAAGGGTTTACAAAAACATTTAACAGAATCCGCCTGAACCAAAGCCAGTGTGGCTAGGCCATCGACCATATGGTTTTCTTCCTTTGGCAAGTATATGAACCTACAATCCTTGAAGTTCTTTCTTCATCATAGTCAAGTAATCATGGAATAGCTTCAGTTTTTCTTCCTTCAACTCCCATTCTCCATTCACTTGGGATATCACTAGCAATGAATCACCAAAAACCTGCACTCTATCAACATTCATTATCATCAAGGTTTTTAAACCAAAGATGCATGCTTCATACTCTATTATATTATTGGTTACCTTGAATCTCAATTTCTTAGCTAAAGGGATAAGTTTGCCTTCTAGTGATTCTAACATTACTCCTAAACCAGCTCCCTTTCTATTAACTGCTCCATCAAAATTCATCTTTCATTCTTGTACTTTTATGGCCTTTAAATGTTTGTCTGGAAATTTCAAAGTTATTTCCTCACTGTCAGGTAGTAGTTGTTGAGCCAAGAATTTTGCTACTACTATGCCCTTAATGATTTTTCTGGTTATATATTTGATCTCAAACTCTTATAGGATTATCAACCACAGGCCCTACTTCCCAATCAGCGAGGGTGTCTCTCTCAAATATTTCATTGGATCCATTCTGGAAATTGCTTGTACATTATAAGATTAGAAGTAATGTCATAACTTCTTTGATGACCAAACGACAACTATACAAGTCTTTTCAATGATACTATACTTAATCTCATAGGTCAGAAGTTTTCTACTTCAATAGTAAATTGTATACTTGACTCCTGATTCATTTGACTGGGCCAGCAATGCCCCTATTGATTCCACTTAATCGATTGGTTCTTTTTAAGCAATTTAAAGATAGGTTCACAAATTGTTATGAATTATGCGATGAATTTGCTAATATACTATGGCCTTCAAATAGATCCCCAAACTTCATCAACTTCCTTGTATCCCAACCACTTTCTAGAAACTTGACTATTGAAATCTAAAAGCTTGGTCACACCCGTTTTCCCTTTTTCAAGGACAATTCCTGGTAGATAATTCATTTTCTTCATCATGGCCAAGACTTTAAAATCCACTATCTAATTGTTGGAAACAACATTTATTCAAAACCTTTTGAGAGGCCTCTCAACCATCAAGGCATTCACTACCTTCACTACCTCATTGTCTTTAGCCTCAATAATCACTGTCTCATCCCCATTTGGGAACTTAATCTTTTTAATGGAGTGTTGAAGGAACTCCACCAAGAGGATGAAACCACAGACGTCCCAACAATAGTGCAAAAGTGACTAGTATATCCAGGACTAAAAGTCCACCATGGATTCAATAGGGTCTGCCTTCACAACAGCTTTAAAGATTCCCTCAGCTTGCCTCTTAGGATTGTCATAAGCTTTAATTGTCACCTCAGTTGGACTTAGATCGCATGTAGACATAGCTAATTTAGTAAAATCTTGAGTAGGACACATTTATAGCAGATCAATCATCAACCATGACACAAGATTTTCTTTTTCCTTTGATTTCCACCTTAATAAAAGTGCACGAACGTGATCTCTTCCTTCTTCTAGTAAGTCAGCTTCTAAGAATGAAACCATTCTAACATCAACCTTGTTTCCTTTCTGAGTATCTTCTCCTTTCTTTACCTTTTTAGCCTTATTTACTTCCATAAAATTAACCAGCTCCTCTAGTGTTGCAGAAGTAGAAATTTGCATGCTAGCCATACCTTAAGCCATAGTTTCCCGATGGTTCTTTGATGTAGCTAATAAATCCTAAATACTACTACTAACTTGAGTTCTTTTCAGCTGCTTAAGGATAGCATCATCTTCCTCTTCTTTCCCTCATATTTCAACATCTTTTCCTTTGTTAGCTTCTACTTCTTTTGGCAGAGGCATCCCATAAAGCTTGCCAGAGTGAGTATTTAGCACCTCATCCTCTTCAGGCTTAGACTAGGTCTATTCTTCTTCCTTAGATTCCAATTCACCATCACTATCAGTTGATTCAGAAAACTCATTCATAGCATAATTGGTTATTTCCCCCTTGACCACAATTGGATCAATTCTTCTAATTAACTACTCTTTTTTAGTGGCTTCTTCATCTATGTCTTAAAAAGGTGGCATGCCAAACTTCTCATTCAATCCCCCTCCTATCATGAAATTTACTAGGTGGTGGTACTCTATTAAACCTAGGTAAAAGATTGTCCTTTGTGCTAAGTTTGTTAGGTTCAAGCAATTTTCCTCTATCAATTAGATTTTGAATATGTAATATCCCAAAGTGTGCCCTAGAAGTTTTAATACAATTGTTGGTTGATTTGAATTAAATGTATATATGTTTTTGCAAAGGAAATGATTGTGTTAATGGAATGTATATGTTGTATATATGTTAATACATATAACATATATGTTGGTCAAATGGAGAGTGGTCAAGGGAAGAGATATTTTAATTGTTGTATGTGAAATTACTATTAAGGGCACTTGATTAAGAAGAAAGCTAGAACAAATGGGAAGAGGGCATGTTAGTAATTGCTCTTGTAGAATTGCTTGGTGGAGATTTAAAGAAGAAGAGAAGTTTGACTTGTCTTTATTTCTTTTCTTCTCATTTGGTGTGGCCGGCTACCAAAGAAAAGAGAGAGCAAGAGAGGTGTTCTAAGTTCTAAACATCAAATTGAATGGAGAATCAAAGGATTAAGTTGGAGATTTGTGAAATTTCTTCAATTTAGGTAAGTACTCTCTTGTTTTCCTTTGTTATTTGTGAAGTTGTGTTTGAGGTGAGTTATGATTTGTTGTTATTATGATTAAGTGTGTTTGAGATGTGTTTATAAGTGTTGAAATTGATTGTAAGTTACAAAGTTAAATTGGTGTTGGTTTTGGTTTGAAGATGGTAAGTTAAGTGGATGTTGATATGGAAAGAATAAGAATGATGTTGGTTTTAGGGTTTTGAAGTGGTATGTGTTTAAATGTATTGTTAATGTGATTATTGTGATGAACATGTAAAATAAGTGTTAAAAACATTGATTATATCCATTTGAATAAGGTTATGTTGTATATAATGTGTTTTAATTTAATCAAAAGAGATTTGGCCATGTTTAGGGTTTTTGTTCATGAGAGACACGACCAAACTAAGGAGGAGACACGGCCAAAACTAAAGATTTTTGGGAGACACGGCCAAGTTTAAGGAAATTTGGCCGTGTTGGATCAAGTTTGGAGAGACACGGCCACTGGCTTGGCCGTGTCCCTTGCCCGTGTTTGCCACTGCCTAGTGTTGGTTGAGAGACACGGCCGTGTTCCCTTGCCCGTGTCTGCCTCGGTTGATTTGGTGTTGAGAGACACGGCCACAAGCTTGGCCATGTCCCTTGAGTGTGTTGGCTACTGTGATTGTTCCTTTGCTCTTCTTGCATTGTTGAGATTGAATATACATTTGAAGATAATGATGATGCATATGATACTATATGAACAATGTTATGTTTTATGCATTGTGAATCTTGTGAATGGTAATGTGTTATATGAATAATGTACTTTGTGATGTTATATCATTGATGTTATATGTAAAATGTGAAGGATATGATGAGGTAATTGATTATGTATACTATGAAATATTATAAAATGAATTGAGACATGATATGATATGGAGCCATTGTGATTGGCTATTATAACTTAAATGTGATGTGAAGCCATTGTGATTGGCTATGATGATTCAATTGAAAGACATAAGGCATGTTTGCCTAATTGATGATGAGAATTGAGAATGAAATTGATAAATGAATTGTGTAGCTAATTTGTTATTCCATTTTCAGAGTTTGTTGTTGGTGGCATGCCTAATATTAGTAACAATCTCTTGAAGTTAGGTTGGGCTTGATCCTTGAAGCCAAGTTGGGTAGAAGTTTAACATGTTTTACTCCCCTTGAAGCTTGGTTGGGTCTAGTCCTTGAAGCCTAATTGAGATGTTACAACCCTTGAAGCTAGGTTGGGTTGGTTCTTGAAGCCAAGTTGGGTTGATACTTAGCATGTTTTGTTCCCCTTGAAGCTTGGTTGAGCCTAAATCCTTGAAGCCTAGTTGGGTCTATGATAATGATAAATGTGGTAACAAAACCAAAGCATTAACTCTGAAAATTGAATGGCATATTAGTGTCTTTTGGCCCCGAGTCTGTCTTTGTTGTCAATATGATATACAAATGTTGAAGTAATGAGTAATG
Organism: Garcia nutans; assembly: GCA_947685225.1. Lineage (NCBI taxonomy): Eukaryota > Viridiplantae > Streptophyta > Magnoliopsida > Malpighiales > Euphorbiaceae > Garcia > Garcia nutans. The sequence goes on along the minus strand of CANTUV010000003.1, from coordinate 1,991,902 downwards.
AGATTTATGGTTGACTTTGTTGGAAATGTGATTCATGATTGGTGAATTGTGAATAAAATAATGTTATGAAGTATGTTGTGTAATGTGTGTATTGATATATTGATTGTGAGTGTTAGTGATGGATTATGATTGGTGAACTGTGAATAAAACAATGTTATGAAGTATGTTGTGTAATGTGTATATTGATATATTGATTGTGAGTATTAATGATGGATTGTGGTTGGTGATAATGATATGTATATAATATATGAAATTAGTCGAGATATATGAAAGGTGCAATTCAAAAGGAAAAACATGGTAAGAAACTAATGGTACATGGAAGTGATATTTCATTATATGTTAGAATTTCTATAATGTATGTTTATATGTTATATTTGCACTACTAAGCTCTCGGGCTTAGCGCGGATGTGTAATCGCGCAGGTGACTAGGTGGAAGATATGAAGTCTTTCGTTATGCCACGAGAAGAGTAAGAGTTTATCGAGACCAACTAGAGGGTGATGCATACATGTATAATTTTTAATTATGACGTATTTCTTACAAGAGTATATTTATATGTATAAGTGAAGTTTTGATAAAGATAAGATTATGATATATATGTAAGATCATTAAAAGTATAATGATTTTGTAAATGTTCTTTAAATTTATGTATTGTGGTTTGAACTCTGTTGAAGGTTTTTAAATTGTAACGAAAAGTGACATCCTTATACTTTATATACTTACTGTATGTATACCAGGTATATGTATAGTACTTATATGGAGTATCAGGGTGTTACAATTATTTTGGTATCAGAGCTTAGGTTCGAGATTCTCGGCCTAAGTGAAATTAAAAAGAAAAAGTTTTGAAAAGTTTAAATAGAAGTAAAAAGGAAAAGTTTTGAAATGAAATTTGTAATACATGAATATGCATTGATACCTAGGTTGGTCTCGGATGTGGCATTATATGATTTGTAGTATATCTGTGTTATATGAGATTGATGCTAGTGTGTGAATGATGTATTACATGATAGTAAAGCTAGAGAAAGAAATGATATGGATTTATATAAGTTTAATTGAAAAAAAATGGAAATTTATGCAAGTAAAGTGAATTGTTAAATGTGTTGAAGTATAAAGAAATGAAAAGGAGAATAAAGTTGAAAATGAGTTGAAATCAAATCAAGATAAGAGTATGTACTCTTTCCTCTACACTTTGAATCTTTTTATAATAGAGTTTATGTTGGGTTTGCTAGACAGAGGAAATATTGTTGAATTGTTAATATTGAAAGATATGTTATTAAAATGAGGAGAGTATGGTGAAATATTGAATGAGTTGATTAGTATAGACAAAGTGTGATTATTTAAAGTTTGGGGTATGTAACACCCTCATACTCTATATAGGTACTATACATATACCTAGTATACATACAATACATATATAGAGTGTAAGAATGTCACTTCTAGTTTTAATTTAAAAATCTTATCCAAGTTCAAACAATACCATCTTTAGATTTTAATAACATTTAGTAAATCATTATACATATGAATATATGATTGTGAATAATATAACAAAATTAAACTTTACATGTATGCATCACCTTCTAGTTGGTCTCAGAACACTCTTACCCTTCTCATGGCATAACTGCTTGATTTCCCGATCAACCGCATAATCACCTGCGCGATCACACAACCGCGCTAAGCCCGAGAGCTTAGTAATACAAATGAATCATATACACATACCATAGAGAAAATCATATTTTCATTTTAACTTATTATGTCATTATTTTCTTACCATGTTTTTCCCTTTTTGGCTATACTTTTCATATATATGTACTTCTACTAATGTTTTACCAATATACATATTCATACATTTTATTTTAGTAATTCACAATCCAATGACTTATCAAAGTCTTCATGAAACAATATCCACTATTTCCACATTCATATACATTTCACACATCATATATCATCATATACAATTTACACATCATAAACTCATCATTTCACATAGCTTCTCAAGCTATACTCATCTTCAATAATTCACTTATGTATTGTATGCATCTCATTCCATAGTTATCACTATATATCACACAACATTAATTTCCTTTCATCATTCACATTAAAACAAGGACAAACATATATCTCATTATTCATTTTCATTATTCAGGAATCACATATATATATATACAAACACACACATGGGCCTAAGAATACTAATATGCCATTCCACTTTCAGAGTTAATGTTTTGGTTTAATTATCACATTTATCATTATCCCAACTAGGCTTCAAGGATTAAGGTTCAACCAAGCTTCAAGGGGAACAAAGCATGCTAAGTATCAACCCAACTTGGCTTCAAGAACCAATCCAACCTAGCTTCAAGGGTTGTAACATCTCAATTAGGCTTCAAGGACTAGACCCAACCAAGCTTCAAGGGGAGTAAAACATGTTAAACTTCAACCCAACTTGGCTTCAAGGATCAAGCCCAACCTAACTTCAAGAGATTGTTACTAAAGGCATGCCACCAACAACAAAACTCTGAAAATGAATAACATATTAGACACACAATTCATTTATTATTTCCTTATCAATTTCATTTCCAATTGAATCATCATAGCCAATCACAATGGCTTCACATTTCATTTGAATCATCATAGCCAATCACAATGGCTTCATATATCATTTAGTTCATCATAGCCAATCACAATGGCTTCATATATCATTTAGATCATCATAGCCAATCACAATGGCTTTATATTTCATTTGGATCATCATATCTCAATTCATATCATAGCATTTTATCTTTCACATACACAATCATTTATCCCATATACTACACATTTCATATGTCATCATTATAAATCACAAATACATCACATCTTATTTAGTCTCAATTCACATTAGAATATTTCATTATTTACATATTCATAATTAAACACATAAAACATTCATCAAGAATGATCATCATTGATATACACATATATAATTTACCTTATTCTTAGATTTGGAATCCTCAACATACATTTATTTCACATACATTTGAAGTATAGATATAATAATACCTTTGGAGGATTCAACAAGACAAGAATAATCATTAACTAACAAATTTGAGGGACACGGCCAACACCATTTGAGGGACATGGCCAAGCTTGTGGCCGTGTCTCTCAACCATAATTGGCAGTAGTGAACACGGCCAGGCGACACGGCCGTGTCTCTCAACACAATTTCAGGCAGTAGGTGACACGGCAAGTGACACGGCTGAGCCAGTGGCCGTGTCTCACAACAAAAATCATACAGTCACAGACACGGGCAAGGGACACGGCCGTGTCTCTCCACAAAAATCTGGCAGTGACAAACACGGGCAGAGAACACGGTTGAGACTATGATCGTGTCTCTCCAAAATCAAACCAATTCCCTTGACTTGGCCGTGTCTCTCCTTGTTTTTGGCCGTGTCACACATGAATTTAAGCCCCTAACATTTATAAATCCCCTTTGGTTGCACTCAAACACTTCATACATAATATGACACCACACAAATGAACATAATCAATGTCCTAAACACATAATTTACATATTTCTCACATTATTCACCTTGCTAAAACACATCAACCAAACATTCAATTCCTTAACACATTTACAAATGAATATGTGTTAATTTTCAATATCTTATTAATAGATGAATTTAGGTAGTTTACTTACCTTAAGAACCATTCTCAATCTATTCACTTTACCTTCCAAGAACTCTTCACCACTTAACTTAGAGCAATCCACTTCCTTCACAACCTAATTCAAATCAAATAAAAAGATACTTGAATACCAATACAAATATTCAATTATCAAACTCATATATCTTATATTTTCAACTTCCTTAAACACCAACATACACCACTCATATATCAAATACTCAAATCCCCAATTCATTTAACACTAAATCCTTACTCAATAATCTCAACAATTCATCATCATCCTCACAAAAACCTCATCAAATCCAAACTCAAACCATAAAAATCAATGTAAAGGAATGAATACTTACTTGGTTAATATGCCAAATCTTCAATAAAAATCTTCAATCCTCTCAAAATCTCTCTCTCTCTCTCTCTCTCTCTCTCTCTCTCTCTCTCTCGACCAAGCAGAAAAGAAGAAGACGAAGAAGAAGGAGCAGAAGAAGAAAGAAGGTTCTACTTCTTTCCTTCATTCTTATCTTATATATAATAATAATAATAATAATAATAATAACAATAACAATAACAATAACAATAACAATAACAATAATAATAATAATAATACTTTAAATCTCCACCACATATTCTTTCTTTGACTTTCTTCTTCTCTTTTCTTTTTGTCCTTATTATCATTATTATTATTACTTAATTATACAAATATATATACAATTCACTTTCCCTACACCATTTTTATATCCCATGTATATATGATGTATATGTATATGTCTTATATATATTATCTTTATATTTCCCATATACACATATACATTAAATCCAAATACAACAACAATAACTCCAAAACTCTTAGGGTCTATTCCGGGATATTACAGGGTATATATATAAAGTTAAGGTTTTGTTTAAAGGAAAAAGAGATGATATTGGTTAAGTAAGAATATAAATTGGTATTGTTATTTTAATGCAAACATTGTGAATTCAATGTTAGAAATGTGAGAAGCTTAAATATTGTGAAAGCTCATGGTAATGGTGGTAATATGTGATATTTGAGATTTTTGAAATGAGCTTGATAATTGTGAAAATTATATGTTTTGATATTGCTTTGTGATATATATATATAAGATGTTTTTAAAGTGATATTAAGAAAAGATGAGTTTGGCAAATTGAAGTTTAAGCAAAGTAGTAAGTTGAAAAGTTAAAGTTTTAGTGGAATTTGATAAAGATTATTTGGATATTGATAGTTAAATGTATATTCAATACATAAGCTAGGTGAAATGACTAATATTGCACATGAAAGTATTATGAATTGAGTAATGTGATTGATAGCATGAGAATTTGTTTTGAAGTAAAAAGGGAAGTGGATAAGCAAATGAAAAGGAGCTATTTTAAGTCATTTTACTGCAAAGGGTAAAAATGGATATGGAAGTATATTAAATGCTTTTAAAGACGAAAGTGAAAGAGATGTCACATTGGGAATGTGACTAAGATGGATGTGAAGTGCTATTATAGTCAGAATATATATATGTGTTGTGTGAATAAATACTTTACATCATATGGGAAGAATGAAAATGATAGTGTTTAAAAGAAAGTGATAAATATTAAATGTGTATTGAATGTATGAAAAAGGAAAATAAAATAAGAGCATATAATTAAATGTGTACATGTATATGTATGTGGTATAATTAAAAAAATTAGTGATATGGAAACGATGTTGTATGTATTAGTGGATCTAAGAGAGATTAGGTCTTGAACTGTGTATAGCTAGATGGGTTATGTGATGGAAGTGAGAATGGAATGGATTTGAGTAATATTGGATAGTGGAAATTGTTATAGTGAGCATTGAACTTGATGATCATATGATATTTAGAGTCCCAAAGTAATCACATATGGAAAGTTCTATATAATTATATATTATAAGAGATTGTAAATGGATTAGAAATGAAGTGACGAATAGAAATTGTATAGGAATTACATATGATTGAATATGTATATAGTAATATTGTTGGAACATGAATTAAGTTGATAAAGATCATATAATCGAGTGCAAATTGGTTTGAAACGGAGTTGGAATGTGTTAACTTTTGATATAGCAATAATGTAAAGAAGGAATATGTAATTCTTGAGATACACCTTAGTCTTGTAATTGTAAAGATTGAGAATAAAATTATAAAAGAACAGTATTGATTTGAAAGTTCCAGGCTTGAATATTAATCTCTTAAAGCCATGTGTTTTGTTTAGTATATTTGAACGATTAGTTTGTTATCCATGGATTTGGGTCTTAGATAAAATGATTGCAATACAGATTTGGTGAGATTGAAAATTTTGTTTGAGAAGTATAGTTAAAAGTTATGATGGATAAAGTTGTACCTCATCATTTTATGTTAAGAATTTGGTTATAATTATGAAGGTAAAGAGAAAAGGAAATTATGGAAATGTTTTGAGTTATGGATAATATGATAAAAAGGTAATTAAAATAAATATAACAATGATATGAAATGGGAGGAGATATTAAAAAGGGAGAAAATATAAAATGTGACTGAGAGTTATACTGAATATGTTTATGGTATGTAATGAATAAATGAATGAACTTGAGGTTTAAATGAATGAGCTATAGATAGTAAATATGGTATAAAATTTTTATGAGAATTGGTGGGAATTATATTAAGATAATTTGAAGTGATTTGTTATCATGATAATTTGATTGAATATGGATCGGAAGAGATCAGGAATTGAATGTAAGTTTGCCCTAATGGAATTAGGTTATATATATACATATATGAATATTGTGAAATTTCATGATAAGTTTAAATAAATTAATCGTTGGTTGGAATTGAATAAGATTGGAACGTGGGTATATTGTGACAGATAGATCAATTGATCTGGATTTGGCTAAGATTATGAATCATTATTGAGATTTAATATGTATAGTTGTACTAAGAGTGTAATTATTTACATGATAATGTTTATGATGTAAAATGTTAAAGTGTGAATGGACATGAATGAATGGAGTTATAGTAGTTATAAATCATGATAAAAAGGGAAAAGATTGGTTATTTATAAAATAAGTTGAAAGGTAATGTATTAATATATAAGTTAAGTAAAAAGCATGCTAAAGAAGTAACTCCATTTGTGAAAAATAAGGATCTTCTTATCCATTGAGGTTTGATAAATGTCTATTTAGACAGTGATTGTAATGACAGGATAATTAATGCTCAGATATAAACCAATGATTTTTAAGGTTAAAGTTAAGAGAGTAATTACAAAGAAGTGAAGGAACAATATATATATTAAATATGGAGATTGGACGAAGTATAAGTGTACTATAAAATGATCTTATTCTTGTATAAAGATATTAATAGGAAGTGTAATGAGTTCTTTTGAATGTTTGATCAAGGAAGTAATAAGATATATAAACATATAGAATGATGAGTTATGGAATTTAAAGAAGGTGGTTGATTCTAAAGAGGAGAGTTGAAGTTATATGATTTGATGACATAATAACTTAAGCATATAATTAACTTCATATGGAAGTTAAGATGGTATTATATTATGAATGGATTACAATTATACTAGATAATTTCGAGGACAAAATTATTTAAGGGGGAGAGAATTGTAATATCCCAAAGTGTGCCCTAGAAGTTTTAATACAATTGTTGGTTGATTTGAATTAAATGTATATATGTTTTTGCAAAGGAAATGATTGTGTTAATGGAATGTATATGTTGTATATATGTTAATATATATAACATATATGTTGGTCAAATGGAGAGTGGTCAAGGGAAGAGATATTTTAATTGTTGTATGTGAAATTACTATTAAGGGCACTTGATTAAGAAGAAAGCTAGAACAAATGGGAAGAGGGCATGTTAGTAATTGCTCTTGTAGAATTGCTTGGTGGAGATTTAAAGAAGAAGAGAAGTTTGACTTGTCTTTATTTCTTTTCTTCTCATTTGGTGTGGCCGGCTACCAAAGAAAAGAGAGAGCAAGAGAGGTGTTCTAAGTTCTAAACATCAAATTGAAGGGAGAATCAAAGGATTAAGTTGGAGATTTGTGAAATTTCTTCAATTTAGGTAAGTACTCTCTTGTTTTCCTTTGTTATTTGTGAAGTTGTGTTTGAGGTGAGTTATGATTTGTTGTTATTATGATTAAGTGTGTTTGAGATGTGTTTATAAGTGTTGAAATTGATTGTAAGTTACAAAGTTAAATTGGTGTTGGTTTTGGTTTGAAGATGGTAAGTTAAGTGGATGTTGATATGGAAAGAATAAGAATGATGTTGGTTTTAGGGTTTTGAAGTGGTATGTGTTTAAATGTATTGTTAATGTGATTATTGTGATGAACATGTAAAATAAGTGTTAAAGACATTGATTATATCCATTTGAATAAGGTTATGTTGTATATAATGTGTTTTAATTTAATCAAAAGAGATTTGGCCATGTTTAGGGTTTTTGTTCATGAGAGACACGACCAAACTAAGGAGGAGACACGGCCAAAACTAAAGATTTTTGGGAGACACGGCCAAGTTTAAGGAAATTTGGCCGTGTTGGATCAAGTTTGGAGAGACACGGCCACTGGCTTGGCCGTGTCCCTTGCCCATGTTTGCCACTGCCTGGTGTTGGTTGAGAGACACGGCCGTGTTCCCTTGTCCGTGTCTGCCTCGGTTGATTTGGTGTTGAGAAACACGGCCACAAGCTTGGCCGTGTCCCTTGAGTGTGTTGGCTACTATGATTGTTCCTTTGCTCTTCTTGCATTGTTGAGATTGAATATACATTTGAAGATAATGATGATGCATATGATACTATATGAACAATGTTATGTTTTATGCATTGTGAATCTTGTGAATGGTAATGTGTTATATGAATAATGTACTTTGTGATGTTATATCAATGATGTTATATGTAAAATGTGAATAATATGATGAGGTAATTGATTATGTATACAATGAAATATTATAAAATGAATTGAGACATGATATGATATGGAGCCATTGTGATTGGCTATTATAACTTAAATGTGATGTGAAGCCATTGTGATTGGCTATGATGATTCAATTGAAAGACATAAGGCATGTTTGCCTAATTGAAGATGAGAATTGAGAATGAAATTGATAAATGAATTGTGTAGCTAATTTGTTATTCCATTTTCAGAGTTTGTTGTTGGTGGCATGCCTAATATTAGTAACAATCTCTTGAAGTTAGGTTGGGCTTGATCCTTGAAGCCAAGTTGGGTAGAAGTTTAACATGTTTTACTCCCCTTGAAGCTTGGTTGGGTCTAGTCCTTGAAGCCTAATTGAGATGTTACAACCCTTGAAGCTAGGTTGGGTTGGTTCTTGAAGCCAAGTTGGGTTGATACTTAGCATGCTTTGTTCCCCTTGAAGCTTGGTTGAGCCTAAATCCTTGAAGCCTAGTTGGGTTTATGATAATGATAAATGTGATAACAAAACCAAAGCATTAACTCTGTAAATTGAATGGCATATTAGTGTCTTTTGGCCCCAAGTCTGTCTTGGTTGTCAATATGATATACAAATGTTGAAGTAATGAGTAATGAGATTTATGGTTGACTTTGTTGGAAATGTGATTCATGATTGGTGAATTGTGAATAAAATAATGTTATGAAGTATGTTGTGTAATGTGTGTATTGATATATTGATTGTGAGTGTTAGTGATGGATTATGATTGGTGAACTGTGAATAAAACAATGTTATGAAGTATGTTGTGTAATGTGTATATTGATATATTGATTGTGAGTATTAATGATGGATTGTGGTTGGTGATAATGATATGTATATAATATATGAAATTAGTCGAGATATATGAAAGGTGCAATTCAAAAGGAAAAACATGGTAAGAAACTAATGGTACATGGAAGTGATATTTCATTATATGTTAGAATTTCTATAATGTATGTTTATATGTTATATTTGCACTACTAAGCTCTCGGGCTTAGCGCGGATGTGTAATCGCGCATGTGACTAGGTGGAAGATATGAAGTCTTTCGTTATGCTACGAGAAGAGTAAGAGTTTATCGAGACCAACTAGAGGGTGATGCATACATGTATAATTTTTAATTATGATGTATTTCTTACAAGAGTATATTTATATGTATAAGTGAAGTTTTGATAAAGATAAGATTATGATATATATGTAAGATCATTAAAAGTATAATGATTTTGTAAATGTTCTTTAAATTTATGTATTGTGGTTTGAACTTTGTTGAAGGTTTTTAAATTGTAACGAAAAGTTACATCCTTATACTTTATATACTTACTGTATGTATACCAGGTATATGTATAGTACTTATATGGAGTATCAGGGTGTTACAGAATCTCATGCTTTAACCAAATACATATATTTGTCTTAAGTCCTTATGTTTGATGAAATTGATAAAAGGCTTTGGCATCAAAGTTTGCTAGTAAAAGATTCAGCAAAGGTTGAAGAGCCAGTGGCTATAACATCCCTTTCTTCTACAACTTATTAAAAACCTAAGACAAATGTCTCCCCAGATCTGAAAACTGTCTCCTATTTGCTTGACCAGTTGCATTGACATCTACTACTTTCTGCATACCCTGACTACCAGACTGTTAATTTCCCTTCTTATTTTTTCTTCTAGAAAAGAGTGCTTCTTTCTTTCCCATTCTTCTACTTGTAAGCCAGCTTGGAGAAGATATTTGAAGTCTCTTATAAGAGTGTGAGAGATCCATTCATGAAGATTAGGTAGGACAACTCTTACTATCATACTAATCTGGTTAGACTCATCCATCCTCTTCTTAAGAAGTGCAACCTTATTCCATCAGAGTCACCTCCAATTAAGCATTGTACCCATAATGCTGGATGAAGGCTTTGTACAGTAAATCCCTATTCTTTTGAGTACTTCTTTCTATGATATTGAACCAGTTTTGCACAACATGATATAATAAGAGCATGTAATACCTTAGAGTTTGAGATTTAGTAGCTCTGGCAGACTGTATGGCAGTGATGTACTACTTGAAATATAGATGGGGATTCCAGTTCCATCAAACTTAGTGAAAGAAGGCATCTTGAACTTGGAAGGAACTTCTTCATCGTCCAAAAAATCGCTTGTCCACCTCCGATGCCTCCTTAGCCTTTAGCTTATTTTCAAACTTTTTCTCCAAATCAGGAATCAATTTTTCCACATCAACGATTTTAGTTTTCTCCACAACCTTCTTTTCTTTCTTCTTTTCTTAAGGATCTTAGAAATATGCATCCTAGTCATAATCATCTATCACTAAGTTATCTTCATTAGAGGCCATCTCAGCTACCTTGGCCTTTCCCTTATCCTTTTTTCTTTTTTATTACTAGCAGATGTGTTAACATTATTATTCTCAAATAGTGAAAGTAATTAAATTCTCACAATTTCAGCTAGGGCTCCCTTCATTTCTTCCATCTTGGAGTTAAGGGTATCATTCATGATCTTCTGAACTGGCTCAAGTTCCATTGCTTTTGATATTAAATTGACTAAATTCCCACTTGATTATGAGTCATAGGTCGGGTTGTCATAAGCTTCCATACTCCAGGTCTGTGAGCCAGAAAGGATCAATGCTATATAATGAAATGCATGTATGCATATGTGATAATCAAATAAAGAGAGTAAGGGCATTCCTTCCAACCTTATATCACCCACACATGAATGGTGAGTCTCTTTTTATAGGTATATGGTAAGCAAAACATCAACATGGGATAGTTTATTTTCGAAAGATCCACCCACATGGATTAACCAATAGTTGTATTTTCAAATATAGAAATCATTCCATGATAATTCCCATTAATTAAACTTTAATCCATTGTCCAACTGAAAAATATCTTTTATACTATATTATAGATTAAAACTAATCTAAAGGGTTTATTATAAAAATATGTCTCATTTGGAAATAAACAAGTAATGATCTATGCCACAAATAAACCCATAATTAATAAGTCTTGATATAAATAAAGCCCACAATTTATTTTAACATTCCATAATTGACCCAACTAGTTGCAAGCCCATTTCAAGAAAAGGTTTAGTTTTGAAATGTAACAAACGCTTAGTTTGGGCCATGAAGTGGGGAAAATAGTTTTTTAACCCATCTTAAAAAATTTCCATGCCTAAAGTCCATCTTTAAAAGTTTAAAAATAATTTTGGTCTTTTGGGTTAAAAGAATAAAATTATTTTGGACTTACATCATAATTAGGTCATATTAGGAAAAGATCAAACCAAATATGCCATAACTCAAATTAAGATTTGTTAATCATAGTTGAACAACAAGTATTTAAGGTAAATCTAAGGAAAGTTACTGGGCCAGCTACATGGGCTTTAGTCCTTAGGTTGTAAAGCTTTGGTTCCCATAGCAAGTATATACTCAAAAGGGATGAGGCTAAGAGTGGTTATGCCATACTCGATCTTCATACCTTGAGTGAAAGTATGGTATCACTTACACAACATAACACGGGTTACACAGGGCATTCTGACTCATAAACACAATGCAATCTAAGTGATACAATAGCTAATGTCATAACTAGAAAGAATAAAATAATATAAAGACCAATGGAATCAACTTCTATTATCCCTAATAGAGTCGACACTGTGAGTGGGGATTTTTGCCTACAGACCCTTAATTTTGGCCCTAAGCTGCTATGGTCCTAATTAAAAAATGACAAAATAAATTCAATTTGAATTTTAAAGATCTAAACCTACTTTATAGCTTTTAAATAAGCTGGCTCAATTTTGAAAGGCATAAATTCAGTGGATTAATTTTATAAAACCCTAAAATCAAATTTTTTCAACCCAAATTGAAATTGTCTAGTCCATTAATGAAAAATATAATACTATTTTAAGTTGGGGTGGCCCCAGGTGACTTGATCCATTGCTCATGTCAACCTGGAGGGCCCAAGTCAACATGAGCATGTCTCATGTCGATCTGGTGGCCCAGGTTAACATGAGCCAAGGCTAATGTCGACCTGGTTGCCTAGATCGACATGGCCTTGGCCCATGGCTCATGTCGATCTAGTTTCCAAGATTGACATGGCCTTTGCCCATGTCAATTGGCAAACCAAATCGACATGGTCCTAACATATTTTAAGTTTTGGCTGGCCATTTGGTTTTCAAATTAGGCTATAATTTATTTTAAAGCTGGATTACACAGATTAGGTTTGAGGATTTTGTGATGGTTTGCCTATAAATAATAAGGTTTAATACTAATAATAGGCAGTAACATTAAGCAACAGTGATCAACTAACAATCAGTAAGCATCATCTATCAAACGATTAAATAGAGAAACCCTAGCAGCATTGAGTGAGCAAAGACACAGAACATCAATCACCAATAAACCAAAAGGCAGTGATACATTGCCTTCACCTTATTCAACCGAGATTCTGCAACTGTGCAAGTACACAACTTGATCAATTGATAATGGGTGGAACCAACGAACAGTGGTTTGGAATCCCTTATTTGGTCTATTTTAAATTTACAGCAATTAATATTGTTTAATTTATTGTTTTGTTTTTAGTTTATCTTTTTGTTTTATTATAAGATCCTTCATAGACTATTTGAGCATAGTTTATATCCATAGAATTGATTTTGAATGTCCAGTAGATTACATTATCCATGGTTGCTTGTTTTAAATTTCATGGAAAACCCTAGCTTAATATTACAATAGCCCGTTAAACCAAATTATCATTAAAGTCTCAATATCATAGTAGTATGTATTAATTGATCTCGTGTAATATTAACTCAAATTAAATATCCAGTAGCCCAAACTTTGTAAATACAACCACAGTAGCTAAGTTCTTCAAAAAACCAGAAACCCTAAATTCTATTTTCTAAAAACCCAAAACCCTAAATTCTATTTTCTAAAAATCAAAACACTAGCTTTGTTTTCTAAATCCTAATTTTGTAAAAACCCTAATTGTGATTTTCTAAAAATCTTAATTTACATGTAAAACCCTAGTTTAGAAAAATCTCTAATTTGTATAAATATGAATTCCTATTTTAGGAAAAACCCTAATCCCCCAACAAAACCATATCTTGCCGGCACCACCCTCATCGTAGCGCACTTTATTTCTTTAATAGGATAATATTAAGATGTATTTCTTTTATTTTCTTTTTTAATTATTCAATTATTTTCATATGTGTTGTATTATTTTTTCTTACCTTATTCTTTTCCTTAGATTTGTATGTATTTTTAAAAGGAATTATAAAAGGCATGATTCCATCCAACATTGGTGCCTTGTTTATTTAGTTTATTTCAAAGACTTTGGATTGATGTAAGGGGCATGTTTCCACCTATAGTGGGTGTCCCATTTTATTTACTTTGTTTTATTTTTGTGGACATTTGGATATTTGTAAGGGCATGCTTCCATCGATAAATGGGTGCCCATTTATTTATTTGTTTGATTTCAATACAATGAATATTTATTTATTTTAATTTTCATATAGTATGGATAATATTATAATACTTAAGAATTTAATAATATTTAGATCTAAAAAGGAGACCGTTTCCAATGAATTAGGTGTTATGGGGGTGTTGGCCATTTCTCACCTTCCCCATGTGTACCCAACTTTTCGAACACATTAGAAGGTTGGGGATTCCTTAGGAATTGAGTCATCCACTCCTTTCTTTTTCTAGGCCCGTCCAAGTGAAGACTCCATTTTCTCCAGGTTTAGTCTCATGTTCTCTAAGGCCCTGAGCCTAATAGTGCCAAAGTCACAAGAACCATTCCACTGAGAGTGCAGGCCAGAAAGATAAAAAGGGTGGATGAATAAATTCCTAAGGAATCCCCAACCCCTACTAGGTTCGGAAAGTTAGATACGCATGGGGTTGGTGAGAATGACCCAGCACCCGATTCATTGTAACCGATCTCCTTTTTAGGTCTAAATATTATTGAATTCTTAAATATCATTACATCATCCATATTACATGTAATTGATGGAAACAAACATTCATCATATTATTAAAACAAATCAAGAAAAATGGGCACCCATACAAAAATGGAATCATGCCCTTACAATGTCCCAATATCCATACAAAATAAATAAATAAAACAGGACACCCAGTGATTAGTGGAAACATGTTCTTTATAATGGTTCAAAATCCTTAAAATTAAAATAAGCAATTAAAATAAATAAGGCATCCACAAAGTAAAAATATTCCTTTTTCAACTCCCTTGAAATCCAAACGACAATGAATAAACATAATCGAATCATCCATCATCAACAAATAACATCAACAAATCATATCATCCATCTAAGCAGGTAACAATAAACCAATGATTAAAATTAAGGTTCCACCATGCAAATTAGGGTTTTAAAAATACAAATAGGGTTTTATGTGCAAACTAATGTTTATTATATTATTTAGGGTTTTAAATCTAAGATTAAGGTTATGGATTAATGTCTCGGAACACAATAATATATTTATAAAGCTAAAGGATGATTGAATTATATGAATGGGTCTTGAGTATTGTAATTTAAGAAGAATTAAAAACCAAATAGATAACAACTAATAATTAGAATGATTAATTTAAAGTAGTTAATAAAATCAAACCTGTGTTGTTGACTCCACCAAGTTTAATTTGTACAACCACACCTTGGCTTGTTCAATGGCCTGGATCAAATTATGTTTCTTGGTTGAGTGAAATAATTTGAAGACAATGGTTGTTTCAACCTATTGTCTCTTTTTGGTTTTTTATGTTTTGCCTAATTCTTAATCACGACACTTTGACTATTGGTTTTCTTAATTAAAGTCATAAATGATGGTTAACCAAATTGTGGGTTGCTACCTTGCTTCCTTTAAATCCATATTTTCTTTTATATTTATAGGCAACAATTAGGGTGACCTTTTATGCCACTAATTCTAATCCTATTTTAAAACTGCTCGATTATCTGAGCATATTTGAGTTTTGGCATAATTAAAACTAAATCTAGCCCGGATTAAAAACTCATTGTGAATTGGCTTCTACCAATTCACTATAGACTATCTTCATTAAGAATTGGCCTTGGCCAATACACCATGGATAGGCTTCATGGAAAATTGGCTAAGGCTAATTTTCCATGAGAAAGCCTCATGGAAAATTAGCCTTGCTAGCCTCATGGCGAATTGGCTAGCCCAATTCATCATGATTTTATCTTTTAATATCAAACTGTTTTAGTTTGGGCTTTGAGGATCAGTCCAGACCTAATACAAGCTTTTAAAATTTGATCATACTAGATTTAAGCTTTTAAAATTTGATCATACTAGGTTTAAGATTTTAAAATTGAATCAAAGTTATTTCGAGCTTCTAAAATTGGGCCACACATATTTAGGGAAAAAAATGAGGGTCTACAGTGTGACAGAAGAAGAGTAATTACAAGTGTTGCGATTTTGCAATAACATGTATTGTGGAGGGCATTTTGGAGAAAAGAAGACCGCCAAGAAGGATCTTCAAAGTGATTTGTATTGGCCTACTCTTTTCAAAGATGATTATAATTTTTGCATAAGATGTGATAGATTCAAAAGAGTAGGAAATATTAGCAAGAGAAATGAAATGCCTCTTGGACACATAATCGACAGAAGAGCATTTCATTTCTCTTGCTTATATTTCCTACTCATTTGAATCTATCACATCTTATGCAAAAATTATAATCATCTTTGAAAAGAGTAGGCCAATACAAACCACTTTGAAGAACCTTCTCGGCTGTCTTCTTTTCTCCAAAATGCCCTCCATAATACATGTTATGGCAAAATTGCAACAGTTGTAATTGCTCTTCTTCTGGCACACTGTAGACCCTTAATTTTTGATCGGGTTCGATCCGATATTTTAAAATAGTATGAAATAATTTTTGTGGTATTTATTTTATTTATTATTTATTTTTATATTTAATAGTTATTTTTAATAAAAATAAAAAATATCAATAAAAAAAACGACGACGGCAGAATTGACGACGAAAGCTGCGGGCGTGATGAATTGGCTTGGGCCAATTCTCCATTTGCTTGCACCCCAGCCCGTAATTTTGCCTCACCCCCAGCTCGCCCAGCGTCATTTTTGCTCTGGCCCGCACACAGCTTTTGCCAAAACTTTATTTTACTTGGTTTTTTATTTTATTTCTAAAATAGTTTTTAATTTCCTTAACATACTAGGTTTTTTTCTTTTAATTGCCTATAAATACCACATGAAAAACACACAGAAAGGGGGGAATAATTTTATTTGGCCAGGACGGGGGATTAAGAATTTGACAGTAAAGAAAAAGAAAAAGTAACAGTTTTAGTAAATCCTAATTATATAAAAAAAAAGAGCAACACAGGCAAAGAGTAAGAAAGGAGCAATAGAGATGAGAACTGATAATTAAAATAAAAAAAAGGGTCAGTAATCATGATCAAGGCAGTGTCAAGGCAATTGCAAATTGCCAAACTTTAACCGAAGAAATAAATTGATTCAGACAGTAGTAAATATATATAAAAAAAAGCTTGATTCAAACTCTTTAAATTCAGTGGAGCCAACAAACGAAGGTGTTCTAGTCTTTGTTTACTTCATTTAAGTTTATAATATTTTACAATTTCTTTAATCCAGTAGCATGAAGATTGTTGATTTATAGTTATTTAGTCCTGTGGCAAATAAAGTTTGGTTGTGATTTATTATAAAATTTAAATAACTTGATTTAATTCAACCTCTTTGAATCCAATGTAAAACACAATTTAGTTAAACCCTAATTCCATTTGATCCTATTTTCATAAACCCTAATCCTTTTTCATAAGAATTACAAACCCTAATTTTGACTAAAAAACCCTAATTCAAGATGAAAACCTAAATTTATATATTTATTGCTTTATTTAGTTTTAGATTTGATTATGTAGTTTATTATATGTCTTGATGATTGATTTATTTAATTTTGATGTTTGGTTTATTTAATTTAGAATTGATGAATATTTTTTCAATTATTATTTGTTTATTAAAATTGTAAGAAGTATGTTACCATAATTGGGTACCTCATTAATTAATTTTCATGTAATTTAAATTATTTTTATATTTTGGAATTAATGTAAAGGACAAGTTTTCACCTTTTGGTGGTTGTCCCATTTTGGTTTAGACATTGGACCATGTAAGGACACGTTTCCATCCTCGGATGGGTGTCTATTTATTTATTTTGTTTGAACATTGCTTTGATTTTAATATAATGATACTTTATTTTAATGATCGCATGTAGATAGATAATATCATTATATTTAAGAATTTTATAATTTTAAGACCTGAAAAGGAGGCCGGTTCTAATGAACTGAGCATTATGGGGGTGTTGGGCCATTTCTCACCTTCCCCATGTGTACCCAACTTTTTGAACCCATTAGGGGGTTGGGGATTCCTTAGGAATCGAGTCATCCACCCTTTTCTATTTTCCTGACCCATCTGAGTGGCAACTCCATTTCTCTGAGCTTAGGCCCGTATTCTCTAAGGCCCTGAGCCTAACATTGCCGAAGTCGCAAGAACCATTCCACCAGGAGTGGGGGCAAAAATCTCCACTCACAGTGGTGACTCCACTAGGGATAAGAGAAGTTGTTTTCGTTGGTCTTTATATTATTCTATTCTTTCTTATCATGATATTATCCATTGCATCATTTCGATTGCATTGTGTGGGTGAGTTAGGACTCCCGTGTTACCCGTCTTGTGTTATGTAAGGGATACCATACTTTTACTCAAGGTATGGAGATCGAGCATGACATAACCACTCATAGCATTATACCTTTTAGTATATACTTGCTATGGGAACCTAAGCCTTTTAATCCAAAGACTAAAGCTCATGTAATTGGCCAAGTTACTTTCCTTAGGTTTTTACCCCAAATGCTTGTTGTTTGACTATGGTTAATTTACTTTGGTTGAAATCATGGCCTATTTGGTTTGTTCTTTTTTCCTCTAAATCCCAAAGACCAAAACTATTTTCAAAATTTTTAAAATGGTCTTTGGACATAAAACTTTCTTTTCTCATGACCTAAATACAAAGCTCAAAATTCATTTTTTTTTTCTAAAATTATTTTACAATGGGCTTAGAAATAAAATTATTTTCACAACCTTTTCAAAGAGCTTACAAATTATTTAGGTCAATTATGGAAATACCAAAAATCAATTGTAAGCTTAGTTTATACTAAGAATTATTAATCATGGGCTTGTTTTTGGCATGAATCATTAGTTACTTTTTCAAGTGAGAAATCTATTTATAATAAACCTCTTAATTTAGTTTTAATCCAATATAGCATAAAAGCTTCTTTAGTTGGTTGAATGGATTAAAACCTAATTAATAGGAATTATCATGAACTGATTTTCATTTTTGAAAATATAACTATTGGTTGAACCTTCCGAGGAAATTATTTGAAAATAAGATACCCCATGTTGGTATTTTGTTAACCATATACCTAAGAAAAGAGACTCACCATCCGTGTGTGGAAGTTATAAGGTTGGAAGGGATGTCCTAGCTATCTTTTTTTGTTATTTGTGCATACATGCATACATACATTTGCATCTCATATCATTGATCTTCTCTGGCTCACAGCCCTAGATAACAATAGTTCAAAAGCCTATGACAATCCAACCTACACCAACAACAATTCAATTAGCTTCTCACCAAAAGCAATGGAACCTGAGCAGATTCAAAAGACATTGGATGATTCCCTTGAATTCAAGATGGAAGAATTAAAGGGGGCTCTAGCTGAGATCATGAAAATTCAAATGGCTACAATGTTTGAGAACACCGCTGAAGCATCTGCAAGCACCAAGAAAGATAAGAGAAAGGCTAAGGTTGGTAAAGTAGCCTTTGAAGATGACAAAATAGTCATTGATGATGATGACGACTAGGCTCAATATTTTTAAGATGCTTAAAATAAGAAAAAGGAGCCAAAGGTTGTTGAAATATCGGCAGTAGAAAGGACTAAAACTTCAAATGTTGAGAAGTTAATTACTGACCTAGAAAAGAAGTTTGAAAAGAAGCTAAAAACTAAAGAGGTGTCCAAGGTCGACAAGTTATTTGAACTAGATGAGGAGGTCCCATACAGGTTCAAGAAGCATTCCTTTGCCAAATTCAATGGAACTGAAAACTCTCATCTCCATGTGAATCAGTATATCACTGCTATGCAGTCTGCCCGAGCTACTAAGGCTCAAACTCTAAGATATTTCATGCTCTCATTGGACCCTATTGTCCAAAACTGGTTCAACACCTTAGAGAAAAGTACTCAAAAAGATTGGAACATGTTGTACAAGGCTTTCGTTCAGCAGTATGGATAAAATACCCAGCTGGAAGTTACCTTAATGGAAGTTGTGTCCATTAGACAAAGGCCAAATGAGAATTTTGTGGACTATGTAAAGAGATGGAGGAACAAAGCATCTTTGCTCAAGAAGAGGCCTGATGAATATGATCAAATAACAATAATTGTGAGAGGCGTCCTGTCCAATCTCCGTGAAAGGTTGTCTCACACCCTTATAGGGGACTTCAAAGACCTTTTGCAAGCTGGCTTGTAAATAGAAGAGTGGAAAAGGAAGAAGAATTGCTTTTCAACAAGAAGGAATGAGAAGGGGAACTACCAATCGGGTAATCAAAGCATGCAAAAGGAAGTTGATGTTAATGTGACTGGTCAAGCAAATAGAAGATAGTTCTCAAAATTGGGGAAGCTGTTGTCTTGGGTTTTCAATAAGCTACAAAAGGAGGGACTAGTACAACCATTTGCCCCTCAACCTTTGCCAAATCCTTTACCCCCAAAATTTGATACTAAGGCCTTTTTTCAATTTCATCAGACTCAAGGACATGAAACTGATAAATCCAAAATTTGATTGATAGTGGAAAGCTTCCCGAGCCCAATAAGCCTAATACAAAGGATAATCCTTTGCCTAGGTTCAACAGAGTGCCACCACCAGCAACCTTCATGGTAGGAGGAGGATTGAAAGAAGATTCAGTCTTATCCTCCTTTCAAGATGGGAGTATTCAAGATGTGAAATAAAGAAGGGTAGCTTAACTCAACAAACTTCACTTGGCTTGTTTGGTTTTTTGTTTTATTTTCCTTATTTGGTGTTTTATGGAACAATTGTGTTTTTCAAATATAAAGTTGTTTGAATAAATTATTTTTGTTAAATTTTTATTGGTTTTTGCTCATTTTGGTACTCAACCAATGACGAGTCTAGATTGATAATCATAAATTAATATGTCTATGCATCATGGTTTGAATGACTTTACTAGATGAGGAAATTATTCTACAACATTAAGTTGTGTACGCTTACTTAGAGAGGCCTCCTACATAATGACCTTTGTCTAGGCCCTTGTCAATCTTAGAACATGCTTTGACAAATTTTCGAGGCAAAATTGAACTCTGCTTATTTAAGAGAGAGATGATATAGGTATTATTTGGTTAGCCAACAACTAGTATCAACCCAATTAAATATCAATATGTAGACCCTTAATTTTTGACTCAATCCGATCCAATATGCTTTATTTAGTTCAAAATGATTTTTGTTGTCTAAATGGTCCAAAATAATTTTAATTAAATAGTTTTTGCTTTCTTATCTAATTTTTATTAATAAAAAATAAAAATAAAAATAAAAATAAAAATAAAAATAAAAATCGGAGTCGAAAAAAAAAATCGGCAGTGAAAAGTGGTCATTCGGGCCCGTCGGCCCAGCAGCAGCTCACCCGCAGGAATTTCCTGCTGGTTGGCATGCCCACTGGCCCCAGCCACGGGCCCACTGCCACAGTTTTTGCCAGCGCAAAATTTTTGAACGCAGTTTTTTTGAAACCTAATCCAATTAGGTTTTAATTTCTTTTTTTATTAATATTACTTACCTTAATTAATTAGGAATAAATAACCTTAAACCACTATAAATAAGGACCAAATGCATTGAAATTAAAGGGAGGCCGAGAGAGAGGAAATCCAAAGGGAGTTTGGAAAGTTTGAAACCAAATCAAGGAAGGAAAAGAAGAAATTCAATTTAAATCTTTTCTGGACAGAAGCATCACGAAGAAAGGGATTCCAAAGGCAAAAAAGGCTTGTCTTTGGAGCTAGTTCATCCAAGAAGAAGCAATTTTGGAGCAACTTACAAAAGAAGGTATGAAATTCTAAATTCTATTTTTTTTTTACACAGTAGCTAAAACTAGGATTTTTTGTGTTTTTCAAAAGTTAAAATCTTAGAACTTTAATTTAGTTTTCCAAAGTTAAAACACTAAAACGTGACCTTATTTTCTAAAAAGACTTAAAATTGTTATTTTTTCTTCTTAAAGACCTTAAAACACTAATTGAACATATTTTTCAACAAAACCAAAATCAAATTTTGTATCTTTTAAGATTTTAAAGCAGGTTCTATTTCATTCAAAAAGCCTTAAAATTGTTATTTTTTCTTCTTAAAGACCTTAAAACACTAATTGAACATATTTTTCAACAAAACCAAAATCAAATTCTGTTTCTTTTAAGACTTTAAAGTAGGTTCTATTTCATTCAAAAAGCCTTAAAAAAACATCTTTTCTACTTATAAAAACTTCAATCCTTTTATTTAAATTCATAAAACTTCATAAATTATCAAATTGATTTCTAAAACCCTAAAAATTCTTCATTACCCGAGACCCAAATTTCAAAACCCTAAAATCCAAAAATTATCTTTTAAACCTAAAATAATGAACCCTAATCCTTTTAAAACCTTAAACCCTAATTTTTATAAACCCTAATCCTTTTAAAACATTAAAAAAACATAAAAACATGAAAACCCAAAAATTGCATAGTAGCTTAAAATTCAATAATCAAAAATCACAAATTAAAGTATTTTAAGGTATTTAAAACCCTAGTTTCATGATTTCATCATTCAAACCTTAATTTGTTTAATCAAAGAGTCTTACCAACCTTTTAAAACATAAAACCCTAATCTATTTTAATTCCATAAAAAGTCACAGTAGCTATAATTGAACTTTTATTTGCTTTATTCAATTCCATATTTATTTATACCTTGATTTATCTCTTATGCTTTAATTTATTTAATTTCAATACTTGATTTATTTAATTTATCATGGATGGATGTTTATTTTATTGATATTTAAATACTTTTGATGAATGATTTATTTATGATGAATGATTATTTATTTTTATCAATCAATTTAGACTTCCAAAATTTGTAAGAGGTATGTTTCCACTTGGTGGGTACCTCATTAGTTAAACATCATGTAATTTAATTTTCTTTTCTATTTAGAACCTTTGTAAAGGGCATGTTTCTACCTTTTGGTGGGTGTCCTATCTAGGCATGTGATGTAAGGACATGTTTCCATCCTTAGATGGGTGTCCATTTATTTGTTTTGTTTTGTTTGGACATTGCTTTGATTTTAATATAATGATGCTTTCTTTTTATTGTGTGTAGTATGGATAATTTTATTATACTTAGAATTTTATAATATTAAAACCTGTAAAGGAGGCCGGTTCCAATGAACCGGGCATTGTGGGGGTGCTGGGCCATTTCTCACCTTCCCCATACGTACCCAACTTTCTGAACCCATTAAGGGGTTGGGGATTCCTTAGGAATCGAGTCATCCACCCCTTTCTTTTTCCCGGCCCGTCCGGGTGGCGACTCCAATTTCTCCGAACTTAGGTCCGTGTTCTCTAAGGCCCCGAGCCTAAACAGTGCCGAAGTCGCAAGAACCATTCCACCGGGAGTGGGGGCAAAAATCCCCGCTCACAATGGCAACTCCACTGGGGACAAGAGAATTGATTCCGTTGGTCTTTATATTATTCTTTTCTTTCTTATAATGATATTATCCATTGCATCATATTAGATTACATTGTGTGCATGAGTTAGGACGCCCGTGTTACCCGTGTTATGTTATGCAAGGGATACCATACTTTCACTCAAGGTATGGAGATCGAGCATGGCATAACCACTCATAGCCTCGTACCATTTGGTATATACTTGCTATGGGAACCTAAGCCTTTTAACCCAAAGACTAAAGCTCATGTAATTGGCCTAGTTACTTTCCTTAGGGTTTTACCCCAAATGCATGTTGTTTGACTATGGATAATTTATCTTTGTTTAAATCATGGCTTATTTAGTTTGTTCTTTTTCTAATATGACCCAAGTACATTTGCAAGCTCAAAATAAATTTTTTCTTTAAAATCCAAAAGACCAAAACTATTTTCAAAACTTTTTAAGATGGTCTTTGGACATAAGACTTTTCTAAAAATAAATAAAAAATCCTTTGGCTCATGGCCCAAATACTAAGCCCAAAATTCATTTTTCTAAAATCTTTTACAATGGGCTTAGAAATAAAACTATTTTCACCCAACCTTTTCTTATAAAAAGCTTGCAAAAATATTTAGGTCAATTATGAAATACCAAAAATCAATTATGGGCCTATTTTACACTAAGAATAAATTAACCATGGGCTTATTTTTGGCATGAACCATTAGTTACCTCTCTTCAAGTGAGAAATCTATTTATAATAAGCCTCTTAATTTTGTTTTAATCCAATATAGCATAAAAGCAATTTTAGTTGGTTGAATGGATTAAAACCTAATTAATGGGAATTATCATGGATTGATTTCCATTTTCGAAAATATAACTATTGGTTGAAACGTCCGAGGGAATTATTCGAAAGCAAGGTAACCCATGTTGGTATTTTGGTTAACCATATACCTAGGAAAAGAGACTCACCATTCGTGTGTGGATGATATAAGGTTGGAAGGAATGTCCTAATCTGTCCTTATTTGCCTATTGTTTGTGCATACATGCATAAATTTGCATCTCATATCATTAATCCTCTCTGGCTCACAGCCCTAGATTACGATAGTTCAAAAGCTTACAATCCGACCTACGCCGGAGACGAGATATCTAGCAACGACTCAATCACTTGCTCACCAAGAACAATGGAGCCCGAACAAATTCAAAGAATGGTGGATGAAGCCCTTAATACCATGATGGAAGAAATAAAAGAGGCCCTAGCTGAGACCATGAGAAACCAATTGACTGCAATCTTAGAAAATCATGCCGAGGCTTCTGCTAGCACTAATAAGCCAAAGGACAAAGGGAAGATGAAAGTTAATGAAGTGGCTGGTGATGATGAGAAGGTGATCATTGATAATGATGATTGGGCCCAATACTACCAAGATCCTCAAGACAAAAAGGAGTCGAAGGTTGTTGAGAAGGCAACTATTGAAAAGACCGAGACATCTGATATTGAAAAGATGATTGCTGATTTAGAAAAGAAATTTGAGAAGAAGCTGAAAACCGAAGAGATGTCTGAAGTTGATAAGTTATTTGAATAAGATGAAGAGGTTCCTTATAAATTCAAAATGCCTTCCTTTGCTAAGTACAATGGCACCGAAAATCCTCATCTCCATGTGAAGCAATATATCACTGCCATGCAATCTGCCCGAGCTACTAAGGCTCAAACTCTAAGGTACTTTATGCTCTCATTGGACCCTGTTGTCCAAAATTGGTTCAATACCTTAGATGATGGAACACAAAAGAGTTGGGATCTACTTTACAAAGCCTTCATCCAACAAGATGGATACAATGTTGAAATGGAAGTTGAGTCCATTAGGCAACGACCAAATGAAAATTTTGTAGATTATGTCAAGAGATGGAGAAACAAGGCTGCTTTACTCAAGAAGAGGCCTGATGAATCTGATCAAATAAGGATGATTGTGAGAGGGCTGTTACCTAATCTTCGTGAGAGGATGTCTCATACACTCATCCGTGATTTCAAAGATCTTCTCCAAGCTGGTCTACAAATTGAAGAGTGGGAAAGGGAGAATAATCGCTTTTCAATAAGAAGGAATGAGAAAGAGAACAACCAGCCTAACAATCAAAGCACACAAAAAGAAGTTGATGTTAATGTAACCGGTCAAGGGAATAAAAGACTATTCTTAGAATTGGGGAAACCTCTATCTTGGGTTTTTAGCAAGCTGCAAAAGAAAAGGTTGTTACAACCATTAGCTCCTCGACCTCTACATAATCCACTGCCACCAAACTTCAATGCCGAGGCCTTCTGTCAATTTCATCAAATGCGAGGGCATGAAACAGATAAATGTGCTCGTCTAAGGCATGAGATTCAAGACCTAATCGATAGTGGCAAACTACACGAGCCGGATAAGCCCAACACCAAAGACAATCCATTACTAAGGTTTAATAGAGTACCTCCACCGGCAACCTTCATGGTGGGAAAAGGATTGGAAGAAGATTTTGTTTTATCATCCTTTCAAGATGGAGATATTGAAGATGTAAAAGAAAAAGAAGCCTAACTCAATGAACTTTCCTTAGCTTGAATATTGCTTTTCAATCTTACTTTCTTTAATATTTTGGAACTATTGTGTTTTTCAAATTTAAATTTGTTTGAATAAATTATTTTTATCATAATTTTTATTGGTCTTTGTTCATTTTGGTGCTCAACCAATGTGGAATTTAGCTTGATATTTATAAATTAATGTGTCTAGGCATCATGACTCGAATGACTTTACTAGGTGAGGGAATTGCTCTATAGCATTGAGTTGTGTATGCTTACTTAGAGAGGGCTCCTGCATAATTATCTTTGTCTAGGTCTTAGTCAGTCTTAGAACATGCTTTGACAAACTTTCGAGGCGAAATTAAACTCTGCTTATTTAAGGGAGAGATGATCTAGGCATTGTTTGATTAGCCAACAACTAGTATCCACCCAATTAAATATTAATCCCTAGTTGTCCCTTTGAGCCTTCATAAAATTTTAGCTTTCTTTTTATTGGCTTACAAACCCCAATAACCTACCTTGAGTTGTTGTGATACTTTTGACAAGTCTTATTATCACTAAGGTGAAGAGGCGAGAAGATCAAAGAAAGCAATGATTGGTCAAGACCGTGAAGATAGTTTAAGTTCTCAAAACCATAAGGATAGTTTATATTTTCAAGACCATAAGGGTAGTTGAAGTTCTCAAGACCATGTTTTCCTAATATCTCTAATATATCAACATCAACATCAGAGTAACAAATGATTTATCCCTGCTAAAGAAGATTTGTGTTACTCCACTTATCCATTATTGGAAGCCCAAGCTAGTACAAACGACACAACTCTTTTAGAGCTAGAACAAAAAAAAAAGAGAACAGAGAAGAAAAGAAAACAAAAAAGACAAAAGAAAAGAAAAATAAAAAGAAAAAAGAGAAAAAAGAAAAAAGAAAAAGGAAAAAGAAGAAGAAAAGAAAACCCAAAATGGTTCAAAAACCCAATTGAGTTCATTTGGTTTATGAGGACGGTTTTACTTGAATTGGTCCAACCCATCCAAAGATTCGATCAGAATCAAAGGAAAAGGAAAAAGACCATCCAATTCTTGAAAGTTCTCTACTTGACAGTCCTTTAAGGAAGAAGGACAAAATGATAAAAATGCTCAAAGAAAGGGAAGAGTAAGAGAAAAAAAGAAAAGGAAGAAGAAGAAAAGAAATGAATTTGGGAACCAAACCTTTTTGCAAGGGCAAAAACTATCCTAATCAAGATCCAGATTAATGCAAAGAAGATAGAAAGAATTTGGAGTCTAGCAAGATTGCCTCAAAGCTACCTAAAATTCAAACAAGAAATTTATAGTGTGAGGGTTTGTCCATTATGTCACACCAGCTCCAATCTTAAAATGGCCTTCATTTAACCCATGTCCCTTATAGACCCCATTTCAAGCTTATCAAAGACCTGTTGATCTCTCTTGGTAGGTAGAGTCTATTAGTGGAGATATTTTGAATAAGCATGCATATGAGATAGCCAATATTTAAACTCAAATGAGACCTTTGGCCAAGTAATGTGTATGTGCCTATCTGAAGTGCAACAGTTCTTGCTTAAATAGAAATAATTCCCGAGTTTAGTATGGTAATTAGGGTTGTCATGTTATAGATATGTTAATTTGGAAATATCAAGTTCTGAGGTATATTGACATTAATTTGGCAAAGCCAACATTTGATTTCAAAATTAAAATTCAAAAAAATTCAAAAAAAAAGTTTTGTCATACAAAGCCTTCAAGTTAAGGGAAGTATGTTGAACCTCCAAAGGACATATTGGGCAAAGGAAATGATTATTGGCAAGCTGCCAATTGACATGCTGAAACATAATTTGAAATGGATGCATCCCTGACTCTACCATTAGGGGTCTCTACCACTCATGTTTTCATCATCTAGAAGATAAAAGCCACAAATGCAAAGCTTTTGATCATTCCAATGCAAGACTTGAACGAGTGTCAAAACGAAACCAATGAGAACACTTCTGCTGATTACCTCGGTCTGTGAGTCAATGTAAGTATTATTCATGCATATCATGCATACATTAGCATATCACATCATACTTTCTTGTCTTGTATTGTCTATTCTTTATCAAAGTGAACAACAAACACTCTGTGAAGTGAAGAATCAAAAGAAGATGTCAAATCAAGAGGACATAGAAGGCCCATTACTAGTGAAAGTTCTAGTAATTTTGCAAAGAGAAGAAATGCATGCTTATGCGAAGAACAAGACCGCAAAAACATCAATCAAAGCTTGCATGAAAAAAATCTTTGGTTTGAGCCTACACAGGGGGCAAAGTTTCTCCTTTTCAATTTTTTGAGTTTATATACCAAATATTTTTAAACTCACTTACAAATATTTTGCCACACGGGGGGGCAAGGAGAGGATATAAGGTCCAATTAAAAATAACTAAATCATTGCAAAAAGAAAGAACAAAAGAATGGAACAATAGAACTCTCAAAAGAATGAAGGTGCAAAAGACAAAAGACCAATCCAGCTAAAAGAGCTGAAGCCAGGGTGAAGACCCGAAGTTCAAAGGATGAAGATCCACTTTTCAAGGGTGAAGGCCCGATCTCAAAGAATGAAGATCCATTTTCAAGGGTAAAGACCCGATCTCAAAGGATGAAGATCCATTTTTCTTCATTTTCAAGGGTAAAGACCCGATCTCAAAGGATGAAGATCCACTTTTCAAGGGTGAAGGCCCGATCTCAAAGGATGAAGATCCATTTTCAAGGGTAAAGACCCGATCTCAAAGGATGAAGATCCACTTTTCAAGGGTGAAGACCCAATCTCCAAGGATGAAGATCCATTCTGAGGGTGAAGAATCACAATGCATAGAATAGCCGGAGCAGTCAGACTTTTCAACTGATAAAAGGTTAGTCAAATTCATTCTCGGGTCCAAGTACCCAAATCAATTCTAATCTCGGGTCCAAGTACCCAAATTAAATCAAAATCAATTCAAATCTCAAGTCAAAGTACCCAGGTTAGGATTGAGTATCCCAATCCAGTTTAGGATCGAGTATCCAAATCCAGTTAGGATCGAGTATCCCAATCCAATTTAGGATCGAGTATCCAAATCCGATTTAGGATCGAGTATCCAAATCAAGTTAGGATCGAGTATCCCAATCCAATTTAGGATCGAGTATCCAAATCCGATTTAGGATCGAGTATCCAAATCCTAGATAGGATCGATTATCCAAATCCATTTAGGATCGAGTATTCCAATCAAGTTTAGGATCGAGTATCCGAATCCAGTTAGGATCGAGTGTCCGAATCCAATTTAGGATCGAGTATCCAAATCCAGTTTAGGATCGAGTATCCAAATCCACTTAGGATCGAGTATCCAAATCCAGTCTAGGATCGAGTATCCAAATCCAGTTAGGATCGAGTATCCAAATCAAGTTAGGATCGAGTATCCCAATCCAATTTAGGATCGAGTATCCGAATCCAGTTAGGATCGAGTATCCAAATCAAGTTAGGATCGAGTATCCCAATCCAATTTAGGGTTGAGTATCCAAATCCAATTTAGGGTTGAGTATCCAAATCCAATTTAGGATCGAGTATCCAAATCCAGTTTAGGATCGAGTATCCAAATTCGATTTAGGATCGAGTACCCAAATCCAGATAGGATCGAGTATTCAAGTCTAGTTTAGGATCGAGTGTCCAAATCTCTAGGGTCCAGAACCCAAAACCTCAAACATTAAGTATTATTGCTTTTCAATCTCTTTCACTAAGGTTTCAGATCATTCAAGCAGGGGGCAAACTGTAGACCCTTAATTTTTTACCCAATCCGATCCAATATGCTTTATTTATTCCAAAATGATTTTTGTTGTCTAATTGGTCCAAAATAATTTTAATTAAATAGTTTTTACTTTATTATCTAATTTTTATTAATAAAAAATAAAAATCAAAAAATAAAAATAAAAATAAAAATCGGAGTCGAAAAAAAAATTGGCAGCGAAAAGTGGTCGCGCGGGCCCGTCGGCCCAGCAGCTGCTCACCCGCAGGCCTGCTGGCGAAATAACTTCCTGCAGGAATTTCCTGCGGGCTGGCACGCCCACTGGCCCCAGCCACGGGCCCGCTGCCACAGTTTTTGCCAGCGCAAAATTTTTCAACGCAATTTTTTTAAAACCTAATCAAATTAGGTTTTAATTTCTTTTTTTATTAATATTACTTACCTTAATTAATTAGGAATAAATAACCTTAAACCACTATAAATAAGGACCAAAGGCATTGAAATTAAAGGGGGGCCGAGAGAGAGGAAATCCAAAGGGAGTTTGGAAAGTTTGAAACCAAATCAAGGAAGGAAAAGAAGAAATTCAATTTAAATCTTTTTTGGACAGCAGCATCACGAAGAAAGGGATTCCAAAGGCAAAAAAGGCTTGTCTTTGGAGCTAGTTCATCCAAGAAGAAGCAATTTTGGAACAACTTACAAAAGAAGGTATAAAATTCTAAATTCTATTTTTTTTACACAGTAGCTAAAACTAGGATTTTTTGTGTTTTTCAAAAGTTAAAATCTTAGAACTTTAATTTAGTTTTCCAAAGTTAAAACACTAAAACGTGACCTTATTTTCTAAAAAGACTTAAAATTGTTATTTTTTCTTCTTAAAGACCATAAAACACTAATTGAACATATTTTTCAACAAAACCAATATCAAATTCTGTTTCTTTTAAGATTTTAAAGCATGTTCTATTTCATTCAAAAAGCCTTAAAATTGTTATTTTTTCTTCTTAAAGACCTTAAAACACTAATTGAGCATATTTTTCAACAAAACCAAAATCAAATTCTATTTTTTAAGATTTTAAAGTAGGTTCTATTTCATTCAAAAAGCCTTAAAAAAACATCTTTTCTACTTATGAAAACTTCAATCTTTTTATTTAAATTCATAAAACTTCATAAATTATCAAATTGATTTCTAAAACCCTAAAAATTATTCATTACCCGAGACCCAAATTTCAAAACCCTAAAATCTAAAATTTAACTTTTAAACCTAAAATAATGAACCCTAATCCTTTTAAAACCTTAAACCCTAATTTTTATGAACCCTAATCCTTTTAAAACATTAAAAAAACATGAAAACATGAAAACCCAAAAGTTGCACAGTAGCTTAAAATTCAATAATCAAAAATCACAAATTAAAGTATTTTAAGGTATTTAAAACCCTAGTTTCATGATTTCATCATTCAAACCTTATTTTGTTTAATCAAAGAGTCTTACCAACCTTTTAAAACATAAAACCCTAATCTATTTTAATTCCATAAAAAGTCACAGTAGCTATAATTGAACTTTTATTTGCTTTATTCAATTCCATATTTATTTATACCTTGATTTATCTCTTATGCTTTAATTTATTTAATTTCAATACTTGATTTATTTAATTTATTATGGATGGATGTTTATTTTATTGATATTTAAATACTTTTGATGAATGATTTATTTATGATGAATGATTATTTACTTTTATCAATCAATTTAGACTTCTAAAAGTTATAAGAGGTATGTTTCCACTTGGTGGGTACCTCATTAGTTAAACATCATGTAATTTAATTTTCTTTTCTATTTAGAACCTTTGTAAAGGGCATGTTTCTACCTTTTGGTGGGTGTCCTATCTAGGCATGTGATGTAAGGACATGTTTTCATCCTTAGATGGGTGTCCATTTATTTGTTTTGTTTTGTTTGGACATTGCTTTGATTTTAATATAATGATGCTTTCTTTTTATTGTGTGTAGTATGGATAATGTTATTATACTTAAGAATTTTATAATATTAAGACCCGTAAAGGAGGCCGGTTCCAATGAACCGGGCGTTGTGGGGGTGTTGGGCCATTTCTCACCTTCCCCACACGTACCCAACTTTCTGAACCCATGAAGGGGTTGGGGATTCCTTAGGAATCGAGTCATCCACCCCTTTCTTTTTCCCGGCCTGTCCGGGTGGCGACTCCATTTTCTCCGGACTTAGGTCCTTTTTCTCTAAGGCCCCGAGCCTAAACAGTGCCGAAGTCGCAAGAACCATTCCACCGGGAGTGAGGGCGAAAATCCCCCCTCACACAATCCCTAGTCCCTTTGAGCCTTCATAAAATTTTAGCTTTCTTTTCTTTGGCATATAAGCCCCAACAACCTACCCTGAACTATTGTCATATTTATAACAAATTTGATCATCACTAAGGGGAAGAGGCAAGAAGATCAAAAAGAAGGGAATGTCTAGTTAAGACCAAAAGGATAGACCCAAAAAAAATAAAAAATAAAAGAAGAAAGAAGAAAAAGGACAAAAAAAAAAGAAGAAAAAATACAAAAGGCAGTTCAGAAAGCCAACCAAGTTTTTCTTTACCTAAAGCAGCAAAAGACTTCCATTTGGTTTATAAAGACAGTTTGACTTGAATTGGTCCAACCCAACCAAAGATTTAATCAAAATCAAAGAAAAAGGAGAAAGATCATCCAGTTCTTGAAAGTCTTATACTTGACAGTCCTACAGGAAAGAAGGACAAAACATTAAAATGCTCAAAGAAAAGAAGGAGTGAGAAAAAGAAAGAGAAAGAAAAGGGAAAAGAAGAAAGAAAAGGAATGTGGGTATCAACCTTTTTATAAGGGAAAAGACTATCCCAATCAAGATCCAGATTAACGCCAAGAAGATGGGAGAACATTCAAAGCTCTATCTTTTCATGCTTCCAACTGTCTGAAGTTCCAACAAACAGATTGTAGTGTGAAGGTTTGTCCATTGTGTCCCATCAGCTCCAATCTCAAAATGGCTTTCATTTAACCCATGTTTCTTATAGACCCCATTTTAAACCTATTAAAGACCTGTTGATCTCTCTTGGTAGGTAGAGTATATTAGTGGAGATAGTTTGAATAAGCATACATATGAGAAAGACAATATTCAAACTCAATAAGACCTTTAGCCATGTAATGTGTATGTGCCTATCTGAAGTACAACAATTCTTACTTAAATAAAAATGGTTGTCATGTTATAGATATGTTAAATTTGAAAATTGAGTCTTGAGGTAAATTGACATTGATTTGGTAAAGCCAACATTTGATTTCAAAATCAAAATTTAAAAAAAAAATTCAGTTTTGGGTCAAGCACCAAGAATCTAAAACCAGTTTTAGGACGAGCATCCAAATCCAATTTAGAATCGAGTATCCATTTCTAGTTTAAGATCGAGAATCCAATTCAGTCCCGGGTCTAAGTACCCAGTCTTGGGTCCAAGTACCCAATCTAGTTTCAGGTGGAGCACCCAACTGTTGTCTTGGGTCCAAGTACCCAAATCAAACTCAATTTAGTCTTAGGTCTAAGTACCCAAATCTTTTTCGAGTCCAGAACTCATTTCGGGTTCAAAACCCAAACCAACTTCAACCTTGGGTCGAGGACCCATCCTAATCCAAAATCTGCTCAAATTCATGTTGCTTTTCACTCTCTTCAACTGAAAGTCTCAGATCGTTCAAGTTGAGGGCAAACTGTAGGCCTTTAATTTTTTATCAGGTTCGGTCCGATATTTTAAAATAGTCCAAAATAATTTTTATGTTATTTATGTTATTTATTATTTAAAATATATATTTTATCTATTGTTCATTATTTATTTTTATATTTAATATCTATTTTAATAAAAATAAAAAATATCAAAAAAATAAAAAAATCGGCAGCTGCAGAATCGGTGACAAAAGTTGTGGCCGCGACGAATTGGCTTGGGCCAATTCGCCGGAGGAGTGCCTGTGATGAATTGGCTATAGGCAGTAGCAAATATCAAAAAAAAAAAACTTGATTCAAACTTTTTAAATTCGGTGGAGCCAACAAACGAAGGTGATCTATTCTTTGTTTACTTCATTTAAGTTTATAATATTTTACAATTGCTTGAATCCAGTAGCATGAAGATTGTTGATTTAATTCCAGTAATACTATATTATAGTTATATAGTCCAGCAGCAAATAAAGTTTGGTTGTGATTTATTATAAAATTTAAATAACTTGATTTAATTCAACCTCTTTGAATCCAACCTAAAATACAATTTAGTTAAACCCTAATTCCATTTAATCCTATTCTCATAAACCCTAATCCTTTTTCATAAGAATTCCAAACCCTAATTTTGATTAAAAACCCTAATTCAAGATGTAAACCTAAATTTATATATTTATTGCTTTATTTAATTTTAGGTAGTTTATTATATGTCTTAATGATTAATTTATTTAATTTTGATGTTTAGTTTATTTAATTTATAATGGATGAATATTTTTCAATTATTATTTGTTTATTAAAATTGTAAGAGGTATGTTTCCATAATTGGGTACCTCATTAATTAATTTTCATATAATTTAAATTGTTTTATATTTTGGAATTAATATAAAGGACATGTTTCCACTTTTTGTTGGGTGTCCTATTTAGGTTTAGACATTGGACCATGTAAGGACACGTTTCCATCCTCGGATGGGTGTCCATTTATTTATTTTGTTTGAACATTGCTTTGATTTTAATATAACAATGCTTTATTTTAATGATCGCATGTAATATGGATAATATCATTATATTTAAGAATTTTATAATATTAAGACCTGAAAAGGAGGCCAGTTCCAATGAACCAAGTGTTATGGGGGTGCTAGGCCATTTCTCACCTTCCCTACACGTACCCAACTTTCCGAACCCATTAGGGTGTTGGGGATTCCTTAGGAATCGAGTCATCCACCCCTTTTTATTTTCCCATCCCATCCGAGTGACTACTTCATTTTCTCTGAGCTTAGGCCCGTATTCTCTAAGGCTCTGAGCCTAACAATGCCGAAGTGGTAAGAACCATTCCACCGAAAGTGGGGGCGAAAATCCCCGATCACACACACATCTTCTGATAATTTCATCCCTGCAAATTCTAAACAAATATGGCTTATCCTAAAAGTTATACTTGCAGGAATGTAAATAATCTCTTCTTTGCCTTAAAATTTAAATCTTTTCTCACCACACCACAAGAAAGATAGTTAGCAATATCGGCATACCATGGTTCTTGAGTCAAAGCAAATAAGTGTTCATTCAAAAAATTTTTAAAGGCATTTTCACAAGAAATTTTTGTATCATTATCAAGAGAATTCAATCTAGAAAGATGGTCAGCTACCACGTTCTCACTTCCCTTCCTATCTTTGATTTCAACATCAAATTCTTGTAACATCAAGAACCACCTAATGAGCCTAGATTCAGCTTGTAGTTTAGTCAATAAGTATTTCAAGGTCGTGTTGTCTAAAAGTACTATGACTTTAGAACCTATCAAATAAGATCTAAATTTATCAAGTGCAAATACCACAGCTAACATTTCCCTTTCAGTTGATGTGTAATTCACTTGTGCATCATTTAAAGACAAAATTGCATAATAAATTACACACACAATTTATTCACCCTTTGGCCGAAAACGGCTCCGATGGTATATTTTTATGCATCACACATGATTTCAAAAGGCAAATCCCAATTTGGGACAACAATTATAGGGACAGAAGTTAATTTTTCTTTCAAAATTTCAAGTGCTTCTAAGAACTTATCATCAAAGAAAAATGGGACATCTTATACAAGTAAATCTTACAAAGGACATAAGATTTTTAAAAAATCTTTTATGAACCCCCTATAGAATCCAACATATCCCAAAAAAATCTAATCCCTCTAACAGATATGGGTGGTGGTAGATTCATAATCAAATCAACCTTAGCTTTGTCCACTTCAATTCCCTTATGGGAAACAACGTGCCCTAAAACAATGCCATGATCAACTATGAAGTGACTCTTTTCCCAACTCAAGGTAAGATTGCTTTCAATACATCTTTCAAGTACAAGAGTCAACTTATGCAAACAATCATCAAAAGACTAGCCGAAAATAGAGAAGTCATCCATAAACATCTCAATGCACTTATCCAACATATTAAAAAAAAATGGAAAGCATACATCATTAAAATATCCCTGGTGCATTGCAAAGTCCAAATGGCATCCTTCGAAAGGCAAATGTCTGGAAGGGACAAGTGAAAGTTGTCTTTGGTTAATCTTTCAGTGCTATAAGGACTTCATCATAACTTGAAAGACCATCAAGAAAATAGTAAAAAATATGTCTAGATAATTTATTAAGCTTCTGATCAATAAATGGTAAAGAAAAATGATCTTTCTCCGTGATATTATTTAATTTTCTATAATCTATACACATTCACCACTCGGTTCGAGTTTGTGTAGGAGCTAACTCTCCCTTTTCATTCTGGACCACAGTTAAATATGCTTTCTTTAGCACAATATGTACGCAACTAACCCAGTCACTATTGGTAATGGGGTAAATCACCCCTTCATCAAACAATTTAAGAATGTCTTTTTTTAACTACTT
Source organism: Garcia nutans (assembly GCA_947685225.1). Lineage (NCBI taxonomy): Eukaryota > Viridiplantae > Streptophyta > Magnoliopsida > Malpighiales > Euphorbiaceae > Garcia > Garcia nutans. The sequence continues at coordinate 1,955,728 of CANTUV010000003.1, read as the reverse complement.
CACTCATATTAAGGTTTAGTCTCCTTTGAGCCTTTCTCATCTATTTAGCTCCCTCTTCTAAAACTATCTTTTGCATACTCATAGAGAGACTAATACCTTTGATATTTCCAAAGCCCCAACTAATGGCTCTCTTAAAAATTTTCAATATTTTCATAAGTTTATATTTCTTCATCTCCATTGAGAGTTACAGAAATTATCACTGGTTATGTGTTGCTTTCCCCAAGAAAAACATATTTCAAATGCTTTGGGAGTTCCTTAAGTTCAACTATTTTTGGTTGAAAAATCCTCTTTCTCAATTTCAAGTTCCTTCTTGTCACTCTCATCATCCAACATGGACTTGCATTCCTTAATCTCCACATCCAAAATTTCAACTCCTTCACTTAAAGTTAGAGCCATCTCTAGCTTATCTTCACTACTTTCCTGTAAGAAAACTTCTTCAATAGCAAGATCATTAAAATCAATAAAAGAGTAATCTTTATACACAATAGTAGTGGGAATAGGGAAAGTTTTAAAAATTGAAAATTTCATAGTTTGTCATAAAACAGTCATGGTTAATTTTCCATTTTTAACATCAAGCAATATATTAGTTGTAGCCATAAAAGGCATCCCTAACAAAATTCTATGTTCTGAATCCCTATGAATTTCTTCCCCCATATCCAAGATAATAAAATCAACAGGAATAATCAAACCACCTACCTGAACTAGAATATCTTCTATGATCCCTTTAGGGTATCTAAAAGTTATATCTGCAAGCTATAACACCATTTTAGTTGGCTTAAGTTTCCCTAGATCTAATTTGAAATAAATGAAATATGGAATCAAGTTTATGCTAGCTCCTAGATCACACACGCCAATGGTTTCCTTCCCATTCCCCATAGAGATATTAATTATAAAACTTCCAGGATCCTTTAGCTTAGGAGCTAACTTGTATTGTAAAATGGCACTTGTTACTTCTAAAACTATCACCTTTTCATTCAGCACATACCTTTTATTTTTAGTACTTAGTTCCTTAAAGAATTTAGCATAAGCTGACATATTTTTAATTACCTCAAGTAAGGGAAGATTAATACTTACCTTTGAGAGCATGTTATAAATTTCATAAAATTGTTTATCTTTCTTCTCATTTTTAACCTAATTGGGAAAGGAATTGACAGTCTATAAGGATTTGGAGATTTGTGCAACTTTGGTGAAGTGGATGCCTCCACACTCTCCTCCTTTGATTCACTTGGTTAAGCTTTGCTTTCTTGCATTTCCTCGCCATTCTCTTGAATTGTACCTGCATCCAAAGAAACACCAATTTTATTATCAATTACCTTACCACTTCTTAAGACCATGATTACTTTGGCTTGCTCTAGTTGGCTCAAAAATTTTCCTTTTTGATGAGCTTGAAGTTGGTTATCCAATTGACCAATTTAAGTTTCCACCTTCTTAAGTGATGGTTTTAAAGTGCCAAACTGCTTATTATTCACCTCTTGATTTTCAGTGCTAATTTGAATGGAAGCATTCAAATTATCTTCAAGTAAAGGTTTCTTTACTTGCTTTTCTTTTAAAGTTTTCCCTTGAAATTGAGGACCTCTTTGATAAGGTTGGAAGGGTTGTTATGGTGGAACGTGTTGTTGATTCTTCCATAAAACATTTGGGTGATTTCTCCAACTTGGGTTATGAGAATTTGAATATAGGTCATTCCTACCCATTTGTTGGAAACCTTCAAAGGCATATACTTTCTTACTTGCTCTTGCCCTTCTTGGAATTGATCAAAGCTTGAAGGTAACACATTTGCATTATGGCCTACAGCACCACATGATGCACATGTTTCTTGGATTGAGATAGGCAAGTTTCCTCTAGAATTTGGTAACTTCACTTGCCTTGTCAACTCTACCATTTGTCTTGCCATTTCTAAATTTGCATTTAACTCATATGTTCCCCTTCGTATTTCTCCAATACTCTTTTACTATAAATTTACTCCCAATATTTCAAACAATTGCACCATTTCAACAGCTGTCTTTTCAACCATTGCATCTCTTGTTGTATTATCCACTGTATTTTGGCTTTGATGAGTAAGCCCATCATAAAAGAACTAATTGAGCAATTTTGGAGTTAATAATGATGAGGGCATTAAAACAACAAGGATTTGAAGCGATCCCATGCCTCATGAAATGGTTGTCCATCTAATTGGGTGAATGTTGTAATACTGCCCCTAAGCTCCTTTGTTTTCTGGTGAGAATATAATTTTCCCATGAATTTGTTATAAACTTTGGTCCACATAGTTAATGAATTTTTTGTTAAAGTCATCAACCATGCCTTTACCCTATCCTTCAATTTGTATGGGAAACATCTCATTTTAAGTTCATCTTTCATCAATGCTTACAAAGGGAATGTACGCAAGGTTGTGTAAAAATTATAAAGGAAGTTGAGAGGATCTTCATTCGGCAATCCATGGAAAGAGGGCAGCATACTATAATGAGCATTTTTTTAGTTCATAATTTCTTATTGCATTGCTCAACCGTATACATGATGTGGTTACTCCAATAATCGGTTAGGCAAACTCCTTCATATGTGGTTCCTCTACTTCACCCATTTTCACTTCCGTGTACTCCTCAAATTGCTCTTCGGTGCCTTCTCCTTCTTATCCAAAAGGAACCACTCCTTCAATTATAAGAAGTCTATGAATATCGTCTATAAATGGAACAAGTTTGTTGTCTTGGGACCTTCATCGTTGCTTAAATCACCTAGGCAATTCAAAAAGAAATGCTTTAAACAATTAAACAATTAAAATAAAAGAATCAAACTACTACTAAAAACTGTCTTCCCCAGCAATGATGCCAAAAACTTGTTGCGCTCTATTTAATACTACTACAAAGCTGCACTCACAAGTATACAAGGCTATTGTAGCAATAGTGATCGCCACAAGGTCGTCTCACAAGGAAGATGTTGTTTATAATAACTTGATTAAAGCAAATAAATTTAAAAAGTAAGTGTGTGATGTTTGAAGTAGTGTTGAACTAGTAATAAACATAAAATTGCAAGTAACATATAATAGTTTGCTTAAAATTGGTTCAAATTCTTGGAATGGTACCTAGGGTTTATAAATCAATTTAATTAAATCTTAATTCTCAAATTATCTATTAATAAAACCTTATAATTTAATTTGTCCCTTGTGATTAATTAGCAATTATCAATTCAATAGTTCTCACATTCATGAATTAACAACAGCCAATTGTTTTGAATTTACAAATTAATAGAACCCTATAACTTATATTTCTAATTTGTTCTTAGAGTGGTTGAATACATAGTTCCAATATCAAATTTCACCTCTCGGTTCTTCATTCAATATCTAGAGATTAAAAGGTGGCCAATCTATCAACCTAACTTTCAATTCAATGCAATCAACTCATGTTACATGGTATATTAATGGAAATAATCAAATTAAGTCATTTAATCAAATTACTACAAACCTTAGGCATGAGTCATTTAGCTCATCATCAATTCAAAATGTATTTTCATCTCAATATAAATCAAATCACAATTATACATTGAAATATTAATGTTCAATACAAAATAACAATAATCTAGAATGAATTAAATGAGAGAATATGAAAAACCCCCCTTGAAGATGCCAAAAGTTGAAACTTCTTATTCTTCCTCCTATCTCAACTTGAATGTGATGAAGAACTCCCAAGCCCTCTTCACCCTTTCAATCTATGGTTCTACCCCTTGAAAGATAAAATGAAAACTTTCTCAAGCCTCCAACCCTTCAATCAAAACTTTATCCAAAGTTAACCCTCTCAAGAGCTTGTTCACCCAAAATTATCCAAAATGTTAAGGTCTTGTCTATGGAAGAAAATGAAGATGAAAGGAAGATGAAGTTCTTGTTGGCGATGAAGATGGTGTCTTAAAAGCAAGAACAAGATGATAGAATGGGGAATGGTTCAAGAATGGCTCTCCCCAAAGTGTATATGCATCTCACTCTCTTTTCCAATTATTTTAATTGCTAAGAAAAAAAATGCTTTTCCAACTCACCTCACTCCCCTTTGTCCCCTCCTTTTTCATTCTCAAATCTTTCATCCAATAAAATAACTCAAATTTTAATTCTTTTTATTATATATATTTTTTAAAGAAAATTCTCGTTGTCTCCCATATTGTTCCCTTAAATCATATATGAAAGCAAACAAAAGATCTGCCTCAGACATGGCCAAGTTAGGTTGGACTTGGCTGTGTCTCTCAATTTTCCTTGGGACATAGCTAAGTCATGAGCACGTGTCCTCTTCTGACCTCATTAGCTGTTTATTGCAGGGAGTGAAACTGCCAAGGCCGCGTCACTTGGTAGTGTCCTCTTCTGCCTCTCTTTGGTTATTTTGCTATTCAGGTGGAACACAGCCAGTGACTTGGCCAAGTCACTTGGGTGTGTCAGCTTTTGCCTTCATTTTTTCCTTCTTTTCTCATGAGGGATACGACCAAGTTATTGAGTCTGTCCACATTTCTAAGACTTTAATGAGGGACACAGCCAAGTTATGAATAACCTGGCCATGTTTAATGCCTTTTCCTCCAAATTTGGATCCAATAAGTGAATTAAAGCTCCATTTTTGCACTTCAACCTATATCATGATACTTTAAGCCAACTTAAGCACAAATTTAAAAAAAAAATTAATCAAAAGCTAATAAAATTACCATAAAAACACACATATAAATTATCAGAACACCTATAATTGGCATAATCAGAAAAGTCAAACTCTGCTTCCAACTGTTCTCCTGCTGGTATTTCACCATAATCTATGGCTTCTTATTCCCCTAGGTATGTTCCCATTTCATTTTGTGCAATCATCTCAACATCATTTACTACCATATCTATTTCTATAGGCACTTACTCTTGTTCAAGCACTCAGCTTGTACAGTCCCTTACTCTTTTTCAGGGGACTCAACTTGTGTAGGCAACTCAGTTTGTTCAGCCATTTCGCCTTGTGCAGCTACCTCAAGTTGAACTTCTTCAAGTAATTCTACTGACATATCTCCTTCCACAGGCATTTTCTCTTGTTCACCTTGTGTTTACACTTCAAGTTGATCTGCTACCACTTCCCCTTTTGCTGAAATTGATCTGCTGGCTGATTTGGAGTCCATTTTGTAGTTGGATATACAACAATCTCTCTATAAGATGATTTCCCTATTTTGCAAACCCTTGATGTCTTCCCTTTTGATTTAGCCTTCCTATTACTCTCTATGCTCTCTCTCATCCTTCTTCTTATATCCTTCAGTTGTTCTTGTTCATCATCAATCTCATCAAGGGAAAACTTAACTGGAGGTGATTTTGGTTTGAACTTGAACTCTTAAAGGATTTGGTTCTTGGTTAGATGCTCAATATATACATCTACTTCCTTAGCTTTAGTAGCATATTTGGCCATTTCCATCACTTGTGCATCATTCTCAAGAGGCTCCAAACCAGAATTATAGTCCTTTCATGGAAGCCTCCAAAAATACCTCATCAAACTATGTACTCCTATTTTCTGCATAGTGCCACCTATACTTACTAGAGCAATACTGCCAGAGCAACAATCAAACATATAATGGATTTCACCATCCATGTAGCTCTGTTCACCCTTACCGCCCATTATAATGCAACTTTATGGTGAATAATCTATAAAAAATAATAATAACATATTCATTATTTGTATTTATGTAGTGTTGGCTTGTTGGATGTAGTTGAACTAGCTAAATATGAACAATTAATAAATGCATCTATTTAAACTAAAGCAATCAAGGTTTTTAGTTTTCTTATATACAATACAGATAAAAATTTGTACTTCATTTTTGCATGGAAGTTGAACTAACAAACTAAAAGGTATCTAGTTTAATATGGAAAGAAAATATTATATGTGTTATTCATAAGGAATGACCCATTACATTCAAATGCACATGGTATCCACTAATTTTCAAATCATTTAGTCAAATACACATGCTTTCCATATAATAAGATTCCAAATTGCTCGAAATATGCACATGCATTCTACATAACCCTAGAAAATGACAAAAGCAAAAAGGGCATTCTTTATTCTATTCTGCATTTACTTGTCCCTATCTTTGAATGTTGGTCCACGCTAATTTTCTATTTTTTGCCTCTAGAAGAATGCATTATTGGAGGACTAAAATGTTATAAAACTCTAAACATAAGGGACGATCGATGTAAAATTTAAGCTTAAGGGATGATAAAGTGAGTTATTCAATTCTTCAGGGATGTCGAGTGTAATTTACTTTAAAATATAGCCATTATGCATCTTTTAAAAGTAGCAAGTGCATTACATACTCCAAAAGGCATTATCCTATATGCAAATGTTCCATATGGACACGTAAATGTGGACTTCTGGTGCCATAAGAATTTAAAAATAACTAGAGTAAACATCTAATATACAAAAGTATACATTCCCAATAAGTCTTCCAAGCATTTGATCAATAAAAGGAAAAGGAAAGTGATCCTTACAAGTGGCTTTATTCAATTTCATATAGTCAACACAAACGCTACAACCGATGACCATTCTTAAGATAATTAGTTTATTATTTTCATTAGTTATTATAATCATCCCTCATTTTTTAGGCATTACACATATAGGACTTACTCAAGAGTTATCAGAAATGATTCTTACATATAATAATTTAGTCACCTCAGCTTTAACTACCTCCTTCATATTTGAATTTAATCTCCTTTATTGATCAATCACTGGTTTAAAATTATCTTCCAAGAAAATCCTATGCAAGAAAATTGAAGGGCTAATTCACTTACTATCATATAAACCAACCTATTGCATTTTCATATTTTTCAATTATTTCCAAGGTTTGACTTAATTGATTCTTGGATAAATTTTCATTTATAATTTTGGGTAAAGAATCATTAAGACCAAGAAAAGCATACGTTAGATGATTAGGAAGAGGTTTTAACTCCATGTTAGGATCTTGTTTAATAGAAGGAGGGGGAAGTGGGTTACCTTTTCCAATTTCTTCAAAGTGACAAAAGGTACCTTTTAGTTACTTTTAAGGCTAGAGCAAAGATAGCAAATTCTTTATTCTCATCATTAGTAGTCAAACTATGTGTAAGACAAGCTTTTAAAGGATCTAAAATTAATCCTTGTCCAAACACTTCTTACACACATTCACCAATGATATCAACTCTAAAATAACCATTCATGAGAGCAGGATTCCTTGCAGCTTTGGTGAGATTAAATTCTACTTTTTCATCTCCTACTTGTAGGGTGACCTTGCCTCCTCAAACATCAATCATTACTCCATTTCTTGTCAAGAACAACTCTAAGAACAAGTGGAATTCCAATGTCTACATCCATATTAAGAATTACAAAATCAATAGGAATGTTGAACTTATCCACTTTAATAAGAACATCTTTAACTACTGCAATAGGGTATTTGATATAGCAATCCACTATTTAAAGAGACATTCTGGTTGGTTTGAGATTGGTGAAGCTGAGTGTCTTGCAAATTGAGTTAGGCATCAAGCTGACACTTGCACCTAGATTGTGTAACGCCTTATCAAATTCATCTTCTCTAATGGTACAGGGAATTGAAAAACTCCCTAGATGTTTTAGCTTTGAAGGAAGCATATTTTGGATCACTGTGTTGCACTCCTCAGTAAATGCGATCTTTCTATTATCTTCAAGCTTCCTTTTATTGGATAATAACTCTTTGAGGAACTTCACATAAGTTGGCATTCGTACAAGTACACCTACAAAAGGAATATTAATGTGAAGTTGCTTAAGGACTTCTAAAAATTTCTCATATAGCTTAATCGACATTTTCTTTTTTAATCTTTGAAGGAAGGTAATAGGAGGCTCATAGGGCTTGATCACTTCCTTATATGCCTCCTTATCTTCATCATTGATTTCCTTTTCCTCATTTTTCAGAAGGGTGTATATCAGGAAGATGAGTCTTTTTTAGTTGGGGTTCTTCAAGTTGTGTTCCACTTCATTACATTACAACTTTGCAATTCTTTTTAGGATGTACTTCAGTTTGTCTAGGTAGAGCTCCACGATTATGAGAATTTAGCAAACTTGTTATTTTCCCCACTTGTACTTCAAGATTTCTATTTCAACTTGAGATCTATTCAATCTTTGACTTAAGCTTATCGTACTGCTTTTTAAGTTTATCAAATTGTTCAGAAGAAAATCCAATAAACTTCTCCAAAGCAAACTCATAAGATGGCTTCTCATGTGGTGGTCCTTGATTTTGGTTCCTCATGAAAGAGGGTTGGTAGGGTGCCTTTTTATTTTTTTTCATTACCCCATGATAGATTATCGTGATTTCTCCGTATGGGGCTATAGTTGTTGCCTCAAGAAAAATTAGGGCCCCTATTATGATTTCCCAGAACCTGCACTTGCTCCATGATTTATAATTGGCAATTTCATGGTTTCCTCCACATCCTTCATAAGTTGATGAAGATGTTAAATTAAATTGCTCTATGTTCTTAGAGATAACATTGACCTTTGCTGCAAGTAAGAAAAAATTATTAATTTCATGAAGCCCCGTAACTCATCGTGTATTGTCCCTTTTTAAAGACCAATGATAATTATTTATTGCCATCTCTTCAATCAAATCAAGAGCATCTGAAGGAACCTTGTTCATTATAGCACCACCGGATGCTGCATCTATTGTATTCTTGATAGAAGGGATTAAACCATTATAGAAAGTTTAAATCAAGAGCCAATCTAGTTCTCCATTTTGGGGACATCTCCTTTGAAGATCCTTGAACCTCATTTATGCTTCATATAGAGTTTTTCCATCATATTATATAAAGTTGGTGATATGATTCCTCAACTTAACAATTTTAGATGGTGGAAAGTATTTAGCCAATAAAGCTAAGGCTAGCTAATCCCAAGTTATAAATGTACCTGGTGCCTTGGAGAGGAGCCATCTTTTAGCTTTATTTTTTAGTGAGATAGGGAAGAGCCTAAGATAAATGGAATCATAGGAAACACCATTAATTCAGATGGTATCATAGGTCTCCAAGAAGGTGGCAATGTGAGTGTAGGCATCATCGTGATCTAAGCCATGAAAAGGTAATTGCTGAATTAAATTAATGAGTGAAGGCTCGAGTTTGAAGTTGTTGGCTTGAACCGATGGTCTCATAATACTTGATCCAATGTTTGTAGTAGGTAGAGCAAAATCTTTTAGAGTTCTAGTTATAGCTTTAGGTTCCCCATTATTTAGTCCCTCATTGTTCCCTCCTTCTTCATTTGCCATGTCTGATTCTTCTTTAAGTGAATATGGAGGATTATCAATAGGAATTTTGGTTGAAGTACCTTCCACTTTATTATTTAGCTTTTTCTTCCTTTGTGATAAAAAACCTGTCAATTCGAGATTATATGGTATAAGCTACTTGCTTGGATTATTGCGCATATAAACCTATAACTTACAAGAAAAAAAGATAGTATTAAAAATAAAAATAAAGATATCCAAAGCAATAATAGTTTAATATTATTAATATTAGAAATATCGCCTTTCTTAGCAACGACTCCAAAAACTTGTTAGGTCTTTGGCCTAGCTACTGAAAGTTCATAGATTGTTAACAAGTAATATGGAGTGAGTAAAGTATCATTCCCATGGGGAAGGGTGTAACACCCTTATACCCATACACATATAATATACACACCCCGTATATATAAAATAAATATATAGAATACAAGAATGTTGTAACATCCTTATACCCTATATACGTATAATACATACACCCAGCATATATAAAATATGCATATAAAGTATAAAAATACCACAACCTGGTTTAATAAAAATTTTCACACTTCAAATTTAAAATCCCAAATACTTAAAAATGTATATTTAAATAGTGAATAAAATATTTTTTTTCTTAATTATAAATTACAAAATAATCATTTTATATGAAAATCTCTGAAAAAATTCACCAGAGTTTTATCTGTAATTTGGACAATCCCAAAATTTAGCAATTACATAACCTGTATAAAAACACTCCCAATAAACCATACATCATACATTTCCCCAATGCTTCATAATTTCTCCATATTTTCTCAAAACATTTATACATATATATATATATATATATCAAAAACACATATAAAATTCTATTTCATACATATTAGCCAAAATATTCTTTATAATTTACAATATATATACTTTAAAAACACAACATAATATACATAATATCAAAATGTACTATAACATAAAATATATATATGTTGGCAAATGGCTCTGATCTTGATATACCAAAAAATCAACTCAATAAGCAATCTCAAATGTAGACCCAACCCGGTCTAGAAGAACTCTTCGGCTCTATCGGATCACCTTTGTCGCCTATGCAATAAAATATAATCGTGCTAAGCTAAAAGCCTAGCAGTACAAACTTTCATAATAACAACACTTTAATACAATGCCAATGCATAATGCATGTGTATGTTATGTCTCAATGTGGCACTCAATTTCACTTTTAAACATAATCTTCTATCTTTATATAATTCACATAAACACATACATAAGTGTCGGCCCAAAAAAACTAATATATTATTCCAATCCCAGAGTTACTATTTTAGTTTATGTTGACACCAAGTGTCTAGCTCCAAAGGTAAATCATATATCAGTGATGTCAAGCATCTAGCTCCGAAGGAAAAATCATGTATCAATGAAGCCAAGCATCTAGTCCCGAAGGCAAATAACCTCATAGGAATGCCGCCAAACACAGAAGTCTGAAAATTAAATAACATACTAGGCACACAAATATTACATGTTTTCCATAATCACTTTTTTTCTTATCATATTGTCTCAATTTCTCATTTTTCTTATCACATTGCCTCTTTTCTTATTTTTCTCATCACACTGTCTCATTTCTCATTCATATCAATATCAATTCATAATATCTCATCATTTCATCACAATGTATCTCATTTCACATTAAAAACACATCACCAAAATAATTTGGGTCATTCTCACATAATGCATGTAATTCATATTTTATTCATTTTAGCCATTAATAATGGCTTTTCATAATGCATATAATGCATAAATAACAATTCACATATCATATCACAATGTTCATGAATGCTCAATGTATCAAGTAGCTTAACACATTTTTCATACAAAATGTAATTTAATGCAATTATACCTCATTTATCAAGAGTTTGTACATACCTTAATAAGCACTCAAATGCAAGCTAAGAAACTCCCACAGCCTTCACTTCTAATTTTCCCTTCAACACTAGGGCTGGGCAATCTACTACCTCTTAATGCCTATACCAAATCTGATCAAATACAATAATTTAATATCACATTTTAAGGCATTATAAGCATCAAACCTCAATTAAATCTCACTCCTATAAAATTTTCAAAATTAAGGCTAACCTTACTTTAACATTGAAAATCATGTTAATCCATTCAAATTAGTGTTTTAAGTTTATTTATATCATTAAAGGCATATTAGAACATGTTTCAATCAATCACATTAATTAAATACACTCTCTTATACAAAACCTGTAACATCCTTATATCCTATATGTGTATAATATATACACTAAGTATATGTAAAATACGCATATAAAATATAAGAATGTCACACCAAGTTGCACCTTCTTGTTCCTCAACTTTTTTACCTCTCGTGCCAAGATAGCCACTAGTTCTTCTTCGTAAGTCAAATCCAAACTCACCTCAATGGACTCTATTGATAAGACATTAGATGGATCTTACCTGTATCTCTGAAGCATAGAGACATGGATGTATCCGATCCAACTCAGGTCGCAATCTATAAGCCACTGACCAACTCTCTCCAGTACCTCATACGGTCTTATGAAACGAGGACTCAACTTCCCATTGCGATCAAATCTCAAAATCTTCTTCCATGGTGACACCTTCAGGATCACTTTATCTCCCATGCTAAATTCTATGTCTTTCCTCTTCAAATTGGTATAGGATTTCTGTCGATCTGAAGCTATTTTCAGGCGATCCCAAATCAACTTCACTTTCTCTTCTGTTTCCTCAGTCAAATCGGGACCACTCAGTTAATCTTCTCCAACCTCATCCTAATATAAAGGTGTCCTGTATTTTCTGTCATACAAGGCCTCATGAGGCACCATCCCAATACTGGACTGATGACTGTTATTATCGACAAACTCAAAATCTATCCCAGCTCCTAGTGAAATCAATGATATAAATCCTCAACATATCCTCTAGAATCCATATCACTCTCTCTGACTACCCATCTGTTTGAGGATGGAAAGCAGTGCTAAAGTGTAATCGAGAACCTAAAGCATCCTGCAAACTTATCCCAAATCTGGATGTAAACTAGGAATCTCTGTCTGACACAAAAGAAACTAGGACTCCATGCAACCACATTATCTCAATGATATACAAATCAGCCAACCTCTCAAGTGAGTAGTTCATCCAAACTAGTGGAAAATGAGCTATCTTCACAACCACCCAGATTGCATCATGCTTCTTCTGGGTCAAGGCAGTCTAGTCACAAAATTCATTGTCACTCGCTCCCATTTCCACCCTAGCACTGATAATGGTTGAAGCAACCCTAAAGGAACTTGATGTTCAGCTTTCACTCTTTAGAAAGTGAGACATTTGGATATAAATTTTGCTATGTCCCTCTTCAGACCTGACCTCTAATAATGTTGCTTCAAATCTTGATACATCTTAGTCCTACCAGGGTGCATAACATAGAGTGACTGATGTGCTTCCTCTAATATCATCCTCTTCAATCTTGTATCATTAGGAATACACAACATATCTCTGTACCACAAACTGCCATCATCTTTCACAAGAAAGTCTCGACTCTCCCCCTTTTGGAAATCTATCACAATCTTCTAGATTTTCTCATCTGTCAATTAGGCTTCCCTAATCTACTCCAACAAAACTGACATCAATTGTAACTGAGCCATCAATGCACCGTCGTCACAAAGACTCAAATCATATATGCAACACTCCTAACTCAATAAGCAATGAGAGCAAATAAGCAGTCAAACCTGCCATAAACTTCCGACTCAAGGCATGCGCAATAGTATTTGCCTTGCAAGGATGATAATCAATCAAGTAGTCATAGTCTTTAATCAACTCTAACAATCGTCTCTGTCTCAAATTCAACTCCTTTTGAACACCCAAGTACTTCAAACTCTTTTATCAGTATAAATAAAACATTTCTCCCCATTCAAGTAATGTCGCCAAATCTTTAATGCAAAAACTATGGCCGCTTGCTCCAGATCATTAGTCGAGCAATTCAACTCATGAGGCTTTCACTATCGAGATGCATAAGCAATGACTCCACCCTTCTGCATCAGAACACAACCTAAACTACTATGTGAAGCATCACTGTATATCACATAGGGTTTACCTTCCACAGGTAGGGTAATTGTAACACCCCTAAATTCCAAATACGTTCACTACATATCACCACCATGTAATGAACATACATAGAACCTAAGAATGCTACATTTTTCCATAAACAATTTGCAATATATATATATATAGTATAATGGTATTTACTATTAAAATAAAACAAAATAAGTATAAACATTTGATTTAATACGCAGCGGAATTTATCAAATGTATTTGCATATATAAATATGTCCAAGTACAAGTTTACAAAATTATATACATATACATTAAATCCAATACTTTACAAAACATAAAGAGTCTATACATGATTGGCAGCTTTCTCTTTGATCTTTAAGTCCTACACAACTCTTCAATTCCTAGACTCACTCGGTCTAGTGGATCTCTCGGGTTCTTCTCTAACACCTGCGCGATGAACACAATCGCGCTAAGCCAACGGCTTAGTAAAACAACTACACTATCAAAATGCTTGATGCAATGCTCATGACACTCAATCAAGTAAATAATACATAGCAAGTCATAACTTATTCATCATAAATTATCATACCATAATTACATTTCAGAACATTATAATATATCATTACGCATCAATTTCATTAGGCAATGATCACGATTCATAAATCCTAAATTACATTAAACCTAAGACATATCTGGCCCAAAACACCCTAATATGTTATTCAAAGTTCAGAGTCCCTGTGTTTGATTCAATATCACAATCATCAAGCCCGTAGGCAATATATATCATAACTCTATCCATGGATAGCGTAACAGACCCAGTCTCTTGGACCATCAACCCATTAACATGAGGAGATCCTCAACCTGGCTAGACTGTTACTAATTCCCAAATGGAAGTGGTTTACGGGTCTCCCATTTCACCATCATTCCATATTCACTTTTTACAACTGGAATCGGTTTACGGGCCTCCCATTTCACCTATCCAGTGATTCATAAACATTACTCAAATTGGACTCGGCTTACGGGCCTCCCATTTCGCCTATCCAATGAGTTATAGGCATGCCATCAAATACAGGACTCTGAAAGTTGAATTAACACATTAGGCATACTAACCTTTTCATTTATTCATTCTCAATTCATTTCACAATTCATAATTTATTAGGCAATCATGCCTCAACCATTTCATTTGAATCATCTTGGCCCAAGCACAATGGCCTCACATATCATCTTAATTATCATAATCAATCACAATTCACATTACATTATCATATAAGCAACATGCTTTACATTCTTTACTTACTTCAAATAAAACAGAACAGAACGACTATCGCGGTCGCACTAAGCTAAGTCGCGACCGTTCTACACAATCAAAAGATAAAATTTATCACAGTAGGTTTCGCGGTCAGAAATCCGATCTGAGTCGCGACCGCACTTCACAATCAAAGATGAAACCTTAACACAGTAGGTTTCACGGTCAGAAGTTCGATCTAAGTCGCGACCGCACTTCAATAATCGCGACCGCCCCAATTCACGTGTCTCATGCATAAACCCTAACTTTAACAAACCTTCTTTTGTTTAACATCAAACACATTATACACAACATAACCTCATTTAAAATGGACATAATCAACATCCTCAATACTTATTTACATCATCAAAACACATTAATAACACATTTGATACCACAACACATTTACAACCAAAAGAATGTTAAGCTTACACATTATATGCATGTTTGTAAACAAATAGTTGTACTTACCTTATAAACACTCAAACAACTCCAAGCAATCTTCTCTTCCAAAGATTGTTCACTTTACAATTAAGATAAACCACTTCTTCCAAAACCAATTAATGAAGTTCCTTGAAATTCCAACTTGTAAACTTGAAAACTCCTTCCAATCCAAGCTTAAAATCATCAAAACCTTCAATTATCCTCTTGCTCTCCTTGTCCCTTTGTTCAGCCGGCCACACCAAGAAGAAAGAAGAAATATCAACCACAAGAAACAAAGTCAACTCTTCTTTAATCTCCACCAAGTATTCCAATTCAAACAATTACCAAAATACCCTTAACTATATAACTAACATTTTGTCTCTTATGTGCCCAATTATGTAATTACTCACTAATAAAAGAAATATCTTCCTCCACTATCCAACACCTTGACTTTCCATTTTGACCACTTTATATGTTATATATATCACCATATACACAACATATAAACTTGTCTCTAAACCCTATTTCCTTTCCCAATCACCATACATAAAATTCTCTTCCAATATCTTATCAACTTATTACAATATAAACATAACTCAAGTGCAACAACAATAACACCAAGACTACTAGGGCATAATTAAGGATATTACAATTCTCCCCCTCTAAAAAGAAATTTCGTCCTCGAAATTACCTGAAATCAACTCTGAAACAACTGAGGATATTGTTCTTGCATGAATTGTTCACTTTCCCAAGTTGCCTCTTCTCTTCCATGATTCTTCCATAACACTTTCACAAGTGGCACTCTCTTGTTCCTCAACTCTTTCACTTCATGTGCCAAAATAGCAACTGGTTCCTCTTGAAATGTCAGATCTGGACTTACCTCAATAGATTCAACTGACAACACATGAGATGGATCCGACCTATATCTCCTCAACATAGAAACATGAAACACATTATGAATACGATCCAACTCAAGTGGCAAAGCAAGTCGATACGCCACTGGCCCAACTCTTTCTAACACTTCATACGGCCCAATGAAACGAGGACTCAATTTTCCTTTCCGACCGAACCTCAAAATCTTCTTCCAAGGAGATACTTTCAAAAATACCTTATCTCCAACATCAAATTTTATGTCTCTCCTTTTCAGATCTGCATAAGACTTCTGTCGGTCTGAAGCTGCTTTTAACCTGCCTCGAATCAACTTCACTTTCTCTTCCGTTTCTTGAATCAAATCAGGGCCAATTATTTTACCTTCACCAAGTTCACTCCAACAAAGAGGTGTTCTGCACCGTCTACCATACAGTGCCTCAAATGGTGCCATACCAATGCTCGATTGATGACTGTTATTATAGGCAAATTCCACAAGTGGCAAAAATCCGTCCCAACTTCCAGAGAAATCAATGACACAGCTTCTCAACATATCCTCAATGATCTGTATCACTCTCTCTGACTGTCCATCTGTCTGGGGATGGAAAGCAGTACTGAAATGTAATCGAGAACCTAAAGCTCCATGCAAACTCTTCCAAAATCTCGAGGTGAATCTAGGATCTCGATCAGACACTAAAGAAATTGGGACACCATGCAATTTCACAATCTCATGGATATACAGCTCAGCCAACTTCTCCAAAGAGTAATCCATCCGCACCGGAAGGAAATGAGCTGTCTTAGTCAATCTATCCACAATCACCCATATGGCATCATGCTTCCTTTGTGTCAAAGGCAAACCAGACACAAAGTCCATAGTTACTCTATCCCACTTCCACTCAGGCACTGACAAAGGTTGAAGCAACCCCGTTGGAACTTGATGCTCGGCTTTCACCCTCTGACAAGTGAGACATTTAGACACAAACTCTGCAATATCTCTCTTCATACCGGACCACCAATAATGTTGTCTCAAATCATGATACATCTTGGTACTACCCGGATGCATAGCAAAAGTTGATTGGTGTGCTTCTTCTAAAATAATTTTTCTTAAATTATCATCATCAGGCATACACAGTCTACTCTTAAACCATAAGCTCCCATCATCTCTCACAACAAAATCTCGGCTCTCTCCCTGTTGACAAACTGACACAATCCTCTGAATTTTCTCATCAGTCAACTGAGCCTCCTTAATCTGGTCTAATAATACTGGCCTCATTTGCAATTGTGCCATCAATGCACCATCATCACAAACTACAAAACTAGCACACAATGCTCTCAACTCAACAAGCAACGAGAGCGAGTAAACTGTTAAACCAGCTAAAGACTTCCGACTCAAGGCATCAGCAACAACATTTGCTTTACCTGGATGATAGTCAATCAAGCAGTCGTAGTCTTTAATCAATTCCAACCATCTCCTCTGCCGAAGATTTAGCTCCTTCTGAACACCCAAATACTTCAAACTTTTGTGATCAGTATAGATGAAACACTTCTCTCCAAATAGATAATGACGCCAAATCTTCAAAGCAAACACAATGGCTGCCAACTCCAAATCATGAGTTGGATAATTGAGCTCATGCGGTTTCAACTGTCGAGAAGCATAAGCTATCACTTTACCCTCTTGCATCAACACACAACCCAAACCATTATGTGAAGCATCACTGTAGATCACATATGGTTTATCTTCCACAGGTAAAGTGAGAACAGGTGCTTGAGTCAACATCTCTTTCAACTGCTCAAAACTGGTCTGACATTGATCAGTCCACACAAATTTAACTCCCTTCCGAAGCAATCTGGTGAGTGGAGTAGCTATTAAAGAAAATCCTTTCACAAAACGTCGATAATAGCCGGCCAATCCCAGAAAACTTCTAACTTCAGTCACAGTCTTCGGTGGACTCCAATTTAGAATAGCTTCAACTTTACTCGGGTCAACCCTAATGCCATCTGCTGACACAATATGACCGAGAAAAGCTACTTGGTTCAACCAGAACTCACACTTCGATAATTTGGCAAACAACTGCTTCTCTCTCAAGATTTGTAACACAATCCGAAGATGCTCACTATGCTCCTCTTCATTTCGCGAATACACCAAGATATCATCTATAAACACTACCACAAACTGATCCAAATAGGGCCTAAACACCCTATTCATCAAGTCCATAAAAGCGGCAGGTGCATTCGTCAAACCAAATGGCATTACCAAAAACTCATAATGCCCATATCTGGTTCGAAAAGCTGTTTTTGGCACATCCTCAGCTCTAACCCGCAATTGATGGTACCCCGATCTCAAATCAATTTTAGAAAACACAGCTGCTCCCTTCAATTGATCAAAGAGATCATCGATTCTAGGCAAAGGGTATTTATTCTTAATAGTTATCTTGTTCAATTGCCTATAATCGATACACAACCTCATAGTACCATCCTTTTTCTTAACAAACAAAACAGGAGCTCCCCATGGCGACACACTAGGGCGAATAAAACCCTTATCCAGCAACTCTTGCAACTGCACCTTCAATTCTCTTAATTCGACAGGTGCCATTCTATAAGGAGTAATAGAGATAGGAGTGGTACCTGGTAACAACTCAATACCAAACTCCACCTCTCTCTCAGGAGGCAGTCCTGGCAACTCCTCTGGAAAAACATCTGGGAATTCTGAAACTGTGGGAATGCTATCCAAATGAGACCCTACCACTCTGGTATCCAACACATGAGCAAGATAAGCTTCACACCCTTTTCTGATCATCTTCCTAGCTGCAACAGCTGAAACAAACAAAGATGCAAGCTGTCTCTGCTCACTAGATACCAACACTACTCTATCATCACTAGTTCTCAAAGTAACACACTTCTTCTTACAATCTACCACAGCTCCATGCCTAGACAGCCAATCCATGCCAAGAATCAAATCAAATTCTTTAAATGGCATCTCAATCAAATCACCACAAAACTTCTCACCCTGCACCACTACCGCACAATCTCTATGCACCTTACTAACAATTACGCTATGCCCTAAAGGATTTGTCACCAACACATCAAATCCTAGGGACTCAGCATGCATTTCAGACACAGGCAATACGGATGCACTTATGTAAGAATGTGTGGATCCAGGGTCAATCAAAGCAAGTACAGATATGCCAAATAAAGAAAAAGTACCAGCTATGACTGCAGAAGCATCAGGCTGTCTTTGCATCACATAAACCCGCTGAGAAGGCCCAGCCTCATCTGGTCTGCCATCCCTGGGTGCAGATCCTCCTCTCTGACTATACCCAGATCTACCCCCTCGGCTGAAACCCCTGCTTCCTCGACCTCCTCTGCTAAAACTCTGCCGAGAAGCTGCAGATTCCAATGACCTCTGGTCCTGCATCTCAGGACACTCTCTAATGAAATGGTCAGGCGACCCACAATGGAAGCACACACCCGGTCCACCAATCCTCCTACAAGCACCCACATGAATCTTCCCACATTGCTCACATGCCAGCGGAGTGGATCTCTGAATAAAGGGAGTCGGTGCACTAGCCACAGAAGCTGCAGGTCTTGATCTCTGTCTATGAAACTGCCCTGACCTACTCATCGGCCTCTGACTCCTTCCCACTCTGGGAACAAAGCTCCCTCTGCCCCTCTTCACTGATGAAGACCCTGCCTCAAACTGGGGTCTTCTCACTCTAGTCTCTTCCTCAGATGCAGCTGCAATGCTTTGAACTCTTTCCACACTCCGTGCTGCTGCCACAAGCTGAGAGAAATCAGTATATCTGGATCCAGCCACATGACATACAAGAGAAGGCCTCAACCCCTCTTCGAATCTCCTACATCTGTCAATTTCATCTGATATAATGCCTCCCGCATAATGACTTAATCGAATAAACTCCACTTCATATTCAGTTACTGTACGATGATCTTGTTTCAAACTCAAGAACTCCATTTTCTTCACATCCTTATACTCCCTAGGAGTATACTTCAATTCAAATTCCCTATGGAAATCAGCATAGGTCAATGTGGGTGGATCATCCATGGCATGTGGTACGGTCTTCCACCAGTCATAAGCGTCCTTCTGTAATAATGACCTAGCATAATCAAACTTCTCCTCTGACGTGGCTTGCAACTGAATAAAAATTCTCTGAACTTTATCAAGCCACTGTTCTGCCACAGCTGGATCTATCGTACCCAGAAAATCCTCTGCCCCAAACTTCCTCAGTTTATCATATTGTCTCACTGGTACCTGAGGCTGAGGTGGTGGTGGAGGTTGCACTGGTGCTTGCCTCATAACTTCCATCATATGTCTAAACCAGGCTGGTGGAACCTCATCACCTGCTGGTCTCCCCGACACTGAAGCAGGTACCTCACTGGCTACCTCAACTCTAGCTCCCTCCCTACTCTCAACAGGAGCTATACTCTCTGCACTTCCCTCAACAGACTGCCGTAAATGGGGATCCATTACTACCTATCTCTGCAAACACGACCAAATACACCTTATTAAAGATCAAAGGCTGCCAATACCAACATATATTTTATTCAAAATCAACTTTTAAAATCAAATTATTCTTTTTATTACATTTTACCTAGGTTAAGAATCTCAAACCTAGGCTCTGATACCAAAACAATTGTAACACCCCTAAATTCCAAATACGTTCACTAC
Organism: Garcia nutans; assembly: GCA_947685225.1. Classification (NCBI taxonomy): domain Eukaryota; kingdom Viridiplantae; phylum Streptophyta; class Magnoliopsida; order Malpighiales; family Euphorbiaceae; genus Garcia; species Garcia nutans. The sequence continues at coordinate 1,935,164 of CANTUV010000003.1, read as the reverse complement.
ATATCACCACCATGTAATGAACATACATAGAACCTAAGAATGCTACATTTTTCCATAAACAATTTGCAATATATATATATATAGTATAATGGTATTTACTATTAAAATAAAACAAAATAAGTATAAACATTTGATTTAATACGCAGCGGAATTTATCAAATGTATTTGCATATATAAATATGTCCAAGTACAAGTTTACAAAATTATATACATATACATTAAATCCAATACTTTACAAAACATAAAGAGTCTATACATGATTGGCAGCTTTCTCTTTGATCTTTAAGTCCTACACAACTCTTCAATTCCTAGACTCACTCGGTCTAGTGGATCTCTCGGGTTCTTCTCTAACACCTGCGCGATGAACACAATCGCGCTAAGCCAACGGCTTAGTAAAACAACTACACTATCAAAATGCTTGATGCAATGCTCATGACACTCAATCAAGTAAATAATACATAGCAAGTCATAACTTATTCATCATAAATTATCATACCATAATTACATTTCAGAACATTATAATATATCATTACGCATCAATTTCATTAGGCAATGATCACGATTCATAAATCCTAAATTACATTAAACCTAAGACATATCTGGCCCAAAACACCCTAATATGTTATTCAAAGTTCAGAGTCCCTGTGTTTGATTCAATATCACAATCATCAAGCCCGTAGGCAATATATATCATAACTCTATCCATGGATAGCGTAACAGACCCAGTCTCTTGGACCATCAACCCATTAACATGAGGAGATCCTCAACCTGGCTAGACTGTTACTAATTCCCAAATGGAAGTGGTTTACGGGTCTCCCATTTCACCATCATTCCATATTCACTTTTTACAACTGGAATCGGTTTACGGGCCTCCCATTTCACCTATCCAGTGATTCATAAACATTACTCAAATTGGACTCGGCTTACGGGCCTCCCATTTCGCCTATCCAATGAGTTATAGGCATGCCATCAAATACAGGACTCTGAAAGTTGAATTAACACATTAGGCATACTAACCTTTTCATTTATTCATTCTCAATTCATTTCACAATTCATAATTTATTAGGCAATCATGCCTCAACCATTTCATTTGAATCATCTTGGCCCAAGCACAATGGCCTCACATATCATCTTAATTATCATAATCAATCACAATTCACATTACATTATCATATAAGCAACATGCTTTACATTCTTTACTTACTTCAAATAAAACAGAACAGAACGACTATCGCGGTCGCACTAAGCTAAGTCGCGACCGTTCTACACAATCAAAAGATAAAATTTATCACAGTAGGTTTCGCGGTCAGAAATCCGATCTGAGTCGCGACCGCACTTCACAATCAAAGATGAAACCTTAACACAGTAGGTTTCACGGTCAGAAGTTCGATCTAAGTCGCGACCGCACTTCAATAATCGCGACCGCCCCAATTCACGTGTCTCATGCATAAACCCTAACTTTAACAAACCTTCTTTTGTTTAACATCAAACACATTATACACAACATAACCTCATTTAAAATGGACATAATCAACATCCTCAATACTTATTTACATCATCAAAACACATTAATAACACATTTGATACCACAACACATTTACAACCAAAAGAATGTTAAGCTTACACATTATATGCATGTTTGTAAACAAATAGTTGTACTTACCTTATAAACACTCAAACAACTCCAAGCAATCTTCTCTTCCAAAGATTGTTCACTTTACAATTAAGATAAACCACTTCTTCCAAAACCAATTAATGAAGTTCCTTGAAATTCCAACTTGTAAACTTGAAAACTCCTTCCAATCCAAGCTTAAAATCATCAAAACCTTCAATTATCCTCTTGCTCTCCTTGTCCCTTTGTTCAGCCGGCCACACCAAGAAGAAAGAAGAAATATCAACCACAAGAAACAAAGTCAACTCTTCTTTAATCTCCACCAAGTATTCCAATTCAAACAATTACCAAAATACCCTTAACTATATAACTAACATTTTGTCTCTTATGTGCCCAATTATGTAATTACTCACTAATAAAAGAAATATCTTCCTCCACTATCCAACACCTTGACTTTCCATTTTGACCACTTTATATGTTATATATATCACCATATACACAACATATAAACTTGTCTCTAAACCCTATTTCCTTTCCCAATCACCATACATAAAATTCTCTTCCAATATCTTATCAACTTATTACAATATAAACATAACTCAAGTGCAACAACAATAACACCAAGACTACTAGGGCATAATTAAGGATATTACAGTAATGACAGGAGCCTGAGCCAACATCTCCCTCAATTGTTCAAAACTCTCCAGACATTGATCTATCCACACAAATCTAACCCCTTTCTGAAGTCATCTGATGAGTGGTGTAGCTACTATAGAAAAAACCTTCACAAACCTACGATAATAGCCTGTCAATCCTATAAAATTTCTAACCTCTGTCACAGTCTTTGGTGGACTCTAATTCAAGATAACCTCGACTTTACTCGGATAAACTTTAATACCCTCTGTTGAAATCACATGACTGATAAAAGTCACCTGATCAAGCTAGAACTCACACTTAGATAGCTTAGCATGCAACTGCTTCTCTCTCAATGTTTGCAATACAATCCACAAATGCCTGTCATGATCTTCCTCATTACGCGAGTACACCTAGATATCATTAATGAAGACCACTACAAACTGATCTAAGTATGGTCTAAACACCTTATTCATCAAATCCATAAATGCTGCTGGTACATTCGTCAATCCAAAGGGCATCACCAGAAACTCATAATGCCCATACCTCTTGCAAAAAGTTGTCTTGGATACATCCATATCTCTAAATTGATGATACCTTGATCTCATATCAATCTTAGAAAATATTGTTGCTCCCTTCAACTAATCAAAGAGATCATCTATCTGAGGTAATGGATACTTGTTCTTGATGGTCAACTTATTCAACTACCTGTAATCAATACATATCTCAAGGTGCCATTCTTCTTCTTCACAAACAAAATAGGTTCTTCCCAAGGTGACACACTAGGGTGAATGAATCCTTTATCAAGCAACTCCTGCAACTACACCTTTAACTCTTTTAATTCTATAGGTTCCATCCGATAAGGGGTAATAGTGATGGGAGCAGTATCAGGCATCAGATTTATACCAAACTCCACCTCTCTCTTAGGAGGTACCCCTAGCAACTCATCAGGGAAAACATCCAGAAACTAGGCAACTGTAGGTATACTGTCAAGCTAGAACCTCACTACTATGGTATCTACAACATGAGCAAAATATACCTCACATCTCTTCTAAATCATCCTCCTAGCTGACAGCTGAAATAAACATGGATGAAAGGTGCCTCTGCTCACTAGATACCACCACATCTTTACCATTACGTGTTCTCAGGGTAACACATTTTCACCGATAGTCTACTACAACCCTATGGATAACCAATCCATGTCTAGAATCAGATCATACAATCTAAAAGGCATCTCAATCAAGTCACTGAGAAACTCCTCATCCTGAACAACAACTAGACTATCTCAGTGCACCCTGTTAACTACAACACTGTGACCTAAAGGATTTGTAACCAACACATCGAATCCTAGGGACTCTGAATGCAAATCACTCATAAAAAAATGGATGCACTAATGTATGAATGCATCGACCCATGGTTTATCAATGCAAGAATTGAAGTACCAAATAAAGTAAAAATACCAGCTACATCAGTTGAAGCATACGACTAGCTCTATATCATATAAACTGGATGTGATGGCCCTGGATCATCTAGTTTACTCCCAGTTGTAGAACCTCCTCTCTGACCAGTCTTAGATCTATCACCTCTACCAAAACCTCTGCCACCACAACCACCTCTGACACTGGGTCTAGAAGTCATTGTATATGTTTGTCTATCATCTAGTTGGTCTAGACAGTCTCTATGAAAATGGTTTGATGATCCATGACTGTAACATACTGCTGGTGCACTGGTCCTCCAACAGACACCCCCATGTGCCCTACCACAATGAGCAGAGATAGGTGGAGCAGGCCTTTGAGCCATTGGGGTCAGGCCACTAGCCATTGAGGCTATAGGTCTCTGTCTCTATCTCTACTATTATACTGACATGCCAAATTGCCCCTGGCTCCTACTGGACCTCTGATGATAACCCCCTCGACCTTTCTTCACTAATGAAGACCCTACCTCACCCTAGGGTCTCCTAGCTCTGCTCTACTATGCTCTGACAGCTGCTATAAGACCTTGTGCCTTCTCTACACTCCTGGCAGCTACAACCAACTAAAAAAAATCCCGGTACCAAGAGCTTTCCACAAGACACATGATAGAGAGTCTCAGCCCCCCTCAAACCTCTGACATCTGTCAATCTTATAAAAAATAATGCCACCAGTATGTTGGCTCAACCAGATAAACTCAACCTTATACTCTGTGTAATATCCCAATGTATGCCCTAGAAGTTTTGTATATTATTGTTGTTTTAATTAGATTGAATGTATGTGTTGATGTGTAAGAGAAAAGAAATTGGAAAGAGAATGTTTATGTATTGTTTAAAAAGGAAAGAAATGTGTAGAGAGAAAGTTTATATGTTGGGTATATGGTTATATACATAACATATACATTAGTCAAAAGGGATGGTCAATGGAAGAGGATATTTATTTGTGACATGTGAAATTACTTAAATGGGCATATAAGTGACAAAGGTTAAGTTAAATTGGTGAGGGCATTTAGGTAATTGCTTTGTTAGAATTGCTTGGTGGATATTTAAAGAAGAAGAGAAGTTTGACTTGTGATTATTTTCTTTTCTTCTCCTTTGTGTGCCGGCTATTCAACAGAGGAGAGAGCAAGAGAGGTGTTCTTGATGCTAGAATCAAATTGAAGGAGAAATCAAAGGAGTTGGTTGAAGATTTGTGAAATTTCTTCATTTAAGGTAAGTACTCTCTTGTTTATCATTGTTATTTTTGAAGTTATGTTTGAGGTGGGTTATGATGTGTTGAGATTATGAATAGGTGTGTTTGAGATGAGTTTATAAGTGTTAAGATTGATTATAAGTTAAAAAGGTTGGATTGATGTTGGTTTTGGTTGGAAGATGATAAGTTAAGAGTGATGTTTGGTTTTAGGGTTTTGAAATGGTAGATGATTAAATGGATTGTTGATGTATGGTTAATGTGAATATTGTGTTAAACATGCAAAATAAGTGTTAATGACTTTGATTACATCCATTTGAATGAGTTTATGTTGTGTATATTGTGTTTTTTGTTCAATCAAAAGAGAGTTGGCCATAGTTAGGGTTTGTATACATGAGAGACACGGCCAAACCAAGGAAGAGACACGGCCAACCTAAAATATTTTTGAGAGACAAGGCCAAGTCCATGGAAATTTGGCCGTGTTTGGTGATTTTTGGAGAGGACACGGCCGTGTCCCTTGCCCATGTCTGCTTTTGTTGCTTTTGGTTGAGAGACACGGCCACAAGCTTGGCCGTGTCCCTTGAGGGTGTCCCTTACTGTGATTTGTTTCTTGCTTTTCTCACATTGTTGAATCCTTCCAAGGTCTTTTTGTATTTCCACTTTGAATATACTTAAAACAAAGATGACCTAAACAAATGTGTATTGAGGATTCTAAATTTAAGAATAAGGTGAATTATATATGTGTATATATATCAATGATGGTCATTTTTAATGGATGTTTAATGTGTTTGATTATGTACATTTCAATAGTAATGTACTTTGAAATGTTGTATCAATGATGCTATATGAATAATATGATTTGAGATATAATATGATATGAGGCCATTGTAATTGGCTATGATAACTCAAATGTGATATGAAGCCATTGTGTTTGGCTATGATGATTCTATTGGAAGAACATATGGCATGTTTGCCTAATTGATGATGAGATGTGAGAATGAAATAATAAATGAATTGTGTGTCTAATGTGTTATTCATTTTCAGAGTTTTGTTATTGGTGGCATGCCTATTGGTAACATTCTCTTGAAGTTAGGTTGGATTGGATCCTTGAAGCCTAATTGAGATGTTACAACCCTTGAAGCTAGGTTGGATTGGTTCTTGAAGCCAAGTTGGGTTGATACTTAGCATGCTTTGTTCCCCTTGAAGCTTGGTTGAACCTAAATCCTTGAAGCCTAGTTGGGTTTATGATAATGATAAATGTGATAACAAAACCAAAGCATTAACTCTGAAAATTGAATGGCATATTAGTGTGTTTTGGGCCCATGCTTGTCTTTGTATATAATGTGATTCTTGAATGGTAAAATCAATGGAACTATGAAGATGTAATATGAATATTGTTATGACATTGAATGTAGTATGATGTGGTAATGTGATGTGCTTCTATGTGTATGCTTTATGAAATATAAAGGTGTGATGTTAACTTTATGATTTAGATGTGTAACATTATTTTGCCTTAAAGTATAATGTTGATATATTTTGTACTACTAAGACGATGGCTTAGCGCGATAGTGTTTGATCGCACAGGTAACAGAGTTGAACCTGAGAGCTCCTCGATACCGAGTAAGAGTAGACATTGAAGAATTATTTTGGGACTTAAAGATCGGAGAAGAGCTGCCAATCATGTATATATATTCTATGTTTTGTAAACCTTGATTTATAACATATTTGTAATAACTTCCGCTGTGAATTATTAAACATTTTGTATATAGTGTCTTTTGGATTTCTTTTATTTGTTTGAGATTGGTTTCACTTATTTACAAAGGTATTTGTTGTGTTTTTTTTAAACCGTGGCATTTTCTATATTCAGTATACGTATATTACGATCGTTGAAGCATGCTTGGTACGTATACAGGGTATAGAGGTGTTACACTCTATTACAGTCCTCATGTCCTGTCTCAAACTCAAAAACTCCAACTTCTTGGCATCCTTATACTCTCTGAGAGTATACTTATTCTTAAATTCTCGAGGGAAATCATCATAAGTCTGAACTGGTGGATCAACTGTACTATAAGGAATCGTCTTCCACCACTCATATGCATCCCTCTGCAAAATAGATCTAGCATAATCAAACTTCTCCTTTGGACTAGCATGCAGCTGAATGAACACTCTCTAGACCCTATCCAGCCACTGCTCTACTACAGCCAGGTCTGTAGTGCCAACAAAATCTGTGGCTCCAAACTTCCTCAGCTTGTCATACTTATGAGTCAATAATTGCTACTGTGGTTGCGGCTGTGGTGGCAGTTGAGCTGCTGAACCAAAATCTGTCTCAACAACTCCATCATATGTAGTACCCAGCTCAGCGGAACCTCCTCAGCTCTGGTCCAACAAGCATAGAAGCAGACGCCTCTTCAGTAGTCTCAACACTAGCTTCAACTCTACCCTCATCAGAAGCTATACTCTCTGCGCTACCCTCTGCAGAATGGTGCATCCTAGACGCCATAACTACCTATATCTGCAAATAAAGCAGAAATTGCCACATCAGAGATCAGATAAATTGCTAGTGCTCATGCATGTATCATAATTTAAAACCATATTTAAAATCCTCAATTTCTCTCTTTAACAACCCACATTGGTCGAGAACCTTAAACCTAGGCTCTGATACCAAAATAAATATAACACCCTTATACCTCATATATGGATAATACATATACCCAGCATATGTAAAATACGCATATAAAGTATGAAAATGCCACAACCCAATTTAATAAAAAATTTTAAACTTCCAAATTAAAATCCCAAATACTTAAAAATGTATATTTAAATAGTGAATAAAATATTCTTTCCTACTTATAAATTACAAAATAAGCATTTTACATGAAAATCTTTGGGAATCGCCAAAGTTTTATCTGTAATTTAGACAATCCCAAAATTCAGCAATACACAACCTACATAAAAACACTCCCAATAAATAATATATCACACATTTCCTCAATACTTCATAATTTCTCCATATTTTCTCAAAACATTTTACATATATATATATATCAAAAACACATATAAAATTCCACTTGACACAAATTATCCAAAATATTCTTTATAATTAACAATATATATTTCAAAAACATAACATAATATACCTAATATCAAAATGTACTATAATTTAAAATATATACATACTAGCAAATGGCTTTAATATTGATGTACCAAAAAATAAACCCAACAAGCAATCTCAAATATAGACCCGACCTGGTAGAAGAACTCTCTGGCTCTATTGGATCATCCCTATCACCTGCGTGATGAATTACAATTGCGCTAAGCTAAAAGCCTAGCAGTAAAAACTTTGATTTATAATGCATTTGTATGTTATGTATCAATGTGTCACTCAATTTCACTTTTAAACATAATCTTTCATCTTTATATAATTCACATAAACACATACACAAGCATGGGGCCAAACAAACTAATATTTCATTCAAATCCCATGCTTACTATTTTAGTCTATTTTGACACCAAGTGTCTAGCCTCGAAGGCAAATCATATATCCATGATGCTAAGCATCTAGCCCCAAAGGCAAAATCATGTATCAGTGACTCATAGCGTTGTTTAGATCAATTTTGTATATATTTTCTTTGATGTTTTTGTTGATTTTAAGTTAATTTTCATGTTAATTTGTACTTAAGTTTGTTTGAAGTTGTTGATTTTGGTTGAAGTACATTCGATGGAGCCTTTTGATCAAAATTGGTGGAATTTGTGGAGAAAATCAAGTGACACGGCCAAGCTTGTCATGGCTTGGCCGTGTCCCTCATCAAAAGAAGAAAAACCAGGACAAGCATGAGACACGGCCAGGATTAACATGGCTTGGCCATGTCCCTCAAGGAAACAAGTCCAGAAGTCAACACGGCCATGAGACACGGCCAAGCCACTGGCCGTGTCTCTCCAAAGGAACAAAAAAGCAAAGAAAGCAAAGAAAGAAAAGAAAGAAACAGAGATAGACACCCTCACTTGACATGGCCAGGACACTGGCCGTGTCACATGACACGGCCGTGTCCTTGGCTGTGTCTCACAAGAAACAAAGCACACAGAATGGGACATGGCCAGAAGCTTGGCTGTGTCCCAAGAAAGAAAGTCACTAGACACGGCCAAGCTCCAAATGGCTTGGCCGTGTCACCTTGGATCACTTAGCTGGCTTGCACGAGGTGTGAGCTGTGGTGTTTTAGTGGGTGACAAAAAGAATAAAAAGGAGTCAAAAGTTGGAGGAAATTATGGAAGAAACATATAAGAAATTAGAAAGTGGGAGACAAAAAATCATGGTGTCTTAAAAAATTCAAAATGGAAGAGAATGGAGGGAAAAATAAAATGGATTGAATATATTTTTAGTGGGCATTCTCTACACACGGCCACTTCTTCATCATCTTCTTCATCTTCTTCCTTGGTTCTTGCTTGAGAGAGAAAGATAACACTCTCACCATCTTCATTCACCATTTCTTTTCACATACCAATAGCAAGGACAATTGTTGGTCTTGAAGTGAGTTACTAGTTCTTGAGGATTAGGGTTTTAAGAGACTTGATTGGAGAGTTGAGAACTTGAGAGAGCTATCATCCACTCCTTCAAGAAGAGAGCCATTTGTTCAAGAGAGCTGGAAGTTCATCATCACACACCGAGAGGGAGCTATGAAAGAGACAAGGAGTTCAATTTTTAGCATCTTCAAAAAGGGGTTTTTCCAACTCTTTCTTTTAATCCATTTCTTTTTTGTTGTTGTTGTATCAAGAACATTAATACTGCATTGAATAACTTTGATTTGGTTTATTTTGAAATGAGTATTTGTTTAAAACATATGATGAGCTAATTTACTCATGCTTGGGGTTGTAGTATATTTGATTAAATGATTTGATTTGATGATTCCATTGATATACCTTGTTATATGTTGATTGCATTGAAATTAAAGGTAAATTGATAGATTGGCCACCTATTGATTACTTAATATTGAATGATGGACCGAAAGGAGAAATTTAATATCGGAACTATGCAATTGACTACCCTAAGAATGAATTAGAAATATAAGTTCTAGGGTTTATTAATTTGCTAATGTTAAATAATTGGTTGTTGTTAATTCATAAATGTGAGAACTAGTGAATTGATAATTGGCTAATTAATCTTAAGAAACAAATTAAGATTCAAGGTTATATTAATGGATAATCGGATAATTGAACATTTGATTAAATGGACCTACAACCCTAGGCATCAATTCCATAATTGAATTTCTCTTGCATAAAATCACTCATTTTCATTTCTAAGGTTAATTATAATCCACCAATCCAATCACACAATTGAGTTTATCATTTCATGTTAATCAAACTATTACATGCAAGTCCTTCCTTGGGAAACGACCTTGGGATGATCACCGTCACTACAATAGCCTCGTATACTTGCGAGTGCCGCTTTGTGATAGTGTTAATTTAAGCGCAACAAGTTTTTGGCGCCGCTGCCGAGGAAGGCAATTTTTGTGATAGTTTGATTGTTTTAATTTATTTGTTAAATTGTTTAAAGTGTTCTTTTTGAATTGCTTAGGTACTTTATGCACGGATGACGGTCTCAAGGAAACGAACTTGTTCCATTTATATACAACATCCATAGACTTCCAAGATCCGAGAGACCAAATCCTTTTGAGCAAGAAAGAGAAAATACCGACGAGCAATTTGAGGAGAACACAGAAACAGAGATGGGTGATGCACAAGAGCCACCCATGAAGGAGTTTGTTCGACCGATCATCGGAGTAACCACATCTTGTATCCGGTTGAGCAACGCAGCAGGAAACTACGAACTCAGAAATACTCACTATAGTATGCTGCCATCCTTCCACGGACTGCCGAATGAAGATCCTCTCAACTTCATTTGAGATTTTTATTCAACATTGCATACATTCCCTTTGCAAACGCTAACGAAAGATGAACTCAAGCTGAGATGTTTCCCATACAGTTTGAAGGACAGAGCAAAAGCGTGGTTAATGACCCTACCGGAGAATTCTTTAACCACATGGACTGAAGTCTACAACAAATTTATGGGAAAGTTCTATTCACATCAAAAGACCAAGGAGCTTAGGGGAAGTATTGCAACTTTCACCCAATTTGATGGAGAACCGTTTCACAAGGCATGGGATAGCTTCAAATCATTATTATTTCAGTGCCCTCACCATTACTATCCACAACAGTTGCTCAATCAATTCTTCTATGATGGGCTAACTCAACAATGTCAAAACACAATGGATAATGCAACAGGGGGTGCAATGGGTGAAAGAACAGCTGCAGAAACAGTTGCATTATTCGAAATGTTGGGGGCAAATTCCCAACAAAAGAGCATTGGAGAAAGAAGAAGAGGAGCACATGAGATAAGTGCAAACTCAGAAATGGCTAGGCAAATTGCAGAACTGACAAAACAAGTAAAATTGTTGAATGCCAAGGGGAACTTGTCAGGACCAAGCCAAGAGTCATGCGCATCGTGCGGTCTTGTAGGCCATCAAGCAAATGTGTGCCCCTCAAATTTTGATACATTCCAAGAGGAGTAAGAACAAGCTTTTGCTTTTGAAGGGTTCCAACAAAGGGGTAGGAATGACCCATATTCAAATTCTTATAACCCCGGTTGGAGGAATCACCCCAATTTTTCATGGAAAAATCAACAACATACTCCACCTCAACAACCTTTCCAACCATATCACAGAGGTCCCCAATTTCAAGGGCAACCCTCAAATCAAGAGCAGGTCAAGAAACCTTCATTTGAAGACAATTTGAATGCTTTCATTCAAGTAAGCACTCAAAATCAAGAATTGAACAATAAGCGGTTTGACTCTTTAGAAGCATCGCTTAAGAAGGTTGAAACTCAAGTGGGCCAATTGGCTAATCAACTTCAAGCCAATCAAAAAGAGAAATTTCCAAGCCAACCAGAGCAAGCCAAAGCAATCACCATTTTGAGAAGTGGTAAGGTACTTGATAATAAAATCGGTGATAATAACATTGATAATTCCTTTGATGCAGGTACAATGCAAGGCAATGGCAAGGAAATGCAAGAAAAAGAAGCTGAACCAAATGAGCTAGGACAAAGAGGAGGCATCCGTTGCACCAACGCTGCACAAATCTCTAAATCCATACAGACCACCAATTTCGTTTCCCAGTAGGTTAAAAAATAAAAAACATGATAAGCAATTTTCTAAAATTTATAACATGCTTTCGAAGTAAGTATCAACCTACCCTTACTAGAAGTGATAAAGAATATGCCATCTTATGCCAAATTCTTAAAAGAGCTTAACACTAAGAAGATAAGGTATGAGTTGGATGAGAAGGTGATAGTTTCGAAAGTAACAAGTGCTGTTTTACAACATAAGTTACCTCCTAAACTAAAAGATCATGGGAGCTTTATAGTTAAAATCTCTATGGGGAATGGGAAAGAGACTATTGGCATGTGTGATCTTGGAGCTAGTATTAATTTGATGCCATACTCAATTTATTTGAATCTAGAGCTAGGGGAACTCAAACCGACCAAAATGGTTTTACAATTAGCAGATATAACTCTTAGATATCCTAAGGGAATCATAGAAGATGTTCTAGTGAAGGTAGAAGGTTTAATTGTACCCGTCGATTTCATTGTCTTAGACACGGGGGGAGAAATCCCACGAGATGCCGAACATGCAATTTTATTAGGGAGGCCTTTTATGGCCACAACTAACACTTTAATTGATGTTAAAAATGGAAAATTAACCATGACCATTTTGGGACAAACTGTAGAATTTTCAATTTTTAACACTTCTCCCATTCCCACTGGTGCTTTATATGAAGATTGCTCTTTCATTGATCTTACTGATAGTGCTGTCCAAGAAGTTTTCTTGCAGGAAAATGGCAAACACAAGCTAGAAATGGCTCTAAAATTGCAAGAAGAAGTAGAGATTTCCAATGAGGTGGATAAAGAAGACAATTCCGTTTTGGATGATGAGAGTGTTGAGGAAGAATTTGAAGTTGAAGAAGAGCAAGTTCAACTACAAGGGGTTGAGCTTAAGGAACTCCCCAAGCATTTGAAATATATTTTTCTTGGGGAGAATAATTCTCAACCAGTGATAATTTCTGCTACCCTTACCAGTGAAGAAGAAGATAAGCTTGTAACGATGTTGAAAAAATTCAAGAAAGCTATAGGTTGGGGGTTGAGTGACATTAAGGGTATTAGTCCCTCTATGTGCATGCACAAGATTATCTTAGAGGAAGGGACTAAACTGGTGAGAGAGTCTCAAAGGAGGCTAAACCTTAACATGAGCGAGGTTGTTAAGAAGGAGGTCCTTAAATTACTGGATGAAGGGGTAATTTACCCTATTGCTGATAGTGAATGGGTTAGTCCCATTCATGTTGTGCCTAAGAAAACAGGGCAGACAGTGGTCCAAAATGATAAAGGAGAGTTGGTACCAATTCGAACACAAACTGGGTGGCGGATGTGCATAGATTATAGGAAATTAAATAAAGTCACCAAGAAAGATCACTTTCCTTTGCCATTTATTGATCAAATGCTTGATAGATTATCTGGACATTCTTTTTACTGTTTTCTTGATGGTCTTTCAGGTTATTACCAAGTCCCAATAGCATTGGAAGATCAACCAAAGACTACATTTACTTGTCCCTTTGGGACATTTGCATTTTGAAGGATGCCATTCGGACTTTGCAATGCACCGGGAACATTTCAAAGGTGTATGCTTTCCATATTTTCTGATATGTTAGACAAGTGCATTGAGGTATTCATGGATGACTTTTCTGTTTTTGGTAATTCCTTTGATGATTGTTTGGAAAAGTTGACTCTAGCACTTAAGAGGTGTATTGAATGTAATCTTACATTGAGTTGGGAAAAGAGTCACTTTATGGTTGATCATGGAATTGTTTTAGGGCATGTTATTTCCCATGAAGGGATTGAGGTAGACAAAGCTAAAGTTGAATTAATTGTGAACCTACCTCCACCAACATCAGTTAAGGGAATTAGAAGTTTTTTGGGACATGCGGGATTTTATAGAAGGTTTATAAAAGATTTTTCCAAAATTTCACGTCCTTTTTGTCATTTGTTAGGAAAAGATGTCCCATTTGTTTTTTATGAAAAGTGTTTAGAAGCTTTTAAAATTTTGAAAGAAAAATTAACTTCTGCCCCTATAATTGTTGCCCCAAATTGGGATTTGCCATTTGAAATTATGTGCGATGCATCGAATTTTGCCATTGGAGTTGTGTTGGGCCAAAGAGTGAATACGTTGATGTGTGTAATTTATTATGCAAGTTTATCTTTAAACGATGCACAAGTAAATTACACGACCACTGAGAGAGAAATGTTAGTTGTGGTATTTGCACTAGACAAATTTAGATCTTACTTGATAGGTTCTAAGGTCATAGTATTTTCTGATCATACAGCCTTGAAATACCTGTTGACCAAACCACAAGCTAACCCTAGGCTCATTAGGTGGGTGTTGATGTTACAAGAATTCGATGTTGAAATCAAAGATAGGAAGGGAAGCGAGAATGTGGTAGCCGACCATCTTTCTAGACTTAACTCTTGTGAAAATAATGCTGAAATTGCTTGTGAAAATGCTTTCGAAAAATTTCCGGATGAACACTTGTTTTCCTTAACTCAAGCACCATGGTATGCTGATATTGCTAATTATCTTTCTTGTGGTGTAGTGAGAAAGGATTTGAGCTTCCAGGCAAAGAAGAGATTCCTGCATACATGTAAGTATTATTTTTGGGATGAGCCTTACTTGTTTAGAATTTGTAGGGATGAAGTGATAAGAAGATGTGTGCCGGAAGAGGAACAAAGGCAAGTGCTATAATTTTGCCACAATTTGTATTGCGGGGGACATTTTGGAGGAAAAAAGACCGCCGAGAAAATTCTTCAAAGCGGTTTGTATTGGCCTACTCTTTTTAAGGATGCTTATCATTTTTGCATAAGATGTGATCAATGCCAAAAAGTAGGAAACATTAGCAAACGGAATGAAATGCCCCTTAATATTTTTATTGTGGTTGATATTTTTGATGTATGGGGAATTGATTTCATGGGGCCATTTCCCAAATCCTTTGGTTTTGAATATATTCTTCTAGCAGTGGATTATGTGTCCAAGTGGGTTGAGGCAATCCCCACTAGGACCAATGATGCTAACATTGTGTTAAAATTTGTGGAGGAGAATATTTTGAGCAAGTTTGGAACCCCCAAGGCGATAGTGAGTGATAGAGGAAGCCATTTTTGCAACAAATGGTTTGAAAAGTTGATGATCAAGATGGGCATCCGAAGCAAAGTGGTGACTCCATATCATCCCCAAACATCCGGGCAAGCTGAGATTTCAAACAAGCAGATCAAGGGGATTTTAGAAAAGACAGTGAGCACAACTCGGAAGGACTGGTCAATCTGACTCTCAGAAGAATTATGGGCTTATAGGACTGCTTATAAAGCCCCATTGGGAATGAGTCCTTATATATTGGTCTTTGGCAAGGCATGCCACCTCCCGGTGGAATTGGAGCACAAGGCTTATTGGGCAATAAAGACCACGAATATGGACTTAGGTTAAGCAAGGGAGCAAAGAATGCTTCAAATTTCCGAGCTTGATGAGCTTCGGAATGAAGCCTATGAGAGTTCGAAGATCTTCAAGGAAAAGACCAAAGCTATTCATGATAGGATGATTCTTTGAAGGACTTTTGAACCGGGAATGAAAGTCCTCCTCTTCAATTCAAGAATGTGGTTGTTTCCCAGAAAATTGAAGTCACGTTGGAGTGGACCCTTTCAAGTTACTCAAACATTCCCCTATGGGGTTGTTGAGTTGCTTAATTTAAAAACCAACGAGATGTTCAAGGTCAATGGACAAAGGGTGAAGCCCTACTTGGAAGACATCAAAGTTGCAAAAATGGTGGAAAGCATGGTGTTCATTGACGAATGATGCAACAATGTCCAGCTATACGACATTAAAGAAGCGCTAAATGGGAGGCAACCCATCGGTTTGCATTTCTTTTCATAATTATAATTTTATATTTTGCAATTCTAATTTCATGTTGAGTTAAATAAAATGGAATGGGTACTTTGATCGGTTTTTATTTTTCTTGAATGTGTTTCAGGGTTAAACCAAGAAGAAGATTGCATTTTTGTGATTTGGTGACACAAATAAACCAATTAAAAAAAATTCAAAACCAATTTGGCAGTGGCAGACACGGCCAGAGGTCCTGGCCGTGTCCTTGCCCGTGTCAAGAAAATCACAAATGACACAGAGGCAGACACAACCAGAGGTCCTGGCCGTGTCCTTGGCCGTTTCACACAGACACGGCCAAGCTCTCCCCGTGTCACTCAATTTGGCTTACAATTTTTTTTTATTCAGTAAGGGACACGTTCAAGGGACACGGCCAAGCCACTGGCCGTGTCCCTCAAAAAACCATCAGACACGGCCAAGTTTCACCAAGCTTGGCCGTGTCACCCAAATTTTAAAGGTTTAAATTACAAATTTAGCCCCTTTCGTCATTTTTAATCCCTAAATCCTTTTCTCTCCTCTCTCTCTCTCTCTCTCGATCTCTCTTTCAAAACCTCCATAGCCACCATCTTCAAGCTTCAAAATCATTTGAAATCTTTCATTTTTCTTCACCAAAACTGATTTAAACTCATCCACTTCTCTTCTTTTCTCATTAAAAGGCAATTAAAACTTTGAAAACTTCATTTTCACCAAATCATCAAAATGACAAGAACAAAAATGGTGTCTCACCACAAAAGGAAGCGACCTCCACCTTCAGCTCCATCTTCATCATCGTCAGCACCAAGGAAAGCAACTCTTCTCGCTTGGGGTTTCTTTCCGACGAGGTATGTTAACGAAGAATCCCTCGATGCTCTTCATATTCGAGATAATTTTTATAGATTTGTTCATAATCTTGGGTTGGATAGATTTGTTTCCCTTAAACCTTTGCAATTTGAGGAGCTTACATTGGAATTTTTAACCTCACTTAAGGTTGAAAGAAATGACAAAAAAAATTGCATTAGGTTACATTTTAAACTGCTTGGGAGACCATTTGTCCTTGAAATTGAGCAATTGAGCGATATATTTGGTTTCCATCAACAAGGGGAATAATGTGTGCCTAAGAGTTTTAGACAACAGTTCGCATGGGGAGCTTTGGGCTCGGGAACTTATGTGGCCAAATCGGCCAAAGCTACGAAATTGAAAAATCCCGTCCTAAGGTACTTACACTGGGTTATGTCATGTGGATTCTTTGCAAGAAAAGAGAGCACAGGGGTTGTAGAACTAAGCGAACTATATTTTTTAGACTGTGCTATCAATGTTGTACCCGTTTGTACCGGCTATTGGTTAGCCGATGTGTTTGACAGTGTGGCAAATAAAAAGAGGGGTGCCATTTGCATCGGAGGATTAGTTACAATTTTAGCAATGGCACTCCTTGATGATTTTGACCCGAGCCATTGCCAGATGACCAAGATCTCGGGGAGTGATTCATTAGATCTTGCCACCCTCGAGAAGATGCACATGGTTTCAAGAAAAGGAGGAGCTTATGTTATGGGTTCAGCTGAGCCTGAGGTACCGGAGGGCTGTCAAAAGAGAGCACGAGTCGAGGAGGATTCTGACTCGGATTCTCTAGATTTAGATGAAGATGCTCCAATCCTGAACAATCAAGAGATTCTTAATAGGATTGAAGCATTGGAAAGCAAGGTTGACAGTAACCATGCTGTAGCCATGGAACAAATTGACCGTAACCATGCTGCAGTGATGGAACAAATGGACCTAATCAACAGCAACCTTGCTAAAATTCTGAGCCTCCACCCATCAGCTGCATCATCATCCCATCCTCCATCGCCGTAGATCCTATCAGCTCTAACCTTTTGAAAACACTTGTTATTTTCTTATTTATAGTTATTTCATATTTTTGTTGTTATGGTTTTTAATGTTAACTCTTTATATTGTGTTTATTTTATATATTGTATTTTGCTCTTGAACAATGGTTGTTTGTGGATGAAAAGGTAGCACTTGCATCACAAAGGATCGATGGAAAAACAGGTTGTATCTTAACTTTTTACTTTAAATATCATTGTTTCCATTGAGGACAATGTAAAACTTAAAGTGTGGGGTGTGTGCTAAACCTTTTGTTCATGAATATAAATTGTCTATTTTCGTAAGTGTTTTTGTTTTGTTATTTTCGTAAGTGTTCTTGTTTTGTTAAGTTTTGTGTTTTATTTTATAATTGATTTTGATGGATATTAATAAGTTCAATTGTTATAAGATTGTTGATAGATGACTTTTGAATTTTTGAAGCATGAATTTGAGAATTGATTAGAGTTAGTACTTAATGTAAATTTTGATGGTTATTCTTTGCATTGCCATTAAACTAGTGAGGAATTGAGCCATCAACTTATCATTCTTTTTATGTGTGAACATCTTTGATTGATGAATTACTAGAACTTGCTTTGACATGCATTTTGAGACTACATAAAGATTTCAATTAGGCATCAATATGATTAAGGCAATTTAGGGAAAACCATTTTGGCTTAAAAAGACCAACCTTACATCCGACCTTAGTTCGCCAACTTTGAGCTTATTTCAATTTTCCCTTCTTTCTTTTTCACAACACCATCGGCTTGAACCATTACATTTTAACTTTACCCGTTCATTAGATCAAGAGCATTTCAAGAGCATTAATGGAGTGTAGTGTTGAATAAAGTGTGGGGTTGAATTCAATGGGCTTTAAATTAGTTGGATACCCTAAAAAAAATTTTGAATAATGAAAATCAAAATAATAGTTGTTGTTCTTGTCGGAAGGGTTGTAATGAGTTTGGAAATCATCTTTGCAAATTAAACAAATGGAATCCCTTAAAAGCACATAAATGCTTAGTGCTAAGCGATTGAGATTAATTATGGGATTCTTGATCATGCTACATTGCTTACTTCACTCTTGAAGTACTCTTGACCTAAATGAACTAACTCACTCTCCCAAATGTCAAACCTTTTCCTTAGCCCCGTTACAACCAAATAAAATACCTTATGATTGATGCTTGATTGTGATTAGGTGGTGGAGATTTGATTAATAAGCAAGCCTATAGTCCTAATTTTTCATTGAATGTTGAGAGCTTAAACACTACCCAATTAAACACTTGAGAGGTTTTGTGAGGGAGTGACAATTTTGGTATGCATAGATTGACCATTAAGTTACTTGAGTACCGATTATTCTTGATTCGATTATGATTGCGGATTTAATAAGATGGGAGTCTTAATGCATTCTTATAACTCTTGAACTTGACAATATTTATCGTGTTTTATTTGTTTTTATTTTAACTTTGCTTGGGGACAAGCAAAGGATTAAGTGTGGGGTAATTATTTAGATCAATTTTGTATATATTTTCTTTGATGTTTTTGTTGATTTTAAGTTAATTTTCATGTTAATTTGTACTTAAGTTTGTTTGAAGTTGTTGATTTAGGTTGAAGTACATTCGATGGAGCCTTTTGATCAAGTGAGAAAATCAAGTGACACGGCCAAGCTTGTCATGGCTTAGCCGTGTCCCTCATCAAAAGAAGAAGAACCAGGACAAGCATGAGACACGGCCAGGATTAACATGGCTTGGCCGTGTCCCTCAAGGAAACAAATCCAGAAGTGAACACGGCCATGAGACACGGCCAAGCCACTGGCCGTGTCTCTCCAAAGGAACAAAAGAGCAAAGAAAGCAAAGAAAGAAAAGAAAGAAACAGATACAGACAACCTCACTGGACACGGCCAGGACACTGGCCGTGTCACATGACAGACCGTGTCCTTGGCCGTGTCTCATAAGAAACAAAGCACACAGAATGGGACACGGCCAGAAGCTTGGCTGTGTCCCAAGAAAGAAAGTCACTAGACACGGCCAAGCTCCAAATGGCTTGGCCGTGTCACCTTGGATCACTTAGCTGGCTTGCACGAGGTGTGAGCTGTAGTGTTTTAGTGGGTGACAAAAAGAACAAAAAGGAGTCAAAAGTGGGAGGAAATTATGGAAGAAACATATAAGAAATTAGAAAGTGGGAAACAAACAATCATGGTGTCTTAAAAAATTCAAAATGGAAGAGAATGGAGGGAAAAATAAAATGGATTGAATATATTTTTAGTGGGCATTCTCTACACACGGCCACTTCTTCATCATCTTCTTCATCTTCTTCCTTGGTTCTTGCTTGAGAGAGCAAGACAACACTCTCACCATCTTCATTCACCATTTCTTTTCACATACCAAGTGCAAGGACAATTGTTGGTCTTGAAGTGAGTTACTAGTTCTTGAGGATTAGGGTTTTAAGAGACTTGATTGGAGAGTTGAGAACTTGAGAGAGCTATCATCCACTCCTTCAAGAAGAGAGCCATTTGTTCAAGAGAGCTGGAAGTTCATCATCACACACCGAGAGGGAGCTACGAAAGAGACGAGGAGTCCGATTTTTAGCATCTTCAAAAAGGGGGTTTTCCAACACTTTCTTTTAATCCATTTCTTATTTGTTGTTGTTGTATCAAGAACATTAATACTGCAATGAATAACTTTGATTTGGTTTATTTTGAAATGAGTATTTGTTTAAAACATATGATGAGCTAATTTACTCATGCTTGGGGTTGTAGTATATTTGATTAAATGATTTGATTTGATGATTCCATTGATATACCTTGTTATATGTTGATTGCATTGAAATTAAAGGTAAATTGATAGATTGGCCACCTATTGATTACTTAATATTGAATGACGGACCGAGAGGAGAAATTTAATATTGGAACTATGCAATTGACTACCCTAAGAATGAATTAGAAATATAAGTTCTAGGGTTTATTAATTTGCTAATGTTAAATAATTGGTTGTTGTTAATTCATAAATGTGAGAACTAGTGAATTGATAATTGGCTAATTAATCTTAAGAAACAAATTAAGATTCAAGGTTATATTAATGGATAATCGGATAATTGAACATTTGATTAAATGGACCTACAACCCTAGGCATCAATTCCATAATTGAATTTCTCTTGCATAAAATCACTCATTTTCATTTCTAAGGTTAATTATAATCCACCAATCTAATCACACAATTGAGTTTATCATTTCATGTTAATCGAACTATTACATGCAAGTCCTTCCTTGGGAAACGACCTTGGGGCGATCACCGTCACTACAATAGCCTCGTATACTTGCGAGTGCCGCTTTGTGATAGTGTTAATTTAAGCGCAACAAGCATCTAGTCCCGAAGGAAAATAATTAGTATAACCTCACAGGCATATATATAGACTCAAAAAATTGAAAAGGAGAAACTTTGCTCCCTGTGTAGGCTCAAACCCATGATTTTTCTATGCAGGCTCTAATTGATGTTTTTGCTGTCTAGTTCTTCGCACAAGCACACATTTCCTCTCTTTGCAAAATTACTGGAACTTTCTCAAGCAATGGGCTTTCCATGCCCCCCTGATTTGACATCTTCTTTTGATTCTTTACTTCACAGAGTGTTTGCTGTTCACTTTGATAAAGAATAGACAATACAAAACAAGAAAGTGTGATGTGATATGCTTATGTATGCATGATATGTATGAATGACACTTACAGTCGTTCCATCAACTCACAGAACGAGGTGATCAACAGAAGTGTTCTCATTGGTTCCTTTTTTGACACTCGTTCAAGTCTTGCATTGGAATGATCGAAAGCTTTGCATTTGTGGCTTTTATCTTTAAGATATTGAAAACATGAATAATGGAGGCCCCAAGCAGCAGAGTCAGGGATTTATCTATTTCGAACAATGTTTCAGCATGTCAGTTGATAGCTTCTTCATGACCTTGCCAATAATCATTTTCTTTGCCCAATGTGTCCTTTGGAGGTTCAACATATTTCCCTTAACTTGAAGGCTTTATATGACAAAACATTTCTTTTTTTTTATTTATTTGAATTTTGATTTTGAAATCAAATATTGGCTTTGCCAAATCAATGTCAATGTACCTCAGGACTTGATTTTTCAAATTAGCATATCTATAACATGACAATCCTAGTTACCGTACTAAACTCGGGAATCATTTCTATTTAAGCAAGAACTGTTGAACTTCAGATAGGCACATACACATTACTTGGCCAAAGGTCTCATTTGAGTTTAAATATTGTCTATCTCATATGCATGCTTATCCAAACTATCTCCACTAATAGACTCTACCTACAAAGAGAGATCAACAGGTCTTTGATAGGCTTGAAATGGGGCCTATGAGGGACATGGGTTAAATGAAGGCCATTTTGAGATTGGAACTGGTATGACACAAAGGACAAACCCTCACATTATAAATTTCTTGTTTGAATTTTAGGCAACTTGGAGGCAATCTTGCTAGACTCCAAATTCCTTCTAACTTCTTGGCATTAATCTGGATCTTGATTAGGACAGTTTTTGCCCTTGCAAAAAGTTTGGTTCCCAAATTCGTTTCTTTTCTTCTTCTCCCTTTTCTTTATTTCTCTTACTCTTCCCTTTCTTTGAACTTTTATCATTTTTTCCTTTTTCCTTGTAGGACTATCAAGTACAAAACTTTCAAGAACTGGATGGCCTTCCTCCTTTTTCTCCAATTTTGATTGAATCTTTGGTTGGGTTGAACCAATTCAAGTCAAACCATCCTTATGGAAGCCTTTTGCTGCTTTAGGCAAAAGAGAACTCAGTTGGCTTTCTGAACCTCCTTTTTGGGTTTTATTTTTCTTTTTTCCTTTTTGTTTTCTTCTTTTGTTTTCTTCTTTTTCTTCTCTCTTCTTCTTTTTTTTCTTTTTTTCTGTTTTTTTTTGTTCTAGCTCAAACAGAGTTTGTCTTATTTGTACTGACTTGGGCTTCCAATAATGGATGAGTGGAGTAACATAAATCTTCTTTAACGAGGATAAATCATTTATTACTCTAATGTTGATGTTGTCTTGATATATTGGAGATATTAAGGGAACTTCGACTACCCTTATGGTCTTGAAAACTTCAACTACCCTTATGGTCTTGAAAACATCAACTACCCTTATGGTCTTGAGAACTTCAACTATCTTCATGATCTTGACTAATCATTGCTTTCTTTTGATCTTCTTGCCTCTTCATCTTAGTGATCATAAGACTTGTCAAAAGTATCACAACAGCTCAGGGTAGGTTGTTGAGGTTATATGCCAAGCTAAAATTTTATGAAGGCTCAAAGGGACAACTAGGGATTGATATTTAATAGGGTGGATACTAGTTGTTGGCTAACCAAAGAATGCCTAGATCATTTCTCTCTTAAATAAGCAGAGTTCAATTTCGCCTTGAAAGTTTGTCAAAGCATGTTCTAAGACTGACTAGGACCTAGACAAAGGTAATTATGCAGGAGCCCTCTCTAAGTAAGCATACACAACTCAATGCTATAGAGCAATTCCCTCACTTAGTAAAGTCATTCGAGTCATGATGCATAAATTAATTCATGAATTATCAAGCTAGATTCTTCATCGGTTGAGCACCAAAATGAACAAAGACTAACAAAATTTTGATGACAATAATTTATTTAAAGCAACTTTAAGTTTGAAAAGCACAATAGTTCCAAAATATTAAAGAAAGTAAGATTGAAAAGCAACATTCAAGCTAAGGAAAGTTCATTGAGTTTAAGCTTCTTTTCCCTTCACATCTTCAGTATTTTCCATCTTGAAAGGATGATAAAATAAAATCTTCTTCCAATCCTTTTCCCACCATGAAGGTTGCCGATGGAGGTACTTTATTGAACCTTGGTAATGGATTGTCTTTGGTGTTGGACTTATCCAGCTTGGGTAGCTTACCACTATCAATCAAATCTTGGATCTCATGCCTTAGACGAGCACATTTATCTATTTCATGCCCTCACATTTGATGAAATTGACAGAAGGCCTCAGCATTGAAGTTTGGTGGCAATGGATTATGTAAAGGTCGAGGAGCTAACAGTTGTAACAACCCTTTCTTTTGCAGCTTGCTAAAAACCCAAGATAGAGGTTTCCCTAATTCTGAGAATTGTCTTTTATTTCCTTGACCAGTCTCATTAACATCAACTTCTTTTGTGTGCTTTGATTGCTAGGCTGATAATTCCCTTTTTCATTCCTTTTTATTGCAAAACGGTTCTTCTCTCTTTCCCACTCTTCAATTTGTAGACCAGCTTGGAGAAGATATTTGAAATCCCTTATAAGGGTGTGAGACATCCTTTCACAGAGATTGGGCAGGACGCCTCTCACGATCATCCTTATTTGATCAGATTTGTCGGCCCTTTTCTTGATCAAAGCGGCCTTATTTCTCCACCTTTTCACATAGTCCACAAAATTCTCATTTGGCCTTTGCCTAATGGACTCAACTTCCATTAAGGTAACTTCCAACTCGACATTGTACCCATATTGTTGAATAAAGGCCTTGTATAGAAAATCCCAACTCTTTTATGTCCCATCATCTAAGGTATTGAACCAATTTTGGACAACAAGGTCCAATGAGAGCATAAAGTACCTTAGAGTTTGAGCCTTAGTAGCTCGGGCAGACTGCATAGCAGTGATATACTTTTTCACATGGAGATGAGGATTTTCGGCTCCATCAAACTTCGCAAAAGATTGCATCTTGAACTTGTACGGGACTTCTTCATCTAGCTCAAATAATTTGTCAACTTCGGACATTTCCTCGGTTTTTAATTTCTTCTCAAATTTCTTTTCTAGATTAGCAATCATCTTTTCAATATCAGAAGTTTTGGTCTTCTCAATAGTTGATCTTTTAACAACCTTCATCTCCTTTTTGTCTTAAGGATCTTGGTAGTATTGAGCCCAATCATCATCATCAATGATCACCTTATCATCATCAAAAGCTACTTCACCAATTTTAGCCTTCCCATTGTCCTTTGGCTTCTTGGTAAAATTGCAGCTAGTTGATTCTTTATGGTCTCGGCCATGGCCTTTTTTATTTCTTCCATCTTGGCATTGAGGGCGTCATCCACCATCCTTTGAATTTGTTCGGGATCCATTGTTTTTGGTGAGTAAGTGATTGAGTCATTGCTAGATTCTTCGTCTCCGGCGTAGGTTGGATTGTTGTAAGCTTTTGAACTGTCGTAATCCAGGGCTGTGAGCCAGAGAGGATCAATGATATGAGATGCAAATGTATGCATGTATGCATGTATGCACAAACACTAGACAAACAAGGACGAATAGGACATTCCTTCCAATCTTATAACATCCACACACGAACGGCGAGTCTCTTTTCTTAGGTATATGGTTAACAAAATACCAACATGGGGTACCTTGTTTTTGAATATTTCTCTCGGATGTTTTAACCAATAGTTATATTTTCGAAAATGGAAATCAACTTATGATAATTCCAATTAATTAGGTTTTAATCCATTTACCCAACTAATGTAGATTTTATTGGATTAAAACGAAATTAAGAGGTTTTTTATAAATAGATTTCTCACTTGAAAAAGTAACTAATGATTCATGCCAAAAACAAGCCCATGGTTAATTTATTCTTAGTATAAACTAGGCTCACAATTGATTTTTGGTATTTCATAATTTACCTAAATAATTTGCAAGCTCTTTGTAAGAAAAGGTTGGGTAAAAACAATTTTATTTCTAAGCCCTTTGTAAATGGATTTTGGGCTTAGTATTTGGGCCATGAGCAAAAGAATTTTTTATTTATTTTTAGAAAAGTCTTATGTCCAAAGAAAAATTTTGAAAATAGCTTTGGTCTTTTGGACTTTAAAGAAAAATTTATTTGAGCTCACAAATGTACTTGGGTCATATTAGAAAAAGATCAAACCAAATAAGCCATGATTTAAGCCAAGAAAATTAACCATAGTCAACATGCATTTGGGGTAAAACCTAAGGAAAGTAACTAGGCCAATTACATGAGCTTTAGTCTTTGGGTTAAAAGGCTTAGGTTCCCATAGCAAGTATAAACCAAATGGTACAAGGCTATAAGTGGTTATGCCATGCTTGATCTGCATACCTTGAGTGAAAGTATGGTATCCCTTACATAACACAACACGGGTAACACGGGTGTCCTAACTCACGTACACGATGCAATCTAAGATGATGAAATGGATAATATCATTATAAGAAAGAATAGAATAATATAAAGACCAATGGAATCAACTTCTCTTATCCCCAGTGGAGTCGCCACTGTGAGCGGGGACTTTCGCCCCCACACCCGGTGGAATGGTTCTTGTAACTTCGGCACTGTTTAGGCTTGGGACCTTAGAGAACACAGACCTAAGTCCGGAGAAAATGGAGTCACCACCCGTACAGGCCAGGAAAAAGAAAGGGGTGGATGACTCGATTCCTAAGGAATTTCTAACCCCCTAATGGGTTTGGAAAGTTGCGTACGTGTGGGGAAGGTGCGAAATGGCCCAGCCCCCCACAACGCCCGGTTCATTGGAATCGGCCTCCTTTATAAGTCTTAATATTATAAAATTCTTAAATGTAACAACATTATCCATATTACACACAATAATTAAAATAAAGCATCGATATATTAAAAATCAAAATAATGTCCAAACAAAACAAATAAATGGACACCCATCCGAGGATGGAAACATGTCCTTACATCCCATGCCTAAATAGGACACCCACCGAAAGGTAGAAACATGCCCTTTACATTGGTTCTAAAATAGAAAAGCAATTTAAATTACATGATATTTAACTAATGAGGTACCCACAAAGTGGAAACATACCTCTTACAACATTTGGAAATCTAAATAAATCAATAAAAGTAAATAACCGTTCATCATAAATGAATAATTCATCAAAGGTATTAAATATCAATAGAAAGTAAACATCCATCCATGATAAATTAAATAAACCAAACATTGAACTTAGATAAATTAAAGCATATAAAATAAATCAAAGCATAATCAAATATAGAATTGAATAAGGCAAATAAAGATTCAAATTAGGGCTATTGTTTCTATTTAAGTTCCTTTATTCAATGTGTTTAGGGTTTTAGGAATTCATTGGTTCAAGCTACTGTGATTTTAAGGGAATTAAAATGGATTAAAGTTTTATGATTTAAACGGTTGATAAAGTTCTTTGATTAACCAAATTAGTGTTTAAGAAGTGAAATCATGAAACTAGAGTTAGGACACTTTAAAATATTTAGATTTATAATTTGCGGTCACTGGATTGTGTTTGAAAGCTTACTGTGTTTGAATATGTTTATAGGGTTTAAAGGTTTAAAGGATTAGGGTTTAGAAAACTTTAAGGTTTAGGTTTTAAGGGAGTTAGGGTTCACTGTTTTGGGTTTTGGAGTTGAATTAGGGTTTTAGGATTTGGAAAAACAATTGATAATTTTATGAAACTTTATGAAAATAAATAAAATGATTTAAAGTTTATAGAAATAGAAAAGATGTTTTTTGTAATATCCTCATTTATGCCCTAGAAGTTTTGCATATTTTTGTTGTTGTTAATGTTATATATTGGATTGAATATATGTGTTAAATTGTAAGAGAAAAGAAATTGAGAAGAGAAAGTATATGTATATGTATTTTGGGAAGAAATAGGGTTTAGAGACAAATTTATATGTTGTGTATATGTTAATATATATGACATATAAAGTGGTCAAAAGGCTTGGTCAATGCAAGAGAAGATATTTATTTGAGATTGGTAAATTACTTAATTGGGCACATATAAGACAAAAAGATAATTATGTGAATAAGGGCACTTTGGTAATTGCTTGGATAAAATCACATGGTGGATATTTAAAGAAGGTTTGACTTGTGTTTTCTTCATCATTTCTTCTTCTTCTTCTTGTTGATGGCCGGCCCTCCATAGCCAAAGAGAAAGAAAGAGACAAGTGATGGTTTTGATGATTTCAAGCTTAAATTGAAGAAAGATTAAGTGTTCAAGTATTGATTTAAGAAGTTTTTAACTAAGGTAAGATCTTTTCTCTAATTTCTTCAATTCTTTTGAAGTGGTATGATTAAGTTGCTTATGGTATGATTGTGAGTATTGATTTTGCTTGATAGATGAGAAGTTGGGTTGGTGTTGGTGATGGAAGAGTAAGATTGGTGTTTAGTGAAATTGTTTCTGTTTTAGGATTAGTAAAGGCTGTGACTTGTTTGATTTTTAATTAATTTTAGAAAAATGTTCTTGAAGTGAATTTTTGATATGTTGTGCCTCTATGAGTCTAGAATGACTGAAAAATATGTTGATTCGATTTTGGAATGGTTATGAGTTTAGAAAGATTATTTTCATTAGACCTGTTCCAGCAAGTACCTTAACTGGGACAGCTATATTTCGGGATTTTTAATAAAATGTAGAAAAATCATATCCAATCGAATTTTGGATATGTTGTTGCTTAGTGAGTTTAGTATTTGAGAAAAATAATTTGGAATCACGTTGATTGAATTTGATTTATGGAATTCACAAAGTTCAAAACTGCTGCCAGGATGCAGGGCAATTGGGGCAGTCTGGTTAGGTGAACTATTTGACCAAGATTTTGTGTTCAGTTTGATCTGAAATTTTAAAGGATGATTTTAAGATACAAAACTAAATTCTGTAAAAATTTTAGAATTTTTAGTCAAGTAGATTATTTTATACAATTTTTCAAAATAAGGATAAAATGGAGTTTAAAAACCAGAATGTACTATTTATGGTTAGGGTTTTAATTCTTTGTTCTTCTTGCATTGCTTTGGTTCTCCAAAGGTAGGTTGGTCCTTAAACCTAACCCTAAACACTTTAAATACACTTGAATCAATGAATGTTATAGTCAATTGTTCTTTGCCCTAATTGCATTGTTGAGATTGAACAATGTTATGTTGTGCATTGTGAATGGTAATGTGTTTCATGAGTAATGTGGAATGAAATGTTGATATTTATGAATGATGCTATGTGAAATATAATGTGATCATGGATGAGATATATATATATATATATACTTGAATAATGAGATGTTATATTGTGAAATGAAATGTGAAGCCATTGTTATTGGCTAAGATGATGTAATTGAAAGAAGGAAGGCATGTTTGCCTAAATGTGATGAGAATTGAGAATGGAAATGAATTGTTTGTTTAATATGTTATTCAGTTTCAGAGTTCTGGATTTGGGTGGCATGCCTAAGAAATGATGAAAGGTAACAGTCTTGCCGGGTTGAGGACCTCCTCATAGGTGTTGAGTTGATGGTCCAAGAGACTGGGTCTGTTACACTATGAGATATATGATTTGTAACAGTCTTGCCGGGTTGAGGATCTCCTCATATGTGTTGAGTTGATGATCCAAGAGACTGGGTCTGTTACACTATCCATGGATAGAGATACATGTATATACATTGCCTACGGGCGTGATTATTGTGACTATGAACCAAAGCAGTAACTCTGAACTCTGAATATCGTATTAAATACTTGTTGGGCCCATAGGTGTCAAGGTTATATGAATGTCCTAAATAATGTTATGAGTTTAATGAAATGAGATGTTGGTTATGGAGTATGATTGATTAATGTTGAATGTGAAAAGATGTTGAAATGTGGTATGCTCATATGACTATGATTTGTGAAATGCATAATTGTGTGGTTAACTTTATATTTATGATGTTGATCTTATCAATAACATATGTGGCATTGCATTTCATTAAAGCATACTGTTAGCATGTTTTATCTTACTAAGCCGTTGGCTTAGCGCGATAGTGTTTAATCGCGCAGGTAGTAGAGTGGATAGAGTTGAACCCGAGAGTTCATCAAGACCTAGTGAGAGTAGACCTTGAAGAATCCATTTTGGGAGCTTAAAGATCAGAGCAGACTTGCCAATCATGTATAAATTTTATGTGTTGTAAAACTTGAGTTTTGATGTATATGAATTTGTAAATATGTAAATATTTTATAACTTTCGCTGTGTAATATTTAAATATGGGGGTTGTCACAAAACCTTTATTTTATGTTGTACTAGAAGTGTAAATCCTTTTTGCAGGTTGTAGTTGAGGTTACAAGGGGGATTTATTGGGAGTGTACTGAGAATGATTTTGTTTGCATTGGTTTGTGTAAAATGTTTTTAAAATAAGAAAAAAACCGGTTTTGTCGACACTTGGGACTCAATTTTTAGGCGAAACTATGGCAAAAGTTTTGTAAAAAAATCGGAACTAAAATTTGACTAAGTAAAATTGGAGCAACATTAGGTTAGTGTGGCGCCTCTACTCAGCTTACATATGTAGGTTGGGAAGGGGTGTTACATTTTTAGGGCTTTTGGAAAGAAACAGAACTCAATTTAGGGTTTTGAAAATTTGGAAAGCAAATTAGGTTTTGAGGTTTTGAAGAAAGAAAAATAAAAATATTAAGCTTTTTGGAAAACAAAGCAACGGATTAAGGTTTTTAAACTTTAGAAAAGGGGAATTAAGGTTCTATGGTTTTTGAATTAAAAGAAACAATAGGACGATTTTAAGCTACTGTGAAGAAATTAGACAATTGATGCATACCTCCGTTTGTTGGTTCCACCAAAAATTTCCTTGGATGAACAAAAATAAAGACAAGCTTTGCTGCCTTTGATGGATTGAATTGTTGTCTACTCTCAAAAAAGAAATCAGATTTATTCATTGCCTTTCCTACTTAGTTTCGGTCTCAATTTTTCTACAAATTTTCGTCCCAATTTGTTTGATCAATTTCTCCTCCCTTTTGTGTTGTTTTTTGCCTTATTTATAGAAGAATTTTATGGTCAATCCTAGTTATCCACGGAAGCTAATATTGATTAAGAAAAGGAAACTGAAACCTAATTGCATTATGTTTCGAAAAAATGTAAATCCGAAAAATTTCGCTAGCGAAAAAAAAACTGCTGCAGAAAAAATGCGCTGGCAAAAAAAATTGCTGCAGTTGGCTGCGGCAGCGGGCGAGAATTGGCCTGCGGGCCATTTTTCCACACTGATTTTTCCGTCGCTTTATTTTTATTTTTTTGTTTATTATTATTATTTTTTATTTTTTATTAGTAAAAATTAAATATTAAAGCAAAAATTATTTAATTAAGATAACACAAAAATTATTTTGGACTAATTAAAATATATTGGACCACACAAAAATTATTTTGGACTAATTAAAATATATTAGACCACACAAAAATTATTTTGGACTAATTAAAATATATTAGACCGGAATGGGTCAAAAAAAGTTTTTGTCAAAAAATCAGCAGCGCGCGAGCTGTCGAGCCCGTGGGCTGTGCTCGAAGCAATTGCGCTGGCAAAAATGGGCGCAGCGGGCCAATTTCGCAGCTAGTGGCATCTGGCTGCGAAATTGGTGTCCCAATTCGCAGCCAATAGCATCTGGCTGCGAAATTGGTGTCCCAATTCGCCCCAGATCATTTTTGCGGCCGATCCATCCGATTTTTTATTTTTTATATTTTTTATATTTTTATTTTTATTAAAAGTAATTAAAATATTATTAAAATAAATAAAATACCACAAAAAAATTATTTTAGACTATCGAATTTGAATGGGTCAAAAATTAAGGGTCTACACAACCTACTCAACACCTATTGAAAATGTGAATGCAAATAATCAATTAGTATCACATTTTCTAGGTGTTTAAAGAATAAAACATAAATTTAGGCACATTATTCCAAAAACACTGTGCCCTAAAACACTCCAACTTTGAAACTTCACTCTAATCAATCCCAATTTTATTTTAAAGCTTAAATATATCATAAAAATCATATTTTAGCACATTCCAATCATTAAAATATAATGTGCCACTTTTCTATCAAAATTTCAAAATTTTGCCCTAGGCCTCTTTGATTTTGGTTTTTCATAAACCAATTCTAAATAGTAATTTGAGCTCATTTATATCATTAACAACACAAAATAACATAATTCAAATCATAAAACCAAATGCACCATCACTTTTTACAAAAACCCTTACCAAAATCCTAACTTTCATAGTACCCCTTCTAAACTCTAACTAAACCTAATCAAATCCAATATTTAACAATAAAATCTTTACTTACTCATCAAAATAACATATTAAATATCCATTTCAATAATTAT
This sequence comes from Garcia nutans, assembly GCA_947685225.1. NCBI lineage: Eukaryota > Viridiplantae > Streptophyta > Magnoliopsida > Malpighiales > Euphorbiaceae > Garcia > Garcia nutans. Next base: position 1,903,318 of record CANTUV010000003.1, on the reverse strand, counting down.
AACATACTCTTTCAAAAACCCAATTTATACATAATCATATATATCCATAAACTTGAAAATAAGTAAGAAAGCTTACCTAATGGAAAACCTTCAAAAGTCACTTCAATCTAGAAAATCCCTCTAAAATTTAGTATTTAGAGCAAGAATAATCCTTGGCCATGGTAAAAATTTCATTCTTGAGAGAGTAGAGAAGAAGAGGAAGAAGAAGATGGATAGTTTTACATTACTAAAATTCCAATTTTACCCTTTATCAATTTACATAATTACAAAATTATTAATTAATAAAATATTAATATTTAATTATTTATTTAGTTAATTATTTAGTCATTTTTAAGTCTGTAATTTTCATCATCTATCCAAAAATAATTTTATTTTATTTTTTATTTTTATTTTTGTAAATTACCATTTTACCCCTTCCTTTCACCTTTTATATTTTGTCTTTTTCTAACTTATTTTTGACTTTATATGTAATATATATTTCCTTTATATTTCACATATACATTACTTATTTCTCACTTTCAACACTTCATTTAACTCTTCAGTTTATTAATTTAATTTAATTTAAATTTTATTTAATTTTATTTATTTTAGCAATTATGTGGGTGTTACAAAAGGTATTCGAAGTACTAAACAATTAAACTAACTATTATTTGGATGATAGCTTGATGTGATATGAAAACTAAATTTAACTAAAATTAAAGCTAAATTGATTTGAAATTAAATTTAATATTTTTGGTATGAAGGTTTAACGTATCCTTATTGATTAACTATGGATTTCCTAAAGTATTGATTTAATTGTTAATCTACACTCGATTATTGGCTGGTTTCTCCTATATTAAGACCTAGTCTCTTTCAAGTACTAAACCTAACATTAAACTTAACCTTGCATCTTCTCTCATAATCATAAGCAGTTAAGTTAATTCATTAAGATTTATGGGAACCTTTTTACCAACCTCTTAAATGTTTATCTTATCTCTAAGTGCAAACGTAACCTATGATTTTTATCTCCTTGAACTAATATTGTGCTTTCACTCCCACTCTATCACACAATATCTTAGATTAATTAATTATTGGCCAAATAATCAAAGCTTTAAGATATAAAATAATAAGGTAATCAAGAGAAAACTTTAATTGAAGCAAATTATAAATAATTACTCAATAGTAAATCAAATAAGAAAAGTTTAACCCTAATATGGCTTTTAGTTATTCATTATTGAAATAAAAATGAAAAATAAAGAGAAGAAAATAGAAGACATAATTGAAATAGAAATTAAAAGAAAACAAATAAGAAAAAATAAAATTTAGAAAGAAAGCGGCCTCTTGAGCTTGAATGGAACTTGAACAAAATTCTCACTTCTCTTCAAAGCTTGTTCTAACCTAAAACTTAGAAAATTTGCTCTAAAAAATATGTAGAGAAAATTAGATCATCAAAAGCAGAGAAAGAGACTTGTTTATAGAGTAGCTTTAAGGGTCTTCTTGTTGGAATAGGAAAAAGATATTTGGATAAGGATTGGGAACTTCTAATCTTGACAGGAGTAGATTTTTGTGCAATCTTTGAGACTCCTTCCCTATTTAAGAATTATATCTTGAGGTTCTCTTTTCCTTTTTAAAGTTAGAGAACATCTGGATAAGATTCTCTAAAGATTTTACAAGTTGGAGATCTACTAATAGAATGAATTTGTTTAAACTTCAAAGGTTGCCCTTGCTTTACCACAGTTATAGGGTTTTAGTCTTTGGATGCCACAACCATGGCTTTCAAACTGGCTCTGGAACTTTTATAGTTTCTCTTCAGATTTTCATGTAGTACATAAATCAGTCCTACAAGTGTGGCCGCTGTTGCGCTCGAATTAAGTACTACTACAAAGCGTCACTCGCAAGTATACGAGGTAACTGTAGCAAAGGTGATCGCCCCAAGGTCGTTTCCCCAAGAAGGTGTGGTTCGAAATAGCTTGATTGACAATTTATTTAAATGTGAGAGTTTGTTGTTTGGAGTGGTGCAAGAATAATTAAACCTAAATTTAACCGTGCGTAGAGATTAATGTGTGTGGGTGTACAAGATCGAATCGATTCTTGGGAAGGTGCCTAGGGTCATAGGTCCATTCAATCAAAGCTCAATTCTCAATTGTCCATTAACATAACCTTGTAAATTAATTTGTTCATTAAGATTAATTAGTCAATTACCCATCCATTAGTTCTCACATTCATGAATTAGCAATGACCAATTCTTTTACATTACCAAATTAATAAACCCTAGAACTTATATTTCTAATTCATTCATAAGGTGGTCGATTATATAGTTCCGATATCGGATTTCACCTCTCGGTCCGTCATCCAATATTCAAAGATCAATAGGTAGCTAATCTATCAACCTAGCATTTAATGCAATACAATCAACCAATCAACAAGGAACATCAATGTAAATATCAAATCAAAGCATTCAACCAAATATGCTACAAACCCTAGGCATGGGTATTTAGCTCAACATCATTAATTTATAACATTCATTCAACTCAATATAAAACAAATACAAATTGGTCATTGCAATATCAATCTCTTAATACAACAACAACAATAGAAATGAATTAAAAGAGAGAATAGAAAAATCCCTTGTGAAGATGCCAAGAGTAGGATTGCTAGTCTTCCTCCTAGCTCCACTTGATGTATTTGATGAAGAATTCAAGCCCTCTTTAATGGTTGATTCCCTATTGCAATGTGGAATGGAGCTTTCTCAAGTCACCAAACCTTTGGATGGAGCTTTCTCAAGTCACCACTCTTCAATGAAGCTTCTTAACCTTCAAGAGCTTGTTTAACCCAATTTATCCCAAAGAACCTCAAAGATCTTATCAATGGAAGATGGAGAAGGTGAAGAGGATGGAAATGGAGGTTGGAGGTGAAGGGACAAGGGAGAGTGTCACTCTCTCCCTCTCCCACATTTTTGCAGAAATTTGGCTCCAAGAAGCCAAGAACTCCCCCAATTTCCTCTTCCTCTCCTTTTAATTAATTCAAAAATCAACACCCATGCCTTCCAACTCACACCATCTCACTTTGTTCCCCACTATTTCTTTGTTTAATATTTCTTTTGGCAAGCAATAAGTCTTGTTCCCCACTTTGTCCGCCACTTCGTACAAAAGAAATTAAGTTTTTCATGTGGGACACGACCAAGCCAAGAGTGTCTTGGCCGTGTCTTGGTCTCTTCCTTGCTTTCCATGATGGGACTCTTGATTTTTCATGGGACACGGCCAAGCCTGTTGGTCGTGTCCCTCACTGGCTCTTTCTTTTCTTTCTTTCTTTTCTTTGGTTGTGAGAGGTGACACGGCCAAGCCATGTGGAGCTTGGCCATGTCTCTTGTTTTTTCCTTCTTAGGACACGGCCAAGCTCCTGGCCGTGTCCCTCACTGTTGTTGATCCAAGGCGAGACACGGCCGTGTCATGTGACACGGCCAGTGTCTTGGCCGTGTCCCTTGATGGTGTCCGTCTCTACTTCTTTGCTTGCTCTCTTGTTCTTTGGTATGGATGGAGACACGGCCAAGCTTGCTGGCCGTGTCATGTGACACGGCTAGTGGCTTGGCCATGTCACTGAGTGTGTCCACTTCTGTTGCTCATTTTCCTTCTCTTCTTTGGCTTGTTCTTGGATTTTCTCTTTGAATGAGACACGGCCAGAGGCTTGGCCATGTCTCTGGGTGTGTCTGCTTCTGCCTTGAATTTTTTTTGAGGGACATGGCCAAGCTTGCTTTGGTTTGGCCATGTCTTGCTTGGTTCATGCTTTTCTTGCCCTGTTTTGATCTTCCAAGGGTGTTTTTGCACCTAAACCTAAAAACAACACTTTAAACACATTTAAAACAAAAATTAATCAAAACATTAACTAAAACACACATAAAATCATACTAAAAACTAGTACAAAAATGAACTAAACAAATACCCCACACTTAACTCCTTGCTTGTCTCCAAGCAAGGCTAAAATCAAACACACTAAACAAGATGAATTTTGTTAAGTTCAAGAGTTATAAAGATGCATCAAGACTTCCCTATCCCTAAATCCGCAATCAATATCGAATCAAACAAAATCGACACTCATGCAATTAAGTGGTTTTCCATGCATAACCAATATTATCGCTCCCTCACCAACTCTTACAAGTGTTTGATCATGATGGTGTTTACACTCATAACAATCAATGAAAGATTATTACCATAGGCTTGCTTATCAATCAAATCTCCACCACAAAATAACAATCAAGCATCAATCAAAAGGTCTTTATTGGGTTGTAATGGGGCTAAGGTAAAGGCATGATATTTAGGAAATGTGAGCTTAATCATTAAGTTCAAGAGCACTTCAAGAATGAAGTAACCATTTATATTTATAACCCAACAATCCCAAAACACTTTCCTCTCATCTACCCCTTGACATTAAAGATCTTTTCAAGGGAACTCACTTGTTAAGTCTTGGAATAATGCATTCCAACCCTTTCAACAAGAATAACAATTATTCTTATTATTTTATATTTATTTATTTATTATTTTTATTTATTATTTTGCTTTTCAATCTTAAACCTACTAAATTTAACCCCACACTTAATTCAACACAACACTCGGTCATAAACGCTCTTAAAATGCTCTTGACCTAATGAAAGGATAAGAGTTAAACAACAAGGTTCAAGCTAATGGTGTTGTGAAAAAGAAAGAAAAGGAAAGTGAAATAGGCTTAAAATTGGCTAACTAAGGTTAAAAATAAGGTTGGTCTTTTTAAGCCAAAGTGGGTTCACCTAATTGCCTTAATCATCTTAATGCCTAATTGAAAATTTTTATGTAGTCTTAAAAAGCATTTCAAAGCAAGTTCTAGCAAATCATCAATCAAAGATGTTCACCCACAACAATAATGATAAGTTGATGGCTCAATTCCTCACTAGGTTAATGGCAATGCAAGGAAAAAACCAACAAAATTAACAATAAGCACCAATTCTACTAAATTCTCAAATGCATGCTTCAAAAATTCAAAGGTCATCAATCAACAATTTTATAACAATTGAACTTTCTAAAACTCATTTATTCAATGAAAAACATTAAAAACATTAACTAAACTTAAATAAAAATAACTTAAAAGTAAAAACACAAAACAAAAGTGAAAACACAAAACACATAATGCACTTAAAAGTAAAAACACAAAACACAAAATGCAATAAAAACACAAAACACAAAATGCACCCCACAATTAAAGATTCACATTGTCCTCAATGTGAGCATGCATACTACAGGGAGTTTAGATGAAACCTGATTTCCATCGTTCCCATATACGATGTGTAGGGCTCCTTCCACCCATAATACAATTGGGGCCCATGATTGAGAGGATGAACAACATGTAACTTTGAATGTACCCGATGTACGGCAACCCCTAAATAGTATTCCTTGAAGAGAACATGTCTCAAAGGGACATGTTAAGGTTGCCTCGGGGTTATCCTCCAGTGTTATAGGAACGTGGTAATAATTTTTATCTTCGTGCAGCATGAGTATATCAGCTTTCTGCTCTTCCTTACCACCAAGAGTAGTAGAGATGACTTTTGGGGACTCTTTAATTTCAACCAAGCTTGGTTGAATCACTTATTCATCCACTCTAACAATGTCGAGTCCCCTCTCAACAACCTCAACATCTAAAACTAGCTTGCACTCCTCAAGTTCTAAATTGGGCATTTCATGTTCTTCTTCTAAAGATATACCCATCTCAAGCTTATTTCCACTTTCTCCTTGGGAGTGCATATCATAGATGTTAGAAAATTGCTTACCTTGTTCCTCATCCTTCAAGCTACATGGAATTGGATTTGGTAGCTTATCAGGATTGGAAGATTCATGCAACTTTGATGAGGTTGATGCCTCCAAATTCTCCTTCTTGTTTGATTGGCTCAACTCCTCAATGTTGGATTGTATTTCCTCGCCAATATCTTCTTGATTAGTGCCTGCATCCAAAGAATCACAAAATTTGTTATATATTACCTGTTCACTCCATAAATTTGTGATTACCTCGGCTTGCTCCAGTTGGCTAGGAAATTCCTCTTCTTAGTGTGCTTGGAGTTGATGTGCCAGTTGCCCAACTTGCATTTCCACCCTCTTCAATGATTCCTCCAAAGAATCAAACCTCTCATTGCTTCCTTCCTGATTTTCTGTGCTAATTTGAAGGTAAGCATTCAAATCATCTTCCACTGTGGATTTCTCGAATTGATCTTGGTTCTGTACGCTAATTTGAATGAAGGCATTCAAACTATCTTCCAAAGTGGGTTCCTTAAGGTGATTTTGATTTTGTGCACTAGTTTGAATGAAGGCATTCAAACTATCTTCCAAGGTAGGTTCTTTAAGGTGATCTCGATTTCGTGTGCTAATTTGAATGAAGGTATTCAAACTATCTTCAAATGTGGGTGGCTTAAGGTACTCTTGATTTGAATATTGTGCTTGAGAGTAAGAGTCTCTTTGGTAAGGTTGAAAAAAATTTGGAGGTGGAATGTGTGGCTGATTTTCCCAAGAAAAATTTGGTTGGCTTCCCCAGCTGGGATTATAAGGATTGGAATATGTGTCATTTCTTCCCATTTGCTGGAAACCTTGGTAGTCATATTCTTCCTCTTGCCATTTTTGGTATCGTCCAAAACCCATGGAACACGTGTTTGCACTATGGCCTACATTGCCACATGCTGCGCATATCTCTTGGCGTGGCATAGGTGCTCTTCCTCTTGCATTTAGCACCTTAAGTTGATTCATCAATTCTGCTAATTGCCATGCCATTTCGGAATCATCGTTCCTATCATAAACTCCTTCGTGCCTCGAAAACTGTATCTTTACACAAGGCACTTAGAAACTTAAAGAAAACAAAAAAAAATAATTAAATTGAAAGAAAAACAAAACAAATAAACAATTCACATAAAATAAACAAACAATGAAAAGAAAAATCAAACTATTACTACTGCAACAGCCTTCCCCGGCAGCGGCGCTAAAAACTTGTTGCGCTCGAATTAAGTACTACTACAAAGCGTCACTCGCAAGTATACGAGGTAGTTGTAGCAAAGGTGATCGCCCCAAGGTCGTTTCCCCAAGAAGGTGTGGTTCATAATAGCTTGATTGATAATTTATTTAAATGCGAGAGTTTGTTGTTTGGAGTGGTGTGAGAATAATTAAACCTAAATTTAACCGTGCGTAGAGATTAATGTGTGTAGGTGTACAAGATCGAATCGATTCTTGGGAAGGTGCCTAGGGTCATAGGTCCATTCAATCAAAGCTCAATTCTCAATTGTCCATTAACATAACCTTGTAAATTAATTTGTTCCTTAAGATTAATTAGTCAATTACCCATCCATTAGTTCTCACATTCATGAATTAGCAATGACCAATTCTTTTACATTACCAAATTAATAAACCCTATAACTTATATTTCTAATTCATTCATAGGGTGGTCGATTATATAGTTCTAATATCGGATTTCACCTCTCGGTCCGTCATCCAATATTCAAAGATCAATAGGTAGCTAATCTATCAACCTAGCATTTAATGCAATACAATCAACCAATCAACAAGGAATATCAATGTAAATATCAAATCAAAGCATTCAACCAAATATGCGACAAACCCTAGGCATGGGTATTTAGCTCAACATCATCAATTTATAACATTCATTCAACTCAATATAAAACAAATACAAATTGTTCATTGCAATATCAATCTCGTAATACAAAAACAACAATAGAAATGAATTAAAAGAGAGAATAGAAAAACCCCTTGTGAAGATGCCAAGAGTAGGATTGCTAGTCTTCCTCCTAGCTCCACTTGATGTATTTGATGAAGAACTCAAGCCCTCTTTAATGGTTGATTCCCCTTTGCAATGAGGAATGGAGCTTTCTCAAGTCACCAAACCTTTGGATGGAGCTTTCTCAAGTCACCAACTCTTCAATTGATTTTGCCTTTGGAAGATGGAATGGAGCTTTCTCAAGTCACCACTCTTCAATGAAGCTTCTTCAACCTTCAAGAGCTTATTTAACCCAATTTATCCCAAAGAACCTCAAAGATCTTATCAATGGAAGATGGAGAAGGTGAAGAGGATGGAAATGGAGGTTGGAGGTGAAGGGACAAGGGAGAGTGTCACTCTCTCCCTCTCCCACATTTTTGCAGAAATTTGGCTCCAAGAAGCCAAGAACTCCCCCAATTTCCTCTTCCTCTCCTTTTAATTCATTCAAAAATCAACACCCATGCCTTCCAACTCACACCATCTCACTTTGTTCCCCACTATTTCTTTGTTTAATATTTCTTTTGGCAAGCAATAAGTCTTGTTCCCCACTTTGTCCGCCACTTCATACAAAAGAAATTAAGTTTTTCATGTGGGACACGGCCAAGCCAAGAGTGTCTTGGCCGTGTCTCTTGGTCTCTTCCTTGCTTTCCATGATGGGACTCTTGATTTTTCATGGGACACGGCCAAGCCTGTTGGTCGTGTCCCTCACTGGCTCTTTCTTTTCTTTCTTTCTTTTCTTTGGTTGTGAGAGGTGACACAGCCAAGCCATGTGGAGCTTGGCCATGTCTCTTGTTTTTTCCTTCTTAGGACACGGCCAAGCTCCTGGCCGTGTCCCTCACTGTTGTTGATCCAAGGCGAGACACGGCCGTGTCATGTGACACGGCCAGTGTCTTGGCCGTGTCCCTTGATGGTGTCCGTCTCTACTTCTTTGCTTGCTCTCTTGTTCTTTGGTATGGATGGAGACACGGCCAAGCTTGCTGGCCGTGTCATGTGACACGGCTAGTGGCTTGGCCATGTCACTGAGTGTGTCCACTTCTGTTGCTCATTTTCCTTCTCTTCTTTGGCTTGTTCTTGGATTTTCTCTTTGAATGAGACACGGCCAGAGGCTTGGCCATGTCTCTGGGTGTGTCTGCTTCTGCCTTGAATTTTTTTTGAGGGACATGGCCAAGCTTGCTTTGGTTTGGCCATGTCTTGCTTGGTTCATGCTTTTCTTGCCCTGTTTTGATCTTCCAAGGGTGTTTTTGCACCTAAACCTAAAAACAACACTTTAAACACATTTAAAACAAAAATTAATCAAAACATTAACTAAAACACACATAAAATCATACTAAAAACTAGTACAAAAATGAACTAAACAAATACCCCACACTTAACTCCTTGCTTGTCTCCAAGCAAGGCTAAAATCAAACACACTAAACAAGATGAATTTTGTTAAGTTCAAGAGTTATAAAGATGCATCAAGACTTCCCTATCCCTAAATCCGCAATCAATATCGAATCAAACAAAATCGACACTCATGCAATTAAGTGGTTTTCCATGCATAACCAATATTATCGCTCCCTCACCAACTCTTACAAGTGTTTGATCATGATGGTGTTTACACTCATAACAATCAATGAAAGATTATTACCATAGGCTTGCTTATCAATCAAATCTCCACCACAAAATAACAATCAAGCATCAATCAAAAGGTCTTTATTGGGTTGTAATGGGGCTAAGGTAAAGGCATGATATTTAGGAAATGTGAGCTTAATCATTAAGTTCAAGAGCACTTCAAGAATGAAGTAACCATTTATATTTATAACCCAACAATCCCAAAACACTTTCCTCTCATCTACCCCTTGACATTAAAGATCTTTTCAAGGGAACTCACTTGTTAAGTCTTGGAATAATGCATTCCAACCCTTTCAACAAGAATAACAATTATTCTTATTATTTTATATTTATTTATTTATTATTTTTATTTATTATTTTGCTTTTCAATCTTAAACCTACTAAATTTAACCCCACACTTAATTCAACACAACACTCGGTCATAAACGCTCTTAAAATGCTCTTGACCTAATGAAAGGATAAGAGTTAAACAACAAGGTTCAAGCTAATGGTGTTGTGAAAAAGAAAGAAAAGGAAAGTGAAATAGGCTTAAAATTGGCTAACTAAGGTTAAAAATAAGGTTGGTCTTTTTAAGCCAAAGTGGGTTCACCTAATTGCCTTAATCATCTTAATGCCTAATTGAAAATTTTTATGTAGTCTTAAAAAGCATTTCAAAGCAAGTTCTAGCAAATCATCAATCAAAGATGTTCACCCACAACAATAATGATAAGTTGATGGCTCAATTCCTCACTAGGTTAATGGCAATGCAAGGAAAAAACCAACAAAATTAACAATAAGCACCAATTCTACTAAATTCTCAAATGCATGCTTCAAAAATTCAAAGGTCATCAATCAACAATTTTATAACAATTGAACTTTCTAAAACTCATTTATTCAATGAAAAACATTAAAAACATTAACTAAACTTAAATAAAAATAACTTAAAAGTAAAAACACAAAACAAAAGTGAAAACACAAAACACATAATGCACTTAAAAGTAAAAACACAAAACACAAAATGCAATAAAAACACAAAACACAAAATGCACCCCACAATTAAAGATTCACATTGTCCTCAATGTGAGCATGCATACTACAGGGAGTTTAGATGAAACCTGATTTCCATCGTTCCCATATACGATGTGTAGGGCTCCTTCCACCCATAATACAATTGGGGCCCATGATTGAGAGGATGAACAACATGTAACTTTGAATGTACCCGATGTACGGCAACCCCTAAATAGTATTCCTTGAAGAGAACATGTCTCAAAGGGACATGTTAAGGTTGCCTCGGGGTTATCCTCCAGTGTTATAGGAACGTGGTAATAATTTTTATCTTCGTGCAGCATGAGTATATCAGCTTTCTGCTCTTCCTTACCACCAAGAGTAGTAGAGATGACTTTTGGGGACTCTTTAATTTCAACCAAGCTTGGTTGAATCACTTATTCATCCACTCTAACAATGTCGAGTCCCCTCTCAACAACCTCAACATCTAAAACTAGCTTGCACTCCTCAAGTTCTAAATTGGGCATTTCATGTTCTTCTTCTAAAGATATACCCATCTCAAGCTTATTTCCACTTTCTCCTTGGGAGTGCATATCATAGATGTTAGAAAATTGCTTACCTTGTTCCTCATCCTTCAAGCTACATGGAATTGGATTTGGTAGCTTATCAGGATTGGAAGATTCATGCAACTTTGATGAGGTTGATGCCTCCAAATTCTCCTTCTTGTTTGATTGGCTCAACTCCTCAATGTTGGATTGTATTTCCTCGCCAATATCTTCTTGATTAGTGCCTGCATCCAAAGAATCACAAAATTTGTTATATATTACCTGTTCACTCCATAAATTTGTGATTACCTCGGCTTGCTCCAGTTGGCTAGGAAATTCCTCTTCTTAGTGTGCTTGGAGTTGATGTGCCAGTTGCCCAACTTGCATTTCCACCCTCTTCAATGATTCCTCCAAAGAATCAAACCTCTCATTGCTTCCTTCCTGATTTTCTGTGCTAATTTGAAGGTAAGCATTCAAATCATCTTCCACTGTGGATTTCTCGAATTGATCTTGGTTCTGTACGCTAATTTGAATGAAGGCATTCAAACTATCTTCCAAAGTGGGTTCCTTAAGGTGATTTTGATTTTGTGCACTAGTTTGAATGAAGGCATTCAAACTATCTTCCAAGGTAGGTTCTTTAAGGTGATCTCGATTTCGTGTGCTAATTTGAATGAAGGTATTCAAACTATCTTCAAATGTGGGTGGCTTAAGGTACTCTTGATTTGAATATTGTGCTTGAGAGTAAGAGTCTCTTTGGTAAGGTTGAAAAAAATTTGGAGGTGGAATGTGTGGCTGATTTTCCCAAGAAAAATTTGGTTGGCTTCCCCAGCTGGGATTATAAGGATTGGAATATGTGTCATTTCTTCCCATTTGCTGGAAACCTTGGTAGTCATATTCTTCCTCTTGCCATTTTTGGTATCGTCCAAAACCCATGGAACACGTGTTTGCACTATGGCCTACATTGCCACATGCTGCGCATATCTCTTGGCGTGGCATAGGTGCTCTTCCTCTTGCATTTAGCACCTTAAGTTGATTCATCAATTCTGCTAATTGCCATGCCATTTCGGAATCATCGTTCCTATCATAAACTCCTTCGTGCCTCGAAAACTGTATCTTTACACAAGGCACTTAGAAACTTAAAGAAAACAAAAAAAATAATTAAATTGAAAGAAAAACAAAACAAATAAACAATTCACATAAAATAAACAAACAATGAAAAGAAAAATCAAACTATTACTACTGCAACAGCCTTCCCCGGCAGCGGCGCTAAAAACTTGTTGCGCTCGAATTAAGTACTACTACAAAGCGTCACTCGCAAGTATACGAGGTAGTTGTAGCAAAGGTGATCGCCCCAAGGTCGTTTCCCCAAGAAGGTGTGGTTCATAATAGCTTGATTGATAATTTATTTAAATGCGAGAGTTTGTTGTTTGGAGTGGTGTGAGAATAATTAAACCTAAATTTAACCGTGCGTAGAGATTAATGTGTGTAGGTGTACAAGATCGAATCGATTCTTGGGAAGGTGCCTAGGGTCATAGGTCCATTCAATCAAAGCTCAATTCTCAATTGTCCATTAACATAACCTTGTAAATTAATTTGTTCCTTAAGATTAATTAGTCAATTACCCATCCATTAGTTCTCACATTCATGAATTAGCAATGACCAATTCTTTTACATTACCAAATTAATAAACCCTATAACTTATATTTCTAATTCATTCATAGGGTGGTCGATTATATAGTTCTAATATCGGATTTCACCTCTCGGTCCGTCATCCAATATTCAAAGATCAATAGGTAGCTAATCTATCAACCTAGCATTTAATGCAATACAATCAACCAATCAACAAGGAATATCAATGTAAATATCAAATCAAAGCATTCAACCAAATATGCGACAAACCCTAGGCATGGGTATTTAGCTCAACATCATCAATTTATAACATTCATTCAACTCAATATAAAACAAATACAAATTGTTCATTGCAATATCAATCTCGTAATACAAAAACAACAATAGAAATGAATTAAAAGAGAGAATAGAAAAACCCCTTGTGAAGATGCCAAGAGTAGGATTGCTAGTCTTCCTCCTAGCTCCACTTGATGTATTTGATGAAGAACTCAAGCCCTCTTTAATGGTTGATTCCCCTTTGCAATGAGGAATGGAGCTTTCTCAAGTCACCAAACCTTTGGATGGAGCTTTCTCAAGTCACCAACTCTTCAATTGATTTTGCCTTTGGAAGATGGAATGGAGCTTTCTCAAGTCACCACTCTTCAATGAAGCTTCTTCAACCTTCAAGAGCTTATTTAACCCAATTTATCCCAAAGAACCTCAAAGATCTTATCAATGGAAGATGGAGAAGGTGAAGAGGATGGAAATGGAGGTTGGAGGTGAAGGGACAAGGGAGAGTGTCACTCTCTCCCTCTCCCACATTTTTGCAGAAATTTGGCTCCAAGAAGCCAAGAACTCCCCCAATTTCCTCTTCCTCTCCTTTTAATTCATTCAAAAATCAACACCCATGCCTTCCAACTCACACCATCTCACTTTGTTCCCCACTATTTCTTTGTTTAATATTTCTTTTGGCAAGCAATAAGTCTTGTTCCCCACTTTGTCCGCCACTTCATACAAAAGAAATTAAGTTTTTTAGGTGGGACACGGCCAAGCCAAGAGTGTCTTGGCCGTGTCTCTTGGTCTCTTCCTTGCTTTCCATGATGGGACACGGCCAAGCCAAGGTTGGCTTGGCCGTGTCTCTTGATTTTTCATGGGACACGGCCAAGCCAGTTGGCCGTGTCCCTCACTGGCTCTTTCTTTTCTTTCTTTCTTTTCTTTGTTTGTGAGAGGTGACACAGCCAAGCCAAGTGGAGCTTGGCCATGTCTCTTGTTTTTTCCTTCTTGGGACATGGCCAAGCTCCTGGCTGTGTCCCTTACTGTTGTTGATCCAAGGCGAGACACGGCTAGAGGACACGGCCGTGTCATGTGACACGGCCAGTGTCTTGGCCGTGTCTCTTGATGGTGTCTGTCTCTGCTTCTTTTCTTTCCTTCTTTGCTTGCTCTCTTGTTCTTTGGTATGGATGGAGACACGGCCAAGCTTGCTTGCCGTGTCATGTGACACGGCCAAGCTTGCTAGCCGTGTCATGTGACACGGCCAAGCTTGCTGGCCGTGTCATGTGACACGGCCAGTGGCTTGGCCGTGTCATGTGACACTTATGTTGCTTATTTTCCTTCTCTTCTTTGGCTTGTTCTTGAATTTTTTCTTTGAATGAGACACGGACAGAGGCTTGGCCGTGTCTCTGGGTGTGTCTGCTTCTGCCTTGAATTTCTTTTGAGAGACATGGCCAAGCTTGCTTTGGCTTGGCCATGTCTTGCTTGGTTCATGCTTTTCTTGCCCTGTTTTGATCTTCCAAGGGTGTTTTTGCACCTAAACCTAAAAACAACACTTTAAACACATTTAAAACAAAAATTAATCAAAACATTAACTAAAACACACATAAAATCATACTAAAAACTAGTACAAAAATGAACTAAACAGCCGCTGAATGCCATGGTCATAGGAATTGAATCTCTTCTGGATCTTCCCTTTCTTCTTCTCCTCGACTTTGGCAGATTCAAAATGTAGTCCATGGTTATGGCATTGATAGCCATGAGCGTGGGTCTTAAATTTCTTTTTCCTTGTTTGCCTTTCTCTTCAAATTTTCACCACTTTTAATTAAAAACTTGTATTTTGTCTTTCTAAGCTAAAATAAGAGAAATTCTAATTTCAACAAAGAAAATACATCAAATTCAATTAAAAGAAATTAAAAATAGGTTAATATTATCTAAAATAGTTGTCAGAATATGGTTCTATCAAATGTCTCTCTTCATGGGATGATACTCGCTCACTTCTATATTACTTGATTATGACCTATGCACTTGTAGTTAGCTAGGCTAGGCTATGCTTTTAAGGCATCCTTGGTTCCATCCATTACGATGAATTATGTCTACTCTTCACTGAGACATCCTTGATTTCCACCTTAGTGATGATGATTTTTCCTTTCTTTCCAATTTGTTCACTAATTATAATGTTTTCATTTCAAAAGCTAATTTAATGAAGTCTAATGTCGCTTACTTGTATGATGTTTCTATTGATGGATTTAGCAGATATATTTAATATCGATTCTATGCATGCTACATCATTAAACCTTAGAACAACAAAGAATCCTTGAAATATAAGCATCGCAACTGACTTAACTCCAGTGGAAATCCACGAACTTGAAAAGATTTTCCAAAGGTATAAAAAAAGTGTTTGCTTGGTCATATAAAGATATGCTAGGAATCAACAGAGGTATAGCTTAACAAAGAATCCCAATTTACACCCAAATGAAGCCCATAAAATATTTAAAAGGTTAAGCCTAGAATGGGCCACTTGGGTAAGGAAGAAGTTGGGAAACAGATTCAAGGAAGATTTTTGGAAGTATAGACTACCCTGAATGGATAGCAAACATTATGCTTGATAAAAAAAAATGACAAAGTGAGGATGTGTGTGGACTATAGGGATCTAAATAAAGCTTCTTTGAAAGATGTTTTCCTATTGCCTTATGTAGATGTTTTGATCGACATTACTGCTTCCAGTGTCATGAATTCATTTATGGATGGGTTTTCAAGGTATAATCAAATCATGATAGCAAAAGAAGAAAAAAATAAGATCGCCTTCAACAAAAAATGGGGAGTGTATTGTTATCGAGTGATGCTTTTTGGTTTAAAAAATGCAGGTGAAACTTATCAAAGAATGGCTTTATTCCATGATGTGATCCATAAAGATGTCAAAGTGTATATGGATGTTCTGATGGTAAAATTGGATACTCAAGTGCAACATCTACAAAATTTAGAAAAGTTCTTTAAAAGAGCTCTGAAATACAACCTGAGGTTGAATCCAAAGAAATCTATCTTTGAGGTAACTTTTGGGAAGATGTTGGTACACATAATCAGTTTCAAGGGGATAGAAATTGACCAGATAAGGTAAAAGTTATTTAGGAGATGCTTGTTCCCACAATCAAGAAGGAAATAAAAGGATTTACAAGACAACTTCAGTCTGTTAGCTAGCTTATTACCCGGTTGACTACAATATGTGAACCGATATTTAGGGTACTGAAGAAGAATCAACCCATTGTCTAGACAGAGGTATGTCAAAAGGCTCTTGATAGGATTAAAGAGTACCTACTCAATCCACCAATATTGAGGCCACCCCAACCTAATGGGGTACTGATATTGGATTTGGCAATCAAAGAGGAATTTATTGGAGATATGTTGGCATAGGCATATAAAAATGGGGTGGAATTCATAATTTATTACTTTATTAGCGAATTACTACATTATGAGATAAAATATATGTTGGTGGAAAAGACCTGTGTGACAGCTTACTTGACATCAAAGAAATTCAGGCACTACTTCCAATCTTACAATGTTCAAGGAGTCTCCAAAATGGATATGGTGAAGTATTTGCATGTTGTTCCCTTATTGGTTGGTAAGTATGGTAGGTTGTAAATATTGAACCTTATTGTCCCAAGATAGCAACCAAGAGGGGGTGAATTGGTTGCTTTGAAGAATTGATGATAAATTGAAAAATCAAAATCAAATCAAAGTAAGAGTAGGAGTAAATAAGAATGAACACAAGAGAGTTTATAGTGGTTCGGATTACCTCAATCCTACATCCATTTCCTTAACAACTTGTTAAGGTTCCACTAATCTTGAGTTTTTACAAGCTTAACTCTAACTTGGTATTTTCACAAGCTCACACCAAACTTTACAATGGTTTGAGATCATTCATCACATACAAGAGTTTTCCCAGGCTCACTCTCACAACCTAAGTATTCCTAAGCTCACACTCAAACTTATAATGGTGTTTAATCCTCACACCCAACACTCAATCAATATAAGTATGGATTTTGATACAAATAAAATAAAAGTGATTTTCCTTAGTTATTCCAATCTCAAGAGCCTCTTAAATAAGAGATTTCTTAAGGTATAGCCAATTTGGTCTAACTAGCCATTATGAGTAATGTGATATATTTTATTAGGCTAGACTTTTTGATAATAAAAATTTTTCACAGGGAGCGGTCATCCTGGCATAAAGGATGGTCATCCTGAAATGTTGGGCAGTCATCCATTGCATAGGTACGATTGCTCCATTTAAAAATTCTTCTAACGGTCAAATGTGAATGCTTTGCTAGTGAAATCTTGCTCATCCTGTGGTTGTCGGGACGGTCGTTTAAGGTCAGGGGATGGTTACCCTTTTTGAATTTAAACCTACTCTTACAACGGTCATTCCATGTGTCAATTCTTCATTTCATAAAGTAATTTTCCACCAAAATATGAAAGGTGCGGTCATGCTAGTACATAAATAGCAGTTGGATTGGATGTCTCGCGTTGAACCTTTGGCCGCACCCAAGATTGCAAACACTACTGCCAATCCATATGGTTTTCTCTTAAAATGTATGGAAAGTCACCTTTAGGAAGGGAGGGTTGCGAGATGGTTTGTAGAGACCGCTCCTCATACCACATCTTTCACTGGTTCCCTACTGTGAATGTTAGAGTTTTTGTCACTTGAGGTGCAATCATCCCAATTCTTGGATGGTTGTGGATGGCTCTATCACAGTTGATCCTCAGGTTGAGATTTAGACCGCGAACCCTACTATAACTCAATTTGTTCTTCAAAGCTTCAAGGGAGCGGTCGCCCTTTGGCCTGGGGTGATCGCACTTCTTACCCTATTCTGGCAATATATTGAACAACTTATTCCTACATCAAGTAACTTATAGACATGTTAAATGCATCATTCAATTTGAGTGCTAAAGATCAAAATTAAGATTATTTGGCTAACAATCTCCCCCTTTTTGATTTTGGCAATCAAATGGAATGATGATAAAAGATAAGCAAAATAATGACAATCTTAACTTTAAGTTTTAGCTTCTTTTAATCTATTGTGTCTTTACTTAACTATCATAGTTTTTTACTTATCTCCCCCTAAATGTATGCTTCCAAATTGATTATTGTTTCATTTTAATGTAGTGCCAATGTAATACATTATATAAAGCTTAATCATTTGATTATTGTTTCAATCATCTTTATTGTTTCAATCATCTTATCTTCTCTCCCCTTTGACAAAGGCAAAAAGAAAAAATAAAATACAAAACATTAATATAAAAGGAGATTAAGGCATTAAAAATAAATGTTCATTAATGAAACACAAAGTACAAGAATAAACAAAAGAAAGAAAACATAAACATAAACATGAAAAACAGAAACAAAAAATAAAACAACAAAGAAAAATCTATTCTGAATCTTCATCCTCAGGCTCTTCTTCTTTCATAAGAGCCTTGCCCTTGTCAAGAGGAGCATGAACACTATTTCTAAAGCTAGAGTTATAGCTATCATCATCTTCTAAGGATTCTCCTTGAAAGGGGCTTTCCAATAAATCACTAACATCCCATTCTTTAAGATCACATTGAGGTAACTCTATCTTGCCTTGCATGTCATATAGATCATGATGCATATGGGATAGAAGATCAATTCTCTTGTTCAAGTGCTTAAATCTCTTGGACACATCCCTTTTGAAGTGAGAGAATTGCTTGGAAGGAGATTTGATGGCTTTTAGGATGAGTTTGGTTGGAGAGCCAGTTTTGCTAGGTTTGGAGGTAGAGGGTTTGTGAGGCATTTTTGTAACAACTTCCATAGATTCACCTTCTCCTTCTATAGTGTATATAGGTCTCTTTTTGTGCCCATCCACTATACCCTTTTTTCCAAAGAGATAAATATATGAGCTATCAATCTTTCTAACATAACCATCATGTTCTAGATATTCCATAGTGATAGCACTAGAAGAGAGGTCAAATGGATTTCTTAAGGTGGCAAGGTTAAGGTCATTCAAAAAATGCAATTGTCTAGATATTTGAGTGATATGTGAGGAAAGAAAGAAGGTTTCAAACTTTTTAGTTACATGGTGATCGAATGTATCTATCAAGAATTTGGGTGTGTTGATGGGTATGTTGTGCGTGAATGTACAGAGGAAAATCAAGTCCCTTCTAGTGACTTTTTCATTTCCATCAACCCTTTGATGCATTGTGTAGGTTATGATCCAATGGAGCATCCAATGAGTGAGTGATTTTATGTGTCCAGTCTTAGATTCCTTCATAAAGGATTTTTTATGGAAATTTCTTGCCAAAAGGTAGAGAGGGTTTGGTTTGAAAATGATGTATCATTATAGGATGTGGCCCCACTAGCTAGAAAGTTCCAAATTTTTACAAAATATTCTAAGGTTAAGGCAAGGTATTGATCAAATAACTTAAATCTAATCCCATACCAAACTAAGGTAGAATTTTCACTCTTTTCTATTTAAAGGGACATCTGTAGACCCTTAATTTTGACCCAGTCCAGTCCAATATATTTTAATTAGTCCAAAATAATTCTTGTGTGGTCCAATATATTTTAATTAGTCCAAAATAATTTTTGTATTATCTTAATTAAATAATATTTGTTTTAGTATTTAATTTTTATAATTAATAAAAAATAATAATAATAAACAAATAAATAAATAAAAATAAAAATCAGCGATGAAAAATTTCATCGCCGAAAAGGGTTGCGGCGCAGCCCGTAGCCAGCTGCGGTAGCTTTTTTGCCAGGGCAATTTTTCTGCAGCAGTTTTTTTCCCCCAGCGCAATTTTTCCGCAGCAGTTTTTTTTTTGCCAACAAAATTTTTCCGACGCAAATTTTTTCGAAACCAAATACAATTAGGTTTCGGTTTCCTTTACTTAATTAATGTTAGATTCCATGAATAACTAAAATTAATCATAAAAATCTTCTATAAATAAGAACAAAAACAACACAGAAAGGGAAGGTGAAATTTGGGATCGAAATTTGAAAAAAATTTGGAGATTTGAGAGAAACCTTTGGTAGTGAAATCGATCGGACTTTTTGAGAGAGCAAACAAGCAATTCAATCCATCAAAGGCAACAAAGCTTGTCTTTGTTCTTATTCATCCAAGAAGTGATTTTTGGTGGAACCAACAAACGAAGGTATGAATTTCTTTATTTGTTTCATTAATTTACAGTAGCTTCATCACTCAAGTTCAAAAATTGTTGTTTTTGTTTCTTCAAAATAAAAAAACCCTAGAACCTTAATTTACCTTTTCTAAAGCTTAAAAACTTTAATTTGTCTCTTTGTTTTTCAAAAATCTTAAAATAGTTGTTTTTGTTTCTTCAAAATCTTAAAACCCCTAATCTGCCTTCCAATTTTCCGAAACCCTAAATTGGATCCTTTTTCTTTCTAAAATCTCCAAAAAATAACTTTTCTGTTTCTATAAACCTTAAATCGTTTTGTTTATTTTCATAAAGTTTTATAAAATTATCAATTGATTTTCAAATTCTAAAACCCTAATTCAACTTCAAAACCCAAAACAGTAAACCCTAAACTAGCTAACCTAAACCCTAAAGTTTTCTTAAACCCTAACTCCCTTAAAATCTTAAACCCTAATTTTTCTAAACCCTAATCCTTTAAACCTTAAAACCCTATAAACATAAATATTAAAATTCAAACACAGTAAGCTTAAAAACCATAATTCAGTAGCTAATAATCATAAATCCAATATTTTAAAGTGTTCAAACCCTAATTTCATGATTTCACTCCTCAAACACCAATTTGGTTAATCAAATAATTTTATCAACCTCTTAAATTATAAAACTTTAATTCATTTTAATTCCTTTAAAACTCACAGTAGCCTAAACAAATAACAAGAATAATATCTTAAGATTCCAAAACCCTAAACACATTAAATAAAGAATTTTAAATAGAAACACTAACCCTAATTTGAATCTTTACTTGCTTTATTTAATTTTATCTTTGATTATGTAGTCTATTATATGCTTTAATTTATTTTCAATGCTTTGTTGATTTATTTAAGTTCAATACTTGGTTTATTTAGTTTATCATGGATGAATGTTTATATTTTGATTGATATTTAATGTCTTTGGTTAATGATTTATTTATGATGAATGGTTATTTACTTTATCGATTTATTTTGATTTCCAAATGTTGTAAGAGGTATGTTTCCACTTGGTGGGTACCTCATTAGTTAACTATCATGTAATTTAAATTACTTTTATATTTTAGATCAATGTAAAGGGCATGTTTATACCTTTGGTGGGTGTCCTATTTAGGCATGGATTATGTAAGGGCATGTTTCCATCTTCGGATGGGTGTCCATTTATTTGTTTTGCTTGGACATTGTTTTGATTTTCAATATATCGATGCTTTATTTTTAATTATTGTGTATAATATGGATAATATTGTTATACTTAAGAATTTTATAATATTAAGACCTGTAAATGAGGCCGGTTCCAATGAACCGGGCGTTGTGGGGGTGCTGGGCCATTTCTCACCTTCCCCACACGTACCCAACTTTCCGAACCCATTAGGGGGTTGGGGATTCCTTAGGAATCGAGTCATCCACCCCTTTCTTTTTCTCGGCCCGTCCGGGTGGCTAATCAATTTTCTCCAGACTTAGGTCCGTGTTCTCTAAGGCCCTGAGCCTAAACAGTGCCGAAGTCGCAAGAACCATTCCACCGAAAGTGGGGGAAAAAATCCCCACTCACAACATCAAGAGCTCTTTGCTTAGGCTAGGGTATCCTACCTCATCTAGGAACATAAACTTTCTCCATCGAAGAACATCTAGGAATCTATCAATTTCATCCTTGATGTTGAGTGCTATGATCATGCCTCCAAATGGGCTTTTGGTTCCCTTCATCTTCTTCCTTTTAGGCATGGCATATCTAATATCCTCTTTAGAAGTTTGGTGATGGGGTTTGTGGATTTACTCACCTCTTCTAGGTTATGGAGGAGAGGGAGGAGCTTCTTGTTCTTCCCTAATCAAAATTCCTAATGGTTTCTTCCCTTTTCCTCGTCCTTTAGATGGAATCTTCTTCTTATGAGCCATTAGATTTTTGAGAAAGGAAAGAGACAAAAAATAGAGTGTGTTTTGAGATGAGAGTGTTTTGAGATGATCTTAGTGTTGAAGGTATGTCTATATGATGGGAGTGAACAAAAAAGTATGTAACTGAAGTTTAGTAGGTTTAAATAGAGAAATTATGAAAAACTAGCCGTTTATAACTATTAGAGAAAAAAAAATGAAAGTTGACACATGGCTAATGGATAGAAAATGTTGTGCAGAGTGTATAGGGTGCCACCTTTTTTTTTTTGCATAAGGACACCCGCGAGAGACCACAATGCGACCATTATATTAGGTGGGATGCTCACTACATGTAAGAAAACCTGTAACGATTAAGACTTTTCAAATTCTCACTTCCGTCTGTCCTCTTTGCCCGATAGCTCACTAAAGGTTTATCTGGGATGAAATAATCCAATAGACTCATGACCACAAGATAAGGCGGGATGACTGCACTAATTAAGAAAAGATAAATGTGAAGAAGGAAGGGAAACTTAATTTTGTATGAACAATGTATGATCAAAATTGATTGTTTTAATTGGTAATAAGACTTTACATACACATCAATTATTGACACAATACATGGTTTATTCATTCAAGGAGCTTCCTTCAATCATTCCTAAGTTATGCTTGATGAAGTTTAATCTATCTCCATTCAATGGTTTTGTAAAGATATTAGCAAGTTGGTTTTGTGTATCAATGAATTCTAAGACAACATTTTGGTTTTGTACATTATCTCTTAAGAAATGATGCCTAACATCTATATGTTTAGACCTAGAATGTAGAATTGGATTCTTAGATAAGTTAATTGCACTAGTGTTATCACACTTAATAGGAATATGATCAAACACTTTTCCATAATCAATCAATTGTTGCTTCATCCATAGAACTTGCATACAATAAAAATATGTAGTAACATTTTTGGCTTCCACAGTAGATAAAGCAACTGATACTTATTTCTTGTTAAACTAAGAAACCAAGCAATTGCCAATAAAATGGCATGCACTGGTCGTGCTCTTTCTATTTAATGTGCTACCAGCAGAGTCCACATCCAAAAAATCTAAAATGTAAAATGATGTGTTTCTAGGATACCAAAGTCCTAAATGCAATGTACCATTCAAATATTTTAAAATTATTTTAGTAGTATTCAAATGTGATTCTCTAGGGCATGATTGAAAGCTTCATTCTTTTGAGCTAAGAAATTAGCCCATATAAACCTTGAGTAATCATCAACAAGTACAAATGCATATAACTTGCCACATAAGCTAGCAACTCTATTTTGTCCAAACAAATCCAAGTGAATAAGTTCTAAGGGCCTAGAAGTACTTACAATATTTTTAGATTTGAATGAACTTTTATATTTCTTACCAAATTGACAAGGTTCACAAGTCCTATCTTTATCAAATTTTACTCTAGGGAGACCATCAACTAGTTCTTCTTTACTAATGCATTGTAAGTGATCCATACTAGCATGTCCTAGTCTTCTATGCCATAACCAAGCATCATTATTAATAGAAATCAAACATTCAAATACATTATTAGAATGTATGTCAATTTTTTATGTATTGTCAATTCTAACTCCTTTGAATGAAAGTTCACTATTCAAATCAGTAACATTGCATCCTTTAGAGTCAAAACTTACATCATATTCTTTATCACATAATTGACTTACACTAATTAAATTATGTTTCAAAACATCAACAAGCCACACATTTTCAATCAAATTCTTACCAAGCTTGCCAATGGAACCAATTCTAATGATTTTACCTTTAGCATTATTTTCAAAAGTAACATTACCTCTATGCTTGTAAGTGAGAGTTGTAGATAAACTTTACATTCCCACCATATGCCTTGAGCATTCACTATCCACAAGCCAAATGCTTTCATTGATAGTAGATTTTAGGTATACCTACAAAACAACAATGTTTATCTTCTTTTAGGTGCCCAAATGAAGTTGGGTCCTTAAGGGTTAGTAATAGAAGGATCCTCTAACTTGAGATGAGCCTTCCTAGTGTAGCAAAATGTGCTCTTATGACAAAATTTCATATAATATATGCATTAATATAAGGTCCTGTATTTATGTGTTTTCCTATTGAAATTTAATGAATCATGCACACAATTGCCAGTGTGTGTTAAATGAGATTTTTTTTGCATTTTTGTGTTTATGTATATACCTCGTATACATGAATGTATGATATGCTCTTGGAACTTTAGTTCTAGAGCCTTATGAATCCAATGTAATCCTTTTAGGATTTTTAGATTTGGTGTGTGCATTAGTGTCCCTAACAAATTCAATGCTAGAGGTTTGAGTTGTAGATGCTTTTACAAATATTAGTGCATTAGATGTAGTGACAGATGAGCCATTGAATCCTAAACCATGTTTCAACGAGGGTGACCTTTGATTATCTATCAATGTGTCTAATGCCTCTTTTCCCTTATGAAATTTTAAAATTGATTCTTTTAGCTCTTTTAGTTCATCCTTTAGAATTTCATTTTCCATGATCACATTTTCTAAGCTGTGTCAATTTTTATTCATTTCATAAATTGATTTTAATAATTGTTCATTTGAGGTCTTTAGTTCTAATGTAGAGTTTTTCAAGCACACAAAATTCTTTTCTAGCTTAGAATATTTATCCTTATAGAATTTCATTTTAAAAAAAATATTTTTCTACTCTAAGGTTCATATGTTCAATTAAGTCACTATCATCTAAAGCATTATCAACATCATTATATTATGTGATTATGTTTAAGGATGGAGTACATACCTCATTGGAGTCATTTTCATCCTCAATAGCCATGAGACATAGATTAGCAATTCCTTCTTCTTCTTCTTCTTCTTCTTCTTCTTCACTTGATGAAGAATCATCCCATGTAACTTTAAGTGATTTCTTCTTTTCCTTATCCCACTTCTTTTTGTTTTTCAACTTGAAGCAATCTGAATTGATATGACCAGATTTGCCACATTCATAACATTTCACCTCAGTCTTTTTATCTTTATCTTTGAAGGAGGATTTAGAAAATGTACCTTTATTAGATTACAATCTTCTCTTTCTCTTCCAATTACTCATTCTTTTTGAAAACATAGTCATTTCTTCTTCATCATCACTATCTTCATCACTTGAGCTCTCAACTTCTTTGATTGCCTTGAGAGCTATTGCTTTCCTCTTATCCTTTTCACCTTGTTCTTCTTCTTTTTCATTGTGTAATTCGAAGGTGAGTAGTTTTCTGACAAGTTCATCAGTTCTTAAAGAGCTAAGGTCACGAGCTTCTTCAATTGAAGAAACTTTTGGCTCAAAGTTCTCAAGATTTTGCTATTGACATCATCTTGACCAAATATCTTGCAATATTTTGTTAATTTGTTGACAATGGCAAGCAAGCAATTTATCATTTTGATGACTTTTTCATTGGGCTTCATCTTGAATATCTCATATTCATGTACATACATTTGCTTTTTGGTGAGTCTCACTTGGATAGTACGCTCATGATAGTTCTCAAGAGTTTTTCATATGCAATGAACACAAGTGAGGTGTTGGACTCTCCCACCTTCTTCTCTTGATATTGAATTCATCAAGTTGGAGGTTGCCCTATTATTCTTGAACCAATTTCTCACATTGGCACTTGACCAGTGTGATTTAGGAAGAGAAACTTAGACACCATCAACTTCATGAGTAGGAGGTTTCCACTCATCTTTAATAAAATCCCAAAGCTCAATTTCTTCACTATCTAAGAATAAAAACATCTTGTATTTCCAATAGGAATAATCCCATCCATCAAAATAGGGTCTAAGGACTGAGTATAGGTTTCCATGTGTGGAGGTGTTTGTTGGTGGAATGGTTGCCATTTTGGATTAAATTTCACAATTAAGTTTATGAAATTTACTAGCTCTGATACCAATTATTGTCTCAAGATAGCAACCAAGAGGGAGGGTGAATTGGTTGCTTTAAGAATTGATGATAAATTGAAAATTCAAAATCAAATCAAAACAAGCGTAGGAGTAGAGAAGAATGAACACAAGAGAGTTTATAGTGGTTCAGATTACCTCAATCCTACATCCATTTCCTTAACAACTTGTTAAGGTTCCACTAATCTTGAGTTTTTACAAGCTTTACTCTAACTTGGCATTTTCACAAGCTCACACCAAACTTTACAATGGTTTGAGATCAATCCTCACAACCCTAACAAGAGTTTTCCCAGGCTCACTCTCACAACCTAAGTGTTTCCATGCTCACATTCAAACTTACAATGCTGTTTAATGCTCACACCCAATATTCAATCAATACATTTATAGATTTTGATACAAATAAAATAAAAGTGATTTTCCTTAGCTATTCTAATCTCAATAACCGCTCAAACTAGAGATTTCTTAAGGTATTTATAGTCAATTTGGTCTAACTAGTCGTTATGAGTAATGTGATATATTTTATTAGGATAGTCTTTGTAATAATAAAACATTTTCACAGGGAGTGGTCATCCTGGCACAGAGGATGCTCGCAAAGAAATGTTGGGCAACCATTCATTGCATAGGGATGGTTGCTCCATTTAAAAATTCTTCCAACAGTCAAATGTGAGTGCTTTGCTAGTGGAATCTTGTCCATCTTGTGGTTATCGGGATGGTCATTCAAGGTCAGGGGACAGACGCCCTTTTTGAATTTAAACCAGGTATTACAATGGCCATTTCACGTGTCGCTTCTTCATTTGACAAAGTAATTTTCTGCTAAAATATGAAAGGTATGGTCGCGCTAGTACTTAAATAGCAGTCGGATTGGATGTCTCACTTTGAACTTCTGGGTGCACCCAAGACTACAAACACTACTGCAAATCCATATGATTTTCTCTCAAAATTTATGGACAATCACCTTTGGGAAGGGATGATCATGAGATGGTTCAGAGAGACTGCTCCTCAAACCGCGTCTGTCACCGTGTTCTCTACTGTGAATGTTAGAGTTTTTTTCACTTGAGGTGTGATCTTCCTAATTCTTGAACAGTCACGAATGGCTCTTTACGATTGCTCCTCTAGTTAAGATTCTGGCCACAAATCCTACTGTAACTCAATTTCTTCTTTAAAGCTTCAAGGGCGGTCGCCTTTTGGCCTTGTGTGACCTTACTTTTTGCCCTGTTCTAGCAATATATTGAGCAACTTATTTCTGCATCAAGTAACTTAAAGACATGTTAAATTCATCATTCAATTTGAGTGCTAAAGATCAAAATTGAGATTATTTGGCTAACAAACCTAGAGAAGAACTTACTCCCCTAACAAAAGGATTGAATTTCAGAGTACCGACAACATATCTTAATATGAAGCATACACCTTCGAGTTGGAAACATTAGCAATAATAGGGGTAAAAATGGTGCAGGTTATCAGAGATTTGTTATTAGCAGTTCAGCAGTCATCAGCTGAGTGGGAGTTAAAAGAGGAAAAGTTAAAGCTATATTTAGATCACCTGATCCTTACCATGAAAGGTTTCAAGGGCTATAGGTTTATTCATGTACCGAGGAAGAAAATCTAATGGCGAACGCACTCGCAACTCTATTGTCAGTATGGGATGATCTTACAAATCTATTTTTGAAAGCCTTGATACTGGTAAGCTCATCTCAATCGTGTAAATAATTAATTTCCTTTTATGTTCATCATTAGTGGACTGTAAGGGCAAGTTTGCCAATGGACACCTGTATGGTATTTTTATAAAATCACACATCATTTGAATCATGCTACATCTTATTTATGATGGATTCTTTATTTATATAAACTGATAGTTCTTTACCATTCCAAGAAATTCTAATTTAATAATATTTGAATCATAGAGGAGGTCGATCCTTTTTTATCTAGTGTATGTAAACGGTAAGGAGGGAATCATTTCTTTCTTCATAATTTCCATGCGTACCCAACTTTTTGAATGTAGGAAGGAGGGGTTAGGGATTCATCATAGACTCAAAAGTATTGTAAATCCTTAATTTTGGCCCTGAATGAATTCAATTCCAATTAAAAGACCGGAATTAAATTCGTTCCAATTAAAATGTCATAATCAAATTTGGTTCCAATTAAAAGGCCTGAATAAAATACAATCCCAATTAAAAAGTCCAAACCAAGTCTGGTCTAATTTAAAAGATAAAATTACTAAATCGGCCCTAAGAAAGTCAAAGGCTCATGGCGAATTACTCATGACCAAAGTCAAAGGCCCTTAATTGCTCATGGCGAATTCCTAATCTTATTTAAAATCTAACTTTATTTAGATAAACATAGATTTTTCTAGCAAGACAATGACTCATTAGCTATTAACCCTAATTAAAAACCCTAGTTAGCATTATGAAAATGGAGGCAATTAACAGAGAATAGGGGGACAACAACAAATACTAAAGAAAAAGCATAGAGTGAAAGAGAGTGATTTTGTGACACAAAAAGTACAGAAACCCTAGACACAATGAGCAACCCAAAACTTATTTGATCCAAACCATTTGTAGAACTATCAAGCAAATCACAAAAGGAGTTGTGCTACTTAGACAAGGTTTAACAAACTCATTTGGGTGGAGCCAACAACATAGGCATGCTCTTTAACACTAACACCTATCCAGTTTTGTCATCTTTGTTTGTATGCAAGTTCAGTTTACATTGCATTATTCTGATCTTGTTCAACAACATATCAAAACCATAGTTTCATGGTTAAAACTCTAATTTCACAACTAAATCCTAACTTTATTAATCAAACCCTAATTTAATGATTTATGTGTCGTGATTGATCTTAATTATTTGATTTTGTTATGAATGATGGAATTATATTTATTTATTCAAATTTTAAGTTATTTATTGTTGTCCCAAGATGGCAACCAAGAGGGGGGGGTGAATTGGTTTCGTCAAGAAATAATGACAATTTAAAAAACTCAACAAACAAGAAATGCGGAATAGAGAGTTGGTTGAGTAATGGAGGAAGGTAAGAACACACAAGATTTATAGTGGTTCGGATTTACTTCAATCCTACATCCACTTCCTTAACAACTTGTTAAGGTTCCACTAGTCTTTGAAGTTTTCACAAGCTCACTTCCAACTTTACAAGTGTTTTTCTTAGGCTCACACTTACAACCCACACAAGAGTTTTACAAGGCTCACTCTCTCAACCTAAGTGTTTCCCAAGCTTACACTCAAACTTATACAATGGTGTTTTCAATGCTAACACCTAACATTCATAACAATTCAAATACAAGTTTAAGCAAAAGGAAATTTGTTGCTTGGCTATGAAAATCTTTTCTCAATAATGTTATTCTTTTTGTTTTCTCATGGAAACATTGTATTTATAGCCAATGTGGTCTTACTAGCCGTTATTGCTGTTTAGAATAAAGTCTTGGCAGATTAGACCTTCTTTACTTAAACTGTCCGAAGCACTTAGCGGTCGCCCTTCATACAAGGATGGTCGCTCTCATGCTTCACGCGGTCGTCCTTTTAACCAGGGACGGTCGCTACTTTTGAAAAAGTTCAACGGTCGAATTTTAGTGCTCTACAGCAGGAATCTTGCCCATGATGTTTTTGTCGGACCGTTTCTTGCCCATGCTGTGTTTGTCGGGACGGTCGCGCATCACAAAGTGCGGTCGCCCTTTTTTGAATACTGAAGTGGGATTACAACGGTCATGTCACGTGTCATTTTCTGACAGGGCAAAAGAGATGTCCGCCATAATTTGAATCTTCGCGGTCGCCCTTGGTAGGTTTTCGCGGTCGAACTCACATTCTCGCGTCGAACTTCTGGACGCACCTGAGGACGCGAACACTACTGTCTCTTTGAGCAATTTCTTCTTGAATTGTTGGGCGGTCGCGACTATAAATGAGCGGTCGCTAAAGTGGTAAGCGAGGTCGAATCATTCACCGTTCTTGTCACCGCGAACCTTACTGTGATTGTAATGATTTAAGTTCCTTGAGTAGCGGTCGGGCAAATATTAGGACGGTCGCTATTATGTATGAGCGGTCGCGACTATGGTCGAACTTCTGACCGCGAAACCTACTGTGACAAGGTTTCATTCTGTAATTGCATGGAGCGGTCGTATTCAGTTGAGGTGCGACCGCTATACTTGTTCTGTTCACCTTTAATTGAAGCAACCTAATCCTGCAACAAGCTTTCTCAAATACAAGTTAAATAGATCATCCATTTGAGTTGTCAAGGATCAAAATTAAGATCATTTGTCTAACAATCTCCCCCATTTTGACTTTGACAATTCAAATGGAATGATGAGAAAAATAATAAGTCTAAAATACTCCCCCTTAACATATGCAACAATCATCGTTAAGAGCATTGTGATTAATAGTTTATCTTGGTGCAAAGGTTATTGTTTGATGCAAACATTTCTCCCCCATAAACATTTCTCCCCTATTGCAAATATTCAACATTATTGTTCTTATTCTTGTTTTCCCATTTTTGTATACTGTTACTTGGTTCATTCCACTTGGTTCATTCCATTTTGGTATTGTTCTCCCCCATTGGCATAGGCAAAATGAAACAAATGTTAAGCAAAACAAGCATATAAAAGTGCAAACAATGAAAGGGAATATAAACATTATATATATGAAAGTGGAGGAAAGTACAAGACATGAAACATAAGCAGTAAACATATGAAAGTGCAAACAAAAACAAACTAGAGCTAAGCTATTCTGAGTCATCATCTAACTCTAACTCTTCTTCAACTAAAGGAGCTTTCCCCTTATCTTGAGGTGCAACAGAGGCAGAGCTAGTGCTAATGGACTCTTCTTCTTCAGCAACGCTTTGGGTGTGATCACTTATATCCCAATCTTCAAGATTGCATTGAGGCAAGTCCAATTTGCCTTGCATGTCATAAAGATCATGGTGCATGTGGGATATAAGGTCAATTCTCTTGTTCAAGTGCTGAAATCTCTTAGATACACTTTTCTTGAACTTGGAGAATTTCCTTGAGAGAGTCTTGATAGCATGGAGGATGAGTTGTGTGGAGGATGAAGCAGTTTCTTTAGCAGCTTTTGATGAAGTTGCTTTTGAAGGTAGTTCTACTGCAACTTCTACAGAATCTCCCTCTTCCTCAATTGTATACCTTGGCCTTTTCTTTTGTTTATCCATAACTCCTTTCTTGCCATAGCAGTATACATATGACCCTTCTATCTTCCTTACACAACCAGCATGTTCTAAGTAATCCATTGTGATAGCATTGGAGGCTAGAGTGAAAGGGTTCCTCAAAGTAGCTAAGTTCAAATTATTCAGAAGGTTTAGGTGCCTAGCTATTTGAGTAACTTGAGAGGATAGGAAGAAGGTACCAGTTCTTGTAATAGCATGATGATAAAAGGTATCAATCAAGAACTTGGTGGTGTTCATTTTGATGTTATGGGTGAAAGCATACAGAAATATAAGATCTCTTTTGGTGACTTTCTCATTCCCATCAGCTCTTTGGTGAATGGTATAGGTGATAATCCTATGGAGCATCCAGTGGGTGAGAGATTTGATATGTCTGGCTTTAGATTCCTTTTCAAAAGAGGTTTCAATGGAAATTTCTCTCCAGAAATCAGAAAGTGTTGGGTTTGAGAAGATTTGGTCATTGTAGGAGGTTATACCTTCAGAAGGGAAGTTCCAAATGTTGCCAAATCCTTCTAGGGTTAAGGAATGATAA
This sequence comes from Garcia nutans, assembly GCA_947685225.1. Classification (NCBI taxonomy): domain Eukaryota; kingdom Viridiplantae; phylum Streptophyta; class Magnoliopsida; order Malpighiales; family Euphorbiaceae; genus Garcia; species Garcia nutans. The sequence continues at coordinate 1,871,841 of CANTUV010000003.1, read as the reverse complement.
TGATCAAAAAGCTTAAATCTTACCCCGTACCAACCTAGAGCAGAGTTTGCATTTTTTTCTATTTGAAGAGACATCAGAAATTCTTTGCTAAGACTTGAGTAGCCTACCTCTTCTGGAAAGACAAATTTTTCCCATCCAAGGACATCCAACAATCCTTCAATTTCGTCCTTGATGTTCAAGGCAGACAGCATCCCACCAAAAGGTGATTTGGTGCCTTCAACCTTCTTTTTCTTAAGCATAGCATACCTAATGTCTTCCTCAGAGGTTTGATGATGAGGTTTGTGAATTTTTTCACCCCTTTTTGACTGGGGAGGAGATGGAGGTTCAACAACAGGTTCTCTAATGGTGATTCCTGGAACTCTCTTGGCTTGTCCCTTTATTTTGGAAGTGGTTTTTCTTTTGGGAGCCATTAGAATAGAAGAAACAGATGAGAGCAGGAAAACAGAGGTTGATTTGAGAAGCAGATGAGTTGAGAAGATTTTAGGGTTTTAGATTGTTTTCAGAAGCAAAATATCCAAGAAATTTGATGTAACTTACTCTTAAATAGATGGAGTTAAGAAAATAGCCGTTTTTGACTGTTGGATATTAAGAGTTGCGACCTGTCACACAGCCAACGGTTATAAATTTTCGAGCAGAGTGTACAGGGTGCGGTCGCGGATTGAAGATAGTGCGATCGCTACTTATGGTCTAGCGACCATTGTCAAGATAAGTATGCTCGCGAGTGAGGAAAGTAACTGTAACGGTCGAAACTATTCAAATTGGTGTTTTTAGGATACCAAAGTCCTAAATGCATTGTACCACTCAAATATTTCAAGATTCTCTTAGTGGCATTCAAGTGTGATTCTTTAGGACAAGTTTGAAATCTAGCACAAAGACATACACTATACATTATATCAGGTCTAGATGCGGTTAAGTAAAGTAGTGATCCGATGATACCTCGATATTTCTTCTCATCTACTGCTTTACCATTTTCATCTTTACCTAATTTCAAGGATGTGCTCATAGGAGTTTTGCTAGTTTTGCAGCCATCCATTCCAAATTTCTTGATGAGTTCTTTTGTATATTTGGATTGGTTGATGAAGATCCCATCTTTACATTGCTTGACTTGCAGTCCAAGGAAGAATTTGAGTTCTCCCATCATGCTCATTTCAAATTCCCTAGTCATACAAGAAGCAAATTCTTTGCACAAGGTTTCATTAGTAGCTCCAAATATTATGTCATCCACGTAAATTTGTACAATCAAGATGTTATGCTTATCCTTTTTAACAAAAAGAGTTGTGTCTACTTTTCCTTTTGCAAAACCATTTTCAAGTAAATATGCACTAAGTTTATCATACCAAGCTCTAGGTGCTTGCTTTAATCCATATAAAGCTTTGGTAAGTTTGAAAACATGATCAGGAAATTTGTAGTTTTCAAAACCAGGAGGTTGTTCAACATAAACTTCTTCATTTATGAGTCCATTTAGAAATGCACTTTTAACATCCATTTGATAAAGCTTAAAATTCATATGACATGCAAAAGCAAGTAATATTCTAATAGCTTCTAATCTGGCTACTGGAGCAAAGGTTTCATCATAGTCAATACCTTCTTCTTGATTATAACCTTTGGCTACCAATCTTGCTTTATTTCTAATAATGTGACCATTTTCATCAAGCTTATTCCTATAAATCCATTTGCATCCAAATACTCTAAAATATCCAATTCTGGGTATTCTTCCATTCCATAGCTCATAAGAAGTTTTATTAGTTAAATGCCTTTTATAAACACGGTTTGCAATGTAGCAAGCTGTATTAACGGCTTCTGCCCAAAAATAAGATGGTAAATCATATTCATTGAGCATTGTTCTAGCCATTTCAATTAAAGTTCTATTTTTCCTTTCAACTACACCATTTTGCTGTGGAGTTCTAGGAGCAGAAAAATTATGTGAAATGCCAAGTTCATTGCAAAATCTTTCAAAATTTTCATTTTCAAATTCTTTGCCATGATCACTTCTAATAGATGTGATCACATATCCTTTTTCATTTTGAACTCTTTTTGCAAATGTTTTGAAGCAATTAAAGGCTTCATTCTTTTGAGCTAAGAAATTAACCCATGTGAATCTAGAGTAATCATCAACAAGAACAAATGCATATGATTTGCCTCCTAAGCTTGTAACTCTATTTGGTCCAAATAAATCCAAATGAATGAGCTCTAAAGGTCTAGAGGTGCTTATAACACTTTTTGATTTAAATGAGCTTTTATGTTGCTTACCATGTTGACAAGGTTCACAAATCCTATCTTTATCATATTTTATCTTAGGTAAGCCATCAACTAGGTTCTCATTGCAAATATATTTCAATTGATCCATACCAGCATGTCCTAGTCTTCTATGCCATAACCATGCATCATTATTAGTAGACATTAAACATGTATGATTTGAATGTATGCTGACATTATAAGTGTTGTTTGTTCTAGTGCCTTTAAATATGATAATACCATTTGAATTCGTGATCTTGCATTCTTTGGAATCAAACTTGACAAAGTATGCTTTATCACAAAGTTGACTAACACTTAGCAGGTTATGTTTCAAACCATCAACAAGCCATACATCTTCAATTAAATCCTTACCAATAGAACCAATGGAGCCAACACCAAGAATTTTACCTTTAGCATTGTTTCCAAAAGTTACGTTACCTCCATGTTTATAGGTAATACTTGTAAAGAGCTTTGCGTTTCCAGTCATATGCCTTGAGCATCCACTATCCACAAGCCATGTGCTTTCATTGGTAGTAGATTTTAGGCATACCTGCAAGCCAATTGTGATCATCCTTTTTTAGGTACCCACATATAGTTGGGTCCTTGATGGTTAGTAGAAAGAGTGTTTTCTAACTTGAGATGAGCCTTTCTTATATAACAGGAAAAATTTTTGTGTCCAAATTTCATGCAATATGTGCATTGCCATGGTATTCTTTGCTTCTGCATTTTTCTTTTTGCATTATACATACAACTACAAGTATGTGATTTCTTTTGTACAAGTTTAGTGAACAACAATGCATAATTATCTTTAGCTTTATTTCCTAGTGAACCATAAGAAGTTCTTTTAGACTTGGTGCAAGCATCTTTGATATGAACATTAGAAATTCCAATTGTAGATGCTTTCACAAATGTTGGTTTGCTAGGTGCAATGTTGGTTGAGCCATTGAATCCTAATCCATATTTCAAGGAAGGTGATCTTTGATTATTAATTAATGTGTTCAATGCTTCCTTTCCTTTATGAAATCTGGAAATTGATTCTTTTAGTTCTTTTAGTTCATGCTTCAATGCCTCATTCTCTTTAATCACTTTTTCTAAGTCATGTGAGCTTTTATTTAATTCTCCTATTGTATTCATCAAATGTTCATTTGAGGTTTTCAATTCTAAGGTAGAGTTCTTTAAGCATATAAAATCCTTTTCTAACTTAGAGTTTTTCTCTTTATAGAGCATCATTTTGGAGAAATATTTTTCTATTTTAGAATTCATGTGCTCAATCAAGTCACTATCATCTATATCATTTATATCATCATGTGCTACAAGATCAAAGGATTGAGTACTTACCTCATTGGAGTCATCTTCAATAGCCATGAGACAAAGATTTGCAATTCCTTCCTCCTCTTCTTCTTCACTTGAGGAAGAGTCATCCCATGTGGCTTTGAGAGACTTTTTCTTTTCTTTATCCCATTTCCTTTTGTTCTTTAATTTGTAGCAGTCTGATTTGATGTGACCAGTTTTTCCACATTCATAGCACTTTACCTCATTTTTCTTTTCTTTATCTTTGAAGGAGAATTTTGGAGGTGTACCTTTGTTTGCTTGTAATCTTTTCTTCCTTTTCCATTCATTGATTCTTTTTGAGAACATTGCCATTTCATCTTCATCATCAGTACCTTCATTGCTTGAGCTCTCAGCTTCTTTGATTGCTTTGAGTGCAATTGGTTTTCTCTTTTCTTTCTCACCTTGATCTTCTTCTTTTTCACTGTGCAGCTCAAAAGTGAGTAATTTACCAACTAGCTCGTCGGTTCTTAATGTGCTGAGATCATGAGCTTCTTCTATGGATGATACTTTGGATTCAAAGTTCTTTCTAGCTCTTAGGGCTCTCAAGATTTTACTGTTTACATCACCTTGATCATATACCTTGCCATACTTTTTTAGTTCATTGACAATAGCAAGCAAACGATTTGTCATGTCGGTGACATTTTCATTTGGTTTCATCTTGAATAGCTCATACTCATGAACATGCATTTGTTTCTTGGTAAATCTTACTTGAGTTGTACCTTCATGGTAGTTTTCAAGTGTTTTCCAAATACAATGTGCACAAGTTAAATGTTGAACTCTTCCACCTTCTTCTCTTGAAATGGAGTTCATCAAGATGGAAGCAGCTCTATTGTTCTTGAATCGATCTCTGATATTGCTAGTTGACCATTGAGCTTTGGGAAGTGGAACTTGAATACCGTCAACCTCATGAGTAGGAGATTTCCACTCATTTTCCACGAAATCCCATAGTTCAATCCCTTCACTGTCTAGAAACAAATACATTTTGTGTTTCCAGTATGAGTAATCCGTTCCATCAAAGTAAGGTCTAAGAATAGAGTTAAGATTTCCATGAGAGCTTGATGAAGAAGAAGTTGCCATTGTGGATCAGATTTCACAATTAAGTTTAAGAAATCTCAGGGCTCTGATACCAATTGTTGTCCCAAGATGGCAACCAAGAGGGGGGGGTGAATTGGTTTCGTCAAGAAATAATGACAATTTAAAAAACTCAACAAACAAGAAATGCGGAATAGAGAGTTGGTTGAGTAATGGAGGAAGGTAAGAACACACAAGATTTATAGTGGTTCGGATTTACTTCAATCCTACATCCACTTCCTTAACAACTTGTTAAGGTTCCACTAGTCTTTGAAGTTTTCACAAGCTCACTTCCAACTTTACAAGTGTTTTTCTTAGGCTCACACTTACAACCCACACAAGAGTTTTACAAGGCTCACTCTCTCAACCTAAGTGTTTCCCAAGCTTACACTCAAACTTATACAATGGTGTTTTCAATGCTAACACCTAACATTCATAACAATTCAAATACAAGTTTAAGCAAAAGGAAATTTGTTGCTTGGCTATGAAAATCTTTTCTCAATAATGTTATTCTTTTTGTTTTCTCATGGAAACATTGTATTTATAGCCAATGTGGTCTTACTAGCCGTTATTGCTGTTTAGAATAAAGTCTTGGCAGATTAGACCTTCTTTACTTAAACTGTCCGAAGCACTTAGCGGTCGCCCTTCATACAAGGATGGTCGCTCTCATGCTTCACGCGGTCGTCCTTTTAACCAGGGACGGTCGCTACTTTTGAAAAAGTTCAACGGTCGAATTTTAGTGCTCTACAGCAGGAATCTTGCCCATGATGTTTTTGTCGGACCGTTTCTTGCCCATGCTGTGTTTGTCGGGACGGTCGCGCATCACAAAGTGCGGTCGCCCTTTTTTGAATACTGAAGTGGGATTACAACGGTCATGTCACGTGTCATTTTCTGACAGGGCAAAAGAGATGTCCGCCATAATTTGAATCTTCGCGGTCGCCCTTGGTAGGTTTTCGCGGTCGAACTCACATTCTCTCGTCGAACTTCTGGACGCACCTGAGGACGCGAACACTACTGTCTCTTTGAGCAATTTCTTCTTGAATTGTTGGGCGGTCGCGACTATAAATGAGCGGTCGCTAAAGTGGTAAGCGAGGTCGAATCATTCACCGTTCTTGTCACCGCGAACCTTACTGTGATTGTAATGATTTAAGTTCCTTGAGTAGCGGTCGGGCAAATATTAGGACGGTCGCTATTATGTATGAGCGGTCGCGACTATGGTCGAACTTCTGACCGCGAAACCTACTGTGACAAGGTTTCATTCTGTAATTGCATGGAGCGGTCGTATTCAGTTGAGGTGCGACCGCTATACTTGTTCTGTTCACCTTTAATTGAAGCAACCTAATCCTGCAACAAGCTTTCTCAAATACAAGTTAAATAGATCATCCATTTGAGTTGTCAAGGATCAAAATTAAGATCATTTGTCTAACATTTATAAAAGGTATGTTTCCATTCATGGATGCCCTGTTCATTTAGGTTACTTAATTTACTTATGTTTTGGAATAATTATAAGTGACACATTTCTACCTTCATGTGGATATCCTACTTTATTTGTATTTTTACATTTGGACATTGTAAGGGCATGTTTTCATCTCATAGGAATGCTTGTTTTATTGTTTGTTTATTTATGATATGATGAATGTTTATTTATTTTAATTCCATGTAATATGAATAATATTATAATAACATAAAAATTTTAATAATATTTAGACCTAAAAAGAAGGTTGGTTCCAATGAACTGGGCGTTATGGGAGTGTTGGGCCACTTCTCACCTTTCCTTGCCTAACTTTTCGAACCCAGTAGGAGTTAGGGATTCCTTAGGAATTGAATCATCTGCCCCTTCTATTTTCTTCCAAGCCCGTCCGGGTGGTTACTCATATTCTTCGGATTTAGGCTCGTATTCTCTAAGGCTCAGAGCCTAATAGTGCCAAAGTCGCAAGAATCATTCCACCAAGAGTGAGGAAAAAAATCCTCACTCATAAGTATATTACCCCTCTATCAATTTTCCTGGTCTAAAACTTGGTGGCAACTCCATTCTCATAAGGATTTAGCCTGTTGGACCGCTGAGGTCAAGAACTTAACAGTATTAAGACCACAAAAACAAATGTTTTCCTAAAGAACCAAAGATAAGTGTAAAGGATCGAGCACTCATAGAGAGTTTCTCATTAAATTTTTTAGAATATTAAATTCATACGGTATTTTGAGCGTCATAAATTACTAAGAGAATTTGAATTCCCTCGGTAAATGAATGAATGTTGACATATTAAAAGTCTCATTTACCAAGAGAAGTAAGAGCGTCTTGGTAAATTTTTATAATATTAAATTCAGACAACATTTTGTGCACCACAAGTTTTTGAAAGAATACACATGCACTCGGTAAATAAGTCTCATTTACCAAGACAATTGAGTTTCTATCAGCAACATTTTGGAATATTAAATTCAAGTAGGCCCAGATATAAAAAGATTTTTTTCTTCTTCTGCCCCCCCCCCCCCCCTTTTCTTCTTTTTCTTTTGTTGCCCACAATCTTCCCCTCTCTCTTTTCTTCTTTCTCTCTTACTTACTCATCTTCAATCTCCATCTCCGGTCTTCTCCATTTGACGAAGCAAGTTCCGATGAGTTTATTTTCTTTTCTTCTTTTTTTTTTATAATATGTGTTTTTAATTTTTTTTTCTAATTTTTTTCTTTTCTATTTTGTAACACCCCGATACCCTATATAAGTACTATGCGTATACCTAGTAACATACAGTAAATATATAAAGTATAAGGATGTCACTTTTCGTTACCTTTTAAAATATTTATAACAGAGTTCAAACCATAATACATTAATTTAAATAACATTTACAAAATCATTATCTTTATTAAAACTTCATTTATACATATAAATACTCTCTCGTTAGAAATACATCATAATTAAAATTTATACATGTATGCATTACCCTCTAGTTGGTCTCGACAAACTTTACTCTTCTTGTGGCATAACAAAAGACTTCATATCTTCCATCTATATACCTACGCGAATAAACACCCGCGCTAAGCCCGAGAGCTTAGTAGTCCAAATATAAAATATAAACATATAGTATAGAAGTATTAATATATAATGATACATCGCTTCAATATATAATTAGTTCTTATCATATCTTCTTTTCTTTTTAATGTTATCTTTAATATATCCTAGCTAATTTCATATATGATGTATATATATATACATAATATTATCACCAACCCCAATGCATCACCAATACTCAAAACCAATATATTAATACTCCTACATTATATATATACCACACCAACCATTATTGCAATACACACTTTACACATCATACCAATTATTATTGCAATACACACATTACATATCATACACTCATTATTGCAATACACACATTACACATCATATCACTCATTATTGCAATACACAATTTACATATCATACAAATCATAAATCATATTTCCAATAAAGACAACCTTTATCATCAACCACAATTCATTTACATATTACACTAAATAACATTATATTATTCACAATTCACCAAGCATAATTCATTTTTAATACTCACAATCATCACGCCCGTAGGCAATATATATACATGTCTCTCTATCCATGGATAGTGTAATAGACCCAGTCTCTTGGACCATCAACTCAACACATATGAGGAGATCCTCAACCCGGCAAGACTGTTACAAATCATATATCTCATATTCACAATTCTCATAGTGTAACAGACCCAGTCTCTTGGACCATCAACTCAACACATATGAGGAGATCCTCAACCCGGCAAGACTGTTACCTTTCATCATTTCTTAGGCATGCCACCCAAATCCAGAACTCTGAAACTGAATAACATATTAAACAAACAATTCATTTATTATTTCATTATCAATCTCATCATCAATTAGGCCAACATGACTTATCTCTTTCAATTGAATTATCATAGCCAATCACAATGGATTCATATCATATCATATCTCAATCCATATGATACATATAGCATCATTGATATCACATTTCAAAGTATATTATTCATATAATACATTGCCATACATAGGATTCACAATGCATATAACATAACATTTTCTCACTTCTCAAAACACATTAACAGCATTCATTACTAGAGCATTTATCATAACAAATTGCACATACCTTAAGAATGATCCTCATTTCTTCCTACCTTTCCCATTTCATATTTCATCCTTTATATATATTCTTCATTTACATTCACAATATAATAGCTTATTTAACACTTTCATCCCAATGTGTTAATGTTCAAAGACATATAAGGATATACAATCAAATAGGGTTTATGCTTACCTTGTTAATGATCTTCACATCCTTCACATCATTCAATCATCACCTTAGTCCAATTATGTTAACAATATAATAGATCACTTAACACATTTGCAAACAAATGTGTTAAGCCTCGAATTATGTAATTAAATACAATCATATGTATTGGTACTTACCTCAAGAACTAGTCCCATCAATCTATACATTTCTTTTCGTTCCAAGAATTCTCCACATTTAGGTTAATGCAACCCAATCTCTTCAAAACCTTTGAGGGACACGGGCAGCACCACTTGAGGGACACGGTTAGGGCAATTCAACCTCTTCACAATCTAATCCAAAAGGAATATTAGCAAAATGACCATATGAATAGTACATTCTGGTTTAAGACTCCATTTTATCCTTATTTTGAAAAATTGTATAAAATAATCTACTTGACTAAAAATTCTAAAATTTTTACAGAATTTAGTTTTGTATCTTAAAATCATTCCTTTAAAATTTCAGATCAAACTGAACACAAAATCTTGGTCAAATAGTTCACCTAACCAGACTGCCCCAATTGCCCTGCATCCTGGCAGCAGTTCTGAACTTTGTGAATTCCATAAATCAAATTCAATCAACGTGGTTCCAAATTATTTTTCTCAAATACTAGACTCACTAAGCAACAACATATCCAAAATTCAATTGGTTATGATTTTTCTACATTTTATTAAAAATCCCGAAATATAGCTGTCTCAGTTAAGGTACCTGCTGGAACAGGTCTAATAAAAATAATCTTTCTAAACTCATAACCATTCCAAAATCGAATCAACATATTTTTCAGTCATTCTAGACTCATAGAGGCACAACATATCAAAAGTTCACTTTAAGAACATTTTTCTATAATTAATTAAAAATCATACAAGTCACAGCCTTTACTAATTGTAAAACAGAAAAAAAATTCACTAAACACAACTCTTACTCTTCCATCACCAACACCAACCTAGCTTCTTATCTTTAATTCCATTTCAACACTTTTACACACACCATACACAAACACACTTAATCATACTATCCATAAACCTAACTCAATCCATACACAACTTCAAAAAGAACCAAAGCAAACAAGAGAAATCTTACCAAAATGATGAAATTCCTTGAAATTCCAACTTGGTTACTTGGAATCTCTCTCAACTTTGGAGCTTAGAACATCAAACCCTTCTTTTACTCTCTTGCTTTCCTTTGTCTTAGGTGAGCCGGCCACACAAGGAAAAAGAAGAAGAAATGATGAAGAAAACACAAAGTCAATAGGCATTAAATACTCCTCCAAAAGAAAATTACTATCTTACCCTCATACACATTTTAATTCTCTTTACAAGCTCTTGCCCATTTTGGTAATTTCACATTCAACAATTTAAATATCTTCTTCCCTTGACTAAGCACTTTGACCAACATATATGTCATATATATTGCCATATACCCAACATATACACTATCTCTCTCTATACAATTCTTTCCTTTGCAAATACACATATTCATTTCTCTCAAATACTTTTACCATTCAACCAAACCCTATACAAATATACCACTTATCAATTACACATTCAAATCAATTATAACAATATTATCATAACTTCTAGGCACACTTAGGGATATTACAATTAGACATATACATATACATCACATATACATTAAATCCAAATACAACAACTCCTCCAAAACTTTTAAGGTATATCTCGGGATATTACAATTCTCTCCCCCTTAAATAATTTCGTCCTCGAAATTAACCAGTTCAATAACACTCCCTTCTTAACAATACGCCATCTTAAATCTTCATATATTATGAATAGTATTCTTATATTCTGGTTTCATCCAATCACATAATGTGTATTCTTCCTCCTAGAATCAATCATCTTTTTCAATTCCATAACTTGTCATAATATATATATCTTATTACATTTTATCCAATATTCAAAATAACTCATTACAATCCCAAATACCTTATCTATGTATAAGAATCCAATCATCTTCGTCCCATTATTACATTCAAATACTTTACCACTTCATCTCTTTATAACTATTCTCTTAATTTACACTAAAAAAAATCATTGATTCACCACCTTGGTGAAATCTAGATCATTCGATCAATTTGTCACAATATACCACATTCAATCTGGTTTGATTCAAACCAACAATTAACTTATTTAAATTTATCATCTCTTCACCTTTTTATAACATTACTATAATTACAATAATTGCCTTTTTATTACATTATTCATAACTCAAAATATTATCACAATTCTCTTTCCTTTCTTTACTTTTCAAAATTATAACCAAATTGTTAACACAAAAGTTATAAGATACACATTTACCAATTATAACTTTCAACCATGATACTAGAAACATAATTGTCTGTTTTACCAAAATTGTGCTACAATCAAATCATTTCAATCCAAATTCTGTGGATAACAAAGCTAACCGACCACACACATTAAACAAATCATATGGCCATAAGAGCTTAATGGTCACATTTGTAACTTATAGATCAATACTATTCCTTAATTATTATGTTTCCAAACTTTTCAATTACACTGCTAAGTTGGATCACAAGGATTATATATCCATTCTCCAAACTTTGGCTACATCAAGATTTAGCACATTCCAACTTCACTTCAAAACACTTTGTTCTTGATTACTTGATCATTAATAGCCTAATTCATATTCAAATATGTTATGTTTAACATCTCCTATGCACACCATTTGATCATATACAATTTTTACCCAAGTTCGTTCATTACTCTATTTCCAATTTATCTCTTCTCGAAATTTCATACATTATACTTTCTTCTTCCATTACAATCTCTTTCTATACCTGTATACATAAAACATTTCCTCATACACTTACTTTAAACCTATAACCATATTACTGTCCAATATTTCCCAAATAAATTCTCATTTCATCATCATAGCATATACATTATTGAATGCTCTCACATTTCATATACTCTTATTGATATATTCATAGCAATTTACATTATACACATATAGCATTATTCATAGGTATCAATGATATAATAGATTTCTTAACACATTTATAATCAAATGGTTTAAGGTTCAAAGTCATATGAATATATGAAATCAAATAGGGTTTTGTACTTACTATTCATAGCTTCTCAAACCATATTCATTTTATGTAATTGCTCAAGTGTTATAATCATTTCATTACATTTCTCATTTCATATGCAATTCATTACTCAATGACATTGATGCCTCAACAAACTCACCTTATGCACATCACAACATATAATACATTCATATATTAGTCTCATTTTTAAGCCTTTAGATCACAAATTACAGGTCATATCAACATTTAAGTCCCCACGGTCGTGGCCTTCAAGAGCCACGGTCGTGGCATAGAAAACTCTTCTGTGCTACCAAAATGCATAAAGACACAGTCATAATTGTAACCCCACGGTCGTGGCCCTCACTTACCACGGCCGTGGCATCCAATCCGGGACTGTTTTTCCAAGACAACTTAAGTATTTTACATTTATTTCTTCTCATTGCACAACATCATTTTTATCCCTTTTTGACATGGCTTAAGTTATTTATCAATTCCACACATATATATATCCTAACCATAATAATACTTCACAAATTCTTAGTCACCTTACCAAGGTGACATCTCTCTCACCTTTATTTTGAAATGCATTTAATATATCATCTTTATATCCGTTTGTTTACCATTCAACGTATATATATATTTTACCCATATATTTATACATATGTACATTACACCCAATAATATACACATTGAGCCCAATAGCTCCTATACACTTAATTATATGCTCTCTTTTTTTTTTTGCAATAAAATGACTTAAAATAGCTCCTTTTCATTTGCTTATCTATTTCTCTTTTTACTTCAAAACAAATTCTCATACCATCAATCACATTACTTAAGTCATAATACTTTCATGTGCAATATTAATCATTTCACCTGGCTCAGGTATTGAATATACATTAAACCATCAATATCCAATCAATCTTTATCAAATTCTAGTAGGACTTTAACTTTTCAACTTACTACTTTGCTTAAACTTCAATTTACCAAACTCATCTTTTCTTAAAATCAACTTTAAAAACATCTCGGATATATATATATATATATATCTATATATCACAAAGCAATATCAACACATATTTCTTCCCCAATTATTAAGCTCATTTCGAAAAATCTCAAATATCATATATTATTACCATTACCATGAGCTTTCACAATATCCAAGCATCTCACATTTCTAACCTTGAATTCACAATGTTTGCATTATAACAACAATACCAATTGATATTCTTACTTAACCAATATTATTTTATTTTTTTTTACTTTTTTATTTTTTTTTTAACAAAACCTTAACTTTATATATATATCCTAAACTTTAAATAGTCACACTTTATCTATACTCATCAACTCATTCCATATCCCACCATACTCTTTTCATTGCAATAACATATCTTTCAATATTATCAATCCAGCAATATTTCCTCCATCTAACTAACCCAACACAACCTTATTATAAAGAGATTCAAAGTGTAGAAGAGAGAGTACATATTCTAATCTTAATTTTGTTTCCATCTCATTTTCAGCTTTATTTTCCGTTTCATTTCTTTATACTTCAACACATTCAACACTTTCCTTTACTAGCGTAAATTTCCATTTTTAATTATCAATTAGACTTATATAAATTCATATCATTTCATTTTCTAATTTTATTTTCATATAAAACATCATTCACACATTAACATCCATTTCATATAACATAGATATACTACAAATCATATAATGTCACCTCCGAGACCAACCTAGGTGTGAATGCATATGCATGTATTACAAATTTCATTTTCAAAACTCTTCTTTTTAATTCATTTTAAGCGTTTCAAAACTTTTTCTTTTTAATTTTACTTAGGCCGAGAATCTCGAACCTAAGCTCTGATACCAAAACAATTGTAACACCCCGATACCCTATATAAGTACTATGCGTATACCTAGTATACATACAGTAAATATATAAAGTATAAGGATGTCACTTTTCGTTACCTTTTAAAATATTTATAACAGAGTTCAAACCATAATACATTAATTTAAATAACATTTACAAAATCATTATCTTTATTAAAACTTCATTTATACATATAAATACTCTCTCGTCAGAAATACATCATAATTAAAATTTATACATGTATGCATTACCCTCTAGTTGGTCTCGACAAACTTTACTCTTCTTGTGGCATAACAAAAGACTTCATATCTTCCATCTATATACCTGCGCGAATAAACACCCGCGCTAAGCCCGAGAGCTTAGTAGTCCAAATATAAAATATAAACATATAGTATAGAAGTATTGATATATAATGATACATCGCTTCAATATATAATTAGTTCTTATCATATCTTCTTTTCTTTTTAATGTTATCTTTAATATATCCTAGCTAATTTCATATATGATGTATATATATATATACATAATATTATCACCAACCCCAATGCATCACCAATACTCAAAACCAATATATTAATACTCCTACATTATATATATACCACACCAACCATTATTGCAATACACACTTTACATATCATACCAATTATTATTGCAATACACACATTACATATCATACACTCATTATTGCAATACACACATTACACATCATATCACTCATTATTGCAATACACAATTTACATATCATACAAATCATAAATCATATTTCCAATAAAGACAACCTTTATCATCAACCACAATTCATTTACATATTACACTTAATAACATTATATTATTCACAATTCACCAAGCATAATTCATTTTTAATACTCACAATCATCACGCCCGTAGGCAATATATATACATGTCTCTCTATCCATGGATAGTGTAACAGACCCAGTCTCTTGGACCATCAACTCAACACATATGAGGAGATCCTCAACCCGGCAAGACTGTTACAAATCATATATCTCATATTCACAATTCTCATAGTGTAACAGACCCAGTCTCTTGGACCATCAACTCAACACATATGAGGAGATCCTCAACCCGGCAAGACTGTTACCTTTCATCATTTCTTAGGCATGCCGCCCAAATCCAGAACTCTGAAACTGAATAACATATTAAACAAACAATTCATTTATTATTTCATTATCAATCTCATCATCAATTAGGCCAACATGCCTTATCTCTTTCAATTGAATTATCATAGCCAATCACAATGGCTTCATATCATATCATATCTCAATCCATATGATACATATAGCATCATTGATATCACATTTCAAAGTATATTATTCATATAATACATTGCCATACACAAGATTCACAATGCATATAACATAACATTTTCTCACTTCTCAAAATACATTAACATCATTCATTACTAGAGCATTTATCATAACAAATTGCACATACCTTAAGAATGATCCTCATTTCTTCCTACCTTTCCCATTTCATATTTCATCCTTTATATATATTCTTCATTTACATTCACAATATAATAGCTTATTTAACACTTTCATCCCAATGTGTTAATGTTCAAAGACATATAAGGATATACAATCAAATAGGGTTTATGCTTACCTTGTTAATGATCTTCACATCCTTCACATCATTCAATCATCACCTTAGTCCAATTATGTTAACAATATAATAGATCACTTAACACATTTGCAAACAAATGTGTTAAGCCTCGAATTATGTAATTAAATACAATCATATGTATTGGTACTTACCTCAAGAACTAGTCCCATCAATCTATACATTTCTTTTCTTTCCAAGAATTCTCCACATTTAGGTTAATGCAACCCAATCTCTTCAAAACCTTTGAGGGACACGGGCAGCACCACTTGAGGGACACGGTTAGGGCAATTCAACCTCTTCACAATCTAATCCAAAAGGAATATTAGCAAAATGACCATATGAATAGTACATTCTGGTTTAAGACTCCATTTTATCCTTATTTTGAAAAATTGTATAAAATAATCTACTTGACTAAAAATTCTAAAATTTTTACAGAATTTAGTTTTGTATCTTAAAATCATTCCTTTAAAATTTCAGATCAAACTGAACACAAAATCTTGGTCAAATAGTTCACCTAACCAGACTGCCCCAATTGCCCTGCATCCTGGCAGCAGTTCTGAACTTTGTGAATTCCATAAATCAAATTCAATCAACGTGGTTCCAAATTATTTTTCTTAAATACTAGACTCACTAAGCAACAACATATCCAAAATTCAATTGGTTATGATTTTTCTACATTTTATTAAAAATCCCGAAATATAGCTGTCTCAGTTAAGGTACCTGCTGGAACAGGTCTAATAAAAATAATCTTTCTAAACTCATAACCATTCCAAAATCGAATCAACATATTTTTCAGTCATTCTAGACTCATAGAGGCACAACATATCAAAAATTCACTTTAAGAACATTTTTCTATAATTAATTAAAAATCATACAAGTCACAGCCTTTACTAATTGTAAAACAGAAAAAAAATTCACTAAACACAACTCTTACTCTTCCATCACCAACACCAACCTAGCTCCTTATCTTTAATTCCATTTCAACACTTTTACACACACCATACACAAACACACTTAATCATACTATCCATAAACCTAACTCAATCCATACACAACTTCAAAAAGAACCAAAGCAAACAAGAGAAATCTTACCAAAATGATGAAATTCCTTGAAATTCCAACTTGGTTACTTGGAATCTCTCTCAACTTTGGAGCTTAGAACATCAAACCCTTCTTTTACTCTCTTGCTTTCCTTTGTCTTAGGTGAGCCGGCCACACAAGGAAAAAGAAGAAGAAATGATGAAGAAAACACAAAGTTAATAGGCATTAAATACTCCTCCAAAAGAAAATTACTATCTTACCCTCATACACATTTTAATTCTCTTTACAAGCTCTTGCCCATTTTGGTAATTTCATATTCAACAATTTAAATATCTTCTTCCCTTGACTAAGCACTTTGACCAACATATATGTCATATATATTGCCATATACCCAACATATACACTATCTCTCTCTATACAATTCTTTCCTTTGCAAATACACATATTCATTTCTCTCAAATACTTTTACCATTCAACCAAACCCTATACAAATATACCACTTATCAATTACACATTCAAATCAATTATAACAATATTATCATAACTTCTAGGCACACTTAGGGATATTACAATTAGACATATACATATACATCACATATACATTAAATCCAAATACAACAACTCCTCCAAAACTTTTAAGGTATATCTCGGGATATTACATATTTTGTATAACCAGTGCATTTTGTGCTTGTGGGTTTTTTAATTAAATTTATGTGCATTCTAAGTAAGTAAATGGAATGATTTTTTTTTTCTCTTTTGTTCCAAACTTTCGATGCTGTATATATTGGATATATATGCTACATTTTTTGGATATATACAACATATATGCAGCTTATATTGGATATATATGTTGTATAGTTGTACATATGATGTATATGCTATTTATATTGGATATATATGATGTATATGCTATTTATATTGGATATATATGATGCATTCTTGTGTACATATGATGTATATGCTGCTTATACTGGATATATATGTAATATCCTCATATATGCCCTAGAAGTTGTGATTATGTTGTTGTTGTGGTTATATAATTGGATTGAATATATGTGTTAAATTACAAGAGAAAAGAAATAGAGAAAAGAATGTTTATGTATATGTGATTTGGGAAAGAATTTAGGGTTTAGAGAGAATGGTATATGTTGTGTATATGATGATATATATAACATATAAGTTGGTCAAAATGAAGAGTCAAGGAAAGAAGATATTTATTTTTGTTAAGTGTGAAGTTACTATAAAGGGCATGTAATGAATGGTAATCAAGACAAATGGTATAAGGGTGTTTAGGTAATTACTCTTGTTGAATCACTTGGTGGAGATTTAAAGAGGTGATATTTTGTCTTTTCTTCATTTCCTTCTTCTTCTTCTTCTCTTCTCCACGTTGGTTGGCTCCTCCTTAGACAAGAGAGAGCAAAGTGAGATTTGTTTAATTCTAACATCAAATTGAAGGGAGAATCAAAGGATTTAATTGAAGATTTGTGGAATTCAACAACTTAGGTAAGTTCTTTCTCTTGATTTTCCTTTGTTCTTTTGAAATTGTGTTTGGGATTGGTGAGTTGATATGGATGGTTGATTAAGTGTGTTTGTGATGTGTTTTTAAGCATTAAGTTTTGAAGGAAGTGAATTGTCATTGATTTGGGAAGTGAAGAAGTCTTGGAAAAGGAAGTGTTTAGAAGTGGTGCTTAAGGTAAGTACACACTTGTTTCTCTTGCTAATTGAAGTTGTTTGAAAGTTTGATTGTTATATGTTGGTGATGAAAATGTTGTGATGAGTATGTAAAATAATTGCTAATGATGTTGATTATGTCCATTTGAATGAGGTTATGTTGTGTACAATGTGTTTTAAGTTAACCAAAAGAAGTTTGGCTACATTTAGGGTTTATGTATGAGAGACGTAATTTGGGACGGTCGCTATTTAGTCATGTGCGGTCGCGACTTAGGTCGGACTTCTGACCGTGAAACCTACTGTGATAGGGTTTCATCTTTTGATTGTGAAGTGCGGTCGCGACTTAGGTCGGGCTTCTGACTGCGAAATCTACTGTGATAAGGTTTCATCGTGTAACTGTATGGCGCGGTCGTATTCAGGTGAGGCGCGACCGCTAGAAGTGTTCTGTTCTGCTTTATTTGAAGTAATTTAATTTTTGTAACAAGATTCTCAAATACATGTTAAATAGATCATCCATATGAGTTGTCAAGGATCAAAATAGAGATCATTTGTCTAACATCATTGTTGAGATTGAACAATGCTATATTATGTATTGTGAATGGTAATGTATTATATTGTTTGCATAACGTGACTAGTGTTATGACTTAAATAGCGCGAAAGAGGCGATGATCGTTCAAAAAGGTACGTACAATGTAATTTGTTATGATAAACGTTTTAATAATGAATGATGTTAATGTGTCTTGAGAAATGATTGAAATGAAATAAATAGACATATTGTTTATATGACGATGAATTTAAGATACATATGCAATGAAATTAATGATGTATGTTCGAATAATGACATGTTCGTGTAGTTAATGTAATTGGTGTTGTATATATATATATATCCATAATGATGTGTATGATGTGAAGCCATTGTGATTGGCTATGATGATTCAAATGTGATATAATGAATGAAATGTGATATGATGATTCAAATGTGCAATGATGATTTAAATGTGATATAAAGCCATTGTGATTGGCAATGATGATTCAAATGAGATGTGAAGCCATTGTGATTGGCTATGATGATTCAATTGAAAGAGATAAGGCATGTTTGCCTAATTGATGATGAGATTGATAATGAAATAATAAATGAATTGTGTAACTAATGTGTTATTCGATTTCAGAGTTCTGGGTTTGGAGGCATGCCTATAAAATGAAAAAGGTAACAGTCTTGCCGGGTTGAGGATCTCTTCATTTTGAGTTGAATTGAGATCCAAGAGACTGGGTCTGTTACACTATGAGAAATTGTAATTATGAGATATATGATTGGTAACAGTCTTGCCGGGTTGAGGATCACCTCGAGTTTAGCCGAGTTGATGATCCAAGAGACTGGGTCTGTTACGCTATCCATGGATAGAGATATTGATATATGATGCCTACGGGCTTGATAATTATGATTATAGACCAAAGCAGTAACTCTGAACTTTGAATAACATATTAGTGTTTTGGGCCCAAGTCTGTCTTTATTGTCAATGTGAAATGCAAGTATTGAAATATTGATTGTGAGTATTAATACTGAATTATGCTTGGTGAATTGTGAATAATATAATGTTATTAAGTGTAATATGTAAATGAATTGTGATTGATGATAAAGGTTGTCTTTATTGGAAATGTGATTTATGATTTGTATGATATGTAATTTGTGTATTGCAATAATGAGTGATATGATGTGTAATGTGTGTATTGCAATAATGAGTGGTATGATAGGTAAAGTGTGTATTGCAATAATGATTGGTATGGTATATATAATGTAGGGGTATTAATATATTGGTTTTGAGTATTGGTGATGCATTGGGGTTGGTGATAATATTATGTATATATGTACATCATATATGAAATTAGCTATGATATATTAAAGATGAAATTAAAAAGAAAAGAAAATATGATAAGAACTAATTATATATTGAATTGATGTATCATTATATGTCAATACTTCTATACTATATGTTTATATCTTTATAGTTGGACTACTAAGCTCTCGGGCTTAGCGCAGGTGTTTATTCGCGCAGGTATATAGATGGAAGATATGAAGTCTTTTATTATGCCACAAGAAGAGTAAAGTTTGTCGAGACCAACTAGAGGGTAATGCATACATGTATAAATTTTAATTATCATGTATTTCTGACGAGAGAGTATTTATATGTATAAATGAAGTTTTGATAAAGATAATGATTTTGTAAATGTTATTTAAATTAATGTATTATGGTTTGAACTCTGTTACAGGTTTTTAAAAGGTAACGAAAAGTGACATCCTTATACTTTATATATTTACTGTATGTATACTAGGTATATGTATAGTACTTATATATGGTATCGGGGTGTTACAATATATACCATATATATTAGGCATATATGTTGTATATATATATATGATGCATATGCCATTTAAATTACGTATATATGATGTATTTTTGTATATTTATATATTCGATATGTTGTATATTTGTATATATATGGCGCATATGTTGTTTATATTTGATATATATTTTATATTATATATATATGATGTATATGCTATTTATATTGGATATATGTGTTGTATATATATGATATATATGTTGTATATTTGTATGTGTATATATATGTTGCATATGCTATTTATATTTGATATATATGCTGTCTACATTACCTAAAATAGATTTATTAATAATTACAGCTAAAATTTAAATATATGAAGGTAATTTATTTATAAGTAAGTTTGGTAAAAATAAATTTATTATTAACTAAAATAGATTGATTAGACAAAATAACTAATTTTTAAAGTTAAAATATTTGTAATTTTTATTATTAGGATAAATAATAAATTTTTAAAGTTAAAATATTTGTATTTTAGGTAAAAATAGATTTTTTTTTTAATAAGCATGGGGTAAAATTAGATTTTTAAAATTAAAATATTGGTATTCTAGGTAAAAATGGATTTTTTTAATAATTTGGAGTTAATATTTAATTTTAAAGTTAAAATACTGGTATTTTAGGTAAAAATATATTCTTTAATAAATGGGTGTAAAATTAGATTTTTAAAGTTAAAATGCTGGTATTTTCGATAAAAATATATTTTTTAATAGTTAGGGGGTAAAACTAGATTTTTAAGTCAAAATATTGGTATTTTAGATAGAAATATATTTTTTAATAATTAGAGGTTTGAAATTTAATTTTTAATTACATTATTGTTATACAATTTAGTTTAAATAGTGTTATTTTATATAATAGAATTTAGTTAAATATAGTATTATTTTATTTAATATTTTGAATAATTAGGTAAATTTTTTATTGTTATATATCAATGTTAATATTTTTTTTTAATTTCATAATATCATTTTGTTGCTTTATGATTTTTTATTGCAGTATATTTTCAGTTTGATTATAAAAAGTGCTTGTGATAATTGTGATCGTTGATCAAGTATGGGTGATATAAATGTAGAATATTGGAACTATATTTTTTTTCTTTGCAGGGACATTAGATATTAGGTTGAATATTATAAATTTAATTTCATAAACTTTAAATAAATAAATATTAACTGTCAATATAGGGGTAATTCTGACAAATTATCTTAAAAAATAGATATAGTCGAATTTGAATTTTGCATAATTTAATTTTCATAAACATTAAGATACCTAATTAAAAATAATAACTATCAATATAAATATAATTCCACCAAATATAAAAAATTATACGTGAAATAAATAATTAAAAAATAAACAATTATCATATATTAAATTAAGGAACGATTTTTTTTACTATTTAAAGTAAATTTTAGGATAAAATCCTAGCGATTTTTCGTTAAAAATATTATATGTTTATTAAAAAGTTATTGAAAATTAAATCTTTTATTAAATTAAACTTGTAACATTAATCCAAAAATAGATATAGATCTTAAGTTAGGATCTTTGCATAAATTTAATTTCATAAACTTTAAAACACTTGAAGAAAAATAGAAAATTGTAAAAACTTATATCTAATGTGACAAAGAAATATTAAATTCTTAAAACCGTTATTTTTCACAGATTCCATTTTTCTTTGTCACATTAATATGAAATGAAAAACTTAAAACTGGTATTGTATGAAATAAGCATAACTTATCAAGCTTCTTCTCGAAAATGAGAAAATATTTTTCACATATGAAAATTATATATGTATATATATAATCTTTTCATATATAAAGAAAAATTATTATTCTCTTAGATTAAAAATTAATATAACTAATATGAATTTTATTATTCTCTTAAGTTTAAATATTATATGAAGTTATATATAGGTTTACAAGATATTAACAATTTTATTACATGAACTGATAAACTAATTTTTACGTGTTTAGATATGACAAAGTGTTAAGAAAGTTTTTGTAAAGACAGGTCTGGCTTTATGTTAGGCAAGCGTCATCCATTAATTATTAGACTTTTAGACGACAAGTTTATAGGATAGCATTCATCTACATCTGCTATGGCTTCTACATCCGCTATGGATATTGGCCTTTCGGGAACCATCATACCATCAAATTCTACTCATTCCATCATGATAGATACTTTAATTCTAGCTCCATCAACTTTTGCTGCACCATTTGTGGAATTAGAACCGATAGGTGTTAATGTTAGCACAGTAGTACCAACACCGAGCATGCATGGCAATCATACCCAGGTCACTTTTCAAGCATGAGAATAAGTAATATTTTGTTTACAAATTTTTCTAGGACGGTAAAATTTAATAATCAAGTTGTAATTGATGAATATTGTCAACAATTACAATAGATTGTTGGAGCCATCTAGTTTGTGTTTTCAGCATATTAGGTGGATATTTATTGAGAAGTTTGAGCCAACGGAAACTAATTGAAAGTCGGTCTCCAAATAAATAAGGATTTTTATTTTGACGAATTTAAGGTGTAAAAATTATTTAAACTAATTTGATTAAAATAATTATCCCAAATAGTTATGAATTTATTTATTTAATTAAAATAATTTTTCATAAATATTTTTAGTGGAAGGAGGCGATCAACTCTTTAGTCAAGATTGCCTTCGAGAGTAAGGCTAATATGTGTTATAGTGACATGATAAATGAATATAAGAAGGGTAAGCAGCTAAAATATTTTTCTAATGAGTTATGGGCCATGCATTATGATGTACTAGCATCTCCAACGGGTCAGCTCATTCTTAAGTGACCTCCCATAATAAGCTTTAGACCCTTACTGATGGTGCAGGATCATCTACACATACGACAGGCAATAGAATATATTTTGAGCATGCCCGTCGACCGGTAAATATAATTAAAATTTTCTTATCTTTTGTGTTCAATTTTTTTAATGCTAAAAACATAGGTTTTTAATTTTCTATTAATTGACTAGGAAGAACAGCTTGGGCAACCCCCTACTAAGCATGAGTTGTTCTTCCACAAGCACACCAAAAATCATAATGGATAGAGTTTCATCAATCAATGTTCCCGATATGTACATTTACGCGTATAATTTTTATATTATTATCATTTTCATTTAATTTTTCTGTATATTATTTATCTTATATTAATATATTTTTATAGGATTACTTTATAGTAATTCAGGACCAGCAGTCTCAAATAAATGGGCCTATTAATAAGACTCAACTATTTATTGAGGCTATTGGTGGAGTGAGAAAGAGAAGGGTATATGGACTAGGCTCTTAGTACATCTCTGAGGCAAACACCTCATATTCAACTTTAGCTTCCTCATCAGTGTTGGAGCAAATGAAGGCTAATTTTCAGGAGTAGCTCGAAGCAACATGGAGAGACATGAAAAATCAAGCATTTGAGCGGAAGCACATGATGCTAGAGCAAATGCAGATAGAGTTTTAAGATCAATTTGAGCGACAAATATCTCTTTGGTGCCTCCACCTCGTACTATTCAGCTGCTCAGTGTCCTACTCCACCTCCGGATTAACATCCATCTCCCCCTTCCTAATAGTTTTTTTTCTTTATTGTACTTTTTATTGGTATATATTATTTTAAAATTTTATTTGTACATTATTATTAATTTTATTTTATTTTTGTAGATTATTTATTTCTTTATTTATAATTTTTATTTTTATTTATTTATTTTTACCAAGTATAATATAATAAAATGAAAAATATAAATAATAAAATATTATTATCTAAAAAATAATAAAATTAAAATTACTAAATATAATATAATAATTCAATAATATTAAAATAATTAAATTAATAGTATGATTAACAATAAAATTAAATTATTAATAAATTATATTATAATAAATTATATATTAATTAAAAATTTTATAAAAAATTTTATAAATTTACTGATGGATTATCGATGGATTAAAAAAATGTAATACATTTACCACCCGCTTTACCAACATAGTAATAAAATTTACTTTTTGTTTATAAATTGATTGCAAAAAATATATTAAATATTAATAATTTGCCTATGACATTACCGATAAAATATCTATTGATAAACAATATTAACTTATTTTACCGACAGATTTAATGATGGAATATGAAATTATTAAGATAATATTAAAATAAGTTATCAATAGATTACTGACAGACTTCTGAACTTAGGACAAAATTGACATTTAATATCAGTTTGTAAATACCAATTATGACCTAAATCTATTAATAAAGTTTATTTTTCTCAGTACAAAACTTGTTGTCAGCAATCTCTCGATATTTACCAACAAAATATATGTTCTCCCGATAAATGTTTTACTAACAAGGTTATCACAAATGAAATATTTCGGCCAGTAATTTATTGATAAACTTTTTTCTCAAAAGATTTTTTAATTATTGATGGATATTTCCATTAGTAATATGTGTATTTTTTTGTAGTGTATTATTTGTTTAATGAGTCATTATTATACTAGTTTTTTATATACTTTGGTATGTATGTGTGTGTTATGCGAGTATATTTTATTGACAAATTTTTTACGAATAAAGTATTCTTAAGCCTCTGAACTTGGTAATTTTTTGACATTGATCCCCTGAACTTCACTTTAGTGACATTGAGCCCTCAAACCTTGCAATTAATGAACATTAGACTATTTTCTAATGAAATTGGCTAATGATATGAAATATTTTGTTAGTTAAGGTGTTGACGCCTTTAGCCAATTCTGTTACAAAATGGCTTAATGTTTATGAATTATAAAGTTTGAAGGCTCAATGTTGCCAAAGTGAAGTTCGGGGGCTCAATATCAAAAAGTTGTCAAGTTTAGGGGCTCAAAAATGCATTTTTCTAATTTTTTTAAGATAAAAAATTTTCATTGTACTGAAATGACTTGTGATAGAATATTGTCGTTTCCAAATGACATGAAAAAATATTTATTTAATACATTCAATTCATGCATCAACCTATTTAGTTTTGCCATATCTAAGATATGTATTTCTAGTTTACAATTTCACTTTATGAAAGATTACAAGTTAAGCAAGTTAAACCTATAAAAATTTGGATATTTTCTAAGCTAGATGCGAGTTCCATGAATAGATCTAAGGGAAATTTATTAAAATTACCTAAAAACTAAAGTTCCTTACAAATATGGTGGTTTGGGAAATTTTTCAAAAATATGGAACATGGAACAAACAATTACAAAAACACTCAAGTTATAATCACAAAAATACCCTTATTTATGTTTTTTATATGTTATAAACGCTGTTTTATGTTGTGTTGTATCTATCTTGTAAGTGCACATGGTTGCAATTAAGTAATATAGAGTGAGTAACGTATCAATCCTATGAGGAAGGGTTAATTTCAATTGTCAAATACCAAAAAAGTAAATTATTTATTATTTGAAAAATCAATTAATATAAATTTTAAGAAAACTAAATTAAAAAAATAAAACTAAATAAATTTAACTTCTATGATTAAGGACTCAGGATCAAATTTTCAATTGATTATTTGTGGTCTTTCGAAGGTATAAACTTAATTTTATTTCTTTTTTATTATTGGTTGAATATTTCTAAATTAAGCCTTAGTCTCTCTTAAAATCTAAAACTAATATTGATATTAATTCATATGTCCGCTCTCATAGTCACTAGAATTAAATTAACGCATTAAGTTTTATGAAGATCTTTAAACAATTAAAGAATAATTGAGTTTAAACATTAAAACTAAATTGAATTCAAAGGAAAAGAAAGGTAGAATTATAAAAATAGAATTTGGTTCAAATATAGCTCTTTTCAAGTCTTATATTTTCTTTTGAAGATTCCTTAGGGAATGGGGAGAAGGAGGCTTAGTTGTGAACAGATTCAAGCAAAATTCAAAAGCTCCATTCGATCCTACTCTTCTTTAGTTATTTATTTTTCATTTCTAGCTTTCTTTACTTTTCTAGTCAATTTAGATTTAATGTTTTAATTCAATTTATTTTATTTTTTGTTATTTTATTTGCAATTATAGATAGTAAACCCTAATTTAAGGTTAGACAATTATTTTGATTACTTTATGATAAACTTAATGCATATTTAATTCAATAATTATTATCTTTGACTATTTTATTATCTTTGTCCTTAAAGCCACAGTTAACTAGTTAATAATTATTAGATCTAAATTATATGATAAAGCAAGAGTGGAAGCATTATATTTGTTTAAGTAGATAATAGTATTAAGTAATTTTTTCTTAAAGATAAGAATTAGGGTGTTGTTTAAAGATTTTCACCTAACATAAAGAACTGAATTAATTCTTGTGATCATGAAAGTAGAAATAAGAATTAATATTAAGATTAGTTTTAGATTTTGAGAAGACCACATGTAAATCCCTAATTTTTAAAAATTAAATAAAATAAATTCAAATTAAATTGCATAAATTAAATAAATGATTTAAATAGAAAATGAAAGGATTTTAAGTGAGAAAATGGAATGTATATATGAAATATACATGAAACATATATAAAGTATATAAAAGTCAACACTTTAAAAGTCAAAAGTCACATGTCAAATGGTATTTTTGTAAATATATTTTGGAACTTAAAATTATTTAAACAATTCAAAAATAATTTAATTTTGAATGGAAGAGAAAAATTATTATTTTTATTAAATAAATAAAAATATAATAAAATAATATATATATATATATATGGTTAAGATGAAAGTGGATGGGAAAGAGAAATATTTGAGTTATCTTCTTCTTCTTCTTCCTTCTTCTAGGCCGAACCTCCAGAGATTCAAGAAAGGAGATTTTTCTTCTTCCAAGCTCTAAAAATTGAAATACTTTCAATGTTTCAAGTGAAGTTTTGGAGTTTTCCACTTGAATTAGTAAGTTCCCTAACTTCTTTCCTTGGATTTTCATAAAATTGAGAACATGTTTGATTTGGAATTTTGTAGTATTATGATTTAATTGTTAGAATTGGTGTGTATGAAGTTATTTTGCTAAGTTAATAATGATTTTAAAGTCGAATTGAAGAAATGGTTGAGTTTGAGTGAAGTTTTAGGGTTATGGAACTTTTAGGTTTGTGAATTCATGAGTTTAAATTGTGCAATTTGATTTCAAATGTGTTTTTTTTTATGCATAAACAAGGATTTTAAAGTCAAATGATGGATTTGGTTAAGTTTGGATAGAGAGTGGATGAGGAAGTGTTGATTTAGGGTTTTGGAAAGTGAATTTTCAAAGTATGGTGAATTGTTTGATTTTAATGTTTAAAACATGATATTTAATGATATAAATGATGGAAATAAGATTGGTTTGATAATTGGAATGAGTTAAATTGAAGAACCTTCACTGGTGAAGGTTATACCATTTTAGGGTTTTGAACAAAAGTATGTGTTTAATTAATGTAATTGGTTTAAACATGTTAAAATATATTTTTTATAATATAAATAAACTTAAAACACCAATTTGAATGGTTTAATATGGTTTTTTCAAAACTAAAGAAAGGTCAGGCCTAATTTTGGGGCTTTGATTAAAGTAATGTTTAATTAAGGTTTGATGCTTATAATGCTATAAAATGTGATATTAAATGATTTTTTTTATCACATTGTGTATAGACATTAAGGTGAAATGATTTCCCAACCCTAGTGTTGAAGAGCAATTTAGAAAAGATGGTTGGATGTTGATTTTGAGCTTGTTTTTGAGTTCTTTTTAAGGTAAGTACAAACTTTTGAGGAATGAGATATGTTTGCATTAATTTTAGCCTAACACATTTTGGATGAAAAATGTGTTAAGCTCTTTAGTACATTGAACATTCATGAATATTAAACTATAATATGTGATTTGTTATGTATGCATTAAATGAATTGTGAAAAGCCATTGTTATTGGCTAAATTGCATAAAATGTGATTTATATGAATTATGTGAAAATAATTTAAAATATTTAGGTGATGTGTTTATGATGAGAAATGTGTATACATTGTAATGAAGTGATGAAATATGATGAATTAAACTGAATTGATATTGAAATGAATCAGAAAATGAGGCAATGTGTCTAATTGATAATGAAAAAATTAGGCAATGTGCCTAATTGATAATGACAAAATGAGGCAATGTGCCTAATTGATAATGAGAAAAGAGGCAATGTGCCTAGTTGATTATGGAAAAATAAGAAAGAAAATTGATGATGGAAAATATGAAATAATTGCGTGCCTAGTATGTTATTTTCCATAATTCTGTATTTGGCAGCATGCCTATGAGATTATCCTCACTATTTGCCTTCAAGGCTAGACGTTTGGTGTCACTCTGATATGATTTGTCTTCGGGGCTAGCTTTTGAGCATTACTTTGATTTGCCTTTGGGCCTAGACACTTAATGTCAATTTAAACCAAAATAATAACTCTGGGATTTGAATGGCATATTAGATCATCTGGGCCCATGCTTGTGTTTGTTCTTATGTGAATTGTAAAATGATTAAAGGATGTGTTTTAAGGTGAAATTGAGTACTACATTGTGAAACATCATGTAAAAGCTTTTTGCATAGGCATTGTTTTATAGTTTTAATATTATAAAAGTTTGTACTGCTATGCTTTTAGCTTAGCGTAATTGTAATTTACCGCACAGGTGACAGGAGTGATCCGGTTGAGCCTGAGAGTGTTTCTAGACCGTGTCGAGTCTAGATTTGAATTTACTTTGTTAATAGATGTTGGGTGCATCAAGATCAAAGATATTTTCCAGTATGTATATATTATAGTATAGTATATTTTGATATTATGTGTATTATGTTATATTTTTGAAGTATATATTGTAAATTGTAAGGAATGTTTTGGATAAATTGTATAATAAAGGTTTTATATGTATTTTGATATATATATATATATATATGTATATGCATAAAATATTTTGAGGAAATATGGAGAGATTGAGAAGTATTTGGGAAAATGAGTAATTTATTTTATTGAGAGTGTTTATTTTGCAGGTTGTGAACCGTTAAAATTTTGGGATATTCTATTTATAGATAAAACTCTAGCAAATTTTTCTAGAGATTTTCATATAAAATACTATTTTAGAATCTATAATTAATAAAGAATAATTTATTTACTATTTAAATATATATATATATTAAAGTATTTGAGATTTTAATTTGGTAAAGAGAAATTTTTTATGAAATCGGGTTGGGACATTTTTATACTATGTATGCATATTTTACATATACTAGGTGTATGTATTATATGTTTATAGGGTATAAGGGTGTTACATTTATTTTGGTATCAGAATCTAGGTTTAAGGTTCTCGACCTAGATGGGTTTTTAGAGAAGGAAAAACATGGGTTTTAAATATGATTTTAAATGGTGATACATGCATTGCCACTGACATTTTATCTTATCCATGATGTGGCAATATCCGTTTGATGTAACGGATATGAGTTGAGATGACATTTGGGTTGCATAGATCAAAATGATGCAGTGGAAGCGTCATTCTAGAGATTATGGATTAAGAATTTTTGGAACTTTTACTTGAAATTAAGATTCATAGCTAATTCAACTGATTAATAAGTGAGATTAAGAAAAATAATTTAGGAAATGATTTAAGATATGAAATAAAAAGTATAAGAAATGGGCATGATAGTCATAGAAAAATTCTATATGTATCCTGCAAAGTTATACTCTTTGAAATTTTGGGCAAATCTAGGAATTTTGGATGAGCTTGAAAATTTAATGAAAAGTTTTTTTATATGTTAGAATCCAATGTATAAAATTTCATAATTTTTGCAGATGAATTACTACTTAAGAAAAATAGAAGAACACAGATTGTTGGAGCAGTTCCAGCAACTCAGAATCTGTAGAAATTGAGAAACGTATTTAAAAACTATGGAAAACCAACCCAGAAAAATTTAAACATTTATACAGAATATCATATGTATTCCTAGAATATATGGTTAAAATTTTATGAATTTTTATAAAGGTGTGGTATCTGGAAAAAAATGGATAACCGGGTGCTGTCTAAGGAATTATTAAAGAGACAGATTATGTGGGTTTGAAAGACTTAATTTTTCAATGTAGTAAATCAACTTGGAAAAATCTAAAATTTTAAATATAAGTTCACATATGTGTCAAGTGCATGTGGTTAAAAGTTTACAATATTTTATAAAGAAATGGTGAGGAATATAAAAATTAAAAAGTGAGATTGACATGAAACTGAGGAAGTCATGCATTTTTGTGTAAGTGAGTAATAAATTAATTTCATGAGATAAATGAATAAGAAAATTTATGAAAATTTATATACAAATGGGTAGAAGTATGAAGAAGAAATATGAAGTTTTTAATAATTTAGAACAAAAAATTCATAATTAAAGATCAAAGAGAGAAATGGTATGTAATAGCGGATTATTTATTATTGAAAAATGATGCATGATTTAGAGTTTGAGTTTGTAAAATTAGGGTATCTAAATGGATGATGTTAATAATTGTAATGAAATGAATTAGTGTTGTTTAAATGTAAATGTTATGATCATAAGATTGGGAATATGACATGGATGAGATTTGGTGAGGTTCATGTTGTTAGTTGCATTATGTAAAATTTGAATTTTTGAAATGGGTTTACATAATTGTGAAAGTGATGTGTTTTGATGTTATATTAATATATAGATAATGTTTATAAAGTTAGATGCTGAAAATGAGATTAATAGAATGAAGTTTAAGCAAAGTAGTAAGCTGGAAATTTAAAGTTGTAAGAAAATTTTGATGAACTTATATATTGATGGTTTAATATTTAATGAGCATGTAAGTAATTTTAAATGAGTTATATTGTTTATGAAAGTATCATGTAATGTGTAATGTGGTTGATAGTATAGAAGCTGGATATAAAATAAAGAGAAATTATTAGAAAGTGAAAATGAGTTTCATTAGGTAAGTTGATTGGTAGTGATGAAAATGAATATGAAGAGTATGGTAAATATATGAAAAATGTGAGAGAGAAGTCACATTGGAAATGTGACTAAGATTTATGTAAAGTGTGAAAAAAAATTTTGAATAAGGATAATTTATTTAATATATAAGATGGGGAAAGTTGGAAAATGACCTAAATAATATTATAAGAATGAGAAGTGATAATAATCTATGAATTGTAATGAATGTTAAATTTATATAGATTGGGTGTAAATGAGAAATTGAGTATAATTGTGTGATTGTGTATATACATGTATATGAAATGTGCGGTGAGTTGTCCAATATGGATACTAGTGTGATATGTAAGAAAATGTGAAAAGTAAGTTACATTATGAATGTGACTTATGAATTTATATGTGGATGATTTAAAAATATGAGAAATGTTTAAAATGTGAAATAATATAAACTTGTGAGGTGAAGGTGATCATGATAAGGTTGATCACCTGGAAAATTGTGACAATGTGATGTAATGTGAAAGTGATCAAATATTGAGTTGATCACTTAAAAATATTAAAAAGTGTTATTGAAGTATTAGTGTTTGTTTGTAACCATATGTAATTACTTATTTGATTTAAGAAGGAGAAATTGGTAAAAAAAAAATTGTTAGATAAATTGAGATATAATTGGTAAATGGATTTTAAAATTGAAAAGGGAGTTTTTGTTGAATAATTGTATAAAATTGGTATACGAATTGATAAATATATGAGTTGTTGATGGATCATGTGTTTAGACTAATAAGAACAAGTGGATAAGGGTACCTTATTTTAAAACAGAGTTGATATGCATTAACTCTTCATGTAGTAAGAGTTTAAAGAGCAAAAATATGATTTTGGAATGCCACGGGAGTGTGACCATTGAGACATGGGCCTAGTATCGAGATAAGAACTATTTGAGAAACGATTGTAATGAAGGCGGTGTTTATTTGTAACCCACAGGCGTGGGCTTAAGATGATACAACTATGAAATCCATTTAGTGAGATTGATAGTTTTGCTTCATGACATACAAGCAAGATTTGTGGTTGGTACAGTTGGACTCATAACCTTATGTTAGAAATTTATTTATGAACATAGATAGTGTAGAAACATAAGAGAATTGTGAAAATATGATGAGTTATAATGGTGTGTAAGGAAAGTGATTTTGTAAATATGGTAACCATAAGAAATGTGAGAAAATGATAAATGAGAGGAATTATAAAATGTGAGTAAGAGTTATATTTAATGTGTTTGAAAATAATATAAAATGAATAAGTTGATGAAAATGATATTTAAAGTGAATGATACTAGGGAAAATGAATATTATTTATAATGATGAATTCGCAGCGAATTAAGATTCGAGAATAAGTTTGACCTAATAAAGTTAGGCCATGAATTGAAACAAGATGATGATTTTTAAAATAGGCTAAAGGTTGGTCAGAATAGAATAAAGTTGTGATTGTCATATTGCGATAATTATATCAATTGATCTGGAATGTAATAAGTTTACAAGTAATTATTGAAATTCAATGTATGTAATTATATTAAGAGTATGAAAGATATATGACAATGTGCATAATGCAGTGTTCTAATATGTATATGCATATGAAAGGAGCTAAGTTATATTAATTGAAAATAATTATAAGAGAAAATATTAATTATAGTATAATTGGAATGAATATATATATATATGTTGGATTGATGAATAATATCTGGGAATGAATCTTAATAAGGAAATAAGATTTTGTTGTTGTATAATGGTGATATTAAATTTATATGTGGTAGTTATATAAAGAGTAGGATTAAAGTGAAGATGTGCAAAATTTTTATGTTAAGATTTATTAATTGGAATTGAGAGTTGTTATTATTTGTGGTTTTTATAAATAACTATTTATAAATATAAGTAAGGTGGTAATTAAACAGAGATACAATCCCGGAAATGACCATGATGATGGAGTAGTCATTGTTAAAATATAAGTTACTAACATTTGAATTTAAGGTTATGAGAGTATATTTTTAAAATAATGAAGTAATCAAATATTTTGAGTGTAATAGATGTGTGGTGCATATATACTAAAGAGATGAATTAATTTTGTCTAATGACAATTTGATTAAAGATATTATAATTTATTGTGATTGTTGGATTAAATAGAAAGTATAATGATGAATTATGAAATTGTGAAAAGGTAATTGAGAATGATCCTAAGGGAAAATTGTAGAAATTATGTAATTTGATGAAATAATTATTTGATGAGATAATTAATTTCATAAGAGATTTTAAGATTATATTTTGATTTAAATGATTTATTATGGTACTGGATAATTTTAAGAACGAAATTTTCTTTAGGAAAAGAAAATTGTAACATCCCTAATTTTTAAAATTAATTAAAATTAAATTGAATAAATTAAACAAATAATTTAAATGAAACATGAAAGGATTTTAAGTGAGAAAATAGAATGTATATGTGAAATATATATAAAATATACATAAAGTATATAAAAATCAACACTTTAAAAGTCAAAAGTCAAAGGTCAAATGATATTTTTGTAAATATATTTTGGAAATTAAAATTATTTAAATAATTCAAAAATAATTTATTTTTGAATGAAAGAGGAAAATTATTATTTTAATTAATTAATTAATTAGAAATATAATAAAAATATTATATATATATATATATATGGTTAAGATGACAGCGGATGGAATGAGAAAATATTTGAGTTATCTTCTTCTTCTTCTTCTTCCTTCTTCTGGGTTGAACCTCCATAACTTCAAGAGAGGAGATTTTTCTTCTTCTACGCTCCAAAAATTGAAAGACTTTCAATTTTTGGAGTCAAGTTTTAGAGTTTTTCACTTGAATTAGTAAGTTCCCTAACTTCTTTCCTTGGATTTTCATAAAATTTAGAATATTTTTTATTTGGAATTTTGAAGTAGTATTATTTAATTGTTAGAATTGGTGTATATGAAGTTATTTTGCTTAGTTAATAATGATTTTAAGGTTGGATTGAAGAAATAGTTGAGTTTGAGTGAAGTTTGATGAAGGGAGAGAATTTAGGGTTATGGAACTTTTGGGTTTGTTAATTCATGAGTTTTAATTGTGCAATTTGATTTCAAATGTGTTGTTTTGAAGTATAAATAAGGATTTTAAAATCAAATGATAGATTTGGTTAAGTTTGGATAGAGTTTGGATGATGAAGTGTTGATTTAGGGTTTTGGAAAGTTAATTTTCAAAGTATGATGAATTGATTTATTTTAATGTTTAAAACACGATATTTAATGATATAAGTGATGGAAATAATATTTGTTTGATAATTGAAATGAGTTGAATTGAAGAACCGTCATTGGTGAAAGTTATGCCATTTTATAATTTTGAACAAAAACATGTGTTTAACTAATGTAATTGGTTTAAACAGGTTAAAATATACTTTTTTATATTATAAATAAATTTAAAACACCAATTTGAATGGTTTAATATGATTTTCCAAAGTTAAAGAAAGGTTAGGCCTAATTTTGGGGTTTTGATTAAAGTGATATTTAATTAAGGTTTGATGCTTGTAATGCCATAAAATGTGAAATTAAATGATTGTATTTGATCACATTGTGTATAAACATTAAGGAGAGATGATTTGCCCAACCCTAGTATTGAAGGGCAACTTGAAAAGGAAAGTTGAATGTTGATTTTGAGCTTGTTTTTTTTAGTGATTTTTAGGGTAAGTACAAACTTTTGAGAAATGAGATATGTTTGCATTAATTTTGGCCTAACATGTTTTGGATGAAAAAAATGTGTTAAGCTATTTGATATATTGAACATTCATGAACATTGTGCTATGGTATGTGATTTGTTATGTATGCATTAAATGCATTATGAAAAACCATTATTATTAGCTAAATTGCATAAAATGTGATTTATATGAATTATGTAAAAGTAATCCAAAATATTTGGGTGATGTGTTTGTGATGAGAAATGTGTATGCATTGTGATGAAGTGAAGAAATATGATGTATTAAAGTGAATTGACATTGATATGAATGAGAAAATAAAGCAATGTGCGCAATTGATAATAAGAAAATTAGGCAATGTGGCTAATTGATAATGAGAAAGGAGACAATAAGCCTAGTTAATTATGGAAAATGAGAAAGAAAATTGATGATGGGAAATATGAAATAATTGTGTACCTAATAAGTTATTCAATTTTCAGAGTTTTGTGTTTAGTGACATGCCTATGAGGTTATCCTTAATATTTTCCTTCAGAATAGACGTTTGGCGTCACTGTAATATGATTTGCCTTCGAGTCTAGCTTTTGAGCGTTACTTTGATTTGTCTTCGGAGCTACACACTTGGTGTCAATTTGGACTAAAACAGTAACTCTGGAATTTGAATAACATATTAGATCATTTGGGTTCATGCTTGTGTTTGTTCTTATGTGAATCGTAAAATGACTAAATGATGTGTTTTAATGTGAAATTGAGTACTACATTGTGTAACATCATGTAAAAGCATTTTGCATCGGCATTGTTTTATAGTTTTAATATTATCAAAGTTAGTTTAGCCCGATTGTAATTCATAGCGCAGGTAACAGGGATAATCCGGTTGAGCAGTGTTTCTAGACCAAGTTGGGTCTAGATTTGAGGCTAATTGTTGAATAGATTTTTGGTGCACCAAGATCAGAGACATTTGCCAACATGTATATATTATATTATAGTACATTTTGATATTATGTGTATTATGTTATATTTTTGAAGTATATATTATAAATTGTAAGGAATATTTTGGATAAATTGTATAATAAGGGTTTTATATGTATTTTGATATATATATATATATATATATATGTATATGCATAAAATGTTTTGAGGAAATATGGAGAGATTGAGAAGTATTTGGGAAAATGTGTAATTTATTTTATTGGGAGTGTTTCTTTTGCAGGTTGTGAAATGTTGAATTTTTGAGATGTTCTGTTTACGGATAAAACTCTAGCGAATTTTTTCATAGATTTTCATATAAAATACTATTTTAGAACCTATAATTAATAAAGAATAATTTATTTACTATATATATATATTAAAGTATTTAAGATTTTAATTTGGTAAATAAAAAATTTTTATGAACCGGGTTAAGACATTTTTATACTGTGTATGTGTATTTTACATATACTGGGTGTATGTATTATATGTTTATAGGGTATAAGGGTGTTATACTATAACTTTATTTAGAAAGATTTACCAATAAATAAAAGAAAATAGAATTGAGTTAATACCTTAGAAAAACCATAGGTAATCAATTAAAGAGTATAATCCTATTTAGTTTTAGTTTCATTAAATAGGTTTTCCTAAAATTTATTTGTTTTTTAAATATTAAATAATTTAATTATTTGTTACTTGAATAACCCTTCATCGTGGGATCGACATTCTACTTATCACTATATTATTTGATTGTTATACGTGCACTTGCAGGACCATATTTAGCTCAACAATTTTCTCGCAGTCTAGCAAAGAGAAAGAGAGAGAGGTGAGCTTCTTCGTTCAAATCTCGTAGCAAATATAAACATTTGCTCTTTTGTAGAGATGAGTTTTTTAATTTTTCTAAGCGGTATGTGTCCATTTTGTGATTTTTTTCCTTTACCAATCAGATTTTGCACTATCAGCATATGTGATGAGTTGTTGAAGAATTTACTATGAAAAGTTGAAGAAAAATGGATGGAAAGGAAGTCTTTATTTATAAACGTTTATGATTTCTTTTTATATCAATCAATTATGGAGAACATGATTTTTTATTCAATTTTTATGTTGCTAGCTTAAGGAATCAAAAATACGAATTCTCCTTCAATGCTACCTGTAGCCAGGTATCTGTTCAATAATGGGAAGAATCCTCCTCCTCTTCACTTGAAAAATGGTGATTTCGTCCTCTTTAATGTCTAAAGGAGAATACTCTAGTCTAATAGGATGAAGATGATTGACTATTCTGATGTGGGAGTGTCAAAATTATTAAAGGTTTTTATCGTTTATTTATTGATAGTTCTTTGTGTTGTTTTGCTAGTTTTTATATACTACGTTAGGATTATTTTTATGCTATTTTGCTGTATATTTGTTCAAAATTAAGATTTATTATTATTATTATTATTATTATTATTATTATTATTATTATGCCATTGAATTAAAGTTGATATCTGCAGCCTAAGATTTATTTTATATGCAGCCTAAGATTTATTTTAATTGACATCTGCTGCCTAAGATTACAATTATCTGCTGGTCTGATGGGTTTTGTCAAAACTATTAATTTGTATTGGTCTTTTATTGGATTCTTATTTTTTTGTTAGAAATAAATGATCTCAAAAATATTTATGAGTTGACTTGATGCGAATAATCAAATAAATAATGAAATATAAATTGAGGAAAACAAAATAGCAAACGGAAAAATAAAGGAGCGAGTAAAAAATTTAATGTGATTTAACATGAGCCTATATCCACACATAAAGAAGAGCAAAATTCAATAAAACCGAAAAAGTATAAAAAAAAAATAAAAGAAAACACTCAAATCCTTAAACTCAATTGCATCTAAAAATCTCACACAATCTCACAACATTAAAAATCACGTTATGAGCACAAAGTAAAATCACGAGATGATCACAAAAATTGCTACTTTTAAATAGCCACATCTTTATCAGCATAAAGCTACTTTGACTAAATTTTGTTCTAAATCAAGTCATTATGTGTGCAGGGACAAGTATTTGCTGCAATTGGAGCTTGACTTGTTTATCAAATGCAAAACAAAGATGTAATTGCTAAGGATGTTACAGAGAGCCTATTATATATAGAAGGCCATAATCATAACTAGTCTCTACTTCATATTAATCCATTTCCGTTCAATTGATGACTAGTTTATTATTAGTATATTTTATAATATATTTTGTCGTTTGTGTATAATAAACCCAATGCATATTAAGTATAGGCTCATAGTTGCTTTTTGGTGTTTGATGTTATTTGAATTGTTTATACTCTTTATAATGTAGATATAAATTGTTTCAATACCGATTTCTATTTAATAAACTTTTTATATACTAAGTATAAGCTTTTGTATATATTAAGTGTAAGCTCTCTATATATTAAGTATAAATTTTATATATTTTCATAATACATCAGTGTGTGTTTTTATTTTTTGTGATGTGAATTGTGATATAAAAACTTTTTATACCTTTTGTAATGTTGATATAAACTATTTATATAAGAATCTTTATTCAATAAATTATTTATATACTAAGTGCAAATTCTATTTATACCAAGTATAAACTCAATATAATTATATGACATGTCAGTATGTGTTTTTATTTTTTGTGACATATTATTGTTAGTATATATTTATAGTACATAAACAATTAATAATTTTGTAGTTTATATTTAATAAACTCAACATATACTAAGTATAAATCCAATATATATTAAGGATAAATCCATTGTAACTTTTTGATATTTGATATTATTTGATAAAAAAAATATGGTATTTTTAAAAAAATTTGAGTCTGCTATTTTTGTAATATTAAAGAGTTTTCCTAGCAAATTAAAAAAAAAGTATCCATTGTTCTTTTTTATGTCAAAATTACTCACTTTCTCAACTTTGATTTTCAAAAATATTTCAATTTCAGATATATATATATATATATCTACTATACATTTATTATACTAAATGTATATTATATCTATATATCTAGTATAATTTTAGTATATGAAAAATATACAAAAACTATAAGGTATTTTTGAAAAAAAAAAATTTAAAAGAAAATGACTTATAATATAATTTTTCCTAAACTTAATGTATTTGCAGTTTTATTAGCCTATTAATGGAACTTTTCACTCAATTAGTGCCTCAATATATACCATTATTGATTCATGCAACCAACATGTCAACTCTCAATATATAAAATATATATGTACTTTTATAAGAAAAGCGAATCTAGTATTGAATAAAGAGTGAATTTTATTAATTTAACAAGGTTAGCCTACAATCCATTTGGCTAATCCATTTTATTTACAGATTCAGTCTAGATTTTCACTATGCAAAGTCAAGACTAGCTAACACCTCTAATCCTGTTGTTTAATCCCAACATTAATTATAATTAGGAAATAATATAATTAAAAACTCAAGTCAAATATTCGACAGATTTTCTTTTAGACATCAATCTTCCTATAGTTGAAGAAGATTATCAGTACTTGATGAAATATACTACTAAAATGGTTAATTAGCTGTACTTAAGAGATTCATTATTTCTTTCCAGGGGATGTAAATCTGTGTGCTTATTGTTATTGTTAGGATCATAATATTAATTACATTGGATTAATTGGATCCTTATTCATTGTCATTAATACATTTGGAAAAACGAAACTAAAATTGAATTTTAATTGAATAGCAGATTTATTTCTTGAATCCTAGTATAGAATATATATGGGTTGTTTCAATGTTTTTAGAATTGAGGGATGGCTAAGAGTAAAGCAACATTGTTTTCTTTCTTTTCTTCCATTTTCATAGTTAGTCAAGGCCTCTTGTGCAGTGCAGCTGATCATGAAGATAGAAAAAGCAAGCCCCATTTTTTCTTTCTTTCTTGAGAAATTGTCAATTAAATTTGGGCTGTTCCATAATTTTTTTTTGTTTTTTTGTTTCAGATCTATATGTAAGATGGTTATGAACAAAATTGTTGATCACTTTCTCATTGATTTACAGAGTATAAAATAATACATTTGTGATAGAGTTTGTTGTACAGATATACATAACATAAAATTAAACTAAAGTTAAACTTAATCTCTAAATAACAGAATGACTAGTACTTATCTAATACCCCCCCTCAATCATTGTGTGGCATAACACAAAGATTGCTGCGAAGTAATTGGAAATGACTACCAGTAAGACCCTTTGTAAAACTATCCGCTGTTTGATCTTTGGTGGAAATATGATGAACATATAAATGACCTGCACTTACTTTCTCACGAACAAAGTGAATATCCAATTCAATATGCTTTGCTCTTGCATGTTGAATTGGATTGGCAGCCATATAAGTGGAGCTAATATTGTCACAAAACACTTCTGGTTTGTCCTGCAAACAGATATTTAATTCATGCAGCAAATAATTTATCCAAGTTAATTCAGCAACACAACTTGCCATAGCTCTATACTCAGCCTCGGCGCTTGAACGAGAGACCGTTGCCTGCTTCTTAGCCGACCAGGATACTAAATTGCTACCAAAATAAACACAATATCCAGTAGTAGAATGACGGGTATCATGACAACCCGCCCAATCAGCATCAGAATAGGCAGTCAAACTCGGTGTACCTCCTTTATAAACTTGCAAACCAAAATGAACAGTGCCTGTAATGTATCTAAGGATTCGTTTAACTGCCTGTAAGTGTTTTTCTCGTGGAGTATGCATGAATTGACATACCTGGTTAACAGCGAAAGCAATATCGGGTCTTGTAAAAGTTAAGTATTGTAAAGCTCCCACAATACTGCGATAAAACTAAGGTTCAGAACACAAAGGACTGTCCGGTGAAGAGGATAACACATCATTTATGGCTGCTGGAGTAGAGAGTGGTTTAGCGTTCTCCATGCCCGATTTCTTTAACAAATTTGCTGCATATTTAGATTGAGTCAAAAACAAACCACTGGAATTCTGCTTTACTAAAATGCCAAGAAAATAATGCAAAAAACCAAGATCTGTCATAGCAAATTCTGTTTTCAATAAACTCAAGAGTTCTGTCAACAATTCTGTAGCAGAGGCAGTCAACAATATATCATCAACATACAAGAGTAACACAACAATATTGTTACCCTTGTGGTAAACAAACATTGATGAATCTGCTCGACTGGAATGAAAACCCAATCGTTTCAAGAAAGATGTAAATCGCTCAAACCAGGCCCTAGGTGCCTGCTTAAGTCCGTAAAGAGCCTTGTTTAACTTACAAACATGATCAGGGAAATCCGGATGAACAAAACCCCTTGGCTGCTTCATATAAACTTGTTCTTTTAAAATACAATGCAAGAACGCATTCTTCACATCTAATTGATGGATGGGCCAACATTTGGAAGTCTCTAAAGAAATTACTGTTCAAATAGTAGTTGGTTTAACAACCGGACTATATGTTTCATCATAATCCTGTCCTGCCTTCTGTGCATATCCTTGCGCAACAAGACGTGCTTTATACCGTTCCAAACTGCCATCGGAGCGAAGTTTAACACGATAAACCCACTTGGATCCAATGGTGTTAACATTACTTGGTTTTGGAACAAGAGACCAAGTGTTATTTGCCAATAATGCATCATATTCAGCCGACATTGCCTTTCGCCATTCTACAACCTTATTCGCCTCTGTAAAACATGTCGGTTCTGTTAAAATAGAAGTAGGTAATAAAGGAGAGGACTGTACCGCTGAAAGTGATAACAGATGCTTCAGTTTACGTATTCCATCTTTAGACCGTGTGACCATAGAGTGAACATTAGATGGTGGTAACACTGTCTCATGCGCAGGGGCTGAAAGTTGCAAAGACAGCTGCGGTTGAGAAGCAGACAACTGCGGTTGAGAAGCAGGAGAAGCGACAGGATTAGAACCAGAGGAAGAACGACAAACAGAAATATCAGTGACTGGAGCTGGAGCTGGAGTGATTTGCGAATTAGAAACAGAAGCTGAGCGTCGCTGGTCTTGTAACTGAACCTGTAATATCCCAAAATATACCCTAGAAGTTTGGTATATAATTGTTGTTTTATTTGGATTAAGTGTATTTGTGTTTAATTGGAAAGAGATATGATGTAAGAGTAGAGTGCATATGTTATTTATATTGTGATATACACAGTATATACCATTCTAAGTTAGGGTATAAAGGAAATTAATTTGAAATTGAGTTAGTGGAATAAGATGAGTGGATGGAGATATTTTGAATATTATATTGTTTATTTTGTGGAGGAGATTGTTTTGAGGAAAGAGAAGTTGACTTTGCTTTTGTACTTCTTTTCCTTTTCTTCTTTCCTTCTCCTTCCTTCGTGGCCTTCATTCCATTTTCTTCTCTTTTCTTTGTCTTGGACGGCAGCAGCAAGAGAACAAGAGAGAGGGAGAGATTTGACCTTACAAGATCAAGATTAAAGAAGTTTACAAGAGATTTAGCTGGAATCTAAGAGTTCTTCATCCTTGGTAAGTTCTCTCTTGATTTCTTGTGTTGTTTTTGAAGTTATATGGGTTTGTGAGTTGAAGTTGTGTTTGAGAATGTGTTTGGGTTGGTTATGTTGTGTTTAAGAGTATTT
Organism: Garcia nutans; assembly: GCA_947685225.1. NCBI lineage: Eukaryota > Viridiplantae > Streptophyta > Magnoliopsida > Malpighiales > Euphorbiaceae > Garcia > Garcia nutans. The sequence goes on along the minus strand of CANTUV010000003.1, from coordinate 1,829,033 downwards.
GGTTTATGCGGTTTTGGATTTAGGGGTTGGATTGAAGAAAAGAGTAAGTTGGTTGGGATAGATTGAGTTGAGGTTGTGTTTAGAGTTTTGATGATGTTGTGATTTGTGTTTGATGTGTGTTTTAGCTTGTTGTGGTGTTGTTGTAAATTGAGATGGTTTTTGGGTATGTTTTGTGAAGTTTGTTTGAAGTGGATGTTGATGGATAGAAGTGTTTTGTTGGTAGTGGTGTTGTCTTGGCCGGAATCTGGGTTTTTGGCCTGACACGCCCAGGAGCACGTCCAGGTCCTTAGGCGTGTCAATTGTTCTGAGTGGCAGTAGGTGTGACACGGCCATTAACACGCCCGTGTTGTTGAGCGTGTCATAGCTACTGTGAGTTTTGAGAATTTACACGGCCATGAGCACGCTCACGATGTTGGACGTGTCGTTATTTTTGAGAGACAGAATGTATTACACGCCCAGTGACACGCCCGTGGTTCTGAGCGTGTAAATGTTTCTGTGTTGTGGAGTTAGGGCACAGATTAAAGAAGCCCAGTTGGTTGATGAGAAAGTTCAGAATATTGTTTCAGATTGCAAGAATGGAAAGAGTCGAGATTTTATTGTGAGAAGTGATGGGAGTCTTTGGTTTAAGAACAGATTGTGTGTACCTGATGATGCTAATTTGAGAAGGATTATTTTGGAAGAAGCACACCAGTCAGTTTTTGCTTTGCATCCGGGCAGTACTAAGATGTATCATGATTTGAGACAGCATTACTGGTGGTCAGGTATGAAGAGAGACATAGCGGAATTTGTATCCAAATGTCTCACATGTCAGAGGGTTAAAGCTGAGCATCAAGTTCCAACAGGGTTACTTCAACCGTTATCAGTGCTTGAATGGAAATGGGAAAGAGTTACAATGGATTTTGTGTCTGGATTGCCATTGACTCAGAGGAAACATGATGCTATTTGGGTAATTGTTGATAGGTTGACAAAGACAGCTCATTTTCTTTCGGTTCGGATGGATTATTCTCTCGAGAGGTTAACTGAGCTGTATATCCATGAGATTGTGAAGTTGCATGGAGTCCCAATTTCATTAGTGTCTGATCGAGATCCCCGGTTTACTTCAAGATTTTGGAAGAGTTTACATGGTGCTTTGGGTTCTCGATTACACTTTAGTACTGCTTTCCATCCGCAGTCAGATGGACAGTCAGAGAGAGTGATACAGATTATAGAGGATATGTTGAGAAGCTGTGTCATTGATTTCTCTGGTAGTTGGGACAGATTTTTGCCACTTGTGGAATTTGCTTACAATAACAGTCATCAGTCCAGCATTGGAATGGCACCATTTGAAGCATTGTATGGTAGACGGTGTAGGACGCCTCTATGTTGGAATGAAGTTGGAGAAGGTAAGTTAATTGGTCCTGATTTGGTTAAAGAAACAGAAGATAAAGTGAAGTTGATTCGGAATAGATTGAAAACAGCTTCAGATCGACAGAAGTCTTATTCAGATTTGAAGAGGAGAGACATAGAGTATAATGTGGGAGATAAAGTATTTTTGAAAGTGTCTCCTTGGAAAAAGATATTGAGATTTGGTCGAAGAGGGAAGCTGAGTCTGCGTTTCATTGGATCTTATGAAGTATTGGAAAGAATTGGGCCAGTTGCTTATCGGCTTGCTTTGCCACCTGATTTGGATAGAATCCATAATGTTTTCCATGTTTCTATGTTGAGGAGATATCGATCAGATCCATCTCATGTGTTGTCAGTTGAATCTATTGAGGTGAATCCGGATCTGACATTTGAAGAGGAACCAGTTGCTATCTTGGCACATGAAGTGAAAGAGTTAAGAAATAAGGAAGTGCCACTTGTGAAGGTTTTATGGAAGAATCATGCAAAAGAAGAAGCAACTTGGGAAAGTGAGCAAGCAATGCGAGATCAATATCCTCATTTGTTTCAGATTTAATATCAGGTAATTTCGAGGACGAAATTCTTTTTAGAGGGGGAGAATTGTAATATCCCAAAATATACCCTAGAAGTTTGGTATATAATTGTTGTTTTATTTGGATTAAGTGTATTTGTGTTTAATTGGAAAGAGATATGATGTAAAAGTAGAGTGCATATGTTATTTATATTGTGATATACACAGTATATACCATTCTAAGGTTGAAGGGTATAAAGGAAATTAATTTGAAATTGAGTTAGTGGAATAAGATGAGTGGATGGAGATATTTTGAATATTATATTGTTTATTGTGTGGAGCAGATTGTTTTGAGGAAAGAGAAGTTGACTTTGCTTTTGTACTTCTTTTCCTTTTCTTCTTTCCTTCTCCTTCCTTCGTGGCCTTCATTCCATTTTCTTCTCTTTTCTTTGTCTTGGACGGCATCAGCAAGAGAACAAGAGAGAGGGAGAGATTTGACCTTACAAGATCAAGATTAAAGAAGTTTACAAGAGATTTAGCTGGAATCTAAGAGTTCTTCATCCTTGGTAAGTTCTCTCTTGATTTCTTGTGTTGTTTTTGAAGTTATGTGGGTTTGTGAGTTGAAGCTGTGTTTGAGAATGTGTTTGGGTTGGTTATGTTGTGTTTAAGAGTATTTGGTTTATGTGGTTTTGGATTTTGGGGTTGGATTGAAGAAAAGAGTAAGTTGGTTGGGATAGATTGAGTTAAGGTTGTGTTTAGAGTTTTGATGATGTTGTGATTTGTGTTTGATGTGTGTTTTAGCTTGTTGTGGTGTTGTTGTAAATTGATATGGTTTTTGGGTATGTTTTGTGAAGTTTGTTTGAAGTGGATGTTGATGGATAGAAGTGTTTTGTTGGTAGTGGTGTTGTCTTGGCCGGAATCTGGGTTTTTGGCCTAACACGCCCAGGAGCACGTCCAGGTCCTTAGGCGTGTCAATTGTTCTGAGTGGCAGTAGGTGTGACACGGCCATTAACACGCCCTTGTTGTTGAGCGTGTCATAGCTACTGTGAGTTTTGAGAATTTACACGGCCATGAGCATGCTCACGATGTTGGACGTGTCGTTATTTTTGAGAGACAAAATGTATTACACGCCCAGTGACAAGCCCGTGGTTCTGAGCGTGTAAATGTTTCTGTGTTGTGGAGTTAGGGCACGGTCAGGAACACGCCCGTGTGTGTGAGCGTGTCAAGTCTAGAGTTTGCCCTAATTGATTCTTAACCTTATGATCTCATGAGAGTTTCCTCATTCTTTTGGAATAGGTTGTGAAGAAGGTGATTTACCCTAACTCAAGTGGTGATATATTCTTGAAAAGTAAGTGTTTAGAGTTGTGTGAGTTTCTTTTGAAGTAAGTTCAAACCACATTATTGCATACATTCATATGATATTGTGAATTGAGATATAATTGGCTATAATGTGAATGTTGTGATGAGCATGTAAAATATGTGTTATTGCCATTGATTTTATCCATGTGAATAATGAATTGATTAATGAGATGATGAAATATAATGTGAAAGATGTGAGGCCATGAGTGTTGGCTATGATTATGGCAATGCAATGTAAAGTGAATTGAGAAAGAGATTGATAAAGAGATAAATGAAATAATTGTATGTCTAATATGTTTATTCAACTTTCAGAGTTCTGAGTTTGGCGGCATGCCTATGAATAACTGGATAGGCGAAATGACCTGGTCGTAAGCCGAATCCAGTTGATAAATGTGAAATGTGACGTTTTTGGGGTGAAATGACTGGGTCGTAAACCTCAAAAACAAATTATTGAAACTAGATTGAGTGAAATGACCGGGTCGTAAACTCAAATCTAGTCTATTATCCATGGATAGATATTGCCTACGGGGCTAGACACAAGGTGTCAATATGGACCAAAGCAGTAACTCTGAACTTTGAATAACATATTAGTGTGTTTCGGGCCCGTGTCTGTCTTAGTTGTAAAAGTGATTCATGAATGAAGAAACAATTGAATAATAAGATCTAATGTACAAATATGAAATGTGATATGATTATGTATGGTTTATGAAATATAGAATTGTGACATTTGCATCACATTAAAGCATAATGTTAGTGTGAGTTGTACTACTGAGCTGTTAGCTCAGCGCGATTGTGGTTCATCGCGCAGGTAACAGAGTTGAACCCGAGAGTTCTTCGAGACCGAGTGAGTCTAGACATTGAAGAGTTGAGTTTGGACTTAAAGATCAGAGAAGAGCTGCCAATCATGTATATATTTTATATTTGTGTATTCTGAATTTGATGTATAAGTATTTGTAAATATTTGTTCTATTTTCCGCTGCGTTTTGAATGAACTTTCTATTTATTTGGTTTTTATAAACTCTTTTAAAAGTTTTTAATTTGTTTACATTATATATACGAGTGAAATTTTAAACCGTGGCATTTCTATATTCAGTATACGTATATTACGATCGTATTAGCATGCTGTGTACGTATACAGGGTATAGGGGTGTTACAGAACCACAGTAGAAGGAAAAACTGGCAGTTGAAAATGAAACTGTGAAGAAGGATCTTTGGAAGCTGATGTCGCACACAACATGGAATATGAAAACTGATTTTCATTAAAGTGACATGTCTGGAGATAAAAACTTTCTTCGAAACTAGGTCATAGCATCTATATCCTTTGTAATTTGATGGAAATCCCAAAAATACACAATGGATTGATCTTGGTGCTAACTTATGAATAGCTGTTGCAGAAACATTAGGAAAACAAGAACAGCCAAAAACACGGATATGATCATAAACAGGTGCTTCACCTTTAAGCATTTTATAAGGAGAAACAAACTTCATAATCTGAGAAGGTAAAACATTATAAAGATATACTGCCATGTGAATAGCTTCCACCCAGAAAGTCATAGGAAATGAAGATTGAATTAACATTGTACGCACCATATTAATCAAAGTTCGGTGTACTCGTTCAGCCGCTCCATTTTGCTGTGGAGTATGTGGGCATGAATATTGAATGCGAATACCAGTAGATATGGTAAACTGCTGAATAGAATTGCTGATAAATTCACCCCCTCCATCACACTGCAATGTCTTAATAACACAATTAAATTGATTCTTGACAAAATTTGTAAATTGAACAAAATAATGAAAAACCTCACTCTTTTTTTTTCATAGGAAATAGCCAAATAAATCGAGAATTATCATCCATAAACACCACATAGTATTTAAAGCCACTAAAAGACTCAACAGGAGAGGTCCAAACATCAGAATGTATTAATTGAAAAGGAGCAGAAGCTCGTACATGGGAATTTGAAAAAGACAACCTAGTATGCTTGCCTAACTGACAAGCATTACATGTTATTTTGCTAAAATAAGAAGACCGAAACAACTTGGACAAAACAGCAGAATTTGAATGTGCTAAACGACGATGCCACAAAACTGGTGAACTTTGAAAAGCAACAAAACTGGTTGGACCTGACACTGACATGGACGAAGATGGAAACTCATAGAGATCTCCAGGACTACTGTAGCTATGAAGTGGTTTCTGCGTCCGAAGGTCCTTCACACAAAAGCCAAAAGGATTAAACTCAACAGTACAATGATTGTCACGAGTAAACTTTTTAACAGAAATAAGATTTTTTGTTAAAGTAGGAAGAACAAGGACATCATTAAGACGAAATTGAACAGAAGGAGTAGATAAAAACGTGTGACAAATATGTGTTACAGGAAGAGAATTCCCATTACCAAACATAACAAAATCAGATCCTTTATAAGAGCGGACATTCTGTAAGATACCTGGATTAGATGTCATATGAAATGAGGCACCTGTATCAGGTAACCAAGTATGCGAAGCAGGTTCTTGGAGATGAAGAGCTGCATAAGGACGATTAAAAGAATCGACCTGTGGATATGGAACAATAGACATCACCTGATTACTGCGCAAAAAATAAGGACAATCACGAGCAATGTGATTAACATCAAAATAGATTTGACATTGGATAGACTGAGGAACAACAGGCGGACGGATTCCAAGAACACCTTGTGGATTGAATTGATTATAAGAAGACCTTTGTGAACGATTATAATTCGGATTATAAACTGGATTATAGTAGCCTCTACCACGGCCACGTCTGCCACGCCCACGACCAGACTGATAATTATGAGAATTGAATTCATAATTCTGATTCTGAGAATTTTGATAGTGCTGATAACTTCCACGTCCACCACGACCTCCACGTCCTCCACGGGAATTCTGGAATTGAGAACGTTCAGCAACCAAAACCGTCTGAGAATTGGTAGCATTAGTGAGTGGAACAGATTGCCGACGAGAACGATTTTGAAGCCGCAGTTCTTGCAAATACAAGGAAGTTCTGGTTTCAACAAAAGAAGGCAGTGATTTTTGAGAACTCAGACTAATCACCACATTTTCATATTCAGTTGGTAGCCCATCTAAAACTTGCATCACTAGATCATCTTCACTAAGTTTGTGACCGATAGAACACAAGGAGTCATAGATTGTTTTCAGTTTTTGCAAGTATTCATCAATAGAAAGACTTTCCTTTGTAGTGCTGTAAAATTCTGCTTTGAGTTGAAGAAGCTTGGCATGTGCTTGATCTTTGAATAAAGTTTCAATTGCTTCCCAGGCTTGACGTGCAGTAAGAGAAACATCAGGTTGAATGAGACTGCGCAGAACATCAGTACTCACAGTTGCTTGAATCCACAACAACACAAGTGAATCAATACGCTTCCAGATGGCAAATTGAGGATTATTAACAGTCTGACCTTCAGAAGAAGAAGTCGTCTCAGATGGCGGATCAACAGATCCATCAACATGACTATAGACATCAAACCCTTGAAGAACTGGGATGATCAAGGAACGCCACAATAAATAATTGGTAAAATTAAGAATCTCACCCACATAATTTTTGATATTTGAGACGCTGAAGGAGGGATGAGAAAGTTGGATACGAGAATCAGAATTAGGATCGACAGACCTAGAGGGAGAGGCGGTTTGAGAGGTTGTTGAAGAAGACATGATGAGAGAACCCTAGAACAAACTCAAAGAGCAAAGGAGACTCGAGAAGAGAAGAGAAAGAAAAAATAATAATAATAATAATAAAATGAAAGGAAAAACCTAGTGTAGCTCTAATACCATGTAAGATGGTTATGACCAAAATTGTCGATCACTTTCTCATTGATTTACAGAGTATAAAATAATACATTTGTGATAGAGTTTGTTGTACAGATATACATAACATAAAATTAAACTAAAGTTAAACTTAATCTCTAAATAACAGAATGACTAGTACTTATCTAATACTATATTGTGTACTTGGGATCTCTTCTAGAGGGGAAATACTCTCTGTCAGCTCTCTACCTTTGTTTGCTTCAAGCAGTTGTTGATTCCAGGTAAATTCCTCATGTTATTCCAAAGTAATTTCACAAAATTTTATCAAACTATTCTTCCTTTCTCCATCACCTGCAGCTCTTTAGCTAATTCATTGCTGATAAGAAGTTACAAAAGGAGTTTTAATGGATTTGCTGCCAATCACACCAGTTATGAGAGCCAAAAACTAGCCAGTTAGTTCAGCAAAATACTTTCTGTTGTCACTTCAATTAAGGACATCAATAATTTCATTGCTACACATTCTGATATGCAGGCATGGGGAGAGTAGTCTCTGTTTTTCCAAGCAGAACATTTCAAGTGCAAACCACCAGATCTTGGGATTTCATAGGTTTCATTGATAATGCTATTCAGAATCCTACGAGTGAGAGTGATGTCATAGTTGGTGTTATAGATACTGGAATTTTGCCAGAATCAAGAAGTTTTAGTGATGAAGGTTTTGGTCCTGCTCCAAAGAAGTGGAGGGGTCCATGTAAAGGTGGCAAAAATTTCACTTGCAACAAGTAATATTCCCATCTTGTTTAGTAACAAATTTCTTATGTACACACGTGTTCTTAATATTCATAAACCATAATACCTTTTCTTTTCCTTGCTTGTATTATGGATTTTATTAAAACATGTTGAATGCTTATTGTACAGCAAGATCATTGGAGCTCGATTTTACTACTCTTCAGGAGCTATTGAATCTGCTAGGGATGATGATGGTCATGGAACTCAAACTACCTCTACAGCAGCAGGAAACAAAGTAAAAGAAGTCAGCTTCTATGGATATGCAGAAGGCACTGCTAGAGGAGGGTTACCTTCAGCCAGGATTGCCGCATATAAGGCCTGCAGTTCAGATGGGTGTCATGGAGCTGATATCTTGGCTGCATTCGACGATGCAATTGCTGATGGAGTTGACATTATAACTATCTCATTAGGAGGATGCTTTGCAGTCAATTTTTATCGAGATGAGTTTGCAATTGGTTCATTTCATGCTATGAGTAAAGGAATTCTCACCTCAAATTTTGCTGGTAACAGTGGTCCTGATGCACCATCTGTGACAACTGTAGCCCCATGGATGCTTTCTCTAGCAGCAAGCATCACTGATCGCAGGATCATTGATAAAGTTGTTCTTGGGAACGGAAAGACATTAACTGTAGGTATCATTGAAATGTGAGCAAGCATACCACTTTCACTTATGAATTCTAACAATCTAGTTTGGGAAACAGGGAAGTTCAGTCAATACTTTCACTCTAAATGGAACAAAATTCCCTCTAGTATATGGAACCGATGCCTCCACCGATGAGTGCCACAGTCTTGCTGCTCAGTAATTTCTACAACTCTATTTGGTCAGTTTAACTTGAAATTGTTCAAAGAAATGACTTATCGATCGAATGAAATGTAAAAATATTGAATTGATTTTTGTGTTTGATCAGGTCATGTATCCCTGGTTGCTTAAAAGGCCCTTTAGTGAAGGGTAAAATTGTGCTTTGCGATCTGTTTAGTGGACATGTTGAGGCTTATAATGCTGGTGCAGTTGGTTCAATCTTGCAAACTAAAGAGTTCGATAATGTTCCCTTTGTTGTCCCATTCCCTGCATCTGCTTTATTTGGTGATGACTACATTTTGGTCAAGTCGTGAACTCCACAGAATATGAATTTCTATTAACAAGTTTCAAGTTACTTGCTTAATGATTACTTTCTTCAAACGTATAATCTTCATTTATATTACAGTTCACCTCAAGCAGAAATTTTAAAAAGTGAAGTTATTAAAGATTCTGCTGCACCTACAGTTGCTTCCTTCTCTTCTCGTGGCCTGAATTTCATAGCACCTGATATTATGAAAGTATAATTTATACCATCAATAGTTTATCGAACAGTATTTAGTTTCGTTGAATTTTTTACTTAGATTCTTCAAAATAATCGCAGCCGGATGTAAGTGCCCCAGGAGTTGATATTTTGGCTGCATACATACCTGTTGTTTCACCATCTTCTACTTCTAATGATGGGAGGAGGGTTCAGTACAATTTACTCTCATGAACTTCAATGGCCTGCCTGCACGTTGCTGGTGTAGCAGCTGATGTTAAAAGTTCTCATGCTGATTGGTCTCCCGCAGCTATCAAGTATGCTGTTATGACTACTAGTAATCCTGCAAACAAAAATTTATTGCAATGTTCATTTATACGTTTTTCAATACATTATATGGTATAGCAATCAAAACCTTTTCTGTTTCTTTTTCAGGTTGGCATATGAATGCGACAAAGAATTCAGATGCTGAATTTGCTTATGGATCGGGGCATGTAAATCCTGTTAAAGCTATTGATCCTGGACTTGTATATGAAGCTTCAAAAGGCGACTACATTACATTTCTGAGCAGTATGAACTATAACATAGACAAAATTAGGAAAATATCAGGAGTTGCCCAAGTGGCAGTAAGAAAGCATCACCAAAGGATCTCAATTATCCGTCAATGACTGTTGGAGTTTTGCTAAATGAACCCTTTAATGCTGGATTTCATAGAACAGTAACAAATGTTGGGCTTGCAAAATCCACATATGAGGCCAAAATCTATCCAAACTCAGAACTCAATATTAAAGTGACACCTCAAGTTCTCTCATTCAAGTCTTTGAACGAAAGCAAGTCTTTTGATGTTAATGTTGCCGGTAGTGGTTTGAAAGGCATAAAGATGGTGTCTGCAGCTTTAGAATGGTCTGATGGCATCATATTATGAGAAGTCCAATTATTGTGCACACATTTTATACTAGTTCAGAATTTAAATGATTCTGTTGCTTGTCTTTTTGCATGACAAAATCAAAATCAAAATCAATTCACTGTATGTTTTTATTTGAATTCACTGAAGAATAAAGATTTAGCACTTACAAATGAATCATTAGTCAATTTGGCTTCCTGATTTTTGACTCTTGCTTTATATTATGCTTCTAATTATTTTTCCTCCTCCTTATTAGATAATGATGCAATCTATATAAAAATATTTAAGTTGTTGTATTAGCTGTATTGTAACAAATGTTATCTTGTTAGGGTTATTTAAGACCCATACCACAGTTAAATGAAAATATCACTTGAAGTCTATTATGGTATCAGAGCCCTTAAAGGGTTTAATCATCATTTCTTTTTTTTTTCTCTTATATTTCGTTTGTAATCGTTGCTATGGGAACAGAGAGAACTCCTCAATTAACCCTTGCTCCTTCAATTTCTTCTTCCATCATCACCTCTTCACCATCTACTATTCCTAATGTTTCTCATCAGATCAATGTTAAATTAACCCCAACCAATTATGTTCTCTGGAAAACCCAAATGTTGCCGTTGCTTCGAGGCTATAATCTCGATACACATATCGATCCGAGTCATGTTTCCCCACAGCCTTCTCTGTCGAATGATACTCTAAATCTAGCCTACACTATTTGGTTTTGAGAAGATCAAATTGTTATGAGTTGGCTTAATGCTTCTCTATCTGAAGAATTGCTCTCTAGTTCTGTTGGTGCTACTTCAGCCCTAGAAATATGGACACAGCTTGAACAAAGTTTCACCGCTTGGAATGCTGCTCAGGTTCGACATCTCAAGAATGCGATTCATCATCTTGAGAGAAATACTGATTCAATTATGGTTTATATGCACCGAGCAAAATTATTAAGCAATCAACTTCTGGCTCTTAACAATCCTATTTCCAGTGATGATCTTGTTGGTGCAATACTCGATGGGTTGGGACCAGATTATCGTCCCTTTGTTCGTTCTATGGAGGCAAAATTGAAGCTTCCTTCTTATGATGAACTATTTGGCTTACGGTTGTCTGAAGAGTTGCAACAGAAAAAGTATGAGTCTTCTGCTGCTCTTGTCACTGCATTGTTGTCAACTTGACCTCAGCAATCGGCGTTGGGATTTCAAAACAATAGGGGATGCTGAGGTGGACGAGGGATGCGTGGAAGAGGTGGTCGAACATAGAATTTTCAAAATTTTCAGAATTATTCTTCTCAGTCTCAGCAGTTTCAGGGACAATTTCTTAGTTATGCAGTTTGTTATAACTGTAATGGCTCGGGTCATGTAGCTCGACAATGTCCCAGTCAGAGGAAAATTAATTCCACACCTCAAGCTTATCATACAGTTTCTACTCCAATCAGTTAATCACAGCCTTGGAACTCTGCACTTGCTATGTCAGCTTATCAACCACAACAATCCTGGATTGTTGATACTTGTGCCACTTACCATCTTACTGGTTCTGTTGGTAACTTGACGATTGAATCTGAACATGGGGGTCCTGATGAGGTTACAGTAAGTAATGGTAATACAATTCCCATCTCTCATGTAGGCAGTACCATTTTACATACTGATCATGATTTTCATTTGGACAATATCTTATTTTCTACTCAATCTCTATTTAGTTTGCTGTCAGTTTTGAATTTTACTACTGATAATCAAGTCTCACTTGAGTTCTTTCCTGATTGTTTTCTTATCAAGGATATCCACATGAGGAAGGTCCTTCAAAAAGGTTCGGTTGATCATGGGCTTTACAAACTTTCAGCTTTTAATTTTTTGTCTTCTGCTGCTGTTCATCATGTTTCCTTTAAGTCTTGGCATTCTCTTTTGGGTCATGCTCATGATGGAGCTATTTTGTCTACCTTGAAACACAATAAAATTGATTATTCTTCAAATAAAAAGGAACTTTGTTCTTCTTGTTGTGTTAGTAAATCGCATCGCTTAGCTTTTCCATTGTCTTCTTTCACTGCTTCTGCTCCTCTTGAGCTTATTTGTTCTGATGTATGGGGACCATCCCCTGTTACTTCCATTAATGGCAATCGTTATTATGTACTCTTTTTTATCATTACAGTAAATATTCCTGGTTATATTGTCTTAAACGAAAATCTGATGTGCTGCCTACTTTTATTAAGTTTCTAAAATTTGTTGAGAATTATTTTGCAACCAAAATTAAGAGCTTTTAGTGTGATTGGGGAGGGGAATTTCGATTACTGGCTGCTTATTTATCTGATAATGGCATTTCTTTATGAATTTCTTGTCCTTATATGCCTCATCAGAATGGTTGTGCTGAGTGCAAACATAGGCATGTTGTGGAAACTGGCTTGCCTTTATTGAACTATGCAACTATACCTTTGGATTACTGGGATTTTGCTTTTGAAACGGCTGTCTATATTATTAATCAGGTAGTTACACCATTGTTGCATAAATCTCCATGTGAACAGTTGTTTAGGAAATTGCCTGATTTATATAGTATTTGCACTTTTGGTTGTTTATGTTGCCCCTATTTACAACCCTATAATCATCACAAGTTAAAGAATAGGTCTACTTCTTGCATTTTCCTTGGTTACAGCTCGGTTCACAAAGGATATAAATGCTATGATGTTATGGCTAAGCGGATGTATATTTCCAGACATGTGGTGTTTGACGAAACAAAGTTTCCATTTCAGTCATTGATAGTGCAGGTTGCAGCTGTTCCCCGATCTGTTAGTACTAGTCCTGGAGTTCTTGGGTGGCCACCGGTTCATTTAATCCCATCTCCTACACCTCAACGATCTACAAATAGTGTTTCAATTGTTCAAACAAAATCGGCAGCTCCTGCTCTTGTCATGGATTCACAGCCTGTTATCCAGTCACCAATGTTGTCTTCCCAAAGCTCACAATCAGATCAGCCGAGACCAGTATTGGCTTCACCCGAGGGAGCAGTTAATGTACATCCAATGTTAACAAGGTCCAAAATGAGCCATCCAAACCAAAGGCATTTTCTGCTATTAAACCTCCTCTTCAACCAGGAAGTGTCACCGAAGCTAAAAAATATAAGGAGTGGCGTGAGGCTCTTGATGATGAGTTGAATTCATTGATTAAGCTTGGAACTTGGGAACTTGTTGAGCCACCTCCACAAGCTAATATAATCGGGTGCAAGTGGGTTTTTAGAGTCAAAGAACATTCAAATGGCTCTTTGGATCGATACAAGGCGCGTCTCATGGCCAAAAGATTTCATTAAAGACCAAGGATTGACTTTGGAGAAACATTTTCTCCTGTTGTAAAACCAGTTACTATTTATTTGGTGTTAAGTCTTGCAGTTTCCAATAAATGGCTTGTTAAAAAATTTGATGTCTATAATGCTTTTTTTCATGGTAGGCTTGATGAACCAATTTATATGCAGCAGCCACCGGGTTTTTTTGATACCTCAAAGCCAACTTTTGTGTGCAAGCTTCATCATTCACTGTACGGATTAAAGCAAGCACCAAGGCAGTGGAATACTTGCTTAAAAGTGGCTCTTTTGCAGTATGGATTTGTTCAATCAAAGCTTAATGCTTCATTGTTTATTTTTTGACCAAAGGATGGGGTAATGTATTGCTTAACTTATGTTGATGATCTACTGCTAATAGGGAGCAATTCTGATCTGTTAGCAAATTTTCAACAACATTTATGTTCTAAGTTTTTACTTAAGGACTTAGGATAGCTCCATTATTTTCTGGGCATACAAGCACATTGGAAAGATGGGTCTTTATTTCTGACACAACAGAAATATGTTATTGACCTGTTAAAAAGAGTTAAAATGGAAAATTCCAAGTCTGTATCTACTCCACTTGCAACGTCTGCGACACTGCATACTTCTGCTTCTGTTTTTTATCCGACGGTATACCAGAGTACTATAGGCAACCTCTTGTATTTATTGTTTACTCGGCCTGAGATTTTGTTTGCATTGAATAGGCTGGCTCACTTTATGCATAAACCAACGGAACTCCATTGGCTTCAAGTGAAACGAATACTCCGGTATTTACAAGGGACTGCTGGGTATGGTTTGCTTCTACAACCATCATCGGTTGATGTTATTTCTGCATATAGTGACTCTGACTGGGCTGGAAGTGTTGAGGATAAAAAATCAACAATAGGGTTTGCTATCTATCTTGGGAGAAATCTTGTGTCATGGAAGTCCAAAAAACAAATGAGTGTTTTGCGTTCCTCCACTGAAGCGGAGTATCGAGCTATTGCAAATGCAACTTCTGAGGTAATCTGGGTTCGCAATATGCTTCATGAACTTGGACTTGAGACTAAAATATCGGTTATGTGGAGTGACAATTTAGGAGCAACAACTCTGGCGGTAAACCCAGTATATCATAGTAAAATGAAGCATGTGCAAATAGATGTGCATTTTGTTCATGACAAAGTTGAATCAAAAGAAGTTCAAGTTCGGTATATTTCCACAAAGGACCAAATAGCAGACATCTTAACAAAAGCTTTGCCAAAGCAGCGCTTCCAACAGCTACGATCCAAGTTGACTATCTTTCCTCATCGATTGACCAACTTGAGGGGGTGTATTAGATAATGATGCAATCTGTATAAAAATAGTTAAGTTGTTGTATTAGTTGTATTGTAACAAATGTTATCTTGTTAGGGTTATTTAAGACCCATACCACAGTTGAATGAAAATATCACTTGAAGTCTATTACTCCTCAATTAATCTGTTGTAATTTTGACTTTTTCATGTTTCAATAAGACATCTAGAGAAATAAGCAGATTCATTTTCTGAAACAAAAAGTCAGAAATTACCAGATAAATGACTATTCTAATATTCAATTTCAATTGATGAAGTTTGTTTTCATTTTTGGAACTTATTAAACTTATTGATGAAGTTTATTTGTTAAACTGAAAAAACTTTTTAGTTTATAAAACAGTAATTTGATGCTTTCCTCCGACTCCAAGCAAATTTTAAATTAGCCGCTCTTACCTTCATCAAGAAGCACAGCGATAATGATAATCAATTTGCTCAATAAAATGCTGCAGTTCCCACCTAATTAAATTGTATTTTCTAAGTCTAGTTTATATTTTTGCGCCTATGAACTAAGATGTCTATAACAAAAATAAATCATGCAATTTTCAGCATTTAACATACAATATAATATTGAGTTTTTTTTTCAAAATTAATATATATATATATACAATTTAAATATATATATATATACACGCACAACTACACATACATATATGTTATGATTATGGAACATAATGGATAAAAGCAGTTGGTCAAAACCTAAGCCATTAGAAAAAATAAATAAATAAATAAAATATCCTATATGAGCTAAAGAAACTCTTGCAAAATATATACCACTATCATCCTAAAAGTGTTGTCATTTTTGTTTCACAAAGTTTAAATAATATTGTATTCCTTTTTTTCTTTTTTACCCTTCATAATAGAACAAATTGATACATTTAAATTATTTTTTACTAGATATTAAATGCATTTTGAAAAATATAAATAATTAAAAAATAAAAAAAATAATTACATGTTGAACTTTTGATACTAGTCCACTGCAACATCTCCATTGCTTCCATCAATTATGTTGCCTGCAATAGAAATGTAGAAGACAAGGTCAAATTCCGCAAATAGTAAGACTCTTGTTATTGCAGATTCCACTAAGTAATTATTATGACCATGATAGCTCCCAAACCAAACTTAACCTCACCAAATAAACCTTTTTTGCATGTCAACCCAAACCTTAAATCGTTGTCCTTTCATAGGGACATCCTCGAGGACAGTGTTCAGCTTAATGAAACCAGATTGGGTGTGGAATGGAGAGAAAATTTCATATCTTAATTTATCGATTGCCTTCCTTTGGAAACCACCTCAAAAGATCTTCACCTCTTGTTCACCCAGTATGGCAGAGTGTATGATGCTTTTGTGCCTAGGAAACTTATGAAGTATGCTAATGTGAGATATGGTTTCATCATATTCAAGACACACATAGAAGCGGAACGAGCTATTTTAGGGGTTAGTAGGTCCTTCAAACAAAACAAAATATAAGTCAAGTATGCGGCTAAGCATCTGACCGCCAAAGTTAGACAGCCAAATGAATACCACTCCACCACAGGTGCCAAGCATTTCCAAGCTGTTAATGCTAGGACAGACCGTACTGCTTTATACTATAACATTGTCAAGCAAGGCAGACCAAAATTGGTTAATAACACATTGAAAAGCAATGAAACTCCTGTTCTTACTTTCTACACAAATGAATGTGATAATTCCTAGCTTAAGGCTGGTATAGTTGGCGAAGTTATATCCGTTGAACACCTTCATCACCTACAGGGCTTATTCAGTAAACATTGCGGCATGAGATGCAAAATCGTAGCATTGGGAGGAAAGTCAGCACTATTAATCTTTGAAAACAGTCAGGACATGGGGGATTTCCTTAAGAATGACCAGCCATGGCTCCTAGAAAGATTCAGTTTTGTCAGAAGGTGGGATAAAAATGATACAACATTCGAAAGATTTTCTTGGCTTTGCATAGACCGTGTGCCACTCCAAGCTTGGGATCTGAAGTTCTTCTCTTGTATCACTAGTAGATGGGGGTCTCTTGTAATGGTGGATGAGGCAACTAGCAATAAAGATAGACTAGATTCTACAAGAATTCTAATAAGCACTGATAAGGGCAAGATCGAGGAAACCATACCAATTATGATTGATGAGGATTTGTTTTGGATAAACATATTGGAAGAGCTGGGACAAATGGCACACTTGTTTCTAGTTCTAAACAACAACACAAACATCAGTTCCTCTCCGGCCAACTTGCAGAACAGCGACATGGTGGCAGTGAATATTTGTCATCCAGCTAGCAGGGAGCATGTTTCTAGAATTAATTATTCTCCACTTTCACCTTTTAATAATCGTCAACCCATCCCTTCTAATCACGTGCCCCTTACTTCAAAAAATCCCTGCCAGCCTGACTCATCAAATACATCTTATGCCCAGATTACTCATCGTGCGCCTCTGACATAAGAAGCTGCCCCCTCCACTCACTAGACCATTTTATAAAACTCAACACCAAAACTTCTACAGAATATTATAGATAAAACCATCTTGGGCCATAATAAACAATACCCATCTGTCAAAACCATTCCTCTTCCTTAGTATCACCTAGATCATATGATCCACCCAATCGCTCAGCCCAAGTTGATGACAATAATGAAGATCCCTCTGATGTTGGATATAACTTGTTTCAGTCAAATATGGTCATAGCCAAATTAAAACGTGGAAGGAAAAAGAAACTTAAGAAAAAAGATTAGTAAGAGTTCAAAGAAGACCAAGCAATATCCAAAAGGAGGGTGAAAAGGATTGGAATATGAATGGGTCTCGGCCTTTCAACGCCACTTCTTCAAAATTCCATCTCAATCTCCAACAACATTAAAAATGTCAATAAGTATAATCATAGCAAAATGAAGGACCCTCTTAACACTGTTGTGCAAGAGAATTCGATGTCATCAAGGGAGACAAGGATAGATGAGACAAATCAGTTAGACAAATTGAGAAGGGAGGTTAAAAGCACATGGGAAATTGGAACTACACTGGGCTTATTCAAGGACACCAGTAGAGAAAAGGTTTGCAAGGGGTTGTTTGACATTATCAGCGAAGAGGAATCTAAAAGGGTGGAGGCAACTTATAAATAAGAATCCTATTTTGGAACACTGGAGGCATTGTTGCCAAAATTAAAAGAGTAGCAGTTAGAAATTGGGTAATAAAGAAGGAACAAGATGTGGTGGCAATTGTAGAAATGAAAATTTTAGCAGTTGGTGAATCCATTTGTAAGAGCATTTGGGGCACAATTAAAGCGGATTGGATTTCAGCCGATGCAAACAATGGAGCAGGAGGCATTTTTCTCTCTTGGAATAAAGCATCCTTCACTTGCAAGGCTTCTCATAAAAGCACGAACTGGATAGCTTTAAAGGGGCATTGGCACAATCGTCCTTTAACTGTTCCATAATATGTTTATATGGGCCTGGAAGTGATCATGATAGGATCAAAGTGTGGGATGAGATCTCTCAGCTAAGATCTTCATTCACTGACCTATGGATAATGCTAGGGGACTTTAATAAAGTTCTTGGTATTCAAGATAGAAGTTATGGTACTTATTCAAGATCGGGGGTGGAAAATTTAACTAGTTTCTTTGATTCTTATGAATTACATGACCTACCACTGTTTGGAAGAAAGTATACATGGGCTAATTGTGGAGGTGCAAGTAGGATTGATCGTGCACTGGTCAACCATGAATGGATGGTGCTGTTTCCAAACATTAAACTTTGGGGTCTTAGGAAGGGTCTGTCTGATCATTACCCTTTACTTATGGAGAATGAACAACACTCATGGGACCCTGGCCTTTTCGTTCACTAAACTGTTGGTTTCTACAATCTGGTTTCAAGGATATGGTTACATGTTGGTGACAACAAATAAATACTTCTGGCCAAACAAATCTCTTTCGTAAGCTTGAGATAATAAGGTTCAAACTGAGTAGATGGAACCAACATGAGTTTGGCAACATTGATAGGGACATTACAGCTCTAGAGGAACATATTGATGGAATAGACATCACATTAGAATCTTCACCTCAAAATGAGATCCTAAAAAGGAGGAGGAGGGTTCTATGGGCACAGCTTTGGTCTAAGCACAAGCAAAGCGAATCTTATTGGAGACAGTTATCAAGATTGTAATGGCTAAAAGCAGGAGACTACAATACTCGTTTCTTCCATATGACTGCTTCTATAAGAAAGAAAAAGAACTCCATCCAGGCATTATCCGTGGGCAATGTACTGTTAACTGAGGTAGATGAAATTAGAAACAATATCACTACTTTCTTCTCCAACCTTTTCAAGGAATCAATCTCATCACAAACTTTGATACAAAACCTACAGTTCACTAAACTTGAACAAACAGAGGTAGAAGAACTAGAAAGACCATTGCAACTAAATGAGATTCATCAGGCTCTATTCTTATGTAACGAAAATAAGGCTCCTTGGCCCTGACGGGTTTAATCTAATATTTGTTGTGGAAATTGGATTAATTTTTCACCAATAAAATATATAGTGTGTGAACAATTGCACCAATAATTGTATCAAAAAAATTCTCAGGAAAGAGAGGTGGGTCACAATGGACACTAGAGAGGTGGGTCACAATGGACACTCTTAAATACTAAGTCTTTTCTTAGACAGAATTTTTCTAGACATATAATCACCAGCACAAAATACCACCACAACTATACTAAAATAACTATTAAATAATTAATAAAGAGAACACCAAAATTTAACGAGGTTCGGCCAATTTGCCTATTTCCTTAGACACCACCAAAATAATATTACTAATTTCAAAGAAGAAATACAAAAGAGAGAGAAGATAAAAATAAGCCACATAAACAATTAGGCTTATTTGGGATGATCTTAGCTAAGGAAGGAGGGGTCCTTTGGGGGTCCTTTTATAGCCTTAGGACTCCTCTCCATATTCTTAATTTTCCAATGTGGGATAGCCATTTAGCCACTATTCACAATTCTCCACCTTAGCTAAATCTACAATATGCAAATATTCTTTCAACAGAAACTATTTTAGTAGTGTCTTCAATTGAGCTGTGAAGCATTCATCTTCAATTTTTTAAAATATTAATCAAGTCCAAACAATGGTTGAACTTGACAGTTGTCACCATTTTTGTCAACATATCTGCGGGATTATCAGTGGTGCGAATTTTCTAAAGTAATATTTCACATTTCTCCAGAATCTCACGTACAAAATGATACCGAATATTGATATGCTTCATCCTTTCATGGTAAACTTGGTTCTTTGATAAATGAATAGCACTTTGGCTATCACAATGCACTTTAATGTGTTTTTTTCTAACCCCCAGTTCACCAAGCAACCCTTGAAGCCAAATTGCTTCTTTAACAACCTCTGATACTACCATGTACTCTGCTTCCGTAGTGGACAAGGTAACTG
The DNA here is from genome assembly GCA_947685225.1 of Garcia nutans. Taxonomy (NCBI): domain Eukaryota; kingdom Viridiplantae; phylum Streptophyta; class Magnoliopsida; order Malpighiales; family Euphorbiaceae; genus Garcia; species Garcia nutans. Next base: position 1,809,006 of record CANTUV010000003.1, on the reverse strand, counting down.
TTGACTGTAATGTAGACTTCCAACTAACCAGCCCCTTATCAAGTGTAAACACATAACCAGTAGTTGATCGATGTTTATCCAAATCACCAGCATAATCAAAATCACAATATCCAACTGCACATTGACCATCTTTCTCATCCTGCTCAAATATCAATCCAACATCTACAATGTTTAGAATATACCACAGAATCCATTTCACAGCTTGCCAGTGCTCTGTACCAAGATCATGCATGTTCCTGCTCACAACTCCAACTGCTTATGAAATGTCTGGCCTTGTACACACCATAACATTCATCAAGCTACCAATAAAATTTGCATATGGAACCTTAGACATGTACTCACGTTCCATTTCATTTTTAGGAGATGAAGATGAGTTGAGCTTCATATGAGGTGCAAGCGGTGTACTTATAGGTTTTGACTTTTTATTCAGTCCAAAACACTGTAGTACCTTCTTCAGATAATGTTTCTGATTCAAATAAAGCTTCCCTTTTTTCCTATCTCTGCATATCTCCATGCCTAAAATTTTCTTTCCTTTTCCCAAGTCTTTCATTTCAAACTCCTGATTCAGCTGAGTCTTCAACTTCTCAATTTCTTCTAGATTCTTTGAAGCTATCAGCATATCATCAACATACAGGAGAAGATATATGAAATATTCATCTTGTAGCTTGCACAAATACACACAATGGTTGTATTTGCTCCTTGTGTACTTCTGCCTCATTATAAAATTGTCAAATCATTTGTACCACTGCCTCGGAGATTGTTTCAATCCGTACAATAATTTTTCCAATTTATATATCCATTTTTCTTCTCTAGTAACTTTGAACCCTTCTGGCTGAGTCATATAGATTTTCTCTTCTAAGTCTCCATGTAGAAATGCAGTTTTTACATCAACTTGAACGAGTTCCAAATCCAATTGTGCTACCAAGGCCAATAAAATTCTAATGGAGGAATGTTTTACAACTGGAGAAAATACTTCATTATAATCAATTCCCTCCATCTGAGCATAGCCTTTAGCTACTAGCCTTACCTTGTAGCGAACATTGTTCTTGTCAAGAAATCCTTCCTTTTTTGAATATACCCCTTTGCATCCAATTGCCTTCTTTCCCTTTGGAAGATTAGCTAGCTTCCCTGTCTGATTCTTTCTAAGGGACTGCATTTCATCATCCATGGTCTTCCTCCACTTTTTCTTTTTTGAACTTTGGATAGCTTCATTATAAGTGCTAGGAATTCCATCATTTGTAATTAGGGATGCATAAGCCACCATATCATCAAATCGAGCAGGTTTGCGAATCTCTCGTCGTGGCCTATTTGTTGCAATAGATTCTTGTTGCTGTGGGGGTTCTTAGGTTGGAACCCCTTCTTCATCTGACTCCACCTCTACCATAGGAGTATCTTCATCTATTTTTTGACAATACCACCTTGAATGTTTTAAAACTCTTCGACATTATTCTGGTAAGGTTGGCTTGGTAGACATCTGCTGCAAATATATCCTTTCCTTATTTTGTCAAACAATTTTTGATATCCTCAGATTGTGTCAAAAATTGGGAAAGGACAAAGAGAAATAGATTACCAATATCATGGATGCCTCTATTACTGGGTACATATAAGTGGAACGTTGATGGATTAGCAATCGGCAAACCTAGACATGCTGGAATAGGCGGCATTCTAAGGAATTCTTATGGAATTTTCATAGATGTTTTCTCTTTTTATGCTGGAGTTATAGATTCTAATGAAGTAGATTTCAGGCAATTTTAGAGGCTCTAAAAATGATGGCCACCAATTTAGAGTTTAGAAATAAAGCTTTAGTAGTGGAGTCTGATTCGATTAATGCAGTAACCTAGTTTAAAGCTACCATCGACAATGTTCTATGGAAATTGAGAGACATGAGATCCGAAATTGAGCATCTTATATCTTTATTTACTTTAGTATCCTTCATTGACACCTTTCGGGAAGCTAATTTCATGGCTGATTCACTAGCCAAATCTGGAGTTACTAGAGAAAATAATTTAGAAACTTGGTTAGAGTAGCTTAGCCTCCTTAATGGGTCTTCCTCAATCAACTATGTCAATAACTGATGCGGATATATGTTGGAGCTTAACTTCTTATTAGATCCTCCTAGCTCCTTTTTTGGAATTTTTTTGCACCTCATTATAAGTCTGCAAGCAAGATAGTATTTGAGTAATAGGAAAAATGGAATATTATTGTAATAGGAGGTTCAAAAATGCCTTTCATGTTTTGGAAAGAATAGGAATGAATGTAATGGGCAAAAGATCCTATGGGCAGTCTAGGCTCCTCTAGGTAGCCAAAATGTTCTGTATCATTAACATAATTCCACATTATATGAATAAAATAACTGCTATTTATCAAAAAAAAAAAGATGTTGAATTTATGATTGTTTGATCACCTGCCAAATCTACTTCTATCTATCATTCAATGTTAGAGACACCATTTTTCGGCAATAATGTCTTTTTTTCTGGAGCATACTTCAAGTATCCTATGGTTGAATAGACAACATTCATGTGTTATTTATTAGATGCATGCATGAATTGGCTTATTTGCTTATAGTGTAGACCGTATCCAACTCAACAAGTAAATTAATCTCCCGACTAACCATTGGTATTGACCTCATATCTAGAAAAATTCCAAGTTTATGATTATGTGGACCCATTATTTTGACACCCTAAATAAAATTTTAGGATTAGTTAATAAATGGGTGGCTCGCCATAGACCATGGATAGCTTGTCATGGTTTGGGCTCACCGGTTAAATAAAATTGTTTATTTTATTTGAATTTGAAGTGAAAATCGATTTGGTGGATTAGATTTTTGCTTTTAAATTTAAAATGAAGATTAAAATTAAAAGAATGAAGAGAGGAAAGGATATATTGTTGGGAAGATCGCTATTTTCCCGCCCCTCGGACCGTATTCAAGCAAGAATAAATGAGAAAATAAAATAACAATTGAGAAATTAAAGAGAATAAAGACACAAAGATTTAACGTGGAAAACTCCCAAATGGAGAAAAACCACGGCCGTTGCCTAACGACAACCAAGAAAAATATTCACTATGCGGCAAATTGTTACAACCACAAATTACAAAATATTTTTCTAACCGAAACCCACAAAATAACCCCCAAATATTTATACTCCAAGGAACTCCAAGAGATTGATTCTCTAATTCCTAATATAAACTACTTGGTGTTTAACCTATAGCTCTCCTTAAGCTATATTTTGTGTTTGCTTGGTGTATCTACAAATGGAGAGAATGAGCCTATTTATAGGCTTCAAATGCAAATAAATTGTCAAACTAAATTAGGTGAAAATTAGGCTAAATTAGGCACCTCCCATTTTCACCTCACATTTTTTACAATTTCTTCCTTGTTAGGCACCTTGCATTTTTTACTTTCTTTTTTTTTCATTTTTAATTTTCAATTTTGGTGTGCTAACACCAACAATCTCCACCTTGAAAAATAAAAACACAACATTGTCTGTTACCGACAATCATAATTCTTAACGTCAAGAATTAACATACTCCACCATAAAAGAGTATCGCCACTTGGAATTATTTCACCAACTCCAAGATTTTTCCATCGGCCATGTCGGATCCCTCTAATAGTTTATGGTGCAACCCTCCTGTTGACTTTTTTGAGAGTTCATTAGCCATCGACATCATTTTTCCACCACATGCTTTGCATCAACTGTTAACCAATGTCGCACGCATTTCTGTGGACCAGCTACCAATAATCCGTCCTCTTTCATGGCATCTCAACGGGTAGCAATCATGCCATGAGGACACACTTCTCTCAACTACAGAGAAAACTCATCATCTCCTTCACCACAGGAGATCACATTGGCAGCAACAACGTTAGAGCTTCTAGCCGAATCAGCTCCACCGTTCGGGCAATCCTTCCTCACGTGTCCAGTTTGACCACACCCCCAGCAGACAACCTTCCTCTTTCCGGAGCCTTTATTCTTTTTCCTGATACCAACAGATAAAGCTGAATTCTCATAAGATTTATTTTCCATTTCATTCAGTCTTCTCTCCTCAGTAATGAGCTTACTAACAACATCCGCATACACCACTTCCTTACTACCATATTTCAGAACATACTTCATGTGCTCATATGTTGAAGGAAGTGACAGGATGAGTCGGAGAGCTTTATCTTCATCTTCGGTTTTCACTCCAAGAGTTTACAATTCAGTGATGATACCGTTGAGGACACTCAGGTGATCGGACAGCTTTGTACCTTCCGCCATTTTCAACGTATGAAATTGCTCCTTCAAATATAACCTGTTGGATATATTTTTCCCCTGATACAATTCTTCCAGTTTCTCCCACAGCTCCTTTATCGTGGACAATCCAAGCACATTAGCAAGAACATTTTTTGCTAGACACATGCGAATTTGACTTGCCGCCTTGATATCCAGCTCCTCCCATTCTTCGTCACTAATCTTGGATTTTTCTGAGTCTCCACTACCACCGCCTTTTCCTGAATTTCTTCCGCTGACTGGTTTACCCTACAAAACCTTATGTAGTCCAGACTGTATCAACACGTCTTTGACTTACACTTGCCACAGTGCAAAATTCATTCTCCCATCAAATTTCTCAATCTCGCATCTCATTGCCGACATGCTTACTTTGTGCTTAATAAAGGACAAGAAATAAATATTACACCAGGTAAATTCCCAGGTAAGAGGAGGAGTCACAATGGTTTCACTTAAAATCCACTTGCCTTAGACTAAATTCGTGTCGTTTGACAGAATTTACCTCGACATGTAATTATTTATCTCACCACCAATAATCAAGCACACCAAAGCAAAATGGCTCCACCTTTTCCAAAGCTCCACCAGCTCCAAAGGCTCCACCAACTTAAAAACAAAAATAATTTTTAACAAAAATCTTTTCTGATGTGGAAGATCAGACCAAGATGCAACCACAGAGCATACTAAGATTTTTGACAAAAATTATAACACCTAAGCTCTGATACCACTTGTTGGGAAAATCGCTATTTTTCCGCCCCTCGGACCGTATTCAAGCAGGAATAAATGAGAAAATAAAATAACAATTGAGAAATTAAAGAGAATAAAGACACAAAGATTTAACATGGAAAACTCCCAAATGGAGAAAAACCACGGCCGTTGCCTAACGACAACTAAGAAAAATATTCACTATGCGGCAAATTGTTACAACCACAAATTACAAAATATTTTTCTAACCGACACCCACAAAACAACCCCCAAATATTTATACTTCAAGGAACTCCAAGAGATTGATTCTCTAATTCCTAATATAAACTACTTGGTGTTTAACCTATAGCTCTCCTTAAGCTATATTTTGTGTTTGCTTGGTGTATCTACAAATGGAGAGAATGAGCCTATTTATAGGCTTCAAATGCAAATAAATTGTCAAACTAAATTAGGTGAAAATTAGGCTAAATTAGGCACCTCCCATTTTCACCTCACATTTTTGACAATTTCTTCCTTGTTAGGCACCTTGCATTTTTTACTTTTTTTTTTTTTTCATTTTTATTTTTCAATTTTGGTGTGCTACCACCAACATATATATAGTGAACATAAAATACAGAGTGCTAAGAAAAACATACAGAGATAAAAAAATATATAGTAAATTTAGATTCTAAAATGGAAAAACTTAGACTGAGGTCATACAAAGCAAGCTTCAAGGATAATCTTATGAAGGAAGTGTGCTGTTGCTGGAGGAAAAGCTTGAGTTCTACAAAAACTTACCAAAAAACTGGAGGAACTTACAATGTTCATATAGTTTTTTTATCTTTATATTATAAGTTGGTCAATGATGATCTTCTGTGAATATTTTTGAAAATTATTATATGTTTATCTCCTTGGTGTGATAAATAAATGCATGAAGTAGGAAGACTATAACCTTAATTCTTAGTTTGGTGATCATTATATATTCATCTGTATATTTGTGACATCAATAAAATTTTTAAATATAATAAAGTAATTAAATGAAGGGTAATTAGAATGATGGGAGAGGAATATAAATAGTATACACTTAATGTATATGTAAGATATATATAAAGTATAAATTTCACTAAAAGTCAAAAGTCAAAAGTAAATTTTAAAAATATAATTATTATTTAAAAAAATAAATAACTTAAAATTAAAATGAATTATGGATGGGAAGTGTAGACCCTTAATTTTGACCCCAATTTGATACGGTCCTAATTAAAGGATGCCAAAATAAATTCGATCCAATTTACAACTTCTAATAAGTCTGCCCAATTTTAAAAGCCACAAACTCAACTACAAAGCCCTAAACCAAGTCTTTCTTAGAAGGTCCGGTCCAAAAAATTAAAAAAATGCAAAATTAGTTCAAGTTCAAAGGCCCAAGTGACATGAACCTTGGCTCATGTCGACCTGGAGGCCCCAAGTCGACATGAGCATTGGCTCATGTCGACCTGGATGTCCCAGGTCGACATGGCTTTAGTCCATGTCGACTTGGAGACCCCAGGTCAACATGAGCATGCCTCATGTCATCCTGGGCAGCCCAAGGTTGACATGAGCATGCCTCATGTCGACTTGAGCAACCCAAGGTTGACATGAGGTTGGTCTCATGTCGACCTAGGGCAACCAGGTCGACATGGGTTCAATAACTTTTCTAATTCAACTAGAATTTGTTTTAATGACTGATTAATATTAGGTTAAGGATTCTTAGTGAGGTTAGGGCCTATAAATTATAATGTTTTAGAATTCAAAAGGGGAGGAACATTAAGAAGGAAGCAAGGAACATAAAAGAGAGACGGCAACAAATAGAGAAGATTAGCAGCAGACATTCATCAGTCATCAATCCATCTAAGACAGTAACACTGTCTTTGTTCATTGTTCATCTAGAAGTCAATTGTGCAGGAACTAACGAACAGATGTTTGATTTAATTCTTTAATTTATTTGAATTCACATTAGTTTCATCCTTGAGTTACAACTTATTTGACTGTCTAGTATATACATTTCCTTGTATAAATATCATTAGAAGTTTAAAGATTAAGAAGTTGTTTAGGTCCAGTAGTTAACTTATACCTCGTAGTCTTGATTACTTGATTTAAACAACATGATCTGAGTTTAATGTTCATATAATCACAAAACATTATCAAAACCCTAATCTAATTGCCCAGTTGCTAAAAACCCTAATCTACTTTCCAATTTCAAAACCTATATTATTTTATTAATTCCCAAAACCTTAATTATTTTCATAATTTTCCAAAGCCTATATTATTTTATTAATTCCCAAAACCTTAATTGTTTTCATAATTTTCCAAAACCTTAAATCGTTTTATTAATTCTCAAAACCCTAATTGTTTTCTTAGTTTTCCAAAACCCTAAAACTTTTTCTAAAATTCCAAACCTAAATTTATAAAATCTATTTTCCAAATTCAAAACACCAAAGCCTTAATCAAATTCTAAAATCTCAAAATCCTTTAATTCCAAAAAACCTAAAACCCTAACTCCAGTTGCTTAATTCCGAAATTTAGACCTAAACCCTAATTCCAATAACTTAATTCCTAAACTCTAGTTTCATAGAAACCTTAAAATTTCTTAAACCCTAAATTTCATAATCCTAGCAACCTCAAAAAAATTTCGTAAACCCTAAATGATGAAATCTCAATCTAAAACCCTACTATCCAAAACCCTAAGTTCCAAAAACCCTATTCTAAGACGCAAATTCTGAATTTATATATTTATTACTTTATTTAATTTTAGATTTGATTATGTAGTTTATTATATATTTTGATGGTTGATTTATTTAATTTCGATGTTTGATTTAATTAATTTGATTTATTTAATTTACCATGGATGAATATTTATTATTATGATTATTATTTGTTTAAAATTGTAAGAGGTATGTTTCCACTTTGTGGGTACCTCATTAATTAATTTCTATGTAATTTAAATCGCTTTTATATTTTGGACCAATGTAAAGGACATGTTTCTACCTTTCGGTGGGTGTCCTATTTAGTTTAGACATGGATGATGTAAGGACATGTTTCCATCTTCGGATGGGTGTCTATTTATTTGCTTTGTTTGGACATTGCTTTGATTTTAATATAATGATCCTTTATTTTAATTGTTGCATGTAATATGGATAATATTATTATATTTAAGAATTTTATAATATTAAGACCTGCAAAGGAGGCCGGTTCCAATGAACCAGGCGTTGTGGGGTGCTGAGCCATTTCTCACCTTCCCCACACGTACCCAACTTTCAGAACCCATTAGGAGGTTAGGGATTCCTTAGGAATCGAGTCATCCACCCCTTTCTTTTTCCCAGACCATCCGGGTGGCGATTTCATTTTCTTCGGGCTTAGGCCCGTGTTCTCTAAGGCTCTGAGCCTAAACAGTGCCGAAATCGCAAGAACCATTCCACCGAGAGTGGGGGCAAAAATCCCCACTCATAGTGGCGACTCCACTAGGGACAAGAGAAGTTGATTCCGTTGGTCTTTATATTATTCTATTCTTTCTTATAATGATATTATCCATTGCATCATACTAGATTGCATCGTGTGCGTGAGTTAGGATGCCCGTGTTACCCGTGTTGTGTTGTGTAAGGGATACCATACTTTCACTCAAGGTATGGAGATCGAGCATGGCATAACCACTTATAACCTTGTACCTTTTGGTATATACTTGCTGTGGGAACCTAAACTTTTTAACCCAAAGACTAAAGCTCATGTAATTGACCTAGTTACTTTCCTTAGGTTTTTACCCCAAATACTTGTGGTTTGACTAAGTTTATTTTATCTTGGCTTAAATCATGGCTTATTTGGTTTGTTCTTTTTCTAATATGACCCAAGTACATTGTGAGCTCAAATAAATTTTTCTTTAAAATTCAAAAGACCAAAGCTATTTTCAAAATTTTTTCAAAATGGTCTTTGGATATAAAACTTTGTCATAAAAAAATTATTTTCTCATGACTCAAAAACAAAGCCCAAAATCCTTTTTCTTTTCTAAAATCTTTTTACAATGGGCTTAGAAAAAAAATTATTTTCATCCAACCTTTTCTTACAAAGAGCTTGCAAAATATTTAGTTTAATTACGAAATACCAAAAATCAATTGTGAGCCTAGTTTATACTAAGTATAGTTAATTATGGGCTAGTTTTTGGCATGAATCATTAGTTACTTTTTAAAGTGAGAAATCTATTTATAATAAACTTCTTAATTTAATTTTAATCCAATATAGCATAAAAGCTACTTTAGTTGGTTGAATGGATTAAAACCTAATTAATGGGAATTATCATGAACTGATTTTCATTTTAAAAATATAACTATTGTTTGAAACATCCAAGGGAATTATTCGAAAATAAGATACCCCATGTTGGTATTTTGTTAACCATATACCTAGGAAAAGAGACTCACCATTCATGTGTGGATATTATAAGGTTAGAAGGAACATCCTAATTATCTTTTTTTGTTGATTGTTTGTGCATACATGCATACATGAAAACATTTGCATCTCATGTCATTGATCCTCTCTGGCTCACAGCCCTAGATTATGACAGTTCAAAAGCTTACAACAATTCAACCTACGCCTGATATGAAGAATCTAGTAGTAACTCAATCACTTGCTCACCAAAAGCAATGGAGCCCGAACAAATTCAAAGAATGGTGGATGACGCCCTCAATGACAAGATGGAGAACCAATTGGCTGCAATTTTAGAAAATAATGCCGAAGCATCTTCTAGCACCAAGAAGCCAAAGGACAAAGGGAAGACTAAAGTTGGTGAAGTGGTTTTTTATGAAGATAAGGTGATCATTGATGATGATGATGATTGGGCTCAATGCTTCCAAGATCCTCAAGACAAGAAGAAAGAACCGAAGATTGTTGAAAGATCAGCTATGGAAAAGACTGAAAATTCTGATGTTGAGAAGATGATTGCTGACCTAGAAAAGAAATTTGAGAAGAAACTGAAAACTGAAGAGATGTCCGAGATCGACAAATTATTTGAACAAGATGAGGAGGTCCCTTATAAGTTCAAGATGCCATCCTTTGCAAAGTTCAATGGTACTGGAAACTCCCATCTCCATGTGAAGCAATACATCACTAATATGCAGTCTGTCCAAGCTACTAATGCTCAAACTCTGAGGTATTTCATGCTCTCATTGGACCCTATTGTCTAAAAATGGTTCAACACCTTAGAGGAAAGTACTCAAAAAAAATTAAGACATGTTATACAAGGCTTTCATTCAGCAATATAGGTACAATGTCGAGCTGGAAGTTACCTTAATGGAAATTAAGTCCATTAGACAAAGGAAAAATGAGAATTTTATGGACTATGTGAAAAGATGGAGAAATAATGCTGCTTTGCTCAAGAAAAGGCCCGATGAATCTGATCAAATAAGGACGATTGTGAGAGGGGTGTTGCCTAGTCTTCGTAAAAGGATGTATTATACACTCATTCGTGATTTAAAAGATCTTCTCTGAGCTGGTCTACAAATTGAAGAGTGGGAAAGGGAGAAGAACCATTTTTCTGAAAAATGAAATTATCAGCCTAACAGTCAAAGTACACAAAAGGAAGCTAATGTTAATGCTGCTAGTCAAGGAGGAATGAGGCAGTTTTCAGAATTAGGGAAGCCGCTATCTTGGGTTCTCAATAAGCTACAAAATAAGGGATTGTTACAACCCTTGACTCCTCGTCCTTTGCCTAATCCTCTTCCACCTAACTTTGATACTAATGCATTTTGCCAATTCCATCAAAGGCCTGGACATGAAATGGATGATTGTATGATGTTGAGGCATGAGATCCAGAATCTAATCGATAGTGAAAAGCTACCTGAGCCAGACAAGCCCAATACCAAGAATAATCCTTTGCCTAAATTTGGAACAGTGTCACCACCAGCAACCTTTATGGTAGGAAAAGGATTGGAAGAAGATTTTGTTTTATCATTCTTTCAAGATGGAAATATTGAAGATGTGAAAGGAAAAGAAGCTTAAACTCAACAAACTTTCCTTAGCTTGAATGTTGCTTTTCAATTTTACTTTCTTTAATATTTAATTGAAACTATCGTGTTTTTCAAATTTAAATTTATTTGAATAAATTACTTTCATCAAAATTTTTGTTGGTCTTTGTTCATTTTGGTGCTCAACCAATAAGGAATCTAGCTTGATGATTCATGAATTAATATATTTATGCATCATGACTCGAATGACTTTACTAGGTGAGGGAATTACTCTATAGCATTGAGTTGTATATGCTTACTTAGAGAGGGCTCCTACATAATTACCTTTGTCTAGGTCCTAGTCAGTCTTAAAACATGTTTTGACAAACTTTCGAGGTGAAATTGAACTCTACTTATTTAAGGGAGAAATGATCTAGGCATTGTTTAGTTAGCCAACAACTAGTATCCACCCAATTAAATATCAATCTCTAGTTGTTCCTTTGAGCCTTCATAAAATTTTAGCTTTCTTTTCATTAGCATATAACCCCAACAACCTACCCTAAGTTGTTGTGATACTTTTGACACGTCTTATGATCACTAAGGTGAAGAGGCAAGAAGATCAAAGAAAGGAATGTATAGCCAAGACTGTAAGGATAGTTGATATTCTCAAGACCAAAGGAAGTTCACCTAATATCTCCAATCTGTCAAGACAACATCAGAGTAACAAATGATTTATCCCTATTAAAGGAGATTTATGTCACTCCACTTATCCATTATAAGAAACCCAAGTTGGTATAAAAAAAGACAACTCTTTTAGAGCTAGAACCAAAAAAACAAAAAGAAAAAGAAGAAGAAAAAAAAAAGAAGAAGAAAAAAAAAGGACAAAAGGAATAAAAGGGGAAAAAAGAAAAAAAAAGAAAGATAAAACCTAAAAAGGCGATTCAGAAAGCCAACTGAGTTCTCTTTTACCTAAAGCAGCAAAAGGCTTCCATTTGGTTTATAAGGATAGTTTGACTTGAATTGGTCCAATCCAACCAAAGATTTGATCAAAATCAGAGAAAAAGGAGAAAGACCATCTAGTTCTTGAAAGTTCTGTACTTGACAGTCCTACAAGGAAGAAGGACAAAATGATAAAATGCTCAAAGAAAGGGAAGAGTAAGAAAAATAAAAAGAAAGAAAAGGGAGAAGAAGAAAAGAAATAAATTTGGGTACCAAACTTTTTGCAAAGGAAAAGACTATCCCAATCAAGATCCAGATTAATGCCAAGAAGATAGAAGGAATTTGGAGTCTAGCAAGATTGCTTCCAGCTGCCTAAAATTCAAACAAGAAATTTATAGTGTGAAGGTTTGCCCATTGTGTCACATCAGCTCCAACTGACAAATGGTCTTCATTTAACCCTTGTCCCTTATAGACCCCATTTCAAGCCTATCAAAGGCCTGTTGATCTCTCTTAGTAGGTAAAGTCTATTAGTGGAGATAGTTTGGATAAGCATGCATATGAGATAGACAATATTCAAACTCAAATGAGATCTTTGACCAAGTAATGTGTATATGCCTATCTGAAGTGCAATAATTCTTGTTTAAATAGAAATGATTCCCGAGTTTAGTACGCTAACTAGGGTTATCATGTCATAGATATATTAATTTCGAAGATCGAGTCCTGAGGTAAATTGACATTGATTTAGCAAACCCAACATTTGGATTTCAAAAAAAAAAAGAATTGAAATTTTTTTTTTCAAAACCTTCAAATTAAGGGATGTATGTCGAATCATTAAATCTCAAAGGACACATTGGGCAAAGTAAATAGTTATTGGCAAGGATGTGAAAAGTTACCAACTGGTGTGCTGAATTCTAGTATGAAATGGATGTATCTCTGCTGCTTGGAGCCTCCATTATTCATATTTTCAACATCTTAAAGATAAAAGCCATAAATGTGGAGCATTGTGTCATTCCAATGCAAGACCTGAATGAGCATCTGAAAGAAACCAATGAGAACACTTCTACTGATCACCTCGGTCTGTGAGTCAATGGAACGGCTATAAGTATTATTCATGCATATCATGCATACATGAGCATATCACATCGCACTTTCTTGTCTTATATTGTCTATTCTTTATTAAAGTGAACAGCAAACACCCTGTGAAGTAAACAATCAAAAGAAGATATCAAATCAGGGGGGCATGGAAAGCCCATTGCTTGAGAAAGTTTCAGTAATTTTGCAAAGAGAAGAAATGCGTGCTTTTGCGAAGAATTAGACAACAAAAACATCAATCAGAGCCCGCATAGAAAAATCATGGGTTTGAGCCTACACAAGGGGCAAAGTTTCTCCTTTTCAATTTTTGAGCTTATGCATGAACAAAATATTTTGAGACTCACTTCTAATATTTTACCACGCAGGGGCGTAAGGAGAGGATATGAAGGCTAGCTAAAAAGGGCTGAATTTTTTGCAAAGGTCCAAAGGAAGAACAAAAAAGAATGAAAAAATGAAGAAAATTAGAATTCTTAAAAGAATGAAGATGCAAAAGACAAAAGATCAGTCCAGCTAAAAGAGCTGAAGCCAGGGTAAAAACCCGACCTCCAATGGATGAAGGTCCATGTTTCAAGGGTAAAGACCCGACCTCCAGTGGATAAAGATCTATGTTTCAAGGGTAAAGACCTGACGTCCAATGGATAAAGATCCATGTTTCAAGGGTAAAGACCCAACCTCCAGTGGATAAAGATCTATATTTCAAGGGTAAAGACCCGACCTCCAATGGATAAAGATCCATGTTTCAAGGGTAAAGACCCGGCCTCCAATGGATAAAGATCCATGTTTTAAGGGTAAAGACCCAATTTTCAAGGATGAAGATCCATTTTCAAAGGTGAAGGCCTAATTCCAAAGAGGAAGATCCAATTTCAAAGGGTGAAGACCCGAAGTCCAAAGGATGAAGATCCATTTTCAAGGGTGAAGACCCGATGCCAAGGATGAAGATCCAGTTTAAAGTATGAAGATTCAACTTCAAGGGTAAAGACCCGACGTTCAAAGGATAAAGATCCCTTTTCAAGGGTGAAGACCCGATCTCAAAGTATGAAGATCCATTTTCAAGGGTGAAGACCCGATCTCCAAGGATAAAGATCCATTTTCAAGTGTAAAGACCCGATATCCAAAGGATGGAGATCCATTTTCAAGGGTGAAGACCCAATCTCAAAGGATGAAGATCCATTTTCAAGGGTGAAGACCCGATCTCCAAGGATGAAGATCCATTTACAAGGGTGAAGACCCGATCTCCAAGGATGAAGATCTATTTTCAAAGGTGAAGATCTGATGCTAAGGATGAAGATCCAAGGTCCAATGATGAAGATCCATTTTGAGGGTGAAGAACCACAATGCATTAAAGAATAGAACAACCAGTTAAGCCAGAATCCTCAACTAATAAAAGGTCAGCCAAATCCAATCCAGTCTCGGGTCCAAGTACCCAATTCAATCTCGGGTCCAAGTACCCAAATTAAATTCAATCTCGAGTCCAAGTACCCAATATCGGATCCAAGTACGCAAATCAAATTCAATCTCGGGTCCAAGTACCCAAATCAAATTCAATCTCAGGTCCAAATACTCAGTCTCGAGTCCAAGTACCCAAATCAAACTCAATCTCAGGTCTAAGTACCCAGTCTCGAGTCCAAGTACCCAAATCAAATTCAATCTTAGGTCCAAGTACCCAATCTCAGGTCTAAGTACCCCAAATCAAATTCAATCTCGGGTCCAAGTACCTAGTCTCGGGTCCAAGTATCCAAATCTAATTCAATCTCAGGTCCTATTACCCAATCTTGGGTCCAAGTAAGCAAATCAAATTTAGTCTTGGGTCCAAGTATCCAATCTCAGGTCCAAGTACACAAATCAGACTCAATTACGGGTCCAAGTACTCAATCTCGGGTCCAAGTACCCAAATCAAGTTTAGTCTCGGGTCCGAGTAATTTAAATCACTTTTATATTTTGGACCAATGTAAAGGACATGTTTCTACCTTTCGGTGGGTGTCCTATTTAGTTTAGACATAGATGATGTAAGGACATGTTTTCATCTTCGGATGGGTGTCCATTTATTTGCTTTGTTTGGACATTGCTTTTATTTTAATATAATGATCCTTTATTTTAATTGTTGCATGTAATATGGATAATATTATTATATTTAAGAATTTTATAATATTAAGACCTGCAAAGGAGGTCGATTCCAATAAACCGGGCGTTGTGGGGGTGCTGGGCCATTTCTCACCTTCCCCACACGTACCTAACTTTCTGAACTCATTAGGGGATTTGGGATTCCTTAGGAATTGAGTCATCCACCCATTTATTTTTCTTGGCCCGTCCGGGTGGCGATTCCATTTTCTTCAGGCTTAGGCTCGTGTTCTCTAAGGCCCCGAATTTAAACAATGTCGAAGTCGCAATAACCATTTCACCGAGAGTGGGGACAATCCCTGCTCACAAGAAGACTTAAATATCTAATATTTAAATATTAATTAATTAATAATTATTTAATTAATGTGTACATATATGTGGTCAGGAAGAGAAGTAAGAAAAATTAAATTTCTTCTTCTTCTTCCTTCTTTAACCTTGGGTCAATTTTTATAGAGAGAGAGAAGGGATTTTGCTTCATCAACATATCAAATTTTATAGGATTTTCTAAGAATTTAGGGTATTTTGAAGATTACTCAAGAATAGGTAAGAGTTCTTTTCAATTTAATAGCTTTCTCTCTAAATTTTTAGATTATGTGGATTTTGGATTTTTTATTGGGGTATTGGTAATTGTTAATATAGGTTGTTTTGAAGTTTTTTTTTTTTATGTATATGTAATGATTTTAAGGTTAGTTGGTGGAAATAGTTAAGATTTAGTGAAGTTAGGGTTTGTGGAAAAAATATACAAAATTAGGGTTTGATGGAGGTGTCTTAATTGTTAAATTGATTTTTTTAATGTTATTTTAATGTTTATGCTATGATTTTATGATCGGATGATAAGAATGATTTGAGTATGTTGAAGTATGGATAAGGTAGTAAATTGTGAGATTAGGGTTTTATTGGAATTTTGGTAGAAAATGTGTAAATAATAATAGTTTGATAGAAATTAAGCATGGAAGTGATTTTAATTGAATAATTTTGTTTATTGTGTGGTTTGTATGTGTTTAGGCCAAAGTGGCCCAAGTGGAAGCATTTAGAGTTTACGGAAAGTAAGGCTTGAAGGGAGCTTTTGGCTTGATTCTAGAGTTATATAAGGTTAGTACATACTTCGCTAATAGTTGATTTGAATATTTATGTTTGGCATATTCCATTTTGGCATACTTTAAAGGATGTTGATGATCTTTTAAAGTAAATTATGTATGAAAGTGTGTTTAATTATGAATATGGTACATTTGTTAAATGTAATAAGATAAATGAACATATTTTATGCAATATGATGAAAAGGATGTGAAAATGAATCATAATATGTAAAGTGATATGTAACATGTATATATATGTGAATAAGCAAAATGTGATAAGGCTATATGTGAAGTTTTACACATTGTTTTATGCAATGTGATGAAAAAAATGCGAAAACGAATCATAATATGTAAAGTCATGTGTAACATGTTTATATATGTGAATAAGAAGAATGTGATAAGGTTATGCGTAATGTGATTATAGAT
Source organism: Garcia nutans (assembly GCA_947685225.1). Classification (NCBI taxonomy): domain Eukaryota; kingdom Viridiplantae; phylum Streptophyta; class Magnoliopsida; order Malpighiales; family Euphorbiaceae; genus Garcia; species Garcia nutans. The sequence goes on along the minus strand of CANTUV010000003.1, from coordinate 1,792,449 downwards.
ATGATAAAGGGAGATGGTACAATATGAAAAGTGAAAAAAATGTTTGGCATTGTACATTTTGACTCATTTTAGAGAGAATATTGTTATTCTTCAAAGTGACATTATATATGAACTTATGTGCTGGTATCAAAAATATGATTTGTAACATTTATGTTGGCAGTGTGGAAATGAGTTATATTATATGTATTTAATTTGGTTTAGGAATATGAAAATGGTAAATGATAACATTAAATTAAATGTGATTCTAGAAAATGGAATATTGTCAATCATGCAAAAATGTGAGAAATTGACACATGAAATATGCGTGTATATTGGTTTGGGACTAAAATTATGGTTTGACAATAAATGATGATGAATTGTATAATGTGTTGAGAATATGGGAATGAGCCACATTATAAGTGTGACTCATGGTTGTGCACTATGTGAGAGTAATTATTAATATGATGGAATGTGAGGCGGTCAAGAAAAGTGTTGATCACTTGAAAAGTGTGAAAAAGTGTTGAGATAAAATGAGAACATGACTATGTAAAGAGGTCATGTGTGTTTGTTGCTTTGCACAATTACTTGTTCTAGAAAGTTGATGTTGGTATTGCATATGTTGATAGACCTATACAGAGCTAAGTCTTGAGAATAAATTTGACCTGAGCAGAGCTGGGTCATGACACTGAGCTTGAGAACAGACCTGAGCATAGCAGAGTCTTGGGTCTAATGTTGAGATAGTCCATATAAATTATTCTAGGACTTGAATACCGTGCAGGAAATTGTTGGGCCCAACATGTGTGCGCTTATGAGATATTGGCATGTATATGTTGAGTTAATGCATTTTATTATGGCAATGGTATTTGATGTTATCCTATGATGATAAATGTGTAATTATTATTGCATTTGTAGTTAGTATGATGTTATGTAAATCATGGTGGCATACATTGAATTTTAAAGTGCTTTTATGTATCAAAGTATATACCACTAAGGTCTTGAGCTTAGCGTGGTAGTATGTATCGCGTAGGTAATTAAAAGTGCAAACCAAGGTGATCCGGATTGTAATTGAGATTTGGAGATTGTGTGTGCCACAAGACTAGACCAGTAGTGTTGCATTTCATGTATAAAATTATTTTGAAAGCACTAGTATGTATAATATAATATCCAACTATGAATGCATTTAAAATAAAAGATGTTTCATATAGTTTTGTATACGTATATAAATCTTAAATTTTGAGGCTATATATATATATTTGTAATGGACATTGTTTCTAATTATGGAACTTTTGGATGTAAATTATGGAAGTGGTAGTGATGGATTGCAATGTAACTTTGGGAAGTGGAGTTAATGAAAGGGTGATTTTGAGGAAAAGTTTCTTTGAGAGTGTATTTTATTGTTGCAAGTTGTGTTTTTGATAATCTGGGATTTATTGAAATTGTAGATAAAACTTTGACGAATTTTTTCCTGTGATTTTCTTATAAAATTTACTAAAGTATTAAACTTAAATGTATGAATTTTCTTATAATTTTTATTAATGTATAAGTTATTAATACTTGTGGTATTGTATTATAGTATTCTTGTATTCTGCATACATATTATGCATATAATATGTATTACATATATATAGCATATAAGGGTGTTACAATATCTATTAGTCTCAATTGTCTAAAATTATTTTTTTACACAAAATTGTAATTAGTATTTTAAGAGCATGTATTGTTTTCATTTGATCATATGCACTTTTATATGTATATCACAACCGATACTATTTTAATACAAATGAATAATTAAGTTGGGCTTTCAAAAAAAGATCATATTAAGTTTGCCATTGCTCAAGGCGACCTCGCCATGGCCATGACTCTAGTGAAAGTTATGTTTTTTAGGAGAAAATAACATGCTATGTAATTTTTTTTTAAAAAATTTCTTTTTTACAAGGGCTTTTTTTCTCTTCTTTTTTTGTGTGCCTTTTTTTAACCTTTTGACCATAGTTTCATTATTTGTTCCCATTTTACAATGTTTTTAATATTGTTTACGTTTTTTTTTCTTAATCACATCTATTTTGTAGTTTTCTAACTCTTTTTTGAAATACTTTCTCTAGTGGGTTTTCCTTTTCCTTCGTCTTTCAAATTTTTTAGAATGGCGAAGATTAAAACTTCTTCACTAATAATGAAAAAATTCAAAAAAAAATTAGTTTGATAAGATGGAGAAGAAGAAAAATGTGTGTTTTGAAGGAGAGAAATCTATTAAAAGTGGAGAGAAACTTGAAGAAATTATTATTTCAAAGAAAATATTTTTTGTTGAAATATGTAAACTTATTATAAGTAAATATGTCTATTTTTTAATGAAATATGTTTGTAAAAAAAGCTCAAATGTAAACTTATGATAAATTCAACGTAGACTTATTATAAATTGAATGTAAACTTATTATAAATTCTTTATAAACTTATTTAAATAAATCTTTCCATATTTTTTTAATAAAATATGTTTGTATAAAAAGCTCAATGTAAATTTGTTATAAATTCAATATAAACTTATTATAAATTGAATATAAACTTATTATAAACTCTTTGAAAACTTATTTAAGTAAATGTGTCCAAATTTTTTTAATGAAATACGTTTGTATAAAAATTCAATATAAATTTATTATAAACTGAATATTAGCTTATTATAAAACTCTTTATAAACTTATTATTGATATACTTTCTATATTGATCAATGATTAGAATACACTTTAATATATACAGGTATTGACCTAATCTATAGGATAACAAGTAGGAGAGTTATCCTTATCACTTAATATTTTAAATACAATCGTAACATTATCATACGCCCTCAATTCGAGCCAGGTAGTGGTCGAATTGTCAATTTTTCAGAAAGCTGGTTATGATGATCTCGCGCAACAGCCTTAGTTAACAAATCAGCAATTTAATCTTTGCTAGAAATAAAGCAAACCTGTAGTTCGTTGTTTGCAACCTTGTCGGGTACAAAATGAAAATCAACTTCAATGTGTTTTGTGCGAGTGTGAAAAATTGGATTGACTGTAACATCCTAAAGTATACCCTAAAAGTGTTGGGATTACTGTTGTATTTGGATTCAATGTGTGTATTGAAGAGAAAAGAAGAAGAAAGTCAAAAAGGAATTGTGTGTGGTGGAGATTTAATGGTATAATTGTTATTATTATTATTATTATTGTTATTATTATTATTATTATTATATATATATATATAAGATAAGAACGAAGGAAGGATGGAGAACCTTCCTTCTTCCTCTTCTTCTGTTTCTTCTTCGTGGACAAGAGAGCACGAGAGAGAGAGAGAGAGCACGAGAGAGAGAGAGAGATTGATCTTCATCAAATTTCTTAAGGATTTTAAGAGTATTGAAGATGGAGATGAAGATTTGGCAAGCTATACAGGTAAGTACACATTTCTTGAATGAATTTTATTGATTATATATATATATATATATGTATATACCTTCTTGTGTGGTTTTCTTTTGGATTGAGGTTATGTTGGGTATGATTGGTATGTAAAATGATGATAACAAGAAATTGAAGTATGTAAATGTGTGGAATTGATATCTAAGTGATGATGAGTTGAGAAAATTGTGAGGAAAATGATGAAATGTTGAATTAGAGTTTGGTTTAGATGAATTTCGAAGTGTTTGGTCTTAGAATTATTGAAGGACACGGCCAAGTTATGGGAGACACGGCCAAGTTAGGGCAAATTTGGCCGTGTTGGATGAGTTTTGGAGAGACACGGCCACTGGCTTGGCCGTGTCCCTTGCCTGTGTTTGTTACTGTCTGATTTATGTTGAGAGACACGGCCGTGTCCCTTGCCCGTGTCTGGTACTGGATTGTTGTGTTGAGAGACACGGCCACTGGCTTGGCCGTGTCCATTGCCCGTGTTTGCTACTGCTTGTATTGGTGTTGAGTGACACGGCCACAAGCTTGGCCGTGTCCCTTGGGCGTGTTGGCTACTGGATGTTTATATTGGGAGACACGGCCACAAGCTTGGCCGTGTCCCTTGAGGGTGTTTGCAAATGTGTTTGTTATTTGGTCTTCAACATTGTTGGATCTTCAAATTTCTTTTATACCTAAACACACTTAAAACAATAATGATCCAACCAAATGTATATGGAGGATTCTAAGTTCTTGAATAAGGTAAATTGTTATGTATGAATATATCAATGATAATATAGGAAATGTGGAAGATATAATGATCAATGAAAAAGTATGTGCAATGTCATTGATTATGTATACTTGAGTGATGAATTGAATTGATCAATATGATTTGATGATAACGTTGATATTATATGAACCATGTTAGGTTTTATGCATTGTCAATCTCATAAATTGTGTTGTACTGTATGTAGATTGAGGATGCATATGAATAATGGCATGTTGTGTATAATGTGGAATGTCATGAGATCATTGATGATGAATTACTTTAATGTTATGATTGAAGCATGCCTATATGGTATGATTGATTCATGATATGTTTGTTTAGTAATGTAATTGATGTTGCATATATCAATGATGAAACTTGAAATGTGATTTGAGATATAATGTGATATAAAGCCATTGTTCTTGGCAATGATGACTCAAATGTAATATAAAGCCATTGTGATTGGCTATGGTGATGCAATTGAAAGAAATAAGGCATGTTTGCCTAAATGATGATGAGAATTGAGAATAGAAATGATAATGAAATAATAAATGAATTGTGTGACTAATGTGTTATTCCATTTTCAGAGTTTGTTGTTGGTGGCATGCCTATTAGTAACAATCTCTTGAAGTTAGGTTGGATTTAATCCTTGAAGCCAAGTTGGGTTGAAGTTTAACATGTTTTACTCCCCTTGAAGCTTGCTTGGGTCTAATCCTTGAAGCCTAATTGAGATGTTACAACCCTTTGAAGCTAGGTTGGGTTTGGTTCTTGAAGCCAAGTTGGGTTGATACTTAGCATGCTTTGTTCCCCTTGAAGCTTGGTTGAGCCTAATCCTTAAAGCCTAGTTGGGTCTAAGATAATGATAAATGTGATGAATAAACCAAAGCATTACTCTGAAAATTGAATGGCATATTAGTGTGTCTTGGGCCCATGCTTGTCTTTGTGTAATGTGAGTCATGAATGGTAACATGATTGATAAATAAGATATATGGAAACAATGTTGAAACAAATGAATAATGAGATCTATGAATGCTTTTGATGGAAATGTGTTTCATGATTAATGAATTGTGAATAAAGTGATGTTATGAAGTATGAGTTTGTAATATATGTATTGATTTTGTTAAGATATGAGGTTATGGAATTGTTGTATCATGTGTAACATGTTTGTGATTGTGGAATTTGTGAGAATTGTTCTTATAAAGGTTTGAATGGTGTTTTGTTGTGATAATGTATACATATTTATGTGTATATGAAATAGAAAGTGTAAGTATTGTGTTGTGAATATGCTATGTAATGATGTATTTAATTTATGAGATTAGTGGCAATATATGAAGAATCCATTGAGAAAGGAAAAAGTGGTAAGAGAACAATAAAACATGATGCTAAAATTATAGGGTATGATTATTTTGTAATGTATATTTTATTATTTATTTGTACTACTAAGCTCTCGGGCTTAGCGCGGTTGTGTAATCGCGCATGTATTTATGCGGATGATCTGGATGCTTAGCTGCTATGCCACGAGAAAGGTATGAGTGTCTCGAGACCAACTAGAAGGTGATGCATACATGTATGATTTTAATTATGTTTTATTTTTGATAACAATAATGATTCTTATAAATGTTTCTAATATTAATATAATATTTCTTGACCTTGGATAAAGATTTTTAAATAGAAACTAAAAGTGACATTCTTATACTTTATATACGCATTGTATGTATACCAAGTATATGTATAGTGCTTATATAGAGTATGGAGTGTTACAGTTATTTTGGTATCAGAGCTTAGGTTCGAGATTCTCGGCCTAAGTGAAATTTAAAAGAAAAATTTTTGAAGAGTTTAAATAAGAAGTGAAAAGAAGATTTTTGAAATGCAATTGGTAAGACATGCATATGCATTCACATCTAGGTTGGTCTCGAACGTGGCATTATGTGAATTGTGATGTATTTGAATTACATGAAATAAATGATAGTGTATAAATGAGGTTTCATATAAAAGCAAATTTTGAAATGTTGATAATTAAGAGATGAGTGTGATACAAAGAAATGATATGGAAGGTATAAGTAAAAAGTTTGATTATTGACATGTGTATGATATTTAAAGAAATGGCTAGAAGAATTAAGTGGGAAATGAGTTAGAAACAAATTAAGATTAAAGTATGTGATCTATCCTCTATTGTTTGAATCTCTTTCTAATAAACTTTATGGTTGAATTTATAGAAAGAGGAAATATTGTTGGATGGGTAATATGAAAAGATATATTATGTAAATGCAAAGAGTGCAGTGAACTATTGAATGAGTTGATTGGTATAGATTAAGTGTGATAATGTAAGGTGTCGATATGTAAAGTTAAGGTTATGTTCAAAAGAAAAAGAGATGACGTTGGTTAAGTACAAATATACATTGGTGTTGTTTGTATTGCTATTTTAATGCCAACATGGTGATTTCACTATTAGAAATGTGATATGCTTGAATATTGTGAAAGCTCATGTTAATGGTGGAGATATGAGATATTTAGATTTTCTTTGGAATGAGTTTAATAATTGTGAAACTTATATGTTTTGATGTTACTTTGTGGTATATACATATAAGATGTTTTAAAGTTAATATGAAGAGTAGGAGATGAATAAATTGAAGTTTGAGTAAATTAGTAAGTTGGAAATTTATAGTTTTCATGGAATGTGGATGAAGATCAATGAAGTATTGATAGTTTAATGTATTTAATACATGAGATATATGAAATGAATATTAGTGCTCATGAAAGTATTATGAATTGGGAGATGTGATTGATAGTAGGAAAATTTGGTGTGAAATGAAAGAAAAGGAATTGAGCAAAAGAAAATGAGTTACTTTAAGTAATTTGATTGGGAAGGATGAAAAATGACTATGAAAGATGTGTTAAAGATATTTATAAACAAATGTAAGAGAGATATCACATTGGAAATGTGATTAAGTTCCTTGTGAAATAATATTATAAGTAGAGTATGTATATTTATTGAAGTTAATGAATAACTTAAGTTATGGTAAGCAAATGAGACTGATAATAGTTAAAGGAAAGTGATAAATATTACATTCGTATAAATTATATGCAGAAGGGAAATTCAGTAAATTGCATAATTATGTGTTTGTATAAAGAGGATTGTGAAATGAACTTTTCGATATGAATGTGACCTATGAAGGTGTATATAATATGTTTATTATTTTATATCATTAAATGTTTAATGGTATTAGAAGTAAGAATGGACCTGGGTAATATTGAACAGTGAAATTGTTATGGCAATAATTAAATGAGGTTATTATAAGATGTTTTGGAACTCAAAGTATTTGAGTGTGAAAATGTTTTATGTATAAATGTATAATAAGAATTGTAAGGAAGGAATTATGTATTTGAAAATTTCTAGAAGAGATGGATTGGAAATGGAGTAATGAAAGATACTTGTGTAAGATTTGTATCTAGTTGAAGGTTGGGTATAGAAAATGTTAAAGATAATATTATTGAACATGAGTTGGGTTAATGATGATTATATAATCAAAAGCAAACTGTTTTGAAATGGAATTAAAATGTGTTAATTCTTGGTGTAATACAAGTTTGGAGAATATATATATATAATTTTTGTGATATAATCTAATATTATAATTGTAAAGGTTGGAAATCGAATAATAGAAGAACGAGATTGATTTACAAACCCCAAATGTGATTGTATATATATTATGGTCATATGACTTGGTTAGTGTGATTAGTGGTTAGTTTTATTATCTTCATATTTAGAACTGAGATTGATAACTATGTTTCTAGAAACATGGTTAAAAGATATGATTGGGGAAGTTATATTTTATAATTTCGATGTTAAAAAGTTAATTATACTTATGAGAAGTAAAGTAAGGGAAGAGAATTGTGATAATGTTTTAAGTTATGAATTGTGTAATAGAACAATAATTATATAAATATACTAATATTGGGTGAAGAAATAATAACAGGAAAGAAATTGTAATCATGATTGAAAGTTATACTGAATATATTTACAGTATAAAGTGATTAAGTGATTAAACTTAAAATTTATGGGAGTATGAATAATGTAAATTAATATGTGTATATCAATAATGTTGGAAATGATATGATTGAATAATGAGGTGTTCAAAATAGTCGATGATATATAAGTATACTATTTTGATATGATGAGAAATCATAATTGTTGGCAATGATGTTAGAAATAAATTATATTGAGGTATAATGCCTAAATGATTATGAAAAATGAATTGTGAAAAGATAAATGAACGGACTTATCTGCCTCCTGTGGAACCATGCAGACTCAATGTGTTGGGCAATCGAACTTGGATTACTAATTTTGGTTGGAGGAAAAGTACGTTTATAAAGATATAGTTGTTGGCTATATTGATAAACTTTGAATGAGTATAAGAAATGATGATATAATTATTGAAATAAGGAAATGTATATGCATAAGCATGATTCATATTGATTGAATATATGAATTTGGAAAGATTAGAATTTGAATATAAGTTTGACCTAATGAACTTAGGTTATATATAAGCATATGTGGTAAAATCCAATGATAAATTCCAATAAGTTAATTGTTGGTTTGAATTAAATAAAGTTGAAATGTTAGTATATTGTGATGGATAAATCGATTGATCTAGGTTTCGTTAAAGTTGCAAGGCAACATTGAGATTTAATATGTGCAACTGTATTGGGAGTGTAAGATTTAATGGTAATGTGTATGATATAATATTCTGATTTATGAATGAACATAAATAAATTGAGGCATATTAATTGTACATGGTGAGAAACAAGCTTAAGATAGTAAGGATTTAGTTATCCATTGAAGTTTGGTAAATGTTTATTTTGAAAGTGATGGTAAGAATGGAATAAACAATGCTAAGATATTGATTAATGATTTTTGAGGTTAAAGTTAAGAGAATATCTATAAAGAGTTAAAGTGATAATCTGACTTTAGTACAAAGATAAAATGTATTGGAGATGTTATGAGGTATCTTGATTGCTTTGTTGAGAAAGTAATAAGAGGTAAAGATATATATATATATACACCTATACAATGATGAATTATGAATTTCAGAGAAGATGATTATCTCTAAGGGGGAGAGTAGAAGATATGTAATTTGATAAAACTATATTGTAAGATACGATTACCTTCATATGGAAATTAAGATGGTGAATTGTTCTAAATGGGTTGTTATTATACTGGATAATTTCGAGGACGAAATTATTTAAGGGGGAGAGAATTGTAACATCCTAAAGTATACCCTAAAAGTGTTGGGATTACTGTTGTATTTGGATTCAATGTGTGTATTGAAGAGAAAAGAAGAAGAAAGTCAAAAAGGAATTGTGTGTGGTGGAGATTTAATGGTATAATTGTTATTATTATTATTATTATTATTGTTATTATTATTATTATTATTATATATATATATATATAAGATAAGAACGAAGGAAGGATGGAGAACCTTCCTTCTTCCTCTTCTTCTGTTTCTTCTTCGTGGACAAGAGAGCACGAGAGAGAGAGAGAGCACGAGAGAGAGAGAGAGAGATTGATCTTCATCAAATTTCTTAAGGATTTTAAGAGTATTGAAGATGGAGATGAAGATTTGGCAAGCTATACAGGTAAGTACACATTTCTTGAATGAATTTTATTGATTATATATATATATGTATATACCTTCTTGTGTGGTTTTCTTTTGGATTGAGGTTATGTTGGGTATGATTGGTATGTAAAATGATGATAACAAGAAATTGAAGTATGTAAATGTGTGGAATTGATATCTAAGTGATGATGAGTTGAGAAAATTGTGAGGAAAATGATGAAATGTTGAATTAGAGTTTGGTTTAGATGAATTTCGAAGTGTTTGGTCTTAGAATTATTGAAGGACACGGCCAAGTTATGGGAGACACGGCCAAGTTAGGGCAAATTTGGCCGTGTTGGATGAGTTTTGGAGAGACACGGCCACTGGCTTGGCCGTGTCCCTTGCCTGTGTTTGTTACTGTCTGATTTATGTTGAGAGACACGGCCGTGTCCCTTGCCCGTGTCTGGTACTGGATTGTTGTGTTGAGAGACACGGCCACTGGCTTGGCCGTGTCCATTGCCCGTGTTTGCTACTGCTTGTATTGGTGTTGAGTGACACGGCCACAAGCTTGGCCGTGTCCCTTGGGCGTGTTGGCTACTGGATGTTTATATTGGGAGACACGGCCACAAGCTTGGCCGTGTCCCTTGAGGGTGTTTGCAAATGTGTTTGTTATTTGGTCTTCAACATTGTTGGATCTTCAAATGTCTTTTATACCTAAACACACTTAAAACAATAATGATCCAACCAAATGTATATGGAGGATTCTAAGTTCTTGAATAAGGTAAATTGTTATGTATGAATATATCAATGATAATATAGGAAATGTGGAAGATATAATGATCAATGAAAAAGTATGTGCAATGTCATTGATTATGTATACTTGAGTGATGAATTGAATTGATCAATATGATTTGATGATAACGTTGATATTATATGAACCATGTTAGGTTTTATGCATTGTCAATCTCATAAATTGTGTTGTACTGTATGTAGATTGAGGATGCATATGAATAATGGCATGTTGTGTATAATGTGGAATGTCATGAGATCATTGATGATGAATTACTTTAATGTTATGATTGAAGCATGCCTATATGGTATGATTGATTCATGATATGTTTGTTTAGTAATGTAATTGATGTTGCATATATCAATGATGAAACTTGAAATGTGATTTGAGATATAATGTGATATAAAGCCATTGTTCTTGGCAATGATGACTCAAATGTAATATAAAGCCATTGTGATTGGCTATGGTGATGCAATTGAAAGAAATAAGGCATGTTTGCCTAAATGATGATGAGAATTGAGAATAGAAATGATAATGAAATAATAAATGAATTGTGTGACTAATGTGTTATTCCATTTTCAGAGTTTGTTGTTGGTGGCATGCCTATTAGTAACAATCTCTTGAAGTTAGGTTGGATTTAATCCTTGAAGCCAAGTTGGGTTGAAGTTTAACATGTTTTACTCCCCTTGAAGCTTGCTTGGGTCTAATCCTTGAAGCCTAATTGAGATGTTACAACCCTTTGAAGCTAGGTTGGGTTTGGTTCTTGAAGCCAAGTTGGGTTGATACTTAGCATGCTTTGTTCCCCTTGAAGCTTGGTTGAGCCTAATCCTTAAAGCCTAGTTGGGTCTAAGATAATGATAAATGTGATGAATAAACCAAAGCATTACTCTGAAAATTGAATGGCATATTAGTGTGTCTTGGGCCCATGCTTGTCTTTGTGTAATGTGAGTCATGAATGGTAACATGATTGATAAATAAGATATATGGAAACAATGTTGAAACAAATGAATAATGAGATCTATGAATGCTTTTGATGGAAATGTGTTTCATGATTAATGAATTGTGAATAAAGTGATGTTATGAAGTATGAGTTTGTAATATATGTATTGATTTTGTTAAGATATGAGGTTATGGAATTGTTGTATCATGTGTAACATGTTTGTGATTGTGGAATTTGTGAGAATTGTTCTTATAAAGGTTTGAATGGTGTTTTGTTGTGATAATGTATACATATATATGTGTATATGAAATAGAAAGGGTAAGTATTGTGTTGTGAATATGCTATGTAATGATGTATTTAATTTATGAGATTAGTGGCAATATATGAAGAATCCATTGAGAAAGAAAAAAGTGGTAAGAGAACAATAAAACATGATGCTAAAATTATAAGGTATGATTATTTTGTAATGTATATTTTATTATTTATTTGTACTACTAAGCTCTCGGGATTAGCGCGGTTGTGTAATCGCGCAGGTATTTATGCGGATGATCTGGATGCTTAGCTGCTATGCCACGAGAAAGGTATGAGTGTCTCGAGACCAACTAGAAGGTAATGCATACATGTATGATTTTAATTATGTTTTATTTTTGATAACAATAATGATTCTTATAAATGTTTCTAATATTAATATAATATTACTTGACCTTGGATAAAGATTTTTAAATAGAAACTAAAAGTGACATTCTTATACTTTATATACGCATTGTATGTATACCAAGTATATGTATAGTGCTTATATAGAGTATGGAGTGTTACATTGACTGACAGATACGTAGCTCCAATATTGTCACACCACAATTTTGGTGCCTATTTAGGAGAAAATCCAATATCACGAAGTAAAGATTGAATCCAAGTTACCTCTTGCGTTGCTGCACCTACTGCATGATATTAAGCTTCAGTTGAGGATTTAGCAACCGTTGGCTATTTCTTTGTCTTCCAAGAAATTAGATTTGTGCCCATAAAGATCATGTATGCCGTGACAGATTTCCAATCTTTTAAGTTGCTTGCTCAGTCAGCATCAGTGTAGTTATTAAGTCATGAATGTTGGACTTTGTCAGTAAAAGACCATGATTTTGTGTTTGCTTGAGATAGCGCAATATGTGCTTTACTGCACATCAGTGAGGATCTCGTGGACAATGCAGGTATTGAGAAACATTATGTACCGCAAACGAAACATCAGGTCTTGTGAAAAAGAGATACTGAAGACCTCCGACTATGGAACGATAAAGAGATGGATCGGCCATGGGAACACCATCATTAAGACATAGTTTTATCTTTGAGCAAGTTGGTGTTGAAATGCCATTACAAGTTTCCATTCCTGCTTTACAAAGAAGATCTCCAATATACTTACTTTGTGTTAATAATAAACCATTTGCAGTGTGATGAACCTCCAAGCCAAGAAAATAATCTAGAGAGCCCAAGTCTTTAAGTTGAAAACTTTTATTAAGAGAATCAATTGTGCTATGTATAAAGACCGAACTATTACCAGTGAGGATGATGTCGTCCACATATACCAAGCAAAAACATTAAGTATTCCCTGATTGATAATGAAAAAGAGAGGAATCAGCTGGTGATTTTCGAAACCCCACATTGAGTAGTGCTTGCTCTAACTTTTTGTACCATTGACGTGGAGTTTGTCACAAAAGAGACTGGTTCAATTTACAAACATGGTTCGGTTGAGTGTGAACAATAAAGCCTGGGGGTTGTTCCATGAACACATCCTCATCAAGTTCACCATTTAAGAATGCGTTGGAAACATCAAGCTATTTTAATGGCCAATCATTGGACACTACAAGGGACATCACAATTCAAAGAGTTGTTGGTTTAATTACCGGAGAAAATGTGTATGTAAAGTCAATTCCCGGCTGTTAATGGTAACCTTTTGCAACCAACCGTGCTTTGTACCAATTAATACTGCCATCTGCCTTTTGCTTAATTCGATAAACCCATTTACATCCAACCACATTTTGAGAGGAAGATCGTGGTACCAAAGTCCAAGTACTCATATGTAATAAAGAACTGATCTCTGCTGCCATTGCATCTCGCCATTCTTTGTGAGGGGCAGCTTTAGTACAATAAGAGGGTGTCGGAGGTAAAACTGTGGCAGCAAACAACTTTGGTTTAGAGTGACCAATTTTGCTACGGGTGAGCATGGGATGCACGTTTAATGGAGGAGCATCAAGAGTCACCATGGGAGACGATGTAGGAGCACAATTATCAGAGCAACCAATTGGTAGTGGGATAGTTTCGTGCAAAACTGGAGAGGGAAGCATTGGAGATGGACAGGGACCCAATATACCTGGTTCAGTATTTGAAGAATGATGTAAAGATGAAGAGGTAGGACCCAAAATTCCTTGGACCGTTGCTGGTTGAGGTGGTGGTAAAGGAATAATTGGACTGGCTGCTGGTGTAGATGGCGATAAATGAACAGTAGGATCATTTGTAGACGGGTCCAAATTTGACTGCTGAAATGGAAACACCTGGTCATAAAACAATACCCGACGTGAGATATGGATTTTAGTTAAAGAAGGATCATAACAAATATAACCTTTATGAGATTTGCTATAACCAAAGAAAACACAGGGCTTAGAACGAGAATCTAATTTATGACAAGCATAAGATTTTAACCACGGATAATACAAACACCCAAAGACTTTAAGATCTTGATAAGTAGGTGACTGATCAAATAACAATTAAAACGGTGTGAATGACTTATTATGAACAACAGGAAGATGATTTATAGTATATACAGCTATTTCAAAAGCATAAGGCCAAAATTGAAAAGGAATAGATGCATGTGATAAAAGAGCTCGACCAGTCTCAACAATATGGCAATGTTTTCTTTCTGTACAGCCATTTTGTTCTGGTGTATAAGGATAAGAGACCCGTTGAGTTATTCCATTATTTCATAAATATGTTGTTAAAGTCTGATATTCACCCCCCCCCCCCCCAATCTGCCTGGAAACTTTTTATTGGTAAGCCAAAGTACTTTTCAACAATGGTACAAAAACGAATGAATACAGTCATGACATCAAATTTATTTTTGAGAAAATAAATCCAGCTATATTACTATAATGATCATAGAAAAGCACATAATGCTGAAAACCATTATTTGAAGAAATAGGGGTAGGACCCCATACATCTGAACATATTAATTCCAATGGCTTAGAAATAATTGAAGTAGATTCAGAAAAAAGGAAGCTTGTGACTTTTACTAACATTGCAAACATTACATGGAAAACAAGACCGACTCTTATTAAAAGAAATATTATTAGTGGATAAAATATGACTAACGACATAGTCATTGGCATGAGCAAGACGGGTTTGCCAAGTAGACAGCTGAGCAAGATTGGCAGTTGGATGTAATGATGAAAATCCTTGCAACGACAACGTATAGAGTCCTTTTTTACTCTTGCCTTGGTAGAAGACCTGCCTCGTGGGGATATCCTTCACAAAAAATTTGTTAGGGAAAAACTCAACAGAGACATTATTATCATTAGTGAAAGCATAAACAGAAAGTAAATTATGATTGATAGATGGAATATGTAAGATATTGTCTAATTGAAAAGGAATATGATTAAGGAAGGTAGACGAAGAACCATGAGTAGAGATAGGAAGACTAGTACCATTGCAAATTACGACTCCATCGTCACCAAGGAAAGGAGTAGATTGAACAATGTTTCCATTATCCGCAGTCAAATGGTAATTAGCTTCTGAATCTACTGTCCAAGTTTGTGCAGCTTTGATGTTAATAGCAGCAAGGTGAAACTGTGGCTTTGATGAATTCACTTGTTTGGGAGAGGGACATTGGCATGAAAGATGGCCAGTTCCTTGACAATTGTAACAGATAGTGGTAGATAATACACCAGCAGAAAAGGACTGAGAATGATTAGGCTGATAATAATTTGGCTGATACTGAGAATGATTAGGCTAATAATAATTTCTCACACGTCCACGTCCTCCTCACGAAGAATGCCCTCTACGACCAGTCTGGTTTCGATTTGCAAAATGAGCAGTAGGAGCAACTGAAGACTCAATAGTCATAGACTCCATCTGTAATTGCATTTCTTCACTTAATAGCAATGCATATAAATCATCATAGGTGATGGGTATATTTCGAGCTTCTATAAACCGAGTGAAAGGTCGATAAGCTGGACCCAAACCATCAAGAATATCACTAATTAAAGCATCATCCGTAACAGGACATCCCAAGGCAGACAACTGATCAACAATCGATTTCGCTTTTTGCATATAAACAACAATTGTATCAGATCCTTTGGTTAAGTGTTTGAGCAACTTGATTAGCTGCTATATCTGAGTTCGAGAACTAGACCCAAAGATTGTCGCTAGCTTTTGCCAAACAACACGTGCAGAAGGAAGACCAATAATCTGAGATAATAAATTTTCAGAAACTGAAGAATTGATCCAGCTAATAACAAGCTGATCTTGTCGAAACCAACGAAGGTAAGCGGGATTAACAGCATCACCATCCAAAGTTGAGTTAGGTGGATTAAAGTTTTCATCAATATGGATGGCTAAATCATAGCTATGTAATAGAGGGAGAAGCTGTGCACGCCATAATAGATAGTTTGAAGAAGTGAGTTTAATTGAAAGAAAGGGGATAAAATTTGGAGTAGAGAGGGAGGAAGAAGACATAGAAGGCGAAGAGCCAGAGATTAAAACCTCTTCAGTTGCCATTGATACCTTATAAAGCTGTTAAGCTAGGTATTCCTCTGATACCATGAAGAATCATATACTTTCTATATTGATCAATGATTAGAATACACTTTAATATATACAGGTATTGACCTAATCTATAGGATAACAAGCAGGAGAGTTATCCTTATCATTTAATATTTTAAATACAACCGTAAACTTATCAATTATATGTAAATCTATCCAAAATTTTTTAATCAAATATGTTTATATGAAAAACTCAATGTAAACTTGTTATAAACTCAATAAATTTATTATAAACTAAATGTAAATTTATTATAAACTTTTTATAAACTTATTATAAGTAATTCAATTTTTTTAAGTTAGATTGACAGTGAGAACAAAACATAGAAGTAGATATAAATACTAATTTTTCCGAGATTTAAAAAATTTTAATTTAATTTATTATACTATTTTTTTCTAAGTAAAAAGTTCACATTGAATTAATTTTCTGAAATCTAAGAAATTACAAATGCAAAAAATTGGGAAAAATTACTTTGTTTAATGTATGTAGATTATGAAATAATGCAAATTTATTTTGGTTCTTTTCTGTATTTCAAATATGAAATAGGAACATGAGAAATTGGAAAAACTGTTATTAGAGAAGAGGAAGAAATTTCACAAAAGTTTCATATATATATATATATATATACATATATATATATATATGTATTTTGATTGAATAGAGTTGTGATTTACCTAGATTTTTAATTTTTTCGTAGTGATTTTGTTTGGTTCAATTGAAGATTTGAGTTTGACTTGCTTCTTTGTTGTTGTTGTTGTTTTTTTTTACTTGGAGTACTTGAGTTTCTTCTGATTTGCTTTTCTTCACTTTTTCGTATTTGGAGGGGCTACTCTTTCTTTTTTGTATTTTATGTTAATTAATTAAAAAATCTATAATTTTTGAAATAATTTTTAGGGATGTTATTTTTGTAAAAGTAGGAGCTTTTGTCTATCATTTATGTCAAAAGCCCTTTTTTATTATTTGCTTTTGTTTCAATATTTTTAATATAGTGAAATATTTTTATGAATTGGTTCCATGACTGGATACAAATTGGGTCACGTGTCATAATTGTGTTAAGAAATCTAGTTTTTGGTATTTCCCTTTTTTTTTTTTTAAATTTAAAGATTTTAAAATTGAGTTTTTGTTTAAGATTTTCTTTAAATTTAGTTTGACCATTAATATCATTTGTTTAATTTTGATGTTGTGTTTATTGTTTTTTAATATATTTTTATATCCTCTTTGTTTATGCATTTTTTGTTGTATTTGTTGGGATATGATTTATGCATACTGGACTTATTAGCGTTTTATTAATGATATATTTTTATATGCCAATTAATTATATGTTGTGACAATTTTATTACTTTGTTGTCTCATTTTGTTTATTTTGTTTATTTTTATAAGGATGATGTAAAAGGCATATTTTCTTCTGTCACATTCTATTTTCTGAAATATGATGGTCTTAGGATTTAGGAAGGCTTAAAGCCACTAGACACCACGTAGAACCAAAGTCAATAAATGTACTCTCACACACATATCATATTACATACTTTATATTTAATCTTCAAATTATAATTAGGTCATTCACACAATACCATAGAGTAACTAAAATATATTATAAAAACTTAGCACATTAATTACCTATAATAGTTATTGACTAAATATACTATTCTCATACTTCTTAATGGAAAGAAGAAACCAATTAACCTAAACAATCTTTACCTGAAACGACACAGATGATTGGATGAGCAGTCAACTCAATGAGATTATAGTGTCGTAAAGATATGATACACAATAATAATAACATAAAGTGGTTGCACAATAAATGAAGATCAATAAAATTTAATTTAAAAGAAGGGCCTACAATAATTGGACCGATATCTCAAAACAAATTAAATAATATGATAGATAAATACATAGTAATAATACTCTAATGCTATCACACATCACATAGTAATAATACTGAAGAAAATATATTATTATATGCATTCCAGTCTTATCATACATTACATTCATATAAGAAAAGTACTTTTTACCCTTTTATCACAAGTCTCTATGTGCACATAGTCTGATGGTATAGCCCTTATCAAGTTAGGATTATGCCATCTTAGCTAAACAAATAGCTTAGTATGATCACATAGGACAAGAGGTCACATAAAATTTCACAATTCATATATACTAGAACACAAATAATAGAATTATCAAATGGTTCACATTTAGTCAAAAAATTTGTAGCATTAAAAAAAAAGATAGGCACTATAACTCACCTTAACTTTGAAATTTTGATTCCTCTTATTGAATAATAATATCATATTGATTTTGAGGCTACATTCACATTTACATATATATTACGCTATTAGATCATTTCTTAACTTATTATTTGTCATTCTTGCTTTAGTTATTCATATGGCATTTATACCTTATTTTAATATTTAATATTGCCGTTAAATAAATACTTAAAATTTTAAAATATATCTTAAATTAATTTGAGTAATTTTTAAGAAAGTACATTTAATAAATGTCTTCCAATGAAATGTAACTAATTAATATGTATATATGTATTTATCATTTACTTTATTTTCATAAGTATTAATTTATAATATTAGTCACATTAATAGAAATGGATTTATTAAAATAACCTTAATATTATTTTTTTTATTTTCTAAAATGATTACTTTATATTTTGACAAATAATAATTTAATATACATAATCGTTTAAAAAGAAATTTTTTCTAAATACTCATAATTAAAATTAAATATCACATAATTTATTTACTTTAGCCTTAATAACAATTTAACTTAATTTCAATTTATCATTTATAATAATTTTAATCATTGTAATAATAATAATTTATACTAAATTAAAAATTAAATGATATAAGCAATAATAATATTATCCATATTGTTTAATTTCTAACTATGATTTTCTTTTATAATAAAATTTACAATTTCCATACACACACACACACACACACACACACATATATATATATTTCAATATAATTAATTTATTCTATAATTTACTATGAAAAATTATAATTCAAATATTCAATTTGTTATAATCACATTTCATGTTAATATTTTTATTTATTCTAAATTTCTTTTAAACATAATTTATTCATCAAATTGAAGAAAAATCATAAATAATCAATTGAATAAGTCTAACCCTAGTTTTTAATTATAAGAATTAATTAAATTTATTTAGTTTTAGTTTAATTATTAAAATATATAAAATATTAAAAAATAAAATCTTAAAAATTATATATATCCTCTTTAAATTTTTAAAAATTTTATTTATTTTGTATATAAATTAAATATTTTTATTGTATAATTAACAAGATAAACAATTTTTGCAAATTTTTTTACTTGAATGGGAATCAAGAAAATTCAAAATTAGAAATATTGGTAAATAAAAAAATGATAAATAAAAAAAATTAGGGGTGTTTTCATTTAGATTGTAGATTTTTAATTTTTTTAAGAAAAAAATATAAAACTATTCTTAGTTTTTATTTTATATTTTTTAAAAAATATGTTTTATATTTTTTAAAAACTACATCATTATTATCAAATTTCAATTATCTATATTAAAGAAATAAAAAATTAAAATAAAAAAGATAAATGTCAAAAATTGACTTTTGCAGTAAATAAAATAGTTTATTGACATAAAATATTTTATATTAAAAAAAATTTATTGATATAAAATATCTTCTCAAAATTAAAACTTCCCAAACTCATATTTTTATGGAGTATGTATTTAGCATGAAAGAATTTTTTATTCAATTAAAAAATCTAAAACTTAATGATATTACTGAAAATATTTTGAGTTTTTTCTTAAAAAAAAGTTGAAATCTAAAAACAAAAATCATCCCAAATGCACCATAAATTCATAAATTAAACAAAATTAAACAAAAAACATATAGATAATAATTAAAGAAATTAAAATATCAGTATACTATATATTTCATAATAAACTCATCATAAATTAAATATAATAAATTAGAGTCTAAGTGAAATAATTATTTATTATCACATGATGTATGCAGAAAATCTAATAATTTTGATAAACTATATTGAATTAATTTATCTCACTTGTCTATTATATATAAATCTTTCGTTTGTGTCACAAAAAAAAAAAAAAAAGACTACCTGCACCGAATTAACAAAAGCAAAATAAATCCTTACTGTCAAAAAAAAAGTGCAAAGAAAAATTTAAATATTTTCTTTCAATTCAAATAAATACTATTTTATATGTAATTTTATGAATTGAAAAAATTCATATTTAGAAGTATATATTTATATTCAAAAGTTCTTGACTCTTAAAATTCATACCAATTAATTATTAATTTCTCAATTAATAAGATTTTCTAAATGACAATCAATAATATTTAACAATTTAATATCTTTTTAAATTTTTAATTTTTCAATTTTTCAATTTTAATTTTATCTTTTAAAATTTGACTTTTTGAATTCTAACTTTTATAATAATAAATTATACAAATTTATAATATATATATATATATATATATTTTCTCGGCTTAAATGGAAGCCTAGAGTTCATCCTTTTTGACAACTTTTATATATAATATTAGTATTGTAGTTGGGTTGGGCTAAGGCGGATTTGGCTCTTGCTCGAACCTGGGCAGAATCTCTTCGTGCTATTAAAGAGGAGTTCGAAGCTTGGCCTGTGGCTTAATGACCTGAGCAACTTGGGGCAAACACTTTTGAGGAAATTACGATGTATATGTAATTTCCTCATTGGTTTTGTAATTATACGAGAGCAGAAGCCTTTTTTTTTTACATATACGGATTACTTTTTGTTTCAAAATTATCTTTTTGACGATGATTTTTTATTTTTTATTTCTAATTTTATTTTATTTTTCATATTTTCATATTTTTTATTTTTTATTTAAAATTTTTTTAACTATATATTTTCAATATATACATAAAAAAATAAACATATATACTACGTATATAAAATACACATTAAACAATATAAACTATGTCTACAACATACTACACATCTACATAATATTTTTAATATTTGTTTAATTTTATTTTTTTAATTTTTTTATTCTCACAATATTCACACCACATTCACATAATTTTTATATAATATTCAATAATTTTTACATAAAATATATATATATAACTTAGATAACAAATACATAACATACACACAATATGTACAACATCTATAAAATATGCGCAGAACACATATCACGCATCTACATAATATCTAGATAACAAAATTAATTTATTTTTTATGTGTATAATACATAAAATTTATTTAAAAATAAATTTGATAATTTTTATTAAATATATTTTTATATACTTTACTTTTTTGTGAGTGTTATTTATTTTAATATTAAAATTAAAAATATTTCTTTTATAATAATTAATAATTTTTATATGCTGAAATAATAATTTAAAATGTAATATTATGAATTTAAAATAAATAATTAATCAATTAATAGAAGAATATAATAACAATATAAAGAGAAAAAGAAGAGAAAAGAAAAGAATAATAAAGAGAAAGGTTTCTGATTAATGAGAAGAGAGAAAGAGGTTTATTAGATAGAGTGAGAGAGAGAAAATATGTGAAGGAGAGAGGGAGGAGACAGCCGGACCATTCTTTTCTCGATCTACCGTCATCCCAGCACCGACCTTCGACTCGTGCTAGCCCATCTGTTTCATCCGTTGGAGACGAGCTCGGGGAGACATGACTCACCTCCAACGGCCACCGGAGCACCGCACACTTGTCGTCCAAAATAGACGTCGGCCCATACTTTCTAACGACTATTCTGACCATTTCCAACCTCCTTTTCTGGCAACTCTAGTACAGTTGAGATATGCTCCTCACTAGCTTTATTTTGGCATATCAATTGCAAATTACGGTTGAGTTTTTGAAAATTCATAAATATACATTAAAAATTAAAATTTTAATATTAATTATAATTTTGATAATTTTGATTAATTAGGAATTAAGAATTTAAAAATGAAATTTTATATAATATTGTAACTAATTGATTAATTAGTAGTAATTAAGAGGATATAAAATTTTGAGTAAATAAAATAAAAAAATGGATAAAAGAAAAAAATAAGTGATAATAAATATATATTAAATTAAAATAAAAATATTAACAGAAAGTATGATTAAAACAATTAAATATTTGTATTATAAAATTTTGTTAAAAATTTATTGAATAAATTAATTATATTTTAATAAAAAAAATTATGTATGAAATTAATAAATTAATTGTGAGAAAATAAATTAATAGATGGTAAATTAAATTATGTTTCTGTTTAATACTATTACTAAATTATTATATAAAAAATTACTATGTATTAATCAAATTAAGTTAGTTAAATTATTTATAGATTAAATGGAATTAATTATTTATTAAAAGATTAAATTAATAGATAGGTATGCTGTATTTAGAAATTCATAAAACTATATATTTTATTAATAATTTGTATCGTATTGATTATAATAAACAAGTTATTATTATTATTATTATTATTATTATTATTATTATTATTATTATTATTATTACTTGTGAACTTACTTTGGTTTTATAATTACTACTACTAGTAGTAAAATTATTAAAATTTTTACTTGTAACTTACTTTGGTTTTATAATAATAATAATAATAATAATAATAATAATAATAATAATAATTATTATTATTATTATTATTATTTTAAAATATCACAAAGCAAGAAAAAATTAACGATAAATAATATTAATATTATTTTAATAATTCTTCATTGTGATATATTATTATTATTATTCATAAGTTTATTTTTGAAAATTAAGTTACATAAGTTTTAAATATTTATATATATTAATTTATTTTAATCGAGACAATCATGAGATTGTATTTTTCTTAAAAGGACAAAGATTAAATAAATATTTTTCAAATGCAACCGAATGAATTAATAATATTAATAATATCATTATTATTAAACTATCATAATAAATGAACTCAATTAATGTAATTTTATGGTACATTGAAATATTTTAAATATTTAGTAATATTTTTTTTGAGCCTGAATATTTAATAATATTGGATATCCAAATTATGTGAAGTATATGGATGGAGGCCTGGATGAGATAATATTAATTGGAGTATTTTTTTTTTAAAATTTGGGTAATAAACCGATAACATCGAAACTCTACTCAAATCTCATTAGAATTTTAGAAATCTTCCTCACGTCGATAATAGCTTGCCAAACCCAGAAAACTTCTAACTTCAGTCACTGACTTCAGTGGACTCTAATTCAAAATGGCCTCAACTTTACTCGGATCAACTCTTATACCATCCGCTAAAACTACATGACCGAGAAAAGTCACTTGATCAAGCCAAAACTCACACTTAAACAGCTTAGCATAAAATTGCTTCTCTCTCAAAGTCTGCAATACCATCCGCAGATGCTTGTCATGATCAAAACAATCAAGAAAAATGAAGAAAGAGCATGAATCAAGCAAGACATGGCCAAGCCAAAGCAAGCTTGGCCATGTCCCTCAAAAGAATTCCAAGACAGTAGCTGACACACCAAAGAGACACGGCTAAGCCACTGGCCGTGTCTCACCCAAGGAAAAGAAACCAAGAAAGAAAAAAAAAATAAAGGCAGTACTTGACACACTCACAGACATGGCCATGTCTGTGAGTGTGTCTGATCGATATGGCCATGTCACTTGAAGCTTGGCCATGTCTCATTGTCTTGGCCGTGTTTCATCCTAAAATAGAGGTAGTACTTGACACACTCACAGACATGGCCATGCTTATGAGTGTGTCTGATTGACATGGCCATGTCACTTGAAGCTTGGCCATGTCTCATTGTCTTGGCCGTGTTTCATCCTAAAATAGAGGCAGTACTTGACACACTCACAGACATGGCCATGTCTGTGAGTGTGTCTTATCGACATGGCCATGTCACTTGAAGCTTGACCATGTCTCTCAAAGAAAGTGAAGCAGTGATTGACACTAGCAAGAGACACGGCCAAGCCACTGGCCGTGTCTCACCTAAGGAGCAAAAAATCCAAAGATCAAAGAAATAAGAAGGCAGTGAAGGACACGGCCAGCAAGCTTGGCCGTGTCCCAAAGAAAAATGAGAGACACGGCCAAGCCAAATCAAGCTTGGCCGTGTCACCCTTAATTTATATAAATTCTTTTGCACGAAAGAAAGGAACAAGTAGGAGACGGCTAGGGTTTGAGGAGAGAGAGAAAAGAAAAGAGAAGGAGGGGGCAAACACGATTTGGGATGAGGAGAGAGTGACTCTCCTTGTCCCTTCATCTTCATCCTCCATCTTCATCTTCTCCATCTTCTATTGACAAGATCTTTGAGGTTCTTTGGGATAAATTGGGTTAAATAAGCTCTTGAAGGTTGAAGAAGCTTCATTCCAAAGTTTGGTGACTTGAGAAAGCTCCATTCCATCTACCAAAGGCAAGCTCCATTCCAAGGTTTGGTGACTTGAGAAAGCTCTATTCCATATTGCAAAGGGGAATCAACCATTGAAGAGGGCTTGAGTTCTTCATCAAATATCAAAGTGGATCTAGGAGGAAGACTAGTAATCCTACTCTTGGCATCTTCACAAGGGGTTTTTCTATTCTCTCTTTTAATTCATTCCAATATATTTTTTGTTGTATTAAGAAAATTGATGTTGCAATGAACAATTTGTATTTGATTTATGTTGAGTTGAATGAATGTTTTAAATTGATGATGTTGAGCTAAATACCCATGCCTAGGGTTTGTAGTATATTTGATTGAATGCTTTGATTTGATATTTCCATTAATGTACCTTGTGTTGGTTGATTGCATTGGATTGTATGCTAGGTTGATAGATTAGCTACCTATTGATCTTTGAATATTGAATGAAGGGTCGAAATTATGCAATCGACTACCCTATGAATGAATTAGAAATATAAGTTCTAGGGTTTCATTAATTTGCAAATGTAAAATAATTGGTTATTGCTATTTCATGAATGTGAGAAGTAATGAATTGTTAATTGACTAATTAACCTTAAGGAACAAATTAATTTATAAGGTTATGTCAATGGATAATTGAGAATTGAGCTTTGATTGAATGGACCTATAACCCTAGACATATTCCCAAGAATCGATTTGATCTTGTACAACCTTCACACAAATCAACCCTACGTACATTAATTTTAGGTTTAAATTATTCTCACACCATTCCAACACAACAAACTTCCGCATTTAAATAATTTGTCATTCAAGCTATTACGAACCACACCTTCTTGGGGAAACGACCTTGGGGCGATCACCTTGCTACAGCTACCTCATATACTTGCGAGTGACACTTGTAGTAGTACTTAATTCGAGCGCAACAGATAATATAAATAAAAACCAACTAGGGCAAACTCTACACATGACACGCTCGACAACACTGGCGTGTCCCTGACCGTGGCCTAAACTCACAAGACAGAAGCTTTGGCATGCTCAGTGACATGGGCGTGTCACTGGCCATGTCAATCCTCCCTCAACACAGTAGCTATGACACGCTCAGTGACATGGGAGTGTCACTGGACGTGTCAATCCACCAACATCACAGTAGCTATGACACGCTCAGTGACATGGGCATGTCACTGGACGTGTCAATACTACTCCAACACAGAAGCTGTGACACACTCAGTGACATGGGCGAGTCACTTGTCGTGTCACCCATCCAGAAAATAGAACCATTGTCACACCCAAAGACTTGGCCGTGTTCATGGGCGTGTCAGGCCAAAAATCTTGATTCTGGCAACAACACCACCACATCCAACAAACCTCTTTCTTTCACTATCTTCCACTCCAAACAAACTTAACCAAACACATCAATAAACTATAATAAACTTGCAAAATCACCAAAACAACTCAATACATACATCAAACACAAATCACGACCATCACATACATAAAACACAACACTTGCTCTTCCAACACCAAACTTAACCTTTCTTCAAACCAATCCCAAAATCAACACCAATAAAATCAAACACTCTCAAATACACCAAAAATAAATATACACATACCATCAACAATCAAACACCAAACTCAAAACACAAACGTAAAAGAAAACCAAGGAATCAAGTGGAAAACTTACCAAAAGTGAAGAAAACCCTTAGAATTCCAACTTGATCACTTGAAACACCCTTCAATCTTGAGTTTGGAAGAGCAAAAATCTCTCTTTCCCTCTTGCTATGGAGATAGCCGGCCAAGCATAAGAAAGAAGAAGAAGAAGATGAAGAAAGAAGAGCAAAGTCAACTACTCACAACTCTTAAACCACACAATTCTCCAATTAATCTCCACCAAGCAATTATAATAATATAATATTCATAAATATCATCTTCCACTTACTTTAATTTCCATTTTAAAAATAAGTAATAAATCTCCTTTTGACCTTTATTAAATGTTGACTTGTATATGTTGTATATATCTCTATATATACAACATACACACACTCCTCTAACCTTTCTTATCTTCCCACTTAAACATATATATAATTATAACATTAAATCCAATTTCAACAATAATCATTCCAAAAATTTTAGGGTATAGTTTGGGATATTACAAAGTTGGTCTTTTGGCACACTTTATCTCCAATTCTAATCATTCTGGTCTACACTTCTAATACTTGTGCGATATAAACTACTGGACTAAACATATAGCTTAGTAGTACATATATTTTAATAACAACAAATATTTAAATCATGACACTTATTTCACAATGAAACATGCATTACTTAAATATTATATTCTCTATCTTACAACAGTCACCCACACATCAACATTACACTCTTGGTCTCAATTATACTTTAATGGCATATAACATATTCTGCCATCTCACAACATTCCATATACTTACTCGGCTATAAATGTGACGCTCAACAATATTCATGGTTTAACAAACTATAGAAGAATAACACAACGACAAGAACTCACACATATTCACACAGATATCCACACGTTGGGCCCAACTAGTTCTTGCATAATACTTAAAATTTCAGAAATAACAATTCAA
Source organism: Garcia nutans (assembly GCA_947685225.1). NCBI lineage: Eukaryota > Viridiplantae > Streptophyta > Magnoliopsida > Malpighiales > Euphorbiaceae > Garcia > Garcia nutans. The sequence continues at coordinate 1,765,174 of CANTUV010000003.1, read as the reverse complement.
TCCATCTTGACACTGGGGGCACGTGTAACACCTTTATATCCTATATACGTGCAATACATATTTTCAGCATATATAAAATATGCATGTACGACATAAAAATATCATAGACCGGTTTAATAAAATTTTTCACATTTTTAATTTAAAATTTCAAATACTAAATATATAAAATTAAATAGCATATAAATATTCTTTACTTATTATAGGAACCCAAAATAAATATTTTATATGAAAATCTCTGAAAAAAATTTGCTAGAATTTTGTCTGTAATTTGGACATCCCAAAATCTATCAATTATACAACCTGCAAAAAGAACAACACTCCCAAATAATTTCAAATCACCATTTCAACCATACTCCTCAATTTCACCAAGTTTCTCATATATATATATATAATTTAGAACACATTTAAACCCCCATTTCAAATAACTTAACCCAAATATTCTTTATAGTTTACAATAAATAAAATCTAAAAATATTATATAATATGCATAATACCCAAAATATATAATAACGTAAAATATATAGGCTAAATAACTATAAAGTCCCTGAGGTTTTGTATATTCCACTAGTCAATCCCTATACTTTCAACATCTAATTTTTGCATCATCCACTTTTCAAAAATTAAACTGGTTAGTCCTTCTGTTAATATTTTCATTCCAAAAATATTAGTCAATTACTTTGATATTATAAAATAATTTATTTATTTTTTCTTTATATATATTTTTCTTTGTTATTTGTCACGTCATGCTTATTTTTAATTTTATTTATATTTCTTACACAATTTATTTTAATTTTATAAATATTATTAAAAAATAATTTTAAATAATATGAATAATATCTTTTATTATTTTGCAAACAATCTATATATATCATTTATTTTAATTTTATAGGTATTACTAAAAAAATAATTTTAAATAATATAAATAATATCTTTTATTATTTTACATACGATCTATATATAAAATAAAATTAAAAATAAAATAAACTTAATAAATAATAAAGACAAATATATATAAATGAAGAGCAAATAAGTTATTTTATAATATATTTATCTTTATAAGAATATATATATATATATAAATTAATAATATATTTATCTTTATAAAAATATATATAAATTTAAATAACTTATTAAAATATTTATAAAATTAAAATAAATTATGTGTAAGAAATATAAATAAAATTAAAAATAAGCATGACTTAACAAATAACAAAGAAAAAATATATATAAAGAAAAAATAAATAAATTATTTTATAATATCAAAGTAATTGACTAATATTTTTTGTAACACCCCCGTACCCTATCTACGCACACCGCATACACCCACACAACACACGATATACGAATACCGGATAAAAGGGGTGCCACGGTTCATATTAGACAACCCATTTTTTTTCTTTTCTGCAATAATATGAGAAAACTTAAAACATTTCATATATGTATTTATATTATAGAACATAATAGATAAAATATTTATTTATTACGCAACGGAAAATGTAGCAGTATTTTCATATATATAAACATCAAAATCAATGTTTACAAGACATAAAGTTTATACATGTTTTGCAGTTCGTCTCTGATCTTTAAGCCCATAATCAACACTTCAGAGTCTAGACTCAACTCGGTCTAGATGAACTCTCCAGTTCTACCCTGTCACCTACGCGACGAACCACAATCGCGCTAAGCCAAAGGCTTAGTGGTACAAACCACAATAATAATATGCTTCAATGCATTGCCAATGTCATACGTTCAAACATTATAAACAATACATAAGAATATCATATTATAAAACCTTACATTAAGTCTTATTATTCATTTATTTCACTACTCATAATTCACAGTGAAGCAAAGACAAGCATGGGCCCAAAAGAAACTAATATGCCATTCAACTTTCAGAGTTAATGTTTTGGTTTAATTATCACATTTTTCATTATCCCAACTAGGCTTCAAGAATTAGGCCCAACCAAGCTTCAAGGGGAGCAAAGCATGCTAAGCATCAACCCAACTTGGCTTCAAGGACCAAACCCAACCTAGCTTCAAAGGTTTGTAACATCTCAACTAGGCTTCAAGGACTAGACCCAACCAAGCTTCAAGGGGAGTAAAGCATGCTAAACTTCAACCCAACTTGGCTTCAAGGATCAAGCCCAACCCAGCTTCAAGAGATTGTTACTATTAGGCATGCCACTAATAATAAAACTCTGAAAATTGACTAACATATTAAACACACAATTTATTCATTATTTCATTATCAATTCCATTCTCATTTCTTCATAATTATCTAGGCAACCGTGCCCCAATGTCTTGTAAATGTATGCAATAATGTAGGGTTTGTACTTACCTCAAGAGCAATTCACACAACACTAAACTTCTCTTCCAAGAATCCTTCAACACTTGGATTAAGTCAACTCAATCTCTTCAAAACCTAATCCAAAAGGGATAATACACACTCACTTAAAGATACACATGAGATAATAAGGCTAAGAACCAACTAGGGCCAACTCTACATATGACACGCTCAACAACACGGGCGTGTACCTGGCCGTGCCCTAAACTCACAACACAGAAGCTTTGACATGCTCAGCAACACGGGCGTGTCACTGGATGTGTCATTCATTCTGTCTCACAGAAACATTGACGCGTCCAACAACACGGGTGTGTTCATGGCCGTGTCAATTCTTCCTCAACACAGTAGCTATGACACGCTCAGTGACATGGGCGGGCCACTGATCGTGTCACCCAACCAGAAAATAGAACCATTGACACGCCTAAAGACTTGGCTGTGCTCATGGGCGTGTCAGGCCAAAATCCTGATTTCGGCAACAACAATATCACATCCAACAAACCTCTTACTTCCACCATTTTCCACTTCAAACAAACGTAACTAAACACAACCATAAACCATAATAACTTGCAAAAACACCAAAACAATTCAAAACATACATCAAACACCAATTCACAACCATCACATACACACAACTCAAACACAACACTTGCTCTTCCAACACCAAACTTAACTCTATCTCTTCAATCAAACTCCAAAATCAACACCAAGAAGATCACATACCCTCATATACACCATAATCAAATATACACATACCATCAACAATCAAACACCAAACTCAAAACACAAACTTAGAAGAAAACCAAGGAATCAAGTGGAAAACTTACCAAAAGTGATGAAAATCTTTAGAATTCCAACTTGATCACTTGAAACATCCCTCAATCTTGAGCTTAGAAAGACAAAATCTCACTTTCTCTCTTGCTATGGAGTTAGCCGGCCAAGGAGAAAAGAAAAGAAGAAGAAGAATAGAGAAAAGCAAAGTCAACACTCAACTCTTCTCTCAACCACTAAAACTTCCTTTAATTCTCAACCAAGCAATTTTATTAAAATAATATTCATAAAAATCTTCCTCCACTTTCTAATTTCCATTTCAATTAATTTAATTTAAAAATAATTAAATCTTCTTTTGACCTTCCATTTCTTTGACTTGTATATGTTGTATTTATCTCTATATATACAACATATACACTCTTCTCTTTACTTCTTTTCTCTTTCCACTTAAACATATACATTTAATCCAAATACAACAATAAATATTTCAAAACTTTTAGGGTATACTTTGGGATATTACATTTTTAGGATGAAAATATTAACAGAAGGATTAAACAATTTAATTTTTGAAAACTGGAGGATGCAAAAATTAGATGTTAAAAATACAGGAACTGGCTAGTGTAATATACAAAACCTCAGGGACTTTATAATTATTTAGCCAAATATATATACATGATGCTGATAGTGTTTCTGATACTACAAGCACAACCATAAGTCTAGACCTGACCTTGTCTAGAAGAACTCTTCAGCTCAGCCAAATCTATCCCGTCACTTGCGCGATATAAACAATCGCGCTAAGCTAAAAGCCTAGTAATACAAATTTGATAACAATAAAACTCAAATACAATGCCAATGCACAATGCATATGGATATCATATCATTCAATTTTCTAATACTTTTCAAATATTTCACAAACCACAATTCACATAAAAACAAACATAAGCATGGGCCCAAAGATAACTAATATGCTATTTAAATTTCAGAGTTATTATTTTGGTCTATAATGATACCATGTGTCTAGCCCCGTAGGCAAAATATCAATGTAATAGTCCAACTAGGTTTGAGCTTATGACCTAGTCATTTCATCCAGCCCAACTTCAAGGACTTGTTTTTGAGGCTTACGACCCGATCATTTCACCTCAAAATCATTTTCATAGTGATACCTAGTGTCTAGCCCATAGGCAAATTATAGGCATGCCGCCAAACACATAACTCTAAAAATTGAATAACATACTAGGCGCACAACTATTCATATTTCTCATTTATATCGATATCAATTCATTTCAATATATTTTCACATATGTCATTACATTATACCACATTTTTGCATTTACAACACATTACCCAATTACTTTGGTATTTTCACATAATTCACTTATTGATTACATTTAATGTATCTAGCCAATACCAATGGCTTTTTAATAATGCACTTAATACATACACAATAAATGGCATTACCCAAACACTTTGGGTCATTTTTATATAATACATGTATTTCACATTTTACATAATTTACCCATTAAAATGGCTTTTCACAATGCATTTAACACATATATGACATTACAAATGTCATAACACATTATTCATATATAACCAATGTATCATGTAGCTTAACACATTTTTCAACCAAAATATATTAAGCCTAAATGTCATGCAAACATAACCAATGTATTCAAAGTTTGTACTTACCTCAAATAGCAACCAAAACAAGCTTAAAACAACCTCCAATCCTATCCTTCCAACTTGCCCTTCACCACTTGGATGAAGCAAATCAACCTCCCTCAATGCCTAAACCAAATGTGATAGCAAATAATTATTTAGTATCACATTTAATAGCATTTCAAAAATTAAACCATAATTACATCCAAGCAAAAATCCAAAATTTAAGGCTAACCTCACTTTAACTCTAGATTCTCATACTCAGTCATTCATTTTAATATATTAAGTTTATTTATATTATTAGAAACATATTTTAATACATTAAACCATTTATATTACAAAAACATACTCGTATACACAAAATCCTAAACTGATATAACCTTCCCCCATTAAAGATTTTCTATTTCAACACAATCCATTAATCATTTCAAGCTTATATTCATCACTTTTAACACTAAACAACATTCTTAAACAAATAAATTCAAACAATTCAACAACTTTGGAAAATCACTTTTCCAAAACCCTAAATCTCAACTTCCATTCTCAAACTCCAACCAAACTTAACCAAATCGACCATTTGACTTTAAAATCCTTGTTTATGCATCAAAACATCACATTTGGAATTAGTTTACACAATTAAAACACATGATTCCGAGAATCCAAATTTTTTATAACCCTAAATTCTCTTTCTTCACCATTCTTAACCAAACTCAACCATTTCTTCAATCCAACTTTAAAATCATTTTTAAAGTCCAAAACCACACCAATTCCAATAATTATAACATACTACTTAAAAATCCAAAACCACACAATTAAAATTTCCATGGAATTCAAGGAAAGGAGTTGGAAACTTACCAAATTTGGTGAAAATCACCAAAAATCCACTTTAAACTTGTTAAATCCTTCAATTTGTGGAGTATGAAAGAATCAAAACCTTGGTCTATGCTCTCATGGTGGTTCGACCCTTGTGAGAAGAAGAAGAAGATGAAAAATAATTTAATTTTCTCTTTCCTTTCATCTTTTATTTTAAACCACATATATATTATTTAATATTTTAATAATTAATTATTTAATAATTAATTTAATAAATTAAAAGTCCAAAAATCTATCTTCCATTCAAAAATTATTTATTTTTGAATTAATTTAATAATTTTGAATTTTTAAGATTTAATTACCAAAATACCCTTTTTTACTTTGAGTTTTGACTTTTCTTTTAAAAAGTGTTGACTTTTATATGTTATATATATTTTGTATATATATCACATATATATTCCACTTTTTCCATTTAAAATTCCTTCATTTTTCATTTAAAACCATTAATTTAATTTATCCAATTTAATTATAATTTATTCTATCAAATTTTTAAAAATTAGAAATTTTCAAAAATTTGGGATATTACAATTCTCTCCCCCTAAAATAAATTTCGTCATTGAAATCACCTACTCTCAAGTCTGGAACAATTGGGAAAACTAACTCTACATCACCTGTTCACTCTCCCATGTCACCTTCTTAGTAGCATAATTCCTCCAAAGGACTTTCACAAGTGGCACCCTCTTATTCCTCAATTCTTTAACCTCTCGTGTCAAAATCGCCACTGGTTCTTCCTTGTAAGTCAGATCTGGACTCACCTTAATAGACTCCAATGATAGGATATGAGATGGGTCAGACCTGTACCTTTGAAGCATAGAGACATGGAAGACATTATGTATCCGGTCTAACTCAGGCGGCAAAGCTAGTCTCTTCTCTTTAAATCTGAATAGAATTTCTGTCGGTCTGAAGCTGCTTTCAAATGACCCCGAATCACCTTCACTTTCTCTTCTATTTTCTTAATCAAATCGGGACCGACCAGTTTACCTTCTCCAACCTCATCCCAACACAAAGGTGTCCAGTATCTCCTGCCATACAAGGCCTCATAAGGAGCCATTCAAATACTGGACTAATGACTGTTGTTATAAGCAAACTCAATTAGTGGCAAAAATATGTCCCAATTCCTGGTAAAATTAATGGTACAACTCCTCAACATATCCTCTAGAATCTGTATCACTCTCTCTGACTACACATCCGTCTGAAAACTCTTCCAAAACCTCGAAGTAAACCGGGGATCTCGATCCAACACCAAAAAAACTGGGACTCCATGTAACCTCACTATCTTAGTTATATACAACTCAACCAACCTCTTAAGAGAATAATCCATCCAAACTAAAAGAAAATGATTTGTCTTCATCATTCGATCAACTATCACCCAGATTGCATCATGCTTCTTCTGGGTCAAAGGCAGTTCAGTCACAAAATCCATTGCCACTCGCTCCCATTTCCACTCGGGCACTGATAAAGGGTGGAGCAACCCTGAAGGAACCTGGTGCTCAGTCTTCACTCTCTGGCAAGTGAGACATCTAGATACAAACTCTGCTATGTCCCTCTTCATACTTGACCACCAATAATGTCGCTTCAAGTCCTGATACATCTTTGTACTCACAGCGTGCATAGCATAAAGTGACTGATGTGCTTCATCTAATATAATTCTTTTCAACTCTACATCATCAGGAATACACAACCTATCTCTATACCATAGAATTCCATCATCCCTCACAAAAAAGTCTCGACTCTCGCCCTTCTGACAAACCAACACAATTTTCTGAATTCTCTCATCTGCCAAATGAGCATCCCTAATATAATCCAACAAGATTGGCCTCAACTGCAACTGAGCCATCAAAGCACCATCATCACAAGACTCAAATATAGCATGCAATGCTCTCAACTCAACAAGTAGCAAGAGCGAATAAGCAGTCAAACCTGCTAAAGACTTCCAACTCAAGGCATCAGCAACAACATTTGCCTTACCAGGATAATAATCAATCAAACAGTCGTAGTCTTTAATCAACTCTAACCATCGTCTCCGTTGAAGATTCAACTCTCTCCGAACACCCAGGTATTTCAAACTCTTATGATCCATATAAATGAAACACTTTCCCCCATACAAGTAATGTCGCTAAATCTTCAAGGCAAAAACTATGGCTGCAAGCTCCAAATCATGAGTAGAGTAATTCAGCTCATGTGGCTTCAACTGTCGAGAGGCATAAGCAATAACTCTACCCTCCTACATTAAAACATAACCTAAACCACTATGTGAAGCATCACTGTATATCACATATGGTTTACCTTCCACAGGCAGGGTAAGGACAGAAGCCTAAGTCAACATCTCCCTCAGTTGCTCAAAACTTGCCTGACACTGATCTGTCCACACAAATCTAACTCCTTTCCAAAGCAATCTGATGAGTGGTGTAGCTATCATAGAAAAACCCTTCACAAACCGACGATAATAGCCTGCCAATCCCAAAAACTTCTAACCTTTGTGACAATCTTCGGTGGACTCCAATTCAAGATAGCCTCAACCTTACTTGGATCAACTCTACTACCCTTTGCTGAAAGCATATGACCAAGAAAATCTACCTGATCGAGTCAGAACTCACACTTAGACAACTTAGCATACAATTGCTTCTCTCTCAGAGTCTACAATACAATCCGCAAATGCCTATCATGATCCTCCTCATTATGCAAATACACCAAAATGTCATCAATGAAGACCACCACAAACTGATCTAAATATGGTCTGAACACCCTATTCATCAAATCCATTAAAGTTGCTGGTGTATTCATCAATCCAAAGGGCATCACTAGAAACTCATAATGCCCATATCTTGTGCAAAAAGTTGTCTTGGGTACATCCACATCTCTGACTCTCAACTGATGGTACCCTAATCTCAGATCAATCTTAGAGAATACTGCTGCTCCCTTCAACTGATCAAAGAGATCATCTATCTGAAGTAATGGATACTTGTCTTGATGGTCACCTTATTCAACTGCATATAATCAATACATAATCTTAAGGTGCCATCCTTCTTCTTCACAAATAACACAAACGCTCCCCACGGGGACACACTAAGGTAGACAAACCCTTTTTCTAACAACTCCTGCAACTACACCTTCAACTCTCTCAACTCAGCAGGTGCCATCCGATAAGGAGTAATAGAGATAGGAGTGGTAATAGGCAACAAATCGACACCAAACTCCACTTCTCTCTTAGGAGGTACTCCTAGTAACTCATCAGGGAAAACATTTGAAAACTCAACAACTATGGATATATTGACAAGCTGGGACCTCACTACTCTGGTATCTACAACATGAGCAAGATAAGCCTCACATCCCTTCTGAATCATCCTCCCAGCTGAAAAAACTTAAACAAACATGGATGAAAGATGTCTCTGCTCACTAGATACCACCACATAACTACCATTACGTGTTCTTAGGGTAACACATTTTTGCTGACGGTCTACCACTATCCCATACTTGGATAACCAATTCATGCCTAAAATCATATCATACTACCTGAAAGGCATCTCAATTAGGTCACCGAGAAACTCCTCATCCAGAACAATAACTGAACTATCTCGATGAACCCTGCTCACCACAACACTATGCCTGTTGTCCCAAGATGGCAACCAAGGGGGGTGAATTGGTTTTCTGAAGAAATGATGGCAAATTAAAAACTCAACAAATAAGAAATGTGGAAGAGAGAAATGGTTGAGTAGTGAGTAGAAGAAAGAACACATAAGATTTATACTGGTTCGAATTTTCTCTAATCCTACATCCACTTCCTTAACAACTTGTTAAGGTTCCACTAACTTTGAAGTTTTACAAGCTCACTTCCAACTTTGGTGTTTTCACAAGTTCACACCTAACTTGACAAGTGTTTTACTAAGGCTAACACTCAAACCACTTACAAGAGTTTTACTAGGCTCACTCTCACAACCTTTACAAGAGTTTTACTAGGCTCACTCTCATAACCTTTACAAGAGTTTTTCCAGGCTCACTCTCACAACCTAAGTGTTTTCAAGCTCACACTCAAACTTTTACAATGGTGTTTTTAATGCTTACACCTAACATTCATTACAATTCAAATGTTAACTGAAGTAAAAGAAAATATGTTGCTTGGCTATCAAATTTTTAAATCCCCTATTATTTTTACAGAATAATAATGTATTTATAGCCAATGTGGTCTAACTAGCCGTTATAGAAAGTGAGAGATAAGACTTAGCAGTTTAGACCTTGTTTGAGTATACTATTCGAAGCTGTTAGCGGTCGTCCTTGATACTAGGACGGTCGCTGCAATGTCCTAAACGATCGTCCTTTGATAAGGGATGGTCCCTGCATTAAATTTGCTTCAACGGTCAAGTTTTAAGTGCTCTGCTGCTGGAATCTTGCCCATGCTGTGGTTGTCGGGACAGTCGCGCGCGGCCACCCATTTTGAATGCTTAAGTGGGTTTATAACAGTCATCACACATGGCATTCTTTAACTGGGCAAAATAAAATTTTGCCTAAATATGAATATAGCGGTCGCCTTATGTGTCAATTCGCGGTCGAGTTGAGAGACTCGCGTCAAACTTCTAGACGCACCTTAGGATGCGAACACTACTGTCAGTTTGAGCAATTTTCTCTTGAATCAGCAGAGCGGTAGCGGAGTCTGAAGGGCGGTCGCAATATCAGTAAGCGAGACCGTATTCGTCACCATTCTTGTCACTGTGAACCTTACTGGAATTTGGATGATTTGAGTTTCTCCTATTGCGGTTGTCCATTTTTGCAGGACGGTCGCTCAATGAAAGTGGGTTGCTTCAAATGGGTCACATCAAATAGGATTGCTTCAAATTGAAAAACAAGAAGAAATGGGATAAGGAAAAGAAGAAATCTCTTAAAGCCACATGGGATGATGACTCCTCAAGTGAAGAAGAAGAAGAGGAAGAGCAAGGAATTGCAAATTTGCGTCTCATGGCTATTGGAGATGACGATCACACCAATAAGGTAGGTACTCAATCCTTGAACTTGAATGTACATATTGAAAATGTTAATGATACTTTAGATGATAATAATCTAATTGAGTATATGAATCTTAGGATAGAAAAATAATTTTCTAAGATGAAATTCTATAAAGAAAAATACTCTAAGTTAGAAAAGCACTTTGTCTCTTTAAAGAATTCCACCTTAGATTTAAATACTTCAAACGAACAATTAATGAAATCGTCAAATGTAGTTTCAATAAACTCATCTATCTTGGTTGATGTAGTTAAAGAAAATAAGATTTTGAAAGAAGAAATAAGTGAATTAAAGAATTTAATTCAAACATTTAAAAAAAGAAAGGAAGCTTTAGATACACTAAGTAGTGCTCAAAGATAACCCTCTTCTAAATACGACTTAGGATTCAATAGCTCAACTACTACTACATCTAATAGACCAACATTTATAAAAGTATCTACAACTCAAAATTCTAGTGTTGAGATTGTAAAAAATACAAATGCACACACAAAGCCTAAAAATCCTAAACGAATTACATTGGGAACACAAGGCTCTATAACTAAGATTCTAAGAGCAAACTATGCATACATGTACAAAAGGTATGAACATAGACACAAGAATGCACAAAAGCATTTTCAATCAACACACATTTGTGATTGCTAACATAGAGTAATGAATTTCAATAAAAAAAATGCAAAATATAAAACTTTATATCAATGCCTTTATTACATGAAGTTTTTCCATAAACGTACTTTTTGCTATATTAGAAAGGCTTATCTCAAACTGGAGGATCCTTCTACAACTAACCTCTAAGGGCCCAAGTTCATTTGGGTACCTAAAAGAAGATAAACATTATTGTCTCATAGGTATGTCTAAAGTCTATTATCAATGAAAGTGTTTGGCTTGTAGATAATGGATGATCAAGGCACATGATGGGTAATGCAAAACCTTTTACAACTCTCACTTACAAATAAGGAGGTAATGTGACTTTTGGAAATAATGCGAAAGGTAAAATTATAGGCATTGGTTCTTTGGTATGCTTGGCAAAAACTTGATTAATGATGTATGGCTTATTGTTTGAAATATAATTTGCTTAGTGTGAGTCAATTGTGTGATAAAGGATATAATGTAAATTTTGACTTTAAAGGATTCAAAATTACTTATTACAACGGTGAACTTGCATTTAAAGGAGTTAAAATTGGTAACACTTATAAAATTGACTTACATTCTAATAATGCTTTTGAATGGTTGATTACCATTAGTAACGATGCTTGGATTTGGCATAGAAGACTAGGTCATGCTAATATGGATCATTTACAATGCATTAGTAAAGAAGAACTTATCGATGGACTCCCTAAGATCAAATTCAATAAAGATAAAATATGCAAATCTTGTCAATTTGGAAAGCAACATAAAAGTTCCTTCAAAATCAAGAATGTAGTAAGCACATCTAGGCCTCTAGAATTAATTCATCAGCTCCTAAAACACCACAACAAAATGGTGTGGTTGAAAGAAAAAATAAAATATTGGTAGAAATGGTTAGAACAATGCTTAATGAGTATAATTTAATTTCTTACTTTTGGACGTAAGCCATTAATATCGCATGTTATATTTTAAATCGAGTTTACAAAAGGCCTTTGATAAATAAAACCCCTTATGAGCTTTGGAATGGAAAAAAACAAAAAAATTGATACCATAGAGTATTTGGATGCAAATGCTTCATATTGAATACCAAAAATAATCTTGAAAATTTCTTATCCAAATCAAATGAAGGCATATTTTTAGGGTATTCATCTTCTAGCAAGGCATATAGAGTATTTAATAAAAGGAGACTAGTAGTTGAAGAATCAATACATGTTATCTTTGATGAATCCTCTAAGCTTGATCAAAGGAAATGTAGTGCTCTTGATGCTTTTATAGGTACATTTGAAATGCTTGAGAAAAACAATATTCCAAAAGACAATCACAATGAGATAGAATCAAATATAGAACAAGAAAAAGTATCTCAAGAACTATTCAAAAATTGGCAATATAAGAAGGATCATTTAAAAGAACTTGTCATTGGTAATGCTTCAAAGGGAAACTACTAGATCCAAATTTAAACACTTAGATAATAATATTGCCTTTGTTTCTCAAATTGAGCCAAGGAGCATTGAGGAGGCTCTTCGTGATGAATATTGGGTGATCACTATGTAAGATGAACTCAACCAATTTGAAAGAAACAAAGTGTGGTAGCTCATTCATAGACCTAAAGATTATCCAATTATTTGCTGCAAATGGGTATATAGGAATAAGCTTGATGAAGATTGTCTCATTACCAGAAATAAAGCTAGACTGGCAGTCAAATGCTATAACCAAGAGGAAGGCATTAACTATGATGAGGCATTTCCCCCTATTGCTAGAATATAAGCTATTAGAATCTTTTTTGCATTTGCTTGTCATATGAATTTCAAACTTTTTCAAATGGATGTAAAAGTGCATTTCTAAATGGATTTATAAATGAAGAAGTATATGTTGAGCAACCCCCGGTTTTAAAGACTACAAATTTCCAAATCATATTTTCAAACTTACCAAAGCACGTTATGGATTGAAACAAGCTCCAAGAGCTTGGTATGATAGACTTAGTGGTTTCTGGTTAGAAAATGGTTTTTCAAAAGGCAAAGTTGATACCACTCTCTTTGTGAAAGAGAAATTGCATAACATCTTGATTTTACAAATCTATATTGACGACATTATATTTGGTATTACTAATAATCTTTGTGCAAAGAATTTGCTTCTTGTATGACTAGGGGATTTGAAATGAGCATAATGGGTAAACTCAAATTCTTCCTTGGTTTACAAATTAAGCAATGCAAGGATGAAATCTTCATCAACCTATCCAAATATACAAAATTCCTTTGCTTTGCTCCTTTTCTTAACTTGATTTGTCCTCCCTTATTTTGACATACTTTACTTATGGGAATATACATATTTCTTTATTTTTCTGATTTTTATTTTATTTTCCCCCAAACTTGAACTCTATTTGTAGGAGCTATGATATTCATAAATTCAATTAAGCATAAATATATTGATAATAAGAAAATATGTCAAAAGATAATCAACTTCAAAAGGTAGTTATTAGGGCTACTTGTATGAAAAGAATTTAAAGTTTAAGAATATTTAATTTTGGCTCAAAGGAGACAACTAGAGGCAATGTTTACATATGGTGGATATAAGAATTTGGCTATAAAAACAATACCTACATCATCTTTTCCCCTACTTAGCAAGGTTCAATTTCATCTCAAAGTTCTTTTAAACATGTTCTTCTCAAAGTTCTTTTAAACATGTTCTAGGCTTAGGCATAAGATAATAAAATATAAATGATAAAAGACTAGGAGCCCTCTCTAAGTAAGCATACACAATTGATCACTTTTAACTAAAATCAAGAATGCATTCAGGTCAAAATCCATGAAGTATAGCTCTTCATAAATTTTTCATCTCAAATTTTAAAATTTTAAGAGATAGATTTAAGTATATCAACATAATTAGCATCAATAAATCACAAATAAATATTGACATGTCATGAACTTAATTATTCAAGTGCAAGATTTTAAATAAAAGTTAAAAATTTTTCACTATGCTTGAAAAAAAAATTCAATAGGTACCCCATATCCCATCATTTATGAAAGAATAAATAAATTTAGAAGGAAATATAATACTTTACTAAATTTCTTGGTGGCTAAACTACTCCCCCAAGCTTGAAGCTTACCACTGTCTTCAGTGGTTTAGACATTGGGTGGAGAAGGGGGTGTGTATATCCATTCTTGATTTTTGCCCTTTATAAGAAGAATCCATCCAAAAGCTCATTTCCATCCAAGTTCATCCTAAAACAAAACAAAAAACATAAAAAAAAACACAAAATAAAAATATAAAACAAAAACAAAGGTTTAATTAAAAACATTGGGTTGCCTTATTCTTTAGCTTGACTGTAACTTCTAATCCTCAAGGTGGAAGATCATGATTCACTTCTTCACCCAAGATGTTCCTTAAGTGATTTTTTCCAAACTCTTGATACCCCTCAAGTGGTGGTTGTGGTGTTGTCTCAAAAGTAATAGGAAAATTATCTACTTCCTTATTATCAGCTTCATTAGTAGAGCCTTGAATTGTAAAAGAAGGGTCTTTTGATGTTGTCATGTTGAATTCTACGTATTCATCCCCTACTTTCAAAATAAGATTGACACCTTTCGCATTAATTATAACTCTTGCAGTTACTAAGAAAGGTCTTCCCAAGATTAATGTAATGTCTACATCCTCATCTACATCCATGATCACAAATTAGTAGGAATATAGAACTTATCCACTTTAAGTCATATGTTCTTCCCAATACCCATTGGATGTTTGACTGAGCAATCTGCAAGTTGCATTGACATCTTTATAGGCTTCATCTGTATGAATCTTAATTTCATAAAAATAGAAAAAGGCATTAGAATGATGCTAGAGCCTAAATCACATAAAGCATTTTGGAAATTAATTTCACCAATTTTACAAGAAATAGAAAAAGTCCATGGATCTTTTAGTTTAGAGGGGATCTTACCCTAAATAATATTATTGCACTCCTCAGTAAGTACAATCTTTGTATTCTCCTTCATCTTTTTCTTTAGCCTTTGATGAAAAGGAATAGGTGACACATAAGGTTTAACCTCTTTCTTTACTAGAGTCTCCACTTTTTCAGCTTCAATTTCTTTATATGAAGGGATTTGTATATCTAGAGGCTCTCATGAAGAATCTTCAAGCTTTATGCTATTTAGGAAAATAGTATTGCAATGTTCTCTTGGATTAATTGCTGGTTGGCTTAGAAGAGCTCCTTGTGATCGAGTATTAAGAGAACTTGCTATTTGACCAACTTGTATCTCCAAGTTCCTATTTTGTATTGCAATTCGCTCCACTCGCGATTCAAGCCTGTCATATTGTTTTTCCATCTTATCAAATCTTTCTGATGTTGCTTCAATAAATTTCTCCATGGCAGACTCATATGATGATTTTTTTGAAGGATGGAGTTCTTGTCTTTGATTTCTCATGTATGGAGGTTGATAGGGTGTATTTTGGATGTTATGATTTCCCCAAGATAAATTAGGATGATTTCTCCATGTTGGGTTGTAAGTGTTTCCTTGAAAATTTGGATTCCTATTTTGATTTCCTAGAAATTGGACTTGCTCCATGATTCTTTAGTCTATTGTATCATGACTTCCTCCACATCCTTCACATGCTAGAGATGATGATGAAAGCTTGACATGCTTCAATTTCTTGGTGATTGTACCTACCTTAGCTGCATGCAAAGAAAAATTGTCAATTTTATGTAAACATGCAACCCTTTTATGCATACCTCATTCTAAAGTCCACTAGTAGTTATTTGCTTCCATTTCTTCAATCAAATCATTAGCTTCTGAAGAAGCTTTGTTCATAATTGCATCACTTGTTGCTGCATCTATGTAACATTCGTGATTTTGGAGAAATTAAATAAGTATTTGGAGATATAAATTATGTATACTCAATATATATATCTAGAGTATATATAACATATACATATGGTATATTAATTGTATATGTTGGATTAATACATTACATACTTAATATTTAATACACATATAAGGTACATTTGATGTGTATATAAGATACACATTACTTGTGCATATGTGTAATATCCCAAATTTTTAAAAAGTTATAATTTATGGAAATTTGATAAAATAAATTATAATTTAAATGGATAAATTAAATTAATGGTTTTAAATGAAAAATGAAGGAGTTTTAAATGAAAAAGTGGAACATATATGTGATATATATGAAAAATATACATAACATATAAAAGTCAACATTTTTTTAAAAGAAAAAGGTATTTTCATAATTAAATCTTATAAATTCAAAATTAATAAAATAATTAAAAAACAAATTATTTTTTAATGGAAGAGAGAAATTAGGACTTTTAATTTATTAAATAAATAATTAAATAAATAATTATTAAATTATTTTAATATATATATATATATATATATGGTTTAAAAGAAAAAGATGAAAAGGAAAAAATTATTAAAAAGTCTTCATCTTCTTCTTCTTCTTCCTTTTGGCCGAATTTTCCATGGGAGCTAGATCAAGATTTTGATTCTTCCATACTCCACAAATTGAAGGATTTAACAAGTTTCAAGTGGATTTTTGGTGATT
Source organism: Garcia nutans (assembly GCA_947685225.1). NCBI lineage: Eukaryota > Viridiplantae > Streptophyta > Magnoliopsida > Malpighiales > Euphorbiaceae > Garcia > Garcia nutans. The sequence goes on along the minus strand of CANTUV010000003.1, from coordinate 1,748,361 downwards.
TCCACTAAAATTACTAAGTTTCCATCTCTTTTCTTTGAATTCCATGGAAGATTGTATTATGTGAGTTTTGAAATTTTGAAGTAGTATGTTATAATTGTTGGAATTGGTGTGTATGATGTTATTTTGGGTAGTTAACAATGATTCTAAGGTTAGATTGAAGAGATGATGGAGTTTGGATAAAGAATGGTGAAGAGAGAGAATTTAGGGTTATGGATTTTTGGGGTTTTGAAAACATGAACTTTAATTGTGCAAATTGATTCCAAATGAGTTTTTTTGATTCATAAACAAGTATTTTAAAGTCAAATATTGGATTTGATGGTGTTGGGTTGGAGTTTGAGAATGGAAGTGGAGATTTAGGGTTTTGGAAAAGTGATTTTCCGAAGTGGTTGAATTGTGTGATTTTATTTGTTTAAGCATGTTGTTTAGTGTTAAAAGTGATGAATATAAGCTTGGAATGAGTAATGGATTGTGTTGGAATGGAAAACCTTCAATGGGGGAAGGTTATGCCATTTTTTAGATTTTGTGTATAAGAGTGTATTTTTATAATGTAAATGATTTAAATGTATTAAAATATGTTTTTAATGATATTAATAAACTTAAAACACTAATTTAAATGGCTTGATATGGTTTTTTAAAGTTAAAGTGAGGTGAAGCTTAATTTTGGGATTTGATTTAGAGTGATGTTTAATTATGGTTTGATGTTGAGAATACCTTAGAATGTGATATTAAATGATTATGTATGATCACATTTGGTATAGGCATTGAGGGAGGTTGATTTGCTTCATCCAAGTGGTGAAGGGCAAGTTGGAAGGATAGGATTGGAGGTTGTGTTAAGCTTGCTTTGGGTTGCTAGTGGAGGTATGTACAAACTTTGAATATATTGTTTATATTTGCATGATGATAGGTCCCAATCAGAGTTAGATAGAAATACTTTTTGAGAATAAGATGATATTTTTGATAATTCAATTCTTATTTTCAGCAGCTGAAACAATAGAACATAAATAGGAAAAAAGTGCAACAATTCTATCCTTTTTCTAAGGCCATAACGGCTTGACCTATTCCTAAGTCCTAAGGACTCTATCAACGTGCAGTAGTGCACAGCTAATGGACTAACTAATCGGCATAATAACAAACTAAAAATTACTAAGATAATAAAATAATCATTCCTATTCTCATGCAAGCTGTTACTCCTATCAATGCCTTCCCCTTAACAGGAACCTTGTCCTCAAGGTTCAAAGTAATGAATCAGCTTGTTAAAAATGCAGTCTTTTCTGCAACATAAGCGAGTTTTCTGATCCGCCGCCATCCTTGTCTTCCTCATCTTCAATTCCACCATCCAAAAGAAGCAACTGCGGTTTTGCACATTTATGCCCAGGGGTGAATTTCTCATCGCAGTTAAAACAAAGTCCTGCTGTTCTTCGATTCTGCATCTCTTCCCAATTCAACCGCCGCATTGGAGTTTCCATTTTTTTAATTGGAGAAGAGGTCGGCGGTAACATACTTGAACTGATAACTCTCTTTTGTCAATTTATTTGGTCGTCTCTCATTCTAGCCAAGCTAATCGCTTCCTTCAAAGATTTCGGCTTGAACATCCGAATGCCATCAGCGATCTCGACTTGTAATCTGCCCATGAACGTGCCAACCAAAGCCTTCTGTGACCACCTGTGTACTCTATTGCCCAATCTTTCGAACTCTTTTTGATAGTCTCGCAAGGAGCCAAGTTGGCAAATCTTGGACAAAGATTCATCAAAATCTTCACAATCTATTGGACCAAACCATGCCCATAACTCTTCCGTGAATATTTCCCAGGTTACCTCCTTCCCTTCTTCCTCTTGGTATGTTCTACGCAACCATTGGCACCTTTGATTGGCTTCACCCTCCATGTGATACGAAGCCAACGATACTTTCTCTACTGCTGTTGTGGCTTGGTATTCGAAGAATTGATTCGCTCGTGTGAACCATTCTGTAGGATCAGCTCCAGAATATTTTGGGAATTCGAGTTTAGCCAATTTAGAAGAAAACATTGGCCTCCCTCCTTCTGTAGATTCATTTCGATAACTACGGTGGTGACTTGCACGTTCAGGGGTGTTGCTACTACCTCCATCTCTATTGGATAGCATCGTTATTTTAGAAAATTTTGTTACTGCTGCTTCAATCCGCTGTAGCTTTTCGATGATACCAAGCTCCATTTTGCTCACATCGTTCTGAAGCTGTCCAAGAGCTGCCTCAAGATTTTCTATTCTTTCTTTGTTAGTTGCCATAGCTCTGATACCAATTGATAGGTCCCAATCAGAGTTAGATAGAAATACTTTTTGAGAATAAGATGATATTTTTGATAATTCAATTCTTATTTTCAGCAGCTGAAACAATAGAACATAAATAGGAAAAAAGTGCAACAATTCTAACCTATTTCTAAGGCCATAACGGCTTGACCTATTCCTAAGTCCTAAGGACTCTATCAACGTGCAGTAGTGCACAGCTAATGGACTAATTAATCGGCATAATAACAAACTAAAAATTACTAAGATAATAAAATAATCATTCCTATTCTCATGCAAGCTGTTACTCCTATCACATGACATTTGGGCTTAACACAATTTGGTTGGAAAATGTGTTAAGTTACTTGGTTCATTGATTGAGTAAGAATAATGTGCTATAACATTTGTAATGTCATATATATGTTAAATGCATCGTGAAAAGCCATTGATAATTGCTAAATTGTATAGAATGTGAAATATGTACATTATGTGAAAATACCCAAAGTAATTGGGTAATGTGTTGTGAATGCAAAAATGAGATATGTGGAATAATGAAATGAATTGATATTGATAAAAATGAGAAAAGTGAGAAAAATGAAAAAGATGTGAAAAATAAGAAAAAAATGTGAAAATAAGGTAATGTGCCTAGATTGAATATGTGACAATGAGAAAGAGATTAATAATGAGAAAAATGAATAAATGAAAAAAAAAAGTGAGAAAAAGATGATATAATAAGGCAATGTGCCTAGTTTGATCATGAGAAAATGAGAAAAGTTTTGATAAACGAATTATGAAAGAATTTGATAATGAGAAATATGAATAAATTGTGTGCATAGTATTTTATTAAATTTTTAGAGTTCTGGGTTTGGCTGCATGCCTATGATTGCCTACGGGCTAAACACTGTAATGGTGAAAAGATTGGGTCATAAGCTAGGCCAGCTGATAAATATGATATTTTTGGGGTGAAAAGACTGGGTTGTAAGCCTCAAAAACTGTAGTAGTCTAGCCAAGTTGAGGACCAAGATACTAGGGCCTAAGGGTCTAGCCGGGTTGAGGTTCAAGAGACTGGGGTTGTTACATTATCCATGGATATATTGCCTACAGGGCTAGACACATGGTGTCATTATTGACCAAAGTAGTAACTCTGAAATTCGAATAGCATATTAGATTCTTTTTGGGTCCATGCTTGTCTTTGCTTTAATGTGAATTATGAATTATGATACAATTGAGCAATATAATGCTATGAGTTGTGATTATGAAATATTTGAAAAATATACGAAAGTAGAATGATGTGACATCTATATGCATTGTGCATTGGCCTTGCATTAAGTTTTATTGTTATTATCAAAGTTTGTACCACTAGGCTTCAGCTTAGCACGATTGTAATTCATTGCGCAGGTGTCATGGATGATTTAGTAGAGCCAGAGAGTTCTACTAGACCAAGTCAAGTCTAGGTTTGTATTTATTGAGCTCGAAGAGTTATTTTTGGGTACATCAAGATCAGAGCCAGTTGCTAGCATATAGATATTTGATATTACAATCTATTTTGATATTATATATGTTATGATACGTTTTTGGAAGTATATAATGTAAATTGTAAAGAATGTTTTGAATAATTTGTTCAGATGAGATTTTATATGTGTTATTAATTTATATATCTATATATAAGTATTTTGAGAAAATATGGAGAAATTGAGAAGTATTGGTGAAATAGTGAATTGATTTTTATTGGGAGTGTTTGCTTTATGCAGATTGTAATATCCCAATGTGTGCCCTAGAAGTTTGGATATAATTGTTGTTTGTTTGAATTATGTGTATATGTTATGTTGATAAGAAAAGAAATTGAAAAGAGAATGTTTAGGTATGGTTTAATAAGGAAAGTTATGTGTAGAGAGAAAGTGTATATGTTGGGTATATGGTAATTTATATAACATATATGTTGGTCAAAATGAGGAGTCAAGGGAAGAAGATATTTATTTGTGATATGTGAAATTACTTAAATGGGCATATAAGTTAAAAGAGTTAAGTTAAATGGATGAGGGCATTTAAGTAATTGTGTTGTTAGAATTGCTTGGTGGAGATTTAAAGAAGAAGAGAAGTTTGACTTGTCTTCATTTTCTCTTCTTTGCATTGTTTGGCCGGCTACCAAAGGAAAAGGAGAGAAAGGGAGGTGATTTGATTTCTAAAATCAAATTGAAGGAAGAATCAAAGGATTAAGTTGGAGATTTGTGAAATTGCCTCAATTTTAGGTAAGTACTTTCTTGTTTTCCTTTGTTATCTTTGAAGTTGTGTTTGAGGTGAGTTATGATTTATTGTTCTTATGATTTGGTGTGTTTGAGATGTGTTTATAAGTGTTGAAATTGATTGTAGGTTACAAAGTTAAATAGGTGTTGGTTTTGTTTTGAAGATGGTATGTTAAGTGGATGTTGATATTGAAAGAATAAGAGTGATGTTGGTTTTAGGGTTTTGAAGTGGTAAGTGATTTAATGTGTTGTTGATGTATTGTTAATGTGAATATTGTGATGAGCATGCAAGATATGTGTTAATGACATTGTTTGTATTCATTTGAATGAGGTTATGTTGTGCACAATGTGTTTAAATTCAATCAAAAGAGATTTGGCCATGTTTAGGGTTTCTAATCATGAAAGACACGGCCAAACTAAGGAAGAGACACGGCCAAACCAAAGAATTTTTGGGAGACACGGCCAAGTCTAAGGACATTTGGCCGTGTTGGATGATTTTTGCAGAGACACGGCCACTGTCTTGGCCGTGTCCCTTGCCCATGTTTGTCACTGCCTGATTTTTGTTGAGAGACACGGCTGTGTCCCTTGCCCATGTCTGCTACTGGATTTTTGGGTTGAGAGACACGGCCACAAGCTTGACCGTGTCCCTTGAGGGTGTTGGCTACTGTGATTGTTCCTTGCTTTTCTTACATTGTTTTGATTCTTCAAAGATCTTCTTGTACCTAACCCTAAAAGTAAACACTCTAAACACTTTTAAAACAAAGAATGATCCATACAAATGTATGTGGAAGATTATAAATCAATGAATAATCTAAAGTGTTAAGTATTATAATGATGATTCATATGATACAATATGAACAATGTTATGTTTTATGCCTTGTGAATCTTGTAAATGGTAATGTGTTATATGAATAATGTACTTTGAAATGTTATATCAATGAGGCCATTGTGATTGGCTATGATAACTAAAATGTGATGTGAAGCCATTGTGATTGGCTATGATGATTCAATTGAAAGAAATAAGGCATGTTTGCCTAATTGATGATGAGAATTGAGAATGAAATAATAAATGAATTGTGTGACTAATGTGTTATTCAATTTTCAGAGTTTGTTGTTGGTGGCATGCCTAATGATAGTAACACTCTCTTGAAGTTAGGTTGGGCTTGATCCTTGAAGCCAAGTTGGGTAGAAGTTTAACATGTTTTACTCCCCTTGAAGCTTGGTTGGATCTAGTCCTTGAAGCCTAATTGAGATGTTACAACCCTTGAAGCTAGGTTGGGTTGGTTCTTGAAGCCAAGTTGGGTTGAGACTTAGCATGCTTTGTTCCCCTTGAAGCTTGGTTGAACCTAATCCTTGAAGACTAGTTGGGTTTATGATAATGATAAATGTGATGATTGAACCAAAACATCTATTCTGAAAATTGAATGGTATATTAGTGTGTTTTGGGCCCATGTTTGTCTTTGTTTAATGTGATTTATGAATGGTAAAATGATTGACTAATGAGTTATATGGTAGGATGTTGAAATGTGATATGTTTATATATGTGTACTTTATGAAATATATAGGTATGTTGTTAGCCTTCTATCTATGATGTTGATTTATTAATAAAATGTGTGACATTACATTGCACTAAAGCATAATGCTAGCATACTTTGTACTACTAAGCCGTTGGCTTAGCGCGATAGTGTTTGATCGCGCAGGTGACCGAGTTGAACCTGAAGGCTCCTCGAGACCAAGTGAGATTAGACATTGAGGATTTTCTTTTGGGACTTAAAGATCAGAGAAGAGCTGCCAATCATGTATATATTCTATGTTTTGTAAACTTTGATTTATAACATATTTGTAATAACTTCCGCTGTGAATTATTAAACATTTTATATATAGTGTCTTTTGGATTTCTTTTATTTGTTTGAGATTGGTTTCACTTATTTACAAAGATATTTGTTGTGTCTTTTTAAACCGTGACATTTTCTATATTCAGTATACGTATATTACGATCGTTTAAGCATGCTTGGTACGTATACAGGGTATAGGGGTGTTACAATTGTTTTGGTATCAGAGCCTAGGTTTGAGATTCTCAACCTAGGTCAAGTGTAAGAAAAAGAATGTTTTGATTTTAAAAAGTGGATTTTTGAATAACATACATGTTGGTATTGGCAGTCTCTGATCTTTAATGAGAAGTATTCAGTTGTGTTTGCAGATATAGGTTGTGATGGATCCTCATTTGCGTCAGTCAGTTGAGGGTAGTGCGGAGAGTGTTGCTCCTGATGATGGAGCTAGAGTGGATAGTGCTGGAGAGGCACCTGCTTCTGTGTAAGGGGGACCAGCTGGTGAGGATGTTCTACCAGTTTGGCTTAGGCATATGGTAGAGATTATGAGGCAAGCACCAGTGCAACCACCGCCACCCCCACAGCCTTTGGTATCAGTGAGACAGTATGATAAATTAAGGAAGTACGGAGCAGAAGATTTCTTGGATACTATTGATCCAGCTGTAGCTGAGCAGTGGCTAGATAAAGTACAGAGAATATTTGTTCAGTTACAAGCCACTCCAGAAGAGAAATTTGATTATGCAAGATCCTTGTTGCAGAAGGATGCATATAACTGGTGGAAGACAGTGCCTCATGCTATGGATGATCCACCTACCTTGTCCTATGCTTATTTTCTAAGAGATTTTGAATTAAAGTATACTCCGAGGGAGTATAAAGATGTGAAGAAAATAGAGTTTCTAAGCTTGAAGCAAGATCACCGGACCGTGACGGAATATGAGTTAGAGTTTATCCGGTTGAGCCAGTATGCTGGGGGTATTATATCTGATGAGATAGATAGATGCAGGAGATTTGAGGAGGGATTGAGGCCCTCTATCTTGTGTCTTGTGGCTGGATCTAGATATCATGATTTTTCCCAGCTTGTGGCAGCAGCTCGGAGTGTGGAGAGAGCTCAGGTTATTGCAGCTGCTTCACAAGAAGAGATCAAGGTTAGAAGACCCCAGTTTGAGGTAGGGTCTTCATTTGCAAAGAGAGGTAAAGGAAGTTTTATTCCTCGGGTTAGTAGGAGTCAGAGGCCAACGGGTAGGTCAGTACAGTTTCAGAGGCAGAGATCTAGATCTATAGTTTTAGTGGCGAGTGCTCCGACCCCAGTGACTCAGAGATCCACCTTACCCATATGCATTCATTGTGGTAGGCTACATGGTGGTACTTGTTGGAAGACTGATGTAGCAGGGGTATGTTTCAGATGTGGATCTCCCAATCATTTTGTGAGAGATTATCCTGAGAGACAGGAGCAGATGTCAGTGGATACTGCAGCTTCCCGACTTAGTGTGAGGGGAGGTCGAGGAGGCAGAGGTTTCAGCAGAGGAGGCAGATCTGGGTTCAGTTCTAGAGGAGGTTCTACATCCAGGGAGAGTAGACCAGAGGAGGCTGGAGCTTCTCAGAGGATTTATGTGATGCAGAGACAACCAGATGCTTCTGCAGTCATTGCTGGTACTTTCTTTTTATTCGATACTTCAGTACTTGCTTTGATTGATCCCGGATCCACACATTCATATATTAGTGCATCTGTTTTGCCTGTGCCTGATGTGCATGCTGAATCCTTAGGATTTGATGTATTGGTGACAAATCCTTTAGGGCATAGTGTGATTGTTAGCAAAGTGCACCGAGATAGTGCAGTGGTGGTTCAAGGTGAGGAGTTCCTTGGAGATTTGATTGAGATGCCTTTTAAGGAATATGATGTGATCCTAGGCATGGATTGGTTATCTAGACATGAAGCCATGGTAGATTGTAAAAAGAAAATTGTTACTTTGAGAACTGGTGATGGTAGAGAGGTGTTAGTATCTAGTGAGCAGGGACAGCTAGCATCCTTGTTTGTTTCAGCTGTTGCAGTTAGAAGATTGATTAGAAAAGGGTGTGATGCTTACCTTGCTTATGTTGTGGATACTAGAGTAAAGGGTTCTCAACTTGATAGTATACCCACAGTTGCAAAGTTTCCAGATGTGTTTCCAGGGGAGTTATCAGGGTTGCCTCCTGAGAGAGAGGTGGAGTTTGGTATTGAATTATTACCTGGTACCACTCCTATCTCTATTACTCCTTATAGAATGGCACCTGCTGAACTGAGAGAATTGAAGGTACAGTTGCAGGAGTTGCTGGATAAAGGGTTTGTTCGCCCTAGTGTTTCACCGTGGGGAGCTCCTGTGTTGTTTGTAAAGAAAAAGGATGGTACTATGAGATTGTGCATTTATTATAGGCAATTGAACAAGGTGACTATTAAAAATAAATATCCTTTGCCTAGAATTGATGATCTCTTTGATCAATTGAAGGGTGCAGCAGTGTTTTCCAAGATCGATTTAAGATCAGGGTACCATCAGTTGAGGGTCAGAGCTGAAGATGTTCCTAAAATAGCCTTTCGTACAAGGTATGGGCATTATGAGTTTCTAGTTATGCCTTTTGGTTTGACGAATGCACCTGCAGCTTTTATGGATTTGATGAATAGGGTGTTTAGGCCCTATCTGGATCAGTTTGTGGTAGTTTTTATTGATGATATTTTGGTGTATTCGCGTAATGAGGAGGAACATGACAAGCATCTGCGGATTGTGTTGCAAATTTTAAGAGAGAAGCAATTGTTTCCTAAACTGTCGAAGTGTGAGTTTTGGCTTGATCAAGTAACTTTTCTCGGTCATATAGTTTCAGCAGAAGGCATTAGAGTTGATTCGAGTAAAGTTGAAGCTATTTTGAATTAGAGTCCACCAAAATCTGTGACTGAAGTTAGAAGTTTTCTGGGTTTGGCAGGCTATTTGTTGCGCTTAAATTAACTCTACCACAAGCGTCACTCGCAAGTATACGAGGTAGTTGTAGCAGAGGTGATCGCCCCAAGGTCGTTCTCTCAAGGAAACTAAAGTGGCTAATAGTTTATCAAATTTTAAAATAACAAGTAATAAGGAAAATTGAAATTGCTAACAATTAAATAAAATAGATTGATTAAAGTTTAAATCAAATAAAAGTAAATAAGAAGTGATGTATTGATTCAATGGATAGAAGGGTCTAGGGTTTGTACTTCTCTACTACCCATATGCATGAACGGTTATTCTTCTTAACTAATTTAATTTCAAAGATTAAATCTAAAACAACTTAATTAATTGAGTCAAGGAAATAAGCTTTCGCATTCGAACCTCTCACAATTAATCTTGTTATAATTGAAACAATCTTTTTAATAGGTTATATTTCTAATTCACCTAAGTCCTTAATTGAATTGATCCAGCATTAGACTTCATCTCTCAATCCATCATCTAACACCTAAAACACACAATTGGTGGCCAATCAACTATATGCTAACAATATTTCATTCAACCAAGGCTAAAGAAATTATTAGCTAAGAGAATAACCAATTCATACAATTATAGTAGATCCATACAAACCCTAGACTAGATCAAATTAGTTCATGATGCAATCAAACATATTCTTCTCATTAATGCTCAAAGAAATCGAAATAGACATGATAATATCCATTCAATAAAAATAAAGAGAATAAGTTCAAGAACAAAACCAAGTTACAACTCCTTGAAGCTTCTGAAGAATCTCTTGTTCTAAATCTTGCAAGAAAGATGAAACAATGGCTAGAACAATCCAATCTAGCTAGTTTTGATCCAAAGAAAAATCAAAATTAAGAAAACAAAGCTAAACCCTAATCTCTGCTCTTCTACGGCTCCCAATGTTCTCTCCAAATCGCAAAACCCTCCCAAACCCTCGCTCCTCTTTTCCTTTTATATGAAACGTTGGCTTTAAAATTCGGTGCGCATTTGGTTGATGAGGGACATGGCCAAGTCAGAAGTGACTTGGCCGTGTGAGTATATTTTTGGAGGGACACGGCCACAAGACTTGGCCGTGTCCCTTGCATGTGTCCACTTCTGTTTGACTCTTCTTTCTTCTTCTTTGATTGAGTGACACGGCCAAGTGGAGCTTGACTTGGCCGTGTTGCACCTTGTTGGAGGGACACGGCCACATGACTTGGCCGTGTCCCTTGCAAGTGTTTGCCTCTGTGAAGTTTAACTCTCTTTTGCCTTTGGAATTGGTGAGACACGGCCAAGTCAAGATGACTTGGCCGTGTGGGTCTTCTTTGGAGGGACACGGCCACAAGACTTGGCCGTGTCCCTTGAATGTGTCTCTCTCTGTGCTTGATTTCCATCTTTAGCTGGATATGAGACACGGCCAGTGACTTGGCCGTGTCCTCTGCCTGTGTCAGCTACTGTGCAATCTTTCTTCAATCTTGGTTCCTTGGCTTTTTAACCTAAAACAAAACATCAAACAAACTTTAAACAAAAAGTAAATAAACAATAACCAACAAAACATAAACACTATACTAAAAACTAGATAAAAAAACAACACAAACACTAAAATAAACTAAAACTATCAAAATTCATGAAAACACTAAACAAACCGATAAAAACTAACAAAATACCTAAATAAAACAATAATTATCATAATAAACAAACTACAAATCTATGATAAAAACTAACAAAACACTATTACCGACGGTTTGTGAAAGGATTTTCTTTGATAGCTACTCCACTTACCAGATTGCTTCGAAAGGGAGTTAGATTTGTGTGGACAGATCAATGTTAGGCTAGCTTTGATCAGTTGAGAGAAATGTTGACTCAAGCGCTTGTTCTTACTTTACCTGTGGAAGGCAAACCATATGTGATTTACAGTGATGTTTCACATAGTGGTTTGGGTTGTGTTCTGATGCAAGAAGGTAAAGTGATAGCCTATGCTTCTCGTCAATTGAAACCGCATGAGCTCAATTATCCGACCCATGATTTAGAGTTAGCAGCTATTGTGTTTGCATTGAAGATTTGGCAACACTATTTGTATGGGGAGAAGTGTTTTATCTATACTGATCATAAAAGCTTATCACTTGTGGAATTTGCCTATAATAACAGTCATCAATCCAGCATCGGTATGGCCCCATTTGAGGCATTGTATGGTAGACGGTGTAGGACACCTCTATGTTGGAATGAGCTTGGAGAAGGTAAGATAATTGGTCCTGATTTGGTTAAAGAAACTGAAGAGAAAGTGAAAATGATTCGAGATAGGTTGAAAACAGCTTCAGACCGACAGAAGTCTTATTCAGATTTGAAGAGGAGAGACATTGAGTATAATGTGGGAGATAAGGTATTTTTGAAAGTGTCTCCTTGGAAGAAGATCTTGAGGTTTGGTCGAAAAGGGAAATTGAATCCTCGGTTCATTGGACCGTATGAAATTTTGGAAAGAGTTGGGTCAGTTGCTTATCGGCTTGCTTTGCCACCTGAGTTGGATAGGATCCATAATGTATTCCATGTTTCTATGTTGAGGAGGTACAAGTCAGATCCATCTCATGTGTTGCCAATTGAATCGATTGAAGTAAGTCCGGATTTGACATTTAAAGAAGAACCAGTTGCTATTTTGGCACGTGAAGTGAAAGAATTAAGAAATAAGAAAGTGCCTTTAGTGAAGGTTCTATGGAAGAATCATGCAAAGAAAGAGGCAACTTGGGAGAGTGAGCAAACAATGTGAGATCAATATCCTCAACTATTTCAGACTTGATATCAGGTAATTTCGAGGGCGAAATTTCTTTTTAGAGGGGGAGAATTGTAATATCCCAATGTGTGCCCTAGAAGTTTGGATATAATTGTTGTTTGTTTGAATTATGTGTATATGTTATGTTGATAAGAAAAGAAATTGAAAAGAGAATGTTTAGGTATGGTTTAATAAGGAAAGTTATGTGTAGAGAGAAAGTGTATATGTTGGGTATATGGTAATTTATATAACATATATGTTGGTCAAAATGAGGAGTCAGGGGAAGAAGATATTTATTTGTGATATGTGAAATTACTTAAATGGGCATATAAGTTAAAAGAGTTAAGTTAAATGGATGAGGGCATTTAAGTAATTGTGTTGTTTGAATTGCTTGGTGGAGATTTAAAGAAGAAGAGAAGTTTGACTTGTCTTCATTTTCTCTTCTTTGCATTGTTTGGCCGGCTACCAAAGGAAAAGGAGAGCAAGGGAGGTGATTTGATTTCTAAAATCAAATTGAAGGAAGAATCAAAGGATTAAGTTGGAGATTTGTGAAATTGCCTCAATTTTAGGTAAGTACTTTCTTGTTTTCCTTTGTTATCTTTGAAGTTGTGTTTGAGGTGAGTTATGATTTATTGTTCTTATGATTTGGTGTGTTTGAGATGTGTTTATAAGTGTTGAAATTGATTGTAGGTTACAAAGTTAAATAGGTGTTGGTTTTGGTTTGAAGATGGTATGTTAAGTGGACATTGATATTGAAAGAATAAGAGTGATGTTGGTTTTAGGGTTTTGAAGTGGTAAGTGATTTAATGTGTTGTTGTGTATTGTTAATGTGAATATTGTGATGAGCATGCAAGATATGTGTTAATGACATTGTTTGTATTCATTTGAATGAGGTTATGTTGTGCACAATGTGTTTAAATTCAATCAAAAGAGATTTGGCCATGTTTAGGGTTTCTAATCATGAAAGACACGGCCAAACTAAGGAAGAGACACGGCCAAACCAAAGAATTTTTGGGAGACACGGCCAAGTCTAAGGACATTTGGCCATGTTGGATGATTTTTGGAGAGACACGGCCACTGTCTTGGCCGTGTCCCTTGCCCATGTTTGTCACTGCCTGATTTTTGTTGAGAGACACGGCTGTGTCCCTTGCCCATGTCTGCTACTGGATTTTTGGGTTGAGAGACACGGCCACAAGCTTGGCCGTGTCCCTTGAGGGTGTTGGCTACTGTGATTGTTCCTTGCTTTTCTTACATTGTTTTGATTCTTCAAAGATCTTCTTGTACCTAACCCTAAAAGTAAACACTCTAAACACTTTTAAAACAAAGAATGATCCATACAAATGTATGTGGAAGATTATAAATCAATGAATAATCTAAAGTGTTAAGTATTATAATGATGATTCATATGATACAATATGAACAATGTTATGTTTTATGCCTTGTGAATCTTGTAAATGGTAATGTGTTATATGAATAATGTACTTTGAAATGTTATATCAATGAGGCCATTGTGATTGGCTATGATAACTAAAATGTGATGTGAAGCCATTGTGATTGGCTATGATGATTCAATTGAAAGAAATAAGGCATGTTTGCCTAATTGATGATGAGAATTGAGAATGAAATAATAAATGAATTGTGTGACTAATGTGTTATTCAATTTTCAGAGTTTGTTATTGGTGGCATGCCTAATGATAGTAACACTCTCTTGAAGTTAGGTTGGGCTTGATCCTTGAAGCCAAGTTGGGTAGAAGTTTAACATGTTTTACTCCCCTTGAAGCTTGGTTGGATCTAGTCCTTGAAGCCTAATTGAGATGTTACAACCCTTGAAGCTAGGTTGGGTTGGTTCTTGAAGCCAAGTTGGGTTGAGACTTAGCATGCTTTGTTCCCCTTGAAGCTTGGCTGAACCTAATCCTTGAAGCCTAGTTGGGTTTATGATAATGATAAATGTGATGATTGAACCAAAACATCAACTCTGAAAATTGAATGGTATATTAGTGTGTTTTGGGCCCATGCTTGTCTTTGTTTAATGTGATTTATGAATGGTAAAATGATTGACTAATGAGTTATATGGTAGGATGTTGAAATGTGATATGTTTATATATGTGTACTTTATGAAATATATAGGTATGTTGTTAGCCTTCTATCTATGATGTTGATTTATTAATAAAATGTGTGACATTACATTGCACTAAAGCATAATGCTAGCATACTTTGTACTACTAAGTCGTTGGCTTAGCGCGATAGTGCTTGATCGCGCAGGTGACCGAGTTGAACCTGAAGTGTCCTCGAGACCAAGTGAGATTAGACATTGAGGATTTTCTTTTGGGACTTAAAGATCAGAGAAGAGCTGCCAATCATGTATATATTCTATGTTTCGTAAACTTTGATTTATAACATATTTGTAATAACTTCCGCTGTGAATTATTAAACATTTTATATATAGTGTCTTTTGGATTTCTTTTATTTGTTTGAGATTGGTTTCACTTATTTACAAAGATATTTGTTGTGTCTTTTTAAACCGTGGCATTTTCTATATTCAGTATACGTATATTACGATCATTTAAGCATGCTTGGTACGTATACAGGGTATAGGGGTGTTACACAGATTGTGTTTTGCAGAATTTTGGGAACGTCCAAATTACAAATAAAACTCTGGCGAATGTTTTTCAGAAATTTTCATATAAAATATTTATTTTGGATTCCTATATCAAGTAAAGAATATTTATATACTATTTATTTTATATATTAGTATTTGAAATTTTAAAACAGAAATATGACAATTTTTATTAAATTGGTCTGTGATATTTTTATACCGTATATGCGTATTTTACATATGCTGAAAATATGTATTGTACGTATATAGGGTGTAAGGGTGTTAAATTTATTTTGGTAATAGAGCCTAGATTTGAGGTTCTCGACCTAGGTGGGTTGTTAGAGAGAGAAAATTAGAATTTTAAAAAAATAATTTTTAATTGTGATACATGCATTGGCACTGGTAATTTATCTGATCCCTGATGTGTCAATGTCCATTTGATATATTGGATATGAGTTGAGATGGTGCCTGGGTTGCATAGATCAGAGTGGAGAAGTGGAAGCGTCATTCTAGAGATTATGGATTAAGAATTTTTGGAATTTTTATTTGAAATTTAAAATTCATACCTGATTCAATTGATGAATAAGTGAAATTAGAAAAAATAATCTACGAAATGATTTAAGATATAAAAATAAAAAGTTTGAGAAATGAGCATGATAGTTACAGAAAATTTTATAGGGGTACTGCAAAGTGATATTGTCTGAATTTTTGGACAAATCTAGAAATGTTGGATGAGTTTGAATATTTAATAGAAAGTTTTTCGATATGTTAGAATCTAATGTATAAAATTTTGTAAATTTTAAAGATGGATCTCTACTTAAGAAAAATAGAAGAACACAGATTGTTTGAGTAATTCCAGCAACTTAGAATCTGTAGAAATTGAGTAAAAATAAATTTAGAAACTATGGTAAACCAACCAAGAAAAATCTGAAAATTTACACACAATAGCATATGTATTCTTATAACATATGGTTAAAATTTCATGAATTTGTATTAAGGTTGGTACCTTAAAAAAATGGACAACCGGGTGTTGCCAGAGAAATTATTAAAGAGATAGATTCTCTGATTTTGGAAGATTTAATTTTTGAATATATTAAATCAGCTTGAAAAAATCTAAAACTTTAAATATAAGTTCATATATGTGTCAAGTGCACATGGATAAAATTTTAAAAGCTTTTATAAAGAGTTGATAAGGAATATAAAAATTGAAAGTGAGGTTGACATGGAACTGAGGAAGTCATATAGTTTTGTGTAAGTAAGTAATAAATTAATTTTATGAGACAAATGAATGAAGAAAATTATAAAAATTCATATGCATATGGGTATAAGTATAGAAGGAATATGAAGTTTTTAATAATTTGTAAAAAAGAGTTTATAATTAAAATCAAAGAGTGAAATCATATATGATAGCGAATTATTTATTATGGAATAATGATGCATAATTTAGGGTTGAGTGTGTAAAATTAAAGTATCAAAACAAATGATGTTAATTAGTGTAATGAAATGAATTAGTGTTGTTTAAATATAAATGTTATGATTTTAAGATTGGAAATGCGACATGGATGAGATTTGGTGAGGTTCATGTTGTTGGTTGCAATATATGAAATTTGAATTTTTGAAATGGGTTTCCATAATTGTGAAAGTGATGTGTTTTGATGTTATATTAATATAAAAATAAAGTTTATAAAGTTAGCTCTTGAAAATGAGATTAATAGAATGAAGTTTAAGTAAAGTAGTAAGTTGAAAATTTAGAGTTGTAAGAGAATTTTGATGAAGATTGTTTAGATGTTGATAGTTTAATGTTTAATAAGCATGAGAGTAATTTTGAATGAGTAATATTATTTATGAAAATATCATGTAACGTGTAATAAGGTTGATAATATAGAAATTTGTTATGAAATAAAAGGGAAATGATTAAGTAATTAAAATGAGTTACTTTAGGTAATTGAATTGGAAATGGTGAAAAGGGATATGAAGGGTATGATAAATGCATAAAAAAATGTGAGAGAGATGTCACATTGGAAATGTGACTAAGTGTGAGCGGGGATTTTCGCCCCCACTCCCGGTGGAATGGTTCTTGCGACTTCGGCACTGTTTAGGCTCGGGGCCTTAGAGAACACGGACCTAAATCCAGAGAAAATAGAGTCACCACTCGGACGAGTCGGGAAAAAAAAAGGGGTGGATGACTCGATTCATAAGGAATCCCCAACCCCCTAATGGGTTCGGAAAGTTGGGTATGTGTGGGGAAGGTGAGAAATGGCCCAGCACCCCCACAACGCCCGGTTCATTGGAAGGCCTCCTTTACAGGTCTTAACATTATATAATATTATCCATATTACACACAATAATTAAAAGAAAGTATCATTATATTAAAATCAAAGCAATGTCCAAACAAAACAAAACAAATAAATGGACACCCATCCGAAGATGGAAACATGTCCTTACATCACATGCCTAGATAGGACACCCACCAAAATGTAGAAACATGCCCTTTACATAGGTTCTAAAATAGAAAAACAAATTAAATTACATGATGTTTAACTAATGAGGTACCCACCAAGTGGAAACATACCTCTTACAATTTTTGGAAATCTAAATTAATTGATAAAAGTAAATAACCATTCATCATAAATAAATCATTCATCAAAGCTATTAATCAAAATATAAAATAAACATCCATCTATGATAAATTAAATAAATCAAGTATTGAAATTAAATAAATTAAAGCATAAGAGATAAATCAAAGCATAATCAAGTATATAATTAAATAAAGCAAATGATAGTCCAATTATAGCTACTGTGACTTTTTATGAAATTAAAATAGATTAGGGTTTTATGTTTTATAAGGTTGGTAAGAAACTTTGATTAACTAAATTAATATTTGAATGGTGAATCATGAAACTAGGGTTTTAGACACTTTAAAATACTTTTGATTTGTGGTTTTAAATGATGATTTCAAGCTACTGTGTAAAATTTAAAGTATTTATGTTTTATGGTTTTTTTTTAATATTTTAAAGGATTAGGGTTTTGAAAAAGTTAGGGTTTAAGGATTTAAAGGAGTTTGAGTTTAATATTTTAGGTTTGGAAATTGAATTAGGGTTTTAGGATTTAAAATTAGGGTCTCGAGTGATGAATTAGCTTTTAGAATTTGGAAAGACAATTTGATGATTTCATGAGGTTTTATGAATTTAAACTAACGGATTGAAGTTTTTATAAATAGAAAAGATGGATTTTATGGTTTTTTTTTTGGAAGAAACAGAACCTAGTTTAAACTTTTGAAGAAAAAAGAATCAAATTTTGTTGTTGTTGAAAAATATGTTTATTTAAGGTTTTAAGATTTTTAAGAGGTAAAAATAACAATTTTAAGTCTTTTTGGAAAATAAAGTAACGTATTAGTGTTTTAACTTTGAAAAAACTAAATTAAAGTTCTAAGTTTTTGATTTAAAAGACAAAATTTCATAGTTTATGCTACTGTGAAACAAAAAAAAAACAAAAATAGAATTTAATACATACCTCCTTTTGTTGATTCTCCAAAAATAATTCTTCTTGGATGAACAAGAATAAAGACAATTGATGCCTTTGAATTGCTTTAATCGTGTCCCTGCTATTCCAGAAAAAAAAAGAAATTAAATAGCTCCTTTTCCTTCACTGATTTGGTTTAAAATTTTCAAGCTTCTGTTGCTTATTTGGCCTCCCCTAAATTTAATTGCCTTTGGTCCTTATTTATAGTTGTTTAATGTGGTTTATTCCTGATTAATCACGGCAAATAATATTAATAAAAAAAAGAAACCAAAACCTAATTGAATTAGGTTTCGAAAAATTTGCGTCGAAAAAATTGGCTGTCGAAAAAACTGCCGCAGGAAAAAATGCGATGGAGAAAAAAATCTGCCGCAGGAAATTACGACAGTGGGCAGGCTGCGGGCGTCGCATGTAGGAATTTTCTGCGGGCGAAATAGCTCAATGAGTTATTTCGCTCGCAGGAAAATCCTACGAGCGAAATAGAAAAGCTATTTCGCCCGCAGATTTTTTCTGAGGGCGAAATAGCTTGGGCCATTTCGCCCGCAGGAAATTCATGTGGGCGAAATGCCCATGGGCCCGCGCGATGATTTTTTCGTCACCTTTTTTTTTTTACTCTATTTTTTTTATTTTATTTTTTGACTTTTATTTGTTTATTTTATTTTTTATTAATAAAAATTAGATACTAAAGCAAAAAATTATTTAAGAAAAATTATTTTGGACCAATTAGACAACAAAAATCATTTTGGACTAAATAAAACTTATTGGACCGGATTGGGTAAAAAATTAAGGGTCAACAGTTTGCCCCCTGCTTGAAAAATCTGAAACTTTAGTGAAAGAGAATGAAAAACAATAAGACTTAATTTTTGAGATGGCTGAGGTTTTGGGTTCTGGACTCAAGGATAGATTCTAGGTTTTGGACCTAAGGAAAATTTGGGTTCTGGACCCGGTTCGAGTTCTGGACTCAAGGATAATTCTAGGTTATAGACCTAAGAAAAATTTGGGTTCTGTACCCGGTTCGAGTTCTGGACTCAAGGATATTCTACGTTTTGGACCTAAGGAAAATTTGAGTTCTGGACCCGGTTCGAGTTCTGGACTCAAATGGATGATTCTAGGTTCTGGACCTAAGGAAAATTTGGGTTCTGGACCCGGTTTGAGTTCTGGACTCAAGAATGTTCTAGGTTCTAGACCTAAGGAAAATTTGGGTTCTGGACCCGGTTCGAGTTCTGGACTCAAGGAAGATTCTAGGTTCTGGACCTAAGGAAGATTTGGGTTCTGGACCTGAAAGGTTTGGATACTCGATCCTAAACTAGATTGGGATACTCGATCCTAACTGGATTTGGATACTTGATCCTAAATTAGATTGGGATACTCGATCCTAACTGGATTTGGATACTCGATCCTAAACTGGCTTTGGATAATTGATCCTAACTGGACTTGGATACTCGATCCTAAGTAAGATTGGGACACTTGATCCTAAACTTGATTTGGATACTTGATCCTAACTGGATTTGGATACTCGATCCAAAATTGGCTTTGGATACTCGATCCTAAACTGGGCTCGGATACTCGATCCTAAATTGGCTTTGGATTTGGGTACTTGGACCCAAAATTGATTCGATTTGGTTACTTAAACCCGAGATTGGGTACTTGGACTCGAGATTGGGCACTTGGACCCAAGATTGGATTGAATTTGATTTGGGTACTTGGACCCGAGATTGGGTACTTAGACCCGAGATTGATTTGATTTGGGTACTTGGACCCGAGAATGGGTGCTTGGACCCGAGATTGGGTTCTTGGACCCGAGATTGATTTGAATTTGGGTACTTAGACTCGAGATTGAGTTTGACTGACCTTTTATCATTTGAGAAATCTGACTGCTCCGGTTATTCTATGCATTGTGGTTTTTCACCCTCAAAATGGATCTTCATCCCTTGAGATCAGGTCTTCATCCTTGAAAATGGATCTTCATCCTTTAAGATCGGGTCTTCACCCTTGAAAACATGGATCTTTATCCATTGGAGGTCGGGTCTTTACCCTGGCTTTAGCTCTTTTAGCTGGATTGATCTTTTGTCTCTTGCATCTTCATTCTTTTGAGAGTTCTAATGTTCCATTCTTTTGTTCTTCCTTTTTGCAAAAATTTAGCTATTTTTAATTGGACCTTATATCCTCTCCTTGCCCCCCCCCCCATGATTTTTCTATGCGGACTTTAATTGATGTTGTTGTCGTCTAGTTCTTCGCACAAGCACGTATTTCTCTTCTTTGCAAGATTACTGGAGTTTTCTCAAGCAATGGGCTTTCTATGCCCCCTTAATTTGATATCTTCTTTTGATTCCTTACTTCATAGAGTGTTTGCTGTTCACTTTGATAAAGAATAGACAATACAAGACAAGAAATTGTGACATGATATGCTCATGTATGCATGAATAATACTTACAGTCGTTCCATCGACTCACAGACTGAGGTGATCAGCAGAAGTGTTCTCATTGGTTCCTTTTTTACGCTTGTTCAAGTCTTGCATTGGAATGATCAAAAGCTTTGCATTTGTTGCTTTTATCTTCAAGATGTTGAAAAATGAGTGATGGAGACTCTAAGCAGTAGAGTTAGGGATTCATCTATTTCGAACTATGTTTTAGTATGTCGGCTGATAGCTTCTTCATGACCTTGCTAATAATCGTTTTCTTTGCCCAATGTGTCCTTTGAAGGTTCAACATACTTCCCTTAACTTGAAGGCTTTGTATGAAAGAACATTTTTTTAATTGAATTTTGATTTTAAAATCAAATGTTGGCTTTGCCAAATTAATGTCAATATACCTCAGGACTTGATTTTCCCTAATTACCATACTAAACTTGGGAATTATTTCTATTTAAGCAAGAACTGTTGCACTTCAGATAGGTACATACACATTACTTGGCCAAAGGTCTCATTTGAGTTTAAATATTGTCTATCTCATATGCATGCTTATCCAAACTATCTCCACTAATAGACTCTACCTACCAAGAGAGATTAGCAGGTCTTTGATAGGCTTGAAACGGGGTCTATAAGGGACATGGGTTAAATTAAGGCCATTTTGAGATAGGAGCTGATGTGGCACAATGGACAAACCCTCACACTTTAAATTTCTTGTTTGAACTTTAGGCAGCTGGGAGCAATCTTGCTAGACTCCAAATTCTTTCTGTCTTCTTGGCATTAATCTGGATCTTGATTAGGACAGTCTTTGCCTTGCAAAAAGTTTAATACCCAAATTCGCTTCTTTTCTTCATCTCCCTTTTCTTTCCTTTTATTTTTCTTACTCTTCCCTTTCTTAGAGCACTTTATCATTTTTTCCTTCTTCCTTGTAGGATTGTTAAGTACAGAACTTTCAAGAACTGAATGGTCTTTCTCCTTTTTCTTTGATTTTGATTGAATCTTTGGTGGTTGGGTTGGACTAATTTAAGTCAAACTGTCCAAATGGAAGCCTTTTGCTGCTTAGGTAAAAGAGAACCCAGTTGGCTTTCTAAACCACCTTTTTAGGTTTTATCTTTTTCTTTTCTTTCTCTTTCTTTTTCTCTTTTCTCTTTTCTTTTCCTTTTCTTTTGTCTCACTTTTTGCTTTTTTATTTTTCTCTTCTCTCTTTTTTTTTGTTTATTTTTATATTTTTTTTTGGTTTGGTTCTAGCTCTAAAAGAGTTGTCTTGTTTGTACTAGCTTGGGCTTCCAATAATGGATGAGGGGAGTAACATAAATCTTCATTAACAAGGATAAACCATTTGTTACTCTAATGTCGTCTTGATATATTAGAGATATCAAGTGAACTTCAACTACCCTTATGGTCTTTGAAAAATTCAACTACCCTTATGATCTTGAAAACATCAACTACCCTTATGGTCTTGAGAACATCAACTACCCTTATGGTCTTGAGAACTTCAACTATCTTCATGGTCTTGACTAATCATTGCTTTCTTTGATCTTCTTGCCTATTCATCTTAGTGATCATAAGACTTGTCAAAAGTATCACAACAGCTCAGGGTAGGTTATTGGGATTTGTAAGCCAATGAAAAGAAAGCTAAAATTTTATGAAGGCTCAAAGGGACAACTAAGGATTGATATTTAATTGGGGCGATACTAGTTGTTGGCTAACCAAACAATGCCTAGATCATTTCTCCCTTGAATAAGTAAAGTTTAATTATGCCTTGAAAGTTTGTCAAATCATGTTCTAAGACTGACTAGGACCTAGACAAAGGTAATTATGCAGGAGCCCTCTCTAAGTAAGCATACACAACTCAATGCTATAGAGCAATTCCCTCATCTAGTAAAGTCATTCAAGTCATGATGCCTAGACACATTAATTTATGAATTATCAAGCTAGATTCCTCATCGGTTGAGCACCAAAATGAACAAAGACAAACAAGATTTTTGATGAAAGTAATTTATTCAAGCAACTTTTAAAATAAACAAGATTGTTCCAATTTAAATATTAAAGAAAGTAAAATTGAAAAGCAACATTCAAGCTAAGGAAAGTTTGTTGAATTTAATCTTCTTTTCCCTTCACATCTTCAATATCCTCATCTTGATAGGATGATAAAACAAAATCTTCTTCCAATCCTTTTCCCACCATGAAGGTTGCCGGTGGAGGTACTCTTCCAAACTTAGGCAAAGGGTTGTTCTTGGTATTGGGCTTATCCGGCTTGGGTAGCTTGCCACTATCGATTAGGTCTTGGATCTCATGCCTTAGACTAGCACATTTATCTGTTTCATGTCTTTGCATTTGATGAAATTGACAGAAGGCCTCGGCATTAAAGTTTGGTGGCAATGGATTATGTAGTGGTCGAGGAGCTAATGGTTGCAACAATCCTTTCTTTCGCAACTTGCTAAAAACCCAAGATAGAGGCTTCCCCAGATCTAAAAAATTGTCTTTTATTTCCTTGACCAACCACATTAACATCAACTTCTTTTTGCGTGCTTTGATTGATAGGCTGATAATTCCTTTTCTCATTCCTTCTTATTGAAAAGCGATTCTTCTCCCTTTCCCACTCTTCAATTTGTATACCAGCTTGGAGAAGATCTTTGAAATCCCTTATAAGGGTGTGAGACGTCCTTTCACGGAGATTAGGCAACACCCCTCTCACAATCATCCTTATCTGATCGGATTCATCTGGCCTCTTTTTGAGTAAAGAGGCCTTGTTTCTCCATCTCTTGACATAATCTACAAAATTCTCAATCGGCCTTTGCCTAATGGACTCCACTTCCATTAAGGTAACTTCCAACTCAACATTATATCCATATTGTTGGATAAAGGCCTTGTACAGCAAATCCCAATTCTTTTGTGTTCCATCATCTAAGATATTGAACCAATTTTGGACAACAGGGTCCAATGAGAGCATGAAGTACCTTAGAGTTTGAGCCTTAGTAGCTCGAGCAGACTACAGGGCAGTGATATACTACTTCACATGGAGATGAGGATTTCCGGTGCCATTGTACTTGGCAAAAGATGGCATCTTAAACTTGTACGGAACTTCTTCATCTAGCTCAAATAATTTGTCGATCTCGGACACCTCTTCTGTTTTCAGTTTTTTCTCAAATTTCTTTTCTAAATCAGCAATCATCTTTTCAACATCATAAGTCTCGGTCTTTTCAATAGTTTCCTTCTCACCAACCTTTGGTCCTTTCTTCTTTTCATGAACATCTTGGTAGTATTGAGCCCAATCATCATCATCATCAATGATCACCTTTTCATCATCAAAAACCACTTCACTAACTTTAGTCTTCCCTTTGTCCTTTGGTTTCTTAGTGCTAGCAGACGCCTCGACATGGTTCTCTAAGATTGCAGTCAACTGGTTCTTCATGGTCTCAGCTAGGGCCTATTTGATTTCTTCCATCTTGGCATTGAGGGCCTCATCCACCATCCTTTGAATTTGTTCGGGCTCCATTATTTTAGGTGAGCAAGTGATTGAGTCATTGCTAGATACTTCGTCTCCGACGTACGTCAGATTGTTGTAAGCTTTAGAACTATCATAATCCAGGGTTGTGAGCCAGAGAGGATCAATGATATGAGATGCAAATGTATGCATGTATGCACAAACAATCAACAAATAAGGATAAATAGGACATTCCTTCCAACCTTATAACATCCACACACGAATGGCGAGTCCCTTTTCCTAGGTATATGGTTAACAAAATACCAACATGGGGTATCTTGCTTTCGAATAATTCCCTCGGACGTTTCAACCAATAGTTATATTTTTAAAAATGGAAATCAATCTATGATAATTCCTATTAATTAGTTTTTAATTGGATTAACATGAAATTAAGAGGTTTATTATAAATAGATTTCTCACTTGAAAATAATAACTAATGGTTCATGCCAAAAACAAGCCCATGGTTAATTTATTCTTAGTATAAACTAGGCCCACAATTGATTTTTGGTATCTCATAATTGACCTAAATATTTTTGCAAGCTCTTTGTAAAAAATGGTTGGATGAAAATAATTTTGTTCCTAAGCCCATTGTAAAAGATTTTAGAAAAATGGATTTTGGGCTTAGTATTTGGGCCATGGGCCAAAGAAATTTTGATTTGTTTTTAGAAAAGCCTTATGTCCAAAGACCATCTTGAAAAACTTTTGAAAATAGCTTTGGTCTTTTAGGCTTTAAAGAAAAATGTACTTAGGTCATATTAGAAAAAGAGCAAACCAAATAAGCCATGATTTAAGCCAAGATAAATTAACCATAGTCAAACAACACACATTTAGGGTAAAAAGCTAAGGAAAGTAACTAGGCCAATTACATGAGCTTTAGTCTTTAGGTTAAAAGGCTTAGGTTCCCATAGCAAGTATATACCAAACGGTACAAGACTACGAGTAGTTATGACATGCTCGATCTCCATACCTTGAGTGAAAGTATGGTATCCCTTACATAACATAACACGGGTAACACGGGCGTCCTAACTTACGCACACGATGCAATGGATAATATCATTATAAGAAAGAATAGAATAATATAAAGACCAACGGAATCAACTTCTCTTATCCCCAGTGGAGTCGCCATTGTGAGCGGGGATTTTCTCCCCCACTCCCGGTGGAATGGTTCTTGCGACTTCGGCACTATTTAGGCTCGGGGCCTTAGAGAACATGGACCTAAATTCGGAGAAAATGGAGTAGCCACCCGGATGAGCTGGGAAAAAGAAAGGGGAGGATGACTCGATTCCTATGGAATCCCCAACCCCCTAATGGGTTCGAAAAGTTGGGTACGTGTGGGGAAGGTGAGAAATGGCTCAGCACCCCCACAATGCCGGTTCATTGGAACCGGCCTCCTTTACAGTTCTTAACATTATAAAATTCTTAAATATAACAATATTATCAATATTACACACAATAATTAAAAGAAAGCATCATTATATTAAAATCAAAGCAATGTCCAAACAAAACAAAACAAATAAATGGACACTCATCCGAAGATGGAAACATGTCCTTACATCACATGCCTAGATAGGACACCCACAAAAAGGTAGAAACATGCCCTTTACATAAGTTCTAACATAGAAAAACAAATTAAATTACATGATGTTTAACTAATGAGGTACCCACCAAGTGGAAACATACCTCTTACAACTTTTGGAAATCTAAATTAATTGGTAAAAGTAAATAATCATTCATCATAAATAAATCATTCATCATAAATAAATCATTCATCAAAGCTATTAATCAAAATATAAAATAAACATCCATCCATTGTAAATTAAATAAATCAAGTATTGAAATTAAATAAATTAAAGCATAAGAGATAAATCAAAGCATAATCAAGTATAGAATTAAATAAAGCAAATAAAAGTCCAATTATAGCTACTGTGACTCTTTATGGAATTAAAATAGATTAGGGTTTTATATTTTAAAAGGTTGGTAAGACACTTTGATTAACTAAATTAATATTTGAATGGTGAAATCATGAAACTAGGGTTTTAGACACTTTAAAATACTTTTGATTTGTGGTTTTAAATGATGATTTCAAGCTACTATGTATGTAATATCCTCATGTTTGCCCTAGAAGTATTGGTTATGTTGTTGTTGTAAATTGGATTGAATGTATATGTTATGTGTTAAGAAAAGAAATTGAGAAGAGAATGTGTATGTATATGTGTTTTGGGAAAGAAAGAGGGTTTAGAGACAAGTTTATATGTTGTTTATATGATGATATAATTAACATATACATAAGTCAAATAGAGAGTCAATGCAAGAAGATATTTTATTTGAGGTTTGTGAAATTACATATTTGGGCATGCAAGGGACAAAAGCTAAATTAAGTGATGAGGGGTGTTTTGATAATTGTTTTGTTAAATTTTGTGGTGGAGATTTAAAGAAGAAGAAATGGTTGATTTGTATTCATTCTTCTTCTCTTCTCATGTGTGTGCCGGCCATTGAAGAAAAGAGAGAGCAAGAGAGGTGTGCTTGATGCTAGAACCAAATTGAAGAAGAAATCAAAGGATTTGGCTAGAGATTTGTGGAATTTCTTCATTTAAAGTAAGTATTCTTTTGTTGCTTTGGTTATTTTTGAAGTTATGTTTGATGTGAGGTTTGATTGGTTGGAATCTTGATTTGGTGTGTTTGAGATGTGTTTACAAGTGATTATTGTGATGATTATGTAAGATATGTGTGTATGTCATTGATTGCATCCATTTGAATGAGTTTGTGTTGTGCATAAGGTGTTAGAATGCATTTAGAAGAGTGTTGGCTTTGGTTAGGGTTTGTTCATGAGTGACACGGCCAAAACCAAAGAAGAGACACGGCCAAGACTTAATGTTTTGGAGAGACACGGCCAAGTCCATGGAAATTTGGCAGTGTGTGTGAGTTTTTGGAGAGGACACGGCCGTGTCTCATGCCAGTGTCTGCCACTGCCAATTTGTTTTGGGAGACACGGCCACAAGCTTGGCCGTGTCCCTTGGGTGTGTTGGTTACTGTGTTTGGTTTTTGTTCTTCATACATGGTTGAGTTTGATTTTACAATTGATAATGCATATGATACTACATGAACTAGGGTTTGTACTATGCAATGTGAATCTTGTAAATGATAATGTGTGATATGGATAATGTATTTTGAAATGCTATATCAATGATGCTATATGCAAAATATGAATTGAGATGTGAAATGTGATGTAAAGCCATTGTGATTGGCTATGAAGATGCAATTGAAAGAAATAAGGCATGTTTGCCTAAATGTTGATGAGAATTGAGAATGGAAATGATAACTAAATAATAAATGAATTGTGTGGCTAATGTGTTATTCCATTTTCAGAGTTTGTTGTTGGTGGCATGCCTAATAAGTGTAACAATCTCTTGAAGTTAGGTTGGATTGAATCCTTGAAGCCTAATTGAGATGTTACCACCCTTGAAGCTAGGTTGGGTTGGTTCTTGAAGCCAAGTTGGGTTGAAGCTTAGCATGCTTTGCTCCCCTTGAAGCTTGGTTGAACCTAATCCTTGAAGCCTAGTTGGGTATATGATATTGATAAATGTGATAACAAAACCAAAACATTAACTCTGAAAATTGAATGGCATATTAGTGTGTTTTGGGCCCATGCTTGTCTTTGTTTAATATGATTCATGAATGGTAAAATGATTAACTAATGAGATATATAAAAGGATGTTGACATGTGATATGTACATATATTGTGGTTTATGGAATGTAAAAGTATGTTGCTAGCTTTACATCTATGATGTTGTTCTTATTAATAAATTGTGTGGCATTGCATTGCACTAATGCATAACATTAGCATGATTTGTCTTACTAAGCCGTTGGCTTAGCGCGATAGTGTTTGATCGCGCAGGTAATAGAGTTGAACCCGAGAGTTCATCGAGACCGAGTGAGAGTAGACCTTGAAGAGTTGATTTTGGGAACTTAAAGATCAGAAGAGATTTGCCAATCATGTACTACTTCTTTATATTTTGAAAAGTAATATTTATAATGTAAATATATGCACATTTGTAAATATGGATTTAAATGTTTCTTATATGTAAATATTTTATAAATTCCGCTGCGTATTAACTAAATGTATCTATATATTTATTTTGTTTTGTATTACAAGTAACTACCTATTTTTTTTTTTTATAATGTATTAAAAATTGATTACTTATTATCTATAATGTATATTGAGAAAGATGATGTTTTTTTAATATTAAGAAAATCCGTAGCATCCCTATGTTTAGTGCATGTATACTACATTGTGGTGTTTGTAGTGTGCATGTATTGAATGTGGGGGTGTTACAATGTAAAATTTAAAGTATTTATGTTTTATGGTTTTTTTTAATATTTTAAACGATTAGGGTTTAGAAAAAGTTAGGGTTTAAGGATTTAAAGGAGTTTGAGTTTAATATTTTAGATTTGGAAATTGAATTAGGGTTTTAGGATTTAAAATTAGGGTCTCGGGTGATGAATTAGCTTTTAGAATTTGGAAAGACAATTTGATGATTTCATGAGGTTTTATGAATTTAAACTAACAGATTGAAGTTTTTATAAATAGAAAAGATGGATTTTATGGTTTTTTTTTTGGAAGAAACAGAACCTAGTTTAAACTTTTGAAGAAAAAAGAATCAAATTTTGTTGTTGTTGAAAAATATGTTTATTTAAGTTTTTAAGATTTTGAAGAGGTAAAAATAAAAATTTTAAGTCTTTTTGGAAAATAAAGTAATGTATTGGTGTTTTTAACTTTGAAAAAACTAAATTAAAGTTCTAAGGTTTTTGATTTAAAAGACAAAATTTCATAGTTTATGCTACTGTGAAACAAAAAAAAACAAAAATAGAATTTAATACATACCTCCTTTTGTTGATTCTCCAAAAATAATTCTTCTTGGATGAACAAGAACAAAGACAATTGCTGCCTTTGAATTGCTTAAATCGTGTCCCTGCTATTCCAGAAAAAAAGAAATTGAATTGCTCCTTTTCCTTCACTGATTTGGTTTAAAATTTTCATGCTTCTGTTGCTTTTTCGGCCTCCCCTAAATTTAATTGCTTTTTTTCCTTATTTATAGTGGTTTGATGTGGTTTATTCGTAATTAATCATGGCAAGTAATATTAATAAAAAAAAAGAAACCAAAACCTAATTGAATTAGGTTTCAAAAAATTTACGTCGGAAAAATTGCGCTGCCGAAAAACTGCCGCAGGAAAAAATGCGCTGGCAAAAAAAATTTGCCACAGGAAATTGCGGCAGTGGGCGGGCTACGAGCGTCGCCCGCAGGAAATTCCTGCCAGCGTCCATTTCGCCCTCAGGATTTTCCTGCGGGCAAAATAGCGTGAGCTATTTCGATCGCAGGAAAATCCTACAAGCGAAATAGAAAAGCTATTTCTCCCGCAGATTTTTTCTGGGCGAAATAGCCCAAGTTATTTCGCCCGCAGGATTTTCCTGCGGGCAAAATGTCCACGGGCCCGCGCGATGACTTTTTTTGACTTTTATTAATAAAAATTAGATACTAAAGCAAAAAATTATTTAACAAAAATTATTTTGGACTAAATAAAATATATTGGACCGGATTGGGTCAAAAATTAAGCGTCTACACTAAGATTTATGTGAGGTGTTAAAAAATATATACATATAATAAGAAACTTATTTAAGAGATGGGCGATTAAATAAGAAATATATTAATTATGTTGTGGTCAGAGTGTATATATATGTTGAATTGATGAATAACCTAAGTAATGTCAAAAGAATGAGAATGATATTGCATGTATTAATAGACCTATTGCATGAATTTTTTTTCCAGAGATTTTCATATAAAATATTTATTTTGGATTCCTATAACAAAAAAAAAATATTTATATACTATTTATTTTATATATTAGTATTTGAAATTTTAAAACAGAAATGTGAAAATTTTTATTAAATCGGTTTGTGATATTTTTATACCGTATATGCGTATTTTACATATGCTAAAAATATGTATTGTACGTATATAGGGTATAAAGGTGTTACAATCTATTATTGCTTTGATATTTGGATGAAGACCATTTTATAAAGTTTGAATTAAAAGCCATTTAGGTACTCCATGATGTGGACATTTTCTTTTTAAAATTTTAAAATGTTCCCAAACTTCATATAAACTTTCTCCATCAAGTTGAATAATGCCTGTGATATCATTTCTTAATTTTACCATTTTTTCTAGTGGAAAATATTTTTCAAGAAAAGCTACGGCTAATTGATCCCATGTGGTGAATGTGCCTGGTGGTTTGGAAATGAGCGAATCATTTGCTTAGTTTTTTAAGGAAACTGGAAAAAGTCACCAACAAAATAGCATCATCAGATACGCTATTAATTTTAAAAGTATCACACATTTCTAAGAAATTTGAAATATGAGCATAGGCATTATAATGTGGTAAGCCATGAAAAACTGATTATTAAAGTAAGCTAATAAGGGCCGGCTTAAGATAAAAAGTGTTGGCTTGCATAGGTGGCTTAACTATGCTGGATCTTAGTTTAGCAGAAGACAACATATTACATAAGAGTCATATTTTGTGGATCCACCATGATTGGTTCTTCATCAGATGAATTGGTAGGATGATCAATCTTAATAGTTGCTGTTGAGGTTCCTTCCACCATTTGTTTTTTTCTCCTCTCTTTCTCCTTCTTCTTGAAAAAGTCGTTCAATTTCTGGATTATATGGCTCAAGTTTTACATTTGGATTTCTTTGGATATAAACCAAAAATTTTCAATTAAAAATAAAGGAATTAAAACAGCAAATAAAAATCCAAAGTAATAATAATTTAATATTATTAATATTAGAACAATCGCCTCCCCGGCAATGGTGACAAAAACTTATTAGGAATCAAGCCTAGCTATATGCAAGTACACAAGTCATATTAAGTAATAAAGTGATAAGTAGAGTATCATCCCCACGAGGAGGGTTATTCTAAGTACTTAAAAAATAATTGATTATTATTTAGATAACAAAATTGGATTTATGATAAAATGTAACTAAAATTAATTGAATTGCTTTAAAATTAAATCTAATTATTTAAGGCTTAGGGTTAAGTCACATTTATTGATTTATTATGGATTTTCTAAAGTATTGATTTAGTTTAATTTTCCTTTTGATTAATGGTTTGATTCTCCTTAATTAAGCCTTAGTCTCTCTCAAGTACTAAAACTAATATCAATTTAATTCTTAAGTCTGCTCTCATGATCATAAGTAATTAAATCAATTCATTAGTGTGAGCGGGGATTTTCGCCCCCACTCCCGGTGGAATGATTCTTGCGACTACGACACTGTTTAGGCTCAAGGCCTTAGAGAACACAACCTAAGCCCGGAGAAAATGTAGTCGCCACCCGGACGAGGCGGAAAAAGAAAGGGGTGGATGACTCAATTCCTAAGGAATTTCCAATCCCCTAATGGGTTCAAAAAGTTGGATACATGTGGGGAAGGTGAGAAATGACCCAACACCCCCATAATGCCTGGTTCATTGGAACCGGCCACCTTTTTAGGTCTTAATATTATAAAATTCTTAAATATAATGATACTATCCATATTACATGCAATAATTAAAATAAAGCATCATTATATTAAAATCAAAGCAACATTCAAATAAAAAAATAAATGGACACCCATCCAAGGATGGAAACATGTCCTTACATCATCCAATGTCTAAAACTAAATATGACACCCATCGGAAGGTGGAAACATGTCCTTTATATTAATCCCAAAATATAAAAATAATTTAAATTGCATGAAAATTAATTAATCAGGTCCCAATCATGGAAACATACTTCTTACAATTTTAATAAATAAATATTAATTGAAAAAATATTCATCCATGATAAATTAAATAAATCAAGCATTAAAATTAAATAAATCAACCTTCAAAACATATAATAAACTATATAATCAAATCTAAAATTAAATAAAGCAATAAATGTATAAATTTAGGTTTACATCTTGAATTAGGATTTTTTAATTAACATTTAGGGTTTAGAATTTTTATAAAAACAATTTTAGGGTTTAGATGAAAAAACTGTGATTTTATGGATACTTGGAATCAAATTAGGGTTTTGGGACTTTAGAAAATAACATTAGAGTGATAGGATTTTTTTGATACTGTAAGTGATTATAAAATTTGTTGCAAAATCCTATTTCATGAATTATTATTATAGTAAATTAAATGAGTTAAGTGTTTGAAATTAATCAATATGTTTAACTCGATGAGTTAATAAGAACGTTACTTGTATTAAAGGTTCCACCAAGTTGATGTGTTGATCCAAGCTATCTTTTCTTTTATGCCTAGGATAATTGATTTTTGGTTGAAGACTTTGTGATCCAAAGATTAGCTACTGCCACTTTGATTTGCTTTCTTCTTTGTTTTCAGAATATTTTTTTCCTTGCTTGATGTTGCTCAATTGCTTTATCAATCTACTACTGTCTTTTTCACTACCAATTTGTTAATCCAAATTCCTGTCGATATGCTCCTCTCAGTTTGCCTCCCTCCCATTTTTTATTTGTGTTAATCACGTATTTATATGAAAACCAATACTTTCACCTAAACCTAATCCGACTCTCATAAGTTAATTAGGAAGTCTAATGGCCGGTACAATTATGTTTAGGACTTGGATTAAAGGCCGAAATTGACATGGAGTACAACTCATATCGATTTGGGCAAGCAAAATCGTTATGAGACAGATTCCATATGAAATTTCCAAATCGATATGAAATTGCCTCATATCGATTTGGCTTGCCAAAATCAATATGAGGCACTTGCCCATATTGATTTGGTCCTCCCAAATTGATATGGGTAGCACCCATGTCAATTTGGAAAAGCTGATTCGACCAAAACCATTAATTTCTACTCAAACTGGTCTAAAATAATTAAATTTCAGCCAATATTTTTGCAATTTTGATATAACTACCAATTTAATTCTAAAATTAGGTTTAAGAAATCTAAATTCATAATGGATCAACATAAACCTTTTAAATTTAAACCGGTCCAAATTTAAGAGCCTACAGTTTGCGCCCTACTTGAACGATATGAGACTTGGTTAAAGAGAGTGAAAAGCAATATGACTTTGAGCAAATTTTGGATGTGGATGGGTTCTCGACCCTAGGTTGGAGTTGGTTTGGGTTTAGACCCGAAAAAGATTTAGGTACTTAGACCTGAGACTGGGTACTTGGACTCGAGACTGAATCTGATTTGGGTACTTGGACCCGAGACTTAATTAGGTACTTAGACCTATGATTGAATTGGGTACTTGGACCCGATTGAATCTAATTTGGGTACTTGGACCCGAGACTGGATAATTGGACCCGAGAATAAATTAAATTTAGGTACTTGGACCTGAGACTAAGTTAGATTTGGATACTTAGACCCGAGATTGAATTTGATTTGGATACTTGGATCCAAGACTGGATACTTGGACCCAGGACTGAATTTGATTTGGGTACTTGAACCTAAGACTGAATTTTATTTGGGTACTTAGACCCGAGACTAGGTACTTGAACTCGAGGCTGAATTGGGTTTGGGTACTTGGACCCAAAATTGGGTACTTGCACTCGAGATTAGGTACTTGGGCCCGAGATTGGATTTGATTTGGATACTTGGACTCAAGACTGAATTGAATTTGGGTACTTGGACTCGAGACTGGATACTTGGACCTGAGACTGGATTTGACTTGGGTACTTGGACCAGAAACTGGGTACTTAGACCCAGGACTGGATTGAATTTGGGTACTTGGACTCGAGCGAGTTTTGGACTTAAAAATGATTTGGGTTTTGGACCCGAGCGAGTTTTGGACTCAAAAATAATTTGGGTTCTAGACCCGAGGTACCTATATACTCTTGCCCTCTGTGTAAGCTCAAACTAATAATTTTTTTTTCATGTAGGCTCTGATTGATGTTTGTCTTGTCTAGCTCTTCACACAAGTATGTATTGCTTCTTTCACAAAATGATTGGAGCTTCCTCAAGCAATGGGGCCTTCCATGCCCCCTGATTCCATTCCCGCTTCATGTTTGCTTTATGGAGTATTGCTGTTTACTTTTGACAAAGAAAAATGCAGTGTGATATGCTCATGTATGCATGATATATATGAGTAATACTTACAGTGGTTTCATTAACTCATAGACCAAGGTGATCAACTGAAGTGTTCTCATTGGTTCCTTCCAGATGCCCTTTCAGGTCTTACACTAGAATGACAGAATGCTTCACATTTATGGCTTTTATCTTCAAGATGTTGAAAACATGAATAATGGAGTCAGAGATACATTCATTTCAAACTATGATAGAGCATGTCAATTGGTAGCTTCTTCATAACCTTGCCAATAAACATTTCCTTTGCCTAATGTGTCCTTTGAGGTTCGATAGTTCAACATACTCCCCTTAACTTGAAGGCTTTGTAATTTGTTTTGAATTTTGATTTTGAATTTGAAATCAATTATTGGCTTTGCAAAATTAATATCAATTTACCTTAGGACTCGATTTTTAGAATTAACATATTTATAACATGACAACCCTAGTTACCATACTAAACTCGAGAATCATTTTTATTGGAGCAAGAGCTCTTGCACTTTAGATAGGCACAAATACATTACTTGGTCAAAGGTCTCATTTGAGTTTAAATATTATCTATCTCATATGCATGCTTATTCAAACTCTCTCCACTAATAGACTCTACTTACCAAGAGAGATCAACAGGTCTTTGATAGGCTTGAAATGGGGTCTATAAGGGACATAGGTTAAATGAAAAGATAGTTGGTAGCATGAAAAGATAGAGCTTTGAATGTCCTCCCATCTTCTTGGCGTTAATCTGGATCTTGATTGGGATAGTCTTTTCCCTTGCAAAAAGGTTCATACCCACATTCCTTTTCTTTCTTCTTTTCCCTTTTCTTTCTCTTTCTTTTTCTTACTCCTTCTTTCTTTGAGTATTTTATCATTTTGTCCTTCTTTCCTGTAGGACTGTCAAGTATAGGACTTTTAAAAAACTAGATGGTCTTTCTCTTTTTTCTCTGATTTTGATTGAATCTTTGGTTGGGTTGGACCAATTCAAGTTAAACTATCCTTACAAACCAAATGGAAGCCTTTTGCTCTTTAGGTAAAAGAGAACTCAGTTGGATTTTTGAACTGCTTTTTGGGTTTCATTTTTTTTTCTTTTTTTTTCTTTCTTCTTTTTTTTCTTTGTCCTTTTTTTTAGCTCCAAAAGAGTTATCTTATTTGTACCAACTTGTATTTTTGGTAATGGATGAGTGGAGTGGTATTAATTTCCTTCAGTCCTAACTTTATCTGTGATATTTGGTCTGATTCAGGTGAATTTTAACTACCCTTATGGTTTCAAGAATATTAACTATCCTTATGGTCTTGGCTATGCATTCCTTTCTTTTTGATCTTCTTGCCTCTTCCCCTTAGTGATCATAAGACTTGTCAAAAGCATCACAACTACTTAGAGTAGGTTGTTGGGGTTTGTAAGCCAATGAAAAGAAAGCTAAAATTTTATGAAGGCTCAAAGGGATAACTAGGGATTGATATCAATAGGGTTGATACTAGTTGTTGGCTAACCAAATAATGCCTAGATCATTTCTCTCTTAAATAAGCAGAGTTAAATTTTGCCTCGAAAATTTGTCAAAGCATATTCTAAGACTAACTAGGACCTAGACAAAGGTAATTATGCAGGAGCCCTCTCTAAGTAAGAATACACAACTCAATGCTATAGAATAATTTCCTAACATAGTAAAGTCATTCGAATCATGATGCATAGATACACTAATTTATAAATATTTAAATTCGTCATTGGTTGAGCACCATAATGAACAAAGACCAACAAAAATTTGATGAAAATAATTTATTAAACAATCTTAGTTTGAAAAAACATAATTGTTCCAATTAAACATTTAAGAAAGCATAATAAAAAAAGGTAACACTTCATGCTAAGGGAGGTTCATTGAGTTGGAGTTGAAGATACTTCATTCATTTAGGCATATCAAGGGAAAGGATTTTTTCCATCATCAAGTATCATTGCTTCATCATCCACAATTAGCCCAAGCTTGCTTAGTAGCACATCATCTTTAGCAGCTTCTCTATCCATATCATGACAAGATGACAAGATAAAACTCTTCATGAAGGTTGCAAGCGGTGGCACCTTTCCAAATTTAGGTAGAGGATTATTCTTAGTGTTGGGTTTATCAGGCTCAGGCAGCTTTCCATTGTCAATCAAAATTTGGATCTCATGCCTTAATCGAACAAATTTATCTGTCTTGTGCCCTTGAGTCTGATGAAATTTATAAAAAAAAAACTTTGGTATTAAAGTTTGGAGGCAGAGGATTCGGCAAGGGTCGAGGAGCTAATGGTTGTAGCAAATCCATCTTCATTAGATTCTCTAACATTTTCGACAAAGGCTCCCCCAAGTCTAAAAATTTACGCTTCTTTGTTGGTTCAGTTGCTGCATTTTTCTCAGCACCTTTTCTTTTCCTTTGATTTTGCTCATCGAGGTGGTAGCTGTCCTTATTGCTCCAGTTAGACCGCACATGGTTTGGCTGGTCTTGTAGAATAGGGATTGACCCCTCATTTTTCATTTGATCTCTATTAGTGAACATGTTCCCCATTGATGTTGCCTTTCCCTTCTTTCTTATGTCAATGGGAGATGCCTCATTAGCATTGTTGATGATCTCCAGAATTTCTATCAACAGGATCTTCATAATTTCAACCAATTGATCTCGTAGCTCGTCCATCCTAGCATTTACAACTTCATCGACTATGTCCCTTAGCTGGTTTGCATCCATCCTTCCAATGAAGCACTTGAATCAAAATTAATGTTGTAGGTGGTGTCATTGTATGCTCTTGAATTGCCATACTCTAGGTTTATGAGCCAAAACGGATTAATGATATGTCATGTGATACATGTATGCACAAATAATAAACAAACAAGGATAAATAGGACGTTCCTTCCCACCTTATAACTTCCACACACGGATGGCGAGTCTCTTTGTCTAGGTATATGGTTAACAAAAATACCAACATGGGATATTTTGTTTTCGAAAAGTTCCCTCGAACAGTTCAACCAATAGTTATATTTTCAAAAATAGAAATTAGTTCATGATAATTTCCATTAATTAGGTTTTAATTCATTCAATCAACTATACTAGCTTTTATGCTATATTGGATTAAAACTAAATTAAGAGGCTTATTATAAATAGATTTCTCACTTGAAAAAGTAACTAACGATTCATGCCAAAAACAACCCCATGATTAATTATTCTTAGTATAAACTAGGCTCACAATTGATTTTTGGTATTTCCATAGTTGACCTAAATAATTTGTAAGCTCTTTCAAAAGGTTATGAAAATAGTTTTGTTTCTAAGCCCATTGTAAAAAGATTTTAGAAAACAAAAAAACAGATTTTGGGCTTTGTATTTGGGGTCATGAAAAAAGAATTTTTGATTTGTTTTTTATGAATTTTATGTCCAAAGAACATCTTGAAAAGTTTTGAAAATAGCTTTGGTCTTTTGGACTTTAAAGAGAAATTTATTTTGAGCTTACAATGTACTTAGGTCATATTAGAAAAGAACAAACTAAATAAACCATGATTTAAACTAAGATAAATTAACCATAGTCAAATAACAAACATTTGGGGTAAAAACCTAAGGAAAGTAACTAGGCCAATTACATGAGCTTTAGTCTTTGGGTTGAAAGACTTAGGTTCCCATAGCAAGTATATACCTAAAAGGTACAAGGCTATGAGTGGTTATGCCATGCTCGATCTCCATACCTTGAGTGAAAGTAGGGTATCCCTTACATAACACAACACAGGTAACACGGGTGTCCTAACTCGCGTACACGATGCAAATCTAATATGATACAAAGGTTAATATCATGATAAGAAAGAATAGAATAATATAAAGACCAACAGAATCAACTTCTCTTATCCCCAGTGGAGTTATAACTGTGAGCGGAGATTTTCGCCCCCACTTCTGGTGGAATGGTTCTTGCTACTTCGGCACTGTTTAGGCTTAGGGCCTTAGAAAACACGAGCCTAAGTCCAGAGAAAATGGAGTCGCCACCCGGACGAGCCAGGAAAAAGAAAGGGGTGGATGACTCAATTTCTAAGGAATCCCCATCCCCTTAATGGGTTCGAAAAGTTGGGTACGTGTGGGGAAGGTGAGAAATGGCCCAGCACCCCACAATGCCTGGTTCATTGGAACCAGCCTCTTTTTCAGGTCTTAATATTATAAAATTCTTAAATATAATGATGTTATCCGTACTACATGCAACAATTAAAATAAAGCATCATTATATTAAAATCAAAGCAATGTTCAAAAAAATAAATAAATGGACACCCATCCGAGGATGGAAACGTGTTCTTACATCATCCAATGTCTAATACTAAATAGGACACCCACTGAATGGTAGAAACATGTCCTTTACATTAATTTCAAAATATAAAAACAATTTAAATTACATGAAAATCAATTAATGAGGTACCCAATCATGGAAACATACCTCTTACAATTTTAAAAAATAAATAATAATTGAAAAAAATATTCATCCATTATAAATTAAATAAATCAAGCATTGAAATTAAATAAATCAACCATCAAAATATATAATAAACTACATAATCAAATCTAAAATTAAATAAAGAAATAAATGTATAAATTTAGGCTTACATCTTGAATTAGGATTTTTTAATTAACATTTAGGGTTTAGAATTTTTATAAAAACAATTTTAGGGTTTAGATGAAAAAACTGTGATTTTATGGATACTTGGAATCAAATTAGGGCTTTGGGACTTTAGAAAATAACATTAGAGTGATAGGGTTTTTTGATCCTATAAGTGATTATAAAATTTGTTGCAAAATCCTATTTCATAAATTATTATCACAGTAAATTAAATGAGCTAAGTGTTTTAAATTAATCAATATGTTTAAGTGGATGAGTTAATAAGAACGTTACTTGTATTGTAGGTTCCACCAAGTTGATGTGTTGATCCAAGCTATCTTTTCTTTTATGCCTAGAATAATTTTATTCTTGGTTGAAGACTTCAAGATCCAAAGATTAGCTACTGCTACTTTGATTTGCTTTCTTCTTTGTTTCTAGAATGTTTTTTTATCCTTTCTTGATGTTGCTCAATTGCTTTATTAAACTGCTGATGTCTTTTTCACTGCCAATTTGTTAATCCAAATTCCTGCCGATCTGTTCCTCTCAGTTTGCCTCCCTCCCCTTTTTTATTTGTGTTAATCACTTATTTATATGAAAACCAACGCTTTCACCTAAACCTAATCTGACTCTCATAAGTTAATTAGGAAGTCTAAGGGTCGATACAATTATATTTAGGACTCGGATTAAAGGCCAAAATCGATTTGGAGTGAAACTCATATCGATTTATGTCGATTTGGGCTAGCCAAATTGATATGAGATAGATTCCATATTGATATAGGCTAGCCAAATCGATATGAAATTATCTTATATCGATTTGGACTGGCCAAATCGATATGAAATTGCCTCATATCGATTCATATCGATTTGGCTTGCCAAAATCGATATGAGGCACTTGCGCATATCGATTTGGCAAGCTCAAATTGATATGGGCAATACTTATATCGATTTGGTCCTCCCAAATCGATATGGGCAGCACCTATATCAATTTGGAAAAACTGACTCGACCAAAACCATTAATTTTGACTCAAACCGGTCCAAAATAATTAAATTTTCAGCCATTATTTTTGCAATTTTGATATAACTTCCAGTTTAATTCTAAAATTTTATTTAAGAAATCTAAGTTCATAATGGATCAACATAAACTTTTTAAATTTAAATTGGTCCAAATTTAAGGGTCTACAATTAGGTTTTGTGTGAATCTTGAATAAACCTCTTAATGGTTTAACCTTATCTTTAAGTGAAAAACTTCCTTAAGATTGTTATCTCCATGTGCTTCCACTCTCACTCCATCACACAACATCTCAAGTATATTAATTATTGGCTAGATAATCAAAGCATTAAAATTAAAGATAATAAAATAACCAAAGATGAACTTAGTTAAATCAAATAAACATATTTCAATCCATAATAAACTCAATATAGGAAACCAACCCTAACTAAGGTGTTGTCCTCAGATGGCAACCAAGAGGGGGGGGGGGGGGGGATTGGTTGTTTGAGAAATGATGGCACTTTCAAAAATTAACAAAACAAGAAATGTAGAAGAAATGAATGAATATTAAGTAGAGAGTAGAAGAATGAATACAAGAGATTTATAGTGGTTCAGATTACCTCAATCTTACATTCACTTCCTTAACAACTTATTAAGGTTCCTCTAGTCTTGAGTTTTTACAAGCTTAACTCTAACTTGGTATTTTCTCAAGCACACACTAAACTTTACAATGGTTTGAGATCGATCCTCACAACCCTTACAAGAGTTTTCCCAGGCTCACTCTCACAACCTAAGTGTTTCCAAGCTCACACTCAAACTTAAAATTTGGTGTTTGATGCTCATACCTAACACTATAACAATTTAATTGTTAACTGTTTTAAATGAAAAGAAAGTATGTTGCTTAGGTTATTACAATAAAAAATTACTCTTTTACAAAAAGTTTCATGGGGTATATATAGCCAATTTGGTCCAACTAGCCATTACAAGTCTTTTGATGTGCTTTAGTAGGCTAGTCCTTGTGTTGATAGAAAATATTCACAGGTAGCGGTCATCCTGGCATGGAGGATAGTCGCCCATACACCATGTGAAGTCATCCTTCAACTTGGGACGGTCGCTCCCTTTAAAAATTCTCTAACGGTAAATTTTGAGTGCTCTGCTGTTGGAATCTTACCCATACTGTGGTTGTTGGGATGGTAGCCCATAGTCTAGGGGTGGTCGCCCTTTTTGAATCTGAAAGTAGGTTTACAACAGTCATTCCACGTGGCACTCCTTTATTGGAAAAATTCAAATTATGCCAAAATATGAAAGTCGTGATCGCACTAGGAATTGAATAATGGTCAGATTGGGTATCTTGCATTGAACTTTCGGACGCACCTAAGGTCATGAACATACTGCCAGTCCTTGAGAATTTCTATCAAAATTTAGGGATAGTCATAAAATGTATGGAACAGTCGGGACAAAGTGCAAAAAGGCTGTTTCTTAGACTGCGTTGGCAACCATGTTCCCTCCTATGAGTGTTGGAGATTTGGTCATTTGAGGTGCGATTGTCCCAAACTTAGGATGGCTGCAACTGATCATTAGCGCTCATGGCTGAGGTCGAGATTCTGATCGTGAACCTTATTGTAACCAAACTTGTTCTTCAAATCATAAGGGGCGATTGTCCTTTATGATGTAGAGATCATATTTTGTGCCCTATTCAACCTAAATGATGAGCAACCTAGTCCTGCAACAAGTGTCTTAAAAAACATGTTAAATGAATCTTTCAATTTGAGTGTCAATGATCAAAATTGAGATTATTTGGCACACAATCTCCCCTTTTGT
This sequence comes from Garcia nutans, assembly GCA_947685225.1. Lineage (NCBI taxonomy): Eukaryota > Viridiplantae > Streptophyta > Magnoliopsida > Malpighiales > Euphorbiaceae > Garcia > Garcia nutans. The sequence continues at coordinate 1,706,810 of CANTUV010000003.1, read as the reverse complement.
GACTTTGACAATCAAATGGTATGATTATAAAGGATACACAAGATAGATACACCAGATAATGAAATCTTTGGTTTTAGGTTAATAATTTGTTGGTCTTAGATTCTCTTGAACTCCCCCTAAATATATGAATTGTCTAAAATGATGTGCATTATTTAACTTGAGTTTGATTTATCATCTAGAGAAAATGATGTTTTTTATCATTTGTTTATCATTAAATTCATCAAGTTCATTAAGCTTATCAAGCATATATTCATGATATGTTCATACTATCATTTCCATGATATCACTCCCCCTTTAGCAAAGGTAAAAAGGAAAAAAAAAATAAAAGAAAGCTAAGATGTTCGTTGAAAAGAAAATTGGAGTACATAAACATGAAAACAAAGTAAACATGAAAAAAACATGTTGTGCTCGAATTAAGTTCTACTTCAAGCGTCACTCGCAAGTATACGAGGTAGCTGTAGCCAAGGTGATTGCCCCAAGGTCGGTTCCCCAGGAAGGTGCAGTTAGTAATAGCTTGATTAAAGCAATTAATTTAAAAATGATAGTTTGTTGTATGAAATGTGCAAGATTAATTTAAACCTAAAAATAACATGCGTAGAGATTGATGTAAGTGATGGGTGCACAAGATCAATTCAGTTCTCGAGAAAGTGCCTAGGGTTATAGGTCCATTCAATCAAAGCTCAATTCTCAATTATCCATTAACATAGCCTTGTAATTAATTTGTTTCTTAAGTTAATTAGTCAATTACCAATTCATTAGTTCTCACATTCATGAATTAGCAATAACCAATTATTTTACATTACCAAATTAATGAAACCCTTGAACTTATATTTCTAATTCATTCATAGGGTGATTGATTATATAGTTCCGATATCGGATTTCACCTCTCGGTCCATCATCCAATATTCAAAGATTAATAGGTAGCTAATCTATCAACCTAGCATTTAATACAATACAATCAACCAATCAACAAGGAACATCAATGTAAATATCAAATCAAAACATTCAACCAAATATACTACAAACCCTAGGCATGGGTATTTAGCTCAACATCATCAAATTAAAATATTCATTCAACTCAATATAAATCAAATACAAGTTGTTCATTGTAATATCAATTCTCTTAATATAACAAAAACAATATTGAAATGAATTAAAAGAGAGAACAGAAAAACCCCTTGTGAAGATGCCAAGAGTAGGATTACTAATCTTCCTCCTAGCTCCACTTTGATGTATGATGAAGAACACAAGCCCTCTTCAATGGTTGATTCTCCTTTGCAATATGGAATGGAGCTTTCTCAAGTCACCAAACCTTCAATTGATTATGCCTTTGAGAGATGGATTGGAGCTTTCTCAAGTCACCAAACCTTTCAATGAAGCTTCTTCAACCTTTAAGATCTTGTTAACCCACTTGATCCCAAAGAACCTCAAAGATCTTGTCAATGGAAGATGGAGAAGATGAAGATGGAGGACGAAGATGAAGGGACAAGGAGAGTGTCAGTCTTTCCTCATCCCAAGTGAGTTTGCTCGCTCCTTCTCTTTTCTTTTCTCCCTTTCAAAACCCTAGCCGTTCCTTCTCTTTTTCTGTCATGCGAAAGAATTTATATGTTTTTTGGTGTGACACGGCCAAGCCAAGAGTGGCTTGGCCGTGTCTCTTCTTCTTTTCTTCCTCTCTAGGAGGTGACACAGCCAAGCCAAGGTTAGCTTGACCGTGTCTATTGATCTCCGTGGGACACGGCCAAGACAGTTGGCCGTGTCCCTCACTGGCTCTTTTCTTCACTTTCTTTCTTTTCAAGGAGGTGACACGGCCAAGCTTAGGTGAGCTTGGCCGTGTCTAAGCTATTTGGAGGGACACGGCCACAAGCTTGGCCGTGTCCCTTGAGTGTGTCAGCTACTGATATGTTGGCTTCCTCCTTAGCTTGGTATGGGACACGGCCACAAGCTTGGCCGTGTCCTCTGCATGTGTCAGCTACTGTCCATTGTTTTCTTCCTCTTGATTCCTTGGTCTTTCCTTCCTCTCTTAATTCTTGGTTTTGCTCTTAATATGGTTCCTTGCATATTAACCTAACACAAACACTTGAAACACACTTTAAACAAGAATCAAATAAACATTAACTAACAACACACAAACACACACTAAAAACTAGGACAAAAATAACATAAACACTTAAATAAATTAAAACTACCAAAATTAATGAAAACACTAAATAAACATATTAAAACTACCAAAATACCTAAAGAAAACAATAATCATCATAATAAATAAGATACAAATCTATGACAAAAACTAATAAAACAAAACACAACAAAACATAAAACAACAAGACAATAAAAAAAGAAAAATAACAAGCTTTTCCTCAACCATTGGGGCTTTGCCCTTATCAAGAGGAGCATGTGCATTGCTGATTGAGCTAGTGTTGAAGTCATCTCCCAATGATTCTTCTTTATAGGGACTCTCTTGATGTTCACTCACATCCCATTCTTTTAGATCACATTGAGGCAAATCCATCTTGCCTTGCATGTCATAAAGATCAATGTGCATATGGGATATGAGGTCAATTATTTTGTTCAAGTGCTGAGACCATTTGGATACATCCCTTTTGAAGTGAGAAAGCTTCTTGGAGAGAGATTTGATAGCCCTAAGAATGAGTTTGGTTGGAGAGCTAACTTTGTTAGGTTTTGAGGTTCAAACTTTGTGAGGCATTTCCACAAAAACTTCCATAGAGTCTCCTTCACCTTCTATGGTATACTTTGGCCTCTTCTTATGTCTATCTACCGCTCCTTTCTTTCTAAAAAAGTAGACATAAGAACCATAAATTTTTCTAACACAACCAGAGTGCTCTAAGTATTCCATTGTGATGGAACTAGAAGTAAGATCAAAAGGATTCCTCAAGGAAGCTAGGTTAAGATCATTTAGCAGGTTTAAGTGCCTAGCTATTTGGTTAATATAAGAGGAAAGAAAGAAATTTCCTAACCTTGTAATGGCATGGTGATAGAGGGTGTCAATTAGGAATTTTGGTGTGTTCATTAGAATGTTATGGGTAAAGGCATATAAAAATATCAAGTCTCTTTTGGTGACTTTCTCATTCCCATCAGCCTTTTAATGAATTGTGTAGGTGATGATCCTTTGGAGTACCCAATGTGTGAGGGATTTAATGTGTCTAGCCTTGGATTCTTTTTCAAAAGATTTCTACACATAAATTTCTTGCCAAAAGGTGGAGAGGGTTTGATTAGAGTAGGATATGTCATTGTAGGAAGTTGCTCCACCTACTGGAAAATCCCAAATTCTACCAAAGTCTTCTAGGGTTAAGGCATGGTATTCATCAAATAACTTAAATCTAATCCCATAACATCCTAGGGAAGAATTAACACTCTTCTCAATTTGTAGAGACATAAAAAATTCTTTACTAAGGCTAGGGTAACCTACCTCTCTAGGAAAGATGAATTTCCTCTATCCAAGAACATCAAGCAAACTCTCAATATCTTCCTTAATGTTGAGGGCAGAGAGCATGCCTCCAAAAGGGCTTTTGGTTCCCTCCATCTTCTTCCTTTTGAGCATAGCATATCTAATGTCTTCTTCAGTGGTTTTATGGTGGGGTTTGTGGATTCTCTCACCTCTTCTAGGTGGTGGAGGAGAGGGAGGAGCCTCTTGTGGTTCTCTAATGACTATGCCTGAAGGTTTCTTTCCTTTTCCCTTTCCTTTGGATGTCACTTTCTTCTTAGGAGCCATATGGAGTAAGAGAGATGGAAAATTTTTAAAAAATAGAGTATGCTTGAGAGAGAGTTAGATTTTAGATGATTTGGAGTTTTAGAGGGAAGTTTATATGTTTAGAGTGATTAAAGAAGTGTGTAACTAATGTTAAGTGGTCTTAAATAGAGAAAACATGGAAAAATAGTTGATTGTGGCTGTTAGGAATTGAAAAAATGCGACCTGACACATGCCAATGGTTAAAACTTTTTGTGCAGAGTGTACAATACATGACCGCTTGTTTGCATACGGGCGCCCATGATAAACCATTGGGCAATCGTTATACAGATAGGCGCGCTCACGACCAGAGAGAAAGAGTGTAACAGTTGAGATTTTTCAAATTCTTGCTGAAAGGTCATCTTTTTAACCTATCCAGTGGACGTGTGACTGTGATCTTAGGCAGGGAGACCACGCTTAACAGAGAAGAAATAATAGAAAGAAACAAGAAAGATAGGTTTTGGTAGAAATGATGTATGATCAAAATTGAATGTTCTAAATGATGATAAAACCTTGCAAACATATCAAAAATGATATACTTACAACAATTATTCATTCAATGAGCTTCCATCAATCATGCCTAGGTTATGCTTAATAAAGTTTAATCTATCTTCATTCAAGGGTTTATAAAGATATCAGTAAGTTAATTATTTGTATCAATGAATTCTAAAACAATTTTCTGATTTTGTACATTATCCCTTAAGAAATAATGTCAAATATCTATATGTTTAGTCTTAGAATATTGGATTGGATTCTTGGATAAATTAATGGCACAAGTGTTATCAAACTTAATAGGAATATGATCAAACACTTTTCCATAGTCAAGTAATTGTTGCTTCATCCATAGAACTTGTATGCAACAAATATATGCCTCAACATATTCGGCTTTCCCCTTTGAAAAAGCAACCGACACTTATTTCTTGCTAAACCAAGAAACTACAAAATCACCAAGAAAATGACATGCCCCAGTTGTACTTTTTCTATCCAAAAGGCTACCGGCATAGTTCGCATCCGAAAAACCTAAAAATCAAATGATGTGTTTTTAGGATACCAAATTCCTAAGTGTAATGTACCATTCAAGTATTTTAAAATTCTTTTAGTGGCATTCAAGTGTGATTATTTAGGATAAGATTGAAATGTAGCACATAAACATACACTATACATTATATCAAATCTAGAAGTGGTTAAGTAAAGTAGTGATCCGATAATACCTTGATATTTCTTCTCATATACTACCTTACCACTTTTATCTTTGTCAAGTTTCAATGATGTGCTCATGGAGTCTTGCTAATCTTCCAACCATCCATTTCAATTTTCTTGATAAGATCCTTTATGTACTTGGATTGATTGATGAAGATCCCATCTTTACATTGCTTAATTAGTAATCCAAAGAAGAATTTGAGTTCACCCATCATGCTCATTTCAAATTTCTTAGTCATACAAGAAGCAAATTCCTTGTAAAAAGATTCATTAGTGGCACCAAATATAATGTCATCAACATAAATTTGTACAATTAGAATGTTGTGCTTATTCTTTTTAACAAAAAGAGTTGTGTTCACTTTGCCTTTTGAAAAATCATTTTCAAGAAAATATGTACTAAGTCTATCATACCAAGTTCTTGGAGCTTGTTTCAATCCATATATTGCCTTGGTGAGCTTAAAAACATGATTTGGAAGTTTATAGTCTTCAAAACTGGAAGGTTGTTCAACATAAACTTCCTCATTTATAAAGTCATTTAAAAATGCACTCTTAACATCCATTTGAAAAAGTTCAAAATTCATGCGACATGCAAAAGCAAGTAAAATTCTAATAGCTTCTAATCTAGCAACAGGGGCAAATGTCTCATCATAGTTTATGACTTCCTCTTGGTTATACCCTTTTGCAACCAATCTAGCTTTTTTTTTTTGTAGTAATGAGACCATTTTCATCAAGCTTAATCCTATGTTCCAATTTACATCCTATAATTGGATGGTTTTTAGGCCTAGGAACAAGTTCCCACACATTATTTCTCTCAAATTTATTGAGTTCATCTTGCATTGCAATCACCTAACATTCATCATTAAGAGCCTCCTTAACAGTCCTTAGCTTTATTTGAGAGACAAAAGAAACATTAACATCTAAATATTTAAATGTGGATATAGTAGTTACTCCCTTTGAAGTTTCACCAATGATGAGTTCTTTTAGATGATCCTTCTTGTATTCCTAATCCTTGGGTAACTCTTGATTTTCTTTTTCCTATTTATCATGATTGTTCCTTGGTGCAACAATCATTTCTTGTTGATCATTTGTACCTATAAAATCATCAAAAGCACTACCTTTCCTTTGATCTAGTTTAGAAGATTCATAAAAAATAATATGCATTGATTCTTCAATAACTAGAGTTTTCTTATTAAATACCCTATATGCTTTACTAGAAGATGAGTATCCTAAAAATATGCTTTCATCTGATTTTGATTTGAATTTTCCAAGATTATCCTTAGTGTTTAATATAAAGCATTTGCATCAAAATACTCAAATGTATGAAATTTTGGGTATTCTTCCATTCCATAACTCATAAGAGGTTTTATTTATCAAGGGCCTTTTGTCGACTCGGTTTGAACTATAACAAGCGGTATTAACGGCTTCTGTCCAAAAGTAAGATGGTAAATCAAATTCATTGAGCATTGTTCTAGCCATTTCAACCAAAGTTCTATTTTTCCTTTCAACCACACCATTTTGTTGTGGTGCTCTAGGAGTCAAAAAGTCATGTGATATGCCAAATTCATTGCAAAAAGTTTTAAAGTTTTCATTTTCAAATTCTTTTCTATGAAAACTTCTAATAGATGTGATCAAATAGCCTTTTTTTCATTTTGAACTCTTTTTACAAATACTTTGAAATGATTAAAAGCTTCATTCTTTTGAGCTAAGAAATTTACCCATGTAAACCTTGAGTAATCATCAACAAGAACAAATGCATATAACTTGCCACCTAGGCTAGAAACTCTATTAGGTCCAAACAAATCCAAGTGAATGAGCTCTAGTGGCCTAGAAGTGCTTACAACATTTTTAGATTTGAATGAGATTTTATGTTACTTGCCAAGTTGACAAGGTTCTCGTGTTCTATCTTTGTCAAACTTAACTTTAGGGAGACCATCAACTAGTTCTTCTTTACTAATGCATTTTAAATGATCCATACTAGCATGACCTAGTCTTCTATGCCATAACCAAGCATCATTATTAATAGTAATCAAACATTCAAATGTGTTATTGGAATTTATGTCAATTTTGTATGTGTTGCTTATTCTATCTCCTTTGAATGCAGTCTTACCATTTAAATTGGTAACCTTGCATCCTTTGGAGTTAAAACTTACATCATATCCTTTATCACATAATTGACTTACACTAAGCACATTGTGTTTCAACCCATCAACAAGCCATACATTTTAAATCAAATTTTTACCAAGTATGCCAATGGAATCAATACCAATGATTTTACCTTTAGTATTATTTCCAAAAGTAACATCACCTCCAAGATTGTACGTAAGAGATGTGAAGAACTTTGCATTTTCCATCATATGCCTTGAGCATCCACTATCCACAAGCCATATGCTTTCTTTGATAGTAGATTTTAGACATACCTACAAAATAATAATGTTCATCTTTTCTTAGGTACCTAAATGAACTTGGGTCCTTGGTGGATAGTAGAAGAAGGATCCTCTAACTTGAGATGAGCCTTCCTAATATAGCCAAAAGTACTCTTATGCCCAAATTTCATACAATATGTGCATTGATACAAAGTTCTATATTTGTGCACTTTTCTATTGACATTTAATGGACTATGCATATAATTGCAAGTGTGAGTTTGCACATTTTTGAACTTATGTACATGCCTAGTATGCATGAATGTATTTTTTGCTCTTGGAATCTTGGTTCTAGATTCTTGTGAACCTAATGTAATCCTTTTAGGATTTTTAGGTTTAGTTTGTGCATCGGTGTTCTTTACAACTTCAACACTAGATGTTTGAGTTGTAGATGGTCTTACAAATATTCGTGCATTGATGATTATTTAAATCCTAGATCATGCTTTAAGGAAGGTGATCTTTGACTACCAATCAATGTATCTAATGCTTCCTTTCCTTTGTGAAATTTTGAGATTGATTCCGTAAGTTTTTCTAGTTCATGCTTCAAATTTTCATTTTCCTTGATCACATCTTCTAAGCTAAGTGAATTTTTATTCATTGCATCAATAGATTTCAATAATTGTTCGTTTGAGGTCTTTAATTCTAATGTAGAATTTTTTTAAGCATATAAAATCCTTTTCTAACCTAGAGCATTTATCCTTATACAATTTCATTTTAGAGTAATACTTTTCTACCCTAAGATTCATAAGTTCTATCATATCACTATCATCTAAATCATCACTATTATCATCATGTGCAATTAGATTCAAGGATTGAGTACCTACCTTAATGGAGTCATCCTTAATAGCCATGAGACATAGATTGGCAATTCCTTCTTCCTCCTCTTATTCTTCTTCACTTGAGGAAGAGTCATCCCTTGTAGCTTTGAGAGATTTCTTCTTTTCTTTGTTCCACTTCTTCTTGTTTTTCAACTTGAAGAAATCCGATTTGATATGGCCGAATTTGCCACATTCATAATACTTCACTTCATTCTTTTTGTCTTTATCTTTAAAGAGGATTTAGAGAATGTACCTTTGTTGGCTTGCAATCCTCTCTTTCTTTTCCAATCATTCATCCTTTTTAAAATTAATGCCATTTCTTCTTCATCATCACTTTCTTCATTGCTTGAGCTCTCAAATTCTTTAATTTCTTTGAGAGATATTGGTTTCCTCTTTTCTTTTTTCACGCTGTTCATCTTCTCTTTCGGTGTGCAACTCGAAGGTGAGTAGTTTGTTGACAAGTTCATCGATTCTCAAAGAGCTAAGATCATGTGCTTCTTCAATTGAAGAAACTTTGGATTCAAAATTCTTCTTTTCTCTTAGAGCTCTTAAGATTTTTCTTTTGACTTCATCTTGATCATATACCTTGCCATATTTCTTCAATTCATTGACAATGGCAAGCAAGCAATTTGTCATGTCGATAACATTTTCATTGGGCTTCATCTTGAAAAGTTCATACTCATGTATATGCATTTGATTCTTAGTGAGTCTCACTTAAGTAGTACCCTCATGATAGTTCTCAAGAGTTTTCCAGATGTAATGAGCACAAGTGAGATGTTGAATTCTCCCACCTTCTTCTCTTGAAATAGAATTCATCAAGATAGAGGCTGCCCTATGGTTCTTGAATCAATCTCTCATATTAACATTTGTCCATTGTGATTTAGGAAGAGGAACTTGGACACCATCAACTTCATGAGTAGGAGATTTCCACTCATTTTCAATATAATCCCAAAGCTCAATTCATGCACTATCTAGAAACAAGAACATATTATGTTTCAAATAGGAGTAATCTGTTCCATCAAAGTAAGGTCCAAGAATAGAGTTGAGATTTCCATAAGAGTTTGAGGTGGATGAAGAAGAAGTTGCCATAGTGGATCAAATTTCACACTAAAGTTTAAGAAATTTTCTAGCTCTAATACAAATTGTCGACCTAAGATGGCAACCAAAAGGGTGGGTGAATTGGTTATTTGAGAATTTATGGCACTTTCAAAAATTAACAAAATAAGAAATGTAGAAGAAATGAATGAATATTAAGTAGAGATTAGAAAAATGAACATAAGAGATTTATAGTGGTTCAGATTATCTCAATCCTACATCCACTTCCTGAAAAACTTGTTAAGGTTCCACTAGTCTTGGGTTTTTACAAGCTTAACTCTAACTTGGTATTTTCTCAAGTTCACACCAAACTTTACAATGGTTTAAGATCAATCCTCACAACCCTTACAAGAGTTTTTCCAGGCTCACTCTCACAACCTAAGTGATTCCAAGCTCACACTCAAACTTACAATTTGGTGTCTGATGCTTACACCCAACACTCTAACAATTTAATTATTAATTATTGTAAATGAAAAGAAAGTATGTTGCTTAGGCTATTACAATAAAAAATTACTCTTTTACAAAAAGTTTCATGGGGCATATATAAGCAATTTGGTCCAACTAGCTGTTATAAGTCTTTTAATGTGCTTTAGTAGGCTAGTCCTTGTGTTGATAGAAAATAATCACAGGTAACGGTCATCCTAACATAGAGGATGGTTGCCCAGGAACCATTTGTGGTCATCCTTCAGCTTGGGAAGGTTACTCCCTTTAAAAATTCTCTAACGGTCAATTTTGAGTGCTCTGCTATTGGAATCTTGCCCATGTTGTGGCTATCAGGACAATCGCCCACAGTCTAGGGGCTGTCGCCCTTTTTGAATCTTAAAATGAGTTTACAATTGTCATTCCACTTAGCACTCCTTTATTGGACAAATTCAAATTGTGCCAAAATATGAAAGTCGGGGTCGCACTAGGAATTGAATAGTAGTCGGATTAGGTATCTCCCGTTGAACTTTTGGATGCACCTAAGGTCACGTACACTACTGCCAGTCCTTGAGATTTTCTCTCAAAATTTAGGGATGATCACAAAACATTTGGAATGGTCACTACAGAATGCAAAAAGGCCTCTTCTCATACCGCGCTGGCAACCGCATTCCCTACTATGACTTTTTGAGATTTGGTCATTTGAGGTGTGGTCATCCAAAACTTAGGACGATTGCTACTGATCATTAGTGCTCGCGGTTGAGGTCGAGATTCTGACCATGAACCTTATTGTAACCAAACTTGTTCTTCAAATCATAAGGGGCAATCGTCCTTTGTGTTATAGAGATTGTACTTTATGCCCTATTCAGGCTAAATGATGAGAAACCTAGTCCTGCAACAAGTGTCATAAAAAACATTATAAATGCATCATTCAATTTGACTGTCAAGGATCAAAATTGAGATTATTTGGCTAACAAAAGGTTTATTTCCTTCTATTTGAAATGAAAACATAACAAACATTAAGGATAACAAATGAAAACATAATTGAAATAACAATAAAGATAAAACTCTAGTTCTTTAGTTTGAAAAAAATTCCACTTAGATCTTTGAATCTCTTCCTTGAACCTAAGACTAAATTTTATTTCTTGGATGAATATAATCTAATTCTTGCATGCTTGAGAGGAAATGTGTTTATATAGAGTGCTTAGAAGCTTCTTGATGGAGGCAAACTGGCAAAATGCATGAACACAACTTTCTATAGCTATTGGGGTCTTCAAAGTCCAACGTTTTTTGGCTAAAAGTCATAAATTTTTGCCCCACGGTCATGGATTTGAGTGACACGGTCGTTGCCTTGGTAGATATGATCTTTTTTGTGAAATTTTCCAGCCTGACAGTGGAGGTTTAAGCCCACGGTCGTGGCTTTTGATTTTCTTTTGAAATATGAAAAATTTCTTTAAAACAAAGCCAAAATCAATCCCATGGTCGTGGATTTTGAGTCCTACAGTCGTGGTCTTCAAAATGCTTCTGCCCTTGCACTTTTTGTCTCTGAAAATTTGGATAGATTCAAATCAAATCCCATGGGCATGGCTTTTTGACAGCCATTTCCCTAGGATTCAAAATGATTCTGGACCACTTGAATTCTTTTCTTTAATTATATTTTCATGTTCATATTCATGTATTATGATTTATATGACCATGTAAATTCATTTTCTTCTAATGTTTTGCCAAAATAAGCTCTTTCTTCAAACATGGAACTCTATACTTGAAATAATGAATATTCTATCTTTCAAAACAAAAATTGATCAAATTCAATTAACGACAATAAAAAATATAATTATAATAATCATAAAATTATATGCAAAATATTGTCTTATCAATTATTAATGAAAATAAGTTGTATCAAAATTTTGATTGTTGCACCCATATGCCATGATCGTAAAGCTAAAATTTATGACTTTTAGCCAAAAAGATTGAACTTTGAAGATCCAAACAGCTTTAACTTGTTAGGTTCATGCATTTGACAGCTTGCCAGCACCAAGAAGCTTCCGAGCACTCTATATAAACACCTTTCCTCTAAGGATTAAAGCATGCAATTATGATTGAATTTAGATTAAGTTAATAAATAAGAGAGATTTTAGATACAAGTAAGAGTTGTAGTGAATTTAGAATTTTGTTATTTAAACTTTTATTAACCAAATTTTAGTCTTTCTTTTGAAGAGTGAATTAGTGTTCAAAGAAGAGATTCAAGAATCCAAGTGGAATTCTTCTTCAATCAAAATAACTAGAGTTTAATCTTTTATTGTTATTCCAATTATGTTTTCATTTGTTATCCTTAGTGTTTGTTATGTTTTTCATTTCAAATATGAGGAACTAAACCTTAGTTATGGTTGGTCCCTTATATTGAGTATATTATGGAATGAAATATGTTTATTTGTTTTAACTAAGTTCATCTTTGATTATTTTGTTATCTTTGATTTTATGCTTTGATTATCTGGCTAATAATTAATAGAATTTAGATGTTGTATGATGGAGCAAGAGTCGAAGCATAACATTTATCCGTGGAGATAACAATCTTAAGAAAGTTTTCACATAGAGATAAGGTAAAACCCTTAAGAGGTTTATTCAAGATTCTCACAAAACCTACGAATTGATTTAATTACTTATGATCACGAGAGTAGACATAAGGGTTAAATTGATATTAGTTTTAGTGCTTGAGAGAGACTAAGGCTTAATTAAGGAGAATCAAACCATTAATCAAAAGGAAAAATGAACTAAATCAATACTTTAGAAAATCCATAATAAATCAATAAAGATGACTTAACCCTAAACCTTAAATAATTAAATTTAGTTTCAAAACAATTCAATTTATTTTAGTTACATTTTATCATAAATCCAATTTTGTTATCTAACTAATAATCAGTTTAATTGTTTACAACATAGAAAAACCCTTATTGTGGAAATGATACTCTACTTATGACTTTATCACTTGATACGACTTGTGCACTAGTATATAGCTAGGCTCGAGTCCTAACAAGTTTTTGGCGTCATTGCTAGGGAGAGACTAATCTAATATTAATAATATTAAATTTTTATTGCTTTGAATTTTTATTTTCTGTTTTAATTTCTGTACTTTTAATTGAAGAATTTCTGAATTATATGCGAAGAAATCCAAATACAGAACTTGTGCTATATAATCCAGAAATTGAATAATTTTTCAGGAAAAAGAAGAAGGAAAGGAAAGTATAGGAAATAGTGGAAGGAACTTCAGCATCAACTCTTAAAATTGATAATCCAACTGGCTCTTCTGATAGAGAGCCAATCATGGAGGATCTGTAAAATATGACACTTAAGCAATATCTTATGCCCCAGCTCAACCAAGATCCAGCATAGCTAAACTGTAACACTGCCTACATAGACCATACACTTACCTACATAGGAGATGTCACCTAACATTTACAATTGTTCTATATATATGTCTATGTATGTACTAAAGAAATAAAGTCATAAAACCTTTAGGTAATAATGCAATTGTTAAGTTTTCTATATTACACACATATATCCATATATTTATAAGAACTCTTCATGAAAACTTACATTATTATAAATATTCTCAAACTACTCTCAAACTAGTACAACTGTCATACAAAACTATAAAGTTTTGCAATGTGAACCATAAAGATTACAATATTTACAATATTGTTCATTGAACCTTGATGATGCAGTTGATCAAGAACGTAAGCCTCTCACTCTACGGTCTCAACTCTACTTGTTTGATCTACGCATCAGAAAAAATTTTAACACGCTAAGCAAAGCTTAGTGGTGCTTATGTATTCATAATATGCAAGAAAATTTAATAAAAAGAGGTCTATCAATTAAATAATTTAGAAACATCGAATTGCATTACTTTTCGAATGTTAAATAAAGAAATTAACTAAATTCATTGTAAATTGAAATGCTAAGCACAATTAGATTCATAATTGACTAATTTATCGACAACTGAATAACACATTGTTTTCATTATATATAAATTTGTTAATTATGCCCATACACACTGAACTCAAATTCTAGATTTAGATAATGGGTCACTGATGGCAATTTAATGCCACTGTATAGAATTTTGGCCAATGGCCCACTATGGCACAAATTTCCACTGAGTATGATGACACAGAGTGTCTATTGATGGCACAAAGTGCCCACTGACACTTTGGATATCCTCCCTTTTGGCTAGCCATTCAATCCCAAGCTAGATCTAAAATCAGTATGATTAGGGCAATTCATTAGTTTGTAGTTAACACTGAAATGGATATATCATTTCAATGAAACAATACTTTCATCAACATTTACTATTATATATATTTACCACAAATTCAAAGTTTATCATTTTTTTTCATACTTTCAACACTTACACATGAATTCCCAACACAAAAGTAATAAACATAAACATATTAGCCTCATACTAGGCCCATATATCACAAAATACAAGTCAAAAACATCATTTAGGTACCCCACGACCATGGCAACTCAACCCCACACCCGTGGGATACAAAATGAAGCTGTAAAATGACTTTGAAGACCCCACGGTCGTGGCCTTCTAGGGCCACAGCCATGGCATTTAGAACTGCTCTGTTTTATCAAAAGTTTTGAAGAAACATCATCACTTTCAATCCCACAGTCGTGGCACTCAATTGCCACGGCCGTGTCATTGATTTTGGGATTATTTTCGGAGTAATTCTTCCACTAGCAGTCCTAACTTCGATACCATGCCCATGGCACCTTAAAGCCACTCCCGTAGCATCTTAAAATAATGAATTTTACACTTTTAACTTCATAAAACACAAACATATTGAAGATCGAAGATAAAAATGAATCAAAATCAAAGTTTTGACATAAAAAGAATTTATTTCTAGTACCTTACTAAAACTTTAATTAATCAAGTATTTAACAAATGATCTACTCAATAACTTTCACAATCATCACTCAAAATTAAGAAAAACAACATCAACAACTTCAATTTCTACATATATCACACAACAATTCATTTATCCAATATTTAGGAAATATCTCCTCTAAATGACCCAATAAACTAATTTAAACATTAAAACTCAAAGAGAAATAAATATTTGTAAATTAAAATACATAAACACATACCTCTTCAAGCTCTTCTTTTTCTCTAATTACTTGTTAATAATCTCAACTTTCCAACTTAATCTTCTAAAAACTTATAACTAGATATTATTTTCTCTTTGGTTTTGATCAAAATCTTGGAAGGAGGAAGCAAGAAGGAGTTTTGATGGTGAAGGTGATGATGAAAGTGAATGATGAAGAGAGAAAAGAAATTTCTACACTCTTACACCTGTCCACACACACACACACACATATATATAGCTCAATCTAGTGTGGCCAATCTCATCCTAGTTATGGTGCACCCTCTTTCTAATCCTTTGATTCTAATTCAATTTTAAATCTCATAAAACCGTAAAAATAATTAATTTCTTCGGTAAAATTTTGAGATCCACTATTTACATCGCTTATCTATATCACTTATATCACAATTCATTATTAATTATCACTATTAATTTAAAAGTTTAGTATCTAAAATTTTAAACATTACAATTCTCCCCCTCTAAAGAAATTTTGTCCTCGAAATTTACCTGTTATAGACGCTTGAAATAATTGAGGATATTGTTGTCTCATTATCTTTTTGCTTTCCCAAGTGGTTTCTTCTATCGAATGATTCCTCCACAACACTTTTACTAAAGGAATGCGCTTATTGCGCAAATCCTTTATTTCATGAGCTTAGATAGCCACCGGTTCTTCTTTATAATTCAAATCTGGCTGAATTTCAATAGACTCTACTTGAATCACATGTGTAGGATCTAATCTATAGGGCCTAAGAATTGACACATGAAATACATTATGAATCTTAGCCAATTTTGGAGGCAAAGCTAGTCGATAGGCTACTGGACCTACACGTTCAAGTATTTCATATGGTCCAATGAACCTAGGACTTAATTTACCTTTCTTTCCAAAGCGAAGAACTTTCTTCCATGCTGATACTTTTAAAATTACCTTATCCCCCACATTATACTCAACATCACGCCGTTTCAAATCTGCATAAGATTTTTGTCTGTCCATTGCAATTTGTAATCTATCCTTTATATGCTTCACTTTATCTTCAGTTTATTTTATGAGATTAGGTCCTACAAGTTTGCTCTCATTCAATTCCACCCAACACAATAGAGTTCTACACTTCCTTCCATAGAGTGCCTCATATGAAGCCATTCCAATACTCGTTTGATAACTGTTGTTATAGGCAAATTCTACTAAAGGCAAATATTTATCCCAGCTACCTTCAAAATCAATTACACAACTTCTAAGCATATCCTCAAGTATTTGTATCACCCTTTCTAATTGACCATCTGTTTGTGGATGAAATGCATTATTAAAATGAAGTCAAGTACCCAATGCTTTCTGAAACCTAAAATCTGGATTTAAAGCGAGGGTCTCGATCTGAAATAATAAATATTGGTACTCCATGAAGCCTAACTATCTCATTAACATACCACTCTGCAAGTTTATTCATTGAATAGTCAACTCGAATGGGAAGGAAATGAGTTGATTTAGTTAATCGATCAACAATTACCCAAATTTTATCATGCTTCTTTTGGGTATTTGGAAGTCTAGTCACAAAATCTATGGTGATTCTATCCCACTTCCATTACGGTATTGATATAGGTTGCAAAAGACCCGATGGAACTTGATGTTCTACTTTGACTTGTTGACATACTAAACATCGAGTCACATATTCAGTAATATCTCTTTTCATATCAGGCCACCAATAATGAGATTTCAAATCCTGGGACATCTTGTTGCTTCCGAGATGTACGGTATATATAGTATTGTGAGCTTCACCAAGAATACATTCCTTCAGTTCCTTCACATCAGGTACACACAATCGATCTCTATAATACACTCCACCATCTTTTGACACAACATAATCTAGCTTTTCCCCTTCATGCACTTGTTTCAAAAATTCTAACAATTTTTTATTTTGTTTCTGAGCTTCTATCACTTTTTGCCTAATGGTTGGTTCAACCCTCAATTATGCTAACATAACACATGATATCATTTAGTATATTTAATAAATATATATATATATATAAAATGTTAAAATATTCTGTATACAACATACCTACTAAAGTCTTTAGACTTAAAGCATCGGCTACCACATTAGCTTTCCCAGGATGATAGTCGATGATACAATCATAATCCTTGATCAATTCCATCCATCTTCTCTGCCTTAAATTTAGCTCTTTTTGTGTTGGCAAGTATTTTAAACTTTTATGATTAGTGAAAATATAACACCTTTCACCATACAAATAACGTTGCCAGATTTTAAGAGCAAATATAATAGTAGCTAACTCCAAATCATGTGTAGTGTAATTCAATTCATGAGATTTTAATTGCCTAGAAGCATAAGCAATTACCTTGCCCTCTTGCATCAATACATAACCAAGTCCTTGATGAGAAGCATCACTATAAATAACATAGTCTTTACCTGGAATCGGTTGGGTTAAGTCAGGCGCTTCAGTTAATATCGCCTTCAATTGTTCAAAACTAGCTTGACACTGAGTATTCCACTCAAATTTAATTTCTTTTCTAAGGAGCTTAGTTAAGGGAAGTGCTATCTTCGAAAACCCTTGAACAAATCTTCTATAATATCCAGCCAACCCAAGAAAACTTCAGACTTCTGTTATATTCTTTGGTGGCTGCCAATTCAAAATAGTCTCAATTTTACTTGGATCCACACGAACACCATTAGCTGACACTACATGTCCTAGAAATGCCACTTCCGTCAACCAAAAATCACACTTTGATAATTTAGCATACAATTGATTCTCTCTTAGTGTCTATAGTACGATTCTCAAATGCTTATTATGATCCTCTCTATTTCTAGAATAAACCAGTATATCATTAATAAAAATAACTACAAACTGGTCTAAATAGGGTTTAAAGACTCGATTCATCAAGTCCATAAAAGCTGCTAGAGCATTAGTTAAACCAAAGGACATAACCAAAAATTCATAATGTCCATATCGAGTTCTAAAAGCTGTCTCTGGAATATCTACTTCTTTAATTTTCATCTGATAATAACCCAATTTAAGATCAATTTTAGAGAAAACACCCGCTCCTCTCAACTGATCAAATAAGTCATCAATCCTAGGTAACAGGTACTTATTCTTAATAGTCACTTTATTCAACTACCGATAATCTATGCATAATCTTAAAGTACCATCATTCTTCTTCACAAACAAAACTGGTGCACCCTAAGGAGACACACTAGGTTTTATAAATCCTTTGTCAAGCAATTCTTGGAGTTGCACCTTTAATTCTTTTAATTTCAGAGGTGCCATTCTATATGGTGGAAGAGAAATTGGTGTTGTACCTAGAACTACATCAATAACAAATTCTACCTCTCTCTCTGGTGGTACTCCAGGTAATTCTTCCAGAAAAACATTCGAAAACTCACTCACTATAGGTATGTCTCCCAAAACCTTGCTTGAATGTCGTGTATCATTAACATAAGCAAGATAAGCTTCACATCTCTTCCTAATTAGCCTTCTAGCTTTAGCTGCAGAAATCAAACTAGAAGGATAAAATTGCTTTTCTCCTTGAACTACAATTTCACCATAACCCGGAATCTTAAAAGTTACAACTTTACTACAGCAGTCCATAACTGCTTGATGTCGGAACAACCAATCCATTCCCAAGATTACATCAAAGTCATGGAATGGTAGTTCAATCAAATCAGTAGAAAGCTCCACATCATGAACTCTAAGTGGACAATTTCAATATACTCTATTTACCTTCACACTATGGCCTAAGGGATTTGTAACTTCTATCTCATAATCAAGTTTATCAACACACATTTTCCTTCCTGAAGCTATAGTTGTACAAATATAAGAATGTGTAGAACCAGGATCTAACAATGCATACACATAAAGTCCAAGTAATGAAAATTTACCAACTACAACATCAGGAGCATCCTGGTCTTCCACAACTTTCATGGCATAGGCCCTAGCTGGAGCATTGCCTCGACTCTGAGGTCTATCCACTGTTTCAGATCCTCTCTGCTGACTAATACTGGGTCGACCACCTCTACCTGTCTTATAGCTTGACTGAGACCTTTGTATAGAACTTTGTTCTTCCACAACTTCTAATTCTTTTATTGTTGGACAATCTCTAATTTAATGCTCCAAAGAACCACATTTCAATCAAGCCCCCTTTTTAAACCAACAGTCTTCACTTGCATGACCCTTACCACAATATTGACAAGGTGTAGTAACAACTATTGAAGAAGAGCCTGTAGCCACTCTAAACCTACCACCTCTAGATCTATGAAAACTTGCTCCACTTCCTCTACTAAACCCCTGAGTTTGGGCTTGAATATTTCTCTGTCTTTTCTAGCTAGCTTGTTGTTGTTCACTAGAAAATCCCTTCTTTAATTGTTGCTTTCTTCCCTGCTCTTGTTTAATCTCATTTTCTATAGCAACTGCTGCATTAACAAGAGTGGAAAACTCTTTAATCCTCATTGCTATTAAATACACCCGAATATGACTATTCAAACCTTGTTCAAACCGTTTACACTTCTCTTCCTCAGATACAACTAACTCTGGAAAATATTTACTGAGGCGAACAAACTGCCTCTCATATTCAAACACAAATAATTGTCTTTGCTTAAGATACAAAAATTCCAGATGATTCTCCTCCAAATAGATCTCACTAATATATTCCTTTTTAAATTCTTCTTGGAAAAATGCCCAAGTAAGACTACCTGCGGGTACACCTTTCTGCTTTGTATCCCACCAGGAAAAAGCTTGTTCTTGCAATAAGGAAACTGCACACTCTAATCTTTCCTCATCAGTACAATGCAGAATATCAAAAACTCTCACAATCCTCTCCATCCAATACTCTGCTATTGAAGACTCATTAGTGTCACAAGCTTCAAAATCTTCTGTTCCCAATTTTCTAATTCTCTCTAAAGGAGATCTTTAGAGCATTGGCGGTGGAGGTTGTGCAGGAGGAGCAACTCTTACAATTTGCCTAAGGATTTCTATAATACCCCGATTTTTTTATGTACTTTGGAATAGTAGTTGTGAGAGAATAAGTTGGTGAAATATGTAAAGAAAATATTATAAGAGATAAATGTATATGAAGGATGATATGTATATATTGTATTTGAAAAATATGGGAAATATAAATATAATATATAAGTCATATTCATATATCAACATGCGTAGAAAAAGTAAATTGTAAATAATTAATTAATTAATAATAATGATAATAATGACAAGAGAAAAAGAAGAAAAGAAAGTCAAAGGGGAGGATCAATATTTGTGGTGGAGAATTTTTAGGGGTATGATATTATATATATATATATATAAGGTAAGGATGAGAGGTTGACAAGAGAAGACTTTCTTTCTTTCTTTTATTCTTTCTTCTTCTTCTTCTTCTTCTTCTTGAACGTGGGAGAGAGAGAGAGAGAAGAGTATGATTTTGTTCACATATATATCAAATTCATAAGGGTTTTAAGAGAAATGAAGGTGGATATTGAAGATTTGTCAAAGAATTCAAGTGTTCATTTCCTTTTGTTGATTTCTATTGATTGAGTTTATATTTGATATGGTTAGTGTGTGAAGATGATGATAA
Source organism: Garcia nutans (assembly GCA_947685225.1). Taxonomy (NCBI): domain Eukaryota; kingdom Viridiplantae; phylum Streptophyta; class Magnoliopsida; order Malpighiales; family Euphorbiaceae; genus Garcia; species Garcia nutans. The sequence continues at coordinate 1,686,402 of CANTUV010000003.1, read as the reverse complement.
TGAAAGATTAAAGTATATATATGTGTTGAATTTGTATTTAGATGATGATGATATGGTTATTTGTGAGGATGATGATGAGTTGTTGAAATTGTTTAGTAAGGGTTTAGTATAAATGAGTTGGGGAATTAAGTAATTGGTACATGGATGGTGTATATAATGATTATGATTATAATATGTTGAAGTTATATAAGTGTTGAATTGATAAGTGATTTATGAATATGAACTAAGATGTTGATTAAGGGTGTTGTAGTATGGATTTTGGAGTGATTGTGTTTACATGGATGAGAGTTCGAAATACTTAATTTTTGCCTGACACGGCCATGTCGTTGGGCTGGTCAACGGTGTTGAGCTTAATGTTGGTGACACGACCATTAGCACGGCCATGTCATTGGGCGTGTCATAGCTACTGTGAGATAAAGTAATTGACAAGGCCATGAACACGCCAGTGTTGTTGGGCATGTCAATGTTTCTGTGAGGCAGAATGAATGACACGTCTAGTGACACACCCGTGTTACTGAGCGTGTCAAAGCTTCTGTGTTGTTGGTTTAGGGCACGATCAGTTACACGCCCATGTTGTTGAGCGTGTCATGTGTAGATTTTTCCCTAGTTAGTTCTTATCTATATTATCTCATGTGTATCTATGAGTGAGTGTGTATGATCACTTTTGGATTAGGTTTTGAAGAGATTGAGTTGCCCTAATCCAAGTGTTGGAGAATTCTTGGAAGATGAGTTTAGATTGGTGCGAGTTTCTCTTGAGGTAAGTACAAATTTTGATTGATTGCATACATTTATATGACATTGGGACTTAACACATTTAGTTGAGAAATGTGTTAAGTTACTTGAGACATTGTTGATGAATGAGTTATTTGTTGTGATATGCATAATGTGAATTATGATAATGTATCAATGCAATTGAGTAAAGTATTGTATATGTGAAATATATATATATATATATAATGATCTTTCAAAATGTATGTACTATGCAATTGATTGTGTATACCTTAAGCATGAGATGTGAAGCCATTGTTGTTGGCTATAATGATGCAAATGAAATAATTGGGGCATGGTTGCCTAGTTTGATTATGAGAAATGAAATGAGAAATGAGTTGTGAAAGAGATTGATAATGAGATAAATGAATTAATTGTATGCCTAGTATGTTATTCAATTTTCAGAGTTTTGGGTTTGGCGGCATGCCTATGAATCACTGGGCAGGTGAAAGACAGGGTCGTAAGCCGAGCCCAGCTGAAAAATAATAAATATGATGTTTTTGGGGTGAAAAGACTACGTCATAAGCCTCAAAAACTATAACAGTCTAGCAGGGTTAAGGACCAAGATACTGGGGCCCTAGGGTCTAGCCAGGTTGAGGTCCAAGAGACTGGGTCTGTTACATTATCCATGGATAAATATATATCGCCTACGGTCAATAACTCTAAACTTTGAATAGCATATTAGATTCTTTTTGGGCCCATGGTTGTCTTTGCTATAATATGAATTATGGAACAAGATATAATGTTATGAGATATATGATAATGATTATGGTATAATATGATCACAATGTATAAGCAAATTACTGAAAATGAATGCGGCTTGAGGAACTATGTGGAATGATGAGATTATGAAAATACAATATGAATTGTAATATGTATTTGGATGTGGACATTGTGAGTATTATTTCATGAATGTTCTGATAAGCTATTGAATTGTGGTTTGTTGCAATGATATATGTATATATGTATATAAATTATGAGATTAGTAGAAATATATGAAAAGTGTATTGAAAATGGTAAACATGATAAGAAAATAATGATACATGAAGTTAATATATGAATATGATTTTCTGTAATGTATGTTTATAGTCTTTATTTGTACCACTAAGCTTTCGAGCTTAGCGCGGTTGTGTTCATTGCGCAGGTGAGTAGATGGTTGATTCGGGAGTCAAACCGTTATGCCACGAGGAGGGTAAGAGTATTTCGAGACCAACTAGAAGGTGGTGCATACATGTACAATTTGATTATGTTGTATTTTGATAAAAAAAAAATGTATGTATACTTAAATGAATTTTGGAAAAGACAAGGTAATTTATATATATATAATATCGTCAAAAGTATAAGGATTTTGTAAATGTTCTTTAAATAAAATGTTATTATTGTTTGGAACTAAGGTAAAGGTTTTAATATGTAATGAAAAGTGACATGCTTATACTTTATATACGTACTGTATGTATACAATGTATATGTATAGTACTTATATATAGTATGGGGGTGTTACAATTATTTTTGTATCAGAGCTTAGGTTTGAGATTCTCAGCCTAAGTAGATTTAAAAAGAAAAGAGGAAAATTTTTGAAAAGTGAAATTTGTGATACATGCATATGCATTAACACCTAAGTTAGTCTCGGATGTGGCATTATGTGATTTGTAATGTATTTAAATTACATGAGATGGATGATAGTGTATGAATGAGGTTCTACATGAAAGCAAAACTAGAGAGAGAAATGATATGGGAAGATTTGTACAAGTTTAATTGATAAATTAAAGAATTGAAGTTTACTTAAGTAAAACAAAATTTGAAATTTTTGATTATTGAAGTGTGCTTATAAAATAGGTTATAAAGAAATGAATATGAGAATAATGTTGGACATGAGTTAAAAAAAATCAAGATTGAAGTAAGTACTCTTTTCTCTAAAATTTGGATCTATTTCTTAAAAAAAAGATTATGTTGGGATTGCTAGAGAGAGAAAATATTGTTTGATTGTTAAAATGGATAGATATGATATTAAATTGAAGAAAGTATGGTTGAATATTGAGTGAGTTGATTGTTATAGACAAAGTGTGCAAATTTAAGGTTTGGTGATATAAAGTTAAGTTTTTTTTTTTTTTAAAAAAAAGGGGATGATGTTGGTTAAAGTAAGGAGATATATGGTGTTGTTTTCATTGTTGTTTTAATGCAAACATTATAATTTTAGTGTTAGAAATGTGATATGCTTAAGTGTTGATAAAGCCCATGTTAATGGTAGTAATAGGTGAAATTTGGATTTTTGAAATGAGCTTTAATAATTGTGAAAATGATATGTTTTGATGTTACATTAGGATATATATATAATGTTTTTAAAGTTACTATTAAGAAAACGAGATTAGTAACTTGAAGTTTAGGTAAAGTAGTAAGTTGAGAGTTTAGAGTTTTAATGGAATTTTGATGGGGATTATTTAGATATTGATAGTTTAATATATATTAAGCATATGAGCTATTTGGAATGAATATTATTGCTTATGAAAGTACTATGAATGGGGTAATATGATTGATAATACGAAAATTTATTTTGAAATAAAGGGAAAATGACTAAACAAGTGAAAATGAGTTACCTTAAGTAATTTGACTGGAAATGATGAAAATGGATATGAAGGGAATACTAAACGCATTTAAAAACAAATGTGAGAGAGATGTCACATTAGAAATGTGACTAAGATTTATGTGAAGTGTTATCATGGTTAGATTGTATATATCTGTTGAATTGATGAATAACCTAAGTCATGTTAAAAGAATGAGAATGATAATGTTCAATGAAAAGTAATAAACGTTAAATTTGTATAGATTGTATGTAAAAGAGGAATTAAATATAATTGCATGATTATGTGTATACATGTATAGAATACGTGAGATGAGGTTTTCGATATGAATGTAATTATAATACGTAAGAAATGTGGAAAGTAAGTCACATTATGAATGTGACCTATGAATGTGTATGTGATAAAAAAAATGGTATTGTGTGTTTGTTATCGTATACAATTACATGTCTAGTGGTATTGAGAATGATATTGCATGTATTAGCGGACCTAAGAGAGATTAGGTCTTGACCTGTGCAGAGCTAGGCTATGTGATGCAATTGAGAACGAGAATAGACTTGAGTAATACTGCATAGTGAAATTGTTATTGTAATAACTGAACTTGACTATCATATAATGTTTTGGACCCAAGGTATATGTATACAAAAATGTTCTGTGCATATGTGTATAATAAGAGATTATAAGGAAAAAAGGGAAGTATAATGCATGAAAATTTTTATAAGAGATAGATTAGAAATGGAGTAATAAATGGAAATCGTGTAAAATTTACATATGATCGAATGTTTATACGTAAGAGATGTTAATGATAATATTGTTGAAACATGAGTTAGGCTAATGATGATCATATGATCGAGTGCAAATTGTTTTAAAACAAAATTGAAATGTGTTAACTCTTGGTGTAGCAAAAGTTTAGAGAATGAATATGTAATCTTTGCGATACAAACTTAGCATTGTAATTGGAAATGTTTGAAAAAGAATAATAGAGGGGCAGTATTGATTAATAAGTTATAGGCGTGACCATTAATATATTGTGGCCATATGATTTGTTTAGTATAATTGGTCGGTTAGTTTTGTTATCCACGGACATGGGCCTGAGATGATATGACCGTAGGATAGTTTTTGTAAGATTGATAATTATACTTCAAGAAACATGGTCAAAAGTTATGGTTGGTATAGTTGTACCTTATAATTTTATGGTAGAAATTTGATTATAATTATAGAAAGTATGGAAAGAGAAGAGAACTATGAAAATGTTTTGAGTTATGGATAATGTGATAGAAAGATGATTATGTAAATATGGTAATTGTATGAAAATGTGCGGAGATGTTAAGTGGGAGAAATTATAAAATGTGATTGAGAGTTAAATTGAATAAGTTGATGGAAATAATGTCTAAGAGACTGAACTATGAGTAATAAATATGGTATGAAATAATTATGAGACTTATGTGAAAATTGTATTAAGATAATAGAAAATAAAATATATGAATATTGAAAAATAATTTGAAGTGATTTGTTATAATTAATCATAATTTCAGAAAGTTGAAAAGGCGGATCCGAAGAGATTAGAATTTGAATATAAATTTGACCTAATAGAGTTACGTCATATATTGAAATCTAATGATAAGTTTAAATAAGTTAATGATTGGCTTGAATCGAATAAGATTGAGACGTTAGTATATTGTGACAGATAGATCAATTGATCTAGATTTCGCTAAGATTGCCAATCATTATTTAGATTTAATATGTATAGTTGTACTAAGAGTATAAGATATATGTGATAATGTATGTGATGTAATATTCTGATATGTGGATGGACATGAATGAGTTAAGATATATCAGTTATAAATGATGATAAAAGGAAAAAGGTTGAATATCTGTAAAGTAAGTTTAAAGGCATTGTCTTAATATTAATGTTAAGTGAGAACCATGTTAAAGAAGGAATTAAGTGTATGAAAAATAAGGATATTGTTATCATTTAAGGTTTGATAAGTGTTTATTTTGAAAGTGACTGTAGTGACGGGACAATCAATATTAAGATATAAATCAATAACTTCTAACTTTAAGGTTAAGAGAGTATATCTATAAAGAGATGAAGTGATAAAATATCTTGAACGTAATAGATGGGTGAGGTATATGTATATTATAAGATGAGCTGATTCTTGTATACAGATAAATTAATTGGGAATGTAATGAGTTATCTTGATTGCTTTGTTGAGAAAGTAATAAGATATAAAGATATATATATATAATGATGAGTTATGAAATTGGGAGAAAATGATTGACTCTAAGGGGGAGAATAGAAGTTATGTGATTTGATGAAATAATAACTTAAGAATAAGATTAAATTCATATGAAAATTAAGATAGTATTATTTTAAGAATGGATTGTTACTATACTAGATAATTTCGAGGATGAAATTATTTAAGGAGGAGAGAATTGTAATACCCCGATTTTTTTATGTACTTTGGAATAGTAGTTGTGAGAGAATATGTTGGTGAAATATGTAAAGAAAATATTATAAGCGATAGATGCATATGAAGGATGATATGTATATATTGTATTTGAAAAATATGGGAAATATAAATATAATATATAAGGCATATTCATATATCAAAATATACATCACATATACATGATGTATATATTGGTGTAGAAAAAGTAAATTGTAAATAATTAATTAATTGATAATAATAATAATGATAATAATGACAAGAGAAAAAGAAGAAAAGAAAGTCAAAGGGGAGGATCAATATTTGTGGTGGAGAATTTTTAAGGGTATGTAATTATATTATTATTATTATATATATATATATAAGGTAAGGATGAGAGGTTGACAAGAGAAGACTTTCTTTCTTTCTTTCTTTCTTTCTTTCTTCTTCTTCTTCTTCTTCTTCTTCTTAAACGTGGGAGAGAGAGAGAGAGAAGAGTATGATTTTGTTCACATATATATCAAATTCATAAGGGTTTTAAGAGAATTGAAGGTGGATATTGAAGATTTGTCAAAGAATCCAAGTATGTGTTCATTTCCTTGTGTTGATTTCTATTGATTGAGTTTATATTTGATATGGTTAGTGTGTGAAGATGATGATAATGAAAGATTAAAGTATATATATGTGTTGAATTGGTATTTAGATGATGATGATATGGTTATTTGTGAGGATGATGATGAGTTGTTGAAATTGTTTAGTAAGGGTTTAGTATAAATGAGTTGGGGAATTGAGTAATTGGTACATGGATGGTGTATATAATGATTATGATTATAATATGTTGAAGTTATATAAGTGTTGAATTGATAAGTGATTTATGAATATAAACTAAGATGTTGATTAAGGGTGTTGTAGTATGGATTTTGGAGTGATTGTGTTTACATGGATGAGAGTTTGAAATACTTAATTTTTGCCTGACACGGCCAGTGACATGGCCATGTCATTGGGCGTGTCAATGGTGCTGAGCTTAACGTTGGTGACACGACCATTAGCACGGCCATGTCATTGGGCGTGTCATAACTACTTTGAGATAAAGTAATTGACATGGTCATGAACATGCCCGTGTTGTTGGGCATGTCAATATTTCTGTGAGGCAGAATGAATGACACGTCTAGTGACATGCCCGTGTTACTGAGCGTGTCAAAGCTTCTGTGTTGTAGGTTTAGGGCATGATCAGGGACACCCCCGTGTTGTTGAGAGTGTCATGTGTAGAGTTTTTCCTAGTTAGTTCTTATCTATATTATCTCATGTGTATCTCTGAGTGAGTGTGTATGATCACTTTTGGATTAGGTTTTGAAGAGATTGAGTTGCCCTAATCCAAGTGTTGGAGAATTCTTGGAAGATGAGTTTAGATTGGTGCGAGTTTCTCTTGAGGTAAGTACAAATTTTGATTGATTGCATACATTTATATGACATTGGGACTTAACACATTCAGTTGAGAAATGTGTTAAGTTACTTGAGACATTGTTGTTGAATGAGTTATTTGTTGTGATATGCATAATGTGAATTATGATATTGTATCAATGCAATTGAGTAAAGTATTGTATATGTGAAATATATATATATATATATAATGATCTTTCAAAATGTATGTACTATGCAATTGATTGTGTATACCTTAAGCATGAGATGTGAAGCCATTGTTGTTGGCTATAATGATGCAAATGAAATAATTGGGGCATGGTTGCCTAGTTTGATTATGAGAAATGAAATGAGAAATGAGTTGTGAAAGAGATTGATAATGAGATAAATGAATTAATTGTATGCCTAGAATGTTATTCAATTTTTAGAATTCTGGGTTTGGCAGCATGCCTATGAATCGCTGGGCAGGTGAAAAGACAGGGTCGTAAGCCGAGCCCACCTGAAAAATGATAAATATGATGTTTTTGGGGTGAAAAGACTAGGTCGTAAGCCTCAAAAACTATAACAGTCTAGCCAGGTTGAGGACCAAGATACTGGGGCCTTAGGGTCTAGCCAGGTTGAGGTCCAAGAGACTGGGTCTGTTACTTTATCCATGGATAAATATATATCGCCTACGGGCTTGATGAATGTGATTATGGACCAAAGCAATAACTCTAAACTTTGAATAGCATATTAGATTCTTTTATGGCCCATGCTTGTCTTTGCTTTAATATGAATTATGGAACAAGATATAATGTTATGAGATATATGATAATGATTATGGTATAATATGATCACAATGTATAAGCAAATTACTGAAAATGATTGTGGCTTGAGGAACTATGTGGAATGATGAGATTATGAAAATACAATATGAATTGTAATATGTATTTGGATGTGGACATTGTGAGTATTATTTCATGAATGTTCTGATAAGCTATTGAATTGTGGTTTGTTATAATGATATATGTATATATGTATATAAATTATGAGATTAGTAGAAATATATGAAAAGTGTATTGAAAATGGAAAACATGATAAGAAAATAATGATACATGAAGTTAATATATGAATATGATTTTCTGTAATGTATGTTTATAGTCTTTATTTGTACCACTAAGCTTTCGAGCTTAGCGCGATTGTGTAAATTACACAGGTGAGTAGATGGTTTATTCGGGAGTCAAACCGTTATGCCACGAGGAGGGTAAGAGTATTTCGAGACCAACTAGAAGGTGGTGCATACATGTACAATTTGATTATGTTGTATTTTGATAAAAATGTATGTATACTTAAATGAATTTTGGAAAAGACAAGGTAATTTATATATATATAATATCGTCAAAAGTATAAGGATTTTGTAAATGTTCTTTAAATAAAATGTATTATTGTTTGGAACTAAGGTAAATGTTTTAATATGTAATGAAAAGTGACATGCTTATACTTTATATACGTACTGTATGTATACAATGTATATGTATAGTACTTATATAGAGTATGGGGGTGTTACAATTTCCCCCATATTTCTTACAAATTGAGGATCTAACAGAATTTGTTCCACAGAAGGTTTCGATGGCTGCTGATTTCCCACACTAGCTTGACTGTGTGAGGATGCAGCTTGCTCTTCGGCACCTTGACGGGATTCAGATGCCATCTTATACCTTTAAACATAAAAAAAATCAACTGCACCAAACATTTGTTCAATTATATAGTTCACATAGCAATGACAGTTGTACTTCTCTTTTCTTTTAACCCATAACTTAGAACTGTCTAAACTCTCTCTGATATCACTAATTGTAACACCCCCTACATAGACCATACACTTACCTACATAGGAGATATCACCTAACATAAACACATACATCTTCAAACTCTTCTTTTTCTCTAATTACTTGTTAATAATCTCAACTTTCCAACTTAATCTTCTAAAAACTTATAACTAGATATTATTTTCTCTTTGGTTTTGATCAAAATCTTGGAAGGAAGGAAGCAAGGAGTTTTGATGGTGAAGGTGGGGCTAAACATGAATGATGAAGAGAGAAAAGAAATTTCTACACTCTTACACCTGTCCACACACACACACACACACACACACACACATATATATATAGCTCAATCTAGTGTGGCCAATCTCATCTTAGTTATGGTGCACCCTCTTTCTAATCCTTTGATTCTAATTCGATTTTAAATCTCATAAAACCGTAAAAATAATTAATTTCTTCGGTAAATTTTTGAGATCCACTATTTACATAACTTATCCATATCACTTATATCACAAGTCACTATTAATTATCACTATTAATTTAAAAGTTTAGTATCTAAAATTTTAAACATTACATAAACCACCAGTGCTATCCAACACTTTTGATCTTAAGCCAGCCCTTATTAACTTAATTAAAAAAATCAGTTTTTTATGGTTTTCCACATAAAGATGCCTATGCTCATATTTCAAATTTCTTAGAAATGTGTGATACTTTTAAAATTAATGGTGTACCCGAGGATGCTATTTGTTTGTGACTTTTTCTAGTTTCTTTAAAGGATCAAGCAAAGGATTGGCTTACTTTCAAACCACTTGGCATGTTCACCACATGGGATCAATTAGCTGCATCTCTTCTTGCCAAATATTTTTCACCAACAAAAATAACTAAGCTGAGAAATGATATCATAAGCTTTATTTAACTTGATGGAGAAAGTTTTTATGAACCCTGGGAACATTTTTTAAATCTGCAAATAAAGTGTCCACACCATGGAGTACCTAAATGGCTTTTGATTCAAACTTTTTATAACAGTCTTCATCAAAATATCAAAGGAACAATTGATGCAGTAGCAGGAGGTGCAATTATGAACAAAGCTCCTTTAGAAGCCAATGATTTGATTGAGTAAATGACAGCAAATAAATACCATTGGACTTTAAAATGACGTATGTATAAAAAAGTTGCAAGTTTACATGAAATTGACAATTTTTATTTACTTACAGCTAAGGTAGATACAATTTCCAAGAAATTGGAGCATGCCAACTTCATCATCATCTTCAGCATGTGAAGGATGCGGAGTAAGCCATAATACAATAGATTGTAGAATTATGAAGCAAGTACAAATTTTGGAAAATCAAAATAGGAGTCCAAATTTTCAAGGAAACACTTACAAGCCAACATAGTGGAATCATCCTAAATTGTCATGGGAAAATCAGAACAACCAAAAGGCACCCTATCAACCTCCATACATGAGAAATCAAAACCAAGGTTCTACTCATAAGAAGCCATCTTATGACTTTTCCCTAGAGAAATTTATTGGAGCAATATCAGAAAGATTTGACAAAATTGGAAAACAATATGATAGGCTTGAATCAAGGATGGAACAAATGCAGTCCAAAATAGAAACCTTGAAATCTAAGTTGGCCAAATAGCAAGTTCTCTTAATGCATAACCACAAGGAGCTCTTCCAAGCCAACTAAAAATTAATCCAAGAGAACATTGTAATGTTATTTTCCAAAATAGCGTATAGTTTGAAAATTCTTCACTAGAGCCCCCAATTGTACAAATCCCTTCTTCTCAACCTACAATGAAAGAAAATGAAGCTGAACAAGAGAAGGAACAAGTTAAGCATGAGGTTAAACCTTATGTGTCACTATTCCTTTTTCTCAAAGGCTAAAGAAAAAGATGGAGGAGAATGCAAAGATTGTACTTACTGAAGAGTGCAGTAATCTTCTTCAGGATAAGATCCCTTCAAACTTAGAATCTAGAGAGTTTTTCTATTCCTTTCAAAATTGCTGAAATTAATTTCCAAAATATTTTGTCCAATTTAGGTTCTAGCATTAGTCTGATGCCTTTTTCAATTTTCAAGAAATTAAGATTCATTCAAATGAACCCCACAAAGATTTCATTACAACTTGCAGATTGCTCAGTCAAATATCTAATGGGAATCGTCAAAGACATATAAGTTCAAGTGGATAAATTCTATATTCATACTGATTTTGTAATCTTGGATATAGATGAGCATGTAGACATTCCGCTAATTTTTGGGAGACCTTTCTTAGCAACTATAAAAGCTATAATTAATGTGGAAGGTGGCAAACTTATTTAGCAACTGCAAAAGCTAAAATTAAAGTAGGGGTGAATACATAGAATTCAACCACTAATCGAAAGGGAAACTTAACTAAATCTATAATTTAGAAAATCCATAATAAATTCATAAAGGTGTCTTAACCTAAGTTTCATATTATTAATTTTAATTCCAAGTAATTTATTTTGTTTAAAGTTTAAATTAATCATAAATCAATTTTTGTTATCCAAAAAATAATCAGTTTAATTGTTTGGTACTTAGAACAACTCTCCTCGTGGGAACGATACTCTACTTATCACTTTATTACTTAATATGACCTATGCACTTACAGATAGCTAGGCTCGAGTCCTAATAAGTTTTTAGCACCATTATCGAGGATTAAATTTATTTTGTTTAACAAGAAAGAGAAAACTCTAGTCCTTTAACTTGAAGAAGAACTCTACTAGGATTCTTTGAATTTCTTCCCTTGAAATCCTAATTCACTCTTCTCTAAAAAAAGAACAGTATTCAATTAATGGGGTTTAAGAACAAATATTTAATCTTACTACACTCTCACTTGTATCTAACTCTCACTTGTTTATTAACTCACTTTTTCTTCAATCTAACTTCAATCTCTTTTTTCATGCTTGAATTCTTGGGGGAAAGGTGTTTATATAGAGTGCTTGGAAGCTTCTTGGTGGTGGCAAGCTGTCAAATGCCTGAACCTAATAAATTACAGCTATTTTAATCTTCAAAGTTTAACTTTTTTGGATGAAAGTCATAAATTGCAGCCCCATGGTTGTGGGGTACGGGTTCCACGGTCGTGGCCTAGATTAGAATGGACTATTTCTAGCCATTTTCTAGCTATAAATGGTAGCTAAGTGGGCCAGGGTCATGGCTTTTGAATGTAGGCTTCCAATTCTGACTTTTCTTCCTTTTCTTGGCTCAGGCAGTAGAGAAATGAATCCCATGGGTGTCGCTATTCAATGCCATGGTTGTGGCATCCATTTTACTTTTGCAACTTTTGTTTTTCTTCAATTTTTGATGTGGCAGACTCAATTTGAATCCCATGGTCGTGGCTTTGAAGGGCCATGGGAGTGGCACTTTTATTTTTTTCATTTTTTCTTACTTCAATTTTGCACCACTAATCATTAAAAACCTTTAATCTTGCCTTTCCAAGCTAAAATAATATAATTCTAACTCAAACAAACAAATTCATTAAATTCAATTGCAAAAAAATTAAAATCATGGTTAGAATTATATAAAATATTAATCAAACTATCACCCTTTCAAACTCCCCTAAACTTAAATTGTTGCTTGTCCTCAAGCAACAAGAATAATTTCATTCATAATAGGCCTCATTATATGTTAACTATTCTTAGGATTTTGATATGCAAAAATTCAAACAAATTAAATTTGAAAATTCAATTCGAAATCAAGTTCCATAACTTTTCTTCATTTTTCCTTTATGTATTCAAGAAGTCTTAGCCATTTTGCAACCAATTATTGCACTTCAGATAGGCACATACTCTCATAATTTATTAATGACTTGTAAAGAAACTTGCCTATCTTATTTGCATGTTTAATCAAACTTTCTCTGCTAATAGCCCTCACTAACTCAAGGAAAATCAAAAGGTCTTTTTAAGCTTTAAATGTGGTCTAAAAGGGTTAAGGATAAAGTGATGTTTAGTAAATAGGTCTTTCACCTTTTGAATATCTTCCAACTGTAAATTACCCATGGTTGCAACTTTTTCTCATATTATTGTTAAAAAATCCTTTGCTCTGCTCATTTTCTTAACTTAATTTTTCCTCCCTTATTTTGATATACTTTACTTATGAGGATATACATATTTTTTTCTTCTCCTTTTTTCCTAATTTTTTATTTTATTTTCCCCAAAACATGAACTTTGATTATGATTTCTATTTGTAGGAGCTATGATATTCTCTAATTTTAATTGAGCATAAATATATTTACAATAAGAAAATATATTAAAAGATAATCAACCTCAAAAGTTAGTTATTAGGCTACTTATGTGTAAAGAATCAAAAGCTTAAAAATAAATAATTTTGGCTCAAAAGGGACAACTAGGGGCAATGTTTAAATATGGTGGATATAAGAATTTGGATGCACAAATAATGCTTAAATCATCTTTTCCTCTACTTAGCAAGGTTCAATTTCACCTTAAATTTTCTTTTAAACATGTTCTAGGCTTAGACACAAGATAATAAAAAATAAATGAAAAAAGAGTAAGAGCCCTCTCTAAGTAAGCATACATCTTTCAACTAAAATCAAGAATGCATTCAGGTCAAAATTCATAAAGTACAACACTTCACAAAATCTTCGTCTCAAATTTTAAAATTTTAAGAGATAAATTTAAGTATATCAATATGATTAGCATCAATGAATCACAAATAAGTATTGGCCTATCATCAACTCAATCATTCAAGTTCAAGATTTTAAGCAAAATTAAAAAAAAATTACCATGCTCGATTTTAAAATTTTCAATAGGTACCCTATATCCCACATTTATGAAAGAATAAATAAATTTAGAAAGGAATAGAGTGTTTTACTTAATTTCTTGAGGGGCTAAACTTCTCCCCCAAGCTTGAAGCTTGCCACTTTCCTCAGTGGTTTAGGCATTGGGTGGTGGAGGGTGAACATGTCCATTCTTGATTTTTTTCCTTTGCAAGAAAGATCCATTCAAAAACTCATTTCCATCCAAGTTCATCCTAAAACAAAAACACAAAATCAAAAATCAAAACACAAAATAAAACTAAAAACAGAAAAAAAAAAGTTTAAATAAAACATTGGGTTGCCTCCCAATAAGTGCTAATTTATAGTCTTTAGCTTGACTATAACTTCTAATCTGCACTGTGGAAGATCACGAATCACTTCCTCACCCAAAATGTTGCTTGCTATGTGATTTTTCCCAAGCTCTCCATATCCTTCAAGTGGTCCTTACATAATTGCTTCAAAGTCATGGGAAAATTAGCTACTTCTTTATTGCCATTTGTAAAAGAGGGATGTTGTCATGTTGAATTCTACGTATTCATCCTCTACTTTTAAAATAAGTTTGCCACCTTCCACATTAATTATAGCTTTTGCAGTTGCCTAGAAAGGTCTCCCAAAAATTATTGGAATGCCTACATCTTCATCTACATCCAAGATTACATAATCAGTAGGAATATAAAATTTATCCACTTTAAATTGTATGTTTTCGACAATTCCCATCGGATATTTGACTGAGCGATCTGCAAGTTGTAATGATATCTTTGTGAGCTTCATTTGTATGAATCTTATTTTCCTGAAAATAAAAAAAGGCATTAGACTAATACTAGAACCTAAATCACTAATTTTACAAGAAATAGAAAAACTCTATGGATCATTAAGTTTCAAAGGGATTGTAGACCCTTAATTTTTGACCCAGTCCGGTCCAATATATTTTAATTAGTCCAAAATAATTTTTATGTTGTCCAATATATTTTAATTAGTCCAAAATAATTTTTGTTATCTTAATTAAATAATATTTGCTTTAGTATTTAATTTTTATTAATAAAAAATAAAAAAAATAATAAACAAAAAAATATAAATAAAAATAAAAATCGGCGACGTAAAAATCGGCGACAAAAAAATCAGTGCGGCGAAATGGCCCACAGGCCAATTTTCGCCCGCTGCCACAGCCAGCTGCGGCAGTTTTTTTTCGTCAGCACAATTTTTCCGCAGCAGTTTTTTTTGCCAGCGAAATTTTTCCGACGCAAATTTTTTCAAAACCTAATACAATTAGGTTTCGGTTTCCTTTTTGTAATGCTATATTCCGTGAATAACTAAACTTAACCATAAAAATCTTGTATAAATAAGGACTAAAACAACACAAAAAAAAAAGGGGAAAAGAAAGGGGGGAAATTTGATCAGATTTTGGACGGAAATTGGATCGGATTTTAGAGGAGAAATTGAGACTGAAATTGAGGAGGAAAACTTTGAATCAATCAGACTTTTGAGAGAGCAAACAAGCAATTTAATTCATCAAAGGCAGCAAAGCTTGTCTTTGTTCTTGTTCATCCAAGAAGTGATTTTTGGTGGAACCAACAAATGAAGGTATGAATTTCTTTATTTGTTTCATTAATTCACAGTAGCTTCATCATTCAAAAATCTTAAAATTTGTTTCTGTTTCTTCAAAATAAAATAAAAACCTAAGAACCTTAATTCACCTTTTCTAAAGTTTAAAAACCTTAATTCGTTGCTTTGTTTTCCAAAAGCTTAAAATTGTTGTTTTTGTTTCTTCAAAATCTCAAAACCCTAATTTGCTTTCCAAATTTTCAAAATCATAAATTAAATCTGTTTCTTTCCAAAAATCCTAAAAAACATCTTTTCTGTTTCTATAAACTTTAAATCATTTTTTTTATTCTCATAAAGCTTCATAAAATTATCAATTATTTTTTCAAATTCTAAAAACTTATGCATTCTCTGAAACCCTAATTCAAAAATTCTAAAACCCTAATTCAACTTTAAAACAACACAGTAAACCTTAAACTAGCTAACCTAAACCCTAATTTTTCTAAACCCTAATCCTTTAAACTTTAAAACCTTATAAACATAAATGTTATAATTTTACACAGTAAGCTTAAAAACCATAATTCAGTGGCTAATAGTCATAAAATTAATGTTTTGAAGAGCCCAAACCCTAGTTTCATGATTTTACCACTCAAACACTAATTTGGTTAATTAAAGAACTTTATCAACCTCTTAAATTATAAAAATTTAATTCATGTCAATTCCTTAAAGTTTGCAGTAGCTAAGAATTACAAATCCTAAACCCATAAATTCCAAAACCCTAAACACATTAAATAAAGAAACTTAAATAGAAATAGTAACCCTAATTTGAATCTTTATTTGCCTTATTCAAATTCATATTTGATTATGCTTTAATTTTTTTATATGCTTTAATTTATTTAAGTTCAATGCTTGGTTTATTTAATTTATCATAGATGGATGTTTACTTTGTATTGTAGTTTAATACCTTTGATGAATGATTTATTTATGATGAATGGTTATTTACTTTTATCAATTTATTTAGATTTTCAAATGTTGTAAGAGGTATGTTTCCACTTGGTGGGCACCTCATTAGTTAAATATCATGTAATTTAAATTGCTTTTCTCTTTTAGAACCAATGTAAAGGACATGTTTCTACCTTTCGGTGGGTGTCCTATTTAGGCATGGGATGTAAGGACATGTTTCCATCCTCGGATGGGTGTCCATTTATTTGCTTTGTTTGGAAATTATTTTAATTTTTAATATATCGATGCTTTATTTTAATTATTGTGTGTACTATGGATAATATTGCTATATTTAAGAATTTATAATAATAAGACCTATAAAGGAGGCCGGTTCCAATGAACCGGGCGTTGTGGGGTGCTGGGCCATTTCTCACCTTCCCCACACGTACCCAACTTTCTGAACCCATTAGGGGGTTAGGGATTCCTTAGGAATCGAGTCATCCACCCCTTTCTTTTTTTCAGCTTGTCCGAGTGGCGACTCCATTTTCTCCGGACTTAGGTTCGTGTTCTCTAAGGCCCCGAGCCTAAACAGAGCCGAAGTCGCAAGAACCATTCCACAGGGATGGGGGCGAAAATCCCGCTCACAGTGGTGACTCCACTGGGGATTAGAGAAGTTGATTTCGTTGGTCTTTATATTATTCTATTCTTTCTTATAATGATATTATCCATTGCATCACATTAGATTGCATTGTGTGCATGAGTTAGGACGCCCGTGTTTCCCTTGTTATGTTATGTAAGGGATACCATACTTTCACTCAAGGTATGGAGATCGAGCATGGCATAACCACTCATAGCCTCGTACCATTTGGTATATACTTGCTATGGGAACCTAAGCCTTTTAACCCAAAGACTAAAGCTCATGTAATTGGCCTAGTTACTTTCCTTAGGTTTTACCCCAAATGCATGTTGTTTGACTATGGTTAATTTATCTTGGCTTAAATCATGGCTTATTTGGTTTGTTCTTTTTCTAATATGACCCAAGTACATTTGCAAGCTCAAATAAATTTTCTTTAAAGTCCAAAAGACCAAAACTATTTTTCAAAATTTTTTAAGATGGTGACATAAGACTTTTCTAAAAATAAATCAAAAATTATTTTGCTCATGACCCAAATACTAAGGCCAAAATATTTTTTTTCTAAAATCTTTTTACAATGGGCTTAGAAACAAAATTATTTTCACCCAACCTTTTCTTACAAAGAGCTTGCAAAAATATTTAGGTCAATTACAAAATACCAAAAATCAATTGTAAGCCTAGTTTATACTAAGAGTAATTAATCATGGGCTTGTTTTTGGCATGAATTATTAGTTACTTTTTCAAGTGAGAAATCTATCTATAATAAACCTCTTAATTTAGTTTAGGCATTAAAGCTACTTTAGTTGAATAAATGGATTAAAACCCAATTAATGGGAATTATCATGGGTTGATTTCCTTTTTCAAAAATATAACTATTAGTTGAAATGTCCGAGGGAATTATTCTAAAGCAAGGTACCCCATGTTGGTATTTTGTTAACCATATACCTAGAAAAAGAGACTCGCCATTCATGTGTGGATGTTATAAGGTTGGAAGGAACGTCCTATTTGTCCTTGTTTGTCTATTGTTTGTGCATACATGCATACATGCATACATTTGCATCTCATATCATTAATCCTTTCTGGCTCATAGCCCTGAATTACGACAGTTCAAAAGCTTACAACAATCCAACCTACGCCGGAGATGAATAATCTAACAACGACTCAATCACTTGCTCACCAAAAACAATGGAGCCCAAACAAATTCAAAGAATGGTGGATGAAGCCCTCAATGCCAAAATGGAAGAAATAAAAGAGGCCCTAGTTGAGACCATGAAGAACCAATTGACTGTAATTTTAGAAAATCATGCCGAAGCATCTGCTAGCACTAAGAAGCCAAGGGATAAAGGGAAGACTAAAATTGGTGAAGTGGTTTTTGATGATGAAAAGGTGATCATTTATGATGATGATGATTGGGCTCAATACTACCAAGATGCTCAAGAAAAGAAAAAAGAACCGAAGATTGTTGAAAGATCAA
This sequence comes from Garcia nutans, assembly GCA_947685225.1. Lineage (NCBI taxonomy): Eukaryota > Viridiplantae > Streptophyta > Magnoliopsida > Malpighiales > Euphorbiaceae > Garcia > Garcia nutans. The sequence continues at coordinate 1,668,029 of CANTUV010000003.1, read as the reverse complement.
CTATGGAGAAGACCGAAACTTCTGATATTGAAAAGATGATTGTTGATTTAGAAAAGAAATTTGAGAAGAAGCAGAAAACCGAGGAAATGTTCGAAGTTGACAAGTTATTTGAGTTAGATTAAGAAGTCGCGTGCAAGTTCAAGATGCCATCTTTCGCGAAGTTTGATGGAACAAGAAATCCTCATCTCCATGTCAAGCAGTATATCACTATGCAGTCTGCCCGAGCTACTAAGGCTCAAACCCTAAGGTACTTCATGCTCTCATTGGATCTTGTTATCCAAAATTGGTTCAATACCTTAGATGATGGAACATAAAAGAGTTGGGATCTGCTTTACAAAGCCTTCATCCAACAATATGGGTATAATGTTGAGATGAATGTTACCTTAATGGAAGTGGAGTCCATTAGGCAAAGGTCAAATGAGAATTTTGTGGATTATGTGAAGAGATTGAGAAACAAGGCTGCTTTACTCAAGAAGAGGCCTGATAAATCCGATCAAATAAGGATGATTGTGAGAGGGGTGTTGCCTAGTCTTCGTGAGAGGATGTTTCATACACTCATTCGTGATTTCAAAGACCTTCTCCAAGCAGGTTTGCAAATTGAGGAATGGGGAAGAGAGAAGAACCATTTTTCAACAAGAAGGAATGAGAAAGGGAACTATCAATATGGTAGCCAAAGCATGCAAAAGGCAGTCGGTGTTAATGCTACCAACCAAGGAACAAGGAGACAATTTTTGAAATTGGGGAAATCAATGTCTTGGGTTCTCAATAAGCTTCAAAGAAAGTGTCATGACCGGCCATAGCAGGTATGTACAGTAATTACATGTACAGTATTCACACGTGCTGACAAAGTAGGTATGCTAAAGAGATCCAGCTAACCCTAGACCGTTAAGCTATAATTCATTAAAGGACCGGGGTTAAACGTGCGTAACTAACGGCAATGGGTGACCAGTCTGGGAAGTCTTAATAATGTATGTGATAGTGTAATGATGTAACACCCCTATACCCCGTATACGTACACAGCATGCTTATACGATCGTAATATACGTATACTGAATATAGAAATGCCACGTTATAATTAACAAATGACACATCCCCTTTTTAAAAACATAACCAAATTTAAATCATTTAAATTAAATGATAAAAGATAAAAGATAAAATATTCATTTAAAAAGCAGCGGAAATAAATCAAATATTTTTAAATACAAATACATTAAGATCTAAATATTAAAAGACATGAAATATATACATGATTGGCAGCTCTTCTATGATCTTTAAGTCCAAACTCAACTCTTCAGTGACTAGACTCACTTGGTCTCGAAGAACTCTCGGGGTCAACTCTGTTACCTGCGCGATGAACCACAATCGCGCTGAGCTAAAAGCTCAGTAATGCAACTCATACAAACATGATGCTCTAATGCAATGCACATATCAACATTATGCATTTCATAAACCATACATAATCTTATCACATTTCATATTTGAACATTAGATCTTATTATTCAATTATTTCTTCATTCATAAATCATATTTACAATAAAGACAGACACGGGCCCAAGACATACTAATATATTATTCAAAGTTCAGAGTTACTGCTTTGGTCCATATTGACACCTTGTGTCTAGCCCCGTAGGCAACATATATCATATCTCTATCCATGGATAGCGTAACAGACCCAGTCTCTTGGACCATCAACCCGACTAATCGAGGAGATCCTCAACCCGGCTAGACTGTTACTTGTTTTTAAGGTTTACGGGCCACCCATTTCACCTCAAAAACTTCAATTGGAATTGGTTTGCGGGCCACCCATTTCACCATCATTCCATAATCACATTTTTCAACTGGAATCGGCTTACGGGCCTCCCATTTCGCCTATCCAGTGATTCATAGGCATGCCGCCAAATACAGAACTCTGAAAATTGAATAGACATATTAGATACACAATGTTTTCATTTATCTCTTTATAAATTTCTTTCTCAATTCATTTCTCATTTGCATCACCATAGCCAACAATCATGGCCTCATATCTCATATGATCTCATATCACAATAAAGCAACTCTTCATAACATCATATCTTTCACATTACATTTCATCATCACATTTATCAATTCATTATTCAAATGGATATAATTAATGGTATCAACACATATTTTTCATACTCACCACAACATTCACATATAATCAATTATGTCTCAATTCTCAATATCATATGAGTGTATGCAATAATGTATTTTAACTTATTTCAAACATGACCCACACAAAACTCTAAGCACTTACCTTTCAAGAATCTATCACCACTTGAGTTAGGGTAAATCACCTTCTTCACAACCTATTCCAAAAGAATGAGGAAACTCTTATAAGATCATAAGGTTAAGAATCAACTAGGGCAAACTCTAAACTTGACACGCTCACACACACGGGCTTGTCCCTGACCGTGCCCTAACTCCACAACACAGAAGCTATTACACGCTCAACAACACGGGCGTGTCACTGGGCGTGTAATATATACTGCCTCACACAAAACATCGACACGTCCAACATCATGAGCGTGCTCATGGCCGTGTAAATCCTCCAAAGTCACAGTAGCTACGACACGCTCAACAACACGGGAGTGTTAATGGCCGTGTCACAACTACTGCCTTACAGAACTAACGACACGCCTAAGGACCTGGACGTGCTCCTGGGCGTGTCAGGCCAAAAACCCAGATTCCGGCCAAGACAACACCACAACCAACAAATCACTTCTATCCACCAACATCCATCTCAAACAAACTTAACAAAACATACCCAAAAACCATCTCAAACTTACAACAACACCAAAACAAGCCAACACATGCATCAAACCCAAATCACAAACATCTTCCAAACTCTAAACACAACCACTTACTCTTTTCTCCAATCCAACCCCAAAATCCAAAACCATTTAAACCCAATACTCTTAAACACAACATAATCAACCCAAACACATATATCCATCACCATACCAACTCACAAACCCAATCATAAACTCAAAACAACACAAGAAATCAAGAGAGAACTTACCAAGGATGAAGAACTCTTAAACTTTCCACTTGATCTCTTGAAAACTCTCTTCAATCTTGAACTTGGAAGGACAATTCTCTATCTTGCTCTCTTGTCTCTTTGTTAGCCGGCCAAAACAAAAACAAAGGAAGGAGAAGAAGATGACCCACGGCAAAGGAAAAGAAAGAAGAAAAGAAAACCCAAAGTCAACCTCTTTTCCTTAAAACCCTCTCAACCAAGCAATATATTATTAAACAAATCCCATTTAATCTCTTCCACTCAAATAATTCCTTATTATTAAATTCAAAACACAAAATATCTTCTTCCACTTTCATTCTTTGACTTTCTCTTGACTTGTATATATGTTATATATATTCACATATATACAACATATAAACTCTCTCTTCACTTCCTTTCTCTTTCCAATTAAATACAAATACACTTAATCCAATAATAACAATAAATACTCCAATACTTCTAGGGTACATTTTGGGATATTACAATTCTCCCCCTCTAAAAAGAAATTTCGTCCTCGAAATTACCTGATATTAAATCTGAAACAGTTGAGGATATTGGTCTAGCATCGCTTGCTCATTCTCCCAAGTTGATTCTTCTCTACCATGATTCTTCCAAAGAATCTTCACAATTGGCACTTTCTTATGTCTTAACTCTTTCATTCCATAAGCCAAAATAGCAACTGGTTCCTCTTCAATTGTCAGATCCGGATTCACCTCAATAGATTCCACTGATAACACATGAGATGGATCTGATCTGTATCTCCTCAACATAGAAACATGGAAAACATTATGGATCCTATCCAACTCAGGTGGCAAAGCAAGCCTATAAGCAACTGGCCCAACTCTTTCCAATACTTCATAAGGTCCAATGAAACGAGGACTCAGCTTCCCTTTTCGACCAAACCTCAAAGTCTTTTTCCAAGGAGACACTTTCAAAAATACTTTATCTCCCACATTAAACTCTATGACTCTCCTCTTCAAATCTGAATAAGACTTCTATCGGTCTGAAGCTGCTTTCAACCTATCTCGAATCACTTTCACTTTCTCCTTAGTTTCTTTAACCAAAATAGGACCAATTAACTTGCCTTCTCCAAGTTCATTCCAACATAGAGGCGTTCTACACCGTCTCCCATACAATGCTTCAAAAGGTGCCATTCCAATGCTGGACTGATGACTATCATTGTAAGCAAATTCCACAAGTGGCAAAAATCTGTCCCAACTACCAGAGAAATCAATGACACAGCTTCTCAACATATCCTCTATAATCTGTATCACTCTCTCTGACTGCCCATCTGTCTACGGATGAAAAAGCAGTACTAAAGTGTAATCGAGAACCCAAAGCACCATGTAAACTCTTCCAAAACCTTGAAGTAAACCGAGGATCTTGATCAGACACTAAAGAAATTGGGACACCAAGCAACTTCACAATCTCTTGGATATACAACTCAGCCAACCTCTCGAGATGATAATCCATCCGAACCGGAAGAAAATGAGCTGTCTTTGTCAACCTATCAACAATTACCCAAATAGCATCATGTTTCCTCTGAGTCAATGGCAAACCAGACACAAAATCCATTGTAACTCTTTCCCATTTCCATTCAGGCACTGATAACGGTCGAAGCAACCCTGTTGGAACTTGATGCTCGGCTTTAACCCTCTGACATGTGAGACATTTGGACACAAATTCCGCTATGTCTATCTTCATACCTAACCACCAGTAAAGCTGTCTCAAATCATGATACATCTTTGTACTTCCCGGATGCATAGCAAAAACTGACTAGTGCGCTTCTTCCAAAATAATCTTCCTCAAACTAGCATCATCAGGTATACACAATCTGTTCTTAAACCAAAGACTCCCATCATTTCTCACACTAAAATCTCGGCTCTCTCCATTCTCGCAATCTGAAACAATCTTCTGAACTGTCTCATCAACCAACTGAGCCTCTTTAATCTGATCTAACAATATCGGCCTCAACTACAATTGTGCCAACAATGCACCATCATCACAAGATACAAAACTAGCATGCAACGCTCTCAACTCAACAAGCAACGAGAGCAAATAAACAGTCAAGCTTGCTACAGACTTCCGACTCAAGGCATCAGCCACAACATTTGCCTTACCCGGATGAAAATCAATCAAACAGTCGTAGTCTTTAATCAATTCCAACCATCGCCTCTGCCAAAGATTAAGCTCTTTCTGAACCCCCAAATATTTCAAACTTTTATGATCAGTGTAAATAAAACATTTCTCCCCATACAAATAATGTCGCCAAATCTTCAATGCAAACACAATGGCTGCTAACTCTAAATCATGGATCGGATAATTAAGCTCATGCGGCTTCAATTGTCGAGAAGCATAAGCTATCACTTTACCTTCTTGCATCAAGACACAACCCAAACCACTATGTGAAGCATCACTGTAGATCACATATGGTTTATCTTCCACAGGTAAAGTGAGAACAGGTGCTTGAGTTAGCATATCTTTTAACTGATCAAAGCTAGCCTGACACTGGTCTGTCCACACAAATCTAACTCCCTTCCGAAGTAATCTGGTAAGTGGAGTGGCTATCAAAGAAAATCCTTTCACAAAGCGTCGATAATAGCCTGCCAAACCCAGAAAACTTCTAACTTCTGTCACTGACTTTGGTGGACTCCAATTCATAACAGCTTCAACTTTACTCGGATAAACTCTAATGCCATCTGCTGAAACTATATGACCGAGAAAAGTCACTTGGTCAAGCCAAAATTCACACTTCGACAGTTTAGCATACAATTGCTTCTCTCTCAAAATCTGCAACACAATCCGTAGATGCTTGTCATGCTCCTCCTCATTGCACAAATACACCAAAATATCATCGATGAAAACCACTACTAACTGATCCAGATAGGGCCTAAACACCCTATTCATCAAATCCATGAAAGCTGCAGGTGCATTCGTCAACCCAAAAGGCATAACTAGAAACTCATAATGTCCATACCTTGTGCGAAAAGCTGTTTTAGGAACATCTTCAGCTCTGACCCTCAACTGATGGTACCCTGATCTCAAATCAATCTTGGAAAATACTGCTGCTCCCTTCAATTGATCAAAGAGATCATCAATTCTAGGCAAAGGATATTTATTCTTGATAGTCACTTTATTCAATTGCCTATAATCGATACACAATCTCATAGTACCATCCTTTTTCTTCACAAACAAAACAGGAGCTCCCCATGGTGAAACACTAGGGCGAACAAACCCTTTATCTAGCAACTCCTGCAACTGCACCTTCAACTCTCTCAATTCAACAGGTGCCATTCTATACGGAGTAATAGAGATAGGAGTGGTACCAGGCAATAATTCAATACTAAACTCCACCTCTCTCTCAGGAGGCAACCCTGGCAACTCCTCTGGAAACACATCTGGAAAATCTGCAACTGTGGGTATACCGTCAAGTCGAGAACCCACTACTCCAGTATCCACAACATGAGCAAAATAACCATCACACCCTTTTCTAATCAACCTCCTAGCTGCAACAGCTGAAACAAACAAAGATGCTAGCTGTCTCTGCTCACTGGATACCAACACAATTCTTCTATCCTTAGCTCTCAAAGTAACATACTTCTTTTGACAGTCTACTACAGCTTCATGTCTAGACAACCAGTCCATGCCTAGGATCAAATCATACTCTTTAAAAGGCATTTCAATCAGATCACCCAAGAACTCCTCACCCTGAACTACTACTGCACTATCTCGGTGCACCTAGCTAACAATCACACTATGCCCTAAAGGATTTGTCACCAACACATCAAATCCTAGGGATTCAACATGCAGTTCAAACGCAGGCAATATGGATGCACTAATATATGAATGAGTGGATCCTGGATCAATCAAAGCAAGTACTGAAATACCAAATAAAGAGAAAGTACCAGCTATGACTGCTGAAGCATCTGGCTGCCTCTGCATCACATACATCCTCTGAGAAGGACCAGCATCCTCTGGTCTACTCTCCCTGGATGTAGAACCTCCTCTAGGACTGAACCCAGATCTACCTCCTCTGCTGAAACTTCTGCCTCCTCTACCTCCCCTCATACTAGGTCGAGAAACTGCCGAATCTACTGACCTCTGCTCCTGTAACTCAGGACACTCTCTAACAAAATGATCAGGCGATCCACATCTATAGCATCCAGCTGATCCTCTAAACCTCCAACAAGCACCCCAATGGGTCTTACCACAATACTCACACATCGGTGAAGTGGATCTCTAAATCACTGAGGTCGGAGCACTAGCCACTGAAACTGCTGGTCTCGATCTCGATCTCTGCCTCTGAAACTCAACTGACCTACTAGCTGGCCTCTGACTCCTACTGGTCTTGGGAACAAAACTTCCCCTGCCTCTCTTCACAGATGAAGACCTTGCCTCAAACTGGGGTCTCCTAACCTTGGTCTCTTCCTCTGTAGCAGCTACTGCAATACCCTGAGCTCTCTCTACACTCCTAGCTGCTGCCACAAGCTGGGAAAAATCATGATATCTAGAACCAGCCACATGACACATAAGAGAGGGCCTCAATCCCTGCTCAAATCTCCTGCATCTATCTATCTCATCCGATATAATGCCCCCAGCATAATGGCTCAACCGAATGAACTCAACCTCATACTCAGTTACTGTCCTGAAGTCTTGCTTCAAACTCAAGAATTCCATCTTCTTCACATCTTTATACTCCCTCGGAGTATACTTCAACTCAAACTCCCTAAGAAAGTCCTCATAGGACAAGGTAGGTGGATCATCCATAGCATGAGGCACTGTCTTCCACCAGTCATATGCATCCTTCTGCAACAATGATCTAGCATAGTCAAATCTTTCTTCTGGAGTGGCCTGTAACTGAACAAATATCCTCTGTATCTTATCTAGCCACTGTTCAGCTACAGCTGGATCAATAGTACCCAAGAAATCCTCTGCTCCAAATTTCCTTAATTTGTCATATTGTCTCACTGACACCTGAGGCTGGGGTGGTGGTGGTGGCTGTACTGGGGCTTGCCTCATCAATTCCATCATATGCCTAAACCAAACTGGCGGAACCTCCTCACCAGCTGATCTCCCTGGCACAGAAACAGGTACCTCACCAGCACTATCCACTTTAGCTCTCTCTCTAACCTCATCTGGAGCTACACTCTCCGCACTACCCTCAACTGACTGACGCAAGTGAGAATCCATCACAACCTATATCTGCAAATACAGCAGAATACACCTTATTAAAGATCAGAGACTGCCAATATCAAGTATATATCTTATTCAAAAACCAACTTTTAAAATCAAAATATCCTTTTTCCTTACAATATACCTAGGTTGAGAATCTCAAACCTAGGCTCTGATACCAAAACAATTGTAACACCCCTATACCCCGTATACGTACACAGCATGCTTATACGATCGTAATATACGTATACTGAATATAGAAATGCCACGTTATAATTAACAAATGACACATCCCCTTTTTAAAAACATAACCAAATTTAAATCATTTAAATTAAATGATAAAAGATAAAAGATAAAATATTCATTTAAAAAGCAACGGAAATAAATCAAATATTTTTAAATACAAATACATTAATATCTAAATATTAAAAGAAATGAAATATATACATGATTGGCAGCTCTTCTCTGATCTTTAAGTCCAAACTCAACTCTTCAGTGACTAGACTCACTTGGTCTCGAAGAACTCTCGGGTTCAACTCTGTTACCTGCGCGATGAACCACAATCGCGCTGAGCTAAAAGCTCAGTAATGCAACTCATACAAACATGATGCTCTAATGCAATGCACATATCAACATTATGCATTTCATAAACCATACATAATCTTATCACATTTCATATTTGAACATTAGATCTTATTATTCAATTATTTCTTCATTCATAAATCATATTTACAATTAAGACAGACACGGGCCCAAGACATACTAATATATTATTCAAAGTTCAGAGTTACTGCTTTGGTCCATATTGACACCTTGTGTCTAGCCCCGTAGGCAACATATATCATATCTCTATCCATGGATAGCGTAACAGACCCAGTCTCTTGGACCATCAACCTGACTAATCGAGGAGATCCTCAACCCGGCTAGACTGTTACTTGTTTTTGAGGTTTACGGGCCACCCATTTCACCTCAAAAACTTCAATTGGAATTGGTTTGCGGGCCACCCATTTCACCATCATTCCATAATCACATTTTTCAACTGGAATCGGCTTACGGGCCTCCCATTTCGCCTATCCAGTGATTCATAGGCATGCCGCCAAATACAGAACTCTGAAAATTGAATAGACATATTAGATACACAATGTTTTCATTTTTCTCTTTATAAATTTCTTTCTCAATTCATTTCTCATTTGCATCACCATAGCCAACAATCATGGCCTCATATCTCATATGATCTCATATCACAATAAAGCAACTCTTCATAACATCATATCTTTCACATTACATTTCATCATCACATTTATCAATTCATTATTCAAATGGATATAATTAATGGTATCAACACATATTTTTCATACTCACCACAACATTCACATATAATCAATTATGTCTCAATTCTCAATATCATATGAGTGTATGCAATAATGTATTTTAACTTATTTCAAACATGACCCACACAAAACTCTAAGCACTTACCTTTCAAGAATCTATCACCACTTGAGTTAGGGTAAATCACCTTCTTCACAACCTATTCCAAAAGAATGAGGAAACTCTTATAAGATCATAAGGTTAAGAATCAACTAGGGCAAACTCTAAACTTGACACGCTCACACACACGGGCGTGTCCCTGACCGTGCCCTAACTCCACAACACAGAAGCTATTACACGCTCAACAACACGGGCGTGTCACTGGGCGTGTAATATATACTGCCTCACACAAAACATCGACACGTCCAACATCATGAGCGTGCTCATGGCCGTGTAAATCCTCCAAAGTCACAGTAGCTATGACACGCTCAACAACACGGGAGTGTTAATGGCCGTGTCACAACTACTGCCTTACAGAACTAACGACACGCCTAAGGACCTGGACGTGCTCCTGGGCGTGTCAGGCCAAAAACCCAGATTCCGGCCAAGACAACACCACAACCAACAAATCACTTCTATCCACCAACATCCATCTCAAACAAACTTATCAAAACATACCCAAAAACCATCTCAAACTTACAACAACACCAAAACAAGCCAACACATGCATCAAACCCAAATCACAAACATCTTCCAAACTCTAAACACAACCACTTACTCTTTTCTCCAATCCAACCCCAAAATCCAAAACCATTTAAACCCAATACTCTTAAACACAACATAATCAACCCAAACACATATATCCATCACCATACCAACTCACAAACCCAATCATAAACTCAAAACAACACAAGAAATCAAGAAAGAACTTACCAAGGATGAAGAACTCTTAAACTTTCCACTTGATCTCTTGAAAACTCTCTTCAATCATGAACTTGGAAGGACAATTCTCTATCTTGCTCTCTTGTCTCTTTGTTAGCCGGCCAAAACAAAAACAAAGGAAGGAGAAGAAGATGACCCACGGCAAAGGAAAAGAAAGAAGAAAAGAAAACCCAAAGTCAACCTCTTTTCCTTAAAACCCTCTCAACCAAGCAATATATTATTAAACAAATCCCATTTAATCTCTTCCACTCAAATAATTCCTTATTATTAAATTCAAAACACAAAATATCTTCTTCCACTTTCATTCTTTGACTTTCTCTTGACTTGTATATATGTTATATATATTCACATATATACAACATATAAACTCTCTCTTCACTTCCTTTCTCTTTCCAATTAAATACAAATACACTTAATCCAATAATAACAATAAATACTCCAATACTTCTAGGGTACATTTTGGGATATTACAAATGAAATGGAAACTAGAGAAAAACTGGGTAAAAACTGTGAACTGTGACTTTCTTTGGAAACGCCCTGTTAGAGAGAAACGAAGACCCGTAGACTAGGGGCATTTTGGTCATTACTAATTAAAATTTATACATGAATCTAGAGTAGGAAATATACACATGAGTGCATAGAGGACATCAAGGGGTTGAATATGAAACGATCGTCAGTTGAAACGGAGTCCGGGAAAACTGAGTAAAGAAAGGACCTAAAGGGAATTTTGTAAAAAGTCGAGGGCTTATTGGTAATTTTTCAAAATGGCTTGGAAACCTAAAATAGACCTTAAAAATGAAAAGTAGAGGTTGAGAGGGTCAAAACCATATGTGGTTCACTTCGTGGAACCACACAGTTTAAAAGTTACAGACAATCAATCGTCGGAGGGTATTTTGGTCTTTTCACATCCTAAATTATAATATTACAGCAAAGGGAAGAAGAGGGGCCAAAATATGATTAAAAGAAAGCCCAATGGCTTGGGCGTTAAATAAATAAAAGAGAGAGACAATTGTACCAATGAAAAATGGTCATTTTGCCTTGGAATTAAGCATTTGTCTTAACACATTATTAGCCAAATTGGGCAGCCATTTGGACCAAAAACACATGAAAGAAGAAAGCAAAAACTCCCTCTTGAGAAGGAGGGTCGTCCAAGCCATAGGAGAAGGAAGAAAGGTGGTGATTTTCAAGTTTTAAGGTTTATTATTAAAGGTTTTGGTGGAATCCAAGGTCCTAAACTAAGGTAAGTTCATTTCTAATCCTAATTTCAGGTTTTAATGAGTAATTTGAGAGATTAAAATTAGGTTTCTTATGGTGGATTTGGGGAAAACTTAAGTAGTGATGATATTGATAAATTAAATGGAAGAATTAAGGTTTCTAAGGTTTAATAAGGTTAGATTAGGACTTAATTTGAAAAGAAATGGAAGGGTAGTGCATGTTCTAGATTTCTAGGGTTTATGGTTGAGGTTGTGTTGTGAAATTTTTGTAGGCAAGGGTGGAAATAAGGAGAAGGAAGAGCTTGAAAGAGAAGGGAAAGCAAAAGGAAATTAAAATACAAGGTTTGGTACTTTACCTTGGAAGAATTAATTTTTCTTTCATTTTATTTCCAAAAATTTATCTATGGAACTTTTGCTATGGATGCCTAAATGTGTTGTTTGAGTTTGAATTCAATTGTTGAGTGGTATTTTTGAATCCATGTGGTGATTGGGTTATTTAAATTCAAATGAAATCTAATGTTTTTAATGATTTTGGTAAAAGAGTTTATGAACTCCATTTAGTCCAAATTGATTTAAATAATCAAGTTATTTTAAAAGGGAAGTGTCTAAGTCTTCATTACATTATTAAGGAAGCTTTGAAATGGGTTTAGAAAAAAAAAATTACAAACTATGACATGAATATTTTATGGCATAAGTTGAATTGTGAATATTTTACAATTTTAGTTGAAATCTTTTGAAAAACTTGAAATTCTTTTTCGGGAAGTACGTTTTTATTTCATTGAAGTGAGCTTTATATTTTATTGCTTATAGTATTTAACATTCATATATTTTATTGCCTTACTTGTACAAATACTCTTTACTTTTATTTCCATTGGTAAAGTACCCACTGAGCGACATTGCTCAGCGAGTTAAGTTTTCCTTGACTCGTAGGTTCGGAGCAGTAGCTAACTCTTGGGAAGCGATGACCAGACCCACAGCATCTCAGGGTAGATCTCTTAGTTTCCATTTTGAGTTAACTAGTTGTGACATGTGTATATATATATATAAGATTGAGAATTCCTATGTTATACTGTACGTTAGTAGTATGTCATAATAATAAACCTCTACTTTATTTTGTACTAGAAGTGTAAATTCTTCTTGCAGGTTTTGTAGTTGAGGTTATAAGGGGGATTCATTGGGAGTGTATTGAGACTGATTGTGTTCGCATTGGTTTGTGTAAAAATGTTTTCAAAAATCAGAAAAACTAGTTTTGTCGACACTTGGGACCCAATTTCTAAGCGAACCTCTGGCTGAATTTCTGTAAAAATCGGAACTAAAATTTGACTAAGTAAAATTGGTAGCAACATTAGGTTAGTGTGGTGCCTCTACTCGGCTTACACACGTAGCCTGGGAAGGCGTGTTACAGAAAGGGATTGCTACAACCCTTAAATCCTCGTCCTTTGCCTAACCCTCTCCCACCTAATTTCGACACTAAAGCATTTTGTCAATTTCACCAAATGCAAGGGCATGACATGGATAGATGTGTGAAGTTGAGACATGAGATCCAAAACTAATTGATAATGGGAAGCTACCCGAGCCCAACAAGCCAAACACCAAAGACAACCCATTACCAAAGTTAAATAGAGTACCACCGCCTGCAACCTTCATGATTGGAGGACGTTTGCATGAGGATTTTGTCATGTCTTATTTTCAAGATGTGGGTGGAGAAGCAACCAAGGAAGAAGAGGTATTTGGTGAAATTAAACAAGCTATGGTGAGTAAAGAGGTAACGATTTGTGCTGTCAATGGGTTTTGGGATTCAAGCGATAGTGATGATGATCTTGTATCCAAGAAGGAGGAGTGAACTTGGTCAGAGCCTGAAGAAGATGAAGTAATGAACATTAGATCCGGTAAGCCTTATGCAAGGCCACCACTTAAGGAGGTAGAAACTAATAAGGGTAAGGAAGTTGAAGTAGGAAATAAAGAAGAGGAAGATGATATTATACTCAAACAATTGAAAAGAACACAAGCAAGTGTTAGCATTTGGGACTTATTAGCTACTTCTAAAAAGCACTGAGAAACTATGGCCAAAGCCTTAGCTAGCATGCCAATTTCTACCTCCACAACACCAGAGGATCTGATCAACTTAATAAAAATTGGAGGGGTAATGGAATGTGAAGAGGTTCAAGAAAAGAGTGAAGTTAATATGGGAGCAGTTTCTTTTTCAGATGCGAACTTACCGGAGGAGGGGAGAGACCACATCCGCCCTCTCTTTATCAAAATAGAAGTCAAGGGAAAGAGGACTCCATGTGTAATGGTCGATGATGGGTACACCATAAATGTCTACCCACTTAAGATATTGCCAAAGCTATCCATGTCAACAAGGGATCTAAACCCGACTGAGATAACAATTCGGGCTTATGACAACACTAAGAGACACACCGAAGGGACTTTCAAAGCCGCTATCAAGGTTGGTCCAATTGAATCTATTGTTGAATTTGTTGTCTTAGACATACCGGTTACCTTCACCTTACTCTTGGGGCGACCATGGTTTGTATGAGGATGATGATGTTTTCTTTTCCAAAATGAATGCAATAAAGTCTGATTTTGCTTACTTGTGTGATGTTTCTCCTGATGGTTGCATACATTCAAATAGCAGTTATATGAGCATCTTTAATATTAATTTTGTTAACACACAATCATTAAATATGGGAACAACCAAAAATCCTAAAAACATTAGCATAACATCCGACCTTACTCTTGATGAGAGAGAGAGATTTGAATAAGTGTTTGATTGGTCTTATGAGGATATACCTAGAATAGATCAAGACATAGCCGAGCATCATATTCCTACTTACACTCACATGAAACCTGTCAAATAAAAGCTTAGGTGATTAAGACCTGAGTGGGCTGAATTGGTTAAAGAAGAGGTCACTAAATAAATACAAGTGAAGTTCTTTGAAGTGATAGAATACTCAAATTGGCTAGCCAATATAGTACCTGTGCCAAAGAAAGATGGAAGAATAAGGGTCTGTATGGACTATAGAGATTTGAACAAGGCTTCCCCTAAAGATGATTTTCCTTTACCTCATATAGATGTTCTCATTGATAGTGAAGCCTCTAGCATGCTACACTCGTTTGTAGATGGATTTTTCGAATACAACCAAGTGTTAATGGCCTAAGAGGATAAAGCCAAAACTGCTTTCATTACTACATGGGGTATATTTTGTTATAGGGTAATGTATTTTGGTTTAAAGAATGCTAGAGCAACCTACCAGAGGATGGCCACCACACTATTTCATGACATGATGCACAAAGAAGTTGAAGTATATGTTGATGATATGATGGTTAAATCGGATATAAGGGAACAACACTTCCAAAACTTAGAATTATTCTTCGATAGACCTTTGAAATATAAGCTAAGATTAAACCCAAAGAAGTGTGTGTTCGGTGTTACTTCAGGCAAATTATTGGGACATGTGATTGGTCCAAATGGTATTGAGATTGATCCTGACAAAGTTAAAGCAATCAGGGATATGCCAGGCCCAAAGACTGATAGAGAAGTTCAGGGATTCATTGGTAAATTACAATACATTAGCAGATTTATAGCAAAGCTCACAATAATCTGTGAGCCTATCTTCAAATTGCTTAGAAAGAATCAGCCGGTCATATGGAATGAAAAATGTCAAAAGGCCTTTGAGCGAATAAAAGAGTATTTATTGAATCCACCTGTTTTAAAACAACCTAAACCCTGCAAACCTCTATTACTATACTTAACAGTAGAAGAAGAGTCAATAGGAGCCATGCTAGCCCAAGCAGATGAGTCAGGAATTGAGCATGTAGTTTACTATTTGAGTAGAAAGCTCCTACCTTATGAAATTAAGTATAGTATCATTGAAAAGACCTGTATAGCCGTGGTTTGTTCTTTTAAGAAGTTGCGACATTACTTTCAACCATATAGTGTGTAAGCAATTTCCAGGTTGGATCCAATAAAGTACTTAAGGGAGACACCCTCTTTGATTGGGAAATATGGCCGATGGATTATAATATTAGAAGAATTTGAGATTGAATATGTAACCAGGAAAACAATCAAAGGTAGAGTGGTGGCAAAATTCCTGGCCCAACAACCATTACCAGAAAGCAAAGAGGTAATCTTGGAATTTCCAGATGAACATTTAGAAGTAATTGAAGTACAAGGGTGGAAAATGTATTTTGATGGAGCAGTAAACAGGAAAGGAGCAGGTTTGGGAGTAATACTAGAATCGCCCGAAGGGGAACTTATCCCTTTAGCCAAAAAGTTGAAATTTAGGGTAACTAATAATATGTTGGAATATGAAGCTTGTATTTTCAATTTGGAAACCCTAATGATTATGAAGGTGGATAAGGTCGAAGTTTTTGGCAATTCATTACTAGTAGTATCCCAAGTAAATGGAGAGTGGGAGTTGAAAGAGGAAAGATTAAAACCATACCACCATTACCTGACCATGATGAAGAAGAACTTTAAGGAGAGTAGGTTTATGCACCTATCAAGAGAAGAAAATCAGATGGCTGATGCCCTAGCCACATTGGCTTCGGTATGAGAAAACCCAGTTAACTTATTCCTTAATCCTCTGGTTTTGACCAGTTCATCAACTCCTTGCTATGAATATGAGACAATCATGGAAATTGATACAGACCATGATGAGTGGTATGATACTATAAGGCGATTTTTGGAAGAAAGAGAATACCCGCCAAGGGCAACAAAGAAAGAAAGAAGAGCCATAAGGCAGTGGTCATTGCAATACATCACGTTCCATGGGGAATTATATCAAAGATGGCCTGATGGGGGTGCATTTAAGATGTTTAAGGAAGCCTGAAGTGGAGTGCATCATGTTAGAGATACATGCGGGAAGTTGCAGTCTGCACATGAGTGGTTTGGCTCTAGTTAAGAAGATTATTCGGCAAGGTTACTACTGGTTGACCATGGAAAGAGATTGTATTGAGTTTGTAAAGAAGTGCCAACAATGTCAGATATATGGTAACTTGAATCACATGCCTCTTGAGGAATTGCATTCTATGTCTTTACCCTGGCCGTTTGCCACTTGGGGCATCGACATTATAGGAGAGATACATCCGACAGCTTCAAACGGTCACCATTTCATTGTGGTAGCAGTAGATTATTTTTCAAAATGGGTCGAAGCCGAATCCTTCAATAAACTGAGTGCAAATCAAATGGCTATATTTATTGAAAAGAACCTCACCTGCCGGTACGGGGTCCCACACGGTGTGATATTAGACAATGGGGTACAGTTTCAAGGAGCAGTTAAGGATTTATTCTTGAAATACCAAATCCATCATCATCGATCCTCTCCTTATAGACCAAAGGCTAATGGTGTAGTAGAAGCAACAAACAAGACAATTAAGCAAATTCTGTCCAAAATGACCAAGACTTACAGGGATTGGTCAGAGATGCTTCCCTTTGCTTTTTGGGGATATAGGACGAGTGTGTGAACGCCTATTGGAATGACACCATTCTCTTTAGTTTACAGGATGGAAGCAGTGTTGCCAATTGAAATAGAAATCAAGTCATTAAGAGTAGTCTTGAAAGCTGAACTGCCTGAAATGAAATGGGTAGCGAGCAGATACACACAGTTAGCTTTACTAAAAGAGAGAAGGTTAAAGGCACTGTATCATCACCAACTGTATCAAAAGAAGATAGCTCGAGCCTATAATAGAAGGGTTAAAATCAGAAAACTCAGATTCGGGGATTTGGTGTTGAAGCAATGTAGTCCTAATGTATCTGATCCAAGAGGGAAGTTTAGGCCTAGCTGAGAAGGGCCATATGTAATGAAACAAGTCATGAACAAAGGTATGGTGAAGTTAACAGACATGGACGGGAACGAGTTTAGTGAGCCAATGAATAATGATAGGTTGAAGAGGTTTTATGTACGATATAAAAAAAAAAGAGAGAGCTCGTTAGGTTGAAAACCCAAAAAGGGCGGCCTAGGCAAAAGTTAGAGTAGTCCGCTAGTTCCTAAAACCCGAAAGGGCGGGCTAGGAAACAATTAGGGCTAAATGAGAGAAATCGTCAATTAGAAAATCCGAAAGAGCTAGTTGGCAACAGGAGTAATCTTGTGTATGCTGGCTTTATGTTTGTTTGTTCCCCAATTTAATAAAACAGAATTAATATTAAAATTGTTCTATGTGCACTGTTATAAGTATTAGACCAAGATATGGATGAAATAAATAAACACAATAGCAAAAGGTGATGACAAATTTTAAATGGAATAGAAGCATCTTTTATTACTTTAATTATTTTTCATCCTAACAATACACTTTCTGAATTGAAAAATGTAAAATCTATGGCAGTCGATAAATATAACGTGCAGGCCAGGTTTGCCTCAGCCGATCCAAGTAGGCTTCAGTCAAACAAGGCATGTCTAAATCAGGAGTAAAGTCAGAATCACGAGGTTCAGCTCCATACTGATGACCAAGTCGGCGAGGATCATAGCATGTACCTTGACGAAGAGCAGCAAGGGGAACATACATCACGTATGTCCGCATGGTGATACGAGAAATCTTCCACCAAGGTACCAACCAACGGATATTGAGCATGAGTGGATCCAGTCAACCCAGTCAACATATGAAGAAGCAGGATGGAGTAGTTTCCTAGCAAAATGATGACGAGATAGGTATCTGGAAAAATCCATGGATGGAATATCAAGCAAATAAAGACGCTCCTGAAGCCAAATCTGTGAAGAAAGAATTAAAAAAAAAGTCCGCTAAGTTGAAAACCCGTAAGGGCAGCTTAGGCAAAAATTAGGACAGCTCGCTAGTTCCGAAAACCCACATGGGCAGACTAGGCAAAAATTAGAGCAATAAAAAAATATATAACAAAAAAGAAAGAGGTCCGCTGAGCTGATATCCCACGAGGACAGCTTAGGCAAAAATTAGGACAACTCATCCATATGGGCGGACTAGGCAAAAATTAAGAGCAATAAAAGAAGAAAAAAGAAAACCTAAATTGAAAACCCAAAAGGGCAGTTTAGGTAATTACCTGAAGCAGCAACAGACTCCCAGTCAGTCTCTTCGACAATCCTGATTTAAGTCGGTTTAACCCAACTAAAGTCTCGGCTAAGATCACAGGTATCGACTACAAGCCTCCTTCCATTTGGTCCATAATATCCAATACCCGCGGATCAATATAGCCGTCGGAAGAAACAAGCAATAATTGGCCAAGCAAGCAAAGACAGAGCATGCATCCCCATGCCTTAGTAGGGACCAAATGAGAGAGACAAAAATCAATCAAGGGAGCAAGTAGAATTTTTTCACCTCTCATCAACCGAAGAACTTCGGGTTTTGGAATTTGAAATAACATCTACATCTTCTGTTGAGTTTTGGAAATCAATGTGGGTAATGCCATTTGTTGATTATTTGGATATTCGAGGATGGCCTCAAATTCTTCAATCAAGGGACAGATTTCAAAGCCATTAATTTTGAATGTCCTAGAATCTGTATTCCAAAAGGAAGCCACGGCATGTGAGAAGGAGTGATCTAATTTAACATTTTGAAAACATTTTAAAACATCAAGTTTTGACCACAAAATTTGCTTCCAATGAATGGCATCCATATTCTTAAATAGAATTTTTATCTTCTTTAAATGATGCTCGGTCATGGTTGATGAATGAAGGAAAATCAAAATTGTTAAAGGGAGTTTTTTACGTTGAATTGGAGAATATTTTCAGTTTTTGTATGAAATAGGGCATGAAAGATGATTTATATAGAGGAAATAAACTTTTCCAAAAGTGATAAGGAAAAGGTGATGGGAAAGAGTGAGATAGTATAGCATGAGGAAAAGAATTAGCAACAAAATCCTTTACCGTGTTGCATTTGGTTTTAGTAAATGGTGCGGCTGTGAAAAGGAAATTATGATGTATTGTTTATGATGTGATAAAAAAATATAATAATTGTGATGCAGTAACGATGAAAAAAAAAAAGAAGTTACAGTAAAGATGGAAATTGTATTTTTTTCATTAATTGATACAATATTTACATATCACTAAGAGGGTGGTGGTAGGTCATCAAATAAAGCCCTAAAAAAGCCATCGCCTATTGGAGGAGGGGGCAAATCACTCCTCCCAAGTCCGCCCAAAGCAGGAGCACCAAATCTCTATTATCTTGAAGTTTTGATCTGTCATAGTCCTCATCAGAAGCAGACGAAAGGATCTCATGGTCATCAGTTTGGGGGCCTCTTGATGAAGAAGCGCCAGGATCCCTCATCCCCTGAAATCGGAAGTTTCAAAAATTTTGTTCGGATTGATGATATAAACTTTCAAAATGAGAAGCCTGCTGATGACTTACAGCCAACTCTTCTTGAAGTTTCCTATTTTGTTCTTCGAGCATCTGTTGTGAGCCAAAAAGGAAAAAGGTAAGAGCATACATAATCATGCATACATATAGCATAAATTACCATGAAATAAGAAACTTACCAGGTAGTTCACATCATTGCCCTGCGAATGAGATGGCATATCTGGTGGGCTAGAATGAGCAAACGAAGGGGCAGTAAAAGAAGGTTCAGCCTCATGATCAAATGAACCAGCAGCCTGTAACAATCATTAAAGAATAAAAAAAAAGAAAGAAGCAGTTGCAAGGGAAAAATGGTAAAAGTTTTACCTGAGAAGTACTAGCCTTGAGATGTGGAACAAACTCTCCTGCATCTCCATGATGTTCCTCTTCATCTCTACCCTCATTTTCTTCGGGAATCCCCCACACACCAACAGGAGATACATCAAAGTTCAAGAGCCTCCATTGAATAAAATGGGCATAAAATGCATCTGGTAGATGGAGAAATGTCTCAACACCATAACTGTACCGAGCCAACCACCATGCATCCTCCGGTATTAACATAATATTTAAAGTATATTCCGGGCAATGCATTGGAACCCTCTGCTGCTCTAGACCAAGAAACCACTCATAAACTCTCTCTCTGAGAAACCAACCACTAGACACTGGGCCAGCGATGATTCTGTGAGAATGTTGGAAAGATAGCACAGCCCTCATGAAAGAAGACCAGTTTTTCCGCTCTTCTGGGTTCCACCAGGCCAAATTCACCTGCAAAATAACATAAGGTAAGTAAACTTTCACATAAATTTAAAGTATACTAATATTATTTTACCTGGTCCCAGGTTAACCAGTTCAACACAAAATGGTGAGTATGCATATGATAAGAGACGGGATCGTCCACGCGATCAGACAACTAGAAATTTAATCTCAGATACCCAATTCTCTCTTGAGAAATATCGGGTATCCTCACAAGGTTGTGCTCGTATGCCCATGCCTGCAATAATAGTAAAGATCAAATTCATACAAGAAAGGAATGGACATGATATTGATAGAAGAAGAATACCTCGACAACTGCCATCAAGCTGACAAAAGACTTCTTATTTTGGCAAATTTTATCAAGACCATGGTAAAGACAGGCGAGACCAGCTTCACCCCAGCCATAAGATGGTATCGTTCTAAAGTAAGAAAGGGCATTCAACACTGACAAGTGGATGGAGGATTCAGTGCTGCCTAAGATGGTCGACCCAAGCAAATATAAAAAAAATCCTCGAGCATACTGTTGGGCCGTGTCTCTGCCAACCCATCCTTCGTAGTTCATCCAATATCTATGAATCGGTTCAATTTTTATCTTAAAAGGCCCTTTATATGATGGTTCCATACCAATTAATTCCTGAATTTCTTCAAATGTTAAAATGTCATTGGTCAGAGGAACCGGAACACCATCATATCGAAGGCCGGTTATAGCAGTAAAATCGACCGGACCAATTGTCATCTCTCTAATGGGCAAGTGAAAAGTGTGGGTTGTGTCCAACCATCATTCTACAAGCGCCTGAACTATGCTCCAATCTATCTGATATTCATCGGATGCAATTGTAAGATGAACTGCTCAAAGCCGCAATCTCAAATAATTTGCCTTACCCTAGAAGGCACTACATTGTACCATTGTCAGGCTTTATAAATACACCCTCCAGCCCGAACAACGCAACAATCATGCTAACACAGAGCCAGGTAAGTTAATACCAAGTAAGTACATATTATCCTATCTACTTAAATTAATATATTTTTTCTAAATTTTCTAAAAACGATAATAATATTAGAATACAAAATAAACAAACAAAATAAAAATAAAGGAAAACACAATAATAATAAAAAAAACATAAAAAAATCAAACAAAAATCAAACAAAAATAATAAAGAATAAAGAATAAAGAATAATAACAACAGAAAAATAAAAATAAATAAATAATAATAATTAAAATTAAAATTAAATATATATATAATTAAAAATAATAATAATAATAACAAAACAGAAAGACGAAAAATCAAGAAAAAGAAAAAGAAAAATAATTACCTCGCTCTTTTGGTTGGAACTACGATAAAGCGGCATCCCGGCTAGTATATCTATATTTCCATCTTCATGATGCCGAATAAACTCTAATAACTCAGCATTAGAATGAGTCCCTGACCTTGAAGCATGCATTTTTTTTAAAATTATGTGCTAAATTTGAAAAAATTTGAGAGAATTATAGAAATTGAGAAATCTTGCTGTGAATCAAATGAAAGAACTGGTGGGTTTATATAGAGAAACGACAAGGAAAAAAATAAAATTCAAAGGTAAGTTTTACTGTTCGTGAATAGTAAACTTTACTATTCATGAATAGTAAATTTTACAATTCATAAATAGTAAATTACTATTGATGAATAGTAATTATTGTTACCAATAGTAAAATACTATTTACTACTATTTACGAATAGTAAGTTACTATTTATAAACAGGTCATAAACAGTAAATAAACAGTAAATTCAATTATTTACTTTAATCATTCAAATACTTACATGTGTATAAATATTTTTACACACAAGGGGCAAAGGAGAAGACATGCACATAAAAATTAGCCAAACTTTTTGAAATAAAAAATTATTATTAGCCCGGGTCCAGAACCCAAATTTTCCTTAGGTCCAGAACCTAGAATCTTTTCTAAGTCCAGAACTTAACTCGGGTCCAGAATCCAAATTATCCTTAGGTCCAGAACCTAGAATCTCTTCTAAGTCCATAACTTTGCTCTAGTCCAGAACCCAAATTTTCCTTAGGTCCAGAACCTAGAATCACTTTTAAGTCCAGAACTTAGCTCGGGTTTAGAACCCAAATTTTCCTTAGGTCCAGAACCTAGCATCTCTTTTAAGTCCAGAACTTAGCTCGAGTCCAGAACCCAAATTTTCCTTAGCTCCAAAACCTAGAATCTCTTTTAAGTCCAGAACTTAGCTCGGGTCCCAAACCAAAATTTTTCTTAGGTCCAGAACCTAGAATCTTTTCTAAGTCCAGAACTTAGCTCGGGTCTAGAACCCAAATTTTTCTTAGGTCTAGAACCTAGAATATTTTCTAAGTCCATAACTTAGCTTGGGTCCAGAACCCAACCTAGAATCTTTTCTAAGTCCAGAACTTAGCTCGGGTCCAGAACCCAAATTTTCCTTAGGTTCAGAACCTAAAATTATGCTTATGCCAAGAACCTAAAATTATCCTTGAGTCCAGAACTCAAACCGGGTCCAGAACACAAAACCTCAACCATCTCAAAAATTAAGTCTTATTGCTTTTCACTCTCTTTCACTAAAGTCTCAGATCATTCAAGTAGGGGGCAAACTGTAGACCGTTAATTTTTGACCCAGT
The DNA here is from genome assembly GCA_947685225.1 of Garcia nutans. Taxonomy (NCBI): domain Eukaryota; kingdom Viridiplantae; phylum Streptophyta; class Magnoliopsida; order Malpighiales; family Euphorbiaceae; genus Garcia; species Garcia nutans. Next base: position 1,644,671 of record CANTUV010000003.1, on the reverse strand, counting down.
CCAGTCCAATATATTTTAATTAGTCCAAAATAATTTTTGTGTTGTCCAATATATTTTAATTAGTCCAAAACAATTTTTGTTATCTTAATTAAATAATATTTGCTTTAGTATTTAATTTTTATTAATAAATAATAATAATAATAAACAAAAAATAAAAATAAAAATCGGCGACGAAAAAATCATCGCTGAAAATCAGTGCAATGAAATGGCCCGCAGGCCAATTTTTGCCCGCTGCGGCAGTTTTTTTTTTTGCCAGCGCAATTTTTCCATAGCAGTTTTTTTCGCCAGCGAAATTTTTCCAATGCAAATTTTTTCGAAACCTAATACAATTAGGTTTTGGTTTCCTTTTCTTAATGTTATATTCTATGAATAACTAAACTTAACCATAAAAATCTTCTATAAATAAGGACTAAAACAATATAAAAAAGGGGGGAAAGAAAGGGGGGGAAATTTGATCGGATTTTAGAGGAGAAATTGAGACCGAAATTGAGGAGGAAAACTTTGAATCAATCGAACTTTTGAGAGGGCAAACAAGCAATTTAATTCATCAAAAGTAGCAAAGCTTGTCTTTGTTCTTGTTCATCCAAGAAGTGATTTTTGGTGGAACCAACAAACGAAGGTATGAATTTCTTTATTTGTTTCGTTAATTCGCAGCAGCTTCATCATTCAAAAATCTTAAAATTTGTTTATGTTTCTTCAAAAAAAAAAAAACCTAAGGACCTTAATTCACCTTTTCTAAAGTTTAAAAACCTTAATTCGCTGCTTTGTTTTCCAAAAAGCTTAAAATTGTTGTTTTTGTTTCTTCAAAATCTCAAAACCCTAATTTGCTTTCCAAATTTTCAAAATCATAAATTAAATCTGTTTCTTTCCAAAAACCCTAAAAAACATCTTTTCTGTTTCTATAAACTTTAAATCATTTTGTTTATTCTCATAAATCTTCATAAAATTATCAATTGTTTTTCCAAATTCTAAAACCTAATGCATTCTCCGAAAACCTAATTCAAAAATTCTAAAACCCTAATTCAACTTTAAAATAAAATAGTAAACCTTAAACTAGCTAACCTAAACCCTAATTTTTCTAAACCCTAATCCTTTAATCTTTAAAACCTTATAAACATAAATGTTATAATTTTGCACAGTAAGCTTAAAAACCATAATTCAGTAGCTAATAGTCATAAACTTAATGTTTTGAAGAGTCCAAACCCTAGTTTCATGATTTTACCACTCAAACACTAATTTGGTTAATTAAAGAACTTTATCAACCTCTTAAATTATAAAACTTTAATTCATGTCAATTCCTTAAAGTTCACAATAGCTAAAAATTACAAATCCTAAACCAATAAATTCCAAAACCTTAAAAACATTAAATAAAGAAACTTAAATAGAAACAGTAACCCTAATTTGAATCTTTATTTGCCTTACTCAAATTCATATTTGATTATGCTTTGATTTATTTTATATGCTTTAATTTATTTAAGTTCAATGCTTGGTTTATTTAATTTATCCTGAATGGATGTTTACTTTTTATTAATGTTTAATACCTTTGATGAATGATTTATTTATGATGAATGGTTATTTACTTTTCTCAATTTATTTAGATTCCCAAATGTTGTAAGAGGTATGTTTCCACTTGGTGGGCACCTCATTAGTTAAATATCATGTAATTTAAATTGCTTTTCTCTTTTAGAACCAATGTAAAGGACATGTTTCTACCTTTCGGTGGGTGTCCTATTTAGGCATGGGATGTAAGGACATGTTTCCATCCTCGGATGGGTATCCATTTATTTGCTTTGTTTGAAAATTGTTTTAATTTTTAATATATCGATGCTTTATTTTAATTATTGTGTTTACTATGGATAATATTGCTATATTTAAGAATTTATAATACTAAGACCTATAAAGGAGGCCGGTTCCAATGAACCGGGCGTTGTGGGGTGCTGGGCCATTTCTCACCTTCCCCACACGTACCCAACTTTTTGAACCCATTAGAGGGTTAGGGATTCCTTAGGAATTGAGTCATCCACCCCTTTCTTTTTCCCAACTTGTCTAGGTGGTGACTCATTTTCTCCAGACTTAGGTTCGTGTTCTCTAAGGCCCCGAGCCTAAACAGTGCCGAAGTCGCAAGAACCATTCTACCAGGAGTGGAGGTAAAAATCCCCACTCACAGGGATCATATCCTGAAGAATATTACTACACTCTTTAGTAAGTGCAATCTCTTCATTCTCCTCCATAATTTTCTTTAGCCTTTGAGGAAAAGGAATAGGTGGTACCTAAGGTTCAACCTCATGCTTAATTGGTCCCTCCTCTTGTTCAGCTTCATTTTCTTTCATTGTAGGTTGAGAAGAAGGGATTTGTAGAATTGGGGGCTCCAGTGAAGAATCTTTAAGTTGTATGCTATTTAGGAAAATAACATTACAATGTTCTCTTAGATTAATTTTTAGTTGGCTTGGAAGAGCTCCTTGTGGTTGAGTGTTAAGAAAACTTGCTATTTGACCAACTTGGATTTCAAGATTTCTATTTTGGATTGCAATTTGTCCCATCTTTCATTTAAGCCTATCATATTATTTTTTAATTTTGTCAAATCTTTTCAATGTTGCTCCAATAAATTTCTCTAGGGCAAACTCGTAAGATGGCTTCTCATGAATAGAACCTCGATTTTGATTTCTTATGTATGGAGATTTATAGGGTGCCTTTTGGTTGTTTTGATTTCCCCATGACAAATTAAGTTGATTTCTCCATGTTGGGTTGTAAGTGTTTCCTTAAAAATCTGGACTCCTATTTTGATTTTCCAAAAATTGTACTTGCTCTATAATTCTGCAATCTACTATATTGTGGCTTCCTCTACATCCTTCGCATGCTAAAGATGATGATGATAAGTTGACATGCTCTAATTTCTTGGTGATTATATCTACCTTAGTTGCAAGTAAAGAAAAATTGTCAATTTCATGTAAACCTGCAGCTTTTTATGCATACCTCATTCTGAAGTCAAATGGTAGTTATTTACTGCCATTTCTTCAATCAAATCATTCGCTTCTAAAGGAGCTTTGTTCATAATTAAACCTCATTCTAATGCATCAATTTTTACTTCTATATTTGGATGAAGACCGTTATAAAAATTTTGAATCAAAAGCCATTCAGGTACTCTATGGTGTAGACACTTTCTTTGCAACTTTTTAAAATGTTCCTAGGCTTTATACAAACTTTCTCCATCTAGTTGAATAAAGCTTGTGATATCATTTCTCAACTTAGCCATTTTTGCTGGTGAAAAATATTTGGCAAGAAAAGCTACGGCCATTTGATCCCATATGGTGAACGTGCCTGATGGTTTGGAAGTAAGCCAATCCTTTGTTTGATCCTGTTAAAGAAATGAGAAAAAGTCACAAACGAATAGCATCATCAGATACACCGTTAATTTTAAAAGTATCACACATTCATAAGAAATTTGAAATATAAGCATAGGCATCTTCATGTGGTAAGCCATGAAAAACTGATTGTTGAATTAAGTTAATAAGGGCTGGAATAAGATCAAAAGTGTTGTCTTGCACTGGTGGTTTAGCTATGCTGGATCTTGCTGAGTAGTGGGCATAACATATTACTTAAGTGTCATATTTTATGGATCCACCATGATTAGTTCTGCATCAGAAGAGTTAGTTGGATTTTCAATTTTAAGAGTCGCTACTGAAGTTCCTTCCATTGTTTCCTGCACTTTCCTATCCTTCTTCTTTTTCCTAAAAAGTCATTCAATTTTTGTATTATATGGCTTAAATTTTGTATTTGAATTTTTTCATATGTAAACCAAAAATTCTTCAATTAAAAGTAAAGAAAATAAAATAGAAAATAAAAATCCAAAGCAATAATAGTTTAATATTATTAATGTTAGATCGGTCGCCTCTCCAACAACTGTGCCAAAAATTTATTAGGACTCGAGCCTAGCTATCTGCAAGTGCACAGATCGTATCAAGTAATAAAGTAATGAATAGAGTATCATTCCCATGAAGAAGGTTGTTCTCAGTACTAAACAATTAAACTGATTATTATTTGGATAACAAAAATTTATTTATGATTAAATTAAACATTAAACAAAATAAATTACTTGGAATTAAAACTAATAATATAAAACTTAGGGTTAAGTCACCTTTCAAAATTTCTTAGGAATTTTCTAAATTATTGATTTAGTTCAGTTTTCCTTTTGATTAATGGTTGAATTCTCCTTAATTAAGCTTAAGTCTCTCTTAAGTACTAATTATAATATCAATTTAATCATTACTTCCACTCTCATGATCATAAATAATTAAATCAGTTCATTAGGATTTGTAAAACCTTGAATCAAACTCTTGAGGGTAACCTTATCTATAAGTGAAAAACTTCCTTAAGAATGTTATCTCTATGGATGAATATTCTGCTACCACTCTCGGTCCTTCACACGACATCTCAATTTATTTAATTATTAGCTAGATAATCAAAGTATTAAAATCAAAGATAACAAAATAATCATAGGTAGAACTTAACTAAATTAAATAGACATATGTTATTCCATAGTAAATTCAATATAAGGGACCAACCCTAAATAGAGATTAGTTCCCCATAATTGAGATGAAAACAAAGCAATGATGAATTGAAAACATAATAACATGAAAGAGAAAACTCTAGTTCTTTGACTTGAAGAAGAACTCCACTAGGATTCTTTGAATCTCTTCCCTTGAAACCCTAATTCAATCTTCTCTAAAAAAAGACTAGTGCACAATTGATACAAGTTTAAGAACAAATATTGAATCTTACTACACTCTCACTTGTATATTAACTCACCTTTTCTTCAATCTAACTTCTATCTCTTTTTCATGCTTTAATTCTTGGAGGAAAGGTGATTATATAGAGTGCTTAGAAGCTTCATGGCGGTGGCAAGCTGTCAAATGCATGAACCCAACAAGTTACAGCTGTTTTGATCTTCAAAGTTCAACTTTTCTGGCTAAAAGTCATAAATTTCAGCCCCATGGTCATGGGGTATGGGTGCAATGATTGTGGCCTAGGTTGGAATGGACTATTTTCAGCCATTTTCTAACTCTAAATGGTGGCTAAGTGGGCCACAATTGTGCCCCTTTGAATGCTATAGTCATGGCTTTTGAATGGAGGCTACCAATTTAATTTTTTTCCTTTTCTTGGCTCAGGCAATAGAGAAATGAATTCCACGGGTGTGGCTATTTAATGCCACAGTCGTGGCATCCATTTTTCTTCTGCAACTTTTTTTTCTTCAATTTTTGATTTGGTAGACTCAATTTGAATCCTAGGGTCGTGGCCATGAAGGGTCATGGGCCTTACACTTGTATTTTCTTTACTCTTGCTTACTTTTCTTCATTTTTGCACCACAAATCATTAAAAACCTTTAATCTTGCTTTTCCAAGATAAAATAATATAATTCTAACTCAAGCAAACAAAATCCATCAATTTTATTTGCAAAACAATTAAAATCATGGTTAGAATTATGTGAAATATTAATCAAACTTTCACTCTATCAAACTGTTAATAAAAAACTTGTTAGGGTTAAGTCACCAAATATGTTTATTACATGATATCTCCACATTTGGTGATTTAACAAGTTCCCACAAGCATAATTTAGTGATTTCTTCGAGTATCATTCCCACAAGGAAGGTTGTTCCAAGTACCAAATAATTAAACTCATTATTATTTGGATGACAAAATTTGATTTATGATTAATTTGAACTTTTAAACAAAACAAATTGCTTGAAATTAAATCTAATGATATGAAACTTAGGGTTAAGTCACCTTTATGAATTTATTTTGGAATTTTTAAATTATTAATTTTGTTTAGTATTCCTTTCGATTAATGGTTGGAATCTCCTAAATCAAGGTTAATTCTCTCTCAAGTACTAAAGCTAATATTGATTTAATCCTTACATCTACTCTCGTGATCATAAGTAATTGAATCAATTCATTAGGATTTGTAAGAATCTTGAATCAACTTCTTAAGTGTTTAACCTTATCTTTGAGTGAAAAACTTCATTAAGATTGTTTTCTCCTTCGATGAATATTATGCTTTCACTCTTGTTCCATCACGCAACATCTCAATTCAATTAATCATTGGCTATATTATCAAAGCATTAAGTTCAAAGATAAAAAAAATAATAAAGGTAGAACTTAACTAAATCAAATAGACATATGTTATTCCTTAATAAATTTAATATAAAGGACTAACACTATATAAGGTTTAGGTCCTCAAGGATTTGTAATGAAAATATAACAAACATTAAGGATAATAAATGAAAACATAATTAAAATAACAAGAAAAGGTCAAACTCTAGTTCTTTTAATTGAAGAAGAATTCCACTTGGATTCTTGAATCTCTTCTTTGAACCCTAATTCACTGTTCAAAAGAAAAACTAAAATTTGGCTGATACAAGTTTAAATAACAAAATTTCAAACTCACCACAAGTCTCACTTGTATCTAAAGTCTCTCTTGTTTATTAACTTAATCTAACTTCAATCTTAATTGCATGCTTGAATCCTTGGAGGAAAGGTGTTTATATAGAGTGCTTGGAAGCTTCTTGGTGGTGGAAAATTGTCAAATGCATGAACCTAACAAGTTACTACTATTTGGATCTTCAAAGTTCAACATTTCTAGCTAAAAGTCATAAATTTTAGCTCCATGGTTGTGGCATATGGGTGCCACAGACTCAACTTGAGTTGAAATGGATTGTTTTGTGCAGTTTTCTAGCTGTAAATGGCGGCTAAGTGGGCCACAGTCATGCCCCTTTGAATGCCACATTCATGGCTTTTGAATGGAGGCTGTAAACTCTCACTTCTTTTTCTTTTTCTTGGCTCAAGCAGTAGAGAAATAAATCCCATGGTTGTGGCTTTAAAGGGCCATGGGCGTGGCACTTGCATTTTCTTCATTTTTGCTTACTTTTCTTCAATTTTGCACCACTAATCATTAAAAACCTTGAATCTTGCCTTTCCAAGCTAAAATAATATAATTCCAACTCAATCAAACAAAATCCATCAAATTCAATTGGAAAATAATTAAAATCATGGTTAGAATTATTTAAAATATTGATCATAATTTCACTCTATCAAACTCCCCCAAACTTAAAACATTGTTTGTCCTCAAGCAATTGAAGTTTAGTACTATATATTTCTTTATATGTTAAGTTTATATGCAAAAATTTAAACAATTAAAACTTCTAAATTTAAGTCGCAATTTAGCTTCATAGCTTTACCTACTTCATTCTTACCTCCTTTACTCAAAAATTTAATTAATTGCAATCAATTATCAGACTTTAGATAAGCAAATATTTTTTTTAAACTTAACCTAGTCTCATATGCATACTTAATTGAGCTTTCTCCACTAATCGACTACACTAATACAAGGGAAATCAGTGGGACTTTGATCGGCTTGTAATGGGGTCTATAAAGGTAAGGGCTAACATAAAGCTCAAATAAAATTTGTTAATTATCTTTTAAAGATTTCTCTTACTTTATAGCTTTTGTAGAGGATCCTTGGATGTTTTGTTCCTCTCTTAACTCCTTTATCTCCTATAGGGAATTTTTTTTTTAAAATTAAAGGCAACTCCCCCAAACTTTAAACATAGGAGTCTCTTATAGATTTTGAAGGAGAAATTTTTCTATACTTTATCCTCATAATTGAACAATTTAATTTTGAGAAAATTTTTAAAAGACAATTAACCTTAAAAAGGGTAGTTTATGTAGATTTATTAAATAAAAAAATTCTCAAGCTAAGATTTATTTTAGGCTCAAAAAGGGATAACTAGGGGCAATGTTAAATTTTATGGGTTTAAGAATTTGGTTCCACAAACAATGCCTAAATCATTTTCCCTTTTACTTAGCAAGGTTCAATTTTGCCTCAAATTCTCTTTTAAATATGTTCTAGGCCTAAGCAAATAATAATAATGTGAAAGAATATAATTGTATTCTAAAATTTAATAACCAATCATTTTTAATTAATTTAAAGAGCTCATTTGGTTAAAAATACATAAGGTATTATTATTATTATACCAAATATTGACCTTAAATTTTCAAATTTTAACTAAAAAAATTTTTACATATAAAATAACATATAAGAAATCTAAAGGAACTCCAATTTATTTCTATCACAATATATTTATAAATTTCTAAAAGAAAAATATACATAATTATATTAAACCACACTCAATATATAAAACTATCCAAACTTCAAACCATAAATAATTTTTAAATTAAACCAAACTTAATAAAACCATAAGTATTCAAAAACAAGCATTATAAAACAACATAAATTCAAAGTACCACTAATTTAAAGTACCATGAGTTTCGTAAAACCAATAATTTGAGGAAAAACTCCCTCAAACTTAAAACACCACTATCCTCAATGGTATCCAGCAGCAGGATCATCACCATGTAGAGGGGGTTGCTGTGGATGTGGGTAGTAGAGTCCGAACTGAGCAAAGAAGGCATTGAATTGCTCACTGAGTCCTGTCATCTTAGTGGAAATAGTTCACACCACATGCTCAACTCCTCTAAACTACAGCTCGATATAGTCAAATCACTGCTCCCAAGGTGCATTCCTGTAGTTCATCTCATTTTCAAAAGAATCAACCTTGTTAGAAATAAAATCAAAGGTGTTCTGTGGTGAATCAGATGGACCGACCTCAGAAGGTAGAGGTGGTAGAGGTTGTGGTTGGTCTACTAGTTCCTCAAAATCACCTTCCTCTCCAAATAATTCCTCCTCATCAATGTTAATATTGGCATCTGGTGGTCCTAGAACTATATATTGGTTCCCTCTCTTTGTTGCTAGTCTCATAGCCATAATGGTACCTATATCAATTGTAGGTTTACCCAGAATAGGTGCAAGGTGATCAAACCTATATTAAGATATTCAACAATTTTTGTAATCAACCCCCTGATAACAATCTTACCACTCTGTCTAACTATTTTCTCACACCTTTTAGCAAACTAGTAACTAGTATTAAAATATTTCTCTTCTATGGCACAATAAAAAAATGCAATTCTTTAGAATTAATGGTGTCTTGGCTCTCCCCTCTTCCAAAAATTGTATTTTCCAAAACAACAATGATGTACCAATAGAATGGGTTTGTAAAATTAGAGGCTTTTGATTTCTTACTATTAAATCTTCTTATGTCCCCTAATCTAGTCCATGTTTCATTTTCATCAAAACCTTCAGTTCTCCCATGAGTTCCTTGTAATTCTACTAATCCAAGAGCATGACAAAATTCAACTATTAGACAATTATAATTGTGATTGGCCAACCTAAACTCTACTCTTCCATTATGGGTAGCATTGTTATCCAGTGGAATGAACCAAAAACTACTTAAAAATTCAAGGGTCAATTCTGCATAAGTAGGGTAACACATGCTAGCAAATAGGATCCATTCCAAATAAGTAAACATCTTGAGTAAGAAATCATTCTACCTTAGTTTTCTAATGACATTTCCATCAATAAATATATAAGGAAAAATTTTATGTAAACTCAAGTCATTGTACCTTTTTTGTTGTTCCTCATCATGGAAGTGAATTTTTGGATATCTATTTGGTCGTTGAGGTGGTGGAGACGAAGGTGGAGAAGGTGTTGATGAAGATGATTCCTCCTCTTGTCACCTCTTTTTGGATTCGTCACAATTTGATTTCTTGGCAAGGGTTTTACTTCTAGGCATTTTTACATTTGATTTGATGAAATTGAAGAAAAACTTGAAGAAAATTGGGTGAAAATTGGAGTTTTGATCGTGGGGTGAGAGGTTTAGGCCGTGGGTTTCAAATTTGGGCAGCTAGGGTTTGCAAAAAGTGAAGGGATAGAGAAAATAAGATGAATATAATGGTCAGACCTACCACGGCCATGGTCTTAAGTGCCACAGTCATGGAGACTATTTGACTAGTCAAAGGGAGATGTTTCATCGATTTTGGCAGTCTTGCATGAAAAACCACGACTGTGGCCCTTGAAAGGCCACAGTCATAGGTTGGGGTTTCACTTCTTCCTCCCTATTTTTTCTTGTGTTTTCAATTTGGCAATTTCAACATCAAACCCATGGCCATGGGCCTTGGAGAGCCACTGTCTTGGGATGTAATTCTTTGCTGGAACTTCAAAAGTTTTCCCTCATTTCCATTTTTACAGCTTCAATTTGATTCCTATGGATGATATACCACGATCGTGGCATCTTTGTACCTTAAATTTCTTGTGGTTTTGTACTTTAAATGACCTAAAAAGAAAAAATTCAAACAATATCAAATAAAATACTAAAAAGAAAAACAATTTAAAAATAACAAAATAGAAGATGAATTGGATTGCCTCCCAACAAGCGCTAAGTTTATAGTCAATAGCTCGACAATTTTATGGTTGATTGTTCATATGCTGAAGTGATACACACTCCCGGCATCTATTTGATCATCAATAAAATAAGATTTCAAACATTTCCATTTACTTTTTTGATTTCACCTCTTTGATTTTGTATATCTACTGCACCATAAGGATAAACCTTCACAATTATAAAAGGTTCAGACCAATGAGACTTAAGCTTCCTAGGAAAGAGTTTTAATCTCAAATTGTGTAACAAAACTTATTTTTCCTTCAAGAAATTACTTAAATTTGATAAATTTATCATGCCATGTCTTGATTCTTTCTTTATAAATTTTGGCATTCTCATAAGCATGAAACCTAATTTCATCTAATTTACTCAACTTCAAAATACGTTTTTGTCCGACCTTATTCAAATCCATGTTCAGTTGTTTTATATCACAATATGCCTTATGTTCTAACTCAATTGGTAAATGACATGCTTTTCCAAAGACAAATCTATATGGTGACATACCAATCGGAGTCTTATATGTTGTTCTATAGGCCCAAAGTGCATCATCCAACTTAGTTGACCAATCTTTCCTCAAATTTCTTACCATTTTCTCCAAAATCCATTTAAGTTGCCTATTAGAGATTTCCACTTGTCCACTAGTTTGACGGTGATAAGGTGTTACCACCTTATGGTGTACTCCATATTTCCTAAGAATAACATCAAAACTCTTATTACAAAAATGGGTGCCTCCATCATTAATTATAGCCCTAGGAACTCCAAATATAGTGAAAATATTCTTTTTGACAAACTTAGTTGCGACCTTTGAATCATTTGTTAGACTTGTTAATGCTTCCACCCATTTTGAAACATAATTTGTAGCCACTAATATGTATTGATTATTAAATGATGGTGGAAATGGTCCCATAAAGTTAATTCCCCAAACATCCAACAATTCAACTTCAAGGATTATGTTAAGTGACATATATTGTCTTTTTGAAATATTGCCTACCCTTTAACATCTATCACATAACTGAACAAAAGGTTTGGTATCCTTATTCATGGATGTAAAGAAAAATCCAAATTGTCAAATTTTAGCGATTATCTTAGATATGCAGAATGAACTCTGCATTGTTTTGAATAACAGAATTCTAGAATATTTTTCATCTCCTCTTCTGAGACGCATCTACAAATCATTCTATCCCCTCAATGTTTAAATGATAAAGGTTCCTCCCACATGTAATGTTTAACATCAGTAGGAAATTTCTTCCGTTGAGCATAAATCAGTTCTGATAGGACACCGCCTGCCAAATAATTCACAAAGTCAGCATATGAAGGGATATAATTTTTAACGGAGAAAAGTTATTCATCAGGGAATGATTTATTAATAGTCATAATATCCTTATTTGTTTGCTTCTCTAATCTTGAAACATGGTTCGCTACTAAATTTTCTACGCCCTTTTTATCCTTAATTTCAAGATCAAATTCTTAAAAAAGCAAAATCCACCTAATCAATCTTGCTTTGACTTCTTTCTTGCTCATAAGATATTTAATTGCTGCATGGTCACTATAAACAATAACTTTATAGCCTAAAACATAAGATCTAAATTTATCAAAAGCAAAAACTATAGCAAATATGGAGATATCATGTAATAATATTAACTGTTATTACTTTGGATTTTTATTTTCTGCTTTGAATTCTTTACTTTTAATTAAAGAATTTTTGGCTTACATGCAAAGAAATCCAAATATAAAACTTGAGCCATATAATCCAGAAATTGAATGACTTTTTAGGAAGAAGAAGAAAGAATGGAAAGAAGAACAAACAGTGGAAGGAACCTCAACAGTAAATCTTAAGATCAATAATCCAACTGATTCATCTGACTAAGAACCAATCATGGCAGATCCTCATAATATGACACTTAAGCAATATGTTATGCCTTCTGCTCAACCAAGAACCAGCATAGCTAAACCACATGTGCAAGCCAATACTTTTGACCTTAAGCTAACACTTAATAATTTAATTCAACAATTAGTTTTCATTGCTTACCATACAAAGATGTCTATACTCATATTTCAAATTTCTTAGAAATTTGTGATACTTTTAAAATTAATAGTGTATCTAATGATGCTGTTCATTTGAGACCTTTTCTAGTTTCTTTAAAGGACCAAGCAAAGGATTGGCTCATTTCCAAAGCACCAGGCATGTTCACCATATGTTCACCACATTCGTTTGTTACTTTTTCTAGTTTCTTAAAAGGACCAAGCAAAGGTTTTCTTGCAAAATATTTTCCACCAGCAAAAATGGCAAAATTGAGAAATGATATAATAAGCTTTATTCAACTTAATAGAGAATGTTTATATGAATCTTGGGAACATTTTAAAAAATTACAAAGAAAATTTTGACATCATGGAGTACCTGAATGTATTTTAATTCAAATTTTTTATAATGGCCTTCATCCAAATATCAAAGGCATGATAGTTGTAGCAGCGGGTGGTGTAATTATTAACAAAGCTCCTTCAGAAGCTAATGATTTAATTGAAGAAATGGCAATACATAATTACCATTGGACTTCAGAATGAGGTATGCATAAAAGAATTGAAGGTTTACATTAAATTGACAATTTTTCTTTGCTTGCGGCTAAGGTAGATACAATCACCAAAAAGTGGATCATGTTAACATATCATCATCTTCTCCAGCATGTGAAGGATGTGGATGAAGTCACAACACATCAGATTGCAGAATTGTGGTACAAGTCTAGTTTTTAGGTAATCAAAATATGGGGTCAGAATTTTCAAGGAAACACTTACAACCCAACATGGAGGAAACATCCAAATTTGTCATGGGGAAATCCAAACAATCAAAAAGCACCCTATCAACCTCCATACTTGAAGAACCAAAATCAAGGATCCACTTCTTCAAAAAAGCCAAGTTATGAATCAATATTAGAAATATTCATTCGAGCGACATCAGAGAGATTCGATAAAATTGAAAAGCAATATGACAAACTTGAGCAGAAAATTGAACATCTCTCGGCACAAAATAGAAATCTTGAAATTCAAATAGGTCAAATTGCAGGTTCACTCAATACTCACAATCAAGGAGCTCTTTCATGTCAAACGGAGGTTAATCCAATGGAACATTGCAAACCTATTACTTTGAGAAGTGGGTTACAACTTAAAGATCCTCAACCACACAAAACACCATACTTAGATAAGGAAAAGGAGAAAGAAAAAAGAAGAATAAATTAAAGAAAAGGAAGCACTAAAAGAAACTATAAACTTTATATGCCTCCGATTCCTTTTCCTCAATAATTAAAGAAACAAAAATTTGATAAGCAATATAAAAAATTTTTAGAAGTTTTTAAACAACTTCACATTAATATTCCTTTTGCAGAAGCTCTAGTACAGATGCTAACATATGTTAAGTTTCTTATAGAATTGCTTTCTAATAAAAGAAAACTAAAGGAAAATGCAAAAATTGCACTAACAAAGAGTGCAGTATGGTAATTCAAAATAAACTTTCGTCAAAATTAAAAGATCCAGGGAGTTTTCTATACCTTGTACCATTGGTGAAGTTGATTTTTATAAAGTATTGTGTGATTTAGGAGCTAGCGTTAGTCTAATGCCTAGTTCTATTTGCAGGAAACTTGGCTTCACGCACTACAACCAACAAAAATGTCTCTTTAGTTAGCTGATCATTCAATAAAATATCCAGTTGGCATAGTTGAAGATTTTCTTATAAAAGTGTATAAACTCTACATTCCAGTAGATTTTGTAAATCTTGAAATAGACAAGGACGTCGAAATTCCACTTATTTTAGGAAGGCCATTTTTTACTATAGCTAGAAGCATGATCGATTTTTGAGGAGGGAAGCTTACTTTTCAAGTAGGATAGGAAAAATTAGAATTTAACCTGACAAATGTAGCTAGACATCCAACATTTCTTGATGGTTGTTTTCTAATTGATGTTATAGATGAATGTGTGCAATAAACATGTGAACAAACAGATGATGATTCTTTAGAAACGTGTCTTGTACAAAGTTCTACATCAGATGATGAAAATAAGGAGGTAGTTGCTTATGCTTCAACATTACAACAAACTCCACTTATGTACTTTTAAAATTTGAACCTCTTAAAAAAGGTAAAACTCTATCTCCTCCTTCTATTGAAAAGGCACCAGAATTAGAATTAAACCTCTTCCAAATCATCTCAAGTTTACGTATCTTGAATGTAATAATACTTTGCCTACTACTGTTAATGCTAATTTGTTCGAAATACAATTAAGTCAAACCTTAGATTTGATTAGAAAATATAAGAAAGTAATAGGTTGACTTTATCTAATATTAAAGGAATTACCCCTTCAATATGTATGCATAGAATACTATTGGAAGAAAATTCTAAACCTGTGATAGACCAATAAAGAAGATTAAATCTAAATATGAAAGAGGTAGTGAAAGCATAAGTGACTAAGCTTTTAGATGCATAAATTATTTATCCCATTTCTAATAGTTCTTGGGTAAGTCCTATACGTGTAGTTCTAAAGAAAGCAGGAATGATTATTATAACAAATGAAAATAATGAATTAATTCCTTCATGGATAGTCACTGAATGGTGTGTTTGCATAGACTATAGAAAATTAAACAAAGCTAATCGTAAGGACCATTTCCCTTACAATTCATTAATCAAATGCTTGAGAGACTTACAGGTAATGCTTATTTTGCTTATTAGATGGATATTCATGTTATTTTCAAATTCCTATAGCGCCAAAAGATCAAGAGAGGACAACATTCACATGTCCATATGGCACTTTTGTTTATCACATAATGCCCTTTGGATTGTACAATGTGCCAGTTACCTTCCAAAGATGCATGATGGCCATATTTTTCAGATATTATGGAATTAATTGTTGAAATATTATGGATGATTTTACTGTTTATAGCACTACCTTTGATACTTGTTTACAACATTTGGATCATGCACTTAAATGAAGTGAAGAAATAAATCTTGTTCTTAAATAGGAGAAATGCCATTTCATGGTTGAGGAAGGTATTATTCTTGGACACAGTTTTAAAAAAGAGGAATTGAAGTGGATGAGCAAAGATCAAAGTTATTGAATGGCTACCACCACTAACCAATGTTAAGGGAGTTCATAATTTTTTAGGACATGTAGTGTTTAATTGATTCAAAATAAACTTCCATCAAAATTAAAAGATCCAGGGAGTTTTTCTATACCTTGTACCATTGGTAAAGTTGATTTTCATAAAGCATTATGTGATTTAGGAGCTAGTGTTAGTCTAATGCCTAGTTCTATTTACAGGAAACTTGGCTTCACATAACCATAACCAACAAAAATGTCTCTTTAGTTAACTAAGAATCTTGAATCAACCTCTTAAGGGTTTAACCTTATCTTTAAGTGAAAAACTTCCTTAAGATTGTTATCTCCATGGATGAATATTGTGCTACCACTCTCGCTCCTTCACACAACATCTCAATTCAATTAATTATTGGCTAGATAATTAAAGCATTAAAATCAAAGATAGCAAAATAATCAAAGGTAGAACTTAACTAAATCAAATAGACATATGTTATTCCATAGTAAATTCAATATAAGGGACCAACCCTAAATAGAGATTAGTTCCTCATAATTAACTTGTAGATAATAAATATGGAGACTTTAGAAAAAATCACATAGCAAGCAACATCATGGGTGAAAAAGTGATTCGTGATCTTCTACCCTAAGGATTAGAAGTTATAGTCAAGCTAAAGATTATAAATTAGCACTTACTGGCAGGCAACCTAATGTTTTATTTAAACTGAGTGGAAATTTTTGCCCTCACTCTCAATGGAATGGTTCTTAAAACTTCGGCACTATTAGGCTCAGGGCCTTAGAGAACAGGGGCCTAAACTTGGAGAAAATAAAGTTGTCACCTGGACGGGCTGAGAAAATACAAATGGGTGGATGACTCGATTCCTAAGGAACCCCTAACCTCCTATTGGGTTCGGAAAGTTGGGTATGTATGAGGAAGGTGAGAATGACCCAGCACTCCCATAATGCCCGGTGCATTGGAACCGGCCTCCTTTTCAGGTCTAAATATTATTAAATTCTTAACTTATTAAAATATTATCCATACTGCATGCAATAGAAAAAAATATTCATTAAAATCAAGAAAGTTTATACCAACAAAATGGGCACCCATACAAAATGAAAACATGCCTTTACAATAATGTTCAATGCCCAAAGTACAAGTAAATAAAAATAGGACACCAACCAATTAGTGAAAAATGTCCCTTATAATTATCCTAAATCTTTAAACAAATTAAACTGCAAAAATGAATAATTAAACAAATAAGGCACCCCACGAATGAAAACATGCCTTTTACAAGTCTATTAAAAATACAATCTATAAATACTTAGTAATCATCCATGGTAAAGCAAGTAATCAAATAAATAACCAATCATTACATAAACAATTGTAAATTAGGGCTAAACTAATGAAGATAAAGTTAATTATAAAAATTACAATTTATAAATAGATCTTAATATTAACCCATTAATGAAATATAGGGCGTGACGACGAGGATCAC
This sequence comes from Garcia nutans, assembly GCA_947685225.1. Taxonomy (NCBI): domain Eukaryota; kingdom Viridiplantae; phylum Streptophyta; class Magnoliopsida; order Malpighiales; family Euphorbiaceae; genus Garcia; species Garcia nutans. Next base: position 1,627,777 of record CANTUV010000003.1, on the reverse strand, counting down.
ACTTACGGTACCCCTTACGGGGAATCGGGGGCAGCGCCTCCAAAAGGTAAATGGTTTATTGGATATGGTTTTGTTGGGAAATTAGGATTTCTATGTAAGTTAGGGTTTTATGTTTATAGAAATTAGGATTTTTTTCTAAATTAGGGTCTTAAGATAAAAATTATGGTTTTATGGTTTTGAAAACTAGGGTTTGCATAAACTATGACCAAGGTTATCTTTATATTGAAATTAATATTGATAATGGTTTGGCTACTAGATGTCTAATGGATCATTGTGCAAAGATGCTAAAAGTTTAACTGATTAAGATAAATTGTATGCTACTGCCTGATGATGATTGAAAACTAAATGCTACTGTGATTCTAAAAAATAAGGTTGATAAATTAAAAAACTAATGTAAATTTAAAACAATAATAAATTCAAACCTCCATTAGATTCCACCAATATCAATTTGTTGAATCAAATTTAATCTTGGTGGGATGAAGCAATCTAGAGACGATGGATAATGCCTCCTTTGGTTGGTGTGTGGTTACTGTCTTTCTATGCTTTTTCTTTGTCTTTGCTCACTATATGTTTTTATAATTATTTGCTACCTCCTTTTTACTGATCCTCCCCTCCAATTACTTAATTGATGTTTTATATTTATAATGCTCAATTAGGTCTAACTCAAGCAGTAGTCTTTATGTTGCTTGGATACCACACAAGTCTATTTTCATGTGATTAGGAAAGTGCCGAGCCTAGGCTTAGTCCCATATCGAATTGGTGGCTCAAGCAATAGTCCTTATGTCACTCGAATACCCCACACGTCTATTTTAGTGTGATTATGAAATTTTTGAGCCTGGGCTTAGTCCCATGTCAAATTGGTTGCTCAAGCAATAGTCCTTATGCCGCTCGAATACTCCACAAGTCTGTTTTAGTGTAATTAGGAAATTTTTCAGCCCGGGCCTAGTCCACCACCAATTCGATATGGGGCATAGCTCATGTCAAATTGGTGGCCACCAATTCGACATGAGCCTTCATATCAAATTGGTGGCTTCCCAATTCGATATGAGGTAAGCCCATATCGAATTGGCAACCACAAATTTTATGTGAGGCCTCTCATATCGAATTGGTGTCCACTAATTCAATATAAGGCATATTGAATTGGCAAGGACTGAATTGAGTCCTTCTGTATTGGCCCAATTTTTAAATGAATCGACCCTAATCCAAAATTATACTTGATCTAACCTAGACTTTATAATTGAAACTAAACTTGATTTGGTTTTTTTAAATTAAATTTAAATTGGACCAAAATTGAGGGTCTACATAAACTTTTTCTTTTGTTGTTAGTTTTATTTTTGTGTTTTGTGTTTTTGTTTTAGGATGAACTTGGATGAAAATGAGCTTTTGATGGATTCTTCTTGCAAAGGGAAAAATTAAGAATGGACATGTACACCCCCTTCACCACCTAATGCCTAAACCACTAAGGATAGTGGCAAGCTTTAAGCTTGGGGGATTAAGTAGTTTAGCCCTCAAAAAATTTAGTAAAGTACTCTATTCCCTTATAAATTTATTTATTCTTTCATAAATGTTGGAATATAGGGTACCTACTGAAATTTCTTTGAGCATGGTTACAAATTTTTAAAATTTTGCTTGAAATATTGCACTTGAATGATTGAATTCAAGATAGGCCAATATTTATTTATGATTCATTAATGGTAATTATGTTGATATACTTAAATTTATCTCTTAAAATTTTAAAATTTGAGATGAAAAATTTATTAAGAGCTATTGTAGACCCTTAATTTTTGAGCCAATCCGATCTAATATGTTTTATTTAGCCCAAAATGATTTTTGATGTTTAATTGTCCCAAAATAATTTTAATTAAATAATTTTTACCTTAGTATCTAATTTTTATCAATAAAAATGAAAATAAACAAATAAAAATTAAAAAATAAAAATAAAAATAAAATCGAAGTCGAAAAAAACTGCAGCGAAAAGCAGTCGTGCGGGCCCGTGGGCATTTTGCCCGCAGGAAATTCCTGCGGGTGGCACTCCTGTAGGCCCAGCACTTCACCCGCAGGCCTGTGGGAGAGTTATTTCGCCCTTAGGAAATTCCTGCAAGAAAAATATTTGCCCGCAGGAATTTCCTGCAGGCGACAAGCCCACTGGCCCAAAATTGGCCCGCTGCAGTAGTTTACAACAGCGCAAAATTTTTCAACGCAAATTTTTTGAAACCTAATCCAATTAGGTTTTAATTTCTTTTTTTTTTATTAATATCACTTGTCGTGTATAATTAGGAAAAAACAACCTAAAACTAATATAAAAAAGGACCAAAGGCAATTAAAATTAGGGGGTGGCCGAGAGTGAACAAATCCAAGGGGAGTTTGGAAAGTTTGAAACCAAATCAAGGAAGGAAAAGAAGAAATTCAATTTAAATCTTTTCTAGAATAGCAGCATCACGTTGGAAAGGGATTCCAAAGGCAAAAAAGGCTTGTCTTTGGAGCTAGTTCATCCAAGAAGAAGCAATTTTGGAGCAACTTACAAAAGAAGGTATGAAATTCTAAATTCTAATTTTTTTACACAGTAGCTAAAACTAGGATTTTTTGTGTTTTTCAAAAGTTAAAATCTTAGAACTTTAATTTAGTTTTCCAAAGTTAAAACACTAAAACGTGACCTTCTTTTCTAAAAAGACTTAAAATTGTTATCTTTTCTTCTTAAAAATCTTAAGACTCTAATTGAACATATTTTTCAACAAAGCCAAAATCAAATTCTGTTTCTATTAAAATATTAAAGTAGGTTCTATTTCATTCAAAAAGCCTTAAAAAAACATCTTTTCTACTTATAAAAACTTCAATCCGTTTGTTTAAATTCATAAAACTTCATAAAATTATCAAATTGATTTCTAAAACCCTAATTCAAATCTTTTACCCGTGACCTAAATTCTAAAACCCTAAAATTCAAAATTCAACTTTTAAACCTAAAATAATGAACCCTAATCCTTTTAAAACCTTAAACCATTATTTTTATGAACCCTAATCCTTTTAAAATATTGGAAACCATAAAAACATAAAAACTCTAAAATTACACAGCAGCTTACATCACTATTTAAAATCATGAATTAAAAAGTATTTCAAAGTGTCCAAAACCCTAGTTTCATGATTTCACCATTCAAATCTTAATTTATTTAATCAAAGTGTCTTACCAACCTTTAAAAAACATAAAACCCTAACCTATTTTAATTTCCTAAAAAGTCACAGTAGCTTAACTTTAGAATTTCCAAAACCATAACACATGAGATAAAAAACCCTAAATGGAAATAGTAGCTATACTTGAACTTTTATTTGCTTTATTCAATTCCATACTTGATTATGCTTTGATTTATTTCTTATGCTTTAATTTATTTAAATTCAATACTTGATTTATTTAATTTATCATGGATGGATGTTTATTTTATATCTTAATTAATAGCTTTGATGAATGATTTATTTATGATGAATGATTATTTTTTTTATCAATTAATTTAGATTTTCAAAAGTTGTAAGAGGTATGTTTCCACTTGGTGAGTACCTCATTAGTTAAACATCATGTAATTTAATTTGCTTTTCTATTTTAGAACCTATGTAAAGGGCATGTTTCTACCTTTTGGTGGGTGTCCTATCTAAGCATGTGATGTAAGGACATGTTTCCATCCTTGGATGGGTGTCCATTTATTTGCTTTGTTTGGACATTGCTTTGATTTTAATATATTGATGCTTTCTTTTAATTATTGTGTGTAATATGGATAATGTTATTATACTTAAGAATTTTATAATATTAAGACCTGTAAAGGAGGCCGGTTCTAATGAACCGGGCATTGTGGGGGTGCTGGGCCATTTCTAACCTTCCCCACACGTACCCAACTTTCCGAACCCATTAAGGGGTTGGGGATTCCTTAGGAATCAAGTCATCCACCCCTTTCTTTTTCCCAGTCTGTCCGAGTGGCGACTCCATTTTCTCCGGACTTAGGTCCGTGTTCTCTAAGGCCCCGAGCCTAAACAGTGCCGAAGTCGCAAAAACCATTCCACCCGGAGTGGGGACGAAAATCCCCGCTCACAGTGGCGACTCCACTGGGGATAAGAGAAGTTGATTCCATTGGTCTCTATATTATTCTATTCTTTCTTATAATGATTTTATCCATTGCATTTTGCATCGTGTGCGTGAGTTAGGATGCTCGTGTTACCCGTGTTGTGTTATGTAAGGGATACCATACTTTCACTCAAGGTATGGAGATCGAGCATGGCATAACCACTCGTAGCCTCGTACCATTTGGTATATACTTGCTATGGGAACCTAAGCCTTTTTAACCAAAGACTAAAGCTCATGTAATTGGCCTAGTTACTTTCCTTAGGTTTTACCCCAAATGCATGTTATTTGACTATGGTTAGTTTATCTTAGTCTAAATCATGGCCTATTTGGTTTGTTCTTTTTCTAATATGACCTAAGTATATTGTAAGCTCAAAATAAACTTTTCTCTAAAATCCAAAAGACCAAAACTATTTTAAAATTTTTCAAGATTGTCTTTGGACATAAGACTTTTTCTAAAAACAAATCAAAAAAATTCTTTGGCCCATGGCCCAAATACTAAACCCGAAATCCACTTCTCTAAAAATCTTTTTGTAATGGGCTTAAAAACAAAATTCTTACAAAGAGCTTGCAAAATATTTAGGTCAATTATGAAATACCAAAAATCTATTGTAGGCCTAGTTTACACTAAGAATAAATTAACTATGGGCTTGTTTTTGGCATGAATCATTAGTTACCTTTTTCAAGTGAGAAATCTATCTATGATAAACCTCTTAATTTTGTTTTAATCCAATATAGCATAAAAGCTACTTTGGTTGGTTGAATGGATTAAAACCTAATTAATGGGAATTATCATGGATTGATTTCCATTTTCAAGGATATAACTATTGGTTGAAACGTCCGAGGGAATTATTCGAAAGCAAGGTACCCCATGTTGGTATTTTGGTTAACCATATACCTAGGAAAAGAGACTCACCATTCATGTGTGGATGTTATAAGGTTGGAAGTAACATCCTAATTTGTCCTTGTTTGTCTATTGTTTGTGCATACATGCATACATTTGCATCTCATATCATTAATCCTCTCTGGCTCATAGCCCTGGATTACGATAGTTCAAAAGCTTACAATCTGACCTACGCCAGAGATGAGATATCTAGCAACGACTCAATCACTTGCTCACCAAGAACAATGGAGCCCGAACAAATTCAAAGAATGGTAAATGAAGCCCTCAATGCCAAGATGGAAGAAATAAAAGAGGCCCTAGCTGAGACCATGAGGAACCAATTGACTGCAATCTTAGAGAATCATGCTGAGGTTTCTGCTAGCACTAAGAAGCCAAAGGACAAAGGGAAGATGAAAGTTAATGAAGTGGCTTGTGATGATGAGAAGGTGATCATTGATGATGATGATTGGGCTCAATACTACCAAGATCTTCAAGATAAAAAGGAGCCAAAGGTTGTTGAGAAGGCAACTATTGAAAAGACCGAGACATCTGATATTGAAAAGATGATTGCTGATTTAGAAAAGAAATTTGAGAAAAAGCTGAAAACTGAAGAAATGTCCGAATTTGACAAATTATTTGAGCTAGATGAAGAGGTCCCATACAAGTTCAAGATGCCATCTTTTGCAAAGTATAATGGCACTGGAAATCCTCATCTCCATGTGAAACAATATATCACTGCCATGCAGTCTGCCCGAGCTACTAAGGCTCAAACTCTAAGGTAGTTCATGCTCTCATTGGATCCTGCTGTCCAAAATTGGTTCAATACCTTAAATGATGGAACACAAAAGAGTTGGGATCTACTTTACAAAGCCTTCATCCAACAATATGGATACAATGTTGAAATGGAAGTTACCTTAATGGAAGTTGAGTCCATTAGGCAACGACCAAATGAAAATTTTGTGGATTATGTCAAGAGATGGAGAAACAAGGTTGCTTTACTCAAGAAGAGGCCCGATGAATCTGATCAAATAAGGATGATTGTGAGAGGGGTGTTGCCTAATCTTCGTGAGAGGATGTCTCATACACTCATACGTGATTTCAAAGATCTTCTCCAAGATGGTCTACAAATTGAAGAGTGGGAAAGGGAGAAAAATTGCTTTTCAATAAAAAGGAATGAGAAAGGGAACTACCAGTCGGGCAATTAAAGCACACAAAAATAAGTTGATGTTAATGCCGCTAGTGAAAGAGGAATGAGGCAGTTTTCAGATCTGGGGAAGCCACTGTCTTGGGTTCTCAATAAGCTACAAAAGAAGGGATTGTTACAACCCTTGACTCCTCATCCTTTGCCTAATCCTCTTCCACCTAACTTTGATACTAATGCATTTTGCCAATTCCATCAAAGGCCTGGACACGAAATGGACAATTGCATGAAGTTGAGGCATGAGATCTAGAATTTAATTGATAATGGCAAGTTGCCCGAGCCGGACAAGCCCAACACCAAAGATAATCCATTTCCAATGTTCAACAGAGTGCCACCACTAGCAACCTTCATGGTGGGAAAAGGATTGGAAGAAGACTTTGTTTTATCATCCTTTCAAGATGGAAATATTGAAGATGTGAAAGGAAAAGAAGCCTAACTCAATGAACTTTCCTTAGCTTTAATGTTGCTTTTCAATCTTACTTTCTTTAATATTTAGGACTATTATGTTTTTCAAATTTAAATTATTTTTATCATAAATTTTTGTTGGTCTTTGTTCATTTTGATGCTCAACCAATGAGGAATTTAGCTTGATGTGTCTAGGCATCATGACTCAAATGATTTTACTAGATGAGGGAATTACTCTATAGCATTGAGTTGTGTATGCTTACTTAGAGAGGGCTCCTGCATAATTATCTTTGTCTAGGTCTTAGTCAGTCTTAGAACATGCTTTGACAAACTTTCGAGGTGGAATTGAACTCTGCTTATTTAAGGGAGAGATGATCTAGGCATTGTTTGATAAGCCAACAACTAGTATCCACCCAATTAAATATTAATCCCTAGTTGTCCCTTTGAGCCTTCATAAACTTTTAGCTTTCTTTTCATTGGAATATAACCTCAACAACCTACCTTGAGCTGTTGTGATACTTTTGACAAGTCTTATGATCACAAAGGTGAAAAGGCAAGAAGATCAAAGAAAGAAATGAATAGTCATAAACTTTTAGTATGGTAACTAGGGTTGTCATGTTATAGATATGTTAATTTGGAAAAATCAAGTCCTGAGGTACATTGACATTAATTTGGCAAAGCCAACATTTGATTTCAAAATTAAAATTCAAAAAAAATGTTTTGTCATACAAAGCCTTCAAGTTAAGGGAAGTATGTTGAACCTCCAAAGGACATAATGGGCAAAGGAAATGATTATTGGCAAGCTGCCAATCGACATGCTGAAACATAATTTGAAATGGATGCATCGCTGACTCTACCATTAGGGGTCTCTACCACTCATGTTTTCAACATATAGAAGATAAAAGCCACAAATGCAAAGCTTTCGATCATTCCAATGCAAGACTTGAACAAGCGTCAAAACGGAACCAATGAGAACACTTTTGCTGATCACCTCGGTCTGTGAGTCGATGGAACAACTGTAAGTATTATTCATGCATATCATGCATACATGAGCATATCACATCGTACTTTCTTGTCTTGTATTGTCTATTCTTTATCAAAGTGAACAGCAAACACTCTATGAAGTGAAGAATCAAAAGAAGATATCAAATTAGGAGGGCATGGAAAGCCCATTGCTTGAGAAAGCTCCAGTAATTTTGCAAAGAGAAGAAATGCATGCTTGTGTGAAGAACTAGACAAGAAAAATATCAATCAAAGCTTGCATGGAAAAAATCTTTGGTTTGAGCCTACACAGGGGGCAAAGTTTCTCCTTTTCAATTTTTTGGGTTTATATACCAAATATTTTTAAACTCACTTACAAATATTTTGCCACACAGGGGGGCAAGGAGAGGATATAAGGTCCAATTAAAAATAGCTAAATCTTTTCAAAAAGGAAGAACAAAAGAATGGAACAATTAGAACTCTCAAAAGAATGAAGATGCAAAAGACGAAAGATCAATCGAGCTAAAAGAGCTGTAGCCAGGGTAAAGACCCGACCTCCAATGGATAAAGATCAATGTTTCAAGGGTAAAGACCCGATGTCAAAAGATGAAGATTCATTTTCAAGGATAAAGACCCGGTCTCAAAGGATGAAGATCCAATTTGATGGTGAAGAATCACAATGCATAAAACAGCCAGAGCAGTCAGACTTCCCAACTAAAAGGTTAGTCAAATTCAATTCAAGCTCGGGTCCAAGTACCCAAGCTCGGGTCCAAGTACCCAAATCAAATCAATCTCGGATCCAAGTACCCAATCTCGGGTCCAAGTACCCAAATCAAATCAAGCTTTGGTCCAAGTACCCAAAATCAATTCAAGCTAGGGTCCAAGTACCCAATCTCGGGTCCAAGTACCCAATCCCGAGTCCAAGTACCCAATCTTAGGTCCAAGTACCTAAATCAAGTACCCAAATTAGCTCAAAATTAATTCGAACCGGGTCCAGAACCCAAATTTTCCTTAGATCCAGAACCTAGAATTATCCTTGAGTCCAGAACTCGAACCGGGTCCAGAACCCAAATTTTTCTTAGGTCCAGAACCTAGAATCATCCTTGAGTCCAAAACTCGAACCGGGTCCAGAACCCAAATTTTCCTTAGGTCTAGAACCTAGAATTTTTCTCAAGTCCAGAATCCAAATTTTCCTTAGGTCCAGAACCTAAAATTGTCCTTGAGTCCAGAACTCGAACCGGGTCCAGAACCCAAATTTTCCTTAGGTCCAGAACCTAGAATTATCCTCGAGTCCAGACTCGAATCTGGGTCCAGAACCTGAATTTTTCTTAGGTCCCGAACCTAGAAATATCCTCGAGTCCAGAACTCGAATCCGGGTCTGGAACCCAAATTTGCCGTGGATCTAGAACCTATAACCATCCATGAGTCCAGAACTCAAATTGGGCCCAAGTACCCAAAACAAGTCGCCATCTCAAAAAATTAAGTCTTTTTGCTTTTCACTCTCTTTCACTAAGGTTTCAGATCATTCAAGCAGGGGGCAAACTGTACACCCTTAATTTTTTACCCAATCCGATCTAATATTTTTTATTTATCCCAAAATGATTTTTCTTGTTTAATTGGTCCAAAATAATTTTAATTAAATAATTTTTACCTTAGTATCTAATTTTTATTAATAAAAAATGAAAATAAACAAAAAAAAATAAAAATAAAATCGGAGTCGAAAAAAAATCGACAGCGAAAAGCAGTCGTGCAGGCCCGTGGGTGTTTTGCCCGCAGGAATTTCCTGTGGGCGGCACGCCCGTAGGCCCAGCACTTCACTCGCAGGCCTGCGGGCATGTTATTTCACCCATAGGAAATTCCTATGGGAGACACGCCCACTGGCCCAAAATTGGCCCGCTGCCGCAGTTTTTGCCAGCGCAAAATTTTTCAACATAAATTTTTGAAACCTAATCCAATTAGTTTTAATTTCTCTTTTTTATTAATATCACTTGTCGTGTATAATTAGGAAAAATAACCTAAAACTAATATAAAAAAGGACCAAAGGCAATTAAAATTAGGGGGTGGCCGAGAGTGAACAAATCCAAGGGGAGTTTGGAAAGTTTGAAACCAAATCAAGGAAGGAAAAGAAGAAATTCAATTTAAATCTTTTCTGGAACAGCAGCATCACGTTGGAAAGGGATTCCAAAGGAAAAAAAGGCTTGTCTTTGGAGCTAGTTCATCCAAGAAGAAGCAATTTTGGAGCAACTTACAAAAGAAGGTATGAAATTCTAAATTCTAATTTTTTTACACAGTAGCTAAAACTAGGATTTTTTGTGTTTTTCAAAAGTTAAAATCTTAGAACTTTAATTTAGTTTTCCAAAGTTAAAACACTAAAACGTGACCTTCTTTTCTAAAAAGACTTAAAATTGTTATATTTTCTTCTTAAAAATCTTAAAACTCTAATTGAACATATTTTTCAACTAAACCAAAATCAAATTCTGTTTCTATTAAAATATTAAAGTAGGCTCTATTTCATTCAAAAAGCCTTAAAAAATTTTCTACTTATAAAAACTTCAATCCGTTTGATTAAATTCATAAAACTTCATAAAATTATCAAATTGATTTCTAAAACCCTAATTCAAATCTTTTACCCGTGACCTAAATTCTAAAACCCTAAAATTCAAAATTCAACTTTTAAACTTAAAATAATGAACCCTAAACCTTTTAAAACCTTAAACCATAATTTTTATGAACCCTAATCCTTTTAAAACATTGAAAACCATAAAAACATAAAAACTCTAAAATTACATAGTAGCTTACATCACTATTTAAAACCATGAATTAAAAAGTATTTCAAAGTGTCCAAAACCCTAGTTTCATGATTTCACCATTCAAATCTTAATTTGTTTAATCAAAGTGTCTTACCAACCTTTAAAAAACATAAAACCCTAATCTATTTTAATTTCCTAAAAAGTCACAGTAGCTTAACTTTAGAATTTCCAAAACCTTAACACATGAGATAAAAAACCCTAAATGGAAATAGTAGCTATACTTGAACTTTTATTTGCTTTATTCAATTCCATACTTGAATATGCTTTGATTTATTTCTTATGCTTTAATTTATTTAAATTCAATACTTGATTTATTTAATTTATCATGGATGGATGTTTATTTTATATCTTAATTAATAGCTTTGATGAATGATTTATTTATGATGAATGATTATTTATTTTTATCAATTAATTTAGATTTCCAAAAGTTGTAAGAGGTATGTTTCCACTTGGTGAGTACCACATTAGTTAAACATCATGTAATTTAATTTGCTTTTCTATTTTAGAACCTATGTAAAGGGCATGTTTCTACCTTTTGGTGGGTGTCCTATCTAGGCATGTGATGTAAGGACATGTTTCCATCCTTGGATGGGTGTCCATTTACTTGCTTTGTTTGGACATTGCTTTGATTTTAATATATTGATGCTTTCTTTTAATTATTGTGTAATATCCCAATGTATGCCTTAGAAGTTTTGAATATTGTTGCTGTTTTATATGGGATTGAATGTATATGTTAATTTGCAAGAGAAAAGAAATTAAAAGAAAGTGTATATGTTGTATATATGGAAGTATAAATAACATATATGCAAGTCAAATGGGTGGTCAAGGGAAGAAGATATTTTAATTTGTGATTTGTGAAATTACTAAAAGAGGGCAAGTGCTTTAAAGGAAATCAAAACAAATTAAAAGAGGGTGTTTAGGTAATTCCTTGTTTTGGAATACTTGGTGGAGATTTAAAGAGAAGTTTGACTTTGTTTCTTTATGTTTTCTTCTTCTTTTCCATGGTGTGGCCGGCTCATCCAAAGACAAGAGAAAGCAATAGAGAGCAAAAGAGGATTTGAATGTTCTAAGCTCAAATTGAAGGAAGATCTAAGTGATCAAGTTGGTGATTCAAGAAGTTTCATTACTTTGGTAAGTCATCTTTTGATTTCTTTGCTTATTTGAAGTTGTGTTTGAGTTTGATAGATTATTTAAGGGTGTGTTGATTGATTGTGATATGTTTAAGAGTGTTTGATTAGGTTGATTATGGATTATAAGGATGGATTGAAGAAAATAATAAGTTGGTTGGAAGAGATGGTGTTGTATTTGTGTTTAGGGTTTTGTGATGATATTTGTGATTTGTGTTTGTTATAGATGTGGAGTTTTTTTGGTGTTTTTTTTTGTAAGTTTAAGATGGTTTTTGGGTATGTTTTGTTAAGTTTGTTTGAAGTGGATGTTGGTGAAAAGAAGTGTTTTGTTGGGTGTTTTGTTGTTTTGGCCGGAATCTGAGTTTTTTGTCTGACACGCCCATGAGCACGTCCAGAGTTTTAGGCGTGTCAATTGTGTTGGAGGCAGTAGGCTTGTCACGACCATTAACACGTCCGTGTTAGTGAGCGTGTCATAGCTACTGTGAGATTGGAGAGTTTACACGGCCATGAGCACGCTCACGTTGTTGGACGTGTTGATATTTTTCAGAGAGGCAGAATGTATTACAACCCCAGTGACAGGCTCGTGGTTTCGAGCGTGTAAAAGCTTCTGTGTTGTGGAGTTAGGGCACGGTCAGGGACACGCCCGTGTGGTTGAGCGTGTCATGTTTAGAGTTTGCCCTAGTCAACTCTTAATTTTATTATTTCATGTGTATCCCTAAGCAAGTGTATGTTATTATTTTTGGATTAGGTCTTGAAGAAAGTGATTTGTCATTGATCTAAGAAGTAAAAGAATTTTGGAAAAGGAAGTGTTTAGAGTTGTGTGAATTGTTATTGAGGTAAGTACAAATATTGCATTATTACATTGTTGACTTATATGATTAATGTACTTTGTTATGTTTATATCAATGATGCTATATGTATAATGTGAAGGATATGATGATGTAAATGATTGTGTATTTGAAAGATGAATTGTTATAATGTGGATTGAGATGCGATGGAATATAAAGCCATTGTGATTGGCTATAATGATTTTAATGAGGCATGTTTGCCTAATTGATAATGAGAATTGAGAATGGAATTGATAATGAAATAATGAATGAATTGTGTGTCTAATGTATTATTCCATTTTCAGAGTTTTGTTGATTGGTGGCATGCCTATTAGTAACAATCTCTTGAAGTTAGGTTGGAATTGATCCTTGAAGCCAAGTTGGGTACAAGTTTAACATGTTTTACTCCCCTTGAAGCTTGGTTGGGTCTAGTCCTTGAAGCCTAATTGAGATGTTACAACCCTTGAAGCTAGGTTGGGTTGGTTCTTGAAGCCAAGTTGGGTTGATACTTAGCATGCTTTGTTCCCCTTGAAGCTTGGTTGAACCTAATCCTTGAAGCCTAGTTGGGATAATGATAATGATAAATGTGATAACAAAACCAAAGCATTAACTCTGAAAATTGAATGGCATATTAGTGTCTTTTGGGCCCATGCTTGTCTTTGTTTAAATGTGATTCATTAATGGTAAAAAAATTGAATAATAAGATCTATGGAATGACTTTGAAATGTGATATGTTTATATGTGTATGATTTATGAAATATGAAGGTGTGATATTATCTTTCCACTTATGAGGTTGTCTCTATTGTTAAATGTGTGATATTGCATTGCATTGCATTAAAGCATAATGTTAGTATACTTTGTACTACTAAGCCGTTGGCTTAGCGCGATAGTGGTTGATCACGCAGGTGAAAGGGTTGAACCCGAGAGTTCCTCGAGACCGAGTGAGAGTAGACATTAAAGGATTTATTTTGGGACTTAAAGATCAGAGAAAAGCTGCCAATCATGTATAACTTCTTTATATTTTGTAAAGCATGGATTCTAATGTAAATATATGTATAATTGTAAATATGGATTTGAATGTATTCATATATGTAAATATTTTATAAATTCCACTGCGTATTAAGTAAACGTATATATATATCTATTTTGTTTTATATTACAAGTTAATTACTCTATTTTCTATAATATATAATGAGAAAGAATATCTTATCATCTAAAATGATTTAAATGTTAAAGAAAACTGTAGCGTCCCTATATTCAGTGTACGTATATTACATTGTGGTTTTATGTAGTGTGCGTGTACAGGATGTAGGGGTGTTACATATTGTGTGTAATATGGATAATGTTATTATACTTAAGAATTTTATAATATTAAGACCTGTAAAGGAGGCCGGTTCCAATGAACCGGGCGTTGTGGGGGTGCTGGGCCATTTCTCACCTTCCCCACACGTACCCAACTTTCCGAACCCATTAAGGGGATGGGGATTCCTTAGGAATCGAGTCATCCACCCCTTTCTTTTTCCCGGTCCGTCCAGGTGGCGACTCTATTTTCTCCAGACTTAGGTCCGTGTTCTCTAAGGCCCCGAGCCTAAACAGTGCCGAAGTCGCAAGAACCATTCCACCGGAAGTGGGGGCGAAAATCCCCGCTCACAGCTGTGCTTTATGGATTTTGACTTGAATCCATTCTTGATTTTAGTTGAAAGTGATCAATTATGTATGCTTACTTAGAGAGGGCTCCTACTCTTTTGTCATTTATTTTTTATTATCTTGTGCCTAGGCCTAGAACATGTTTAAAAGAACTTTTGAGGTGAAATTGATCCTTGCTAAATGAGGAAAAGATGATTTAGGCATTATTTGTGTAGCCAAATTTTTACATCCACCATATTTAAACATTGCCTCTAGTTGTCCCTTTTGAGTCAAAATTGAATATTTTTAAGCTTTCGGTTCTTTTCATACATGTAGACATAATAACTACCCTTTTGAGGTTGATTATCTTTTGACATATTTTCTTATTGTAAATATATTTATGTTTAATTGAATTTAGGGAATATCATAGCTCCTACAAACAAACACCCTAATCAAAGTTCGAGTTTGGGGGAAATAAAATAAAAAAATTAGAAAAATAAAGAAATATTTATATCCTCAAATGAAAACATATGTCGAAATAAGGGAGGACAAATCAAGTTAAGCAAAGGAGCAAAGAAAAGGATTTTCCAATAACAGTATGAGGAAGAGTTATAACCATGGATAATTTACAATTAGAGGATATTCAAAAGATGAAAGACCTGTTTACTAAACATCACTTTAGCCTTAACCCTTTTAGACCCCATTACAAGTTTAAAAAGACCTTTTGATTTTTCTTGAGTTAGTGAGGTCTATTAGTGGAGAATGTTTTATTAAACATGCATATGAGATGGGCAAGTTTCTTTGAACTTTGTAAAAATCTTTAATAAATGGAGTATGTGCCTATCTGAAGTGCAATAACTGGTTACAATTGGCTAAAACTTCTTAGATACATAAAGGAAAAATGAAGTAATTACAGTTATAAAACTTGATTTAGAATTGAATTTTGAAATTTTGTACATCAAAATCCTAAGAATTTTAACACATAATGAGGCCTATTGTGAATGAAATTGTTCTTGTCGCTTAAGGACAAGCAACGATCTAAGCTTAGGGGAGTTGATAAGACCGTATTTTGCATATAACTTTATGATTGTTCTAGTTGTATTTTTATTGTTATCAATTAAATTTGATCAATTTTTGTTGTGAAAGTTAGAATATTCATCATTTCAAGTATAAAGTTACAAGTATGAAGAAACAACTTATTTTGGCCAAAAATCATGAAATATTGAAGAAAAATAAAAAGGAGGTCAAAAGAAGCTCAAAAATGGAAGAAAATGAACTTACATGGTCATATAAATCATGGTACATAACTATGAACTTAAAAATGGAATTAAAGATGAGAAATTAAGATGTCCATAATCATTCTGAATCCCAGGGCCATGGGATTTGATTTGAATCTGTCCAAAATTTTCAATGATAAAAATGCAAGGGTAGAAGCATTTTGAATTCCACGATTGTGGCATAAATTTTGGCTCTGTTTTGAAGAAATTTTGCATATTTTAGAAGCAAAAAAAAAAAGCTACGACTGTGTCATTCAAAAGCCACGAGTGTGGGCCTTAAACCACCACTGCCATGCTAGTAAATTTCTTGAAAAAAGCTCATATCTACCCAGGCCACGACCATGGCACTTAAAGCCACACCCATAGGGCTAATTTTTATGACTTCAAGTTGAAAATTGGACAAATGAAGAACCAAACAGTTGTAAATAATAATATTCCAGCTTTTGCCAGCCTTTCACCATCAAGAAACTTCCAAGCACTCTATATAAACACACTTCCTCCAATGAGTTTGAGAAAAAAGAGAGATTGAATTTAGGATAGAAATCTAGTTTAGAATATAGTTTGTATTGAGAAAATTTTATTCTTTCTTTTGAGAGGATTGAAATTAGGGCTCAAGGAAGAGATTTAAGAAACCAAGTTGAATTCTTCTTCAATCAAAAGAAATAGAGTTTGATCTTTCCTATCACTTCAATTATGTTTTCAATTAATGTTTGTTGTGTTTTCATTCCAAATATGAGGAACTAAATTCTATTTAGGGTTGGTCCCTTGCATTGATTTTACTATGGAATAATATATGCTTATTGGATTTAATTTAAGTTTATCCTTGATTATTTTATTATCTTTGATCATAATGCTTTGATTATCTGGCCAATAATTAATTGAATTAAGATATTGTGTAATAGAGAGAGAGTGAAAGCACAACATTCATCTATGGAGTTAACAATCTTAAGCAAGTTTTTCACTTAGAGATAAGGTTAAGCACTTAAGAGGTTGATTCAAGATTCTGACAAAGCCTAATGACTTGGTTTAATTACTTGTGATCATGAGAGTAGACATAAGGATTAAATTGATATTAGTTTTAGTACTTGAGAGAGACTAAAGGTTGATTTAGGAGAATCCAACCATTAATAAAAAGAAAAATTGGATTAAATCAATACTTTAGAAAATTCATAATAAATCAATAAAGGTGACTTAACCCTAAGCTTTATATGATTAGATTTCATTTTAAGCAACTTATTTTATTAAGTCTAGTTAATTCATAAATCAAACTATGTTATCCAAATAATATCCAGTTTAATTGTTTGATACTTAGAATAACCTTCCTCATGGGAATGATACTCTACTTATCACTTTATTACTTGATACGACATGTGTACTTACAAATAGCTAGGTTCCAGTCCTAACAAGTGATATTTTAGATGATATCATGTAAAATATGATTTGTTAGAATAAATGAATTTCAGCTTCATTTTTTGCACCTTTTAGACCCAATTACAAGCTTAGAAAGATCTTTTGATTTTCCTTGAGTTAGTGAGGTCTATTAGAGTAGAAAGTTTTATTAAACATGCTTATGAGATTAGGATAAGTTAAAAACTATCCTAAAAAAATCTTTAAGAAGTGGCTTGCAACTTAAAGATCCTTAACCACACAAAACTCTAGACTTAGATAAGGAAAAGGAGAAAGAAAAAGAAGAAGAAATTAAAGAACATGAAGCACCAAAAGAAAATTTTATGCCTCTGATTCCTTTTCCTTAATGATTGAAGAAACAAAAATTAGATAAGCAATATGAAAAATTTTTTAGAAGTTTCTTAAAGAATTGCCTTATAATAAAAGAAAACTGGAGGACAACGCAAAAATTGCACTAATAGAAGAGTGAAATGTGGTGATTCAAAATAAACTTTAGTCAAAATTAAAAGATCCAGGAATTTTTTCTATACCTTGTTTCATTGGTGAAGTTGATTTTCATAAAGCATTATGTGATTTAGGAGCTAGTGTTAGTCTAATGCCTAATTATATTTGCAGGAAACTTGGCTTCATAAAACTACAACCAACAAAAATATCTCTTCAGTTAGTTGATCATTCAATAAAATATCATGTTCGAATAGTTGAAGATATTCTTGTAAAAGTGGATAAACTCTACATTCCAGTGGATTTTGTAACTCATGAAATGTATGAGGATGTAGAAATTCCACTTATTTTAGGAAGGCCATTCTTGGCTACAGGTGGAGCTATGATCGATGTTTGAGGAGGAAAGCTTAATTTTCAAGTAGGAGAGGAGAAAGTGGAATTTAACTTGACAAAAGCAGCTTGACATCCAGCATTTCTTGATGATTATTTTCTAATTGATGTTATAGATGAATGTGTGTAGCAAACATGTGAATAAATAGTTAATAATTCTTTGGAAACATGTCTTAGCTCTACATCAGATAATGAAAATAAGGAAGTAGATGCTTATGCTTCAGCATTAAAACAAACTCCACTCATGTACTTTCAAAAATTTGAATCTCTTGAAAAATGTAAAACCTACCGCCTCCTTCTATTGAAAGGCACCAAAATTAGAATTAAAACCTCTTCCAAATCATTTCAGGTATGTGTATCTTGAATCTAATAATACTTTACCTATTATTATTAATGCTAATTTGTCTGAAATTCAATTAAGTCAAATCTTAGATTTAATCAAAAAATATAAGAAGGCAATAGGTTGGACTATATTTGATATTAAAGGAATTATCCCTTCAATATGTATGCATAGGATATTATTGGAAGAAAATTCTAAACCTATGATAGACCAAAAAAGAAGATTAAATCCAAATATGAAAGAGCTAGTGAAAGCAGAAGTGTCTAAGCCCTTAGATGCAGAAATTATTTATCCCATTTATGATAGTTCTTAGTTCTGTACATGTAGTTTCAAATAAGGGAGGCATGACTGCTATAACAAATGAAAATAATAAATTAATCCCTTCAATGATGGTCACTAGATGGCGTGTTTGCATAGACTATAGGAAATTGAACAAAGCTACTTGCAATGATCAATTTCCCTTACCATTCATTGATCAAATGTTTGAAAGACTTGCAGGTAACACTTATTTTTGTTTATTAGATGGATATTCAGGTTATTTTCAAATTCATATAGCACCAGAAGATCAAGAGAAGGCAACATTCACATGTCCATATGGTACTTTCGCTTATCGTAGAATGCCTTTTGGACTATGCAATGCACCAGTGACTTTTTAAAGATGCATGATGGCCATATTTTCAGATATTGTGGAATTAATTATTGAAATTTTTATGGATGATTTTACTGTTTATCATACCACTTTTGATACTTGTTTACAACATTTGAAACAAGTACTAAAATGATGTGAGGAAATGAATCTTGTTCTTAATTAGGAGAAATGCCATTTCATGGTAGAAGAAGGCATTATTCTTGGACACAAAGTTTCTAAAAGAGGAATAGAAGTGGATAGAGTAAAGATCAAAGTTATTGAACGGCTACTACCACCAACCAATGTTAAGGGAGTTTGTAGTTTTTTAGGACATGTAGGGTTTTACAGGCATTTTATAAAAGAATTTTCAAAAATTGCTAAACCCTTGTGTGAGTTATTGAATAAGGATGATGTTTTTAACTTTTCTAATGATTGTTTAATTGCTTTTAATATGTTAAAAGTAGCACTTATGACAATTCCTATTATTTCACCACCAGATTAGTCTTTACCATTTGAGCTCATGTGTGATGCTAGTGACCATGCCATTGGAGCTGTATTGAGTCAAAAGAAAGATAAGAAAATTCATGTTATTTATTATGCAAGATGAACCATTGATGATACTTAAATTAATTATGCTACAGCAGAAAAAGAAATGTTTGCTATAGTTTTTGCTCTTGACAAATTTAGATCTTATCTTTTAGGCAATAAAGTTATTGTTTATACTAAACATGCAGCAATTAAATATCTTATGAGCAAGAAGAAAGTTAAACCAAGATTGATTAGGTGGATTTTACGTTTTTAAAAATTTGATCTTGAAATTAAAGATAAAAAGGTAGTAAAAAATCTAGTAGCGGATCATCTTTCATGACTGGAGAAGTACATGGACCAGAATATTATGCCAATCAATGAATCATTCCCTGATGAACAACTTTTCTCTATTAAAACTTATATCCCCTAGTATGCTGACTTTGTAAATTATTTGGCAGGTGGTGTCCTTCCATCAGAACTGACTTATGCACAATGGAAGAAATTTCTTGCTAATGTTAAACATTATATGTGGGAGGAACCTTTATTATTTAAACATTGTGTGGATGGAATGATTCATAGATGTGTCCCAAAAGAGGAGATGGAAAGTATTCTAAAATTCTGTCATTTAAAAGAATGTGGAGGTCATTCTAGCACGTCTAAGACAACTGCTAAAATTTGGGAATCTGAATTTTTTTGGCAACTATGTATAAGGATGCCAAAACTTTTTTTCAGTCATGTGATAGATGTCAACGGGTAAGCAATATTTCAAAAAGACAAGATACTCCACTTAACACAATCCTTGAAGTTGAAGTGTTTGATATTTGGGGAATTGATTTTATGGGACCATTTCCACCATCGTTTAATAATCAATTCATTTTAGTGGATGTATATTATATTTCTAAATTGGTTGAAGCATTAACAAGTCCAACAAATGATTCAAAGTTTGTAACTAAGTTTGTTAAAAAGAACATTTTTCACTAGATCTGGAGTTCCTAGGGCTATAATTAGTGATGGAGGTACTCATTTTTGTAATAAGAGTTTTGAATCTATTCTTAGGAAATATGGAGTACACCATAAGGTGGCAATACCTTATCACCCTCAAACTAATGGACAAGTGGAAATCTCTAATAGGGAACTTAAATGGTTTTTAGAGAAAATGGTAAGTAATTCGAGGAAAGATTGGTCAACTAAGTTGGATGATACACTTTGGCCTTATAGAACAACATATAAGAATCCAATTGGTATGTCACCATATAGACTTGTCTTTGGGAAAGCATGCCATTTACCAGTTGAGCTAAAACATAAGGCATATTGGACTATAAAACAACTGAACATGATGTGAGCGGGGATTTTCGCCCCCAATCCCGGTGGAATGGTTCTTACGACTTCGACACTGTTTGGGCTCAGGGCCTTAGAGAACATGGACCTAAGTCCAAAGAAAATGGAGTCGCCACCCGGACGGGCCGGGAAAAAGAAAGGGGTGGATGACTCGATTCCTAAGGAATCCCCAACCCCCTAATGGGTTCGGAAAGTTGGGTACGTGTGGGGAAGGTGAGAAATGGCCTCAGCACCTCCACAACGCCCGGTTCATTGGAACCAGCCTCCTTTGCTGGTCTTAATATTATAAAATTCTTAAGTATAACAATATTATCCATATTACATGCAACAATTAAAATAAAGCATCATTATATTAAAATCCAAGCAATGTCCAATACAAAGAAAATAAATGGACACCCATCCAAAGATGGAAACATGTCCTTTACATTGGTTCAAAATATAAAAGCAATTTAAATTAAATGATATTTAGCTAATGAGGTACCCACAAAGTGGAAACATGCCTCTTACACTTTTAATACCAAAACAAATAAATAATAATCATAATAATAAAGAAAATATCCATCCATGATAAATTAAATAAATCAAGTATTGAAATTAAATAAATCAACCATTAAAAAATATAATAAACTATATGATTAAATCTAAAATTAAATAAAGCAATAAATATATAAATTTAGGGTTTTAAAGAATTATCAATTGAATTTAGGGTTTCGAAACTTAGGGTTTTAGAAACTAAAGTTTTATAATTAGGGTTTTGAAATTAGGGTTTTTAGGGTTTTTGAAACTAGGGTTTTGGAATTAGGGTTTTGGATAGTTAGGGTTTTTGGAATTAGGGTTTTGGATAGTTAGGGTTTTTGGATTTTACTTATTGCCTAAAAAAACATAATTTTGAATTTGGAAAAATAGTCAATATTTTGGAGTTTAATAATGAAATGGTTTAGGCTTTTGGATAAAAATAGTTTGAGGTTTTGAGTTTTAATAAAATAACCTATGGTTCTTGAAGTTAAAGTAAACAAAATAAATTCTAACAATTAATTTAAATCATCGACGGCTACTGGATAGTTATATGTTTTTTATGAAACATGCAAGTGGGGTTATGAATATCAACTGATCCATGTATTAATTAAAGCAAATGATTAAAGTTATTGGAGCAAAATTCAATTTACTGTGTATTCAAAGATCAAGGTACTGTGTGTTCAAAGATAAAGTTACTGCATGCATGTTTTTATTAATCAAAGAAACGAAGCTATTGTGATCATGAGTAATTTATAATTAAAGATCAAACCTCCATTCGTTGGTTCCTCCAAATTGATTTCTGGATGAACAATGTGAAGACAGTATGTAATCTGCCTTCTTCTTTGGTTGTCTTGATATTTCTGCTTGTGGTTTCCTTCATCCTCCAAAAAGTTGTTGTTGTTCTTCTCTCTTTGTTGTCGTCTCTTCTGCTTTGTGATTTAATCCTCTTTTAATATCAATTGCCGATCCTTGTTCCTGTTAATTCTCCCTTGTTAATGCTCCCTCCTCTTAATTTGCCTCGGAAAGATTTCATCCAATCCTTAGGATTTCTTCGTTCTTTTTCTAGGGTTTTCTCTCCTTTTTTCGTCCTCCCCCTTTGTTCTTATTTTAATGTGGTATTTATAGGAAAATAAAGAGTCCTAATCCTATTTTAATAAGGAAATACAAATTATTTAGGAAAAATTTGAAAACTGGGTAAAAGAAGGTTTGTTCAAAAAATCGGTAGCGCGCGGGTTGTCGAGCCCGTGAGCTACGTTGACAGAAATTGTGCTGCTGAAAATGGGCGCAGCGAGCCAATTCGTGCAAGAATTGGCTGCGGGCAGTGCCCAATTCACCCCAGATGCCATCTGCAGCAAATTTGGGACTGGCCAATTCGCCGCAGATAATTTCTATATTTTTTATTTTTTCCATTTTTTATATTTTTATTTTTATTAAAAATAACTAATAAATATTATTAGTAATTAAAATATTATTAAAATAAATAAAATACCACAAAAATTATTTTGGGCTATCGGATTTGAATGGGTCAAAAATTAAGGATCTACAGTTTGTGTAATATCCCTATGTGTGCCCTAGAAGTTTTGTATGTTGTTGTTGTTGTTGTTGTTGGTTTAAATTGGGAAAAGAAAGTATATGTATATGTGTTTTGGGAGAAATTTAGGGTTTAGAGACAAGTTTATATGTTGTGTATATGGTGATATATATAACATATAAAATGGTCAAAGAGAGAGAGTCAATGCAAGAGGAGATTTTTATATGGCATGTGAAATTACTTAATTGGGTTTATAAGAGACAAAAGCTAAGTTAAGTTATGAGGGGTATATGAGTAATTGCTTGAAATGGAATGCATGGTGGAGATTAAAAGAAGAAAAGGTGTTTGATTTGTGTATTTTCTTCTTTCTTTCTTGAAGTGGCCGGCTCTCCAAATAGCAAAGAGAAAGGGAGGTGTTCTTGAGGCAAGAAGTAATTGAAGAGGCAATCAAAGAGTTTGGTTAGAGATATGTGAAATTTCTTCATCTAAGGTAAGAAATCTCTTGTTTCCTTTGTTAATTTTGAAGTTATGTTTAAAGTGAAGTGTGATTTGTTGATGTAATGATTTGGTGTGTTTAATATGTGTTTACAAGTGTTAAAGTTGATTGTTAGTTAAAAGATTGAATTGAGGTTGGTTTGGTTGTAAGTTTAAATGGATTTTGATAGTGGAAAATCAAGAGTAAAGTTTGAGTTAGGGTTTTGAGATGGTTTGTGTCCAAATGTGTGGTTTAAGTGGTTATTGTGATGATTATGTGTTATGACATGAGTTATATCCATTTGAGTGAGTTTGTGTTGGTAATTATAGGTTAAAATGCATTTGGAAGAGGGTTGGTTACATTTAGGGTTTTGGAGATGAGTGACACGACCAAAGGAAAAGAGAGACACGGCCAAGCTAAGGAAACTTGGGCGTGTTGGTTGAGTTTTTGAGAGACACGGCCGTGTCCCTTAGCCGTGTTCACTACTGGATTTTTGTTTTGGGAGACACGGTCACAAGCTTGGCCGTGTCCCTTGCCCGTGTTGCTTACTGTCCAATTGGGTTGAGTGACACGGCCACAAGCTTGGCCGTGTTCCTCAAGTGGGCTGCCCGTGTCCCTCAAGTGTGATAGTTAGGGTTTTCATTCTTTGATCTTATTGCATTGCTTTGGTTCCCCAAGGGTAGGTTGGTCCCTAAACCTAAACCTAAACACTTTAAACACACTTGAATCAATGAATGATATAATCAAATGCATGTGTAAGGTCCTAAAACTATGAATCATATCAATTGTTCTTTGCCCTAATTGCATTGTTGAGATTGAACAATGTTATGTTATGCATTGTGAATGGTAATGTGTTTCATAAGTAATATACATTGAAATGTATATCAAAGATGCAATGATAATTCAAATAAGACATGATATGAGACAATGCCATTGTGTTTGGCTATGATGATGTGATTGAAAGAAATAAGGCATGTTTGCTTAATTGTTGTTGAGAATTGAGAATGAAAATGATAATTGAATGATAAATGAATTGTGTGGCTAATGTGTTATTCCATTTTCAGAGTTGGTTGTTGGTGGCATGCCTAATAAGTGTAACAATCTCTTGAAGTTAGGTTGGATTGAATCCTTGAAGCCTAATTGAGATGTTACCACCCTTGAAGCTAGGTTGGGTTAGTTCTTGAAGCCAAGTTGGGTAGAAGCTTAGCATGCTTTGCTCCCCTTGAAGCTTGGTTGAACTTAATCCTTGAAGCCTAGTTGGGTATATGATATTGATAAATGTGATAACAAAACCAAAGCTTTAACTCTGAAAAATTGAATGGCATATTAGTGTGTCTTGGGCCCATGCTTGTCTTTGTTTAGTGTTGATTATGAATGGTTAAATGAATACTAATGGGGTATATGAAAAGATATTGAAATGTGATATGTAATGTGAAAGTATGTTGTTAGTTTTGCATATATGATGTTACATGTATAATATGGATTGAGAAATGACATTGCATTGCACTAAGTCATATCATTAGCATGATTATCTTACTAAGCCATTGGCTTAGCGCGATAGTGTTTAATCGCGCAGGTAATAGAGTTGATAGAGTTGAACCCGAGAGTTCATCAAGACCAAGTGAGAGTAGACCTTGAAGAATCCATTTTGGGAGCTTAAAGATCAGAGCAAACTTGCCAATCATGTATACTTCTTTATATTTTGTAAAGAAATGTTTAATATGTAAATATGTACATATTTTATAACTTCCGCTGTGTAATATTTAAATGTATATATATATAACTAATATGTTTTGTTTTACAAGTAAATGATCTACTTTTCTATAATGTATAATAATAAGGGTATTGTATTAAGTTTTAAAGTGTTTTGAATGTTAAGAGAACCGTAGTATCCCTATGTTTGGTGCACTTATGCTACATTGTTGTGGTTGTAGTGGGTGTGCATTGGATATGGGGGTGTTACAGTTTGCCCCCTGCTTGAACGATTTGAGACTACGCAAAAGAGAGCGAAAAGCAATAAGACTTAATTTTGATGAGATGGTTACTTGAATTTAATTTGGGTACTTGGACCCAAGGCTAAACTTAATTTGGGTACTTGGAATCGAGACTGGATTGAATTTAGGTACTTGGACCTGAGATTAGGTACTTGGACCCGAGACTAAATTTGATTTAGGTACTTGGACCTGAGATTAAATTTAATTTGGATACTTAGACCCGAGATTGAACTTGATCTTGGACCCGAGACTGAATTTGATTTGGGTACTTGGACCCGAGATTGGGCACTTGGACTTGAGATTGAATTTGATTTGGGTACTTAGACCCGAGATTGAACTTGATTTGGGTACTTGGACCTAAGATTGAATTTGATTTGGGTACTTGGACCCAAGATTGAACTTGATTTGGGTACTTGGACCCGAGATTGGGTACTTGAATCGAGACTGAATTTGATTTGGGTACTTGGGCCCAAGATTGGGTACTTGGACCCAAGTTTGAGCTTGATTTGGGTACTTGAACTCGAGATTGGGTACTTGGATCCGAGACTGAATTTGATTTGGGTACTTGGACCCGAGATTGGATACTTAGACCCGAGATTAAATTTGATTTGGGTACTTGGACCCAAGACTGAATTGAATTTAGGTACTTGGACCTGAGATTGAATTGGATTTGGGTACTTGGACCCTAGATTAGGTACTTGAACCCGAGATTGAATTGGATTTGGGTACTTGGAGCTGAGATTGGGTACTTGGACCCGAGACTGATTTGATTTGGGTAATTGGACCAGAGATTGTGTACTTGGACCTGAAATTAGGTTCTTGGACCCGAGATTGGGTACTTGGACCCGAGATTAAATTTGATTTGGGTACTTGGATCCGAGATTGGGTAATTGGACCTGAGATTAGGTACTTGGACCTAAGATTGAATTTGATTTGGGCACTTGGATCCGAGATTGAATTTGATTTGGGTACTTGGACCCGAGATTGAATTTGATTTGGGTACTTAGACCCGAGACTTGATTGAATTTGGGTACTTGGACCCGAGGTTGAATTTGATTTGGGTACTTGGACTCGAAATTGGGTTCTTAGATCCGAGATTGAATTTGATTTGGGTACTTAGACCCGAGACTGAATTTGATTTGACTGACCATTTATCTATTGAGGATTCTGGCTTAACTGGTTGTTCCATTCTTTCATTCTTCCTTTCGTAAAAATTTAGCTATTTTTAGTTGGCCCTCATATCTTCTCCTTGCCCCCTACGTGGCGAAATATTTTCAAGTGAATTTGAAAATGTTTAGTATATAAACTAAAAAAAATTGAAAAGGAGAAACTTTGCCCCCTGTGTAGGCTCAAACCCATAATTTTTCTATGCAGGCTCTAATTGATGTCTGTCTTGTCTAGTTCTTCACACAAATATGTATTTCTTCTTTTGCAAAATGACTGGAGCTTCCTCAAGTAAATAGGCTTTCTATGCCCCCCTTGATTCAATATCTTCTTTTGATTCTTTACTTCGCAGGGTATTTGTTGTTCACTTTGACAAAGAATAGACAATACAAGACAATAAAGTGTAATGTGATATGCTCATGTATGAATGATATGCATGATAATACTCACAGCAGTTTCATTGACTCACAGACTGAGGTGATCAGCAGAAGTGTTCTCATTGACTCCTTTGAGATGCCCATTCAGGTCTTGCACTAGAATGATAGAAAGCTTTGCATTTATGGCTTTTATCTTCAAGATGTTGAAACATGAATAATGGAGGCCCTAAACAGCAGAGATACATCCATTTCAAATTATGATTCAGTATGTCAATTGGTAGCTTTTTCATAACCTTGTCAGTAATCATTTCCTTTGCCCAATGTGTCCTTCGAGTTTTGATGATGCAACAAACTTCTCTTAACTTGAAGGCTTCGTGTGATAAAAATATTTTTTATTTTGTTTGAATTTTTTGAATTTTTATTTTGAAATCAAATGTCGGCTTTGCCAAATCAATGTCAATGTACCTCAGGACTTAATTTTTCCAAATTAACATATCTATAAAATGACAACTCTAGCTACCGTACTAAACTCGGGAATTATTTCTATTTAAGCAAGAATTGTTGCACTTCAGATAGGCATATACACATTACTTGGCCAAAGGTCTCATTGAGTTTAAATATTGTCTATATCATATGCATGCTTATTCAAACTATCTCCACTAATGGACTCTACCTACCAAGAGATCAACATGTCTTTGATAGGCTTGAAATGGGGTCTATAAGGGACACGAGTTTAAGTGAAGGCCATTTTGAGATAGGAGCTAACGTGACACAATGGACAAACTCTCACACTACAAACTTCTTATTTGAACTTTAGGTAGTTGAAAACATAAAAAGACAAAGCTTTGACCATTCTTCTTTCTTTTGGGCATTAACCTGAATCTTGATTGGGATAGTCTTTGCCATTGTAAAAAAGTTTGGTACCCAAAGTGGGGTTATGAATATCAACTAATCCATGTGTTAATTAAAGCAAACAATTAAAGTTATTGGAACAAAAATCAATTTACCGCGTATTCAAATATCAAGGTACTGTGTGTTCAAAGATAAAGTTATTGCATGCATGTTTTTATTAATCAAAGAAACGAAGCTACTGTGATCATGAGTAATTTATAATTAAAGATCAAACCTTCGTTCGTTGGTTCCTCCAAATTGATTTCTGGATGAACAATGTGAAGACAGTATGTAATCTGTCTTCTTCTTTGGTTGTCTTGATATTTCTGTTTGTGGTTTCCTTCGTCCTCCAAAAAGTTGTTGTTGTTATTCTCTCCTTGTTGCCGCCTCTTCTGCTTTGTGGTTTAATCCTCTGTTAATCTCAATTGCCAACCCTTATTCATGTTAATTCTCCCTTGTCAATGTTCCCTCCTCTTAGTTTGCCTGGGAAAGATTCAGTCCAATCCTTAGGATTTCTCCATTCTTTTTCTAGGGTTTTCTCTCCTTTTTTTTGTCCTCCCCCTTTGTTCTTATTTTAATGTGGTATTTATAGGAAAATAAAGAGTCCTAATCCTATTTTAATAAGGAAATATGAATTGTTTAGGAAAAATTAGAAAACTGGGTAAAACAAGATTTGGTCAAAAATCGACAGCGCGAGGGCTGTCGGGCCCGTGGGCTGCGCTTGCAAAAACGGGTGCAACGGGCCAATTCGTGCAAGAATTGGCTGTGGAGAATTGGGCATTGCCCAATTTGTCCCACATGCCATCTGCGGTGAATTTGGGACTGCCCAATTCGCCGCAGATAATTTCTGCGACGAAATGGGCTGCCGCGTGACGCTCGTTGATCCGTCCGATTTTTTATTTTTTACATTTTTTTATTTTTTTATTTTTATTAAAAATAACTATTAAATATTATTAGTAATTAAAATATTATTAAAATAAATAAAATACCACAAATTATTTTGGGCTATCGGATTTGAATGGGTAAAAAATTAAGGGTCTACACATGGATTTGCATAAGGCTGGACAAAAACATCTTTTGCAATTGAGTGAATTAGATGAAATTAGGTTTCAAGTTTTTGAGAATGCCAAAATTTATAAAGAAAGAACCAAGACATGCATGATAAATTTATCAAATCTAAGAAATTCCATGAAGGAAAACAAGTTTTATTTTACAATTCAAGATTAAAACTCTTTCCTAGTAAGCTTAAGTTTCGTTGGTCGAGACCTTTTAAAGTTATGAAGGTTTATCCTTGCGGTGCAGTAGATATACAAAATCAAAGAGGTGAAATCTTCAAAGTAAATGGCCAATGATTGAAACCTTATTTTATTGGTGATCCAATAGACGTCGGGAGCATCTATCACTTCAACATTTGAACATTCTACCAGAAAATGTCAAGCTATCAACTCTAAACTTAGTGTTTGGTGGGAGGCAACCCAATTTATCTTCTATTTTGTTATTTTAAATTATTTTTCTTTTAAGTATTTTATTTGATGTTGTTTGAATTTTTGTTTTTTAGGTGATTTGAAGTACAAAACCACAAGAAATTTGAGGTGCAAAGATGCCACGACCGTGATGTATCATCCCTAGGGTCATGGGAAACAAATTAAAGATGTGAAAATGCACACAAGGGAAAAATTAAGAAGTTCTAGTAAAGAATTGAAAACCATAACCGTGGCTTTCTAAGGCCCATGGCCATCGGATTGAAATTATAACTGCCAAAAATGGGAGTACGAGGAACAGACGGTGGCAGAAACAAACTGAAACCCATGACCATGGCCTTCCAAGGGCTATGACCATGGCTTTCCATGCAAACCTACCTTTGACTAGTCAACATGAGCCTCGTCACCATGACACTCAAGGCTACGGCCAAGGCACTCCAAACCTAGATATTCATCTCGTTTTCTTTCTCTCCTCACTTTTTACAAATCTTGGTTGCCCATATTTGAAACCCATGACTTCTACCTCTCACCCCACAATTAAAACTCCAATTTCTACCCAATTTTCTTCAAATCTTTCTTCAATTTCATCAAATCAAACACCAAAATGCTTAGAAGTAAAACCCTTGCCTAGAAATCAAAGGGTAACGGATCCAAAAGAAGGCAATAAAAGGTATCATCATCTTCATCAACACCTTCTCCGCCTTCATCTCCACCACCTCAATGACCAAATAGATATCCAAAAATTTGCTTCCATGATGAGGAGCAATGAAAAAGGTACCATGACTTGAGTTGACATAAAATTATTCCTTCTAGATTTATCGATGAAAATGTCATTAGGAAACTAAGATGGAATGATTTGTTGCTAAAGATATTTACTGATTTGCAATGGATCCTATTTGCTAGCATGTATTACCCTACTTCTGCAAAATTGACCCCATGAATTTTTAAGTAGTTTTTGGTTCATCCAACCAGATAACAATGCTGCCCATAATGGGAGAGTAGAGTTTATGTTGGCCAATCGCAATTATGATTGGCTAATATTTGAATTTGGGCATACTCTTGGACTGGTAGAATTTCAAGAAACTCATGGGAGAACTGAAGGTTTTGATGAAAATGAAACATGGACTAGATTAGGGGGCATAAGAAGATTTAATAGTAAAATATTAAAAGCCTCTAATTTTACAAACTCGTTTTACTGGTACATCCATGTTGTTTTGTCAAATACAATTTTTGGGAGATGGGAGAGCTGAGGCACCATTACTTCTAAAGAATTGCATTTCTTATTGTGCAATAGAAGAGAAAGTTTTTAATGTTGGTTACTGGTTTCCTAAAAGGTGTGAGGAAGTATTTAGGCAGAGTGGTAAGATTATCATAGGGGGGATGATTACAAAAATTGTTTAATATCTTAATATAGGTATTGATGGTAATCAATCAAACAATCATAATCCTTGCTCAACTCCAACCACTATCCTTGTCAAAGATTTAGTTCTTTTTGCATACCCAAGTACTTCAAACTTTTATGGTCTGTATAAATATAAAATTTATCCCCATATAAATAATATCACCAAATCTTTAATGCAAACACTATAGCTGCCAACTCTATGTCATGGATTGGGTAATTCAGCTCATGTGGCTTCAATTGTCTAGAGGCATAGGCAATGACTCTATCTTCTTGCATCAATAGACATCCCAAACCATTATGTGAAGCATCACTATAAATCACATATGGTTTGCCTTCCATAGGTAGAGTAAGGACAGAAACCTGAGTTAACATGTCCTTTTACTTTACCGTAGAAAACTCCTTACTTCAGTAACATTCTTGGGTGGATTCTAATTTAAGATTTCCTTAACTTTACTTGGATCTACTTTAATCCCTTATGTTGAAACAACATGCCCAAGAAAAGTTACATGATCCAACCTAAACTCACACTAGGATAATTTTGCAAACAATTATTTTTCCCTTAATGTTTGTAATACAATCCATAAGTGTCTATCATGATCCTCCTTACAATGCGAATACACCAAAATATCATCAATGAACACCACTACAAATTGATCTAAATAAGGTCAAAAAATTTGATTAATTATATCCATAAAGACTACTAGTTCATTCGTCAATTTGAAAGGTATTATAAGAAATTCATAGTGTCCACACCTCGTACAAAAAGTAGTTTTTGGTGCATCTGTCTCCTTCACTTTCAATTGATGATACCTTGATCTCAAATCAATCTTGGAGAACATAGTTGCTCCCTTTAACTGATCAAAAAGATCATCTATACGAGGTAATGGATACTTATTCTTGATGGTCACCTTATTCAACTGCTTACATGTGAGCGGGGATTTTTGCCCCCACTCCCATTGGAATGGTTCTTGCGACTTCGGCACTATTTAGGCTCGGGGCCTTAGAGAACACGGACCTAAGTCCGGAGAAAATGGAGTCACCACCCGGACGGGCCGGTAAAAAGAAAGGGGTGGATGACTCGATTCCTAAGGAATTTCCAACCCCCTAATGGGTTCAGAAAGTTGGGTACGTGTGGGGAAGGTGAGAAATGGCCCAGCACCCCCACAACGCTCAGTTCAATAGAACTGGCCTCCTTTATAGGTTTTAATATTATAAAATTCTTAAATATAATAACATTATCCATATTACATACAATAATTAAAAGAAAGCATCATTATATTAAAATCAAAGCAAGGTCCAAGCAAAACAAATAAATGGACACTCATCCGAAATGGAAACATGCTCTTACATCCATGCCTAAATAGGACACCCACCGAAAGGTAGAAACATGTCCTTTACATTGGTTCTAAAATAGAAAAGCAATTTAAATTACATGACTTTAACTAATGAGGTACCCACCAAGTGGAAACATACCTCTTACAACATTTAAAAATCTAAATAAATTGATAAAAGTAAATAACCATTCATTATAAATAAATCATTCATCAAAGGAATTAAATATCAATAAAAAGTAAACATCCATCCATGTTAAATAAATAAACCAAGTATTAAAATTAAATAAATTAAAGCATATAAAATAAATCAAAGAATAATCAAATATAGAATTGAATAAGGCAAATAATAAGCTATTGTTTCCATTTAAGGCTCTTTATTACATGTGTTTAAGGTTTTAGATTTTATGGAATTAGGCTACAGTGACTTTTTAAGAGAATTAAAATAGATTAGGGTTTTATGTTTTAAAAGGTTGATAAAGTTATTTGATTAACCAAATTAATATTTGAATGGATAAATCATGAAACTAGGGGTTGGACACTTTAAAACACTTTTGATTTATGGTTTCAAGCTCACTATGTGAATTTAAAATATTTGTGTTTTTATGGTTTTTTAAGTTTAAAAGGATTAGGGTTTAGAATTTTGAGTTTTGGAATTGAATTAGGATTTTAGGATTCTTGGATTAAAGTTTCAGGTGATGAGTTTGAATTAGGGTTTAGAAAGACAATTTGATGATTTCATCAGGTTTTATGAATTTAAACAAATGGATTAAAGTTTTTATAAATAGAAAAGATTTTTTTTAAGGCTTTTTGAAAGAAACAGAACCAAGTTTAAAATTTTGAAAGAAACAGAATCAAATTTTGGTTTTGTTGAAAAATATGTTTAATTAGGGTTTTAAGATTTTAAAGAAGTAAAAATAACAATTTTAAGCCTTTTGGAAAATAAACCAACGAAATAAGGTTTTTGACTTTAGAAAAACTAAATTAAAGTTCTAAGATTTTAAATTTTGAAAAACACAAATTCCTAGTTTTAGCTACTGTAAAAAAATAACAAAAAAATTTAATACATACCTCCTTTTGATGATTCATCCAAAAATTATTTTTCTTGGATGGATTAAAACAAAGACAATTGCTGCCTTTTGAATTGCTTAAATTGTGTCCCTACTATTCCAGAAAAAATATCAAATTGAATTGCTCCTTTTCCTTCACTGATTTGGTTTCAACGTTGTTTCCAAGCCACTGTCCAATTTTTTATTTTTGGCCTCCCCTTTATTTGATTGTCTTTGGTCCTTATTTATAGAGGTTTCATATGGTTTATTCCTAATTAATTACGAAAAAATTGCGCTGCAAAAAAAATTGCAGCAGGAAAAAATGCGCTGGCAAAAAAATCTACCGTAGGCGGCAGTGGGCGAGGAGCCGGTGTCGCCAGAAGGAAATTCCTGCGGGTGAACATTTTGGCTGCAAGATTTTCTTGTGGGCAAAATGGCGTGTGCCATTTCGCTCCCTGGAAAATCCTGTGTCGCGCGGGCCGTGGACCAATTAGACAACACAAAAATTATTTTGGACTAAATAAAACATATTGGACCGGACTGGGTAAAAAATTAAGGGTCTAAAGTTTGCCCCCTGCTTGAATGATTTGAAACTTTAGTGAAAGAGAGTGAAAAGAAATAAGACTTAATTTTGAGATGGTGGAGGTTTTGGGTTCTGGGCCCGGTTTGAGTTCTGGACTCAAGGATAAATTCTAGGTTCTAGACCTAAGGAAAATTTGGATTCTGGACCCGGTTTGAGTTTTGGACTCAAGGATAATTCTAGGTTCTCGACTAAGGAAAATTTGGATTCTGGACCTGGTTCGAGTTCTAGACTCAAGGATAATTCTAGGTTCTCGACCTAAGAAAAATTTGGGTTCTGGACCCGGTTCGAGTTCTGGACTCAAGGATGATTCTAGGTTCTAGACCTAAGTAAAATTTGGGTTCTGGACCCGGTTTGAGTTCTGGACTCAAGGATAATTCTAGGTTTTGGACCTAAAGAAAAAATTTGGGTTCTGGACTCGGTTTGAGTTCTGGACTCAAGGATAATTCTAGGTTCTCGACCTAAGGAAAATTTGGGTTCTGGACCCGTTTCGAGTTCTGGACTTAAGGATGATTCTAGGTTCTGGACCTAAGAAAAATTTGGGTTCTGGACCCGGTTTGAGTTCTGGACTTAAGGATAATTCTAGGTTCTCGACCTAAGGAAAATTTAGATTCTGGACCCGAGCTAAGTTCTGGACTTAGAAGAGATTCTAGGTTCTTGGCCTAAGGGTATTTTGGGTTCTAAACCCAAAAGATTTGGATACTCGATCCTAAACTAGATTGGGACACTCGATCCTAACTGGATTTGGATACTCGATCCTAAATTGTCTTTGGATACTTGATCCTAAATTGGCTTTGGATACTCGATCCTAAATTGGCTTTGGATACTCGATCCTAAACTGGATTGGGATTTTATTTGGGACATGAGATTGGGTACTTGAACCCGAGATTGAATTGATTTTGATTTAATTTGGGTACTTAGACCCGAGATTGGGTACTTGGACCCGACAATGAATTTGACTAACCTTTTATCAGTTGAGAAGTCTGACTGCTCCAACCGTTCTATGCATTGTGGTTCTTCACTCTCAAAACGGATCTTCACCTTGAAAAATGGATCTTCCTTCTTTGAGATCGGGTCTTCATCCTTGCAAATGGATCTTCATCCTTTGAGATCGGGTCTTCACCCTTGCAAATGGATCTTCATCCTTTGAGACTGGGTCTTCACCCTTGTAAATGGATCTTCATCCTTCGAGATTGGGTCTTCTTTGTTCTGATAGTGTATATGCCCTAGGCCATTGATTTGGACCTTAATGTTATTCATTTTGTTATTAATAAAGAAGTTTTTATTATCATTGTTATGTTTGCATGTTATATATAATAATGATTATATCCCTGGTTTATTATTGTTATGGAGATAATAATAAATATAACTAGTATAATATTGATTTGATAATCATAAGATGATTATAGGTATGAATATACAAATCAATATTATGGATACATGTTAGAGAACAGTGTATTGGATAGACCCACATAGATATCACTTCATGGTTTAAATGTCATAAGTGTATCACATAATAGTTTTCATTAATCCTTTGACTTGAGATTGTCATAGTTTCCAACATAAGGAATATTATGTTTTGACATGATCAAACGTTATCTGTAACTAGATAATAATAAAGGTTATGCTTGAACATGATATAAATTATGTAGAGGAAAATGAACAATCAAGATGGAATTTGTCCCTCTCTATGAGAGAGATATCTTCTGGGCCCCTCGATAAGTGTAACTGAGAAATGCATGGCCGTGCTCAAATAAGCTGATATAAGATCAATCTTATTTGTTTATTAGTTAACTTGGAGATCGAGTAATCATAAGTTTGGACAATATAAGTATGACATTTACTATGACTTATGTTCAAACTAGATATCGTGTGACAAAGGGATTAATGCATGTACCATTTCAGGTTTTCATTTATAATGATTCTCATGATTAATTGGGTAGTCATAATGTCTTGCTAGAGGCCAATTATGATTTGTGCATTTCAATAGAGATTGAAATACACTACCAATTAATATGAGCCTATCGGGTCGCACACATAGAACGTAGGTTGTACTTAAAATAATAATAATTAAATTTTTATTATTGTTGTTGGTATTATTATTATTATTAGATATTAATAATATTATTATTATAATTATTATTATTAGATAATAATAATTAAAGACGTGGGTCCATATAGGATATGGACAGTTAGGGTTTTATAAAAAAAAAGGTCTTTTAAAACAGTTTTAAAAGGACTAGAGGCCTTGATGATATTGATTATCATTTTTCGTTTTGAAAGAAAACGGAAGAAGAGGAAAAACCGAAAACCCTAGTTTCGTTTTTGCAAAAGAAGTTCAGCCACTGCCGTTGGTGAGCTAGCACTTAGAACGGCGTATGTTTGTGTGGACTTCGTTAGAGGGTGTTCGTCTTCAGAAGGCAGCATCTGTTAATCGTTTTGAAGCTACGCAAAAAGGTTAGTTTCGAATCTCTTTTATCGAACTGAATGGATCACATGGATCCTGTGAGTAAATCGAAAGAAATTTTTTTTGTTTTTCGCTGCGGCAAGGGTTGCAGATTCTTCTCGATTTTCTAACAGTGGTATCAGAGCCCCTTGTTGATTCCATTTAATTCGAAATATGCCATGTTGATGTGGTGATGTGATCTATTGTTTTTCGAATGGCATGATTGGATTCGTTTTATCATTTGATGATGATTCGAATCTGTTATATGAGATATAACCTAAATCGTTGTTGATGTTGATTCCATTTAATTCGAAATATGCCATGTTGATGTGTTGATGTGATCTATTGTTTTTCGAATGGCATGATTGGATTCGTTTTATCATTTGATGATGATTCGAATCTATTATATGAGATATAACCTAAATCGTTGTTGATATATGATGTCAAAGATGACCAATTGTATAAGATACAATTCTGTGAAGTCGAATTAGGGTTGGTATACAATCTGTTATGGTTTCGAATTTGGGTTAATATGATTAATTCAATTCGTTTATTCATATTGAATGTATACATAGATTTCAATTTTGATTAATATGATTATTGAGTAAATCGTTTTCTAAGGTTTCTTGTAATAGTTCTCTGTTAGTATGATTAATAGATTGCTATTATATTCTGTTTAATATGTTTGACAGAATAAGGGTTTTGACAGAAAATAATTAATTGGATTAATGATTTTGTTTAGCTTCGAGGGGCGCTGCGCTGACCGGCCAGCGGGAGCCCCGCCCGCTAACCGGCTAGCGGGACCGCCGTATGTTCGCGCCCTATAGTTCGTTACCGCGACATTAAGAATGTCAATATATTTGTCTCTATTTAACATGTTGGTGATGAATATGTTATGTTTGTTTGATGTCTTGGCATGGTGCATAGCATGGCCTTATGACCTATGTGATTGGTTTATTCATATCTTAATTTTGGGTAAATACGGTCTGCGTGTTGTTTATTTTGTTGTAATTCATTTTACTAGTAGTTAGATTTTCTTTTATTGTAATAAATGAAGATTCAAGCTACAATGATTGCGATGGAGATTTATACCAAGGAGAAGATGGTTCCATGGTGATGGAAGCACAAGCTCAAGTTTTGAAGATATGTACTATTGCAAATGTTGTAATAGATAGGTTTTCTTTTCACCTAGGGTTGCCTATATGATCTTCATTTGGTCTCATGAAGATCATATCTAGTTTGGCCATACTATGTCACGTTTATTTTTATCGAATATGTATGAGATGTCATGTTTGATAGTTTATATATGCATATAGGATGTGATATATAAATGTTAATTTTAACATATTTTCAAAATTAAATGGAATGAACCCTCACTATTAATCTAAGTTTTAATGCCATCCATATCTTAAACACTTATCAAGGCTAAGATCACCTAAATGTAGATTTTGCCAAAGCAAAGTACTTTAGGTTATCCTAGTAAGATATGATGAGTAATGGTGCTGCTCATGCGTTTAAAATTGGTTAGACTTAATTAGGCTATCAAAATGGTTTTGGGCCTAAGGCATTAGATGGGGTATAACATGCTATGACATATGATGTCATGATCCCATATTATCTAAGAGTTACATGTGATGTAATTGGTAAAGGGTTACCTACCATAATAACTTGATTTTAAGTGTCATGCCAAAGCTGACTTAATATTAAGTAAAAATTGGATCTTAGCCCACTAAAATGTCATTGTGATGATTGAGGGTTATATTTTAGTGGGATTTTAATTACTTATCACTTTTTATTAATTAAAATTTGCATATTTTGTAGATTGAAATGGCTACCAACAATAACTCCACTTTATCACTGCGATCCATCCTTGAGAAGGAAAAACTGAAAGAGAATGGGACTAATTTTGTTGATTGGTTTAGGAACCTGAGAATTGTTCTCAAACAAGAAAAGAAGTCCTATGTGCTTGATGAAGCTGTCCCTGAGCCACCTCCTGCTAATGCTTCTAATGCTGATAAGAACAAACATAAGAAGCATATGGATGATTCCAATGACATTGGATGTCTTATGCTTGCTACTATGTGTCCAGAACTTCAGAAGGATCTGGAACACTTGGAGGCTTATGAGATGAGTGTCCATCTCAAATAAGCTTTCCAACAGCAAGCTAGGCAGGATAGATTCAACACTGCTGTTGCATTATTTGACTGCAAGATGTCAGAGGGCGAATCGGTTAGCGCTCATGTTTTGAAAATGAAGGGCTACATTGATCACCTTGCCCGACTTGGATATCCCTTGAGTTTAGAACTCTCCACAGATTTGATCCTTCATTCTTTGCCCAGCAGTTTTTCACATTTTGTTATGAACTATAATATGAACAACATGGAAAAGTCTATTCCTGAGCTACATGGTATGCTCAAAACTGCTGAAGGGAATATCAAAAAGCCCACTAAGGCTACCCATGTATTGAATGTCAATAAGGGTAAGCCTATGAAGAAAAAAGGCAAGGCAAAGGGTAAAGCAACAGTTGCTACAAAGCCTAAGGGACAGCCAAAGCCAAAAGAACGCAAGGCACCTGTTCCTAAGGAAGGAACTTGTCACCATTGCAAGGAGCCTGGGCATTGGAAAAGAAATTGCCCACTTTATTTGGCTGAATTGAAGAAATCGAAGGGTAGTGCGACTACATCTTCAGGTATATATGTTATAGAAATTAACTTATCTGCTTCTACTTCATGGGTATTGGATACTGCATGTGGTTCTCACATTTGTACAAATGTGCAGGGACTCAAAAGGAGTAGATCACTGAAAAGGGGCGAAGTTGACCTACGAGTTGGGAATAAAGCAAGAGTTGCTGCACTAGCTGTAGGATCTTATGAACTTCATATGCCTAATGGCTTTTTGTTAAATTTGAACAATTGCTATTATGTTCCTACTCTGAGTAGGAATCTTATTTCAGTTTCAGTTTTGGATGATGAAGGTTTTTCATTTTTAATTAAAAATAAGACCTGTTCTATTTTTGATAAAGATGATTTGCTTTATGGTATTGCAAGATCTTTTAATGGCCTTTATGTCCTTGACTTAGATGATTCTAGGGAGAATCATATTTATAACATAAACTCTAAGAGAATTAAGCCAAATGACCTAAACCCTACATTTTTATGGCATTGTCGTCTTAGCCATATAAATGAGAAATGCATTTCTAAACTCCATCAAGATGGATTATTAGATTCATTTGATTTTGAATCATTTGATAAATGTGAATCTTGTTTACTTGGCAAAATGACAAAGAATCCTTTCATCGGACAAGGTGAAAGGTCTAATGACTTGCTAGGACTAGTACATACAGATGTATGTGGCCCGTTAAGCATTAGTGCCAGAGGAGGATATAATTACTTCATTACTTTTACTGATGATTTCAGTAGGTATGGCTATGTCTACTTAATGAAACACAAGCATGAGGCTTTTGAAATGTTCAAAACTTTTCAAAATGAAGTACAAAATCAACTTGGTAAAACTATTAAGGCACTTCGATCTGATCGAGGTGGTGAATTTTTTAGCCAAGAATTTGACGAACATCTAAGAAATTATGGAATTGTTTCACAATTAACTCCTCCAGGAACTCCACAATGGAATGGTGTTTCTGAAAGAAGAAATTGAACTTTATTAGATATGGTTCGATCTATG
The DNA here is from genome assembly GCA_947685225.1 of Garcia nutans. Taxonomy (NCBI): domain Eukaryota; kingdom Viridiplantae; phylum Streptophyta; class Magnoliopsida; order Malpighiales; family Euphorbiaceae; genus Garcia; species Garcia nutans. Next base: position 1,588,548 of record CANTUV010000003.1, on the reverse strand, counting down.
ATGAGTCAAGCAAATCTTCCATTATCGTTTTGGGGTTATGCCTTGGAGACAGCTGCTTTTGTTTTAAACCGTGTACCATCTAAAGCGGTTGAAAAGACACCATATGAGATATGGACTGGCAAAATGCCTAGTTTGTCTTTTCTTAAGATTTGGGGTTGTGAGGCTTATGTGAAAAGACCAGTTTCAGATAAGTTAGCTCCAAAATCTGCTAAATGTATTTTTGTGGGATATCCTAAGGAAACTAAAGGATATTATTTCTATATTCCATCTGAGAACAAAGTGTTTGTTGCTCGAAATGGAACCTTCTTGGAAAAGGAATTCATTTCTAAAAGAACTAGTGGGAGTACAATTCAATTAGATGAATTTATAGAACCACAAGAAGATATTGCACCGCCTGAAGAAACAGTTTCAGAACCACAAGTCATTGTGGAAACTGAAAATGTTACACAAGTTCTGCGCAGATCTGATAGACCACGTCATCAGCCTGAGAGATATGGATTTCTCATGACTGAAAGTCGTGAAGTTTTGCTCATAGATCAAGATGAGCCAACTACCTATCTTGAAGCTGTGTCAGGTCCAGATTCAGAGAAATGGCTTGGAGCCATGAACTCTGAGATGCAGTCCATGTTTGACAACCAAGTTTGGGCCTTAATTGATCCTCCCGAAGGTATTAAGACTATTGGTTGCAAATGGGTTTTCAAGAAGAAAATTGACATGGATGGAAATGTGCAAACCTATAAAGCAAGGTTGGTTGCTAAAGGTTTCAAACAAACTCATGGTATAGACTATGATGAAACCTTTTCTCTAGTTGCTATGATTAAATCTATTAGGATTCTCCTTGCCATTGCTGCATACTATGATTATGTGATATGGCAAATGGATGTCAAAACTACTTTCCTTAATAGAAATTTACTTGAGGATGTGTACATGACACAACCTGAGGGTTTTGTAAATCCTGAGAATTCTGGGAAGGTTTGCAAGCTTCAAAGGTCCATTTATGGATTGAAGCAAGCATCTCGAAGCTGGAATCTTTGTTTTGATGAAACAGTTAAGAACTTTGGTTTCATTCAAAATGAAGATGAACCATGTGTTTACAAGATGGTTAGTAGGAGTGCTATCGTGTTCTTAGTCCTATATGTAGATGAGATATTGATCATTGGAAATGATGTCCCCACTTTACAAAAGGTTAAAGATTGGTTAGGGAATTCTTTTTCAATGAAGGACTTGGGTGAGGCTGCATATATCCTTGGTATAAGGATCTATAGAGATAGATCTAAAAGGATAATTGGCTTAAGTCAAAGTACATACATTGACAAAGTGTTGAAGAGATTCAGCATGCAAGATTCCAAGAAGGGATTTTTGCCTATGTCACATGGTATTCATCTTAGCAAGAATCAATGTCCTAAGACATCTGATGAGCGAGATAGAATGAATAAGATCCCTTATGCTTCTGCTATTGGATCTATTATGTATGCCATGCTATGTACTAGACCTGATGTCTCATATTCTTTGAGCACAACAAGTAGATATCAAGCTGATCCTGGTGAGGGTCACTGGACAGCTGTTAAGAACATTCTTAAGTATCTAAGAAGAACTAAGGATGTTTTCTTAGTTTATGGAGGTTTGGAAGATGAGCTAGTTGTAAATGGTTACACAGATGCTAGTTTCCAAACTGATATAGATGATTACAAATCGCAGTCAGGTTTTGTATTCACATTGAATGGTGGAGCCATTACTTGGAAAAGTTCCAAGCAAAGCACAGTAGCAGATTCTACAATAGAAGCTGAGTATATAGCAGCATCAGATGCAGCTAAGGAAGCAGTTTGGCTGAAGAAATTCATTACTGAGCTTGGAGTGGTGCCTAGCATTGCTAATCCTATGGCTATCTATTGTGACAACAATGGTACCATAGCGCAAGCAAAAGAGCCAAGGTCCCATCAAAAATCTAAGCACATACTCATGTGATTTCACCTCATTCGAGACATCATTGATAGAGGTGATATCAAGATATGCAAAGTTGACACAAATGACAACATAGCAGATCCATTGACAAAGCCTCTCTCGCGGGTCAAGCATGATCAGCACACTAGGTCTATGAGTATGAGATATTTGTTAGACTAGGCCTAGTGCAAGTGGGAGACTGTTAGTGTATATGCCCTAGGCCATTGATTTGGTCCTTAATGTTATTCATTTTGTTATTAATAAAGAAGTTTTTATTATCATTGTTATGTTTGCATGTTATATATAATAATGATTATATCCCTGGTTTATTATTGTTATGGAGATAATAATAAATATAACTAGTATAATATTGATTTGATAATCATAAGATGATTATAGGTATGAAGATACAAATCAATATTATGGATACATGTTAGAGAACAGTGTATTGGATAGACCCACATAGATATCACTTCATGGTTTAAATGTCATAAGTGTATCTCATAATAGTTTTCATTAATCCTTTGACTTGAGATTGTCATAGTTTCCAACATAAGGAATATTATGTTTTGACATGATCAAACGTTATCTGTAACTAGATAATTATAAAGGTTATGCTTGAACATGATATAAATTATGTAGAGGAAAATGAACAATCAAGATGGAATTTGTCCCTCTCTATGAGAGAGATATCTTCTGGGCCCCTCGATAAGTGTAACTGAGAAATGCATGGCCGTGCTCAAATAAGCTGATATAAGATCAATCTTATTTGTTTATTAGTTAACTTGGAGATCGAGTAATCATAAGTTTGGACAATATAAGTATGACATTTACTATGACTTATGTTCAAACTAGATATCGTGTGACAAAGGGATTAATGCATGTACCATTTCAGGTTTTCATTTATAATGATTCTCATGATTAATTGGGTAGTCATAATGTCTTGCTAGAGGCCAATTATGATTTGTGCATTTCAATAGAGATTGAAATACACTACCAATTAATATGAGCCTATCGGGTCGCACACATAGAACGTAGGTTGTACTTAAAATAATAATAATTAAATTTTTATTATTGTTGTTGGTATTATTATTATTATTAGATATTAATAATAATATTATTATAATTATTATTATTAGATAATAATAATTAAAGACGTGGGTCCATATAGGATATGGACAGTTAGGGTTTTATAAAAAAAAAGGTCTTTTAAAACAGTTTTAAAAGGACTAGAGGCCTTGATGATATTGATTATCATTTTTCGTTTTGAAAGAAAACGGAAGAAGAGGAAAAACCGAAAACCCTAGTTTCGTTTTTGCAAAAGAAGTTCAGCCACTGCCGTTGGTGAGCTAGCACTTAGAACGGCGTACGTTTGTGTGGACTTCGTTAGAGGGTGTTCATCTTCAGAAGGCAGCATCTGTTAATCATTTTGAAGCTACGCAAAAAGGTTAGTTTCGAATCTCTTTTATCGAACTGAATGGATCACATGGATCCTGTGAGTAAATCGAAAGAAATTTTTTTTGTTTTTCGCTGCGGCAAGGGTTGCAGATTCTTCTCGATTTTCTAACATGTTCTTCGAAGATGGGAGTGACAATGCCAAGCTCTTGGCCGTGTCTCCTGGGTGTGTTAGCTTCTGTGTCTTTTCTTTGGTTCTTCTTTGTTCTTGGCTTAGGATGGGACACGGCCAGTGGCTTAGCCATGTTGCCTGCCAGTGTCACCTACTGTTTCTTTTCTTTCTTTGCTTTGTCCTTCTTGACTTTGTCCTTTAGGTGAGACATGGCCAGTGGCTTGGCCGTGTCTCCTGCCCGTGTCATGTTCTGCCAAGATTTCCTTTGAGGTGACACGGCCAAGCTTGATTTGGCTTGGCCATGTCTTGCTTGATTCATGCTCTTCTTTCCTTGATTTGATCTTCCAAGGGAGTTTTAGCACTTTAACCACTTTTCCCTTACAACTGCTTTTTCCTTTTTTTTTCTCCAATTTTAATTGGATCTTATATCCTCTCCTTGTCCCCCAAGGATTCTTTCTTTTATGCAAGCTTTGATTGATGTTTTTCTTGTCTAGTTCTTTGCATAAGCACGCATTTCTTCTCTTGCAACGTGACTGGGGCTTCCACAAGCAAATAGGCTTTCCATGCCCCCCTTGATTCAATATCTTCTTCTGATTCTTTAATTCGCAGGGTGTTTGCTGTTCATTAAGACAAGAAAGTGCAATGTAATATGTTCATGTATGCATGATATGCATGAATAATACTTACAGTCATTCCATTGACTCACAGACCGAGGTGATTAGCAAAAGTGTTCTCATTGGTTCCTTTTTGATGCTCGTTCAAGCCTTGTATTGGAATGATTGAAAGCTTTGCATTTGTGGCTTTTATCTTCAAGATGTTGAGAACATGAGTGGTGGAGACCCCAAGCAGTAGAGTTAGGGATACATCCATTTCAAACTATTTTTCAGCATGTCGACTGATAGCTTCTTCATGACCTTGCCAATAATCATTTCCTTTGCTCAATGTGTCCTTTAGAGGATCAACATACTTTCCTTAACTTGAAGGTTTTGTATGACAAAACTTTTTTTTGAATTTTAATTTTGAAATAAAATGTTGGCTTTGCCAAATTAATGTCAATATACCTTAGGACTTGATTTTTCCAAATTAACATATCTATAATATGACAACCCTAGTTACCGTACTAAACTTGGGAATTATTTCTATTTAAGCAAGAACTATTGCACTTCAGATAGGCACATACACATTGCTTGGTCAAAGGTCTCATTTGAGTTTAAATATTGTCTATCTCATATGCATGCTTATCCAAACTATCTCCACTAACAGACTCTACCTATCAAGAGAGATCAACAGGTCTTTGATAGGCTTGAAATGGGGTCTATGAGGGACATGGGTTAAATGAAGGCCATTTTGAGATAGGAGCTGATGTGACACAATGGACAAACCCTCACATTATAAATTTCTTGTTTGAATTTTAGGCAGCTTGGAGGCAATCTTGCTAGACTCCAAATTCTTTCTATCTTTTTGGTATTAATCCGGATCTTGATTAGGACAGTTTTTGCCCTTGCAAAAAGTTTGGTTCCCAAATTTGTCTCTTTTCTTCTTCTCCCTTTTCTTTCTTTTTATTTTTCTTACTTTTTCCTTTCTTTGAGCATTTTATCATTTTGTCCTTCTTCCTTGTAGGACCGTCAAGTACAGAACTTTCAAGAGCTGGATGGTCTTCTTCCTTTTTCTTTGGTTTTGATCAAATCTTTGGTTGGGTAGGACAAATTCAAGTCAAAATGTCCTTATAACCCAAATGGAAGTCTCTTGCTACTTTAGGTAAAAGAGAACTCAGTTGGCTTTCTGAACCGCCTTTTTAGGTTTTATTTTTCACTTTTTTCTTTTCTTTTTCTTTTCTTTTGTCCTTTTTTATTTTCTTTTCTTCTCTCTTCTTTTTTTTTTATATTATAGCTTTCTATATGTTTCACTATGTCACAATTCTCATATCAATCCTATTAAAAAGAATCATCAAAAGTTAGAAAACCTACTTGTTACTTGAATTAAAACTCAACCTTCCTTCACCCCTTGTAAAAACGAGCTAAAATTTCTTGTTAGTTTGAAGGATGGAAATCACCCTCTCTCAAGCACCATGAAAATTGGCCAAGATAAGAAGAAAGAAGAAGGAAGAGTTGTTTTCTAGAAAATTAACTATTGATCCTCATAAATTATAGATATATATATTATTTAATTAAGATTTTATTTAAAATAATATTATTTTATACTTTAATTTTTACTCTTTACTCTTTTACCATTTTATTTTTACCCCTCTTTATATGTTATTTATATGTTGTTTATATTTCTATCTCTTTTATCTAAACCATCATCAATTTTGCACCAACTAATGTATAAATAGATTCAATAAAGAATCAGGGCATTATAGAGTAGGAGTAGTGTTCCCTGCTTATTTTGTTATTTGACAGGCATCCATGGACCAGGACCAGACGCAATCATGCAAATAGTTTATTTTGTAAATTTGTTTTGGAATTATGTACATTATGTGTATATATATGCATATGATGTAAATTATTAAGTTTTTGGATTATATGTACATATTTGGAAAACTTTTGTGCATTTGTCATATCAAATATATATTTGAGAATTGGGAGAAATATTGAGAAGTATTGGAGTGGGATGAATGTTGATTTTATATTGGGAGTGTATATTTTTCTACAAGTTGAGTTGTGTAATTTTTTGGAATATCCAAATTACAGACAAAACTATGACGAATTTTTTTCAGAAATTTTTATATAACATATGTATTTTTGGTATCTAAAATTATTAAAGAATATTTTTATTTATTATTTAAAATACATTTAAAGCCTTTAAATATTTATTCTGGAATTATGAAAATTTTTATAAAGACTAGATACTGTGATATTCTCATACTATATATGCATATGTTACATATATCGGGTATATATATTGTATGTATATATGGTATAAGAGTGTTATATTTATTTAACTATGATACCAAAATAAATGTAATACCCTTATACCATATATGCATATTTTTATATATACCGAGTGTATGTATTATATGCATATATAGTATAAGGGTGTTACATCTTAGGCTTGGCAAGGTATTATCATCATTTTGTACAGGACTTCTCCATTATTGCATCACCTTTGACAAATTTATTAAGGAAGAATGTGAAGTTTAACTAGACTGAGGAATGTCACCAAAGTTTTGAAAAATTAAAAGCTTATTTGACTTTTGCCCCTACTTTCACTCTTCCTTTAGGCAATGGTTATTATATGGTGTACAATGATGCCTCACGAAAGGGTTTGGGATGTATCTTGATGCAACATGGGAAAGTGATAGCTTATGCATCTAGACAACTTCATCCAGATGAATTGAATTATCCTACTATGATCTGGAACTTGCTGCAGTGGTTTTCGCTCTAAACATTTGGAGACATTATCTCTATGGAGAAAAAGTATCAGATATTTACAGACCACAAGAGTTTAAAGTATCTTCTCTCTCAGAAGGAGTTAAACTTCAGAAAGAGGCGATGGATTGAGTTGCTAAAGGATTATGATTACACCATAGAGTATCACCCTAGGAAGGCTAATGTAGTAGTTGATGCTCTTAGTAAAAAATGTCATAGTAGTCTTTTCCATATCAAAATAGTACAACTTCCATTATTATTGGATCTCTGATCATTGGGAGTATATTTGGCGATGAATAATTCTAGAGCACTATTATTAACTTTTAAAGTTAGACCAATCTTGGTAGAAAGATTAAAGGAAGCTCAAGTTTTAGATGAAGAAATGAAAAAGGCCATTGATGATGTGGGAGCAAGTACTGATGCAGATTATTCTATTAGAGAAGATGGTACTTTGGTGCTTAGTAGTCGATTATGTATACCTAATGTTGATACTTTAAAGAGAGATATAATGGAAGAAACCCATTGTTCTGCCTACTTTATGCATCCAAGTGGTACTAAAATATATAGAATACTTAAAGAAAACTATTGGTGGAAAGGTATGAAGAAAGATATAGCTGATTACGTATCAAACTACTTAGTGTGCCGACAAATTAAGGAAGAACATCAACATCCTTCAGGACTTCTGCCACCTCTTCTGATTTCTTAATGTAAATAGGAGCATACAACTATGGATTTTATTTCTGGTTTGCCTCGTACTCAGTAGCGTCATGATGTTGTTTGGGTGATTATAGACAGGTTGATAAAATTATCTCACTTTCTGTCAATTAGAATGAATTTCTCTTTGGATAAACGTATAGGGATTTATGTAAAGAAAATTATGAGATTACAAGGTGCTCCAATATCTATAGTGTTAGATAGGGATCCATAATTTACTTTTAGATTATGGCCTAGCTTGCAGCATATTTTGGATACAAAGGTGAAGTTTAGTACTTCTTTTTTACCGCAAACTGATGGTCAGTTGGAGCGCACCATTCAAACTTTGGAGAATTTGCTTAAAGCTTATGTTATGAAATTTAAAGGTAGCTAGGATAAACATTTACACTTGATGAAATTTGAATATAATAACAAGTATTGGCATGGCACCTTATGAAGCATTATACAGGAAGAAATGTAGAACTCCAATATGTTGGAATGAAGTTGGAGAAGGAGAATTGGTGGGTCCTAAATTAGTACAAATGACTACTGATAAGATTCAACTAATCAGAAATAGGTTGAAAGCTGTACAAGACAGAAAGAAAAAGTTATATAGACTTGAAGAGGAAAGATATTGAGTATGTTCTGGGGAATAAAGTATTTCTAAAACTCTCTCCATGGAATGGTGTAGTGCAATTTTTTAAGCGTGAAAAATGAAGTCCTCAATTTATTGGATCTTATGAAATTGTGGAGAAAATTAGCCTTGTTGCTTATAAACTTGCACTACTACCCGAATTATCACAAATACATGATGTCTTTCATGTATCCATGCTAAGGAAGTACATAAGTGATCCTTCTCATATACACTAGAGACAACCAATAGAACTACGAGAAGATTTGACTTATGAAGAAGAATCGGTTGCAATTTTAGTAAGAGAGGAAAAAGTTCTAAGGAATAAAGTTATTGCTTTAGTAAAAGTTTAATGCAATAATCATTTAAGAAAATAAGCTACTTAAGAGAGAGATCAAGATATACTTACTCAATATCCCCATATATTTCCATATTTAAACTAGTAAAAAATTAAGGACGAATTTTTTTAGGAGGGAAGAATATGTAATATCATGAATTTAAAAATAAATAAAATAATAATTAATAGAAAAATATAAAAAGAGAAAAAGAAGAGAAAATAAAAGAATAACAAAAGAGGAGAGAGATTGTTGATTAAAGTGGAGAGAGAAAGAGGTTTATTAAAGAAACAGAGAGAGAAAGAATCTATGAAGGAGAGAGGGAGGAGACAGTCAGACCGTTCTTTTCCCTATCTATCGCCATCTCAACACTGACTATGAGCGGGGATTTTCATCCCCACTCCCAGTGGAGTGGTTCTTGCGACTTCGACACTGTTTAGGCTCGGGGGCTTAGAGAACACGAACCTAAGTTCGGAGAAAATGGAGTCGCCACCCGGACAGGGCGGGAAAAAGAAAGGGGTGGATGACTCGATTCATAAGGAATCCCCAACCCCCTAATTGGTTCAGAAAGTTGGGTACGTGTGGGGAAGGTGAGAAATGGCCCAACACCCCCCACAATGCCCGGTTCATTGGAACCGGCCTCCTTTAGAGTTCTTAATATTATAAAATTCTTAAATATAACAATATTATCCATATTACACACAATAATTAAAATAAAGCATCGATATATTGAAAATCAAAACAACGTCCAATCAAAACAAATAAATGAACACCCATCCGAGGATGGAAACATGTCCTTACATCCCATGCCTAAATAGGATACCCACCCTTTACATTGGTTCTAAAAAAAGCAATTTAAATTACATGATATTTAACTAATGAGATACCCACCAAGTGGAAACATACCTCTTACAACATTTGAAAATCTAAATAAATCGATAAAAGTAAATAACCATTCATCATAAATAAATCATTCATCAAAGATATCAATCAAAATATAAAATAAACATCCATCCATGATAAACTAAATAAATCAAGCATTGAACTTAAATAAATTAACAAAGCATTGAAAATAAATTAAAGCATATAGTAGACTACATAATCAAATATAAAAATTGAATAAAGCAAATAAAGATTCAAATAAGGGCTACTGTGTCTATTTAAGGTTCTTTATTTAATGTGTTTAGGGTTTTGGAATTTATGGGTTTAAGTTACTGTGAGTTTTAAAGGAATTGAAAAGGATTAAGGTTTTATAATTTAAGAGGTTGATAAAATTTTTTTATTAACCAAATTAGTGTTTGAGTGATAAAATCATGAAATTAGGGTTTAAACACTTTAAAACATTGGATTTATGATTTACGGTTACTTACTGTGCAGAATTATAACATTTAGTTTTATATGGTTTTAAGGTTTTAAAAATTAGGGTTTAGAAAAATTATGGTTTTGGTTAGCTAGTTTAGGGTTTACTGTTTTGGGTTTTAGAGTTGAATTAGGGTTTTAAAATTTTTGAATTAGGGTTTCGGAGAATGCATTAGGTTTTAGGATTTGAAAATCAATTGATAATTTTATGAAACTTTATGAAAATAAACAAAACGATTTAAGGTTTATAGAAACAGAAAAGATGTTTTTTAGGGTTTGTGGAAAGAAAAGGATTCAATTTAGGGTTTTGGAAAATTGGAAGGCATATTAGGGTTTTAAGATTTTGAAGAAACAAAAATAACTATTTTAAGATTTTTGAAAAACAAAGAGACAAATTAAGGTTTTTAAGCTTTAGAAAAGGTAAATTAAAGTTCTAGGGTTTTTTGAATCAAAAGAGACAATTGGATGGTTCATGCTACTGTAAAGAAAAATAAATAAAGAAATTCATACCTCCGTTTGTTGGTTCCACCAAAAACTGTTTCTTGGATGAACCGAAACAAAGACAAGCTTTGTTGCCTTTGTTGAATTAAATTGCTTGCTTCTTCCTCTCAGATCTCAAATTCCACTATTTGATTCAAGTCCGATTGCTCCTAGTTTTTATTCCCAAATTTCGATCTAAATTTCGGCTCCCCTAAAATCCCATCCCTTTTGTGTTGTTTTAGTCCTTATTTATAGAAGATTTTTATGATTAATTTTAGTTATTCACGGAATCTAACATTAATTAAGAAAAGGAAACCAAAACCTAATTGCATTAGGTTTCAGAAAAATTTGCGTCGAAAAAATTTTGCTGGTGAAAAAAACTGCTGCGAAAAAATTGCGCTAGCAAAAAAAACTGCTGCGGAAAAATTGAGCTAGCAAAAAAGCTGCCGCAGGGGGCAGCGGGCTGCGACGGGCGAAATTGGCATGCAGGCCATTTCATCCACGCTGATTTTCGGCGACGATTTTTTCGTCGCCGATTTTTTCTTCGCCGATTTTTATTTTTATTTTTTTGTTTATTATTATTATTTTTTATTTTTTATTAATAAAAATTAGATACTAAAGCAAATATTATTTAATTAAGATAACAAAAATTATTTTGGACTAATTAAAATATATTGGACAACACAAAAAAAAATTTTGGACTAATTAAAATATATTGGACCGGACTGGGTCAAAAATTAAGGGTCTAAAGTTTGCCCCCTGCTTGAATGATCTGAGACTTTAGTGAAAGAGAGTGAAAAGCAATAAGGCTTAATTTTTGAGACGGTTGAGGTTTTGGGTCTGGACCTGAGAGATTTGGATACTCAATCCTAAAATAGACTTGGATACTCGATCCTAACTGGATTCGGATACTCGATCCAAAACTAGATTTGGATACTCGATCCTAAATTGGATTGGGATACTCGATCCTAACTACACTTAGATATTTGATCCTAAATTGGATTTGGATACTTGATCCTAACTTGACTTGGATACTCGATCCTAAATTGGATTGGGATACTAGATCCTAACTGGACTTGGATACTCGATCCTAAACTGGATTTGGATACTCGATCATAAATTGGATTGGGATACTCGATCCTAACTGGACTTGGATACTCAATCCTAAATTGGATTTGGATACTCAATTCTAAATTGGATTGGGATACTCGATCCTAACTGGACTTGGATACTCGATCCTAAACTGGATTGGGATACTAGATCCTAGCTGGACTTGGTTACTCGATCCTAAACTGGATTTGGATACTCGATCCTAAAATAGACTTGGATACTCGATCCTAACTGGATTCGGATACTCGATCCAAAACTAGATTTGGATACTCGATCCTAAATTGGATTGGGATACTCGATCCTAACTACACTTAGATATTTGATCCTAAATTGGATTTGGATACTTGATCCTAACTTGACTTGGATACTCGATCCTAAATTGGATTGGGATACTAGATCCTAACTGGACTTGGATACTCGATCCTAAACTGGATTTGGATACTCGATCATAAATTGGATTGGGATACTCGATCCTAACTGGACTTGGATACTCAATCCTAAATTGGATTTGGATACTCAATTCTAAATTGGATTGGGATACTCGATCCTAACTGGACTTGGATACTCGATCCTAAACTGGATTGGGATACTAGATCCTAGCTGGACTTGGTTACTCGATCCTAAACTGGATTTGGATACTCGATCCTAATTGGACTTGGATACTCGATCCTAAATTGAATTTGGATACTCGATCCTAAATTGGATTGGGATACTCGATCATAACTGGACTTGGATACTCGATCCTAAACTAGATTTGAATACTCGATCCTAAATTGGATTGGGATACTCGATCCTAACTGGACTTGGATACTTGATCCTAAACTGGATTTGGATACTCTATCCTAAATTGGATTTGGATACTCGATCCTAACTTGGATTGGGATACTCGATCCTAAACTGGATTTGGATACTCGATCCTAAACTGGGTACTTTGACTCGAGATTTGAATTTGATTTGGGTACTTGGACCCAAGATTGAATTTGATTTGGGTACTTGGACCCGGGAATGGATTAAATTCTGGTACTTGGACCCATGACTGGGTACTTGGATTTGACTGACCTTTTATCAGTTGAGGATTCTGACTGCTCCGGTCGTTCTATGCATTATGGTTCTTTACCCTCAAAATGGATCTTCGTCGTTGGACCTTGGATCTTCATCCTTAGCATTGAATCTTCACCTTTGAAAATGGATCTTCATCCTTTGAGATCGGGTCTTCACCCTTGAAATTGGATCTTCATCTTTTAAATTGGATCTTCATCCTTGGAATCAAGTTCTTCATCCTTGGAAATCGGGTCTTCACCTTTGAAAGCGGATCTTCATCTTTTAAATTGGATCTTCATCCTTGGAATCAAGATCTTCATCCTTGGAAATCAGGTCTTCACCCTTGAAAGCGGGATCTTCATCCTTTAAGCTGGATCTTCATCCTTGGAATCAGGTCTTCACCCTTTGAAAAATGGATCTTCATCCTTGGAATCAGGTCTTCACCTTTGAAAGTGGATCTTCATCCTTAGAGATTTGTCCTATATTGGCTTCAATTCTTCTAGCTGGACTGATCTTTTGTCATTTGCATCTTCATTCTTTTGATAGTTCTAATATTCCATTCTTTTGTTCTTCCTTTTAGCAATAATTCAGCTATTTTTAGTTGGCTTTCATATCCTCTCCTTGCCCCCCCCCCCCCAAGGATTTTTTTTCCATTCAAGCTTTGATTGATGTTTTTCTTGTCTAGTTCTTTGCATAATCATGCATTTCTTCTCTTTGCAAAATTACTGGAGCTTTCTCAAGCAATGGGCTTTCCATGCCCCCCTGATTTGACATCTTCTTTTGATTCTTTACTTCACAGAGTGTTTGCTGTTCACTTTGATAAAGAATAGACAATACAGGACAAGAAAGTGTGATGTGATATGCTCATGTATGCATGATAATACTCACAGCAATTTCATTCACTCACAGACCGAGGTGATCAGCAGAAGTATTCTCATTGACTCCTTTTCAACGCTCGTTCAAGTTTTGCATTGGAATGATAGAAAGCTTTGCATTTATGGCTTTTATCTTCAAGATGTTGAAAATATGAATAATGGAGACCCTAAGCAGCAGAGTCAGGGATTCATCTATTTCAAACTATGTCTCAGCATGTCAGTTGATAGCTTCTTCATGACCTTGCCAATAATCATTTCCTTTGCCCAATGTGTCCTTTGGAGGTTCAACATACTTCCCTTAACTTGAAGGCTTTATATGACAAAACACTTTTTTTTGAATTTTTTTTTTGAATTTTGATTTTGAAATCAAATGTTGGCTTTGCCAAATCAATGTCAATATACCTCAGGACTTGATTTTTCCAAATTAACATATCTATAACATGACAACCCTAGTTACCATACTAAACTTGGAAATTATTTCTATTTACGCAAGAATTGTTGCACTTCAGATAGGCACATACACATTACTTGGCCAAAGGTCTCATTTGAGTTTAAATATTGTCTATCTCATATGCATGCTCATCCAAACTATCTCCACTAATAGACTTTACCTACCAAGAGAGATCAACAGGTCTTTGATAGGCTTGAAATGGGGTCTATAAGGGACACTGGTTAAATGAAAGCTTTTTGTAAGTTGGGGTTGATGTGACACAATGGACAAACCTTCACACCACAAATTTCTTGTTTGAACTTTAGGCAGTTGGGAGCAATCTTGCTAGACTCTAAATTCTTTCTGTCTTCTTGGAATTAATCTGGATCTTGATTAGGACAGTCTTTGCCCTTGCAAAAAGTTTAAGACCCAAATTCATTTCTTTTCTTCTTCTCCCTTTTCTTTCTTTTTCTTACTCTTCCATTCTTTAAGCATTTTATCATTTTGTCCATCTTCCTTGTAGGACTGTCAAGTACAGAACTTTCAAGAATTGGATGGTCTTTCTCCTTTTTCTTTGATTTTGATCGAATCTTTAGTTGGGCTGAACCAATTCAAGTCAAAATTTCCTTATAAACCAAATGGAAGCCTTTTGCTGCTTTAGGTAAAAGAGAACTTAGTTGGCTTTTTGAACCGCCTTTTATCTTTTTTCTTTTCTTTCCCTTTTTCTTCTTTTCTTTTTTTTTTCTTCTTTTTTTCTTTTCCTTTTTTTTTCTTGGTTGGTTCTAGCTCTGAAAAAGTTATCTTGTTTGTACTAACTTGGGCTTCCAATAATGGATGAGTGGAGTAACATAAATCTTCTTTAACAGGGATAAATCATCTGTTACTCTGATGTTGATGTTGTCTTGGTATATTGGAGATATTAAGTGAACTTCAACTACCCTTATGGTTTTGAGAACATCAACTATCCTTATGGTCTTGAGAACTTCAACTACTCTTATGGTCTTGAGAACTTCAACTATCTTCATGGTCTTGACTAATCATTACTTTCTTTTGATCTTCTTATCTCTTCATCTTAGTGATCTTAAGACTTGACAAAAGTATCACAACAGCTCAGGGTAGGTTATTGGGGTTTGTAAACCAATGAAAAGAAAGCTAAAATTTTATGAAGGCTCAAAGGGACAACTAGAGATTGATATTTAATTGGATGGATGCTAGTTGTTGGCTCGTCAAACAATGCCTAGATCATCCTTGAAAGTTTTTCAAAGCATGTTCTAAGACTGACTAGGACCTAGACAAAGGTAATTATGCAGGAGCCCTCTCTAAGTAAGCATACACAACTCAATGCTATAGAGTAATTCCCTCACCTAGTAAAGTCATTCAAGTCATGATGCATAAATATATTAATTCATGAATCATCAAGCTAGATTCCTCATTGGTTGAATACCAAAATGAATAAAGACCAACAAAAATTTTGATGAAAGTAATTTATTCAAACAAATTTAAATTTGAAAAACAAGATTGTTCCAATTAAACATTAAAGAAAATAAAATAAGAGAAACAAACAAGCCAAGGGAAGTTTGTTGAGTTAAGCTTCTTCTCCTTTCACATCTTCAATTTTTCCATCTTGAAAGGATGATAAAACAAAATCTTCTTCCAATCCTTTTCCCACCTGTAGACCCTTAATTTTTGACCCAATCTGATCCAATATGCTTTATTTAGTCCAAAATGATTTTTGTTGTTTAATTGGTCCAAAAAAATTTTAATTAAATAATTTGTACCTTAGTATCTGATTTTTATTAATAAAAAATGAAAATAAACAAATAAAAATAAAAATAAAAATCGGAGACAAAAAAAAATCGGCAGCAAAAAGTAGTCGCGTGGGCCCGTCGGGCCAGCATCAGCTTGCCCGCATGCCTGTGGGCGAGTTATTTCGCCCGCAGGAAATTGCACGCCCACGGGCCCGGCAGCACAGTTTTTGCCAGCGCAAAATTTTTTCACGCAATTTTTGGAATCCTAATCTAATTAGGTTTTAATTTCTTTTTTTATTAATATTACTTATCTTAATTAATTAGGAATAAACAACCTAAAAACCACTATAAATAGGGACCAATTAAACCAATTCAAGGGAGGAAAAAAAATACACAAAGACTTTAGGATTTGAAACCAAATCAAGGAAGGAAAAGGAAAAACTCAATTCAGGATATTAATAGCAGCAGTAGCACAGCAGAAACAGGAAAAGGAGGAGGCAATCAAAGCTTGTCTTTGGAGCTAGTTCATCCAAGAAGAGTTATTTTTTGGAGAATCAACAAATGAATGTATGTTTTAATTTTTTTGATTTATGTTTTACAATAGTCAAATCTATAAAATTTAGTTTTTTTTTTTAATCAAAATCTTAGAGCTTTAACTTAATTTTTCCAAGATTAGAACATTAAAAACGTGACTTTCTCTTCTAAAAGGACTCAAAATTGTTATTTTTTCTTCTTAAAAATCTTTAAACTTTAATTGAACATATTTTTCAACAAAACCAAAATAAAATTCTGTTTCTATTAAAATTTTAAATTAGGTTCTTTTTCATTCAAAAAACCTTAAAAAACATCTTTTCTACTTATAAAAACTTCAATCCATGTGTTTAAATTCATAAAATCTCATAAAATATCAAATTGCTATTTAAAACTGTAATTTAAATACTTTGGCCGAGAACCCCAAATTGAAAGCGTAAAATCCAAAAATCAACTTTTAAACCTAAAATAATGAACCCTAACCCTTTAAAACCTTAAACCCTAACTTTTTTCTAAACTTTAAACCCTTTAAAACATAAAAAACATAAAAACATAAAAAAAAACTCAAAAAAGCTACAGTAGCTCAATTTACTATTTTAAAAAAACATGAATTAAAAATTTTCAAAAGTGTCCAAAACTCAAGTTTTATTATTTCATCATTCAAATCTTAATTGGTTTAATCAAAGTGTCTTGCTAACCTTTAAAAAACGTAAAACCTAATCTATTTTAATTACCTAAAAAGTCATAGTAGCTTAAACTTTAGAATTTCCAAAGCCTTAACACATGAGATAAATAACCCTAAATAGAAATAGTAGCTATACTTGAACTTTTATTTGTTTTATTCAATTCCATATTTATTTATACCTTGATTTATTTCTTATGCTTTAATTTATTTAATTTCAATACTTGATTTATTTAATTTATCATGGATGGATGTTTATTTTATTGATTTTTAAATACTTTTGATGAATGATTTATTTATGATGAATGATTATTTACTTTTTCAATTAATTTAGACTTCCAAAAGATGTAAGAGGTATGTTTTCACTTGGTGGGTACCTCATTAGTTAAACATCATGTAATTTAATTTTCTTTTCTATTTTAGAACTTATGTAAAGGGCATGTTTCTACCTTTTGGTGGGTGTCCTACCTAGGCATGTGATGTAAGGACATGTTTCCATCCTTGGATGGGTGTCCATTTATTTGTTTTGTTTTGTTTGAACATTGTTTTGATTTTAATATATTGATGCTTTCTTTTTATTGTGTGTAGTATGGATAATATTGTTATATTTAAGAATTTTATAATATTAAGACCTGTAAAGGAGGCCGGTTCCAATGAACCGGGCATTTTGGGGGTGCTGGGCCATTTCTCACCTTCCCCACACATACCTAACTTTCCGAACCCATTAAGGGGTTGGGGATTCCTTAGGAATCAAGTCATCCACCCCTTTCTTTTTCCCGGCCCTGTCCGGGTGGCAACTCCATTTTCTCCGGACTTAGGTCCGTGTTCTCTAAGGCCCCGAGCCTAAACAGTGCCGAAGTCGCAAGAACCATTCCACCGGGAGTGGGGGCGAAAATCCCCGCTCACAGTGGCGACTCCACTGGGGATAAGAGAAGTTGATTCTGTTGGTCTTTATATTATTCTATTCTTTTTTATAATGATTTTATCCATTGCATCATATTAGTTTGCATCGTGTGCGTGAGTTAGGACGCCCGTGTTACCCGTGTTATGTTATGTAAGGGATACCATACTTTCACTCAATGTATGGAGATGGAGCATGGCATAACCACTCATAGCCTTGTACCATTTGGTATATACTTGCTATGGGAACCTAAGCCTTTTAACCCAAAGACTAAAGCTCATGTAATTGGCCTAGTTACTTTCCTTAGGTTTTACCCCAAATGCATGTTGTTTGACTATGGTTAATTTATCTTGGTTTAAATCATGGCTTATTTGGTTTGTTCTTTTTCTAATATGACCCAAGTACATTTGCAAGCTCAAAATAAATTTTTTCTTTCTTTAAAATCCAAAAGACCAAAACTATTTTCAAAACTTTTTAAGATGGTCTTTGGACATAAAATTTTTCTAAAAACAAATCAAAAATTCTTTGGCTCATGGCCCAAATACTAAGCCCAAAATCCATTTTTCTAAAATCTTTTATAATGGGCTTAGAAACAAAACTATTTTCACCCAACCATTTTTTACAAAGAGCTTGCAAAAATATTTAGGTCAATTATTAAATGCCAAAAATCAATTGTGGGCCTAGTTTACACTAAGAACAAATTAACCATGGGCTTGTTTTTGGCATGAATCATTAGTTACTTTTTCAAGTGAGAAATCTATTTATAATAAACCTCTTAATTTCGTTTTAATCCAACAAAGCATAAAAGCTACTTTAGTTGGTTGAATGGATTAAAACCTAATTAATGGGAATTATCATGGATTGATTTCTATTTTTGAAAATATAACTATTGGTTGAAACGTCCGAGGGAATTATTCAAAAGCAAGATACCCCATGTTTGTATTTTGTTAACCATATACCTAGGAAAAGAGACTCGTCATTCATGTGTGGATGTTATAAGGTTGGAAGGAACGTCCTAATTTGTTCTTGTTTGTTAATTGCTTGTGCATACATGCATACCTGCATACATTTGCATCTCATATCATTGGTCCTCTCTGGCTTACAACCCTGGCTTACGAAAGTTCAAAAGCTTACAACAATCCGACTTACGCCGAAGATGAAGTATCTAGCAACGACTTAATCACTTGCTCACCAAAAACAATGGAGCCCGAACCAATTCAAAGAATGGTGGATGAAGCCCTCAATGCCAAGATGGAATAAATCAATGAGGCCTAGCTGAGACCATGAAGAACCAATTGACTGCAATCTTAGAGAATCATGCTGAGGCATCTGCTAGCACTAAGAAACCAAAGGACAAAGGGAAGACTAAAGTTAAGGAAATGGCTTTTGATGATGAAAAGGTAGTCATTGATGATGATGATGATTGGGCTCAATACTACCAAGAGGTTCAAGAAAAGAAGAAAGAACCGAAGGCTGTCGAGAAAGCAACTATTGAAAAGACCGAGACATCTGATGTTGAAAAGATGATTGCTGATTTAGAAAAGAAATTTGAAAAGAAGCTGAAAATCGAAGAGATGTCCGAAGTTGACAAGTTATTTGAATAAGATGATGAGGTCCCTTATAAGTTCAAGATGCCTTCCTTTGCTAAGTACAATGGCACCAGAAATCCTCATCTCCACGTGAAGCAATATATCACTGCCATGCAATCTGCTCGAGCTACTAAGGCTCAAACCCTAAGGTACTTTATGCGCTCATTGGATCCTGTTGTCCAAAATTGGTTCAATACCTTAGATGATGAAACACAAAAGAGTTGGGATCTACTTTACAAAGCCTTCATCCAACAATATGGATATAATGTTGAGTTGGAAGTTACCTTGATGGAAGTGGAGTCCATTAGGCAAAGACCGAATGAGAATTTTGTAGATTATGTCAAGAGATGGAGAAACAAGGCTGCTTTGCTCAAGAAAAGGCCCGATGAATCTGATCAAATAAGGATGATCGTGAGAGGTGTCCTGCCCAATCTCCGCGAAAGGATGTCTCATCAACATTGGAGTAATAAATGATTTATCCCTATTAAAGAAGATTTATGTTACTCAACTCATCCATTATTGGAAGCCCAAGTTGGTACAAACAAGACAACTATGTTTGAGCTAGAACCAAAAAAAGAAAAAACAAAAGAGAGAGAGAGAAAATAGAAAAAGAAAAGAAAGAAAAAAGAATAGAAAAAAAAAAGGAAGAAGAAGAAGAAAAAAAAAAGATAAAACCTAAAAAGGCGGTTCATAAAGCCAACTGAGTTATCTTTTACCTAAAACAGCAAAAGGCTTCTATTTGGTTCATAAAGACCTTTTTTGAGTTGGTCCAACCCAACCAAAGATTCAATTAAAATTGGAGAAAAGGAGGAAGACCACACAGTTCTTGAAAGTTCTGTGGTCCAACAAGAAAGAAGGACAAAAAAACAAAGAAAGGGAAGAGTAAGAAAAATAAAAAGAAAGAAAAGGGAGAAGAAGAAAAGAAACAAATTTGGGTCTTAAACTCTGTGCAAGGGCAAAAACTGTCCTAGTCAATATCCAGATTAATGCCAAGAAGATATAGAAGAAATTTGGAGTCTAGAAAGATTGCTCGCAATTGTCTGAAGTTTCAACAAGAAATTTGTAGTGTGAGGATTTGTCCTTTGTGTCACACTAGCTCCAATCTCAAAATGGCCTTCACTTAAGCATGTTTCCCTCATAGACACCATTTCAAGCCTATCAAAGATCTGTTGATCTCTCTTGGTAGGTAGAGTCTATTAGTGGAGATAGTTTGAATAAGCACGCATATGAGATAGACAGTATTTAAACTCAAATGAGACCTTTGGCCAAGTAATGTGTATGTGCCTATCTGAAGTGCAACAATTCTTGCTTAAATAGAAATGATTCCCGAGTTTAGTACGGTAACTAGGGTTGTCATGTTATAGATATGTTAATTTGGAAAATCAAGTCCTGAGGTGCATTGACATTAATTTGGAAAGCCAACATTTGATTTCAAAATTAAAATTCAAAAAAAATCAAAAATATTTTTGTCATACAAAGCCTTCAAGTTAAGGGAAGTATATTGAACCTCCAAAGGACATATTGGGCAAAGGGAATGATTATTGGCAAGGTCATAATGAAATATAAAAAGGATGTATCCCTGACTCTGCAACTTGGGATCTCCACCACTCATGTTTTCAACATCTTGAAGATAAAAGCCACAAATACAAAGCTTTCGATCATTCTGATGCAAGACTTGAACAAGCGTCAAAAGGGAACCAATGAGAACACTTATGATGATTGCCTCGTTCTGTGAGTCATGGAACCACTGTAAGTATTATTCATGCATATCATGCATATCATGAGCATATCACATCACACTTTCTTGTCTTGTGTTGTCTATTCTTTGGCAAAATGAACAGCAAACACCTTGTGAAGTAAAGAATCAAAAGAAGATATCGAATCAGGGGCATAGAAAGCCCATTGCTTGAGAAAACTCCAGTAATTTGCAAAGAGAAGAAATACATGCTTGTGTGAAGAACTAGACAACAACAACATCAATCAGAGTCTGCATAGAAAAATCATGAGTTTGAGCCTACACAGGGGGCAAAGTTTCTCCTTTTCAATTTTTTGGGTTTATATACCAAATATTTTTAAACTCACTTACAAATATTTTGCCACACAGGGGGGCAAGGAGAGGATATAAGGTCCAATTAAAAAATAGCTAATTCTTTGCAAAAAGGAAGAACAAAAGAATGGAAAAATTAGAACTCTCAAAAGGATGAAAATCCATTTTCAAGGGTGAAGACCCGATCTCAAAGGATGAAAATCCATTTTCAAGGGTGAAGACCCGATCTCAAAGGATGAAGATCCATTTTCAAGGGTGAAGACCCGATCTCAAAGGATGAAGATCCACTTTTCAAGTGTGAAGACCCGATCTCAAAGGATGAAGATCCATTTGCAAGGGTGAAGACCCGATCTCAAAGGATGAAGATCCATTTGCAAGGGTGAGGACCCGATCTCAAAGAATAAAGATCCATTTTCAAGGGTGAAGACCCGATCTCAAAGGATGAAGATCCATTTGCAAGGGTGAAGACCCGATCTCAAAGGATGAAGATCCATTTGCAAGGGTGAGGACCCGATCTCAAAGAATAAAGATCCATTTTTCAAGGGTGAAGACCCGATCTCAAAGGATGAAGATCCATTTCAAGGGTGAAGACCCGATCTCAAAGGATGAAGATCCATTTGCAAGGGTGAATGGTAAAGACCCAATCTCCAAGGATGAAGATCCATTCTGAGGGTGATGAATCACAATGCATAAAACAGCCAGAGCAGTCAGACTTCCCAACTAAAAGGTTAGTAAAATAAAATCAATCTCGGGTCCAATTACCCAATCCCGGGTCCAAGTATACAAAATAAATTTAATTCGTCACCTCAAAAATTAAGTTTTATTGCTTTTCACTCTCTTTCACTATGGTTTCAGATCATTCAAGCAAGGGGCAAACTGTAGACCCTTAATTTTTGACCCAATCTGATCCAATATGCTTTATTTAGTCCAAAATGATTTTTGTTGTTTAATTAGTCCAAAAAAATTTTAATTAAATAATTTTTACCTTAGTATCTAATTTTTATTAATAAAAAATGAAAATAAACAAATAAAAATTAAAAATAAAAATAAAAATAAAAATCGGAGTTGAAAAAAAATCGGCAGCAAAAAGTAGTCGCGCGGGCCCGTCGGGCCAGCGTCAGCTCACCCGCAGGCCTGCGGGCGAGTTATTTATTTCGCTCGCAGGAAATTCCTGCAGGCGGGCACGCCCACGGGCCCGGCTGGTGCGCCCACGGGCCCGGCAGCACAGTTTTCGTCAGCGCAAAATTTTTTCACGCAATTTTTGGAGTCCTAATCCAATTAGGTTTTAATTTCTTTTTTTTATTAATATTACTTACCTTAATTAATTAGGAATAAACAACCTAAAAACCACTATAAATAGGGACCAATTAAACCAAATCAAGGGAGGAAAAAAATACACAAAGACTTTAGGATTTGAAACCAAATCAAGGAAGGAAAAGGAAAAACTCAATTCAGGATATTAATAGCAGCAGTAGCACGACAGAAACAGGAAAAGGAGGAGGCAATCAAAGCTTGTCTTTGGAGCTAGTTCATCCAAGAAGAGTTATTTTTTGGAGAATCAACAAAAGAAGGTATGTTTTAATTCTTTTGATTTATGTTTTACAATAGTCAAATCTATAATAAGTTTTTTTTAAATCAAAATCTTAGAGCTTTAACTTAATTTTTCCAAGATTAGAACATTAAAAACGTGACTTTCTCTTCTAAAAGGACTCAAAATTGTTATGTTTTCTTCTTAAAAATCTTTAAACTTTAATTGAACATATTTTTCAACAAAACAAAAATAAAATTCTGTTTCTATTAAAATTTTAAATTAGGTTCTTTTTCATTCAAAAAACCTTAAAAAACATCTTTTCTACTTATAAGAACTTCAATCCATGTGTTTAAATTCATAAAATCTCATAAAATATCAAATTGCTATTTAAAACTCTAATTTAAATACTTTGGCCGAGAACCCCAAATTGAAAGCCTAAAATCCAAAAATCAACTTTTAAACCTAAAATAATGAACCCTAACCCTTTAAAACCTTAAACCCTGACTTTTTCTAAACTTTAAACCCTTTAAAACATAAAAAACATAAAAACATAAAAAAAAAAACTCAAAAAAGCTACAGTAGCTCAATTTACTATTTTAAAAAAACATGAATTAAAAATTTTCAAAAGTGTCCAAAACTCAAGTTTTATTATTTCATCATTCAAATCTTAATTGGTTTAATCAAAGTGTCTTGCTAACCTTTAAAAAACATAAAACCTAATCTATTTTAATTACCTAAAAAGTCATAGTAGCTTAAACTTTAGAATTTCCAAAGCCTTAACACATGAGATAAATAACCCTAAATAGAAATAGTAGCTATACTTGAACTTTTATTTGTTTTATTCAATTCCATATTTATTTATACCTTGATTTATTTCTTATGCTTTAATTTATTTAATTTCAATACTTGATTTATTTAATTTATCATGGATGGATGTTTATTTTATTAATTTTTAAATACTTTTGATGAATGATTTATTTATGATGAATGATTATTTACTTTTTCAATTAATTTAGACTTCCAAAAGATGTAAGAGGTATGTTTCCACTTGGTGGGTACCTCATTAGTTAAACATCATGTAATTTAATTTTCTTTTCTATTTTAGAACTTATATAAAGGGCATGTTTCTACCTTTTGGTGGGTGTCCTACCTAGGCATGTGATATAAGGACATGTTTCCATCCTTGAATGGGTGTCCATTTATTTGTTTTGTTTTGTTTGGACATTGTTTTGATTTTAATATATTGATGCTTTCTTTTTATTGTGTGTAGTATGGATAATATTGTTATATTTAAGAATTTTATAATATTAAGACCTGTAAAGGAGGCTGGTTCCAATGAACCGGGCGTTTTGGGGGTGCTGGGTCATTTCTCATCTTCCCCACACGTACCCAACTTTCCGAACCCATTAAGGGGTTGGGGATTCCTTAGGAATCGAGTCATCCACCCCTTTCCTTTTCCCGGCCCGTCCGGGTGGCGACTCCATTTTCTCCGGACTTAGGTCCGTGTTCTCTAAGGCCCCGAGCCTAAACAGTGCCGAAGTCGCAAGAACCATTCCACCGGGAGTGGGGGTGAAAATTCCAGCTCACACTACCATAAAGGTTGCTGGTGGTGGTACTCTTCCAAATTTAGGCAAAGGGTTGTTTTTGGTATTGGGCTTATCCAGCTCGGGCAGCTTGCCACTATCAATCAAATCTTGGATCTTATGCCTTAGATTAGCACATTTATCTGTTTCATGCCCTCGTATTTGATGAAATTGACAGAAGGGCTCAACATTGAAGTTTGGTGGCAGTGGATTATGTAGTGGTCGAGGAGCTAACTGTTGCAACAACCATTTCTTTTGTAGCTTGCTAAAAACCCAAGATAGAGTTTTCCCCAATTCTGAGAATTGTCTTTTATTTCCTTGACCAGCCACAATAACATCAACTTCTTTTTGCGTGCTTTGATTGCTAGGCTGATAATTCCGTTTCTCATTCCTTCTTATTGAAAAAGCAATTTTTCTCCCTTTCCCACTCTTCAATTTGTAGACCAGCTTGGAGAAGATCTTTGAAGTCACAGATGAGTGTATGAGACATCCTTTCACGAAGACTAGGCAGGACGCTTCTCACGATCATCCTTATTTGATCAGATTCATCGGGCCTTTTCTTGAGCAAAGCAGCCTTGTTTCTCCATCTTTTCACATAGTCCACAAAATTCTCATTTGGTCTTTGTCTTATGGACTCCACTTCCATTAAGGTAACTTCCATCTGGACATTATATCCATATTGCTGGATGAAGGCATTGTATAGCAAATCCCAATTCTTTTGTGTTCCTTCTTCCAAGGTGTTGAACCAATTTTGGACAACAAGATCCAATGAGAGCATGAAGTACCTTAGAGTTTGAGCCTTAGTAGCTCGGGCAGACTGTATGGCAGTGATATATTGCTTTACATGGAGATGGGGATTTCCAGTTCCATCAAACTTCGTGAAAGATGGCATCTTGAACTTGTACGGAACTTCTTCATCTAGCTCAAATAATTTGTCAACTTCGGACATTTCTTCAGTTTTTAGCTTCTTTTCAAATTTCTTTTCTAAGTCTGCAATCATCTTCTCAACATCAGATGTCTTGGTCTTTTCAATAGTTGCCTTCTCAACAACCTTTGGCTCCTTTTTGTCTTGAAGATCTTGGTAGTATTGAGCCCAATCATCATCATCAATGATCATCTTATCATCATCAAAAACTACTTCACCAACTTTAGCCTTCCCCTTGTCTTTCTTGGTGCTAGCAGATGCTTCGGCATTGTTTCCTAAAATTGCAGCTAGTTGATTCTTTATGGTCTCGGCCATAGCCTCTTTTATTTCTTCCATCTTGGTATTGAGGGCATCATCCACCATTCTTTGAATTTGTTCGGGATCCATTATTTTTGGTGAGCAAGTGATTGAGTCGTTGCTAGATTCTTCGCTTCCGGCGTAGGTCGGATTGTCATAAGCTTTTGAACTATCGTAATCCAGGGCTGTGAGCCAGAAAGGATTAATAATATGAGATGTAAATGTATGCATGTATGCACAAACAATAGACAAACAAGGACAAATAGGATGTTCCTTCCAACCTTATGACATCCACACACGAATGGCGAGTCTCTTTTCCCAGGTAGAAAGTTAACAAAATATCAACATGGGGTATCTTGTTTTTTAGTATTTCCCTCGAACGTTTCAACCAATAGTTATATTTTTGCAAATGGAAATCCATTCATAGTAATTCCCATTAATTAGGTTTTAATCCATTCAACCAACTATAGTAGCTTTTATGCTATATCGGATTAAAACTAAATTAAGAGGTTTATTATAGATAGATTTCTCACTTGGAAAGAGTAACTAATGGTTCATGCCAAAAACAAGCCCATGATTAATTATTCTTAGTATAAACTAGGCTCACAATTGATTTTTGGTATTTCTTAATTGACCTAAATAATTTGCAAGCTCTTTGCAAGAAAAGGTTTGTAACACCCCGATACTCCATATAAGTACTATACATACACCTAGTATACATACAGTAAGTATATAAAGTATAAGGATGTCACTTTTCATTACATTTTTAAAACCTTTAACAGAGTTCAAACCACAATATATAAATTTAAAGAACATTTAAAAAATCATTATACTTTTAATGATCTTACATATATATCATAATTAAAAATTATACATGTATGCATCACCCTATAGTTGGTCTCGACAACCTCTTATTCTTCTCGTGGCATAACAAAAGACTTCATATCTTCCACCTAGTCACCTGCGCGATTACACATCCGCGCTAAGCCCGAGAGCTTAGTAGTACAAATATAACATATAAACATACATTATAGAAATTCTAGCATATAATGAAATATCACTTTCATGTACCATTAGTTTCTTATCATGTTTTTTTCTTTTGAATTGCACCTTTCAAATATCTCTACTAATCTCATATATTATATATACATATATACATATCATTAACACCAACCACAATCCATCACTAATACTCACAATCATTATATCAATATACATATAACATATCATACTTCATATCATTATTTTATTCACAATTCACCAATCATAAATCACATTTCCAACAAAGGCAATCATTATCATCTTTCATGAGTCACATTTCCAGCAAAGGCAATCATTTTCATCTTTCATGAGTCACATTTCCAACAAAGCAACCATAGATCTTATTACTCATTTATTTCAACATTTGTATAACACATTGACAACAAAGACAGACTCGGGTCCAAAAGACACTAATATGCCATTCAATTTTCAGAGTTAATGCTTTGGTTTTGTTATCACATTTATCATTATCATAGACCCAACTAGGCTTCAAGGATTTAGGTTCAACCAAGCTTCAAGGGGAACAAAGCATGCTAAGTATCAACCCAACTTGGCTTCAAGAACCAACCCAACCTAGCTTCAAGGGTTGTAACATCTCAATTAGGCTTCAAGGACTAGACCCAACCAAGCTTCAAGGGGAGTAAAACATGTTAAACTTCTACCCAACTTGGCTTCAAGGATCAAGCCCAACCTAACTTCAAGAGATTGTTACTATCATTAGGCATGCCACCAACAACAAACTCTGAAAATGGAATAACACATTAGCCACACCATTCATTTATCAATTTCATTCTCAATTCTCTTCATCAATTAGGCAAACATGCCTTATGTCTTTCAATTGAATCATCATAGCCAATCACAATGGCTTCACATCACATTATATTTCAATTCACATATTAATACTTCATTATTCAAGTATACATAATCAATTACATTGAACATTATCATCCAAGCAAATATGCCTCAATTATCTCAAGTTCATTCATTTATTCATTACATACCATAAACATATTCAGTATAACTTTCAGTCACATTTTATAATTTCTCCCTTTATCTTCATAATTATAACCAAATTCTTAACATAAAATGTTAAGGTACAACTTCATCTATCATAACTTTTAACTCTACTTCTCAAACAAAATTTTCAATCTCACCAAATCTGTATTACAATCATTTTATCTAAGACCCAAAACTATGGATAACAAATTAACCGTTCAAATATACTGAACAACACACATGGCTTTAAGAGATTAATATTCAAGCCTGGAATTTTCAAATCAATACTGTTCCTTTATAATTTTATTCTCAATCTTTACAAATACAAGGCTAAGATATAACTCAAGAATTACATATTCCTTCTTTACATTTTTGCTATATCAGAAATTAACACATTCCAACTCCGTTTCAAACCAATTTGCACTCGATTATATAATCTTTATCCACTTAATTCATGTTTCAACAATATTACTATATACATATTCAATCATATACAGTTCTCATACAATTTCTATTCGTCACTTCATTTCTAATCCATTTACAATCTCTTATAATGTATAATTACATAGAACTTTCCATATGCGAATACTTTGGGACTCTAAATATCATATGATCATCAAGTTCAATACTCACTATAACAATACCACTGTCCAATATTACTCAAGTCCATTCTATAATCATTTCCATCACATAATCCATTTAGCTTTACACAGTTCAAGACCTAATCTCTCTTAGGTCCACTAATACATACAACATCATTTTCATATCACTAATTCTATAATTATACCACATACATATTCATAGGTCACCTTCATAATATGATTCACATTTTTTTTTATATCATAATTTCATTCATGTTGAAAAACTCAGTTCACATATCATATACATATATACACTTAATTATATGCTCTTATTTTATTTTCCTTTTTCATACATTCCATACAAATTTAATGTTTATCACTTTCTTTTAAACACTATCATTTTCATTCTTCCAATATGATATAAAGTATTTATTCACACAACACACATATATATATATATATTCTGACTATAATAGCACTTCACATCCATGTTAGTCACATTCCCAATGTGACATCTCTTTCACTTTTGTCTTTAAAAGCATTTAATATACTTCCATATCCATTTTTACCCTTAGCAGTAAAATGACTTAAAATAGCTCATTTTCATTTGCTTATCCACTTCCCATTTTAATTCAAAACAAATTCTCATACTATAAATCACATTACTCAATTCATAATACTTTCATATACAATATTAGTCACTTCACCTAGCTCATGTATTGAATATACATTAAAATATCAATATCCAAATAATCTTTATCAAATTCCACTAAAACTTTAACTTTTCAACTTACTACTTTGCTTAAACTTCAATTTGCCAAACTCATCTTTTCTTAATATCACTTTAAAAACATCTTATGTATATATATCACAAAGCAATATCAAAACATATAATTTTCACAATTATCAAGCTCATTTCAAAAATCTCAAATATCACATATTACCACCATTACCATGAGCTTTCACAATATTCAAGCATCTCACATTTCTAACATTGAATTCACCATGTTTACATTAAAATAATAGTACCAATTTATATTCTTACTTAACCAATACCATCTCTTTTTCCTTTAAACAAAACCTTAACTTTATATATATATCCCAAATTTTAAATAATCACGTTTTGTCTATACTAATTAACTCATTTAATATTTCACCACACTTTCCTCATTTTAATAACATATCCTTCAATATTAACACTTCAACAATATTTCCTCTGTCTAGCAAACCCAACATAAACTCTATTATGAAGAGATTCAAAGTGTAGAGGAAAGAGTACATACTCTTATCTTGATTTGATTTCAACTCATTTTCAACTTTATTCCCCTTTTCATTTCTTTATACTTCAACACATTTAACAATTCACTTTACTTACATAAATTTCCAATTTTTTTTTATCAATAAAACTTATATAAATCCATATCTTTACTTTCTCTAGCTTTTCTTTCATGTAAAACATCATTCACACACTAGCATCCATCTCATATAACACAAATATTTTACAATTCATATAATGCCACATCCGAGACCAACCTAGGTGTCAATGCATATGCATGTATTACAAATTTCATTTCAAAACTTCTCCTTTTTACTTCTATTTAAACTTTTCAAAACTTTTTCTTTTTAATTTCACTTAGGCCGAGAATCTCGAACCTAAGCTCTGATACCAAAATAATTGTAACACCCAGATACTCCATATAAGTACTATACATACACCTAGTATACATACAGTAAGTATATAAAGTATAAGGATGTCACTTTTCATTACATTTTTAAAACCATTAACAAAGTTCAAACCACAATATATAAATTTAAAGAACATTTACAAAATCATTATACTTTTAATGATCTTACATATATATCATAATTAAAAATTATACATGTATGCATCACCCTCTAGTTGGTCTCGACAACCTCTTATTCTTCTCGTAGCATAACGAAAGACTTCATATCTTCCACCTAGTCACCTGCGCGATTACACATCCGCGCTAAGCCCGAGAGCTTAGTAGTACAAATATAACATATAAACATACATTATAGAAATTCTAGCATATAATGAAATATCACTTTCATGTACCATTAGTTTCTTATCATGTTTTTTTCTTTTGAATTGCACCTTTTAAATATCTCTACTAATCTCATATATTATATATACATATATACATATCATTAACACCAACCACAATCCATCACTAATACTCACAATCATTATATCAATATACATATTACATATCATACTTCATATCATTATTTTATTCACAATTCACCAATCATAAATCACATTTCCAGCAAAGGCAATCATTATCATCTTTCATGAGTCACATTTCCAACAAAGCAACCATAGATCTTATTACTCATTTATTTCAACATTTGTATAACACATTGACAACAAAGACAGACTCGGGTCCAAAAGACACTAATATGCCATTCAATTTTCAGAGTTAATGCTTTGGTTTTGTTATCACATTTATCATTATCATAGACCCAACTAGGCTTCAAGGATTTAGGTTCAACCAAGCTTCAAGGGGAACAAAGCATGCTAAGTATCAACCCAACTTGGCTTCAAGAACCAACCTAACCTAGCTTCAAGGGTTGTAACATCTCAATTAGGCTTCAAGGACTAGACCCAACCAAGCTTCAAGGGGAGTAAAACATGTTAAACTTCTACCCAACTTGGCTTCAAGGATCAAGCCCAACCTAACTTCAAGAGATTGTTACTATCATTAGGCATGCCACCAACAACAAACTCTGAAAATGGAATAACACATTAGCCACACCATTCATTTATCAATTTCATTCTCAATTCTCTTCATCAATTAGGCAAACATGCCTTATGTCTTTCAATTGAATCATCATAGCCAATCACAATGGCTTCACATCACATTATATTTCAATTCACATATTAATACTTCATTATTCAAGTATACATAATCAATTACATTGAACATTATCATCCAAGCAAATATGCCTCAATTATCTCAATTCACATTTCATAAAGCTCATATTATGCCAAACATAATATTATTGATATGCAATAATGTGGATTAGGGTTTGTACTTACCTCAAGAGCCACTCCCATCAAGCTATACATAATCATTTACCTCATCATATCCTTCACATTTTACATATAACATCATTGATGTAACCTTATGAAGTATATTATTCATATAACACATTACCATTCACAAGATTCACAATGTATATAACATAACATTGTTCATATAGTATCATATGCATCATCAAATGTATGTTCTTTCTCAACAATGCAAGAGGAGCAAAGAACAATCACTGTAGCCAACACACTCAAGGGACACGGCCAAGCTTGTGGCCGTGTCTCTCAACACCAAATCAACCGAGGCAGACACGGGCAAGGGACACGGCCGTGTCTTCTCCAAAAATCATCCAACACGGCCAAATTTCAATAGACTTGGCCGTGTCTCCCAAAAATATTTAGTTTTGGCCGTGTCTCTTCTTAGGTTTGGCCGTGTCTCTCATGAATAAACCCTAAACATAGCCAAAACTCTTCTAATTGAATCAAGAACACATTATACACAACTTAACCTCATTCAAATGGATATAATCAATGTTATTAACACATATTTTACATATTCATCACAATATTCACATTAACACTATATTAACCATACAATCAATAACTTACCACTTCAAAACCCTAAAACCAAACATCACCCTTAACTTACCATCTTCAAACCAAAACCAACACCAATTCAACCTTTTAACTTACAATCAATTTTAACACTTATAAACACATCTTAAACATACTTATTCATAAAATCAACAATTTATAAATCACCTCAAACACCACTTCAAAATAACAAAGGAAAACAAGATAGTACTTACATTAAATGAAGAAATTTCACAAATTTCCAACTTAATCCTTTGATTCTTCCTTCAATTTGATTCTAGCATTTAGAACTCCTCTCTTGCTCTCTCTTTTCTTGGATAGCCGGCACACAAATGAGAAGAAAAGAAAAATAAACACAAGTCAACTTCTTTTCTTCTTTAAATCTCCACCAAGCAATTCTAGCTAAGCAATTACCTAAATGCCCTCATCCATTTAACTTAACATTTGTCACTAATATGCCCATTAAAGAAATTTCACATATCACACATAAATATCCTCTTCCATTGACCATCCCTTTTGACTTATGTATATGTTATTTATACTACCATATATGCAACATATACACTTCCTTTAAAAATTCTTTCTCTTTCAAATAAACATATACATTCAATCCAATTAAAACAACAATAATATTCAAAACTTCTAGGGCATACATTGGGATATTACAAGGTTGGATAAAAATAATTTTGTTTCTAAGCCCATTGTAAAAAGATCTTAGAAAAAATGTATTTTGGGCATAGTATTTGGGCCATGAGCAAAAAAATTTTTGATTTATTTTTAGAAAAGTTTTATGTCCAAAGACCATTTTGAAAAGTTTTAAAAATAGTTTTGGTCTTTTGGACTTTAAAGAAAAATTTATTTGAGCTTGCAAATGTACTTGGCTCATATTAGAAAAAGAACAAACCAAATAAGCCATTATTTAAGCCAAGACAAATCAACCATAGTCAAACAACATTCATTTGGGGTAAAAACCTAAGGAAAGTAACTAGGCCAATTACATGAGCTTTAGTCTTTGGGTTAAAAGGCTTAGGTTTCTATAGCAAGTATATACCAAATGGTACGAGGCTATGAGTGGTTATGCCATGCTCGATTTCCATACCTTGAGTGAAAGTATGGTATCCCTTACATAACATAACACGGGCGTCCTAACTCACGCACACGATGCAATCTAAGATGATGCAATAGATAATATCATTATAAGAAAGAATACAATAATATAAAGACCAACGGAATCAACTTCTCTTATCCCCAGTGGAGTCGCCACTGTGAGCAGGGATTTTTGCCCCCACTCCCGGTGGAATGGTTCTTGAGACTTCTGCACTGTTTAGGCTCGGGGCCTTAGAGAACACGGACCTAAGTCCAGAGAAAATGGAGTCGCCACCGGGACGAGCCGAAAAAAAGAAAGGGGTGGATGACTCGATTCCTAAAGAATCCCCAACCCCCTAATGGGTTCGAAAAGTTGGGTACGTGTGGGGAAGGTGAGAAATGGCCCAGCACCCCCACAATGCCTGGTTCATTGGAAACGGCCTCCTTTACAGGTCTTAATATTATAAAATTCTTATATATAACAATATTATCCATATTACACACAATAATTAAAATAAAGCATAGATATATTGAAAATCAAAACAATTTTCAAGCAAAACAAATAAATGGACACCCATCCGAGGATGGAAACATGTCCTTACATCCCATGCCTAAATAGGACACCCACCGAAAGGTAAAAACATGTCCTTTACATTGGTTTTAAAAAAAGCAATTTAAATTACATGATATTTAAATAATGAGGTATCCGAAACATACCTCTTACAACATTTGGAAATCTAAATAAATCGATAAAAGTAAATAACTATTCATCATAAATAAATCATTCATCAAAGATATCAATCAAAATATAAAATAAACATCCATCCATGATAAACTAAATAAATCAAGCATTGAACTTAAATAAATCAACAAAGCATTGAAAATAAATTAAAGCATATAATAGACTACATAATCAAATATAAAATTGAATAAAGCAAATAAAGATTCAAATAAGGGCTACTGTCTCTATTTAAGGTTCTTTATTTAATGTGTTTAGGGTTTCGAAATTTATGGGTTTAAGTTACTGTGAGTTTTAAAGAAATTGAAATGGATTAAGGTTTTATAATTTAAGAGGTTGATAAAATTCTTTGATTAACCAAATTAGTGTTTGAGTGATAAAATCATGAAATTAGGGTTTGAACACTTAAAAACATTGGATTTATGATTTACGGTTACTTACTGTGCAGAATTATGACATTTAGATTTATATAGTTTTAAGATTTTAAAAATTAGGGTTTAGAAAAATTATGGTTTTGGTTAGCTAGTTTAGGGTTTACTGTTTTGGGTTTTAGAGTTGAATTAGGGTTTTAGAATTTTTGAATTAGGGTTTCGGAGAATGCATTAAGTTTTAGGATTTGAAAATCAATTGATAATTTTATGAAACTTTATGAAAATAAACAAAATGATTTAAGGTTTATAGAAACAGAAAAGATATTTTTTAGGGTTTGTGGAAAGAAAAGGATCAATTTAGGGTTTTGAAAAATTGGAAGGCAGATTAGGGTTTTAAGATTTTTAAGAAACAAAAATAATTATTTTAAGATTTTTGAAAAACAAAGAGACGAATTAAGGTTTTTAAGCTTTAGAAAAGGTAAATTAAAGTTATAGGGTTTTTTGAATCAAAAGAGACAATTGGATGGTTCTGTAAAGAAAAATAAATAAATAAATTCATACCTCCATTTGTTGGTTCCACCAAAAACTGTTTCTTGAATGAACCAGAACAAAGACAAGCTTTGCTGCCTTTGTTGAATTAAATTGCTTGCTTCTTCCTCTTAGATCTCAAATTCTACTATTTGATCCAAGTCCGATTGCTCCTAGTTTTTGTTTCCAAATTTCGATCTAAATTTCGGCTCCCCTAAAATCCCATCCCATTTTGTGTTGTTTTAGTCCTTATTTATAGAAGATTTTTATGATTAATTTTAGTTATTCACATATTAATTTTAGTTATTAAAGAATTTAACATTAATTAAGAAAAGGAAACCGAAACCTAATTATATTTGGTTTCGGAAAAATTTTGCTGGCGAAAAAAAACTGCTGCAGAAAAATTGCGCTAGCGAAAAAGCTGCAGCAGGGGAGCCGCGGGCTGCGGCGAGCAAAATTGGCCTGCGGGCCATTTCGTCCACGCTGATTTTCGGCGACGATTTTTATTATTATTTTTATTTTTATTATTATTATTTATTTATTATTAATAAAAATTAGATACTAAAGCAAATATTATTTAATTAAGATAACAAAAATTATTTTAGACTAATTAAAATATATTGGACAATACAAAAATAATTTTGGACTAATTAAAATATATTGGACCGGACTGAGTAAAAAATTAAAGGTCTACACTGACCATTGACACATGCCAGCCCATCTATTTCATCCATTGGAGATGAGCTAGCGGAGAGGTGACTTGCTGCCAATGGCTACCTGAGCATCGCACACGCACCATCCAAAACAAACGCCAGCCTAGACTCTTTAGCAACAATTATGAGTGTTTTCAACCTTCTTTTCTGGTGACCTTGGTGCCGTCGATATACTCTCTTCACAAGCTTCAATTTGACATACCAATTGCAAACTATGGTTGAGTTTTTGAAAATTCATTTATATACATATGCACTAAAAATTAAAATTTTAATATTAATTATAATTTTGATAATTTTGATTAATTAGGAATTAAGAATTTAAAAATCAAATTTGATATAATATTGTAATTAATTGATTAATTAGTACTAATTAAGAGGATATAAAATTCTAAGTAAATAAAATAAAAAGAAATGGATAAAAGATGAAAGTAAATAATAATAAATATATATTGAATTAAATTAAAAATATTAACATAAAATGTGATTAAAATAATTAATATTTAAATTACAAAATTTTGTTAAAATTTTATTCAATAAATTAATTATATTTTAATAAAAATATGTATATGTATGAAATTAATAAATCAATTGTAAGGAAATAAATTAATGGATGTTAAATTAAATTATGTTTATGTCTAATACTACTATTAAATCATTATTTATATAAAAAAAATTACTATGTACAAATCAAATTGAATTAATTAAATTATTTATAGATTAAATGAAATTAATTAATTATTAAAATATTAAATTAATTGATGGGTATATTGTATTTATAAATTCATAAAACTATATATTTTTTTAATAATTTGTACCATATTGATTATAATAAACAAGTTATTATTATTATTATTATTGTTGTTGTTGTTGTTGTTGTTGTTGTTGTTGTTATTAAAATTTTCACTTCTAAACTTACTTTGGTTTTATATCAACAATAATAATATTAAAATTTTCACTTCTAAACTTACTTTGGTTTTATAACAACAACAACAACAATAATAATAATAATAATTATTATTATTATTATTATTATTATTATTATTATTATTATTATTATTATTATTATTATTATTATTATTATTATTTTAAAATATTGCAAAGTAAGAAAAATTAACAATAAATAATATTAATATTATTTTAATAATTTATCATTGTGATATATTATTATTATTATTTATAAGTTTATTTTTGAAAATTAAGTTAAATAAGTTTTAAATATTTAGATATATTAATTTTTTTTAATCGAGACAATCATGAGATTGTATTTTTCTTAAAAGGCCAAAGATTAAATACATATTTTTTAAAAAACAACTAAATGAATTGATAATATTAATAGTATCATTATTATTAAACTATCAAAATAAATGAACTAAATTAATGTAATTCAATGATGTAGTGAAATATTTTAAATATTTAGTAATATTTAAATATCCAAATTATGTGAAGTATATTGACGGTGGCCGGATGAGACAATGGAATTAGTAAATTGTTGATGATATTACTCATTGGAGTGTTTTTTTGTTGAAAAATTGGGTACTAAACCGATATACGCCAAAACTCTATCGAAATTACATTAGAATTTTATGAATCGTCCTCACGTTATCCATTCAAGTTATTCATCTTATAGCAGTTGATAACTCTAGATTTTGTCTTAGGTAATCATTGTTATTATGTTACCATGGAGTAGATGCAGCCGTTGTAGCTGATCATAGAGATTATTTTATTCATTAGGTGATTGTAGTTTTTGGATCAGTTGAGTGAATAGTTAAAATTAACGGAAATTTAATATTTTGATTCAATTAATTTGATGTATGATTATTTTGATTTAGTTAATGATGATCCAGAGATCTTGAAGAAGGAATATTCTAAAATAACTATTATGCCGGATGTTTCCTTCAAGGCTTCAATACCAACTTTGCCTCCCAAACTTGCTTGAAAAATGTTTTAGCGACTTTCCAAATTTACAAAAATCTCAAAGATAATGAGATCGAACAATTTCTCACACTTTCTCATACTAAAATGCTCTTTATCATCTTCATCCTTGAGAACTCTAACACTCCGTTTGTATTGGAATTAAGGAACGCAGAGGAAGGATAAAATAATGGAGGATAGAGTTGTACCCTTATTTAGGAAAATAATCTAAAGTTAAATGAAGGAAAAGGTAAGGGAAGGTAACAATTTTTTTCTTTATTTTTCTAAAACCCCAAATTGGGGCGTACGAAAGATAAAGGTAAATTAATTTTTTTATATTCTTTTTTTTACCCTTACATGAAATAAAACCTAATAACCTAACAGCAATCTCTCACCTCTTTCAGCTCATACTAAAATGCTCTTTATTATCTTCATCCTTGTGAACTCTTAGACATCAAAGAAGTCTTGCCATGTCTAGCCTGGCATTTTTTACGTTACTTGTTTATCTTTTATCTGGCATTTTTTATGTTACTTGTTTATCTTTTATATAAGAATTTTTTTTAAAAAAAAACTATTATTTTTCTAGTTTCTACCAAATAGGTTGCCATGATAATTCTTGTTAGATAATAAATATTAAAAAATATATCACTTTCTATATTTTTTTAAAGAATTTTTTATGCACCGAAAATGTTATAATAATAATTATAATAATATTTATTAATTATTGCCTTTCTAATATTCTTGGAAAATTTTAATAAGATATGTGCTCTTAAGTCTTTCGTTATTTAATATACTGCAAAATGCTTGGAGCAACAGCGTGCTATAGCCTATAAGAACCAGGGCCGTCTTAGATATTTTAGGGGCCCCGAGTAAAAATTAAGATATGGGTCCCTAAAAAACAGTGTCGGAGCTAAAATTTTAAATTTGAAAGGCCGCCCAAAAATAAATATTTAGGACTTAAGAGCCTAAAAATAACAATGTAAAACTTGAGGGGCTTAAATTTTATTGTATAATGAATGTTTGAAAAAAATATAATATTGATGATAGTGAGAATCGATCCCCACATCCTTTGATCATATAAAACACGCTAGATCACCACAGCAAATCAAAGTTTTATTACTTCTTACATATATGTATATATATTTATAAATTTGGAGCCCTATCAAAATCAGGGGCTCTGAGCGGTTGTTCATGTTGCTTTCCCCTTGAGCCGGGCCTGATAAGAACCAATCTTAAAGATTCCGTATGAATTGAAAAATAATTCAATTACTTCACTTGAAAGCAAAATATACATGAAAATGAAGCCTATATATAACAATTCACATCTCCCCCTTCATCTATCCAACTATTACCATTACCAATTTCAGCTTCTCAAACTAAATAAATGGCTCTCTCCATTTCAAAAATTTCTCTTCTTGCCTTATCTGCTTCTCTATTCATCTGCTCAGTAATAGCTCTTGATTTTTCAATTGTGGGTTACTCCTCGGAGCACCTGACTTCCATCGATAAACTCACCGAGCTATTTGAATCATGGATGTCTAAACATGGCAAGACTTACAATACAATTGAAGAGAAACTACACAGGTTTGAGGTTTTCAAAGATAACTTGATTCACATTGATCATAGGTTGACGTTACCACCTACCTGCTTGGATTGAATGAATTTGCAGACTTAACTCATGAAGAGTTCAAGAGAAACTACTTGGGATTGAATCCTGACTTTCCCAAGAGAGGAACTTCGGCAGACTTCAGTTATAGAGATGTAGCAGACTTGCCAAAATCCATCGACTGGAGAAAGAAAGGAGCAGTCACTCCAGTAAAGAATCAAGGCTCTTGTGGTAGCTGTTGGGCATTCTCAACAGTTGCAGCTGTTGAAGGCATAAACCAGATAGTAACAGAAAATCTAACTTCCCTGTCAGAGCAAGAGTTGATAGACTGCGACACAAGCTTCAACAATGGCTGTAACGGAGGCCTCATGGACTACCCGTTTGAATATATAATCAACAACGGGGGAGTCCACAAGGAAGATGACTATCCATATCTCATGGAGGAAGGCACTTGCGTCGAAAAGAGGGTAAAGATGCATTATTTAACAACATATTATCAGAGAGACTACACTTTCAAACTAGTTAAATGAAATTTATACCTAATATTGTCCCCTTCAGGAAGAGATGGAGGTAGTGAGTATCAATGGTTACCATGATGTGCCGGAAAATGATGAAGCAAGTCTCTTGAAGGCTTTAGCTCACCAGCCTCTTAGTGTAGCTATCCAGGCTTCTGGGAGAGATTTCCAATTCTATAGTGGGCTAAGAATAAAATACACAAGCATCAGATAAAGTTTTGGAGCCTGCACATTTGAAATATTTCCTAAACAAAGAAAATGATACTTTGCAGGGAGTATTCAATGGACCTTGTGGGACAGATCTAGATCATGGAGTAGCAGCAGTTGGATATGGATCGTCAAAAGGACTAGACTACATCATTGTGAAGAACTCCTGGGGACCAAAATGGGGTGAAAAAGGGTACATAAGAATGAAGAGAAACACAGGAAAACCCGAAGGGCTCTGTGGAATCAACAAAATGCCTTCTTATCCTACCAAAAACAAATGATTGAAATGTCAAAACGATACAGTTTCCTTTCTTTCTAACAGCCCTTTGTTTGATTTACGAAATTTCCATGTTAGCCCTTGTCAGTGCTCTCTATCAATAAAAATGAGATGAAAAATTCACATTGATACAACTTGCACTAATTATAAGTCAGAAAATTGCAAAACTGTGAGTCACCAGCCAAAAGAAAGCACATATGCACATTCACAGAAATCATCAGAACAGTTCTCTAACAAAGATATATATATATATATATATATATATATATATGATAAGTTTAGCAAAATGGAAACGTATCAGTTCAATTTTATGCTTTATTAATTGAATGACCTAATGGACCTTTTTCAGTTCACAGGTGTAAAATGTAGGCGATAAAGGCCTAAAATGTGTACATTAATGATCAGCTACCAACAAATGGGTTGAGTACAGAAGAACAAAAAATATTAACTCAAAACTTCATTGTACTTGAAAACACAATCATAAAGCCGTCCTCCAAGAAACTGAGCAACCTCTGGATGTTTCACCTGATTAAAATGGACAGGAAGAAAGCAAAAGGAGAAATTCGTCATAAAATGTGTTAACTCCAACAAGTCAATGCCCATTGCTTTAAATCCACAGAAAAACAGCAGTATAACTATAAACAGTTACCATAGCAATCTTCAGAGAATCACACTTGAACTGAGCATAAAGATTAGTCTCTATCCCTCGACCCTGTGAAGAACAACAAATGTTCAAATGCAAATTGTTGGATAATTCATCATTCTAGGGACTTTATCTCATTCATAACCATAGAATAGAATTTGTCTATCCTGTCATCTTAATGGTTTTCTCATTCTTTTTCCCTTGGTCAACCAACAAGACGTGAGTCTCACCCAGCCTTGCATCACTTCTATGTACAAGAACCAAAGTTGTAAATACCATTAGAGTCCATTTGATAGCTAACCATTTGAAATGATTGATTATTTAGAATTGGTTATCATGCCTATCTTTTAAGGTTTTACTCACTCATCCAAATCCACAAGTAAGACATTCTAGATTTTTCACTGGCCAAAGAAATTTCAATATTCCATTCCCTATCACTAAAATATTACTTAAAATGATGGGGAATGACTTTTCCCTTTTATTTTTCATATCAATGACAACCACAAACATTGAGACTGGAATCAGTCATAGCCTGTCTAGGGAAGGCGTTAAGACAGCACTTTACATGTGATACTTGAAATGTAAAAAGTACTTGCTGACAGAACATTTTTCAGTTAGTGTAACATTCAATAATCAATAAATCTGTAAAAATACCGCCTGAGATTTGCTTCCTTTCCCATTTGTTTGGCCCATCTAGTTTTGTGGCAAATGTCTAAAAAGAAATACAAAAGTTGATATAATACATAAGCAACAAAAAGAAGTCAGATTGTTTTACTTTTTATTAAAGTAGTATTATAATCAACCCATATACTTGTTTACAAGACAAGCCTCACAAATCATTAGCTAAAAGTTTCTTCATTGTCTACTCTCCCTTATCCAGATCTACATCTGAGGTGATACTTTGTCCAATTCACTCCCATGCTTTTTGTATGTTGATTGAGAATCTCACTTAAGCCCTCTTATGCTCACGTTTGGTATCCCTAGTCTTATAATCATCTCCTAATCAATAATCAACGCAAATCAAGTCTATGATCCGGTGACATGTAGAATGATGTAGCAATGGAGTAATTTCTGAAGAGAATTGTAGCATTGTATAGTTATAGAAAATAGTTTCTATTTTCTTTTTCTAGTTTTCTTTTTCATTTCCCAATTTTCCGTATTTCTATTTTCCAAATTGAAAATTAAAAAAATAACACGTTAAGATTCTTTTCCATTTAAACTTTATCTATGCCTCCTTTTCCATTTTCATTTCTAAGATTCCTTTTTTTGTACTCAATATATAATCATTATTTTCTATAAAGGAGATTGGAGAACATCATAAAATAGTTTTTAATAATATAGTGTAATTTTCAAAATTTTGAAAACTTGTTTTCAATTTTTTCATTTTAAAAAAATTTGATAACTAAACAATAAATTCTAATTTTCCATATCTTGGAATAATTTTCTGGAGAATATGTTTGTTTTCCATAACTAAACAAGACATACTTTTTCAGTTTCTACAAAGCTTTACTTGAGTTGCAACCTAGAGCAGATTTCATCCAGAATGCCAATTTCATTCTATTAAACACTTGGAATATCCAAAAACAGGCAAGATTTTAGCCAATATGTAGCCTAGTCGTTGACTGTTCTGTTTTCATTACTGAAACAACAAATGTCAGCTATTCGGGCCAAAACCAAACAAGATTGATAACTTTCACTATAGCACTTGTCCACAAGATTGATAATTTTAACTAAGCACTTGTCGATCTTTCTATCCATATTGAGTTGTTAGTTTCCATTATGTGGTTCACATTGCTATTATTTGAGAAATAACTTACCATCCCTTCCAATATTACCAAGTCTGCATCACTTGATATATAAGCTAGCTCTTGAGATACTCTTGTAAGATCAATAACCTGCAATTGATGGAAATCCCAAAGAGGCTTATTATTGTACAGTTAATCATTCATTAAAATGAAAGATATTCAATCAAACAGTAAATTAAGTGAAAAATATAACATTTCCATTCCTTACCGGTAAATCATTTCCAGAATTGGCAATCAAAAGATTTGAGGTATCAACACCCATGAGCTGTCCACTTCCATCTTTCAACTGGAAAATGAGCACTTAAGTCAGAAAACAAAAATTCAACAGCAATATAGATTTAATAATTTTCTTCCTATCACCTTTGATATAATCTCAATCAGTTCTGGATAAGTGACATCATTGATAGAAGGCAAGTCATTGGCAGCCAACACAACCTGCAAAGAGAAACAAAGAGAAATATGGAGTGGAATAAACATAAATGGTAACCAGTTAAAGCAATTAGCGAAAACATTCGGTTCAAATGGCCAAACTGAACAACTTGCACCAAATTCATGGTTTAGGCTTATTCGGTTTAACCTTCAAAAACAAACAACTCAATTTGGAGAAATAGAAAAGCAAAGTTGACAGTTTCTATTTTGTTTCCTACCTTAGAGAATGAAAAATAAACTAAGCATAAAAATACACCAAACATTTAGAAAATGAAGTCTATGTTCAGAATATCATAGCATAAAAAATTTAAATGAAAATGGATTTTCTCATGCCCATCAGAATTAGAGTGCAATTAGATTCCAAAAAATTAGGACTAGAACATGGTTGAGACTCTAGTGTTGTTACATATAGAAAGAGGAAAGGGAAGAAGAGAGAATGATGAGCTGCAGGAAGAATGATGAGCTGTAGAAAACAACAAGTGGGAGAGTAATCAATTCAATAGGAGGCAGAAAGAGAGAAGAAATGGGAATAATTTGTTGTTCTATTTTGTACTGTAGCTCAGATTATCAACTGGGTTTTAAATTGCTGAATCAATCGCTAAATTGAAAACAGTCGCAGTGAAAAGGAAATGTATTGAATCATCATGTAACAGCCTTAACCAGTTACAGCTATCGTAAATACATTTTAAATTGTAGAATCGAATAAATCGAATAACTAAATCGGTAAAAAAGAATAAATTAAGAGAAAATTAATTTTCACAGTATAATTTTCAAATTTATTCAATACTAATTTTAAAACTTTAACACAATCATTATATTATTTTTTAATAAATTTAAAACATCTTATGCATGGGACCCATTAAATAGTTTCTATTTTCCTTTTATGTGACCAGAAGATGCTATATAAATTAAAAGGAAAATTTTACTGCACTGCAATACGGCCTGCTATGGTATATGACAGTAAGTGTTAGGCATTGAAAGGACACTACATAGATAAGATGCATGTTACTAAAAGGAAAATGCT
The DNA here is from genome assembly GCA_947685225.1 of Garcia nutans. Lineage (NCBI taxonomy): Eukaryota > Viridiplantae > Streptophyta > Magnoliopsida > Malpighiales > Euphorbiaceae > Garcia > Garcia nutans. The sequence goes on along the minus strand of CANTUV010000003.1, from coordinate 1,544,766 downwards.
AATATGAATATATGAACATACTATGATAAATAAAATTCGCATTGCATTAGAGAAAAAGTAAGAATAGCTCCTATTGAGAATAAGATAAGAGAATATAGATTGAAATGGTTTAACCATAGAAACGAAGGCTTAGTGATACGTCTGTCAAAAAGACTGAACAATTTAAAGTAGGTATAACTAGGAGAAACAGAGGAAGGGCTACACTAACTTGGATAAAAGTGATTCAAAATGATCTTACAATTTTACATTACTCCAAAGATGTAGCCCTAAATTGTGCCAAATGAAAAAAGAGAATCCATAAAGCCGACCCAATGAATTTAGGATTAAGGCTTTAAGTTGAATTGGGCTTTAAGATTATCAATATATAAGAATAGTGTACTGGTCAGGGTAGCATTATTAAGCAATGCTAAGGGATCGTTTAGTTGCAGAAAACAACTCTTTCGAGAAAAATTTCTAAAGAAAAATGAAAAATAGAAATTGTTATTCAGTTAGAAATATTTTTTATTTAGAAAATTAAAAAATAGTTTTCTATATTTATTAGTTAGTAATTGAAATTTAGAAAACTACTTTTTAATTGTTTTTTAAATGGAAAACACGGTCTTAAAAAAGATAGGAGTTTGTTTCCAACTTTGATTCCTATCGACTCCTTTTCATATTTTATTCTCATTTTTATTTTTTTATTTAGAAACCAGTTAGAGAATGAAAACTTGGAGAATTAGAAAATAGAAAAGAAAATTAAAAAATAAAAATAAAAATATTTTCCACAACTAAATAGCCTCAAAATTTCTCTGGGTTCTCCTTCATTTTCTATTTCTACTCTTTTGTTCCTTCTATTTCATTCTATTTCTATTTCTTTCCCAGCCAACTCATCTCTTCTTTTCCGAAATCTTCTAATATTTCTTATTCTATTTAATTGATTACTTGCTGATAACAAGTCGGTATAAGAGCAGTGAAAACTGGGATTTTCTTAGAAAATGAGTAAAATTGCTAGAAAAAATAGAAACCCAGCCACTAGAAAATTAGAACCAGAGGATGTAGAAGAACAAGAAAAACTTATGAAGCTTCAGAGTGACGTAAATATGAGATTTAAAGCCCTCTAGAAAGAGTAACAAGCTACTAGGGCCGAGCACCAGTGGACTTACGATCAGCTACGATCGAAGAGTTGAAGCTTGGAGCTCAATTTAACCAAATGATGGAGATGATGATGACTATGAACAAGGTGAAGGAACCCATGCAAGAGGAAACACCACCAATGGCGATGGGGATTTTACCCACTCCAAGAGTTAGAGAAACATAAGATTTTGGAGTGGGAAACATCAAGGGACCAAATCATGGGTATTTAAATAAGCTTTTACCCAAAATGGATCAGCCATTATTTGAAGGCAAAGAAGTCCAATCTTGGATCTGGAAGTATAATAAATACTTCCACATCTATGAGGTGCAAAGGAGAGGAAGATGCAGCTACAAAGCCTGTATCTCACCAGAAAAGCAGAGATTTGGTCTCTGGGTCAGATTATGAAACAAGAGAATGATGGATGGGAGGTTCTTTCTGAGGCTTTGATAAAACGATTTAAGGATTCACCGGTGGAGGATGTCGTAGCTGATTTTAACAAGCTGAGACAAATGGGAATGGTGCTGGAATTTCAGGAGCAGTTTGGAGAAGGAAGAGCCAAAATGGAGAGGTTTAACCGATATATATCTAGAGCTTATTGTCTCAAGTTTCTTAGGTGGACTTAAGAAAGAAATTGGGGTGGTTAACAAAACTTTATATCAGGCCTATGAACAAGCCTGCCTCCAAGAGCTATCAGTGGAAGCTTCTCACATAGCCTACCGAGACGATAACTCCACCTGATCATTAGCTCCATCTAATACCCATCAAACCAAACCCAAAACCAACACCAACAATGCTGAAACCGAAATCACTAAACACTCTTCCCCCAAAATCCAAACCAAAGAAAAAAAAAGAAAAATGTTGCCTTTGGTCTGTCAACATAATGCTCACAAAGAGATATAAGCAGTGAGTCAGTGACAAGTTGAAGCTAGACAGCTGCATATGATGGAAAGAGTGTGTTTTTGGACTAATTTCCTGTTTTACGAAGTTTCGAGAATTTGGAAAGAATATATGAGACTCACAGATGCAACAGCTTGTTATGGCCTCATGCCATTATTCCCTTACACAGGTTGCTATTCCTCAATGTTATGGCTGTTACTCTATGGTGCCATCATTTGAAAGCTAATTATTAAAAGAAAATCCACACTAGCACAATTTAAGACCTTGGACCAAATAGAACTTGGTCAGAAATTTATATGAGAAAAATCTGCAGTCTTTATTAGAAACAATTTTCGGGTGACTTACAATATGTTTCAAAACGTAAAACAAACCTGAGTTCCACGTCGAAGTAGCTCTCTTGCAAAAGGCAAAACACCCAAAATTATATCTGCACCAGAATTATCAACAAAGATGACAGCCTGTTATGACAAAAGAACAAAGAAAGGAGGTCAGGATTAATATTGGTTCAAAAAAAAGAGACATCACAAAAACAAATCACATACGAAACCTGCCTTTTTCCAAGATTTCTTACTCCATTTTACTTTGAAGGTGTCCAAATCATCAATAACCCAGGGTTGAGAGACAAGATTTTGACAACTAGCCAAAAAGGACATTCCATCCCTTGAGAAAACCTCAGCAAGCTTCAAGAAATTGGAAAGTATAGGCACATGAGAAAGGATGTTGAGATGAGAAAAAGTAACATTTTTTTACTTATAAATTATCAACAGTGAGTATTGATTTGAAATAATTTACAAAAACTTATCATCATCTAACCAGTTAAACAAAGAAGCAAGAAAGACGGTAATTTGAAGAATTGACTAGAAGGTGATGGCGTCAATCCAGCAGAAATGAACCAAAATAAATAAATAAGAATGCTATAACCACAAGCAGAGTATATCGATGCTTTAGCAGACAGAGCCTAGTACAAATATAACATGTCTCAAGAAAGAGTTAGGCAAAAAGGACAAGGTGCTAAAAGTGAGAAGATGCATTATGCATGACACCAACTAGAAAAAGAGTAGTCAAGTTAAATACAAGTAGTTTAGATTTCTCCACAAACGTAGTCATGAATTAATTCCAAGTTACAATGAGTTAACAACTTGTTAAAAATACAAGAAAGCGTCACAAAAACCATAAACTCCTCAGTGAAATATCGACCAACCTGTGCAGAACCAAGGTCAAATATGTTTCCAGCAAATATTCCTCTAACTAGATTTTCTAGACGCTTGACTTCATCTTCGATAGCATCATTAAGACGAATAACATCCTCAAATAGGGATATGGCTTTTTCGTTCTCTTCAACCTATTGTACCACAAAAAGAAACCTCTCTTCAAGTGTAAACAGAATGTAAAAAACACCACTACAGTTCTGAAGGCCAAAAAATATTCACTCCAGGGAACCAAGAGGGTTCAATCAAAGTTAAAACAAGAAAAATCATTTACAAGATAAGGAATTTATGAAACCTAAAACCCCTTCTATGAAACTTAAATGTATATCGACAATTATCTACAATACCAAAAGTGAAGTGTTTAAGACAACTATTTGTAATGGTTCAGAGATGCCATTCCTCTCGCTCATATTTCCTCCCTTCAATGGTTTTAAAATTAAAGAAAACATAAAAAACAACCAACTTGAGAGGAATGAAGTGAAAATGTTCTTTATTCTGTACAAACACGTAACCTGCTAAAAGGTTACTGACGTTTGAATAAGCGCAAAACTTTTGACCTTTTACATAATTTTATGAGGCCAAATATAATACTAACCTTCACTTTTTTAAATATGTCTCTAAATCCCAATTCTCTTAGGACTTGCTCCCGCAGTCTGCAGAGAAGCTACATTCCCCAAAAATAACCAGGACAGGAAAGAGAGATAATAATTGTCAGAAGGAGCATCTTGAGTAAAAATAAAATCATCCTGAAATGGTAACAGAAAGGGAAAATAATTTATGGGATTTATCTCACTATGCCATCAGGTGGACCGCCATGACTGTCAGGGTCTTTCTTTAAGTCTTCAAGTATCCCACCGTACCTTTGAAAAATCATAGAAAGTCGGAAACAACACATATTAATAAGAAAATCTTAAGTCGAACAATGCAGTGTGAATTTTGAATGACACATAATTCATAAAGATTAGTAGAAAGCAGAGTCAAAAAGTGGGCAATCACATTAAGAAACCATGACCAACTCACAATTTCAATTCCATGAAATTCCATGGAACATCAGACTTTAAGAAATTCTTAGGCCAAAATTATAGAATTTGTAAATGAATTCAACAAATAAGATAAGATACATAATAAATTAAACTTAAATGTGCTTGACGTCTCAATAAAATAACCAAAACTATTTCTCTAACTCTTAACTCTTAATTAATTTGTGCAAGGCATGCTACAAAATAAGAATATTGAATCCTATCATTAACTTCCTCCAAGTAAAATATCCATTTGAATTCATTGGAATCATAGACAATTTATTTGCAAATGATCCAAAAAAAAAAAATTCTCCCCCATTTTATTCCTAAAAACAAATTCTCACATGAAATAAGAATAGCACAATGCAATAACAAACAGAACTGACTAAAAGTAGAAGAAAATTGAGAATCTTTACAACAAGTAAATTTCAATGAGCAAAAACTAAGGGTACCTGAGAGCAAATTTCTCAGCTTTGGAAGGAGCATCAGGAACTGTAGTATCAGTTTCGGCACGTTTCCTGCAAAAAGATAGAAGTACAGAAGAAGATGAAGAGAATAATCGAGAAATGAAATGAGAAAGAGAAAGTAAAAGAGAGAATACTTGAAAGAGGGAATGGAATTGTAGAAGAGATCGATCCATTGAAGCTCGGTAGGAGTAGGCTTTCTGGGATTGTCTGATGGGAACCTGTAAGGAATAGTGCAGACTCTGTAGTTGGATTCGATCGGAGTCATTAGCAACGGGAACGGAACCAGTTCCGATGAGCTTTCCATTTTCTTTATTTCTTTCTTCTGTAAAATCAAACTATCTTTATGTTCTTTTCTTTTTAATGAGAACTAACAACTCACTACTTTTAATATTTTATGGACTGATTGTAGATTAATTTTTTAAATAATTACTTACCAAACCCAAAACTTGTAAAAATATATATATTTTATGTTCTTTTACCCCTGCGTTAGTTTTGCTTTGTACTCCTTATAAAAACACTAATCGTCCCTCAAATGTTAACCAGCATGGAAAACTAGAAAAGTCTCTCCCCAACGGTTTTGTTTTTTTCACTCTCCAGGGGCGGCTATTGTTCAGACCTTTCTGATTTTCTTGTATTTTTTGCTGTTCTTGTTTTTATGGCTTTTATGTGCTTTATTGGCATATTTAGCTCTATTTGCCTTTTTGCTTTCTCACTCGTAGAAGTTTCTTGTAGTCTAGTGGCTTCTTTGTGGTGGTAGATCATCCATGCAGGTTATCTCTACTAATGGAGTTCAGGACTCAAGGCTTTTGGTGGTGGTGGCTTTGTTTATAGAAGAATATCCTTCATCCTCTTGGCTTTTACAAGCTTCTGTGCAATGTTTTCCACCTCTTATATTCAAATGGTTGGTGTTTCTGCTCTCCTGCCTGTTAAAGGAGTTTCTTGCTCTCTCCCTTCAGCTGCCTTCATAGACTTATCTGAGCTATTTGTCCAAGAGTCCGAGTTTTGGCCTTTGTGGCTTTTCTTTCCTTCATATTCTCTAAAATTTGATTTGATGGTTTAGGACTTTGGGTGGTGTTTGTTGTATTTCAAGACTGCTCCCCTTTCTATATTTGCAGGCCTTTCTTTATTTGAGATCCGGCTTATAATTATTGGGGGAAATTTTATGTCTTTTCTAGCCTTTGTTCTTCAAGGCTTTTGTATATGTTTCTTATTTTTTTTAATGAATTCTTTGTTAATGATAAAAAAAGGAATCATCCCTCAAATGTTCACTTAATTTTATATTTTTGATCTCATTTTTGGGTATAGCGATTAAGGGCAAACTGATATGGTATATCAATGTGATGTTAGGGCAGCACTCAACACATATAAATTGGTATAGTATTTTATATAAAGTTGTATATTGACGTGGTATCATTCATTTTAGCATGAGAAGAGATTTATTTAAATTAAGAATAATTAGAGTACAACATATTATCTAAAACCTCTTGATGGTGAGCTAGCCAATCTGGATTAAGATCATGATGGGCAATAGTTTTAGCAATTCAATCAGTGTTGCCCTTTTTCCTAAATTAGAGAAAACAAAAAAGCCTAATGATTGTGCAAGTTTAATATATTTTGAAACAATAGACTCAATATCTAGAGGACAATTGGAGGGATTCTAAAGGGTCACTATCAGGATAAGCCCGTCACTTTGGAATATGCAATTATGGACATGGAGACCAATTGCTCTTTAGGTAGCCAAATACATAGCTCACACTTCATTATGCAAGAGATTAAGTTCCATATGCTTTTCCAATTAAAACTTAAGGGCTAACTTGGAGATGTAAAGACATTCTAAGAATGATAGATGGAGTGGCATAGAAAATGATAAACAAATTTGGTAGATAATGTAATATCCCAAACTATACCTTAAAATTTTTGGAATGATTATTGTTAAAATTGGATTAAATGAAATAAAGTATATTAATGTTTAAATGGGAAGATAAGAAAGGTTAGAGCAGTGTGTATATGTTGTATTTATAGAGATATATACAATATATACAAGTCAATTAATGAGTGATCAAAAGAAATAATTAATTTAAATTAAATTAATTGAAATGGGAATTGAGTTAAGTGGAAGTGGATATTTATATATAATATTATTAAAAATTGCTTGGTTGATATTGAAAGAGAGAATTGTATGGTTAAGAGTGGTTTTGAGTAGTTGACTTTGCTCTTCTTTCTTCATCTTCTACTTCTTTCCTTGTTTGGCCAGCTATCATCCATAGCAAGAGAGAAAGAGAGATTTTTGCTCTTCCAAACTCAAGATTGAAGGGTGTTTCAAGTGATCAAGTTAGAATTCTAAGGGTTTTCATCATTTTTGGTAAGCTTTCCACTTGATTCTTTGATTTTCTTTTGAGTTTGTGAATTGAGGTTGTTGATTGGTTGTTGATGATATGTGTATGGTTATTTTGATGTGTTTGAGATTATGTTGTCTATTTGGCTTTGATTTTGGGATTGGTTTGAAGGAAATGTTAAGTTTGGTGCAACGCCCTTATACCCTATATACGTACATTACATATTTTCAGCATATGTAACATACGCATATACGGTACAAAAATGTCACAGACCGATTTAATAAAAATTTTCACATTTCCAATTTAAATTTTCAAATTCTAAATATATAAAAATTAAATAAAATATAAATATTCTTTACTTGTTATAAGAACCCAAAATACATAATATGTATATAAATCTCTGAAAAAAATTCGTCAGAGTTTTGTCTATATTTTAGACATCCCAAAATTTATCAAAACACAATCTGCAAAAAAGAAAACACTCCCAAATAATTTCCAATCACCATCTCAACCATACTTCTCAATTACACCAAGTTTCTCAAACATTTATACATATAGATATATAATTTAAAACACACTTACTCTCTCATTTTAAATACATTGACCAAAATATTCTTTATAATATACAATACGTAAAATTCAAAACATAATATATTATGCATAAAACTCAAAATGTACAATAACATTAAAATATATACATGTTGCTGGTAGTGTTTCTGATCTCAATAGCAACTCAACAAGCTCAACTACAAGTCTAGACCCGACCTGGTCTAGAAAAACTCTCTGGCTTAACTGGGTCTACCCTGTCACCTGCGCGATGGAAACAATCACGCTAAGCAGAAGTCTAGTGGTACAAACTTTGATAATAACAATATAACTCAATGCAATACCAAATGCACAATGCATATAGATGTCACATCAATCCACTTTCATATTTTTTCAAATATTTCATAAGCACAACTCATAACATTATATTACTCAATTGTATCATAACTTATAATTCACATTAAAACAAAGACAAGCATGGGCCCAAAAAGGATCTAATATGCTATTCAAATTTCAGAGTTACTGCTTTGGTCCATAATGACACCATGTGTCTAGCCCCATAGGCAATATATATATCCATTGATAATGTAACAGCCCCAGTCTCTTGGACATCAACTCGGCTAGACCTTTAGGCCCCAGTATCTTGGTCCTCAACCCGGCTAGACTGCTATAGTTTTTGAGGCTTACGACCCAGTCTTTTCACCCCAAAAACATCATATTTATCAGCTGGCCTAGCTTACGACCCAGTCTTTTCACCATTCCAACGTATAGCCCATAGGCAATCATAGGCATGCCGTCAAACCCAGAACTCTGAAAATTTAATAACATACTAGGCACACAATTTATTCATATTTCTCATTATCAATCTCTTTCACATTTTCACATATTCAATCTAGGCACATTCCCTTATTTTCACTTTTTTTTTCTCACTTTTCTCATTTTTCACATCTTTCTCATTTTTCTCACTTTTCTCATTTTTATCAATATCAATTCATTTCATTATTACACATATCTCATTTTTGCATTCACAACACATTACCCAATTACTTTGGATATTTTCACATAATATTCATATTTCACATGTTACACAAATTAGCCATTATCAATGGCTTTTCACAATGCATTTAACACATATATGATATTACAAATGTCATAGCACATTATTCATGCACAATCAATGAACCAAGTAGCCTAACACATTTTCCAACCAAAATGTGTTAAGTCAAAATGCTATGCAAATATAAACATTATAATCAAAGTTTGTACATACCTCCACTAGCAACCCAAAGTAAGCTAAAAGCATCCTTCAATCCAATCTTTCTAACTTGCCCTTCACCACTTGGATGAAGCAAATCAACCTCCCTCAATGCCTAAACCAAATGTGATAGCAAATAATCATTTAGTATCACATTTAATGGCATTTCCAATATTAAACCATAATTAAACATCACTCCTACAAATTTTCAAAAATTCAGCCTTTCCTTACTTCAACATTAGAATTCCATTGTACTATAATTAAATTAGTGTTTTAAGTTTATTTATATTATTAAAAACATATTTTAATACATTTAAATCATTTACATTATAAAAATACACTCTTATACATAAAATCTCAAAAATGGTATAACCTTCCCCTATTGAAGGTTTTCCATTACTCATTCCAAGCTTATTTTCATCACTTTTAACACTAAATAACATGCTTAAACAAATAAAATCACATAATTCAACCACTTTGGAAAATCACTTTTCCAAAACCCTAAATCTCCATTTCCATTCTCAAACTCCAACCCAACACCACCAAATCCAATATTTGACTTTAAAATACTTGTTTATGAATCAAAACAACTCATTTGGAATCAATTTTCACAATTAAAGTTCATGTTTTTAAAACTCCAAAAATCCATAACCCTAAATTCTCTCTCTTCACCATTCTTTAACCAAACTCCATCATCTCTTCAATCTAACCTTAGAATCATTGTTAACTACCCAAAATAACATCATACACACCAATTCTAACAATTATAACATACTACATAAAAATCTCAAAACTCACATAATCTCATCTTCCATGGAATTCAAAGAAAAGAGATGGAAACTTACTAATTTTGGTGGAAATCACCAAAATTCCACTTGAAACTTGTTAATTCCTTCAATTTATGGAGTATGGAAGAAGCAAAATCCTTGGTCTTCAAACTCCCATGGAAGCCACATCCTTGAAGAAGAAGAAGACTTTTAATATTCTTTCCTTTTCATCTTTTTTTTACCACATATATATATATATTAAAATAATTTAATATTTTATTATTTTATTATTTTTTTAATAAATCAAAAGTCCTAATTTTCCTCTTCCATTCAAAATTAATTTATTTTTGAATTAATTTATTAATTTTGAATTTATAAGATTCAATTACCAAAATACCCTTTTCTTTTAAAAAGTGTTGATTTTTATATATATTATGTATATTTTGCCTATATATCATATATATATATATATATATATATTCCACTTTTTAATTTTAAATCCCTTCATTTTTCATTTAAAACCATTAATTTAATTTATCCTTTTAAATTATAATTTATTTTATCAAAATTTCCAAAAATTAGAAATTTTCAAAAATTTTTGGATGTTACAATTCTCTTTTCTAAAACAAATTTCGTCCTCGAAATTACTTGTCCTCAATTTTGGAACAATTAGGAAAACTGACTCTGCATCACCTGCTCACTTTCCTAAGTCACCTCCTCAGTGGCATGATTCCTCCAAAGGACTTTCACAAGTGGCACGTTCTTATTCCTCAATTCTTTAACCTCTCGTGGCAAAATCGCCACTGGTTCTTCCTTGTAAGTCAGATCTGGACTCACCTCAATGGACTCCACTAACAAGATATGAGATGGGTCAGACCTTTATCTTCGAAGCATCGAGACATGGAAAACATTATGTATTCAATCCAACTCTGGCGGCAAAGCTAGTCTATAAGCCACTGGACCAACTCTCTCCAACACCTCATATGGTCCTATGAAACGAGGACTCAACTTCTTTTTGCGGCCAAATCTCAAAATCTTCTTCCATGGAGATACCTTCAGAAACACTTTATCTCCCACACTAAAATCTATGTCTCTTCTCTTTAAATCTGAATAGGATTTCTTTCGGTCTGAAGCTGCTTTCAAAAGACCCCGAATCATCTTCACTTTCTCCTCTGTTTCCTAATCAAATCGGGACCAACCGGTTTACCTTCTCCAACTTCATCCCAACACAAAGGTGTCCTGCATCTCCTGCCATATAAAGCCTCATAAGGAGTCATCCCAATACTCAACTGATGACTGTTGTTATAAGAAAACTCAATTAATGGCAAAAATTTGTCCCAATTCCTGGCAAAATCAATGATACAGCTCCTCAACATATCCTCTAGAATCTGTATCACTCTCTCTGACTGTCCATCTGTCAAATGCATTTAAAAACCTAGAGCATTATGCAAACTCTTCCTAAACCTCGAAGTAAACTGAGGATCTCGATCCTACACCAAAGAAACTGGGACTCCATGCAACCTGACTATCTCATTGATATACAGCTCAACTAACCTCTCAAGAGAAAAATCCATCTGAACTGGAAGAAAATGAGTTGTCTTCATCATCCGATCAACTATCACCCAGATTGCATCATGCTTCTTCTGGGTCAAAGGCAGTCCAGTCACAAAATCCATTGTCACTTGCTCCCATTTCCACTCTGGCACTGATAAAGGTTGGAGCAATCCTGAAGGAACTTGGTGCTCAGCCTTCACTTTTTGGCAAGTAAGACGTCTGGATACAAACTCTGATATGTCCCTCTTCATACCTGACCACCAATAATGTCGCTTCAAGTTCTGATACATCTTGGTACTCCTAGGGTGCATAGCAAAAAGTGACTGATATGTTTTCTCTAATATCATTCTTTTCAATTCTGCACCATCAGGAATACACAATCTATCTCTATACCATAGACTGCCATCATACCTCATATTAAAGTCTCGACTTTCCCCTTTCTGACAAACCAACACAATTTTTTGAATTCTCTCTTCTCCTAATTGAGCCTCCCTAATATGATCCAACAAGACTGGCCTTAACTGCAATTGAGCCATCAGAGCACCATCATTAGAAGACTTAAATCTAACATGTAATGCTCTCAACTCAACAAGCAATGAGAGCAAGTAAGCTGTCAAACCTGCCAAAGATATTCGACTCAAGACATCAGCAACAACATTTGCCTTACCAAGATGATAATCAATCAAACAGTCGTAGTCTTTAATCAACTCTAACCACTGTCTCTGCCGAAGATTCAGCTCTCTCTGAACACCCAGGTATTTCAAACTCTTGTGATCCGTATAAATGAAACACTTTTTCCCATACAAGTAATGCCGCCAAATCTTCAAGGCAAAAACTATGGCTGCCAACTCCAAATCATGCGTCGAATAATTCAGCTCATGCGATTTCAACTGTCGAGAGGCATAAGCAATGACTCTACCCTCCTGCATCAAAACATAACCTAAACCATTATGTGAAGCATCACTATATATCACATATGGTTTACCTTCCATAGGCAGGGTAAGGACAGGAGCTTGAGTCAACATCTCCCTCAGCTACTCAAAACTCGCCTGACACTGATCTGTCCACACAAATTTAACTCCTTTTCGAAGTAATATGGTGAGTGGTGTAGCTATTATAGAAAAACCCTTCACAATTCGATGATAATAGCCTGCCAATCCCAGAAAACTTCTAACCTCTGTCACAGTCTTCGGTGGACTCCAATTCAAGATAGCCTCAACTTTACTCGAATAAACTCTAATACCCTCTGCTAAAACCACATGACCAAGAAAAGCTACCTGATCGAGCCAGAACTCACACTTAGACAGCTTAACATACAACTGTTTCTCTCTCAAAGTCTGCAATACGATCCGCAAATGTCTATCATGATCCTCCTCATTACGCGAATACACCAAGATGTCATCAATGAAGACCACCACAAACTGATCTAAATATGATCTGAATACCCTGTTCATCAAATCCATAAAAGCTGCTGGTGCATTCGTCAATCCAAAGGGCATCACCAGAAACTCATAATGCCCATACCTCGTATGAAAAGCTGTCTTGGGTACATCCACATCTCTGACTCTCAACTGATGGTACCCTGATCTCAGATCAACCTTAAAGAATACCGTTGCTCCCTTCAACTGATCAAAGAGATCATCTATTCGAGGCAAAAGATACTTGTTCTTGATGGTTACCTTATTCAACTGCCTATAATCAATACACAATCTCATGGTGCCATCCTTCTTCTTCACAAACAACACAGGCGCTCCCCTCGGGGACACACTAGGGCGGATGAACCCTTTATCCAATAACTCCTGCAACTGCACCTTCAACTCTCTCAACTTAGCAAGTGCCATCCGATAAGGGGTAATAGAGATAGGAGTGGTACTAGGCAATAAATCGATACCAAACTCCACTTCTCTCTCAGGAGGTACCCCTGGCAACTCATCAGGAAAAACATCTGAAAACTCGGCAACTGTGGGTATATTTTCAAGCAGGGATCCCGCTACTCTAGTATCTACAACATGAGCAAGATAAGCCTCACATCCCTTCCGAATCATCCTCCCAGCTGAAACAGCTAAAAAAAACAAGGATTAAAGATTCCTCTGCTCACTAGATACCATCACATCCCTACCATCACGTGTTCTCAAAGTAACACATTTCTTCTGATAGTCTACCACAGCCCCAGGCTTGGATAACCAATCCATTCCTAAAATCATATCATATTCCCTGAAAGGCATCTCAATCAGGTCACTGAGAAACTCCTCATCCTGAACAACAACTGGACTATCTCGGTGCACCCTGCTCACCACAACAATATGCCCTAAAGGATTTGTCACCAAGACATCAAATCCTAGGGACTTAGAATGCAATTCAGACACAGGCAAGATGGATGCACTTATGTACGAATGCATAGATCCAGGATCTAATAGAGCAATGACTAAAATACCAAAAAAATAAAATGTACCAGTAATGACGGCTGAAGCATCCAGCTGCCTCTGCATCACATAAACCCGCTGAGATGGCCCAGCCTCATCTGGCCTACTGCCTCCGGATGTAGATCCTCCTCTCTGACTAAACCCAGGGTGACCACCTCTACTAAACCTCTGCCACCACGACCCCCTCTGATACTGGGTTGAGAAGATGCAGTATCTGTCTGCCTAACCTCTGGTGGCTCGGGACAATCTCTGATCAAATAGTCTGACGACCCACATCTAAAACACACTCCTGAAGCACCTCTCCACCAGCAAACACCTCCGTTTACTTTACCACAATGAATGCAAGTAGGTAGAGTAGGTCTCTAAGCCACTGGAGTTGGAGCACTAGCCATTGAAACTGCAGGTCTCTGTCTCTGTCTTTGCTGCTATATTGACCTGCCAAACAGCCCCTGACTCCTACTAAACCTCTGAAAATGTCCCCCTCGGCCTCTCTTCACTGATAAAGACCCTGCCTCACTCTGGGGCCTTCTAAATCTGGTCTCCTCAACCCTTGCAGCTGCTGCAATACTCTGTGCCCTCTCAACACTCCTGGCAGCTGCAACTGACTGAAAAAAATACTGATACCGAGAACCTGTAATGATACACATGATAGAGGGTCTCAGTCCCACCTTAAACCTCCTGCACCTGTCAAACTCGTCAGAAATGATCCCACTAGCATAGTGACTCAACCGGATTAACTCGATCTCATACTCGGTCACTGTCCAGGTATCTTGTCTCAGACTCAGGAACTCCATCTTCTTTGCATCTTTATACTCTCTCTAAGTATACTTCTGCTCAAATTTTCACAGAAAATCATCATAGGTCAGGACTGATGGATCATCTAGAGCATGTGGAACCGTCTTCCACCAATCATATGCATCTCTCTATAGAAGAGATCTGGCATAATCAAACTTCTTTTTTGGACTAGCCTGTAATTGAATAAATATCCTCTGAACCCGGTCTAGCCACTGCTATGCTACAGCAGGATCTGTAGTATCAACAAAGTCCTCAGCCCCATACTTTCTCAGTTTATCATACTGCCTCACCGGCAACTGTGACAGCGGCTGTGGCTGCGGCGGCTGCAGAACTGGAGCCTGCCTCAACAACTCTACCATATGCCATACCCAGCCAGATGGAACCTCATCACCTGCTGGTCTCACAGGCACAGAACACTACAAAAAAAAGCGCTATCTGCGACGGACAGAATCCGTCGCAGATCCGTCGCAAATCAGGATTTGCGACCGATCTGCGACGGATTCTGTCCGTTAATAAAAAAGGCGTCCAATTTTCAATTTTGCGACGGGCCGTCGCAAATTGCGACCGATTTGCTACCACTAGGCGGTTGCAAATTTGCCACTCAAATATTCGCGGGCAAACAGTAACCGTCGCAAATCCGTCGCAGAAACCGTCGCTAATTGGTAGCAAATTTATCTTCCCGCCATTTTCAAGGTCATAGTATTCCGTCGCAGATTTTCCGTCGCAGATTTTGTTGCAAAACTTGTTGCAAATCCGTCACCAATTCCGTCGCAGATTTTCCGTCGCAGATTCTGTCGCAAAACTTGTCGCAAATCCGTCACAAAGGCCGTCGCAGATTTTCCGTCGCAGATTTTCCGTCGCAGAATCTGTCGCAAAAACTTGTCGCAAATCAACCAGAAAGGCCGTCGCAGATTTCCGTCGCAGATTTTGTCGCAAATGTTCTGGAGTATATATATGCCTTCCGTCGCAAATTCCGTCGCAAATGCAATGGATTTACAATTTTTGTGTCATTATATGGATTTTATATATAAAATACACACCTGTAGTAATAATATTTACAATTTAATTACATAAATCTAAATTTACACCAATTTTCATTGATATAAAATGCAATAGTTAATTAAACTAACATAATTCAAAAGTCATTACAATATATAAGTTTTAAACATTTTAAAGTATTAAAGTATGAACACTTTCAAAAGTAAAAACTAAGCCGAAGGCATACACTAGTTATCATCTGGATGTTCTTCTGTTACTTGATCTTCTGCTGGTGGGGTTGGTTCTGTTGGAGGCCATCTAGGAGGTTCAGTTGGCCGTCCTAGTAACATATTCTGAATCCAAGTCTGGTTCTCAACCAAAAATCGAGTCATATCTGCAATCTTGGTCTCTAATTTGCTCTCTATATGATTGACTTTATTGCTTATCTCATCACGTATCTCAGTTAACATATTCTCATTCACTTGTTGAGATGTACTTCCACTGCCCTTAAAGACTTGAGAAATCGCTAAATTCCCCAACCCATATAATCTGGCCTTCTTTGTTCCTCCCGCCGCTTCAACAAATAAATCATCATCATCCTTAGTACAAGATTGAACTTCCTCTCCATTTGCCTCTTCTGTAGATTGTGATGCTTTCAATTTCTGAAAGCTTTCCTAAAAATGAAAATCAAAACAACGTTAGAGTCAAAAGAATCCAGTAGCCAATACACACAATTCACAAGCAATATTCATAAATAGGCAATTTAATAACATTTAACAAAAAAAGTATTAACCAGATTATGACATAACCCATTTATGGGTCTCAGTTCCAATGATTATGATCACCTCATAAACACAAAAATCGAATAATTGAACTAGTTCTTTTTAATAATTGTACTAGCGTCTCTAACTTTTTTATTAACTTGTATTCAACTCTAACTTTTGATTCTTTGAAATGAAGTACCAACTTTTAATTCCACTACTCCGTGTCTTTTTTTTATTTAAATTTGTTATTTTCCCTTTCTATTTTACTAACTCAACAAATGCAATCACTCTATGCTTACTGAGCTAAGATTGAGTTACTCATGAGAGGGCTAAGATTGAGTTATTCATGAGAGGCTTGCTCACGATATGCTTCTTGATTTATTTTGTTTAATTAGGCCACAAAGTGAAAAGTATTATCTTGAGTTAAAATAGCTAAGCTAAATTTAAAAGCAAAAAATTAAGAAGCATACAGACACAAATAATGTGAAATTTTTTAGTACTAATAATCTATTTATATAGATTACATTGAAGACTATAAGAATAAACTAATACTCAACTAGCAAAAAGAAAAGAAAGTACAATTTTTCACATACATTTTTTAAACAACCAGACTGCATAATTGAAACAAAGATTAATCTATTTAGCCATTAATTAATCTATTCTTTATTGTAGCTCAAAATACTCATAAATACTAAGCAAAATATTGAGTTCTTTATAAGCATTATGATCAATAGCAATCAAAACTCTACTTACAGCTTAAGATTATTAGATAAAATATTATAAGCTTAACAAGTCAAAATATATTACACAACAATTTTCTCATAAAATGCCAATTTTCTCATCTGCCACCATCTATCCCATTTACTCTATTTACTCTTTAACAATTAAAAACACAAAAAAAATCCACATTTAAAGCTATGAACATAGATAAAAAGAAAACTAATATTTTCATATAGGCCATCCCCACTTCGAGACCATTGACCTTCTGTTGTAGCTTCCTATTTTCTACAATTAGATTTTGTAATTCTTCTCTCACTTCAGTCCTCAAATTGGACAATTCATCTTTCACTTCTGCCACAATAACTTCATTTTTGCTTTATCAATTTTGTTTCATTCCAAAATCGACACTTTCATTTTTGCATTCATGACATGAAACATTTAGTTGAAAAAAAAAATCACGACATGAAATATACTATAAAATTGTCAGAGTACATATTCACTATTGGGCATTGACAAAGTGGGACAGCTTGTTTTTCCGCCACTACACACATGTGATTTTCTAATAAAATTTTTTTGAAACAGTGACAATGCTGAAAGTACGCACGTTCTTAAAGATGAGGACGAAATGTACAAGTGGAAGACAAATATTACCAAATGAGCTGCCATCATGTACTGGGTAAATTTTTTATTAGGTATTAACCTTTCCTACGTTTTCTTTTTGTCTATTTAATAATGAATCCTACACTCCGACGTCAAGGTTTTTGAGCTACCCATCAAAGATATATCATTAAATAGACATAAAAGATACAAAGAACCCAAATGGATAGTGACAGGGCTCAAGCTCAGACGTGAAGATTGCCAATTTAAATTTGGATCAGTAAATTTCTCTTTTATTTAAAAAAATTGCAATACTGATTTTAGTTCCTTAAATATGATGCCATATATTCTCAAAAGAATGAAAAAGTAATTATCAACTACAAATTTTTACAAACACTACAATAAGGAAGAAAACACAAAACTAAGCAAAATCTAATAAAAAAAATGAAAAGGAAAATAATTTCACATTCAAATAAGGAAGTCAATAAGGAACTCCAAGTTCCTATCACACTAATCTACGGAAATATGAAACGTAAAAATTGTATCTATCAGCGGACTATGCAAACTATAATTCATTGATTATGCTAGTGTATACAACGTAAAATAAAATAAAAATTGACTTCGGGACTATGCAAACTAGTATCTATCAGCGCCTCTAGGAAGTTTGTTGTCTTGGATGTAACAATAATTCATTGATTATGCTAGCGTATACAACCTAGATTATATGTTCATTTTCTCTCTCTCCATGGTCTGGCTTAATTGTTGAGTTATCTATGTATTTCATAATCATACCAGATATGAATCTTGGTCTGTTATTAAATGGTTATCTATAGCCTGGTAGATTATATAATTGTACATGTAGAAGATGGTATTTTCAATCCTGAACTAGAATTTTTGCCCTCACACCTTTTAGTTTTATTGGTGTTTGTGCAGTGTTTGTTTTTCAGTATGATTTTGCTGCATTTGAGCTGAATCTATCATGCTATTTTTTTTTCTACTTCTTTTTCTCTCCAAACAAAAGTAAAGGGCTTATGAAAGATAATTTTGCGGATCATGTTATTGGGACAGAGAATAAATCTGTGCATATAGTGGTTGTTTCTAAATCATTATAGATATTCTTGTTAACAAAATGCAAAAGTATAGACATATCTCGCTTCTAAATTTATTTTTTTTTGTTTTATATAAAAAAAGATACATTAACATTAAGAAAGATTATTTAGTAACAATACACAACCTAAAAACAACATATTAGAAAGAAAAGCCAATCAACTAATAAAAAAAAAGCATAAAATCATAAGATTCTAGTTCAGATGCTTCAACCATATACAGAAACCAGGTGATAGAATCCACACTTGGAAATGTGCATGAATAAGCACATAAAGAAACAATTATGCAATACCAAGTAAACCACACACCATATCAGTCATATTTTCAACAAAAACATTATAACAGCTTCCATAAAATAATGTAAATAAAATATATTAACTTACATGAACAAGTTCCGATCTCTTATCTATGAACTTCCCCCGATCTTTTTTACTGGTATGGCTATGCTTGAACAATTCATAATTTCCAGGAAACTTTCCCCCATTTGCTACAGCCTGTTTAAATCAATATGCAACACAAACATAATATGAAAAAAATAGTCAATTTGTTTAACAAAATAAGATGTAGATTACATACCAAATCCTTCGCATGCTCTTTCATCGATTTTGACCCACAAGTGTGAGTAGATGGCCCTGTTCCTAGTCCAGCAGGCTCAGACAGTCTGTTCTTAGACTGTTGCTCTGATAATTTTTTAGCATTCTCCGTTTCCCAATCTCTTCTCCACTCTTCTACATATTCCAAAGGCACGGGACAGTTCACTAATCTGTTATGTCTCACATTGTAAATGAAAGTACTGTATGTCCTTGCTGCTTTGCTTTCCCAAGCTTTTCTCATCAATCCATCTTCAGATGACCTCCAAGTAAATAATTTCTGCAAAGTAAGTAAAAATTACTAAATATGCTAGCCATTATCATTATTAAAGAATATGAAGAAACAACTAACAATGAATATTAGATAAACATTAACCTTAAACTCTCCGAAGTACAAGTCCTTTGATTGTCGAGACAGTTTTGCCCAAGATGATCCTGTTTTATCAGGATACCGTTGAAAAGCTTCTGTGCATGCATGTGATATGCCCCATAAATCAGGATTAAATCTGAAACAATTTAAGATTATTAATAAAGTGCCAAAATAGTGACTAAATAGGATAAAATTAGTAAATTACCCATCAGCCTTTGACCAACTAATTATTATTCGCCCATCAGCATCACGGGCTAGTTCTTGGGATCGAGAGCCTCTACTTATAACGTCATTGTTAACATCAGGTTGAGGTTCATGTTCACTAGAATTAGGAGATGAAGCTGATATTTGGGGATTTTCTATTCCTAATCCATGCATGTTATCTAGTGAGGGAGTAGAAGAAGGTGGTGTTATAGGATTAGAAGATTCAGATTGTCTTCTCCTAGATGTTGGAGTTCCATCTGTGTTAGGATTTGAAGATTCAGAGGTTCTTCTCCCAGATCCCCCATTTGCTTCTGAATTTGGACTTACAGCCGCTGCAATTGCAAGTGTGGGTTGGGTAGGTGCTATGGCTGTTTGTGTGGGTTGGGTAGGTACCATGGCTGTTGGTGTGGGTTGGGTAGGTGCAATGGCTGTTGGTGTGGGTTGGGTAGGTACCATGGCTGCTGGAACTGTACGTGTGGATCGTCCTCTTCCCACTGGTGGTTGAATGATATTGCGACTTTTTCCTCTAGCCATATCTGCAAGAACCCATAAAACATAAGATTAAATATAGAGAGAAAGAGTAGCAATATTGGTATAGCCTATAGAGATGATACAGTTAAAAATTGTAAAAATGTTGTTACCTTAAATTTTCACACGTATTAAGAAATTCACTTGCTCTTAAAACCAGAACAATCCAACACTAGTTAAGAAGTTCAGTTCCTGCCACAAATAAAGAGCAAAAGAAAACACAGGAAGCAAAAATTTTCAAACTACCATGTTCCTCCATCATATACCATATACATATGTAACTACCATGTATGCAGCAGGAATTCTACTCATATGTAGTAAATTAATAAATTAATGCAAAATTATTATAACATTTCAAAATGGGCCATAAATAGTTTCCAACTCTATAGTATAGTCAAAGTAAACATCAAAACAAGGAAAAAGAACCAAATACAAGTCATTCGTCTTCATCATTATTCATCATCTCATCCTCCGAAGAATAATACTGAAATTCTTCATCACTCCCTTCCTCCAAACTCTCACTTATATGCATTACAACACCTTCAGCATCATTTAAAGTATTAGGCATTTCATTGTCATTTACATCAAAAGTCTGCCTGGCTGTATCATCTTCTTGGAATGCCATTGCTGTTTGAGAAACATTGGAAGGAGCTATAATTTCTGGCAGCTCAATTACATGTCTAACTTTAACCTTCACAACAGATAACCAATCACTATCAACCCGTCTTATAGACGGATAAGGAGCATAATATACCTGTTGTGCTTGGCTTGCCAAAATAAAGGGCTCATACTTCCCAAATCTCTTCCTTTTGTGAACATCTACAATATTGTATCCTTTATGACACCTCATACCCACATCTAGCGTTGGATCATACCAATCACAAAGGAACAAAGTTGTCCGCTTAATTGGTAGTGCCGGGTACTCTATTTCAATGACCTCCTGTAACCTGCCAAAGTAATCGCTTGATTGTTCACTGTAGTTTGTCCCTTTAATACATACACCACTATTCTTGGTAGATCTATTTGCACTTCTTCTCTCTGTGTGGAACTTAAATCCATTCACAAAATACCCAGAATATGCCTTAGCATCATTGTAAGGTCCCTGTGCCAAGTTTTTTATAAATTGGTTGTTCACAGCATTCAACGGGTCATGCACCTATATGAAAAGCATAAATATTCAATACATGTGATTTAGATAATATTGACTACAAAATGCTACGTAATAAACTTACATAGGATTTGAACCACTGGGGAAAATTATTATCCAAATGCATATCAATCTCATCCTTGCTAATGTTAGGATTTTGAGTACGTAATTCGCCAACGAACAATCTTCATAATATAAAGTACCGTCATTAAGTATATCAAGAATGGGAGTGCAAAACAATATTACTGAAATTCAATTTTAACATACTCGACAAATGGCTCAACTTCTGCACAATTCATGAGAATATACGACTGAGCCGCGTTCCTCTCACATTCCGTCAATTTTCGATTCTTTGGTTGACCCATCGGTCGACCACAATACTGGAATATTGATAACATTCCTTCAATCTCCTCCTCAGCCTGACCATCATCGTTCCGTGGCACACGTTGATGTCTAGTTGATACATGTGGCTCAAAAAAATGGGCACAAAATGCAGCTGCTTCTTTTACCAAGTAAGCATTAGCAATTGACCCTTCAACTTGTGCCTTATTTTTTACATCCTTTTTCAAATCACCATTGTAACTGCAAGATGTTTATATAAGGCTTACAATGCATTTATTATTAAAGTAAGCTCAATAAAAAGGTTTAAGGAGAAAAGTAAATTACCGCTCAAATGGATACATCCAACGATATTGTACAGGCCCTGCAATCCGAGCTTCATACGGTAGATGGATAGGAAGATGTTCCATAACATTAAAGAATCCTGGAGGAAAAAACCTCTATAATTTGCATATGATTTTCGGAATTTCCTCTTCAAGCCGTATCATATCATCTACCCGTATGACTGAACTTGTTAATTGTCTAAAAAATATACTAATTTCAGTTATTGCCTCCCAAACTCTTACTGGTAATAATTCACGAAAGGCAATCGGGAGTAAACGTTGCATAAACACGTGACAATCGTGGCTTTTCATCCCATACATTGTTAATGTTTTCATGTTTACACATCTAGCCATGTTAGAAACATAGCCATCGGGAAACCTTAGTTCTTTTAACCACTCACAAATTGCTTGCTTTCCATGCTTATCCAATGAGTATATTGCTTTTGGATATTTACCAGTTTGTACATTTTTTTGTAACTCTGGCCTGTCACATAACACCATCATCTCCTCCCTTGCTTTGGCATTATCTTTCGATTTACCATCGATGTTCATAATGGTGTTGAACAAATTATCAAAGAAGTTTTTTTCAATATGCATCACATCGAGGTTATGCCTAATTAGCAAAGAACTCCAATATGGCAAATCCCAGAAAATACTCCGTTTCTTACATCCACTCCCACTCCGTCTACCAATTGCTGCATTAACATCATCTGAGTCTAGATCAGTAACTTTCAGTAAACCAAGAGAATTAAGCTCAGCTAATATTTCTTCCCCGGTCTTCACAGGTGGTGGCATGTCCTTAATTATTTTATTTTTTCTGAACCAAGTTCTATTCTTTCTCCATGGATGGTCAATTGGAAGAAACTTCCTATGATTATCGAACCATGTTTGTTTTGTTCCATTCGGAAGTGTAAAGGCATCTGTCTCTCCCATACAATGAGGACATGATAGCCTTCCACCAGTACTCCATCCAGAAAGCATTGACAAGGCAGGGAAGTCACTAATAGTCCATAGTAATGCAGCATGCATAACAAAATTTTGCTTCATGGACACATCGTATGTCATAACCCCTACATCCCACAATTGTTTCAAGTCGGCAATTAATGGTTGTAGGAACACATCTATTTTCATTTTCGGATTATTAGGCCCTGACACTAAGACTGTTAAGAACATGTACTCCGACTTACCACACATCCATGGAGGAAGATTGTAAGGAGTGACAATGATTGGCCACGATGAGTACGGTTCGCTGTATTTCCCAAATGGCTGGAATCCGTCAGAACTTAACCCGAGCATGACATTTCGAGTCTCATAAGCAAATGAGGGATACTGATTGTGGAAGTGCTTCCAAGCAGGTGATTCAGATGGATGACGCATAACTCCCTCCTCGGACTCGTGTTCTGCATGCCACCTCATGTCTTTTGCGGTGGCATTAGATGCATAGAGCCGTTGCAACCTTGGAATGAGAGGGAAGTAATGCATGACCTTGTATGCCTTCTTAACATTGCCAATTCGTTTGTATCTTGCTTGTTGGCAAAACTTGCACACAAGCAAATCTACATCATCACCCCAGTATATCATACAATTATTTCTACAACAGTCAATCTTCTGCACTGGGAGGCCCAAACATTCAATCAATCTTTTTGTTCTATAGAAATTTTCAGGGAATACATTATCCTCTGGCAAAACTTCTTTAACGAATTCTGCTATCTGATCAAAACATTTCTCCGAAAAATGGTGTTCGGCCTTCATGTTGAACATACGAGCCATGGCAGATAACTTCGTATGCTTTACACAACCGGGCCATAGTTCCTCATTAGCCGCTTCCAGCATTTGAAATAGCTTTTTTGATTCTTGATTCGGTTCCTCCTCCATGTAATCAGAATGAGAATTAGGAACTCCAAGCCCTTGTAGGACCATTTCACGATATTGTGCACCTGTTTCATTATGCATTTGATTGACCAATCCAGTTTCAAGATCCCTAAAAGCTGTACTTGTATCCTCAGGCCATGGTTCCCTATGTGATACCCACTGATAGTAATTTGGCATAAAACCAAATTTTGTAACGTGGAAGCGGACTTCTTCCACCGGTTGGAAAAATCGGTTTCTACATTTCGGCTTCAAACAAGGACACCTAATTCTGGTTCCATCCATACTTGCTGGATGAGAAATTGCGTAGTCTAAAAACTCTTGTAGTTTTTCTTGAAATACTCTATTCAAACGTCCCCCAGCATACGTTTCATACATCCATCCCCGGTCCATACTTATTGTCTCGACCGAATCGTCAAAAATATACTAAAAGAATAAAAAATCAATAATCAAGCCCAATAAAAAGTATGGACAATAACAAACTTTTCAAATACTCTTCATGTAATTCATTAACATAATAACATGTACTAAATGCAAAATTCATACAGGTTTGGGATGCTAATATAATTGAGACAGCTGAAGAAAGGTTCTATAATTCAAATGTGGATAAGAAACTACGATGGTCCTAAGCTTTAACTTGAGATTATGAATGCAATATATTCCAATGGCTGGTTGAAGAACTAAACCAACTAGCATTTTGGTAGCTACACAAGGACAAGATGCATAAAACTGCAGCATAAGATAAGGTTTATTGATTCTTTGTTCTATCTACACATGTAAACGTCCAGCAAAATAAGATATTGTAGACATTTCATGTATTATCCACCAGTGTTGGCGATGTCTAACATCATAATATCATGATATATATATATATATATATATTCAATCATATAACATCATAATCACATAAAAAATAATAATTAGACACATCATACAATAAAATTATAATAATTTTATCGTGGCACTCCAACTAATATATTTTCTAAACACATACTTTTTTCTAATGATATTAATGATTAATTCTCTTATAATTTAATAATTTTAAAATTTTTCTTTCACATATAACATATATAATTTGCATCAAATATTACTGCAGCCTTAATAATGATATTAACTCTCTCATAATTTAACAGAAATGTGCTATTTTCCTTTTTTTTTCTGTTTTAAGCTTGATCGTTTTGTATAAAAAAATAATTTTATTTTAAGAATAGTGATTAATTAAATTTGAAAAAAAAAGGAAAGGGAAAGGGAGAAACAGGACAATTTAAAAAGGCTGCTTATAGGTGAGATAGCGAGTGAGACATGTAATATATAATTGCAACTACCCATGTTTTTGTCTGCAATTGATTTATGAGTATATCATCAAAATTTATTCCCACAATTTTATTTTATTTAATTTTTCTTACTCGAAAGAAATGCCTTATGACATTTCAGAGCTCTGCAATCTGCTCCCCACAATTACCAACTGCATATTGTCTTCTATTTCGTTTTTATTATTATTATTTATAAAATTTGCATATTTATTGTTTCAGAAAATTCATGAATCAATCATCTAAGGCTCAGCCAATGTCAATTTTGGATGAATTCATAATAAGTCTTAGTTAAAGATAGAGATCATAGAAGAGAAGATACAGTTTCAACAGCATTCAGAGAATGGTAACAATATTTTGATACCATTACTTAACCAACTTTTTATATCGCTCTAATTTTTTTTAATATATGTATGAAGGAGGGGAAATCAGTTATGAAATTATTACTCAATAATAACTACAATTATTGCTAAACTGCATATTGGTGTGTGATAGCACTCTAATTTTTTATTTTGCTAAATTTAATTTAAATTAGAAATGAAATTTGAAATCTCAAAATTGCAAGAAATTTACTTAATTTATAAATTTAGTTGCAATTCTAATAAAAGAATATATATATATATATAGCGAGAGAATGTGCATAAATTTCACTTCTACTTGGCACTTTATATGATTGAAAAAAATTATGGAACCCATTAATTACTTAATGTAAAATATGAAAAAATAAGAGCAAGTCCTTGTCAATTAAGAGTAAACATCTTTTCCCAAAAACATATTTCAAAACTTTGCCTGCCCCAGCATCTAATATCATGCACATGACTCCATTTTTAATAATAAAACTGCATGAACAAATTTCGACAAACAAATATTGTTTAAAAATGTCAGTTAATAATGCTGATACAAACAGATGCAGCTGCTAAATTACACATTGAAGAGCAATGCATGTGAGTAGCCTTCAGTTACCTGTGTCCCAAATTGTGAGCTTCAATCTTTTCCCAACAACATTAAGCGTCTGGACCTTGAAATCAACACCTGCACATTGTCAAAACAGCATCCAAGCCCAATGGTGAAAGTCCATTAAAACAAAAGATATATTTAAGTAATCATGAAAAATATGTTATTTTAATTTCAACAATATTCAATAACACTTTAGTCTTAACCAATAAGTGGCTTTGATTAGAGTAAATATGCACTTAATTGTCTTTAGATCTCATAAAACCTCCAATCTCTTTAGCCAATTAGATAATAAGAAGAAAAATTAAACAACTAAGAATATTAAGCAAGAAATTATCATCTGTTTATAATTCTTTACTATTCAAAAGCAAAGTTATAACAAGCACAAAGTTATATCTTATTTCCGATTGGATAGAGAACTAAAGCATGCAAAGTATTTCTGATTCAATTGAATAAATAAACACAGATGATTCTCCTAATTTTATCACAAAATTATGAAAGAATCCAATTGAACCAGAAAAAAGAAAAGAATATATTTACATATGACGTATGAACCTCAAAAATTCAATCATGCAAACAATAAGACACAGAGAACCAATGAAAACCAAATTTTCTTTTTCCCAAAGAAATTAAGAGTTAAAAGAGAAGAGAGAAGTACCAATTGTGGGAGAAAGATCATGAACAGAATTGGAGATGAAACTCAAAAGAATACTACTCTTGCCAACACCAGAATCTCCAATCAATAAAATCTTGAAAGAATAATCATAACTATCATTCCCAACTTTTGAAGAAGAACCCATCATTTATTCTTGCTTTATGAACATAAAAACATAACCCAACAAGCAACAAAAAGAAAGATTGAAAAAACCCACCAACCTAACAAGAAAGAGTAAGATGAGTGTGTGTTCTATATCAAAATAATCAAAATCAAGAAACCCAAAAACATAGACAACAAACAGAAAAGAAAGATTGAAAAAAACTCTCCAACTTTTCAAGAAAGAGTGAGTTTGTGTTCTATATCAAAATCAAGAAACCAAAGACGTGTATAAATTACAACAAACAAAAAGAAAGATTGAAAAAAACCAACTTAACCAGAAAGAGCGTGTATGTGTGTTCTATATCAGAATCAAAATCAAAATCAAGAAACCAAAAGCTAACTAGCTAGAAAGAAAGAAAGATTATGTGGTAATATAATTAGTACCACTGTTGAGGCGTCCTGCAAGAGTTTAAACAAAGTAACCATCCATCAGCTTCATTGACCAACATTTCCATACCAAGATTTCCATAATCGAGTCTCCTTTCCATGCCAAGATTTATGGAACCCAATAATAAGTTCATCTACCTCCAGCCTTTGACTCGATTATCATAAGCTAAAAATAAATTAATAAACTCTAAAATGATTTTATTGTTTTAATTATGGATTATTAGAGAGAAAATTTGAACCTCATTCTGCAGCTTCAAGCTTTTGTTCTCGCAACTCTAAAACCTAAAAACCCAAATCAAATGGCTAGCGAGACAAGAGTGTTGCGAGGCGCTGCTGTACGCGTGTGAGAGGGTTGGACGAGGCGATGGTTAAGTGAGTGTGTGTGAGGCAAAATATGGCGAGGTGAGTTTTTCGCCAGCGTGTTTGAGGAGAAGGGAAGGGAGAAGAGAAGAGAAGAGAAAGCTGCACACATTTGAGGACAAGTAGTGTTAGGGTTTAAAGAGTATGTCAAAATTGATATACTAAAGCTGCACAGTAAGCATTCTTTTAATTTAAAGAGTATGTCCATTGTATATAATTTAACCCTTAAGAATCGATTTTTAATTTTTATTAATACTTAATTTTATAATTAAATTTTGATTATAATAATTTAATTATATTTTTTAATTAATATTTATGAACAAAAATATAGAAGTTTTTACAATTATAAATGAATTATATAAAAATATTTTGACCAAAAACAACTTAATAATTATATATTTTAATTGTATTTTATTTATATTTAATCATTTATTATATGTTTTAGTTATATCTATTGCTATTTGTAATATTCATGTTATTTTCAAATCCATTATCACAATTTAATTTTTACTATCTAAATCCATAAAAAAATTTATCAATATCAAAATACTACTAATTATTTATAATAGATTATCCACCATCATAATACTACTAATTATTATTAATACTCATTCATTATTTTCATAAATAAACTAGTGAGATTATTACTACGGATTTGCAACCGATTTGCGACGGCTTTTTCTGTTGCAGATTTCCTTCACTGTCTTTATCCGTCGCAAAACTGTTGCAGATACGTCGCAAATTTGCGACGAACATTTTCTGTTGCAGATTTCCGTTGTAAATTGCTTTCAACTAGTTATTTTCTACAACCCATCTGCGACGGAAAAATTTTCGCAAAAAATATATATGCGGGTCTCTCTCGCGCCAATCAGCAGTGCCAATTTTTGCGACGGATATCTGCGACGGGCTTGTTTCCGTCGCAGAGTTACTACGGATTTGCAACCAATTTGAGACCAATTTCTCAAAATTCCTATAACTTGTCATTCCGTCGCAAATCCGTCGCAGATCCGTAGCAAATTTGCGACGACAAAAATCCGTCGTAGATATCCGTCGCAAATACCGAATTTTTTTGCAGTGAAATTTGAGACGGAAATAGACGGTAGCAGATCTCCGTTGCAAATTGCTTTTTTTAGTGCTTTCTACAACCAATCTGCGACGGCAAAGTTTTCGCAAAAAAATTTTACTCGCGCCAATTATCCGCGCCAAATTTTGCGACGGACTTTTTTCCGTCGCAGATTTACTACGGATTTGCAACCAATTTGCGACCAGTTTCTCAAAATTCCTGTAACTTGTCCTTCCGTCGCAAATGCATCGCAGAACCGTAGCAACTTTGCGACGGAAACACGTCCGTCGCAGATATCCGTCGCAAATGGCGAAAATTTTTGTAGTGAGAAACAGACGCCTCACCAGCAGATAAAACTCTAGCTCCATCTCTACCCTCATCTGAAGCCACACTCTCTACACTACCCTCAGCAGCCTAATGCGGTCGAGTCACCATAACTACCTATATCTGCAAACAAAATAGAAAATACTATATCAGATATCAGAAACTGCCAGTGTCAATGCATGTATTACAATTAAAAACTATTTTTCAAATCCCCCAATTTCTCTCTCTATCATCCCACCTAGGTCGAGAACCTCAAACCTAGGCTCTGATACCAAAACAAATGTAACACCCTTATACCCTATATACGTACATTACATATTTCCAGCATATGTAAAATACGCATATACGATACAAAAATATCACTGACCGATTTAATAAAAATTTTCACATTTCCAATTTAAAATTTCAAATTCTAAATATATAAAAATTAAATAAAATATAAATATTCTTTACTTGTTATAAGAACCCAAAATAAATAATATATATAAAAATCTCTGGAAAAAATTCGCCAGAGTTTTTTCTGTATTTTGGACATCCCAAAATTTATCAAAACACAACCTGCAAAAAAGAAAACACTCCTAAATAATTTCCAATCACCATCTCAACCATACTTCTCAATTTCACCAAGTTTCTCAAACATGTCTACATATAGATATATATAATTTAAAACACACTTACTCTCCCATTTCAAATACATTGACCCAAATATTCTTTATAATATACAATACGTAAAATTCAAAACATAATATATTATGCATAAAACTCAAAATGTACAATAATATAAAAATATATAAATGTTGCTGGTAGTGTTTCTGATCTCGATAGCAACTCAACAAGCTCAACTACAAGTCTAGACCCGACCTGGTCTAGAAAAACTCTCTGGCTTAACTGGGTCTACCCTGTCACCTGCGCGATGGAAACAAATGCGCTAAGCCGAAGCCTAGTGGTACAAACTTTGATAATAACAATATAACTCAATGCAATACCAAATGCACAATGCATATAGATGTCACATCAATCCGCTTTCTTATATTTTTCAAATATTTCATAAGCACAACTCATAACATTATATTACTCAATTGTATCATAATTCATAATTCATATTAAAACAAAGACAAGCATAGGCCCAAAAAGGATCTAATATGCAATTCAAATTTCAGAGTTACTGCTTTGGTCCATAATGACACCATGTGTCTAGCCCCGTAGGCAATATATATATCCATGGATAATGTAACAGCCCCAGTCTCTTGGACCTCAACCCGGCTAGGCCCTTAGGCCCTAGTATCTTGGTCCTCAACCCGGCTAGACTGTTGTAGTTTTTGAGGCTTACCACCCAGTCTTTTCGCCCCAAAAACATCATATTTATAAGCTGGCCTAATTTACAACCCAGTCTTTTCACCATTCCAGCGTATAGCCCGTAGGCAATCATAGACATGCCGCCAAACCCAGAACTCTGAAAATTGAATATTATACTAGGCACACAATTTATTCATATTTCTCATTATTAATCTCTTTCTCATTTTCACATATTCAATATAGGCACATTTATTTTCACATTTTTTTTCTTACTTTTCTCATTTTTCACATCTTTCTCATTTTTCTCACTTTTCTCACTTTTCTCATTTTTATCAATATCAATTCATTTCATTATTACACATATCTCATTTTTGCATTCACAACACATTACCCAATTACTTTGGGTATTTTCACATAATATGCATATTTCACATGTTACACAAATTAGCCATTATCAATGGCTTTTCACAATGCATTTAACACATATATGACATTACAAATGTCATAGCACATTATTCATGCACAATCAATGAACCAAGTAGCCTAACACATTTTTCAACCAAAATGTGTTAAGTCCAAATGTTATGCAAATATAAACATTATATGCAAAGTTTGTACATACCTCCACTAGCAACCCAAAGCAAGCTAAAAGCATCCATCAATCCAATCTTTCTAACTTGCCCTTCACCACTTGGATGAAGCAAATCAACCTCCCTCAATGCCTAAACCAAATGTGATAGCAAATAATCATTTAGTATCACATTTAATGGCATTTCCAACATTAAACCATAACTACATATCACTCCTACAAATTTTCAAAAATTTAGCCTTTTCTTACTTCAATATTAGAATTCCATTGTACTATAATTAAATTAGTGTTTTAAGTTTATTTATATTATTAAAAATATATTTTAATACATTTAAATCATTTACATTATAAAAATACACTCTTATACACAAAATCTCAAAAATGGCATAACCTTCCCCCATTGAAGGTTTTCCATTCCAACATAATCCATTACTCATTCCAAGCTTATTTTAATCACTTTTAACACTAAATAAAATGCTTAAACAAATAAAATCACACAATTCAACCACTTTGGAAAATCACTTTTCCAAAACCCTAAATCTCCACTTCCATTCTCAAACTCCAACCTAACACCACCAAATCCAATATTTAACTTTAAAATACTTGTTTATGAATCAAAACAACTCATTTGAAATCAATTTGTACAATTAAAGTTCATGTTTTCAAAATCCCAAAAATCCATAACCCTAAATTCTCTCTCTTCACCATTCTTTAACCAAACTCCGTCATCTCTTCAATCTAACCCTAGAATCATTGTTAACTACCCAAAATAACATCATACACACCAATTCCAACAATTATAACATACTACATAAAAATCTCAAAACTCACATAATCTCATCTTTCATGGAATTCAAAGAAAAGAGATGGAAACTTACTAATTTTGGTGGAAATCACCAAAAATCCACTTGAAACTTGTTAATTCCTTCAATTTATGGAGTATGGAAGAAGCAAAATCCTTGGTCTTCAAACTCCCATGGAACCCACGTCCTTGAAGAAGAAGAAGAAGAAGAAGAAGAAGAAGAAGACTTTTAATATTCTTTCCTTTTCATCTTTTTTTTTAACCACATATATATATATATATATTAAAATAATTTAATATTTAATTATTTAATTATTTTTTAATAAATTAAAATTCCTAATTTCCCTATTCCATTTAAAATTAATTTGTTTTTGAATTATTTTATTAATTTTGAATTTATAAGATTTAATTACCAAAATACCATTTTCTTTTAAAAAGTGTTGACTTTTATATATGTTATGTATATTTTACAAATATATCATATATATATATATTCCACTTTTTAATTTAAAATCTCTTCATTTTTTATTTAAAACCATTAATTTAATTTATCCTTTTAAATTATAATTTATTTTATCAAATTTTCTAAAAGTTAGAAATTTTCAAAAAATTTTGGATGTTACATTTGGTGTTGGAAAGCAAGTGTTATGTTTTGGGTATGTGATGAGTTGTGATGGTTGTGATTTGTATTTTGTGTATGTATTGAGTTGTTTTGGTGTTTTTGCAAGTTTATTATGGTTCATTGATGTGTTTGGTTAAGTTTGTTTGGAGTGAAAAATGGTAAAAGAAAGAGGTTTGTTAGTTGTGGTGTTGTTGTTGCCAGAATCAAGATTTTTGACCTGACATGCCCATGAACACGGCCAAGTCTTTGGGCATGTCAATGGTTTTGTTTTCTGGATGGGTGACACGACCAGTGACACGCCCATGTCACTGAGCGTGTCACAGTTTCTGTGTTGGAGTAGTATTGACACGGCCAGTGACACGCCCATGCCACTAAGCGTGTCATAGCCACTGTGTTGGGGGAGGATTGACACAGCCAATGACACGCCCATGCCACTGAGCATGTAAAAGCTTCTGTGTTGTGAGTTTAGGGCACCGCCAGGGACACGCCCGTGTTGTTGAGCGTGTCATGTGTAGAGTTTGCCCTAGTTGGTTTTTATCTATATTATCTCATGTGTATCTCTAAGTGAGTGTATATAATCACTTTTGGATTAGGTTTTGAAGAGATTTGAGATACCTTAATTCAAGTGTTGAGAGTTATCTTGGAAGAGAAGTTGATAGAGTGGTGTTGTTGCTCTTAGAGTTAAGTACAAATTTTGATTGATTGCATACATTTATATGACATTGGGACTTAACACATTTACTTGAGAAATGTGTTAAGTTACTTGATATATTGTTGATGAATGAATTATATGTTATGGTATGCATAATGTGAATTTTGTTGATGTATCAATGCAATTGAGTAAAGTATTGTATATAAAAAGAAATGTGAAAATATGTGATATGGGATGTGAAAACATAATTTAACCAATCGATATTGAGATGAAATAGAAGAATGATAAAAGACGATATATTAGGGCAATGAGACTAATTTGATTATGAGGAATGAAATGAGAAATGAATTGTGAAAGAGATTGATAATGAGATAAATGGATTAATTGTGTGCCTAGTATGTTATTCAATTTTCAGAGTTCTGGGTTTGGCGGCATGATTATGAATCGCTGGGCAAGTGAAAATGTAACACCCTGATACTCCATATAAGTACCGTACATATACCTAGTATACATACAATACGTATATAAATTATAAGAATGTCACTTCTAATTTCAATTTAAAAACCTTTATCCGAATTCATACAATTTTACATTACTTTAAAATACATTTACAAAAAAACCATAATTCATATTATAAATGCAACATGATTAAAAATCATATATGTATGCATCACCTTCTAGTTGGTCTCGAGACACTTTTACTCTTCACGTGGCATAGTAGCTAGACCTCCAGATCAACCGCAACCACCTGCGCGATTACCCAACCGCGCTAAGCCCGAAAGCTTAGTAATATAAACAATTATTAAAATGTACTTTATTAAGTTATAGTTTACAAAAGATTCATACCTCATATTTTTAGCATTATATTTTATTGTTCTTTTACCACGTTTTCCTTTCTCAATGCATTCTTCATATACTTTCACTAATTTCAAAAATTAGATACATAATTACATAGAACACTCACAACACAATACTTACCCTTTTTATCTCATATACATATGCATATACATTATTTTAACAAAACACCATTCAATGACCTATCCAAACCTTTATGAAAACAATTCTCACAAATTTCACATTCATATACATTTTATACCTCATACAACATTTTCATAAACTCATTTCTCATCAAAGCTCCTCAAACCATATTCACTTTCAATATATCAATACACATATTACACAATTATACTTCATAACATCATTTTATTCACAATTCATCAATCATGAATTACACTTCCAATAAAGGCAGCCATAAATCTCATTATTCGGTATTTCAACATTTAAATTTCATATTGACAACAAAGACAGACTCGGGCCCAAAACAACACACTAATATGCCATTCAATTTTCAGAGTAAATGCTTTGGTTTTATCATCACATTTATCAATATCATAGACCCAACTAGGCTTCAAGGATTAGGTTCAACCAAGCTTCAAGGGGAGCAAAGCATGCTAAGCTTCAACCCAACTTGGCTTCAAGAACCAACCCAACCTAGCTTCAAGGGTGGT
Organism: Garcia nutans; assembly: GCA_947685225.1. Lineage (NCBI taxonomy): Eukaryota > Viridiplantae > Streptophyta > Magnoliopsida > Malpighiales > Euphorbiaceae > Garcia > Garcia nutans. The sequence continues at coordinate 1,510,165 of CANTUV010000003.1, read as the reverse complement.
AACATCTCAATTAGGCTTCAAGGATTCAATCCAACCTAACTTCAAGAGATTGTTACACTTATTAGGCATGCCACCAACAACAAACTCTGAAAATGGAATAACACATTAGCTATACCATTCATTTATCAATTTTATTCTCAATTGAATTATCATAGCCAATAACAATGGCATCACATTTCCTTTGAATCATCATAGCCAATCACAATGGCTTCACCTCATATTTGAGTCATCATAATCAATAACAATGACTTCACATTATATGATATCTCAAATCATATCATAATATTTCATTATTCAATTATACATAAGCAATTACTTCATCATATCTTTCACAATATATATATAGCATCATTGCAATCCACAAGATTCACAATGCATAAAAACATAACCTTGTTCATGTGATATCATATGCATTATCAATTCCATTATCACTTCTCATTATCATATTGGCAATCATGCCTTGTTTCATTCAATTAAATCATCATAGCCAATAACAATGGCTTTAAATCACATTCCATATCATCTCACATTTTATGATTCAACAATGATGTTAGACAAATGATCTCTATTTTGATCCTTAACAACTCAAATGGATGATCTATTTAACATGTATTTGAGAATCTTGTTGCAAGATTAGGTTACTTCCAATAAGGTGAACAGAACCTTTCTAGCGGTCGCACCTCACCTGAATACGACCGCTCCATACAATTACAAGATGAAACCTTATTACAGTAGGTTTCGCGGTCAGAAGCCCGACCTAAGTCGCGACCGCACATGAATAATAGCGACCGCACATGAATAATAGCGACCGCCCCAAATTACGTGTCTCTCATGCATAAACCCTTAATGTAGCCAAATTTCTTTTGGTTAACTTAACACACATTGTACACAACATTACCTCATTCAAATGGACATAATCAACATCATTAGCAATTATTTTACATGCTCATCACAATATTTTCATCACCAACATTCATTAACAATACATTTGATACTCTATCACATTTACAAACAAAAGTGTTTTAAGATTAAACAACATATGCATGTTTGTACCCATATAATTTGTACTTACCTTTTGCACCAATTATACAACTCTAAACACTTTCTTTTCTCCAAGAATTCTTCACTTCTCAAATTAGAGCAAATCACCTTCTTCCAAAACCTAATCCAAAATAACACAATATAATTTATCACTTACCATTTCCAAAACCCTAAAACCAACATCCACCACTTCCAACCACAACACTTATTTAAACTCTTAACTAAAAATCAATTTTAACACTTGAAAACACATCACAAACACCTCTCATCATCAAATCAACAAATCCTAAATTTACTTCCAATATCACTTTAAAGGAACAAAGAAATCAAAGAAAAGAGCTTACCTCAAATGAAGAAATTTCACAATTCTTTAATCAAATCCCTTTGATTCCTCTTCAATTTGCTTCTAGCATCAAGAACACCTCTCTTGCTCTCTCCTTTCTTGAATGGCCGGCACCCACATGAGAAGAGAAGAAAATAATCACAAGTCAACCCTTCTTTTCCTCTTTAAATCTCCACCAAGAGATTTCCAAAAGAAAATTACTTCAATGCCCTTAACCATTTAACTAACCTTTTGTCTCTTATATGCCCATTTAAGTAATTTCACACTCACACAATAAATATCCTCCTCCATTGACTTTCTATTTGACTTATGTATATGTTAATTATACTTCCATATATGCAACATACACACTTTCTTTACAAATTCTTTTCTCTTTCAAATTAACATATACATTCAATCCAATTAAAACAATAATAATATTCAAACTTCTAGGGCATACATTGGGATATTACAATTCTCTCCCCCTTAAATAATTTCGTCCTCGAAATTATCAGTACCGTAACAATCCATTCTTAACAAAATACCATCTTAACTTCCATATGAAGTTAAGTATATACTTAAGTTATTATATCATCAACCCATATAACTTCAACTCTCCCCTTAGAGTTAATCAACTTCTTTAATTTCTTTATCTCATCATTCTATATGTTTATATATCTTATTACTTCCTTGATCAAACATTCCAAAAAGAACTCATTACATTTCCTATTAATGTCTTTATACAAGAATCAGATCATTTTATAGTACACTTACATTTCCTCAAATCTTTATATTTAATATATTTTGTTCCTTCACTTAATTATAATTGCTCTCTTAACTTTAACCTCAAAAATCATTGATTAATATCTTAGCATTGTTTACTCCATTCTTACAATCACTTTCAAAATAAACATTTACCAAACCTCATTGGATAGCAATATCCCTACTTTCTTTAGCTTGCTTCTCACTTAAGATAATTATCAATACAATACCTTTAAACTTACTCAACAAGTAAACAACATTTTTCCTTTTTCCTCATCATATACAAATAATATAATTCAATTTATTTAAGTTCATTCATAAGTCAAAATATTATATCTTACACATTACTATTTAAATTTTACACTCTCAACACAATTGTACATATTAAATCTCAGTATTGACTCGTAACTTTAGCGAAATCTAGATCAATCGATCTATCTATCACAATATACTAACATTTCAACCTTATTCGATTCAAATCAACAATTAACTTATCAGAATTTATCATTGGATTTCACAATATACACATAGATATAACCTAATTTCATTAGATCAAACTTATGTTCAAATTCTAGTCTTTTCAGATTCATATATTCAATCAATAAGAATTATGCTTATAAATATACATTTCATTATTATTATTATAATTATATCATCATCTCTCATACTCATTCAAAGTTTATCAATATAGCCAACAACTATAACCTCATAAACGAACTTTTCCCCAACCAGGTCGGTAGTCCAAGTTCGGTTGCCCAATACAATGGGTCCGCATGGTTCCGCAGGAGGCAGATAAGTCCGCTCAATTATCTTTTCACAATTCATTTTTCATAATCAATTAAGCATTATACCTCCATTATAATTTATTTCCAACATCATTGTCATATAAACAACATGTCCATTTATTTCATTTCAATCATTATTATCAACCATGATGATATCACATTTCATTATTGTTTCTCAAAACACATTAACATCATTTATTATTAAAACATTTATCATAACAAATCACATTGCATGTACCTTTTTGTCATATTATTCATATCTCAACACATTTTCATAATTTCCTTTTTCTCTCTTTACCTTCATAATTTATAACTAAATTCTTAACATAAAATTTTAAGGTACAACTTGATCTATTATAACTTTTAACTATACTTTTTAAATAAATTCCAGTTTCACCAAATCTGTATTACAATCATATCATCTCAGTTCTAACTCTGAAGATAATAAAACTAACCAACTAATCACACTAACCAAGTCATATGACCATAATATATTAACAATCACACTTAGGGATTGTAATTCAATATTGTTCTTCTATTATTCGATTTCCAGTCTTTACGACTATAATGCTAGATTGTATCACAAAAATTATATATATGTATATATATTCTCCAAAATGTTTTTTTATACCAAGAATTAACACCTTTTAACTCCATCTCAAAACAGTTTGCTTTTATTATTTGATCATCATTAACCTAACTCATATTCAATAATATTATCTTTAACATTTTCTACGCCCAACCTTCAATCAAATACAAATCTTACACAAGTTTCATTCATTACTCCATTTCCAAACCATTTCTTCTAAAAATTTTCAAATACAATATTCTTTCCTTACAATTTCTTATTATATACTTATACATAAAACATCTCCACACACAAATACTTTGAGCTCCAAAACATCATATGATAGCCTCATTTAGTTATTGACATAACAATTTCACTGTTCAATATTATCCAAGTCCATTCTCATTTCTTTTAACATAAGTTAAGTTATTCACTAACTTCAATAAATATATACACTTTACTTATAACATTATTTCACAAGGAGCTTAATCACATTTCCAATGTGATATCTCTCTCACATTTTTTTTATACCTTTAACATATCTTTCATATTCATTTTCATCCTTTCCAATTAAATTCCTTAAAGTAACTTATTTCCATTTACTCAATCCTTTTTCTTTTATTCCTAACCAAATTTTCCTATTATCAATCTCATCTCCCAATTCATAATACTTTCATGTGCACTACTATTCATTTCATATATCTCATGTATTGAATACATTAAACTATCAATATCTAAATGATCTTTATCCACATTCCATTACAACCATAAATTATCAACTTACTAATTTTCTTAAACTTCAATTTATTCATCTCATTCTCTTAATATCAACCTTACAACATCTTATATGTATATACCATAAAGTAACATCAAACATATATGTTTCACATCTACTAAGCTTATTCCAAAAATCTAAATATCACATATTACCACCATTCCCAAGAGTTTTTACAATATTCAAACATATCACATTTCTAACATTGAAATCCCCATATTTGCATTAAAAGAACAATACAAACAACACCACTATCTCTTTGTACCTAACCAACATCATCTCTGTTTCCTTTTTAAACAAAACCTTAACTTTATATATCCACACCTTAAATTGTCACACTTAACCTATACCAATCCTCTCATTCAATATTCCACCGTACTCTTTTCACTTAAATAATATATCCTTCCATATTACCCATCCAACAATATTTTCTCTTTCTAGAAATCCCAATATAAAGTTTATTAGAAAGAGATACAAATAATAGAGGAAAGATTACATACTTAAATCTCAATTTTGTTCTTAACTCATTCCTAACTTTATTCTTCTAACCATTTCTTTATATGTCGAACACATATCAATAATCAAACTTTTCACTTATAAATTTCATATCATTTCTTTATATCACAATCACTTTTCAATTTTCAACATTTCAAAATTTTCTTTTATACAAAATCTCATTTACGCAATATCATCTATCTCATGTAATTTAGATACATCACAAATCACATAATGCCACGTTCGAGACCAACCTAGGTGTGAATGCATATGCATGTATTACCAATTGCATTTCCAAAATCTTCTTTTTAATTCTTATTTTAATCTCTTCAAAATTTTCTTTTTTTTTAATTTCACTTAGGCCGAGAATCTCGAACCTAAGCTCTGATACCAAAATAATTGTAACACCCTGATACTCCATATAAGTACCGTACATATACCTAGTATACATACAATACGTATATAAAGTATAAGAATGTCACTTCTAATTTCAATTTAAAAACCTTTATCCGAATTCATACAATTTTACATTACTTTAAAATACATTTACAAAAAAACCATAATTCATATTATAAATGCAACATGATTAAAAATCATATATGTATGCATCACCTTCTAGTTGGTCTCGAGACACTTTTACTCTTCACGTGGCATAGTAGCTAGACCTCCAGATCAACCGCAACCACCTGCGCGATTACCCAACCGCGCTAAGCCCGAAAGCTTAGTAATATAAACAATTATTAAAATGTACTTTATTAAGTTATAGTTTACAAAAGATTCATACCTCATATTTTTAGCATTATATTTTATTGTTCTCTTACCACGTTTTCCTTTCTCAATGCATTCTTCATATACTTTCACTAATTTCATAAATTAGATACATAATTACATAGAACACTCACAACACAATACTTACCCTTTTTATCTCATATACATATGCATATACATTATTTTAACAAAACACCATTCAATGACCTATCCAAACCTTTATGAAAACAATTCTCACAAATTTCACATTCATATACATTTTATACCTCATACAACATTTTCATAAACTCATTTCTCATCAAAGCTCCTCAAACCATATTCACTTTCAATATATCAATACACATATTACACAATTATACTTCATAACATCATTTTATTCACAATTCATCAATCATGAATTACACTTCCAATAAAGGCAGCCATAAATCTCATTATTCGGTATTTCAACATTTAAATTTCATATTGACAACAAAGACAGACTCGGGCCCAAAACAACACACTAATATGCCATTCAATTTTCAGAGTAAATGCTTTGGTTTTATCATTACATTTATCAATATCATAGACCCAACTAGGCTTCAAGGATTAGGTTCAACCAAGCTTCAAGGGGAGCAAAGCATGCTAAGCTTCAACCCAACTTGGCTTCAAGAACCAAACCAACCTAGCTTCAAGGGTGGTAACATCTCAATTAGGCTTCAAGGATTCAATCCAACCTAACTTCAAGAGATTGTTACACTTATTAGGCATGCCACCAACAACAAACTCTGAAAATGGAATAACACATTAGCTATACCATTCATTTATCAATTTTATTCTCAATTGAATTATCATAGCCAATAACAATGGCGTCACATTTCCTTTGAATCATCATAGCCAATCACAATGGCTTCACCTCATATTTGAGTCATCATAATCAATAACAATGACTTCACATTATATGATATCTCAAATCATATCATAATATTTCATTATTCAATTATACATAAGCAATTACTTCATCATATCTTTCACAATATATATATAGCATCATTGCAATCCACAAGATTCACAATGCATAAAAACATAACCTTGTTCATGTGATATCATATGCATTATCAATTTCATTATCACTTCTCATTATCATATTGGCAATCATGCCTTGTTTCATTCAATTAAATCATCATAGCCAATAACAATGGCTTTAAATCACATTCCATATCATCTCACATTTTATGATTCAACAATGATGTTAGACAAATGATCTCTATTTTGATCCTTGACAACTCAAATGGATGATCTATTTAACATGTATTTGAGAATCTTGTTGCAAGATTAGGTTACTTCCAATAAGGTGAACAGAACCTTTCTAGCGGTCGCACCTCACCTGAATACGACCGCTCCATACAATTACAAGATGAAACCTTATCACAGTAGGTTTCGCGGTCAGAAGCCCGACCTAAGTCGCGACCGCACATGAATAATAGCGACCGCACATGAATAATAGCGACCGCCCCAAATTACGTGTCTCTCATGCATAAACCCTTAATGTAGCCAAATTTCTTTTGGTTAACTTAACACACATTGTACACAACATTACCTCATTCAAATGGACATAATCAACATCATTAGCAATTATTTTACATGCTCATCACAATATTTTCATCACCAACATTCATTAACAATACATTTGATACTCTATCACATTTACAAACAAAAGTGTTTTAAGATTAAACAACATATGCATGTTTGTACCCATATAATTTGTACTTACCTTTTGCACCAATTATACAACTCTAAACACTTTCTTTTCTCCAAGAATTCTTCACTTCTCAAATTAGAGCAAATCACCTTCTTCCAAAACCTAATCCAAAATAACACAATATAATTTATCACTTACCATTTCCAAAACCCTAAAACCAACATCCACCACTTCCAACCACAACACTTATTTAAACTCTTAACTAAAAATCAATTTTAACACTTGAAAACACATCACAAACACCTCTCATCATCAAATCAACAAATCCTAAATTTACTTCCAATATCACTTTAAAGGAACAAAGAAATCAAAGAAAAGAGCTTACCTCAAATGAAGAAATTTCACAATTCTTTAATCAAATCCCTTTGATTCCTCTTCAATTTGCTTCTAGCATCAAGAACACCTCTCTTGCTCTCTCCTTTCTTGAATGGCCGGCACCCACATGAGAAGAGAAGAAAATAATCACAAGTCAACCCTTCTTTTCCTCTTTAAATCTCCACCAAGAGATTTCCAAAAGAAAATTACTTCAATGCCCTTAACCATTTAACTAACCTTTTGTCTCTTATATGCCCATTTAAGTAATTTCACACTCACACAATAAATATCCTCCTCCATTGACTTTCTATTTGACTTATGTATATGTTAATTATACTTCCATATATGCAACATACACACTTTCTTTACAAATTCTTTTCTCTTTCAAATTAACATATACATTCAATCCAATTAAAACAATAATAATATTCAAACTTCTAGGGCATACATTGGGATATTACAGAAAAGACCGGGTCGTAAGCCGAGCCCAGCTGAAAAATGTTAAATATAATTTTTTTGAGGTGAAAAGACCGGGTCGTAAGTCTCAAAAATTATAACAATCTAGCCGGGTTAAGGACCAAGATACTGGGGCCCTAGGGTCTAACCGGGTTGAGGTCCAAGAGACGGGGTCTGTTATATTATCCATGGATATATATATCGCCTACGGGCTTGATGAATGTGATTATGGACTAAAGCAGTAACTCTGAACTTTGAATAGCATATTTGATCCTTTTTGGGCCCATGCTTGTCTTTGCTTAAATGTGAATCATAAATGTTGAAATAATTAAATAATATAATGAAATGTAATGTTATGAAATATGGCATTTTTGAATATTGTTTCTATTGCTTGAAAGTATAATATTGGCATTACATTGAAGCATATTGTCATCATAGTTTGTACCACTAAGCCTATGGCTTAGCACGATTGTGGTTCATCGCATAGGTGATAGGGTAGAACCGGAGAGTTCAGCTAGACCGAGTCGAGTCTAGGCTTGAGAAGTGTTGATTGTGGACTTAAAGATCAGAGACGAACTGCCAAACATGTATAAACTTTATGTTTTGTAAATATTTATTTTGATGTATATATATGTAAATACCACTACATTTTTCGCTACTTAATAAATAAATGTTTTATCTATTATGTTCTATAATATATCTAAAATGTTTTAAGTTTTCTCATATAATTGCTAAAAGGAAAGATTGGTTTTTTTAATATAAACCGTGACACTTTTGTATCCGGTATACGTATATTACAGATGTGGTCGTATGTAGTGTGCGTATATGGGGTATAGGGGTGTTACATCTGTTTTGGTATCAGTGCCTAGGTATGAGATTCTTAACCTAGGTGAATTGTAAGAAAAAGAAAATTTTGATTTTAAAATATGGTTTTTGAATAAGATACATGCTTTGGCTCTAGCAGTCTCTGATCTTTGATGAGGTATATCCTACTGTGTTTGCAGATATAGGTAGTGATGACGTCTCAGTCACGTCAGTCCATAGAAGGTAGTGCTGAGAGTGTAGCTCCTGAAGAGGGTATAGATGGAGCTAGGGTTGAGAGAGCTGGAGAGGCACCTACTCCTGTGCCAGAGAGACTAGCTGCTGATGAGATTCTGCCAGTTTGGTTACGGCATGTGGTATAATTATTGAGACAAGCTCCAGTGCAGTAGCCGCCACCGCAACCACAACCACAAGTGCCGGTGAGGCATTATGATAAATTGAGAAAGTTTGGGGCTGAGGATTTCTTTGGCACTACAGATCTTGCAGTAGCTGAGCAGTGGTTGGATATGGTTCTGAGGGTATTCATCCAGTTGCAAGCCACTCCTAAAGAGAAATTTGATTATGCTAGATCTCTGCTGTAGAGAGATGCTTATGATTGGTGGAAGACGGTTCCCATGCCACAGATGATCCACCGACCTTGTCTTATGGTGATTTTCTGCAGGAGTTTGAGCAGAAATATACTCCGAGGGAGTATAAGGATGCTAAGAAGATGAAATTTCTGAATCTGAGGTAAGATAACTGGATAGTGACAGAGTATGAGATAGAGTTTATTCGGTTGAGTCACTATACCAGTGGGATTATTTTAGATGAGATATACCGGTGTAGAAGATTTGAGGAGGGGTTGAGGCCCTCTATTATGTGCATTGTTGCTGGTTCTCGATACCAAGATCTTTCTCAATTGGTTGCAGTAGCTAGAAGTGTTGAGAGAGAATAGGGTATTGCAGCAGCTGCTACTGAGGAGGAGACTAGAGTTAGGAGACCCCAGTTTGAGGCAGGGTCTTCATCTATGAAGAGAGGCAGAGGAAGTTTTGTTCCGAGGATCAGTAGGAGTCAAAGGCAGTCTGGTAGGTCAGTTCAGTATCAGAGGCAGAGACCGAGACTTACAGTTTCTGTGGCTAGTGCTCCAACTCCAATGGTTCAGAGATCCATTCCACCTACCTGTGTTCATTGTGGTAGGGCACATGGGGGTGTTTTTTGGAAGATTGGTGGATCAGTTGTATGTTTTAGATGCAGATCGCCTGACCATTTCATCAAAGATTGCCCTGAGCTACCAGAGGATAGACAGTCTGATACTGTAGCTTTTCGACCTAGTGTTAGCAGAGGAGGTCGAGGGGACAGAGGTTTCAGTAGAGGTGGTCGACCTGGAATCAGTCAGAGAGGAGGCTCTACATTTGGAGGTAGTAGGCCAGATGAGGCTGGGTCATCTCAGCGAGTGTATGTGTTGTAGAGGCAGCTGGATGCTTTAGCAGTCATTGCGGGTATATTTTCTTTATTTGGCATTTCAGTTCTTGCTTTGATTGATCCAGGATCTACGCATTCATATATAAGTGCATCCATCTTGCCTATGACTGAATTGCTTTCTGAGTCCCTAGGATTTGATGTCTTGGTAACAAATCCTTTAGGGCACAGTGTGGTAGTTAGCAAGGTGCACCGAGATAGTTCAGTTGTGATGCAAGATGAGGAGTTTCTTAGTGATTTGATTAAAATGCCTTTTAAGGAGTATGATTTGATCTTAGGCATGGATTGGTTGTCTAAACATGGGGTTGTGGTAGACTGTCAAAAGAAGTGTGTTACCCTGAAAACCAGTGATGGTAGAAGTGTGATGGTATCTATTGAGCAGAGACAACTTGCATCCATGTTTGTTTCAGCTGTTGCAGCTAGGAAGTTGATTCGAAAAGGGTGTGATGCTTATCTTGCTCACATTGTGGATACCAGAGTAGTGGGGTCTTAGCTTGATAGTATACCCACAGTTGTTGAATTTTCAGATGTGTTTCCTGAGGAGTTGCCAGGGTTACCCCCTGAGAGAGATGTTGAGTTTGGTATCGATTTATTGCCTGGTACCACTCCCATCTCTATTACTCCCTGTCGAATGGCACCTGTTGAGTTAAGAGAGTTGAAGGTGCAGTTGCAGGAGTTGTTGGATAAAGGGTTTATTCGCCCTAGTGTTTCTCCGTAGGGTGCACCTGTTTTGTTTGTGAAAAAGAAGGATGGTACCTTAAGATTGTATGTTGATTATAGGCAGTTGAACAAGGTGACTATTAAGAATAAGTATCCTTTGCCTAGGATAGATGATCTCTTTGATCAAATGAAGGGAGCAACAGTGTTTTCTAAGATTGATATGAGATCAAGGTACCATCAATTGAGAGTCAGAGCTCAAGATATATCTAAGATAGCTTTTCGCACCAGGTATGGGCATTATGAGTTATTGGTGATGCCTTTTGGGTTGACGAATGTACCAACAGTTTTCATGGATTTGATGAACAGGGTGTTTAGACCCTATCTAGATCAGTTTGTAGTAGTTTTTATCGATGATATTTTGGTGTACTTGCATAATAAGGAGGAGCATGACAAGCATTTGCGGATAGTATTACAGACCTTGAGAGAGAAGCAATTGTATGCTAAGCTGTCGAAGTGTGAGTTTTGGCTTGATCAAGTAACTTTTCTCGGTCATGTAGTTTCAGCGGATGGTATAAGAGTTGATCTGAGTAAAGTTGAGGCCATTTTGAATTAGAGTCCACCAAAGTCAGTGACTGAAGTTAGAAGTTTTCTGGGTTTGGCAGGCTATTATCGACGCTTTGTGAAGGGTTTTTCTTTGATAGCTATTCCACTCACCAGATTACTTTGGAAGGGAGTTAGATATGTGAGGACAGATCGGTGTCAAGCAAGTTTTGAGCAGTTGAAGGAGATGTTGACTCAAGCTCCTGTTCTTACTTTGCCTATGGAAGATAAACCATATGTGATTTACAGTGATGCTTCACATAATGGTTTAGGTTGTGTTTGATGCAGGAGGGTAGAGTCATAGCTTATGCTTCTTGGCAGTTGAAGCTGCATGAGCTTAATTACCCGACACACGATTTAGAGTTGGCAGCCATAGTGTTTGCTTTGAAGATTTGGCGACACTACTAGTATGGGGAGAAGTGTTTCATCTATACATATCACAAGAGTTTAAAATATTTGGAGGTTCAGAGAGAGTTGAATCTTCGGCAAAGACGGTGGTTGGAGTTGATCAAAGACTATGACTATTTGATTGATTATCATCCTAGTAAGGCAAACGTAGTTGCAGATGCTTTGAGTCGGAAGTCTTTGGCAGGTTTGACTGCTTATTTGCTCTCGTTACTTGTTGAATTGAAAGCGTTGCATGCTAGTTTTGAGCCTTGTGATGATGGTGCTCTATTAGCTCAATTGCAGATGAAACCGGTGTTGTTGGATCAGATTAAAGAGGCTCAGTTGGCTGATGAGAAAATTCAAAAAGTTGTGTCGGATTGCCAAAATGGGGAGAGCCGAGATTTCCATGTGAGAGATGATGGCAGCCTTTGGTACAAAGATAGATTATGTATTCCTGATGATGCAAGATTGAGAAAGATTATTTTGGAGGAAGCACATCAATCGATTTTTGCTATGCACCCTGGAAGTACCAAGATGTATCATGATTTGAAGCAACACTATTGGTGGTCAGGTATGAAGAGAGACATAGCAAAGTTTGTATCCAAGTGTCTCACTTGTCAGAGAGTGAAAGCCGAGCACCAAGTTCCAACAGGGTTGTTCCAACCTTTATCAGTACCTGAATGGAAATGGGAGCGAGTGACAATGGATTTTGTGACTGGTTTGCTGTTGACTCAAAAGAAGCATGATGTCGTCTGGGTGATTGTTGATCGGTTGACGAAGGCAGCTCATTTCCTTCCAGTTCGAATGAATTATTCTCTTGAGAAGTTGGCTAAGCTGTATATCAGTGAGATAGTGAGATTGCATGGAGTCCCAATTTCTTTAGTGTCTAATCGAGATCCCCAGTTTACTTCAAGGTTTTGGAAGAGTTTGCATGCTGCTTTGGGTTCTCGATTGCACTTTAGCACTGCTTTTCATCCGCAGTCAGAGAGAGTGATACAGATTTTAGAGGACATGTTGAGAAGATGTGTTATTGAATTCTCTAGAAGTTGGGATAGATTATTGCCATTGATGGAATTTGCTTACAACAATAGTCATCAATCTAGTATTGGAATGGTACCACATGAGGCATTGTATGGTAGAAGATGCAGAACACCTCTATGTTGGAATGAAGTTGGAGAAGGTAAGTTGGTTGGTCCTAATTTAATTAAAGAAATGGAAGAGAAAGTGAAGATAATTCAAGATCGGTTGAAAGCAACTTCAGACCGACAAAAATCTTATTCAGATTTGAAGAGGAGAGACATAAAATTTGATGTTGGAGATAAAATATTCTTAAAAGTGTCTCCTTGGAAGAGAATTTTGAGATATGGCCATAAAGGAAAGCTGAGTCCTCGTTTTATTGGACCTTATGAGATTTTAGAGAGAGTTGGACCAGTTGCTTATCGATTTGCTTTGCCTCCTGAACTGGATCGAATTCATAATGTCTTTCATGTCTCTATGCTAAGGAGGTACATATCAAACCCATCTCATATCTTGTCAGTTGAATCTATTGAGGTAAGTCCAGATCTGACTTTTGAAGAAGAACTTGTGGCTATTTTGGCACATGAAGTGAAAGAGTTGAGAAATAAGAAAGTGCCACTTGTGAAGGTTCTTTGGAAGAATCATGCTAGAGAAGAGGCAACTTGGGAGAGTGAGCAAGCGATGCGAGATCAGTATCCTCATTTGTTTCAAACTTGAGATCAGGTAATTTCGAGGACAAAATTTATTTTTAGAGGGGGAGAATTGTAATATCCCAAACTATATGTAATATCCCAATGTGTGCCCTAGAAATTTGGATATAATTGTTGTTTGTTTGAATTATGTGTATATGTTATGTTGATAAGAAAAGAAATTGAAAAGAGAATGTGTATGTATTGTTTAAAAAGGAAAGTAATGTGTAGAGAGAAAGTGTATATGTTGGGTATATGGTAATATATATAACATATATGTTGGTCAAAATGAGGGGTCAAGGGAAGAAGATATTTTTATTGTTGTATGTGAAATTACTATAAAGGGCATTTGATTAAGAAGAAAGCTAGAACAAGTGAGAAGAGGGTATGTTGGTAATTGTCTTTTTGGAAAACTTGGTGGAGATTTAAAGAGAAGTTGACTTTGTTTCTTCATCATCTTTTCTTCTTTTCCATGTGTGTGGCCGGCTCATCCAAAGACAAAAGAAGGCAAGAGAGTAAGAGAGGATCTTGAAGTTATAAGCTCAAATTGAAGGAAGAATCAAAGAATTAAGTTGGAGATTTGGTGAAATTCATCAATTTTGGTAAGTACTCTCTTGTTTTCCTTTATTATTTTTGAAGTTGTGTTTGAGGTGAGTTATGATTTGTTGATATTATGATTAAGTGTGTTTGAGATGTGTTTATAAGTGTTGAAATTGATTGTAAGTTAAAAGGTTGAATTGGTGTTGGTTTTGGTTTGAAGATGATAAGTTAAGTGGTGTTTAAGGTAAGTACAAACTATATGATGTTTAAACTTAACCCACACTTGTTTGTAAATGTGCTAAGGAATTTAATGCATTGTTGAGGTATATTAGTAATGTAAATATTGTGATGAGCATGCAAAATATGTGTTAATGACATTGATTATATCCATTTGAATAAGGTTATGCTGTGCACAATGTGTTTTAATTCAATAAAAAGAGACTTGGCCATGTTTAGGGTTTTTATTCATGAGAGATACGGCCAAACTAAAGAAGAGACACGGCCAAACTAAAGATTTTTGGGAGACACGGCCAAGTTTAAGGAAATTTGGCCATGTTGGATCAATTTTGGAGAGACACGGCCACTGACTTGGCCGTGTCCCTTGCCCGTGTCTGCCACTGCCTGATTTTGTGTTGAGAGACACGGCCACAAGCTTGGCCGTGTCCCTTGAGTGTGTTAGCTACTGTGATTGTTCTTTGCTCTTCTTGCATTGTTTTGATTCTTCAAAGGTCTTTTTGCACCTAAACATAAAAATAAACATTTTAAACACACTTAAAACAAAAATGATCCAAACAAATGTATATGGAAGATTCTAAATCTATGAATAATGTAAATTGTTAGGTATATATCAATGTTGAAATATGAAATGTGATTTGAGATATAATGAAAGGTGAAGCCATTGTGATTGGCTATGGTGATTCAAATGAGATGTGTAGCCATTGTGATTGGCTATGATACTTCAATTGAGATATGTGAGGCATGTTTGCCTAAATGATGATGAGAATTGAAAATGATATTGATGATGAAATAATCAATGAATTGTGTGGCTAATGTGTTATTCTATTTTCAGAGTTTGTTGTTGGTGGCATGCCTAATAATAGTAACAATCTCTTGAAGTTAGGTTGGATTTGATCCTTGAAGCCTAATTGAGATGTTACAACCCTTGAAGCTAGGTTGGGTTGGTTCTTGAAGCCAAGTTGGGTTGATACTTAGCATGCTTTGTTCCCCTTGAAGCTTGGTTGAACCTAATCCTTGAAGCCTAGTTGGGATTATGATATTGATGAATGTGATAATAGAACCAAAACATTAACTCTAAAAATTTAATGGCATATTAGTGTATTTGGGCCCATGCTTGTCTTTGTTTAAATGTGGTTTATTGATGTTGAAATAATTGAATAGTGAGATTCATGGAAGGACTTTGAAATGTGATATGATTATATGAGTATGAATTGTGAAATGCAAAGGTGTGGTATTATATTTCTACCTATGATGTTGCCTTTATTAGTAACATGTGTGACATTGCATTGCATTAAAGCAAAATGATAGAATGCTTTGTATTACTAAGTCGTTGGCTTAGCGCGATAGTGTTGATCGCGCAGGTGACAGAGTTGAACCCGAGAGTTCCTCGAGACCGAGTGAGAGTAGACATTAAAGAATCTATTTTGGGACTTAAAGATCAGAGAAGAGCTGCCAATCATGTATAACTTATTTATATTTTGTAAAGTTTTGTTTATAATGTAAAAATATGTATATTTGTAAATATGGATTTGATGTATTCCTATATGTAAATATTTTATAAATTCCGCTGCGTATTAAGTAAATGTATATATCTATTTTGTTTTATATTGCAAGTTAATTACTTATTTTCTATAATGTATATAGAAGAAAGGTTATGGTATCTTTTAAAATGATTTGAATGTTAAAGAAAACCGTAGCATCCCTATGTTCAGTGCACGTATATTACAATGTGGTGTTTGTAGTGTGCGTGTACCGGATGTGGGGTGTTACACTATACCTTAAAATTTTTGGAATGATTATTGTTGAAATTGGATTAAATGAAATAAAGTATATTAAAAGTAGGTAGATAAGAAAGGTTAGATGAGTGTGTATATGATGTATATATAGAGATATATACAACATATACAAGTCAATTAATGAGTGGTCAAAAGAAATAATTAATTTAAATTAAATTAGTTGAAATATGAATTGAGTAAAGTGGAAGTGGATATTTATATATAATATTATTAAAAATTGCTTGGTTGATATTAAAAGAGAGAATTGTATGGTTAAGAGTGGTTGTGAGTAGTTGACTTTGCTCTTCTTTCTTCATCTTCTTCTTCTTTCCTTGTTTGGCCGACTATCATCCATAGAAAGAGAGAAAGAGAGATTTTTACTCTTCCAAACTCAAGATTGAAGGGTGTTTCAAGTGATCAAGTTGGAATTCTAAGGGTTTTCATCATTTTTGGTAAGCTTTCCACTTGATTCTTTAATTTTCTTTTGAGTTTGTGAATTGAGGTTGTTGATTGGTTGTTGATGATATGTGTATGGTTATTTTGATGTGTTTGAGATTATGTTGTCTATTTGGCTTTGATTTTGGGATTGGTTTGAAGGAAAGGTTAAGTTTGGTGTAGGAAAGCAAGTGTTATGTTTTCGGTATGTGATGAGTTGTGATGGTTGTGATTTGTGTTTTGTGTATGTATTGAATTGTTTTGGTGTTTTGCAAGTTTATTATGGTTCATTGATGGGTTTGGTTAAGTTTGTTTGGAGTGGAAGATGGTAAAAGAAAGAGGTTTGTTAGTTATGGTGTTGTTGTTGCCGAAATCAGGATTTTTGGCCTGACACGCCCATGAACACGGCCAAGTCTTTGGGCATGTCAATGGTTCTATTTACTGGATGGGTGACACGACCACTGACACGCCCATGTCACTGAGCGTGTCACAACATCTGTGTTGGAGTAGTATTAACACTAAATAACATGCTTAAACAAATAAAATCACACAATTCAACCACTTTGAAAAATCACTTTTCCAAAACGCTAAATCTCCACTTCCATTCTCAAACTCCAACCCAAAACCACCAAATACAATATTTGACTTTAAAATACTTGTTTATGAATCAAAACAACTCATTTGGAATCAATTTGCACAATTAAAGTTCATGATTTCAAAACCCCAAAAATTCATAACCCTAAATTTTCTCTCTTCACCATTCTTTAACCAAACTCTATCATCTCTTGAATCTAACCTTAGAATCATTGTTAACTACCCAAAATCACATCATACACACCAATTCCAACAATTATAACATACTACATAAAAATCTCAAAACTCACATAATCTCATCTTCCATAGAATTCAAAGAAAAGAGATGGAAACTTAATAATTTTGGTGAAAATCACCAAAAATCCACTTGAAACTTGTTAATTCCTTCAATTTATGGAGTATGGAAGAAGCAAAATCCTTGGTCTTCAAACTCCCATGGAAGCCACGTCCTTGAAGAAGAAGAAGAAGAAGAAGAAGAAGAAGAAGAAGAAGACTTTTAATATTCTTTCCTTTTCATCTTTTTTTTAACCACACAAATATATATATATATTAAAATAATTTAATATTTAATTATTTAATTATTTTTTAATAAATTAAAAGTCCTAATTTCCCTCCTCCATTCAAAATTAATTTGTTTTTAAATTATTTTATTAATTTTAAATTTATAAGATTTAATTGCTAAAATACCCTTTTCTTTTAAAAAGTGTTGACTTTTATATATGTTATGTATATTTTGCATATATATCATATATATATTCCACTTTTTAATTTAAAATCCTTTCATTTTTCATTTAAAACCATTAATTTAATTTATCCTTTTAAATTATAATTTATTTTATCAAATTTTCCAAAAATTAGAAATTTTTAAAAAAATTTGGATGTTACATTTGGTGTTGGAATGCAAGTGTTATGTTTTGGGTATGTGATGAGTTGTGATGGTTGTGATTTGTGATTTGTGTATGTATTGAGTTGGTTTGGTGTTTTTGCAAGTTTATTATGGTTCATTGATGTGTTTGGTTAAGTTTGCTTGGAGTGGAAGATGGTAAAAGAAAGAAGTTTGTTAGTTGTGGTGTTGTTGTTGCCGGAATCAGAATTTTTGGCCTGACACGCCCATGAACACGGCCAAGTCTTTGGGCGTGTCAAAGGTTCTGTTTTCTGGATGGGTGACACGACCAGTGACATGCCCATGTCACTGAGCGTGTCACAGCTTCTGTGTTGGAGTAGTATTGACACGGCCAGTGACACGCTCATGTCACTGAGCGTGTCATAGCCACTATGTTGAGGGAGGATTGACACGGCCAGTGACATGCCCATGTCACTGAGCATGTCAAAGCTTCTGCGTTGTGAGTTTAGGGCACAGTCAGGGACACGCCCGTGTTATTGAGCGTGTCATGTGTAGAGTTTGCCCTAGTTGGTTTTTATCTATATTATCTCATGTGTATCTCTAAGTGAGTGTATATAATCACTTTTGGATTAGGTTTTGAAGAGATTTGAGCTACCTTAATTCAAGTGTTGAGAGTTATCTTGGAAGAGGGGTTGATAGAGTGGTGTTGTTTCTCTTAGAGGTAAGTACAAATTTTGATTGATTGCATACATTTATATGACATTGGGACTTAACACATTTACTTGAGAAATGTGTTAAGTTACTTGATATATTGTTGATGAATGAATTATATGTTATGGTATGCATAATGTGAATTATGTTGATGTATCAATGCAATTGAGTAAAGTATTGTATATGAAAAGAAATGTGGAAATATGTGATATGGGATGTGAAAACATAGTTTAACCAATCGATATTGAGATGAAATAGAAGAATGAGAAAAATTGAGAAAAGACGATATATTAGGGCAATGAGCCTAATTTGATTATGAGGAATGAAATGAGAAATGAATTGTGAAAGAGATTGATAATGAGATAAATGAATTAATTGTGTGCCTAGTATGTTATTCAATTTTCAGAGTTCTGGGTTTGGCAGCATGCTTATGAATCGCTGGGCAGGTGAAAAGACCGGGTCGTAAGCCGAGCCCAGCTGAAAAATGTGAAATATGATATTTTTGAGGTGAAAAGACCGGGTCGTAAGCCTCAAAAGCTGTAACAGTCTAGCCGGGTTGAGGACCAAGATACTGGGGCCCTAGGGTCTAACCGGGTTGAGGTCCAAGAGACTGGGTCTGTTACATTATCCATGGATATATATATCGCCTACGGGCTTGATGAATGTGATTATGGACCAAAGTAGTAACTCTGAACTTTGAATAGCATATTAGATCCTTTTTGGGCTCATGCTTGTCTTTGCTTAAATGTGAATCATAAATGTTGAAACAATTAAATAATATAATGAAATGTAATGTTATGAAATATGGCATTTTTGAATATTGTTTCTATTGCTTGAAAGTATGACATTGGCATTACATTGAAGCATATTGTCATCATAGTTTGTACCATTAAGCCTATAGCTTAGTGCGATTATGGTTTATCGCGCAGGTGGTGATAGGGTAGAACCGGAGAGTTCAGCTAGACCGAGTCGAGTCTAGGCTTGAGAAGTGTTGATTGTGGACTTAAAGATCAGAGACGAACTGCCAAACATGTATAAACTTTATGTTTTGTAAATATTTATTTTGATGTATATATATATGTAAATACCACTACATTTTCGCTGCTTAATAAATAAATGTTTTATCTATTATGTTCTATAATATATCTGAAATGTTTTAAGTTTTCTCATATTATTGCTAAAAGGAAAGATTGGTTTTTTTTTATATAAATTGTGACACTTCTGTATCCGGTATACGTATATTACAGATGTGGTCGTATGTAGTGTGCGTATATGGGGTATAGGGGTGTTACAGATAACTTATCCTTTTTATCATGATGCCATACTAGTTTATTATCTATGTATTTTGGTCCTATGGCTATGCCTTTGATGACTTTTACTTCTTCTTCTGTGAATAGATGAGAGATTAAATTGTTATTCCAAAAGCCATTGTTATTTAGTAGGTCATCTACCACCTAAATATCAGTCTTTGGAGGCTTATTGGATTGGACTTTAAAGGAAGACAAAGACGGTAGCCAAGGATCCTCCCAAACCTTGGTTCGTATTCCATTTTGAATATGCCACCTAACCCCAGGCCTAATAAAATCTTGAACTTTGAATATGCCACCTAACATCTCCATTCCCAAGAAGGTCTATGGTCCAAATTTGTTTCATAAAATGTAGAATGAGGAAAGTAAATGGCTTTAACCAGCTTAAACCAAAGAGAATCCCTCTCTTCTAATAGTTTCCAACACTATTTATCTAAGAGAGCCATAATATATAACCCAAAGTTCTTAAATCCCAAGCCTTCCTTGAATTTTGATATTGAGATCATCTCCCACTTCCTCCAACTAATGCCCCTATCCTTATCCACATGCTTCCACCAGAAAGATGAGACCATACTGTTCAGCTTATGATACAACCATTTAGGCAACAAGAAGTAAGACATCACATGAGAAGGGATAGATGTGATATATGCCTTTATTAGAATTTCTTTACCTACAAAAGATAAGAATTTATGCTTCCAAGATTGTAATTTGGAAATGACTCTTTCAGCGAGAAAACATAATGCTTCAGTTTTTTATTTTCCCCAAAGAGAGCGAATGCCCAAGTATTTCTTGCTACCTTTCATGTGGTTCCTAGTTTCAGATGGAGTGAACTTACTAAAGGCTATGCTTGATTTAAAGAAATTTACTAATTGTCTTGAAGCATCACAATACATCTTGAGGATACAAGCTAGATTAGCAACTTCCATCATCATAGCTTTAACATATAGCAAAGTATCATCTGTAAATAATAAATGAATCAAAGTGGGGACAGATCTAGCGAGTTTAAGGCCACATATATTACCATTTTGTATTGCTTTGTCTAATAATAAGAGGGTATTAGATATGTGTAGACATTGAAATTTGGCATCATGCCTAATCTTATTAAATTGTCGAACTTGATAGTTTTACTATAAAACTTGACAATTTCCAAGAATTATCGAGATTGCTAAAGAATAGAATCAGTGAGTTATAACAATATTAACCACATGGAATAAAATGGTCAAACTTAATAATTGTTAATTGTCAAGCTTGACAATTTGCTCTCATATGTAACTGGCATTTGCCTATTAAAAGCAATGTGTTGTACTGTTTTGAGGGACTGAAAACTAACCAATCAAAGCACACTTTTAAGCAAGAAAGCAACCAATAGCATGGCAAGCACAAGGGTTAGAGGATCCAATCAACTAAAGCTAAAAGAGATCATCCAAAATAGGTGAATCTTGTTGATCAAATACCCTTGGGAGCTAGTTATTAAAGAACTTCAAAAAGTACATCTTATCTTATTTCATGGTTTGCAATCCATTCTAAATAATGAAAATCAGTCTAATGTATCTTGAATGAACATAACTTAATACACCGAGTGTTGATATAATGTGTAAATATGTTACAACTAAATTAAAATGACTATTTTCTATAGATAAAAATGATGAACTTAAAGTGATTTCAAGATTTAACATTTGAATCAATGAAAATAGAGCTTTTGAACTGTTTTGTAAATCCCAAAATGAGCTAACATTTCATTATCAACCTTTTGAAAGAATCTCTGATGCATAAATATATATAAATAACCTCAGAAAGTGATTTTCTATGCCGAGGGAATGTTGTCAACCTTGATAGTGTTGACTATCAAACTCAACAATCTTCATTGACTCACTCGAAATTACTCAAAGTTTTCCAAAAACTCATCCATAAATGATTTTTTTGAGACTTTGAAGAAGAAACTAGTTTTCAAGCATTTAAATAAAAATGAATTAGGGTAGGATGATTAAGATAGCATAAAAAACTAGTTTGCTAAAATAAAAGGGTTTTAAAATGAAAAATCAAACATATGGTTATTAAAGGGTTAATAACTGTCGAACTCAATATTTAAAATTATCGAAGTTGATAATCTTTTACATCCAACATGTAATATATGAAAAGAAATAAATTTATATATAATACGTTCAAGATATTATCGAACTCAATAGTCTTAAGACTATCAAGCTCAGTAATTTTTGCCAACCTTTATCTTTTATTCACTTGTTATATCTTTTTTTCTTTAAACATCTATTTATGTTATTATTTGAATTTTGACCTATGTATATTGTTCATCATTCACATTCTTATCATACCCATTCATGCATTTTTTACATCTTTTTCTTTAGATATTTGGTATATAGGCTCAAATGTAATTTTTCTTTTTAGATAATTGTTTAGGATTTTGTCTAATGTTATGTAATTAATTAACTTTTCTTTTGGAAGATTATAAGAACATATTTCTACTCCGGTGGGTGCCTGTTCTATATTTTTATAATACACACATCATATGCATTATGTTGTAATGTATGGTTCTTATTTGTTATGGATGGTTTATTTATTTATCGCAAAAGCCATTTAGTATTTGATATTCCGAATAGCTCTAATTTACTAATATATGAATCATAAAAGATGTCGATTCTTCTGAACTGGTCACATGCAAATAATGAGAAAACTCTCTCTCTTCTTATCATTCCCATACGTACATAACTTTTTGAATCCAGCAAAAGTTGTTTGGGGATTCCTCATAGAATCAAAACTATGTTGCCCCTTTATTCATCTTTCTAGGTCCAAACAAGGTGGCGACTCCATTCTCACGAGCTTTAGCCTATTGGATCCTTGAGGTCAATAACCATCACAAAGTCACAGAGAGAATAGTCGGACCAAGGGGTCTCCCTATCTCAACCCTCTAGACGAATGAATGATACTAATAATGTTACCATTAAATTAAATATTGTAAGAAATGGTGGAAACACACTGCATAAGAAGCACGGTGACCCTCTCAAAGAACTCCATACACTGTAAGACTTTCTCTAGAAAACATCGCTCAATCCTGTTATAGGCCTTACTCATACTACAAGAATGCATCGGATTACCAAGAGAAATTTATCGACAAAATTTTTTTTGTTAGTAATACCGATAGAAAATCAAGAAAAACTATTTAAAAAATAAATTAAAAAATACACAGATAGATTATCGATAAAATAGTCGCTCGGTAATTTACCGACATATATTTTTCCGATAATAATGGCGCCAACAGATGCACCAATAATTACCAACAAACTTTACCAATAGAAATGTCAAATAGTCGATAATACTTAGCGCAAATTATATATTACCGACAGAATATATATTCTATCGGTAAAATTACCTAGAAAAAAATATGTTCTGCCCATAATACCGAGAGATTATATTTTCTGTTGATAAGATTACCTAGAAAAAATATTTTCTGTTAGCAATACTGATAAAAAATTATTTCTCTTGGTATATTCTATACATTACAAATGCCTTTCCATTTACCGATGGAATATATTTTCTGTAGGTAAATTACCTATAGAAAATACTTTTTGTCGTTAATACCGAGAATATATATTTTTGTCGGTAAAATTACCTAAAAAAAATATTATGTCTGTAATACTGAGAGAATATATTTTCTGCCGGTAAAATTACCTAGAATTTTTTTTTGTCGGTGAAATTACCTAGAAAAAATATATTCTATCAGTAATACCGAGAGAATATATTTTTTGTCTGTAAAATTACCTAGATAAAATATTTTTTGTTGGTAATACCAACAAAATATTATTTCTCTCGGTATATTACATACGTTACAAACGTCTTTCCATTTACCAAGAGAATATATTTTTTGTCGATAAAATTACATAGAGAAAATATATTTGTCGGTAATACCGAGAGAATAATTTTTTATCTGTAATACCGAGCTGTCTGTAAAATTACCTAGAGAAAATATATTTTATCAGTAAATAAATAGTCGCAACCTAATTAGGTGGGAGAAAATTTTACCGCCAATAGGTGAGCCGTTTATAGAGAGAAAGTATTTTTTTGTCGATAAAAATAAAACTAGTGGCAACAATTTTACCGCCTAAATTGTATACTTGGTAACAGACGGCTCTTTTAGTCGGTATTATAGATAGAAAACCAATTGTCATTGATAATATCTGATAGAAAATCTATCAGCAAATAATTTTTATTAGCAACCTCATTGATCGTGTACTATAATGCCCAACATATTTTTCATCGGTAGTACCGATAGAAAATTTTTTTGTCGATAAACTTTGCCGACGAAATTTCTGTAGGAAATGCCAATAGAAATTTTCATCTGTATTTCTATTACCAGTAAAGAATATAACTACAAAATTTTTTTGCTGATAATCCATCTGTAAATATGATTATCAACAAAAAAATAAGGATTACCGACAGATTTTTTCATCGGTAATCCAGTACATTCTTGTAGTGTCATATCAAGCTTCAAATCACATTATGTTTTTGTTTAGCACTACTGGAATGAAGATGATGGAAAAGTTCATGGGCAATAAGCACATTCTCATAGATAATTCTTCCTGGAGTAAAAGCCCCTTTAGATGGGTGGATAAAGCAACGCACATGTGGCTTTAATCTAGACACTAACAATTTAGAGATGATTTTGCATGAGAAATTGCATAAATTATTAGGTCTGAATTGACTTACTAGTTCAAGAGAGGTAACTTTAGGAATTAGCACAATGTTGGTATTGTTTAGTTCCCCTAACATTCTACCACTGTTAAAGAAATCTTGGACTGATTTAATGACATCTTCCTTGATGATGCACTAGGATTTCTTTTATTAAAGATTCCTATTAACAATTAGACCCAAGGCTTTTGTAAGCCCCCATGCTAAATACTACATCTTTAATTTCTTAGTCTAAGGGTGTAGCACACAAAAATTCATTAAGTTGGTTTGAAACCACCTAAGTGACACACTCCATAACTTCCTCTTATATAGTTGGGTTGCCCCCTCAGAATAGGTTTTGGAAATGACGTAAGACTTGGTTCTACATATCCTCTTCCTTATCCAACCATGTATCATCTTCTAACCGGAGCCTAGTAATGAGATTAGATTACGTTCTCTAAACTATAGTGGCATGGAAGTATCTTGTGTTTTTATCCCAATCCGCTAGCCATTTGGGTCTAAATCTCTGAAACCAAAACTTTTCCTCCATTCTCTAACTCTCCTCCAATTATGTTATAATTTGTTTTTCCCTCTCTTGATGGTTAGAGGTTGGATTATGGTATAGAGCTTCAAGCTTTTCTTGTAGTTGTTCAATTCTCCTTCTTGCATTCAGGCTATTGCTTATATCCTAGTCTTTGAGGCCTCTTGTAGTAGATTTGAGTTTCCGGCATAAAATGAATTTGTTGGTTTCCTAGACCATATGAACCCAACCTTGTTGCACCTAAGACATGAATTCATTCTTCTTTAACTATTTTTGCTCAAATCTAAAGATTCTTGGTCTACTCTTCAGATTAAATAAAAGGATGATGGGCCTATGGTCTGAACCCTTAAAGGGACCATGTATGAGACTAGCTTGGTTAACCTTCATTCTCCATTTAAAATTGGCTAGACCCTTGTCTAAACATTATTGAATATTATCTATACCATATCTCTTATTAGTCAAAGTGAAGAGAGGGCCACTAAAGCCAATATCACTAAGATGAAACCCCTCGATCTAAGAAGCAAAAGTCCCCCCCTTTGAAATTGAAGTTATTGCATCCTCTCTTTTTTAAGAAACTAATGACAAAATTAAAGTCTCCCATGCATAACCATGGAAGGGAAGGACAAAATTAAAGTCTCCTCTCTTTTCCTCACATTAAGGACTTTCCATAAACAAAGGTGATGATAGAAATGTTTTAGTTGGGGTCATATACTATAGTTTGTATAAAATTAGTACCCATTGCTAATTCCTAGACTAGCCAGCTACCCTTCCACAATAAGCACAACCCACCTGCTTTGCCATTAGGTTCAATGTAAAATTCAAAGTCACAGTCAAATTTCCTCTTACAGTTTTCCATAAAAGCTTTCTTCTGCTTTGTTTCTGATAAAAAAAAAAATGGTGCTTGGCTTGTATTTGTCAATAGAGTCTTGAACCCCTTTTCTAGTAAGGGTTTTCCCAAATCTTTGGCAACTTCAAACTAAGGCTACCATAGAATTAATAAAAGTAATAACAGAGCCAACCCAAATCTACTAAACAACTAGCAATAAAAAAATAACAATAGGTAGATAATATCTGATCAAAATGAGCAGTAAAAATTATTTAAATACATAGTTACCATCAATTTAAACTGTCCAATCTAGCTCTACACTGCCATATGTAGCCAGATAAAAGTAATTATGTCTAAAATAGAGGCATTCCAGAATAAATCTTATCAAAGACCAAAGAAGAGGAGCTAAGAGGAAGGAAATATGGAAACCCTAGTTAGGCTGTGAGCCCCAAGCTCGAGCTCGCCTCTAGCCTAGCTTGCAAAGGATACAAACTGGAGTGCTGAAAAATTGAGGTAAGCCTCACAAAAAGTGGCGAGGTCACTTTGCCATCATTTGTTATGCTCGGTTCAAGTAAAATAGTTTTGGAAATGAGTTGCCACTCAAATATATTTTTGAAAAAAGTGAAAATTTAAGAAAAAAAATCCTAAATTAACTCCTACATTACCTCATGGATAAAAATCACTAGTTTTGAACTAAAAGATTGATTCAAGGACTAGGTTTAGGCTTATTTTAAGTAAAAATAGCTTGGCCTTGTATTAACTAAGAACTTACAATATAAAATTCATGATATGAAAGTTATAATATGGAATGTCAAGACTTATACATTCATACATAGCAATAGAATAAAGTAAAGTGCATAAATTAAATTAAAGTTTACATTTCAAAACCAAGAATAAAGGGATTTCAACTTTAGCCTTATGGATTCTAGGTTGAGCGCACATTCCCCAACTACTATTGTTGACTTGTGATTAAGAACCACTTGTTTTTACTAACTCTTTAGGTGCGTCCTAGCTATAAGAGATTTCAGGTAACTTGTGTTTTCTCCAAAAGACAGATTTTAATTGGCAATAAAGTTCACAATAAAAGGTTAAAGATTTAAGGGAAAAGTTTACTTTACAGAGTAGACTTGATACTTGGAGTGAGATTCCAAGTAGGCCTGCATATCTCATTTGAATAGGAATCAAAGGCATGCAGTTCCAACCATCGTAAGATGGTTGGTTTTGAACTCAAAATGGGGGATTTTAACCTAAGCTAGGTAAGCCTAACCCTACATTGATTTTAGGTTTCAACTTGATGAAAATCTTAAATCTACATTTGGAAATTAGGTTCAGCTTTATAAATCTAAGTTTAAATTAATTTTAGGTTCAACTAGATGAATCTCTAAAACTAAAATTGATTTTGGGTTCAATTGGATGAAACCCTAGATTAAAATTGATCTTGGGTTCAAATGGATGAATCTCTAAACTTAAAATTGATTTTATTTTTATGTATATAGTGTAACAGTTAAAAACTAAAAATAATGGTTAACTATTTATTTTATGGGGTTAACTGATAAATGGTAAACCGTTTATTTATTATTTTGTTTAGATTTGTAATTTTTATAAGCCAAAACCAATGAACTGATTTTTTTCATCTTCATGGTTCGGTTAGCTAAATCAAGAGTACCCCCAAGATAAGTGAACATACCATAGAGTACAAATTTTAGGATGACAGCTATAACATGAATGATAGTTAATATATCTGTATGCATGACATCCATCCATTCACATCCATAATAAGGTAAAAAGTTGTATTTAAATATTGCATTTCAAAAACTAACATAAAGAGGACGCCAACTCTAGCCCTTATGGGTTTAGGATGGGCACACATTTCCCAAATGAATCGAAAAGAATAATAAAGTATAATATTGAATAATATAATACATGAGATGGACCCATTGTTACAAGGGTTGTGGGTTCAATCATTCAAATTAAAATCTAAATAAGCCTGCATATCCTATTAGTATAGAAATCAGAGCCTCATATAGTTATGTCCCTTCATAAGAGTGTGAAAATGGTCAGTGACCTAACACTAAGGTTCTGGTTCCCCTAAGGGTAGGGTATAGGGCTTACTCAAACCATTTACTATTTTTAAGTTTGAAAAAGATTGATTGATTGCTTGTTTATATGAGTTGATCATAACCTAAGCTTAATTCTAGGCTCAACACGACAAAAACATGATTAATTGATTAATTAATTATAAGAATTGATATAACTTAGGTTTGATTTTATGCTTAATTCGACAAAAAGATTGATTGATTGATTGATTGATTGATTGATTAGGTGAATTTATTATAATCTAAGTTCGATTCTAGACTCAATTTGACACAAAGATTGATTTATTTGATTATGTGAGTTGATCGTAACCTAAGTTTGATTATAGGCTAATTCAACATTAAGATTGATTGATTGATTGATTTTCCTAAAAATTATTTTAGGGTTTATAGGATGCTTTCAATATTGAAGAAGGGTTTAGGAATTACACCTTCTTATTGTATACTTTTTGAGGTGGGGGAGCTTCCAAAGCCTTCTTACTTGAATGAAGCTCCACCTTTTCTGATTAAAGTATATCTTAATGCACCTTTTGATAATTTGGAACTTGGTAGATCTTGGTGAGGAGACTTCGTGATGTTGATTTGATGAAGCAGGCTTAAGAAAACTGTAAACCCTTAATTTTGGCCTTGAATGAGTCTCGTCCCAATTAAAAAGGGCCAGGTCAAATTCAATAAGCTTAAACCTAGTCCAATCCAATTTTTAAAAGCTTAAAATAAGTTTATTCTAATTTTAAAAACTCAAAATAAATTTGGACCAATTTTAAAAGTCCAAACCCACTTTAGCTTGACTTAAATCGGGGTAAAGTGACTATTCCTAATTCAACATGAACAGTGCCCATGTCAAATTGGCCATGGCCAATTCAACCTGAGTAGTATTCATGTCGAATTGGCAATACTCATATCAAATTGGCCATGCCAATTCAACATGAGCAGTACTAATATCGAATTGGCACTTGTCAATTTGATATAAGCAATGTTCATGTCGAATTGGCACTTGCCAATTTGACATGAGTCCTTAATTTTGGCTTGATTTAGTCCTGATTGTGTTTAAATTCAAATATATTTGGATAAACAAGGGGTTTTTTTAATAGGATTAGAACTTTTAATTAGGTTTAGCCTTTATAAAACCCTAATTAAAAACATTATAAAAGGAGGTGGCCAGAACCAATTAAGGGGTAGCTACAATTATCAAGGCAAAAAAAAAAGGAAGGAAGATAAAAGAAATTAACATTCAGAAAATAAAAGACAGAAGCATTAGAAAGTAATTAAATTTAAAAGAGGCAGAAAGCAATTAAGCAAAGGAAGGCAATAACTAAACAATAACAATATTTGGATTATTTAACTCAGCCAATACCTTTGTTGATCCAGCAAGTCATAGCACCAACATTCTATTAAGATAGTTGTGGGGCAAGGTTTAGTTCAATGACATTATTTAGGTGGAGCCAACAATGTAGGTAAGTTCTTCATAAACTTAATCTATTTTATTTAATCAATCATCTCATGGTTTAACTTTATAAAACATATTATTTGCTATTACTTGTTTTAAACCTTAGTATTGCGATCTAAAACCGTAATTGCATATTTTGATTTTAACTTTGCACATGAAATCCTATTTTTAGGTTTAAAACCCTAATTTACATGAAAAAATCTTAATTTGCATGAACAAACCCTAAATTGCATGTTCAACCTTAGTTTTTAGGATAAAATCCTAATTTTGTATGATTAAACCTAGATTTAGGATAAAACCCTAATTTTGCAAGATTAAGCACTAGTTTGGGATTAAAATCTCAATTTGTATGTGAAAATCCTAATTTGATCGTTAAACCCTAATTCATAAAATCAAATCCCAATTTTATCATCAAAACCCTATTTTAGATAATGGAACCCTAACTTTATTAATTTAATCCTGATTTATTGTTATGTGCTTGATGATTGGTGATTTATTTTTTTGATGGATGATTAAATTATAAACTTGTTGTTTGGATTTTAGGGATAATGTAAAAGACATGTTTCCATTTATGGGTGCCTTATTTATCAAGTTTACGTAATTTAATTTATATTATGGACTTAGGACTATTGTAAGGGATAAGTTTTCACCTTTCTGTGTAAGGGCATGTTTTCATCTTGTATGGGTCCCAATTAGTTTGGTTGTTTAATTTATAATATGGTGAATGTTTATTTAGTTTAATTGCATGTAATATGAATAGTATGATAATAATATAAAAATCTAATAATATTTAGACCTGAAAAAGAGGCCGATTCTAATGAACCAGGTGCATGGGGGTGCTGGATCATTCTCTCCTTCCCCATGTGTACTGAACCCAATAGGGGTTAGGAATTCCTTAGGAATTGAGTCATTTACCCATTTTTATCTTTTCATCCCGTCCGGGTGGCGACTCCAATTCTACGGGCTTAGGCTTATGTTCTCTAAGGCTCAATGCCTAATAATATTGAAGTTACAAGAACCATTCCACCGAGAGTGAGGGTGAAAATCCCTGCTCACAGTGGTGACTCCACTAGTGATAAGAGAAGTTGATTCTGTTGGTCTCTATATTATTTTATTTTTTCTTATTATGATACTATTCATTTCATCATTTAGATTTGCATAATGTGTGTGAGTTAGGATGCCCCGTGAAACCTGTGTTATGTGTGTATAAGTGATACCATACTTTCACTCAAGGTATGGAGATCGAGAATCACATAACCACTCATAGCCTTATACCTTTTGGTATATACTTGCTATGGGAACCTAACCCTCTTACCCTAAAGACTAAAGCCCATATAGTTGGTCTAGTAACTTTTCTTAGGTTTACCCTAATTTCCTGTTGATTGACTATGATTGACATATCTTGATTTGAGCTATGACCCATTTGGTTTGTTTTTGTCCTAATATGACCCTATTATAATTTGATGGCCAGAAAATTATTTGAAGCCCAAAAGACCAAAGTTATTTTTAAACTTTTTAAGGTAAACTTTGGACGTAAGACCTTTTCAAAATTTTTTTACATTATGGCCTAAGTATGAAGACCAAAAATTAATTTTTTGAAATGAACTTTTTGGTATGGGCTTTATTTTCTAGAGGTGTGCCCAAAACTATTTTTTTCAAATTATGGGTCAATTATGAAATACTAAAATTAATTATGGGCCTAATTTATACTAAGACTTGTTAGTCATGGGCTTGTTTGTAGTATGAATCATTAGTTGCTTTCCCAAATAAAAAGTCTATTTATAATAAACCTATTAATTTAGTTTTAATTCCAAAATATAGCAGAAATGTTGCTCTGATTTTTCATTGGACCTAAAGGATTAAGTCTTAATTAATGGGAATTATCATAGATTGACTTCTGTATTTGAAAATACAACTATTGGTTATTTCATCTGAGAGATTCTCAAAAATAAAGTATCCCCTATTGATATCTTTGTTGACCATAATAAGTAAGAAAAGAGGATAGCTACTCGTGTGTGGAAGATATAAGGTTGGAAAGAGCATCCTGACTTTAATTGTTTGTTTACTACACATGCATACATACATTGCATTGATCCTTTATGGCTCATAGACCTAAAGTTCAGCAGTTCAAGGCTTACGACAACCTGACCTATGACAGTGACTCAGAATTTAGTGAAGGTTTAGTTAACTTCATACCAAAACCAATGGATCGTGATCAAATTTGGAACCTGGTGAATGAGGCCCTAGCCTCAAAGATGGAATAACTAAAGGAGACCTTGGCTGAGGCCATGAGAAGCCTGCTAGCAGCACTATTGGAAGATAACATTGCTGAAGCATCAGCTAGTACCAACAAACCGAAGGAAAAAAGAAACGCTAAGGTGGGCGAGATAGCTTTTGAAGAAGAAAAGGCAGTGACTGATGATGATGAAGACTGGGATGCATACCTCTAAGAAAAATAGAAAGAGAAAAAGATTGTGAGAAGACTGAATCCACTGGCATTAAAAAGATGATTGCTGATTTAGAAAAGAAGTTTAAAAAAAAGCTGAAGACTGAGGAAATGTCAAAGGTGGATAAATTTTTTAAGGATGATGATGGAATCCCTTACAAATTCAAGATGCTTTCTTTTGCTAAGTTTGATGGAACAAGAATTTCTTACTTGCATGTCAAGCAGTACATCACTGCCATGAAGTCTTCTAGAGCTACTAAGGCTTAGACCCTGAGGCATTTCATGCTTTCCCAGGATCATGTGATGCAAAACTAGTTTAATAACTTGGAGGAAAATACCCAAAAAGATTAGGATCTATTGTACAAGGCCTTCATCTAGAAGTATGAGTATAATACTGAGCTGAAAGTGACTCTGATGGAAGTAGAGATTATCAGACAAAAGTGAAATGAGAATTTTGTCTATTATATGAAGAGGTGGAGAAACAAGGCTGCTTTCCTAAAAAAGAGGCCTAATGAGTCAAACTAGATTAGAATGATAGTTAGATGTGTCCAGCCTAACCTTCATGAATGGCTGTCTCATACCCTTATTAGAGATTTCAAAGACCTCTTCCAAGCTGCTTTATAGATAGAAGAATGGGAATGAGAGAAGAACCATTTTTCTGAAAGAAGGAACAAGAAAGAAAATTATCAGTCCGGTGGTCAGAATGCACATAAAGCGATGGACATCAATGCAACTGCTGGTCAAGAAAAAAGAAGATAATTTTCAAATTTGGGAAGACCTTTGTCCTGGGTTTTTAATAAGCTGCAAAAGAAAGGGTTATTGTAGTCATTAGCTCCTCGACCACTACCAAATCCTCTACAACTAAACTTTTATGCCAAGACATTCTGCCAATTCCACTAAACACAAGGGTATGAGATGGATAACTGCATTTGATTAAGGCACGAGATCCAAAATCTAATTGATAGTGGGAAATTGCCTGAACCTAACAAGCCTAGCACGAAGGATAATCCCTTACCTAAGTTTAGTAGTGTACCACTAGCAACAACTTTCATGATAGGGGATAGATTAAGTGAAAGGTTTGTCTTATCATCTTTTTAAGACATAGATGAAGAAACTATGAAAGAGGAATTTCCACTTAAACCAGCTATGGGCAAGGAAACTTTGACCATCTATGTTGTGAATGAATTTTGGGACTCACCTAATAGTGATAATGAGTCAGAGTCTAAGGAAGAGGAATGGGCTTGTTTTGAACCCAAAGAATAAGTGCATAATACCTGCTCTGACAAACCTTACAACAGGGCTCCTCTAAAAGAAGTGGAGGCTGATAAGGGGAAGGATGTTGTGATAAATAAAAAAGAAGATGGAGATGATGTTATCCTTAAGCAATTGAAAAAGACCTAAGCCAGTATCAGCATTCTGCTACATCTAAAAAGCATCGTGAGACCATGGCCAAGGCTAGGGAAAACATGCTAAATTCCACTTCTACAACACCAGAAGAGCTAGTTAACTTCATAGGAGCAAAGAAAGCTAAAGAGGTGAAGAAAGGTGAACACTAGAAAGGCTTCAATTGATCCAAATTCAATGGTTCTGAAAATTCATTTCCTTCCATATTTAAAATCATGATAGCCCCTTCTTCATGACCTCCATTACCAAATAAGGGCCTTCCCAATTCAACCTGAATTTTTCTCCAGGGTCTTAAACATTTTGTTTGCATTATTTTAACACCAAATCCCCTTTCTTTATTTTCCTTTCCTTTACCCTTTAGTTATAGGCCTTAACTATCTAACACTGGTACAATTGATTGTGATACAAGGCTTTTAACCTCTTTTCTATAAGTTGGGACAACTGCTCATATCATGTTCTTACCCATTCTACTTCTGGCAATTTCAATTCAAGAGCGACCCTGAGAGACTACATTTGCATTTCTATCGGTAGTACTGCCTCTATGCCATGGATTAATAAGCACGAGGTCATTCCTATTGGAGTTTCTACCCCGGTCTTGTATCTTCATAAAGTAAAAGGCAACATATATGAACAATCCCTTTAAGTCTTAGTCATTTTTGCCATAATGGTCTTAACAGTTTTATTAGCCATCTATACTACTTCATTAACATGCATTCTATGGGGAGAAGACTTGTAATGATCAACCTTATACTTTTAGCATGTCCCTTACTTTTTCTTGGAACTAAACCCCATTATCTATGGCTAAATGATGAAGAATGCCATACCTACAAAACAAATATCTTTTAATAAACCAAGCCATTTGTTGCTATCCTAGTTTATTGAAAGATTACGCTTTTACCCACCTGAAAAAAGTAATCAACCGCCACCACTATAAACTTATATCAATTTGATGGTGTGGGATGGATCTCACCAATTATATTGATACCCCATGCAGCAAAAGGCCATGGTGAAGTCATCACTTGTAATTCTATCGAGGACAAATGATAGTAATTCCCATAAAGCTGACATTTCTCACACTTTTGGACAAAATTCCAATAGTCCCTTTCCATTGTTAACCAATAAAATCCTTGTCGAATGATCTTTTTTATTAGCATATTCCCATTCATATGTGATCCGCAAATCCCAACATGGATCTCAACCATAACCTGCTCGGACTCTTGTTTCCTTAAGCAATTAAGATATACTTTGTCCAACCATCTCCTATACAAGAATCCTCCAATTGTTAAGTATTGTAGAGCCCACCTCATTATTACACTCCTCTCTACCTTATCTGCTCTTAAAGGGTAAGTTTGATTTTCTGGGAACCAGATTAATAAGTCATGCTAAGACTCATGATTTATTTCAGTTACCATGATGGATTCATAAGAATAACAAGGTTGAGAAGAGCTTACTAGTATTAGAGGCTTTGCAAAATGGTTGGTAGAATTTTCCCATACTGATGCCAAGGTTGCCAATGCGTCTGCCATTAAATTTTCTTCCCTTAGCACATGGATGAATAGACAGCTCTCAAAACCTCTTATAGTGGGAGTCAAGTGATCCAAATTAGGCTTTAATTTTTCCCCCTTCAGTTCCCATTCACTCAAAGCTTGTTAGACTACTAATAACAAATAACCCATGACCTGAACTTTCTTTACACCTATAATTGCTAGAGTTTCCAATCCAAAGGCACAAGCCTCATATTCCACCATGTTATTAGTGATTTTAAAATTTAATCTTTTAGCCAAAGGAATTAACCCTCCATTAGGTGATTCTAGTATCACTCTTAACCTAGCTCCTTTTTTATTCACTGCTCCATCAAAGTAAATCACTCATTCTTAAATTTCTAATGCCTCTAAATGCTCATTCGAAACTTTCAAACTAATCTCATCCCCTTTAGGTAAAAGATGTTGAGCCAAGAATTTTGCAACTGCCCTTCTTTTGATTGTTTTCCCAGTTATGTATTCTATGTTAAACTCTTCCAACAATATCAACCACCTCCCATATTTTCCAATCAGGGAAGGCACCCCATGTAAATACTTTACAGGGTCCATTTTGAAAACTATTTAAACCTTATAAGATTGAAAGTAGTGCCTAAGTTTCCTGGATGACCAAACAATTGCTACATAATTCTTTTCTTACAAATTGTACTTAATCTTATAAGGTAGTAATTTGCCACCTAAGTAATATATCACAAATTCTACCCCATTTCCATCTGCTTGTGCTGACATGGCCCCAACAAACTCTTCTTCAATGGAAAAATATTAAATCAGAACCATATTTGGCTTAGGTGGTCTTAATACTAATGGGTTAAGCAGATACTCCATAATCTGATCAAAGGCCTTTTGGCATGCTTATGTCCAAACAGTGGAATGACTCTTCTTTAGTAGATGAAAGATGGGTTCACATATAGTGGTTAACCTAGCAATAGACCTGCTTACATATTGAAAATGGCCTATAAATCCCCTTACCTGCTTCCCTGTCTTTGGTATAGGTATTTCCCTTATCACTTTCACTTTATCTAGATCAATTTCTATTCCTCTAGAGCTTATCACATGCCCTAACATCTACCTTGAAGTCACCCCAAAAGCACACTCTTTTGGTTCAATCATAGATTATTTCAAAGAACTTTCCCAAATTCTTAAAATGTTGCTTTCGTGTATCTGCTTTTACCATCATATAATCCACATATATTTCAATCTCCTTATGCATCATGTCATGAAACAAAGTAGTGGCCATTCTCTGATAAGCTTCTCCTACATCGTTCAAACCAAATGGCATCACTAGATAACAATACACAGCCAACTCTATGATGAACGCAATCTTGATCTTATCTTATTTTGTGATCATAAACTGATTGTACCCTGAAAATCCATCCATAAATGAATGTAAAACATTAAAACGGAACCATCAATCAATAAGTCAATATGAGGCAGTAGGAAATTATCATTGGGAGAAGCTTTGTTTAAATCCTTATAGTTGACACACATTCTTAACTTATCATCCTTCTTGGGTACTGGTACAGTGTTTTCCAATCATTCAGGATAGTCCATTACTTCTAAGAATTTAGCTTGTATCTATTTTCCTACCTCTTCTTTTACCTGAGTGGCCCACTCCAGTCTCATTCTTCTGAATTTCTATTTTACTGGCTTCATATGGGTGTGAGTTGGGATATTGTGTTCAACTATATCCCTACCAATTCCTGGCATGTCCTTAGATGACCAAGCAAATATCTTTTCATATTTTCAAAAGATCTTCTCAAACTCTTGAATTTCTTCTGTGATAAGGTCTGATGTGATGCTTATGTTCTTTAGATTTTCAATAGTTCTGAGATTTAATGATGACATTTGCACATAATTAACATTAAATATGCTTACCAAGTCAAACGTTATTATATTATCTTTAGAAAAAACATCATTAGCACCAAATAAGTTAGCAAAAACAACAACATCATCAATATCCGAAAGATTTGCGACATTCCCAAATTGGTCTTCCACCATATCAGCAGCCAAGTCTAGGTCATTATCCAAGAGCGTAGTCAATTCAACCTAGCTCTTCCTTTTTATCAATTGCTTTACTCTCAAACTTTAGAGGGATCAAGTGGGCTACGTCAGCAAAGATCTCCCATCTAGTTAGCTCCTTCCCCATGGAAATTATAGGTTGTAGTCTTCCATTAAATGTTTATGGTTCTGGTGCTTTCACAAATAGCATGTTCAAAGGATTTTCATTTGCTTCTTCTTCCTTCTTTCTTATCTTCACTGAGCTCTCCCTCTTGTATCCCAAACCTTCTCTGATTGTCTAGCTTTTGAATTCAGGAGATTTAAATATTCATGATCTGTCTTTACCTAATCTAATACATGACAGATACCTCATCTTCTTCATAATAGACTTTACAGTTTGTGATGATACCATACAGACTTCAAATCTAGCCATTAGCTAAGAAACAACTAGGGCATTAATCACCTCATTACACTCAGTATCAATAGTAACAATTTTATAACCTACTAAAAATTATGATGAAAATAGGATGAGATTCCTCTCAAAGGATGGAACCATGATCATCCTAGAAGCAAAGAAAATGTTTTCAGGATCTTAAGAACCATAAGCTCAACCATTGAATCAATCAGTCCTACAGTTACAATAGTAGAAAAAGTACCCAAAGCAAGCCTTTTAGAATTATCATAAGCCCAAATCACTATATCTGTAGATGTTAGATCAACAATTATCATGGATAGTTTTGGCAACAATCAAGCTAGGAAAACATTAATGGTTGAACCATCATCAACCATTACACATGTGGTCTTCTTTCCACTCACTCAGCTTTCATAAATAAAGGGTGAATATGCTTTCTGCCATCTTCTAGAAGGTCTACATCCGAATAGGTAATTATTTAGGACATTTTCTTAGGCAACACATTTTTGCACTCTCTCTGCCACCATTCCCACTAACTTTTCAAGTGTTGTGAGAGATGAAATTTTCATATTAGCCAAGGCCTTAGTTAAAGCCTACCTATGCTTGTAAGATGAGATTAGTAAATCCCATATGCTTATACTTGCATGAGTCCTTTTTAGCTATTTCAACACAGTATCAGCTTCCACCTCCCTTTCTTTTCCTTTTCCTCCTTCTACCTCACTTTCTTTAATACCCTCAACCTTCTTTCCTTTTTCCTCCTCTATTCCTCAAGCGTAGGGTCTCCTTCATCTAGTGACCCATATATCTGCCTCTTCATCTACTTTGACCCAAAAAGAATTTTCATCCAACACCACATCCCTTTGAGCATCAACCATATCCTAGAAATTACCAACATCAAGACCTCCTTCTCCTTCATTTCAAAGGAAGAAATTTTCAAAGTTCCTTCTACTTCTTAGAAAGAAACCATTATAGTTTTTTTATCCAGTCTGATCTTAATAAGATAAGTGGTTGGTGGGGGTGTATTACTGTATATGGGTAGAGAGTTATTTTTAGTGCTAGGCTTGGTAGGCTCAGGTATTTTTCAACTATCATTTAGGTTTTGAATTTCGTGTTTGAGGCCCATACAGTGGTCAATGTCATATCCAAGCAACTAGTGGAATTGGCAGTAAGCATTGGAGTTCCATCTATGTGGTAATAGGTTAGGTAGTGTTCTTCTAGGGGTAGGAGGATTTACTGGTTTTTTAGGTAGTTAAAAACTTGGGACTGAAGTCGGCCTAGGTTAGAGAATTGTTTGCGGTGGCTACAATATTGATCTCAGTGGTTTTCTAGTTATTTGTGTAATATCCCAAAATTTTAAAAATTTTAATTTTTGGAAATTAAATAAATGATTTAAAAAAAGTAAGTGAAAAAGTAAAATGTATATTTGATATATATGTAAATGTACATAACATAAACAAATTGATATTTTAAAAGTCAAAGGTTATTTTAAATCATTAAAAAGTAAATTGTATAGTTAGTGGAAGATGATATTTGATGTTAATTAAATAATAATATATATACTTGGTGGATAATTAAAGTGGAAATTTATGTGGTTAAAAGTGAAGTGTTTGGATAGAGATGATTGTGGATCTTCTTCTTCTTCTTTCTCCATTGAATGTTGGTTTTCTCCATTAGAGGGAAGGAAGGATTTGTGTAACACCCTCACATCTGGTACAAGCACACTACAAACACCACAATGTAATATACGTGCACTGAATATAGGGATGCTACAGTTTTCTTTAACCATCAAATCATTTTAAAAGATACCATAATCTTTATCGTTATACATTATAGAAAATAAGTAATTAACTTGTAATATAAAACAAAATAGATATAAATACATTTACTTAATACGCAGCGGAATTTATAAAATAGTTACATATATGAAAACATTTAAATCCATATTTACAAATATACATATATTCACATTATAAACAATACTTTACAAAATATAAAGAAGTTATACATGATTGGCAGCTTTTCTCTGATCTTTAAGTCCCAAAATAAACTCTTCAATGTCTACTCTCACTCGGTCTCGAGGAACTCTCGGGTTCAACTCTGTTACCTGCGCAATCAACACTATCGCGCTAAGCCAACGGCTTAGTAGTACAAAGTATACTAACATTATGCTTTAACATGATATAATATCACAATTAATCTCATACATCATTTAAAAGAATATCACAATTCCACATCGTACTTTGATCAATGTCATAACAACATTCATATTATATCTTCATAATTCCATTAATTTCACAATTCAAGAATCACATTAAATACAAAGACAAGCATGGGCCCAAGAACACTAATATGCCATTCAACTTTCAGAGTTAGTGTTTTGGTTAAATTATCACATTTATCATTATCCCAACTAGGCTTCAAGGATTTAGGTTCAACCAAGCTTCAAGGGAAACAAAGCATGCTAAGTATCAACCCAACTTGGCTTCAAGAACCAACCCAACCTAGCTTCAAGGGTTGTAACATCTCAATTAGGCTTCAAGGATCAAATCCAACCTAACTTCAAGAGATTGTTACTATTATTAGGCATGCCACCAACAACAAACTTTGAAAATAAAATAACACATTAGCTACACAATTCATTGATTATTTCCTCATCAATATCATTTTCAATTCTCATCATCATTTAGGCAAACATACCTCACATATCTCAATTGAAGTATCATAGCCAATCACAATGGCTTCATATCACATTTGAATTATCATGGCTAATTACAATGGCTTCACATCTCAATATTCAAATTTACCATAATCAATTCATTACACATCATCATATAGGCATCATCATATAGGCATACATGCCTCAATTATCTCAATTCACATTTCATATTTCATCATTGATATATACCTCACAATTTACATTACTCATAGATTTAGAATCTTTCACCTACATTTGTTTGGATAATTTTTGTTTTAAGTGTGTTTAAAATGTTTATTTTTATGTTTAGGTGCAAGAAGACCTTTGAAGAATCAAAATAATGCAAGAAGAGCAAGGAACAATCACAGTAGCTAACACACTCAAGGGACACGGCCAAGCTTGTGGCCGTGTCTCTCAACCAAAATAGGCAGTGGCAGACACAGTCAAGGGACACGGCCAAGTCAGTGGCCGTGTCTCTCCAAAATTGATCCAACACGGCCAAATTTCCTTAAACTTGGCAGTGTCTCCCAAAAATCTTTAGTCTTGCCCGTGTCTCTTCTTTAGTTTGTTCGTGTCTCTCATGAATGAAAACCCTAAACATGGCCAAGTCTCTTTTTATTGAATTAAAACACATTATGCACAACTTAACCTCATTTAAATGGATATAATCAATATCATTAACACTTATTTTACATATTCATCACAATATTCATATTAACAATACATTTAATCACTTACCATTTCAAAACCCTAAAATCAACATCACTCTTATTCTCTCAATATCAACATCCACTTAACTTACCATCTTCAAACCAAAACCAACACCAATTCAATCTTTTTAACTTACACTCAATTTCAACACTTATAAATACATCTCAAACATACCAAATCATAATATCAACAAATCATAATTCACCTCAAACACAACTTCAAAATAACAAAGGAAAACAAGAGAGTACTTACCAAAATTGAGGAAATTCCACAAATCTCCAACTTAATCCTTTAATTCTTCCTTCAATTCGATTATAGAATTTAGAACACC
Organism: Garcia nutans; assembly: GCA_947685225.1. Taxonomy (NCBI): domain Eukaryota; kingdom Viridiplantae; phylum Streptophyta; class Magnoliopsida; order Malpighiales; family Euphorbiaceae; genus Garcia; species Garcia nutans. The sequence continues at coordinate 1,468,942 of CANTUV010000003.1, read as the reverse complement.
TCTCTTGCTCTCTCTTTCCTTTGGTAGCCGGCCACACACATGAGAAGAAAAGAAAATGAAAACAAGTCAAACTTCTTTTCTTCTTTAAATCTCCACCAAGCAATTCTAACCAAGCAATTACCTAAATGCCCTCATCCATTTAACTTAGCTTCTTTCACTTATATGCCCATTTAAGTAATTTCACATATCACAAATAAAATATCTTCTTCCCTTAACTCCTCATTTTGACCAACATATATGTTATATATATTACCATATACCCAACATATACACTTTCTCTCTACACATTACTTTCCTTTTTAAACAATACCTAAACATTCTCTTTTCTATTACTTTTCTTATCAACATAACATATACACATAATTCAAACAAACAACAATTATATCCAAACTTCTAGGGCACACATTGGGATATTACAATTTGCTTCTTTGAAGCTCAAGTAATTGAAGGATTTCAAGTGTTCAAGTTGGATTTTTGGGTATTTCCTCCATATTTGGTAAGTTTCCAACTTGTTTCCTTGAATTTTCATGAAAGTTTGTATATGTGTGAATTGGATGTTTGATGTAATATGTTTTAATGGTTGGAATTGGTATGTATTTTGAGTAGTTAACTATGATTTTAAGGTTGGATTGAAGAAATGGTTAAGTTTGAGTTAAGTTTGGTGAAGAGAGAGAGAGTTTTGGGTCATGTAACTTTTGAGTTGTGAATTCATAGTTTTAAGTTGTGTATTTTGCTTTTAATTGAGTTGTTTTGATGTATAACCAAGTATTTTATAGTTAAATTATGGATTTTGTTGAGTTTGAATAGAGTTGGAAAGGGAAAAGAAAGATAACTTTGGATGTGACAATTATGTATTGATATCAGGAATTTGGCCTTACACGGCCATGTCATTGAGTGTGTTGATGGTTCTATTTTCAGTGTTGGTGACACGTGAAGTGACACACCCATGTCACTAAGCGTGTCACAACTTCTATAATGCAGAGCTAAATACATGGTCATTGACACGCCCATATCACTAAGAGTGTCAAAGCTTCTATGTTGTGGGTTTAGGGCACGGTCATTAACATGCCCATGTTGTTGAGTGTGTCATTTGTAGATTTAGCCTTAGATAGCTCTTTTGCTTATTTTCTTTTGTGTTGCTTATCCTTGTGTTGAGAAGTTTTGTATATGCCTTTAAGTGTCTTACTAAGTGATTATTTATAATCACATTTGGTTTAGGCTTTGAGGAGATTTGAGTTGCCCAATCCAAGTGTTGAAGGATATCTTGGAAGAGAAGGTTAAAAGTGGTGCTTGAGCTTGTTTTTTTGCTTTTAGAGGTAAGTAAAAATTTTGAATAAATTGATTATATTTGCATGACATTTGGACTTAACACATTTTGGTTGAAAAATGTGTTAAGTTACTTACTATATTATTATGTTTGAGTAATATGCTATGACTTGTGTAATGTCATAAATGTTATATATGTGATGTGAAAAGACATTGATAATGGCTAAATTGAGTAAAAGTAGAAATTATGCAAGATTTGAAAATGTCCTAAAGTATTTAGGTAATGTCGTTTATTATGTATACATTAAAGATATTATGTAAAGCCATTGGTAATGGCTAGATTGTATAAAATGTGATACATTATGATTATATGATGATGTTGATATAAATGAGATAAATGAGGCAATGTGCCTAGCTTGATCATGAGAAAATGAGAAACAGATTGATAATGGAAATATGAAATAATTGTGTACCTAGTATGTTATTCAATTTTCAGAGTTTTATGTTTGGTGGCATGCCGATGAGGTTATCCTCATTATGTGCCTTCGGGGCTAGCTTTTGAGTAATTATTTAGTTTACCTTTGGGCTAGATGCTTGGGGTCATTGTAATATGATCTGCCTTCGGGGCTAGCTTTTGATCAATTACTTGATTTGCCTTCGGGGCTAGACACATGGTGTTAACTTGGACCAAAACAGTAACTCTGAGATTTGAATATCATAATAGATCCTTTGGGCCTATGCTTGTGTTTGTTTTTATGTGAATTGTGAATTGTGAAACAATTGAGAAATATGTTAAGATAAAGTTATATGAGATATGATATTCATATGCATTGTGCATTGGTATTGCATTTGAACTTTATTGTTATCAAAGTTTGTACCACTAGGCTTTTGGCTTAACGCAATTGTGATTAATCGCGAAGGTGACAGGGTAGATCTGGTAGAGCCAAAGAGTTTGTCTAGACTAAGCCGGGTCTAGACTTGAGATCTTGAGTGTAGAGTTGATTGTTGGACATCAAGATCAGAGACACACTGCCAGTATGTACATATTTTATATTTTTGTACATTTCGACATCATGTATATTATATTATATTTTGATGTATATATATCGTAAACTATAATAATGTTTTGGATAAAAAATTTGTAATGGAGGTATGTGTGTGTTTTAACAAGTAATATTTTATTTATTATTTAAATTATATCAGTTAAATGATTTAAGATTATACAGATTCAAAAAGTAAGATTTTTATTAAAATAGGTTGTGACATTCTTGTACCGTATATGCATATATTACATATGTTGGATGTATGTATTATACATATATAAAGTATAAGGGTGTTATAATTTGTACCAGACTAGTAACTTGTCTTTCTCTGGATGGTGTATAGGGATTCTTCTTTCTCAACTTCTTTTATCTGTATTGCCAAATCATAAAGGTATTGGAAATTCTTGATCATAGAATAATTCATCTTTTTCTTCAAGTTAGAATCCTTAATAATCAACATAATCTAGTCTTTCTCAGAAGGTCTATCTCATACTAATGCAGATTTTCCTCTCCACCTCTTAATGTAATATGCAAAACTCTCATTCTATTTTTGTCTCAAATGATTCAAACTTAATCAGAGAGACTTCCATATTATTATTATATATAAATTGCTTAATGAAGGAAGTACGAAGCAACCTCCAATTTTCCTTGGTAGTAACATCAATGGAGTTGTACCAATGGATTGCATTCCTAACCATGGGCAATCTAAACTAATTTAGGATTTGTTCATTTGTTACCGAGGTAGTCTTCATTATAGTCACATATTGACTCAAATGAATCTTCGAGTCCTCCTTACCATCAAACTTTGGAATATCTAAAAGCTTGAATTTGGAAGGCTACATCTCCTATTCTAGGAACATCTTATCTAACTCAGTCATCTCATCAACAGGGGACTATTACTGATATTTCTTTTCCAGACTCTCCATTCTTTCTAACATAGTCTTTTGAAAATTAGAAACTTCCTTTTTGAGCTCGTCATTTTTTATCTGTGTTTGCCCGATCCTATTGTAATCTTCCTCTAAATTATCATATATTTCATCACCATCACCATCTTCTTTGATCCTAGGAGTGTGCAAATTTTTTGAACCCAACTAAATGCGACCAAACCAAATAGATTTTGGTCGGGTTCATTCGGTTTATGATGCATATTCTAGTGAAATAGGATTTATATTTTCAAAAACATTTTACGCTCAATTGCATAGTCGGATCGACATTTATTTTTCCATTTGAATCCGAACCCGACCAATAAATAAATATTTTATATGTGTATGCTTATAAATTATAATATATATTATATAACTAGACCCAACCTAACCCGACCTATAAAATTTTATATATATAATGTTGTATATATTAGATATATTTCTATTATATATTATATATTATAATCCGATTTAACCCAACCGAAACTGAAAATATATGGGTCAACCGAAAATATATATAATTTCGGTCGAAATTGATTTGATTTTTTAGTACTTACCAAAATAGTTAACAATAAACTACAGCAATGAAAGGTTTTAACATACCGAAATAGTTTACAATAAAATAATATAAGAATCAATGAAATCAACTTAAAAATATCCCCAATGGAGTCACCATTGTGGATGCCTAGTCCAATTGCACCCCTTAAGGTTTTATGACCTCGACACTGCTACGTTCTTGATCTCAGGAATCCAATAGGCTAAGGCCCATGAGAATAGAGTCACCACCCAGTTTTGGACCAAGAAAAGATAATTAGAGGTAGCATATTCTTGATTCCACGATGAATCCCTAATCCCCCCTTTTATGGGTTCATGAATTTGGGTACACATGAGAATAATAAGAAGAGAGGGAGAGTCATCATATTATATGCTCGATTAAAAAGAACTGGCCTCCTCTATGATTCATATATTAGTGAATTGAAGCTATTTGGAATATCAAATACTAAGTGACTTTTGCGATAAATAAATAATTTAATGCCCGCAATTTTATTAAAATATAATTAAATAAATAATTTGGAAGGGTTAAGTGAGGTGTTGAAAGAGAAAACATGTTAATGTATATGTTGAATATAAAAAGAAATATACATAAAATATAAATGTCACTAAAAAATTAAAAAGTCAAAAAATGAATAGTAAAAGTTAAAGGTTAAATGGTAGAAAAGTTAAAAAAAGATAAAATAAATTAAAATTAAAATAATTTTAGATGGAAGAGTAAAAATATGTAATTTAATAATTATTTATTTATTTATTTATATAAATATATAATTGGATAGGATGAAGTACAAGTCAAAACACTCATATCTTACTCTTCTTCTTCTTCTTCTTCTTCTTCTTCTTCTTCTTCTTCTTCTTCTTCTTCTCTCATTTATGGCCAAAAATTCCATGGTGGTAAAGGTGGATTTTTACCTCTTCTAAACATCAAATTCTTCAAGGTTATGGTGATTTTAAAGTTTCATTAATCAAAGGTAAAGTTTCTTTCAAATTTAAGAAGTTTCTTTAGAATATCAATTATGTGAAAATTGAGTTATTGAAAGAGGTTTTGATAATTATTTAAATGATATGTAAAGAAGTAAATTTGATATGGGGATGAAGATTTTATAGTTAGTTGATTGATTTGTTTAGGTTTGGTTGGAGTTTGGAAGAAGAAGAGAGTGAATTTAGGGTTTTAATAGGATTTTATAAAGAATTAAATGTAAATTGAATTTAATTGCTTAAAATGTGTTAGAATATGATTTTAAAGACATAAATTGAACTTAAAACATGATTTAGAATTGATTAGAATAGATTTTCAAAATTAAAGTCTAATAAGGTAAAAATTGAAAATTTTAAGGGAATGTGCTAAATTAAGTTTTATTAGTTAAAGTGGATAGAAATATGGCTTTAATGAGTTATTTTAACTTATAATCTAGATAGGAGTTGAGTAGAACCAAATTGCCATATCAAAGTGGTGAAGGGCATTGATTGAACGTGGTGTTGGGTGGAGATTTGGCTTACATTTTAATAATTGTGAGGTAAGTACATACTTTGGTAATCAATTTATTAATTGCATTGCTTTAAACATAACACATTGCATATAGATGAATGTGTTATGTTACTTTTATATTGATGTTTGTGTGTGATAAGCATTGTTTGAAGTAATAATGCATAATTTGAATAAATGATGGCATGTTAAGCCATTAAATAATGTCTACTAATGATGGTATGTATAAAATATAAAAAGTGCTAATTATGCACTAAAATGTGGAAGTTGGCCACATTTATAATGTGAATGAAAATAATGTTGAATATGAATGGAAAAAATAGAAAAAGTGAAATATGATAAAATTTAGCTCCTAAAAATTGTGCACTAAAATATGAATTGCGTGTTGCCTTATACAAAGTGTAGTTCCTGAATTTTTTTTTTTGGATTGGTTTGACATTGTCATATGCCTTCGGGTGCGGCACATTGGTGTCACAGTTATGATTACTCCTTCGGCCGACACACGTTGGTGTTACAGTTATGATTACGTCATTAGAAAAGACACGATAGTGTTATTGATATTGGGATAAGCAAAAATAATATTTTTGGAACTAGATCAATATATAAAGATTTTTGGGCCCAATGTGTGATGGTGATTGGTATGTTAATAAATTATATGTATTTTGTTTGTCATTGAGGCATAATGCATTTTCTGGTGTTTTATTTTAATTTAATTTATTATTACCAAAGTGTGTACCACTAAGCGAGTGGCTTAGCACGATTTGTTTATCACACAGGTGACAGGGTTGATAGAGAGAGTCCTGCTAGACCATACCAGGTCTAGGACTTGGGGTATTACTAAAAGTTTATTTTTGCCACAAGACCAAAGAGCCAGCATATCATGTATTCTTTTATTTTGTACTTCAATATGTGCATATAGTATGTTAATATGTATTAATGTTATAAACTTAAAGTTTGTTGGAGTAATTTAAGTATTTGAGATACTATATATATATATATATATTATGCAAAAATTGTATTGAAATAAAGTTGGGCTTATGGAATGTAAATATGGGAATACTTTATATATATTTATGTATATACACGTGATTTTATGATATTGTATGTTTTGGAAAAATATTGGAGTTTTGAGTTTGGCATTATTATTTGGGAGTGTTAAATTTTATGCATGTTGAGTTGTGATTTTTGGGAAATGTCAGAAATACAAACAAAATTCTAGAGAAATTTTTCCAAAGATTTTCTTTTAAATTTTTTTTTACAATTATTCACTATTATAAATATGTAACTTTATTTACTAAAATATATTTTAAAAGTTAAACTATTTTTATAAAATTAAGAAAAAAAATTTCTAATGAGAAGTATTATGACATACATGTATTCTGTGTATATATTTTATATATATGAGGTGTATGTATTATATGTATATAGGATAAAAGAGTGTTACAAATAAACCATCCATAACAAATAAAAACCATACATTACAACATGATTCTTATGATGTTTGTGTTGCAAAAATACTGGATGAGCATCTATCGTAGTTGAAACATGCTCTTATAATATTCAAAAAATTGAAAATTTTTTAACGATATAACATTGAACAAATCCTATACATTCTTTTAAAAAAGAAAAATTACATTCGGACCTATATGCATCAAATCTAAAGAAAAGATAAAAAAAAAAGTGTATGATTGAGCATGATGAGAATGTCATGATGAACAATATCCATACATAAGAATTAAAAAAATAGCATAAATAAATATCTAAAAAACAAAAGTAGGATAAGTAAATAAAAAGATAAAAGTTAGCAAAAATTATAAAGCTGGATAGTCTTGAGACTATCAAGTTTTGTAATATCTTGGACATGTTATAGGTAAATTTGTCCTTTATATATATATTGTATATTTTGTTTATAAAAAATTATCGAGCTCAATAATTTAAAATATCAAGTTCGACTATTATTAACTCTTCAGGAAACATATGTTTCATTTTTCTTTTTTAAAACCCTTTTATTTTAGCAAAATACTTTTTATGCTACCTTAGTCATGACATATTTTGTTCTTTATTTACATTCTTGAAAGCCAGTTTCTGTTATAAGATCTTACAAAATTCATTTATGGATGAGTTGGTTTGGAAAACTCTAAATAATTTTGAGTAAGTCAGTGAAGATTGTCGAGTTGGATAGTAAAAACTATTGAGCTCAAACAAAAATTCATTTGCACAGACAAAATTTCTTGGTTATTTGTTGGAACTCATGTGTTCAAAAGACTTTTTGAATTTATTTACATTAGATTCAATTGGTTTAGTTTATAAAAATAGCTTTTGAGTCCCACTTTCCATTTCAAACACAAGATCATAAAAGTTTTAAGAATCCTTTGCTTTTATTCACAAAAAATATCATTTTTTAGTTCAATCATTTATTGTTAATGCTTATATCTTGATTATTTTAATTAATCTTATACTTGTGAGCTTATTTAAACTGATTATTATGTTTAAATGGATTAAAACAACATTAAATGAGTTAGAGATATACCTCTTAAAAGCTTTTCAACTTACTGCCAAGGGTGTTTGATCTACAGGAATCCCTGTGTTGGATGATCTCCTTTGGCTTTCGATGATTGGTTCCTCTAGTCCATATGTCTGTCTTTCTATTAGCTGCTTTCTTGCTCAAAAGTAGCTTTTGATTGGTTAGGTTTAGGTCCCCTAAAAGGTTGTAGTACACTACTTTTTATAGGCAAATATCAACTGCACATGAGATCGAATTGTCAAGTTTGACAATTAAAATTGTCGAGTTTGACCATTTATCCCACGTGATTAATCTCATTGTTACTCATTGATCTTGTTCTTGTATATCTCAATAATTCTTGAAAATTGTCAAGTTTGATAGTAAAAGCTATCGAGTTTGACAATTTAACAAGAAATAAATAAGGTGCCAAATTTTAGTATCTACAACCTTGCAATCCTTGTTGCTTTCTTTTTTGTGCCTTTCAATTCAAAGGGTAAATGTTGCATTTTGTGTATGACAACCCTATTGTCATCACGATTTAAGAGTACTCATGACACTTGGTTGAATTAGTCTTTTTTTCATGAACATTGCCCTTTCTCAAGCCTAAGGTCATGCCATATAAATACTTAATAGACCATTAGTGATATTTAATTTGATTGGTAAGATTAACGTAAAGTATTAACCAACTCTTTGATAAACAGTTTTGTTGTTTGATATTGCACATATTTCTCACAAGAAAATTATGTTGTTGTCTAGATTAGTCATGATTTTGTTATTATTATTATTTAAGCTACAATTTGGAATTGTTATAAGGTAATTTAACAAGTTTAATTACTAGTATACGGTAAATATATTAAGACATATACAAATAATAAATTGATAATTGCGATCTAATATGAGACAAATATGGGTCACGTAAAATTAAATGAATTCAGAAACTAATAAAGTAATTTTTACAGTTACTGATAGGATAATTTTTATAGATACATTTCCTATTGTCGTTCCTATTTATAAGCCCATTCTTCTCCTTGCTTTCCTCTTCTTATCCAATAGTCCCCTATCTAACTAGGAAAATATACAAATATTAAATTATAACCATAATGATTCAATTGTATATATTTAAAGAATCTAATTAAGATTGTCTCATTCTTTGGTTTGTAACTTTTTTTTTTAATTTTCATTTAGGCATTGTTTAAATGTAATGTTATCAATTTGTATTTCTTTTACATGTTTTATAAAATTCTTCAAAGGAAAATTTTTTTCTTTTGTAATTTTTTTTGCTATTTTTATTATAACACCAGTAATTTTTGACATAATTAAATATTTGTATGGAGGGTCAATTAGAGTATTGGGAGAAATATATATATATAGTATATATCTAATGTATACACAAGATATACATTGGATATATATGGTATACATTATATACCTAATATATGCACATTCACGAAAAGACAAAGAATAGTAAAAAGTCAAAAAGTAAAAAAGATAAAAAGTTAATATGTATTTTAAATAAAAAAAAGAGAAATTAAAATATGTATGGACAGGAAGAAGGGAAAATATCTCATTATTTTAATAATTAATTATTTGGTAATTATATAATTAAAAGAGGGGCAAAATTGGAAACCTAAGTATGTAAAAGAATTATCTTCTTCTTCTTCATTCATGGTGTGGCCGATTTTCATAAGGAGAGAGAGAGAGAGAGAGAGAGTTTTCTTCATCAAATACTCTAAGTTTTACAAGAATTTCAAGAGAATCAATGTGATTTTGAAGGTTAATCAAGAATTAAGTATTCTTTGATTTAAACTAGCTTTTTTTATTTTTAAGATTATGTATGATTTGGACTAGTGAGAGAAAGTTGTTAAATTTATAATAATAAAGCTAATATAATGAATATATGATGATTTGGTGATTAATTGATTGAAAAAAAAAATATGATTGGTGAAGTTAGGGTTTTAGGGTTGGTTATGTGAAATTAGAGTTTTTGAATGAGATTTCAATAATTGTTAATATGGATTATTTTGAGGTATATATAATGATTTTAAGGTTGGTTGGTAAAAATGATTAGGTTTTGATGAAGTTTGAAAGAAGTAGTGGAGAAATTAGGGTTTTTGGTAGAATTTAGGTAGAAATGGAATAATTGATATTTGATTAAATAAAATGGGTAGGAATATGATGTTAATGATATATTTTTACTTATAATTTAGTTTAGGTTTAAGTAAGGTGGTAAGCCAAATTAAAGAGAGGAAAGGCATGTGAAGAAGTAAGGCCTGGGTTGTGAATTGACTTTGGATTTTGGCATTTTAAAGGTTAGTATATACTTTGTTAACATATTAAATTGAATGTACAATTTGGCATCATTCATATTAGCATACTTTAAAGAATGTGAATATTCATAATAAGCATAAATGTGATGTGTAAAGTGTGGAAATGAGTTATGTTATGATTATGATCTAATGTTATGTGTAATGTGAATGGAAATGTGTAATATGATGGCATAACGTGGTAATACAGTATAATGTGAATAAAGTGATGAAAATGATATTTAAAGCTAATGAGGTTATGGAAGGTGATCATTGTTTAAGATGATCATGTGGGACTTGTGGAAAGCATGAGAAAAGAATTGATAAATGAAATGAGAACGTGAAAATATAATATGCTAATGCGTATTTGCTCTACACAATTACTTGTTCTAAAAAGTTGATATTGGTGTTGCATATATTGACAGACCTGTGCAGAGCTAGGACTTGTGTATTCTGATAAAACTAAGCAGAGCTAGGTTTTGAAATTGAGATTAAAATAGACCTAAGTAGAGTTGATCGTGAAACTGATATTGTGATAGACCAAATCAATTGTTCTGGAACTTGAAAATTGTGCAGAGATTTTTTTGGCCCAAAGTGTGTGCTTGTGTTATTTATGTTGAACATGAGAGTTAGATGAATATAAAATGATCATTGTATTTTGAAAGTGGTATAGTGAAATTTTATAGCATGAAGAAATGTATTTATTTTAAATAATTATTTATTATTAAATTATATACCACTAGACTTTCAAACTTAGTACGGTTAAAATACATCGCGCAGGTAATTGAAATGCAAAGTAGGAAAGTGCAAATAGTGACTGACATTGAAGGTAGTGTTTTGCCATGAGACCTGCATATTTGGTGTTTCATAATGCATGGCATGTTTAAAGAATTTTGTACAAGTACATTGTAAGAGTTTGTAATATGTAAATAAGATTTTGGTATTGTAAATGTAATCAAAGTACTTTATATATGAGAGATAAATCTTGAATGTAGTATGGAAAAGTGTTGTTTTTTATGTATAACAGTGTGAATTTTAGGAGTGTAATTTTTATACAGGTTGTGTGTTTGATATTTTGAGGGTTTCTTGGAATTTCAAGCAAAACTCTATTAAATTTTTTTCAGAGATTTCCTTTCATAAATTAATCTAATTACATTTAACTATAAATATGTTTAAAGATGGTGATTCTACAATAAATTATTGTAGCACTCATGTATTTTGTATATGTATTTTACATATATGGGATATATGTATTGTACGTATATAAGATATAATGGTGTTACATTTATTAATTTATATTTCTTGAATTGAAATATATCCTCTTTTTTTAATTGTATTTGTTTCATTTTGATTTATGTTTATATTGTTTGTTTGTATATAAACATTAGAACACAACATATCCACAACATATATATAATGTATTCAATATATATAATATATTCATAACATATATATTATAATTAACTAAAATATAAAGGCTGAAAGAGAACATATCCGTAACATATCCACGATAATTAAGCAACATATAAAGACTATACAACATATAACGATTGAAAGATAATATATATATATATAACATATCCACAATACATACATAACATAAAGGTTGTAACACAACATATCATATCCGCAACATATATAACATATCTACAATATAAACATTATAATTAACCAACATGTAAAGACTAAAAAATAATATATCTATAACATATATATTATAATTAAACAATATGTAAAGGTTATACAACATATAAACGTTGAAAAATAACATAACATATACGCAACATATACAATATATCTACAACATATATATTATAATTAACATATATGTAAAAGCTAGTAGACATTATATGCATGACATAAAGATTAGAACACAACATATCTACGACATATTTATAACATATAAAATAATATTATTAAGGTTAATTTTTTTTAGACTTTTTCTAAAATATGATATTATTTTCTCTTAAAATTATTATTTTATAAAATAATATTTGAAATAAACTCAATTTTTATATCTTTTTTAATAAATTTTACAATATATACATAACACATCCGTAATATATATAACATTTACATATCGTAAAAATAACAAAACTTTGTGGGATGATATACTATTTTTGTAATTTCATAAGTTTTTTTATGCAAATTTGAATTTTTTTTTGTAACTACCATATTTTTAAAAGGCTTTAGGTTTTGTAGGTAATTTTATAAAATTTCTTATTTCAAATTGCATGTTAAGAATGAAAATGTTTTGATTGTAATAATATATCATCAACCTAGATGAGCATACCTCCAAGCCAGAGTCAAGTACTAAAGAGCCATGCCCAATTGATGAGGCCCACTTATACCTCAAGGCTGTTGAATATGCTAATATAATGAGAAATGAAAAAGTCATTGGTAAAAATGCTTGTAGAGTGCACAAGCTATTTTGAGAGACAGGGGGCCCTCACCATTTTGTTATGGTGCCTCTGCACAAGAAGTTTGTAAAATTCCAGCTATCATTGTTTGATTGAATGGATTATATTTTACAATTGAATTGTATATTCGTGACTTGTGTTATATGTGAAGATGATTGATATGTAGCCTGAATATTACAATGAATTAAAGAAAAGAGTTATAGAATTTTGTTACTGCGTCTGTCCTGACTATCACACACCACTCCAACAGTCTCATGCCCCCTTCCCTCTAGTGTCTTATTTCTTTGCCTTTGCAAACCTCAGGCATCGATACTTTTCGCCACTTATAGTGATTTCAAGAACTCCATCTTGATTATCCTGATTCGATGCCGTTCCCATTAGAACACTTTTCTCTTTCTCAAGATTTTCCTTTTCCATCTTCAGCCTTGCTTCTTGACGAGCAATCTCTGCCTAAGAGAATGAAATAATGTGCTGAGAGATTAGTACAAAATAAAATCATCCAAACAAGAGAATTAAACAATTTTCTGATAGAAGCAATAAGCAGCAACATAAACACACAATAAAATTACTCTTCAGTTGATTGACAACAAGCATCCTTATCAAGGGACCACCAAAAATATCAGAAGAGTAGAAGACCCCATATTTCTTTATTATTATTTCTCTAAAACCTCATAAATCCAATTAAAACAAGGTGGCATTGATTTTCTAACAAATATTAACCAGCAGGCAGCAATGCTACTACAGATTTAAGAAGTCAAGAAAACCGTTAAGTACACAATAATATGAATAGTCAATGAGGACACAAGAACAAATATTTTGGATACTTCCAACTCATTAGAAATAATAAATTAGAAATGCAGAATTCATTTGTAATTCATGCATAAATGAATTTTATTTGGAATTTATGAAAGCAAGGTTGGTAAAAAAGTACGAAAGTAAAGGGTTAATCAGATGTGGATCTTATACTTCTCATAGTCAGCAGGAACAAGAAGCACTAGCCATATCAGCCCAGTTTGTAAAAGATAAAGGTAGTTGTAGCCCAGGTCAGGCAGTTAGTGAATGCCTTATCATATGCTTCATTGGTCATAGGATTATTTAATATATGATTATTTAGGACAATATGGAAGAGAAATTCAAAGGTAAGCCAGAAAGTGATTAGAAAGGTGTGCTAGACTTAAAATCTCTTATGTTCAATAAAGCCCTCCTTGGCACATGGCTATAGAGACTAGATCAGCTTTCAAGATCAAATATAGAAACAACACAAGGAGTATTGCAACTTTCCAGTATTGCAGTATCAGGAATGATAGATAGGATGGTTGGAAGTGTTTTAACAAGCGCTAAAATTTTGAATACTTCATGCAAAATTTGAAGCGCGAAGATTCTATATTATTTTTGCATGATACTTCATGAAAAGATTTCCCTTAAAATTCCCAATTCTGGCTTATTCATTGAAGGTACAAGGCAAAGGTTCACCTTTGAGAGGTTAGGCCAATGAATAAAATTTGTGTTACAACTGGTAATTTAGTCCTAACTCAGTTGCCATGAATTAGAGGAAATGGGGGATCAAGGTGAAGAAATTGGGGACGGAAATAGATGAATCGCAGATAGAAGGATAGAAAAATGGAGCGGAAAACATGATTTCTATTCAGAAATGCCTTAAATCATGAAAATATCTTTATATAGTTGAGTCGTGCAAAACATAATTGCACAAAGCCTGTGATTCTCGAATATTCAAGCCACAATTGGTGGGACAGCTGGTACTCTATGGCAGCTACTCTAGCAGAGGAAGGTGATGTTGGTTGAATAAGGTTATAACCATATAGGGCCTTCAAGGAACTCATTTTTATAGCAGAATGAAAAGTGGTATTAAAATAGTATTCTGCTCAGGTAAGCCATTTGCTCAATTGGTAGAATGTTGCAAAGTCATGCACCTTAAATAGGTTTCCAAACATTTATTTAATCTCTCTATTTGGCCATCAGTTTGAGGATGGTAAGCAGATGTAAATTGGAGCTTAGTTCCTATGAATTTCATCAACTCCTGCTAGAAAGTGCTAGTAAAAAATTTTATCCTTATCAATTGACTGGCATACCATAAAGCTTGAAAACATGATCCAAAAAGAGTTGAGCAACTACAGAGGCAGTGAAAGGATGCTTTAAGGGAATGAAATAGGCATTTATTGAATCTATCTACAACTACCAGTAAAATATCGAAACCAGCAAACTGGGGCAAAACCCTCAATAAAATCCTAAAATAGAGTGCCAAGCATGGGAGGGATTAGGAGGGGCCGCAATAGTCCTGGATAAGCACAATTCCAAACCCCCCACACACCCCCCCAACTCCTCCTCTCATATCTAACAATTTGCCATAAAATTCAAAATCAACATCAAGCATTCATAAGACAACAAATCTATAGTCAATACTCCTTTTGGATTTAAGAAATGCATTTTCCACACAATCAAAGAAACAAAAGAGTATGTTTTCCATGAAGGATCTCTTATGATATGCAACTATTAAAATTACTACAATCCAAAGCAAAGGGCTAAAACATAGAAGGATATAAATGCTATCTATATTTGAGACAAAAAAGAATGTTAGTGCCTATCTCCTTACAAGTGAAGAAAAACAATATTCTATATTTCTTATACTTCAGTTGGAATTTTTCTTTAAAAAAAAAGGATATGTGAAAGAAAGGAAAATAAAATAGAAGAAAAGAGGAAGAGCAAAGGAGGAAGGAGGGGGGAGAGAGAGAGAGAGAGAAGAAACTGCAAAAGATGAAAAGCAAAAAATAAATGGTCCTAAATGAAGAATACAAGAATTGAGAGAGAGAAACAGAGAGAGAGAAAGAGGAGATTAATTAAAGGGCATTATGGAAACTCTACCAGACATCATCTTACTTTTTTCTTTATTAGGTAGATTTTTTTTCTTTTTCACTTAGTGTTATTTTCAATGAAAAACATTGCAACACCTATATAGTCCCTGTCTATGTTACTTCCAATTCAATTGTGTGTATTACACTGCACCACAAACTAATAGCTAACACAATCAATTGTTAAGATTAAAAAAGTAAACAAAGACAACAACTAATCCTTAATACCAAGCTTGCTAGGTTCAGCTACATGGATCCCTTACTTCCATTCTAATCAGTTTTTCAAGTTGTTTCTTTAGAAAGAATTGGCCCATCTGGATCTTTCCTTATCACTTCTTCCCATATCACCTTCAATCTTCCCCCTTCCTCTTTTATCCATGTATATCTTAAGATGTTCTACATTCCATCTTAAGATGCCAAAATAACATTAAGTAAATTGGATAAAAAGGTGGTATACAAAATGTAATAGAGACACACCTTTTAAATACCTTACGCCTAGAGAAAGGCATGAGCCACAGTTAGGTCATCCACCTAACCATGGAAAAGGCACTCTATTCAGCCTTGAGCCTAAGGCACACCCATTTCTATGATTTCTGAATCTCTTTTTGATGGTAGGTATAGGGAAAAACCGCTAGGGTCTGGACCCTTTGACCATTTGGTCAACTATTTGACTACCATAAGAAACTCATGAATTTACACCTAGGTAGTTGATAAATTGTTTGGATAATTCGCAGAACCTCCCATCAATATCTGTCATTAGTTGTATTACTATACTTTTCAAGGCAGTCAAGTCAGTGCCTAAGACTTAAGCCTCTTAGGCATGGGCAGTATGAGCTTCACTCAAATATCAAATGATCATGCTTGTAGAGTTTAAATCATCTATTAATTGGGAAATAATTGGAAATCAAAATAAAACAAGATAAAATCATGATTTTGGAATACTTAGAAATATAATGTTCATTACCTGTGCATGATATTATGAGGAAAACTGCAAGAAATTTCAAATGATTAAAAGCAGTAAGCTTTTTTAAGATTCATGCATTTAGCAATTTACCATACTAGCCATACCAATTTGACACCTTGGATTAGAACTGCAAGATACATCATAGTCCTAGTGGAAATAATAGCCAAAATTTTCTCCTATTCGTGAACTAACTCCATCAAACAATAAAGCAACAACAAATATATTATTTTATGGAGACCAAATAATCATAGACCTGTAAATACTTTCTTATGAAACTCAGGCTTCTAAATAATAAATGACACCCCTGACAGTATCAAACATAAAATTACATCCTTGCCAATTGCAAGTCTTCCACGATAAGCATAGTAACTTATGAATACTCAATTAAGACTTAGAATATTCAATCCGATAGATTTCAGCAAAGTTGAAACTACACATTCAATCCAATAGATTTCAGCAAAGTTGAAACCAACTAGAATAACCTAAACTTCAAAATCCAAGATATACACAGATATACCTAACTAACATGTTATTGACTTGAATAAACATAAATAAGATGCTGGGCTATACCTAGAAAAGACTTTGTAAGGTTCTAAATAGACCAAAAACTAAATCTTGACAAGAATATCATATTGTTTAGTTTATCATCTTCCCTTGTTAGTCGCAACAATCAAGATTTTCTATCAAGCCCTTGTTAAATAAGGGCTAAGAGGGGGAAAGCACTATTCATATGGAAGATGTGAACTCCTCAGGTTCTTCCCTTTTGGGCTTCAGATGCTTGGAAATGGATCTTGATCGTAAAGCATGACAAAAAAAACAATGTCACAAGCTGAGTTAGCAAATGATCTTTTGCTGAGGTGTTTGTTGACTTGATATACTAGGATCAGGAATGAGTTAACTGACAGTTGAGTATAATTATTTTCAAAAAAAAAAAGAATCCAATTTTCATGAATTTCCCCACTGACTTGAAGTATAAAAGTATCCAAGTATCCTTATCCAACATGATTAGTTGAGGTTAAAAAGAAGATCGATGTAATTACGATTGATAATTAATTAATTTTGCTACAGGAGTATCAGTTGTTAGAAGTTTGATCAACAAAAAATTGTGGGGTATGAGGGTTTTATATACTTTGACCAAAAAAAAAAGGTTGAATCCAGCAATTTATTTTCTTGATTCTAATCATTGAAAAAAAAAATCATCAAATTCTATAGTTCCATTCATCAGTATTCAAAATCCTGAAATTCCTGGCATCTAATCAGCTGCTTCCAGTGACTGACAAAAGCTTGGCCCCTTTTTGCCCTTAAAAGTCAATATTTTCCTTTTCATTCAAGTTCAAATTAAGTTTAAAAACAACAAATACATCCAATTCAATTTAGATACACTAAACTCTTTTCTGTTTAAGTTCAAAGTGTAAGATCCCCATTTTCATCAAACCTTAATTGAGCCATATAAATACACATAACAAAAATTTTCTCGTATAGATTTGACATAGGTAAAGCAGCCCAAGCTTTTATTTTTTGAAAATTTTCCAATTCATTTGTCCTTCTTTTGCAATGTCAAATTTTCAATAAAGTTTGCAAATACTTCAATAAAATTTGGAAATTCTACAGAGTATGAGACTACCTAGAATAATGCCTCAAAAATCAAATCTTGTGTAAATGGAAAGGGCAATAGATAGAAAAATTTTATAGAATTTGGTTGTTTCCTTTTCAAGAAGCATGCGAAATTAGCCATTATACAGAAGATAGAGCCTCCAAAATTAGCTTCATATAAGTTCCAGTTCTTCACTCAGCCCGTACAACCTTCTTTGTGTTGTCTTTTTATGGAACCACCCATATTCATTATCGTTCAACTATTATGGTTCAATGCTTCATTTGAAGACCACATATAAAATTAACAGCATGTTTCTCTCATGTTCAAGTTTAAGAAGATAAAAGGATCAGTTCATGTGGATAAAGAAGACAAGCAGAAGTTAAGAATGCTCAGGGGTAATAAATTCAAAAGAACTTAGTTAGTTGAAATTTTACTTGGACTTGGATTTAATAGCAAATTGGAGTATGGCAAGCTTATTTTCCAAAAAATTATCATATGTTTTGACTAACTTGAACTGTCAAAATCACACATAACTGTTCTTATCTAGCTGGGGTTATATCAGGATAAAGTGACGAGACATAGTGCTACAAGTTGATAGATAACTTTAAAAATCTTTTTAGGGTATCATTTAAATAATAAGCAAAAGAACTGAATTTTGTGGACGCAAAATAAAAAAGGGAACTTTGATTTTGCTTGAGCTACTGATTAACAAAATTATTATACTACATTTGTTGCTTAAGCTTTTACGCTAATACTGTCGTGTAATCATTTTTACTTCCCATTCTTTTTTTTCCATTGATAAAATGCAGCCTATTAAACTTAAATTAACAAAATTTTATGCCCACTATATAACAGAACACAATCAAAAGAGATCAATAACTTGAAAACTAAAGCTTTAGAATTGGTTAACACATTGAAGTGTAATTGAACTTACACACCCTAAACTTGATTCTGTTTAAAATTGAAATCTTAAAATCCTTAATATTCTTTCAACTGAATGGTAAATAAAGCGAAAGACGAAAGAGGAAGTAAATAAAATAAAGATAAAAAAAGAACTTCACGACGAGAGAGCTCAGCCTTCCAAGCAGCTTCATGCTCAGCGACTTCGCGTTCACGCTCTTCAATATAACTCTGCATCTTCCTCTCTTTCATTATCCTATCTTGAATATCGGCATCTAAAGCTTCCTTTAACTCCTGAATGAATATGTCAACTACTGCCTTTATCCTCAGAGACATATCTCTTTCTTTCTTTCTTGTTATTTCTTAGCAACCAAACAATCTGACTAACAGAAGAAGAAGAATGGTGTAATTGAAGCATCAGCCATAGTTTGGTTATGAGGTGGTTTTGGAATCATAATGAAATCAACCCCATTGATTATGTTTGTTTTATAGCTACGGGGAGAGACAGAGAAATGGGTCCACTTTCCAAACAAGACGGCAATTTGCCCAAACGGAGACGATCCAATCTATTCACACCGTTTGCTTTTGTGGGCAATACTTCACAATAAAGCGGTGCCGTTTCACTTATTAAAATTCACAGCCATGCTTTAAAAAGAAAAATTCTGGAAGTGTGGTGGTGTCATTTCTCATATTCGTCTTCACATTCTAAGTTTCTGGCTACCATCATTACAATTACATGAGCTGTGCTATTTGAGTTCTAATCTTGAAATTTTTCGGTGAAATTAGAAAATTTTGAAAAGTTAAAATCTTTTTAATAATTTAATTAGAAGTTTATCACATAAATATTTATTAATCTAATTAATAATTTTTATTCAATTATAATTTTTTTAAAAATTATAGTTTAAAATATAAATAATATATATTTGTTTGCATAAAATAATTATTGCATGAATAGTAAGTACCCTTATAGACAATTGGTGTAATAAAATAATTATCACATAAATAGTAAGCACCACTTTCTTTTATTAATTAGATTAATAAATATTTATGTGATAAACTTTCATTAGAGTAATATTACATAAACAATAGATGTAATATGTTTATATTTTTAAGTATAATTTCTAAAAAATTATACTTAAAATATAAATAATGTTACCCATTTTACATGAGGAAAAAATATGTTATTGGTTGATGTTTGAACTTTAGATTTTAATGTTAAATTGATTACTCTGATCAGTTTCAACTGATTAATTTATTACGTCATATTATAGTGAGTAAATTATTAAAATAATCTCAAAATCAGCTAATAAAAAGACTAAAAATCTATCAAATGAATAAATAAGCTTCTCATTTCATATTTCATTTTAACATCTTTCAATCGACACTCTTAATTATTCATCTCATTAGACATTTTGTACATTGAGTATAATATCTTTTTTTCTTTTTGAGATTTTTCATATCTCTTCTTCTTTTTAGAAACCTAATTAAATCTAATAATTTTTTCTCATATTTTTCGCCCCTTATATTCCAATCCCATCGTAATTTTTTTTTCTTGTTGTTCTTTCTCATAATTTTAGACTTTCCCTTAACCATTACAGTTTCGCTTAACCCTACTAGTTCTTATTTTTATCCATAATTCTTCATAATTTTATTCATAATGCTCAATAATTCTTCATAAATGGAAATCAGGCCCTAGATATAACAATCAACATGTCATTTCAGACAAAATCAATCAAAACAACCAACTTATTACTAATAAATGAAATTTAGATGCCAAAATGACAAAATAAAGTTTAAACATTAAAAATAGAAAAAATGGATAAGTTTCGGACCCAGTAACATATATTTTTCCTTTTACATAAAAATAATTGTAGTATAAATAGTGAGCATTAACTCTTTTTGTGTGAGATGTGCATGGATCCTGCAGCGGTGAAATCAAAATTTAAATGAAGGGGAGATAAAATTTTCACGTAAAAAAAAATACAGATGAATTTATATTTAATTTTATTTTTATATTAAAAAATTAATATAGATAATTGACATTAATATTTATATTTTATTTTATTTTCATATTAAAATTTTATTATAGATAACAGCATTAATATTTATATTTTATTTTATTTTCATATCCAATATTTAAATGTTGAAATTTTTATCATTTTTATTTTACTATTTAAATGTTACGGTGAAAAATTACGTAATTTTTAAATACTATTTATATACGTTTTGACATATTTTTAAAAAAGTATTTAAATTAATTATTTTTTTAATAAATTTATAAGATAGAATATTTTTTTTTCAAAATAATTAACTTAATCACAAAATTCTAAAACTAATTCATAATCAAATTGCAAAATAATTAATCTAATATTAAAATCTCAAACTTTCAATTCATATCATAATCAAATACCAAAATAATTAATCTATCATTAAAGCCGCAAATCTTAATTCATAATCAAATTTTAAAGTAATTAACTTAATCATCAAAACAATAAACTAAAATCTATAAATTAAACTTTAAATTAAATAATATTTATAAATATTTATAATACTTAATAACATTATAAAAAATATAAATTAAAAACTATTTTAAAATTTTAAAATAATATTCAAAACTTAATTTTAAAGGAATATATATATTGGTGGAATCAAAGGAGACAATGAACCCCCTCCCCCATAGGTTTTGCTCATGGATCCTTGTACGTTCATACATTTTAGTTAATAACTAATAGAGTTGACATAATAAATGATGTGACACTACATCAACTTCTACAAAAACATGGCACATGATGTTGTGAATGACATATTATGCTACATCATTTATGAGCTGATATGACATCACATATCATGCATCATATCAACTTTTCACCAGAGTTTTAAATGATAAATGGATGAAATAATAACAATATGCACAATATAGAGATTTTAGAGACTACAGCATGACAAATTAATAATGGAAAACAACACGAGTGTAATCCGATGCAGGCCCAAAGAAGAGTCATTGGGTCTCAAGTCTCCACTATAAAGAGAGAGTATGTGGGATAGAGAGAGAGAGAGAGGGGTGGAGGAAGGAAGAGGAGGAGAGAGAGGGGGGGGGGTAAAATTTTTTAAAGTCAATTCTCTTATCTTCTTATTAGTGGTCATATTTTAGTTAACCGACCGAATTATCAATTTGGTTAATTGACCATATTAATATGGCGATCAATTCGGTTGATGATATCAATTCAATTCGATTTTCGGTTCGATTAACAGTTAATCAATTTTGATTGATCGGTTAACCGTTAACAGAAAATATAAGATACACTGCAAAACAAAGGAAAAAAAAATACCCCAAAAATAATCAGCTAGCAACCAATACCTACCACTGTGAAATGCTCCAATTCACAATTTTTAATTCAAAAATTGTGTTTTTTGCAATTGAAATCAATTAATATAATCAACCACCATAATCTTTACAACTTTCCTTGTTGAAAAATTACAAATTCCAAGAAATAACAAATACCAAAACTAATTTATTTCCTTCATCTGTCAATACCCAGAAATCTAAATTGAAAATTTCCAAAAATTGATTTAGAAATTGAATGAAGATATTCAAGAAAAGACCCAAAGAAATAAAGAAATTGATTAGAAATATTAATTTCTTATTATTCTCAAATTTATGAAAGAATAAGAAAACCATAGCCAAAAGCTCCTCTGCCAATATGTTTTATAACTTGGTAATCTTCCATCTTGCACTTAACTTCACCAATATCCAACTCCATTATGACCTTCAAAACTCAAATTTCCAAGAAATATTAGAATGTCGTGAGCTTTTCACATCAAACAAAACAAGAATAAAAAAAAGTTGGGTACTTTAGCAAGATCTTGAGGGTAGTAGTGAAAAGATTGAGGTGTGATTTGAGAAGGGAAAGAGAAGAGAGAGGGAGGGATTTGGAAGGAGAAGAAAGGATTTGATTCTTTAAGTTTTACACAAATGGGCCCGTAACCCATATCTAGACACTGCAATTTCTAAAGAAAAATCTATAATTTGATTAAATTCAGAATTAACTGAAACGACCTAATTAAAGTGGTTTATTAACCAAACTAACTAAAATCTAAAATCAATCGGTTCGGTCAATAAAATATGTTTGGTAAAAGTCGGTTAAATATTGATTTAGTCGGTTAATTAACTAATCGATTGAATGGCCACCCCTACATCTATTTTACTCTCCCATATCTCTTCACGTGATTTCACTTTACATATTTATTATTTTTTATGTTATGTATATTTCTTCACACGCGCGTGCGCGCGCACACACACACACACATATATATATATATCTATTAATATCCAAGAATTCAAATGTAAAATTATAATTGCATTGATTATATTGAAAATGAAACTTTTTAAAATTTTGGTTTGTTAATTTTTATTCTTTTCTTAATTAATTTATATTATTAAAGGATGAATTAAAACAAATGTTAAGTGTAACACTCTTATACCTTATATATGTACAATACATATATTCAATATATATAAAATACATATATATGGTATAAGAATGTCACAACCTGATTTAATAGAATTTTATATCCAATGTACATTTTGACTCAAAATTTTAACAACAAACTCAGATATTCAATATAACAATACATTCGTACATTTTAGATAATTTCTATCATTAACTTCCAAATTCTTTAATTCTAGCTATGCATTTTTTTTTCATATAAATGTCAAATTCTCTTTATATAAATCACACTTTCAAACTCCTCCGATGAATTGATCTCATTGCTATTTTTGATAATCATCTAATATCAATTACAAATACTCCCATAATTTACTCATTATGTTTTAATTTATCTCATCCACTTAAATCAATTAGATCATGTCTTGATTAGTCAATCAACTATCATTCATGAAATAAATTAAAAAATTATTTATTATACAATTATCTTATATCCATTATTAATATTTATATTCACCTTAAATATTTCAAAAACATGTTTGTTACTCTTTCTTATACGCATATACAATATAAGAATGTCACAACCCGGTTTAATATATATGCTAGATATATGTATTGTACGCATAAGCGTGTTACATTAAGTATTTAACTTATTATTCTATAATAAAAAAGTATTTTTACCAGATTTACGACTGAGAAAAATTTTAGAAAATAGATTCAACAAGTTTCCAAAATGAAAAAGTAATTTACCATATTTATAACTAAAAAAAGTTTTAGAAATCTAATCCATTAAGTAATAAGCTCCCACAAACTTTTAGTCCTGTGTCTGTCTCTGGGTGTAATTAATCCCATACTCGTCTCTTAATTCAATTTTGTAAAGAAAATAATTAATGTTACTAAATATGCACATAAAAGTTCCTAAACTCAATTCCGTGTATATTATATTAGTTTGAGAGAATGTACAATTTTATCTCTGATGCATACATGAGGGAATATGTTGGCTTCTAAATTAATTTTAGACTTCACTAGTAAATAATATGCCTTGCGCTCCGCTGCTATTTATAATATTTTATATTACTTTAATTAAAAATTCATACTATATGAATTTAATTAATACGTAAAAAATAATATTATACATATATAAGTATGTACAATATTAAAAATTTCATATTCATATATTATAAAGATATTCATGATAATATATATCTAATGAATTGAAATAGTTTTTAAATTAGTACATGAATTTATTGATAAAAATTTAAATATTAATTTTTAATTTTATTACTTAAAAATTAGAAAAATAATTAAGATTAGTAATTTTAATACAAAGAATAAGTGAATTCATTACTTGCTAATTTTTTTAGAGACAAAGAAAATAATTATAAATTTGCCTAGAAATAATATGAGTAAAAAGAAATATAAAACAAATAAATATATTGAAATTTATATTAAGTTAGTGCAATAAAAATATTTTTAACTAGATAAAAAGTTCATTAAAGATAAAGTCAAATAATATAAAATTTTCAATTTAGTTATAACTAATAACATTCTATCAAAAAATTATAATTAATAACAAATTCATTAAGATGATTAAATTTATATTAATAATTTAAAAGTTAAAATAAAATAATAAAAAAATAAAAAATTCAAGAATTTATTCTTCTATTACTCATAAAATCAATTAAAAGTTAAAATAAAATAAAAAAAGTTTGAAAAGTTAGTCTTAGTAACTTTTAGAGTGTAGAAGTAGTAATAATAATAATAATAATAATAATAATAATAATAATAATAATAATAATAATAATAAAGGAAAATAAAATTAATCAAGGACAAAAATTATTAGTTTATTTATTTTAATTAATAAAAATAGAAAATAAATAAAAATTAATATAAATTGTTAAATGACTTTTTCTTATATTACACTTGAAAGCCATCTCATATTTTTAAAAAATAAAAAATAAAATTTTAAAAATATATTTCTAAATATTGAAATCTTAACATTTAAAATTACATTTTTAACTAACAAAAAATTAAAAGTAAAAAAATAAAAAATTGAAAAGTGAGCCTGATTTTTTAAAAAATTTCACTATCCAGGCTTGGGGCTCTTTTAGTATTTATATAAGTTTGCACATTTGGCAAAATTAATTATTTAAAAAACCCATCTCTAACAGCCCAAAAAAATACTATTATATAGGTGACATGCCTCTCTCTCTCTCTCTCTCTCACACACACACACACACACACACTCACACAAACAACCGCCCCTGACTCATTCATGACACTTACTGTTTTGTCATTCACTTCTTCTCGCTGTTTCTATCACTATCAATGTTTCAGTACCTTCCTTTATTACCATATGGTTAAACTCTAACTAAATCTGGGCCATTGAGACCTAGGCTTCAGAGCTAGAGATTTAAAAAAAAAACAATTATTTTTTGGTAAATATCAATTTTTATGCTATTTATTTTTCAAATTTCATTAACCTCGAAGTTGGACATAAACATTTCTATTTGTTGGTTTGGATTTTTTCAAATAAGTTTTTTATTGTGGAAAATGGCTATGTTTTTCTGATCTTGCTTTTATTAAAGGCAAAACGTACTTTTTTTACAGTGTTGTTTTCGTTAAAAAAAAATAAAGATCTTTTTTTTTGTTCAAATTTTATTTTCAAAATTTTCAGGTAGGTCATCTGAATTCTCCAAATTCCTTTTTTGAGTTATTGTATGTTTTGTGACCATATGCATGCATACATAAATATATTTTTGCTCCCTTGTGTTTTTTTACAATTTACCCCATCAAGTTCATTGGGAAGTTCACCTCAATAGTATTTATTTATATTTTTTAATGAATTATTTTATTTGAATATTGTATATTTATTAGTGCAGATTAATAGAATAACACCTTAATAATTACAAAAGAAAATAATACTATGATATAAAAAGAAGATTAATTCTAATAAACTAGGCATATATAGTAGGCACTAAATTTTAATTGCTCTAATTGACTTAAATTTTAGTTGCGTCACATACTATTAAATATTAAAAAAATAACATAAAATTTTAAAAATATATGCAAAGTTAAAATTGTATTGTAATTTAACTTAAATTATATAAAATATAATATAAATTCTTTAGTTGTCTATATATAATTTTTTTTATTACATGTACATATAAATATTTATATATAAAATTAATATATATATTTTTATTTTGGTTGCCCCCGAAATGGATTGCCCTAGACAATAGACCCATTGGGCTTATTTTAAGGTCAACCTTATAGGCACATTAGAAATATTGGCTCATTTCTCATATTTTTCGTGCATACTGAACTATTTAAACCTATAAGGGAATGATAATTTTTTAGGAATCATGTTATTCACACATTCTATATTTTTTTAGTTTGTTTCAGTGATGACTCCTAATATCTAGACTTAGCTTTGTATTTCCTAAGGTTTCGAATATAAAAAAGTCATAAAAACTTTTTCACAGGAAGTTTGTGCGAAAATCTCTAACTAGATGTATATTTTTTTCTTATATAGTAAATATTCTATAATAAAAAAATAAAATTAAAAAATTAAAAAAGTATTACACATACTATAGCGCATGTACCCAAAGGTACCAAAGTACTCATGTTAAATTTTTGATTTTATATTTTTTCTTATTAATATAGATCTGAGAATATCACCATAAAAATTAGCTATTAAGGTAGGAGATCCAATCTTTTATATTAACTATATTATATTTTTAAATTGTTTAGATGTGAGATTATCCACACTTTATCATATTGGTAGTTCATCACTATTCCCTCAAGTGTCGACTATCTAGTTAATATTTGATAAGTACACAATAGCTTCTGTTTGAGCCACCTAAAAACATAGTCTTACATTTTAATCATATTAAATTTTTCATATTAAAATTTTTTTAGTTTGTAAGATTGAAGAGTCCAATTCTATATTAAATATACAATATTTTTATATTTTTTTAGATACGAGATTACATATATTTCAGTCAATTTTAAAATAGTTTAATAATATTTCTCCAGTATCAACTATTCAGTTAATACTTAATAATTACACATTAGCCATTAACTATATAAAAATTACCACTGTTCGGATCATCCAAGTAAGAATATTCACTCTAATAACATTTTGAATTTTTCATATTATTTTTTTTAGTATAGAGTTGAACTATCTAATTTAACCGCTATTTTTATGATTAAGTCCCTCGAAATTATATTAATAAAAAAATTTTAATATGAAGAATTTAACAGCACTTGACGTTACAGAAGTGATGTGGCGATGTGGTACCATTCTCCCAAAATAAGCCAAGTTCTGTCGAAAGATAAAAGGCCGAACGCCAACTTTCTATATCTACTGATGAATGAACCCTACAGAATTTTCGGGGAAGCACGGCCATTAGTGACACTGTTCTATACCAAGGATTTGGATTGAAGAAACAACATGAGGAAAGTCATTTCTAGGGCGAAACAATGCATAAACCCAGCGGGTTCGTTATCAAATCCTTGCGTTTTCGCGGCTTTCATATGGCGTCCTCCAATTTGCGGAACACACCTTCGTCGTTGCTTCAGGAATTCAACCAGTTTTGCTACCAAAGAAACCTCCCCAGAGCAATGGAAGCCATGGACACTATGCACAAACATGGAATTTGGGCTGATTCTATCACCTACTCTGAGCTCATCAAGTGCTGCTTGGACCGCCGCGCAGTTGAACAGGGCAAACGCATCCACAAGCACCTTTTCTCTTGTGGGTACCAGCCCAAAATGTTTATCATCAACGTTTTGCTCAATATGTATGTCAAATTTAATCTGTTAGCTGAAGCACGGGAACTGTTCGACCAAATGCCTGAAAGAAATGTTGTTTCTTGGACTACAATGATATCAGCTTATTCTAATGCTAAGCTCAAAGACAAAGCCTTGGAGTTTCTGATTTCCATGCTCAGAGAAGGTGCAAGGCCAAATATGTTCACTTATTCTTCCGTTTTAAGGGCATGCGATCGGTTATTTAATGTTAGGCAGCTCCATGTTAATATAATTAAAAGTGGGTTAGATTCAGATGTCTTTGTTAGGAGTGCTCTCATCGATATTTACTCCAAATGGGGTGAATGTGAAAATGCTTTGCGTGTTTTTAATGAGATGGTGACAGGAGATTTGGTTGTATGGAATTCTATAATTGCTGGTTTTGCTCAAAACAGTGATGGTGATGAAGCTTTCAATCTTTTCAGGAGCATGAAGAGAGCTGGTTTTCTTGCTGATCAATCAACGCTAACGAGTGTCTTGAGAGCCTGTACTGGATTAGCTTTGTTAGAGTTGGGAAAACAAGTTCATGTTCATGTGTTTAAGTATGATCAAGATTTGATATTGAACAATGCTCTTCTGGATATGTATTTCAAGTGTGGCAGTTTCGAAGATGCCAACTCTGTTTTCTCTCGGATGGTAGACAAGGATGTAATCTCT
This sequence comes from Garcia nutans, assembly GCA_947685225.1. Classification (NCBI taxonomy): domain Eukaryota; kingdom Viridiplantae; phylum Streptophyta; class Magnoliopsida; order Malpighiales; family Euphorbiaceae; genus Garcia; species Garcia nutans. The sequence goes on along the minus strand of CANTUV010000003.1, from coordinate 1,440,207 downwards.
TGGAGCACCATGATTTCAGGGTTGGCACAAAATGGTTACAGCAGAGAGGCATTGAAGCTTTTCAAGTCCATGAAAGCTTCAGGGACCAAACCAAATTACATAACAATTCTTGGAGTGCTATTTGCTTGCAGCCATGCTGGGCTTTTAGAAGCTGGCTGGTACTATTTCGGATCAATGAAGAAGCTTTATGGGGTTGATCCAGGAAGGGAACACTACGGTTGTATGATTGATCTTCTCGGAAGAGCAGGGAAACTTGATGACGCAGTTAGATTGATAAATGAGATGGAATGTGAACCAGATGCTGTAACATGGAGAAGTTTGCTTGGTGCATGTAGGGTGCACAAGAATGTGGATCTTGCTATACATGCTGCCAAACAAATTCTAAGGCTGAATCCTCAAGATGCAGGAACCTACATACTGTTATCTAATATTTATGCAAATACTCAAAGATGGGATGATGTTGCACAAATTAGGAGGACCATGAGTGAAATGGGAATTAGAAAAGAACCTGGATGTAGCTGGGTTGAAGTGAATAAGCAGATTCATGCCTTCATTTTAGGAGATGATTCACATCCGCAACACAGTGAAATCAAGAATCATCTAAACCAGTTGTTTCATAAGCTTAGGGGAGTGGGTTATGTTCCAGATACAAATTTTGTCTTGCAAGATCTTGAGGGGGAACAGAGGGAAGACTCCCTGCGATTCCATAGTGAGAAACTGGCTCTTGTGTTTGGTTTGATGAGCATGTCCAGAGCGCAGATCATTAGGATTAGAAAAAACCTCAGGATTTGTGGAGACTGCCATCTGTTTGCAAAACTAGTTGCAAAGATGGAGAATCGAATAATTGTAATCAGAGATCCCATCAGATACCATCACTTTCGAGATGGGCTTTGTTCGTGTGGAGATTATTGGTAACAGAAGATCAAGCATGAGGAGCTTTTGCTGCCTGCAGCCGCTGATCATGTGGAAGATGGATGGGAGGTGGGAATATAGAAGATCAACGTTACAAATCAACTAGAGAGTTGTATTTATAAGATCATTCGAGCAGCTTAGGGTTGAAGCTTGCTTCTAACAAACAATGAGCAACTCAACATTGATCTGTCGAGTGAAAGTTGTGTGCTAGTTTTGTTGCTGCAGTATGAATCTTACATTTTTCAATACTGTAATTGACCCAATGAATAAAATATTTATAAGATAAACTAATAAACTTAGATAATTTAATAAGGTTAATAATAATAATGTCTCAATAACAAGATAAAAGCTTATATGTGTTACAAACCCTGAAATGAAATGAAGAGCTAAAATAATACGAAATACGTAATTTCAAAAATTAGGCTCTAAATAAAAGTGGCTCGATGATTTAATTTCAAATTTTGAGGTGAAAATGACATCATGAGACATTGTAGAATGTTCAAATCAATATACTTGTCCAGATTATAATGCATTAAGCGTCCATTCTAAAATAGCCCCTCTGCTTCATATGAGTTCTCAGAACTCGGTGAAATTCAAATTATATCCTATTTGTCTGCTTATTAAATTTTCTTATTTATTGATACATCACCAGTGCACGTAGTAACCTGAACTCTCATGTTACAAGAGCAGAAATTTCCATTAAAATGTAGGCTTGAAGATGGGACAATGACTGCTATCATGGGATCAATGACTGCTATCTTACAATTCATCTTTAGCGCCTTCATTGCTTGCATGCTCAACATAAGATGCATAAACTTTTATTATTGACTCATAGACATCAATGCCCTTCAGGTACTCATAGACATCAATGCCCTTCAGGTACTCAGCTTGGCTCAGGAACTGCAAGAAGGCAGAGACACACATGATGATTATACTATACGACCATTAAATGCATATTAAGCAAAAATCTAAAGTTGTGTAACCTGCAAAGTCAGATAAAGAGAGAGAATAATAACTATGATTAGTAACACAGAGATTTAAAATAGGACAAACCATCAGTTAGATCACACTCATTTGTTCACCAAGACAATAAAGCCAAGGAACAAAGGAATAAGAAAAGAGTTTACATGTATAATAAACCTAACAAAAACCTGCTTGCATGAGCGTGGCAATAACTAAAACAAATCCCATTATTTAAAGACAAGACTATCAAATGCCTAAGATAAAATATTCTGCTTCAGATGGCTGCAAATTCATGACAAAACCCTGGAAGAGAAATAACAAGGGTTTTATATACCCAGAACAATGCATTATTGGGAAAAAATAATGCCTTATCTATGGGACCTATCAAGTTACAGGTCCTAGATCCAAAGAGAACAATTATTTAAGAATTCCGATTCAGCAAGCAGTAATTTCATCTTGCACATGAGCTTACTGAATCATTAATGGCAACGTTAAACCGAAGTTGGTGAATTTACAAGGCCTTCATCAACCTTTTGAGCATAACTTCTAAGGTCCTAAGATACGCAATTCTTAACTATATACCTCTTTTCTCTTTTCCTCATAAAATATTTAAAGGATTTACAAGAATAATTATGGAGGTTCAAACAATATTCACTAAAAGGTTCAAACAATATTCACTAAAATAACTCGAGTTGTCTAAAATAAAGAAGAGAAGATATTGACTGAAGGTATATCTCACATTGATCACAATATATCTATTTATACAAGAAAAGTCAAACTAATTTCCTAAATAAAAGCCTATCACAGTGCTACTAATAATTACAATTGATATTCTAAACAAACAAATATATATCAAATCAAGAAAAAGATAATTATAGAATATTTTCCGTAATACTCCCCCTCAAGTTGGCGAGTGTAGATTCTTAACTCCCAACTTGGTTCTCAAATATATAAACTGGTCTCGTCCCAAAGCTTTTGTGAAGAGATCCGCTAGTTGCATTTAGGTCGGAATATAACATGGCTGAATGAGACCCGATTGCAATTTTTCTCGTACAATATGACAATCAATTTCTATATGCTTTGTACGTTCATGGAAAACCGGATTAGCTGCAATATGTAAAGCTGCTTGATTGTCGCAAAACAACTTAACTGGTTTTGTCCGTCTAACCCCCAAATCTTGAAGTAAATAATTCAGCCAAGTAACCTCCAAACTTGCATTTGCCATTGCTCTATATTCTGCTTCCGCAGATGATCTAGAAACATTTGTCTGCTTCTTTGATTTCCATGAAATTAGTGAAGATCCTAAAAAGACACAATACCCTGAAATGGAACGTCGTGTCATACGACATCCAGCCCAATCTGAATCACAATATGCCTTTAATTCCAAGCTATTTGTGGAAGGTAATAGCAAGCCTTGTCCTGGAGTACATTTAATATATCGCAAAAGACGCAATGCTGCATTCCAATGCGGAAGTCGTGGCTCCCCCATAAATTGGCTAAGTGTCCGGACTGCATAAACAATGTCCGGGCGCGTAACCGTTAAGTAAATTAAGCGCCCCACGAGCCTTCTATATTTTGTGGGATTATGCAAGAGTTGTCCGTCGTCTGAAGTTAAGTGTGGCTGCTGTTCCATAGGAAAAGTTTCGGGCTTGGCCCCTAATAAACCTGCATCTTGCAAAATATCTAGCGTATATTTACGCTGTGACATAAAAATGCCCTGTTGTGAACGTGCAAACTCAATGCCCAGGAAATATTTCAAGGTACCTAGATCTTTAATAAGAAATCTGTTGAGTAATGTCTCCTTGAGTTGACGCATTTCTTGAAGATTATTCCCTGTTAATAAAATGTCGTCAACATATAGAAGTACTGCAGTGAAAGAAGTACCTTGAGCTTTTGTGAATAAACTGTAATCGGCTTTGGACTGTGTATAACCGGCTTGTTGTATGGCTATGGAAAAAGTGGAAAACCAGTTCCGTGAAGCTTGTTTGAGCCCGTAAAGGGACTTGTGTAGCCGGCAAACAGTATTCTCCCCCTGTCGGCGGAGACCTGGTGGAGGAGTCATATACACCACCTCATGCAAGTCACCATGTAAAAAGGCATTTTGAACATCTAGTTGGTGTGTGAACCATCCTCGGGCATCCGCAATGGTAAGCAAGCAACGAAGTGTAGTCAATTTTGCTGTGGGCGAAAAAGTCTCTCTATAATCAATTCCTTCAACTTGTGTGTACCCTTTGGCAACAAGACGCGCTTTATAGCGTTCGATGGTCCCATCGGATTTATATTTTATTTTGTATACCCACCGACATCCAATGGGTTTGTGACCTGCAGGGAGGGAAACAAGACTCCAAGTATGGTTACACTCCAAGGCTTGTAATTCGAGATCCATAGCTTGACGCCAATGAGAATGAAGGACGGCTTGGTCATAGGACTTGGGTTCTACCTGTGTGGTTAAGTGGGCTAAAAAAGCACTATGTTTAGAAGAAAAGTTAGACAAAGAAATATAATTGGTAATGGGATACCTGGTATTCTGCGTAGAACTTGAGCTTGAGGAAGCATTGTTAGCATCGGGTAACATGAAGTAATCTTGATGCCAGCGAGGTGGTTGTTTGATGCGCGTGGACTGTCGAGTAGGTTGAAGATTTTCTGAAGCAGCAGGAAGGGCCGAAGTGGATGGAGATGGAGTGGAGGTTCCTGGCCTAAGATTGGATGGAGAAGAAGAATCTAAGGATGTGAAATTTTCTGGATGTGGATGGTTAGATGTGGTAGGTGAGGATGATAACGATGAGTTGTCGATAGGAGTAGTGGGCTGATGATTTGGAGAGGATGACAATGATGATGTGCTGCCAGCCGAGTTAATAGGCTGATGATTAAAAGAATCATTATTTTCTGATTCCATAATATTTAAAAATTGTGTTGGAGAGTTTTCGGTAATGATATGTGGTCTTGCTGAACCCGATGATGTTCGAGAGATATCCTGAGAGAAAGGAAAAATATTTTCGAAAAATTGAACATCTCAACTGATAAAATATGTTTTGTTAATTAAATCATATAATTTGTAGCCCTTTTGTCCACTCGGATATCCTACAAAAATGCAAGAAGTGGCTCGAGGATCAAATTTTTGTTTAGGATGAACATTAGCTGCATAACATTGGCAACCAAAAACTTTGAAATGCTGAAAAGATGGTGATTTGTGATATAATTTTTCATAGGGAGATTTGTTGGATAAAATGGGTGTTGGAAGACGATTTTACAACTAAATTTCCTTTTGATTTATTGCATTGTGATGTATGGGGACCTCACAAAGTACCTACACATACTGGAGCACGATTTTTCCTAACTATCGTTGACGATTTTACTAGATGCACCTGGATTTTTTTGATGCATTCTAAGTCTGAAACAACACATTTGTTAACAAAATTTATCAATTTCATTCGTACTCAGTTTAATAAATCTGTTAAAATTATTCGTACCGATAATGGAACCGAATTTCATCCTCTCAAAAATTTTCTTCATCATCACGGTATTGAATTACAAAACACACGTGTCTACACCCCTCAACAAAATGGTGTAGTAGAACGGAAACATCGTCACATTCTTAACGTTGCTCGATCTCTATTTTTTCAGTCTCATGTACCATTAGAATTCTGGGGTGATTGTGTTCTTACGGCGGTTTATATAATTAATCGTCTTCCAACACCCATTTTATCCAACAAGTTGAGCAAGTCATTTATCGAACTACAGGAAAATGCCTTGCAGGCATTGAAAACTGATTGACTAAAAACCAATTTTGTAACAAAAGCGCAACAAACCAAACTAAGAAAATATATGAGTAAACAATTTAATTACAATTATGAAACGGAAGCTTACAGTTGGAGATGGGGTGCCAGCCTTAAGAAAGACCATGTTAACAGAAATGACCTCTCCCTCAGCCTTCAAACCAGCCTTCAGCAAATCAAACTGAGAAGCACGAAATCTCCTCACACTCTCAATGCTTTTCAGAAGATTCTCCATGGCACTATTGTCATACAGCTTTGCTCCGTGGCCTGGAGCTCCAATGGCCTTAATGACCAGCCACCATGGGCTCCTCTCCCCATAGAACGCCCTGTAGCTCCCAGTGGGTGATGCCAATCCTGCTTGCAAAGATACACAATGAGTGAAATGCATAAAGCAAATAAAATATCCCCACCTTCATCAAGCACTATCCCAACATTCAGGGTATTAAAGATATCAGAATCAGCGAACTTCTCAGCACCATCATGGCCACCGATTTCTTCATCGGGAGAAAAAGCTAGGTAGATGGATCGAAGCGGCTGAAACCCAGAATCCTTCAAGCGGCGAATTGCTTCCAAATACTGCATACCAACACACTTCATGTCTTGGGAACCTCTAGCATAGATATTGCCATGGGAATCAATTTGAGCACCAAAACTAGGGAAGTCCCACTTGTGCTGTTCGACAGGTACGACATCAATATGAGAATAAAGAAGAATAGAAGGAAGAGTAGGGTGAGAACCAGGCTAGTTGAGGAGAACAAATGGTTTTCCCTTGACGAACTCAATGGATTGGGATTGAAGACCAATGGATTCGGCCTGAGAAAGAAGAAAATCAGCTACTTGTTGGCATTGAGGGTTGAGTTGGGCAGTGTCGATTTGAAGATATTGTTGGAATCTCGATATGATTGCTGCAGAAGACGATGAATCTTTTGCTTCTGCTACAACTATGTGTTGATTTGAAAAGATTAAGGAGGTATAGATAACAAGAAGAAGATGGAGAAGACGGTTAGTTTGTATCCTCTCCATTTCTGCTCTTAATTTGCTCTTTTCACCTTTCAATACATTTGACTGTCCTCCTGCTAAAAACAAGTATCGGAATCGAGTCGCCTGTTTCTGTTCCTGTTTTCTCTGATCAGAAAGATATTATGGTTTTTTCTAACACGTGCTGTGAAGAGCACATGTAGAACATTAAATACTTTTTTTTTCTTTTGTAAAATTATCTAAAATATATATTTTTTTAAAACATTAATTATTTTTATAGTCATAATACTTTAAATAGACTAAAAAAAAATTAAAATACACCTATTATACGACACATAAACTAAATCATCTTCTTTTATTTTAAATTAGAGCAAAATCAACTCGCTTTCGTCAATTTCTCTCTCTCTCTCTCTCTCTCTCTCTCTCTCTCTCTCTCTCTCTCCGCTGTTTACTCTTCCTCTCATCGCCTGTAATTTTCTTGCATTCTTAATATATGAAATTTTCATTTTTTACCATAATTCATCAAAGTTTCATCATTTTCTCCAATATCCATAGTAAGTCTGTATTCGAGAATTTTTTATTTATTTATTTTTTACTTTGAAAATGAAAAAAAAATATTGGATGAAAAATGTGTGAATATATAATAAAGCATATGCATGTGCAAAAATCGATGTCTTGATGGGTAGCAGTAGCTGTTGTTTGTTGATGTGCTCTCTTCAACGATCGATGTTTTGCTTATTTGAAATATGAGTTTTAGTTTTTTTTAGTTTTTTTTGAGGGTATATTGTTTATATAAATGAAGTAAGATGGAGTTAGAGGAAGTTATGAGTCGTTAGATTTTCACTGTTAACTATCCTAACTTGCCGTAATCCTAGTGAAGTTGCATATTTATGCTATATGAAACTCTTCAATGCAATTTTAAGTCAATCTGCACACTTGATTTTTTCAATGGTATATGTTTGATTTTTTTAGGGAGAATTTAGTGAACTGAACTGCCTAATTACCCATAACTATTCCTGACTCCAGTGAAGTATCTGCCATCTGAAAATCTCCACTGCAATTCCTAAGTCAATCTGCACACTTGATTTTTACAATGGTATCTATTTGATTTTTTTTAATTTTTTAAGAAAAATTTAGTGAATTGATGTGCCCTAACTTGCCATAACTTTTACTAATTGTGGTAAAGTTGGATGTTTCTGCCATCTGAAATTCTCCAATGAATTTCTTAATTCAATCTGCATACTTGGTCATATTAATGGTATTTGTTTGATTTATTTTAATTTTTTCAGGAGAAATTTAGTGAACTGAACTGCCATAACTACCCATAAATTGACCTAAATATGGTGAAGTTGCATATTTCTGTCATTTAAAAATTTTCAATGCACTTCTTAAGTTAAGTTGCACACTTAATTTTTTTTAATGATATTTTTTTTTTATTTTTTTTGATATTTTTAGGAGAAATTTAGTGAACTGAATTGCCCTAATTACTCATAACGTGTCCTAACTCTGGTGAAGTTGCATGTTTCTTCCATTTGAAAATATACAATGCAATTACTAAGCCAATCTGAACACTTGATTTTTGCAATCATATATGTTTGATTTTTCTTTCTTTTTTTTAGGATGAATTTATTGAATTGAACTGCCCAAACTACAGATAACTTGCCCTGATACTGGTGAAATTGCATATTTTTGCCATTATAAAATATCCACAACACTTTCTGAGTCAATCTACATACTTTTTCATGTCAGTGACATCTGTTTGATTTTTTTTTATTTTGAAAAGGGAATTTATTGAATTAAACTGTCCTAACTACCCTAATTTGTCCTAACTCAAATTTTTTCAGGTAAATGACGTCAGATTTTACATCATATTCTCCTAGCAAAGGAACATCCACCGTACCTAATAAGAAAATGGTAAGTTCTAGAGAAATATCCTCATCTGGCCATCGTTACATCTTAAAAAGAAGGAAAGTTGGTAAGCCTACTGCAACCAATAAGAGGAAGCGATCTGTTGAATTTCAAGGCGATGAAGAAAATGCCCAAGAAGGAATAAATGTTGATAGACTTCAATCTAATTATATAATTGAACAATCAATGTGAAGATGCTACTAGGTTAACACTATTGGTGCTGGCTTGAAAATTATAAGTATCATTCAAAATGAATTTGCTGATAACAATAAAAAAGTAATTGCAATATATTTAACTTAAAAGTAATTTACATTTTTGTTTATGAAGTAGTTATTTCTTAATTTTATTTTCAAATTTATGCATATTGATGACTTTTCAAAGTATAATATCGGCCACTTGCTGAACGTGGATGAAAAAAAGATTTTTCATTGGCCTGGATTGATAAACTACATGTTCTTACACCAAGTTCATAATCCAAAGGCAGATGAGTTGTTATTTAAGTTCGACAATGAAGTGGTCACCATGGGAGCAGGAGAATTTTATCTAATTTCTAGGCTAAAATATAATGGCAATGAGGAATTGGTTGCTGCCAGCAGTCCTCTTGTGCATGAGTATGGAAATATGACCTACAAGGAGATGCTTGCAACATTTAAAGGTAGCAAGGACATGAATGTTTATGTTAAGTTAGGGGTCACATGCTTGATTGACCTTATGGTTTTAAGGAAAGCTACTAAAGCAAAAGTTGATTCTCGAATTCTGTCACTTGTTGATGATATTGACACCTTTAACAACATTGCGTGGGGCAAACTAAGTTGGAAGTTTATATGTTCAAACGTGAAGGATTCTATTTGGAGCTTGAAGAATAAGAAAAAATTTGGTGGATATTCTTTAAGTGGATTTTTTGATACCATAACAATTTATATAATGGAGATATTGCCATCTTTAGATATGGTCGAGGTTAAGAGAATTAGTAATCGGATTCCTAAGATCATGAATTACAACATGGAGTCAAAAAGTGTCTTATAAAAAAATCTACTAAAAAATTTGTGAATCGGTACATCACATTCTCTCATTGTTAACAAATTTACTATTTCTAATCTCTATTTTATTTGTTATATCATAGCCTTTCTCACATTAATATGTTATGTATAGGAGCTGCAATTTCATTTACCCTAACTTGCAACAAATCACAGGATCCAACTTTCTATGATATACCTCTCAGTAGAGAGAGGGGGATTATTGAACATTTTATGCCCATACAACCAAAGATAAATGCCCTCAATCTGATTTTCAATCTTAAGATATTGAAAATATCATGAAAAGGGTTTCTCAATTGGAGAGAGAAAAGACAATACTTTCTGCAGATTTTGAGAGACGGTTGTCTTCTCTGGAAAATCAAAACAAAGAACTCAAAAAAATGTTAGAAGAAAATGAAAAGGAGATGAAGACTTTGAGAGATGAAAATAAATAATTGCACATGATGGTACATAAACTAAATAAATTCATGAATTGATTCAGTAGTTAAATGAAAAAATTGCTTTGATTGAGCGCAATATTGAAGAGAATGAACCATTTGATTTCCAGACTCCATTGCAAGGGTATGAACCTGCAACTGTCAGTGAATCAAATAAGAATGAAACACAAGGAGATAGTCCATCTCTCATGACTGTCTCGAAACATGCATTTAAGTTGGTTGTTGAAAAAAGAAAGATCATTCCCAATCTAAAGTACATTGGTGGTGATTGGACGCCATACTAAAAGAATAAGCTGCGAAGACACATAGATAATAAATCACAATTCCATGAAGAAGATTGGGTAATTCATACAAGTATTCACCAGTTCTTCCCTCGAATCCTGTTCAGAGGGCTACTTTTGAAAAAGAGTATGCATACAACAAATGGTGGAACCTGAATTTTACTAATTATAAAGAGTAAGTTATGAACAATGATGTTAATACAATATGACTGGTGATAGTTATAGCAAATAATATAGAGTTAAGGGATTTAATTACTGTTATTTTGTCTTTTCTTCTTTTCCTTAGTGATAAACTTGTGAATCAAATGCTGTCAGATGGTATTATATATGATTTTACAATATATTTGGTCAAGTCTTTAGATTTTTTCTGGCGTATGAGGAACACTAATCAATGGCTCAATAATGACGTAAGTGTATATTATCGATACCATATGTTTAATACTTATATATGTGAAGTAATACTCTGCAAGTAACATAGCTTGACTACAATCGTGTTGCAGAATATAGATATAGTGTTGTACTATGTGAGACAAAAGCAACATTTCCTTCCCAACAATTTTGATCAGAAAATAACATGTGGGGTTTGTATAATTAATCAGAGTTTTATATGAGAATATAGATCGTTCAGTCAGTCCGTTGCTGAAAATAAAAAATGGGTTCCCATGTTGAGTATTAAAAGATTTTTGAGAGGGGATCTTCGGTATGACAAAGCATCATGGAAGGTTAACACTATTTATTTTCCAGTAAACCACAGAAGCAACCACTGGTTTATGATGGAGATATCACTTATATATTGGAAAATCACTATTTATGATTCAATGTTCAGGAAAAAGTATATTAATGAAAGAATGAATTCTATGACTCTTTAATTTTAAAAATGCTATCAGTTGCATTGAAACATGTTGGGTTTTTCAATTTTTGCTCAGAACTTAAAAAATATTAAGGCAAGAAGCTTAATGTCAAATATGAAAAGAATCAATGTCCACAATAGATTGGGTAAGTAACTAACCATATTAGTAATTCGATATTCCATAATTTTATTGATTGTTGAATATGAGATTTAATTTCTATTTTATTAACAGGTTAGATTGTGGGATGTTTTTTGCTAAGTTCATTGAATTCTTAATGTCCGCAAATTTTGATATCTGGCAATGCAACCATAAAAATATGAAGCAAATGAGATACACCACCACATGCTGCTTATGGTACCATGCAGCACAGAAGCATGCTGGGTTATATCACAGTGATGATGAATAGTAAATATTTTAATACATGATGTAAATTATTTATATTTTGTATCTAACATTGATGATAAGAAGTAACTAACCTAAATACTTAGTGTAAATTTAAAGTTATATATATATATATGGTATAATTATGTGATTTTAACATGACTTGCAGGAATGCTCTAACTTGCCTTAACTTGCTCTAATCCCCACTGTTTGTAATCCTGGACCGCATGGGATCAAAATGTACAAATATTCATTCCTTTTGGCATGATTTAGATAATTTATATTGAAAAAAGTATGTGAATAGTACCAAATGTGTGATTTTAACCTCACTTGCAGGAATGCCCTAACTTGCTCTGACCCCTACTCTATGCAACCCTAGACCACATGGGATCAACCTGTACAAATATCCATTCCCTCTGGCATGATTTGGGTAATTTATAATGAAAAAAGCACGTGAACAATACCAAATGTGTGATGTTAACCTCACTTGCAGGAATGCCCTAAATTGCCCTAACCCTTACTGTATGCAACCCTGGACCGCATGAGATCAACTTGTATAAATATTCATTTCGTCTATCATGATTTGGGTAATTTATATAGAACAAAGTATGTGAACAGTACCAAATCTGTGATTTTAACATGACTTTCAGGAATGCCCTAACTTGCCCTAACTCCCACTGTATGTAACCCTAGACCATATGGGATCAACCTGCATAAATATCTATTCCCTCTATAATGATTTGGATAATTTATATTGAAAAAAGTATGTGAACAATACCTAAAATATTGAGTAGGAAAATATTAATCAGATGAGGGAAGATAATAATATAAATTTTATTTCTAAGTAGTCTGGGTACTTGCAGCTTGTGAAGCAGAATAAAGTGATATGAAATTTTGATAAGTGAGTCTATTATGACCTTACTCTCGGCAATGGCTACACTTAGGAAATATTTTATTTTCACCCAAAAAAGGAATTCTACATTTTTTATGTCTGCTAGTTGAGGTTCGAACATCTAGAGGAAGAAGAGTCATTTGTCTCACATTGTCTAGTAAAGTCCAATATGTTATATGAGGTAAAGAATTTATGACTCCTTTATATATTTTGTACTAATAATCTCGGGAATAATATAGGGAACACAAGTTGTAAGCATTATATTCACCACTTTTCACAGCCATAAGAGCATGCACACATGGAATCTGGTCTAATTAAAACCTCCTACAACAACAATTCCTAAGTGATATATCCACCACATAGTTCTGATCAATGCCATACACGTCGTGTAACATCCACAAAATAATATAAAATAAAATTAAACTAAAATAAATAATTTGAGGGAGAAATGAATATTTAGAAGTGAAAAAAATATATTATATATGTTAAATATATGTGGAATATAAATAACATATAAAAGTCAATATGTAAATAGTAAAATATGAATAGTAAAATGTAAAAAATATAAACCCATCTTCTTTCTCTCTTCTAATTGTTGAACAAAACTCCATGGGAGCAAAAGGAAGCTTTTCTTTTCTTCCGAACACCAATTTTTGAGTGGATTTTCAAGAATGAAAAGAAGTTTTGGTGAATTTTCAATAAATTGGTAAGTTTTCTTTAAGAAAATTTTAGATTTCTTTAAAATTGTGATTATGTGAAAATTTAGAATTTTATATAGTATGTTATAATTGTTAAAATGGGTATGGAAGCTATTGTCTTGATGAGGAGGTAAAGATTTTAAGGTTGTTTCGTCGATTTATTTAGGTTTGATGGTAGTTTGGAAGAGGAAGAGAGTGAGTTAGGGTTTCATGAATAATAAACATAAAGAATTTATGTTTTTTTTAATTTTATGATTTGAATTGTGTTATTTAATGATATTAATAATGAAAATGAACTTAAATTACCATTTGGAATTAGTTAGAATGAAAAACCAAAATCAAAGTGGCTTAGGGCAAAATTTTAAAATTTTGGAGAAAATGTGATACATTGTGTTTTAATACTTAACATGTGTTAAAATATAATGCATTAGATATATTTAAGCTAAAAATTTAATTTGAAATGTGTTGGAATGATTTTCCAAGATTAAAGTTCATTGTGGCAAAAACTTGAAAAATTGTAGAATTATGCTTTAATTTTTGTTTTAGGCTTTAAACACCTAGAAATGTGATGTTAATTGATTATGTTCATTTACATTGAGTATAGGTGTTGAGTATATAGGATTTCCATCAACCTAGTGGTGAAAGACTTTTGGGTATATTGGAAGTGGAGTGGAGTTTTAACTCTATTTATTACTTTAAAGAGGTTAGTGTATACTTTATTCATAATGTGTGTGATTGTATTGAATTTTAGCATAACACATCACATATGTTAAATGTGTGATGATATTTGATTTTTATGAATATGTGTGTATGGTATTGTTTGAAGTAACAATACTTGGTTTATGTTGGTTGTGGCATAATTATCCATTTAAGAATGACTAAATGGATTGTTTATGGAAAAATGTGTAAAGTGTAATTTATGCACTAACATGAGGAAGTAAACCACATTTGCATTATTTATGATAATGATTTGTGGAAATTATGGCGTGAGTTGAGATGTAAAAGCATATTGAAAGAAATATGTAATATGTGTACCTTATATACTATCTAGTTGCTAGAAGATTGCTCTTCGATGTTGGCATACCATACACTAAAATAGATAAGACATTGGGTATCACAGAGATGTGTCTATGCCCGAGTGAGAGACCAATAATAGACCAAAGCAATGAGCCTAGGATTAGATAATTCTATAAGGTATTTGGCCCAATGTGTATGGATGTTTAGTGTGTTGTGTAATGTGTATAAACAATGTTTGACATTTCTAGCATGATGCAAATATGGCATTATACATGTCTGACATCATTTTTTTTAATTTTATTAAAGTATGTACTACTAGGCAATATGCTTAGCGTGATTAAATTTTATCGTGCAGGTGACAGAATAGATCCGGGAGTTTCAAAAAGTGCTGCTAGACCACCACAGGTCTAAGTTATTGTGTGTGAAGATCCTTGAGTTACCGCGGACCAGTGCCACTTGTATAACATGTATACACTTTGAAACTTTTTTAAAAAAATGCTTTTGAGTATGTACATTATATATATAATCATGTATGCAGTGTAAAATATATATTTTTCCTTTTGTGTAATATTGAAATATAAATGGGACTTATATATATGTGTGTTTTTGTAAAATGTTGGCGGATTGAGCCGTTGGGATATTTTGGAGGAATGAGTGTATTGAATAAATAATTCGGAGTGTATTTTGATTGCAGGTTGTGTTATTTGAAATTTGAAATTATCCAAAATATAGATAATACTCTGGTAAATTTTTTTTTAGAGATTTTCTATTTAATATATCTTTTTACTATTCAAATCATTAATGGTTATTTTTATTTATTTATTAAAATACATTTTAAGTGTTTGAAAAATGATTAACATAGATTTATGAAAGTTTTTATAAAGATCGTACTGTGACATTTTTATATTATATATATGTATTTAACATATACTGGGTGTATATATATTATATGTATATAAAGTATAAGGGTGTTACATTTATTTGGTATCAGAGCTTGGGTTTGAGGTTCTCGACCTAGGTAAATTTTTGGAAAGAGAAAAATAAAATTTTAAATGTGATTTTAGCATATTATACATGCATTGCACTATCATTTTATCTGGTCCCTGATGTGGCAGTTCTTTCTGTATTTACAGATAATGCCCAATATGGCATCTCGGACACATGAGTTTGGTGAGAAGAGCACCGAGAGTGTTGCTCCTAGAGAGGGTGATGTTAGATATAGTGTAGAGATAGCTGGGGAGGCATCAGTGCCAGCTAGACCAGCTATTGAGGAGGTTTCGCTAGGATTGTGTGGAATATGGTGAAATTATTACGGTAGGCTCCGGTGTAGCTGTAGCCGCTGACCAGAAAGTATGACAAGCTAAGAAAATTTGAAGCTACAAATTTCTTTAGCACTACATATCCAGCTATAGCAGAGGATTAGCTGGATAGAGTTTAGAGGGTATTTATCCAGCTACATGCTAGTGCAAAAGAGAAGTTTGATAAGAAATATACTCCTCAGGAGTATAAAGATGCTAAAAAGAAAGAGTTTTTGGGTTTAAGACAAGAATCAAAGACAGCGACAGAATATGAGAAAGATTTAATTAGATTGAGCAAGTATGCATGAGGAATTATGACTGATGAGATTGATAGATGTCGAATATTTGAGGAGGGTTTAAGGCCATCTATCATGTGTTTGGTAGTAGGCTCACGATATGAGGATTTCTCCAAGTTAGTTGCAGCTGCCAGAAGTGTAGAGAAGGCACATGGTGTAACACCCCTATATCCCGTATACGTACCAAGCATGCTTATACGATCGTAAAATACGTATACTGAATATAGAAAATGCCACAGTTTAAAAATACACAAAATCATATCTTTAAAAATAAGTGACACAAATCTCAATATTTAAAAGAAATACAAAAGACACTATATATAAAAACGTTCAGTAATCCGCAGCGGAAATTATTACAAACTTTTACAAGTTCAAACACATAAAAATCAAAATATACAAAACATAGAATATATACATGATTGGCAGCTTGACTCTCTGATCTTTAAGCTCTAACCCAACTCTTCAAGCATAAACTCAACTAGGTCTAGAAGAATCCTCCGTCTCAAACCTATCAACCCTATCACCTGCGCGATGAACCACAATCGCGCTGAGCCAACAACTCAGTGGTACAAACCATGATGGAATTATGCAATATATATATATATATATCAATGATATGCATTCAACCAATGAAGATCATACTTACAGCACATTACATTCCACAAGATTCACAATGTATAAAATGTCAAATTATTCATATATATATATCAACAATGCCACATCAAATGGATGTATGAAACAATGCAATGTTTGTACTTACCTTAAATGCAACCCTCACAATATTAAACACTTATTCCTCCAATAATCTTCCACTTCTTGAATTAGGGTAATTCACCTTCTTCACAACCTATTCCAAAAGGAAGATGAAACCCACATAAGATCATAAGGCTAAGAACCAACTAGGGCAAACTCTAAACTTGACACGCTCAACAACACGGGCGTGTCCCTGACCGTGCCCTAACTCCACAACACAGAAGTTTTTACACGCTCAACAACACGGGTGTGTTCCTGGGCGTGTAATACATTCTACCTCTCAACAACATTGACAAGTCCAACATCATGAGCGTGCTCATGGCCGTGTCAATTCCCCAAAAACACAGTGGCTATGACACGCTCAATAACACGGGCGTGTTACTGGCCGTGTCAATCCTACTGCCACACAGACGCTATGATACGCTCAGTATCCTGGGCGTGTCACTGCTCCTGTCACTCATCCAAAATATATAACCATCGACACGCCCAAAATCCTAGACATGCCCTTGGGCGTGTCAGGCCAAAAACCTAGATTCCGGCCAAAACAACAACACAATCAACAAAGCACTTCCTTTCACCAAAATCCACTTCAATCAAAGTCATCTCAACATACCCAAAAATCACAACAAACTTACAAATACACCAAAACAACTAAAAACATACTTCTAACACAATTCAAAATCATCACTAAAAACCTAAAACACAACCACAAAACAATCACTTCCAACAACTTACTCTTTCCTTCAATCCATCCCCAAAACAAGAAATCAGTTACCCAAACACTCTTAAACCCATCTTAAACAAACATAAACACATACCATCCACAAACTCAACTCAAAAACTCAAAGAAATCAAAGAGTCAAGTGAAGAACTCACCAAGGTTGAAGAAACTCTTAACTTTTCAACTTGATCTCTTGAAATCTTCCTTAGATCTTGAGTTTAGAGGTTCAACTCTCTCCCTTGTTCTCTTGTCTCTTTGTTAGCCGGCCAAAACAAAAGCAAAGGAAGGAGAAGAAGATGAGCCACGGCAAAGAAGAAAGAAAGAAGAAAGAGAAACATAAAGTCAACCTCCTTTTCCTTAAACCCTCTCAACCAAGCAATTATAATATTAAACTAATCCCATTTAATCTCTTCCACTCAATTAATTCCTTATTATTTAATTATTAAATTCAAAAACACAAAATATCTTCTTCCACTATCATCCTTTTGACTTTCCAATGACTTGTGTATATGTTGTATATATTCTAATATACACAACATATACACTCTCTTTAAAAACCCTTTTCTCTTCCAAATAAACATATACATTGAATCCAATTTAAACAACAATAAAGCCAAAACATCTAGGGTATATTTTGGAATATTACAATTCTTCCCCTCTAAAAAGAAATTTCGTCCTCGAAATTACCTGATATCAAGTCCGAAACAATTGAGGATATTGATCTCGCATTGCTTGCTCACTTTCCCAAGTTGCCTCTTCTCTACCATGATTCTTCCATAGAACCTTCACCAATGGCACTCTTTTATTTCTCAACTCTTTTACTTCGTGTGCCAAAATAGCGATTGGTTCTTCTTCAAATGTCAGATCCGAACTAACTTCAATGGATTCCACTGACAAGATATGAGATGGATCCGATCTATACATTCTTAACATAGAAACATGAAAAACATTATGGATTTTATCCAATTCAGGCGGCAAAGCAAGTCGATACGCAACTGGTCCAACCCTTTCCAATATCTCATACGGTCCAACAAAACGAGGACTCAGTTTTCCTTTACGACCAAATCTTAAAATTTTCTTCCAAGGAGACACTTTCAAAAATACTTTATCTCCCACATTATACTCAATGTCTCTCCTCTTCAAATCTGAGTAAGACTTCTGTCGGTCTGAAGCTGTTTTCAATCTATTCCGAATCATCTTCACTTTTTCTTCAGTCTCTCTAACCAAATCAGGACCAATTAGCTTACCTTCACCAGTTTCATTCCAACATAAAGGTGTTCTACAACGTCTACCATACAATGCCTCAAATGGTGCCATTCCAATACTGGATTGATGACTGTTGTTGTAAGCAAATTCCACAAGTGGTAAAAATCTGTCCCAACTTCCAGAGAAATCAATGACACAGCTTCTCAACATATCCTTAATAATCTGTATCACTCTCTCTGACTGTCCATCTGTCTGTGGATGAAATGCAGTACTAAAGTGCAATCGAGAACCCATAGCCCCATGTAAACTCTTCCAGAACTTTAAAGTGAACCGGGGATCTCGATCCGACACTAAAGAAATCGGGACTCCATGCAACTTCACAATCTCACGGATATATAGTTCAGCTAACTTCTCAAGAGAATAATCCATCCGAACCGGAAGAAAATGAGCTGTCTTTGTTAACTGATCCACAATCACCCAAATAGCATCATGCTTACTCTGAGTCAATGGCAACCCTTATACAAAATCCATTGTTACTCTCTCCCATTTCCATTCAGGCACTGTTAAAGGTTGAAGCAACCCTGTTGGAACTTGATGCTCAGCTTTTACCCTTTGACAAGTGAGACATTTGGACACAAATTCCGCTATGTCTCTCTTCATACCAGACCACCAATAATACTGTCTCAAATCATGGTACATCTTTGTACTCCCCGGATGTATAGCAAAAACCGATTGGTGTGCTTCTTCCAAAATGATCCTTTTCAAATTATCATCATTAGAAACACATGACCTATCCTTGAACCAAAGACTACCATCACTTTTCACAAGAAAATCTCGGCTCTCTCCACTTCGGCAATCTGAAACAATCTTCTGAATCTTCTTATCCGCCAATTGAGCCTCCTTTATCTGATCCAACAATACTGGTCTCAACTGCAGTTGAGTTAATAATGCACCATCATTACATACTTCAAAACTAGCATGCAACGCTCTCAACTCAACAAGCAACGAGAGTGAATAAACAGCCAAACCTGCTAAAGATTTCCGACTTAAGGCAACAGCAACAACATTTGCCTTACCTGGATGGTAATCAATCAAACAGTCGTAGTCTTTAATCAGTTCTAACCATCGTCTTTGCCGAAGATTCAGCTCCTTCTGAACACCCAAATATTTCAAACTTTTGTGATCTGTATAGATAAAACATTTCTCTCCATACAAATAGTGGCGCCAAATCTTCAAAGCAAACACTATAGCCGCCAACTCCAAATCATGAGTCGGATAGTTAAGCTCATGCGGCTTCAACTGCTGAGAAGCATAAGCTATAACTTTACCCTCTTGCATCAACACACACCCTAAACCACTATGTGAAGCATCACTGAAAATCACATATGGTTTATCTTCCACGGGTAAAGTAAGAACAGGTGCTTGAGTCAACATCTCTTTCAACTGCTCAAGGCTAGATTGACACTGATCCGTCCACACAAATCTAAATCCTTTCCGGAGCAATCGGGTGAGTGGAGTGGCTATCAAAGAAAAACCTTTCACAAACCGTCGATAATAGCCTGCCAAACCCAGAAAACTTCTAACTTCTGTCACAGACTTTGGTGGACCCCAATTCAAAATAGCTTCAATTTTACTTGGATCAACTCTAATACCATCTGCTAAAATAATATGACCAAGAAAAGTCACTTGGTTAAGCCAAAACTCACACTTTGATAATTTAGCATACAGCTGCTTCTCTCTCAATATCTGCAACACAATCCGTAAATGCTTGTCATGTTCTTCCTCATTACGTGAATACACCAAGATATCATCAATAAAAACCACCACAAATTGGTCCAGATAGGGTCTAAACACCCTATTCATCAAATCCATGAAAGCTGCAGGTGCATTCGTCAACCCAAAAGGCATTACTAAAAACTCATAATGCCCATACCTGGTGCGGAAGGCTGTCTTAGGAACATCTTCAGTTCTCACTTTCAACTGATGGTACCCTGATCTCAAATCAATCTTGGAAAACACTGATGCTCCCTTCAATTGATCAAAGAGATCATCAATCCTAGGCAAAGGATATTTATTCTTAATAGTCACTTTGTTCAATTGCCTATAATCAATGCATAACCTCATGGTACCATCCTTCTTCTTCACAAACAATACGGGAGCTCCCCAAGGAGAAACACTGGGGCGAATAAATCCTTTATCCAACAACTCCTGTAACTGCACCTTCAATTCTCTCAATTCAGCAGGTGCCATGCGATAAGGAGTGATAGAGATGGGAGTGGTACCAGGCAACAAATCGATACCAAACTCAACCTCTCTCTCAGGTGGCAACCCTGGCAACTCCTCTGGAAACACGTCTGGAAAATCTGCAACTGTGGTAATATCATTAAGTTGAGAACCCCCTACTCTAGTACCCACAACATGAGCAAGGTAAGCATCACACCCTTTTCTAAACAACCTTCTAGCTGTTACAGCTGATACAAACAAGGATGCAAGCTGTCTCTGCTCACTGGACACCATTACACTCCTACCATCAAAAGTTCTCAAAGTGACACATTTCTTTTGACAATCTACCACAGCTCCATGCCTAGACAACCAGTCCATGCCCAAAATCAAGTCATACTCTTTAAAAGGCATTTCAATCAAGTCTCCACAAAACTCCTCACCTTGCACCACAACTGAACTATCCCGGTGTACCTTGCTAACAACCACACTATGCCCTAATGGATTCGTCACCAACACATCAAATCCTAGGGACTCAGAATGCATTTCAGACATAGGCAAAATAGATGCACTAATATATGAATGAGTTGAGCCTGGATCAATTAAAGCAAGGACTGAAATGCCAAATAAAGAGAAAGTACCAGCAATGACTGCAGAAGCATCTGGTTGTCTTTGCATCACATATACTCGTTGAGAAGGCCCAGCCTCATCTGGCCTAGTATCCCTGGATGAAGATCCTCCTCTACGACTATACCCAGGTCTACCCCCTCTGGTGAAACTTCTGCCCCCTCGACCTCCTCTGACACTAGGTCGAGAAATTGCAAAATCTGCCGGCCTCTGCTCTTGCATCTCCAGACACTCTCTAATAAAATGATCAGGAGAACCACATCTGAAGCACACAGCTGGTCCACTACTTTGCCAACAAGCACCTCTATGTGACCCTCCACACTGAGCACACACAGGTAGAAGGGATCTCTGAACTACAGGAGTCGGAGCACTCGCTACTGAAACTGTATGTCTCGATCTCGGTCTCTGCAACTGAACTGACCTACCAGCCTGCCTCTGACTCCGACTGATCCTGGGAACAAAACTTCCCCTACCTCTCTTCACAGATGAAGACCCTGCCTCAAACTGGGGTCTCCTAACCCTGGTCTCCTCCTCTGTAGCAGCCGCTGCAATACACTGGGCTCTCTCCACACTCCTAGCTGCAGAAACAAGCTGGGAAAAATCCTGGTATCTCGAACCGGCCACAAGACACATAATTGAGGGTCTCAACCCCTCCTCAAACCTTCTACACCGGTCGATCTCATCAGAAATAATTCCCCCAGCGTAGTGGCTCAACCGTATGAACTCTAGCTCATACTCTGTCACAGTCCGGTGATCTTGCCTCAAGGTCAAAAACTCCATCTTCTTCACATCTTTATACTCCCTCGGAGTATATTTCAGCTCAAACTCTCGTAGAAAATCACTGTAGGATAATGTTGGTGGATCATCCATAGCATGCGGAACTGTCTTCCACCAATCATAAGCATCCTTCTGCAACAGTGATCTGGCATAATCAAATTTTTCTGCTGGAGTGGCTTGCAACTGAATGAAAATCCTTTGAACATTATCCAGCCATTGCTCAGCTACCGCTGGATCAATAGTACCCAGAAAATCTTCTGCTCCATACTTTCTTAATTTATCATACTGTCTCACTGGTACCATCAGCTGGGGTGGGGGTGGCGGTGGTTGCACTGGTGCCTGCCTCAATAAATCAACCATATGCCTAAGCCAAACTGGTGGAACCTCCTCACCAGCTAGTCTCCCAGACATAGAAACAGGTACCTCTCCAGTTCTATCCACTCTAGCTCCATCATCAGGAGCTACACTCTCCGCACTACCCTCAACAGATTGACGCGAATGAGGATCCATTATAACCTATATTTGCAAACACAGCAGAATACACCTCATTAAAGATCAGAGACTGCCGACACCAAACATGTATTTTATTCAAAAACCCACTTTTCAAAATCAAAATATTCTTTTTCTTACACTTGACCTAGGTTGAGAATCTCAAACCTAGGCTCTGATACCAAAATAATTGTAACACCCCTATATCCCGTATACGTACCAAGCATGCTTATACGATCGTAAAATACGTATACTGAATATAGAAAATGCCACAGTTTAAAAATACACAAAATCATATCTTTAAAAATAAGTGACACAAATCTCAATATTTAAAAGAAATACAAAAGACACTATATATAAAAACGTTCAGTAATCCGCAGCGAAAATTATTACAAACTTTTACAAGTTCAAACACATAAAAATTAAATTATACAAAACATAGAATATATACATGATTGGCAGCTTGACTCTCTGATCTTTAAGCTCTAGCCCAACTCTTCAAGCATAAACTCAACTAGGTCTAGAAGAATCCTCCGTCTCAAACCTATCAACCCTATCACCTGCGCGATGAACCACAATCACGCTGAGCCAACAACTCAGTGGTATAAACCATGATGGAATTATGCAATATATATATATATATCAATGATATGCATTCAACCAATGAAGATCATACTTACAGCACATTACATTCCACAAGATTCACAATGTATAAAATGTCAAATTATTCATATATATATATCAACAATGCCACATCAAATGGATGTATGAAACAATGCAATGTTTGTACTTACCTTAAATGCAACCCTCACAATATTAAACACTTATTCCTCCAATAATCTTCCACTTCTTGAATTAGGGTAATTCACCTTCTTCACAACCTATTCCAAAAGGAAGATGAAACCCACATAAGATCATAAGGCTAAGAACCAACTAGGGCAAACTCTAAACTTGACACGCTCAACAACACGGACGTGTCCCTGACCGTGCCCTAACTCCACAACACAGAAGTTTTTACACGCTCAACAACACGGGCGTGTTCCTGGGCGTGTAATACATTCTACCTCTCAACAACATTGACACGTCCAACATCATGAGCATGCTCATGGCCGTGTCAATTCCCCAAAAGCACAGTGGCTATGACACTCTCAATAACACGGGCGTGTTACTGGCCGTGTCAATCCTACTGCCACATAGACGCTATGACACGCTCAGTATCCTGGGTGTGTCACTGCTCGTGTCACTCATCCAAAATACATAACCATCGACACGCCCAAAATCCTAGATGTGCCCTTGGGCGTGTCAGGCCAAAAACCCAGATTCCGGCCAAAACAACAACACAATCAACAAAGCACTCCCTTTCACCAAAATCCACTTCAATCAAAGTCATCTCAACATACCCAAAAATCACAACAAACTTACAAATACACCAAAACAACTAAAAACATACTTCTAACACAATTCAAAATCATCACTAAAAACCTAAAACACAACCACAAAACAATCACTTCCAACAACTTACTCTTTCCTTTAATCCATCCCCAAAACAAGAAATCAGTTACCCAAACACTCTTAAACCCATCTTAAACAAACATAAACACATACCATCCACAAACTCAACTCAAAAACTCAAAGAAATCAAAGAGTCAAGTGAAGAACTCACCAAGGTTGAAGAAACTCTTAACTTTTCAACTTGATCTCTTGAAATCTTCCTTAGATCTTGAGTTTAGAGGTTCAAATCTCTCCCTTGTTCTCTTGTCTCTTTGTTAGCCGGCCAAAACAAAAGCAAAGGAAGGAGAAGAAGATGAGCCACGGCAAAGAAGAAAGAAAGAAGAAAGAGAAACACAAAGTCAACCTCCTTTTCCTTAAAACACTCTCAACCAAGCAATTATAATATTAAACTAATCCCATTTAATCTCTTCCACTCAATTAATTCCTTATTATTTAATTATTAAATTCAAAAACACAAAATATCTTCTTCCACTATCATCCTTTTGACTTTCCAATGACTTGTGTATATGTTGTATATATTCTAATATACACAACATATACACTCTCTTTAAAACCCTTTTCTCTTCCAAATAAACATATACATTGAATCCAATTTAAACAACAATAAAGCCAAAACATTTAGGGTATATTTTGGGATATTACACATGGACCTACAATAGTTGCCAGAGCAGAGGGTATAGACAGGAGACCATAGACCGAGGTGGGGTTTTCATCATCAAAGAGAAGTAGAGGAGGTTCTTCACAGAGGTCTGGTAGAGGCCAGGGGCAGCCTGGTAGGGGGTCTCAATAGCAGAGGCAGAGTTAGGGATATGCTACTTTAGTGGCTAGTGCTCTGACCTCAGTTTCACAGAGATCTCCTCTATCCCCTTATGCTCAGTGTGGTCAGTTTCACAAGGGTGTTTGTTGGGGTATCAGTCCATCTTCAGTTGGCTATTTTAGATATGGGTCCCATGACCATTTTATCAGAGATTGTCCAGTGCCACCAATGGATAGACATATTGAGATAATAGTATCTAGATCTAGTGACAGAGGGTGGTCAAGGTGGCAAAGGTGGTAGATTTAGATTTAGTCAGAGAGGAGCATCCACAGTAGGGACTAGTAGACCAGAGCAGACAAGGTCATCACAGAGAGTATATGTGATGCAGCGATAGCTGAGTGCTTCTGATGTTGTAGCTGGTACATTCTCTTTACTGTGCATGTATTAATTGATCCTAGATCGACACATTCATACATCAGTGCATTCATCCTGCCTGTGAGTGATATACATTCTGAGTTATTAGGGTATGATGTGTTGGTGACTAACCTTTTAGAATATAGTGTAGTAGTTAGTAGGGTGCACCGAGATAGTTCAATTATTGTTCAGGATGAGGAGCTTTTCGGTGACTTGATTGAGATGCCCTTTAGGGAGTATGATGTGATTTTGGATATGAATTGGTTATCCAGATATGGGGCCGGAGTAGACTATTGACAGAAACATGTTACTTTGAAAACACGTGATAGAAAAGATGTATCGGTATTTGGTGAGTAAACACACCTTGCATCCATGTTTGTTTCAGTTATGTCAGCTAGGAGGATGATCCGGAAGGGGTGTGAGGCATATTTGGCTCATGTTACAGATACCAGGATAGTGAAGTCTCAACTGGATAGTATACCTACAGTAGCAGAGTTCCTGGATGTGTTTCCTGATGATTTCCCGGGGTTGCCTCCAGAGAGAGAGCTGGAGTTTGGTATTGATTTGATTCCTAGTACCACTCCTATCTCTATTACTCCTTATCGGATGGCACCTATTGAATTAAAGGAATTGAAGGTGCAATTACAAGAGCTTCTTGATAAATGGTTTATCCTCCCTAGTGTATCACCATGGGAAGCACCGATGTTGTTTGTAAAGAAGAAGGATGGCACTTTAAGGTTGTGCATTGATTATTAGCAGTTAAATAAAGTGACTATTAAGAATAAATACCCATTGCCTCGCATTGATGATCTCTTTGATCAGTTGAAGGGAGATGCCGTGTTTTCCAAGATTGATTTAAGATCGAGTTATCATCAGTTGAGAGTTAGGGATGCAGATGTGCCTAAGACTGCGTTCCGCATGAGTTATGGCCATTATGAGTTTTTAGTGATGCTTTTTGGGTCGAAGAATGCACCAGTTGCATTCATGGATTTAATGAATCAGGTATTTAGGCTATACTTAGATCAGTTTGTGGTAGTGTTCATTGATGATATCCTGGTATACTCTCACAGTAAAGAAGAGCATGATAGACATTTATGGATTGTGTTGCAAACCTTAAGAGAGAAACAGATGTCTTCCAAGTTGTCAAAGTGTGAATTCTAGTTGGATCAAGTTATTTTTCTTGGGTATGTTGTTTTAACAGAGGGTATAAAAGTTGATCCGAGTAAAGCTGAAGCAATCTTGAATTGGAATCCACCGAATAATGTAACTGAGATTAGAAGTTTTCTGGGATTGGCTAGTTTATTATCGTTGGTTTGTGAAGGAATTTTTCATGATAGCTTTGCCACTTGCCAAATTACTTTGAAAATATGTGAAATTTGTGTGGACTGATCGATGTTAGGCGAGTTTTGAGTAGTTAAGGGACATGTTGACTTGGGTTCCTATCCTTACCCTGCCTTTGGAAGGTAAACCCTATGTGATATACAATGATGCTTCACATAATGGTTTAGACTATGTTCTGATGCAGGAGGGTAGAGTCATTACTTATACAACCCTATAATTGAAGCCTCATGAGTTAAACTATCCAACTCATGATTTGGAGTTGACAACCAATGTATTTGCATTAAAGATTTGGAGACACCACTTATATGGGGAGAAATGTTTTATTTACACTAATCACAAGAGTTTAAAGTATTTGGGTGTCCAGAAAGAGTTGAATCTTTGGTAGAGGCAATGGTTAGAATTAATAAAGGATTATGACTGTCTAATTAATTATCACCCTGGTAAGGCAAATATAGTTGTAGATGTATTGAGTCGAAAGCCAGTGTCAGGTTTGACTGCCTATGCTCTTGTGTTGCTTGTTGAGTTAAGAGCATTGCATGTCAGATTTTGAGGATTGTGATGATGGAGCTCTTATGGCTCAGTTGCAAGTGAAGCCATTGTTAATTGATCAAATTAAAGAAACATAAACATCAGATATGAAACTCTAGAAGATTGTGGAGGATTGCAAAAAGGGGGAGAGTAGGAATTTTCATGTGAGAGATGATGGTGGTGTATGGTACAGAGGCAGATTGTGTGTTCATGAGGATGTGGAATTGAGAAAAATAATTTTGAAAGAAGCACACCAGTCTTCATATGCTATGCACCTGAAAGTACTACGATGTATCAGGATTTGAAACAACATTATTGGTGGTCTAGTATGAAGAGGGATATAGCAGAGTTTATTTCTAGATGTCTCACCTGTCAGAGAGTGAAGGTTGAACATCAGGTTCCTTCAGGATTGTTACAGCCTTTATCAGTACTTGAATGAAAATGGAAGCATGTAACTATGGAATTTGTGACTGGATTGTCTTTAACCCAGAGGAAATATAATACAATTTGGATGATTGTGGATAGATTAATGAAGTCAACTTATTTTCTTCCAGTCAGGATGAAGTACTTCCTGGATAGGCTAGCTAAGTTGTATATTAGTGAGATAGTGAGGTTACATGGGATCCCAATTTCAATAGTTTCAGATCGAGATCCCAGATTTACATCAAGAATTTGGAAAAGTTTGCAAGAAGCTTTGAGTAGTCGATTGCATTTTAGTACTACTTTCCATTCGCAGATGGATGGACAGTCTGGGAGGGTGATACAGGTACTAGAGGACATGTTAAGGAGCTGTGTTATTGAATTTACTGGGAGCTGGGATAAATATTTACCTTTGGTTGAATTTGCATATAATAATAACATCCAGTCTAGTATTGGGATGACTCCTTATGAAGCTTTATATGGCAGGAAGTGCTGGACACCGTTGTGTTGGGACGAGGTTGGAGAAGGCAAGCTTGTAGGTCTAGATTTGATTAAGGAAACATAGGAAAAAGTTAAGGTAATTCAGGATAGATTAAAAATAACTTTAGACCGCCATAAATCCTATTCAAATTTGAAAAGGAAAGACATAGAGTTTAGTGTGGGAGATAAGGTATTTTTGAAAGTATCTCCTTGGAAGAAAATTTTGGAGAAAAATTTTAAGATTTGATCAAAAAGGTAAATTAAGTCCTATTTATTGGTCCATATGAAGTACTGGAATGAGTGAGACTAGTGGCTTATAGATTGGCTTTGTCACCTGAGTTAGAAAAGATACATAACATCTTTCATGTCTCAATGTTTCGAAGGCATAGATCATATCCATCTCATGTCTTATCAGTTGAGTCGATTAAGGTGAGTCCAGATTTGACCTATGAAGAAGAGCTAGTGGCTATTTTAGCAAGAGAGGTAAAAGAGTTAAGAAATAAGAGAGTGCTATTGGTTAAAGTATTATGGAGAAACCACTCTACTGAGGAAGTAACATGGGAGAGTGACAAAATTATGCGAAGCCAGTATCCTCAACTATTTCTGAGCAAATACCAAGTAATTTTGAGGACAAAATTATTTTAACGGGGAGAGATTTGTAACATCCACCAAATAAAATAAAAAAAAATAAAACTAAAATGAATAATTTGAGGGAGAAATGAAGATTTAGAAGTGACAAAAATAGATCGTATATGTTAAATATATGTAGAATATAAATAACATATAAAAGTCAATATGTGAATAGTGAAATATGAATAGTAAAATATAAACTCATCTTCTTCCTCTCTTCTTATTATTGGCCAAAACTCTATGGAAGCAAGGGGAAGATTTTCTTTTATTCCAAACACCAATTTTTTAGTGGATTTTCAAAAATCAAAAGAAGTTTTGGTGATTTTTCAACAAATTGGTAAGTTTTCTTTAAAAAAATTTTGGATTTCTTTAAAATTGTGATTATGTGAAAATTTAGAATTATATATATTATTTTATAATTGTTAAAATGGGTATGGAAGGTGTTGTCTTGATGAGGAGGTAAAGATTTTAAGGTTGTTTGGTTGATTTGTTTAGGTTTGATTGTAGTTTGGAAGAGGAAGAGAGTGAGTTAGAGTTTCAAAAATAGTAAACATAAAGAATTTATGTTTTTTTTTTATTTTATGATTTGAATTGTATTATTTAATGATGTTAATAATGAAAATGAACTTAAATTACTATTTGAAATTAGTTAGAATGAAAAACCAAAATCAAAGTGGCTTAGGGCAAAATTTTAAAATTTTGGAGAAAATTTGATACATTGTGTTTTAATACTTAAAACGTGTTAAAATATAATGTATTAGATATATTTAGGCTAAAAAATTAATTTGGAATGTGTTAGAATAATTTCCCAAGATTAAAGTTCATTATACCAAAAACTTGAAAAATTATAAAATTATGCTTTAATTTTTATTTTAGGCTTTAAACATCTAGAAACTTGGAATGGGTGTATTGAATAAATAATTGGGAGTGTATTTTGATTGCAGGTTGTGTTATTTAAAATTTGAAATTATCCATAATATAGACAATACTTTAACGAATTTTTTCAGAGATTTTTTATTTAATATATCTTTTTACTGTTCAAATCATTAATGATTATTTTTATTTATTTATTAAAATACATTTTAAGTATTTAAAAAATGGTTAACATAGATTTATGAAAGTTTTTATAAAGACTGTACTCTGACATTTTTATATTCTATACATGTATTTTATATATATTGGGCGTATATATATTATATGTATATAAAGTATAAGGGTGTTACACATCGTACCTCATATTACTAGCAGGTTTCATTTGTCATTAAATACATATTAGTAAAATTTTTATGTAGTTGAAAATAATGTAGCAATTGCATGAAATTTGAATAATGTACTTGCATTCAATTTCAAAGCATACATCATTCTCTTTTTTAGCCTTCTTTCAATAGCAGATGTCATCTTTGTAGTACATTTTTCTGCCTTATTTCGTTGTTCGAAAAACCACCTTTATAACATCTTTCGTACCTTACTCACAAATGTTGTTATGGGAAGCTCTCATACCTTGACAAGTGCAACATTCACAGATTATGATATGTTAGTAGTCATGATATTGTATCTCCTTTCATTCATATGAGAAAATGTCCATCTATCAAGACCAAGCCCTTCGAGATAGTCTTTTGTACTAGGAACAACAATATAGAATGAACCAAAGAGTAAACTGAAATCATGAATTTTATATGATTTGGCCATTTTGTAATAATGCTTTTCAAGATCCTTTGTTATATGTT
This sequence comes from Garcia nutans, assembly GCA_947685225.1. Lineage (NCBI taxonomy): Eukaryota > Viridiplantae > Streptophyta > Magnoliopsida > Malpighiales > Euphorbiaceae > Garcia > Garcia nutans. Next base: position 1,409,880 of record CANTUV010000003.1, on the reverse strand, counting down.
AGAATTTGCATTTGAGATTATTAAGAAGGTGGTACATATAAATCCCATGAAATGCATTCGGAAAAACGTCTGATACTGCCTTCTGGATGCTTTGATGTTTGTCTAAAATATTCACATGACTTGGTCTTTCACCAAAGGTTGCCTTCAACCTTCCTAGGAACCATGTCCATGATGCATCATTTTTAGAATCAGTAATCCCATAGGCCAACGGAAAAATTTGTTGATTGTCATCACGACAAATGACAATAAGAAGCACTCCACAGTATTTCCCTTTTAGATGAGTTTCGTCAATGGATATTACAAGTCTACAATATTTGAAACCTTGAATTGAAGCATCAAATGCAAAGAAGAGATAAAGAAATCGATGATCATCATCACAGTGCACTTGAACAACTGAACCTAAATTTGTTTCATGAAGCATTTGTAAGTATCCAGGAAGATTAGAGTAAGACTGTTCAGGAGTACCCAATATGATATTCTTGTAAGCATGATCATGCCCCCTCCATACAATAGAATAACTGACCTCCACCCCAAATTCCTGACGCATATCATCAACCACATCTCTAGGTTTGAATATTTTTTCTGGATTTATCAATCTTTTTTTAACACACTTCACGACAAACCAACTTGTAGCTTATCTGTGTCTACTTTGAACAAAATCAGTCGGGCATGAATGCTCTGCCACATATTTTGTTACCATCCAGCATGCTTAATTGCCTTTACCTAAACTTTTTGCCCTCAGTCTCCATTTACATAATTTATCAATACAACAGACAACGATGAAAGATGTATTTGACTTGAAAACCTTAAATTGAAAGTATTGCCTTATTGCTACAATTGACAATGTCGTAGCCAAATCTTTGTTTGTTTTAAATATTTTACCCTCTCCAATAGAATACTCAATTGAACTTTCACCCAATAGATTTAAATAAAAATCATTGCTTGATTCATGTAACCCTAAATCTGCATCTTTAGTGCCATTACACTGTTCTATTCCATCCGTCCAATCTATATGAACCTCGGTAGTATGTTCCACACCAGTATTATAAATTTCATTTTCTTTGATTATATGGTCTACGGTGTGTGAATGCAGAATGGCATAAGCAATATCCAAATGGATAGAAATAGAAGGAATTGCATGGATGTCTTCAACCATTAGAGACATAAGTGAGTCGCCATCTTTATATTGATTATGATATTGATCTTTAGGAATTCCTTCAAGACCAGGAACCTCTCCTTCAATAATTTTTTTCATTTAGATGGATCATTGCTGTCATGTCCATATTTAATGACATCTTCTTCAATATTAACTTAAAGTGAATGCTTCAGTCTATTCTTGGCCACAAATGCAAAGAACACGCTAAATGTCCTATCATTTATAACATTATAAAGTGGTGCTTCATCATATCCGGTAAAAAAGTTGAACCCAATATTTGAAGTACTATCAATATTAAGCACGTTCGATACCACTTTCTTTAGTTCATTGAAATCAGTTTGTTCTGTCCCTACAAGGAATTCAGTGCACCCCCCAACATATTTTGATGTCTCCACATTAAATTTTTCTCCATAACGGATGGGGATAACAACACTACTTTTTGACATTTGAATTTAAAGGTAAATGATCAATACCTTGCGGTTACAAATAATAAATAAAACCAATACTATTAGATCCAATAGAGCATTCTTTATAGCAGAGATAAGCATTATGATGCGGGTTAGGGCAAGTTATGGATAGTTAGGGTAGTTCAGTAAACTTTTTTTCCATCAAAAAAATTTAAAAAATTGGACAGACATCATTTTTAGACTAAAGCATGCATAGTATCTCAGAAAGTATTCAAGAGCATTCTCTATAGCAGATATAAGCATTATGATGCGGGTTAGGGCAAGTTAGGGATAGTTAGGGCAGTTCAGTAACTTTTTTTTTCTTCAAAAAAATTAAAATAAATCGGATAAACATCATTTTTAGACTAAAAAATACAGAGACTCTCAAAAAGTATACAAGAGTATTCTATATAGCAGAAATAAGCATTATGATGAAGATTAGTGCAAGTTAGGGATAGTTAGAGCAGTTCTGTAACTTTTTTTCCATCAAAAAAATTAAAATAAATTAGACAAACATCATTTTCATACTAAAGCATGCATAGTATCTCAAAAAATATTTATGAGTATTCTCTATAGCAGATATAAGTATTATGATGCAGGTTAGGGTAAGTTATCGATAGTTAGGGCAGTAAATAATCTTTTTTCCATCAAAAAAATTAAAATAAATCGGACAAACATCATTTTCAGACTAAATAATGTAATAGCAGATATAAGTATTATGATGCGGGTTAGGGCAAGTTATGGATAGTTAGGGCAGTTCAGTAACTATTTTTTTCTTAAAAAAATTAAAATAAATTGGATAGACATTATTTTCAGACTAAAAAATGCAAAGACTCTTAAAAAGTATGCAAGAGCATTCTTTATAGTAGATATAAGCATTATGATACAAGTTAGGATAAGTTATGGATAGTTAGGACATTTCAGTAATCTTTTTTTCTATAAAAAAATGAAAAGTAAATCGGACAAATATCATTTTCAGACTAAAGCATGAAGAGACTCTCAGAAAGTATCCGTGAGTATTCTCTATAGCAGATATAAGTATTATAATGCGGGTTAGGGCAAGTTATGAATAGTTAGTTTTAGGGCAGTTCTGCTCAAATCTACTCTTTGTTTTTAAAGAAGGAATGTGGGCCGGACATAGATGCTAATATAGAATAAATTCAACAAAATGAACCATTTTATCTTCAAATAGTTAATGAATCATTTTCTTTTCAAATAATTATTATTTCATAGTCAAAATAACTTATATACAATTGCATTGCATCAAAATAGAGATCTAATTTTGTTTTCTACAGATTCGACTAAATAAACAAAATATAAAAATATACCATGTAAAATTAGATAGAAATAATTGAAAGAGACAGATTTCATTGATCTACTGGTGTCAGATTCGTGTTTTAGAAAGGAAAGAGACAGAAAGTTGAAAGAGAGATTCGTATTTTGAAAAAGAAGAAGGCAGCATTGGCAGTTGAGAGTTTTTTTTATCAATATTAGTTTATTATGTATAAGAGTATTCTAGTCTTTTTTAGTCTATTTAACGTGATATGAGTCTAAAAAATATTAATGCTTTAGAGAATGATATATTTTAGGTGATTTCTCTATTTTTTTAATTAAAATTTACTATAATTATTTTGTATGTAATTTTTTTATTAATCAATATAAAATTGATTAACAAAAGTGATTAATTCAAATTCAAATTCAAATAAAAATGATATTATTTAATGTGGATTACGGACCCATGTTAAAATAACTATTTTTAATTATTTCTATTGGAGTGAAATTGTCATTTTTGTAATAAAAAAATATCACCCTAATTCTTATTTTATATAATTAAGAAAAATAGTTTTTTCATTATAATCTTGTTATTAATGAGTTAATTAATGAAATGAGAATATAATAATTTTAACATTAATTAGTTAATGAAAGACCTTTTAGTCTATTTAAAATAATTTTATATAATATTTAGATGATTTAATACTCTCTCTGTTTCAAATTAATAGTATCATTTTCTTTTTTCATCCACCCAAAATTAACTATTTTAATAAATTAATTCACATATTAAATCTCTATAATATTTCTATTTAATTTTACTTATTAAATATTTATCATACTAAAGTAAAGATTTATTAGAAAAAATGTATGCAAATTTATATTTTTAATAAAAATAATTAATTTTTGAACAAATATCTAATTTGGACCATGTACTATAGCGTGAAGTCAAGATTGGACCTTAAACCTTTTTTTTTTAACCAAATTAGAATTTTTTATTTCAAATTTAGGCCAAATTGAAACTTTTACGATGAAATTGTTAAATTAAACTAACGACATTGTTCAATTTAAATTTTTGTTAAATAGTAGGGTCCAATTTGGGCTTTGGTTAAATTATGTCCAAATTAAGCTTCACTTTTAATAAATAACTTTTTAGTTATTAATAATTTATAATATTAATAAATAATTTTTATAATATTTTAATTTATAATAATTTTAATAATTTATAACTTTAACAAATAATTAATAGTTGAATAATTTATAATATTAAAAAATAGTAATGATTTATTAATATTATAAATGATAACATTAATATTATAATTTTTATAATATTATTAATATTATAAATTAATATTGATAAATAAAAATATAAAAATTACAAATAAAAAAATAAAATAAAAAAATAAGAAACTTTTTTTTAATCTTTCCTTTCTTTGCACATATCACTTTAAACCCATCATCATTATCGCCTACCAATATGACCACCATGGTCCTCGTCCTAAAGTTCTACCATCACACTCATTTATCTATCAGTAGCTATCAATCTCTTTGATGCAACAACGTATTGAAGCTCAACTATGCAGTATACATTAACTCAACAGATTACGCTTATTATCAAATCATATGTTACAACAATAATAGTATGATTTGTTAATATGATTTTTAAAATAATTTTTATATGTTATATTTTCTTAATACTAATTTATAATATTAATAGTATTGTAAAATTATTTATTAATATGATAAATTATTAATATAAAAAATTATAATTTTTTTACTAATATTATAAATTATTAATAATAAAAAGTTATTTATTAAAAATAAAGTTTAATTTGGTCCCTAATATCTAAGCGAAGTCCAAATTTAACCTTAATATTTCACTAAAGTCCAAATTAAACCTTGCCGTTAGCTTAATTTAATGGTTTCGTTAAAAAGTTTTCATTTGGCCTAAATTTGAGAGAAAAATTTTCAATTTGACCTAAATTTAAAAATAAAGGTTCTAATTTGGTTCAAAAAAATATTTAAGATCCAATCATGACTTCACGCTATAGTTTAGAGCCTAAATTGGACCTTGGTAAAGTCTTATTTTGCATATAATTTATTAATTATTCTAGTTATATTATTATTATTATCAACTCAATTTAATAAGTTTTTACTGTAAAAGCTATAATATTTCTTATCTTAAAATTTGGCTTGGCAAAACATAAGTTTTGAGTGCAATTTGAGTAAAATATGATAAAAGATGAAGCAAATGGGATTACAAAATAAAAATGAAGCAAGAAATGCGCAAAATAGCAAAAAGAGAAACTATGCGGTCATAGAGACATGAAGCCATGAGCAAGGACTTGAAAGCAAAATTGTCCAGAGAAAGAAGAAGGAAAATTGAAAATCCAAAACCTGTTCAGAGTCCACAACCGTGGGATTCTATAACCACGCTCGTGGACTCCATCTTGCTACTGCCTATTAAAGAATTTTTCATGAGCCAATTAAGATGCAATTATGCACAGTTGTGGGAGTCAAAGTCACAACCGTGGAAATTGTTAGGCGAATGAAACTTTTGATTTTGTGCAAATTCATGCTCAATATGGATTCCGAATCAAGAGAGAAGTTTTCAGATTTGCCATAAATTCATTCCTAATCATATTAGAAGTCTTCAAGTTTAATTCATCATATTCCTAATTTAGTTTAGGAGTCCTCAAGACCTCTATATAAGAAAGCCTCAGTCCTTATTTTCATCATCATTAGTTCTACATCATTTTTTCTATTCTTTTAAGATTTTTTTTGGAGAGAAGGAGAATGAGGTTTAGCCATTGAAGAGATACAAGTGAAGTTTAAGAGCTCCATTCAATCAAAGTTTTATTTTTCTAATTCTACTTTTCTTCTCTTTTCAATTTCATTGAGTTTTAATGTCTAAACTCAATTATTCTTTAATTTTGATAATTATTTAATTTTCAATTATGTCTAACTAAACCGTAATTTAGGATCAGATAATTCAATTGGTTTTCCATGGTGAACTTATTTCAAATTCAATTTAATAATATTCTTCTTAGATTATTTTATTATCTTTGTGCTTACAGCAACAATTATCTAGCCAATAATTGTTAGATCTAAGATATTATGTTGCGGAGTGATAGTAGAAGCGTAATATTAGTTAAAGAGATAATAATCTTAAGTAGTTTTTACTTAGAGATAAGAAAAACACATAGGAGGTTGTTTAGAAATTCTCACAAATCTTAATGAGTTGAATTAATTCTTATTATCACAAGAGTAGACATAAGAATTAATCACAATATTAGTTTTAAATCTTGAGAGAAACTAGAACTTAAATTAGGAGAATTCAACCAATAATTAAAGAAAAATCAAATTGAATTAATACCTTAGACAATCCATAAAATAACCAATTGAAGAAGTGTAACCATAAGTTCAAAAATAATAGAATTAAATTTAATTAGCTTTTAGTTTAATCAATTTAGCTAAGTTAAAATTAAAATCAATTGAGTATTTTTCAAATAATAATTACTTTAGTTGTTTGTTTGGTACTTGGAATTAACTCTTGCTCATAGAAACGATACTCCATTCACTCTATATTACTTGATTGTGATACAATGCACTTGCAGGGATAAGATTAAGTATAGCGCAATAAGTTTTTGGTATCGTTGTCAGGGAAAGACAACAATCTAATATCAATAATATTAAATTATTGTTAATTTGGATTTTTTTAGTTTTTTACTTTGATTTTTTTCTTTTCCTTGCAGGGTTAGGCTTATATACACAAATATCCTATTACTAAATTTGAAGCATATAGTCCTCAAATTGAGAAGTTCTGTCGAACGCAAAGGAGAGAAAGAATTTGAAAAGAGCAAGCGGAGAGGAATCAAGCTAAAACTATTGAAGGGAAAGAAGAAGAGATAAAATACTCATCTAAAAAAAGGAAATATGGGAGACAATACTAAAATTGAACATTCAAAGATTACGCCTTGCCATCCACTCAATCAAGGTCAAGCATCACAAAGCCACCAGTTCAAGCTAATTCAACAATCACTATTCTATGGCCTTAATCATGAAGATGCTTACACTCACTTATCAAACTTCTTAGAGATATGTAATACAAGCTTCAAAATCAATGGGGTTTCTAATGATGCCATAAGACTCCGACTATTTTCGCTCTCCTTAAAGGACAAGGCCAATGAATAGTTAAATTTTAGAGCACATGGCTCTATTACCACATGGGATTAGTTAGTAACTGTATTCTTAGAAAAATATTTCCCACTTGCGAAGAAAGCTAAGTTAAGGAACTGCATAACTAGCTTTATACAATTTGATGAAGAAAGTTTATATGAAGCTTAGGAGCGATTTGAAGATTTTCAAAGGAAGTGCCCTCAACATGGAGTTTTTGATTGACTCTTAATTTAAACCTTCTATAATGGGTTAAGTCTAGCCATCAAGGGAATAATAGATGCAGCAGCTAGTGAAGCAATAATGAACAATATCCCTGTAGATGCTCTTGAGTTAGTTAAAGAGGTAGCAATAAATAATTATCACTAATCTTCACAGAGAGGTAATCCTAAATGTGTTGTTGGCTTACATGAAGTTGATAGTCTATCCATACTCTCAGTTAAGGTAGATGCTACTACTAGGAAATTAGAGTATGTCAATTTTGTATCTTCTTCTATTTGTGAGAGCTGTGGAGGCAATCACCAAACTATAAAATGTCAAGGGTTAGAGAAAGTACAGTTTGTGGGCAACTTGATTTTTCATTCTAATTTCATTTTCATTTTCATTTTCATTTTCATTTTTGTTTTTATTTTTAGGTTTTAGTTTTAGTTTTTATTTTAGGTTATGGATTGATTAGAACTCTTGGGTGAACTATTCTTGCATAACTTTTCCATTACCTAATGCCTAAACCAATGAGGATAGTAGCAAGCTTCAAGTTTAGGGGAGTTTAACGCCAAAAATTCAGTGAAGTATTCTATTCTCTTATTTAGTTTTTCATGAAATTTGTTTTTATTTTTTTATGAGATACATGCTAAATATATTTATGGAATGGTGGAAAATTTTAAAGTTTTTTCTTGCTTGGAATCTTGCACTTGAATGGTTAATTTCATGATAGGCCAATATTTGTATGTGATTCAAAGATGCTAATTATATTGATATAATTAAATTTATCTCTTAAAGTTTTGAAATTTGGGATGAGGATTTTGTGAATTACTGTACTTTATGGATTTTAACCTGAATGAGTTCTTGATTTTAGTTGAAGTGGTCAATTTGTGCATACTTACATAGAGAGGGCTCATACTCTTTTATTATTCATTTTAAGATTCATTTTACCTAAGCCTAGAACATGTTTAAGAGAACTTTTGAGGCGAAATAAAACCTTACTAAGTTGGGGGAAAGATAATTTAGACATTATTTCTTAAGTAAATGTAATATCCCAAACTATACCCTAAAATTTTGGAATGCTTACTGTTGTAATTGGATTAAAGTGTACATATGACTACTGGAATAAGAGGAGATGTGTATATGTTGTATATATGAGGATATATACAATATATATACAAGTCAATGGGTTTAATGGTCAAATGAGAGTTATTGATTATTTAAAATGGGAAATTATGTGATGGTGGAAGATGATATTTATTATTTTATTATAATTGCTTGGTGGATATTAAACGAGGACTTTAGCGGTTAAGAGAAAAGTTTGTGGGTTGACTTATCATCATCTTCTTCCTCTTTCTTGTGCTTAGCCGGCCATCACCATTAACAAGAGGGAAAGAGAGATTTTGTTCTTCCTAACTCAAGGTTGAAGGGTGTTTCAAGTGATCAAGTTGGAATTCTAAAGATTTTCTTCACTTTTGGTAAGTTTCCAACTTATTTCCTTGGTTTTCTTTTGAGTTTGTGTATTGAGCTTGGTGTATGGTTGTTGATGATATGTGTATGGTTAATTTTGATGTGTTTGAGATTGTGTTGTCTATTTGATTTTGATTTTGGGGTTAGTTTGGAGGAAAGGTTATGTTTGGTGATGAAAAGTAAGTGTTGTGGATTGAGTATGTGTTGAATTGTGAAGACGGTTGTGATTGTGTATTGATGTATGAATTGAGTTGCTTTGGTGTTTATGCAAGTTTAGTATGGTTTATTGATGGTTTTGGGTAAGATTGTTTGGAGTGGAAAAGGGAAAGTATGATGTTTGTTGGATATGGTATTGTTGGTGTCGGACTCAAGATTTTTGGCTTGACACGCCCATGAGCACGGCCAAGTCTTTGGGCGTGTCGATGGTTCTATTTTCTGGATGGGTGACACGACCAGTGACATGCCCATGTCACTGAGCGTGTCACAACTTCTGTGTTGGAGTAGTATTGACACGTCAAGTGACAAGCCCATGTCACTGAGCGTGTCATAGCTACTATGTTGTTGGTGGATTAACATGGCCAGTGACACGCCCTGTCACTGAGCGTGTCATAGCTTCTGTGTTGAGGAAGGATTGACACGGCCAGTGACACGCCCATGTCACTAAGTGTGTCAAAGCTTCTGTGTTACGAATTTAGAGCATGATCAGGGGCACGCCCGTGTTGTTGAGCGTGTCATGTGTAGAGTTTGCCCTAGTTGGTTTTTGTTCTTATTTTCTTATGTGTATCATTAAGTGAGTGTGTATGATGACCTTTGGATTAGGTTTTGAAGAGATTTAAGTTGCCCTAATCCAAGTATTGAAGGATTCTTGGAAGAGAAAGTGGATAGACTGGAGTGAGTTGCTCCTAAGGTAAGTACAAACCCTACATTATTGCATGCATTTACATGATTTTGGGACTTAACACATTTGGTTGGAAAATTTGTTAGGTTAGCTATTATATTGTAGATATATGAGAATGGTGCAATGATTTATATTATGTGCATTATGTGAATTATATGTTGAGGATTCAAAATATATGAACAATGTAAGTTGTGATGTGCACTCAAATGATGAAATGTGAAGCCATTGATGTTGGCTATAATAACATAAATGAAATATTGAGGCATTGTGCCTAGATGTTTATGAGAAAATGAGAATGGATTTGATAATGAAATAAAGAAAGAATTGTGTGCCTAGTATGTTATTCAATTTTCAGAATTTTGTTATTGGTGGCATGCCTAAAAGTAATAATCCCTTGAAGCTGGGTTGGGGTTGGTCCTTGAAGCCAAGTTGGGTTGATGCTTAGCTCCCCTTGAAGCTTGGTTGGGCCTAGTCCTTGAAGCCTAGTTGGGATGTTACATATAAGATATTTCTCATTGTGATAATGAATCGCCTACGGGCTTGATAAATGTGATTATTGAACTAAAATAGTAACTCTGGAAGTTGAATGACATATTAGTTTCTTTTGGGCCCATGTTTGTCTTTGCTTTAATGTGAACTATGAATGATGAAACAAATGAATAACATGATGAGATTTAATGTTATGAAAAATAGCATTCTTGAATATTGATTCTAATTCTTGAAAGTGTGACATTGGCATTACATTTAAAGCATATTGTCATCATGGTTAGTACCACTAAGCTGTTGGCTTAGCGCAATTATGGTTCATCAAACAGGTGACAGGGTATAATCGAAGAGTTCAGCTAGACCGCGTTGAGTCTAGGTTTGTGATCCTTTGTGAAGTGTTGATTTTTGGACTTCAAGATCAGAGATGAACTGCCAAGCATATATAATTCTATATTTTTGTATTTATGCATTTTGATGTATATATATGTAAATGCCGCTACATTTTCCGCTGTTTAATAAGAAAATGTTTTATCTATTATGTTCTATAATATAACTTAAATGTTTTAAGTTTTCTAATGTTGTTAAATAGAAAGATTGGTTTGTTTAAAAAAGAATGTGACATCCTTGTATCCGGTATACGTGTATTACATATTGAGTGTATATGTGGTGTACGTATATAGGGTATAGGGGTGTTACAACTATTTTGGTATCAGAGCCTAGGTTTGATATTCTCAACCTAGGTGAATTGTAAAGAAAAAGAAAATTTTGATTTTAAAATATGATTTTTAAATAAGATACATGCATTGGCACTGTTAGTTTCTGATCTTTGATGAGGTATATTCTACTATGTTTGCAGATATAGGTAGTGATGGCGTCTCAGTTACATCAGTCCATAGATGGTAGTGTTGAGAGTGTAGCTCCTGATGAGGGTAGAGATGAAGCTAGGGTTAAGAGAGCTAGAGAGGCACCTGTTCCTATGCCAAAGAGACCAGCTGCTAATGAGATTCTGCCGGTTTAGTTACGGCATATGGTAGAATTATTGAGGCAAGCTCCAGTGCAGCAACCGCCACTGCAACCACAACCACAGGTACCAGTGTGGCAGTATGATAAATTGAGAAAGTATGGAGCAGAGGACTTCTTTGGTACCACAGATCCTGCAGTAGCTGAGCAGTGGTTGGATAGAGTGCAGAGGGTATTTATCCAGTTGCAAGCTACTTCTGAAGAAAAATTTGATTATGCTAGATCACTTCTGCAGAGAGATGCTTATGATTGGTGGAAGGAAATTTCACATGCGATGGATGATCCACCGACTTTGTCTTATGGTGATTTTTTGCAGGAGTTTGAGTAGAATTATACTCCGAGGGAGTATAAGGATGCCAAGAAGATGGAGTTTTTGAATCTAAGACAAGATAACCGGACCGTGACAGAGTATGAGATTGAGTTTATCCGGTTGAGTCATTATGCAGGTGGGATTATTTCAGATGAGATAGACCGATGCAGGAGATTTGAGGAGGGGTTGAGACCCTCTATTATGTGTATTATTGCTGGTTCTCGGTACCAAGATTTTTCTCAGTTGGTTGCTGTTGCAAGAAGTGTTGAGAGGGCGCAGGCTATTGCAGTAGCTGGTACTGAGGAGAAGATTAGAGTTAGGAGACCCCAGTTTGAGGCAGAGTCTTCATCTATGAAGAGAGGCAGAGGAAGTTTTGTTCCAAGGGTCAGTAGGAGTCAGAGGCAGCCTGGTAGGTCAGTTCAGTATCAGAGGCAGAGACCAAGACCTACATTTTCTATAGCTTGTGCTCCTACTCTAGTGGTTCATAGGTCTATTCCACCTACATATGTTCATTATGGTAGGGGACATGGGGATGCTTGCTGGAAGATGGGTGGACCAGGAATGTGTTTTAGATGTGGGTCACCGGATCATTTCATCAAAGATTGCCCGGAGTTACTGGAGGATAGACAGACTGATACTGCAGCTTCTCGACCCAGTGTTAGCAGAGGAGGTAGAGGGGGCAGAGGTTTTAGTAGAGGTGGTCGACCCAAGATTAGTCAAAGAGGAGGCTCTACATTCGGAGACAGTAGGCCAAATGAGGCTGGGTCATCTCAGCAAGTGTATGTGATGCAAAGGCAGCCGGATGCTTCAACTGTCATTGCGGGTACATTTTCTTTATTTGGCATTTCAGTTCTTGCTCTAATTGATCCAGGATCTACTCATTCATACATAAGTGCATCCATCTTGCCTGTGTCTGAATTGCATTCAAAGTCACTAGGATTTGATGTCTTGGTGACAAATCCTTTAGGGCATAGTGTGGTAGTTAGCAAGGTGCATCGTAATACTTCAGTTGTTGTGCAAGATGAGGAGTTCTTGGGTGATTTGATTGAAATGCCTTTTAAGGAGTATGATCTGATCTTAGGCATGGATTGGTTGTCTAAGCATGGAGCTGTGGTAGACTGTTAGAATAAGTGTCCTACTTTGAGAACTAGTGATGGTAGAAGTGTGATGGTATCTAGTGAGCAAAGACAACTTGCATCCATGTTTGTTTCAGCTGTTGCAGCTAGGAGGTTGATTCAGAAAGGATGTGAGGCTTATCTTGCTCATATGGTAGATACCGGGGTAGTGGGTTCTCAACTTGATAGTATACCCACAGTTGCTGAATTTTTAGATATTTTTCCTAAGGAGTTGCTAGGGTTACCCCCTGAGAGAGAGGTTGAGTTTGGTATCGATTTGTTACTTGGTACCACTCTCATCTCTATTACCCCTTACGAATGGCACCTGCTGAGTTGAGAGAATTGAAGGTGCAGTTGCTGGAGTTGTTGGATAAAAGGTTTGTTCGCCCTAGTGTGTCTTCGTGGGGAGCTCATGTTTTGTTCGTGAAGAAGAAGGATGGTACTTTGAGACTGTATATTGATTATAGGCAGTTGAATAAGGTGACTATCAAGAATAAATATCCTTTGCCTAGGATTGATGATCTCTTTGATCAGTTGAAGGGAGCAGCGGTTTTCTCTAAAATTGATCTGAGATCAGGGTACCATCAATTAAGGGTCAGAGCTGAAGATGTATCTAAGATAGTTTTTCTTACAAGGTATGGGCATTATGAGTTTTTGGTGATGCCTTTTGGGTTGACAAATGTGCCAACAACTTTTATGGATTTGATGAATAGGGTGTTTAGACCCTATCTAGATCAGTTTGTGGTGGTCTTTATCAATGATATCTTGGTGTATTCGCATAATAAGGAGGAGCATGATGAGCATTTGCGAATTGTATTGCAGACCTTAAGAGAGAAGCAGTTGTATGCTAAGCTGTCTAAATATGAGTTTTGGCTTGATCAAGTGACTTTTCTCGGTCATGTGGTTTCAACAGATGGTATTAGAGTTGATTCGAGTAAAGTTGAAGCCATTTTGAATTGGAGTCCACCGAAGTCTGTGACTGAGGTTAGAAGTTTTCTGGGTTTGGCAGGCTATTATCGACGGTTTGTAAATGGTTTTTCATTGATAGCTACTCCACTCACCAGATTACTTCGGAAGGGAGTTAGATTTGTGTGGATAGATCAGTGTCAAGCAACCTTTGAGCAGTTGAAAGAGATGTTGACTCAAGCTTTTGTTCTTACTTTGCCTGTGGAAGATAAATCATTTGTGGTTTACAGTGATGCTTCACATAGTGGTTTAGGTCGTGTTTTAATGCAAGAGGGTAGAGTCATAGCTTATGCTTCTTGACAGTTGAAGCTGCATGAGCTTAATTACCCGAAGCATGAATTGGAGTTGGAAGCCATAGTTTTTTATTTGAAGATTTGGCGACATTACCTTTATGGGGAGAAGTGTTTCATTTATACGGATCATAAGAGTTTGAAATACTTAGGTGTTCAGAGAGAGCTGAATCTTCGGCAGAGATGGTGGTTAGAGTTGATCAAAGACTATGACTATTTGATTGATTATCATCATGGTAAGCCAAATGTAGTTGCTGATGCCTTGAGTCAGAAGTCTTTGGCAAGTTTGACTACTTATTCGCTATTGTTGCTTGTTGAGTTGAGAGCATTGCATGCTAGTTTTGAATCATGTGGTGATGGTGCTTTGTTAGCTCATTTGCAATTGAGACCGGTCTTATTGGATCAGATTAGGGAGGCTCAGTTGGCAGATGAAAGAATTTAGAAAGTTGTTTTGGAATGCCAGAAGGGGGAGAGCCGAGATTTCCATGCGAGATGTGATGGTAGTTTATGGTTCAAAGATAGACTGTGTGTTCCTGATGATGCAAGATTGAAAAAGACTATTTTGGAGAAAGCACATCAGTCGGCTTTTGCTATGCACCCTGGGAGTACTAAGATGTATCATGATTTGAAGCAACATTATTGGTGGTCAGATATGAAGAGGGACATAGCGGAGTTTGTGTCTAAATATCTCACTTGTCAGAGAGTGAAAGCCGAGCATCAATTTCCTTCGAGGTTGCTCCAACCTTTATCAGTGCCTAAATGGAAATGGGAGCATGTAACGATGGATTTTGTGATTGGTTTGCCATTGACTCAGAGGAAACATGATGCCATTTGGGTGATTGTTGATCGATTAACAAAGACAGCTCATTTTCTTCCAGTCCGGATGGACTATTCTCTTGAGAAGTTAGCTGAGCTGTATATTAGTGAGATTGTAAGATTACATGGAGTCCCAATTTTTTTAGTATCTGATCGAGATCCCCAGTTTACTTCAAGATTTTGGAAGAGTTTGCAAGCTGCTTTGGGTTCTCAGTTGAATTTTAGCACTGCTTTTCATCCTCAGACAGATGGCCAGTCAGAGAGGGTGATAGAGATTTTAGAGGACATGCTGAGAAGCTATGTTATTGATCTCTCTGGAAGTTGGGATAGATTTTTGCCATTGATGGAATTTACTTACAACAACAGTCATCAGTCCAGCATTGGAATGGCACCTTATGAGGCATTGTATGGTAGAAGATGCAGGATGCCTCTATGTTGGGATGAAGTTGGAGAAGGCAAGTTGGTTGGTCCCGATTTGATTAAGGAAACGGAAGAGAAAGTGAAGATAATTCGGGATCGGTTGAAAGCAGCTTCAGATCGGCAGAAATCCTATTTAGATTTGAAGAGGAAAGACATAGAGTTCAATGTTGGAAATAAAGTATTTTTGAAAGTGTCTCCTTGGAAAAGGATTTTGAGATTTGGCCGTAAAGGGAAATTGAGTCCTCGTTTTATTGGACCTTATGAAGTACTGGAAAGAGTTGGATTGGTTGCCTATCATTTAGCTTTGCCACCTGAATTGGACAGAATTCACAATGTCTTCCATGTCTCTATGCTACGGAGGTACAGGTCAGACTCATCTCACGTTCTGTTAGTTGAATCTATTAAGGTGAGTTTGGATTTGACTTTTGAAGAAGAACCTGTGGCTATCTTGGCACATGAAGTGAGAGAGTTGAGAAATAAGAAAGTGCCACTTGTGAAGGTTCTTTGGAAGAATCATGCTAAAGAAGAGGCAACTTGGGAGAATGAGCAAGCTATGCAAGATCAGTATCCCTAGATGTTTCAGATTTAAGAACAGGTAATTTCGAGGATGAAATTTATTTATAGAGGGGGAGAATTGTAATATCCCAAACTATACCCTAAAATTTTGGAATGCTTATTGTTGTAATTGGATTAAATAATTTAAATTGTATATATGACTAATGGAATAAGAGGAGATGTGCATATGTTGTAAATATGAGGATATATACAATATATATACAAGTTAATGGATTTAATGGTCAAATGAGAGTTATTGATTATTTAAAATGGAAAATTATGTGATGGTTGAAGATGATATTTATTATTTTATTATAATTTCTTGGTGGATATTAAAAGAGGACTTTAGTGGTTAAGAGACAAGTGTGTGGGCTGACTTATCATCATCTTCTTCCTCTTTCTTGTGCTTAGCCGGCCATCACCATTAACAAGAGGGAAAGAGAGATTTTGTTCTTCCTAACTCAAGATTGAAGGGTGTTTCAAGTGATCAAGTTGGAATTCTAAAGATTTTCTTCACTTTTAGTAAGTTTCCAACTTGTTTCCTTGGTTTTCTTTTGAGTTTGTGTATTGAGCTTGGTGTATGGTTATTGATGATATGTGTATGGTTAATTTTAATGTGTTTGAGAGTTTGTTGTCTATTTGATTTTGATTTTGGGGTTGGTTTGGAGGAAAGGTTATGTTTGGTGATGGAAAGTAAGTGTTGTGGATTGTGTATGTGTTGAATTGTGAAGATGGTTGTGATTGTGTTTTGATGTATGTATTGAGTTGTTTTGGTGTTTATGCAAGTTTAGTATGATTTATTGATGGTTTTGGGTAAGATTGTTTGGAGTGGAAAAGGGCAAAGTATGATGTTTGTTGGATGTGGTATTGTTGGTGTAGGAGTCAGGAATTTTGGCCTAACACGCCCATGAGCACGGCCAAGTCTTTGGGCGTATCGATGATTCTATTTTCTAGATGGGTGATACGACCACTGACACTACCATGTCACTGAGTGTGTCACAGCTTCTGTGTTGGAGTAGTATTGACACGTCCAGTGACACGCCCATGTCACTGAGCATGTCATAGCTACTGTGTTGTTGGTGGATTGACACGGCTAGTGACACGCCCATGTCACTGAGCATGTCATAGCTTCTGTGTTGAGGGAGGATTGACACGGCCAGTGACACTCCCATGTCAATGAGCGTGTCAAAGCTTCTGTGTTACGAATTTAGAGCACGATCAGGGGCACGCCCGTGTTATTGAGCGTGTCATGTGTAGAGTTTGCCCTAGTTGGTTTTTGTTCTTATTTTCTTATGTGTATCGTTAAGTGAGTGTGTATGATCACCTTTGGATTAGGTTTTGAAGAGATTTGAGTTGCCCTAATCCAAGTGTTGAAGGATTCTTGGAAGAGAAAGTGGTTAGACTGGAGTGAGTTGCTCTTGAGGTAAGTACAAACCCTACATTATTGCATGCATTTACATAATTTTGGGACTTAACACATTTGGTTGGAAAATGTGTTAGGTTACCTATTATATTGTAGATATATGAGAATGGTGCAATGATTTGTATTATGTGCATTTTATGTGAATTATATGTTGAGGATTCAAAATATATGAACAATGTAAGTTGTGATGTGCACTCAAATGATGAATGTGAAGCCATTGATGTTAGCTATAATAACGTAAATGAAATATTGAGGCATTGTGCCTAGATGTTTATGAGAAAATGAGAATGGATTTGATAATGAAATAAAGAAAGAATTGTGTGCCTAGTATGTTATTCAATTTTCAGAGTTTTGTTATTGGTGGCATGCCTAAAAGTAACAATCCCTTGAAGCTGGGTTGGGGTTGGTCCTTGAAGCCAAGTTGGGTTAATGCTTTAGCTCCCCTTGAACTTAGTTGGGCCTAGTCCTTGAAGCCTAGTTGGGATGTTACATATGAGATGTTTCTCATTGTGATAATGAATTGCCTACGGGCTTGATAAATGTGATTATTGAACCAAAACAGTAACTCTGGAAGTTGAATGACATATTAGTTTCTTTTGGGCCTATGTTTGTCTTTGCTAAAATGTGAACTATGAATGATGAAACAAATGAATAACATGATGAGATTTAATGTTATGAAAAATGGCATTCTTGAATATTGATTCTAATGCTTGAAAGTGTGATATTGGCATTACATTTAAAGCATATTGTCATCATGATTAGTACCACTAAGCCGTTCGTTTAGCGCGATTGTGGTTCATCGCGCAAGTGACATGGTAGAATAGGAGAGTTCTGCTAGACCGCATTGAGTCTAGGTTTGTGATCCTTTGTGAAGTGTTGATTTTTGGACTTCAAGATTAGAGACGAACTGCCAAGCATGTATAATTCTATATTTTTGTATTTATGCATTTTGATGTATGTATATGTAAATGCCGCTACATTTTCCGCTGTTTAATAAGCAAATGTTTTATCTATTATGTTCTATAATATAACTTAAATGTTTTAAGCTTTCTCATATTGTTAAATAGAAAGATTGGTTTGTTTTAAAAAGAATGTGACATCCTTGTATCCGGTATACGTGTATTACATATTGAGTGTATATGTGGTGTACGTATATGTGGTATAGGGGTGTTACAGTAAAACTCTTATATCCATCATTTTTAAACATTGTCTCTGGTTGTCCCCTTTGCGCCAAATAGAATAATTTTTTTAGCTTATAGTTCTTTGATTAAAGTAACGCTAATAACTATCTTTTGAGATTGATTATCTTTTGAAATATTTTCCTACTGTATTATATATATACACTCAATTGAAAATAGAGAGTAAATTAAGAATTCTATAGCTTCTACAAATAAACCTCCTAAATAAAAGTTTAATTTTGGCAAAAAAATAAATAAATAAGAAAATAAAAATAAATAAATAAGTAAGAGAAAAAAGAGAAATAATTAATAAATAAATAAGAAAAAAAAGAGAAAAATCAATAATAAAAAAATAAAAACATACCCCCTCAAACAAAGTATGTCAGAGCAAAGAATGAGAAGCCAAATCAAGTCAAGAAGGAGCCAAGTGAAGATCTCTTAAATAACATGAAGAAAGGGCTGCAATCAAAGAAACTTACAATTGGATGATATTCAAAAGACGAAAAATCTAGCTATAAGTGTTACTTTAGCCTTAACTCTTTTAGATCCCATTATAAGCCTTATAAAGAGCTTTTAATTTTTCTTTAGTTAGTGAGGTCTATTAGTGGAGAAAGTTTGATTAAACAAGGATATGAGATATGGAAGTACTTTGAGCTCTATCAAAATCTTTAATGAATGTAGGGGGTTTGTGCCTATATAAAGTACAACAATTGGTTGCAATTGACTAAAAATCTTTAATAAAGGCGGGCATAATGAAGTTAGTATAGTTATGAAACTTGATTTAGAATAGAATTTAGAAATTTTCATTGTTTAAATTTTTATTAACATGTAATGAGGTCTGCTGTGATAGAGATTCTTCTTGTTGCTTGAGGACAAGCAACGGAATATGTTTAGGGGAGTTTGATAAAGTAATACTTTGCATTTAATTTATTAATTATTCTAGTTATAATATTATTATTAATTGAATTTAATGAGTTTTTATTGGAAAAGCTAGAATAATTCTTATCTTAAAGTTTGTCTTAGCAAAACATAAGTTTGGAGTACAATTTTAGCAAAATATAATAAAATATGAAGAAAATGAGGATGCAAATGAAAAAGGAATCAAGACAAGCTTAAAACAACAGAAAAGAACAATTACATGGTCATGGAGATATGAAGCTATGGGCATGGAATTGAAATGAAAACTATGTAGAAAAAGAAGAAGAAAAATTGAAAATCTAGAACTTGTTCAGAGTCCACAACTGTGGGACTCTATAGCCACACTTGTGGACTCCATCTTGCTACTGCCTACGAAAGAAGTTTTTTGAGCCAATTAAGGTGCAATTATGCACAGTCGTGGAAGTCAAAGCTACGACCGTGGGAATTATTAGGCAGCTGGAACTTTTGATTTTGTGTAATTTCGTACTCAATATGGATTTCTATTTAAGAGAGAAGTCTTCAGATTTGCCATATATTCATTCCTAATCAAATTAGAAGACTTCAAATTTAATTTATTCTATTTAGAAGTCCTCAAGACCTCTATATAAGCAAGCCTCCATCCTTATTTTCATCATCATTAGTTCTACATTAGTTTTTCTATATTCTTTCATGATTTTCTATAGAAAAAAAGAGAATGTAGCTTAGCTATTGAAAAGATTCAGGCAAAATTCAAGAGTTCCATTCAATCCAAGTTCTATTTTACTAATTCTATTTTTATTTTATTTTCAATTTAATTTAATTTTAGTGTTTAAACTCAATTATTCTTTAATTTTGATTATTGTTTTATTTTCAATTATGTCCAACTAAACCCTAATTTATGGTTAGATAATTCAATTGTGATTTTATGGTAAACTTAATTCAAGTTTAATTCAACAATATTCTTCTTAGATTTTTTTATTATCTTTGTGATTAAAGCTACAATTACCTGGTCAATAATTGTTAGATCTAAGATATTATATAATGAAGTGTGAGTGAAAGTATAATATTAGTTCAATGAGATAATAATTTTAAGTAGTTTTTACTTAGAGATATGAAAAATACTTAGAGATTCTCACAAAATTTAATGAGTTAAATTAATTCATGTTATCACGAGAGTAGATATATGAATTAATCTCAATATTAGTTTTAAATTTTAAGAGAGACTAGAACTTAAATTAGGAGATTCAACCAATAATTTAATAAAAATAAAATAAAATTAATACTTTAAAAAATTCCATAAAATAACCAATTGAAGAGATCTAACCCTAAGTTCAAAAATAATAGACTTAAATTTAATTAGTTTTAGTTTAATTCTTCTAGCTTAGTTAAAATTAAAATCAATTGATTTTTTTTCAAATAATAATTACTTTAGCTGTTTGGTACTTTGAATTAAGCATTTCTCATGGGAACAATACTCTGCTCAATCTATATTACTTGATTGCGACATTGTACACTTGTAGGAATAAGGCTAAATATAGAGCAATAGACCATTGTCCATTAATTTTTCTGAATCCTTATAAAATGAGAAGTGAGCTTATTAATATAAGATAGAGTAATTTTCTTAATAGGTGTGTAAACCCTTAATTTTGGCCATTGGATAAAGTTGGTCTAGTTAAAAAGCCCAAAAAACTCAAATTACTAGACCAGGCCAGAATTGGACCTAAGTCATGACGAATTGGCTATAACTCATAGCCAATTCACCATGAGTCCATGGCCAATTCACTTGTCTGGCCCAACACTTTAATTTTTCCTAAATCTAATTAAACTTGGGCTTATTCAAATAAACATAAGATTTCCTAATAAAATTCGGACTTTCCAACCGGATTAACCCTAAAACAACATTAATACAACAATATAAAAGGATAATCGGGATCGACAATAAGGCAGCAATAAAGAACAAAAATAAAAGACACAGGGAGTAAAAAATGCAGCAAAAAACAAAAGAGGCAGAGAGCAAACACAGAAATCCTTAAGCAATACTGCTAAACCAAAAAACTTGATTGATCCAAACCATTGAAAACTTCTCAAGGCAGAACCCTATATCTGTTTTCACAGAGGGATTGTGCCGGTTTAGTTATGAGGCTTGGGTCAACGTTAATTATTTGGTGGAGCCAACAACGTCGGTATGCCGTCAAGATCACTTATTTAATTAATCAAATTATCAATGTCTTCATTTATTTTAACTCATCATACTCAACATGGTTTATTAATTTCATTGATTAATCCCTAAATTTACAATTAAAACTCTAATTTCATGATTAAATCTGTAACACCCCTATACTCCATATACGTACACCACATACGCCCTCATATATAATATACGTATACTGGATACAAGAATGTCACAGTCTATTTGAAGCAAACCAATCTTTAAAACTTTAACATCAAATCATCATTATAAGTAGTAATAGATAAAACATTCCTTATTAAAATACATTTACATATATCTTCATTACACCCAAAGTTTATCCAAAATATTTGTTTAATAAGCAGCGGAAAATGTAGCGGAATATACATATATATATACATCAAAAACAATATTTACAAAATATAAAGTTTATATATGCTTAGTAGTTCGTCTCTGATTTTGAAGTTCAAAAATCAACACTTCACAAGAAATCATAAGTCTAGACTCGACTAGGTCTAGCAGAACTCTCCGGTTCAACCGGATCTAACCTGTCACCTGCGCGATAAATTACAATTGCGTTAAGCCAACGGCTTAGTGGTACAACCATGATAACAATATGATTCAATGTAATGCCAATGTCAAACTTTCAATAATTAGAAGCAATATACAAGGATACCATATTTCATAACATTAAATCTCATTACATTTTTCAAGTGTTCCATTATTTTTAATTCACATTAAAGCAAAAACAAGTATGGGCCCAAAAGAAACTAATATGCCATTCAAATTCCAGAGTTACTATTTTGGTCCAATAATCACATTTATCAAGCCCGTAGGCGAATCATTATCACAATGAGAAACATCTCATATGTAACATCCCAACTAGGCTTTAAGGACTAGGCCCAACCAAGCTTCAAGGGGAGCATAACATCAACCCAACCTGGCTTTAAGGACCAAGCTCAACCCAGCTTCAAGGGATTGTTACTTTTAGGCATGCCACCAACAACAAAACTCTGAAAATTGAATAACATACTAGGCGCACAATTCTTTCATTATTTCATTATCAAATCCTTTTTCATTTTCTCATGATCATCATAAGCACAATGCTTCAATTATCCAATTCATATCAATATAGCCATCACCAATGGCTTTATATATCATCATTAGAGTATACATAACAAATTACATTGTTCATATATTTTGACTCCTCAACATATATTCTACATAGCTCACATAATGCAAATCATTGCTCCATTTTCATATATCAACAATATAATAGGTAACCTAACACATTTTTCAACCAAATGTGTTAAGTCCTAAAGTCATGTAAATGTATGCAATCATGTAAGGTTTGTACTTACCTCTAAGAGCAACTAACACCAATCTAACAACCTCCTCTTCAAAGATTCCTTCAACACTTGGATTAGGGCAACTCAATTCTCTTCAAAATCTAATTCAAAGGTGATTATACATTCTTACTTAGTGATACACATAAGAAGATAAGAATAAGAACTATCTAGGGTAAACTCTACACATGATACTCTCAACAACACGGGCGTATCCCTGATCGTGCCCTAAATCCACAACATAGAAGCTTTGACATGCTCAGTGACATGGGCATGTCACTGCACGTGTCAATCTACCAACAACACAGTAGCTTTGATACGCTCAGTGACATGGACTTGTAACTGGACGTGTCAATACTACTCCAACACAGAAGCTGTGACATGCTCAGTGACATGGGCATGTCACTGCTCGTGTCACCCATACTAAAAACAGAATCAATGACACGCCCAAGGACATGGCCGTGCTACTGGGCGTGTCAAGCCAAAAACCTGAAATCGACACCAGCAACACCACATCCAACAAACATCTTTCTTTTACCCTTTTCCACTCCAAACAAACTTAACCAAACCATCAATATACCATAATAAACTTGCATAACATCAAAACAACTCAATAATATGCATCAACACACAATCACAACCATATTTTACAACTCAACACATACACCATCCACAACTCTTGTTTTCTTCACCAAACTTAACATTTTCTTCAATCGAACCCCAAAATCAAAGTTAATAAGACCAAACACTTCAAACATACCAAAATCAACCATACACACATCTACAACAACCATTCACCAAACTCAAATACACAAACTCCAAAAGAACATAAAGAAACAAGTTGGAAACTTACCAAAAGTGAAGAAAATCCTTAAAACTCCAACTTGATCTCTTAAAATCCTTCAATTGCTTGAGTGAGGAATCAACAAAACCTCTCTTTCCCTTAGCAATGGTGATGGCCAACTCTTGAAGAAAGAAAGAAGAAGATGATGATAGTCGTTCTCAAGTCAAAGCAATCAACCTCTCTTAGCCACAAAATTAACCTCTTTTAATTTCCACTAAGCAATTAAATATTATAATAATATAAATATCATCTTCCACCATCACTTAAATTCCTATTTTATATAATTAATTATCTCATTTGACCACTCTAATTATTGACTTGTATATGTTGTACATATCTCTATATATACAACATATACACACTCATTCTTTTATCTTCTCACTTAATCATATATACACAATTAACATCATTTAATCCAATTACAATAATAAGTATTCCAAAATTCTAGGGTATTATTTGGGATATTACAATTCTCCTCCTCTATAAATAAATTTCGTCCTTGAAATTACCTGATCTCAAGTCTGAAATAGGTGGGGATACTAATCTCGTATCACTTGCTCACTCTCCCAAGTTGCCTCTTCCTTAGCATGATTCTTCCAAAGAACCTTCACAAGTGGCACTTTTTTATTTCTCAACTCTTTCACTTCTTGTGCCAAAATAGCCAATGGTTCTTCTTCAAAAGTCAGATCTGGACTCACCTCAATAGATTCCATTAACAAAATATGAGATGTGTCTGACCTGTACCTCCGTAGTATAGAGACATGGAAGACATTATGAATTTGATCCAATTCAGGAGGCAAAGCTAAACGATAGGCAACTAGTCCAACTCTCTCCAATACCTCATAAGGTCCAATGAAATGTGGACTCAACTTCCCCTTGCAGCCAAATCTTAGAATTTTCTTCCAAGGAGACACTTTCAAAGATACTTTATCTCCAACATTGAACTCTATGTCTCTCCTCTTCAAATCTGAATAGGATTTCTGTCGGTCTGAAGCTGCTTTCAACCGATCCTGAATTATCTTCACTTTCTCTTCCTTTTCTTTTATCAAATAGGAACCAACCAACTTACCTTCTCCAACTTCATCCTAACATAGAGGTATCTTACATCTTCTACCATAAAATGCCTCATAAGGTGCCATTCCAATACTGGACTGATGACTGTTGTTATAAGTAAATTCCATCAATGACAAAAATCTGTCTCAACGTCCAGAGAAATCAATGACACAGCTTCTCAACATATCCTCTAAATCTGTATCACTCTCTCTAACTGTCCATCTGTCTGTGGATGAAAAGCAGTGCTAAAATGCAATCAATAACCCAAAGCACCATGCAAACTTTTCCAAAATCTTGAAGTAAACTGAGGATCTTGATCAGATACCAAAGAAATTAGGACTCAATGCAATCTCACTATCTCACTAATATACAACTCAGCCAACTTCTCAAGAGAATAGTCCATCCGAACTGGAAGGAAATGAGCTGTCTTCATCAACCGATCAACAATCACCCATATTGTATCATGCTTCTTCTGAGTCAACGACAAACCAATCACAAAATCCATCTTTACTTGCTCCCATTTCCATTCAGGCACTGATAAAGGTTGGAGCAACCCTGAAGGAACTTGGTGCTTGACCTTCACTCTCTAACATGTGAGACATTTGGATACAAACTCCGCTATGTCCCTCTTCATACCTGACCACCAATAATATTATTTCAAATCATGATACATCTTAGTACTCCCAGGGTGCATAGCAAAAATCGATTGATGTGCTTCCTTTAAAATTATCTTTTTCAGTCTTGCATCATCAGGAATACACAATCTATCTTTGAACTAAAGACTACCATCACTTCTCACATGGAAATCTCGGATCTCCCTCTTTTTGCAATCCAAAATAATTTTCTGAATTCTTTCATCTACCAACTGAGCCTCTCTAATCTGATCCAACAATACCGGTCTCAATCGTAACTGAGCCAATAAAGCACCATCATCACATGTTTTAAAACTAGCATGCAACGCTCTCAACTCAACAAGCAAGAAGAGTGAATAAGCAGTCAAACCAGCTAAAGACTTTCGACTCAAGGCATCAGCAATAACATTTGCCTTACCAAGATGATAATCAATCAAATAGTCATAGTCTTTAATCAACTCCAACCACCGTCTCTACTGAAGATTCAGCTCTCTCTGAGCACCCAAATATTTCAAACTCTTGTGATCTGTATAAATGAAACATTTCTCCCCATAAAGGTAATTTCGCCAAATCTTCAAAGCAAAATCTATGGCTGCCAATTCCAAATCATGCGTCGGATAATTAAGCTCATGCGGCTTCAACTGCCGAGAAGCATAAGCTGTGAATCTACCCTCCTGCATCAAAACACAACCTAAACCACTATGTGAAGCATCACTATAAATCACATATGGTTTATCTTCCACAGGCAAAGTAAGAACAGGAGCTTGAGTCAACATCTCTTTCAACTGCTCAAAGCTTGCTTGACGCTGCTCTGTCCACATGAATATAACTCCCTTTCAAATTAATCTGGAGACTGGAGTAGCTATCAAAGAAAAACCCTTCACAAACCGTCGCTAATAGCCTACCAAACCTAGAAAACTTCTAACCTTAGTCACTGTCTTTGGTGGACTCCAATTCAAAATGGCTTCAACTTTACTCGGATCAACTCTAATACCATCTGCTGAAACCACATGACCGAGAAAAGTCACTTGATCAAGCCAAAACTCACACTTAAACAGCTTAGCATACAACTGCTTCTCTCTTAAAGTCTGCAATACAATCTGCAGATGCTCGTCATACTCCTTATTATGCGAATACACCAAAATATCATCAATAAAGACCACCACAAACCAATCTAGATAGGGTCTAAACACCCTATTCATCAAATCCATAAAAGCTGTTGGTGCATTCGTCAATCCAAAAGGCATCACCAAGAACTCCTCATCCTGCACCACAACTGAACTATTTCGGTGCACCTTGATAACTACCACACTATGCCTTAAAGGATTTGTCACCAAGATATCAAATCCTAGGGACTCAGAATATAATTTAGATACAGGCAAGATAGATGCACTTATGTGTGAATGCGTAGATCCTGGATCAATTAGAGCAAGAACTGAAATGCCAAATAAAGAAAAAGTACCCGCAATAACTGCTGAAGCATCCAGCTGCCTCAGTATCACATACACTCATTGAGATGACCCAACCCCATCTGGCCTACTGCCTCCGGATGTAAAGCCTCCTCTCTGACTAATCCCAGGTCAACCACC
The DNA here is from genome assembly GCA_947685225.1 of Garcia nutans. Taxonomy (NCBI): domain Eukaryota; kingdom Viridiplantae; phylum Streptophyta; class Magnoliopsida; order Malpighiales; family Euphorbiaceae; genus Garcia; species Garcia nutans. Next base: position 1,383,136 of record CANTUV010000003.1, on the reverse strand, counting down.
TCTACTAAAACCTCTGCCCCCTTGACCTCCTCTGCTAACATTGGGTCGAGAAGCTACAGTATCAGTCTATCTATCCTCTGGTAGCTCAGGGAAATCTCTAAGGAAATGATCCGGTGACCCACATCTATAACAAACTCCTGGTCCACCAGTCTTCCAACAAGCACCCCCATGTGCTCTACCACAATGGATACATGTATAAGAAATGGGCCTCTAAACCACAAGGGTTGGAGCACTGGCTACAGAAACTGTAGGTCTCGGTCTCTGCCTTTGATACTGAACTGACCTACCAGACTGCTTCTGGCTCCTACTGGCCCTTGGAAAATAGCTTCCTCTGCCTCTCTTCATAGATGAAGACCCTGCCTCAAACTGGGGTCTCCTAACTCTAGTCTCCCCCTCAGTAGCAACTGCTGCAATACCCTGTGCTCTCTCAACACTCCTGGCAGTCGCAACCAACTGAGAAAAATCTTTATATCGGGAACCAGGACCATATACACATAATAGAGGGCCTCAATCCCTCCTCAAATCTCCTGTGCCGGCCAATCTAATCTAAAATAATCCCACCGGCATAAAGATTCAACCGGATAAACTCAATCTTATACTTTGTCACCGTCCGGTTATCTTGTCTCAAACTCAGAAATTCCATCTTCTTAGCATCTTTATACTCCCTCAGAGTATACTTCTGCTCAAACTCCCGCAGAAGATCACCATAAGTCAAGGTCGGTGGATCATCCATCGCATGTGGAACCGTCTTCCACCAATCATAAGCATCTCTCTGTAGAAGGGATCTAGCATAATCAAATTTCTCTTCAGAAGTAACATGCAGCTGAATGAATACCCTCTGAACTCTATCCAACCACTGCTCAACTACTGCAGGATCTATAGTACCAAAGAAGTCCTCAGCTCCGAACTTCCTCAATTTATCATGCTGCCTCACTTGTACTTGTGGCTGTGGTTGCGGTGGCGGCTGCTGCACTGGAGCCTACCTCAACAATTCTACCATATGCCATAACCAAACAGGCAGAATCTCATCAGCAGCTGGTCTCTCTAGCACAGGAGCAGGTGTCCTCTAGCTCTCTCAACCCTAGCTCCATCTCTACCCTCTTCAGGAGCTACACTCTCAGCACTATCTTCTATGGACTGACGTGACTGAGACGCCATCAGAAATTACCTCATCAAAGATCAGAAACTGCCAGTGCCAATGCATGTATCTCATTTAAAAACCATATTTTAAAATTAAAATTTTCCTTTTTCTTACAATTCACCTTGGATGAGAACCTCAAACCTAGGCTCTGACTGTACCCCATACACGTACACCATATACACCCTCATATGTAATATACGTATGCCGGATACAAGAATGTCACAGTCTATTTGAAGCAAACCAATCTTTAAAACTGTAACATCAAATCATCATTATAAGTAGTAATAGATAAAACATTCCTTATTAAAATACATTTACATATATCTTCATTACACCCAAAATTTATCCAAAATATTTGTTTAATAAGCAGCGAAAAATGTAGCGGAATATACATATATATACATCACAAACAATATTTACAAAAATATAGAGTTTATACATGCTTAGTAGTTTGTCTCTAATCTTGAAGTCCAAAAATCAACACTTCACATGTAATATCCTCATTTATGCCCTAGAAGTTTTGCATATTGTTGTTGCTGTTATTGTTATATATTGGATTGAATATATGTGTTAAATTGTAAGAGAAAAGAAATTGAGAAGAGAAAGTATATGTATATGTATTTTGGGAAGAAATAGGGTTTAGAGATAAATTTATATGTTGTGTATATGTTAATATATATGACATATAAAGTGGTCAAAAGGCTTGGTCAATGCAAGAGAAGATATTTATTTGAGATTGGTAAATTACTTAATTGGGCACATATAAGACAAAAAGATAATTATGTGAATAAGGGCACTTTGGTAATTGCTTGGATAAAATCATATGGTGGATATTTAAAGAAGGTTTGACTTGTGTTTTCTTCATCATTTCTTCTTCTTCTTCTTGTTGATGGCCGGCCCTCCTTAGCCAAAGAGAAAGAAAGAGACAAGTGATGGTTTTGATGATTTCAAGCTTAAATTGAAGAAAGATTAAGTGTTCAAGTGTTGCTTTAAGAAGTTTTTAACTAAGGTAAGATCTTTTCTCTAATTTCTTCAATTCTTTTGAAGTGGTATGATTAAGTTGCTTATGGTATGATTGTAAGTATTGATTTTGCTTGATAGATGAGAAGTTGGGTTGGTGTTGGTGATGGAAGAGTAAGATTGGTGTTTAGTGAAATTGTTTCTGTTTTAGGATTAGTAAAGGCTGTGACTTGTATGATTTTTAATTAATTTTAGAAAAATGTTCTTGAAGTGAATTTTTGATATGTTGTGCCTCTATGAGTCTAGAATGACTGAAAAATATGTTGATTCGATTTTGGAATGGTTATGAGTTTAGAAAAATTATTTTTAGTAGAACTGTTCCAGCAGGTACCTTAACTGAGACAGCTATATTTCGGGATTTTTAATAAAATGTAGAAAAATCATATCCAATTGAATTTTGGATATGTTGTTTCTTAGTGAGTCTAGTATTTGAGAAAAATAATTTAGAACCACGTTGATTGAATTTGATTTATGGAATTCACAAAGTTCAGAACTGCTGCCAGGATGCAGGGCAATTGGGGCAGTCTGGTTAGGTGAACTATTTGACCAAGATTTTGTGTCCAGTTTGATCTGAAATTTTAAAGGGATGATTTTAAGATACAAAACTAAATTATGTAAAAATTTTAGAATTTTTAGTCAAGTAGATTATTTTATACAATTTTTCAAAATAAGGATAAAATGGAGTTTAAAACCAGAATGTACTATTTATGGTTAGGGTTTTAATTCTTTGTTCTTCTTGCATTGCTTTGGTTTTCCAAAGGTAGGTTGGTCCTTAAACCTAACCCTAAACACTTTAAACACACTTGAATCAATGAATATTATAATCAATTGTTCTTTGCCCTAATTGCATTGTTGAGATTGAACAATGTTATGTTGTGCATTGTGAATGGTAATGTGTTTCATGAGTAATGTGGAATGAAATGTTGATATTTATGAATGATGCTATGTGAGATATAATGTGATCATGGATGAGATATATATATATACTTGAATAATGAGATGTTATATTGTGAAATGAAATGTGAAGCCATTGTTATTGGCTAAGATGATGTAATTGAAAGAAAGAAGGCATGTTTGCCTAAATGTGATGAGAATTGAGAATGGAAATGAATTGTTTGTTTAATATGTTATTCAGTTTCAGAGTTCTGGATTTGGGTGGCATGCCTAAGAAATGATGAAAGGTAACAGTCTTGCCGGGTTGAGGACCTCCTCATAGGTGTTGAGTTGATGGTCCAAGAGACTGGGTCTGTTACACTATGAGATATATGATTTGTAACAGTCTTGCCGGGTTGAGGATCTCCTCATATGTGTTGAGTTGATGATCCAAGAGACTGGGTCTGTTACACTTGCCTACGGGCGTGATTATTGTGACTATGAACCAAAGCAGTAACTCTGAACTCTGAATATCGTATTAAATACTTGTTGGGCCCATAGGTGTCAAGGTTATATGAATGTCCTAAATAATGTTATGAGTTTAATGAAATGAGATGTTGGTTATGTAGTATGATTGATTAATGTTGAATGTGAAAAGATGTTGAAATGTGGTATGCTCATATGACTATGATTTGTGAAATGCATAATTGTGTGGTTAACTTTATATTTATGATGTTGATCTTATCAATAACATATGTGGCATTGCATTTCATTAAAGCATACCGTTAGCATGTTTTATCTTACTAAGCCGTTGGCTTAGCGCGATAGTGTTTAATCGCGCAGGTAGTAGAGTGGATAGAGTTGAACCCGAGAGTTCATCAAGACCTAATGAGAGTAGACCTTGAAGAATCCATTTTGGGAGCTTAAAGATCAGAGCAGACTTGCCAATCATGTATAAATTTTATGTGTTGTAAAACTTGGGTTTTGATGTATATGAATTTGTAAATATGTAAATATTTTATAACTTCCGCTGTGTAATATTTAAATATGGGGGTTGTCACAAAACCTTTATTTTATGTTGTACTAGAAGTGTAAATCCTTTTTGCAGGTTGTAGTTGAGGTTACAAGGGGGATTTATTGGGAGTGTACTGAGAATGATTTTGTTTGCATTGGTTTGTGTAAAATGTTTTTAAAAATAAGAAAAAAACCGGTTTTGTCGACACTTGGGACTCAATTTTTAGGCAAAACTATGGCAAAAATTTTGTAAAAATCGGAACTAAAATTTGACTAAGTAAAATTGGTAGCAACATTAGGTTAGTGTGGCGCCTCTACTCAGCTTACATATGTAGGTTGGGAAGGGGTGTTACAATTGTTTTGGTATCAGAGCCTAGGTTTGAGATTCTCAACCTAGGTAAAATGTAAGAAAAAGACTATTTTTACTTAAAAAGTGAGTTTTTGAACAAAAATACATGTTTGGGATTGGCAGTCTCTGATCTTTAATAAGAGGTATTCTGTTGTGTTTGCAGACTTAAGTTGCGATGGATTCTCACTCTCGTCAGTCGATTGAGGGTAGTGCTGAGAGTATTGCTCCTGCTGAGGGAGCTAGAGTTGATAGTGTTGAGGAGGCACCTGCTTCGGTGTCGGGTAGACCAGCTGGGGAGGAGGTTCCGCCAGCCTGGTTTAGGCCTATGATGGAAGCTATGAGACAAGCACCTGTGCAACCACAGCCACCGCCACCACCCCCTCAGCCTTCAGTACCAGTAAGGCACTATGATAAGCTAAGGAAATATGGAGCAGAGGATTTCTTTGGTACAGTTGATCCGGCTGTAGCAGAACAGTGGCTTGATAGAGTTCAGAGGGTATTTGTGCAGTTGCAAGCCACTTCAGAGGAGAAGTTTGACTATGCAAGATCTTTGCTACAGAAGGATGCCTACGACTGGTGGAAGACAGTGCCCCATTCTATGGATGATCCTCCAACACTGTCTTACACTGATTTTCTGAGGGAATTTGAGTTGAAGTATACTCCTAGGGAGTATAAAGATGGGAAGAAAAGAGAGTTTCTAGATTTGAAGCAAGATCATCGGACCGTAACTGAATATGAAGTTGAGTTTATTCGACTGAGTCAGTATGCTGGGGGTATCATTGCTGATGAGATTGATAGATGTCGGCGATTTGAGGAGGGATTGAGACCCTCGATCATGTGCTTAGTGGCTGGATCCAGATATCAGGATTTCTCACAGCTTGTGGCAGCAGCTCGAAGTGTAGAGCGAGCTCAAGTTATTGCAGCTGCTTCAGAGGAAGAGGTTAGGGTTAGGAGGCCCCAGTTTGAGGCAGGGTCTTCTTCTGCAAAGAGGGGTAGAGGAAGTTTTGTTCCTCGGAGTAGTAGGAGCCAGAGACCAGCGGGTAGGTCAGTGCAGTTCCAGAGGCAGAGATTTAGACCTGCAGCTTCAGTAGCGAGTTCTCCTACTCCTGGAGTTCAGAGATCCACCTTACCTGTGTGTAACCAGTGTGGTGGAAGACATGGGGGCGTTTGTTGGAGGTATAGTAGATCAGGGGTATGCTTCAGGTGTGGATCACCTGATCACTTTGTGAGAGACTGTCCTGAGAGACAGGAACAGATGTCAGTTGATACAGCAGTTTCTCGACCTAGTGCGAGGGGAGGCCGAGGAGGCAGAGGTGCCAGCCGAGGAGGTAGACCAGGGTTCAGTTCTAGAGGAGGTGCTACATCCAGGGAGGGTAGACCAGAGGAGGTTGGATCTTCCCAGAGGATATATGTTATGCAGAGGCAGCCAGATGCATCGGCAGTCATAGCTGGTACTTTTTCTTTATTTGATATTTCAGTAGTTGCTTTGATTGATCCGGGTTCCACACATTCATATATTAGTGCATCTGTTTTGCCTGTGTTTGATGTGCATGCTGAGTCCCTAGGATTTGATGTGTTGGTGACAAATCCGTTAGGGCATAGTGTGATGGTTAGTAAAGTGCACCGGGATTGTGCAGTGAGGGTGCAGGGTGAGGAGTTCCTTGGAGATTTGATTGAGATGCCATTTAAGGAATATGATGTGATCCTAGGCATGGATTAGTTAGCTAGACATGGAGCTGTAGTTGATTGTAAAAAGAAAATTGTTTCTTTGAGAACTGTTGATGGTAGAGATGTGATAGTATCTAACGAGCAGGAACAGCTAGCCTCCTTATTTGTTTCAGCTGTTGCAGCTAGAAGATTGATTAGGAAGGGGTGTGAAGCCTATCTTGCTCATGTGGTGGATACTAGAGTGAAGGGTTCTCCTATTGATAGTATTGCCACAGTTGCAGAGTTCCCTGATGTTTTTCCAGAGGAGTTGCCAGGATTGCCTCCTGAGAGAGAGGTGGAGTTCGGTATCGAATTGTTGCCTGGTACCACTCCTATCTCGATTACTCCTTACAGAATGGCACCAGCAGAATTAAGGGAGTTGAAAGTGCAATTACAGGAGTTATTGGACAAAGGATTTATTCGCCCCAGTGTTTCTCCTTGGGGAGCTCCTGTGCTATTTGTGAAAAAGAAAGATGGTACTATGAGGTTGTGTATCGATTATAGGCAATTGAACAAGGTGACTATTAAAAATAAATATCCTTTGCCTAGAATTGATGACCTTTTTGATCAATTGAAGGGTGCAGCTGTATTTTCTAAAATTGATTTGAGATCTGGGTACCATCAGCTGAGAGTCAGAGCTGAGGATGTTCCGAAGACCGCCTTTCGGACCAGGTATGGGCATTATGAATTTCTAGTTATGCCTTTTGGTCTAACGAATGCACCTGCAGCTTTTATGGATTTGATGAATAGGGTGTTTAGGCCCTATTTGGATCAGTTTGTAGTGGTCTTCATTGATGATATACTGGTGTATTCGCGGAATGAAGAGGAACATGATATGCATCTGCGGATTGTGTTGCAGATTTTGAGAGAAAAGCAGTTATTTGCCAAATTGTCGAAATGTGAGTTCTGGTTGGATCAAGTAGCTTTTCTCGGACATATAGTTTCAGCAGAGGGTATTAGAGTTGATCCGAGCAAAGTTGAAGCTATATTGAATTGGAGTCCACCCAAGTCTGTGACTGAGATTAGAAGTTTTCTGGGTTTGGCAGGCTATTACAGGCGGTTTGTGAAAGGGTTTTCTTTGATAGCTACTCCACTCATCAGATTGCTTCGTAAGGGAGTGAGATTTGTGTGGACGGATCAGTGTCAGGCGAGTTTTGAGCAGTTGAGAGAATTGTTAACTCAAGCGCCTGTTCTTACTTTACCTGTTGAAGGTAAACCTTATGTGATCTACAGTGATGCTTCACATAGAGGTTTGGGGTGTGTATTGATGCAAGAAGGTAAAGTTATAGCTTATGCATCTCGACAGTTGAAACCGCATGAGCTTAACTATCCAACCCATGATTTGGAATTGGCTGCCATTGTGTTTGCATTAAAGATTTGGCGCCACTATCTGTTTGGGGAGAAATGTTTCATCTACACTGATCACAAGAGTTTGAAGTATTTGGGTGTCCAGAAAGAACTCAATCTTCGTCAGAGGAGATGGTTAGAATTGATTAAAGACTACGACTGTTTGATTGACTATCATCCAGGTAAAGCAAATGTTGTTGCTGATGCCTTAAGTCGGAAGTCTTTAGCTGGTTTAACAGTTTTCTCGCTCTCGTTGCTTGTTGAGTTGAGAGCATTGCATGCCAGTTTTGTACCTTGTGTTGATGGTGCATTATTGGCACAGTTGTAATTAAAGCCGATTTTGTTAGATCAGATCAAAGAAGCTCAGTTGGCTGATAAGAAGATACAGAAGATTGTTTCAGATTGTCAGAGTGAAAAGGGTAGAGATTTTATTGTGAAGAGCGATGGGAGTCTCTGGTTTAAGAACCGATTGTGTGTACCCGATGATGCTGATTTGAAAAGGGTCATTTTGGAAGAAGCTCATCAGTCTATGTTTGCTATGCATCCGGGTAATACGAAGATGTATCATGATTTGAGACAGCATTATTGGTGGATTGGTTTGAAGAGAGACATTGCAGATTTTGTGTCGAAATGTCTCACTTGTCAGAAGGTTAAAGCAGAGCATTAAGTTCCAACCGGGTTGCTTCAACCATTGTCAGTGCCAGAATGGAAGTGGGAAAGAGTGACAATGGACTTTGTGTCTGGGTTGCCATTGACACAAAGGAAACATGATGCCATATGGGTGATTGTGGATAGATTGACTAAGACAGCTCATTTCCTTCCGGTGCGGATGGATTACTCTTTGGAGAGATTGGCTGAGCTGTATATCCATGAGATTGTGAAACTGCATGGTGTTCCAACTTCTTTAGTGTCTGATCGAGATCCCAGGTTTACTTCCAGATTTTGGAAGAGTTTGCATAGTGCTTTGGGTTCTCGACTGCACTTCAGCACTGCTTTTCATCCACAGACGGATGGACAGTCAGAGAGGGTGATACAGATTATTGAGGACATGTTGAGAAGCTGTGTCATTGATTTCACTGGAAGTTGGGATAGATTTTTACCTCTGGTGGAGTTTGCATACAACAACAGTCACCAATCCAGTATTGGTATGGCACCGTTTGAAGCATTGTATGGCAGACGGTGTAGGACACCTCTTTATTGGAATGAGCTTGGAGATAATAAGTTGGTTGGACCTAATTTGATTCAAGAAACTGAGGAAAAAGTGAAGTTGATCTGAGATAGGTTAAAAGCAGCTTCAGACCGACAGAAGTCTTATGCAGATCTGAAGAGGAGAGACATTCAGTTTGATGTTGGAGATAAGGTGTTTTTGAAAGTATCTCCTTGGAAGAAGATTTTGAGGTTCGGTCGGAAAGGAAAATTGAGTCCTCGCTTCATTGGGCTGTATGAAGTGTTAGAAAGAGTTGGGCCAGTTGCATATCGACTTGCTTTGCCACCTGAGTTGGATCGTATTCATAATGTATTCCATGTTTCTATGTTGAGGAGGTACAGGTCAGATCCATCTCATGTGTTGCCATTTGAGTCTATCGAAGTGAGCCCAGATTTGACATTTGAAGAAGAACCAGTTGCTATCTTGGCACGTGATGTGAAAGAATTGAGGAACAAGAAAGTGCCATTGGTGAAGATTCTTTGGAAGAATCATGCAAAAGAAGAAGCAACTTGGGAAAGTGAGCAAACTATGCGAGAGCAATATCCTCAACTATTTCAGAGTTGATATCAGGTAATTTCGAGGACGAAATTTCTTTTTAGAGGGGGAGAATTGTAATATCCTCATTTATGCCCTAGAAGTTTTGCATATTGTTGTTGCTGTTATTGTTATATATTGGATTGAATATATGTGTTAAATTGTAAGAGAAAAGAAATTGAGAAGAGAAAGTATATGTATATGTATTTTGGGAAGAAATAGGGTTTAGAGATAAATTTATATGTTGTGTATATGTTAATATATATGACATATAAAGTGGTCAAAAGGCTTGGTCAATGCAAGAGAAGATATTTATTTGAGATTGGTAAATTACTTAATTGGGCACATATAAGACAAAAAGATAATTATGTGAATAAGGGCACTTTGGTAATTGCTTGGATAAAATCATATGGTGGATATTTAAAGAAGGTTTGACTTGTGTTTTCTTCATCATTTCTTCTTCTTCTTCTTGTTGATGGCCGGCCCTCCTTAGCCAAAGAGAAAGAAAGAGACAAGTGATGGTTTTGATGATTTCAAGCTTAAATTGAAGAAAGATTAAGTGTTCAAGTGTTGCTTTAAGAAGTTTTTAACTAAGGTAAGATCTTTTCTCTAATTTCTTCAATTCTTTTGAAGTGGTATGATTAAGTTGCTTATGGTATGATTGTAAGTATTGATTTTGCTTGATAGATGAGAAGTTGGGTTGGTGTTGGTGATGGAAGAGTAAGATTGGTGTTTAGTGAAATTGTTTCTGTTTTAGGATTAGTAAAGGCTGTGACTTGTATGATTTTTAATTAATTTTAGAAAAATGTTCTTGAAGTGAATTTTTGATATGTTGTGCCTCTATGAGTCTAGAATGACTGAAAAATATGTTGATTCGATTTTGGAATGGTTATGAGTTTAGAAAAATTATTTTTAGTAGAACTGTTCCAGCAGGTACCTTAACTGAGACAGCTATATTTCGGGATTTTTAATAAAATGTAGAAAAATCATATCCAATTGAATTTTGGATATGTTGTTTCTTAGTGAGTCTAGTATTTGAGAAAAATAATTTAGAACCACGTTGATTGAATTTGATTTATGGAATTCACAAAGTTCAGAACTGCTGCCAGGATGCAGGGCAATTGGGGCAGTCTGGTTAGGTGAACTATTTGACCAAGATTTTGTGTCCAGTTTGATCTGAAATTTTAAAGGGATGATTTTAAGATACAAAACTAAATTATGTAAAAATTTTAGAATTTTTAGTCAAGTAGATTATTTTATACAATTTTTCAAAATAAGGATAAAATGGAGTTTAAAACCAGAATGTACTATTTATGGTTAGGGTTTTAATTCTTTGTTCTTCTTGCATTGCTTTGGTTTTCCAAAGGTAGGTTGGTCCTTAAACCTAACCCTAAACACTTTAAACACACTTGAATCAATGAATATTATAATCAATTGTTCTTTGCCCTAATTGCATTGTTGAGATTGAACAATGTTATGTTGTGCATTGTGAATGGTAATGTGTTTCATGAGTAATGTGGAATGAAATGTTGATATTTATGAATGATGCTATGTGAGATATAATGTGATCATGGATGAGATATATATATATACTTGAATAATGAGATGTTATATTGTGAAATGAAATGTGAAGCCATTGTTATTGGCTAAGATGATGTAATTGAAAGAAAGAAGGCATGTTTGCCTAAATGTGATGAGAATTGAGAATGGAAATGAATTGTTTGTTTAATATGTTATTCAGTTTCAGAGTTCTGGATTTGGGTGGCATGCCTAAGAAATGATGAAAGGTAACAGTCTTGCCGGGTTGAGGACCTCCTCATAGGTGTTGAGTTGATGGTCCAAGAGACTGGGTCTGTTACACTATGAGATATATGATTTGTAACAGTCTTGCCGGGTTGAGGATCTCCTCATATGTGTTGAGTTGATGATCCAAGAGACTGGGTCTGTTACACTTGCCTACGGGCGTGATTATTGTGACTATGAACCAAAGCAGTAACTCTGAACTCTGAATATCGTATTAAATACTTGTTGGGCCCATAGGTGTCAAGGTTATATGAATGTCCTAAATAATGTTATGAGTTTAATGAAATGAGATGTTGGTTATGTAGTATGATTGATTAATGTTGAATGTGAAAAGATGTTGAAATGTGGTATGCTCATATGACTATGATTTGTGAAATGCATAATTGTGTGGTTAACTTTATATTTATGATGTTGATCTTATCAATAACATATGTGGCATTGCATTTCATTAAAGCATACCGTTAGCATGTTTTATCTTACTAAGCCGTTGGCTTAGCGCGATAGTGTTTAATCGCGCAGGTAGTAGAGTGGATAGAGTTGAACCCGAGAGTTCATCAAGACCTAATGAGAGTAGACCTTGAAGAATCCATTTTGGGAGCTTAAAGATCAGAGCAGACTTGCCAATCATGTATAAATTTTATGTGTTGTAAAACTTGGGTTTTGATGTATATGAATTTGTAAATATGTAAATATTTTATAACTTCCGCTGTGTAATATTTAAATATGGGGGTTGTCACAAAACCTTTATTTTATGTTGTACTAGAAGTGTAAATCCTTTTTGCAGGTTGTAGTTGAGGTTACAAGGGGGATTTATTGGGAGTGTACTGAGAATGATTTTGTTTGCATTGGTTTGTGTAAAATGTTTTTAAAAATAAGAAAAAAACCGGTTTTGTCGACACTTGGGACTCAATTTTTAGGCAAAACTATGGCAAAAATTTTGTAAAAATCGGAACTAAAATTTGACTAAGTAAAATTGGTAGCAACATTAGGTTAGTGTGGCGCCTCTACTCAGCTTACATATGTAGGTTGGGAAGGGGTGTTACATCACAAGAAATTGGAAGTTTAGACTCGACTCGGTCTAGCAGAACTCTCCGGTTCAACCAGATGTAACCTGTCACCTGAGCGATAAATCACAATTGCGCTAAGCCAACGGCTTAGTGGTACAACCATGATAACAATATGATTCAATGTAATGCCAATGTCAAACTTTCAATAATTAGAAGCAATATACAAGGATACCATATTTTATAACATTAAATCTCATTACATTATTCAAGTGTTCCATTATTTTTAATTCACATTAAAGCAAAGACAAGCATGGGCCCAAAAGAAACTAATATGCCATTCAAATTCCAGAGTTACTGTTTTAGTCCAATAATCACATTTATCAAGCCCGTAGGTGAATCATTATCACAATGAGAAACATCTCATATGTAACATCCCAACTAGGCTTCAATGACTAGGCCCAACCAAGCTTTAAGGGGAGCATAGCATCAACCCAACCTGGCTTCAAGGACCAAGCCCAACCCAGCTTCAAGGGATTGTAACTTTTAGGCATGCCACCAACAACAAAACTCTGAAAATTGAATAACATACTAGGCACATAATTCTTTCATTATTTCATTATCAATTCCTTTTTTCATTTTCTCAAGATCATCATAAGCACAATGCTTCAATTATCCCATTCATATCAATATAGCCATCACCGATGGCTTTATATATCATCATTAGAGTATACATAACAAATTATATTGTTCATATATTTTGACTCCTCAACATATATTCCACATAGCTCACATAATGCAAATCATTGCACCATTTTCATATATCAATAATATAATAGGTAACCTAACACATTTTCCAACCAAATATGTTAAGTCCCAAAGTCATGTAAATGTATGCAATTATGTAACGACCCCACTAGCACAGTCTTACGACAGCTGGTCTATTGGGCCTTTTCTCCCGTAGGTGGACCGTAGTCCCAGCCCTCAACCCAGTAGGCCGCCACAGTACTTGTTTACCTCACGGCTCCCGAGCAGGAATTTGTTAACTTGGCCTCAAATGAGGTTGCCTCCCTCATTCGAACCCGTGACCTCCTCCCTTAAGAGGAAACCATGAGCTGAAAGAGTACCATTTCTACCACTGGTACTTCTCGAAATTACCTAATCTTAAATCTGAAACAGCTGGGGATACTGATTTCGCATCGCTTGCTCACTCTCCCAAGTTGCCTCTTCCTTCGCATGATTCTTCCAAAGAACCTTTACAAGTGGAACTTTCTTATTTCTCAACTCTTTCATTTTATGTGCCAAAATAACCACTAGTTCTTCTTTAAAAGTTAGATCCAGACTCACCTCAATAGATTCAACGAATAGAACATGAGATGGGTCTGATCTGTACCTCCGCAGCATAGAAACATGGAAGACATTGTGAATTCTATCCAACTCAGGCAGCAAAGCAATTCGATAAGCAACTGGTCCCACTCTCTCCAATACCTCATAAGGTCTAATAAAATGAGGACTTAGCTTCCCTTTGCGGCCAAATCTTAAAATCTTTTTCCAAGGAGACACTTTCAGAACTACTTTATCTACAACATTTTAAGAAATCAGGACCAACCAATTTTCCTTCTCCAACCTCATTCCAACATAGAGGCATTCTGCATCTTCTACCATACAATTCCTCATAAGGTGCCATTTTAATACTAGACTAATAACTATTGTTATAAGCAAATTCCATTAATGGCAAAAATCTGTCCCAACTTCCAGAGAATTCAATGACACAGCTTCTCAACATGTCCTCCAAAATCTGTATCACTCTCTCTGACTGCCCATCTGTCTGCGGATGAAAAGTAGTGCTAAAGTGCAATCGAGAACCCAAAGCACCATGTAAACTTTTCCAAAATCTCGAAGTAAACCGGGGATCTCGATTAGACACTAAAGAAATTGGGACTCCATGCAACTTCACTATCCCATTGATATACAGCTCAGCCAACTTCTCAAGAGAATAGTCCATCCAAACTGGAAGAAAATGAGCTGTCTTTGTCAACTGATCAACAATCACCCAGATAGCATCATGCTTCTTCTGAGTCAAAGGCAACCCAGACACAAAATCCATTGTCACTTGCTCCCATTTCCATTCAGGCATTGATAAAGGTTGAAGCAACCCTGTTGGAACTTGGTGCTCAGCCTTTACTCTCTGACAAGTGAGACACTTGGATACAAACTCCGCTATGTCTCTCTTCATACCTGACCACCAGTAACGTTGCTTCAAATCATGATACATTTTAGTACTCCCAGAGTGCATAGCAAAAATTGACTAATGTGCTTCCTCCAAAATAATCTTTCTCAATCTTGCATCATCAGGAACACACAATCTATTCTTGAACCAAAGGCTACCATTGTCTCTCATATAGAAATCTCGGTTCTCTCCTTTCTGGCAACTCGAAACAATCTTCTGAATTTTCTCATCAGCCAATTGAGCTTCTTTAATCTGATCCAACAACACCGGTCTCAAATGCAACTGAGCTAACAAGGCTCCATCATTACATGATTCAAAACTAGCATGCAACACTCTAAACTCAACAAGCAACGAGAGCTAATAAACAGTCAAACCTGTCAAAGACTTCTGACTCAAGGCATCCGCAAGAACATATGCCTTACCAGGATGATAATCAATCAAATAGTCGTAATCTTTAATCAGCTCCAACCATCATCTTTGCCGAAGATTAAGCTCTCTCTGAACCCCCAAATATTTTAAACTCTTATGATCTGTGTAAATGAAACACTTCTCCCCATACAAGTAGTGTCGCCAAATCTTCTAAGCAAAAACTATGGCTGCTAACTCCAAATCATGTGTCGGATAATTAAGCTCATGCGGCTTCAACTGCCGAGAAGCATAAGCTATGACTTTACCTTCTTGCATCAAAATACAACCTAAACCATTATGTGAAGCATCACTGTAAATCACATATGGTTTATCTTCCACAGACAAAATAAGAACAGGAGCTTGAGCCAATATTTCTTTCAACTACTTAAAGCTTGCTTGACATTGGTCTGTCCACACAAATCTAATTCCCTTCCAAAGTAATCTGGTGAGTGGAGTAGCTATCAAAGAAAAACCTTTCACATACCTTCGATAATAGCCTGCCAAACCCAGAAAACTTCTAACTTTAGTCACTGACTTAGGTGGACTCCAATTCAAAATGGCCTCAACTTTATTCGGATCAACTCTTATACCATCTGCTGAAACTATATGACCGAGAAAAGTCACTTGATCAAGCCAAAACTCACACTTCGATAGTTTAGCATACAATTGCTTCTCTCTAGAGGTCTGTAATACAATCCGCAGATGCTTGCCATGATCCTCTTCATTACGCGAATACTCCAAAATATCATCAATGAAGACCACCACAAACTGATCTAGATAGGGCCTAAACACCCTATTCATCAAATCTATGAAAGCTGCAGGTGCATTTGTCAATCCAAAAGGCATCACTAAAAACTCATAATGCCCATATCTTGTGTGGAAAGCTATCTTAGGAACATCTTTAGCTCTGACTCTCAACTGATGGTACCCTGATCTCAAATCAATCTTGGAAAACACTGTTGATCCCTTCAACTAATCGAAGAGATCATCTATCCTAGGCAAAGGGTACTTATTCTTGATAGTCACCTTGTTCAATTGTCTATAATCGATGCATAACCTCAAAGTACCATCCTTCTTCTTCACAAACAAAACAGGTGCTCCCCACGGAGAAACACTAGGGCGAACAAACCCTTTATCCAACAACTCCTGCAACTACACCTTCAACTCTCTCAACTCAGCAGGTGCCATTCGATAAGGAGTAATAGATATGGGAGTGGTACCAGGCAACAAATCGATACCAAACTCAACCTCTCTCTCAGGGGGTAACCTTGGCAACTCCTCCAGAAAAACATCTGAAAATTTCGCAACTGTGGGTATACTATCAAGTTGAGAACCCACTACTCTGGTATCCACAACATGAGCAAGATAAGCATCACACCCTTTTCTAATCAACTTTCTAGCTGCAATAGCTGAAACAAACAAGGATGCAAGTTGTCTCTGCTCACTAGATGCCATCACACTTCTACCATCACTGGTTCTCAGGGTAACACACTTCTTTTGACAGTCTACCACAGCTCCATGCTTAGACAACCAATCCATGCCTAGAATAAGATCATATTCCTTAAAAGGCATTTCAATCAAATCACCCAAAAACTCCTCACCTTGCACTACAACTGAACTATCACGATGCACCTTACTCACCATAACACTATGTCCTAAAGGATTTGTCACCAAGACATCAAATCCTAAGGACTCTGAATGCAATTCAGAAACAAGCAAGATAGATGCACTTATGTATGAATAAGTAGATCCTGGATCAATCAAAGCAAGAACTGAAATGGCAAATAAAGAAAATGTACCCGCAATGACTGCTGAAGCATCCGGTTGCCTCTGTATCACATACACTCGCTGAGAAGACCCAGCCTCATCTGGCCTACTGCCTCCGAATATAGAGCCTCCTCTCTGACTGATCCTAGGTCGACCACCTCTGCCACTTCGACCTCCTCTCACACTAGGTCGAGAAACTGCAGAATCTGCCTGCCTATGCTCCTGCATCTCAGGACAATCTCTAATGAAATGGTCAGGCAATCCACATCTGAAACACACAGCTGATCCACCAATCTTCCAACAAACACCCCCATGTATCCTACCATAATGGACACATGTAGGTGGAGTAGACCTCTAAACCACTAGAGTCGGAGCAGTAGCTACAGAAACTGTAGGTCTCAGTCTCTGCCTCTGATACTGAACTGACCTACCCGACTGCCTCTGGCTCCTACTGACTCTTGGAACAAAACTTCCTCAGCCTCTCTTCATAGACGAAGACCCTGCCTCAAACTGGGATCTCCTAACTCTGGTCTCCTCTTCAGTAGCAGCTGTTGCAATAGCTTGTGCTCTCTCAACACTTCTGGCTGTTGTAACAAGCTGGGAAAGATCCTGATACTGGGAACCAGCAACAATACACATAATAGAAGGCCTCAACCCTTCCTCAAATCTCCTACACCGGTCAATCTCATCTGAAATAATCCCCCCGGTATAATGACTCAACCGGATGAACTCTACCTCATACTCTGTTACAGTCCGGTTATCTTGTCTCAGATTCAGAAATTCCATCTTCTTGACATCCTTATACTCCCTCAGAGTATATTTCTGCTCAAACTCCAGTAGAAAATCACTATAAAACAAAGTCGGTGGATCATCCATAGCATGAGGAACCGTCTTCCACCAATCATAAGCATCTTTCTGTAGAAGGGATCTAGCATAATCAAATTTCTCTTCAGGAGTGGCTTGCAACTGGATGAATACCCTCTGAACTCTATCCAACCACTGCTCAACTACTGCAGGATCTATAGTACCAAAGAAATCTTCAGCCCCAAATTTCCTCAATTTATCATAATGTCTCACCGATACTTGTGGTTGTGGTGGCGGTGGCTGCACTGGAGCTTTCCTCAACAATTCTACCACATGCTGTAACCAAACCGACGGAACCTCATCAGCAGCTGATCTCTCTTACACAGGAGCAGGTGCCTCTCCAGCTCTCTCAATTCTAGCTCCTTCTCTACCCTCTTCAGGAGCTACACTCTCAGCACTACCTTCTATGGGCTAACGTGACTGAGACGCCATCACTACCTATATCTGCAAACACAACAGAATATACCTCATCAAAGATCAGAGACTGCCAATACCAAAACATGTATCTTATTTAAAAACCAACTTTTAGAATCAAAATGTTCTTTTTCTTACAATTTACCTAGGTTGAGAATCTCAAACCTAGGCTCTGATACCAAAACAAATGTAACACCCCTATACCCCATATACGCACACTACATACTACTACACCTATAATATATGTACACCGAATACAGGATTGCACGATTTTTATTAGATAACCCAATTTTTCTCTTTTGCAATAATATAAGAAAACTTAAAACACTTCATATTATATTATAAACTATACCAGATAAAACATTTATTCATTATGCAGCGGAAAATGTAGTGGTATTTACATATATAAATACATCAAAATCCATGTTTACAAAACATAAAGTTTATACATGTTTGGCAGTTTGTCTCTGATCTTTAAGCCCACAATCAACACTTCAAAGTCTAGACTCGACTCGGTCTAACTGAACTCTCCGGTTCTACCCTGTCACCTGCGCTATGAACCACAATCGCGCTAAGCCACAGGCTTAGTGGTACAAACCACAATAACAATATGCTTTAATGCAATGCCAATGTCATACTTTCAAGCAATAGAGATCATATTCAAAAATGCTATATTTCATAATATTACATTTCATTATCTTATTTAATTGTTTTACCATTTATGATTTACATTGAAACAAAGACAAGCATGGGTCTAAAAAGGATCTACTATGTTATTCAAAATTCAGAGTTACTACTTTGGTCCATAATCACATTCATCAAGCCCGTAGGCGATATATATATCTATCCATGGATAATGTAACAGACCCAGTCTCTTGGACCTCAACTCGGCTAGACCCTAGGGCCCTAGTATTTTGGTCCTCAACCCGGCTAGACTGTTACTATTTTTGAGGCTTACGACCCGGTCTTTTCACCTCAAAAATATCATATTTCATATTTATCAGCTAGGCTCGGCTTACGATCCGGTCTTTTCACCTGCCCAGCAATTCATAGGCATGCCGCCAAACCCAGAACTCTGAAAATTGAATAACATACTAGGCACACAATTAATTCATTTATCTCATTATTAATCTCTTTCACAATTCATTTCTCATTTCATTTCTCATAATCAAACTAGGCAACTATGCCCCAATTATTTCATTTGCATCATTATAGCCAACAACAATGGCTGCACATCTCATCATTAAAGTATACATAACCAATTGTATTGGACATACATTTTGAATGATCATCATATCTTTCACATTATGCAAATCATAACATTAATCAAATGTATTAACAATGTAATAAATTACTTAACACATTTACAACCAAATGTGTTAAGTCTCAAAATCATGTAAATGTATGCAACCATGTAAGTTTGTACTTACCTCAAGAGCAACTCACACCAATCTAAATACTTCCTCTTCCAAGAATCCTCCAACACTTGGATTAGGGCAACTCAATCTCTTCAAAACCTAATCCAAAAGGAATAATACACACTCACTTAAAGATACACATGAGATAATAAGGCTAAGAATCAACTAGGACAAACTCTACACATGACACGCTCAACAACACTGGCGTGTCCCTGACCGTGCCCTAAACTCACAACACAGAAGCTTTGACACGCTCAATGACATGGGCGTGTCAATCCTCCCTCAACACAGTAGCTATGACACGCTCAGTGACATGGGCGTCTCACTGGACGTGTCAATGCTACTACAACACAGAAGCTGTGACACGCTCAGTGACATGGGCGTGTCACTGGTCGTGTCACCCATCCAGAAAACAGAATCATTGACACGCCTAAAGACTTAGCAGTGTTCATGGGCGTGTCAGGCCAAAAATCCTGATTCCGGCAACAACAACATCACATCCAACAAACCTCTTACTTCCACCATCTTCCACTCCAAACAAACTTAACTAAACACACCCATAAACCATACTAACTTGCAAAAACATCAAAACAACTCAATACATACATCAAACACCAATTCATGACCATCACATACACACAACTCAAACACCACACTTGTTTTCTTCCAACAACTTAACTCTATCTCAAAATCAACACCAATAAGATCAAACACCCTCAAATACACCATAATCAAATATACATATACCATCAACAATCAAACACCAAACTCAAAACACAAGCTTAGAAGAAAACCAAAGAATCAAGTGGAGAACTTACCAAAAGTGATGAAAACTCTTAGATTTCCAGCTTGATCACTTGAAACATCCTTCAATCTTGAGTTTGGAAAGATAAAATCTCACTTCCTCTCTTGCTATGGAGCTAGCCGGCCAAGGAGAAAAGAAAAGAAGAAGAAGATGAATAGAGAAAAGCAAAGTCAACACTCAACTCTTCTTTTAACCACTAAAACTCCCTTTAATTCTCAACCAAGCAATTTTATTAATATAATATTCATAAAAATCTTCATCCACTCACTTAAATCCATTTCAATTAATTTAATAAAAATAAAAAATCTTCTTTTTACCTTCCATTTCTTTGACTTGTATATGTTGTATATATCTCATATATATAACATATACACTCTTCTCTTTACCTCTTTTCTCTTTCCACTTAAACATATACATTTAATCCAAATACAACAATAAGTATTCCAAAACTTTTAGGGTATACTTTGGGATATTACAAATTATGTAAGGTTTGTACTTACCTCTAAGAGCAACTAACACCAATCTAACAACCTTCTCTTCTGAGATTCCTTCAACACTTGGATTAGGGCAACTCAATTCTATTCAAAATCTAATTTAAAGGTGATTATACATTCTCACTTAGTGATACATATAAGAAGATAAGAATAAGAACTATCTAGGGCAAACTCTACACATGACATGCTCAACAACACGGGCATGTCCCTGATTGTGCCCTAAACCCACAACACAGAAGCTTTGACAAGCTCGGTGACATGGGCGTGTCACTGCACGTGTCAATCCACCAACAATGCAGTAGCTATGATACGCTCAGTGAATTGGGCGTGTCACTGGACGTGTCAATACTACTCCAACACAGAAGCTGTGATACGCTCAATGACATAGGCGTGTCACTGCTCGTGTCACCCATACTGAAAACAGAATCAATGACATGCCTAAGGACATGGCCGTGCTACTGGGCGTGTCAGGCCAAAAACCTGAAATCAACACCAACAACACCAAATCCAATAAACATCTTTCTTTTACCCTTTTCCACTCCAAACAAACTTAACCAAACCATCAATATACCATAATAAACTTGCATAACATCAAAACAACTCAATAATATGCATCAACAAACAATCACAACCATATTTTACAACTCAACACATACATAATCCACAACTCTTGTTTTCTTCACCAAACTTAACATTTTCTTCAATCCAACCCCAAAATCAAAGTTAATAAGACCAAACACTTCAAACATACCAAAATCAACCATACACACATCTACAACAACCATTCACCAAACTCAAATACACAAACTCCAAAAGAACATAAAGAAATAAGTTGGAAACTTACCAAAAGTGAAGAAAATCCTTAAAACTCTAACTTAATCTCTTGAAATCCTTCAATTGCTTGAGTGAGGAATCAATAAAACCTCTCTTTCCCTTAGCAATGGTGATGGCCAGCTCTTAAAGAAAGAAAGAAGAAGATGATGATAGTTATTCTCAAGTCAAAGCAATCAACCTCTCTTAGCCATAAAATTAACCCCTTTTAATTTCCACCAAGCAATTAAATATTATAATAATATAAATATCATCTTCCACCATCACTTAAATTCCTATTTTATATAATTAATTATCTCATTTTACCACTGTACTTATTGACTTGTATATGTTGTATATATCTCTATATATACAACATATACACACTCCTTTTATCTTCTCACTTAATCATATATACACACTTAACATCATTTAATCCAATTACAACAATAAGCACTCCAAAATTCTAGGGTATCATTTGGGATATTACAAAATCCTAATCTCATAATTAAACACTAATTTCATTGATTAATCCCTAATTTTATGATGATTGGTGTGATAATTAAGTACATATTTGAATTATTTATTTTATTTTGAATGGTGAGATTGTAATTATTTATTATCTGGATTAAATGATGTTAAAGGTACGTTTCCACAGTTCGTAGGTGCCTTGTTTATTTCATTTTTTTTATTTCTTTTATCTATTTGAATTTTAAGGAATTGTAAGGAACATGTTTCCACTCTTTTGTTGGTGTCCTATTTTATTTATATTTTGAATTGTTGAACATTAAGTGCATATTTCCATCTTATATGGATGCCCATTTTATTGTTTGATTTTTGATATGATGATTGTGTTCATTTTATATACGTTAATTGTTTCTAATATGAGTAATATTATAATAATATAAAAAATTAATAATATTTATACTTAAAAAGAAGATCAGTTCTAATGAACCGGGCGCTATAGGGGTGTTGGGCCATTTCTTACATTCCCATGCATACTTAAATTTTCAAATCTAGTAGGGGTTGGGGATTCCTTTGTAATCGAGTCATGCACCCCTTCTATCTTCTTTCTGGTTCGTCCAGGTGGCAACTCCAATTCTCCGGATTTAAGTTCGTGTTCTCTAAGGCCCAGAGCCTAATAGTGACAAAGTCGCAAGAGCCATTTCATTGAGAGTAGAGGCAAAAATCCCTGATTACAGTGGCGACTTCACTAGATATAAGAGAAGTCGATTTCGTTGGTCTTTATATTATTTTATTTTTTCTTATTATAATATTATTCATTAGATCACTTAGAATTACATTATGTGTATGAGTTAGAATGCCCTTATATGTGTGTAAGTGATATCATACTTTTATTCAATGTATGGAGATCGAGCACTGCATAACCACTCACAGCCTTGTATCTCTTGGTATATACTTATTGTGGGAACCTGAGCCTCTTACCCTAAAGACTAAAGCCCATATAGTTGGCCTAGTAATTTTTCTTATAATTTACCCTAAATGTTTATTGCTTGACTATGATTGACATATCTTACCCCAAGTTAAGTCTCATTTGGTTTATCTTTTCCTAATATGACCTTATGTGATAGCCCAACTGGTACGATATTGTTAGGAAATCAAGGAGATCACTGCAAACCAAAAACACGCAGCGGAAAAATTTTTGATCTCTGATTTCCCACCAAGATCCATGTTGTTCGTTTAATTCGACAAAAGTGTTCAAAGAACTAACCTGTTGATGATTCAAAATCACAGTTTGGAAGAGATGCCTCGATCACGAAACACCCTCTATCGCGTATCCACACGAATGCTAACGTCTGGAGTGCTAGCTCTCTGCAATGGCGAAGGATGGAAAAACATTTTTTCTAAAACGTATTAGGGTTCCTTTGTTTTCGTTCTCTTTCATTTTCTAATGTTACCTCTAAGAAGACTTAATGTCTGGAGTGAATATAATCACTTCAGAATCCAATTCAAAATTGGATAAGGTAAGTCAAATTCAGAATCCAAATCTAATAAGGATTCTGAATATATTATCTAATAATATATAAAAAATGAAAATAATAATAATAATAAATATTCATATCTAATATTAATATTATTAATATTATATGCAGCCCAAAGCGCATTCTTGTGTGTGACCCGATTGGCCCATATTAATTGGCAGTCAATTTAATCTCTATTAAACCAACAAGTCATAATTGGCCTCTAGCAAGGCGTTACAACTACCCAATTAATATAAGGAATGTCCAATTTGCCTAATAATAGTACATGCATTAATCCCTTTGTCACACGATATCTAGCTTGAACATAAGTCATGGTCAACGTCATACTTATATTATCCAAACTTATGATTACTCGATCTCCAAGTAGACTAATAAAAAAAACAAATGAAATTGATCACACTATCAATTCATTTGAGCACGGCCATGCATTTCACAGTCTCACTTATCAAGGGGCCCAAAAGATATCTCTCTCAAAGAGAGGGACAAATTCTATCTTGATTGTTCATTATCCTCTACATAATTTCTATCATATATGATCATAACCTTTATTACTATCTAGTTACGGATAATGTTTGATCATGTCAAAAATATAATAGTCCTTATATTGGAAACTATGACAATCTCAAGTCAAAGAATTAATACATAACTATCATGAGATTGACTTATGACACTAACCCATGTAGTAATCTCATGATGGGTCTATCCAATACATTGTTCTCTAACAAGTATTTATGAAATTGATTTGTATCACTATACACATAACCATCTGATGATTATCAAATCAATGTTCATACTGGTTAAGAATTATTTTTTTTTATCTCTATAACAATAATAAACCAGGGAAAAATATCAAAATTGTGTAACATGCAAACAAACAATAATGATAATAAAACCTCATTTATTAATAATGAATGTATAACATAAAGATCCAAATAAATGGCCTAGGGCACATACACTAACAATCTCCCACTTGCACTAGGCCTACAAATTTCTAAGACCCATAGATCTAGTGTGCTGATCATGCTTGACCCGTGAGAGAGGCTTTGTTGATGGATCTGCTATGTTATCATTTGTGTCAACTTTGCGTATCTTGATATCTCCTCTATCGATAATGTCTCGAATGAGGTGAAAACGCCTGAGTATATGCTTAGACCTTTGATGAGATGTAGGCTCTTTTGCCTGTGCTATGGCACCATTGTTGTCACAATAAATGTCCACAGGATTTGCAATGCTAGGCACCACTCCTAGCTCAGTGATGAATTTCTTCAACCAGACTGCTTCCTTAGCTGCATCTGATGCTGCTATATACTCAGCCTCTGTTATAGAATCAGCCACAGTGCTTTGTTTTGAACTCTTCCAACTAACAGCTCCACCATTCAATGTGAATACAAAACCTGACTGCAATCTAAAATCATCTATGTCAGTTTGGAAACTAGCATCTGTGTAACCATTTACAACTAGCTCATCTTCCAAACCTCCATAAACCAAGAATACATCTTTAGTCCTTCGAAGGTACTTAAGAATATTCTTGACAGCTTTCCAGTGATCTTCACCAGGATCAGCTTGAAATCTACTAGTTGCGCTTAATGGATATGAGACATTTGGTCTAGTACATAACATGGCATACATAATAGATCCTATAGCAGAAGCATAAGGAATCTTATTCATTCGATCTCGCTCATCAGATGTCATAGGACATTGACTCTTGTTGAGATGAATGCCATGAGACATAGGCAAGAATCCCTTTTTGGAATCTTGCATGTTGAACCTCTTCAACACTTTATCTATGTATGTACTTTGACTCAGGCCAATTATCCTTCTAGATCTATCTCTATAGATCTTTATACCAAGGATATAGGCAGCCTCACCTAAGTCTTTCATTGAGAAAGAATTCCCTAACCAAGTCTTAACCTTTTGCAAGGTAGGGATATCATTCCCAATGAGTAATATGTCATCCACATATAAGACTAAAAACACTACTGCACTCCCACTAACTATCTTGTAAACACAAGGTTCATCTTCATTCTTGATGAAACCAAAGTTCCTAACTGTTTCATCAAAACGAAGATTCCAGCTTTGAGATGCTTGCTTCAATCCATAAATGGATCTTTGAAGCTTGAAAACCTTTGTAGAATTCTCAGAATTTACAAAACCCTCAGGTTGTGTCATATACACATCCTCAACCAAGTTTCCATTAAGGAAAGCGGTTTTGACATCCATTTGCCATATCTCATAATTATAGTATGCTGCAATGGCAATGAGAATTCTAACAGACTTAAGCATAGCAACTGGTGAAAAGATTTCATCATAGTCTATACTATGAGTTTGCTTGAAACCTTTTGCAACAAGCCTTGCTTTATAGGTCTGCACATTCCCATCCATGTCAGTTTTCTTCTTGAAAAATCATTTGCAACCAATAGTCTTAATACCCTCTGGAGGATCAATTAAAGACCAAACTTGGTTGTCAAACATAGATTGCATCTCAGATTTCATGGCTCCAAGCCATTTGTCTGAATCTGGACCCGACACAGCTTCTTGATAGGTAGTAGGCTCATCTTGATCTATGAGCATTACTTCACTATCATCAGTCACAAGAAATCCATATCTCTCTGGCTGACGACGTGTCCTATCAGACCTACGAGGGATTTGTGTTACATCTTCAGACTCCACAACTATTTGTGGTTCTGAAATAGGCTCTATAGACGGCTCAATGATTTCTTGTGGTACTTGAGTTTCCTCAAGTTCTACTATACTCCCACTAGTTCTCTTAGAAAGAAATTCCTTTTCCAAAAAGATCCCATTTCGAGCAACAAACACTTTGTTCTCTGAAGGAGTATAGAAATAGTATCCTTTAGTTTCCTTAGGATACCCCACAAAATTACATTTGATAGACTTTGGAGCTAACTTATCTGAAACTGGTCTTTTCACATAAGCTTCACAACCCCAAATCTTAAGAAAAGACAAACTAGGTGTCTTAACTGTCCATATCTCATATGGTGTCTTTTCAACCGCCTTAGATAGTACACGGTTCAGAATAAATGCAGCTGTCTCCAAGGCATAACCCCAAAAAGATAAAGGAAGATCTGCTTGACTCATCATTGATCGAACCATATCTAATAGAGTTCGATTTCTCCTTTCAGAAACTCCATTCCACTGTGGAGTTCCTGGAGGAGTCAGTTGTGAAACAATTCCACAATCCCTTAGATGATCATCAAACTCTTGGCTCAAATATTCACCACCTCGATCTGATCAAAGTAGTTTAATTGTTTTACCAGGTTGATTTTGTACTTCATTTTGAAAAGTTCTAAACATTTCAAAAGACTCATGCTTATGTTTCATTAGGTAGACATAGCCATACCTACTGAAATCATCAGTAAAAGTAATGAAGTATCGAAATTCTCCTCTGGCACTAATGCTAAAAGGACCACATACATCTGTATGTATCAAGCCCAATAAATCATTAGCCCTTTCACTATGCCCAGTAAAAGGATCCTTTGTCATCTTACCAAGCAAACAAGACTCACATGTTTCAAATGATTCAAAATCAAATGAATCTAATAATCCATCTTGATGGAGCTTAGAAATGCGTTTCTCATTTATATGGCAAAGGCGACAATGCCATAAATAAGTAGGGTTTAACTCATTTGGCTTAGTTCTCTTAGAAGTTATGTTATAGATATCATTACCATTAGAATCATCAAGATTAAGGATATAAAGGCCATTATAAGAATTTGCAATACTGTGAACCTCGGTTTTCCGCCCGAAAAGGATCCGGGCGAAAGTTCACTCGTTGTCGGGAGTCGCCACTCAGTTTATTTTGTTCGAAGGGAAAAACTAAGAAAACCCTTGTTTGACTCCAATAACTTGTCCAATGTAAAGGTTTCTAGTCTGCGAACCCAAGGAGGATTCGGGGACTATGTCATGCATTTGACTAACTTGCAAAAAGAACAAATCTAAAAGGAATGAAGAAAAGAAGAGACAGATTGTTAGTAAATTGTGGACTTGCTATTTGGGGTGAATCCCAAATATGCCTACATACTCCCGTTTGAATGGGAGATCAAAGCCCATGTAGTTCGGAAAAGCCTATTTAAAGGCGATAAAATTTATGCTTCGTGCATGTGTGTGTGTATGCTTCGTGCATTTTTCAGGCATTTTGCCAGAGTTGTGAGTTTTAGCACTTAGTGCTAAATGGTGAAATTTAGGTACTTTGTACCAAAGGAGTGCAATTTAGGCTTAATGCCAAATGTGAGATTTTGAGCACTTAGTGCTTCGTGCTGGTGTCGGGCTTCATGCCAAGTATTGATCGGGCTTTTTGCCAAATTTGTGAAATTTAGCACTTAGTGCTAAATGGTATAATTTCGGGTACTTAGTACCAAAAGAGTTCGATTTAGGCTTCATGCCAAAAGTTCATTTTAATAATGCCGTTTAGGTACTTAATACTGAAGAGATGCAATTTAGGCTCCGTGCCAAAAGATTGATTAATTTATGGCTTAAAGCCGAAAGGGTGATTGATTAGTCCATTAGGCCCACAGACCTAAAAAGATTAGGTCTTTGACCGAGAAGAAATTAAGAAGAAGATTAGAATGCTTATGATATGCTTGAATTGACCGAAGATGAATTATGATATTACCTTGATTAGAATTTTTCCACTTCTAAGTTCCAGATCTTGTTTCCTTGCACTTTTGAGTATGATTCTTGCTTTCTACAACACAATATTAGAAATTCTTAAGCATAAAAATTTCATCAGCATCTGAGCGTAGGAAGTCCCAAAAAATTTTTCTTTTTGAAAATCTGAAGCCTATTTATAGGCAAAAACGGGCTGGACGGCGGCTGGGCCGCCAGCTACGGTGGCCGAGCCGCGGTAAACTGCGGCCGGGCCGCCCGTCCCGGCGGCCGGGCCGCAGTCCTGGCCCACCGCGACTCGCGCTACTGCTGCTAAAACCGACTTTCCGGGAGCTACGGGCCTCCAAAAATTATTCCGAGACCATATCCGTGATCCTTGCGTCGCACCAGACATTTCAAGTACCATGAAGACATACTTTCGGTGGAGTTTTACCGTTGTTGCCCGGTCCGGCCTGGTCTGAGGAAATTGGCTTTCCGAGCCTCAAAATTCGAGTGTTCACAATTGCCCCCCACTGGGGTCCATAAAAATGATTTATGGAACTCAGTGGTCTTCTGAAGAGCGAATTTTGAGCGAGGTGCAAAAAGACCCGCATTTTCATTTTTTTCTATAAGTAGGCTCATTTCATTCAATTTTCATTTGCTTTCATTCATTCTTCTTCTTTCACTTCTTTCAAATTTTCTCTCGACGATGGATTTCACCGGCTTTGAAGACCTCGAAATCCCACTCCTTCCCTACGATCTTTTACATGAGGAGGAGAAGCACAGTTCTCGGACCGGCTGCTATGAGGTGAGTACTCTCCCGTTTGTCCATCTAGTATGCATCCTTAGGAATTTTATTTATTTCCAGTAAGGAACTTAGAAATAAATTTTAGGAACCTTTCCTTTACATGTACTAGTAATGAATTAGGATCTGTACCAGGTTTCATTATGTTGTGCCATCAGTAATTATTTCTAGTAAAGAACTTAGAAATAATCCTTTAGGAATCCACACCCTGCTGGGGTAAGAACTTAAATCTTTTCTGAATTTGTCCAACTTTTCTGAAATATTATTATTTTTTTTAGAACTCTACGATCAAGATATCTATAGCTGAGCGTCCAATGGTCACTATTCCGGCTTACATCTTTTATGTCGGGCACCCAGTGGGGGATCTTATCAGACCTGCTTTCCTCCACCATTTGAGGGCTATAGATGTGGGCAGAGATATCCACCGGGATTTGATCTGTGCTTTAGCCGAGCGCTGGTGGCCTACTACTGACACTTTCCATTTTTCTTGGGGGGAGATGACAATGACGCCTACTGACTTTTCCATCATTTCTGGGATTCCCTTTGGCGTTGAGATGGTGGAGTCCTATGCTGACTGGCGGCAGGACATTTCTTCAGCCGACATGATTACTTTGATCGGGGTCGACTATCCTCGATATCAGGCGCCTCACTGCATTCAGCGGAGGTGGCTCGTGGAGCAAGCGCCAGGTATCTACAATGGTTAAGAGACAGGCCACCTTACTACTGACCAGATGGCCAGGTTTACCTTGCTTCTCTTGTTTGCTAGCTCCTTCTTATCAAACAGGAAAGATGCAGTGAGTCTCAATGTGCTGAAGAGCCTACTTGACCTATCACGGCTTCATATGTACGATTGGGCTAGCATGATGCTGTGTAGGTTGTATGACGATATGTCTGACCTCTGCTATACCCGTATTGCTCCCTGTGGCTTGTATTACTTCTGGGAGGTAATGTAAAGAACATTTCCCCTATCTTTATATATGTTGACATACACCAATTCTGATATATATATATATATATATATTATTTTTTTTTTTTTAGACTTGGGCTTACGAGTACTTTCCTTGCATCGCCCCTTTTCTTCGTGAGATCCCTGCCCCCGCCGATCCTCTTTCCCTCATTGCTTGGAGGTGGTATAGAGAGAGGGTAGAAGTACCAAAGAGGAAACTTCCCATCAGAGGGCTGAGATCATTCTTCGACAGCTGTCCAATGGACTCAGTAAATGCTTTATCGTCATCTTTTTTTATTATATTAGAGAAAATGATTCACTAATATAACAAATTTTTACAGGTTGCATCTGAAGTGATGTCTCACTGACTGGCAGAGTGGATTGCTCAAGATTACAGCTTTCGGCGATCAGAGTTTCTGACTCGCCGTCGATTCATACTTCCTCATCCAGAGTTTCGACGGTATTATCTCGCTGAGAGGGTGATTTTCCAGGTCGCCGGTTTCCGTGCAGTTCCCATGGATCCTCCTGATGATATGCTATCTTCGACACTTCTGCCTGTTACTGTGTCCCAGTATGAGGGTGACCCTTTCGAGTCGGCTTATGCCCCGGACGAGGATTATGACTTCTACTGCCTTCATCGACTGATGCCATGCATTGGGACACGATTTGATTCTGTACCGCCTTATCGGTCTTCCCACTCTTCAGCTCCCACTTCTGGCACTCCGAGAGACCATCCTTCTCCCGAGCGGCAAATTGACAGACCCTCTTCCTCTAGGGCTGAGACTTCCGCTTTCGGGGCTGGACCATCAGACACTGGAGGAAGCAGCAGTTCATCTCATTTGAGGCCTCCCGCATCCGTCCTTACAGTTACCGGCCAATTTGACCCTATTTTGGCCGACTTGAGGCTGCCTTATGCTGCTCGTTATCATGCACCTGGTGGTTGGGTGACCCTACCAATTAGTGCAGAGGGTGCATTATATCGGAGCTTTGCTCATGTCACTCAGGTATATTCTCATAGAACTTTTCATGAAAAGGATTCATAAAATTCTCTTGAGATTGATTGTGATTTCGTCTCTTTTACAGGTACCAGAGGGCCTGATCACGAAAATGGCGGCACTGATTACTGCTTTCTCGGATGAACTTTCTGGTGCTTTGACTGAGGCTGCTTACGAGAGGCAGAGTAGGCCGCAAAGACGGAGAGGCCGGCACTGATTTTTTTCATATTTCTCTTGAACTATGCTTGATGTATTTGAACTATTCACCTTCTGTACTTTGTACCTTTCATGTTATTCAACTGTTATCTGAACTTATCTGTAAACCTGCACTTATTTGTTAGTATTAACAGCACATATGTATGCATGATGCTTCTTTTTTTTTTTTTAGAAATCTATTTTAAAAATAAATCCCTGACACAATCCCAAAAAATAGCACATAACAGGGCCTAAATAGGGCCAAAACATGAGAATTTTACAAAACACCAAGAAGAAAGAGGAATCAGGACGGTCGGCGGCGGCCGAGCCGCTGCCCGGGCCAGACCAGTATAAAAATCAAGGTTGTCTTTCATCTGCGGGCCAGAAAGCAATCCTCTTACTGAAAGATCTTATATATTTTTCCAAATAACAATGAATCCCCTTTTTAATCACGTGATGCATAATTGGACCAAAAGTCTCCACAATGTTGAAAGGATCAACATGGGGAGGTACGGGTTGAAAGCTGTCGCCACACTCAGAGGTGTAGCAGTAGACTGGGATTTCTTGCACTCTTGCATCAGGTTTTGGGATCCCCAAGCCCATGTTTTCAGATTTGGGGCTCGGATGGAGGAAATGTGTCCTCTTTTTGAGGAGTTCTGCTCGATCATTGGGTGCGATCCAAATGCCCCTCTTGTGAGGCATGAGGTCCAAATCGGGTATGTGGGATCTTTTCAGAGGCTTTTTAGCTTCACAAAACCCCAAGCCCAAGCTATGATTGTAGATGGGGATAAGGCGATGCTGCTTCCCCTAATTGATGAGTTCTTGACCGCCGATTTTGAAGACGATGTTCAATTGAGGCATAGAATGCGAGCCTTCGTCTTTTGTCTGTTAGCTGGGTTCCTCTTCAACCGTGACCCCGGCTTTGGAGATTTGAGACTTTGCCCAATGGTTAGGCAAATGGAAGAGCTCAACTGTATCGGGGGCATGATCCTGGCTGAGACTATTCAGAGTCTCGACAGATGTGCACTTGGATTTGAACGTTGGACCGTCACCCCGGTCATCCTTCAGGTAATTTATACCTTTTATTTCTTTTGCTTATTCCATCATCTCTCTTTTCCTTTGCAAAATAGAAAGGATCTATTTTTTCAGGTTTGGCTGAGAGATCATCTTCGAGTGGTTGCAGCCCCTCAGACTTTGACCTACAACCCTTCGCAGTACCGCACCAGGAAAATTCAGATTTCTTTTCCCTCTATGGCCGAATGGACTGTTTGGCTGTTTGAGCTTGGACCGGAAGAATTATTATGGTTCGTCCCTTGGTATAGGATTCCTCAATTCATAGAGGCAAATGCCATGCACAACCATGTCTACCTGCTTGGGTTCACTCACAGTACTTGGTACAGTGCTTCCCGCGTCCTCAGGCAGATGGGTATTGATCAGAGAGTTCCCCTTCCTGTCGGGCTTACCATTGCTTCTCCTATTACCCCCGGGGTTACTCGGGCTGTTCTACAGACTTGGGTCAGAGACCATCGGATGATCAGGCCTGGTGCAAAGCCTTCCCTCGTTCAGCCCACTCCAGAGTACAGGACCTGGTTTATAGCTGAGGTTTGGCCCATTGAGAAACCGAGGAGGTGCGCATTGCTGCAGGAGTTGGAGAGAGAGGAGGTGTAGGATTTGGATCCCAGGGTGACTCCATTGTCTTTTCTGTTTTTGGGTTGTTTTTACCTTTTTGGTTTTTTGGGGAATATGACTTGACCTTTTGTATTTTATAGGCTGAATGACTCCTTTTGTAACAGATGATTCTCTTTTTGTAATGAATGATTCTTAATGAATGACCCTTTTGTTTGCTTTCCAAGCATTATCTACTTTATTTATTTGCTCTTATTTTTGCCTAAGCCATCCTTTTGGATTTTCAACTTAGCGAGCTCTTACCCATTCTTGCCTAAGCCGTCCTTTTCGGGTTTTCAGCTTAGCGGGCCCCACTATTGCCTAAGCCGCCCTTTGTGGGTTTTCGGCTTAGCGGGATCTTTTGTTTTTTTTTTGTTTTTTGTTTTGTTTTTTTTTTGGCAAAAGAAAGATGAATGAAAGATTTTTATTAAAATTTAGACCGTGCTCAAGGAGAGCTGCCTACATATCTCGAATTAGTTTGCGAGAATCAGGTCTAATGTAGTTCATTTTTGGAATGCATGATCATGCATAATATTTCTTTAGTTGATCCAGATTGCATGGGTTTGTGAACTCCAGACCATCCAAATCAGACAAGATAACGGCTCCGCCGGAAAGTATTTTCTTCAAAATGTAGGGTCCCGCCCAATGAGGACGAAACTTCCCACGAGGATCTATAACAGGTGTTCTGATCTCCTTCAAAACCAAACAACCTTCTTCCAACTTTCGATCTTTGACCTTTTTGTTGAAATGTCTGGCCATTCGCCTCTGATACCCTTGAATCTGATGTAGAGCTTGAAGTCTTTTTTCATCCAAACTCAACAACTGATGATGATAATTGCCGATCCATTCAGCTTCATTTATCTGACTTTCTTGAATTATCCTCGCCGATTGAACTTCCAGTTCAATGGGGAGTACTGCTTCCATTCCATATACCAGTGAATACGGGGTTGCCCCAGTAGGAGTTCTAACTGATGTTCTGTATCCCCACAAAGCCAGTGGTAACTTCTCATGCCAACGCCTATGTTCCTTGATCATTTTTTGTATGATCACCTTTATAGACTTGTTCGCTGCTTCTACAGCTCCATTTGTTTGGGGTCTATAAGGAGAGGACTTATGATGTTGGATTTTCTTATCCTGCAAGAGTTTAGCAAATTCTGCTTGGAAATGAGTTCCATTATCTGTGATAATCTCGAATGGTGTTCCGTACCGACAAAGGATGTTGGTTCGGACAAACTGTGCTGCCTTTTTGGCGTCTAATTCTGCATAGGAAGCTGCTTCAACCCACTTTGTGAAGTAATCCACTGCTACCAAGATAAACTGATGCCCATTTGATGCTTTTGGATGTATTTTGCCAATTATATCAATTCCCCAAGTAGCGAAGGGCCATGGAGAAGTGATTGGATTCAGGGCGACGGGAGGTTGCTTCTGCAGCTTAGCAAATATCTGACACTGATGGCATTCTTGCACAAATGCCACACAGTCTGCATTCATGGTGGACCAGTAATATCCTAGATTGGCTATTTTCAGAGCCAAGGCAATCCCATACATGTGTGGTCCTGATTCGCCACCATGTACCATTTCCATTATTTGCTTGGCCTCCGCTTCACTCACACACCTTAGGTGCATTCCATTCCAACTCCTCTTGTAGAGGATATCTCCATTGAGAATGTAACCTGTGGCAAGCTGCCTTATTGCCCTCTGATCAACCTTTGATGATCCCTCCGGATAATTTCCATCCTTGAGATAGGTCTTGATATCCCAAAACCAAGGTTTACCATCGGCCAAGTGCATTACATGGGCGGGTTGCTTTTGAAGCTGAACTTTCAATGGACGAATGACTTTCCCCTCCCTGATGTTGATCATGAAAGCTAAAGTAGCCAAGGCATCAGCAAATTGATTCTTTGCTCTTGGGAGATATTCGAAGGACAGATCATTGAACTGTTGTGCCAAATGATCAAGGCGTTGTAGGTAAGGAACCAAACGCTCTTCTTTTATCTTCCATTTCCTTAAGGCTTGTGATACTATTAAAATAGAATCACCATAGACCTTTAGGTCCTTAATCCCCAATTCTAGGGCGGCTTCAAGCCCATTGATGCAAGCTTCATATTCTGCTTCGTTGTTTGTGCAGCTAAAGTCAAGTTTAACTGCGAATGGAATGTATTCTCCACAAGGAGTTTTGAACACAATTCCAATTCCGTTTCCATGATAGTTGGATGCTCCATCAAAATACATCTCCCAAACACTGCTCTCTACGTTCAAGAGGTCTTCATCAGGGAAACCCATTTCTCGCATCTCGTCATTCACGGGTAATTCTGCTAATTGGTCAGCTATTGTGCCACCTTTCACAGCTTTCCTTTGAACAAATTTCAAGTCAAAGGCTGCCAATGTTGACACCCACTTAGCCATTTTGCTGTCCAAAACAGGCCTCTCCATAAGGAATTTCAAGGGACTCTGTTCTGCGATGACATAAGTAGTGTAAGAAGACAAGTAGTGTTGTAACTTCGTACAAGCCCAATACAAGGCTAAACACAACTTCTCAATCTTGTTATACTTTAACTCATAGTCCAGCATCCTTTTGCTGAGGTAATAAATGGCATTTTCTACCTTTGTATCTTCAGCCTCTTGAGCTAGCATTGCCCCCATGGCTTCATCTGTTACAGACAAATACAAGAGCAGAGGTTTTCCCATTCTGGGAGGTTGTAGAATTGGCGGACTTAACAAGTATTCTTTGATCTTGTCGAAGGCCTTCTGGCAGTCTTCACTCCATTCTTGTGAAGCACCTTTTCTTAGTAGCTTAAAGATAGGACCACAAGTCTCAGCCAACTGTGATATGAATCGACTGATATATTGTAATCTACCTAACAAGCCTCGAATCTCTTTCTCTGTTCTTGGCGGAGGCATTTTCAGAATAGCCTTTGACTTTGCTGGATCAACTTCTATTCCTTTCTTGCTGACCAAATATCCCAAGAATAAGCCTGATGTTGCTCCAAACAGACACTTTACAGGATTAAGCTTCAAATTGTACTTGCAAAGTCTAAGGAAGAACTTCTCAAGTGCTTCAACGTGTTCTTCTGGAGATTTTGACTTGACAATCATATCATCAACATACACTTTTACTTCTTTGTAAATCATGTCATGAAAGATTGTCGTTGCCATCCCGTCTATTAGCAAATCGATGTGTGGTAGCGGGAAATCGTCCTTGGGACAAGCTTTATTCAGATATCTGTAGTCAACACACATCCTGACCTTTCCGTCTTTCTTCGGGACCGGTACAATGTTTGCTAACCAGAAAGGCTAGGCAATTGGTTCTATGAACTTATTGTCCAGTTGTTTGGCAACCTCTTTTTTAATCTTCAAAGACCATTCTGGCTTCATTCTGCTCAATTTTTGCTTAACCGGCTTTGCATCGGGGTATAACGGAATCTTGTGAACTGCTATGGCTGGGTCTATTCCCGTGACATCACTTGTCTTCCACATGAAGCAGTTGGCATACTTTCTGATGCACTCAAGAACCTGTTCCTTATTCACACAATCACATGCAATGTATGTATGGTCATTTTCTTTGCCAATTATTATCTTTTCATTTATTTCTTTTATTTCATTTATATCATTTTTGCTAGATAATACTTGGAAAGCAAAAGACACAGGGTAACCAAGAATTTGAAGAGTTTCATTGATAATGGTGGAGTCATTCTCCAAGATTACATTAAATGTGACATTTGGGTTCTCTAAATCTGAAGCTATAGAGGACTCAGAACTAGACTCTGGCTTGGTGTTTGACTCAGAATTTGACTCGGTACAAGACTCAGGTTCAAGGTGTGACACTGGACTAGTTTTGACTAGAGCAGCCTGTCCCTCCTCGGCGTACCAGTTCATCAGTGGTCCATCCGTTGTCTTGATCAGCTTTGTGAAGTCCCTTTTGTCTTCGACATTGGTTATCATAGCAACCTCATCAAAGAGACTAGGCCGCATGAAATCTTCCATTTGGGGGTCAGTTTCAGGTTCTGGCTCTTCTTCTTTTATGGCCACAACATCAGCAAACATTTCAAAACCCGATAGCTTCTTTCCGGTCATAGGAGAATAGAATGGTTCCTGAAAACCACGGTGATGAACTGCCTTTCCAGGTTTACAAAAATGACCATTCAGAGTTCTAAAGTAAGGGCACATTTTGAGGCTTCTTGCCCCCCAATTTCCCTTTTTCTTCCTTCCATGCTCAAGCTCTTCTATTTCCTCGTCTGTAGGTTTGTACCCCAAGCCAAAAGTTCCCTTATTCTCTGGTTCTTCCCATGGCCGTACTACAGGTGTCTTTCTCCCAGACTTCATCATTTCCATTCCGGGCAATAGACCTACCCTCAGCATCATTCCCACTAAGCAGTTGATTTGAACCTCCCCAAAGTCATATGAGACAAATGGCCCTTTTGGCTTTTCACCTTCAATGCATTGAACTGTGTCGTAATGAAACCCAGTCAAGGTCATGGCGGTTTCACCAGGAACAACCTCAAGAAGAGACTGATCCATGGTTTTCTTGTTGATTTCACAGGTATCCCCTTTGATAGTGATTACTTTTCCTTCAAAAGGGAATTTAAGTTTTTGGTGTAATGAAGAAGGTACAACATTAATTTGATGAATCCACGGCCTTCCAAGGAGGAGATTAAAGCTCGCGGGTACATCAATGACCTGAAAGGGCACTTTCATTTTCACCGGCCCAATAGCAATTTCTAGAGTGGCAACACCCAAAATTTCTCTTCGAGTGTTATCATATGCTCTCACAATCTGATCAGAAGGTGTAAGATCTGTAGTCTCCAACCCCAGACAGCTTGCTACTTTCAAAGGACACACATTTAAGGCTGACCCATTATCAATGAGAACCATGGGCACAGTCTTTCCCCCAGTCTGTATGATGATGTATAGAGCATCATTGTGTTTCTTACCATCTTCTGGTAAATCCACATCAGAAAACCTGATACTCAATGCCTTGGTTGATTGGGTCAAAGTGGCCACCAAAGCTTCTGGGCTTGTGTCCACTGGTGTATCAAGTTGACTCAAAGCTTCGTTGAGAGCTTGGCGGTGTGGGAATGAGGAAGCAAGGAGTTCCCAAATTGACACCTTAGCTTGAGTTTGTTTAAGCTGAGTGAGGACAGGGTCTTCTTTTGGCTCTGGTGTTTTCTTATGGGGGTGATTTGAGGTTGTAGGGGTTTTTCCCAAGTCAAGTGGCTGATATTGTCTTCCACCTCTTGTCAGAGCACTGACCTCTTCAGCAAGGTCGTTCAAATATAACACACACACTTCATTCATTTCCAAGAGAAGTTTGAAAGGATCAAACAACTCTTCTTCCACAGTAATGGCATGGATGGAATGATTGGGCAAAGGGTTAGTGTTGATATTTGGTTGCCTCCTGAGGGGAATGATGTCACCACTATCCACCAGATCCTGGATGCGGTTTTTGAGTGTCCAGCAAGCATCTGTTTTATGCCCATTCCCTTGATGGTATTCACAGTATTCATTGACTTTATAATTGGAAGGTAATGGGTTTGGAGGAGGTCTTGGGTCCAAAGGCTTCAAATATTTCCCTTCCACAGCCTTTTTAAACACCAAATGAAGGGGTACCCCAAGGTCAGTATATTGCCTTCTTGGCTGATTTCTCGGCCCAAGATTGCCCACACGTAAAGGATTCGCAGGGGCAATATTGGCCACTTGATTGACCTTGCTTGAGGAAGGAGTTTGGCTTTGTTTCTTATATTTCGATGCAGCCCCCTCATCCACTATTTTACCCAACTGTATCAAATCTTCTACCTTGGTTGCAGTCGCAATGAGCGATTTGAAAGTAGGTAGATATTGGGTTTGCAGTTGAGCCTGATATGTAGGTCTTAAATTCCTGATTATAATATCAATCTGCTCTTGTTCTGAAGGGCGATTGATCATCTGGGCGGCTTTTGCCCTCCACCTCGTAAGGAACGAGGAGAAGGGTTCATTGTTGTTATGTTTGGTGGTCTCAAGTTCCCTTCTGGTGACATCTACCTCAATATTGTAGTGGTATTGAGAGTTAAATGCATTGCAGATGTCTTCCCATGTCTTAATCTTGGAACGGTCTAGACTCACAAACCATTTAAGGGCAGCCCCAGTCAGGGATTGTTGGAATAGTTGAGCAAAGAGCTCATCATTTAAACCCCAAGGACTTAAGGCTCCCACATACATTTTCAGGTGAGTTTTAGGGCACGTGGTCCCATCAAATCTGTCCATCCCCGGCATCTTGAATTTTGGAGGTAATCTGGCTTGGGGAAACAAGGATAAGGAATCCATGTCTACCACCTCTTTGTGAGTTTTCATGGCAGTGATTGACCTCTCAAGCAATTCAAGTTTCCTTTTCAGTTCATCTGTTTCGTTCTTGGAGGGTGAATCCTCCAAATTGATAACAGGGGTATTAATCTGAGCAGTCACGGGGGTACTAGTTTGCCCCACAATGGGTTCCTTCCCCAAATCTCCAGGAATAGGGACTGTCTTTGGTGCTACTTCTAATTCAGCCAGGATGGCTACCCTTTGGGCGGCTAAAGCTTCATCAATTTTTTCTTGCATTCTAGCTTCAATTTCCTTAACCTGACCATCCAGCAAAGCCTTAATCTGTTCAATTGTGGCCATTTCAGTAATTGGAGTAGTTGGTATTGGTGTGTCTGGTGTAGGTGAAGGCGCACGGACAGTGGGTACCTGAAAAGGTCAAGGGTAAAAAATCAGGGTGGTGTGTAGGGTAGGAAAACTCTTGGTCCACTTATGTACATCAAAATTTTTCCCCAAAAACAATGTTGTTATGTTGCATGAATGCACCTCATCAAATCACAATTCATTTTAATGGAATGCGGCACTATCATTGGGTACATACAACCTAAGGGAAGGTTCTATTGTTATGTAAAAATAGAGAATCAGCTTATCATAGGGACCCTTGAGTCTTGAGTAAGATATACCTAACCACATGTGAAATAAGGAGTTTCGCATGGGTCCAACAGTACGATTACTCATGGGCCACTCCAAAAGGATTGGAATGGTTTGCGACAACAGGGAGGACGCTTTGGCTGTCCGCCGGCATAATCAAGGAGACCTGCCGGTCAGCGCTACTTGCTATCCAGACTCAGAACTTTGAACAGAAAGAGAAGAAATTCATTTAAAAACAATTTTTTATGCAATGGAGGAAAAGGATTCCCCCATATATGCAAGAGAAAAAGATTCTCTGAATGACAAAACAAATGCACAAGTAGTCAAACAATAGATCCATCAAAGGAAAAAGATTCCTTTCTTCAATCTTCAGTCCAATATCCTTAAAGAAAGGATATATAATGCTAGGGTACCCTGTAAAATGAATAAAAATACCCTAAAGAAGGGCAAATTGGTTAAACAAATAATAACAATCTACTAGGATCCCATAAATCGTTTTTATGGTCCCTAGTGTCAAATCAATCAAATAAGCAATAGTAGTCCACTTAGCATCCCATAAATCATTTTTATGGGTCCCCAGTGGAGTCGCCAAATTGTGAACCTCGGTTTTCCGCTCGAAAAGGATCCGGGCGAAAGTTCACTCGTTGTCGGGAGTCGCCACTCAGTTTATTTTGTTCGAAGGGAAAAACTAAGAAAACCCTTGTTTGACTCCAATAACTTGTCCAATGTAAAGGTTTCTAGTCTGCGAACCCAAGGAGGATTCGGAGACTATGTCATGCATTTGACTAACTTACAAAAAGAACAAATCTAAAAGGAATGAAGAAAAGAAGAGACAGATTGTTAGTAAATTGTGGACTTGCTATTTGGGGTGAATCCCAAATATGCCTACATACTCCCGTTTGAATGGGAGATCAAAGCCCATGTAGTTCGGAAAAGCCTATTTAAAGGCGATAAAATTTATGCTTCATGCATGTGTGTGTGTATGCTTCGTGCATTTTTCAGGCATTTTGCCAGAGTTGTGAGTTTTAGCACTTAGTGCTAAATGGTGAAATTTAGGTACTTTGTACCAAAGGAGTGCAATTTAGGCTTCATGCCAAATGTGAGATTTTGAGCACTTAGTGCTTCGTGCTGGTGTCGGGCTTCATGCCAAGTATTGATCGGGCTTTTTGCCAAATTTGTGAAATTTAGCACTTAGTGCTAAATGGTATAATTTCGGGTACTTAGTACCAAAAGAGTTCGATTTAGGCTTCATGCCAAAAGTTCATTTTAATAATGTCGTTTAGGTACTTAATACCAAAGAGATGCAATTTAGGCTCCGTGCCAAAAGATTGATTAATTTATGGCTTAAAGCCGAAAGGGTGATTGATTAGTCCATTAGGCCCTCAGACCTAAAAAGATTAGGTCTTTGACCGAGAAGAAATTAAGAAGAAGATTAGAATGCTTATGATATGCTTGAATTGACCGAAGATGAATTATGATATTACCTTGATTAGAATTTTTCCACTTCTAAGTTCCAGATCTTGTTTCCTTGCACTTTTGAGTATGATTCTTGCTTTCTACAACACAATATTAGAAATTCTTAAGCATAAAAATTTCGTCAGCATCTGAGCGTAGGAAGTCCCAAAAAATTTTTCTTTTTGAAAATCTGAAGCCTATTTATAGGCAAAAACGGGCTGGACGGCGGCTGGGCCGCCAGCAACGGCGGCTGGGCTGCCAGCTACGGTGGCCGAGCCGCGGTAAACTGCGGCCGAGCCGCCGGCGTCACGGCGGCTGGGCCGCCGTCCTGGCCCACCGCGACTCGCGCTACTGCTGCTAAAACCAACTTTCCGGGAGCTACGGGCCTCCAAAAATTATTCCGAGACCATATCCGTGATCCTTGCGTCGCACCGGACATTTCAAGTACCATGAAGACATACTTTCGGTGGAGTTTTACCGTTGTTGCCCGGTCCGGCCTGGTCTGAGGAAATTGGCTTTCCGAGCCTCAAAATTCGAGTGTTCACAAATACCATAAAGCAAATCATTTTTATCAAAAATAGAACATTTCTTATTCTTAATAAAAATGAATAACCTTCATCATCCAAAACAGATACTAAAATAAGATTCCTACTCATAGTAGGAACATAAAAGCAATTGTTCAAAATTAACAAAAACCCATTGGGCATAACAAGTTCATAAGTTCCTACAGCTATAGCCTTTTGCCTTACCCTTGCCTTTAGTATCTTTGGCTTTCTTTTTCATTTGTTTAATATTGACATTCAATATTTGGGTAGGCTTTTTGATATTCCCCTCAGCAGTTTTGAGCATACCATGTAGCTCAGGAATGGATTTCTCCATGTCATTCATGTTATAGTTCATGACAAACTATGAGAAACTGCTAGGCAATGAATTTAGGATCAAATCCGTGGAGAGTTCTAAACTCAGGGGATATCCAAGTCTAGCAAGGTGATCTAGATAGCCTTTCATCTTCAAAACATGAGCACTAACAGATTCACCTTCAGACATTTTGCAGTCAAATAATGCAACAGCGGTGTCAAACCTATCTTGCTTAGCCTGTTGTTGGAAAGCTTGTTTGAGATGCACACTCATCTCATAAGCCTCTAAGTGTTCCAGATCCTTCTGAAGTCCTGGACACATAGTAGCCAACATAAGACATCCTATGTCATTGGAATCATCCACATGCTTCTTATGCTTACTCTTAGCAGCATTAGAAGCATCAGCAGGAGGTGGGTCAGGGACAGCTTCATTAAGCACGTAGGACTTTTTCTCTTATTTGAGAATAATTCTCAGGTTCCTAAACCAGTCAACAAAATTAGTCCCACATTCTTTCAGTTTTTCCTTCTCAAGGATAGATCGCAGTGATAAGGTGGAATTGTTATTAGCAGCCATCTACAAAATAAATATGCAAAGTCAAATTTTAATTAATAATGAGGTTAAAATTATTTAAACTCTTACTAAAAATATAACCCTCTAAAGAAATATTTTAGTAGGCTAAGATTTTTATTTCACTTAATTCTAAACTCAGCTTTGGCGTGACGCTAAAAATCAAGTTATTTAGTTAGGTAACATCTTTACCAATTACATCTCATGTAACTCTTAGTAATTATGGAATATTGACATCATATGTCATAGCATGTTGAATTCCATCTAATGCCTTAGGCCCAAAACCATTTTGATAGCCTAATTAAGTCTAACCAATTTTAAAACATATGAGTAGCACTATTACTCATCCTACTTAGCTAGGAATGTTTAAAGCATATTGCTTTGGCAATACCTACTTTAATACAATCTTAGTTTTGATAGGTGTTCAAAACGTGGATGGCATTTAGACTTAAATTATTAATGAGGGTTCAACTAAATTATTATCATGTCTTGCATTACATATCATTATATTTTAGCATCTTATATGCATATATATAATTTATCACATAAGCATCATATACCAAATGACAAAATATGTAAACGTGACATAGCATGGCCAAACTAAATATGATCTTCAAGAGACCAAATGAAGATCATAAAGGCAACCCTAGGTGAAAAACCTATCTATTACAACACTTGCAATATTACATATCTTCAAAACTTGAGCTTGTGCTTCCATCACCATGGAACCATCTTCTCCTTGGTATGAATCTCCATCACAAACATTGTAGCTTGAATCTTCATTTCTTACAATAAAAGAAAATCTAACTACTAGTAAAATAAATTACAACAAAATAAATGACACGCAGGCCGTATTTACCCAAAATTAAGATATGAATAAACCAATCACATAGGTCATAAGGCCATGCTATGCACCATGCCAAGACATCAAACAAACATAACATATTCATCACCAACATGTTAAATAGAAACAAATATATTGACATTCTTAATGTCGCGGTAACGAACTATAGGACGCGAACATACGGCGGTCCTGCTAGCAAGGAGATCATTGCAAACCAAAAACACGCAGCGAAAAAATTTTTGATCTCTGATTTCCCACCAAGATCCATGCTGTTCGTTTAATTCGACGAAAGTGTTCAAAGAACTAACCTGTTGATGATTCGAAATCACAGTTTGGAAGAGATGCCTCGATCGCGAAACACCCTCTATCGCGTATCCACACGAATGCTACCGTCTGGAGTGCTAGCTCTCTGCAACGGTGAAGGCTGGAAAAACAATTTTTCTAAAACGTATTAGGGTTCCTTTGTTTTCATTCTCTTTCATTTTCTAATTTTACCTCTAAGAAGACTTAACGTCTGGAGTGAATATTATCACTCCAGAATCCAATTCGAAATTGGATAAGGTAAGTCAAATTCAGAATCCAAATCTAATAGGGATTCTGAATATATTATCTAATAATATATATATAACGAAAATAATAATAATAATAAATATTAGTATCTAATATTAATATTATTAATATTATATCCAGCCCAAAGTGCATTCTTGTGTGTGACCCGATAGGCCTATATTAATTGGCAATCAATTTAATCTCTATTAAATCAACAAGTCATAATTGGCCTCTAGCAAGGCGTTACAACTACCCAATTAATATAAGGAATGTCCAATTTGCCTAATAATAGTACATGCATTAGTCCCTTTGTCACACGATATCTAGCTTGAACATAAGTCATGGTCAATGTCATACTTATATTGTCCAAACTTATGATTACTCGATCTCCGAGTAGACTGATAAAAAAAACAAATGAAATTGATCACACTATCAATTCATTTGAGCACGGCCATGCATTTCACAGTCTCACTTATCGAGGGGCCCAAAAGATATCTCTCTCAAAGAGAGGGACAAATTCTATCTTGATTGTTCATTATCCTCTACATAATTTCTATCATATATGATCATAACCTTTATTACTATCTAGTTATGGATAATGTTTGATCATGTCAAAATATAATTGTCCTTATATTGGAAACTATGACAATCTCAAGTCAAAGAATTAATACATACCTATCATGAGATTTACTTATGACACTAACCCATGTAGTAATCTCATGATGGGTCTATCCAATACATTGTTCTCTAACAAGTATCTATGAAATTGATTTGTGTCACTATACACATAACCATCTGATGATTATCAAATCAATGTTCATACTGGTTAAGAATTATTTTTTTTATCTCTATAACAATAATAAACCAGAGACAAATATCAAAATTGTGTAACATGCAAACAAACAATAATGATAATAAAACCTCATTTATTAATAATGAATGTATAACATAAAGATCCAAATAAATGGCCTAGGGTACATAACATACACTAACAGATATTGTCTGCTTTGGGCTTAAAGGTAAGTCTGGACCTGAGAATAAATCCATGCAGGCTAAAGGCCTATGGGGCATACTGTTCATCCTTAGGTAAATCCTACATCGATTAACTGC
Organism: Garcia nutans; assembly: GCA_947685225.1. NCBI lineage: Eukaryota > Viridiplantae > Streptophyta > Magnoliopsida > Malpighiales > Euphorbiaceae > Garcia > Garcia nutans. The sequence goes on along the minus strand of CANTUV010000003.1, from coordinate 1,338,409 downwards.
AGGGTGAGGAAGCAGTATTTAAGTTTGGGGCAAGCAAAGGACTTAGAGTCCTCGCTAAGGTTTGCCCCACTATTGGCTAGAGGAATAGGTCTCTTGGCTCTGATACCAAGTTGTGATAGCCCGAATGGTATGATATTATTTGCTTTGGGCCTTCGGCTTGCATGGATTTGTTCTCAGATCCAGACTTACATGTAAGCCCAAAACACATTGTACTAGTGAAAACGTGCCCCAGACTTAAATATTGCTTTCTCACCTTGCACTTAACCAATGTGGGATTTGCCTAAGGATGAATAGTATGCCCCCCAAAAGGACTTAGAGTCCTCGTTGAGGTTTGCCACACCACCGGCCAGAGGAACATGTCTCTTGGCTTTGATAACAAGTTGTGATAGCCCTACTGGTACGATATTGTCATCTTTGGACCTTCAGCCCGCACAAATTTATTCTCAGGCTCAAAATGCATCGTACCAATCAAAGCATCCCCCAAACTTAAATACTGCTTTCTCATCCTGCACTTAACCCATGTGGGATTTGCCTAAGGATAAACAGTATGTGCCATAGGGCATCACAAATTATTTATTAATATTTTTCAATGCCAGCTTTGAATGTGAAATTAAAAAAGAAAAACAATTAAAAAGCATTTATTAATTTTAACATATAAATCCAAAATAAAAATCACCAAAGCATCAAAATCTTGTTTAAGCCCATTATTGATCACGCCTTTTATGAATAATTAGCCATCTACTTGTTCTCTATTAATTAGCTTCGTGCAATTACTGCAGATGATGACGTGTTAATAATTGTACCCTCTTTCAACTCATTTGCTTCTATAATTTTTAATCAATTTCCACCTTCTCAATCTTTCTTTAATGAAAGTTGAAGCTCTCTGAACGTCATTTTTGACAAAAACTAGGTCTTCATTGGCAATGAATCTTTATCCTTATTAAGTATTTATGTAAAATAAAGGAGCTAATAGGGAAAAATAATCCAAAATTAACCACACTGACGTTTAGAGCTAACAATGAAAAAGTATTAATAAATAATTGTAATGTCGGGAGCTTTAGCTAAAATAATGACCAATTTAAAATTATCTAAAATTAAAAGTTTGTTATTGGGATTTCAAAATCTTTAAGGGATTAATATTTTTTTGGACCTAGATATCCTTAAATGCCCTAAATTGAACTAAAATACCCTTGTAATTCATAATGCGCCTAAACAAAAAACAAACTGAAAACTTTTCATTTTTTTTTCAAATCATGACTAGTTCTCTCTCAATCTCTTCCTCTAATCTTAATTATAAAAACAACTTGCAAAGTTTCTCTATTCTCTCATTCGTCTAAAATTCATTTTCACCTAAATTGTCGGTGTTTCATCCTTCAATGTAAGTATCCACGGTAAGTACTTTTTTAGTGTTTTTTATAGTTCATTTGATTTTTTTAATTCTAAAATGAAAAATGTTGAATGCGAAATTAGAATATTATCAAGAGTTGATGCATATATTGAAGTCATTGTACTGATGAATATAGGTGGATGTATGTTGAAATGTGTGTTGACTAGTCGATGATTTGTGGTATTAAAGGTGACTAGGTAATTTAAAGTATGGAGTTTTCTATTTTCTAAGTTTTTTTAAATGTTGTATTGGTTATCTGAGTGAAGTTAGAGGGAGTTAGGGGGGAGTTAGAGGATCACCTTTAAGTGTCCATAAGTATCCCTAACTCATCCCTAACTACCACTAATTGCATTTTAAAACACTTTATAATATTCCCTAACTACTAATGTTGATTAAAAATTGAAATTGAAATGTGTTTGACTGAGTTTATGCAACTGAAAAATAATTAGTTAGACATCTCCTAACTACCCATAGCTATTTCTAACTATCTCTAACTCACTCTTAACTATCCTTAATTGTCTTTTAAAACACTTTATAATATTCCCTAACTGCTCATGTTGATTAAAATCTAAAATCAAAATGTTTTTTATTGAGTTTGATCTACAACTGAAAAATACTTAGTTAGACATCCCTTAACTGCCCTAATTATCTCTAATTCACTCCTTACTACCCCTAATTGCCTTTTAAAACACTCTACAATATTCCCTAATTGCCGATGTTGATTAAAATCTAAAATCAAAATGTGTTTGATTGAGTTTGATATGTAATTAAAAAACACTTACTTAGGCATTCCCTAACTGCCTCTAATTGCCTTTTAAAATGCTATATAATATTACCTAATTACTGATGTTAATTAAAATCATAAATTAAAATGTGTTTCATTGAGTTTAATCTACAAAAAAAAAACAATTAGTTATACATCCCCTAACTGCCCATAATTGTACCTAACTATCCCTAACACATTCTAACTGCTTATAATTACCTTTTAAAACACTCTATAATACCTAAATTTTGATGTTGATTATAATCTAAAATTGAAATGTGTTTGATTGAGTTTGATATGCAACTGAGAAAACACTTAGTTAGACATCTCCTAATTGCCCCTAACTATCCCTAACTATCCTTAACTCATCCCTGAATGTCTATAATTGCTTCTTAAAAGACTCTATAATATTCCCTAACTGCTGATGTTGATTAAAATCTTAAATCAAAATGTTTTTGATTGGGTTTGATCAACAACTGAAAAACACTTTGTAGTTAGACATCCTATATTTGCCCCTATTTATAACTATTCCTAACTCACCCCTAACTGCCCCCTAATTGCATTTTAAAATACTTTATAATATTCTCTAACTGCTTATATTGATTAAAATCTGAAATCAAAATTTGTTTGATTGAATTTGTTCTGTAACTAAAAAACACTTAGTTGGACAATCCCTAATTGCCCCTAAGTTTCCCTAACTATCCCTAACTCACCCTTAACTGCCCTTAATTGTCTTTTAAAACATTATATAATACTCTCTAACATGCTTTGAAGAGTAAAATCTGAAATTGAAATGCGTTTAATTGAGTTTGAAATTGCATTTTCTATAGTTTATGTAATGTAATGTTATTTATAACTGTGTTCCAAATAAAATGGTAACACTTGCTGCATCACCTTCCAGTAATGAGAGATCACCCTTGCTGCTGAAAAGGGAGTGATCATCCCAAGGGAATTTTCTACAACTGGGTTATTTTATATATATATATATATATAAAGACAAGATAATCAACCGGCTGATAAAGTGAAGGAGAGAAAGAGGGATAAGACATTCACAATTGAAGAGAATGCCTAACAACAAGGGGAGAAAGAAAATACTATGAAATTAGTTAAAGATGTTCAATATATTATTCATCCATCTAGGTGAAAGTGCTACCCAGTCAACACAACTGGGTCAGGGTTAAAAATTATAGGCATCATACAGAGTGCCATTTCTGCCAATGAAGAGAATGTAATTATAGTTTAATAAATACAATTGATTTTCTTTTCAATTGTCTTTAAATAATTGATTAAACGTAAATCCACAAATATTTTTCCAGTGGAATTTGTTGCTAATACAATGTTAGCCTCTTACTCGGTGTAAAAGAAAATTATCTTGTCCATTGGCTGGGTTTGATACATTACATGTTCCTATGCTAGGTTACTAATGGATAGGCTAATGAGCTTTCCTTTAACATTGGAAATGATATTGTGAACATGGGAGCCAAATAATATTGTTTAATTTTTGGGTTGATGTCTAACAAATATGATGAATTGTCTAAGGGCATCACTTCTCTTGCTAAGACATATGGAAAGGTGGCACAATAAGTGCAAGGATCCATATATACTAGTGAAGTTAGGTATTACTTGTCTCATTGAGCTACTCATACTTGGAATGCCCATCACAACAAAGGTTGATATAAGAATATTAGCACTAGTCGATAATGTCAAAATGTTTAGCAATGAAGCTTTGGAAAGAATGAGCTAGAATTTCCTTTGCAGCAGCATAAAGGGTAAGATTTTCAAGCTCAATAGTAATAAGAAGGGTAGGTATTCTTTGAGTAGGTTCTTTTACATCTTGTCTATATTTGCAATGTAGATTCTTGCTTCGATAGATTTGGTTGGAGCAAAGAGAATTAGAAGTGTGATCCCAAGAATCCTAATTGGAAGATTGGCTTAAAACTCTCATACCATGCTATTGGAATGAAATTATTAGCAGTGGTAATTTCTTATTCACATTTAAATACTGGATTATTATATTTTGTATTAATTATTTTTTATAGTTTCTCATTTTATTTGCAAAGGAGTTGAAAGCCTCTCCATTTAAAATATCGGATGATGAAGTTGTTTATCCTAAGTTTGATGGGATAAAACTCAACAGGGGTGTGGATATTATTGAACATTACATGTTGTTGCTTCCAAAAGCATCAAAGCCAGAATATCATCATACATCTAGATTTCAATCTATAAATTGTGAAAAAAATATTCCAGTGAATTAATGAGGTAGAGAAACAATGCATAGTTGTTGAAAGGGAGAATAAAAAACTTGACTAGTCCATTGGAGGCTCTTATTGCAAAACAGAATCAAGAGATGGATTAGTAGAGAACAAAAAGCAAATAGTTGCAGACATTCATTTTTGAATAGAATAAAGAGCTACTGTAGAGATATGTATCCATGCCTTCTAATATTGAATCAGGACCGGGAACCTCTATTGCCCTAAAATTCTTTGATGAGGATGGATCATTATTGTCGTGCCAAGATTTATGAAAACCTTTTTTCAATAGTAACAAACAAAGGATGCTTCAGTCTATTCTTGATAGCAATAATAAGGAATACACTAAATGTCCAAACATCTACAACCTCATAAAGTGGGCATCCATCATATTTTGTAAAAACTTTTAACCCAATATTTGAAACATTGTTAATATTGAGTACATCCAATATTGCTTTCTTAAGTTCATTGAAATCAGGGTATTCCATCAATAAAATGATTTTACTACATCCCTAACATAGTTGGAGGTGTTCACCTCAAATTTCCCACCATACTGAATGAGGATTACCAAACCAAACTTCAACATTTGAAATTGATATTTGAATCAATACCCTGAACTCACAAATAAGAAACAAAAATAATCATATTAAAAAATTTCACATGTTGCAAAACATTTAGTAGACAAAGACATTAAACAAAAAAGTTTTATGGAGTTTCTTGAGTGACAGTTAGTAGAAGTTAGATGTGAGTTAGGGATAGTTAGGGGCATTTATGGGCTATTTAATATAATTTTAGTTTAAAATCAAAATCGTAGAAAAATATTACAATTTCATAGTCACTATACATGGTGATTTAGGGAGTATTGTAGAGTGTTTTAAATGGAATTTAGAGTTCAATTAAGGATAGTTAGGGGCAATTAAAAGCAGTTAGGGGTTGTCTAATATACTATTTTTTCAATTTAAAATTTAAATCCTACAAAAATATTACAATTTCATTTTTTAATGTACATAGTGAAATATGGAGTTTTGTGGAGTGTTTTAAGTGCCATTTAGTGGTGAGTTAGGGATAGTTATGGGCAGTTAAGAACAATTTATTTTTTCAGTTTAAAATTTAGGGGCAGTCAAAATCCTACAAAAATATTACAATTTCATATTTCGGTGTACATAGTGAGTTATGGAGTGTTTTAAGTGTCAATTAGTATTAAGTTAAGGATAGTTAGGGGCAATTAGAACCTGTCTAATTTATTTTCTTTTCAGTTTAAAATCGAAATCCTACAAAAAGATTCCAATTTCATATTTTAGTATACATACTCAGTTATGGAGTATTGTGGAGTGTATTAAGTGGCAGCTAGAGGTGAGTTAGATATAGTTAGTACTAGTTGGAGACAGTTAGGGAGATATAACCTCCCATAACTGTCCCTGACTTCATATTATGACCCACTAAGAAGCCGTAATAGCCTTAACTATTGTACAACATTACTTCAAACACAATCCCAGAACCTCTATACCACTCCATTCAAATTTTTAGGAATCCAAAAATTAAAATGAAAGAAAAAAAAAGAAAGTAGAAGGGAGGATAAGTAATAAAGAGATCCAGACCTTGGTTAAATGCAACAAAATAAATAAATTTCTCTTCAAATATGATGCATTGTCACAATAATAACAACTTAAAACATACCTGCATTGCTAAAAATACAATCAACCATTTCTTTTATAGCTCGACTTTAATATATATATATATACACAAAGAACTTACCAATTTAATGGATAAACACAAATAATAAATTGGGAACCCAAAAATCTATTGAAAAATGTAGATGAAGCTTGAAGTATATTGATGACGGATAGAGAGAAATGGTGAAAATGCAAAGTAACTAAGGGATATTGATGAGAGCAGGAGGGTAAGGTGAGAGTTTTGTTTTTTTAGGTCAAAGGGTATTTCTATCCATTGTAGTCCATTTAAGACTACTGTGGTCTAAAAAATATTAAACTCTAAGTCAAGGGTATTTTTTTTTTGTGACATCCCTTTGTTATTTGAATTCTCAAGTTAGTAATTTTAAAATTAGTCTGAACATCGAACCAAATTGATAATTAATCCATAATTCAATTGGTTTAACTGAATTGACTAGGTTTAATAATATAATAATATTATGAATTTTTTATATAAATATTAATAAAAATCTAAAAATATAGAAATTTTAAAATAATAAAAATATACTTTATCAATTTAAAATATCATATATCAAATCTAATACATATAAAAAATGAATCTAATTTTTTTCTTAATTTTTATTCAAAAATGACTTAAATTTTAGAAAATCGATTCGGTTAAATTTGATCCACTTCGCTCTAATTCAATGGATTTTGTAGATTTTGACCGATTTTTGTAAATTTTATTTTTAAAATTTTTTAAACTAGACCAACATTCGGTTTCCAGTTAACTCAATCCATTCCGATTTTAAAAACACTATTAAAAGTTTATGTTACAATTCAAATTCCAAATTTATACAACCATTAAATAGAGATTCCCTCCTCTATACATAAAAAATGAAATTTTTAGTCTTTTATAGATATTTTAGGATAGCTTTGACTGTAGCGTCCATAGTTTTATTAAATATAATTAAATAAATAATTTAGAAGGGTTAAGTACGGTGTTAGATGAAGAAAATGACTTATGTATATGTGAAATATACCTAAAATATAAATGTTACTAAAAATGAAAAAGTTAAAAAGTAAAATGGTAAAAGTCAAAAAGTAAAAAGTTATAAAGTTAATATATATATAAATAATAAAACAATAAAATATTTTATGATAGAAGATGTAAAATATCATTATTATTAATTAATTAATTAATTAAATATATGTACGTGGTTTGGAATAAAAGAATAAGTAAAATTTAAAATAATCAATTTTCATCTTCCTTCTTTTCTTCTCTCATGGACGAACCACTATAGGTGAACAAGGGGGAGGTTTTTCATCTTCTCATACATCAAATTTCCTAAGATTTCAAGTAACCAAAGATAATTTTGGAGAATTCGCAAGAAGAAAGTAAGTTTTCTTGAAATTTTAAGAAGTTTCTTGGAAAATTTAATGATGTAAAATTTCAATTTTTAAAGGAGGCTTGGATAATTATTTAAATGGTATGGGATGATGTTACTTTGATGTGGGGATAATGATTTTAAGGTTAGATGGTTGATTTGAATGAGTTTGGTTGAAGTTTGGGAGAAAAAGAAAGAGAATTAGGATTTTTGGTGGAAATTGTAAAGAATTGAGGTAAATTGTATTTAAATGGTTAAATTGTGTTAGAATATGGTTCTAATAATATAATTTAGATTAAAACTTAATTTAGAATTGATTAGAGCAGAATTCCAAAATTAAAGAATATTAGGGCAAAATGTTAGAAGTTGAATAGAAATGTGATAATTTAAGTTTGAGTAGTTAAAATGAGTAGAATTATGTTTCTAATAGTTTATTTAGACTCACAATTTGGTTAGGAATTGAGTAGAGTCAAGTTGCCTAATCAAAGTGTTGAAGGGCATTGGTAAAAGTTGGAATTGGGAGGAGAAATTGGCTTAGATTTTGGCAAGTTATAGGTTAGTACATACTTTGATTATTATGTGTTACATTGCATTTGAATTGGCTTGTTACATTGTACATTTATGTTTATACCATGCTACTTTGATGTGAATGTTCACGTGTAAAGTCTATGGTTTCATATTAAAATGTGTGAAACGTTTGTTATATGAGATGATAAGCCATTGAATTATGGCAAATGTCAATATTGCATGCAAATTGGGAAAACTATGAAGTGTGCATTGATAATATGGAAAAATAGTCACATTGTAATTGTGAATAAAGATTATGTACATTGTAATATCCCCATATATGCCCTAGAAGTTTTAAATGTTGTTGTTGTTGTTGTTGTTGTTTTAAAAATTGGATTGAATGTAGGTGTCAATTTGCAAGAGAAAAGAAATTGGAAGAGAATGTTTATGTATTTGTGTTTTGGGAAAGAAAAGAGGTTTTAGTGAAAATTGTATATGTTGCTTATATGATAATATATATAACATATAAGTTGGTCAAAAGAGTGGTCAAGGAAAGAAGATATTTTCATTTGTGATAGGTGAAATTACTTAATTGGGCATATAAGAGACAAGAGGTTGATTAAATGGATAAAGGGTGTTTTGGTAATTGCTTTAATTGAAACACTTGGTGGAGATTAAAAGAAGAGTTGACTTTGTTTCTTGTGGTTCATTTCTTCTTTCTTCTTTGTGTGGCCGGCTCCTCCATAGACAAAGGAAAGCAAGAGACAAAGTGAAGATCTTGAAGAGTTAAGTTCAAATTGAAGGAAGATTAAGTGATCAAGTTGATGATTCAAGAAGTTTTATAACTTTGGTTAGTTCTCTTTTGATCTTTTTGTTTATTTGTTATGATATTTGGATTTGATAGATGATCTAAAAGTGTGTTACTTGATTTTGATATGTTTAAGGGTGTTTCATTAGTTTGATCTTGGATTTTAAGGATAAGTTGAAGGAAAGAGTAAGTTGATTGGAGGAGATGATTTTGTGTTGTGTTTAGGGTTTTGAGATGATTTGGTGTTTTGTGTTTGATGTGTGTTTTGGTTTGTTTTGGTGTTGTTGCAAGTTTAAGATGGTTTTTGGGTATGTTTTGTGAAGATTGTTTGAAGAGGATGTTAATGAATAGAAGTGTGTTGTTGAGTGTTTGGTTATTTTGGCCGGAATCTTGATTTGTGGCCGGACACGCCCGTAAGCACGTCCAGGGTTTTTAGGCGTGTCAATTGTGTTGGAGGCAGTGGGATTGACACGACCAGTAACACGCCCGTGTTATTGAGCGTGTCATAGTCACTATGAGATTTGAGAATTTACACGGCCAGGAGCACGTTCATGATGTTGGACGTGTTGTTATGTTTGTGAGGCAGAAGGTATTACACGCCCAGGAACACGCCCGTGTGGGTGAGCGTGTCAAGTTTAGGGTTTGCCCTAGTTAACTCTTAATTGGATTATCTCTTGTGTATCTCTAAGCAAGTGTATGTTATTACTTTTGGATTAGGTTTTGAAGCAAGTGAGTAATCATTGATTTGAGAAGTGAAGAATCTTGGAAAAGGAAAGTATTTAGGGTTGTGTGATTTGTGATTGAGGTAAGTACAAAGTACATACTTGCATACATTCATATGATGTTGAGATTTAACCTACATTTGATGATATGGATGATGCATATGAATATTGATAATTTGTGTACAATGTGGAATGAAATGTTGATATTTATGAATGATTCTATTGAAAGAAATAAGGCATGTTTGCCTAAATGATGATGAGAATTGAGAATGGAAATGATAATTGAATAATAAATGAATTGTGTGGCTAATGTGTTATTCCATTTTCAGAGTTTGTTGTTGGTGGCATGCCTAATGATAGTAACAATCTCTTGAAGTTAGGTTGGATCTGATCCTTGAAGCCAAGTTGGGTTGAAGTTTAACATGTTTTACTCCCCTTGAAGCTTGGTTGGGTCTAGTCCTTGAAGCCTAATTGAGATGTTACAACCCTTGAAGCTAGGTTGGGTTGGTTCTTGAAGCCAAGTTGGGTTGATACTTAGCATGCTTTGTTCCCCTTGAAGCTTGGTTGAACCTAATCCTTGAAGCCTAGTTGGGTATATGATATTGATAAATGTGATAACAAAACCAAAGCATTAACTCTGAAAATAGAATGGCATATTAGTGTGTTTTGGGCCCATGTTTGTCTTTGTTTAATGTGATATGTTTATATATTGTGGTTTATGGAATGTAAAAGTATGTTGTTAGCTTTACATCTATGATGTTCTTTTTATTAATAAGGTGTGTGGCATTGCATTGCACTAAAGCATAGCATTAGCATGATTTGTCTTACCAAGCCGTTGGCTTAGCGCGATAGTGTTAATCGCGCAGGTGATAGAGTTGAACCCGAGAGCTCTTCGAGACCGAGTGAGAGTAGACATTGAAGAGTTGATTTCGGGACTTAAAGATCAGAGAAAGCTACCAATCATGTATAACCCTTTTATATTTTGTAAAGTATTGTTTATAATGTAAATATATGTATATTTGTAAATATTTTCTATATTCCGCTGCGTATTAAGTAAATATATATATATATATATATATCTATTTGTTTTATGTTACAAGTTAATGACTTATTTTCTATAATGTATAATGAGAAAGATTATAGTATCATTTAAAATGTTTTGAATGTTAATAAAATCCGTAGCATCCCTATGTTCAGTGCACGTATATTACATTGTGGTGTTTGTAGCGTGCGTGTATTGGATGTGGGGGTGTTACAATTGTTTTGGTATCAGAGCCTAGGTTTGAGATTCTCAACCTAGGTGAAATGTAAGAAAAATAATATGTTGACTTAAAAAGTTGGTTTTTAAATAATATATATGTTTGGGATTGGCAGTCTCTGATCTTTAATAAGATGTATTCTGCTATATTTGCAGATATAGGTTGTGATGGACTCTCACTTACGCCAGTCAGTTGAGGGTAGTGCTGAGAGTATAGCTCCGGAGGATAGAGCTAGAGTTGATAGTGCTGGGGAGGCACCTGCTTCGGTGTCGGGGAGACCAGCTGGTGAGGAGGTTCCGCCAGCTTGGCTTAGGCATGTGGTAGAGGCTTTAAGGCAAGCACCAGTGCAACCACCGCCACCACCCCCTCAGCCTTTGGTATCAGTGAGACAGTATGATAAGCTAAGGAAGTATGGAGCAGAAGATTTCTTAGGTACTGTTGATCCAGCTGTAGCAGAGCAGTGGCTTAATAAAGTACAGAGAATCTTCATTCAGTTGCAAGCCACTTCAGAGGAAAAATTTGATTATGCAAGATCATTGCTGCAGAAGGACGCATACGACTGGTGGAAGACAGTGCCACATGCTATGGATGATCCACCAACATTGTCCTATGTAGATTTTCTAAGAGAGTTTGAATTGAAGTATACTCCGAGGGAGTATAAGGACATGAAGAAGATGGAGTTTTTAAGCTTAAAGCAAGATAGCCGAACCGTAACAGAATATGAAGTTGAGTTTATCCGGTTGAGCCAGTATGATGGGGGCATTATATCTGATGAGATAGATAGATGCAGGAGATTTGAGGAGGGATTGAGGCCCTCTATCATGTGTTTGGTGGCTGGATCTAGATATCATGATTTTTCCTAGCTTGTGGCAGCAGCTCGGAGTGTGGAGAGAGCTCAAGTTATTGCAGCTGCTTCAGAAGAAGAGATCAGGGTGAGAAGACCACAGTTTGAGGCAGGGTCTTCATCTGCTAAGAGAGGTAAAGGAAGTTTTGTTCCTCGGGTTAGTAGGAGTCAGAGACCAGCTGGTAGGTCAGTACAGTTTCAGAGACAGAGATTTAGACCTACAGTGTCAGTGGCGAGTGCTCCGACCCTAATGACTTAGAGATCCACCTTACCCACCTGCATTCATTGTGGTAGGCCACATGGTGGTCCTTATTGGAAGACTGATGTAGCAGGGGTATGCTTCAGATGTGGATCACCAGATCACTTTGTTAGGGATTGTCCTGAGAAGCAAGAGCAGATGTCAGTTGATTCTGCAGCATCTCGACCTAGTGCCAGGGGAGGTCGAGGAGGCAGGGGTGTCAGCAGAGGAGGTAGATCTGGTTCAGTTCTAGAGGAGGTTCTACATCCAGGGAGAGTAGACCAGAGGAGGTTGGATCTTCCCGGAGGATATATGTTATGCAGAGGCAGCCAGATGCTTCGGCAGTCATAGCTGGTACTTTTTTTTTATTTGGTATTTCAGTACTTGCTTTGATTGATCCCGGATCTACACATTCATATATTAGTGCATCTGTTTTTCCTGTGTCTGATATGCATGCTGAATCCCTAGGATTTGATGTATTGGTGACAAACCCTCTAGGGCACAGTGTGATTGTTAGCAGGGTGCACCGAAATAGTACTGTAGTGGTGCAAGGTGAGGAGTTCCTTGGAGATTTAATTGAAATGCCTTTTAAGGAATATGATGTGATCCTAGGCATGGACTGGCTATCTAGACATGGAGCTATGGTAGACTGTAAAAAGAAATTTGTTACTTTGAGAACTGGTGATGGTAGAGAGGTGATAGTAACTAGTGAGCAGGGACAGCTAGCATCCTTGTTTGTTTCAGCTGTTGCAGCCAGGAGGTTGATTAGAAAGGGGTGTGACGCTTATCTTGCTCATGTGATAGAGTTGAACCCGAGAGCTCTTCGAGACCGAGTGAGAGTAGACATTGAAGAGTTGATTTCGGGACTTAAAGATCAGAGAAAGCTGCCAATCATGTATAACCCTTTTATATTTTGTAAAGTATTGTTTATAATGTAAATATATGTATATTTGTAAATATTTTCTATATTCCGCTGCGTATTAAGTAAATATATATATATATATATCTATTTGTTTTATGTTACAAGTTAATGACTTATTTTCTATAATGTATAATGAGAAAGATTATAGTATCATTTAAAATGTTTTGAATGTTAATAAAATCCGTAGCATCCCTATGTTCAGTGCACGTATATTACATTGTGGTGTTTGTAGCGTGCGTGTATTGGATGTGGGGGTGTTACATACATTGTGATTGAAAAAGTGAGAAATGAATAATGAATGTGAAAAAAGTGGAAAAAGAGCAAATATGATTAACTGTGGACAAATTATGTAATGCATGTTGTCTTATACAATAACTATTTCCAGGAAATTGTATTTGGTATTGTTTGGCATGTCATACGCCTTTGGGACGAGACATGATAGTGTCACATTTATGATCACACCACTAGGTGAGACACGCTGGTGTCATAGTTACGATTACAAGGTTAGGCGAGACATACTGTTGTCATGAGGGGACGTGCCTTCGAGCGATATTTGACATTTAGATCCCCTGTGTTGAAATTGAGCAAAACAATATTCTTGGGACTAAATTATTGTACAAGGAATTTTAAGCCCAATGTGTGTCAATGATAATAACTTATTACTATGGCATGATGCATTTTAAGAAGTTTTATGCATATTATTATTTATTATTATCAAAGTATGTACCAATTGAATTTCATTGCGCAGGTGATAGGGTAGACTAGAGGGTTATGCTAGACTTGACCACGTCTAGATTTTGCTTGTTATAGTGGAAGTCTAAAACTTGCCATAAGACCAGAGTTGCCAAAATATCATGTAATCTTTTGTTCTTGTTCATGATTTTTATTTATGCTTTTGTCACAAACTAAAATTTTGTTAAAGCAATGTAAATAGTTGAAATAGATTTTGTACGTACATATGCATAAGTGATTTTGAGGTTTTGGGTTGTGTGACTGTATTTGGGGGAAATTGCTGGAGATGTGGATTGAATGAGTATATTTTGGAAGTGAATTTTTATGCAGGTTGAGTTTGTTGATTTTGGAAAATGTCCAATTTACAGATAAAATTCTGACGAATTTTTCTCAAATATTTTCTTTTAAATTGGTATTTTTAGTAATTAATTACTAATAAATATATGTTAATTTACCTTCTAAATTATATTTTAAAGGTTAAACAACTTTCATAAAAAGTTGAGGAGAATTTTCTAATGTTAAAGATGGTGACATTCTTATATTCTGTATACATAGTATACATATACAGGGGTGATGTATTATACTTATATATGGTATAAGGGTGTTACATTGGCTGCAATTCAATGTTCTCCACCTGGATTGAATTGAAATTAGCTAGTAATACTAATTACATATGTGACATCAACCTTTTACACAAATATACCATATATTTGATGTAGTAAACCATTTTTAACACAATAAAAATAACATTAAGATAAACTAAACAAAATTAATAATAAATAAAATTTGATTAACCAAAATAATATTCTTAGGATGATTATAATCCAAATACAAAAAAGACAAGGACCTAAGTCAAAACAAAATGTAGAAATTTTATGCTTGAAGAATCTTCCGTTCATCCTATGTAACAACTTATTCACCTAAAATAACATGCGTAAGGAAAGTTAAAAACCCGGAAAACACAACACCCAGAAAGAAGGAAAAGAAAAATAGAAAAGATAGCAATTGCTTACACTATAAATAGAGGAAACACATACAAAAAATTGATATGGAGAAAAAATACAAGAGAAATCAAAATAATAGAGAGAAACATACACAAGAAGAAATGGAGAAAAAGTAGAGACTGAAAAAATAGGTAGAAGCAGAGAATGGAAAGGGAGAGAAAAATTTTAAGGACAATTTCCTAGTAGAAAATTTAAAATTTGTTAAACACAAGAAGTATATTTAATGATCAAGGGTTACATAATTAAGACAGAAAGAAAGAGAAATATAACAATTCTCAATAATCAAGTGTCATATAATCGTGTAAATACACTATAAGCCTTATTTTTATAGTGCAATTTAAAATATTGCTTTTTTTACTGTGATTTTATGAGAAACAGTTAGGTAGTGACTATATTATTATATATAAGTGCAATAAATTATAAAGTTCCACAATAAACACAAATGCAAACTCATAAATCCTAATTGTCTACAAGACCTACAAATATTTAGATACAAAACCAACCAAATATATATATAAATATATAAAAATTATTTAACATGAAAGACTATACATGCAAATAATAACTGATATAAAAAATAGCATATAAAAAAATAAATATGCCTGAAACCAGAATTTTGTTTCACCTTTTTCACAAAGGCAAATAAAACAAATAGTACATGAAAATAAATCAAACATATACAATAAAAAAAATTGAAAGAAAGGGTTAAATCTCTATAAAGAAACATATATAACTTTGAACTTTTTAAATGAATGCATGGTTTCAATTTTTTTTTAAGAACAAAACAAAAAATGAAATCAGATTAAGACCAATACATACTTGAAAAACAAAAATAAAAATAAGAATCATTATGGGTATTTATTTTTTTAAAAAAAAAACTCAACAATAAAAATGATATGCATTAAAAGATTAAAAAAAGCATATTAAAACTAAAGAAATATTTGAAATTTTACCTCATTATATATTAGTGAAGAGTGAAATCGAATGCTTGAAGCAATATTGAGAGAATTAATTTGAGCCAAAAGAGTATATACAAATAGGGATTTTCTAAAGATTATGGAGAAGAGAAAAGAGGATATAAGAAAATCGAGAAGGTTAAAAGAAGAGTGGTGGAAAAATGGGACATTTAGAATAAAATGGCAGTATATATAGATAGGGTTTAGAGTAGTGACGGAATCAAGATTCAACTGAAGGAGTCAAAATTAAATATTGCATTATGCCTTAATTATATTTTGTTTTATTTAAATTTTATTAATAATTTTCCCAATGCCCACCCATTTGGTTGTGCATGTTATCCATTTGATAAAAAATAAAATTTTTCTCTTCTAGATTTTAAACAAAATTAAATTATCTTCTTCTGTTTTTTTTTTTTCTAAAATAGGCCCACCTTGAGAAATCAGATAGCCTTCAAAAGAAAATAATAATATCGTTGATAAAACCATATTTTTATCATCATTTAAGATTATTCTAACTCCATTTTTATTATTTTAAATTGAATTTGATCAATCGTCTTTGATTAGATAGAATTGATCTTTATTTTGAGTTGAAAGTTACAAAATATGAGCTTTTACTGCATTTTAGTCAAAATTGAAAGGAAAAGGAAAAATGACAAAAAAGAATCCAATCCCACTCATATGGAATAAAAGTCCACACCCCTGGACTTCATTTTGAGGCTGTTTAAAGAAAGCAGAAAGACAGAGACATATGTTCCAAAAGATAATTCATGAACACAATCATGGCATCTCAAAGCTATGCCTATGGGATCCACTTAGCTATTGTCCAGGAAAAGAGAAAGTGAATACAAGAAGTTCCAGATGTCAACTCAAGTGCATGGTCGTGGTATCTCAAAACCATGCCCATGAAGTCCATTTAGCCACTACTTAGAAGAGGATTTTCACGAGACAACTATGTACAATTAAGCATGTTCGTAAGGTCTCAAGGCCATGATCATAGGGAGTGTAGGCGGCTGGAAATTTAACTTTAATAGGAAATCTTTTAAGATTTGACTTCCTGTTCAATTGAGATTTCCCCAAATCTTCTCTATACCTTTTCCTAATCAAGAAAGAAGACCTAATGGACACTATAAATATCAAAGCTCCTTCTCAATTAGGGTAGCTAATTCTTTTTGCAAAATTTTTTGATTAATACTTTAATAAATCATTGAAGATAGAAGGAGGTTTGTCCAAGAAGATATTCAAGATCAAGAGTTTCATTCAAACCAAAGACTTCACAAGTTTGATCTTTCGTATTTTTCTTAGTTTAATAATCTTTTCTACTATTTTCTTTAATTCTTTAGTTTTTATTTCAATTATGTGTAATTAAACCTTCAATTAGGGTTAGGCCCTTATATATATTTTGTTATGAAATAATTTATATTTATTTGATTCAATTAAAGTTTTTCCTTATAATTATTTTATTATCTTTGATCTTAATGCATTAATTATCTGGTCAATAATTTATTATTTGAGACATTGTGTGATGAAATGAGAGTGGAAGCATAACATTAGTCCAAGAAGATAATAATCTTATCTAAGTTTTCAATTAGAGATAAGGTAAACTCTTTAGAGGTTGATAAAAAATTTTCACAAAACTTAATGAATTGACTTAATTATTTGTAATCATGAGAGTAGACATAAAGATTAAGTTTAATATTAGTTTTAGTATTTGAGAGAGATTAGAACTTAATTTAGGAGAATCTAATCAATAATCAAAAGAAGACTAAAATTGAATCAATACCCTAAAAAATCCATAGCTAATAAACAAAGATAGTCTAACCCTAAGTTAAAAAAAATATTAGATTAAACCCTAAGCAACTTAATTCTAGTTTTAATTAATTTACTTTAGTTTTAAATTCAATTATATTTTGTCTAAAGTGTTAATCTACTTTTTAATCTCCAAAAATATGGTTTTTTCAAGATAAGCACAACTTTTTTTCTTGTCATTTGGTGCCATAAATTATTATTTTGTATCAATTTTATCCTCCATTAGGCTTGGAAAATTACCGAACCTACATGAATTCTATGTGGAAAGCTCAAATTATTTGATTAAAAAACTAAAACACATCGTTTTGGTATTTGAATGAAGCCCATTATTTTTTAAAACACAGCTTTTAAACCAAAATACAGTGTTTTAAAAACAACTTTATTATTTCACAAAGGATTTCACAATCCCATTATCAAGCAGCTATGGCTCTAGTAGTAGGATCTATGATTTGATTTTTTTATTTTATTCATAAAAAATGTTTAATTTTTAGATTAATTATGTAACTGATTTGATTTTTGCTAATATGCCAGAGACTCTGGTTCTGGATCTACTACGACGTCAGATCTTTTAGAAGGGAATGAAAGGTTAAGAAAATCATCATTAGCAGCAGTGCCACAGTGGCTGTGGCGGCTATAAAAGAAGATGTAATATCCAGGCTATTTGGAGTTTCGATTGGGGTTAAGCAGATGAGAAGGGAAGATGAGGAAAGAAATAATAATCAACAATGAAAATGGAGGCTTGATTTGTTTACTCTTCGGTGGACAAGGCTTTTTTGAATTCGATGACCATTCATACATCTAAAAACTAACCTAGAATCTATTTCCATTTTTTAGTCCAATCTTTGTTCTTTGGTTGCTCTATTTACAATTCTTTGGTTGTTGATTGTCCTCTATTTATTAACACAACCAAAGTGGAACATTTTGAGGTTACGATGTGATTCACGAATTAGGATTAAGCAATTAGGATTTTACGTTCGTTGACCCCATTGAAATTCAACTCGAACAAGGAAAACACTCATCTTCTTTCATGGCCAGTAACCGCAACTGCAAGATCCCAATTGGGATACATTTCTTTAAAGTTTTGATGTCTGATTTCCATTCAAAATGGGTATGAATTATTTCCAATCTCCCTTTGTTTATCAAAATTATTCTCAATCTCCTTAATCAAGATTTGTTTTACATTATTTGGTAAATAAAATATGTGATTGATGTTTTCTCTTTGTTTTACTGAAAGAAGAGATTCAGATTTTATTAATGGGTGTTTGAAGATGAAGCGCCAATTGATTAATCGCAATCCATAAACGTTGCATTTTGGTTGACATATAAGGGAAATAAACAAGATATAAGAACCGTGTGTTTTTTGTAAATGAAACATCCTTTACCGAGCCTGCCGCACCAGATCCACATAGGCTCAGATAAATTTCTAACTTGGGGTGGGATTGTTCTGATGTAAAATATAAACTTATGGCACAAAATGACAAGGAAAAAATGTTCTGCTTAAACTGAAAATTTATATTTGTGGGGATTAAAAAGTGGGTTAGCCCTTTGTCCAAATAATAAATAGTTTGATTATTTCTTATTTAGGATATACCTTTATCGTAAGATGATAACTCATTCATCACTATATTACTTGATTAAAATATATACACATGCAGTTACCAAGTAAATTGTTCTTATTTTAAAAAGAAAAATGCACGTGACACAATATACATTCTAGCCGTGGCTTCCTAATTGCACGGCCTGTTGGGTTCTCAGTCAATAATTAATTGTGTAAATGAATGCAGAATAGGAAGAAGCAAAGAATAACCACAAGAAGAAGAGACAAGATTTAACGTGGAAAACCCTCCAGTGTAGAGGGAAAAACCACGGGCCAAACTCCGAAATAAAAATTCACTAATTCAAAGAAATCAAGTGTAACAAATTCTTAAGCAATCCTCACTTGGCTACTTAAGATCACAAATAATAGATAAACTATCTAAATACCTCTCTAGCAAATTTTTCACTCTTTGGATGATCACACCAAGAAACTAGAGAATAATTCTCTAATATTTATCTCACAAACTACTTGAAATCTTTTTCCTCTCTTATTTCTTCTCTCTTGTATTTCACTTGTGTGTCTTAAAGTGAATAAGATGAAGGCTATTTATAGGCCTTCAAATATGTGTGAACATATTAATTTGTGCCTAACGTATGCCTAATTTTGACTATTATAATGGTGGCTAGAAAAAATGTGTTAAACATTTTTTTCTTTTCTAAACCCATTTAATTTTAATCTAGTCAAAATTGTAAACTTACCAAACCCATTAATTTTAATTTAGTCAAAATTGTAAACTTACCAAACCCATTAATTTCATGGGTTGGATAAACCAACAATCTCCCCCTCCAACCCATGGGGAGATGTTCACACATCTATTGCTCAATTACCATTCAATCCTACCATCTTGGTGCAAAACTGATGCTTGTCACGAGTCACCACTTTGGTCAACATGTCAGCTGGATTTTTGTCAGTGTAAATCTTCTTTAATAACATATCTTCATTATTCACCACTTCACAAATCCAATGGTATCTCACATCAATATGCTTAGTCCGACCATGGTATGTGGCATTCTTGCTCAAATCTAGAGCACTTTGACTATCATAATTCATCACATACTTACTTTGCTTCAACTCCAACTCTTCTAGAAACCTTTTCAACCAAAGTATCTCTTTACTTGCTTCATCATAGCTATATACTCTACCTCAGTTGTGGATAGAGCAACACACTTTTGTAATTTGAACTACCGTGATACAGCTCCCCTTGCAAAAATAAATACATACCCTGAAGTTGACATCCTGCCATCAAGGTCACCTACCATATCTGCATCTATATATCCTTCTAGAATTGGTTTTGAGCCTCCAAAGCATAAACACTTCTTAGACGTACCTCTCAAATATCTGAAAATCCATTTGACTGCCTCCCAGTGATCTTTACCAGGATTCGAAAGAAACCTGCTGACTAAATCAACAGCATGAGCAATATCTGGTTGAGTGCTAACCATTCTGTACATTAAACTCCCGACTGCAGAAGAGTAAGGAATAACCGCCATTTTTTCCTTTTCTTTTTCTGTAGAAGGACAAGATTTCTTTCTAAGTACAAAGTAATTAGCAAGAGGTGTGCTAACTGGCTTAGCATTCTTCATATTAAATCTGCTTAAAACTTGCTCAACATACTTCTCTTATGACAGCCACAACTTCTTAGCTTTTCTATCACGAGTAATCTGCATGCCTAAAATTTGTCGTGCTAGTCCCAAATCCTTCATATCAAAGGAGCCAAACAACTCCTTTTTCAAACCACTAATTATAGTAGCATCTTATCCTATTATCAACATATCATCCACATAGAGCAAAAGAATGATAAATTTACCATCTGGAAATATTTTGAAGTACACACAATGATCTACTTCTGTTTTAGTAAAGCCATGACTCACCATGAAAGAGTCAAATTTCTTATACCACTGTCTCAGAGCCTGTTTTAATCCATACAGACTCTTCTTTAATCTGCAAACCATGTGTTCTTTCCCTTTTACTTCAAATCCATCAGGTTGCTCCATGTAAATTTCTTCCTCCAAATCACCATGAAGGAATGCAGTTTTCACATCTAACTGCTTAAGCTCAAGATCCAAGCTAGCAGTTAAACCAATGATCACTCGAATAGAGCTCATCTTCACAACAGGAGAAAAAATTTCATCAAAATCAACCCCTTTCTTTTGATTGAAACCCTTTACTACCAAACGAGCTTTGTATTTTACTAGTGTCTCTCCATCCATCTTAAGCTTGTACACCCATTTGTTTTTCAAGACTTTTCTACCTTCTGGAAGTTCAACAAGCTCATAAGTATTGTTCTTTTTCAAAGAACTCATATCTTCCTACATTGCTTTCATCCACTGAGTCTTCTCTTTATGATTCTGAACTTCCTGAAAGCTTTCTGGCTCCCCCTCTTCAGTAACTATTACATACTCAGAACTGGGATATTTGGTAGATGGATGATGTGCTCTGGTTGACCTTCTGACTTGAGGTTCTTCTATAGTCTGAGGAGGAAGAGGTTGCTTTTCCTGCTCAGTATCATCATCAGTATCGACTGGTACTGGCATGTCATTAATCCCATGTTTTTCAAGCAACTCTCCTTCATCTGTGGCATTTCTGATTGAAGGAGAAATTAATACAGGAAGAGGAATATCATCACTACTTGTAATTTTCTCTGATTGCTCAGAGTCCAACAAGGTCTTGTGTTCATGAAAGATTACATCTCTGGATCTGATTACTTTCTTCTTCACTGGATCTCATAACTTGTATCCAAACTCTGCATCTCCATAACCCAAAAACATGTATGGAACAGCTCTATCATCAAGTTTCTGTCTCTGCTCCTTAGGTACATGGACAAAAGCCTTGCATCCAAATACCTTCAAGTGAGAGTAAGCAACATCTTTTTCAGACCATACTCTCTCAGGTACATCAAAATTCAAAGGAGCTAATGGAGAATGATTCATCAAGTAGCAGGCGGTATAGAGTGCTTCACCCTAAAATGGCTTAGGAAGTTTAGCCATTTTCAGCATGGATTTGACTTTCTCCCAGATAGTTCTGTTTGTCCTTTCAGTTACACCATTATGCTGTGGAGTGCCAGGAACTATTTTCTCATGTCTGATTCCATGCATTAAGCAGTAATTTGCAAACTCCTTTGAAGTGTATTCACCTCCATTGTCACTACGAAGACACTTTAAGGATGTTCCCTTTTCTCTTTCCACCATTGCATGGAAATGCTTAAAACGCTGAAGAACCTGATCTTTTGATTTCAGAACAAACACTCAAACCTTTCGTGAAGCATCATCGATAAAAGTAACAAAATATCTATTACTTCCTAAAGTTTCCACATCAATGGGACCACATACATCAGAGTAAACTAATTCAAGTACATTATTTTTCCTTTCAGATGAACTACTAAAGGAGACTCTATGTTGTTTGCCATACAAACAATCATCACAAGGGTTTAGACTCATACCTTTGGCAAAGGGAATGAGAGACTTCTTTGCCAAAATTTGCAACCCTTTTTCACTCATATGGGCCAGCCTCTTGTGCCACAAGTCTAGCGAAGCATCATCTTCAATTGTATTCAGCGCACCTTTTATCATCTTCACTTGAGTCTTGTATAGTGTATAACACAATCTACCTTTGGCAACCACAATTGAGCCTTTGGTGAGTTTTCACTTTTTATCACCAAAGTTATTGTAATAACCATTTAGATCCAGAACATGAGTAGAAATTAAATTCAGACGTAAATCTGGCACATATCGTACATTCTTTAGAGTCAATGTGTAACCAATATTTGTCTGAACACAGACATCACCAATACCTACTATATCTGCATAACTGGTATTACCCATCTTTACTCTGCCAAAATTACCTGCTTTGTACATAGTAAAGATGTCTCTCCTTGGTGTAGCATGGTATGATGCTGCAGAATCAATAATCCACTCCATGTCAGAACTAGTAACATTGTCATGCTCCTCAATAATGGAGAGTACGACCATCTCTTCATTATCATCAGCAACAGTTGCAGTGGCATTTTGATCATCTGCCTTCTTTTGATTTTTCTCATCATTTTGTTCCCTCTTCCAAATTTTGCAGTTTCTTTTCATGTCCCTCCTTGCCGCGGTGACAACAACTGAATTTCACTTTCGATTGTGACTTGCCTCTGGATTTATAATGCCCTTTAGGACATCTGCTTTTACTTCTACCTCTGCTCTTTGTAGTTGTAACAAGAGCTTGTGAAGTATTAATGCCCATATCCTTTCTTTTAGTCTCCTCATTGTAAAGATTGTCCTTTACAAATGATAAAGACAAAACACCGCTTGAAGCAGAGTTATTGAGAGACACCACCAAGGTCTCCCAACTATCTGGCAAGGAGCTCAAGAGCAATAATGCCTGCAATTCATCATCTAGGGCTATCTTCATGATGCTCAACTGATTTACTAGTTCTTGAAACTCACTCAAGTATTCTGCAATGGATCATCCATCTCTTAGCTTCAAATTCACAAGCTTTCTAATGGAAAAAGCATTATTCTGAACACTTTTTTTCTCATACATAGTTTCTAAATCTTTCCATAATTTTTGCACATCAACTTCTTTGCTTATATGATGGTAGACATTATTATCTACCCACTGTCGAATAATACCAACAGTTTTTCTGTGCATCTTCTCCCAATCATCATCTGATTTTTCACTTGGCTTATTAGATCCTAATTTTATAGGATTATACAAGTCCTTACAATAGAGAAGATCCTCCATCTTCGACTTCCAAATTAAATAATTTGAAACTGACAATTTAATCATGGTGCCTGTGAATTCCTCCATTTTAATTTACACAATTAATTCTACACCAAAAGAACCAAGGCTCTGATACCACTTGTTGGGTTCTCAGTCAATAATTAATTGTGTAAATGAATGCACAGTAGGAAGAAGCAAAGAATAACCACAAGAAGAAGAGATAAGATTTAACGTGGAAAATCCTCCAAGGTAGAGGGAAATACCACGGGCCAAACTCCGAAATAAAAATTCACTAATTCAAAGAAATCAAATACAACAAATTCTTAAGCAATCCTCACTTGACTACTTGAGATCACAAATAATAGAGAAAATATCTAAATACCTCTCTAGCAAATTTGTTCACTCTTTGGATGATCACACCAAGAAACTAGAGAATAATTCTCTAATATTTATCTCACAAACTACTTGAAATATTTTTCCTCTCTTGTTTCTTCTCTCTTGTATTTCACTTGTGTGTCTTAAAGTGAATAAGATGAAGGCTATTTATAGGCTTTCAAATATGTGTGAACATATTAATTTGTGCCTAACTTATGCCTAATTTTGACTATTACAATGGTGGCTAGAAAAAATATGTTAAACATTTTTTTTCTAAAATATAGTCAAAATTGTAAACTCACCAAACCCATTTAATTTTAATCTAGTCAAAATTGTAAACTTACCAAACCTATTAATTTTAATTTAGTCAAAATTGTAAACTTACCAAATCCATTAATTTCATGGGTTAGATAACCCAACACAGCCACCAATGTTCCATTTAAGGAAACCAAGCAATGGTGCGACCAAGTAATAAGTGATCTGGTATTGTTTGAAGGATTCCAAGTTTTAAGATAACCAGATGAGGCTAGAAAATCATGTACTGAATATGGAAAAGATGGCACACAAGCAGTGACCCAATAGGATAATCCCACTAAAGCCAAATAAAAAATTTTTCAAACATTTAAGGATTGGTTTCAAAAGGTCAAATTGTTTCTTTCGATCCATATTGCCCATGTAATTGAAAAAAGTGCTACTATCCAAACTTTCTTTTGAAATTTACGTCTAGCGAATATATTCCATTGTTCCAAAAGGTTTTTCTAGGAAGAAGGAGAACACTACTTTAAGTTCCACGAATTGAGATACTCCAGACTTTCCATGAAATTGGACATGTTAGTAACAAATGATTTGCGTTTTCCTCACCCTCTTGACAAAGAAGGCATATGTTATCAGCTGGTTGTAAGATTCCAATATGCACCAGGTGATATTTGATGTTGATCTTGCCATAGACGGCTAACAAAACAAAATATTGTACCTTTGGTGGGGCAAAACTTTTCCAAATGATTGACCATTCGAAAGAAGGAGCCGTACTAGGATCCCTTTGAAGTTGATCACAAAATGATTTTACTGAGAATCTGCCATTATTGTTGAACCTCCATAAAATCTTATCTTCTTCATGTAGATGTGGCTTCTAGACTGAAATCTCTCTTAAAAGAGAGTATAGCAAATCGGTCTCACATGTGAATAACCTCCGTCTCCATGTGAGTTCCCAATTCTTGGTGTCATCCATCCATTTTTCCCATTTCCGACACTATCCCATTTTTTTATCTGATATTGAGAATAGCCCGGGATATTTCTGAGTAAGAGATCCTGACTGAACCAAACATCATGCCAAAATAATAATCTTTTTCCATCACCAAGCCAATAACAAAGACTTGTCGTGACTGTCCTCAAGCAATCGGGGTTAGAGAGAGAGGATTTCACTATATCTTTCCACAAAATTGAGGATTGTTCATGGCATTCAATAGGAAAAGAATCACATTCACCATTCTTTTCTTTAATTACTTGCATCGACAAAGAAGTAGAACACTCTAATAAATGCCAAGCCCATTTGAATAGTAGCGCTATATTCTTATCAAGCATGGAGCCAACGCCTAAACCACTGAGAGCTTTTGCATTTTTCAAAACTTTCCAGTTAATATTATGAATTCTTTGGCTATCTTCAATCCCATTCCATAAAAAATTTCTTTGAATTTTTGCTATGGTCTTTGCAACACTCGTAGCACTCGATTGCCTATGGTTTAGGAACCATATCTTGACTAATTAAAAATAAATTTTTAATCAAAAAATAAAATTTCTAACAATTATTTACAACTAGCTGAAACTAACTTTGCTGACACGCAAAACAACAAAACTAACTAAACTAACTATTTACAACAAGCTGAAACTAACTTCACTGACATGGCAAAACTACAAAAGTAACTTAATAAGTTATACCAACTGGCCAACAACAGATAGCGCTTATTATTTTTTTAAGCGTCGACATTTGAATCCCAAGTGTGCCTTCTTTGATTTTCTGCCAAAATAAACCAAAAATATTCAACTGTCGATTTTTACTTTTGTTTATCTATGTTAACTAATTATATTTTTAATATTAAATTAGTACGTTAATTAAGTATTTTAAAAGCTAATATAATTATGATCACTGTAGTATTGTCAAAATATTTTGAGCAACCAAATATATGAATTAGACCATTTTTAATTGTAACATCTACTTCAACAATTTTCGCTAAACTCTTGTATTCACAAAGTTAGAGTAAAACAATCTCATAATTGCTCTCTTACTAAACTTGTTCTTATGGAAGAAGAAATTTATAGAGAACTTTAGAAAGAAAACTATAGAGAGAAAAACTAATCCTTTTCTTTCTTAGGATATTTTAGCTAAACTAAAACTCCAACAATTTTCGCTAACCTTTTTTTCATCAATATTTGAATTGATTCTTTCGTCTCTTTTATAGGAGTTCACAAAGAATCAAAGTCAAACTAGGAATGAGATTCCTAATTCCATCCATATTCTACAAATATTATCTAAATATAATATTTAATTATTATTTAAATATTTTGGATCTCTTGGGTAAACCCAACTCAAAAACAAACAAAGCATAATTAAAATAAAAAAAAATTACACTACTTTTTAACTAATTTTTTCAATTTTACATTTTATTTCACCTTAATTTATAAAAAATATGGTTTTTTTTTCCACTTATTCCTCGTCTCCCTTTACTATTTTTACCTTTTTTCTTCTTCAAATAGGATGCTTCTTCTTCTTCTCTATTTGCAGTCACTTTTGATCAACATCATTATTATTTTCACCGTTGATAACTTCCTTTCAGCTCCACCTCCGTCGCCGATGATGATATAGTGCAAAACCAGTACTAACAAGTTACATGATTTCATTTATGCTCAGAGCAAAATTCCCAATAAAAATGATCTCCTATTTTCAAGGAATTAGAATATTATTTCGAATGGTAAGCCCACACTTTAATAAATAACCTGCCCCTTTCATTTTAATTTATTCTTATTGGTTTTAGTTATTATTTTCAATGTTATTATTGTTCTTCTTTTCTTATTGTATTTTGATTATTTTGAGGCTCCATTTGCAAATTTAGTGAGTTTTGTGATACCAAAATAATTGTAACACCCCTATATCCCGTATACGTACCAAGCATGCTTATACGATCGTAATATACGTATACTGAATATAGAAAATGCCACAGTTTAAAAATACACAAATCATATCTTTGAAAATAAGTGAAACAAATCTCAAACATTTAAAAGAAATTCAAAAGACACAATACATAAAATGTTTATCAACCCGCAGCGGAAGTTATTACAAACTTTTACAAGTTCAAATACATAAAAATCAAAATATACAAAACATAGAATATATACATGATTGGCAGCTTGACTCTCTGATCTTTAAGCTCTAATCCAACTCTTCAAGCATAAACTCAACTAGGTCTAGAGGAATCCTCAGTCTCAAACCTATCAACTCAAAAATTTTGAGGAGATCCTCAACCCGGCTAGACTGTTACCTGTAACAGACCCAGTCTCTTGGACCATCAACCCGACTAATCGAGGAGATCTTCAACCCGGCTAGACTGTTACTATTCATATATTTCATATTCACAATTCTCATAGTGTAACAGACCCAGTCTCTTGGGCGTCTTGTGGTTATGCTTGTTTTTTCTTTTTTTTCTTTCATTTGACTTTATTCATTAGTTGGAAATTTGTGCTCAACCTAAGACCCATGAGAGCTACATTTGAAGCTTCCCTAGAATTATTATTTTGAGGGAGTTGTAACATTTTATTATTCGGTACTGTATTTGTGGATGTCATCATTATTAAATGTACATGAATTATAATATATTGTCATTCATAGTTATTTGAGGCATAATCCATAAAAATTATATATTTTTATTAAATCAATTAAAATAAGGACAAAATAAATCAAAGAGAAATAAAAATCATTTTTTATCAAAATTGGTATGAAAACTTAGCCAGGGACCCATCATAATTGGTTTTAGATTAGTGTCCTTTTGTGGATAAAAATTAGTTTAATTTAATAGAGTCAATTAAATAGGTTTTTTCTTAATTTTTTCCGCATAAAAATAAACTAAGGTGGTGACTCTCCAATCCTTGCTTTTTTTAAAAAAAAATAAAATCCAACATCCCTTTTCAAAATAAAAGGGGAGTTTCTTTTAGATAAAAGAAACAAAATCTTTTCAAATTGAAAGTTAATTCCAAACCCGTACTTACCGAATAGATTAGACACCGTACGCGGCGGCATCACATGGGACTTAGCCCAAATGAGCATTTCGGCTCTTGATTCTTAAAGTTGATTAGATCTGTTCTCGGGCGAGGCCTCACACCACTTCTACTTATTGCACATCTTTTTCTTCTTCTAAGACTACCATGTGAGTTTCAAGTGATGAAACATATGCTTGTTCAACAATTCCCTCCACTTCCAATGGTGGAAATGATCACTATTAGTAACTTCAAATAAGAACATTTTTTTATCTTTGGTTATTACTTTAGCAAGGACTGATTTTTCTCTAGTTATATCTTCTAGTTCCCGCAACAAAAATACAAAGAGAATATGAAAAAATTTATCAATGTTAGTCATAATAAAATAAGCTTCCTTGTATATAAGTACAAGTATGCCTCTGTAAGAATTGAAAGCCTTTCCAACATCACTCTTTTTTGCAAAGAAGCTCCCTTTTCTCTCTTTGCCCTCCATAAGCTCTATATTTTTATTTTCATTATTTTCTCTCGTATCTTTACTGTCTTTCTTACTTCCTTATCCTCTCAATTCTCTTTTTACCACACTTTCATATTCCTTAGGTAAAAGTGAAACCAATGTGATCTTCTTTCCATTCTTCTCAAAGGAGTAATGGTTAGTATAACTATTATACATCACACTCCTATCAAATTACCATGGCCTCCCTAACAAGAGATGTCCAACTTGCATTGGCACAACATCGAACAATAGCTCGTCTCTATACTAGCCAATTTTGAAAGCCTCAAGTACTTGCTTGGCCACTTTAATTTCTTCACAATCGTTAAACCACTTCAACTTGTATGGGTGTGGATGTTTGATAGTAGGCTACCCAAGCTTCTCAACAAGATGGTACTAGCAATGTTTGTTACACTTCCACCATCAATGAACGCATCACAAACTCGATCTTCCAAAAGACATCTAGTTTGTAAAAAGATTTTCTCTTTGATCATCTTGTTCACGATGCACTTGCATATTTAGTGCTTCACTAATTGAAAGAGATTTACCACTTTTAGAAATGGTAAGATCTTCCTCCTCATTATCACTTATTTCCTCTTTATTTTTGCCTTTCTCCTCTCCCTTATTTTCATCAATAGTTAAAAGGTACTCCCCATCAATCATGTATATAGTTCTTTGATTAGGGCACTCCCTTTTGTAATAACCAACTCCTCCACATTTAAACCATTTTATCTTAGAAGTAGAGGTAGATTCGGTCATAACTTTATCCTCGCTAGTGCTATAAATTTTAGGAATTTTCTTGAGATCAGTCTTAGGATTAGATGATGGAGCCTTGTCTTCTTCCTTCTAAGTGGGCTTGTAAGTGAATGTACATGAAAATTATTTAGCTTTACTTCTCTTCTTCAATTGCCTCTCCACCTTCATTTTAGGGTGCAATAGTTCCTCTAACTCCATGTATGGTTGTAACTCAATAATGTTAGAAATCTCTTTATTAAGACCATTGAGAAGCCTAGCCATAGTAGCTTCTCTATCTTCCTCTATATTGGCTCAAATCATAGCAACCTTCATATCCTTGTAGTATTCTTCCACACTTCTTGACCTTTGAGCAATATTTTGAAGGTGGTTATACAACTCTCTATATTAGTGGCTAGGAAAAAACCATCTCTTCATAATGGATTTTAGATCTCTCCATTCTTCAATGGGTCTTTCTCTATCACTCCTCCTCTTTTGTTTTGTATCATCCCACGTGTAATGGTATAATTTTCAAAAGTAGCTACAATAAGCTTGACCTTATTGGATTTGGTGTACTCATGGAAATCAAATATCTCTACCGTCTTTTCCTAATCAAGGTGGAATTTTAAGTTTCACTCCACCTCCACCTTGATTATCATTCTTGCCTCCAGGCCTAACTTCCTCTTCTTCTCTATTATCTCTATAGGATTCTTCATCCTCTGAAATCTTCTTTGATTTGATTTCTTTTATTATTCCTTCTTCTAGGGGCATTATTATGTCCTTCTCTTGCTATTGAAGCTTCCACCCTCTCCAACCTATCCATCATTTCATTGAATTATTGACCCAATGCTTGTATGGTGCATGGCATTACTTGTATGCGATCAATCTCTCCTTGTCTTTGTATACCTTCATTATTCATCACATAAATATATTTATGAACAAGAATATAAACCTAACTTCACTCCCTTACATGTTTCACTCAAGTAATAGGGTCACTCAAGTTCACTCATCTAACTTCCTAATGCTCACACTCATGCCTTTTACCACTCACATTCTCTTGCCGTGGTTGGTTATATAGAATCAAATTCAACACAATTTGTTAATCCAAAAGAGCTAAAAGGAATAACTAAGCTATTTGATAGATAGGGGGGGGGGGGGTAGTCTTCAACTTGACTTATCTCACAGCGGTCAGTGGTATGACTATGCAACCTAGGGCACAACTAGATGTGGATGGTGCAACTGTTGGAAAGGTTAGATAGTTTTTTGAGTTTTGGTCATTGTTGCGACTGTGAGGAACTCTAAATGGATTCCAAACTTAGATAATAAAGTCCATGGTAGGTACAATGACTGTGAGAGTGTAGGGGCAACTGTGTTGCAGGTGTTGGTACTGCTAAATATGAATCAAATTGGTTATAAAAAATTTTAGGGTTTTTTCTTATTCTCAATACTTTGCATCTTCTAGATTTTTAGAAAATTTACTTTGAAGGTCACAAACATCATAGGGTTAAGCAATTTTATAATGAGCAAGGATCAAATAATCATCTTCTCCCTTTTTTATACTTTTCTCTTTTTTATACTTTTTCTTTAAAAAAAATAGAATAGAGATGAACAAGAACAAGAACTAATTAAATAAGATAGGATAGATAGTATGGAACCTGATTTAGAGCCTAATGTCAACCTCCAAGCTAATCGTAAGCCAATCAGCAACTAAAAATCTTGAATTGGCCCGTTGACAAGGTACTCTCCTCCTCGGACCCTAGTGTTTCTCCTGCTCGCCCAGCCAAGTTTGCTCCAACTGCATATATAGGGGGACCTCAGTAGCCTATTGTGGATATTTGTGGAAGAATCTCGAAGTCCCTAGCAGAATTGGCCTTGTTCCCCCAATAAATATGAAGCTTTTAGGCCAATCCGGAAGATTCTGCCACAATTGGCTGTCCAAGCAGCCTGCCCCGCCCCAAAAATATCTAGAATGTCCTAGATTGTTGCCAACCAACTTTCCTAGGTCAGTTATGTTGCCTATAAATACTAGCATAGCTCATTTGTAATAGACACATGCTAATGAGTGTGTTAGAGAGCTACTGAGAGCGTCCTTGTAAACTAACTTGGTGCATACTATTGTACTGCTTATTCTTTTGTTAATAATACAATCTTCATTGTTCCTTTGACCCTTGTTCATGCTGGTTGGTTTATTTGCTTGCTTTACTTCTCTTTGCTAGCTCAAAGGCTGAATTAGCAAGGCTTCGGGAAAAACTGCCTACTAGTTGCCACACTTGGACAAGCTGATTTCTCTTGCCAAGTGACACTAAGCTCTAATAACAAACTGATGTGAACCTATAAGTAGCAACTTGAGGCCCAACACCTTTACGTTTGGGAGCAACTCATTGGAAAGCTAAATCAGATAATTTCTCTAAGATCTTGACCCAAACCTAACAATGTAGGAGATAGCCCAATTGTTATTCAGGATGAGGAGTTTCTCGGTGAACTGATTGAGATGCCTTTTCAGGGAGTATGATCTGATTCTGGGCATGAATTAGTTATCCAGGCATAGGGCTGTGATAGACTGTCAGCATAAACATATTACCTTGAGAACACATGATGGTAGAGAGGTAGTGGTATCTATTGAGCAGAGATATCTTTCATCCATATTTATCTTAGCTGTATCAGCTAGGAGGATGATCCAAAAGGGATGTGAGGCTTATCTTACTCATGTTGTAGATACCAGAGTAGTGGGGTCCCACCTTAACAATATACCCATATTTGTCGAGTTTTCAGATATTTTTCCTAATGAGTTGCCAGGGGTACCTCCTGAGAGAGAGATGGAGTTTGGTATTGATCTAATTTCTAGTACCACTCTTATCTCTATTAACCCTTATCGGAGGGCACTTGTTGAATTGAGGGAGTTGAAGGTGCAGTTGCAGGAGTTGCTGGATAAAGAATTCATCTGCCCTAGTGTGTCTCCGTGGGGAGCACCTATTTTGTTTGTGAAGAAGAAGGATGGCACCTTGAGATTGTGCATTGATTATAGACAGTTGAATAAGGTAACCATCAAGAACAAGTATCCATTGTCTCAGATAGATGATCTCTTTGATCAGTTGAAGGGAGTAACAGTATTCTCTAAGATTGATCTGAGATCAGGGTACCATCAATTGAGAGTCAGAGATGTGGATGTAACCAAGATAACTTTTAGCACGAGGCATGGGCATTATGAGTTTCTGGTGATGCCTTTTGGATTGACGAATGCACCAACAATATTTATGGATTTCATGAACAGGATATTTAGACTATACTTAGATTAGTTTGTGGTGGTCTTCATTGATGATATTCGGGTGTATTCCCATAATGAGAAGGATCATGATAGACATCTGCGAATTGTATTGCAGACTCTAGAGAAAAGTAGTTGTAAGCTAAGTTGTCTAAGTGTGAGTTCTGGCTCAATCAGGTAACTTTTCTCAGTCATGTGGTATCAGCAGAGGGTATTAAAGTTGATCTAAGTAAAGTTAAGGCTATTTTGAATTAGAGTCCATCAAAAACTGTGACAGACGTTAGAAGTTTTTTGGGTTTAACAGAATATTATCATCTATTTTGTGAAGGGTTTTCTATGATAGCTATACTACTTAATAGATTACTTTGGAAGGGAGTTAAATTTGTGTGGATAGATCAATGTCAAGCAAGTTTTAAGCAGCTGAGGGAGATGTTGACTCAGGCTCCTGTCCTTACCTTGCCTATGGAAGGTAAACCATATGTGATATATAGTGATGCTTCGCATAGTGGTTGAGGTTGTGTTCTAATGTAGGAGGGTAGAGTCATTGCTTATGCCTCTCGATGGTTGAAGCCTCATGAGCTAAATTACCCGACTCATGATCTAGAGCTAGTAGCCATGGCTTTTGCATTGAATATTTGGCGGTATTACTTGTATAGGGAGAAGTGTTTCATTTATATAGATCACAACAGTTTGAAGTACTTGGGTGTTTTGAGAGATCTGAATCTTCTGCAGAGATTGTGGTTAGAGTTAATTAAAGACTACAACTGTTTGATTGATTATCATCCTGGCAAGGCAAATATTGTTGTTGATGCCTTGAGTCAAAAGTCTTTGGCAGGTTTGACTGCTTATTCGCTCTTGTTGCTTGTTGAGTTGAGAGCTTTGCATGCTAGATTTGAGTCTTATAATGATGGTGCATTGATGGCTCAGTTGCAGTTGAGGCCAGTTTTGTTGGATCAGATTAGGGAGGCCCATTTGGCAGATGAGAAAATTCATAAGATTGTGATGGATTATCCCAAAGGGGAGAGTCGAGACTTTCATGTGAGAGATGATGGTTGTTTGTCGTACAAGTATAGGTTGTGTATTCCTGATGAAGCAGAATTAAAGAGGATGATATTAGAGGAAGCACATCGGTCACTCTATTCGATGAATCCTGGTAGTACTAAGATGTATCAGGATTTGAAGCAATATTATTGGTGGTCAGGTATGAAAAGGGACATAGTAGAGTTTGTATCTAGATATCTCACTTGCCAGAGAGTGAAAGTTGAGCACCAGGTTCCTTCAGGGTAGCTTCAACCATTATCAGTGCCAGAGTGAAATGGGAGCGAGTAATAATGAATTTTGTTACTGGACTACCTTTGACCCAGAAGAAACATGATACAATCTGGGTGATTATTGATCAAATGATGAAGATAACTCATTTTCTTTCAGTTTAGATGGATTATTCACTTGAGAGGTTGATTGAGTTGTATATCAGTGAAATAGTGAGGATGCATGGAGTCCTAGTTTCTTTAGTGTCAGAACGAGATTCCATATTTACATCGAGATTTCGGAGGAGTTTCCAGGATGAATTAGGTTTTTGGTTGCATTTTAGCATTGCTTTCCATCCTCAGACAGATGGCACTTAGAGAGAGTGATACAGATTCTAGAGGATATATTGAGGAGTTGTATCATTGATTTTACTAGGAGCTGGGACAAATTTTTGCAACTAATTCAGTTTGCATATAATAACAGTCATCAATCCAATATTGGAATGGCTCCTTATGAGGCCTTGTATGGAAGAAAGTGATGGACACCTCTGTGTTAGGATGAGGTTGGAGAAGGTAAGTTGGTCGATCCCGATTTGATTAAGGAAACAGAAGAGAAAGTGAAGGTGATTCAGGATTGTCTGATAGTAGCTTCAGACCTACAGAAATCCTATACATACTTGAAGAGAAAAGATATAGATTTCAGTGCGGGAGATAAAGTATTCTTAAAGGTGTCTCCTTGGAAGAAGATTCTAATATTCGGCCGTAAAGGAAAGTTGAATCGTCGTTTCATAGGACCATATAAGGTGCTGGAGAGAGTTGGTCAAGTGGCTTACAGACTGACTTTGCCGCCTGAGTTGGACCGGATACATAATATCTTCCTTGTCTCCATGCTTCAGAGATACAAGTCGGACCCATCTGCTATCTTGTCGGTGGAGTCTATTGAGGTGAGTTTGAATCTGATTTACGAGGAAGAACCAGTGGCAATTTTGGCACAAGATATGAAAAAATTGAGGAATAAGAAGGTGCCACTTGTGAAAGTTCTTTAGAGGAATCATGCCACTAAGGCGACATGGGAGGGTGAGTAGATGATGTGGAGTCAGTATCCTCAGTTGTTTTAGAGTTGACATCATATAATTTCCCGGTTGAAATTTTCTTTAAGGGGAGAGAATTGTAATATCCTAATTTTTAAAAATTTCTAAATTTTTGAAAATTAAATAAAATAAATTATAATTTAATTGGATAAACTAAATAAATAATTTTAAATGAAAAATGGGAGGTTTTTAAATGAAAAAGTGAAATGTATATGTGATATATATGCAAAATATATATAACATATACAAAGGCAATAAAAGTCAATTTTTAAAAGTCAAAAGTCAAAATTCAAGGGCATTTTGGTAAATAAACTTTGAAATTTTAAAATTATTTAAATTATTCAAAAATAAATAATTTTGAATGGAAGATGATATTTTGATATTTTAATTAATTAAATAATTAAATAATTAATTAAAAATATATTATATTATATATATATAAGGTGGAAAATGAAAGTGGTAAAAGAGAGAAAATCTAATTGTGGTCTTCTTCTTCTTGTTTTTGTTTTTGTTCTTCTTTTTCCTTGTGTCGATTTTCCATAGCCATTAAAGAGGGAGTTTTGCTTCTTCTAAGCTCCCAAAATTGAAGGATTTCTAGTGTTCAAGTTGAATTTTTAGGGATTTTTGTAACATCCGAAATTTTTAAAAATTAAATAAAATAAATTATAATTTAATTAGATAAATTAAATAAACAGTTTTAAATAAAAAAAAAAGAAAGAATTTTAAATGAAAAAGTGAAATATATATGTGATATATATGCAAAATATACATAACATATACAAAGTCAACAAAAGTTAATTTTTAAAAAGTCAAAAGTCAAAATCCAATGATATTTTTATAAATAAATTTTGAAATTTTAAAATTATTTAAATTATTCAAAAATAATTTATTTTTAATGGAAGAGGTATTTTTGGGGTTTAAATTAATTAAATAATTATTTATTTATTTATTTATTAAATTAATTAAATAATATATATATATGGTTTAAAATGAAAGTGGAAGGAAAGACAAAATTAATTTTGGTCTTCTTCTTCTTCTTCTTCCTTGGCCGATTCTTCCATGGCTATTCAAGAGGAACTTTTGCTTCTTGCATACTCCACAAATTGAAGGATTTTAAGAGTTTTAAGTGGATTTTTAGTGATTTCCATCAACTTTAGTAAGTTTTCAACTACTTTCTTTGGATTTCATGAAAATTGTGAATATGTGTGTTTTGGGTTGTTGAAGTAGTATGATTTAATTATCTATTTGGGTATTAATGAAGTTATTTTAAGTGGTTAACAATGATTTTAAGGTTGTATTGAAGAAATGGTTGAGTTTGGGTAAAATTGGTGAAGAGAGAGAATTTAGGATTATGAAATTTTAGGATTGTGAAATCATGGATTTTAATTGTGAAAATTTATTCTAAATGAGTTGTTTTGATACATAAACAAATATTTTAAAGTTAAATGTTGGATTTGGATAAGTTTGGATAGAATTCGAGAATGACAGTGTTGATTTAGGATTTTAGAAAAGTGATTTTTCAAAGTTGTTGAATTATTTGATTTTATTGGTTAAAGCATATTTTTTAATGATATAAGTGATGAATATAAGCTTGGAATAATAATTGGATTGAGATGGAATGAAAAATCTTTAATGATGAAGGTTATGTCATTTTAGGATTTTGGACATAAGTATGTATTTATGTAATGTAATTGTATTAAACATGTTATAATATATTTTTAATAATATAAATAAATTTAAAACACCAGATTGAATGGCTTAATATGGTACTTGAAATGTTCGGGACGACGTGAGGATCACGGATATGGTCCCGGAATAATTTTTGGAGGCCCGTGGCTCCCAGAAAGTCAGTTTTAACAGAAATAGCGCGTGTCTCGGTGGGCCAGGACGGCGGCCCGGCCGCCGTTGCTGGCCGCTCAGCCGTCGTCCAACCCGATTTTGCCTATAAATAGGCTTCAGATTTTCAAAAAAGGGGGACTTTTGGGACTTCCTACGCCCAGATGCTGACGAAATTTTTATGCTTAAGTATTTCTAATATTGTGTTGTAGAAAGCAAGAATCATACTCAAAAGTGCAAGGAAACAAGATCTGGAACTTAGAAGTGGAAAAATTCTAATCAAGGTAATATCATAATTCATCTTTGGTCAATTCGAGCATATCATAAGCATTCTAATCTTCTTCTTAATTTCTTCTCGGTCAAAGACCTAATCTTTTTAGGTCTGAGGGTCTAATGGACTAATCAATCACCCTTTCGGCTTTAGGCCGTAAATAAAATCAACCTTTTTGGCACGGAGCCTAAATTGCATCTCTTTGGTACTAAGTACCTAAACGGCACCATTAAAATGAACTTTTGGCATGAAGCCTAAATCGAACTCTTTTGGTACTAAGTACCCGAAATTATACAATTTTTGCACTAAGTGCTAAATCTCACAAATTTGGCAAAAAGCCCGACAAATGCACGAAGCATACACACACACATGCATGAAGCATAAATTTCATCGCCTTTAAATAGGCTTTTCCGAACTACATGGGCTTTGATCTTCCATTCAAACGGGAGTATGTAGGCATATTTGGGATTCACCCCAAGTAGCAAGTCCGCTATTTATTAACAATCTGTTTGTTTTTCTTTTCTTCATCCCTTTTGTGTTTATTTCTTTTTTTTATTATTATTACAAAGTTAGTCGAATACATGACATAGTCCCCGAATCCTCCTTGGGTTCGCAGACTAGAAACCTTTACATTGGACAAGTTATTGGAGTCAAACAAGGGTTTTCTTAGTTTTTCCCTTCGAACAAAATAAACTGAGTGGCGACTCCTGATAACGAGTGAACTTTCGCCCGGATCCTTTTCGGGCGGAAAACCGAGGTTCACAGCCTTAACTTTGGAATTTTAGTTTAAATGGTGTTTAGTTATGATTTAAGATTAAAAATGCCTTAGAATGTGATACTAAATGATTATTTATGATCACCTTTGGTATAGGCATTGAGGAGAATTGAATTTCTTAATCCAAGTGTTGAAGGGAAAGTTGGAAGAAGAGGTTGGTGATAGTTTTGTGGCTTGCTTTTGGAAGCTTTTAGAGGTATGTACAAACTTTTGGATGAATTGGTTATATTTGCATTACATTGGGCTTAACACATTTTGGATTGAAGTAGTATGATTTAATTATCTATTTGGGTATTAATGAAGTTATTTTAAGTGGTTAACAATGATTTTAAGGTTGTATTGAAGAAATGGTTGAGTTTGGGTAAAATTGGTGAAGAGAGAGAATTTAGGATTATGAAATTTTAGGATTGTGAAATCATGGATTTTAATTGTGAAAATTTATTCTAAATGAGTTGTTTTGATGCATAAACAAATATTTTAAAGTTAAATGTTGGATTTGGATAAGTTTGGATAGAATTCGAGAATGACAGTGTTGATTTAGGATTTTAGAAAAGTGATTTTTCAAAGTTGTTGAATTATTTGATTTTATTGGTTAAAGCATGTTTTTTAATGATATAAGTGATGAATATAAGCTTGGAATAATAATTGGATTGAGATGGAATGAAAAATCTTTAATGATGAAGGTTATGCCATTTTAGGATTTTGGACATAAGTATGTATTTATGTAATGTAATTGTATTAAACATGTTATAATATATTTTTAATAATATAAATAAATTTAAAAAACCAGATTGAATGGCTTAATATGGTATTACAAAGTTAAAGTGAGGTTAGCCTTAACTTTGGAATTTTAGTTTAAATGGTGTTTAGTTATGATTTAAGATTAAAAATGTCTTAGAATGTGATACTAAATGATTATTTATGATCACCTTTGGTATAGGCATTGAGGAGAATTGAATTTCTTAATCCAAGTGTTGAAGGGCAAGTTGGAAGAAGAGGTTGGTGATAGTTTTGTGGCTTGCTTTTGGAAGCTTTTAGAGGTATGTACAAACTTTTGGATGAATTGGTTATATTTGCATTACATTGGGCTTAACACATTTTGGATTGAAAAAT
This sequence comes from Garcia nutans, assembly GCA_947685225.1. Taxonomy (NCBI): domain Eukaryota; kingdom Viridiplantae; phylum Streptophyta; class Magnoliopsida; order Malpighiales; family Euphorbiaceae; genus Garcia; species Garcia nutans. The sequence goes on along the minus strand of CANTUV010000003.1, from coordinate 1,299,437 downwards.
GTGTTAAGCTACTTGATACATGGAACATATATGAATAATGTGCTATAACATGTGTAAAGTCATATATGTATTAAATGCATTGTGAAATACCATTGTTAATGTCTAAATTGTTTAAAATGTGAAAATGACCCAAAGTATTTGGGTAATACCATTTGTTGTGTATGCATTAAGGGCATTATAAAAAAGCCATTGGTAATGGCTAAAGTGTATAAAATGTGAATCATATGTGGATTATGTGAAATTATCTAAAATATTTGGGTGATGAGTTTTAAGATAAAATGTGATGCAATGTGATGATATGATGAAATATGATGAATTAATATTGCTATAAATAAGAAAAGTGAGAAAAGTGAGAAAAAGATGAGAAAATAAGGCAATATGCCTAATAGATAATGAAAATGAGGTAATGTGCCTAGCTTGACTATGAAATAATGAGAAAGAGATTGATAATGAGAAATATGAATTAATTGTGTGCCTAGTATGTTATTCGATTTTCAGAGTTCTGTGTTTGGCAGCATACCTATGAGGTTATCCTGATTATTTGCCTTCGGAGCTAACTTTTGAGCAATTATTGATTTGCTTCCGAGCTAGACATTGGACGTTACTTGCCTTCGGGCTAGATACTAGGCATCACTATGATTTGTCTTCGGGCTAGACGCTGGGCGTCACTTGTCTTCGGGCTAGACACTGGGTGTCAGTATGGACCAAAACAGTAACTCTGGAATTTGAATAGCATATTAAATCCTTTAGGTCCGTGCTTGTGTTTGTTTTTTTTATGTAAATTGTGAATTGTGAAATAATTGAAAAATATGTTATAATGAAATGATATGAGATATGATACCCATAAGCATTGTACATTGGCATTATTTTACAGTTTTATTTCTATAAAAGTTTGTACTTCTAAGCTTTCAGCTTAGCGAGATTGTAATTTATTATGCAAGTGACAGGAATGATCGGGTAGAGCTGGAGAGTTCTAATAGACTAGATTGGGTCTAGATTAAGGTTGCTTGTTGAGCTGATTTTGCTACGTTAAGATCAGAGCCAATTTGCCATCATGCATATATATATTATTTTATAGTGTAATTTGTTATGATGTATTTTCTAATTATATTTTTGGAGAATAAATTTGTAAATTATAAAGAATATTTGGATAAATTGTGTAATGTGGGGTTTTACATGTGTGTTAACATAAATATATATATATATATGTTTAAATATTTTGAGAAACTTGGAGAAATTGAGGAGTATGGGTAAAATGTATGATTGGTTTGTATTGGGAGTGTTTTTCCTTTGCAGGTTGTGGTTTGTTGTAATTTGGGAATATCCAAATTATAAATAAAACTCTGACAGATTTTTTCAAGATATTTTTTTTATGAAAAATGCTTATTTTAGAACTTATAATTTCTAATAAATATTTGATTGGTTATTTAAAATTACATTTTTTTAAGTATTTAAGGTTTTAAATTTGAAGGTTGAAAAAATTTTTTTTACTGGGTCATGATATTTTTATACCTTATATGCATATTTTATATATGACGGATGTATGTATTATACGTATATCGGATATAAGAGTGTCACATTTTCCTCCATATTTAGTAAGTTTTTCAACTTTTTCTTTGAATTTTCATGAAAATAAGAATATGTTTGTTCTAGGTTTGTGAAGTAGTATGATTTAACTGTTGGAATTGGTATAAATGAAGTTGTTTTAAGTAGTTAACAAAGATTTTAAGGTTGGATTGAAGAAATGGTTAGGTTTGAGTAAAGATTGGTGAAGAGAGAGAATTTAGGGTTATAAAATTTTAGGGTTTGTGAAATAATGGGTTTTAATTGTGCAAATTGATTCTAAATGAGTTATTTTGATGCATAAACAAGTATTTTAAAGTCAAATATTGGATTTGGCTAAGTTTGATTAGAGTTTGGGAATGGAAGTGTTGATTTAGAGTTTTAGAAAAGAGCATTTTCAAAGTTGGTGAATTGATTGGTTTTATTGTTTAAAGCATGTTCTTTAGTGATAAAAGTGACGAATATAAGCTTGAAATGATAATTGGATTGAGTTGGAATGAAAAACCTTCAATGGGGAAGGTTTTGCCATTTTAGGGTTTTGGACATAAGTGTGTGTTTATGTAATTTATTTAGTTTAAACATGTTAAAATATGTTTTTAATAATATAAATAAGCTTAGAACACCAATTTGAAAAGCTTAATATGATTTTCCAAAGTTAAAGTGAGGTTAGCCTTAACCTTGGGATTTTAGTTTGAATGATGTTTAATTATAGTTTAAGATTGAAAATGACTTTAAATGTAATATTAAATGATTATTTATGATCATATTGGTATAGGCATTGAGGAGAATTGATTTTTCCAATCCAAATGTTGAAGGGCAAGTTGGAAGAGAAGATTTGTGATAGATTCGTGGCTTGCTTTTGGAAGCTTTTAGAGGTAAGTACAAACTTTGGATAAATTGGTTATGTTTGCATTACATTTGGACTTAACATATTTTAGTTGAAAATTGTGTTAAGTTACTCGATGCATTAAATATGCATGAATATTGTACTATGTTATGTGATTTATTATGAGTGCATTATATGCATTATGAAAAGGCATTATTAATGACTAAATTAATTAAAATGTGAAATATGTGTATTATGTGAAAATGACCCAAAGTGGTTGGGTAATGTCATTGGTTATGTATGCATTATAGACATTGTGAAAAGCCATTGTTAATGGCTAAAGTGCATAAAATGTGATTTATATGTAGAATATGTGAAATTACCTAAACTATTTGGATAATGAGTTTTAAGGCAAAATGTGATGCATTGTGATGATATGTTGAAATGTAATGAAATGAAATAAATTAATATTGATATAAATGAGAGAAGTGAGAAAAGTGAGAAAAAAAAATAAAATAAAGCAATGTGTCTAACTGATAATAAGAAATGAGGCAATTTGCCTAATCAATTATGGTAAAATGAGAAAGAAATTGATAATGAAAAATATGAAATAATTGTGTGCCTAGTATGTTATTCAATTTTCATAGTTTTGTGCTTGGTGGTATACCTATGAGGTTATCCTCATTATTTGCCTTCTGGACTAGCTTTTGAGCAATTATTTGATTTGCCTTCAGGGCTAGAGGCTTGGCTTCACTGTGATATGATTTGCCTTCGGCGCTAGTTTTTGAGCATTACTATGATTTGCCTTCAAGACTAGATACATGGTGTCAACATGGATCAGAACAGTAACTCTGGGATTTGAATAGCATATTAGATCCTTTGGGCCCATGCTTATATTTGTTGTTATGTGAATTGTAAAATGATTGAAAAATATATTTAAAATGAAATGGCATGCCACATGGTGACATGATGTACATAAGCATTGTGCATTGGCATTGCATGTAAGTTTTATTATTATCAAAGTTTGTACCGCTAGACTTTTGGCTTAGAGCGATTGTAACTCATCACGCAGGTGACAGGAGAGATCTGGTAGAGCCGGAGAGTTCTTCTAGACCGAGTCCGGTCTAGATTTGAGGTCTTGATTGTAGAGTTAATTTTTGGACATTAAGATCAGAGACACTGCCAGCATGTATATATTTTATATTATCGTATATTTTGACGTTATGTATATTATATTATATTTTGATGTATATATATTGTAAATTATAAAGAATAGGTTGAAAAATTTTATAATGTGGGTGTATATGTGGTTTGATAAAAATATATATGTATATGTATAAATATTTTGAGAAACTTGGAGAAATTGAGGAGTATGAGTTAAATGTATTAATAATTTTTATTGGGAGTGTTTTCTGATGCAGGTTGTGGTTTGTTGTAATTTGGGGATGTCCAAATTACAGACAAAACTCTGACGAATTTTTTTCATAGATTTTTATAAAAATGCTATTTTGGAACCTATAGTTAATAATAAATATTTTACTTTTATTTAAATACACATTTTAAAGTATTTAAGATTTTAAATTGGAAAAGTAAAATTTTTTATTAAACCGGATTATGACATTTTTATACTGTATATATGTATTTTACATATACTTGGTATATGTATTATACGTATATATAATATAAGAGTGTTACACTTTGTGCTTTGACACTATTAGGCTCTGGTCTTTAGATAACACGAGCCTAAATTCAAAGAATAGTAGTTGGCACCTGAATGGGCCTGGAAGAAAATAGAAGGGGTGGATAACTAAATTTCTAAGGAATTCCTAGCCCGTATTGGGTTCAGAAAGTTAGGCACGCATGGGGAAGGTGAGAAGTGACACAACACTCCTATAATGTCTGATTCATTGGAACCAGCCTCCTTTTCAGGTTTAAATATTATTAATTTTTATATTATTACAATATTATTCATTTTACAGGAAATTAAAAATAAAATAGACTCATCCATAAAATAAAATAAAATAGTACATCACAAAATGAGATGGGTACCCATTCTTAGATGGAAACATACCCTTACAATCCTTAAATAAAAAAATAGTTAAACTAAGTTAAATAAATGAAAAGAAGGCACCCACATGTGTGAAACATACCTTTTACAATTCTCTTAAGAATACATGTCAATCCAAAAGAACAAAGTGAGGAAAATTAATACAAACATATATGAAGATAATTAAAAAGAAAGCAAACAAGACAAGTGATTATTTATTAAACAAAATCAAACCTATTAGTCAAAGCAATTATTTATACCTCTCAAATGAATACTAAGGTTAACCATGAAAAATTAGGGTTTTAATTACAAGATTAGGGTTTTATTTGCAACTTAGGTTTTTGATTGCAAAATTAAGGTTTAGACCTAAAAATAGAGTTTAGTATGCAAAATTAGGGTTTTAATAATAAAACTAGTATTTATAATTATAGAATTAGATTTAGGCCTAAAACTAGGGTTTTAGAAGGTCAAATTAGGGTTTTAGAATGAAATTGGGGTTTTAAACCTACAACTAAGGTTTTAGACATGCAATTAGGGTTTTGATTGAAAAACTAAAGAGTAAACACTAAATTAAAGTTTCAATTGCAAAACTAGGGTTTTAATATATGATCAAACAAAATAAAGTAAAGTAAAATAGACTTTGCAAAGTTATAAAACAAATGAAGATGTTGATTTATTAAAATTAAATAAAGAAGGGTATTAGAAGACCATACTAACATTGTTGATTCCTTTAGTCTCTATGTCAACTTTTGTAGAACTCAAGCCTTTTCTGCAGCAATAACAAACTCCTTTAGTAAAATCACTTTCAAAGCCTGTCATTTATTGCCTTGGTTTGAGTCTTTTACTGTCCAGTATCAATAACTCACTTTTTCCTTTGTCTCTTTTCTTGGTTTTAGTTTTTGTATCTTTAATGGCCTTTTTGTTTGATGCCTCTTTATTACTTCTCCCTCTCAGGCTCTCTCTGATTAATTATTCTTTGTCTCTTTTTTACTCTTATTTTTGTTTGCTATCTTTTTTTTTTTTTTGTTAATTGCTAATTGTAGCTCCCTTCTTGTCCCTCTTTTGCTTTATATTTATAAGCCAAATTAGGGCAATCCTCCGGCTCATCAATCACAATCCTATTAGAAGAGCTCTTGTTTATCCTAGTTTCTTTGAATTTAATCGCAATTAGGACACTTAACATTGAATTAAAATTGAATTAGGCTGGAATTAAGGGCTCATGGCGAATTGGTATGGCCAATTCATCATGACTTGGCTTTTAATGTCAAACCGGGCTTGGTTCGGGCTTTTAACATTGGACCATCATTGGTTTGGGCTTTTAAAATTGCACATGACTTAATTCAAGCTTTTAAAATTAGAGTGAATTTACTTTGGGCCTTTTAATTAGAACTACACTCATTCAGGGCTATAATTAAGGTTCTATAATAAAATATTATAAATAATAATTAAAGCATATTAATTAGCTAAAAATATGAAAACTGATCTGCAGAAGATAAAGAAGTTTGTGGCGAGGCGCGTGACCACGAGGTTGGGCATGAAACAAAGGTATCGACACAATAAAGTTTGCGGCAAAGCTTATGACCGCGAGACTGAATGCGACATCAAGATAGCGACCGCTATGACCATGGGGTAACCGTCATATGTTCTATGCTACACAAAGACTCTTCAGGCCTTGATTGGATTACGGAAGCCCAAGCTTGTAGTTGGAGTACTCCTTGCATTCTACAATGTAGCTAGAACTCTCCAAAGGTCTAGTATAAACATAGATAATTGGCTAGAATCAAACTAATTGTCAAACCTTTCAAGATTTAGCAAAGTATCTTTCTTCAAGTTATGGACTTCCTTATGTACATTAGCAAAGTAGCTCAGGTCCGAGGCTAGGATCACATCAAAAAGAGAGAAAGAAAAAGAGACACATGCTTTTAACTAAAAACATGTTGAAGTAAGGCTTAGAAAATTGATTAGTGTAAACTAATCTTCATGTTGAAATCTTACAAAAAAGGAAAAGATTTGCAAATGAAGTAATTGAAAAAAAGGAAGCAACAATTAAAATCTAGAGGAATTTAGGAACCTGGTGAGGATTTTGAAATTTCAGATATAGATTAACAATAAGAATTGTTGAACTCAATAATATTAAATCATGAAATAGTTTAACGTAATGAGAATATGAGCTTATGAAACATAGTTTGAGTTGGGAATTACATATAACCAAATCTAATTTTGTTAACTGGGAAGTGAAATGAATAGCTTGAAATCTGAGTAATTAGCTAAACACAACCAAGAACATATTGTTGGAATGTGCAATCCCACATCGAAAATTAGGTGAAGGAAAATGCAAGATATAAAATGGTCCTCATCAAGCTAAAATGGCCCATTTTTGTATAGGTGAACCCAAATCAAAAAGGAGAAAGTCTATCAAATGAAGCTCAATTTAAAATCAAAACTCTCAAAAAAAAATCAAGTCTTGGACCGACCCCATCAAATCTCCAACGCATCCACAGCTGTAATTTTAATAATAGACAAAAGAAATAAAAAAGAGAAAATTACGAAAAATATGACATTTTATTTAAATTTATATTTTTAGGGTTGTTTGTTTTTTTATACATATATTCCTTATTAATTTTGCATTTTTACGGTATTCTTTGTCACACATTTTGTGGTGGGAATAGCACGGAAGATTTGTTTGAGTGCACCAAAAATATTGTCTAATGTCTACCTTATGAAATTTTATTATTCTTAAATTTAGTAATAATTATATTTATTCTATGAACAGTTTGAATAGAAATGACGATGTAAGAAATATCACAGCTTTTTGAAATATGTCAAGTTTCAAAACTCATTTTCTTAAGTAATTCACAAAATTGTCATTATCCTTACTATTATATAATACATTAGTCACAATCGCATTAGCGCTCCCAATAAAGCATTTGCATATTTTTAGAGTTATATTAGTTTTTTCGAGTTTCAATATGCATATATGAAATAGTTATAAATACGAAAAATATACTTCACATATATCATTTTTGAGAATTTAGTTTTTTCAGATTTGCATATACCAAAAACATACTTAAATGGTATATGTGAAGTATATTTTTCGTATTTATATAAAATAGTTGCATATACCAAAAACATACTTAAATGTATACATTTCCTAAGAGTTATTATTAGTTTTTTCATGTTGCAAATTCTATGTATAAAGTAGTTGCAAATACCAAAAATATCCTTAATATATACCATTTTTTGAGATTTGACATTTTTAGTCTTTTTTCAAGTTTGCAATCTATATATATAATAGTTACAAATCCAAAAATATACTTAATGTATACTATTTCTGGGCAGTTTATATTTTTATAGCTTTTTTCAAATTTGCAATATGCATATATAAAATAGTTATAATTACAATTACCTAAAATATACATAATGTATACTATTTACTGTTACTTTTTGTTTTAACACATATACACAACATATACTAATATACTTATAACATTTCTTAAGACTTTTAACTTTTAAACTTTGATTCTATCAAATATACTCAACATATATTGAAACATATAGATATATATTAATTTTTTTTAGATTTTTGATGTACTTTTATTTTTTAGATCTGAATTCGAAAAACAATTATGATATGAGATTTTATACAAGTGGTGATATCTAAACTAAAGAAAGGAGAGAAGTGGCGGTCATGAAATTAAATATTGAGTAAATATTTGGTTATTAGAGTTTAATAACCCTAAATTTACACCAAATGTAATAGTAGTTGGAAATAATTTTTTAATTTGTCATGAAAATAATTTACTTTAGTTTGTTTCAAATTTCGTTTGAATGGTCCAAATTATAAAAGAGTGGGTGTTTGTGTAAGTGGACTGGCAAAAATAAAATAAAACGTCAATTGCAAAGAAAACAGAAAAGGAAAATTTAATTCAAAATCATAATTGAAATGAATGATAAAACATTAAGTGCTTTAGTAATAAAGTTTCAATTAAAGGTGTAAACCAAACCCTCATAATTTTAGAGATAATTTTTGCATCACTAAAATCAAGGTTAAAGAAAAAAATTAAAGAAAGAAAGAAATTAAAAAAATACATTACAAAAATTAAAGAAAGAAATAATATAAATTAGTAAAGATGAGTAAATTTTAAATGACAGTAATTAGAGAGGAGAAAAGAAAAAATGTATAAATAGATGAGGAGCAAATGAGGGAGAAAAGAAAAAAAAAAGATAGTATAAATGTAAATATTTGAGAAAAAAAGGTAGTATTTTTGTAAATTTATTGTTTAGGTAGTAGTTTTACAAATTTGTTTGTTTTTTAAGTTATTTTTGTAAATTTCCCAATAAAAATTTATATAGGAATCATGTTGAGTCAGGATTAATACGATCCAATTTTAATGGTTCACGGAGAAAAAAAAAAGAAAGATAGATTGGTTGGGGTTAATTTGAGTTTAAATAGCTAAATAATACCGTAGTAGTAGGGAAGTAGAACAATATATAGGACTCATGGACAATTTGTAACTTTCTTAATAACACAAAAACAAATATAGATTATTGCTGGGAACTTGATAGTAAGAAATAAGAATATAGAAATGTTGGTCAAATGCAAACAATCCCAATGTGTTAAGGCATCAAGGGTTGGGTAGAGTTGTTGTAAGGTAAGGGAAGCTAGAGCAACTTGAGTGAGAGATGGAAGAAATTCATAGAATACCTACCTATGTACACACGTGAAAAAGATCATTTCAAGATAGATTAAAGCCTATCAAGCTGAAGTTGTATAAGAAAAAAAATGTGTAAAAACCATATGAGGAAGGAACTAAATTGATAGCTAAATTTTTATGATAGTTGTGGCCTGAAATCACATAAGGTGGTCTGCTGGAAGCAAATAACTAGATAGCTTATGAAGAAACACACATTTGAGTAATAAACAAGGCAACATATGATCATGATTGGGAAAAATTTAGAGTAAAAATTAAATTAATGAATAACTTAGTTGTATGTACTGGAGAAGGTTATGGATATCCCAACAGAATTTTAAGTTGGTATATATACAATTTGAATAGATAGTTATGAATTTAACTTGTATATATGTTTTGGATTATAATCTACTAATAGAATTTAAGAAAACAATAAAAATAAATTATGTACATGGTAGAACTTATGTATATGAGAGCTTATGTAGGATGCTAATTATGATGTATATTTTAAAAGAGAGAAAGAAAAGAAAAAAAAATCTCTGTATTTATAAGAAGATTTATGCAAAAAATATATATTATAAGGTATTTTTAAGCCGTGAGTCGGATGATGAATAGATATACAATTATGGAACAAGACTAAAATCATAAATTAGAACATAAATTATTAGTGAGTATAAGTTTAAAATGTACCGTGAATTAAAAAGAAACAAGAAAATAAAATATTTGCCACAATAAGAAATTTTGAATATGTTAAAAAAAAAAAAAGAATTTCCAAAGCATTTATGCACCTTCAGCGGGATATAATTAGATTAGCCTTGAAATCTTAGAGAACTTGAAAGGAAGAGCATATTACACAATGGGAAATGGTTTAACCAAAGACCTTGAATACTATCAGAAATGGAATGGAATCGTCCAGCTACAGAAGTTATGAACAACATAAACTAATAATATAAATTAATGTTTATTAAGTGCTATAGAAGAAAGGAAAAAAAATAAATATAAGATAAAACAATGCAACGAGTAAATAATGAAGGCCTAGGTAGCCTTAGAAATAATAATGGAAGAAGAAAAATAAAAGCAATTAAAATTTAAAGAATTACACCCAATGTAATCCTTAATTGTTTTATTTATAATCTGCATTCGGCTCTTGTTAGACAATATCATGATTTTGTTGATTATGTATTTAATATATTTTGCCATGTTTAATTGATGCCTATTGATTGTTGTTGGCTTTTGCCTTGTTTATAATTCTGATAATGTGACATGGCTCAACTTTGGTAGGAGATAAACCACTAGATCGATAGTATACATTGAGCTCTAATATGTGAGAATTGGAAAGTTATCACCCTAATTACTGGCCTATGGGTTGCCTGTTTTTGAATGTCACATTGTCATCCTGCTAAATGTTTTTCTCTTTGATTGCCTCATTGTCATCACTGTCACCGATGATGTTTAAATAGTTACATTGTTACACTATTCCTTGGTACCGTATAATGTATACTCTTACTGCCTCTACTGTTATGTGCCAATCGTATTGTTAATTTTTTTTTTTTTATCTCAGTCAATTGAACCTTATTTTTCGTACCTACTAAACATTCAAGTATTAGAAGAGCATAAAGGAAAACCTTATGCAAAAAGGCAAACAATTGTAGGAAAAGTACACTACTAATAAATAATCATGAGGAAAAAAAGTAATGGAAGTAATGGCGAGAATGGTATGGGATATAAAGCTACATGTTTTAATAAGCTATTTAAACTACCTAAATAAAATTGAAACTAAAATAAACTGAAAATCTTGAACACTTACTGAATTGGCAGCTCACCCCTTTACCTGTTATGTTTTTAGTGTTGTTTTGCAGGTGAAGCAACACTGGTAGTAGCGATATTGTGGTATCCAAGAGCGGCAGAAAAAGAAAACCGAAAGAAAAATTGAGATTTATGTAATATAAAAAAACAATGCTTGTGTTGAAAAAACTTAGTGTATTTGTTTTCTCTAAACTATTATGACACTAAGTTCTATGCAGTTTTGGCTGCATTATGCTAACCTGAACCCTAGAACAGTCATGTTTAGATTTGGAGTGTGACAATTACAATATTGTCATTCTTTATTAAGTTTTATATGTTTTATATGTTTCATATAAAACTTATAAAAAATATATAAAAACAAAAAATGAATGATTTACAAACACAAAATGTTATAAGATCTTACCAATTTGATTCATATTTCTTCTTCATCTTATAGTGGTTAACAAAAAAACAAAAATGACTTGATTTTGTTGAAAAGAACAAGCCAAAAAAATTTAAAAAAAAAAGCAAAAATAAAAAAAATAGTGATGAAGTAAAAGAGGCATCGGCGGTGGAGGATGAGAAGGCAATAGTGGAGCAAAGAATAAAATAGATGAAACAAAAGAAATATAGAAACAGAGAAGGTGTAATATTCTCATTTTTTTAATACTCAATTAAATAATTAATATAGAAGGTTAGTTAATATGTGGAAGAGAGATATGTATAGTTTATATTTAATGTATACACAAGATATACATAGAATATAAATTGGATATATAATGTATACATGGTGTATACCTAACATATACTTATTAAAAACACTAAAAACACTAGATACATGATACATAATTAAAATATACATGATATATACATATATAAATATATATCTAACATATAAATAAAATATACATAATGCATAACTTTCACTAAAAGACAAATAATGATAAATAAAAATCAAAAGTTAAAAAGTTAAATATATTTAACATGAAATAATAATAATAATAAAATAATAAATTAAATAAATTAAAGATATTTATGGATAGGAATAAAAGGGAAATTATTTAAATGTTTTAGTAATTAGTTGACTTGTAATTACATATAAAGGAGAGGGGTAAAATTGGAAATTAAAGTTTATAAATTCATCATCATCATCTTCTTCCTTCAATATGGCCGAAATCCACATGGAGAGAGGAAGAGAATTTGGCTTCATCAAATACACTAAATTTCTCAAGAATTTCCAAGATTTTAGGGTGATTTTAAAGAGAAATCAAGAATTCAAGTTTTCTTCAATTTAAGTTTGATTTCTTTAGTTTTTGTCGTAATGTATAGCTTTGGAATAGAGAGAAATTGATGATAATTGTAAAATAAATTTTTTAAAGTTATTTTGATAAGTATATTATAATTTTATGGCTGGAAGTTGAATATGAGTAAGTTTTGAAGAAGTTAGAGTTTTAGGGTAATTATGTAAAAATTGAAATTTTAGGGGAGGTTTCAATAATTTCTATAATGATTTGTTTTGATGTTATTTTGGTGTGAAAGTAATGATTTTAAGGTTGAATGATGAATATGGATGGGTTTTGTTGAAGTTTAAGAGAAGTAGTGAAAATTAGGGTTTTGGAGCAATTTTGAATAGAATAAATATAATTAATTCTAATTGTTTAAAATGGCTTAAAATGAGACGCTACTATTATTCTTGCACTTATGGGTTTAGGAGCGAGTAAAGTAGACTTGATCAATTAAAGTGAAGAAAAGCAATTTGTGAAGTAGAGTTGGAAGGAGATTATACATTGAATTTTGGCATTACCGAGGTTAGTATATAGTATGATTACATTTTAATTGAATGTGCATGTTTGGAATAATTCATTATAGCATACTTTAAAGGAATGTTGATACTTCATTAAGGTAACATTATGTATATGTGTGTGTATGGTTATGTTATATGCAATGTGATATATAGAAACGAGATAAAAGAATCATAATATGTATATGAACAAGTGTTATGAGCAATGTGAATGTAAATGTGTAATGTGATATCATAATGTGAATAAAATGACGAAAATGATGTTTAAAGAAAATGAGACTGTGAGAGGTGATCATGATATGAAATGATCGCAAGAAAAATGTGGAAAAGATATGGAAACTGTGGAAAGAGTGGAAATTGTAAAAAAAAAATGTAATTAATAATGATGAGAAAAAGGAAAGAAAATGAAATATGAGAAATGTGATTGAATACAATGAAATGATAAAATTATACTTGATTATGGAAAAGGAAATGAAAACAGATAAAATGTGATGCATGTTACCTCATTCAATATCTAGTTCCAAAAAGTTATTTTTGGTGATGTTTGGCTCAAGTAAAAGTAAATCAAAGAAACATAAATGAAATAGAGTAGAAGAGTAGTTTGAGACTCAATTGTATGCTTCTTTGCATTTAGAGTAACTCAATTGTTAGCATCGAGTTGTTTAGATGGCTTAGCATCATCATTGTCATGCTAATTTAGGCTGAGAATGCCATGGCAAAAAGGACACATGCCTAGAGTTAGATATCTCTTCAACTTTGATAGTGGTGGTTTCACCGACAGAAGTGAGAGATGGAACTGAAGTTTCAAGGAAGTGAAAGGGAGGTAATTCTTTGATTGGTAGTAGTGTGTTTTTGATAGAGAGTGTGACTAGCACTTCCAACATAACTCTTCCAAAAGCTAAGTATTGGAATTCCTTGTGCATGTGGCAGAGTAATATGAATTTGGTAATAGTGTGGCAGTAGGTGTTTAGTTTGGTTTTCAGGGAAGAGTACTAAGAGAGAGTGGATAAGGGGATTCACATTTCTTGGTTTTTTAGGTGGAGAAAATGCCATGAAAAGATTATAATATGATTAAATAATATTTGGTAATTGCTACTCCTTAATTCCAAAATTTGTTTTGTTTGGTTACAATTTATGGCCAACAATAGCAATACTTAATAACAAAAGAAGGGGAGAAAGACAATATTATTGCCCTCTTCCTACCAGTTGTCTAACCAAAGACAAGATTGGACCCAATCAAATGCTTTTAAATCGGTTAATATTGCCTATACTGTCATATATAAGCAGTATATGTTCAAATGTTCAATAAGTTCCTATCTAAATGGGCAAATACCAAAGTTGAAGTAGGAAGTCATAGAATTAAATTTTGATTGATTTGATTTCTCAAACTTCATTTGCACACCTATACTTCGTATACATATATTGTATATAATTCTTACATTGTATATAATTTTAATATATATATATATAATTTCTATTTTATTTCAGCCTATTACATAAAAAAATATATATTGCAATTATAATATAATAAGTTAAATTTTACAACACAAAATGACCCAAACCATTTAAGCTAAATAATTTTTTCTTATTATAATTAATTAATATAACATTCTTATATGGTACTACCTGTACCATCCTTAGAAAACCGAGCTTAAATCTTGAGCTCTCCAAGCTCTCCCTTGAGCTCCTATTTCTCCGAGCTTTCCTCGAGCTCTACCTTATATGTCTCAATTTTTCTATAGCTCTGCCCGAGCTTGACTTGACTTCTTTAGGTCATGGGTCTTAGTTTGATATAAATGTCAAATGACCAGGGGGAACTAGTAATAGTACCCTCACTCCCGAGCTCCATATTTGAGTTCTACATGTTATCATATAGCCTCCTTGCATTATGATTTAATACTTTCACTCGAGCTCAGTCGAACTCCTTTGTATAACATGACTAAGTCTAACATAAATGTCAAATGACTTGAGGGGGACTAATGATAGTACTTTTGCTTACTGAACTTGCCTGTCGAGCTCCTTGCCAGGCCGTCCCTTCGGCTGGGCTTTTAATGAAGGTTATACCTCAGTCCCAGGCACTCCTTGTCAGAACGAGCTCTCTGGGCATTCCCTGACACATCCGCAAATTACACTGACACGGCTTAGACATTGTCTCTCCACATCAACTATAAATAGGGGTTACCCTCCATAGATAAAAGTGTTCTCTTGCCTCTCTGATGGGCTTGGATGCCAATGTTTGACTTTTTGATAAGCTTCAGTGCCAATGCTCGGCCATTAGGGATGCAAGTGCTTAGCTATGCCATTGCTCAGGAGCTGGGGATGCTAACTTTGCGAACTTTTCAAATAGACCAACTTTGCAATGCAATAATGCCTTTTGTATGTGATATACCCTTCTCCCTCTCTCCATGATAAATAAAGATGCAACAACACAATCAAATTCATGCATAAGACAATTTATACATATTTTTTTAAATGATGATGCTTAGTCTCTAAATGGTGTCAGCCTATCAATAAAGACATTACATGGATGTAAAGAAGACAAAGATTGTTCGGACTACTACAAATATTACAGTTTGACAAGTGGAGGATTGCATGCATATATCAACAATCCAAGAATAATCACCTATGGAATAACATTCATGATATGAGTTCCAAATTATTATGTGCTTTTTCCAGCAATATAGCAGGTTAGACATTTGGAAAGACATATACTCAGCGGCGGAACTCCCTTTAACATATATATATATATATATAATTTTGAATATATAATTTTTTTATTATATATTATATATAATTTTATAAAATAATATTATATATCACTACAAGAAAAACTGAATCAAACAACGGTCATCAGACAACGGTTAAGGAAAAAACCATTGTCTGAAAAAAACAAACAACGGTTTTTTTTTCCCAAAAAAGCGTTGTCTGATTAATTTTCAGACAACTGTTTTTGGTGTTTTTTTTAACCGTTGTCTATTAGGTGTCATTTTGGTCACATTAGACAACGGTTTTTTAGGGACCGTTGTGTAATATATGTTCAGACAACTATTTTTCTAGTCATACAAAACCGTTGTCTGATAAGATGTTTCAGACAACGGTTTTTTTAAAAGTGTTGTATAATTCAGCGTTTCAGACAACGGTTTAAAAAAATCGTTGTCTGAAGCAAGCATACAGACAACGGTTTTTAGGGACCGTTGTGTAATATATATTCAGACAAGTGTTTTTTTGGTAAAAAAAAATCGTTGTTTGATAAGATGTTTCAGACAACGGTTATTTAAAAAGTTGTCTGATTAACTGTTCAGACCATTGTATAATATATGTTCAGACAACGGTTTTCCGTAAGAAACCGTTGTCTGATTAACTGAGTGTTCAAAAAAAATTGCCTTAAATGAAAGTAATCCCTATACACAAATCAAACCAAAGACACAAATCAAATGAAATCCTCCACTAACAAGTGTTAAACCAAATCCACCAGCAAGGTGTCAAAGTAAAAACCACATGATTCAATAAATTATATAACCAAATCTTTGAACAAAGTGTCAAATAAAGATACAAATCGAATGATAGGTACAAATGAAACTTTCAACAAATTTAAATAAGAAACACAAAACTTTCAACAAATCGTCCAACCAATCTTTCATTAAATTCTGAATGATATAAACAAAACATTCTACAGGCAGCAGGGGGTTGTGACAGGTATTAAGGATGTTGGACCTGCAATTATAAAGGAGGAAAAAATTAATGGCAGGACATAATTTCAAAATAGAACTTAAAACAAATGAAATTATTACCATCATGACAGCTGAATCAATTCTTCTTCCTCCCGCATGTAACTGCTGTTTTCTTCATCGAGTTCATCAACATATGGGAACGTTGGCAAATGTAGCTCATTCTCAAGTTCTATTTCTACAGATCCCTCATTTTCATCATCACTTTCATCATAGTACTTGTCAGGTAATTTTAAGACAACTGACCATAATTTTTCAAGAGGGTCATCTATGTAACAAACTTGCTTGACATGTTTTTCTAACACAAAAGGATCGTTTAGAAAACCTAATTTGTTCAAATTAATCAATGTAAATCCCAAGTCATCTACTTTAACCCCTTTGTTCATATCTACCCAATTACAACGAAAGATAGGAACCCTAAAGTGGTTATAGTCCAACTCCCAAATACTTGAAATAACTCCATAAAATGTATGTGAAGTATGCTCGATGTTTTTATCCTTACCCTTCACAAGCATTGTATCGGCATCTACACAAACACTGCTGCACTGAACTTGTCGCGTATCATCATGTTCTTTGGTGCTGTAGGTAACACCGTTGATTATATAGCCACTGAATGTAGCTACATCCTTATTAGGCCCTGCTGCAATCCACATTATATCCTTAGTTACTGTATTCTTCTCATCAAGTAATTCTTATGCAATCTGTCCAAAAAATTAAATTGGCCATAAGTATGATATAGCCTTTGAGAGAAGATAAATATTGTAGTATTTCAAAAGAATTCACAAGTACAGGGCATTCATTATTTTTCAGTAAAATATATAAAGAAACAGGCCTATTTTTGCTGCAAATTGCAGCAAAATACTTGGGCTATAAGATTTTACCATTTTATGAAACCACTTAGGGAATGTTTCATTTTGCATGTTCTTTAGCCACTTTTCATCATTTTCATGTTGTAGATATCTTGTCATCAAAGAAGCCATATGTTCACTACAAGTAAAATCAACTTTATTAATTTTTGAAACAAAATGCAGAAAATAAGGAAATAACAAAAACAAATTGAAGTAACTTACTCAAAATATGGGCGAACGTCATTACAATTTTGGAGAAGACACAAATGTGCTAGTGCAAGTCCTTCTTACTTGGCGTTATCACTGTTGCACCAGATAAGGGTCTATATTTTGCGTCGTTCTTATCCCTACCATTTTTCGGCAATCCAACAGTTGCTTCTTCAAAGTTGACCAAACACTCAACGGCCTCTTCTGCAACATAGGCCTCAGCAATGCACCCTTCCGGACGAGCCCGATTCCGTACATAACCCTTGAAAGTCTTCATATATCTCTCGAAAGGGTACATCCAGCGTAAGAAGATTGGCCCACAGAGCTCAACCTCTCTCACAAGATGAATTGAGAGATGGATCATTATATCAAAGAAGGAAAGGGGAGGTACTTTTCTAGCAAGCATATGGTCTCCACCAACTGAGCTTGCATTTTTTCCAGTTTATCCACCTCGATAACTTTACTGCAAATTGCCTTGAAGAAGAAGCAAAACCTAATAATAGTGCACCTAACCTATTTTTGTAGTACTGACTGAATTGCGATGGGGAGTAAGTGATGAACATCGTATGGCAGTCATGAGATTTCATTTCAACAAGTCGCAGATTTTCCATTGATACTAAACCCTTAATGTTTGAACAAAAACCATCAGGTAACTTCATGCCAACCAAGGATGAGCAGACAATCTTCTTTTCTTTATGCAATAAGTTCCAAGATGCCGTCGGCAACTTCTCTTTTTTTGCTGGAGTTTTTGGCCTCAGCTCCGTTCTTATTCCCATTTCAGCCATATCAAGACGGACAGACTCCTTATCTTTTAACTTCCCTGGTATATTTAGCAAGGTATCAGTCAAAGCTTCACATATATTTTTCTAGATATGCATCACATCAAGGACATGCCTAACCGGCAAAAATTTCCAATACTCAAGTTGGAAAAATATAGACATCTTCTTCCAAATAGGTCGAGGTTCACCTTTATTCAATCAAGGTTGGCATTGTGTCTTACCATAGACATGGCCTCTTAGTGGTTGTACCCTTTCAAACACCTCCTCTCCAGTTAATGAAATAGTAGCCGATAACTTCTCCACGGTGTTATCAAAGGCTAATTTTTGCCTTCGATATTGATGATAACGAGGCAACCACCTACGATGCCTCATAACCACCGTCTTACGATAATTTGCCAACCTGGTAGCTTTTGTTTTATCAACACAAACAGTACAAGCATTATACCCTTTAATGATGTTGCCCGACAAGTTGTCTAAGGCTGGATAATCACTAATTGTCCACAACAAAATTCCCCTTAGTATGAAGAACTCTTTCTTATATGCATCATACACTTGTTTCCCATTCCATAACACTTAAAGATCTTCTATAAGTGGCTGAAGGAACATATCAATATCATTTACGGGCTGATTCAGTCCGGATATCAACAAACTTAACATAATATACTTTCTCTTCATACAAAGCCAAGGTGGTAAGTTGTAAATACATAGCAAAACAGGCCAACATGAGTAATCAGTTGATAATCCACGGAAGGGATTGAATCCATCGGTAGATAAAGCTAACCGAAGGTTTCTTATCTCCGAAACGAACTCAGGCCACTTTTGGTTGACATCCTTCCATGTTTGTGAGTCTGCCGGATGTCTAATTTTACCATCCTTTTGTCGCCCGGTGTCATGCCAAGTCATTTCCTTTGCAATTTGAGTTGTATTGAACAAATTCCTCAACCTTGGTATTAATGGAAAATACCATAGAACCTTAGCAGGGACCCCTTCCAATTCTTTTCCTTTCTTGTCCAGCTTCCATCTAGAGGCTCCACATATGCGGAAAATTGTCTCATCTTCATCTCTCTCACCACGATATAAGAGACAATCATTCGGGCACACGTGTATTTTTTCATACTCCATACCCATAGCACATAAGGTTTTCTTGGCTTCACTGAAGGAAGAAGGGATACTATTGCCTTCTGAAAGCATTCACCCAAGCAAAAGGAGAATATCAAAGAAGCATGTATCAGAAATGCCATGCTTTGCTTTCAAGTTATATAACTTGACTAAAGCTTTCATCTTAGTATAACCCTTGCATCCCGGATAAAGGAGTTCGTGTTCACCTTCAACATGGTTAATGAAATCAGAGGAATCTAATGAAATATCATCATCGTCGACATTATCATGCCCCGTTCTCGTGTTTGTTTGATCAACTGATTCTGAGAAACAATCGGTTTCAGCAACTAAAGGACTCCCTTCTGGATTTGACTCTCTGTGCCATATCCAGCAAGTATAGGTTTGATCAATACCATATTGGAAAAGATGATCCCTAACAGTTTGAGCCTTCCACGATTTACTGTGAGCACATCTTAAGCATGGACAACTAATTTTTGTTTCATCAAACCCATTCTCAAATGCAAACATTAACAACTCTTCCACACCTAATTGAAACTCTCTTGTTCTTCTATCAGCCTTCAACCAAGATCTATCCATCTTTTAGTTGGACCAGTTCTGCAATTTGAGCAATAATTCAGTTAATTGGACCAGTTCTGCAATTTTGACAGCAATAATTCAGTTAATAGCAAGAACCAGATACATAACACCTATGTGAACTCCACTGAATTATGGTGATGTCAAATAGAACCTGGAAGGGAAGTATAATCACCTCAGATGCGAGAGTAGATGTAGCATCTAACTTCTATGAAGGTTTCTCGAAGACAGCTATCATATGGTTGTTGTGGTTTGAATAAAGTTGCATGATGAAGCTTGGACTATTATGTAATTGTTCAACCTGAAGGAGAAAGAAAAATGGTTCACATATAGAACTTAAAAGTTGTCATTGAAAAAAAAAAGCTAGCACCAAGAGCAAGGAAAGGGGTATTTCTTGGTTACAAGTCAGGAGTGAAAGGTTTTCTGTTTATGGATCTCACAACAAAATAAATTTTAGTCAGCATTTATTTACAGTTTCATGAGTAGTACTTTCCATATAAAACTAAACAAATACCAGTTCACACAACTGATGTTTTAACAGACATTCAACTTCAATCACAACAACCTGAATCCACAAATAATCCTCAATTCACTAACACAATTCAACATACCATTTCAACTGATAGTCATCAAACAGGGGACCAAAGACTTATAAACAAGCAGAGAAATCAGAAGCATGGAGACATACTGTAGATCTTGAAATTTAAGCAGCAAATTGAAGGGACAGAACAACATTATAGTAATCTGAAAATACAATGCAACATTATAGTAATCTGAAAATACAATGCAATAATTCAATTAGATTAAATAGAGGAAAGAATTCTATGGTTGTGCTGAAAATCCAATGTACCAAGTTATGTATATACATACAACAACTTAATGAACATCGGCAGCAAGGAGAGTGCAGATGGGATGATTACTTACGGCTCATAAGAAAAAAAATAATCTTCTTTCGACTTAATTGGGACAATGCAGTTACTGACAAAGGAGACGTTCTGCAGCAAGGTGACGGCCGGCATTAACGAAGACCGCAGCAAGGAGAGTGGTGCTTAGGGTTTGGCAGCGAGAGAACCACGACTATTGAAGCTGAAAGAGGAATGAGAGATGAAGCAGAATCAGAAGATTGGACGTTTTATGGAAGTTAGATTTTCTTAGTATAAAAACATGCTAAGGATCCAGTGGCTATTTGCAATGTATGGAAGTTAGGCTTTCTTAAGCCAAACAAACTTGACTAAGTATTAAAAGCTAAGGTTTGGATTTATAAACATTTCATAAACCCATTAGAAACTTTAAAGTCCACCATTAAATAATGATTTAGATATAATATGATATTATATAAGTAGGAATACAAGTATATATTAGTATATATATACAAGTATATACAAGTATATATATAAGTATATACAAGTATATATTAGTATATATACAAGTATATACAAGAAAATATTAGTATATACAAGTATATATTAATATATACAAGTATATATATAAGTATATATTAGTATATACAAGTATATGTATTAGTATATACAAGTATATATTAGTATATACAAGTATATATATTAGTATATACAAGTATAAATTAGTATATATATATATATATTAGTATATACAAGTATATATTAGTGCTAGTTCTTTGATAAATTTTTGCTCATGTTCTTCTCACATCCCACTAACTCTAATGTTTCTCAAATCATAATCATAATCTTCACTTCCATTTGTAAGTGTTCTTGTGGACTAGCTTATTGAACTCTTGCCTTGCAATTACATGCTTTCTATCTAGATGGCTGCTATATGGCTAACCATGAGCATGGTTCCTGTGTATGAAATTTAATTCTCTCAGTTGGCTATACTTTTCAATATTAGTATATATATTAGTATTGTGTAATGGCTATATGGTGACAGGGAAATCTAGAGTTGGAACTAATTTCATTAATTGCTCCTATGCATTTGATAGTAATCTTGTCTATCTGTTGCATTTCACTAGATCTTTCTACAAGCATATATTGGGAGTTAAAGTAACATATCACGATATCGAAGCTTTTGATCCATATTACTTCAATCACTTTAAGTGGATGCTTAAGATATGTATGTTGCATTTCTTCTTTTTTTTTACCTTAGAAAGAATCAATGTTAGACTTATTTAGTTTTTGCTCAATCTAATTTACATCAACACTGAATTTTATAATTATATAGGGTTCCATAGAAATTTATCACTTCTAATTATTTAAATTGTATTGTCTTAAGCACTTATGGATGAATTATAAATTGAAATTTATAAGTCATCTATATAAGTGAATTTAACAAAATTTTGAAAAATCCATTTTGTTTCAAAAGAGGGATGTCAAAACTTCAAAAATTTTGAACACTTAAATTCCCCCCTTTATTTCGAAAAAAAAAATTCATTTGCCCCCATTTTGCCAAAAACACGGCTGTTTTGAAATTTTTCAATAAACCTAAATAGACATATCTCCTCCTTCCCTCTTTCGATTTCTCTCTGTAGACCTAATTTGTTTCCATTTTCATGGGTAGAAAGCTTCAGAAACTAAATTTTCACCCCCATCTTGTAAATATTTCTACACCAAATTTTGTTCTCCTCCTTCCCTCTTTCCATTGCTAGACCTAACTTTGTTCTCTTCCTTCCCTCTTTCGAAATCTTCAGTCTTGACCTAAAAACGCACGGCACATCCAAAATTCTTCTTCCTCTTCTACCTTTCTCTCTAACCTGCCCGCCACTCACTGTGGCTCTGTATTCACTCCCTCAGTTCTAGCCTTCGAGCTTCGTTATATACTTTTGTCACTCTGCATCTTTTTTTTATTTTTTCTGTTATTATGTTATTGTATAATTTTCTTCTTCCTCTTCTTAGTTCTTAGAAGTTTGTTTTATAAACCATTTTCATGTCAGACACGGAATGGTATGAAGTCAACTCAATTTTTGATCTTTTTCTTCAATCCAACTATGCTTCGCATGTTTTCAGAAAAATACTGTTTTTGCAGCACATGCTTAATTTGTGTTATATGTTGTACACCTAAAACCTCCATCCAAGTTGCAATTGCTATACAAGGGGATACATTTACTGGGCTCTGTAGTTATAGTTTCTTTTTGTGGCTAATTTTCTGCAGTTGATCCCAATGTGCCATGCATATGTTACTTAACTTCTGTTGGAACCGTTATGTTTGGCAGTTCCTTGTGATGACATGAAATGTTTAAATACCGAAATGTTTAATGTGTTGCTTCCATGTAGTCTTCTAGGAGTCATATGAGCTCTTCCTTGAAAATATAAAATTAAAGAAGTAGAAACAGGTGAAATAGCTCAAAAAGTAGTCTTGATGTGATGGAAAAGTTTAAAAGGGAAGGATTTGCATTTGCATTTGTACTCATGCTTCTCATACTTGCAGCTGCTTACATCAACATTCTTCTGAAATGCATTTTCACATATAATTCTTACCTGTTGGCTGATGCTTCTCATACCTGCAGCTGTTTTCTGTGATTTCCAATGTTTAAAATGGATGATTTCGTACAAAATGTAACTTTTAATTTGTGAATGCAGGTGCTGATTATGGCTCCTTCGAAGAAGAAACAATCGTATCAACTACCCACCCATACTTCTCCCCGTGTATGTAAACAACAAGCCCGGTCTTCCCCAAATCTAGCCACATTGAGAGTGGTGAAGGCTATCTCCAGGACACGGTCAATGCACCCAGATAAGCCATCGACTTCTTCCTCCGTATCTTCGAAGAGGAAGTCGATCTCTGAAAACTTGGAAAAAAAACTGTCCAAGAAAAGAAAGCGAGTGGATAAGGGTAAGCCGAAATCAAACGAGGACGATGTTGAAGGGATAAAACTGTTGAAACGAGGGTGTGTCTCCATGCACCGAATTGTTAGACGTAAGATCAGTAGCCAAAAGCCTATAGTTTCATTTAATGCAAAGGGAGCACCATTTGGTAGGGCTGCTTCAGAGATGCAATCATATATCGGAGTTTTAGCAAGGTCTAAAGCCCCGATATGGCATGATTCCTGGAAGGAAGTTGCTGAAGACGTCAAAACAAAGATTTGGGATTGTATCCTGGTTATGCAAAATCCTTCCCATACAATTAATTTATATACATTAGTTTCTCAATTGCTTTATATACGTTGGGTTTTCAGTAACTTATTCATCTAATTTTATTTTTATGGTTTATGTATGTAGATGGATTTCGTTGTACCGCCGACTTCTAAGAAAATGGTACTGCAGTCTGCTGCTCAAAAATGGAGGGAATTCAAAAGTCGGTTGACGAGACTCTATGTTCTTCCACACCGTGATGAATCAGAGAAGCTGCGATTTCCTCCAGCTGACTTCACATTCATTGAGCAGTCGCACTGGGACATTTTCGTTGCTGATCGTCTGGGAGTCGAGTTTACCGTAAGGAAATCTTCAATTTTCTTGTTTCTTAATTTAGTTCCAAATGGTAATCTGGATTCCTTTTTCATACTTATGATGTTTTGTTCCTTTTTGTCATAGCAAATTCATGAAGAACAACACAAGAGAGGTATGCAAAACAAGTATCCTCATCGTTTGTCTCAAAAAGGATATGCGAACTTGGAAAGTGAATGGGTTAGTGTTGACTTGTGTATTTAATTTTTTTTTCTATGACTTGTGTATCGTCAATATGGATTTATAATGCTTCTTAAAACATGTTTATATTACTAATAAGGTCATCCTCTATATATACATGCAGACTGAATCTCATCCTGAAGGGATTTCAGAGATCGATCGATCGAAGGTTTGGATCCTTGAAAGGCAGGACAGACAAGGAAAGTTTAAAGATGAGAGAGTAAAGAACAAAGCTGAGGAAATCGTAAGTTCTGATTTTCGATTCAAGTTTCAACTCAATTCAGCAACTTTTCTTGTTTCCTAATTTATTAACTACATCCATTTTGGGTCTATTTTTTAGGAGTCATTAAAGGAGCAAGTTAGTTCAGGTGAAGTAGTTGAACAAGGCGCTGATGATGTGTTATCAAAGGCGCTTGGTAAACCGGAGCATTTTGGAAGAGTACGTGGCCAGGGAAGACACGTGAAGCAATCTGTCTATTTTGGTCTCCCAAGACAGAGAAAAGAAAAGAGTATTGATGAAAAGATACGGGAGGGGGTTCAAATGGTCATGGAGGAGGAGACCAAGAAAATTATAGCGCAGAGAGATGCATTTTGGGCTGCTGAAATTGCCAAGATTAGAGCAGAATTTTTGTCAAAGCCTGTGTCTAGTCCAAACATGCCTTCCCAACAAGCAAGTTGCTCCAATTCAATTCCTATTGTGAAGGATCAAGAGGCGCAAGTGCCGGTTGTGAGGAAGAATTTGAGTCCTCAATTTGATGCAAATTCTGTTGAAGCAAAAAGGAGTCTCAATTCGGATGAAGCAAAAAGGAGTCTCAATTCTGTTGATGATGAGAAGGTCCTTGCTTTGGAGAAAGTGGAGGTGCTTGATAAGGATGATGTTCATGAGGTTGCTACTGAGGTTGCTGCTGAGGTTGATGCTCAGGTTGTTGCAGATGTTGATGAGGTTGTTGCTGCTGAGGAGGCAGAACGTATCGAGGTTGTTGCTACGGTTGCTGCTGCTGAGGAGGCAGAAGGTATTGAGGTTTCTGCTGATGTCAAAGGTCCCAATATTGAGGAGGTTGTTGAAATCGAAAATGATGACATCGTTAAAAAAATGATGATGATGGGTTTGATAATCAAGTGAAATTGGCGAAGCTGGGCATAGGATCACCGAGCAATATTATTGCTTATGCAAAGGTTGTTGAAGTCCTAGTTGTTGAAGGACATGAGCCGTCTCTCCATGGAGTTAAGATTGCACAAGAGAATGCAAGAGTGTCGATCACTCGTACAATTCAAGGTTTGAGGATACTACTTACTATTTATTCAAACTTCTAATGATTATATTCAAACATATAAATAAATGTAATTTTTCCATGTTTTTTATATTACAGACGTCAATATCCCATTCCCAGTCGGCGATGAAATTGTTACTGTAGACCAAGCCGTGGGTACTTTTATAGCATGGCCAAGAAATTTGATTGTGCTGAATGGGGTGTCTAATCCAAAGGTTAAGTTTTGAGAAATGAAAGTTTGCATAATTGCTTTTTTTTTTTTGCTATTTACTGTGTTTACGTGCAAATTTTTTATTTTCAGAGTTTTAAAAAAGCTTGTGTGAAGAAAAAAGCCTCCAAGAAATTAAAGAAGCCTGTTGTTATAGAAGCTGATATGTTTGAGGAGGAGCTGCATGTTCAGATGGGTGCTGATTATCCAGTGCCTTTGAAACGTTTGTGGCTGTGGGCGAAGGATGCCTTAAGCGATGATCGAACAGTTAGTTTTGCCCTAAGTGAAGAAGCATTTGGTGTGAGCAAAAAGCAAGTTGTGTTCTTACAAGATCTACATGTTGTGTGTGCCGGAGGTGAAATGTCCAGATCCATACTTACCATATTTATTCAGTAAGTTTCCAAGTACAAAAGCTTTTTATTTTCTTTGTTAATTGTGCTGGAATTAAACTGATAATATGTACCAACTATTACTTCATTTTGTATGCAGCTACTTGTATGAATATGTCAAAAGGCATAAAATGGTTGATATGATTGGTTTTGTGGATCCCAGCATGATTGGTGCCATTGGATGTGGTAATTCAGGGGGGAGGTCACGTACACTTGCGAGTCGATTTAAGGGGGCTAAAGAAGGGCAATACTTTCTCTTGCCTTTCAACGATGTGTGAGTATTTCTTTACCTTTCTTTTTTATCCGCTATCATAGCTAATGAGAGTTAGTAGCTAAATAACGCTGCTTCTGTATGTGATTGTGATTGATGTTATGAATTGAGCCTTTGTGATTGCTATTTTGGTGATTGAAATCATTGTTTCATTGTCGATTCTGTATTTATTCAGATTTTTTAATTCTCATTTACTGCATTTGACAATCTGAATTTGACAATATGCATTGAAGCAGTAATCATAGTTAAACCTTATGTGCTTCTTGTTCCTGTTTAAGCAGCAGCAATTTAGTATAAAAGATATATTATGTCCGTATGTATATATAAATGTTAGTAGTATCACTTTTCATTATCAGTTTTGACCATCTTGTTCCTGTTTTCCCTCATTTGTGAAAATGACATGATATTGTTGTTTATTTAAGTTTGGCATTACTTTAAGTTTGGCTTGTTGCTGCTGTGATTGATTCATGAATTTTTTATTTAAGTTTGGCATTACTTTTTGTTCAATGAATTGTTTGGCGTTATGTTCTTCCAAATATGAAAAATTGCTTGTATTTTATTTTGTTATTTCGTAGGAATCACTAGGTATTGACTGTTGTAAATCCGACGGGAGAGGTAGTCTACCACATGGACCCTCTTAAACGTCGCATTGCTAGCCAGGAATGGATAGAGGTTGTTGACAAGTAAGTTGCGCTTCTAAAGTCTGCCTATTTAGTCTTAAGTTATAAAATTTGGGGAAAATGCAATTTTTTTTACTTATATTGTGTTTCTTATAGTGCCATAAATTTATACAAGGAGAGTGTCAACAAGACTATGAGGAGGAAAATTTTATGGGAGAACATGGGGGTATTGTTTTTCTCATCATTTTTTATTTATACAATGTATACAATAATTTTGCCTATACTCTTTTTGCTGTTGGGAAAATGGAGCATTGGATTGGAAATTGATATGTAAATTGCTTGTTCTATGAAAGAAATATTGCTAAATTTGGACTGCATTTTTTCATTTGAGTACAAACTTGGAGTCCACAAAGCATTTTCAGTTGGTCTGCATTTTTTCATTTCAAATTGCAGTACTGCTGGCATTACTTGTATACTTGCTCGTATATATTTGGATTGCCTTTTGTGTTCTCTTGTGTCTTTGGTTTTCATATTGAATATTTCTGTTGAAGATGTTTCAGTCCGTGGCCTTGTGTTTTCTTGTTCAGTTAGTCAAAAAACAAAATCTACTATTATATATTAGTATAATAGTATATAGTATAATATATAATTCTTGATGATGAGATTGATTGGGAATTTGATATTGGATTGGTATTTTTATACTATTGCTCTGGTTTCTGTTTCAACTTTTATTTTGTTTCTGGATTAAAACCAATGTCTCTATTTGCTCATCTCCGATTGGTGGCTGCTGGCATGTCTAGTTTGGGGGTTCTCTTTCAATTTAAGAAATGCCACGAAAAGTCTAAACTATAGCAGAACCTGAAATTGATGGGATTCTTGCACTGGAGAATTTGTTCTTATGTGATTTTTATTTTCTTTTTTCTTTTATTCTAAGCTTTGCAATATACTTTATGTGAGCAAGTTTGTCTTTTAATGTTTTCTTCTTTCATTTCTTATCATTTAAAGCAAATATGCATATTATAGGTATGAGTTTGCTCGTTGAGCCTGAAATTTTATATGGATGTGTATTGTGTTCATTTTTCAGAATGTTTGTTCAGATTTCAGGTTAGGTTGTGTGATTAGGTTGATGTGTTGGTTTGCATATGGGTTTACACATGGATGTAACATGTGGTACTTCATTTTTGTTTTCATTTGCTATTTCAGGGGGTTCCTGTGCAGAAAGGGGCCACGAACTGCGGCCTCTTTGTCATGAGGTACATGAAGGAAATCTGTTATGACAAGGAGCTTCAGTTTGCAGCTAAGGTGAGAATTTTAATTATTTTCATTTTTTATATAATAGTTTTGTATTTACCACATGTGGCTAACCAAATTTTGATTCATTTTTCAGTGGCTACGCAGAGGCAACTTGGAGTATAATAATGCCGACATCAACGAGATTAGGATTGACTTCGTCAAATATTTCATGAAGCGTCATTCAAGTTGAAGTTAATAGTATAATTCAGTGATATATGTATAGTGTTGATTTTTTTTTAGTTTTGTTAATATGTTGAATGGTTGAATTTGTGGAGGTTTTTTTATTCCCAAATTTGCAATCCTCCATTGTAAAGTGTTGTCTTATATATATAATGTACAGTTTAACAGACAATTGTGGTGAAATGAAAATGAACATTGAAACTATTGTCTAATATTCAGTGTGCCACATTAATTAATCGTTGTATTTAGCATCATTCTACAACGGTTTTAGATTAATTAACCATTGTCTGAAAAATTAAAAAGCGTTGTGTAAACCTTCATTAGATAATGGTATTTAATAAGAAACCTTAATCAGACAACGGTTTTTAATAAGAAAGCGTTGTGTAAACCTTCATCAGACAACGGTTTTTAATAAGAAAGCATTGTGTAAACCTTAATCAGACAACGGTTTTTAATAAGAAAGTATTGTATAAACCTTAATCAGACATCACCTCAATAGACAACGGTTTTTGTCTTCATCAGACAACGATCAAAAAGTATTGTCTAAACCTTCATCAGACAACGGTTAAAAACCGTTGTCTGATAAAACTAAAAACCGTTGTGGAAACCATCTTTAGACAACGGTTAAAAACCATTGTCTGAAATGCTATCAGACATCGCCTCAATAGACAACGATTTTTGTCTTCATCAGACAACGGTCAAAAAGCGTTGTCTAAACCTTCATCAGACAACGGTTAAAAACCGTTGTCTGAAAATTTAGAAACCGTTGTCTGACAATTTAGAAACCATTATGGAAACCATCAGACAACGGTTATAAACCATTGTCTGAAAAATTAGAAACCGTTGTCTGAACCATCATCAGACAACGGCTAAAAACCGTTGTCTGATAAAATTAAAAACCGTTGTGCAAACCTACATCAGACAACGGTTTTAAAACCGTTATCTGAAATGCTATCAGACATCACTTCAATAGACAACGGTTTTTGTCTTCATCAGACAACAGCCAGAAAGCGTTGTCTGATTCAGTTTTCCTTGTAGTGTATATAAAATTAATAATTTATATTCATTTAATATATCTTAAAATTATATATAATTATATAAAATTAAAATTACATATATATAAAATTATACCTTTTTTATAAAATTATATACTTTTAATATATTCTTTTCAATTATAAATATATAATAATATTTATTAATATTTTTTTAAATATTAATTTTTAATAAAATTCTATAAATAAATTATTAGATTTAAGAATTAAATAAAAATATATGTAAAAAATTTAATAAATTTTTAGAATTTAATAAATAAAAAAAAATTTTAATAGTAATTTATAATAAAAAATTTAAAATTTTATTATAATATTAAATATTTAATTTTATCTTTAGTTCGTCTGTAATTTTTTAAAAAAAAAAAATTGGACCCTCTTACTCGGTTTTTGGTGAAAAATTATCCCCCTTCGCTCGGTTTCTGGTTCCGCCACTACATATACTAAGGGAAGGAGTAGGCATATCCTGAAACACCATAAATGAAGGCATCTTAAATAATGATTTTGCATTATATTGCATTATCTCTTACATTGCCGTATCAAGCCATCATTCATATGCATCAAAGTGGGTACAAAAGGTACACACTGCTCATTAACAAAGATCCCTTTTCTATCTTTCTCTCACACACACACAAAAACATGCACACCCAAAATAATCAAAATCTTAGGAGTTCTAATTTTAATCACAGAATTGTTTTAAAACAACAATGCCTTTGTTGCCTAGTTTCCACTTCAATCATTGATATATGTTACAGACACATGGACTTCATGGTTTGTTTAGACTGTAAGGTAGCCTAAAATTGCAAAAAGAATGATAAATACGATACTTTACACTTCTATTTTGCCTTAATCTCTGCAAAGTAAAAGCTTCACATTTAGCAAAGGAAATAAAACATAACAATACAAAGATGACATTCAAATCCTTACTCATCATGGTAATATTCAAATATCAAATATTCATGCCAACACTAAATAACAGACCAACAAAACAAAAGAAAAAATGAAAATACTTATAAGAGAACCAAAATCCAAGCAAACCAGAAATTCAAATACCTATTAGAGGACCAAAATACAACAATTTAAGGTAGATATTGGTTTAATTATAATGTATTGTTGATAATTTATTTTAAAATACAACAATTTAAGGTAGAAACTCAAATACCTATTAGAGGACCAAAATACAACATTTGCAAATTGTAAAAGAAAAAGAAATTAAATAATGATGGATAAGCTAGAGATTGGTTTAATTATCTTAAATTAGTCGTTGCTATCAATGCAGACAAAAGTATGTTGGCAATGCTATGAAAATATCAATAATTTTTTAAATATATCAAGTTGTGTATATTTTATTAGAAGTAGGTAATTTTGCCAATATTTTTGGTTAGCTCAAGAAACTTTGATGAAAATAATATTAGTGTAAAAAATTATATATTGAAAAATATATTATTTTCATTATATTTAATGATGTTGTTAGAAAAATGTTGACAGTTTTTCCAACGTTTTCTTTAGCATAACAAATTAATCATTGACACTGACATAGATCTCCCAACAGTAGTATAAAACGTTGGTAAAATTATATTGAAATGTTAAAAAATATAAGAACACATTTTAAGTGTAGTAAAATTATTAAAAATGTCAATACAAGAAAA
Organism: Garcia nutans; assembly: GCA_947685225.1. Lineage (NCBI taxonomy): Eukaryota > Viridiplantae > Streptophyta > Magnoliopsida > Malpighiales > Euphorbiaceae > Garcia > Garcia nutans. Next base: position 1,267,945 of record CANTUV010000003.1, on the reverse strand, counting down.
AAAAAAGTAATATTTTTTTTTAAAAGATATCAATGCTTCATAAATAACGTCATGGAATTAACTATTTTCATTATTTTACCAATGTTATTGAAAAAACATTAGTAATTTTGCCATTTTTTATAATGACACTCACATAATTTATCCAATGCTTTTACAAAGTGTTGGCAAAATTGTGTTGGGATTGAAATAAAATATGACTATATGCAAATTTAAAAAGTGTACAAAAAGTAATTTAAAATGCCCACGCAAGAAAAAGTATTGGCAATTTATTTTAAAATACCAACGCTTAATAAATAATATCGAAAAATATACTAAATTTATTATTTTATCAACGTTGTTGGAAATTCGTTGCTAATTTTGACAACGTTTATGTTAGTATAGGAAATTATATAATGACACTTAAATAAATCTCCCAACACTTTAACAAAACATCTGCAAAATTGTGCTGGAATTAGTAAAAATTATAACTACACATTTAAAAAAGTGTTGGTAAGTTATTAAAAATGTCGGAAAAAGAAAAAAGTATTAGTAATTTATTAAAATATACCCACACTTTATAAATAATGTCAAAAAAATATATTATTTATCATCATTTTGCCAAGGCTATTGAATAAAAGTTAGTAATTTTGCCAATGTTTTATTTTAATGTCAGAAATGATTGACGCTTATAAAATGTTTGTGTTGGCATAGACCACTTTTGTTGTAGTGATAATCGGTTAGCTGATGGGCGTTTTGCTGAATTGAAAGTCACACAAGCCAGCCATTATGGCTAAGTAGCCTCTAATTCGTCTAAATCTTCTTTCATTTTTAATAAGAGCAGTCCTAATTTATGGCTAATTAGTTGTATAAGGAGACAAAGAAGTTGAATTGAATTAGTCAAAGGTCTCTACCTTAAATCAAGCAGAGTTCTTGGACACCATTTTTTCCATGCATATATAAATAACATTAGAATAGAAGACATTATTATTATTGTTTATTTATTTCATTTACAAGGAAAATTAGAGACAGAGAGAGATGGAGAACAGCAGCCAGCATATGATAAAAGAGACAGAAGAAAACCAGGAAAAGAAGGAAGTTGTAGAAGGATTGCCTCTAGAGAGCAGTCCATACTTAAAGTACACAGATTTGGAAGATTATAAGAAGCAAGGCTATGGCACCCACGGCCACCAACATGCTAAGCCCAATCAAGGTGGTGGTGCCACTGATGCCCCCACCCTTTCTGGAAGTGCCATCCACACTCACCCTCAACAAGCACAACGCTAATTATTAACTTTATCAATACATTTTTATGATTTGCATGTTAGCTTGAACCATCCTTTAAATTTAGCATCTTTTTTTTTTATGTATTTGAGATGGTTGTAGCCATGTATTATATCTCATCCATTAAAATTTGGATCATATCTTCTTATTAAAAGAAAAAAAAAAGTCTTTACATTTTTATCATTTTTACTTGCTCGTTTGAGTCATGCATTATAAAATATTGTAGTTGATAGATGAGTTTGGAAAAAATATATAAACATAATAAGAGATTGATATTCTTTTAAATATATATTTATTTTATTTTCTAAATTGATAGAATATATTTTTTTTATTATTGTTCAAATAATTTTTTTATATATATTATTACATATCCAATCATTAAAAGCTAATATAACAACAAAAAGCATATTAAAACCCGTAATATGATATCAAGTAAAAAAATTATGAATTTTATGGTTTCTGATCTCAAATAACCCAGGTATTTCATTGAGTTGGGTTCCAAGATAAGCAAACATGGCAGCCCATATTTTGGCAAGAGCCACTTTCATTATTTGGAATCACGTCCCGAGTTCAATTGTACAAGCAATTTATGATGATCTAAGGTAATAATTTTTTTTTCTTCTAAACAAAATATGAATTTTATATAAAAATATTTTAAAAAGTAAAAATATTTTAAAATATTTATTCTCATTATTTTTTCAAATTTGTTCAAAATATAAATTTTTAAATTTCAAAATTACATAATTCCAAATTGCATATGTGGAATATATTTTCAGTTAAATGTAAAATGAAATAATATTAAAATTTTTTAAAAATTATAAATTATTTTTTAAAAAAATTTTAAAATGATATATGATGTAATTAAAAAGTGATATATGGTGTAATTTTCTAAAAAAAATGTATTGCATTATAATAATATAAGAAACATACGGATTTTCAAAGGATATTTATATCAGTAACTATTAAAATTTTGTCGGTAATTTAATTTATCAATAGATTTCCAATTGAATATTTTCATATATTATTACTCTATCTGCAATAAAGTTGCGGAGAGATAATATGTTATGTCGGCATTTACCGAGAGCATGCTAACAACAATTTGGTTTTGAAAATATTCTAATTTATCGAGAAATAATATTCTTCAGTAATTACCGACTACAAAGCTATTGGTAAAGTATATGTCAAATTCCATACTAAATTCAAAAGGCAGTCAATAAACAATGTAATTTATATTTATATTATTCTAGGAATTGTTAAATTCGTTGGTAATCAATCGGTTAAGGTAACATTTTCTAAAATCAATATTGCAGTCAATAATCTGTTGGTATCTTTTCTATATCTACAAATTTTCTGTTGGAATTCAATTGGGAAACTATATTTATGTTAGTATTTATTAGTAATTCAACAATAATTTTGTCAGTAAATAATTAATATTTTATTAATCTATATGTAATATATTGGTAAATTTAAAAAAATGACATTTTAAATTATTAAATTATTATTTTAATTACAAATATATATAATAAAATAAATAAAAAACATATAAATAAAATTATAATAACAAAAATGTACATATAAATAAAATAAAATTATAACAATAATAAAATAATTTAAAAAATAAAATATACAGATAATGTATACAAATAAAATATATAAATAATGTACAAAAAATTTAATGGGGGAGAGGGAGGCGAAGGTAGAGACAGAGCATTTAAACCCTGAGAGATGGAGATAGAGGGGAGGTATTGTAATAAAAATTGATCCAACTATGCTTAGAAATCTCTCTATATTTCCTCCCGCTATACAAGCTCTCGTTCACTTGCTTATACTTTCAACTCTTTTTATTGTACTTAAGAGTAACTCCTCATATGTCCACTATTGATTCATGAGTTGTTCTAAAAGAACTCCCTTCATGCTCCACTTCTTGATATGCAGCGCCGAAAAAAAAAGTTAAAGTTGAGGAGCTGGCCTCAGAAACGAATAATTATATGCTACAACCGTTGTAGCAATAAATGCCTACAACGGACCAATGAGATTCTTACACGTAGATTAAATGATTCATTTCATTGGTCCGTTGTAGGCATTTAATCTACGTGTAAGAATCACATTGGTCCGTTGTAGGCATTTATTGCTACAACGGTTGTAGCATATAATTATTCCTCAGAAACTGAGATTTCAACTTATATACCCTTCTCTTTCTCTCTCCACTAACTGTCTCAATAAACAGTTGAGTTTCATCAATAGACTCATCTATTTGCGAGTGTTGATCCCAAGATATTACAAAGTGATTCTATAAAAAAAATTATATTAATACAATAGGTATAACATATAGAATAATTAAAATCCAACATTAAAATTTATAAACTTACATATACATCTCTGGAGCGCTATTCAATAAAAATTTATCTGTCATGACTTTTGCTGTGAGTATAGAAGAACAACTCATACTAGGTCAAAAGGACGCCCCAACTGCTTCTCTTAGTAAATTAATGAAAATTAAATTATAAATTAATAAAAAATAAATTAATATATTTTAACAAAAAAGTTAATTATATTTATTAGGCAACAAATATACTTGTGATGTGTTTTGTTGCCTTCTATTTATGTAGATGAACATGCACCATCAATAATATTGCGCAGCATGTTATAGAAAACCACTTGAGAATAAGCCCAACATTCTATCGGTGGCCAATGCATCTAAAGGGTGGCTCATAACTCGTAATTAATATATTTAGACTACTTTTCTATATCCTTGATTTCATTAATTATATTACTGTAGTAAATAGTAACCTTCTTCTCGAAAACGATTTTAATTAAAAGGTCAATTGTCTTCTTTCACTAGAAATATTTTTGAAAAAAATAATTAAATTCATTAATTATATACAATTTTTTAAATTCTAATTATTTTAAATACTACTCATATCTTAAATTCCTCAAAAGACCAATCCTTATGTCCACCCTTTTTTTTTTAATATAGATATGTTCCTTCACTTTCAATTGCCAACTACAAATTCAATAATTAACTGATTACTTCAAAAATAAAAAAAAATATTTGAAACAAATAGGCTAAATACATATATAGTCCCTTAAACTTTATTTATTTAATTAGGTTACTCTTAAATTTTTAATTTAACTGTATAATCCTTTAAACTTATATTTTTATTAACTTATAAACATAAACTTATTGAGTTATGCTGAGTCACTAACGTATCTATTTAGTATAAAATATACAAATAGAAAAAATAGTGATCAGTATTCATTAATATAAGTATTTATTATGATAAAATAGACAAATACATAAGGTAAAGTGATAAAAATATGTAAATATAGAGAGTAAATTGATTAAAATGATAAGCATATGGAGCTATACATATATTGTACCAAATAAATATGTAATTGCAACATATTCCAATTTGTTGGAAAAAAATTAATTGTACATATCTTCATATTTGTGTTATAATTGAACCAACACGATTTTTTCCTTTTTTTTAAGAGAGCATTGATGCCCGTTAAAATGAGAAGCTAGCGCAAATAGAGCTTGTGCTTCAACCATCTCAAATAGACCAGAAACACAAGTTAAACTCAACTAAAATGGGCTTTTTTCTAAGAGGAAATGACACCGGCGCATAGTCGGCCATCTTTCATGTTTATGGAGTAATATATTTTTTTTTTCCAACGGTGATTTTTTTTCTTTTTTTTTTGTTTCTATTTATTTATTTTTACTCATAAATAATTTTTTTGTTTTAATATTCTCAACATACATAAAAAAATATATAAATATATATGCACATCATCTATAAAATATACACATAACAAATAATAATATTTACACAATATACATTAAACATATCCACAATATATGTATAATATCTACATAATTTATCTAATATTTTTTTAGCTTTATTTTTTAAAAATTTTTTATATGTACAATTTAGGCTCACACATCCACATAATATACATAACAAATATAATATATATATATATATAATATTTATATAATATCTATATAACTTATATAAAATATACATACAACATCTACATAATATCTGCATAATAAAATTAATATTTTTTAACTTTATTTTTTATGTTTATAATATGTAAAATTTATTTAAAAATAAATTTAATAATTTTTATTAATATATTTTTATATTTTTTATGAGTATTATATTTTATTTGCAATCAAAATTAAAAATTTTTTCTTTACAAAAATTAATACATTTTATATATTGAAGATATAAGTTAAAGTATAATTTTTTTATTTTATTAAAATATATTTATTTAATAGTAAAGTTTGAAAAAAAAGATGAAATATGTAGTAAAATATTGTTTATAGTAAAAAAGAATGTATCTTAAAAAAAATTTATTTAGTAGGTAGTGAGGTATTTTAAAATTTTGGCTCAAATATTTTTGGAGTATAATTTTTTTTTTGTGTGTGTGATATTTTTGAAAAAAAAATATTATTTTTTGAGTAGTTTTCTAAAAACGCCATTTTCTAACCCAACAAATGAGCTCCCAAATTAAACAAACTTAAAATTATATAATTTAAAATTTAGAGAAAATTACATGAAATATTTTTTTCTTCAAATTTTTATTTTTATTATTTTTTTAATTTACAAAAATAATATTTTTTATTTTTTTAATATTTTCACGACATATATTAAAGATCTATTTAACATATACTAAAAATATCCAACAAAATTATTGGTTGCAATTAACGAATCCAAATCCAGAGCTTATAATCTCGCATCGTATTCATTGCTTTACCATAGTCACATATGTACATAGTCTCATATAGGATCGACTATAGCTTATATAAACTCTCTCTCAGTTTTTTTTTTTTTTCATTTGAAGTGATTATAGATTATTTTTTTAAAAAAATATATCTATAAATTTATAAATTTATTTTAAACCACTTACATACTTATAAATAGAAAATAACAAGTGCCCATTTGCCTTTTTCATTCATACAAGAGGAGCCAGCCCCTTCAATCTCGATCCTCTACCTAGTGTAAATCTTTTGACTTTTTTTTTTCTTCTTCTTCCGGGGTCTATGGGCTCCACGGAACCTTAAGTTTTCATTCTTTTTTCCTCAACAGAAGAGCCAAAATAGCATCAAAGTCCAAAGATTAAAAAAAAAAAAAAAGGTCCAAACCCTAATTCAACAAAAGTTTTGTATTATCTTTCTAATTCCAAGGCTTTCCGCCATCTGTGTCTGCCACAAGGAAAAGTTTAACAATTAACCCTTCACCTTCAGAAATATTATTATTAGCCAAATGGTCTCCATTCTCTCCTTGAAGGCTCGCCCTTTTGAGTTTTGTCTCGGATGGGCTAAACTATGCAGCTTGATCTTGGGTTTGCTGCCTGTCCCCATAGTTTGAACTAAAGTCTCCATGGGCTTTTTCCACAAATTCAGTTGTATTTTCTTTAATATTTGAAGGAGATTCAGGTCATTTCTTAAAGAAAAGTTCACTCCACAGCGTCCCACCATGGAGAAAAGGCAAACAAAAATTAAGTAATCAAAGCAAAGTACAGAATCAGACTTCTCTAATGGATGCTCCTAAAGCCACATTTCTCTTCTTGATTATGTTACAAATATGCAATATTACGGCCATTAATGCCACTGTTGAGGAATGGAAGACTGCTACAGCTACTTACACCAAAGAAAAAGATGGGTCAATCACTACAGGTAATTTTCTCACTTCTACTCCTATTATATGGAATATCTATCACTTTTAACTGGGATGCAGGAAAAAAGATAAACATGGAAGATTTCAGCTTTCTGGGGGTACAAGACTCGGTTCAGTGGAGTTAAAATTTTGAGTTTTTGTGAGTATTTAAATTGCATTGTTTGGTGTCGCAGAAGGAGCTTGTGGGTATGGAGATCTTCACAAAGCCACTTATCGTAAGTATAGTGCTGGACTAAGTAGCATAGTATTCAACAGAGGGAGTACCTGTGGAGCTTGCTTTGAGCTCAGATGCGTAGACCACATTCTGTGGTGCCTGCAAGGTAGCCTTTCTATCATTCTCACTGCCACAGATTTCTGTCCTCCGAATTATGGTCTTTCAGCAGATTATGGTAGTTGGTGTAATTTCCCCAAAGAACATTTTGAGATGCAGAGGTTGAATTTGCTGAAATTGCAGAAAGAAAAGCCGATATTATTCCAGTTCAGTACAGGAGGTAAAAAATGATAAATTCAACTGCAAATAATTTGCAAAACAACTCAAGTTTATGCCATAATTGGATGAGCAAACAAACACCATTTATACAAGATTTGTGCTGTGCAGGGTAAAGTGTGAGAGAAAGGGTGGGCTGAGATTCACAATGAGTGGAAGTTTTCAGTTCTATCAGGTCCTCATTAAAAATGTGGGATTAGATGGTGAAGTGGTTGCTGTGACAGTGAAGGGATCAAAAACAGGGTGGATACCTATGGCAAGGAATTGGGGACAGAATTGGCAATCCAATGTCAACCTTAGTGGGTATATATATATATATATATATATGTAATTTTTTATATATATGTGTATATATTATTAAAAATTTTAAAATGTTTAATTGCTCCTTTAAATTTGTAAAAAAATATATAATATTTTTATTTTGTCCCTCTTCACTGGTGGACAGCCTCTTTCTTTTGAAGTCACTACGAGGAATGAAAGAACATTGACATCTTACAATGTTGCACCAGCGAATTGGCAATCCGGCCAGACATTTGAGGGCAAGCAATTCTAGCATAAGAAGGTCTCAATCAGCTTGCTTGTGGAATGAGGCAAGCAACTTGAAAGTTTGAGGCATTGGTGAAGAAGTTAAGCAGCAGTACTGAGTATCACTAGTCATATGTTCACACCAGCTTTAGTTATCACTCAAAATTTCCAGTCCATAGTCAAATAGGGTAATTAGAAATGTGTAGAGAAAAAGTTGAGAAAAATAGAAACGTTGTCCCAGTTTTGTATGTTGAATAGACATTATTTATTAAAAGTTAACACTAGGGACATTTATAATGATTAAAAATTTGAGGAATCTCTACTTCAATGCCAAACAGCCCACTCCCACCACCAGACCAACACACAGACCCAAAATTAGATGAGCAAAAAAATGAGGAAAGAAAGAATTAATACAGTAATCTAAATATCTGTTAGGAATGGAAATCATTCTAACAATTAGAGAATGAGAGAAATGAACTGTAGAACCAATTAGATACGTATAGCAATGTGATTAACAGTTGTCCGCATAATGGTTATGATCTTTCTCTTTTTATCTACTAATTCTCAATGGATAGAATAATATATTGCAGTAGTTAGAAGAAGAGGAAATAACCTTCGTATTTATACTCATTAGAGCACTTCCATTATAATTCTACTAGGATTAGACCAGATTTATAATACAAAATACATAAAAATAATATTATTTAGTCATATTTTGTTTACATTTAATAATCACTTTTTAAAACATGATATTAATATATTATTTTGGACTATAATATTAACCCAAACATATATTTTAATAAAACATAAAATAAAATCAATAAGCCCAATAGAAAATTTTAACATTTTCCCACTTAAGCATAATTGATTTTATAAAATTTATGTGAAAATTATTTTATTTACTGAAAAGATTTGGGTCAACAAAGAAAGCTTTTATGTAGTCCCAATTTAAAAACATCATAGTCCAAAAGATACTTAAGTCCAATATTTCAATCATATAAACAACCAATACTAAACTATGGCAATCATTGAATCAATTTATAGATACATGACCATCCATAATTACAAATGTTACTTGATTTATTGATATGAACTATCAATGTGTTTTAGTCTGAAATGACTATTAGCATCTAGTATGTGATTGAATATGCTAATTTCATCTTTATCCTACTTTTAGTCTCTCATAAGATACTATTTATGCTTCACCAATAAGCATTTAAATCGATAAATGGTTGTACTTAAGAATATCTTAAGACTTTTGCTTGCAATGCTTATAAATTTGTTTTATGCAAAACAACAATAAACGACAATGATGATCATCTATATATAAATAATAACTTAATCATTCATCATAAAAATTGAGCTAAAAGGAGTTCAAAATATTATAAAATAAACATAATACTCCTACTAATAAAAAAATATCAAAAGAACCAACTACACCTATATTCATCACATGAATCTTGGATGACTCAAGTGCAATTGCTTGAGTCAAAGGGTCAGCTAACATTTTCTTGGTTAAAATGTGCTCTACTTCTATCTTTTTATTCTTTACCATCTCTTAATAGAAAGGAGCTTTATGTGAATACATTTAGAGCCACTAATGCCTTTATTGTTATTAGAAAAATTCACAGTTGTCATACAATCACAATATAACTACATTGGCTTAGAGATAGAATCAATAATTTTTAAGCCCAGAAATAAAATTCTTCAATCAAATGGAATGAGTTGCAGTACTAAAACATGTTATATACTCTACATGCATGGTAGATGAAGCAATAAGAGACTGTTTATTACTCTTCCAAGAAACAACATCACCTACCAAGATGAAAATATATCTAGAAGTGGATTTTAAGTCATTTAGACATCTACCAAAATCTGAATATGAATAATCTAGTACTGCTCATCTACCTGCCTAAAAGTAAGCATAAAGTCTCTTGTATGCTTTAGATAACGCATTACTTTCTTTGCAGCTACCCAATGATCCCATTCAGGATTATAAATATACCTAGGAATGACACTTACTACATAAGATATATCAAGGCATTTGCACACTATTGCATACACCAAGCTACCCACAACACTAGCATAAGGCACATTACTTATAGACTATTTCTCAACCTCATTTTTAGGACACTGATTCTTCCTATATTTGTCCCCTTTAGTCATGGGAACATGTTATGGCTTGCAACTCTCTATATTAAAATGCTTCAATAGTCTATCAATATAAGATTTTTGAGAAAATCCCAAAACCTTTCGAGATCTATCCCTAAGGATTTCAATTCCAAGAACAAAAGATGCTTCCCCTAACTTTTTCATGTCAAATGTCTTAGACAACAAAGCCTTCATCTCAAGCAATAATCCCCAAACATTATAAGCAAGTAATATATCATCAACATATAAAATAAGAAAAATAAATATCCTCCCACTAGTCTTGAGATATATATACATTGCTTAATCTTATTCTCTACAAAACTTAATTTAGTAATGTCATCATCAAATTTCAAGTACCATTGCCTAAAAGTTTGTTTGAGACCATAAATGGATCTTCTTTACTTGCATACCATATGCTCCTTTCCAGGAGCTACGAAACCCTCAGGTTTTATCATGTAGAGTTCTTCATCTAAATTTCCATTTAAGAAAGCAATTTTCACATCCATTTGATATATCTCTAAATCAAAATGTGCTACCAATGCTACAATAACTCTAAAAGAGCCCTTAGAAGACACGGGAGACAAAATTTCATTGTAATCTATGATCTCATAACAGTCACATCCTCAACTGGTTGTGATTTTGTCTCTTAAACTATTTTCTCATGTACAATTGGTATAGGAATGATAACTTGCTCTTTTGGTGGAAGCAATCCAATATCACTATTGTAATCTTCACAGCAAATATCAAACTCTAAGAATTTGGCATTAATGGACTCAACACTCTTTGTACCATGATTAGATTAATAAAATTTGTACTTTAGACCGTTATGGATAGCCTATGAAGAAGTAACGAGAGGTTTTGGGGCTAGTTTTCCTCTCAAAAGGATTATAAATCTTAACTTCTGTAGGACAACCTGAAACACAAAAATGGTTAAGACTGGGTTTTCTACCGGCCCATAATTCAAAAGGTGGAGCACCCTCTAACATTCTTGTCTCATAATCGTTAGAAGATACTACCCAGTACAGTACAATCCTATATCCAATATTAAATAAACATTAACAACAATTCAATTAACTATTTTGATAAAGTTTCCTCTATAATATTTACTGCCAAAATATCCCTTTTTATCTAACACCGCCTGTATAAAAACACTTTTGTCATTCTTAAAATCAAACTCATCTCCAATAACAATAGTTCACTAATAGTCAATCACAATCCAAACAAATTTAACATTCTTGTATCAATCTGTATAACTTTACATATATCTTTACAATCTCCCAAAATAAAAACCTTATACTTAAATTAAAACTCAGAATAAGACACATAAAACTCATCCAAAATACACATTAAGTACAATCATACACTCGACCATTATTGGTGTTGACAAAAATTCACAATCTATAACAAAAAATCATACAATTATCTAATAACCTAGCATACTACTATGTGAACTATATTTAAATATGTAATACAAAATTTCTTCAATAATAACACCTTTAAAGGCTGCATTTAATCTTTAAATTTCTAATTCTTCACTTGTCGGATCTGCTATGGTTCTTCTAATTTAAGCATCATAAAAATCTAACACGCTAAGCAAATTATTTAGTGGTACTTGTATATACATATTTTGCTATTTAATATCAAGGAAAATAATTATAATAGTAAAACTAGCAAATCTCAGTTTTTGAAAATAAATGACTTATTCAAATAAATTCAATCAACTTATTTTAATATTGATAAGTTTCAAATTCGGTTTAAATAAAAAAAATAGATCCTCATTATAATCATTTATTAAAACATCACTATTTAAAGTGCAATTTATATTCCCCACTTATAATTTATGAATCACACTTTCATATTCAGTTTCCAATACAGTACATTATGAGCATACTCAATGCACATTCCATTTGTCAGTATATTTGCACTTATCAATGTAACACCTTGTACACATTTATAATGTGTTTCTCATGCTTCAGTAAATTACACTTGTTAATACATTTTCATTATAAGCATTAGTAATGTAATTTTTCATATTCCAATAAGTTTTACAAAGTTTGCCCTCATATATTTAGTTTCAAATCCTAAATTCGGATAACGAGTTTAGTAATGGGAGTTAAATGCCCACTTCAGAGTTTAAGATGAGAAGAAAAACTCAGCATAAGCTTTAGAGGACTTATGCCTACATCAATTAATGTGGCCAATGGCCCAATAATGACAGGAATGCCCGCTCTCAATAGTGACACAAAGTATCCAATAATAGCACAATGTGTCAAATATCACTATAGACGTCCACCCTCTGGCTTGTCATTCTATCCGATAACTAGGCTTATTGTAAGTATAATTCGAGCAATTCATTTATTTCCTCACTCCAATCAATTTAAAAAATATGATATTAATTTTGCTCAAAATATTTCTTTAAGGTAAACACTTCTTTTCTCACCAACTTTTAATCTTTTCCACTTTAACAATATATATATATATATATATATATATAAGCTCTATTTCAATTAATTCTAAATATATTTCATAAAATTATTTTTAAATCTCAATAAGGTTGCTTCTAGGTATATTACAAGTGTACAACAAGTATACCCAAGTTTCTCCTTTGTTGTTCATTTACTTCTTACTACACTTTTTTGTTTATATAATTCCTTTTACCTTTGATCATAATAATCCATCTTAAAACCCTCTACCGATCAAATTTTCTATGCACACCTGTTTGGAGATTTATACATATAAAATTACTTCCAACCAAACCTCACATATAAAGGTAACACTATTCACATGATATCATCACTTGCATTAAACATACATAAACTAGTACAATTATGCCAACTTTGTTCATATAATAATTTTATCTCCTCAAACTCATATTTCACATTTTACTTGTAGTAATTAAATTCTAATTAGATACTCTAATCCCTCTTAATTAGCTCTTTCCAAATATATAAATTTCATAAATTATCATCTTCACTCTAAGAGTGTATATTCTGTGTATTCATTGTGTATATCTTGTATATTCTGTAATTTATATATTTTCCACTAAAAACTTTGTCATTTCCTTCTAATATGTTATTTGATCTCTTTATACATTTTATCTCAATCTTTAAATATCTTTCTTCTTAATCCAAGTAGCATCACAACATACCTCAACTAGATCCTCATTAGGTCTCCCTACATGTAACCACTTCTTTCACTCTAACTATTGACAATTAATATAATTTAACTTATCAAACACTTCCACATACAACTTACAAATTATCTTAAATTTCCAAGTGATGTTGCTATCAGGTATACAGTAGGTATACAGTCTGTATATCTAAATATTGTTTGCAAAGTTTGACTACTATAACTTATTTAATTATTTATTTCTTTTCTTCTTATCTTTATTATATTTCTTTCTAATCTATTTTAAGTCACTTGTGATTCATCATCCTATCAATTTTCTTACCTTAATCCTCAAGTTTTCTTGTTTCTTCAAGAATATCATAATATTTGCTAATTACATACAATTACAACTTACTCATTCTGAATATTCAAATACATTTATCAATAATTTCATTAAGTTTTTCCCTCTTTCTAAGTTTCACCATCTAATGGAATAATCTTCCATCAATTTTCTTAAGAACTACCTTTTATCAAATATATATATATATATATATATATATATTCTATGATTTACTTAATAATTCATTACTAATTCCACCCAACTAAACCAATAAAATGGTATTCAACACTCCAAGAACATGATTAGATTCAAGCATAAACCTCCATAAGCACATCAATCAAGTAAAATTCAATACACAAGCACTAATTTCAATTAAGTTTAATGCTAATCCTTTCCTCCTCAAAATTGATTTTTTTCCCACTTTGATTCTCCTTCAATTGCACTTTCCTTTCTCTTTTCTTCACAAACTCTTAGATACTCACACTTCAGCAATATAATTTAACAAATTCTATTACAATTAATTTTTAAAACAAAAATTATCAAATATACTTCAAATAGTCATTTAGCTCTATAAACATTTTTCTTCCATTATCAACCAAATCACCCAATTCTTCCATTATTTAATAATCTAACATTAAAATAAATAGATTTTCTATCCTATTTATCAAATCTTCCATAACCATATAGTTCAACATTTAATTAATTCAAAGATTCTTTTAAACGTGATTTTAAGTTAAATATCTAATAATTACACTTCCAAGTATTACAAATATAATTATACTTCCAAGGTTGAAAGTCCCATAATCCTAAAATCTTCCATAATCCTAAATTTACCAAAATCTTATTTTTTTTTTCCATAACTCTAAATCAACACTTGAATAGTTCCATAGTTCATTTAAACATAATTTAAATTAAAAATCATCAAACACACTCTTTATAAATACAAAAATAGTTTTACTTTCAAAGAAGTGAAGTTTCACAATCATAAAGTTTCGCAATCATCTTCTTCACAAATCACTTCATATGCAATTTCTTTCATAAATAATTTTACTTAATCAAATCACGAGCTTCTATAAGTAATTAAAATCAATATAAATTCAATTAATAGAAAAGCTCTTCCCTTACTCTTCCTTTCAATCCTTTGGTTTAATAGTGGTTTTCTTGAAAACTCATGCTTAAAGTAGCTAATTTCCATCAAAATCATGATTTTCTTTCAAAGTAATCATGATTTCTAAGTAAATAATTGGAAGAAGAAAAAAGAAAAGAGAAATAGGAATTGTGGAGATGACGACCATAGTTTATGGAAGGAAGAAGAAGAAAATGAAATCAAACTTTACTTTTTTATAATATCATAGGATTTCCATTTCATGTAATATACATACCTTTGTTTCGTTACACCTACTTTCTTTAATTGCCTCTTAATATAGTTTTTAACTGTGTAAAATCATAAAAATAATTACTTTAACTATTTTAAAGTCCTATTATTCATATTTCATATCTCAATTATAGTAGAATTTGATTCTAAGGTCACATGGGCATTTTCGTAATTTCTTATCTCTTTAAATTTTTTTTCCCGAAATACCAACTAAATCCATACCTGGATTTAATTTTTCATTTATTAAGGCTTAATCAACCTTATTTCTATCAATTCCAAATACTCATGTCACACATAATATCATAATATGTCCAATATATACTTATATATACACTTAATACATAAAATCCTTGCTCAAAATTCAAGACATTACAAAAGGAGTTTTAGGAATTGACTTACTAGGTAGTCCATTCAAAATATAAATTGTAATCTTAAAGGCTTCACCCCAAAGGTGTTTGGCAAATTGCTTCTAGTCATCATGGATCTAATTATGTCCATAAAAATATGATTTTATCTCCCTGCCACATCATTTTGTTCAGGGATACTCGGCATAGTATATTGGGCAACGATCCTACACTCTTGTAAGTATTAGAAAAATGGTTCCATATGTTGCCCTTTTCTATCATATTTGCCATAGTACTCACCACCACGACTAGACCTCACAATCTTAATGCTTTTGCCTAATTGGTGATCAACCTCGGTTTTAAAAATTTTAAATACATCAAGGGCCTCTGATTTTTTTTAATGAGAAATACATATCCATAATGAGAAAATTAATCAATAAAAGTTAAAAAATAATATCATCCAATAAAACAAGGTGATAAAGACCACTAATGTCAATGTGAATGATTTCCAAAAGATTTTGACTATGAGTGAAACTTTTCCTTTTTCGTCTTAGTAAACTTACCTCTAAAATAATCAATATAGTTTTCAAAATCTATTTTATCAAAGAGAGACAAATATCATCTTTTGCTAGCCTTTCAATTCTTTCCTTAGAAATGTGTCCTAAAAGCTTGTGCAACAACATAAAAGATTTTCTTTGGTCAATGGTCATTTAATAGTTGTTTTTTCCACATGCATGAAAAAATTTTCACTTTGAGCCAAAGAAAGCTTATAAAGATCATCACATAAATAAGTATGCCCAATGGTGGAAGAATTAAAAGACAACTCAAATTTTCCAAAGCCAATCTTTAAAACATAATGTTCCGAATCAAGTTTTTTTTAACAAAAATCAAACTTCGTCTCATAGATGGTACAAACATATTTCAAAACTAAAGTAAAGTAGAATCCAAAAACAAATTGATAAATCCTAGTAGTTCAATTTTTACTCTAAGACCATTTCCTATGACCAGACTGCTTTCTGATTGACTTGGCTTCCATTTGTTTGTGAACCTCGATAAATGATTACAAACATGAACTGATGCACTAGTATCAATCTACCAAAAATTAATAGGGACATCAACCAAATGGGATTCAAAACAAACAAAAGTAAAAGAGTTACGTTGTTTATTCTTCTTTTCTATATAATTCTTATATTTTGTGCACTCATGTCTCTAATGGCCCTTCTTTTTTTAAAACAAACAATTTTTTCTTTCTATATATTACTTTTAGCATTAAGATTGTGATTTTGACCATTACCTCTATTAGGACCTTTCTTAGAGTGCCTATACTTTAATGGTTTATAGTTCCTTTCATGGTTGCAGGTCTAAGGAGAAATTTGAGTGACTATAAAAGATTTCATCACCTCACCCGCCTTTTCTTGATGTTGTTTTTTCTCCTCTTGGGAAAATTTAGCTATAAGCTCACTAATGGACCATTTATCACTCACAACATTATAGGCAGTTTTAATTTGACTAAATTGAGATGGGAGAGTGCCAAAAGACTTTATGAATGATGAACTCATTAGGTAAGCTAATATTAATATCTCTAAGTTGTTGCTAGTTACCCAACATGGTATGGATGTAGTCTCTCATCCTACCTACTCCATTATACCTCATAGCCATTAGCCTCCCATAAGCTCTACAGATTCAGCCTTATCTACTTGTTGATATAAATTCTCTATGGTATTAAAGAGAGTTTTGGAATTAGTGATATCAGAAATGGTGTTACAATTGTTGTCAACTACAAAATTTTTAATGATAGCCACCAAAGACGATTGGCTCTAACCTAAGCTTACGAGCTGTAATCTACTTAACAGTATTAATTTCTGTAAGCATAGGAGGCTCAGCCTCATGCAAAACAATATCAAGTTCACTCATTCCCAAAGCAAGTTCAATATCTAATTTCTACTTTGCATAATTAGCTCCATTCAAAATTTCAATATTGGCTAATTGATTGTTGTTAGCAATAATAATTGTTCAAGAGATGATTAAACACACAATATAAATAACATGGGCAATTAAAATTCAAGAATAAGCTTTATTGCATGATAGCCTTATTCTAATTGACAATCCAAAAGCATCATTATAAAATCTCCTTTGGGCATAAACTATAAAATGCAAATAGGTTTTTCCAATATTAGAGTCCATGTAGCATAACATGAACTCCCAAGAAATGAAAATCTATTTCCTTTGAGTATACAGACTTTCAAACCCATGCTCTTCTCTACTATTAAATCCTTTATTTCCCAAATTATCACATGCAATAATCTCCTATGGGCAAATAAAATAGTATAATAACTTAGAAAATTTCATATCACATACAACATGTAAAAGAATTTATAAATTAATATAAATGAATCACTTTGGTGATAAACATTTAAACTAATCTATAGATTCAAATATAAGATATCAATATTTAGAAAGCCATAATATTTATGTATCATTGTGACTAAACTTTTAATATCACAATTTTATACATAATTACAAATAAGTGTTGGGTGTAGGAGGCAAAATAAACTAACAAATAAATGACAATCATGTAATAACAATGATAATACAAAAATCTGATTATAATATTTGGAAGGAAACTAATTAATGAATAAACACACAATGATAAATAATAAAATATAGTCGTCAACATCTTCCAATAATCAATGTACACATACTAATCCCATTTATCAAGTACATTGGATGGGATGGTATATAGCTCGTAATATAAAATTATAGCTTAATGAAAAATATGAAGTATCATTGATTTTTCATATTTTAGAGGCAATTCTATTCTAAATTGCAAAATAATATTAGGTGAAATTTAGAAAAACTAATAGGCATATTTCATAGCTGCCTAACAACCTTCAATTAAAGAATTGGTAAAAATGAAATCTGTTGTAGATGTTACATAAGTAATATATTTAATATATTTACCACTGGGACTTAGAAGCAAAAGATGAAAATATCCCAAATGCCATAATTGGATCAATCATAATTTTTTAACATTAATAAATTAATGTTTTGTTAATTTAAAAACTACATGCACAGAAAGTATATATATATATATATATCATATCACCAATATTATAAAATATTCAATAACTAAGCTAGCAGGTGCTAGTATCTAAAGTCCTCAATTCCATTTAATCTTGGGAATTGATTGGACAAATAGTTAGGCATAGAAGATATGATTCATTATTTGACTTCATCGTTAATTTTCCTTTGGCAAGATTCACAATCCCTATATGCATAAATATATATATATATATATATATATATTGATTGAATTGCGAAAACAAATAATCATAAAATTTTGAATTTTAATTTTATGAAATCTGGCTGTGATACCACTTGAAATAATGATGGAAACTTCAATAGTCACTATTTTTTTGAATATTTTTCTTTTTTTAAATATTGATGAAAAAAAGTACAATCCTTATAATAATTTAAAAAAAATAATACAAATAAAATCTTTATAAATAACTATACAATAAAAAACATATAATATAAAATGTAAAAAATCAATGAAGCATGCACTCTGATCCAACAGCCGCTGTTGCATTTGCTCTACAAATTGCTGCTACATCTGCGGTCAACCTGCTACCCATGCACCTGCAACTTTGAAAATACATTTAATGGTTGCTTCAACATCAAATATTTTAGTTTTAATTTTTTAATTTTAAAATGTCATTCTAAACTATATATATATTAAACACTTTGTATTACAATTAAATTTCAATCACCTATCTAATTGAGTTTTTTTTATTTTATTTTATTATGGAATAATGAAAATACATTAATGGATTAATATTATTTATTCATGTTAGTTGAATTCTATTTTCTGCAATTTACACTTGAATTATATTTTGTGATTGGGTACTTAATTAATTAATTAATTAAATGTGTTGGTTTTTGGAACGAGTTCGCTCATGATGAATGAGTAGACTTATGAGCCCAACATTATTAAAATATTAATTATTATATAAAAGGTAATATTTTAATTAAATAATAAAAAAACTTGGATAAGAATCTAAGAGCTTGATTTTAGTTAGAAAATCAAACTCTATATCCTTTTAGGAAAAGGATATTAATTAATTAATATATATATCTATCAAGAATAGAAAAAATGTTTATATAAGTTTTTTCTATTATTCTCTCTTTGTCTATTCTCTCCCTCTTCCATTCTTCATACTTTCTTTGCAAGGGTTGAGAAGTTCTACTATGAGATAATGAGCTTTTAGATTGTGGAAAGTAAGGGTTTTCTTTCTATAGTGATTATCCTTCACAACTAGTGATACAAGTAATGGTTCAAGTCTTCCGCGGACATCATCAAAGGTAATATCCAACCATTTTCTTTATGTATGATGATTTTCAACATTGATATTAGAGCTATGATACATGTATTCCAATTTTTAGGTCAATTAAATTTGTTTTTGATAAAAATAAATTTTTGCATGTTTAATTCCATGTATTTATTGCATGATCAAGTTGGCATGATTTAAAAAGGTTTAATAAAATCAAGTATCCAATAATTTGGTATCAGAGCTATGATGCTTGTATTCCAAATTTTAGGTCAATTAAATTTGTTTTTGATGAAAATAAATTTTTGCATGTTTAATTCCATGTATTTATTGCATGATCAAGTTGGCATGTTTGAGCTGCTATATCTATAAATTTCATTATTGGATATTTGATTTTATTAAACCATGTTAAAATATGTGTGTAGAGCTTCAAATCGGCATATTATATACTTAAATCGGAATTAAATTTAGAAAGTTATGACCTTTCAAAATTTACTATTTGAATATAAAATTTAAAAGAATTTATAAATTTTTTTTTTCATGTTTTTCACTCTCCTTGATGGTTACTATATGTACCACTCCATATCATAGAGTGTTACTTAATTTAAAATAACCATCTAGCCAAAACTAGAGATCCTAGAAAACCCCATCAGATCGAGCCTAGTCGCCGAAAGTGTCATGCTCTATATAATGCGACTGCATTTGGTTAGCGACCTATAACGTGCTTGTCAAATGACAGGGGTTGCCGACCTACACCAAAATGACATATCATTTTGGTGCCACGATGCATCGCTCGGCCAAAACGACGCCAAAATGATGTGTTGTTGGCGCCGTTTTGGCCAAGCCATGTTGTTTTGCCTATGGAAAAAATATTTTTAATTAAAATACCATTGTTAAAATAGAAAATTCGATTTTATTTGATAAAAAATATTTTCTTAGCCTAAAAAATAAGAAAAATTTCAGAAAATTATTTTTATTTTCTAAAAAATTATTTTTGAGTATTTTTACCATAATTTAAATTTTTTATGCCACTTAAATATTTTAATTGCATAATTAGAACTAAAAATATATTTTTTATGCATATTATACAATGTGTTTAATATTATTATATAAATTTGTTATATATATATATATATTTCTCTTAACATTTTTTCTGTAATGAGTTATTAATGAGTTATAGAAAATGGTTAAGAGAGTTCAAACTTCCAATAGTGGCGTAAACTATCGAGCACAATATAGGGTATTATACAATATGTGTATAATATAATTATATATATTTATTATATGTAGTTTTTCTCTTAATTGTTTTAGTAATATGTTATAGAAAATAGTTAAGAGAATCTAAACTCTCTTTGGTGGCATAAATAGTAGAGCACAAAATAAGGTTTAAAAGTGAAAATAAAAATCTTTAAGGACTATTTGTGAAAAAAAAATCAATTAAGATACGTCCAAGAGACGGCACTTTTGATATTTTTTTGTGTGTGACATATCTTCGTATGTCCATGCAATATGTCAGTCAAAAATTTTTTTTAATCGGGTGATTTAAAAAATTATATGGTTGTAGAAACTAAAATTTGCCACCCTTATAATTATTGATGTGTTCAATAATTTTAATATTGAGCGTAAAAATTATCAAGGAATGTCTAGCAGACAGCCGGGGATCATATTCGATGATTGCAAAAAATATCGAATTTGGTAATTTGTTTCTTCAAATTCGATAATCAAACTATACAAATCTCACTCATTGTCTATAAAAAGGAGCTTCTAGCTCCACTTAAGAGGGGAGGACTATTTTTTGGAGAGAGACCTTTTTTTTTTGCTAGCTAAAGGCAAAGTTTCTTTTTATGGACAAAAGAAAAAAAGATAGTCCAAAAAAAATATCATTTTCCCAATTTATTCCATTTGTAAAAGAAGATTAATTTAGCAAAGTTTAATCATTCAAGGCAAGATCAAGAACACTCTAGAACTCTAAGAAGTTGGTTGTCATTTTTCATCCATTGGCAGAAAGTTTCTAGTGTTAATCCTCAATTATACATCATTTAATGTCATGATCAACATTTATATGGCATCATTTCATCTCATTTATAAGATTCATTCATAAGCAGAATCATTGAACTTTAAAAGAACCAAAAATACTCATTCAAGAACTGAGATCTACCAACTCCAGGTCAAATCTCTGAATATATGACCTATAAATGATGAAACTAGTTCAAAAGGACTATATCTAACTTTACTGGACCAAGAATCGGAACTTTAAAATTGGAAAATGACTTTTAAGATATTTTTTTTGGAAAATCTGCAGGTACGGGTTGTTTCTGCCAGAAATGGTGAATGATTATCGAATTCAATATTCACTTTGATATCAGATTCAATATTTTAATTCAAAGCTCAGTATATATGCTAGCCTATTCTCCACTAACTTTTACTTGTTTGCATGATGTTGCTCCATAATTATTGAAATCAATTGTCATACTCCCATACATATATGTCTGCCATCAATGATTTATTTTTTATCTTAGTACATGTATAAATACAGATCATATGCTAACTTTGCAAGTGTAGGCACTTCAGACAGGGACGGTGGATGTTTGTCAAATTTGATATTCATGTGAGTATCGAATGCGATAATCATCTATCCATTCTCAATATGAACAATGTGTTGTTACCAACTAATCCTTTTAGTAAGGTATTATCAAATTCGTTAATTCAATAATTATTGAATTCGATTGTGATGTTCATTTACAAGTTTATATATACTGTGATTTCTAACTTGGTTATGATTCTTCCTTATAAATATTGATGAAGTTGACATTTATCAACTATCGAATTTGGTGTTCTTATTTGATAGTTTGCATATCCAGTTCATTTAGCTAATAGATCTTGCAGGTTGCCCTTGAGCGAGGAGACTATCAAACTTGATAATATAAAGAATATCAAATTTGACATTCTTATTTGATTCTGATTGTATTGTTTTATCAATCGTCTGATCTTGCAGGTTATTATCAAATTCGATATTTCATGGATTTTCGAATTTTATATTACTGGAATTACTTTTCTTTTTGTTCTTTCTTTCTTTTATTTTCACTTTCTATCATTCCATTATTATTGTGCTTACTCAATCCATGAACATCAAACATTCATCTAGCATAAATTTAGATTTTTCATTTATTCGATTCATTGTATATAGGAAGTAATATAATTTTCTCTTTAGAATAATGTATAGGATTTGAAAGGCTATGTAATATAATTATTTCTCTTCGTAGATCCATTATTGTAAAGAGCATGTTTCCACCTCGGTGGGTGCTCGTAGGAACTTTTTGTACAAATCATGCATCACATGCATCATGATATGCATATGTTTATTTCATTGTTACTTATTTTATATATGATGATACTCGTTCGATATACTGAATAATCCTTACTAATACATGAATCATAGAGGAGGCCGATTCTTTGAATTAGGCATATGCAAATAACAAAGATTCTCATCTAAGTTGTTCCCATATGTACCTAACTTCTTGAACTCATATTTAAATGGGGTTAAAGATTTCTCAAAAAAGAAATTAAGAGACGCTACACCCTATCATTTCCCAGTCTTACTGGGTGGCTATTCCATTTCACACAAGTCTCACCTATCAAATCTCTGAGATCAATAACTGGGCAGTGCTGAGGTTTTAAATCACATTTTTTAGAGTAATGGGCCGGGAAATGGTGCTTTGACAGTGGCAACTCCACTGGGGACTTTATGAGAAGTTGATTCATGTATTAGTAGTTTTTATTTGGATAATCGAAAAATAGTTGCATTTTACAGTAGTTGCATTATGTGTGCCATACAATAATAAAAGAAGTTTTGCTTTTTGTAGGTACCCACTACTGCTTCATTTGAAAGAGTAGTTAGGCGAGCTGTAGTAGCAAAATATAAGGAATAAAGCTCCTCATACACACTCCAAAGAACCTATAAAGAAATAAACACAATATAACCGATTGTCTTACCTATGAAGAGAGTTGTAAAGAGTAAATGTACTTGAGTCATATCAGGAGGAGTCATCAACATGGCTTTAGTCATGGGGATCAGTCTCTGTGAAATGGATGCTTCTCTGTGAAATGGATGCTTTCCTAGCCCTGTATAGGAAGAATATAGGCTGAGGTGGTCACTCAAGCATCCCAGAGACAAAAGAAGCTGGAGCCGATATTAAAGGCGGCTCAGAAGGAGTAGAAGAATGATGAGCTTGAGTATCCCAGGATGTAGAAGCCTCAGCTGGTCTCTTTCTCCTCTGAAAGGTTTGAAAGGAAGAATAAAACTTAAAATCTATATAGGAAATAGGAAAGATAAAAGAAAAGGTAAAATACCAACCTATAATCTCTCCTTAGCATGGACCGTCTCACCTACAGGATAAGATTGAGTGGCAGGTGCATCAGCTGGAACAGAGGAAGTTGGCCTAGAGGGAGCAAGCTTTGCCTCATGTAGTCCAAATAAGAGGAGGGAGCACTATTGTCCACTTTCAAAATAATTGATGACAATCCTTGCCCTGCCTTCACAAAACCCAGTCTCTTTCCCGAATTGACTTTAAAGTAAAAGCAGTTTTGGAAATATCAAAAGGAACCGATTGCCTGTCTGGGCCTAAATGCCACTCAAAAACATGTTCCCCCAAATACTATTTAAATGAACTAGGACTGGTTAGAATCATTTGACGCTCCAAACATCGCTTTGCTGAAAGCATAGCTGGGGACCAAGGACGTTCCACCTGATCTGCAGGATTTCACCATGCCAAGACACCTAGAAAAGAAGGAAAGGTAAGTATATAAACCATTGTCCATAAGAATAGAAAAAAACTAACCAAAAATATGTTTACCTTTGGCCAGGGGAGCTGCTGAAGGGCAGATCTCAAAGCAAAGGCATCATGAGATATTTGAGAAGCCTTCTTGTCCCCCATCCAGGCTCCAAGATGGGGGAAATCATGATGGAAACCTTACTCAACATCAAGAGGTAGAAGAAGGTTGAGTTCATTGGCCCAAATTTGTACAAAATGGCTAAATTAAATAAGCAAACATATGATAAAGAAAAGAAAGAAAAGAAAAAGGAAAGGTACGAACATTAGCGACGGCCAACAAACCTAAAGGAGTATTGGTACATCTGCAGGCCTAGTCCAAACCATGGTCATAGTCAGGGACTGCAGTTAGATCAGACAAGGCTCTCAAAATGTTGTTGTGCATTGTGGAATTGGAATCAACAAAAATGGTGGTGCCAAGGAGGTATAGTAGAAAACCTTGAGTGCGCTAAGATCTGTGCTCATCTATGTCGATGGCACCCATCCTTTCCTCTGTCTAGTAATCTATGAGCTGGCGTACTGGATCTTCTAGCCATTAAACATGGGAAAAAATTAAGAAGACCCCTCATCTCATTATCAGGGATAACTTTGGTATCGAAGGGGACCATCTCTCCCTTAAAATTAATCCCGGTAATTGTTGCAAAGTCCAAGGGAGTAATCGTCAGCTCACCAAAGTTTAGGTGAAAAGATATGCATAGTATCCACCCACTGCTCAGCTAGAACCTCCACGATGCATTGATCCATCTTTGCCCCAATCTCAAGCAATGTTTGAATAAAGGAACCAAAGCCGAAAGTCTTAATAATATCCTGCACTACTTTAGGAAGAATCTCATACCATTCCCTAGCCTGGTGAAGAGAACCAGCAGCCCAAATTAGGCCAATGTCAAACTGCATCAAAAAGGGAAGCAAGCAAATAAATTTAATTTGAAAATTATAAAATATTTAGAAATGTATAGGTTTAAACAACATGCTTTCCTTTTTCATGGTAGAAGCAGAAGATAAAGAAAGACAATACTAGAAGGCAAGGAATAAAAGTATCGAATTCGGTAGTTTTGTTGTCAGATTTGATAATAAATATTATCGAAATCGATATTCATCTTAAGCAAAAAACTTTGAACGACCAAAGGACAAAGGACCCAGCCAAGATAATGAACAAATATTGATATCAACATATATATTATCAAATTTGATACTAACCTAAGAAAAATTCTCAAGCAAATCGAAGCAGACAATAATACAACAATCCTAGAATTATCAAACTCAACATACAGTTTATCGTGGTTAGCTATCGATTTTGATATTCCTAGGGTTTGATTCGACAAAATGCCATGTCTTACCCTGATCATCCAATCAATTCCCAAAGAAACCTTGGTAAGATCCCTGAAATACCTAAGCAATTTATGCAAACTAATATAAGGATTCACTCTTGTAGGTTAAAATCAAAGCAGAAAATTAAAAAGTAAGAAGTACAGAAAGACCATACACTACTATCGAATTCGATGATGTTACTGTCGAAATTGATAGTAATGCATCAGATAGAGCAGCGAGGGGGAAGCAGTGATTCAAACAACATGCAAGTAAGTTAAAAGAGAAAAAATTAGGAAAACCTACTTAGGAAGTATTTCGTTTACTACAGTGGCCGTCAAATGGAAGAAGGGGAGGAATCGATGATGGGATGAGACCTAATGAGCCTAGTTGTCGTGAAATTTTGACGTACGGGCTGAATGAGTGAATCTCAGAGATTGAGTGACATTCTTGGTCCTTATTTTTGTCTAAATGATTGTGAAGAATCAAGGGAAATTGAGAAAATCTTTTGATTACTCGACTATTACAGAGAAAAGAGCGAAGTCTGCATTAAAAGAGAAGAGGGAGAATGAAGGGTATCTTTCTGTATATTTTTAAAGTTTTAAAGAAACATTATCGAATAAGGAAGTTATTCTCAAATTCGATATTTGAATGTCCATCTCAATAATCTATCATAGGGAGACGCTATCCCTATTTTTTTCTACTTTACACAAGCAAATAGGATTACCGAATTCAATAAAATTTTAGTATCAAATTCAATAATTATGCTCATCCTTTACACAAAGGATGTTTCTCTAATTTCAAATTTTATTTCTTCCAGGGAAATCTTACCAGATTAATGATAAGACAATTTCAGAGGAGCTAGTTGTTAATGCACACATAAATTAGCAGAGATGACTAGAAAGGGAAGAGTTCTGCAGGCTTTCTTTTTATCTTGAAGTCAAAAATTAAAGATTACATATACTCACTTTCTTTCCCTTTTTCTTATGCATTTTCATGAAGAAAAAAAATGGAAAAAGCTAAAATGATCGGGCATTACCCAAGAAACAGTTGGAAAAACTCCGAAGTGATAGGAAGAACAACAAAATAGCCTCGGAGATACCATAACAAAACATTCACCAAAATACCGAATCAGCACAAACAGGGAAGTTTTTCTTGAAGTCTTTTCATTACATTTACTTTAAAAAAAATTTAGCCTCCCATTCAAAGCTATATGCAAAATCCTAATAAGACTAGAGTAAGCAATCTTATGTTATTTCCCAGAGGATTACTCAAAGAAAAGTATTTGATACGTAGGCAAAATCCCTTGCCATCATGCATATTGTGAATGGTGACTTAGAGAGGGCTCCTACAAAGGTCATATGATTTAAAGAACTTCACTCCTTCTAGAATAAACCTATAAGGGATATCGAGAAAAAATTTTAATCTCAGTCAGTTATAAAGTGTATGATCTAGGCATTCTTTGACAAACCAAATCCTAAAATCCACCTTATTGAATTCATCGCCCCGAGTTTCACCATTTGCAGCCAAATATAATATTATCTTGCTCTTCTTCATGAATATGAAACCCTATCATGCTACCCTAATGTGGAGGATCAAGTGGTATTAAGTTGTATTAAAAGGGTCAAAGACATTCACCTTCTAGAAGGAAAAAACAACAAATACGACCAAAAATCATGAAATCCAAATATACCCAAGAGGCAAAGAAGGGAGATAAATAAAAAAAGATATACTGAAGGCAAAATTTTTAAGAGACAAGATAATACAAAAGTAATATGAGGGAAAAAGAAATCCTTGAAATCAAGAAGAAAAGTAATAAAAGTAAGGTCATCATCATCCAAAATAATCAAATGAACAAAACGAATAAGAATTGAAAATTTGAGGGTAAAAGAAACAATCGTGGTAGGGCAATACAAGAAGCAATGACAAAATAAAACTTTCTAGCAACTGATAACAACAACAAACACTTTTGGGAAAATTTAATACTCCTTATTCTCCAAACCATCGACCATAGAACCTACTTAGACCCATTACAAGCCTAATAAAGACCTAATGAACTTTTAAAGGGATGGGATAATATTAGTGGAGATAATACTCAACAGGTTTGCATATGAAAGGAGACATCTTATTATCTATGGAGAAGTCTTAGATCGCACATCGACTATATGCCTACATGAAGTACAACAATTGCATAACAACTTTATGGATGACGGTGCAAACATAAAGTCAAAAACATCTTTAAGAGAAATGATTCTTGAACTATAACTTAGGGCTTATCACAACTAGCCTACTCTAAAAA
Source organism: Garcia nutans (assembly GCA_947685225.1). Taxonomy (NCBI): domain Eukaryota; kingdom Viridiplantae; phylum Streptophyta; class Magnoliopsida; order Malpighiales; family Euphorbiaceae; genus Garcia; species Garcia nutans. The sequence continues at coordinate 1,239,907 of CANTUV010000003.1, read as the reverse complement.
AAGCACACACACACATGTGTAACAAAGATGTTTCAAAACCTTCAACTTCTTTGTACACAGGGGGGCAAAAGGATAAATATCAGCTAACAAATACTAGGAGCATAAAAAATACCTGATTTTTTTTGCAAATATGTCAGCCGAAGGATGAGCATGTCCGAAGGAGGGGCGAGCATACCCTGTTAATCAAATCAGCCGGAGGATGAGCATGTCTGAAGGAAGGGCAAGCATGCCCTGTCAAATCAATCAGTTGGAGGATGAGCATGTCTAAAAGAGGGGCGAGCATGCTCTATCAATCAAATTAGCAGGAGGATGAGCATGCCTGAAGGACGGGCGAGCATGCCCTGTCAAATCAATTAGTCGCCGAAGGAGGGGCAAGCATGCCATGTCAATCAAATCAGTTGAAGGACGAGCATATCCGAAGGAAGGGCGAGCATGCCATGTCAAAACAATCAGCTGGAGGACGAGCATGTCTAAAGGAGGGGCAAGCATGCCCTATTAGTAAAATCAACCAACTTTTTTTAGAGAGGGACCTTTTTTTTTTTTTTTGCTAGCTAGAGGCAAAGTTTCTTTTTACAGACAAAAGAAAAAAAAAAGATAGTCAGAAAAATATTATCATTTTCCCAAATTATTCCATCTATAAAAGAAGATTAAATTAGCAAAGTTTAATCATTCAAGGCAAGATCAAGAACACTCTGCAACTCTAAGAAGTTGGCTTTGATTTTTCATCCATTGCCTGTAAGTTTCTTAAGTTTCTAGTGTTAATCCTCAATTATACATCATTTAATGTCATGATCTACGCTTATATGGCATCATTTCGTCTCATTTATAAGATTCATTCATAAGCAGAATCATTGAACTTTAAAAGAACCAAAAATACTCATTCAAGAACTGAGATCTATCAACTCCAGGTCAAATCTCTGAATATATGACTTATAAATGATGAAACTAGTTCAAAAGGACTATTTCTAAGTTTACTGGACCAAGGACCAAAACTTTAAAATTGGAAAATGACTTTTAAGATATTTTGTTTGGAAAATCTGTAGGTACATATCATTTCTGCCAGAATTGTCAAATGATTATCGAATTCGATATCACTTTGATATCATATTCGATATTTTAATTCAAAGCTCAGTATATATGCTAGCCTATTCTCCACTAACTTTTACTTTTTGTAGGATGTTGCTCTATAATTATTGAAATAAAATGTCATGCTCCCATACATATATATCTGCCATCATTGATTTATTTTTTTTAACTTAGTACATGTAAAAATACAAATCATGTGCTAACTTTGCAAGTGCAGGCACTTCGGCCAGGGATGGTGGATGAATGTCGAATTTGATATTCATATGAGTATTGAATGTGATAATCATCTATCGTTCTCAGTATGAACAATGTGTTGTGATAAAGACCATATTTTGCATATAATTTTATGATTATTCTAGTTATATTTTCATTATTATCAATTGAATTTGATCAATTTTTATTGTGAATTCTAGAATATTCATCATTTCAAGTATAAAGTTACAAGTACGAAGAAATAACTTATTTTGGCTAAAAATCATAGAAAATGGAAGAAGAATAAAAATGATGTCAAAACAAGTTCAAAAATGGAAGAAAATGAATTTACATGGTCTTATAAATCATGATACATGATTTTGAACTTGAAAATGGAATTAAAGATGAGAAATCAAGAGGTCCAGATTTGTTTTGAATCCCAGGGTCATGGCTGTCAAAAAGCCATGGCCATGGGATTTGATTTGAAGCTGTCCAAATTTTTCAATGACGAAAATTGCAAGGGCTGAAGCATATTAAAAGCCATGACCGTGGGGCTCAAAAGTCACAATCGTGCATTGATTTTGGCTCTGTTTTGAAGAGATTTTATATATTTCAGAAGCAAATCAAAAGCCACGACCGTGGCACTCAAAACCCACGACTGTGGGATTGATTTCTCTACTGCCCGAGCCAAAAAAGAGAAGAAAATTCAAAGTTGTCAACCTCCACTCATATGCCACGACCGTGGCATTGAAAGACCACGACCGTTGCCTACCCTGCCGACCATTTTACAGCTGTAAAGTGCTCAAACCGTCCAATCCAACTCAAGCCACGACCGTGGCACTCAAAAGCCACGACCGTGGGGCTAAAATTCATGACTTTGAGCAAACAATTGGGTTGGTGGTGAACCAAACAAGATATGGCCTAACCTTTTTCAGTTTTCCCCACTAATAAAGCTTCCAAACACTCTATTTAAACACACTTCCTCTAAGGTTTCAAGATATGAAAGATTTATAAGAATTAGATTAGATTCATTCAAGAAATAAATGTAATTTAGAATTTTCTCAAGAAGGAGAGTGAAATTCTGGTTCAAGAAAAAATTCAAGTTCCAAGTCAAGTTCTTCTTTAAAGAAATAGAGTTTGATATTTCTTGTTCTTTAAATTATGTTTTTAATGTCTTTCTTTAATATTTTCAATATTTTTATTTCAATAATGAAGAACTAATCCTCTTTAGGGTTCCCTTTCATTGAATTTATCATGGAGTTATAAATGCCTATTTGAATTAATTTAGTTTATCCTTAAATTATTTTTTTATCCTTACTCTTAATGCTTTAATTATCTGGCCAATAATTAATTGAATTGAGGTGTTGTGTGATGGAGCGAGAGTGGAAGCATAACATTAGTCCATAAAGGTAACAATCTTAAGGAAGTTTTTCACTTAGAGATAAGGTTAGACACTTACGAGGTTAATTCAAAAATTCTCACAAAACCTACTGAATTGGTTTAATTACTTGTGATCACGAGAGTAGACATAAGGATTAAATTGATATTAGTTCTAGTACTTGAGAAAGACTTGAACTTAATTTAGGAGAATTTAACCATTAATGAAAGGAAAACTAAATTAAATCAATACTTTAGAAAACCCATGATAAATCACTAAAGGTGACTTAATCCTAAGTTTCATAAAATTAGATTTAATTCAAAGTAATTTGTTTTTCTTAATCATAAATCGAATTTTATCATCCAAATAATACTTAGTTTTAATTGATCGGTACTTAGAAGAAAACTTTCTCATGGGAACGATACTCTACTTATCATTATATTACTTGTTAACGATTTGTGCACTTGCAGATAGCTAGGCTGAGTCTACAACAAGTTTTTGGCGCCGCTGCCGGGGAAGCGATCATTCTAATATTGATAATATTAAGACTAGTGTTGCTTTGGATATTTGTACTTTTCTGCATAAATTTCTCAATTTTTGGTTTATATGCGAAGAAATCCTAACTCAACGCTTGAACCATATAATCCAAAAATTGAACGGCTTTTTAGAAAGAATAAAAAGGAAAGAAAAGAGAAGCAAAAAGTGAAAGAAATTTCAGTAGATAATCCTACGAATACGATACATCTGATGAAGAATCAACCATGGGAGATCCACAAAATATGACACTTAAGCAATATGCTATGCCATCTGCTCAGCCAAGATCTAGCATCGTTAAACCACTTGTGCTTGCCAATACTTTCGATCTGAAACCAACGCTTATCAATTTGATTCAACAATAAGTTTTTCATGGTTTTCCACATGAGAATGCATATGCTCACATCTCTAATTTTTTAGAAATATGTGATACTTTTAAAATTAATGGTGTATCTGATGATGCTATTTGTTTATGACTTTTTCCAGTTTCTTTAAGGGATCAAGCAAAGGATTGGCTCACTTCTAAAGCACTTGGTACATTCACTACATGGGATCAATTAGCTGTTGTTTTCCTAGTAAAATATTTTTCACCTGCGAAAACTGCTAAATTGAGAAATGATATCACAAGCTTTGTTCAACAAGATGGTGAAAGTTTATATGAAGCTTGGGAACATTTCAAAAATTTACAAAGAAAATGTCCTCACCATGGAGTTCCTGAATGGCTTTTGATTCAAACTTTTTATAACGACCTTCATCCAAATATCAAGGGCATAATAGATGCAATAGCTGGAGGTGCAATTATGAACAAAGCTCCTTCTGAAGCAATCGATTTGATTGAAGAAATGGCAGCAAACAACTACCATTGGACTTCGAAACGTAATGTTCATAAAAAAGTTGTTGGTTTACATGAAATTGATAATTTTTCTTTGCTTGCAGCCAAGGTAGATACAATAGCGAAGAAATTAGAGCATGCCAACCGTACTTCATCCCTAACTTGTGAAGGATATAGAGGAAACTAGAACACAGCTGACTGCAGAATTATGGAGCAAGTCTAGTTTTTGGGCAACCAAAATAGAGGTCCAGCTTTTTCTCAAAGAAACACATACAATCAAACATGGAGAAATCATCCCAACTTGTCATGGGGAACCCAAAACAACCAAAATGTACCTTATCAACCTCTATACATGAGAAATCAAAACCAAGTTCTCCCTCCTTTTGAAAAACCATCATATGAGTTTGCCCTTGAGAAATTCATTGGAGCAACATCAGAAAGGTTTGATAAGATGGAAAAACAATATGATAAGCTTGAATTGCAAATGGAACAACTTGCAGTCTAAAATAGAAACCTTGAAATTCAATTTGGTCAAATAGCAAGTTCTCTTAATTCTTGACCACAAGGAGCTCTTCCAAGACAACCAGAAATTAACCCAAGAGAACATTGTAATGTTATTTTTTTGAATAGCATACAGCTTGAAGATTCTTCATAAGAGCCCCAAATTTGACAAATTTCTTCTTCTAAAATGAAATAAAGTGAAGCTGAACAAGAGGAGGCACCATTAAAGCAATAGGTTAAACCTTATATGCCACCTATTCCTTTCCCTCAAAGGCTAAAGAAAAAGATGGAGGAAAATGCAAAGATTGCACTTACTGAGGAGTGCAGCAATCATCTTCAGGATAAGATCTCTTCCAAACTTAAAGATCTAGGGAGTTTTTCTATTCCTTGTAAAATTGGTGAAATTAATTTTCAAAATGCTTTATGTGATTTAGGTTCTAGCATTAGTCTAATGTCTTTTTCAATTTTCAAAAAATTAAGATTCACACAAATGAAGCTTACAAAGATGTCATTACAACTTGCAAATCGCTCAGTTAAATATCCGATGGAAATTGTGGAGAATATACGAGTTAAAGTGGATAAGTTCTATATTCCTACTAATTTTGTTATCTTGGATGTAGAAGAGGATGTAGACATTCCACTAATTTTGGGGAGAACTTTCTTAGCTACTGCAAGAGCTATAATTAATGTGGAAAATGACAATCTTATTTTAAAAGTAGGGGATGAATATGTAGAATTCAACATGACAACATCAAAAGACCTTTCTTTTGTAATTCAAGGCCCTACTACTGAAGCTGATAACAAGGAAGTAGATAATTCTCCTATTACTTTTGAGGCAACTCCACAACCATCACTTGAAGGATATCAAGAGTTTAGGAAAGATTACATAGCAAGCAACATATTGGGTGAAAAAGTGATTTGTGATCTTCCACCTTGAGGATTAAAAATTATAGTCAAGCTAAAGACTATAAATTAGCGCTTATTGGGAGGCAACCCAATATTTTATTTAAATTTTTGCTTTTATTTTTATTTTTTGTGTTATGGTTTTGTGTTTTTTATTTTAGGATAAACTTGGATGGAAATGAGCTTTTGGATGGATTCTTCTTGCAAAGGAAAAACAATCAAGAATGGACATGTACACCCCCCTTCTCCACCTAATATCTAAACCACTAAGGACAGTGGCAAGCTTCAAGCTTGGGGGAGAGTTCAGCTTAAGAAATTTAGTAAAGTATTCTATTCCTTTTTTAATTCATTTACTCTTTCATAAATGATTGGGATATAAAGTACCTGCTGAAAAAAAAATTTCGAGCATGGTAAAATTTTTTTAAAAAACTTTTGTTTGAAAATTTGCACTTGAATGATTGAGTTCATGAGAGGCCAATACTTATTTGTGATTCAATGATGTTATTAAAAAAATAAAAAAAAATTGAGACAAAGATTTTGTGAAGTGCTGTACTTTATGGATTTTGACCTGAATGCATTCTTAATTTTAGTTGAAAGTAATCGATTGTGTATGCTTACTTAGAGAGGGCTCCTACTATATTATCATTTATTTTTATTATCTTATGCTTAAGCCTAGAATATATTTAAAAAAACATGTTTAAAAGAACTTTTTTGAGGCGAAATTGAACCTCGCTAAGTAGAGGAAAAGATGATTTAGGCATTGTTTGTGTAATTGAATTCTTATATCCACCATATTTAATGTAATTGAACTCTTATATCCACCATATTTAAACATTGTCTTTAGTTGTCCATTTTGAGCCAAAATTGAATATTTTTAAGCTTTCGATTATTTTCATACATGCAGCCCTAATAACTACCCTTTTGAGGATGATTATCTTTTGATATATTTTCTTGCTGTAAAAGTATTTAAGCAAAAGTTCATTTAGATAATATCATTGATCCTACAAATAGACCTCCTAATCAAAGCTCAAGTTTGGAAAAAAAATAAAATAAAAAAATAAAAAAAATAAAGAAATATGTATACCCCCATAAGTGAAGTATGTCAAAATAAAGGAGGATAAATTAAATTAAGAAAAGGAACAAACCAAATGTAACTTACAGTTGGAAGATATTTAAAAGATGAAAGACCAAGTTATTAAACATCACTGTAGCCTTAACCCTTTTAGACCAAATTACAAGCTTAAAAAGACCTTTTGATTTTTCTTGAGTTAGTGAGGTCTATTAGTGGAGAAAGTTTGATTAAACATGCATATGAGATGGGCAAGTTTCTATGAACTCTATAAAAATCTTTAATGAATGCAGAGAGTATGTGCCTATCTGAAGTGCAATAATTGGTTGAAATTGGCTAAAACTTCTTGAATACATAAGGAAAAAATGATGTAAGTACAGTTATGGACCTTGATTTAGAATTGAATTTTGAAACTTTATTTGTTTGAACTTTTGTATATCAAAATCCTAAGAATTCTTAACATAAAATGAGGCCTACAGTGAATGAGATTGTTCTTGTCGCTTGAGGACAAGCAATGATCTAAGCTTGGGGAGTTGATAAGACCATATTTTGCATATAATTTTATGATTATTCTAGTTATATTTTTATTATTATCTATTGAATTTGATCAATTTTTGTTGTGAATGCTAGAATATTCATCATTTCAAGTATAAAGTTACAAGTACGAAGAAATAACTTATTTTGGGTAAAAATCATAGAAAATGGAAGAAGAATAAAAAGATGTCAAAACAAGCTCAAAAATGGAAGAAAATGAATTTACATGGTCTTATAAATCATGATACATGATTTTGAACTTGAAAATGGAATTAAAGATGAGAAATCAAGAGGTCCAGATTCGTTTTGAATCCCAGTGTCATGGCTGTCAAAAAGCCATGGCCATGGGATTTGATTTGAAGCTGTCCAAATTTTTCAATGACAGAAATTGCAAGGGCAGAAGCATATTAAAAGCCACAGCCGTGGGGCTCAAAAGTCACAACCGTGGCATTGATTTTGGCTCTATTTTAAAGAGATTTTGTATATTTCAGAAGCAAATCAAAAGCCACGATCGTGGCACTCAAAACCCACGACCGTGGGATTGATTTCTCTACTGCCCGAGCCAAGAAAGAGAAGAAAATTCAAAGTTGGCAGCCTCCACTCATATGCCACGACCGTAGCATTGAAAGACCACGACCGTGGCCTACCCTGCTGACCATTTTACAGCTGTAAAGTGCTTAAACCGTACAATCCAACTCAGGCCATGACCGTGGCACTCAAAAGCCACGACCATGGGGCCAAAATTCATGACTTTGAGCAGACAATTGGGTTGGTGATGAGCCAAACAAGATATGGCCTAACCTTTTTTAATTTTTCCCCACTAATAAAGCTTCCAAATACTCTATTTAAACACACTTCCTCTAAGGTTTCAAGATATGAAAGATTTACAAGAATTAGATTAGATTCATTCAAGAAATAAATGTAGTTTAGAATTTTCTCAAGAAGAAGAGTGAAATTCTGTTTCAAGAAGAAATTCAAGTTCCAAGTCAAGTTCTTCTTCAAAGAAATAGAGTTTGATATTTCTTGTTCTTTAAATTATGTTTTTAATGTCTTTCTTTAATATTTTCAATGTTTTTATTTCAATAATGAAGAACTAATCCTCTTTAGGGTTGGTCCCTTTAATTGAATTTATCATGGAGTTATAAATGCCTATTTGAATTAATTTAGTTTATCCTTAAATTATTTTGTTATCTTTACTCTTAATGCTTTAATTATCTGGCCAATAATTAATTGAATTGAGGTGTTGTGTGATGGAGTGAGAGTGGAAGCATAACATTAGTCCATAAAGGTAACAATCTTAAGGAAGTTTTTCACTTAGAGATAAGGTTAAACACTTAAGAGGTAAATTCAAAATTCTCACAAAACCTACTGAATTGGTTTAATTACTTGTGATCACGAGAGTAGACATAAGTATTAAATTGATATTAGTTCTAGTACTTGAGAAAGACTTGAACTTAATTTAGGAGAATTTAACCATTAATGAAAGAAAAACTAAATTAAATCAATACTTTAGAAAATCCATGATAAATCAATAAAGGTGACTTAGCCTAAGTTTCATAACATTAGATTTAATTCAAAGTAATTTGTTTTGCTTAATCATAAATCGAATTTTATCATCCAAATAATACTTAGTTTTAATTGATCGGTACTTAGAAGAAAACTTCCTCATGGGAACGATACTCTACTTATCATTATATTACTTGTTAATGATCTGTGCACTTATAGATAGCTAGGCTGAGTCTACAACATGTTGTTACCTGCTAATCCTTTCTGTAGGGTATTATCGAATTTGTTAATTCAATAATTATTGAATTTGATTGTGATGTTCATTTACATATTTATATATGCTGCGATTTCTAACTTGGTTTTGATTTTGCCTTATAAATACTGACGATGGTTGATAGGCATTCTTATTTGATTGTTTGCATATCCATTTCATTTAGCTAATAAATCTTACAGGTTGCCCCTGTGCCAGGAGAAGATCAAATTAGTTAATATAAAGAATATCAAATTCGACATTCTTATTTGATTCTGCTTATATTGTTTTATCAATCATCTGATTTTGCTGGTTATTATCGAATTCGATATTTCATGGATTGTCAAATTTGATATTATTGGAATTACTTTTCTTTTTGTTCTTTCCTTCTTTTATTTTCAATTTCTATCATTCCATTATTATTGCGCTTACTCAATCCATGAACATCAAACATTCATCCAACATACATTCAGGTTTTTCATTTCTTAGATTCATTATATATAGGAAGAAATATAATTTTCTCTTTAGAATAATGTATAGGATTTGAAAGGCTATGTAATATAATTATTTCTCTTTGTAGATCCATTGTTGTAAAGAGCATGTTTCCACCTCGGTGGGTGCTCGTAGGAATTTTATGTACAAATCATGCATCATATGCATCATGATATGCATATGTTTATTTTGTTTCGTTTATTTTATATATGCTGATACTCGTCCGATATACTGAATAATCCTTACTAATACATGAAACATAGAGGATGTCGATTCTTTGAATTGGGCATATACGAATAACAAGGATTCTCATATATGTTGTTCCCATATATACCTAATTTCTCAAACTCAGATTCAAATGGGGTTAGAGATTTCTCGAAAATGAAATTAAGAGAATGCTACCCCCTATCATTTCCAAGTCTTACTCGGTGGCGACTCCATTTCACACAAGTCTCACCAATCAGATCCCTAAGATCAATAACCTGGTAGTGTTGAGGCTTTAAATCACATTTTCGAGAGCAATGGGCAGGAAAATGGTGCTCTCCCAATGGTCTTCATGTTTGACTTTAAAAAACTTGATTATGCATCTTGAGTTTTATAAAGTTGTTCATTGCTCAATAGGGCATTATCTCAGATATATTAGATGGTGATTATATAATTTCTCAAAAACAACACGTATTAAAGGATTAATTAAACTAAGACTTAAAAGAGATCTAAGTATCATAATACGCAGTGAGAGAGTATTAATAGTGAATAAGACCATTTTTTTAGGGTATAATGAGATGCCATATGATTTGCTTGCATAAGTTAAAAAAGTGTTTCCTACAAGATATGAATATGCGGAACATGTATAAAATTAATATGGTGGATTTATCCTTAGTTTGTTTTGGGCTTAGTATGTGTAAAAATAATTGATGGATACCTTTTGCCATAATTATTCTAAGCATATAGTTTGTGAATTATTTACTTCTATCTTAATTAATGGAATATGCATTTATTTTATAATTAATATAATGTATGACACTAATTATATTATTAATTATTTTGTATAATAATATAATGCATGGCATTATTTATATCCTAAATTATTCAAAATATAGTTATACAACTTGGTTTGAATAATTTATTTAAATATTCTTGCATATATATTTTATGTTGATAATAATTTTACATATGATTAAGATAATGATAGGAAAAGTAATGACCTTTTGACTCAAGATTGTATGTATTTTATTATTAATGTATAATTAGTTGTGAAAATATTGGATATAAACTAGTGTATTATTAATAACATGTGTGTATATTATCTCTTGTAAATTATGTATGTAGCTAACATTACTTCTGCTGCTGTGAACTTTGTTATTAAATTTAAGAAAAGTGTTATGATGTATGGTACAACTATGTGTTGGAAGTACTAAAATTTTTGAACCCTTAAATTATTATCATGGAGAACCTGCCCAAGGATAATTTGGTCTACCATAGGTGGAACTACAAGACCTATATAGCTTGGAAGAGAAAGAACTCTTAAGTTTGCATCGCATTCTTTAGTGCAACAATTGATGACATAATAAAGAAGTTTTATAAATATAGACGTGCCAAGGGCATGTGAATAATTTTTAAGAGAAATTTAGTAAAGTTTCTCTGACAAAACTTCCATAGAAATATAATGATGGTCACATGTTGACCTAAGAGCAAAAGATCCAAGCGGTTATTAATTTCATGCCTAAGAGTTTGGAACATATAAGAGTGCACCTAACACACTATTATTAACAAAGAGCTTTATATATACTCATCGTAACTTGGAGTTAGAGGCTAATCAGTAAGCTTAGTGAAACTATATGCATCGGTATATATGGACAAGTCTAGCTCAAATGGAGCCTCGAACAAAAAACATGAGTATAGAAAAGTCAAATACAAGGATAAAGAAAGCAAAAGCAAGAAAATAATAATCTAAGAAAACCAACATAAGGATAGTACCTTAAAAAAGAGGAGTGTATTAAAGGGCAATTTTTTTCAACTGTAGGAACAAAGACCATTATAGAAAGGACTATACCACACCTAAATAGGCATAACAAGGTAACTCATGTGTAAGTAAACCTTGTTTATAAATTTAGTTTTATTAATTGAAGCATATCCTCTGTGGATTACAAATCTAGGAGCAACTGACCATGTAATGAAGGATTCGAAAGCCTTCATACGATTCGGTTGGTATAGCCAATGGGGTACGAAGGATCTTTATAAGGATTAACACACATGTTGAAGGAAGTGCCACTTACAAATAAGTTTTGCATGACAGTCAAACCTTATTGCTCCATGAAGTCCTTTTTATGTTTCATGAATTAGATAGAATTTGATTTCTATTCTTGGTTTGACTTAGATTTGTTTTTCCTAGTATTTTCCATGATAATCTAGTACATTTGTATTTGGGACAAATGTTTATGGCTCTAGATAAGTTTTGAGTATTTTTTTTGGTTATGGATATTATAAGCATTATGGTTTTCAATATCAGTTTTTTCCCTTATTTTCAACTTCAAAAAATTATAAAAATGATGTGAATGTGGTAGACGTAGACTTGTTGAAGGCCAACAAGGATTGGATTGATTTAGGAAAGACCAATCTCCTATCAAACATTAATGAAGTGGAACTGTATACTTATGAATGAAGTATAGATGGAAAAACTATAAGAAAACCATTCAAAAAGGGCAAGAGAGCCCCTCCCCATTGCATTTAATACACTTTGACATACGTGATCAAATAAATTTAGGGCAAAGCTTAATGCTTGTAATTTTATCACCTTTATCAATGATTATACTCGGTATAGTCATGTCTATTTGATTGTTCATAAGTATGAGGTTTTAAGTTATTTCAAGATTTGTCTCAACCTAGTTGAAAAATTAAATAGACAAGGAAGTGAAAGCACTTCAAGTAGATAGAAGTTGTGAATATTTGCTTGATTAGTAAAAGCAAATGTGTGATGAAAAAGGAATAGAACATTAGTTTACTATTCCATTAATTCTGTAGCAAAATGGTATTGCTAAAAGGAGAAATAGAACTCCTCTTAAAATGATTAGGTCATTGATGGTTCAAGTTAATCTACCCATTGCTTGTTGGGGTGATAGCCATATATGTACTTAATCGAGTTCCCTTCAAATTAGTTACTTCCACTCCATATGAATTATGGACATATAAAAAGCTTGATCTAAGTCTCCCAAAATCTTGGGGACACGCAGCGTATGAATGTTATACCTCTTATTATCATGGAAAATTAGGCTCGAGAGGTAAAATAAGTTTTTTAGTGAGATATTATAAACTATCCAAGGGATATGTTTTCATGTGCAAGAAAGACAGTGGGAGAACAACTCAGGTTAAATCACAAGACATCACATTTTTAAGAATGAATTTCTTAAACAAGGTAAATTAAATCCTCTCCCTATATGAGACCTTGGATCAAAATTCAAAAGGACCACTTCATCCGAGTGGGAGGAATTTGTTGGATTAGTTTCCACCAATTGGTGAATGAGAGTTATCCTAGTCTAAGTGGGATTACTAACCCTAGCTCTAGTGGAAGCTTTATAACACTAATCCTAATCCAAGTGAAAGTACCAATCCTAGCTCTAGTGAGAGATATATGGATCTTGATTTAATACACATATCAATACAACTTGATGAGACTGCTCCTCAAGTTTTTAATTTGAGATGAAGCAACTATGAAATAATACCTCATCGGTGATTTAAAATCGAAGGCAATGAGGAAGTTTATTCATATGGTTCTATCTTAAGACAAAGATGAGCTAAAGAATATCTAAGAGGCTCTCTCGTGTCTTGCTAAGGATTAAGTAAATAAAAGTAATGGAAGATAAATTAGTTTTTATGAGATCAAACTAACTATATGAATTGGTAGATCATATGAAAAGATGCGAAGACATTAGGAACAAATGAATTCTCAAAATCAAGCAAAAATTGATGGCAGCTTTGAGAGGCACATGACTCGTCTCATTATATAGGGGAACACACAATAAGAAGGAAACAAACTACATAGATGTGTTTTCTCTTGTTGTATAAGGTTGATTTTAGCTATCGTGGAAAACGGGTGATCATGAATTGCATCAAATGGATGTAATATGACTGCATTTTCTTAATAGGAGAACTAGATAATGAAATCTACATGGAATGACTGGTAGACTTCATCCAATAAGGTCAAGAAAACAAAGTTTATAAGTTGAAATGTTAATCTATGACCTTAAGTAGTCTTCAAGATAATGATACATGCTTTTACAATGCAATCATATCGAATGGTATTACCATGATAAATGAGGACTATTGTGTCTACATCAGATGATTGAAACTAGAGTTTGGCATAATGTCATTATATGTTGATGACATTTTAGTTACAGGAAATAACAAGGTTTCTAAACTACATTAAAGAGTGGTTATCAACCAATTTTCAAATAAAATACATGATAAGTAAAGTCACGTATACTCTTAGACTAAAGACTTCGAGATCGTATGAGGAAATTATTGTTTCTTTTAGAAGAGACATACATTTATAAAGTACTTAAATGATTCAATATGTGTAATCATAAATTCATAGACGTCTCAGTTACCAAAGGCAAAGGTTTGAGCCATTGCTTATACTCTAAAAACTTCAAAGAATATAGAGCTTATGAAAAATATCCCTTATACACATTCTATTGGAATTCAAATTGTATGTAATGATGTGTACAAGACTTGGTATTTGCTTTCCAATTGCAAAGGGGAACACACAATAAGAAGGAAACAAACTACAAAGATGTGTTTTCTATTGTTATATAAGGTTGATTTCAGCAATCGTGGAAGGTGATCATGAATTGCATCAAATGGATGTAATATGACTGCATTTTCTTAATAGGGGAACTAGATAAGAAAATCTACATGGAATGACTGGTAGACTTCATCCAATAAGGTCAATAAAATAAAGTTTATAAGTTAAAATGTTAATCTATGGCCTTAAGTAGTCTTCAAGATAATGGTACATGCTTTTATAATGCAATCATATCGAATGGTTTTACCATGATAAATGAGGACTATTGTGTCTACATCAGATGATTGAAACTAGAGTTTGGCATAATGTCATTATATGTTGATGACATTTTAGTTGCAGGAAATAACAAGGTTTCTAAACTATATTAAAGAGTGGTTATCAACCAATTTTAAAATAAAAGACATGATAAGTAAAGTCACGTATACTCTTAGACTAAAGACTTCGAGATCGTATGAGGAAATTATTGTTTCTTTCAGTAGAGATATACATTTATAAAGTACTTGAATGATTTAATATGTGTAATCGTAAATTCATAGACGTCTCAGTTACCAAAGGCAAAGGTTTGAGCCATTACTTATGCTCCAAAAACTTCAAAATATATAAAGCTTATGAAAAATATCTCTTATAAACATACTTTTGGAATTCTAATTGTATGTAATGATGTGTACAAGACTTGGTATTTGCTTTCCCATTGGGCTGACAAGTAAATATGAATATATTCAACACTTAGGAAAAGCAGCTAGAAGCATATTAAGACAAAATTATTTTTGTCATCAGAGATATGGTTACACATAAGAAAGTGAACATAAAATACATTTTTCTACGCTTGACATGGTTGTAGATTACTTTACCAAACCAGTTTTTAGAGATGCATTCATTAGGCATACAAGGTCTCTTAGATTGCATAGATGTTAATGTGTTTATTCTATTTATATAGATGTTAATGTATTCATTCTATTTATCTCTTCGAGACTATGTTCATTTGACTATTTTGTTAATTGTAATATCTATGGTTTTAGATAAATTAAATAATAATTTGAAGGTTAATTAAAGTATTGAGAGAGGTATATGTGCAGTAAATACCTAATGTATAAATAGTGTATATATAGTATATACCTAACATATACCTATTAAATATGTTGAATTCATATTATATACTTAATATATATATATGATATACCCATAATATATACTTGATGTATACATAAAATACACATTATATATATGTAAGTAAAAATATACATAACATATATTTAAGGTATAAATGACATATACATATACATAACATATAAAAGACATATACACATATAATTATGGATGGGAGATGGAAATCAAAATAAAAAAAAAGTCAAAGGAAGAAAGAAATATGTGGTTGAAATTAAAAGTAAATTGATTAAGTAAATAATTAATATATACATATTTATGGATGGTAAAAGAAGAATAAGCTAAAAAGAGTCATCTTCATCCTTCTCTTCTTGCGATAGCAAAAAATTTGAAGGCTAGAGAGAGAGAGAGAAAGAGAGAGAGAATTCTTTTTATATACCTCAAATTACATAGAAAATCCAAGGGTTTCGAGGAGATTTGAAAAAAAATCAAGAAAGCAAGTAAGTAGCCTTCTTTGAAGCTTGTTTTAATTTATTTTAAGATCATGTATGGAATGGCTAGTGAGAGAAAATTATGTTTAATTGCTAAAATAGGTATTAATGAAGTTTAAATGATGAATATATGATGAATTAATGGTTGGTCAATTGAAATGGACATAGTTGATAAATTTAGGGTTATGGAAATGTTATGTAAAAATTAAGGTTTTAGTATGGGTGCATAAAATTATTGTTATTGGATAATTTAATATTATTTTAATGTATATATTTGTGATTTTGTGGTTAGAAAATAAATATGAGTAGGCTTGGATAAAGTTAGGAGTTTATGGGTATGTTATGTAAAATAAGGATTTTTCATAATGATGTTGATAATTGTTAAAATGAATTGTTTTAAAGTTCTTTTGATATAAATATAATGAATTTATGGTTGAATGATGGAAATGGATAGGTTGAGTGATAGTTTGAAAGAGGTAGTAGTGATGAAATAAGGTTTTGGTGGAATTTGGAAAGCATAAGTATAATTGGTGTTTGATTAATTTAAATGGCTTGGAATGTATTGTTCATGGATTATTTCTATCTATAATTTGATTTAGGATTGAGTCTGATGAGTTGGTGAAATCAAAGTATTGAAGGACAAATGACAAAGTTAAAGTTAAAGGGTGATTAGAGCTTGGAACTTGATATAATTGAGGTTATCACTTACTTTAATAACTTATGTTTTAAATACATTTGATTTGGCATAACAAATTGAAATATGGTAAATGTGTTATTCTATTTTGATGTTGGTTTTGCTTTATACGTGCCTTGTAATAATAAAAAGTGAATGAATTGCATGTAATATGAATTGTCAAGCCATTGTAGAATGGTTAATGATAATATTATGTTTAAATTGCGAAAAACATATAATATGCATTAGAAACGGGAAAAATGGGTCACATTATGAATGTGGCTTGGAAATATATTTTCTATAAGATTGGAAATTGTTAAAAAGGAATAAACGGTGTCATGAGAATAAGAAATAATAATAATTTATGAAATGTGGTTAAAAATGTAGAATTTGGTACAAAAGAATGTGCGAATGAAATGTGTTATGTTAGTATGAGTTGAGGTTACATGTGTATCTATAGCTTCTTAACAATCTCGAATCAATCTTCTTAAAGTATGCGAGTTGTCACCATTTATCTTTCTATGTTTCACTTGGAATATTGTACCACTGAATTTGATTAACCATTAGTAGATGTAAATGCCATTATCTTTGCTTCATGGAGAAGAGATAATGATATGTTTATCTGGCAGATAAATATTGCATTTCATGATTAAGTTGCAAGTTATTGTTTGTAATTTTCATTTTTTGATTGATATTGATGTCAAAATATACTACAATATTCTGCAAGTTTTAGGTAAGTTTTGTAGTACAAAATGGTATCAATGAACAAAATGGTATCGTTGTTGCACCAGCAATTATAGCCACAGCGGCAAAGATGTTGAGTTATATTTGCGTTCATGTGTTTAAACATTAGTTTTTTTTTTTTTTAAAAAAAAAGGAATGAAACATGTGCTCTACAATGAAATTGTACATATAATAATAAATTATGGAAATATATTGAATCATATTTATTGGATTTTAAAAAATTATGATAAATTATATAAATTTATATTAATTAATTTTTTCTAAATTAAATTAAATCAAAATGTGTACAAACAATATAAATCTATATCTAATATATAAAAGCTGAGGATTTCAAAAAATAATAAGTATGATTGTGCATGTAATAATAATAATTTGTACTGGCAGTATAATTGTAAAACTGAATATTTACAATTATATAAACATTTTATTTATAGAAAAATGATCATAATAAATAGTTGAATTTTAAATATTATATAAATTACAACAATGAGCAAAGAGCAGAGTGGAGAATTTTATCTATGTTATTACATAAATATTTTAGCCAAAAAAAAACAAATGGACTGTAAGATGGTGATAAAAGCTTCTTATTCGCACTTGGGCATTTACTATTAATCCTACCTAACAACAAAATTGTTATATAATACAAAACTTTAACACTAATAAATCAATGCATTAACTAATGAATTCAATACTTAAATTGTAACTGAAAGTTAGAGATATAAAAAAAATATGATTAATATTGAATGTCCTGTTAATGAATTAATTAATCCATAAAATAAAAAATTGATGGTTCAACAATACAACTTTTAAAAAATATTTTTTTTAAAAAATTAAGCATGACTTAATATGTAATAACTATAATAAATAATTAAAATATAAAATACAATAAATAATACAAAAATATAAAAAAATAATAAAATTCGCACATCGTGTTAGTCTTCATAAATTTAAAAAATTTAATTTTTTTGACACATGAAATCTCATAGTTCTAATTTTTTAAAATTTAAACTCATAGTTTTAATTTTTTTAAATTTATCATAATTTTAATTTTTTTAAACTAGAACTATGAATTAAATAATTTAATAAAAAATATAGCATATACTACAATAAATTAAAAGATATTTTAAAATTTTAAATACGACATATACATCTAAAAATTTTAAATATATATTTAAATATGATATAAATTAAAAAAAATAAAAATTTAAAAATAAGATTTAAAAAATTAAAATTTTTTTTTTACGGGTTGTGGGGACATCCCTTAAGTTTCTTTTAGCAATTAAATTTTTTTTTATTACTAAACTAAAAATATAACTTTTTGGTTTGGTGAAATAAAAAAAAATGTAACTAAAACTTTAAATTTTAGTTTACCTCAAATCAAAAATTAAAGTTTTGATTAGTTAAAAAAAATAAAAAAAATATTCATATGCTCAAATCGAAATTTTATTTTTATAAATACGAGAGCAAGTTATATATTTAAATAAATGTCACAAATTTGATGTAAGATTCAAATAATAAGTTGAAAGTAAACGCGTAAAATTTTAAGTTAAAATGAAAATTTAAATTGAGATTGGAAAGTGGATTTAGGGTTAGTACATATTTTGTGTCTTTTTTTTTATACATCATGTATTTTGTACTTGCCATCCTCTTCCCTATCAAATTTTAATTTTCCATTATTTCTTAAAACTCTGACTCTGCACTAATTTAATCCCCTCCCTGGTGCTATAAGGTAGACAAAAATAATTCATTTAAGTGCAATTGTTAGGCAAGATTCATTGAATTCGAAAAAGGTGAAAAATCTTTTTATATATCACGTAAGTTATTTCAATCCATTTATATAAGTAATCAATTTAAGCAAATAAATATTTTTATTTTAAAAAGATGTATTAAAATATGTTCATGAGATTATTAAATGTATAATAATCTAAAATTACAAAAAATATTTTTTTTTATAAATTATTAGTTAAATGCATTACTTTTTTTTTAAAAGTATTCATTAAATGCATTAGTTAAATAGTCTTAAATTCAATGTATAACAAGATAATTTTCATTGAATATATTAGATGTGTGATGAAATCAAATCGAGTCAATATAATGTTGAAGTCATACTCAATTCGACTGAAAATTATTTCGAGTTTGACAATGAATACTCAAATTTAATTCAATTTGATTTATCATTACAAAAATTATTAAATCTATTTTTTTTACAACAAACCTCAATTAAAATTATTGTGTTTAAAATTGAATTAAAAAATTATTATAGGTAAAGGTAAAATATTTTTAAAATTTTAGAATATTATAATATATGAATTATATTTATACCTGTTAATTAAGCACCAATAGAGATAAAATGAGGCCTACAACTTAAAAGATTTGGCATTGGAGTTTCAAATCCCCCCTGCACAGCTTGGGTGAAAGGCGAAGGAGGCCCCGTATGGATCATACTTATACATGTTAATGAAGCACCTGATATATTCTTCTAGACTAAAATCAAATTCAAAATCCTATGTAATAACAAAAAAATCAATTTCCTAATGGTCACGTGACAAAGCCACAACAACAAATAGGAAATACCCACGTCCAAACTCATGACGAAGTCATAATGAATTAATTTTTTAATTATAAATTAAGAAAATTAAAAAGAAATTAAAATTATAAACAGCATCTTCTTCCTTTTACTTTTCGTGTAACTGATCAGAAAGAAAAGAAACAATATTGAGAGAAAAATAAGCCGAAGAATGCAGATCTGTAAATCTCAAGAACCAATTTTGCCCTAACAATGTCTGCTTCACAAACCCTAGGAGGCTCAACTCGCTGCGGCAGAGTTCTTGGTCCTTCTCTCGACAAAATCGTTAAAAACGCTGCTTGGCGGAAACACTCTCACCTCGTTTCCACATGTAAATCTGCTCTCGAGAAGCTTGAATCTCTCTCCGATTCGATTTCTGATCCCAATTCTTATTCTCCTCTTCTCGGTTTTTCTTTTTCCGATGCCGAATTCTTTCTTCAACCATTAGTTCTCGCCTTAGACTCTGCCTATGCTAAGGTTGTTGAGCCTGCACTCGAATGTACATTCAAGCTATTCTCATTTGGCCTCGTTCGTGGTGAGATCGATAACAATAACAATTCCAATGGTAATGCTTGTACTGTTGTTTTTAATTTGATTGAAAGTGTCTGTAAGGTCTGTGGGATTGGAGAGGAAGCTATAGAGCTTGCTGTGCTTAGAGTTTTTCTTGCTGCTGTTCGATCTCCTTGTGTTTTAATTCGTGGAGAATGTTTGGTTCATCTTGTTAGGACTTGTTATAATGTGTATCTCGGTGGCTTGAATGGGACCAATCAGATCTTTGCTAAATCTGTTCTAGCTCAAATTGTGCTCATTGTTTTTACCCGGGTTGAGGAGGATTCTATGGATGTTAGTGTTAAAACTGTTTCTGTTAGTGAATTGTTGGAATTTACGGATAAGACTTTGAATGAGGGTAGCTCTATACAGTTCTGTCAGAATTTTCTTAATGAGGTTATGGGAGCTAGTGAAGGGCTTCCAGATGCCAAACTCTTGCTGCATAGTCCGTCTATCAGTTTACAGAATGGTATTGGTGATGATCCTGTTCCTGATGGTGATATTAAGGTTGCAAATGGAAATGATAAAAGCGAATTGGGTGATGGAGATGATGGAGCTGAATCAGCTGGTGCTGGAGGGAGTAAAATTAGAGAGGATGGCTTTCTTCTTTTTAGGAACCTTTGTAAATTATCCATGAAATTCTCATCTCAGGAGAACCCAGATGATCAAATTCTTCTCAGAGGCAAGACATTGTCTCTCGAGTTGCTCAAGGTGGTCATGGACAATGGAGGCCTGATTTGGCGCAACAATGAAAGGCAAGTTATTGTATATCTGCTCAGAATTTAGATCTTCAGCTGTTATGTATACTATCACTTATTTGTTTTTTCAGATATTTTGAGCTTATGTCCAATTTTCTAATCTTTTGCTGACATTATTTATTTATTTTACTATTTGCATGATCACTTTTCTTGCATATATTATAATTTTGTCCAATTTCTTGTATTTCATTTAGCTAATGTCTTATTCTATTTCTGTGGGTTGAATAGAATTTGAGTATTCTAGCTTGTTAAAAATAGGATCAAATGCAATGTAAACAATGAAAAAAAAAAAGTAAGTGGCAATAGGAAATACCATTCCTGAATACAATGAAAATAAAAGCACGCTAGAGACTTAGAAGTAAGTGTTGGATGGCTTCTCTTAGGAGAAAAGATCAGAAGGGTTCTAAAAATGAGCTTTGTCTCTTGAATTTATGCGGGACTAATGTCTCAGATCACCCTGTTTCTTATGTATTTATTTATTTGCAGGAGGAAGAGGTTTGGAAGCAAATAATTCAGTTTTTGATATGTGCTCTTGTAATCTTTTTGCTTTCTGCAATATGACTGAAATTATGATGAGTATTTTATCTTTTTAGGGTTGGCCATGAGAATTGTGTTCCACTCTTTTTTCTATTCCAGGCCTCATTCCTCTGTCTCATATACTGTTTGTTTGAATTATTATTTTTTGGGGAAAGTTCAAATTACACTCCAAAATTAGGGGGATTGTCCACTAGGAGTTGCTATAATCTTTAAATTTCATTTTAAATACAAATATTTGTTTTTACAAAATCATCCCACTATTAAATGTTCCACTGAAATGATATTCATTTTGGAAAGCTTCTATTTTTTCCCCAAAATAGGTTTTAACAGAAAAATTTGTCCATAATTGTTTTTGTAAAAAATAGTAACAATATTGAATATTAAGTTTTGAAGAATCCCTTAATGAAAAATTCAATAGAAAATGTAAATTTACAATCTCCATTGTTTATGTCTATTTGAATTTTTCGGTTTCATATTATTTCTCTCAAGTACTACACATTTTTTTTGATGCTGTAATTTATTATGAAAAGAAAGAAAAACAATATAAGAAAGTTTTGATGGGTGCCTCGACTAATAATTCAATAAAATGAAAAGGCAAATATTTTTTGTTCTCCTTAGCTAAATCCATTTGATTTTTTTTTCTTTAAGGTTTCATATTAGTTTTCTCATTATTAGTCTTCAAATATTTAGATTATCTTTGGTAAACAGAGAACTAAGTGCTGAAAATTTAAGAGTTGAATACTAAGTAAAATAAATAATGAAAATTTTAAATCTCAACATTTTTCAAAAACTCCATCTTATTATATTTATTGCAAAATTAAAGTTAAAAAATTTTGACTTATTATTTTCAATGAATAAATGCTTGATTGAGACATTTAACTGATATTTTATTAAACAACTTAAAATAAAAAAGTTGCTGAAAGTTTTAATTTTTAAGTGTTGAATGATGTCATCAAACCTCATCTTACTTCTAATTTGGATCATATATTTTTTAACTTTTTATTTTTTAATCTAGTAACATTTTGTGAGAGCAAAACAAATAAACTTAACAAATGTATTTTATATTGCAATTCTTGATTTTATTTTAAATTTAAGATTTGCAAATAATGCTCTGCCCAATGAAATTTGAGATGAAATCGCGAATGAACAAAATAAGATTAAAATATAACAATTGTATATATCATGTTTAATCAATTTATTCTTTTTCTTTCTAAATTTCACAAACTTAGTGATTGGATGACTAGATATTACCAGTTCACTGGTAAATATTAGCAATTGAAGGACTAAATATGTACAATTAGAAATTGCAATTTTCAATGTTTTGGTTATTGTTTTGAATCAATAACCATTCAATTTGGATTGTTGTTCTGAAACCAATGGTTAAGAGCTCAATACCTAGATGTTGGCTCCCAACTTCTCATCCAAATGGGCCCTTTGAAGGATTTATGAGAGGAAGAATGAATCTTTTTTGTTTTATTCAAAACTTTATAATTTTTACATATTTATTTACTCGAGAACTATTCTATAATAGGAAGATAATTCACAAATATGTAGAACACGAAGATATTCACAAATATGGAAACACATCAATTTAGGAACTAATTTAGAGCCAAAGTGTTCCTAAATAGTTTTTTATTACTCCCTCCGTCTGAAAATGATAGATACACTTCTTCTCTTACACATATTAAGAAAAATTAGGTTATTTAATTAATGGACAAAATTTTTCCCATAATCTACCCATTTTACTCTCCATTTATATTAAATAGTTATTGATTGTTGTAAAAATAAAAAATTAAAATAATTATTGATTGGGTTAAAATAATTACAATTAGAAAATATAAATAATTAAATACAATATTGTTGATTATAAAATATTTCAATAGGGGTATAATAATTAAGTTACAATATAATCATAATCTAAATAAAGTAATGAGACTATATTTTGAGGCAGGCAAAAAAGAAAAATGTCCTTATTATTTTGGGATGGAGGAAGTATTCAGCACTCCTCAAGTTGATGCATAGATTTCTAACTTGCAAATCAAATTATGAAATGATTTGCTGCGCGGTTTTGTAAGTACATCAATTAGCTGTTTTTCTGAAGTCACATGAGAAATATCTAAAGAGCCATTGACTAATTTTTTTTTTTTATGAATTGCCAATCAAAATTTCTGTATGTTCTGTTCTATCATTTTGAACTAGATTGTCAACAATACTAATGGCAACCTTGTTAGAAAATAAAGTTGGAGTTTTCTTTTCTAATAATTGGAGTTTTTCCATTAGTTTTCTTAGCCATAGTACTTGGCGAACACTTTGCGCCATAGCTCTATATTCTGCTTCTACACTTGACTGGCCCACCACACCTTGTTTTTTACTTTGCTAAGTGACTAGGTTTCTCTCAAAATTATGCATTATCTGGATGTTGACCTTCTATCATCAGGGGATCCAACTCAATTAGCATTGTAAAGACTTCTATCTATATATTACTATGCTTAGGGAAGAGTGGTCCTTTTGTAGAAGTAGATTTTAGGTATCTTAGAATTTGTAAAACAACTTGTAGATTAGAGTCATCAAGATCATGCATAAATTGCCTCATTAGACTTATTGCATATGCTCTATTGAGAGATAAATTAGTCTTCCAACTAATCTTTGGTATCTCCTTAGATTGACAGGCTCATCCATTCTTGCTTGTAGCTTATGATTAGTTTCAATAGGGGATTCTATAGGCTTACATCCTAACATACTTGTTTCTTTTAGGAGATCAAGAATATATTTCCTTTGAGAAATGAAAATTTTCTTTTTTGATTTGGAAACTTCTTGTCCTAGGAAATATTGTGGCTTCTCCAAATATTTGATCTCAAATTCCAAAGCTAAGAGGCTTTCGAGTCGAGCAACTCTCTTTCTTATCATAAAATGTTACTACTATGGCAACATAAACAATGAGTAGTGTGATCTTACCTTGCAGTGTTTGATAAACAAGGTATGATCAACATTATTCTAAAGATATTTGAATGAAATCATCACATTATTGCCTTATTGAATCTATCAAACCATGTCCTAGATGATTGTTCTAACCGTACAAGACCGTTTTCAATGTTCAAATATTTCCTTTAGCATTTTTTATCATCATAACCAGAAGGAATCTCTATATACACTTCCTCTTCTAAGCCCCTATGTAGAAATGGATTTTTAACATTAAATTATTGTAGATCTTAGTCAAGATTATCTGTACATTATAAGATGATTCAGATAGTGCTCATTTTTGCAACAAGAGCAAAAGTTTTATTAATAGTCTACTCAGTAGGTTTGATTGAATTCTTTTGCCACCAACATAGCTTTGTTTTTATTGATCGAACCACAAGCTTTATGTTTTATTGTAAATACTTGTCTATAATCAACCATTTTCTTTCCCGATGGAGTAACAAGTTCCAAGTTTTATTTTTTGCCCAAACTTTCATCTTCTCAACCATTGGCTCTTTCCATTTCAGTTCCTTGCATGCTTCTTTTGAATCCTATGCGATAGACGTAGAAGAAACTGACAAATAAAGGTTTTATAGGAAGGAGATAAGGAGTCAAATTAACAAAGTGAGAAATAGGATGTTTTGTACAAGTCCTTATTCTTTTTTCTTGAGAGCAATAGACACATTTAAATCATTAGTAGAATTAAAGTTTGAAGTACAATTAGAACAATTAGGAATTAATGGAGATGTACCATTTGAGTCTTTGGATTCTGACTCTAGAGAAAACCCTTGGCTTGGTTTAACCTACTCAATGGATTTATTGATTTTTCTTGTTGAGAGTATCCTTTTTTTTTTTTTTTTGAATAATGAGAGTATCCTTTTTAATTAGGTTTGTCTGGCTGCATAATATTTTGGCGAACAAGAGTTGAAGGAATGGGATAAGATGCTGTAAGATTAGGTGCTATAATTGATGTTATTCTTCCCGCCTCATCTTTCTCATTCTTCTTCCAAAGAGGCGTTTGCCTTGAAAATAAGGCTTAGA
Source organism: Garcia nutans (assembly GCA_947685225.1). Lineage (NCBI taxonomy): Eukaryota > Viridiplantae > Streptophyta > Magnoliopsida > Malpighiales > Euphorbiaceae > Garcia > Garcia nutans. Next base: position 1,214,408 of record CANTUV010000003.1, on the reverse strand, counting down.
TTCCCAAAAATAACATCCGTACTCCCAAAATATCTCCTATAATGTGGATGATAACATTTATACCTTTTTTGAGTTCCCGAATGACCAACAAATACATGATTAAAAGCCCTAGATTTTAATTTCCCAATGCTTTGTTTATGAACAAAACACACATCTAAAGACTTCTAGAGGAGTAGTCTAGGAATTATTCCATTTGTGTGGTGTATTGTTCCATTTGAATCAGTATAAGCCCAAAGTACACAATTCAAGTAATTTGTTCTCAAGATCTTAATTTTGACACTAAATTGTGTGCAAATCATTTTATGAAACCTTTGAAACAAGGCAAAACTTCAGTCTTGGTTTTCATCAAATAGACTCAAGTCAATCTAATCTATCAATGTAATAAACTATCTATAATCAGATAAAACAATTTTAGTAAGATCCTATCCATTAGAGTGAATAGTTGCAATAGGTATTGAACTCCTATTACTAATTGAAGAAGGATTAGAATGCATAGTATGTTTACCAAACTCAAAAGCATCACGAGAAAGTGAATTCAAGTTGCATTGTTTGAATAAATCAGGAAAAAAAAGATGGATGCCTTAATCTTCTGTTCTGTGCCAGTGGATTATTTCTTAGTTAATATCCATAGATTGGCCGTAGAGACCCTGGTTAATACTAGGAAATATGGGAATGCTATTCTTCTTTGGAAGATGCTAGCCATCTTGCAGTCCTATCACTGCAATCATTTTTTCCTGTTTTCAAATCCTGAAACACACAATGTGTAGGAAAAATTCAATTTCATAATCAAGTTCTTGGGAGTTGAACTAACATATTAAAAGATTGACAGGAAAGCTAGGAACATGATGAAGGTAAATTAATATTTGGTGTGAATTTAACAGAGGCCGTTCCCAGGTATAAGATCCATTTGCTATATGGATTTTATCTTTTTTGGACATGGAGAATAGGATGTGAAATTTTGAGGAGACCCTATGATATTTCTATTTGCTTTAGAATCTATAATCCATGGATGAATATTAAGATTAACAAGAAAATAGTAGCTATTTTGGTAAAACTGGATGACGCAACCATGGTTGATTGAAAATCAAGTTGAGGCAAGAAATGCCTTAGGTTCTATATTTCTTCATTACAAAAGATCCTAGTATGTGTTGCCTCTTTAAGTATTTCCACTATTTCATACAGGTTTGCTTGTGTCCTTGTTGAGCCTCTTTTTTTTGCCTTCACAAGCCTTGGTTGATTGACTGTGTAGTTTTCAATAAGTCTCCTTATTGTCCTTGACTTTCCACAATATCACATAAAGTCATCCTTATCTAATGGATTTTGATTACCGACCTTAGGCTGTTTATGAGAAGTGTTAGCAACCAATCCTGCTTTTTCAACTGGAGGTGCTTATATATTGGCACTTTTACTTTCTTCTTGTGCATATGAATATGTTTGCCCTAGCGAGGGTATAGGATCCTTACACAATACTTAAACCCGCATTAGATCATTTTCTATTTAGGCGAACTGCGAGCCAGGAAATCATAGATGCATTCCTTCTCAACCAATTTCTGAAATTCTTAGCATCTTTGAAACATGTTGCATGGAAATGTTGGTGATAATCAAGTTCCTGCAATAGACTACTTAGTTCAACAAAATATTGTGCAATAGTTTTCTCACTTTGCTTACATGACATAGCAAGTGAATTCTCCCATTCCCACTAGTTGTATTTAGAATTGGTAATTTTAGGTTTTGGTTTATTTTTAGCAATTTTAACCTTACGATCCTCCAGCTTGGATGAATAGGAGACATGATCTTGACTGCACAAGAAAATTAGTTCCATCTAGCTTCATGGGATTGATTCTTAAAGAAGGATTTTCACTTATAAAACCTGGTTTATTTTCAACAATAGTGTCTCCAGCCACGTATAAAGCAGAGTAAAAGGAGGAGAAAAAAACTGGAACACTAGTTTGTTTTTTTTTTCTTGTACCTATTGCTAGAAAAAAATTCCTTCGATAGTTTGGTAGCTGCTTTGTTATTGGCATAATTGTTCTTTTAGAAAAGAAAGGTAATAGATAAAATTTGAAAGTAAGGACTGAATGGTTATTACGGCTATTTTAGTTAGATGATTTTAATTCATGTAAAAGGTTGTGGCAATGATACTGCCCTAGAAAATCTAAATCCATTCTTTGCTTAGCAAATTTTATATTACAACTTGCCATTATATTGCTTGATTTGTTCATGTCATCATGATTAATTAATTTTGCTAAATATCTATTCACTATTAATTTAGCTACGAGTATAATATGATGTTCTACATGGTACAGGTTTCTCAATGCTGTGAAGCAATATCTTTGCCTGTCATTATTAAAGAACAGTGCATTATCAGTTATGGCAATTTTTCAGCTTCAGTGTTCTATCTTTATGATCTTGTTATCAAAATTTAGATCAGCATTGAAGGCAGAAATTGGAATATTCTTTCCCATGCTCATCCTCAGGGTGCTTGAGAATGTTAACCAGCCTAGTTTTTTACAGAAAATGATTGTCCTACGCTTTTTGGAGAAGTTTGCTCAGGACTCACAGATTATAATTGATGTTTTTGTTAACTATGACTGTGATGTGGATGCTCCAAACATATATGAAAGGTATTGCTCATGCTTCTTGTTTCTCATTTCCTCATTCTACTTCATAACAATTAAAAGATCTGAATAGTTAATTGCATATCATTGTCATTAGACAAGGATTATATTTTGCATCTGAATAATTCGATACAGAGCAGGTATACATAGACCTGTCCTTGTGTGTTTTATTGTGGGCTCTAATTTGATAATCTCATAATCATGACATTTAGAGATTCATTTGATTTGGGGCTGGGCATTATTATTTTAATGTAAGACATTAAGGCCTCATTCGTTTTTTACATGTCCACCTACCAGGAAATTTCTTCCTGGAGATGTGATACACAGTGGAAATTATTTATTTGGAAGCTACTGTTTTAATTTTTTTAAGTTCCCACACTTGAGCTTTCCTAGGAAAGCTTTCAGGAGTCATTCATGCTAGATTTTAGGTTTATTCGAAAGCCACTACGTGCACAAATAGGGTTGTCAATTGATAGGTATCATAAGCAAAATTTAATGAGAATGAGATTATTCTGGGACTGTATTCAGTGCCGCTTAGGCACTGTGAACAGTAAATAAAAGAGTTCAAGCTTCATACCTAAACTTTCCTTGGCATCACATAATCATCCACCCAAGATTATGTTGGCATTGCTGCTTAGAATATTGCTACACAAAATTGAAGGAGGCAACAGTGCCAAGAATTTTTTATTGACTGAAATTTAATTGATAAAAGCATAGCAAGCATTAGTATTTGTAGATTCAAAGTAAATCCAAACCAAGTACTTGGAAGCTGGAACTCCTAATCCAATTGGGAGTTGAGCTCCAAATTTCAGAATAGAACTTCCTAATATGCTAATTTGGCACTTTTCTGTTTTTTGGCTTGCTAAATTACTGCTTTTTGGTACATAGGAAATGTTTTAGGCTTTTTTGAAGTTACCTTTTTAAGTTTTGCTATTTGAAGGGGGGAATAAAAAAGTGATGTTTCGTTAAATGGAAAAAAACAATATTCAAAAATGAAAAAAAGTTAGTTTTTTTTTTTTTATAATAAAAATTGAAAACGAATTCCTTTTTGTAATTGCTTTTAGGGATAGGCATTCGGTCGGTCGGTCACAGTTTGATTAACCGAACCAATTTACTTAAATTTTTTTAACCGAACCGACTGATTTTTAATTTTGGTCGGTTCAGTTAATTAACTGAATATAATCGGTTGGTTTGGTTAATTAACTAAACCGACCGATTTTTTTTTTATATTTCTAATAAAAATTTTATTTATAATAAAAAATTAATATAATTAAATGACTAAATAAATTTATTAAAAAACTAAAAAAATTTTTATTTTGCAATAAAAGTTTATATTTGTAGTAAAAAAATTAATATAATTAAAGAATTAAAAAAATAATAACTACTTTTTTTAAAAAAAATTTCGGTTAGCGGTTAACCAACCGAACCGATTCGGTTATCCGTTAACCGAATTAAAAATCAAAATAATCTAAAATTATTAACCGGACCGACAAATATATAATAATTTCGATTAACCGAACCATCGAAATTTGCTCGCCCCTAATTGCTTTTAAAGCTAATACTACTTTATTATTATGTTTGCTTTTTTGACAAAATTAAAATTTCTTGGAACCTGCTAGGACAAAAAAGGAGAAAAAGCAAATGTTGAAGTGAAAGACACCTTGGGCTTAATTTAGAAAATGGAATAAAAAAGAAAAGGAAAGGAAATGAAAGGAAAATGAAATAGGAAAAGAGTCATATCACATATGTTGCTTGGGAATTTAATGTGTTTGAACAAGAAAAGATAATGAGGGATTAGTTGTCACTTTAAACCTCCATTCTCTTTCTTTCAAAATTATCTGTAAGAGATACCCTTATGTATTACTAAAAATAATTTTTTATATATTAATTTATCCTTAATAATTAATATCTTTTCTTATACTTTAAACATCTAAACATGAAGTATTTATTAATCATTATATTTCATTTCTTTTCCTAGCCCATGGATTAAAGATTATCACTCCCAAACTAAGCCTTAATGAATTGTATTGGGTTCATTTATCATCCGAGAAAGCATATTGTAGAATATAATAATACCTTTATTATTTCAAATAAGTTTTTTCCTTGAACTCTACTTAACTTAGTCTTAATTCCAAAATTATTTGGGATAAGTTATATGAATTTTTTATTTCCGTTTTGAACGATTTTGTATCATAGTCTTCTGATGCTTGTTATTGCTCTATATCATACTGTTATCTTTTACTTCCAGTTAGTTTAAGTCTACCTCTTTCTTTCCTGCACTCCTTTATAATGATATGCTCGATTTTCCTAACCAATGCCTCCTTAGGTCTCTGCCTTAGGTGCCCAAAGAATCTTAATCAATCTTAATCTACCTTCTTCCTTCTTTCATCTTCTCCTCGATTGCGAGTGTATAGGTTAATTTAGTTAATTTGTTCTTATTTTCATGGGTAAAATACTAAAACATCCTGAGGTCTAGTAATGTAAAACATCCTGAGGTAATGATGTTAACACTTAAGTCCTCTTTAAAAAGTGAATTAAATGGTTTTTAATATTTTAATTTCACCATATTTCTGTCTTATCATTGCATTTTAGTGCCTTGCCTGTTTAATTGGAATAACCTTTTCCTTTAGTCCCTAATGCATTTTGGAGTTCTAATTTAGTGTGCATTTGGCGTTGTGGTTAGACTGCTTTTGCCGAAGTACTTTTGCTTTATGTAGAGCTTAGAACCATGGTTTTGGAGAAGTTATATTTTTTAGCTTTTATCTAACCATGGTTCACAACCATGGTTTACAAAATGCAATTAAAAGAAAATTCAAAAATAAAAAAAAGTCAAAATGCAATGTTCAAAAGTAGCTTCAAGCTCAATATCAAATTGTGATTGAGATTGATCAGTAATTTAGCTTCAAACTCAATTTCCATATTGCCAGTGATAAGTAACTCAGATTAATTTGGAACGCAAATCCCTTAGGTGCAACAATTTCTGGTGACTCTGATTTGAACTCTGATGTTATGTTTTACAAATAAGATTTGGAGGATAATTGAGGATATTTATATTATAATTGTATGATCCTTCTATACCATAAATCCTGGAACCCATTGTTTTGGTATATTGTATGTATTATGTGTAGATATGTTCAGTGCATGTTTGGTAGGCTGTAATGAAGCATTGTGTAATGTACTGAAATGAAACGAACTTTTAGTTCATTGCTCTATTGAGCTTTATTGGATTACATTCCATTATAATTAATTACATTCTACCAAACTTGCATGCAAGTTATTATTCATGATTGTTTCTCATTGTATCTTAATCATATTGTGTTAAAAAATGTATTAAAACCCTTATAATTCCATCAGATATTTGCAGGATTGTCAATGGTCTTTTGAAAACAGCTCTTGGACCACCTCCCGGTTCAACCACAACTTTATCTTCAGCCCAGGACATTACTTTTCGGCATGAATCTGTAAAGTGTTTGGTTGGTATCATCAGATCAATGGGTGTTTGGATGGATCAACAATTGAGAGTAGAAGAGTTGGCTATACCAAAGAGTTCTGAGGGTGATGCTTCAGCAGAGAATCATTCAAATCCAATTGGGGAAGATGCGAGTAGCCATGATTTTGATTTACATTCAGAAGTGAACTCTGAAATGCCAGATGCTGCAAGCCTTGAACAACGTCGGGCTTATAAAATTGAACTGCAGGTTGAGTTTGACTTATATGACAGTTGGCCATTTATAATGTATACAGCATTCAATCTGTTTATATGGTGCTGTTTTATTAGTGTCATGATAATATCTTGTCTTCTACCATAGCTTTTGTGCCACCACAGTTTCATTCCTTCTCTTGAATTTATTGTTTACTCCATTTTACTTGAAATGAGACCTGTGTTATCTTTCAGTGACAAGTTTACTTGGTTTGTTGCAGAAAGGTATCTCTTTATTTAATAGGAAACCTTCCAAGGGCATTGCGTTTCTGATGAACACAAAAAAAGTTGGTGGTTCTCCAGAAGAAGTTGCTGCCTTTCTGAAAAACACTACTGGCCTAAATGAAACAATGATTGGTGATTATTTGGGGGAAAGGGATGAGTTTTGTCTGAGAGTTATGCATGCTTATGTGGACTCGTTTAATTTTAAAGCATTGGATTTTGGTGAAGCAATAAGGTTTTTCTTAAGGGGCTTCAGGTTACCCGGAGAGGCACAGAAGATTGACCGCATCATGGAAAAGTTTGCAGAGCGCTACTGTAAATGTAATCCAAATTCATTTACTAGTGCAGATACAGCCTATGTTCTTGCTTACTCTGTGATAATGCTCAACACGGATGCTCATAACAGCATGGTGAAAGATAAGGTTTGCTTGCAGAACCTCTTGCCATTTATCATTGGCCACACAATCATGACTAGTTGGCAAATCCTTATTGTTTTGTTTTTCCTCTTGATGAGAAATATGCTTCATCTTTGATAATTGCCTACTTTCTGAAAAATTGGATCAACAGATTTTCCTCATTCAACATGTTTGTTTTATGATTAAACAAATCTGCATTTTAAGTCTTCTTGTCAATGGCATTATTAATTTTGTCTCAGGGTGATCCCAATTAACTTGGAATTAAGGTTTTTGTTGAGTTGAGTTGTGATGTTTGGTTGCAAAACATCAGTGTCTTCTCTTTTTTTATATATTTTTTTATTTCTATTGTTCCTATTTCAAAATTATGAATATAGAATGCGATTATAAAGTTGTTACAATTTTCTAGTCCACCTACTTAGAAATGGGGCTGTACTATGATTTAAAATATTTTTCTCTATACAGATAAATGCACTTCTGGTTTTTGGTCTTTCTAACTGTTCTTTGTTGGGTGTATCCAGATGACCAAAGCTGATTTTATACGAAACAATCGTGGAATAGATGATGGCAAGGATTTACCTGAAGAATATCTGGGTATTCTTTACGATAAAATTGTGAAAAATGAGATTAAAATGAATGCTGATTCTTCTGCTCCTCAAAGCAAGCAGGCAAATAGCTTAAATAAGCTATTAGGTTTGGATGGTATACTCAATTTAGTCACTTGGAAGCAGGCAGAAGAAAAGCCATTGGGTGCAAATGGGCTCCTCATAAGGCACATACAAGAACAATTTAAGGCGAAGTCAGGAAAATCAGAGTAAGCTATCATTTAAGGCATTTCATAGTTTTATGGCCCCTTCTTTGTCATTCATTAAGATCATGACTATCTTTGATGGTAAGGTAAATGGATGAAGATAGCTGTGGTTGGAAGTAGGGGGTTGTAGGTGAGGCTGTTTGGATGAGGTTGCACTGAGTTGATTGGATATATATATGTGTGTGTGTGTGTGTCTATAAAGCCTGATATTGAGGTATGGAGTGAGAATTTTAATCAGAGGAAAATTCCATGAGTCTCTTTGATACATTTCTTTATTATGGTAACCATCTAATGTTGTTAAAGCTGAAAGTGCTGAAGGAGGCAATCTACTTGCATTATATCATTTCTACAATAGTACCCTTACTTTTGATTTACCATTTTCCTCATCTTGCAGCTGAAATAATAATTCAATGTCTGGGGTTGCAGGTCTGTGTATCATGCCATTACAGATGTATCAATTTTGAGGTTCATGGTTGAGGTCTGCTGGGGACCTATTCTGGCTGCATTTAGCGTGACCATTGACCAGAGTGATGATAAACTTGCTACCTCTCAGTGTTTACAGGGCTTTCGTTATGCAGTGCATGTCACTGCAGTAATGGGAATGCAGACCCAGAGAGATGCTTTTGTAACATCTATGGCCAAGTTTACTTATCTCCACAATGCTGCAGATATGAAGCAAAAAAATGTTGATGCCGTGAAGGTAAAAGTAAAACATTTACTTAGCATATCTTTATAGGCATTTTATTAGCATGTCATAATTAAAGAAGAGGTGAGGAAAGGGAAAGACCTTCTTTCCCTTGCTTGATAAGCAGCCAGTCAAGCAGCTATACTTGATAGTTTTAAGTGCTTCACAATTTCTATTTTAGACACCAGTAATTGCATTATATTGTACTACATTTAGTTCTTGTTTATACTTTATGGTGTTAGTCTCTCTGCTATATTATTATTGTATGTCATTTTTATGCAAAAAATTTGGTTCGTTGCAGGCAATAATATCAATTGCCATTGAAGATGGTAATTATCTTCAAGAAGCTTGGGAGCATATCTTAATGTGCCTTTCTCGAATTGAGCATCTGCAACTGCTGGGAGAGGGTGCACCTCCTGATGCATCTTTCTTGACTTCATCTATTGTTGAAGCAGATGAAAAAATATTGAAGTCAATGGGTTATCCATCTCTAAAGAGAAAAGGAACACTCCAGAATCCTGCTGTAATGGCTGTTGTTAGAGGAGGCTCATATGAAAGCACTACGGTTGGGTTAAATTCTCCCAGACCAGTAACCCCAGAGCAGATCAATCACTTTATCTCAAGTTTGAATTTGCTTGACCAGATAGGGAATTTTGAATTGAACCATGTTTTTGCTAATAGCCAAAGGTTGAACAGTGAGGCAATAGTAGCTTTTGTAAAAGCTCTTTGCAAAGTTTCAATATCAGAGTTGCAGTCCCCAACTGATCCTCGTGTCTTTAGCCTCACAAAGATAGTTGAAATTGCGTAAGTTTTTCTTCATCTCAGAAGTCTATTATTAAACATATTTCGTATATTGAAAATTGCTGCTGACCCATGGATATGATTCTAAAAAATAAAACACTTTTGAAGTGGTTTTTATTATCGAAGGGCTATTTGTCTTTCTCAAATCCTTTGATTTGTTGAAAGAGTTCCATAAGGATTTATATTTTCATTCTTTCTACAAATATATAAGAGAATACAGGTATGAATCACTTTCTGGATTTTTGTTGAAAATATCTTCATCTCAGTGAAGCACATGTGTTTGAATTGAAATGGGATGTAGCAGCTCTTAGTAAACCCAAAATTTGTTTTCTTCACAGGCATTACAATATGAATCGCATCAGATTAGTTTGGTCCCGTATATGGAATGTTCTGTCTGATTTTTTCGTATCAGTTGGTTTGTCTGAAAATCTCTCTGTTGCAATTTTTGTGATGGATTCACTGCGGCAACTTGCTATGAAATTCTTAGAGCGCGAGGAGCTGGCAAATTATAATTTCCAGAATGAATTTTTGAGGCCATTCGTGATTGTGATGCAGAAGAGCAGCTCTGCTGAAATTAGGGAACTTATTGTTCGCTGCATTTCTCAGATGGTCCTTAGTCGTGTTAGTAATGTGAAGTCTGGCTGGAAAAGTGTGTTTATGGTATGTTCTATTTCTTCATTGATTTTAAAGCTATCGCAAAATCTATTATGCTGATTTATAGAATTTCCTAGATTTCATTGCCCATTACAATTTCTAAGACTTCTATCACATAATAAAGTTTGAAGTTGGAGTTGGTGTAATTGAATTTTTGTAAGGAAGTTTATAGTTTGTTGAAAACATGAGGGGAAAATTTGTTCGAGTATGCTACTGCATTATTACAGATTCTATTTTGATGGAATTCAGGGGAAAGATATCTAAAACTCTTCTGAAAAATTCTAACAAAAAAATTGTGGCTTCTTTTACGCCAGTTGAACCTAAAATCTATAGACCTGTCTTCTAAATTCGAAGCTCTAGTTTCTTTGATGGCTAATCCAAAAAGTCACAAATTATAATTCTATATTGGTCTTCTTTGTGCAAAAATGTTTTTCATAATATATGCTCATTTTGCAAGTTTAAAAAGGTATTTGATTTATTAATAGAGCTCAATGTGTACATAACATACATCATATATTAGTGTCTATGCCAGATGTTTAATCATAGAAATAATGTGTTTTGACTGAAGGATAGGGAGTAGACGGTTGATTTATGATAAAATCTCTTGTCCTGAAAAGGAAAGCATTTGAGATAAGAAATGTAATTTTTTTAAATCTTTTTTATTTTCAATAACTACGAAAGGTTTGTTTTCTGAGAGTCTATTTCATAATGAATATTGACAATTAGACTTGGTGTTTTAGCACATATTTCTATAGAGTTTTGGCTTAACTGATATGAAAAGTATCTTTTTGTCTTCATAAATATGTTCTCATAATATATGCTTTAGATTATTTACCTTTTACACATAAAGGTATGAGTGCATTAACTTATGAGTTGCCAATCTTTCATGTCTACTGTTCCCATCAACCCCATTGATTTTTTGTTGGATGGGTTGAGGGTAGTATTCTGTGTACAATCACTAAATTCAAGCAGTTTAGTGATTACTTGGAGAAGTTTCAAATTCAAGAAGGCTTTATGCATGGATTATTCATCACAATATCATTTTGACGAGTAGTCAGGTATTTCCTTATAACTTGAAAATATGAAGTCTCTTAGCTCTAAATAGAATCTTTGCGGCTAAGTGCTGGGATCCCGTAAATGGATGTGATGAAGAAAATTAATTTTTTAATTCTTTTGCCAAAAATAAATCTTTGAAGTTTAAACTAGCTTATTGCTGACTCTGAAAATACTAGAGAAGTGGTGCTTTTACTTGGAATTACTTCAATGATTATAAGTTATTTATTTCTCAGGTTTTTACAGCTGCTGCAGCTGATGAATGCAAGAACATTGTCTTGTTAGCATTTGATACCATGGAGAAAATAGTGCGGGAATATTTTTCTTATATAACTGAGACAGAGACAACAACTTTCGCAGATTGTGTTAGATGCCTCACAACCTTCACAAATAGCAGATTCAATAGTGATGTAAGCCTCAATGCTATCGCATTTCTTCGGTTTTGTGCTGTCAAACTTGCGGATGGAGGACTTGTCTGGAATGAAAAGGGTAAGGCTGATGATTCATCCATTCCTGCAGAGGTTGCTTCAGATGCACAAGCCTTCAATGACAAAGATGATCATGCATCTTTTTGGATTCCACTACTCACAGGTAATCTGCCTTCATGTTTCAGGCAAGATGCTTAGGGAATGCTACAATTGCTATGCAGCAACACTTTCTTGTATGACTATATGTTGCATGCCTCAACCCATTGCCCACCCATAGCCATGTTGCCAATACAAATAGAATTGGATATATTTTATGATCCTACAATTAAATGTATGCACTCACATTATCACCACTTCTGTTCTGAGTTACTTGTGAGATATCTGCTCAGAAGCCCTTTGCCAAAAACACCAAACTTCTATTAGTTCCCATCATTATTTACAATTCATCATGTTGGATTTAGTGATATTCACAACTTAGTACTGGGGACCAATACATGATGGTTGAAGGAACCTACCATTATTTACATAAATTAACTAGGAAATATAGGTTTTATTTTTTTTAGAAACTTTTTATTATTCAGAGAAATAAGTTTCCTACCCATTGAATAGTGGTTTAGACTTTGGAATTTCCCTAGATTCGGATTATTAAACCTAATAGGCATATTATAAGTCTTTAATTATAAATATCAACCTAACTATTTGATAATGGATTTCTTTTTTTTTTTTTTTAATTTGGAAGGTCTATGTGGCTACAGTGCCACAAAATACAGATAACATTACAACTCTTAATTAGCTGAATACTCTTTTTCTCATTCTATTAGCTCTAATTCACCTTCGAAATGTTAAACTCCTTCCTAATTGAAAGCCACAAACTCATCTACCACTTGATATTTCACAATGAATCAAAAGGCCACATTATGCATTTGTTCTACACCATATTGTTCTGTGACCTTGTTTTGTGCCTTATTACATTTGGGAAAAATCCTAGTTTGGTTGAAACTATTAAACAAAAGAGGGGGAAAAGTAAGCTTTTCATGGCTTTGTATTGAATTTCATGGCAACATGTCTTCGTATCATATAATGTCATTATTTTATGTCTTCTCTGAATTTGAATTTCAGGGCTATCAAAGTTAACATCCGATCCCAGATCAGCTATTCGAAAGAGTTCTTTGGAAGTGCTATTTAACATTTTAAATGATCATGGCCATCTTTTCTCAAGATCTTTTTGGGTTGATGTTTTCAACTCTGCAATTTTACCCATATACAGTAGTGCACGTGACAAGAAAGAGAATTTTATTAAAGATGGCCAGCATTCACCAACTTCAGCATCTCCTCATCAGGAAGGAAGTGCATGGGACCCTGAAACTTCTGCAGTGGCAGCACAGTGTCTAGTAGATTTATTTGTCAGTTTTTTCGTTACAGTGAGGTCTCAACTATCAAGAGTCATATCGATACTGACTGGGTTCATTAGAAGTCCCATTCAGGGACCTGCTAGCACTGGGGTTGGTGCATTACTGCGTTTAGCAGGTGAACTGGGCAGTAGACTTTCTGAGGAGGAATGGAGAGAGATATTTCTATCCCTGAAGGAAGCTGCTGCATCAACATTGCCTGGTTTTATGAAGGTGTTAAGAAGCATGGATGATATTGAGATGCCTGACAGCTCAGAATCTTATGCAGATGTTGATTTCTCTTCTGATCATGGCTTCACCAATGAGTATCTCGAGGATGATAATCTCCAAGCTGGAGCTTATGTGGTTTCAAGAGTAAAGAGTCACATCGCTGTGCAGCTACTAATTATACAGGTTCTTTATTTCTTTCTTCCAACACACATACAGATGCACCCTATACACAATTGTTTGCTCACCATGACATTTGAGGAATTAAAGTAAGAGAAAAAGTGTTGCTGTTAAGAGAATGCAAAAATGATTGAGAAGTTTGAGCTAGGTACAATTTGGCTTATATAGACTCATGATCTAGCTTATTTTGTAGGTTGATCAGCCAACTAGTATAACTTTGTTAGTAATTTATATTTTAATTTAAGATATATACTTTTTATCTGTAATGTTTATAACTTGTATAAAATTCATGATTTGATGAATTTTTGGCCTTCTTTATGTTTTCGAAAAGAAGCTTGTGCTCCAGAAGATTATTCCTAGTAATCTCAAAATTCTTAAAATTTCTAGTTCAAGTTAAGTTTTGGAAAACCAAAGACCATGTTAAAATAGTATTTTTCATTTTCCTTTAAAACAAGGAATTACATGGCCAAAGGGAAGGGAAAAGACATAGTTTTTCACTTTTGTGAAATTCAGCGTTTATGAGTGCTATATTATAATCTGATCACCTCCATTTCAAATTTTTTTTATTTCTATTTCCTTTTATTTACACACACACTAGTAATATTTAAAAGATCAGCTGAGTTTTCTTCAGATCAAAAGCATTTATGTTTTCATATTTTTTAATTAACAAGTTATTATGATTCAAACATTTGATATTCATTTTGAAATGTTAGATTAAATAAGAGTTAATGACTGTTTTTATATTTGAAACATATCTTTACATTAAAAATTGTATTTGAGTGACTATGCTATGGAACTATTTAATATTTAGGTTAAAAATATTAGTATTTTTAGTGTACAAAGAGTACTGGAAAAATGGAAAATAGTATTTTGGCTTTAGATTGTTATTTGTTGGTCTTCCTTGAAATACGATAAATGACTTGCAAATTTGAGTAATATCTAAATACTTCAAGTTGTCCGACATAAAGATTTATGTAAAGAATTGGAGTTTCTAATATAATTGAAGAAAAAACTGTAAGATATCTTAATTTGTTTGAGGAAAGAAACTTTCATGGGAATTTTTTGAACATTTAAATGATATTTGGTCTACTAATGTTATTATTATTTTGCAAACTGAAGAAAGGACTGAAATTGGAAAAAAATTTCTTCTTGAATGATGGAATTTGGTGTTGACCAAATAATAAGACAAATTGTGAGCTATTTAAAAAAAAAAGACTCAACTATGAACAACTAAAAAAATAAATACATAACTTGACTCTTAATTGAAGAAAGAAGTATGAATAGTTGAGTCATATGATTGCATCCAACCAAATGTATGTAACTTAGCTTTCTACTCTGAAATGAAATGCAAGTCCAAACTGTAGATGATAGCAATTGACAAAATAGTGAGTAAAATTTACAAATAGTATTATTTGAATTAGTAATTTGAGTATGATTCTGCAGTCTTTGATCATGTAAACATTTTGATTTACTTAAAGTGGATTGTCGCAATCTTTTGTAAGGAGAACAATTTAACAATGGTCCTTACATTTCCTTTTATTATTATTATTTTTTTTTGGAATTCTTTAGGCCTTTGTCATATTTTCTGGGGTTGGAAACGAACCATGCCCAGACAAACCAACTTATGTTTTTCCTAGGCTTGGCTCTTGAATAAATCCCGAGCACAACAGTTTTCCAAATGCAATTTTATTTAAGGAAACAAACCGAATACTTTCTTTACATATTTAAATTGTAAATGAACTATTCACATATTTATTCTAAATGATGTTTTTTGTTGTTAAAATATTAGTACTTACATTACAAAAAATAGTATGCTGTCAATTATATATGATTTGAGCGTATGAAGCATAAAAAAAGTCAAAATGAAAGTACAAATGAGTTTGTATTCAAGCTTGCCTATAAGCTTGTACAAGGCAAGACTTTGTTAACCAATCAGCTAAAACAAGCCTTTATTTTATTGTGTTTGGAATAGCTCTTGTAGCTGGCCAGCTTTAATGCTATGTGGAATCTTTCCTGTCTGTAACTAGTAAATCAAAGAATAATTCAGTAGAAGTGAATAAAGAAAAAAAAAATGTAGAGGTTCCAGTAAGAATCTCAAGTTTATGACAATTGGTTATTCTAATTGTCATATTACGAGTTGTGTTGCTGCTTTATCTTGCCAAGAGCCTCTCATACTGCTGTATCAGATTACCACAGCAGGGCATCTTAGTGGTAGCTTTATCCCTGAACCGTTTTGTTTTTTGTTCCTGGATATATATAGTCTTATATTTTTGTTTTTCTCCTTTTTTTTTTTCAGGTTATAATTGACTTGTGCAAAGCACACCTACAATTCTTGTCAGCAGCCAATGTTGGAATTCTTCTTGATATATTTTCATCTGTTGCATCACATGCTCACCAACTTAACAGCGAGAAGATTCTGCAGAAGAAACTGGAGAAAGCTTGCTCTATCCTGGAGCTCACTGATCCTCCTATTGTTCATTTTGAAAATGAGTCATACCAAAGTTACCTCAACTTCCTTCATGATTTACTATTGGATAATCCATCCATGTCAGAGGAGATGAATATAGAATTGCAACTTATGGAAGCGTGTGAAAAAATATTAGAGATATATCTGGATTGTGCTGGGTCTCAATCGACAGAGCAAGCACCTGTTAATAAGCTGGCAATACACTGGATTCTTCCATTGGGTTCAGCCAAAAAGGAAGAATTGGCAGCAAGAACTGCTTTGCTTGTGTCAGCTTTGCACATATTGAGTGATCTAGAAAGAGATTCCTTTAGAAGGTACATTTCTCGATTCTTTCCTTTGTTAGTAGATCTTGTGCGCAGTGAGCATAGCTCAGGAGAAGTTCAGCTTATTCTTAGTAACATTTTCCAATCATGTATAGGCCCAGTACTAATGGGATAAAAAATATGATTAAATTTGTAGTATTTACATACATGGATATCATTGTCAAATCTCAGTTTTGATCCCTATAATTAGATTCAGTTGAGCCTTTGGTATTATTTATACATTTTTCACTTGTGTAAAGAATGTCCTGTTGATACGGATTGATTGGAATAGCATTAGCAATAATAAAATTTTGGTTAATTCAAAAACTCTTTTGGACCTTCTTGAACTGAAGATTTTAAGATTCCAAAGCGTCCTGTCTGTCTTTATATGTGGATCTTTGTTATACATCTGTATATGTGTGAAGTTGAAGAAGGTGCAATTTTCTATAATGTATTCACTATGATAGTGGCAATAGTCAATAAGTTTGCTGCAATAGTCAACGGTAAGTGTTGTCGTTCATTATGTGGAGTCGTGGAAACGGCCTCTTCTGCCTATTTTCAGAATCTGTCAATATGTATTTAAAAAGCTATGTTCATTCTGCCTATTTTTTGCAATTTATTATTAAATTTTCAATAGTGTGTGTGTTGTCTATGGGAAGCATTTTTATATTTTATTCATGAGTTATGAAATGGCAATTTGAATTAAACTTGATTTGATGGGGCATTTCTATATTAAATTAATTTAGTGTAGACAAAATGTGGCATTTATTGCATTCGCACAAATCCGATTCTTGGATTTGAATTATCATATTTTGCAGTTAAATATTAATTTAAATAAAGAAATGTGGAATGAATGAAAGAATTAATGTAATAATGTAGAAATTATTTCTGATAATAAGTCTACAAGAATTGGCCAATTTCTTATACGCTTTAAAAATATCAAAATGCGAAACGTTGGAACTCTTCAAGCTCCTGTATTTACTGTTGTCATATTTAGTCATCTCTATTTTTAAAAAAGTTGATTTAATTTTCTCTGTAGTTCTAATCTACCAGATTAATTCTCTTAAAATTTGTTTCATTTTCTATTAGTCAAAAATTCAAAAAAAAAAAAAAAAACCAAAATTTCAAAACTTGCCCTCATATGCAAAGACCTGGTTTAAAGAGTATTTAATGGAGCCACACAATAAACTAGTCATTGAGTGTTTTATTAGTTTTTGTCATAAAATTGTATCTTATTTATTATATTGATTATTGTTTTCTTCAGGTATTTTGGTAGTTTTAATCTGTTTATTTAGTGATTTCATCAATTTTAGTAGTTTTAATTTATTCCAGTGTTTATGTTATTTTTATCCTAGTTTGTAGTGTGATGTTTATGTGTTGTTGGTTAATGTTTTATTTGATTCTTGTTTAAAGTTTATTTCAAGTGTTTGTTTTAGGTTAATATGCAAAATATTTCCTTGGAAGAAAGAATAGCTTGAAGCAGCAAGACACGGCCAAGCCACTGGTCGTGTCTCACCTTAAGGGCAAAACCAAGAAACCAAGAGAGGAAGGAAATTTTGGCAGAAGTTGACACTGGCAGGTGACACGGCCAAGCCACTGGCCGTGTCACATGACACGGCCACAAGCTTAGCCGTGTCCCATACTTAGCTAAGGAAGAAGACCAAAGAAAGAAGAGCAAAGAACGAAGAGATAAGTAGGTGACACACTCAGGAGACACGGCCACACGGCCAGGAGCTTGGCCGTGTCACAATCAATTCCACAGAAGCAAAGATGAAGGATTACACAGAAGCTGACACATCCAGGTGACACGGCCACTAGCTTAGCTGTGTCACTCCATGGGACTAAGGGAAGAAAGAAAACGCAGATTTTGAGCGAGGTTTCGTATAAATAAGAGGATTAGGGTTTTTAAAAGGGGTTACACAATTTATCAGCGGTAAAACATAAACTTTTGAGCTATCATTCATTTTCTTATGAAATTTTGATTACACTTTCATGCAAACAGTCTAGATTAAATTTGTTTTAGCCACTGCAATATTCTTCTAGCAAAGATCTGAACAAGAGATTCTTCAGAAGCTAAAGAAAGTTTGTAATTTGGATTTGTTCTCAAACTTTATCTCTTAAGTTTCATTGGAATTGTATTCATGAATTCTATTATGTCTAAATTAATTTCTTTGAATTTTAATGAGATGAATCTGTTTGACAGCATTATTATGAACTAATTTGATCTAGTCTAGGGTTTGTATGAATCTACTATGATTGTATGAAATGGTTATTGCTCTTAACTGAATTATTTCTTTAGCCTTAATTGAATGGATTACTGTTAATATATAATTGATTGGCCACCAATTATGTGTTTGAGGTATTAGATGAAGGATTGAGAAATGAAGTCTAATGTTGGAACAATTCAATTAGGGACTTAGGTGAATTAGAAATATAAACCTAAGAAAAAGATCATTTCAATTGTAACAAGATTATTTGAAAGAAGTTTGAATGCGAGAGCTTATTTCCTTGATTCGATTAATTAAGTTGCTTGAGATCTAATCTTTGAAATTAAATTGGTTGAGAGGAATAGCCGTTCATAGATATAAGTTAGTAGAGAAGTGCAAACCCTAGACCTTACTATTAAATGAATCAATATATCAGCTCAGTTTACTTTCATTGTTTTAAATTCCACTCAATCTGTCTTCTTTAGTTGTTAGCAATTTAAATTTATTGATAATTCGTTATTTGCAATTTGATAATCAATTAGCTTATCTAGTTTCCTTGTGAGACGACCTTGAGGTGTTCACCAAAATACTACAACAACCTCGTATACTTGCGAGTGTAGTTCTAGTAGTGTTAATTAGAGCGCAACAAGTTTTTGGCGCCGCTGCCGGGGAGGCTAATTGGCGTAATTGTTTATTAGGCATAAATATTTTAAATTATTTTTCATTGTTTACTTTTGATTTTATTTGTCTTTTGCTTTTAATAATTCATTTTTTCCAGAAATTTTATTTATGCAAGGCAGGAGATCACTCAGAGGAGAGATATACCCAGTTATTCCAGAAATTCAGAGAGTGAAAAGGAGCAGAGAAGAGTTTGAACTTGTTAGTGTATGTGCCCTAGGCCATTTATTTGGATCTTTATGTTATACATTCATTATTAATAAATGAGGTTTTATTATCATTATTGTTTGTTTGCATATTACACAATTTTGATATTTGTCCCTGGTTTATTGTTATAGAGATAAAAAAAAATAATTCTTAACCAGTATGAACATTGATTTGATAATCATCAAATGGTTATGTGTATAGTGATACAAATCAATTTCATAGATACTTGTTAGAGAACAATGTATTGGATAGACCCATCATGAGATTACTACATGAGTTAGTGTCATAAGTAAATCTCATGATAGTTATGTATTAATTATTTGACTTGAGATTGTCATAGTTTTCAATATAAGGACTATTATATTTTGACATAATCAAACATTATCCGTAACTGGATAGTAATAAATGTTATGATCATATATGATAGAAATTATGTAGAGGATAATGAACAATCAAGATAGAATTTGTCCTTCTCTTTGAGAGAGATATCTTTTGGGCCCCTCGATAAGTGAGACTGTGAAATGTATGGCCGTGCTCAAATGAATTGATAGTGTGATCAATTTCATTTATTTTTTATCAGTCTACTTGGAGAACGAGTAATCATAAATTTGGACAATATAAGTATGACGTTGACCATGACTTATATTCAAGCTAGATATCGTGTGATAAAGGGATTAATGCATGTACTATTATTAGGCAAATTGAACATTTCTTATATTAATTGGGTAGTTGTAACGCCTTGCTAGAGGCCAATTACGACTTGTTGGTTTAATAGAGATTAAATTGACTGTCAATTAATATGGGCCTATAGGGTCACACACAAGAATGCGATTTGGACTGGATATAATATTAATAATATTAATATTAATATTAGATATTAATATTATTATTATTATTTTCATTTTTTTATATATATTATTAGATAATATATTCAGAATCCTTATTAGATTTGGATTCTGAATTTGACTTACCTTATCCAATTTCGAATTGGATTCTGGAGTGATTATATTCACTCCAGACGTTAAGTCTTCTCAGAGGTAACATTAGAAAAAGAAAGAGAACGAAAACAAAGGAACCCTAATACATTTTAGAGAAAATGTTTTTTCAGCCTTCGCCGTTGCAGAGAGCTAGCACTCCAAACGGTAGCATTCGTGTGGATACGCGATAGAGGGTGTTTCGCGATCGAGGCATCTCTTCCAAACTGTGATTTCGAATCATCAACAAGTTAGTTCTTTGAATACTTTCGTCGAATTAAACGAACAGCATGGATCCTGGTGGGAAATCAGAGATCAAAAATTTTTCCGCTGCGTGTTTTTGGTTTGCAGTGTTCTCCTTGATTTCCTAACAGAACTATATACCGGATTTGATACAGAGGAGGTTACTTCTGATTTTGAGTCAGATATTGCACAATCTACCAATATGGGAGACGAAAGGCAAAGAACTATGAGGGATTTTTCTAGACCTGTCATTGGAACTTCCACCTCTTGTATAAGATTGACAGATGCAGCAAGAAATTATGAGTTGAAGAACAGCCATTACAACATGTTGCCATCATTCTATGGAGTCCCAAATGAAGATCCTTTGAACTTTATCCGGGATTTCTACTCCACCCTTTTTGCGCTCGAATTAAGTTCTACTACAAGCGTCACTCGTAAGTATACGAGGTAGCTGTAGCAAAGGTGATCGCCCTAAGGTCGTTTCCCCAAGAAAGTGTAGTTCGTAATAGCTTGATTAGCAAGTAATTTAAAAGAGAGAGTTTGTTGTTTGGAATTGTAAAAGAACAATTTAAACCTAAGATTAAGGAGTGTAGGGTTGATGTATGAAGGTTGTACAAGATAAAATCGATTCTTGGGAATATGCCTAGGGTTATAGGTCCATTCAATCAAAGCTCAATTCTCAATTATCCATTAACATAACCTTGTAAATTAATTTGTTCCTTAAGGTTAATTAGTCAATTACCAATTCATTAGTTCTCACATTCATGAAATAGCAATAACCAATTATTTTACATTTGCAAATTAATGAAACCCTAGAACTTATATTTCTAATTCATTCATAGGGTAGTCGATTGCATATATCGGATTTCACCTCTCGGTCCTTCATTCAATATCTAGAGATCAATAGGTAGCTAATCTATTAACCTAGCATACAAGCCAATGCAATCAACCAACACAAGGTACATCAATGTAAATATCAAATCAAAGCATTCAATCAAATATACTACAAACCCTAGGCATGGGTATTTAGCTCAACATCATCAATTTATAACATTCATTCAACTCAATATAAATCAAATACAAATTGTTCATTTGCAATATCAATTCTCTTAATATAACAAAAATAATATTGGAATGAATTAAAAGAGAGAATAGAAAAACCCTTTGTGAAGATGCCAAGAGTAGGATTACTAGTCTTCCTCCTAGCTCCACTTGATGTATGATGAAGAACTCAAGCCCTCTCCTATGGTTGATTCCCCTTTACAATATGGAATGGAGCTTTCTCAAGTCACCAAGCCTTTCAATGATTATGTCTTTGGAAGATGGAATGGAGCTTTCTCAAGTCACCAATCCTTCAATAAAGCTTCTTCAACCTTTAAGAGCTTGTTAACCCACTTGATCCCATAGAACCTCAAAGATCTTGTCAATGGAAGATGGAGAAGATGAAGATGAAGGATGAAGATGAAGGGACAAGGAGAGTGTCACTCTCTCCTCATCCCAAATGTGTTTGCTCGCTCCTTCTCTTTTCTTTTCTTTCTTTCAAGCCCTAGTTGTCTCCTCTTTTTTTCTTTCGAGCAAAAGAGTTTATAGAAATTAAGGGTGACACGGCCAAGCCAAGAGTGGCTTGGCTGTGTCTCTTGATTTTCCTTGGGACACGGCTAAGCTTGCTGGCCGTGTCCCTCACTGCTTCTTTCTTTCTTTTCTTTCTTTTCTTTTGGTCTCAAGGAGGTGATGTGACACGGCCACAAGCTTGGCCGTGTTACATGAGTGTGTTTGCTTCTGCTTCTTTTTTGCTCTTTCTTTGCTTTGGTCTTTGTTTTGCTCCTTAAATGAGACACGGCCAGTGGCTTGGCCGTGTCTCTTGGCCGTGTCAAGCTCTGCCCTTTCTTTACTCTGAGGTGACACGGCCAAGCTTCATTTGGCTTGGCCATGTCATGCTTGGTTCATGCTATTCTTGCACTGTTTTGATCTTCCAAGGGTGTTTTTGCACATAAACCTAAAACAAACACTTTAAACAAACTTAAAACAAAAATCAATCAAAACATTAACTAAAAACACATAAAAATCATACTAAAAACAAGTATAAAAATGATCTAAACAACTACCCCACACTTAATTCCTTGCTTATCCCCAAGAAAGGCTAAAATCAAAACACACTAACAAGATAAATTTTGTTAAGTTCAAGAGTTATAAAGATGCATCAAGATTTCCTTATCCCTAAATCCGCAATCAATATCGAATCAAACAAAATCAACACCAATGCAATTAAGTGGCTTTCCATGCATAACCAATGTTGTCACTCCCTCACAAACTCTTACAAGTGTTTGATAATGGTGGTGTTTACACTCATAACAATCAATGAAAGATTATTGCCATAGGCTTGCTTATCAATCAAATCTCCACCACAAAATAATAATCAAGCATCAATCAAAAGGTCTTTATTGGGTTGTAATGGGGCTAAGGTAAATGCATGATATTTAGGAAATGTGAGCTTGATCATTAAGTTCAAGAGCACTTTAAGAATGAAGTACCCGATCATATACATAACCCAACAATCCCAAAATACCTTGCTCTCATCTACCCCTTGACATTAAAGAGTATTTCAAGGGAACTCACTTATTAAATCTTGTAATGATACATTTCAACCCTTTCAACAAGAACAATTATTATTATTATTATTATTATTATTATTATTATTATTATTATTATTATTATTATATTTCTCTTCCTTTTTTTTTCTTTTCTCTTTTTTTTTCTTCATTTTACTTTATTATTATTATTTTTCTTTGCAATCTTAAACCTACTAAATTTATCCCCACACTTAATTCAACACAACACTCGGTCATAAACGCCCTTAAAATGCTCTTGACCTAATGAAAGGGTAAGAGTTAAACAACAAGGTTCAAGCTAATGGTGTTGTGAAAAAGAAAGAAAAGGAAAAATAAAATAAGCTCAAAATTGGCTAACTAAGGTTAAAAATAGGGTTGGTCTTTTTAAGCCAAAGTGGGTTCACCTAATTGCCTTAATCATCTTGATGCCTAATTGAAATTTTTATGTAATCTTAAAATGCATGTCAAAGCAAGTTCTAGCAATTCATCAATCAAAGATGTTCACCCACAATAATAATGATAAGTTGATGGCTCAATTCCTCACTAGGTTAATGGCAATGCAAGGAAAAACCAACAAAATTGATGATAAGCACCAATTCTATGCTTCAAAAATTCAAAGGTCATCTATCAACAATTTTAATAACAATTGAACTTTCTAAAACTCATTTATTCAAGGTAAAACATTAACTAAAACTTAAACAAAAACAAGTTAAAAGTAAAAACACAAAAACACAAAATGCAATTAAAAATAAAAACACAAAATATAAAATGCACCCCACACTTAAAGATTCACATTGTCCTCAATGTGAGCATGCATACTACAGAGGGGGTTTAGATGAAACATGATTTCCATCGTTCCCATATACGATGTGTAGGGCTCCTTCCATCCATAATGCAATTGGAGTCCATGACTGAGAGGATGAACAACATGTAACTTTGAAATGTACCCGATGTACGGCAACCCCTAAATAGTATTCCTTGAAGAGAACATGTCTCAAAGGGACATGTGAAGGTCGCCTCGGGGTGATCCTCCAATGCTATAGGAACGTGGTAATAATCTTTGTCTTTGTGTAACCTGGGCATATCAGATTTCTGCTCTTCCTTACCACCAAGAGTAGTAGAGATGACTTTTGGGGACTCTTTAAGTTCAACCAAGTTTGGTTGAATCACTTCTTCATCCACTTTAACAATGTCAAGTCCCATCTCAACAACCTCAGGATCTAAAATTAGCTTACACTCCTCAATTTCTAAATTGGGCATTTCATGCTCTTCTTCTAAGGTCATAGTCATCCCAATCTTATTTCCACTATATCCTTGGGAGTGCATATTATAGATGTCAGGAAGTTGCTTACCTTGCTCCTCATTGTTCAAGCTACATGGAAATGGATTTGGTGGCCTGTCAAGATTGGAAAATTCATGCAACTTTGGTGAGGTTAATGCCTCTAAATTCTCCTTCTCATTTGATTGGCTCAACTCCTCAATGTTGGTTTGTATCTCCTCGCCATTATCTTCTTGATTAGTGTCTGCATCCAAAGAATCACAAAATTTGTTATATATTACCTGTTCACTCCTCAAATTTGTGATTACCTTGACTTGCTCCATTTGGCTAGGAAATTCCTCTTCTTGGTGTGCTTGGAGTTGATGTGTCAGTTGCCCAACTTGCATTTCCAACCTCTTCAATGATTCCTCCAAAGAATCAAACCTCTCATTGATCCCTTCCTGATTTTGTGTGCTAATTTGAAGGTAAGCATTCAAATCATCTTCCACTGTGGATTTCTTGCACTAATTTGAATGAAGGCATTCAAACTATCTTCCAAAGTGGGTTCCTTAAGTCGATCTTGATTTTGTGCGCTAGTTTGAATGAAGGCATTCAAACTATCCTCCAATGAGGGTTTCTTAAGGAGATCTTGATTTGAATATTGTTCTTGAAAGTAAGGATTTCTTTGGTAAGGTTGAAAAAAATTTTGAGGTGGAATTTGCTGTTGATTTTCCCAAGAAAAATTTGGGTGGCTTCCCCAGCTTGAATTATAAGGTCTGGAATATGGGTCATTTCCACCTATTTGCTGGAAACTTTCATAGGCATATTCTTCCTCTTGCCTCTCTTGGTATTGTCCATAACCAAATGAACACATGTTTGCGCTATGTCCTGCAATGCCACATGCTGAAAATACTTCACGAGTAGGCATAGGTGTTCTTCCTCTTGCATTTAGCATCTTAAGTTGGTTCATTAATTCTGCTAATTGCCATGCCATGTCAGAGTTAGGGTTATCATCATAAACCCCTACGTACCTTGAAAACTGCATATTTACAAAAGGCACTTAGCAACTTAAAGAAAATAAACAAAATTAAATTGAAAGAAAATCAAACAAAACAAACAACAATTCAAAGAAAACAAACAATCAATTAAATTGTAAAGAAAAATCAAACTATCACTACTTAAACAGCCGTCCCCGGCAGCGGCGCCAAAAACTTGTTGCGCTCAAATTAAGTTCTACTACAAGCGTCACTCGCAAGTATACGAGGTAGCTGTAGCAAATGTGATCGCCCCAAGGTCGTTTCCCCAAGAAGGTGTAGTTCGTAATAACTTGATTAGCAAGTAATTTAAAAGAGAGAGTTTGTTGTTTGGAATTGTAAAAGAACAATTTAAACCTAAGATTAAGGAGTGTAGGGTTGATGTATGAAGGTTGTACAAGATCAAATCGATTCTTGGGAATATGCCTAGGGTTATAGGTCCATTCAATCAAAGCTCAATTCTCAATTATCCATTAACATAACCTTGTAAATTAATTTGTTCCTTAAGGTTAATTAGTCAATTGCCAATTCATTAGTTCTTACATTCATGAAATAGCAATAACCAATTATATTACATTTGCAAATTAATGAAACCCTAGAACTTATATTTCTAATTCATTCATAGGGTAGTCGATTGCATATATCGGATTTCACCTCTCGGTCCTTCATTCAATATCTAGAGATCAATAAGTATCTAATCTATTAACCTAGCATACAAGCCAATGCAATCAACCAACACAAGGTACATCAATGTAAATATCAAATCAAAGCATTCAATCAAATATACTACAAATCCTAGGCATGGGTATTTAGCTCAACATCATCAATTTATAACATTCATTCAACTCAATATAAATCAAATACAAATTGTTCATTTGCAATATCAATTCTCTTAATATAACAAAAACAATATTGGAATGAATTAAAAGAGAGAATAGAAAAACCCTTTGTGAAGATGCCAAGAGTAGGATTACTAGTCTTCCTCCCAGCTCCACTTGATGTATGATGAAGAACTCAAGCCCTCTTCTATGGTTGATTCCCCTTTGCAATATGAAATGGAGCTTTCTCAAGTCACCAAGCCTTTCAATGATTATGCCTTTGGAAGATGAAATGGAGCTTTCTCAAGTCACCAATCCTTCAATAAAGCTTCTTCAACCTTTAAGAGCTTGTTAACACACTTGATCCCAAAGAACCTCAAAGATCTTATCAATGGAAGATGGAGAAGATGAAGATGAAGGATGAAGATGAAGGGACAAGGAGAGTGTCACTCTCTCCTCATCCCAAATGTGTTTGCTCGCTCCTTCTCTTTTCTTTTCTTTCTTTCAAGCCCTAGTTGTCTCCTCTTTTTTTCTTTTGAGCAGAAGATTTTATAGAAATTAAGAGTGACACGACCAAGCCAAGAGCGGCTTGGCCATGTCTCTTGATTTTCCTTGGGACACGGCCAAGCTTGCTGGCCATGTCCCTCACTGCTTCTTTCTTTCTTTCTTTCTTTTCTTTCTTTTCTTTCTTTTCTTTTGGTCTCAAGGAGGTGACACGGCCACAAGCTTGACCGTGTCACATGAGTGTGTTTGCTTCTTCTTCTTTTTTGCTCTTTCTTTGCTTTGGTCTTTGTTTTGCTCCTTAAATGAGACACGGCCAGTGGCTTGGCCGTGTCAAGCTCTGCCATTTCTTTACTTTGAGGTGACACGGCCAAGCTTCATTTGGCTTGGCCATGTCATGCTTGGTTCATGCTATTCTTGCACTGTTTTGATCTTCCAAGGGTGTTTTTGCACATAAACCTAAAACAAACACTTTAAACAAACTTAAAACAAAAATCAATCAAAACATTAACTAAAAACACATAAAAATCATACTAAAAATATGTATAAAAATGATCTAAACAACCCTCAACACATTTCCATTGGGAGGATTAACAGAAGACCAGTTGAGGATGAGGTGTTTCCCGTACACATTGAAGAATAGGGCAAAAAGTTGGCTTATGATGTTGCCTGAAAATTCTTTGACAACTTGGAAGCGAGTGTATAACAAGTTTATGGGAAAATTTTACTCGCATCAGAAGACAGCTGAATTGAGAGGGAAAATAGCTACATTCTCTCAATTTGAAGGAGAGCCATTTCGTGAGGCTTGGGACAGGTTTAAGATGTTATTGATCCAGTGTCTACACCATCACTACCCACTTCAACTTCTGAATCAGTTTTTCTATGATGGCTAACCCAGCAATTTCAGAATACTGTTGATAACGCAGCTGGGGGAGCTATGAGAGAAAAGACAGCAGATGAAACTTATGAAATCTTTGAAATGTTGGGAGCTAATTCTCAACAAAAAAGTGTAAGAGGAAGAAGTAAAGGGGTGAATCAATTGGAAGCCAACAGTGAGATGGTTAATCAGATAGCTGAATTGACAAGGCAAGTGCAGATGTTGAACATGAAGAATAATACCTCTTCATCCACTCAAGAAGTGTGTGGAATTTGTGGAACTTTCGGGCATGGAGCAAATATATGCCCCTCCGCATATGAGTCTTATGGAAATGAAGCTGAGCAAGTCAATGCTATGGGGGGATATAAACCAAGGGTCCGGAATGATCCTTACTCAAATACTTACAATCCTAGTTGGCGGAATCATCCAAATTTTTCCTGGGCAACAAATAATTCTCAACAACCTTTCCATTTGCTCCAGAGACAAAACCAACCGCAGGGTCAATCTTCAAATCAAGGGCAGCCTAAGAGAGAGAGAGTTTGGAGGATAGTTTACAGGCCTTTATCCAAGTTAGTGCTAAGAATCAAGAGATGAATAACAAAAGGCTGGATTCATTAGAAGCATCTTTTAAGAAAGTGGAGACTCAAGTGGGACAACTTGCACAACAGATGCAGATTCAAAAAAAAGGAAAATTTCCAAGTCAACCTGAGCAGGCACAATCAGTGACTATTCTTAGAAGTGGCAAGGTAATAAACAATAATGTTGAAAACAATTCTGTGAATGCAGGTGATCAAGAGAACAAAAAGGAAAGAGAACCAGAGAACAAAGGTTCTGGAGAAAAATCAATGGAGAAATCCCTTTCAGCAGATTTACACAAGGCAAGTAATCCTTACCGGCCACCTATACCATTCCCTAGCAGTTGAAGAATGATAAACAAGATAAGCAATTTTCAGACATCTTCAATATGCTATCTAAGGTAAGTATTAACTTACCTTTACTTGAAGCAATAAAGAACATGCCGGCTTATGCCAAATTCTTCAAGGAACTGAACATCAAGAAAAAGAGGTATGAGCCAAATGAAAAGGTGATAGTGTCAGAGGTAGTGTTGTTTTGCAGCATAAACTACCTCCGAAGCTAAAGGATCCTGGTAGTTTCATAATTCAAATTACTATGGGTAATGGAAAGGGGACTAATGGCATGTGTGATTTAGGAGCCAGTGTAAATTTGATGCCTTATTCTGTGTATCTCGAATTAGAACTTGGGGAACTTAAACCTACCAAAATGGTGTTGCAATTAGCTGACAGATCTCTTAGATTTCCAAAAGGAGTTATAGAAGATGTGTTAGTTAAGGTTGGTGGGTTGATAGTGCCTGTGGATTTCATAGTTCTTGACATGGAAGGAAGTAACCCCACACCATCCGCACACACTATTCTACTGGGTAGGCCTTTTATGGCTACTACCAACACCTTGATAGATGTTAAAAATGGTAAATTATCAATGACTGTTGTGAATACTCGAATTTTGAGGCTCAGAAGGCCGATTTTCTCAGACTGCAGTAGATCGAGTCAGACCAGATGACCACAGTAAAGTTCACCGAAAGTATGTCTTCATGGTACTTGAAATGTCCGGAACGACGCAAGGATCACGGTTATGGTCCCGGAATAATTTTTGGAGGTCCGTAGCTCCCGAAAAATCAGTTTGAACGAAAATCATGCGTGCTTTTTTGGAGGGCTCGAAAACCGAGGGCAGCGGCCCGCCCGCCGACCGCCGTCCAGTCTGAATTTTGTCTATAAAAGCCTCTAAATTTTCAGAAAAAGGGTTGGATTTTCAAATCCCGGGACCTCGTGCTGACGAACTCTCTATTTTCACGCTTAAGAACTTCTCTTACGCTTAAGAACTTCTCTTGGACTTTTCTTTACATAAATCTAACCTTGTGCTGCATGAATTAATCCGTAATCAAGGATCATAATCTAAGGTCCAAGAAAACGAGATCTAGAACTTCGAAGTGAGAAAATCCTAAGCAAGGTAATATCCTAATTCGTCCTTTGTCAATTCAAGCATGCCATAAGCATTCCATCTTCTTCTTAATTTCTTTTTGGTCAAAGATCTAATCTTTTTAGGTCTAAGGCCTAGTTAACTAATCAATTAATCTTTCGGCATTAAGCCCTGAATCAATCAATATTTTTGGTCAAAGACCTAATCCTTTTAGGTCTAAGGCCTAATTAAGTAATCAATCAATTTTTGGCATGAAGCCCATCACAGTTAAAATCAATAGTTTGGCACGGAGCCTAAATTGCATTTTCTTTTGGTACCAAGTACCCAAATTTCATCAAATTTAGCACTAAGTGCTCAAAATCTCATAATTTTGGCAAAAAGCCCGACAATGCACGAAGCATACACACACACATGCACAAGTGCATTATTGCCTTTAAATAGGCTTTTCCGAACTACATGGGCTTTGATCTCTCATAAAAAATGAGAGTATGTAGGTATATTTGGGATTCACCCCAAATAGCAAGTCCACAATCTACTAACAATTTGTTTGTCTTCCTTTTTGTGCTCCTCTTAGGTTCATTTCTTCTCTGGCAAATTAGTCAAATACATGACATAGTCCCCGAATCCTCCTTGGGTTCGTAGATTAGAAACCTTTACATTGAATGTATTATTGGAGTCAAACAAGGGTTTTCTTAGTTTTTCCCTTTGAACAGAAAAAAAACTGAGTGGCGACTCCTAACAACAAGTGAATGTTCATCCGAATCCTTTTCGGGTGGAAACCGAGGTTCACAACTTGGCGACTACACTGGGGACCATAAAAATGATTTATGGGATCTTAGTGGACTACAATTGTTTATTTGACTAACTTGCCCTTCTTTAGGGTACTTTTATTTATTTTACAGGGTACCTTAGCAATATATATCATTTCCTTAAGGATATGGGAATAAAATTGACAAAAGGAATCTTTTTCCTTTGATGGACCCCTTGTTTGATTAATTGTGCAGTTGTTTTGTCATTTAGAGAATCTTTTTCTCTTGCATTATATGGGGGAATCATTTTCCTCCATTGCATAAAAAAATATTTTCAAATGAATTTCTTCTCTCTCTGTTCAAAATTCTGAGTCTGGATAGCAAGTAGCGCTGACCGGCAGGTCTCCTTGATTATGCCGCCGGACAGCCAAAGCGTCCTTCCTGTTGTCGCAAACCATTCCAATCCTTTTGGAGTAGCCTATGAGTAAACGTACTATTGGACCCACACGAAACTCTTTGTTTCACCTGTGGTTAGATATATCTTACTCAAGACTCAAGGGTCCCTATTATAAGCCTATTCTCTATTTTTCATGTAACAATAGAACCCTCCCTTAGGTTGTATGTACCCAATAATAGTGCCACATTCCATTAAAATGAATTATGATGTGATGAGGTGCATTCATGCAACATAACAACATTGTTTTGGAGAAAACCTTTTGATATATGCAAGTGGACCAAGAGTCTTCCTACCCTACACACTACCCTGATCCTTTACCCTTAACCTTTGCAGGTACCCACTATCCATGTGCCTTCACCTACACAAGCTACACCAACTCCAACTGTGCAATCACCCACAAGTCCTACTACCCCAACTTCACCAACTACTCCAATTACTGAAATGGCTACTATTGAACAGAT
Organism: Garcia nutans; assembly: GCA_947685225.1. NCBI lineage: Eukaryota > Viridiplantae > Streptophyta > Magnoliopsida > Malpighiales > Euphorbiaceae > Garcia > Garcia nutans. The sequence goes on along the minus strand of CANTUV010000003.1, from coordinate 1,183,390 downwards.
TAAGGCCTTGCTAGATGGATAGGTTAAGGAGATTGAAGCTAGGATGCAAGAAAGGATTGATGAAGCCTTGACCGCCCAAAGGGTAGCCATCTTGGCCGAATTGGGAGGGGCACCAAAGACAGCCACTACTCCTGGAAATCTAGGGAAGGAACCTATTATGGGACAAACTAGTACCCCCATGACTGCTCAGAATAATACCCCTGTCATCAATTTAGAGGATTCACCCTCTAAGAATGCTATTGAAACTGATGAACTGAAAAAGAAACTTGAATTGCTTGAAAGGTCAATCACTGCCATGAAAACTCATAAAGAGGTAGTAGACATGGATTCCTTATCCTTGTTTCCCCAAGCTAGATTGCCTCCAAAATTCAAGATGTCGGGGATGGATAGATTTGATGGGACTACTTGCCCTAAAACTCACCTGAAAATGTATGTGGGGGCCTTAAGCCCTTGGGGTTTAAATGACGAGCTCTTTGCTCAACTCTTCCAACAATCCTTGACTGGTGCTGCCCTTAAATGGTTTGTAAGCCTGGATCGTGCCAAGATTAAGACCTGGGAAGACATCTGCAATGCATTTAACACTCAATACCACTACAATATTGAGGTAGATGTCACTAGAAGGGAGCTTGAGACTACCACACAAAACAACAATGAACCCTTCTCCTCGTTCCTTACGAGATGGAGGGCGAAGGCTGCCCAAATGATCAATCACCCTTCAGAATAGGAGCAGATTGATATTATAATCAAGAATTTAAGGCCTACATATCAAGCTCAACTACAAACCCAATACCTACCTACTTTCAAATCGCTCATTGCGATTGCAACTAAGGTAGAAGATTTGATACAATTGGGTAAGATAGTGGATGAGGGAGCTACTTCAAAGTATAAGAAACAGGGCCAAGTTGCTTCCTCAAGCAAGGTTAATGAAGTGGCCAATATTGCCCCTGCGAATCCTTTACGTGTGGCCAATCATCTGGTGTTCAAAAAGGCTGTGGAAGGAAAGTACCTAAGCCTTTGGACCCAAGGCCTCCTCCAAACCCACTACCCTCCAATTATAGGGCCAATGAGTACTGTGAATACCATCAAGGAAATGGGCATAGAACAGATGCTTGCTGGACTCTGAAAAACCGCATCCAAGATCTGGTGGATAGTGGTGACATCATTCCTCTCATGAGTCAACCAAACATTAATACTAACCCTTTGCCCAATCATGCCATCCACGCCATCACTGTGGAGGAAGAGTTGTTTGATCCTTTCAAACTTCTCTTGGAAATGAATGAAGTATGTGTGCTAGATTTGAATGACCTCGCTGAAGAGGTCGATGCTTTGACAAGGAGTGGAAGGCAATATCAGCCACTTGACTTGGGGAAAGCCCTTAAAACCCCGAATCACCTATATAAGAGGACGCCAGAACCAAAAGAAGACCCTGTCCTCTCTCAGCTTAAACAAACTCAAGCTAAGGTGTCAATTTGGGAGCTCCTTGCTTCCTCATTCCCACACCGTTAGGCTCTCAGTAAAGCTTTGAGTCAACTTGATACATCAGTAGACACAAGCCCAGAAGCTTTGGTGGCCACTTTGACCCAATCAACCAAGGCATTGAGTATCAGATTTTCTGATGTAGATTTACCAAAAGATGACATGAAACACAATGATGCTCTATACATCACCATACAAACTGGGGGAAAGATTGTGCCCATGGTTCTCATTGATAATGGGTCAGCCTTAAATGTATGTCCCTTGAAAGTAGCAAGCTGTCTGGGATTGGAGGCTACAGATCTTACGCCTTCTGATCAAATTGTTAGAGCATATGATAACACTCGAAGAGAAATTTTGGGTGTTGCTACTCTGGAAGTTGCTATTGGACCGGTGAAAATGGGAGTGCCGTTCCAGGTCATTGATGTACCTGCGAGCTTTAATCTCCTCCTTGGAAGGCCGTGGATTCATCAGAATAATGCTGTACCTTCTTCATTACATCAAAAACTTAAGTTCCCTTTCGAAGGAAAAAGCATCACTATTAAAGGAGACACATGTGAAATCAACAAGAAAACCACGGATTAGTCTCTCTTTGAGGTTGTTCCTGGTGAAACTGCTATGGCCTTGACTGGGTTCCATTATGACAATGTTCAATGCATTGAAGGAGAGAGGCCCAAAGGGCCATTTATCCTATATGACTTTGGGGAGGTCCAAATCAATTGCCTGGTGGGAATGATGTTAAGGGTAGGTCTGCTACCCGGGATGGAAATGATGAAGTCTGGGAGGAAATCATCCATAGTGCGGCCATGGGAAGAACCTGAGAATAAGGGAACTTTTGGATTGGGGTACAAACCCACAGACGATGAGACAGAAGAGTTTGAGCATGGGAAGAAGGGAAAGAAGACTTGGGGGGCAAAAAGCCTCAAAATGCGCCCTTACTTTAGAACTCTGAATGGTCACTTTTGCAAACCTGGAAAAACAGTTCCTTACTGTGGTTTTCAGGAGCCATTCTATTCTCCTATGACTGGAAAGAAGCTACTGGGTTTTGAGATGTTCGCTGATGTTTTAGTCATAAAGGAAGAAGAGCCAGAACCTATAACTGACCCACAAGTGGAAGATTTCATGCGGCCTAGTCTCTTTGATGAGGTTGCTATGATAACTAATTTTGAAGACAAAAGGGACTTCACGAAGCTGATCAAGACAACAGATGGACCACTGATGAACTGGTATGCCGAGGAGGGACAAGTGGCTATAGTCAAACCTAGTCCTGTGTCACACCCCGAACCCGAGTCTTGTACTGAGTCAAATCTTGAGTCAAACACCGAGTCAGAGTCCAGTTCTGAGTCTTCCTTAGCTTCAGGAATAGAAAACCCTGATGTCGAATGTAATGTAACTCTGGAGGATGACTCCGCCGTTATTAATGAAACTGTTCAAGTTCTTGGTTACCCTGTGTCTTTTGCTTTCCAAGTATTATCTAGCAAAAATGAAATAAATGAAATAAAAGAAATGAATGAAAAGATAATAATTGGCAAAGAAAATGAGTATACATACATTGCATATGATTGTGTGAATAAGGAACAGGTTGTTGAATGCATCAGAAGATATGTCGACTGCTTCATGTGGAAGACGAGTGATGTCACGGGAATAGACCCAGCAATAGTAGTTCATAAGATTCCGCTATACCCCGATGCAAAGCCAGTTAAGCAGAAATTGAGAAGAATGAAGCCAGAATGGTCTTTGAAAATTAAAGATGAGATTGCCAAGCAACTGGATAATAAGTTCATAGAACCAATTGTCTATCCTTCCTGGTTAGCAAACATTATTCCAGTCCCGAAGAAAGACGGAAAGGTTAGGATGTGTGTTGACTATAGAGATTTGAATAAGGCTTGTCTCAAGGACGATTTCCCGCTACCACACATCGATTTGCTAATAGACAGGATGGCTGGGCATATGATGGTTTCCATGACTGACCTTGCGGTTGGGTACAATCAAATCATGGTGCATCCACCGGACAAAGAAAAGACAACTTTCATTACAGAATGGGGCACTTTCTGCTACAGAGTTATGCCTTTTGGATTGATAAATGCAGGGGCTACCTACCAAAGGATGGCGACAACAGTCTTTCATGACATGATTCACAAAGAAGTAGAAGTGTATGTTGACAATATGATTGTCAAGTCAAAATCTCCAGAAGAGCACGTTGAAGCACTTGAGAAGTTCTTCCTTAGACTTCGCAAGTACAATTTGAAGCTTAATTCTGCAAAGTGCCTATTTGGAGCAACATCAGGCTTATTTTTGGGATATTTAGTCAGCAAGAAAAGAAATAGAAGTTGATCCAGCAAAGTCAAAGGCTATTCTGAAAATGCCTCCACCAAGAACAGAAAAGGAGATTCGAGGCCTGCTAGGTAGATTACAGTATATCAGTCGATTCATATCGCAGTTGGCAGAGACTTGTGGTCTTATCTTTAAGCTACTAAGGAAAGGTGCCTCACAAGAATGGAATGAAGACTGCCAGAAGGCCTTCGACAAGATCAAAGAATACTTGTTAAGTCCGCCAATTCTGCAACCTCCCAGAATGGGAAAACCTCTGCTCTTGTATTTTTCTATAACAGATGAAGCCATGGGTGCAATGCTAGCTCAAGAGGCCGAAGGTACAAAGGTAGAAAATGCAATTTACTACCTCAGCAAAAGGATGCTGGACTATGAGTTAAAGTATAACAAGATTGAGAAGTTGTGTTTAGCGTTGTATTGGACCTGCACAAAGTTACAACACTACTTGTCTTCTTACACTACTTGTGTCATCACAGAACAGAGTCCCTTGAAATTCCTTATGGAGAAGCCTATTTTGGACAGCAAAATGGCAAAGTGGGTGTCAACATTGGTAGCTTTTGACTTAAAATTCATTCAGAGGAAAGCTGTGAAAGGTGGGGCAATAGCTGACCAGTTAGCAGAATTACCCGTAAAAGACGAGATGCGAGAAATGAATTTCCCCGACGAAGACCTCTTGAATGTGGAAAGAAGTGTTTGGGAGATGTATTTTGATGGGGCATCCAATTATCATGGAAATGGAATTGGGATTGTGTTCAAAACTCCTTGTGGAGAATACATTCCTTTTGCAGTTAAACTTGACTTTAGCTGCACTAACAATGAAGTGGAATATGAAGCTTGCATCAATGGGATCGAAGCCGCTTTGGAATTGGGGATTAAAAACCTAAAGGTCTATGGTGATTCTATTTTAATAGTATCACAAGCTTTAAGGAAATGGAAAATAAGAGAAGAGCATTTGGTTCCTTACCTACAACGCCTTGATCATTTGGCACAACAATTCGATGATCTGTCCTTCGAATATCTCCCAAGAGCAAAGAATCAGTTTGCTGATACCCTGGCTACTTTAGCTTCCATGGTCAATATCAAGGAGGGGAAAGCCATTCGTCCATTGAAAGTTCAACTTCAGAAGCAACCTGCCCACGTAATGCATTTGGCCGATGGTAAACCATGGTTCTGGGATATCAAGAGTTATCTCAAGGATGGAAGTTATCCAGAGGGATCATCAAGGGTTGATCAAAGAGCAATAAGGTAGCTAGCCACAGGTTACATTCTTAATGGAGATATCCTCTACAAAAGAAGTTGGAATGGAATGCACCTAAGGTGTGTGAATGAAACAGAGGCTAAGCGGATAATGGAAATGGTGCATGGTGGCGAATCAGGACCGCATATGTATGGGATTGCCTTGGCTCGAAAAATAGCCAATCTAGGATATTATTGGTCCACCATGAATACAAACTGTGTGGCATTTGTGCAAGAATGCCATCAGTGTCAGATATTTGCTAAGCTGCAGAAGCAACCTCCCGTTGCCCTGAATCCAATCACTTCTCCATGGCCCTTCGCTACTTGGGGAATTGATATAATTGAAAAAATACATCCAAAAGCCTCGAATGGACATCAGTTGATCTTGGTAGTGGTGTATTACTTCACAAAGTGGGTTGAAGCAGCTTCCTATGCAGAATTAGATGCCAAAAAGGCAGCACAGTTTGTCCGAACCAACATCCTTTGTCGGTACGGAACACCATTCGAGATTATCACTGATAATGGAACTCATTTCCAAGCAGAATTTGCTAAACTCTTGAAGGATAAGAAGGTCCAGCATCATAAGTCCTCTCCTTATAGACCTCAAACAAATGGAGCTGTAGAAGCAGCAAATAAGTCTATAAAGGTGATCATACAAAAAATGATCAAGGAACATAGGGGTTGGCATGAGAAGTTACCACTGGCCTTGTGGGGATATAGAACATCAATTAGAACTCCTACTGGGGCAACCCCGTATTAACTAGTGTACGGAATAGAAGCAGTACTCCCCATTGAACTGGAAGTTCAATCGGCGAGGATAATTCAAGAAAGTCAGATAAATGAAGCTGAATGGATTAGCAATTATCACCATTAGTTGTTGGGTTTGGATGAAAAAAGACTTCAATCTCTACATCAGATTCAAGGGTATCAGAGGCGAATGGCCAGATATTTCAACAAAAAGGTCAAAGATCGAAAGTTGGAAGAAGGTTGTTTGGTTCTGAAAGAAATCAGAACACATGTTACAGATCCTCGTGGGAAGTTTCGTCCTCTTTGGGCTGGACCCTACATTGTAAAGAAAATACTTTCCGGCGGAGCCGTCATCTTGTCTGATTTGGATGGTCTGGAGTTCACAAACCCATGCAATATGGATCAATTAAAGAAATATTATGTATAATCATGCATTGTAAGGAACTACATTAGACCTGATTCTCGCAAACTAATTCGAGATGTGTAGGCAGCTCTCCTTGAGCATGGTCTAAATTTTAATGAAAACCATTGATTCATTTTTCTTTTGCCAAACATAAAAAAAATAAAAAGAAAGAAAAGAAAGAAAAATCCCGCTAAGTTGAAAACCCACAAAGTGCGGCTTAGGCAATAGTGGGGCCCGCTAAGTCGAAAACCCGCAAAGGGCGGCTTAGGCAAGAATGGGTAAGAGCTCGCTAAGTTGAAAATCCGAAAGGACGTCTTAAGCAAAAAATTAGAGCAAGTAAATAAAGTAGATAATGCTTGGAAAGCAAATGAAAAGAGTCATTCATTCCGAAAAGAGTCATCCATTCCATGAAATATCAAACCAATCAACAGAGTCAAACCATAAGTCCAAAACGTCAAATGAACCAAAAAAAAAAGTAGACAATAGAGTCAACCCTGTGGCCTAAATCCTACGCCTCCTACGTGGCGCAGAGCCTTCGGTATCTTCCTTAGTTCTGGAACTCTCTGCAGCATCTATCTTCTCCTCGTTAAGAGGAACCACCTCCTCTCCCTCCAGCTCCTACAGTAATGCATGCCTCCTTGGCTTTTCAATTGGCCAAACTTCGGCTATAAACCAAGTCCTATACTCTGGAGTAGGCTGGACAAGGAAAGGCTCTGCAAAAGGCCTGATCATCTGATGGTTCCTAACCCAAGTTTGAAGAATAGCTCGAGTAACTTCGGGAGTAATAGGGGCAGCAATAGTAAGCCCAACAGGAAAAGAAACCCAGCTAACAGGCAGAAGACAAAAGCTCGCATCCTATGCTTCAGTTGAATCTCATCTTCGAAATTAGCAGTCAGGAATGCATCAATCAAAAGAAGCAACATCGCCTTATTCCCATCCACAATCATAGCTTGAGCTTGAGGCCTTGTAAAGTTGAAAAGCCTGTGAAAAGACCCCACATAGCCAATTTGAACCTCATGCCTTACAAGAGGGGGCATTTGGGTCACATCCAATGATTGAGCAGAATTCCTCAAAAAGAGGACACATCTCGTCCATCCGGGCACCAAATCTGAAGACGTGAGCTTGGGGATCCCAAAATCTGATACAAGCATGCAAGAAATCCCAATCTACAGCTACGCCTCTAAGAGTAGCAATAGCTTTCAATCCATATCTTCCCATATTGATCCTTTCAACATTATGGAGGCTCTTGGTCCATTCATGCATCACATGGTTAAAAAGAGAGTTCATTGTTGAGGGTCCATATTGCACCTTGCTCAAAATTCTCATTTCTGACGACCACTGAGCTCCATAAATCATTTTTATGGACCCCAGTGGGGGGCAATTGTGAATACTCGAATTTTGAGGCTCGGAAGGCCGATTTTCTCAGACTGCAGAAGATCGAGTCAGACCGGACGACCACAGTAAAGTTCACCGAAAGTATGTCTTCATGGTACTTGAAATGTCCGGAACGATGCAAGGATCGCGGTTATGGTCCCGGAATAATTTTTGAAGGTCCGTAGCTCCCAGAAAATCAGTTTGAACGAAAATTGTGCGTGCTTTTTTGGAGGGCTCGAAAACCGAGGCGGCGGTCCAAATTTTGTCTATAAAAGCCTCCAAATTTTTAGAAAAAGGGTTGGCTTTTCGAATCCCGGGACCTCGTGCTGACGAACTCTCTATTTTCACGCTTAAGAACTTCTCTTGGACTTTTCTTTGCGTAAATCTAACCTTGTGCTGCATGAATTAATCCGTAATCAAGGATCATAATCTAAGGTCCAAGAAAACGAGATCTGGAACTTCGAAGTGGGAAAATCCTAAGCAAGGTAATATCCTAATTCGTCCTTTGTCAATTCAAGCATACCATAAGCATTCCATCTTCTTCTTAATTTCTTTTTGGTCAAAGACCTAATCTTTTTAGGTCTAAGGCCTAGTTAACTAATCAATCAATCTTTCGGCATTAAGCCCTGAATCAATCAATATTTTTTGGTCAAAGACCTAATCCTTTTAGGTCTAAGGCCTAATTAAGTAATCAATCAATTTTTGGCATGAAGCCCATCACAGTTAAAATCAATAGTTTGGCACGGAGCCTAAATTGCATTTTCTTTTGGTACCAAGTACCCAAATTTCATCAAATTTAGCACTAAGTGCTCAAAATCTCATAATTTTGGCAAAAAGCCCGACAATGCACGAAGCATACACACACACATGCACAAGTGCATAATTGCCTTTAAATAGGCTTTTCCAAACTACATGGGATTTGATCTCTCATAAAAAACGAGAATATGTAGGCATATTTGGGATTCACCCCAAATAGCAAGTCCACAATCTACTAACAATCTGTTTGTCTTCCTTTTTGTGTTCCTCTTAGGTTCATTTCTTCTCTGGCAAATTAGTCAAATACATGACATAGTCCCCGAATCCTCCTTGGGTTTGTAGATTAGAAACCTTTACATTGGATGTATTATTGGAGTCAAACAAGGGTTTTCTTAGTTTTTCCCTTTGAACAGAAAAAAAACTGAGTGGCGACTCCTAACAACAAGTGAACGTTCATCCGAATCCTTTTCGGGTGGAAACCGAGGTTCACAACTGTCTTGGGACAAACGGTTGAATTTTCTATTTTTAACACTTATCTCATTCCTACAACTGCATTATATGAGGATTGCTCTTTAATTGATTGTATTGACGCAGTTGTTTCAGATGTTTTCTTGCAGACAGATTCCTAGGATAAATTGGAGCTGGCACTGACCTTAGATCGTGGCTTGGATATTTTTGACTCAGAAATAGCCAGTTGCCTTGAGAAATTAGAGAGTGCTGAAATAGAGGAACTTAATGAGGACCCAGTATTTGAACTTCCCTCTATCCGAAAGGAAGAGAAGAATCCTTCACTTGAGTTAGAGCTGAAAGAGTTACCTAAAAAATCTGAAATATGTGTTTTTAGGAGATCACAATACCTTACCTATGATAATATCTAGCGAACTTAGTGAAAGGGAGGAGATGAGGTTGGTGAGTGAACTAAAAAGATTGAAAAGAGCAATAGGATGGCGATTGAGTGACATCAAAGGTATTAGCCCTTCAATGTGCATGCATAGAATCACCTTAGAAGAGGGAGCTAAACCTGTGAGGGAGACCCAAAGGCGCCTTAACCCAAGCATGAGTGAAGTGGTTAAGAAGGAAGAGCTTAAATTGCTTGATGGAGTGATATATCCAATAGCTAATAGTGAGTGGGTGAGCCCAGTACATGTAGTGCCTAAGAAATCAAGAATCATTGTGGTGAAAAATGAAAAGAATGAATTGGTTCCTACTAGGACTACTACTGGATGGAGAATGTGTATCGATTATAGGAAGTTGAACAATGCCACAAAGAAAGACCATTTCCCTCTTCCTTTTATTGATCAAATGTTGGATAAACTTTCTGGATACTCGCATTATTGCTTTTTGGATGGACTTTCAGGTTATTATCAGTTGCTGATATCACCAGAGGATCAATCCAAGACTACTTTTACTTGCTCGTTTGGGACTTATGCATTTCGGGGTATGCCCTTTGGCTTGTGCAATGCGCCTGCAACTTTTCAGAGATGCATGATGTCTGTCTTCACAGACATGATAGATGATTTTATTGAGGTATTTATGGATGACTTTTCTGTTTTCGGTGATTCTTTTGATAATTGCCTCAATAAACTTGTTCTTGTTCTTAAGAGATGCATTGAATGTAACCTCACTTTGAGTTGGGAAAAGAGTCATTTCATGGTTACTCAGGGCATTGTATTAGGCCATGTTATGTCGAGTAAAGGGATTGAGGTGGATAAGGCTAAAGTAGAGTTTATTGCTAAGTTACCCCCACCTACCTCTGTTAAGGGAATAAGAAGTTTTCTAGGGCATGCAGGTTTTTACCGGAGGTTTATTAAAGATTTTTCTAAAATAAGCCAGCCATTGTGTCATTTTCTTGGGAAAGATGTTCCATGTGAGTTTACTGCACAATGCATGCAAGCCTTTAATTCCCTTAAGGAAAAATTGACTAGTGCACCGGTGATTGTAGCTCATGTTTGGTCTTTACCTTTTGAAATTATGTGTGATGCCTCTAATCATGAAGTAGGAGCTGTCCTTGGGCAAAGGGTTGAGAAATTTTTGAGAGTGGTCTATTATGCTAGCTTGACCCTGAATAGTGCGCAAATGAATTACACAACAACTGAAAATGAAATGTTAGCTGTTGTTTTTGCCTTAGATAAGTTTAGAGCATATTTAATTGGGTAAAAAATTATTGTGCATTCTGATCATGCAGCTCTAAAATATCTTTTGAAAAAATAACATGCTAAACCTCGCTTAATTAGATGGGTGTTATTATTGCAAGAATTTGATTTCCAAATCAAAGATACTAAGGGAAGTGAAAATGTTGTATCTGATCATTTATCTAGATTACCCTTCTTTGGTGAAAATCTTGCATCTGATAGCATTCATAAAAATTTAGAAGCATTTCCTGATGAGCAACTGTTTGTGGTAATGAATGCACCTCGGTTTGCAGATATTGCTAACTATCTTGCTTGTGGTATTTTGCGTTCTGACATGTCATTTCAATTATGAATAGTGCACAAATGAATTACACAGCAACTGAAAAGGAAATGTTAGCTGTTGTTTTTGCCTTAGATAAGTTTAGAACATATTTAATTGGGTAAAAAATTATTGTGCATTCTGATCATGCAGCTCTAAAATATCTTTTGACAAAACAACATGCTAAACCTCGCTTAATTAGATGGGTGTTATTATTGCAAGAATTTGATTTCCAAATCAAAGATACTAAGGGAAGTGAAAATGTTGTAGCTGATCATTTTTCTAGATTACCCTTCTTTGGTGAAAATCTTGCATCTGATAGCATTCATAAAAATTTAGAAGCATTTCCTGATGAGCAGCTGTTTGTGGTAATGAATGCACCTTGGTTTGCAGATATTGCTAAATATCTTGCTTGTGGTATTTTGCATTCTGACATGTCATTTCAGGAAAAGAAAAGGTTTTTTCACGTGAGTAAATTTTATTTTTGGGATGAACCTTACCTATTCCGGATATGCAAAGATGAGATAGTTCGCAGGTGTGTATCTGAGAAAGAACAACTGAGTGTTCTTCAATTTTGTCATGACCTTCACTGTGGTGGTCATTTTGGAGGAATAAAGACTGCAGAAAAGGTGCTTCAAAGTGGTTTTTACTGGCATACTCTATTCAAAGATGCTCAAGAATATTGTAAGCATTGTGATCTCTGTCAAAGAGTGGGTAACATTGGAAGGAGGAATGAAATGCCCCTTCAATCTTATATTGTTTTTGAACTGTTTGATGTTTGGGGAATAGACTTCATGGGTCCTTTTCCCAAGTCTTTTGGTTATGAATATATTTTAGTTGCTGTTGATTATGTTTCAAAATGGGTGGAGGCAATCCCCACCCGTACTAATGATGCTAATGTGGTTGTTAAATTTGTGAAGGAATATATTCTTAGCAGATTTGGCACGCCAAGAGTGATAGTCAGTGATGGGGGGAAGTCATGTCTGCAATAAACTTTTTGAGAAATTAATGCACAAATCTGGTGTGAAACACAAGGTGGCGACCCCATACCATCCACAGACTTCTGGACAAGTTGAGACATCCAATAAGCAAATAAAAGGAATTATGGAGAAAACAGTCAACTTATCAAGGAAGGATTGGGCGAGTAGATTGCATGATGCATTGTGGGCATATCGAACTGCTTTCAAGACTCCTTTGGGAATGAGTCCATACCGATTGGTTTTCGGTAAGGCTTGTCATTTACCAGTTGAGTTGGAGCACAAAGCGTATTGGGCAATCAAGATTCTGAATTTAGACTTGGACAAGGCAAAGAGAGAACGTTTTCTGCAGATTTCAGAGTTAGATGAACTGAGGAATGAGGCATATGAGAGTTCGAGGATTTATAAGGATCGCACTAAAGCATTTCATGACAGAATTATAGTGTGAAAGACATTGAGCCCAGGTATGAAAGTTTTGCTTTTTAATTCTCGTCTCCGTCTGTTTTTAGGAAAACTCAAGTCTCGATGGAGTGGTCCTTTCGAGATAACTCAGGTATATCCTTCTGGTACTATAGAATTGCTTAACTTTCGAACAAATGAAACTTGTAAAGTAAATGGACAGAGAGTTAAACCATATAATGAAGGGTTCCAAGAAGTAAGGATCATCGATAGCACTTTGATCAACGATCCTTAAGTCTTGTGGTAATGTCCAGCTACATGACATTAAAGAAGCGCTAAATGGGAGGCAACCCATCGGTTTGCATTTCTTTTCATAGTTGTAATTTTATATTCAGCAATTTTGATTTTATGTTTGGTTTAAATAAATGGAATGGGTGCTTTGATCGCTTTTTATTTTTATTTTAATGTGTTTCAGGGTTAATCAAAGAAGACGATTGCATTTCTTTAAGATTTGGTGACACAAAAAAAATATAAAAAATATATATAAAAAAAGAGCCAACCCTAAATTCACCTAAATTCACCAAATTCACATAGCCCCTGACACGGCCAACAAGCTTGGCCGTGTCCTTGGCCGTGTCACATAGACACGGCCAAGCTTCTCCCTAAGTCCCTTTTCTTTGTTTTTGCAACCCTTTGTTTATAGTGTCAAACACACCCACGGGCTCCAAACTCATCAAACACAGCCAAGCTAACCCAAGCTTGGCCGTGTCACTTCAATTTTAAAGTTTAAAAACACGGTTTTAGCACTTTTAGTTCATTTAAATCCCTAATTTTCTTTTTTTTCCCTTTCTCTCTCTCGACTTTTTCTCTCAAAAACCTCCATTGTTGTTCTTTCAAAGCTTCCAAAATCCCATTAATTCTCAATTTTCTTCACCAAAATTGAAATTAATCCGTTCAATCTTCTTCTTCTCTCATAAAAAATCAATCTAATCTGTTTAAGTTTCAAAATTTTCCAGATCTTTCATTATGCCAAGAACAAAGATGGTGTCCCACAGCAAGAGGAAGCAACCTCCAACTGCAGCTGCATCTTCATCTTCTTCATCTTTAAAGAGAGCGACTCTTTTGGCTAGGAGTTTCTTTCTGACGAGGTATGTAAGCGATGAATCCCTTCATGCTCTTCATATTAGGGATAATTTTTATAGTTATGTTCAAAATCTTGGGTGGGAGAAACTAGTCTCCTGTCGACCTTTGCAATTTCAAGAGCTTACTTTGAAAATTTTAACATCTCTTAAGGTTGAAAGAGATGAACAGAAGATTTGCTCTAGGTTGAATCTTAAATTGCTTGGGAAATTATTTGTAATTAGTATTGAGCAATTGAATGTTATATTTGGTTTCCATCAACACGGTGAAAAGTCTGTACCTAAGGATTTTAAACAACAATTTGCTTGGGGAGCATTGGGCTCGGGAACTTATGTGGCCAAATCGGCCAAGGCAACTAAATTGAGTAATCCCGCTTTAAGGTATTTGCATTGCTTTATATCCTGTGGGTTCTTTGCTCGAAAGGAAAGCCCAGGTGTAGTGGAACTTAGTGAGCTCTTTTTCTTAGATTGTGCTTGTAATGAAATACTCATTAGTACCGGCTATTGGTTGGCCGATGTTTTTGATAATGTGGCAAACAAAAAGAAGGGGGCTATTTGTATTGGAGAATTGGTTACCACATTGGCGACAACCCTTCTTAATGATTTTGACCCGAGTAACTATCGTATGACTAAAATTTTGGGTAATGATTTTGGCCACACTTGAGAAGATGCATATGGTGGTGAACAGGGGAGGGGCCTATGTGACGGCTTCAGCTGAGCCAGAAGCACCGGGGGGCAGACAAAAGAGAACACGAGTCCAGGAGGAGTCTGACTCGGATTCTCTTAATTTGGATGAAGATGCTCCGGTCTCGGATAATCAGGAGATACTTAATAGGATAGAGGCACTGGAAAGCAAGGTCGATCGTAACCATGCTACGGTCTTGCAACAGTTGGACCAAATCAATAGCAACCTTGCTAAGATTCTGAGTCTCCATCCTTCGGCTGCATCATCATCACATCCTCTTTCACCGTAGATCAAATTGGCTCTAATCTTTTGAGAGAATTCCTTAATTTCTTGTCTTTAGTTATAGCATATTTTCGTTGTTATTTTTCATTTTTTATTTTTAATGTTAACATTTTATATTTTGGATATTTTATTTTATATATTGTATTTTGTTTTTGAACAATTGCTGTTTGTGATGAAAAGGTAGAGTTTGCCTCACAAGGGAATGATGAAAAACAAGTTGTACCTTCACTCTTTTTCTTTATTATCCTTGTTTCCATTGAGAACAATGTAATTTATAAGTGTGGGGTAATCTTTAAGCTTTCCTTTAATTCTTGTTTTGTTTTCAAGATTTCCTTTAATTCTTGTTTTGTTTGTCTTTGTGTGTTATATTGTGCATTGTGCATGGCATAATTTTTGGAAACTTATTGACTTTTCTGTGATTCTAGCATTATATTTGAGCCTTTAGTATCAGCATAGAGATTAGCATTTGAATTCATTCAGGATCAATTTTCGCATTCTGCAATTTATGACATATAAATCTTTGAGAACTCACCCTTTGTGAGTTTTGAGTCTCATAGATTGAATATTATTGTCAATTGATTTTCTTTTCTTAAGTGTGCACCTTCATGGTTTTGCATCTCTAGAGCTTGCTTTTGCATACTAATTGAACTCACATTATGATTTCATCTCAAGTTTTTAAATGATGAAGGCAAATTAGGATTATCCCTTTAGCTTAAAAAGACCTCCCTTAATTATGAATTCCTTAGTGAGCCAAGTTGAGCCTTTGACTTCTTCTTGATTGATCAACACAATTCACAACTTGACATTTTCCTATTATCATCATACCTGCATTAAGGAATGGAGTTTCTTATGATATGACAATAGGGTGGTTTAATTCATAAGTGTGGGGTAAGCAATTAAAAAAATATAAAAGAAAATAAAAGAGAAGATATATATATATATATATATACAAAATTCATATATTTTCTAGCATTAGTCATCAAAGAGAAATGTCGACTCATGTACTTTTCTTTAAGTATGCAAGTATGTGAGATTATCAAGGGTTGGTGAATATGCCATTTGAGGGAGTTACGAGTTTCTTAGCAAGAGTATTGTCTAATTTAGATACTCAATTTCTTGATGTTCTAACTTAAATGTCTTTTCTCACACCTTCACCTTAGCCCCATTACATCCAAATAAAAGACCTTTTGATTATTTCTTGAGAAAATCAGTGAGAGAGATTGGATAATTAAGCAAGTTTATGGCAGTATGCAGTCATGAGTGGTTTGAGTGAATTAACCTTTGAAATCGAGTGAAACACTTAGATGAGAGATGAGATTTGTTATGTCTGGATTAATGAATGAGTTAAGAAAATCTTGATTGAAGTAAATTGCAATCATTTATGGCTGAGTCTTAAAGGATTTTATCTTATATACTTGAATTATAGTTAAGGTTGTTTGAGTTTTTAATTTATGCCATGTGAATTTGCTTGAGGACAAACAAAGTTTTAAGTGTGGGGTAGTTATTTTATTAGTTTTTATCATAGAATTGTATCTTATTTATTATGTTGATTATTGTTTTCTTCAGGTATTTTGGTAATTTTAATCTGTTTATTTAGTGATTTCATCAATTTTGGTAGTTTTAATTTATTACAGTGTTTATGTCATTTTTATCCTAGTTTTTAGTGTGGTGTTAGTGTGGTGTTTATGTGTTGTTGGTTAATGTTTTATTTGATTCTTGTTTAAAGTTTGTTTCAAGTGTTTGTTTTAGGTTAATATGCAAAATATTTCCTTGGAAGAAAGAATAGCTTGAAGCAGCAAGACACGGCCAAGCCACTGGCCGTGTCTCACCTTAAAGGCAAAACCAAGGAACCAAGAGAGAAAAGAAATTTTGGCAGAAGCTAACACTGGCAGGTGACACGGCCAAGCCACTGGCCGTGTCACATGACACGGCCACAAGCTTGGCCATGTCCCATACTTAGCCAAGGAAGAAGAACAAAGAAAGCCAAGGAAGAAGAACAAAGAAAGAAGAGCAAAGAACGAAGAGATCAGTAGGTGACACACTCAGGTGACACGGCCAAGCCACTGGCCGTGTCACATGACACGGCCAGGAGCTTGGCCGTGTCACAATCAATTCCACAGAAGCAAAGATGAAGGATTACACAGAAGCTGACACATCCAGAATTGAGAAATGAAGTCTAATGATGGAACAATTCAATTAGGGACTTAGGTGAATTAGAAATATAAACCTAAGAAAAAGATCATTTCAATTGTAACAAGATTATTTGAAAGAGGTTTGAATGCGAGAGCTTATTTCCTTGATTCGATTAATTAAGTTGCTTAAGATCTAATCTTTGAAATTAAATTGGTTGAGAGGAATAGCCGTTCATACATATAAGTTAGTAGAGAAGTGCAAACCCTAGACCTTACTATTAAGTGAATCAATATATCAGCTCAGTTTACTTTCATTGTTTTAAATTCCACTCGATCTGTCTTCTTTAGTTGTTAGCAATTTAAATTTATTGATAATTCGTTATTTGCAATTTGATAATCAATTAGCTTATCTAGCTTCCTTGTGAGACGACCTTGAGGTGTTTACCAAAATACTACAGCAACCTCGTATACTTGCGAGTGTAGCTCTAGTAGTGTTAATTAGAGCGTAACATTGAGCCCAAGAGCCTAGGAGCTAAGCTTTGAGTTCGGAAATCCACCTCATCATCAGCTATATATGGTACATTTGAGGTATATCAGTTTATTGTTTTACTATATTTGTTATACTTTAGGCATATCATTTAATATATAATTGATATATTTTAGGTATATTAATAAGTATATAATTGATATATTTTAGGTATATAAGTTTTTTGATTTGCTATATTTAGTACATTTGTGGTAATTTAGTTATGTTGTTTTGCTATATTTGAGATACTTTATGTATATTTTAGAAAAGTTGAGAAATAATATATTTCCATAGGTTTTTAAATGTTTTCTTACATGATGTGTCTTGAGAAAGTGAGTACTCATGCTACTACAATTGGTTTTCTTTCAAGTAGAAAAATCATTTCTTATATGTGTAACAAACTATTGGTACTTAGTTGGCCGAATTCTAAATCTAAAATTTCCTCAATATAATATCAATGACCAAAAATTAAGGAAGCTAAATGCAGATTATCTTATTGTAAAAATTTCAATATTTTAATATTAACAAAACCATAACAAAATCTCAATTAATATAAAATATGTTTATGATTTTTAAAGTTATGAGAGAGTTATATCTATCTCTTTGTATATAGAAAATTGAGTAACAATTTTTTTTATTTTTTAATTTTTATGCAAAATAAACATTAATTATAAAAATGATAAAAAAAATTATAAACCCAATAAATACATAAGTTTTTTAAATGTTATGTAATTACTATTACTTATTATTTTATTCAAAAAAAAAACACAATCAGTCTAAGAATTAAAAAATGTTTTATATTTCAAAAAGGTGTCAAATTGAAAAAAAAAACAAAGAAATTGGAATACGATCACATATGGAAGATAAGTATATGAAATTGGGTTAAAGAGATAATAATTTAAAGAGAAAATTACACCATATACTATATTTTAAGTTTCATTTTTAATTTTACTGCTTTTAATTTCTTTTTAGTTTTTAATTTTTCTATTTTAAATCTTTTTTTGTGTTTTGTTTTTTTTTTAAATATGGAATTCCTCTTTTTTATTTTTTGTGTTCTTCAACAGCTTGTTAACATTGACGACTCCTTCGCTAAAGATCGTGAATGGGTTTACATCATCCACGTCTATTGCCACCATCAATCCCTGCTCCTCCATGTCAGCAAAGAAGTCCATTAGCATTTGCCTCATTTATATCTTTGTTCCTTCTAGAAAATTACAAGGATTTATAATTATGATTATGAAGAGTAGTCTTCAATTAAAATTATAAGGCCAAATATGTAGCCTTTAAAACTTGTAGCGTTTAGTCATTTTATCCCTCAAACTTTCAATTTAACCATATAACCTTTCGAACTCATATTTTTCTTAACTTTTAAACACAGACTCACTGAGTCATATTGAGTTATGCTGAGTCACTAATCTATTTATTTGGTACAAAATATATAAATATAAAGGGAAAATGACTAGTATTTATTAATATAAGTGTCTATTAGTAAGAAAAATAGACAAATACTGGGAAAATAAAGTGGTTAAAATGAAAGCTCAGAGAGCAAAATGACTGAACGCTATAATTTTAGGAGGATACATGTATGTTTGTCCTAATTATAATTATGAAATATTAGTCTACAATTTATAGAGAGTAGTGACAACCACCATGAGAAATCAATTGAAGGGGACAAAATCATTAAGAGAAATGATTATCCAACCATTACTGTGTTTATATGTACTATAGATCCTACCAAAGAGTCGCCCATTAATGATTTAATGTTATGAGCATAGCTTTGTTATGATTATCCGGCGGAGAAACTTTCCGTTTATATTTCTGATGATGGTGGCTTTGCTCTTACTCTTTTTGCTTTCATTGAAGCTACTATGTTTGCTACTCATTGGGTACTTTTTTTTACAGAGTGAATAATATTGTATAAAGAAGCCCTGAGGCTTTATTAGCATTCAATTTTGACCAAATAATCCAAGCAACGGATAAACCAGATGATGAAAACCCGTTGAGTCTTTTGGTTTGATTATTTTCTTGTTAGAATTCATAGAATAGTCAAGTAAGATTAGTGGACTGAAAACTAACTCAATTTTAGTAAACACAACTTGGAACATCCTAAAAATGGTTCAAGATGTCAAGGGAATGGCTTATAAGCACGAAAGGAAAAGCTCTCTTGATGGACCTGCCGTGCGGTTATTCCAAATGCCATAAAAATATTTGGATTCTTGCTCGTGAAAGGTTTAACGAATTGCCACATGATGGTTCCCTCCTGTTGTGCAGAGGTTCTTCAGCAAAATAGGCAGCAAGCTGACTTTTCAAGATTTTGAGGATTCTTTCCCTTTTTTCTATTTTGATTCTTTCTAATTTGTTTCCTCAAAGCACACCCTAAACTAATCAGGAAGCTTTCTAAAAGTCACCCTAAGCCTATAAATACATCTCAAACCAATTTTTGAGGGGATTGAAATCCAAGTTCAAGATCCTAACTTTAAATAGTTAAAATATATCCATTGTTCCTAAAACATCAATCAAAGCTTCCATCTTTTAGTAGCCATTTTCATTCTTAAAACCTCCCCCATTCCATCAAAATTGGAGACTGAAAAAAGAAAAGGAGTTGTTGATAAATCATTAGAGTTGTTCTTCGTCCAAGTTAGCTTGAAGTTGTGAGAATCATTAAGAAAAGGAGCAAGGCGTGGTTTATTATACCAAGCACCTAAAGACCACTGTGTTCACTACTTTTGAGGTAGGCAAATCAATCCACTAAACTTGTTTTGTTCTTTTTTTAGTTCCAAGAATGAGAATATAACTAGATTGGAAGTACGTAAACTAAATGTGGTAAACATTAGGGTTTAAATTCTACAAATCATCTTTATCTAATCTTGATAAGTTTAGTTAAGTATATTTAATTTATAATTTGTGATTAACCATGATGTTTTCATAGAATGATGAGATAACCTAAGTAGAATGATTAAGTTTATGGTTATGCTTTTAAATATGTTATCATTACATTTTTAATAAACTAATATGACTAAAGAATGATGCATAACAAATTCAAATCTTTATGACATTTTCTATGATTGTTGCCATGATATATTTGCTATGATATATTTGTTGTGAACATGCATACACCTCATTTATTTATATTTTTTATATACATATCAATTGTCATTAAAATTGCATATCTAAAAGAGCTCATTGGAAAATACAAAGAGTGGTGCATATAAATTAATTGATCTAGTGACTAGTAGTTTGGCCATCATCGAACCTATTACAGAGAATTGGGTTGACCCTTGTGTCAACCAAACTTTTGAGATATATATTCTCGATCTGCACTGAGTGGTGACTCCTCATGGTTTCTCATCCACTCACAGTGCTCACTCCATTAGGGAGAAGTATTACACTTATGAAACTATTGATGGCATATAAAAGTGTTAGGTTAGTTTATGTATGGATTCTATATTTTTCTTAGAGCTTTTCATCTATATTGTCCATGAGGGTGCCATGCGAACCATCTTCAATATCTCTGCAAAGAAAGATATTGTTGTTGTATGGTCAGCGTTCATGACCCTTCCTTTTAGGATTTTAAAGCCTAAGCCAGCTTGTAAGATTGAACCCAAGAAACTATCCACTAGGACCTGAGTCTTGTTTGGTTGACTTTGTTAATTAACTATTCTTTGGGTTGGTCTATGGTAAGCTAGAAAGATTTGAATTTTGATGCCAATTTGAAAACCAATGGAAACAAGACATATGGAATAAGAACCAATGGTAAGCTCAGCATGTCAATTCCAAAGATTTGAATTTGACACCAATTTCAAAAACCAATGGAAACTAGACATGTGGAACAAGAATTATTGTACAATGGTAAAAAAACTCCATTGTGCAACTGCACTACCCTAGCGTACGACTGCACAACAGGACAGGCTGGCACCAATGCTCTCATCGGACAACTTACATCAACCATTAAAAATATAAATTGGCAAAATTCAAATTGCATGCTCAACAAGTATAACGACTGCACAATTGGTTAGGTGACTGCTATACAGCTCTCAACAAACAATAAAGAAAGAGGACCACTCCAATTATGTAAAATTCCACTAGACCTTCCATGTAACAGCTATTGGACTCAAGATGGCTATAAATAGGTAGTTTCAAATAGATAAGGGCATCATATAGCTAAGAAAAACACTTTCAATTTCTTTGTATCAAATTTCTAACTGCAATCCTTAAGTGTTGAATGTGAACATTAAACATCATTGTATAAGTTTAGTGTGAGCTTTTGAAACATTTAGGTTTTAAAAGTGAGCCTGGATAAAAACTCTTATTGGGTTGTGAGAAAATTACTCAAACCTTATAAAGTTTGGTGTGAACTCGTGAAAACACCAAGTTAGGATTAAGCTTGTAAAAATCCAAAGTTAGTGAAATTCTCAACTTGAAGTTCGAGAGTGGACATAGGATTTATTTGATTTGAACCACTATAAATCTCGTTTGTTCATTCTACTCTACTATTCTCTTGTTGTCTTGCCTTTAAAAGTTTTAATTTATTATCACTTTCTCAAAATAACCAATTTACTCCCTCTTAATTACCATCTTAGGACAACATCTTCCCTCTATTTTTAGAGAAGCCCGCAATAAATTAGTATCATGGGCTTGCAAAACCCAATAAGAATGAGTGGAAGGATCTAGCTAAGGCCTTTTTGAAGCAGTATGCATATAACATCAACATTAAAGTGACCTTGCATGACCTAGAGCTCACGAAGCAAAAAGAGATGAGTCTTTTGTGAACTTTCTAGCCAGATGGAGAAGAAAAGTGGCTCAAATGGTAGTGGTACCCCTTGAGACGAGATCAACTCTAGAGTATGGTAGACAATGTTTTATCCTATATCTCCAATAAGCTTCAATACATGCCATTGAAGACTTTCATTGATGTATATCATGCAGCCCTCAATGTTAAGGATGTTCGAAGTCACGCCGGACCCAATAACCATGGAAATCAAGGAGTAGAGTGGGTTGATGTAAATGCTATCCAAAATCGCAAATTTTCTTATTTCAAGATGAAGCCCTTATCCATGATACTTGAGAAGTTAATTAAGAAGGAAGCATTGAAGTCAATGACATTGAGGAAGGTGCCTGACCCCATCGTACAAAGTTGAAACATGAATGGATATTGTAAGTTCCATTAAAGGACTAGTCATGATACAGATTAGTGCATCCGTCTGAAACATCAGATCAAAGACTTGATTGATAATGGTACTTTGGTGGATCATGAGAAGAGCAAGTTAATTCGCAATTGTGCCGGCCCTAATTGAAGAGTTGGTGCCCCAATCCTTACAAGAAGTGGTCCCTTCAATTCCCATAATTGACATATGGGACAGCGGTGAAAAAAGTGGGCTTAAAGATGGGACTTCCTTTTGGGATGAAATTAGTGATGATGAGCCTATGAAAACCAATAATGCCAAAAGGAAATTGGATTTCAAAGATAAGGTCGTAGGAGAGATCCAAGGAATAACCAGGAGTGGCAGATTTTATGAAGGGGTTGAGCTGGAAGCTAAACCACCCATGAAAGAAAAAGAAGAGGAAGAAGGTAAGAACCCATCCTTAAGCTGCTCAAGAAGTCTTAGGCCAACATAAGTATATTGGAGCTAATCATGGCATCAAAACCACATCAAGAGGTAATGATGAAAGAGTTGGATGGGCTGTGCATTTCAGTATTGGCAACACCTAAAGAAGTAGTGACCTTCTTTGTCAATAAGACTAGTGGCTTGATTACATTCTTTGACAAAGACCTACCTATGGAGGGGAAGGACCATAACAAGCCACTCTACATACAAGCTAAGATAAAGGGGAAAGGGATTACGCGTGCCATGCTGAATGATGGGTCAACTATCAATGATGTGTTCTACCTTAGAATAAAAAAGGAAGAGCTGCAACCTTCAAATTTGGTCATCCAGTCCTACAATGATATAAAAAGGGAAGCCAAAGGAACTTTTACTATAATGGTCAAGGTGGGTCCTATTAAAAGTGAAGTGGTTTTCACTATCTTCAATATTCTAGTCACCTTTGTTGTGCTATTGGGTCAACCTTGGTTCTATAAGTTATGAGGAGTTCCATCAACCTACACTAAATAATCAAATTTCTCTACGAAGGTGATGTAGTTATGATCGAGGCAGCCCTGACTGGAGAAGCTATTGCCCTATTAGGATTGAACAACCACCGTTGACTAGGTTCCAAGTGGCACCAATCTATGAAAGGAAGATGGGTCCTCATGTGTCAAGCATTGTGAAAAAGATTGTCTTCTTTCTTGGAACGGGCTTGTACAAGAATGGTCAAGGTATGGTAAAATTTCCTCAGTTTAAGTATCAAGTTAATAAGAGAGGACTGAGCTATGATAGTGATGAGGAAAAAAGAAAGCCAAAGAAGAAGACCAAGCTTCATGATTACTTCACCTAAGGCAACTAGTAATGGACTTATCAGCTTACACCAGAGTCTGTAGAGGTTAATGGGATTAAAAAATCTAGGTTTGAGATTTTCGCCGATGTACAAAAGGAAAAGAGAGTTATGGATTTAGAAGAAATTATGATGATAAGCAGCTTAAAGATTAAAGATGAAGAAGAAGAGATTAAGGAAGAGATTCTGAACATAGAAGCAATGGCCATGGATTGTGAGAATGTAATTGAGCCACGTGATATTGTTATGGCTTTTGATTTGTTTGATGATGTACCTATTTCCAAGATTAATGCATTTTCTAATTTGGTTTACTTGTTTGATGTTTTGCTTAATGGAAATATGCATGCATATGATTGTTCTATGAGCTTACTTTGCATTAATAGTATTAAAACAAATGAATTTAACTTAGGAAATGACCAAAAGCCTTGCAAACTACTAATTGCACAAAATCTAACAAAAGAAGAAAAAGAAGCATTAGAAGGTATTAAAGCAATATGAAAAGGTATTTGTATAAACCTATGTAGATATGCAGGAATAGGTCGAAGAATAGCTCATCACTTCATCCTAATGTACCCACACTATAAGCTCGTCAAATAGAAACTAAGAAGGATGAGGCCATAATGGGCAGAGAGGTTCAAAGAAGAGGTCCAAAAGCAAGTTGAGGCTGGATTCTTTGAAGTGATAGAATATCCTACTTAGCTTGCAAACATAGTCCCCATTCCTAAGAAGGATGGATGAGTTTGCAAAGAGGATGCCTAGGTCCAACAAATAGATTTGAAGGACAAGGAGTTGTGGTTCTTTGACATTCGTAAATTTCTAATAAGGGGAACCACATCAGATGGGTTAGACCCAAAAGAAGAAATGACTCTAAAGAGAGGGGCTTCCCTTTTCATCATTATTGGGGATTTATTGTACAAAAGGAATGTGGATGAGACTCAACTAAGGTATGTACATGAAGGAGAAGCTTACCAAATACTGCAACAAATTCACAATGGAGTTTGTAGACCTCATATGAATGGACATGCTTTTGCCAAGAAGATAATTAGACAAGGATATTTATGGCTAACAATGGAGGCTAACTTCTAAAGTTTTGTGAAAACAAGGCCACAACTGCCAGATTCGCACTAATATTAGTTAATTGCCACCATCAGAATTGAAGACCCTTTCATTTCCCTATTCGTTTGTTACTTGGGGCATAGATATTATTGGAGAAATCAAATATGCATCATCAAATGGACATAATTGGCATCATCAATTGGACCTATATCATTGTGGCCATTAATTATTTCTTTAAATAGGTGGTAGTGAAGTCTTTCAATAAACTAAGGGCAAAGAAAATGAGTAAGTTTATTGAAAGGAAACTCATTTGTAGGTGTAGGATACCCCATCATATGGTAACAGATAATAGAGTACAATTCTAAGAAAAAATGAGGACAATTTTTGCAAAATATGGTATCCAACACCATAAATCTTCTCCATAGAGGCCATAGGTAAATGGAGCCATTGAGGCTGCAAATAAGAGTTTGAAGAAGATTTTGGCTGAATTGGTTCAAAATAGTAAAGAATGGGATGATAAATTGTCCTTCGCTTTATGGGGATACTGTACTTCAATCAAAACTTTCACTGGAGCCACTCTATATTCTTTAGTTTATAGATCTTAAGATGTATTGCCTATTGAAATTTAAGTAAAATAATCAAGGGTGATATTAGAAGCCGAGATTCTCGAAGCATATTGGGTTAGTGAAAGATATGAATAGCTAGCTTTATTAGATGAAGAAGGGCATTGTATCACAATTAAGTGTATCAAAGAAGAATGACTCAAACTTTTAATAAGAAAGTTAAGCCACATCAAATTTGTGAAGGGGTCTTGAAACAACTTAAGCCTAGAACAATTGATCCAAGAGGAAAGTTCAAGCCCAATTGAGAGAGCCCATTTATGGTTAAGAGATTGATGAAGAACATGGCAACACAATTATCAAATATGGAGGAAAAAAATTACAAGAGCCTGTGAATGTTGATAGACTAAAGAAATACTATATGTAATTCATAATTTGAATTCATTTGTCTTACTACACAATTAATGTTTTGTAATGAGAATGGCATATTCATTATATGTAAAATGCTTGAATGGTGAATATTAAAATGATTAAATGAAATCATGAATTTCATTAAATATTAAGTATTATTGATTCTTCTCTCTTTATTACATGAGTAGAATAAAAATCATAAAGATATTGAAAAGGCAAAATGAGAGAAGAATAAAAAGAAGGCATCCATGGTATTAACGAGCCTTGCAACTAGCTCGCAGCTCCTCCTTCAAATAATGAGCCCATTCACGATATTCGGAGGAACTCTTATGGTTATTTTTAGCTTCAATAGGGTCAATATCCATATGAATAGGTTTGAGAGGCCATAAACTTTCTAAGCAACTTAAGAGACCAGGCTCTATATGCCTCCATGTATTTGAATCAGATCCCTTTGGGTAGGACAATGTTGATATTGCTCATATTAACAATGAAGGCGAATGGTAGTGTACCAACTGATAATCATGGAATCCCACCAGGACAACAATATTGTTCAAAAAAGCAAATGTGATATTCTACAAATTCCACCAATGGCATGTGAAACTAATGTAGTCATCTCTCTGATTTATGAGAAAGGTCATCCATTGGTTGATGGAACAAAAATTAATGATGATGGGAGGGTATTTGAATTGGATGGGGTCACAATTATAAGGATCTCGAGAAGTGGCCAGTAAAGCCATTTTTTCTTGCAGCCATATCCAATAAGGGAAGTTAAGAAGAATTCATTAGTGATATAGAGAAGAAAGAATTTGAAGATGGACTAAATTAGAAAGAGGGATATCTAGAGAAGGAGGTGACTTCCTGTCAATTTTCAAAGACGGTTCTTGCAAACCCTATCCAAACTCAGCAGTGTCTCAACCAAAACTAGAGGAATAAAGATCTTCCCTCTTGCATGGATTCTAACAAGCCCAAAAATTGGATACTTTTCAGGACCATTTAAAGAAACATGAAGATAACTCGGATATGATACAAAAGGTGAGTAGCCTAACATTGTTAACATTAAGAGCATTGTGAAGTTCTAGCAAATCTTCTAACTTCATAAAATGTCAAGGTGATAAGGTGTTGAAAGTAGTGTTAGGAAAAGGAGTTACCAATAAGGGAAGAGCTAGTGAAGTGGTTGGCAGAAAAGACATGCCTATGATAATGTTAAACTCTTCAATCAAGAGACATAGTTCTTGATTACCAAAATGAAAAACATGATCACAAGGGGTCCCAAAAGAAAGAGGCATCAAGAAGAAGAGGTATATTTATCCAAATAAAAGAATGTTGAAACACTCTCAAACCCATTTGGTGAAGCTCAGCCCATTGAAAGGGAGGTAGTATGGCTAGAACTCTTGCAAGTTTCCGTTGGAAAGCTGTTGTCATGGTTGAAGGAAAGAAATAATAGAAAGATAAGATGAAGGTTGAAAAACATGAAAAAATGTGAAAGATATTAAAATAAGGTAGTAGGGTTAGAAATTTTGAATTTATGATGTGACGGCTTAAGAGGGGGTGGACTAAGGGTTTATATATTGATCAAATTAGGTTTGAAGCCTGTAGACCCTTAATTTTTGACCCAATCCGGTCCATTAAGTTTTATTTGGTTTAAAATGATTTTTGTTGTTTAATTGGTCCAAAATAATTTTAATTAAAGAATTTTTACCTTAGTATCTAATTTTTATTAAGAAAAAATAAAAATAAACAAATAAAAATCAAAAAATAAAATAAAAATAAAAATCGGAGTCGAAAAAAAATTGGCAGCGAAAAGTGGTCGCGCGAATCCGTCGGGCCAGCCACGGGCCCGGCCGCAGTTTTTGCCAGCGCAAAAATTTTTGACGCAAAATTTTTGAAACCTAATCCAATTAGGTTTTAATTTCTTTTTTTATTAATATTAATTGCCGTGTGAAATTAGGAAGAAATAACCTAAAAACCATTATAAATAAGGATCAATTAAACCAAATTAGGGGAGGAAAAAAGGAGGCAGTGAGCTTGATCTTTTGAAACCAAATTAGTAAAGGAAAAGGGAAACTCAATTCAATCGATCTTTAAAGTAGCAGTAGCACGGATTAAGCAATTCAAAGGCAACCAAGGCTTGTTTTTGAAGCTAGTTCATCTAAGAAGAATTATTTTTGGAAGAATCAACAAAAGAAGGTAAGTGATTTTCCTTAATTAATTTATGTTACACAGTAGCTAAGTTATGGGATTATGGTTTTTTTTTAAATCAAAAACTTTAGAACTTTAATTTAATTCTTCCAAGATTAAAACATAAAAACGTGACTTTCTTTTCTAAAAAGACCTAAAATTGTTATTTTTTCTTCTTAAAAATCTTAAAACTCTAATTGAACATATTTTTCAACAAAACCAAAATCAAATTCTGTTTCTTTCAAATTTTTAAATTAGGTTCTATTTCATTCAAAAGCCTTCAAAAACATCTTTTCTACTTATAAAAACTTCAATCCATGTGTTTAAATTCATAAAACTTCATAAATTATCAAATTGCTTTTTTAAAAAACCCTAAAAATTCTATTACCCGAGAACCCTAATTTCAAAGCCTAAAACCAAAATTCAACTTTTAAACCTAAAACAATGAACCCTAATCCTTTTAAAACCTTAAACCATAATTTTTATGAACCCTAATCCTTTTAAAATATAAAAAAACATAAAAACATGAAAACCCAAAAAATTGCACAGTAGCTTGAAATTCAATAATCAAAAATCACAAATTTAAGTACTTTAAGGTATTCAAAACCCTAGTTTCATGATTTCATCATTCAAACCTTAATTTGGTTAATCAAAGAGTCTTACCAACCTTTTAAAACATTAAACCCTAATCTATTTTAATTCCATAAAAAATCACAGTAGCTATAATTAAACTTTTATTTACTTTATTCAATTCCATATTTATTTATACCTTGATTTATTTCTTATGCTTTAATCTATTTGAATTCAATACTTGATTTATTTAATTTATCATGGATGGATGTTTATTTTATATTTTATTTTAATACTTTTGATGAATAATTTATTTATGATGAATAGTTATTTACTTTTATCAATCAATTTAGAATTCCAAAAGTTGTAAGAAGTATGTTTCCACTTGGTGGGTACCTCATTAGTTAAACATCATGTAGTTTAATTTGCCTTTCTATTTTAGAACTTATGTAAAGGGCATGTTTCTACCTTTTGGTGGGTGTCCTATCTAGGCATGTGATGTAAGGACATGTTTCCATCCTTGGATGGGTGTCCATTTATTTGTTTTCTTTTGTTTGGACATTGCTTTGATTTTAATATAATGATGCTTTCTTTTTATTGTGTGTAATATGGATAATGTTATTATACTTAAGAATTTTATAATATTAAGACCTGTAAAGGAGGCCGGTTCCAATGAACTGGGAGTTGTGGGGGTATTGGGCCCTCACCTTCCCCACACGTACCCAACTTTCCGAACCCATTAGGGGGTTGGGGATTCCTTAGGAATCGAGTCATCCACCCCTTTCTTTTTTTCGGCCCGTCCGGATGGCGACTTCATTTTCTCCGGACTTAGGTCCGTGTTCTCTAAGGCCCCGAGCCTAAACAATGCCGAAGTCGCAAGAACCATTCCACCGGGAGTGGGGGCAAAAATCCCAGCTCACAGTGGCGACTCCACAGGGGATAAGAGAAGTTGATTCCGTTGGTCTTTATATTATTCTATTCTTTCTTATAGTAATATTATCCATTGCATCATATTAGATTGCATTGTGTGCATGAGTTAGGACGCCCGTGTTATGTTATGTAAGGGATACCATACTTTCACTCAAGGTATGGAGATCGAGCATGGCATAACCACTCATAGCCTCGTACCATTTGGTATATACTTGCTATGGGAACCTAAGCCTTTCTACCCAAAGACTAAAGCTCATGTAATTGGCCTAGTTACTTTCCTTAGGTTTTACCCCAAATGCATGTTGTTTGACTATGGATAATTTATCTTGGTTTAAATCATGGCTTATTTGGTTTGTTCTTTTTCTAATATGACCCAAGTACATTTGCAAGCTCAAAATAAATTTTTTCTTTAAAATCCAAAAGACCAAAACTATTTTCAAAACTTTTTAAGATGGTCTTTGGACATAAGACTTTTCTAAAAATAAATCAAAAATCGTTTGGCCCATGGCACAAATACTAAGCCCAAAATCCATTTTTCTAAAATCTTTTACAATGGGCTTAGAAACAAAACTATTTTCACCCAACATTTTCTTACAAAGAGCTTACAAAATATTTAGGTCAATTATGAAATACCAAAAATCAATTGTGGGCCTAGTTTACACTAAGAATAAATTAACTATGGGCTTGTTTTTGGCATGAACCACTAGTTACCTCTTTTCAAGTGAGAAATCTATTTATAAGCCTCTTAATTTCGTTTTAATCCAATATAGCATAAAAGCTACTTTAGTTGGTTGAATGGATTAAAACTTAATTAATGGGAATTATCATGGATTGATTTCCATTTTCGAAAATATAACTATTGGTTGAAATGTCCGAGGGAATTATTCGAAAGCAAGATACCTAGGAAAAGAGACTCGCCATTCGTGTGTGGATGTTATAAGATTGGAAGGAACGTCCTAATTTGTCCTTGTTTGTCTATTGTTTGTACATGCATACATTTGCATCTCATCTCATTGATCCTCTCTGGCTCACAGCCCTGGATTACGATAGTTCTAAAGCTTACAACAATCCGACCTATGCCGGAGATGAGATATCTAGCAACGACTCAATCACTTGCTCACTAAGAACAATGGAGCCCGAACAAATTCAAAGAATGGTGGATGAAGCCCTCAATGCCAAGATGGAAGAAATCAAAGAGGCCCTAGCTGAGACCATGAGGAACCAATTGACTGCAATCTTAGAGAATCATGCCGAGGCTTCTGCTAGCACTAAGAAGCCAAAGGACAAAGGGAAGACTAAAGTTAGTGAAGTAGCTTTTGATGATGATAAGGTGATCATTGATGATGATGATTGGGCTCAATACTACCAAGATCTTCAAGATAAAAAGGAGCCAAAGGTTGTTGAGAAGACAACTATTAAAAAGACCGAGACATCTGATATTGAAAAGATGATTGCTGATTTAGAAAAGAAATTTGAGAAAAAGCTGAAAACCGAAGAAATGTCCGAAGTTGACAAATTATTTGAGCTAGATGAAGAGGTCCCATACAAGTTCAAGATGCCATCTTTTGCAAAGTATAATGGCACTAGAAATCCTCATCTCCATGTGAAGCAGTATATCACTGCCATGCAATCTGCCCGAGCTACTAAGGCTCAAACCTTAAGGTACTTCATGCTCTCATTGGATCCTGCTGTCCATAATTGGTTCAATACCTTAGATGATGGAACACAAAAGAGTTGGGATCTACTTTACAAAGCCTTCATCCAACAATATGGATACAATGTTGAAATGGAAGTTACCTTAATGGAAGTTGAGTCCATTAGGAAATGACCAAATGAGAATTTTGTAGACTATGTCAAGAGATGGAGAAACATGGCTGCTTTACTAAAGAAGAGGCCCGATGAATCTGATCAAATAAGGATGATTGTGAGAGGGGTGTTACCTAGTCTTCGTGAGAGGATGTCTCATACACTCATACGTGATTTCAAAGATCTTCTCCAAGCTGGTCTACAAATTGAAGAGTGGGAAAGGGAGAAGAATCGTTTTTCAATAAAAAGGAATGAGAAAGGGAATTACCAGTCGGGCAATCAAAGCACACAAAAAGAAGTTGATGTTAATGCCGCTAGTGAAACAGGAATAAGGCAGTTTTCAAATCTGGGGAAGCCACTGTCTTGGGTTCTCAATAAGCTACAAAGGAAGGGATTGTTACAACCCTTGACTCCTCGTCCTTTGCCTAATCCTCTTCCACCTAACTTTAATACTAATGCATTTTGCCAATTCCATCAAAGGCCTGGACACGAAACGGGCAATTGCATGAAGTTGAGGCATGAGATCCAGAATTTAATTGATAATGGCAAGTTGCCCGAGCTGGACAAGCCCAACACCAAAGATAATCCATTTTCAAGGTTCAACAGAGTGCCACCACCAGCAACCTTTATGGTGGGAAAAGGATTGGAAGAAGATTTCGTTTTATCCTCTTTTCAAGATGGGAATGTTGAAGATGTGAAAGGAAAAGAAGCCTAACTCAATAAACTTTCCTTAGCTTGAATGTTGCTTTTCAATTTTACTTTCTTTAATTGGAACTATCATGTTTTTCAAATTTAAATTTGTTTGAATAAATTATTTTTATCATAAATTTTTATTGGTCTTTGTTCATTTTGGTGCTCAACCAATGAGGAATTTAGCTTGATGTTTATAAATTAATGTGTCTAGGCATCATGACTCGAATGACTTTACTAGATGAGGGAATTACTCTATAGCATTGAGTTGTGTATGCTTATTTAGAGAGAGCTCCTGCATAATTACCTTTGTCTAGGTCCTAGTCAGTCTTAGAACATGCTTTGACAAACTTTCAAGGCGAAATTGAACTCTACTTATTTAAGAGAGAAATGATCTAGGCATTGTTTGGTTAGCCAACAACTAGTATCCACCCAATTAAATATCAATCCCTAGTTGTCCCTTTGAGCCTTCATAAAATTTTAGCTTTCTTTTCATTGGCTTACAAACCCCAATAACCTACCTTGAGTTGTTCAAAGAAAGCAATGATTGGTCAAGACCATGAAGATAGTTTAAGTTCTCAAGACCATAAGGGTAGTTGATGTTTTCAAGACCACAAGGGTAGTTGATGTTCTCAAAACCATAAGGGTAGTTGAAGTTACCTTAATATCTCCAATATATCAAGGTAGAGTAACAAATGATTTATCCCTGTTAAAGAAGATTTATGTTACACCACTCATCCATTATTAGGAAGCCCAAGTTGGTACAAACAAGACAACTCGTTTAGAGCTAGAACCAAAAAAAAAGAGAGAGAAGAAAAGAAAACAAAAAAGACAAAAGAAAAGAAAAAGAGAAAAAAAAGAAAAGAAAAGAAAACCCTAAATGGTTCAAAAAGCCAACTGAGTTCTCTTTTACCTAGACTTCCATTTGATTTTTGAGGATGGTTTGACTTGAATTGGTCCAACCCAACCAAAGATTCAATCAAAATCAAAGGAAAAAGGAGGAAGACCATCCAGTTCTTGAAAGTTCTGTACTTGATAGTCATACAAGAAAGAAGGATAAAATGATAAAAGAAAGGGAAGAGTAAAGAAAGAGAAAGAAGAAGGAAGAGTAAGAAAAATAAAAAGAAAGAAAAGGGAGAAGAAGAAAAGAAACAAATTTGGGAACCAAACTTTTTGCAAGAGCAAAGACTATCCCAATCAAGATCCAGATTAATGTCAAGAAGATAGAAAGAAATTAGGAGTCTAGCAAGGTTGCCTCCAAGCTGCCTAAAATTCGAATAAGAAATTTATAGTGTGAGGGTTTGTCCATTGTGTCACATCAGCCCCAACTTTCAAATAGCCTTCATTTAGCCCATGTCCCTTATAGACCCTATTTCAAGCCTATCAAAGACCTGTTGATCTCTCTTGGTAGGTAGAGTCTATTAGTGGAGATAGTTTGGATAAGCATGCATATGAGATAGACAATATTTAAACTCAAATGAGACCTTTGGCTAAGTAATGTGTATGTGCCTATCTGAAGTGCAACAATTCTTGCTTAAATAGAAATGATTCCCGAGTTTAGTACGGTAACTAGGGTTGTCATGTTATAGATATGTTAATTTAGAAAATCAAGTCCTGAGGTACATTGACATTAATTTGGCAAAGCCAACATTTGATTTCAAAATGAAAATTCAAAAAATTCAAAAAAAAAATGTTTTGTCATACAAAGCCTTCAAGTTAAGGGAAGTATGTTGAACCTCCAAATGACACATTGGGCAAAGGAAATTATTATTGGAAAAGTTGTGAAGAAACTACCAACTGACATGCTGAGACATAGTTCGAAATGGATGCATCCCTGACTCTGCTGCTTGGGGTCTCCACCACTCATGTTTTCATCATCTTGAAGATAAAAGCCACAAATGCAAAGCTTTCGATCATTCCAATGCAAGGCTTGAACAAGCGTCAAAACGGAATCAATAAGAACACTTCTACTGATCACCTCAGTCTGTGAGTCAATGGAACGACTGTGAGTATTATCATGCATATCATGCATACATGAGCATATCACATCGCACTTTCTTGTATTATATTGTCTATTCTTTATCAAAGTGAACAGCAAACACTCTGTGAAGCAAAGAATCAAAAGAAGATGTCAAATCAGGGGGGCATGGAAAGCCCATTGCTTGAGAAAGCTCCAGTAATCTTGCAAAGAGAAGAAATGCATGCTTATGCGAAGAACAAGACGGCAAAAACATCAATCAAAGCTTGCATGGATAAAATCTTTGGTTTGAGCCTACACAAGGGGCAAAGTTTCTCCTTTTCAATTTTTTTTGAGTTTATATACCAAATATTTTTAAACTCACTTACAAATATTTTGCCACATAGGGGGGCAAGGAGAGGATATAAGGTCCAATTAAAAATAGCTAAATCTTTGCAAAAAGGAAGAACAAAAGAATGGAACTTTAGAACTCTCAAAAGAATGAAGATGCAAAAGACAAAAGACCAATCCAACTAAAAGAGTTGAAGCCAGGGTAAAGACTCGACCTCCAATGGATAGAGACCCATGTTTTAAGAGTAAAGACCTGATCTCAAAGGATGAAGATCCATTTTCAAGGGTGAAGACCCGATCTCAAAGGATGAAAATCCATTTTCAAGGGTGAAGACCCAATCTCAAAGGATGAAGATCCATTTTAAGGGTGGAAAACCACAATGCATGGAATAACCGGAGCAGTCAGATTTCTCAAATTATAAAAGGTCAGTCAAACTCAATCTCAGGTCCAAGTATCCAAATTTAAATCAATCTCGGGTCTAAGCACCCAATCTCGGGTCCAAGTACCCAAATCAAATCATGCTCGGGACCAAGAACCCAATCTCTGGCCCAAGCACTCATTCTCGGGTCCAAGTACCCAAATCAAATCAATCTCAAGTCCAAGCACCGATTCTCGGGTCCAAGCACCCATTCTCGGGTCCAAGTACCCAAATCAAATCAATCTCGGGTCCAAGCACCCAAATTCAAATCAGCTCGGGTCCAAGTACCCAATCCCGGGTCCAAGTACCCAATCTCGGGTCCAAGTACCCAAAATCAATTCAAGCTCGGGTTCAAGTATCTAAGCTCAGGTCTAAGTACCTAATCTCGAGTCCAAGTACCCAAATCAAATCAATCTCGGGTTCAAGTACCCAATCCCGGGTCCAAGTACCCAAAATCAATTTAAGCTAGGGTCCAAGAACCCAATCCCGGGTCCAAGTACCCAAAATCAATTCAAGCTTGGGTCCAAGTACCTAAGCTCGGGTCCAAGTACCTAATCTCGGGTCCAAGTACCCAAATCAAATCAATCTCGAGTCCAAGTACCCAATTCCGGGTCCAAATACCCAAAATCAATCTAAGTTCGGGTCCAAGTACCCAATCCCGGGTCCAAGTACCCAATCTCGGGTCCAAGTACCCAAAATCAATTTAAGCTTGGGTCCAAGTACCTAAGCTCGGGTCCAAGTACCCAATCTCGGGTCCAAGTACCCAATCTCGGGTCCAAGTCAAATCAATCTCGGGTCCAAGTACCCAATTCCGGGTCCAAGTACCCAAAATCAATCCAAGTTCGGGTCCAAGTACCCAATCTCGGGTCCAAGTACCCAAAATCAATTCAAGCTCGGGTCCAAGTGCCTAAGCTCGGGTCCAAGTACCCAAAATCAATCCAAGGTCAGTCAAACTCAATCTCAAGTCCAAGCATCCAAATTTAAATCAATCTCAGGTCTAAGTACCCAAATCAAATCAAGCTCGGGTCCAAGAACCCAATCTCTGGCCCAAGCACCCATTCTCGGGTCCAAGTACCCAAATCAAATCAATCTCAAATCCAAACACCTATTCTCGGGTCCAAGCACCCATTCTCGGGTCCAAGCACCCAAATTCAAATTAGCTCGGGTCCAAGTACCCAATCCCGGGTCCAAGTACCCAATCTCGGGTCTAAGTACCCAAAATCAATTCAAGCTCGGGTTCAAGTACCTAAGCTCGGGTCCAAGTACCCAATCTCGGGTCCAAGTACCCAAATCAAATCAATCTCGTGTCCAAGCACCCAAATTCAAATCAGCTCGGGTCCAAGTACCCAAAAATCAATTCAAGCTCGGGTCCAAGTACCTAAGCTCGGGTCCAAGTACCCAATCTCGGGTCCAAGTACCCAAATCAAATCAATCTCGGGTCCAAGTACCCAATCCCGGGTCCAAGTACCCAATCTCGGGTCCAAGTACCCAAATCAAATCAATCTCGGGTCCAAGTACCCAATCCCGGGTCCAAGTACCCATAATCAATTCAAGCTAGGGTCCAAGTACCCAAAACAAGTCGCCATTTCAAAAATTAAGTCTTATTGTTTTTCACTCTCTTTCACTAAGGTTTCAGATCATTCAAGCAGGGGGCAAACTGTAGACCCTTAATTTTTGACCCAATCCGGTCCATTATGTTTTATCTGGTTTAAAATGTTTTTTGTTGTTTAATTAGTCTAAAATAATTTTAATTAAAGAATTTTTACCTTAGTATCTAATTTTTATTTAGAAAAAATAAAAATAAACAAATCAAAATCAAAAAATAAAAATAAAAATCGGAGTCGGAGTCGGAAAAAAAATCGGCAGCGAAAAGTGGTCGCGCGGGCCCGTAGGGCCAGCAGCACCTCACCCGCAGGCCTGCGGGCGAAATAATTTCCCGCAGGAATTTCCTGCGGGCTGGGGCGCCCACACGCCAAGCCACGGGCCCGGCCACAGTTTTCGCCAACACAAAAATTTTTGACGCAAAATTTTTGAAACCTAATCCAATTAGGTTTTAATTTCTTTTTTTTATTAATATTAATTACCGTGTGGAATTAGGAAGAAATAACCTAAAAACCACTATAAATAAGGATCAATTAAACCAAATTAGGGGAGGAAAAAAGGAGGCAGTGAGCTTGATCTTTTGAAACCAAATTAGTAAAGGAAAAGGGAAGTTCAATTCAATCGATCTTTAAAGCAGCAGTAGCACGGATTAAGAAATTCAAAGGCAACCAAGGCTTGTTTTTGAAGCTAGTTCATCCAAGAAGAATTATTTTTGGAAGAATCAACAAAAGAAGGTAAGTGATTTTTCTTAATTAATTTATGTTACACAGTAGCTAAGTTATGGGATTAGGGTTTTTTTTTAAATCAAAAACTTTAGAACTTTAATTTAATTCTTCCAAGATTAAAACATAAAAACGTGACTTTCTTTTCTAAAAAGACCTAAAATTGTTATTTTTTCTTCTTAAAAATCTTAAAACTCTAATTGAACATATTTTTCAACAAAACCAAAATCAAATTCTGTTTCTTTCAAATTTTTTAATTAGGTTCTATTTCATTCAAAAAGCCTTCAAAAACATCTTTTATACTAATAAAAACTTCAATCCATGTGTTTAAATTCATAAAACTTCATAAATTATCAAATTGCTTTTTAAAAAACCCTAAAAATTCTATTACCCGAGAACCCTAATTTCAAAGCCTAAAACCAAAATTCAACTTTTAAACCTAAAACAATGAACCCTAATCCTTTTAAAACCTTAAACCATAATTTTTATGAACCCTAATCCTTTTAAAACATTAAAAAACATGAAAACATGAAAACCCAAAAAATTGCACAGTAGCTTGAAATTCAATTATCACAAATCACAAATTTAAGTACTTTAAGGTATTCAAAACCCTAGTTTCATGATTTCATCATTCAAACCTTAATTTGGTTAATCAAAGAGTCTTACCAACCTTTTAAAACATAAAACCCTAATCTATTTTAATTCCATAAAAAATCACAGTAGCTATAATTGAACTTTTATTTACTTTATTCAATTCCATATTTATTTATACCTTGATTTATTTCTTATGCTTTAATCTATTTGAATTCAATACTTGATTTATTTAATTTATCATGGATGGATGTTTATTTTATATTTTATTTTAATACTTTTGATGAATGATTTATTTATGATGAATGATTATTTACTTTTATCAATCAATTTAGAATTCCAAAAGTTGTAAGAAGTATGTTTCCACTTGGTGGGTACCTCATTAGTTAAACATCATGTAATTTAATTTGCTTTTCTATTTTAGAACTTATGTAAAGGGCATGTTTCTACCTTTTGGTGGGTGTCCTATCTAGGCATGTGATGTAAGGACATGTTTCCATCCTTGGATGGGTGTCCATTTATTTGTTTTCTTTTGTTTGGACATTGCTTTGATTTTAATATAATGATGCTTTTTTTTTATTGTGTGTAATATGGATAATGTTATTATACTTAAGAATTTTATAATATTAAGACCTGTAAAGGAGGCTGGTTCCAATGAACCGGGCGTTGTGGGAGTGCTGGGCCATTTCTCACCTTCCCCACACGTACTCAACTTTTCGAACCCATTAGGGGGTTGGGGATTCCTTAGGAATCGAGTCATCCACCCCTTTCTTTTTCCCGGCCTGTCCGGGTGGCGACTCCATTTTCTCCGGACTTAGGTTCGTGTTTTCTAAGGCCCCAAGCCTAAATAGTGCCGAAGTCGCAAGAACCATTCCACCAGGAATGGGGGCGAAAATCCCCGCTCACAAAGCCCCTAAATAGGAAGAAGTTGGAAAACAATTTCCAAAATAGAAAATCTGGCATTTCTGTCTCAGAACTACAGTGTCACAATTTTGAAGAATCACTGCACGACAGTTCTCCTATTGCATAGAAAGATAAGACTGTTGTACAATAGTCTTTATCAAGAATTGCCACGCGATAGTCTTTATTAATAAAGTTTTTTTCAAGAAAAAATCAACAAGGGACTTTATCCAATCTTAGAAAAATAGTATCAGGAGGAAAGTAACCATAGATTTTTATTCAAATTCAAAGAAATGTTCTTAATACATCTAATATTTGAGAATCCAAATACAAGAATAAAAGAAAATAACAAGAAGAAAATAAATATAAGGACTTTAAGACGTCTCCTTGCTCGATTCATCCTCCTCATTAGAACTTGAAGCTCCAGCACCTTCCTCTCCTGATTTAACCCCAACAATTTGGCCCCTAGACTCGCTCTCAGCCACCAACCCATCAACAATGTAGTTGACATCCACCCCAAACTACTTTAGTCGATCTTAGAAGGGCTCATTCATCTTTTGATCCCATTTGTACCTTCTGGTGCATCACAGGAGGGCCTGTTCTACCTGGTTAAGAGAATAAGCATATGCAACCTACAAAAGAAATAAGAAAGTGGATTTATGACTCATTACAACTAAAACCAATATGACATTTAGGCATTTATGCCATGCATACATACCTGTATAGTTTGTGTTTGTAGGGTAAGATGGTTCTTTAATCCTATGATGAGTCTATCTGCATATTCAAGAGAAGACTGAGGGCATTGCACTAGAAAATAGAAATTAGAGGGATGATGAACTTATAAAGGCTTCGATAAGAAAAGGATTAATTGACTTACCACGGTAGCGTTTGGGAGCAAGAAGTCAGTTATGATCTCAGGAATATTGATGTGCCTCGACATAGATGGCCTCCCAAGTTATAGTAGGTGATGTATCACCACCTACATAGTTCATACATTAACTATATAGGAGATGTCACATGAACACATATCTAATCTATAAGGATTATATATATAATAAATTCCAAAGTACATTCATATGATATAATTATTTTCCATACCTATAATACATACATATATTTGTTTAATTTACAAAATTTCCTATTATTAACTTACATTGTAAATATTATTATATTTTCCTACTACCTTCAAATTTATATAACCATCATACAAAATTATAAGGTATTGCTATGTAAACCATACAGACTACAATATTTATAATATTGCTCGTTGAACTTTTGTGATACAGTTGATCGGGAACATATATCTCTCTCTCTGCAGTCTCAACTCTTCTGGTTTGATTTGTTTATCAGAAAATATTTCTAACATGCTAAACAAGGCTTAGTGGTGCTTATGTATTTATAATATACAAGAAATTGAAAGGAAAGAGACTATACATAGACAAAATTACAAACAATAGAAATTATCACTTTAGAACATTACTTAAGAAAATTGGTAAATTCATTTCAACATAAAACATTGAACATGATTAGATTCAAATTTTGATTAGTTTAACAATAACCACATAACATGTTATTTTCAATATAGATAATCTTTTTAAATTTGCCCATACACACTGAACTCAGATCATAGGTTTGAATAACGAGTCACTGTTGGCAATTTAATGCCCAATCTAATTGATATGGCCGAAGGCCCAATAATGGCAAATATGCCCACTGTCACTAAAGACACAAGTTTATAAATGGCATGATGTGCCTACTATCACTATGGACATCCACCCTCTGGCTAGCCATTCAATCCCAAGTCATATCTAAAATCAGTATGATTAGAGCAGTTCATTAGTTTTTAGTTAACACTGAATTATGTATATCACTTCAATGAAACTATACTTTGCTCAAAATTTAGTATTTGATAAGTGTATAATTGATGATATTTTTGCCCCTATTTCTTAATATATTTATTCTCAAATTAAATTAAATTTGTTTGTTCAAGTGTAGATTAGGGTTGATTTCAGGAATCTTTTACACTTTGAGTCTTTATTGTCATTTAGGCAGGAATTCCAGATGAAATACAAGAAAAAGTGTTATTTTGGGCAAATTTCTTCAAGTGACATGCCCAAAGACACGGGCATGTCAATGACCGTATCATTTTCCCACCTTACAGAAGCTTTGACATGCTAAATGATATGGGCGTATCACTATCCATGTCATTAATCTTACATTACAGTAGCTATGACATGTCCAGCAGCATGGCAGTGTCATTTCCCATGTCATCAACCTTGAAAAATAGTATCATCGACACACCAAGAGATATGGCTGTGTCACTGGGCGTGCCAGGCTAAATCTATGGTTATGAACATGAATTAAATTATTTCTATCTAGATTTTGATGAACCCTAGCTTTATTGTATGGATTGAATATTTTTTATTAAATACTTTACTAACACTTCAATTATTCAAGTCTTTAACAATTAATCTAAGTAAAAACTTTCACAATCATCACTCAAAATTAAGAAAAACAACATCAACAACTTTAATTCCTACATATATCACACAACAATTTATTTATCCAATATTTAAGAAATATCTTATTCTAAATGATTCAATCAATTAATTTAAACATTAAAACTCAAATAAAATAAATATTTGCAAATTAAAATACATAAGCACATACCTTTGCTTAAAATCCCTCTTTCACTATGATCACTTGTTAATAATCTTGTTTTCTCTAGTTTATTCTTCTAAAACTCTATATCTATACGTGATTTTCTCTTAATCCTTTATTTACTTGATGAAAGGAAGAAGAAAATAGAGAAAATGGTGATGGTGGTGGTAGATGACGTGGTTAGTGGAGAAAGAAGAGAAGAGAAAAGAAAATTCTAGATTATATACACATGCACATATATAATAAGTTCAATCTAGGGTCTTAACCTTTAATTCTAATTAAATTTTTAGTCCCGTAAAACCATAAAAATAATTTCTTCAGTAGGTTTTAAAATCCACTATCCACTATTTTCTACTTGTAAAATTTATCCAGGTCATCTTTATCACTATACTCTGTCAATTATCAATATTAGTTAAAAGTTCACTGTTTGAAATTTTAAACATTACAATTCTCCCCCACAAAAGAAATTTCATCCTCGAAATTTACCTATTATAGACACTTGAAATAATTGAGGGTATTATTGTCTCATTGTTTCTTCGCTTTTCCAAGTGGCTTCCTCTGTCGAATGATTCCTCCACAACACTTTTACTAAAGGAATGTATTTATTATGCAATTTTTTTACTTCATAAGCTATGATAGCCACTGGTTCTTCTTCATAATTCAAATCTGGTTGAATTTCAAAGGACTCTATTTGAATAACATGTGAAGGATATGATCTATATCATCTAAGCATTGATACATGAAATACATTATGAATCTTAGCCAGTTCTGGAGGTAAAGCTAGTCAATAAGCTACTGGACCTATACGCTCTAGTATTTCATATGGTCTAATGAACCTAAGACTTAGTTTACCTTTCTTCCCAAAGTGAAGAATCTTCTTCCACGGCGATACCTTCAAGAATACCTTATCTCCTACACCATACAATGTCCTGTCACTTCAAATCTGCATATGATTTTTGCCTATCCATTGTAATTTTCAATTGGTCCTTAATAAGCTTCACTTTGTTTTCAATTTGCCTTATGAGATCATGCCCTACAAATTTGCTCTCATTCAATTCTACCCAACATAATGGAGTTCTACATTTCCATCTGTATAATGCTTCATATGGAGCCATTCCAATACTCTTATGATAACTGTTGATATAAGAAAATTCTAATAAAAGTAAATATCTATCCCAGCTACCTTCAAACTCAATTACACAACTTCTAAGCATATCCTCAAGTACACTCTTTTTGATTGACCATCAGTCTGTGGGTGAAATGCAGTACTAAAGTGAAGTTGAGTACCCAATACTTTTTGAAATCTTTCCCAAAATCTTGATGTAAAATGTGGATCTCGATATGAAATAATGGACA
The DNA here is from genome assembly GCA_947685225.1 of Garcia nutans. Lineage (NCBI taxonomy): Eukaryota > Viridiplantae > Streptophyta > Magnoliopsida > Malpighiales > Euphorbiaceae > Garcia > Garcia nutans. The sequence goes on along the minus strand of CANTUV010000003.1, from coordinate 1,141,287 downwards.
TTGGTATTCCATGAAATCCGACTATCTCATTAATATACAATTCAACAAGTTTATCTAATGAGTAGTCAATTCGAATTGGAAGAAAATGAGCCAATTTGGTTAACCGATCAATAATCACCCAAATTGCATCATGTCTTTTTTTAGTGTTTAGAAGACCAGTCACAAAATTCATGGTGATTCTATCCCACTCCCATTTTGGTATTAAGATTGGTTGTAAAAGACCCGATGGAACTTGATGTCTTGCTTTAACTTGTTGACACACTAAACACCGAGTCACATATTCAGTAATATCTCTTTTCATACCATGCCACCAATAATGAGATTTCAAATTCTGATGCATCTTATTGCTTCCGGGATATAGTATATATAGTATTATGAACTTTACCAAGTATACACTCTTTTAATTCCTTTACATTAGGTACACATAAACAGCCTTTATAATACAATCCACCGTCTTCTAAAATAACATAATCTGACTTTTCACCTATATGTACTTGTTCTAACACTTCTAATATCTTTTGATTTTGTTTTTGAGCTTCTATTACTTTTTTCTTTATAGTTGGTTCAACACTTAACTCTTATAACATAACATATTATATAATTTAATTTATTTAACTCAAAAATATACATATATTTATATCTTTATATAATAATTTATACGCAACATACATGCCAAAGTCTTTCGACTTAAAACATCAGCTACCACATTAGCCTTTCCAGGATGATAGTCAATGATACAATCATAATCTTTAATCAATTCCATCTATCTCCTTGGCCTTAAGTTGAGTTCTTTTTGCATTGGCAAATATTTTAAACTTTTATGATCAGTGAAAATATAACACCTTTCACCATACAAATAATGTCACCATATCTTAAGAGCAAATACAATAGCAGCTAACTCTAAATCATGTGTGAAATAATTCAATTCATGAGATTTTAATTGCCTAGAGGCATAAGCAATTACCTTATCCTCTTACATCAGTACAAAACTAAGTCTCTGATGAGAAGCATCGCTATAAATCATATAGTCTTTGCCTAGGGTTGGTTATATCAATATAGGTGCTTCAGTCAACCTAGCTTTCAATTATTCAAAACTAGCTTGACATTGATCATCCCACTAAAATTTAGTTTCTTTCCTAAGGACCTTAGTTAAAGGAAGTGCTATCTTAGAAAACCCTTGCACAAATCTTCTATAGTAACCAGCTAACCTAAGGAAGCTCTAAACTTCTGTTATATTCTTTAGTGGCTACCAATTTAAAATGGTTTTAATTTTGCTAGGATCCACACGGATATCATTAGCTGATACCACATGACCTAGAAACACCACTTCTATTAACCAAAAACCATATTTCGATAATTTAGCATACAACTGATTCTTCCTCAATGTCTGTAGTACAATTCTCAAATGCTTATCATGCTCCTCCTTATTTTTGAATAGACCAATATATCATCGATAAAAACAACTATAAACTAAATAAGGTTTGAAGACTCAATTTATCAAGTCCATAAAAGCTACTGGAGCATTAGTCAAACCAAAAGGCATAGCTAGGAATTCATAATGCCCATATCAAGTTCTGAAAGTTGTCTTAGGAATATCTACTTCTTTAACTTTCATCTAATAATAACCCGATTTAAGGTCAATTTTAGAGAAAACGCCTGCTCCCTTCAGTTGATCAAACAAGTCATCAATCCTAGGTAACGGTTATTTATTCTTAATAGTCACCTTATTCAACTGACGATAATCTATACACAATCTTAGGGTACCATCATTCTTCTTCACAAATAAAATCGGTGCACCCCAAGGTGATACACTAGGTCTAATAAAACCTTTATTAAGTAATTCTTGAAGTTGTACTTTTAACTCTTTTAACTTTGGAGGTGATATTCTACAAGGTGGAATAGAAATTGGTGTCGTATTTATAACTACATCAATAACAAATTCTACCTCCCTCTTTGGTGGTACTCCTAGTAACTCTCTGAAAAAATATTTGAAAACTCACACACTATAGGTATATCTCCCAAAGCCTTGCTTGAATGTCGTGTATCAATAACATAAGCAAGATAAGCTTCACACTTCTTCCTAATCAACTTTGATTGCAAAAATCAAACTAGAATGATAAAATTATTTTTCTCCTCAAACCATAATTTCACCATGATCCAGAATTTTAAAAGTCACAACCTTAATATAACAATCTATAACTGCTTGATGTTGGGACAACCAATCCATTCCTAAGATCATATCAAAATCATAGAATAGAAGTTCAATCAAATCAGCAGGAAGTTCTATATCATGAATTCTAATTGGATAATTTTTATATATTTTATTTACCCTCACACTATAACCTAAGGGGTTAGTCACTTCTATATCAAAATCAAGCTTATCAACACACATTTTCTTCCCTAAAGCTATAGTTGTACATATATAAGAATGTGTAAAACTCGGATCTAACAATGCATACACATCAAGACCAAGTAAAGAGAATTTACCGACTACAATATCAGGAGCATCCTGGTCCTCTACTGCTCTCATGGCATAAGCCCTAGCTGGAGTACTACCTCGAGTCTAAGGTCTATCCACTATTTTAGACCCTCTCTGCTAACTAACACTAGATCGACTGCCTCTACCTGACCTACGACCTAGCTGAGACGTCTGCACAGAACTTTGCCCTTCAGCAACTTCAGATTCTTTCATCATAGGACAATCTCTAATTTTATGCTCTAGGGAACCACACTTCAAACAAGCCCATTTTTTATACCGGCAATCTTCACTTGCATGACCTTTGCCATAATATTGACAAGGTGTAGTGATTGCCCTTTAAGATGAGCATGTGACAACTCCAAACCTACCACCTCTAGACCTCTGAAAACTAGCTCCACTTCCTCTACTAGACCCTAGAGTTTGGGCTTGAGTACCTCTCTATCTTTTCTTACCACCCTATTATTGTTCAATAGACAATCTCTTCTCTGGTTGTTGTCTTCTTCCCTGCTCTTATTTAATCTCATTTTCTATAGCAACTGTAGCATTAACAAGAGTGGAAAACTCTTTAATCCTTATGGCCACTAAATATACCCGAATCTAACTGTTCAAACCATGTTCAAACCGCTTACACTTCTCCTCCTCAGATGAAACTAACTCTAGAAAATACTTACTGAGGCGAACAAACTACCTCTCATATTCAGACACAGATGATTGCCTTTGTCTCAAGTATAAAAACTCCCTACACTTCTCTTCTATGTAAATTTCACTGATGTATTTCTTTTTAAACTCTTCTTACAAAAATGCCTATGTGAGTCCACCTACAGGATTTCCATTCTTCTTTGTTTCCTACAAATTATAAGCTTGCTCATGTAATAAGGAAACTGCACACTCCAACCTTTCCTCATTAGTACAGTGCAAAAGATCAAAAATTCTCACTATTCTTTCAAACCAATACTCTGCCACTGAAGAGTCATCAGTATCATGGGCTCTAAAATCTTTTACTCCAAGTTTTCTAATTTTCTCCATTGGAGCTCTATGAGGTACTGGTGGTGGCGGTGGCTATACTGGAGGTGCAACTCCTACGATTTGCCTAAGCACTTCCCCCATATTTCTCATAAATTGGGGGTCCAAGGGAACTTGTTCTGCAGAAGGTTCCGATGGCTACTAATTCCCCACACTTGCCTGACTATATAAGGACGTAGCTTGTTTCTCCGCACCTTGATGGGATCTAGAGGCCATCTTATACCTTTAAACATTGAAAAATCAACTACATCAGATATTTGTTCAATTATATAATTCACATAGCAAGTGATAGTTGTATTTCTCTTTTCTTATAACCCATAAAATTAGAATCGCCTAAACCAAAGCTCTGATACTACTAAATGTAACACCCCCTACATAGTTCATACATTAACTACATAGGAGATGCCACACATAACTAATCTATAAGGATTATATATATAATAAGTCCCAAAGTACATTCATTCATCTGATATAATTATTTTCCATACCTATAATACATACATTTATTTGTTAAATTTACAAAATTTTCTATTATTAACTTACATTGTAAAAATTATTACAATTCTCCAACTATCCTCAAATTTATACAACTGTCATACAAAATTATAAAGTATTGCTATGTGAACCATATAGACTACAATAGTTATAATATTGCCCATTGAACCTTTTTGATGCAGTTGATCGGGAAAGTATATCTCTCACTCTACAGTCTCAACTCTTCAGTTTTGATCTGCATGTCAGAAAATAATTCTAACACGCTAAGCAAGGCTTAGTGGTGCAGTATGATTAGGGCAATTCATTAATTTGTAGTTAACACTGAATTGTGTATATCACTTCAATGAAACTATACATTGCTCAAATTTTAGTATTTGATAAGTGTATAATTGATGATATTTTTGCCCCTATTTCTTAATATATTTATTGTCAAATTGAATTTAATTTGTTTGTTCAAGTGCGTATTAGGGTTGATTTCAGGAATCTTTTACACTCTGAGGCTTTATGGTCATTTAAGCCTAAATTCCATATGAAAGACAAGGAAAAGAGGTATTGTGGGCAAATTCTTCAAATGACATGCCCAACGACATAGGCGTGTCAATGACCGTGTCGTTTACCCACCTTACAGAAGCTTTGACATGCCCAATGACATGGGCGTGTCACTGCCTGTGTCATTAATCTTGCAATACAGTAGCTATGACACGTTTAGCAGCATGGTCGTGTCATTACCCATGTCATCAACGTTGAAAAAAAGCATCGTCGACACACCAGAGACATGGCCATGTCACTGGGTGTGTCAGGCTAAATCTTTGGTTATGAACATGAACTAAATTATTTCTATCTAGATATTGATGAACCCTAGCTTTATTGTATGGATTAATTTATACTTTACTAACACTTTAATTAATCAAGTCTTTAACAATTGATCTATGCAAAAAACTTTCACAATCATCACTCAAAATTAAGAAAAACAACATTAACAACTTCAATTCCTACATATATCACACAACAATTTATTTATCAAATATTTAAGAAATATCTTATTCTAAATGATTCAATCAATTAATTTAAACATTAAAACTCAAATAAAAATAAAAATTTAAAATTTATAAGTACATAAGCACATACCTTTGCTAAAAATCCCTCTTTCACTATGATCACTTGTTAATAATCTTATTTTCTCTAGTTTATTCTTCTAAAAATCTATATCTATATGGGATTTCCTCTTAATCCTTGATTTACTTGATGAAAGGAAGAAGAAAATAGAGAAGATGGTGATGGTGGTGGTAGATGGTGTGGATGATGGAAAAAGAAGAGAAAAGAAAAGAAAATTCTAGATTATATACACATGCACATATATAATAAGTTCAATCTAGTGTGGGCAATCTCATTTTAATTATGGTTCACCCTCTTTCTTAACCTTTGATTCTAATTAAATTTTTAGTCTCGTAAAGCCATAAAAATAATTTCTTCAGTAGGTTTTAAAATCCATTATTTACTATTTTCTACTTATAGCATTTATCCAAGTCACCTTTATCACTATACTTTGTCAATTATCAATATTAGTTAAAAGTTCAATATTTAAAATTTTAAACATTACAGGTGAAGAGTCAATCAGGTAGAGATAGCTAATCCCTAACAGTCTCTGAGCTGCTGATGACTGGTAAGGGCACCTAGGAAGATAAGCCAACCAGCTGGGTCTGCAACCAGCTGGGTCTGCACCCTCTTATGTGAAGGTTGAAATAAAGACTAGATAAGAAGAATTAACAGGTGCAAAAGATCCATATAGATTAAATAAGAAGGAAGAGGTAAGAAGATTACATCTAATAGCACCCTATTGCATGAAGATTGAAATAAATAACAGAGAAGAAGGATTAGTAGGTAACACGTGTAAAAGATCCATACATATCAAAGAAAGAAGGAAGATGTGAGAAGATTATGGCTACTAGAGAAGCAGGAAGACCAATCATGAGGATGACCTAAAGTAGATGGTTGATTACATTGTTGAGCTAGTTGGCTTTCCAATCCACCAATTCCTTAATAAGCCAGCTGATTCAACCCACGATGAGTGTCTCAGCAAGAAGAAAGAAGGACCTAAGACAGGATTCAAGAGGATCCTTAAGTACAAGTCTGGCAGTAAGACCAAGGTGTCTGTCCACTACTCTCTCCCTCAGATGCCAATAATGGTATGTGGGACCTTTCTAAAGGTACCACTGAGCCAATCATACTAGAGAACGCCTCATAGCAGGAGACCAAGTATCCTCACAAGCACTGCACCAAGGAGCCTGGGTTTGAAAGCGATGAAATAGATCAACAAGAAGAATAAAAAGTGTTGAGAAAGAAAAAAGAGGAATGAAGGATTAAGCTAGCCTACTCCATGGAGAATTCCAAGCTGTTCAGATGAGTCTGCAATGGTGTACACCATGGTCCCCCCCCCCCCCCCCTCCCCCATGATGAAGGCATTCCATCTTCTCAGCCGAGGGTGCTCTCACTTTACAAAGTCGAGTGGGATGGGTTTTAGGACAAGCCCCCACTTGCAAGCCCAAACCTGTCATCAGAGAAAAGAAAAGAAAGATAAAGTTAGATGAGACACAGAAGAAGCAAAAAGTAAAAGCGCCATGATGTACCTCAATCACCATAGTAAGACCCTACTGACCCTTGACCCCTCTGCAGCATCAATCCATGTCTGTATAAAGCATACCTAAAGCTGGGAATCCCCAGTTGAAAGAAGAACTGGCATCCAAATCCTGCAACACCAATAAAAAGGATGAGTTAATGGTGTTCTTTGTGTTAACAAAGAGTGTGCAGCCGAGAAGGACCAATAGGAAGCCTCATGTCATCTGATTAACTAATATAGGATCAGAGGCTCAATAGGAGGATGCTGAGACTAGTAGTCTATAATACTAGTATAGAGGATGTCGTTACTTCCCTTCAATTGAGGGAAGAATTCAAGGAGAAATTCAATGTACTCTTAACGATGCACTAGGTATAATAGGTAGTCATCGAAAATTATTCGATCACCATCCTTGTGATAGTAATAAAGTCAATCGGCTTGATGGTCTCCTTACTAATGGAAGATGGAAGGTGTGTTTGGTGTCTATCCACCTCTCTAGTAAAGCAAAATATGTGTACATGTCACCCTTCCATTAGGTTGTCGTAAGGGATTTTAGAAAGTAGCGAAAAGGTGTGACTCAAATATGATCCTTCACCTCCTCAGGCAAAGTAGAATGAAATGCCCGGGCTTTGGAGATACTGCCTCTGCTTCTGATCTCAAACATCCTGAAAGGTGTTGGGAAGAAGTATGTTAGTTGAAAATGAAGAGACATATGAAAGAAACAAAAAGAGGTGATGTATTGATAAGGAACTGTCGAGTGGATGTACAGGACTATCTCTGAGAAGTCCTACGAAACCATCACACAAAGCTACGAGACTACTACTTATAGGTTTTGAAGAACCGTCATACTGAGGTTCCCTCCTACTACGTAGAGGTACTGCAACAGAGAGCATAGTTAAGCACAAAAAGCCAAAAAGTCAAAATTTTCTTAAAGTTTTCAATATTTTAAGCCTAATCAGTGGTTTCTAAACAAATGTTGGCATATATAAGGTGATTCTAAAGTGAAAAGAAGAAGAAAGCATCAAAGTTAGGATTTCTGATGAACTTTCAAATATTTGGGCGTGTAAAGAGATGCAGTCGCCTATCTTCCAAAGAATTTTGATCCTATTGTCAAAGAAATGTACATTAATAGGAGCCTTAGCGCGATCCATAAGATCTTTGAAGGAAAATTTTAGAGCAGCAGGAGTTCTAGCCATTGGAAGGATGGGAGAATTAGAGAATGTGAGAATTTAAGAAGAAGAGAGTTTCAGATGACGCGACCAAATGAGGTCTCTAAAGTGGTATATCTAGTTGATAGACCAAATGAGCCCAATTGAAGCGAGATATGTACATGGCTCTTCAAACAAGGCATGCTCAAGACTCTTTAAGTAAAGGCACGTTTAAAAAGAATTCTAGGATGTGCAAATGACGTTAATTTGTAACTTTGAAAAAATGTGATGTGACCCCACACAAGTGATGATGTATCTTGAAAGATGTGCTATGAAAGTAATTTTCAAATGTTTTGATGTGTTTTGGTTCTATGAAGCTTAAATGGCCAGGACCAAGATCCTGAGTCATCTATCCTAATGTGTGTTGGTTCTATGAAACCCAAATGGCCAGGAACCTAGATCCTAAGCTGTCCATCTTGATGTGTTTTGGTTTTGTGAAAATTGAATGGCAAAGAACCCAGATCCCAAGTAGTCCATCTTGATGTGTTTTGGTTTGTGAAGCCCAAATGGCCAGGAACCCGGATCCTGAAAGGTCCATCTTAACGTGTTTTAGTTATATGAAGCCCGAATGGCCAAGAACCTAAATCTCGAGTGATCCAGCTATTGTGTTGTAGGCTTCTACTTCCCAAGTTGCCTAAGCCTTAACCTTTAGAGGTTTGTGATATGTTATGCTTTGCAAGTCCCAAGTGGCTAAGGAGTTCAAACCCTGAGGGGTTTTGTTGTGTTTTAAATTTTAACCTCAAGCAGTTAAAGCCATGACCCTATATGGTCAACTTTGGTTAGAAAACTTGAATTGTTGACTAGTCGGTGATCCTAAGTGATCACACCTTTTGATCCTGAGTGGTCAAAAGCCCTTAGCAATCCTGGGTGAATGCCAACATCATACATCATATCTTGCTTTGCTAATCTCCAATGGTTGGCAATAGTTGTGAAGATTGTTTAGTTGAAATTGGTTTTATTCAAAATTGTTATGTTCTGTATGTCCTCCATATACTTTAATAGAAATCGAATGTTGAGCCTTAATTGATTTTAGTTAAAGTGGGGGCAAAGTGTTAGCTTTCAATTTTGATCAAATGATCTGAGTATTGGATAAACACAATGATGAAAACCCATTAAGTCTTTTGGTTTAGTTTATTTTTTTTGCTAGAATTCATAGAATAGTTAGGCAAGATTAGTAGACTGAAAACTAACTCAATAGCAGTGAACACAACTATAAAGATCCCAAAAAATAGTCCAGAATGTCAAGGCAACGACTTAGAAGCACAAAAGGAAAAGCTCTCTAGATGGACTTGCCGCATCAATGTTCTAAGTTCTAGCATGCTGAAGGTTTGAAGAACTGCCACGTAATGGTTCCCTCCTGCCGAGTAGAGGTTCTTCGACAGAACAAGCAGTAAGTTAACTTTTTGGGATTTTGAAGATTCTTTCCTATTTATTTGAATTCACCCAATTTGTTTCCTCAAAACACACTTAAACTAATCTGGAAGTTGTCTAAAAGTAATCCTAAGCCTATAAATACATATCAAACCAATTTTTGAGGGGATTGGAATCTAAGTTCAAGATCCTAACTTCAAATGGCTAAAATATCTCCATTGTTCCTAAAACAACAATCAAAGCTTCCATCTTCCAGTACCAATTTTCATTTTCAAAATCTCTCCCAAACCATAAATATTGAAGATTGATGATGAGGAGTTTTTAATTAATCATTAGAGTTGTTCTTTATTCAAGTTAGCTTGAAGTTGTGAGAATCATCAAGAAAAAGGAGCAAGGCGTGGTTTATCATACCAAGCACCTTGAGACTATTGTGTTCATTGCTCTTAAGGTTGGTAAATCAATCCACTAAGCTTGTTTTGTCCATTTTGTGACTTCTAAGCTTGTGAATATAACTAGATTGGAAGTATTTAAATTGAATGTGGTAAACCTAAGGGCTTAAATTCTACAAGTCATCTTTATCTAACCTTTGATAAGTTTGGTTGAGTAATCTTTGATTTATTAGTTGTAATTAACCATGATGTTTTCATGGAATGATGAGATAACCTAAATAGCATGATTGAGTTGATGATTATGCTTTTGAATATGTTATCCTTACATTTTTTTTTAATAAACTAATATGATTAAATATTGATCCATAATGAATTCGAATCTTTATGATATTTGCCATGATTATTGTTAAGATATATTTGTTATGAACATTCATACACCTCATTTGTTATATTTGTTATATATATCAACTGTCATTAGAATTGCATATATAAAAGAGCTCATTGGCAAATACAAAAAGTGGTGAATATAGATTAATTGATCTAGTGACTAGTAGTAAAGCCATCATCAAACCTAGTACATAGAATCGGGTTGACCTTTGTGTCAACTCACTTTTTGAGATATGTATTCTTGGTCTGTACCAAGTATTGGCTCCTCTCGGTTTCCAATTTGCTCACAAGCTTTTTTTCAATTTACTAATATTTATCCCTAAAAAATAGCGAGTTAGTTATTTTTGTTTGATTTAGTATTCACTTGATTGACCCAAGGCATTTAAGATCAAAACTCACGAAACCCAATTTTAGCATGAATAACAACAAAAGTTCTTCTTATTTTTCTAATCATGATTCAAGACCAATAGTTAAAGAGGCATATCATATCAGTTGTAAAAATTTCAGTCCTCTTCACACATTAATTGAACCAAATTCAAACCACCAGATAGTGAGAAACAAACCACTATTTGAAAAAGAAATGCATAACATTGCTCCTCCTAGACTTCGTCATGTGTGAAAAATGCACATGTGAGTAGCAGTAATAATCTCAAAATAATTCCAAAATTTTTTCAAGTGCGAGAACATCCAAAACCTATTAATTTAACATCTGTAATGTACTAATTATTTGTCAAATGCAACCTAAACTAACTTTGTTTTACTTAATAATAATAACTATTACTAAAAAAATAAATTAATCACCACAATTAACTATAGCCATCACAGTTAATTATATAAAATAAATGATCTTTATAATTATGAAATTAGCAACTAATTAATTAATTATGTCATTAAGTTTAAATAATATATTTTATACAAAACGTGTTAATCAAAATGGTTTATATTATTTTAATTTTTTAAATATTTCTTTTTACTAATTATATGTTTAATTATATGTTGATATATGTTATGTATAACTAAATATACCAAAAAGAATAATAATATATGTTGATATATGTTATATATAATTAGATATACGTGGATATATATATATTGTAAAATATGGATAAATATATGTATTTTTTAACTAAAAATGATATTTTTATAAATATTTGCTTTGTACTTTTAACAATTTACGTGAATATATATTATATATACTTTAACTAAAATATAATATTTATATAAATAACGACTCTGTAGATTTATATATTTATATAAATAATGACTGTATTTTTTAAGCCCAAGGTATTACTATATTTTTGAAAAAAAAATTATTTAAAAATATTTTTATATATTTGTTTTATAGTATTTTTGAAAATTTGTAAAAGTTAATTTTGTAATTGTCTCTAATTTAAATGACAACAAAAAATAGAAAAACTCAAAGACAAAAATGGGTAGCTTTGGCGATGGGATCCAATAAACGGAGATGGACAAAGAAGGAGCCGTGAAAGACTCGTAATGGAACAATTTGTCAATTTTTTATTGAGTATATTATAGTTACGAGAAATATTAATTATAATTATTTTAAAAAATAATTTTTGAATAATTTTTTTATAGATTAAAATTTATTTATTATAATATTTTTTTAATAAATAAATTTATAATAAATTTTTTAATAAATAAAAAAAATTATTAAATAATCGTTCTCTACGTATTTCTTCCTGATCATTGACCGCTCCATTAAAACTATCTTTCAATAATAAATGTATCAACTGCTACATACTCTCCCGACTCACTTTCTTCAAACATTACATTTATTATATATTATTTACATCTTCCTCTTCCTTCAAATGTTTATACGCAAACGGTACAACCAAAAATATAGAACACGGACTCATTTATCTTGCTTTCTCTCTCTCTCTCTCCTCTCATCCACCACTCGCCGCTCTAAATGGAGGCTTGCCGGCGACCCACCACCGGAAAACCCATTCTATCTCCAAAGGTAAAAGTGGTGGAGGCAAAAGTTCGCCTCTGATGCATTGCCTTTTCCCCTTTACATAACCAATATACTCTGCTTTACCGTCTTCTTTTGGGTGGTTTATTTTTTGCTTAGCCGTTGCGGGAGAAGATTCGCACATCTAGCCCTCCATGTCGTTACTCTCTCCGAAATTTCTGCTATTGTTGCTTTGGTTGCCTCCTTTATTTACCTTCTCTGCTTCTTCGGCATTGACTAATTTCTTCTCAATCAACTAATTTCTTCTCAATCAGCATGCTTGAACTTGCTAGGGGTAAAGGGTGCTAGCAAAGAGATACCAGGAGCAAATTCAAGGCTTTTGGCTTCCATAGTAGCTGCCTCTGTTCTTGCTGGAGAGCTATCTCTCATGGCTGCTCTTTCTGCTGGTCAACTTGTTAGGAGCCACATGAAATACAATAGAGCCAACAAAGATGCTGCTGTTTCCAAGCCTTCTTCTTAGTTAAAAACAAACACAAATTAATTTCACTTAATATAATCTTTTTTTTTTATCTTTTTCATTATTGCTTTTTTACTTTCATCAGTTCTTCATTTCATAATTTTTTTCACCTTCCTTCCTTGAATCTAATCCCTGTAAGAAATATTCTGCAAAATTGTGTAAAATTAGTTAAAAAGTTTAATATACTTGTATACTCGATGATTCTGCAAATACTATTCATTATAGAAATAAGAATTGCTAGAAATAGCACATGATCATTCTTTAAACCTTATTTCAATACCAGGTTTCTAGCAGAGATTTACTCCCTCTATTCGAAATAAATATACACTTCCTTTTATTTATTTTAAATTACAGCTCATTTATTATTTTAATAGGTCCGGTGAGTTAATGTGATAAATTTTTAGTATTAAATATCACTAATATTATTAAACTAGTTATGAGCTCACACGGTGCCGTATGTGATTAGATTATAACAAAAATATAAATCATTACAAACAAAAATATAAATCATTACAACTCACTATTTTGAAAATTTTATAATTGATGATAAATGTAGAGTGTTGATTTTATTCAATAGTTTCATCTTTTTATAACTGACAATTTTTTATAGTCTTATTTTTTTATAATATAAATTTTTCATGAATAAAATAATGCCTTAAATCATAAAAACTTGAAAAGGTATAATATTTAGTTCATAAATTAAATAAAAATAAATAATAATTAGTCATTTATTGTGTCTATAAAATTTTTATCTTTTAGATTTGGGACAATTATAAGAATAACTGAAAAAATAAGTCAACTTTCAAAAGTATTTTGGTTTAAAAAGATTTGCAAAAATATGATAAATATTTTTTATTTTACAAAAATAGGAGAGGGACCCCTTGACTTTTGGAAGGAGTGAGCGAACTTCTTACTCTCAAAAGCCTATGCTCTCTCTCTTTCTCTTTAACTCAATCTCCTCTATTATCTTACCAAATATTTCTATTATAACTAAATTTTGCAAAAACATAATTATTATTTATTTAAAATTAATAATAAAACATCTTTTATGTATTAAAAATATATATTTATAGATACATATTATATACATTTTTATATTTTCAATTTGAATAATAACAATAAAAATCTTAGTTATATTTGTACATATGTAATAATAAAAGTAAATATTGTATTTTTTAATCAAAATTTTCCGATTAAATTTATAAAATTATTACTAATGGTGCCATGTTATATGTAATTGATTCATAAGTTGACTAGAAAAACAATCTTTTATTTTATTATGTACTTTTTGTTTAACAATAGTGACATTAAAATATAAATATTTTATGAAATTTTTGACACCTTATAATATAATATATATAATTTTATTTTGTTTAAACTTAAATTTTAAAAATTATCAAGAATATTCATTTGTATTTCATCCCTAAATTTTTTTAAGTATTTTTAGCATCAAATACCATTTAATTGGTAGAAAAATGCCATTTGAATTCAAGTAACAGTTTTAACTATTTATTTTCACCTATTAAAACTTGTTTAGTTAGCCTTCTAATAATTCAACTAAATTCATATATAATATATACTGACATATAACTAAATATATAATTTTATACTCTTATTCATTTAAATTTTAACAAATATATATTATTATAAATAACATATATCGACATATAAATAAAAATATATTAATTTTATAATTTATTCTTTTAAAATTTAATACATATATATTATTACATATAACATAAATTTAATACATATATGTTATTGTATGTAATATATATATATAAATATATATCACCTTTATGCACTTATTCACTTATTCTTTTAAAATTTAACACATATATATTATTTATATATAACATATATTGATATATAAAATAAATAAATATATAATAGTCTTATACTTATATTATTTTAAAATTTAACACATAAATATTATTATGTGTATCTTATTATTTTAAAATTTAACAAGTATATGTTATTATATGTAATATATATTGATATATAACTAAACACATATCATTTTTATACTCTTAGTTTTTAAAAAATTTAACACTTATATATTATTATATGTAATATATACCAACATATAACTAAATATATATAATTTTTGTACTCTTATTTTTTTTGAAATTTAACATATATATGTTGTTATATGTAACGTACATCAATATATATATAACTAACTGTATTTTATTTTTATGCTCTTATTCTTTTAAAATTTAGCACATATATATTTTTATATGTAATATATATCAATATACAACTAAATATATATCCACATATATCTAGTTATATGAAATATATACTCACATATACTGTTATTATTTTCAAATTCAATATATATTTAATTATATGAAACATACACGCACATATAATTGAACATATAATAGTTATATTATATTATTATTTTCAAATTCAACTCATATATCTAATTATATATAACATATATCGATATTTACCTACATATATATAACAAATATATATCTAATTATATATAATATATACCCACATATAAATAAATATATAAAATAGTTATATACCGATATATATCCATATATACCAACATATATTGTTATTTTTTAGTTAAAGTATATGTAACATATATCAATATATACTAACATATACTCACATATATTATTATTATTTAGTTATAGTATATGTAATATATACTGACTTATACCAATATATACCCACATATATTGTTATTCTTTAGTTAAAATATATGTAACATATACCGACATATATGTAACACATATATATCTAATTATATATAATGTATATTGACATATATCTACATATACTGATATATACCAATATGTATCGTTATTCTTTAGTTAAATTGTATATAATATATACCAACATATGTCGACGTATACCCTCATATATGTAACATATATTATTATTTTTTCAATGTACCCACATATATCTAATTATATGTAATATATACCAACATATATTATTATTCTTTAGCTAAAGTATATGCAACATATATTAATATATACACTAACATATGATGTTATTTAATACATATATATTATTATATGTAACATATACTAACATGTAACTAAACATATTATTTTATACTCATATTCTTTTAAATTTTAATAAATATATATTGTTATATTAAACATATACCGACATATATTGTTATTCTTTAGTTGAAATATTTGTAATATATACCAATATATTATATGCTCATATATATGTAGCATATATTGTTATTTTTTGCGATATATGTAGTTATATATAATATATATAAATATATACTGTTATTTTTAGTTAAATTATATGTAACATATATCGATATATATTAACATATACCCATATATATCTATATATATTGTTATTTTTTTGCAATATATACTCATATATTTCTAGTTATATGTAACATATACCAACATATATTTTTATTTTTTTTAATATATCTAGTTATATGTAATACATATCCACATATAAATAAATATATAAGATAGTTATATACTGATATATATCTATATATCCACATATATTGTTATTATTTAGTTAAAATATATGAATGTATATTTAGCATATATATATCTATTGTCTTGGAGAAAAATATTCGTATGCAACTATTATATCTTAATATATATATATATATATATAGATATATAGATATATACTAATTATAATTATATATATCTATGATTTTTCAAAAAATAAATATTAATATACAACTATAATATCTTCATATATTAAAAAAATATATATATAGCATATACCTACATATAACTATTGTCTTAGTGAAAGAATATTACTATGCAGTTAGATCTTAGTATATGTAGGTATATGTTAACTATAATGTAATAATTTAAATTTTGAAATATTTAAAAATATAATTTAACGATATATAATAATAATAATTTGAGGGAGAGTTTGGTTTAAAAAAAATTAAAAAGGGGAAAAAATTTAAAGTTGATGTGGAAAAAATTAAAATAATAAATTATAATATAAATATATATATATATAAGAGGAAGAAGAAGAAGGTGCGGGAGTAAAAATAAAAAGAAAGAAAGAGAGAGAGAGAGAGAGAGAGAGAGAGAGAGAGAGAGAGAGAGAGAGAAAATAATAATAATAAAAAATTGAGCAATGTATTATTTTCTAGTCATAACTTTGTCACCGGACCTCTAATGGATGCACCATCAGTGACATTAGGAATCTAAAATCCAAACAAAGCGAAAGACACTAAAATCACTCTGATTGAACACCAAACAAAGCTAGATGCACTTCCCAAATTTTTAATATCAAATTTCAACTAACTCCGGCGACTGAACTTTAAACATCAATATTTCCCTCATCCGGATTCTGATTAAGGTGATTCAAGCTATGTTGGAATCCTCTTTTCATAAGCTTTAATTTAATTACTAATAGAAGATCACTAGAGTGAGATAAAAATTTGATCACTTGTTTATGTAAGCATATGCTTGTATATGCGTCAATTATTGTATTTTCACTTGGGTGAGCTTAAAATTTCTTAAATTATTTTATTTTAGATCAATTAATTTAAATATTATTAATTATTAATCAATTTATTTAGTTAATTTTAATTAACAAATTGTGCTTTAAAATTAATTGATCACTTGTTTATGTAAGCATATGCTTGTATATGCGTCAATTATTGTATTTTCACTTGGGTGAGCTTAAAATTTCTTAAATTATTTTATTTTAGATCAATTAATTTAAATATTATTAATTATTAATCAATTTATTTAGTTAATTTTAATTAACAAATTGTGCTTTAAAATTCATAAAATTAAAAATAATTAAATTATGATAATAATTCAACATACTGAGTAATATTATTGTTAGTAAGATAAGAGTTGTCATTTTTACTATAAATGAAAAACAATAATAATTATTAATTGTGAATAATATTATCATCATTGGTACTAATATAAAAAGCTAAGAGAGAACCTAAGAGTGCAATACTTGTGTAAATGTGAATGTAGGTCAAGAATTATCACAAAACCTATATGATATTATTAGTGACCAAGATGAATTAAATTTTCAAGTTTAAAGTAAGTTATAGTGTCCATCTCTACCTTTGTTACTTTGAAATTCTTTAATGAAATTTGAACCATTGTTAATACTTGAACCATTTGATTATATTATTGATTGTATTCTTATATTTGTGAATTGTAAAACTTGATGTGGCCTCTAAGCTTATGTGATCATACCAAGCCATTTGCTTAGTCAATATGACAGAATCCCAACTTGATGGGTTATAGAATCAGGTTATGTGCATATAAAAGCTTGTAATTAAAAGGGTAGAAGCTACTATACTTATGTGAGCATGACATGTGATAGCACTGGAACGTACATAGTGATATATTTTCTTCAGCGTTATCGCTATGTGTTTTCTATCATATTATTTGATTTGCTTTTGTGATATTAGTCCAGTTATTGTGGGCCCTTCTTATGGATCAAATATTCTTTTGTTTTGCAACCACCTTGTGTTTTTAGTATTTTAAACCTTGAGATATTCTTCTTGTGCATCCTATCCTTGTGGCACTATAATCTCACTAAGTTGATGACTCACTCAATCGTCTGTGTGATTTCAAGTAGAGGTTATCCAGGTCTATCAGTTTCTTGATTTATTCCTTCCAATAAGAAGTTTGAGAATAATGTATTAGCCCATAATTATTATAGGTAAGTTAAGTGCTAAGTCTGTATAATATTTTAGTTGCTTCGTACTATTTTTAGGAATGGTTTAGTAATATATAGAGGTAAATTATAATGTAATAACAGGATATATGCGTGTGACAAATATATCAAAATATATATGTAAAATATATTTTAGAATTACAAATAAGTAATGATAATTATTACATAGAATTTTAATTCACTAGAGCAATTAATAAAGATAATCAATATGTATGAATACATTAGTTTCATTGGGCTCTACGTAGTGCCTGGTGGCCTTAAGCCTTCCTAGACCATAGGACCGTCACATTTCTAGAAATGGGATGAAACATATAACTACATATATATATTTTTAAAAAAATAATATCAATATGTAACTGTAATATCTTAGTATATGAAACTATATATAGCATATACCTACATATACTTATTATCTTGGAGAAAAATATCTACATGCAACTATTATATCTTAGTATATATAGGTATAAACTAATTATAATTACATATATCTATGATTTTTTTAAAAAAACTCAGTATATAACTATAATATCTTAATATATTAAGGTATATATAGCATATACATATATATATATACCTATTGTCTTAGTGAAAGAATATTAATATGAAGTTGTTATATCTTAGTGTGTGTGTGTATATATATATATATATGCTAACTATAACTATATATATATATATATTTTTCTTTCAAAAAACAAGGTCAGTATGCAACTGTAATATCTTAGTACATAAATGTATATGTAGCATATACCTATATATACTTTTTGTTTTGGAGAAAAATATCTATATTCAGCTATTATATCTAAGTATATAGGTATATACTAATTATAATTATATATATCTATGGTTTTTCAAAAAAAAAAGAATATACAACTATAATATCTTAGTATATTAAGATATATATATAGCATATAACTACATATACCTATTGTTTTAGTGAAAAAATATTATTACGTTGTTGTTATATCTTAGTATATGTAGGAATATGCTAACTATAACTACATATATATATATTAAAAAATAATGTCAGTATGCAACTGTAATATCTTAGTACATAAAAATATATGTAGCATATAATACATATACCGATATATGCTCATATATATATAACATATATTGTTATTCTTTTGTAATACATGTTGTTATATATAATATATATCGACATATAACTAAACATATATCACTTTTATACTCTTTTTCTTTTAAAATTTAGCACGTTTATATTGTTACATATAATATTTATTGATATATTAATAAATTTTAAAACATGAGGAAATGACAAAAGAACTTATTTTTAGCGGAGCAATAATTACTAAATTATTTTTTTTACATTGCATAACAAAGAAATTAGATCAATTTTCTTTTAATTGGTTAAAAAGAGACTCAAAAATCAAATTTTAAATTATTTAATAGAATGAAGAGATATATTACATCCATATATTTTTTTTATAATACACACTACATCATATATATATATATATAGCAAACCCATTAGCATATAAATTAATTTTTTTAATTATTGTAGGAGCTATCTTGATAATGTATATCATAAAAATTGATATAATTTGATATATATCTACGTATAAGTTGATATAATTTATTAAAATTGATATAAATCTAAAAATTTTAAAAATTATTTTTTAAAAATATTTTACCGAACATATGAAATGTATTACATTGGAAGAAAAAAAATCAAAATAATTAGATTTGAAACCCAAAAAATAAAAATTGAAATAAAAAATCTCATGGTTCTTGTTGAAAAATGGTACGGCAAAGAACACTTGCAAAGATGTGATGTGCACAACAAAATATTCATAAAACCCTGCAAAAATAGATTCTATAAACTGGATTGAAAATAGGCCAAACCTCTTTCTTTTATTTTTCTTATATTATATAAACATTCAAGCTAACCAAACCTACTACCTAAGCTATCAACTTGCTGATTCAACATATATTTATATATATAGTAAAAATGAGACTTGATGGAGGAAAAACTTGGAGGATAATAATAGGGACAAGTTACCTACTACAGAAAGAGGGAAAAAAATTGTTGGAGATTTTTTTCTACAGGCTCAAACCTCTTTTATATATTACTTTTTGGTAGAATAGTAACATTCTCCTTTGGCATTTGATAATTGATTGAAAAGGGCAAGGTTTAGTTTTTTGCAGGTCAAAGACATATAAATTGTATTATTGATTGTTGTAATTTGGTTTTGCATTGCTCTCATCTTACTAGGTCATCTAGGTCTTCTTGCGTCTTTGAAATTTGCAACCAGTTCTTATATTATTTTATCAACCCATCAAGTGAATGTAATTCTTGATAAATAAAAAAAAATAGGTGCCTTCATTAATTTTAATGTTCCTTCACCTAAAACTAAAATCAATTCTGAGCCACATGAACAAAAGGAAGAAGTGGAGGATTATATGGTACAAAGGAAGAGGCAAAAAAAATGAAGAAACACAAAAACCATATATTTGAAAAAATAAAACATAAAAAGTATAAAAATAAAAAAGTAGAAAGTTAAAAATGAAAAAAGAAACTAATAATAGTAAATTTGAAAATGAAAATGAAAATATAGTATATGATGTAATTTCCTCTTCGTATTTCTAATTTGAATGAACCCATAAAATTATGTCATACTCATTTTTTGATAAATGCCAATGGTATTTAACGTGAATAAATAGTCATTTCTTTGTCCTTTTAAATTTCTCACCTTTTAAATTTTAATTTTTATAAATAAAATCATTTTATGTTGTCAAATTTCATTAGTCATAGCAAATCAGGTAGTAAGATATAGTATATTGTACTTATAACAAGTTGGGTTTTACAGCATAAAATAATTTTAGCAGCCATTGATCTAGCCACCTAAAGGTAGATAGTAATTCAAGTAAGGTGGAGTATATTGAGCTTATAATAAGTTAAATTTTACAATATAAAATAACATAGGTTATTCTAGTTGGGTTACCTTTCTAATTATAAGCCTATGATACTTATTGTAAACTTTAGGTGTGAAATAAATTCAATATATGTTTCTTTTTTTTTTCTTTTAATAAATGTAAATAAATATTACTTATCCACCGCTACTAGCACTCAATTGCATCCCTTGGATGTACGCAACCCCATAATGAAATCCATGAAAATGCATTCCCAAGGTCTTTCGAGAATGGGAAGTGGTTCGATTAGGTCCACGGATTCTTGTTGCTCCACCTTGTCTTGTTGGCATTCAAGACAAGTCTTCATATAGCCTCCACATCATCCTTCACATATGGCCAATAGTAAGTATCTTCCACCAATACGAGAGTCCGATGCATGCCTAGATGCTCTGCCTATTTATTATCATGGCATTCCTTCAAGGCTTCCCTCCTCAAGTTGCCATGAGATTGGACATAGAGCCATGCGATGAAACACATAGACTCCTTTCTTTAGTGTACACCAAGCCATCTTCAACTCAAAAGTGCCTTATCTTCCTCTCCTATTGCTCCACCTTCTCAATGGATGTTGGTGATCAACTTGATCTAACGCTCAACATCAAGCTTCTATACAATTCCAGAGAAATATCTATATTTTTTATAATTCTATATAAGTCTAAAATTCTATGAAATGCTATAAAATATTCTAGGATATATTTACGTATAAATGAGCTAACTTCTAGCTAAACCTTTCACTTTGGCCAATAAGAAGCAAGCAACATGATACAATATCTATGGACGAATAAAAATAAAATTTACTGATAAATTGAAAGGTAAAAAAGTAAAAGTAAACGCTTAAAACCCTTAACCCAATTATACTTAAAAACCTCATACAATCTCATAAAATTATAAGTCATAATGTAAGCTTAAAACAAAAACATAAGATGCCTACTTATATAAACAACTACATTTTGAATATATATATATAGGCATGCTTGAATTAAATAAAAAGAAGGGAAAATTACACTATATACTGTTTTTTTTATTTGTATTTTTCATTTTTACTCTCTTTCTTTTCTTTCTCCTTTTTCAATTTTATCTTTTTTTTTTACTTTTTGTTTCTTAAAAAATACGGTGATCTTTTTTCTCATCCATATTCTACTGCTCCATCAACGATATCATCAACAGTATAACAAAGAGTAGGACTATTAAATATTTGTAGCTCGTCCATCTTGGAGACTCAAAACAACAGATAGTTGGATAATTCAAGGCACTTATTAACATTCTTGATCGAATTACAGGTTGAGTAAAAGTCATGATTTAGCAAATTGAATAGGAAATTTTCAGGTTTAACCTTTTTTACTTTGGATCTAGAAGGAAATGGAAATGGGTAGCGAAAGGATCGACGATGGAGATGCAGTTTGTGCGGTTGATTGAAGAGAAACATGAGATCTGAGAAACTGTTGGTGGTGATGATGCTTTCATAATTAAATTAGTTGATTAAGATAAGAGATGACAGAAATTGAGGCACTAGCTACTTCTTCTTCTTCCTTGCGCTCTTGGGATAGTGGCTTTTTACTTTTAATGGGTTTCGCTGAACGTGGCCTCCACTTGACTCAAGTACTTTTCATAGTTGGGCTTTGTTTTGGTAGAACAGAGCTAGGGCAGCGTGTGAGAGATGCAGTTTTTAGTTTCTAGATAGATTGAGGTATGTTGCTACGAGGAACAATCTTTAAGGATTTGATGACAGCGTGTTTCTTATAATTAAACTGGCTAATTTTGAAGTAAAAAAAAAAACCTGACTTGATTTTGGAATTCTTAGGTTCAGCAGAGAATCAATGATAATGATTTTATTGATATATTTGTTCTTATTCTTCTTCTTTTAAATGAGTGGAGCTACTATTAAATAGTGTTGCTTTTATATAATTTGTTATTAAAGCATTCAGTAATTTTTCTTACTATTACAAGAAATGAAGAAAATGAGTTGATTTCAAATATTAATTCATGGTACTAAATGTATAGTGCATTTCCATGTTTCCCTCTTTTATTGGATGTTTCATTATGAAATGAGTTTGTGATTGGTTATTTTTCTATTTTATTTCTTTTTCCTTGTGTTGGTTGATGCCAAAGTCCTTAGTAATAGCAAAAGATTAATTGCAATCTGCCGTATATGTAGGTGAGTAACGCAAATTTGCAACTATGCAATAATAGAATATTAGGTGTAATAATATATTTTTTTTAAACAAAAGGAATAAAAGTAAAAAAAAATCTTTTATCCATAATTTAAGGCATAAAATATGGAGAATAATTGATGGCATAAAATATAAAAATATTATGCATATAAATTTTTTTATCCATATTTCAAGGCCTAAAATATGGAGAATAATTTATGGCCTAAAACATGAAAATATTAGTGAGATATATTTTGTGAATTTTTTTTTTCTTAATTCATGGCCTAAAATATGGAAATGAAAAGGGTTAGTGAGATATATTTATTAAAAAAAAATTTTTCTAATTCATGGCCTAAAATATAAATATATAAAAACAAGCATTAAAAAAAGAAAAAAAAAGTTATTTTTTTAGTATAAAAGGAGAAGAGGAGGACACAAAAAAAAATTTACAAGAAGTTAGAAGAAAGAAAGAAAAAAAAGAGAAACAATCACAAAAAAATATTAAAAAAAAAAAGAGGGAAAAATCACAAGAGAAAAAATGCAAGAAAAACACACAAAAAAATTATATACAAAAAAAAAAATTACACATAGTAGTATTGAGTGAAATATTGAGAAAAATTTTAGAATCGTTACTTGGAAGAGGAAATTATTTTTAAAAAAAATTAATTAAGTACAGGAAGTATACTTAATAAAATTTGAAGATTAGAGCATAAAACAAAAACAATAAGAGTTAATCAATTTTGAAAACTAAAAGCTCACAAATCAGGTACATATTTATTTTTTTTCTGCTGCTAATTTTTAATTTTTTTTATCCTATAATTTTATTTTATACGCATAATTTAAAAATGTAGTAGAAAATAATCACATCAAATGAAATAATTGAATTATAAAATAAAAAAAATGCACATAAAGGATACAAAGCCAAATAAAAGTAATAAGAATATATAAAATTTACAATATATATATATATATAACACAAAAAAAAAGATGATACAATAAAAAGAAAAACTTCATATGAATAATATAGGATTAGAAATATATTTGATATCATTCATACAAAAAAAAGTATAAATGATCAAGATTTCATCCCAATTGAAACAATAAAAAATAAAAGCTAAATAAATAAATAAATTTGAGTAAAAGAGACATGTAAGATACAATAAAAAGATACATGTAATCTTAAATTTAAAACACATTTTTCTCAACAAAAATGAATAAATAAATATATATAGAAAAACAAAGGAATACAAAAAAAATGTGTTGAAAAATAAGATTTATACAAGGTAAGAATAATATATTAAATATTTAACATAAAAATAAAAATGAAAAAATGAAAAATGAAAGAAAAATTTTAATTTTTACCTTAATATTTGAATGATGAAACAAAGTGTGAAAGAAATCTCATTTTTTAGCAAAAAAAAAATAAATTTATGAATCTAAAAAATAATGATACATAAAAAAATTAACATAAAATATAAAAAATAAGAATAAACTAAAAATAAAATAAGCATCTGAGACTTTTACCTCAAAATTTGACGATAGATAATAGTATAAAAATGACTAGAGTTGATATTGCATTCCAACAAAAAGATATTTTTATTATTTATTCTTTTTCTTTTTATTAAACAAAATATTTTTTTTAAAAAAGTAAGTTGAGCCCTGTACATTACAGTGGCTCACCTCACTCATATCTTTAAATCTTTAATTTTTTTTTATTCTTTTAATAACTAATTGAATAAATAATAAGTAATAAAAATAAATAAATGTAAAGTAATATAAAATTAATTAGGCTTAAAAATTTCTATATAACATACAAACATAAATATTTTTCTTAAAAATTGATTTCAATTGATAAATTTTATTTTTTTTTATCATTCATACTAAATATGTTTTATCTTGTATACTTTTGATTAATTAGTTATTAATTTAAAAATAGCATAATGAGTATCATACTAAAATAAAATTATCATATTCATACAGTGAGTATAATAATCAGTAAATAAATTTAAAATTTACATTTAAAAAATGAAACCTATATATAAAATAAAATGATTATATATTGAAATTAGATAAGATTATAAAAAATAATAACACCTATAAAATAAATAGCAAATTAATAATAATTTAATAATCGAATAAAAAAATCTTAAAATAGAAACTAAATCTAATAAAATGATTATGTTCAGAAAGTGAATCTAATAATAATAATAATGACAACAATAACAACAACAACAATAGTATCAATAACAACAACAACAATAATATCATTAACAACAATAACAACATTAATAAATAATAATCAAATATATATAATCGAACTATGAGTACTTTAATTTCGTCAAGCGGATACGTAGGTATTCGAAATTGAGTTTCGAATTTATGTCCACTTTAATTAAAAATGTAACACCCTCACATCCGGTACAAGCACACTACAAACACCACAATGTAATATACGTGCACTGAACATAGGGATGCTACGGTTTTCTTTAACCATCAAATCATTTTAAAAGATACCATAATCTTTATCATTATACATTATAGAAAATAAGTAATTAACTTGTAATATAAAACAAAATAGATATAAATACATTTACTTAAAACGCAGCGGAATTTATAAAATAGTTACGTATATGAAAACATTTAAATCCATATTTATAAATATACATATATTCACATTATAAACAATACTTTACAAAATATAAAGAAGTTATACATGATTGGCAGCTTTTCTCTGATCTTTAAGTCCCAAAATAAACTCTTCAATGTCTACTCTCACTCGGTCTCGAGGAACTCTCGGGTTCAACTCTGATACCTGCGCGATCAACACTATCGCGCTAAGCCAACGGCTTAGTAGTACAAAGTATACTAACATTATGCTTTAACATGATATAATATCACAATTAATCTCATACATCATTTAAAAGAATATCACAATTCCACATCGTACTTTGATCAATGTCATAACAACATTCATATTATATCTTCATAATTCCTTTAATTTCACCATTCAAGAATCACATTAAATATAAAGACAAGCATGGGCCCAAGAACACTAATATGCCATTCAACTTTCAGAGTTAGTGTTTTGGTTAAATTATCACATTTATCATTATCCCAACTAGGCTTCAAGGATTTAGGTTCAACCAAGCTTCAAGGGGAACAAAGCATGTTAAGTATCAACCCAACTTGGCTTCAAGAACCAACCCAACCTAGCTTCAAGGGTTGTAACATCTCAATTAGGCTTCAAGGATCAAATCCAACCTAACTTCAACAGATTGTTACTATTATTAGGCATGCCACCAACAACAAACTCTGAAAATAGAATAACACATTAGCAATACAATTCATTGATTATTTCCTCATCAATATCATTTTCAATTCTCATCATCATTTAGGCAACACATGCCTCACATATCTCAATTGAAGTATCATAGCCAATCACAATGGCTTCATATCACATTTGAATCATCATGGCCAATTACAATGGCTTCACATCTCAATATTCAAATTTACCATAATCAATTCATTACACATCATCATATAGGCATACATGCCTCAATTATCTCAATTCACATTTCATATTTCATCATTGATATATACCTAACAATTTACATTATTCATAGATTTAGAATCTTCCACCTACATTTGTTTGAATCATTTTTGTTTTAAGTGTGTTTAAAATGTTTATTTTTATGTTTAGGTGCAAGAAGACCTTTGAAGAATCAAAACAATGTAAGAAGAGCAAGGAACAATCACAGTAGCTAACACACTCAAGGGACACGGCCAAGCTTGTGGCCGTGTCTCTCAACCAAAAGCTCTAACACGGCCAGGACTCCCCTAGCTTGGCCGTGTCTCTCAACCAAAATAGGCAGTGGCAGACACAGTCAAGGGACACGGCCAAGCCAGTGGCCATGTCTCTCCAAAATTGATCCAACACGGCCAAATTTCCTTAAACTTGGCCATGTCTCCCAAAAATCTTTAGTCTTGCCCGTGTCTCTTCTTTAGTTTGGCCGTGTCTCTCATGAATGAAAACCCTAAACATGGCCAAGTCTCTTTTTATTGAATTAAAACACATTATGCACAACATAACCTCATTCAAATGGATATAATCAATATCATTAACACTTATTTTACATATTCATCACAATATTCACAATAACAATACATTTAATCACTTACCATTTCAAAATCCTAAAATCAACATCACTCTTATTCTTTCAATATCAACATCCACTTAACTTACCATCTTCAAACCAAAACCAACACCAATTCAATCTTTTTAACTTACACTCAATTTCAACACTTATAAACACATCTCAAACACACCAAATCATAATATCAACAAATCATAATTCACCTCAAACACAACTTCAAAATAACAAAGGAAAACAAGAGAGTACTTACCAAAATTGAGGAAATTCCACAAATCTCCAACTTAATCCTTTAATTCTTCCTTCAATTTGATTATAGAATTTAGAACACCTCTCTTGCTCTCTCCTTCCTTTGGTAGCCGACCACACACATGAGAAGAAAAGAAAATGAAAACAAGTCAAACTTCTTTTCTTCTTTAAATCTCCACCAAGCAATTCTAACCAAGCTATTACCTAAATGCCCTCATCCATTTAACTTAGCTTCTTTCACTTATATGTCCATTTAAGTAATTTCACATATCACAAATAAAATATCTTCTTCCCTTGACTCATCATTTTGACCAACATATATGTTATATATATTACCATATACCCAACATATACACTTTCTCTCTACACATTACTTTCCTTTTTAAACAATACCTAAACATTCTCTTTTCTATTACTTTTCTTATCAACATAACATATACACATAATTCAAACCAACAACAATTATATCCAAACTTCTAGGGCACACATTGGGATATTACAAAAAATATGTTTTAAAATATATCTGTTAATAAATTATAAAATATAAGCAAAAATATTAAAGATAGAATAATCATATTTAGTGAGTGGACATAATTTAATATATATAATAATAAAATTAAAAAAATATTAATTCATTTAATAGCATAAAATTATTATATTCAGGTATTGAATATAAAAATTAAGTTATCGACAAATAAATAAATATGTACCCATAAGCATAATAAAATCCTTAAAATAATAAAACAAAAATGATAAAATTTATTAAAATATATTTGTATCCAGGTATTAGATACAAAAATTTAAAAGATAAAAAATACAATTATAATTTTATATTCAGACAATGAATATAATTTGTATTAAATAAAAAATAAAAAATAATAAAATATCACAATAATTATAATATAAATTTTTGAGCGTTGTAAGGTATTTTTCCTTCTCTACACGTAATCAATCTCCGAACCTGATCATTATTGAATATCCAATCAAACTTCATAATTGATTGGTGGCGACTCTTAATACATATAAAAAATTAATAATTAAAAAATATAAATCAACAAAAAATCAAATAAAATATTTATACATCTCACTGGCTCTCCGTCGCGACATTAGGAGTGGACAAATGATATTTAACTATATTTAGTTATATGTTCTTATTGTTTGATGTAGATTTTGTTTTTGGCGGAGATGGGTGATTTTAGGTTTAGTTTATTATGCAGAGAACATGTTTGATGAAATACTTCACGGAAGAAGTCATCTTAATCTAGCAGCTGTATACCTGATATGTGCCATTTGTCGTGCAGGTTCATTGCCATTTTCTCTTGAATTCAAATGTCACGCTAGAAGTGAAAACTTTTCTCATGAATTCAAATGTCATTTTCTCATGCAACATTACACAACAAATGTCCACCATATGTGTTATGCTGTCAATAAATAAGAAATCTTCATTTATAGTGTCCACAGCTAAAAAATTTTCATTTGAAGTGAAAATTAATAAGAAAAAATAAAAAAAATTCTTTTAATAATAATTGTTAATTATACTTTTCTCATGAATTCAAATGTCATTTTCTCATGCAACATTACACAACAAGTGTCTACCATATATGTTATACTGTCAATAAATAAGAAATTTTCATATGAAGTGTCCACAACTAAAACATTTCTTTTGAAGTGAATATTAACAAGAAAAAAATTCTTTTAAAAAAAGTAATTTCTTTTAACTTTTTAATTGTTTTTAAATAATAATTGTTAATGATATTTTTTATTGAAAGTATAATTTTGATTAACAAATTTTTATTAATCTTCATATGAATTTGGAAATTATTTGTAAAAATTAATTTTAGAGTGACCAACTAAAAATTTAGAAAGATTAATCCCTATCATATAGTCTTAGATATCTATGTCATTTAAGTATTAAATTTTAAAAGAATAAAAGTATAAAGTGATATAAGTTTAGTTATATATTAATACATATGTTACATACAACATATATATATATATATATGAACATATAACATAATACATTAGTTTGTATATACATATATATTTGCAAATCAACTTATATATGTTGTTATATTTAATATATATGAATATATAACATAATATATTAGTTTGTATATTGATTTTTTTTTACATATTAACTAATATATGTTGTTATATATAACATATATAAACATATAACAATATATATTAATTTGTATATTAATATTTTTTTAATATGTGTTGTTATATAAAACAAATATGAACATAAATTAACATATATTAGTTTGTAACAATATATATTAGTATATTTTGTAACATGTAACAACATATATCAATTATATATTGATTTTTTTTGTAAAGTAATTGATATATGTTGTTATATATAACATATATGAACATATAACAAATATATCAATTATATACTGATATTTATTTTGCAAATCAACTGACATTTGTTGTTATATATAATATAAATCAACAATATTAGTTTATTTATTGATATTTTATTACAAATCAACTGATATATATTGTTATATGTGACATATATAAATATATAACAATATATATTAGTTTATATATTAATATTTTATTACAAATCAACTGATATATATTGTTATATGATATTATATGAATATATAATAACATATATTAATTTATATTTTTTATATTTTAGTATAAATTAATTAATATATGTCGCTATATGTACCATATATAAACATATAACAATATATATTAGTTTGTAACATATATATTATAATATATAACGGCATATATCAGTTGTATACTAAAATTTTTTTTATGAATCAATTGATATATGTTATTATATGTAATACATATCAATATATATGAATATATATTAATTTATATATTAATATTTTATTACAAATTAATTGATATATTGTCATATGTAACATATATAAATATAAAATAACATATATCAATTGTATACTAGTATTTCTTTTGCAAATCAACATATATATTATTATACGTAATATATATTAATATGTAGTAGTTTGTATATTAATATTTTATTATAAATTAACTGATATATATTGTTATATGTAATATATATGAGTATATAACAACATATATCAGTTATATACTAATATTTTTTTTAT
This sequence comes from Garcia nutans, assembly GCA_947685225.1. Taxonomy (NCBI): domain Eukaryota; kingdom Viridiplantae; phylum Streptophyta; class Magnoliopsida; order Malpighiales; family Euphorbiaceae; genus Garcia; species Garcia nutans. The sequence continues at coordinate 1,110,613 of CANTUV010000003.1, read as the reverse complement.
AAATTAATTAATATATATTGTTATGTATAATATATATAAACATAATTTTTAAATAATTAAAAATATATTTTAATAATATTATGTTAAAAATATTTTATGATTTATTTAAATATTATGATGCATATTAAAAATTACCCATGGAGAGAGACCGTAGCCAATTTCACATTACATCCAAAAAAACCCGCCGATTTATCCACTCATAAACCTCCAAATCGACAATCTTATTCTTCTTTTTTTTCTCCCTTTAAACAATAAAGCAAAAATTGAACAAAATAAAGCATTAACAGGGCAGATAATGATTGTCGAAACTAAAAATGCAAAACATATGAATCATAAATTCAAAACATATGAATCACAAAAAATTGGAGAATTATAAAAAAAAAAAAAAAAGAAACCCAGAGGCACAAAACGACATATCTGGGTTCTTGTTTCTCCTCTCTTGTTTTTTTTTTCAGTTGGTAAATTTATCTTTTCTACTTGTTTTTCTTTTTTCTTTTTTGGGAAAATAGGTAGGAGTAGAAAATTTAATTATAAATGATCTCTTTTTTATTTTTTATTTTACTTCTCAATGGAAAAATTAATTATAGATGAAAATAAAAGATATTTTATCTTTTATATAAGCAACTACAATAAAAATGAAATGATAGAGCAATTAGAAAATTAAAAAATTAGAAAGTTAATCATAATAATTTTTTTAAAAAAAATTTGAACAATAAATAAAATAACAATTTATTCTTTAACAAATTTAGAAAGAATGAATTATTGGAGTAGAAAACTATAACAAGAAAAGAAAAATAAAAAGGAGAAAACGTGTAGTCCAATCTGCAAATGGCAAATGGTTTTATTTTGTTTGTTAAAAACTTAAAATGTGACTCATGTTTTAAAATTTTCAGTATGACTTTGGGTCATTTAAATTCTCCCCCACGTATTATTGTGTTTACTGTTTAGTCAAAACCCATTCCAATTGAACTCCAATTCCAACCATACATTTTGTGATATGCACACACACACACACACACACATATATATATATATAATAAATTTTAAAAAATACTGAAAAAAGGGTTTCGACTAATTATTAAAAATAAATAGAAGTAGACAAAATACTTTCATAGAAAATGACAAATTATATGCTGAATTTCTTTATCTTTTTCCTTGTATATTTTTTCTGATGAAAGTCATCAATCTTAAAAACAAATGCAAACAAAATCCACAAATCACTTTTGAATTGGTGCAATTCATCTTATTTTCTTTATTGAAAATTTAAAAGCTAAAAAATTGATTGACATGATGATTAATTATTTATCATTGTCGTTATCTATAATTAAAAAATAGATGTGGATTTATTTAGGAACACACATGAGCAGAGCCAGAAAATTTTCAAAGAGGAACCATAAATAGTTCTTTAAAAATACTATAACAAAATTTTCAATAAAAAAATCATTAACCTAACATGATGTACAATGGTAATGGTAGTATTCTATGTTATAATTCTTATTTAATCAATTTATCAATATAATTGTTAGTATAATTTTTTTTTAAAAAAACTATATTATCTCAAAATTTAATAAATAAAAGAGTCATACCTTATGAAGTTAAAGATTTATTGAGTATAATTTTTAACAATTGAGTTCTAATTGAATAAAAAGAAAAAAATTTTGAGAAATAAAAGTGACAAAAAAGAGAAAAGTAGAAGTTTTAATGTAATTAAAGCTCTTTTATTGTTTACCCTAAAGAAATGAAGAGTTTTGATTTTATTAATTCATTAAAATAGTTTTCTTTGCACATCAATCAAATCTTTTCTTTTCAAAAATAACATTTTAGATATTTAATTAATTCATATTGATTTTTTAGAAGATTAAAAATTTATAAAGTCAATGTTTATTTTGTTTTTTAGGAGAGCCAACATATACACTAAAAAATATAATTTACATATAAATATAAGTTTTATATAGATTTAATTATTTGTTTAGAAAATTGCATAGATTACATAAATTCGATATGCGGTTTTTCAATTATACGGGTCTTATATTGTCCTTTCAATTCTATGCAATGTGCTCTTTTTTTTTACTGATTTCAACAGTGATTTTTTATTTTTTCCTTCCTTCATTTTTATATTTTATTTGTATTTATATTTTATTATTCATGAATAATTTTTTTCCTATTTTCAACAATTTAAATATATACACAATATATATAAAATACACACAATAAATATAGACATATACACAATATATATTAAATATATACACATTATCAACATAATTTATTTTATATTTTTTAACTTTATTTTTTTAAATTTATACACACAATATATATAATATACATAATAAATATATAATATATATAATATCTATAGACATCTACATAACATACATAAGAGATATACGTAACATCTACATTAGATATATACAATAAAAGAAATATTTTTTAAACTTTATTTTTTACATGTATAATATGTAAATTTATTTAAAAATAAATTTAATATATTTTAATTAATATATTTTTATATATTTTTTAATTTTTGTATTATTTTGATAAGTTTTATTTGTTATATATAATCAGAATTAAAATTTTTTTTCTTTATAAAAAGGCAATATATTTTATATGTTAAAAATTAAAACATTAATTTTTTATTAATTTTTATTGAAATTTATTTATTTAAGAGTAAAATTTTTAAAAAATAAAAATTGAAGTAAAATATTATTTGTAGTGAGAGATGAGATATTATTGAAAAAAAAAATTTAGTAGTGAGTGAAATATTTTTAAAAATTTAATTTAATTTTTTTTAAAAGTGTAAATATTTTTTACAGTATTTAAAATTTTTTTATTGATAGTTTTATAAAAATCTTTATTTATTTATTTTTTAAGTTTGGAGAGGTCACGCCCAACCTCCTATTTCTCCCTCCGGAAACACATAAAAAAATTAGCTTAGCACAGTCAAATCCTATATTTTCATAACCAATTAACCAGTTACCACAGAATCAACGCTCTCATTGACTATCAATCCAACTTCTCTTTCCAAATCCCAAGTGCTCTCATTCACTACCATTAGGGCGGAACCAAGGGGGTCAAGGGGCAGTGGACTCCCCTTAGTTTCTAATGCATAAATATACATATATATTTGTACATATATATGTGTGTGTATATATATAACTTTAATAGTTTTAATTAGGGCTTTAACCTGTCTAACTATACCAGAATGGACTTCAGTCCATGGGCCTGAATTTTTCTTTAGTCTATCATGTAATAGTTTTATAGTCCTATTTAGGTTGGGAAAAAATTCTATAACGTAATTTAAACAACCTAAAAATCTTTGTAACTAGGCTTTATTAATAATATGATCAGGAAACTTATCTCCAAAGGCTAAGTTTCTTTCTATGTGCTCTATAATTCTCTGTTCTATATAATGACCTAAGAACCTAATCTTAGTATGAAATTCCACCAGCAAAAAAGATGGCTCTGATATAGTTTATGGTAAAATAGTTTAATTGGGTCGGACTCCAATGTCCTGAATAGAACTGGACTATGGTTTCTTTACCCTCTTTAACATGCTTTAAAATTCCACCAAAATCTATATCTGATGCATAAGTTTCTACTATCTTAGAGGCTAATGGATCAGCTATATGTAGGCAAGGAATAGTTTTAACTAGGGCTTTAACCTGTCTAACTAAACCAGAATGGACTTCAATCCATGGGCCTGAGTTTTTCTTTAGTCTATCATATAATGGTTTTATAGTCTTATTTAGGTTGGGAAAAAAATTCTATAACGTAATTTAAACAACCTAAAAATATTTGTAACTGGGTTTTATTAATAATTTGATCAGGAGTATATAATGCAACCTAAATTAGGAGAAACTAAATTTCTACAGACAGACTTAAGTAAAGCCAATACAGTAATCCCTAGGACTATTCAGTGAAAAGATATTAGTCTCCCTGATGAATGGGTCTTAGAGGACGCTGTTTCTCTTCCTGAATCAAAGAACATAGTAAAGCCTAATATAGAACTCAGTAAAATAGAACAGTATGAAGACGGTAAAGTTAAATTAAAATTTAGTAGACATAGTATAAGTAGTAGGTATTTTTGCTGGTTTAAAACCTCTATCTCCCTCATACAGAAGACATTGAAGAACCCTCAAGCTTTAGTTTTAGTTTTCCTTTTCCTTCTTCACTTAAATTTCTTCCATTTTTGTATCCTCTTCCTCTATTGATTCTCTTGTAAGTTATTTATTTATATTAAAGCTTGTATTTCATATTTAAAGTTTTATTTTGTATAAGTATGCTCTGCACTTGCAACGAAAGTTAATATGGTGCATCAGAAATCTGTAAAGTTTTATTTTCTTTATATCTTATTAGTATAAGCTGGACACCCGGTTGTAACGGCTTCTGGCTGTGAGCAGGATTTATAAATCTTTGGTATCTAGTATAACGAAAAGCACTATACTAATAATTGATTATTGTATTTCCTTTAAAGTTTTGTGATATAAATATTTATGTAGGCTATATGTTCATTCAATTATGCTCTAAACAAATGTAAAAGACTATATTAAAATAAATTAAAGAAATAAATTAAAAACATATATTAAAAACATCTAAATAAATAAGTTAAATAAATAAATAAATTTAAAGAGCATAATTGAAAAAACATATAGCTTATATAAATATTTATATAACAAAACTTTAAAGGAAATACAATGATCAATTATTAGTATAGTGTTTTCGTTATACCAGGTACCACAGGCTTATAAATCCTGCTCATAGCCAGTAGCCATTACAACCGGGTGTCCAGCTTATACTAATAAGATATAAAGAAAATAAAACTTTATAGGTTTCTTGTAATATCCTCATTTATGCCCTAGAAGTTTTGAGTATGTTGTTGTTATTGTGGTTGTTGATATATATATATTGGGAAGTGAATGTTTGTGCATATATGTGTTAAATTGTAAGAGAAAAGAAATGGGAAGAGAATGTATATGTATATGTGTTTTGGAGAAGAAATTTAGGGTTTAGAGACAAATGTATATGTTGTTTATATGATGATATAATTAACATATACATTGGTCAAATGAAGAGTCAAGGTGATGGTTAAGTGGAAGAAGATATTTTTGGTTGTTAATGAAATTACTATAAAGGGCTTATATGAGACAAAGAGTTAGTTATATGGTTAAGGGTGTTTTGGTAATTTTTCCTTGTAAGATGCATGGTGGAGATTAAAAGAAGAAAAGGTGTTTGACTTGTGCATTTTCTTCTTTCTTTCTTGAAGTGGCCGGATTCTCCAAAGACAAAGAGAGAAAGAGAGGTGATCTTGAGGTTTGAAGCATTTTGAAGAAGGAAGCAAGGGTTTTGGTTAAAGATTTGTGGATTTCTTCATTTGAGGTAAGATCTTTTCTTTAATTTCTTCAATTCTTTTGAAGTGGTGTGAGAAAGGAATTAGGGTTTGTTGGTTTGATGATGAGAAGTTGAGTTGGTGAAGGTGTTGGAAGTGATTGTGTTGAGTAAGAGTTGTGTTTAGTGAAATTGTTTCTGTTTTACAATTAGTAAAGGCTGTGATTTGTATGATTTTTAATTAATTATAGAAAAATTTTCTTGAAGTGAATTTTTGATATGTTGTGCCTCTATGAGTGTAGAATGACTGAAAAATATGTTGATTCGATTTTGGAATGGTTATGAGTTTAGAAAGATTATTTTTATTAGACCTGTTCCAGCAGGTACCTTAACTGAGACAGCTATACTTCGGGATTTTTAATAAAATGTAGAAAAATCATATCCAATCGAATTTTGGATATGTTGTTTCTTAGTGAGTCTAGTATTTGAGAAAAATAATTTGGAACCACGTTGATTGAATTTGATTTATGGAATTCACAAAGTTCAGAACTGCTGCCAGGATGCAGGGCAATTGGGGCAGTCTGGTTAGGTGAACTATTTGACCAAGATTTTATGTTCAGTTTGATCTGAAATTTTAAAGGAATGATTTCTAGATACAAAACTAAATTCTGTAAAAGTTTTAGAATTTTTAGTCAAGTAGATTATTTTATACAATTTTTCAAAATAAGGATAAAATGGAGTTTAAAACCAGAATGTACTATTCATATGAATCATATCAATTGTTCTTTGCCCTAATTGCATTGTTGAGATTGAACAATGTTATGTTATGCATTGTGAATGGTTATGTGTTTCATGAATAATATACATTGAAATTGAAATGATAATTCAAATAAGACATGATATGAGGCAATGCCATTGTGATTGGCTATGATGATGATATTGAAAGAAAGAAGGCATGTTTGCCTAAATGTGATGAGAATTTGAGAATGGAAATGGTAACTATATAATAAATGAATTGTTTGTTTAATATGTTATTCAGTTTTAGAGTTCTGGATTTGGGTGGCATGCCTAAGAAATGATAAAAGGTAACAGTCTTGCCGGGTTGAGGATCTCCTCATATGTGTTGAGTTGATGATCCAAGAGACTGGGTCTGTTACACTATGAGATATATGATTTGTAACAGTCTTGCCGGGTTGAGGATCTCCTCATATGTGTTGAGTTGATGATCCAAGAGACTGGGTCTGTTACACTATCCATGGATAGAGATACATGTATATACATTGCCTACGGGCGTGATTATTGTGACTATGAACCAAAGCAGTAACTCTGAACTCTGAATATCATATTAAATACTTGTTGGGCCCATAGGTGTCAGGGTTATATGAATGTCCTAAATAATGTTATGAGTTAATGAAATGAGATGTTGGTTATTGAGTATGATTGATTAATGTTGAATGTGGAAAGATGTTGAAATGTGGTATGCTCATATGACTATGATTTGTGAAATGCATAATTATGTGGTTAACTTTATATTTATGATATTGATCTTATCAATAACATATGTGGCATTGCATTACATTAAAGCATACCATTAGCATGTTTTATCTTACTAAGCCGTTGGCTTAGCGCGAATGTGATTCTTCGCGCAGGTGACAAGGAAGAACCAGAGAGTTCCTCTAGGCCGAGTCGAGCCTAGATTTTGAAGAGTGAATAGTGGGCTTTAAGATCGAAGACTGACTGCCAAACATGTATAAATTTTATGTGTTGTAAAACTTGAGTTTTGATGTATATGAATTTGTAAATATTGTTACTTTCCGTTGCATAGTGAACAAAGATTTTATCTGCTGTATTTCATAATAAACCTTTACTTTATTTTGTACTAGAAGTGTAAATCCTTTTTGCAGGTTGTAGTTGAGGTTATAAGGGGGATTTATTGGAAGTGTACTGAGAATGATTTTGTTTGCATTGGTTTGTGTAAAAATGTTTTCAAAAATTAGAAAAAAACCAGTTTTGTCGACACTTGGGATTGAATTTTTAGGCAAAACTATGGCAAAATTTCTATAAAAATCGGAACAAAAATTTGACTAAGTAAAAGTGGTAGCAACATTAGGATAGGGTGGCGCCTCTACTCAGCTTACACACGTAGGTCGGGAAGGGGTGTTACAATTTTTGGTATCAGAGCCTAGGTTTGAGATTCTCAACCTAGATCAATTGTAAGAAAAAGAATATTTTGATTTTTAAAGTGGGTTTTTGAGTAAAATACATGTTTTGGTATGGCAGTCTTTGATCTTTAATGAGGAATATTCTGCTGTGTTTGCAGATATAGGTAGAGATGGCATCTCATTCGCGACAATCTGTTGAGGGTAGTGCCGAGAGTATTGCTCCTGCTGAGGGAGCTAGGGTTGATAGTGTTGAGGAGGCACCTGCTTCGGTGTCGGGTAGACCAGCTGGGGAGGAGGTTCCGCCAGCCTGGTTTAGGCCTATGTTGGAAGCTATGAGACAAGCACCTGTGCAACCACAGCCACCGCCACCACCCCCTCAGCCTTCAGTACCAGTAAGGCACTATGATAAGCTAAGGAAATATGGAGCAGAGGATTTCTTTGGTACAGTTGATCCGGCTGTAGCAGAACAGTGGCTTGATAGAGTTCAGAGGGTATTTGTGCAGTTGCAAGCCACTTCAGAGGAGAAGTTTGACTATGCAAGATCTTTGCTACAGAAGGATGCCTACGACTGGTGGAAGACAGTGCCCCATTCTATGGATGATCCACCAACCTTGTCTTATGCGGATTTTCTGAGAGAATTTGAGTTGAAGTATACTCCTAGGGAGTATAAAGATGGGAAGAAAAGAGAGTTTCTAGATTTGAAGCAAGATCATCGGACCGTAACTGAGTATGAAGTTGAGTTTATTCGACTGAGTCAGTATGCTGGGGGTATCATTACTGATGAGATTGATAGATGTCGGCGATTTGAGGAGGGATTGAGGCCCTCGATCATGTGCTTAGTGGCTGGATCCAGATATCAGGATTTCTCACAGCTTGTGGCAGCAGCTCGAAGTGTAGAGCGAGCTCAAGTTATTGCAGCTGCTTCAGAGGAAGAGGTTAGGGTTAGAAGGCCCCAGTTCGAGGCAGGGTCTTCTTCTGCGAAGAGGGGTAGAGGAAGTTTTGTTCCTCGGAGTAGTAGGAGCCAGAGACCAGTGGGTAGGTCAGTGCAGTTCCAGAGGCAGAGATTTAGACCTGCAGCTTCAGTAGCGAGTGCTCCTACTCCTGGAGTTCAGAGATCCACCTTACCTGTGTGTAACCAGTGTGGTGGAAGACATGGGGGCGTTTGTTGGAGGCATAGTAGATCAGGGGTATGCTTCAGGTGTGGATCACCTGACCACTTTGTGAGAGACTGTCCTGAGAGGCAGGAGCAGATGCCAGTTGATTCTGCTGCTTCTCGAGCTAGTGTGAGGGGAGGCAGAGGAGGCAGAGGTGCCAGCCGGGGAGGTAGACCAGGATTCAGTTCTAGAGGAGGTGCTACATCCAGGGAGGGTAGACCAGAGGAGGTTGGATCTTCCCAGAGGATGTATGTTATGCAGAGACAGCCAGATACATCGGCAGTCATAGCTGGTACTTTTTCTTTATTTAATACTCCAGTACTTGCTTTGATTGATCCGGGTTCCACACATTCATATATTAGTGCATCTGTTTTGCCTGTATCTGATTTGCATGCTGAGTCCCTAGGATTTGATGTGTTGGTAACAAATCCGTTAGGGCATAGTGTGGTTGTGAGTAAGGTGCATAGAGATAGTGCAGTAGTGGTGCAGGGTGAGGAGTTCCTTGGGGATTTGATTGAGATGCCATTTAAGGAATATGACGTGATCTTAGGTATGGATTGGCTATCTCGACATGAAGCTGTGGTGGATTGTAAAAAGAAAATTGTTTCTTTGAGAACGGGTGATGGTAGAGAGGTGATAGTATCTAATGAGCAGGAACAGCTAGCCTCCTTATTTGTTTCAGCTGTTGCAGCCAGGAGGTTGATTAGAAAGGGGTGTGAAGCCTATCTTGCTCATGTGGTGGATACTAGAGTGAAGGGTTCCCCTATTGATAGCATTGCCACAGTTGCTGAGTTCCCGGATGTGTTTCCAGAGGAGTTGCCAGGGTTGCCTCCTGAGAGAGAGGTGGAGTTCGGTATTGAATTGTTGCCTGGTACCACTCCTATCTCTATTACTCCTTATAGAATGGCACCAGCAGAATTGAGGGAGTTGAAAGTGCAATTACAGGAGTTGTTGGACAAAGGATTCATTCGCCCCAGTGTTTCTCCTTGGGGAGCTCCTGTGCTATTTGTGAAGAAGAAAGATGGTACTATGAGGTTGTGTATCGATTATAGGCAATTGAACAAGGTGACTATTAAAAATAAATATCCTTTGCCTAGAATCGATGATCTCTTTGATCAGTTGAAGGGAGCGTCAGTGTTCTCCAAAATTGATTTGAGATCTGGGTACCATCAGCTGAGGGTAAGAAGTGAAGATGTTCCTAAGACTGCTTTTCGGACCAGGTATGGGCATTATGAGTTTTTAGTTATGCCTTTTGGTCTAACGAATGCACCTGCAGCTTTTATGGATTTGATGAATAGGGTGTTTAGGCCCTATTTGGATCAGTTTGTAGTGGTCTTCATTGATGATATACTGGTGTATTCGCGGAATGAAGAGGAGCATGATATGCATCTGCGGATTGTGTTGCAGATTTTGAGAGAGAATCAGTTATTTGCCAAATTGTCGAAGTGTGAGTTCTGGTTGGATCAAGTTGCTTTTCTCGGACATATTGTTTCTGCAGAAGGCATCAGAGTTGATCCGAGCAAAGTTGAAGCCATTTTAAATTGGAGTCCACCCAAGTCTGTGACAGAGATTAGAAGTTTTCTGGGTTTGGCAGGCTATTACCGACGGTTTGTGAAAGGGTTTTCTTTGATAGCTACTCCACTCACCAGATTACTTCGAAAGGGAGTGAGATTTGTGTGGACAGATCAGTGTCAGGCTAGTTTTGAGCAGTTGAGAGAGTTGTTGACTCAAGCGCCTGTTCTTACTTTACCTGTTGAAGGCAAACCATATGTGATCTACAGTGATGCTTCACATAGAGGTTTGGGGTGTGTATTGATGCAGGAAGGGAAAGTTATAGCTTATGCATCTCGACAGTTGAAACCGCATGAGCTTAACTATCCGACCCATGATTTAGAATTGGCTGCCATTGTGTTTGCATTAAAGATTTGGCGCCACTATCTGTTTGGGGAGAAATGTTTCATCTACACTGATCACAAGAGTTTGAAGTATTTGGGTGTCCAGAAAGAACTCAATCTTCGTCAGAGGAGATGGTTAGAATTGATTAAAGACTACGACTGCTTGATTGACTATCATCCAGGTAAAGCAAATGTTGTTGCTGATGCCTTGAGTCGGAAGTCTTTAGCTGGTTTAACTGTTTACTCGCTCTCGTTGCTTGTTGAGTTGAGAGCATTGCATGCCAGTTTTGTACCTTGTGTTGATGGTGCATTATTGGCACAGTTGCAATTAAAGCCGATTTTGTTAGATCAGATCAAAGAAGCTCAGTTGGCCGATAAGAAGATTCAGAAGATTTTTTCAGATTGCAAGAATGGGAAGACTAGAGATTTTGTTGTGAAAGATGATGGGAGTCTCTGGTTTAAGAACCGATTGTGTGTACCCGATGATGCTGATTTGAAAAGAGTCATTTTAGAAGAAGCTCATCAGTCAATGTTTGCTATGCATCCGGGTAATACGAAGATGTATCATGATTTGAGACAGCATTATTGGTGGATTGGTTTGAAGAGAGACATTGCTGAGTTTGTATCGAAATGTCTCACTTGTCAGAAGGTTAAAGCAGAGCATCAAGTTCCAACCGGGTTGCTTCAACCATTGTCAGTGCCAGAATGGAAGTGGGAAAGAGTGACAATGGATTTTGTGTCTGGTTTGCCATTGACACAAAAGAAGCATGATGCTATATGGGTGATTGTGGATAGATTGACTAAGACAGCTCATTTCCTTCCGGTTCGAATGGATTACTCTTTGGAGAGATTGGCTGAGCTGTATATCCATGAGATTGTGAAACTGCATGGTGTTCCAACTTCTTTAGTGTCTGATCGAGATCCCAGGTTTACTTCCAGATTTTGGAAGAGTTTGCATAGTGCTTTAGGTTCTCGACTGCACTTCAGCACTGCTTTTCATCCACAGACGGATGGACAGTCAGAGAGGGTGATACAGATTATTGAGGACATGTTGAGAAGCTGTGTCATCGATTTCTCTGGAAGTTGGGATAGGTTTTTACCTCTTGTGGAGTTTGCTTACAACAACAGTCACCAATCCAGCATTGGTATGGCACCGTTTGAAGCATTGTATGGCAGACGGTGTAGAACACCTCTTTGTTGGAATGAGCTTGGAGATAATAAGTTGGTTGGTCCTGATTTGATTCAAGAAACTGAAGATAAAGTAAAGTTGATTCGAGGCAGGTTAAAAGCAGCTTCAGACCGACAGAAGTCTTATGCAGATCTAAAAAGGAGAGATATAGAGTTTGATGTTGGAGATAAGGTATTTCTGAAAGTGTCTCCTTGGAAGAAAATTTTGAGGTTCGGTCGGAAAGGAAAATTGAGTCCTCGTTTCATTGGGCCGTATGAAGTGTTAGAAAGAGTTGGGCCAGTGGCGTATCGACTTGCTTTGCCACCTGAGTTGGATCGTATTCATAATGTATTCCATGTTTCTATGTTGAGGAGATATAGGTCGGATCCATCTCATGTGTTGCCATTTGAGTCTATTGAAGTGAGCCCAGATTTGACATTTGAAGAGGAACCAGTTGCTATCTTGGCACGAGAAGTGAAAGAGTTAAGGAACAAGAGAGTGCCATTGGTGAAGATTCTTTGGAAGAATCATGCAAAAGAAGAAGCGACTTGGGAAAGTGAGCATACCATGCGAGAGCAGTATCCGCAATTGTTTCAGCTTTGATATCAGGTAATTTCGAGGACGAAATTTTTCTTTTTAGAGGGGGAGAATTGTAATATCCTCATTTATGCCCTAGAAGTTTTGAGTATGTTGTTGTTATTGTGGTTGTTGATATATATATATTGGGAAGTGAATGTTTGTGCATATATGTGTTAAATTGTAAGAGAAAAGAAATGGGAAGAGAATGTATATGTATATGTGTTTTGGAGAAGAAATTTAGGGTTTAGAGACAAATGTATATGTTGTTTATATGATGATATAATTAACATATACATTGGTCAAATGAAGAGTCAAGGTGATGGTTAAGTGGAAGAAGATATTTTTGGTTGTTAATGAAATTACTATAAAGGGCTTATATGAGACAAAGAGTTAGTTATATGGTTAAGGGTGTTTTGGTAATTTTTCCTTGTAAGATGCATGGTGGAGATTAAAAGAAGAAAAGGTGTTTGACTTGTGCATTTTCTTCTTTCTTTCTTGAAGTGGCCGGATTCTCCAAAGACAAAGAGAGAAAGAGAGGTGATCTTGAGGTTTGAAGCATTTTGAAGAAGGAAGCAAGGGTTTTGGTTAAAGATTTGTGGATTTCTTCATTTGAGGTAAGATCTTTTCTTTAATTTCTTCAATTCTTTTGAAGTGGTGTGAGAAAGGAATTAGGGTTTGTTGGTTTGATGATGAGAAGTTGAGTTGGTGAAGGTGTTGGAAGTGATTGTGTTGAGTAAGAGTTGTGTTTAGTGAAATTGTTTCTGTTTTACAATTAGTAAAGGCTGTGATTTGTATGATTTTTAATTAATTATAGAAAAATGTTCTTGAAGTGAATTTTTGATATGTTGTGCCTCTATGAGTGTAGAATGACTGAAAAATATGTTGATTCGATTTTGGAATGGTTATGAGTTTAGAAAGATTATTTTTATTAGACCTGTTCCAGCAGGTACCTTAACTGAGACAGCTATACTTCGGGATTTTTAATAAAATGTAGAAAAATCATATCCAATCGAATTTTGGATATGTTGTTGCTTAGTGAGTCTAGTATTTGAGAAAAATAATTTGGAACCACGTTGATTGAATTTGATTTATGGAATTCACAAAGTTCAGAACTGCTGCCAGGATGCAGGGCAATTGGGGCAGTCTGGTTAGGTGAACTATTTGACCAAGATTTTATGTTCAGTTTGATCTGAAATTTTAAAGGAATGATTTCTAGATACAAAACTAAATTCTGTAAAAATTTTAGAATTTTTAGTCAAGTAGATTATTTTATACAATTTTTCAAAATAAGGATAAAATGGAGTTTAAAACCAGAATGTACTATTCATATGAATCATATCAATTGTTCTTTGCCCTAATTGCATTGTTGAGATTGAACAATGTTATGTTATGCATTGTGAATGGTTATGTGTTTCATGAATAATATACATTGAAATTGAAATGATAATTCAAATAAGACATGATATGAGGCAATGCCATTGTGATTGGCTATGATGATGATATTGAAAGAAAGAAGGCATGTTTGCCTAAATGTGATGAGAATTTGAGAATGGAAATGGTAACTATATAATAAATGAATTGTTTGTTTAATATGTTATTCAGTTTCAGAGTTCTGGATTTGGGTGGCATGCCTAAGAAATGATAAAAGGTAACAGTCTTGCCGGGTTGAGGATCTCCTCATATGTGTTGAGTTGATGATCCAAGAGACTGGGTCTGTTACACTATGAGATATATGATTTGTAACAGTCTTGCCGGGTTGAGGATCTCCTCATATGTGTTGAGTTGATGATCCAAGAGACTGGGTCTGTTACACTATCCATGGATAGAGATACATGTATATACATTGCCTACGGGCGTGATTATTGTGACTATGAACCAAAGCAGTAACTCTGAACTCTGAATATCATATTAAATACTTGTTGGGCCCATAGGTGTCAGGGTTATATGAATGTCCTAAATAATGTTATGAGTTAATGAAATGAGATGTTGGTTATTGAGTATGATTGATTAATGTTGAATGTGGAAAGATGTTGAAATGTGGTATGCTCATATGACTATGATTTGTGAAATGCATAATTATGTGGTTAACTTTATATTTATGATATTGATCTTATCAATAACATATGTGGCATTGCATTACATTAAAGCATACCATTAGCATGTTTTATCTTACTAAGCCGTTGGCTTAGCGCGAATGTGATTCTTCGCGCAGGTGACAAGGAAGAACCAGAGAGTTCCTCTAGGCCGAGTCGAGCCTAGATTTTGAAGAGTGAATAGTGGGCTTTAAGATCGAAGACTGACTGCCAAACATGTATAAATTTTATGTGTTGTAAAACTTGAGTTTTGATGTATATGAATTTGTAAATATTGTTACTTTCCGTTGCATAGTGAACAAAGATTTTATCTGCTGTATTTCATAATAAACCTTTACTTTATTTTGTACTAGAAGTGTAAATCCTTTTTGCAGGTTGTAGTTGAGGTTATAAGGGGGATTTATTGGAAGTGTACTGAGAATGATTTTGTTTGCATTGGTTTGTGTAAAAATGTTTTCAAAAATTAGAAAAAAACCAGTTTTGTCGACACTTGGGATTGAATTTTTAGGCAAAACTATGGCAAAATTTCTATAAAAATCGGAACAAAAATTTGACTAAGTAAAAGTGGTAGCAACATTAGGATAGGGTGGCGCCTCTACTCAGCTTACACACGTAGGTCGGGAAGGGGTGTTACATTTCTAATGCACCAGATCAACTTTCGTTGCAAGTGCAGAACATACTTATACAAAATAAAACTTTAAATATGAAATACAAGTTTTAATATAAATAAATAACTTACAAGTGAATCAATAGAGGAAGGGGATACAGAAATGGGAGAAATTTAAGTGAAGAAGGAAAAGGAAAACTAAAACTAAAGCTTGAGGGTTCTTCAATGTCTTCTGTATGAGGGAGAGAGAGGTTTCGAATCCTCTTCAGTTTCAAAATAGGCTCCTTAATATAGACAGACATTTTAACCTCACACTGTTCTTGTCACATGTCTGGTACTGTGGATGAATAATAGCTTGTCGTTACTATTTACTTTTACTGTATCTTCACGCGTCTGGAACTGTAGAAGAATAGTACGTTTTCGGAGGTACTATTTGTTTTACTGTGGATGAACAGTTCTTCTGCCTTTATTTTTGATTTTTCTCTGATAAATACTGTTGATAAACAGTAGTCTGTCAGTGGGCACCACCTTTATTGACTTTAGTGAAGAAATAAGATTTCTTCTGCCTTTATTCTGACGAGTTTGAGTCAGAATCAGATCTGTTTTTCTTTTTCTTTTCTTTTTTATTTTTCTTTATTTTTTATTTTTATTTTTATTTTTATTTTTATTTTTATTTTTATTTTTATTTTTATTTTTATTTTTCTTTTATCTTTTCTTTTTCTTTTTTCTTTTATCTTTTTTCTTTTCTTTTTCTTTTTTCTTTTATCTTTTATCTTTTCTTTTTCTTTTTTAATTTTTATTTTAATGGGAGACAAGATCCCATAGCAGTCATCCTCATTACTGGGGCAGTAATCTGAGTCAGATGTCTCAGTGGAAGATGACATCATGGATGACGAAGAGGAATCCAAAGAAGATGAAGGAGATTTTCTTCTTCTGGATGGAGCTTTAGATCTTTTGGATTGAGCTTTATTGGATGATCCAGCAGAGCAGGTTCTGCTAGGCTTAATGGGCTCAGAGGTTGAAGGAAGAGATTCAACCATCTGTTCCATCAAGGCTCTATATTCTTCTGCAGTCTTGGTAGCTGCAAGAAGGGCTATATTATGGGCTCTTTGAGCTTCAAAAGAGACTGATAGCTTTGAGTTAAAGCCACCATGGTTCCTCTTTAAGAGCCATTGCTTTACTGTTTCCTCAGTGGTAGAATTGTGAAAGGCAGTCCACCGCTTGACTTTTACTTTTCTCAATACAAAGGGATATTGGTACCTGACTGAATAGAAGTGTCAAAATACCACTGATATACTCAAGGTATACTGAAATTTAGACAAAAGAGAAGAAGAGGAGGAAATTTCTTCTCATATGGAATAAGGTTTAAATGAGCTTATAATATTGGTAAGCCAATTGTACATCTTGTGGCAGTGATCTATCATCACAACTACATTAATACCACCAATCAACAAACTAGAAAGGGAGGTTGTTTGTCTTTATATTGGTATCAAAAAAGAAAAAGAAAAAGAAAAGGAAAAAGAAAATGAAAAGGAAAAGGAAAAGGAAAAGGAAAAGGAAAAGGAAAAGGAAAAGGAAAAGGAAAAGAAAAAGAAAAAGAAAAAGAAAAAGAAAAAGAAAAAGAAAAAGAAAAAAGAAAAAAGAAAAAAGAAAAAAGAAAAAAGAAAAAAGAAAAAAGAAAAAAGAAAAAAGAAAAAAGAAAAAAGAAAAAAGAAAAAAGAAAAAAGAAAAAAGAAAAAAGAAAAAAGAAAAAAAAGAAAAAGAAAAAGAAAAAAGAAAAGAAAAGAAAAATAGATCTGATTCTGACTCAGACTCGTCAGAATAAAGGCAAAAGAAATTTTATTTCTTCACTAAAGTCAATAAAGGTGGTGCCCACTGACAGATTACTGTTCATCAATAGTATTTACCAGAGGAAAATCAACAATAAAGTCAGAAGAACTGTTCATCCACAGTTCTCCACAGTAAAGCAAATAGTACCTCCGACAAGATACTATTCTTCTGCAGTTTCAGACACGTGAAGGTACAGTAAAAGCAAATAGTAATGGTAGGTTACTATTCATCCACAGTACCAGACATGTGACAAGAACGGTGTGAAGTTAAAGCCTCTGTCTATATTAAGGAGCCTATTCTGAAAAGGATTCGAAACCTCTCTCTCCCTCATACAGAAGACATTGAAGAAACCTCAAGCTTTAGTTTTAGTTTTCCTTTTCCTTCTTCACTTAAATTTCTTCCATTTCTGTATCCCCTTCCTCTATTGATTCTCTTGTAAGTTATTTGTTGATATTAAAGCTTGTATTTCATATTTAAAGTTTTATTTTGTATAAGTATGCTCTGCACTTGCAACGAAAGTTGATCTGACTTATCTATTTTGATACCAATATAAAGACAAACAACCTCCCTTTCTGGTTCGTTGATTGGTGGTATTACTATGGTTATGATGATAGATCACTGCCACAAGATGTACAATTGGCTTACCAATATTATAAAGCTCATCTAAACCCTACTCCATATGAGAAGAAATTTCCTCCTCTTCTTCTCTTTTGTCTAACTTTCAGTATACCTTGGGTATATCAGTAGTATTTTGACACTTCTATTCAGTCAGGTACCAATATACCTGTTGTATTAAGAAAAGCAAAAGTCAAGTGGTGAACTGTCTTTCATAATTCTAGCACTGAGAAAATAGTAAAAAAAATGGCTCTTAAAGAGGAACCATGGTGGCTTTGACCCAAAGCTATCAGTCTCTTTTGGAGCTCAAAGAGCCCATAATATAGCCCTTCTTGCAGCTGCCAAGACTGTAGAAGAATATAGAGCCTTGATGGAACAGATATGGAACAGATGGTTGAATCTCTTCCTTCGACCTCTGAGCCCATTAAGCCTAGCAGAACCTGCTCTGATGGATCATCCAATAAAGCCCAATTCAAAATATCTAAAGCTCCACCCAGAAGAAGAAAATCTCCTTCATCTTCTTCGAATTCCTCTTCATCATCCATGACATCATCTTCCACTGAGATATCTGACTCAAATTACTGCCCCGGTAATGAGGATGACTGCTATGGGATCTTGACTCCCATTAAAATAAAAAGTAAAAAAGAAAAGAAAAAAGATAAAGAAAAGATAAAGAAAAGATAAAAAAATAAAAGATAAAAGAAAAAGAAAAAGAAAAAGAAAAACAGATCTGATTCTGACTCAGACTCAGACTCGTCAGAATAAAGGCAGAAGAAACCTTATTTCTTTACTAAAGTCAATAAATGTGGTGCCCACTGACAGACTGTTGTTCATCAACAGTATTTACCAGAGGAAAACCAACAGTAAAGGCAAAAGAACTATTCATCCACAGTAAAGCAAATAGTACCTCTAAAAATGTACTATTCTTCTATAGTTCCAGACGCATACGACAAGTTACTATTTATCCACAGTACCAGACATGTGACAAGAACAGTGTGAAGTTAAAGTGTAACATCCCCTGACAGTTCTTACATAAAAACTATCAGAGAATGTTATTCGATATACTGATCATG
The DNA here is from genome assembly GCA_947685225.1 of Garcia nutans. NCBI lineage: Eukaryota > Viridiplantae > Streptophyta > Magnoliopsida > Malpighiales > Euphorbiaceae > Garcia > Garcia nutans. The sequence continues at coordinate 1,092,112 of CANTUV010000003.1, read as the reverse complement.
CTCCAATTAATTCATAGAAAATTTCTCTTTCAACTAATAAAAATTTTTAAATAATAACAAAATCTGTATAATACAACACTTATAGGTCCAACATTTAGACCAATCTCCAATAATCTAAATACTAGTTACAAACCAGATAACTATCATAAGTTTATCAAATCAAATGATTATATAATATATTCCTTTCTTTAATAATCATTCACTAGAATTCTCAAACTTCATCCTTTAAATACATATATTCCTTTCATGTTTACAAATTTGTACTATCTCGCAAATAGCCAAACTAAATTATATATTTATCTTTTATAACTTATGAGTACAATATACAAAAGATCTTTATATGTACTATAGATAATTTTCTGAGATTCTTAATTCCACTTCTTAACTTGCTCCGATGTCCTGATACCTGCGTGTCAGAAAATAATTTTAACACGCTAAGCAAAGTTTAGTAGTGCTTGTATAAACATATTTTATCACTTAATATTAAAGAAAAATACTTATGAAAATATAGTAGTAACACTTAGTTTTAAGAAGTATTTCAATATATTAACTAATTTCAGTAACAAACCAACATACTATGCTGATTACATAAAATAATAGCTTCAACTTTATAAAAATTATCACGCTATACAATACTTTCGGTACTGCAACGTTAATCGTTAAGAATAATTTTATTTAAGACTTGCTTTCTCATTTGATAACATTGTTCAAAATACGCTTATTTCGTTTTTCAATAAGTCTTACTTTTCAATTTCACATATAGGATACTTTCATTAAATCTATAATTTTCAGCACTTAAATTTAGTACTATACTTTAGAGCCTTGTATATCTTATATTCTTATATACACGTCCAATCATTACAACACTTCTAATGTTATTGATTAATTCAATACCTTGAACATAACATTTCTATTACGTGCATTAGAACTTTCACTTGTAACCATTAATATATATATTAACAATCACTTTTACATTGTAACACAATAAGTCAATTTCAAGTAATTGACTTATATTATTATTTTGCATTTCTTTCATTATTCACAACTATCATGTTCACATATATTTTCAATTTAGACATCTTCATTAAATATGCCCATACATACTAAACTCAGATCTTAGGTTTGGATAACATGTTAGTGTAGTAATTTTAATGCCAAATCTCAAGAGTTTATAATGGCAATTATGCCCACTATCACTGATAACACAATGTGTCCATTAATGGCACGAGGTGCCCACTATCACTATGGCTATCCTCCCTCTTATTAGCCATTCAATCCAAAGCTAGATATAAAATTAGTATAATTTGAGCTATTTATTAGTTTGTCGTTAACACTGAATTGTATATATCATTTCAATGAAACAATACTTTCATTAACATTTAGTATTATATATATATTTGTCACATATTCAAAGTTTATCACTCTTGTCGAAGACACAGCCAAGTTATGTTCAATGACTTGGCCATATCTCTCATCAATGAAAACTGAAAAATTTTGACAGCATGTGACACACCCACTGACTTGGCCGTGTCACTGTCCGTGTCACTAGACACACCCACGGACTTGGCCATGTCACTAGCCGTGTCATTCATCAAAGAAAATAGAAATTTTTGACAGCATGTGACACACCCACTGACTTGGCCGTGTCACTGTCCGTGTCCCTAAACACACCCACTGACTTGGCCATGTCACTGGCCGTGTCTCTCATCAAAGAACATATAAATTTTTGACAGCATGTGACACACCCACTGACTTGGCCGTGTCACTGCCCGTGTCACTAGACACACCCACTGACTTGGCCGTGTCACTACCCGTGTCACTAGACACACCCACTGACTTGGCCATGTCACTGGCCATGTCAGGCAAAAATTCTGCATTTCGCATACTTAACCATTTTAACTCAATATATTCAAAATCTATGATAATAATGAATCAAATCCAAATTTTTTTTTAACATAAAAGAGTCTACATCTAATATTTTACTCAAACTTCAATTAATCAAACTTTTAAATATCACTTATGGCTAAAACAACATCAAATTACCCAATTCTTATAAAGATTGAATTAAGAATAAAACTCATCACATATAAGTTCTTTTAATTCATTTTTCACTCATCAATCCATTTAATCAATAATTTTAAGAAATAATTCATTATAAATGACTCAATCAATCAATTCAAACATTCAAACTCATAGAAATTCAATTATTTGCAAAGTATAATACATAAGCACATACCTCTTCAAAATTCCTCTTTCTCTTTCTTTTTCTCTCTTTTCCTTTGATTACTTCTTGATAATCTTGCCTTTTCTAGCTTATTCTTCTAAAAATCTATACCTATATGTGATTTGCTCTTAATCCTTGATGAATTTGATGAAAGGAAGAAGAAATAGAGAGAAGATGGTAATGATGGTAGAAGGTGGAGTGAAAGATGGAGAAGAATTCAGAAATTTCTACACACACACATATACACACACACACACATATATATATATTATAATATTTTTAATCAAGTGAGGGAGGGCTCATAATAAATATGGTGTACCCTCATTTTTAACCGTTGATTCTAAATCGAGTTTTAATCTCGTAAAATCTTAAAAATAATCTCTTCAGTAAATTTTTGAGATATAAAATTTACTATCCTCTACGTATAATATTTATCCACAAAACTTTTGTCACTATACACTATTAATTTTTCAATATTAGTTAAAAATTTTCATATTTAAAATCTTGACCATTACATAAAGCCTCTGTCTATATTAAGGAGCCTATTCTGAAGCTGAAAATGATTCGAAACCTCTCTCTTCCTCATATAGAAGACATTGAAGAACTCTCAAGCTTTAGTTTTAGTTTTCCTTTTCCTTCTTCACTTAAATTTCTTCCATTTCTGTATCCCCTTCCTCTATTAATTCTCTTGTAAGTTATTTATTTATATTAAAGCTTGTATTTCATTTTTAAAGTTTTATTTTGTATAAGTATGCTCTACACTTGCAACGAAAGTTAATCTGGTGCATCAGAAAGCTGTAAAGTTTTATTTTTTTTATATCTTATTAGTATAAGTTGGACACCCGGTTGTAACGGCTACTGGCTGTGAGCAGGATTTATAAGCCTGTGGTACCTGGTATAACGAAAACACTATACTAATAATTGATTATTGTATTTCCTTTAAAGTTTTGTTATATAAATATTCATATAAGCTATATGTTCTTTCAATTATTCTCTTTAAATATATTTATTTAACTTATTTATTTAAATGTTTTTAATATATACTTTTAATTTATTTCTTTAATTTATTTTAATATAGTTTTTTATATTTGTTTATATTTAATGATTATTTAATTTTACTATCTGTTTAAATCTAAGAGTGGGGCTTATACCTAATTGTTTGTTGTTTTGATTAAAGCTTTTAAAAATTACTTTATCCCCTGTAAGATCTTTCTAGTTTTTGCTGGTATCAGAGCCATCTTTATTTAGGGGTGATAGTAGATGGATATAAACTGTTTCCATAGTTAAATCTTTGATTTATAGGTCTAGAAGTGGACATAGTGCTGTGTAGGAATTAGATATGCAGTAAGACCCGTGTCAGCCGATGGATAGGCGTTTAGGGCAGTAAGTCAATGGTCGCTTCCAAAACTAACATTATTATATTTTAAAATCTATTTTTCAAATATTTAAAAATGAAAACATTTTTATGTAAATCTGTCAGTACAACTAAATCAGATAAGTCTGAGTCATCAGAAGTTAAAAAAAATTGTAAACAGAAATGAAGTAATTTTAGAGGACTTTAAAAAAGCAATTGACAACTGGGTAATACGTAACATAGATAAAGAACATATTTATAAAATTTCTAAATTAAATATATTTAAAAATGATTATATAATTAAAGCGAAAGAAAGGGACGTACAGTTGAGTAAACCCTTTGAAAAAATAACATTACTTTCTGTAGAGTCAATAAAGCACCATAAAAATAAAAAATAAAAATATATACATATAGGACTAGTACTGTGAACACTCGAATTTTGAGACTCGGAAAGCCAATTTTCTCAGACTACTGAAAACCGGGCCGAACCGGACGTCCGCGGTAAAGTTCACCGGAAATATATCAATATGGTACTTGAAATGTCCGGGACGAAGTGAGGATCACGAATATGGTCCCGGAATAATTTTTGGAGGTCTCTAGCTCCCGAAAAATCAGTTTGAGCGAAAACCGGACAAAATCGGCGGCCCAGCCGCCGTGATTCCGGCTGCCCGGACGCCATGACCGGCGGTTCAGCCGCCGTGGATGGCAGCCCAGCCGCCGTCCAGCCCGATTTTGCCTATATATAGGCTTCAGATTTTCAGAAAAGGGGGTTGGACTTTTCCGGGTGGGCCTCATGCTGTCGAATTCTTTTCACGCTTAAAAACGATTAAGAACTTTTATTTGCATAAATCTAACCGTGTGCTGCAGGAAACAATCTGTAATCAAGAATCATAATCCCCGGTTCAAGAAAACGAGATCTGGAACTTCGATGCGGGAAAATCCTAAGCAAGGTAATATTCTAATCCATCATTTGTCAATTTAAGCATATCATAAGCATTCTATCTTCTTCTCAATTTCTTCTCGGTCAAAGACCTAATCCTTTTAGGTCTAAGGCCTAATGGACTAATCAATCAGCCTCTTTGGCACAAAGACTTAAATTACATCTTTTTGGTACAAAGTACCTACATTTCACAATTAAAATCAATCTGTTGGCACGGAGCCTAAATTACACCATTTTGGTACGAAGTACCTAAAATTTCACAATTTAGCACTAAGTGCTGAAATTCACATTTTTGGCATGGAGCCCAACCACACTTGGCCAAAGGCCCAAAATTTGCACTCTTTTGGTACAAAGTATCTAAAATTGGAGAATTTAGCACTAAGTGCTAAATCTCACATCTTTGGCATGAAGCCCGACAACACTTGGCCAAAGGCCTAAATTGCACTCTTTTGGTACAAAGTACCTAAAATTGCACCATTTAGCACTAAGTGCTAAATTTCACAACTCTGGCATGAAGCCCGACTCAATTAAAATCAACCTTTGGCATGGAGCCTAAATTCCACTCTTTTGGTACAAAGTACCTAAATCTCACATCTTTGGCATGAAGCCCGACAATGCACGAAGCATACACACACACACATGCATGAAGCATAAACTTTATCGCCTTTAAATAGGCTTTTCCGAACTACATGGGCTTTGATCTCCCATTCAAACGGGAGTATGTAGGCATATTTGGGATTCACCCCAAATAGCAAGTCCACAATTTACTAACAATCTGTCTCTTCTTTTCTTCATTCCTTTTAAATTTGTTCTTTTTGCAAGTTAGTCAAATACATGACATAGTCCCCGAATCCTCCTTGGGTTCGCAGACTAGAAGCCTTTACATTGGATGCATTATTGGAGTCAAACAAGGGTTTTCTTAGTTTTTCCCTTTCGAACAAAATAAACTGAGTGGCGACTCCTGACAACGAGTGAACTTTCGCCCGGATCCTTTTCGGGCGGAACCCGAGGTTCACAATGTGGCGACTCCACTGGGGACTATAAAAACCATTTATGGGATCCTAGTGGACTACTATTGATTATTTGATTAACTTGCCACGGGAGACCATAAAAATAATTTATGGGATCCTAATAGGCTACTATTGCTTATTTGACTAATTTGCCCTTCTTTAGGGTGTTTTTATTCATTTTGCAGGGTACCCTAGCAATATATATCCTCTCCTTAAGGATATTGGAATGAAGATTGGCAAAAGGAATCTTTTTCCTTGGATGGATCTCTTGTTTGGCTAAATGTGCATTTGTTTTGTCATTCAGAGAATCTTTTTCTCTTGCATATATGGGGGAATCCTTTTCCTCTATTGCATAAAAAATTGTTTTCAAATGAATTTCTTCTCTTTCTGTTCAAAGTTCTGAGTCTGGATAGCAAGTAGCGCTGACCGGCAGGTCTCCTTGATTATGCTGGCGGACAGCCAAAGCGTCCTCCCTGTTGTCGCAAACCATTCCAATCCTTTTGGAGTGGCCTATGAGTAATCGTACTGTTGGACCCACGCGAAACTCCTTGTTTCACATGTGGTTAGGTATATCTTACTCAAGACTCAAGGGTCCCTATGATAAGCCGATTCTCTACTTTCACATAACAATAGAACCTTCCCTTAGGTTGTATGTACCCAATGATAGTGCCGCATTCCATTAAAATGAATTGTGATATGATGAGGTGCATTCACGCAACATAACAACATTGTTTTTGGGGAAAAAATTTGATGTACATAAGTGGACCAAGAGTTTTCCTACCCTACACACCACCCTGATTTTTTTTACCCTTGACCTTTTCAGGTATCCACCATCCGTGTGCCATCACCTACACAAACTACACCAACTCCAACTGGGCAATCACCCACAAGCTCTACCACTCCAACTTCACCAACCACTCCAATTCCTGAAATGGCTACTATTGAACAAATTAAGGCTTTGCTAGATGGACAGGCTAAGGAAATTGAAGCTAGAATGCAAGAAAGAATTGATGAAGCTTTAGCCGCCCAAAGGGTAGCCATCCTGGCTGAATTAGGAGGAGCACCAAAGACAGTCCCTACTCCTGGAAATTTAGGGAAAGAACCTATTGTGGGACAAGCTAGTACCCCCATGACTGCTCAGAATACCCCTGTCATCAATTTGGAGGATCCACCCTCTAAGAATGTCACTGAAACTGATGAACTGAAAAGAAAACTTGAATTGCTGGAGAGGTCGATCACTGCCATAAAAACTCATAAAGAGGTGGTAGACATGGATTCTTTATCCTTGTTTCCCCAAGCTAGATTGCCTCCAAAATTCAAGATGCCTGGGATGGACAGATTTGACGGGACTACTTGCCCTAAAACTCACCTCAAGATGTATGTGGGGGCATTAAGCCCTTGGGGTTTAAATGATGAGCTCTTTGCTCAATTATTCCAACAATCTTTGACTGGTGCTGCCCTCAAGTGGTTTGTAAGCCTGGACCATGCCAAGATTAAGACCTGGGAAGACATCTGCAATGCATTTAACTCTCAATACCACTACAATATTGAGGTGGATGTCACCAGAAGGGAACTTGAGACTACCAAGCAGAACAACAATGAACCCTTCTCCTCGTTCCTTACAAGGTGGAGGGCAAAAGCCGCCCAGATGATCAATCGCCCTTCGGAACAAGAGCAGATTGATATCATAATCAGAAATTTAAGGCCTACATATCAAACCCAACTGCAAACCCAATACCTACCTACTTTCCAATCGCTCATTGCGACTGCAACCAAGGTAGAAGATCTGATACAATTGGGTAAGATAATAGATGAAGAAGCTATCTCGAAGTATAAAAAACAAGGCCAAGCTGCTAATGAAGTGGCCAATATTACCCCTGCGAATCCTTTACGTGTGGGCAATCTTGGGCAAAGAAATCAGCCAAGAAGGCAATATACCGACATTGGAATGCCCCTTCATCTAGTGTTTAAAAAGGCCGTGGAAGGTAAATATTTGAAGCCTTTGGACCCAAGGCCTCCTCCAAACCCATTATCCTCCAATTACAGGGCCAATGAGTACTGTGAGTACCACCAAGGAAATGGGCACAGAACAGATGCTTGCTGGACTTTGAAAAACCGCATCCAGGATTTGGTGGATAGTGGTGACATCATTCCTCTCAGGAGGCAACCAAACATTAACACTAACCCCTTGCCCAATCATTCCATCAATGCCATCACTGTGGAAGATTTCATGCAGCCTAGTCTCTTTGATGAGATTGCTATGGTAACTAATTTTGAAGACAAAAAGGGGCTTCACCAAGCTGATCAAGACCACAGATGGATCACTGATGAACTGGTACACCGAGGAGGGACAGGCTGCTCTAGTCAAAACTAGTCCAGTGTCACACCTTGAACCCGAGTCTTGTACCGAGTCAAATCCTGAGTCAAACACCAAGCCAGAGTCTAGTTTTGAGTCCTCTATAGCTTCCGGTTTAGAGAACCCAAATGTCACATTTAATGTAATCTTGGAGAATGACTCCACCATTATCAATGAAACTCTTCAAATTCTTGGTTACCCTGTGTCTTTTGCTTTCCAAGTATTATCTAGCAAAAATGATATAAATGAAATAAAAGAAATAAATGAAAAGATAATAATTGGCAAAGAAAATGACCATACATACATTGCATGTGATTGTGTGAATAAGGAACAGGTTCTTGAGTGCATCAGAAAGTATGCCAACTGCTTCATGTGGAAGACAAGTGATGTCACGGGAATAGACCCAGCCATAGCAGTTCACAAGATTCCGCTATACCCAGATGCAAAGCCGGTTAAGCAAAAATTGAGCAGAATGAAGCCAGAATGGTCTTTGAAGATTAAAAAAGAGGTTGCCAAACAACTGGACAATAAGTTCATAAAACCAATTGCCTACCCTTTCTGGTTAGCAAACATTGTACCGGTCCCGAAGAAAGACGGAAAGGTCAGGATGTGTGTTGACTACAGATATCTGAATAAAGCTTGTCCCAAGGACGATTTCTCGCTACCACACATCGATTTGCTAATAGACGGGATGGCAACGACAATCTTTCATGACATGATTTGCAAAGAAGTAAAAGTGTATGTTGATGATATGATTGTCAAGTCAAAATCTCCAGAAGAGCACGTCTTAGCACTTGAGAAGTTCTTCCTTAGACTTCGCAAGTACAATTTGAAGCTTAAATCCTGCAAAGTGACTCTTTGGTGTAACATCAGGCCAATTTGGGATATTATTGGTCCTCCATGAACACAGACTATGTGGCATTTGTGCAAGGATGTCATCAGTGCCAAATATTTGCTAAGCTACAGAAGCAACCTCCTGTTGCCCTGAATCCAATCACTTCTCCATGGCCCTTCGCTACTTTGGGAATTGATATAATTGGTAAAATACACCCAAAAGCCTCGAATGGACATCAGCTTATCTTGGTAGCAGTGGATTACTTCACAAAGTGGGTTGAAGCAGCTTCATATGCAGAATTAGACGCCAAAAAGGCAGCACAGTTTGTCCGAACCAACATCCTTTGTCGGTACGGAACACCATTCAAGATTATCACAGATAATGGAACTCATTTCCAAGCAGAATTTGCTAAACTCTTGCAGGATAAGAAAATCCAACATCATAAGTCCTCTCCTTATAGACCCCAAACAAATGGAGCTGTAGAAGCAGCGAACAAGTCTAAAAAGGTGATCATACAAAAAATGATCAAGGAACATAGGCGTTGGCATGAGAAGTTACCACTGGCTTTGTGGGGATACAGAACATCAGTTAGAACTCCTACTGGGGCAACCCCGTATTCACTGGTATACGGAATGGAAGCTGTACTCCCCATTGAACTGGAAGTTCAATCGGCGAGGATAATTCAAGAAAGTAAGATAAATGAAGCTGAATGGATCAACAACTATCATCATCAGTTGTTGAGTTTGGATGAAAAAAGACTTCAAGCTCTACATCAGATTCAAGGGTATCAAAGGCGAATGGCCAGACATTTCAACAAAAAGGTCAAAGATCGAAAGTTGGAAGAAGGTTGTTTGGTTTTGAAGGAGATCAGAACACCTGTTACAGATCCTCGTGGGAAGTTTCGTCCTCATTGGGCGGGACCCTACATTTTGAAGAAAATACTTTCCGGCGGAGCCGTCATCTTGTCTGATTTGGATGGTCTGGAGTTCACAAACCCATGCAATCTGGATCAACTAAAGAAATATTATGCATGATCATGCATTGTAAGGAACTACATTAGACCTGATTCTCGTAAACTAATTCGAGATATGTAGGCAGCTCTCCTTGAGCACGGTCTAAATTTTAATAAAAATCATTCATTCATCTTTCTTTTGCCAACATAAAAAAAAAACAAAAAAACAAAACAAACAGAAAAATCCCGCTAAGCCGAAAACCCACAAAGGGCGGCTTAGGCAATAGTGGGGCCCTCTAAGTCGAAAACCCGTAAAGGGCGGCTTAGGCAAGAATGGGTAAGAGCTCGCTAAGTTGAAAATTCGAAAGGACGACTTAGGCAAAAATTAGAGCAAGTAAATAAAGTAGATAATGCTTGGAAAGCAAAGGAAAGAGTCATGCCAAGAAGAGTCATTCATTCCCAAGGGAGTCATTCATTCCAAGAAAGAGTCATTCATTCCATAAAATACCAAAAACCAATCAAAAAGAGTCAAACCACAAGTCATAAACATCAAAATGAACCAAAAAGGGAAAAAACAGTCAAAAAAAAAAGAGACAATGGAGTCACCTTGGGATCTAAATCCTACGCCTCCTACGTGGGGCAGAGTCTGCAGCGTCTGTCTTCTCCTCGTTAAGAGGAACCACCTCCTTTCCCTCCAGCTCCTGCAGCAATGCAAGCCTCCTCGGCTTTTCAATTGGCCAAACTTCAACTATGAACCAAGTTCTATACTCTGGAAGTAGGCTGGACGAGGGAAGGCTCCGCAAAAGGCATGATCATCTGATGGTTCCTAACCCAAGTTTGAAAAACAGCTCGAGTGACTCTGGGCATAATTTGGAGGCAACTTCAGAAAAATTCAAGTTCCTTCCCCAGTGGAGTTAAACTTCCTAGAGGATTATTTCTAAGTTCTTTACTAGAAATAATTACTGATAGCTTGAGCTTGAGGCCTTGTAAAGTTGAAAAGCCTCTGAAAAGCCCCACATAGCCAATTTGAACCTCATGCCTTACAAAGGGGGCATTTGAGTCACATCCAATGATTGAGCAGAATTCCTCAAAAAGAGGACACATCTCGTCCATCCGGGCACCAAACCTGAAGACATGAGCTTGTGGATTCCAAAATCTGATACAAGCGTGCAAGAAATCCCAATCCCCAGCTGCGCCTCTAAGAGTAGCATCAGCTCACAACCCAAGTAGCAACAGCGCACCATCCATATCTTCCCATATTGATCCTTTCAACCTTATGGAGACTCTTGGTCCAGTTGTTCATACAACGGTTGAAAAAAAATGCCTTTTTGAAAAAATAGAAGAGGACATCATGCATACATATGTATTGTTTGTGCTTAACAAAAGTGCAGGTACAGAAAAATCAGAAATGTTGCAAGCGATCCAGAAGTGCCAAAAGGCGTATCTTTTACCCCTCGCTCAAAATTCGCTCTTCAGAAGCCACTGGGCCCCATAAATCATTTTTATGGACCCCAGTGGGGGGCAATTATGAACACTCGAATTTTGAGGCTCGGAAAGCCAATTTTCTCAGACTACTGAAAACCGGGCCGGACCGGACGTCCGCGGTAAAGTTCACCGGAAATATATCAATATGGTACTTGAAATGTCCGGGACGACGTGAGGATCACGAATATGGTCCCGGAATAATTTTTGGAGGTCTCTAGCTCCCGAAAAATCAGTTTGAGCGAAAACCGGACAAAATCGGCGGCCCAGCCGCCGTGATTCCGGCTGCCCGGACGCCATGACCGGCGGTTCAGCCGCCGTGGACGGCGGCCCGGCCGCCGTCCAGCCCGATTTTGCCTATATATAGGCTTCAGATTTTCAGAAAAGGGGGTTGGACTTTTCCGGGTGGGCCTCATGCTGTCGAATTCTTTTCACGCTTAAAAACGATTAAGAACTTTTATTTGCATAAATCTAACCGTGTGCTGCAGGAAACAATCTGTAATCAAGAATCATAATCCCCGGTTCAAGAAAACGAGATCTGGAACTTCGAAGCGGGAAAATCCTAAGCAAGGTAATATTCTAATCCATCATTTGTCAATTTAAGCATATCATAAGCATTCTATCTTCTTCTCAATTTCTTCTCGGTCAAAGACCTAATCCTTTTAGGTCTAAGGCCTAATGGACTAATCAATCAGCCTCTTTGGCACAAAGACTTAAATTACATTTTTTTGGTACAAAGTACCTACATTTCACAATTAAAATCAATCTGTTGGCACGGAGCCTAAATTACACCATTTTGGTACGAAGTACCTAAAATTTCACAATTTAGCACTAAGTGCTGAAATTCACATTTTTGGCATGGAGCCCAACCACACTTGGCCAAAGGCCCAAAATTTGCACTCTTTTGGTACAAAGTACCTAAAATTGGAGAATTTAGCACTAAGTGCTAAATCTCACATCTTTGGCATGAAGCCCGACAACACTTGGCCAAAGGCCTAAATTGCACTCTTTTGGTACAAAGTACCTAAAATTGCACCATTTAGCACTAAGTGCTAAATTTCACAACTCTAGCATGAAGCCCGACTCAATTAAAATCAACCTTTGGCATGGAGCCTAAATTCCACTCTTTTGGTACAAAGTACCTAAATCTCACATCTTTGGCATGAAGCCCGACAATGCACGAAGCATACACACACACACATGCATGAAGCATAAACTTTATCGCCTTTAAATAGGCTTTTCCGAACTACATGGGCTTTGATCTCCCATTCAAACGGGAGTATGTAGGCATATTTGGGATTCACCCCAAATAGCAAGTCCACAATTTACTAACAATCTGTCTCTTCTTTTCTTCATTCCTTTTAAATTTGTTCTTTTTGCAAGTTAGTCAAATACATGACATAGTCCCCGAATCCTCCTTGGGTTCGCAGACTAGAAGCTTTTACATTGGATGCATTATTGGAGTCAAACAAGGGTTTTCTTAGTTTTTCCCTTTCGAACAAAATAAACTGAGTGGCGACTCCCGACAACGAGTGAACTTTCGCCCGGATCCTTTTCGGGCGGAACCCGAGGTTCACAAGTACAAATAGGAATAAAGCCCTTAACCAGAGAACGATTAAATACTAGTATTCTAGCAGTAGTTAGAGATGCTAGGTTTGTAAATTATAATGACTCACTATTAGAACTATAGAAACCAGTCTGAGTAGTGGACCTATCTCATTTGACTGTTTCCCTGAAATAACAATATCCTTAAATGATCCAAATATAATAAAAAGTGTAGTATTAGAAATTAAAACACATAATTATAAAATGCTTGAAGGATCCATTCCTGTAGCATTAATGTATAAAATAAAGTATAAAGTGATGGTATCTGCTTTCGCTACAAAGTATATAATGCAACCTAAATTAGGAGAAACTAAATTTCAACAGACAGAATTAAGTAAAGCCAATACAGTAATCCTTAGGACTATTCAGTGGAAAGATATTAGTCTCCCTGATGAATGGGTCTTAGAGGACGCTATTCCTCTTCCTGAATCAAAGAACATAGTAAAGCCCAACATAGAACTTAGTAAAATAGAACAGTATGAAGACGGTAAAGTTAAATTGAAATTTAGTAGATATAGTATAAGCAATAGGTATTCAGACTCTTCCTCCTCTGTTTCAACAGTAGATATAGGTAGAGCTTCACAGTTACCTTCTATTATATACGCCTCATATAAAGAAAATGAACCTAAAAATGTATTGCAAACTGTAGTAAAGCCTAAGTATTCTACATCAGATATACCTGAATCAAGTAATAAATTAAAAAGTGTAGACTATAGTACAACTATACCACACCTATATTATAATTCAACAGGAACCATGAACCCTTTAGAACCTAACCCTAATTATAACCAACCACAAAATATAGAATAGTCTCATTCTCCACCTATGTCACCTACAGCTTCCTTTATGATAGAAAATGTAGCAAACATAAATAGAGAATTAAATGTAATTAACAATGAATTTGTATTTAATAATGATAAGTTAAATAAAGAATTAACAACAGTAAAGAATGTAGATAAGCTAAAAAATGTAATGAATAAAGTAAAAGACTTTGAATTAGTTAAAGAAGAATATATTATTTTTATAGAATATTATGAAGTCAAAATGAAATTCTTTGATTGGTTTAAAAGAATTTATAGAGGAAAACTTAAAGCTGAAAAATTAATAAATCATATAGCTATTAGAAATAAAGATACATAATGGAAAGTAAATGAAAAAATAATACAAAGTGAACATCCACCTAAAGCATCAAGTATATTCCTATATGGAGATAGAGAAATACAAATAGCACCATTTAAAACAGTATTAGAAAATGATTTGAATAAAAAAATATTAGAACAAAATAATTTTAGTAATGCACATCTATTAAGTATATGACAACAATTAAATAGAATAGAAGGTTCTATTAAAGAAAGTAAAATAGTGAAAGTTGAAAGAGATATTGAAGATAAAAAACTTAAATCCCATGTTTTTAAACCTTTCGAAGTTTCTAAAACAGGATAAAAAGAAGTCAAAGCTAAAGATTCTGATTTTGTTAAAGCTATTAATGAACAATTAAGTAAAATTGACTCTTCTTCTGGGTCAAAATAAGTAGTACAAGAAACACCTCAATCTAAAGTTTCTAAAACTATTAGTATAGTAACCCAAGAACAGGAATCAGAATCAGTTTAAGAATCTCAACCTGAATCTGAAGATATTAAAACTTTTAGTAAAGCTTTAGAACCACAAATAAATTGTATAACATTCAATCAGTCTATAGTACCTAGGATGTCTGCCCCAGACTTAGGTATTACAGATAGACCTAATACCTTAACATAGTATAAATATAATACCTCTTCAGTTTATGAATGGAACATTGATAGCCTATCAGAATACAACATTCTGAGTCTTCTACAGCAGATGATAATGGCTACCAATGCTTATAGGACCCAAACAGAAACTTCAGATAAAACTATAACTGAACTCCTTATAGCTGGCTTTACAGGCCAACTAAAAGGTTGGTGGGATAACCATCTCACTGATTAACAATATTTAGAAATTTTAAATGCCATAAAAACTTATAAAGATGGTATACCCATATTAAATGAGTATGGTGATACTATTCAGGATGCAGTGGCAACACTAATCCTGACTATATCACTTCACTTTATAGGTGACCCTACTCACTTAAAGGATAAAAATGCTGAATTACTGAGTAATCTTAGGTGTAAGAAACTTATTGACTTTCAGTTTTATAAAACAACTTTCCTAACTAGGATAATGCTTAGAGAAGATTCCAACCAGGCCTTCTAGAAGTAAAAGTTCTTAGTAGGATTACCCTTTTTCTTAGGAGAGAAAGTTAGAAATCATATAAAACAGGAGTATGAAAATCCTATTCCTTATGACCTATTAACTTATGGACAATTGTTTAGTATAGTTCAAAAAGAATGATTAAAACTTTGTCAAGACATAAAGCTTCAAAAATCGTTAAATATGAAATGAGAAAAACTAAACAAGAACTAGGTTCTTTCTGTAAACAATTTGATTATAGCATAACACGAAAATATAAAGACTGTGGTGGACAGTGTTCTACTACAAAACATGAAAAACCTTATAGAAAATATCATAAAAAGAATTATAAGAAAAAAAATTTGATAAAGATGATTATTATAAGAAACAGAAGCCTTACAAACCTTAAAAATATAGAAAACCTAATAGAAAAATATATAAACAGAAAGATAAAAAGTTTACATCATATAAAGATTTAACATGTTATAAATGTGGAAGAAAAGAAAAGAAAAAGAAAAAGAAAAAGAAAAAGAAAAAGAAAAAGAAAAAGAAAAAGAAAAAGAAAAAGAAAAAGAAAAAGAAAAAATAAAGAAAAGAAAAAGAAAAACAGATCTGATTCTGACTCAGACTCGACAGAATAAAGGCAGAAGAAACCTTATTTCTTCACTAAAGTCAATAAAGGTGGTGTCCACTGACAGAATACTATTCATCAACAGTATTTACTGGAGGAAAACCAACAGTAAAGTCAGAAGAACTGTTCATCCACAGTAAAGTAAATAGTACCTCCGACAAGATACTATTCTTCTACAGTTCCAGACGCGTGAAGGTACGGTAAAAGTAAATAGTAATGACATGTTACTATTCATCCACAGTACCAGACATGTGACAAGAACAGTGTGAAGTTAAAGCCTCTGTCTATATTAAGGAGCCTATTCTAAAAAGGATTCAAAACCTCTCACTCCCTCATACAGAAGACATTGAAGAACCCTCAAGCTTTAGTTTTAGTTTTCCTTTTCCTTCTTCACTTAAATTTCTTCCATTTCTGTATCCCCTTCCTCTATTGATTATGTCGTAAGTTATTTATTTATATTAAAGCTTGTATTTCATATTTAAAGTTTTATTTTGTATAAGTATGCTCTGCACTTGCAACGAAAGTTGATCTGGTACATCAGAAACCTGTAAAGTTTTATTTTCTTTATATCTTATTAGTATAAGCTGGACACCCGGTTGTAACGGGTACTGGCTGTGAGTAGAATTTATAAGCCTGTGGTACCTGGTATAACGAAAAGCACTATACTAATAATTGATTGTTGTATTTCCTTTAAAGTTTTGTTAAATAGATATTTATATATTCTATATGTTCTTTCAATTATGCTCTTTAAATTTATTTATTTAACTTATTTATTTATATGTTTTAATATATGCTTTTAATTTATTTCTTTAATTTATTTTAATATAGTCTTTTACATTTGTTTATATTTAATGATTATTTAATTTTACTATCTGTTTAGATCTAAGAGTGGGGCTTATGCCTGATTGTTTGTTGTTTTGATTAAAGCTTTTAAAAATTACTTTATCCCCTGTAATGTAATATCCCAAAAGATACCCTAAAATTTTGGAATGCTTATTGTTGAAATTGGATTAAATGATTTTAAAGTGTATATAAAGGATTAAGAGGAAAGAGAAGTGTGTATATGTTGTATATATAGAGATATATACAACATATACAAGTCAATTTTTATTTAATAGTCAAATGAGATATTTTGGTTATTTTAAAATGGAATTAAATAAGTGAAAAATGATATTTTGGTTAATTATATTATTATAATATTTAATTGCTTGGTGGATATTAAAAGAGAATTTAAGTGGTTAAGAGAGGTGGCTTAGGTTGACTTTGTTCTTCTTTCATCATCTTCTTCTTCTTTCTTTTCTTTGGCTTGCTATCTCCATAGCTAGAAGGAAAGGGATTTTTGTTGCTTCCTAACTCAAGATTTGAAGGTGTTTCAAGATATCAAGTTGGAGTTTGAAGGGTTTTCATCACTTTTGGTAAGTTTCCAACTTGATTCTTTGGTTTTCTTTTGAGTTTGTGTATTGAGTTTGGTGAATGGTTGTTGTTGATATGTGTATGGTTAATTTTGATGTGTTTGAGATTGTGTTGTCTATTTGATTTTGATTCTGGGGTTGGTTTGGAGAAAAGGTTAAGTTTGATGAAGGAAAGCAAGAGTTGTGGATTGTGTATGTGTTGAGTTGTGAAGATGGTTGTAATTGTGTTTTGATGCATGAAATTGAGTTGTTTTGATGTTATGCAAGTTTAGTATGATTTATTGATGGTTTTGGTTAAGTTTGTTTGGAGTGAAAAAGGGTTAAGTATGATGTTTGTTGGATGTGGTGGTGTTGGTGTCAGAATTAGGATTTTTAGCCTAACACGCCCATGAGCACGACCAAGTATTTGGGCGTGTCAATAGTTCTATTTTTTGGATGGGTGACACGACTAGTGATACACCCATGTCACTGAGCGTGTCACAGCTTCTGTGTTGGAATAGTATTGACACGTCCAGTGACACGCCCATGTCATTGAGTGTCTCATAGCTACTGTGTTGAGGGAGGATTGACACGGCCAGTGACACGCCCATGTCACTAAGCGTGTCAAAGCTTCTGTGTTGTGAGTTTAGGGCACGGTTAGGGACACGCTCGTGTTGTTGAGCCTGTCATGTGTAGAGTTTGCCCTAGTTGGTTCTTATCCTTATTATCTTATGTGTATCTCTAAGTGAGTGTGTATAATCACTTTTGGATTAGGTTTTGAAGAGATTGAGTTGCCCTAATCCAAGTGTTGAAGGATTCTTGGAAGAGGAAGTGGTTAGATTGGTGTGAGTTGCTCTTGAGGTAAGTACAAACCTTACATGGTTGCATACATTTACATGACTTTGGAACTTAACACATTTGGTTGTAAATGTTTTAAGTAATCTATTACATTGTTGACACATTTGATTAATACTATGATTTGCATAATGTGAAAGATATAATGATCATTAAAAATGTATAAACAATGCAATTGGTTATGTATACCCTAATGATGAGATGCGAAGCCATTGCTGTTGGCTATAATGATGCAAATGAAATAATTGGGGCATGGTTGCCTAGATGATTATGAGAAAATGAGAATGGAATTGGTAATGAAATAATAAAAGAATTGTGTGCCTAATATGTTATTCAATTTTCAGAGTTTTGTTGTTGGTGGCATGCCTAAAAGTAACAATCCCTTGAAGCTGGGTTGGGCTTGGTCCTTGAAGCCAAGTTGGGTTGATGCTATGCTCCCCTTGAAGCTTGGTTGGGCCTAGTCCTTGAAACCTAGTTGGGATGTTACATATGAGATGTTTCTCATTGTGATAATGATTCGCCTACGGGCTTGATAAATGTGATTGTTGGACCAAAACAGTAACTCTAAAATTTGAATGGCATATTAGTTTCTTTTGGGCCCAAGCTTGTTTCTGCTTGAATATGAATCATGAATGATGAAACAATTGAATAATATAATGAAATGTAATGTTATGAAATATGATATTCTTATGTCTTGTTTCTAATTCTTGAAAGTATGACATTGGCATTACATTGAAGTATATTGTTATTGTGGTTTGTACCACTAAGCCTACGGCTTAGCATGATTGTGATTTATCATGCAGGTGACAGGGTAGATCCGGTCGAACTGGAGAGTTCAGCTAGACCGAGTCGAGTCTAGGCTTGCGAAGTGTTGATTGTGGACTTCAAGATCAGAGACGAACTGTCAAGCATGTATAAACTCTATATATTTTGTAAATATTGATTTTGATGTATATACATGTATATACCGCTACATTTTTCGCTGCTTAATAAGCAAATATTTTATTGGTTATGTTCTATAATATAAGTTAACTGTTTAAGTTTTCTCATAATTGTTTAAAATAGCCTGTGACATTCTTGTATCCGGTATACGTATATTATATATGTGGGTGTATGTGATGTACGTATATTGGGTATAGAGGTGTTACATGTAAGATCCTTCTAGTTTTTGCTGGGCTATAGGAAAATTAACTATAGGAAACTTTAAAACTTTAAAACGAGTTTTGTTATATAAATATTTATATAAGCTATATGTTCTTTCAATTATGCTTTTTAAATTTATTTATTTAACTTATTTATATGTTTTTAATATATGCTTTTAATTTATTTCTTTAATTTATTTTAATATAGTTTCTTACATTTGTTTATATTTAATGATTATTTAATTTTACTATATGTTTAGATCTAAGAGTGTGGCTTATGCCTGATTATTTGTTGTTTTGATTAAAGCTTTTAAAAATTACTTTATCCCCTGTAAGATCCTTCTAGTTTTTGCTGGTATCAGAGCCATCTTCTTTTAGAGGTGGTAGTAGATAGATATAAAATTGTTTCCATAGTTAAATCTTTGATTTATAGGTCTAGAAGTGGACATAGTACTGTCTAAGAATTGGATATGCAATAAGACCCATGTCAGCCGATGGATAGGCTTTTAGGGCAGTAAGTCAGCGGTCGATTCCAAAACCAACATTATTACACTTTAAAATCTATTTTTCAAATATTTAAAAATGGAACCATTTTTATGTAAATCTGCTAGTACAACTAAATCAGATAGTTCTGAGTCATCGGGAATTAAAAGAATTGTAAACAGAAATGAAGTAATTTTAGAGGACTTTAATAAAACAATTGACAACTGGGTAATGCCTAACATAGATAAAGAACATATTTATAAAATTCCTAAATTAAATATATTTAAAAATGATTATATAATTAAAGCTGAAGAAAGGGATGTACAGTTGAGTAAACCCTTTGAAAAAATAACATTACTTTCTGTAGAGTCAATAAAGCACCATAAAAATAAAAAATATAAATATATACATATAGGACTAGTACAAATAGGAATAAAGCCCTTAACCAGAGAAGGATTAAATACTAGTATTCTAATAGTAGTTAGAGACGCTAGGTTTGTAAATTTAAATGACTCACTATCAGGAACTACAGAAACCAGTCGGAGTAGTGGACCTACCTCATTTGACTGTTTTCCAGATATAACAATATCCTTAAATGATCCAAATATATTAAAAATTTTAGTATTAGAAATTAAAATACATTATTATAAAACGCTTGAAGGATCCATTCCTGTAGCATTAATGTATAAAATAAAGTATAAAGCGATGGTACCTGCTTTCGCTACGAAGTATATAATGCAATCTAAATTAGGAGAAACTAAATTTCTACAGACAGACTTAAGTAAAGCCAATACAATAATCCCTAGGACTATTCAGTGGAAAGATATTAGTCTCCCTGATTAATGGGTCTTAGAGGACGCTGTTCCTCTTTCTGAACCAAAGAACATAGTAAAGCCCAACATAGAACTCAGTAAAATAGAACAGTATGAAGACGGTAAAGTTAAATTAAAATTTAGTAGACATAGTATAAGCAGTAGGTATTCAAACTCTTCCTCCTCTGTTTCAACAGTAGATATAGGTAGAGCTTCACAATTACCTTATATTATATACGCCTCATATAAACAAAATGAACCTAAACCTGTATTGCAAACTGTAGTAAAGCCTAGGTATTCTACATCAGATATATCTGAATCAAGTAATAAATTAAAAAGTGTAGACTATAGTACAACTGTACCACACCTATATTATAATCCAATAGGAAACATGAACCCTTTAGATCCTAACCCTAATTATAACCAACCACAAAATATAGAACAATCTCCTTCTCTACCTATGTCACCTACAGCTTCCTTTATGACAGAAAATATAGCAAACATGGATAGAGAATTAAATATAATTAATAAAGAATTTATATTTAATAATGATAAGCTAAATAAAGAATTAACAACAGTAAAGAATGTAGATAAGCTAAAAAATGTAATGAATAAAGTAAAAGACTTTGAATTAGTTAAAGAAGAATATATTAGTTTTATAGAATATTATGAAGTCAAAATGAAATTCTTTGATTGGTTTAAAAGAATTTATAGAGGAAAACTTAAACCTGAAAAATTAATAAATCCTGTAACTATTAGAAATAATGATACAGAATGAAAAGTAAATGATAAAATAATACTGAGTGAACATCCACTTAAAGCATCAAGTATATTCTTATATGGAGATAGAGAAATACAAATAGCACCATTTAAAACAGTATCAAAAAATGATCCGAAAAAAAAATATTAGAACAAAATAATTTTAGTAATGCACATCTATTAAGTATATGACAACAATTAAATAGAATAGAAGGTTCTATTAAAGAAAGTAAAATAGTGAAAGTTGAAAGAGATATTAAAGATAAAAAAAACTTAAGTCCCATGTTTTGAAACCTTTCGAAGTTTCTAAAACAGGACAAAAAGAAGTCAAAGCTAAAGATTCTGATTTTGTTAAAGCTATTAAAGAACAATTAAGTAAAATTGACTCTTCTTCTGGGTCAAAACAAGTAGTACAAGAAACACCTCAATCTAAAGTTTCTAAAACTATTAGTATAGTAACCCAAGAACAGAAATCATAATTAGTTGAAGAATCTCAACCTGAAACTGAAGATATTGAAACTTTTAGTAAAGCTTTAGAACCACAAATAAATCGTATAACATTCAATCAGTCTATAGTACCTAGGATGTCTGCCCCAGACTTAGGTATTACGGATAGACCTAATACCTTAACACAGTATAAATATAATACCTCTTCAGTTTATGAATGAAACATTGATAGCCTATCAGAATACAATATTCTGAGTCTTCTAGAACAGATGATAATGGCTGCCAATGCTTATAGGACCCAAACATAAACTTCAGATAAAACTACAGATGAATTCCTTATAGCTGGCTTTACAGGCCAGCTAAAAGGTTAGTGGATTAACCATCTCACTGATGAACAACATTTAGAAATTTTAAATGCCATAAAAACTTATGAAGATGGTATACCCATATTAAATGAGTATGGTGATACTATTCAGGATGCAGTGACAACACTAATCCTGACTATATCACTTAACTTTATAGATGACCCTGCTCACTTAAAAGATTAAAATGCTGAATTACTAAGTAATCTTAGGTGTAAGAAACTTAGTGACTTTCAGTTTTATAAAACAACTTTCCTAACTAGGATAATGCTTAGAGAAGATTCCAACCAGGCCTTCTGGAAGGAAAAGTTCTTAGCAGGATTACCCTTTTTCTTAGGAGAGAAAGTTAGAAATCATATAAAATAGAAGTATGAAAATTCTATTCCTTATGACCTGTTAACTTATGGACAATTGTTTAGTATAGTTCAAAAAGAAGGATTAAAACTTTGTCAAGACATAAAGCTTCAAAAATCATTAAAATATGAAATAAGAAAAACTAGACAAGAACTAGGTTCTTTCTGTAAATAATTTGATTATAGCATAACATGAAAACATAAAGACTGTGGTGGACAGTGTTCTACTACAAAACATGAAAAACCTTATAGAAAATATCATAAAAAGAAAATTATAAGAAAAAATTTGATAAAGATGATTATTATAAGAAATAGAAGCCTTACAAACCTTAAAAATATAGAAAACCTAATAGAAAATATATAAACAGAAAGATAAAAAGTTTACATCATATAAAGATTTAACATGCTATAAATGTGGAAGAAAAGGTCACACATCAAGATTTTATAAATTTGATAAAAAAAAATTACAAGAACTAAACTTAGATGAATCTGTATTAAATAAAATTTATGAAATATATTTAGACTATTCAGATTTTGAAGACTATTTAGATTCTAAAGAAATAAATCAAATAGATGATATAGGAGCAGAAACTAGTTCTGAATATAGTAGTAAATCATTAAATATTTTAACTAAAAAACAAGAATCTATTCTAGAAGCAATAAAATATATAAGAGACCCTAAAATACAAGAAAAATTCTTAAATAAAATATTAGATGATACTGATGATAAACCTAAACATTCATTATTGCTTAGTACTAGTAAACAGACATATGATTTAACTACAATATTAAATAAAAATAAAATAATAAAGAATAAACCTAATATAAATGATTTACAAAAGGAAATTAAAGAAATAAAATTAGAACTAAAAGAATTAAAGAATAAACAAATACATGATTCACAAATAATAAAGTCTTTATTAAATTCAACTTCTTCTGATGAAAAAGAAGAAGAAGATATTGAACAGATAATTAGTAAAAAAGAAACTAATAATAATAATAATAAAATTAGTTTAATAAGTAAAGATAAAATCCCTGATAATTTAATTTTTATGTTACATGAAATAACATCGAGAAAATATTTAATAAAGATAAAAACTAAAATTCTCAAATAATTATAATATAGAAACTATAGCCTTGTTTGACACAGGAGCTGACCTAAATTGAATTAAACCCAATTTAGTACCTAAAAAATTTTGGCAGGAGACTAAAAAAAGATTATCTGCTGCAAATAAATCTAAATTAAATATACTTGGTAAAGCAGAAACATTAATAATAGATAAAAACCTAGAAATAAAGAATATATTTATCTTAACCAATATTCATCATATGGTAATCTTAGGAATGCCATTTATGAATTTAATTATGTCTTGTTCTGTAAATGATGATAGTGTAAGTTTTAAAGTTAAAATAAAAAAATTATTTTTCCATTTTTGGAAAAACCTAAAAAGAGAAATTTGAATCTTTTAAAGGCACATTCAATAAATGAATTACAAATAAATGCTCTTATAAAAGCAAAGTCTAAACAACTTTATAATTTAAAGAATAATTATCATCTACAGAAAATAAATGAATAATTAAATAATAAATTGATATAAGATAAAATTAATAAATTAAAATTACAAATAGAAAAAGACTTATGTGCTGATATTCCAAATGCATTTTGGAATAGAAAGCAACATATGGTTGACTTACCATATGAAAAAGGCTTTGATGAAAAGTCTATTACAACTAAAGCTCATCTAAACCCTACTCCATATGAGAAGAAATTTCCTCCTCTTCTTCTATTTTGTTTAACTTTCAGTATACCTTAGGTATATTAATGATATTTTGATACTTCTATTCAGTCAGGTACCAATATCCCTTTGTATTGAGAAAAGTAAAAGTCAAGCGGTGGACTGCCTTTCACAATTCTACCACTGAGGAAACAGTAAAGCAATGGCTCTTAAAGAGGAACCATGGTGGCTTTAACTCAAAGCTATCAGTCTCTTTTGGAGCTCAAAGAGCCCATAATATAGCCCTTCTTGCAGCTACCAAGACTGCAGAAGAATATAGAGCCTTGATGGAACAGATGGTTAAATCTCTTCCTTCGACTTCTGAGCCCATTAAGCCCAGCAGAACTTGCTCTGCTGGATCATCCAATAAAGCCCAATTTAAAAGATCTAAAGCTCCATCCAGAAGAAGAAAATCTCATTCATCTTCTTTGGATTCCTCTTCTTCATCCATGACGTCATCTTCCACTGAGACATCTGACTTAGATTACTACACCAGTAATAAGGATGACTGATATGGGATATTATCTCCCATTAAAATAAAAAGTAAAAAAGAAAAAGAAAAGATAAAAGATAAAAGAAAAAGAAAAAGAGAAAGAGAAAGAGAAAGAGAAAGAGAAAGAGAAAGAGAAAGAGAAAGAGAAAGAGAAAGAAAAAGAAAAAGAAAAAGAAAAAGAAAAAGAAAAGAAGAAGAAAAACAGATCTGATTCTGACTCAGACTCGTCAGAATAAAGGCAAAAGAAACCTTATTTCTTCACTAAAGTCAATAAAGGTGGTGCCCACTGGCAGAATACTGTTCATCAACAGTATTTACCAGAGGAAAACCAACATTAAAGTCATAAGAACTGTTCATCCACAGTAAAGCAAATAGTACATCGACAAGGTACTATTCTTCTACAGTTTCAAGACGCGTGAATGTACAGTAAAAACAAACAGTAATGATATGTTACTATTCATCCACAGTACCAGACATGTGGCAAGAACAGTGTGAAGTTAAAGCCTCATTCTATATTAAGGAGCCTATTCTGAAGCTGAAAAGGATTCAAAACCTCTCTCTCCCTCTTACAGAAGACATTGAAGAACCCTCAAGCTTTAGTTTTAGTTTTCATTTTCCTTCTTCACTTAAATTTCTTCCATTTCTGTATCCCCTTCCTCTATTGATTCTCTTGTAAGTTATTTATTTATATTAAAGCTTGTATTTCATATTTAAAGTTTTATTTTGTATAAGTATGCTCTGCACTTGCAACGAAAATTGATCTGATGCATCAGAAACCTGTAAAGTTTTATTTTCTTTATATCTTATTAGTATAAGCTGGACACCCGGTTGTAACGGCTACTGGCTGTGAGCAGAATTTATAAGTCTGTGGTACCTGGTATAACGAAAAGCACTATGCTAATAATTAATTATTGTATTTCCTATAAAGTTTTGTTATATAAATATTTATATAAGCTATATGTTCTTTCAATTATGCTCTTTAAATTTATTTATTTAACTTATTTATTTATATGTTTTTAATATATGTTTTTAATTTATTTCTTTAATTTATTTTAATATAGTATTTTACATTTGTTTATAATTAATGATGATTTAATTTTACTATCTGTTTAGATCTAAGAGTGGGGCTTATTGTAACACCTCTATACCCTGTATACGTACCAAGCATGCTTAAACGATCGTAATATACGTATACTGAATATAGAAAATGCCACGGTTTAAAAAGACACAACAAATATCTTTGTAAATAAGTGAAACCAATCTCAAACAAATAAAAGAAATCCAAAAGACACTATATACAAAATATTTAATAATTCACAGCGGAAGTTATTACAAATATGTTATAAATAAAGGTTTACAAAACATAGAATATATATACATGATTGGCAGCTCTTCTCTAATCTTTAAGTCCCAAAACAACTCTTCAATGTCTACTCTTACTCGGTCTCGAAGAACTCTCAGGTTCAACTCTGTTACTTGCGCGATCAAACACTATCGCGCTAAGCCATCGGCTTAGTAGTACAAAATATAACAACATTATACTATAAGGCAATGCAATGTCACACATTTGATTACTCAAATCAATATCATAGATGAAAGGATAACCACATACCTTTATATTTCATAAACCACATATATAAACATATCACATTTCAATATCCTTCCATATATCTCATTAGTTAATCATTTTACCATTCATGAATCACATTAAACAAAGACAAGCATGGGCCCAAGACACACTAATATGCCATTCAACTTTCAGAGTTAATGCTTTGGTTTTGTTATCATATTTATCATTATCATAAACCCAACTAGGCTTCAAGGATTTAGGTTCAACCAAGCTTCAAGGGGAACAAAGCATGCTAAGTATCAACCCAACTTGGCTTCAAGAACCAATCCAACCTAGCTTCAAGGGTTGTAACATCTCAATTAGGCTTCAAGGATCCAATCCAACCTAACTTCAAGAGAATGTTACCAATAGGCATGCCACCAATAACAAAACTCTGAAAATGAATAACACATTAGACACACAATTCATTTATTATTTCATTCTCACATCTCATCATCAATTAGGCAAACATGCCTTATATTCTTTCAATTGAATCATCATAGCCAAACACAATGGCTTCACATCACATTTGAGTTATCATAGCCAATCACAATGGCCTCATATCATGTTGTATCTCAATTCATATTATTCACCTAGCATCATCATATTATATCTCAATTCATATTATTCACATAGCATCATTGGTATAACATTTCAAGATACATTATTCATATAACACATTGCCATTCACAAGTTTCACAATGCACAATACCCAACCTTGTTCATATAATATCATATGCATTATCAAGTGTAAGTTCAATTTCAACCATGTAAGAAGAGAAAGGAAAAATCACAGTAGCCAACACACTCAAGGGACACGGCCAAGCTTGTGGCCGTGTCTCTCAACCAAAAGCCTCTCAACCAAAAGCAACAGAAGCCAACATGGGCAAGGGACACGGCCGTGTCTCCTCCAAAAATCACCCAACACGGCCAAATTTCCATGGACTTGGCCGTGTCTCTCATGAATTGGTCGTGTCTCTCCTTGCTTTTGGTCGTGTCTCTCATGAATTGAAACCCTAACATGTTCAAGTCCCCTTTGGTTGCACTCAATTACATTATACACCATTTAGCATAATTCAAATGAATGTAATCCATGTTCTAAACACATATTTCACATGTTTACCACAATATTCACCTTAGCAACCCATCATCAACACATTTAATCACCTTCCACTTCAAAACCCTAAAAAAAACAACATCACTTTTAACCTACCATCTTCAACCAAAACCAAACCAACACTAAATTAACTCACAATCAATTTCAACATTTAGAAACTCATCTCAAACATACCAAATCATAATATTATCAAATCACAACACACTTCAAACACATCTTCAAAATACCAAAGGAAAACAAGAGAGTACTTACCTTAGATGAAGAAATTTCACAAATCTTCAACCAAATCCTTTGATTCCTCCTTCAATTTGAGACTTGAATAAGCAAATCTCACTTTTGCTCTCTTCCTTTGAAATGGCCGGCTATACCAAGAAAAGAAAAGAAATGAAGACAATTCAACCTTCTTTTCTTCTTTACATATCCACCAAGCAATTCCATCAACACAATTACTTAAATGCCCTTTTCTATTTGTTCACACTTCCTTTAAAACTCTTGCCCTCTTAAGTAATTTCACTCATCCCAAATAAAAATATCTTCTTCCCTTGACTTTACACTTGACCAACATATATGTTATATATATTAACATATATACAACATATACATTCCATTAACACAATCATTTCCTTTGCTAAAACATATGTACATTTAATTCAAATCAAACAACAATTGAATTAAAACTTCTAGGGCACACATGGGGATATTACCCTTATGCTTGAATGTTTATTGTTTTGATTAAAGCTTTTAAAAATTACTTTATCCCCTATAAGATCCTTCTAGTTTTTGCTGGTATCAAAGAAATTAAAGAAATTGCTGGTATCAGAGATTTTTGTAGTTTTTGCTGGTATGTATACATATGCACATATATATGTGTATATATAAATGCATATATGTGTGTATATATTAAAAATAAAAAAATAATTATTTCTCATTTTATTTTTATATAGAAAGTTTAATGTCTAATTTGGATGTAGATAAAATTATTAGTAGTGGACCTAACTAAATAAATAAAATTCTTAAAAAATATTTTTATTTGATATAATTTTATTACTTTCAAATTAACCTATATTTCTTGCATAAAAAGTATTAAATTTTGCTATTTATATTTTTTCAAATAAGAAAATTGGTATAATAAAATTGAATTGAATTGAATTTTCTAAAATTTAAATGTCTAAATAAAGATTTATTTGTAACTAAATATTGATTAATGAAGTTATATTTTGAGATAAATCTCAATATTTTATTTTTATATATTATATCACGTAAATTTATTTAAAATAATTAATTTAAATATTTTCTTTAAAATAAAGGAGATATTCAGAATTGCTCAAATTATAGAGGTATAAAATTTATAAGCCACACTATGAAATTGTGGGAGAGAGTTGCAGAACACTGTTTTCAGTTAGATACTTGTATATTTCCAAACCAATTTGGCTTTATGCTTGGTCGATCAACTATGGAAGCTAATTGTTTTATAAGAGATTTGATGAAAAAGTATAGAGAAATGAAGAAGGACTTACATATAATTTTTATTGACTTAAAAAAGGCATATGATAGAGTCCCTAGAGAAGTTTTATGGTAGGTCCTAGAATGTAGGGGAATATCTATACGATATATCAAAGTCTTGAAGGATATGTAAGCGGGAGCCATCACCAGTGTCCGCACGGTGAAAGGGGATAGTAATGATTTTTTCGTTTCTATTGGATTACACTAATGTTCAGTTTTGAGCATTTATCTTTTCGCCTTAGTCATGGATGAGCTAACAAGACATATACAGGATGACATCTCCTGGTGTATGATGTTTGCAGATGATATTATATTAATAGATGAGACTCAAGCAGGAGTAAGTCAAAAGTTAGAGTTATGGAGAAGCACTTTGAAATCTAAGGATTTTAAGCTAAGTAGAACTAAAACTGAGTTTATGCATTATAAATTTAATAGCGAGAATAGAGAAAGATGTGAAATTATTTTAGACAAAATAGCAGTATCTCATAGTACTCATTTTAAATACCTTGGCTCTATTCTTTAAAAAGATGGGGGTTATGAAGAAGATGTAAGTCATATGATTAAAGCTGGTTAGATGAAGTAGAAGGGTACTACATGAGTTCTATGTGATCGAAATATGCCAATTAAATTAAAAAAAAAAGTTCTACCACACTACAATACATCATGCGATGATGTATGGTAGTGAGTGTAAGGCAATAAAAGGATAACACATGAGTAAAATGCATGTTGCGAAAATGAGAATGATAAGATAGATGTGTGGTCATACTAGGATGGATCGAATCCGCAATGAGTGCATTGAAGAAAAAGTGGGGGTAACACATATTGAGAATAAGATAAGAGAGCATAGATTGAGATGGTTTGGCCATGTGAAACGAAGACCTAGCGATGCACCTGTTAGAAAAACCAAACAAGTTAGAGTAGATATAACTAAGAGAGGCAGAGGTAGGCCTAAACTAACTTGGTCAAAGATGGTCTAAAATGATCTTATGATGTTACATCTATCAAAAGAGATAATCCTAAATCATACTGAGTGGAAAAGAAGAATTCATATAGCCGATCTCAATTGACTTGGGATTAAGACTTTGTTGAGTTGAGTTGAGTTAAGTATTTTCTTTAAAATATCTCAAAAATATATTAAATAATTAAAATATCTCAAAAATATATAAAATTATTTTAAAAAATAACATATATGGTGTAATTTATCAAAATAGCATTTCGTTATAATTTTTTTATTTGAAAATTTTTCCCTCCGTCAACAAACTCCTGATCCCGCCACTGACTATCATTTACTAAACTCATCAACCCATATATTAGCCTAGTTTTAGGCATTACGTGGTAAAATCAAGTTGCATATGTTTTCTTCCTATTTTCTGTTTTCAGATCGCTAATCCATATACTCTCTCTATTTTATTTTAATTAATTTTTAAGGATTTCACACATTTTAAAAAATTAATTAAAATTATTAATTTACCATTAATTCTTAATTAATTATTTCTCACTCTAATATACCATTTTGAATTGGTAAAAAGATATTTATTAATAATAATATTAAATATAATAGGCAAAATAATAAATAATATTAAAATTTTATCTCGATATTTTTTAGCGTTAAATATTTTAAAATAAAATTAGAACCCTAAAACGATATATATTTTGAAGTTGAAGTATATGTGCTATATATGTTCATGAATTAAATCAAAGCTACATTCATTCTACTTCTTCTTTTATTGTTCCTTTGCTCCAAATCCAATTCCAAACTCTAGCTAAGCCCTTTATGAAAATTCTATAAATCAAAATCATTTCTTTATTTCACGTTAATGATGTTGATACTATTTTTTTTCAATGGTGACAATGATGTCACTTGGAACCAAGCCATGATGATGGTTTTATCAGCCACGAACAAGTTAGGCTTTCTAGATAGCGCTATTGCAAACTCACCATAAAATGATGCTCTTTTTAGTCCATGGAAATGAGCCAATGACATGGTATTATATTTGGATAGGCAAAATGATCCCAAAATGCTGGAAGCAAGGATAAACAAAAGGAAATTAATTGAATTATTATTTTTTAAAATTTTATTTTAAAAAATTTTGTATACATATTTTTTTATTTTTATTTTTTTTTCATTTCTACCTCTCTCTCTCTCTCTTTTAATTTTATAGTTTTTGACACCATTCACTATATTTTTTTTGTATCTTCTTTTTTTTTTCTTCTTCTTCTTCTCATTAATTTTCTCGGAACATATACAAGATTTTTATTTGCTTTTATTTTGATTTTCTGTTCTCTCATATCATTTCTTTTATGAACAACGTATTTTTTTTTTACCACCTAAACTTTAGGTGTTTTGCTTATTGAGCTCATGAACTTTTATTTGTTGATATTGAGCCCCTCAACTATACGACTTGGTGACATTAAACATTTTTATGATGACAGTTAAATGTGATTTTTCTGCACTATTAATCGAGGGACTCAATATCTCTAAATAAAAGTTTAAGGTTTAATGCCCAAAACACATAAAGTTCAAGGACAAAAAAATACAATATTCCTTAATTTTTTTTTTATCAAAACACACCATTTTGCTTCAACAGTCATGTAATTTTAAAGACAATTGAAAACACATATTTAATTTTTGTAAAAAAAAGATTCAATGTCACTAACTCATAGAGTTGAGGGGCTTAATGTTACCAAATAAAAGTTCATGGGTTCAATATGCAAAACTCATAAAGTTCAGGGCCAAAAATGTGTTTTTCCTTTCCTTTATTTAGTTAGTTTTGTGTTATCTATTATTCTATTTGATCTCATATTGTTTGTCTTGAGTCTTATTTGTTCTTTCTCATAACTATTTTTTCAAAACTATTTTTACTTTGTCAATTCATTCAAAATAATCAATACTCGTGATTCTGGTAATCGATTGTCAAAATCAAATAGTCAAATTATTAGACCATTGAAGCGGCTTTCAGTTGTTGAGAAGTCTAAGAAGACAGAGTTAGTTCCTGTTGATCAAGATATTGTTTATCTTTATGAAAGTTCTAGAAAAATTATCATGATTTCTGAAGAAAAGGTATGTTATTGTATTCTATTCTCACTTTCTTTTTTCTTTTTTATAATGCTACGGATTATAGTTATTTTTTTTTTAAGTTGTTGAGAAGCCTAAGAAGATAGGGTTAGTTTTTGTTGATCAAGGTATTATTTTTCTTTATGAAAGTTTCAGTAAATTTGTTATGATTTCTGAAGAAAATGTATGTTTTTGTATCATATTCTCACCTTTTGTTATAATGCTATGGATTATAGTTAGTTTTTCTTTTATATATTTGTTTGAATTTCCTAATAATTTTTATTTTATATGTTAATCTTTTCACTTTAATGATTCTATCTATTATTTTTAATTTTTCCCTTTTGGTTAAATATTATTTGTTGTTTTGTTATGGTGTATATGTTATGTATGTGTTTATGTTTTTTTGAACTGTTTGGTAATATAATTTTGTTAATGTGGATTTCATGTTGTGTATGTGTTTATGGATATTGAATTATAAAAGCTAGTATTTTAATTATTGTGTATATGTGTGTATATCTATTGCATATGTTTTAATTTGGTTGTTGTGAATGATTTTTTTATTTGTTGAATGATGTAATGGTTAATTGTTGTATATATTATGTATATTTGCTAATATATGTTTAATTTTATTTGTATAGTAATGATATGCCTTATTTTTATTTTGTATGTATTTTGTATATGTTATGTATATGTTTACTTTAATTTGTTAATTATAATGTATTTATATCCCTATATGATTTAATATTTGAACTAATTTTCAGAAAGTTTATAGAGCAACTATTCGGACAATCCATTTTTGGATGGCTATTGGGGTTTTCCAAGGATTAAAATTCAATAATGTTTTATCTATTATATTACTCATCTAAGCCCGTATAAGTTTCTTCCAAAATTAATTATTTATGGAAAGTTGTAATATGATGTTAAAATTTATTTTATACTCCAAACCAATCATCCAAAATAAGTTAAATAATTTTTTTTTCTATTTCTTATATGGTATAATATCTATTTATTTTTACATCATATTATGTCCCAAATCCACCTAGTACTACCAATGATTGGCTATAAGGATGTGCAGTGGTCGGGTTGGTCGGATTTTAGTGGTCGGCCAACCCAACCACTATTAATCGATCGGAGGAAATGTAACACCTGAGATTTTATATATAATAAAATAATTAATATGAAAGCATATTAGTGTGATGAAAGAGAAATATGAATTTATATATACTTAATGTATATGCAAATATACATAAAATATACATTTTACTAAAAGTCAAAAACCAAAAGTAAAAAGGTAAAAAGTTAAAAGTTCAATATATTTTACTAAAAAATAAATTAAAATTAAAATTAAAATTAAAATTAAAATGGATAATTATGGATGGGAATAAGTAAAATATCTAAATATTTTAATAATTAATTATCATGTAATTAAATAATTAAGTGAGGGGCAAGATTGGAAATCAAAATATATATATATAAAAAAAAAGTCTTCATCTTCCCCATCTCCATGAGAGTGGCCGATTTTGAGAGTGGGCAAGGGAGAGGATTTTTTCTTCAATCATATCAAATTGTATAACTTTTCCAAAGGATTTAAGGTGGTTTTGAAGAACTTTTAAGTAATAGGTAAGTTTTCTTAAGTTTTAAGAATTTTCTTTTTAAATATATGAATATGTGAATAATGGAATTTTGATGGAGAGTTTAACAATTTCTAATATGGATTATTTTGAAGTTATTTTAATATAAATGATATAATTTTAAGGTTGATTGATGAAAATGATTGGGTTTTGGAAAAATTAGGGTTTATGGAATTGATATGTGAAATTTGAGTTTTTATAAAAGATTTCAATAATTGCTAAAATGGTTTGTAATGATATTATATTGATGATTTTATAATTGGATGATGAAAATCAATAGGTTGAGTGATAGTTTGAAAGAAGTAGTGTTGTTGAATTAGGGTTTTTGGTGGAATTTGGAAAGAATGGGTATAATTGGGGTTTGATTGATTTAAATGGCTTGCAATGTGTTGTTAATGGATTATTTCTATTTATATTTTGATTTATGATTGAATATGGTGAATTTGTGGAATCAGAGTATTGAAGTGCAAATGGTGAAGTTAAAGTTGGAAGGTGATCAGAGCTTGGAATTTGGTATAATTGAGGTTAATACATACTTTAATGAATTATGTCTGAATTGCATTTGAGTTGGCATACACATTGTGATTTTGTGAATGTGTTATGCCACTTTGATATTTGTTTTGATAAGATATATGGTATTATACCATTTAAAGATAAGTGAAAAGCATGAAATATGAATGCTAAGTCATTATATTATGGTTAATGCAATTGTGATATACGTAGTATGAGAAGTGTACTTTATGTCTAACGTGATATAAAAATTTTAGTAATAAATGTAAAAATATGGAAAATTGTGGGAAAAAAGTGAAAATGATGAAAAATTGATAAATATGAATAACGTAGTGAGAGAAGAATATAATTCGGCTTACTTTAAAGAATAAACAATATTCTTTAAAATGATATTATTATAAACTAATTGTGTTGTATATTTGAAAATTTTAATGTTTTGAAAAGATTAGAAGGGACAATATGATGAGTAATGAGAAGAAAAAGTGAAAATTAACTAAATATGTGAAAATTGTGAGAAATGAGAAAATGCGATGAAATTATGGCAATGAGATGTAATTAATAATGATGAGAAAGAGGAAAGAAAATGAAATATGAGAAATGTGAATGATATTGATGAAATGATGAAATTATACATGATTATGCAAAAAATAAATGGAAACGGATAAAAAGTGATGTATGTTGCCTTATTCAATATCCAGTTTCAGAAAGTTATTTTTGGTGATGTTTGACATGCTATACGCCTTAGGGTAAGACACGTTGGTGTCACATACATGATTACACTGGGCAAAATATGCTAGTGTCACAGACATGATTATGCTTTCAGTGAGACGCGCTGGTATCACAATATACTACACACTGGTGTCATAATGGGCTAAATCAATATTTTTAAAACTTGAATACTGTGTATGGACTTGTTGGGCCTAATATGTGTATGTTTGTGGGGGGGGGGGGTATTGATATGTACATGATGAGTTATGCAACATGAAAATGTGTAAATAAATGTTATATTGTGATATATATACATATACAGATGATGACAAAGTAAATATAAATGGCAATGACACTAAATGTGATCATGTGATAATAGATATGCTTGGGTTTCTATATTGTTTATGTTTTAAGTATGAGTCACTAAGCTCTTGAGCATAAAGCGGCAGTATGTGTCGCACAAGTATTAGAAGTTCAAACCAGGGTAAACTGGAGTGTGATTGAGACTTAAAGATGTGGGTGCATTGAGATCAACCTTAACGGTGTTGTATTCAAGTATTATTTATATATGGTATTATATAAGTTTTGTAAAGACATTAATATGAATACTTTTGATAAGTATTATTGTTAAAAATAGAAATTTGCAATGTACACTGGTCTTGTTGAGAATATTAGAATATTTATAAAATGATGATTATTTATAAACTCTTGAGAAGTTTGAGAGGAATATTGGAGATTG
Source organism: Garcia nutans (assembly GCA_947685225.1). NCBI lineage: Eukaryota > Viridiplantae > Streptophyta > Magnoliopsida > Malpighiales > Euphorbiaceae > Garcia > Garcia nutans. Next base: position 1,056,771 of record CANTUV010000003.1, on the reverse strand, counting down.
TATTTTTAAATATTTGGGACTGCAAATAATTTTTTGCATGTTCTGTTTTGACAATGTAGAATTTTATGGTATTTCAGATAAAATTTTGGCTAATTATTTTCAGAGATTTTCCATTAAATACATTATTTAAAATATATAAAATGTGTAGAATTATCGATTAAATTTTTTTAATAATATAATTATTTTGAGATTATTTAAAATGGTTTTTACAATGATTTGTAATAACATTCATGTATTCTATATATGTACTATATATATGGGGGGTATGTATTGTACATATATATAATATAAGGGTATTACAGGAAAAATCTATGTTTAAAAACCAACCATTATGTGTCGGCTCAGTCGGGTTTGTCGTGTTTGGTTGGATTTATTAAAAAATATATAAGCTAAAATCGACCAACTCAATCCATTTAAACAGATATGATTGGTCAGATTGGTCGAATTATAGTCGAGTCAATCGGATTTGGACAATTTTGCACATCCCTAATTGGCTACATTAGACAAACTCAAGATAGACCCAAATTATTCATAACAAGTAGTAAGATGTCTAGAAATCCAAGCTTCAGAAATCACCAACAATAAAGACCCAAGGCCTTATAAGACAGGCTACCTCGCGCCTCGTCTCCACATTCATCCGAGCACTAAGCACCTTGCTGAAACAGCACCTCACTTCATCAAGCCAACAGATGATCATTCTTTGCTAATCCTTAAAGCTCTTTTAAAATGCAATCCTTGCCACCTCTAAGCAGCAAGATGTTGTCACCTTAACATAGGGCTCTATAACCTTTAAAATAGGTGCATTATTACTCGGTCCAGCCGCAATATGATGCAACTTTGACTTGTAGCATAACTCAATAGGAGATCCTTATAAATGTCCAATTGTCTCCAATTAAGAGGCTTTTCCATGCAAGGAAAAAACTCATGGGACTCATAATACCCAAGTAAGCCTTGCTGAAAGAGTAATCTTTCATTCATTTATTTGGAGATTGTCCTCTTCTCCTTCAATGGGTCACTCTTCGAACTCTAGTGCCCAAAGACCTTCTTTCCCATTGAAAGAAGTCACATGAGAGTCTTGCTAACCCTCACACTCACACACCTAGGGAAGCAGTGTATTATCTCTGAATCTCCTCTTCCCTGAGCTTTCAACTCTATACATGCAAGTATGGTAACTTAAGCATTGGAAGACCTACATTAGGCCATAGACTTGGTGTGCTAATGCTTTCTTTTTGTGTCTATCATGCAAGCTACGTTCCAACATTAACTTATAAACTCAAATCTAGTCCTTCCAACATCAAGATTTAACACCTTCCAATTCTTTCAATCTCAAAGTCTTGCACCTTTAACTCTTCCATCAATGCAAGGTCTAAAACCTTCCAATAATTATAAAATTGTTACAGTTATTTCTAGTAATCAAGGTCTAGCATCTTCTAGTTCCCATATCAAGGTCTAGCGCCTTTCATAGTTCCAATAAATTCTAGCTAAGGTGGCTCAATGAGCCAGCCATACTTGATATATATGAAAAAACTGAAGTTATTTCTACTAGAAGTCAATATAATGAAATTGTAATAGTTATTTCCAAATTGATGTTTGAAATTGCAACTGACCTCGACCATTATCATAAAATATATATCACTATATGATCTATTTTAAATATGGTAATACTCTACCACAACCATAACATCCAAGGTTGGACTATATATAAATATAAATATAAATATAAACTTATGTGAGCTTATAAATATATATAATTTTTCGATTAGATTAATATGATTTAGTATTTCAAATAATCATTTTTTAAGAATTCTTTTATTTCTTTTATATTTTTTATTCAATTTTTCTTACACAAATATAAAGCATGTTGAGACATAACTTAGCGATAAGTGTATCTCTTCTAGATAAATTCATATTTAATTCTCTTTACCATATTATAATGTTAAAAAAACACAAATGTAAAATTTTTTGCAGCAATTTTTTCTTCTATATCTCTATTTCTATGCATATATAAAGCACGGACACATACACGATATGATACAAATACGTCGAAATGGTAACTTTTAAAAAATAGGAATATGATACGAATGAGACACGTTTGTACACATATACATATATGTGTATATATATGTTTTAAATTACAAAAATATAATGAGAGATAAATATGTATTCAAAACAATTATACATATATATATATATATATTTGTTTTAAGTTATAAAAATATAATAAAAAACAAACATATATTCAAAAATATATATATTAGTTTATTTATATATAAATATAATTGTAATAAAAACTAAGCTTTGTAATTAAAATTGATTATAATTATTTAATTAGTAACTTACCAATATCATGAAAATACAATTTTATGTTAAAATATATTTTAAAATATTTTAAAGTATTCTAAAATATGTCTCTGCCATATTATGTGCGTGTCTAGGCCGTGTTCTTTTCTTGTTCAAAAGTAATAAGATACGTATAGATGCATGTCTGTATTCCCGCTGTATCCGACATCGATATTTTACTCCGAGTGAAGTGTTGATACTTCACAGCTATATATGATTTCAAAAATGCATAAGAGCTCTTTCTATTTAAGTTTATCAATTTTATTTTTTTATTTCGACATTTATAAACTTTTGCATCATTAAATCTATTATTAATTTTGTTCTGTTAATATAAATCCAAGAATCTATACATAGAATTACAATTATATTAGGGACAATTACATAAATGCCCTAAAAATAAAATTTCTTTTTAAAAATACTGTGCTAAATTTTTTTTTTTTTACATTTTTACGGTAGATTAGTTTTACAATTACAAAAATACGGACGTGGTGCCTCCTGCACGTATTCTTCAGCTTTTTCAACTCTAACGGTGGTCCAAAGAAGCATTATACCTTGTGAATATATATTTTATGTGTTAATTCATGTGACTTGTCTAAAAAAACATACACTTTACCATATAATATAAAATAATTTAAAAACATCACTGTCAACCATTATTTGTTTTTATATTTTTATTTAATTTATATTTTTTTAAATAATTTTAATGCATAGTATAAATTCATTTAAAAATATTTTTTTAATATATAACATAATTCATATTTTTATACATATATATCTAATTAGATATAATATATACTCATATATAATTAAATATATAATCACATATATTTAATTATATATAACATATACATATATATAATTAAGGACTAATTACATAAATAAATAACACATATTCTATTTTTAATATATAACACAATAATACATTTTTATAAATTTTATTTATTTATATTTTTAAAAATAATTTTAACATATTCTATAAAAATTATTTTAAAATATTTTTTTTAATATATAACATAATTGTCATTTGATATCTGTATATATCTAATTATATATAATATATACCTACATATATTATTATTATTTTCAAATTCAACATATATCTCAGTTATATTTAATATATACTCATATATAACTGAACATATAATAGTTATATTATGTTATTCTTTTTAAATTAAACTCATATATTTAGTTATATGTAATATATATTAACATATATCGACATATACCAATATATATTATTATTTTTTAATTAAAAAATATATAATATATGTCAATACATATAATATATGCAAATATATACTAATACATACTGTTAAAACTGGAATATAACTGACAATGACCTTTTTTTATTTTCTTTAAATTTTTAATAATTTTTTTTAGCATTTTTTTTGAAAAATTATTTTTTAGCATTTAATTAATAATATTATAAATTAATTAATTAATATTAACAAAAAAAGTTTGATTTCTAAAAAAAATATTTTAACTAAAATAAATTTCTGAATTTTTCATAAAAAAATTTCTATTTAGAGGGTGTTTCTCAAAACTTAAAAGCTGGTCAAAACTGCTTATAAGCTGTTTTTAGATTATAAGTTGTTTATTTAAGTGTTTCTGAAAACTTAAATAGTAGATTATAATCTGATTTTAATCAGTTTTTTAAAAGTTGGGTTTTGCTACTTTTTTTTTAAGCACTTATTTTTTAAGCAGTTTTGACCAAGTAAAAGACCATACTATCCCTACCTAATATTCAATATTCCAAATTTGCCTACCTTATACAATTTAGTTCCCATCAAAGAAATTTTATTATTATTATTATTATTATTATTATTATTATTATTATTATTATTATTATTATTATTATTATTATTATTATTATTATTAAATTTTATTATTATTATTATTATTATTATTATTATTATTATTATTGCAAAATAAATTTTGAATTGACATTTAAAAAATTATTTTTATACAATAAATAAACTTATGGACAGTTTGGTCATTTTGACAGTTTCTACAATTAAAAACTGATTATAAGCTGATTTTACAGAAACACTTAACTGATTATAAACTGATTATCAGCTGATTATTAGCTAGTTTATAGAAACGCTTAACTGCTTATTTTTAATCTGATTATAATCTAAAAATCACTTATTCACAATAAGCTGAAAAGCTCCAGTTTTGAGAAACACCCTCTTAATTGGCAAATGTGCATAATTAATTATTTTTTCTGTCTCATTACTTATTAATTATAATTAGATATATATTATATATATCAAGTTATATATAACATATAACCATATATGTCCATATATACTCACATATACTATTATTTTATAATTAACATATATCGACATATGCTCACATATACCAATATATATTCACATATACTAAACATATAAAATAATTGTATATTTTTATTCTTTTTAAAATCAATACATATATCTAATTATATGTAAAGCATGGAATCTATAAATTATAAAAATATTATTTTATATGTAATATATATCGATATATATTCATATATATAATATATATATTTTTTATAACATATATCAATATATACCTATTGTCTTGAAGAAAGAATATCAGCATGCAGTTGTTATTTCTTATTATATTTAGGTATATACTAACTATAACTACATATATCGATTGTCTTTCAAAACAAAATATCAATATGCAACTATAATAACTAAGTATATATAAATATATATAACATATATCTATATATACCAATATATACTGTAAATACACGAAGCCTATATTTACAAAAATATCATTTTTTAGTTAAAGCATATGTAACATATACCCACATATACCTATTGTTTATAAAGGTATATGCATGTATATATAGATACATAGAGCCTATATTTATAAAAATATCATTTTTTAGTTAAAGTATATATAACATATATTCACATATACCTATTGTTTATGAAGATATGTAGTATATATCAACATATAGTTATTGTCTTAAAGAAATAATATCAATTTGCAGCTCTTATATTTTAATATTTGTAGGTATATGATAACTATAACTACATATATCTATTATTTTTCAAAAAAAAATATCATAATGCATATAATTGTAATAACTTAGTATATGAAAATATATGTAGCATATATCTATATATACTTTTTGTTTTTGAGAAAGAATATCAGTATACAATTATTATATCTTATTATATTTATATATATACTAATTATAAGTACATATATTTACTGTCTTTCAAAAAATGTCAATATAAAATTATAATATCTTAGTATATAAAGGTATATGTAGCATATTATACCTTCATATACCTATTGTCTTAGAAAAAAAATATATTACTATATTGCTATTATATTTTAGTATATGTATATATATGCTAATTATAACTACATATATCTATTTTCTTTCAAAAAATAATATCATTATGCAACTATAATATCTCAGTATATAAAGATATATGAAGCATAGACCTACATATATTGTTATTCTTTTAAAATATTCATTTTAAATTGTATATGTACATATAAAATGTTTTGTCTAATTATTTTAGTGTATTCTTTTACAAATTTTTTATAAATTTATAAATTTAATATTTTGTATAATTTTTATTTTGTTTAAAAATAATTTTTATTCGCACTAAAATACTTATAAATTTCTAATTTATAAAGGTCATTTATATAAAAAAGTTATTATAATAATCACTTTATGTAATGAGCAAGAAGTTCAACATCATACGAGATTATGCACTTGAATTAGTTAATCTTTTTCATTCTGGTTTTTCACAATCACAACAAAGTATATCATCTTATATTTAGTTATATATGACATATACCATCATATATTGTTATTCTTTTTAGTATATCTAGTTATATGTAACATATACCCACACAAGAATAAATATATGAAATAGTTATATATCGATATAACATATACCCATATATATTATTATTCTTTAGTTAAAATATATATAATATATACCGACAAATATCTATACATATAACATATAAATATTTAGTTATGTGTACATATATCGACCTATACTAATTTACTAACATATATCAATATATACTCACATATATTATTATTATTTTTACAATATATACCTGCATATATCTAGTTATAAATAATATATATACCACCATATATTATCATTCTTTTAGGTATATCTAGTTATATGTAATACATACATATATATAAATATATAAAATAGTTATATACCGATGTATATTTTCATATATCCATATATATTATTATTCTTTAGTTAAAGTATAACTAATATATACCGACATATATTGTTATTTTTTAGTTAAATTATATGTAATATACACTAATATATATTAATATATATATCGATATATACCAACATATATCCACGTATGTGTAACACATATTATTATTCTTTTTGTTATATCAAGCTATATAAAACATATAACCACATATTAATAAATATATAATATTGTTATATATACACATATATCTAGATATACCCACATATATTATTACTTTTTAGTTAATATATATATATATAACATATACAGATATATACATATATGGTTTTATATAATGTATATCGACATATACTAATATATACCTATATATATTGACATATCGGTATATATATAACATATACTAATGTATACCAATATATACCCATAAATATGTAACATATATATTTTTTTTTGCCATAATTACTATTTTTTCTTTACATTAGTTAACAAGAAAATTAAAATAATTTTCTTTTAATTGGTTAATTTTTTTCATATCATATGAAGAAAGTTTTACATTAAACAACATTATAGCATTAAACAAATAAGATGATTGTTGGCCACCGGTTATCAATGAATTAATAATTGTGTATTGATATCATAAATTTGCCAGAATTTAAATAACATTTTAATTTTCCTTTTAAATGATCCCAATTGCCAAAAGAGAACATCTCCTATCGAGCATCATAGAAATACAAGTGACAGTGAAGATTGAACTTCACCTACAATTATAACTACTGATTATGCTCAAGTTCTTATCTTTCCACGAATCCAGAGCTTTATAATGACACCTAAAACTACACCATCCAACTTTAGTTATTCAATCCTAAATTACAAGCTCTAGTGTTGTTTATTTTTTAGCGAATCTCTCTTAGGCATTTCATCAAACAACACTTCATTAAACAAATAACCAAAAGTCGCATACAAAAAAACCAGACGCAACAAACAAACTCAAAAGACCAACCCATTTTACCGAACTTGGACAAGCCCCCAAAACAAAGGTGGAAACATAAAGAAGGTATATCACCATCTGCACTTCAATTTATCATCATCATCTTCTTCTATTCAATCGATAGGTGTCAAATGCATGTCCAAATAAGAAATCTTTCAGAGATAAAACTTCAAGTGCACCCATTCATTTATCAAAGCATATTAGCATAATTGTGGATCAACAACCTCTATCGAAATTGAAACTCCGAGAAGACAACAAATATTAATTCTGTTGATGGAGAGGAGGAAATGGTGATCGGCGATTGAAGTGAGGGTCAAATTGCTTTTGTTGATCAGGAATAAGATCAAGAACAGTAAAAAAGAAAGGAAACAGACGATAAAAAGAAAGGAATAAAAAGTATTAAAAAGAATATCGTATTTCTGAAAAAATAAAACATAAAATACGGTAGAAATGACAAATTAGAAAGTCAAAAATCAAAAAAAGAAATTAATAGTAATAAAATTGAAAATAAAAGTTGAAATATGGTGTACGGTTTAATTTTCACATTATATTATCATGAAATACCCCCTCTTAATTTGCTCCACATTGATTATATTGGAGATAAAAAATTTTAATTTATTCTTTTTTTTATATAATTTTTCTTATTAATTTATTTCATTCATTGATGGGTTAAATTTATTATTTCAAAATATACAATATTTTATAAGAGTTAAGCTGCATAAATTTAATATGAGAATAAGCTCCCACTAAAATTAAATTCTGTATCCAACGCTGCTAACATCCACCAACTCTTATCTCATTATTCTCTTTAACACATCCACCTCCACCCAATATCACACCGCTTAACTATTCATCTTCTCTTTTGTCGTCCATGGAATTTCTTTAATTTTTTTCTTCATTGTCGATGATGTTGCAAAATTAAACTTTCTCACTATGTTCTTTCAATTTTTATTTTTATTTTTATTAGAGCTAGAAATTTTGAGCGAACAAGACGTTCGTCTTTCGATATGCTTGATTCCTTCAATTTTTTTGTACATGGTGGATTTCATGTTTATGAAAATCAATGGTGACAAGTTGGTAAGGATTTTGAACCCTCTACACTAAGTTGAGAATATGCAAAGAAAACAATGTTTAACATGACAGTTAAAACTTTTAATCAATAAAAATAAGTAGAACAAATCGTGTTAAATATTTTTTTGAATTTAACTTAAATAATCTTCTTTTTAAAATTAAATATTTGTAATTATTGCTTATTTTTTCTGAATATGTTTGCGTTATCTAAAACTACTAATTATTTTTTTTAAAATTTAAAACCAACCTAATCAATAAAAAGAAACACATCTAAAGTGGAAATTTATATTGCGACCTGCACACACTGTTTCTAATAAGGCAAGAAATAAATAGAGAGCAAGCACAAGCTGTCATTATTATATGGGTAAAAATGTCATAAAAGCAAGAACAAATCCAAAGAGAAGGAGAAAATTTTGTTAATAATAGCAATATGTGGTTTTCCAGGTTCAAAATTTGCAGGGATTGCAATCTGGATGCCCAAAAGGAGACTGGTTTATGTCCAGGCTGTGTCAAAATGGTGGCTCATTTCAACCTAAATTGTCAAAGATTATGGCTAAAATGGTGGCTTGAAATTAAAAATTAATTTGTTAGATTTGTTTACAAATCCCACGTCAGAAATTTATAGGAATTGAGCTTAAATTTTTTGCTATAAATTAAGGTTAATTCCTTAGGTTTCAATTCGTCCCAACTTGTCTTGAATTTGTATATTCGACAAGTTTTCTCTTCTCCCTCTTTTGTAATATTTCTTTAGTGAAATATAATTTAGTAGTGTCCGAGGACGTAGGCATAATTGGCCGAACCTCGTTAAATTTTGGTGTCTCTCTCTTTTATTTATTTAATAGCTATTTGTTGGGCAAAACTCTGTTTTTGGTGGTTATTGTAAAAAGCGATTACATGTCTAGGTAAATTCTGTCAAACGACGCTTAAGTCTAAGGAAAGTGGGTTTTAAGTGAGACCGCTTGTGACTCCTCCACTTTCCTGGAAATTTACCTGGTGTAGTTTTTTATCACAGTAATTCACAAATTATTTTTTAATTCGGTGGAAAAAGCTCAATTTCCATAACAATTGGTATCAGAGCCGAGGGTTTGAAGTATTCACTGTGGTTGCGGCTAAGTCTGATCTTCCACATAAAAAAATGATCCTTGGTTTTGTTTCCGCATTTTTTGAAAAAATTTTTGGTAGCTATTAAATAAATATTTGTAGCAGAAATGACAGACAATAAGAAAAATATCACACATGTTACTGCAGCATCGTCCTCGTCAACTTTAGTAAGGAATGCTGTTACAAATGCAAGATTTGCAGTGGAGATTTTCGATGGCACTGGTAATTTCGGCATGTGGCAAAGCGAACTTCTAGATGCTCTTTTTCAGCAAGGTCTAGATGTTGCTATTGAAGAGGAGAAACCCCAAGAAATGGAGGAGACGGAGTGGAAAACTGTCAATCGTCTAGCATGTGGTACAATTCGTTCTTGTCTTTCTAGAGAGCAAAAATATGCTTTCTCGAAAGAAACTTCGGCAAACAAATTGTGGAAGGCATTGGAGGAGAAATTTTTGAAGAAAAACAATCAGAACAAACTCTTTATGAAGAAGAGACTGTTTCGCTTCAATTATGTTCCTGGTACCACGATGAATGAACACATCACAAATTTTAATCAGTTGGTGGCTGATCTGTTTAATTTGGATGTGGTCTTTGAAGACGAAGATTTGGCACTGCTGTTGTTGGCATCTCTCCCTGACGAGTTTGAGTTTCTTACAACGACTCTACTCCACGGGAATAAGGAAGTGACTTTAAGTGATGTATGTGCTGATCTATATAGTCATGAATTGAGAAAGAAAGAAAAAGAGAGGACAAGTGAAGCAGAAGCTCTGGTGGTTAGAGGCCGTACACAAGGCTGAAAGAAAGGAGGGAAGAAAAGCAAATCCCGTTCAAAAGTCAGAGTAGAAAAAGATGAGTGTGCCTTATGTCATGAAAAAGGTCACTGGAAGAAAGATTGTCCAAAGCTTAAAGGCAAGGGCAAAGCTGTTGTTGATTCAAATGTAGCTGAGTGTGATGATTCAGAATCAACCTTCTCATTAGCAGTCATGACATCCGTAGACACTCCTGCAGCATGTTCGACAAGTTCTTATAATGCATGGCTGTTAGATTCTGGATGCAGCCATCATATGAGTCCCACTCGGGAATGGTTTTTTGATTTCAAAGAACTTGATCATGAAGTTGTCTATACAGCAAATGACAATCCTTGTTTCACTGAAGGGATTGGTTCAATCCGCTTGAGGAATCATGATGGGTCAATCAGGATCCTGACTGATGTTCGGTATGTACCTTGTTTGACGAAGAACCTCATTTCAGTTGGAGTCCTTGAATCAAAAGGGCTCAAAATTATTCCAGAAAATGGGGTTATGAGGGTCATCTCTGGTGCACTTGTGATGATGAAAGGATTACGGAAAAGGAATAATTTGTATTACTATGAAGGTAATGCAATTATAGAAACAACAGCAGCATCAGTTTCTGGTGATGACAAAGATCTGGAAGCAACCAGATTATGGCACATGCGCTTGGGACATGCAGGTGAAAAATCCTTGAAAAGTTTGGCCGATCAAGGATTATTGAAGAATGTGAAAACCTGCAAGTTAGTTTTTTGTGAGCATTGCATCAAAGGGAAGCAGACAAGAGTGAAATTCGGTACTGCAATCCATGATACCAATGGTATTCTGGACTATGTTCACTCAGATGTGTGGGGGCCTTCTAAAACTCCTTCTTTAGGAAGCAAGCACTATTATGTAACATTTGTTGACGATTTCTCTAGAAGGGTATGGGTGTATACTTTGAAGTCAAAAGATGAAGTGTTAGGAGTTTTCCTCAAATGGAAGAAATTGGTGGAAACTCAAACTGGCAGACGAATCAAATGTCTTAGAACAGACAATGGAGGAGAATATAAGAATGATCCATTTATGAAAGTCTGCGAAGATGAAGGCATTGTTCGACACTTCACAGTTAGACATACACCACAGCAGAATGGGGTGGCAGAACGCATAAACCGAACGTTACTGGAGAAAGTTCGGTGTATGTTGTCCAATGCTGGGTTGGACAAGCGATTTTGGGCTGAGGCTTTGACATATGCGTGTTATCTCATTAATCGACTTCCATCAACTGCTATTGGTGGTAAAACGCCTATGGAAGCATGGTCGGGAAAACCTGCTAAAGATTATGATTCCTTACGTGTATTTGGTTCCACTGCATATTATCACGTTAAAGAATCAAAGCTAGATCCAAGAGCTAAGGAAGCCATTTTCATGGGGATAAGCTCAGGTGTTAAAGGATATCAGCTATGGTGTCCAGAAATGAAGAAAATAATCTTTAGCAGAGATGTCACTTTTGATGAATCTACCTTATTAAAAAAGGTGACAATAGAGCAGTGAGATGGTACTCCACAACAGGTGGAGAATACTCCAAAACAGGTGGAGTTTGACAGAAAAATCCCAGCAGCAGATGTTAAAACTGCAGACACTCCTGAGGTAGAAGGAGAGTCAGATGAAGATGAGGGTCAAATCCAAGAACCTCCACAGCAACATGAATCAATTGCAGTTGATAGGCCACGAAGAGCTATAAGAAAACCTGCTCGTTATGATGATATGGTGGCCTATGCATTCTCAATTGCAGATGATAGCATTTCGTCCACTTTTAAAGAAGCTGTCCAAAGTTCAGAAGAAGTAAAGTGGAGGAAAGCTATGGATAATGAAATGCAGTCCCTTCACAAGAATCAAACATGGAAGCTAGCAATTCTGCCGAAGGGAAAGAAGGCGATTGGATGCAAATGGATATATACAAAGAAAGATGGATTTCCTGATAGAGATACTGTTCACTACAAAGCAAGGTTGGTAGCTAAGGGCTACGCTCAGACGGAGGGAATTGACTATAATGAAGTGTTTTCTCCAGTTGTAAAACATTCCTCCATTTGAATTTTGTTAGCCTTGGTAGCACAGTTTGATTTGGAACTAGTTCAATTAGATGTAAAAACTGCATTTTTACATGGAGATCTGGAAGAGAAAATCTATATGACTTAGCCGGAGGGATTCAAAGTTGCTAGAAAGGAAAATATGGTATGCAAACTTAAAAAATCGCTTTATGAATTGAAGCAGTCTCCGAGACAGTGGTACAAGCGATTTGATAAGTTTATGCAAGGGCAGAAGTACACAAGGAGCAAATATGATCATTGTGTGTATTTACGCAAGCTACAGAATGGCTCTTTCAATTATCTTCTTCTTTATGTTGATGATATGCTGATAGCTTCAAAGAATAAAGGAGAAATTGAGAAATTGAAGAATCAATTGAATCAAGAATTTGAAATGAAAGATCTGGGCGAAGCAAAGAAGATTCTCGGCATGGAGATATTCAGAGATAGGAAATTGGGGAGACTTTATCTGTCTCAGAAGCAATATCTGAGAAAGGTACTAAAGCGTTTTGGTATGGATGACAAGACCAAACCTGTTAGTACACCTCTTGCTCCTCATTTCAAACTCAGTGCAGCTCAGTCACCAAAGAATGATACAGAACGAGAATACATGTCAAAGGTTCCTTATGCAAATGCTGTTGGTAGCTTGATGTATGCTATGGTGTGTACGAGGCCTGACATTTCACAGGCAGTTGGAGTTATGAGCAGGTACATGCATGATCCTGGCAAGGAGCATTGGCAAGCTGTGAAATGGATTCTACGGTACCTTCTGAATACTGTGGATGTTGGATTAGTTTTTGAGCAGGATAAGAAAAGTGGTCAAAGCGTAGTCGGATATTGTGATTCTGATTATGCTGGTGATTTGGATAAACGTCGATCAACTACTGGTTATTTGTTCACACTTACGAAAACACCAGTTAGTTGGAAGTCTACTTTACAGTCTACAGTGGCTTTGTCTACAACGGAGGCAGAGTATATGGCAGTTACAGAGGCTGTTAAGGAGGCAATTTGGCTTCAAGGGTTGCTTGATGAATTGGGAATAAAGCAAAACAACATTGTTGTACATTGTGATAGCCAGAGTGCTATTCATTTGGCAAAGAACCAAGTTTATCATGCAAGGAAGAAGCATATCGATGTTCGATTCCATTTTGTTAGAGAAATTCTGGAGGAAGATCAGGTAAAGCTCCAGAAGATTCAGACCGCTGAGAATCCTACTGATATGTTGACAAAGGTGGTGACAGCTGTTAAGTTCAAACATTGTTTGGACTTGATTAATATTGTCCAAATTTGAAGCTAGCGCTGCGAAGTGCATTTGGAGACACTACAATGCTGCGAGAGAGAATAGAAATTTGTATTTGTGGAATTTTCGCCAAGGTGGAGATTGTAAAAAATGGTGGCTCATTTCAACCTAAATTGTCAAAGATTATGGCTAAAATGGTGGCTTGAAATTAAAAATTAATTTGTTAGATTTGTTTACAAATCCCACATCGGAAATTTATAGGAATTGAGCTTAAGTTTTTGGCTATAAATTAAGGCCAATTCCTTAGGTTTTAATTCGTCCCAACTTGTCCTGAATTTGTATATTCGACAAGTTTTCTCTTCTCCCTCTTTTGTAATATTTCTTTAGTGAAATATAATTTGGTAGTGTTCGAGGACGTAGGTATAATTGGCCGAACCTCGTTAAATTTTGGTGTCTCTCTCTTTTATTTATTTAATAGCTATTTGTTGGGCAAAACTCTGTTTTTGGTGGTTATTGTGAAAAGGGATTACATGTCTAGGTAAATTCTGTCAAACGACGCGTAAGTCTAAGGAAAGTGGGTTTTAAGTGAGACCGCTTGTGACTCCTCCATTTTTCTGGGAATTTACCTGGTGTAGTTTTTTATCACAGTAATTCACAAATTATTTTTTAATTCGGTGGAAAAAGCCCAATTTCCACAACAGGCTGCAAGGAGCCTTATAGAGTTGGAGATTATGAAGATGATGTTCCAGATTTTTCGAGTGGAGCATTGCCATTTCCTGCTCCAAATAAAGGTGATAACATGACAATGATGAAGAGAAACCAAACTGGGGAATTCGATCACAACCGATGGTTATTCGAAACGAAAGGTACTTATAGCTATGGTAATGCCTTTTGGCCTTAAGATGACATGTATGATGATGGTGATGAAGGTCTTAAAGGCGGAATGGTGGACAACAAGGATAAACCATGGAAGCCTCTTAGCCGCAGAATCGAAATGCCAGCTGCTATTATGAGTCCTTATAGGTAAATATTAATAGATATATCAGTACTGGATACAAGCAATTCCGAACGCCAACCTAATAAGTTTTTGTTGCTCAATGAAGTACCTTAGAAAGCTAAAGCTTTATTTCAATGTCGATGAATGCAGATTGTTGATCCTAGCTCGGTTAGTAGTTTTGGGATTCTTTCTGAACTGGAGAGTTAACAATCCAAATGAAGATGCAAGATGGTTGTGGGCTATTTCAGTTGTATGTGAAATATGGTTTGCCTTTTCCTGGGTTTTGGATCAAATTCCCAAGCTTTGTCCTGTCAATCGCTCTACTGATCTTGAGGTTCTTCGTGACAAGTTTGAACTGTCATCACCTTCCAATCCCACTGGTCACTCTGATCTTCCCGGTGTAGATATGTTTGTGTCTATGGCTGACCTGGAGAAAGAGCCACCCCTTGTCACTGCCAATACTATCCTTTCTATTCTAGCAGCTGATTATCCTGTAGAGAAATTGGCTTGCTACATGTCTGATGATGGAGGTGCTCTCATTACTTTTGAGGCAATGGCTGAGGCTTGCAGCTTTGCTGATTTGTGGGCTCCATTTTGTCGAAAACATAATATTGAACCAAGAAATCCTGATACTTCAGCTTAAAAGTTGATCCAACCAAGAACAAAAGCATGCCTGATTTTGTGAAAGATAGGAGACGGATAAAGAGAGAGTACGACGAGTTCAAGGTGAGAATCAATGGACTTCCAGACACGATCAGGAGGAGATTAGATGCTTTAAATGCAAGAGAGGCTGGAACTTGGGCAACCCCTGCACCTGAACATTTTAAAGGCGACCATGCTGGAATTCTTCAGGTGATGCTAAAGCCACCTAGTCCTGACACTTTATTGGGAGTTGCAGATGACAAGCTCATATATTTCTCAGATGTGGACATACGCCTTCCTATGTTTGTATATGTCTCAAGGGAAAAAAGGCCAGGCGATGACCATAACAAGAAAGCTGGTGCTATGAATTGCTTAGTACGAGCATCTGCCATTCTGTCTAATGGTCCTTTCATTCTCAACTTGGATTGTGATCACTACATATATAACTGCAAAGCTATCAGAGAAGGAATATGCTTTATGATGGATCGAGGAGGTGAAAATATCTGCTACATTCAATTCCCTCAGAAATTTGAAGGCATTGACCCTTTCGATAGATATGCTAATCACAATACTGTGTTTTTTGATGGACAAATGCGAGCGCTTGATGGTGTCCAGGTAAAGAGCATTTTGCAATTTGTAGAAAACTTGTGAATGAATGTATTAATGAATGAATTTTCCGTACATGATGAGCACAGGGTCCAGTTTATGTGGGGACAGGTTGCATGTTCAGACGGTTTGCGCTGTATGGATTTGACCCTCCAAATCCTGAAAATTATGAGCAGAAGAGCAGCACCATATGGTACTGAAACTCGTCCATTCACACCCACAGACTTTGATCCTGGTCTGGATCTCAATCTATTGCCCAAGCGGTTTGGAAATTATACAATGTTGAGTGAATCTATACCTGTTTGTGAATATCAAGCTCGACCTCTTGCTGATCACTCTGCTGTTAAGTATGGACGTCCTCCTGGTGCTTTGAGGGTGCCAAGGGAACCACTTGATGCCACTACTGTTGCTGAAGCTGTCTCAGCAATTTCTTGCTGGTATTTTTTACATTTCTTGATTGCCTTTCCTTTCCTTTAAACATAGAAAGAATACATTCTTGAAATTGAAAGTACGGTACCAATGTTACTTCAGGTACGAGGATAAGACCGAATGGGGTGACAGAGTGGGATGGATTTATTGTTCAGTGACAGAAGATGTGGTGACTGGTTATCGTATGCATAATTGTGGATGGCATTCTGTCTACTGTGTAACCAAGCGTGATGCTTTTTGTGGATCAGCTCCAATTAATCTCACAGATAGACTTCACCAGGTGCTCCATTGGGCTACAGGATCTGTTGAAATTTTCTTCTCCAGAAACAATACATTTCTTGCCTCCAGGAAGCTGAAGTTACTTCAAAGCCTCACCTATCTTAACGTTGGCATCTACCCGTTTACATCTATATTCCTGATCGTCTACTGCTTCCTCCCTGCACAATCCCTTTTCTCAGGATACTTCATTGTGCAAAGTCTAAGCATTACATTTTTAATCTACCTGCTACCTATAACTATTTGTCTCATAATGCTTGCTGTCCTCGAGCTGAGATGGTCCGGTATAGGATTGGAAGAGTGGTGGAGGAATGAGCAGTTCTGGCTTATTTCTGGAACCAGCACTCACTTTGCAGCTGTAGTGCAGGGCCTTCTCAAGGTGATTGCAGGGATTGAAAATTCTTTCACATTGACTGCCAAGGCAGCAGGAGATGACAATGATGATATTTATGCAGAATTGTATCTTGTAAAGTGGACTTCTCTTATGATTCCACCAATTGTCATTGCCATGACAAACATAATTGCCATTGGATTCGCATTTATAAGAACAATTTACAGTTCAGTTCCACAGTGGAGCAAGTTCATCGGTGGAGCTTTCTTCAGCTTCTGGGTGTTGGCTCATCTGTATCCATTTGCCAAAGGTTTGATGCGAAGGAGAGGGAAGACACCAACGATTGTTTTTGTTTGGTCTGGTCTCATTGCAATCACACTCTCTTTGCTTTGGATGGCCATTAGCCCACCAAAGATGACTACAAGTACCACACAGGGCGGAGGAGGATTTCAGTTCCCATGAGAGCACTAAAACATCTCAAAGCTGGATTGGATTTTTAAGCAAAGAAGAAAATTAAAACAAGTCATGATAGATTCTATTGTCGAATTTCAGGCATGTAAACACAGTAAAGAAATCATCAGTTTGAGGTCTCACAAAACAGGTAACAAAGAAAATTTTGCAATTTGTTTTTCCTTTCAGCCTTCTGATGCGTCGTAGAGTAGGAAACAAGGGATCAAAAATAGGTACCCAGGCATGGGTTTTTGATGGACAACCAAATAGGGGAAGGTGTTTATATTGACAAAGGCACGTGAAGCATTTAAGAAGTTTGTAAATTATAATATTTAAATGTATTTGTGATTGTTGAATGCTAAAACTTTGATGACTAGTTTTAGCATAGCAAAAACATTTTGGGGGTAGTCCAGCGGGCTTGCACCCAACCCACTAGGGGAAGGTGCGGGGTTCGATCCCCCAAAATGTTTTCTGGGGATCGAATCTTTTTTTAAATAAAAAAAAAATAAAAAAAAATAAAAAAAAAAGCATGTATGCATATACTCCGTCCTAAAATACATCAATATATAATCACTAATCATTTGCTGTCAATTTAAAGCCAAACCTGCACAAAATAATGCCATTTCCCAGCTTCTGCATTTTGATGATTGAATCACATACATCAATCCATAAAATCAAGCAAGGCCACTTTACAAGATCTTGAACTTGCATATAATATCTGGCCTCAAATATGGAAGCAAAATGGCTTGAATGCCTTGATAATAATAAAGAATAAATAAAAAATGATCTCCATGTAAAATGAGAATGGTGTTGTTGGAGTTGGAGAGAAACAACAAAGAAATATCAAACAACAAAAAGATAAAAAGACAAAGAGCAGGTTTTGAAGAAAATTAAAAACAGAATTTTCAATAAGAAAACGGGGAGAATTTCTTTCTTTTATTCTTCATTTTTTTTACTGCATACAACATTACATTTCTCTCCAACTCTCTTACTTTGTCTTACACTGATTTTCTGCATATAAGGGCTGCTTATATAGCAGCAAATCTGCAGAGAAATTTAATAATTTTTCCAACACTCCTTGATATTTTTCTTAAACACTTCAAATTCTTTTTCAATCTTAAACCTTCAATCACATCTTAGAAAGCAAATCTCCTCCTTGGCGAAATTTTTTTGTCGGAGATTGAACTTCTACTGCCTTGAAAGTCTTCATCTTTTGACTTGTCATGGAGCACACGCTCTTCAATTTTGCAATTTTTTTTTACTTGGATCAACAATTTTCAATTTATTTTTCTGCTGGAACACATTTGTTTCAGCAATTTTTTTTTGTTGCCTCTTTACCAACAAGAAGGCTCCTTCTCATGAGTGACTCATTGAGAGTGTCCATATTTCTTCAAACTCAGAAAAATGGCTCATGGCCCTTTAACATACTCAACAAATGATGAGTAAAACAACATTTCAGTTTATGGACTTGATGATCCCTTCAACCTTTCACCAAAGTAATTTCATTTTCAGTTTAAAGACATGAAGGTCCGCAATTTTTTTTTTCAGTTTAAAGACATGAAGTTCTGCATCTTCAGTTTTAAGACTTTAAGGTCTTCATCACATTTTCAGTTTAGAGACATGATGATCTTCATCTCATTTTCAATTTAAAGACATCATGGTCTTCATCAAAGTTTTGTAGGCATTTCAGTTTAAGGACATGATGGTCCCTTTCAACAAGTTTTCAATGAAAGGAGAAGTGAAAAAAGATCAAGATATTTTAAAAACAAATAAGCAGTCTTCCAAGTTAGATGCTGAACAAAGAACAAAAATATTCTTTGATTTTCAAAAAGGTTCTTTCAGAAACAGGGGAGTGAATTCATTTTGTGGCTTAAACAAGATCATTTTCATAAGAAAAAACGTTTGTGGCAGCCTTCAAAATGAGATGAGCAAACATTGAATGCAAGAGGATGGACCCAAACTGAAACCGTGCTTGATATTTATGAAACAGGTCCCTTAAGAACATACATGTTCTGATACCATTTGTTGGAGTTGGAGAGAAATAACAAAGAAATATAAAACAACAAAAAGATAAAAAGACAAAGAGCATGTTTTGAAGAAAAATAAAAACAGAATTTTCAATAAGAAAACGGGGAGAATTTCTTTCTTTTCTTCTTCATTATATAGCAGCAAATCTGCAGAGAAATTTAATAATTTTTCCAAAAGACATGCATCCATAATTTTAGCATCACCATACCTTTTTACTTAAATCTTTGACTATATTTTTTGTCACATAATATCATCCTTAACTTAAGGAAAATATCACTACTTCAACACTCCTTGATATTTTTCTCAAACACTTCAAATTCTTTCTCAATCTTAAACCTTCAATCACATCTTAGAGAGCAAATCTCCTCCTTGATTAAATTTTTTTTTTGTTGGAGATTAAACTTCTACTGCCTTGGAAGTCTTCATCTTTTTTGACTTGTCATGGAGCACAAGCTCTTCAATTTTGCAATTTTTTTATTTACTTAAATCAACATTTTTCAAGTTTTCAATTTTCTTTTTCTGCCGGAACACTTTTTTTCCAGCAATGTTTTTTTTGTTGCCTCTTTACCAACAAGAAGGCTCCTCCTCATGAGTGACTCATTGAGAGTGTCCATATTTCTTCAAACTCAGAAAAATGGCTCATAGCCCTTCAACATACTCAACAAATCATGAGTAAAACAACATTTCATTTTATGGACTTGATGATCCCTTCAACCTTTCACCAAATTACAGTTTATAGACTTGATGGTCTACATTCATTTTCAGTTTAAAGACATGAAGGTCTGCTTTTTTTTTTTAGTTTAAAGACATGAAGGTCTGCATTTTTTTTTCAGTTTAAAGACATGAAGGTCTGCATCTTCAGTTTTAAGACTTTAAGGTCTTCATCACATTTTCAGTTTAGAGACATGATGGTCTTCATCAAAGTTTTGTGGGCATTTCAGTTTAAGGACATGATGGTCCCTTTCAACAAGTTTTCAATGAAAGGAGGATGTTTTACAAACAAATGAGCAGCCTTCAAAGTTGGATGGTGAACAAAGAACAAAAATATTCTTTGATTTTCAAAAAATTCTTTCAGAAACAAGGGAGTGAATTCAATTTTGTGGCTTAAAAACAGAACATTTTCATAAATAAAAAAAAAAACACGTCACAGCCTTCAAAATGAGATGAGCAAAGATTTAATGAGGTTGGACCCAAACAAAAAAATTGAGTTTGATATTTATAACACAGGTCCTTTAAGAACATAATGTCATGTTCCTAGCCAAACATTCACAAGGAGTTGGGAATTATGCAGGGGAAGGCCTGAATCCATCTAATACAGCTACTATTGTTACACTATCAGCCCAAGCCCAAGAGAAGCCCCATTTATCTCTGCAAGCTGTTACCAAGGATGCTACTACTATTGATGAGATGGCTATTGCAATAAAGTAAATTGGAGCAATTGACAAACTAACAAAAAGTTGTCAAGTTCCTGGTTCATGGATGTCAAGAATTGACAGATTGCCAAATGGGTGGCTCAATTATAACAGCAGAAATGAATAAAGTGCAGAGAAAGAAAGAAGAAGAAGATTAAGAAGAGAAAGAAAGAAAGAGAGAAATACAAATAAGCAAATGATTGTAATGATTGCAATATTGATTGATTTTCCTTGTAATCCGTTACATTCCTAAAGTAAAGGCTAAAGATTCTTTCTATCACATTCTACTACGCTCAAAATGAAAAACTGACAAATTGACAAACTAACAAAAAGGCAAATAACAAATATCCAGCTCACTAATTCTCGCATCAAAATACTAACTAAAATTCCTCCAATTCCTTTCATCCAGTAGTTTGCAATTGCTCCAATTTACTTTACTGCAATAGCCATCTCATCAATAGTAGTAGCAGCCTTGGTAACAGCTTGCAGAGATAATGGGGCTTCTCTTGGGCTTGGGCTGTTAGTGTAACAATAGTGGCTGTATCAGATGGATTCAGGCCTTCCCCTGCATAATTCCCAACTCCTTCTTGTGAATGTTTGGCTAGGGACATGACACATAAATGCTCTAATGCCATAAATGCTCTAATACCATTTGTTGGAATTGAAGATAAACAACAAACAAATATAAAACAACAAAAAGATAAAAAGACAGCAGGTTTTGAAGAAAATGAAAAACAAAATTTTCATTAAGAAAACGGGGAGAATTTATTTCTTTTCTTCTTCATTTCTTTTACTGCATACAACATTACATTTTTCTCCAACTCTCTTACTTTGTCTTACACTAATTTTCTGCATATAGGGCTGCTTATATAGCAGCAAATATGCAGAGAAATTTAATAATTTTTCCAAAAGACATACATCCATAATTTAAGTATCACCACTCCTTTTTACTTAAATCTTTGACTATATTTTTCTTTACAAAAATCAGCCTTAAGGAAAATATCACTACTTCAACAGATATGAGGTGCCTATATTTACTTTCCCATCCCCCTTTCCAATAGTGTCAAAATAATAAAACAAATATATTTAAATATAGTTCAGATAATCTTTCTCATACTAATTACAAACTAAAAAGCACTAAAATGTAAATACAGCTAATCAGATGGTCTCAAGCTACAATTTTGAGCAATGACTAAACAAGCTTTACCCTACAAAATTAGTCTTCACATACTCCAAAACCAGGAAGTAATCTCCAGCTGTGCTTTGATTGACAACCATCTCCATATTCTAAATATCGGGTTGCTCAAATGGGACACGCACGAACAACTGGCCATGCAGAGTAACAACAGCTGATGTCTGATGTGGATCAATTCTTGAAGGTAAGCTGACAACCTGAAAGCAGACATCCATTAGTAATCACAGTTATATTGGTTTTGGACAATCAACCTCTAGCCTACATAGTATCGGGCTTTTGATAAGTGGAATAAACAAAACTTATACAGCAAATTAGCAGTTATACTTTTTCGCAATACTCGTTGGTATAACAGCAATATTCCACTGTTAGCAATT
Source organism: Garcia nutans (assembly GCA_947685225.1). Classification (NCBI taxonomy): domain Eukaryota; kingdom Viridiplantae; phylum Streptophyta; class Magnoliopsida; order Malpighiales; family Euphorbiaceae; genus Garcia; species Garcia nutans. Next base: position 1,034,225 of record CANTUV010000003.1, on the reverse strand, counting down.
ATATGAACAAGGCAATGAAGGCCAAATTATCCATTCATATTACTCTCAAGGTGAGTTGAACATGCTAAAAGATCCAACAGATCATACACACAGACACAAGAGGAATCTTTTTATCCATGGAAAAACCTTTTTAAAGGGTGTGACACCCCAAGGATTCTCCCTTTGCTCTGGTTGACCAGATATAATCAAACGTCCTGCTGGATCAGACTGGACATGCACCTGAAAAATGAGCAGTATGGGCATAAAAAGCAAGAACTTGAAAGCAATACTTGAGGTCAACATCAAGCAGTCAGAAAAGTTCAAAAGCAAAGAAATGTTTTAGCTCAAAACAAAAAAATGCTTTAGCTGGGCAAATGAGAAAATGAGACTGAAATCACTTGAAGAGATACATCTTACCTCCTCTCGTAGAAGTCCTGGAACTAAAGCATATATTTCGAAGCAGTCGTACTGGATGGAGTCAAAATTTACCCGAACTTAAAATTCATAAACAAAAGTTTAAGGGACTATTAAAGTATCATGTCTCAACATTCAAAGTAGAGAAAATCTTACAGTTCTTTGCACATTGATCTTCACCCAATCAGCTGGAGGTCCAATGTCAATGACCATTGTGTCTGCTCTGCAAAAGGAAAATTCAATTTCAAAGATATCAAAATTAGGGTATTATGTGCCAAAATCAATCAAGGCCTCAGAAAACAAACTACTGATCCTAACTGTAGCTTCATTGTTTTTATGTGAGGAATATGAGCAGCTCGTTCAATACTTGATGGCTTTTTACGCTTCAGCAAACCTGAACCAAGAATCCAAGTTCAGAGAGTACCATTTGCAATTAAAGTACTGAAGATGCTGATCCAGTTAATAAGTTATACCGTTTGTTTTCAGCTGCTTGTCACCCTTTAATGTGGAATTCAAGTTCTTGTCCTAACTCGCAAGTGGAAAAAGAAAAATGAAATAATAGGTGAGTTAAAGGAAAAGGGTGTCCTTTTGAAATGATGACAATAATATACATGATGGTAAAAAGCAAACATTAATAGTATATGAATTTAAAACAAAAACTTTTAAACATTGAGTTTAGAAGTTCTCACACCTTGATGATTGGATCACAAACCTGACCATTACCAAGGAGACGCTGGGAGTGCCATCCTTGCATGGCACGAGCTGCAGCATCCCTCCGTGCCCTACCTGATCCAAGAGCTTGACTTCCTGGTGTCTGCAATGAAATTCATAAGGATGATTTAGCAGATTCCTGGAAGAAAAAAATCCAAATTCTCAAGAAAACAAGCAAAATAGTAATAATGATAATGAATTTCGCTTGAAATGATAGGAACAAAGAATTCTCAGTTCAATTATAAAGATAGAAGCAAACATCTAAAGAAATATACAAAAACAGGAGCAAAAAAGTGAAGAGCATTGTTTGCTATAAATGAATTCCACAAATATCATTTAACAAAGACACACATGTAAATAAAGATTCATTTAAAATTCTACGTTTTTTTATTCTATAATTTGGCTATGCTCGAGCCAAATTCTACCAAAATTGCAAATGAATTTTTACATAATAAGGGTACAAGTTAGTAAAGCTACAGAATTTTTAAAACTAACAAAGGTACAAACTAGTATTGCTACAAATTCAAAATGAACATCTCAAACATGAAAATTAATTGACAATTCAGCCAAATTTGCAAATCAAACAAATTTTTATGGGATTGATTTGCAAATCAAACAAGCTCAATGCCAATTAATACTATATTATTATATAAGTACAAAATCAATATAAATCATTATATATAATAAAAAATAATAAAAAAAATGGAGACGTTGGAACCCCACCCTTTTTGAAGAAAAGGATGTTTGTTGACCACCCAACTAATTACAAATTTGTATTATAATTGTATACAATTTTTATATGTGGGTACCTTTTTCAGCAGGCCTGCATTTCAACTTGAGAACTTGGGCTGGGCTTGATCAAAATACCAAGCCAAAATCCCAGACTGGAATGGGCTCAGTCCGAACATTTAACAACCAAGCCACATTAGGCCCAAGCCATCCCAAAGGTTGATCATATCTGGTTATAACAGACTTCCTTCCCATTTTTTCAGTAAACCATCATAATCCAGATGACATTCCCTTGTACTATAATTCCATGTTGAACAATATCCCCTTGTTCCTCCCCATAATAATTTTATCCACTCGAAGATTAAAGTGTATAATCCAACCAATATTGCAGAAAGATAGTATAGTGAAATTACAGCATAAATAGACAAAGCTTAAACCTCCGTATTTTAGATAACAGAGACAAACTAACATGATATACATTAGCTATTTCAGTTTACCTTATTTTCAACCCTAATCGGCTCTGGCAAGGAACCATCTGAAAAAGGGAGCTCCCCACAACGCATTTTATACTTTTCATAGTCAAGTAATGCCTGCATAAGTGATGATTGTGAACTCCAAGAAGTGCACATGCCAAGAAAATAGAGTTATAAACCACAGATATATTCACCAAATAGAGCATAACCTTCTCATAAAAAATTCGGAATGTCCAAGAGACAGTGGTGCAGGTCCTGTTCAATAAAAAGTATGTTTAAGAATTAGCAAATAATCTTATCATATTCTAGCAAAGGAACTTGTGGGATCATAAAGTCAAAGACATACTTTTTTCCTGTATTCAGATGCAACAAACTCAGATACTACCAATGGAAACATTAAATGTCCAGTCAGTTTTCATCTCTTGAAAACCATGAGATTAACACAGTCTACTCATGTCCAGCAGACAAACCAGAGTATTTTACTATACACGTACCCAGTTGTAAGAGCTAAATAAATTACAATCTATCTTCTATTCCTAGAAAGCACTCAATAAAATGGAAGTTAGATATCAACTGAAATCAAAGTCATCCTTACTTTGGGGGTTTGAATGATTCTCCGACTTGTCGCCATAACTTGCACGAAGTCACCTACAATGGTCACAAACAAATTAAACTCTGTAATACCTTCCCAGCATAAACAATGAGATACATGATTTTCTAAAAGATTAATGTGATCAAAATGTCACATGAAATGCCAGTTGAGAAATTTAATATGACAGATCGGCAATCAGTCAATAATATTCAACAGCAAGTTGTAAAATAGATTACTGAATAGACACTGAAATCAAGAAGCACAGAAGATACAAATAATGTGAATTACAAATACAACACTCAATTGTAGCAAGTCAATTTAAAAAGTACCAATAAGGTAAGTTTTCTTCACAGAAGACAGATACATTATATTATTAACTAGTAACTTCATTTTCTGCATAAATGGTTTATAAAAAAAATTAAAAAAAAATTAATGCCATTTACCATGAAAAGGCTTGCCAAAAACCCAGTCACATTTTCAGTGTAAAGTAAAGACATTACCAGTGATCCTTTGCTATCATTAATATTAATGAATAGATGTGCTTTTGTGTAGTATAGATGACTAAACAAGAATTATATATTTTTCACTTGTAATAAAGACAGTAATGCATATTTATAGAAAACTTAGGAAATTGGTTAACAATGTTCAAATTGGTTCCGACATAACGTTCAAAAAGCATTTGAAGTTGTTCTGACTACTGACCTGATACAAAAATTCAATTTAGAGAGGTGAACTTATTGGTACTTCTCCCAATTATTTAACTAGTTCAATACAATGCAAGCTGGATCAAAACAATACAACAAAGGTATTACATACTGAGAAGTCAATTGATTAAATTCAATTTCCAATCTTCAACAGAAATATTGTTCATATATATATATGAATACAAGTCAGCTTATTCAAAAATAGTAACCATCCACCACATGTAGATTTTTCAAAAAGATGACATTCAAACTCAAAATTACAGCAGAGTCATAACAAAATGGAAAAGCCGTGTGACGTAATAAAAAACATACATATAAGATATGCACACGGGAAAAGGGGAGGTTACTGATGTTAATTACAATCACTCATGAACACTTAATTGTATATCTTACATAATTATTCAATTTAATAGTAATTCTTTCAAATAAATGCATACAGTCTTATCCTTGATTATTAAAAAAGCCATGAACTTCCAGAAGACATAAAAACAGATGAAGGCCAGTAAAAGATGGATTAATTCAGAGGGAGAGAGAGAGAGAGAGTGAGAAAGCAAACCTGTTCATAGCCTCCCAGTTTGATCACTTCTCTCCATAGCCTAACTCAAATGAAAAGAGATAATTATTATCATGTGGCTGGAAGAGTTTCTAATAAATGTCACATGAGCTTCCATAATAATAATAATAATAATGACACCAAGAACAACAACTTACTTGAGTAAATTCAATTCTTCTTTGTAGAATTTTGGGGCCTTGAATTCTAAGTTATTCTCTCTATAGAACGACTCAACCTCCTTTGCAAACTCTGCTTGCTCATCTTCTGTTCCCGACTCATAGCCATCAAATGCTGCAGGTTCCACAAGGAATGACTTCTTTGGGGTGTTCAAGGTGGCCAGCGCTTCATCCAACTTGGGTTTTGGCATCTCTTTCTTAATCACTCCATGTGGAGACAAGTCCATCTTTGTCGACACATCTTTCACTGCCTCCGCTTTCTTATCATCTTCAAATTTCTCATCGTCTTCAGCATCTTCAGCTTTAGTCTCCAAAGACTTCTCATTCAAAACATGACTATGAATATCCTCAACTTTGGCATTGCAGAGTTCTTTAGCGTCTGCATCAATGTCAATTTCATTGGCACCATTTTCAGCATTAACTTCAAAATTCAAGCTCACATCTTTGTGCATTCTACTGTCATCAGCTTGAAAGTCATAAAAAATAGTAGCATTCTGTTGGATATCACAACCTGTATCAGATTTGCTGGCCTTGTTATCAAAAGAGGTCTCAAGACTTTCAGCATGAGGAATACTCACAACTTTTTCAGCTGGAAATTGTTGGTCTATTTTTGCACCATCTTTTTCCTCTGCCTTTGGTTTCCCATTTTCAGATGGGTTTTGAGAAAAAGGAGGGGTTTTGGGTTCTCCTTCGACTAGAGAGTCATTTAGATTGATATTGACAGCTTTTCCCAGTAGTTTAGCATCCACCATTTCGTTACAACTATTCACGCTAATGTACTATTGCTAAAAAAAATTCCTATAGAAAAAATTTAACGACCAACCACCGTTGTTAGAGAGATTGAGAGCTTAAACCCTAAAATAAGACACCAAAAAGAAGACAAAATTTAGAGTAGCTTATCATATGTATTATGTTGAGAAGAGAAGAAATTGCATGCAAAATTAGTAAGATAAAAGAAAGAGAAAGAAATGTGAGGGAAAAAGAAGTATACCCTTTTGGCTGGATAGGTTCCTCCAACGACAGAAACGGTTGCCGTCACCTCACCTGCTCCTGAAACAAGAAGAACCAACCTTCTTCAACCTCCAAAAAGGGCAAAAGAAGCAAAGTTTGGGATTTACGTTGTTAGTTTTATGTGTATTTGAGAGAGTTTTTATTTGGTAAAGAGAAGAAAGGGTAAGTATCACCGTCAGAGTGTTTGGCAGAACAGAGAGCAGAGGAGAGGAGAGAAAAAAAAAGGGCTGAAGAAGCCACCTGAGTCCCGAAGGCGTGAGGTATTAGATTTATTTTTTATTAAAAATTGGAAAAAAAAATATAAAACTAACCTAGAAATTAAATTGAATGTGTTTTCAAAAAATTACTAAACGTAATAATAAACTGAATGGGATATTCACATCGAACAAAAATACTAAACAAAATTACTAAACCTAATAAAAAATTGAATGGGATATTCACATCCTACAAAAATACTAAACACATTTTAGTTTATTAATACACTCTAATGATAAAATTTGAAATTTAATTTTTTATTATTGCAACCATCAAAAGATCTTAGTACCATTTATTTTATTATACTTAATTTTTTTTATTTATATATCTCCCTCATTAAAACCTGTCTCTCAATTTTTTTTCTCTCACAACTTGTTGTTTTCTCTCAATAAAGGAAGAACCAACATTATAGCAAGTATGGTGAATCATTTCCTCCTCCACATGCTTTTTAGCTCTAAATTCATACTTCATTTGCTTCATTTCAGTGGTAATAGAATATTGAGATGGAGAATAATTAAATTTTAGGGTTATTTTATAATTTTTGAATTATTAGTGAAAATTTTTTGAAAGTTTGGAATTTAGATGTATGATTGGTGGGGGTAAAATATTATTTAAGAAGATATTAAGATTTTATTTAGAGTTATTCTATTAACTTCTACTTTTAAGAAAGAAAAAGAATGAATCGAAAAGAAATGAGTAGATGTATTTTTGAGTTTTTTCTTCAAAATTCTTAATGTTTGATTGAAGGTAAATTTTTCTTCATTTAATTTCATATAGTATGCATATTTTGATATAAATTTTCAAACATTAATCATAACTAATATACAATGTTCAACAATCAGTCAATGAATATAATATCTTATTTAGTAAGATAGTGATGAAAAATGGTTTCTGATCAGCAAGAAAAAAATTATGCAAAATCATATTACATCAGCCTCAACTGAACAATAAAATATATTCAGCAAGCTAAAGCCAAAATTTAGTAATAATTCGTCAAATTAGAGCTAACCATTTATTTTTTTTTTATCATTATTTGATAAACAAACAAAAATATTAATAATATGCAATTAAATATATTTAATTGTGTAACCACCTTTGGCCGAACTAGCCTTGTTCCAAAATCACTTAACTTTATTTACATTATTTTATACCACCAAATACTAATCTTAAACTATTTTAGAGACTCATTATCCATATCATTTTTTATATTTTAACTTTAAACAATAAATGAATATGAAATAATTAGAATGGGAGGATGAAGGGTATTTATGTAATGTTTAAAATGTTTAAATATAGATTTTATGAATCATATTGATATGGAACTGTGCATAATGTAGAAAGTGACTCGGGTATTTCAAATAGATGGAAAATAGGATTAGTTAAGTCTTAAAAAGTTAAAAGTTAAATCCGTGTATAAACAAAAATAGTATGTTTAAAAAAGAATCTTTAAAAAGTAAAAACTTATAGAAATGTCTTTTTAACCCTAGAATTAAATTTTTATCAGCTTGGATTAAAATTAAAAATTAGAAGCATATCGAATTCAAGTGTTTGAAATTCGACATGAAACTGAGGCCATATCGGATTAAAATCAATTTAATTCGATATGGGCTAACTATATCGAATTGGTTTACATCCAATTCGATATGGATGGTGTCCATATCGAATTGAATAGCCTCCAATATCATTCCAATTTAATATGGACACCATCTATATCGAATTGAATAGCCTCCAATAGCATTCCAATTCGATATGGAGCCTCCATATCGAATTAGATGGCATCCAATTTGATATGGAGCCATCCATATTGCCATATTGAATTGGATGGCCTCTAATTCAATATAGAGGTTGTCCATATCGAATTTGGGGGTTCCAATTTGATATGGATGTTGTCTGCATTGAATTGCCTATCCTAAATCCATTTAAATCCAATCAAATTCTGAATCGGACTATTTTAAGGCTTTGAAGGTTAAACTAACCTATTTTAGGCTTTATAAAATTGGACTAATCTAATTAAAGGCTATAAAATAGGTTTAAGCCATTCAGAATGGATCAATCATGACTTAGGCCTTTTTTAATTGGGATCGGACTAGCTTAGGGCCAAAATTAATGGTCTACAGTTTACCCCATGCTTGAATGATATTGAATTTTATTTAGAGAGTGAAAAATAACATGGCTTTGAGCTAATTTTGGTTAAAGATGGGTTCTGGACCCAGGGATTGATTTGGTTTAGGTTTTCGACCTAAGATCAATTTGGTTGGATTCTGGACCCGAGACTGAATTGGGTTTTGAACTTGATATTGAATTGGGTTCTGGACCCGAGATTGAATTGGGTTTTGGACCCAAGATATGATTGGGTTCTAGACCCAATATATGATTGGTTGGCTGGACCCGAGATATGATTGGTTAGGTTCTGGAACCGAGACTGGATTGGTTGGGTTCTAAACCTGGGGATTGATTTGGGTTATGGACCCGATATTGATTTGGATACTTGGACCCGAGACTAGATTTGATTGGGGTTTTGGATCAGAGACTAATTTAGGTTCTCGATCAGAGATTAGTTTGGGTACTTAGACTTGAGACTGAATTTGATTTGGGTACTTGAACCCGATTATTGGGCGACTGTAATATCCAGATGAAATCTACCAAGTGACAAAAAATCACTGAGCGACTCTAATATCTCAATGGGCAATTCTAATATCCCAAGGGGTTCATCAGGCAACTCTAATATCCTGATGACCAAGCAACAAAATCATTGAGCGACTCTAATATCTCAATGGGTCATTGGGCAACTCTAATATCCCAATGGATTTATCGAGCAAATTTAATATCTCAATAAAATCACCAAGCGACTATAATATCTTGATGAGTGAAAACAATCATCGGGTGACTTTAATATCCTGATGAAATTCACCAAGCGACTCTAATATCTTGGTAATCAAAATAATCATCGAGCGACAGTAATGTCCCGATGACAACTACCAAGCGACTCTAATATATTGGTATGATAATGAGCCATTCTAAAATCTCGCTAGAAACAAACTTGGATATCATATCAATAAAAAATTGGACCATCAAGATACTTCAATAAATCCAATATAGGTTAGGTTTTAACTCTTCTAGCTTGACCGTCCTTTTGTTATTTGAAAATTTCAGCTTTCTTCTAGCCAATAGGTTCAATTCTTCAATGGATTAACTTTAGCTCTTCTAGCTGGATTGACCTTCTATCATTTGGGAGTTCTGGCTTTCTTCTAGCCTGTAATACCCTTTTACCCTATATACGTACAAAACATATTTCTTGCATAGGTAAAATACGCATATACAGTACAAAAATGTCACAGACGGATTTATAATTTTTTTTTACATTTCCAACTTAAAATTTCAAATTCTAAATATATAAAAATTAAATAAAATATAAATATTATTTACTTGTTATAAGAACCCAAAATAAATAATATATATATAAATCTCTGGGAAAAATTCGCCAGAGTTTTGTTTGTATTTTGGATATCCCAAAATTTAGCAATTACTCAACCTGCAAAATGAAAACACTCCCAATAATTTCCAATCACCCTCTCAACCATACTTCTCAATTTCACCAATTTTCTCAAACATTTATACATATAGATATATATAATTTAAAACACACTTATATAATTTAAAACACACTTACTCTCCCATTTTAAATACATTGACCCAAACATTCTTTATAATATACAATACGTAAAATTCAAAACATAATATATTATGCATAAAACTCAAAATGTACAATAACATAAAAATATATACATGTTGCTGGCAGTGTTTCTGATCTCGATAGCAACTCTACAAGCTCAACTACAAGTCTAGACTCGACCTGGTCTAGAAGAACTCTCTGGCTCAACTGGGTATACCCTATCACCTGCGCGATGGAAACAATCGTGCTAAGCTGAAGCCTAGTGGTACAAACTTTGATAATAATAATATAACTCAATGCAATGCCAAATGCACAATGCACAATGCATATAAATGTCACATCAATCCACTTTCTTATATTTTTCAAATAATTCATAAGCACAACTCATAACATTATATTAATCAATTGTATCATAATTCATAATTCACAGTAAAACAAAGACAAGCATGGGCCCAAAAAGGATCTAATATGCTATTCAAATTTCAGAGTTACTGCTTTAGTCCATAATGACACCATGTGTCTAGCCCCGTAGGCAATATATATATCCATGGATAATGTAACGGCCCCAGTCTCTTGGATCTCAACCCGGCTAGACCCTCAGGTCCCAATATCTTGGTCCTCAACCCAGCTAGACTACTACAGTTTTTGAGGCTTACGACCCAGTCTTTTCACTCCAAAAACATCATATTTATCAGCTAGCCTGGCTTACAACCTAGTCTTTTCACCATTCCAGCGTATAGCCCGTAGGCAATCATAGACATGCGGCCAAACCCAGAACTCTGAAAATTAAATAACATACTAGGCACACAATTTATACATTTTTTCTCATTATTAATCTCTTTCTTTTTGTCACATATTCAATCTAGGCACATTGCCTTATTTTCACATTTTTTTTCTCATTTTTCTCATTTTTCACATCTTTCTCATTTTTCTCACTTTTCTCATTTTTATCAATATCAATTCATTTCATTATTACACATATCTCATTTTTGCATTCACAACACATTACTCAATTACTTTGGGTATTTTCACATAATATGCATATTTCACATGTTACACAAATTAGCCATTATCAATGGCTTTTCAAAATACATTTAACACATATATGATATTACAAATGTCATAGAATATTATTCATACACAATCAATGAACCAAGTAGCTTAACACATTTTTCAACCAAAATGTGTTAAGTCCAAATGTTATGCAAATATAAACATTATATTCAAAGTTTGTACATACCTCCACTAGCAACCCAAAGCAAGCTAAAAACAACCTTCAATCCAATCTTTCTAACTTGCCCTTCACCACTTGGATGAAGCAAATAAATCTCTCTCAATGCCTAAACCAAATGTGATAGCAAAAAAAATCATTTAGTATCACATTTAATGGCATTTCCAACATTAAATCATAATTACACATCACTCCTACAAATTTCTAAAAATTTAGCCTTTTCTTACTTCAACATTAGAATTCCATTCTACTATAATTAAATTAGTATTTTTAAGTTTATTTATATTATTAAAAACATATTTTAATACATTTAAATCATTTACATTATAAAAATACACTCTTATACACAAAATCTCAAAAATGGCCTAACCTTCCCCCATTGAAGGTTTTCCATTCCACTGCAATCCATTACTCATTCGAAGCTTATATTCATCACTTTTAACACTAAACAACATGTTTAAACAAATAAAATCACATAATTCAACCACTTTGGAAAATCACTTTTCCAAAACCCTAAATCTCCACTTCCATTCTCAAACTCCAACCCAACACCACCAAATCCAATATTTGACGTTAAAATACTTGTTTATGAATCAAAACAACTCATTTGGAATCAATTTACACAATTAAAATTCATGTTTTCAAAATCCCAAAAATCCATAACCCTAAATTCTCTCTCTTCACCATTCTTTAACCAAACTCCATCATCTCTTCAATCTAACCTTAGAATCATTGTTAACTACCCAAAATAACATTATACACACCAATATCAACAATTATAACATACTACATAAAAATCCAAACTCTCACATAATCTAAATTTCCAAGGAATTCAAAGAAAAGAGATGAAAACTTACTAATTTTGGTGGAAATCACCAAAAATCCACTTGAAACTTGTTAATTCCTTCAATTTATGTAGTATGGAAGAAGCAAAATCATTGGTCTTCAATCATCCATGGAAGCCACATTCTTGAGAAGAAGAAGAAGAAGAAGATGATGACTTTTAAATATTCTTTCCTTTTCATCTTTTTTTTAACCACATATATATATTAAAATAATTTAATATTTAATTATTTAATTATTTTTTTAATAAATTAAAAGTCCTAATTTCCCTCTTCCATTCAAAATTAATTTGTTTTTGAATTATTTTATTAATTTTGAATTTATAAGATTTAATTACCAAAATACTCTTTTCTTTTAAAAAGTGTTGACTTTTTATATATGTTATGTATATTTTGCATATATATCATATATATATATTCCACTTTTTCATTTAAAATCCCTTCATTTTTCATTTAAAACTATTAATGTAATTTATCCTTTTAAATTATAATTTATTTTATCAAATTTTTCAAAAATTAGAAATTTTCAAAAATTTTGGATGTTACAATTCTCTCCCCCTAAAATAAATTTCGTCCCTGAAATTACATATCCTCAAGTCTGGAATAATTGGGGAAACTGACTCTGCATCGCCTGTTCACTTTCCCATGTCGCCTCCTCAGTGGCATGATTCCTCCAAAGGACTTTCACAAGTGATACCCTCTTATTCCTCAATTCTTTAACCTCTCGTGCCAAAATCGCCACTAGTTCTTCCTCGTAAGTTAGATTTGGACTCACCTCAATGGATTCTACTGACAAGATATGAGATGGGTCAGACCTATATCTCTGAAGCATCGAGACATGGAAAACATTATTTATTTGATCTAACTCAGGCGGCAAAGCTAGTCTATAAGCCACTGGACCAACTCTCTCCAACACCTCATATGGTCCTATGAAACGAGGACTCAACTTCCCTTTGCGGTCAAATCTCAAAATCTTCTTCTTTGGAGGCACCTTTAGAAACACTTTATCTCCCACACTAAACTCTATATCTCTTCTCTTTAAATCTGAATAAGATTTCTGTCGGTCTGAAGCTGCTTTCAAACGACCCCGAATCACCTTCACCTTCTCCTCTGTTTCCTTAATCAAATCGGGACCAACCAGTTTACCTTCTCCAACTTCATCCCAACACAAAGGTGTCCTGCATCTCCTACCATATAAATCCTCATAAGGAGTTATCCCAATACTCGACTGATGACTATTATTATAAGCAAATTCCATTAATGGCAAAAATCTGTCCCAATTCCCAGTAAAATCAATGATACAGCTCCTCAACATATCCTCCAAAATCTGTATAACTCTCTCTGACTGTCCATCTGTCTGAGGATGGAAAGCAGTACTAAAATGCAATCGAGAACCCAGAGCATTATACAAACTCTTCCAAAATCTCAAAGTAAACCGGGGATCTTGATCCGACACCAAAGAAACTGGGACTCCATGCAACCTGACTATCTCATTGATATACAGCTCAGCCAACCTCTCAAGAGAATAATCCATCCGAACTGAAAGAAAATGAGCTATCTTCGTCATCCGATCAACTATCACCCAGATTTCATCATGCTTCTTCTGAGTCAAAGGTAGTCCAGTCACAAAATCCATTGTCACTCACTCCCATTTCCACTCTGGCACTGATAAAGGTCGGAGCAATCCTGAAGGAACTTGGTGCTCAGCCTTCACTTTCTGGCAAGTGAGACATCTGGATACAAACTCTGCTATGTCTCTCTTTATACCTGACCACCAATAATGTCGCTTCAAGTCCTGATACATCTTGGTACTCTCAGGGTGCATAGCAAAAAGTGACTGATGTGCTTCCTCTAATATCATTCTTTTCAATTCTGCATCATCAGAAAATACACAATCTATCTCTGTACCATAGACTGCCATCATCCCTCACATAAAAGTCTCGACTATCCCCTTTCTGATAAACCAACACAATTTTTTGAATTCTCTCATCTACTAATTTAGCCTCCCTAATATTATACAACAAGATTGGCCTCAACTGCAACTGAGCCATCAAAGCACCATCATCAGAAGACTCAAATCTAGCATGCAATGCTCTCAACTCAACAAGCAACAAGAGCGAATAAGCAGTCAAACCTGCTAAAGATTTCCGACTCAAGGCATCAGCAACAATATTTGCCTTACCAGGATGATAATCAATCAAACAGTCGTAGTCTTTAATCAACTCTAACTACCGTCTCTGCCGAAGATTCAGCTCTCTCTGAACACCCAAGTATTTCAAACTCTTGTGATCTGTATAAATGAAACACTTTTCCCCATACAAATAATGCCGCCAAATCTTCAAGGCAAAGACTATTGCTGCTAATTCCAAATCATGCATTGGATAATTCAGCTCATGCGGTTTCAACTGTCGAGAGGCATAAGCAATGACTCTACCCTCCTGCATCAAAACACAACCTAAACCATTGTGTGAAGCATCACTGTATATCACATATGGTTTACCTTCCACAGGTAGGGTAAGGACAGGAGCTTGAGTTAACATCTCTCTCAACTGCTCAAAACTCGCCTGACACCGATCTGTCCACACAAATTTAACTCCTTTCCGAAGTAATCTGGTGAGTGGTGTAGCTATTATAGAAAAACCCTTCACAAACCGACGATAATAGTCTGCCAATCCCAAAAAATTCTAACCTCTGTCATAGTCTTTGGTGGACTCCAATTCAAGATAGCCTCAATTTTACTCGGATCAACTCTAATACCCTCTGCTGAAACCACATGACCAAGAAAAGCTACCTGATCAAGCCAAAACTCACACTTAGATAGTTTAGCATACAACTACTTTTCTCTCAGAGTCTGCAATACGATCCGCAAATGCCGATCATGATCCTCCTCATTACGCGAATACACCAAGATATCATCAATGAAGACTACCACAAACTGATCCAAATATGGTCTGAATACCATGTTCATCAAATCCATAAAAGCTACTGGTGCATTCGTCAATCCAAAGGGCATCACCATAAACTCATAATGCCCATACCTCGTACGAAAAGCTGTCTTGGGTACATCCACATATTTGACTCTCAACTAATGGTACCCTGATCTCAGATCAGTCTTAGAGAATACTGATGCTCCCTTCAACTGATCAAAGAGATCATCTATCTGAGGCAAAGGATACTTGTTCTTGATGGTCACCTTATTCAACTGCCTATAATCAATACACAATCTTATGGTGCCATCCTTCTTCTTCATAAAAAACACAGGCGCTCCCTACAGGGACACACTAGGGCGGATAAACCCTTTATCCAATAACTACTACAACTGCACCTTCAACTCTCTCAACTTAGCAGGTGCCATCCGATAAGGGGTAATAGAGATAAGAGTGGTACCGGGTAACAAATCGATACCAAATTTCACTTCTCTCTCAGGAGGTACCCCTGGCAACTCATCAGGGAAAACATCTGGAAACTCGAAAACTGTGGATATACTTTCAAGCAGGGATCCTACTACTCTAGTATCTACAACATGAGCAAGATAAGCCTCATATTCCTTCCGAATCATTCTCCCAGCTGAAATAGCTGAAACAAACATAGATGAAAGATACCTCTGGTCACTAGATACTATAACATCCCTACCATCCTGTATTCTCAAAGTAACACATTTCTTTTGACAGTCTACCATAGCCCCATGCTTTGATAACCAATCCATGCCTAAAATCAGATCATATTCCCTAAAAGGCATCTCAATCAGGTCACCGAGAAACTCCTCATCCTGCACAACAATTGGACTATCTCGATGCACCCTGCTCACCACAACACTATGCCCTAAAGGATTTGTCACCAAGACATCAAATCCTAGGGACTCAGAATGCAGTTCAGACACAGGCAAGATGGATGCACTTATGTACAAATGCATAGATCCAGGATCTAATAGAGCAAGGACTGAAATACCAAATAAAGAAAATGTACCTGCAATGACGGCTAAAGCATCTGGCTGCCTCTGCATCACATAAACCCGCTGAGATGGCCCAGCCTCATCTGGCCTACTGCCTCCAGATATAGAGCCTCCTCTCTGACTAAACCCAGGGCGACCACCTCTACTAAAATCTCTGCCACCACGACCCCCTCTGACACTGGGTCGAGAAGATGCAGTATCTGCCAGCCTAACCTCTGGTGGCTCGGAACAATCTCTGATAAAATGGTCTGATGACCCACATCTAAAACACACTCCCAAAGCACCTCTCCACCAGCAGACACCTCCGTGTACTCTACCACAGTGAACGCAAGTAGGTGGAGTAGGTCTCTGAGCCACTGGGGTCGGAGCACTAGCCACTGAAATTGCAGGTCTCTGTCTCTGTCTCTGCTGCTGTACTGACCTGCCAAACTGCCCCTGTCTCCTACTAAACCTCTGAAAATGTTCCCCTCGGCCTCTCTTCACTGATGAAGACCCTGCCTCACTATGGGGTCTCCTAACTCTGGTCTCCTCAACCCTGGCAGCTGCTGCAAGATTCTGCACCCTCTCAACACTCATGGCAGCTGCAACTAACTGGGAGAAATCTTGATGCCGAGAGCCTGCAATGATGCACATGATAGAGGGTCTCAGTCCCTCCTCAAAACTCCTACACCTGTCAAACTTGTCAGAAATGATCCCACCAACATAGTGACTCAACCGGATAAACTCGATCTCATACTCGGTCACTATCCTAGTATCCTGTCTCAGACTCATGAACTCCATCTTCTTTGTATCTTTATACTCTCTCGGAGTATACTTTTGCTTAAATTCCCACAAGAAATCATCATAGGTCAGAACCGGTGGATCATCCAGAGCATGTGGAACAATCTTCCACCAATCATATGCATCTCTCTGCAGAAGAGATCTGGCATAATCAAACTTCTTTTCTGGACTGGCTTGTAACTGAATAAATATCCTCTGAACTCGGTCTAGCCACTGCTCTGCTATAGCAGGGTTTGTAGTACCAACAAAGTCCTCAGCCCCATACTTTCTCAGTTTGTCATACTGCCTCACCGGTAACTGTGGCTGTGGCTGCTGCGGAACTGGAGCCTGCCTCAACAACTCTACCATATGCCATACCCAGCCCGGCGGAACCTCATCAGTTGTTGGTCTCACAGGTACAGAAATAGACGCCTCACCAGCAGATACAACTCTAGCTCCATCTCTACCCTCATCTGGAGCCACACTCTCTGCACTACACTTAGCAGCCTGATGCGGCCGAGACGCCATAATTACCTATATCTGCAAACAAAGCAGAAAATACTATATTAGATATCAGAAACTGCCAGTGCCAATGCATGTATTACAATTAAAAACTATTTTTCAAATTCTCCATTTTCTCTCTCTATCATCCCCACCTAGGTCGAGAACCTCAAACCTAGGCTCTGATACCAAAATAAATGTAACACCCTTATACCCTATATAAGTACAAAACATATTTCTAGCATATGTAAAATATGCATATACGGTACAAAAATGTCACAGACGGATTTACAAATTTTTTTTTTTACATTTCCAACTTAAAATTTCAAATTCTAAATATATAAAAATTAAATAGAATATAAATATTATTTACATGTTATAAGAACCCAAAATAAATAATATATATAAAAATCTCTGGAAAAAATTCGCCAGAGTTTTGTTTGTATTTTGGATATCCCAAAATTTAGCAATTACTCAACCTGCAAAAAGAAAACACTCCTAATAATTTCCAATCACCCTCTCAACCATACTTCTCAATTTCACCAATTTTCTCAAACATTTATACATATAGATATATATAATTTAAAACACACTTACTCTCCCATTTCAAATACATTGACCCAAACATTCTTTATAATATACAATATGTAAAATTCAAAACATAATATATTATGCATAAAACTCAAAATGTACAATAACATAAAAATATATACATGTTACTGGCAGTGTTTCTGATCTCGATAGCAACTCTACAAGCTCAACTATAAGTCTAGACTCGACCTGGTCTAGAAGAACTCTCTGGCTCAACTGGGTCTACCCTGTCACCTGCGGGATGGAAACAATCGCGCTAAGCCGAAGCCTAGTGGTACAAACTTTGATAATAATAATATAACTCAATGCAATGCCAAATGCACAATGCACAATGCATATAAATGTCACATCAATCCACTTTCTTATATTTTTCAAATAATTCATAAGCACAACTCATAACATTATATTACTCAATTGTATCATAATTCATAATTCACAGTAAAACAAAGACAAGCATAGGCCCAAAAAGGATCTAATATGCTATTCAAATTTCAGAGTTACTGCTTTGGTCCATAATGACACCATGTGTCTAGCCCCATAGGAAATATATATATCCATGGATAATGTAACAGCCCCAGTCTCTTGGATCTCAACCCGGCTAGACCCTTAGGCCCCAGTATCTTGGTCCTCAACTCGGCTAGACTGATACAGTTTTTGAGGCTTACGACCCAGTCTTTTCACCCTAAAATATCATATTTATCAGCTGGCCTGGCTTACGACATAGTCTTTTCACCATTCCAGCGTATAGCCCGTAGGCAATCATAGGCATGCCGCCAAACCCAGAACTCTAAAAATTGAATAACATACTAGGCACACAATTTATTCATTTTTTTCTCATTATTAATCTCTTTCTTTTTGTCACATATTCAATCTAGGCACATTGCCTTATTTTTACAATTTTTTTTTTCTCAATTTTCTTATTTTTCACATCTTTCTCATTTTTCTCACTTTTCTCAGTTGTTGGAAAATTATGGTGATTACCACTCTATTCCCTTAAACCAGATTAGTAGGAGAGCGAAAATAAATGCGGAATATTAACACAGAAGTTGATAACGGAGTTTGGCCAATTATGCCTACGTCTCCGGAGCTGCTGCAGACTTATATTAAGGAGAAAAATACAATGTGTTTACAAACACTCACAACCCTCACTCAATTATGAACAATAATTTTTCCTCACAAAATTCTCTCAAAGACACTCTCTTCTCTTTTTCTTCTTCAAATTTAAGGTGTATTCTCCAAATG
Source organism: Garcia nutans (assembly GCA_947685225.1). Classification (NCBI taxonomy): domain Eukaryota; kingdom Viridiplantae; phylum Streptophyta; class Magnoliopsida; order Malpighiales; family Euphorbiaceae; genus Garcia; species Garcia nutans. Next base: position 1,015,837 of record CANTUV010000003.1, on the reverse strand, counting down.
AGGGAGATGGGTTTATATAGGCTTCAAAAAACATGGTTTGGTGAAATTAGTCAATAAATTAGGCACCTCCATTTTGACAATTACCTAAATTAGGCACCTCCATTTTTGACTTTGACAATTCCCCAAATTAAGCACCTCCACTTTTGACAATGTCCTAAATTAGGCACCTCCATTTTTGACAATGTCCTAAATTAGGCACCTCCATTTTTGACTAAAAAAATGGTTGGTGCCTACTTCTTTGACAATCTCCCACTTGAAGACCGATTTCAATCTGTCTTCACATCTTGATCAATGCAACAGCTCTTCTACGACCTTGATACTAGTGTAGGCCAACTGAAGCTAAGCACAACTTCAGTTTATCAATAGTCACCGTCTTAGTCAACATGTCTGCCGGATTTTGAGTTCCACTAATCTTCTCAAGTTTCAAAATCCCATCTTTCAGAAGTGACCTGATAAAGTGATACCGCAACTGTATGTGCTTTGTTCTGGCATGAAAAGACAGATTTTTCGCTAGATGTATGGCACTTTGACTGTCATAATACAAGACATTATTTTCTTGCTTCTTGCCCAACTCCTCCAAGAAACCTTGGAGCCAAATCATTTCTTTGCTGGCTTCCGTGACAGTGACATATTCTGCTTCAGTTGTGGAGAGAGCAACTATCTTTTGTAATTGAGAGACCCAGCTCACTGCGGTACCTCCTAGAGTATAGACATACCCTGTAGTACTCTTTCTAACGTCAACATTTCCAGCTAAGTCAGCATCCACATAACCTGCTAGTGTCGTATCTCTACTTTTAAAACAAAGCGCCTTATCTGTGGTACTTCAAAGATATCTGAGAATCCATTTGACTGCTTCCCAGTGTGCCTTGCCTGGATTATTCATGTACCTGCTAACAGCTCCCACTGCTTGAGCAATATCTGGTCTGGTACAAACCATGGTATACATCAAACTCCCAATTGCTGAGGCATATGGCACCTTCGCCATGTGTGTACGTTCCTCCTCCGTCTTCGGTGACTGTTCTTTGGAGAGACTGAAATGAACACCTAAAGGTGTGCTCACTGATTTAGCATCTTGCATGTTAAATCTGGCTAGTACTTTGGTTATGTACTCAGCCTGTGATAACATCAAAGTCCCTGACTTCATGTCTCTCTTGATCCTCATTCTAAGAATCTGCTTTGCGGCGCCCAGATCTTTCATTGCAAACTGTTTTGACAATTCTTGCTTTAAATTTTTAATCTCTTGCATGTCTGAACCTGCAACGAGCATATCATCGACGTATAACAATAAAATAATAAAGCTATTGTCAAACTTCTTGATGTAGCAACAATGATCTGCTTGGCATCTTGTGAAACCGCTGCTACCCATAAAACTATCAAACTTTTTGTACCACTGTCTAGGAGCTTGTTTCAGACCATACAAACTCTTATTCAACCTGCATACCATGTGTTTGTTGTCTTCCTTAATAAAGCCTTCCAGTTGCTTCATGTATATCTCTTCCTCCAAATCTCCATGAAGGAATGCTGTCTTCACATCTAACTGTTCAAGAAATAAATTTTCTGCTGCTACGATTTTCAATACCAGTCTGATTGTCGTAACTTTCACGACTGGAGAGAAAATTTCAGTATAGTCAACACCTTCCTTTTGTTGAAAACCTTTTACAACCAATCTTGCTTTGTAGCGTTTACTTCCATCATGCTCTTCTTTGATCCTGTAAATCCACTTGTTGTGGAGTGCTTTCTTGCCTTGTGGTAGTTCAACTAATTCCCATGTATGATTTGACATGAGTGAGTCCATCTCATCTTTCATGGCAGACTCCCACTTGATTAAATCCTCCACTTGCATTGCTTCATCATAGCACTCTGGTTCACCATTGTCTGTCAGCAACAAATAATGCAAAGAAGGTGAGTAACGTTGGATTGGTCTTGTAATTCTTGAGGAGCGTCTCAATTCTGGCGTGCTCGGCTCCTCTACTTCAGGACTATTTTGAACATCATTTCCAGAAATTTCCTCGAACTCAGCGAATTCTTTATTTTCAACATCTATCTTGGAGCTATTTGATTCTGCATTTAATCTGTCTTTGTACATCACATTCTCATTAAATATGACATCCCGGCTTCTGATGATCTTTTGATTTTCATAATCCCAAAACCGATAACCGAACTCATCACCACCATATCCAACAAAGACACATTTGTTTGACTTGGCATCTAATTTACTTCTTCCAGTAGAATCTATATGTATGTAAGAGATACAACCAAACACTCTTAAGTGTGAAAGGTTTACCTCCTTTTTGCTCCATGCTTCCTCTGGTATTCCACCATCCAGAGGTACTGAAGGCCCACGGTTGATTAGGTAGGTAGCGGTGTTGACAGCTTCAGCTCATAAATTCTTGGGCAAGTCAGCATGTATCCTCATGCTTCTGGCACGTTCATTCAGAGTTCTATTCATGTACTCAGCTACGCCATTCTGTTGCGGTGTCATGGGAACTGTTTTCTCCATCTTGATTCCGCTGTTTGCGCAAAATTCTCTAAATCTTCTATCTCTGTACTCTCCTCCATTGTCAGACCTCAATCGTTTGACTTTCAAACCAATTTCATTTTCTACCATGGCCTTCCATTTTCTGAATGTATCAAAGACTTCTGATTTCTTCTTCAGAAAATACACCCATACCTTTCTTGTTGAATTGTCAATGAATGTGACGTAATACAGTGAGCCTACAAGAGATGGAATTGGAGACGGTCCCCATAAATCGGTATGGACTAACTCTAATTTTTCTGCCTTGGGTGTCTTGCCAATCTTTGAAAAACTGACCTTCTTTTGTTTTCCAAAGATACAATCTTCACATAGGCCGACATTGATACTTTTTAGTTCCGGCAACTTTCCTTTTGACAAAAGCGTCTTCATCCCTTTCTCGCTCATATGGCCAAGCCTTTGGTGCCATAGGTTTGATTTTTCATCAACATCTACTACTGAAATAACATTCTCTAAGTTTGAGGTTACATAGAGAGTGCCAGTTTTCTTACCACGAGCAATGACGAGTGCTCCTTTGGTAATCTTCCATTCACCGCTTTTGAAGGTTGTACCATAACCATCTTCATCAAGTTGTCCTACAGAGAGCAAATTCCTTTTAAGACCAGGAATATGTCTTACTCCTTGCAGCTTCCAGGTATTCCCGTTTGACAACTTTAATCGGACATCCTCTTTTCCTACGATCTTTAAGGTTTCATCATCAGCTAGATGAACCTTCCCGAAATCACCACTGACATAGTTGTCCATGATTTCTTGGCATTGAGTGGCGTGAAAAGATGCCCCATAATCTAAAATCCATGATTCAATTGGACTGTTGACACTTAGAATCATGGCATCACCTACTTCCTCGGTCACATTTGCAGATCCCTGTGCACCGCTATCTTTCTTTGGAGCTCGGCAATCTTTCTTAAAATGACCCTTCTTGCCGCAGTTATAACACTTGAAATCTTTCTTCCTCGATCTAGATTTATCTCTTCTAGATTTTGATCCGCCACGATTTGAACTTTTTTCTAAAGTTCTCCCTCTAGATTCTGTGTGTAAAGCTGAAGAGGTAGATGCTTCACCCAATTCTCTTCGTCAAATTTCTTCACTCAACACCAGATCCCGAACATCATCGAATTTTAATTTGGTTTTTCCCGATGAGCTGCTGACCGCTGTAACGGTAGCATTCCAACTATCTGGTAGAGATGATAAGAGAATTAAAGCCCGAATTTCAGCATCAAATTCAATTTCTACTGAACTCAACTGGGTTGTGATTGTGTTGAATTCATTCAGATGTTGGGCCACTGATGCCCCTTCTGCCATTTGCAAATTGAATAACCGCTTCATCAAATGAACTTTGTTTGAAGCTGATGGCTTTTCATACATGTTGGAGAGAGCCGCCATTAGACCTGCTGTGGTCTTTTCTTTGGCAATGTTGAAAGCAACATTTCGTGATAATGTCAATCGAATAACTCCAAGGGCTTGTCTGTCGAGAAGATTCCATTCTTCATCTTTCATGCTTTCTGGCTTTATTCCTGAGAGAGGTTGATATAACTTTTTCTGGTACAGATAATCTTCAATCTGCATCTTCCAGAAGCCAAAGTCCACACCGTCGAACTTTTCAATTCTCACTTTTCCTTCATCTGCAGCCATCGCTCCCACTCGAATCTGGACTCCTTTGGATCGTTTCTGACTGTTTCTGCAAACCACTGTGTACTAGGACACCTTTGTCGACAAATCAGAACTGCCGACAGAATTTCACTATTCATGAAATTCACTATTCATGTGAATAGTAATCTTGCAAAAAATTGACAGAATTTATCACCCAAAGCTCTGATACCAGTTGTTGGAAAATTATGGTGATTACCACTCTATTCCCTTAAACCAGATTAGTAGGAGAGCGAAAATAAATACGGAATATTAACACAGAAGTTGATAACGGAGTTCGGCCAATTATGCCTACGTCTCCGGAGCTGCTGCAGACTTATATTAAGGAGAAAAATACAATGTGTTTACAAACACTCACAACCCTCACTCAATTATGAACAAGAATTTTTCCTCACAAAATTCTCTCAAAGACACTCTCTTCTCTTTTTCTTCTTCAAATTTAAGGTGTATTCTCCAAATGAGGGAGATGGGTTTATATAGGCTTCAAAAAACATGAGTTGGTGAAATTAGTCAATAAATTAGGCACCTCCATTTTGACAATTACCTAAATTAGGCACCTCCATTTTTGACTTTGACAATTCCCCAAATTAGGCACCTCCACTTTTGACAATGTCTTAAATTAGGCACTTCCATTTTTGACAATGTCCTAAATTAGGCACCTCCATTTTTGACTAAAAAATGGTTGGTGCCTACTTCTTTGACAATTTTTATCAATATCAATTCATTTCATTATTACACATATCTCATTTTTGCATTCACAACACATTACCCAATTACTTTGGGTATTTTCACATAATATGCATATTTCACATGTTACCCAAATTAGCCATTATCAATGGCTTTTCAAAATGCATTTAACACATATATGACATTATAAATGTCATAGCATATTATTCATACACAATCAATGAATCAAGTAGCTTAACACATTTTTCAACCAAAATGTGTTAATTCCAAATGTTATGCAAATATAAACATTATATTCAAAGTTTGTACATACCTCCACTAACAACCCAAAAGCAAGCTAAAAACAACCTTCAATCCAATCTTTCTAACTTTCCCTTCACCACTTGGATGAAGCAAATAAATCTCCCTCAATGCCTAAACCAAATGTGATAGCAAAAAAAATCATTTAGTATCACATTTAATGACATTTCCAACATTAAATCATAATTACACATCACTCCTACAAATTTCAAAAAATTTAGCCTTTCCTTACTTCAACATTAAAATTCCATTCTACTACAATTAAATTAGTGTTTTAAGTTTATTTATATTATTAAAAACATATTTTAATACATTTAAATCATTTACATTATAAAAATACACTCTTATACACAAAATCTCAAAAATGGCCTAACCTTCCCCCATTGAAGGTTTTCCATTCCAATACAATCCATTACTCATTCCAAGCTTATATTCATCACTTTTAACACTAAACAACATGCTTAAACAAATAAAATTACACAATTCAACCACTTTGGAAAATCACTTTTCCAAAACCCTAAATCTCCACTTCCATTCTCAAACTCCAACCCAACAACACCAAATCCAATATTTGACTTTAAAATACTTGTTTATGAATCAAAACAACTCATTTGGAATCATTTTGTACAATTAAAATTCATAGTTTCAAAACCCCAAAAATCCATAACCCTAAATTCTCTCTCTTCACCATTCTTTAACCAAACTCCATCATCTCTTCAATCTAACCTTAGAATCATTGTTAACTACCCAAAATAACATCATACACACCAATTTCAACAATTATAACATACTACATAAAAATCCAAACTCTCACATAATCTAAATTTCCAAGGAATTCAAAGAAAAGAGATGGAAACTTACTAATTTTGGTGGAAATCACCAAAAATCCACTTGAAACTTGTTAATTCCTTCAATTTATGGAGTATGAAAGAAGCAAAATCATTGGCCTTCAATCATCCATGGAAGCCACATTCTTGAGAAGAAGAAGAAGAAGAAGACTTTTAAATATTCTTTCCTTTTCATCTTTTTTTTAACCACATATATATATATATTAAAATAATTTAATATTTAATTATTTAATTATTTTTTAATAAATTAAAAGTCCTAATTTCCCTCTTACATTCAAAATTAATTTGTTTTTGAATTATTTTATTAATTTTTAATTTATAAGATTTAATTACCAAAATACCCTTTTCTTTTAAAAAGTGTTGACTTTTATATATGTTATGTATATTTTGCATATATATCATATATATATATATTCCACTTTTTCATTTAAAATCCCTTCATTTTTCATTTAAAACTATTAATTTAATTTTTCCTTTTAAATTATAATTTATTTTATCAAATTTTCCAAAAATTAGAAATTTTCAAAAATTTTGGATGTTACATAGCCAGTTACTTTAGGTCTTCACCTTTCATAATGAATCTTCATCCTTGGATATTGGGTCTTCACCTTTCAAAATGGATCTTCATCCTTTGGATAGTGGGTCTTCACCCTTCAAAATAGATCTTCATCCTTGGACATTGGGTTTTCACCCTTCAAAATAGATCTTCATCCTTAGACATTGTCTTGTATTGGCTTCAGCTCTTCTAGCTGGACAAATATTTTGTCTTTTATATTTTCATTCTTTTAGGGTTCATACTTTCTTCTTTTGCTCTTCCTTTTGTAAAAAATTCAGGCAAAAAATTCATCTATTTTTTAGCTAGCTCTCATATCCTCTCTTTGCCCCCTGTATGGCAAAATATTGAAAATGAGTCTGAAAATATTTTGTACATGCATAAAATTAAGAATTGAAAAGAGAAAGTTTTGACCCTGTGTAGGATCAAACCAATGATTTTATTTCCATATAGGTTCTGATTGATGTTTCTATTTTGTCTAGTTCTTTGCACAAGCATGCATCTTCTCTGTCTTTTGTAATGGCCTCTTCATGGCCCTTGATTTTATATTTTCTTTTGATTATTTACTTCACTGCATCTAAGGTTCACTTTGACAAACAATAGGCAATATAAGATAAAAATACAGTGTGATATGCTCATGTATGCATGATATGCATAAATAATACTTACAGTGGTTCTATTGACTCATAGACTGAGGTGATCAGCTGAAGTGCTCCCATTGATTCTTTCCAGATGTTCATTCAGGTCTTATATTAGAATATTAGAAACCTTCATATATATGGCTGAAATCTTCAAGATGAAGCCATGAGTAGTGGGGGCCCAAGTAGCATAGATACAAACATAAGAAACATCCATTTCAACACATTTGATTGGCAACTTCTTCATGGCTTTGCAATTGATCCTTCCATTAGCCCACTTTTACCCAATTTATCCTTTGAGGTTCGACATTTCAACAAACTTCCCTAAACTTGGAGGCTCATATGATAAAAACATTTTTTTTAAAATTTTCAAATGACATTTCAGCTTCGTCAAATTAATGTCAATATACCTTAGGGCTCAATTTTCTTAAATTAACATATCTATAACATGACAACCCTAGTTACCATACTAGACTCGGGAATCAATTCTATTTGAGCAAGAACTATTACACTTCAGATAGGTACATACATATTACTTGGCCAAAGATCTAATTGAGTTTAAATATTGTCTATCTCATATGCATGCTTATTCAAACAATCTTCACTAATAGACTTTACCTATCAAGAGAGATTAACAGGTCTTTAATAGGCTTGAAATGGGGTCTATAAGGGACATCGGTTAAATGACGACCATTTTTAGATTGGAGCTGGTGTAACACTATGGACAAACCTTCACGCCATAATCTTCTTGTTGGAATTGTATGCTATTAAAGGTATTCTTAAACTCCGAGCATCACTTTTACCTTCTAACTTCATAAAAATACAAAGCTTGAATGCCCTTCCATCCTCTTAGTAGAAATCTGAATCCAGTAAGTACTATCTTGATCTTTAGACCACCCTTTTTTTCTCTTTCTTTTCTTCCTTTTAACTGTTGGAATATCAAGTCTAAGACTTTCAATATTGCTGACTTGCAGCTATGTCGGATAAAATAAAAGATGGTCTTTCCCCTAATTCTCTAATTTTACTTGAATCTTTAGCTGGACTGAACCAATTCAAGTCAATATGTCCTCGTAAAAAAGAATCTTGTTGGCTTTTGAACAACCCTTTTTGGGTTTTATTTTCTTTATTTTGTTCTTTCTTTCTTTCCTTTTTTTCTTTTCTTTTTCTCTTTTTTTCTCTTTTTCCTTTTTCTTTCTTTCTTTCTTTTTATTTTTTTGTTTTGTCCTAGCTCTAAGAGAGTTATCTTATTTGCACCCTTCTATGATTCTGACTATAAATAAGTGGAGTAGAGTGAGTCTGCTTTAGTGAGGATGGATCCTTCATTGTCCTGGCTTTATCTCAATGATGAAAGAAATCGAAGATATTAAATCTAGTTCAGGTAAGCTTCAATTATCTTTATGGTCTTGACTATACATCATTTTCCTTGATGTTCTTGCCTATCTATAACAGTGATAATCAGACTTGTCATAAGTGTCACATCAAGATATGGTAGGTTATCGGGCTTACAAGCTAATAAAAAGCAAGCTAAAATCTTATGAAGGTTCAATGAGATAAACTAAGGATTGATATTAATATGGTGGATACTAGTTGTTGGCTCAACAAACAATGCCTAAATCATCTCCCTCTTAAATAAATAGAGTTCAATTTCACCTCAAAAGTTTTTCAAAGCATGTTATAAGATTGACTAGGACCTAGATAGAGGTAATTATGTAGGATCCCTCTCTAAGTAAGCATACACAATTCAATGCTATAGAATAACTCCCTCACCTAGTAAAATCATTCGGATCATGATGCATAGATACACTAATTTATGAATATCAAGATAGACTCGTCATCGGTTGAGCACTAAAATGAATAAAGACCAATATAAAAAATTTAATAAAAGTAATTTATTCAAATGATCTTAATTTAAAAAACATAATTTGTTCCAGAAAAACACCAAAGAAAGAATGAAACAAAAACCATACAAGCCAAGAGAAGTTTTATTGATTTAAAGTCGAAAGAGCTTTCTCTACTTGGACATATGAAGGACAAGGATCATTAATGATAGTCATCATTTTGTCACTCACAATTGGTCCAAGCTTGGTTAGTAGTACCCCCTCTTTAGCAATTCCTCCATCCGTATCTTGAAAAGATGATAAGATAAAACTTTTCTTCAATTCTCCCTCTATCATAAAGGTTGTTGGTGGAGGCACTCTTCCAAATTTAGGCAAAGGATTACTCTTGGTATTGGGTTTATCGGGCTCAAACAACTTTTCACTGTCAATCAAATCTTAGATCTCATATTTTAGTCATAAGTATTTATCTGTCTCATGTCCTTGTGTGTGGTGAGATTGACAAAAGGCGTTAGTATCAAAATTTAGTGGTAAAGGATTCGGCAAAGGTCGAGGAGCCAATGACTATAATAACCCATTCTTTTGCAGCTTATTGAAAACCCAAGAAAAAAGTTTTTCTAACTCTGAAAATTATCTTCTATTTCCTTGACCAATTGCCGCATTGACATCCACTGCATTCTATGTACCTTGGCTACAAGACTGATAATTTTCCTTCTTATTCTTTCTTCCAGAAAATGGCTCTTTCCCCATTCTCATTCTTCTATCTGTAAGCTAGCTTGGAGAAGATCTTTGAAATCCCTTATAAGAGTGTGAGACATCCATTCATGCAGGCTAGGTAGGACATCCCTTACTATCATTCGAATATGGTCGGACTCATCTAGTCTCTTCTTAAGCAGTGCAACTTTGTTCCTCTACCTCTTCACATAGTCAACAAAATTCTTATTCTACTTTTGTCTGATTAAATCTACCTCCATTAGGGTAACTTCCAATTTCACATTATACCCATACTACTAAATAAAGGCTTTGTACAACATATCCTAATCTTTTTGGGTGTTCTCCTCTAAGGTATTAAACTAGTTTTGCACAACAGGACCTAGTGAGAGTATGCAGTACCTTAAGGTTTGAGCTTTAATAGCTTGAGTAGACTGCATGTCTGTGATGTATTGCTTAACATGTAGATGAGGATTGCAAGTTCCATCGAACTTAGCAAAAGAAGGTATCTTGAACTTATAAGGGACTTTCTCATCTCATTCAAACAGCTTGTCCATCTTTGACATCTCATCAACCTTCAGCTTCTTTTCGAACTTCTTTTCTAGATCAACAATCATCGTTTTTACATCTGAAGTTTCAGTCTTTTACATAGTTACCTTCTCCACAGACTTTGCTTCTTTCTTCTTATCTTAAGAATCTTGGAAATACTGAGCGCAATCATCATCATCCACTATCATCTTGTCATCATCCATAGCCACTTCACTAACCTTGGCCTTTCCCTTCTCTTTCTGCTTCTTAGTACTAGTAAATGCTTTAACAATGTTTCCTAATAGTGCATCTAATTGGCTCTTCATGGTCTCAGATAGGACCCCATTTAGTTCTTCTATCTTGGAGTTGAGTGCGTCATCTATCATCTTTTGAACTTGCTCAGGATCCATCACTTTTGGTGAGAAGCTGACTAAGTCATTACTGGATTCTAAATCACTGGTGTAGTTTAGATTGTCATAGGCTCGTGAACTGCTATACTTCAGGGCTATGAGCTAGAAAGGACTAATGACATATAATGCAATGCATGTATGCATAGATAACAGACAGACAAAGATAATTAGGATGTTCCTTCTAACCTTATATCTTCCACACACGAATGACAAGTCTCTTTTTCTAGGTATATGATTAACAAAATATCAACATGGGATATCTTATTTTCGAATAATTCACTCGGATGACATAACCAATAATTGTATTTTCAAACTTAAAAGTCAGTCCATGATAATTTTCATTAATTAATTCTTAATCCATTGGTCCAACAAAAAGATAGTTTTTATGCTATATTGGATTAAAACTAAATTAAAAGATTTATCATAAATAGATTTCCCATTTGAAAAAGCAACTAATGATTCATGCCAAAAATAAGCCTATGATTAACAAGTCTTGGTATAAATTAGGCCCACAATTGATTTTAATATTCCATAACTGACCTAACTAGTTGCAAGTCCATTTAAAAAAATGTTTGTAATTTGAATGAAATAAAAAATGATTTTGTTTCAAAGCCCATTGTAAAAATGTTTGCATAAAAATAAATCTTGGGCTTTGTATTTGGGCCATGAGATAAAAGAATTTTTGACCCATACTTAAAAGATTTTATATCCAAAGACCATCTTGAAAAGTTTTAAAAATAATTTTGATCTTTTGTGCTTAAAAGAATAAAATTATTTTGGTCTTACAATATAGTTAGGTCATATTAGAAAAAGAGCAAACCAAATAATCCATAGTTCAAACCAAGATGTATCAATCATAGTTAAACAACAAGCATTTTGGCAAAAACCTAAAGAAAGTAACTAGGCCAATTACATGAGCTTTAGTATTTGGGTTGAAAAGTTTAGGCTCCTATAGCAAGTATATATCAAATGGTACGAGGCTATGAATAGTTATGAAATGCTCGATCTCCATACCTTGGGTGAAAGTATGGTATCCCTTACATAACATAACTCAGGTTACACGAGCGTCCTAACTCACGCACACAATGCAATCTAAATAATGTAATAGACAATATCATAATAAGAAAGAATAAAATAATATAAAGACCAACATAATCAACTTCTCATATCCCCAGTGGAGTCGCCACTGTGAGCAAAGATTTTTGCCCCCACTCCCAGTGGAATGGTTCTTGCAACTTCAGTACTATTAGGCTCAAGGCCTTAGAGAACACGGCCTCAACCCAGAGAAAATGGAGTCGCCACCTGGACGAGCATGGAAAAAGAAAGGGGTGGATGACTCGATTCCTAAGGAATTTTCAACTCCCTGATGGGTTCAAAAAGTTGGGTATGTATGGAGAAAGTGAGAATGACCCAACAACTCCACAATATCAGATTCATTAAAACTGACATCCTTTTCAGGTCTAAATATTATTAAATTCTTAAATATTATGACATCGCCCATACTATATGCTATAGAAGTAAACAAATATTCATTATATTAAAATCAAAGAAGTCCCAAATAAATAAATAAAAATGGGTACCCTTACAAGATGAAAACATGCCCTTACAAATATCCAAATGTTCCAAGGAAAATAAATAAAATAGGACACCCACCAAAAGGGAAAAATATATCCCTTACAATTGTCTCAAAGTCTTTAAATAAATTAAATTACAGAAAATAAAAAAATTAAATAAATAAGGCACCCACGAGTGAAAACATGCCTTCTAAATCCCTAAAATCCAAATAATAAAATTAACATCATTCAACCATTCATAGCAAAATAAATAATCCAAATATGTAGTTTAATCATCACAAAAATAATAATAAATTAGAGTTTAATAAAAAATTAAGGTAAATCACAAAAAATTCTAATCCACAAATAAATATTGACCCCATCGATGAGGGGTCGCGTACTACATGTTTGAATTATTTGTTTTGGTATGAATAGTTGAATGGTTTTAATTTTATTATTTGGATTTTAGGAATGTAAAAGACATATTTTCACTCGTGGGTGCCTTATTTGTTTAATTTATTTATTTTATATAATTTAATTTATTTAAAGACTTTGGGACAATTGTAAGAAACACGTTTTTCTCTTTTGGTGTGTGTCCTATTTTATTTATTTTTTTGTGCATATTTGGACATTTGTGAGGGCATGTTTTCATCTTTGGATGGTTGTTCATTTTATTTGTTTGTTTGATTTATATTATAATGATTACTTATTTTAATAATTACATGTAGTATGGATAATATTATAATATTTAAGAATTTAATAATATTTAGACCTGAAAAAGAAGCCGGTTCCAATGAACTGGGCGTTATGGGGGGTGTTGGGTCATTCTCACCTTCTCTATACGTACCCAACTTTTCGAACTTATTAGGGGGTTGGGGATTCCTTAGGAATCAGGTCATCCACCTATTTCTTTTTCCCAGTCCATCCGAGTGGTAACTCTATTTTCTCCGGATTTAGGCTCTTGTTCTCTAAGACCTTAAGCCTAACAGTGTCAAAGTCGCAAGAACCATTTTACATGGGAGTGGGGGCAAAAATCTCCGCTCCCAAATCCATTTTGAATAATTTTAAATGTGCATGTATAGTTTTTAGATTAAAATTATATTTAAAACCAATTTTGATTCATAAAAGATTCAATTTAGGGTTATGGCAAGTTTAGGTTTAGTGTTGGATATTGAATTAGTTAGTGAAATAATTGGTTGAAAATTCATAAATGGATGAAATAAGTGTATTTGTATAGTTGTTAACCTAAAATTATGGTTAGAATGATTTTTGATTCATAAAAGTGTAGAATAAGGTTTTGGCAAATTTAGGGTATATGAGTAAGAATGGAACTGGTGCATGAAATAAATGATTATGAGTTCATAATTGATTAAGAAAAAATGTGTTTATGTGGTTGTTAACAAAACTAAGTTTAAAGTAATTTTTGAATTTATAAAGTGTTGAATTTAGAGTTATGTTGAATTTAGGGTTTAGAAATAAATAAGGAATTAAATCATGAAGAAATTGATTAAGAGTTCATAATTAATTTACAATAAATATATTTATATTTTTTAAATAAAAGTTAAGTTTAAAGAAATTCTTTGAATTTTCAAAGTATTCAGTTTAGAGTTATGTAAGTTTATGATTTTGAGAAAATTTATGGTTTTGGAATTAAAATTAAAGTGATTGTTTATAATATTTTCAGTGAATATGCTTTAACTGTAATGGGTTTTGAATTCATTTTGAAAAGTATTGCTTTACTTGTATAGTTAAAGTAACAATATTTGAATGATAAAGAAGAAAAGTACAAAAAAGTGTATATTTAAAAAAAAGAATTGTTATTGATTTTAACAAAGTAATTTATAAATGTAAAATTAATTGGAAATGAGAAGTAAATAGAATTGTCTGAACCATACTAATATTAAACCTAGATTTAGGATTGAATAGCAAGCTAGAGGATGGATGTCCTTACTGTTACTGGACACTTTGTGTCGCTATTGCTACTGAACTGTAACATCCTTATATCTTATATACATACAATATATATATGTATATATATATATATCTTGTATACATAAAATACACATTTAGAATATAATAATGCTGCTGTAATGATTAGAAATAACCCCTCATTTCAACATTAATTGTTACCAAAAATAATATATGAATTTAAAGATAAATGTAATAGGTAAATAAATATTTAAAGAAATGATTAAATGTCAAAAATATGGATTTAAAAGAAAATCTCTGAAAAAAATTTGTTAGAGTTTTGTCTGAAATTTCAATGAATCCCAAAATCAAACAAACTCAACCTGCATTTACAAAAATAAAAACTCCCAAAATACTTATCTTCACAAAATCCATCATTTCTTCAAAATTATCACTTTATCAAATTTACATAAAAAAGTTTCTCAACATAAATAATAACCAATATAATTAAATATACATAATATACATTGCATAAAATCTTTCCCAACACTTATTTAATATATAAAATCAATGTTCACAATGTTAAAATATATATACATGTATGCATCACTCTCCGAATTGGTCTCATAGCACACTTAATCTCCAAACTCCAAAATCAGTTCTAATCATACTGATTTATACTTCCAATCACCTGCATGATACACACTACCGTACTAAGCTGAAAAGGTTAGTGGTACATACTTTGATAATAAAAATAATTTTGAAAACTAATGCATACCATCATGAACACAACACTCCTTATATATACATATATTCTTTATCTCATAGCAACATTAAATACTATTACCGCATTACATCCATTAAACATATAATCATACTCATTATCGTATAATTGTTTTATACCGTTTTTTTATATATTATTCACTTAATACACATTTACACATCATATATCATATCACAAAGCCAATCATAATACCATCACAATTTAACATTCATTTGTACACTTTCATAAATTTTATCAAAATACTACAATCACATGTATTGGGCCCAAATAACCTTATATAATAATCAAGTTCAAGAGATATTATTTTCATGTATCTGTTGCGCTCTAATTATACTACTACAAAGCGACACTCGCAAGTATATGAGGTTATTGTAGCAACGGTGATCGTCCCAAGGTCATCTCATAAGGAAGAAATTATTTTGCAATAGTTTGATTAACAAATAAATTTATAAACAAGAGTGTGATGTTTGAAGTAGTGGTGAAAAGCAATTAAAATAAAAGTAATACGTGTAATGGTTATGCAAGATTAATTCAATTCTAGGAATGGTGCCTAGGATTGTAGATTAATTTAACTAAAGCTTAATTCTCAAATTATCCATTAATATAACCTTTTAATTTAATTTGTTTCTTGTGTTTAATTTAGTAATTATCAATTCATTAGTTCTCACATTCATAAATTAACAATAACCAACTATTTGAGTTTGAAAATTAAAAGAACCCTAGAACTTATATTTCTAATTCATTCTTAGGGTAGTTGATTGTATAGTTTCTATATCAAATTTGACCTCTCGATCCTTTATTCAATATCTAGAGATCAATAGGTAGCTAATCTATCAACCTAACATTTAATAAAATACAATCAACTAATAACAAGGTATATTAATAAAAATATCAAATCAAGTCATTCAATCAAATCTACAAGAAATATTAAGCATGAGTAAATTAGCTCGTCATCAATTTAAGATAAGCATTCATCTTAATATAAATCAAATTAAAATTATACATTGTAATATTAATGATCATAATAAAACAACAACAATCTAGAAATGAATTAAAAGAGAGAATATGAAAAGCCCCTTTGAAGATGCTAAGAGCTGAACTTCTAGTCTTCCTTCTAGCTCCACTTTGAATATGATGAAGAACTAGCAAGCCTTCTTCAATCAATGGCTCTCCTCTTGAAAGATGGAATGGTAACTCTCTCAAGCCCCAACTCCTCAATCAAGCTTTCTTCAAACCCTAACCTTCATAAGAGCTTGCTCACCCACTTTTATCCCAAAAATGTTAAAGAGTCTTGTCTATGGAAGAAATAGAAGATCAATGGAAGATGAAGATGAAGGTGATGTTCATGGTCTCTTCTCAAGACCAAGAACAAAAAGATGAACTAAGAATAATAATCATAAAATGGAGAATGAATGCCTTTTAATGTTTCCAATGTGTGCCCCATCACTTTCTCTTCCAATCATGTATTTTTTTAATTGCCAATTGCTTTTCTATCCCATTTGTCCCCTCCTTTTTCCTTTTTTAAATCTTTCATTCCATAAAATAAGTCACCTATAACATCTTTTATTATTTTTTTTTCAAAAAAAAAATGCATGTTGTCTCCCATTTATCCCTTAACTCGTGCACAATAATTCAAAGCTATCACATGAGACACGACCAAGTCATGAGTGACTTGGCCATGTCACTCATTCTTTTTGGGACACGGCCAAGCCTTGAGGCCGTATCCATGGTTGCCCAATATTTCTTTTTCTTTTTTAGATGTGACACAACCAAGTCACTGGCCGTGTCATGTGACACTGCCAGTGGTTAGCCGTGTCTTCTGCTTGTGTTCACCTCTGCCATTTTCTTTCTCTTTTTCTTATTTTGTTCAATTGGTGAGACACGGCTAAGACATTGGCCATGTCATGTGACACGGCTAGTGGCTTGGCAGTGTCTCTTAAATGTGCTCTCTCCTGTCTCTCTTCTTGCTCTTCTCTTTGCTTTATTCTTCAAGTGAGACACGGTTAAGACCTTGGCCGTGTCATGGGACACGACCAGTGGCTTGGCCGTGTCTCTTGAATGTGTCAGTCTTTGCCTAAATTCTCTTAGGGACACGGCCAAGCCAATTTGACCTGGCTGTGTCTTATGAGTGTGTCATGCTTCATTGTCTTGGATGAAGGGACGCGACTAAGCTATGAAGTGTCTTGGCCATATCTCATGCTTTCCACCTCATTAATCCATCAAATTGAATTAAAGCTCCATTATTTTGTTATTCAACCTGGATCATATACTTCATACAAACTTAAGCACAAATTTAAAGAAACATCAATCAAAAGCCAATAAAATTACCCTAAAAATATATGCACAAATAATCAAAATAATATCATGATGCCCAACATCTAGCCCAAAGACAAGTAATATCATAGGTGACACCCAGTGTCTAGCCCGAAGATAAATAATAATGACATCCAACGTCTAGTCCAAAGGCAAATAATAATGACGCCTAGTGTCTAGCCTGAAGGCAAATCATGTAATGGCATGCCAAATCCATATCACCAAATATAAAGCTTCGGAATAAGATACTATACAAGGCATCACACGTTTCACATAATCATCTCACATTATCATGTCACATAGCCACTTTAGCCATTCATCACTTTCAAGCACTTTTCCCATTATTTTTTTTCTGTATTTCTTTATATTTTATCTTAAATATCACATTTTCCATATGCTTTATTTGCAATTCGTATGACTTTCATATGCTTCAATCATATTGATATTTTGCCTCACTTTTCACATTATTTTACTATTTTCCATATTTTCCAACCATAAAAAATATATTTGCTTGCCACACTCACTATGTGGCTTATATTGTAACACCCGTAAATTTTAAATATTATTAAATAATTAATTTGGAGGGTAATTAATAGGTTGGAAGAGAGAAATATAATGTATATACCAAATATATATACATTATGTACATATTATATACTTAACATATGCATTACATATACATAAAAACATACCTAACATATAAATAAAATATAAATGAAAAATATACATATTTATGGATGGGGTAGATAATAAATAAAATAAATAAATAAATAAATAAAGGAAAGAAAAGTCAAAAGGGGAAAGAAATATCAAATTATTATATTAATTAATTAATTTGTAATTAAATAAAAAGTTGAGGGCAAAGTTGAAATTTTGTATACATAAATTGTTCATCATCTTCTTCTTTCCATATAGTGGCCGATTTTCATGGAGCTAAAGGGAACAATTTTGGCTTTTCTAAATGCTTATAATTTCATCAAAATTTCAAGAATTAAGGGTGATTTTGAAGAATTTCCAAGTTAAAGGTAAGAATTCTTTGGATTTTCCTAACACTTCTTTGAATTTATGAATATGTGATTTTTGAGTTTAAAATGAAAATATTTATAATTTATGAAATGGATTGTTTTTGAGTTATTTTGATGTGGATGTTAAGATTATATAGTTATATAGTTGAAATGATTAAGTTTTGGTGAAGTTTGAAGAGTTGTGAGGTTTAAGGTTTATGGATGATCATGTGAAATTTGATTTTTTGATAGAGGTTATTATAATTGTTAAAATTGTTTGTTTTGATGCTATATTGATTTGTATATTATGATTTTATGGATGAAAATTGAATATGAGTGGGTCTTAATGAAGTAGGGCCATTGGGTGGATTATATGAATTTAGGATTTTTAAAGAAGGTATTTAGAATTATTATAATGTATTGTTTTAGTGTTATATTAATGTATTATTGATGATTTTATAGTTGGATGTTAGAAATAATTTGGGTAGATTGAAATTTCAATAAAGTAGTAATGGTGGAAATATGGTTTTGGTGAAATTTGGGTATAATTGTTGAAATTGATGTTTGTTTACTTAAAATGGGTTGGTATGTGATGCTAATGGAATATATTTACTTAAAATGTAGTTTAGGATTGAGTAAGGTGAAATTATAAAATCAAAGAGAGGAAGGACAATTAATGAAGTAAGACTTGAACGGTGAATTGACATTGGATTTTGGCATAATTAAGGTTAGTACATATTTAAATGATTTGAAATTTCATAAAATGTGATTTGGCAATAATACATATATGGTTACTTTGAAATATGGACATTCACATAACTTTTGTAATGTTGCATAGTTGTATGAGGTTTGTCACATTGGACAATTGTCCAATGTAAACTGATGTTGGTATATGATATACAAGAGGTATATCAATATTATGTAGTATAAAGTATAATATGAATAAAGTAGTGCAAAAAGAATCTATTTTGCTCTATATTCTTTAAAGTAACATTATTATGAATTAATATGTTGAGATTAATAAGATGATGATTTTTATAAACTATTGGAAATATGAGTTTTTACATGATTATGGAAAAATATAAAAAAATCTGATAGAATGTTTGGAGTGAGTCACATTCAGTCACATTGTGAATGTGACTCAAGAATAAGTAATGTGAATATAAATTAGTAATGAAATTGTGAAAATGTATTGAAAAGTGTTGTGATATGTTTTTGTGTAAATGTGTGTTGTATGTATCTTATATTTTAACTTGTTCCAGATTATTGGGTTTGGTAGTTTGGCATATCATATGCTATAGGGTGAGACACTTGATGTCACAGATATTGCTATACTCCTAAGCGAGACACATTAGTGTCAGAGATATGAGTACGCAGTGGATGAAATGCTGGGTGTCATAAATATTTCTGCATCCGCTAGCGAGACACATTGGTGTCATTACTATTGAGATAGGCCAAAGTAATATTTTTAGAACTGGATTATTGTATAAGGTTATCTGGGTCCAATGTGTGTGTGTTTGTGATATATTTTACATATATAAAAATGGATTAAAAGTTAACAAAAGTTTTATGAAAAATATTATAAAGCTTTAATTTGAGAAAAAAAAAAAATAAATGTGTATGTAATTTGCATTGTTATTTTATAAGAGAATATATATATGTACTACTAAGCTTTCAGATTTAGCGCGGTTTTGTGAATCGCGCAAGTGATAGGATTGCAGAGCAGAGTGGTCTATAGTGAGATGAAGATTAGAGTCATTGTTTTTCCATGAGACCACCGGTGCTAGGGATTGCATACATGTATATTTTTAATATAATGTAATTTGGATTCTATATAATACAAGGATTGTATGTATATTAAACTTGTTTTGAGAATCATTGTGTATGTAAATGAATTTGAATTTATGAGAGAGTGATTTGGAGGATGAGTTGTAAATAATATTTTGGAAGTAAAATTTTTATGTAGGTTGTGGTTTTGGATTTTTTTTGGGACTTAATAAAAGAATAGATAAAACTCTAACGAATTTTTTTCAAAAATTTTCAATTATAAACTGATAATTATTTTTAATATTGAATTGAAAGGTTAATATTGATCCTTAAAGTGGCACTATTATATTCTATGTGCATATTTTATGTATGCGAGGTATATTATTATACGTATATAGGGTATAAGGTTATTATATATATTCTCATTTCAAATGCTCAAATACATATTTTCACAAATTAAACAAAACAAAAATAATAACCATTCTACAATGATTTAATATCTCACTTATCATACATTTTATATACTTTACATGTGAATACTCATATTAAAGTAGCATCACTTAAAATATTAACATTCAATGTATCATGTCAATTCAATGCAATTAAATGCATAAATATCAAAGTATGTACTAACCTTCACTTATGGCAACTTCCAAGCCAAGTTCTCCCTCTTTTCTTCACTTTACTAAAATGCTATTCACCTCTTGGATTGGGTAATCTCATACTACTGAGCTCATAACCATATTATAAGTTTAAATAATTTATTAGAAATATAATTCTACACACTTTAACAAATCAAACTTCAATTATCACATTTCCTTCCAATTTTTAATATTTGCCCTAACTTACTTTAATTTTGGAATTCTATTCTCATCAATTTCAAATCAAGTTTTAAGCTAATCAATATCATTAGAATCATATTCTAACACAATTTAACCATTTAAATATCATTTACATCAATTTAAACAAAAAATTACCAAAAACCCCAACTTACCCGACTACCTCATTCAAACTTCTGCTAAACCCATACTTTTCAGTTATCCAACCTTAAAATCTTTGTTTATACATTAAAATGATATCATTACAATACATATTAACAATTATCTAAACTTCCATAAAAATTTCATTTTTTCACATAATGTAGTCATAACCCTAACTTCTTTAAAACCTACCCATAGTTAACTTTCAACCACAAAATCATAATATGCTTATCAAAATAACATCATTACAATTCAATTCAATAATTTTATTTTATTTTATACAAAATCCGAATTTCACATAATTTGGCCGTAAACCCAACTTCACCAAAACTTAACTATTTTCACCAACCAATTTTAAAATTATTACATATACACTAAAATTACTCCATAGCAAACTATATTAACAATTATAAACACTCCCATAAGCATCCAAATTTACACATAATCTTAAATTGAAAGAAAACTTCTTAAATTAAAAAGGAATCTTACCTAATGTTGATGAAACCTCAAAATCAGTTCAAATGCCTTAAAAATCTTGTAGAATTTAGAGTGGATAAAGGAGAAACTCTTTCCCTTTCTCTAGACATGACAATCAACCATCCATGGAAAAAACAAGAAAATGGTGGCTTTTATATATTTGATTCCAAATTTGCCCCTTATTAAGTTATAAAACTACTAATTAATTAATTATTATAATAAGATATTTCTTCTTTCTTTCCATCCGTAAAATTAATTTAATTTAATTTTTTTAATTATAAACATATTTTTAACTTTTTATTTTCAACTTTGACTTTGACTTTTGACTTTTTGTCTTTTTATGGAAATATATATTCTATGTATACTTTCTGTATATGTTTTATATCTTTTATATATATATCCATATATCATATATATTTTAGTTATATATTATGTATCTATTGTTTATAATAAATATATGTTATGTATATACAATGTATACATTTTATATCCAATGTATATTCTGCATATATTTTGTATATATATTAGGCATATATAATATATATACCTCTTCCAATACTCTAATTAACTCTCTATATAAATTTTTAATTATATCCAAAATTGTGGATGTTACATGGATACTCTATGTCATCATTGTTTTGGATACTTAGTGTCACTACTGTTACTGAGCATTTTATCATTATTAGCACATTGGCCATACTGACTGATATTATTGTATTTACTTGCCACTATTGATGCTATCCAAACTTAGGATTTAAAATTTAGCGTGTGAAGGCAAAATAAATGAAAATTATCAAGATAAGAAAATTATACGAGATGACTAATTTTTATTTATTATGTGAATCTAAAATTTGTTACTATTAAAACAAGTTAGCTTGCTTCTATTTGATTTCGCAATCAATTATTATATTAAAGCTGAAATTTTATTTGTATACATTATTTTCAATTATTTTCCTATGTTATAAATTTAGATAAATTAAGAATATGCAAGCATCAATAAGCATTGTTTAGCATGTTAGATTTATTTCTAACACACAGATCAAACAAGCAGAATAGACTCAACAAAGTGAGATCTAGAATTTCATGATCAACTGTAGATCAGAAGGTAGTTATGGAGAGTTTTATATTATACATCTAATTTATTCACATAGCAATGTTGTAAACTTAATAACAGTTGTATAATCATGGTTAACTTATAGTTTTGTAAACTTTGTTAGAATGGTTTGGGTTAAAACTTTATAGTAAATTATATTGGTTATAGAAAAATATATATTGTAAACGGGTTAGTAAAAATATAATTAATTGCATCAAATCATGGATGATTATTCGTGTGTTGTTGAGATTAGAGTTGAGATGAATGTGAAAAATATTAGAAGTGCTTTCTTCTACAGGTTGTGTTTTGATTGGAGAAAATGTTGGTATTATCAAATTTAAGGGGAGACTCTATTGAAATTTTTATTTCCATTATCTTTAGTAATTACTAAATATTAAGTGGAAGATGTGTAGGCACCGTGTGACATCTCTTGATAGTTCTTAGCAGGATTATCAAGAGGTATTGCATTTGGTGATATCAGAGCCTGGTTTAGGCAATTCTAGTATTTGGGTTATGGGAAAAAGTAAAATTCAACTATCATTGCTATGTGAACTATATAAGTGAATAAGTATTCTAGTGAAATTGTTCTTTAAATGCTTATACATGTAGGATGGCCTTTGGATCTCATCAAGGTACAAAGGAAGAAGCTACATCCTCACACAATCAAGCAAGTGTGGAGAACCAGCAGCCAGTAAAACCCTCTACAATGCAGGCACCATTGGATGCCCAGTTTATAAGAAACATGGGGGAGATCTTTAGATAGATTGCAGGGGTAGTTCCTCCAGTACTGCTTTAGCCGCCGGTACCATAGAAATCTCCATTTCAGAGAATTAGAAAGCTAAGGGTGAAAGATTTTAAAGCATGTGATACAAATGAATCTACTATAGCAGAGTATTGGTTAGAGAGGATTATGAGGTTTTTTTACCTTCTTCACCGCACTAATGAGGAGAAGCTGGAGTATGCAGTTTCTTTACTCCAGGAATAAGCTTATGACTGGTGGAATACGAAGGTGAAAACTACTCCAACAGACAAACTCACCTGGGCATTTTTTATGAGAAGTTTAAAAAGAAGTATATCAATGAAATATATATAGAAGAAAAGCATAGAGAGTTTTTGTATTTAAAGCATAGATACAGTTGTATGTGTTAGAATATGATTGGTATTTTATTCATCCCAACAAGTATTTCTGTGAGTTAGCTGCATTTGAAGAAGAGAAATATAAGTGGCTTGAGCAGGGTTTGAATAGCCAGATTTGTATCTATTTAGTGGCAATGAGTATTAAGGAGTTTTTTACTCTTGTTAATGCAGCAGTGACCATAGAAAATGAAACAAAAAAAGAGTAGAAAAGAAGATAACAACAGAAGAAGGGATCACCTAGTAAGCAATAGCAAGGTGGTTAGAAAAGGCAGAGAAGTATTTAAGCACAGACACAAACACATAAACATGGATCTAGTAGAAAGGATCATACCAGTGGAGTTGATTTTCAAAGAGCTTGAGTAGTTAGGTCTAGTACTCCTGCAGGCTCATTCTCACGGGAAGTTCCCATACATTGTTAGTATTGTTGCAAGGGCAGTGATGTTTATTGGTACAAGAGTGGAGCTTGTTTAAGATGTGGCTCTAAAGATCATATAATCAAGGATTGTCTAGTGATGAAGAACATTGATGTTTCTGAGGGATAGGGTTCTGTACATAGTACTTATGCAAGTCATAGACCAAGCAAAGGAGGCCAACCTAGTTCTAATAAAGAGGATCCGAGATAGTTGCCAAACCCCAGACATAGGGTAGTGCTCTAGCTAGGATCTATGCCATAAAAGTAGTAGAGGATTAGGATGATCTAAATGTTTTTGTTGGTGATTTATTCTTACTTGGCCTTGATGTTTATGCATTATTATATTCTGGTTCCACATACATAAGCATAACTATAGCCTGAAGGAAGAACATGCATGTTGATAGACTTGAATATGATATAGAAATTACAATTCCCTTAGGCCATAGTGTGAGGGTAAATAAAGTATATCAAGATTACCCAATTAAAAGCTGTGACATAGAACTTCCGTCCAATCGGATTGAACTTCCATTTCATGATTTTAATATAATCTTGGGAATATATTGGTTATCATAACATCAAACAATCATGGATTGTCATAGGAAAATTGTGACTTTTAAGACTCTTGGACATGGTGATGTTGTTATTTGGGAGAAAAACAATTTTATCATTATAGTTTGATCTCTGTTGCTAAAGCTAGAAGGTTAATCATGAAGAGATGTGAAACCTACTTTACTTATGTGATTAATACATGACATTCAAGCAAGGCTTTGGAAGAAATGCCTATAGTGTGTGAATTTTCAGATTCTTCCTAAAAGAACTTCCCAGGGTACTACCAGATAGGGAAATGGAGCTTGCTATTGATATCGTTTCAGGTACAACACTGATTTTTATACCACATTATAGGATGGAACTTCCATAATTGAAAGAGTTAAAAGTACAATTATAAGAATTGCTTGATAAAAGGTTCATTTGACACAGTATGTCACCATAGGGTGCACTGGTTCTATTCATGAAAAAGAAGGATGTATGCTATGGATGTATATCTACTACCAACAGTTAAATAAAGTGACCATAAAAAATAATACCCACTTCCTCAAATTGATAATTTATTTGATCAACTGAAGAGAGTAGGTGTATTCTTAAAAATTGATCTTAAATTGATCTATTATCAAATGAAAGTTAAGGAAGCTGATGTTCCAAAGACAGCTTTTAGAACCCGATATGGGCATTATGAATTTCTAGTAATACATTTGGTTTGACCCATGCCCCGATAACTTTTGTGGACTTAATGAATCGAGTCTTCAAGCCTTATCTAGACTAGTTTATGGTTGTTTTTATTGATGATATACTGGTCTATTCCAAGAACAAGGAGGAGAATGATAAACATTTAAGGATTGTGTTACAGACATAGAGAGAGAATCAATTATATCCTAAGTTGTTAAAATGTGAATTTTGGTTAACAAATGTAATATTTCTAGGATACGTGGTATTAGCTAATGGTATCTGTGTGAATCCTAGTAAAATATAAACTATTTTGAAGTGGCAACCATTGAAGAATGTGATGGAAGTTTGAAGTTTCCTTGGCTTAGTTGGTTACTACATAAGATTTTTACGGAGATTTTCTAAGATAGCACTTCTACTGACTAACCTACTTAGACAGGAGATCAAATTCAAGTGAGATGATCAATGTCAAGATATTTTTGAATAATTAAAGACTATGTTGATAGAAGCGCCTATTTTAAGACAATCAACACTAGTTAATTGGTATGTGATCTATAATAATGCTTCTCATCAAGGACTTGGTTTTATGCTGATGTAGGAAGGCAAAGTAATTGCTTATGCTTCTAAGCAGTTGAAACCACACAAGTTGAACTATCCCACACATGATTTAGAGCTTGCAGCTATTGTATTTGCTTTTAAAAATTTGGCAACACTACTTGTATGGTGAAAGATGTTATATTTATATTGATCATAAAATCTTAAAATATCTACCTGCCCAGAAAGAGTTTAATTTACGACAGAGAAGATGGATGGAATTAATCAAAGATTATGATTGTATCATTAATTACCATTTTGGAAAAGCTAATATTGTGGCTGATGCTCTAAGTCGAAAGACTTTGGTAGGTAATAAGTTATTAAGTTGTAAATCAAACATAATATATATATATATATTATATAACAAAAAATAATATAATTTATTATGCTGATAGAACTGAGAATTGAGCCAACCATTAAGTAGAAAGTTATAAAGGCTCAGTAAAATAACTAAAATCTACTAGAAGTAATGGAATAAGTACTCAAAGGCAAAATATCCGATTATGTTATTTTGGAAGATGGTGGTTTATACTTCAAGAATCAACTTTTATGTTCTTGATGTGAAGGAGTTAAAGGAGAGTATCCTTGGAGAAACTCACAAAACTAAATATATTGTGCATCCAAGAAGCAACAAGATGCATCAGGATTTGAAGTCTTTCTATTGGTGGCCTAGTATGAAAAGTGATATTACTAAGTATGTTACCTGATGCTTAGTTTGTTAGCAGGTAAAGTAGAACATTAAGTACCATCAGGTCTTCTGCAACCCATCACAATACCAGAGTGAAAATGGGATAAAGTACTATTAATTTTGCGAATGACCTTTCGAACACCTAGAAGAAGCATGATGCAATTTGGGTGATTATTGACTGATTAACCAAGTCAGCCCATTTCCTTCCAATCAAAACTGACTACTCATTGGATAGACTTGCAGAATTGTATATAAATGAGATAGTCAGGCTTCATAGAGTGACAAAGTCTATCATATCGGACCAAGACATGCACTTTACTTTAAGATTTTAGGAAAGTTTTTAGAAACTATTAGGTACTCAACTTTATTTTAGCATTGCATTTCATCCATAGACTGATACCCAATAAGAGAGGATGATATAAATACTTAAAGATATGCTTAGAAGTTGTTATTGAATTTGAAGGTAGTTGGGATAGACATCTATCATTAATAGAATTTACTTATAATAACAGCTACCAGACAAGCATTGGTATGGCACTGTATGAAGCATTGTATGGAAGAAAATGTAAAACTCCACTCTATTGGATAAAATTGAGTAAAAGTAAGTTTATGGGACCTGATCTCATTAGACAAATCAAAGATAAGATAAAGTTGATAAAGGATCGACTGAAAGTTGCAGTAGATAAATAAAAAGTCTTATGCAGATTTGAAGAGAAGGGACATTGAATATAATGTGTGAGATAAAGTATTTTTAAAAGTATCACCATGGAAGAAAGTTCTCCATTTTGGCAAGAGAGGAAAACTAAGTCCTAGGTTTATTGGGACATACGAGATACTTGAATATGTGGTTCCAATAGCCTATAGACTAGTTTTACCTCCAAAATTTGCTAAGATACATAATATATTCCATGAATTGATGCCTAAAAGATACAAATAAGATCCCTTACATGTAATACAAGCAGAATCCATTGAAATACAACCATATCTAAGTTATGAAGAGGAATCAATGACTATCTTAGCCAGGGAAATCAAGGAGTTACAAAAAAATGCATTCCTCTAGCAAAAGTATTATAGAGAAACCACTTAACCGAGGAAGCCAAGTGGGAAAGTGAAGAGACAATAAGACAACAGTACCTTTAGCTATTTTAAACATCTTGAATAAGTAAATTTTGAGGACTGAATTTTTTAATAGGGAGAGAGTTGTAATGTTTGAAATTTTGATATGGGACTGTGTATAATATAGAGAGTGACTTGGGTATTTGAAATATATGAAAAATATGGTCAATTAAGCCTTAGAAAGTTGAAAGTTAAATTTTGGTATGGATAAAATTGATATTTTTAAAAAAGAATCTTTAAATAGTAAGACCTTACATGAATGCCCTTTTAGCCATAGAATTGGATTTTTATTAGACTTAGAATAAGAGATATGGATAATGGAGCTTTAAACTAACTAAAGAAATTATTTTTACAGTTTTATAGAATTAAAAGTCGAATTTAGAAATAAATTAAGAAAGTATGTATACCGAAGTTATGGTATAAGCATCCTATAGGATCAAAACCCTAATAATATATATCCATATAAGTGAAATACTTCTTTTTCTTCTTCCCATCACCAAACTGACATACACCTTCCCACCATAGCCAAACTCCATTTCTTCTTCCTTCTTCCATCAAACCTAAGTAAAAATTAAGAAAAAATTACATATAACTCAAAATTTTTAGCAGAATTTATTAGAATATGTTAAAAATACTAAAACCATCACCATATATTCAAGAACAATTGATGAAGAGAGAGAAATTATCACTATAAGAATGTAGCAGATTACCGATATAATTTTTTATTGGTAATCCTTATTATTTTATCGGTAATCATGTTTACCGACCGATTACTGACAAAATAATTCTGTAGCCATATTCTTTGCTGGTAATGAAAATACTGACAAAAAAAAGCTTTCTGTCGGTAAATTACCGAGAGATTGTTTCTGTCAATATTTACCTATAGAAACGTCATCGAAAATATTTACCAATAGAAAATAATTTTTTGTAGATAATACAAATGAAAAAATCTTTTGTCGATAATTTTGACGATTTTTCGTGGGTAATACTGACAGATTTTTCTATTGGTATTACCGACAAAAAATTATTTCATTGGCAATCTCGTTCATCATTTACTATGATGGCCGATGTATTTTTCATTGAAATTACCGACAAAATTTTTTTTCATCGGTATTACCGACAAAAATTTAATCAATACATTTTGTCAGAAAATCAATTTTCTTTTTAATTTTGAAATATATTCTTTTGAATTTTTATTTTTTTATAAAAAATTATTAGTTTGTATTTTAAAATTTATTATAAAATTTAATTCTTTCAAATTTTAAAATATTTTTTATTATTTTGTTTACTTTGTATAATTTATATATAAAATTTATGAATGAATTGAATATTAAAAGCAGTAAATAATATAAAAATAAAATTTTATATTTAAATGAAATGTAATAAAAGTACATAAATCAAATAAATGTATATAAAAATAATAAAATGTATAAAAGTATAAAACTAAAATACAAAGTACATATAAAAAAAACCGAAATCAACTAGAAGCAGGAGGTGGTGGAGGTGGAGGTGGAGGTGGAGGAGAACTACCCAGAGGGAATTGCTTTGATGGATCAAAGGTTCCTCACATAAAGTTAGCCGTAAACTCATTAAGCTACCGCTGGGCTAACCTCTACACCTTAATTTGCATTCGCGTCTAAACCTACTCCTACACTTGCACCTGCTTTGCCTCCTAAATATGCTACTGAACAGTCCGATCATGCTCCACTAACTGCTCCTTCAAGTGCTCGATCTCCTCATATAAAGCGATGAACTAGAAAATGAAGAAGAAGATGCTATGTTGACATACTGCGAGCCAAGTCCATACAACTTCTTCTTCTTCTCTCTACCCACAACAGATCTAAATAAGCAATGGATTCCACCTATATCACATGTGAGGGATCCAATTTGTATCTTCTAAGCATCCATACACGGAATACATTATGTATCTTGGCTAGTTCTGGAGGTAGAGCTAGTCTATAGGCTACTAGACCTACACATTCAAGTATCTCGTATGGTCTAATAAACCTAAGACTTAGTTTCTCTCTCTTGCCAAAGCGGAGAACTTTCTTCCATGGAAATACTTTTAAAAATACTTTATCCTCTACATTGTACTCAATGTCCTTTCTTTTCATATTCACATAGGACTTTTGTCTATCTACTACAGCTTTTAGTCGATCTTTTATGAGCTTTACCTTATCTTTTATCTATCTGATAAGTTCAGGTCCTATAAGCTTACTCTCACTCAATTCTATCCAACAGAGTAGAGTTCTACATTTCCTTCCATATAATACTTCATAAGTTGCCATACTAATACTTATCTAGTAGCCATTATTATAGGCGAATCCTACTAATGATAGATGTTTGTCACAGCTACCTTTAAATTCAATAACATAACTTCTAAGTATATCTTCAAGTATCTATATCACCCTCTCTAATTAGCCATCAGTTTGTGAAAGTGCTGAAATGAAGTTGAGTACCCAATACTTTCTGAAAACTTTTCTAAAATCTCAAAGTAAAATGGAGGTTTTGATAAGATATGATAGATTCTATCACTCCATGAAGTTTGACTATCTCATTTATATATAGTTTTGCAAGTTTATCCAGCGAATAGTCAGTCCTAATTGAAAGAAAAATGGATAACTTGGTTAATCTGTCAATAATCACCCAAATTGCATTATGCTTCTTCTGGTTATTTGAAAGACCATTCACAAAATCCATAGTGACTCTATCCTATTTTTATTTTGGTATTGAGATAGGTTGCATAAGACCTGATGGTAATTGATGTTATGCTTTGACCTGCTCACATACTAAGTATCTAGTTACATACTCAGTAATTCTCTTTTCATACCAAGTCATCAATAAAAAGGTTTCAAATCCTGATACATCTTGTTGCTTCTTATATGCACAATATATTTAGTATTGTGAACTTCTCTAAGGATATTCTCCTGTAACTCCTTCACATCAGGAACATAAAATCAATTCTTTAAGTATATATAAACCACCATCTTCCAAAATAATATAGCTTGATTTTCACCTTTATGTACTTGTTCTATCACTTCTAGCATCTTTTGTTTCTTTTGCTAGGCCTCTATAACTTTTTGCTTAAGGGTTGGTTCAATTCTCAATTCTGTCAACATAATGCATTATATTATTTTTGGTTATATAACATATATATTACGTTTGATTTATAACTTACTAACTTATTACCTACCGAAGTCTTTCGACTTAGTGTATTAGCCACCACATTAGCTTTTTTAGGATGGTAATCAATGATACAATCATAATCTTTGATTAATTTTATCCATTTTCTACACCTTAAATTAAGCTCTTTGTAGGAGGGTAGATATTTTAAGCTTTTTATAGTCAGTATAAATATAACATCTTTCACCATACAAGTGGAGTCGACAGATTTTTAAAGCAAATACAATGGTTGCTAGCTCTAAATCATGTGTGAAATAATTTAACTCATTAGGTTTCAATTGTCTAGATTCATAAATAATCACTTTGCCTTCCTGTATTAATACACAACCAAGTCCTTGATGAGAAGCATCACTGCAAATTACATATCCTTTACCTGGAATTTGTTGTGTCAAAATAGGTGCTTCTATCTACATAGCTTTTAATTATTTAAAGCTAGCTTAACATTGATAACCCCATTTGAATTTGGTTTTCTTTCTAAGCAGTTTAGTCAGAGGAAGTGTTATCTTGGACAATCCTCATACAAATCTTCTACAATATCCAACTAAGCTAAGAAAACTTCCTACTTCTGTCACATTTTTTGGTGGCTGTCACTTCATAATAGTTTCTATTTTACTAGGATCCACACGGATACCATCAGCTGATACCACGTGTCCTATAAATGTTACCTCTGTTAGCCAGAATTCACATTTTGACAGCTTAACATATAATTGGTTCTCTCTCAATATCTGTAGTACAATTCTTAAATATTTATCATGCTCTTTCCTATTTTTGAAATAGACCAGTATATCAATAGTAAAAATAACCATAAACTAATCAGGATAAGGCTTAAAGACTTGATTTATAAACTCCATGAAAGCTGCAACCAGATTTTGAAAGCTGTCTTCGAAACATCATGTAACACCTATTGATAATCTGCTCAGAGAACTGTCAGAAGATGTTACTCAATACACTAAACAATTCTGTAACAATCCAATATACGACTTCATGTAAATTTAATAATAATTCAACTAAAAATTTTGGCAGAGTTTCCCTTTTAATAATAATTAGCCAAATTTTTTTCAACAAATAACATAACCTGCAGCATAATACTTCTAATTTTTGATAATCAAACAAACTCCATTAACTCCAATAAATTAAATATCAACTATAATTCAAATAAAATATCATAAACTTTTCAATCCATAAGTATAAATATATAATACAACACTAGAATTAATAATCATATAGTTAAACTTATGTCTTCAAACTCTATACATATAAAAAAAATATTCTATCATCTCCTAACAATTTGTATAATCTTCAAAACCAAATAAATTGTACAATATAAATACAATCCACATTTATAATATCTATAAATAACTTTATCCATTCTGTAGCTAATCTCTGAAACTTTTGTTCACCAATTCTTAACTTTACTCTGATCCAACATACCTGCATATCAGAATTTGCTTATAGCATAGTGATGCTTGTATACCAATACTTTGTTACTTAATTTCAAAGTAAATAATTATAAAAATAAAATAGTAAATCTCCATTCTTAAAAATAAACCAGTAAATCAAGTATTTCCAGTAAAACTTATTTTTATCATAAATAAATACAAATTTTGTTAAATTAATAAAAATAAAACCTCTTTGCAATTATTTTAATTAAATAACCCTGTTATACCAAGATCTATATTCTTACATTTCCAATTCAATTAAAATAAATTAATAATAATGTATAACTATATAACTTTTATATATTTATTATATTTATAAATATTGTATTTATAGCATTAATATTTTCTATTTATAGTTCATATATTTAAATACAATTTATATTAATAAATTCTCAAATTTTAGTTTGAATAACAAAATATAACTTCACTATGATTGTTAACTTTTCACTCATAAAAAAATATATTTCAGAATTTCAAATTATATTTTCTACTTATAATCTATTATACGATTCGTAATAAAGTTCATATTACACTCTTCACATTTTGAATGCATTTTTACTTACGAATTTAGGACTTTCATTGAAATAACACCTTAAACACTTTAGTTCAATTTAATACTTTAATAATATTCTATACAATTAAATTTTATGTTAGACTACATTATATTACACTTTTTAGTACAATTTAATATAAACGAAGTGTTTACTAATGGTACAAAGTGACCACTAATACTATAGATGTTTACTCTCTGGCTAGCCATTTAATCTGATAACTAGTTTCATCACAAGTACAATTGGGCAATTCACTTATTTTTTTTTTATTCCAAACGAGATCATAATTATAATATTAACTTTAAATAAAAATATTTATTTCTCACAAGTCTTTAATCTTTTCACTTCCATGATACAATAAGATAGGTTCTATTTTATTTAATACTAATTATATTTTAAAAGATATTTTTAAACCTCAATGAAGTTACTTTTAAATATATTACAATTATATATGTAATGCCCATAGTTTTATTAAATATAATTAAATAAATAATTTGGAAGTGTTAAGTGAGATGTTGGAAGAAGAAAATAACTAATGTATATGTAGGATATATATGAAATATATATAAAATATAAATGTCACTAGAAAACAAAAAGTAAAAAAGTTAAAGTCAAAGTAAAAAGGTAAAAAGTTAAAAATAATAATTCAAAATTAAAATTAATTTTGGGTGGAAGAGAGAAAATATCAAATAATTATTAATTATTAATTAACTAATTAAATATTTAAATATATATATATATATATGGTTAAGAAAAAAGAAAGAAAAAAAACTTACCTTCTTTTTCTTCTTCCAAGGAGGGCCGAATGTCCATAGCCAAGCAAGGGGGAGTCTTCTTCCATCACCCACACCAAATTTCTTGAAGAATTCAAAGGATTCCAAGTAATTTTGAAGTTTCATCTATTCTAGGTAAGGTTTCTTTCCAATTTGAAGAGTTTCTTTTAAATTGATGGATATGTGGAATTTTGATTTTGATGGAAGTTTAGATAATTGCTAGAATGGGTTATAATGATGTTATTTTGTTGTATAAGTAATGATTTTGTGGTTGGATGATTGAAAAGAATGGGTTTGATGGAAGTTTGGAAGAGATAGTGTGCAAGTTAGGGTTTTTGGTGATTTTTTGTAGGAATTTATGTAATTGGTGTTTGAATGGTTAAAATGTGTTAGAATGAAATTCTAATAATATATTTTGGCTTAAAACTTGGGTTAGGTCTGATTAGAGAGGATTTTCAAAGTTAAAGAATTTAAGGGCAATTAGTGGAAATTAGGTAGAATGGAAGTAATTGATATTTGATTGGTTAAAATAAGTAGAAATATATTGCTAATGATTTATTCTAACTTATAATTTGGTTTAGGAGCAAGTAAAGTGAAGTAGTGAAATTAAAGAAGTGAAGTGCATTGGTGGAAGTTGGTATTGGAGAGTGATTTTGCATTGGATTTTGGCAATTTAGAGATAAATACATTCTTTGATATTATGTATTTCATTTGCATTTGATTTGACCTAGCACATTTTGATGTGATAAAATGTACTAAGCTACCTAAAATATTGGGTCTTTACCTTCGAGGCTAGACACAATGGTGTTACTTATGATTATTATTTGCCTTCAGGGTTAGATATAGAGGTGTCGTGATAGGTCAGAGTAATATCTTTGGAATCTGGATATTGTATGGGGTTATTTGGGCCCAATACATGTGATTGTGATACCTTAGTGATTATGTGAGTAATATAAGTGTTAAATCATAATACATTTCATGTTTGAAAGAGAAACATAGTGCATTGTTTTATAAATTATTTTTATTATTAAAGTATGAACCGCTAAGCTAGTCGCTTAGTGTGATTTATTCATCGCACATGAGACAGGGTAGATACAGAGAGCCCTGCTAGACCTAACTAGGTCTAGGATATTGGATTTATACTATAAGTTTGATTTTGTGCAACAAGACCAGTGTCGGCACGCATATCATGTAAATAAATGTTTTTGACTTAAACTCATGATGTTTATGCATTTTATGCTTTTATATGAAATGTTGTGTAATTAATGAATGATTAAGCATTATAAATTATTGAATTACAATATATATATATTTATATTTATATATAGATATGAAATGTTGATTGTTTTGGAGAAATGTTGGAGCTTTTGGATAAATGGATATATATATATTGGGAGTGCATTTTTATGCAAGTTGTATCTTTGTTGGTTTTTGGGAAAAGTCTGATTTATAGACAAAACTCTGGTGAGTTTTTTTTTCAGATATTTTCTTTTAAATTTGTGTTTTAACATTTCATTATTGATGTATATATATACTTATTTACTTATTAAATTATCTTTTAAAGAATAAACTATGTATTAAATTATCTTTTAAAGAATAAACTATGTTATTAAAATGGAAGGAAAAAAATTTTCTAATGATAAGGATGGTGACATTCTTATATTTTGTATATGTATTTTACATATATGAGGTGTATTTATTATATGTATATAGGATATAAGGATGTTATATTTATTTTTGTATCAAAGGCAAGTTTGAGTTTTGAGACCTAGGTAGGTTTTTAAAAGAGAAAGGAGGTTTTAAATGTGATTTAAATTGTGATACATGCATATACATTGGCACCTAAACTAGTTTATGATGTGCCAATATTTATTATTGTAATAGATATAGATTAATATGGTATCCATGACGTATAGATCTAATGAGAGGAGTGTTGAGAGTATTGCTTCATGAGAGGGTAGAGCTACAGCTAGTGTAGAGGTTGCTAGAGAGGCATTAGTAACATCCAAGCCAGCAGCACATGATGTTTCGCCAGTCTAGATGCAGCAGATAGCGAAGTTTTATCATCATGCCCCTGCACAACATCAGAGCATAAAATATGACAAGCTCAGAAAATATGGGGCTGCAGAATTTATAGGCATTGTAAATCGAGCAGAGGTAGAGTAGTGGTTGGATAGAGTGAAAAGGGTGTTCATTCAGTTGCAGGCTACTGCAGAAGAGAAGTTTAATTATATTGTGTCTCTTCTACAGGGAGATCCCTATGATTGGTAGAAGACACTTTCCCATGGGTTAGAGCAACCTCTAGTCTTGACATATGATGACTTCCTAGAGAGTTTGCGAAGAAGCATACACCTCGGGAGTATAAAGACAAGAAGAAGAGGGAATTTTTAAATTTGAAGCAAGGAGATAAGATAGTAACTGAGTATGAAAAAGAGTTTCTCCAATTGAGCAAGTATGCAGGAGGGATTATGACTGACAAGGTAGATAGGTACAGGAGGTTTAAGAAGGGATTGAGACCATCTATTATGTATCAGGTAGTTGTTGTACAATATAAGGATTTTTCTAGATTGGTGCCAGCTACCCAAAGTGTTGAGAAGGCCCAGGGGCTTGCAGCTATTGCTAGTGCAAAAGAGTGTAGAGCTAGGAGACATCAAATTAAGACGGGGTCTTCATCTTCAAAGAGAGGCAAAGGGGAGTTTTTCTCAGAGGTTCAGTAGGAGCCAGGGGTAGTCTGGCATGTCATCACAATAGTAGATGCAAAGGTCTGCAATCTTAGTGGCTAGGGCCCCGACCCCAGCTTCTTAGAGATCTATTTCACCCATATGTGCTTAGGGTGGTAGGACACATTGGGGTGTTTGTTGGAGGAGCAGTGTACCGGGGGGTTATTATAGGTATGGGTCCTGAGACTATTACATCAGAGATTATCCAGAGCCACTAGATGATAGACAGATAGAGTCAATGGTGTCCAGACCTAGTATCAGAGGAGGTAGAGGCAGTAAAGGTGGTAGCAGAGATGGCAAACCAGGGTCCAACCAGAGAGGGGATTCGACATCAATGAGTATACCAAAGGAGACTAGAGCTACTCAAATGATGTATGAGATGCAAAAAAAGTCGGATGCCTCATATGTGATAGCTGGTACATTTTCCTTATTTGGAATTTCTTTTCATGCAATGATAAACCCTGAGTTAACACATTCATACATTAATGCATCAGTTGTGCTTGTGGGTGACTTGCATTCAGAGTCCTTAGAGTATGAGGTGTTGGTTACCAATCCTTTGGGGCATACTGTGTTTGTTAGCAGAGTATACCGAGATAGTCCAGTAATGGTTCATGATGAGGAGTTTCTCAGTGACTTGATTGAGATGCCCTTTAGCGATTATGATCTTATTCTAAGTATGGATTGGTTATCAAGACATCAGACAATTGTAAAGTGCTAACAAAAATGTGTTACTCTAAAAACACATGATGGGAAGAATGTGGCAGTGTTAAGTGAGCAAAGATACCTCTTATCTACTTTTATTTTAGCTATTTCTACTAGAAGGATGAATTGGAAGTGATGTGAAGCCTACGTAGCACATGTAGTGGATACTAGAGCACTAGGGTCTAAGCTTGATAGTATTCCTATAGTGGCAGAGTTTCTTGATGTAACATCCCCTGAAAATCCTCTTAGAGAAATGCCTAGAAGATGCTATTCAATAAAATAAACATTCTTACTGTTACACAAGGTGTGGCAACAATTTTTCCTTGGTGGAGGCCCAGGTGTAGGACCAAGTCATAGTCGAATGCTGTAGATGCTAGTGTGTATTGAATGCACTATAAGGCTAGGGTATGCACCTTCCTTAACACTAATTGGTTTTAGGAGAAGTGGTAGTGCCTGAGATCCTACAAGTGGTATCAGTGCCGAGGTCACAGGTTCGATTCCCAGTAGGAGCAATAACTGAAGGGGAGATTATTACACAAGGTGTGACAGCAATTATCCCATGGCGAAGTCCCAAGTGTGGGGCCAAGTCACAATCGAATGCTTGGGAGCTCATTTGTGCTGCACTATAAGGCTAGGGTATGTCCCTTCCCTGGCACCAATTGGTTTTAGGAGAAGCAGTAGCACCTGAGGGCCTACACTTATAACAATCCAATGTACACTATTGCAATAATGATCCAATTAAAATTTTTGATCGAGTTTCTTTGCAACAATCACCAACCAAAAATCTCAATTAATAATACAACCTGCAGAACACAACACTTCTAAAACCAACATTTAAACTGAACTTGGGCAACTCCAATAAATCCAATACCATTCATATATTAAAGTAACTATTATAAGTCTAACATTCCATAAAAATAATTATCAAAATTTACAATCATTCATTAAGACTTAAAAATTCAAACTCTAAATACATATATTTCCCCATTCTTACAAATTTCGTACAATCTTCCAATAACCCAATACAAATTATACAATATGTCTATACAACAATCTACACTTACAATATACATAAGATCATCATCGGTACTGTACATATCTTCTGAAATTATTATTCACCATTTCTCACTATTTCTCTAGTTCATATACCTGCATGTCAAAAGATTCTAACACACTAAGCTTATAGCTTAGTGGTGCTTGTATATGCATATTTTTCCATTTAATATTAAAGAAAGTAATTACAATATTATAGTAATAAATATTAATTTATTATAATCGATTCAATACATTAAATAATTTCAGTAACAATCTAAATTAATTTGAAATGATTTCAATAATAATTTGTTTTGATACTTTAAATATTCAAAATAACAATTTAAATTAATAAATCATAATTATATTGCTTTGTATTTTAGTATTGAAAATTCTTCTCTTATCAGTTTGACATATAACACATCTTCATTAAGTTTATTACTTTAACACTTTGATTAAAAATATAATTATAAACATTCTCAATCCATTCAAAATTTTGAATGTTGTCAGTCAATTCAGTACATTTAATAAAAACATTTTATTTAACATTCTTACAGTGTTCAACATAATTAGCTTTAGTATTTATTTAATAATTTTCACTTTTCAATACAAATTATCAGATACATTCGATATTTATATTCTCATGTATTTTTCTTACCCTCATATACTGAGTTTAAAATTCTAGGATTGGATAACGGGTCCGTAATGGCAAGTAAATACCCAATCAATTAGTATGGCCAAAGGTCTAGTAATAGTAGTGACACAGAGTGTCCAGTAACAATAGTGGCACGGAGTGCCCAGTATCAATAGTGGCACGGAGTGCCCAGTAACAGTAAAGACATCCACCATTTGGCTAGCCATTCAATTCGAAAGCTAGGTTTATAATCAGTATAATCGGGCGATACATTTACTTTTTTATTTTGAAAAATTTCATAACTATAATATCTATTTATCACAAAATAATTCCTCTTTGAATTATTCATTTATCATTATAGATTTATATATTGTAAACAATTATTTCAATTACATTTATCATGTGTACATATATATGTATATATGACATATTCACTAAGTATAATATGCATGTATGTATTTCTATATATATAAACATATTTTTACATTTATAAATATATTGCATTATTAGTGCATTTTGTAGCATTCACTTTCATATATGTAAATATATATGACTTAATTCTCGAAATGTCATACCATTATGATAATTGAATTATTTTTTAATGTTACTACATTTTTCCTTCACATTATCAATTCCTTTCTTTTTATTGTCATCAATCAATGCCAATCAACTCTTTAATATTTCTATATGTAATCTATGACTTATCTTCAATCACCAAATAATATTACTATCAAGTATACCATAAGTACATAATATATAAATCTCACATTCTTACTTCCACTACTCAACCAATTCATAAATACACCTCTTTGCTTTCTTTATCTTACTCTCGAAACTATTTAAAATCATTAATGATTCATCAATCTATCATTCTTCTTACCTTGTTTTTCAAATTATCATATTTTTTTCATGAATAATATAAAATTCACTAATCACTTGTAATCATCTTTTATCATTTCTCTAACCTTACACTTATCTCAAATATCCAATTACATTTATCTATACTTTCCTCAAGTTTTTTTCCACTTCCAAGTTTCATCATTTAATGGATTCATCTCACTTCAATCTTATAAATAATCTTTCATTAATTATAACTATTCCCAAAATTTGTTCAATAATTCACTACTAATTCCACCCATAAACCTTACTTTGTGAAGGTATAAGAAGTAGAAATATGCATGGGCAAATGCATGACCATGCAAGTGATCAAGCACATCATTGTTGAAATATCTTTTTAAAGTTTTGAAGGAAAGAAATTTGTACAAGCAGATGCATGACCATACGAGTGATCATGCACGTCACTGTTGAAAAATCTTTTTAGAGTTTGAAGGGTAGAAATTTGCATATGCAAATGCATTACCATGCAAGTGATCATGTACATCACTACTAGAATTTCTTTTCAATATTTCAAAGGACAAAAATATGCACATATAGATGGTCATGCATATCTATGCTGGAATTTCTTTTCAAAGTTTCAAAGGACAGAAATATACACAGGCAGATGCATGACAATTCGGATGGTCATGCACATCACTACTAGAATTTCTTTTCATCATTTAATCAATAATTCAACTCAATTAAACCAATAAGGGTAGTATCTAACCCTCCAAAACATCATTAAATTCAAGTCTAAGCTTTCATATACATTTCACATATGAATACTCCAAATTACTTTTAAAACAGAACCTTCTAAAATACTTCAATAACCATTCAATCTCAATTATTTTAACATTCTAATAACTCCAAATTTCATTAACATCATATTTTTCAAGATAAGGATCTTTCTTTCCCAATTTTCAAATTTTCCATTACCTTAATATCCATCAAACCCTAAATTTGCCCATAACTCTAAATCATTACTTACATATATGTTTCAATAATTTATTTTAAAACACAAATTCATTTAAGAATCATCAAATACTTTCTTTGTTTATTATAAAACTAATTTTACTTTCAAGAAAACAACTTTCGATAATCAATTCTTTACAAATCCATTCAAATACAATTCTTTCTTAATTAATCACATATAATAAAAAATAAGGTTATTTAATAATAAAAAAAGTTAAAATCAATTAATAGCAAAATAAATAATATATAAGAACTAACCTCTTTAAAAATGCTCTTACATCATTTTTTCCTTCAATCTTTTGTTTTGATGATGTTTTTCTTAAAAAATCACTCACAAAGTAGCTAGATCCTCTCAAAACCCTAAATTACTCTTAAAGAATCAATTTCTTTAAGTTAAAAATGAAAGAGGAAGAAAAGATGAAAAAGATGATGCTGAAGAAGGCCAAAAATTTTGGCCAAATGGTGAAGAAAATACTAGAAGACTTATTTTATAGTAATTAGGTGTTTATTCCATGTACTTGCTCATACCAAAACTTTGATGCACCTATTTTCTTTAATTTACTCTTAATCTGATTTTTAATCCCGTAAAACTGTAAAATTAATTATTTTAACTAGTTTAAAGCCCCATTATCCATATTTCACATCTCAATTATGCTACAAGTTCATTTCAGGGCCATAAGGATATTTTTGTAATTTCTTACAATGGTGTTTATTGATGATATTTTTGTTTATTTATGTAACAAGAAAGATCATGATAGAAATTTGTAGATTGTATTATAGACTTTAAGAGAGAAATGATTGTATGCTAAGTTGATCAAGTGTAAATTCTGGTTAGATCAAATTACTTTTCTCGAACATATGGTTTCAGCAAATGGTATTAGAGTTGATCCGAGCAAAGTAGAAGCAATTTTGAATTGGAGTTCACCGAAGAATGTAACAAAAGTCAGAAGTTTCCTGGGATTGGCAGGTTATTATCATCGATTTGTGAAGATATTTTTTATGGTAGCTATGCCACTTACTAGGCTACTTTAAAAAGGTGTGAAGTTTGTGTAGATAGATTAGTGTCAAGCGAGTTTCGAGCAGTTAAAAGAAATATTGATGCAAGCTCATGTCCTTACCTTACATGTAAAAGGCAAACCATATGTGATTTATAGTGATACTTCATATAATGGTTTAGGGTGTGTTCTAATGCAGGAGGGTAATGTTATTGCATATGCATCTAGATAGTTGAAGCCTCATGAGTTAAATTATCTGACTCATGATTTAGAGTTGGCAGCCATAGTATTTGCATTAAAAATTTAGTGACATTACTTGTATGGGCAGAAATGTTTCATCTATACTAATCATAAGAATTTAAAGTATCTAGGTGTCCAAAAGGAGCTGAATCTTTGGCAGAGACAACGGTTGGAGCTGATAAAAGACTATGATTGTTTAATTGACTACCACCTAAGCTACTTAAATGTAGTTACAGATGCCTTAAGGTAGAAGTCTATGGCAGGGTTGATTGCCTATTCTTTCTTGTTGCTTATTGAGTTAAGAACATTACATGCTAGATTCGAGGTATGTGATGATGGTGCTCTTATGGCTCATTTGCAAGTGAGCCCATTATTTCTTAAACAAATTAAAGAAGCTCAAAAGACATATTTAAAATCCAAAAGATTTTGGAGGATTGTCATAATGGAGAGAGTAGGGATTTTCATGTTAGATATGATGGCGGCCTATGGTGCAGAGATCGGTTGTGTGTTCCGGATGATGCTGAATTGAAAACAAGATTCTAGAGGAAGCACATCAATCACCTTATACTATACACCCTAGAAGTACCAAAATGTATCAAGATTTGAAGCATCATTATTGGAGGTCAGGTATGAAGATGGACATAACAAAATTCATGTCCAAGTGTTTCACT
Organism: Garcia nutans; assembly: GCA_947685225.1. NCBI lineage: Eukaryota > Viridiplantae > Streptophyta > Magnoliopsida > Malpighiales > Euphorbiaceae > Garcia > Garcia nutans. The sequence goes on along the minus strand of CANTUV010000003.1, from coordinate 973,312 downwards.
TGTCAGAGAGTGAAAGTTGAGCACCAGGTTTCTTCAGGGTTATTGCAACCAATATCAGTGCTCGAATGGAAATGAAAGTGAGCGACTATGGATTTTGTAGCTTGAATACCTTTGACCCAAAAGAAACATGATGCAATCTAGGTGATACTGGACAGGATGATGAAGTCAACTCACTTCCTTTCAGTTAGGATGGATTATTCTCTTCATAGGCTGTCTGAGTTGTATATTAGCGATATTGTGAGCTTACATTACATCCCTATTTCACTAGTATTAGATCGAGATCCAAGATTTGCATCTAAATTTTGAAAAAGTTTACAAGATGCATTGGGCACTCGGTTACACTTCAACACTGCTTTCCATCCATAGATATATGGGTAGTCAGAGAGAGTGATACAGGTCTAAATATTATTTAATTCTTAATTATTATTACATCATCCATATTACATGCAATTTAAAGAAAATAAAATATTTTTCATATTATTGAAATAAATCAAATAATATGGGCACCCATCCAAAGATGTAAACACGCCCTTGCCATGTCTAAATGTACATATAATTAAATAAATAAAATAGAACACCCACCAAAAGGTGAAACCATGTCCCTTACAATAGTTCTAAAGTCCTTAAAATAATAAAAGAAATAAGGCACTCACAAAGTGAAAACATGCCTTTTATATTGTCCTCAAAATCCAAACAAGTAAGCAAATATAATTGAACCATTCATGGAAAACAATTGATTTAAACATTTAATTCATTCATAGTAGACAATTAATTTAAACATGCAGTTAAACATAAAAAATAGGGTTTCAATTAATATAATTAGGAATAAATTAGGGTTAGAACATAAAATTAGGGTTTTAATAGCAAAATTAGGTTTTAAACTAAAAACTTGGATTTTTAAGTATAAAATTTGGTTTTAAACCTAAAACTAAGGGATGGAATGTTAAATTAGGGTTTTGAACCTAAATCTAGGTTTGGAAGGTTAAATTAGGGTTTTTTGTACCAAATTTGGATTTTAGAGTTTTAATCATGTAAATTAGGGTTTTGGTAACAAAATTAGGGTTTTAATATGTAAATTAGGATTTCTTATGCAAACCTAAGATTCAATATGTAAATTAAACTAAAGCATGCAATTCTAGGGTTTGATATGCAAACTATAATTAAAACATACAATACTAGCGTTTGGTCCTATAATAGTAAGATTTAATCCTAAAACTAATATACAATATTATAAAATTAGGGTTTTGGATATGAACTTAGGGTTTTGTGCTAACTAAGGATTTATTAAAATAAATCATATAATAAAGATTCAAACCAAATTCAAATGGAAATCATGCTCTATTGGATGAAATAAAGTCAAGCTAAGAATTTCAAATGGAGAATTTCCACAATGTTTATGTCTCAAACAAACACTTGCTATGATGCTTATGAAAATAACTAATGAAAATTTTTTAAAAAAATTGAATTTGGAAAATCAAACCTGCATTATTGGCTCCACCAATCTAAATTTATTGAACCAAACCTGTGTCCTAAACGATTGAAAGTCTGGATCAATGGAAATCTTGGTTAGTGCCTTGGTGATCCGATGATCAAGCTACTACCTCCTTTCCTTATTACTGCTTCTGTTTGTTTTTTTTTTTTTGTTTCAGTTGCTCTCTATCTCAATTTCTTTCATTCTTTTATTGAAAAAATCTCTTCAATTCCCTTTGATTCATTTGTATTTATAGGTAGCATTAGCTTTAATTCTGTTTTTTCAGACCCTAAACCTACTAGAAAATAACATCTCTTTAAATTTGATCAGGATTAGGACACTTAAACAGGTTCTCATGTGGAATTGGACATGTCTAATTCGACATGAGCATGTGCTCATGTCAAATTAAGATTTTGCTCATGTCGAATTAAGATGGCCCACTCCTTTTTAAATCGAACCAGGTTGATTTGGGCTTTTAAAAATTGGGACTAATTTGTTAATAGGGATTTTCGCCTCTACTCTCATGTGGAATAGTTCTTGCGACTTCGGCACTGTATAGCTCAGGGCCTTAGACATCACGGGCCTAAACTCAGAGAAAATGGAGTCGCCGCCTGGATGGGTTGGAAAAATAAAAAGGGATGGATAACTTGATTCCTAAGGAATCCCCAATCCCTATTGAGTTTGGAAGTTGGGTACGTATGGGGAAGGTGATAATGACCTAGCACTCCCATAGCACCCGATTCATTAGAACCGGCCTCCTTTTCAGGTCTAAATATTATTAAATTCTTAAATTATTAAAATATCATCCACACTACATAAATTTAAAGTAAATAAACATTCATTGTTTTAAAATCAAAGAAGGTCTAATCAAGCAAATAAAAAGTGGACACCTATAGAAGATGGAAATATGCCCTTATAATAATGTCCAATGTCCAAAACTAAATAATTTAGGACAGCCACCATTTGGTGAAAATATTTTCTTTACATTAATCCCAGAACTTAAAATAAATTAGATTACATTGAATTTAACAAATAAGGCACCCATATGGTAGAAATATGCCTTTTACATCCTTTAAAATTTTAATAATTAATCAAATTCAATTAAACCATTCAAGTATTCACCATAAGCAAAATAATAATAAACCATTCATCATAAGCACATAATGGTAAATCAAATAATCAAACCTAAGTTTTATTCTTAAATAAAGTATTAAATGCACAAAATTAAATTTTACATAATAAATTAGGTTTTTAGAGTGAAATTAGGGTTTTGGATGAAAAACTAGGGTTTTGGGATGAAATTATGGTTTTGGATGGAAAACTAGGGTTTTAGAGTGAAATTAGGGTTTTGGATGGAAAACTAGAGTTTTAGGGTAAAATTAGGATTTTATACTTTTAGAAAATAAGATTAGGGTTTTTAGGGATCAAATTAAGATTCCAGGGTTTTAAACTTATAAACTAGGGTTTTGAATCTAGTTAACTCATATTATTAGAGTTTTGATGAAACTAATAATTTTAATACTCCTAATGGCTTGGCTATTGAGTATTCTAACAAATTATTGTGCAAAATAATAATGGTTTAAAGGATTAACATAATCTGTAAGCTAAAAATTAACAACTGCCCATGATGTTTAAAGACTAATTGCTACTGTGGGTTTTAAAAACAATTTTAATAAATCAAACAACTACTGTAAATTTAAAGCAAGTTAAATAATAAACTCAAATCTAGTTTATTCCTTTCCACTGTGTTTTGGTTTTTGTATGTTAATAGTATTATGTGTGTCATGTTAATTACTACTTGTCTCTGCTTTTCTTTTGATAATTCTCACTGCCCTTTTAATTGTCACTTAAATATGTATTTATAAGGAATAAACTAGATTAAATAATAGTACGTAGACCAAGCTTATTCTGGATTTCCAAATTAAGCATGACCCGGATTAATTCCTAAAATAGGAACCATAACGAATTAAAATAAGTTTTTTTCGACATGAAACCCATCCATATCAAATTAAACAAGGTTTAATTCGATATGGACCAACCATACATATTAGAGTGCATCCAATTTGATATGGAAAATGTCCATATCAAATTAGGTAGGCCTAATTTGACATTACATGGCCCATATACAATTAAATTGAACCAAACCCATTTGAACTTTAAATCGAACCATTTAGGGCTTTAAAGGTCGAACCGGCTTATTTTAGGCCTTATAAAACTTGACCAATCTAATTAAAAGCTTTAAACTACGTTTAAGTCTTTAAGAATGGACCAAACTTGACTAGGCCTCTATTAATCGAGATGAAACTAGCTTAGGGCCAAAGTAAAGGGTTTACAATTTTGCCCCCTGCTTGAACGATCTTGACTTTATTCAGAGAGTGAAAAACAACACGACTTTGATATGATCTTGGATAGGGATGGGTTCTGGACCCAGGAATTGGTTTGGATTCTAGACTCGAGGTTTGGATCAGGTTCTGAACTCGAGACTAAGTTTGGGTTCTAAACTCATACTGGATTTGGGTTTTGGACCTGAGACTAAATTTGGGTTCGGGCTAGAGATTAGATTTGGATTCTAGACCCAAGACTGAATTTAGATTCTAGACTCAAGATTGGATTGGATTCTGGACCCGAGAATAGATTGGATTATAGACTTGAGACTGGATTAGGTTTTAGACCTAAGACTGGATTAGGTTCTGGACCCGAGACCAGTTTAGGTTTTGGACCCGAGATTGGTTTAGTTTATGGACTTGAGACTAGATTGAGTTTTAGACCCGAGACTGGATTTGGGTTCTGGATCTGAGATTGGATTGGATTCAGGACCCAAGACTGGATTAGGTTCTAGTCCCGAGATTAAATTGGGTTTTGAATCCGACACTATATTGGGTTTTTGTCTTGAGACAAGTTTGGGTTCTAGATCCGGGATTAGTTTGGGTTCTGAACCCGAGACTGGATTGGATTTCGGATCCCAAACTGGTTTGTGTTCTTAACCTATGGATTGGATTAGGTTCTAGACTCAAGTTCTAGTCCTTGGGTTTTGGACCTGAGACTAGATTAGATTCTAGACCAGAGACTATATTGGTTTTTTGATCCGAGACTGGATTGGGTTCTAGACCCGAGATTGAATTTGAGTTTTGGACCCGAGACTGGATTAAGGTTTAGACCTTAGACTCTATTGGGTTCCAGATCTGAGATTGGTTTGGGATCTAGACTCAAGATTGGTTTGAGTTTTAGACCCAAGACTAAATTTGGGTTTTGGACCCAAGACTGGATTAGGTTCTGGACTTGAGACTAGATTGGGTTCTGGACCCGATACTGAATTGGATTCTGGACCTGAGACTGAATTAGGTTCTAGAGCTAAAACTAAAGTTGGATTCTGGACCCGAGACTAGATACCCAAAAATTTGAGCTTGTTGAACTGGTTTCGGGTTTGACACTAATAATATCTGCAAAAAAACTAATTTCACTAGTCAGTAATGGATTTGTAAAAACTTTGCCTATTTTTTACCATATATAGATACCTATGTATTTTTTCCCCCTATGTGGAAAAAATATTTATGGCATAAAAAATATTTTTTAGACATGCAAAAATTTATACGCATAATAAATATCAATTTATTGTGTGCACGTGTGTTGTGTCTAAATTCAAACATGAATTATTGAAAGGAAACTTTGAGCATGAAATTTTGATGAAAAATTCACCTTTTTTTGCTTTGCTTTTTTCTGTGTTATTCCTTTTCTAACTTGAAAGTTAAGCACGCGAATATGCTTAGCTCTTATCTTTTGCTTTTTTTTTATTATTTTTTATGAAAAACTTGATATTATCCCTCAAACTTCATTCTCTATAAATTGGAAGTAGTATACATTCATTTTATTCAAACCTTCAAGGTTTTCAAGATTTCAAAAAAAAAAAAACTTTGCAATCTTCTCGTTCATTTAAAATTTTCAACCTTCAGCATATATAAAAAAATGGCAGCAAATCAACATGCATCAAGGACTAGAACCCATGTGGATGCCAAACTGATTGCTTACCTTAGGAACAGCGGATTGGATCGGGTTCTCCTTCTAGCGGAAATGCATCTCCATCATAGTTCAAAAGAAAAGACACAAGAAAGCCTTTTTTTAATACTGCAAATTTATTATTTTAATAGCTAGAAGTAGCGGTAAAATAAATAAATTAGTGTAGAAAATAAACTTATCCATAAAAATTAATTGCTTAGAACTTATTTAGTAAGAATTTGTGAAAATAGACAATACTAGTGTTAAAATAGACAAATCAATGTAGAAAATAGTTATATACATGAAAATTAATTTTTAGGACTGATTTAGCAAAAAATTGTGGAAAATAGACAATACTAGTGTTAAAATAGATGAATTAATGTAGAAAATAGCTATATACATGAAAATTAATTTTTAGGACTGATTTAGCAAAATTTGTGAAAATTAGACAATACAAATGCGAAAATAGAAAAATTAATATAGATAATAGCTTTATGTAGGAAAATTAATTTTTTAGAATTTATTTAGCAAAAATTTGAGAAAAATAGACAATTTAATATAGAAAATAGCTTTATGCATTTAAACAAAATAGTGGGCAGGATGCAAAAAGTTATAAAAATGTCAAAAATAAATTTTTAGAGTCTATTAATAGAAAAATTATGAGAAAAAGGAAATAAACTTAGTAAAAAAATAAAATTATTAGAGGGCTGAAAATAATTTTTATGCTACATTTTATTTTTGTTATTAATTTTATTATTTTATTATAATCATTAAAATTATTAATATGGCTGATATACTTACCTGGCCTGACTTACCTTTGTTATGGCAGTATGATAGTTATGTAGTCCACAATGGAGGAAACGTCCATAAAGCCCGCCCGTGATATGAGCAACTGCCACCTCCAGTATAGAGAATGATCCGGGAATATGGCTTTAAGGAGTTTGTGATGCAGTTGCCAAAGAAAGGATACTAGATTAACAAGAGTGTAATCCAAGCACTCTCGGAAAGGTGGATGGATACCACCCACACTTTTCATCTGCCTATAGGGAAAATGACCATAGGTCCGATTGACTTTACTGCAATAATGATCTTGAAATGTGACAGGATCCCCGTTCCTTTGACCAATGACATATTGACCGAGGATGAGATTCGACAGTTGATAGGTCTAAGGCCCAGGTATAAGGGAGCATTCTAAATAAAATATGAATATATTTGATATTACTAGACAAAGCAGACCCGACCAATACAAGGTGTGCGAGCGGAGCAATATACCCTTGGATTCTTGTTATATTTACTAGCCACGACGATCTTATGCAGCACCGAGGTAGCCATTCACTAGTCGATTTTGTGTGCTCTAGTTGATTTTGCTCTCCTACTGTATTATGGTTGGGGAAAGGCTGGCCCTACCTACCTCTATCACGGTTTTGACAAAATTTACAGGAATAAGAGATCATTCACCAGCTTTATAGTCATTGTTGAGGTATGAGTTCCCCTCTTCGTCTATTCAAATGATGCATGTATACAAGCTTGATCTTTATTATTTAAGCTTGATCTTTATTATTTTGCCTTAATAGGTGTGGACATATGAAAATAAGTTTATGAAGGCCCCTGTCATTACTGGGAGACGGGTTGGATACTCGAGGCTGAGTCATTGGCTGTCACGTCATACGGAGGTGCTCAATAGCCATCATGTGCACATCCGGTGCTATCAACTGAGCCGTTTAACCCGGGATCAGGTAAAGAGATGGAATTAGTATGACTGTTAAAATTTATGAGAGAAATGACTTACATGTCTTGTTATTTTATAGGTGGACATTACTTGGTGGCGGGCGAATGAGAGGGCAAACTAGACTTTTGCCATAAGGAATGCATTGCCTCTATAAAATTTCCACCATATCATTGTCGGGCCGGTATTATTTTATAGGGCCTTCTTTTTAGGTCTAAATATTATTAAATTCTTAAAAATTATGACATCATCCATATTACACACAATTTAAAAGAAATAAACATCCGTCATCTTATTAAAACAAAACAAACAAAATAGGCACCCATCTATGGATGAAAACATATCTTTACAATGTCCAATGTCCAATAAAGAAAACAAAATAAATAAAATGAGACACCCACCATAGATGGAAATATGCCCCTTACATTGATCCTCAAATACAAATTAAAAAAAAGGAATAAATTAAATAAACAAGGCAACCACAATGTGAAAATATGTATTTTACAACTTTAGAACCCAAATAAACAAATATAGTTCAATTAAATAAAATGAGTAATAAAATAACCAAAATGCATCATCCATCATAAAATCATGTAATAAATAAATTAAATAATTAAATCTAGATTTTATTCTTAAGTTAGGCTTTAAACATTCAAAATTAGGATTTCTAACCTAAAACTAGGGTTTTAATATCCAATTAGGGTTTTATGATACAATTAGGGTTTTGATTTGGAAAGTAGGGTTTTAGGTTGGAAATTAGGGTTTTAGGATTTTGGGATGATGGTTAGGCATTTAGGGTTAGGTTTAGGAGAATTGGGCATTAAGTTTTTAGGATTATGGTTTTTTGTTTTTACTGACTTAGGAAATTAGACTTTTAGGTTAAGAAAATAGGAAATTAGGGTTTTTGGATTGGAAATTAAGGTTAAGGAAGTCAAATTAGGGTTTTGGATTTAAGGATCAAGGTTTTAGGGTTAGTGATTTAAGATTAGGGTTTTAAGGTTTGAAGTCTTGGTTTTACAGATTATGATTAGGGTTTTAGGGATTAGGTTTAGGAAAAAAGGTTTAGGATTTGGGTTTTATTATTTGGAATTTACAGATTTAGGATTAGGGTTTTAAGGTTAAAGTTTAAGGTTTGGGTTTTGATTTTTGGTTTTACAGATTAGAGTTTGGAAATTAGGGTTTGATGCTTTCTATGATTACATGAACTACTACCACTTGATGTTAATTTAGACAAGTATATGTCTTGGATATATAGATTGCTACTGGATGGAATTACACATAATGTATGATAATAGAAATTAAAGAATAAAAACTGCCATGGGGAATTAAATTAACTAGATTAAATCAGTTTTACTTACTGGATTCATTCATATTTACTGCATGTTTTAATACAAATTAGATTTAGAAAAATGAACCTGCATCGAAGGCTCCACCAAAGTTGATAAATTGAAACAAACTTGCTTATGCTACTGCTTGAACTGACTTTAGTTTTTTGGTCGGAGACATATTGCTTCTGTGTTAATTTTGTTGCCTCTCTCTGTTGATAATCCTTGTCTACTAGGTTGTTAATTGCTAATATGTCCCCTTGTTTTAGTATTAATCATTGTTATTTATAGGCAAAGAATATTTAAAACAAAAATCCTAATACGCTAATCTGACGATCAAAAAAATTCAAATCTTAATTAGGAAACTAAAACAGCCAGGAAATAAAAATTAAAAGTCAAATTTTAAAGACCATGGCGAATTAAGAATGCTTAATTCTCCATGAGCCATGGGTCATGGTGAATTGGGGAGCCAATTAACCATGAACCAATGGCCATGGAGAATTGGCATGCCAATTCGCCATGAACCAATGGCCATGGTAAATTGGCATGCCAATCATGGTTTTCTTTTACTATCTTGTCTAGCTTAATTTTGTATTTTAAAATTGGATCAAAACCATTTTATTTTTAAATAATAAATTAGACTAGGCTTAGGACTTTAAAAATTGAACTAACTTATTTTAGGCCTTTCAAAACTGGACTGACCTATTTAAAAGCTATAAACTAGGTTTAAGCCTTTTAAAATCACATCAAATTTAGCTTGGCCTTCTTTAATTGGGATCAGACTAGCTTAGGGCTAAAATTAAGGGTCTACATATTGCACTTGTCTAACTTTTATAAATCTCCGCAAGCAGTTGAATAATCAGGAGGTCTTAGCTATGGTAAAACTAGTTTATCTAGCGCCTCCGCCTCAATCATATGTCCCGCATGCATCCCCTTACGTTGATTCACCTGTTGGGCCACAGGGCTTCTATCTAATTTATCTAGTTTGTAATCCCTTTTCCATATTAACATATGTTATATGCATGCATGAAAATGCATATTGAAGAATAGAATAGAAAGTTGCAAGAAGAATTGGCCACCAGTTGTTGGCTTGCTGATTATCTAGAACGAAACTTTATGGACTTCAAATTTCAGGGCTATAGGAATCATGGTGAATCTTCATCGAGGGGACCCTAGACTGATGACCATGATGTGCCTCCTCCCCTCTCAGGCGAAGACTATGATAGGACTAACTTGTAAGATAACCAGGATCTGGGAGCTTCTTTCTCGAGGGGAACTTAGGTTGACGATGTGCCTCCGCCTCCAATAGGCAATGAATTTCTCAAAGATCTATTTGATTACACACTGCCTTCCCCTTTATAATGATTATCTTGTATTATATTAAAAAAATTATATTAAATTTAATGTACACATAATAATAAAATATAATAATATATAAGTTTGACTTTTCAACCCTTTTTTGTTTTAAACTTCTGGTCATTTTTTTTACTTACATAATTAGTTTGACCTTTTTATACATATATATATATATATATATACAGATTTGTTACCATGTTGAATTCATTCAAAATGAATTCTACATGGATTAGGATTCAATACAAATTACAAAACCAACACCAACATGGATTATGTTTAATTATTTCCAACTCCATAATGAATTCAACATTTTCAAATCCAAACCCAGTTCGACATGGATAAATTTTTCCTAAACAAGTTAAACTTCACCCTTTCACCATATAAACTAATAATTCACCCTTTTCTTCATCAATTAAAATACTAATTTCTCTCAGGCTATTCTCAAATCTCTAGTATTTCCTTCTTTCAAATTCCAAGCAACTTCAATTCTCACATTCCTAATGATGAACAAAGCCAATTTAAAAAAGATAAAAAATTTATTCAAGACCATTAAAGTTACACATTGGGAACAAATATTATGGTCTCAACTTAAATATTTTAAAATTCTTTCAAAATGTCAAGTTGAGTCAACTATTTCTACATGCTATGGTTTCTTTTTGGGATATTGAATCTAGAACCTTCAAGATAAACAATTTTGAAATATGTCCCATGATTAAAGAATTTGAAGCCATCCTCGGATATCCAAGTAGCCACCCAATGACATTACCCATAATAAACTCAAAGACTCATCAGAAAATGCAGACGTTGTTTCACCTCTCAAAACCTAAAGCTCTGTAACTGACCGGAGGTGAGAAAATCTTGCTCAGCCCCTTAATCGATTTTTGTGCTTCCCATTTGGCTCCCACCAAAGCATAAGGATGAATGTTTTGTCTACGTTTGCTTAGTTAGTTCATGCTTGTTTCTTCTGATGGGGACATCAATATGCTAGTACTGGATATTGTGGAAAAAATGGGTGGAGGATTTTCACCAATACCCGTGATCTTAGTTGAAACCCTAGTTGGATTGGATCAATTCAAGACAGATTCTTCGAGGAGGTTGGTTGAAAGTCCTTTGTTGTTTTAGGTAATTATCTAAATCGCCCTCTCAAGTTTTCAATTTAAGCCTTTATTTTTATTGCTCTAATTTTTGTCTAGTCCGCCCTTGCAAGTTTTCAGAACTAATGAGTTATCCTAATCTAGCAGACTTTTTGGTCCTAATTTTTTCCTGGTGTAGACCCTTAGTTTTAGACATAATCCCATCCGGCCCTAATTAAAAGGGAGTTAGATCAAGTCTAAAGGTTTAAACCAGTCTGGAATGATATTAAAAACCTAAAATGGTCCGGTATAATATTAAAATCCTAAGACAAGTCGGCCCAAGCCCAAATTTTATCAAATCGGCATGCCCGATTTGCCACAGGCCTTGCTTGGGGAGAATTGGCATGGCCAATTCACCACAGTCCACTAATTTGACTTTTGATTTATTAATTTCCTAATTGTCTTAATCTTCAAATGAAGTGTATTAAGGTTTTGTTTTAAACTTGATTTGCCTACAGATAACAAGGTTTAATGTTGAAAAAGGCATCAAGAATTATCAAGCAATGAGAAATAAGAAATTAAAACCCTAGCAGCACTCAACCAGGGAGAATTAGAAGCAGGCATTATCAAAAAGCAATAAACAACTGAATCAAAAATATATAGAACCACAATAAACCAGAAGGCAGTGGACATTACCTTCACTTTACTCAACCGAGATTCGACACTGGTGCAAGCAATAAGTTTGGATCAATGTTAAATATATCAGTGAAGCCAACAAACGGAGGTTTGAAATTTCTTATTTAATATGTTTTAAATTCACATTAGTTCATTCAATATTGTTTCACTCATTGAATTGTCTTTAGTTTGTTCTTTTGTTTTATTTATAAAACATCCAGTAGCTTGTTTGAAAATCCAATAATTAGTCCATAGAACTGATCTTCACAGTAGCTTGTTTAAGTGTCCAGTAAACTATTTAATTTAATATTACAATTGCTTGTTTAATCAAATTAATATTAAGTTTTAATATCATAGTAACAGTAGCAATAAAATTGTTAAAGTCTTGGACAAGAACCACACTTTAAACATCAAACAATTAGATTATAGCCTTAGTCCCGGTAGCCAACATAAACTTTGTTTTTAACTAAAAACCCTAATGTTGTTTTTATAAAACCCTAAAACCCTAATTTTATTTTCTAAAATCCCAAAATCTTAATGTTGTTTTTCAAAAACCAAAACCCTAGTTTAGGAAAAACCCTAATTTATATAAATATAAAACCCTAGTTTAGGAAAAACCCGAATTCTCCAATAAAACTATATCATATAAATCGTCTACCTTTTAGGGCATTGCCCCCGATTCCCCTCAAGGGGCGCTGCCCCCTTGACCCCGCCTACTAACTGGCTAGCAGGACTACCGTTCGAGATCCCTCATCAATGGGGTCAATATTTATTTGTGGATTATAATTCTTTGTGATTAATTTTAATTTTCTTTTATTAAACTCTAATTTATTATTATTTTTGTGATGATTTAACTATATGCTTAGATTACATATTTTATTATGAATTATTGAACTATATTTATTTATTGGTTATATTTTAAGGATGTAAAAGGCATGTTTCCACTTGTTTATGCCTTATTTGTTTTGCTTATATAATTTAATTTATTTTATAGATTTTGGAATAATTTTAAACGACATGTTTCTATCTTTTGGTGGATGTCCTATATTATTTAATTGTAAGGACATGTGGATATTGTAAGAGCATATTTTCATCCTTGGACGTGTGTCTATTTTATTTGTTTTATTTCAATAATATGATGAATGCTTATTTCTTTCCATTGTATTTAGTATGGATAATATTATAATATTTAATAATTTAATAATATTTAGACCTAAAAAGGAGACTGGTTCCAATGAATCAGGTGTTATGGGTGTGCAGGGTCATTCTCACCTTCCCCATGCATACTCAACTTTCCAAACCCAATAGGAGCTTAGGAATTTCTTAGGAATCGATTCATCCACCCCTTTCTTTTCTTTCCCGGCCTATCCGGGTGGCGACTCCATTTTCTCCAGGTTTAAGCCCGTGTTCTCTAAGGCTCTGAGCCTAACAATGCCAAAGTCACAAGAACCATTCCACATAAGAGTGTGGGCAAAATTCCCCGCTCACACTTGGACTGCCCTTGTAGGTTTTTGGAGCAAGCGGACCATCTTAATTTTTGCCTGGGCAGCCCTAGTGGGTTTTCAACCTAGCGGGCTTTTTTTTTAATGAATGCTTGCACTTCTTTACAGATCTGATTACAGGAGCGCTTCTGCTTACTCGATACCCCAGTTATGGACTATACCAGATATCTACCTCAACATCATTCTGCAAAGAAATTGCTTCATCTTGCCTCTTCAGAAGTCTACTTACGAGCTGTGATCAATATCCGTTGGCTGGTACCCTGGCAAAAGATTACCCATGTCACCATTCAGATGTATTTGATGTATGTTCCTCTTGCTGCTCTCCATCAAGGCATCCCCATTGACTTGATCTCTAGTATAAAGTTGAGCCTCGAGGTTCTGAGTTCGCTCATAATTTGGACATGCCCTATCTGACTAAAGCCTACTTGGATCGACTGAGGTAAAACTAGCCTGCACGTTACACTTATCATTTACCATAAATTTTGTATTTGTCAATTCCTTAAATAAAATGATGTTAGGATGAATAATAATAACAATAAAAGATGTTTTCCTTTCTTTTATAATTTGTCATCACTTTTCACTATTGTGTTATTTTTTTATCCTAATGGTTGGATTATTCAAAATAGTGCACATAAAACCATTTTAATATTAATTCTATTTTATTAAACTAGGGAACAACCAAAAATACAAAGCCAGCATACACAAGATTACTCATGTTGCCAACTAGCCCTTTCGGGTTTTCTAATTAATAATTTTCTCTCTTTTATCCCTAATTGTTGCCTAGCCCACCTTTTTGGGTTTTCAAAACTAGTGAATTGCCTTAACTTTTGCCAAGGCAGCTCTTTTTGGGTTTTCAATCTAGTGAGCTTTTTTTTTACTACTATTTTAAACATAAAACTTCTTCAACCTGTCAATATTCACTGGTTCGCTCAACTCATTCCCATCCATGTTTGACAACTTGATCGCACCCTTCTTTATGACTTGATTCATAACATACCTCCCTTTCCAACTAGGTCTGAACTTTCCTCTTGGATCCGAAACATTGGGCTTACGGTGCTTTAACACCAAGTCTCTAGCTTTAAGCTTTTTGATCTTAACCCTTCTGTTGTAGGCCCACACTATCTTTCTTTGATACAACTGGTGATGATACAATGCTTTCAGTCTTCTTTCTTCTAACAAGGCTAATTGTGTATATCTACTCACTACCCATTTTGTCTCAGGCAACTTAGCTTCCAAGACCACCCTTAGTGATTTGATCTCAATCTCAATTGGCAAGACTGCTTCCATCCTATAAATTAAGAAAAACGACAACATTCTTATCGGGGTTCACACAATTGTCTTGTACCCCCATAAAGCAAAAGGAAGCATTTTCGACCAATCCCTATATATCTTGGTCACCTTGGACAAAACCTGCTTAATTGTTTTGCTTGTTGCTTCCACTGCACCATTGTCCTTCAGTCTATAAGGGGAGGATTGGTGATGATGGATCTGGTACTTTGAAAACAAGTCTTTAACTTCCCCTTGAAATTGCACTTGATATCATACTGTGTGGGACCCCATACATAAAGATGATATTCTTCTTAATAAATTGAGCCATTTGCTTTGCCCCCAGCTTGTTAAAAGATTTAGCACTTTTCTTTTATAATTTTTCATCACTTTTTACTATTGTGTTATTTATTTTACCCTAATGGCCAGATTATTCAAAATAGTGCACCCAAAATAATTTTAATATTAATTCTATTTTATTAAACTGGAGAAAAACCAAAAAAAATAAAGCCAGCATACACAAGGTTACTCATGTCGCCAACTAGCCCTTTTGGGTTTTTTAATTGACAATTTTCTCTCTTTTAGCCCTAATTGTTGCCTAGCCCACCTTTTTGCATTTTCGAAACTAGTGAATTTCCCTAACTTTTGCCAAGGCAACTCTTTTCGGGTTTTTAACCTAGCGAGCTTTTTTGACAACTTCTTCAACCTGTCAATATTCACTGGTTGCTAAACTCGTTCCCATCCATGTTTGACAACTTGACCACACCCTTCTTCATGACTTGCTTCACAACATACCACCCTTCCCAACCAGGTCTGAACTTTCCTCTTGGATCTGAAACATTGGGCTTACACTGATTTAACACCAAGTCTCCGGCTTTAAGCTTTTTAATCTTAACCCTTCTGTTGTAGGCCCACACTATCTTTCTTTGATACAACTGGTGATGATACAATGCCTTCAATCTTCTTTCTTCTAACAATGCTAGTTATGTATATCTACTCACTACCGTTTCTATCTCAGGCAACTTAGCTTCTAGGACCATCCTTAGTAATTTGATCTCAATCTCAATTGGCAAGATTACTTCCATCCTATAAATTAAGGAAAGTGGCATCATTCTTATCGGGGTTCGCACAATTGTCTTGTACCCCCATAAAGCAAAAGAAAGTATTTTTGACTAATCCCTATATGTCTTGGTCATCTTGGACAAAACTCGCTTAATTATTTTTCTCGTTGCTTCCACTACACCATTGTCCTTTGGTCTATAAGGGGAGGATTGGTGATGATGGATCTGGTACTTTAAAACAAGTCTTTAACTACCCATTGAAATTGCATTCCATTGTCTGATATCATACTGTATGGGACCCCATACCTGCAGATGAGATTCTTCTTAATAAATTGAGCCATTTGCTTTTCCCCCAGCTTATTAAAAGATTTAGCTTAAATCCATTTGAAAAAATAATCCATTACTACTATGATGAATCAGTGACCATTTGAAGTTGTCGAATGTATCTCTCTAATAATGTTAATCCCCCAAGTTACAAAAGGCTAGGGTGAAGACATAGAATACAATTCTTCAGGAGGTAGCTGATTTAGGTTTCCGTAAATCTAGCACTGCTATCACCTCTTCACAAAATCAATACAATCTCTTTCCATGGTATTTCTAATGATCTGCTCAACTTCAGACTTCCTCAATCATCTTAAATGCACCCCATCAGGCCATCTTCGATACAACTCTCCATGGAAGGTGATGTATTACAAAGATCATAGCCTTATGGCTCTTCTCTCTTCCTTTGTTGCCCCTAATAAGTATTCCCTATTCTTCAAGAACTGTCTTATGGTATCATACTATATTTCATGGTCTGTATCAATTTCCATGACTACTTCATACTCATAGTAAGGGGTTAATGAACTGGTCAAGATCATAGGCTTAAGAAATAATTTAACAAGATTCTCCCATACCGAGGCTAGTGTGGTTAGGGCATCAGCCATGCGGTTTTCATCCCTTGGCAAGTGTATAAATCTGCACTCCTTGAAGCTCTTCTTCAATACGGTAAAGTAATCATGGTATGGTTTTAACTTCTCTTCCATCAACTCCCATTCTCCATTTACTTAGGATACCACTAGCAACGAATCACCGAAAACCTGCATTTTATCCACCTTCATAATCATCAAGGTTTCTAAGTAAAAATACATGCTTCATACTCCACCATGTTGTTGGTTGCTTTGAACTTCAACTTCTTAGCTAAAGGAATAAGCTCCCCTACTGGCAATTCCAATATTACTCCCAGGCCAACTCCCTTTCTATTCATTACTCCATCAAAATGCATCTTCCATCCTTGTACTTCTATGGCCTCTAAATTTTCATCTGAAAAATTCTAAAACCACTTTCTCATTGTACGGCAATGGTTGTTGAGCCAGGAATTCTGCTATTGCTTTACCCTTGATGGTTTTCCTAGTTATATACTCAATCCTAAATTCTTCTAAAATTATCAACCATCTATCATACTTCCCAATCAACGAGGATGTCTCCCTTAAATACTTATTGGATCCATCCTGAAAATTGCTTGCACCCTATAAGACTGAAAGTAATGCAACAACTTCTTAGATGACCAAACCATAACTATACAGGTATGTTCAATGATACTATACTTAATCTCATAAGGTAGGAGCTTTCTACTTAAATATTATATTACATACTCGACTCCTGATTCATCTGCTTGGGCCAACATTGCACCTATTGATTCTTCCTCTATTGCTAAGTATAGTATCAAAGGTCTACCAAGTCTAGGTGATTTCAAAATAGGTGGAATCAGTAAATACTCTTTTATACGCTCAAAATCCTTTTGACACTCTTTATTCCACTTAATTGGTTGGTTCTTTTAAAGTAATTTAAAGACGGGCTCGCAGAATGTAGTAAGCTTTGCTATGAACCTGCTAATATACTACAACCTTCCGATAAACCCTTGAACTTCTTTCTCTATCTTAGGGGCTGGCATATCCCTTATAGCCTGAACCTTATTTATCAGGGTCAATCTCAATGCCATTTGGGACAATCATGTGCCCCAGCATCTTGCCTGAAGTAACCCCAAACACACACTTCTTTGGGTTCAACCTTAGATTATACTTTAGTGCTCTTTCAAAGAAGATCTCTAAGTTTTGGAATCCGACTTCACCATCATATCATCAATTTGGACCTCAACTTCCTTATGCATCATGTCATGAAACAAGGTGGTGGCCACCCTTTGGTAAGTTTCTCTAGCGTTCTTTAATCCTAACGGCATCACCCAATAATAAAATATACCCCATGTAGTAATGAAGGTAATTTTAGCTTTATCCTCTTAGGCAATTAATACTTGATTGTATCCAAAAAATCTATCTACGAATGAGTGTAGCATGCTAAAGGTTGCACTATCAATAAGGACATCTATATAGGATAAAGGGAAATCATCATTGGGGGAAGCCTTGTTCAAGTCTCTGTAATCTACACAAACCCCAATTCTCCCATCTTTCTTCGGTACAAGAATGATGTTAGCTAACTAGTCAAGGTAATCTATCACTTCGAGGAATTTTACTCATATATGCTTAGTGACTTCCTCTTTGATTAGTTCTGTCCATTTTGGCCTTAACTATCCAAGCTATTATTTGGCATGGTTCATGTGAGTGTAAGTGGGAATCATGTGCTCAGCTATATTTTGATCAATTCCAAGCATATCCTCATAAGACTGAGCAAAGACTTCTTCATATTTTTTGAATATTTTTTCAAATCTCTCTTTCTCTCTTTAGGATCAAAGTCGGATGTTATACTAATATTTTTAGGATTATATGCTGTTCACAAATTTAATAATTGTGCATCAACAGAGTTAATATTAAAAATAATCATGTAATCACTACATGAATGTATGCAACCATTAGGAAAAATATCACACAAGTAAACAAAATCAGACTTTATTGGATTCATTTTGGAAAAGAAAACATCATCATCGTCATACAGAGTAGACAAATGAAAATAAAAATCAAAGTCATCATTCTTATAATCACAAACTATAAGACTTTCAAACTATTCTTCAATGAGAATAGCAATTTCCTCTAGACTCGGAATATGCTCTCCCATAAACATGACTAGCTCCAGCTTTCTTTGGAGTGGTCCTATATCTGGAGCTTTGATGAACACTTCTTCAAGTGGAGGAAAAATCATCTCGTTCTTTTTCAACAAGACACCTCTATTAGCTTCATTGTATACCAACCCTTTATTGAAAGCCAGAGTCTTAAAATTTGAAAGCTCTACTACACCTATCATCCCTTTCCCAAGGCCAGTGCCTAGTAAATAGTTCATTTTCTTCATCATAGCCAAAATCCTAGAGCCCATTATCTAGTTATTAGAAACAACAACCACTTGAAATCTGTTAAGAGGCCTCTCAATCATTAGAGCATTCACCACTTCATTTTCTTCAACCTTGATAACCACTGTCTCGCCTCCATTTGAGAACTTGATCTTTTGATGGAGGGTTGAAGAAATTCCACCAAGAGGATGAAACCAGGGTTGTCCTAATGGTATATCCAGGACTACAAACTCTACCATGGATTCAATCAGACCAACCTTCACAACAGCTTTAAAGGTTCCCTCAGCATGCCTCTTAGTGTTATCATAAGCCCTAATTGTCACCTCGATTGGGCTCAAATCCCTTGTTGACATAGCTAGCTTCGGCAAGATCTTGAGTGGGCAGACATTTATGGCAGATCCATCACCAACCATGATACATGGAGTCCTTTTTCCTTTGACTTCTATTTTGATAAAAATTAGAAGAATGTGATCTCTTCCCTCTTTTGGCAAATCAGCATCTAAAAGTGACACCATTCCCACATCCACCTTGTTCTTCTTCTGAGCGTCATCACCTCTCTTTATGTACTCAGCCTTGTTTACCCCCATGAAATGAATCAGTTCATCTAGTGTTGCAGAAGTGGAAATCTACATGTTCACCATAGCTTTGGCTATAGTTTCTTAATGCTTCTTGGATGCAGCTAGTAAATCCTAGATGCTAATACTAGCTTGAGTTCTTTTTAACTGCTTAAGAACAACATCATCTTCCTTTTCTTTACCCCCTATCTTATCATCTTTTCCTTTATCGGCTTCCACTTCCTTTGGTGGTGGCCTTGAATAAGACTTACCGAAGCGAGTGTTCATCACCTCATCCTCTTCAAGCTTGGACCAGGTCCACTCTTCTTTATTGGACTCTGACTCACCATCACTGTCGGTTGAATCCCAAAACTCATTCATAATTCATATGGAAACTTCCCCTTTCACCACAGCTGGTTCAATCTTGCTAAGCACCTCCTCTTCTTTAATTGCCTCTCCACCTACATCTTGGAAAGAACACAGAACAAATTTCTCATTCAAACCTCTTCCTATCATGAAAGTTATTGGTGGTGGTACTCTATTAAACCTAGGCAAAGGATTGTCCTTTGTACTAGGCTTGTTAGGTTTGTGCAACCTTTTACTATCAATCAAATTCTAGATATCATGCCTCGATCATAAACATTTATCCATCTCATGCCTTTGCAATTGGTGAAACTGATAGAAAGCCTTTGCATCAAAGTTGAGTCATAGAGGATTTGGCAATGGCCGAGTAGTTAATGACCAAAATAGTCGTCTCTTCTGTAGCTTGTTGAAGACCCAGGACATTAGTTTTCCCAACTCCAAGAATTGCCTACTACCTCCTTGGCCAATTTTATTAACATCGACTACCTTTTACGTACTTTGATTACCAGACTGATAGTTCCCTTTCTCATTCCTTCTTGCAGAAAAATGATCTTCTCCCTTTCCTATTCTTCTAGTTGCAAATCAACTTGAAGGAGATCTTTGAAATCCCTAATAAGGGTGTGGGACATCTGTTCATGAAGATTAGGCAGCACCCCTCTTACTATCATCCTAATCTAACCAGATTCATCTGGCCTCTTCTTGAGAAATGCAGCCTTATTTTTCCACCTCTTCATATAGTCAACAAAATTCTCATTGTGCTTCTACCTGATTGACTCTACCTCCATCAAAGTAACTTCTAACTTGGTATTATATCTATATTGATGGATGAAGGCTTTGTACAATGAATCCCAATTCTTTTGTGTATTGTCCTCTAAGGTGTTTAACCAATTTTGCACAATAGGATCCAATGAGAGCATGAAGTACCTTAGAGTTTGGGCCTTAGTAGCTCGAGCAAACTACATAGTAGTGATGTATTACTGACATGAAGATGAGAATTGCCAGTTCCATTGAACTTAGCAAAATAAGGCATCTTGAACTTATAAGGGACTTCCTTATCTTGCTCAAACATCTTGTCTACTTTCGACATCTCATCAACCTTTAACTTTTTTTCAAATTTCTTTTCTAAATCAACAATCATCTTCTCCAAATCTAAAGTTTTAGTCTTTTCAATAGTTGCTTTCTCCACAACCTCTTTTTCTTTCTTCTTATCTTGAGAATCTTGGAAGTATTGAGCCCAATCATCATCATCAATCATTACCTTTTCATAATCAAAGGCCACTTCACCAACCTTAACCTTTCCTTTGTCCTTTTGCTTCTTGGTACTAGCAGATGCTTCAATAGTATTCTCTAATAGTGTAGCCAGCTGGCTTTTCATAGTCTCAACTAGGACCCCTTTCAGTTCTTCCATCTTGGAGTTGAGTGCATCATCCACCATCTTCTGAATCTATTCAGGTTCCATTGCTTTTGGTGAAAAGTTGAATGTGTCATTGTTGGATTCTATATCATTAGCATAGGTCAGATTATCGTAAGCTCTTGAACTTCTATGCTCTAGGTATGTGAGCTAGAAAGGATCAATGCCATGTAATGAAATGCATGTATGCATGGATTAAAAAGTAACAGACAAATAAAGATAATTAAGACATTTCTTCCAACCTTATATCTTCTACATACGAATGGAGAGTCTCTTTTTCTAGGTATATAGTCAATAAAATATCAACGTGGGATATCTTATTTTCAAAAAATTTACTCGGACGGTTTAACCAATAGTTGTATTCTCAAAATTAGATATCGGTCCATGATAATTTCCATTAATTAACCTTAATCTATTGGATCAACTAAAAATAGTCTTTATGTTATATTATAGATTAAAACTAAATTAAAGGGTTTATCTTAAATAGATTTCCCATTTGAAAAGACAACTAATGATTCATGTCACAAACAAGCTCATGACTAACAAGTCTTGGTATAAATTTGGCCTACAATTGATTTTTAGTATTTCATAATTGACCTAAATAGTTGTAAGCCCATTTTAAAAAAGGTTTTAGTAATAAAAATTCAAACTTGGGTCATAAAGTCAAAACAGTTTTGTTTCAAAGCCCCATTATAAAAAGGTTTGTTTAAAAAATGAATCTTGGGCTTTGTACTTGAGTCATGAGGTAGAAAAGAATTTTTAGCCTATTTTAAAAAAGTTTTATGTCCAAAGACCATCTTGAAATTTTGGTCTTTTGGGCTTTAAGGGAATAAAATTATTTTGGGCTTTACAATATAGTTAGGTCATGTTAGAAAAGAACATACCAAATAGACCATGGTTCAAACCATGATATATCAATCATAGTCAAACAACAAGAGTTTGGGTAAAAACTTTAAGAAAGTAACATGGCCAATAACATAAGCTTTAGTCTTTGGGTTGAAAAGTTTAGGCTCCCATAGCAAGTATATACCCAAAGGTAAAAGGCTATGAGTGGTTATACCATGCTCGATCTCCATACCTTGAGTGAAAATATGATATCCCTTACACAACATAA
The DNA here is from genome assembly GCA_947685225.1 of Garcia nutans. Lineage (NCBI taxonomy): Eukaryota > Viridiplantae > Streptophyta > Magnoliopsida > Malpighiales > Euphorbiaceae > Garcia > Garcia nutans. The sequence goes on along the minus strand of CANTUV010000003.1, from coordinate 951,145 downwards.
CACGGGTTACACAGGGCATCTTAACTCACACACAATACAATCTAAATGATACAATGAATAATATCATAATAAGAAAGAATACAATAATATAAAGACCAATAGAATCAACTTCTCTTATCACTATTAGAGTAGCCACTGTGAGCAAAAATTTTTGCCTCCACTCCCATGTGGAATGATTCTTGTGACTTCAGCACTGTTAGGCTTAGGGTCTTAGAGAATACGGGCCTAAATCCTGGAGAAAATGGAGTCACCACCCGAATAGGCCATGAAAATAAAAAGGGAGTGGATGACTCGATTCCAAAGGAATCCCTAACCCTCTAGTGGGTTTGAAAAGTTGGGTATGCATGGGGAAGGTGACAATGACCCAACACCCCAATAGCACTCGGTTCATTGGAACCACCCTCCTTATCAGGTCTAAATATTATTAAATTCTTAACTTATTAAAATATCATCCATAGTACATATAATTTAAAGTAAATAAATATTCATTGTATTAAAATTCAAAAAGGTCCAAATAAGCAAACAAAAAGTGGGCACCCATACAAGATGAAAATATGCCCTTATAATAATGTTCAATGTCCAAAACTAAATAACATAGGACACCCACTATTTGGTAGAAACATGTCCTTTACATTAATTCCAAAACTTAAAATAAATTAGATTACATTGATCTTAACAAATAAAGGCACCCATAGGGTAGAAACATGTCTTTTACATCCTTTGAAATTTAAATAATTAATCAAATACAATTAAACCATTCAAGTGTTCACCATAAGCAAAATAACAATAAACCATTCATCATAAGCACATAATGGTAAATCAAATAATCAAACCTAAGTTTTATTCTTAAATAATGTATTAAATGCACAAAATTAGAGTTTACATATTAAATTAGGTTTTTAGGGTGAAATTAGGATTTTGGATGGAAAACTAGGGTTTTAGAGTGAAATTAGGGTTTTAAATAGAAAATTAGGGTTTTAGGGTAAAATTAGGGTTTAATACTTTAGAAAACAAGATTAGCATTTTTTAGGGATCAAATTAAGATAGGGTTTTAAACTTATAAACTAGGATTTTATAACATGATTAGGGTTTTAAATCAAGTTAAATCATATTATTAGGGTTTTGATGAAATTAATAATTTTAATACTACTGATGGCTTGGCTATTGAGAATTCTAATGAATTATTGTGCAAAATAATAATGGTTTAAAGGATTAACATAAATTGTAAGCTAAAAATTAACTACTTCCCGATGATGTTTGAAGACTAATTGCTATTGTGGGTTTTAAAAACAATTTCAATAAATCAAACAACTACTGTAAATTTAAAGCAAGTTAAATAATAAACTAAAACCTTCGTTTGTTGTCACCACCAATATTTTACATTGATCCAAGCTTTCTGCATGCACCAATGTTGATTCTTGGTTGAGCGAGATGAAGACAGTAGCTACTGCCTTTCCACTGTGTTTTGGTTTCTATATGTTTATAGTATTCTGTGTGTCATGTTAATTACTACTTATCTCTGCCTTTCTTTTGATAATTCTCACTGCCCTTTTAATTGTCACTTAAATCTATATTTATAAGAAACAAACTAGGTTAAATAATAGTACGTAGACTAAGCTTAATCTAAGCTTTATCCGGATTTCCAAATTAAGCATGGCCCGGATTAAAAACAAGAACTATATTGAATTAAAATTAGTTTTTTTTTTACATGAAACCCATCTATTTAGAATTAAACCTTGTTTAATTCGATATGGATGATGTCCATATCAAATTGGATGAGTCCAATTCGATATGGATACCATTATATTGAATTGGATGGTCCAATTCGATATGGACAATGTCTATATCGAATTGGGTAGGCCTAATTCAATACTGTATGGCCCATATCCATTTAAGCTGAACCAAACCCATTCAAACTTCGAATTGGACTATTTTAGGGCTTTAAAGATTGAACTGATTTATTTTAGGCCTTATAAAACTGGACAAATCTAATTAAAAGCTTTAAAATAGGTTTAAGCCATTAAGAATGGACCGAACTTGACTAAGCCTCTATCAATCGAAATCAATCTAGCTTAGGGCCAAAGTAAAGGGTCTATATAATTTTAAGTCAAGCTTTAAAAAATGGGCCTCTTAAATTTGGATTGGACTTAATTTGGGCCTCTTAATCAGAACTAAGCTCATTTAGGGCCAAAATTAAGGGTCTATAATTTTGCCTCCTACTTAAATGATCTAGAACTTCAGTAGAAAAGAGTAAAAAGCAATGATTCAGCTTCTGAAACTTGCACCAAGTATCTGTAAAACAAAACATAGAGGCAACAAAGAAATAAAAACTCAAAGGATGGATACCTAATATTAAGTGTCGACATCTGACAGTTCAATTCTAATATTTCAACAGGTTATTGGGCGACTCTAATATCCCAATGGGTACATCGAACAAATCTAATATCCTGAAAACCAAGTAATAAAAACCATTGAGAGGCTCTAATATCTCAACAAGTCATTGGGCGATTCTAATATCCCAATGGGTTCATCGAGCAAATCTAATATCCCAATGACCAAGTAACAGAAACCATTAAGCAACTCTAGTATCTCTACGGGTCATTGGACGACTCTAATATCCCAATAGAGACCGTCAAGCAACTAGATAATATCTTGGTAGGGTAGTGATTGACTCTAATATCTCACTAAAAACAAACCTGGATACTTTAACTGCATCGTCAGATTACTTCAACAAAATAAATATATTCTAGAGATTGCACTGTCAGGATACTTTAACAAATCCAATATATGCTAGAGATTGCACCGCCAGGATACTTCAACAAATCCAATTTATGCTACATAGCGAATGCTTCAACAAATCTGCTTGAAAATGTATGTCTTTAAAGAAATAGATCTTTTTTTCGATTGTCTATTCTTCAAGATGTACCTTTTTCTTAACTCGACTTCAACTCTTCTAGCTGGACTGATATTCTATTCTTTGAAATTTTTCCTATATTGACTTTAGCTCTTCTAGCTGGACTGATCTTTTGTCTTTTGTATCTTTATTCATTTTGGGAGTTCTTACTTTCTTCTTCTTCCATTCTTTTAGTTCTATACTTTGCAAAAAAAAAAAATTAGCTATTTTTTAGCTAGCCCTCATATCCTATCTTTGCCCCTTACGTGGAAAAATATTGAAAGTCTAAAAATATTTTGTACATGTATAAACTCAAAAATTGAAAGGCCTATTTAGGCTTAAACCGATGCAGACTCTGACTGATGTTTGTATTTATCTGGTTCTTTGCACAGACATGCATCTTTACTATTTGCAATGTGACTGGATGTTTCTCAAGCAATTAGCCTTCCATGCCCCCTGATTCCATATCTACTTCATGTTTTCTTCATAGAGTATCTTATTCACTTTAACAAAGAATGGGTAACACAAGACAATAAAATATAGTGTTATATGCTCAAATATGCATGATATGCATGGATGATACTTACAGTGGTTTTTTAACTCACAGACTGAGGTGATCAGCTAAAGTGCTTCCATTGGTTCCTTTAAGATTCTCGTTCAAGTCTTGCATTAAAACAGCAGAAGCCTTTACATCTATGGCTTTATCTTTAAGATATGGGAAATATAAGTAGTGGGGGCTCAAGCATGGTTGTTAAAGACATTGGGAATACCCGTATTAGCCTATGTTTCAATGTATTATTTTAGTAAATTCTTTATGATTCTTTCAAATGATTCTTTCAAATGATCCTTTCATAAGTTACATTTTCCTAATAGGTCCTTTGAGGTTTGACAGTGCAACACACTTCCCTAAACTTGGAGGCTCGTGTAATAAGAAAATATTTTTTATTTTAAAATTAAATATTGGCTTTATCAAATCAGTGTCAATTAACCTTAGGGCTCAGTTTTTCCAAATTAATATATCTATAATATAACAACCCTAGTTACCATGCTAAACTTGGAAATCATTTTTGTTTAAGTAAGAACTATTGCACTTCAGATAGGCATATACATATTACTTGGCCAAAGGTCTTATTGAGTTTAAATATTGTATATCTCATATACATGCTTAATTAAATAATCTTCACTAATAGACTCCACCTACCAAGAGAGATTAGCAAGTCTTTAATAGGCTTGAAATGGGGTCTATAAGAGATATGGGTTAAATAAAGACTATTTTTAGATTAGAGCTGATGAACACTATGGACAAACCTTCACACTACAAACTTTCTGTTGGAACGGTAGATAGTTGGAAACATTAAACACTAGACTTTATTTGCTTCATGAAAAATAGAACTAGAAATCTTACTTCATAAAAAGATAGAGCTTATCTTTTTGGTAGAAATCTAGATTTAATTAGTATGATCTTGATCTTTTTCTTTTGCAAAAACTCAAGACTATCATTCCGCCCTTTTCCCCTTTTTGGAATATCAAATCTAAAACTTTCAAGATTACAGACTTGGAGATGTATTGGATGAACGATGATCTTTCCATTATTTCTCTGATTTTATTTGAGTCTTTAGCTGGGCTAAACCAATTCAAGTCAATATGTCCTAGTAAAATAAATGGAAGTCTTCTGCTGCTTTAGGTAAAAAGAACTCTGTTGGCTTTCTGAACCGCTCTTTTTAGGTTTTACTTTTTTTTCTTTCTCTTTTTTTCATTTCTTTTTCCTTTTTCTCTCTTTTTTTTCTTTTTTTTTTCTTTTTTTCTTTTTTTCTTTTATTTTTCTTTTTATTTTTTTTCTTAGCTCTAAGAGAGTTGTCTTGATTACATAACTCTATGTTTCTTACTCTGGATGAGTGGAGTAGAGTGAGTTTGCTTCAACAAGGATGAATCCTTTGTTGCCTTGATGCCATCTCAATAAGTCTGTGATATTATATCTAATTCTGGTGACCTTCAACTATCCCTATAGTGTTGACTTTTCTTTGATCTTCTTTCCCCTTTGTTCATTAGTGATCATCAGACTTGTCATAAGTATTATAATAGCTCAAGGTAGGTTATCTGGGTTTATAAGTGAATAAAACGTAAGCTAAAATCTTATGAAGGCTCAAAGGGACAAACTAAGGATTAATTTTAACATGGTGGATATTAGTTGTCGGTTCACCAAACAATGTGTAGATCATCTCTCTTAAATAAACAAAGTTTAATTTCACCTCAAAAGTTCATCAGAGTATGTTTTATGATTAACTAGAATCTAGACACTCATAATTATGTAGGAGCCCGCTCTAAATAAGCAAACACAGCTCAATACAATAGATCAATTCCATCACCTAGTAAAGTCATTCGAATTATAATACATAGATACATATCAAGCTAGATTCGTCATTGATTGACCACCAAAATGAGAAAAGATCAATAAAAACATAAATGTAAAAAAATAGTTAATTTGTAAAAATGTTAATTGAAAAATAATAGTTCCAAAATATTAAAGAAAGAAGAAATAAAATAAGCAGCACTCAAGCCTAAGGATGTTTGTTAAATTGTAGTTGAAATTTTTTCATCTACTTAGACATATCAGGGGCAAGGATTTCTCCATCATCAATAAAGTTATGTATGATCTATTTCAAATGGTCATTGTTAGGGTTGTAAACGAGTCAAGTCGAGCCGAGCTTTGACAAGCTCATGCTCAACTCGACCCTTAAAACTTGAGCTCGAGCTTGATTCGAGCTGAGCTCAAGCTTTGTTTATACGAATATTGCCAAGCTCAAGCTCATCTCGGCTCAGCTTATGTTCGGCTCATTAATATGTTCAATAAGTTGAGCTTGAGGTCGAGCTCGGGCTCATTACCATATATGAATATATGACAAAATTCAAAAAAAATATTATATATCACAATTATAATATATTATCTAATATATAATATATTAATATAAATCAATAAAATAAATATGTTATGAATGGCTTTTATTTTGTTTTAATAATATTTTTTAAATAATAAAAGAGATTAAATTTAGATTGATTAGTCAAATTTTATATGTATATATTATTAAATATTATTTTAATGTGTATTAATATTAATATATTGATTAACAAAAAAATAAATAAATTATTTTTGTATTTAAATATTGAGCCATGTATTTAATGTAATAATTATTAATAATATATTTATAAATTAAATTTAGATTGATTAGTCAAATGATATATATTTTATTAAATTATATTTGGTTTGTATTAATGTTAACATATTAATTAAGAAATAAAATAAACAAATCTCATTGATGTTCATAATATTATCTATTGAGCTATGTAATTAATATAATAATTATTAACACTATATTCATTAATAGATAACTAATTGATAATAATGACTATATCATTGTTATTTCTAATAGTTTATAAGAGGTATTATCAAATTTATTCTTATATGAATATTGATATTGTTTATCATCATATGTTAAATTTAAGTGTATGAATATCCTATTATATTTATTTATTGAAATTTTATTAAAAACTAGTAACTATATAATATTATTATACTCATAATATAAAGTTAGTCATATCATATAAGATACATAGTACTAACAAATATAATTTGAGATATAAGATCTTAAAATATAGAATTAATAGTAAAATTAATAAATATAATATATTAATATGTATAAAAATATATTTTTTAATATGGCTTAATAGTTATGATTACTTATAAAAAAATAATAAAATTAGAACTTATTTAGAATATATTATTATTTTAGTTTTAAAACATAAATTAATACATGTCAATTAAAACATAAGTTAAATAAATAGTATTACTAATAATTTTAATAAAAATAATTACGACAAACAATTTAAAACTTTATAGCTATTATATAATATATGACATATAATTTCAAAATATTTTTCATATTATCTAATTTTATTATTATATTAAGATATAATTTCATATAATTATTTATTATGTGTTATAAAAATTATTTTTATATTAGTCATTTATTTATAATATATAATTAAAATAATAAATTATCTAAATTGAATTAGTTAATAAATTAATATATTTGAATATTAAACAAGCTAATTTCAAGCTTGTTATCGAGCTTAATAAATAAGCTAGCTTGCGAGCCTAATAAAAGAGCTAAATGAGCTAGCTCGTGAGCCTGACGAGCCGATTATCTCTAAGCTTGGGCTTGGCTCATTTAATAAAAGAGCAGCTTGAGCACAGCTCATTTTTAAACAAGTTTGAGCCTAAAGTAGCTCTTACCGAGCCGAGATTCAAACCGAGTTCGAGTAGTTTGACTCATTTACAGCCCTAGCCATCGGCTCCTCATCTGTAATTGGTTCAAGCTTGCTTAATAGCACCTCCTTTTTAGTAGTTTATCCATCTATGTCTTGAAAAGATGATAAGGTAAAACTTTTCTTCAATCCTCCCCCTATCATGAAGGTCACTAGCAGTGACACTCTTTCAAATTTAGGCAAAAAATTGCTCTTGGAGTTGGGCTTATCAGGCTCAGGTAGCTTACCACTATCGATCAAATCTTAGATCTCATTCCTTAATCGAACACATTTATCTATCTCATGCCCTTACATTTGATTGAATTGACAAAAGGCCTTGGCATCAAAGTTTGATGGAAGAGAATTCGGCAAAGGTCGAGGAGCCAATAGTTGTAACAACTCTTTCTTCTATAACTTATTGAAAATCCAAGACAAAGGCCTCCCCATATCTGAGAATTGTCTTCTATTTGCTTGACCAGTTGCATTGACATCCACTGCTTTCTATGTACCTTAACTTCTAGACTGATAATTTTCTTTCTCGTTTCTTCTTTCAGAAAAATAGTTTTTCTCTTTTTTCAATTCTTTTATCGATAAACCAACTTGGAGAAGATCTTTGAAGTCTATGATAAGAGTGTGAGACATACATTCAAGAAGATTAGGTAGGACACCTTTTACTATCATCCTAATCTGATCAGACTCATCTGACCTCTTCTTAAGAAGTACAGCCTTATTTCTCCATCTCTTCACATAATCAACAAAGTTTTCATTTTGCTTTTGCCTAATTAATTCTACCTACATCGGAGTAACTTCCAATTCAACATTATATCCATACTTCTGGATGAAGGATTTGTACAACAAATTTCAGTTCTTTTGAGTACTTCCTCTAAGGTATTGTACCAGTTTTGCACAATAAGATCTAATGAAAGCATGAAATACCTTACAGTTTGAGCTTTAGTAGCTCTGGCATATTGCATGGCAACAATGTATTGCTTGGCATGCATATGAGGATTCTCAATTGCATCAAACTTAGCGAAAGAAGGCATCTTGAACTTGTAAGGAACTTCTTTATCTTAGCTTATCCACCTCCGACACCTCCTCAAACTTCAGCTTCTTTTTAAACTTCTTTTCTAAATCAGCAATCAATTTTTCTACATCAGCAGTTTTAGTTTTCCCCATAGCTTTCTTTTCTTTCTTCTTTTCTTGAGGATCTTAGAAGTATTCTTCCTAGTTATCATCATCCATCACTACTTTTTCTTCATCAAAGGCCAACTCAACTACCTTGGCATTTCCCTTATCCTTTTGCTTCTTGTTACTAGCAGATACTTCTCATAGTATCAACCAGGGCCCCCTTTAACTCTTCCATCTTGGATGCTAGGGCTTCATTCACCAGGTTCTAAACTTACTCAAGATGAATTACTTTTGGTTTGAAGTTGAGTGATCCTTCACTAAATTCTAAATCGCTGACATAGGTCGGATTATCGTAAGCTCTTGAACTATTATACTCCAGGTCTGTGAGCCAGAAAGGATCAATATGATGTAACGCAATGCATGTATACATATATGCTTATATAACAATCAAACATAAAGAGTAAGGACGTTCCTTCCAACTTTATATCACCCACACATGAATGGTGAGTCTCTTTTCCTAGGTATATGATTAACAAAACATCAACATGGGATACTTTATTTTTGAAAGATCCACTCAGATGGATTAATCAATAATTGTCTTTTCGAATAAAGAAATCAGTCCATGATAATTCCCACTAACTAAGCCTTAATCCATTTGGTCAACTAAAAAATAGCTTATATGTTATATTGTGGATTAAAACTAAATTAAAGGATTTATCGTGAATAGATTTCTCATTTGGAAATAGGCAACTACTGATTCATGCTACAAATAAGCTCATGATTAATAAGTCTTGGTATAAATTAGGCCTACAATTGATTTTAATATTCTATAATTGACCTAACTAGTTGTAAGCCCATTAAAGAAAAGATTGTAATAAAAATTTGGGTTATGAAGTGAAAACTAGTTTTGGGACCATTTAAAAAAAGTGTTTCAAAGCCCATTGTAAAAAAGATTTGTTTAAAAATGAATTTTGGGCTTTGAACTTGGGCCATGAGGTAGAAAAGGATTTTTGACCCATCTTAAAAAGATTTTATGTCTAAAGACCATCTTGAAATTTGAAAATAATTTGGTCTCTTGGGCTTTAATTAGGTCATATTAAAAAAATGAAAACCAAATGGGCTATAATTCAAACCAAGATATGTTAATCATAATCAAATAACAAGTATTTAGGGTAATCCTAAAAAAAGTTACTAGGCCAACTACATGGGCTTTAGTCTTTAGATTGAAAAGTATAGGTTTCCATAGCAAGTATATATCAAAAGGTACAAAGCTATGAGTAGTTATGCGATGCTCGATCTCCATATCTTGAGTGAAAGTATGGTATCCCTTATACAATATAACACTGGTTACACAGGACATCATAACTCACATACACAATACAATCTAAGTGATGTGATGGATAATATCATAATAAGAAAGAATAAAATAATATAAAGACTAATGAAATCAACTTCTCTTATCTCCAGTGGAGTTGCCACTGTGAGTGGAATTTTCGCCCCACTCGCGGTGGAATGGTTCTTACAACTTCAGCAATGTTAGGCTCTAGATCTTAGAGAACATGAGCCTAAATCTGGAGAATGGGCCGGGAAGATAGAAAGGGGTGAATGACTCAATTCCTAAGGAATCCCCAACCCCTACTAGGTTTGAAAAGTTATGTATGCATGGGAAAAGTAAGAATGACCCAGCACCCCTATAGTTTCTGGTTTATTGGAACCGACCTCTTTTCTAGGTCTAAATATTATTTAATCCTTAATTATTATTACATTATCCATATTACAAGCAATTTAAAAAATAAAACATTCATTATATTATTGAAATAAAATCAAACAAAATGGGTACTCATCAAAGATGGAAATATGCCCTTACAATATCCAAATGTCCATACAATTAAATAAATAAAATAGGACACCCACCAAAAGGTGGAAATATGTTCCTTACAATAGTCCCAAAGTCCTTCAAAATAATAAAATAAATAAAAAATAAGGCACTCACAAAGTGGAAACATACCTTTTATATTATCCTCAAAATCCAAACAAGTAATGGAACATAATTGATTTAAATATTCATGGAAAATAATTAATTAAATATTCAATTCATTCATAGTAGAAAATTAATTTAAATAGGAAAAAAAGATAAAATTAGGGTTTTAATTAATACAATTAGGGCTAAATTAGGATTAAAACACAAAATTAGGGTTTTAATAGCACAATTAGGGTTTTTACCCTAATACTATAAAATAGGGTTTTAAACCTGAAACTAGGGTTTGGAAGATTAAATTAGGGTTTTGAACCTTAATCTAGGGTTTGAAAGTTTAACTTAGAATTTTTAGTACAAAATTTGGGTTTTAGAGTTTTAATCATGCAAATTAGGATTTTGGTAACAAAATTAGGATTTTAATATGTAAATTAGGGTTTCTTATGAAAACCTAAGATTCAATATGTAAATTAAACTAAAACATGTAATTTTATGGTTTGAGATGCAAACTATAATTAAACATGCAAGATTACGGTTTGATCATGCAATAGTAAGATTTAATCCTAAAACTAATATACAATATTATAAAATTAGGGTTTTGGATATTAACTTAGGGCTTTGTGCTAACCAAGAATTTTATTAAAATAAATCATGTAATGAAGATTCAAACCAAATTGAAATGGAAATCATGCTCTACTGGATGAAATAAAGTCAAGCTAAGAATTTCAAATAGATAATTGCCACAATGTTTATGTCTCAAACAAATGATTGCTACGATGCTTATGAAAATAACTCATGGAAGTTCAAACAAATTGAATTTGGAAAATTAAACCTGTGTTGTTAGCTCCACCAAGCTAAATTTGTTGAACCAAACCTATATCTTGGATGATTGAAAGTCTGGATCAATGAAAATCTTGGTTAGTGCCTTGGTGATCCGAGGATCAAGCTACTACCTCCTTTCCTTGTTAGTGCCTCTGTTTGTTTTTTTTTTTTTGTTTAAATTGTTTTATGTCTTAATTGCATTTTATTTTCCATTCTTTTATTGTAAAAAGCTCCTTGAGTCCTTCTGATTGATTTGTACTTATAGGCACCATTAGGTTAATTTTGTTTTTCAAACCCTACACCTACTAGAAAACATCATCCCTTTGAATTTGATCCGAATTAGGACACTAAACAGATCGATATTAAGAGTTCATATAGAATTGGGTCCAATTCAACATGAGCAGCTGCTCATGTCGAATTGGACATGCAAAATTCAATATGAGCATGTTCATGTTGGCTCATTTCGAATTAAGAGGGCCCACTCCTTTTTAAATCAAACCGGGTTGGTTTGGGCTTTTAAAATTTTGGATTAATTTTAATTCAAGCTTTAAAAAATGAACCGGACTAGGTTTGGGCTTCGTAAAATTGGATTGGACTTAATTTGGGCCTCTTAATTAGAACTAAACTCATTCATGGCTAAAATTAAAGGTCTACAAGGTCCTATAGGATATGTTGAGAAGTTGTGTTATTGACTTTATAGGGAGTTAGGATAGGCATTTGCCACTAATTGAATTCACCAATAACAACAATTATTAGCCCAGTATTAGGATAGCATCTTATGAGGCTTTGTATGGCAACACTGTTATCCCAACACTGTTATGTTAGGATGAAGTTAGAGAAGGGAAACCGGTAGGTCCTGATTTGATCAAAGAAACAGAAGATAAAGTCAAGGTAATTTGGGATCGATTGAAAGCAACTTTCGACCGATAGAAGTCTTACTCCGATTTGAAAAGAAAGAATTTAGAGTTCAATATGGGTAATAAAGTGTTTTTAAAGTTGTCTCCTTAGAAAAGGATATTGAGGTTCATTCGGAAGGCAAGTTGAGTCCTTGCTTTATTGGACCAAATGAGGTAATAGAGAGAGTTGGACCAATTGCATACAGGCTGGCTATGCTGCCTGAGTTGGATAAGATAGATAATGTCTTCTATGTCTCTATGCTTCAAAGGTACATATCAGATCCATCACATATACTGTCTGTTGAATCCATAGAGGTGAATCTGGATCTGACTTATGAAGAAGAACCAGTCGTGATCTTAGCATGAGATGTGAAAGAATTGAGGAACAAGAGGATACCATTAGTTAAAGTCCTATGGAGAAATCATTCTACTGAAGAGGCAACATGGGAGAACGAGGAGACAATATGGAGCAAGTATACACAACTCTTCTAGAGTTAAATACCAAGTAATTTCAATGATGAAATTTTTAAAGGGGAGAGAGTTGTAACGCCCGTAGTTTTATTAAATATAATTAAATAAATAATTTGAAAGGGTTAAGAGAAGTGTTAGAAGAATAAAATAACTAGATGTACATATAGGATATATATATATATATATAATATACATAAAAATATAAATGTCACTAGAAAATAAAAAAGTCAAAAAGTCAAAAAGTCAAAATCAAAGTCAAAGTAAAAAGGTAAAAAGTTAAAAAATAATAATTCAAAATTAAAATTAATTTTGGGTGGAAAAGAGAAAATATCAATTAATTATTAATTATTAATTAACAAATTAAATATTTAAATATATATACATGTGGTTAAGAAAAAAGAAAGAAAATAAAAAAAATACCTTCTTCTTCTTCTAACGAGGGTCGAACCTCTATAGCCAAGCAAAGAGAAGTCTTATTCCATCATCCACACCAAATTTCTTGAAGAATTTAAAGGATTCCAATTAATTTTGAAGTTTCATCTATTCTAGGTAAGGTTTCTTTCCAATTTAAAGAGTTTCTTTTAAATTGATGTATATGTGGAATTTTGATTTTTGATGGAGGTTTAGATAATTGCTAAAATGGGTTGTAATGATGTTATTTTGATGCAAAAGCAATGATTTTATGGTTGAATGATTAAAAATAATGGGTTTAGTAAAAGTTTGGAAGAGATAGTATGTAAGTTATGGTTTTTGGTGATTTTTAGAGGAATTGATGTAATTGGTGTTTGAATGGTTAAAATGTGTTAGAATGTGTTAGAATGAAATTCTAATAATATATTTTGGCATAAAACTTGGGTTAGGATTGATTAGAGAGGATTTTCAAGTTTAAAGAATTTTAGGACAATTAGTGAAAATTGGATAGAATGCAAGTAATTGATATTTGATTAGTTAAAATGAGTAGAAATATATTGCTAATGATTTATTCTAACTTATAATTTGGTTTAGGAGCCTGTAAAGTGAAGTAGTGAAATTAAAGAAGTGAAAGGCATTGGTGGAAGTTAGTATTGGAGAGTGATTTTACATTGGATTTTGGCAATTTAGAGGTAAGTGCATACGTTGATATTATGTATTTCATTTGCATTTGATTTGACCTAGCACATTTTGATGTGATGCATATGCTAAGCTACCTTTAATATTGGGTCTTTACATGTAAGTACATGGTTTTGTATGAAAAAGTATAAAATGCATAAAGTGTGAGTTGTTAAGCCATTGTATAATGGCTAATGACATTATTGTGTGTAATTAGTGAAAACTTGCATTATGTATGTTGAATGGTAAAAATTGGCCACATTATGAATGTGGCATGTAACACCCTTATACCCTATATACGTACAATACATATTCAGCATATGTAAAATACGCATATACGGTACAAAAATATCACAGACCTGTTTAATAAAAAATTTTCACATTTCCAATTTAAAATTTTAAATTCTAAATATATAAAAATTAAATAGAATATAAATATTCTTTACTTGTTATAAGAACCCACAATAAATAATATATATATAAATCTCTGGAAAAAATTCACCAGAGTTTTATTTGTATTTTGGACACCCCAAAGTTTATCAAAACACAACTTGCAAAAAGAAAACACTCCCAAATAATTTCAAATCACTATCTCAACCATACTTCTCAATTTCACCACGTTTCTCAAACATTTATACATATAGATATATATAATTTAAAACACACTTACTCTCCCATTTCAAATACATTGACCCAAACATTCTTTATAATATACAATACGTACAATCCAAAACATAATATATTATGCATAAAACTCAAAAAATGTACAATAACATAAAAATATATACATGCTGCTGGCAGTATTTCTGATCTCGATAGCAACTCAACAAGCTCAACTACAAGTCTAGACCCAACCTGGTCTAGAAGTACTCTCTGGCTCAGCTGGGTCTCCCCTGTCACCTGTGCGATGGAAATAATCACGCTAAGCCAAACCTAGCGGTACAAACTTTGATAATAATAATATAACTCAATGCAATACCAATGCACAATGCATTTAGATGTCACATCATTCCACTTTCTTATATTTTTCAAGTATTTCATAATTCACATTAAAACAAAGATAAGCATAGGCCCAAAAAGGATCTAATATGCTATTCAAATTTCAGAGTTACTGTTTTGGTCTACAATGACACCGTGTGTCTAGCCCCGTAGGTAATATATCCATGGATAATGTAACAGCCCCAGTCTCTTGGACCTTAACCCGGCTAGACCCTTAGGCCCCAGTATCTTGGTCCTCAACCCGGCTAGACTGCTACAGTTTTTGAGGCTTACAACCTAGTCTTTTCACCCCCCAAAATATCATATTTATCAGCTGGCCTGGCTTAAGACCCAGTCTTTTCACCATTCCAGCGTTTAGCCCGTAGGCAATTATAGGCATGCCGCCGAACCCAGAACTCTGAAAATTGAATAAATACTAGGCACGCAATTTATTCATATTTCTCATTATTAATCTCTTTCTCATTTTTATATATTCAATCTAGGCACATTGCCTTATTTTCACATTTTTTTCTCACTTTTCTCATTTTTCACATCTTTCTCATTTTTCTTACTTTTCTCATTTTTATTAATATCAATTCATTTCATTATTACACATATCTCATTTTTGCTTTTACAAAACATTACCCAATTACTTTGGTTATTTTCACATAATATGCATATTTCACATGTTACACAAATTAGCCATTATCAATGGCTTTTCACAATGCATTTAACACATATATGACATTACAAATGTCATAGCATATTATTCATACTCAATCAATAAACCAAATAGCTTAACACATTTTTCAACCAAAATGTGTTAAGTCCAAATGTTATGCAAATATAGACATTATATTCAAAGTTTGTACATACATCCACTAACAACCCAAAGCAAGCTAAAAACAACCTTCAATCCAATCTTTCCAACTTGCCCTTCACTACTTGGATGAAGCAAATCAACCTCCCTCAAAGCCTAAACCAAATGTGATAACAAATAATCATTTAGTATCACATTTAATAGCATTTCCAACATTAAACCATAATTACACATCACTCCTACAAATTTCTAAAAATTTAGCCTTTCCTTACTTCAACATTAAAATTCCATTCTACTACAATTAAATTAGTGTTTTAAGTTTATTTATATTATTAAAAACATATTTTAATACATTTAAATCATTTACATTATAAAAATACACTCTTATACATAAAATCTCAAAAATGGCATAACCTTCCCTCATTGAAGGTTTTTCATTCCAACACAATCTATTACTCATTCCAAGCTTATATTCATCATTTTTAACACTAAACAACATGTTTAAACAAATAAAATCACACAATTCAACCACTTTGGAAAATCACTTTTCCAAAACCCTAAATCTCCACTTCCATTCTCAAACTCCAACCCAACATTACCAAATCCAATATTTGACTTTAAAATACTTGTTTATGAATCAAAATAACTCATTTAGAATCAATTTACACAATTAAAGTTCATGTTTTCAAAACCCCAAAAATCCATAACCCTAAATTCTCTCTCTTCACCTTCTTTAATTAAACTCCATCACCTCTTCAATCTAACCTTAGAATCATTGTTAACTACCCAAAATAACATCATCCACACCAATTTCAACAATTATAACATACTACATCAAAATCTCAAAACTCACATAATCTAAATTTCCAAGGAATTCAAAGAAAAGAGATGGAAACTTACTAATTTTGGTAGAGATCACCAAAAATTCACTTGCAACTTGTTAATATCTTCAATTTATGGAGTATGGAAGAAGTAGAATCCTTGGTCTAGCTCCCATGGAATTTCGGCCAAAGGAAAGAGAAGAAGAAGAAGAAGAAGACTTTAATATTTCTTTTCCTTTCATCTTTTTTTTAAACCACATATATGTATTAAAATAATTTAATATTTAATTATTTAATTATTTTCTTAATAAATTAAAAGTTCTAATTTTTCAAAGTTCTAATTTTTCTCTTCCATTCAAAAATAATTTATTTTTGAATTATTTTATTAATTTTGAATTTATAAGATTTAATTACCAAAATACCCTTTTCTTTTAAAAAGTGTTGACTTTTATATATGTTATGTATATTTTGCATATATATCACATATATATTCCACTTTTTTATTTAAAATCCCTTAATTTTTCATTTAAAACCATTAATTTAATTTATCCTTTTAAATTATAATTTATTTTATCCAATTTTTCAAAAATTAGAAATTTTAAAAAATTTTAGGATGTTACATGGCAAGAAATTATGCTCTTATGTTTGAAAAATATAGAAAATGATCATTTATAAAAATGAGGAAAAAAGTGTCAATGTGATTGAAATATGAAATATATGCAAATTGCTTATGGAATATGGAAAAATGTGAGGAGAAAACGGATAAGAAATGATAATGTACATGAAATGTGTACTTGCCTTATATAGTATCTTGTTCTAGATAATTCTATTTGGTGTTATTGGATTGACATGTCATGGATATGAGATATTAGTTGTCTTCGGGGCTAGACACAGTGTTGTCACATATGATTTTTATTTGCCTTCGAGGCTAAACACAGTGATGTCATTTATGGTTATTATTTGTCTTCAGGACAAGACACAGAGGTGTCACGACAGACCAGAATAATATCTTTGGAACATAAATATTGTTTGTGATTATTTGGGCCCAAAGCATATGATTGTGATATCTTGGTGATTATGTGAGTAATGTAAGTGTTAAATCATAATACATTTCTTGCTTGAAAGAGAAACATAGTGCATTGTTTTATAAATTATTTTTATGACCAAAGTATGTATTGCTAAGTTAGTGGCTTAACGCGATTTGTTCGTCGCATAGGTGAAATGGTATATGCAGAGAGCCCTATTAGACCTGATTAGGTCTAGGATAATGGATTATTTTGTACCATAAAACTAGTACCAGCAGGTATATCATGTAAATAAATGTTTTTGACTTTAACTCATCATGTTAATGAATTTTATGCTTTTATATGAAATGTTGTGTAATTAATGAATGATTAAATATTGTAAATTATTGAATTACATGATATATATATATGGATATGAAGTGTTGATTATATTTGGAGAAATGTTGCAGTTTTTGGACAAATGAATATATATTGAGAACGTATTTTTATGCAAGTTGTGTCTTAGTTGGTTTTTGAAAAAAATCTAATTTACAGGTATAACTTTGGCGAATTTTTCTTAGAGATTTTCATTTAAATTTGTGTTTTATCATTTAATTATTTATGTATATATACTTATTTACCTATTAAATTATTTTTTAAAGAATAAAATATTTTATTAAAATTTAAGGGAAAAAATTCTAATGATAAGGATGATGCGAGTTATATGTATTATATATATATAGGATATAAGAGTGTTGTAATATATATATTTACACTCAAACTTTTTCATTCACTTCTTATTACACCCGCTTATTTATCAACTCTTTTTTTTTAAATTACTCTATACATTTTTATAAATCATGGACAATTACTTTCAATTTCATTTGTCATGTATATAAAAATATATATATATATACACATATATATATATATATATATTAGAACATTTATGTTAACTTTTCCTCATATATCAATTTTTATCTTCTTAACTTGAATTTCACATTTAACATGTAGTAATTAGATTCTACATTGAAATTTTAGTTTCTTCTTATTAGCTCTTTTCAATTATAAGAGTTACTTAAATTATGATCTTTATTTTAAGAAAGTATACGCCATGTATACATTATATATATTTTATGTATATAAACATATGTTCTATAAAATTTACACACTTTTCATTAAAACTTTAATCTTCTTCTTCTAACATATTATCCAATCCCTTTTTTATACATTTAACCTAATCCTTAAAATATCACTTCACTCAACTCCAGTAACAATAAAATATACTAGGTTTTCCTTTCATGTAATAATTTCACTTTTCTCTAACTATTAACAATTAATATAATTTGACTCACTAAACACTTCTACATACAACTTATAAATTATCTTAAGTCAATCATTAGTGTTGTTGTTAGTTATGCATTAGGTATATAATTTGTATACCCACACACTATTTCTAAAATTTAGCTTCCATCACTAAATTGTCCATTCACTTCTCTTTGTTTTCTTTATTTTCTTTTCTAAACTATTTTAAGTCACTAGTATTTCATCATCCTGTTAATCTTCTTTCCTTGTTTCTTAAGTTATCTTGTTTCTCCAAGAATATAATATAAAATCTACTAATTATATGCAATCACATTTATCCATCCTCTAACTATACATTCATTTTGAATATTCAAAGACATATATCAATATTTTCCTCATTTTTCCCCACTTTCTAAGTTCACCACTTAATAGATTGATTTCACTTCAATATTATAAACAATCTATCAATAATTATAAATACTTCCACGATTTAATCATTATGTCACTACTAACTTCACTTACTTAAATCAAATATATAATGTCTAGCACTCCAAAAACACAATCAAATTCAAGAGTAAACTTCCATAAGCAAATCAAACTAAGTATAATTCAATACAATTACATTAAAGTTCATTAAGTTAAATACTAGTCTTTCTTACTCAAATTAATCTTTTCCACTTTAATTATCATTTAATGACACTTTTCTTTTCTTTTCTTCATACCCTCTTGCCTATGTATAACTTAATCAAATAATTCCATAAATACTATTATATTTAACTTTAAATATAACTCACTTAAACCAAAGTTAACTATACATATATTCTAACTCCATATACATTTCCCATCCACAACAAATAATTTAACATTTCAATTCTCCAAATAAACTACTTCAATTAATCATTTAATCCGTAAATACAATTCACTTCAAAATAAATTAATTTAACATTCTTATTACTCTAAGTAATTTATAAATTATATTTATCAAGAATAAAATTTTTCTTTCCTATTTAACAAATATTCCATAATCATATGATATGCCACCAACCCAATTCAAAATTCTCTTCAACATGATTTCAAGATATTTACTAACAAATACACCTCAAATATCACTACAATCACCATACTTCCAAGTTAGAAATTTCCATAACTCTAAAATCCTCCAAAACCTAAACTTTCTCAAAAATCCTAATTTTACTCTATAACCCTAAATTAACGCATAAATATTTCAATGGTTGTTTTAAACTTTATTTCAACTAATAACCAATTAATACATACTTTATACACTATCAAAATAACTTTATTATCATAAAAGCAAAGTTCAATATTCATATTTTTCTCAAATTGTTCAATATACATTTCCTTTCTTAATAATTTTGTTTAATTCAATCAAATGATTACATAGACAATTAAAATTCAAATAAAACTCAAAGAATAAAAAAGTGTATGATGTACAACTACTAACCTCAGCCAATAGGCCCTTCCATCCCTCTTCCATTTAATCCCTTAATTTGATGATGATTTTCTTATAATTCTACTCTTAAATTAATTATTTCTCATCAAAACCCTAATTTGTTAATAAAAAAATCCATCATTTCTATGTACTGTTTGGAAGAAGATTAAGAAAGAAGAAGATGGAGGTGCTTCCATAGTGAATTTGGGCCAAGGAAAGAAAGAATAGAAAAATGTAGAAGTTTCCGACTTATTTTATAATATTTAGGGTTTTTATACTATATGATGCTCATATTGAAACTTCAATACACATACTTTTTTTAATTATTTCTTAACCTGACTTTTAATTCAATAAAATCATAAAAATAATTATTTTAATTAATTTAAAGCCCCATTAACAATATTTCACATTCCACTTGCAATACAGTTTCATTTCAGGTCCATAAAGGCATTTTTATTTTTTTTTTGCCCCTTTAAAAATCCTTTCCAAAAATACTGATCCAATCCATACAAATTTAACTTTCCAGTTGTTAGGGCTTAATCAACCTTATTACTATCAATTCTAAGCTCAAAAAATATATAACACCATGATCAGTTTGACATATACTTATATATATATATATATATATATTTAATACGAAAAATTATTGCTTAGAATTTCTAGGCATTACACATCAGCTTCTTTAACTTTTGTTTAATAATAGCCCAATTTAAGATCAATTTTAGGGAAAAATCCTACCCCCTTCAGTTGATCAAACAAATCATCAATTTAAGGAAGTGGATATTTATTTTTTATTATCACTTTATTTAATTGTCGGTCGTTAATACACCACTATAGCATACCATCCTTCATGGTCACAAATAGAACAGGTGCACCCCTAAAGTGACACATTGGGTCTAATAAACCCTTTATTAAGTAATTTTTGAAGCTGCACTTTTAATTCTTTTAGTTTCGGAGATGCCATCCTATACTGTGTATATCTTATGTATATATTCTTTCTAATATGTTGTTTAGTCTCTTTATACATTTAACTCAGTCTTTAAATATCTTTTCCCTTAATCCCAGTAACAACACAACATACTAAAACTTGTTCCTCATTTAGTTCTCTCTACATACAACCACTTCTATCATCTCATGAGTTTCATTCTTTCATAACTTTATATTTCTTATTAAATTCACAAACAAGTCCTTTCCAAACAAGTTTAGCTACCACTTAAGCATGGTTCCTAACATTAATTTTGAAAACTCACCTTTTTGGTTGGCTACCACAATATATTTTTTTTTTACTTTTTCTTAAATTTTTGTTTACACAACTTCTTTCTCTTGAGTTCTATTTATAAAATCATTATCGCCAAATTTTCAAAGTTTAAATTCCTGAAAGAAAAAGCACTTCTAAAATTCAAAATTCACAATTTCCACAACTACTCCAATTTAACCACCCTAAAGCAATGCAATACCAACTAAATGTTAATAGATAAAATAATATCTAACAATTATATAAATATGATATGTGCAATAACCTCATTTTATTTACAAAATATTAAGCAATTATAATTCATTAGGTGTAAAAACTATGCATGATTTGCAACACCGGTTTGGAATAGTCTTATGGCATAGACTTTAAACTTTTGAATCCCCTCAATCTTAAGCCTTCTCAGACTTATCGGGGTTCCTCTTATTCATTTCCTTATCTCCTACGCGATAAAATTAATCGCACTAGCTATATAGCTAAGTGGCTCTTTAAAATTAGATATAAATACAACAGTTCTAATATTCAAGCATTTTTTAATAAAGTGAAAATCTCAAATTGTAACAAAATTAATAAACATAAATCTCTTATTACATAAGTTTAAAAGAATTCCATAAACTTCAACTATAATATATATATACAATATTTCCAATTGCAATGTACTCAAATTATGCCCTTACACTAATTTCCAAGATTCGTTAATATCAAACTAGCCCATCGTGACTTGTAGGTCTCGACAATAGAGATAAAGTGTCAAGATACTAAAGTATCTCACCGAAATGCATATAAATCTCTTATCACAAGTCTCATAGACACTGAAAATGTCTCGACGTCAAAGTATTATGATACCATAATATCTCATTCATAGGCATAAATATAATAATTACGTCATGATTTATCCATAAACGTTAGCATGCCAACTCAATATTACAAACCAAGGACATGTATAAAGCATTATAGCATAATAACATCTCCATAAATCTTTATCAATCCATTTCAAGACATCATTTCCTTAATGTTTTAATAGCTCGTCAATATATAGAATTTTCATAACTTAAATGATAAGTAATTCAATGTTAAAATTTCAAATTTAATATTCATATAAATAAATAAAACTAAAAAACAAATGACTTTTGAAATACTTTAATCCATCATAGAAACTATAAATTCAATAAAGTAATAATTTTCTCTTTAAATAATCAAATCTAATCTCATTTCTCATTCACATTAGAATTCATAAAAATTCAATATGAATTTCAAAAATATAAACAAATAACAATTTAAAAACATCAAAACAAGTTTATTCAAAGTATAACAACTCTGTTAAAGATTTTCAAAATAAGTACAAACCTCAATTAGCTCTAAAATTAACTCAATTTTACTTTCAAAGCCTCAATTCAAAGAAATAAATTCTCTACCACTTTGAATCAGGTTGGCCAAAATATACCTCTAAATCAAAAAGGATTTAATTTTTTGATTTAACACATTTTCATGCTTAAAAATACTCAATTAACTTCTAATTACACTCATACTAACTAAACCCTATCATAAACGCTTAGTTCAAAAGTTTCATAATTCCTAACTTTTAATTCGAACCCTAATTAATTAATTAATTATAAGTTTAACATGTAAACATCATATTCTCTTTATTACCCAAACTATTTCTTATATGCATCATCTTTCTCCATATAAATAAATTTTCTCTTTCTAACTTCTAATCTTACATAAACTAGAACTCATAAAATTATACTTCAAAAGAGCATATCTTACTTTAATCTTCAATTTTCCTTCAAAATCTACTTTGACCCTTTTGAATTTTAGTAAAAATTTTAGTAGCCAATGAAGATTCTCCTTTCCATTCTTTTTATTGAAAAAAATTTCGGCAAGTTTGGTAAAGAAAGAAAGACAACAAGCTTTCTCTTTCCTCCTTTATCTTTATCTCATCTTTTTATATTATTATATTATTTTTTTTAATTTTCAGTACTCATTTCTTCAACTTATTTTATACTTAACCTTTATATAAACACTACTGATCATATTTTAAATAAACTAACGAAGTCAAATGTGTAGAGAATTTGACATAGCTCTCTCTTAACTCTATGAAAAAATATTTATTAGTTAATTAGGATCCTAAACCTTATTTTTATAGAACTAAGTCTATAAATTAATTCTTTATATTTTAGTTTAAAAACCTAATTGAGCTTATTTTTATTATATTTAATTATCCCTTCGTATTCTATTGATTTTAGTGTATTTACAAAATTTTAGGTGTTACAATTCTCTACCATTTAAGAAATTTTATTCTTGAAATTCACGTGTTGTTTAACTCTGAAATAGATGTGTTCAAATTGACTCTTCAGTCGAGTAATTCTTTCATAGCACTTTCACAGAAAGAATCCTCTTATTTTGTGATTCTTTCTTCTCATGTGCCAAAATAACTACTAGTTCCTCTTCATAAATTGGATCCTGATTCATCTCAATTGATGTAACTAACAATATATAAGATGGATCCGATATATACCTCCAAAATATAGAAACATGAAAAACTGTATAATTTATTTATATAATTATATGTATAATTGTATATAATTTATAAATTTATAAAATATATAAATTTATATATAATTATTTATATAAATTAATAAATTATATGTATATACATAATTATATATATAAACATATAATACAATCATATATACAATAAATATAAACAAATTTATAAAATTTATATGTATATATATAAATCTTTCAATTCAGTATGAACCGAATGATTTTTTAGAAATAAAAATCTAAAAAAATAAAAACTTAAAATTTTAAAAATTAAAAATTAAAAATTAAAAACCTAAATCTAAATTATAGATTTGATTAATTATAATTTTTAACTCAATTTTATCAGTTTTTTATTTGGTTTTCAATTTAATCAGATTTTTTATCGGCTGAAGCATATAACTGTAATATGGGGATACGTTGGTAATTTGACTGACGCGAGAATTGAGATGAAATAATGAAAGAATCGGACGGCAAAGCACTGAAGTTGGGAATGCGAAGCATAATAGAAGAACACAGCCCTTCAATTGACTTCAATATCCGCCGCGTTCGATCGATCTCTCTCTCTCTCTCTCTCTGTCTGTTCCACAACATTTTGATGCTATGCTCTCTTTCTTTAAACAATTCCCACAAAAGGAAGGAGGGAAACTTAATTTTAGGGTTTCTCTGCTTCCATTTTCTTCTCCAGAAACCCTAGAAATCTAACAGATTCTATCTTCTCTGAAGATTCTTGTACCCAGTTGGCCACTTGAGGAAACAAAGAAAAAAAGTGTTCAATTTATAATATAAAAGGTCAGCTCTTTTCTTTGAGCTTGTTTACGACAATTTATTTAAATGCCCAATAAGTTGAGAAGTTTGTAATTGTATAGTTTATACTGTTTACACTTCAAAAAATTCATTGGATGGTGATAGAGTAGAATAGAATGGAAAACGAAGTGCTTGAATTTGATATAGGCTTAGGCGGTGGAGATGATGGAGTGGACATTGAGCATCCTATTGATGATGAAGACACACCTGATACTCCTCTTCTTACTGCTCCTCTTACCGGTACTGGTAGCGGTGAAATTTTTCTTCCTGAAGGTGACCTTTTGGATCTTTAGCCTTATGAGGGCATGGAATTTGAGTCTGAAGAGGCTGCCAAAGCTTTCTATAATTCCTATGCTAGGCGTGTGGGTTTTAGCACCCGTGTCAGCTCGTCCCGTCGTTCCAGGCGTGATGGAGCTGTTATACAGAGACAGTTTGTTTGTGCCAAAGAAGGGTTTAGGAATTTGAATGAGAAGCGCACTAAAGACAGGGAGATCAAGCGTCCCCGCACCGTTACTAGAGTCGGATGCAAAGCATCCTTATCTGTAAAAATGCAGGATTCTGGGAAATGGGTTGTGTCCGGGTTTGTTAGAGAACACAATCATGAACTGGTTCCACCTGATCAGGTCCACTGTCTCCGCTCTCATAGGCAAATATCTGGTCCTGCTAAAACCTTGATTGATACATTGCAGGCTGCTGGTATGGGTCCCCATAGGATTATGTCTGCCTTGATAAAAGAATATGGTGGAATAAGCAAAGTTGGTTTTACTGAGGTTGATTGTCGGAATTACACGAGGAATAATCGCCAAAAGAGCTTAGAAGGAGACATGCAGCTTCTTTTGGATTATTTGAGGCAAGTGCATAACGAGAATCCCAATTTCTTTTATGCTGTGCAGGGGGATGAAGAGCAGTATACTGGCAATGTTTTCTGGGCTGATTCAAAGGCTAGGGCAAACTATACTTATTTTGGTGACAATGTTACAGTTGACACAACCTACAGGTCCAACAGGTATCGCTTACCCTTTGCACCATTCACAGGGGTAAACCATCATGGACAGCCTGTTTTGTTTGGCTGTGCTTTCCTGATAAATGAAACTGAATTTTCATTTGTCTGGCTGTTCAATACATGGCTTACAGCAATGTCTGGACGCCATCCAGTATCAATCACCACTGATCATGATGCAGTGATAAGATCAGCCATCATGCAGGTTTTCCCAGACACCCGTCATCGCTTCTGCAAATGGCATATCTTCAAGCACCCAAATGCCAGGAGAAGTTGTCCCATGTGTTTCTGAAGCACCCAAATTTTGAGGCAGACTTCCATAAATGTGTTAACTTGACTGAGTCAACTGAGGAATTTGAATCTTGCTTGCTGTCACTGGTTGATAGATATGACCTACGTGAACATGAGTGGCTTCAAACAATATATTCTGCTCGCAGACAGTGGGTCCCAGTATATTTGCGGGATAATTTTTTTGCAGAGATGTCCATAACACAACGAAGCGATAGCATGAATTCCTACTTTGATGGTTATATCAATGCTTCAACCAATTTGAACCAGTTCTTTAACTTGTATGAGAAAGCCCTTGAGAGTCGGAATAAGAAAGAAGTGAAAGCAGATTATTATACAATGAACACTTCACCAGTTTTGAAGACACCATCTCCAATGGAGAAACAAGCATCTGAGCTTTACACAAGAAAATTATTTGTGAGATTTTAAGAGGAGCTAGTTGGAACACTAACTTTCATGGCATCCAAAGCAGAAGATGACGGGGAAAGTATTACATACCAAGTATCAAAGTTTGGAGAAGATCATAAAGCCTATTATGTTAAATTCAATGTTTTTGAGATGAAGGCAACTTGTAGTTGCCAGATGTTTGAGTTCTCAGGTCTCCTTTGCAGACATGTTTTGGCAGTCTTTAGAGTCACTAATGTGCTTACGCTTCCTTCTCATTATATTCTAAAACGATGGACAAGAAATGTCAAGAGCAGTGTTAACTTGGAAGAGCGTGCTACTGATGTATGTACCAATAATCTAGAATCTCACTGTTCGATATAATACCCTACGCCATGAGGTCTTCAAATTTGTTGATGAAGGTTCCAAGTCACTAGACACTTACAATGTTGCATTGAGTTCTCTGCAAGAGGCTGCAAAAAGAGTAGCACTTGCAACAAAGAATGAAGGGAGAGGTGCTATGGTTAATGGTTGCAATAGGGGCGAGTTGGCAAGTAATGAGAGCAGGTTGAGTTTTTCCAGTGGGCATCGTCAAGAAAGCTCCAGCCAACATTTGTCTGAGGTCAGAATATTGTTTCCTTATTATGATTCCATGCTTCATCATCTCATTACATGATTACCACACATTCATTTGTGTGTTTCCAGTTTGCTTTGTTTGTCCTGTAATTTACATGCAGTTTTCCTACTTTTTTCTGTTATTTATTACTAAATACTTTTTCTTTTATATGGTTTCCTTGCCTTTCCCACTACTCCAGATCTTGTTGATTTTGATGTAAAAATCCTATGACTCAAGTTTGTATTTATAAGATGGAAGAGTAGTTGATTATCAATTTGAAAGTCATGTTCTTCTCCAAATGATGATGACAACTAGGAAGAGGAAATGCTCAAAAATGTTCTGTTGCACGTTGCATTTGCACTCTCGAATTAATAAGGGGGCTCTGCATACAATTTTTTTTCTTTGTAGATCTCATCCTAAGACTGATCGTGAGCAATAGAGAAAAAGGATTTAGCAGGTTATATCATGCTAAAGAAGTAGCAGAAAATCAAACAGAAGGAAGGGAAAAGATCTGTATACTTCCCAACTAATGTGGGATAAGGCTTGCTTGAGTCAATTTGAGTATAGTATGTCTAGTAAATCTGATGCTCTGGCATTTCACTTATGGACAGGCCTAACTTTTAAGGCTTCCAATATTCTTTGTTCCAAGTTAAAATGGATCCTCTAAGGGTCTATTTTCGATTAATTGTATTTGAAATGATAAATTATTTTGGGTAGATGAGTGAATGTCTGTAGGACACTACGTTGAGGCCTTGTTATTAATTGCATCCTAGGAATTTCTATCTTTTTTCCTGTTTCCTTTGTAAAACTTATAGGGTGATTGTGATATCATAGTTATGCTAAATAAAGTTCCAATTCTGTATCCATAAGTAAATTTAATGCTATTTGAGTCATGCTTGTTGTACCTGTTCAGGACCAATTGTGATGCAAGTGTTTTTTTGCTGCATAATCAGAATCAGTTGTGGGTAGGTTTTGCATGTTGGACGAATAATTGCTCACTAAAAACTGTGTTTCTAATAGAAAGAAAAATTTAGCAATCAAACTTCAAATCTTTATAAGTTGTAAGATGAAGGCTGTTGCACTTAAACATGTAAAGATTAAAAATAGAGGATTTATCGCAATTGCTACAGATTTTAAGCATAAAAGTGGGTATTCAGATACTGCATTGCAGCTTGAACTTTCACTCTGGTTTTTGAAGCAGAAGCTTTATATGTCAAAGCATTTGTTCCACGTGGGAGCCACTTGTATTAGGTTCTGAGGTATGTTTAACCTTGTTTGTTCACATTATAACTTTACAGGATGACGTGGACAAGAAGATCCAAGAACTTGCCAATGAGCTGGAGTATGCAAATCGCAAGTGTGAAGTTTATCTAGCTAACCTGGTTTCAGTCCTGAAAGACATTGAGGATCATAAGCTGAAATTGTCAATTAAAGTGCAAAACATAAAGATTAGTATGAAAGACAGTATCTGAAGGTGCAATCCACTCTTATCACTTAGTTCCTACTGTAATTCCCTGCCATCTCTCCCCCCTCTCAATTAATTTTGGAGTCAATGTGCACCACTGCTAACTAAACCTGTTGACCTTTAAGGTAGCCTAGACATTGTGAAACCTTTCTGTTCATGTGCCTCTTTGTTCAGTGTACTTATCATCTTTAAATGAAATATTTTGAAATTGATAGCCTTGTGTATAAAACGCATCATTGTAAAGATTTTTCTTCTGATCATTTCTTAAGCCATTATGGAACTATTTGTTAATGACCATTACGGGAACATGATGAATCCACACGCATACAAACTTTAATAATAAGTTGTTTAATTTGCGGGATCGTAAATGTTATGCTGGAATACTTTGGACGAAATTATGCAATAGGTATTAAAGGCTTTTAATCACTATATCTCTCTTTCCTGTTGGCTTTGGAGGATAGTCTAGAGGGTATCATCATTTCAGCTTCTATTTTTCATATTTTGGTACCCTCCAGAACGATTTTGTTTTGGGCCAAAAGTAGTAAACGTGAATAAATAAAAATATTATATTCAGAGTTTTAATGTATTATAACTAATAGCTTCTATAGATCCCACCTCCATGAAAAACGCATGGACTGAAACTGTTCAGTAGATGCACAAACCTATCTTTTACGATCAGCAAGCAATTTTTTGCAGCTGGCAATACGGAGTAAAATTCAGCAATAACAGGTAGCCAAAGTAGAATCCAGAAAATTTTAAAATGGAAGTACATTTCCAAGATAAAGTAAAAGGATATGATTCAACTACAATAACAATGCAGCTATGTTTGCATCATGGGTATCATTTATCTCGACCTCGGATGCATACTTCATTGGTCAACTGACAGCAAAAATATGGTTACAATCTAAAAATATGATACATTCTGAACTACGTTATAACTCCTAGCCACCCCAAATTTCTGCACATGGCTGGTTTGGAACTCGCATTTTGGTCATTTACTGCCAACAAAATTCAGAATCTATTAAATTTTCCCTTGCATACTCATTCTTTCAGACTACGCCTAGCATGCTGAACTTTCACTGAGAGCTTCAACTTCTGCTCTTCCATATCTCTCAGAACAGCTAGCAAGTTTGCTCTGTATACTTCATAGCGTTGATTTGTGCTCTCCAACTCGGCAGTCAAATCACGAATTTTCTTTTCCTTCTCGTCCTGATAGCAGAGGAAGAATAACAAATTAAAAGAAAAATAAAAAGCAGGTTCTTGCATTAAAGTATGCCCATTATAGGAACGCATCCTACTATCATGGACTAATCTAGTATCATTTTTCGGGTGGAGGGAAGGAAAAACTAGTAATGCCAACTTATTTTATGAAAAGTTACTATTATAATTTTTACATATATGACTTGTATTTAAAAAATTTTAATTAATACATAATAACAGCCAATGCAACTATTTCCTAGTGATTTTCAAAGACCAAGCAATGTGTATATATGTGTGTGTATGCACGCGTATATATGTTATATTTTCAAATCAGAAATGGGGATATTTCTCAGGAGAAATGTATATTGGATCTCTTGAAAGAAACTGGCATGTTAGGTTGTAAACCTGCAGAATCTCCAATTGAGAGTAATCATAAGCTGCAAGTAGAAACTGGTATATCAGTCGAAATAAAGAGAAATCAAATGTTGGTATATCCCTTGACATAGAGAGAGATCAAAGATTAGTAGGTAAACTAATTTATCTTTCACACGCTAGACTTGACATGGCATATGCAATCAACTCCGCAAGCCACAGTATGCAGAATCCTCTTGAGTCTCATTAGCATGTTGTTTTTCACATTTTATGGTCTTTGAAGTCTACACTAGGAAAATGACTCCTTTTTTGCAAACATTGTCACCGCTAGATAGAAGCTTTTACAGATGCAAATTAGGCTATAATCCCTAGTTGCACACACTTGGGATGAAACTTATTCACTAAGATAAGCAAGACGCAAAATGCGGTGGCTCGGTTAAGTTGAGGCAAATTATCAAGCTACAACATAAGAAGGTTTTTAACTACTAGGGTTGAGAATTATTGGAGGAACTAAAATTGTCAGAGAACAAAAATTTATTCTTCTTTGTGACAACAAAGCTACCATCAGTATAGGTTACAATCCAGTCCATCTTGACCGAAGAGATTGATCGGCACTTCATAAAAAAAAAAATAAAGATAGGGTTCCTTGAATATATCTCATATGATGCCCGAAAAACAACTACCTTGTATGTTTACTAAAGGACTTGGCAGTATGCCTTTCCGCGTGTTAGTTTGCAAGTTGGACATGTGTGATATCTTTGAACCAATTTGAGGGGGAAGTGTTGCCTAACATGATTTGGAAGATTATTCTTCCCTTTTAGTTCCTTAAATGTGAGTAATTGATTTTTAATTAATTTGATTTCTATGCATTCCTTATTTATAAATCTGCTAATTAGGCAATAGAATCTTCCTAATTAGGCTACAATATTTTAGTATAAATATCTCCTTTATATAGCTTTTGAAACATGGAGAATAAATAAAAATCTCGGCAAAAATCTTCAGCAACAATCATCTAGAGAATCACCAATAAGATAATGCTTAGGGTTTTTCTAGATCTCTCCACCACCATAATTGTGACTGCTGCTGCTACCACCTCTACATATAGTATAGATCTCTATCTCTATCTCCGCAGAATTTTCTTTATTGTCCAAATCGGAACCGAAACAAGCTTGTGACAGTTAGCTGCGACAGTCATCTTCTTGGCAAATAGAACATGCTGGTTCACAATGGCGATGACCTGGTCCTTGGACCTTGTTTGCTATGGTGATGGCAAGAATCTAGTGGCTAGATTGCCGGCCACCAATGAAAATAAAGGAACTCGAGCAGAGTTTTGTAGCTTCACATTAATATACATACATACACACACACACACACACTCATATATATATATATATATATATCAAGAAACTCAATATCAAGAAGGTTAAAGGGCTATTTCATTGTGGGAAACAAGTCCTGTTTTCCAAAAATTTTCAACAAAAAATGGAAAATAGAATTTTTTTTATTTAGTTGAAAATATTTTCCATTTACAAAATTAGAAAACAAGTTTCTGTATCTATTACGTAATAGTTTAGATTTAGTAAACTATTTTTAATTATTTTCTAAGGAAAATACGGAGTCCTAATAAATATCAATATTCGTTTTCCACTTAGATTCAAACTACTTTTTTATTTTTATTTTTTTAGACTTTGATTTTTATAATAATGTAAAATTTTTATTTTATTTAAAAATATTATTTAATTATGATTTCATTTTAAATTATAATATATATATATATATATATAATTTCTATTATGAAATTGTTTATACAATTATGTTTTTTGTATAAAAATTTAAAAAAGAAAATTATTTAAATATTATATAAAAATAAAAAATAGAAATTGTAAAATAAGATTGACTACACATGTTTCCTATATTTCTAATTTTTCATTTGGAAAATAGTTAGAAAAAAAATCAAGAAAATTAGGAAACAAAAAAGAAAATTAAAAAATGAAAATGAAAAATATTTTCAACAATTAAACAACTTCTTAGTTTGTAAAAAATAAAGACAAATATGTGTTTTGTGGTTAAGATGAAACTGAAGATCTATGTTTCATCTTTTTTATTTTTTAAAAAAAATTATTTTTTTTGTTTAAAAGATTTGTTTAATTTTTATTTTAAATATTTTTATTATTTAAAAAAGTGATTTTAAAAAATTTTAAAATTTTTATTATTTAAAAATATAAAAAAGGTCACAAGGCCACACTTTTCAATTCACCAAATTTTTAATGTATATTGATGCTAATTGACATATGAAGTGGTTCAATTCTTCAAGAAGATGGAGATTGTAAAAAAAATATTAATCATAGAACTAAAACATATTAGATGAAGCAAAGGAGTGTCACAAGAGTTTTATGCGACCAAAATATGTCAATTACTGAAAGAAAAATGTTATCGCACTGCAATACGGCTTGCTATTATGTTTGGTAACAAGAACTGGGTACTGAAAGAACAACACGTGTAAGGTGCATGTTGATAAACTAAAATACTAAAATGGATGTGTAGACATACTAGGATGAGTAGAATTCTTAATGAGAGCACTAGAGAAAAGTAGTAGGTAGCACCTATTAAAGATAAAATAAAAGAACGCAGATTGAGATGGTTTAATCATGTGAAATGAAGACCTAAAGATGCGTCTGTCAAAAAGACTGAACAAGTTAAAATAGATATAGTCAAAAGAGGCAGAGATATACTAAATCTAACTTGGACTAAAGTGGTTTAGCATAATCTTACAGCTTTACGTATTTTCGATGATGTGGCTCACAATCACTACGAGTAGAAATAAAGAATTCATATAGCCGACCCTAATTAACTTGGGATTAAGACTTTGTTGAGTTGAGTTGTATTGATGTTAATTGACAGAGAAGCTTCGATAACCAAAATTGAGAAGTTGAAGTCCCCTATTGAGAGAATTAAAATTCAGGTCCCATTGGGCCAAAATTCAAGCCCCAAATTGGCATCTCCCAAGGGAGTGTGTAAATCATATATTCTCATGCTATTCATTTCTCCAGTAATTAAATAATAATAACCAATATGGACCTTTTCCTCAAGCAACCAGAGATAAATAAATATTAAAAATAAATAAGCCTTATACTCTTGTTGGGAAGATGGAAAAAAAAAAGGTAGGAAAAAGAAAAGGAAAGGGAAAGAAAAGGTTGGATTTTGACTTTTCCTTTTATTTTGAATGAAGTATTAGTTTCAATAAGCAAATCAACTCAATCTAGGTCCTCAAAAATCCCCCTTCCAAGTCTGCTATAACTAAAGGAATCAACTTCTGAATTATCCTAAAAACCCTCTGTAGCAAATATAGTGAACAAATTCACACTAACACAAAATGAGGACTTGGAAATGGAGATTTGAGAAAGTGATACAGAAAAGAATAGGTTGAGAAGAGGAAGAAGAAAAAAAGGTAAGAGTAGAGAGAAAGGAAATTAGTAATATCATTCATATCATCAAATCTGTCATAAATTCCTATTCAGTAGCAATTTCAGCTAAAAGACAATATAGTAGAGGGTATTCACATCCTGTTGCCACATACACAATCCATTATTCCCTAATCATTGGTTGACCTCAATTTCCTAACTAACCAATCATTGAGTACTAGCAGCTCACACTCCTATCAAATCATCAATTTCCAACAAAGCCCCTTGCATAATTCCCTTTTCTACCCTTCTCTCACCTATGATACATAACAATTCTTGTCCCTAAGAATAGCTTCAGGAAATTGTTTAGAGATAAAGACCAAATCCTCCCAAGTAACATCCAGAGTTGGTAAGTTGACCCATCTCACTGGAACTTGTTGAATATGTTGATTGCCTCTAACTCTAGAATTAAGAAATTTTTTTGGTCCAATCACCGGTTCTTCCTTCTGAAATACTGGCAGTGTTGCAATGGGTACTTTAGCATCTCCTATATTCTTCTTAAGTAGCGAGACATGAAAAACAGGATGCACTATAGAATTTCCTGGTAGCCTTAGCTTGTAAGCTATTGCCCCACCCTTTCTGGTACTTTAAGGGGACCATAATATTTTGCTACTAATTTTAAATGCTTCCTTAAAGCCACTGATGTTGGGCGATATGGCTGAAGCTCAAGTATACTTTATTTCCTACTTCAAAGCACCTATCAGTTTTTGCATCTGCATATCACTTCATTCTTTGCTAAGCCATTTGTAGGTTATCATGGAAGCATTTAATAGTGGGGTAGGGTTGGATTGTAGCCATATAAGGCCTTGAAAGGTGTCATTTTAATGGCAGAATGATTAGTAATATTATACCACCATTCTGCCAAAGTCAACTAGTTAGCCCATAGCTTAGGCTTCAAGTGTGTCGTGCACCTGAGGTAAGTTTCAAGAGTTTTGTTTAGTCTTTTTGATTTCCCATCAGGTGAGGATGATAAGAAGAACTTATATGCAACTTCACTCCCAATTGCTTAAATAGTTCCCTCGAAAATAGATTAGTAAAAATCTTGTCTCTGTCTGACACTATAATTTGAGGCACTCCATGTAATTTGCAAACATGGTTTAAGAATTTCTTTGCAACCCCAGCAGCTGTGAATGGGTGAGAGAGAGAGGCAGCAAATGACAAGTTGACTTTGTCAAGTTGTCTACTACTACTAAGATGGTATCAAAGCCTCCAGACTTAAGTAACTACTCAATGATGTCCAAAGAGAGAGTAGACCAAGCAGCGTGTCAAGCTGTCTACTACTATTAAAATGGTATCAAAGCCTCTAGACTTAGGTAACTACTCAATGATGTCCATAGAGATAGTAGACCAAGTAACGTGTGGTATGGGTAATGGTTGAAGCAAGCTTGGTAAGAACAACTCTTACAAACATCACACTGCAAAACCCAATCTTCTACTGACTTCTTCAACCCTGGCCAGTGAAAATGGCTTTTTAACCTAGTATAAGTATTTTGCACTCCTGAATGCCCACCTAATGAGCTGTCATGAAATTGATTTAAGAGTTTACTTCTTAAATCAATTGAGGCCACAATAAACACCTTTCCCTTAAACCTCAAGATACCCTTCTTTAATGAATAATGGCTTTGTGGACTAGAAGTGGCATCAAGGGAGATAAGGAGATCATGTGCTACGAAATCATTCTTGTAAGATTCTTCTACTTCCGCTACCCATGCAGGGACTGCTATAGAGGCACAGAGAGACCCTTCACTATCTTGCTGCCTTGACATAGCATCTGCTGCCTTGTTTTCTTTGCCTTTCTTGTGGTTAATTTTGTATTCTAGCCACGAAAGCTTAATAATCCCTTTTGTTGTCCGTAGGTGTGGAGTTTTTACTCTAACAAATGCTTAATGCTTTGATGATCTATGTTGATGATAAAACTCCCTTGTTCTAAGTAATTTCTCCATTTCGTAACAGCAAATATGATGGCTAGGAGTTCCCTCTTGTATGTTGACAGAGTTTGATTTCTTGGACTCAAATGCTTAGAAATATAGGCAATTGGCCTAGCCTCCTGCATCAATACAGCCCTTGTACCACTCCCACTAGCATCACACCCAAGCATAAAAGGTTGAGCAAAGTTTGGCAAAGCTAAGACAGGGGGCTGTAGTCATGATTTCCTTAAGTCTAATAAAGGTTGCTTGAGCTTCTTGGTTCCACTGAAATGCATTCTTCTTGAGTAATTTTGTAAGAGCCCTGCAAGTGGCTCCATAACTCTTTATAAACCTCTTATAATACCCTATCAGCCCTAGGAATCCTCTTAGCTGATTCAATGTCTTAGGTATACGCCAATCTACCATAGCTTGAATGTTTAAACTATCAGTGGATACTCCTGTAGCAGAAATGATGTGGCCTAAATACTCAACATTCACTTTCAAATACACATTTCTCCTTCTTTGCATATAGCTATTGTTCCACCAAAACCTTAAACACATCTTCCAAATGACAGGTGTTCTGCACTAATTTGCTATACTCAAAATATCATCAAAGAATACTAGGACAAAGTTCCTTAGGAAAGGCTAGAAAATATGATTCATTAAGGCCTGAAAAGTTGCCGGAGTATTGGTTAGCCCAAAGGGCATAACCTTGAATTCATAATGTCCCATGTGAGTCTTGAAAGCAGTTTTGTGTGTGTTTGCTGACTCAAGTCTGATCTGATGATAACCTGCTCTCAAGTCTATCTTTGAAAAAACTACAGCTCCAAATAACTCATCCAGTAAATCCTCAATGATAGGAATTGGGTATTTATTTTTTATGGTTAACTAAATCAAATGCATGCAGTCCACACAAAAAATCCAACTTTCATATTTCTTCTTGACTAACAAGGCAAGAGAAGAGAATGGACTTTGGTTTGGTTGAATGACAAAGTTTTCCAACATTTCTTAGGTCAATTTCACAATTTTAGATTTATGAAAGTGGAGATATTTGTAGGGTCTTAGGCTTACTGATTATGAGTTGGTTTAGAGGGATATATTGTGATTAATGCCCCTAAAGGGTGGTAGTTAAGTTGGTTTAAGAAATAACTGGGAAATTTTGGCAAGTAACTTTTGAAAGGAGTTCTAGAAGTCTAAGTTTTGGCAGAAGAAAGATGGTGATGGTTGTAGGGTAGTAAGTTTGAATGGGAAATAGCCTAGCTGTCACTCCATTCCACCCACTCTGTATTAATTTACTCAATTCCTTCCCACTCAACTTCAATCTAGCCTCTGCAATACCTTTCAGCTCAACTTGCTTTCCATTCTTCTTGAACAACAATTTACAACCCACAAAATCCATGGTGATGGGGTTATAAGTCTTCATCCAATCAACCCTAAGCACCATATCGTAGACATCCAGTTCTAGGATTCTCAAGTCTAACTGAAATTTTAGCCCATGCATCAATCAGCCACACTTAAAGCACTTGGATCTGAGAGTAAAATAACTACAATCAATTTTTAATTTGCGCTTTAGGTCTGAGAGCATTGTCAGCATTGATACCATCAATCAAATGTAGCGATAGTTGGGCTTGTTCAACCAACTCATCATCGTCTGCTCCTTCAATTGCTTGCCACTCATCAATCTCTAAATCATTATCATCAAACTCTTTAACACCTTGCAGCGCCATCATTGTGCATCGGTGCCCTGAAAAGTATCGATCTCCACACCGATAACATGTATTGGATCCAAGATTTTAAATAACGGCCGTTTCGTATCGGAACGGCCGATATTTAATGGAAATTCAAGGTGCCGGCATGATTTTGGCCGATATAGGGATGAGATTTTCTGAAAGCCATAAATCACACAGAATCACTCTAAAACTCGCTGAAACGGAGAATCGACTAATTTAGAGCGATTTTTGTTGGATGTATCGGCGATGGAAAGAAGTTAAAGATGTTTTGCTTTAGTTAACTAATTTTACAAAATTAAAAGAAGAAGAGAGAAATGATGGTTTTGGTTTTAGAGGAAAAGAAGAATAATGAGAAGCATTTTGATTCTTTAAACCTGCTGAAGAGAGAGTTTTTTGTTATTTTGGACCAAAACTTTGGAAGCTGTAGAACAATAGACGAACTTCTTGAAGAAGGAAAAAAAATTATTGGGACCACCAG
The DNA here is from genome assembly GCA_947685225.1 of Garcia nutans. Lineage (NCBI taxonomy): Eukaryota > Viridiplantae > Streptophyta > Magnoliopsida > Malpighiales > Euphorbiaceae > Garcia > Garcia nutans. The sequence goes on along the minus strand of CANTUV010000003.1, from coordinate 913,687 downwards.
ATTATGAAAAAAATAGTTAATTAATAAATAATTAAAAATAGAAATAGAAGCAAAGTAGAAAAGTCAAAAAAAAAAAAATTGGTGATAAAGTTGCTGTTGGAATTGGATTGGATATTTTTCTTTTATTTTTAATAAGTGCACTACTACTCCTAAAAAAGTAAAAAAAAATGTAATATGTGTTTAATTACTATTAAAAACTATTTAATTATTTGTATTTCATTATTTTTAAATAACTTTTTATACTATTTTAATTTTATAGACTAATTTTAATAAATATTATTAATTTACATATTATAAAAAATATTTATTTTTTATTTTATTTCGGTCCGATTTATTTTGTTTTATCAAGTCCGTTACTCGATTCGTTCGATTCCACAATTTCATCTACATTCACGGTAGCGGTAGCCGATTCAAGCCGTTTCATACCGATTCAGTCCAATTCCGTTTCACCGCGATTCCGCGATTTAAAACCCTGATTAGATCCTCGTCTGTTTGGGTTATAAGGAATTAGGGGTTTAGGGTTGTTATTTTGCTGAGATTTGGGGGCGAAGGAATTGATGGGTTTTGGATTTTGGACAACTAGGTTGTTTGTTGGGTTGGTGGGTTTAGTTGTTTGGACCTAGGTTGGGCTAGGTAAGGATTATGAAACAATGCATTTTGGGATCGGTACTTCCTTTGGTAGCTTCGAGCACAAACTCCTGAAGTCAGGCTTGCTCGAAGGCAGTGCTTAAAGAATAAGGTTGTAGCATCCTAACCATGGCACTTATCTCCTCCTTCAGACGATCCAAGAAACTCGAGAGGTAATAAGCTTCTGATAGATTAGGGTTTATCCTCCCCACCTTCGCTTTCACCACTTCGCACTCATCTTGGTAGCTTCTCACCGACCCAGTTTGTCAAATTTATGGAAGTCAGCCACCACATCCTGCACTGGCGACTCATGAAAGCATTTGAGTAATGCCTACGAAAACTCCTCCCAACCATCAGTTTCATTGTTCTAAACCCAATCGATAGAGAGGTACATACTAGCTAACTCAACATTCCTCTCCTCTGATACATCATAAATTTTAAAATACTTACCACATTTCCATAACCAGGATTTGATTTTTTTTTTCCTTCAAAGATGGGTAGATCCATCTTAGGTAGTAATCGATTGTAGTATCCACGTCCCCCCTCCATCACCTTGAAGTTGGCCTGCAAACAGAGGTTGTGTTTCCTTTGCTCTAACACCTATAAAAATATCCCTCTACTCTTGTATTTGTGGCTAAGGAGTTAGCAAAATTCCCTTGCCAATGGAGTTCACTTCATAGCCTATGAGTTCCTTCCCTTTATCTTCCAATTCAGGAGAAGTTGCATAATTTGACCAATCTGAGCTCCCAACTTAAGTTGATCGCCCCTTTGTTGATCGTAGTTATGATGCTGCTCTTTGTGGATCAAATCAAGTCTGTGGTAGACTTCATTTTGGATTGACGTGACCTTATCGAGTTCTTCAACTTCTTTAGAACCTTCAGGAGGGTCAGTAAGGTCAGTGATATTTGGGTTTCTGGGTTTCTTAGATGTTTTACTCATGGTTTTGTGAAAATGCCAAGGGTTGAGTGCTCCGATACCAATTTGTAGCAAACATGGTCAATAAATTCACACTAACACAGAATGAGGACTAGGAAATGGGGATTCGAGAAAGTGATAAAAAAAAAAAGAATAGGTTGAGAAAAAGAAGAAGATGAAGTAGAAGAAAAGGTAGAATACAGAGAAAGGAAATTAGTAATATCATTCATATCATCAAATCTATCATACATTCCTATTTAGTAGCAATTTCAGCTAAAAGAAAAAATAGTAGAGGGCATTCGCGTCCTACTGTCACCTACACAATCTATTATTCCCTAATCATTGACTGACCTCAATTTCCTAACTAACCAATCATTGAGTACCAGCCGTTCACACTACTACCAAATCATCAATTTCCAGCAGAGCCCCTTGCATCATTCCCTGTTCTAACCTTCTTTCGCATGTGGCATGTAACACCCTCCTCTCTAGTGCCTACTAACTTTGTCACTTTTTGTTTCCGAACCTAAAGTTCAAACATATATTAGCATACTGACATTGTAATCTGAAAATTTATGTTGTCTCCATACATATGTTTTGAAGATGCCAAAACTTGATTAATTTATTTAAATAACTTAACAAAATCTACTGTGTCAAAGTGCTTATTGATATACATATAGTAATCCTCCATCACAAAGAAGAACAAAACTTACCTTTTGGTTGAATTTCAAGAAATTCAATCAAAGAACAAAATATTGCCCATTACAAAAGAAGAATGAACGTCACTTTTAATTAAATTTCAAGAAATTCAGACAGAGAACAGAGTAATGCCTCTTATACAAAAATTAAAAAAAATAACAAGCATTACTTTCAGTTAAATTTCAAGGAATTCAAATAGAGAGCAAAGAAATGTCTATTACTAGAAAAACAATGAGTGTTACTATAAAGTAACAGACGTTACCTAACTGCAAAAGATCAACTAGCCATTCAAATAATTTGCAAGTCCAAAACGCATCCTTTTCCTATCACCACAACTATATTTTTGTTTTTAATGAAAACTGTAAAAGGGAATGTTTCTAAGCTAGTAAGAATTTTTAAAGTGTGCTAACATTCATATTCAATAGATTTGTACTCTTACTTTGTTTTAGAAACATTTTGTACTAGAAGTTCAAATTACCAATGTTTAATTGTAAAATCTAGTAAGTTTACTTCTGATCTCTTTCGGAAGTCTTAAACTTTAAAACTCAAAAAATTATTAGATGAAATCCCTTTGAACTTTTGAGTATTGAACGAAATTCCTTTGAACTATTGTAAAAGGCGAAATTTCAAAAAACTATTATAAAAACTATTAGGCATAATCCTGGATAACAAGTGGAATCCTAAGTCAGTAGATATAAAAGAAGAGCACGCTACAAACCATTGTAAAACAGGCTAACCAATCTGTTCAGTTTTTTCTTTGCTCTACTTTATTATTTGTACTAAGATCAATTGTATATTACATTGAAGGTGAAGAAGGTGCATTAGATATTTAAATTCCTATTCATCTCCCCTCTAGGAACTGTCAGTTTTTCCTGAGAAAATATTAAACATAGCTATTTTTTCTAGTGAATTGGTAAGAAAGAAACAATACATGAAGAAGAAAAATATGTTGACTCCTTGATCTCAGAATAATTCGCTTTATGTGAGATACATGTGACCCGCATACTATTTTATTCAAGAAAATCTTGTTGTTCCTATGGACAGGAAAAAAAGAATAGGATGTAATATTTATTATTTTGATATGAGGGAAGTAAATTCAAAACTAATTAACCTAAACTTGGGAAAAAAAAGTTTTTGATCCAAAAACTAATACACCTAGAAACATCCCTGTTTTTGTCTAAAATTCAGAGTGACATTGATTTAGCAAATTATAAAACTAGTCAGTAGTATAGCTTATGAAAAAGCACAAGCGAAATGGTGAAACCCTTAAACTAGTTCAAATCAAAAGGTAAAAGAAACTAACCACTGACTGAAATGTGGATGGTCTATTTTCATCAACAACATGCAGTGCTTGACTACTACCATTAGTCAAAGCTACACCTTCTGTGGCTCCAGAACTTTTATTCTTTGCAGCAACAACCTTCTTAGCAGCCTCTCGTAAAGCATCCATTGCCACATTATAAATGTGAATAGATTTTGCCCCCTCTTCTACATATTTGATTGCTTGCTGTCGCAATTTGTTATACCGTACAGTCAAAGATTCTCGAGAATTGTTTTGCAGTTCAGAAGCATGTTCATCCAACAGAGCTCCACTCTTGGCATTTCTTGTCCATCATTTCAATACATATTGCGAAGGAAGTGTAAGAACATTTTTTGCTCTAAAAACTGCTAATATGTGCCAACAAATTATTCCAATATATTCAAACATTTGGCAGCTGCAGCTAGCTTTCATCTCAAAATAATTGAAACTAACAGTATGCGCTGTGTCCTTCTCCAAATTTCGCTACATGATATGTGGTGATGGTTCCTGAGTCGTCAACCTTGGTTGCAGGATTAGCAAGAGTCTCAACTAATTCCTCCTGAAATTTCATAAAGATTTTTCTAGTATAGAGGTTGGCAGCTTGTTTTTCCATAGGAGAAGGTGTCTTCAGAACTGGCATAGTGTTTGTAGTGTCATAGTCTGCATTTAACTCCTTTTCATGCCAACTTGCTATAGCTTTTTCATACCGTTTGATCAAAACTTGTATGGTGGTTGATTCATTCACATAACCATCAAAGAACGAGATTAAATCTCGACTTGCCTCACTTAATGAGAACTCCCCAAAAAAGGTGTTTCGCATATAAACTAGAACCCACTGCTGTCTGGCATTGTACATAGACTGTAGCCATTCATTGTCCATGACATAGTATCTCTGCACAAGTGATTGCCAAGATGATTCAAAGTCTTCAATGGTCTCTGTATCATTAATACACTTTTTAAATTCAATTTCAAAGGTAGGATGGGTTTGGTATATATGAGCCAGTTTCTCTTGGGTTTCCCTAAATATGCCCTGCATAATATATCGATGGTGAGTTTTAGGAAGAACTTGAGCAACAGCAACTTGAATGAGCCGATCAGGATCTGTTGTGATTGAGACTGGATGTTGACCAGACATAGCATGAAGCCAAGTTTGAAATAGCCAAACAAAAGAGGACTCAGACTCATTGAGAATTAAAGCACAGCTGAACAATACAGGCTGCCCATGATTATTTAAACCAGTGAAAGCAGCAAATGGTACCCTATACCGGTTTGTTCGATATGCTGTATCAAATACAATAGCATCTCCAAAGTAATTATAGCTAATCTTGGAATTTGCATCTGCCCAGAAAATATTTCCACCAGAGTGATCTGTGTCACTCTGAATAGCATAAAAAAAAACAAGATTCTCAACCTGCATTCGTTTCAAATAGTCCAATACATGTTGACCCCCACCGAGGAAGGTCCTCTGCCTGCTACCACTCATCTAATTCTGAAGCAAACAGTATGGTAGAGATTATTAAATTGTAATTTCACAAAAACCCTCGACTAGCAATCAACAAGCTTCTACTTCAATTATCTCTGTTCAAACTAATGAGTCATATTACAAAATCAAGTTCCACAAAAACAAATAAGCAAATTCCATAAATTTGAAAAATAAAATATCAAAACAGTGCATATCTAGAAGATGAAGAAGAAAAATGGGTTAACACACCTGTTACGCTATTTTTACTATTGATGGATTTCTGAAGATTCTAAACTCATAACAAGTGCGGTAGTTTCTTCTCCCTGTGCTGGAAGGAAAAAGAGTAAGAGGAAGTGCTGGTGGCGATTTGAAATCCGCCGTGTACGGGGGTGGAGGATGGAGACGTGGCTGTGGGAAAAGAGTAGAGATATAGAGCAGGGTAATCGCTGTCATTATGATAATTTTCAGTTTTTGGTTTTTTTTTAACTAATAATTTTGATTTTATGCGGCAAAATGCAGATATTACTTAGAGATGCAAACGGGAGAAACTCTACCATGGAACTTGTTATTTTGAGAGGTTTAACTATCTTAAATAATTTTTATTATAAAAATATTATAAAATTAAAAATATTTATATTTTTATAAAAAATTAATATAAAATTTTAAAAATACCTTTTTTTAATTTTTAAAAATATCTCTTTTCCCACTACAATTAATATTTTACTCAAAATTTTTATTTTTTAAAATTTAAATATTAAATAAAAATATTCTAATAAAATAATAAAAATTAATATTTCAAATTATTGTTCACCATATAAAAATCACAATTTTTTATAAAACTAAAAAAATATATTTTTAATTATAAAAAAGGTAACACTCAAAAATATAAAAGCAAAATAAAAAATATTAATAAAAATAATTAAAATTATTTTTAAATAAAAATTTTACATATTATATACATAAAAAATTAATATATATATATATATATTATTTCATTATGTAGATGGGTTATAGTTGTATTGTAGATGTGATATAGATATTGTAGATACGCTGCAGTTGTTATGTGTATATTATATATTTATTATTTATATTATTTATATTTATTAAAAAATTATTGAATATTGTGTGAATATTGTATAAATATTATGTGGATATTGTTAGAATAAAAATTAAAAAAAATTAAATTAAATAAATATTAAAAAATATTATGTAGATGTGTTGTAGATTTATTATATATGTAATATTGATATGTTGTAAATGTGTAGATATAGTTTATATTGCTGAGTGTATATTTTATATATGTTATATATATGTTGTGTTTATATTATGTATATATTTATTTTGTGTATATGAAAAATATGACATAAAAAAATTTAGATAAAAAAAATATAATTAAAATTAAATCATAAAAAAATAAAAATTACAAAAAGAAAAACCAATGTTAAAATCGTAATTTAAAAAAATCGCGTAAATAATATGTGAAAAAAGTAAATTGTTTTTGGTGTAAAGGATGTAATTTTCTCTTTTATTTTCTTTTAACTATCACGACCCTTTTGAATTAATTTCTTTATAAATAAAAGGATTTATTAAAAATACATTCTTTTTTGAAATGGGCTTGGGAAGAATGGCCAACAGGTATCTAAACTTCCATATTTCAAACCAGCAGAGGTTGGGATATAAGAGTGATGAAGAAGGGAGAAGCAAGAAAAAAAATCAAGCTTTAAGACCATTTCATGAATGGCAAACATAAGGGCTACCTGTTTATTCCGGAACCTATGGTGGTAAATGGGATCATGAAATCAAGGTTTGAAATCTTTGCTAATGTTGCAAAGGAGAAGAAGAAAAAGATGGCAAACATTGAAAAGATCCTAAAGATTGAAAATTTAATCAAGGCATGTTTGAATCTATCTTCGCGGGGAATCTAAAAGGAATACTCAATTGTCTTATCATCAACAATATGATTGAGTGGATTCAAGCGAATTCAAAACATAAATTTTAACCAAATATTTGATTCATTGTTGATATTTAACAACTCAGACACAAATTTCTTCAAGTTGCCATAATTAGTGTTTTTGTTCACCGTCAAGAGTTGTATAAAGCCACTAACATATTCATAGCTCTCATAAGCAAAATGTCCATTGTAAAATATGCAAATAAGTACTCATTCCATTTCTACCAACAAATCCATGGTATAAATATTAAAAGTATATATTCACGATATTTTTCCATAAAAAATTAGCAAAGGTTAGTGTTAAAGTACTCTTCTAAGTGTACCAACTGTAGATTAAATGTTCATTTTTCATTCATTAAAAACACAGGTATTTGGTTTAAGACACATGACCATGAGGTTTTTAACATGACCATGAGGTTTGTATGTCTGGATATACCATCCATATTAATAACACATGTGTGTGTTTTAATATCATTAATATGAAACCTACATTAAAACTACACAACCTTTTATTTAAGAGATATGGTCATATGATTTTAATATCATGTATTTGGTATCTGATAATATCCCCACTTACCGAGCTGGAGCACTGTATGTCATAAGTCAGCATAGTTACCCGAGCTCTTTCGAGCCCCCTTGTGTGGCACCTTTGAACCTAACATAAATGTGAGATAACTTGAAGGGGTTTAATGATATAACTCTTCATTTTACCTAGCTCGAATGATGATTGTAAACTAAAATAATTTAATGTACTAGAATGGCTACTGTAAACTAAAATAATTTAATGTGCTAGAATGGTTATTGTAAACTAAAACAATAAAGCTAATACCTCCATTTGTTGGTTTCACAGTATTGTATGTTGATCCAAGCTTTCTATCTGCACCAATTCTGGTTTTGGTAGAATGAAATAATTCAGACAATTGCTATTTGTTCTGTCTCAATGGCTTTCTATGGCTATTAGGTGTCATTAGGTTTTAATAATAATTCTTGCTATTCAGTCTTGCTGCCCCCTTTTTCTGTGCTTTTTAATCTTCTATTTATAAGCAAAGACGTTTAATTCTAAACCCTAATATGTTAATCTGAAGGTTAATCAAAGTCCAAGATTGATTAGAAAACCTAAACTGCCCAATAATAAAAATTAATACCAAAATTAAAAGACCATGGTGAATTGCCATGGCCAAGCCTCCATGGTGAACTGGCCAAGGCCCCTTTGCCATGGGTCAGCTTCCTTGGCGAATTGGCTGGGCCAATTCATTATATTTAGGTTTTAGGTCCAGTTTGACTTGGTTTTGCACTTTAAAATTGGATTGAACCTGTTTTTGTCTTTTAACATTAAATCGAATTAAGTTTAGGGCTTTAAAAATCGAATCTACTTACCTTAGGCCTTTTGAAATTGGATCGACCTAATCCAAAGTTAAAAACTAGGTTTAAGCTTTTAAAATTGGACCAAATTTAGCTTGGCCATCTTTAATCAGGATCAAACTTGCTTAGGGCCAAAATTAAGGATCTACAGTTTATCCCATACTTGAACGATCTTGAATTTATTAAGAGAGTAAAAAGCAACATGATTTTAAGCTGATTTTGGATTAGAGTTTTTTCAGGACCCATGATTGAATTTGGATTCTTGGGCCAAGACTGGATTTGGGTTCTTGACTCTAGATTGAATTTGAGTTCTCGAACTGAGACTAGATTTTAGCTTTTATAGCTTGAATGTCCTTTTGTCATTTGAGAATTTTAGCTTTTTTTTCTAGGCACTTGGTTCCATTTTTCAATGGATTGACTTTAGCTGGACTGGCCTTCTGTCATCTGAGAATTCTGGCTTTCTTCTAGCCATTATTTCATTCTTCAATAGATTGTGCTGACCTTCTGTAATATGAGAGTTCTGGCTTTTTTCTAGCCATTATTCATTTCTTTAATCGACTGTGCTAACCTTTTGTCATATGAAAGTTTTGGCTTTCTTCTAACCAGTTATTCCGTTCTTCAATGGATTGTGCTAACCTTTTGTCATCTGAGAGTTTTGTTTTTCTTCTAGCCATTATTTTATTCTTCAATGGATTGTGCTGACTTTCTATCATATAAGAGTTCTAGCTTTCTTCAAGCCGGTTGTTCCATTCTTCAAAGGATTAAGATGACTTTTTGTCATCTGAGAGTTCTGGCTTTCTTCTAGCTGGTTGTTCCATTCTTCAATACCTTCTGTCATCTGAGAGTTTTGGCTTTCTTTTAGCCATTGTTTCATTCTTCAATGGATTGTGCTAACCTTCTATCATCAAAGTTTTGGCTTTCATCTAGCCGGTTGTTCAATTCTTCAATGGATTTTGCTAACCTTCTGTCATCTAAGAGTTTTGGCTTCCTTCTAGTTAGTTGTTCCATTATTTAATGGATTTTTGTTGACCTTTTGTCATCTAAGATTTTTAGCTTTCTTCTAGCCAGTTGTTCCATTATTCAATGGATTTTGCTGATATTCTATCATTTGAGAGTTTTGGCTTTCTTCTAGCTGGTTGTTCCAATATTCAATTCTTTACTTTGCACTTTTGCAACAAATTCAACTATTTAGCTATTTTTAGCCATCATATCCTCTCTTTGCCCCTGCATGGAAAAACATTGAAAATAAGTCTAAAAATGTTTTATATACGTATAAACTCAAAAATTGACAAGAAGAAATTTTGCCCCCTATGTAGGCTCAAACCAATGCAGGCTCTGATTGATGTTTGTATTTTATCTAGTTCTTTGCATAAGCAGACATCTCCTCTTTCTTTTTGCAATGGCCCTTTCATGCCCCCTAATTTCATATCTGCTTCTGATTGTTTATTTCAATGTGTCTGCTGTTCACTTTCACAAATAATAGGCAATACAAGACAATAAAATGAAGTGCGATATGCTCATGTATACATGATATGCATGGATGATACTTGCAGTGATTCAATTGACTTACAGACCGAGTTGATAAGTTAAAGCACCCTTGTTGGTACCTTCGAGATCTTTGTTAAAGTCCTTTATTGGGACATAAAAAGGTATTGCATCCATGTCTTCATCTTCAAGGTGTGGGAATCATAAGTAGTGGGGGCTCGAGCATGGTAGTCAAAGAGATATAGGAGATACCCATTTCAGTCCATGATTCAACATATTAGTTGGTAACTTCTCCATGACCTCACAAATGATCATTTCTTTTTTTCAATGTGTCATTTAAGATTTGACAGCGCAACGCACTTCCCTAAGCTTTAAGGCTCATGCGACAAGAAACTCTCTCTTTTTAAATTAAAATCACATTTTGGCTTTGTCAAATTAGTATCATTATACCTCAGGACTTAATTTTTTTCAAATTAATATGTCTATAACACGATAACCCTAGTTATCGTGCAAAACTTAGGAATAAATTCCATTTAAGCAAAAATTGTTGCACTTCAGATAGACACATACATATTACTTTGGCAAAAGGTCTCATTGAGCTTAAATATTATTTATCTCATATGCATGCATATTCAAACAATCTCCACTAATAGACTCTATCTACCAAAAGAGATCAATATGTCTTTAATAGGCTTAAAATAGGATCTATAAGGGACATGGTTTAAATGAAGACCACTTTTGGATTAGAGCTGATATGATAGTGCTGACAAATTTTCACACTATAAACTTATTGTCGGAGTTGTATAATGTTAGATCTTCCATTTTTCACCTTCTGGGCATCTTGTTATCTTGCTTCATAAAAAGACATGTCTTAAAATCTTTGCTTCATAAAAGATAGAGCTTGAAATTATGCTTCATAAAAAGTTAGTACTTTATATTTTGGTCTCCTTTACAAAAATTTGGATGAATTTTGAAACCTTATTGTTCTTCCCTTTTCTTCCTTTTCTTTTCCTTTTTTTTCATTGTTTCTTTATTTTTTTTCTTTTTTTGTTTTCTTCTTTTTATAGTTTTTTTTTCTTTTCCTTTCTTTTTTTTTTTGAGTCCTATCTCTAAGAGAGTTGTACCATTTTATGCTTTTGACTATGGATGAATGGAGTAGGATGAGTTTTCTTTAATGAGGATGAATCTTTTGGTACCCTGATGTTCTAGATTTGAGATATTAGGTCCAGTTCAGATAAACTTCAACCATCCTTTTGGTTTTGATAATACAGACTTTTCTTTGATCTTCTTTCCCCTTGGTAATTCAATGATCATCATACTTGTTAAAAGTATAACAATAGCTCAAGGTAAGTTATTGGATTTACAAGCCAATGAAAAGCAAGCTAAAATCTTATGAAGGCTCAAATGAACAAGTTAGGGATTGATATTAATAGAGTGGATACTAGTTATTGGCTAACAAAACAATGCCTATATCATCTCTCCCTTAAATAAGCAGAGTTCAATTTTACCTCGAACGTTCATCAAAGCATGTTCTAAGATTGACTATGACCTAGACAGAGGTAATTATGCAGGAGCCCTCTCTAAGTAAGCATACACAGCTCGGTGTTATAGAATAACTCCTTTACCTAGTAAAGTTATTCAAATTATAATGTATAGGTACACTAATTGATGAATCAAGCTAGACTCATCATCAGTTAAGCATCAAAATAAACAAAGACCTATATAAACAAAAATTTAATGAAAATAATTTATTCAAATAACCTTAATTTGAAAAATATAATTATTCCAGAAAAACATCAAAGAAAGAAAATGAAACAAAAACCAAACAAGTCAAGGGAAGTTTGTTGAGTTAGAGTAAAAAATGCTTCCATCTACTTAGACATGTCAGGAGCAAGGATCATGCTAGCTTGGGTCCTTTTCAGTTGCTTGAGGGCAGAATCTTCTTCTCCCTTCTTTCCTTCTATTTTAGCATTTCTACCTTTGACAATCTCTTTTCCTTTTGGAGGAGCTCTACTGTAAGGTTTGCCAAAGTGTAGACCCCTAATTTTGGTCATAAACTAGATCAATCCCAATTAAAAAAGGCTAAGCCAAATCCAGTCCGATTTTAAAAGCTTAAACCTAGTTTATAGCTTTGATTTAACTCGGTTCAAATTTTAAAAGGACTAAAATGGGTCCAATTCAATATTAAAATCCTAAGACAAGTTGGTACAAGCCCTAAAGCACATATTTTGTCAAAACGACATGCCAATTCGACTAAGGCACTTGCCTACGGTGAATTGGAGTGTCCAATTCACCATAAGCAGGGCCTGGGGTGAATTGGAGTGTCCAATTCGCCCCAGGCAAGCAATTCTCCACAGGTGATGGGCTTGCCCCAGGCAAGTACTTGTCCCTGGGGCGAATTGGGCACTCTAATTCACCCTAGTCCATCACCTGTGGCAAATTAGAGTATCCAATTCGCCACAGGCCACTAATCCGACCGTTTTGATTAGTTTTGATTAATTTGACTTTGTCTTAGCTGTTGGATCAAGTGTATTAGGGTTTTGGGTTAAACCTAATTATGCTTATAAATATTGATGTTTAACATTAACAAGGGAAGGAAATTATGGTTAGCAACAATCATTATTAGAAAGGGTTAGCAATTGTCAAGTAGTGAACACAACAACGAACAACAGCCATTAAAGCAGAGAAACAAGTAACCAAAGCAAAGCAACTTGAGCAAGCAGAAGCTTTAAACCACCAAACCAGAAGGCAAAACACATTTGTCTTCAACTTGTTTCAACCAAGATTCTATAAACTTGATCAACGTAAAATATTAGTAGAACCAATGACGAAGGTTTACAATCCTTGATCTAATTCATTTTAAGTTTACAGTAATTCAATTGTTCTATTTTATTGTTCTATTTTGGTTTCTATTTGATTGTTTTGCTTCATTGTTTCATTGATGTAAACATCCAGTAACCATGATCCCTCAACCCATACAATTAAAACATGATTCATACAAAGGTTAACTGTTTGCTATGTTTACTATCCATTAAACTACATTAAGCTATTTAATTAATTTTCAAAAAAACTTGTTCAAACCAATTTTCAATTGTCACAATAGCTAAAATAAGTTTTCAAAACACTAAATAATTTAATAATCTTTCTCCAATATTAAAACCCTAAAACAGTCTTTAAATACCAAACCCTAAAATCAATTTTTAAAATATTAAAATTCCAAAACCAGTTTTTAATCCCAAAAACCCTAGAAACCTTGATCTTATTTTTTAAAACCCTAAAAACCCTAATATTGTTTCTCAAAACCCTAAAAACTCTAACCTTATTTTTCTAAACTATAAAAACCCTAATCTTATTTTCCTAAACCCTAAAGTCTTAATCTTCACCTTAAAAACCCTAATTTTATCCTAGAAATCCTAATTTAAGATGTAAACCCTAAATTTATATATTTTGCTTTCTTTAGTTTTAAATTTGATTATGTGATTTATTACATGTCTTGATGCATGATTTATTTGATTTTTGATGGTTGATTTATTTAATTTATGATGAATGGATGAATGTTTTCTTTGTTATTGTTATTGATTAATTTTGGTATTGATAATGTAAGAGGTATGTTTGCACTTTATAGGTACCTTATTAGTTAAATCTTATGTAATTTAAATTATTTCAAATTTTGGAATTAATGTAAAGGACACGTTTTCACCTTTTGGTGGGTGTCCTATTTAGTTTTAGACATTGGATGATGTAAGGACATGTCTCCATCCTCGGATGGGTGTCCATTTATTTATTTTATTTGGACATTGCTTTGATTATTAATACAATGATGCTTTTATTTTAATTATCATATGTAGTATGGATTACATCATAATAATTAAGAATTCTATAATATTTAAACATGAAAAAGAGGTCAGTTCCAATGAACTGGGCGTTGTGAGGGTACTGGGTCATTCCCACCTTTCCCACATGTATCCAACTTTTCGAACCCATTAGGGGGTTGGAGATTCCTTAGGAATCGAGTCATCCACCCCTTTTTCTTCTCAGTTCGTCCGAGTAGAGACTCTATTTTTCCCAAATTTAGGCTCGTGTTCTCTAAGGTTTTGAGCCTAGCAATGCCGAAGTCGCAAAAATCATTCCACATGGGAGTGGGAGCGAAAATTTCTGCTCACACAAAGCGAGTATTCAACACTTCTTCTTCTTCAAGCTCGGTCTAGGCCCATTCTTCTTCCTTAGATTTTGATTCGCCGTTATTATCAATCGAGCCCCATGACTTATTTACAACACAAGTAGTCATTGTCTCTTTGTCCACATAATTTCCTCCCTCTATCATAAAGGTCGCTGGTGGTGGCACTCTTCCAAATTTAGACAAAAGATTACTCTTGGTGTTGGGCTTATCAGGATAAGGTATTTTGCCAATGTCGATCAAATCTTATATCTCGTGCCTTAGTCGAACACATTTATCTGTCTTATGCCCTTGTATTTTGTGGAATTGACAGAAGGCCTTGGCATCAAACTTTGATGCCAGAGGATTATTTAGCGATTGAGGTGCCAATAGTTGCAGCAATTTCATCTTCACTAGATTTTCTAACACCTTTGACAAAGGTTCTCCCAAGTTTGAAAAATGTTTTCCCAAGTCTGAAAATTTACGCTTCTTTGTTGGCTTTGTTATCTATTCATCTCAACACCTATTTGTCCCTTTTGACTTTGCCCGACAGGATGGTAGCCACCCTTATTGCTCCCTTTTTCATTGTATATGCTATTTTCTGTAACACTCTTATACCCCATATACATATAATATACATACCTCGTATGTATAAAATATGTATACATAATATAAGGATGTCACTTATATTTTTTCATTTAAAAATGCCAGCCATTCTAAAATAATTATTTAGAACACTTTATATATATATATATTAATAAATAAAGAAAAATATTCCTTAATAATTCAAATATAAAACGACACATTTTAAAATAAAATTTCTAAAAAAAATTCATCAGAGTTTTGTTTATATTTTAAATATTTCCAAATTTCAACACACTCAACCTGCACTTAAAATAGACTCCTAAATTTTCATTCAACTCATTCATTTCTCCAAAATCTCCAATATAGTTGCAAAATACACAAGTATTTATATATATCAATAAATATAATATTTATATATCAATAAATATAATCCGTCTCTCAAATTTTCAACATTTTAAAAACTAAAAATCATTTTATAATTTACATCATATATATGCTTATAAACATAAGATACATACTTAAGAAAATATGTCAAAGTTTAAAATATATACATGAAGTGCAGGTGGCTCTGGTCCGTGGCAACTCGAAAAACTCCAAAAGTAACTAACCACAATCTAGACCTAGTGTGGTCTAGCAGTACTCTTCGAATAAGCTTTGTCACCTACATGATGTAATTTAATGGCGCTAAGCATAATGCTTAGTGGTACATACTATGGTATAAAAAATAAAAGGTATATCACATACAATGCCAAAAATGCATTATGATAAAAATATCAGAAAATTTATTTCTTTTTACACATTTTAATAACATCACTCATCCACATATACCGGGCCTAAAATTCTTATATATTAGTCTAGTTTCAAAAATATTATCTTAGGCTAATTCAATCATCTGTGACACCAGCGTATCTCACCCGAAGGCGTAATAATATTTATAACACCAGTATATCTCACCCCAGGACATAACAATATCTGTGACACCAGTGTGTTTCACCCAGGGGCGTAATGATATCCAACAATAATATTCTGAAATTAGACCCTATATAAGGTGACATGCAATTATATTTTTACAATTTTCACTTTTCATATTTTTTTTTTCATATTTTCAATGCATCTGTTAACATTATCATCCTATATCATGCAAATGCTGCTCATTCCCACATATTAGTGTACAATTTGCACTTTTCACTTTTTGTACACACATTTCATTTAACCATTTTCAAATGACTTATCATACAATAATCATCATAAAACAAGCATTGTTACTTCAAATAATGCCATAAACCCACATTCATAAATATCAAGTAACATAGAACATTCAACATAACCAATGTGTTATGCTAAAAATAAATGCAATCAAATACATTATAAACCAAAATATGTACTAACCTTTATTAAGCGACAAATGGAGTTAAAACTCCACTCCACTTTCAAAACCTTCTAATATCCTTCACTACTAGGTTAATGAAATTGCAACCTACTCAACACCTATTGAAAATGTGAATGCAAATAATCAATTAGTATCACATTTTTAGGTGTTTAAAATATAAAATATAAATTTAGGCACATTTCTCCGAAAATACTAAAATGTGCCCTAACACACTGTAACTTTGAAACTTCACTCTAACCATTTTTAAATTGATTTTAAAGCTTAAATATATCACAAATATTATATTTTAACACATTTCAAGCATTAAAATATAATGTATTATTTTTCCATCAAAATTTCAAAATTTTACCTTAAGCCTCTATGATTTTGGTTTTTCATTCTAACCAATTTCAAATGGTAGTTTGAGCTCATTTATATCATTATCAACAGAAAATAACACAATTCAAATCATAAAACCAAATGCACCATCACTTTTTACTAAAACTCTAACTTCTATACTACCTCTTCCAAACTCTAACTAAACCTAATTAAATCCAATATTTAACCATAAAATCTTTACTTACTCATCAAAATAACATCCTAAATATCCATTTCAAAATTATAATACACTCTTTCAAAAACTCAATTCATACATATTCATATTTAGCTATAAAACTTTCAAATAAGGTAAGAAAGCTTATCTTTGAATGGAGAAACCATCAAATTTCACCTCAATATTTAAGAATCCTTCAAAAATTTGGTATAGGAAGAATCTTACCCTACCTAGTCCCTCCATGGAAGTCACGGTCTAAGGAAGAAGGAAGAAGAAGAAAGTGCTTTCTTTTAAATTTTTAACTTTTCTTTATTTCATTTTTATCCATATATATTATAATATCATTTTAATTTATTAATTTATTAATTATTTTTAATTATTTAATTTTCATCATCTATCCAAAAATAATTTTATTTTATTTTTATTTTTTAAAATTACCATTTTACCCTTACAATTACTTTTTAATTATGTCTTTTTCTACCTTGTTTTTAATTTTATATGTAATATATATTTTCTTTATATTTCACATATATATTATCTATTTTTCATTCCCAATACTTCATTTAACCATCCAACTTATGAATTTAATTTAATTTAAATTTAAATTTATTTATTTTAATAATTTTGCGGATGTTACATTTTCTTTCTCTCATTCCTCATACATGTCTTTAAAATGCTTAGTCAACATATGGCTCAATTAATCTTGTAGAATAAGAATTGACTCCTCATTTCCTATTTGATCTCTATCAGTGGACTTGTTCCTTATTAAATTTGTCTTTCCCTTCTTCTTTACATTAGTGGGAGATGTCTCATTAGCATCGTTGATGATCTCTAGAATCTCGATCATATGAATCTTTATAATCTCATCCAGTTAATCCCGTAGCTCGGCTATACTTGCTTCAAAAACTTCACTGACTATATCCCTAAGCTGGCTTGCATCCATCTTCCAAATAAAGCACTTGAATCAGAATCACTGGTGTAGGTGATATTGTTTCTATCCTTGAAATGATGTACTCTAAGTTTGTGAGCCATAAAGGATTAATGTGATGCAAATGTAAAGCATGTATGCATGAGCAACAAACAAACAGAGTCAGGACATTTCTTATATTTTTCACACATGAGTGGTGAGTTTTCTTTTTTTAGGTGTTATGGCCAACAAAACAACAATATGGGATATTTTATTTTCTAAAGATTTACTCGGACGGATTAACCAGTAGTTGTATTTTCAAATTTAGAAGTCAGTCCATGATAATTTTCACTAATCAAGCTTTAATCCATTGGGTCAACTAGAAGTAGCTTTTATGCTATATTATGAATTAAAACTACATTAATGGATTTATCATAAATAGATTTCTCATTTGAAAAAGCAACAAAAGATTCATGCCACAAACAAGCCCACAACTAACAAGTCTTAGTATAAATCAGGCCCATAATTGATTTTAACAATCCTTAATTAACCTAACTAGTTGTAAACCCATTTAAGAAAAAGGTTTAAGTAATAAAAATCTGAATGAAACGAAAAGCATTTTTTAGCCCATTTAAAAAGTGTTTCAAAGCTTATAAAAAAAAGTCTGTTTAAAAAATAAATTTTGTGCATTGAGCTTAGGCTATGAGGTAGAAAAGAATTTTTGACCGATCTTAAAATGATTTTATGCTCACCATCTTAAAAAAATTTTAAAATAATTTTGGTCTTTTAGGCTTAAAAGAATAAAATTATTTTGGGCTTATATCATAACTAGGTCATGTTAGAAAAAGATAAACCAAATAGGCCATAATTCAAACCAAGATATGTTAATCATAGTCAAACAATAACCATATAAGGTAAACCTAAGAAAAGTTACTAGGCTAAATACATGAGTTTTAGTCTTTGGGTTGAAAAGCTTAGGTTCACATAGCAAGTATATACCAAAAGGTACAAGGCTATGAGTGATTATGTCATGCTCAATCTCCATACCTTGAATGAAAGTACAGTATCTCTTGCATAATATAATACAGATTACACAGGGTGTCCTAACTCACGCATATAATCTAATCTAAATGATGAAATGGATAATATTATAATAAGAAAGAATAAAATAATATAAAGATCAAGGAATCAACTTCTCTTATCTCTAGTGGAGTCAGCACTGTGAGTGGAGATTTTCATCACTACTTTTATGTGGAATAGTTCTTGCGACTTCGGCATTATTAGGCTCAGGGCCTTAGAAAACATAGGCCTAAATTCGGATAAAATAGATTCATCACCCGGACGGGTTGGGAAAAAGAAAGGGGTGGATGACTCGATTCCTAAGAAATTTTCAGCCTCTATTGGGTTCGAAAAGTTGGGTACACACGGGAAAGGTGAGAATAACCCAACACCCCTATAGCGTCAGGTTCATTGGAATCAGCCTCTTTTTCAAGTCTAAACATTATTAAATTCTTAAATTATTAAAACATTATCTATAATACATTTAATTAAAAGTAAATAAATATTTATTGTATTAAAATAAAAAAGATCCAAGCAAACAAATAAAAATGGAGACCCATACAAGATGGAAATATGTCTTTACAATAATGTTCAATGTCCAAAATTAAATAGAATAGGACACCCACCATTTGGTGAAAATATGTCATTTACATTAATCCCAAAACTTAAAATAAATTAAATTATATTGAGTTTAATAAATGAGATATCCTAGAAGTGAAAACATACATCTTACATCCTTTATTTTTAAATAATTAACTAAATATAACTAAATCATTCAAGCATTCACCGTAACAATAAATCATTCATCATATGCACATAATAAATCAAATAATCAAATCAATAATTCAATTTTAAATTAAGCATTAATCGTACAAAATTAGGGTTTGTTAATTAGGGCTTATAGGTGTAAATTAGGGTTTTATGATAAAAACTATGATTTTAGAATTTTGGAAACTAAACTAGGTTTTTAAGATGAAAAACTAGGGTTTTAGAACAAGATTAGGGTTTTAGGGTTTTTTTAAAACAAATTTAAGATATTTAAGATAAAAATTAGGGTTTTAGTATAAAGATTATGGTTTTAGAGTTTTTAAAGGAAAACTAGGGTTTTAAGATGAAAATTAGGGTTTTAGTATAAGGATTAGGGTTTTAGGGTTTTTAAAGCAAAATTAGGGTTTTGGATAAACTAATTAGGGTTTTAGTATAAGGATTAGGGTTTTAGGATTTTTAAAGTAAAACTGGGGTTTTGGATGAACTAATTAGGGTTATACAATATAAGTTAGATAAAATTACATTATTTGAATTGGGTTCACAAGTTAAAGCTATTATATGAAATCTAAAATAAGCTACTGAAATAATTGTAAAATAGTGGACGGAATAAGATTAAACGTAGTTATTGTGTGTGTGATGATGAAGTTTCAAAGTGCTAGAATGGTTACTATAAACTAAAACAATTTAATGTGATAGAATGGTTATTGTAAACTAAAACAATAAAGCTCAAACCTATGTTTGTTGGTTCTACCAATATTGTATGTTGATATAAGCATTTTGACTACACCATTCTAATTTTGGTAGAATGAAGCAATTGAGACAATTGATGTTTGTTCTGTCTCAATGGCTTTCTATGGCTATTAGATTCGTTAAGTTTTAATAATAATTCTTATAATTAAGTCTTGCTGCCCCCCTTTTAATCTTCTATTTATAGGAAAAGACGGTTTAATTCCAAGCCTTAATTTGTTAATCTGAAGGTTAATCGAAGTCCAAGACTGATTAGAAAACCTAAACTGCCCAATAATCAAAATTAAAAGACCATGGCAAATTGCCATGGCCAAGCCTCCATGGCGAATTGGCTGGGCCAATTCATCATGACTTTAGGTTTCGGGTCTGGCGTGGCTTGGTTTTGCACTTTAAAATTGGATCAAACCTATTTTAATCTTTTAACATTAAATCAGATTAGGTTTAGGGCTTTAAAAATAGAACCGATATATTTTAGGCCTTTTAAAATTGGACCGACCTAATCCAAATCTATAAACTAGATTTAAGCTTCTAAAATCGGGTTGAATTTAGCTTGGCCGTCTTTAATCTGGATCAGACTTGATTAAGGCCAAAATTAAAGGTCTAGACATAGTCCACTGGTCAATTATAGAATTAACAAATTATAAATTCATGAAACATGTGATGAAGCAAGAACACTAAAGGGGTAAGAACACTAAAAGGGTAAGTGGTTAAATGATGTAAGAGCCATAAGAAGAATATTTATTACCTAATTAATATATGGTCATTATTTCAAAGAAATAAAATAATAATAATATAAGATGAATTGGTCATCTTTTACATAAAAGGAAGAAAGTGGAAGATGATGGTGGGCAATTTTATAAGGGTAATGGATGACAAGTGTCAAGTTTTTGTAATTAGAAATTGATAAGTATAGAATTAAATGAATATCAAAATAAACCAAATAGAAATCTACATCCTCCCATTACTGAACACATACTAGTATATAAGAGTAAGATATGTATTTGTCAATAATATCAAAAGACTTAAAAAATACTTAGCTAATTAAAAACTTATGTCGGTGGACTTGGAATTGATGAAGGAAAAAGGTATGTCTTTTGATTAATTGGAAATTTGGTTTAGTTGATCATATACATACAATTTCACAAACAAATTTTTATTATTAATTAATATCTTAATAAATTCTATTATTTACACTGACAACTAAATTATATGATTTGGAATTTATATGCCTATACAAATATATATTTATATATAGCCAATTAAAACGGAAAATGAAATAAAAAAATTGATATAATCTATTAATTATATTTAGATAAGCTAAATGAATCTTTAATTTAGAAATATATGATTGATCCGAAACTTAATTAAAATTAAATGAAGAATTAATTTAAAACTATGATAAAATCTATTATGGAAGAAAATAAATGATAGTTGATAATAATAAAACAAAGTTGGCAATTTGCATAGAAAATTTCATGCAACACGTAAATATATATATATATATATATGATAAATAACAATTAATATGTATATATTAAGTTAGCTTAGATATATGTAGCATTTTTGTATATATACGATATATGTAGCATTTTTGTCTATATATATGTATATATGTAGTTATTAAAATAAATATATATTTATATTGGTAATAATAATAACAATAACAATAAGAGTATATATATATATATATATATAGACTTTTGGCATGGAAATATGTATTGTATGCAATATAAAAATATGCTAATAAATGGTAAAAAAAAATTTCGAATGACGACGACGACAACAACAACAATAATAATAATAATTAAAAATTAACAACATGTATGGTAAAAATTAACAACATGCATGGTAAGCTAAGTAATGTAATGCAATAATAATAAATATATAAATGTCTAATGTAGAATGAAGAGAAATAGGAGAACCTTCTAGTTTAAAGGGCAAGACATCTCAGAAGGCTGCATGTGAGTGATAATTTAATGTGATTTTCGACCTATTATATTTTGAACTGCACTGCTTAACTCTAGTTAAGTAGTATCTTATTTATTTGACACATTGGTTTTTACTACCCTAGTTTGTATTTTGTTTCTTGAAGATCCATTTGTTTAGTTTGTATTCTGTTTCTTAAAGATCCATTTGTTTCTGATTAATTAATTTGTTAAAATATTTGCTTCTGATTATCTATTTATTGCTTAACCATTCGTTTTGATTGTTTTGGCAAAATTATTATTAAGCTATTTTTATTGATATCTGACTCTCAATTGAGTTATTTATCTTATTTTATTAACCTTCTGATTCCTCTGTTGAGTTATTATTGAGCTATTATTATCGACACTGATTTTTCTGTTGATTTGAATTTTCTAATTAATGAATTTATTTAATTATTCTGATGTGATTGCTTATTGAGCTTATTGTTTGACCTCTACTGTTATGATATGACCCAACTCTAGTGGAGCTAAACCATTGGACGATATATACTGGTATTTTGTTATGTGCAAAAAGGGAAAAGTTACCGCCCTAATATACAGTCAATGGTTGCTCTATTCTGAATGTCACAATATGTATATGTTTATAATTACAGTTATATATTATATGTTTTCCTTCTATGAATTTATGAAACTAGTAATATTTATTTATGATCCATTGATCACTTCCTTTCTCACTCACTATGATTGTGCCTCTATTTAAGTTATTTATTGATTATCCCATCTAGCTGCATATTAGGTTATGATTCACTGAGTTGACAGCTCACTCCTTGTCATCATTATTTTTTAGATTAGTGACCTACGGGTGGAGTATCTGGATTCATACTTCCCAGCCTTTCACTCTATTGGTTAGTGTTAGAAGCAGTTTATGTAATAATAAATAAATTCAGTAACATATTTATATTATATAGTTCTCCATTGGATACAGTGTAATAATAATGATTGTACTTATGTCTATAAACTTGAAATATAAATAAAGTTATATTAATATATATTTCTGCAAAGATATTAAATGATCTAAACATGTTCTGAAGAAAGTTCTTTATGGTATCCGGTAGCTTTAAGTTGACCCAAACCCTAGAATTATCTCACCCTGCGTTTCCCTATCTAAATTGGGGGTGGGGTGTGACATTGTTGGTCATTCTGGCCAGCCAAATGAATTTTATGGCCGACCAAATTCATTATGCATGCACCGATATTGTATCATATACAATCAACTAATTTGAAAGTTAATATGTATATTTTGTATGTAATTCATAAAAACTTTAATCAATATAGCCATAAACACTTAAATCAACTTAGAAATTTACTTAATTATGGAATATAACAAATAACCCTAAATCCAAAAAACAATATAATTCCAAAAAGTACTAATCTAAATAAATCCAAATAAAAAGTACTTATCTAAATAAATCCCAAATACATAGGTAAAGTCTAATAATATAAATCCCAAACACATAGGCAAACACTAATATAACATATACATCAACCAGTGTGATGGTCATCTCACCTCAAGGCATATGGAAAGAGTTTGTCTATGGATGCCATCTCTCGACAAATGCAGACACCAATACTCGATCAACATATCTATAGCTAGAGTGGATCAGGGGAGCTAAACTAGAATTCAGTAACTTTTGATTGAATCGTTGCATTGATTGTCTATTTGACAATGTGTCCCATTGTCGTAATAGCTCATGATGGTTAATGAATTTCAAAAGCGGTCGATCCTACAATTAACATATAAAAAAATTAATGTAATTTATTTCATAATTTGCAAGATGTATCATGTTTTCGTAAATATATATAAAAATTTAAATAAATTAAAAGTCATTATTTATATTACCATTCCATATTATACGAGCTATATGAGATGCATATTGAGACAAACACTATCGAATTTTTAGGTCCATATGAAAATGGAGTTGTATCATCATCTCCACCCTCAGATGCAAAACCATCATGCTATGTTTGTTCATTGTCATGATTATGCTCAAGCAAAGGAGTTGTGTCATCAATTATATGATGGATTGTTAAGCTTTCGTCATTATCATGTTGATGCAGTAGGTCGTATCCGTAAAGAATTATCACATTCCACATTTAAAAATTTGAATAAAGTGCAATGTTAGTTGACATAACTAAATAAATATTCAATTGACTCAAATAGAATGTAAAGAACAATATTTATCACACAACTATGAATTTAAATATATATATATATATATATTGTTATCCAATGTTCTAGTCTGCTACAATTAGATAACTAAATCCATTTAGTTAACCATAGTGGCTGATTATTTCTTTTTAGTTGACGGTTATACTCGGCCACTGTGGCCTACTAAATGGATTCATTTAGCCACAGTGGCCAGCTAAAACTATTTAGTAGATCATAGTAGTCAACTATAGCCATTTAGTGGCCGACTAAGTAGAAATAATTTGTGTTAGTTTGTTGAATACTACAAACTCTATTTTTAACCAAGTTCTCTCAATTTAATAACTAATCAATAGCTCTCTTTACATATACATATCTAAAATTTGAATTTATATACAAATATATAACAAAAAATAAATAAATCTAGCAAACAACAGTCTAACTAAAATATAATAAATAATCAAACAAATCTAACAAAATATAATAAATAACTAACCAAGAATAAAACTAACCTTAAACTTTTAGTGATGACAATGACCGAATTAAGGGAAAACAGCAGTAACAGCATATTCTGAGATAGATTAAGCAACAAAATTCAAACAAATATTTTTTTAGTTATTGAAGTTTATAGAGAATATGAAAAGAGGTGTGTATTTAGTGTTTTTAGGGTTCATGTGAGAAATAATTGAGGATAAAATGGTTATTTCATAGTGGCATATTTATAAATTTTATAAAAATAATTAATTTTTAATGTGTATGTAACCACAAAAGTGTATTTATAAAAAGTTATGGTGTATATATCGTCCCCAATTCGATAATATATTATTATTATTATTAGGTTATTATATGTACAAAATTATAATTTTTAGAGTAAAATATTATTACATTTATGAAATTTCACCTAATTAATATTTTTTTAAGAAATTAATTTAATTATTTTTTAATGTACTTCATCATCACATTATTTAGTAGTTAGAGTGATAAAACTAAAATTGAGTAACAATTTAAATAATTTTTAGAAAAAGAGAATTATTTTATTAAATAAGTTAAATTTTAGAAAAAAAAATAAAAATTTATGGTGATAATTGATAAATTTTCAAATGAAGCTATAAATATTATATATAAATAAGTTTTTCTTAATTTAATTGGAGATATTACTAAATATATTTTTTGATAAATTATTATGTATTATTATTTATTTTGAATCATATTATATTTTAATTAATTTTGAATTAATTTAAATGTAATTTTATAGAAAAATATCAATACATAGATATTATTATTAATTTTTTAATATTGCCTCATGCATGCTCAAATTTTGATATTTGTAATCATAAACATAATAATATACAGCTTATTTCTTATGTATAGTAGATTTTAAATTAATTTTACCTTTTATAAAAAGTCATTCTTACCCTTTAAAAAGTTTTTTAGGGTTACATTTTGAAGGACTTTTTAGTCTTTATATTATGAGTTGACTCATTAACAAGTGAAATTTGAAATTACTTATTTAGATTTTTCATTTTTCCAAGCAAAAACGGCATAGTTTCATATATATATATATATAAAGGCTGAGATTAAGTTTATACAATTTTGATGCTCTATATGTTACATTGAGTTTAGAGGGTGTTTCTCAAAACTTAAAAGCTGGTCAAAACTGATTATAAACAGTTTTTAAATTATAAATTGTTTATTTAAGTGTTTCTGAAAACTTAAATAGTAGATTATAATCTAATTATAATCAGTTTTTTAAAAGTTGAATTTTGCTACTTTTTTTTAAGCACTTATTTTTTAAACAGTTTTGACCAAGTAAAAGACCATACTATCCCTACCTAATCTTCAATATTCCAAATTTATTCACCCTATACACTTTAGTTTCCATCAATTTTTTTTATTTTTAGGATTCTAATTAATTTGATAATATTTACATGGTAGTTTTTTATTTGTATAATTTATTGATAACACCAATATTATTATTATTATTATTAAATAAAATTTTTTTTATTATTATTATTGCAAAATAAATTTTAAATTGATATTTAAAAAATTATTTTTATATAATAAATAAACTCAGGGACAGTTTGGTCATTTTAACAATTTCTGCAATTAAAAACTGATTATAAGCTGAATTTACAGAAACACTTAACTGATTATAAACTGATTATCAGCTGATTATTAATTAATTTACAGAAACGCTTAACTCCTTATTTTTAATCTGATTATAATCTAAAAATCACTTATTCACAATAAGCTGAAAAGCTCCAGTTTTGAGAAACACCCTCTTAGTGTATCTTTACATATAATAATGACTATAATAAATGCAATAAAATTATGACAACAAGAGAATAAAAAGAGTGAATACATGAGTTCAAATAAAATATGTTTTTAGGCCATTACATAATGCCACTTTTCATTACATGATCCCACTTTTCTCTTTTTCTAAATATTTAAACAAAGTACCTACCAAAATTTTATATTTTGAGTATAAATACAATAAAAAGATAAATAATTTTTTTGGAGCCTAAAAAATAAATAATTTTATAATTTTAAGTACTAAAGAATGATTTCATATTAACTTTTCTACTTATAATTTTCCTAATTAACATGAATCCTGAAATTATTTCATTTGTCAATATAAAAAGTTAAAATAATTTAATTTAATTATTGTTTCATTTATATGGCATCAAAAATATATCTATATCTATATTTATTATATTAAATCGGCCGTTATTGGCATGGCATAATATTATATTATATGTCTCATTCTCGTATTACCATATGTCACAGTTTCTTAAATTTCAAACTAAATTTTATTATATATTAGAATAGATATATTTATTTGATATTTATGTGGAAAATTTAAATAGAACTATGAACTTTTATATTGTCTATACAAATCAAATCCTCTAGCAAATTAAATTCTTTTATTTATTAAAAAAATTAATAATCTTCAAATTAAATTAAAAATATTCACATTAATTTTTAAATTTCTTTATTTTTTAAAATTAAAAATCTTCATATTAATTTACAAATCATAAAACTAAAAATTTTCATGTTAATCTTAAATTTTCTTATTTTTTAAATTAAAAAATTTCAATTTAATCTTTAATTTTATTTTCAAATTATAAAAATATGTTTTAATATTTTATATTTTTATATATTTTAGTTATAGTTTATGCTTTAGAAAAATAATATTTAAAAAATTAATAACATAATATTAAATTTTTACAATATGATGAATAAGGATGGTATTTTTTTCAAAGTCAATTTTATTATTGTCAAACTAAGATATAAACATTGTAATTTAATATTCTAATAGTATCTTAATAATTTAATTTTTTTTTAATTTTTAAACGATAAATATATTATTAAAATTTGATATAATATAGCATATAAGTCAATTTATAATTCTTAAAATATAGCCACGAATAATATAATATATAAGTGAATAAGAATTCCTAAAACATAGCTATGAATTATTTTGTTATAAACTAATTTTCATGTTTTTTAAGCAACAAATTCTATCCTTTCTTTCTTTTATCCATTTTTGAATCGTTAATGTTAGATATTCTCAGTCACTCTTTTGTTCTATATTAAGTGAATATCTTCATGTGTGTTTGTTTCATTGTAGATTTTTATTTTTATTTTTTAAAAATCAAAAACTATTTTTAGTTTTTATTTTATATTTTTAAAATTTTATTTTATATTTTTAAAATCTATATATAATAATTATTTATTAAAAAATAAAGAAATAAAAAATTTTAAAAAAGATATCATCAAAAACTAATTTTCGTATTAAAAAAATAATTTTATTTAGATATAATATTTTATAACAAAAAAAGAGTTTTATTGATATATAATATCTTTTTAAAACTAAAACTCTAAAAATCATATTTCGTAGATTATGTAGTTAGCTTGAAATGATTTTTATTTAAATAAAAAAAATCTAAAATTTAATGATTTTATGAAACACATTTTGATTTTTTTCCTAAAAAAAAGCTAAACCAAAAAATAAAATTTTTTTCATATTTCTTTTATCTATTGTCTTGAAGCAACACTAGGCGCATATATATATATATATATATCATAATAGTTAATAAATTAATAATGAGGTTTATTTATTTTATCTAATTAAGTAGAATATTTTTTTTTTCCAATTTATTTGTAATCTTCAATTTATTGCAATATGTATCTACATCTCGAAAGAGTTGAAAGTTGTAATAACCCAACCCAAGTTTAATTTTAAATAGTAGCATTATAAATTTAAACGGGCAGAATTTTTCAAGTTAATTTTATTCTGATGATGATTAAATTGAGAATTAAAGTTATATCTGAGAAATTAGTTAGATGATAAAGTAACCTAATAAATTAAAATCATATGACTATATAGAAATTAGACTTGGTGTAACATGTGATTAATTAGATGCCAAGTAATTTAATAAATTCAAACCATAAAATGGGATTCGGTGTAACATGGGAATATAAGTATATATATATATTATACTAATGAGATATGAATAAAATATAAATAAATGTATATGAACTTAAGGACATGTTATGGACTTCTTGTCAAAGTATAAGATTAATAAGGTGTAAATTTTAAGTTTTGTTTCAAGGCTGCAACGTGTAGGTAAGGAAATAACTTAGGGAGCAAAAGAAGTAATGATGTTGGGCCAAATGATGGTGATGTTGGAAACATAATAATATAAAGATAACACATGTCTCTAAGAGTTAAACAAGTGTTAGAAAAAAAAAAAAAGAATGGAACGTTGATGGGTGTTAAGTGAAAATTATATAAAAGCGAGCAAAATCACAAATGATAAGTTGGTGTCTTCCTACTTTTAAGGTGGAAATGAAGAAGATAATATTGGCTAAAGTGATTTTATACTTGTCTCCTAGTTAGTTAAAGAATTGACAAATGTTAAATGAAGATGCTAGAAATTTGACAAGTATGAAGACATTTGTCAAAGATTGAGAAGCTCAAATTTTCTTTACCCTTCCTCTAAAACATACGAAAGAAGAAGAAATTTTTTCTAATAAACCTTCAGGCTCCTTTAAACCAATTACACCAATAGCAAAATCATTGAACCTAGCAAATGAAAATTTGGTGAAAGCAAAAGGAGAAGGCTATGGATTTGGAATTAGGGAGCTAAGGATATTGATTAAAATAAGGCGAGTGTTCTAAATATCCTCAATTTAAAAGCTTTAGAAAGAACATGTAATAACCAATTTAATTACATGAATTAATGGATTGATTATATGAAGTTAATTCTTAAAATATTTATTTGCTTAATGCTGGAGTTAATGTATTCATGTAACATGAATCAGTTGTTTAAATTTTTAGGTATATTTAGAAAGCTTTGATGGACCTAAAATTTTTATTGGAATCATATTTGCATTTCTATGATTTATGTGTATAATTTCATAATTTATAGAGTTGATTTATTTATTATTAAAAATAGAAGAAGAAAATTACCAAGGCTGTATAAGCAGAGACAGAATATGTAAGAATTGAGAAACCTTTTTGGAAAGCCTAGTAAATAAACCCAGAAAAATCTGAAATTTAAAATAAAAGTTAATATGTATGTTTGAAGAATAAGGTTTAAATTTCATAATTTTCTAATGAGTTTTACTAATTAAACTAAAATTAAAAGAAGACATTCCCAGAAGGATAGTTGTAAAATACAGAACCTATGGGTTGAAAAAACTAGTTTAAAAGTATAGTAAATAAGCTCAAAAAATTCTGAAATTTTACAAATAGAATTATATATATGTTAGGCTTACATGTTTTAAATTTCAAAATTTTTAAGAAGTATTAAAAGTGAAAGTGAAACCTAAAATAGAAACTGCCAGAAAATCCACTGTAAAACTAGAATTTAAGGGTTTGAGAAACCTAGTAAAATAGTACAGTAAATGACCAAGGAAAAATTTTAAATTTTAGATATAAGTTCATTTACATGTCTAGATTATATGGTTTAAATTTTGTAAATTTTAGTTAAGATTTGGTAGTTAAAGAAAATAATGAAAAAAAAGACAGCCATGTAAGAATTAGAGTCTAATAGTTTTTATGTTTTGGAAAAAAAATATTATAAGTTAAATAGTTAAATCAAAACGATAAATGTATGACAGGAAGTATAAAAAAAAGAGAGAAATTTCGTATGGTCTTATACAGGGGCGGAGGCAGGTGGGGTCGAGTGGGGGCTGACGACCCCCCCTGCCGGCCGCCGGACGTGAAGATCTTCAGCCCTCAGCCTCAGCCTCCTCAGCCCCTAGCAGCTCAGCCCTCAGCCTCAGCCCCCCCCCCCCTCAGCCCCTCAGCAGCTCAGCCCTCAGCCTCAGCCCCCCTCTCTCAGCCCTCAGCCCCCTCTTCTCAGCCCTCAGCCCCCTCTTCTCAGCCCTCTTGGCTCCGTCACTGGTCTTATAGATGGATTAATAATAAATCTAGAGTTTAGTAAATTTTTAAATCAAAATTTATGATTAAAATAAATAAAAATATTACTTTATGATCGCAGAAATAAAATTGAGAATTTTATCAAAGCAATGAAAATTCTGGTTAAATTACTTGAAATTATAATTTTTTATCGATTGCAATTTATGATTTACTAGGAATAAGAACTTATTTAAAGTAATTATATAACTTTAGATAATTTGCATTTTAATGATTTTCTATGAGTAAATAAAAAAAATGAATACTTTCTTTACATTGAATATGAATATTAAGGAAATTTATAATAAAAAAACTTTCATAGATAGTTTTCTATATTAAATGGATTTATACCGATTTAAGTTTGATATTTATTATACGATGGCAAATATAAAAGAAAAATATTTATAGTTATAATGAAGTTTTTACTATTATAAAGGAATTTTAAGAAAAGATTGAAAGATATTTGTGACTATAAAATTATGATTTAAATATGTATATATATATATATATATTTCAGAGTATATATTTATATGTGCATATTTATGAAATTAAAGGTTTAAGTTAAAAATCTGAAGAAAAATTTAAATATCACATAATCTACCAAGTAAGGAATGTCAAGATTAAAAATTTTAAAAGATTTAAGTGAATTAGGTAAAAACAATTATATGCATGATAGTTTAAGAATAATCAAGAAATAATAGTTAATATAAATTAATGTACTATCTAAATATTTAAGTAAATAAAAGTAAAATTATGAGGTATGAGTAAAGTATCCTCTTGGGAGTATAGCTATAATTGCTAAGTAATTTATTACGAAGGGTAGTTAATTCATTGAAATTGATTAACTAGTGGAACAAAAATGTTAGTAGAGAATGGTTGAATAACCGAGAAGATAAGTATTACGATATTATAGTCACTGTTTATTGAATTTAAGTATTGAATTGAGAATAAAAAACTAATGAAAAATATACTAGGACATAAAACCCTAAAGATAAAAATACACAAACAAAATATCTATAAACTAGTATAGTCAAGGAGGTATATTTTCTGACGGAATAATATTTTATGGATAAATAATTCAAAGAAATAAGCAATACATTAAGTTAAGACTAAGAAGTAATAATTTCTAATTAATTAGAGAATTTTATTCTGAGGAATAAAACATCAAAAGTAAATAATGACATATTTATTTTATTTCTAAATAAATAAAGAATTTTATTCTGAGGAATAAAATATTAAAAATAAATAACTAAAGTTATACATTTATACTATGCTTTATGAATAAACTATGTTCTATTGTGATAAGCCTTCCGGATAATATTTTCTGAGACTAACCCGATAACCAAGCCTAATTTTCTCATATTCATATTGGCAGAGCCCAACCCTAGTGAGGGTTAAGCCACTAGGCAGTGATACTTATAACATCTTAAAATTTTTGAAAATTTCTAATTTTTAGAAAAATTGGATAAAATAAATTATAATTTAAAAGGATAAATTAAATTAATGGGTTTAAATGAAAATTGAAGGGATTTTAAATAAAAAAAGTCGAATATATATGTGATATATATATATACAAAATATACATAACATATATAAAAGTAAACACTTTTTAAAAGAAAAGGGTATTTTGGTAATTAAATCTTATAAATTCAAAATTAATAAAATAATTCAAAAATAAATTATTTTTTAATGGAAGAGGGAAATTAGGACTTTTAATTTATTAAAAAAATAATTAAATAATTAAATATTAAATTATTTTAATATATATATATATATGTGGTTAAAAAAAAAGATGAAAGGAAAAAGAATATAAAAGTCTTCATCTTCTTCTTCTTCTTCTTCAAGAACGTGGCTTCCATGGGAGTTTCAAGACTAAGGATTTTGCTTCTTCCATACTCCATAAATTGAAGGAATTAACAAGTTTCAAGTGAAATTTTGGTGATTTCCACCAAAATTAGTAAGTTTCCATATCTTTTCTTTGAATTCCATGGAAGATGAGATTATATGAGTTTTGAGATTTTTATGTAGTATGTTATCATTGTTGGAATTGGTGTCTATGATCTTATTTTGGATAGTTAACAATGATTCTAAGGTTAGATTGAAGAGATAATGGAGTTTGGTTAAAGAATGGTGAAGAGAGAGAATTTAGGGTTATGGATTTTTGGGGTTTTGAAAATATGAATTTTAATTGTGCAAATTGATTCCAAATGAGTTATTTTGATTTATAAACAAGTATTTTAAAGTCAAATATTGGATTTGGTGGTGTTGGTTTGGAGTTTGAGAATGGAAGTGGAGAGGGTTTTGGAAAAGTGATTTCTCAAAGTGGTTGAATTGTGTGATTTTATTTGTTTAAGCATGTTGTTTAGTGTTAAAAATGATTAATATAAGCTTAGAATGAGTAATGGAGTGTGTTGGAATGGAAAACCTTCAATGGGGGAAGGTTATGCCATTTTTGAGATTTTATGTATAATAGTGTATTTTTATAATGTAAGTGATTTTAATGTATTAAAATATATTTTTAATAATATAAATAAACTTAAAACACTAATTTAATTGTAGTAGAATGGAATTCTAATGTTGAAATAAGGAAATGCTAAATTTTTAAAAATTTATAGGAGTAATGTGTAATTATGGTTTAATGTTGAAAATGTCATTAAATGTGATACCAAATGATTATTTGCTATCACATTTGGTTTAGGCATTGAGGAAGGTTGATTTGCTTCATCCAAGTGGTGAAAGGCAAGTTGGAAATATTGGATTGAAGGTTGTTTTTAGCTTGCTTTGGGTTACTAGTGGAGGTATGTATAAACTTTGAATATAATGTCTATATTTGCATAACATTTGGACTTAACACATTTTGGTTGAAAAATGTGTTAAGTTACTTGGTTCATTGATTGTGTATGAATAATATGCTATAACATTTGTAATGTCATATATGCGTTAAATGCATTATGAAAAGCCATTGATAATGGCTAATTTGTGTAACATATGAAATATGCATATTATGTGAAAATACTCAAAGTAATTGGGTAATGTGTTGTGAATGCAAAAATGAGATATGTGTAATAATGAAATGAATTGATATTGATAAAAATGAGAAAAGTGAGAAAAATATGAAAAATGAGAAAAAAAAAGTGAAAAATAAGGCAATGTGTCTAAATTGAATATATGACAAAGAGAAAGATATTAATAATGAGCAAAATGAATAAATTGTGTGACGAGTATGTTATTCAATTTCAGAGTTTTGGGTTTGGTGGCATGCATATGATTGCCTACGGGCTATACGCTGGAATGGTAAAAAGACTGGGTCGTAAGCCAAGCCAGCTGATAAATATGATGTTTTTGGGGTGAAAAGACTGGGTCGTAATCCTCAAAAACTGTAGCAGTCTAGCCGGGTTGAGGACAAAGATACTAGGACCTAAGGGTCTAGCCGGGTTGAGGTCCAAGAGACTAGGGCTATTACATTATCCATGGATATATATATATTGCCTACGGGGCTAGACACATGGTGTCATTATGGACCAAAGCAGTAACTCTGAAATTTGAATAACATATTAGATCCTTTTTTGGGCCCATGTTTTTCTTTGTTTTAATGTGAATTATGAATTATGATACAATTGAGTAATATATTGTTATGAGTTGTGCTTATGAAATATTTGAAAAATATAAGAAAATGGATTGCAGTGACATCTATATGCATTGTGTATTTGATATTGCAATGAGTTATATTGTTATTATTAAAGTTTGTACCACTAGGCTTCGGCTTAACGCCATTGTTTCCATCGCGCAGATGACTTGGTAGACCCTGCTGAGCCAGAGAGTTCTTTTAGACCAGGTCGGGTCTAGACTTGTAGTTGAGCTTGTTGAGTTGCTATCGAGATCAGAAACACTACCAGCAGCATGTATATATTTTTATGTCATTGTACATTTTGAGTTTTATGCATAATATACTATGTTTTGGATTTTACGTATTATATATTATAAAGAATGTTTGGGTTAATGTATTTGAAATGGGAGAGTAAGTGTGTTTTAAATTATATATATCTATATGTATAAATGTTTGAAAAACTTGATGAAATTAAGAAGTATGGTTGAGATGGTGGTTGAAAATTATTTGGGAGTGTTTTCTTTTTTGCAGGTTGTGGTTTGATAAATTTTGGAATGTCCAAAATACAGACAAAATTCTGGCGAATTTTTTTCAGAGATTTTTATATATATTATTTATTTTGGGTTCTTATAATAAGTAAAAAATATTTATATTCTATTTAATTTTTATATATTTAGAA
Organism: Garcia nutans; assembly: GCA_947685225.1. Classification (NCBI taxonomy): domain Eukaryota; kingdom Viridiplantae; phylum Streptophyta; class Magnoliopsida; order Malpighiales; family Euphorbiaceae; genus Garcia; species Garcia nutans. Next base: position 878,901 of record CANTUV010000003.1, on the reverse strand, counting down.
TTTAAAATTTTAAATTGGAAATGTGAAATTTTTTTATTAAACCAGTCTGTGATATTTTTGTTACGTATATGCATATTTTACATATGCTAAAAATATGTATTGTACGTATATAGGGTATAAGAGTGTTACAACACTGATATTTTGATATGCGCATAAGGAAAAAGTTACTGCCTTAATTATTATGGCCTTTGGCCTATCTGTTATAGTCCCTAATTATGGTTATTGACCTTTTTGTTCTGTTTGTCATATGAATCACATGTTGAAAATGATTTCTTTAATATGCATTGCTATGGATAATATTATTTCTGATCTGTTTCGTTATATAACATGGTTTAAATTATTTAAAATTATCCTTCCGATTTTTAAATTGTTGTTTCTAAACTACCCATCTTAGTTCTGAACCATTGTAATTACATTTCTGTATCCTAAAGAAAACACCTAGGAAGAAAAGTTGATATGATATACATTTACCTTAAGATTTGTAAAATTTATTAAGAAACTATAAATGAAAGTGGATGTCAGAATATGAAATTTAAATACTGAATTAATTAATATTATCAAGAAAAATATTGAATTAGTTACTATAAAGAAATGAACATTAGAGTCTGAAAATTTAATACGAAAATAATTATTGTAATAATTAAATAAAAGTAAGAATTAGTATATGAAGAGCCTAGAAAAATCATGTAAGGTTAATGCTAAGTACACTGAGAATATAAGTATTCTGTATAATAAAATAATAAAAACATTCTTAAAAGATGCTAGGAATAATAAACAAATATCTGTGATATAAATCCTAAATCAAAAGAAGCTACTTAAACTGTAATAAGTTACTAATCACTTAAACTGAATTTTAAAGCAAATATGATAAGTTTGAACATTTACTGAGTTGCGATTCACCTCTCGTTTGTTATTATTTTAGTATTGTTTTGCAGCAAAGTAACTCTGGTGATGGTGACACTGTGATATCCAAGAGTAGCAAAGAGGTGGGGAATGTAGTTAGGAAAGATTCTTATTAGATGTATTAGATAAAAAAAATATATGTTGTAATGTGAGCAAAATGTTTGTAAGAAAAAAAAAACTTAGTGAAATTTTATTATTTAGTTCTGAATTTGGGTTCTAAGAGATTTCAACATGTTAAATCGACCTGAACTCTAAAACCGTCGCACCTCCAAAATCGGAGTGTGACAAAAGTTCTATATATATATATGCCTTTTTTAATTATTTTTTGTTATAAATATTTTTAATTTGTTAATAGCATTTAAATTTATTTTTTATGATTTCAATTTTAGGATTTTGAGGTCATTTGTAAGTTATTATTTATTATTTATTTTTATTTTGATTGGACTTACAGTATTAGGTCAAATTTATATTTATTTTTTTAGAATTTCTCAATTGCTTAAATTGTTGGATTTTATGAATTTTGCTGGAAATGCTGAAGTTACTTTTTTAAATATTTATTATTTATGTTGTTGGTTAGTTTAACTTAATAAATAATATATATTATTTATATAAATTATTATGATAATATCACAAAATTATTAATATATATATATTAATTTTATTTTTTATTTATAACTACAAATAAATAATTATTTTTTTTAAAATTACTATAAAATTCAAACAATAAAAATAACCGCTTTTGATTATTGCAAAAATATTTTAATGAAATAGAAGTTAAAAATAAAAAATAACCCTAAAATATTTGAACTTTTAAGAGCTGCTGCTGCTTCTGGTCCATTTTCCCCTCGCACATGCAGTCACGCTCTTCTCCTCCCCTTTGTCATCTTTCGTTACAGAATACCTGAAAATATTGATAAAAACTAATATAAAAATCCAAACCCTAAAATTGATTCCATGGCTGAAGGCAAGCTTCAATGTAGTTTCCATTTGCATATGAATTATTCTGACGAAATCCCTTTAGAGGAGTTCCTGCTATGAATCGATGGCTTGCTTTCAGTCTTTGAATCATCATCTTCGTGTTCATTTGTTATGGAGAAGGAGGAGGAGCTTTAATTTCTTTCGGCAAAACTTTGAAGTTGGAAAATTGTTGTCTAATCTCAACTCAGTTGTTCAGAATAATCCTTCATCTTCCCAGGGCTTTTGTAGTTTTTCTCAAACTAATACAATCAACACAGTTACCAAAACCCAGCACACACTATTAAATAAAGAGGCAATCAAGCGTGCAGAAGCAGCTTCTTCAAATGGTAGAGTAATGCTTATAGATGGCACCTCTGTCATTTACAGGGCCTACTACAAGCTTTTGAGTATGCCTTAAATACTTGTTTTACACTTTTGATTTGTATTATATCAAATGGTTTTATAATATATATCTTTTGATTGATTTTGCAGCAAAGTTGCACCACGGTCATCTATCACATGCAGATGGTAATGGGGATTGGGTTTTAACTATATTTTCATCATTATCCCTTGTAAGTCATATTCTTTGGATTGTGCAAATTTAATTTGCTGTCAAAATTTTATTTGTGTCAGATAACACATTGAAAATCAATTTAGAAATATCTATCGCCCATCAAGTATCTTTTCTGCATTATTTATAAAAGTAACTTTGATATTCATTTAATACGCAATAGAGATTGCCCTTACTTGGTATTTAGACATACATTCCTTCATTAGATACTATATATTGGTAATGAAGTCTTAACAATATTTTTTTCCTGCTTTGTTTATAATGATTTTTCTCAAAGCATTGGCATCATATGATTCTATTTTTAAGCAAATTTAAATTTCTGCATTATATTCTAGGCAAATTAATCAATTCCATGAATATCCTATTTTTGTGGATCCAATGTTTTCATTATACCTAGCAATTAAATTATATTCCGATAAGTTTATTAATTTCTTAGGTCTAAGGCATACCTATTATTTCCCTTGCAGATAATTGATGTCTTGGAATTTATCCCTTCACATGTGGCGGTAATGTTTTTTTCCATTTTTCTTTTTTAGTTTTATGTTGAGGACAAATGTCAAATTATATGACATCATGTTCTTGATTTCTTACATTTTCACATCATGACTCATTTATACCCTTGCTACCAGAGATTGAAAAAAAATTTCACTCCTTGTTTTGTAAGGGTAAACCTGTTAAGAAGCGTCCTCTTACCACTGTCACAGGAAGTTAGGAACAGTGCCCATTTTTGTATATAATAGAATATGAAGACAAAAAAAAGTGTCCTTAAGTTCAAGAATAAAAGTTTGGCAGATTTATAAATGCATTTGTTTTAGTTACTGAAAATATTTTAGTTCTTTTGATTTCTAACCATGTTGCAGTGTAAAATTTGTTGAATTTCAAATGTGTGACTTAACTCCTTTCAGTAAATGAATGCTGGTCTAAACTTTTAGTTTGTGCTGCTTTTAGAATGCCAAGAGTAAAGAAATGAGACTATTAAAATTTCAATCCAAAAGGCTGTGATTCGAGTATAGTTCCTACCCAACCTTGATGATTATGGGGTTAATATACAATTGCAGTTTCCCGTTGTGTTATATATGATGTATGATAAATGAATGTTACTTGTATGTGTGGAATATAGTTATGCAATCAACGGAAATTTTTAATTATCAGTAGCTTTCCTATTTGGAATGGTTTTCCTCATAATATGGTTATTATATCTCTAATTTAAGTGTGGAGAGCAATATTCTCCTTGTCCTTTAAGATACGTGCTATCTCTTAACCGTGATCTCTTATGCATGGTTTTCTCTGTTTCTCAAATTTTATTTGTCATCTATCTTACTTCCTCACTGGAAGGTTTTACTCATCTAATGCTCTGATGATTTTCTTTTTTTGCAGGTGGTGTTTGATCATGATGGTAGGATATAAATTTTTTGTTGATAAAATTTTATTTTCTCATTCAACATGCTTTACAATGGTAATCTCAAGCTGTTTAACATGCTGCGTGGAATCTCTTTATGCATGCTTTTAGCCCTCAGAGAGTTATAATTGAATGCATGATTGAATCTACAATCAATTTTCTTTAGCTACAATGAGAGTTATGGGACCTTGATATTTTATATTTGTCTTTCATATGTTAAATATATCTTGCTTAGTTCTATGATCAATCGTGGTCAAGTTGAAATTTTAAATCAAATTGAATGGTATAGACTATAGACTATTGAGATGGAACAATATTGGGCAGACCCTTTTGAGTTTGCTTTGGGAAAGATTGCAAAATAATGGGAGGCTTTTTCTTTCTTTGATTTTGTGGGCTTTGATGTGCAAGTTTGTTTAAATGATGAGGTGGCTTGTGGAGTTGCCCAATTTATTTCTCTTGCTCCATTTATACCGTGGTGAAGTGGTGGTACTATTATATAAGGTGTTAGTTCTTTTTCTTGATACTTTGATGAATCAACTTCTATTTTAAAGAAATATCATAAAAACTACATGGGGTCCATTAGTATTTCTCTATTGTTGGCATCCCTTGCACTGCTAAGGTAATAGTGTCTTGTGTAGGGTTTACTACCATCATTGTTCAAGCTATTCTTTTCATTCACCAATGGAAGAGGGAGTTTCTGTTTTTATGATATTTATCTGCTCCTGTTCAAGGTAGAAAATAACTTAAAGTAGACAACGAATTTTATAGTAATGTAAGCTGGGAATGGAAGAATTAAGGTGATCCTAGTACCAATTTCCTTGGGAAGGTTAACAAAGTTTTCTCCCAATTTAGTCACTAGGAAGTCCACATGTTACATTGGCAATCTCATACTGTCACATCCATAAATGGGAGACCAAGCCACTAAGGTACTATAAGTCACTTGTACATTATAATTTGTTTTGAGAGCATTGCTTGGCAGAAATGTTTATGAAAGTATTAAACAATTGCTTGAATAGAGGTTACATACATAAGTGCAGCATAAGGGAATTACTAATTTGGACTATAGGAATGGAGAATAAAGTAGCAGACGCTCTGTTAAGAAGAGCAGACCAAATAATAGCTTGCCGTTTCCTCCAAGGATCAATGCTCCTATAAGCGCAAGACACTTTTGCACACAACTTGTTTACTTCATTATCCATAAGGGTGGGCTTAATACAAAGGGAGATTATACATAGGTAAATCTAAGGAATTGAGATCATAGTGAGTAGCCACCTGGCATGATTCAACATTAGGTGGTCATTCAAGAGTACTCGAGTCAATAAACGGGCTGCGTCCCCTTTTGAGGTAGTACATTCTGATGTTTGGGGTCCTTGTCCTGTCACTTCCCAAACTGGTTTTAAGTATTTTATTACTTTTGTGGATGATCATTCTCGGGCTACGTGGTTATTTTTAATGAAAAATCGTTTTGAACTATTTTCTATTTTTTGTTCATTTTGTGCTGAAATTAAAACACAATTTAATAAGACTATTCGTATCTTGCAAAGTGATAATGGTAGGGAATACTTGTCTGGTTCATTTCAGTCCTACATGTCTCAAAATGGTATTCTTCACCACACTTCTTGTGTTGATACACCCTCTCAGAATGGGGTTGCAGAAAGAAAAAACAGACATCTACTTGAGATTTCTCGGGCACTCCTCTTTCAAATGAAGGTTCCCAAACGTTTTTGGGCAGATGCCGTTTCTACGGCCTGTTTTCTGATCAACCGTATGCCTTCTGCTGTTCTCAAGGGTGCTTCCCCATATAGTATCTTGTTTCCCTCCAAAGCTTTGTTTCCTGTTAGTCCTCGTATCTTCGGGTGCACTTGTTTTGTGCGTGATGTTCGTCCCCATATTACAAAATTGGATCCTAAATCTCTTCGTTGTGTCTTTCTTGGGTATTCTCGTCACCAAAAGGGGTACCGTTGTTTTTCTCTTGAATTGAACTGATATCTTGTCTCTGTCGATGTTACCTTCTTCGAGAAAACACCATTTTTTCCGTCACCAGCTATATACGTTGGTCAGGGGGAGGAGGATGATCTTTTAGTTTATGTCGTTCGTAAGAGCCTTGATTCCCCTACTGATCCTGCTCCTACTCTAGCCTCCACACATACCGAACCGGTTCCTATGCCCGCAGCACCCCCTTCTCATCCCCGTTTTGATCAGGTATATTCACGAAGATCTGCCATTCTTGACTCACATCCTTCACATGCCACCTCGTCAGAAGCTCCATCAGTTCCTCCACAGTCCGACCTTGATCTTCCTATTGCTCTCCGAAAAGGTAAGCGTTCATGTACTCATCCCATTTCTTCCTTCGTGAGGTATGACCATTTGTCTTCTTTGTCTCGATGTTTTGTGAGTAATTTGGATTCAGTGTCTATTCCTAAAACGGTTGCCCAAGCTTTATCTCATCCTGGTTGGCAAGCAGCAATGGCAGATGAAATGGCAGCCTTGAATGCTAATGGTACTTGGGATCTTGTGACTCTTCCTGTTGGAAAGAAAGCTATTGGATGTAAGTGGGTTTTCTCCGTTAAAGTTAATCCTGATGGTTCTGTGGCTCGCCTTAAAGCTCGCTTAGTTGCTAAGGGATATGCCCAAGTGTATGGTATTGATTATTCTGATACTTTCTCTTCTGTGGCAAAGTTATTTTCTGTTCGATTGTTTATATCCTTAGCAGCTCGTCATGCTTGGCCCTTGCATCAACTTGATGTCAAAAATGCATTTCTCCATGGTGATCTCCACGAAGAGGTCTATTTGGAGCAACCACCTGGTTTTGTTGCTCAGGGGGCGAAAGGTAAAGTATGTAGGCTTCACAAATCCCTTTATGGTTTAAAACAAAGTCCTCGAGCTTGGTTTGGGAGGTTTTGCGAAGTAGTACAAACTTTTGGTATGACAAAGAGTGTTTTTGATCATTCAGTGTTTTTCAAGAAGTCAAGTGCTGGAGTAATTCTACTTGTAGTTTATGTTGATGATATCGTTATTACAGGGAGTGATTCAGCAGGTATTTTGTCTCTTAAACTGTTCCTTCAATCCAAATTCCAAACAAAGGATTTGGGTCTCTTGAAGTATTTTCTGGGCATTGAAGTATCAAGATGTAAACATGGTATATTCCTATCTCAAAGGAAGTATGTCCTGGATCTCTTAAAGGATACTGGCAAATTAGGTGCTAAACCATGTAGTGCCCCTATGACACCTAATGTACAGCTAACCAATGACGGTGAACTGTTTTCTAATCCTGAGATGTATAGGCGGTTGATTGGCAAATTAAATTATCTTACAGTAACAAGACCTGATATTGCTTATTCAGTGAGTGTCTTAAGTCAGTTCATGTCTGCTCCAACTACTACACATTGGGAAACTTTGGGACAGATTTTGTGCTACTTGAAGAGTGCTCCAGGACGAGGCCTTTATAGCAATCATGGTCATTTGAACATTGAGTGTTTTTCTGATGCTGATTGGGCAGGTTCAAAGGTTGATAGAAGGTCAACTACAGGATATTGCGTTTTTGTAGGAGGAAACCTAGTATCTTGGAAAAGCAAGAAGCAAAGTGTGGTCTCCCGCTCCAGTGCTGAGTTCGAATACCGTGCTATGGCACAATCAACATGTGAAGTTATTTGGATTCGTCAACTCTTAGAAGAAATCGGTTTCAAGCCATCCTCAGCAAAGTTGTGGTGTGATAACAAGGCTGCTCTTCACATCGCATCTAACCCAGTGTTTAATGAACGAACTAAACACATTGAGATTTACTGTCACTTTATTCGAGAAAAGATACAACAAGGCATCATTTCTACCGAATATGTTAAGACAGGAGAACAACTTGGCGACATCTTTACTAAAGCTCTACAAGGGTCCCGAGTTAGCTATCTTTGTAACAAGTTGGGCATGCTTAACATATATGCTCCAACTTGAGGGGGAGTGTTAATATTAGTTGTGCATTTAATGTTGTTGTTATTTAGTTGTATTTATTGTAAGTAGTTAGTAGTTAGTAGCTGCATTTATAGCTGTTAGTTGGTTAGCTATGTATATATATATGTGATTCATCTATGAGAAAATAGAGATTTGAACTCTCTCTCTACTCTGTAACACAGATGATATTGTATTAATAGATGAGACTCAAGCAGGGGTAAATCAAAAATTGGAGTTATGGAGAAGCACTTTAGAATCTAAAGGTTAAGCTAAGTAGGACTAAGACTGAGTATATGCATTGTAGATTTAATAGCGAGAATAGAGAAAGAGGCAAAATTATTTTAGACGGAATATCAGTGCCTCATATTATTTATTTTAGATACCTTGGCTCAATTCTTCAAGAAGATGGGGGTTGTGAAGAAGATGTAAATCATAGGATTAAAGCTGGTTGGATGAAGTGGAGGGGTGCTACAGGAGTTCTATGTGATTGAAAGATGCCAATTAAATTAAAAGAAAAATTTTACCGCACTGTAATACGGCCTGCTATGATGTATGGTAGTGAGTGTTGGGCAGTAAAAGGACAACACATGAGTAAAATGCATTTTGCGGAAATGAGAATGATAAGATGGATGTGTAGTCATACTAGGATGGATAGAATCCACAATGAGTGCATTAGAGAAAAAGTGGGGGTAGCACCTATTGAGGATAAGATAAGAGAGCATAGATTGAGGTGGTTTGTCCATGTAAAATGAAGACCTAGCGATGCGCCAGTTAGAAAAACCGAATAAGTTAGAGTAGATATAACTAAGAGAGGCAGATGTAGGCCTAAACTGACTTGGTCAAAGGTGGTCCAAAATGATTTTATTATGTTACATCTATCAGAAGAGATAACCTTAAATCGTAATGAGTGGAAAAGAAGAATCCATATAGCCGACCCCAATTGACTTGGGATTAAGGCTTTGTTGTTGTTGTAACGAAAATAAGAGAGGAAAATATAATCTCCCAAACTTTTCCTATCCCTTCATTTTTGTTCTCTCCTATCTTTCCCCAAACATTTTTTAATTTCTCCAGCGGCCAAGTGGTTTTGTTAGGTATTTGCTTGTTGAAGTTACTGAAACCATCAGTTAATATTGATGCTCAATGCCCTTTCTAGATTTGGTTTGCAATGAATCTATCATCACCTGTTAAGTATATACAATTTTGTATGTAGCTGCAACATTGTTGTGTGCTATCTCATCATCTTTTTAGTGTCATCTCAGTGACACTATAAATGTGACACTGTAAATGGACGTATATGCAATTTTTTGAGAATAAAATAAATCAGTAAGTTTGGCCCACATTATATTGCATATATCATGTTTGAGTTAAATTTCCATGTGTTATAATTCAAGAATGTACCCGTGACTGATGTATTAGGCCTCACAATGGGATACTTGAACAAAAGGGGTTTTTCAACTTTTCTCTCCATATTAGCATCTCATTTTTTTTTTATTTCGTTGCTTCATACTGTTCTCTTGTAGGCCTTGCAGGCAAATGCTGATCAGGCTGTCTTAAGCAAAAACTTGGTATTCTTTTTTAATTCTTTTTTCTATGTTGCCTTTTTTCTTGTTGATTTGTATTTTCCCTTCTCTTGAAATGAATAAATAGCTTATCAAAGCTGTTATACTCATGCATTTGTAATCCATGCACCAATGTTCATGCATACTTTTTGAATTTCAGTGGTAGAAAGCTCAAACAAGCAAGGTTTCTGGAATAGATCTTGCTCCAGTGATCAACTTTGGTCTTCCATAATAATTGTGGGTATTCTATCATTACATAGGTTTAAAGGTGGAAACTCATTTTTGAATTCAGTTAGGCCCACCCAGTTAAAATATGACTTGACATGCTCTACAACTACTTCGATAATGTGTAGCCTATTACCCAGTCCTAGTTCGGGCATAGTCATAGATAAGAACTCAAATGGAAATGAGAGGGAACTCATCCCCAAACCATCAAACTAGGGAAACCCCCATTTGAATATTGTCTTAGGCTTGTCATATTTGAGTCATGAAGCCTACCATGCCCTGTTCAGGCCCTACCTATGAGTGAACTCATGGCCATCCATTCATTGGATGTTGCTTTATGTTTTGAATGAAATTATTACTGTTGTTATGTCATTGCCCCTGTGAGCTCTCATGTGCAAGGCTTATAGAGTGTATTTCAATTTTTTTTCCTTTGGTTATTGCAGGCGTTGTTACGATCAGATCTTCCCTTCTATATGGTCCCATTTGCTACTGGAGATCTCATATTTAGGAAGCCTGAGGTCTGTGATTACAATTATTATTGAACATGAAGTTTTTACTCCCCAGTTAACTATGTTATGCAATTATTTTATATAGCTCAGTTAACTTGGTGTTTTGGCACCCATATAGCTTAAATACTCAGTAGTCAACACTCTTCCCTTTTTATTCTTCTTTTCTTTAATAATGATTATATTTCCTCGTAACATATTTCATTATTTAGTGTTAACCCATGAAAATAATTGTAATTATCTGCATAAGAATACAAGATAAATCTTTTATCAGTAGGTAGATTGTGAATTAACTAACTGCTCATAAATTATGAAATGTTCTTTCCATAATGCAGGACAATGGGGAGCAATTTGCAAGCCTGTTGACTGCAATTAGTGCTTATGCTGAAGGTTTTTCAGCTGATCCGATAATCAGACGAGCGTTCTATTTATGGAAGAAGCTTGAAGCACAGTGATCCATTCTAATGTCGCTGCTGCTGCGGAGCGTTTAGTTTGTTCAGTACGCTCCGTAAACTAGGTTGATAGCTAAACAATTTAACAGGTTAAGACAGTTCGATTAGGCAGCATTTTGGAAATGAGCTGTGAAACTAGAGGGATTAACTAATTGTCTTAATCCAATTTATTCCAACACTTGAAGTTTTATTATTATTATCATTATTATTATTATTTTTACAAAGGTATTCTAAGGAAGCTGGAAACATTATAAACGACTATTATACCATGCTCATCAGTGTTAGTGATGAGGGCCAAAATTGGTCAAAATATTTTGGAGCCACGTGTTCCCATTCTATCTTGATATAGAGACTCTCTACAGCCATTAAATATTTTGTCTATAGCTCTACTAACTTGAGCATTGTCGAGTATGCCTTGATGTCTCGAGGAGCTATTGGTTTTTTTTTTTTTAGAAAATTAATCTAAAAGCTAAACTTGTTTACAAAATATGGCGCCTTTGAAAAAATTTCAAAAATATGAAAGGGCAACAAATAATTACAATAATAAATAAATATTAATTATAAAATTGGCATTCTTTTTTTTTTTTTTTAAATTTATATGTTGCATGTCATGGATTCCCGATAATTATGTATATAAAAACTTCTGTATGTAGTTTATTTGTAATATATGTTGCAGACACATAAAAAAGAATATATAATTTTTTATGTGATTTATATGTTATATGTATTGTGTGTATAATTTGATAAATTTCAGATTAAGAAGTATAAAAAATATTTAAATTATTTTATCAAATATGTAAATTGCGTTTACAAATGCAATTCAAATTTCTAAACAAATCAAATCTAATTAAATCTTTAAACAAAGTGTAAAATCACTTAAAATAAATAATATCCAAAAATAAACACATAGATGAAGGAAAACAAGATGGAGAAATACCAAACGGAAAGGATAAACAAAAAAAGACATTTACAGAGATGGAAAAACGCCCAATGTTGAAGGATGTGGTACTAGAAATGGAGGAGGCAGCAGTGGTAGAGAAGAGAGGGAAGAGAATAGAACTTGAGGAAGGAAAAACGGGACAGACACAAAAAGGAAGAGGACGTCAAAGAAAGTAAAGTTTTAAATTTGAAAATAAAAAAAAAATAAAAAGGTAAGAATGAAAAAAAGAGTTATTAAGTGAAAAAAATAACCTCATTATTTTTCAAAACAAAACTTAAAAATAGTAAACCATGCAATTTCCTCCTGTTTTTTTTTTTTTCCTCTCCAAGTCCTAACTAGCATCCCATAGGGGAAAAATGAGGTGAGGGGATGAGGATTAGGGTTTCGGATGAGATAGAGACCTCATATGATCTCCAACTGATAAATAGGGATGAGGGAAAATTGTTTGGATGAGGTTTAAATTTGAAATTTAAAAAGTTTGATTAAAATGGTGCTCATTTGTAGAGAACTACCAAGCGGATGGTTGAAAACACTGCATGGTGGTCATGGACTACCATGCGATAGTTCATGGCAGATGAGGTTGGTCGATTTCAAGTGATTTGCGTGGTTGGTTTGGGTTTTAAGCATAAAATCTAGTTTTAATCAAGCCAATTTGGTCTAAACCCAAACCATTTTTCCTAGTATCCATCCATTAGTTCAAAATAGGTCAAAATCGACCCTCACCCTCTAGCACCATTATAAACCTCAGTGAAAATCTCATTTGGGTCATACTTTTAAGATTTTAGGTTGGAACCAAATCCAAACTTCCTAACCCATCGGTCTATTCCTTGGGAAAATCTTTCCATTTTGAGATATGGTTCTAGTTTTCATCATTGGGTATTGTAAAACCAATGCAAGCATGAAAAATCGAATGTAACACATAGTCAAATAACGTCAAATACATAAAAGTGCATATGAAAAATGCAACTGTCATAAATTCTAATTTTCAAATAAGAGTTCTCCATCAAGCATCTCAAGGTTTTATTTAATAAAACCCATCCTTTTGTCATTTAAAGGTTTTGTAGAAATATTCACAAGTTGATTTTGAGTATTAATGAACTTAAAAACAATATTATAATTTTAAAATTATTTCTTAAAAGTGATATCTAATGTTTATGTACTTTAACCTAGAATGCGAGATGAAATTTTTAGATAGGTCAATGGCACTTGTGTTGTCACATTTGATGAAAATGTGATCAATAATTGCCCATAGCCAACCAATTGTTGCTTCATCTAAATAACTTGGTGTAATAAAAATAAGTCGATACATATTCAGCTTTGTCGGTTAATAGAACAACTAAAGCTTATTTCTTGCTAAATCAAGAAACTAGACGTTTACCAATAAAATGGTACACCCTTGGTTGTACTCTTCCTATCTAATAAACTACTTGCAAAATCTGAATCTGAAAATCCTAATATGTCAAAAGATGTGTTCCTAGGGTATCATAATCTTAAATGCAATGTACCATTTAAATATTCTAAAATTCTTTTTACCACATTCAAATGAAACTTCTTTGGACATGATTAAAATCGTGCTCACAATCAAACACTAAACATGATGTCAAGTCTAAAAGTGGTAAGATAAAGCAAAGAGTTTGTAATATCCGTAAATTTAGACAAATTAAATAAGTATGTAGATGATAGTTAAAGTGTTGAGAGCAGTATATATTTAGTATATACCTAATATATACCTAGTATATATATAATATATACCTCACATATACTTATTATTATATGTTGGATACATATTATACACTTGATATACACAAGATATACTCACATTATATATATGATGTATGCGTAAAATACATAAAACAAGATGAGTATATTATAGATATGAGATATATATGTAATATATAATTGAGATATACATGAGATATATAAGACATATACATATACATGGAATATACAATATATATATATATATATGAGGTATAAATTGGTGTTGGAAAAGTTGATGAAAACAACAACAACAACAACAGCAACAACAGTAGTAGTAGTAGTAGTAGTAGAAGAGAGAAAAGTCAAAGAAGGAAATAAATTAATTGGTTGGAATTATTTAAAGTTATTATTATAAAAGTTATTATTATAAATAAGGGATAAAGATGAGAATTAAATGGAAGATAAAAAATTAATGTTTTAAATAAATCAAAATTAAAAATAATTTAGATAGTGGAAAATGATGAAAAAGTGTGATATTTATTAATTATTAATTAATTATTATATAAATATATGGCTAGGATTGAAGAAAGAATAAAAAGGTCAAAACTATCACTTTTCTACATCTTCTATTTCATCATACCCGCATCCCACCATCAACACCATCATTTCATCTTCTTTCTTTCTCTTTCTTCATTTTCTACATGAAAAACCATGACTCCTTTGAAAGTAATTTAATATTTTGATAGGATTTAATTAGATTATGCATGATTTCTCAAGGAAATCATTAAGGAACCAAAGCAATTGGGAAAAGAAATAGGAAGAGCCACTCTGAAAGAGGTTAATACTTATATATTTAATAATTTGTTTTTATTTGAATTTTATTTGATTCTTTATGCTTATAAAAGTTTATTAAACTCTAATATTTGAATTAATTATGATAGATTTGATTACTTGAGTTATTTGAGGAAAAAATTAAATATGGAGCTAAATAAGGAAAGAATTGAATATGGATTGATTTGTAGTTGTGATTAAGTATGTTAATGAGGGTTTAAACTTAAAACTATGCTTAAATTAACCTTTGAATTATTAAAGAGTTGGTTTAGGGTTATGGACAATTTAGGGTTATGAGATGAATATGTGCAAATTAGAGTTTTGATGGGAATGATCATAATTCTTGTAATGAGTTGATTTAATGTTGTTTTAATGTATATGTGATGATTTTATGGTTGGTTGTTGAACATGAGTGAGTGTGGATGAAGTTGGGAGTTTATGGGTATGTTATGTAAAATAAGGGTTTTTGATGATGATGCTGATAATTGTTGAAATGAATTATTTTAATGTTGTTTTGATGTAAATATAATGAATTTATATTTGAATGATGGAAATGGATATGTTGAATAGTAGTTTAAAAGAAGTAGTAATGGTGAAAATAGGGTTTTGGTTAAATTTTGTATAGAATTGATGTAATTGGTGTTTGAATGATTAAAGTGTGTTTAAATAAGTTGCTAATGCTATATTGGAACATATAATGTGGTTTAGGATTGAGTAAAGAGGAGTAATAAAATTTAAAGAATTAAAGGGCAATTTGAGAAATGAAGGTTGGAGATTGAGATTGATTTAGAATTGGCCAAATTTGAGGTTAGTACATACTGTAATAATTATTATTTAAATAACATTGTAATTGGTATAACACATTATGAATTTGAGAATGTGTTATGCCACTTTCATATTGACTTTGATATGATATGTGCATGTTGTTTGAAAAGTGAATTATGTTAAATGTAAAGTAAAATGTGGGAAATAAATATTAAAATGTGAAAAAAATAGTTTAGGCATGTGGAAAATAAGGGAAATTGATAAAATATGATAAATGTGATAATATTGGATTTATGATATGCATAAATGATAAATAAATGAATGTGTGCTGGTATGATGATAAGATGTATAAAATGTATTGTATGTGATATATTGATAATGTGTAATTAAGAATGATGATGATGTGATAGATTGTGATGTGTTGAGACGTGGAAGTAATATGTAAATGTGATGATTTATGAGATATGTGATGGTGATCATGGAATGATATGATCATGATACATATGAAAATTCCTGAGAAGGAGTGTGAGATAAAAAATATGCAAAATAATGAGAAATAAGTTGTTGAAAGACTTGAGCAGAGCTAAGTCTTGATAATGTAAATGAGATTATAGAAATATAATTTGATGAGATGAATAATTATGTGATATGTGTGTGCAACCCTGCATAATAACTCATTCCAGAAAATTGATGTTGGGGATTATATGATGACGGGCTCGAGCAGAGTTGGGCCATGACCTGAGTAGAGCTAGGTCATGAGATTGAGGACCCATCCAGAGCTGAGTCAAGAAATTGAAATGATTTTGCCTATGAGCTAGACACTGGGTGTCACAATGGACCAAATCAATTATTCTGAAACTTGATTATTATGTAGGAAGTAATGAGGCCCAACGTGTGATATGGTGTCATGTCTTATAAAGTTTTGGTAATATTGCAATGAAATGATGAGATGAATTAAATGAGTTTAGTTGAGCAATGTGATGTGCTAGTAATGTAGCAACGAAATGTTGAGTTGATGAATATATGTGTGTGTGGTTATGATATATTTGTATATGAATCTTGTGATGATGATGTAGTGTGACTCATATATATATGTTTGAAGAATTAGAGGACGGATGATGAGTAATTTGTGATGAATAATTGTGTGTATATAAATTATAAGGTAAAGGAAGTGCAAAAATATAAGTGCATAGTATGATAATAAAATATGAATTGAAAAGTATGCATGTATGTTATTTCAATTGTTGTACGGTTTTAGTATGTACCACTAAGCTTTCGCGCTTAGTGCGGTTATGTGAATTGTTCAGGTAAGAGAATTATTGAGCAGAGAAATCTAGAGTGTGGTTGATACTTGGTGATCTAGGCTGCAATAAGAACAACTGTGCCAATTGCATATATGTATAGTTGGTTTTAAATATTTTAGTTTATGTATATTAACGCATAACATTTGGGTTTTGTATTTATTTTAAAGATTGAGATGGTTGTTGTACATTTACTTATATAATTATTTAATATAATATAAAAAGTTTTAAGTGGTGAGTTGAAATATTGTTGATGAGTGGAGAATTTATGAAATTATTTATATTGCGAGTGTATTTTTCTAATACATGTTGTGTGCTTGATTTTTAGAAATATTGAAATTACAAACAAAATTCTGGCGAAATTTTTTTCAGAGATTTTCTTTATAAATTTGTATTTTAAGAATTTACCACTTCAAGTATATATTATTTATTATTAATTAAATATTGTGATTAAAATGAGAATTTTTGTGGCACTTTTATATTCTGTATACGTATTGTATATATATGAAATATATGTATTGTACGTATATAAGATATAAGGGTGTTACAGAGTTAATCATACCTATATACCTTTTCTCATCTACTTTCTTACCCATATCATCTTTGTCCAACTTTTTTATAGTGTTCGTGGAAGTCTTACAACCATCCATCATGAACTTCTGGAGAAGCTTCTTGGTGTACTTGGATTGGTTGAAGAAGAACTCATCCTTCCATTGCTTGATTTTTAGGCTAAGGAAGAACTTGAGTTCATCCATCATTCTTATTTCAAACTCCCTGGTCATACACTTGGAAAATTCCTTATAACAATACTCATTAGTAGCACCAAATACTATATCATCAACATATATTTAGACAATAAGGATATCAACACTATGCTTTTTAACAAACAAAGTGTTACCAACTTGTCCTTTCGAAAAATCATTTTCATAAAGGTACGAACTAAGTTTTTCATATCAAGCTCTTGGAGCTTGTTTCAAACCATATAAGGCCATAGTAAGTTAAAAAAACATGTTTAGGAAAATTATGATCCTCAAAACTCAGAGGTTGTTTAACATAAACTTTCTCATTTATAAAACCATTTAAAAATATACTTTTTACATCCATTTGAAAAAGCTTAAAATTCATATGACATACAAATGCAAGCAAAATTCTAATGGCTTCTAATCTTGCTACGAGAGCAAATGTATTATCATAGTCAATGTTTTGCTCTTGGTTGTACCCTTTGAGCTCAATAAAGAAAAAGACCTAAAATTTTAGATGAAACTCAAGAGATTTTTCAAATGGAGTTTTCTAGAACACAAACCCCTAGACCTTAAGGAAAAATCTTTTCAATCCTTCAAGATATTCAAAGCCAAATGAATTCTTAAGGAACAAAAAATGATAGCCTCACCTCACAAGTCTCTCATCTTCACATATACATTCAACAAATCTAAGGTGCGTTAGGGCTCTCTCAATGTTCTGTCATCAATGAGGATGAACCAAGCCTATCTCCTTCTATTAATGGTTCCTTTCCTCATAAAGAAGAAGGTGAAGTAGCTGCAACCGACCTTGGAGAAGAAGGACATGAAGAAGAACAAGAAGAAGGAGATAAAGAGGATGATGAAGAAGAGGATATTGAAGACCAAGATAAGGATTGGACAAAGTAGTTTCTCTAGTGTGATATTAAGTCTTTCATGCAATAAAAATCATCCATTGGATTTTCATGTTTCATTTCTAATATTTTGATTAAATATATTTCATGTTTCATTTCCTTAATTAATATTTATCCTTTTTGCCTTTGTCAAAGGGGGAGATATATTACATCAACCAAAACAAAACTCAGCATATGTTAAGGGGAAGAAATGAGGAAAAAATGAGAATAAGGGAGAAATGATGAAAGTTTAACCTTAATATTAACAAAAGAAAAATGGACCATGATTTAATAAAAGAAAGAATCTACGTTAATTCAATTTAATTTAATTGCCAAAGTCAAAAAGGAAAAGATTGTTAGTCAAAACCCTTGACTTAATTAAAACTATTTTGATCTTAGACAATCAAATTGAATAGAACTAATGTTTACATTAAGCTAATTTTTGCAAGAAGTTAATTTCTAGAGGAAATACAAAAAGTTTTGACCGGTCCATGAAAAAGCCTGACCAGACCTATTGTATGATTTTAAGTAAACTCTTCATAAAAAGAATCACGAGAAGTATGCTCAAATTCTCACTAGATCTCACAATCTCCGTTCGGACCCAGAAATAGTCAACCGTACCATTGACTTAGATTTTGATAAAAACATCTAGAAAAGCTTCACTTCCAAGAGTACTCTAAATTTCTCAAAGTACCAGTCACAGTTCGACCAGGCTACCGGGAAGTTCTACTGGACCTAAGCAGAAAGAAAATCACTAAAACATCCAAAAAGTTTCATGACCCAAGGTATTCCTAGATTTTAAGCATACCACAAGAAGTCCGACCGGATCATATACATTACCAACCGGACTCTTGAAATAATTTTTGAATTCATAGCTATTATTCCTCCACCCAATAGATGAATGCCACATGTACTAGCTATTGGAGAATTATTATCAAAATCACAAAAAGTTTGACTAGACCAAAGGAAGTATGACCATATATTTTATGGTATGAACGAAAAATTGATGGTCTGACCATAAAATTGCTCCAGACAATAAAACATAAATGATATCATAATAACATAAAAATGTAATAATATTTAGACCTGAAAAGGAGATTGGTTCCAATGAATAGAGCATTATAGGGGTGCAGGGCCACTTTTTACCTTTCTCATGCGTACCCAACTTTTTGAACCCAGCAAGGGTTAGAGATTCCATAGAAATTAAGTCATCCACCCTTTTTATCTTCTTCTTAGCTTGTCCGGGTGGCAACTCTATTCTTTGGGATTAGGCCTGTGTTCTCTAAGGCCCAGAGCTTAATAGTATCAAAAATTTCTGTTCACAGTGGTGACTCCACTGGGGAAAAGAGAAGTTAATTATGTTGGCCTTTATATTATTTTATTTTTTCTATGATATTATTCATTACATCACTTTGAATTACATTGTGTCTGTGAGTTATGATGCCATGTAGAACTTGTGTTATGTGTGTATAAGTGATACCATACTTGCACTCAAGGTATAGAGATCGAGCATTATATAACCACTCACAATCCTGTACGTTTTGTTATATACCTGATGTGAAAACCTAAGCTTTTCACCCCAAAGACTTAAGCTTATGTAGTTGACCTAGTAACACCCCTTAGGTTTACCTTAAATGCTTATTTGACTATGATTAATATATCTTAGTTTGATTTATGGACTATTTAGTTTATCTTTTCCTGATATGTTCTAATTATAGTACAAGCCTAAAATAATTTCTCTTTTAAGCATAAAAGGCTAAAAATTATTTTCTACCTCACGATCCAAGCACGAAGCCCAAAATTAATTTTTAAACTTTTTACAATGGGCTTTGAAATATTCCTAAAGATGGGCTCCAAACTCATTTTCACTTTAAAATTAAAACCTTTTTTTTGAATGGGCTTTTAATTTTGGGTCAATTATGAAAGATTAAAATCAATTGTAGGCCTTGTTTATACCAAGACTTGTTAATTATGTGGCATGGATCATCAGTTACTTTTTTCAAATAAGAAGTCTATTTACAATAAATCCTTCCATTTAGTTCTAATCCAAAATATAGCAGAAATGCTATTTTTCAGTAGACCTAATGGATTAAAGCTTAATTAGTAGGAATTATCATGGAGTGACTTCTATATTTGAAAATATAACTATTGGTTAATCAGTCTGAGTGATTCTTTAGAAAATAAAAACATCCCCTGTTGATATTTTTGTTGACCATAATATCTAAGAAAGAGACTCACCATTCATGTGTGGGAGACACAAGGTTAGATGGGACATCCTAACTCTCTTTGTTTGATTGCTACACATACATCACATTGATCTTTTCTGGCTCATAGACCTAGAGTACAGTAGTTCAAGAGCTTACGAAAACTTGACTAACGTTAATGATTTGGAGTTCAATAAGGGTTCAATCAACTTCACATCAAAAGCAAAGGATCCTAAGCAAGTTAAAAATTTGGTGAATGATGCCTCACCTCCAAGATGGAAGAGTTAAAGGAGACCCTAACTGAGATAATGAGAAGACAACTAGCTGTACTACTGGAAAATAACACTGCTGAGGCATCTATCAATTCTAAGAAGCAGAAGGACAAGGGAAAGGATAAGGTAGCTGAGGTTGCCTTTGATGAAGAAAAGATGGTGATTAATGATGATGATTGGGACACATACTTCTAAGACTAACAAGAAAAGAAGAAAGAGAAAAAGGTAGAAGTAAAAATAGAGTCAAGTAAAAATAGAGTTTGCTAATATAGAAAAGCTCATTTTTGACCTAGAAAAGAATCTTAAAAAGCGACTAAAAGCTGAAGAGGCTTCAGAAGTTGATAAGCTTTTTGAAGAGGATGAGAATGTCCCACACAAGTTCAAAATGCTTGCTTTCGCTAAGTACAATGATACAAGAAATCCTCACTTGCATATTAAGTAGTACATTACTACCATACAGTTTGCTAGAGTTACTAAGATTCAAACACTGATGTACTTTATGCTCTCTTTGGATCCTGCAGTGCAAAAATGGTTCAATACTTTAGAGGAGAATATTAAAAAAAACTAGGATTTATTGTACAAAGCTTTCATCCAATAGTACAAGTACAACATTAAATTAGAGGTAACCTTGATGGAGGTTGAGTCTATCAGACAAAGACCAAATGAGGGCTTTGTTGGCTATATAAAGAGATGAAGAAATAAGGCAGCCCTTCTCAAGAAAAGACCAGATGATTTAGACCAGATACAGATGATAGTTAAGGGTGCTTTGGCCCACCTAAAAGAAAGAATGGTTCAGACCCTTATAAGGGATTTTAATGATCTTTTACAAGCAGATATTCAATTGGAAGAATGGGAAAGAAAAAAAGAATAAATACTATGAAAAAGGAAGTAATAAAAGTGGCTATCAATCTGGTGGATAAAATTTAGGGGGATAAAAAGATATTGAGCTGAATGCAACAATTGAGCCAGCAAAGAAACATCAATTTTCAGAATTAGGAAAGCCACTATCTTGAGTATTCAACATATTACAAAAGAAGGGATTATTATAATCTTTGACCTCTCAACCTTTGCCAGATCCTTTACCATCCAAATTTGATACAGAGCTTGTTTGTCAATTCCATCTAGTGTCTGGTCATGAAATAGATCGATTTATATGCGTAAGGCATGAAATATAGAACCTCATTGATTATGAAAAGATTCTTGTCCCTGGCATGTCCAAGTAGGTGAAGCTTTTTTGACTCTAACTCATTAAACTTCCCTTGGTTTGTGTGCGTTTCATCTCATTTCTTTCTTTGGTTTTTTAGAATAATTATTTTTAAATTAATATTTTTTATGAATAAATTATTTTTTTCACTTATATTTTTGTTAGTTTTTATTTATTTTGGCGCTCGACCAATAATAAATCTATCTTGATAATAATAAATTAGTGGATCCATGCATTATAATTCAAATGACTTTACTAGGTAAGGGAATTGTTCTGTTACATTGAGCTATGTATGCTTACTTAGAGAGGGCTCCTATTTATACCTCTGTCTAGATTGATAAGTGTATATTTAATGATATTTTTGTCCCTATTTATTAATATATTTATTGTCAAATTGAGTTTAATTTGTTTGTTCAAGTGTTTATTATGGTTGATTCCAGGAACTTTTGACACGTTAGGACCTTAAGGTTATTTAGGCTGGAATCACAAATGAAAGACAAGGGAAGAAGCTATTTTGGGCAGATTCTTCAAGTGACACGCCATTGATATGGGCGTGTCCGTGGCCGTGTCATTTAACTACTTTACAGAAGCTTCGACACGCCCAGAGATATGGGCGTGTCCCTGAATGTGTCATTACTCCTGACTTATAGAAGCTGTGACGTGCCTAATAACACGGGCGTGTCCCTAACTCAAAATTACAGGAGCAATAACATGCCCAAGGACATGGGCGTGTCACTACCCATGTCATTAAAGTTTGAAACAATACCGTTGACACGCCCACATACATGGGAGTGTCTATGGGAGTGTCAGACAAAAATATCTGGGCTATAAAATCTAAGCTAAAGAGTGAATTAGAGGGGGTTCAATTTTTTAGAGTCAACCTCCCAAGAAAAAGAGAGTTTTTGGCAGCCAAGAGTGAAGGTGAAGACCCAATTCCTACGAGATTTAAACCAAGATCCGAGGATTGAAGTGAAGAAACACAAATCGTTCATTATGGATTGTTTGAATTCTTTTACTTATTTCCTCTGTTTTAGTTTTTTTGGTTATGAACATAAACTAAATATTTTATTTATCTAGATATTAATGAACCCTAGCTTTATTGTATGGATTGAATAGTTCTTATTAAATTAAATCATTTGATTGAGTTATTTTAACCTTTTGATTCTTAATTTCTTATTTCCAATTGATAATAGCATGCTTATTAATTGGTTGTAATTTTCATAATATTGACTTGAGAAAGCTTGATATGAACAGAATGTTCAACAATTGCTTATCGACTTGCTTTGCCGCCTGAGTTGGATAGAATTCACAATGTCTTCCATGTTTCTATGTTGCGGAGGTACAGATCAGATCCATCTCATGTTTTACCAGTTGAATCTAATGAGGTGAGTTCGGATATGACATTTGAAGAAGAACCAGTTGTTATTTTGGCACATGAAGTGAAAGAGTTAAGAAATAAGAAAGTGCCACTTGTGAAGGTTCTTTGGAAGAATCATGCAAAGGAAGAAGCAACTTGGGAGAGTGAGCAAGCAATGCGAGATCAATATCCTCAGTTATTTCAAACTTGATATCAGGTAATTTTGAGGACGAAATTTCTTTTTTGAGGGGGAGAATTGTAATATCCCAAAGTATGCCCTAGAAGTTTTGGAATTATTGTTGTATTTGGATTTGAAGTATATGTTTAATGGAAAGAGAAAAGAAGTAAAGAGAGATGTGTATATGTTGTATATATAGAGATATATACAACATATACAAGTCAAATTATTATATGGTCAAAAGAAGATATTTATTTATTTTAAATTTAATTAAGTAATTAAAAGGAAATTTAATATGAGTGGAAGAGAATATATTAGAATATTTTAATGATATATTGCTTGGTGGAGATTTAAGTGGGGAATAAATATTTGACTTTGCTTCTTCTTCTTCTTCATTTTCTTCTTCTTTCTTTGGTTGGCCGGGCATCACAAAGCAAGAGAGCAAGAGAGAGATTTGATATTCCAAGATCAAAATTAAAGGAGATTTCAAGTAATTAAGTTGGAAATCCAAGAAATTTCATTAACTTTGGTAAGTTCCCTCTTGATTCTCTTATTTTATTTGAAGTTGTGTTTGAGTTTTATAGATTGTTGTTGATAGTAAGAGTGTGTTTGATTGTGGTATGTTTGAGAGTGTTAGATTTGAATTGAAATAAGGAGTTAGGTTGATGTTGGTGTTGGAAGTGTATGAATTGTGTTTGTGTTAGGGTTGTGAATTGGTGATTATTGTAGTAGATGTTGAGTTTGATAATTATTCTTGTAGATCTTTATGATATTGGTGTTTAATGAAGTTAGAAGCATAGAATATATGAGTTTGGTCTGAAACAGAAGTCTTTTGGATGCCACGCCCGTGGCCCTTGGCTGCCACGACCGTGGCCATTGGAAGCCATGGCCGTGGGGGTTTTGAGCAAGGGAGGTAGATCCATTTGCTAACCCACTCCCATGGGGGTTGGGAGGCCAAGACCGTGGGGTCCTAGAGAGAGATGTTGGCTTGTAGTTTATGATCTATGGGTCTAGTATGAGACTAATAGGTGAATAATTGTATTGGAATTCATGTGAATTTGTAATTAAGTGTGTATTATTCCTTTTGGATTAGGTTGTGAAGAGGTTGAATTGCCCTAACCTAAGTGTTGAGGATTCTTGGAAGAGGAAGTGTATAGATTGGTGTAAGTTGTTCTTGAGGTAAGTACAAACACTACATTATTGCATACATTTACATGACATTGGGACTTAACACATTTAGTTGTAAATGTGTTAAGTAATCTATTATATTGTTGATACATTTGATTAATGTTATGATTTGTATAATGTGAAAGATATGATGATCATTCATAATGTATGCTCAATGCAATTGGTTATAAATACATTAATGATGAATTGCTTTGATATGAATTAAGATATGATAAGATGTGAAGCTATTGTGGTTAGCTATAATGATTCAAAAGAAATAAGTGAGGCATGTTTGCCTAGATGATGATGTCCAATGCAATTAATTATGTATACTCTATTGATGAGATGTGAAGCCATTGTTGTTGGCTATAATGATGCAAATGAGATAATTGAGGCATGGTTGCCTAAATGATTATGAGAAAATGAGAATGGAATTGATAATGAAATAATGAATAAATTATGTGTCTAATGTGTTATTCCATTTTCAGAGTTTTGTTGTTGGTGGCATGCCTAATAGTAACAATCCCTTGAAGCTTGGTTGGGTCTAGTCCTTGAAGCCTAGTTGAGATGTTACAACCCTTAAAGCTAGGTTAGGTTTGGTTCTTGAAGCCAAGTTGGGTTGATACTTAGCATGCTTTGTTCCCCTTGAAGCTTGGTTGAGCCTAATCCTTGAAGCCTAGTTGGGATAATGATAATGATAAATGTGATAATTGAACCAAAACATTAACTTTGAAAGTTGAATGGCATATTAGTGTCTTTTGGGCCCATGCTTGTCTTTGTTTAAATGTGATTTATGAATGGTGAAACAAATGAATAATGAGATTCAATGTAAGACTTTGAAATGTGATATTCTTATGTATTGTTTATAATGTTTGAACATATGATATTGGCATTGCATTGAAACATATTGTTATTGTGGTTTGTACCACTAAGCCGTTGGCTCAGCGCGATTGTGATTCATCGCGCAGGTGACAGGGTCGAGCCAGAGAGTTCATCTAGACCGAGTCGAGTCTAGATTTTGAAGTGTTGATTGTGAGCTTAAAGATCAAAGACTGACTGCCAAACATGTATAAACTTTATGTTTTGTAAAAATTTGATTTTGATGTTTATGTATTTGTAAATATCTCTACATTTTCCGCTGCGTATTGAATGAACGTTTTATTTATTGTGTTTTATGATATAACTTAAATGTTTTGAGTTTGCTCATATTATTGTATAAAGGAATGATTTGTTTGTTTAGTAAACCGTAGCATTCCTATATTCGGTATATGTATATTACAGTTATAGTAGTATGTAGTGTGCGTATACGGGATATAGGGGTGTTACAGTATTGTTGCTGGTTCTCGGTACCAAGATTTTTCTCAGTTGGTTGCCGCAGCTAGAAGTGTTGAGAGAGCACAGGGTATTACAGCAGCTGCTACCGAAGAGGAGACCAGAGTCAGGAGACCCCAGTTTGAGGCAGGTTCTTCGTCTATGAAGAGAGGCCGAGAAAGTTTTGCTCCGAGAGTCAGTAGGAGCCAGAAGCAGTCAGGTAGGTCAGTTCAGTATCAGAGGCAGAGATCGAGACCTACAATTTCTGTAGCTAGTGCTCCAACTCCCATGGTTTAGAGATCTACTCCACTTACATGTGTCCATTGTGGTAGGATACATGGGGGTGTTTGTTGGAAGATTGGTGGATCAGCTGTGTGTTTTAGATGTGGATCGCCTGACCATTTCATCAGAGATTGTCCTGAGATATAGGAGCATAGGCAGGTAGATTCTGCAGCTTCTCGACCTAGTGTGAGAGGAGGTCGAAGTGGCAGAGGTGTTAGTAGAGGTGGTCGACCTAAGATCAGTCAGAGAGGAGGCTCTACATCCTGAGGCAGTAGGCCAGATGAGGCTGGGTCTTCTCAGTGAGTGTAATTGATGCAGAGGTAGCCGGATGCTTCAGCAGTTATTGCGAGTACATTTTCTTTATTTGGCCTTTCAGTTCTTGCTTTGATTGATCCAGGATCTACTCATTCATACATAAGTGCATCTATCTTGCCTGTGTCTGAATTGCATTCAGAGTCCTTAGGATTTGATGTCTTGGTGACAAATCCTTTAGGACATAGTGTTGTGGTGAGTAAGGTGCATTGTGATAGTTCAGTTGTGGTGCAAGGTGAGGAGTTTTTGGGTGATTTGATTGAAATGTCTTTTAAGGAGTATGATTTGATCTTAGGCATGGATTGGTTGTCTAAGCATGGAGCTGTGGTAGACTGTCAAAAGAAGTGTGTTACCCTGAGAACCGGTGATGGTAGAAGTGTGATGGTATCTGGTAAGCAGAGACAACTTGTATCTTTATTTGTTTCAGCTGTTGCAGCTAGGAAGTTGATTAGAAAAGGATGTAATGCTTATCTTGCTCACGTGGTAGATACCAGAATAGTGGATTCTCAACTTGATAGTATACCCACAGTTGCTGAATTTTCAGATGTGTTTCCTGAGGAGTTGCCAAGGTTACCCCCTGAGAGAGAGGTTGAGTTTGGTATCAATTTGTTGCTTGGTACCTCTCCCATCTCTATTACTCCATATCGAATGGCACCTGCTGAGTTGAGAGAGTTGAAGGTACAGTTGCAGGAGTTGTTGGATAAAGGGTTTGTTCACCCTAGTGTTTCTCCGTGGGGAGCTCCTGTTTTGTTTGTAAAGAAGAATGATGGTACTTTAAGGTTGTGCATCTATTATAGGCAATTGAATAAGGTGACTATTAAGAATAAGTATCCTTTGCCTCGGATCGATGATCTCTTCGATCAGTTAAAGGGAGCAGCAGTGTTTTCCAAGATTGATTTGAGATCAAGGTACCATCAATTGAGAGTCAAAGTTGAAGATGTTCCTAAGACAGCTTTCCACACAAGGTATGGACATTATGAGTTCTTGGTAATGCCTTTTGGGTTGACGAATGGACCTGCAGGTTTTATGGATTTGATGAATAGGGTGTTTAGACCCTATCTGGATCAGTTTATGGTAGTTTTTATTGATGATATTTTGGTGTATTCGCATAATAAGGAGGAGCATGACGAGCATTTGCGGATTGTGTTGCAGACCTTGGGAGAGAAGCAATTATATGCTAAGCTGTCAAAGTGTGAGTTTTGGCTTGATCAAGTGACTTTTCTTGGTCATATAGTTTCAGCAGATGGTATAAGAGTTGATCCGAGTAAAGTTGAGGCTATTTTGAATTGGAGTCCACCGAAGTCTGTGACTGAAGTTAGAAGTTTTCTGGGTTTGACAGGCTATTATCGACGCTTTGTGAAAGGTTTTTCTTTGATAGCTACTCCACTCACCAGATTACTTCGAAAAGGAGTTAGATTTGTATGGACAGATCAGTGTCAAGCTAGTTTTGAGCAGTTGAAGGAGATGTTGACTCAAGCTCCTGTTCTTACTTCGCCTGTGGAAGATAAACCATATGTGATTTACAGTGATGCTTCACATAATGGTTTAGGTTGTGTTTTGATGCAGGAGGGTAGAGTCATAGCTTATGCTTCTCGGTAGTTGAAGCCGCATGAGCTTAATTATCCGACGCATGATTTGGAATTGGCAGCAATAGTGTTTGCTTTGAAGATTTGGTGACATTACTTGTATTGAGAGAAGTGTTTTATCTATACAGATCATAAAAGTTTGAAATACTTGGGTGTTCAAAGAGAGCTGAATCTTTGATAGAGACGGTGGTTAGAATTGATTAAAGACTATGACTGTTTGATTGATTATCATCCTGGTAAGGCGAATGTTGTTGCTGATGCTTTGAGTTGGAAGTCTTTAGCAGGTTTGAATGTTTATTCACTCTCGTTGCTTGTTGAGTTAAGAGCGTTGCATGCTAGTTTTGAATCATGTGATGATGGAGCCTTGTTAGCTTAGTAGCATTTGAAACTGGTGTTGTTGGATCAGATTAAAGAGGCTCAATTGGCTGATGAGAAAATTTAAAAGATTGTTTTGGGTTGCCAGAAAGGAGAGAACCGAGATTTCTATATGAGAGACGATGGTAGCCTTTGGTTCAAGGATAGATTGTGTGTTCCTAATGATGCAAGATTGAGAAAGATTATTTTAGAAGAAGCACATTAATCAATTTTTGCTATGCACCCTGGGAGTACTAAGATGTATCATGATTTGAAACAAAACTATTGGTGGTCAGGTATGAAGAGAGATATAGCGGAGTTTGTATCCAAGTGTCTCACTTGTCAGAGGGTAAAAGCTGAGCATCAAGTTCCAACAGGGTTGCTCCAACCTTTATCAGTGCCTGAATGGAAATGGGAGCGAGTGACAATGGATTTTGTGTCTGGTTTGCCATTGACTCAGAGGAAGCATGATGTTATTTGGGTGATTGTTGATCGATTGATGAAGACAGCTCATTTTCTTCCAGTTAGAATGGATTATTCTTTGGAGAAGTTGGCTGAGCTGTATATCAGTGAGATAGTGAAGTTGCATGGAGTTCCAATTTCTTTGGTGTCTGATCGAGATCCCTAGTTAACTTCAAGATTTTGGAAGAGGTTACATGGTGCTTTGGGTTCTCGATTGCACTTTAGCACTGCTTTTTATCCGCAGACAGATGGGCAGTCAGAGAGAGTGATACAGATTTTAGAGGACATGTTGAGAAGCTGTGTCATTGATTTCTCTGGAAGTTGGGACAGATTTTTGCCACTAATGGAATTTGCTTATAACAATAGTCATCAATCTAGTATTAGAATGGCACCATTTTGAGGCATTGTATGGTAGAAGATGCAGAACGCCTCTATGTTGGGATGAAGATGGAGAAGGTAAATTGGTTGGTCCCGATTTGATTAAAGAAACGGAAGAGAAAATGAAGATAATTCTGGATCGGTTGAAAGCAGCTTCAGATCGGCAGAAATCTTATTCAGATTTGAAGAGAAGAGACATAGAGTTTGATGTTGGAGATAAAGTTTTTCTGAAAGTGTCTCCTTGGAAGAAGATTTTGAGATTTGGCCACAAAGGGAAGCTAAGTCCTTGTTTTATTGGACCTTATGAGGTATTGGAGAGAGTTGGACCAGTTGCTTATCGAATTGCTTTGCCGCCTGAGTTGGATAGAATTAACAATGTTTTCCATATCTCTATAGACCCATCTCATATCTTGGCAGTTGAATCTATTGAGGTGAGTCTAGATTTGACTTTTGAAGAAGAACTAGTTGCTATTTTGGCACATGAAGTGAAAGAGTTGAGAAATAAGAAAGTGCCACTTGTGAAAGTTCTTTGGAAAAATCATGCAAAGGAAGAGGCAACTTGGGAGAGTGAGCAAGCGATGCGAGATCAGTATCCTCAACTATTTCAGACTTGAGATCAGGTAATTTCGAGGACGAAATTTCTTTTTAGAGGGGGAGAATTGTAATATCCCAAAGTATACCCTAAAAGTTTTGGAATATTTATTATTGTATTTGGATTAAGTGTTATAAGTGTATATGTTTAAGTGGAAAGAGAAAAGAGGTAAGGAGAAGCGTGTATATGTTGTATATATAGAGATATATACAACATATACAAGTCAAAGAAATGGAAGGTCAAAAGAAGATTTATTTATTTTTAATTAATTGAAATGGAAATTAAGTGGAAGTGGATGAGGATATTTATGAATATTTTATTATTTAAATTGCTTGGTTGAGAATTAAAGGAAGTTTTAGTGGTCGAGAGAGAGTTGAGTGTTGACTTTGCTCTTCTCTATTCTTCTTCTTCTTTTCTTTTCTCCTTGGCCTGCTATCTCTATAGTAAGAGAGGAAAGTGAGATTTTGTCTTTCCAAATTCAAGATTTGAAGGTGTTTCAAGTGATCAAGTTGGAATTCTAAAGATTTTCATCACTTTTGGTAAGTTTCCAACTTGTTTCTTTGGTTTTCTTCTAAATTTGTGTATTGAGTTTGGTGATTGATTGTTGATAGTATGTGTATATTTGATTATGGTGTATTTGAGGGTGTGTAATCTTCTTGGTGTTGATTTTGGAGTTTGATTGAAGAGATAGAGTTAAGTTTGGTGTTGGAAGATCAAGTGTTGTGTTTGAGTTGTGTGTATGTGATAGTTGTGAATTGGTGTTTGATGTATGTTTTGAATTGTTTTGGTGTTTTTGCAAGTTATTATGGTTTATGGGTGTGTTTAGTTAAGTTTGTTTGGAGTGAAAAATGGTGGAAGTAAGAGGTTTGTTGGATGTGATGTTGTTGTTGCCGGAATCAAGATTTTTGGCCTGACACGCCCATGAGCACGGCCAAGTCTTTAGGCGTGTCAATGGTTCTATTTTCTGGATGGGTGACACGATCAGTGACACGCCCATGTCACTGAGCGTGTCATAGCTACTGTGTTGAGGAAGAATTGGCACGGCCATGAACACGCCCGTGTTGTTGGACGTGTCAATGTTTCTGTGAGACAGAATGAATGACACATCCAGTGACACGCTCGTGTTGCTGAGCATGTCAAAGCTTCTGTGTTGTGGATTTAGGACACGGTCAGGTACATGCCCGTGTTGTTGAGCGTGTCATGTGTAAAGTTTGTCCTAGTTGGTTCTTAGCCTTATTATCTCATGTGTATCTTTAAGTGAGTGTGTATTATTCCTTTTGGATTAGGTTTTTAAGAGATTGAGTTGCCCTAATCCAAGTGTTGAAGAATTCTTGGAAGAGGAGTTTGGTGTTGTGTGAGTTTCTCTTGAGGTAATTGCAAACTTTGATTAATTGCATACATTTATATGATATTGGGACTTAACACATTTAGTTGAGAAATGTGTTAAGTTACTTGATACATTATTGATGAATGAGTTATATGTTATGATATGCATAATGTGAATTATGTTGATGTATCAATGCAATTGAGTAAAGTATTGTATATGAAAAGAAATGTGGAAATAGGTGATATGAGATGTGAAAACATAATGTAACCAATCGATATTGAGAATAAATAGAAGAATGAGAAAAGATGATATATTAGGGAAATGAGCCTAGTTTGATTATGAGAAATGAAATGAAAAATGAATTGTGAAAGAGATTGATAATGAGATAAATGAATTAATTGTGTGCCTAGTATGTTATTCAATTTTCAGAGTTCTGGGTTTGGCAGCATGCCTATGAATCGCTGGGCAGGTGAAAAGACCGGGTCGTAAGCCGAGCCCAGCTGAAAAATGTGAAATATGATGTTTTTAAGGTGAAAAGACCGGGTCGTAAGCCTCAAAAACTGTAACAGTCTAGCCGGTTTGAGGACCAAGAGACTGGGGCCCTAGGGTCTAGCCGGGTTGAGGTCCAAGAGACTGGGTCTGTTACACTATCCATGGATAGATATATATATCGCCTACGGGCTTGATGAATGTGATTATGGACCAAAGCAGTAACTTTAAACTTTGAATAGCATATTAAATTCTTTTGGGCCCATGCTTGTCTTTGTTTCAATGTGAATCATAAATGGTGAAACAATTGAATAAGATAATGAAAGTTAATGTTATGAAATATAACATTTTTGAATATTGTCTTTATTGCTTGAAAGTATGACATTGATATTGCATTAAAGCATATTGTTATTGTGGTTTGTACCACTAAGCCTATGGCTTAGCGCGATTGTGGTTCATCGTGCAGGTGACAGGGTAGAACCGGAGAGTTCAACTAGACCGAGTCGAGTCTAGACTCTGAAGTGTTGATTGTGGGCTTAAAGATCAGAGACGAACTGCCAAACATGTATAAACTTTATGTTTTGTAAACATTGATTTTGATGTATTTACATATGTAAATACCGCTACATTTTTCGCTGCATAATGAATAAATGTTTTACCTGTTATGTTCCATAATATATATATAAATATATATGAAATGTTTTAAGTTTTCTCATATTAATGCAGAAGAGAAAAATTGGGTCGTCTAATATAAACTGTGGCACTCCTATATTCGGTATATGTATATTACAGATGTAGTAGTATATAGTGTGCGTATATGGGGTATAGGGGTGTTACAGTTCTTCAATGAGAGAAGTAACTTCCCCTGGAGTCTTTTGGATTCTCGAGGCCACTTCCTTCTTCTTTCTTAGCTTGATTTTTGATCAGCTGGTAAGATAAGCTTTTTCCCATTTGTTCCATAAGCACAACAACATCAGTAAATATCTCAAAACCTAGAATGGTTCCCACTTTGGAGCTTTGACAAATGTCTTATCTAGTGGAGGGAATTTTTTCTTCTTATCTCCCTTTAACAAAATATCCTCATCAGTTTCCTTGTAGCCCAGTCCTCTTCTAAAAACTGAAGTCTTGAAATCTGAAAGCTTTGTCACACCTATTTTTCCTTTCTCAAGGCCAATTCCTAGTATGTAATTCATCTTCTTTATCATGGTCAAGACTTTAGAACCCTCTATCATATCTTTAGAAATACCAGCCACTTAAAATCCATCAAGAGGCCTTTTTATCATACGGGCATGCACCACCTCATGTCTTATGCCTCAATTACCACTGTCTCATGCCTATTTGGAAACTTAATATTTTGTTGGAGTGTTGAAGGGACCCTACTATGGTCATGGCTAATTCTCCATGACCTCCAATTCGGATTAGTAATTTAGGCTTTTTAATTAGGATTGAATTCTATTTGCTCTTTTTAATTAGGACCAAATTCATCTAGGGTTAAAATTAAGGGTCTACGGTTAAAATATACTGGGATATCTAGAACTTGAAAAAAGGATTTCATATTCTATAAGGCCAATGGTTACCTTGATATTGGCTACTCCTAAGACTTCCCTCTTAGTGTTATCGTATGCCTTTACAATATGGTCAAAGGGTGTGAGCTCAAACATCTCTTCCTAAACAATTGGCAACTTTAAGCAGGAGACATTCAATGCTGAATGATTGTCTATTAGCACCATGGGTATGGTTTTTCCTCGGGCCAAAACTATAATGTAAAGGGCATTATTATGGCCTAACTCCCCTATAGGTAAATCCTTGTCTGAAAAGGAGATTGTAGTTGACTTGGTTATGGAAGCGACTAAGGCTTCAAGGGTTGTCTCTACTGGCATCTGTATTTGTCTCAAAGCCTTACAAAGAGCTTAGGGATGAGGGTAGCGGGATTAAAGGAGGCTCCAAATAGAAAGACTTGCTTGGGTCTTTTTAAGCTATCTGAGTATGAGATTCTCTTCAAACTCAAGGTTTAAGTTTGTCTTTAGAGGAGGAACTGGTCAGGATAGAACCAATGGTGGCTGAGTAATCCTTCTACTCCTCATCATTGCATTGATTTCATCTAAGAAATCATTTAGGCCCAATACATAGCAATAATCTTAGATCAGTGAGGTGGGATCCATCATGCCATCAGCTAAGAAAGTAATAACATTGACATTTTGTAGAGCTGGTAGTGGGTTAGTACTAATATTGGGCCATTTGAGTGGTAGGATGGCCCCATTATCAACTAGATCTTAGATCCAGTGTCTAAGGTTTCTACATAAATCAGTCTTATAGCTCGTACCTTGATGGTACTCACAATATTCATTGACATTCTATTTTTTGAGGAGTGGGTTAGGTGCTGGCTAAGGATCCAATGGCTGAATCAACTGAGCTTCCAAGGGTTTCTTGTATACCAAGTTGAGGGACATACCAAATATATGAATACCCATTGTTGGATTCTTTTCAAATGGATTTAAGGCTGTGGAGTGATACTAGCTACCTCACCACTCTTTTGAGTTGTAGTCTGAGGGCCATTATAGTTTGAGTTCTTTTTGAATCTAAAGGAAGAGGCTGTCTCATCCTTGATCTATCCAATGAGCATCAAATCTTTAATCTTAATAGATGTTGAAATGAGGGCCTTAAAGGAAGGTGGGTACTGAATTTGCACACATAGAGGAAATCTAAGATGGGTACTGAATCTGCACACATAGAGGAAATTTAATTAAAGAGAGAAGTTATTGCCCTCATTTGTGGCTAAGGCCTATTTGATATGTGATTTCTATCATTATGAATTTATGTAACTCTATTTACTTAATATGATAAGTGATTTGATGATTTGACTCTGGAAATTCTCTTGTTTGGTAAGTGTAGTCATAATGGTCTTGTTTCCCTCATTATGAAAATGGGCCTTGACCTTTGATATAAAACCTATCTTTTTGATTGAGTGTAGCACTCTTATACCCTATATACATACTGTACATATACCATGTATATGTATAATATGCATATAAAATATAAAGATGCCACATTATAGTGTAGTTCTAACCCTTTCTTTAGTTTTAAAACAATTATATATTGAATAATGGAAAATCCCACATTATCCAAACACCATCTATTTAAATATAAAATAATATTTTCCAAAAGCATTGTACTATTATACCTTTCATTTGTTTACTTATATACAAATATACATTGTTCTTTCCAATATCCATTTATATACATATACAAATGATCAAAATACAAAGTAACTAAAACTATAGATGCATGCATAACCTTTTAGTTGGTCTTGAAGCACCCTCAATCTTATAAGGCACAAAAATCCAACTCCCTAATCAGCACCTACTCACCTGTACGATTCACACAACTGCGCCAAGCTCGAAAGCCTATTGGTATATATAAACAACATATACATATATTAAATTCACATCACATACTTATACACACATAACATTTACAAACACATTTATTTATTGGCTTATTAGGCCCAATACCTCTATACAATTATCTTGTTTAGTTAACACAATTTCCTGGTCCAGCTCTGCTCGAAACAATCATTAATCTCAATCTCATGACCTGGCTTTGCTTAGGTCCATCAACATATGCAACACAAGGCCTAACTCTGATCAGGTTCTTCCATGCATATCTATTCAGTCTCAGCATAACTGGATAGGTAATTGTATAGGTTACACACATACATCACCACACTCTCTTTGTTCTATGTTTTCCAAGGGGTCATTACATATCATGACCACTCAACATCACCATTTCACATTCATATCACATTTACATAATTCGCATCCACAATGTGACTCGTTACACACACTTTATAATTTTTATACATTCAACACATTTTCATAGTTCTTTACTATTTTCCACATACTCTATAATCATATATAAAATTTCCAACACAAGGTTAGAAGATCCGATCATACAAGCCACATGCCACGCCCGTTTATCATGAAACAAAGCTGTCAACATCATCAAACCAACCCCATGGCCGTGGCATTCAAGGGCCACACTAGTAAGCAATAAAAGACTTCTGCCCATGTTTATAAAATCATGCCATGACCATGGCAACCCTATGCCATGCCCATGGGTTACAAAATGAACCTGCCACTATACTCCAAACAACCCCATGACTGTGACTCTCAATGGCCACACTTGTGGCTTTCTATTTGCCTCTACCCTTGCAGTAGTTCTTCCTCAGGCAGTTCCAAACACAGTGCCATGCCTGTGCTTTCATATTACCATTCCCGTGGCACCCCAAAAATACACATTTTATTTATTTAACTTATTACAACACACACATCACATGAAAAGATTAATATATACTAACCTTAGCTAACTTTGAATATTTACTTTATGAAACTCTAAGTTTCTCAACTTGATCTATCTTGGCATAAACACATAATCCAACAACAATCATCATTATTCATATATAAAATCATCCACATACCAATTGCATACAATTTACTCAATTTCCAATCCATTACCTATAACATTCTCATTCCTTTCCTTATTACTCTTTTCCCAATTTCAACTGTCCATAACCATCTTCAACATCTAATTATAAATTCATCATCTATATATCAATACAATAATAAAACAACTCTTATATATAATTATATCAATCTCCACAACAAACCTTAACTACACATATTCAATAATAAAACCCTAGTTTATCATTTAACTTCATTTCCGTGAATTATTTATCAAACCCACACATATACATCCAAATCTTATAATAACTAGCACCTCTTTCAATTAACTACCATTTTCTCTCACTAACCAAATCAAACATACTCTTAAAATCACATAAAATTAAGCTTGAAGATGAATACTTGATTTCTTGCTAAATCTTCAATATCTACTTAAATATCCCTTAAATCTTCAATAACCTAAGATCTCACCTTCTCTCAAGTGCATGACCAAGTAGAAGAAGAAGGAGAAGAAATATCCCTTTAATTTCGCATCTTTATCCTTTATATATATATATATATATAAATTTAAATATCAATCCACCAATAATCTTTCTTCCTTCTTTGATGGTCACTTTATTATTATTATTATTATTATTATTATTATTATTATTATTATTATTATTATCCATCACCAACTTATACTTGATATATATGTATTGTATATTATATATATATATATGTCTTATATATCTCAAGTATATTTCAAATATATAATAGGTACATATCTCATATAAACTATACATACATCTTATATTTCTCTCTTCCAATTATATCTATTTAATCCTCCATATCAATTATTCCAATGCAAATGAAAAAAAGGGGATATTGCATTGAGCATCATTGGTAACTCTTGAAAGGTATTTGCGAGCTAATTAAAACCTTGTTGCATTCCTTATATAACTTTTTAGACACATTAAT
Source organism: Garcia nutans (assembly GCA_947685225.1). Lineage (NCBI taxonomy): Eukaryota > Viridiplantae > Streptophyta > Magnoliopsida > Malpighiales > Euphorbiaceae > Garcia > Garcia nutans. The sequence goes on along the minus strand of CANTUV010000003.1, from coordinate 842,324 downwards.
CATTTTATTATTCTATTTACTATTATCTTACCGAATTGATTCATTAGATTGTCTATGATAGTTTTGCAAGGAATAGTTCAATTCGTAAAAGCTTCGTAGCATAACAAAGAAAAGTGAAAGGGGTTTAGCAATAAATGTCAATGAGTTGAGTGGCCTAGTGGTAGGAAAAGGAGAAATTAAGAGAACGTGTATAATATTATGAATATATGTATATATAATAAGAGTGTGCCTGTAAGAAATAATTTGATATGTATATGTGATGCCTTAAAGGACTTACTAGGTTGCTTAGCTGCTATATTAAATAATTAATATAAATTATGTTTTGACTTGAGATAGATATGGGTTCTTCGTGGTACCTAATTACCTTAAGCCTACATGAACCTTAAGACCATCATACTTCCAGAAGAAGGATGTGACACTTTAGACCATCTTTCAATTTAGGAACCCAACTACTTCCATATAAAGATCCTCAATTCACCTCCTTATTCAAACACCCATCTACCTTTAAATTGAGCTCCTTAATTCACCTATGTTCAAACACCTTGTAACACCTCTATACCCTGTATACGTACCAAGCATGCTTAAACGATCATAAAATACGTATACTGAATATAGAAAATGCCACAGTTTAAAAGAGACACAATGCTTATCTTTATAAATAAGTGAAATCAATCTCAAACATTTAAAAGAAATCCAAAAGACACCATATATAAAAACATTTATTAATTCACAGCGGAAGTTATTACAAATATGATATAAATCAAAGTTTACAAAACATAGAATATATACATGATTGGCAGCTTTTCTCCGATCTTTAAGTCCCAAAATAACTCTTCAATGTCTACTCTCACTCGGTCTCGAGGAACTCTCAGGTTCAACTCTGTTACCTGCGCGATCAAACACTATCGCGCTAAGCCATCGGCTTAGTAGTACAAAATATACCATCATTATACTTTAAGGCAATGCAACGTTAAACATCTAAATCATAAAGTGAATATCATAAGTGAAAAGCTAACATCACCCCTTTATATTTCATAAATCAAGCACATAGAAACATATCACATTACCACATCACACTATGTTCAATATCATAACCATATTTATATTACATCTTCCTAGTTCCATTGATCTTATCATTCAAGAATCACATTATATACAAAGACAAGCATGGGCCCAAAACACTCTAATATGCCATTTCATTTTCAGAGTTAATGCTTTGGTTTTATTTTCACATTTATCATTATCATATACCCAACTAGGCTTCAAGGATTAAGTTCAACCAAGCTTCAAGGGGAACAAAGCATGCTAAGTATCAACCCAACTTGGCTTCAAGAACTAACCCAACCTAGCTTCAAGGGTTGTAACATCTCAATTAGGCTTCAAGGATCAAATCCAACCTAACTTCAAGAGAATGTTACCAATAGGCATGCCACCAATAACAAAACTCTGAAAATGAATAACACATTAGACACACAATACATTTATTATTTCATTCACAAATCTTATCATCAATTAGGCAAACATGCCTTATGTTCTTCCAATAGAATCATCATAGCCAAACACAATGGCTTCACATCACATTTGAGTTATCATAGCCAAACACAATGGCCTCATATCATGTTGTATCTCAATTCATATTATTCACCTAACATCATCATATTATATCTCAATTCATATTACTCACCTAGCATCATCATATTATATTTCAATTCATATTATTCACATAGAATCATTGGTATAACATTTCAAGATACATTATTCATATAACACATTGCCATTCACAAGTTTCACAATGCATATTACATCACATTGTTCATATAATATCATATGCATTAGCAAATGGAAGTTCAAACTCAATCATGTAAGAAGAACAAAAACCAAACACAGTAACCAACACACTTAAGGGACACGGCCAAGCTTGTGGCCGTGTCTCTCAACCAAAAGCCTCTCAATCAAAAGCAACAGAAACCAACATGGGCAAGGGACACGGCCGTGTCCTCTCCAAAAATCACCAAACACGGCCAAATTTCCATGGACTTGGCCATGTCTCTCAAAAATATTTTAGGTTGGCCGTGTCTCTTCCTTGGTTTGGCCGTGTCTCTCATGTATACAAACCCTAACTATGACCAACTCTCTTTTGATTGAATAAAAACACAATATACACAACATAAACTCATTCAAATGGATGTAATCAAAGTCATTACCACTTATTTTGCATGTTTAACACAACATTCAATTAACCATACATCAACAATCCATTTAATCATCTACCATTTCAAAACCCCAAACCAAACATCACTCTTAACTTATCATCTTTTAACCAAAACCAATATCAATCCAACCTTTTTACTTATAATCAATCTCAACACTTATAACTCATTTCAAACACACCTATTCATAATCTCAACACATCACAACCCACCTCAAACATAACTTCAAAAATAACAAAGATAAACAAGAGAGTACTTACCTTAAATGAAGAAATTTCACAAATCTCCAACCAACTCCTTTAATTTCTCCTTCAATTTGAGCTTAGAACTTCAAGATCCTCTCTTGCTCTCTTGCTCCCTTTTGTCTTTGGATGAGCCGGCCACCATAAAGAAAAAGAAGAAAAGATGATAAAGAAAAGTCAAATTATCATCTCTTTAAATCTCCACCAAGCAATTCTAAAAAGACAATTACCAACATACCCTCTTCTTACTTGTTCTAACAATCCTTCATCCACATGCCCTATTTAGTAATTTCACACATCCCAAATAAAAATATCTTCTTCCATTGACTCTCCATTTGACTTATGTATATGTTATTTATATTAACATATATACAACATATACATTTTCTTTCTTCACATAACTTTCCTTTGAAAAAACATATGTACATTAAATTCAAATCAAACAACAATTGTATTAAAACTTCTAGGGCATACATTGGGATATTACAATTCTCCCCTTTAAAAAAAAAATTTCGCCCTCGAAATTACCTGATATCAAGTCTGAAATAGTTGAGGATATTGATCTCGCATTGATTGCTCACTCTCCCAAGTTGCCTCTTCTCTTCCATGATTCTTCCACAGAATCTTCACCAAAGGCACTTTCTTATATCTCAACTCTTTCACATCACGTGCCAAGATAGCAACTGGTTCCTCTTCAAATGTCAAATCTGGACTCACTTCGATAGATTCAATAGACAAAACATGAGATGGATCCGACCTGTATCTCCTCAACATAGAAACATGAAATACATTATGGATCTTATCCAACTCAGGTGGCAAAGCAAGCCGATAAGCAACTGGTCCAATTCTTTCCAAAACTTCATACGGTCCAATGAAACGAGGACTCAATTTCCCTTTCCGACCAAACCTCAAGATCTTTTTCCAAGGAGACACTTTCAAAAATACCTTATCTCCCACATTGTATTCAATGTCTCTCCTCTTCAAATCTGAATAAGATTTTTGTCAGTCCGAAGCTGTTTTCAACCTATCTCGAATCATTTTCACTTTCTCTTCAGTTTCTTTAACCAAATCAGGACCAATTAACTTACCTTCACCAAGCTCATTCCAACATAGAGGTGTCCTGCACCGTCTACCATACAATGCTTCGAATGGGGCCATACCAATGCTGGATTGATGACTGTTATTGTAAGCAAATTCAACAAGTGGTAAGAATCCATCCCAACTTCTAGAGAAATCAATAACACAGCTTCTCAACATATCTTCAATAATCTGTATCACTCTCTCTGACTGCCCATCTGTCTGCGGATAAAAAGTAGTACTAAAGTGTAATCGAGAACCTAAAGCACCATGTAAACTCTTCCAAAACCTTGAAGTAAATCGGGGATCTCGATAAGACACTATAGAAGTTGGAACACCATGCAGCTTCACAATCTCATGGATATACAGCTCAGCTAACCTCTCCAAAGAGTAATCCATCCGAACCGAAAGAAAATGAGCTGTTTTAGTCAACCTGTCAACAATCACCCAAATAGCATCATGCTTTCTTTGTGTCAATGGCAAACCAGATACGAAATCCATGGTTACTCTATCCCATTTCCATTCAGGCACTGCTAAAGGTTGAAGTAACCCTGTTGGAACTTGATGCTCAGCTTTTACCCTCTGACATGTAAGACATTTAGACACAAAATCTGCAATGTCTCTCTTCATACCGGACCACCAATAATACTGTCTCAAATCATGATACATCTTTGTACTGCCCGGATGCATAGCAAATACTGACTGATGTGCTTCTTCTAAAATGATCCTTCTCAAATTAGTATCATCAGGTACACACAATCTGTTCTTAAACCAGAGACTCCCATCACTTCTCACAATAAAATCTCTACTCTTTCCATTCTGGCAATCTGAAACAATCTTTTGAATCTTCTCATCAGCCAATTGAGCTTCTTTAATTTGATCTAACAACACTGGTTTCAATTGCAACTGTGCCAACAATGCACCATCATCACAAGATACAAAACTAGCATGCAATGCTCTCAACTCAACAAGCAACGAGAGCGAATAAACAGTTAAACCAGCTAAAGACTTCCGACTCAAGGCATCAACAACAACATTTGCTTTACCAGGATGATAATCAATCAAACAGTCGTAGTCTTTAATCAACTCCAACCATCTTCTTTGTCGAAGATTGAGTTCTCTTTGGACACCCAAGTATTTTAAACTTTTATGATCAGTATAGATAAAACACTTCTCCCCATATAGATAATGTCGCCAAATCTTCAATGCAAACACAATGGCTGCTAATTCCAAATCATGGGTCAGATAATTGAGCTCATGAGGTTTCAACTATCGAGAAGCATAAGCTATAACTTTACCTTCTTGCATTAGAACACAACCCAAACCATTATGTGAAGCATCACTAAAAATCACATATGGTTTATCTTCCACAGGTAAAGTAAGAACAGGCGCTTGAGTCAACATTTCTCTCAACTGTTCGAAGCTAGCTTGACACTGATCTGTCCACACAAATTTAACTCCCTTTCGAAGCAATCTGGTAAGTGGAGTAGCTATCAAAGAAAATCCTTTCACAAACCTTCGGTAATAGCCTGCCAAACCCAGAAAACTTCTAACTTCAGTCACAGACTTTGGTGGACTCCAATTCAAAATAGCTTCAACTTTACTCGGATCAACTCTAATACCCTCTGCTGAAACTATATGACCGAGAAAAGTAACTTGATCAAGCCAAAACTCACACTTCGACAGTTTAGCAAACAATTGCTTCTCTCTCAAAATCTGCAGCACAATCCGCAGATGCTTATCATGCTCCTCCTCATTACGCGAATACACCAGAATATCATCAATAAAGACCACTACAAACTGATCCAAATAGGGCCTAAACAACCTATTCATCAAGTCCATAAAAACTGCAGGTGCATTCGTCAAACCAAAAGGCATAACTAGAAACTCATAATGCCCATACCTGGTCCGAAAAGCAGTCTTAGGAACATCTTCAGCTCTGACCCTCAACTGATGGTACCCTGATCTCAAATCAATTTTAGAAAACATTGCTGCCCCCTTTAATTGATCAAAGAGATCATCAATTCTAGGCAAAGGATATTTATTTTTAATAGTCACCTTATTCAATTGCCTATAATCGATACACAATCTCATAGTACCATCCTTCTTCTTTACAAACAGAACAGGAGCTCCCCATGGTGAAACACTAGGGCGAACAAACCCTTTATCTAGCAACTCCTGTAACTGCACTTTCAGCTCTCTCAGTTCAGCAGGTGCCATTCTGTAAGGAGTAATAGATATAGGAGTGGTACCAGGCAATAATTCAATACCAAACTCCACCTCTCTCTCAGGGGGCAACCCTGGCAACTCCTCTGGAAACACATCTGGAAACTCTGCAACTGTGGGTATATCATCAATTTGAGAACCCTTTACTCTAGTATCCACCACATGAGCAAGATAGGCATCACACCCCTTTCTAATCAATCTCCTAGCTGCAACCGCTGAAACAAACAAGGATGCTAGCTGTTCCTGTTCATTAGATATTAACACCTCTCTACCATCACTGGTTCTCAAGGTAACAACTTTCTTTTTGCAGTCAACCACAGCTTCATGTCTAGATAACCAGTCCATGCCTAGGATCACATCATATTCCTTAAAAGGCATCTCAATAAGATCTCCAAGAAACTCCTCACCTTGCACCACTATTGCACTATCTCGATGCACTTTACTAACAATCACACTATGCCTTAAAGGATTTGTCACCAAAACATCAAATCCTAGGGATTCAGCATGCAAAGCAGACACAGGCAAAATAGATGCACTAATATATGAATGTGTGGAACCCGGATCAATCAAAGCAAGTACTGAAATACCAAATAAAGAAAAAGTACCAGCTATGACTGCCGAAGCATCTGGTTGCCTCTGCATCACATAAATCCTCTGAGAGATCCAGCCTCCTCTGATCTACTCTCCCTGGATGTAGAACCTCCTCTAGAACTGAACCCAGATCTACCTCCTCTGCTGAAACCTCTGCCTCCACGACCTCCTCTCACACTAGGTCGGGAAGCTGCAGTATCCACTGACATCCGCTCCTGTCTCTCAGGACAATCTCTAACAAAGTGATCAGGCGACCCACATCTGAAACATACCCCTGTCACACCAGTCCTCCAACAAGGACCACCATGTGGTCTACCACAATGAATGCATATGGGTAAGGTAGATCTCTGCGTCACTGGGGTCGGAGCACTTGCCACTGAAACTGTAGGTCTAGATCTCTGCCTCTGAAACTGTACTGACCTACCAGCTGGCCTCTGACTCCTACTAACCCGAGGAACAAAACTTCCTTTACCTCTTTTCACAGACGAAGACCCTGCCTCAAGCTGGGGCCTTCTAACCCTGATCTCTTCCTCTGAAGCAGTTGCAATAACCTGAGCTCTCTCCACACTTTGAGCTGCTGCAACAAGCTGGGAAAAATCATGATATCTAGATCCAGCCACATGACACATAATAGAGGGCCTCAATCCCTCCTCAAATCTCCTGCATCTATCTATCTCATCAGATACAATACCCCCAGCATAATGGCTCAATCGAATAAACTCAACCTCATATTCAGTTACGGTCCGGTTGTCTTGCTTTAAACTCAAAAACTCCATCTTCTTCATGTCTTTATACTCCCTTGGGGTATACTTCAATTCAAACTCTCTCAGAAAATCAGCATAGGACAAAGTAGGTGGATCATCCATAGCATGGGGCACTGTCTTCCACCAGTCATATGCATCCTTTTGCAACAATGATCTTGCATAGTCAAATTTTTCTTCTGGAGTGGCTTGCAACTGAACAAATATTCTCTGTACTTTATCTAGCCACTGCTCAGCCACAGCTGGATCAACAGTACCTAGAAAATCTTCTGCTCCATACTTCCTTAATTTATCATAGTGCCTCACTGATACCGAAGGCTGTGGGGGTGGCGGTGGTGGTTGTACTGGTGCTTGCCATAACAAATCAATCATATGCCTAAACCAACCTGGCGGAACCTCCTCACTAGCTGGTCTCCCCGACACAGAAGCAGGTACCTCTCCAGCACTATCCACTCTAGCTCCCTCTCTAATCTCATCAGGAGCTATACTCTTAGCACTACCCTCGACTGATTGACGTGAGTGAGAATCCATCACAACTTATATCTGTAAACATATCAGAATACCTCTCATTAAAGATCAGAGACTGCCAATGCCAAACATGTATGTTATTCAAAAATCCACGTTTTAAAATCAAAACACTCTTTTTCTTACACTTGACCTAGGTTGAGAATCTCAAACCTAGGCTCTGATACCAAAACAATTGTAACACCTCTATACCCTGTATACGTACCAAGCATGCTTAAACGATAGTAAAATACGTATACTAAATATAGAAAATGCCACAGTTTAAAAGAGACACAATACTTATCTTTATAAATAAGTGAAATCAATCTCAAACATTTAAAAGAAATCCAAAAGACACCATATATAAAAACATTTATTAATTCACAGCGGAAGTTATTACAAATATGATATAAATCAAAGTTTACAAAACATAGAATATATACATGATTGGCAGCTTTTCTCCGATTTTTAAGTCCCAAAATAACTCTTCAATGTCTACTCTCACTCGGTCTTGAGGAACTCTCAGGTTCAACTCTGTTCCCTGCGCGATCAAACACTATCGCGCTAAGCCATTGACTTAGTAGTACAAAATATACCAACATTATACTTTAAGGCAATGCAACGTTAAACATCTAAATCATAAAGTGAATATCATAAGTGAAAAGCTAACATCACCCCTTTATATTTCATAAATCAAGCACATAGAAACATATCACATTACCACATCACACTATGTTCAATATCATAACCATATTTATATTACATCTTCCTAGTTCCATTGATCTTATCATTCAAGAATCACATTATATACAAAGACAAGCATGGGCCCAAAACACTCTAATATGCCATTTCATTTTCAGAGTTAATGCTTTGGTTTTATTTTCACATTTATCATTATCATATACCCAACTAGGCTTCAAGGATTAAGTTCAACCAAGCTTCAAGGGGAACAAAGCATGCTAAGTATCAACCCAACTTGGCTTCAAGAACTAACCCAACCTAGCTTCAAGGGTTGTAACATCTCAATTAGGCTTCAAGGATCAAATCCAACCTAACTTCAAGAGAATGTTACCAATAGGCATGCCACCAATAACAAAACTCTAAAAATGAATAACACATTAGACACACAATACATTTATTATTTCATTCACAAATCTTATCATCAATTAGGCAAACATGCCTTATGTTCTTCCAATATAATCATCATGGCCAAACACAATGGCTTCACATCACATTTGAGTTATCATAGCCAAACACAATGGCCTCATATCATGTTGTATCTCAATTCATATTATTCACCTAGCATCATCATATTATATCTCAATTCATATTACTCACCTAGCATCATCATATTATATTTCAATTCATATTATTCACATAGCATCATTGGTATAACATTTCAAGATACATTATTCATATAACACATTGCCATTCACAAGTTTCACAATGCATATTACATCACCTTGTTCATATAATATCATATGCATTAGCAAATGGAAGTTCAAACTCAATCATGTAAGAAGAACAAAAACCAAACACAGTAACCAACACACTCAAGGGACACGGCCAAGCTTGTGGCCGTGTCTCTCAACCAAAAGCCTCTCAATCAAAAGCAACAGAAACCAACATGGGCAAGGGACACGGCTGTTTCCTCTCCAAAAATCACCAAACACGGCCAAATTTCCATGGACTTGGCCGTGTCTCTCAAAAATATTTTAGGTTGGCCGTGTCTCTTCCTTGGTTTGGCCGTGTCTCTCATGTATACAAACCCTAACTATGACCAACTCTCTTTTGATTGAATAAAAACACAATATACACAACATAAACTCATTCAAATGGATGTAATCAAAGTCATTACCACTTAGAGTTTATGTATATATATATTCTGTAATTTTATATTTATTTCACTAAAACTCTATCATGAACTTATTAAATCTCTTTATATACTAAACTCAAACTTTAAATATCTTTTTTTTTTCAATACCAAGGGTATCATAAGTTATTTTAATTTCATCCACAATAGATTTTCCTTATATACAACCTCTTCTTTCTCTCTAACTATTAACATTAACTATAATTTAGCTTACCAAACACTTCCATATACAATTTACAAATCAACTTAATTCTCCAAATATTGTTGCTGTCAGGTATACTATAAGTATGCACTCTGTATAGATATATACTATTTCCAATATTTAGCTTTAATCATATAATTATTTCTTCGCTTCCCCACTTTATTTTCTTTATCTTCTTTTTTAAACTATTATAATTCTTTAATAATTCATCACTCTACCAATCTTTTTACCTCGATTTCCAAATTATTTATTCTCTAAGAATATTCCAATATTTGCTGAGCACATATAATTAATACATATCTACTCTCTAGTTATACATCCATTTTAAACATCTAGCTACACATATATCAATACCTTTCTCAATTTTTCCATTTCTAAGTCTTACCATTAATTGAATTGATCACACTGCAGTCTTAGAAACAATCCACCAAGCAGTAAAAATACTTTCAAAATTTACTCAACCTATCATTATTAATTCCACTTATATAAATCAAATGAATAATATTTACCACACTAAAAATTCAATTAAATTCAAATCTAGGCTTTCATAAACAAACCAACCAAATATGATCCAACGCACATACATTAAATTCCATTAAATTAAATATCAGTCTTTCTTACTCAAGTTAATTTTTTTCCACTTCAATTCTCATTCAGTGGCATTTTTTTTTTCACAATCCCTTGCTCATTCGTATCTTAACCATATAATATTATAAATGCTATTACATTTAACTTTAAACATAATTTAATTAAATAAAATTTTATCTCATATATATATATATATCTAATAGCTATCTAACTCCATATAAACTTTCTATCCATGAATAAATAATTCACATTTTGATTTTCCAAATAATTTTTAAACCAAATCATCTATTGGACTTCAAATAACCATTTAATCCCATTAACACAATTCCCTTAAAAATCAATTAATTTAGCATTTTAATAACTTCAAGCTTCATGTTACCCATATTTACCAAGATAAAAGATTTCTCTTTTCCAAATACCAAATCTTCCACAACTTTGTAATTCAATTTCCAATGCTACTCCCAAATTTGGTTTCAAATAAATTATCCTGCAAACACTCTTTATACATATATATATAACAATAATAATTTACTTTCAAAAGAACAAGTTCTCACAATGATTCTCGACATAAATAATTTCATAAACAATTCCTTCACAATTACTTTGATTTAATCAAAACTCCACTTTTTTTTTAAAAAAGTAATCAATTCAACTAATGAAACCTCTCCAACAACTTCTTTACCACCTTTCAAACTAGCCTTAACATCATCTTCTCCTAGAACATCACTCCCCACACATATAGATACTGCCACATTAAAGACCAATTTAGGTGCCAATGCATATGCATGTATTACAACTTTATTCACATTTCAAAATTTTCCCTTTCTTTTAAAAATCTACTTAGGTTAAGAATCTCAAGCCTAAGCTCTGATACCAAAATAAATGTCACACTCTTATACCCTATATACATACAGTACATATATCCCATATATATAAAATATGCATATATAATATAAGAGTGGCACGATCTCAGTCATTAGAAAATTCTTCCAAAATTCCAATAAAATAATTTATTCTTTAAAACATATTGTTACTAGATAAACAAATGTATCTATTAATAATTATATATTAAAATAGCATTTATTAATGAAAATCTTTTAAAAAAGTTCGCCAGAGTTTTATCTATATTTCAGACATCCCAAAATACCAATTATTCACAACCTGTACAAAATTAAATACTCCCAAAATATAGTTTTCACCCATTCTCCAAATCAGCTGTTTATAAATACACATTCACATTCATAACTCAAAACGTTATTTATCATAATTAAATACTTTTATAAGTATATAAATACACAACTATTATGATTCTTTATATGCTAACACACTTCTATGTATTAATGTACATACACCAAAATACTTAAAACCATGTCTATGTGTGAATGCAAATGGAAAAGTTGGTCTTGTAGCACCCTAGGTTTTTCTTTTGGGGGCCATTAGAACAGAAGAGAGTAGGAAAACAGAGAGTGATTGAGAAACAGATGATATTGAGAGGTTTTTAGGGTTTCAGAGGAAGGTTTGTGTGCTTTAATAGGCAAAATATCAGATAAACTGATGCAAAACACTCTTAAATAGATGGATTTAAGAAAATAGCCGTTTTTGACTGTTGAAAGTTAAGAGTTGCGACCTGTCACACAACCAACGGTTATAAATTTTCGAGCAGAGTGTACAGGGTGCGGTCGCAGATTTAACAAGGTGCGATCGCGACTTATGATCTAGCGACCATTGTCAAGATAAGTATGCTCGCGAGTGAGGAATGTAACTGTAACGGTCGAAACTATTCAAATTGGTGCGGCCGCGCACAAATTTTTTCGACCGCGCACAGAGTCATTAGTTTGAATGAAACTGACAGACAGGAAAGCGACCGCTAAAGAATACTGGAGCGACCGCGACATACTTAAAAATGAAAGATTCAAGGAAAGATGGAGAATATTTCTATTGTGTTAAGAAGCATTAAATTCATGCACATAGAAACCTTATTGACAGGCAATTAATTCAGAGTGTTTCCATCAATCATTCCTAAATTAAGTTTAATAAAATTAAGTCTATCTTCATTCAAGGGTTTTGTAAAGACATCCGCAAGTTGATTTTGTGTTTCAATAAATTCTAGAATTATGTTCTGATTTTGCACATTTTCCCTTAAAAAATGATGTCTAATATCTATATGCTTGGATCTAGAATGTTGTATAGGATTTTTAGACAAATTGATAGCACTAGTGTTGTCACATTTAATGGAAATATTGTTAAAAACCTTACCATAGTCAAGCAATTGTTGTTTCATCCATAATACTTGTGTGCAACAAAAACAAGCTGCAACATACTCAGCTTCCGTTGTGGATAAAGCAACCGATGCTTGTTTCTTACTATGCCAAGAAACTAGACAATTACCAAGAAAGTGACATGCTCCTGTTGTGCTTTTCCTATCTAATATACTACCAGCGTAATCTGCATCTGAAAATCCTATAATATGAAATGATGTGTTTTTAGGATACCAAAGTCCTAAATGTATTGTACCACTCAAATATTTCAAGATTCTCTTAGTGGCATTCAAGTGTGATTCTTTAGGACTAGTTTGAAATCTAGCACAAAGACATACACTAAACATTATATCAGGCCTAGAAGCAGTTAAGTAAAGTAGTGATCCGATGATACCTCGATATTTCTTCTCATCTACTGCTTTACCATTTTCATCTTTACCTAATTTCAATGATGTGCTCATGGGAGTTTTGCTAGTTTTACAGCCATCCATTCCAAATTTCTTGATGAGTTCTTTTGTATATTTGGATTGGTTGATGAAGATCCCATCTTTACATTGCTTGACTTGCAGTCCAAGGAAAAACTTGAGTTCACCCATCATGCTCATTTCAAATTCCCTAGTCATACAAGAAGCAAATTCTTTGCACAAGGTTTCATTAGTAGCTCCAAATATTATGTCATCCACATAAATTTGTACAATCAAGATGTTATGCTTATCCTTTTTAACAAAAAGAGTTGTGTCTACTTTTCCTTTTGCAAAACCATTTTCAAGTAAATATGCACTAAGTTTGTCATACCAAGCTCTAGGTGCTTGGTTTAATCCATATAAAGCTTTGGTAAGTTTGAAAACATGATCAGGAAATTTGTAGTTTTCAAAACCAGGAGGTTGTTCAACATAAACTTCTTCATTTATGAGTCCGTTTAGAAATGCACTTTTAACATCCATTTGATAAAGCTTAAAATTCATATGACATGCAAAGGCAAGTAATATTCTAATAGCTTCTAATCTGGCTACTGGGGCAAAGGTTTCATCATAGTCAATACCTTCTTCTTGATTATAACCTTTGGCTACCAATCTTGCTTTATTTCTAATGATGTGACCATTTTCATCAAGCTTATTCCTATAAATCCATTTGCATCCTATTATAGAATGATCTATAGGTCTAGGAGTAAGTTGCCAAACATTATTTCTTTCAAATTGATTAAGTTCATCTTGCATTGCAGTTATCCAATTTTCATCATTTAAAGCTTCCTCAACAGTTTTTGGTTCAATTTGAGAAACAAAAGCAAAATTAACATCAACATGATTAATTTTAGATCTAGTAGTTACTCCCTTTGATGTTTCTCCAATGATGAGTTCCTTTGGATGATCTTTCTTGTATTGCCAATCCTTAGGTAGATCTTGAGTCTTTTCTTCAAGTTGATTGATCTTTGGAGCATCAATAGATTCAAGAGGTTCAAGAGTACCTGCAGGGTCATTGAAAGTAATACCTTTCTTTTGATCAAGTTTAGATGACTCATCAAATACAACATGCATTGATTCTTCTATAACTAGAGTTTTCATGTTAAATACCCTATATGCTTTGCTAAATGATGAATATCCTAAGAATATGCCTTCATCTGATTTGGATGAGAATTTTCCAAGATTATCCTTGGTATTCAATATGAAGCATTTGCATCCAAATACTCTAAAATATCCAATTCTGGGTATTCTTCCATTCCATAGCTCATAAGAAGTTTTATTAGTTAAATGCCTTTTATAAACACGATTTGCAATGTAACAAGCTGTATTAACGGCTTCCGCCCAAAAATAAGATGGTAAATCATATTCATTGAGCATTGTCCTAGCCATTTCGATTAAAGTTCTATTTTTCCTTTCAACTACACCATTTTGCTGTGGAGTTCTAGGAGCAGAAAAATTATGTGAAATGCCAAGTTCATTGCAAAAGTCTTCAAAATTTTCATTTTCAAATTCTTTGCCATGATCACTTCTAATAGATGTGATCACATATCCTTTTTCATTTTGAACTCTTTTTGCAAACGTTTTGAAGAAATTAAAGGCTTCATTCTTTTGAGCTAAGAAATTAACCCATGTGAATCTAGAGTAGTCATCAACAAGAACAAATGCATATGATTTGCCTCCTAAGCTTGTAACTCTATTTGGTCCAAACAAATCTAAATGAATGAGCTCTAAAGGTCTAGAGGTGCTTATAACACTCTTTGTTTTAAATGAGCTTTTGTGTTGCTTACCATGTTGACAAGGTTCACAAATTCTGTCTTTATCATATTTTATCTTAGGTAAGCCATCAACTAAATTCTCATTGCAAATATGTTTCAATTGATCCATACCAGCATGTCCTAGTCTTCTATGCCATAACCATGCATCATTATTAGTGGACATTAAACATGTATGATTTGAATGTATGCTAACATTGTAAGTGTTGTTTGTTCTAGTACCCTTAAATATGATAACATCATTTGAATTTGTGATTTTGCATTCCTTGGAATCAAACTTAACGAAGTATGCTTTATCACAAAGTTGACTAACACTTAGCAAGTTATGTTTCAAACCATCAACAAGCCATACATCTTCAATTAAATCCTTACCAATAGAACCAATGGAGCCAACACCAAGAATTTTACCTTTAGCATTGTTTCCAAAAGTTACATTACCTCCATGTTTATAGGTAATATTTGTAAAGAGCTTTGCATTTCCAGTCATATGCCTTGAGCATCCACTATCCACAAGCCATGTGCTTTCATTGATAGTAGATTTTAGGCATACCTGCAAGACAATTGTGATCATCTTCTTTTAGGTACCCACATGAAGTTGGGTCCTTGATGGTTAGTAGAAAGAGTGCCTTCTAAATTGAGATGAGCTTTTCTTATATAACAATAGAAGTTTTTGTGACCAAATTTCATGCAATATGTGCATTGCCATGGTGTTCTATGCTTCTGCATTTTTCTTTTTGCATTGTACATACAACTACAAGTATGTGATTTCTTTTGTGCAATTTTAGTGAACAACAATGCATAGTTATTTTTGGCTTTATCTCCTAGTGAACCATAAGAAGTTCTTTTAGACTTGGTGCAAGCATTTTTGATATGAACATCAGAAATTTCAGTTGTAGATGCTTTCACAAATGTTGGTTTGCTAGGTGCAATGTTGGTTGAGCCATTGAATCCTAATCCATATTTCAAGGAAGGTGACCTTTGATTATTAATTAATGTGTTCAATGCTTCCTTTCCTTTATGAAATCTGGAAATTGATTCTTTTAGTTCTTTTAGTTCATGCTTCAATGCCTCATTCTCTTTAATCACTTTTTCTAAGTCATGTGAGCTTTTATTTAATTCTCCTATTGTATTCATCAAATGTTCATTTGAGGTTTTCAATTCTAAGGTAGAGTTCTTTAAGCATATAAAATCCTTTTCTAACTTAGAGTTTTTCTCTTTATAGAGCATCATTTTGGAGAAATATTTTTCTATTTTAGAATTCATGTGCTCAATCAAATCACTATCATCTATATCACTTATATCATCATGTGCTACAAGATCAAAGGATTGAGTACTTACCTCATTGGAGTCATCTTCAATAGCCATGAGACAAAGATTTGCAATTCCTTCCTCTTCTTCTTCTTCACTTGAGGAAGAGTCATCCCATGTGGCTTTGAGAGACTTTTTCTTTTCTTTATCCCATTTCCTTTTGTTCTTTAATTTGTAGCAATCCGACTTGATGTGACCGGTTTTTCCACATTCATAGCATTTTACCTCATTTTTCTTTTCTTTATCTTTGAAGGAGAATTTAGGAGGTGTACCTTTGTTTGCTTGTAATCTTTTCTTCCTTTTCCATTCATTGATTCTTTTAGAGAACATTGCCATTTCATCTTCATCATCAGTACCTTCATTGCTTGAGCTCTCAGCTTCTTTGATTGCTTTGAGTGCAATTGGTTTTCTCTTTTCTTTCTCACCTTGATCTTCTTCTTTCTCACTGTGTAGCTCAAATGTGAGTAATTTTCCAACTAGCTCATCGGTTCTTAATGTGCTGAGATCATGAGCTTCTTCTATGGATGATACTTTGGATTCAAAGTTCTTTCTAGCTCTTAGGGCTCTCAAGATTTTGCTGTTTACATCACCTTGATCATATACCTTGCCATACTTCTTTAGTTCATTGACAATTGCAAGTAAGCGATTGGTCATGTCGGTGACATTTTCATTTGGTTTCATCTTGAATAGCTCATATTCATGAACATGCATTTGTTTTTTGGTAAATCTCACTTGAGTCGTACCTTCATGGTAGTTTTCAAGTGTTTTCCAAATGCAATGTGCACAAGTTAAATGTTGAACTCTTCCGCCTTCTTCCCTTGAAATGGAATTCATCAAGATGGAAGCAGCTCTATTGTTCTTGAATCGATCTCTGACATTGCTAGTTGACCATTGAGCTTTGGGAAGTGGAACTTGAATACCGTCAACTTCGTGGGTAGGAGATTTCCATTCATTTTCCACGAAATCCCATAGTTCAATCCCTTCACTATCTAGAAACAAATACATTTTGTGTTTCCAGTATGAATAATCAGTTCCATCAAAGTAGGGTCTAAGAATAGAATTAAGATTTCCATGAGAGCTTGATGAAGAAGAAGTTGCCATAGTGGATCAGATTTCACAATTAAGTTTAAGAAATCTAAGGGCTCTGATACCAATTGTTGTCCCAAGATGGCAACCAAGAGGGGGGGTGAATTGGTTTTCTCAAGAATTAATGACAATTTAAAAAACTCAACAATCAAGAAATGCGGAATAGAGAGTTGGTTGAGTAATGGAAGAAAGAAAGAACACACAAGATTTATAGTGGTTCGGATTTACTTCAATCCTACATCCACTTCCTTAACAACTTGTTAAGGTTCCACTAATCTTTGAAGTTTTTACAAGCTTACTTCCAACTTTGGAGTTTTCACAAGTTCACACCTAACTTCACAAGTGTTTTTCTTAGGCTCACACTCACAACCCAAACAAGAGTTTGACAAGGCTTACTCTCACAACCTAACAAGAGTTTTACAAGGCTTACTCTCTCAACCCAAGTGTTTCCCAAGCTTACACTCAAACTTATACAATGGTGTTTTCAATGCTAACACCTAACATACATTACAATTTAATTGTAAGTTTAAGTAAATGAAAATTTGTTGCTTGGCTATTACAATCTGATTTCTTGCTTATTCCTCTTTATTGTTTTCTCAGAGAGACATTGTATTTATAGCCATTGTGGTCTTACTAGCCGTTATAGACATTAAGAATAATGTATTGGTAGATTAGACGTTCTTTACTTAAACTGCCCGAAGCACTTCGCGGTCGCCCTTCATGCAAGGATGGTCGCGCTCATGCTTCTCGCGGTCGTCCTTTAACAGGGGACGGTCGCTACTTTTGAAAAGACTTCAACGGTCGAATTTTAGTGCTCTGCAGCTGGAATCTTGCCCATGCTGTGTTTGTCGGACCGGCTTCTTGCCCAGCTATGTTTGTCGGGACGGTCGCGCCTAGCAATGGTGCGGTCGCCCTTTTTGAATAATCAAGTGGATTTATAACGGTCATATTACGTGTCATTCTCTGACAGGGCAAAATTGAATGTCCGCCATAATTTGAATGTCGCGGTCACCCTATGTAGATTATCGCGGTCGAATTGAGAAACTCGCGTCGAACTTCTGGACGCTCCTGAGGACGCGAAACCTACTGTCTCTTCAAACAATTTCTTCTTGAATGGTAGAGCGGTCACGATTCTGAATGGGGCGGTCGCTAAAGTGATAAGCGAGGTCGAGTCATTCACCGTTCTTGTCACCGCGAACCTTACTGTGATTGTAATGATTTAAGTTCCTTGAGTAGCGGTCGTGCAAATATTCGGACGGTCGCTATTCTGTAGGAGCGGTCGCGACATAGGTCGAACTTCTGACCGCGAAACCTACTGTGATAAGATTTCTTCTTTTAATTACATGGAGCGGTCGTATTCAGGTGAGGTGCGACCGCTATAAGTGTTCTGTTCACCTTATTTGAAGTAACCTAATCCTGCAACAAGATTTCTCAAACACAAGTTAAATATATCATCCATTTGAGTTGTCAAGGATCAAAATTAAGGTCATTTGTCTAACAGTATATTTTTCACATATTTCACATTTCATATATTTCTTATTCACATTTTTCTTATTGTTAGCTATTTTCCACATATTCCTTTGAATTATCTATCACATTACTCATTTTCACATATTTAAACATATTTTATAATTTTCATATTCCTTAACTATTTTCCCTAGTTTTTTATTCATTATAAAATATGTTACTTAACCACATTCGCAATATGGCCAATTTCCCCATTTTATTCCATTCTTCACATTTTCATATTTATTTTCCCCATTTCCATATTATATTTAGCATAATATACATTTTTCACATCTTATATACATCACAATTGCATTAGCCATAATACAATGGCTTAGTATTTCATATTTCATAATTTTGACTCACTTTTAAATGGTATAATACCATATATCATATCAAAACAAATATCAAAGTGGCATAACACATTCACAAAATCACAATGTGTTATGCCAACTCAAATACAATCTAAGCATAATTTGTTAAAGTATATACTAACCATTAGAAATCCCAATATCAATGCCAATTCACAACTCAAGCCTTACTTCCTCCAAAAGCCTTTCCTTTATTTAAGTTGGCAATGTTTCCTTGCCCAATCCTAATTTTTGATTATTCTTCATAAATACTTTAATTTCTTTGAAATCTCTATAAAATTTGATGAATTTGATGTAGCAAAATCCTCTCTCCTTACCTCAAAATTCATCCAAAAATGGTGGTGAAGAAGAAGAAGAAGATATTTTCATATTTTCGACTTTTTTTTTCTTTCTTTCCAACCACACAAATATATATAATTATTAAATAATTAATAAAATATTAAATATTTTTAGTTTTTCTATCCAAAATTATATTTTTAATCTTCTTTTACATTTATTATTATATTTAATTTTTAACTTTTTTACTTTTTAACAAACTTTGTCTTTTAGTGATAAGTATACATCATGTATATATTATGTATACAATATAAATATATTATATTTATTATGTTTACACCTTGTATTATTCACTTTCAACATATTAATTAACCCTCTAAATTAATTATTTAACAATATTTAAAATTTACAGGTATTACAGAATGAAACTCATAAGGTGATAGAAGTGGTTGCATGCTGGGAGAACCAAATGAGGAATGAGTTTTTGTATGTTGTAAAGAGACTAAGTGTATAATGATTGAGCTAAGTGTATAAAGACACTAAACGATATATTAGAAAGAAGTGATGAAGTTTTTAATGGATAGTATATAAATTACATAAGATATACACAATATATATACAAAATATACACTCTTAGAATGAAGATGATAACTTATGAAATTTATATATTAGGAAAGAGCTAGTTAGGAGAAACCAAAGCATCTATTTAGAATTTAATTATCACAAGTAGAGTTTGGAATATGAGTTTGGGAAGATAAATTGATATATGAACGAAGTTGGCTAAATTGTACTGGTTTATGTATGTTTAATGTATGTGATGATGTTATATGTATAGTGTTACTTTTATATGTGATGTTTGGTTAGAAGTAATTTTGTAGGTATATATCTCCAAACATGCATGTATAGAAAATTTGATTGGTGGAGAATTTGAGATGGATTATTATGATTAAAGGTAAAAGGACAAGAAAAGATTATAATAATCCTATTAATTGTTGTTCAATCGAAATCTTTAAAAGAAATTATATAAATAAGTAAGTGTAGTCAGAAGTAAATTAACTACAAATGAGGAGCTTCTGTATACATGTTGTATTCTTGCAATATAAGTAAAAACAACTTTATTGGGATTTAAAGATAATTTATAAATATGTATATCTGAATTTAGAAAGTTCTGCTAAAGCTATTACCTGTAAAGAGTTGAATTATGTGTACACTCATATACATATGAATAAATACATACATGTAAGAGATACAAAAAAAAAGAGAAATGATAAATAAAAGAATAAATAAATTTCTTAAAATGACAATGTGTTTAAATACATTTAGTGACTTATTCATTCTTGTAGAATTTACATACTTGTACTTAATTATATTGAGCTTGTTTGAAATGCTGATTTGGATTATTTAAAAGATTAACTAATGGTTAAAGAAAGCAAATATGTTTATAATAAATCTTAAATGAATTTTTTAAGTAAAATTATTATTTTAACTATGAATTGACTGTGATTAAGAAAATAAATCATTTGCCCTAATTATACTTATGATAAACCTAACTATCGGATAGAATGGCCAGCCAGAGGGTAGGCGTCTATATTGTTATTGGGCATATTTTGCCATTAGTGGACACTTTGTGTCATTACTATTACTAGGCTTATGTATCATTTTTGGGCCACTGGCCATACTGATTAATGTAGGCATAAGAACTATAATGCTTGTGCTGAGTTTTCTCTTCTTATCTTAAACTCTATTATTGGCATTTAATTCCCCTTAATGACCAGTTATCCGAGTATAGAGTTTGAAACTCAGTATATGAGGGCAAAATAAGTCAAAGTTTTTGAAATATGAAAAAAAAAAATACATTGTGAATACTTATAATGAATTGTATTGAAAAGTAAGATTTACTAAAGCATGACAAATGCATTATGAATGTGTACAAAGTGTTATATTGATAAGTAAAATTTACTGAAAATATGAGAAATACATGATGAATATTATTATGAGTTGTATCGGAAATTATATGTGGAAAATTTAATTTTTACAATTGCAATGTGGATAATTACAAAGTTTGATAAGCAAATGCAATATGGTTATATCCTCTTTATTTAAATTGAATTTGAAATGTGGGAATATAAATTTTTCTATAAACCATGATGTTTTTGTAAACAATTGCAATAAAGATATATTTTATTATTTAAATTGAACTTGAAACTTATTAGTATTGAAATAAGTTGATTGAATTTATTTGATTTAATGATTTATTTTTAAAAATTGAGATTTCCTACATTTACTATTATGATTATTTTCATTTGATATTAAGTAGCAAATTATGTATATACAAGCACCATTAAGCAAATTTTCTTAGTGTGTTAGATTTTTTTGATGTGCAAATCAGATGAACCAGAACAGATCCGAGGAGTAAAATGTTAGAGTTTTAAAGATCAACGGCATCATCGGATGGCATCTTTTGAAAGAGATTTCATATTATATATTTTAATTATAGTTCACATAGTAGTATATTGATTTTATGACAATTTTATAGTTTTGATTACTGTTACGAGTGTTGTTAAGACATGAAATAATATATTTTAAGGATTGTATAAAATATAAATGATGGATGGAATATATGTTTTGTTTGAGTTAGGTTATAATGTTCTACTGAAAAATATTAATTTGGAGAATATAAATATATAATGCATATACAATTTGATATCTAAATATAATATATGTTTTGGATTGTGATTGAATTTTGATGAATTGGTATGTTGAAGATGAGTTTGATTGATAGAAAGATAGAAGTGTTTTATGCAGGTGGTGCTTGATTGAAGGAAAATTTGGCAATAAGTATTGCAGAGGAAACTCTGCCGAAATTTTTAGTTGATTTATTCTCAAGGCTTATTTGGAATTGGATATAGAATTGATAAGTACTATACTGAGTAGTATCTTCAGACAGTTTTCTAATAGGATTGTTAGACAATATTACAACTGTGCTCTTGCTTGACTAATTGCCTTTTTAGCATCCTTTTTTGCTTGCTTATTTTGCTCAAAAGCTTCACCCTAGCAAATTCTTATACCATTTCCTTTTACCTTTTAGTACTTTTTGCACTTCCTTATTTTACCACTGAGACTCCTTCGAAGGACGCCCATATCCTTTAAATTCACCAAGAACTTTTCTAACTACTCCTTTAATTATTGTAGACATGCCCACTTACATATCATTTGTTGACATCGTAATATCCATATACCCTATAAACATATAATATATACCTCGTATATATAAAATATGCATATAGAATATAAGAATGTCACCTTAATGATCTAATAACCCTTTATTTCAAATTTAAAAATGAATTTAAATTTATAAAAAGAAATCTTTAGGAAATTTTGCTAGAGTTTGCCTGTATTTACAATAAATCCAAAAGCAATAAAAACACAACCTGCATTGGAAACACACTTTCAAAATATAATTTCTAAAATTCCATCATTTCTCCATTAGATACTCAAATATTTAAACACACATTCATGATGTATAATACATAATTTATCCACATTTAATCATATTTGTTCTTTTTTCACATTTTCCACATTCATTCACCCTTCTTACTCATATCCAACATTTCTCATCATTTCCAATCAAGTTACATAAATTAGCTTATTTTCACATCTTTAATCATATTTTATCATTTTATTCACACAATGCCATCACATTATACATTTTCATTCACATTGCTCATATATATACAAGTTACATTTCGTATAACATACTATTAACATACCATATACAAACCACATCCAACCACCATGTTACATTGGTCATATGTCCAATGTAATACTCATCATATAACTATGCAACATTGCATAAATTATGTGAATAACCACATTCGAAGCAACAATACACAATATGCCAAACATGAACTTTTAAAATGAAAGTTAGCAAAGTATGTACAAACCTTTTTCTTGCTCTAGAATCAATCCAATTTTCCCTCCACCTCTCATTTTCACCAAAGCCTTAACCTTCCCACTTGTACCAATTCACCCTAAACACACATAAGCCATATAAGAAGTACAATTATTCATTTAAAATCATCTTCATGCTTAATTTATATCAAACAACCATTACTTGCATCATTTCCATTAAAATCTCAATAAAACTCTATTTTCATCATTTACTACTTTATTTAAATTTCATCCTACCCAACTCATTTTTAATATTTAACCATAAATTTATTACTTACCGAGAGCATGCAAATATCATCTATATTTTGAGAGTAATTTGGGCTCGCTATTAAATCTTTCTACTAGTTTTTACTTATTTTTATAGAAAAAATGGTTTAAGGAAGAGCTGAAATCGAATGTCGAAAATTGTACTTAAAGTTGAAATTTTGCAATAATGTGCAGACTTGAGCCTTGGACAGGAGCCTTAGGCAAGGCTAGTGACAGACTTGACATGATAGATTATGGATAAATTTGGCAGCTGACGTTTACCTTATTTTGATATTTGAATATACGATTTTGGAGAGATTTTGAAGGATAAATATGACTTTTTAATTCCATATTAGTTAGGAATTTGAATTAGGATATTATTATTATTATTATTATTATTATTATTATTACTATTATCTTTTTATTTTTATTTTTAATTATAATTTTTTTCTAATTAGATTTAGTTTAGGAAATCTCTAGACTTGGGTATTTAAGCTAGAGGTTCCAACAACCCTAGCTAACCTTTTATATATATATATATATATATATTTTTTTTTTTTGCTGTTGAAAATTTATAGATGATTGAAGTTTTATTTTATTTAGATTACATCTTGGTTGAAGGGTACTTAAAGTTCATACTCACGAATTGTGAGATCTAAATAACTTTATTTTTTCTCTTATTTAATATTCAGTATTTTATAAAATTCTCTGTGGCTTAATATCATCATTTTTTTGCTAATCGATAGTGCTCATTGCTTGATTAGTTAAATAACATATAGCTATTCAAAATTCTTGAATCCATAATTATTCTTGATATTTTAATTTAAGCAGCAATTAGGTTTATCCTAAGATGTTATATAATCTAATTAAATAAATTTCAAAGTTAGAATTATTGGTTAGAATCAAACCCTTCTAATTCTTAAGGTTGTCAATAATTAGATTCTAAGGACGTTCCTATAGGATGGGTTAATGGCAAGAGTTAATTAGAGAATATTTTCTAATTAATTTAAAATCTAAGGAATGATTGGTATTGAGAGCTTGTCCAATACTATAACTGATTTATTGAAGAATTAAAAAGAACGATCTTTGAATCTATGATCAATTCAAGAATTGAACTAAAATTACTCCTTCAACTAAATATTTTTCCATTGTTATTTTCTGAATTTAATTTTTATTATTCTTTAGTTTATTAGTTTAATTTTCAGTTTTAATTCAATTTTAGTTCTTAATTTATAAACTCCCCCTTTTTCATTTTATTGATTTTATTTTAGTTTTTAAAAGAGATTTAAATAAGTAGTCAATTCCATGTGAATTCTATCATATTCACCACTACTCCAATTTAATTTGTTTATGAGTAAAAATTTAATTTTTATAGTTTCTACACTCATCACTTATATATCAAAATAATAATAAAACAACACATTTCAATAATTATATCAACCTCTATCTAAAATTCTAATTTCACATAACCTATCCCTAAACCCCAACTTCATCAAAACTCAATCATATTCAATTTCTAACCTAGAAATCACAATATATACATTAAAACAATACTAAAAAAATCCATTTAAATAATTATAGACACCTTTATCAAAAGTCCAAATTTCACATAATCACCCATAGCCCTAATTTGACCAATTAAGCTGATCTTAATCAATTAACCTTTAAATCATCATATATCTATCATATTAACTTAGCTATTTATTCTAGCAATTAAAACCAATTTTCTCTCACTAATCAAATTATACATACTCTTAAAAATAATAAAAAAAGTTTAAATCAAAAGAAATTTACTTGAATCTTGATAAACCTTCAAAATCCACTTGATTCTTTAAGTTTTTTGGTAAAATTTGATGTGTTATTTGGTGAAGAAAATCTCATCCCCTCTCTCTCTCTAAAATTGGCTATAGTGGATGAAGAAGAAGAAAATATTTTTTTTCTTTCCCATCCTCATCTTTTTTTTATATTAATAAATTAAATATTTAAATAATTAACTATTATATTACTTTAATTCCCGACCATAATTAATTTCTTCTTCAACTTTTGACTTTTTTTTTTCTTTTTTTCCCCTTTTTTTCCCTTTCCCATGTTTTTTAACCATTTTTTTCTTTAACTTAGGCATATATATATATATATTTATCTAATTAATTATTTAATTAATTTAATATTAACATATTTTTTTTATCTTATTCCTATCCAAAATTAATTTTATTTTTTAATATGAAATATATATTTATCATTTTAACTTTTAACTTTTTGACTTTTTATTATTCTTTGTATTTTAGAGAAATTATATATATTAGGTATATGTTAGATATATATTATGTATATATTATGTATTTTCAATGTATATCATATATATACATTAGGTATATACTGTATATATACATCTCTCAATACTCTAATCACTCCTCCCCATTAATTGTCTAATTATATTTAACTTTACGGATGTTATAAACATATTCATATGCACTTTTCAACCTTCAGCTTTGACCAACTCATCCTTAAACATTATTTGTTTTTCACTTTTTAAAGTTCACCACCTAATCTTGGAAATTATATTCCTTATAGGCCTACTTGCTAACCTTCTCATCTTGATATTCAAAACCATTAACCTATATTGAGTGGTCAATGCCTCACTTGGATTAACCTTGTAATCTTTGCATCAAGTTTGATAGCTTTTCTTGTGAGTATATTTCAATCTAGCTTCTACTTTGTCTACTTTTAAAGGTTACTAAATGAGATTCTCTTTTCATAAAATATGTATTTGCCAATATCAAATCGTAGGTTGTGACAAAATCAAGAATAGTCTTGCCTTCTTTATTTCTAATATCAAAACAATATCCTCTATACACATTTTTCAAAACCTATATGTCCATTTTAGTCTCCTCCTATAAAGATATTTTCATCATTAGAAATCCCTTACATAAGCTCATCCATGTCCTCCTACAATTTTTACTTACTCTCCCCATCCAATCCAACTTGAGAGGTATATACACTAACTATGTTGATAGCCTCCTTTTGTAGTATAAGTTTTACTCAAATAATCCTATCGCCTACTCTTTTTACCACTACAATAGTTTTCTTCAGATACCGATCCAAAATTATACCAACTATATTCTTCTTTATGTTTGTTTTTGGATATTACACTTTATAACTTGTATTCTCAACTTCTTACTCTTCCATCCTACCCATTTAGTCTCTTAAATGCAAGCAATACTGATTTTTCTTCTCTCCATAATATCAACAAATTCTCTTAGTTTACTTATAAAAGATTTAATATTCCAAGTTTCTATTCTGATCTTACTTTCCACTTATTCTTTCTTATATCTCTTTTTGTTGAAGCCTATACCATTATATGAACTTGTATTACTCGTATTTTAGACTAACTTCTTTATCCACATTTGTCCTTGATGTGAGAACTCTTGCTTATTTAGCACCACATTCGGGAGTCGACATAGTGCATCATATTCGGAGGATGTCTTATACCCTTGCCTATTTCTCACTACACCTGAGCTCCGATATAGCGCGTTACAAGTAGGGGATATCCAATAATAATATAATTAAAATTCATATTATGAGATATGATAAAATATTACACTGACAATCACCTACTGTAACTCTCCTCTTTTACCCGGTCTTGGGACTGGCTATGCATACGAAACTTATATATAGGTGGAGTTCTCATAAAATGAAATAAAATAAATCCAACGTTGAATTTAAGCTTGACACTTGAAATAACATCGAATCAAACTTATAAAATGTTGTAATTTAATTTGAGCACTTAAAATATCCTTTTTCCATGAAAATAAGTCTCTTTTCATAACACCCTTTGAAATCATACAAATACTGTAACACTCTTATATCTCATATACGTACATTTATACACTTTGTATATGCAACATACGTATACAATATATAAGAATGTCACCATTACATGTTCTTTCAAAATTCTTTTTTCTCAAGAAAAATACTTCAATCTTTATAACATGCTTCTGTGAGTAAAAAAAAAAATTTATTAATAGATTTAATATTAAAAATACATATTTTAATGAAAAATCTCTGGAAAAAAATTTATCAGAGTTTTGTCTATAAATTTTGATAATCTTGAAAATATCAAATTTTACAACCTGCACAAAATCAATTTAACACTCCCAAAATATAATTTCACATTTCCACCATACATAAAAAATTCTCCTATTTACCATTTACAATATTATTTATCATAATTAAGTTCTTATATAAATATATATATATATATAATCATTTCAACTCTTTAAAATAAAACCAAGTATTATGTTTCAATTTGCATAAACCAAAATACATCATACAAAACATAAATATTCATGAATGCAGTTGGCCCAGTTGGTCTCATGGCACCCTCGAACTCAAAAAAATCACCAACAATTAGGATCTCTCATATCAACAATCCTCTTACCTGCGCGATTCAAACAACCGCATTAAGCTATACAGCTTAGTGGTAAACAATCTCAAATACAATATATATATATATATATATATCACAAGCAATTATACTATCTCATAGCATAATTTATATTACTCCTGCAACATCTTCACTTTTAATTTAAAAACTCACATACATACAACACTTTCACACATAAACATTTGGGTCCAACACACCTATACAATTACCAAGTACAGTAATCATAATATCAAATTCACGACCCAGCTCTGCTCAGGTCCATTCTCAATCTCAATTTCAATCTTAATCTCATTACATGACCTAGCTCTGCTCAGGTCAAGACCTAGACTCACTTAGGTCTATTAATGCATGCAAAATCATTCTCAATATTACTAGACACGTAATTATATAGGATTACAAATACACAATAACACTTTTACAAGTGATCAATTTAATTCTTGACCACTTTCACATCACATCACATTATTACAATTTTCAAGTGATCAACCTTATCATGATCACTTTCACTTTACATTCTTATATTAATTCACATAACATCAATTTCCATGTTTTTAGATCGTTCACATATGTAATCGTAAGTCGCATTCACAAGGTGACTTACTTTCTATATCTTCTCACAAATCACAATAGTATCAAAATCGGACAACTCACTACACATGTCATATATATGTATACATATGCAATCTCATCATTATACTCAATTCTTCATTTACACACAATCTATACAAATTTAACATTTATCACATTTCATAAAATATTATCATTTCTCATTCTTATGATATTATTTAGATCATTTTCCCAATCATCCCATCCTATAAAACCTATTATACAAATCATCCTTATTTTTTTTTATCTCTTTTTCACATTTCACATAATTCTTAGTCACATTTCCAATGTGATATCTTTCTCACATTTTCTATGCATTTAACATACTTTTTATATCCATTTTCATCATTTCCAATTAAATTACCTAATGTAGTTCATTTTTACCTTTTTAAACTATTTCTCATTTATTTCATAACCAATTTTTACATGATCAACGCAATTATAGATTACATGGTTCTTTCATAAGCAACAATATTCATTTAAAATCACTCTAATTCCCAATATACATTAAACTATCAATACCAAACAATTCTCATTAAAATTACATTAAAAACCCTAAATTCACCAATTTACTACTTTACTTAAACTTTATTATACTAATCTCATTTTTCACACTTAACATTGAAAACATTGCTTATATATTAGTATATCATCAAAGCAATTCTCTTTCACAATTATGGAAGCCTCCCTCAAAAATCCAAATTTCACATATTGCCACCATTAACATGAGCTTTAACAACACTTAACCATATCACATTTCTAACCTTAAAATCACAACATTTGCATTAAAACAACACTAATACATCTCATTACATTAATAAACATCATCCATATTTAGAAACCTTAACTTTACATAACCAAACCCTAAATTCAAACTTCAACCAAACTTGCCCATAATAAAATTCTAACAATAGAATCATTACATACATATTGAAATAACATTAATTTCATGCATCCCAACAATTTAAAACCATCCATACCAAAACCCTAAATCAAGCATCATCCTCCCATAACCTTAAATTTTAACAACTTGCCCATACCAACCAATTAACTAACATTTCATCATATTCAACTCATTTTTACATCAACTCTATCTATTTTAATAATTAAATATCACTTTCTCTCTAGTAATCCATACATATTCATCAAAGAAAAGAAATCAAAGCTTTAAAGACTGTGTACTTACTTGAATCTTCCTTTTTCTTTGAAAATCCACTTGAAATCCTTATAAAATCTTATGCATGGAATAAATCACATCTCCTCACCCTTTCTTCAAATTCAAGTGAAGAAGAAGAAGAAGAGGAAGAAATGTCTTCTTTTCTCTATCTTTAGCTCCTATATTTAATAATAAAATTAATTATTTAATTTCCACCAATCTGTAGACCCTTAATTTTTGACCCAGTCATGTCCGTTATTTTTTATAGTCCAAAATAATTTTTGTGATATTTTAATATTTATTTTAGTATTTATTATTTATAGTTTTTAATAAAAATTAAAAATGGTGAAGTGAATAAAAATAAAAATAAAAATAATAAATAAATAAAAATAATAAAAATAAAAATAAAAATCGGCGGCGAAAAATTCGTCGCCGAAAGCCAAATTGGCCAAGGCCAATTTCGCCACAGGAAATTCCTGCGGCAAAATTGGCTGGCCGCGCCAATTCTAGCGCCTAGTTCTCGCAATTTTTCACCTTGCCTCGTAGTTTCTGGCCAACGCTCGCAATTTCGCCAGCAAAATTTTCCAATGCAATTTTTTCCGAAACCAAACTCTATTTGGTTTTGGTTTCTTTTCCTAATTAATCTTAGTTTCCTTAAATAATTAGAATTAATCTTATAAATTTTCCTATAAATAACACTTTAAGACACAGAAAAAGGGGAAGAGAACTTTGGACTAGGATCGAATAGTCAAACTTCAGATTTGAAAGGAGCAAGAATAAGCAATCAAGAATTCATCAAAGTCAGCAACCTTGCCTTTGTCTCGGTTCATCCAGAAAATAATTTTTGGGGAACCAACGAACGGAGGTTTGAATCTCTAATTTCTTTATTTATTTTCTTCACAGTAGCTTCATCACTCAAATTGAAAATTGTTTCTTTTGTTTCTTCAAATCCTTAAAACCCTAAATTGTTACTTCTATTTCCAAAAACCCTAAAAATACTTTTCTATTTCCAAAAACCTTAAATCGTTTTGCCTATTTCCAAAAATTTTATAAAAATCAAAACAATTTTCTCAAATCCTAAAGCCAAACATATTTTTCGAAACACCAAAAATCCTAATTCTCTCAAAACCAAAACAGTAAATCCTAAATTTTCCTAAACCCTAATTCATTGAATTTAAAACCCCAAACTAGTTAATTTAAACCCTAAAACCATAATCTAATAAAACTAAAATAACAATCCAGTTAACATGAATTATAAACCTAATATCTTAAAATGTCAAAACCCTAATTTCATAATTTTACCCCTCAAACCCTAATTTGATTAATCAAAGAACCTTACTAATTTCTTAAATTATAAAACCCTAATCCATTTCAATTCTCTTAAAATTACAGTAGCCTAAACAAATAACAATAATAATATCTTAAGATTCCAAAATCCTAAATGTTAAGTAAAGAACTTTAAATAGAAACAATAAACCCTAATTTGTATCTTTACTTGCTTTATTTTTAGATTTGATTACGTAGTTTATTATATGCTTTGATGATTGATATATTTAAGTTCAATGCTTAATTTATTTAATTTATCATGGATGAATGTTTATTATATATTTTGATTGATGTTTAATATCTTTGATGAATGATTTATTTATGATGAATAATTATTTACTTTTATCGATTTATTTTAATTTTCAAATGTTGTAAGAGGTATGTTTCCACTTTGTGGGTACCTCATTAATTAATTTCTATGTAATTTAAATTGCTGTTATATTTTGGACCAATGTAAAGGACATATTTCTACCTTTTGGTGGGTGTTTTATTTAGCTTAGACATGGATGATGTAAGAGCATATTTCCATCTTCGGATGGGTGTCCATTTATTTGCTTTGCTTGGACATTGCTTTGATTTTTATTATAATGATGCTTTATTTCAATTTTTGTGTGTAATATGGATAATATTGTTATATTTAAGAATTTTATAATATTAAGACCTGTAAAGGAGGCGTTTCAATGAACCGGGCGTTGTGGGGGTGCTGGGCCATTTCTCACCTTCCCCACACGTACCCAACTTTCCGAACCATTAGGGGGTTGGGGATTCCTTAGAAATCGAGTCATCCACCCCTTTCTTTTTTTTTGGCCTGTCTGGGTGGCGACTCCATTTTCTCCAGACTTAGGTCCATATTCTCAAAGGCCCTGAGCCTAAACAGTGCCTAAGTCACAAGAACCATTTCACCGGGAGTGAGGGTAAAAATCCCCGCTCACAGTGGCGACTCCACTGGGGATAAGAGAAGTTGATTCTGTTGGTCTTTATATTATTCAATTTTTTCTTATAATGATATTATCCATTGCATCATATTAGATTGCATCGTGTGCGTGAGTTAGGACGCCCGTGTTACCCGTGTTGTGTTATGTAAGGGATATCATACTTTCACTCAAGGTATGAAGATCGAGTATGGCATAACTTTTGGTATATACTTGCTATGGGAACCTAAGCCTTTTTACCAAAAGACTAAAGCTCATGTAATTGGCCTAGTTACTTTCCTTAGGTTTTACCCAAAATGCTTGTTGTTTGACTATGGTTAATTTATCTTGGCTTAAATCATGGCTTATTTGGTTTGCTCTTTTTCTAATATGACCTAAGTACATTGTGAGCTCAAAATAAAATTTTCATTAAAATACAAAAGACCAAAGCTATTTTCAAAACTTTTTAAGATGGTCTTTGGACATAAAACTTTTCTAAAAACAAATAAAAAATTCTTTTCTCATGACTCAAATACAAAGTCAAAGATATATTTTTTCTTAAAATCTTTTTACAATGGGCTTAGAAATAAAATTATTTTCATCCAACCTTTTCTTCAAAAGAGCTTACAATTATTTAGGTCAATTATAATATACTAAAAATCAATTGTGAGCCTAGTTTATACTAAGAATAATTAACCATGGGCTTTATTTTTGGCATGAATCATTAGTTACTTTTTCAAGTAAGAAATCTATCTATAATAAACGTCTTAATTTAGTTTTAATCCAATATAGCATAAAAGCTACTACAGTTGGTTGAATAGATGAAAACCTAATTAATGGGAATTATTATAAACTGATTTTTATTTTTGAAAATATAACTATTGGTTAAAACATCCGAGGGAAATATTTGAAAACAAGGTATCCCACTACAAAAAAACACGCTATCTGCAATGGACAGAATCCGTCGCAGATCCGTCGCAAATCAAGTCTTGCGACCAATCTGCGACGGATACGATCCGTTAATAAAAAAGGCGTCGCAATTTTTAATTTTGCGACAGGCCATCGCAGATTGCGACGGATTTGCAACCACTCAGCGGTTGCAAATCTCGCGCTTAAATTTTGGCGGGTAAAGGGCAGCCGTCCAGATTTCGTCACAAATTTCAGTCGCAAATTCGTTGCAGATTCCGTCGTAGATTGCCGTCATAGATTCCGTCGCAGATTGTCGACGCATTATCTGTCGCAGATTTCGTCATAGATTTCAAATAACCGTCGCAGATTCGTAGCAAATCCGTAGTAATTTTATATTGATTTTTATTGGAACTATTTGTATTATCAATTAATTTTATGAGAACTTTATAAATACATTTGGAACATTTAAACACAATCTAAAAAAACACTAATTACATTGATAAAAATAATTCTTTTATTAATCTTCAATAGAATAAAATATTTTACAATTTAACTATACAAGTGTTAAGAACACTACTATAAATAATCTATCTTGAAAATAACAATATAGATCTTCAATTATCATTTTTCATTGAATCATGACTTGCATCATCATTATTAACCTACAAATAATATTAAAAAGAGTAAATGAAAAGAATAATATGATACACGTTAACAAAATAATACTAACCGTGGTGTGTAGGCTTTTTCATTCAACTCGTGTAGCTGCTCAAGAATTTTGTATATACACAAGCTGTTTGTCGTCGGGTCCAGGTTTTCCAGCTCTCTTTGCATTGACTTTGCTAATTCATTCACATCAACTATTGTCTGAATCGCTGGCGCCGTTGCCTGCAACCAGAAGAAATAGAAATTTTATTTTATTAGAAATTTTATTTTATTTTATTACTGATTATGCATCAATATACATCATATGGATCTAATAAGTCCCAGTTTTGAAAACTGACTCTGTATCTTATATCAAATGCATTTGAGAAATGCCATTTACATGATGAGTCAATTTGTCAATACTGCAAGCATAGATTATTCAATGGGATTATTTAACTCGGTAAACAAATACAAGATTTAAACATGCTTGTATCACATTCACTATGGTTCACACACGAACCAAGTTTTGTTATATGTGTTTGAAATGGACACTTATCCAAGATTTGGTCTAAATGAAGTGTCCAAGGAAAGTACCCCTGTTTGATCAATGAGCTGAAAAACCAACATCATGCATAAAGTAAACTCATGCATTTACACAAAGAGACCAAAACTTTGAAGTCACAAAAGCAGAAAATAATTCTTTGAGAAGGCACTGAAAGCACCTTAAAGAATTAAATTGAAAGAAATTGTTATTGGCAAATGTCAAATAACCCTACTGAGTGGAAAGCAAGAAACAAAATTGCAAAAACATAATAATGGATGGCAATTCACTAATACCAAACTACTCTATCAAGTGGATCAAAATCACATTAGAAAGGGGACACTGCTTTCCACATTCAGAGGATGAAAGCAAAATTGTAGATGTGAAAGCCATGAAAAGGATGTATTCCTTTTAAGATTAGAGAAAATTAAAAAAAAATCAGCATTTCCCATTTTATTCATGAAAGTTTATAGCATAGATCACCCTTTCATGAAAATTAGACACTAAATCTTCAATCATATAATTCATTTTCCCTAAATATTGTGTCTCTAAGTCAAGTCATAGAAGAAATACCATAGAATACATTTTGACAGAAACTAGGAAAAGAACAGCAAAACAATAGCTCACACAAGTATAAAACTAACCTTGCCCGCCCTTGAGAAAAATTCATAGACATCTCTCTCATCAGCCTTCAAACATATCTGCAGAAATCATTGCTAAATAAGCATCAAGAAAAATTGGATTTTAGAAAGTATAAGGCATTATGATGCAATTTAACTTTTGGATAAACATCCAAATTTACCTGATAAGCAAATATTGTTCTCTGATCGCGTTTAGGATCAGCTTCAGGCTCTGTAACTTCTTCCTTCTTTTCTTTATATCTTCTGCAAGGTAATGAAAATGAAAATCAATTTTCAGAACTGCCTGATAGCGGCAAATACTCCAGCAAAAAGTTTCAGTGGCAAAACAAGCCATGAACCAGGAAACATTCATAAAGCAAATAATAGCATTAAGGCATGTTGCTCCTTCAAATGAAAGAACAACTTTTTTTTTTCATTTTTAAAACAAAGTTTGCTTATTATATTATCATAAATGAATGTCAGAAAAGAACAATCCCAAAATGGCATCAAATTTCTCCACTATGAGTAAAAACGCCGAACCCTTGACATAGTCCTGCAGGCAACTACACAAAGTTAACATAAGTGGACTGGTGAATCCATATGCTGAAATTAATAGATGTGGCATAAAAGTTAATGAGAACCAACCTGGAGATTAATGAGGGAGCTAAGAGGAAATAGTAAAATTGAGACCAAATAGTCATGTACAAAATTCAAGTTCAAGCAACAAATCCATAAATTTGTACCTTCTATAAAAATATAATCTTAAAGGGAAACAGCAACATCAAGTTGTATCGATGGCAATACCAAAGCACCTATTTGCAATAGTTTAGAACCTGTTAACAACTTATATTCCAGTTCAAGTAGTGTATCCCCAAAAAATTAAAATTATTAAGGCCATCACTATAAAAAAGCAATGAGCTAATGTCATGGACCAAGTTTGTCACTGGCAAGGAAATTACAAAGAAATCAAAGCATGTGTAGATGAAACTGAAACTTAAAAAATTAAGATGTTGGTCATAGAATTGTGTGAAGATTTTATATGATAGATGATAAACATATTACCAATAGCATAATAGAATAGCAATAAATTACTCAATATACCCCTGTCAAGCTATTCAAGACTGCACAAAAGGCAGTTGGTCAAATGACTGTTACGAGAGACATTGGAAGGAGTAAGGGAATATTTCAAAAATAGGGAGAAAATAATTATTTTCTCATCTAAATTCAGAGGACGGGTATAGAGAGCTACCCCAAGAAATTGTAAGAAAATGAGAAGCAATAACATAGCTAATAAGATTCTACAGAAATACTTTCAGTGGAAATCACTATCAGAAAAACTACACAAAAATTTTGACTCAAGGATAATAAGAAAGGGAAAAAATATCTAAGACTCCAACAAAAAATGGGAGCTTAACTACCAACGATTCTAGGCTCTGTCAACACACATATTTCACTTTAAGGTGAAAATCTACGGTAGTAAGCTTCAGTCCAGGGCGCACAGAATGCTAAAAAACAAAAAACTCAGAGAAGGAAAAATAAAGATATAACTCTGATATTAGCATCCAAATGTACACAACCTAATCAATAATCCACAATTAGGCCTAATCATTTTGCCACCAAAGTTTCAGCAAAGCAATCGCGCAGCCTTTTGTTGCAATACGAATCCCCAAATTAAAAACCGCCTATAAGCTTTAGGATAGTCAAAAACTCAACTAGACTATTGTTTCTTCTTCTCTCTACTAAACTATTAAGCAAATTACTGCAAACGACTAACCCTAATTCACTGAACTACAAAATCTTCAGAGGGGTAATAAATAAGTTAAACTGTATACAGTGAGAAACAGTCCAGACACACAAGAAATATTTTACAGCAATTTATTGGCAACCAAATCGAAAGCGAGAAATAACAGAACGATGAGATTGAAATATTACCTGTAAAAATAAATATTGTGATGAAGAGGACCAAATTGCTACTAAATAACGAAGCAAAAAAATCGAAGATTGTGAGCTCAAAACCTGTGTTCTGGAATACAAAATTTGGCTTTCGGGAGTTTCCCGCTCGCTCGCTATATCTCTGTCATTCTCTCAGTTTCGCTCGCTCGCTCGCTCGCTCTCTCTCTCTCTCTCATGCTAGGGCAAAGAAAAAAAAGCATCGCAAGGGGTTGGGGCAGCGTTTTATTTCTTTATTTGTAGCCTTGTAGTTAGCCCATGTGGAATTGGATCTAGCTTTCAGCCGAAATAGTTTTTATTGTTTTTTTTTTTGAACTCAAAAGCCCAAAAACTGTATCTAGTGCGAAGGCCTCCAAAATTCATTCAAGCCACGCTTGACGTATTTAATTGGGCTTTTGACAAAAATATAAAAATAATAAAAATAATTTTAAATTTATTATATTTATAAAATATTTATTAAAATATTAAAATTTATAAAATATTTATT
Organism: Garcia nutans; assembly: GCA_947685225.1. Classification (NCBI taxonomy): domain Eukaryota; kingdom Viridiplantae; phylum Streptophyta; class Magnoliopsida; order Malpighiales; family Euphorbiaceae; genus Garcia; species Garcia nutans. Next base: position 805,220 of record CANTUV010000003.1, on the reverse strand, counting down.
AAAATATCATATTTTTATTAGTTTACAATGAGTTTATAAATTTTACAATGAGTTTATAATTAGAAGAGTGGTTTCACGTGCTTGGCACGTGCAATATCTTTAAACTTAATTTGCGACTTATTTGCGACCGTGCTGCATATTTGCGACGCAAAGTAAGTCCGTCGCAAATATCCGTTGCAAAATGAATTTTTTAGTGTAAGTCTATCGCAAATATCCGTTACAAATATCTTTAAAAATTTTCCGCAAAAATCCTCGGCGGGAGTAATCCCCGCCAACTTTAGCGACGAAACTTTGTGACGAACAAAAATCCGTCGCAGATTTATTACGGATTTGCAACCGATTTGTGACGGCTTTCTCAAAATTCCTTCAACTTGTTATTCTGTCGCAAATGCGTTGCAGATCCGTCGCAAATTTGCGACAAAAATTTTCCGTTGCAGATTTTCGTCGCAAATGTCGAATATTTTTGTAGTGAAATTTGCGACCGCAATAGACGGTAGCAGATCTCCGTTGAAGATTACTTTTTTTAGTGTTTTCTACAACCAATCTGCAACGGAAAAAATTTTTGCGAAAAAATATACGCGGGTCTCTCTCCCGCCAAGTATCCGTGCCAACTTTTGCGACGATTATTTGCGACGGAATGATTTTCGTCGCAGATTTACTACGGATTTGCGACTAATTTCTCAAAATTCCTCTAACTTGTGCTTCCGTCACAAATCCATCGCAGATACGTAGCAAATTTGTGACGAAAACAAGTCCGTCGCAGATATCCGTCGCAAATGCCGAATATTTTTGTAGTGTCCTATGTTGGTATTTTGTTAACCATATACCTAGGAAAAGAGACTCGCCATTCGTGTGTGGATATTATAAGGTTGGAAGGAATGTTCTATTTGTCTTTGTTTGTTGATTGTTTGTGCATACATTTTCATCTCATATCATTAATCCTTTCTGGCTCATAGCCCTGGATTACAATAGTTCAAAAGCTTATGACAATCCGACCTACGCGGGAGATGAAGAATCTAGCAACAACTCAATCACTTACTCACCAAAAGCAATGGAGCCCGAACAAATTCAAAGAATGGTGAATGACACCCTCAATGCCAAGATGGAAGAAATAAAAGAGGCCATGGCCGAGACCATAAAGAATCAACGAGCTGCAATTTTAGGAAACAATGCCGAAGCATCTGCTAACACTAAGAAAGACAAGGGGCTAAGGTTGGTGAAGTGGCTTTTGATGATGATAAGGTGATCATTGATGATGATGATTGGGCTTAATACTTTCAAGATCCTCAAGACAAAAAGGAGCTGAAGGTTGTTGAGAAGACAACTATTGAAAAGACTAAGACATTTGATGTTGAGAAGATGATTACTGATTTAGAAAAGAAATTTGAGAAGAAGTTGAAAACCGAAGAGATGTCTGAGATCGACAAACTATTTGAACAAGATGAGGAGGCCCCTTATAAGTTTAAGATGCCTTCCTTCACTAGGTACAATGGTACTGAAAACTCCCATCTCCATGTGAAGCAGTATATCACTGCTATGCAGTTTGCCCGAGCTACTAAGGCTCAAACTCTAAGGTACTTCATGCTCTCATTGGACCTTGTTGTCCAAAATTGATTTAACACTTTAGAGGAAAGTACTCAAAAAGATTGGGACATTTATACAAGGCTTCCATTCATCAATATGGGTGTAATGCCGAGTTGAAAGTTACCTTAATGGAAGTTGAGTCCATTAGACAAAGGCCAAATGAGAATTTTGTGGACTATGTGAACAGATGGAGAAATAAGGCTGCTTTGCTCAAGAAAAGGCCCGATGACTCTGATCAAATAAGAATGATCGTGAGAGGCGTCCTACCTAATCTTCGTGAAAGGATGTCTCATACACTCATCCGTGATTTCAAAGATCTCCTCCAAGCTGGTCTTCAAATTGAAGAGTGGGAAAGAGAGAAGAACCGCTTTTTGGTAAAAAGGAATGAGAAAGGAAATTATCAGCCTAGCAATCAAAGTACACAAAAGGAAGCTGATGTTAATGTCACTAGTTAAGGAGGAATGAGGCAGTTTTCAAAATTAGGGAAGCCTCTGTCTTGGGTTCTCAATAAGCTACAAAAGAAGGGATTGTTACAACCCTTGACTCCTCGTCCTATGCCTAATCCTCTTCCACCTAACTTTGATACTAATGCACTTTGCCAATTCATCAAAGGCTTGGACACGAAATGGACAATTGTATGAAGTTGAGGCATGAAATCCAGAATTTAATTGATAATGGCAAGTTGCCTGAGCCGGATAAGCCCAATACCAAAAGTAATCCTTTTCCAAAGTTCAACAGAGTACCACCACCAGCAACCTTCATGGTAGGAAAAGGATTCGAAGAAGATTTTGTTTTATCATCCTTTCAAGATGGAAATATTGAAAATGTGAAAGGGAAAGAAGCTTAAACTCAACAAACTTTCCTTAGCTTGAATGTTGCTTTTCAATTTTACTTTCTTTCATATTTAATTGGAACTATCGTGTTTTTCAAATTTAAATTTGTTTGAATAAATTACTTTCTTCAAAAATTTTGTTGGTCTTTGTTCATTTTGGTGCTCAACTAATGAGGAATCTAGCTTGATAATTCATGAATTAATATATTTATGCATCATAACTTGAATGACTTTACTAGGTGAGAGAATTGCTCAATGGCATTAAGTTGTATGCTTACTTGGAGAGGGATCCCGCATAATTACCTTTGTCTAGGTCTTAGTCAGTCTTAGAACATGCTTTGACAAACTTTCAAGGCGAAATTGTAACTCTGCTTATTTTAAGGGAGAGATGATCTAGGCATTGTTTGGTTAGCCAACAACTAGTATCCACCCAATTAAATATCAATCCCTAGTTGTCCCTTTGAGCCTTCATAAAGTTTTAGCTTTCTTTTCATTAGTTTACAAACCCCAACAACCTACCCTGAGCTGTTGTGATACTTTTGACAAGTCTTCACTAAGATGAAGAGGCAAGAAGATCAAAGAATGGAATGCATAGCCAAGACTGTAAGGATAGTTAAAGTTCTCAAGACCATAAAGGTAGTTGAAGTTTTCCTAATATCTCCAATATATCAAGACAACATTAGAGTAACAAACGATTTATCCATGTTAAAGAAGATTTATGTCACTCCACTCATATATTATTGGAAGCTCAAGTTGGTACAAACAAGACAACTCTTTTAGAGATAGAACAAAAAAAAAAGAGAGAAGAAAAGAAAACAAGAGAAATGAGAGCAATGAAAAAAAAGACAAAAGAAGAAAAGGAAAAAAAAGAAAAGACAAAGAAGAAAGAAAAGAAGAAAAAGGCGGTTCAAAAAGCCAATTGAGTTCTCTTTTACCTAAGACAACAAAAGGCTTCCATTTGGTTTATAAGGACATTTTGGCTTGAATTGGTCCAACCCAACCAAAGATTCGATCAAAATCAGAGAAAAAGGAGAAAGACCATCCAGTTCTTGAAAGTTCTTTACTTGATAGTCCTACAAGGAAGAAGGACAAAATGATAAAATGCTCAAGGAAAGGGAGGAGTAAGAAAAATAAAAAGAAAGAAAAGGGAGAAGAAGAAAAGAAACGAATTTGGGTACCAAACATTATGCAAAGAAATAAAGATTGTCCAATCAAGATTCAGATTAATGCCAAGAAGATAGAAGAAATTTTGAGTCTAGCAAGATTGCTCCTAGCTGCCTAAAGTTCAAACAAGAAATTTATAGTGTGAGGGTTTGTCCATAGTGTCACAACGACTCCAACTTACAAATGGCCTTCATTTAACCCGTGTCCCTTATAGACCCCACTTCAAGCCTATTAAAGACCTGTTGATCTCTCTTGGTAGGTAGAGTCTATTAGTGGAGATAGTTTGAATAAGCATGCATATGAGATAGACAATATTTAAACTCAATGAGACCTTTGGCCAAGTAATGTGCATGTGCCTATCTGAAGTGCAACAGTTCTTGCTTAAATAGAAATGATTCCCAAGTTTAGTATGGTAACTAGGGTTGTCATGTTATAGAGATGTTAATTTGAAAAAATCAAGTCTTGAGGTACATTGACATCTATTTGGCAAAGCCAACATTTGATTTCAAAATCAAAATTCAAAAAATAAAAAAATATTTTTGTCACACGAAGCCTTCAAGTTAAGGGAAGTATGCCGAATCATTAAACCTCCAAAGGACACATTGGGCAAAGGAAATGATTACTGGCAAGGTCATGAAGAAGCTACCAACTGACATGCTGAAACATAGTTTGAAATGGATGTATCCTTGACTCTGCAAGCTTGGAGTCTCCACTACTCATATTTTCAACATCTTGAAGCCATAAATGTGAAGCATCTTGTCATTCCAGTGCAAGACCTGAATAGGCATCTCAAAGGAGTCAATGAGAACACTTCTGCTGATCACCTCGGTCTGTGGGTCGATGGAACCACTGTAAGTATCATTCATGCATACATGAGCATATCACATTGCACTTTCTTTTCTTGTATTGTCTATTCTTTATCAAAGTGAACAGTAAACACCCTGCGAAGTAAAGAATCAAAAGAAGCTATCAAATCAGGGGGCATGAAAAGCCCATTGCTTGGGAAGGTTCCAGTAATTTTGCAAAGAGAAGAAATGAGTGCTTGTGCGAAGAACTAGAAAATACAAACATCAATCAGAGCTTGCATGACAAAAATTATTGGTTTGAGCCTACACAGGGGGCAAAGTTTTTCCTTTCTAATTTTTTAAGTTTATATACCAAACATTTTCAAACTCACTTGCAAATATTTTACCACGTAGGAGGGCAAGGAGAGGATATGAAGGCTAGTTAAAAAGGGTTGAATTTTTTATTAATGTGAAAAGGAAGAACAAAAAAGAATGAAAAAAAAGAAGAAGAAAATTAGAATTCTCAAAAGAATGAAGATGCAAAAGATAAAAGATCAGTCCAGCTAAAAGAGCTGAAGCTAGAGTAAAGACCCGACCTCCGATGGATTAAGATCCATGATTCAAGGGTAAAGATCCGACCTCCGATGGATAAAGATCCATGTTTCAAGGGTAAAGACCCGACCTCCGATGGATAAAGATCCATGTTTCAAGGGTAAAGACCCGACCTCCAATGGATAAAGATCCATTTTTCAAGGGTAAAGACCTGATCTCCAAGGATGAAGATCCATTTTCAAGGGTAAAGACACGATGTCCAAAGGATGAAGATCCATTTTTTCAAGGGTGAAGACCCGATCTCAAAGGATGAAGATCCATTTTCAAGGGTGAAGACCTGATCTCTAAGGATGAAAATCTATTTACAAGGGTGAAGACCCGATCTCCAAGGATGAAGATCCATTTTCAAAGGTGAAGATCCGATGCTAAGGATGAAGTCCAAGGTCCAACGATGAAGATCCATTTTGAGGGTGAAGAACCACAATGCATAGAACAGCCGGAGCAGTCAGACTTCTCAACTGATAAAAGGTTAGTCAACCCCAATCTCAGGTTCAGGTACCCAATCTCGGGTCTAAGTACCCAAATCAAATTCAATCTCGGATCCAAGTATCCAATCCCGGGTCCATGTACCTAAATCAAATTCAATCTCGGGTCCAAGTACCCAATCTCAGGTCCAAGTACCCAAATAAAATTCAATCTCGGGTCCAAGTACCCAATCTCGGGTTCAAGTACCCAAATCAAATTCAATCTCGGGTCCAAGTACCCAAATCAAATTCAATCTCGTGTCCAAGTACCCAAATCCAATTCAATTTTGGGTCCAAGTACCCAAAATCAAGTTCAGTCTCGGGTCCAAGTACCCAAATCAAATTCAATCTTGGGGCCAAGTACCCAATTTCGAGTCCAAGTACCCAAATCAAATTCAATCTCAGGTCCAAATACCTAATCTCGGGTCCAAGTACCCAAATTAAACCCAATCTCGGGTCTAAGTACCCAAATCAAATTCAATCTCGGGTCCAAATACCCAATCTCTAGTCCAAGTACACAAATCAAATTCAGTCTCGGGTCCAAATACCCAATCTCATGTCCAAGTACCCAAATCAAATTCAGTCTTGGGTCCAAGTACCCAAATCAAATTCAAGTACCCAATCTCGGGTCCAAGTACCCAAATTCAATCCAGTCTCGGGTCTAAGTATCCAAATCAAGTTCAGTCTTAGGTCTAAGTACCCAAATCAAATTCAAGTAACCATCACATCAAAATTAAGTCTTATTGCTTTTCACTCTCTTTTACAAAAGTCTCAGATCGTTCAAAATAAAAATTAAAAATGGTGAAGTGAATAAAAATAAAAATAGTAATAAAAATAATAAAAATAAAAATCGGCGACGAAAAATTCGTCACCGAAAGCCAAATTGGCCAAGGCCAATTTCGCCGCAGGAAATTCCTATGGCGAAATTGACTAGCCGTACCAATTCTCACGCCTAGCTCTCGTAATTTCACACCTCGCCTCGCTGTTTCTCGCCAACGCTCATAATTTCGCCAGCAAAATTTTTCAACGCAATTTTTTCCGAAACCAAACTCTATTTGGTTTTGGTTTCTTTTCCTAATTAATCTTAGTTTCCTTAAATAATTAGAATTAATCTTATAAATTTTTCTATAAATAACACTTTAAGACACAGAAAAAGGGGAAGAGAACTTTGGACTGGAATCGAATAGTGGAACTTTAGATTTGAAAGGAGCAAGAATAAGCAATCAAGAATTTATCAAAGGCAGCAACATTGCCTTTGTCTCGGTTCATCCAGAAAATAATTTTTGGTGGAACCAACGAACAGAGGTTTGAATATCTAATTTCTTTATTTATTTTCTTTACAGTAGCTTCATCACTCAAATTGAAAATTGTTTCTTTTGTTTCTTCAAAACCTTAAAACCCTAAATTGTTACTTCTATTTCAAAAAACCCTAAAAATACTTTTCTGTTTCCAAAAACCTTAAATCATTTTACCTATTTCCAAAAAATTTATAAAACTCTAAACTATTTTCTCAAATCCTCAAACCAAACATATTTTTCAAAACACCAAAAACCCTAATTCTCTTAAAACCAAAACAGTAAACCCTAAATTTTCCTAAACCCTAATTCATTGAATTTAAAACCCCAAACTAGTTAATTTAAATCCTAAAGCCATAATCTAATAAAACTAAAATAACAATCCAGTTAACATGAATTATAAACCTAATATCTTAAAATATCAAAACCCTAATTTCATAATTTTAACCCTCAAACCCTAATTTGATCAATCAAAGAACCTTATTAATTTCTTAAATTATAAAACCCTAATCCATTTCAATTCTCTTAAAACTTACAGTAGCCTAAACAAATAACAATAATAATATGTTAAGATGTTAATTAAGGAACTTTAAATAGAAACAATAAACCCTAATTTGTATCTTTACTTGCTTTATTTTTAGATTTGACTATGTAGTTTATTATATGCTTTGATGGTTGATATATTTAAGTTCAATGCTTGATTTATTTAATTTATCATGGATGAATATTTATTATATATTTTGATTGATGTTTAATATCTTTAATGAATGATTTATTTATGACGAATAGTTATTTACTTTTATCGATTTATTTTGATTTTCAAATGTTGTAAGAGGTATGTTTCCACTTTGTGGGTACCTCATTAATTAATTTTTATGTAATTTAAATTGCTTTTATATTTTGGACCAATGTAAATGACATGTTTCTATCTTTTGGTGGGTGTCCTATTTAGCCTAGATATGGATGATGTAAGGGCATGTTTCATCTTCGGATGGGTATCTATTTATTTGCTTTGCTTGGACATTGCTTTGATTTTTAATATAATGATGCTTTATTTCAATTGTCGTGTGTAATATGGATAATATTGTTATATTTAAGAATTTTATAATATTAAGACCTATAAAGGAGGCCGGTTCCAATGAACCGGGCGTTGTGGGGGTGCTGGGTCATTTCTCACCTTCCCCACACGTACCCAACTTTCCGAGCCCATTAGGGGATTGGGGATTCCTTAGGAATCGAGTCATCCACCCCTTTCTTTTTTCCGGCTTGTCTGGGTGGAGACTCCATTTTCTCCGAACTTAGGCCCGTGTTCTCTAAGGCCCCAAGTCTAAATAGTGTCGAAGTCGCAAGAACCATTCCACCGGGAGTGGGGGCAAAAATCTCCACTCACATAATCACAATTCTTCTTTTTTTTGAATTTTATTATTATTATTATTATTATTATTATTATTATTATTATTATTATTATTATTATTATTATTATTATTATTATTATTATCATCATCATCACTTTTTCCACCACCAATTTTTACTTCATATATGTGTAATATATATTTTATGTATATGTATATATTATATATATTTTACTTATATATTATATATATCTTTAGGTACATGTATATATAATGTATATACTATGGATATGTAATGCATACTTAATGTATATGAATACTTATATGCACATATCATATATATCCTATGTACACATCAAATATACCTTATATGCATATTATTTTATCAAGTATGTAATATATATATCCAACATATATAATTAATATATAACATATATATTATATATACACTAGATATACATTAGGTATATTCAATACCTATATCTCCAAATACTTATCTAATTCTCCAAAATCATGGATATTACAAATAACATAAATACTTAATTGTCTAATAAAAATAAATCTCAATATTATAAATTTATCCACTCACCTTGAGCTTCAATTTGAAGATATCCTAATTAGTTTAGAAATACCATTAACCTCTAACTCCTAAATCTTCTCCTATAAGAATACCCAAAGATTATTCTCAAAATCACAACCTAAAAAAATATAATAATGCTTATAAGAATTATACAAAAATCTATAACCTCAACAATTAATAATATAAAAAGATGGATGAAGTTCTCCACTTGTTTCTAAGTAACTAAAAATGAAATGAGGATTTTTAATATGAAACTGAGATAAGTGCTATGATAAAGTTGCTAAAATCACCATAGAAATGTGATTGTGAGATTTAGTTAAAGGGATTTAAAGAATAAAGGTTTGTGTAATATCCCAAAGTATACCCTAAAAGTTTTGGAATTATTATGGTATTTGGATTTAATGTATATGTTTAATGGAAAGAGAAAAGAAGTAAAGAGAGAGTGTATATGTTGTATATGTTGTATATATAGATATATATAACATATACAAGTCGAAGAGATGGAAGTCAAAAGAAGATAAATTAATTAAAAGAAAATATTATAAGAGATAGAGATGTATGAAGAATGATAAGTATATATATATATATATTGTAATTGTAAAACATGGGAAATATAAAAGCAATATAAAAGAGATATACATATACCAACATATACATCACATATACATAATGTATAAAGTGGTGTAGGAAAAGTTAGTTTATATAATTAAATAATAATAATAATAATAATAATGATAAAAGAAAAAGAAGAAAAGAAAGTCAAAGGGTGGATAAGTAGTGGTGGAGGATTTTAAAAAATATTTAATTATATTATTATTATTATATATATATATGATAAGTATGAATAAAGAAAGAGAATTTTCTTTCTTCCTTTCTTCTTCTTCTTCTTCAATGAGAGAGAGAGAGAGAGAGAGATGTGATTTTGGTTGGTTTATACATCAAATTCTTAAGGGCTTTAAGAGAATTGAAGGTGGAGATTGAAGATTTGGCAAAATATTCAAGTAAGTGTCCATTTCTTTGAGTTGATTTCTATTGATTGTGTTTATATTTGATTTGGTTAGTGTGTGAAGATGATGATAGTGAAAGATTAAAGTTTATAGGTATGTTAAATTGGTATTTAGATGATGATAATATGGTTATTTGTGAGGATGATGATGGATTATTGAAATTGTTTAATAAGGGTTTAATATAAATGAGTTGGAGAATTGAGTAATTGATATATGATTGATGTATGTTTGTGTTTAAGGAAGTTGAAAACATAGAATACATGAGTTTGGTCCGAAAACAGAGGCATTTTTTATGCCACGCCCGTGGCCCCTGGCTGCCACGACCGTGGCCATTGAAAGCCATGGCCATGGGGTGTTGAGCAAGGGAGACAGATTCATTTGCTATGCCACGGCCGTGGGGGTTGGAAGGCCACGCCCGTGGGGGTTTTAGAACAATTGGGCAGAATTGTTTGCTATGCCACACCCGTGGGGGTTGGTAGGCCACGACCGTGGGGTTCTAGAGAGAGAGGTTGATTTGTAATTTGTGATCTAAGGGTCTAGTATGAGATTAATAAGTGAATACTTGTATTGAATTCATGTGTATCTTTGAGTAAGTGTGTGCTATTCCTTGTGGATTAGGTTGTAAAGAAGTTGTTTTGCCCTAATCCAAGTGTTGAGGATTATTGGAAGATGAGTTTGGTGTGGTGTGATTGCTCGTGAGGTAAGTACAAACCCTATTTGATTGCATATATTTATATGTCTTTGGACCTTAACACATTTGGTTATAAAGGTGTTAAGTAATCTATTACATTGTTGATGCATATGAATAATGCTATGTTGTATACAATGTGAATTATGTGAAATGTATGTTGAAGATTCTAAATCTATGAATAATGTAAATTGCTATGTATATATCAATGATGAAATATGAAATGTGAAAGATGTGATGTTATGATGAAATATGAAATGTGAATTGGGATATAATTAGATGTGAAGCCAATGTGATTAGTTATGATGATATTCAATGCAATTAATTATGTATACTCTATTAATGAGATGAAAAGCCATGGTTGTTGGCTAAAATGATAATGATGCAAATGAGATGATTGAGGCATGATTGCCTAAGTGATGATGAGAAAATGAGAAATGAATTGAAAAGAAATTGATAAAGAGATAAATGAAATGATTGTGTGTCTAATATGTTATTCAAGTTTCAGAGTTCTGGGTTTGGCGGCATGCCTATGAATCACTGAATAGGTGAAAAGAACGGGTCGTAAGCCGATTCCAGTTGAGAAATGTGAAATATGTGAAATATGATGTTTTTGGGGTGAAAAGACTGGGTCGTAAGCCGATTCCAGTTGAGAAATGTGAAATATGTGAAATATGATGTTTTTAGGGTGAAAAGACTGGGTCGTAAGCCTAAAAAACAGTAACAGTCTTGCCGGGTTGAGGATCTCCTCGAGTTTAGCCGGGTTGAGGTCCAAGAGACTGGGTCTGTTACACTATCCATGGATAGAGATATATATATATCGCCTACGGGCTTGATGATTGTGATTATGGACCAAAGCAGTAACTCTAAACTTTGAATAACATATTAGATCTTTTTTGGGCCCATGCTTGTCTTTGTTTTCAATGTAATTTATGAAATGTGAAATGAATGAATAATGAGAATCATACTTGTCTTTGTTTTCAATATGAATGATGAAATGTAATTCATAAATGGTGAATTGCGAATAATGAATTACTTGAATAATATAAGAACATGTAATGTTATAAAGTATGATATGATTACAATACATAAGTAAACTATTGAAAAGAAATATGGCTTGAGAAGCTAAGTTGAAAGATGAGATTCTTAAAATATAGTATGACATGTAAAATGTGTATGGATGTGGATATTGTAAGTATTAGTTATGAATGTTCTTATAAGTTATGGAATTGTAGTTTGTGTTAATGATATGTGTATCTGTATATAATTATGAGATTAGTAGAAATATATGAAAAGTGTAATTGAAATGGAAAAACATGATAAGAAAATAAAGATACATGAAGTTAGCATATGAATATGTTTATATTATTTATTTGTACTACTAAGCTCTCGGGCTTAGTGCGGTTGTGTAATCGCGCAGGTGAGTAGGTGGTAGATTTGAAGCCAACACTACAAGAAAAACTGAATCAGACAACGGTCATCAGACAACGGTTAAGGAAAAAACCATTGTCTGAAAAAAACAGACAACGGTTTTTTTTTCCAAAAAAGCGTTGTCTGATTAGTTTTCAGACAACTGTTTTTGGTTTTTTTTTAAGCGTTGTCTATTAGCTGTCATTTTGGTCACACCAGACAACGGTGTTTTAGGGACCGTTGTGTAATATATGTTCAGACAACTGTTTTTCTGGTAATACAAAACCGTTGTCTGATATGATATTTCAGACAACGGTTTTTTCGAATGTGTTGTATAATTCAGCGTTTCAGACAACGGTTTTAAAAAACCGTTGTCTGAATTAAGCATACAGACAATGGTTTTAAAACCGTTGTGTAATATACGTTCAGACAAGTGTTTTTTTGTCAAAAAAAATCGTTGTCTGATAAGATGTTTCAGACAATGGTTATTTAAAAAGTTGTCTGATTAACTGTTCATACCATTGTATAATATATGTTCAGACAACGGTTTTTCGTAAGAAACCGTTGTCTGATTAACTGAGTGTGAAAAAAAAATGCCTTCATTCAAGAGGGTAATCCCTATACACAAATGAATCCAAAAACACAAATCAAATGAAATCCTCCACTGACAAGTGTTAAACCAAATCCACCAGCATGGTGTCAGAGCAAAAACCACATGATTCAATAAATTATATAACCAAATCTTTGAACAAAGTGTCAAATAAAGATACAAATCGAATGATAGGTACAAATGAAACTTTCAACAAATTTAAATAAGAAACACAAAACTTTCAACAAAGCGTCCAAACAATCTTCATTAAATTGTGAATGATATAAACAATTTATTCTACAGGCAGCAGGGAGTTGTGACAGGCATTAAGGATGTTGGACCTGCAAGTATAAACGATGGAAAAATTAATGGCAGGACATAATTTCAAAATAGAACTTAAAACAAATGAAATTATTACCATCATGACAGCTGAATCAATTCTTCTTCCTCCCGCATGTAACTACTGTTTTCTTCATCGAGTTCATCAACATATGGGAACGTTGGCAAATGTAGCTCATTCTCAAGTTCTATTTCTACAGATCCCTCATTTTCATCATCACTTTCATCATAGTACTTGTTAGGTAATTTTAAGACAACTGACCATAATTTTTCAAGAGGGTCATCTATGTAACAAACTTGCTTGACATGTTTTCCTAACACAAAAGGATCGTTTAGAAAACCTAATTTGTTCAAATTAACCAATGTATATCCCAAGTCATCTACTTTAACCCCTTTGTTCATATCTACCCAATTACAACGAAAGATAGGAACCCTAAAGTGGTTATAGTCCAACTCCCAAATACTTGTTATAACTCCATAAAATGTATGTGAAGTATGCTCGATATTTTTATCCTTACCCTTTACAAGCATTGTATCGGCATCTATACAAACACCGCTGCACTGAACTTGCCGAGTATCATCACGTTCTTTGGTGCTGAAGGTAACACCGTTGATTCTATAGCCACTGAATGTAGCTACATCCTTGTTAGGCCCTGCTGCAATCCACATTATATCCTTAGTTACTGTATTCTTCTCATCAAGTAATTCTGATGCAATCTGTCCAAAAAATTAAATTGGCCATAAGTATGATATAGCCTTTGAGAGAAGATAAATATTGTAGTATTTCAAAAGAATTTACAAGTACAGGGCATTCATTATTTTTCAGTAAAATATATAAAGAAACAGGCCTATTTTTGATGCAAATTACAGCAAAATACTTGGGCTATAAGATTTAACCTTTTTATGAAACCACTTAGGGAATGTTTCATTTTGCATGTTCTTTAGCCACTCTTCATCATTTTCATGTTGTGGATATATTTTCACCAAAGAAGCCATATGTTCACTGCAAGTAAAATCAACTTTATTAATTTTTGAAACAAAATGCAGAAAATAAGGAAATAACAAAAACAAATTGAAGTAACTTACTCAAAATATGGTCGAACGTCATTACAATTTTGGAGAAGACACAAATGTGCTAGGTGCAAGTCCTTCTTACTTGGCGTTATCACTGTTGCACCAGATAAGGGTCTGTATTTTACGTCGTTCTTATCCCTACTATTTTTCGGCAATCCAACAGTTGCTTCTTCAAAGTTGACCAAACACTCAACGGCCTCTTCTGCAACATAGGCCTCAGCAATGCACCCTTCCGGACGAGCCCGATTCCGTACATAACCCTTGAAAGTCTTCATATATCTCTCGAAAGGGTACATCCAGCGAAGGAAGATTGGCCCACAGAGCTCAACCTCTCTCACAAGATGAATTGAGAGATGGATCATTATATCAAAGAAGGAAGGGGGAAGTACTTTTCTAGCAAGCATATGGTCTCCACCAACTGAGCTTGCATTTTTTCCAGTTTATCCACCTCGATGACTTTACTGCAAATTGCCTTGAAGAAGAGGCAAAACCTAATAATAGTGCACCTAACCTGTTTTTGTAGTACTGACCGAATTACAATGGGGAGTAAGTGATGTAACATTGTATGGCAGTCATGAGATTTCATTCCAACAAGTCGAAGATTTCCCATTGATATTAGACCCTTAATGTTTGAACAAAAACCATCAGGTAACTTCATGCCAACCAAGGAGGAGCAGACAATCTTCTTTTCTTTATGCAATAAGTTCCAAGATGCCGTCGGCAACTTTTTTTCCGGGAGTTTTTGGCCTCAGCTCCGTTCTTATTCCCATTTCAGCCATATCAAGACGGACAGACTCCTTATCTTTTGACTTCCCTGGTATATTTAGCAAGGTACCAGTCAAAACTTCACATATATTTTTCTCGATATGCATCACATCAAGGACATGCCTAACTGGAAAAAATTTCCAATACTCAAGTTGGAAAAATATAGACATCTTCTTCCAAATAGGTCGAGGTTCACATTTATTCAATCGAGGTTGGCATTGTGTCTTACCATAGACATGGCCCCTTAGTGGTTGTACCCTTTCAAAGACCTCCTCTCCAGTTAATGGAATAGGAGCCGACAACTTCTCCACGGTGTTATCAAAGGCTAATTTTTGCCTTCGATATGGATGATAACGGGGCAACCACCTACGATGCCTCATAACCACCGTCTTACGATAATTTGCCAACCTGGTAGCTTTTGTTTTATCAACACAGACAGTACAAGCATTATACCCTTTAATGATATTGCCGACAAGTTGCCTAAGGCTGGATAATCACTAATTGTCCACAACAAAATTCCCCTTAGTATGAAGAACTCTTTCTTATATGCATCATACACTTGTTTCCCATTCCATAACACTTGAAGATCTTCTATAAGTGGCTGAAGGAACACATCAATATCATTTCCTGGCTGATTCGGTCCGGATATCAACAAACTTAACATAATATACTTTCTCTTCATACAAAGCCAAGGTGGTAAGTTGTAAATACATAGCAAAACAGGCCAACATGAGTAATCAGTTGATAATCCACGGAAGGGATTAAATCCATTGGTAGATAAAGCTAACCGAAGGTTTCTTGTCTCCGAAGCGAACTCAGGCCACTTTTGGTCGACCACCTTCCATGTTTGTGAGTCTGCCGGATGTCTAATTTTACCATCCTTTTGTCGCCCGGTGTCATGCCAAGTCATTTCCTTTGCAATTTGAGCTGTATTGAACAAATTCCTTAACCTTGGTATTAATGGAAAATACCATAGAACCTTAGCAGGGACCCCTTCCAATTCTTTTCCTTTCTTGTCCAGCTTCCATCTAGAGGCTCCACATATGCGGCAAATTGTCTCATCTTCATCTCTCTCACCACGATATAAGAGACAATCATTCGGGCACACGTGTATTTTTTCATACTCCATACCCATAGCACATAAGGTTTTCTTGGCTTCACTGAAGGAAGAAGGGATACTATTGCCTTCTGGAAGCATTGACCCAAGCAAAAGAAGAATATCAGAGAAGCATGTATCAGAAATGCCATGCTTTTCTTTTAAGTTATATAACTTGACTAAAGCTTTCATCGTAGTATAACCCTTGCATCCCAGATAAAGGGGTTCATGTTCACCTTCAACATGGTTAATGAAATCAGAGGAATCTAATGAAATATCATCATCGTCGACATTATCATGCCCCGTTCTTATACCAGTTTGATCAACTGATTCTGAGAAACAATCGGTTTCAGCAACTAAAGGACTCCCTTCTGGATTTGACTCTCCGTGCCATATCCAGCAAGTATAGGTTTGATCAATACCATATTGGAAAAGATGATCCCTAACAGTTTGAGCCTTCCACGATTTACTGTGAGCGCATCTTAAGCATGGACAACTAATTTTTGTTTCATCAAACCCATTCTCAAATGCAAACATTAACAACTCTTCCACACCTATTTGAAACTCTCTTGTTCTTCTATCAGCCTTCAACCAAGATCTATCCATCTTTGAGTTGGACCAGTTCTGCAATTTGAGCAATAATTCAGTTAGTTGGACCACTGAATTATGCCCAAAAGTCAAATAGAACCTGGAAGGGAAGTATATTCACCTCAGATGCGAGAGCAGATGTTGCAGCTAACTTCTATGAAGGTTTCTCGAGGACAGCTATCATATGGTTGTTGTGGTTTGAATAAAGTTGCATGAGGAAGCTTGGACTGTTATGTAATTGTTCAACCTGAAGGAGAAAGAAAAAGGGTTCACATATAGAACTTAAAAGTTGTCATTGAAAAGAAAAGCTAGCACCAAGAGCAAGGAAAGGGGTATTTATTGGTTACAAGTCAGGAGTGAAAGGTTTTCTGTTTATAGATCTCACAACAAAATAAATTTTAACAGACGTTTTAACAGACATTCAACTTCATTCAGAACAACCTGAATCCACAAATAATCCTCAATTCACTGACACAACTCAACATACCATTTCAACTGATAGGCATCAAATTTTAGCCAAAGACTTATAAACAAGCAGAGACATCAGAAGCATGGACACATACTGTAGATCTTGAAATTTAAGCAGAAAATTGAAGGGACAGAACAACATTATAGTAACCTGAAAATATCAATGCAACATTATAGTAATCTGAAAATACAATGCAATAATTCAATTAGATTAAACAGAGGAATGAATTCTATGGGACGATCTCTATGGGACGATTACTTACGGCTCATAAGTAAAAAAATAATCTTCTTTCGACTTAATTGGGACAATGCAGTTACTGACAAAGGAGACGGTCGGTAGCAAGGAGACAGCCGGCATTAATGAAGACTGCAGCAAGGAGAGTGGTGCTTAGGAGAGTGGTGCTTAGGGTTTGGCAGCGAGAGAACCACGGCTAATGAAGCTGAAAGAGGAATGAGAGATGAAGTAGAAATAGAAGCTTGGACGTTTAATGGAAGTTAGATTTTCTTATAATAATAACATGCTAAGGATCCAGTGGCTATTTGCAATGTATGGAAGTTAGGCTTTCTTAAGCCAAATAAACTTGACTAAGTATTAAAAGCTAAGGTTTGGATTTATAAATATTTCATAAACCCATTAGAAATTTTAAAGTCCACCGTTAAATAATGATTTAGATATAATATGATATTATATTAGTAGGAATACAAGTATATATTATAAATATATATAAGTATATACATGTATATAGAAGTATATATATAAATATATACAAGTATATATTAGTATATATACAAGTATATATATTCGTATATGTTAGTATATATACAAGTAAATATATTAGTATATATATTAGTATATGTTAAATAATGATTTAGATATAATATGATATAATATGATTTAGATATAATATATACAAGTTTATATTAGTATATATACAAGTATATATAAGTATATATTATATTAGTATATAATATATATATATTAGTATATGTTAAATAATGATTTAGATATAATATGATATTATATAAGTAGGAATACAAGTATATATTATAAATATATATAAGTATATAAATGTATATAGAAGTATATATATAAATATATACAAGTATATACACAAGTATATATATTAGTATATGTTAGTATATATACAAGTATATACAATTATATATTAGTATATACAAGTATATATATTAGTATATACAAATATATATACTTGTAAATATACAAGTATATATATTAGTATATACAAATATATACAAGTTTATATTAGTATATATACGAGTATATATAAGTATATATTATATTAGTATATAATATATATATATATATATTAGTATATGTTAGTATATATACAAGTATATACAATTATATATTAGTATATACAAGTATATATATTAGTATATACAAATATATATACTTGTAAATATACAAGTATATACAAGTATATATATTAGTATATACAAATATATACAAGTTTATATTAGTATATATACAAGTATATATAAGTATATATTATATTAGTATATAATATATATATATTAGTATATGTTAGTATATATACAAGTATATACAATTATATATTAGTATATACAAGTATATATATTAGTATATACAAATATATACAAGTTTATATTAGTATATATACAAGTATATATTAGTATATACCTGTGAAACCTACTGCCCTTGCACTCAAATTTTCCAATACAATTAACTGATAAAAGAACACAAACACAAATACAAATATATATACAAGTATTCTTGTGGACTTGCTTATTCATATATACAAGTATATATAAGTATATACAAGTATTCGTTAAAATTTTTCAATGTTGGACTTATTTAGTTTTTGCTCAATCTAATTTACATCAACACTAAATTTTATAATTATATAGGGTTCCATAGAAATTTATCACTACTAATTATTTAAATTGTATTGCCTTAAGCACTTATGGATGAATTATAAATTGAATTTTATGAGTCATCTATATAAGTGAATTTGTAAAGTTAATTTAACAAAAATTTGAAAAATTCATTTTGTTTCAAAAGAGGGATGTCAAAACTTGAGAAATATTTTGAACACTTAAATTCCCCCCTTTATTTCCCAAAAAAATTTTCATTTGCCCCCATTTTGCCCAAAACACGGCCGTTTTGAAATTTAACAATAAACCTAAACAGACCCTCTTTCGATTTCTCTCTCCTATCTCCTCCTTCCCTCTTTCGATTTCTCTGTCCTATCTCCTCCTTCCCTCTTTCGATTTCTCTGTGTATACCTAATTTGTTTCCATTTTCACGGGTAGAAAGCTTCAGAAACTAAACCCAAATTTGTTCTCCTCCTTCCCTCTTTCCATTGCTAGACCTAACTTTGTTCTCTTCCTTCCCTCTTTCGAAATCTTCAGTCTTGACCTAAAAACGCACGGCGCATCCATATTTCTTCTTCCTCTTATACCTTTCTCTCTAACCCGCCCGCCACTCACTGCGGCTCTGCATTCACTCCCTCAGTTCCAGCCTTTGAGGTTCGTTATATACTTTTGTCGCTCTGCAATTTTTTTTTTAATTTTATCTGTTATTATGTTATTGTATAATATTTTTCTTCCTCTTCTTAGTTCTTAGAAGTTTGTTTTATAAACCATTTTCATGAGACTTAGTTGCTGTTGTATATGCTGCTTCTTTTTGTTTCCGGCTGCAATGAGTAGAATACTGCAAATGTCGCTGTTAATATTTTTTCCTGCTCCGAAATACAGCCCATGTCCTGTTTGTTAATCTTTGACTAAATTTTAGCCATGTGAATATTTTTTTACTGGAAGAGATAGATAAACCTTTCACTGGTTTGGACAGAGGAATTTGAAATATTGAGATTTGACTTAAATAATGCATAGGTTTTCTTTGATTTGATACGGTTCAGGTTCATGGTTGTGGACACAGGTCTTGTAGAATGTGGCTTTAGAATAGGTGTCATTTCAAATGCATCTGAAATAAGTCCTTAACCACTTTCATTAATCTAATCGACTAAAGAACTTGTAGCTATCTTGTCTATTGTGCAAGCTATAGTTTATTTTTTACTAATTCTGTTTTGTTTTAGTCTCGTAGTAGGATTTTAGTTTAGCCGTGTCCCAATTAAATTATGAGTTATTTGCTTAGCAACGTGATAAAATGCAGGCTTACATCAACATTCTACAAAAATGCATTTTCACATATAATTCTTACCTGTTGGCTGATGGTTATCAAACCTGCAGCTGTTTCCTGTGATTTCCAATGTTTAAACTGGATGATTTCGTA
This sequence comes from Garcia nutans, assembly GCA_947685225.1. Classification (NCBI taxonomy): domain Eukaryota; kingdom Viridiplantae; phylum Streptophyta; class Magnoliopsida; order Malpighiales; family Euphorbiaceae; genus Garcia; species Garcia nutans. The sequence continues at coordinate 785,254 of CANTUV010000003.1, read as the reverse complement.
CAAAATGTAACTTTTAATTTGTGAATGCAGGTGCTGATTATGGCTCCTTTGAAGAAGAAACAATCGTATCAACTACCCACCCGTTCTTCTCCCCGTGTATGTAAACAACAAGCCCGGTCTTCTCCAAATCCAGCCACAATGAGAGTGGTGAAGGCTATCTCCAGGACACGGACAATGCACCCAGAAAAGCCATCGACTTCTTCCCCCGTATCTTCGAAGAGGAAGTCGATCTCTGAAAACTTGGAAAAAAAAACTGTCCAAGAAAAGAAAGCGAGTGGATAAGGTTAAGCCGAAATCAAACGAGGACGATATTGCAGGATTAAAACTACTGAAACGAGGGTATGTCTCTATGCACCGAATTGTTAGACGGAAGATCAGTAGTCAAAAGCCTACAGTTACATTTAATGCAAAGGGAGCACCATTTGGCAGGGCTGCTTCAGAGATGCAATCATATATCGGAGTTTTAGCAAGGTCTAAAGCCCCGATATGGCATGATTCCTGGAAGGAAGTTGCTGAAGACGTCAAAACAAAGATTTGGGATTGTGTCCAGGTTATGCAAAATCCTTCCCACACAATTAATTTATATACATTAGTTTTTCAATTGCTTTATACACGTTGGGTTTTCAGTAATCTAATCGACTAATTTTATTTTTGTGGTTTATGTATGTAGATGGCTTTCGTTGTACCACCGACTTCCAAGAAAATGGTACTGCAGTCTGCTGGTCAAAATGGAGGGAATTCAAATGTCGGTTGACGAGACTCTATGTTCTTCCACACCGTGATGAACCAGAGAAGCTGCGGTTTCCTCCAGCTGACTTCACATTCATTGAGCAGTCGCACTGGGACATTTTCGTTGATGATCGTCTGGGAGTCGAGTTTAGCGTAAGGAAATCTTCAATTTTCTTGTTTCTTAATTTAGTTCCAAATGGTAATCTGGATTCCTTTTTCATACTTATGATGTTTTGTTCCTTTTTGTCTTAGAAAATTCATGAAGAACAACACAAGAGAAGTATGCAGAATGAGTATCCTCATCGTTTGTCTCGAAAAGGATACGCGAACTTGGAAAGTGAATGGGTTAGTGTTGACTTGTGTATTTAATTTTGCTTTCTATGACTTGTGTATCGTCAATATCGATTTATAATGCTTCTTAAAACATGTTTATATTACTAATAAGGTCATCCTCTATATATATACATGCAGACTGAATCTCATCCTGAAGGGATTTCAGAGATTGATTGATTGAAGGCTTGGATCCTTGCAAGGCAGGACAGACAAGGAAAGTTTAAAGATGAGAGAGTGAAGCACAAAGCTGAGGAAATCGTAAGTTCTGATTTTTGATTCAAGTTTCAACTCAATTCATCAGCTTTTATTGTTTACTAATTTATTAACTACATCCATTTTGGGTCTATTTTTTAGGAGTCATTAAAGGAGCAAGTTAGTTCAGGTGAAGTAGTTGAACAAGGCGCTGATGATGTGTTATCGAAGGCGCTTGGTAAACCGGAGCATTCTGGAAGAGTACGTGGCCAGGGAAGGCACGTGAAGCAATCTGTCTATTTTGGTCTCCCAAGACAGAGAAAAGCAAAGAATTTTGATGAAAAGATACGGGAGGGGGTTCAAATGGTCATGGAGGAGGAGACCAAGAAAATTATAGCACAGAGAGATGCATTTTGGGCTGCTGAAATTGCCAAGATTAGAGCAGAATTTTTGTCAAAGCCTGTGTCTAGTCCAAACATGCCTTCCCAACAAGCAAGTTGCTCCAATTCCATTCCTATTGTGAAGGATCAAGAGGCGCAAGTGCCGGTTGTGAGGAAGAATTTGAGTCCTGAATTTGATGCAAATTCTGTTGAAGCAAAAAGGAATCTCAATTCAGATGAAGCAAAAAGGAGCCCCAATTCTGTTGATGATGAGAAGGTCCTTGCTTTGGAGAAACTGGAGGTGCTTGATAAGGATGATGTTCATGAGGTTGCTGCTGAGATTGTTGCAGATGTTGATGAGGTTGCTGCTACTGAGGAGGCAGAACGTATCGAGGTTGTTGTTATGGTTGCTGATGCTGAGGAGGCAGAAGGTATTGAGGTTTCTGCTGATGTCAAAGGTCCCAATAATGAGGAGGTTGAAATAAAAAAATGATGACATTGTTAAAAAAAATGATGATGATGGGTTTGATAATCAAGTGAAATTGGCGAAGCTGGCCATAGGATCACCGAGCAATATTGTTGCTTATGCAAAGGTTGTTGAAGTCCCGGTTGTTGAAGGACATGAGCCATCTCTCCATGGAGTTAAGATTGCACAAGAGAATGCAAGAGTGTCGATCACTCGTACAATTCAAGGTTTGAGGATACTACTTAATATTTATTCAAACTTATAATGATTATATTCAAACATATAAATAAATGTAATTTTTCCATGTTTTTTATATTTACAGACGTCAATATCCCATTCCCAGTCAGCGATGAAATTGTTACTGTGGACCAAGCCGTGGGTACTTTTATAGCATGGCCGAGAAATTTGATTGTGCTGGATGGGGTGTCTAATCCAAAGGTTAAGTTTTGAGAAATGAAACTTTGCATAATTGCTTTTTTTTTTGCTATTTACTGTGTTCACATGCCCCCCTTTATTTTCAGAGTTTTAAAAAAGCTTGTGTGAAGAAAAAAGCCTCCAAGAAATTAAAGAAGCCTGTTGTTATAGAAGCTGATATGTTTGAGGAGGAGCTGCATGTTCAGATGGGTGCTGATTATCCAATGTCTTTGAAACGTTTGTGGTTGTGGGCGAAGGATGCCTTAAGCGATGATCGAACAGTTAGTTTTGCCCTAAGTGAAGAAGCATTTGGTGTGAGCAAAAAGCAAGTTGTGTTCTTACAAGATCTACATGCTGTGTGCGCCGGAGGTGAAATGTCCGGATCCATACTTACCATATTTATTCAGTAAGTTTCCAAGTACAATAGCTTTTTATTTTCTTTGTTAATTGTACTGGAATTAAACTGATAATATGTACCAACTATTACTTCATTTTGTATGCAACTACTTGTATGAATATGTCAAAAGGCATAAAATGGTTGATATGATTGGCTTTGTGGATCCCAGCATGATTGGTGCCATTGGATGTGGTAATTCAGGGGGGAGGTCACGTATACTTGCGAGTCGATTTAAGGGGGCTAAAGAAGGGCAATACTTTCTCTTGCCTTTCAACGATGTGTGAGTATTTCTTTACCTTTCTTTTTTATCTGCTATTGTAGCTAATGAGAGTTAGTAGCTAAATAACGCTGCTTCTGTATGTGATTGTGATTGATGTTATGAATTGAGCCTTTGTGATTGCTATTTTGGTGATTGAAATCACTGTTTCATTGTCGGTTCTGTATTTATTCAGATCTTTTTGTTCAATGAATTGTTTGGCGTTATGTTCTTCCAAATATGAAGAATTGCTTGTATTTTATTTTGTTATTTCGTAGGAATCACTGGGTATTGACTGTTGTAAATCCGACGGGAGAGGTAGTCTACCACATGGACCCTCTTAAACGTCGCATTGCTAGCCAGGAATGGATAGAGGTTGTTGACAAGTAAGTTGCGAGTCTGCCTATTTAGTCTTAAGTTGTTAAATTTGGGGAAAATGCAATTTTGTTAACTTATATTGTGTTTCTTGTAGTGCCATAAAGTTATACAAAGAGAGTGTCAACAAGAATGTGAGGAGGAAAATTTTATGGGAGAACATGGCGGTATTGTTTTTCTCATCATTTCTGATTTATACAATTTATACAATATGTTAATTGCTTGTTCTATGAAAGAAATATTGCAAAATTTGGACTGCATTTTTTCATTTCAGTACAAACTTGGAGTCCACAAAGCATTTTCAGTTGGTCTGCATTTTTTCATTTCCAATTGCAGCACTGCTGGCATTACTTGTATACTTGCTCGTATATATTTGGATTGCATTTTTTCAGGTTAGATTGTGTGATTAGGTTGATGTGTTGGTTTGCATATGGGTTTACATATGGATGTAACATGTGGTACTTCATTTTTGTTTTTATGTGCTATTTCAGGGGGTTCCTGTGCAGAAAGAGGCCACGGACTGCGGCCTCTTTATCATGAGGTATGTAACACCCCAATACTCCATATAAATACTATACATATACCTAGTATACATACAGTAAGTATTTAAAGTATAAGGATGCCACTTTTCTTTTTACCTTTCAATACCTGTAACAAAATTCAAACCATAATAGGTCAATTTAAAGAACACTTACAAATTATTGTCTTTATCAAAACTTCATTTATACATATAATATAACATACTTAAAGTGGATACATGTATGCATTACCCTCTAGTTGGTCTCGACAAAATCTTACTCTTCTCGTGGCATACCAAAAGACTTCATGTCTTCCACCAAGCTACCTGCGCGATAATACATCCGCGCTAAGCTCGAAAGCTTAGTAGTACAAATATAAAATACAAACATATATCATGGAAACACTAACATATAAAGATATCTCAATTCCATATACTTTTAGTTCTTATTAAGTTTATCCCTATTCATTTGCACCTTTCATATCTTTCAACTAATCTCATATCTTATACACATATAAACATAACATTTCTACCAAGTCCAACCCATCATTAATATTCACAATCAACATCTCAATACACACATTATACATCATACTAATCATAAGTCACATTTCCAATTAAGACAATCATTGTCATCAACCACAATTCATCAATTGAATTCACAATCAATGCTAATACACACATTATACATCATACCAATCATAACATTTCTTTATTCACAATTCAACATTAATGATTCATCACTAGTGCTCATAATCAATATTTCAACGCACATATTACATATCATCAATCACATGTCCAATGAAGTATACCAAAGATTTCATTATCCATTTCTTTCAACATTTGTATATCACATTGACAACAAAGACAGACTCGGGCCCAACAGACACCACTATGTTATTCAGAGTTCAGAGTTACTGCTTTGGTCTATAATCATAATCATCAAGCCCGTAGGCATCATATATCAATATTTCTATCCATGGATAGTGTAACAGACCCAGTCTCTTGGACCATCAACTCATCATGAGGAGATCCTCAACCCGGCAAGACTGTTACCAATCATATATTTCATATTCACAATTCTCATAGTGTAACAGACCCAGTCTCTTGGACCTCAATTCAACTCAATTTGAAGAGATCCTCAACCCGGCAAGACTGTTACCTTTTTCATTTTATAGGCATGCCTCCAAACCCAGAACTCTGAAAACTGAATAACACATTAAACACATATTTCACTTATTGTTTCATTATCAATTTCAATCTCAATGTTCATTATCATCTAGGCAAACATGCCTTATTTCTTTCAATTAGATCATCATAGCCAATCACAATGGCTTCACAACATATCATATCTCAATCCATATGATACATATAACATCATTGCTATAACATTACAAAGTACCTTATTCATATAGCACAATACAATTCACAAGATTCATAATACACAAATCATAGTATTGTTCATATAGTATCATGTGCATCATCATTATAATACTCAACATCAATTACATTAACCAAATGAACATATCATTATTCAATCACATGATTCACATTATACATATAGCATCATTGCTATAACATTACAAAGTACATTAAAGTAATTCTTCATAAAAGTGTTTGTCATAATAAATTTGCATAGCTCATACCTTGTTGAATGATCCTCTTCTCTTTCACACTATACAAGTCACATTAGATTAACAATGTAATAATTTACCTAACATTATTTAATTATACTCAATCAATTGTATTCTCATACATTAATATTCATCAAATCATTCACATCTTTCATTTTCCCATAACACAATTATATATATACATATCATTAATGATATAAACACATCAAAATACATTAGTGATATGCATTAACAATGCAATCATGCAACATTGGTACTTACCTTAATAACATTTCACACCACTCTAAACTCTTCTCCACTCAATAGTTCTTCACTTCACAAATTAGGGCAATTCAACCTCTCCACAACCTAATCCAAAAGGAATATTAGCAAAATGACCATATGAATAGTACATTCTGGTTTTAGACTCCATTTTATCCTTATTTTGAAAAATTGTATAAAATAATCTACTTGACTAAAAATTCTAAAATTTTTACAGAATTTAGTTTTGTATCTTAAAATAATTCCTTTAAAATTTCAGATCAAACTAAACACAAAATCTTGGTCAAATAGTTCACCTAACCAGACTGCCCCAATTGCCCTGCATCCTGGCAGCAGTTCTGAACTTTGTGAATTCCATAAATCAAATTCAATCAACGTGGTTCCAAATTATTTTTCTCAAATACTAGACTCACTAAGCAACAACATATCCAAAATTCAATTGGATATGATTTTTCTACATTTTATTAAAAATCCCGAAATATAGCTGTCTCAGTTAAGGTACCTGCTGGAACAGGTCTAATAAAAATAATCTTTCTAAACTCATAACCATTCCAAAATCGAATCAACATATTTTTCAGTCATTCTAGACTCATAGAGGCACAACATATCAAAAATTCACTTCAAGAACATTTTTCTATAATTAATTAAAAATCATACAAGTCACAGCCTTTACTAATTGTAAAACAGAAAAATATTCACTAAACACAACTCTTACTCTTCCATCACCAACACCAATTTACTTCTTATTTAAAATCAATTTCAACTCTAATCAACAAATCATCAACACACTTAATCATACTATCAATAACCCTAACTCAACTCACACACATCTTCAAAAATAACAAAGGCAAACAAGAGAAAACTTACTAAAATCATGAAATTCTTGAAATTCCAACTTGTATACTTGAGATCTTCCTTCACTTTTGAGCTTAAAATTCCAAAATCATCACTTGCTCTCTTGCTTTCCTTTGTCTTTGAGTGAGCCGGCCATCAACAAGAAGAAGAAGAAGAAATGATGAAGAAAACACAAAGTCAATAGGCATTAAATACCCTTCCAAAAGAAAATTACTAAACTACCCTCAACCATATAACTAAACCTTTGTCTTTTACAAGCCCATGTTGGTAATTTCACAATCACAAATAAAATATCCTCTTTCCTTGACCAAGACCTTTGACCAACTTATATTATATATATATGACCATATACACAACATATACACTTCACTCTACACAATGCTTTTCTTCAAACAACATAATTACCACTTATCAATCACACACTCAATTCAATAATAACAACATTATCATAACTTCTAAGCACACTTAGGGATATTACAATTCTCCCCCTCTAAAAAGAAAATTTCGTCCTCGAAATTATCAATATCGTAACAATTGATTCTTAACAACATACTATCTTACCTTCCATATGAAGTTAATTATATGTTTAAGTTACTATGTCACCAAATCATATAACTTCAACTCTTTCCTATAGAATCAACAATCTTCTTTAAATTCCATAACTCATCATTCTATAGGTTTATATATCTTGTTACTTCATTGATCAAACATTCAAAAGAACTTATTACACTTCCTATTACTATCTTTATACCAGAATCAGATCATTTTATAGTACACTTATACTTCATCCAATCTTTATATTTAATATATATTGTTCCTTCATCTCTTTATGATTACTCTTTTAACTTTAACCTTAAAAATCATTGGTTATGTCTTAGCATTAATTATCCCATCATTACAATCACTGTCTAAATAGACATTTATCAATCCCTCAATGGATGACAAGATCCTTATTTTCCACAAATGGAGTTACCTCTTTAGCATGCTTTTCTCTTAACTTACATATTAATACATTACCTTTCAACTTATTTTATAAATAACCAATCTTTTCCCTTTTTATCCTGATTTATAACTACTATGACTCCATTCATTCATGTCCATTCACACTTTAATATTTTACATCATATACATTGCCATGTAAATAATTACATTCTTAATACAACTATAGATATTAAATCTCAAGAATAATTCATAATCTTAATCCAATCCAGATCAATTGATTTATCTTACACAATATATCCACTTTCCCATCTTGTTCAATTCCATCCAATGATTAATTTATTTAACTTATCATGAAATTGCACCATATTCATATATGTATATATGATCTAATTCAATTAGGGCAAACTTATATACAATTTCTTGATCTCTTCCAATCCATATTCAATCAAATTATTGTGATAACAAATCACTTCAAATCATATTAGTATAGTTCCCACCAAATCTTATAATAACTTTTTAACTATGCTTCTTAAACAAAATTTTCAATCTCACCAATTTGTACTACAGTCATATTGTCTCAGTCCCAAATTTATGGATACTAAAATTAACCGGCTACACATACTAACCAAATCATATAGCCATAGAAGATGAATGGTCACACACCTGTAACTCATAAATCAATACTGTTTCTCGATTATTCTGTATCCAAACTTTTACTACACCAAGAGTTAACGCATTTCAACTCCATCTCCATAAATTTTCTCTTGAACATACGATTATCATTAGTCTAACTCACATCAACAATATTATCTATAACATCTTTATACACAACATTTAATCATATACAAATTCCATTTATTACTCCACTTCTAATTTATCTCTTGTAACACTTTTCATACAGTATACTTTCCTTTTTATTATATACTTATACATATAGAATTTCTACAAACAAAATCCTTAATCCAGGAAACATTATATGATAGTTTAACTCAGTTATTATCATAACAATTTCATCTTCTAGTGTTACTTGAGTCCTTTCTCACTCTCCATTTCATCCCATAATCTAACTCTACATAGGTTAAAACCTATTCTCTCATAGATCCACTGATACATGCCCTATTATTCTCCACACCACTAAACAAATAATTATATCACATTCACATACTTAGGTCACATTCACAATATGACTTGCTTTCCACATTTCTTACATTTTCATTTACATTCATATCGAAAAGCTCATTCCACATTTTCCATACATGTATAAACATAGTCATACAATTATATATATAATTCCTCTTTTACATATCTTTAACACAATTTAACATTTATTACTTTTCCTTAATCAACATCATTCTTACCCCTTTTTGACATAACTTAAATTATTTATCAACTCAACACATATATATTTCCTAACCACAATAATACTTCACAAATTCTTAGTCACCTTACTAAGGTGACATCTCTCTCACCTTTATTTTGAAATGCATTTAATATATCATCTTTATATCCGTTTGTTTACCATTCGACGTATATATATATTTTACTCATATATTTATACATATGTACATTACACCTAATAATATACACATTGAGCCTAATAGCTCCTATACACTTAATTATATGCTCTGATTTTTATTTTCCTTTTTCATACATTCACTACAAATTTAGTGTTTATCACTTTCTTTTGAATACTATTATTCTCATTCTTCCAATATGATAAAAAGTATTTAATCACACTACAAATATATATTCTGACTATAATAACACTTCACATCCATCTTGGTCACATTCCCAATGTGACATCTCTTTTACTTTCATCTTTAAAAAAAAACATTTAATATACTTCCATATCTTTTTTTTTTTTTGCAATGAAATGACTTAAAATAACTCCTTTTCATTTGCTTATCTATTTCTCTTTTTACTTCAAAACAAATTCTCATACCATCAATCACATTACTTAATTCATAATACTTTCATGTGCAATATTAATCATTTCACCTGGCTCAGGTATTGAATATACATTAAATCATCAATATCCAATCAATCTTTATCAGTTTCTAGTAGAACTTTAACTTTTCAACTTACTACTTCGTTTAAACTTTAAATTTACCAAACTCATCTTTTCTTAAAATCAACTTTAAAAACATCTCAGATATATATATATCATAAAGCAATATCAACACATATTTCTTCCCCAATTATTAAGCTCATTTCGAAAAATCTCAAATATCACATATTATTACCATTACCATGAGCTGTCACAATATCCAAGCATCTCACATTTCTAACCTTGAATTCACAATGTTTACATTAAAATAACCATACCAATTTATATTCTTACATAACCAATATCATCTCTTTTTCCTTTAAACAATACCTTAACTTTATATATATACCCCAAACTTTAAATAATCATACCTTGTCTTTACTAATCAACTCATTCAATATTATTTTCCTTTTCATTTCTTTATGCTTCAACACATTTAACACTTCACTTTACTTGCATAAATTTCCATTTTTAATTATCAATTAGACTTATATAAATTCATATCATTCATTATACTCATTTAAATTTATCATTATAGCCAACAACTATGACTTTATATACGTACCCTTCCCCAACCAGGTCGGTTGCCCTTCAATCCCAAGGGTCCGCAGGAGGCAGATAAGCACGTATAACATTATCAGTAACATACCTTTTCCCATCCAGGTCGGTTGTCCAAGTTCGGTTGCCCATTCCAATGGGTCCGCATGGTTCCGCAGGAGACAGATAGGTCCGTTCATTAAACTTATCAATATATTTTTTTTAAATTCATTTCTTTTTTTTTCACAAGCAAGTTAAGTAATCATGCCTCAACATCTCACATTACAACAAAACAGTTTTCTCATAACATCATATCATTCACACATTAACATCCATTTCATATAACACAGATATACTATAAATCATATAATGCCACCTCCGAGACCAACCTAGGTGTGAATGCATATGCATGTATTACAAATTTCATTTTCAAAACTCTTCTTTTTAATTCATTTTAAGCGTTTCAAAACTTTTTCTTTTTAATTTTACTTAGGCCGAGAATCTCGAACCTAAGCTCTGATACCAAAATAATTGTAACACCCCAATACTCCATATAAATACTATACATATACCTAGTATACATACAGTAAGTATTTAAAGTATAAGGATGCCACTTTTCTTTTTACCTTTCAATACCTGTAACAAAATTCAAACCATAATAGGTCAATTTAAAGAACACTTACAAATTATTGTCTTTATCAAAACTTCATTTATACATATAATATAACATACTTAAAGTGGATACATGTATGCATTACCCTCTAGTTGGTCTCGACAAAATCTTACTCTTCTCGTGGCATACCAAAAGACTTCATGTCTTCCACCAAGCTACCTGCGCGATAATACATCCGCGCTAAGCTCGAAAGCTTAGTAGTACAAATATAAAATACAAACATATATCATGGAAACACTAACATATAAAGATATCTCAATTCCATATACTTTTAGTTCTTATTAAGTTTATCCCTATTCATTTGCACCTTTCATATCTTTCAACTAATCTCATATCTTATACACATATAAACATAACATTTCTACCAAGTCCAACCCATCATTAATATTCACAATCAACATCTCAATACACACATTATACATCATACTAATCATAAGTCACATTTCCAATTAAGACAATCATTGTCATCAACCACAATTCATCAATTGAATTCACAATCAATGCTAATACACACATTATACATCATACCAATCATAACATTTCTTTATTCACAATTCAACATTAATGATTCATCACTAGTGCTCATAATCAATATTTCAACGCACATATTACATATCATCAATCACATGTCCAATGAAGTATACCAAAGATTTCATTATCCATTTCTTTCAACATTTGTATATCACATTGACAACAAAGACAGACTCGGGCCCAACAGACACCACTATGTTATTCAGAGTTCAGAGTTACTGCTTTGGTCTATAATCATAATCATCAAGCCCGTAGGCATCATATATCAATATTTCTATCCATGGATAGTGTAACAGACCCAGTCTCTTGGACCATCAACTCATCATGAGGAGATCCTCAACCCGGCAAGACTGTTACCAATCATATATTTCATATTCACAATTCTCATAGTGTAACAGACCCAGTCTCTTGGACCTCAATTCAACTCAATTTGAAGAGATCCTCAACCCGGCAAGACTGTTACCTTTTTCATTTTATAGGCATGCCTCCAAACCCAGAACTCTGAAAACTGAATAACACATTAAACACATATTTCACTTATTGTTTCATTATCAATTTCAATCTCAATGTTCATTATCATCTAGGCAAACATGCCTTATTTCTTTCAATTAGATCATCATAGCCAATCACAATGGCTTCACAACATATCATATCTCAATCCATATGATACATATAACATCATTGCTATAACATTACAAAGTACCTTATTCATATAGCACAATACAATTCACAAGATTCATAATACACAAATCATAGTATTGTTCATATAGTATCATGTGCATCATCATTATAATACTCAACATCAATTACATTAACCAAATGAACATATCATTATTCAATCACATGATTCACATTATACATATAGCATCATTGCTATAACATTACAAAGTACATTAAAGTAATTCTTCATAAAAGTGTTTGTCATAATAAATTTGCATAGCTCATACCTTGTTGAATGATCCTCTTCTCTTTCACACTATACAAGTCACATTAGATTAACAATGTAATAATTTACCTAACATTATTTAATTATACTCAATCAATTGTATTCTCATACATTAATATTCATCAAATCATTCACATCTTTCATTTTCCCATAACACAATTATATATATACATATCATTAATGATATAAACACATCAAAATACATTAGTGATATGCATTAACAATGCAATCATGCAACATTGGTACTTACCTTAATAACATTTCACACCACTCTAAACTCTTCTCCACTCAATAGTTCTTCACTTCACAAATTAGGGCAATTCAACCTCTCCACAACCTAATCCAAAAGGAATATTAGCAAAATGACCATATGAATAGTACATTCTGGTTTTAGACTCCATTTTATCCTTATTTTGAAAAATTGTATAAAATAATCTACTTGACTAAAAATTCTAAAATTTTTACAGAATTTAGTTTTGTATCTTAAAATAATTCCTTTAAAATTTCAGATCAAACTAAACACAAAATCTTGGTCAAATAGTTCACCTAACCAGACTGCCCCAATTGCCCTGCATCCTGGCAGCAGTTCTGAACTTTGTGAATTCCATAAATCAAATTCAATCAACGTGATTCCAAATTATTTTTCTCAAATACTAGACTCACTAAGCAACAACATATCCAAAATTCAATTGGATATGATTTTTCTACATTTTATTAAAAATCCCGAAATATAGCTGTCTCAGTTAAGGTACCTGCTGGAACAGGTCTAATAAAAATAATCTTTCTAAACTCATAACCATTCCAAAATCGAATCAACATATTTTTCAGTCATTCTAGACTCATAGAGGCACAACATATCAAAAATTCACTTCAAGAACATTTTTTTATAATTAATTAAAAATCATACAAGTCACAGCCTTTACTAATTGTAAAACAGAAAAATATTCACTAAACACAACTCTTACTCTTCCATCACCAACACCAATTTACTTCTTATTTAAAATCAATTTCAACTCTAATCAACAAATCATCAACACACTTAATCATACTATCAATAACCCTAACTCAACTCACACACATCTTCAAAAATAACAAAGGCAAACAAGAGAAAACTTACTAAAATCATGAAATTCTTGAAATTCCAACTTGTATACTTGAGATCTTCCTTCACTTTTGAGCTTAAAATTCCAAAATCATCACTTGCTCTCTTGCTTTCCTTTGTCTTTGAGTGAGCCGGCCATCAACAAGAAGAAGAAGAAGAAATGATGAAGAAAACACAAAGTCAATAGGCATTAAATACCCTTCCAAAAGAAAATTACTAAACTACCCTCAACCATATAACTAAACCTTTGTCTTTTACAAGCCCATGTTGGTAATTTCACAATCACAAATAAAATATCCTCTTCCCTTGACCAAGCCCTTTGACCAACTTATATTATATATATATGACCATATACACAACATATACACTTCACTCTACACAATGCTTTTCTTCAAACAACATAATTACTACTTATCAATCACACACTCAATTCAATAATAACAACATTATCATAACTTCTAAGCACACTTAGGGATATTACAAGGTACATGAAGGAAATCTGTTATGACAAGGAGCTTCAGTTTGCAGCTAAGGTGAGAATTTTAATTATTTTCATTTTTTATATAATAGTTTTGTATTTACCACATGTGGCTAACCAAAATTTTATTCATTTTTCAGTGGCTACGCAGAGGCAACTTGGAGTATAGTGATGCCGACATCAACGAGATTATGATTGACTTCGCCAAATATTTCATGAAGCGTCATTCAAGTTGAAGTTAATAGTATAATTCAGTGATATATGTCTAGTGTTGATTTTTTTTAGTTTTTTAATATGTTGAATGGTTGAATTTGTGGAGGTTTTTTTATTCCCAAATTTGCAATTCTCCATTGTAAAGTGTTGTCTTATATGTATAATGTACAGTTTAACAGACAATGGTGGTGAAATGAAAATGAACATTGAAACTATTGTCTAATATTCAGTGTGCACATATTAATCAGACAACGGTTTTTAATAAGAAAGCATTGTATAAATCTTAATCAGACATCGCCTCAATAGACAACGGTTTTTGTCTTCATCAGACAACGGTCAAAAAGCGTTGTCTAAACCTTCATCAGACAACGGTTAAAAACCGTTGTCTGATAAAACTAAAAACCGTTGTGGAAACCATCTTCAGACAATGGTTATAAACCATTGTCTGAAATGCTATCAGACATCGCCTCAATAGACAACGGTTTTTGTCTTCATCAGACAACGGTCAAAAAGCATTGTCTAAACCTTCATCAGACAACGGTTAAAAACGGTTGTCTGATAAAACTAAAAACCGTTGTGGAAACCATCTTCAGACAACGGTTATAAACCATTGTCTGAAATGCTATCAGACATCGCCTCAATAGACAACAGTTTTTGTCTTCATCAGACAACGGTCAAAAAGCGTTGTCTAAACATTCATCAGACAACGGTTAAAAACCGTTGTCTGAAAATTTAGAAACTGTTGTCTGACAATTTATAAACCGTTGTTGAAACCATTAGACAACGGTTAAAAACCGTTGTCTGAAAAATTAGAAACCGTTGTCTGAACTATCATCAGACAACGGCCAAAAACCGTTGTCTGATAAAATTAAAAACCGTTGTGCAAACCAACATCAGACAACGGTTTTAAAATCGTTGTCTGAAATGCTATCAGACATCGCTTCAATAGACAACCATTTTTGTCTTCATCAGACAACGGCCAGAAAGCGTTGTCTGATTCAGTTTTCCTTGTAGTGCAATCATTATGCCACGAGAAGGGTAAGAGTGTTTTGAGACCAACTAGAAGGTGGTGCATACATGTACAATTTAAATATGTTGTATTTTGATAAAAATGTATTTATATGTATAAGTGAATTTTGTTAATGACAATAATATTATATTTATGTAAGATCATTGAGTATTATATTGGTAAATGTGTTTTAAGTAAAATGTATTATTGTTTGAACTCTGATAAAAGTTTTAAACTGTAACGACAAGTGGCATTCTTACACTTTATATATGTATTGTATGTATATCAAATATATGTATAGTACTTATATAGAGTATGAAGGTGTTACAGTTTGGGTCTTTAGCGAAGGAAGGAGAAACAAAGAAAAGAAAAGAAATGAGGGGGAGGGGGAGGATTGTCTCAGTAAAGTGAAAGAGAAATGAAAGGAGAAGAATTCTAAATCCTTCTTTTTATTCTTATTATTATCTTTATAATTATTATGGGCTGATAGGCATTGGACCTCTAAAAGATTTGGTTATTGTAAAGGTAAAATTACATAGAACACCGTGTTTACTGTTTACACTTTCAAATATACAGAGCAAATTTTTTTTTTTTTTCATTTTTACAATGCGGTTTTTCCTTTTTTAACTTTTAACGTGCTTTTTTTTCTGTTTTTTTTTTATTTATATTTTTTTATTCATAAATAATTTTTTTATTTTTATATTCTTATTATACACACAAAAATAAATATATGCATAACATATCTATAATATATGCACAATACACATAAAATAAACAACAACATATTTATAATATATACATAACATATCTACAGCATATTCACAATGTATAATATATACACTATAATTAACCAACTTATAAAGATTAGAAAATATATATCTATAACATTTATAATATAATTAAGCAATATATAAAAATTATACAATATATAAAGGCTAAACACAATATATATACAATATATACGATATATCTATAATATATATACAATATATCTGAAATATATAAAATTATATTACAAAATAATATTGTTAAATTTTTTTTGAGAAATTTTATAAAATTATATTATTTTCTATTAAATTTTTTTTTATAAAATAATATCTGAAATAAATTAAATATTTATATTTTTTGAATAATTTTATAATATATTTATAATATATATATATATAATATGCAGAGTAAAAATATAATGATGTATAATATTTTTATAATTTTATAAAAAAATTTTATATCAATGATATTTTTATTTTTATTTTTAATTTTATAGGTAATTTTTGTAAGAAGCCATGTTATAAAGCTCTTCAACTCACGAAATCTATTTATTTATTTTATATCAAATCATGTAGCTCACTTTTATATCATCTTTCAGTTTTTCTCATTTATTTATAATATAGATAAATCTCACTATAATGAGATTATACATCAACTCATATTAAGGAGCGATAAGAAATAAAATTTTCTTTCAATAGTATGAGGACACGTGTCCCTATGGTTTTCATATTTACTAATTACTATATATAAATATAGAAAAAGTCAAAGAAGACTCCTGTAAATTTCCACCTCTACATACCCTCTCTAGACCCTTTCTATTCATTCATTGACTTACGCGCCGCAGGCTCTCCAAGGAATTATCCTTGAGAGGCTCGCAATCCATGCTTTATTCATAGGGCTACTCATCGCTTTTAGAGTGAAATGAACTATTTTATATCTACCATGCAAACACCAAGTCATATTTTATTTTATGAGATGGCGCCCATTTGTAATAACAAGCATGAACACCGCACGATGCTGCGGGAAGTAAATCTTTTACAAGATAATTTATTTTTTATTTATTTTTTAAATTAAAAATATATATATTTCAATATAAAATTTAAGCTGAAAATATATATTTAATAAACTAAACAAAGCAAGAGAATTAATTTGATATATAATTACAAAAAATTAAATATAAGAATAAAATCATTATTCATAACATTTATAAATAATAAATATTTAATGCAAAACTTTAATAAAAATTTAAAAATAAAGCAAAAAATAAATAATAAATACATTGGTCAATAATATATAAAAATAGAAATATATTAATAATTTATTTATATTTCTTTATATATTATTTATTATATATATTAGAAGTTAAAGGCTATACTGGTCCCTTTACAAATTAAAATAATATATATTATGTAAATATATTAAATTTACTATTATATGAATTTTATACAAAAAATGATGTGCAAAATTACAGTATACTTGTTAATTTTCTTTTTGAGTGAAAAAATTATATATTTATCTAAAAACAATATGAGTAAAAGAAATATAAAGTGATAAAAAATAAATATTTTGAAATTTTAATATAAATAAATACAATAAAAATATTTTGAATTGGATAAAAATATATTAAAAATCAAATCAAATAAATAAAACTTTGAATCAATTATAATGAATAATATATATATTTTTTAAATCATTTTTAAGATAATTAATTTTATATTATCAATTTAAAAGTTAAAATCAAAAATCAAAAAAATTGAAAAGTCATCATTTTAAGAATTATGACTCATGATATCTATTATAAATATAAATATAAATATAAATATAAAAAAAAGAGACTACATACAAACTATTTCATCATTTTGTTTAATTAGTAAAAATAATTAAAAATGAAAAAATAATTAAAAACATAAAAAAAATAAATATAAAAACAACAAATAAAAAAAACGTAAAAAAGAAGAAAGGGGAGGATGCTTCTGCGTTAGTGTGGAACCAAAGAAAATGTATAAAAAAAAGCCATAATAAAAAAAAAAGTAAAATAAATGAGTGAAGAGAATGATAAAGACAAACATGAAATAGGTTGCCAAAAACAAAGGGACAAATTTGAAAATAAGAATAAATACGCTTGATATTTTAGGATTTTCACTTATGGAGTGGCAAAATAAAAAATAAAAGGAAAAATTATGATTTAAGGAGAAATTCACTGTCATAATAAACAATAAATTTGGTGGCTCTTTTAGTATATATATAATAATGCAAGCGTAGCTATTTACATCCGTCTTTTGAATAATTATTATCAATGTAATCATGCAAGTGTTTTGAGAAACTCTCTTTTACTTCAAAATAATTAATCTATTAAAAGAATTGTAGAATAAATTATTTAAATAATTTCTTAACTATTTTCAGGTTTACTATAATAAGAGTAGAATTTATTTATTTTTTATTGAGTAAAGTTATTTTTTAGACAAAATTTTAATTAAAAATGCCTCTCTCTCTTGCTGATTTTAAAATTTTGATAAGAGTTAATGATTTGGTTTTGGAAGTGGGATTTATTAGTAAGAGGAGAGAGGCATACAAAGCATGCATAGAGACTTCAAGGGTTTTTTGCCATATGCGTCTATATATATATATACACACACACGATTAATTTCATTCTCCTTCATCCTTCATAGCAACTTCAAACATGGAATATATATAATACATAATTGAAAAGATCACTACAAGACGAAAAGACCAAGAAAGAAACAATTTCTGAGAACTTCTCTTTGGCTTGAAATTATTGACTATCTTAAAGCCATGAGGTTTATTGACTTTTTAAATTATTCCTTGAATTACAACCATTCCCACCAAATAGAATAATTATATGCTACAACCGTTGTAGCAATAAATGCCTACAACGGACCAATGGAATTCTTACACGTAGATTAATTCACGTGTCATATTTAATCCACGTGTAAGAATTTTATTGGTCCGTTGTAGGCATTTATTGCTACATTGTAGCATATAATTATTCCACCAAATACACAAAGTAAGAAACTTTCAAACGTTGAATATATATATATATATATATATATATATAGCATTCATCATCATTCAGCTACAATAGAAACATCAGTTTTCATTTTTTTTTTATTGTATGTAAATGGGTATCAAAAACCAAACTTGGATCCCAGTTTTCATCTTTATCCTTCTCAATCTCAAGTTTCTAGCTGGATCAGCCAATTTCACATATGGAAGTTTTGATGATGAGCATAGGAATTTCTTGAAATTTGGACGGAATTCAACAATCTACAATCATGCTCTTCAACTTACTCCTGAAACAACCAATGAAGCTTTCCTTGACGTGTACTACAACAAGTCAGGTCGGATTATGTATTCAGAACCATTCAAGCTCTGGTCATCATCATCATTAGCCTCTTTCAACACAAGTTTCGTGATTAATATTTACAGAAAATTAAACTGGGATGCAGGCCATGGCTTGGCTTTTCTTATAGCTCCAAACTATTCAAGCCCACCTGATGCAAGTTTTGGTCAATGGCTTGGCCTGACAAATGCTACTACAGATCGCAATCCAGAAAACTATATCATAGCAATTGAATTCGACACCCAAAGCCAAGAAAATGAGATCGACGGTGATCATATCGGACTTAACATAAACTCCGTTGCATCAAAAACGACGGTTTCATTGAACAAATACAATATCACATTATCTCCTCCGCCACCAGGGGCAAATTACAGCGTGTGGATAGATTACAATGGCGGAAAGAAAATAATAGATGTTTATATGGTTAAAGAAGGAAATCCAAAGCCAAAAGAGCCTATTTTAAGTGAAGAAATAGATCTGAAACAATATTTGAAACAAGAATCTTATATTGGGTTCGCAGCTTCCACTGGATATCCAGAGATAGAGTTAAATTGTGTGCTGAAATGGAAATTTGATTTAGAAAATATTGAAGAAGAAGATGATGAAAAGAAAGAACTTTTGTTGAAGATTGGTTTAGGCGCAGGAATCCCATTACTGATCGCTATTGTATTATTGATTGTTTGTTGTAGAAGAAGAAAATTGAAAAAAGGAGCAGCATCAGATGAAGAGAACAATAATGAAAATGAAATTGGAAAGAAATTGAAATGGTTGCCTGGAATGCCAAGAGAATTCAAGTATAAAGAAATGAAGAAAGCAACTAATAATTTCAATGAAAATATGAAACTTGGAGAAGGTGGATTTGGGATTGTTTATAAAGGTTTATTAATCGATAAAGATGGCCATGAAATTGAAATTGCTGTCAAGAAATTCTCCAGAGATAATATTAAAAGTAAAGATGATTTCTTGGCTGAGCTTACAATTATTCATCGCCTCAGACACAAGAATCTAGTTCGTTTAGTCGGTAATTAACTCCCCTCTCATTATTATTTATTTTTATTTATTTGCTTTTTTTGTTTTAATTGTTTTTTTTCCTAAATAGTTATATACATATATACGTATACAGGTTCTTGTTTTCTTTAACAAAAGTTAATTATGAAATAACTATTTCTTATAAAATATTATTATAAAATAATTATTTTATAAAATTTATTGACAAAAAAATATATATTTTTTGAATATTATAATTAAAAAAAATGAATCAAATCTAAATTTATTTAGATAAAATATATTTATTATTAGTTCATGTTGCAGCATACTGATGACAAAAATTGTTAATATTAAATATCATGTCAAAGTTATCACCTGTTCATTTATTTATTTTATTTTTTAAATTTGTTTATATAATTTTTGAAAATATTATTTTTTTAATTAAGTTTTCTAGGAGCACTTATTTGAAAAATATTTTAATAATGATGATGTTGGAAGTAGTTTTAACATTGATGACAGAAGAAGATAGGATTGAGATCAAACAAACACTAGAAGACAAACAAGTAGAAATATATTAAAAATATATGATGGGAAGACTTTGGGTGGTTGAACGCAAAGTTCAACTAATTCCGTTTGTACAATCATAATATATTCCCCACTTGTATATATATATATATATATATATATATATATATTAACTCAATTCTATATATATAAAAACTTTTCTACATAAATGTATATGCTTACTAAAAAATGGTTCAATTATTTATTTATTTTATTGATTTATATGTATTATTTTTAAATAAAATATACTTTTTTCTTCCCAAATAAGAGATTTACATTTTTTTTTCTATTTTTATCAAATTATAATTCACTTTTTATTTTAATAAATTAGATAACATATTAAATCTTTTTAACACCATTATTTATCATTACTTATTAAAAATAATTTTTTATTTTTATTAATTAATTTTATTTCTAACGCCATTTTTATCAATATTTTTATTTTCAGTGTTAGTAAGTATTCATAATATTTTTAAAAATAAAAAAGTGATATTTTCCAATATTATTTTCAATGCATATTAACCAGTCTTAAACAATTAATTAATTCTATTTGATGCAAAAAGACAACAATAAATTAATAAATATATCTCACATGAAAACAGGAATATAATAGAAAAAAAATACATATAAAATTATCATTCAAACTAATATACCGAATTTTTAATGGTAGTTGTGAAACAAAGAGTGATTCTATCAACTTAGAACAAAGGGTACACATTGTCACAAAATCCAATAAAATTACCAAAATGAAAATTGATGAAAGTGGGATGGAACAAGTCAATGGGCAATTGACTTGATCACCATAGCAATTGATTCATAAACAAATAATTTTCGGTAATGCTATCATTTCAGGGTGGTGTTATGAGAAGGGGAAACTTCTATTAGCTTATGAATTCATGCCAAACGGCAGCCTGGAGAAGCATCTGTACGAGGCTACTGAGCAGGATACACTGAGTTGGAGTCATCGATGCAAGGTCCTGGAAGGAGTAGCTTCTGCATTGCATTACCTGCACAATGAGTATGATCAAAAGGTCATTCATAGAGACCTCAAAGCCAGCAATATCCTGCTTGATAAGGACTTTAATGCCCGCCTTGGTGATTTTGGCCTCGCCAGAGCCCTGGAGAATGAAAGGAACTCCTATGCTGAGTTGGGATTAGGTGGAGTTCCAGGGACCATGGGCTATGTTGCTCCAGAATGCTTCCATACAGGAAGAGCTACCCCTGAATCTGATGTGTTTGGTTTTGGAGCAGTTGTTCTTGAGGTGGTATGTGGCAAAGGTCCTGGTTCCAAGATCCATGATAACCAGCATCTTTATTCTCTAGTTGATTGGGTATGGATGTTACACCGTGAAGGCCGGATTCAAGAAGCTGTTGATGAAAGACTCAAGAATGATTTTGTGGAGGATGAAGCAAAGAGACTTTTACTTCTGGGTTTGGCATGTTCACATCCCAATGAGAGTGGAAGACCTAAAACACAGGCCATTCTTCAGATAATATCTGGAGCTTTGCCAGCTCCTCATGTACCTCTATTTAAGCCTGTTTTCATGTGGCCTTCTTCTATGGATAGCACCAGCAACAGTGATACCTCCCTCTCTGCATCACATAGTTTTCCCAGAATAGTGGTAGAACAAAAAATCTAACCACACTGCCGAGGACATCATCTCCCCTAATACAGAGCTTTTGCAATGCTGGAGTCATGAAGCGACATTGCTGATAAAAACACAAGTTTCTGCGAAAAGGTAGATTGTCATCTTTCTCACATTTCTACCATGGGGGTTGTGTTTTTGTGATATACCCATTTGTAATGCGTTTCTAAACCCTGTGTATCATGATACTATCACCACATGTGAACATTTTCTGTACTTTCTCCGTCCTATTGACCTCGACCAGCTCTTGCAATCCTGCCAGTGCTGTAACTGTTATCCAGCCATATTGTGCATAAAATGTAACATTTCCTGGAAACCTTTTTGTTGTAGTTTTGTTGACAGTGTGTCTGTGTAATGCAGTTTAAAAGAAAAAAAGAATGGCTCAAAAGATATAGGCAATTAACATCCACATCCATTCAAAATATATCATATAGTAATTGGCAAAACCTCATGTATGCACCAGAGGTTGCACCTTCTACGAGTTCATGAGCTGATCCACCAGCCTACGAACTACGAAATAACGCATGATATACACAGGCTATCTGAGAACTCAGTCTGTCAATGAGGCGATTCTCACCTCTCACTCCCAGAACAAAATATAATTGAACACTGAACATACTAGTTTAGGATGATTTTCCAAACAACGCATAATTCCACAACATAGTACTAGTTTAGGATGATTTCCCAAACAACACATAATTCCACAACAAAGTTTTCTATACCTTGCAATTTAATCGACAGTCTACCTGTACGGATTTTGTCTTTTTCCTAACACAGTGAAAAACCAGTTGTATCTTCTGTTTACAAACCAAATGAATTTGCAACAAGGTATACGAAATCAAATGTAGAAATAAGATCCAAACGCATGGCTGCCTATTTAATTTGAAACATAACAGGTGACAATGTTTGAGCAAGAGAAGTGTGCAGCTATATAAACAATTCAGAGTTCTTCACAACTAACAATCTAATGACAAACTATTGTTGTCCTTGAAAGTGGAAGAGTGTAAAAGTTGTCAATATTGGGAGAAATACTTAAAATGAATGAAACTGCAATATTTACGGACAAGCTATGTGAAGATTGGAACTCAGTTTTACGTCAAGAATTGTATATATTTAAACAACTTGATAGATCAATGGGCATGAAATTATCAGTACTGTATCAGTCCTGCAATGATACAGATTACTATGCCCCCCAGACACAAACAAATTCCTCTGAAAATAATGAAAACATCTAACAAACATCAGGCAACTTGTCATCACCGCTCCAGAAAGGTAGAAACCTAGCCTCACAGTCACAAAACCCTTGCATAGAACAGTGAAAAGGTATCCAAGCAGATGGAGCAAGGAAAATTGAGTTCTCATTGATCTGGTCAAATCCATGTACAAGTTGAATTAAATCAGATAAAGGATATCTACCTAGACTGCAAGAATTACATCCTTTAAGCAAATCGAACTTCATTAAGAACTTTTGATTACAATTCAGCATCTCACTCAAGCTACACTCTAAATTTTTCTGTTTCAATAGTTTATGCCGTGACTCCAATGTTTTCTTCAAACTGTGCTGAAAGAAGTTGGGACATTCAGCTGCTTCATCAATCCGTCTCCCCATTACTTCCACCAAAAACTTTATCCTTGGTTCCAAAGAATTCCTAATACTCTTGATCATAATAGGAGGATAACCAGTCACCATAGCTGCTATTTGTCTATCATCAAATCCCAATCTCTTTAAATAAGTAAGATTGGGCTGCAGGGTCTCGTTCGCATCTCTACACAAAATTTCAGGGAAGTTCATTATCACTGTTTGAAGATTTAACTCTGTCAAACCAACTGACTTCATAAATTCTGAAGTAGGCCGCAGCCTTTTATCAACACTATATCCCATTACAAAGGGGTGCTTCACCAGCACTTTGCCAATCATTCCATCTTTGGTGAGGCCAAGACCAGCAAGAAAATCCACAGTCTCTGTCAGCTTTGAATCAATGCTGTAACTGATGAGCCTTGGGTTGAGCAATATTATCTTGCCAAGTTGCTTCTCAGGAACACCCAGTGCTTGAAAGAATGCTAAAAGCGGACAGAACTTCTCTTCTACACTATGAGAGAGAATGTTAGGGAACTTGGTTATGGCAGAAACAACATCGCTTCGTTTCGCAGCTAGTGTAGAAAGGCACTCAACCATTGGGATTAGCTTCTCGTTAAGGCCGAAAGCAAGAATTTTGGGGCACTTAGAAATAATATAAGGAAGCTTTCTCTCTTGAATACCAATGCTTTTCAGGTAAGTCCAATTTTCAGATGCTCTCTCTCTTTGCAAGCCCTCAAGACGCTTACACTTTCTAAACATTTCATGGATGCTCTTATCATTCCTTGAAGAACCACATTATGCTACCACCATTTGAAGTGGTGGCAATTTCCATATTTGCCTTAATTTGCCTGATAACAAATTAAGCATATCAAGCTATAAATTACCTCTACGACATACTAACAAATAATTAGCTTCACAAAACTGTCATAATTAAGACCAGCAATCATTAGTGTCAAGAATCATCAGATAACATCAGTAACATTTGAAGGAAACTTGAACAACAGAAACCCAGATAGCTCAGAGAAATCAACTAAAGGAAAATTTTTTTTTTTTTGGATAGATTGAAAACCAAGATCAACGCAAACAAATTGCCACAAAAGACAAAAACAGAAATATAAAGCGCAAAGAAAGGAAATTTTACATAGGAACACTGTGAAATGTTCAAATAAAAACCAATTTACCTATTTATATTTATAAGGAAGGGAACTTCCGAAAAGCTTTTTCTAAATAAATTCCATAAGGATGGAATTTGAGTGATCAACAGCAAATACGAAGCCTTATCTTCTTGTTCTTGTTCTTCTTCTTCCTCTTCTAACTTGTGAGACTATGACGGCTACTCACTCATATTTTCGCATTTTGCAGCGAAAAATGTTAATGCCTTCTTTTGAAAAGACCAAGCTGTCCCCATCTTGCTTCATTTTTGCTTTGTTTTGTTTTGTTTTTAGGAATAATTTTTGTTGTTTTATAATTAGTATTTTTAGTCTTTAAATTAAGACTTAATTTGAAATCTTTTTTTTAATATGTAAATAAAAGATAATTTTCATTTCACGAGATAAGGAAAAAAATTGGATGATCAGTAAATATTTTAAGTTTTGGGCATTTAAGAATAAAAAGATATTAATTATTTAAAGAATATAAATCATATTTGTTAATGAATGAAGATGATGCCTCATCCTCTCAATTTTGGTGGAAAAGTCAAATGTAATTTTATGTAATAATTGAGGAATGTGATATTGATACACTTGAGAGTTTTTTTATATTATTATTATTATTTTTATCTTTATATTTAACTATAATTAGGCATTTGCTCCAATGATGTGTTGATATAATTTATTTTTTTACCATTGTCTTTTATTATAAAACATTTTCTTGAGTTTAACAAATTATTATTGTCATTATAATTTCATTCTGATGAGTGTACAGATATTAAAGATTGTAGAGGCATTCTACAATCATTATTTTTCTTACATGATGGATAACGGTTATTTTGTAAGTTAACAGGAATTTGCAAAACTGGAATTTGCAATGGGTTCAAACTAATAACCTCACTGTTTTAAAAAGTAACTCAAACTTTATGAAGTCAAAGCCCATTAGTAACAGCAATTTTATTTTTATAGAAATTATACTATAATTCAGAATAACAGTATAACATCCGTCATTATCCTACCTCCCAAACTTAGACAATAATACCATCCTACATAATGTGAGAAAAACCAGGCGTTTGTCAAGGAAAATAACCAGCAAAGCCACAATTAGGGAGTAAAATCAGTTGCTGAATCAACTATAATTATGTATGGTTAATTTACTATCATATTTAGCTAATTATGATCTCTATAATAGACAGCTATTGTAACATATCAAAGGTAGAATCTCAATAAAATTCTTTCTCCCTAAAAACTTATGTTACCAGTTATCATGGTATCAGAGCGGTAACAGTTCCGACTAACTAATTACCGCAATCATCATTTACCACTTTATCTTCTCAAAAAAAAAAAAAATCACAGGAAACAAATCCCACAGAAACCTTTCAACCTCTCTCGGCCAAGAATTCTTTTTTTTTTTCTCAGAATTTGATTCATCATCAAAGAAGCAAATCTGTTTTTATCAAACCAATTAGAATGTAAGCAACGTCAACCACTGCCACCAGCACAACAGTGGGTCAGAAGTAACACAAGGTCCGAATGATCTCGCAGCACAATTAATCAGTCTCCTTCGTAGTGGCCCGAATAATTCAACAAACACAGTGAGTCAAAATCAAACTGCTCTAGAAAATCTAAACATCGGGGTCAATTTAACCGCCAACAATTATCCTTTATGATCTCGCTTAATGCAAGTAGCAGTGGCCGGACGACAACGGCTTAATCATCTCACAGGAGAACCACCAACACCTGCACGGACAGAAGCAACATACAACAATTGGGAAACCCATGATCTCATTGTTTTTTCTTGGGTTATCCAAAATATTGAACCAAATTTGGTGAGTAATGTGGCAGCCTATCCCAACACAAAGGCATTATGGGATGCCTTAGAAATGAAGTATGGCAGTGGGGGAGATACCTTCTAGATTTTTGAACTTCACACAAGGACGAATCAGATCAAGCAAGGTCAGATGACCCTGGAAAAGTATTTCGATGTTTTGCTGGGAATTTGGCAAGAGATAGACAGACGCCATCCAAATTTAATGAAGTGTCAACAAGATATCACAACTTACAACCAGAAGAGACAAGAAACCCGGTTATTCCAATTTTTAGCCGGGTTGGATGGAAAACATGAGATTGAATTCTCAAAGGAACCTCTGCCTACGGTGGAGAGGGCATATGCCCAAGTCCAATGAGAAGCAATCAGAACTGGCATCCTCAATCCCACAAAAGAAGATGAACAGGTCGGAATTGGCAGTGGGTTACTCACCAAAGCCCAATCCCCTCAGGCAAGCATCACCGGGGAAGTAATCAACATAGTGTATGTAGCAAGAGGCCAAGGGGGATAGTCTCGGTCAGAAATTACCTACAAATTTGTGAAACCATCAAACCGGGAGGACAAATCAAAGTTATTTTGTACTCACTGTGGTATGAATCGACACACAAAGGATCAATTCTTTGAGATTGTAGGATATCCCGTGTAACACCCCTATACCCCATATACGCACACTACATACAACCACATCTGTAATATGCATATACCGGATACAGGAGTGTCACGGTTATTATTAAACAAACCAATCTTTCCTTTTAGCAATGATATGAGAAAACTTAAAACATTTAAATCTTATTATAAAACAAAATAAATAAAACATTTATTTATTTTACAGCGAAAAATGTAGCGGTAATGTACATATATATACTTCAAAATTAATATTTACAAAATATATAGAGTTTATGCATGTTTGGCAGTTCGTCTCTGATCTTTAAGTCCACAATCAACACTTCAAAGTCTAGACTCAACTTGGTCTAGCTGAACTCTCCGGTTCTACCCTGTCACCTGCGCGATGAACCACAATTGCGCTAAGCCAACAGCTTAGTGGTACAAACCACAATAATAATATACTTTAATGTAATGCCAATGTCATACATTCAAATATTATAAACAATACATAAGAATATCATATTTCAAAACTTTACATTAAATCTTATTATTCATTTGTTTCACCATTCATGATTCAAATTTAAACAAAGACAAGCATGAGCCCAAAAGAAACTAATATGTTGTTCAATTTTCAGAGTTAATGTTTTGGTTCAATTATCATATTTATCATCCCAACTAGGCTTCAAGGATTAGGCCTAACCAAGCTTTAAGAGGAGCGAAGCATGCTAAGCATCAACCCACCTTGGCTTCAAGGACCAAACCCAACCCAGCTTCAAGGGTTTGTAACATCCCAACTAGGCTTCAAGGACTAGACCCAACCAAGTTTCAAGGGGAGTTAAGCATGCTAAACTTCAACCCAACTTGGCTTCAAGGATCAAACCCAACCCAGCTTCAAGGGATTGTTACTATTAGGCATGCCACCAACAATAAAACTCTGAAAATTGACTAACATATTAGACACACAATTCTTTTATTATTTCATTATAAATTCCATTCTCATTTTCTCATAATCATCTAGGCAACCATGCCTCAATTATTTCATTTGCATCATTATAGCCAACGACAATGGCTTCACATCTCATCATTAGATTATACATAACCAATTGCATTGGAGATACATTTTGAATGATCATCATATCTTTCACATTATGCAAATCATAGCATTAATCAAATGTATCAACAATGTAATAGATTACTTAACACATTTACAACCAAATGTGTTAAGTTCCAAAGTCATGTAAATGTATGCAACCATATAGGTTTGTACTTACCTCAAGAGAAACTCACACCAAACCAAACTCCTCTTCTAAGAGTTCTTCAACACTTGGATTAGGGCAACTCAATCTCTTTAAAACCTAATCCAAAAGGGATAATACACACTCACTTAAAGATACACATGAGATAATAAGGCTAAGAACCAACTAAGGCAAACTCTACATATGACATGCTCAACAATACGGGCGTGTCCCTAACCGTGCCCTAAACTCACAACACAGAAGCTTTGACACGCTTAGTGACATAGGCGTATCACTGGCCGTGTCAATCCTCCCTCAACACAGTAGCTATGACACGCTCAGTGACATGGGCGTGTCACTGGACGTGTCAATCCACCAATATCACAGTAGCTATGACACACTCAGTGACATGGGCGTGTCACTGGCCGTATCAATACTATTCCAACATAGAATCTGTGACACGTTCAGTGACATTGGCGTGTCACTGCTCGTGTCACCCATCCAGAAATAGAACCATTGACACTGCCAAAGACTTGGCCGTGTTTATGGGCGTGTCAGGCCAAAAATCTTGATTTCGGCAACAACAACACCACATCCAACAAATCTCTTACTTTCACCATCTTCCGCTCCAAACAAACTTAACCAAACAAACCAATAAACCATAATAACTTGCAAAAATACCAAAACAATTCAAACATACATCAAACACAAATCACAACCATCACATACCCAAAACACAACACTTGCTTTCTTTCACCAAACTTAATCTTTCCTTCAAACCAATCCCAAAATCAAAGGCAAATGGACAACATAATCTCAAACACATCAAAATAACCATACACATATCATCAACAACCAATCAACAACCTCAATTCACAACTCAAAAGAAAATCAAAGAATCAAGTGGAAAACTTACCAAAAGTGATGAAAACCCTTAGAATTCCAACTTGATCACTTGAAACACCCTTCAATCTTGAGTTTGGATGAGCAAAATCTCTCTTTCCTCTCTTGCTATGGTGATAGTCGGCCAAACAAGGAAAGAAGAAGAAGATGATGAAGAAAGAAGAGCAAAGTCAACTTGCTAACCACTCTTAATCACCCAACCTTCTCTTTAAATCTCAACTAAGCAATTTTAATAATATAATATATAAATATCCACTTCCACTTCACTCAATTTCCATTTCAATTAATTCAATTAAAATTAAATATTTCTTTTGACCTTAATTAAATGTTGACTTGTATATGTTATATATATCTCCATATATACAACATATACACACTCCTCTTTCCTTTCTTATCTTCCCGCTTAAACATATATACAATTATAACATTTAATCCAAATACAACAATAAATATTCTAAAAATTTTAGGGTATAGTTTATGATATTACAATTCTCCCCCTCTAAAAATAAATTTCGTCCTCAAAATTATCTGATCTCAAGTCTGAAACAATTGAGGATATTGATCTCGCATCACTTGCTCACTCTCCCAAGTTGCCTCTTCCAAAGAACCTTCACAAGTGGCACTTTCTTATTTCTCAACTCTTTCACTTCATGTGCCAAAATAGCAACTGGTTCTTCTTCAAAAGTCATATAAGGACTCACTTCAATAGATTCAATGGACAAAACGTGAGATGGATCTGATCTATACCTCTTTAGCATAGAAACATGGAAGACATTGTGAATTTTATTCAACTCCGGAGGCAAAACAAGTCGATAAGCAACTGGTCCAACTCCCTCCATACCTCATAAGGTCCAATAAAACAAGGACTCAACTTCCCTTTTCGGCCAAATCTCAAAATCTTCTTCCAAGGAGACACTTTTAGAAATACTTTATCTCCAACATTGAATTCTATGTCTCTCCTCTTCAAATCTGAATAAGATTTTTGTTGGTCTGAAGCTGCTTTCAACCGATCTCGAATTATCTTCACTTTTTCTTCCGTTTCCTTAATCAAATCGGGACCAATCAACTTATCTTCTCCAACTTCATTCCAACATAGAGGCATTCTGCATCTTCTACCATACAATGCCTCATAAGGTGCCATTCTAATACTAGAATGATGACTATTATTGTAAGCAAATTCCATCAATGGCAAAAATCTGTCCCAACTTCCAGAGAATTCAATGACACAGCTTCTCAACATATCCTCTATAATCTGTATCACTCTCTCTGACTGCCCATCTGTCTGCGGATGAAAAGCAGTGCTAAAGTGCAATCAAGAACCCAAAGCACCATGTAAACTCTTCCAAAACCTTGAAGTAAACCGGGAATCTCGATCAGACACTAAAGAAATTAGGACTCCATGCAATCTCAGTATCTCACTGATATACAGCTCAGCCAACTTCTCTAGAGAATAATCCATTCTAACTGAAAGAAAATGAGCTGTCTTCGTCAACCGATCAACAATGACCCAAATGGCATCATGCTTCTTCTGAGTCAACTACAAACCAGTCACAAAGTCCATCGTCACACGTTCCCATTTCCATTCAGGCACTAATAAAGGTTGGAGCAACCCCGAAGGAACTTGATGCTCGGCTTTCACCCTCTCACAAATGAGACATTTGGATACAAATTCTGTTATGTCCCTCTTCATACCTGACCACCAGTAATGCTGCTTCAAATCATGATACATCTTGGTACTCCCAGGGTGCATAGCAAAAACCGACTAATGTGCTTCCTCTAAAATAATCTTTCTCAAACTAGCATCATCAGGAACATACAATCTATCTTTGAACCAAAGGCTACCATCACCTCTCACAAGAAAATCTCGGCTCTCCCCCTTTTGGCAATCTGACACAACTTTTTGAATTTTCTCATCAGCCAACTGAGTCTCTTTAATCTGATCTAACAACACCGGTCTCAATTGCAACTGTGCTAACAAAGCACCATCATCACATGATTGAAAACTAGCATGTAACGCTCTCAATTCAACAAGCAACGAGAGTGAATAAACAGTCAAACCTGCTAAAGACTTCCGACTCAAGGCATCAGCAACTACATTTGCCTTACTAGGATGATAATCAATTAAACAGACATAGTCTTTGATCAACTCTAACCACAGTCTCTACCGAAGATTCAGCTCTTTCTAAACACCCAAATATTTCAAACTCTTGTGATCTATATAGATGAAACACTTCTCTCCATAAAGATAATGTCGCCAAATCTTCAAAGCAAACACTATGGCTGCCAACTCCAAATCATGCGTCGGGTAATTAAGCTCATGCAACTTCAATTGATGAGAAGCATAAGCTATGACTCTACCCTCCTACATCAAAACACAACCTAAACCATTATGTGAAGCATCACTATAAATCACATATGGTTTATCTTCCACAGGTAAAGTAAGAATAGGAGCTTGAGTCAACATCTCCTTCAACTGCTTAAAACTAGCTTGACACTGATTTGTCCACACAAATTTAACTCACTTTCGAAGTAATCTGGTGAGTGGAGTAGCTATTAAAGAAAAACCTTTCACAAACCGTCGATAATAGCCTGCCAAACCCAGAAAACTTCTAACTTTAGTCACTGACTTCGGTGGACTCCAATTCAAAATGGCCTCAACTTTACTCGGATCAACTCTTATACCATCTGCTGAAACTACATGACTGAGAAAAGTCACTTGATTAAGCCAAAATTCACACTTAGACAGCTTAGCATACAACTGCTTCTCTCTCAAAGTCTGCAATACAATCCGCAAATGCTCATCATGCTCCTCTTTATTACGCGAATATACCAAAATATCATCGATAAAGACCACCACAAACTGATCTAGATAGGGTCTAAACACACTCTTCATCAAATCCATGAAAGTTGCTGGTGCATTCGTCAACCCAAAAGGCATCACCAAAAAACTCATAATGCCCATACCTTGTGCGGAAAGCTGTCTTAGAAACATCTTCAGCTCTGACCCTCAACTGATGGTACCCTAATCTCAAATCAATCTTGTAAAACACTGCTGCTCCCTTCAATTGATCAAAGAGATCATCTATTCTAGGGAAAAGATACTTATTCTTGATAGTCACCTTATTCAATTGCCTATAATCAATGCACAATCTCAAAGTACCATCCTTCTTCTTTACAAATAAAACAGGTGCTCCCCACGTAGACACACTAGGGCTAACAAAACCTTTATCCAACAACTCCTACAACTGCACCTTCAATTCTCTCAACTCAGCCGGCGCCATTCGATATGGAGTAATAGAGATGGGAGTGGTACCAGGCAACAAATCGATACCAAACTCAACCTCTCTCTCAGGGGGTAACCTTGGCAACTCCTCAGGGAAAACATCTGGGAATTCTGCAACTGTGGGTATACTATCAAGTTGAGAACCCACTACTCTAGTATCCACAACATGAGCAAGATAAGCATCACACCCTTTTCTAATCAACTTCCTAGCTGCAACAGCTGAAACAAACAAGGATGCAATATGTCTTTGCTCACTAGATACCATCACACTTCTACCATCACTGGTTCTCAGGGTAACACACTTCTTTTGATAGTCTACCACAGCTCGATGCTTAGACAACCAATCCATGCCTAAGATTAAATCATACTCCTTAAAAGGCATTTCAATCAAATCACCAAGAAACTCCTCATCTTGCACCACAACTGAACTATCACGATGCACCTTGCTAACTACCACACTATGCCCTAAAGGATTTGTCACCAACACATCAAATCCTAGGGACTCAGCATGCAATTCAGTCATAGGCAAAATAGATGCACTTATGTATGAATGAGTAGATCCTGGATCAATCAAAGCAAGAACAGAAATGCCAAATAAAGAAAATGTACCCGCAATGACAGCTGAAGCATCCGGCTGCCTCTGCATCACATACACTCGCTGAGATGACCTAGCCTCATCTGGCCTACTACCTCTGGATGTAGAGCCTCCTCTCTGACTGATCCCAGGTCGACCACCTCTACTGAAACCTTTGCCCCCTCAACCACCTCTGCTAACACTAGGTCGAGAAGCTGTAATATCAGTCTGTCTATCCTCCTGTAGCTCAGGGCAATCTTTGATAAAATGAGCTGGTGACCCACATCTAAAACATACTCCTGATCCACCCGTCTTCCAACAAGCACCCTCATGTGCCCTACCACAATGGACACTTGTAGGTAGAATGGATCTCTGAACCACTAGAGTCGGAGCACTAGCTACAGAAACTACAGGTCTTGATCTCTGCTTTTGATACTAAACTGACCTACCAGACTGCCTCTGGCTCCTACTGATCCTCAGAAAAAACTTCCTCTACCTCTCTTTATAGATGAAGACCCTGGCTCAAACTGGGGTCTCCTAACTCTGGTCTCCTCCTCGGTAGCAGCTGCTGCAATACCCTGTGCTCTCTCAATACTTCTAACTGCTGCAACCAATTGAGAAAAGTCTTGGTATCGAGAACCAGCAATAATACACATAATAGAGGGCCTCAATCCCTCCTCAAATCTCCTACACCGGTCAATCTTATCTGTAATAATTCCACCGGCATAATGACTCAACCGTATATACTCAATCTCATACTCTGTCACTGTCCGGTTATCTTACCTTAGATTCAGAAACTCCATCTTCTTGACATCCTTACACTCTCTCGGAGTATATTTCTGCTCAAACTCCAGCAGAAAATCACTATAAGACAAAGTCGGTGGATCATCCATAGCATGTGGAACCATCTTCCACCAATCATAAGCATCTTTCTGCAGAAGTGATCTAACATAATCAAACTTCTCTTTAGGAGTTGCTTGCAGCTGAATGAATATCCTCTGCACTCTATCCAACCACTCCTCAGCTACTGCAGGATCTGTAGTACTAAAGAAATTTTCAGCCCCAAACTTTCTCAGTTTACCATAATGCCTTACCGGCACTTGTGGCTGTGGTTGCGGTGGCGGCTGATGCACCGGAGCTTGCCTCAATAATTCTACCACATGTCGTAACCAAACCGGCAGAATCTAATCAGCAGCTGGTCTCACTGGCACAGGAGCAGGTGCCTCTCCAGCTCTCTCAACCCTAGCTCCATCTCTACCCTCTTCAGGAGCTACACTCTCAGCACTACCTTCTATGGACTGACGTGACTGAGATGCCATCACTACCTATATCTGCAAACATAGCAGAAAATACCTCATCAAAGATCAGAGACTGCCAGTACCAAAGCATGTATCTTATTCAAAAACCATATTTTAAAATTGAAATTTTCTTTTTCTTGCAATTCACCTAGGTTGAGAATCTCAAACCTAGGCTCTGATACCAAAACAGCTGTAACACCCCTATACCTCATATACACACACTATATACAACCACATCTGTAATATACGTATACCAGATACAAGAGTGTCACGGTTATTATTAAACAAACCAATCTTTCCTTTTAGCAATAATATGAGAAAACTTAAAATATTTAAATCTTATTATAAAACAAATAAATAAAATATTTATTTATTTTACAGCGGAAAATGTAGCGGTAATGTACATATATATACATCAAAATTAATATTTACAAAATATATAGAGTTTATACATGTTTGGTAGTTCATCTCTAATCTTTAAGTCCATAATCAACACTTCAAAGTCTTGACTCAACTCGGTCTAGCTGAACTCTCCGATTCTACCCTGTCACCTGTGCGATGAACCACAATCGCGCTAAGCTAACGGCTTAGTGGAACAAACCAAAATAATAATATACTTTAATATAATGCCAATGTCATACATTCAAATATTATAAACAATACATAAGAATATCATATTTCAAAACCTTACATTAAATCTTATTATTCATTTGTTTCACCATTCATGATTCAAATTTAAATAAAGACAAGCAAAGGCCCAAAAGAAACTAATATGCCGTTCAACTTTCAGAGTTAATGTTTTGGTTCAATTATCACATTTATCATCCCAACTAGGCTTCAAGGATTAGGCCCAACCAAGCTTCAAGGGGACCAAAGCATGCTATGCATCAACCCACCTTGGCTTTAAGGACCAAACCCAACCCAGCTTCAAGGGTTTGTAACATCCCAACTAGGCTTCAAGGAGTAGACCCAACCAAGCTTCAAGGGGAGTTAAGCATGCTAAACTTCAACCCAACTTGGCTTCAAGGATCAAGCCCAACCCAGCTTCAAGGGATTGTTACTATTAGGCATGCCACCAATAACAAAACTCTGAAAATTGACTAACATATTAGACACACAATTCTTTTATTATTTCATTATAAATTCCATTCTCATTTTCTCATAATCATCTAGGCAACCATGCCTCAATTATTTCATTTGCATCATTATAGCCAATGATAATGGCTTCACATCTCATCATCAGAGTATACATAACCAATTGCATTGGACATACATTTTGAATGATCATCATATCTTTCACATTATGCAAATCATAGCATTAATGTATCAATAATGTAATAGGTTACTTAACACATTTACAACCAAATGCGTTAAGTTCCAAAGTCATGTAAATGTATGCAACCATATAGGTTTGTACTTACCTCAAGAGCAACTCACACCACACCAAACTCCTCTTCCAAGAATTCTTCAACACTTGGATTAGGGCAACTCAATCTCTTCAAAACCTAATCCAAAAGGGATAATACACACTCACTTAAAGATACACATGAGATAATAAGGCTAAGAACCAACTAAGGCAAACTCTACATATGACATGCTCAACAACATGGGCGTATCCCTGACCGTGCCCTAAACTCACTACACAGAAGCTTTGACACGCTCAGTGACATGGGCGTGTCACTGGCCATGTCAATTCTCTCTCAACACAGTAGCTATGACACGCTCAGTGACATGGGCGTGTCACTGGACGTGTCAATCCACCAACATCACAGTAGCTATGACACGTTTAGTGACATGGGCGTGTCACTGGCCGTGTCAATACTACTCCAACACAGAAGCTGTGACACATTCAGTGACATGGGCGTGTCACTGCTCGTGTCACCCATCCAAAAAATAGAACCATTGACACGCCCAAAGACTTGGTCGTGTTCATAAGCATGTCAGGCCAAAAATCTTGATTCCGGCAGCAACAACACCACATCCAACAAATCTCTTACTTTCACCATCTTCCACTCCAAACAAACTTAACCAAACAAACCAATAAACCATAATAACTTGCAAAAATACCAAAACAATTCAAACATACATCAAACACAAATCACAACCATCACATACCCAAAACACAACACTTGCTTTCTTTCACCAAACTTAATCTTTCCTTTAAACCAATCCCAAAATCAAAGCCAAATGGACAACATAATCTCAAACACATCAAAATAACCACACACATATCATCAATAACCAATCAACAACCTCAATTCACAACTCAAAAGAAAATCGAAGAATCAAGTGGAAAACTACCAAAAGTGATGAAAACGCTTAGAATTCCAACTTGATCACTTGAAACACCCTTCAATCTTGAGTTTGGATGAGCAAAATCTCTCTTTCCTCTCTTGCTATGGTGATAGTCGGCCAAACAAGAAAGAAGAAGAAGAAGATTAAGAAAAAAGAGCAAAGTCAACTTGCTAACCACTCTTAATCACCCAACCTTCTCTTTAAATCTCAACCAAGCAATTTTAATAATATAATATATAAATATCCACTTCCACTTCACTCAATTTACATTTCAATTAATTCAATTAAAATTAAATATTTCTTTTGACCTTAATTAAATGTTGACTTGTATTTGTTGTATATATCTCCATATATACAACATATACACACTCCTCTTTCCTTTCTTATCTTCCTGCTTAAATATATATACAATTATAACATTTAATCCAAATACAACAATAAATATTCCTAACATTTTAGGGTATAGTTTGGGATATTACATCCCGATTGGTGGGAAGATGGGCACAAGAAAAGAAGAACTATCGGGAAGGGGAAGCTGGGTGCCGCTGCAGGCAACCTAGTGGTCACCAGCTACAGTAGCAGCAACACACAGGGAGGAGCAAGCTATGTGGCGATGGCGGCTGGAAGAAAAGAAGGGCGGCACATAGAAGAAGGTATAGGGCTAGAAGGTATATCTTGTGCAGTACAGGATTAGTCTGTGAACAAAAGCTCGGATTGGATTTTTTACTGTGGTGCGACTGATACAATGACTCATGACATTCGGGATATTGTTGTTCATTCCTCACCACAGAAGACTTAGGTTCAAACAGCAAATGGTAATTTCTCACCTGTAATGGGTGTGGGCACTATCAAAATTTCTCCAAGCCTTAGAGTGAAAACTGTCTTTATGTTCCTTCGTTGTCTTGTAAATTGTTGTCTATTAGCCATGTTACAAAGGAACTTAATTGTACTATACTGATGTACTCTAATTGTTGTATTCTCCAGGATATCCAGATGAAGAAGATCATTGGGCGTGGAACTGAGTGGAACGGGCTCTCCTATTTGGATGAGGTGGCTCAACACGGGACTGCTCTATTGGCACATGGAACGGTGGACAGACAAATATAGTTGTTGTAACACCCCCACACCCAATACATACACACTACATACACCATACTGTAGTATACATGTATCGAATATAGGAATGCTACGGATTTTTCTTAACTTTCAAGAACACCTTTTAAATAATATCATAATATTATTTTTCAGTGTACAATATAAATAATAAGTAATTAGCTTGTAAGATACAACAAAATAGATATAGATATGTTTATTTAGTACGCAGCGGAATTTATAAAATAGTTACATATATGAAAGCATTTAAATCCATTTTTACAAATATACATATATTCACATTATAAACAATACTTTACAAAATATTAAAAGAGTTATACATGATTGGCAAGTCTCCTCTGATCTTTAAGTTCCCAAAATCAACTCTTCACTGTCTACTCTCACTCGGTCTCGAAGAGCTCTCGGGTTCAACCCTATTACCTGCGCGATCAAACACTATCGCGCTAAGCCAACGGCTTAGTAAGATAATGCATGCTAATGTTATGCTTTAATGCAATGCAATGCCAATTCTCAATCCATATTATACATGTAACATCATATATGCAAAGCTAACAACATACCTTTACATTTCATAACTCAACATAAATAGACATATCATATTTCAACATCTTATTATATACCTCATTAGTATTCATTTAATCATTCATAATCAACACTAAACAAAGACAAGCATGGGCCCAAAACACACTAATATGCCATTCAATTTTCAGAGTTAATGTTTTGGTTTTATCATCTCATTTATCAATATCATAAACCCAACTAGGCTTCAAGGATTAGGTTCAACCAAGCTTCAAGGGGAGCAAAGCATGCTAAGCATCAACCCAACTTGGCTTCAAGAACCAACCCAACCTAGCTTCAAGGGTGGTAACATCTCAATTAGGCTTCAAGGATTCAATCCAACCTAACTTCAAGAGATTGTTACACTTATTAGGCATGCCACCAACAACAAACTCTGAAAATGGAATAACACATTAGCCACACAAACCATTTATTATTTAATTATCATTTCCATTCTCAACTCCCATCATAGCCAATAACAATGGCCTCATATCACATATAAGTTACCATAGCCAATCACAATGGCATTTTATTCCATCACATTATACATATAGCATTATTGATATAAACATAACCAAACACATTACTCATCACATGAGTCACAATACATGAAATATCACATTGTTCACATAGTATCATATACATTGCCATTATCATCATATGCAACAATGCAATAATACAAAATTTGTACTTATTTTACTAACAATTCATACAACTCCTAACATTTCCTTGTCCAAGATTCTTTAACCTCTTAGATCAATGATCAATCACTATCTTCAAGACTTAAATCAAAAGTAATAGCATATACTTGTTTAGGGATACACAAGAGATAATCCAATTAGGAATTAATTAGGGCAAACCTCAACCCTGACACGATCACCCACACGGGCGTGTTCATGGTCGTGCCCTAACTCCACAACACAGAAACATTTACACGCTCAACAACATGGGCGTGTTCCTGGGCGTGTAAATTCTCAAATCTTACAGTAGCTATGACACGCTCAATAACACGGGCGTGCTACTGGTCGTGTCAAACCTACTGCCTCCAACACAATTGACACGCCTAAAAACCCTGGACGTGCTCATGGGCGTGTCCGGCCGCAAAACAAGACCCCAATAAAAAACAACCATACACTCAACAACACACTTCTATACATTAACATCCTCTTCAAATAGTCTTAACAAAACATACTCAAAACTCATCACAAACTTGCAACACACCCAAAACAAGCCAAAACACACATCAAACACAAAACACAAAATCATCTCAAAACCCTTACCACATATACAACATCATCTCTTCCAACCACTTACTCTTTTCTTCCATCCATACTCAAAATCCATCATCAAATCACTCAAACACTTCTCACATCTCAAAATCAACCAACACACTCTTAAAAATCTATCAAACTCAAATATCATTTCAAATAAACACAAAAATCACAAGAGAACTTACCAAAGTTACAAAACTTCTTGAATCACCAACTTGATCACTTAATCTTTCTTCAATTTGTGCTTCACTCAACAAGATCTTCTCTTAGCCTCTCGCTTCCTTTGTCTAAGGAGGAGCCGGCCACAATGGAAAAGAAGAAGAAAAATATCAAGAAGCAAAGTCAAATTTTGCTTTTAATCTCCACCAAGTGATCTTATCCAAGCAATTACCAAAATGCCCTCAATCATATTACTAACTTTTTGTTTCATATAAGCCCTTATATGTAATTACACACTCAACACAAATAAATATCTCTTCCATTGACTCTTCATTTGACCAATTTATATGTTATATATATCATCATATACATAACATATACCACTCACTCTAAACCCTAATTCTTTTCCCCAAAAACACATATACACAAGCATTCACTTTCCAATATCTTTTCTCTTGCAATTTAACACATATATTCAATCCAATATATCACTACAACAACAATAACAACAACATCAACAACATAATCAAAACTTCTAGACTATATATGAGGATGTTACAGTTGTGGCATCGTCAGTTGGGGCACCAGCCACATGGTTATTTAAAGCTTGTATTTCCCAATTTCAAGCATTATAATTTAGTTCCCTATGAAACATGCGTTCTTACAAAAAGTCATAGGATAACTTTCTCCCCGAATAATACCCGGGTAGATACTGTATTTGCATTAGTTCACTCAAATGTCTGGGGTCCAGCCCCAAACTCACAAAATAGTCGTTTCCGTTATTTTTTACTTTTTATTGATGATTTTTCTAGAATGACTTGGATATATTTTTTGAAAAATAATTCTGAAGTTTCAGAGAAATTTATACAGTTTTACAATCTTATCCAGACTCAGTTTCAAAAACAGATACGTATTCTTCGTTCAGATAACGGCGGAGAATACGTCAACCACACCATGACCCAGTTCTTCACCAAAAATGGCCTCGTTCACCAAACCACTTGTGCAAATTCACCCCAACAAAATGGCATGGCCGAATGGAAGAATAGAATCATTCTTGAAATCACCCGAGCTATTATGCTCGAAGCTCATGTACCAAAAAGTTTTTGGCCCGAAGCAGTAGCCACAGCCACATATTTTCTCAACCGTCTTCCCACAAAAATCCTCAACCTTCAGACACCACTCTGAACCCTTTCCTCATAAACCAAAATACCATCAGCCCTAACCCTCACTCCTCGTGTTTTCGGTTGCTCCGTGTTTGTTCATATCCCTAAATCTGATAGAACCAAATTAGATCCCTGTGCTGTTAAATGTGTCTTTGTGGGTTATGGTCCAAATCAAAAAGGATATCGATGCTATGACCCAGTTAATCACCGTATGTATACTACCCTGGACTGTAATTTCATTGAGACAGAATACTTTTATTCCACCCAGCTTCGTGTTCAGGGGGAGAATGATACAGACCTCATAAGCTGGGTTCATCAGTCAGGCCATAGTATGTCCAACACTATTCCAACAAAGCCAGATATCAGTACCAATGAGCTTGCTAAGTTCATAGACCCAGAGCCCGTCGTGTCCAGTGACACATCTGAAGGTCCTTCGTCTGAAAATCCTGAGGTAATTATTTCCCCTAATGTAATAGAACCACATGATTCCGCTTTGGATTCTGTTGAGGTTTATAGGACATATTTGGTAGCAGAAGCACAGGAGAATACAGAAAGACGCATTCTTCCTCCACGAAGAAACAGGGGAGTTCCACCAAAAAGATATTCACCGAAACATAAGACACACATGTCACGGTATCCAGTAGATGATGGTGACAGGGGGAGCTTATCCGCCATGGCTAAGGCATTCAAA
Organism: Garcia nutans; assembly: GCA_947685225.1. Taxonomy (NCBI): domain Eukaryota; kingdom Viridiplantae; phylum Streptophyta; class Magnoliopsida; order Malpighiales; family Euphorbiaceae; genus Garcia; species Garcia nutans. The sequence continues at coordinate 742,937 of CANTUV010000003.1, read as the reverse complement.
GCAGCAATTTACATCGAGACAGTTCTAAGAACAGTGGAGGAAGCCAGGGGAAATAAAGAATGGTACCAGGCAATGCAAGAAGAAATGAAGGCACTCACTAAGAATCAAACTTGGGAGAAGTGTGAGCTACCAGAAGGGAAGAAACCAGTCGAATGCAGATGGGTGTTCACAGTCAAACATAGGGTAGATGGCACTGTAGAAAGATACAAGGCAAGGCTCGTAGCAAAGGGGTGCACCCAAACGTATGGTATTGACTACTCAGAAACCTTCTCACCCGTGGCAAAGATTGATACAATATGGGTCTTGTTTTCTGTAGCGGCTAATCTGGACTGGCCGTTGCACCAATTTGATGTCAAGAATGCCTTCCTATATGGGGATCTCGAGGAGGAAGTATACATGATAGCTCCACCCGGCTTTGAAGAAGGATTTAAAGGAAGAGAAGTCTGTCGATTGAGGAAGGCACTGTACAGATTGAAGCAGTCACTCCGAGCTTGGTTTGGACTATTCACCACCATAATGAAAAGGTATGGATACAAACAGAGCAACGCAGATCATACATTATTTCTTAAGAGAAGGGGAGCATTGATTACGTGTCTAATTATCTATGTTGATGACATGATAATCATGGGAAATGACCAAGAAGAAATTAAGGAACTCCAGAGGAATTTGTTTAAAGAATCTGAAATGAAGGACTTGGGAAATCTAAAGTATTTTCTTAGAATTGAGGTGATGAGGTCGAGAAGAGGTATATTTATCTCACAACGGAAGTATATCCTGGATTTACTGGCAGAAACTAGCATGATTGATTGTAAGCTAGTTGAAACTCCAATAGTGGTGAATCATGGACTGCAAATGGTGGAAGGAGCAAGATTAGCTGATTGAGAAAGATATCAACGACTAGTTGGAAAGCTAATGTATCTTTCACATACGAGACCCGACATTTCCTACGTAGTTGGAGTTGTTAGCCAGTTTATGCATAGTCCTCAGATGGATCATATGGAGGCAGTAATGAGGGTTGTACAATATCTGAAGGGATCACCAAGGAAAGGAATTGTATTTCAGAAGAATGGACATTTGGAAGTATAGGCATACACTGATGCTGATTGGGTAGGGAATCCAATGGACAGAAGATCTACCTCAGGATATTTTACCATGGTAGGAGGAAACTTAGTAACCTAGAGAAGTAAAAAGCATAAGGTTGTTGCTCTGTCAAGTGCAGAAGCAGAGTTCTGAGGAATAGCCAAGGGGTTAACTGAGGTTTTGTGGATCCGATAACTTATGACCGATTTGGGTTTTCAGGTTCATAGTACATGCATGTTGATGTGTGATAATAAAGCTGCCATCAGTATCTCAGAAAATCCGGTACAGCATGACAGGACCAAACATGTTGAAGTCGATAGACACTTCATCAAAGAAAAGTTAGATGATGGAATTGTGGAATTTCCATTTGTCAGGTCATAAGATCAATTGGCAGACATCTTAACAAAAGCAGTCACCGGAAGAGTCTTTCATGAGGTGTTAAGCAAGTTGGGTATTGGAGATCCCACTACTCAACTTGAGGGGGAGTGTGAGAAAAACCAGGCGTTAGTCAAGGAAAATAACCAGCAAAGCCACAATTAGGGAGTAAAATCAGCTACTGAATCAACTGTAATTATGTACAGTTAATTTACTACCATATTTAGCTAATTGTGATCTCTATAATAGGTAGCTATTGTAACAGATCAAAGGTAGAATCTCAATGAAATTCTTTCTCCCTAAAAACTTCTGTTACCATTTATCACATAACATCTTAATTAAAAATTTGACAATCCAACCATGATATTGTGTTCTATCTAGATAAATAAAATCAATGTGTCTTTCATCTACCATAAAATGCAGATTTATTTTTTCTATACTTCACCAAGTACATAAATGTAGTAATGAAGTAGGAAAAAGAAAAAGAACATAAAAGTTAGCTTTGCAATAAGTTTGCAAAGATATCAAAATAAAAAAAAATAAATGAAAATTTCTAGCGTCAACTCTCTCGCAAGCATAGTTTCTTTTGGGAGAAAGTATAACTCTAAAATTATGCCCAAAACATCCAGAATCATACCCTTCCATTTAACCATTCAGAATGGTTAAGTAAAAAATACAATGTAATATTTTGGCTCGCTAAATAAACTAAACCTCATTTCAATATGGTTCGGTTAAATATAATTAATAATGAAAACTAAAACTGAAAACAAAAGTCAAAAATAACAGTTTAGTTAACCATTTCTTCAATTTAGTTTTTTTTTTATCAGAAGTCGAGTTTTTCACTTTTCTCTGCACACCAAGGAGAATTAGCAAAAATGTATAAGCAAATGCAATATCTCCAATAGCTTGAGATATATTCCATATTTATCCAATGTAGCAGAAGCAAAGACTCCTGTAATGCTACCCTTGACATATACATTCTCTGCAATTTAAAACATATTAATTAGGATATCTAACATTAGGTTCCCTAAGGGAAAAAAATAAATGGTAGATGATTTAATTAATTTGCCAGTGGTAACAATTTGATTTCTTAATTGTCCTTCATTTATAGAAACAAAAATAAACAAATAAATAGAATATTTTCTCAAATGCTTTAGAGAACAAAACCAAAAATTCTCAAGCCAAAATCATAGACAAAGTTAATCTTTCAACATGTCTAATTAATGACTATGCAAAAGAACAAACCTTATGATAATAGCAAATTCAATAGTATACGCAATCCTTACCCCATATAAGTTTACTTCCGCAATGAGTCCACTTTTCCAAGTAGGCCTTTTTCCTGAATTATTCATTTCAAGTGTTCACTGCAAAAATTAATTACTCTACAAAATTAAAAGATAGGAATAATTGTTAATTAGTGTTTGAAACAGCTCAACTCAATCTACCTAAAGCATCTTTGTTAATTATTTTTATGTTTTGTGTAGGAAGAGGCTGAATCCATTATTGTATATTTTAATCTTCAAGCCCTTAAGAACATGACAAAGGTAACATTCTACCATCCTATTAATAAATATCTCCATCCCATTAAGTCTCTCCACCCAATCCAATGGTTTTCAATCCTGATATCTTTAGCAGTCTTGATATTTCCCTATAAATTTGGATGTTATATTTTAAGAACATCTTTAAAAAATGTATGCTCTACATCCTTCATGTGAGTGCCTGTGCTTCTGACAATTACGACATGAATGAAAAACTTTTGTGTTTTCGTAACACTCAAGTATTATATCTAGCTTATTTACTATAAAGTTCATAAAACATTCCACCCCATAAAAACATCTAACAAATCGAAACCAACATATAATAATTATTTGATAAAATAAGAGGCTATAACTTCTCTGCTTGTGAATACCTTTTTTGGTCATGTTTAAGCCAAGGTATTAGATAAAATGATAGGCTACAACTTCTATAACTTCCACCCCATAAAAGCATGTATAACTTCACAGCATATTTGTTGATACTACTAAAATTAGTTTCTTTAGAGAGAAAATTTACATATTATAAATAGAAAAATAGCCAAAGTGGAGATTTATTGATTTTTGGCTATATTTTCTTATCCCACATCTTTCAGGAGGGGCCTTAGGCTATAAAAGGACCCATCCCTTTTTAGTTAACTCATCCCTCGAATAAGCCCTTTTATTTATAAGGCCTTATTTTCTCTTCTCTCGTTTGTATTTATTCTTTGAAATTAGTAAAGTTATTTTTGTGGTGTCCGAGGACGTAGGAAAAAATTGGCAGAATCTCGTTAAATTGTGGTGTTCTCTTTATTAATTATTTATAGCTAAGAAATGCAGAATACCAATAATCCAAGAAAATCTTTTTTGATATGGAAGATCAGGCTAGGCTTCAACCATAGAGCATACTTAGAAAACATTGGCTTTGATACCAAATGTTGTAGAAATTGGATTATTTTCAACAAATAATATATATATTGTGTGAACAATTAAACCAATAATTATACCAGGAAAACTCCTAGGAAAGAGAGGTGGGTCACAATGAATACGCTCAAATACCAAGTCTTTCTTTAGACAAAATTTTTCTAGACATATAATTAATAGCACAAAATATCACCACAACTATACCTAACAATAACTATTAAATAAGTAATAAAGAGAACATTGCAATTTAATGAGGTTCTACCAATTTTGCTTACGTCTTTAGACACCACTAAAATAACTTTACTAATTTCAAAGAAGAAATATAAAAGAGAGAAGAGAAAATAAGGCTTTATAAATAAAAGGGCTTATTTGAGGGACGAGTTAACTAAAAGGGGATGAGTCCTTTTATAGTCTAAGGTCCCCTCCCCATTATCATATATCTTTTGATGTGGCATAAGAAAATATAGCTAAACCCAATAAATCACTATTTTGGCTAATTTTCTATTTACAATATGCAAATATTCTCTCAAAATAAACTAATTTTAGGAGTATCACCAAATGCACTGTGAAGCGCTCATCTTCAATTTATCAAAATATTGATCAAGTTTAAATAATGGTTGAATTTGACAGTTATTACCACTTTTATTAACATATCTATGGGATTGTAGTGGTTCAAATTTTCTAAAGTAATATTTCACCTTCCTCCAAAATCTCACGTACAAAGTGATACTAAATATTGATGTACTTCATCCTTACGTGATAAACTTGGTTCTTTGCTAAATGAATATAACTTTAACTATCACAGTGCACTTGGATGCACTTTTGTCTAATTTCTAGCACACCAAGCAATCCTTTAAGCCAAATTGCTTATTTAACTGCCCCTGATACTGCCATGTGCTTTGCCTCTATAGTAGACAAGGCAACTGTTGACTGTAATGTAGACTTATAACTAACCAACCCCTTAGCAAGTGTAAATATATAATCAGCAGTTGATCGATGTTTATCCAAATCACCAGCATAATCAAAATCACTGTATCCAACTACACATTGACCATCTTTTTTATCATGCTCAAAAGTCAACCAACATCTACGGTGTCTAGAATATACTATAGAATCCATTTCACAACTTGCTAATGCTCCTTACCAGGATCATGAATGTACCTACTCATAACTCTAACTACTTGTGAAATATCTAGCCTTGTACACACCATAGCATACATCAAGCCACCAACATCATTTATATATGTAACCTTTGATATATACTCCCATTCTGCTTTATTTTTAGGAGATGAAGATGTGTTGAGCTTCAAATGAGCTGCAAGCGGTGTACTTACAGTTTTTGACTTTTTATTTAGGCTAAAACATTATAGTACTTTTTTCAGATACTGTTTCTGTTTCAAACAAAGCTTTCCTATCTTCTTATCTCTATATATCTCCATACCTAAAATTTTCTTGGCTTTATCCAAGTCTTTCATTTCAAACTCCTGATTCAGCTGAGCCTTCATCTTCTCAATTTTTCCTTTATTCTTCGAAGCTATCAGCATATCATCAATATACAAGAGAAGATATATGAAAGATCCATCTTATAGCCTGCGCAAATATACACAGTGATCATATTTGCTCCTTGTGTACTTCTACCACATTATAAAATTGTCAAATCGCATATACCACTACCTCGAAGATTTTTTCAATCCGTACAATGATTTTTTCCAATTTGCATACCCATTATTCTTCTCTAGCAACCTCGAATCCTTCTAACTAAGTCATATAGATTTTCTCTCCTAAGTCACCATGTAGAAATGTAGTTTTTACATTAAGTTGAATGGATTTTAAATCTACCAAGGCCAATAAAATTTTAATGGAGGAATTTTTAAAAACTGGAGAAAATACTTCGTTATAATCAATTCTCTCCGTTTGAGCCTGTAGCTACCAACCTTGCATTATAGTGAACATCGTCCTTATCAAGAAATCCTTCTTTCTTTGTATATACCCATTTGCATCCAATTTCCTTCTTTCCCTTTGGTAGATTAGCTAGCTTCTATGTTTGATTCTTTTTAAAGGACTGCATTTCATCATCCATGGCCCTCATCCATTTCTTCTTTTTTGAACTTTGGATAGTTCATTATAATAGTGAGGAATGTCATCATTTGTAATTAGAGATGCATAAGCCACCATATCATAAACTCAAGCAGGTTTGTGAATCTCATGTCGTGGCTTACCTATTGCAATAGATTCTTATTGCTGTGGAGGCTCTTGGATTGGAATCTCTTCTTCATCTGACTCCACCTCTACCATAGGTGTGTCTTCATCTGTTTTTTTATTTGTTGCTAGGATAACTTGTAATGGTTAAGATTTTAAACATGAAACCTTTTAACTAATATTGATAATTAGTAATGTAACACCCCTATATCCCATATATGCACACTACATACTACCACATCTGTAATATACGTATACCGAATACAGGAGTGCCACGGTTTATATTAGACAACCCAATTTTTCTCTTTTACATTAATATGAGAAAACTTAAAACATTTCATATATATATTTATATATATTATCAAACATAATAGGTAAAACATTTATTCATTATGCAACGGAAAATGTAGCGGTATTTACATATATAAATACATCAAAATCAATGTTTACAAAACATAAAGTTTATATATGTTTGGCAGTTCGTCTCTGGTCTTTAAGCCCATAATCAACACTTCAAAACCTAGACTCAACTCGGTCTAGCTGAACTCTCCGGTTCTACCCTGTCACCTGTGCGACGAACCACAATCGCGCTAAGCCATAGGCTTAGTGGTACAAACCACAATAACAATATGATTCAATGCAATGCCAATGTCACACATTCAAATATTATAAACAATACATAAGAATATCATATTACAAAACCTTAAATTAAGTCTTATTATTCATTTATTTCACTATTCATAATTCACATGGAAGCAAAGACAAGCATGGGCCCAAAAGATACTAATATGCCATTCAACTTTCAGAGTTAATGTTTTGGTTTAATTTTCACATTTATCATTATCCCAACTAGGCTTTAAGGATTAGGCCCAACCAAGCTTCAAGGGAAGCAAAGCATGCTAAGCATCAACCCAACTTGGCTTCAAGGACCAAACCCAACCTAGCTTCAAGGGTTGTAACATCTCAACTAGACTTCAAGGACTAGACCCAACCAAGCTTCAAAGGGAGTAAAGCATGCTAAACTTCAACCCAACTTGGCTTCAAGGATCAAGCCCAACCTAGCTTCAAGAGATTGTTACTATTAGGCATGCCACCAACAACAAAACTCTGAAAAGTGAATAACACATTAGGCACACAATTCTTTTATTATTTCATTATCAATTCCATTCTCATTTCCTCATAATCATCTAGGCAAACATGCCCCAATTGTTTCATTTGCATTATTATAGCCAACAACAATGGCTTCACATCTCATCATTAGGGTATACACAACCAATTGCATTGTACATATAATTTGAATGATCATCATATCTTTCACATTAAGCAATTCATAGCATTAATCAAATATATCAACAATGTAATAGATTACTTGACACATTTACAACAAAATGTGTTAAGTCCCAAAGTCATATATATATGTATGCAACCATGTAAGGTTTGTACTTACCTTAAGAGCAACTCATACAACACCAAACTCCTCTTCTAAGAATCCTCAACACCTGGATTAGGGCAACTCAATCTCTTCAAGACCTAATCCAAAAGGGATGATACATGCTCACTTAGAGATACACATGAGATAATATGGATAAGAACCAACTAGGGCAAACTCTACACATGAAAAACTCAACAACACGGGCGTATCCCTGACCATGCCCTAAACTCACAACACAGAAGCTTTGACACCCTCAGTGACATGGGCGTGTCACTGGCCGTGTCAATCCTCCCTCAACACAGTAGCTATGACACGCTCAGTGACATGGGCGTGTAACTGGACTTGTCAATGCTACTACAACACAGAAGCTATGACACGCTCAGTGACATGGGCGTATCACTGGATGTGTCACCCATCCAGAAAATAGAACCATTGACAAGCCTAAAGACCTGGCCATGCTCATGGGCGTGTCAGGCCAAAAATCCTGATTCCGGCAACAACAACATCACATCCAACAAACCTCTTACTTCCATCACTTTCCACTTCAAATAAACTTAACTAAACACACCCATAAACCATAATAACTTGCAAAAACACCAAAACAATTCAAAACATACATCAAACACCAATTCACAACCATCACATACTCAAAACTCAAACACAACACTTGCTCTTCCAACACCAAACTTAACTCTATCTCTTCAATCAAACTCCAAAATCAATACCAAGAAGATCACACACCCTCATATATACCATAATCAAATATACACATACTATCAACAATCAAACACTAAACTCAAAACACAAACTTAAAAGAAAACAAGGGAATCAAGTGGAAACCTTACCAAAAGTGATGAAAACCCTTAGAATTCCAACTTGATCACTTGAAATATCCTTCAATCTTGAGTTTGGAAAGACAAAATCTCACTTTCTCTCTTGCTATGGAGTTAGCCGGCCAAGGAGAAAAGAAAAGAAGAAGAAGATGAATAGAACACAAGTCAACTCTTTCTTAACCACTCAATCATCTCTTTAAATCTCAACCAAGCAAATAAAATAATAAAATATTCATAAATATCCTCATCCACTTCCTTTAATTTCCATTTCAATTAATTTAAAAATAAATAAATCTTCTTTTGACCTTCCATTTCTTTGACTTGTATATGTTGTATATATCTCAATATATACAACATATACACTCTTCTCCTTACCTCTTTTCTCTTTCCACTTAAACATAAACACTTATAACATTTAATCCAAATACAACAATAAATATTCCAAAACTTTTAGGGTATACTTTGGGATATTACAATTCTCCCCCTCTAAAAGAAATTTTGTCCTCGAAATTACCTGATCTCAAGTCTGAAACAGTTGAGGATACTGATCTCGTATCGCTTGCTCACTCTCCCAAGTTGCCTCTTTCTTTGCATGATTCTTCCAAAGAACTTTCACAAGTGACACTTTCTTATTTCTCAACTCTTTCACTTCATGTGCCAAAATAACAACTAGTTCTTTTTCAAAAGTCAAATCCAGACTCACCTCAATAGATTCAACAGACAAAACATGAGATGGGTCTGATCTGTACCTCCGCAGCATAGAAACATGGAAGACATTGTGAATTCTATCCAACTCAGGCGGCAAAGCAAGTCGATAAGCAACTGGTCCAACTCTTTCTAATACTTCATAAGGTCCAATAAAACGAGGACTCAGCTCCCCTTTTCGGCCAAATCTCAAAATCTTCTTCCAAGGAGACACTTTCAGAAAAACTTTATCTCCAACATTGAACTCTATGTCTCTTCTCTTCAAATCTGAATAAGATTTCTGCCGATCTGAAGCTGCTTTCAACCGATCCCAAATTATCTTCACTTTCTCTTCCATTTCTTTAATCAAATCAAGACCAACCAATTTACCTTCTCCAACTTCATTCCAACATAGAGGCGTTCTGCATCTTCTACCATACAATGCCTCAAATGGTGCCATTCTAATACTAGATTGATGACTGTTGTTATAAGCAAATTCCATCAATGGCAAAAATCTGTCCCAACTTCTGGAGAAATTAATGACACAGCTTCTCAACATATCCTCTACAATCTGTATCACTCTTTCTGACTGACCATCTATCTACGGATGAAAAGCAGTGCTAAAGTGCAATCGAGAACCCAAAGCAGCATGCAAACTCTTCTAAAACCTTGAAGTAAACCGAGGATCTCGATCAGACACTAAAGAAATTGGAACTCCATGCAATCTCACTATCTCACTGATATACAGCTTAGCCAACTTCTCCAGAGAATAGTCCATTCTAACTGGAAGAAAATGAGCTGTCTTTGTCAACTGATCAACAATCACCCAGATGGCATCATGCTTCCTCTGAGTCAATGGCAAACCAGACACAAAATCCATTGTCACACGTTCCCATTTCCATTCGGGCACTAATAAAGGTTGGAGCAACCCTGTTGGAACTTGATGCTCAGCTTTTACCCTCTGACAAGTGAGACACTTGGATACAAACTCCGCTATATCTCTCTTCATACCTGACCACCAATAATGCTGCTTCAAATCATGATACATCTTAGTACTCCCAGGGTGCATAGCAAAAACCGACTGATGTGCTTCCTCAAAAATAATCTTTCTCAATCTTGCATTATCAGGAACACACAATCTATCTTTGTTGAGTTGAGAACACACATTCACATGAAAATCTCTATTCTCTCCTTTTTGACAATCCAAAACAATCTTCTGAATCTTCTCATCTACCAATTGAGCCTCTTTAATCCGATCCAACAACACCGATCTCAAATGCAACTGAGCTAACAAAGCTCCATCATCACATGATTCGAAACTAGCATGCAACGCTCTCAACTCAACAAGCAACGAGAGCGAATAAATAGTTAAACCTGCTAAAGACTTCCGACTCAAGGCATCAGCAACAACATTCGCCTTACTAGGATGATAATCAATCAAACAATCGTAATCTTTAATCAATTCTAAGCACTGTCTCTGTCGAAGATTCAGCTCTCTTTGAACACCCAAATATTTCAAACTCTTATGATCGGTATAGATAAAACACTTCTCTCCATACAAATAATATCGCCAAATCTTCAAAGCAAAAACTATAGCTGCCAACTCCCAATCATGCGTCTGACAATTCAACTCATGCGGCTTCAACTGCCGAGAAGCATAAGCTATGACTCTACCCTCTTGCATCAAAACACAACCTAAACCATTATGTGAAGCATCACTGTAAATCACATATGGTTTATCTTCCACAGGCGAAGTAAGAACAGGAGCTTGAGTCAACATCTCCTTCAACTGCTCAAAGCTTGCTTGACACTGATCTGTCCATATAAATCTAACTCCCTTTCGAAGTAATCTCGTGAGTGGAGTTGTTATCAAAGAAAAACCTTTCACAAAGCGTCGATAATAGCCTACCAAACCCAGAAAACTTCTTACTTTAGTCGCTGACTTCGGTGGACTCCAAGTCAAAATGGCCTCAACTTTACTCGGATCAACTCTTATACCATCTGCTGACACTATATGACCGAGAAAAGTCACTTGATCAAGCCAAAAGTTACACTTCGACAGCTTAGCATATAATTGCTTCTCTCTCAAGGTCTGCAGCACAATCCGCAAATGCTTGTCATGCTCCTCCTTATTATGCGAATATACCAAAATATCATCAATAAAAACCACCACAAACTAATCCAGATAGGGTCTAAACACCCTATTCATCAAATCCATAAAAGCTGCAGGTGCATTCGTTAACCCAAAAGGCATTACCAAAAACTCATAATGCCCATACCTTGTGCAGAAAGCTGTCTTAGGAACATCTTCAGCTCTAACCCTCAACTGATGGTACCCTGATCTCAGATCAATCTTGGAAAACACTGCTGCTCCCTTCAACTGATCGAAGAGATAATCAATCCGAGGCAAATGATACTTACTCTTAATAGTCACCTTATTCAATTGCCTATAATCGATGCACAACCTCAAAGTACCATCCTTCTTCTTTACAAACAAAACATGAGCTCCCCAAGGAGAAACACTAGGGCGAATAAACCCTTTATCCAACAACTCCTACAACTACACCTTCAACTCTCTCAACTTAGCAGGTGCCATTCGATATGGAGTAATAGAGATGGGAGTGGTACCAGGCAACAAATCGATACCAAACTCAACCTCTCTCTCAGGGGGTATCCCTGGCAACTCCTTAGGAAATACATCTGGAAATTCCGCAACTGTGGGTATACTATCAAGTTGAGAACCCACTACTCTGGTATCCACAACATGAACAAGATAAGCGTCACACACTTTTCTAATAAACTTCCTAGCTGCAATAGCTGAAACAAACATGGATCCAAGATGTCTCTGCTCACTATATACCATCACATCCCTACCATCACCGGTTCTTAGGGTAACACACTTCTTCTGAGAATCTACTATAGCCCCGTGCTTAGACAACCAATCCATGCCTAAGATCAAATCATACTCCTTAAAAGGCATTTCAATCAAATCACCCAAAAACTCCTCACCTTGCACCACAACTGAACTATCACGATGCACCTTACTCACCACAACACTATGTCCTAAAGGATTTGTCACAAAGACATCAAATCCTAAGGACTTAGAATGCAATTCAGACATAGGGAAGATAGATGCACTTATGTATGAATGAGTAGATCCTGGATCAATTAAAGCAAGAACTGAAATACCAAATAAAGAAAATGTACCGCAATAACTGCTGAAGCATCCGACTGCCTCTGCATCACATACACTCGCTGAGAAGACCCAGCCTCATTTGGCCTACTACCTCCGGATGTAGAGCCTCCTCTCTGACTGATCCCAGGTCGACAACCTCTACTAAAACCTCTGCCCCCTCGACCTCCTCTGCTTACACTAGGTCGAGAAGCTGCAGTATCAATCTGTCTATCTTCCAGTAGCTCAGGGCAATCTTTGATGAAGTGAGCTGGTGACCTACATCTAAAACATACTCCTGATCCACCCATATTCCAACAAGCACCCCCATGTGTCCTACCACAATGGACACATGTAAGTGGAATGGATCTCTGAACCACTGGAGTCGGAGCACTCGCTACAGAGACTGTAGGTCTCGATCTCTGCCTATGATACTGAACTGACCTACCTGAATGCCTCAGGCTCCTACTGACTATTGGAACAAAACTCCCTCGACCCCTCTTCATAGATGAAGACCTTGCCTCAAACTGGGGTCTCCTAACTCTGGTCTCCTCTTTAGTAGCAGCTGCTGCAATACCCTGTGCTCTCTCAACACTTCTAGCTGCTGCAACCAATTGAGAAAAGTCTTGGTACCGAGAATCAGCAATAATAAACATAATAGAGGGCCTCAATCCCTCCTCAAATCTCCTACACCGGTCAATCTCATCAGAAATAATCCCACCGGCATAGTGACTCAACCGAATATACTCAATCTCATACTCTATCACTATCTGGTTCTCCTGTCTAAGATTTAGGAATTCCATCTTCTTGGCATCCTTATACTCCCTCGGAGTATATTTCTGCTCAAACTCTCGCAGAAAATCACCATAAGACAAAGTTGGTGGATAATCCATGGCATGTGGAACTGCCTTCCACCAATCATAAGCATCTTTCTGCAAAAGGGATCTAGCATAATCAAATTTCTCTTCAGGAGTGGCTTACAACTGGATGAATACTCTTTGAACTCTATCCAACCACTGCTCAGCTACTGTAGGGTCTGTAGTGCCAAAGAAATCCTTAGCCCCAAACTTTCTCAATTTATCATAATGCCTTACTGGCATTTGTGGCTGTGGTGGAGGTGGCGGCTGATGCACCGGAGCTTGCCTCAATAATTCTACCACATGTCTTAGCCAAACTGGCGGAACCTTATCAGTAGCTGGTCTCTCTGGCATAGGAACAGGTGCCTCTCCAGCTCTCTCAACCCTAGTTCCATCTCTACCCTCTTCAGGAGCTACACTTTCAGCATTACCTTCTATGGACTGATGTAACTGAGATGCCATCACTACCTATATCTGCAATACAGAAGAATATACCTTATCAAAGATCAGAGACTGCCAGTGCCAAAACATGTATCTTATTCAAAAACCATATTTTTAAATCAAAATTTTCTTTTTCTTACAACTTACCTAGGTTGAGAATCTCAAACCTAGGCTCTGATACCAAAACAGATGTAACACCTCTATACCCTATATATGCACACTACATACTACCACATCTGTAATATACGTATACCGAATACAGGAGTGCCACAGTTTATATTAGAAAACCCAATTTTTCTCTTTTGCATTAATATGAGAAAACTTAAAACATTTCATATATATATATATATATTATGGAACATAACAGGTAAAACATTTATTCATTATGCAGCGGAAAATGTAGCGGTATTTACATATATAAATACATCAAAATCAATGTTTACAAAACATAAAGTTTATACATGTTTGGCAGTTCGTCTCTGGTCTTTAAGCCCACAATCAATACTTCAAAACCTAGACTCGACTCGGTCTAGCTGAACTCTCCGGTTCTACCCTGTCACCTACGTGACGAATCACAATCGCGCTAAGCCATAGGCTTAGTGGTACAAACCACAATAACAATATGCTTCAATGCAATGCCAATGTCAAACATTCAAATATTATAAACAATACATAAGAATATCATATTACAAAACCTTACATTAAGTCTTATTATTCATTTGTTTCACTATTCATAATTCACATGGAAGCAAAGACAAGCATGGGCCAAAAAGATAATAATATGCCATTCAACTTTCAGAGTTAATGTTTTGGTTTAATTTTCACATTTATCATTATCCCAACTAGGCTTCAAGGATTAGGCCCAACCAAGCTTCAAGGGGAGCAAAGTATGCTAAGCATCAACCCAACTTGGCTTCAAGGACCAAACCCAACCTAGCTATAAGGGTTGTAACATCTAAACTAGGCTTCAAGGACTAGACCCAACCAAGCTTCATGGGGAGTAAAGCATGCTAAACTTCAACCCAACTTGGCTTCAAGGATCAAGCCCAACCCAGCTTCAAGAGATTGTTACTAGTAGGCATGCCACCAACAACAAAACTCTGAAAAGTGAATAACACATTAGGCATACAATTCTTTTATTATTTCATTATCAATTCCATTCTCATTTTCTCATAATCATCTAGGCAAACATGCCCCAATTGTTTCATTTGCATCATTATAGCCAACAACAATGGCTTCATATCTCATCATTAGGGTATACACAACCAATTGCATTGTACATATAATTTGAATGATCATCATATCTTTCACATTAAGCAATTCATAGCATTAGTCAAATATATCAACAATGTAATAGATTACTTAACACATTTACAACAAAATGTGTTAAGTCCCAAAGTCATATATATGTATGCAACCATGTAAGGTTTGTACTTACCTCAAGAGCAACTCACACAACACCAAACTCCTCTTCCAAGAATCCTCAACACTTGGATTAGGGAAACTCAATCTCTTCAAGACCTAATCCAAAAGGGATGATACATGCTCACTTAGAGACACACATGAGATAATATGGATAAGAACCAACTAGGGCAAACTCTACACATGACACGCTCAACAACACAGGCGTGTCCCTGACCGAGCCTTAAACTCACAACATAGAAGCTTTGACACGCTCAGTGACATGGGAGTGTCACTGGCCGTATCAATCCTCCCTCAACACAGTAGCTATGACACGCTCAGTGATATGGGCGTGTCACTAGACGTGTCAATGCTACTACAACACAGAAGCTGTGACACGCTCAGTGACATGGGCATGTCACTGGACGTGTCACCCATCCAGAAAATAGAACCATTGACACTTCTAAAGACCTGGCCGTGCTTAAGGGCGTGTCAGGCTAAAAATCTTGATTTCGGCAACAACAACATCACATCCAACAAACCTCTTACTTCCACCACTTTCCACTTCAAACAAACTTAACTAAACACACCCATAAACCATAATAACTTGCAAAAACAGCAAAACAATTCAAAACATACATCAAACACCAATTCACAACCATCACATACACACAACTCAAACACAACACTTGCTCTTCCAACACCAAACTTAACTCTATCTCTTCAATCAAACTCCAAAATCAACACCAAGAAGATCACACACCCTCATATACACCATAATCAAATATACACATACTATCAACAATCAAACACCAAACTCAAAACACAAACTTAAAAGAAAACAAGGGAATCAAGTGGAAAACTTACCAAAAGTGATGAAAACCCTTAGAATTGAAACTTGATCACTTGAAACATCCTTCAATCTTGAGTTTGGAAAGACAAAATCTCACTTTCTCTCTTGCTATGGAGTTAGCCGACCAAGGTGAAAAGAAAAGAAGAAGAAGATGAATAGAACACAAGTCAACTCTCTCTTAACCACTCAATCATCTCTTTAAACCTCAACCAAGCAAATAAAATAATAAAATATTCATAAATATCCTCATCCACTTCCTTTAATTTCCATTTCAATTAATTTAAAAATAAATAAATCTTCTTTTGACCTTCCATTTCTTTGACTTGTATATGTTGTATATATCTCAATATATACAACATATACACTCTTCTCCTTACCTCTTTTCTCTTTCCACTCAAACATAAACACTTATAACATTTAATCCAAATACAACAA
This sequence comes from Garcia nutans, assembly GCA_947685225.1. NCBI lineage: Eukaryota > Viridiplantae > Streptophyta > Magnoliopsida > Malpighiales > Euphorbiaceae > Garcia > Garcia nutans. The sequence goes on along the minus strand of CANTUV010000003.1, from coordinate 726,740 downwards.
TAAATATTCCAAAACTTTTAGAGTATACTTTGGGATATTATAAATAATGTATAGTAATAAAAGTAATATGGATAAATACTATAACTAGAGAATAGTAAATAGTATATCTCAAAATTTACTGAAAAAATTATTTTTACAGTTTTACTGGACTAAAACTCGATTAGAATCAACGGTTAAGAATGAGGGTGCACCATAGTTATTATGAGCATTCCCACACTTGATTAAACTATATATATATATATGTGTGTGTGTGGAAACTTCTCATTTCTTCTTTCATCTCCCACGCCATTTTCCTCTACCATCACCATCTTCTCTATTTTCTTCTTCCTTTCATAAAAGAATTAAGGGAAAATATATCTTTTCCAATAATATTTTTAAGAGAAATAGTTAGAGTAGGTGAGATTATCAACAAATGATCAAAGAAAAAGAAGGAAAAGGGAGAAGAAGAGGGATTATGAAGGAGGTATGTGCTTATGTATTATAATTTGAAAATATATGATTTTTTATGAATTTAATGTTTGAATTGGCTAATTGAGTCATCTATAGTGAATTGTTACTCAAAAGTATTGGTTAAATGGATTGATAAGTGAAAAATGAATTCAAAGGAATTTATAAGTGATGAGTATGATTTTTAATTCAATCTTTATAAGAAATGAGTGGTTTGATGTTGTTTTTAGCTATAAGTGATGGTTAAAGATTGATTAATTAATTTTTGTGTAGAGTATTTGATATAGACTCTTTTTATGTTAAAAAATTAGTTTTTAATTCATTTTTATCATAGATCTTGAATATGTTTATGTTTATATGGTTGAGTGTGTAAAAATATGTAATTTTTGCCAGTGACATGGCCAAGTCAGTGGGTGTGTCTAGTGACATGGCCAAGTCAGTGGATGTGTCTAGTAACACGGCCAATGATATGGCCAAGTCAGTGGGTGTATCTAGTGACATGGGTAGTGACATGGCCAAGTCAGTGGGCGTGTCACATGCTGTCAAAATTTTCTATTTTCTTTGATGAGTGACATGGCCAAGTCAGTGGGTGTGTCTAGTAACACGGGCAGTGACACAGCCAAGTCAGTGGATGTGTCACATGCTATAAAAAATTTCTATTTTCTTTGATGAGAGACATGGCCAGTGACATAGCCAAGTCAGTGGGTGTGTCTAGTGACACGGCCAAGACAGTGGGTGTGTCACATGCTGTCAAAAATTTCTATTTTCTTTGATGAGAGACACGGCCAGTGACATGGCCAAGTCAGTGGGTGTGTCTAGTGACACGGGAAATGACATGGCCAAGTTAGTGGGTGTGTCACATGCTGTCAAAATTTTCTATTTTTCATTTATGAGAGACATGGCCAAGTCATTGAACATAACTTGGTCGTGTTCAATATCCTTCCCTCTAAATTAGCTTCAACAAGTGAATTAAAGCTTCATTTTGCACATGTTCATGCTTCAAACTAAATTAAAAAACTTCAAGTAAACTTAAATACACATTCTTTTTTTTAAAAAAATAAAACAAACTAGAAAGCTAATGAAATTACCCTTGTGTTCAGAATTCATGTATATGTGTTAAAAGTATGAAAAAGAGTGATAAACTTTGGATATGTGATAAATATATATAGTACTAAATGTTGATAAAAGTTTTGTACCATTGGAATGATATACACAATTCAGTGTTAATCAAAACTAATGAATTGCCCAAATCATACTGATTTTAGATCTAGCTTTCGACTGAATGGCTAACTAAAGGAAGGATAGCTATAGTGATTGTGGGTATCTCTTGTCATGAATGGACACATTGTGTCATCAGTGACAGTGGGCATAATTACAATTATATATATATATATTCTTGAGACTTGGCATTACAAATGCTACACTAACCTGTTATCCAAACCTATGATCTAAATTCAGTATGTATGAGCATATTTAATGAAGATATCTAAATTAAAAATATATGTGAATATGATAGTTATGAATAATGAAAAAAAATGCAAATAATAATATAAGTCAATTACTTAAAATTGACTTACTGTGTTATAATGTGAAAGTGATTGGTAATATATATATTAATACTTATAAGTGAAAGTTCTAATGCACGGAATAGAAATGTTATGCTCAAGTTATTGAATTAATTAATAACTTTATAAGTGTGGTAATAATTGAAAGTGTATATAATGGTATAAGATATAAAGTGCCCCAAAATATAATACTAAATTTAAGTGTTGAAAATTATAGATTGAATGAAATTATCCTATATGTGAAATTGAAAAGTAAGACTTATTGAAAAATAAAATAAGCGTATTGTGAGCAATGTTATCAAATGAAAAAGAAAGTCTTAAATAAAATGATTCATAAAGAGAAAAGTTGCAATATCGAAAGTATAGTATAGCATGATGACTTTTATAAAGTTAAAGTTATTATTTTGTGTAATCAAACTATTATATTAGTTTGTAATTGAAAATAGTTAATATATTGAAATATTTCTTAAAACTAAGTGTTATTACTATATTACCATAAGTATTTTTCTTTAATATTAAGTGACAAAATATGTTTATACAAGCATCACTAAGCTTTACTTAGCGTGTTAGAATTATTTTCTGAGACAAAGGTATTAGGTCATCGAAGCAAGTTAAGAAGTGGAATTAAGGATCTCAGGAAATTTTCTATAGTACATATAGAGATCTTTTGTATATTGTACTTTAAAGTTATGAAATGTATGTATACGATTTATTTTGGCTATTTGAGATATTGTACAAATTTATAAACTTGAAAGGAATATATGTATTTAGAGGATGAAGTTTGAGATTCTAGTGAATGATTATCAAATAAAGGAATGTATTATATATTCATTTGATTTGACAAACTTTTGATAGTTATCTGGATTATAATTAGTATTTGGATTATTAGAGATTGGTCTAAATGTTGGACTTATAAGTGTTGTATTATATATATTGTATTATTATTTGAAAATTTTTGTTAGTTGGAAGAGAACTTTGTAAATGAATTGATTTGAGTACTGACAGTATATTGAATAACATTGTCTGATAGTTCTAATGAGAATTGTTAGGGAATACTACACAACTATTCTTCTTTCCAACTCCACCTGCTACGGAGTACCATCTATCTGTTAAACGATTTTATTTGTTATATTTTCTAATATGGTAGACTCATCAAAGGTAACGTCTATGCTAAAGATTATCTTCTTTATTTGTAGACACCAAAGGCAAAATCTTTTCACACCAATGGTAATCCTTGTAAAGAGTGTTTTCTTTGTCTCGGGATCTAACTTTGATTCCTTAACATTGTAGTATGCAGTAGAAATAAATACACATAAGGAATCATAATCAGTAACAGGTTTTCCATACCACATCTCCATAGGTGTTTTACCACCAATGGCAGTTGATGGTAAGCAATTAACGAGATGACATGCATATGTCATAGCCCAGTGCAAAATTGTCTACCCAACCCAACATTGGACAACATAAACTGAACTTTTTCCACCAATGTCTGATTCATACATTTTGCCACGCCATTTTTTTGTGGTGTATCTCTAACTGTGAAGTGTCTAACAATGCCTTCATCTTGGCAGAATTTCAAAAATGGATCACTTTTAATTTCTCCACCATTATTTGTGCAGAGACATTTGACTTTTATGTCTGTTTGGGTTTTTACCATCTTTTTCCATATGAGAAAAACTCTTAACACTTCATCCTTCATCTTTATAGTGTACACCCATACTTTTTGAGAGAAGTCATCAACAAAAGTTACATAATAGTGCTTTCCTCCCATTAAAGTTGTCTTGGAAGGACTCACACATCAGAGTGAACATAGTCCAAAATATCCTTAGTATTAAGGATTGCAGTACTAAACTTCACTCTAGTCTGATTGCCTTTGATACAATGCTCACAGAAATCTAACTTTTAGGGTTGCACTCCTTTTAGTAATCCTTGATCTGATAAAATTTTCAAAGATTTATTGACAGTATGCCCCAAGCGCATATGCCATAATCTGGTTGCTTCTAATCCCTGATCATTATTAGAAACTGCTGCTATTGTCCCAACAATTGTATTACCCTGATAGTAATACAAGTTATTCTTCTTTCTCGTGCCTTTCATTATTATAAGTATATCAGAGATGATTTTTATTACTCCATCTGTTACATTTATAATGAAGCCCTTTGATTATAGGACTCCTATAGAGATGTGATTCTTTTTCAAACTTGATACATATCACACATCTGTTAGAGTCATGATTGATCCATCATGATTCCACAATTGGATTAAACCAATCCCTTTTATCATATATGAACTGTCATTTGCTGTGTAAACAATTGCACATTCTAGTTCTTTAAAGTCAAAGAATCAATCTTGATTGGGACACATATGATGGCTACAACCCTAATCAAGTAGCCATTCACTAGAAGAGCTTGTTGATGACACAACAACCAATAAAAGGTCTGAGTCTTCATCATCACACTCGGCTATATTTGAATTTACAATAGCTTTTCCCTTATCAAATTTGCTTTTATTCTTTAGCTTGGGACAATTTATCTTCTAATGCCCTCTCTCCTAACAAAAGGCACATTCATCATTGGCATGTCTGGATTTTGATCTTCTCTTCTTTTATCTCTTCCTGCTTTGAGAACAACCTCTCACTACCAATGCTTCTGCTGCTTCACTTGTACTTTCTTTTTTATCTTTCTTTTATTGTTCATAAATGTATAATGCAGCGGTCACTTCAGAGAGAGTCACTTTAGCCTTCCAATGGAGTAGAGTTATTTCAAGAAACTCAAAATTCTCTGGAAGGGATCCTAACAACATCAAGCTAAATCTTCATCTTTGAAAGTTACGTCCTAATTCATCAAATTAGCTACTAGTTGATTAAAATTGTTGATGTATTCATTCATAGTGGTACCAGGAATATAAGTGAAGCGAAATAATCTTTTCTTCATATAAAGCTTGTTCTGACTGCCTTTCTTCAAAAAAATTTTCTTTAATGTCTTCCATCATTTTCTTGTAGAAAGTTCTTTTGAGAAGGCATACTTCTGTTCTTTAGAAAGAAAGGATTGAATTGTACCACATACCACACGATTGATGGATTTTTATTTTTTTCATCAATGTCTTCTAATTTCTCTTCTTCAATGGCAATGTTTAGACCTTGTTGAAAGAGAGCGTCTAGAACCTCACTTTGCTACATGCCAAAATGGTTCATACCATCAAAAATCTCTACTACGAATCTAGCATTTGACACAGTAGTCCTTGACCAAATTGACAAGAGGATGCTATCTCCTTTCTAGTGGATATTGTTTCATCTACCATATCTTTTTAAAAATTTTATTTAATAGCTAACAAATGTGGAATACAAATAATCTAAGAAAATCTTTTCTGATGTGGAAGATCAGGCTAGGTTGCAACCATATAGCATACTCAGAAAACCTTATCCCTGATACCAATTATTGTGAAAATTAGATTATTTTCCACTAATAATATATATAGTTCACAAATAATTATACCAATAATTATACTAGAAAAACTTCTAGGAAAGAGAGGTGGGTTACAATGGACACATTTAAATACCAAGTCTTTCCTTAGACATAATTTTCCTAGACATATAATTATTGGTACAATTGTTCACGCACTATACATATTATTAGTAAAAAATAATCCAATTTTCACAACAGTTTAAGCCAACAAACAGACAATAAAAGCAAGTAAAGTAACACAAAGAAAATTTTAATTCAAAAAGTAAAGATGAGACACAGGGATAAGTTGTTCTCTTCAATAATCTAACCAAGTTCTTCAATGAGATAAATCACAACATTTAAGTCATTATTAACTACCATCCAGCTCCCTTGATGTACTAAAAGGTTAATTCTAATAGCCCAAATCTACACACTACTTCATTATTGACCAGTTAGTTTAACCTAAATTCAGCTAATACCTTTAGATAACTAAAAAGCTTTATCTTGAACTAAACAAAATTTATATTATCCTGATATTCTAATATAGTTATACCAATTATAATTATAAAATTTATATTATCACTTAGAAGTAAGAAAGGATTTCCCAACAAAGATATCCAGCATGGCTTTAAACAAAAGCATTTGGAATGGAACTTAAAAGAGAATATATTTGTATAGTGCATCAAGCAACCCATCCCATTTATTATATGTGCCTTTACTATTCTCTGTCCACACTCCAAAATCCATACTACAATATAAATGAATGAAATTGCAAAATCAAATTTCTAATTCCTACATCTATTGCTTAGGATTAATAGAGATGATCATGAGCATATCAACACTCAAAGCTCACCCATAACAAAGAATGCATATCCATCCATATGGTACCTTTGAATAATGGTGTAGTTGTTTTGAAATAATATTTCCATTAGACCTTTGAAAGTGCTGTTAATTAGAGAGGTAACACTTTGGGAGGTCTATTCATTAGTTTGTTATAGAAGTCAAGTGTCGACCCTTAATTTTGGCCCAAAATAAACCTGGTTCTAATTAAACACCCCAATCAAAATTCGGATCCAATTAAAAAGTCCACACTGATTTTTGTCTGATTTAAAGAGCTAAACCAACATGGACTATAGAACTGGCCATGCCATTTCAACATGAGCCATTGCTCATGTCGAATTGGCCGGTTGAATTGGCCAAACCAATTCGACATGGGCCCTAAACTATGGTTGATTCAATCTTTAAATGTCCTAATTATGCTTAAACTCAAGGGAACTCAGATAAACAAGAGGCTTTTCTAATAGGATTAGGAGTGATTAGCCGGAAGCTCCCTAATTCCGCCTATAAATACAAAAGTAATTGGTAGAAATGAGGGAGCCACCTTTAATTGAGGGAGCCACCTTTAATTGAGAGAGCCATCTTTAACACAGTAGTCACAATCAAGAATTGAGGAGTCAAAATTAGCAATCACAGCCAGCATTAGCAATTAAATAGAGAGACAGAAAGTAACCAAAACATACAAAGTGTAAGAGAGGCAGAAAGATTTGAGACACAAAAGCAAACTCGAATAGTATTGTCCAACCAAGAATTCCAGTTGACCTAATCTCATGAAACATGTGCAAGTTAGAGGCAATTACACAACTTTAAATAGTCGAGCTTAGTTTAATAAAATCACCTTGGCAGAGCCAACAACACAGGTATGATCTTTAAACACTACCACTTATTCAGTTTATGAGGTTGTCACATATGTTTGTTGCAAGTTTATTTTACATTAATTTGTGGTTATGATCTTATTTAGTCGGATATCAAAATCCTAATTTGATATCTAAACCCTAGTTTCGTAACTAAAACCCTAATTTTACATGTTAAGCCTAGTTTAGGATTAAAACCCTAATTTCACAATAAAACCCTAATTGTATGCTCAAACCTATTTATGTAAATTGTTTACCTTTTAGGAGTACTGCCCCCTTGCCCTGTCCCATTTTACTAACTGGCGAGACTACCGTATGCATTGCGCCCTATATTTCGTTCCAGGTTAATATTAAGGTTTGTTTGTTTGTTTTCTTTTTTAATTATTCAATTATTTTCATATATGTTTGTATTATTTTTTCTTGCTTTGTTCTTTTCCTTGGATTTAGATGTATTTTAAAATGAGATTATAAAAGGCATATTTTTACACTATGTGGGTGCCTCATTTATTTAGTTTATGTAATCTAATTTATTTTAAGGACTTTAGGACATTCATAAGGGCATGTTTCCATCTTTTATGGGTGCCCATTTTATTGTTTGGTTAATGATTTCTTTCATTTATTTATTTTTGCTTGTAATATGAGTAATATCATAATAATATAAAAATTTAATAATATTTAGACGTGAAAAAGAGGCCCGTTCCAATGAACCAGGCTTAATGGGGTTGCTGAGCCATTTTTCACTTTCTCCATGCATGCCCAACTTTCTGAACCCAGTAGGGGTTGGGGATTTATTTGGAATTGGGTTATCCATCCCTTTCTATCTTCCCAGCATGTTCGGGTCACAACTCCTATTCTCCGAGTTTAGGCCCGAGTTCTCTAAGGCCCAAAGCCTAATAGTGCAGAAGTTGCAAGAACTATTACACTAGGAGTGGGGGCAAAAATCCTAGTGGCAACTCCACTGGAGATAAAAGAAGTTGATTTCATTGATCTTTATATTATTTTATTCTTTCTTATTATGATATTATCCATTGCATTACTTAGATTTGCATTGTGTGTGTGAGTTAGGATGCTCTGTGTAACTGTGTTATGTGTGTGTAAGGGGTACCATACTTTCACTCAAGGTATAGAGATTGAGCATTGTATAACCACACGTAGCCTCGTACCTTTTGGAATATACTTGCAATGGTAACCTAAGCTTTTCAACCCAAAGACTAAAGCCCATGTAATTAGCCTAGTAATTTTCCTTAGGTCTACCTTAAATGCTTGTTGTTTGACTATGATTAACATATCTTGATTTGATTAATGGGCCATTTAGTTTGTTCTTTCCTAGTATGACCTAATTATGGGGTAAGCCCAAAATTAAATTATTCCTTTAAGCCCAAGAGACCAAATTATTTTCAAAATTTTTTTTTCAAGATGTTCTTTGGACATAAAAACCTTTTTTGACATGGATCAAAAAATATTTTTTACCTCATGCTCCAAACATGAAGTCCAAAATTAGTTTTTGAAAGATTTTTTTTACACTGGGCTTTGAAACATTTTTAAAGATGGGCTCAAAACTATTTTTCACTTCATGGCCCTAATTAAAACTTTTATTTTGCAATTAAAACATTTTTCTTGAATGGGCTTACAACTAGTTGGATCAATTATAAAATATTAAAATCAATTATGGGTCATTCATGTATGGGTGATATAAGGTTGGAAGGAACATCCTGACTCACTTTATTTGATTATTACACATGCATTACATTACATTGCATTAATCCTTTCTGGCTCACAGACCTGGAGTACAATAGTTCAAGAGATTACAACAACCAGAGCTACGACTTAGAGTTCAGTCAACTTCACACCAAAAGTAATGCATCCTGAGTAAGTTTAGAAGATGGTGAATGATGCCCTCACCTCTAAGATGGAAGAGTTAAAGGGGGCCCTAGCTGAGGTTGTGAGAAGCCAACTAGCTCCACTGTTAGAAAATAATATTGCTGAGGCATCTGCTAGTTCTGAGAAGCAGAAGGACAAGGGAAAGACTAAGGTAGCTGAAGTAGCCTTTGATGAAGATAAGTTGGTGCTTAATGATGATGACCGAGATACATACTTCTAAGACCGATAAGAGAGGAAGAAAGAAAAGAAGGCTGTAGAGAAGACTAAATCTGCTAATTTGGAAAAACTCACTGTTGACCAAGAAAAGAAGCTTGAAAAGAGATTGAAAGCTGAAGAGGCCTCAGAAGTTGATAAACATTGAGGTACTTTAAGCTATCTTTGGATCCCATGGTGAAAAACATTTTGAAGAAGATAAGAATCTCCCATACAAGTTCAAGATGACTGCTTTTGCTAAGTACAATGGTACAAGAGATCCTCACTTGCATGTGAAGCAGTACATTATTGCCATGTAGTCTGCTAGAGCTACTAAGGCTCAAACACTGAGGTACTTTATGCTATCTTTGGATCCCATGGTGCAAAACCGGTTCAATAATTTAGAGGAGAATGCTCAAAAAGACTAGAATTTGTTGTATGAAGCTTTCATCCAACAGTGTGGGCATAATATCGACTAGAGGTAACCTTAATAGAGGTTGAGTCTATCAGGCAAAAATAAAATAAGGGCGTTATTGACTATATAAAGAGATGGAGAAATAAGGCAGTCCTTCTTAAGAAAAGACCAGATGACTCAGACCAAATACGGATGATAATCAAGGGAGCTTTGCCCCACCTTCAAGAAAGAATGACTCAGACCCTTAAAATGGATTTTAAGGATCTTCCGCAAGCAGCTCTTCAATTGAAAGAATGGGAGAGAGAAAAGAACATATATTATAGGAAAGGGAGCAATAAGAGTAGCTATCAGTCTAGTGGACAAAATCAAAGGGGATAAAAAGATGCTGAGGCAAACACAACAACTGAACTAGCCAAGAAGCTTCGATTCTCATAATTGGGAAATCCACTATTTTGGGTCTTTAACAAATTACAGAAGAAGGGGTTGTTACAACCTTTGATCCCTCGACCTTTGCCAGATCCTTTATCATCCAAATTTGATACAAAGGTTTTCTGTCAGTTCTATCATGAAATGGATTAATGTATGTGCTTAAGGCATGAAATACAGAACCTCATTAATGATGGAAAGATCCTCGCCCCTGAGATGTCCAAGGACATGAAGCTTTTTTTACTCCAACTCAATAAACTTTCCTTGGTTTGTGTGGTTTTCAATTCATTTTCTTTCTTTGGTTTTTTAGAAAAATTGTTTTTCAATTAATATTTTTACGAATAGATTATTTTTGTTACATTTATGTTTTTGTTGGTCTTTATTCATTTTGGTGCTCAACCGATGACGACTCTAGCTTGATATTCATAAATTAGTATATCTATGCATCATGATCCGAATGACTTTACTAGGTGAGAGAGTTGTTCTATGACATTGAGCTGTGTATGTTTACTTAGAGAGGGCTCCTACATAACTATGAGTGTTTAGGTCCTAATCAATCTTAGAATATGCTTTAATGAACTTTTGAGGCAAAATTGATCTCTACTTATTTAAGGAAGATATATCTAGGCATTTTTTGGTGAGCCAACAACTAATATCCACCATGCTATCATCAATCCTTAGTTTGTCCCTTTGAACCTTCATAAGATTTTAGCTTACTTTTTATTGACTTTGTAAACCTTGATAACCTACCCTATGTTGTTGAGACACTTATGACAATTCTAATGATCGTTGAGGAACTAAGGGGTAAGATGATAAAAAAAAAGATACATAGTCAAAATCATAACGATAGTTGAAGTTTACCTGAACTAAACCTAATATCTCATATTTGTATGACATTAAGGCAACAAAGGATTCATCCTTATTGAAGCAAACTCGTGCTACTCCATTCATCCATAGTTAGAAGTATAAAATGGTGCAAAATATTATAACTATTTTAGAACTAGGACAAAAAAAACAAAAAAAAGAAGAACAAAAAGAAAAGAAAAAATAATAAATAAAGAAATAAAGAAATAAAAAAAAGAGAAAGAAAAAGAAAAGGGAAGAACAATAAGGGTTTCAAACTTTTTAGTAAAAGAAAAGATCATCCTGATTAGATCTAGATTTCTACCAAGAATATGAGCCCTATCTTTCCCATGAAGCGAGATAAAAAATGTCCGGAAGGTGAAAATGATACCTCTAACAACATTCGGTTCCAACAAAAAGTTTGTAGTGTGAAGATTTGTTAGCAATGTCATACCGACTTTAGCTTAAAAATGGCTTTCGTTTAACTCATGTCCCTTACAGACCCTATTTCAAGCCTATTAAAGACCTGTTAATCTCTTTTGGTAGGTAGAGTCTATTAGTGGAGATTATTTAGAAAAACATGCATATGAGATAGACAATATTTAAACTCAATGAGACCTTTGGCAAGTAACGTGTATGTGCCTATTTGAACTGCAATAGTTTTTGCTCAAATGGAAATGATTCCCAAGTTTAATACAGTAACTAGGGTTGTCATGTTGTAAATATGTTAATTTGAAAAATTGAGCTCTGAGATATAATGACACCGATCTGACAAAGCCAAAATGTGATTTTAAAATTAAAAAAAATGTATGTTTTTTGTCATAATGAGCCTTCAAGTTTAGAAAAGTGTGTTGAACTGTCGAACCTCAAAGAACATATTGGACAAAAGTGGGCTAATAAAAGGATCATTTATAAGGTCACGGAGAAGTTACCAACTAATGTGTTGAATTATGGGCTGAAATGGGTATCTCCTATGGCTTTAACTCCCTTACTTGGGCTTCCACCACTCATGCTTTCATCAGGAAGATAAAGCCATCAATGTAAAGTCTCCTACTATTCTAATACAAGATATGAAAGAGCATTTAAAAGGAACCAATGGGAGTTCTTTGGCTTATTACCTCAGTCTGTGAGTCAATAGAACCACTGTAAGTATCACTTAGGCATATATGAGCATATCATATTCCATTTTTGTCCAGTGTTGCCTATTCTTTGTCAAAGTGAACAGCAAACACTCTGTAAAGTAAATAATCAATAGTTTTCATTAGAGTCGATTAATAGTTTTTATTACTTGGTCATTGAGATATTGGATTCACTCAATGAACCCATTGGGATATTAGAGTTGCCCAATAGCCCGTTAAAATATTAGAGTCATTAACGATTGGATGTTGATACTCAATATTGGGTATCCATCCTTTGAGCTTTTGTTTATTTATTGCCTACGTATTTTATTTAGCATACTCTTGGTGCAAAATTTGAAAGCTGTATTATTGCTTTTCACTCTCTTCTACTAAAGTTCTAGACCGCTCAAGCAGGGGGCAAACTGTAGACCCTTCATTTTAGTCTGAAATAAACCTAGTTCCAATTAAAGGCCCTAATCGAAATTTTAATCTAATTAAAAAGATCAAATTGATTATGGTCCAATTTAAAGAGCTAAACCAACATGGACTGTCGAATTGGATAAACCAACATGGCCAAGATAATTTGACATGGGCCCTAAATTATGGATGATCCTGTCTTTAAGTGTCCTAATTATGCTTAAACTCAAGGGGAATCAGATAAACAAGATGCTTTTCTAATAAGATTAAGAGTGATTAGCTGGGATCACTCTAATTATGCTTATAAATATAAAAGCAATTGGAAAAAATGAGGGAGACACCTTTAATTGAGGGAGCCACCTTTAATTAAGAGAGCCACCTTCAACATAGTACCCACAATTAGGAATTGAGGAGTCAAAAGTAGTAATCACAGCCAACTTTAGCAATTAAACTGAGACACAGAAAGTAACACTAAAATATACAAAGAGCAAGAGAGACAGAAAGCTACTCGAGACACAGAAGCAAACTCTGATAGTATTATCCAACCAAGAATGCCAGTTGACCCCAAACTCACAAAACCTACGTAAGGTAGAGGCAATTACAGAGTTTTAAATAGTCGATCTTGGTTCAATAAAATCACATTGGTGGAGCCATCAATGCTGGTATGATCTTCAAACACTACTACTTATTTAGTTTATGAGGTTGTCACCTATGTTTGTTTACAAGTTTATTTTACATTAATTTGTGGTTATGATCTTGTTTAATCTTATATCAAAACCCTAAATTGATATCTAAACCCTAGTTTTATAACTAAAATCCTAATCTTATAATTAAAACTCTAATTTTGCATGTTAAACCTAGTTTAGGATTAAAACCCTAATTTCACAATAAAATCCTAATTTGCATGATAAAACCCTAAGTGCATGCTCAAACCATATTGTGTAAATCGTTTACCTTCCGAAAGCGCTGCCCCCTTGACCCCTGCTCGCTAACTGTCTAGCGGGACCACTGTATGTGTTGTGCATTATATTTTATTAACGAGTTAATATTAAGATATGTTTGTTTGTTTTCTTTTTAATTATTCAATTATTTTTATATATGTTTGTATTATTTTTTCTTGCTTTGTTCTTTCCTTGGATTTACATGTATTTTTAAAGAGGATTGTAAAAGGTATGTTTCTACACTATTTAGGTGCCTTATTTATTTAGTTTGTATAATCTAATTTATTTTAAGGACTTTGGAATATTTGTAAGGGTATGTTTCCATCTTGTATGGGTGCCTATTTTATTGTTTGATTAATGATTTATGATGATTACTTTCATTTACTTATTTTTGCTTATAATATGAGTAATATCATCATAAAATAAGAATTTAATAATATTTAGACTTGAAAAAGAGGTCGGTTTTAATGAACCGGACATTTAGGTTATTTCTCACATTCGCCATGCATATCCAACTTTTCGAACCCAGTACGGGTTAGGGATTTCTTAGAAATTGAGTCATCCACCATTTTCTATCTTCCCTGCCCATCCGGGTAGTGACTCTTATTCTCCGAGTTTAGGCCCGTATTCTCTATAGTCTAGAGCCTAACAGTGCTAAAGTTGTAAGAATCATTTCACAAATAGTGGGGGCAAAAATTTCCACTCACATCAAGCTTGTACAAGCTTATACACACCTTCAATAGAGAATGAAAAACTACAATTTCTATTAGCAATTTTAGCATCTTCGGTGATTCTAAAAAGAGGGATCAATTTCTGCTTGTGCCATTAACACTGTCTTCTTGTTCGAGAGATCGTAAAAGAGACAATGGAGAGATAGACGAAGAGAGGCATTTAAGAGGCCAAATGAATCATTTAGGATTCCTTTTTTTATAAATCATTTAGGATTCTTGATAAATTGAAAAACGTTAACGATTTGGTTTTTGGAGAAAAAAGAAAAATAAATAAAAGAACAAAACAAAGGAAAAATTAGAATAACTTTGTTTCGAAACATTAATGATGTGCAGTATAAAAAGCCCTCTTCATTCCTCAGCTTTATTAATTACTAAGCATATAATGTGCAAAAATAAACAAGATAGCTACATCAACAATTGAAAATTTTAATAATAGTGAGCCAAACTGATGCGGAGCAGTACATGGAGAATTTGGATCGCGGCAAGATTAGATTAGCGGCCGTTTGCGAAAATAGGCATAACTTTTGCCCAGGAGGTCCGAATTGAACCCTCGATAGCTTTCCGGAAGCGTTTTCGCGAGCCGGATAATTTTGAAAAGTGCCACATGTCCTTTGGACTACAGTGGCAAAGTTCGGGGGTTAAATTTTGCCGTTTAGGGCCTCAAAATCGCGTTTTAAGTTTTTAGGGACTATTTTGCAATTTTTTATTATTTTCGGGTTTAATTTCAGATTCTTTATTATTTCGGATTTTAGGGTTAATTAGCCATTATAAATAAGCCTTAATTTTGCTGCTTATGCAGATCATTGTTTTCAAATAAAATTCTTATGAAATACAGGCTTTCAGCCTTTTATCAAGATTAATCTCGTTTCTTTCGTCCAACCAAACGACATTGGTTAAACTCTTGAACAGAGTCTAAACGTTTTTATTATTTGTTATTTTCCGTTATGTGTCACAAACCTATAAAAATGCATATAGTAAATAACACATTAAACAGGAGGTATAAATATGATTTTCTCAATTCATTAGAAAATAGCAACCAGAACAATCTATTAAACATGAGGTAGATATAAAGAACCCGGAATACAAAAAGGCAGACAAAAGGACAAATCAAAATATTGATATGTTCACTGAAAAATTAAGAAATAAAACCATTATTTGAATCCAACTCCGGAAACTGAAATCCAATAAATGAAAATGTGAAATGGAAAATTGAGAAAAAAAAACCAAATCTAGAATTTTACTTGGGGTTATGAAATGGGCCGACCTTATTAACGTAGACAGGAATAAATTGCCTTCATTGTATTAGTAATTGGAGGCATAAAGAGGAGCAAATTGCCTTCTTTGTTTCTACCCCAATCACCATGTTTGCTTGCTGAAGCCTCTCGATTTCTTCTTATTTTTTTTAAAAAAAAGAAAAAAGTAACTTCATGATGAAAAATAGATAGATTGCCATTATTATTATTTATATAGCCTCAAATTAAGTGGATCTATATTACCTTAGTTTGAAGACAAATACTTTCATTTTCCAACACAATTTTTTGCGATTAAATAAAGTAAGTTTAAGAAAAAAAAAAAGAGTTTACATATATATATGCTAAAAAAATAATAATAATTGTGAAAATTTTAGAGTAAGGATAGAAATTACCCTTTTTTGCAAGTACTCAATTTCAGCCAACAACAATTCGTGCTGTTGTACAATATTAAAAATAGAAATATCCATTATGTCTATTCCAATCTTATGAATGATGAAAATTGAGAATAATTGGGTAATGAAAATGAGACATTTACTTCCTAACATTAGAAAAACTAAATTTTGGACCTGGATCATTTACTGATAAATGGTATATGTAAATTCAATATCTTGCCAAAAAAATTCCAATTACATAAAAAAATAGTTTACCTTTTTTGACCTTATTCTGGTAATACCTCATTCAAGCATATTCTCCAATTGCTTTAGCTCCTTCACAGTTAGGAAACTCAAAGAGTCACTCATTAGATGCATGTAAATGAAGAGTTAAAGTATAATTTAGTGGAAAACTGACCTTTTATTATTACTACTGCTGCTGCAATTATTATTATTATTATTATTATTATTATTATTATTATTATTATTATTATTATTATTATTATTATTATTATTATTATTATTAGCATACACTTCAACCATCATTCTATTGAAACATCAAAATTGGCCCATCAATTCATATTTAATATATAGATAAAGGATGTTCCAAGATGGATTGTCTTTAAAACACACTTTTTTTCTCAACCATCCTTTTTTAAAAAATTGATGACATGGCATTCTCTAAACAAAAGTACTTCCTCAACTTTTATATAATAATTAGTCGATGGCCTGCGAGATGTGCAGATATAATATTTTACTTGATCATGAGCATAATTAATTTATATTAATACTTTTTTTTATCATAATATTTAATAAATTAAATTAAAAAATTAAAAAATATTTACAAAAAAATACATTAATAAATAATTAAAAAATTATTCTGCTATATATTTCATAATAAACTCATTACATATTAAATATAATAAATTAGACTATGAGAGAGATAATTACTTACTATCACATAACATACATAGAAATTCTAATAATATTAATAAATTATAGTAAATTAATTTCTATCATTTATCTATATATATATATATATTATTTGCCTCACTAAAAAAAACTATATGTACTACTTTAGCAAAAATATAATAAATCATTGCTCCTAAAAGAAAAAAGCAAAAAAAAAATCTAAATATTTTTGTTTAATTCAAACTAATTACTAATGTACATGTAGTTTTTTAAAAATATTTTAAACTAATTACTAGTGGAGTAACCTTTTACTAAGGAGCAATATTTTTATAATCGGACCAGACACTGATTCAGATTGATCCGTGATTTAACCAAATTTATTCAAATTTAATAATATAATAATATTATATAACATTTTTAATAATAATAGATAATATTTAATTATTTATTATCTTTTTAAATTCATGACTTTTTTAAATTCTAATGTTGTTTTTTTATTCTTAACTTTTTAAATTCTAATTTTTATAATAATAAATTATAAAATTTATAATTTAAATTTTTTTATTCGCTTACGTAGCAACTATAAATCTTCTATTTTCTTATCCCTTATTTGCCAATTGTGTAGTAATGAGAATAGTAAAATACAAAAAAAATATAATAAATAAATAAAAATAATTTATATGTAAATTAACAATAAACTATATTTAAAAAATATAAAAGAAAATATTTCTCTTAATTTTTATGATAATTTCATTAAAATAATATTGATGAGCAAATATAATCTTTTTACTTCATATATGATACTTTTACTAATCAAAAGCAAAACATATAATACATATTTTTGCTATAAAAAATCATGAATTATGTAAAAATGAGAAAAAATATATATATAAAAAGAAATTCAAACAAACTTTTTCAATTAAAGAGAAAAATGTGAGTAGGAAGATTTATATATTAGATTCTTATTGAAAGTGTTATTAATATAAATATTATTATTACATAAATTATCAATGTATAATTAATTTGTTAGGAATATTAGAATATATATATATATATTTTTAATTTTGTGAATTTCTAAAAATATATAAGTTAATCATTATTATAAATAAATTATTTAATTTATAACTAATTTATTATGAAGATCAAGAGTCATATACATTTTTAAATGTAACATTCGTATTTCTCTAAAATAAAAAAATAAATTAAATTAAGTAAATAATTTAAAAGGTTAATTAAAGTGTTGGAAGTAAGAAAATATTAAATATATATGTGAAATATAAAGAAAATATATATTACATATAAAAGTCAAAATGGTAAATAGTAGAGATCAAAGGTAAATAGTAAAAAGTTAAAAAAATAAAATTTAAAATAATTTTGAATTGAAGAAGTAAAATTAAGAATTTTTAAATAAGTAAATAATTAATTAAATAATATATATATATATATATATAAGGTTATAATTAAAGAAGGAAATAAAAAGTCAATATTCATCTTCTCCTTCCTCTTTCTCTCAAGCTTTGGCTGACTTTCATGGTGGACGGGGGGAGAAATTTTTGCTTCTAATAACTTAAGAATTCATCAAATTTTCAAGAAGCAAAGGTGATTTTGGAAGTTTTGTAAGAGATAAGAAAGCTTCCTTTGAATTTAAGTTGAATTTAAGTTGTTTTCTTTGAAAATTGTGAATATGTGAGAAATGAGTTTTTGATGGAGTGTGATATAATTGTTCAAATAGTATTGAATGATGTTAATTTGATTTAGAGACAAGAACTTTATGGTTAAATGGTTGATTTGTTCAAGTTTAGTGGGAGTTTGAATGGGTTAGTGAAGAATTTAGGGTTTTAGTAGAACTTTGTTAAAGAATTAGTGTTAATTGTGTTTAATTGCTTAAATCATGTTACAATATTATTTTAATGGTAGAAATGAACTCAAAATGCAATTTGGAATCGATTTGAATAGTTTTTCAAAATTTAAGAGAGTTAGGGAAAATTTTGGATGTTTAAAGAAAATGTGATAAATTGATGTTTAATAGATAAAGTATGTAGAAATATAATTCTAATGCCTTATATACACTTAAATTTTGATTAGGTGGTTAGTGAAACCAAATTACTTGGTTAAAGTGGTGAAGGGCACATTGGAAAAGTGGTGAGAAGGGTGTGCATTCTAGATTGTTGTGTAAACAAAGGTTAGCACATATTTTAATAGAAATGTGTTGAAATGCATTTGTTTGGCAATGCTGCATTGATGTTTGATATGAAGACTATGCTATTTTAATATGAGAATTCGCATAAAAAGTGTATAGACAAGTGTTTAAAGGCATGAAATGCATAATATATGAATAATTAAGCCATTTTAAGATGACTAATGACATTGTTAAATATGTTTGTGAAAAGAGTGTATTTATGCCAATTTTAGGGCATAACTCGACCACGATGAGGAAGTGGCAAAGAAATTGATATGTTGTGATGAAAAAGTGAAAAAAAGATGGAAAGTGGCATAAATGTTAATGTATGAAAAAGCATGGAAATGTGTATGATATGTGTGTTACCTTGTGTAATATCATGTTCTAGAGTATTGTGTTTGGTGATATGATATGGTATACCTATGATTTGTCTTTGGGTTAGACGCTAGGCGTTACTGTTATATGCCTTTGGGCTAGACACTAGGTGTCAAAATAGTCCAAAATAATATTTTTGGAACCTGAAGATCATATAGGGTAATTTGGGCCCAATGCATGTAAATGTGATATGTGATGGTTTTGTAATAAAAATATATAAGTTCTGATATGTATTTGCATGCCGCATTATGAGTTTCACAGAAAAAATATTTTGCATTGTTTTCTTTAAATTTTTATTTGTGTCAAAGTATGTACCGCTAGACAAAATACTTAGAGCGATTTATTTATTGCCCATGTGATAGAGTTGAGACCGAGATCCTTGTTGGACCTAAGCAGGTCTAGGTTTTCTGGGTTCTACTAGAAGATTTTGATAGTTTCCATATACTCAGAGCTAGTTGCATATATGTAAATATTTTATTTTGTGAAACTTAATATAATTATGTACATTAAGTTTATATGCATGAAATAATGTAAATTATAAAGGTTTTGGGTTAAATTTTATAAATTTTTAATATTTGTATATTGATTTATTTTTGTTTTTTTGGAGAATGTGGAGAATTGATTGAAAATATTTGAGAATGTGAATTTTATTACAGGTTGAATTGTGTTTTTCGAAAACATTCGGATACAAATAAAACTCTCGTGAATTTTTTTCAGAGATTTTTTTTAAAAGTTGGTATTTTGATAATTAATTACTAATTTATTTATTTATGTACTTAATAAAATATCTTTTAAATATTTATTTATCTATTCAATCATATTTTAAGGAATATAATATCCTTCTTAAATTCAGGGTGAGTTTTCAAATGATAAGGACGTTAACATTCTCATATTATATACATATATATATATATATTACATATACAGTGTGTATGTATTATACATATATAGTGTATTAGGGTGTTACATAAAATTTTTTAAATTTATAAAAAAATATATATGTAAATCAATCAATATTAGTTAATTATATTTATGTGTAATTAATTTATAGAAAATTAAAAGTCACAAAAATAATATATTTAATTAATATTATGACATTATATCAATATATAATTATTTAATAGAGGTTTAAAAGTCGCAAATATAACTAATTATTAAATTTTAAATTTTATATAAATTATTAAACTAAACTAAAAATTAATTAAAAGAAGAAAGTACTAAATATTCAATTAATATCAAATTGAATGGTTTAAGTTTTCTTATTAAGAAGAGAGAAAGTGAAATCGAAAAATTAATAGGAAATTGAGAAATTGATGAGAATTAAGAAATTATTATATTGTAGTACTTTTAGAAATGGATGACATGAAAATCTTAGGAGAGTCCTCATTTTCTTAGCTTTTATATATTTATATAGAAATATAAATATATAGATGCCCTTGTATATTGTAAGAAAACCTCAAACATAAATTACTACTTCTCACACTAAAAAAACACAGGTTATGGATGGAGAATCTCGTTGGTGACAAATGAAAATCAAATGATAAATAAACTTCATAATAGATTACCAACTAAAAAATCTATTAATAATAACCTTGTTGATAAGAAAATTATCGATTAATATAAACATCTATCGATAAACACCAACTAATTTTCAAGCAAAAATATTCTCCTAAAACTATTTTATATTACCGAAAGAATAAAAAGTGGCCTGTAATTACTGGTGGCATGCTAGTTAGTAATATTATTTTCCAAATTACTTAAAGTTCTTAAATTTTATTGGTAATCAATCATTGTATTTTTAAACTTATTTTTTAAAATATGAATTTTTATCGATAATTGTTCGATATATTTATTAACTTATTTTTTAAAAATTATTAAATCAGTCAGTAATCAGTCAATTTTTTTAGCATATATATTTTTAAAATATGCATATCAGCCAATACGTTTATTAATTTTTTTAAAATTGTTAATTGGTAATCAATCGATATCTTTTTTAATCTTTTTTAATTTTTAAAAATCTATCAGTAATTGGTTAGAATGATTAACATGTTTATTTAAATTAGTAATTCTATCGGTAATCGATCAATACATTTTCTAAATTAGTTAGTATTTTTTAATTTAATTTCAAAAATGATAGTTTTGTTAGTTATTTTTTGGTACATTTTTTGACTTATTTTTTAAAATTGATAAATTAGTAAGTAATCTGTCAAAACAATTATATATATATATACACTTAAATTTTACTTTGATACTAGTTTTAAAAATCTTAAACAAGATAAATTTATAAATATATCAACCATTTCAATATATAATAAAAATATATATAATAATAAATAGTTATTAGTTAAAAATAATGAATAATATAATTAGGTCATAAAATCAACAATAAAATGAATATACTGTAAAATAATAAATAAATAAATAATATGCAAAATTTTCTAATCTATCTATGAAGAAGCTAAAGAGGGAGATGAGGATGGAGGTGGATCAGATGAATCCTTGGTGGTGAGGTATTGCTACAGAAATTGATTTAGCCGAGCTTGGACCTCCTGCTGCATCTAGTCCTTGAGTTATCACTCTTGGTCCTATGCCTTAGCTTTCAACTCCCTCTGCTGGATATCCAGCAATTCTTAGAATATCTGGTCATGCTCTTATTGATTTTGTGCATGAGCTTCCAACTTCTTCTATTGGGCATCCACTAAGAACATTTAGAGGTATAACCACATCTTCTAGATTATATATATATATATTTATATTGGTACTGCCCCTTGATAGTCGAAGCTCGATACCGGGCGCATGAAGTAACATAGAGGTTCAAGGTGTAACACGCGTTGTGGTAGCTGAGCTCTTGTGCGAGTATGGACCCATGACCCTAGGCTCAAAGGAGCATGTAGCATGGCAGCACCCTATGGCAGACTCCCTACTGTGAAAGGACAAGCTACTAATACATTTTAGATTAGCACTAACATAGCAATAACTTCCATTGACACCTATCAAAAGCGGTCCCCTCTCTATCACCTGTAATTAGGGGTGAATCTCCACAGGTAAAGGATATTTTTCCCACATTCAACCTTACCTCATCTACAGATAAATAGAGCTTTGAATTAGGCATCAAAATCTCCCCACTAAAGCTCAGTCCCTTTTTTATCTTTTCTTGCAGGTACTGGAGCCTGAACTCTAAGGAATTGTCTAAGGTCCACTCGTCATCATTTAGTGTAGTGTGCATGGACTAGCTATTCTCCAAACAATGGACAATAGGACCTAAGGCACATATTATAATCTTCAGCACAATAGTCATACATCTTGTAATAGGCTGACAACCCAATACTAATTTACTCCTCAATACCCCTATGTAACACAAAACCTCCCATTGGAGATAAGTCCTTATCTACAATCGGATCCTAGACCTCTCACCAACCAACATTCGAAACCTTTGTCCTAGAACCATCGGCCCCTTATGCTTCCATAGCCCAGCTAGTGTTCTTTGCCTTACAATTGCCTAAACTTACTGATCAAATAACCTAACTAACTACCACTCTTAGAGACTTCATCTTAATCATGAGACAGTAAAACAACAATACCCAAACATTGCCACAACCACATTCAGCTATATCTAGCCCCTATTGCTAAAAAGGGTACCATCACCTGAGCCTAGACCCAACGCCCAAAGAAGGCTCTTCACTCCAGAACCTCTATGTCTCATGCCCCAGACATAATGGCCACAACCCCCACTGAGCCTGGAATAAAGTTTTTATGATCGTAGAGGAGGATCTCAATGCTTTAGTTGATGAGTGCATTAAGCGAATGCAAAGGAGTGTACTATAATATAACACTGCCTTTCGCTCTCCACTGTCACGGGAGATCCTCAATGATGTATTCTCAAGCTTCCACTTTCCCAAGTTTAACTAATATAATGGCTCTATTGACCCTTGCTCTTATGTGGACAACTTTTACAACACAACTCTGGCCCACACAAGCTTTGACTCAGCTCTGTGTAAGCTTTTTCCTAAAACTCTTACAGGGAACACTCAGCTATAGTACAAGAACCTTGAGCACAACTCCATTCATCGCCTTAAATATATCAATAAGCTATTCATTAACAAGTTTATAGCTTCAATTAACCAGGGGTACACATTAGTGGACTTGTTAAAGATTATGAAGAAGCATGAGGAAAAATTCCAATCTTATATTCAAAGGTTCAACAAGGCAATAGTTAACATCCCAAAAGTAAACTTTGAGCTAGCTATGCTCAGCAGGAACATGAGGTGTGTGCAGTTTTTAGACTCAGTGAGTAATAACTTGCCTAAAGTCTTTATTAGGCTAATTGATTGAGCTCACAAATACATCCACAAAGATGAGAACTGCCACATCCATTCTGACCTCCAAGCCCTGCATAAAGGCCAAACCTCTACCTCTGCCAAGGACATAACTAAAACAGAGTCCTCTAAAACATCTAAATTAATCAAAACCTGAAGAAACCTCACTTTGACCTATCAAGGCTCGTACTGAGCTTACCGTATCACCCCCACTTCAATTAAATAACTCACATTAGTAAACACAATATGTGCTATCATCCTCTAATGGCTAAACAAATGGGAAAGTAAACTGGACTAAAAGGATGAGGGAGGACACAAAGAGAGATCAATTTTGGTACAATAATTTTTATAGAGACCATGGCCTTGACATGAAAGAATGTACAAAGCAGAAAAGGGAAATTGAAAGGCTAATCAGAGCAGGAGAGTTAAAAAAGTTCCTAGCTAGCACTCCATCAGGAAATAATCCTCAGCCGAACTCAGAGCCCTCATAGAGGAACCATAAGAAGGAACCTACGTAAGTCATATGTCATTGCTAGAGGAGAGCATTATGATGTGTTGAAAAGTCAAGGAAGCATAAGGCCAAAGAAGTTTTCTTAGTGACCAAGGTGCCACAATCACAAAGCCCTGTGATAATCTTCTCCCCCAAAAGAATCATGTTAGGCAGACACCCTCTACATTGATGCTCAGGTAGTAGAGGCTTAGATCTAGGAATACTCAGTTCATTGCATTTTGGCTGACATCAAAAGCAAAATCAACCTACCCTAGAGGCATGCAAGAAGTTAAAACTATCCTTGAACACCTTCAAGCTAGTATTTTCTCCCTTGGTAGGACTTTCGGGATATAGTGTACCAGTGCTTGGCTAAGCAATGCTAAAAGTTCAATTGGGAGATGGACCATTAGTGCGGGATTGTAGGTTAGCTTCATGATTATAAATATGAATTTTACTTATAATGCCATTTTTGGATAACTCTTCCAACACTTGCATTTCTATGAGGAGCTAGACCATAAAGGTCCCAATATGTGATAGAGTGGCAGTTTCAAGGGGTAGCCAGCAAGCAGCCTAAGATTCCTATGCTATTCCTTTAAAAGATGCTAACCCAGTACTACCAATGGATTCCCTAGACCTTCCTCACAACCAAGAGTCCTGAGTTGATTCGGTGGAGATGCTGAAGGATATACAAGTAGGGAAAGATAAAAAAAATTAAAGATTGCAAGTTCCAATAGTCTTGAGAAGGAGTGTACCCTGACAGAAGTCCTTCAACAATATCAATATGTATTTTCCTAGGCTTCATCAGACGTGAAAGGGATCCCACCAGGCTCATGATGCATGAGCTCTATGTGGATCCTCATGCACCCTTGGTGAGACAAAAGAAAAGGAACCATAGGCTTATGAAATATATAAATGTGAATAAAAAATTAGAGAAGCTATTACAGGCAGCCTTCATAAAGGAATTCTTGTTTCTATATTGGCACTCCAGTGTGGTCCTAATCAAAAAGCCTAACAGGAAGTGGAGGATGTGTGTAGATTTCACTTACCTTAAGAAGCCATGCCCTAAAGACTCTTATTCTCTTCCCAACATTAAACACCTAGTAGACTCCACAGAAGGCTATGAAGAATACAATTTCCTTAATGCATGCTAAAGATACCACTAGATCCCTTTAAAACTCAAAGATTATGAAAATATCACTTACATCACAAGTAAAGAGACTTATTACTAAAAAGTTATATTGTTCAACCTAAAAAAATGCAGCACACATATACCAAAGGCTCGTCAACAAACTCCCCTAGGAGCAGATAGGCCATAATATGGAGGTATATGTGGACAATATGATAATGAAGTTCCAAAACACCTCAGCAAAGCACCCCCATGATTTGGCCAAGGTCTTTGAAATCCTCAAGTGATGTGGGATGAAGCTCAAATTAGAGAAATGAACCTTTAAAATCCAATAAGTAAAATTCCTAAGTTTCATGATATTCAATAGAGGGATCAAGGCTAACCTAGAGAAGATCTAAGGTATAATAGACATCAAGCCCTAGAGAATATAATGGAGGTCCAAAAGCTCAATAACAAGATCACGGCATTCGAATGATTCATCCTTTATTTTCCTCTGTGATGCCTACCATTCTATCAGCTATTGAAAGACTTATAAGTAAATGGATAAGTGCCACTAGACCTTTACCAAGCTAAAGAAGTTCTTAAGCTTGCCGCCTCTTTTGAGTTGACCCTTACAAAGAGAAATTGTAGCATCCAATACTTAATCTAAATTCTCCAGCAAAAGAAGAATGATACATTTTATAACCTAAGAATATGAATGGATTGTTTCTGAAATGATGAGAATCTTTTTACCTAAATTTTACTAATTCTCTATTTTGAGAGTTTTATGCACAATCTTCTCATGCCAAGAGTATCAACTTTTTAATATCAACATGCAAGTAGCCTCTATTTTGTACATAAAATTAGTGTGCTATATAAAATTCATGTTCCAAATGAAAACATGATAATTTTTATTGCTCTTTATTGGTTCCATTGTTGTTTTCTCTTTATTTTAAAATTCATGTTTAAAAAGACCTAGCCTACTTAATTTTATTTGCATTAGGTGTCTCAAAACCTAGCCTACTTAATTTTATTTGCATTAGGTGTCTCAATATACATATTTGGAAATTTATCATAAATGGAGTGCAAGTTTGAACAAAAGGTTTTTTGCAGTAATAATCCTAAATTCCAATAGGAAGAAGTTATGATTTTTTTTTTGTTATGGTTTTGATCACATTTATGTACAAAAAATTCAAAAGATAAATCTAAAAACTTTTGGTCATCCTAGTGATAGAAATTAAGCATTAGATTCTAAAAGGAAAATTATTTGTAATTTCTTTATGTGTAATTTTGTCCTATTCTTATTCATAATGTAAAATGGAACAATTTTATATGTATATATACAAACTAGTAAAGTACTCAAACTACCTTGTAATTTTAGAGCCTAGCGCTTCAAAGGCTGTATATTTGGTTTAAATCAATCTAGTACCATTTAAAGGTTTCTTTTTGGCGATATTAATTAGTTCTTTTTTTTTGTTGAAGATTGATTACCGTATAGTTTGCCCAGTAAATATCTTAGCAAATAATTTCTGATACAAAAATGATCTCAACTTTGAAAATGACCAAATTAAATTGCCACCAAGAGACACTAAGATTGTATTATTCAACAATTATGGATGAAGTCCTTGATATAAAACCTCAAACCCATAACACTAATTAACATCTCAAGCACAAATGTAATGCCAAAAAGAAAAAATTCATTCATCATATAACTTTCACTTCATTTTACTAAAAGAAAGGCAATTGTTCCAAAAAAAAAAAGGCATATCAAAAGCAACATACAAATAATCAAGTTCATAAAATATAAGCATTTAAAAGCACCTACTCAATGAGAATGAACTCTAAAAAATTAAATCTCAACCTACCATATTCAAGAAACAGCTCAAGAAAGTCAACATAGATTCAATAACATCTTTATCTAAGAATCTTATTGTAATTGTTTAAGATATGCATTTGCTTCATTAATGACTTGAGGGTCATACTCAATGCAAATTGATTAGTTGTGCAATGCCCTGATTTTTATTGAATCTATTTATACATTAATTGGTGAGAGATTAACGATGGTCTAGATAAAAGAGATAGAAGTATAAACAACATATACTTCACATATAAAAAGTTAAATATAAATGATATATATAATATATAAAGGTTAAATATAAGTAGTAAAGAAGTAAAAGTTAAAAAGTTAAAATATAAAATAATAATATTTTATATAAAATATCATAATTAAATAATACATATATACTTAGTGGAAAAATATGAGACAGTAAAACATTTTCCAGAATTTTCCTTTCTTCTTATTTCTTTTGCTTTTCTACGTGGCTGACCTCCATTGTTAGCAAAGAGGTGATTTGTATTCTTCAATTCATCAAGTTTAGTTAGTTTTTTTTTTCACAAGGATTCAAAGATGCTTGAATTTTAATTCAAGTAACAAGTAAGTTTCTCTAACTTTTAATGAATTTTTCTTTTGAGTAGAATTTCTAATAAATTGAATGATTATTTAAATGGTTAAAATGAAGTTAATCAGTATAGAAATGATGAAATTAAAACATGGGTGAGTGATAGAATATATTTGGTTAGAGTTTGGAGTGGTAAAGATGAAAAATAAGATTTTATAAGGGATTTGGCTAATCATGAGATAGAGGAATATTAAAGAGCTTTAAAGTACTTATATGAGTTGCTAATATGATTTTGAACTTATAAATTGATTAGGAGTTGATTAATTTGAGTGAAAGAACGAATAGAGAAAAGTGAAAAATTGAAAGAAATTATTGTGCAAAAGAAATTATTTCTGCAATTTGAGCTTCAAAAAGGTAACTATATACTTGGATCATGCTCTTATCTTTGGTTTGCACCATTCTAAGTTGATAGAAGTGTTTTTGTTGATAAATATGGTATGAAAAAGGGGTTTTGAGATGCCATGGGTATGGCTATTGAGTGCCTAATTCTTACTTCAATTTAGATTTTATACCCAGAAATTTAGTTTGACAGAAGCAGTGACATGCCCATATCACTAGGCGTGTCACAGCTTCTGTAAGGTAGGATAAATGACAGGTGTAGTGACACACCAATGTCACTGGGCATGTAAAAGCCTTTGTAAGGCAGGATTATGACATATGCAGTGACACGCCCATGTCACTGAGCATGTCAAAGTTTTTGTAAAGTGAATAAATGACACGGTCAGTGACACGTCCATGTCTTTGGGCATGTCAATTAAAGAATTTTGCCCAAAATAGTTCTTTTTCTTGACTTTTATCCGTGATTCATGGCTTGTATATTTATATCTTTATATATGTTGAATTAAGAATGTATATATGATTATAAAGTGAAGAACAATGATAAAATATGATGATTATGATAAATGTTAGTATGTTGATGAGCCATATGGTGAAGGACATATATATACACAATGTGAAATGTTGTTTGTTGCCTTATATTATAAATAGTTGCCAGAACATTGTGCATGCCATATATGTATTGGTAGTTGGCATGCCATATATGTATGGGGTGAGACACCGGATATTGCTATGCCCCTGAGTTAGACACGTTGATGTCACTACTGTTGATATACGCTGTGGATGAGACATTGGGTGTCACAGATATTGCTAAATCCACTAGTGTGACACATTGGTGTCATTGTGATGAGATAGACCAAAATAATAGTTCTGGAACTAGTTTATTGTATAAGGATTGTGGGCCCATTGCATGATGTATGCTAAGTATATATTTATACATTTGATTTTATATTAAAGTTTGATGTATCTTTATATTATGTTGCCATATTAATACTGCATTATCAAGTATATACCACTGAGCTTATAGCTCAGCGCGAATTGTTTATCGCGCAGGTGACAGTACAGAAATTGGGAGTCCTTCTAAGCCAAGTCAGGCTTAGATAGTGATCGAATACTAGAACCGTCGGTTGCCACAGGTCAAGCCTAAGCATAGCATGTAAATATTTCTTTTGAGGTGTTGTGGATGTAATATCTATTTTGTAAA
This sequence comes from Garcia nutans, assembly GCA_947685225.1. Lineage (NCBI taxonomy): Eukaryota > Viridiplantae > Streptophyta > Magnoliopsida > Malpighiales > Euphorbiaceae > Garcia > Garcia nutans. The sequence goes on along the minus strand of CANTUV010000003.1, from coordinate 697,630 downwards.
ATATAATGAATTGTATTATGACTAAAAGATGTTTTGTAAATAAGTAATATCATATTCACATATTTATACATGTATGTATATGGAATTTTGGGATGTTAGTGAAATAGAATATTTTGAGAACTATTATATGTATATAAAGGTTGAATTGATTGAATTTGGTAATACTCATATTTTAAATGAAACTCTGGCAAAATTTTTATAAAATGATTTATCTTTCTTATACCAATTTATTTATCTATATAATAACATAAACTATCAACTAAATAACGTAAACTGATAAGGTATGATTTAATGTGTTTTAGTAATGCTCTTATGTCCTATCTGTACATACTACATATTTAAGAGAATGTGTACTATGTGTGGGTAGTTTGTAAGGGTGTTACAAGTTGCCAATTTCTAATCAACTTGTTCTTGTACATATGTGGAATCTTGTACTTATTTCCACCAAAATTTCTCATCACCTCAATGATACATGATTGTAATGTCAACAACACACAATTTAAATCTTCAGCTGTAAATTTATCAAAAGCATTCTCCACAGTTGAAATAAGTTCATCAACTGTAGTTGGAGCCTCTTTATGCTGAAGTAAATCATTAGCTCTAAAGAAATTAAGATCTAAAACATTCATATGATGGTTGTTTGCTAGTTAATAGCATAACCTAATGTGTAAATCATTTAGTTTTCCTACATCATCTAAAAATTCAACATCATGGACTTCTAAATGTGGTTTTGCATTATATGATCTTAGAACCAGAACAAGGCCACTTTTCTTTTACTGAAGGCAATAATTTTTCAATAATGTATGACTGAATAACATCTTTATTAACTAAAAAAAATTGGTTTTATCTGTAAAGTTCCCGCTATATGATTTTTGGAGTTGCGTTTGGCTGGCTCCTTAAATACAAGAGGCCATATTCCTATTTTTTCATTAAACTCTATTGACAGTGACATCAAATTATGGACGAGCAACATCAACCAAAAACATAATCTTTGGGATGAAATTTTTACTTTTTTATATATATGATAAGGCTCAGTTTCATCTGGATAAAGATAATATCTCTGTGTGGTCTTAGAAATGTAAAACCATTTTTCGTCAATATGTATATAGTTGTACATATCAATAAACAAAGGTTTAGTTGCAAGTGTACCTTTATCAACCATTGATAGGCAAAATTCCAACCTTATTTTCTTGTTGTTGCTCATCAAATACGGTTTCAAAGGATTTGAGCACAGTTGAATACGCCCTTACTTGACTCTTCTGTGTAAACTTGATCTTGAATAATTCAAAGCATTTGATAAGGATCATATATTTGTTTGATAATGAAAAGGGATGCCTTTAATTTGGTCTAAATTGAATCCCACTTTCTTGTGACCACTTCCCTTCGCTAGTTTTGAAGGAAAATCTAGTGGATCATCATTTGAATTGATGAAACTAATGACATCATTCCATATTCAAGAAACTAATTTCCTAGACATGGAATAATGTTTAGCAACTCTTGTAAACAATCCTTTTGGTGCCTTTTTACCTTTCTTTCTTGAAGTATCATCTCAAAAATAGCTCATGTCTCATCATTAGTCAAATATTTATTTTTCATACCATGAAACAAAGCTTCAGATTCCAGTGGAGTATTTCTTGGTGAAGAGTTGCCTACTGGAAGTTCATTTATATCAAAAACTGGTGGAACATATACTGGAAGTTGATTTAAGTCAAACAATGCATGCTATGGTAGAGGGACGTTCAAATCAATAGCTAGTGATAAACTCTCCATTTTTTTAATTGGAAGTTGGTTTTAATCAAAAACTAGTGGAACATCTAATTTTATTTATTTATATATGAAGTTCAACCTGAGAAGTCTTAGAAAAATTTGGATGGTTGCTAAACTAAAATTTTAAAATTTTTGATCCCTTTGAAATGTTTAACTATAAACATTAATTCATTTTATTTGCTTTGGAAATTGGAACCCATCAATTTTGCCACAATAAGAAGTTTAAATTTGGCATTTGAATGGGTTGAATATTAATGATATGCCATACTTTTAATTCTTATAATAATTAGTATTCTAATATTAACGAAGTGTATTATAGGAAATTAATAGGAACAAATTTGTCATTTAACTAAAAAACCAACATTTCTTAATCTGTGTGAAAAATAAAACAAGATAGAAATTTTAAGATGCAGGGAGTACAATATGGTACATCCAACAATTATTTTATAATTAACATTAAATTATATACATAAATATAATTCAATAAGTTTTTTTTCTATATATACTCTATAAAATATTCCAAGAACAACTATATACATAAAAATAATTCAACAGTTAACTCTATGCTTAATAGAAATAGAATATATATACCTAAAAATGAAAAAAATTAAAAAAAAATACAAATTAAGGAGAAAGTGCAAATATACTTTTTATGTTTTTGCGAAAGTACACACTGGTTCCTAAAAAAATTTATATCCAATTATGCACAAATTTATTTAAAACTAACTATTTAAACCCCTCTTTTAATGAAAAATCATTTTAATTTTATTTTTGTTTAGTTTTGGCTGATGTGGCATTATTTACATTATTTAATAACCGATAAATTAATTATTTATTAGTTGATGGGTTTACTAGCCAATTTTTATCTAATAAGGTATTATGAACCCCCAATCATTATCCAATAATTCTTTTTTTACTACAAACCCATGAGTTCCTTTGATCACTCCCTTTTTGGGAACTCAAGAACACACTCAAAAAATATTAATCATATAGTATTTCTCTCACTCTCTTCAATTAGAATGCATGCTTTCAAAAGCTTTATAACAAAAAAAAAGAAATTTAATAGTATTAATTATAAATACAATATAAGAAACCAAAACCCATCAAAATTCAATCTCCATTTTATACACAAGAGACAGGTAGGCTATAATTCATTTCATCCTCTTCATGCTTTTTTTTGTTATAAGAATTTTGAATGAGGGACAATAATGCAGAGAGAATAAGAGAGTTAGAAGAAATAAGGGATAACAGTAGAGGGGTGGGTTATATATATATATATATATATATATATATATATGGTTTAGGTAGTTGGCCTGACAATTTTCTGAGCCAACTTGAGATCTGATCTAATTTTTGTAATATTTTTGAAAACTAACTCAAATATCTAACTACTCTAGTTCCTTAGATTGGGTCTAGGTCCAATTAAGTTAGCATATTGATGTACAATCATTAAAAAAAATTGATTCAATATTTTTCTAATTAATTTTATTTATTTTTCATCAAGAAAGTCATTATTTCAATATCAATCTTTGTACCATTTTTTAAATTAATAACTATGGAAGAATATAATAAACACAATTATAATATATTAAAACTATTAATTTATCCTATTTATTGTTATATAATGTTGCTTTTAATTTTTTTTTCTTTATTTCATTTGTTAAAATAAGATTATTACAAAAAAAAAATTAAAAACACTCTTAAAATTTGATATTAAATGCTTTATTAATTGCCAAATGATTTCTTAAGTATTTTTAAATGCTTAAAATTACACAAAAATTTTAAAATTTTATAAAAAAAACAAGGTAAACACATGAAGAGCTTCATAATTTCTCTTTGGGATATTTATTTCCAAATATATTTAAATTTATACTTTAATTAATTTTCTATTATTACTATATTTAAAAATAAGTTTTTTTTATGTAAAATCTTTTTTTTTAGAGAAAATACACTTTTATTCAATCAAATCAGAGTTTAAGACTAAAACAATAAAATGTGGGGCATTAGTCCAGTATACAGAGCTAGCATCATACAAAGCAACTCTTGCCAATTGATGATCCACCATGTTTGTTGTTCTCTAATCTAACTAAGATCCACAATAGGTAATTGATCAAGCAAAGCTTTACAATTGGACACTATTAAACCAAGTTCTAAAAGATTTTAAAGTGAGGAAGTAATGGTTGGGAGGATTTTCTTAGAATAAATTTCAATGATACCACAATCAAAATGGGAAAAAATTAACCAATGTAATCCTTTTCTGATGCCATGAGTTTAGCTATTTAATTTTAGGAATGAACAACCAATAAGAGGACTAAAAACTATAGAAATAAAACTTCCATTATTATCCCCCGAAATTGCAAGATAGTTTACTACACCATCTATAAGAGAAAAAACTACATCAATGTTGCATTACCAGTTATCTGAAGGTCGTATGCTCCAATGGATAAATTCTACAATCCTTATAGAATTAGTAATAAAAACTCTTAAATTTCTTAAATTATTTACTTTCTTCCATTTGCCATAGAATTCTAATGTAAAAGACACAATCATGTTAAAAAAAAAGTTTCTAGCAAACCAAATGCGCCATAAGATACAACAAAATAACTTAATATGATAATCTCATGCTTTTCATCTAAACAAATTGTATACTTACATCTTTTGCCAAAATTCCCAAATCTAACATCATTATTCCCCCTAGAACTAACAGGAAAATTGGCATTGAGTTCCGCCCTTTCAAGATTAAATAGACTAAACATTTTCTCCACATTCCACTTAGTCTTGCCTTCCATAAGATCAACTACCCTAAAAAAAAATCTACACTTTCATTACACAAGTTGGTTACTTGGAAACCATAGTTCTAGGTAGCCATTAGTCATGTCAAATCATCACATCATAGCCATTACTAATACACCATATGCCCTCTCTTAGCAATTGTGGAGAACACAAGCGTCTCCAAGTTAAACTCAAATTATGTCCTAATAGAATTGTTAAGAAATCCCCCCTTGGGTAATAGTTCACTTTGAGAATTCTATTTAAGTGGAAATTTGGATTAAAGATACATTTTCATCTTTTTTTTCCCAACATAACCAAGTTAAAATACTTTAATAGATGAAAATCCAAACCCCACAAACCTTCTTTACACATAATATATCCTAGTTTAGCCAATGAATAGTCCTATATTCATTTTGTCTATAACTCCACCAAAATAAATTCATCAATCATTGAAGCTCATCAGAAGTTGAGGAGGGAAGAAGGAATACTCCAATATAAAAAGATGGGATTGCTAAAATCTCCTTACCTTCCCTTGATAACAATTTACCTTGCCAATTGAGAACTCGCTTTGTCAATTTATCCTTTAAGAATACAAAGATTCTTCTCTTATCATTACCTATAAGGGGTGAAAATGATTAGCATCTAGAGGGTTAGAAACACTTAGACAATTTGAAATATGTCTTTTTCCCCCCATCACCCACATTTGAGCTAAAGAAAATTCCAAATTTCTTATAGTTTATAGCTTGCCTAGATGCTTTCTCATAGAACATAAGAATATTCTTCACCTCATTATACTCCACTTATGTGTCCTTAAAGAATAAAAATGAGTCATTATCAAACAGAAGATGTGAAATACTTGGAGCTCTTTTAAAAATCATCATCCATGGATAGAGCCAAATAATTCCTCTTGCCAAATAAGAGAAGATAGGCCTTCTGCACAAAATATAAACAAATAAAGGGCAATATGGTCGCCTTTTTTAAGTCCTTTCTAGAGGATAATAGGTCCCACCTCATTGCTATTAAAGAAACCATATATCTAATAGATTTCACACATAACATAATCCAATCCACCCATTTCTGACAGAGACCAAGTTTGAGAATAATCAATTATAAAAAACTATCAGTCCATCATATCATATGCTTTATTGATATCAATCTTCAAAGCCACATCACCCAAATTATCTTGTGTTTCATCTTTCACGGCATGTATAATCTCAAAGGAAAGTAAGATATTATCACAAATATTCCGTCCAAGAATAAAAGCATATTGTAACTCACTGATAACTCTAGACAAAATACTTTTAAGCCTATGAACAAGAACTTTTGCAATAATCTTATACACAATATTGCATAGAGATATTATCCTTAAATCTTTTAAGAATGTTGGCTCATGTTTTTTGGGAATCAAATCCATGATATTATCTATCGAAGACTTAAGGAAAGAAATATTTTGAAGCTAACCCCTGTAAATATTTCGAAGCTAACCCCTGTAACTAGCAAGAATATCATGCCTTGTAAATAGGCCGAAATTTTTAATAAAATGCATGATTCATACCATTTGGACCTGGAGACTTATCAGGGTGCATTTTGAATAATACCTACTTGAATTCTTTATTTGAAAAAAGGCTAGGTCAGCTTGTGTTTATCCACCTATGACATATGAGTATTAATAACATCCATGATAAAGCCATATTGTGCATATATATATTTTTTAATTATTCTATTTATATTTTTTTATCTTAATCAATTGAATTTATTAAATTTTTATTGTAAAAGTTAGAATAATCATAATTTGAAGTATGACTTTGTAAAACATGAGTTTAGAGTGTAATCTAATCAAAATATCATGGAAGACGAAGAAAGAAGAGATGAAAAACAAAAAGTAAGCAAAATGACTCAAAATAGACGAAAAATCATCTCCACAGTCGTGCAAAGTAATCTCTACGGCCATAGAAACCAAACTATAATTGCTTGAAAGAAGAAAATAAGAAATATGAAGTCCAAAAGCCAAATGAAGTACATGGCCATGCATATTGAAAGAACATGGACGTGCAAATTAAAATGCTATTGTCTAAAGAAAATTTTCATGTAGTTCAATGTGGTATAATTATTCACGCCTGTGTCATTCATGTTGCATGGTGCGCAAATCCTATGGTGGCTAAAACTCCTCTTTTCTGCAAAATTTCATTATAAAAACAATTTCTAATCAAGAAAGGAGTTCTTAATTCTGCCCTACTTCTATTTCTAATCAGTTTAGAACTCCTAAAGACCACTATATAAGCAAGCCTCCATCCTTATTCTCATCATCCTTAGTCCTCTTCAATTATTTCAAGATTTTATTTCAAGAGAAGGAGAAGGAGGCTTAATTGTGAAGAGATTTAAGTAATGTTTAAGACCTCAATTCAATCCAAGTTCTTTTTTTCTATTTTACTTTTCTTTTCTTTTCAATTTAATTTAGTTTTAATATTTAAACTCAATTATTCTTTAATTTTGATTATTGATTTCAATTATGCATAACTAAACCCTAAATTAGGGTTATACAATTCTTTTGATTATTTTATGGTGAACTTAATGTTTATTTAATTCAATAATAATTTTTTATTATTTTATAATCTTTGTGTTTAAAGCTACAATTATCTGGCCAATAATTGTTAGATATAAGATATTATATGATTAGAGCAAATATGAAAATATAATATTAGTTCAAGGAGATAATAATCTTAAGTAGTTTTTGCTTAAAAATAAGAAAAACACTTAGGAGGTTATTTAAAGGATCTTCACAAATCTTAATAAATTGAATTAATTCTTATGATCACGAGAGTAGACATAGAAATTAATATCAATATTAGTTTTAGATCTTGAAAAAGACTAAAACTTGGTTTAGAAAAATCTAAACAATAATCAAAGAAAATAAATTGAGCTAATACATTAAAAAACCATAAATAATCCATTAAAAAGTCTAACCCTAGCCTTTAATTATAAGAGTTAAATTTATTTAGTTTTAGATTAGTTAGTTTTCTTAAATTTAAAATCAATTATTTTTTAAATAATAAATAATTTAATTGTTTAGTACTAAGAATTGACCTTTGCTCGTGGGATCTACTCATCATTGTATTACTTGTTTATGATATTGTGCACTTACAATTAGGCTAAATTTAGCAAACAATCCAATATTGGCTCTTTATCATTATTGCCTCCTGTAAATAAATGATCAAAATACTCATGAATCATACAGTTCAACCCTTGCTCATCAACCATCCATTGACGATTATCATCTTGCAAGGCTTTGAAATAATTATTCTTCTTACATTCAGAGACATGAGCATGAAAATATTTAGTATTCCTATCTCCATGTTATGACCAAAAGGATTTGGATCTTTGTTTTTAGCAAATATTCCTCCTCTATTAAAACCTTGTCATAATCCCTCTTTAGATTGGCTAGTGATTTAGGATAACTAGCCCTTAGCCAATATTCTAGAATTCTCTCATGAAGAGACTCTAATTTTTGGTAAAAATTAAAAATTTTGTTCCTCCCTCATTCCTATAAAGTTTTTACACATCTTTCAGTCTTATTTAATAATGAAAAATTAGAAAAAGACAACCAAGTACTTGAAACCACTTATTCAATATCATCACATAGCAACCTAGAATTCTCAAATAGAGCAACATAAATTAGTATTCAATAAAATTGACAAGTGATCATATGTAGAACCATTCCACTTGGTCATAATGTGAGCGGGGATTTGTGTCCCCACTCCCGATGGAATGGTTCTTGCGACTTTGACACTGTTATGCTCTAGGCCTTAAAGAATATGGGCTTAAATTTGGAGAATAGAAGTCACTATCCAGATGGATCAGAAAAGATAGAAAGGGGTGGATGACTTGATTCCTAAGGAATCCCCAACCCCTATAGGGTTCAAAAATTTAGGTACGTATAGGGAAGGTGAAAAATGACCCTGCACCCCATAATATTATTATAACATTATCCATAATATCATTAGAACCGGCCTTCCTTTTAGGTCTAAATATTATTGAATTCTTAAATTATTATAACATTATCCATATTACAAACATTATTAAAATAAATCAACATCATGTTATAAATCAAACAAATCAAACAAAATGGATATCCATACAAGATGGAAACATGCTCTTACAATGTCTAAATGTCCAAAAAAGTAAATAAACATAGGACACCCACCAAAAGGTGAAAATATGTTTCTTACAATTGTCCCAAATTCCTTAAATAAATTAAATTACATAAACTCAATAAATTAAATAAATAAGGTACCCACAAGTGGAAACATGCCTTTTATAAGTACTTAAAATCCCAAATTATAAACAAATATAAATCAATCATCCATAATAAATAGTTAACTTAAACATACCATTAAACATCAAATAATCTTAAAATTAAGGTTTCAATTAATAAAATTACGGTTTGGTATCCAATTAGGGTTTGGTAATGAGATTAGTGTTAAAACACATAAATTAGTGTTTTAGCATATAAATTGGAGTTTTGACATACAAATTAGGATTTTAATCCTAAACCAAGGTTTAATAATGAAAAATTATGGTTTTATACTAAAACTTGGATTTAATCATGCAAAGTTAGGATTTAGTCCTAAATCTAAGGTCCAACATGCAATATTAAGGTTTTATTCCTAAATCTAACATGCAACTAAGGATTTTAATTAAATCTAAACCTAAAGTTATGGTTTATTACATGGGATTTCAAAACCAAACAAATAATAATGAATTCTTCAATATTAAACTACAAGGATGATCAATGGAATTTAATTAAAATGAGTTAGTAAAATCATACCTATATTGTTGGCTCCACCAAGGTAAATTTATTGACCCACGTTCACTGTTTGAATGGTTGGAAAACTTGGATCAATTAAAGTTTCTTAGCTGCTATTCAAACAATCTGGAGACTGTTTATTAATTCTCATAATATTGGCTACTGCTTACTCAGTCTCTCTTTCTTTTGGTTTCTTATTTGTTATGTTAATTATTGAGGATGGCTTCTGTGTTTTCTTTTTGCTAAAGATTCCCTCAATTGCTAAAAGTGGCTCGTGATTATTGTAGCTCTAATTGCTTAAAGCTCTTCCCTTGGCTGCTGTGTTAATTACCTTTTTATAGGCAATATTAAGGCACTAGTTTAAAGAATCCTAATTGACTTAGGAAAGGCCCAAGCCATTCAAATACTAGTAGAATAAATAACTTGAACTACGGCCAACTGTGAGAGCTCATGAAGATTTGGCATCATGAAATTTGGGCAGGTCGAATTGTTTTAGTTTTTGGAATTAGACTAAAGTCAATTTGGGCTTTTTTAATTTGAATCCAAATTTGATTGGGGCCTTTTAATTGGAACCAGATTTGATTGAGGCTTTTTAATTAAAACCAAATTCACTTCGAGCCAAAAGTAATAGTTTACAGTCTTGTCCCTTGCTTGAGCGATCTTGAATTTATTTATAGAGTGAAAAGCAATATGTCCTTATAGATTAAATGCTGATATTGGATACTTTAACAAATTTGGGCTGGTTCAGGCTCTTTAAATAAACTTGAGCTGGTTTGGATGCTTCAAATAAATCCAAAATCTTTTAATGGATGCTTCAATAAATCTAAACTAGTTTAGGTACTTCAAATAAACCTAAGCTATTCTGGATGCTTCAAATAAATCCAAAATCTTCTAATGAATGCTTCAATAAATCCATACTATTTGGCTACTTTAAATAAACCTGAGCTATTCTGGACGCTTGAAATAAATGTGAATTGGTTTGGGTAACTCAGATAAATCGAGCTGGTCTAGATGATTCAAATAAATCAAAAAACTACATCGCCAGGATACTTCAACAAATCTAATATAGGCTACCTATGTTTGGATGTTTTACCAAATCCACAAAACTATGCCGTCAAGATACTTTAACAAATCCAATATAGGCTGGATGCTTGGATACTTCAACAAATCTACAAAACTGCATCATCATAATACTTCAACAAATCCAAAGAGTTCATCATATAAATATGAGTAGACTCGGTAAGGGATGCTTTAACGAATCCACTAGGGTTTGATTCTAAATTCTTTGAAAATTCCTGAAAAATGTCTGCCTTCACAAAAATGGATATTCATCTTAATTCTTAGGAGTGGACCTTTGTCTTGCATCAACTCCAGCTCTTCTAGCTATACTGACCTTATGTCATTTGTATCTTTATTCATTTGAGAGTTCTTGCATTCTTTTAGCCACTTGTTCCATACTTTAATAGATCATACTTGGGGATGGGCCTTTGTCCTGCATTAACTTCAGCTCTTCTAGCTTGACTAACCTTCTATCATTTAAGAGTTTTGGCTTTCTTCTAACCACTTGTTTCATTCTTTAATGGATTTTTATTGGGGATGGGCCTTTATCCTGCATCGACTTTAGCTCTTCTAGCTTGACTAACCTTCTGTCTTTTATGAGTTCTGGTTTTCTTCTAGCCACTTATTTTATTCTTTAATGAATTCTGCTTGAGGATGAACCATTGTCATGTATCGACTTCAACTCTTCTAGCTTGACTGATCTTCTATTATTTGAGAGTTTTGGTTTTCTTCTAGCCACTTGTTCGATTCTTTAATGGATTCTACATTCTAGAATTTGACTATTTTTTCTTTATCTTTGTCGCCCTGTATAGGCTCAAACTGGCAATTTTGCCTCATTTGCAACCTTAAATCAATATTTGTATAAACATGCATCTCTTCTATCTTTTGCAATGGGATTAGATCTTTCTCAAGCAATGGGCCTTTCATGCCCTAGATGTTGTGTCTGCTTCTCATTGTTTGCTTTATAGAATAGGCAACATAAAATAACAAGAATGCAGTGTGATATGCTCACGTATGCATGTATGCATGATATGCATGAGTGATACTTATAATTATTGATTCACAGGCCAAGGTGATAAGCCAAAGCACTCTCATTAGTTTGTTCTAGATGCTCATTTAGGTCTTGCATTACAACAACAGAAGACTTCACATTTGTTACTTTACCTCCAAGATGAAAACATGAGTAGTGGGGGCCCAAGCAAGGTAGCTAGAGACATGGGAGATACCCATTTCAGCCTACGATCCAACACATTAGTTGGTAACTTCTTCATGACCTTGAAAATGATCCTTTTGTTAGCCATATTTCCCTAATATGTCGATTAAGGCTTGATAGAACAACATACTTCCTTAAAATTAAAGGCTCATATGACAAAAAAAAATACTTTTTTAATTTAAATTTAAAATCACAGACTAGCATTATCAAATCAGTGTCAATATACCTTAGAGCTTGATTTTTCCCAAATTAACATATCTATAACATGACAACCCTAGTTACCGTACTAGACTTGGGAATCATTTCCATTTATGCAAGAACTATTGCACTTCAGATAGGCACATACACATTACTTGGCCAAAGATCCTATTAAGTTTAAATATTATCTATCTCATATGTATGTTTTTTTCAAACTATCTCTACTATTATATTCCACCTACCAAAAGGGATCAATAGGTCTTTAATATACTTAAAATAGGGTCTTATAATAGACATGGGTTAAGTGAAGGCCATTTTTGGGTTGGAGCTGAGGTGACACAAGTGACAAACCTTCACACTATAAGCTTTCTTTTGGAATTCTTCACTCTGGGCATCATTTTCACCTTTTAGGCATTTTGTTATCTTGCTCCATGAAAAGATAGAACTTAAAATCTTGCTTAATGAAAATAAAAAAATTGAAATCTTACTTTATAAAAAGATAGAGCTTGAGATTTTATCTCCTCGGCAGAAATCTGGGTTTGATTAGGATGATTTTTACAAAAATTTAAGACTCTCATCCTTCTTTTTCCTTTTTCAGTTCCTTTTTTCTTCTTTTCCCTTGTTTCTTCCTTTCTTCTTCTTCTTCTTTTTTTCTTTGTTCTTCTCTTTTTTCCTTTCATTTTTTTCTTCTTTTTTCTCTTTTTTTCTCTTTTCTTTCTTTTTCTTTTTTATTTTATTTTTATTTTTTTGTGTCCTAGCTCTAGGAGAGTTGTCTTATTTGTACCATCTTATGCTTCTAACTATAGATGAGTAGGGTAGTGTGAGTCATCTTCAACAAGGATGAATCCTTTGTAATCTTAATGTCATTTCCTTATGGAATAGTTTTGAGACATTAGGTTTAGTTCAGGTAAACTTCAACTATCCTTATGATCTTCATTATGCATCCTTTTCTTTGACCTTCTTGCCCCTTAGTACTTAGCAATCATCACACTTGTCATAAATGTCATAGCAACATAAGGTAAGTTATCAAGTTCATAAGTTAATAAAAAGTGAGCTAAAATCTCATGAAGGCTCAAAGGGAAAAACTAGGAATTGATGTTAACAGGGTGGATAACAGTTGTTGGCTCACCAAACAATACCTAGATCATCTCTCTCTTAAATAAGTAGAGTTCAATTTCACCTCAAAAGTTCATCAAAACATGTTCTAAGATCAATTAGGACCTAGACACTTATAATTATGCATGAGCCCACTCTAATTAAGCATACACAGCTCAATGCTATAGAACAACTCCCTTGCCTAGTAAAGTCATTCGAATCATAATGCATAGATACACTACTTTATGAATATCAAGCTAGACTTATCATCGGTTGAGCACCAAAATGACCAAAGACCAATAAAACATATTTGTAACAAAATAATTTACTCATTGTAGACCCTTAATTTTGGCTCAGTACAAATCTGGTCCTAATTAAAAAGTCCGAATCAAGTTTGATTTTAATAAAAAGCTCAAACTAAATCCAATCTAATTTTAAAAGGCATGAATTGAGTCTGGTCGAATTTTAAAAAATCCAAGCTAAGTCCGGTCCGATCTAAGAAGCCCAAATTGAGCCAAAAGCCACCTCACATAGCAAATTGGCCTAGCCAATTCGCTATGAGGTCTAACCATAGTGATTTGGTCAATTCACTATAGGTCTTAAACTTCGATTTTAATTCAGTTTCCAAGCGAAATTAGGCATCCTAATTGGGTTTAAACTCAAAAACATTCATATACGCGGATGGTTTTTTGAATTAGATTAGGATTAAAGAGCTAAAAGTCACCCTAATTGCTCATGGGTTCAGAATTCAAACGAATTCACGGGTCCAGAATCCAAACCAATTCAAGGGTCTAAAACCCAATCCAATTCACGGGCCCAAAACCCAAACCAATTTAAGGGTTTAGAAGCCAAATCGATTTATGGGTCCAGAACCCAAACCAATCCATGGGTTCAAAGCCCAAACCAATTTATGGATCCAAAACCCAAACCAATTTATAGGTCCAAAACCCAAACCAATTCAAGGATCCAGAATCCAAATCAATTCATGAGTCCAAAACCCAAACTAATTCATGAGTTCAAAACTCAAATAAGTCTCTTGCGGGTCCAGAACCCAAACTAATTTATGGGTCCATAACCCAAACTAACTCATGAGTCTAGAATTCAAACTAGGCTATTGCGGGTCCAGAACCCAACCTATTAAAGCATCTAAAATTGGCTTAAACTCATCAAAGCAATTTGCTTTTCGCTCTCTGAATCAATTCAAGATCATTCAAGCAGGGGGCAAAACTATAGACCCTCAATTTTAGCTCATTACAAATTCGGTTCTAATTAAAAAGTTTGAATCAAGTTTGGTTTCAATAAAAAAGCTCAAACTAAATCCAGTCTAATTTTAAGAAGGCCTGAATTGAGTCTGGTCTAATTTTAAAAATCCATGCTAAGTTCGGTGCAATCTATAAAGCCCAAATTGAGCCAAAAGTCATCTCATAATGAATTGGCCTAGCCAAATTTGCTATGAGGTCTAACCATAGTGAACTAGCCAAGGCCAATTCACAATGGGACTTAAACTCTATCTTTAATTTAGTTTCCAGTGAAATTAGGTAGCCTAATTGGGTTTAAACTCAAAAGCATTCATATACACGGAGGGTTTTTTGAATTAGACTAGAATTGATGAGCTAAAACTCGCCCTAATTATTGCTTACAAATAAGAAGCTATAATTAATAGAAGGGGAGCGACCTTTAGCAAATTAAATAGAGATCCACCTTTAGAAATAAAAAAAAAACCATCGATTAGTAGCCAGCAATTAGGTTTGGAAATCAATAATAATATACAAAGAGCGAAAATTGACAATAGACACAGTAGCCATCTTTGAGAATTAAACAACCACCTTTAATATAATAGCTAGGTTTTAACAAAGAAAGAGGCAAAGAGTAACCTTTAAACACAGTAACCACAAGAAAGCCAAAAACCAATTAGTAATAAGAAAAGAGACAGAAGCAAACACTGAACATTCATTGTTCAACCAAAATCCTACTGATCCCAAACCATTGGATACTTTTAATGCAGAATCTGAATATCAATGATCATAGAAGGGTTGTGTTAAATCTAGTTATAAGGCTTGGTTCAATAACATCATTTGGTGGAGCCAACAATGCAGTATGTTTTTCTATACATTTACTTAATTAAATAAATCAACATATTTGTTTTATCTTTTTTTATTAAACACTAAAACCCTAATGTGTTCATAAAACCCTAATGTTAGGTATAAACCCTAATTTTATAACCCTAAATCCTAATTACACAATAAAATCCTAATATTTCATTGATGGGATAATATTAAGATGTGTTTTTTTTTCCTTTTAATTATTTAATTATTTTCATATATGTTTGTATTATTTTTCTTTACTTTGTTCTTTTTCTTGGATTTACATGTATTCTTAAGAGGATTGTAAAAGGCATATTTCCACACGATGTGGGTGTCTTATTTATTTAATTTGTTTAATTTTTGTAATTTAATTAGTTCATGGACTTTAAGACAATTAGAAGGGACATGTTTTCACCTTTTTGGTGGGTGTCCTATTTTAATTTATTTGTATAGACATTGGGGCATTGTAAGGGTATGTTTACATCTTTGTACGGGGTGCCCATTTTGTTTTATTATTTGATTTACAATATGATGACTGTTTATTTATTTTAATTGCATGTATTATGGATAATGTTGTAATAAGTTAAGAATTTAATAATATTTAGACATGAAAAGAGGCCGGTTCCAATGAACCGAGCGCTATAGGGGTGTTGGGTCATTCTCACCTTCCCCATATGTACCCAACTTTCTAAACCTAGTAGGGGTTGAGGATTCCTTAGGAATCGACATCCACTCCTTTTTATCTTCTCGGACCGTCCGAATGGTGACTCCTATTCTCTTGGTTTAGGCATGTGTTCTCTAAGGCACAGAGCCTAACAGTGCCGAAGTCTCAAGAACCATTCCACAGGGAGTAGGGGAGAAAATCCCGCTCACATTCACAAAAATGTTATGAAAAAAAATTGTTCTAAAAAACTAAAGAAAGAAAATGAAATGAAAACCATACAAGCCAAGGGAAATTTATTGAGTTAGAGTCGAAAAAGCTTCATCTATTTGGACATGTCAAGGGCAAGGATCTTTCCATCATCAATGAGGTTCTGCATTTCATGCCTTAAGTGCATACATCAATCTGTTTCATGACCAGGCACCTAATGGAACTGGCATAAAACCTCTGTATCAAAATTGGATGGTAAAGGATATGGAAAGGTCAAGTGGTCAAATGTTGTCATAACCCCATCTTCTATAATTTGTTGAAGATCCAAGACAGTGGCTTTCCTAATTTTGAGAATTGACGCTTCTTTGTTGTCCAATTGTTGCATTCACCTTAGCATCTTTTTGTCCCTCTTGATTTTGTCCAACATACTGATAGCCACTCTTATTGCTCTCTTTTCTATAGCATATGTTCTTTTCTCTTTCCCTTTTTTCCAATTGAAGGCTTGCTTTGTAGAAGATCCTTGAAATCCCTTATAAGGGGCTAAGCCATTCTTGCTTAGAGGTGGGGTAAAGTGCCTTTGATTATGATTTGTAACTGATTTAAATCATCTGGCCTTTTCTTAAGAAGGTCATCTTATTTCTCTATCTCTTTATATAGTCAACAAAGCCCTCATTATGTCACTGTCTGATAGAGTCAACCTCCATCAAAGTTACCTCCAACTCAATGTTGTACCCATACTGTTGGATGAAACCTTTATATAGCAAATCCTAGTCTTTTTGAGTGTTATCCTCTAAAGTATTAAACCTATTTTGTATTGTAGGATCCAAAGAGAGCATAAAGTAACTCAGTGTTTGAGCCTTAGTAGCTCTAGTAGACTACATGGCAGTAATATACTACTTAACATGTAAGTAAGGATTTTTTATACCATTGTACTTAGCGAAAACACACATTTTGAACTTATATGGGAGATTCTCTATCTCTTTAAAAAGCTTATCAACTTTTGAGGCCCTTTTAGCTTTCAGTCTCTTTTCAAATTTATTTTCCAAGTCAGTAATGAGTTTTTCAAATTAGCATATTTAGTCTTCTCTGAAACATTCTCCTCTTTCTTCCCTTCTCATTGGTATTGGAAGTATGTATCCTAGTCATCATCATCAAGCATCACCTTATCTTCATCAAAGGCTACTTCAGCTACCTTAGCCTTTCCCTTGTCTTTCTGCTTCTTATAACTAGCAGATGCCTCAATAGTGTTATTTTCCAATAGTGCAGCTAGTTTGCTTCTCATACTCTCAGCCAAGGCCCCCTTATAACTCTCCATTGTTAAACAAAACCCTTAACCAAATTAAACACATGTTGATCTTAGGCAATCAAATTGAATATGTACTAATGTTTGCATTAAGATATTTTTGTAGAAAATTAATTTTTGGAGGAAATAACAAAAGTCCGACTAAAAAGCCCGACCACTGAAAACAAAAATTAATTAATGTACTAATTAATTTAACAAAAATTAATTAGTACATTAACAAAAATTAATGTACTAATTTTTAGACCACTGAAAAGCCCAACCGGACCTCTTGCAAAATGTGGAGAAAAAATCTCACAGAAAGTTTCACAAGGAGAAGTACTCTTAAAATCTCACTGGACCACTCAAAGGCCGATCGGACCAAGATTTAGTCTGACCATACTTGTTGCTGAAGTTTTGGCAAAAAGTTTTAGTAAGCTTCATGTTTGAGAGTACTCCCAATTTTTTAGAGTACTAGAGAAAGTTTGACTGGACCAAGACCTAGTCTGACTAGAGAAAGTTTGACCGGACCAAGACCTAGTCTGACTAGACCTCTCCAAGGAAGAAAAATATTAAAACATCCAGAGAGTTTCACGGTCTAAGGTACTCCCAATTTTTTAGTATACTCCAAGAAGTTCGACTGGACCAAGTGTAGACCCTTAATTTTGGCCCCAAGCTAATCCAGTCTCAATTAAAGAAGGCCAAGATAAATTTAGTCTGATTTTAAAACTTAAACTTAGTTTACGGCTTTAAATAGGTTAGTCTAGTTTTGAAAGGCCCAAATTATCCCAAATTAAATTTATTCGTCCAAAAATTTAAAATTTTAAAATTGGTTGGACTCGGGACAGGTCCAGGGTGATATGATCCAATACTCATGTCAACTTAGAGGTCCAAGTTGACATGAGCATTGGCTCTTGTCGATTTGGCACACCTAAATCAACAGGAGTTGGCTCCATGTCGATTTGGACATGCCCAACCTGTAATACCCCAATTTTGGTGTACATTGGAATAGTAGTTGTGAGAATATATGTTGGTAAAATATGTAAGGAAAATATTATAAGCGATAGATGTATATGAAGGATTATAGGTATATATGGTAGTTGAAAAATATGGGAAATATAAATACAATATATAAGAGATATACATATAGCAACATATACATCACATATACATGATGTATATATTGGTGTAGGAAAAGTAAGTTGTAAATAATAATAATAATAATAATAATAATAATAATAATAATAACAAGAGAAAAAGAAGAAAAAGAAGTCAAAGGGAATGACAAGTGTGTGGTTGAGAATTTTAAGGGATTTAATTATATTATCATATATATATATATATATGATAAGATTGAAAAAGGCAGAAAATATCTTCTTTCTTTCTTTCTTCTTCTTCTTCTTCTTGAATGAGAGAGAGAGAGAGAGAGAGAGAGAGAGAGAGAGAGAGAGAGAGAGAGATGTGATTTTGTTGGCATACACATCAAATTCTTAAGGGCTTTAAGAGAATTGAAGGTGGATATTGAAGTTTTGGCAAAGAATTCAAGTAAGTGTTCATTTCTTTGTGTTGATTTCTATTAATTGTGTTTATATTTGATATGGTTAGTGTGTGAAGATAATGATAATGAAAGATTGAAGTATATATATATATGTTGAATTGGTATTTAGACAATGATAATATGGTTATTTGTGAGGATGATGATGGATTGTTGAAATTGTTTAGTAAGGGTTTAATATAAATGAGTTGGGGAAATTGAGTAATTGATATATGGATGATGTATTTAATGATTATTATTATGATATGTTGAAGTTATATAAGTGTTAAATTAATAGGTGATTTATGTGTATATAAACCAAGATGTTGATTAAGGGTGTTGTAGTATGGACACTACAAAAATATTCGGCATTTGCGACGGAAATCTGCGACGGATATGTTTTCGTCGCAAATTTGCTACGGATCTGCGACGGATTTGCGACGGAAGGACAAGTCAGAGGAATTTTGAGAAATTGGTCGCAAATCCGTTGCAAATCCGTCGCAGATCTGCGACGAAAATCATTCCGTCGCAAATAATCATCGCAAAAGTTGGCGCGGAAACTTGGCGCAAAAGAGAAAACACTAAAAAAACCAATTTGCAACGGAGATCTGCTACCGTCTATTGCCGTCGCAAATTTCACTATAAAAATATTCAGAATTTTGCGACGGAAATCTGCGACGGACATATCTCCGTCGCAAATTTGCTATGGATCTGCGACGGATCTGCGACGGAAGGACGAGTCAGAGGAATTTTGAGAAATTGGTCGCAAATCCGTTGCAAATCCGTCGCAGATCTGCGACGAAAATCATTCCGTCGCAAATAATCGTCGCAAAAGTTGGCGCGGACACTTGGCGCGAAAGAGAAAACACTAAAAAAACCAATTTGCAACGAAGATCTACTACCGTCTATTGCCGTCGCAAATTTCACTATAAAAATATTCGGAATTTTGCGACGGAAATCTGCGACGGACATGTTTCCGTCGCAAATTTGCTACGGATCTGCGACGGAAGGACGATTCAGAGGAATTTTGAGAAATTGGTCGCAAATCCGTTGCAAATCCGTCGCAGATCTGCGACGAAAATCAGTCCGTCGCAAATAATCGTCGCTAAAGTTGGCGGGATTACTCCCGCCGAGAATTTTGCGAAAAATTTTACGTTGCAAATCCGTCGCAGATCCGTAGCAAATTTGCGACGAAAACATGTCCGTCGCAGATTTTCGTCGCAAATGCCGAATATTTTTGTAGTGGTTTTTTTTATTTTATCAAAATAAATTTGAATTTCTTTCTGGATTTTGTGCATTTTTCATCAAAACGAAGTTGAAATTCTTTCTGGGTTTTGCCCATTTGATCAAAATTCACAATCTTTTCTAATCAAAATAAGATGCTTTCTGTTTGTTTGGGTTCATACAGATACTGCAGCAACCTTTACCCAAAAGCAGAGTCATACCAACTATGCCATTGGTGTCTTAGCTATGAAGCAAAAGAGAAATCACAAAATTCTTCAAATTCATCATCATCAAATAAAAACAGTATCGAGAATGACAGTAGCAAGAACAAGAAATTAAAGAGCCAAAGGAGTAGTAATTTACAGGTACAAGTTATCAATAGCCCAATCAAGAAACAGAAATCACTTGAAAAATCACCAGTAACAACCCGAAGAAGACTCATCACAAATGGTAGATTAGAAGAGATGAAGCTTATTAGAAGAACAAATTCAGTTGTTTAGCAAGCTTATGCAGACAGAACGAATATTGAATTAGAACTCTTTGCAGTTCGTCTTTTAATTACAAGAATGATAAGTACGTCTACTTATTCCCTCGAGAACGCCGCCTCTATTGTATAAATTTTTCTTTTGCTATATAGTGCCTTCAAAACTCAAAGCAGAGAAGCATTTTCTAGGGAAGAGCAGAGAGTTTTAAGAGAGAGAGAGAGAGAGAGAGAGAGTTAAGATAGCTCAATTTCTCTGTTTCTGAATCCTCTGTTTTTAAAAGCAAAGCTCTGTTTTTCTTCAG
Organism: Garcia nutans; assembly: GCA_947685225.1. Taxonomy (NCBI): domain Eukaryota; kingdom Viridiplantae; phylum Streptophyta; class Magnoliopsida; order Malpighiales; family Euphorbiaceae; genus Garcia; species Garcia nutans. The sequence continues at coordinate 676,944 of CANTUV010000003.1, read as the reverse complement.
TTTTGTCAAGTAGTTTACTTTCTTTTCATTTTAATTTTCTTTCCTTCTAAAACTCTGTATAATCTACTTTAGAATATCTTCAATTTTAATGGGTTAAAGTTACTTTACTATTTCTGATCGGTGACAAACCCTAATTTTGATTCTTGCTCTACTGTTTTTCAGTTTTCACCTTAAAAGATTATCAATTCTGTATTATTTGTGAATAATCTTTCATCAATTAAACGGCTTCATTTTTCTTTGTGATCATGAAAAAATTCAGTTTCTTTTTTTGAACTTGAAAATTTCTGAAACGAAGACAGTCTCTTTGCTGTTACTTTGTCTGTTTCTGCAACTTCTTTGTCTTGCTTTATGCATAAATTAATGTGCTTATGTAATATTGTGCTGTTCTTTTGCGTTTTTGGAGGTTGTATAGACAATAATTGGCAGCTGTAATGACGTCTTCTCTCAGTATAGACCTTATCTTCCTAATCTTTCAGTTTCTTGATGAAGAAAAGTTCAAAGAAACTGTTCACAGGTAAAATTCATCACCATTTTTAACTTTTCTTTTGCATGTACATGTATTTGGTTTATAAAGATTTCAATTTTAATTTCTTGACTAGGCTTGAGCAAGAATCGGGATTATTCTTCAATGTACAGTACTTTGATGAACTTGTTGTGAATGGCAATTGGGATGAGGTTGAGAAGTATCTCTCTGGGTTTACAAGAGTGGATGATAACCGCTACTCCATGAAGATATTTTTTGAAATTCGCAAGCAAAAGTACCTTGAGGCATTGGATAAGTTTGTCAATTTTTTTTTTGAGTATTACTACGAGGAATCGATGTTGCCTGGAAAATATACATTTACTATTGGGCTGTGTCTATAATTGGTCAGGCTTGATCGGGCCAAGGCTGTTGATATCCTTGTAAAGGATTTGAAGGTGTTTTCATCTTTCAATGAAGATTTGTTCAAAGAAATTACTCAGCTCCTCACATTGGAAAATTTCAGGTATGTTCTTTGCAATGTGTAAGGCCTTTTCACTTTGAGTTGGTGATTGTTATGTGCTTAGATCATATACTACAGGGAAAATGATCAACTCTCAAATTATAGAGATACAAAAACAGCAAGAACAATTTTGTTGATTGAACTCAAGAAGCTTGTCGAGGCTAATCCTCTTTTTGGCGATAAACTACAGTTTCCTAACATAAAAGGCTCAAGACTGCGGATGCTTATTAACCAAAGGTGATTAAATCAGTAATGTAATTTGACGTTTGCTTTCTGGGTATTATTCTTTGTAATTTGTGTACAGATTCTGATTAGCACATGAAGAATTTACTGATCTTTGTATATCTAATATGGCAGCTTAAATTGGCAGCATTCCCTTTGTGGAAATCCAAGGCAAAATCCTGATATAAGAACTCTCTTCGTGGACCACAATTGTAGAGATGCCAATGATGCATATGCCAACCTCGCCGCAAGCAATCAGCTAATAAGTTCTGCACCAAAAACTGAAGGGTTTCTTCCAGTGGTTGCAAAAGGGGTACAAGTTATCTATACAAGATAGATTATTTATAGTAGTGTTCTTAACACTTGTATAGTTAAATTGTAAAATATTTTATTATTGAAGATTAATAAAAGAATTATTTTTATCAATGTAATTAGTATTTTTTTAGATTGTGTTTAAATGTTCCAAATGTATTTATAAAGTTCTCATAAAATTAATTGATAATACAAATAGTTCCAATAAAAATCAATATTAAATTACTACGGATTTGCTACGAATCTGCGACGGATATTTGAAATCTATGACGGAATCTGCGACGGAATCTGTGACGGCAATCTGCGACGAAATCTGTGACGGCAATCTGCGACGAAATCTGTGACGAATTTGCGACGAAAATCTGTGACGGAATCTGCGATGGAAATCTGCGACGAAATCTGCGACGGCCTGTCGCAAATTGAAAATTGTGACGCCTTTTTTATTAACGGATCGTATCCGTCGCAGATCGGTCGCAGATCGGTCGCAAGACTTGATTTGCGACGGATCTGCGATGGATTCTGTCCGTCGCAGATAGCGTGTTTTTTTATAGTGGGATTTTGGAGTGTTTGTGTTTTCATGGATGAGAGTTCGGAATGTATAATTCTTGCTTGACATGGCCATGTCGTTAGGCGTGTCAACGGTACTGAGTTTGACGTTTGTGACACAACCATTAACACGGCCATGTTACTAAGCGTGTCATAGCTACTGAGAGATAAAGTAATTGACACGGCCATGAACACGCCCGTGTTGTTGGGCGTGTCAATGTTTCTGTGAGGCAGAATGAGTGACACTCCCGTGTTACTGAGCGTGTCAAAGCTTCTGTGTTGTTGGTTTAGGGCACGATCAGGGACACACTCGTGTTGTTGAGCGTGTCATGTGTAGAGTTTACCTTAGGTCGTTCGTATCTATATTATCTCATGTGTATCTATGAGTGAGTGTGTATGATCACTTTTTGATTAGGTTTTGAAGAGATTGGGTTGCCCTAGTCCAAGTGTTGGAGGATTCGTGGAAGAGGAGTTTAGATGAGTGTGAGTTTCTCTTGAGGTAAGTACAAACCCTATATGATTGTATGTATTTGCATGACTATGGGACTTAACACATTTGATTGGAAAATGTGTTACGTTATTTACTGTATTGTTGATGGGTGAGAAATGTGCTATGATGTGTATTATGTGTACTATGTGGAATGTATGTTGAAGATTCTAAATATATGAATAATGTAATTTGCTATGTATATCTCAATGATGAAATATGAAACTATTATAAATGGATATAAAGGTGAAATGTGAAAGATATGATGATCATTCAAATTATATGTACAATGCAATTGGTTATGTATACTCTAATGATGAGATGTGAAGCCATTGTTGTTGGCTATAATGATGCAAATGAAATAATTGGGGCATGTTTGCCTAGATGATTATGAAGAAATGAGAATGGAATTGGTAATGAAATAATGAAAGAATTGTGTGTCTAATATGTTAGTCAATTTTCAGAGTTTTGTTGTTGGTGGCATGCCTAATAGTAACAATCTCTTGAAGCTGGGTTGGGCTTGATCCTTGAAGCCAAGTTGGGTTGAAGTTTAGCATGCTTAACTCCCCTTGAAGCTTGGTTGGGTCTAGTCCTTGAAGCCTAGTTGAGATGTTACAAACACTTGAAGCTAGGTTGGGTTTGGTCCTTGAAGCCAAGTTGGGTTGATGCTTAGCATGCTTCGCTCCCCTTGAAGCTTGGTTGGGCCTAATCCTTAAAGCCTAGTTGGGATAATGATAAATGTGAAAATTAAACCAAAACATTAACTCTGAAAGTTGAATGACATATTAGTTTCTTTTGGGCCCATGCTTGTCTTTGCTTAAAGGTGAATTATGAATAATGAATTAATTGAATAATATAATGACATGTAATGTTTTGAAGTATGATATGATTACAATACATAAGTAAATTATTGAAAAGAAATGTGGCCTGAGAAGCTATGCTGAAAGATGAGATTATGAAAGTACAATATGACGTGTAATATGTATATGGATGTGGACATGTTGAGTATTATTTTATGAATGTTCTAATAAGTCATGGAATTGTGGTTTGTGTTAATGATATATGTGTATATGTATATAATTATAAGATTAGTAGAAATATATGAAAAGTGTAATTGAAAATGGAAAACATGATAAGAAAATAATGATACATGAAGTTAATATATGAGTATGATTTTCTATAATGTATGTTTATAATATTTATTTGTACTATTAAGCTTTCGAGCTTAGCGCGGTTGTGTAAATCGCGCAGGTGAGTTGGTGGTTGATCTAAAAGTCAAATCGTTATGCCACGAGAAGGGTAAGAGTATTTTGAGACCAACTAGAAGGTGGTGCATACATGTACAATTTAATTATGTTGTATTTTGATAAAAATGTATTCATATATATAAATGAATTTTGGTAAAGACAAGATAATTATATATATGTAATATCATCAAAAGTATAATGATTTTGTAAATGAAATTTAAATAAAATGTATTATTGTTTGGAACTAAAGTAAAGGTTTTTAATCTGAAATGAAGAGTGACATTCTTATACTTTATATACGTACTGCATGTATACAAGGTATATGTATAGTACTTATATAGAGTATGAGGGTGTTACAAATATTTTGGTATCAGAGCTTAGGTTTGAGATTCTAAGCCTAAGTAGATTTAAAAAAAGAAAATTTTTAAAAAGTGAAATTTGTGATACATGCATATGCATTAACACCTAGGTTGGTCTCGGATGTGGCATTATGTGATTTATAGTATATCTGAATTATATGAGATGGATGATAGTGTGTGAATGAGGTTTTGCATGAAAATAAAATTTAAAAAATAAATGATATGGGGAAATTTGTATAAGTTTAATTGATAAACTAAAGAATGGGAGTTTACTTAAGTAAAGCAAATTTCAAAATTTTTGGTTAGTAAAGTGTGCTTGTGAAATATATTATAAAGAAATGAATAGGAGAATAATGTTGGAAATGAGTTAAAAAAAATTAAATTAAGATTTAATTAAGTACTATTTTCTCTAAAATTTGGATCTCTTTATTATTTGGATTGCTAGAAAGAGAAAATATTGTTCGATTGTTAAAAAGGATAGATATAATATTAAATTGAAGAAAGTATGGTGGACTATTAAGTGAGTTGATCGGTATAGACAAAGTGTGACAATTTAAGGTTTGGGTATGCAAAGTTAAGGTTTTTAAAACAAGGGATGGTGTTGGTTAACGTAAGGAGATATAATGGTGTTGTTTGTATTGTTGTTTTAATGCAAACATTGTGATTTTTAATGTTAGAAATGTGATATGCTTAAGTAGTGTTGTTAAAGCTCATGTTAATGGTAGTAATATGTGAAATTTGGATTTTTGAAATGAGCTTTAATAATTGTGAAAATGAGATGTTTTGATATTACATGATGGTATATATATATTGTTTTAAAGTTGATATTAAGAAAACGATATTAGTAATTTGAAGTTTAGGTAAAGTAGCAAGTTGAGAGTTTAGAGTTTTAATAGAATTTTGATGAGGATTATTTAGATATTGATAGTTTAATGTATATTAAACATATGAGCTATGTGGAATGACTATTATTGCACATGAAAGTATTATGAAGTGGGTAATGTGATTGATAATACGGAAATTTGTTTTGAAATAAAAGGAAAATGAGTTACTTTAAGTAATTTGACTGGAAATGATGAAAATGGATATGAAAGGTATACTAAATGCTTTTAAAAATAAATGTGAGAGAGATGTCACATTAGAAATGTGACTACGACTTATGTGAAGTGTTATTATGGTTAGAGTGTATATATTTGTTGAGTTGATGAATAACTTAAGTCATGTTAAAAGAATGAGAATGATAATGTTCAATGAAAAGTAATAAACATTAAATTTGTATAGATTATATGCAAAAGAGAAATTAAATAAAATTGCATGATTATGTGTATACATGTATAGGATATGTGAGATGAGTTTTTCGATATGAATGTAATTGTATTATGTAAGAAATGTGGAAAGTAAGTCACATTATGAATGTGACCTATGAATGTGTATGTGGTATAAAAGAAAAAAAAATGTTATTGTATGTTTATTATTTTATACAATTACATGTCTAGTGGTATTGAGAATGATATTGCATGTATTAACGGACCTAAGAGAGATTAGGTCTTGACCTGCGCAGAGCTAGACTATGTAACGAAATTGAGAGTGAGAATGGACTTGAGTAATATTGGACCGTGAAATTTTTATTGTAATCACTGAACTTGATGATCATATAATGTTTTGAGTCCCAAAGTATCTACATGTGGAAAGGTTCTATGTATATGTATATAATAATAGATTGTAACGAAAAAGGGGAAGTATAATGTAAAAAAAAAAATTCTTTATATAAGAAATAGATTAGAAATGGAGTAATAAATGGAAGTTGTGTAAAATTTGCATATGATCGAATGTTGTGCACAAGAAATATTAAAGATAATATTATTGATCATGAGTTAGGCTAATGATGATCAAATGATCAAGAGCAAATTGTTTTTGACACGAAGTTGTAGTGTGTTAACTTTTCGTATAGCAAAAGTCTAGAAAATGAATATGTAATAACTGCAATACAAACTTAGCATTGTAATTTGAAATGTTTGAAAAAGAATAATAGAAGGGCAGTATTGATTAATAAGCCTTAGGCGTGACCATTAAAATACTGTGACCATATGTCTGGTTTAGTATTTTGGCTGGTTAGTTTTGTTATCCACAGATTTGAGCCTGAGATAACATGACCATAGTATAGTTTTGGTGAGATTGATAATTATGTTTCTAGAAACATGGTCAAGAGTTATGATTGGTAAAGTTGTACCTTATCATTTTATGTTAGAAATATTTTTATAATTATAGAAAGTATGGAAGAAAAGAGAACTGTGAAAATGTTTTGAGTTATGGATAAGGTGATAGAAAGGTAATTATTGTAAAAATAGTAATGGTATGAAATGTGAGGAGATGTTAAATGGGAGAAATTACAAAATGTGATTTAAAGTCATACTGAATATGTTTATGGTATAAAATGAATGAGTGGATGGACTTAAGATTTAAGTGAGTGAACTATGGGTAATAAATATGGTATGAGATAATCATGAGAATTTTGTGAAAATTGTACCAAGATAATTTGAAGTGATTTGTTATTAATAATCATAATTTCAAAAAGCTGAAAAATGGATCCGAAGAGATTAGAATTTGAATATAAGTTTGACCTAATGGAATTAGGTCATATATATTTTGAAATCTAATGATAAATTTAAATAAGTTAATTGTTGGTTTGAATTGAATAAGATTGAGACGTTAGTATATTGTGACAAATAGATCAATTGATCTAGATTTTGCTAAGATTGCGAATCATTATTAAGATTTAATATGTATAGTTGTACTGAGAGTATAAGATATAAGTGATAATGTATATAATGTAATATTCTGATAAATGAATGGACATGAATGAATTGAGTTATATCAGTTGTAAATGATGATAAAAGGGAAAAGGTTGATTACCTGTAAAGTAAGTTTAAAGGCATTATATTAATATTTATGTTAAGTGAGAAGCATGTTAAAGAAGGAATTAAATGTATGAAAAATAAGAATATTGTTATAAATTAAGATTTGATAAATGTCTATTTTAAAAGTGATTGTAGTGACGGGATAATCAATATTAAGATATAAATCAATGATTTTTTAAGGTTAAAGTTAAGAGAGTATTTATAAAGAGATGAAGTGATAAAATATCTTAAATGTAATAAATGGACGAAGTATATGTATATTATAAGATGATCTGATTCTTGTATAAAGATAAATTAATTGGGAATGTAATGAGTTATTTTGGATGCTTGATTAATAAAGTAATAAGATATATAAATATATATAATGATGAGTTATGAAATTTAGAGAAGATGATTGACTCTAAGGGGGAGACTAGAAGTTATGTGATTTGATGACATAATAACTTAATAATATGATTAACTTCATATGAAAGTTAAGATGGTATTTTGTTAAGAATGGATTGTTACTGTATTAGATAATTTCGAGGATGAAATTATTTAAGGGGGAGAGAATTGTAATACCCCGATTTTGGTGTACATTGGAATAGTAGTTGTGAGAAGATATGTTAGTAAAATATGTAAGGAAAATATTATAAGAGATAGATGTATATGAAGGATGATATGTATATATGATATTTGAAAAATATGGGAAATATAAATACAATATATAAGAGATATACATATAGCAACATATACATCACATATACAATGATGTATATATTGGTGTAGGAAAAGTAAGTTGTAAATAATAATAATAATAATAATAATAATAATAATAATAATAACAAGAGAAAAAGAAGAAAAGGAAGTCAAAGGGAATGATAAGTGTGTGGTTGAGAATTTTTAAGGGATTTAATTATATTATTATATATATATATGATAAGATTGAAAAAGGAAGAAAATATCTTCTTTCTTTCTTTCTTCTTCTTCTTCTTCTTGAACGAGAGAGAGAGAGAGAGAGAGAGAGAGAGAGAGAGAGAGAGAGATGTGATTTTGTTGGCATACACATCAAATTCTTAAGGGCTTTAAGAGAATTGAAGGTGGATATTGAAGTTTTAGCAAAGAATTCAAGTAAGTGTTCATTTCTTTGAGTTGATTTCTATTGATTGTGTTTATATTTGATATGGTTAGTGTGTGAAGATGATGATAATGAAAGATTGAAGTATATATATATGTTGAATTGGTATTTAGATGATGATAATATGGTTATTTGTGAGGATGATGATGGATTGTTGAAATTGTTTAGTAAGGGTTTAATATAATTGAGTTAGGGAAATTGAGTAATTGATATATGGATGATGTATATAATGATTATTATTATAATATGTTGAAGTTATATAAGTGTTAAATTAATAGGTGATTTATGTGTATATAAACCAAGATGTTGATTAAGGGTGTTGTAGTATGTATTTTGGAGTGTTTGTGTTTTCATGGATGAGAGTTCGGAATGTATAATTCTTGCCTGACACGGCCATGTCGTTAGGCATGTCAACGGTACTGAGTTTGACATTTGTGACATGACCATTAACACGGCCATGTTACTGAGCGTGTCATAGCTACTGAGAGATAAAGTAATTGACACGGCCATGAACACGCCCGTGTTGTTGGGTGTGTCAATGTTTATGTGAGGCAGAATGAGTGACACGTCCAGTGACACTCCCGTGTTACTGAGCATGTCAAAGCTTCTGTGTTGTTGGTTTAGGGCACGATCAGGGACACACTCGTGTTGTTGAGCGTGTCATGTGTAGAGTTTACCTTAGGTCGTTCGTATCTATATTATCTCATGTATATCTCTGAGTGAGTGTGTATGATCGCTTTTTGATTAGGTTTTGAAGAGATTGGGTTGCCCTAGTCCAAGTGTTTGAGGATTCTTGGAAGAGGAGTTTAGATGAGTGTGAGTTTCTCTTGAGGTAAGTACAAACCCTATATGATTGTATGTATTTGCATGACTATGGGACTTAACACATTTGATTAGAAAATGTGTTAAGTTATTTAGTGTATTGTTGATGTGTGAGAAATGTGCTATGATGTGTATTATCTGTACTATGTGGAATGTATGTTGAAGATTCTAAATATATGAATAATGTAATTTGCTATGTATATCTCAATGATGAAATATGAAACTATTATAAATGGATATAAAGGTGAAATGTGAAAGATATGATGATCATTCAAATTATATGTACAATGCAATTGGTTAAGTATACTCTAATGATGAGATGTGAAGCCATTGTTGTTGGCTATAATGATGCAAATGAAATAATTGGGGCATGTTTGCCTAGATGATTATGAAGAAATGAGAATGGAATTGGTAATGAAATAATGAAAGAATTGTGTGTCTAATATGTTAGTCAATTTTCAGAGTTTTGTTGTTGGTGGCATGCCTAATAGTAATAATCTCTTGAAGCTGGGTTGAGTTTGATCCTTGAAGCCAAGTTGGGTTGAAGTTTAGAATGCTTAACTCTCCTTGAAGCTTGGTTGGGTCTAGTCCTTGAAGCCTAGTTGAGATGTTACAAACCCTTGAAGCTAGGTTGGGTTTGGTCCTTGAAGCCAAGTTGGGTTGATGCTTAGCATGCTTCGCTCCCCTTGAAGCTTGGTTGGGCCTAATCCTTGAAGCCTAGTTGGGATAATGATAAATGTGAAAATTAAACCAAAACATTAACTCTGAAAGTTGAATGACATATTAGTTTCTTTTGAGCCCATGCTTGTCTTTGCTTAAAGGTGAATTATGAATAATGAATTAATTGAATAATATAATGACATGTAATGTTATGAAGTATGATATGATTACAATACATAAGTAAATTATTGAAAAGAAATGTGGCCTGAGAAGCTATGCTGAAAGATGAGATTATGAAAGTACAATATGACGTGTAATTGTATATGGATGTGGTCATTGTGAGTATTATTTTATGAATGTTCTAATAAGTCATGGAATTGTGGTTTGTGTTAATGATATATGTGTATATGTATATAATTATAAGATTAGTAGAAATATATGAAAAGTGTAATTGAAAATGGAAAACATGATAAGAAAATAATGATACATGAAGTTAATATATGAGTATGATTTTCTGTAATATATGTTTATAATATTTATTTGTACTACTAAGCTTTCGAGCTTAGCGCGGTTGTGTAAATTGCGCAGGTGAGTAGGTGGTTGATCTGGAAGTCAAAACGTTATGCCACTAGAAGGGTAAGAGTATTTTGAGACCAACTAGAAGGTGGTGCATACATGTACAATTTAATTATGTTGTATTTTGATAAAAAAAAAGTATTCTTATGTATAAATGAATTTTGGTAAAGACAAGATAATTATATATATGTAATATCATCAAAAGTATAATGATTTTGTAAATTAAATTTAAATAAAATGTATTATTGTTTGGAACTAAAGTAAAGGTTTTTAATCTGAAATGAAAAGTGACATTCTTATACTTTATATACGTACTGCATGTATACAAGTTATATGTATAGTACTTATATAGAGTATGAGGGTGTTACACAACCGATATGACCCTAATTATAAAGCAATTTGGCCAGCAATTTTAGTTTCCTAATCAAGCTAGACTTTGGATAAATCTCATATTAGCATAGTAGGGCTTTGAGGGTTAATGTAACACCCCTATACCCCGTATACGCACACTATATACCACCATATATGTAATATACGTATACTGAATATAGGAATGCTACGGTTTACAAAACAAACCCCTCATTCCTTTTAACAATAATATGAGAAAACTTGAAAACATTCAAATCATATTATAAAGTACAATAGATAAAACATTTATGTAATACGCAGTGGAAAATATAATGGTATTTACAAATACATATATATATCAAAATCCATGTTTTACAAAACATAAAATTTTTTACATGTTTGGCAGTTTTTCTTTGATCTTTAAGCCCTCTATCAACGCTTCAGAATCTAGATTCAACTCGGTCTAGCTGAACTCTCTGATTCTATCCTGTCACCTGTGCGATGAATCACAATCGCGCTAAGCCAACGGCTTAGTGGTACAAACCACAATAACAATATGCTATAATGAAATGAAAATGTCATACTTTCAAACATTATAACAATTCTCAAGGACATCATATTTCATAACATTATCTTTTATTTTATCATTCAATTGTTTCATCATTCATAAATCACATTTAAGCAAAAACAAACATGGGCCCAAAAAGAATTTAATATGATATTCAAATTTCAGAGTTACTGCTTTGGTCCATAATCACAATCATCAAGCCCGTAGGCGATATATATTTATCCATGGATAATCAACTAGATTTGAGCTTACGACCCAGTCTTTTCACTCAATCTAGCTTTAAGAATTTGTTTTTGAGGCTTATGACCCAGTCTTTTCAGCCCAAAAATATCACATTTCACATTTTTCAGCTGGACTCGGCTTACGACCCAGTCTTTTCACCTGTCCAGCAATTCATAGGCATGCCGCCAAACCCAAAACTCTGAAAATTGAATAACATATTAAGCACACAATTATTTCATTTATCTCTTTACCAATCTCTTTCTCAAATCATTTCTCATTTCATTTCTCATTTCATATTCCATAATCAAATAGGCAACCATGCCCCAATTATTTCATTTGCACTATCATAGCCAACAACAATGGCTTCACATCTCATCATATTTCAATTTACATTAAAACAATTCATCATGACCAATTACATTGCACATACATTTTGAATGATCATCATATATTTCACATTATGCAATTAATAGCATAAATCAAATGTATCAACAATATAATAGATTACTTAACACATCTACAACCAAATGTGTTAAGTCTCAAAATCATGTAAATGTATGCAACCATGTAAGTTTGTACTTACCTCAAGAACAACTCAAACCAATCTATACACTTCCTCTTCCAAGAATCCTCAAGACTTAGGTTAGGGCAACTCAACCTCTTCACAACCTAATCCAAAAGGAATAATACACACTTATTTACAAATTCACATGAATTCCAATACAATTATCCACCTATTAGCCTCATACTAGACCCATGGATCACAAATTACAAACCAAAACCACTAACTAGGGCCCACGGTCATGGCCTCACAACCCCACGGGCGTGGGTTAGAAAACGAATCTGTCCAATTGCTTAACACCCCCACGGTCGTGGCACCCAAGGGCCACGGGCGTGGCATCCAAAATGCTTCTATTTCGGACCAAACTCATGTATTCTATGCTTTCAACTCCATTAAACACAAACACAATGAAAATCTAAGATAATAATTGCTCAAACTCACAACATACATCAATTACCAAGTCACAACTCTTACTCTTTCAACACCAACCTAATTCCTTTTCTTCAATTCAATCCCAAAATCAAAATCAATTATACCCAACACTCTCAAACACACCATAATCAAACATATTCATACTATCCACAATCAATCATCAAACTTAATAACAACTTAAAATAAAACAAGAGAAACAAAAAGAAACTTACCAAAGTTAATGAAATTGATCACTTGAATTGTCCTTCAATTTTGATCTTAGGAAAACAAAACTCTCTTTCTCTCTTTAGCTTTGTGATGCCCGGCCAACCAAAGAAAGAAGAAGAAAATGAAGAAGAAAAAGAGACAAAGTCAAACTCTTATTCTCCACTTAAACCTCCACCAAGCAATAAATCATTAAAATATTCTAATATATTCTCTTCCACTCATATATTTTCCTTTTAATTTATTTCACTAATTTAAAATCAATAAATATCTTCTTTTGACTTTCATCACCTTGACTTGTATATGTTGTATATATTTCTATATATACAACATATACACTCTCTCTCTTTACTTCTTTTCTCTTTCCATTAAACATATACACTTAATCCAAATACAACAATAAATATTCCAAAACTTTTAGGGTATACTTTGGGATATTACAATTCTCCCCCTCTAAAAAGAAATTTCATCCTCGAAATTACCTGATATCAAGTCTAAAACAACTGAGGATACTGATCTCACATCGCTTGCTCACTCTCCCAAGTTGCCTCTTCCTTTGCATGATTCTTCCAAAGAATTTTCACAAGTGGCACTTTCTTATTTCTCAACTCTTTCACTTCATGTGCCAAAATAGCAACTGGTTCTTCTTCAAATGTCAGATCTGAACTCACCTCAATAGATTCAACTGGCAGAACATGAGATGGATATGATCTGTACCTCCACAGCATATAAACATGGAAGACATTATGGATTTTATCCAATTCAGGTGGCAAAGCAAGTCGATAAGCAACTGGTCCAACTCTTTCTAATACTTCATAAGGTCCAATAAAACGAGGACTTAGCTTCCCTCTTCTGCCAAATCTCAAAATCTTTTTCCAAGGAGACACTTTCAAAAATACTTTATCTCCAACATCAAATTCTATGTCTCTCCTCTTCAAATTTGAATAAGATTTCTACTGATCTGAAGCTGCTTTTAATCGATCCCGAATTATCTTCACTTTCTCTTCTGTTTCTTTAATCAAATCAGGACCAACCAACTTGCCTTCTCCAACTTCATTCCAACACAGAGGCATTCTGTCACATCCGCCCACCGCATTTATGCATAGTACTCACATGCACAGTGAGAGAAGGGGAAAGGAGAAGATAATTCCTGACAAGGCCTAGATAAGGCTATAGGACCAAAGGGACCTAATTGAAAAAAATGCAAAGTTTTGGGGAGGTGACTGTAATTTCAAAAGGTTTTGGGGAGGTAACTGTAATTTTCAAAAGTTGTACTGGAGGTTCTTAATAGTGCACATAACAGACTCCAAAGATGGTAGTAGAGAAAAATTGGGTCGCAATGACACGTAACGGTTTTTCCAGGAAACGCCCCGTTTGAGAGAAACGAAGACATGTATACTAGGGCCATTTTGGTCATTATACATGAATTCAAAGTAGGAAATAAAAACACGAGTGAGTAGAGGACGTCGAGGGGTTGAATATGAAACGATCGTCAGTAGAAACGGAGCCCGGGCAAAATCCGAGCAAAGAAAGGACCTAAAGGGAATTTTGTAAAAAGTCAAGGGCTTATTGGTAATTTTTCAAAATTACTTGGAAACCTAAAATAGACCTTAAAAATAGAAAGTAGAGGTCGAGAGGATCAAAACCATATGAGGGTATTTTAGTCTTTTCACACCCTAGGCCATAAAAATTTCAGCATAAGGAGGTTGAGGGGCCAAAATATGATTAAAAGAAAGTTCAAGGACTTGGGTTTTAAATAAATAAAATAAAGAGACATTTGGACCAATTAAAGGTGACCATTTAGCATTATAAAAAGAAGAAAAGAAAAAGATGTGGACAAATGGCCCTAAGGCATTTATCGTTTTATTAGTTTTTGTTATAAGTTTTGTGTCTTGTTTATTAGGTTAATTATTGTTTTATTTAGGTATTTCGTTAGTTTTTATCGGTTTGTCTAGTGTTTTCTTTAATTGTGTAGTTTTAGTTTATTTTTAGTTTTATGTCATTTTTTATTTAGTTTTTAGTTTGTGTTTATGTTTTGTCGGTTATTGTTTATTTACTTAGTGTTTTAAGTTTGTTTTGAGTTTTGTGTTAGGTTAAAACAAGGAAATGAATTGAAGATGAAATGGGCAGTAGCTGACACAGGCAGAGGACATGACCAAGTCACTGGCCGTGTCCCATACCAAGTTAAAAGGAAGAACAATTCCCAGTAGCAGACACCAGCAAGAAACACGGCCAAGTCATGTGGCCGTGTCCCTCCAAAGAAGAGCAACACGGCCAAGTCACCTTGACTTGGCCGTGTCCCACTTATTACCAAAGGAAAGGAAGAGCAAAGCAGACAAAGGCAGACACTGGGAAGGGACACGGCCGTGTCATCTGGCCGTGTCCCTCAAATATGATGCAACACGGCCAAGTCAAGCTCTACCTGGCCGTGTCACTCAACAAAGAAGCAAAGAAGACCAAAAAGCAACAGAGGAGGACACATGCAGGGGACACGGCCGTGTCACCTGGCCGTGTCCCTCCATCAAGCCCTCACACGGCCGTGTCCCTCATCACCTGGCCGTGTCCCTCATGAATCAACGCGCACCGAATTTTAAAGCCGACGCTTCGTATAAAAGCAAAAGAAAAGATAGGGTTTAGGTTGTTGACGATTTTGAGAGCAAGTTTAGCCGTCTGAGAAGGATCTTAGGGGTTTAAACATTTGTTTTCTTAGATTTTGATTCTACTTTGGATTACACTAGTTTAGATTAGATTGTTCATGCCATTGTTTCATCCTTCTTGCAAGATTCGATCAAGAGTTTCATCAAAAGCTTCAAGGAGTTTGTAACTTGGTTTTATTCTTAAACTTTGTCTCTTTAGTTTCATTGAAATTGTGTTTATGAACATTATCATGTCTAAATTAATTTCTTTGATTATTAATGAGATGAGTATGCTTGATAACAACATGAACTAATTTAATCTAGTCTAGGGTTTGTATGGATTTGCTATGAATTGTATGAATTGGTTATTCTCTTAACTAATGATTTCTTTAGCCTTTATTGAATGAAAAATTGTTACATATAATTGATTGGCCACCAATTGTGTGTTTTAGGTATTAGATGATGGATTGAGAGATGAAATCTAATGCTGGAACAATTCAATTAAGGACTTAGGTGAATTAGAGATATAACCTATTAAAAAGATTGTTTCAATTATAACAAGATTAGTTGTAAGAGGTTTGAATGCGAGAGCTTATTTCCTTGACTCAATTAATTAAGTTGTCTGAGATTTAATCTTAGAAATTAAATTAGTTAAGTGGAATAACCGTTCATACATATGAGTAGTAAAGAAGTGCAAACCCTAGACTCTTTTTATCAAGTGAATCAAAACATAAGCTATTATTTATTTTTATTGTTTTCAAATTAAATCATTCTTCTTCATTACTTTGCAAATTAAATTTCTTTAATTATTTGTTACTTTAAATTTGATAATCAATTACCCACTTTGGCTTCCTTGAGAGAACGACCTTGGGGCGATCACCTTTGCTACAGCTACCTCGTATACTTGCGAGTGACGCTTTGTGGTAGAGTTAATTCGAGCGCAACAAGTTTTTGGCGCCGCTGCCGGGGAAGCTAATTGGCGTAATTGTTTATTTAAAAATAATAAAAAAAATTACATTTCAGATTATTTTCATTGTTTTCATTTTATTTAATTTGTCTTTTGCTTTTGATATTTCTTTTTCTAGAAATTTTTGTTTATGCAAGGCAGGAGATCACTTGAAGGAGAACTGCATCCATTCATTCCAGAAATTCAGAGAGTAAAAAGGAGCAGAGAGGAGTTTGAGTTTTTCACAGGATTTGATACTTCAGAGGAAGACATTTCAGATTTTGAGTTAGAATCTGAAAAATCTGTAAAGATGGCTGAAGAAAGGCAAAGAACCATGAGAGATTTTGCTAGACCTGTAATTGGGACTTCCACTTCTTGCATAAGACTGACAGATGCAGCAAGGAACTATGAGTTGAAGAACATTCACTACAACATGCTGCCATCATTCTATGGAGTTCCAAATGAAGATCCTTTGAACTTTATTCGGGATTTTTACTCCACCCTCAACACTTTTCCTTTGGGAGGACTAACAGAAGATCAGTTGAGGATGAGATGTTTCCCTTATACTTTGAAGGATAGGGCAAAGAGCTGGCTCATGATGTTGCCTGAGAACTCACTGACAACTTGGGAGCAAGTTTACAATAAATTCATGGGCAAGTTCTATTCACACCAAAAGACAGCTGAGTTGAGAGGAAAGATTGCTACATTCTCTCAATTTGAAGGAGAGCCATTTCATGAGGCTTGGGACAGATTCAAAATGTTACTGATCCAGTGTCCACATCATCACTACCCACTTCAACTCCTTAATTAGTTTTTCTATGATGGTCTCACCCAGCAATTTCAGAACACTGTTGATAATGCAGCTGGGGGAGCCATGGGAGAAAAGACAGTTGATGAGACTTATGAGATCTTTGAGATGTTGGGAGCTAATTCTCAACAAAAGAGTGTAAGGGGAAGAAGCAAGGGGGTAAATCAACTGGAAGCCAATACTGAAATGGTTAGTCAAATAGCTGACTTGACAAGGCAGGTTCAGATGCTAAACATGAAGAACAATATTTCTTCATCTACTCAAGAAGTGTGTGGAATCTGTGGGACATTTGGGCATGAAGCAAATATATGTCCCTCTGCATATGAGACTTTTGGGAATGAAGCTGAGCAAGTTAATGCTATGGGAGGATTTCAACCAAGAGCCAGGAATGATCCTTACTCTAACACTTACAATCCTGGCTGGAGGAATCACCCCAATTTTTCTTGGACAACAAATAATGCTCAACAGCCTTTCCATTTGCTCCAGAGACAGAACCAGCAGTAGGGTCAATCCTCAAATCAAATGCAACCTAAGAGAGATAGTTTGGAGGAAAGTTTACAAGCCTTCATCAAAGTCAGTGCATAAAACCAAGAGATGAACAATAAGAGACTGGATTCCTTGGAGGCATCTTTTAAGAAGGTAGAGACCCAAGTGGGGCAACTTGCACAACAGATGCAGATTCAACAAAAGGGGAAGTTTCCAAGTCAACCTGAGCAGGCACAAGCAGTGACTATTCTTAGGAGTGGCAAGGTAATTAATAACAATGTTGAAAATAATTCTGTGAATGCAGGTGAGCAAGAGAAGAAAAAGGAAGGAGAAGTAGAGAACAAAAGTGCTGAAGAAAGATCAATGGAGAAGACCCCTACACCAGATTTGCACAGGGCAAGCAATCCATACAGGCCACCTATACCATTCCCTAGCAGGTTGAAGGATGATAAAAAAGATAAGCAGTTTTCAGATATCTTCAACATGCTATCTAAGGTAAGTATCAACTTACCATTACTTGAAGCAATTAAGAACATGCCGGCTTATGCTAAATTCTTCAAAGAACTGAATACCAAGAAAAAAAGGTATGAGCCGAATGAAAAGGTGATAGTTTCTGAGGTAGCTAGTGCTGTTTTGCAGCATAAACTACCCCCTAAGCTAAAGGATCCTGGAAGCTTTATTATTCAAATTGCTATGGGGAATGGAAAATGTACTGATGGCATGTGTGATTTGGGAGCTAGTGTGAATTTAATGCCTTACTCTGTGTACCTTGACTTAGAATTAGGGGAACTTAAGCCAACAAAAATGGTGTTGCAATTAGCTGATAGATCTCTTAGATTCCCGAAAGGGGTTATAGAAGATGTGTTAGTTAAAGTAGGTGGTTTGATAGTACCTGTGGATTTCATTGTTCTTGACATGGAGGTAAGTAATTCTTCACCATCTGCACACACCATTCTGCTGGGTAGGCCTTTTATGGCGACTACCAATACTTTGATAGATGTTAAGAATGGAAAATTATCAATGACTGTTTTGGGACAAACTGTGGAATTTTCTATTTTTAACACTTCTCCTATTCCTACAACTGCTTTATATGAGGATTGTTCTTTCATTGATTGTGTTGATGCAGTTGTTTCAGATGTTTTCTTGCAGACAGGTTCCTCTGACAAATTGGAGCTGGCATTGACTTTGGATAGTGATTTGGAAATTTTTGATGCAGAAATAGCCAGTTGCCTTGAGACTTTAGAGGGTGATGAAATAGAGGAGCTTAAGGAGGACCAAATTTTTGAACCTTCCCCCATTGAAAAAGAGGAGAAGAACCCCTCACTAGAGTTAGAGCTGAAGGAGTTACCTAAGAACCTGAAATATGTGTTTTTAGGGGATAATAACACTTTACCTGTGATAATATCTAGTGAACTTAGTGAAGGGGAGGAGATGAGGCTGGTGAGTGAGCTTAAAAGATTAAAGAGAGCAATAGGATGGGGATTGAGTGACATCAAGGGTATTAGCCCTTCTATGTGCATGCATAGAATCACTTTAGAAGAGGGAGCTAAACCTGTGAGGGAAACCCAAAGGCGACTTAACCCAAATATGAGTGAAGTGGTTAAGAAGGAAGTGCTCAAATTGCTGGATGAAGGAGTAATTTATCCAATTGCTAATAGTGAGTGGGTGAGTCCAGTACATGTAGTTCCTAAGAAATCTGGAATCACTGTGGTGAAAAATGAGAATAATGAGTTGGTTCCTACTAGGACTACTACTGGATGGAGAATGTGCATCGATTATAGGAAGTTGAACAATGCTACAAAGAAAGATCATTTCCCTCTTCCTTTTATTGATCAGATGTTAGATAAACTTTCTGGGCACTCACATTATTATTTTCTGGATGGCCTTTCAGGTTACTATCAGGTGCCAATAGCTCCAGAGGATCAGTCCAAGACAACCTTTACTTGCCCTTTTGGGACTTATGCATTTCGACGTATGCCCTTTGGCTTGTGCAATGCACCTGCAACTTTTCAGAGATGCATGATGTCTGTCTTCTCAGATATGATCGACGATTTTATTGAGGTATTTATGGATGATTTTTCTGTTTTTGGTAATTCTTTTGATAATTGCCTCGATAAACTTGTTCGTGCGCTTGAGAGATGCATTGAATGTAACCTCACTTTAAGTTGGGTAAAGAGTCATTTTATGGTTACTCAGGGCATTGTCTTAGGTCATGTGGTGTCGAGTAAAGGGATTGAGGTGGATAAGGCTAAAATTGAATTGATTGCTAAGTTACCCCCACCTACCTCTGTTAAGGGAATAAGAAGTTTTTTAGGACATGCAGGATTTTACAGGAGGTTTATTAAGGATTTTTCCAAAATAAGCCAACCATTGTGCCATTTATTGGGGAAAGATGTTCCATTTGAATTTACAGCACAATGCATGCAAGCTTTTAATTCTCATAAGGAAAAATTAACTAGTGCACCTGTGATTGTAGCTCCTGTCTGGTCTTTACCTTTTGAAATCATGTGTGATGCTTCTAATCATGCAGTAGGAGCTGTTCTTGGGCAAAGGGTTGACAAATACTTAAGGGTAATTTATTATGCTAGTTTAACCCTGAATAGTGCACAAATGAACTACACCACAACTGAGAAGGAAATGCTAGCTGTTGTTTTTGCTTTAGACAAATTTAGAGCTTATTTAATAGGGTCCAAAATTATTGTTCATTCTGACCATGCAGCTCTTAAATATCTTTTAACAAAACAGCATGCTAAACCGCGCTTAATTAGGTGGGTGTTGTTATTGCAAGAGTTTGATTTCCAAATCAAGGATACTAAGGGTAGTGAGAATGTTGTTGCTGATCATTTATCCAGATTACCCTTCTTTAGTGAAAATCTTGCATCTGATAGCATTCATAAAAATTTAGAAGCATTTCCTGATGAGCATTTGTTTGTGGTAATTAATGCACCTTGGTTTGCAGATATTGCTAACTATCTTGCTTGTGGTATTTTGAGATCTAACATGTCCTTTCAGGAAAAGAAAAGGTTTCTACACTTGAGTAAGTTTTATTTTTGGGATGAACCTTATCTATTCCGGATTTGCAAAGATGAGATAGTTCGCAGGTGTGTTTCTGAGGAAGAACAACTGAGTGTTCTTCAATTTTGTCATGACCTTCACTGTGGGGGTCATTTTGGAGGAAGAAAAACTGCAGAAAAGGTGCTTCAAAGTAGCTTTTACTGGCCCACTTTATTTAAAGATGCTCAAGACTACTGTAAGCAATGTGATCATTGCCAAAGAGTAGGTAACATTGGAAGGAGGAATGAAATGCCCCTTCAGTCATATATTATTGTTGAACTGTTTGATGTGTGGGGAATAGACTTCATGGGTCCTTTCCCCAAATCCTTTGGTTATGAATACATTTTAGTTGCTGTTGATTATGTTTCCAAATGGGTGGAGGCAATCCCCACCCGTACTAATGATGCTAATATTGTTGTTAAATTTGTGAAGGAAAACATTCTTAGCAGGTTTGGCACACCAAGGGTGATAGTAAGTGATGGGGGGAGTCATTTTTGCAACAGGCTTTTTGAGAAGTTAATGCATAAATCCGGTGTGAAGCACAAGGTGTCAACCCCATACCATCCATAGACTTCTGGACAAGTGGAAACATCCAACAAGCAGCTAAAAGGAATTCTGGAGAAAACAGTCAACACATCCAGAAAGGATTGGGCAAGCAGATTGCACGATGCACTATGGGCATATCGGACTGCTTTCAAAACTCCTCTAGGTATGAGTTCATATCAATTGGTGTTTGGAAAAGCTTGCCACTTACCAGTGGAGTTGGAGCACAGAGCATATTGGGCAATCAAGACTCTGAATTTGGACTTGGACAAAGCGAAGAGAGAAAGATTTCTACAAATTTCAGAGTTAGATGAGCTGAGGAATGAGGCTTATGAGAGCTCAAGAATTTACAAGGATCGCACTACAGCACTTCATGATAAAATTATAGTGCGCAAGACATTGAGTCAAGGTATGAAGGTTTTACTTTTTAACTCACGACTTCGTCTTTTTCCAGGTAAACTCAAGTCTCGATGGAGTTGTCCTTTCGAGATAACTCAGGTATATCCTTCTGGTGCAATTGAATTACTTAACTCTAGAACAGGTGAGACTTTCAAAGTGAATGGACAGAGAGTTAAGCCATACAATGAAGGATTTCAGGAAGTGAGGGTCATTGACAGTACTTTGATTCATGATCCCTAGGCCTTGCATGATGTCCAGCTATATGACATTAAAGAAGCGCTATATGGGAGGCAACCCATCGGTTTGCATTTATTTTTCATAGTTTAATTTTAAGTTTAGTGAATTTTGATTTCTGTTCGGTTTCATTAAATGGACTGTGCATTGATCGGTTTTTCTTTACTTTGTGTTTCAGGGTGTTTAAAGAAGAAGGTTTGCAAAATCGTTTAAAAAAAAGTGTTTAAAGTTAAAACTGGCAGAAGAGGACACGGCCAAAGGACTTGGCCGTGTCCCTTGGCCGTGTCACTCACTGGACACGGCCAAAATTCTTTAAAAAAAAAATAAAAAAAATGGAATTGATCGATTTTGCACAGACTTGGACACACCTATGGGACACGGCCGTGTCACTTGGCCGTGTCCCCCAAAAACCATGAGACACGGCCGTGTGCTCTCCACTTGGCCGTGTCCCTTCACTTTCACACACAGACACGGCCAAGTCCCCACACACACGGCCGTGTCACCTCACGTTTTGCCCTTTTAAAAACCGATTTTGCCCAAATTATTTTCGTAATCCCTAACTTTTCTTTTGTCTTCTCTCTCTCTCTCCTTCGCTCTTTGTATCGCCATAGCCAATTTTGATATTTCAAAACTTCAAATCATCCACTGAAACTTCAAATTTCTTCAATAAACCTTGAGATAATCACTTAAAACTTCCTCTTTACTCATATTATCTTTGATTTACTTAGTTTTGGGTGTTAATTTTTCAGATCTCAAGATGCCAAGAACTAAAACTGTACCACACCGAAAGAAGAAGAAATCTGGAACAGAAGGAGCTTCGTCATCTTCTTCCACCTTATCTCACAAGAGGGCAAGTCTTTTGGCTCGGGGGTTTTTCCCCACAAGGTATGTGAATGACGAATCTCTAGATGCTTTGCAAATGAGGACTGCTTTTTATAGATATGTGCAATATCTTGGGTGGGAGACTTTTGTTTCATTGAGACCTCTGCAGTTTGAGGAGCTCACCCTAGAATTTTTGACAACTTTTAAGGTGGAAAGGGATGATAAGAAAATTTGTAGGAGACTGATGTTTAAATTAATGGGTAGATCATTTGAGCTTACTATTGATCAGTTGAATGATATATATGGTTTTCATCACCATGGAGAAAGATCGATACCCAAAGATTTTAGACAACAGTTTGCTTGGGGTGCCTTAGGCTCGGGTACTTATGTGGCCAAATCGGCCAAAGCATCTAAATTACGGAATGTAATATCCTCATGTATGCCTTAGAAGTTTTGATTATGTTGTGGTTGTAAGTTGGATTGAATGTATATGTTATGTGAAGAGAAAAGAAATTGGTAAGAGAATGCTTGTGTATATGTGTTTTGGGAAATAAAATAGGGTTTAGAGAGAAGTGTATATGTTGTTTATATGGTTGTATAATTAACATATACATAAGTCAAAGGAAGAGTCAATGCAATAGAGATATTTATTTTTGTGGCATGTGTAATTACCTATGTGGACATATAAGAGACAAAAGTTAAGTTATATGGAAAAGGGTGTTTTAGTAATTGCTTGGTTAAAATCTCTTGGTGGAGATTTAAAGAAGAAAAGCTTGTTGACTTTTGTTGAATTTCTTTTCTTCTCTTGTGTGTGCCGGCCATCCAAGAAGAGAAAGAGCTTGAGAGGTGTTTGAAGATCTTAACTCAAATTGAAGAAGGAATCAAGGGTTTTGGTTAGAGATTTGTGGATTTTCTTCATTTCAAGTAAGTAATCTTGTGTTTTCCTTTGTTAATTTTGAAGTTGTGTCTAAAGGAAATTTTGATTTGTTGATGTGATGATTTGGTGTGTTTGATATGTGTTTATAAGTGTTAAAATTGATGGTGAGATAAAGGATTGAATTGGTGTTGGTTTGATTGTGAAAATTGTAAGTTTAAGTGGGTTTTGATAGTGGAAGTTCAAGTGTGAAGTTGGTTTTAAGGTTTGGAGTTGATGAATGATTTAATGTTTGGTTAATGTAAGTATTATGTTAAATGTGCAAAATAAGTGTTAATGAGTTTGATTACATCCATTTGAGTGAGTTTGTGTTGGGTATTATGTGTTTAAATGCATTTGGAAGAGTTGGCCATAAATAGGGTTTGTGTTCTTGAGTGACACGGCCAAAGGCAAGGGAGAGACACGGCCAAGTCATGAAAAATTTTGGATGTGTTGGAGTGTTTTTGGGAGACACGGCCGTGTCCCCAAGCCGTGTCAGCTACTGTGGTTTTTGGTGAGAGACACGGCCACAAGCTCGGCCGTGTCACCTAGTCGTGTTGGCTACTGCCTCTTTTATAGTTGAGAGACACGGCCGTGTCCCTCAAGTGGGTTGCCCGTGTCCCTCAAATGAGTTGGATATTGTTTGATTTCTTTGTTCTTTTTGTATGGTTTTGATTCTTCAAAGATAGTTTGGTCTCTAAACCTAAACATAAACACTTTGTAAACAAAGAATGACCTAAACAAATGTATGTAGATGATACTAAACTTATGAATAATGATCTTTGGATTAGGTTTCGAAGAGATTGGGTTGCATTAACCTAAATGTGGAGAATTCTTGGAATAAAGAAATGTATAAATTGATGGGAGTAGTTCTTGAGGTAAGTACCAATACATATGATTGTATTTATTTACATGATTTGAGGCTTAACACATTTGTTTGCAAATGTGTTAAGTAGTTTACTATATTGTTAAAATAATTTGACTAAGGTGATGATTGAATGAGGTGAAAGTTGTGAAGATCATTAAAAGGTAAGCATAAATCCTATTTGATTGTATATCCTTATATGTCCTTGAACCTTAACACATTTGGATGAATGTGTTAAATACTCTATTATATTGTGAATGTAAATGAATAATGTCAATTTCTATATATATATATAAAGGATGATATATGAAATGGGAAAGATAGGAAGAAATGAGGATCATTCTTAAGGTATGTGCAAATTATTATGATAAATGCTCTAATAATGAATGGTGTTTATGTATTTTGAGAAATGATGAAATGTTATGTTATATGCATTGTGAAACTTGTGAATGGCAATGTATTATATGAATAAAATACTTTGAAATGTTATATCAATGATGCTATATGTATCATATGGATTGAGATAGGATATGTTGTGAAGCCATTGTAATTGGCCATGATGATTCAAATATGATATGAAGCCATTGTGATTGGCTATGACAATTCAATTGAGATATGTAAGGCATGTTTGCCTAAATGATGATGAGAATTGTAAATGATATTGGTGATGGAATGATCAATGAATTGTGTGTCTAATATGTTATTCATTTTCAGAGTTTTGTTGTTGGTGGCATGCCTAATAGTAACAATCTCTTGAAGTTAGGTTGGAATTGATTCCTTGAAGCCTAATTGAGATGTTACAACCCTTGAAGCTAGGTTGGGTTGGTTCTTGAAGCCAAGTTGGGTTGATGCTTAGCATGCTTTGCTCCCCTTGAAGCTTGGTTGAACCTAATCCTTGAAGCCTAGTTGGGATAATGATAAATGTGATAATTAAACCAAAGCATTAACTCTGAAAGTCGAATGACATATTAGTGTTTTGGGCCCGAGTCTGTCTTTGTTGCCAATGTGAAATACAAGTGTTGAAATAAATGAATCATGATTGATGAATTGTGAATAAGATAATGTTATGAGGTATGATATGTAAATGAATAGTGGTTGATGATAATGGTTATCTTCATTAAAAATGTGATTCGTGATTGGTATGATATGTAATGTGTGTATTGCAATAGTGATTGATATGGCATATAATGTGTGTATTGCAATAGTGATTGGTATGATATGTAATGTGTGTATTGCAATAATGATTGGTATGGTATATATAATGTGGGTGTATTAATATATTGGTGATAGATTGGGGTTGGTGATAATATTATATATATATATGTACATTATATATGAAATTAGCTAAGATATATGAATGATGCAATTAAAAAGAAAAGATAATATGATAAGAATTAATTATACATTGAATGGATATATCATTATATGTTAATACTTCTATACTATATGTTTACATTTTTTATTTGGACTACTAAGCTCTCGGGCTTAGCGCGGGTGTGTATTCGCGCAGGTAAATAGGTGAAGATATGAAGTCTCTCATTATGCCACAAGAAGAGTAAGAGTTTGTCGAGACCAACTAGAGGGTAATGCATACATGTAATACTTTTAATTTTGATGTATTTCTGATAAGAGAGTATTTATATGTATAAATGTAATTTGGATAAAGATAATGATTTTATAAATGTTATTTAAATTAATGTATTATGGTTTAAATTCGGTTACAGGTTTTTAAAAAGGTAACGAAAAGTAGCATTCTTATACTTTATATACTTACTGTATGTATACTAGGTATATGTATAGTACTTATATAGGGTATCGGAGTGTTACACGGAACCCTACCTTGAGATATTTGCACAGGTTTATGTCATGTGGGTTCTTTGCAAGGAAGGAGAGCCCGGGTGTGGTTGAGTCGAGTGAGCTATTTTTCTTGGACTGTGTTTTGAATGAAATGAATATTAGTGCCGGCTATTGGTTAGCCGATATTTTTTATTCTGTAGCTAATAAAAGGAGGGGGGCTATTTGTGTTGGAGGATTGATCACTACATTAGCAGTAGCCCTTGTGGAGGATTTAGACCTGAGTACTACTCAGATGACTCGAATTTTGGGTAATGATTCCTTGGATTTAGCTATACTGGCGAAGATGCACATGGTGGTGCATAGAAGAGGGACATTTGTGATGCCGTCAGTTGAGCCTGAAGCACCGGGGGACAGGTAGAAGAGAGCCCGGGTCGAAGAGGAGTCTGACTCGGATTCTCTTGACTTAGATGAGGATGCTCCTGTTTCAGAGAATCTAGAGATACTTCGGAGGATTCAAGCCCTGGAGGGCAAGGTAGATCGATTGGAGGGAAAGGTAGATGGACTGACAGGCACGGTGGACCGAAACCATATTGAGATGTTGCAACAGATGGATCAGATTAACAGCAACCTTGCCAAAATTCTGAGTCTTCATCCCTCGGCTGCATCATCTTCCCGCCCGCCTTTTCCTTAGACTTTGTGTTCCTTGCTTTATTTTATTTTATTTAGTGTACTTCTGTTTTATTTTTCGTTTTTGTTTTTCATGTTAAAACTTTTGTGTTTGGATATTTTCTTGTCCTTTTGTTATAAAACTTTTGTGCTTGTGATGGAAAGCTAGGATTTTGCCTCACCAGGTATGATGGAAGACAGGTTGTCCTTTAACTCTTTTTATTTATTATTCTTGTTTTCCATTGAGGACAATGTCAATTTTAAGTGTGGGGTACTCTTTAAGCTTTCCTTTAATTCTTGTTTTGCTTATTGTGGTTGTTTTGTTTATTGTTTTTTTTTGTGCATGGTATAATTATTGAAAATTTATTGATCTTTTCTTTGATTCTAGCATTATAGTTGAGACTTTGGTATCAGCATAGAAATGAGCATTTGAATTCATTCGGGATTAATTTTCGCATTCTGCAATTCATGACATGTAAATCTTTGTGAACCCACCTGTGTGAGCTTTGAGCCTCATAAATTTGATATTTTTGTCAATTAATTTTCTTTTCTTAAGTGTGCACCTTCATGATGTTGCATCTCTAGAGTTTGCTTTTGCATACTTATTGAACTCACATTATGATTTAATCTCAAGTTTTAAAATGATGAAGGCAAATTAGGTTAGCCCCTTTAGCTTAAAGAGACTTCCCTTTATATTGATTTCCTTAGTGAGCCAAGTTGAGCCATTGACCGTTTCTTGTTTGATTAACACAATTCTCAACTTAACATGTTCTTATTATCATCATACCTATGCATTAAGGAATGGAGTTGTATGATTAGACAATAGGGTAGTTTATTTTAAGTGTGGGGTAAGTAAGTAAAAAAAAAAATGGTATCCCTAATTGAGGGTTGAAATGCATACTTTGCATATTGTATTTGATTAAGAGTCAGTATTCTTTTCCTCTACATTTTAAGCTAGATGTTCCATTAAGTTTATACTTTGTATATATATATATATTAAAAAATATATATATAAACTCAATAAAAAAAAGTGAAAATAAAACAAAAAGAGATATATATATATATACAAAGTTCATATATTTTCTAGCCTTAGAGGAATTTTGACTAGTGTACTTTTCTTTTAGTGTGCAAGTATGTAAGATTGTTAAGGGTTGGTGAGTATGCTAGTTTAAGGAGTTATGAAATTCTTAGCAAGAGTAGTGTCTAATTTAGATACTCCATTTCTTGATGCTCCAGCTTAAATATCTTTTCTCACACCTTACCTTAGCCCCATTACATCCAAATAAAAGACCTTCGGATTATTTCTTGAGAAAATCAGTGAGGGAGATTGGATAATTAAGCAAGTTTATGGCAGAATGCACTCATGAGTGGTATGAGTGATTAACCTTTGAAATCGAGTGAAACACTTAGTTGAGAGATAAGATTTGTATGTCTGGATCAATGAATGAGTTAAGAAAATCTTGATTGAAGGAAATTGCAATTATTTATGTCTGATGTCTTAAAGTATTTCATCTATGTTCTGGAATTATAGTTAAGGTTGTTTGAATTTTTAATTTATGCCATGTGAATTTGCTTGAGGACAAGCAAAGTTTTAAGTGTGGGGTAGTTGTTTTATTAGTTTTTGTTATAAGTTTTGTGTCTTGTTTATTAGGTTAATTATTGTTTTATTTAGGTATTTCGTTAGTTTTTATCAGTTTGTCTAGTGTTTTCTTTAATTGTGTAGTTTTAGTTTATTTTTAGTTTTATGTCGATTTTGATTTAGTTTTTAGTTTGTGTTTATGTTTTGTCGGTTATTGTTTATTTACTTAGTGTTTTAAGTTTGTTTTGAGTTTTGTGTTAGGTTAAAACAAGGAAACGAATTGAAGATGAAATGGGCAGTAGCTGACACAGGCAGAGGACACGGCCAAGTCACTGGCCGTGTCCCATACCAAGTTAAAAGGAAGAACAATTCCCAGTAGCAGACACCAGCAAGGGACACGGCCAAGTCATGTGGCCGTGTCCCTCCAAAGAAGAGCAACACGGCCAAGTCACCTTGACTTGGCCGTGTCCCACTTATTACCAAAGGAAAGGAAGAGTAAAGCAGACAGAGGCAGACACTGGGAAGGGACACGGCCGTGTCATCTGGCCGTGTCCCTCAAATATGATGCAACACGGCCAAGTCAAGCTCTACCTGGCCGTGTCACTCAACAAAGAAGCAAAGAAGACCAAAAAGCAACAGAGGAGGACACATGCAGGGGACACGGCCGTGTCACCTGGCCGTGTCCCTCCATCAAGCCCTCACACGGCCGTGTCCCTCATCACCTGGCCGTGTCCCTCATGAATCAACGCGCACCGAATTTTAAAGCCGACGCTTCGTATAAAAGCAAAAGAAAAGATAGGGTTTAGGTTGTTGATGATTTTGAGAGCAAGTTTAGCCGTCTGAGAAGGATCTTAGGGGTTTAACCATTTGTTTTCTTAGATTTTGATTCTACTTTGGATTACACTAGTTTAGATTAGATTGTTCATGCCATTGTTTCATCCTTCTTGCAAGATTCGATCAAGAGTTTCATCAAAAGCTTCAAATAGTTTGTAACTTGGTTTTATTCTTAAACTTTGTCTCTTTAGTTTCATTGAAATTGTGTTTATGAACATTATCATGTCTAAATTGATTTCTTTGATTATTAATGAGATGAGTATGCTTGATAACAACATGAACTAATTTAATCTAGTCTAGGGTTTGTATGGATTTGCTATGAATTGTATGAATTGGTTATTCTCTTAACTAATGATTTCTTTAGCCTTTATTGAATGAAAAATTGTTACATATAATTGATTGGCCACCAATTGTGTGTTTTAGGTATTAGATGATGGATTGAGAGATGAAATCTAATGCTGGAACAATTCAATTAAGGACTTAGGTGAATTAGAGATATAACCTATTAAAAAGATTGTTTCAATTATAACAAGATTAGTTGTAAGAGGTTTGAATGCGAGAGCTTATTTCCTTGACTCAATTAATTAAGTTGTCTGAGATTTAATCTTAGAAATTAAATTAGTTAAGTGGAATAACCGTTCATACATATGAGTAGTAAAGAAGTGCAAACCCTAGACTCTTTTTATCAAGTGAATCAAAACATAAGCTATTGTTTATTTTTATTGTTTTCAAATTAAATCATTCTTCTTCATTACTTTGCAAATTAAATTTCTTTAATTATTTGTTACTTTAAATTTGATAATCAATTACCCACTTTGGCTTCCTTGAGAGAACGACCTTGGGGCGATCACCTTTGCTACAGCTACCTCGTATACTTGCGAGTGACGCTTTGTGGTAGAGTTAATTCGAGCGCAACACATTTATCCAACCCAAAAGTGAGCATCATTTCCCTTATATATATATATCATGGCATGAAGATCAAATCTCTCTCTCTCACCCATTCCAAATTTTCGACCACCATAGGAAGAACACCAAAAAGTTTCAAATTTTTGTCAAGTTTGATTTTCAAGGTAAGTTTTAAGGTTTTCAAGTATGTAGAATTCAATTCTAGTATCAATTTTAAGTATTTATATATCTATTGGAAGATTGGAAATTAGGGTTCTTATGGTGGATTTGGGAAAATTTTAAGTAGTGATGATATTGATTAATTAAATGGAAGAATCAAGGTTTCTAAGGTTTAATAAGATTAGATTAGGGTTTAGTTTGAAAAGAAATGGAGGATTGTAACACCCCTATACACCGTATACGTACACAGCATGCTATTACGATCGTAATATACGTATACTGAATATAGTAATGCCACGGTTTACTAACAAATGACTCACTTCTTTTACAATAAAATGAACAAATTTAAAACATTTAAGTTATATTATAAAACACAATAGATAAAAAATGTTTATTCAAAATGCAACGGAAAGTATAACAAATATTTACAAATACATATACTTCAAAACTCAAGTTTTTACAAAACATAAAATATATACATGTTTGGCAGTATGTCTTTGATCTTTAAGCTCCACTATCAACACCTCAAAATCTAGACTCTACTCGGCCTAGAGGAACTCTCCGGTTCTTCCCTGTCACCTGCGCGATGAACCGCAATCGCGCTAAGCCAACGGCTTAGTGGTACAAACGACAATAATATTATACTATAATGAAATGCAAATGTCATAATTTCAAACATATAAACAATTCTCAAGAATCTCATTATTTATTTATCTCATCATTCATAAATCACATTGAAAACAAAGACAAACATGGGCCCAAAAGACACTAATATGTTATTCAAAGTTCAGAGTTACTGCTTTGGTCCATAATCACAATCATCAATACATTTATCCATGGATAATCAACTAGATTTGAGCTTACGACCCAATCTTTTCACTCAATCTAGTTTTAATCATTTGTTTTTGAGGCTTATGACCCGGTCTTTTCACCCCAAAAACATCACATTTCACATTTTTCAACTGGAATCGGCTTACGACCCGGTCTTTTCACCTATCCAGTACTTTATAGGCATGCTGCCAAATCCAGAACTCTGAAGGTTGAATAACACATTAGACACACAATCTTTTCATTTATATCTTTATACATTTCTTTCTCAATTCATTTCTCATTTCATTCTCATAATCAAAATAGGCAACCATGCCTGCATCATCTTATTTGCATCATTATAGCCAACAACCATGGCTTCATATCTCATCAAGATAATATACAATAACAATTGCATTAACACCATCTTCATAGCCAATCATATTGGTTTTATATCTCATTATATCTCAAATCACATTAAATCAATTCATCATTCAAGTGTACACAACCAATTGCATTAACATACCTTTTATATTTCATCATATCATCAAATGTTTTAACCCTGTAATCAATTGCTTAACATATGTATAATCAAATATGTTAAATATCAAATCATGTGAGTGTATGCAACAATGTAGTTTGTACTTACCTCCAAAAGCAACTCACATAAAACACTAAACTCATCTTCCAAGAATCCTTCAATACTTGGATTAGGGCAACTCAAACTCTTCACAACCTAATCCAAAAGGAATAATACACATGAGATAATAAGACTAAGGTCTAACTAGGGCAAACTCTAAACATGACACGCTCAAAAACATGGGCGTGTCCCTGACCATGCCCTAAACTCACAACACAGAAGTTTTGACACGCTTAGAACCACGAGCGTGTCACTGAATGTGTAGTACATTCTGTGTCACAGAAACATTGACACGTCCAATAACATGGGCGTGTTCATGGCCATGTCAATTCTTCCCCAACACAGTAGCTATGGCACGTTCAGCAACACGAGCGTGTTACTGGTCGTGTAAAAGCTACTGTAACACAGAAGCTGTGACACGCTCAGTGACATGGGCGTGTCACTGCTCATGTCACCAACCCAGAAAATAGAACCAACGACACGCCTAACAACCTGGCCGTGCTCCTGGGCGTGTCAGGTCAAAAATCCAGATTCCGGCAACAACAACTTCACAACCAACAAACCTTTTACTACCACCATCTTCCACTCCAACAAACTTAACTAAACACACCCAAAAACCATAACAACTTACAAAAACACCAACACAACTCAACACACACATCAAACACAAATCATCATCACAAACCCAAAACACAACCCCAACACTTTCTCTTCCAACAAACCTACTCTTTCTTCAATCCAACCCCAAAATCCAAAATCAATAGAACCAAACACTCTTAAACACACCTCAAACAAAAAAACACAAATCAACCACAACTTCAACTCACAAACTCAAAGAAAATCAAAGAATCAAGTGGAGAACTTACCAAGGATGAAGAAAACTCTTAGATTCCAACTTGATCACTTGAAAACTCCTTCAATCTTTAGCTTGGAAGATCAAATCTCTCTCTCTCTCTTGTTCTCTTGTTACTGCCGGCCAAAAGAAAAGAAAAGGAAAGGAAAAGAAGAGTGATACACGAGAAAGAAAGAAGGAAAGAAGAAGAGGAAGAAAATAAAGTCAACCTTCTCCTCAAAACTCTCTCCTCCACACATAAAACAATAAACTAATCCAAAATATCTCCATCCACTCACTCTTATTTCCACTAACTCAATTTCCAATTATTTATCTTAATTAATTTAAAATCATTAACTAATCATCTTGACTTCACATTGACTTGTATATGTTGTATATATTACTATATATACAACATATACACTCTCTCTCTTCACTTCCTTTCTCTTTCCAATTACACATATACATAAAATCCAATTAAAACAACAATTATCTCAAAACTTCTACGGCACATTTTGGGATATTACAAGGATGGCTTATTGTTCTAAATTGCCAAGGGTTATGTTTAAGGTTGTGTTCTTGAATTTCTTGAAGGAGAAACAAAGATTAAGGAAGGAGAAGAAGAAAAGGCAAAAGGGAATTAAAAGAACAAGGTTTGGTACTTTACCTTGGAAAAATACTTTACCATAAAAGAAATTTTATTTTTCTTACAAACTTTGGTTTATGGAATTTTTTATGTTGATGCTTAAATGTATTGATTGAGTTTAAATTAAATGTTTGAGTTATGTTCTTGGGTTCTTATGACAATTGAGTTGTTTAAATTTAATTTAAACCAAAGGTTTTGAGAAAAATTTGGCAAGTTGATTTGATGAACTTTAATTAGTTTGATTTAAGTTAAACATGCAAAAGTTGTCAAAGGGAAGTGTTTGAATCTTCACTTTATCATTAAATAAGCACTCAAATTGATTTGGAAAAGAAAAATAAACTATTTCATGTATTTCATATGTTTGGGCCGAAATGGTTCCAAAGTCGCAGATTTCTGGATTTTTTTGTGGCAATTGTTTGAGGTAGCAAATGAATGAATTTTTCAACGAAATTTTACGTGTAATTAGTCAACATATGAAATAAGTTTCTTGTAAAAATTTCAGCCAAAAATAATATCATTTACCTGGTCAAATGCATGACTGAAACGGACTGAAATTTTGACGAAAATCCAGATTTTACTATTCATTTGGTCATGCCATTTTGCGTTGCCGATTTTACGTGCCGCGACACTATTCATTTGGTCAATTTGTGACTTTTTGAGGAATGCTTTGAAATGTTTGATATGTTTATTATGGATGTTAAATATGTGAAAAAGGGTAATGGTTTGACTAAAGAATGTGGTGCGTGGCGTAAATGGCAAAGCGCGATGGGAATTTAAAATGATTTCTCGAGTCATTCTAAAATGAAGTTTGAGACTTAAATTGAATTATTTTAACCTTTATGCTCTATTGGGTAGTTGGGAGCGGCAGATAAGGGTATGGTGCACTATACTAACTTATGCAGTACTGCAACTTATTGTGTTTGATACACCCGGCGGTTACCTTCGGGTATAGGCCGTGGAGCGGAGATGTTGTGAAATTGTGATTGGAATGCTCCGATGGTTACCGACGAGTATAGGCCATAGAGCGGAATTGGTTATAACCATGGTGGTGAGGGCCACCTATGTTACAGTGGTGAGGGCCACTGCCTTATTGCTATGGTTCCCTATATGCCAGTAGAGCCTGAGCCAAAGTCCTGTTTTTCTAAAACTACGTACTGCAATATGAGTTTGAATTATGGTTTTTACGATTGTTGAAAGTATATCTACACTGAATGGACAATAACTTCCATTGGTTTAATGTTGGTTGATTTTTTATTTAATTATTTCCTTTTAGTTCAAATGCTTTCATGTTTTACTTATATTTTCATCGGTAAAGTACCCACTGAGCGTCATTGCTCAGTGAGTTAAGTTTTCTTGACTCGTAGGTTCGAAGCAGTAGATTTCGGTGATTAGCATCGAGCAGCATAACACAGCGCAGCACCTCATAATAGCCTTTCATTTCCTATATTATGAGTTAGCTAGTTGTGGCATGTATATGTATATATTTATATATAAGATTGGGAAGTACTATGTTATACTGTACGTTAGTAGTATGTAATAATAATAAACCTCTACTTTATTTTGTATTAGAAGTGTGAATTCTTCTTGCAGGTTGTAGTTGAGGGTATAAGGGGGATTCATTAGGAGTGTATTGAAACTGATTGTATTCACATTGGTTTGTGTAAAAATGTTTTCAAAAATCAGAAAAACCAGTTTTGTCGACACTTGAGACCAAATTTCTAGGCGAACCTCTGGCAAAATTTCTGTAAAAATCGGAACTAAAATTTGATTAAGTAAAATTGGTAGCAACATTAGGTTAGTGTGGCGCCTCTACTCGGCTTACACATGTAGGCCGGGAAGGGGTGTTACACGTTCTGCATCTTCTACCATACAATGCCTCAAATGGTGCCATTCCAATACTAGATTGATGACTGTTGTTGTAAGCAAATTCCACAAGTGGAAAAAATCTATCCCAACTTCCTGAAAAATCAATGACACAGCTTCTCAACATATCCTCTATAATTTGTATCACTCTCTCTGACTGCCCATCTGTCTGCGGATGAAAAGCAGTACTAAAGTGTAATCGAGAACCCAAAGCACCATGTAAACTTTTCCAAAACCTTGAAGTAAACCGGGTATCTCGATCAGATACTAAAGAAATTGGAACTCCATGCAACTTCACTATCTCTCTGATATACAGCTCAGCCAACTTCTCAAGAGAATAATCCATCCAAACTGGAAGAAAATGAGCTATCTTTGTCAACCGATCAACAATCACCCAAATAGCATCATGCTTCTTCTGAGTCAATGGCAAACCAGACACAAAATCCATTGTCACACGTTCCCATTTCCATTCAGGCAC
The DNA here is from genome assembly GCA_947685225.1 of Garcia nutans. Taxonomy (NCBI): domain Eukaryota; kingdom Viridiplantae; phylum Streptophyta; class Magnoliopsida; order Malpighiales; family Euphorbiaceae; genus Garcia; species Garcia nutans. Next base: position 641,446 of record CANTUV010000003.1, on the reverse strand, counting down.
TGATAAAGGTTGAAGCAACCCTGTTGGAACTTGATGCTCAGCTTTCACCCTCTGACAAGTGAGACGCATGGACACAAATTCCGCTATGTCTTTCTTCATACCTGACCACCAGTAATGTTGCTTCAAATCCTGATACATCTTTGTACTCCCAGGGTGCATAGCAAAAACTGACTGGTGTGCTTCTTCTAAAATAATCTTTCTCAATCTATCAACATCAGGAACACACAATCTATCCTTAAACCAAAGGCTATCATCACTTCTCACATGGAAATCTCGGCTCTCCCCATTTTGGCAATCTGACACAATCTTCTGAATTTTCTCATCTACCAATTGAGTCTCTTTAATCTGACCTAACAACACCGGTCTCAACTGCAATTGAGCTAACAATGCACCATCATCACAAAGCTCAAAACTAGCATGCAACGCTCTTAACTCAACAAGCAACAAGAGCGAATAAGCAGTCAAACCTGCTAAAGACTTCCGACTCAAGGCATCCGCAACAACATTCGCCTTACCAGGATGATAATCAATCAAACAGTCGTAGTCTTTAATCAACTCCAACCACTGTCTCTGCCGAAGATTCAGCTCCCTTTGAACACCCAAATATTTCAAACTCTTATGATCTGTATAAATAAAAAAACCTCTCTCCATACAAATAATGTCGCCAAATCTTCAAAGCAAACACTATAGCTGCCAACTCCAAATCATGCATCGGATAATTAAGCTCATGCGACTTCAACTGCTGAGAAGCATAAGCTATAACTTTACCTTCCTGCATTAAAACACAACCTAAACCATTATGTGAAGCATCATTGTAGATCACATATGGTTTATCTTCCATAGGCAAAGTAAGAACAGGAGCTTGAGTCAACATCTCTTTCAATTTGCTTAAAGCTTGCTTGACACTGATCTGTCCACACAAATCTAACTCCCTTTCTAAGTAATCTGGTGAGTGGAGTAGCTATCAAAGAAAAACCTTTCACAAAGCGTCGATAATAGCCTGCCAAACCCAGAAAACTTCTAACTTCAGTCACAGACTTCGGTGGACTCCAATTCAAAATAGCCTCAACTTTACTCGGATCAACTCTTATACCATCTACTGAAACTATATGACCCAGAAAAGTCACTTGATCAAGCAAAACTCACACTTCGACAGCTTAGCATATAATTGCTTCTCTCTTAAGATCTGCAACACAATCCGCAGATGCTTGTCATGATCTTCTTCATTACGCGAATACACCAAAATATCATCAATAAAGACCACCACACACTTATCTAGATAGGGCCTAAACACCCTATTCATCAAATCCATGAAAGCTGCAGTTGCATTCGTCAATCCAAAAGGCATCACTAAAAACTCATAATGCCCATACCTTGTGCGGAAAGCTGTCTTAGGAACATCTTCAGCTCTAACCCTCAACTGATGGTACCCTGATCTCAAATCAATCTTGGAGAAAACTGTTGCTCCCTTTAATTGATCGAAAAGATCATCTATCCGAGGCAAAGGATACTTATTCTTGATAGTCACTTTGTTCAATTACCTATAATCAATGCACAACCTCAAAGTACCATCCTTCTTCTTCACAAACAAAATAGGAGCTCCCTACGGAGAAACACTAGGGCGAATAAACCCTTTATCCAACAATTCCTGCAACTACACCTTCAACTCTCTCAACTCAGCATGTGCCATTCGATAAGGAGTAATAGAGATGGGAGTGGTACCAGGCAACAAATCAATACCAAACTCAACCTCTCTCTCAGGGGGTAACCCTGGCAACTCCTTCAAAAAAACATCTGGAAATTCTGCAACTGTGGGTATATTATCAAGTTGAGAACCCACTACTCTGGTATCCACAACATGAGCAAGATAAGCATCACACCCTTTTCTAATCAACTTTCTAGCTACAACAGCTGAAACAAACAAGGATGCAAGTTGTCTCTGCTCACTAGACACCATCACACTTCTACCATCACCAGTTCTCAAAGTAACACACTTCTTTTGACAGTCTACCACAGCTCCATGCTTAGACAACCAATCCATGCCTAAGATCAAATCATACTCGTTAAAAGGCATTTCAATCAAATCCCCTAAAAATTCCTCACCTTGCACCACAACTGAACTATCACGATGCACCTTGCTAACAACCACACTATGCCCTAAAGGATTTGTCACCAAGACATCAAATCCTAGGGACTCAGTATGCAATTCAGACACAGGCAAGATAGATGCACTAATGTATGAATGAGTAGATCCTGGATCAATCAAAGCAAGAACTGAAATACCAAATAAAGAAAATGTACCCGCAATAACTGCTGAAGCATCCGGCTGCCTCTGCATCACATATACTCGCTGAGAAGACCCAGCCTCATCTGGCCTACTGCCTCCAGATGTAGAGCCTCCTCTCTGACTGATCCCAGGTCGACCACCTCTACTGAAACCTCTGCCCCCTCGACCACCTCTGCTAACACTAGGTCGAGAAGCTGCAGTATCAGTCTGTCTATCCTCTTGTAGCTCAGGACAATCTCTAATGAAATGCTCAGGTGATGCACATTTGAAACACACAGCTGATCCACTAATCTTCCAACAAACACCCCCATGTATCCTACCACAATGGACACATGTAGGTGGAGTAGACCTATGAACCACTGGAGTTGGAGCACTAGCTACAAAAACTGTAGGCCTCGGTCTCTGCCTCTGATACTGAACTGACCTACTCGACTGCCTCTGGCTCCTACTGATCCTCAGAATAAAACTTCCCCTACCTCTCTTCATAGACAAAGACCCTGCCTCAAACTGAGGTCTCCTAACTCTGGTCTCCTCCTCAGTAGCAGCTGCTGCAATACCCTGTGCTCTCTCAACACTTTTAGCTGCAGCAACCAATTGAGAAAAATCTTGGTACCGAGAACCAGTAACAATACACATAATAGAGGGCCTCAATCCCTCCTCAAATCTCCTACACCGGTCAATCTCATATGCAATAATCCCACCGGTATAGTGACTCAACCGGATAAACTCTACCTCATACTCTGTAACAGTTCGGTTATCTTGTCTCAGATTAAGAAATTCCATCTTCTTAGCATCCTTATACTCCATTGGGGTATATTTCTGCTCAAACTCCCTCAGAAAATCACTATAAAACAAAGTCGGTGGATTATCCATAGCATGAGGAACTGTCTTCCACCAATCATAAGCATCCTTCTGCAATAAGGATCTAGCATAATCAAATTTCTCTTCAGGAGTATCTTGTAACTTGATAAATACCCTCTGCACTCTATCTAACCACTGCTCAGCTACTGCAGGATCTGTAGTACCAAAGAAATCCTCAGCCCCATACTTCCTCAATTTATCATAATGTCTCACCGTCACTTGAGGTTGTGGTGGCAGTGGCGGCTGTACTGGAGCTTGCCTCAACAATTCTACCACATGCCGTAACCAAACCGGCAAAACCTCATCAGGAGTTGATCTCTCTGGCACAGGAACAGGTGCCTCTCCAGCTCTATCAACCCTAGCTCCATTTCTACCCTCTTCAGGAGCTACGCTCTCAGCACTACCTTCTAAAGACTGACGTGAATGAGACGCCATCACTACCTATGTCTGCAAACACAGCAGAATATACCTCATTAAAGATCAGAGACTGCCAATACCAAAACATGTATCTTATTCAAAAACCAACTTTTAAAATCAAAATGTTCTTTTTCTTACAATTTACCTAGGTTGAGAATCTCAAACCTAGGCTCTGATACCAAAACAATTGTAACACCCCTACACCCCGTATACACACACTACATACCACCATATATGTAATATACGTATACTGAATATAGGAATGCTACGGTTTACAAAACAAACCCCTCATTCCTTTTAACAATAATATGAGAAAACTTGAAAACATTCAAATCATATTATAAAGTACAATAGATAAAACATTTATGTAATACGCAGCGGAAAATATAATGGTATTTACAAATACATATATATATATATCAAAATCCATGTTTTACAAAACATAAAATTTTTACATGTTTGGCAGTTTGTCTTTGATCTTTAAGCCCTCTATCAACGCTTCAGAATCTAGACTCAACTCGGTCTAGCTGAACTCTCTGGTTCTATCCTGTCACCTGTGCGATGAACCACAATCGCGCTAAGCCAACGGCTTAGTGGTACAAACCACAATAACAATATGCTATAATGAAATGCAAATGTCATACTTTCCAACATTATAACAATTCTCAAGGACATCATATTTCATAACATTATCTTTTATTTTATCATTCAATTGTTTCATCATTCATAAATCACATTTAAGCAAAAACAAACATCCCAAAAAGAATTTAATATGATATTCAAAGTTCAGAGTTACTGCTTTGGTCCATAATCATAATCATCAAGCCCGTAGGCGATATATATATTTATCCATGGATAATCAACTAGATTTGAGCTTACGACCCAGTCTTTTCACTCAATCTAGCTTTAAGAATTTGTTTTTGAGGCTTACGACCCAGTCTTTTCACCCCAAAAACATCACATTTCACATTTTTCAGCTGGACTCGGCTTACGACCCAGTCTTTTCACATGTCCAGTAATTTATAGGCATGCCGCTAAACCCAGAACTCTAAAAATTGAATAACATATTAAGCACACAATTATTTCATTTATCTCTTTACCAATCTCTTTCTCAATTCATTTCTCATTTCATATTCCATAATCAAATAGGCAACCATGCCCCAATTATTTCATTTGCACTATCATAGCCAACAACAATGGCTTCACATCTCATCATATTTCAATTCACATTAAAACAATTCATCATGACCAATTACATTGCACATACATTTTGAATGATCATCATATATTTCACATTATGCAATTAATAGCATAAATCAAATGTATCAACAATATAATAGATTACTTAACACATTTACAACCAAATGTGTTAAGTCTCAAAATCATGTAAATGTATGTAGCCATGTAAGTTTGTACTTACCTCAAGAACAACTCAAACCAATCTATACACTTCCTCTTCCAAGAATCCTCAAGACTTAGGTTAGGGCAACTCAACCTCTTCACAACCTAATCCAAAAGGAATAATACACACTTATTTACAAATTCACATGAATTCCAATACAATTATCCACCTATTAGCCTCATACTAGACCCATGGATCACAAATTACAAACCAAAACCACTAACTAAGGCCCACGGTCGTGGCCTCACAACCCCACGGGCGTGGATTAGAAAACGAATCTGTCCAATTGCTTAACACCCCCATGGTCGTGGCATCCAAGGGCCACGGGCGTGGCATCCAAAATGCTTTTGTTTTGGACCAAACTCATGTATTCTATGCTTTCAACTCCATTAAACACAAACACAATGAAAATATAAGATAATAATTGCTCAAACTCACAACATACATCAATTACCAAGTCATAACTCTTACTCTTTCAACACCAACCTAATTCCTTTTCTTCAATTCAATCCCAAAATCAAAATCAATTATACCCAACACTCTCAAACACACCACAATCAAACATATTCATACTATCCACAATCAATCATCAAACTCAATAACAACTTAAAATAAAACAAGAGAATCAAGAAGAAACTTACCAAAGTTAATGAAATTTCTCAAATCTCCAACTTGATCACTTGAATTCTCCTTCAATTTTGATCTTAGGAAAACAAAACTCTCTTTCTCTCTTTAGCTTTGTGATGCCCCGCCAACCAAAGAAAGAAGAAGAAAATGAAGAAGAAAAAGAGACAAAGTCAAACTCTTATTCTCCACTTAAACCTCCACCAAGCAATAAATCATTAAAATATTCTAATATATTCTCTTCCACTCATATATTTTCCTTTTAATTTATTTCACTAATTTAAAATCAATAAATATCTTCTTTTGACTTTCATCACCTTGACTTGTATATGTTGTATATATTTCTATATATACAACATATACACTCTCTCTCTTTACTTCTTTTCTCTTTCCATTAAACATATACACTTAATCCAAATACAACAATAAATATTTCAAAACTTTTAGGGTATACTTTGGGATATTACAGTTAAAGCTTTAATTGGCCTATAAATAGATAATTAAGAGCAACCAGAAAAGGAAAAAAGAATTAACACGGAGCAACTGGCAATAGAAGGCAACAATATACAGAGACAAAGCAATAACAAAAAGCAACCAACTAATACTTTCATTGACCTAGGCTTTCAAAAACAGTAGCTTGGTTCAAAGTATCACATTGGGTGGAACCAACGAACGTAGATTTGAATTCCTAAATTTAATATATTTTAAATATTATAAAATGGCTTTATTTCTTAATATGATTTAGTAAAAGTTAATTGAAATTGAGGGTTTGTAGTTTAAGTTCATCCAGTAAGGAATGATTTGAGATCAATGTGGTTTGAATCTCCATTACATAATTTATTTTGTTCAAAATCTAATATTATACATGTAAAGCCATGATCTATTAGTTAATATTAATTGGCATGTTTAATTTATGCAGTTAAACCATACCCTTGCATGTTTTTATCACAGAAACCTTAGTTTGCATCCTAAAGATCTAAAAACCTGATCCTATAAATCCAAACCCTGATCCTAAGTCTACCAAGCTTTAACTCCCAATTCTGTAAAACCAATACACTAATCCAGAAAACTTAGTTTCTTATGCCAAGACTCTATAAACCCTAATTCATCCCAAAAATCATAATTTCACATGTAAAACCCTAGTTTAGGAAATATCCTAATTTGTATAAATATAAAATCCTAGTTTAGATCCAAAAAAATTATATCATGTAAACCCTCTATCTTTTGGGGGCACTGCCCCCTTTGAGCTCCACCCACTAACCGGCTAGTGAGACCTCCATATGTGACCCCTCGTCAATGGGGTCAATATTTATTTGTGGATTATAAGTCTTGTGATTAAGCTTAATTTTCTTTTAGTAAACTCTAATTTTGTATATATAATGCTTTATTTAAGATTAAAACCTAGATTGGATTATTTGATTTATTGTTACATGCTTTATGATGGATGATATATTTTGATTATTTATTGCTCATTTTATTTAATTGAACTATGTTTATTTGGGTTTTAATGGTGTAAAAAGCATGTTTCCACTCATGGGTGCCTTATTTATTTAATTTATTTATTTTATGTAGTTTAATTTATTTAAAGGCTTTGAAACTATTGTAAGAGACACATTTCACCTTTTGGTAGGTGTCCTATTTTATTTATTTTTTTAGTGGACATTTGTAAGGGCATGTTTTCATCTTTGTATGGATGCCCATTTTATTTAATTTGGTTGATTTGTAATATAGTATTCTTTATTTTTATAAATGCATTTAACATGGATAATATCATAATAACCAAGAATTTAATAATATTTAGACTTGAAAAGGAGGTCAGTTCTAATGAACCGGGCCTTATAGGGGTGTTGGGCCACTTTTCACCTTCCCCATGCATACCCAACTTTTCGAACTCAATAGGAGGTTGGGGATCTCTTAGAAATTGAGTAATCCACCCCTTTATTTTTCTTGGCCCGTCTGGGTGGCGAATCTATTTTCTTAGAGTTTAGGCCCGTGTTCTCTAAGGCCCAGAGCCTAACAGTACTGAAGTCATAAGAACCATTCCACCGGGAGTAGAGGCAAAAATTTCTGCTCACACCAAGTCCATTCTGACTGGACCTTATGAAAATGGTTTGAATTTTATAGTCGTTACTCCTCCACCAAATTAATGGATGCCACTTGTACTAGCCGATGAAGAATTATTGTCTAAAATTTAAAAAGTCCGACTGAACCACTAGTGGCATGACTGAAAAATTGATGGTCCGACCATAAAATTATTCTAGATAATAATTAAAGTGGGAGACAAAGTCCAAAGATGTTGGCATCCATCTTAAACAGCTATATCAAGATTTGAAGGCTATAAATATCTTAAGAACTCATTTTTTAGAGTGATTGTGATTGTTATAGCCAAGATAAATAACTTTCATTTCTTTACATCAAAATGTTTATATTTGTATTCATTAAGTGTTGGGTATGAGCATTAAACACCACTGTAAGTTTGAGTGTGAGCTTTGAAACACTTAGGTTTTAGAGTGAGCCTGGGAAAACTCTTATTATGTTGTGAGGATAATACTCATACCTTATAAAAGTTTTGTGTGAACTTATAAAAAAATACCAACTTAGAGTTAAACTTATAAAAACTCAAGATTAGTGGAACTTTAACAAGTTGTTAAGGAAGTGGATGTAGGATTGAGGTAATCCAAACCACTATAAACTCTTTGTGTTTGTTCTTCTCTACTCTACTCCTTCTTCATCCTACTTCTTATTTTTTACATTTTTAAATTTTTTAATTTACCATCACTTCTTCAAATCAACTAATTCACCCCCCCCCCCCCCCTCCTCTTGGTTTCCATCTTAGAACAACATCCATCTTAGAGGTGAGGGCATCATTCACCATCTTCTGAACTTGCTCAGGATCCATTGATTTTAGTGTGAAGTTGGTTGAATTCTCACTAAACTCTAAGTCACTGACGTAGGTTGGGTTGTTGTAAGCTCTTGAAATGTTGTACTCCAGGTTTGTGAGCCATAAAGGATCAATGCGATGCAATGCAATACATGTATGCATGTGTAACAATCAAAGAAAAAGAGTTAGAATGTTCTTTTCAACCTTATATCTTCCATACACAAGTGGCAAGTTAAGGATATTTTATTTTTGAAAGGTTCACTCAGACGGATGAACCAATAGTTGCATTTTCAAACATAGAAGTCAGTATATGATAACTCCCACTAATTAATCCTTAATCCATTGGATCAAGTGAAAAATAGCATTTCTGCTATATTATGGATTAAAACTAAATTAAAAGGTTTATCATAAATAGATTTCTCATTTGGAAATAGGCAACTAATGAACCATGCCACAAAACAAGCCCATGATTAATAAGTCTTAGTATAAATTAGGCCCATAATTAATTTTAATATTCAATAATTGACTCAACTAGTTATAAGCCCATTTAAGAAAAGGTTTTAATAAAAGCTTAGTTTGGGCTCATTGTAAAAAGTTTATTTCAAAAATTAATTTTGGGCTTCATGTTTTGGCCATGAGATAGAAAATAATTTCTGACCTATCTTAAAAAGGTTTCAATGCCCAAAGTCCATCTTGAAAAGTTGAAAAATGATTTTGGTCTTTTTGACTTAAAAGAGTAAAATTATTTTGGGCTAACATAATAGGAAAGAACAAATCAAATAGGTCATAATATCAAGATATATTAATTATAGTCAAATAGCAAGCATTTAAGGTAAATATAAAGAAAGGTAATAGGCCAACTACATGGACTTTAGTCTTTGGGGTAAAAGGCTTAGGTTCCCACAACAAGGATATACTAAAAGGTAAAAGGCTGTGAGTGGTTATGTAGTGCTCAATCTTCATATCTTGAGTGAAATTATGGTATCACTTATACACACATAATATATATATATATATAACGTCTACAACACATCTACAATATCTATTAAATATACAAAAAATATCTACATAATAAAGTTATGTGTATCTTTTTTTTTTGTTTATAATATGTAAATTTTGTTTAAAATAAATTTAATGATTTTATTAATATATTTTTATATATTTTATTTTTTATTTTTTTATGAGTGTTATTTTCTTATAATTATACTTAAAATTTTTCTTTATAAAAAATTATAATTTTTATATGCTGAAAAATAATATAAAATATTAATTTTTATTATTTTATTTGAATATTTTTATTTAATAGTAAAGTTTTAAAAAAAATGATGAAAATTAAAGTAAATTATTGATTATAGTGTGGGAAGTGGCATTTTTGAAGAAAAAAAAATTGTTTTAGTGAAGATTAATGTAATTTTGAAATTCTGCTCCAACTTTTTATGAAAATGTAAATATTTTTAATTTTTATAGTATATTTAAAATCAAAATTATTTTTTTATTTAATTATATAAATATTCCAAAACTTTAAGATCTAAAATGAGATATCGCAAATAGTTGGAGAGTTATTTTTGTATCCTTTTTGATTCATATAACATTACTCATTTATTATCATACCTTATGATATTTTCAACCAAATAATTGTAAGTAAAAATTTAATAAAATAGAATTTTATTTAAATAATTTTATGTTACATAATTTTATAATTAAAACATAATATAACAAATATATAATAAAAATTTAATAAAATATGATCAATATAAATTTTATTGTATAATTGGATTCAGATAGTGGATTAGGGATATTGTACTCAAATCCGTATCTATCTAAATTCATTTATAAATTATTCATATTATAAACATGACAATATAACCCTTATTTCTTGTGATTATTAAGAATGTAATTTATTTTGACTTTTATGAAATTATAATTTTGCCCCTAAATTTATTGCATTTCAATGCTATAAATTAGTTATTTCTTCAAGGTTTTTTAATCTTTTGGATCACTAAGAGGTGTCCACTGATAGTTAATAAAATTAAAATTAATATTGCATGTCTTTTTTTTTTTCCAGAGTCCATAATAAAAATGATACCATTCAAGGTTATTTTATTAATTTAATTTTTTAAAAAAGTTAGTATTTGATGTTTCCTTTAGTCCCTTGCACCCTTGTTTTAATCTTTCGAATGCACCTTCTCCTTCTCCATAGTTTCTTTTCCTTCACCCATCCACATTTGAAAGCTCACCAATTATCTCTTTCTCTTTTTTTTTCCCCTAAAGTAATGCTCTATTTCTCCACCAAAGTTGTGACCTTTCTTTATCTTCCTCCACCGTTACTTTATCTATTTATTTAACAAGCTTTATACTAGGGATGTACAAAATAGTCCAAACCCAATTAATTTGATCGCAATCTGACTAACCATGTTGATTTAAACTGAATAAATTGGTTGATTTTCATTTATATATTTGGTTGGTTTCGATTTGTATATTTATTAGTAAAATCAATCGAACCAGATAAAAATCGATCGAACCCGACTGAATTGACCAATAATGGTTAGTCCTCAAAAATATTTTTTTTTCTGATCAATTAATAGTGGCCGGATTGACATACCCTAAAACCAACTAACCTGACAAATGTGCATCCCTACTTTATAGTAATAATCACTCTTTTAATTTTTTAAAATTTTTTATTCAAAAATCTAATTTATTTTTATTTAATTTACTCTTCATGGTTATTAAAATTTATAAGCTATAATTATATTAACAAGTCTTTATTTAAATAATAGTTTAAAATTATTTCAAAATGTGTTAAGATTGTAAAATATGTTTACTTAATATAAAATAAAATTGTACTTTTGCTTATTAGTTGATTAGAGCTGTAATTTTATTTTATTTTTTAAGTAAATGAATATCATAATCTAAATATCAAGATACAATGTGATAATAAATATATAGTTTTTCTAGATAATAAAAAAATCGATTTTTTCTCTCCCATATCATACTTTTTTTTTGTTTAAAATTTAACTACATGATGCTCTTTCAATACTTGTAAAAAAAATATTACAGTTTAAAATTTTGCTACGTGATGCTCATACAATTATTTATAACTTAAATTCACCAATTAACATTTGAAAATATAAATATCAAACATTGATCTAAATGGTCTCCAAATCAAAAGTCACACTTACGTCTCTGTGTGTGTGTGTGTGTGTGTGTGCATAATTTTGATAAAATTGAATTATAAAATTTTATTTGATACATCTAAAAATTAAGTAATAGATACTTTACAATTGGCTCAAAATTAGAAAACAAATGTCAACAATAAAATAAAATGTGAAGACAAATTGTAAAATATTATTAATTATTGGACTATATGACTATATATAGTGACAATCCAACAAAAGAAATTTTGTAATGACATCACAAAATAACAAATACATTTTTTTAATTTTAAATTTTTCCAAACAATACTTTAAATAATATTTTATAATAAGACATAGTAATAGGACATATTACTGTAAATAATATATTCAATATTAATTTTCTCTTCTTAAAATATTAAATACAAAAAATACTTTAAACAATAATGAATTTAGTAATAATAAAATGGATGCCTCAATTGACTTTTCTTGATATCAGAATAAAAACAGAGCATCTATCATTCTTTTTTTTTTAGAAGGTATTAAAAGTCAATTTGCCAAGTGGATTGGATTGCTTCGCTATTTATTGCATTCTGGCTTACTCTAAAAAATTAAAAAAAATAAATTTTAAAAAAATTTTAAATTATGTTTATTAGTAAATTAAAATTCACAATATATATAATTAACCAAGAGGTTAATAGTAAATAAAATTATCCCATCAAACTTAATTCTATCAATTTTATTTTTCCGAGATAGTAATAAAAACATTTTCAAAAAGTATATATAGCTTCAAAAAAATTGCCTTTCATATAATTTTTTAAAATTATGAAAAATAGAAAAATAAGATTATTGTAGAGGAGGCTATTTGTCTAAATTTTTAAATATTATTGAATAATAACCTATAATTGATAAATAATTTACATCTAGAATCTATATATTATATTAATTTGACTATTATTGGCATATAATTATGACACTTGTCTCTCTCATATCTTAATATGTGTCTCAAATTTTTAAAATTTTAAATTAAATTTAGTATTTGTTAGAATGTATATATATATATATATGACATTTATTCAAAGAGTTTAAATATTAGTAGGATATCCTATTTGATATTGATAATAATTATATTTATTTGATAGTTCAAATAGAATTATGATATCTTATTTGATATTGATAATGACTAAAGATTATCTAATCATATATATATATATATATATATATAAACTATGATGAATATCTCAAAATAAAAGGACCTTGGTGAATTTTTAAGAGATAAGGCCATTATTCTCAATATTTTTTTTTAAAAAAATCTTATATCGTTTCAAATCAAAATCTTTATATTTTTAAATTTTCTTTAGATAATTAAAAAGGAAAAACCATTGTATCTTTTTTTCAATTTAAATCACTTTTTCAATTATATTCTAATTTTAAAGTTGTATCAATTTAGTATATGAACTGTACTATATGTTATAAATATATCCAATCTTATTTACTCATATGAATTTGTTAATATGTCATTGTTGGACAATTAAACTCTATTTTGATCATTGACAATCAAATTGATGTATACTAATAAGTTTAAATAAATTTAGTTTTATAGGTACTTAATTTTAGGCTTTGTGTCACCACCCAACATACTGAGTGACCGCATAAAATCTAAGGGAAAGAACCTCCTTGAAGCATAGAAAAGATCACGGTCTCTGGTACGGCCACAACTGACCACAAGCACATTGTGCAACCGCTCCAAATATTCGAGCGACCGCATAACCCAATGGACAAAAATCTCAAAACTCATAGAGGCGATAGAAGTCAGAGTGTGCGATTGAGCCTCAACGCATAAACACTTGAGCGACCGCCCATAATTCCTGAGGCCCCACAAAATATGACCAAAACGTTTACTAAACTACAAAAGAGATAGTGGTAAAATTATACGGTTAGAAACTCCATTTGTGCGACCGCACCACACCAACCAATTTGAATTTTAGGGTCAAGCATGATGGAACGATGATAATTGGACACGTGGAAGAAGGATTTCAAATTAAATAATAACTATATATTATGCGACCGCAAGACATGGCAGGATTGGAAGTTATGATCCTATCAAGCCACTTAAAGTTACCATTGGAGACAACCGTTGAAGAAAATTTGAATTTTGCTACAGCTCAAGGTATATGGCAACCGTAAAAAGTGTCTCAGTAATAATTTAAGTGAAAAACAAGAACCAAACATATGGGAACCACTTCAAATGGCTAATTAAAGTCCTAATATCTATAAATACCAAAAGAAACATTTTGTTTGAGGGTAATTGTGATTGATATAACTAAGGAAAACAACTTTCAATTCTTTGTATCAAAATTTATATTTGTATTGATTGAGTGTTGAGTGTGAGCATCAAAATACCATTGCAAAAGTTGAGTGTTAGCTTTGATATACTTAGGTTTTAGAGTGGGTCTTGGAAAAACTTTTTTAGGGTTGTGAAGATAATACTCAAATCTTGTAAAATTTGGATGTGAGCTTGTGAAAACACCAAGTTAGAGTTGAGTTTATAAAAACTCAAGCTTAGTAAAATCTTAACAAGTTGTTAAGGAAGTAGATATAGGATTGAGGTAATTCAAACCACTATAAATTCTTTGTGTTCATTCTTCATTACTCTACTCCTTCTTCATCTTATTATTCTTGTTGTTTCAAATTTTTAATTTGACATCACTTTTTCATAAATAACCAATTCACTCCTCCTTCTTGATTGCTATCTTAGGATAACGACCATGATGATGTAGCATTAAATAATATAAATAAATTGGTGATATTAGAAAAATAAATAAAAACATGATATATATCCCCAACTTATGTCACTTTTTCAATTTTATTCTAATTTTAATTTTTAATTTTGTAATTTTAAAAATATTTACTGAATAATAAAAAATATGATACAATTTAATTTTCTCTTTAAATTTTTAGCTAAGAGATGAATTCAATAATAAAAGTACTAAAATATGCCTAGTTATATACATGACTCAAATTGATCAATGATTTTTTAATATAATTAGATTCAATTAGTCTTGTGATATAATTAAAAATATTATTTTATATTTAGGTTAATAAAACATAATTTTTGTTTTAAAAATATTTTATATTTTAATAATTAGAAAGGCTTTTTTAATCTCTTTTTTTATTACTGAAATCAATAAAAATTATATATTAACTAATAAATTATTATTTATATCTTGAAAATAACTAAAACTAAAGTTTTATATATTGTGTAAAAATATTTTTTTAATATGTAAAATATATAATGTTAATAATTTTTATTTATTTTATAAAAATCAAGTGTAAAAAATTAATATTTAATTTGAATTTTTAATTAAAAAATTACATTATGCTAAATTTGAAAACTATTTAATGATATATTAAAAATATCATTTTAACCTTTTTCATTCATTTAAAATTTATATTAGAAACAAAATATGATTTTTCATAAAAATAAAAATAGAAGTATAAACATATTAATTATATTAAATTTTATAAACTAAATAAATAATGATGAACAAAATATAATTCAAATTGATGTTTCTTTAAAATTATGATAAAATTTAATAAGTAATCTAAGTTAGGGTTAAATGTGATAGTTTCTCTTTAGTTTTTTCATGTTATCAATTCATTTATATTATTTAAAGCATCATCATCAAAACATTTCAGCAAACTCACATAGATAAGCGAGATTGAATAAATTTGTAACATAAAATAAAGTTCATTTACCAATTTAATATAACTTTAAAATTAAGATATAATTCAAAAAATGACCAAAGTTAAGGATATGTATGATAGTTTTTTCAATTAAAAATATTAATATTAAGTTTTAAATTAATTTTTAAAATATTAAATTTATTATTTATTAGAATAGATAATTAATTAGTTATTATAAATATTTATTTAGAGAGTTTAACTTTGCTTTGATTGACTTGTCATATTAGATAAATTTTGTTGTTTTAAGAGTTCCTTAGTTGTTAGAATTGTTGAATTTGGTGAGTTTCACTGGATTACTCTTTTTAACGGTTGGTGTTGCTCTTTTAATTTGCAAAACTCTTTGTATTTTATAATTTAATAATTATAGATTATTTATTTAGATTTATTAATATATTTATTAATTTATTTTCTTTATTTATAGTCGTGGATTGATAATTATTTATTTTATAAAAATATTCATAACATCACGTAGATTTTTTTTCTAGTCTTATATAATCTAATTGGAGCATAGACCTAAATTGCTAAACAAAATTTTTTTAAAGAGCAATAACAGATAAAGATGAATTACAAAATCTATCAACCTAGGGAAATTTTTGAGAATGGAAACCATCAAATTAAATGTAAACCAAGTAGTTGTAATTTCTGTATGAATGAACTTTTAGGAAATTGACATTTATAGAATCATCTCTTTTTAACCTAATTAAAAAAATGGAATTTTTTTTATTAAATTAGTTACCAATAATTAATTTAAGGATAATTACCTTATAATTTTTAAAATTTGATAAACTTAATGTAGTTTCTCTTTTTTCTCTTTTTTTTCTTTTAGGAACTAGTTGATTAGTCTATTAGTTTTCTCTTTCCACTCTCTGCAAAATAATAAACAAGAATTTGGAATTGTCACTTTTGGCAACTAGATATTTCATTTCCCTATTGAATATTTGAATTATATTTAGTTAATGGGAAAATTTAATCCAAACATGATATGCAATGTTTAATTTTGAGTTTTTTTAACACCCTTATATTCCATTTACATATAATGCATACACCCAGTATATGTAAAATATGCATATATAATACAATAATGTCACAGATCAGTCTTTCCAAAACTTTTCATAATTCAAAGATAAATAACTTAAAATACTAAATTGTAGTTTAATATATAAATAAAAATATTCATTAGTAATTTATATACCAAAAATATATAATTTAATGAAAAATCTCTGAAAAAAATTTGTTAGAATTTTATCTGTAATTTCAACATTTTCCAAAATAATAAAAAACACAACATGCATAGAAATTTCACTTCCAAATACATCAAATTTCCAATACTCCATCATCTCTCAAAACATATTCAAAAATTCTCAAACAGCACCAATATACATTGTAAATTCATATTTCAAACATGAATACTTATTAAAATACTCACATATACACTAACATATTACCACTACATATATAAATTCAACACATAAATCATTTAACTGTCACGTATAATATTTCCATACAACATAACTCACCATCACGTCATCATACTATTATATTATTACCAATATTATACAAGACACAATACTACATCACACGTGGGGCCCAACTATTCTCTACACAATAATTAATTTTCAGAAATATCAATTCGATCCATCTCGACACTAGAAAAAGTGTCACATAAATCACTTGAAGGTCGCCCCTATGGACACCGAGGCTAGTGTTATCACCCATAGGCTGTCTCTATCGACACCGAGGGTAAGTGTCATATAAATCACCCAAAGGCTGCCCTCTCTCAACACCAGAGGCAAGTGTCATATAATTCACTCGAAGACCGCCTCCTTAGTATAATACCAATCTCGATATTCTAAAACCTATCATTGTCCAAGGCATACACACAATACACATTAGATACTTACACATACACGCATCACGTTCAACATACATATATCCATATATATTTATACCTAAATTCACATCTTATACTGCAATTTGCAGTATTTACATAAAATACACATATTCACACACACATTATATATACATTTATATATCCAAGTCCACAATCACACGCAGTCACAATACATTAGCCCCAATAACCCCTATACAATTCCTACGTCCAGTTATCAAATCATCAGTTTCTCAACTCAGTTTTGCTTGGAGTCCATTTTCAATTTCAATCTCATGACCTGACTCTGCTCAAGTCTATCAATGTTTGCATATTCATTCTCAATATTATTGGACAAGTAATTATATAAGGATACAAACATACAATAACACTTTTCCTAAGTGATCAACCTTATCATTGATCACTTCCCCATCACATTACACAATTACGAATGTGACCCATTTTCATATATCATTTTCATGTTCTTATTAATTCATAACCAATTACCACATTATACATTATATAATCCATTTTACAATTTAAATCACATTTTACCATTTTCCATATTTCTCACCTACATTATTAATTTCTTTTTACAATTCCAACATTTTAGATATTTTTCACATTTTTTTCACATTACTTATCATATTATCTATTGCTCATCTTTCTTAATTACTTTTAGCATTTTTCACAATTTAAACATTATACACATACTACTTACACTCAATGCATAACCACCAATTTTACACTAGGCAAATACCCAATATAATGTTTATCATAGAGCTATGCCTCATTGCATAGGTTATGTGAATATCGATATTTTAAAGATAACATATACATTATGTGAATTTGTTTTTAATAAAATCTCAAATCATTTAAATATGTACTAACCTTGTTTGTTCTCCAAATTTCCTTCAAAATTCTTTCCAAGTGAACATCCTAACTCCACCAATCTGATCTACACTTATATAGATCCAACAACAAACATTATTATTCATTGAAAATCACTTTTATAACCAATGTATGTCAAATTACCCTTATTCATACAATTTCTATCAAAATTTACTTAAAACCTTAAATTCCCAACTTACTACTTTATTCAAACATCAATCTACCCAACTCATTTTTAACATTTAACCATAAAATCATTACATACATACCAAAATGAAAATAATAGAATTCATTTTCATAATTATCATCACCTCTTTCAAAAACCCTAATTATGCATAATATATCTATAAACTCTAACTTTAACCAAATCTACTCATATCCATTTTCTAACCATAAAATCACAACAAATACACTTAAAAAACATTAAATTATTCCATAACAATAATTATATACATCCATACCAAAACTATAATCTACACATATTCATCCATAACCCTAAATTTACCAATTATATCCAATTCAACTATTTAATCAATAATCACCATATAATCATCATTTTAACTTCAATCTATCAATTTTTAACAATTAAATCATTTTTCTCTCTCTAACTATCCAAACATAATCTTAAAATCAAATAAAACTAATTTAAAGGAAGGATTACTTACTTGGTTTCTTGCTAAGCCTTCAATATCCACTTAAACCCTCTTTAAATTCTTATAGAATTTGATGTGTTTAGAAATCTCTCTCTCTCTCTCTCTCTTAATATGGAGATCATCCATAAAAGAAGTAAGAAGAAAAGATGAAGTTTTCTCTCTTCAATTCCATTCTTATCCTTCTATATAATTATATAATCAAAATATCTAATTTACCTTTACTCTCCACCAATCATTTCATTTCCTTCTTTGACTTTCTTTTCTTCTCTTTATTATTATTATTATTATTATTATTATTATTATTATTATTATTATTATTATTATTATTATTATTATCATCCACTTTTTCAACACCAAATTATATCTCACATAATTGTAATGTATATTTTATGTATATGTATATGTCTTATATATTTCATTTATATTTCACATATATTTCAAGTACTCAATATGTATATATATTTCATCTCTACAATATACTCATCTTATATTTTTCCCTTCCAATTATACTTATTTCATCCTTCATACTAACTTTTCCACTGTACACAAAATTGGTATATTACGGTTTTCCTTTTGTAACATCCATATTTTTAATATATATTGAAATAATTAATATGGTGGGATAACTAGATATATTGGACGAGTGATATACATAATACATACCTAAGATATATATAATATATATACACACACACACACACATACATACATACATACATACATATTTATGGTTGGCAAAGTTAAAAGTAAAATAAAAAATAAAGATGAAAAATAAAAAGTCAAAAGTGAGATGGAAAATATTTATGGTAGGAAATTAAAAAAATATTTTATATAATTATTCAATAATTATTCAAAGTATAAGAAGGGATGAAGATGGAAATTTGTTAAAAATCAATGTCTCCTTTTTCTTCTTTAAATCACCATGGCCGAAATTTGCATGATTTAAAGGGAGAAAATTCTTTTCTTCTAACACACTAAATTTCACTAAAAATCTATGTGTTTTAAGTGGATTTTGAAGATTAAGCAAAGATTCAACCAAGTTTTCTTCCTTCTAATATTGTTTTTCTTAGTTTTTTAGATTATGTGATTTTTGGGTTAGTGATAGCATTGGTTTAAATTGAAAATGAAGATAGTTATAAAGCTAATAAGATGTATTTATATTGATTTAGTAGTTAGTTAATGGAAGTGAGCTTGTTTTGTGAAGTTAGTATTATGGAAGTTTTAAAAACTAGGGTTTTGGTGAGAGTTGGCTAGAATTAGTATAATTAATGATTATTTTGATAATTTGAGTAAGAATATAAATTAATTAAAGAATTGAACCATTGATTGGTTTAGGAGTGGATAGGCCTAATTGGAGCAAGTGGTAAAGCTTAGGGCTTTTTGAATTTGAAGCTTGGAAGGTGAAATTGGTTTGGTTTCGCAGCAAAGATGTTTGTACATACTTTGACAATATTTATTTTAAATGTTCATGTTTGATATAATCACATCGGCATTTCTAAATGGTTGATGCTTTAATTTTAAATGAAATTATTTATAAATTCTAACATTTTATCTAAAATATGAGCTAAAGATCGCTTTGAGTTTATGAACCATAATGTTATGATGATTTGAAATATTCTAAAGAGGGACATATTATTATGGGAAATAATGTGCAATGTGAAAGTGGTCATGGAATGTGTTGATCATGTGAAAAATATGGGAATTGACAAAGAGATGAGAATGTGAAAATGTATTGCAATGTTATTGTGTCTGTTTACTCTGCACAATTACTTGTTCTAGAAAATTGAATTTAGTATTATCGAGATGGCATGCCAATGATAAGTTACGATATTTTATATGCCTTCAAACGAGATACACTAGTATCACTTCTATTATTATGCCTTCGAACAAGATACATTTGCATCATACACTTTGGTGTTGAGGAGATGACTTTTAGATAAGTGTGATACATTGGTTTCGCATAACACTTGAACTCCGATGTTGGACCATTGTGTCGCGATAGGCTAAATTAATCTTTTTGGAAACTGAATATTATGTAGGAATTTATTGGGCCCAATATGTGTTAATGTGATATGTTTATAAGATTTATCAGATAATGAATGTTAATTGTTCATTGTATTCTAATTGAAGAAAAATGCATTTTTGTACCACTAACCTTTTAGCTTAATGTGATTTGATTTTATCGTGCAAATGACAGGATATAGATAGGAAGCCTTAACAGATTTGAGCAGGTTTAGGATTGAGATTGATATTGAAATTAGAAAGTCTTGCCATGAGACCCATCTTGCCGATGTTACACTGCATTGCATGTATATTTTTGTTCTAATACATTTTGGTTATGCATATTATAAACATTTTATAAATATGTTCTAGCAAACAATAATTTGTACTATTTTATAAGTACTTAAAATGTACATTATTTGTCTGTTTTTATTTTGAAGAGAATTGGAAGTCAATTGGAGACATTATGATTTTGGGAGTGTATTTTTAACACAGGTTGAGTATTTTATAATTTGGAATTTTTTTGAAATTATAGATGAAATTTTAGCAAAATTTTTTCAAACATTTTCATATAAATTAATCAAACTATATTTTAAATAGATTTATTTAATTGTAATATATCTTTATGTATCTTTATGTTTATATGCTTACTATATTTACATTTTTGAAAAGCTATTGTTTTTGTATTAAATGAGGGATTATACAAATAATTACTGTAGTACTCTTGTATTCTATATATGTATTATACGTATATGAGATATATGTATTATATATATATAGGGCAAAAGAGTGTTATACCTTCTTTATGATTATTATTTTAATTATTGTTAATTAACATAGTTTTAATATATTGAGATTGTTGCCTATTATAAAATAGATGTACTTAAAACACTAGTTGCAGTTGGCTTCATGTTTTTGGACTAAACAAGATCTATTTAGTAATCTATTAGTAGACTAATTATTTATTATTGTAAAGTTTAGCATTTTAGAATTATCAACTACTTTTGAATGTTGAAGAAACATACTTTAAATATGCTCGCTGGCAATATTTTTTCATGGAGTTCAATTACAAGTTGAAATATAAGTCTAGTAAGGCAAACACAGTAGTTGATGCTTCTAATCATAAGGCAACACTTGTGGTTCTCTCCATGAATAAGCCTTGCAACAACCTTTTAGATTGCATAACTCGATATATTGTTAAAAGAAAGCAGCAAGATATATTGTTAAAGGACTTAATGAAATTCACTAGCAAGGCAACACATAACTCGATGGTTTTGCTTGGATGATGGAGCCCTCCTAAGTATAAAGAACTAATTGTTTGTGCCAAAAGGAAGCCTACCCAAGAAGATTCTAAAAAAAAAATGTTATGATTCAATGCAGGCTAGATGCCAAAGTATGGTTAGCACACTTGTGAAAGGGGATTTTTGCCCCCACTCGCACGCGGAATGGTTCTTGAGACTTCGGCAATGTTAGGCTCAGGGCCTTAGAGAACACGAGCCTAAGCCTGAAAAAAATGGCATCTCCACCAGGACGGACCGAAAAAAAAGAAAGGGGTGGATGACTCGATTCCTAAGAAATCCCCAACCCCCTAATGGGTTCGGAAAGTTGGGTATGTGTGGGGAAGGTGAGAAATGACCCAACACCCCCACAACGCCCGGTTCATTGGAACCGGCCTCCTTTTCAGGTCTTAATATTATAGAATTCTTAACTATAATGACATTATCCATATTACATGTAATCATAAAAATAAACAAATATTTTATTAAAAATCATAGCAATGTTCAAACAAAAGAAATAAATGAACACCCATTTGAGAATGAAAACATGTCCCTACATCATCTAATATCTAAAACTAAATAGGACACCCACCAAAAAGGTGGAAATGTGTCCTTTATATTGATCCCTAAATTTTAAAATAATTTACATTGCATAAAAGTTAATTAATGAGGTACCCACAAAGTGAAAACATACATCTTACAATCATGAGACTAAAATAAATAAATAAAAGGTCATTCAATCATCCAATATAAATGGAGGCAAACCATTCGTAAAATAAAGTAAATCATTCATCATTAAAATATAAATAACAATCAAATAAATTGCTAAAAAATATAGTTTAAATCAATAAATAAACTGAATTAGGGTTTTAAATATAGAAAATTAAATACAAAGGCTTATAATACACAAATAAATATTAACCCCTTCGACGAGCCCATACGACACCTCTGAAAATTTTGAAAACTTGCATTTAGGGTTGTAGGTTTTGGTATTGAAAATTAAGATTTTAGGGTTTAAGATTTAGAAAATAGGGTTTTGGGATTTTTGAAAATTAGTTTACTAGATATTAAGATATTGAAAAATAATTTTAGGGTTTTAAATAAAGCTTTTGATGCTGGAAAAATAAGGTTATAGGAAAATGTTTGCAATTAAATAATTATGTACTAAAAATATCAATTTAACACTTATAAATCACTGTAACTTAAGTTAATAGGTTGTGAATTTATTTTTTTTTAAATAACAAACAACGTCATCAAATCACTTCACATGAATATGAAAATAAAACAAAAGGCTATAACCTACTGGAATTAATCCAACCAAATAACCATTATATTCAGCATTTAAAATCGTCAAATCATGTTATATTGAGTTAAGTTAGATGTGTACCGTAATATGTTGGCTCCACCATAATTTGTAGAATAAAATTCTGGTTTAGCTTGAAACCAAGATAGAAGACCTAGCTTGCTGCCTTGATTATGGGTTGTCTCTCGTCTCTGTTGCTTTTTCCAATAATTCTCCAATAATTGTGTCGTCCAAAATTTTTCCTCCTCCTCTCTTTGTGTGTTTTTAATGTAGTATTTATAGGGAAAAATAAAAAAAAATCTAATGTTATTTGGTTAAAGAAATAAAAATTATTTTGGAAATAAAATTAAAAATCAAGTAAAATAAGATTTTGGCAAAAATTGCACACGGGCCAAGGCAAAACTGGCGCTGGACGCTGCTGCGCGAGGATCGGGCTGGGCATTCGAGACTGCGTTGGGAGAGAATTGGCTACTGGGGTTGAGCTGCTGCTTGGCACGGGCTGGCAGGCATATTTTGCAGCAGCCAAAACCTGAGGTGAATTGGCCTATGGCCAATTCGTCTCGCTTGCAGCTTTCGTCAACGATTCTGCCGTTACCGATTTTTTTTATTTTTTATCTTTTTTTGATATTTTTATTAAAAATAAATATTAAATATTATAAAAATAAATAATAAATAATAAATAAAATAAATATTATAAGTAATAAATTTTATTAAAAAATAAATTTATTAAAATAAATAATAAATATTAAAATACTGTAAAAATTATTTTGGACTGTTTAAAAATATCGGACTGAACTTGATAAAAAATTAAGGGTCTACAACACTGGCTCTAATTTAAAACAATTATTGTTAGTTGCATATATGCAAGATGATGTGAAGGCCTATGTGTAAACTTTTCTTGTTTGCTAGCAAGACATGGTATAATAAGAACTCTAGTTAATCCTCCAAGAACATAGCCTTGTGGAATTTTTTGAACACTTGAAAATTTTAGACCATTGTGGAAGTTGTTAGGTGAGTAATGAAGGTTGTAGGCTTATTGGGCCTTCTTTGGCAAAGTCTGCACGAGCTTGGAAGACTAGAATTGCCTATACATAGGCTAACCATCCAAGCCATGTAGAATGGTTTGATTAGCTGATTGTGAAAACCTAGTCTGGAACCCATCATGATTGGTTTTAGACTAGTGTCTTTTAGGTTTAAATTAATCAATTTTTATGGAGTTAATAAATCAAAATTGGATTTTCCTTAAAATTTCCAAAGTAAATAATTTAAGGTGATAACTCTCCAAACTAATGTTTTTCAAAATAAAAGTCGTCTTTCCTTTTTTTCCAAATGAAAAGGAGAGTAAATACTTTCTCAAAACAGAAAATTCATTTTCAAACTCGTGCTTACCAAACTAAGTGGAGACTGTACGCGATGATGTTGTATGAGACCAAGCATAAATGAACATTTTGACTCCATTTTTCTAGTGAACTGGATCGGTGCTTAGGTTGTTGAAATAACACATGTAAAGGCATAATCATCACCCTAGTTATGCCATCTAAGTTATCTCAAAATTCCATAAGAATATCATTTTTCAATCATAGAAAATCAACCAAAGATTCCTTATTCAAACTTATTAAATTTAATAAAGAATGAATTATAGAGTTTACATCCTTGGGTTTACAAAGTTTGGTTTATGTGCTTTTAGTTTAGACAAGCTCTCATGCTCATAATTCACAAACTAGGCAAAGCAAGCTTAAAGGATTAAACTACCAATCTTAAAAGTAGTGAACACAATAACTCTTTCACAATCTAAAAAATGAGATATGCTGCCTAATTTGTCGCGGAACCTTTGCACGACAGTAGGGAACTTTTGTGTGGTGGTTTTGTGCTAACTGGCAGGGCTAAAATGCTATAATTTTGTGAGTAGGGTTTAGAGTTTTAAAATTATATATTTAGGTTAATGCTATAATTTTGCAATTTGATTATAAATTGAGTAAAATTAATTTTCTCACTTAAAATAGTATTTTTATAAAATTTAATTTAATAAAATCCTATAAATAAATTAATAGATTCAAGAATTAAAATAAAAAATATGTAACAAATTCAATAAATTTTGAAAATTTAATAAATAATATAAAATTTTAATAGATACATTTTTTTATATGGAAATTTAAAATAAAAATCTAAATTTTACTATAATATTAAATGTTTAATGTTATCTTCAATTCACTTATAATTTTTTATGTGAAAATTTGCCTCCCTTATTTAATTTCTAGTTTCACCAATGTATGAAATATATTTTTATTGGTCACTACATATTATATAGCTCTGTGATTTTTATTTAATGTATTTTTATTAAAAAAATAATATTTTTGAAATTTTAAAAAATTAATAGTCTTTTTGAAAACAATTCTTGTTTTTAAGGTAGTCATATAAATTTTCCTTTTATAAGATGGTATTTGACCTAGCTTATAAGCTAGTCAAATCAGTTTGTAAGTTGTAAATTTAAATTGACAAGTTTATTTATGAGCTTGTAATCCTAACTTATAAGTTCAAAAAAATAAGCTAGGAGATACCAGCTTATTATTTTGGTGCTTATAAGCACTTAGTTTATAAGCTAATTTAATCAAATAATTTATAATATTATCCTCATTTATTTTAATAATTTTTTTAAATTAATACAACTTCATATCTTTTTTAGTTATTAATAACAAAAGTGCTTATAAATTTTTTTTTATTAAATATATTAGATATTTATCAAATATTTATAAGCACTAAAAATGAACATATAACTGCTTAATATTTAAATATTTATAAGCTTATATTTGTTTAATATTTAAATATTTATAAGCTTATATTTGTTTAGAAACCTAGCACCCTTTCTAAATGTCCTCTACAAAAAAAAAAAAAAATTTGGCCCAACTTTCTCTTGTTTATTATGATTATCATTTCATAAAAGAAAGAGGAAATTACACTATTTATTATAATTTGAATTTTATTTTTAATTTTACTGCTTCTATATATTTTTTTTTTACTTTTAACTTTTTTGTTTTATCATTTTTAACTATTTCTATATTCTATTTATTCAAAGATAAGATCTATATTTCTTCTTCTTTTTTTCTCATCTTACAGGAGTAGCGATAAGAATAGGAGCAATAGATGAGAACATTTTCTAAGATTGCTCCTATTATGTTCCTTTCAACGACATCTTCCTTTTATGTTTTTATTTTCATTTTCTGTATCTTTTCTAAGAACATTTTTTATACTTTCTAGTGACTGGATAATTCAAAGGTTATCTTTTCTTTGTTTTTTTGAACTCATCTTTGCTTATTCATTATGCTTTGATAATTTAAATTTATAATTGTATGCTTGGACACAGACATAGACACATATTAACTTAATTTCTCTCTCTCCACTTTGCAAATTCAATGGATTTTTTTAAAACATGACATACGATGATGCTTTCAACAACAACAACAAAAAAATGAAAATGAATATGAAAGGACCAGCAAGCAATATTGTTCTTTTAGATAACATGTTTTCAAAACCATACTTCCCCTTTTGTTTTCAATTTAACAGTAAGCAATATTGTTTTTTTTTTTATCAAATGAAATCAATATAATAATTTTTTTTATGTAAATGAATTTTATAAATTATAAATTCATAAGTTTTTTAGTATGAATAAATTTTATTTTTGAATAAAAAAAACTTATAAAAATACACTAAAATAACTAAACAAAATATTATATATATACAATTTAAAATGAATACTTTAAAAGAACAACAATATATGTAGGTATATGTTATATATATCTTCATATACTAAGATATTACAATTACATATTGACATTATTTTTTGAAAGAAAATATATATATGTAATTATAATTAGTATATACCTACATATACTGAGATAAAACAACTACATAGTGATAATTCTTTCCCTAAGACAAGAGGTATATATAGGTATATGCTACATATACCTTTATATACTAAGATATTACAGTTGTTTACTAACATTCATTTTTGAAAGACAATAAATATATATAGTTATAGTTATAATGTACCGATAAATACTAATATATAATAGTTGTACATTGATATTTTTTCTAAGACAATATGTATATGTAAGTATATGTTATATATACCTTCATATACTAAGATATTATAGCTGCATATTGACATTACATAATACATGTTGATATATGTTACATATAATTAGATGTATGTGGGTATATATTACAAAAAATAACAGATTATTTTACATATTTATAGATATATATCGGTATATCTTGGTATATATAGATATATGTCGATATATGTCATATATAACTAGATATGTATATGTCTGAGCAGGGATTTTTGACTCTACTCTTGGTTGAATAGTTCTTGCGACTTCGGCACTGTTAGGCTTTGGGCTTTAGAGAACACGAGCCTAAACCAAGAGAATAGGAGTCGCCACCCGGATAGGCTGGGAAGATAGAAAGGGGTGGATGACTTGATTCCTAAGGAATCCCCAACCCTTATTGGATTTGAAAAACTAGGTACACATGGGGAAGATGAGAAATGGCCTAGTGCCTCCATAACGCCCGATTTATTGAAATCGACTTCCTTTTCAGGTCTAAATATTATAAAATTCTTAGTTATCATGATATTATCCACATTATAAACATTATTAAAATAAAAATGCAATATTATTAATCAAAGCAAATCAAACAAAAATGGGCATCCATGCAAGATGAAAACATGCCCTTATAAACATCCAAATCTTCATACAAATAAATAAAAAGACATCTACCAATTAATGGAAATGTATCCCTTACAATAGTCCCAAAGTCCAAACAATTAAAATAAATGATTAAAATAAATAAAACACCAACGAAGTAGAAATATGCCTTTTACATCTTCCTTAAAATCTCAAACAATAATAAATAAATGCAACTTAACCATTCATAGAAAATAATTGATTTAAGCATACAATTAATTACGAAATAATCATAAAATTCAAACTTTAAATCAAATGAGGGTTTCATTATACAAATTGGGATTTTATGGTGAAATAAGGGGTCTTAATCTAGAAATTAGCATTTTGGGAATGAAATTAGGGTTTTAAACCTAAAACTAGGGTTTAAACATGTACATTAGCGTTTTAACCTAAAACTAAGGTTTAAACATGCAAAATTAGGGTTTAGATGTCAAATTAGGGTTTTAGACATGCAATTAGGGTTTAGGATTTGCAATCATATAGGATTAAAACAACAAATTTAAACTAAGAAAATACACAAAGTCATAACCAATATGAAAGATAATAGGTTGAATAAATCATACTGTCGTTAATGATTACACCAAACAATTTTGTTGATCTAAGTCTCAACACAATCTCTTCTATGAAGATTGGTGTTAGGTTCTGCCTTGATGTTTATGGTTGGTTTGGGCCAAACAAAGTGTGTTTTGGCTACTATGTTTCTCACTTTTGCTTACTCTCTATCTCTTTGATTTTTACTCTCTTTGTTTTTAGTGGCTAGTGCTCGCTTATTACCGTTTTAATAATTGCTAATAGTTATTGTTGGCTCCTAAGTTTGGCTGCTACTTGTTTTTTATTAATTCAAAGTGGCTCTTTAATTCCAGATTCTGGTCGTCCCTCATTTCTGCCAATTTCTTTTATATTAATATGCAAAATTAGGGCAAAACTTGGCTGATTAAATCTTAATCCTATTAGAAAAGTTACTACCTCCTTTAATTGATCTGAGTTTTCTTGAGTTTAAGTATAATTAGGATATTTAAATATTAGATTAGCCACGGTTTAGGGCCCATTTTGAAATGGCCTATGTTGAATTGGCCGAGCTAATTCGACATGAGCTTGGCATGCCCAATTCGGCATGAGCATGGCTCGTGTCAAAATGGCATGACCAGTTCGACAGTCCATGTTGGTTTAGCTCTATAAATCAGACTAGAATCAATTTGGGCTTTTTAATTGGATTTGAATTTTATTTTGGGCCAAAATTAATGGTCTATAATTTGCCCCCTTCTTAAACGATCTAGGACTTCAGTAGAGAGAGTAAAAAGCAATAATACAGCTTTCGAATTTTGCACCAAATTTCTACAAAACAAAACAGAAAGGTAGCAAACAAACAAAAGCTCAAAGGATGGATACCTAATATTGAGTATTGACATCCGACCATTGAATGACTCTAATATTTCGACGGGTTATTGAGCTACTCTAATATCCTAATTGGTTTATTGAGCGAATCTAATATCTTGATGACCAAGCAACAAAAACTGTTGAGCAACTCTAATATCTCAATGGGTCATTGGGCGACTCTAATATCCTAATAGGTTCATCGAGTGAATCTAATATCTCAATAAAAACTACCAAGCGACTCTAATATCTTTGTGAATCAGAAAAGTTATCGAGCGACTTTAATATCTCGATAAAATCTACCAAACGACTTGTGAGCAGAGATTTTTGCCCCCCACTCCCGGTGGAATGGTTCTTGTGACTTCAGCACTGTTAGGTTGTAGGCCTTAGAGAACACGGACCTAAATCTGGAGAATATAAGTCGCCACCCAGATGGGCCTAGAAAATAAAAAGTGGTGGATGACTCAATTCTTAAGGAATCCCCAACTCCTAATAGGTTCAAAAAGTTGGGTACGTATGAAAAAGGTAAGAATGACTCGGCAACCCATAGCACTCGGTTCATTAGAACCGATCTCCTTTTCAGGTCTATATATTATTAAATTCTTAACTTATTGTAACATTATCTATAATACATGCAATTAAAAGAAATAAACATTCATCATATTTTTAAAACAAATCAAATAATATTGGTACCCATCCAAAGATGGAAACATGCCCTTATAATATTCCAATGTCCATAAAAATAAATAAAATAGGATACCCTCTAATAGGTGGAAATGTGACCCTTATAATAATCCCATGTCCTTAAAATTAAAACAAACACCCAACGAAGTGGAAACATACTTTTTACATCTTAAATTTCAAATAACAAAATAAACATAAATCCATAAACACATGCATAATCATCATATAAAGAATCATAAAATTAGGGCTTTAATTAAAAGAAAATAAAGATTAATAACAAAAGATGCAATCCACAAACAAATATTGACTCGTTAATGAAATATAGGGGGAACACCCCTTACAGGGGATTGGGGCAGCGCCCCCGAAAGATAAATGATTTATAGGATTGGGTTTTGCTGTGGAATTAGGGTTTTAGCATACAAATTAGGATTTTACTCCTAAACTAGGGTTAATATGCAAAATTAGGGTTTTAAAACAAAACTAGGATTTAAAAATGGAAATTAGGGTTTTTCTTTTGCATAAACTAGGGTTTAAACATGCAAATTAGGGTTTTAAGAATACAAATTAGGGTTTAATGTGGAATTAGGGTTTTATAATTATGTAAATTAGGGTTTCTCCTAAACTAGGGTTTGAACATACAATGTTAGGGTTTAAGATGCAAACTAAGATTAGAACATGCAAGATTAGGGTTTGAAATCTAAGATTAAGGCTATAGAATAATGTCTTAAAACATACTAATGAATCTATAAAGCTAAAAGATGATTGAATTATATCTTTTGGTATTAGACCAGCTTGGTTTGGGCTTTTAAGATATGTCCAGAATTGATTTGGGCTTTTAAATTTGGATTGGACCTGGTTTGGGCTTTTAAAATTGAATTGGATTTAACTTGGGCCTTTAAGATTGGACCGGGCATGGTTTGGTCTTTTAAGATCAGTCTAGACCTAATTCAATCTTTTAAAATTGGATCAGACTAGGTTTAAGCTTTTAAAATTGAATCAAACTTAATTCAAACTTCTAAAATTGGAGCACACTTGCTTAAGGCCAAAATGAAGGGTCTACATGACTCTAATATCTTGGTAAATCAAAACAGTTATCAAGCAACTTTAATATCTCGATAAAATCTAACAAGCAACTCTAATATCTTGATAAATATAAACATTCATCGAGCGTTCTGATATCTCGATAGGTTAGTGAGCTACTCTAATATTTCACTAGGAACAAACATGGATACTTCAACAAATCTATAAAACTGCACCATCAGGATACTTTAACAAATCCAATATGGGCTGGAGGTTTGGATGTTTTACAAAATTTGTAAAACTACACCTTCAAGATACTTCAACAAATCCAATATAGGCTGGAAGCTTGGATATTTCAACAAATCCATAAAACTGTGCCATCATGCTACTTCAATAAATCAAATATAAGCTACAAGCTTGGATACTTCATCAAATCCATAAAAACTATGCCGTCATGATACTTCAACAAATCTAATATAGGCTAGAAGTTTGGATACTTCAACAAATCCATAAAATTGTGCCGTCATGATACTTTAACAAATCTAATATAGGTTGAAGGTTCAGATGCTTCAACAAATCCACAAAAACATCTACCCTTTGTAGAAATGGATCTTCATCCTGATTCTTTATTATTGGGAATGGACCTTTGTCCTATATCAACTTCAACTCTTTTAGTTAGACTGACCTTTTATCATTTATATCTCCATTCATTTAAGAGTTTTGGCTTTCTTCTAGCCACTCGTTCCATTCTTTAATTGATTCTACTTGGGATGGACCTTTGTCCTGTACCGACTTCATCTTTTAGCTTGACTGACCTTTTATCATTTGAGAGTTTTGGCTTTCTTCTAGCCACTTGTTCCATTCTTTTAATTCTTCACTTAACAAAATAAATTCTACTATTTTTTAGCCATCATATCATCTCTATGCCCCCTACATAGCAAAATATTGAAATAGAGTCTAAAAATATTTTGTACATGTATAAACTCAAAAATTGAAAAAAGAGAAGTTTTGCCTCTGTGTAGTCTCAAACTGATGCAACCTCTGACTGATGTTCTATTTTGTTTGGTTATTTGGACAAGCATGCATCTTTACTATTTGCAAAGTGACTAGATCTTTCTCAAGAAATGGGCATTTCATGCCCCCTGATTCCATAGATGCTTCTTAATTTTTGCTTCACAAGTTGTCTACTTGACAAAGAATAGGCAGCACAAGAAAAAAAATGCAGTGTGATATACTTATGTATGCATGATATGCATGAGTAGTACTTACAGTAGTTGACTCACTGATCCAGATGATAGATTTGAGTACTCCTATTGGTACCTTCTAAATGCTCATTCAGGTTTTGTATTAGAACAACACAAGACTTCACATCTATGGCTTTATCTTCAAGATGCAAACATGAGTAATGGGGGCCCAAGCACGGTAGTTGGAGACATAGAAAATACCCATTTCAGTCCAAGATTCAACACATTTATTGATAACTTCTCCATGACCTTGAAAATAATCCTTGCATTAGCTCACTTTTGTCCAATGTGTCCTTTAAGGTTCGATAGGACACCATACTTCCCTAAACTTGAAGGCTAATATGACAAAAAGGCACTTTTTTTAATTTTTCAAATTACATTTTGGCTTTATCAAGTCAGTGTCATTATACCTCAAGGTTTGATCTTTCCAAATTAACACATCCATAACATCACAACCCTAATTACCATATTAAACATGGGAATCATTTCTATTTGAATAAGAACTGTTGTACTTCAGATAGGCACATACACATTACTTGGCCAAAGGTCTCATTAAGTTTAAATATTATCTATCTTATATGCATGTTTATTCAAATAATCTCCACTAATTGACTTTACCTATTAAAAGAGATCAACAAGTCTTTAATAGGCTTGAAATGGGGTCAGTAAGGGATATGGATCAAATGAAGATCATTTTTAGATTGGAGTTGATATAACACTATGGACAAACCTTCACACTACAAACTTTCTGTCAGAACCGTAGATAGTTGGAAATATTAAACTCTAAACTTCATTTCCACCTTTTAGGTATCTTTTCATCTTGCTTCGTGAAAAGATAGAGCTCGAATATTCTTCCATCTTCTTGGTAAAAATCTAGATTTGATTAGAATGATCTTTGCTTTTGTAAAAAGTTTGAAACCCTATTGTTCTTTCCTTTTCTTCTTCTTCTTCTTCTTTTTCCTTTTTCCTATCTTCTTTTTCTTTCTCTTCTTTTTTCTTTTTCCTTCTTTTTTTTTCTTGGACATGACATTTCATTATTCTGCCCTTTTCTTCTTTTGTGGGACTTCTCAAGATTGCTGACTTGGAGTTGTGTTGGATATCATAAGCCAAACAAAAATGGTCTTTCTCCTATTTCTCTGATTTTAGCTAAGTCTCTGGTTGGGCAAGGCTAAATCAAGAGGAAACCTTTTGCTGCCTTAGGTAGATAAAACTCTGTTGGCTTTTAAATCACTTTGAGAAGGGATTTCTACCCCTACTCCCAGTAAAATAGTTATTATGACTTCATCACTGTTAGCTCTGGGCCTTAGAAAACACGAGCCTAAATCCGAAGAATAGGAGTCGTCACTTAGATGGGCCGGGAAATAAGAAAGGGGTGGATGATTTGATTCCTAAGGAATACCCAATCCCTACTAGGTTGGAAAAGTTGGGTACGCATGGGGAAGGTGAAAATGACTTATCACCCCTATAGGGCTCGGGTTATTGGAACCGGCCTTATTTTTAGGTCTAAATATTATTTAATTTTTAATTATTATAATATTATACATATTACATGCAATTAAAGGAATAAAACATCATATTATTAATTAAAACAAACAATCAAAATGGGCACACATCCAAAGATGAAAATATACTTTTACAATGTCCCCAATATCCATACAAATAAATAAAATGGAAAACACATCGATTGATGGAAATATATCCCTTACAATAATCCCAAAGTCTTTAAAATAAATAAAAGAAACAAAAGAAACAAGGCACCTACAAAGTGGAAACATGCCTTTTACATCATACAGAAGCTAGAAAATTTTCCTCGAATTTTCCACTTCAGTATCAAAATTCCTTTCCAATTTCCCTTCAATTGTCAATAATGACTGAACTCAATTTGAAGAAAATAAAAGGTCTATTTAAAAATATGAATGCCACTCTTGAAAAATATATCTTGGTCTAAAATCGATACTTTGAAGTGTTTTCAAAATATTAAATTGGACCATTCTTTTTTACATGTCATGGCTTCTTTTTGGAATGTGAATTCTAGGACATTTAAGATTAATGACTTTGAGATATGTACCATGATTGAAGAGTTTGAGGCCATCCTTGGATATCCAAGCAATCAGCCAATGACGTTACCTATATTGATTTCCAAGACTCAACAAAAGATGCAAATGTTATTTCAACTTTAAAAGCCCGAAGTTCTGCAGTTGATGAGAGGTGAGAAGATTTTGCTTGGTCCCTTAATTGACTTTTGCATTTCTCACTTGGCTCCTACTAAGGCATGGGGACGTATACTTTGTCTATGCTTGCTTGGCCAATTTTTACTTATTTCTTCTGATGGCAATATTGACTCACGAGTATTGGATATCATGGACCAAATGGAAGGAGGCTTATCGCCGATACCCATGATCTTAGTTGAGACTTTAATTGGATTAGACCAACTTAAATCAGGATTGTCAAAGAGATTGACCGGGAGTCCATTGCTGCTTCAGGTAATTATCTAAACTTCCCTTTTGGGTTTTTAATTTAGGTCTCTTTTTTTTCTTTTTTTTATTATTTTTTTATATTGCTCTAATTTTTGCCTAGTCCACCCTTGCGGATTTTCAAAACTAGCGAGCTGTCCTAGTTTTTTTTTTACTTAAGTCGTCCTTACGGATTTTCGACCTAATGGACCCTTTTTTATTTTTTTTTCTTATGCCCACAGATTTGGCTTTAGGAGCATCTCTGCTTGCTCAACACTCCATCTATGGATTTTACTAGATATCTTCCACGACATCATTCTACTAGGAAACTACTCCATCCTGCTTCTTCATATGCAAAGTGGGTTGACTGGATCCACTCACGTGCTGAAATCAACATTCGTTGGTTAGTACCTTGTTGGAAGATTTCTCGTATCACCATTCAGATGTACTTGATGTATGTTCCTCTTGCTACTCTTTATCGAGGTAATTGCTATGATCCTCACTGGCTCGACCGTCAGTATGGAGCTGAGCCATGAGGTTTCAATTTTACTCCTGATTTGGACCTGCCTTGTCTGACTGAAGCCTACTTGGATCAGCTGAAGCAAAGCTGGCCTGCACGTTACACTTATCGTTTGCCATAGATTTTACATTTGTTAATTTCTTTAGAAAGAGTATTGTTAGGATGAAAAAATAATAAAAGTAATAATAAGAGATATTTCTTTTTCTTTTATAATTTATCATCACCTTTTGCTATTGTGTTTATTTATTTTATCCATATCTGGTCAAATACTTAAAACAGTGCATATAGAACAATTTTAATATTAATTCTACTTTATTAAATTAGGTAACAACCAAACAAAAAACTAGTATACACAAGATCACTCTTGTTGCCAACTAGGCCTTTCGAGTTTTCTAATTGACGATTTTATCTCACTTAGCCCTAATTGTTGCCTAGCCCGCCCTTTCGAGTTTTCGGAACTAACGGACTGCTCTAACTTTTGCCTAGGCCTCCCTTTTTGGGTTTTCAACCTAGCGAGCTCCTTTTCTTTTTCTTCTTCTTTTTTTTATACATAAAACCTCTTCAACCTATCAATGTTCACTGGCTCACTAAACTCGTTCCCATCCATGTCTGATAACTTCACTGCACCATTGTTCATGACTTGTTTCACAATATTAGGCTTACATTGTTTCAACACTAAATCCCCGACTCTGATCTTAACCCTTCTATTGTAGGCTCGAGCTATCTTCCTATGATATAGTTGATAATGATATAGTGCTTTTAACCTTCTCTCCTCTAGTAAAGCTAACTGTGTGTATCTGCTCACTACCCACTCTATCTCAGGCAATTTAGCTTCCAAGACTACTCTCAATGATTTAATCTCAATTTCAATTGGCAACGCTGCTTCCATCCCATAAACCAAAGAGAACGGTGTCATTCCAGTCAGTGTTCGCACAATTATTCTGTATCCCTACAAAGCAAAAAAAAGCATCTCTGACCAATCACTGTTTGTCTTGGTCATCTTGGACAAGATCTGCTTAATTGTCTTATTGGTTGCTTCTACTGCACCATTAGCTTTTGGTCTATAAGGGAAGGATCGGTGATGATGGATTCGGTATTTTGAGAATAAGTCCTTAACTGTACCTTGAAACTGTACCCCATTGTCTGATATCACACTATGCAGGACCCTATACCTATAAAAAAGATTCTTTTTCAATAAATCTAGCCATTTGTCTTGCCCCCAGTTTGTTGAAAGATTCAGCTTTGACCCATTTTGAAAAATAATCTACCGCTACTACAATGAAACGGTGACCGTTTGAGGCTGTCGGATGTATCTCTCCTATAATGTCAATCCCCCAAGTGGCAAATGGCCAGGGTAAAGACATAGAATGCAATTCTTCAGGTGGCATGTGATTCAAATTACCATACATCTGATATTGCTGGCACTTCTTTACAAACTCAATACAATCTCTCTCCATGGTCAACCAGTAGTAACCTTATTGAATTATCTTTTTAACTAGGGCTAAACCACTCATGTGTGGATCGCAACTTCTTGCTTGTATTTCTGACATGATATGCTCCACTTCAGGCTTTCTCAAGCATCTCAAGTGCACCCCATCAGGCCATCTTCGATATAACTCTCCATGGAAGGTGATGTATTGTAAGGACCACCACCTTATGGCTCTTCTTTCTTTCTTTATTGCCCCCAACAAGTATTCCTTCTCCTCCAAAAACCGTCTTATAGTATCATACCACGCATCATGGTTTGTATCAGTTTCCATGATTGTCTCATATTCATAGCAAGGAGTTGATGAACTGGTCAAAATTAGAAGCTTAAGGAATAAGTTGATAGAATTTTCCCATACCGAAGCCAATGTGGCTAGGGCATCAGCCATCTGGTTTTCTTCTCTTGGTAGGTGTATAAACTTGCACTCCTTAAAGTTCTTCTTCATCATGGTCAAGTAATGGTGGTATGGTTTTAATTTCTCTTCTTTCAACTCCCACTCTCCATTTACTTGGGATACTACTAGCAATGAATCGCCAAAGACTTCCACCTTATCCACCTTCATCATCATTAGGGTTTCTAAGCCAAAGATACATGCTTCATATTCCACCATATTATTGGTTGCCCTGAACTTCAATTTCTTAGCTAAAGGAATAAGTTCCCCTTCAGGTGATTCTAGTATGACTCCTAAACCTGCTCCTTTCCTATTCATTGCCCCATCAAAATACATTTTCCATCCTTGTACTTCAATGGCCTCTAAATGTTCATCTGAAAATTCCAAGACTACCTCTTCACTATCAGGTAATGGTTATTGGGCCAAGAATTCTGCCACTGTTCTACCTTTGATTATTTTTCTGGTTACATACTCAATCTCAAATTTTTCCAATATTATCAACCATCGCCCATACTTTCCAATCAAAGAGAGTGTCTCCCTTAAGTACTTCATTGGATCCAACCTGGAAATTGCTTGTATACTATAAGATTGAAAATAATGCCACAACTTCTTATAAGACCAAAACACAGCTATACAAGTCTTTTCAATGATACTATACTTAATTTCATAAGGTAGGAGCTTTCTACTCAAATAGTAAACTGTGTGCTCAATCCCTGACTTGTCTGCTTGGGCTAGCATGGCTCCTACTGACTCTTCTTCTACTGCTAAGTATAGTAAGAGGGGTTTATCGAGTTTAGGTGGTTTCAAAACAGGTGGATTTAGATACTCTTTTATTCACTCAAAGGCCTTTTGACACTCTTCATTCTATAGGACTGGCTGATTCTTTTTAAGCAATTTGAAGATAGGTTCACAGATTGTGGTGAGCTTTGCTATAAACTTGCTAACATACTATAATCTACCAATGAATCCCCAAACTTCTCTCTCCATCTTAGGGGCTGGCATATCCCTGATTGCTTTAACTTTGTTTGGACCAATCACATGACCCAACAATTTGGCTGAGGTAACCCCAAACACACACTTTTTTGGGTTTAGCCTTAGCTTATATTTTAATGCTTTATCGAAGAATAATTCTAAGTTTTGGAAGTGTTGTTTCCTTGTATCAGATTTCACCATCATATCATCAATATACACTTCAACTTCTTTATGCATCTGTGAGCGGGATTTTTGCCCCCACTCCCGGTGGAATGGTTCTTGCGACTTCGGCACTGTTTAGGCTCGGAGCCTTAGAGAACAAGGACCTAAGTCCGGAGAAAATGGAGTCGCCACCCAGACGGGCCGGGAAAAAGAAAGAAGTGGATGACTCGATTCCTAAGGAATCCCCAACCCCTTAATGGGTTCGGAAAGTTGGGTACGTGTGGGGAAGGTGAGAAATGGCCCAGCACCCCCACAACGTCCGGTTCATTAGAACCGGCCTCCTTTACAGGTCTTAATATTATAAAATTCATAAATATAACAACATTATCCATATTACACACAATAATTAAAAGAAAGCATCATTATATTAAAATCAAAGCAATATCCAAACAAAGCAAATAAATGGACACCCATCCAAGGATGGAAACATGTCCTTACATCACATGCCTAAATAGGACACCCACCGAAAGGTAGAAACATGCTCTTTAGATAGGTTCTAAAGTAGAAAAGCAAGTTAAATTACATGATGTTTAACTAATGAGGTACCCACCAAGATGAATCATACCTCTTACAACTTTTGGAAATCTAAATTAATTGATAAGAATAAATAATCATTCATCATAAATAAATAATTCATCAAAGCTATTAATTAAAATATAAAATAAACATCCATTCATGACAAATTAAATAAATCAAGTATTGAAATTAAATAAATTAAAGCATAAGAGATAAATCAAAGCAAAATCAAATATGGAATTGAATAAAGCAAATAAAAGTCCAATTAGAGCTACTGTAACTTTTTATGGAATTAAAATAAATTAGGGTTTTATGTTTTAAAAGGTTGGTAAGACTCTTTGATTAACTAAATTAATATTTGAATGGTGAAATCATGAAACTAGGGTTTTAGACACTTTAAAATTGTTTTGATTTGTGGTTTTAAATGGTGATTTCAAGCTACTGTGTAATTTTAAAATATTTATATTTTTATGGTTTTTAATGTTTTAAAGGATTAGGGCTTAGGTTTAAGGTTTTAAAGGAGTTAGAGTTTAATATTTTAGGTTTGGAAGTTGAATTAGGGTTTTAGTGTTTTAGAATTAGGGTCTCAGGTAATGAATTTGAATTAGGGTTTAGAAAGACAATTTGATGATTTCATAAAGTTTTATAAGTTTAAACCAAACAAATTAAAGTTTTTATAAATAAAAAAGATTTATATAATTGGAAAACGTATTTTAGGGGTTTTTATAAGAAACAGAATATGTTTTAAGAGTTTACATAATTTGGAAAGTAAATTGGAGTTTTGGGGTTTTGAAGAAATAAAATTAATACCTCTAAATTCTTTGGGAAATAAAGAAACGGATTAATGTTTTTAACTTTGAACAAAAAGGTGGATTGAATTCTAGGATTTTTGAATTAAAAGAACAAAGGAAAATTTAGCTACTGTATAAAAAAAACAAAGAATTTAATACATACCTTTTTTTTATGATTCCTCCAAAAATAATTCTTCTTGGATGAACAAGCTCCAAAGACAAGCCTTTTTTACCTTTGAATTACTTAAATCGTGTTTTTGCTCCTTAAAAATCAATTAAATTCAATTATTGCTTTTCCACTTCACTTTCGGATTCAAATTCTCAAAGCTCCTGTGAAATTTTTCCTCCCCCAATTTGGTTGCCTTTGGTCCTTATTTATAGTGGTTTGATGTAGTTTATTCCTAATTAGTTAAGGCAAGTAATATTAATAAAAAAAAAAGCACCTAAAACCTTATTGAATTAGGTTTCAAAAAATTTGCGTCGGAAAAAATTGCGCTGCCGAAAAAAATTGCCGCAGGAAAAAATGCGCTGGCTAAAAAATTCTGCCGCAGGAAACTGCGGCAGTGGGATCTCGATGGGCCTGCGGGCGAAATAGAAAATCTATTTCTCTCACAGGAAAATCCTGCGAGCAAAATAGAAAAACTATTTCACCCGCAG
Organism: Garcia nutans; assembly: GCA_947685225.1. NCBI lineage: Eukaryota > Viridiplantae > Streptophyta > Magnoliopsida > Malpighiales > Euphorbiaceae > Garcia > Garcia nutans. The sequence goes on along the minus strand of CANTUV010000003.1, from coordinate 601,029 downwards.
GAATTTCCTGCGGACGAAATGCCCACGGTCCCGCGCAATGATTTTTTCATCGCCGATTTTTCCGACTCCGTTTTTTATTTTTATTTTTATTTTTTGATTTTTATTTGTTTATTTTTATTTTTTATTAATAAAAATTAGATACTAAAATAAAAATTATTTAATAAAAATTATTTTGGACCAATTAGATAACAAAAATCATTTTAGACTAAATAAAACATATTGGACCAGATTAGGTAAAAAATTAAGGGTCTACAGCATCATATCATGAAATAATGTGGTGGCCATCCTTTGATAGGTTGCTCCAACATTCTTTAATCTGAACGGCATCACCCTATAACAAAATATACCCCATGTAGTAATGAAAGAAGTTTTGGCTTTATCCTCTTGGGCCATTAACACTTGATTGTATCTGGAAAATCCATCTACAAACTAGTGTAGCATGCTAGAGGCTGCACTATCAATGAGGACATCTATATGGGGTAAAGGAAAATCATCTTTAAGGGAAGCCTTGTTTAAATCTCTACAGTCCACACAGACCCTAATTCTTCCATCTTTCTTTGGCACGGGTACTATGTTGGCTAGCTAATCTAGATAATCTATCACTTCAAAGAATTTTACTTGTATTTGTTTAGTGACCTCTTCTTTAACCAATTTAGCCCATTCAAATCTTAATTGCTTAAGCTTTTGTTTGACAAGTTTCATGTGAGTGTAAGTAGGAATAAGATGTTCGACTATGTCTCTATCTATTCCAGGCATATCCTCATAAGACCAAGCGAAAACTTCTTCATATTTTTTAAATATTTTTTTAAATCTCTCTCTCTCATCAAGAGTAAGGTCGGATGCTATGCTAATATTTTTAGGATTTTAAGTTGTTCCTAAATTTAATGATTTTGTATCAACAGAGTTAATATTAAAGATGCTCATATAATCACTATTTGAATGTATGCAACCAATAGGAGAAACATCACATAAGTAAGCAAAATCAAACTTTATTGCATTTATTTTGGAAAAGAAAACATCATCATCCTCACACAAAGCAGACAAATTAAAATCAAAATCAAAATCATTGTTCTCAATTTCATAAAGCAGAACATCTTCAAACTTTTCTTCAACCAGGGCAGCAATCTCCTCTGGAGTCTTCTCAGCTTTCAGGATAACTTCCTTCTCCCCTTCCGGATTGGGCTCCTTGTTGGATGGTAGGGTGAACTCTTTCTTCACTTGTTCTGCTAGATCGTTAACAACAACTAAAATTTCAAAACCCAGGATCAATTTTCCCATGAACATGATTGGCTCGGGCTTTCCTTGGAGTGTTCCCACATTTGGAGTTTTGACAAAGATTTCTTCAAGTGGTGGGAAGCTCATCTTCTCATTCTTCTTTGGCTGGACATCTTTGTTGGCTTCTTCATACCCTAACCCTTTCTTGGAAGATTGAGTTTTGAAATCTTGAAGCTTTGTCACACCGGCCTTGCCCTTTCCAAGAACAGCTCCGGGAAAATAGCTCATGTTCAAGACCTTAAAGTCCACTATTTCTTCACCAGAAAATTGTAGCTACTTGGAAACCATTGAGAGGCCTCTCTACCATTAGAGCATTAACAACCTCATTATCTTTGACCTCGATGACCACCGTCTCATCTCTGTTAGGGAATTTGATCTTTTGATGAAGGGTGGAAGGAACTCCACTGAGAGGATGAAACCATGGTCATCCCAAAAGTAGAGCAAAGGTAACAGGTATGTCCAAAATAATAATTTCAACAATAGATTCAATTGGACCAACCTTTACAGCAGCTTTGAAAGTTCCTTCAGCATGCCTCTTGGTGTTTTCATAAGCCTGAATGGTTACCTCGGTTGGGCTTAGATCCCTCGTTGACATAGCTAGTTTTGGTAATATTTTAAGTGGACAAACATTTATGGCAGACCCATCATCAACCATTACACATGGAGTCCTTTTTTCTTTGATTTCCACTTTGATAAAGAGAGGGCGGATGTGATCTCTCCCCTCTTCCGGTAAATCCGCATCTGAGAAAGATATCATTCCCATATTAACTTTGCTCTTCTTTTGAACTTCTTTACACTTCATTACTCCTTCCACTTTTATGAAGTTAATCAGTTCCTCCGGTGTTATGGAGGTGGAAATCAGCATGCTAGCCAAGGCCTTGGCCTTAGTTTTGCGGTGCTTTTTAGAAGTGGCTAATAAGTCTCAAATGTTGTTCTCTTCAACTGCTTAAGCATAGTATCATCTTCCTCTTCTTTGTTCCCTACTTCGACTTCCTTTCCTTTATTAACTTCTACCTCCTTAGGTGGTGGCCTTGCATAAGGCTTACAAGATCTTGTGTTCATTACTTCATCTTCTTCAGGCTCGGACTAGGTCCATTCCTCCTTCTTGGGTACAAGATTGTCATCACTATTTCTTGAATCCTAAAACTCATTCACAACACAGATTGCTACTTCTTTACCCACCATAGCTTGTTCAACTTTGCTAAATACCACTTCTTCTTTGGTTGCTTCTTCATCCACATCTTGGAAAGAAGACATGACAAAACTTTCATGCAAACCTCCTCCAATCATGAAAGTTACCGGTGGTGGTACTCTATTGAGCTTTGGCAATGGATTGTCTTCATTGTTTGGCTTGTCGGGCTTGGGCAGCTTCCCACTATCAATCAAATTTTGGATCTCATGCCTCAACCTCACATATCTATCCATGCCATGCCCTTGCATTTGATGAAATTGACAAAATGCCTTAGTGTCAAAATTAGGTGGGAGAGGGTTAGGCAAAGGACGAGGATTTAAGGGTTGTAACAATCCCTTCTTTTGTAGCTTATTGAGGACCCAAGACAGCGACTTCCCCAATTCTGAAAACTGCCTTCTTCCTCCTTGGCCAACAGCATCAACATCAACTGCCTTTTGCATGCCTTGGTTACTAGACTAATAGTTTCCTTTCTCGTTCCTTCTTGTTGAAAAGCGGTTCTTCTCTCTTTCCCACTCTTCAATTTGTAGATCAGCTTGTAAAAGGTCCTTAAAATCTCGAATGAGTATATGAGACACCCTTTCTCAAAGGCTAGGTAACACTCCTCTTATAATCATTGTAATTTGATCGGATTCATCAGGCCTTCTCTTGAGCAATGCAGCCTTATTTCTCCACCTCTTCATATAGTCCACAAAATTCTCAGTCAGCCTTTATCTAACGGACTCCACCTCCATTAGAGTAACTTATAATTCAGCAATATATACATATTATTGGATGAAGGCCTTGTATAGCAGATTCCAACTCTTTTGATGTCATCATCTAAGGTATTAAACCAGTTTTGGACAACATGATCCAATGAGAGCATAAAGTACCTTAAAGTTTGAGCCTTGGTATCTCAGGCAGACTGCATAGCAATGATATACTGCTTTACATGGAGGTGAGGATTTTTTGTTTCATCAAACATTGCAAAAGATGGCATCTTGAACTTATAAGGGACCTCCTCATCTTGTTCAAATAGTTTATCAATCTCGGACATCTCTTAGATTTTCAGTTTCTTCTCAAATTTCTTTTCCAAGTCCACAATCATCTTTTCAACATCTAAAGTTTCAGTTTTCTCCACAGCTAATCTTTCAACAATCTTTGGCTCTTTCTTCTTGTCTTGATGATCTTGGAAGTATTGAGCCCAGTCGTCATCATCATCAACGACCACTTTGTCATCATCAAAAGCCACTTCACCAACTTTAGCCTTCCCCTTATCTTTCTTGGTGCTTGTGGATGCTTCGGCATTGTTCCCAAACATTGTAATCATTTGATTCTTCATAATCTCAGCTAGGGCCCCCTTTAGTTCTTCCATTTTAGCATTGAGGGCGTCGTCCACTATTCTTTGAATTTGTTCGGGCTCCATTGCTTTTGGTGAAAAAGTGATTGAGTCATTGCTAGATTCTTCATCTCTAGCATAGTTCGGATTATCGTAAGCTTTTGAACTGTCATAATCCAGGCCTGTGAGCCAGAGAGGATCAATGTTATGAGATGTAAATGTAAGTATGCATGTATGCACAAACAATAAACAAACAAGGATAAATAGGATGTTCTTTCCGACCTTATAACATCCACACACGGATGGTGAGTCTCTTTTCCTAGGTATATGGTTAACAAAAATATTAACATGGGATATTTTGTTTTTGAAAAAATTCTCTCGGACGTTTTAACCAATAGTTATATTTTCAAACATGAAAATCAGATCATGATAATTCCCATTAATTAGGCTTTAATCTATCCCATCAACTAAAATAGCTTTTATGCTATATTGGATTAAAACTAAATTAAGAGGTTTATTATAAATAGATTTCTCACTTGAAAAAGTAACTAATGATTCATGCAAAAAATAAGCTCATGGTTAATAATTCTTAGTATAAAATAGGCTCACAATTGATTTTTGGTATTATAATTGACCTAATTATTCATAAGCTCTTTTAAAAGATTATGAAAATAATTTTTTCCTAGGCCCATTGTAAAAAGATTTTAGAAAAAAAATGAATTTTGGGCTTTGTATTTGGGTCATGAGAAAAGAATTTTTGATTTGTTTTTTTGAAAAGTTTTATGTCCAAAGACCATCTTGAAAAGTTTTGAAAATAGCTTTGGTCTTTTGGACTTTAAAGAAAAATTTATTTTGAGCTTACAATGTACTTAGGTCATATTAGAAAAAGAACAAACCAAATAAGCCATGATTTAAACCAAGATAAATTAACCATAGTCAAAAAACCAGCATTTGGGGTAAAAACCTAAGGAAAGTAACTAGGCAATTACATGAGCTTTAGTGTTTGGTTTGAAAAGGCTTAGGTTCCCATAGCAAGTATATACCAAAAGGTACAAGGCTATGAGTGGTTATGCAATGCTCGATCTCCATACCTTGAGTGAAAGTATGGTATCCCTTACATAACACAACACGGGTAACATGAGCGTCCTAACTCACTCACATGATGCAATCTAAATGATGCAATGGATAATATCATGATAAGAAAGAATAGAATAATATAAAGACCAATGGAATCAACTTCTCTTATCCCCAATGGAGTCGCCACTGTGAGCGGAGATTTTTGCCCCCACTCCCGGTGAAATAGTTCTTAAGACTTCGGCACTGTTTAGGCTCGGGGCCTTAGAGAACACGGACCTAAGCCCAGAAAAAATGGAGTCACCACCCAGACAGGCCAGGAAAAAGAAAGGGGTGGATGACTCAATTCCTAAGGAATCTCCAACCTCCTAATGGGTTTGAAAAGTTGGGTACGTGTGGGGAAGGTGAGAAATGGCCTAACACCCCCACAACGCCCAGTTTATTGGAATTGGCCTCCTTTGCAGGTCTTAATATTATAAAATTCTTAAATATAACGATATTATCCATACTACATGCGATCATAAAAATAAATAAATACTTTATTAAAATCAAAGCAATGTTCAAACAGAACAAATAAATGACACCCATCCGAGGATGGAAACATATCCTTAAATCGTCCATGTCTAAAACTAAATAGGACACCCACCGAAAGGTGGAAACGTGTCCTTTATATTGGTCCAAAAAACTTTAAAATAAAATAAATTACATGATGTTTAACTAATGAGGTACCCATAAAGTGGAAACATACCTCTTACAATTTTAAAACTAAGACAAATAAAAGAATATTCAATCATCTAATTATAAATAAAAGCAAACCATTCATAAAATAAAATAAACCATTCATCATAAACATATAATAAATCACATAATCAAATAAATAAATAAAATTAGAATTCAATCCATTAAATAAACAAGGTTAAGGTTTAAGATTTAGGATTTAAGAAATTATGGTTCTGGGATTTAAAGTTTGAGGAAATAGGGTTTTGGTTATGGCTTTAGGCTATTGGGAGTACTGGGTGTTGGTTTAATTAATTATGATTTCTAAATTTTGGCTTTGAGGAATTAAGGTTTTGGCATTTAGAATTAGGGTTTTAAAGAATGTAGGGTTCGAGAAAAATTATTTAGGGTCTTTTGAAAAATAAAGCACTTTAGGGTTTGTTTGAAGAACAATTTATGGTTCTGGAAGAAGAGCTTAAGAATTTGGGATCAAAGGTTTGAAAGTTAATTTTTGGGGTTACTGGATATTTGGAAAACAGAATAGGATTTAAGAAAGCAATTTTGAATCTTAGAATTTTAGAAAATAATTTAGGGTTTTGATAATTGCAAAACTATTTTGGGGTTTTAGGAATTACAAGGCAAATTAGGGTTTGGGTCTTAGAGTTTACTGGAGTTAGGGTTTTAAATAAAGTTTGGATAGTAAGTAGAACAATTGATCAAATAACAAAAACATGCATGTTTAAACAATTTATCAAATTGTATGATGAAGCTACTGTAATCATAAAACAAAAAAAGAGTCAGTAATCGTGATCAAGGCAATGTCATGGCAATTGCAAATTTTCAAACTTCAACCGAAGAAATAAATTGATTCAGGTAGTAGCAAATACCAACAGATGAAGCTTGATTCAAACTCTTTAAATTTGGTGAAGCCAATGAACGAAGGTTTGTTTTTTATGTTTATTTCATTTAAATCATAATAGTTACATTATTGTTATCTCATGTATTAATTTACTAGGTATTCAAATAAATCAGTAGCCATATTTATGTTTGTTTTATTAATCACAGTAGCAAATATTAAAATCCAAATCGTAATTTGAAATACACAGTAACCATGATATCTTTAAGATAATAATAATAATGATATTAGTTTTGCAAATCAAAACCCTATCTTTTAAACTAAAAACCCTCTAAACCCTAGCCTTATTTTTTTAAAAAAATCCTAAAATCTTAATTTTCAACACCAAAACTTATAAACCTAAAAACTATTTTTCAAAATTTTCTGGGGCACTACCCCCCTTGACCCCGCGAGGACCGCCGTATGGGCTCATCAAAGGGGGTCAATATTTATTTGTGTATTATAAGTCTTTGTATTTAACTTCCTTTATTTTAAATCCTAATTTATTTATTAAAATTCTAAAAATTTTAATTTAAGATGAAACCCTAAATTTATATATTTATTGCTTTATTTAATTTTAGATTTGATTATATACTTTATTATATGTCTTGATGATTGATTTATTTAATTTTAATATTTGGTTTATTTAATTTATCATGGATGAATTTTTTTTTTCAATTATTATTTATTTATTAAAATTTTAAGAGGTATGTTTTCATGATTGGGTACCTCATTAATTAATTTTTATGTAATTTAAATTGTTTTTATATTTTGGGATTAATGTAAAGGACACGTTTCCACCTTTTGGTGGGTGTCCTATTTAGTTTTAGATATTGGACGATGTAAGGACACGTTTTCATCCTTGGATGGGTGTCCATTTATTTATTTTGTTTGAACATTGCTTTGATTTTAATACAATGATGCTTTTATTTTAATTATTGCATGTAGTATGAATAATATCATTATATTTAAGAATTTTATAATATTAAGACCTGAAAAGGAGGCCGATTTCAATGAACCGGGCATTGTGGGAGTGTTGGGCCATTTCTCACCTTCCCCACACATACCCAACTTTTCAAACCTATCCGGCCAGTCCGGGTGGCGACTCCATTTTCTCTGGGTTTAGGCATGTGTTCTCTAAGTCCCTGAGCCTAACAGTGCTGAAGTCATAAGAATCATTCCACCGAGAGTGGGGGCGAAAATCCTTGCTCACAGTGGCGACTCCACTGGAAATAAAAGAAGTTAATTCCGTTGGTCTTTATATATTTTATTCTTTCTTATCATGATATTATCCATTGCATCATTTAGATTGCATCGTATGCGTGAGTTAGGACGCCCGTGTTATTCGTGTTGTGTTATGTAAGGGATACCATACTTTCACTCAATGTATGGAGATCGAGCATGGCATAACCACTTATAGCCTTATATCTTTTGGTATATATTTGCTATGAAAACCTAAGCCTTTCAACCCAAAGACTAAAGCTCATGTAATTGGCCTAGTTACTTTTCTTAGGTTTTTACCCCAAATGCTTGTTTTTTGACTATGGTTGATTTATCTTAGCTTAAATCATAGCTTATTTGATTTGTTCTTTTTCTAATATGACCTAATTTCATTGTAAGCTCAAAATAAATTTTTCTTTAAAGACCAAAGCTATTTTTAAAGCTTTTCAAGATGGTCTTTGGACATAAAACTTTTCTATAAATAAATCAAAATTCTTTTCTCATGACTCAAATACAAAGTCAAAAATCTATTTTTTCTAAAAATCTTTTTACAATTGGTTTTTCAAACAAAACTATTTTTGTATTTTATCCAACCTTTTCTTATAAAGAGCTTACCAATTATTTAGGCCAATTATGGAAACACCAAAAATCAATTGTGAGCCTAGTTTATACTAAGAATTATTAATCATGGGCTTATTTTTGACATGAATCATTAGTTACATTTTCAAGTAAAAAATCTATTTATAATAAACCTCTTAATTTAGTTTTAATCCAATATAGCATAAAAGCTGCTTTAGTTGGTCAAATGGATTAAAACCTAATTAATGGGAATTATCATGAACTGATTTCCATTTTTGAAAATATAACTATTGGTTGAACCGTCTGAGGGAATTTTTCAAAAACAAAATATCCCATGTTGATATTTGTTGACAATAAACCTAGGAAAAGAGACTCGCCATTCGCATTTGGATGTTATAAGGTTGGAAGAAATGTCATATTTATCCTTGTTTGTTTATTGTTTGTGCATACATCCATCACATAACATATCATTAATCCTTTCTGGCTCACAGACTTAGAGCGCGACAATTCAAGAGCATACAACGACACCACCTACAACATTGATTTTGATTCAAGTGCTTCATTGGAAGGATGGATGCAAACCAGCTAAGGGACATAGTCGATGAAGTTGTCAAAGCTAGGATGGCCAAGCTACAAGATCAATTGGTTGAAATTATGAAGACCCAGTTGATTGAAATTCTAGAGATCATTAACAATGCTAATGAGGCATCTTCCATTGACATAAGAAAGAAGGGAAAGGCAGCATCAATGGGGAACATGTTCACTAATAGAGATCAAATGAAAAATGAGGGATCAATCCCTATTCTACAAGACCAGTAGAACCATGTACTGTCTAACTAGAGCAATAAGGGCAGCTACCACCCCAATGAGCAAAATCAAAGGAAAAAAAGAGGTGTTGAGAAAAATGTAGCAACTGAACCAGCAAAGAAACGTAAATTTTTAGACTTGGGGGAACCTTTATTGAAAATGATAGAGAATCTAATGAAGATGGATTTGCTACAACCATTAGCTCCTCGACCCTTATCGAATCCTCTGCATCCAAACCTTGATACAAAAGTTTTTTGTCAATTTCATCAAACTCAAGGACATGAGACAGATAGATGTACCCAATTGAAGCATGAGATCCATGATCTAATCGACAGTGGTAAGCTACCTGAGCCGGACAAGCCCAATACTAAGAATAATCTTTTGCCTAAATTTAGAAGAGTACCTCCACCGGCAACCTTCATGGTAGGAAGAGGATTGGAGGAAGATATTTTCTTATCCTCTTTTTAAGATGGGAGTATTGAAGATGTGGAATAAGGAGAAATTTTATTCAACAAACTTCCCTTAGCTTGGAGTGTTACTCTATTTATTTTGTTTTCTTTAATATTTAATTGGAACAATTGTGTTTTTCAAATTTAAAGTTGTTTGAATAAATTACTTTCCTCAAATTTTTATTGGTCTTTGTTCATTTTGGTGCTCAACCAATGATGAGTCTAGCTTGATAATCATAAATTAATATATATATATATATGCATCATGATTTGAATAACTTTACTAGGTGAGGGAATTGCTCTATAGCATTGAGTTGTGTATGCTTACTTAGAGAGGGCTCCCACATAATTACCTTTGTCTAGGTCCTAGTCAGTCTTAGAACATGCTTTGACAAACTTTCAAGGTGAAATTGAACTCTGCTTATTTAAGGTAGAGATGATCTAGGCATTATTTGGTTAGCCAACAACTAGTATCCACATAATTAAATAGCAATCCCTAGTTGTCCCTTTGAGTCTTCATAAGATTTCAACTTTCTCTTTATTGACTTATAAGCCCAATAACCTACCCTGAGCTATTGTGATACGTTTGACAAGTCTTATGATCACTAAGGAGAAGAGGCAAGAAGATCAAACAATGGAATGCATAGCCAAAACCATAAGGATAGTTGATGTTCTCAAGACCATAAGGGTAGTTGAAGTTCACCTAATATCTCCAATCTATCAAGATAACATCAAAGTAATAAATGATTTATCCCTTTTAAAGAAGATTTATGCCACTCCTCTCATGCTTTATTAGAAACAAATGTTGGTACAAACAAGATAACTCTTTTAGAGCTAGAACAAAAAAACAACAAAAAAAAACAAAAAGAAAAAAGAAAGAAAAGAAAAAAGAAAAAAAGAAGAAAAATAAAATAAAATAAAATGGTTTAGAAAGCCAACCGAGTTCTCTTTTACCTAAAGTAGCAAAAGACTTCCATTTGATTTATAAGGACAGTTTGACTTGAATTGGTCCAATCTAACCAAAGATTCAATCAAAATCAGAGAGAAAGGAGAAAGGTCATCCAGTTCTTGAAAGTCCTATACTTGACAGTCCTACAGGGGAGAAGGACAAAATGAGAAAATGCTTAAAGAAAAGAAGGAGTAAGAAAAAGAAAGAGAAAGAAAAGGAAAAAGAAGAAAGAAAAGGAATGTGGGTATCAACCTTTTTATAAGGGAAAAGATATTCCCAATCAAGATCCAAATTCATGTCAAAAAGAAAGAAGAATGTTCAAAGCTCTATCTTTCATGCTCCCAACTACCTAAAAGTTCAAACAAGAAATTTGTAGTGTGAGGATTTTCCCATAGTATCACAACAGCTCCAATCTCAAAATGGCTTTCATTTAACCCATGTCACTTATAGACTCCATTTCAAGCCTATCAAATACTTATTGATCTCTCGTGGTAGGTAGAGTCTATTAGTGGAGATAGTTTGAATAAGCATGCATATGAGATAGACAATATTCAAACTCAATGAGACCTTTGGCCAAGTAATGTGTATGTGCCTATCTAAAGTGCAATAGTTATTGCTTAAATAGAAATAATTTTCGAGTTTAGTATGGTAACTAGGATTGTCATGTTATAGATATGTTAATTTTGGAAATTGAGTCCTGAGGTACAATGACACTGATTTGAAAAGTCAACATTTGATTTTTAAAAAAATTGGTTTCTTATCATACAAAGCCTTCAAGTTAAGGGAAGTATGTCGAATCATTGAACCTCGAAAGACACATTGGGAAAGTAAATGATTATTTGTAATGTTGTTAAAAGTTACCAACTGGCATGCTGAGTCCTAGTATGAAATGGATGTATCTCCGCTGCTTGGGCCTCACCATTCATGTTTTCAATATCTCGAAGATAAAAACCATAAGTGCAAGACCTTCTGTCATTCTAATGTAAGACCTGAGCAAGCATCTGGAAGGAGCTAATGAGAACACTTCTAATGATCACCTCAGTCTATGAGTCGACGGAACCACTGTAAGTATTATTCATGTATATCATGCATACATGAGCATATCACATTGCATTTTCTTATATTGTATTGTCTATTCTTTGCCAAAGTGAACAGCAAACACCCTGTGAAGTAAAGAATCAAAAAAAGATATGAAATCAGGGGGCATGGAAGGCCCATTGCTTGAGGAAGCTCTAGTCATTTTGTAAAAGAAAGAAGAGATGCATGCTTGTGAAGAACTAGACAACACAAACATCAATCAGAGCCTGCATGAGAAAAATCATTGGGGGCAAGGAGAAGATATAAGGGGCCAGCTAAAAATGGCTAAATTTTTTGAAAAAGTGCAAAAGAATGGGACACTAAAACTATTAAAAGAATGAAGATGCAAAACTCAAAAGATCAGTCCAGCTAGAAGAGCTGAAGCCAATATAGGACAAATGTCCAAAGGATGAAGATCCAGTTTAAAGGGTGAAGACCCAATTTCCAAGGATGAAGATCTTTTTTCAAGGGTGAACACCTAATGCCGAGGATGAAGATCCACTTTGAAGGGTGAAGACCTGAAGCTTAAAGGATGAAGATCCAATTTCAAGGGTGAAGACCCATAATCCATTAAAGATTGGAACAACCAAAATTCTCAATTGATAAAAAGTTAGTCAAACCCAATTCAGTCTCGAGTCTAAGTACCCAATCTCAGGTCTAAGTACCCAATCTTGGGTCCAAGTACCCAAATCTTTTTCAAGTCCAAGTATCCAGTCTCGAATTCAGAACTCTTTTCGGGTCAAGAACCCATCCTAATCATGTTGCTTTTCACTCTATTCTACTGAAAGTCTCAGATCGTTCATGCAGGGGGCAAATTGTAGGCCCTTAATTTTTGACCCAGTCCATTCCAAAGATTTTAAAACAGTCCAAAATAATTTTTTGTGGTATTTTAATATTTATTATTTATTTTAATAAAAATTATTTTTAATAATATTTATTATTTATAATATTTATTTTATTTATTATTTATTTTTATAAAATTTAATAGTTATTTTTAATAAAAAAAAAATCGGAGACGGCAGAATCGCTAGCGCTGAATTGGCCACGGGCTAATTTGTCGCAGGCAAAACCTGCGGCAAAATTGCGCCTCACGTGCAATTTTGCCAGCGCCCAGCAATAGCTCGCCCAGGCCTACGCACAGTTTTCGCCGAAACCTTATTTTACTTGGTTTTTTTATTTTATTTCCAAAATAGTTTTTAATTTCCTTAAGATACTAGGTTTTTTTTTATTTTTTTGCCTATAAATGCCACATTAAAAAAACACAAAAGAGGGATGGGGAGGAAGAATTTGGCAGTAAAGAAAAAGAGACGGTAGCAGTTTTACAAAACCCTAATTATCAAAAAAGAGCAACACAGACAGAGAGTAAGAAAGGAGCAACAGAGATGAGAACTGATAATTAAAACAAAAAAAAGGGTCAGTAATCGTGATCAAGGCCATGTCAAGGCAATTGCAAATTGCCAAACTTCAACCAAAGAAATAAATTGATTCAGGCAGTAGCAAATACCAACAAATGAAGCTTGATTCAAACTCTTTAAATTCGGTGGAGTCAACGAACGAAGATTTGTTTGTTATATTTAATTCATTTAAATCATAATAGTTATATTATTGTTATCTCATGCATTAATTTACTAGGTATTCAAACAAATCAGTAGCCATATTTATGTTTGCTTTATTCATCATAGTAGCGGATATTAAAATCCAAACCCTAATTTGAAATACACAGTAACCATGATATCTTTAAGATAATAATAATAATGATATTAGTTTTGCAAATCAAAACCCTATCTTTTAAACTAAAAACTCTCTAAAACCTAGCCTTATTTTTTTAAAAAAATCCTAAAATCTTAATTTTCAACACCAAAACTTACAACCCTAAAAACTATTTTTTAAAATTTTCTGGGGCATTGCCCCCAACCCCTCAAGGGGCGCTGCTCCCTTGACCCTGCAAGACTGCCATATGGGCTCGTCGAAGGGGTCAATATTTATTTGTGTATTATAAGTCTTTGTGTTTAACTTCTTTTATTTTAAATCCTAATTTTGTTATTAAAATTCTAAACACTTTAGTTTAAGATGTAAACCCTAAATTTATATATTTATTGCTTTATTTAATTTTAAATTTGATTATGTAGTTTATTATATGTCTTGATGATTGATTTATTTAATTTTGATGTTTGGTGTATTTAATTCATTATGGATGAATTTTTTTTCAATTATTATTTGTTTATTAAAATTGTAAGAGGTATGTTTCCATGATTGGGTACCTCATTAATTAATTTTCAAGTAATTTAAATTATTTTTATATTTTGAAATTAATGTAAATGACACTTTTTCACCTTTTGATGGGTGTCCCATTTAGTTTTAGACATTGGACGATGTAAGGACACATTTCCATCCACGGATGGGTGTCCATTTATTTATTTTATTTGAACAATGATTTGATTTTAATAAAATGATGCATTTATTTTAGTTGTTGCATGTAGTATGGATAATATCATTATATTTAAGAATTTTATAATATTAAGACCTGAAAAGGAGGCCGGTTATAATGAATCAGGCGTTGTGGGAGTGCTGGGTCATTTCTCACCTTCCTCACACGTCCCCAACTTTTTGAACCCATTAGGGGGTTGGAGATTCCTTAAGAAGCAAGTCATCCACCCCTTTCTTTTTTCCCTGCCCGTCCGGATGGTGACTCTATTTTCTCCGAGTTTAGGCCTGTGTTCTTTAAGGCTCTGAGTCTAACAATACCGAAGTTGCAAGAACTATTCCATCGGGAGTGTGGGCGAAAATCCCCGCTCACACTCAAACATCTTAAGTGCACCCTATCAGGCCATCTTCAATACAACCCTCCTTGGAAGGTGATGTATTGCAAAGACCATCACCTTATAGCTCTCCTTTCCTCTCTTGTTTCCCCCAAAGGGTATTTTCTATTTTCCAAAAATTGCCTTATAGTATCATACCATGTATCATCGTCCATTTTAGTTTTCAGACCATCTCATACTCATAGTAAGGAGTTGATTAACTAGTCAAAACTAAAGGTTTATGGAATAATTTAATAGAATCCTCCCATATCTATGCTAGTGTGGCTAGGGCATCGGCCATCTGGTTTTCTTCCCTTGGCAGGTGTAAGAACTTACAATCCTTGAAGATGAACTTACAATCCTTGAAGTTCTTCTTCATCATAGTCAAATAGTCATGGTATGGTTTCAACTTTTCTTCCTTCAACTCCCATTCTCCATTCACTTGGGATATCACTAGCAATGAATCACCAAAAACCTACACTATATCAACCCTCTTTATCATCAAGGTTTCCAAACACAGATACAAGCTTCATACTCTATCATATTATTGGTTACCTTAAATCTCAATTTCTTAGCTAAAGGGATAAGTTCTCCTTCTGATGATTCCAACATTACTCCTAAACTAGCTCCCTTTCTATTTACTGCTCCATCAAAATACATCATCCATTCTTGGGCTTCTATGTCCTCTAAATATTCATCTAGAAATTCCAAAGTTACTTCCTCACTGCAAGTAGTGGTTGTTGAGCTAGGAATTCTGCTACTGCTATACCCTTAATGGCTTTTCTAGTTATATATTCAATCTTAAATTCTTCTAGGATTATTAATCACCGGCCATACTTCCCAATCAATGAAGGTGTCTCTCTTAAATACTTCACTGGATCCATCCTGAAAATTGCTTGCACACTATAAGATTAGAAGTAATGTCGTAACTTCTTTGATAATGAAATCATAGCTATACAAGTCTTTTTAATGATACTATGCTTAATCTCATAAGGCAGAAGTTTTCTACTTAAATAGTAAATTACATACTCAACTCCTGATTCATTTCCCTGGGCGAGCATTGCTCCTATTGATTCTTCTTCTACTGCTAAGTACAATATCAATGGTTTACCAAGTTTATATAGTTTCAAAATAGGTGGATTCAATAAATACTCTTTATGTGTTCAAAAGCCTTATAACACCCCTCATTCCACTCAATCAGTTGGTTCTTTTTAAGCAATTTAAAGATAGGTTCACAAATTGTTATGAGTTTTGCAATGAACCTGCTGATATACTGCAACCTTCCAATAAACCCTCAAATTTCCTTCGCCATCTTAGGGACTAGCATATCCCCGATTACCTTGATGTCAGGGTCAATCTCAATGCCAATTGGGCCAATGACATGCCCCAACATCTTACCCGAAGTAACCACAAGCACACATTTCTTTGGGTTTAACCTTAGATTATACTTTACCGCTCTCTCAAAGAAGGTCTCTAACTTTTGAAAATGTCATTCTCTTGTATCCGACTTCACCATCATATCATCAACATAAACCTCAACCTCCTTATGCATCATACCATGAAATAAGGTAGTGGTCATCCTCTAATAGGTTGCTCTGGCATTCTTTAATCTAATAGCATCACCCTATAACAAAATATACTCCATGTAGTAATGAATGCAATTTTAGCTTTATCCTCTTGGGCCATTAACACTTGATTGTATTCGAAAAATCCATTTATGAACTAGTGTGGCACATTAAAGGTTGTACCATTGATAAGGACATCTATATGGGGTAAAGGAAAGTCATCCTTAGGGGAAGCCTTGTTTGAATATCTGCAATCCACACAAACTCTAATTCTCCTATCTTTCTTCGATATAAGGATGATGTTGGCTAACCAGTCAGGATAATCTATCACATCTAGGAATTTAACATGTGTCTGCTTAGTGACTTCTTCTTTGATAAATTCTACCCATTCTAGCCTTAAGTACCTTAGCATTTGTTTGACAAGCTTCATATGAGTATAGGTGGGAATCATGTGTTCAGCTATATCGCGATCAATTCCTGGTATATCCTCATAAAACCAAGCAAAGACTTCATATTTTTTAAATATTTTTTTAAATCTCTCTCTCTCTCTCTTTAGGAGTAAGGACAGATTATCTGCTAATATTTTTAGGATTTTTAGTTGTTTCCAAATTTAATGATTGTGTATCAATAGAGTTAATATTAAAAATGTTTATGTAATCACTAAACGAATGTATGCAACCATCAGGAAAAACATTACACAAGTATGCAAAATCAAACTATTGCATTCATTTTAGAAAAGAAAACATCATCATCCACATAAAAAGCAGACAAATCAAAATCAAAATCAGTGTTCTCATAATCACAAACTATAAGGCTTTAAAACTGTTCCTCAATGAGAGCAGCAATCTCTTCCGGAGTCTTTTAGATCCTCAAGGTAGCTTCCTTCTTCTCTTCTAGGCTAGATTCTTGGTCAGCTGGCAAGACAAGCTTCTTTTTCACCTATTCCATAAGCTCAATAACATCAGCAAATATTTTAAAAATTGGAATTAGCTTTCCTATGAACATGATTGGCTTCAGTTTTCCTTGTAATGGTCCCAACTCTAAATCTTTGACAAATGTCTCTTCAAGTAGGGGAAAATCTATCTTCTTATTTCACTTCAACAGAACACCTTTATTCAATTCCCTGTAACCTAGCTCTTTTCTAGAAACTTGACTCTTGAAATCTAGAAGCTCTATCAAATCTCTTTTCCCTTTTCTAAGGCCATTTTCTAGTAGATAATTCATCTTCTTCATCATGCTCAAGATTTTGGAGTCCACTATCTCATTATCAGAAACAATAGCTACTTGAAACCCATTGAGAGGCCTCTCAACCATCAGGGTATTTACTACCTCATTATCTTCAGCCTCGATAACTGCTGTCTCATTCCTATTTGAAAACTTGATCTTTTGATGGAGTGTTGAAGAAACTTCATCAAGAGGATGAAGCCACAGACGTCCCAACAATAGTGCAAAAATGACTAGTATATCTAAGACTACAAACTCCACCATGGATTCAATAAGGCCTACCTTCACAACAACTTTGAAGGTTTTCTTAGCTTGCCTCTTAATATTTTCATAAGCCCTAATTGTCACCGCAATTGGACTCAGATCGCATGTAAACATAACTAGCTTTGGTAAAATATTGAATGGGCACACATTTATAGCAAATCCATCATCAACCATGACATAATGGGTTTTTTTTCCTTTGACTTTCACCTTAATGAAAAGTGGACATATATGATCTCTTCCTTCTTCTGATAAGTTAGCATCCGAAAATGAAACCACTCCAATATCAAACTTATTTCCTTTCTGAGTATCTTCACCTTTGTTCACTTCTTCAGCCTTATTTACTCCCATAAAATTAACCAGCTCCTCTAGCATTGTAGAGGTAGAAATTTGCATGCTAGCCATAGCTTTAGCCATAGTCTCCCGATGCTTCTTAGATGTAGTTAATAAATCCCAAATTCTAATACTAGCTTGAGTTCTTTTTAGTTGCTTAAGGACAACATCGTCTTCTCTTCCTTTCCTCCTATTTCAGCATATTTTCCTTTGTCAGCTTCAACTTCTTTTGGTAGAGGCCTCCCATAAGGCTTTCTAGAGCGAGTATTCAGCACCTCATCCTTTTCTGGCTTAGACCAAGTCCATTCTTCTTCCTTGGATTTTGATTCACCATCACTATTAGTTGAGTCTCAAAACTCATTCACTATCCAAATTGTTATTTCCTCTTTAACCATAGTTGGTGCAGTCTTGCTAAGTAACACCTCCTCTTTAGTGGCTTCTCCATATATGTCTTGAAAAGATGACAAGACAAACTTTTCATTCAATCCTCCTCCTATCATGAAAGTTGTTGGTGGTGGTACTCTATTAAACCTAGGCAAAGGATTATCTTATGTGCTAAGTTTGTTAGGTTCAAGCAAATTTCAATTGTCAATCAGATTTTGAATCTCATACTTTAACCAAATGCATCTATCTATCTCATGTCCTTGCGTCTGATGAAATTGACAAAAGGCTTTGGCTTCAAAGTTTAATGGTAAAGAATTTGGCAAAGTTCGAAGAGCTAACGGCTGTAATAACTTATTGAAAACCCAAGACAAGGTCTCCTCATATCTAAAAATTGTCTCCTATTTGCTTGACCAGTTGTGTTGACATCCACTGCTTTTTATGTACCTTGACTGCCGGACTGATAATTCTCTTTCTCATTTCTTCTTCTAGAAAAGTGGCTCTTCTCTCTTTTTCATTCTTCTATTTGCAAGCCAGCTTGGAGAAGATCTTTGAAATCTCTTATAAGAATGTGAGACATCCATTCATGAAGATTAGGTAAGACACCTCTTACCATCATCCTAATCTGGTTAGACTCATTTGGCCACTTTTTAAGAAGTGCAGCCTTATTCATCCATCTCTTCACATAATCAACAACATTCTCATTTTTTCTTTTTCCTAATTGATTCTACCTCCACAAGAGTTACTTCTAATTTAGCATTGTACCCATAATACTAGATGAAGGCTTGTACAATAAATCCTAGTTCTTTTGAGTACTTTTCTCTAAGGTATTGAACCAATTTCGCACAATAGGATCTAATAAAAGCATGAAATACCTTAAAGTTTAGGCTTTAGTAGCTCTGGCAGACTACATGGCGGTGATATACTACTTAACATGCAGATAGGGATTCCCAGTTTCATTCAACTTAGAGAAAGAAGACATTTTAAACTTATAAGGAAATTCTTCATCTTGCTCAAATAGCTTATCCACCTCTGACCTTCCTCTGCTTTCAGCTTCTTTTCAAACTTTTTCTCTAAATCAGCAATAATTTTTCCACATTAGCAGTTTTAGTTTACTCCATAACCTTCTTTTATTTCTTTTTTTCTTGAGGATATTGGAAATATACATCCCAGTCATCATCATCCATCACTACCTTGTCTTCATTAAAGGCCACTTCAGCTACCTTAGCCTTTTCCTTATTCTTTTGCTTCTTGTTACTAGCAGATGCTTCAGCATTATTATCCTCCAATAGTGAAAGTAATTAAATTCTCATGGTTTCAGCCAGGGCCCCTTTCAATTCTTCCAACTTGGTGTTGAGGGCATCATTCACCATCTTCTGAACTTGCTAAAGTTCCATTGCTTTTGATGTGAAATTGATTGAATTCTCATTGGATTCTGAACCGTAGGTTGGGTTGTCATAAGCTCTTAAACTATTGTACCCCAAGTCTATGAGACATAAAGGATCAATGCTTTGTAATGCAATTTATGTATGCATATATGCACATGTAACAATCAAATAGAGAAAAGTCAGGACGTTCCTTCTAACCTTATGTCTTCTACACACGAATGGTGAATCCCTTTTTCTAAATATATGGTCAACAAAACATTAGTAGGGGATATTTTATTTTTGAAAGATCCACTCAAATGAATTAACTAATAGTTGTATATTCAAATTTAGAAGTCAGCTCATGATAATTCTCACTAATTAAGCCTTAATCCATTAGATAAACTAAAAATAGCTTTTATATTATATTGTGGATCAAAACTAAATTAAAGGGTTATCAAAAATAGATTTATCATTTGAAAATAGGCAACTAATGATCCATGCCACAAACAAGCCCATGATTAACAAGTCTTAGTATAAATCAGGGCCACAATTGATTTTAATATCCCATAATTGACCTAATTAGTTATAAACCCATTTAAGAAAATGTTGTAATAAAAATTTGAATTTGGGTCAAGAAGTGAATAATGATGAGCCCATCTTTTAAAATATTTCTAATCCCTTTATAAAAAGTTTGTTTAAAAATGAATTGTGGGCTTCGTATTTGGGCCATAAGGTATAAAATAATTTTGACCCATCTTAAAAAAGGTTTTATGTCCAAAGACCATCTTTAAAAAGAGTTGGAAAATAATTTTGTCTTTTGGGCTTTAATTTGGGCTTACACCATAATTAGATCATATTAAAAAAAGAACAAATCAAATGGGTCATAACTCAAACCAAGATATGTTAATCATAGTCAAACAACAAGCATTTAGGGTAAACATAAGAAAAGTTACTAGGCCAACTACATGGGCTTTAGTCTTTGGGTTGAAAAGCTAAGGTTCCTATAGCAAGTATAAACCAAAAGGTACGAGGCTATGAGTGGTTATACAATGCTCAATCTCCATACCTTGAGTGAAAGTATGGTATCCCTTATACAACATAACACGAGTTACATAAAGTGTCCTAACTCACACACACACAATGCAATCTAAATGATACAATGGATAATTTCATAAAAAGAAAGAATATAATATTATAAAGACCAATAAAATTAACTTTTCTTATCTCCAGTGGAGTCTCCACTATGAGTGGAGTTTTCACCCTCACTCCCAGTGGATTAGTTTTTGTGACTTCTGCACTGTTAGACTCTGGGTTTTAAAGAACACAGGCCTAAACCCAGAGAATAGAAGTCACCATCCGGATGGGCAGAAAAAATAGAAAAGGGTGGATGAATCAATTCCTAAGAAATCCCTAACTCCTGCTAAGTTTGAAAAGTTGGGTACTCATGAGGAAGGTAAAAATGACCTAGCCTTATTTGTAACCGATTTATTGTAACCGGCCTTATTTGGCCCATTGTAAAATATTTTGTTTAAAAATGAATTTTTGGCTTTTGAGCTTCAGCCATGAGGTGGAAAAAGATTTTTGACCCATCTTAAAAAGATTTTCATGCCAAAAGTCCATCTTGAAAAGTTTGAAAATAATTTTGGCCTTTTGGGCTTGAAAGAATAAAGTTGTTTTGGGCTTACACTATAATTAGATAATATTAGGAAAGAACAAACTAAATAGGCCATAACTCGAACCAAGATATTTTAATCATAGTCAAACAACAATCATATAAGGTAAACCTAAAGAAAGTTACTAGGCCAACTACATGGGCTTTAGTTATTTGAGTTGAAAAGCTTAGGTTCCCATAGCAATTATATATCAAAAGATACGAGGCTATGAGTGGTTATGCAGTGCTCAATCACAATAGCTTGAGTGAAAGTATGGTATCACTTACACACACATAACATAGGTTACACAAGGCATCCTAACTCACACACACAATACAATTCTTAGTGATGCGATGAATAATATCATAATAAGAAAGAATAAAATAATATAAAGACTAACGGAATCAACTTCTCTTTTTCCCAGTAGAGTAGCCACTGTGAATGGAGATTTTCACCCCCACTCCCGGTGGAATAGTTCTTGTGACTTCGACACTGTTAGGTCTGGGCCTTAGAGAACACATGCCTAAACCTAGAGAATATAAGTCACCACTTGGACACACTGGAAAGATAAAAAGGGGTAGATGACTCAAATCAAAAAGAATCCCCAACCCCTACTGGGTTTAAAAAGTTGAGTACACATGGGGAAGGTAAGAAATGGCCCAACACCCTCATAACGCCCGGTTCATTGAAACCGACCTCCTTTTTATGTCTAAATATTATAAAATTCTTAGTTATCATGACATTATCCACATTACAAACATTATTAAAATAAAAAATGCAATATTATTAATAAAAGCAAATCAAACAAAAATGGGCACCCGTACAAGATGGAAACATGCCCTAGCAAACGTTCAAATGTTCATGCAAATAAATAAAATAGAATATCCACCAATTGGTGAAAACATGTCCATTACAATAGTCTCAAAGTCCAAACAATTAAAATAAATGATTAAAATAAAAAAAAGACACCCACGAAGTGAAAACATACCTTTTACATCTTCCTTAAAATCTCAAAAAATAATAAA
Source organism: Garcia nutans (assembly GCA_947685225.1). NCBI lineage: Eukaryota > Viridiplantae > Streptophyta > Magnoliopsida > Malpighiales > Euphorbiaceae > Garcia > Garcia nutans. The sequence continues at coordinate 578,873 of CANTUV010000003.1, read as the reverse complement.
TAAATACAACTTACCCATTCATAGAAAATAATTAATTTAAACATACAATTAATTACCAAATAATCATAAATTTCAAACTTTAATCAAATTAGGGTTTCATTATACAAATTGGGATTTTATTGTGAAATCAGGGTCTTAATTAAGAAATTAGGGTATTTGGAATGAAATTAGGGTTTTAAACCTAAAACTAGGGGGTTAAACATGCAAATTAGGGTTTTAACCTAAAACTAAGGTTTAAATATGCAAAATTAGGGTTTTGGTCATGCAATTAGGGTTTGAGATTTGTAATCATATAGGATTAAAGCAATAAATGAAAACTAAGCAAATCCACAAAGTCATAACCAATATGGAAGGTAATAGATTGAATAAATCATACAGTCGTTGATGATTAGACCAAGCAATTTTGTTGATCCAAGCCTCGGCACAATATCTTCTATGAAGATTGGTGTTAGGTTCTGCCTTGATGTTTATGATTACTTTGGGTCAAACAAAGTAGTTGTCCCAAGATGACAACCAAGAGGAGGGTGAATTGGTTATTTTGAAGAAGTGATGTCAAATTTAAATTTTCAAACAATAAGAATAACAAGATGAAGAAAGAGTAGATTAGAAAAGAATTAACACAAAGAGTTTATAGTGATTTAGATTACTTCGATCATACGTCCACTTCCTTAACAACTTGTTAATATTCCACTAATCTTGAGTTTTTATAGGTTCAATTCCAACTTAATATTTTCACAAGCTCACACCCAATTTTTACAAGGTTTGAGTATTATCCTCACAGCCCTACAAAAGTTTTTTCAAGGCTCACTCTAAAACCTAAGTGTTTCAAAGCTAACACTCAACTTTGGCAATGGTGTTTTGACGCTTACACCCAATACCCAATTAATAAAAATGTAAATTTTGATACTAAGAATTGAAAGTAGTTTTCCTTAGCTATATTAATTACAATTATGCTCAAACAAGAGGTTTCTTCTGGTATTTATAGCCATTAGGACTTTAACTAGCCATTTGAAGTGGTTTCTATATGTTTGGTTCTTGTTTTCCACTTAAATTATTGCTAAGACACATTATACGGTCGCCATATACCTTGAGCGATCTCACAATTCAAATTCTCTTCAATGACTATTTTTAATAGTAACTTTAAGTGGCCCAACAAGATCATAACTTCCTATCCCGCCATGTCTTGTGGTCGCACAATGCATGGTTACCGTTTAATTTGAAATCCTTCTTCCATGTGTCCAATTATCATTGATCCAACATGTTTAGTGCTAAAATTCAAATTGGCTGGTGTGGTGCGGTCATACAAATGGAGTTTCTCATCGTACAACGTCATTGCTATCTCTTCTATGGTTTGGTGGAAGTTTTGGTCATGTCTTGTGCAATCAGATGAATTGTGGGGCGATCACACAATTATTTTTGCGTCAAGGTTCAACCACACACTCTGGTCGCTATCGCCTCTATGAGTTTTGAGATTTTTTTCCATTGGTTGTGTGGTCGCTTAGAGATTTGGAGCGATCGTACAAATGTCTTATGGTCAGTTGTGGATGCGCCAGAGACCATGATCTCTTTTGTGCTTCAAGGAGTTTCTTTCCCTTGACTTTTATGCTGTTGCACAGTATGTTAGGTGGTCGCACGAGGCCTAGAGTTATGTACCTATAAAAACAAACTTGTTTGAACTTATTAGTACACATCAATTTAATTGTCAATGATTAAAATAGAGTTTAGTTGTCTAACAAAAATGTGTTTTAGCTACTGTGTTTCTCACTTTTGCTTACTCTCTGTCTCTTTGATTTTTACTCTCTTTATTTTTGGTGACTACTGCTCACTTATTACCATTCTAATAATTGCTAATAGTTGTTACTGGCTCCTAAGTCTGGTTGCTCCTTGTTTTTTATTAATTCAAGATGGCTCCTTAATTCCGGATTCTAGTCGTCCCTCATTTTTGCCAATTGCTTTTGTATTTATAGGCAGAATTAGGGAAAACCTCGGTTGATCAAATCCTAATCCTATTAGAAAAGTTACTACCTCCTTTAATTGATTTGATTTTTCTTGAGTTTAAGCATAATTAGGACATTTAAATATTGGATAAGCCACAGTTTAGGGCATATGTCGAATTCGCCATGCTCATCCCAAATTGGCCAAGTCATTATGGCTCATGTCGAATTGGGAAATGGCATGGCCGATTCTACAGTCCACGTTAGTGTAGCTCTTTAAATCGGACCAGAATTAGTTTGGGCTTTTTAATTAGATCCGAATTTTATCTCAAGCCAAAATTAAGGGTCTACAATATGTTACATACATGTAGGTATATGTCAATATGTGTTACACATACTTTAACTAAATAATAACAATATATATGGATATATGTCAATATATGTGGTATATAACTATTTTATATATTTATTTATATGTTAGTATATATTAGTATATGTGGATATATGTCAGTATATGTTATATATAACTAGATATATATATATTATATATATATGGATATATGTCGATATATATTACATATATTTTAACTAAAGAATAACAATATATGTAAGTATATGTTGGTATATGTGGGGGTATATATGGATATATGTCAGTATATAACTATTTTTTATTTTTTATTTATATGTAGGTATATGTTATATATAACTAATACTGAAAAAATAATAATATATGTTGGGATATATTACATATAACTAGATGTATGCAAGTATTTATTGCAAAAGAATAATAATATATATTATATATATGTGGGCATATGTTGATATAAGTTATATATACTTTAACTAAAGAATAATGATATATGTCGGTATATTTGAATATATGTTTTTATATATTATATATAACTAGATATATATATATACTACATATATGCATATATAACTAGATATGTTGGTAAATGTCGGTATATGTTACATATACTTTAACTAAAGAATAACAATATATGTGAGTATATATCTTTATATATAGGTATTTATATATATATATCGGTATATAACTATTTTATATATTATTTATATAATGGTGTATATTACATATAATTAAATATACAAAAAAGAATAACAGTATATATTGGTATATGTTACATATAACTAGATATATATATATATACATATATATATATTGTAAAAGAATAACAACATATGCTATATTGATATATATAGATGCATGTCGATATATGTTACATATTACATATTTTTCATTATTTGTCAGTATATGTTATATATATTTTAACTAAAAATAACAATATATGTATGTATATGTTGATATAGTTGAATATATATGGATATATATATCAGTATATAACTATTTTATATATTTATTTATATGTAAATATATATTGCATATAATTAAATATATCAAAAAGAATAATAATATATGTTGATATCTATTACATATAACTAGATATATATGAATATATGTAGATATATATTGATATATGTAAACTTATATTATATATAATTTAACTAAGAAAAAATGATATGTCAGTATATATTAATATAAATCAGTATATATTATATATACTAATTGAGTTTTAAATATAATTATTGAGAATTTTCTTTTGTCCTCCAAATTTAACTCATGCAACATATTTGATAAAAAGTTTCAAAGAAGTAGGTCTTCAATTTTTAATTTTTCACCGAATTTAATAAATTATCTGTGGGTATATGCTAGTATATTATATATATTATAATTAAAGATAACAAGGTAGATATATATAGGTATATGTTAGTATATATCGCTATATGTCGGTATATGTTAATAACAGAATAAAAGTATATGCCGGTATATGTGTCACGACCCAAACTGGGAAGCCGGGACCGGCGTAAGGCTATACCTAAGTACAACCTTACAAGCCTAATTCAAAATTATTATTATAGTGCAAAATTACTAAGTTCAATAAATTTATTCCATAATCAAGTCATTAATAGAAATGATACTATCCAAAATCAAGTTCAATATCTAAAACTCAAACCAGATGCGAAGAAACAGTCTACTCCTTATTACAAGAAAAAGGGTTCGAACACGGTCCGCACAAAATTATCCAGAAATCTCTATGGAGTAAAGAAAATATGCAGACGAACCAAAATCCCCAACCAAACTAGAAGATCCACAAAGAGATCGACCGAGCTCACTAAGGAATATAACTTCAACCTGCAAGTCAATCTATAAGGGTGTGAGCGTTATATATAGGCGCTCAGTAAGTTCATGAGAGGCAGAGAAACACTAATACAATTTAACAAAATAATATATATCAAGTAATCATCCACAATAATTTCATACATGATGGTGTATCGGGGTCTACAAAATATAACATCCTCCTTCTTCAACCATATCCAAGAACAAGTAGGCACATGGCCCCAAGAGCAAGTAGGCATAAGCCCCAAGAACAAGATCGATATCGATATACAAGATAATCTCCATAATCACAATCCATATCCTCCGTCCCCATTAGACACACCATCGCACATCACAAGAATATTCAATATCATATCAAGGCATTTAGCAAATAGCATACAAGTTTCTCTGTCTCTTATTTACATGCGAGGCTAGGGCAAGAAAGGATAATATATCGAAATTAGAAAGAATGATATATATATGAAGGGCTTATATATATATAATAGTTTAGTTAGCAAATAGCACATCACAAACAATACACATACACCCATGAACTTACTTGGTATCCAAAGAAAGCTTAGCCAAATCCTCACAACCTACTGACCTTAAGCTTCAGCTGGATTATTGCCTAAGGAAAGATAATTACATAGTCCAACAATCAATCACACTATCTCATCTATCATGAGGGATGCAATGCATGCTATGAATGCAAAAAGACCAATACTTAACCAACAATTAACCAAGATAATCTAAAATTAAAAACCAACCCGACTCAACTCAAAATTATGGTTCAACCCAATGGTTAAACCGATCGCACCTCAAAAATATAAAATCAATTAATTAATTAAAATTTATTAGAACCAGAACCTCAACTCAATTTTTATAACTCATTTATCAAATAATATCACATCAGTCCCTATGCAAAAATCATATTTCATACCAACACCCAAAACCGATAAAAATTCTTCCGTAGTCCCTATAATTAAAAAATTTCCAGAAAATAATTCCATCATGTAAAAACTCTGGAAAACTTCCAGTAGCTTCTCCAATATCTAAATAACATGTGTACAAAATTTCAGATTAATCCAAATTTTTTTGTCCCCCAAAAATATTTTATAACATTCTGGTTCTGTTTAAACCACTAAAAATCAGTACAGCAAAAATCATCATAAATCCTTCACATTTCGTTAAACAAAATTATCCAAATAATTTTTTCATATTATAGACATCAGGATGGACAACATATAAAAATTCCATAATTTTTCAAGACATCTAAGACCTTCAAAATAATTTTCAAAACAGACATCATCAGAAAACCCTTAACCAACAGCAGTGTCAATTCTTAATTTATTTTGGAACCCAAAAATTAGAACCAAACTCCAAATTATTTTTCACAGATTCACAACATCCTAATAAACAACATATCAAAAATTTCATAATTTTTAGAAATCTCTAAGTCTCTCAATTTAATTTTTAAATCAAATTCATACAGCCAGTTACCATACTGGCAGCAGTTGAGAAATAAATTTATTTCGAAACACAAACATTTGAACCAGACCTCAAAATATTTTTTATAAACATCTAACATCATATCATAAAACATATCAAAAATTCAGACCTAGATCATTTACCAATAATTTTTAAAAATTCGACAAAGTTACTAGAATATCAGCAATCACAAGCAGTAATAAATTTTTCACTTTATTAATGAATTAAAAATATAAATCAAACATGAAAATTCAAAAATAAATTTCTAGATCAAGCTTAACATCCTTAGAACAGATGAATATTGCCAAAAATACCAGATCATTAACTTAAACTCCCAAATCAAATATTAAACATCAAGAACCTCCATAATCACCCTATAACTTTTTAATTATTTTTAATTAATTAAAAAATCAAAATAAATCAAAAATATTATTTTTTAACACCCTAAACATCATATAAACATCCAACAACACAAATCATGCTATGAATTTGGAAGAAATTGAAAAAAATTGAAAAAAACCTCAAAATCTCGAAACTGCCAGAAATTAGAAGCCAAAAACGACAGACGACGCAGCCCGCAGCACGCTGAACGACATGCCTCCACACGCCAGACGACAGGAACGCGCCTCGCCGAACGACAGCCTTGCCTCGCCAAACGACACTGCCACCTGCGCGCGCCCACTGCGAAACGACAGCCGCTCGATTTGAAGGAAAAAAAATTAATTTTTCTTCCTTTTTTTCTCTTTCCGACGGCACAAGCAATTAGACACTTAATTGGGTGCCCTAACACCCCTATTTATACAAATTTTAGGTGGTAAATTACTAATATACCCCTAAATTAATTTATTTAATTTAAAAATACCCTAAACTCTTTAAAAATTTAAAAAAAAACACCCAACTAACTTATAAAAATTCACAACTAACCCCAAATTCAATTATTTTCAAAATTATTTTAATTAGTTAGTTAATTATTTAATTTATTTTATTTTAATTAAAAATTAATAAATACCCGAAAAATTCTCGAAACACAACCCCTAGCAAAATTATACTTAAGATAACCGTAACGACACCACAGTCACCAAAATGACATCAAAACAGCAAAACGAAACCCGAAAATTTTCCGACCGCCAAAATGACCAAAATACCCCCCAAAGCCAAAAACACAATATTATACTCAAAATGACCGTTTCGTCAACCCCAATATAAAAATAAGTACCAAACGACTTAAAATGCACCCGAATATGAATTGGAGGTAAAATTACCATTTTGCCCTAGACTCCAATTTCCCCAAAAATTAAGGGTTTTACAATCTAACCCCCTTAAACAAATTTCATCCTTGAAATTTTACCCAATAACATATTCATCATCAAAACACTTTTATATTTTAAGTTATACACAAATCCGGAAAGCATAGCTCGCTTAGCACATGTTGTTATGGGTGATCATGCCATAACCCCACAATACTAAGCGCTACAAACTGTTCCAGTTTTGCTCCAGGTTATGTTTATTATAAAATCAAACATAAGTATTTTCTTTTCAACTTCCACTCATCAAAAAGCATCACAAAAAGCAAAAACTCAAGTGTTCAAGTCAAACCCAAATCAACCAAAACCATTACTAATATAACACTTATCCATATGATACTCATCATTCTACCAACAACCCAGACTTATTCAAGAATGACATCCAATATCAATAAACCAAGATTATTCAAAAACGTCTTCCAATAACCAATTTAATAGCAAACTATCATAAATAATACCAGACAAAACAAATATACATTTATGATGTACAAAAGATATAATGATGTAATAATGATGTAATGATATGCATGCATATGGTGCTATATCAAGACTATTAATAAACTACACTCTAACCCCCTTAAAATGATTTCGCCCACGAAATCAATAACGCACCTGAAGACTCAAACAAATGAGGGTATTTTGCTAGCATGAGTTCCTCTGCTTCCCAGGTGCATTCCTCGACATAATGGTTACGCCAAAGAACCTTTACTGAAGCCACATCCTTTGAACGTAATCGCTTGACCTGATGGTCCAAAATTGCTACAGGCTGCTCCTCATAAGTACAATCATCAGTAATCTCAATGGTCTCTAAAGCCAGAACATGATTGGGGTTTGATACATATTTCCTCAACATCGAAACATGAAAAGTCGGATGCACAGCTGCTAACTCGGGTGGCAAATCTAGTCTGTAAGCAACATCACCGACACGTTCTAGGACCTCATAAGGACCGATAAACCTGGGAGCCAATTTTCCTTTCTTACCAAACCGCATAACACCTTTAAAAGGTGAAACTTTCAGAAACACCCTATCACTAACTGCAAACTCAAGATGCCTTCGCTTAAGATCAGCATAATTCTTCTGTCTACTAAAAGCAGTACGGATCTGATCTTGAATTACCGGTACAACTTGGGCATTATACTGCAAAAGATCCGGACCCTCAATACGATGTTCACCGACCTCCTCCTAATACAATGGGGTTCTGCACCGTCTACCATACAATGCTTCAAAAGGAGCCATACCAATGCTAGCTTGATAACTATTATTATAGGCAAACTCTACCAACGGAAGATGATCTGCCCAACTTCCCTTAAAATCCAGAACACACAATCGTAGCATATCCTCCAAGGTCTGAATAGTTCTCTCCGACTGTCCATCTGTTTGAGGATGAAAAGCCGTGCTATAATGAAGATCGGTACCTAACCCTTTCTGAAGCTTCTGCCAAAACATGGATGTAAATTGAGCACCTCTATCAGATACAATGGAAACTGGTACCCCATGCAGACTCACAATCCAATTAATATACAACTTTGCATACTTAGACATTGTGCACTTGGTATTAACTGGAAGAAAATGCGCTGACTTGGTCAATCGGTCTACAATCACCCAGATTGAATCATAGCCACCAGGAGTCTTTGGCAATCCGACAACAAAATCCACAGTGATTCTCTCCCACTTCCACTCGGGTAGTGGTAACTCTCTCAGTAAACCGGCTGGCTTGTGATGCTCATACTTAACTTGCTGGCAAGGTAAACATTGAAAAACAAACTCTGCAACATCATTCTTCATTCTTTTCCACCAATACATCTGCTTTAAATCTCGATACATCTTAGTAGAACCAGGATGTATAGTGTACTTAGAAGAGTGAGCTTCTTTCAAAATCTTTTTCTTTAAATCATCCACTGAAGGCACACACAATCTTGAACCGAACCGCAAAACTCCTTTTTCATCAACTGAGAATTCTGTGGATTCACCTGACAAGACTTTTTGGCGGATCGTTGACAACTCCTCATCCGTATTCTGCGCTGAAACTATCTCATCAAGGAAATCAGGTTTGACTGTCAAATTAGCCAACAACACACCTCTATCACCTTCAATTTCTTTACCAGACATATGAAAAGTTAAACCATCACCTAGCAGTTGATGTATCTCCCGTATCAACGGTCTTCTGGAAACTGAAATGTGGGACAGACTACCCACAAACTTACGACTTAGAGCATCAGCGACAACATTCGCTTTACCCGGATGATACTGGATGCTATAGTCGTAGTCTTCAAGAAACTCTACCCACCTTCTCTGTCTCAAATTCAAGTCTTTTTGGGAGTATACATACTTAAGATTCTTATGATCAGTGAAGATCTCACAAGTAACTCCATAAAGATAATGTCTCCAGATCTTGAGTGCAAACACAACTGCAGCCATTTCTAAATCATGTGTAGGATAGTTTACCTTATGCTTCTTCAGCTGTCTAGAGGCATAGGCGACTACTTTACCATGTTGCATCAACACACAACCCAAACCAATGCCTGATACATCACAATAAACAGAATACCCCTCAGTGCCTTCTGGCAACACAAGTACTGGTGCAGTAGTTAATCTTTCTTTAAGAGTAGCAAAACTCTCCTCGCAAGCATCATCCCAAATGAACTTAACACCCTTACGAGTGAGTTTTGTTAAAGGTGCAGCTATTCTGGAGAAATCTTTGACAAACCTTCTGTAATATCCTGCTAACCCCAGAAAACTTCTAATCTCAGTAACAGTCTTCGGTCTCTACCAATCCATCACTGCCTCAATCTTCTGTGAATCAACCTGAATACCCTCTGCGGATATAACATGTCCCAGAAAGACAACCCTGTCCAACCAAAACTCACATTTAGAGAACTTAGCGTAAAGCTGATGTTCTCTTAAAGTCTGCAACACCAACTTTAAATGATGCTCATGCTCTTCCTTGGATTTCGAATATATCAGAATGTCATCAATGAATACAACAACAAACCGATCAAGATAAGGACTAAACACCCTGTACATCATGTCCATAAAAGCAGCAGGAGCATTAGTAAGTCCAAAGGACATTACTAGAAATTCATAATGCCTATATCTCATGCGAAAAGCAGTCTTAGGTATGTCACTCTTCTTCACCCTCAACTGATGATAACCCGACCACAAATCTATCTTGGAGAAAAACTTTGCTCCCTGCAACTGATTAAACAAATCATCAATCCTGGGCAATGGATATTTGTTCTTCACAATCACCTTATTCAGCTGTCGATAATCGATACATAGCCTCATTGATCCATCTTTTTTTTCACAAAAAGAACTGGAGCACCCCATGGTGAAGTACTCGGTCTGATATATCCCTTTTGCAATGAGTCATTCAATTGCTCTCTCAACTCCTTAAGCTCTGCTGGAGCCATCCTATATGGAGGCATAGAAATAGGATTGGTTCCAGGTGCAAGATCAATGGAGAATTCAATCTCTTGTTCCGTTGGTAACCCCGATAAATCGTTTGGAAACACGTCCATGTAATCTCGTACTGTCGGGATATCTTCAAGTTTCGCTTCTTCCTTGCTCACATCCCGAATAGAAATAAGGTAGGCATTACAACCCTTTCGCAACAATCTTCTAGCTCTCATAGTTGAAATTAGCTTACTGGTTCCATTGATTTTAGAGCCATAAAATGTCACAGTCTTGTCGGCCTCATATGCAAACACCACTACCTTATCCTTACAGTTCAAATTAGCTCCATGCCGAGCTAACCAATCCATACCCAAGATGACATCAAATTCTATCACATCTAACGCCACTAGATCCGCAAGAAGTTCAACATTTTCAACTTTAACAATGCAATCCTTGTATACCTTTAAAGATTCTACCTCCTCTCCTAAAGGTGTATGAACAACTAATGGCATTTCCATAGGTTCAGATGTAATACTCAGCCTAGATGCAAAACTAGGTGATATGAATGAATGAGCAGCTCCAGGATCTATCAATATGTGTGCATCTAGAGAGCAAATAGAAAGAGTACCTTGCACCACATTGTTGTCAACTTGAGCCTGCTGATGATTTAGGTTGAACACCCGAGCATAATTCTGGTTTTAGCCCTGATTCTGATTCTGATTTTGGTTCTGACCATTACCTTGTCCCACTGGTTGAACTGCTCTACCATTCTGTTGGTTTCCATTATTTGCAGCACCCTGGTATCCACGACCCCGCTGATACTGCTGACCCTGATAGCCCTGATAACCGCGACCCTGCTGGCCCTGATATCCTCGGCCCTGCTGGCCCTGATAACCTCTGCCTCCATTGTAACCTCGACCACCCTGATAAAAAAAACCTCGACCTCCCTGATATCTGTTACCGTTAAACTGTCCACGGCCACCATTACCTCTACTATAACCATTTCCATTTTGATAGTTACCCCTATATGCTTGATTGCCAACTGGTCTGAATTGAGTATGCTGATCTGTCTGAGTCTGATTGCACCTAGGAATTGGACAATCTTTGACTTGGTGATCCATCTGTCCACAGTTAAAACAAGCTCCAGTCTTCCTTCTGCACTCTCCCGTATGATGTAAGCCACAAGATTCACAAGTAGGGGCTCTAGGACCCTGTTGCTGGTAGCGCCCACCATTATCATTGCCTCTCTGACCACTATACTGCCCCTAATAACCTAGCTGATTCCCTGGCTTGTTCTTCTTTCTGCTTGATTGTCCAGCATCATCCTTCCTTTTTATGTTTTCTAACCCCAGAGCAGCATTAACAGCCAAATGTATTTCCTTGTAATTGTGACTGGCTATCAACTCATAGTATTTATCATTCAAGCCATCCACAAATCTATCAGTCATAGATTCTCCATCCTGAGACACACGTGTAGCATACTTTCTTAGCTCTTGAAACTGCTCCCAGTACTCAACTATAGATTTGTTGCCCTGAGTCAACATTTCAAACTCCCTTGCTTTCGCTTTCATCACATTCCGAGGCATAAAGTTTTGCATAAACATTCTTCTGAAGTCTTCCCATACCTCAACCTGGCCTTGGATAGAGATCTTATACCATTCTTCAGCTGATCTTTGCATTTGATGCCCAGTTAACTCTATGGCTCTCTTCTCAGTACATTTCAAAGCATCACGATCTTCTTAACTTTATTAAGAAATGCTAGAGGGTCTTCTGTAGCAAGATTGGAGAATGTAGGTGGATCAACTCTAATAAATTTGTGCAAATCCAGGTCGTCAGTTAATCCATTTCCTCTAGCTGTAGCGTGAGCATTAGCATTCATATTGTTACCCATGCCTTGAACAACCCGAACTACTCCATCAGCGAGAGCTTCCATAGATCTATTCAGTGTTTGCAAAGCAGCCAAATATGCATCTGGGTTTTCTTGAACTGGTACTTGACCTAGCACATGCACATTATCAGGAGTTGGAGGTGGTGGCTCCTGATCTTCACTAAGTGGTACTTCAAATAGCCCCTCATTCTCCGGTACAAAATTCTGATCTTCCATCCCTTGCACATTTTCATTTACCACTCTCCGAGGTCTTCCACGTCTACGTGGTACAGTAGGCTCCTCAACATGAGTGGCTAGCTGATGCTCAGCTTCGAATGATACTCCAGCATTACTGGTCCTACCAATTAAAGGAAAATGAGTGTTTTTTTGAGTCATTGCACCTGCTAGCAGAGAAACAGGTTGTTTAACGCAAAAAGGAAGTAAAGGATTTGAAATGAAGTATCCTAATGATTTCTGGATAATGTTTAAACAAAATCGAAACTTAGCGCTCTGATACCACTTTTGTCAGGACCCAAACTGGGGAGTCGGGACCGGCGTAAGGCTATACCTAAGTACAACCTTATAAGCCTAATTCAAATTTATTATTATAGTGCAAAATTACTAAGTTCAATAAATTTATTCCATAATCAAGTCATTAATAGAAATGATACTATCCAAAATCAAGTTCAATATCTAAAACTCAAACCAGATGCGAAGAAACAGTCTACTCCTTATTACAAGAAAAAGGGTTCGAACACCGTCCGCCCAAAAATATCTAAAAATCTATATGGAGTAAAGAAAATATGCAAACGAACCAAAATCCCCAACCAAACTAGAAGATCCACAAAGAGATCGACCGAGCTCACTAAGGAATATAACTTCAACCTACAAGTCAATCTATAAGGGTGTGAGCGTTATATATAGGCGCTCAGTAAGTTCATGAGAGGCAGAGAAACACTAATACAATTTAACAAAGTAATATATATCAAGTAATCATCCACAATAATTTCATACATGATGGTGTATCGGGGTCTACAAAATATAACATCCTCCTCCTTCAACCATATATAAGAACAAGTAGGCATGTGGCCCCAAGAGCAAGTAGGCATAAGCCCCAAGAACAAGATCGATATCGATATACAAGATAATCTCCATAATCACAATCCATATCCTCCGTCCCCATTAGACACACCATTGCACATCATAAGAATATTCAATATCATATCAAGGCATTTAGCAAATAGCATACAAGTTTCTCTGTCTCCTATTCACATGCGAGGCTAGGGCAAGAAAGGATAATATATCAAAATTAGAAAGAATAATATATATGAAGGGCTTATATATATATATAATAGCTTAGTTAGCAAATAGCACATCACAAACAATACACATACACCCATGAACTTACTTGGTATCCAAAGAAAGCTTAGCCAAATCCTCACAACCTACTGACCTTGAGCTTCAGCTGGATTATTGCCTAAGAAAAGATAATTACATAGTCCAACAATCAATCCCACTATCTCATCTATCATGAGGGATGCAATGCATGCTATGAATGCAAAAAGACCAATACTTAACCAACAATTAACCAAGATAATCCAAAATTAAAAACCAACCCGACTCAACTCAAAATTATGGTTCAACCCAATGGTTAAACCGATCGCACCTCAAAAATACAAAATCAATTAATTAATTGAAATTTATTAGAACCAGAACCTCAACTCAATTTTTATAACTCATTTATCAAATAATATAACATCAGTCCCTATGCAAAAATCATATTTCATACCAACACCCAAAAATGATAAAAATTCTTACGTAGTCCCTATAATTAAAAAATTTCCAGAAAATAATTCCATCATGTAAAAACTCTGGAAAAATTCCAGTAGCTTCTCCAATATCTAAATAACATGTGTACAAAATTTCAGATTAATCCAAATTTTTTTGTCCCCCAAAAATATTTTATAACATTCTGGTTCTGTTTGAACCACTAAAAATCAGTACAACAAAAATCATCATAAATCCTTCACATTTCGTTACAACAAAATTATCCAAATAAGTTTTTCATATTATAGACATCAGGATAGACAACATATAAAAATTCCATAATTTTTCAAGACATCTAAGACCTTCAAAATAATTTTCAAAACAGACATCATCAGAAAACCCTTAACCAACAGCAGTGTCAATTCTTAATTTATTTTGGAACCCAAAAATTAGAACCAGACTCCAAATTATTTTTCACAGATTCACAACATCCTAATAAACAACATATCAAAAATTTCATAATTTTTAGAAATCTCTAAGTCTCTCAATTTAATTTTTAAATCAAATTCATACAGCCAGTTACCATACTGGCAGCAGTGGAGAAATAAATTTATTTCGAAACACAAACATTTGAACCAGACCTCAAAATATTTTTTCTAAACATCTAACATCATATCATAAAACATATCAAAAATTCAGACCTAGATCATTTACCAATAATTTTTAAAAATTCGACAAAGTTACTGGAATATCAGCAATCACAAGCAGTAATAAATTTTTCACTTTATTAATGAATTAAAAATATAAATCAAACATGAAAATTCAAAAATAAATTTTTAGATCAAGTTTAACATCCCTAGAATAGATGACAATTGCCAAAAATACCATATCATTAACTTAAACTCCCAAATCAAATATTAAACATCAAGAACCTCCATAATCACCTTACAACTTTTTAATTATTTTTAATTAATTAAAAAATTGAAATAAATCAAAAATATTATTTTATAACACCCTAAATATCATACAAACATCCAACAACACAAATCATGCCATGAATTTGGAAGAAATTGAAAAAAATTGAAGAAAACCTCAAAATCTCGAAACTGCCAGAAATTAGAAGCCAAAAACGACAGGCGACGCAGCCTGCAGCACGCCGAACGACAGGCCTCCACACGCCAGAAGACAGGAGCGCGCCTCGCCAAATGACAGCCTTGCCTCGCCAAACGACACCGCCACTTGCGCGCGCCCACTGCTAAACGATAGCCGCTCGATTTGAAGGAAAAATTTGATTTTTCTTTTTTTTCTCTCTCCGACGGTACAAGCAATTAGACACTTAATTGAGTGCCCTAACACCTCTATTTATACAAATTTTAGGTGGTAAATTACTAATATACCCTAAATTAATTTATTTAATTTAAAAATACCCTAAAACTCTTTAAAAATTCAAAAAAAAAACATTCAACTAACTTATAAAAATTCACAACTAACCCCAAATTCAATTATTTTCAAAATTATTTTAATTAGTTAGTTAATTATTTAATTTATTTATTTAATTTATTTTATTTTAATTAAAAATTAATAAATACCCGAAAAATTCTCGAAACACAACCCCTAGCAAAATTATACTTAAGATAACCGTAACGACACCACGGTCACCAAAATGACATCAAAACAGTAAAATGAAACCCGAAAATTTTTCGACCGCCAAAATGACCAAAATACCCCCGAAGCCAAAAACACAATATTATACTCAAAATGACCGTTTCGTCAACCCCAATATAAAAATAAGTACCAAACGACTTAAAATGCACCCGAATATGAATTGGAGGTAAAATTACTATTTTGCCCCTATACTCCAATTTTCTCAAAAATCAAGGGTTTTACAATATGTTAATTATAGAATGACAATATATGTTGGTATATGTCACATATATTTTAACTAAAGAATAATAATATATATAGGCGTATGTCAGTATATATTATAAATAACTAAATATATGTGTTAAATTTAAAAAGAATAATAGTATATGTAGATATATGTTGCATATAACTAGATATGTTGATATATGTTATTTATAGAATAATAATATATATAAATATATGTAGGTATATGTTAGGTATAAAATAACAATAAATATTGATATATGTGAATATATATTACATAAAATTAGATATATAGTTTGAATTTAAAAAGAATAATTATATATGTGGATATATATTATATATAATTAGAAAATAATAATAATATATATTAGTATATATTACATATAACTAGATACATATGAATATATATTTAGTTATATATGAGTATCTATTACATATAACTAGATATATATGAATTATATTGTATATTAAAAAAATATTTTTAAAGAATTTTTATACTGTGTTAAAAATATTTTAAAAAAATATAAATTAAATAAAATATATAAAAAACACATAATAGTTGACAGTGATGTTATTAAATTATTTTATACTATATGTTAACAGTACATTTTTTTGGGGACAAATTACATGAATTAGCAAATAAAATATATATTCACAAGGAAAACTAGCTGGGGTAGCTCAGCTGACCACCTGTTGTTACTCTCAATTGAAAGGACAGAAGTTCGATTCCCATAAAACCGTATTTTGGGAGTTGAGTTTTTTTTTTAAAAAAAAAAGAAAAAATATATATATTCAGAAGGGATAATATTTTTTTTATCATCGTTAAAGTTGAACTGTTGAAGAAGCTAAAGAATAAGTGTGGGTTGCCACATCCATATTAGAGCACCGTAAAAATGAAAAAAAAATAATTTAGCATAATATTTTTGGAAAATAACTTTATTTTTAAGACATGTATGTAATTATATATATATTAAAATTGGTACTATAATTAATTGTAGATTTCCAATTATACCCCCTATTTTTTCTCCTTTATTTTTAGTTTTATTTTTTAACTTCTTTTATTTTTTATTTTCCCATAAGTTGCTTTTATTTCATTTTTTATGTTTTTTTAGTTGTTACCTTTATACCTTAAATTTGAATTATAATAATGACAATTTAATTTAAATGCAAAAATGAAATTAATTTTTAACTTTATTATAATGCATTATAAATTTAATTTTAAAATTTTAATACAAATTAATTAAATTTATTATATTGTGAAGTAATAATTTATTGAGTAATTAATTCAATAATTAAATGTATAATTTAATAGTATAATAATAATTACTGTATTTATTATAATATATATATTAAATGCTAAATTAATATAATAATTTTAATAATAATTTTTTATAATAAATGCTTGAAAAAAGAATTAAAATTGAATTTTATAAAATAAAATTTTTAAAAATTATAATTTATTTAATAAATAGTATAAATTTCAAGCTTCACCTTTTTTATTAGCATTGATAAATTTTAAGATTAAAAATTATTTAATTTAAAAGTTTAATTTATTAAAATCTGTTAATACATTTTAATTTAATAATAAAAATATATTTAAGAATTTAAAAAATTACAAATTTAATATTTATTTTCTTCTTATATTTGGTGTTACTTTTGATAATTACATATGCACTATATTATATATTTGATATCCCAAAGAAGCAATATTTAGTTTTAATTAAAATTATTTTTGTTTTATTTTTGCAAATAAATTAATTTTTTTTACTTCTACATTTTGTGTTTAATGTTTTATTCATTAATTTTAAATATAGATGCCACTATATTTTGTATATATACAAACATTTTGTACATTTTTTATAAATTTTATATGTTTTGTAATTATTAAACACACATTGAGAAATTATTTTAAATAAAATATGAATATAAATTAATAATATTAAATAAATATATATTGAATTGCATAAGAAAAAAAAGTAAAGAGTTTTATAAAATTATATTCTATTACAATCAGTAAAATAATTTACATTTTCGATTCATTTAGTTTGTTTTTAAATTTATATTTTTTAATAATATCTTCAAAATATTGCATTGATGAATTGATAAACTGTGTATCTATATTATTATATATGCTATTAGGCAATACCAAAAATAACCAAATAAAAATTAATTTTTTTTGTGCTCAATAATTTATAAAAATGAATAAATAATTAATAATTAGATTGACTAAGATTTTTATTTTTTTATCTTTTAAAAATGAAATAAAAAAGAAAAAAAATGTCAACTTATAATATTTTATGTGAGAGTTTATATTTCTCAATATATGAATAAAATAAAATTTTATTGAATTTTAAAAATTTAAAAATTTAAAAAAATTATTTTTTATTAAAAAATTTAAACTCGTAAGATATATGTTTACTTTCTTTCACAATTAAATATTAATTTTATTTTATAATCTATTAAAATAATTTTTTGAGAAAAAATATTATTTTTTATAATTAAATAAGGTTTAATATTTAATTTATTTTTTTAAAAAAAATATTCAATTTATTTTTTAATAAACACTAATTCATTTTTAAAAAATCTTGAATGTAATTGTTAATTCATATTTAAAATTTTTAAAATTTATATATATTAAAAAATAATTATATACATGTATTAATAAAAATAAAAGTATTTCATCTCCCGCAACATCTTGCGGGCAATTTAAGTTATCTAGTTGTCCCTAAAAGGAAATATCAATTTAAAGGTTATAAAGTTGAATTTTAGAAGCATAACTGCCGAAGGGTAAAAAGCCATAGAGTAGAAGCTTTGCGTCATCATCTGATTCAGAGGTTTGAATTCTCATCTTGATAATATGGTAAGTTTTTACATCATCTCGATTTGTTTCTTTGTAAATCTGTTGAATGATTAGAGTTTGGAACTAATATTTCATTTCAGTTGCTTATTGAGCTCTAAACCCCTTGTTGATGGTTATGATTTTCAATTATAATCTTTATTTTGTAGTATAATTGGGTTAGATTCAGAAGTCGTTGATATAGTTCAATTGGGTATAAATATGAGTATAAGCATCAAGTTTCTATGTTGCTGAAGCAATAATGGGTTCCCGTTCCTTTGTGTTTTTAGATTCACTTTGTCCTTCTTATCAGTCGACAAGGAAAGGTGCGGTTGACAAAATGGTATTCTCCTTATTCACAAAAAGAAAGAACAAAGGTACAGAATTCAACTTTTCTTCTTTCAGATCTTTTCCTTTTCGATTTTGAAATTTTTGAATACACAAATATATATATATATATATATATATATATATTAAGGCTTTAATGACGATGATAGATTTTGTTCTTGGTATTGCATTTTTCTATTGAAAAAATTCTATGTGTTCTCTTAACACTATTAATATCTGTCTGTGTGTGCTAATTCACTTTGGTAAGGTTATTCGTTAGCTAAGTGGGGAGATTCTCACTCGAGTGCCTAAGCTTTGTAATTTTGATGAATGGAGAGGATACAATGTAACACCCTTACATTCAATATACGTACGCTACATATACCCAACGTATGTAATATATGTATAGATGATACAAGAATGTCACAATCATCTTAAACAATCAAATCATCATTTATAAAATCTGTACAATCTTAAAATATTCAACCGATATCATATAAATAATAGTTGAAACATTACTTGTTAAAAACACATATGTATACTTCATTACCAAAGGTTTATCCAAAACATTTTTGATAGTTTGCGGAATATACATATTTATATTCATCAAAATCAATATGTACAAAAATATAAAATATATACATGCTGGCAGTTCGTCTCTGATTTTGATGTCCAAAAATCCACTCTGCACTCAAGGTCACAAGCCTAGACTCCACTCGGTCTAAACAAACTCTCCTGCTCAAACGGATCTACCCTGTCACCTGCGCGATGAATCACAATCGCGCTAAGCCAGAAGCTTAATGGTACAAACTTTGATAACAATATAATTCAAATGCAATGCCAATGTCAAACTTTCAAGAACTAAAAACAATACATAAGAATATCATATTTCATAACATTATATCTCATTATATTACTCAATTGTTCCACCATTCATAATTCACATAAAAGCAAACACAAGCATGGGCCCAAAAAGAATCTAATATGCTATTTAAATTCCAGAGTTACTGTTTTAGTCTATAATGACACCATGTGTCTAGCCCCGTAGGCAATACATCGATGTAATAATCCAACTAGGTCTGAGTTTACGACCCAGTTATTTCACCCAGCTTAGTTTCAAGGATTTGTTTTTGAGGCTTACGACCCGGTCAATTCACTAAAAATATTTTTCACAATGACGCCCAGCGTCTAGCCCATAGCCAAACCCAGAACTTTGAAAATTAAATAACATACTAGGCATATAATTTATTCATATATCTTATTATCAATTTCTTTCTCATTGTCACATAATCAAGCTAGGCACATTGCCTTATTTTCTCATCTTTTTCACACTTTTCTCATTTATATCAATATCAATTCATTACATTATGTTTCCACATATCTCATCAAATTATACCACATTTCTTTTCATTTACAACACATTACCCAATTACTTTGGGTATTTCAATAAAATTCACAATGTACAAATCATAGCATATTACTCATGTACCAACAATGTAGTAACTTAACACATTTTTCAACCAAATGTGTTAAGTCCCAATGTCATGTAAATATAAACAATTATTCAAAGTTTGTACTTACCTCTAAAAGCAACAAACAGCACTTCAACCTCCTCTTCCAAGATATCCCTTAACACTTGGATTAGGGTAGCTCAAGTCTCTTCAAAGTCTAAATCAAATGTGATTATAAATAATCACTAAGTGATACACTTGTAAATATAAACAAAACCTCTCAACACAAGGAAAATAAGGAAAAGAATTATCTAGGGCAAACTCTACACATGACACGCTCAACAATACAGGCGTGTCAATGACCGTGCCCTAAACCCACAACATAGAAGCTTTGACACACTCAGTAACATGGGCGTCACTGCACGTGTAAATACTACAACATAGTAGCTATGACACGCTCAGTAACATAGGCGTGTCACTACACGTGTAAATACTACAACCACACAGTAGCTATGACACACTCAATGACATGGGCATGTCACTGCACGTGTAAATACTACAACCACACAGAAGCTGTGACACGCTCAGTGACATGGAGCGTGTCACTGCATGTGTCACCAACACTGAAAACAGAACCATCGACATGTCCAAAGACATAGTCGTGCCACCAGGCGTATCAGGCCAAAAATCCTGATATCCACACATAATTGCCACATATAACCATTATCTTTCATTAACCTTTTCAACTCCATGCAAACTCAACCAAATCCATCATTATACCACATAATACTTGAGTAAACATCAAAACAACTCAATTAAAAGCAACAATACACAATCACAACCATGACTTCTCAACCCCAAAGTTACACAATCCATAACTCTTATTCTCTTCACCAAACTTAACATTTTCTTAAATCCAACCCCAAATTCATAGTTATCTACTCAAAACAACTTCATACATACCAATATCAACCATAAACACATACCATACCAAATATCGAATTCACACAAATACAACTTCCAAAGAAAATCAAAGAAACAAGTTGGAAACTTACCAAATATGGAGAAAATCCTTAAGACTCCAACTTGAACACTTGAAATCCATCAATTTTTTGAGTTAACAAGAAACAAATTCCTCTCTTCCTTTGATGGAGAAGATGGCCGACTTCAATGGAGAAAGAAGAAGAAGAAGAAGAAGAAGATAGTCATCATCAACTCCAACCAACCACTTCTCTTTTAACCACATAAATTTTCTCTTTTAATCTCCACCAAGTATATTTATTATTATAATATAATATCAAATATCATCTTCCACTATCCATTAATTAATATTTATTTAAATAATAAAAAATAATATTTGACCAAGTTAAAATGTTGACTTATATATGACATGCATATCTTCATATATACAACATATACATGCTTCTCTTTTTCCTTGTTCACTTTATTGTATATGTATACTTTTAAATTATTTAATTAATTTTCAAAAATTAATATTTTCAAAATTTATTTTTGGGATATTACATACAAAGTTGTTTATAAAAGGTAATGTAAGAATATGACACCACCTGCACTTATAAGTCGAGTATAGTATGTTTTGCTATCTTAGAGCTGATCAATGTGTTGCTTGCAATGCATATGCAGGTATGCTAGTCTTTATTTCTGCATGTGCATTGATCAGAATGACAATGAATTAGAGGTCCTCGAAATAATCCATCATTATGTTGAGATTTTGGACCGATACTTTGGCAGTGTAAGTGAACTTGAAACTGTTGGCACTTTTTTCATTTAGGCTCCATTTGTTTTTTGGAAAATGATTTATTTTTGGTAAATACGTTCTATTGAAAGTATTTTCTAAGAAAATGGATTATTTTATAGTTATTGTTTGCCTAAAAACAAAAATGTAATGAGTAATATATATAAGTGTGTGTGTTCTTTAAGATTTTTGACATGGAATTAGTCTTATAAAAAAGAAAAAAAAGCTGTGAAAAAAAAGGCAAATTGTGTGATGGTTTTTGACAAACGACAGAGGCTGATTTCACCTGCTAATGGTGAGTTGCAGTCAATGTGATTGGTAGACTAGTTGTTATGTGCTTGTCTTGTGGTTATCTGTGTCTTTTTGAGTCTACAGAATTCTTGGAAAAGAATTCCTGTTTTAATAATAGAAAGTTGTTTCTTTGCAAATAGCTTGATTCCTGAAAATTAAAAAATATATATATAGAAAAGGAAAACAATGCCATAGTGATATGCATTGAGTATTTGGTAATTCATGTATACTTCCATCCAGGTTTGCGAGTTGGACTTGATCTTCAACTTCCATAAGGTATGTTTATTTATCTTGCAGTCAGGATTTGCTCCATGTGTTTTGGGCTTCCTTTTCCGCCTTTTTCTTTTTCTTGGTATTGGAAACTTAAATTTGATGTATAACTATATTATTACTGGTAATTTATGCTACATTTTTGTTATTCCCCATATGCCTCAGTAATCAGTAGAGACTATTATTGTTTATTGGGTTGTTTTCTTTTAAATGGAAGGCCTATTATATATTGGATGGGCTTTTGATTGCTGGTGAGCTTCAAGAATCAAGTAAGAAAACAGTTGCCAGGCTAATAGCTGCGCAGGTATGATTTTTCTTGCCCACATTATCTTCAGTTACTGCTGCTTCCGGATTTTCTGAGTTTATTATTCATTGAGCTGTAGGATTCACTGGTGGAGACTGCAAAAGAGCAAGCCAGTTCTACAAGTAATATTATTGCCCAGGCCACCAAGTAAGCTACGAAAGAGCAATTGTATCTTGTATTGGTTGACTTTGAAGTGCTGTGCTGCCAGTTGTTTATGTTTATTACAAATTTTATTTTTGATATGTGAAGAATATGTTACGCATGTATTTTATCGTACTTGATACCTTTTTGCTATTCATTTTAGTTCAAAATGTGATTCATACGCCTTATATTAGGGCTTTTATCAAGTGATGCTGATTATCAAGTCAAATGCTCTGTGAATGTTGTTGGCAGTGATTTGATTAAATACTAGAACTTTAGCAAATGTTACTTTGTTGTTAACATAGATTAATGGAGCATTTATTCCGTAGGCTGAGTTCTCAAATTTTCTCCTAGATGAAATTCGTGCACCCAAATTTCTTACAATGGTTCATCAAGAAAGAATATTAAGATTTTTTTTTATGGTCATATGTTGTTTTTCTGCTAAGTAATTGCGCAATTGTCTAATGGGAGGTTGATTGGGCCAGTGTGCTGACAGTGGTGCAATGACTAGTTAACATAAGTTCAACAGAGGATCTTGCAGGATGGAAAATGCCAAACCGATTTACCAATTGATGTCTTTAGTGTTGTTTTATTGAAGGCAGTATCCCTAGGTCTAAAAAGGAACTGAATAGGGATTACGCAGTTTAAAACATTGTTGAGAGCTTGAGAAATGGTATCATCTGATGTTATTATTGGTAAGATAGCTCTCCGAGTAATTTTCCAGTGAAGTTGGACCCTTGTGGCTCACGGTTGT
The DNA here is from genome assembly GCA_947685225.1 of Garcia nutans. Taxonomy (NCBI): domain Eukaryota; kingdom Viridiplantae; phylum Streptophyta; class Magnoliopsida; order Malpighiales; family Euphorbiaceae; genus Garcia; species Garcia nutans. Next base: position 554,926 of record CANTUV010000003.1, on the reverse strand, counting down.
GAATTATGATGTACTATAGACCACTCCCTGGACTACTCCCTGGACTACACAACATTAATTAACACTTTATATATATATATATATATATATATACCAACAAATTAAATGGGATCGTATATAAAAATTTAGCAATCAAGGGATTATCTCAGTAATAATCAATCAGGCAACAATCCCATTTTTATATCTATTCACATATTTAAATGGATTTAAATAAAATAAGAATAATAAAAGCATATATTAAAAATATATAAATTAAATGAAAGAATATATTAAAAACATAAAATTTTATTTATCCTTTAAGAAATTTTATACAAAATATGGGTTATTGGTATATTATTTTTCGTTATACTAGGTACTACAGGTTTATAAATTCTGCTCACAGTCAGTTGCTATTACAACCGGATGTCCAGCTTATACTAACAAATCTTTACAGATAAAATAAAACTTTACAAGTTTTTGATGCACCAGATCAACTTTTATTATAAGTGCAGGGCATATTTATATAAAATAAACTTTAAAATATAAAATACAGACTTTAAAATAAAATACAAGCTTTAAAAATAAATAAATAACTTACAGGAGAACAATAATGAGGGAACACAAAAGTGGAAGAAGGTTTTTGATGCACCAGATCAACTTTTGTTACAAGTGCAGAACATATTTATATAAAATAAACTTTAAAATATAAAATACAGACTTTAAAATAAAATACAAGCTTTAAAAATAAATAAATAACTTACAGGAGAACAATAGTGAAGGGAACACAAAAGTGGAAGAAGGTTTTTTAGTGAAGAAAGATAAAAGAAAACTTAAACTAGAGCTTTGAGTTCTTCAGAGCCTTCAGAGCTTCTGGAGGTGAGAGGCTCTGAAAAATATCCTCAAGCTTTAGAAATAGCTTTTTTAAATGGACAAATGTTCACTGGTCTTTTCATATGCTTGGTATTGTGGATGAATATTAATATATCGTTACTATTTACTTTACTGTATCTTCACGCGTTCAAAACTATAGATAAATAGTACCTTATCGGGGTACTATTTATTTTACTATTAAAAATTATAGATAAACAGTTCTGCTGACTTTACTGCAACTTTATCATGTCCTTCACATGTCAGATACTGTTGATGAATAAAATTTTGCCAGTTGGTACTGACTTTAAAAATTTGAAGGAATGGAGTTCCTTTTGCCTTTAATTGTCTAATGATTCTAAGTCCAAATTAGATTTTTTTTTCTTTTTTTTTTCTTTTTTCTTTTTATTTTTTCTTTATTTTCTTTTTCTTTTTCTTTTTTCTTTTCTTTATTTTTCTTTTCTTTTTTCTTTTGATCTTTATTAGAGACAAAATATCATAACAATCATCCTTATTACTGTGATAATAATCAGAGTCTGAGTCAGATAATTTATCAGTAGAAGATGATGTCATGGATGATATAGAAGAGGGAAGGTGACTTTCTTCTTCTGGACTAAGCTTTAGATTTTTTAAAATGTGCTTTATTGGATGATCCAGCAGAGCTAGTCTTGCTGGGCTTTAAGGGCTCAGAGGTTGAAAGAAGAGATTCAACCATCTGTTGCATCAAGGCTTTATAATCCTCAATAGTTTTTGCAACTGCAAGAAGGGCTATGTTTTGGGCTCTTTGGGCTCCAAAAAAATAGCCACCATAATTTCTCTTTAGTAGCCACGACTTTATTGTGTGCTCATAAGTGGAATTGTGAAAGACAGTCCTCCATTTGATTTTAGATTTTTTTAATACCAAAGATATATTAGTACCTGATTGAACAAAAGTATCAAAGTATCATTGATCAACCCATGGTATAATAAAAGTCATACAAAAGAGAAGAAGAAGAGAAAATTTCTTCTCATAAGGGCTTGGATTTAAATAGACTTTTATAATATTGGAATGCAAGTAGCACATCCTGTGAAAATGTTTTATCATCATTTCCATAGTAGTACTACCAATTAGCAAACCACACAGGAAGATTAATAGTCTTTATATTGGTATCAAAATATATCAGTCAAGAATGAGTTTTACCATGATTTTAAAAAAATAAGACTTTAGTCCATGCATCAACAAAATCTCAGTAATTATAAGGAAGACAAATGTCTTTAGAATGTTAAATTACATAGAGATGTGCAGAGGTTTTCCTCAATCAGATTGATAGAGAACTTTCTTTATTTTGAAGGAGGAATAAGCTATGATAGTTTTATCCTGCTGGTTATAGTTGTGCTTCTGGTTCTATATATTGATTTTTTAAACCAAATGATTTTTTAAAATCTCAAGAGTATTATCTTAATATTCTCGAGAATTCCGATTCTATATATTTAAAACATAACTATAACCATTATGATAAAGCTATCATAATTTATTTCTCCTTCAAAATAAAGAAAGTTTTCCATTAATCTGATTGGGAAAAATCTCTGCACATTCCTATACAATTTAAAACCCTTCATTCTAAAGATAATTGTCATTCTTATAATTACTGAGATTATGTTGATGTTTGGACTAAAGCCTTATTTTTTCAAAACACTGGTAAAACTCATTCCTAGCTGATATATTTTGATACCGGTATAAAGACTGATAATATTTCTGTGCAGTTTGCTGATTGGTGGTACTACTATAAAAATGATGATATAACATTATCACAGGATGTGCTACTTGCATTCCAGTATTATAAAGACCATTTAAATCTAAGCCCTTATGAGAAAAAATTTTATCATCTTCTTCTCTTTTGTATTAATTTTAATATATCATAGGTTTATCAATGGTACTTTGATACTTCTGTTCAATCAGGTACTAATATACCTTTGGTATTAATAAAATCTAAAATCAAATGGTGGACTGTCTTTCGCAATTTCACTTATGAGCACACAGTAAAGCAATGCTACTAAAGAGAAATCATGGTGGCTTTGACCCAAAGCTGTCTGTCTCTTTTAGAGTCCAAAGAGCCCAAAATATAGCCCTTCTTACAACTGTAAAAACTGTTGAGGATTATAAAGTCTTGATGTAACAGATGGTTGAATCTCTTCCTTCAATCTCTGAGCCTTTAAAGCCCAACAAGACTAGCTCTGTTGGACCATCCAATAAGCTCAATCCAGAAGAAGATATTTTATCAGTAGAAGATGATGTCATGGATGATGTAGAATAGGAGTCAGAAGAGGAAGGTGACTTTCTTCTTCTGGATTAGACTCAGATTATTACCCTAGCAATGAGGACAATTATTATGGTATTTTATCTCTAATAAAGATCAAAAGTAAAAAAAATAAAGAAAAATAAAGAAAAGAAAAAGAAAATTAAAAAAAAAGAAAAAGAAAAAGAGAAAAAGAAAAGAAAAGAAAAGAAAAAGAAAAAGAAAAAATCTAATTCTGACTCAGACTCATCTGTCAATTAAAGGCGGAAGGAACCTCATTTCTTTAAATTTTTAAAGTTGGTGTTAACTGGCAAGATTCTATTCATCAACAGTATCTGGCATGTGAAAGACCTGGTAAAGTTACAGTAAAGTCAACAGAACTGTTCATCTACAGTTCTCAACAGTAAAGTAAATAGCAATGACTGTTTACTATTCATCCATAATACCAAGCATGTAAAATGAACAGTAAGCCTCTGTCAATTTAAGAAAGCCATTTTTGAAATTTGAAGATATTTTTTAGAACCTTTCACCTCCTAAAGCTCTGAAGAACTTAAAGCACTAGTCTAGGTTTTCTTTTCCTCTCTTCACTAAAAAACATTCTTCCACTTATGTATCCCTTTCACTATTGTTCTTCTGTATGTTATTTATTTATTTTTAAAGCTTGTATTTTATTTTAAAGCCTATATTTTATATTTTAAAGTTTATTTTATATAAGTATGCTCTGCACTTGCAACGAAAGTTGATCTAGTGCATCAAAAATTTATAAAATTTTATTTTATTTATAAAGATTTGTTGGTAAAAGCTGGACACCCTGTTGTAATGGCTACTGGTTGTAAGCAGGGTTTATAAATTTGTGGTACCTGGTATAACGAAAAGCAATATACCAATAATCTGTGTTTTGTATAAGATTTCTTAAAGAATAAATAAAGTTATATGTTTTTAATATATTCTTTTATTTAAGTTATATGTTTTTAATATATGTTTTTATTATTCTTATTTTATTTAAATTTATTTAAATTTGTGAATAGATCTAAGAGTGAGGTTGTTGCCTGATTGATTATTGTTTTGATAATCCCTAGATTGTTAAGTGTTTATATCCGATCCCATTTAATGTGTTCGTATCAAAGCTTGCCTTTTTTTTAGGAGTGATAGTAGATAAATATAAAATTATTTTCATAATTAGATCTTTGACTTATAGATCTGGAAGTAAATATTGTTGACTAAGATTTAGATATGCAGTATGTTCCGTTTCAGCCAATTTATAGGTATTTAAGGCAGTAAGTTAGTGGTTGCATCTAAAATCAACAACACTTTAAAATTTATTTTTCAAATATTTAAAAATGAAATCATTTTTATATAAATCTGTTAGTACAACTAAATCTGATAGTTCTGAGTCATCAAAAATTAAAAGGATAGTAAATAGGAATGAAGTAATTTTAGAAGATTTTAATAAAATAATAGATAATTGGATAATACCTAAAGTAGATAAAGAACAAATTTATGAAATATCTAAATTAAATATATTTAAAAATAATTATATAATTAAAGCAGAAGAAAAAGATATACAGTTAAGTAAACCTTTTGAAAATATTACACTGTTATCTACAGAATCTATAAAGTACCATAAAGTAAAAAATATAATTATATATATATAAGACTTATACAAATTGGTATAAAACCTTTAATTAGTGAATGTTTAAATACAAGTATATTAACAGTAGTTAGAGATGCTAGATTTATAAATTTTAATAATTCTCTCTTAAGAACAATAAAGACCAGTTTAAGTAGTGGTCCTATTTTCTTTGATTGTTTTTCTGATATTACAATATCTATGAACGACCCTAATATATTAAAAAGTGTTATATTAGAAATTAAAATACATAATTATAAAATGTTAGAAGGATCAATTTATGTAGCATTAATGTATACAATATATTATAAAACTATGGTCTCGGCCTTTGCAACTAAATACATTATGAAATCTAAAACAGGAGAAACTAAATTTCTTCAAACAAATCTTAGTAAAGCTAATACAATAATCCTAAAACTATTTAATAGAAAGACAGAGTCTTCCTGAAGAGTAAATTTTGAAAAATGTCGTTTCTCCTCCAGAACCTGAAAAAACAGTAAAATCAAATATAGAACTTAGTAAAATTAAACAATATGAAGATGGTAAAGTTAAATTAAAATTCAGTAGACATAGTATAAGGAGTAGGTATTCTGATACCTCATCATCTGCTTCAATAGTAAATATAGGAAGAGCTTCATAATTATCTTTTGTAATATATACTTCATATAAAGAAAAAGAACATAAACATGTTTTACAAACAATAGTAAAGTCTAGGTATTCTATATCAGATGTACCTGAAACAAGTAGTAAATTAAAAAGTATAGATTATAGTACAACTGTACCACATCTTTTTTATACCCCTACAGAAAATATGAATCCTATAGAACCAAACCATAATTATAACAAAAAATAATATAGAGAACAGTTTCCTTCTCCACCTATATCACCTACAGCTTCTTTTTATGACGGATAATGTATTAAAGATAGATAGAGAATTAAATGTAATTAATAAAGAATTTATATTTAATAAAGATAAATTAAATAAAGAATTAATTTCAGTAAAAAACATAGATAAGTAAAAAGAAGTAATTAATAAGGTAAATAATTTTGAATCTGTAAAAAATGAATATATTAATTTTATAAATAATATGAAGTTAATATGAAATTTTTTGATTGATTTAAAAGAATATATGAAGAAAAACTCAAAGTAAAAAAATTAATAAATCATATAACAATTTAAAAAAATAAAATGAAAAATAAATGATAAAATTATACAAAGTGAACATCCACCTAAAACTTCAAGTATATTTATGTATAGTGATAATGAACTATAGCTGCACCATTTAAAACTGTAGCTGAAAATGATCCAAATAGAAAGATACTAGAATAAAATAATTTTAGTAATGCACATTTATTAAGTATAAGACAATAGTTAAATATAATAGAAAATTCTATTAAAGATAAAGAAATAATAAAATCAGTTGAGAAAACTGTTTCAGATAAAAAAAATTAAAAACTCATATTTTTAAACCCTTCGAGGTTTCTAAAACAGGTAAATAAAAAGTTAAATCTAAGGATTCTAACTTTATAAAAGTCATTAAAGATTAATTAAGTAAGATTGATTCAATATCTTAGTCAAAACAGGTAGTTTAAGAAACACCTCAATTTAAAGCTTCTAAAACTATTAGTATAGTAAGGATTCTCAACCTGAAACTGAAGATCTTGAATCTTTTAGTAAAGATATAGATTCACAAATAAATCGCATAACACATCATCAATCTATAATACCTAGAATATATGTCTCAGACTTAGAAATTATAAATAGACTAAATACTTTATCACAGTATAAATATAATGCCTCCTCGGTTTATGAATGGAATATTGATAGCCTATCATAATATAATATCCTGAGTATTCTAGAACAGATGACAAATGATTGCTAATGCTTATAGAATCCAAACAGATATGTTAGATAGAACTATAGCAGAATTAATTATAGCTGACTTCACATGCCAATTAAAAGGTTGGTGGGATAATCATCTTATTGATGAACAATATTTAGAAATATTAAATGCTATAAAAACTTATGAAGATGGAACTCATATACTAAATGAATATAGTGATACTATTCAGGATACAGTGGCAACACTGATACTGACTATATTACTTCACTTTATAGAAGATCCTACACATTTAAAAGATAAAAATGTGAATTACTAAGTAACTTTAGGTGTAAAAAACTTAGTGATTTTCAGTTTTATAAAATAATTTTTTTTATCTATGATTATGCTTAGAGAAGATTTCAACCATGCTTTCCGAAAAAAAAATTTCTTAGCAGGATTAAAATTCTTCCTAGGTGAGAAATTTAGAAATCATATAAAACAGAAATATAAAAACCCTATTTCTTATGACAGTTTGACTTATGGTCAATTGGTTAGTATAGTTCAAAAAGAATGATTAAAGCTCTGTCAAGATATAAAACTTCAAAAATCATTAAAAAATGAAATGAGAAAAACTAAATAAGAATTATGTTTATTTTATAAACAATTTGATTATAGTATAACCTAAAATTATAAAGATTGTGGTGGACAATGTTTTACAAGACATAAGAAACCATAATAAAAATCTTATAAAAAAATATTATAAAAGAAAATACAATAAAGAAGATTACTATAAGAAACAAAAGCATTATAAATCTTATAAATTTAAACAATTTAACAATAAAAAATCCTTTAGAAAGAAAGATAATTTTAAATCCTATAAAGATTTAAAATGTTATAACTGCAGTAAAAAATGACATACTTCTAAATTTTGTAGGTTTAATAAAAAAAACTAGAATAACTAGAATTAGAAGAATCTGTATTAAATAAAATTCATGAATTATATTTAGAATATTCAGATTCTGAAGATTATTCAAATTTTGAAGATTATTCAGATTTTAAAAAAATAAATCAAATAGATGATATAAGATCTAGTTTTAAAACTATTACTAGTAGTAAATCAATAAATATTTTAACTAAAGAATAAGAATCTATTTTAAAAGTTATAAAACATATAAATGATTCTAAAATCCAAGAAAAATTCTTAAATAAATTATTAGAAGATTCAAATGAAAAATCTAAATTTTTTGTAGTACCTAGTACTAATAAACAAACATATGATCCAACTTCAATCTTAAATAAAAATAAAATAATTAAGAATAAACCAATAATTAATTATTTATAAAAAAATTAAAATAATAAAAATAGAATTAAAATAATTAAAAATTAAACAAGAAAATAATGCTCAATTAATAAAGTCTTTATTAAATTCTACTTCTTCTGATGAGGAAGAAGAAAAAGATAAAGAAAAACCTAATAAAGAAGAAATTAATAATAATAAAATTAGTTTAATAAATAAAAATAAAATTTCTGATAATATAATTTTTATATTACAAGAAATTACATTAAGGAAATATTTAATAAAATTAAAATTAAAATTTTTAAATAATTATAATATAGAAACTATTACTTTATTTGATACATGAGTTGACTTAAATTGTATTAAATCTAGTCTAGTTCTCAAAAAATTTTGGCAGAAAATAAATAAAAGTTTATCAGCAGCAAATAAATCTAAATTAAATATTCTTAGTAAATCAGAAGCTTCAATAATTGATAAAAATTTAGAACTAAAAAATATATTTATTTTAACTAATATTCATCATATAGTAATCTTAGAAACTCCATTTATGAATCTAGTTACACCATATTCTATAAAAAATGATAGTATAAATTTTAAAGTAAAAAATTAAAAAATTATTTTTTCATTTATAGAAAAAGCTAAAAAGAAAAATCTAAACTTAATTAAAGCTCATTCAATTTATGAACTACAAATAAATCCAATAATAAAAGTAAAGTCTGAATAACTTTATAATTTAAAGAATAATTTTTATTGACAAAAAATAAATGAATAATTAAAAACTGAATTTATACAAGATAAAATTAATAAATTAAAGCTTCATATTAAAAATAAATTATGTGCTGATATTCCAAATATATTTTGGAATAGAAAGCAGCATATGGTTGATTTACCATACGAAATAGACTTTGATAAATAGTCTATTACAACTAAAGTCCGGCCCATTCAAATGACGCCTGATATGTTTGAATTTTATAAAAAAAATAACTGATTTAGAAAATAAAAAATTAATTACTAAATCTAGAAGCTCATATTCTTGTGCAATATTTTATGTGAACAAGGCCTCTGAAATCGAAAGGGGAGTATTTAGATTAGTGATAAATTATAAACCATTAAATAAAGCTTTAAAATGGATTAGGTATCATATTCCAAATAAAAAAGATTTATTAGAAAGATTATATCTACTACCACCTCATTTAGATAATCCCTGGATTGCTAAGTTTTTATATCTTTATTTTATATATGATTCCATTTTTAGTTAATTTGATATGAAATTGGGTTTCTATCAAATTCAGATTAACCCTAAAGACATGTATAAGATTGCATTCACTATTCTATTTGGACAGTACGAATAAAATATTATGCCTTTTGGTTTAAAGAATACACCCTCTGAATTTCAGAGAGTAATGAATGGTATATTTAATCCTTATACCAAATTTTATATAGTATATATTGATGATGTCTTAATATATTCTAAAATCCTAGATGATCATTTTAAACACCTAAAAAAAATTTTTTTAATGGTAAAGAAGAATGGTTTAGTATTAAGTAAAACTAAGATGTCTTTGTTCTAGACTAAGATTAGATTCTTGGGACATTATATAGAACATGATATTTTAGAACCTATAGAAAGAAACATCGCCTTTGGAGATAAGTTTCATGAATAAATTCTAAATAAAGCTCAATTACAATGATTTTTAGGATGTTTAAATTATGTTATAGAATTCTATCTAAACCCGAATAGAATAATAAAACCATTACATGATAGGCTGAGAAAAAATTCTGGCCTATGGACTGAGATCCATACTGATATAGTTGGACAGATTAAAACCATAGTCAAAACTATTTTCTGCTTATATATAGCTGATCCATTAGCTTCAAAAATAGTTGAGACTGATGCTTCATATATAGGTTATGGTGGGATATTAAAATAAATAAAAGAGGGTAGAGAAATCATTGTCCAATTTTATTCAGGACATTGGAGTCTAACCCAATTAAATTATTTACTATTAAAAAAGATATTTTAAGTATTATTTTATGTATTTCAAAGTGATTTATTAAATTAAAAGTTTTTACTTCGTATTGATTATAAAAGTGCTAAATATGTTTTACAAAAAGATGTTAAAAATATTGCATCAAAATAGATTTTTATAAGATGGCAAGCTATTTTAAGTATTTTTAATTTTGATATATAATTTATTAAAGGAGAAAATAATAGTTTACCTGACTTCCTTACTTGTAAATTCCTTCTTAAGAATCATAGGGAATAAAAAGAAGAAAGTAACCAATAAAGCTAAAGAAACCTTAAAGTTTGATTCTCCTAAAATCCTATCTGATCGTTCAGATAGTATAACTTAACCTAAAGCCATAAAAGTCTTGGGTTGATTTTGTCCAAGAAGAAGATAATAAAGTTAAAATGGATCTTTGGGTCTTCCCGCTGGCCCAATCTCCAGAAGTCATTAAAGCACTATCAAACTTAGACTTTCCTCCTCCTAAAGCCTCAGGTAATAAATCTCTTGTCCTTTTTATCAAAGTAGAGATAGGTGAATCTTCATCTATAAAAATACTATCTCAAAATATTTCTAAAAATGAGGTTGATGTTTCAAACTCTTCAAGTCAAATTATTTCTTTAAATTTTCCTTTAAAGCACCCTAAAGCTATATGGTTTAATAAAAAGTTTTGGACTACAAAATTAATAATTGAAAATGAAACTGCTTAGCAAAATCCATGGAATATTATTGAGTTTGTATACCCTAAAAATTGATTTTTTAAGCCAAATAATTTTTTAAAACCTCAAGAGTATTATCTTAATATTCTTGAGAATTCTGGTTCTATATATTTAAAGCATAACTATAACCAGCAGAATAAAGTCTTCATAAATTATTCCTCCTTCAAAATAAAGAAAGTTCTCCATTAATCTGATTGACAAAAATCTATGCACAATCTTGTGTAATTTAAAATCCTTCATTCTAAAGATATTTGTCTTTCTTATAATTACTGGAATTATGTTGATGCCTGGACTACAGTCTTATTTTTCTAAAATTCTGGTAAAACTCATTCATGGCTGATATATTTTGATACCAGCATAAAGATTGATATTCTTTCTGTATGGTTTGCTGATTGGTAGTACTACTGTGGAAATGATGATAGAACATTATAACAAAATGTGCTTCTTGCATTCCAGTATTATAAAGCCTATTTAAATTCAAGCCCCTATAAGAAGAAATTTTCTCATCTTCTTCTTTTTTGTATGACTTTTAATATACCAGGAATTTATCAATGGTACATTGATACTTTTGTTCAATCAAGTACTAATATACCTTTGGTATTAAGAAAATCTAAAATCAAATGGTGGACTGCCTTTCGCAATTCCATTTATGAGCACACAGTAAAGCAGTAGCTACTAAAGAGAAACCATGGTGGCTTTGACCTAAAGCTGTCTGTCTTTTTTGAAGTCCAGAAAGTCTAAAATATAGTCCTTCTTGCAGCTACAAAAACTGCTGAGGATCATAAAGTCTTGATGCAATAGATGGTTGAATCTCTTTCTTCAACCTCTGAGCCCTTAAAGCCCAGTAAGACTAGCTCTATTGGATTATCCAATAAAGCTCAGTTCAGAAGAAGAAAGTTACCTTCCTCTTATGATTTCTCTTCTACATCATCCATGACATCATCTTTTACTGATAAAATATCTTACTCAAACTCAGATTATTACTTCAGCAATGAGGATGATTATTATGGTATTTTGTCTCCAATAAAGATCAAAAGTAAAAATAAAGAAAAATAAAGAAAAAAAGAAAAGAAAAACAAAAAAAAAATAAAAATAAAAAAAAATAAAAAATTTAATTCTGACTCAGATTCGTCAAACAATTAAAGGCAGAAGGAACTTCATTCCTTCAAATTTTAAAATCGGTGCCAACTTACAAGATTTTGTTCATCAACAGTATCTGGCATGTGAAGGACTTGGTAAAGTTGTAGTAAAGTCAACATAATTATTCATCTACAGTTCTCAACAGTAAGACAAATAGTATCTAATAAAGGTACTATTCATCTACAGTTCTGGACGCGTGAAGGTATAGTAAAACAAATAGTAATGATAGGTTACTATTCATCACACAAATACCAAGCATGTGAAAAGAACAGTAAACCTCTGTCTATTTAAGAAAGCCATTTTTGAAGCTTGATGATATTTTTCAGAACCTCTCACCTCCAAAAGCTCTGAAGAACTCAAAGCTCTAGTTTAGGTTTTCTTTTACTCTCTTCACTAAAAAATCTTCTTCCACTTCTGTATCCCCTTCACTATTATTCTCCTGTAAGTTTTTTATTTATTTTTAAAGCTTGTATTTTCTTTTAAAGTATATATTTTGTATTTTAAAGTTTATTTTGTATAAATATACTCTGCTTTTGCAACGAAAGTTGATCTCGTACATCAGAAACTTGTAAAGTTTTATTTTATTTGTAAAGATTTATTGGTGTAAGCTGGACACCCTGCTGTGTAACGGCTAATGACTGTGAGCAAAATTTAAAAACATATGATACCTGGTATAACGAAAAGCAATATAACAATAATATGTGTTTTGTATAAGATTTGTTAAAGAATAAATAAACTTTTATATTTTTAATATATTCTTTTATTTAATTTATATATTTTTAATATATGCTTTTATTATTCTTATTTTATTTAAATCCATTTAAATTTATGAATAGATCTAAGAATGAGCCTGTTGTCTGATTAATTGTTACTTAGATAATCCTTAGATTGCTAAGTTTTTATATACAATCCCATTTAATTTGCTAGTATCAGAGCCTGTCATTTTTTAGGGGTGATAATAGATAGATATAAAACTATTTTTATAGTTAGTTTTAGATCTAGAAGTGAATATTATTGACTAAAATTTGTATATGCAGTAAGTCATGTTTCAGCTAATGGATAGGTATTTAGGGCAGTAAGTCAATGGTCGCGTTTAAAATCAACAAGAAATATAACGACCCCACCTGCACGGTCTTACGACAGCTGGTTTATTGGGCATTTTTTCCCGTAGGTGGACCGAAGTCCCAGCCCTCAACCCGGCAGGCCGCCACAGTACTGGACTTCCCTCGCGGGCCCTCCAGCATGATTTGTTTATTTGGCTCCCAAAGGAGTCGTCTCCCCGGATCGAACACCTGACCTCTCCCTTAAGAGAGCCAGCGAGCACAATCCAGTACCATTACCACTGGTAGAAATAGTACTGGATTGTGCTTGCTGGCTCTCTTAAGTGAGAGGTCAGGTGTTCGATCCGGGGAGGCGATTTTTTTGGGAGCCAAATAAACAAATCCTGCTGGAGGGCCCGTGAGGGCAGTCCAGTACTATGGCGGCCTGCCGGGTTGAGGGCTGGGACTTCGATCCACCTATAAGAGAAAAGGTCCAATAGACCAGCTGTCATAAGACCGTGCAGGTGGAGTCGTTACAGTTAAAAAAGTGGTAGAAATGGTACTGGATTGTGCTCGCTGGCTCTCTTAAGGGAGAGGTCAGGTGTTCGATCCGGGGAGGCGACTCCTTTGGGAGCCAAATAAACAAATTCTGCTCGAGGGCCGCGAGGGCAGTCCAGTACTGTGGCGGCCTGCCAGGTTGAGGGCTGGGACTACGGTCCACCTACTGGAGAAAAGGCCCAATAGACCAACTATCGTAAGACTGTACAGGTGGGGTCGTTACAGTTAAAAAGGTGCCTTTTTAACTGTAACGACCCCACTTGTACAGTCTTACGATAGTTGGTCTATTGGGCCTTTTCTCCCGTAGGTGGACCGTAGTCCCAGCCCTCAACCTGACAGGCCGCCACGGTACCCGTTCACCTCATGGCTCCCGAGAAGAAAATTTATTTATTTGGCCTCAAATGAGGTCGCCTCCCTCATTCGAACCCGTGACCTCCTCCCTTAAGAGGAAACCATGAGCTGAACGAGTACCATTTCTAAATGGTACTCGTTCAGCTCATGGTTTCCTCTTAAGGGAGGAGGTCACGGGTTCGAATGAGGGAGGCGACCTCATTTGAGGCCAAATAAATAAATTTCTGCTCGGGAGCCATGAGGTGAACGGGTACCGTGGCGGCCTGCCGGGTTGAGGGCTGGGACTATAGTCCACCTACGGGAGAAAAGGCCCAATAGACCAGCTGTCGTAAGACTGTGCAGGTGGGGTCGTTACAAGAAAAAAATTTAAAATCTATTTTTTAAATATTTAAAAATGAAACTATTTTTATGCAAATTTGCTAGTACAACTAAATCTGATAATTCTGAGTCATCATAAATTAAAAAGATAGTAAATAGGAATGAAGTAATTTTAGAAGATTTTAATAAAGCAATAGATAATTAGATAATACCTAAAGTAGATAAAAAATAAATTTATAAAATACCTATATTAAATATATTTAAAAATGGTTATATAATTAAAATAGAAGAAAGAGATGCACAGTTAAGTAAACCTTTTAAAAAGAATACACTGTTATCTCCAGTCCAGAATCTACAAAGCACCATAAAAGTAAAAAATATAAATATGTATATAGGACTTATACAAATTAGTATAAAACACTTAATTAAGAAATATTTAAATACAAGTATATTAGCAGTAGTTAGAGATGATAGATTTGTAAATTTAAATAATTCTCTCTTAGAAACAATAGAGATCAGTTCAAGTAGTGGTCTCATTTCCTTTGATTGTTTTTCTGATATTATAATATTTCTGAACGATCCTAATATATTAAAAAAATATTATATTAGAAATTAAAATAAATAATTATAAAATATTAGAATGATCAAATCCCGTAGCAATAATGTATAAAATATATTATAAAGTCATGGTCTCGGCCTTTGCAACTTAATACATTATGAAATCTAAAACAGGAGAAACTAAATTTTTTCAAACAGACCTTAGTAAAACTAATACAGTAATCCCTAAAACTATTTAATGGAAAGATATTAGTCATCTTGAAAAGTAAATTTTGAAAAATGTCGTTCCTCTTCCAGAATCTGAAAAAAAAAGTAAAACCAAATATGAAACTTAGTAAAATTAAACAATATGAAGATGGTAAAGTTAAATTAAAATTCAGTAGACATAGTATAAGCAGTAGGTATTCTGATACCTCCTCCCCTGCTTCAACAGTACATATAGGAAGAGTTTCACAATTACCTTTTGTAATATATACTTCATATAAAGAAAAAGAACATAAACCTATTTTACAAAAAATAGTAAAGCCTAGATATTCTACATCAGATGCTTCATATCTAGGGATTATCTAAGCAATAATCAGTCAGGCAACAACCCCACTTTTAGATCTATTAACAAATTTAAATGGATTTAAATAAAATAAGAATAATAAAAGCATAAATTAAAAATATATAAATTAAATGAAAGAATATATTAAAAACATATAAGTTTATTTATTCTTTAAGAAATCTTATACAAAACACAAATTATTGGTATATTACTTTTCGTTATACCAGGTACCACAGGTTTATAAACCCTGCACACAGCCATTAGCTGTTACAACAGGGTGTCCAGCTTATACCAACAAATTTTTACAAATAAAATAAAACTTTACAAGTTTCTAATGTACGTGATCAACTTTCGTTGCAAGTGCAGAGCATACTTATACATGATATATTTTAAAATATAAAATATAGACTTTAAAATAAAATACAAGCTTTAAAAATAAATAAATTACTTACAGGAGAATAATAGTGACGAGGATATAGAAGTGGAAGAAGATTTTTTAGTAAAGAGAGTAAAAGAAAACCTAAACTAGAGCTTTGAGTTCTTCAGAGCTTCTGGAGGTGAGATGTTATGAAAAAATTATCCTCAAGCTTTAGAAAATGGCTTTCTTAAATTGACAGAAGCTCACTTTTCTTTTTATATGCTTGGTTTTTATGTGATGAATAGTAACCTATCATTACATTTTGCTTTACTATAGCTTTACTCGTCCGAAACTGTAGATAAATTATACTTTATCGGGTACTATTTATTTTACTATTGAGAAATGTAGATGAATAATTCTGCTGACTTTACTGCAATTTTACTAGGTCATTCACATGCCAGATACCATTGATGAACAGAATCTTACCAGTTGGTACTAACTTTAAAAATTTAAAAAAATGAGATTCCTTTTGCCTTTAATTGTCTGATGAGTCTGAGTCAGAATCAGATTTTTTTATTTTTATTTTTCTTCTCTTTTTTATTTTTATTTTTATTTTTCTTTTCTTTTTTCTCTTTTTCTTTATTTTTCTTTTCTTTTTTTCTTTTAATCTTTATTGGAGATAAAATACTATAACAATTGTCTTCATTACTGGAGCAATAATCTGAGTCCGAGTAAGATATTTTATCAGTAGAAGATGATGTCATAGATGATGTAGAAGATGAGTTAGAAGAGGAAGGTGACTTTCTTCTTCTGGACTAAGCTTTAGATTTTTTAGAATGTGCTTTATTGAATGATCCAGCAGAGCTAGTCTTGTTGGCCTTTAAGGGCTCAGAGGTTGAAGGAAGAGATTCAACCATCTATTGCATTAAGGCTTTATAATCCTCATCAGTTTTTGCAGCTGCAAGAAGGGCTATATTTTGAACTCTTTAGGCTTCAAAAGAGACAAACAACTTTGAATCAAATCCACCGTGGTTTCTCTTTAGCAGCCACTTCTTTACTGTGTGCTCATAAGTGGAATTGTGAAATGCAGTCCACCATTTGATTTTAGATTTTCTTAATACCAAAGGTATATTAGTACCTAATTGAATAAAAGTATCAACGTACCATTGATAAACCCATGGTATATTAAAAGTCATATAAAATAGAAGAAGATGAGAAAATTTCTTCTCATAAGGGCTTGAATTTAAATGGACTTTATAATACTGGAATGCAAGTAGCACATCCTGTGATAATGTTATACCATCATTTCTACAGTAGTACCACCAATCAGCAAACCACATAGGAAGGTTATTAGTCTTTATACTGGTATCAAAATATATCATTCAGGAATGAGTTTTACCAGAGTTTTGAAAAAATAACGCTTTAGTCCAGGCATCAACATAATCCCAGTAATTATAAGAAGGACAAATGTCTTTAGAATGAAAGGTTTTAAATTACACAAGAATGTGTAGAGATTTTTTTCAATCAGATTGATGGAGAACTTTTTTTTTAAAGAAGGAATAAACTATGATAGCTTTATCTTGCTGGTTATAGTTATACTTTAAATATATAGAACCAGAATCCTCGAGAATATTAAGATAATATGCTTGAGGTTTTGAAAAAATATTTGGCTTAAAAAAATTAATTTTTAGGGTATACAGACTCAATAATATTTCATGGATTCTACTTAGCAGTTCCATTTTCAATTATTAATTTTATAGTCCAAAATTTTTTATTAAACCATATAGTTTTAGGGTGCTTTAAAGGAAAATTTAAAGAAACAATTTGAGTTGAAGGATTTAAAATTTCAACCTCATTTTTAGAAATATTTTGAGATAGAATTTTTGTAGATAAAGATTCACCTATCTTTGATTTGACAAAAGGGACTAGAGATTTATTACCTGATCTCTGATTTGACAAAAAGGACTAGAGATTTATTACCTGAGTCTTTAGAAGGAGGGAAGCCTAAGTTTGATAGTGCTTTAATGACTTGTACAGATTGGGCCAGCTGGGAGACTCAAAGATCCATTTTAGCTTTATTATATTCTTCTTGGACAACATCAACCCAAGACTTTATGGCTTTATGTTTAGTTATACTATCTGAATGATCAGATAGGACTTTAGGAGAATCAGACTTTAAGGTTTCTTAGCTTTATTGGCCGCTTTCTTCTTCTTATTCCCTATGAATCCTGAGAAGGAATTCACGAGCAAGAAAGTTAGGTAAACTATTATTTTCTCCTTTAATAAATTCTATATCAAAATAAAAAATACTTAAAATAGCTTGTCATCTTGCAAAAATCTATTTTGAGGCAATGTTTTTAACATCTTTTTGTAAAACATCTTTAGCACTTTTACAATCAATACAAAGTAAAAACTTTTGATTATAAATCACTTTGAAATACATAAAACTATACTTAAAATCTCTTTTTTAATAGTAGAATAATTTAATTATGTTGAACTTCAATGTCCTGAATAAAACTGGACTATGATTTCTCTACCCTCTTTTATCTATTTTAATATTTCACCATAACCTATATCTGAAATATCAGTCTCAACTATCTTTGAAGCTAATAGATCAGCTATATATAAGCAGAGAATAGTTTTAACTAGGGTTTTAATCTGTCTAACTATACTAGTATGGACCTCAATCCATGTGCCATGATTTTTTCTAAGCCTATTATGTAATAGTTTTATAATTCTATTCAGGTCTGGATAGAATTCTATAACATAATTTAAACATTCTAAAAATTATTGTAATTGAGTTGTATTTAGATTTTGATCAGAAAACTTATCTCCAAATGCTAATTTTTTTTCTATAGGTTCTAAAATACTTTGTTCTATATAATGACCTAAGAATCTAATCTTAGTCTGGAACAAAGACAATCTTAGTTTTATTTAATACTAAACCATTCTTCTTTGCTATCATAAAAAATATTTTTAGGTGTTTAAAATAATCATCTAGGGTTTTAGAACAACTTTATATATATATATATATATATATATGAAGTTCTTCCTTTGGCTCCATAACAATATTTGTCAGCCTGCCTCTGGCTCCTTAAAGAATAATTAGGCCATTAGAGCTCCACAATACATTAGGTTATATAATTAAGGGGTTTCTTCTTACTGCCTAGAATGCTGAGAGCTTATGGATAGATATGGAAATTTAAAAAAGTAGATGAGAAAGATAGTTAATAGTTAAGCAGTATTAATATACAGTTTATTTTTAAATATTATTTGCATGGAAAGATACAAGTTAGATGCCTACAGTTACAGAATTATGAAGCCCTGGCTGGCCGGCCAGCCCACTTATGGTGGTGACAGCATAAATCCTTGTTATATTAATATTTGTGTAGGAAATTGAATTGAACTGCCATAAACTTGTTTCCTTCTGGATGCATTCTTACTATCTGCATACTCACAAAGCTTGATATCCATTAAAAACTGCATAATCTCTCATTTACAAAGCACATATACTGCACACAATCTAATAATTCTGTAAGTGGGAGACCTATTGAACTTGAAGCATTGCCCCCATATATGAGTTCTGTGAAACCAAAAGAAAAAAAGAAGAAGCAATTTTATGGCTACAATAATAAACAAGCAGTGACTGAATAGTTACAAGTTAGTAAATATCAAGAAACGAACCTTTAGAAAAAGCTCATATCCATAGATTTTTCAAGCACACCATCGTCTTCCCATGAAACATCTTTGGCCTTGGGGTCTTTTCCAATTAATTGGAGAGGCACATCAAGAGGCGGTGGGTTCTGCACACACAACATCCCAGGAGATGTTCATTTCCAATGTAGTTTTGAGTTCCTTTGCTGAGTATTTTGTAGTTTAATTTTTTAAAAGGTATCTCAGTATTCTAATTACATAATAATACTCTAAAATTTGTTTTTTTTTTTAAAAAAACTATATCTAAAAACCTCAAAAGCAATTTTTAAAATTAAAACGAAATGATACCATGCATCTTATGAGGGGCCAGTTAATTCCACGGAAAAATGGGTGTTGTTTGATTTCATTAGCACCAGCCTTTGATCCTAAACGGGTGTTTGGGTCTTTGGTCAACAGTGCATTAATCAATTGTCTAGCTGCAAGACTAACCTGTAAACAACAGATGATTGCAAAAAAAACAGATAAAAGTAAAAAATTTACAAAGATATTATGTAAATTAAAAAATTTACAAAAATTGATATATTTTTGGTAGATTTTAAGAGTATTTATTGGATAGATTTTTAGTACATGTCTTAAAAATGTAATTTTGTTTTGCAAACTTTAAAAAAAAAAGTAAAAATGAAAGTTTGAAGAAAAAAAGTAGTATTTCATGTAATTTCTTCAAATAATTAAGCTTGAAAATTCCATCAAAAGATTAAAGATATAAGAAATTTCAAAAACCAAAAGAAAGAATATGAAATTTCAAACATCTTACAGGGATGCTACTTGGGAAGGTGAGATCTTTGTGCAAAATGTTGGCAAATGTCTTCTGTCTATTCTTTCCCCTGAAAGGTGTACGGCCGTATAACATCTCATACAACAAAATACCTGAAATTTCAAATTCAAATTTCTTCAAAAAATCAAACAAAATATTTAGCAACTCTACACTTGCAATGTGCTTACCAAGTGACCACCAATCAATTGCACTACTGTGTCCTGCGCCTGTGATTATTTCCTGAAAATCAAACAACGCTCTTCACATAAATAAAACTTGCCGTCAACAATGAAAAACTCGCTTGAAATCACAAAAATAAACAAGTATATATAAAATTTTCTTAATCTCATAGTTGGAGATAATACAGAATTCAAAAACTTGAAATGCAAAAAAATATTCCAACTTACAGGAGCAATATATTCCTCAGTTCCAACAAAAGAATTTGATTGTGTAACTGGTTCTGCAACAAATATTGGTGGTCGTTGACTTCTAGACCTTCTTCGACTCTTAGTTGGCGGGGGCTTTATTATCTATGCATATACAGCATAAGAAACAATGTAGCTTTTATTAAAGAAATGAGTTCCATAGTTAGAAGGTAAAGCCAAAAATATACATTATCAACAATACGATCTCTTACTTTTGGTTTACAGGATGCCATAAATGATAAATCGAAGTCGGTTAAAACGACATGCCCGTCCTTTTGGAGCAAAATATTTTCTGGCTTTAGGTCACGATAAATTATTCCTGCATACATTAGTAAAGAAAAAAATAAGTTAGTTTTTGCTCAACAAAGTAAGTCACAAAGTATATGCTTAAACTTTATCAAAGTACCTAAACAATGAAGATATTCCAAACCAATGACGACCTCTGCTGCATAGAACCTGAAAGCACAAAGTAGAAATCAGTATAAGAGTTACTGATGCTGAAATTAGAACAATCAAATAACATTCTAGTAATATAAAAAACTGGGAGTACCTTGCAGATTCCTCCTTAAATAATTTCATAGGTTGTTTGTCAAGTACTGCAAATAGCTCTCCGCCAGGGCAAAAGTCTGTTATCAGACAAACATGTGTAGAAGTCTGAAGATATTAAAAAAAAATCATTATATCAGTCAACCAGTAAATTCCATTAAAATCACAGAAATTTCAAGTTAAATCCATTATAATTAAATAAGAATACCTGAAAGGAAGTATAGAGTGTAGGGAGAAAAGGATGATCCAGAAGTGAAATGATCTCTCTTTCAATGCATGCTCGATGTACCTGTAGAGGAATTATATTAGAACATCAAAGGTGAATCCATGAGTTTATATTATAATAGGAAAAAATGTCGTTTTATATGCAGACTTTGTTGCGGTTGAGCATCATAGATTTTTCCATTGCCTTCATGGCATACAGTATGCCTGTATCTTTCAGCTCCACCAAATGAACACTGCAACAGATTCAAAACCAATACTAAGCATTCAATTAAGTAGCAATATTGCAATCATAATCTACACTAACCGGTTCTATTGGGAAACTAAAATACAAAGGCTAGTAGATGCTTATTCCCCATATACCGTCATTGCTTCTTCTATGGAAAAAGAAGTTCATCAATTTACAAAAGAAGATATCAATGAACTTCTATGAAATAGCTTGAAATAGTTCCATGGGATGATATTATTGCGAAATATAGGAATCCGAACTGCATAAAAGCTTATGTCTTCATATAGGAAAGGAACTAATTAAGTTGAGGTTTCCTCAGGGCACCATTTAGTTTTAAGTTGGCTTATATTTGTCCCAACATCTACTTACTTAAAAATTTCTTAATTATTTTCTATTTATTCGATGTGGGATCACTTTTCAAGACTAGGAAATCCAACACAATATACATACAAGTGCTAATGATAAAAAAAATAACAGCCTGATACATGCCAGCAGTAGAATGAAAGTCATAAATATTTCATTTGAATATTTGCATATATACCTGCCAGTATCGCCACAACCCAAGGGTTTTATGGGCTTGAAATGTTGTAACCATATTTTTTCACCATTGGAAGTTATCTGCATAATGAACTTTAATATCAAATAGAAAGATATTTATCTATTACTCGAGGAGACAAAACAAACTGAACATTTTATTATTTCAAATAGAAACAGCTTTAGTGTATATATATATATTTGTACCTTTAGTCTTTGAGATGAAGCCAACATTATAAACTTAACTAATATTTTTATCCCAACAAATTGATAGCTTGCAATATAATGCAAATTTGGCAAGAATGAAACTGCATGGCACTAAAGTGTAATCTAAAATTGGTACCTTTTGTATTGCTATCCATGAAGGACTGTTCCTTTTGTGAGGTCGTGGAAAGACAGGCAGAGAGTGAATTGCCCACAGATCTTCCGGTCTCTGGGAAATAGCATTGTAAGTTGCAAGAGGAGCTATGTACAAATATAATTGGTTGAAAAGTAGCCATTTTCATCATTTGAGGACAGTAAGTTGTATGGAGTGAGAATTAAAAGTATAAACCCAAAAACATTAACTTTTATCTCATTTTTAGATCAGTCTTAAGTATTTTCACAAGGCTGTCAACAAGGTCAACCGCATAAAATAATCTGAACTTTTCATTTCTGGGGAAAGAAGACATCAAGATTTTAATTATACATCCATGAACACAAGGAGTGAAAAGAGTAACTTACCAAGTTGGCGTCAGGAAGTTCTCTAACAGCTTCATCAACATTTTCTGCAGTAGCTTTAACCTGGTATACCAAGTTTCAAAATAATTACAACTCCTACATCTGCTGAAAAAGGAACACCAATTACAGAAATAACATACCAACTTGGCACTTTGTAGTTCTGTTTTCTCAGAGAGGCGATTTCTCAAGGGTTCCACATGATCGCTTCCATCCAGTTGAACACCAATGAAGTACTGAAGCTCACCCTGAACAAATAGCAAGTTTTTTGTGAGTATAGATCAAATAAGAAGATGCAGTAATTTTGTCTGGAATAATAAATAGCCACCTTTTGGTCACGCATAGGTTGCAAGTGGAATAAATTCCAGAATTTCTTTCCTGAAAGTCATTAAATAATCGAAACTCATTATATCTATAACCAAAGGTGAAAAATTACATCTTTAATAAGTCTTCAAAAAATTATATATGTTGCATATTCAACTAAACGTTTTTTTTTCTTTTTAGCTTGCAGGTATTCTTTAGCCTTAGGCATCATAGGAAATTCAGAGTTACATACCACTCTTGGTGTAGTTAATCAATTGAACAGTAATTTCCCTCTGTTCTCTGATAGCATCTCTTATCTTTGAGACGGTTGTTTGATCCGTTTCTGGTCCTTGAAGAAACCTATAGAAATGATGAAGCAAATCAAAATAGTCAGACCATTGATATCATGAACAATTTGTTATATTTAATAGGGAATTGAATAATAGACTGTATTGATAGAAACTGTAGACTAGGATGTTAAACGTTTTGTATAGGGAAACACGAGAATATTCACATTGAAACTCTAAAGCTCTTGTACAGGGTGGAAAATTAGGGTATAGAAAGTACCACAGAAAAGTAATCCAGATTGAAAACAGTAATTTTCATACCGACAATTTCTTCCCAAGATTTCTTCACGTGTATATTCTGTTAGTTCAAGAAAGCTATCGGAAGCAAATATCTGCATAGAAAGAACCAAATAATATAGTCTGCATAATGTTAACTGCATATTTCACTCATTGCATGTTGGCTACTATGAAGTACGATGCTAACTCCTAGTGCACATTTTATACACAACATAGAAGGAAATGCAAGAAACGAACTGGCCATAGCAATGACTAATTGCATTAAGTGATTTGAGTCCATGGAAAGAAACACAGAGTGATTTTGCTCATGACAAACTTATTGACTTACGGATAATGCATTAATTTAATGAGTTAGAATGAAGAAATATTTGGCATCCAGGCCTCTAATTAAGAGCTAGAAGGCCTTACCAGAAAATTGATGGCATATTCCCCTGCTCATGCAGTTAAAATGGATGTTTCCAAACAAGACAAATATGTAGGATGATAAAACATTTCTAAGAAAGTCATAGTATTCCTGAAATCTTGACTTACAATAGGGTTATCAGGAAGTCTAGGATCTGTGATCACAAAGTTCTTTTCAATGCGTTCCAATGTGGTTGCCAAATCAATTCCTTGGCGTATAACCCTTTCTCTTTCAGAACGTTCCCAACTGTCTGAGAGTTTTATATCTCGGGTCATCAGAACCTCCGGTTCAACAGTTGGCGGTGGTGTTTCACGTATTCCTGCATAACTCAGTGACCTTGGTTTCGACCTGAAGAAGAAATATAGCAGCTGAGTATGTAAACATCTTTTAATGTATTGGAGCCTGATAATTTTGAACAAGATTCCTTATTTCTGCCAAGGATAGTTTCCCATTGAGGACTTTGCTATGTAGGAAACATAGTTTTACCAATATTACTTGGGAATGTTTAATTCTGAAAGTTCAGAAATTTACTTTAGTTTTACACGGTAATAATCTCAATAGGAAGAGAAAAAGGTTATTTTGCTCACAGATTGATGATGAATTAATATATCTTGAAAAATGTTATTCTTGTCCTTCATAATTCTTCTCCTTACCCTACTAACAATTGTTAGTGTGGGAAAGTGTAAAGTGTGATTACACTTTCTCCACGACTACACTTGAGTAATAATTCATTGCATAAATGTTCTTAAGTAATCAAGAAGGATTTTTTTTAATGTAATGAGTGAGGATTTAAGATTCTTGAGATGACAGAGAAAGGAAAAAGAAAAAAAAATGGGAAAGGAAGAGGGAGACTGACCCCATGAAGGAAATGCGATTTAATTTTCCAGTTTTCTTCACAGCTTCCTTAGAGACATCACTTGCGGTATTCAGTTGAGGAGTCTGCCTACTAGGCGTACTATTGCTTATGGAATCAAAGTCAACAGATTTAGGCAGGACATAATCAAGGTTCTCGGATATGTTGTGACTCATAGATCGAATGAGAGATTTGGGATCTCTGATAGTTTGAACAACCTCTGTAATGGAACCTAAGGCTTTGTCCTTCTGTCTAGCTGATCAAGATAAATGACAGTTGACATACAATAAACGAAGGAGCTACAACAAAATGAATATCCTTAAAATGTCTTAAAAAGTAGAAAACCAAAACTAATATGCATGCTTCTGGTTTTTTACCATCATAGCGGATTAAAGACTTGGGCAAGCCATTAGGACGTAAAGCCGTGTCATTAATACCTTCAGTATATTTGCTGACTTCTACCTGCATTCTGCATTTTGACAAAGATCATAGACTATCAATCAACAACTGGTAATGCAATCCTTTTTCCAAGAAAGAGTTGTAATATATTAACTAACTAACCCTATGAATTTGATAATATTTCCACTATCATCTTTGATAGGGGTGACGGTGAGAAGATTCCAGAAAGGAGTACCATCCTTCTTGTAGTTAAGGAGCCTCCCACAGTAGCTTTGCCCATTCTTAACTGCATCTCTTATCTTTGCTACTTCTTTCCTGTCTGTTTCTGGACCCTGGAGAAACCGGCTGCAAAAAAGAAAGTAGGTATGTCTTTATTTTACTTAGCTAGCTACCAAGTAAGAGTGAAGCTCTGGGATAAACCTTACCAGTTCCTTCCAATAACCTCCTTCGAAGAATAGCCGGTCATGGTAAAAAAGCCACTGCTCGCGTACATTATAGGGCAGTCTGGTTTGGTAGCATCAGATACAACAAATGTTTGCTGTAGTGTTGATAAAGCATCCTTCAACTCTTGTGATACCCTGGGAAAGGCTCCTACTTCTGATTCCTCTGATGTCCTTGTTGACTCGGCTACAATTCCGCCTAACGAGTTTTTAAATCTATCTCTGTCTCCAGAAGACATTTTTATTGCTTTGAAACTACCTTCTCCTACATCTGACCTGACGACGAGTCCCCATTCTGCAGTCCTTTCTGCTATGGTTGCTTCTGTTAACAGTTTCCTAGAAGAGGATTGTCCAATTCCATTATCATTGGATGGAACAGTAGTAGCATTCAATTCTGTTGTTATTGCATCTTCAGAAGTGCTGTTAGACTTAGTGGCTTCAAATGCCATCCACTTGTTCATAGGCTCCTTGTTGCTGCTGCTAGCACTGACAGTTCCAAAAGATCCATAACTTGTACTGCCACTGGTAGTAGGAATAGCATTAGTTGGTGATGGATCAAAGACTTCAGTTGATTTTCTCACTTGTATGTTCATGGTATTGCTCACAGTTGAGAGTTGAAAGCATTGCTTTTTGCTTATCCCCAAATATGTGTATATGTATATATAATCTTTGGTTCTGAAAAAATAAAGCAAGTTCCAAGTTGTTTTGGAATAGTTTAATAATGAAAGGAAAGTCAGGTGTGGTGAGGAAGATAATGTTGGGGTTTCTCGGTTTCACCATAAATAGGATGCCCTCATCAACTGTCCCATATCCAAAGTACAATCATTCTTATTATCATTTACTACTTTTTATCATGGCCTTGCATTTTATACAATTTTTCTAATTATGTATTCTACTCTAATGAGGCTTTTGAACTTTTAATTAAGATTTTTTAAAGTTTAAATCCGAGTTTAAATAGAAGGTAAAAAATGGGTACATGAAACAAAGTAGTAAATGCATACAGAGGATAAAATGATCACGGGCTCAGAATGTATTAGACCGTTTATATTGTAATTATGATATTTAATTAAGTTATATGTTTAGTGCATAACATATTTATAATTGGTTCTTATACAATATTGAATGTCTTTTAGGAAAAAAATTTAATTATTCAACATTCATTAATTAATTAATAAGTACAATGTCTGATTTTTTTTTTGAAAAAGTCCAAAATGCATGAAAATTTAAGAAAATAAATGGATAAGGGACAACGAGTATGAGGCTAGAAAGTGTCGCAGAGGCATTGTTGGGGGATAAAATTTCACTATCGTCCTTCAGGAAAGTGAGTGATACTCTCTACAATTGACACCATTAATTCATTACCACCACACCCTTTCGCTACGCTACTCTCATATTCACCTCCACGTTGTGTGCTTCCCACCCACCATATCTCGTATTATTAATATTATTTTCATATCTTTTTCAATCCTATTGTTATTTTCTCTTCTCATTCATTTTTTTTAAATGAGAAAAGGATAAGTTCATTAACTAAAAAAAAAAATAATTACAGAAAAATCTAGATGATGGAGAAGCCAAACGGCACAAATAGAAATAAAGGCATAACAATCTCCTCCATAAGTAGGCAAACACCAAACCACAAGAGTATCTTTCACAACATTAAAAAAAAAATTCAGAAAACACCCCTAAGAGCTCATACTGAAATACAAGAAAATATAATTGCAATAAACAGTATCAATAGCATGATTCTCAAATATCCTCAAATAAACAAGAAGTTGAGGATTGAAAGAAGGGAAAAAAACCTATCTAGGACTTTGAAAAGGAAGGTTTTGGATCTTCATAATGGGTAGCCTAAATTGAGGAAGCGAAAACATACTCCCCGAAAATTACTTCCTGGTATGCAATCTAGAGAACATGCAATAGAGGATCTTTTATCTGGTGAAACAAACGAACAAAACAGTGGAGGTTGGGCTGCTTTTGACATCTTTGGTTAATTTAACTTGTAGTTAAAATTAATAAAAGAGATTTCTTTTTACAAACTTGTCAGGTTCATTAGAGTAGTTAAATATCGAGCTTTCTATGTGGTTGACATTTTTATCCGATTGATATCCAATAGCTAATTGTGTAATAATTTGTTTGAGTAACCATTGTGAGCTCGTTGCAAGAGTAGGATGTTCATATTAGCTCCCAAATAGGATGCGTAAGTTTATTGTACCGTTGGAGTGATTAAGTTGATGTATGATTATGGTGCGCCTATTTTTGCATAATCAAAGTGTTAGATTATATACAATACAAAGTGTTATGGGTTTGGTATTCGATCAGAATGTGTGGATACATTATACATTTTACTGTGTTAAGATTAATGCACAATTAAAGTGCTTAAATGTGCATGATTAGTGCTTAGATCTCGTTGCATGATCAGAATGCTTAGGGTTCAGTGTGCAATGAGAGTGTTATAATGCACAATCAAAGTTCATTTTCTTAGTACACAATCGGAGCGCTTAGTTTTATTGCACGGTCTGAGAGCTGGATAACATGTGAACATAGTTTTATTAACTTTATTGATATTACTCGATTAAATTCCTAAATTATGCATGATCTCAATGCTATTGATATGTAGTGTGTGATCAAAGCGCAGTATTCATTACACTATTGAAGTGCTAAGAATTTAGATCGTTATCAGAGTGTTTAGATTCATTTGCATGGCTAGAATGCTATAATCAATTGTATACTAATAGTGCTGATGTTTGTGAGAGATCGGTGTTTAGTTTATGGTTGTAAACCTACATTGTTTAGTATTTGTATGTTCATACATATGCATTTTCTTCTGTCTTTTTTGTTCTTTTTTCTATAAATAATAATGAGTAATGCCATGTGGGCATCTTGGCCATGCCCATTTTTATTTTTCATTTTGTATACAAGCTTTGCATGTGAAAAATACAACAAAAAAAGAAAAATGAAATAACATTGGGGAGGTACTGTTCATAAAATGAGCTACTCAAAATACCTTCTTAGTTTGTTGGCATTCCAAGTCCATGGGTGTAACACCCCTTGATAATTATGTTAAGAACTATCAAGAGATATCACAAAGTGCCTATACATCTTTCGCTCAATATTTAGTAATTACTAGGATAATGTCAATAAAAATGTCGGCGGAGTGTCCCCTTAAATTTGACACTGCCAACATCTTCTCCAATAAAAACACAACCTGTAGAAAAAATGCATTCTTAATATTGTTCACATTCCATCTCAACTCTAACCTCAATAACTCACTAATAATCATCCATAATTTGGTGCAATTAATTATATTTTTATCAACCTGTTTGCATTATATGTATTTTTCTATAACCAATACACTTTACTATAAAGTTTTAATCCAAACCATTCATACAAAGTTTATAAAACTTTAAGTTAACTATAATTATACAATTGTTATTAAGTTTACAACATTGCTATGTGAACAAAATAGATACATAATAGAAAACTCATAAACACCTTCTGATTTATAATTGATCTTGAAGTACTAGATCTAAGCCTGCTAAAGTTATCATGCTTGTTTGATCTGTGTATCAAAAATAAATCTATCATGCTAAGAAATTGCTTAGTGATACTTGCATATACATATTTTGTGAAAAGTTATATCATAATGAAAATACTTACAATAGTAGATGAAAATAAAATCAACACTTTGAATATAAAATAAATTAATAAATAATATAATCCATTGAATTCAAAACACTTATCTAATTCATAATAAGCTCCAAAATTTGAATTAAATTAAAAAGAAAATAATCACTTTATAATTAGTTGTTAAAATATTATTAACTAAAATAAATGAATATTCACTTTATATCTAATGATAAATACATTATTAAGGATAAAAGTTTCATATCACATTCATATTTTTCACACAATTTTGTAAACACTTACATTACACTTGCTCATTTTTATTAAATGTCATTTAATTCTTTTGCCCTCATATACATATATTAAAATCTTAAATTCAAATAATGGGTTACTAATGGCAAGTAAATACCCACTAATGACATAAAAGTGCCCAATATCACTGATGGCACAAAGTGCTCACTAACACTATGGACGTCCACCCTCTGGCTAGCTATTCAATCCAAAAGCTAGGTTTAGTATTAGTATGGTTCGAACAATTCAATTATCTCTCATTTCCAATCTATGTTACATTTATAGTTTCACTTCATTAAAATCAATAACAATTCTTTAAAAAGAATACACTTTCCTACACTTTTCTTCTTTATAATTCAAATATCTTCACTTTAACCATATATGCAAATAAATTATTCTTAAATTAAATTCAAACACATTTCATTTAGAATATATTCACCAAACATGTTATAAATAATCATTTTAATTTCAAAACCTTAAACTTTCCAAAAAGCTTAAACTTACATAACCTTAATTCAAAACTTTGAAAATTCAAAAATTTCTTTAAGCTTAGTTTTTGTTTAAGAAATACATAAATATTCTTATTCTTAATCAATTATGAATTCAAAATCAGTTCCTTCAAGAAATAGTTCCATAACTATCTCTAAACCTTAAGTTTGATAAAAAAAACATGAACTCTTTTATGGATCAAAAATTGTTTTAAACATAATTTTAGGTTAACAACTACACAAATACATTTAACTTCACTCATTTATGAATTCATAATCAATTATTTCACTAACTAGTTCCATATTCAATTTCTAAACCCTAAACTTTGCATAACCCTAAGTTGCTTCCTTTATGAATCAAAAGTTGTTTTAAACATAGTTTTAAGCTAAAAACTATATATATACACTTAAAATCATTCAAAAATGAACTTTAATCAATTTTGTCTTCAATTAGTTCCATATTCAAATGTCCTTCTTGAAAAATTCAATTAATTAATTTACATCACAAAAATTCAATTAGATTACTTTAACTAACTTACATAATCCACAAAAAGCAAAAGAAAATAAAAGAATGGCAACTTATGAGTAAACAAGCACAAGCCTCTTTACAAAGTGATACTTTCTCTCTCTTTCTCAATTTTCCTTAAATATTAGGTGATGATTTTATTGTTTCTTACCTAATCTAATGAATTCTACTAAAACAAAATTTGAGTTATATGTGAACTTTTCTTAATTTTCGCTTAGGTTTGATGGAAGAAGGAAAATGAAATTTTTAGCCATGGAAGGGATGAAGGTTGGTTTGGTTAGAAGGAAGAAGAAGAAAAAGAAAATTCTATTATTATATATATATATTAATTAGGATTTGTATCATATAAGGTGGGCTCACCATAACTTTAGTTCTTGCTTAATTATTTCTAAATCCAACTTTTAATTCTTTAAAATTGTAAAAATAATTTTTTTAGTTAATTTAAAGCTTCATTATCTATATCTCTCATTCTAATTCCAATAAAAATCCAATTATAGGGTTAAAAGGGCATTTATGTAAGGTTTAACTATTTAATGTTTCTTTTTCAGAAATATCAATTTTGTCCATACCCAGATTTAACTTTCAACTTTTTAAAACTTAACTAGCTATATTTTTCATCTATTACAAATGCTCGAGTCACTCTTTATATTATCCATAATCCCATAGAAATATAATTTAGAAAATCACTGCTTAAAAATTTCAAACATTACAGTAGGATCTCCTTATCCTTTGTTGTGTGAAGCTTATATCCCTGCCTTTAAGTACCATAGCCACATTGTATGGTCCTTTCTAGTTGGCTTCTAGATTCCTAGGTCCATTAGATCCATGAGTAGAGATGACTCTTTTTAGCACCAAATCTCTTTTGCTGAGCTGCTTATGGCACACCCTTCTATTATGAAAATTGGCAATCCAAGGTTTGTAAGCTTCAGCTTTGATGCCTACTTAATCTCTCTTGCATTCTAACATATCAAGGTTGTGTTTGGAATCAGTCTCTTGTTCTTTTGAGAAATTGAGAGTTTTGGCTAATGGGAGCCCGATCTCTATAGGAATGACTACTTCAGCGCCATAAGCTAATACAAAGGGGGATTCCCAGTGGCTTTCCTGGGTGATATACGGTAAGCCCATAGTACATTGTATAACTCTTCCACCCATAAGCCCTTAACATCATCTAGTCTCTTCTTCAACCCTGCCAAAATTGTTCGATTGGTGACCTCGGTCTAACTATTAGACTAAGGATGGTAGACCAAGGTAAATTGGAGGTCTATCTTGAGCTCGACATAATATTCTCTAAATGGTCTATAGTCAAACTATTTGACATTATATGTGATTAAGGTGTGAGAAATACCAAACCTTGTAACAACAGAATTTTGAAAGAACTTAATAATGTAGGCTGGGATGATTGAAGCTAGAGGTTCGGCTTCTACCCATTTGGTGAAGTGATCCATTGCAACTACAAAGAATTTCCTTTGAGCTGTAGCTTATGAAAAAGGTCCCAAGATCTCTATTTCCCACTGTGCAGAGGCCAGGGGCTTCTCATAGGTCTTTGGTATGTAGAGGGATGGTGTTGTAAATTGGTGTGCTTCTAGCACTTTTCACATTTCTAGACCAAGTCTCTTGTGACATCTTCCATGGAAGGCTAGAAGTATTCTTACAATAATGCCTTCAAAGCTATTTCCTAAGCTCCTTCGTGTGTTCCACAAATTTCATTATGTATTTCCTTGAGCAAATAATTACCCTCATCTTCAAATACACATTTTTCTCTAAGGATGGGAGAAAGATATTCTCTGTATGATCCCCATCATGGATGGAGTATAGACTAGACTCTTGATAATCTTTTTGGCTTCCACTGGATCTTCAAGAAGCTTGCTAGAATAAAAAAACTTGTAAATTAGAATATTCTATCACCATTACAACTGAGGTTTCATAACTAGGTCTCTGGATGGACTCTGTGAGAACTCCTAATGGCAGCAACATTAGCTAGCTTATCCGCTTATTCATTCTTAGCTCTTGCAATCAGATGATCTCCCAAGAATATCCTTTCTTTTCAAGGGATGATGGGAGCTTGGTTATGTGCTCCTTGTATCAAATCATGTTTGACTCTCTAGTCTCATACTTTCTAGTTAGTTTTCTGACTATTGGGAGTCTAAGAAAAACTGAAGGGACTAAGGTCAAACCTCTAAAGCAAGCCTCATGCCCAAATAGATAGCTTCATACCCTACTATATTGTTGGAGGCTACAAGTAAGTCTAATTGAATATCTAATCAAGACTTTGCCTGGGCTTTTGAGGACCATGCCAACACTCGCTCCTTTATTGGATGATGCTCCATCAATATTAAGGATCCAAGCCTCCTTAGGAGCAACTTCAGATGGTTGTTCACATGAGCTTCTCTGAGGTGGTCTTGAGAGCCAATTCTAGTTTCTCTAGAGGATAGTATTTTAGTTCGGGACCCTTTAAAGCATGGATGATGTAATAGACTGGGTACTATTGATTATCTTCTTCCTTGACAAGTACCGAGCCTATATCTACTTGTGAGATTGAAAGTTACAAGTATAATGTTTTGCTCTGAACAAGTCAACTAAGGAGAGGAGTAAGCTCAAGAACTATTTTAGCTCGGTGAAGGCTTGTTGACATTCTTTTATCCATTAGAACTATTTCAAGTTCTTCATGAGCTTATAAAATAGTTGACATCTTTTAGCCGAGCATGAGACAAGCCTACCAAGGGCCATGATATACCCATTTAGCTTTTGTACTTCCTTAATGTTCTTGGGGGTTTCATCTCCATGACAGCTCGAATTTTCTTAGGGGTAGCCTCTATTGCCTTATTTGATATCATGAACCCCAAGAACTTCCTATACTGGACTCTAAAGATGAATTTCTTTGGGTTGAGTTTCATGTTTGCCTGTCGTAGGATCTAAAAAACTTATGCACAATCTCCAGGGTGTTAAGCCATGGTCTTAGATTTGATAATCATGTCATCCATATATACTTCAACATTTTGATCTATTTGCTCTTGAAAGAGCTTGTTGATGAGTCTCTAGTAAGTGGCCCTTGCATTTTTTAGGCTGTACAGTATGACTTTGTAACAGTATGTGCCTTTTCCTGTAATGAAGGAGGTCTTACATGAGCTTCAAGAGGATTTGATGATATCCCAATGAAGCATCAATGAAGTGTATTCCTCAAAGCTAGATGTGGAGTCCACAAGGTGATTAATGTTGAGAAGTAGGTAGGAGTCTTTAGGGCACGCCTTATTTAGATAAGTGAAGTGTACACACATTTGCTACTTCCTATTGGGCTTCTTAACTAAAACCACATTAGCTAACCAATATGGGAACAAGATTTTCTTAATGAAATCGGCTTTCAAGAGCTTTCATACTTCCTTCTCAGTGGCTAGCTACCTCTTTGGCTTGAGGTTTCTCTTCTTTTGTTTAACTGGTATGTCACTAGGGTCCACATATAGCTCGTGTGTCATGATCTCGGGGTGAGATTCCTTTGACATCAGTACCATTCTAGGAGAAGATGTCCTAGTATTATTCTAGTACTTGGATTAGAGCAAGCTCCTTGTCAACTATGTTGGAGATTGTAATTTTTAGCATTCTTTCAAATCCAACATGAACATCTTTAAGCATATCAGCTGGCTCAGCTCTAACTTTGGGATTGTCTAGAATGTCGAGGGAATCGGTAGGAAGCACATATTGGCATCTTTAAGGAGCACAACATAAGAGTCTTGTGCAATCTATTGGTTTCCCCTTATGAATGCAACTCCCTCGTGAGCTAGAACTTTCATAATCAAGCTTTTTCATGGAGATGTAGGCATCCACCATAACAACAATGGCCATCCAAAAATTGCATTATATACAAAATTCATATCTATAACTATAAAGCTAGCTTGATAATTTCTCACAATTAAATTAACACCAAGTTGTACTTCTAGCATTGTCAAACCTAGTGTATGTATGCTATGTCTCGATAGGCCCACTAGAGGAGCTGAAATAAATTTTAGGGAGTTAAGGGATAGACCAAGCTTCTTATAGGCATCCAAAGTCAATAGGTTTATATCACTCCTTGTATCAACTAAAAAGCATTGGACTAAGTAATCTTTGATTATGGCTTTGACTACCAGAGCATCAGAGTGTGAGCTAGTTACTTGTTGGGTCTCTTTAGGATGACAAGTAATGACTGGGCTATTCAATTTGGGTATCCCTTATAACATTAGTATTTTATTAAATTATATATATATATATATATATGATTTTGCCAAAACTTATTTCATGATGAAATTCTGTTCATGATGGATTTGAAAGAAATAATTTTTATATATTTAAAATGGGAGCAAATGATGGTATGTTAATTTTTGAATTATGATATGATGATTAATTATTGATACAGCTGAATAAATATTTTTGAATACACTTATAATAGATTTTCTAATAGAGACACCTGTGATGATAAGGTATTAAATGAATTGATGGATTATGATATGATATTGTCTTTGGGATAATGCTTGGTATACATATAGCCTTTGGGGCGTATATTAGGTGGTCGCCCTTTGGGGGCAGCTCTGCACATGTGTATGACTATGATTATTTGCTCTTGGTGCTGCCATGCATCATCACTGCGCCCACGATTCCATATTTTACCTTTTTGCTGCTTGTAAATATATGCTTATATGCGCCTAAGGTCCTATGTTATCTATGGACTATATATTTTGAGTGTATAAAGTTATTTTTTTTTATTTTATGATTGAAAATTATGAATTAAAATTTATAGCATTATGATAAGCAAGAATGATATTTACACAGCTGCATGATTTTATATTAGTAAGTCTATGAGAAAAACTTTGTATGTTCCCCCTTTGTTATATAATTATTTTCTGACTGAGTAGTTGGACTCACCCCTTAATATATAATTATTTTCAGATACTGTTAGAGAATAGCCCAATAAAAATCCCTTTTCATTTCAATCCATGGGCATGTAGAAGAGGTCGGGCCAACAGACTAGTTTTACAGTTTGATCTTATTTGGTAGTATTTTATTATAATGAATAATATTTATGATGTTAAAATAGTGATTTGTATTTTAGACAATAATATAAATATTAATTAAATATTCATGGTTATATGCTTATGAGGAATATGAATATTTAAATTATGAATGAAGATTTATAACAAGTTAAGTCCGCCCTAGCTTTAAGGAGTTGGGGCGTGACATCCCTGCTACTAAGAAGAGTTCCTCAGCCTTATGCTTTCTAGAAGCGTTAACCACATCATAATGCTTTCCTCCTACCATAACATGTATTATGATGGTAGGGAAGACTATCAGAGCTCACCCTGGGCTATTCATTTATTTTGGATGCAGCTATAAATTGGTTTACCTCACCAGCTTGGATTAACTTTTCAATTTCTCTCTTTAGCTTGCTACAATCATTAGTTTTATGGCCATGTCCCATATGGAAAACTGCAATACAAGTTCTGGTCTCTGTTGAGATCTTCCCTCATTATTATAGGCCAATTCACTTTCATATTATCTTTAAGCCAGCGTAAGATTCCGGCTCGGGAGGCAGTGAGTAAAGTGAATTATTTTAGGGCTTTTGAGATGTGGTAGGTTTTATTGGAGTGTAATTAGTTAGATGGTCTTCTTGAGTTGCAATTATAATTTTTCCATAAGGAGCCTAGTTTGGAAAACGTAAAGGAATTAGGTTTGGAGAAGTCTGGTTTGGAAAGTTTTGATTTAGGGAATTCTTTAGAATTTTTGAGGTTCTTGCTCAAAGAATTAGAAAATTATTTGCATTCTGTGTTTTGGATCATTGCTTCTAGTGCCCATACAAGGTTTACCTTTGGGATTTTATTCACTATGCTATTAAATCTTTTGACATATTGTCGAAGTGTCTCTTTTGGCTTTTGCACAATTTTGATCAGGTCTGCTGAGGTATTGTCGGGGTGTATGGAAGCTATAAACTTGTTGATAAATAGTTTAGTGAGCTATTTAGATTTGTGGATGGAGTTACGTTCCAAGCTCTTATACCAAATCTAGGCATTTCCAGTTAATATTTTGGGGAAAAATTTACAAAATGTTGAGTCTGAAGTAGTGTAGATCAAAACGGTATTGAAGAATGTGTCAACATGGGCTCGGGGTCAGCCCACCCATTATACTCCTTTAACTTCGGCACATGGAAGCTCATATACATCATTATGAATTTCCTCTAACAAGGAGGAACAGAAGGTGGCATCATACTATAGTATTAGCTTCTTGTACATTCATTTAATCATGTCATCGATAAGAGCATTGAGATCTTTTGCTATCATTACCACAACTTTATGCTTGAGCTCAATCGAGGCCGAGGTTGAATGGGTTTGAGTATGAGATGATAAGTGCCCTAGTGAGTAAAGCCTTGTACTAGTTTCATTTTTTTTACTGGGCAGTTATTTCTTGGTTGATATGGATGGTTAAATTCAAGTTGGGGGGTGGTGGATAGTAACCTTGTGAAGGTAGTGTTTGGTAAGTCAGAGATGGCGGTGTTTGGGTTTGCTGGTTTGTTAGGTATATGGGTTGTGGTTGTGGTTATGGTTGTGGTGAGGTTCCACTTATTTATTGTTTGAAGACCATGATAAGTCTTTGAGGCAGTTGTAAGCTCCTAAGTTGTTTGCTATGTCATTCTTGGGGACTGCAATACTGCCGAGGCCATTTGGGCTAGTGGGGCAAATGGGGTTGAAGGTCTAGGTAGAGTTGACTTGGTTGCAGGAACAACTATCAAAGACCTAGGAGTGGTGTGTCTTATGGTTGAGTGTCCGACTGGATGGTATTTATTTTAGTTGGCAGAAGTATTTTGGGTTATGTGGTATTTGGATATGTATGGTGGTGGGAATAGTCTATTGCTTGGGGTAGGGGTATTGTTCTATGTCTCATGGGTCATATCTTGAGTCCTAATGTCTATGGTTCATGGACTAGCTTGTTCACGCTCACTGTACCATCGAAGATGAGGAGGACTCTAAGGACTCCTGGCTTAGGTTCGGGTTTTGTTTCAGCTGGCTTTCCTACCTGCAGTATAAGAAAATGGATTGGGCTCCAATAGGAAGATTTTGATGCCTAAGTCAGTGTTTGGGTTGGCTACAGATAAGAGAGCTAAGGAAATAAAAAAAGATCATTTATTTGTGGGGATCCACCCCTATTTACAGTTGAGGGCCAAGAGACAAGGTCTAAATGTATCAGCTAATTTTCAAGGTGCATCAATGCCATACAACGGCGGTGTTAGAAAGTTATCTCCCGAACATCAAGAGCTCAGTCATATCTTAAATATTTTATACCAAGGTCCAATTTGCTTTGAGTGCTCAGTTTTGGCATTGAGAGGATACCGGGCTTGATCTATAAGCTCGGTAAATAGGGGGTAGTACTATATTTAAATTATATTAAAAAAATAAATATATGACCTCAGTTATGGTGTTATATAATTAGAATCTTTTACTTGAAATAAATTACTTCTCCATATTTTTTTAAAGCAAATTCTTTAATTAAATTATCAAAGTTTGACTTATCTAAATACTTGACCTTTAATTAAGTCAACGCTAACATGCACGCGTACACACATATTTTCCTTTAGTTTCCTACACACACACACACACACACACACACACACACATATATATATATATATATATTTCTTAAAATTGTCTATATATAATTTTTTAATGCATATTAGTAATATTTTTTTTGTTTATGTGGTTGCCCCTAAAATTGTTGCCCTAAACACTTAGTTTTTTTTAGTTTACTTCAGGATTGGCCTGCACTCAATCAATATGACATGCATGATTGTCATATAATTTTTAGTAGTTTTACAAAAGGTCACACTCTTATAATTATATATAATATGTCTACTGTTCAGCCAAAATAGAAGTTTTCAAAGGGATAGGCAAGTTGAAGTTGAGCATGTCTATAGAGAATCCAATCGTGCAGCAGATGGCATGGCTAATTTGGCTTTTGAATTGCAACAACAATTTTGTTGGTTTGATCACTGCCCTTCTGCTCTTCAGGAGATTATTTTAAGTGACTCAATGGGAGTTGCCTTTGAAAGGGTTGTTCCTTTGTAGTTTTTTTTGGCTTTTCTCCCTCTTTCAATAAAAAAAATAGAAGTTTTCAATTTTCAGAACTTTTGATTGCTATGAGTCCACATTTATTTAAAAAAAAAACAAAAACAAAAGAAAAACACATAAAAGAAAAAGAAAAAAAAAGGAAAAAACTCTCACACACCTATAATGGCATCTAAAAAAAGTGATTTCCTTTTTTCTTGATCAGTTGTTCTTTTTCTTTTTCATTATCTCTAATTTCTTTAAAAGATGATAGTTTGATTAATTTCAAAAGGCCAGGAAACTATTTTATATTTTTGTTTCATATAAAAGTTAAATTGATCCTTTTTTATTTACTTCAGTCATGGAATTAAAAAAAAATACATATTTTTTTATTTAGCTTGTATGATTGTATTCTATATTTAATTATGATCAAATTATAAAAATTGTACTCTCTTTCTTAATTTAGGAAAACAAATTATTCAATTAGTAACTTACTAATTGTTCGTTAAAATCAATTTTAAGTATATATTAGATAAATGAGTAATTTCAAATCCCAAATTATTTAGTGAATTTAAAGTACTTACAGAACACATCAAACTTGATTTTTTTTTTGTAATTACATTTGATGCCACTTCTAATCCATACAATTCAACATATTGAAATGCCCTCCCTGCATAGAGTAATCATACAATGGCAATCAATGCCTGAAACTTCTCATCCCACCATCAAAAGCAACAATCATCGTATTTTGTATATGCTTACAAAATCGTAATTTAAATTTCTCTTGCAGGCGGCTAATCACTGACAGAAATAAGACTTCCCAAAAAATTACTGAATTATAAATATTTGAAAGACTTCTCCAATCAGTACAACCAGGAATTTCAACACTCTCTTATCTCTTGATTGTCAAGGTTATACCAATTAATGTTATTTTTATTATTTTTATTAATAATCTGTCTCCTTCGTAATAGCACGAAGGCTTAAAACAGTGATTACAAATTCCAGGATATGTAATTTTCCCTATTATACTCCATTTTAATCCATCTTCATGCCTCTCCCCAACATATAAATCAACTTTCGACAGATTATTATCATAAGAGAATTTGCTTGAACTCAACCATAGTTTTCCTTCTAAAACATGCACTTCCACTTGCTCAATCTTTGATGGGAGACCATGCAATGGCAGTACCTCCACCTTCTTTATAATAGTATTAAAGGCAACAATCGTCCCTTTATTGGATTCCAAATAGCATAAATAATACAAATAACCATTAACAAGTTTCCCATTGATTTTATCCGCAAAACCTCAAGTTTATAATTACAAGCTGGAGTATCTTTAATTCTTGTCCAAGAATTAGATCTCAAACTATATACCCAGCTCGGAATATGATGTTGAACCGTCACAACTTTGTAGTCATGACTTGCATCATCATACCATAATCCACAAAGTGCAATTAGACGATCATAGCTTGAGGGAATTGGGAATATCTTATGCTTGTTAGTGAATGTATTCCATATTATATGCTTTGTATCACTTGTTTCAGATAAGAGAAGCCAACGGTTGCAAGAACCTAAGCCTCTCAAATGGAATTCCAATTT
The DNA here is from genome assembly GCA_947685225.1 of Garcia nutans. Taxonomy (NCBI): domain Eukaryota; kingdom Viridiplantae; phylum Streptophyta; class Magnoliopsida; order Malpighiales; family Euphorbiaceae; genus Garcia; species Garcia nutans. The sequence continues at coordinate 514,748 of CANTUV010000003.1, read as the reverse complement.
AAATGGTAAATTAAGCTCCACTATTTCTTTGAACCCATCATCTTAATTCATTGCGTGCAACTTAACATCCATGGGATCAGTTTCTTGTTGGTTTTGCTTTCAATTGGTCTTTTGAGATGAGATTTGATGAAATTTGGGCTATCAATTTATGAGAATATAAATTTGGAACCAACTCTAAGACGTAGAATCATTTTCACCAGAAGTCAAAGCAAAATATCGGCCATTATCACAGGAAGAAGTCTTGACATCTAGGTTCATAAGAGAGCTGTTATCGGAACAAGCATGAGTATTAAACGATAAAAAAGTGGCATAGTGAAAGTAATGAATAAAAGGGTAAAAGTTGTTATAAACCTGTTTTGTCTAAAAATGCCCAAAAATATAGAAACAACAAGCAACCATTGATTCAATGAATACTGAAAGCTTAAAAATAAAGAGACAAAGTTCTCTTTGAAATTTTATTGAAATATGAAAACTACCTCTTTATCACCTTCTAAAAGATTATATTATATAATGTTAGGATTACATAAATCCTTATTATAAATAAGAAAACCAAATAAATTGGCAACATACTGCCAAAAATAGAACGAACACATATATGGAAATAAAATAATCACCGAGCTAGAAAAATTACTAAAATGGTGTCTATATATGATATTCCTATCAAAATTAAATGAGAAAATAAATATTTTATTCATCAATATGATATTCCTACTAAAATAAAATAAGAAAATAAATATTTGCTTCATTATTCTCCCTTGTTTGGAAAAAACTCATCCTCGAGTTTTATAGTATCGAACAATCAATAACTAAAATGCTATAATGGTACATTCAATATTTTATAGAGATGGTGAATTTTCTGGCAAATCGTCATCAACCAACTCCTTGAACTCTTTAAATGGCTACTGGATTTCAATGAAATACTGAAATGATTTTCAAATCGGGTCATATATTTTAGCAAATATATTCTTATTGAATTGGGTGATTTTGGTGATTGTAGAACTACTAACCAACTTTTTTGTTTCTTATTAATTATTGTTGACATCATTTTTTGCACCACTAAGAGCTTATTACATGTTGATGAAACATTAAGTTCCTCCATCTCCTCATAATAGTTATAAAAAAATTGTTGTGATTCTTCAACTTCCTCTATCTCATTATTATACTCTTCAAAAATAGGTTCTAATTCTTCGAAATCATTCTCTAAATAATCATTCGCATGTAATTTTTCATGTGAGTCAAATACCTCAATTTTGATTCTTCCATCATCTAAACCAAGAGCATGCAATAATCATGCTTCTAACTGATCCTCCATGATTTGCGTCATTTGCTCTATTAATCAATCCATCATTTATTCAAGTCAGTGCTTAAGATGGGTCATGAGATCACATTTATAAGCCTTCTCTATATGCTCTTGTGGTTGTCTTCGCAGTGCCATAGTTGTTCAGGATCGAACACGGCTTTGATACCAACTGACACAACAAAAGTAATAAACAAAAGGATAAAAGTTGCTATAAATCTGTTTAGTCTAACAATGCCCATGAATATAGAAACAATAAGCAATCGTTGATTCAATAAATACCGAAAGCTTGAAAATAAAGAGAAAGTTCTCTTTGAAATTTTATTGAAATCTGGAAACTACTTCTTTATCACCTTTTAAAATATTATATTATATAGAGTTAGGGTTACATAACCCTTATTATAAATAAGAAAACTAAATAAATTGACAACAGGTTGCCAAAAATAGAAAGGAACGCATAGATGAAAATAAAATAATCACCAAGCTAGACAAATTACTAAAATGGTGCCTATATATGGTATTCTTATCAAAATTAAATAAAAAAATAAATATTTACTTCATCAAAAAGACACTAATCAAATCAAGTCATTTAGGACAACATGATTGTGAAAATTAAAGAAACTATAATCTTTTTACAAAGAAAAACAAAAGGCTATGTAATATTATTGATTTAAGGATTATATAACCTTAAGGATTTCAACAACTTCACGTCACTGGCAGTGTGATGGTCTAGTGATAAAAAGTCAATTTATTTTTCATATTTTTATTTCATTTAAAAGTTATGTTAATTTATTTTATTCTCTTAATTATTGAAATTTAGAAAATAATTACATAGTTTTCTTTTATGTTGATTTTATAATTATATCTTATATGAATTATATGAAATTAAAAAAATACTCTCTTCTTATAATTTAGAAAAAATATATATTTAAACAATTAATAACTTATTAAATATTGATTAATATAAATTTTGAGAAAAATAGTCAAAGTCATATATATATATAGGGAAGTTTACAAAAATAACCAAAAAAAAGATATCAATTTCAATATACGGTAGTTGAAAATTTTTTCAATTTTATGAATTTGCCTTTTCAAGTTTACAAAAATACATTAAACAATAAAACACGCTGCACCAATGGGGTTGGTCCAAATGGTAAGCTGCTTGGTCTCGCTTAAGCAGATTGTGACTTCGAGTTTCGAGCTCGCGGTCTTGTGTATGCAGTTATCCCCACATGGAGACTCACCAATCATTGTTAGGTGTACGACACGGGTCGAGTCTAGATTAGTCTGGACAAAGCCTCAGATGCCGGATAAGCATACCAAAAAAGAAAAACACATTGCTGTTTGGCCACTGTATGTGGCCATTATAATCACGCACTGTAACCACTAGTTGTGATTTACGAAGGCCAATTCTCATTCTAAAGTAAGATTTTTAGGAATTTTGTTGCAGTCTATTTTTAAAATTTCTAAAATCATCCCATCAAAAATGTTTTTTCTTAATTAATACTATAAAAATATATTTTGTTGCAGCGTATTTTCAAAATTCCAACTCTAATCAATAATATTGATAAAAAAATTTCCACCCTTTAGTTTTTAATTAGATATAGTGATATCATTATTACATTAATAATTTATTTGCTGAAGAAAGTTTATTTATAAATTAAGCTTTTTATTCTATAAAATAAATAAAGTAAGACTTTTGTTTTAATTTATATTTTTAATTAATTTGACATGCTAAATGAGATTTTATTAGATCTAAATAATTTTTCTTAATTAAAGGAATTAAGCCAAATCCTTTATTTTCAATCCACAAAGCTTATTCAATTTTTATGAATTTTGTTAATGCTGCACAAACTGCACAAATATCTTTTAGATAAATTTCTCCTCTGAAAATTGGCATAAAAGATGTAATTTTCCAACCTCAATTCTTTACATGTTACATGTAACACTTTTATATCTTATATACGTATAATATATATATCCAGTATAAGTAAAATACGCATATAAAGTATAAGAATGCCACAATACAGTTTAATAAAAAATTTTCTATTTCTAATTTAAAATCTCAAACACTTTAAAATGTATTTTTAATAAATCAATATAATATTCTTTATTAGTTTTGGGTTCCTAAAATAAATATTTTATATAAAAATCTCTGAAAAAAATACGGTATAGTTTTGTCTGTAAATTAAACATTCTAAAATTTTCAATAATATTCAACCTGCAGAAAAATATACTCCCAATAATATTAAATCAAACATTTCACTCCAATTTCTCAATCTCTCCACATTTTCTCAAAACATATATAATATTACATATATATATAACATATATACAATCTCATATCACAAAATTAGTCCAAAAATTCTTTATAATTTATAATACTCCCAAAAACATAAACATAATATACATAATGATGAAATTTATTGTAGAATAGAATATATACACAGGAGCAACTGACTTTGATCATATAGCAGCAAAATCACCTCAAGCTCAAACAACCTCAAGTCTAGACCTGGCCAGGTCTGGATAAACTCTCCTAATCTACCGGATCAATCATGTCACCTGCGCGATAAATTTTAATCGTGTTAAGCTAAAAGTCTAGCAGTACATACTTTGATAATAATAAAACTTTAAAAGAAATGACAATGCATGACGTTTCATGACATGTCACAATGTGATATGCAAATCCACTTTAATTCACATTTATCATTCTTCCTAAGTATCACATTAACACATACACAAGCATTGAGCCCAAATGACCTAGTACATTATTCAAATCCCAGAGTTACTATTTTGGTTTATTTTGATACCTAGTGTCGAGCCCGAAGGCAATACAGGTGATGCCCAGTGTCTAGCCTGAAGGCAAATCATAGTGACATCCAACGTCTAGCCTGAAGGCAAATCATATATCAATGATGCCCAGCGTTTAACCCTGAAGGCAAATGATGAGAATAATCTCATAGGCATGCCACCACACAGAACTCTGAAAATTGAATAATATACTATGCAACACATAAATAGTACATATTTCCATAACCAACTTTCTTATCACATTACCTTTTTTTCTCATCTTTCTCATTGATAACAATACCAAATCACTTTAATACACTATATCTTATCACTTTATCACAATGTATGTCATTTAGCATTACAATCATATTAACCAAATATTTTTGGGGTTATTTTCACATAAATCACATAAACCATGTTCCACTCATTTTAGCAATTAATAATGACTTTTCACAATGTACATGACACATACTCATCAATTCATATGTCATATTACAATGTATATGAATGTTCAAGTAGTCAAGTATCTTAACACATTTTTCTATCCAAAATGTGTTAAGAAAAATTAAATGCAAATACATTTAAATTATCAAAAGTATGTACATACCTTAACTTAACACTCAAACTCAAGTTAAAGTATCCCTTTAACTTCCACTTCCACAATGCCCTTCAACACTAAGGTTGGGCAAATTGCTTCCACTTAATGCTTATTTAAAATGTGAGTAAATATAATCAAATAAAATTACATAACCCTAAAATCATCTTCTTCATCCAAACTCAACCCAAACTTAATTATTTCTTCTACCTAACTTAAAAATCATTACTTATTAATCAAAATAACATCATACATACTCATTCAAGCAATTAAATCATGCTTATATAAAAATCCAAACTTCACATATTCATAGTTTCATGAAATTTCAAAGATTAAGATGAAAAACTTACTAATTAAAGAAGAAATCACCAAAAGTCCAATTAATTCTTGAAAATCCCTTCAAATCTTGGTGTATGGAAGAAGAGAAGACCTCCCTTGCTCTCTAATGGAGGTTCGGCCACCTTTAAGAAGAAGAAGAAGAAGAAATTAATTTTTGTTATTTTCTCTTTCTTTCCACTTTTAATTCGAGACCATATATATAATATTGTAATATATTACTCCCTCCGTATCATTTACATAGAAAAAGTAAAATGGACACGAAAATTAAGGAAATGTCACTTTTTCCATCTCTATTTACTTAAATACCCTTAAAAAAAATATCCCTCAAAACCTACTTTTAAGGCAAGGGTATAAATGGTATTTTGTCTCATTCCACTCCCCAAAATTTACCTAAAATGACATATTTTCTATATAAAAGATACAGCAAAAAAGGAAATTTTCCCTATATAAATGATACGGAGGGAGTATTTATTTATTTTAAAAATGATAATTTTTGTCTTCCATTCATAAATTATTTATTTTTAAATTATTTAATTAATTTTTATTTTATAAAGCATATTTATAATTTTGCCATTTGACCATTTGACTTTCTTCTTTAATGTTGACTTTTGTATATGTTATATATATTTCACATATACAAATTATTTTCTCACTTATAGTCCTTCAATTTTTAATTTAAATTATTTATTTTATTCATTTAATTTAATTTTTTGAAAAAAATTAACGAATATTACAATTCTCTCCCCTTAAAGAAAATTTTATCCTCGAAATTATCTGATATCAACTCTGAATAATTGAGGATACTGGCTCCACATCATCTACTTACTCTCCCATGTCACCTCCTTAGTGGCATGGTTCCTCCAAAGAACTTTTATAAGTGGCATTTTATTATTTCTCAACTCTTTTACCTCTCATGCTAGGATCGCCACTGGTTCTTCTTCGTAAGTGAAATCCGGACTCACCTCAATAGACTCCACTGACAAGATATGAGATGGGTCTGACCTATATCTTTGAAGCATGAAGACGTGGAAGACATTGTGTATCTGGTCTAACTCAGGCGACAGAGCCAATTTGTAAGCCACTAGATCAATTCTCTCCAGTACCTTATAAGGTCCTATGAAGCGAGACTCAACTATCCCTTCCAACTAAATCTCAGAATCTTCTTCCACGGAGACACCTTTAGGAACACTTTATCTCCTACACTAAACTCTATGTCTTTTCTCTTCAAATATGTATAGGATTTCTGTCGGTCTGAAGCTACTTCCAAACAATCCCAAATTACCTTCACTTTCTCTTCTGTTTCCTTAATCAAATCTGGACCTACTAGTTTATCTTCTTCAACCTCATCCCAACATAATGGTGTCCTGCACTTCTTGTCATACAAGACCTCATATGGTGCCATCCTAATACTGGACTGATGACTATTATTGTAGGCAAACTCTATCAATGGAAAATATCTATCCCAGCTCCTAGTAAAATCAATGATACAGCTCCTCAACATATCCTCTAAAATCTGTAACTGTCAATCTATATATGGATGAAAAGCAGTACTAAAGTGCAACCAAGAACCCAATGCATCCTGTAAACTCCTCCAAAATCTCAATATAAAATGGGGATCTCAGTCCAACACCAAAGATACTAGGACTCCATGCAATCTCACTATCTCACTGATATACAACTCAGCCAACCTATCAAGTGAATAGTCTATCCGAGCTAGAAGAAAATGAGTTGTCTTCATCATCTGACCAATTATCACCTAGATTACATCATGCTTCTTCTGGGTTAAAGGTAGTCTAGTCACAACATCCATGGCCACTCTCTCCCATTTCCACTTAGGTACCGACAATGGTTGAAGCAACCCTGATGAAACTTGGTGCTCAGTCTTAACTCTCTGACAAGTGAGATATCTGGATAAAAATTCTACTATGTCCCTCTCCATACTTGACCACCAATAGTGATGCTTCAAATCTTGATACATCTTGGTACTTCTAGGGTGCATAGCATAGGATGACTGATATGCTTCCTTTAAAATCTTTTTCTTCAATCTTGTATTATCAGGAATTCACAACCTATCTCTATACCATAAACTGCTATCATCTCTCATATGAAAATCTCTACTCTCCCCTTTTTGGCAATCGTTTACAATATTCTAGATTTTCTCATCTACTTGGTGGGCTTCTTTAATCTGATCCAACAATACTGGTCTCAACTACAACTGAGCCATCAATGCACCATCATTACATTACTCAAATCTAGCATGCAATGCTCTCAAATCAACAAGCAACAAGAATGAATAGGCAGTCAAACCTGCCATGAACTTCTGACTCAAGGCATCCACAACTATATTTGCCTTGCCAAGATGATAATCAATCAAGCAGTCATAGTCTTTAATTAATTCCAACCACCATCTTTGTCAAAGATTCAGCTCCCTCTGAACACCCAGATACTTTAAACTCTTGTGATCCATGTAAATAAAATATTTTTTCCCATACAAATAATGCCATAAAATCTTTAATGCAATAACTATAGCTGCTAATTCCAAATCATAAGTCAGATAATTCAGCTCATGAGGCTTCAACTATTGGGATGCATAAGCAATGACTATATCCTCCTGCATTAGAACACAACCTAAACCAGTATGTGAAGCATTATTGTATATCATATAAGGTTTTTCTTCCATAGGCAGGGTAAGGATAAGAGCCTAAGTTAACATGTCTCTCAAATGCTCAAAACTCACTTGACACCAATTTGTCCACACAAATCTAACCCCTTTTCGAAGTAATCTGGTAGGTGGTGTTGCTATCATAGAAAAACCCTTCATAAATCAACGATAATAGCCTGCCAATCCCAGAAAACTCCTAGCCTCTATCACATTATTTGGTGGACTCCAATTCAAGATAGCCTCGACTTTACTCGAATCAACTCTAATACCCTCTATTGATACCACATGACCGAGAAAAGCCATATGATTGAGCCAAAACTCACAAGTAGAGAACTTAGTATATGACTGCTTCTCTCTCTATGTTTGCAGTACAATTCACAGATGCCTATTATGATCTTCCTCATTTCATAAATACACTAGAATATCATCAACGAAGACCACTATAAACTTATCTAAGTATGGTCTAAACATCTTGTTCATCAAATTCATGAATGCTGCTGGTGCATTCATCAATCCAAATGGCATCATCAAAAACTCATAATGCCCATACCTCGTGCAAAAAGCTGTCTTAGGTACATCTACATCTCTAACTCTCAACTAATGGCACCCTTATCTCAAATCAATCTTAGTGAATACTATTGCTCCCTTCAACAGATCAAAGAGATCATCAATACGAGGTAATGGATACTTGTTCTTGATGGTCACCTTATTCAATAGTCGATAATTAATGTATAATCTCAAGGTGTCATCCTTCTTCTTCACAAATAAGATAGGTGCTCTCGACGATGACACACTAGGGTGGATCAAGCAACTCCTACAACTACACCTTCAACTCCTTTAATTTTGCTGGTGTCATTTGATAAGAGGTAATAGAGATGGGAGTGGTATCGGGCATCAAATCAATACCAAACTCCACCTCTCAGGTAATCTTGGCAACTCTTCAGGAAAAACATCTGAAAACTCGGCAACTGTAGGTATACTATCACGCTGTGACCCCACTGCTCTGATATCTATAACATGAGCCAGATATGCCTCAAATCCCTTTCGGATCATCCTCCTAGATGATATAGCTGAGATAAACATGGATGAAAGGTGTCTCTGCTCACTAGATACCACCATATCTCTACCATCACGTGTTCTTAAAGTAATACATTTCTGCTGACAGTCTACCACAACCCCATGCATGGATAACCAATCCATACCTAGAAGCATATCATACTCTCTAAAAGGTATCTCAATTAGTTCACCTCATCATAAACAACAACTAGGCTATCTTGGTGCACCCTGCTGACTACAACACTGTACCCTAAAAGATTTATAACCAACACATAAAATCCTAGGGACTCAGAATGCAAATCATTCATAGGTAGTATGGGTACACTGATGTATGAATGTGTCGACCCAGGGTTTAACAATGCAAGAACTGACGTACCAAATAAAGTAAAAATACTAGCTATGAAAGCTGAAACATCTGGCTGTCTCTGCATCATATAAACCCATTGTGATGGCCCTACATCATCTGATCTACACCCTACTGTAGAACCTCCTCTCTAACCTGACCTTGGTCTACCACCTCTATCAAAACCTCTACCATCATGACCCCCTCTGACACTGGGTCTAGATGTTGCTGCATCTGTCTGTCTGTCATCTGGTGGCTCTGGACAGTCTCTGATAAAATAATCTAGTGATCCACATTTGAAACATATTGTTGATGCACTAGTCCTCCAATAAACCTCTCTATGTGCCCTACCACACTGAGCACAAATAGGTGGAACAGGTCTTTAGGCCAATAGGGTCGAGACACTAGCCACAGAGGCCACAGGTCTTTATCTCTATCTCTGTTACTGTGACAACCTACTAGGTTGCCCTTAGCTCCTAATAAACCTCTATGGATATCCCCCTCTACATTTCTTTGATGATGAAGACCCTGCCTCACCCTGGGGATCTCCTAGATCTGTTCTCTTCTACTCTGGCAGCTGCTGTAAGTCTCTGTGCCTTCTCTACACTTCTGGCAGCTGCAACCAGTAGAGAAAATTCTTCATACCGTGAACCTGCCACAAAACATATGATAGATGGTCTCAGCCCCTCCTCAACCTTCGGCATCTATCAAACTCATCTTATATAATCCCCATTGCATACTGGCTCAACTGGATGAACTCTATCTCATACTCAGTCATTATCTTCATCTCTAGCTGCAAACTCAGGAATTCCTTCTTCTTAGTATCTTTATACTCTATGGGAGTATACTTCTTCTTGAATTCCCATAGAAAATAGGCATATGTCAGCACCGGTGAATCAGACGTCCTATGAGAAACTGTCTTTCACCACTTGTAAGCATCCCCCTGCAGAAGAGACCTGACATAATCAAACTTCTCCTGCGCACTATCCTGCAGCTATATAAACACTCTTTAGACTCTATCCAGCCACTGCTCTGCTATAGTTGGGTCAGTAGTGCATATTTTCGAGCTTTCTAAGCTTGTCATATTTTTAAATTGGCAGCTACGGCTGTGGAGGCGGTTACGGTTGCTGTATCAGAGCCTGCAGTAAAAGCTCAACCATATGCCATACCCAGCACGGCAGAACCTCCTCAACTGCTGGTCTAACTGGCACAGATGCAGATGCCTCTCTAGCAGTCTCAACACTAGCTCTAACTCTACCCTCATTTGGAGCTACACTCTCTACACTACCCTCAGTAGACTGGTGCATCCTAGACACCATGACTACCTATATTTGTAAATACAATATAGATTGCTACATCATGGATCAAATAAAATGCCAGTGCCAATGCATGTATTATAATTTAGAACCATATTTAAAATTTTCATTTTCTCTCTCTAAAAATCCACCTAGGTCAAGAACCATAAACATAGACTCTGATATCAAAATAAATGTAACACTCTTATACCTTATATACGTATAATATATACACCCAGTATAAGCAAAATATGCATATAAAGTATAAGAATGCCACAATATAATTGAATAAAAAATTTTATATCCCAATTTAAAATCATAAACACTTTAAAATATATTTTTAATAAACCAATAATTTATTCTTTATTAGTTTTAGGTTTCCAAAATAAGTATTTTATATAAAAATCTCTAGGAAAAATTAGTCAGAGTTTTATCTGTAAATTGGACATCCCAAAATTTTCAACAATACTCAACCTGCAGAAAAATACACTCCCAATAATAATAAATCAAACATTTCATCCAAACTTCTCAATCTTTCGAAATTTTCTAAAAACATATATAATATTTGCATATATATAACATATATACAATCCCATATCACAAAATTAGTCCAAAAATCCTTTAGAATTTACAATACTCCTAAAAACATAAACATAATATACATAATGATGAAATGTACAATATAATAGAATATGTACATAGCAACAACTGGCTCTGATCATATTGCAACAAAATCACCTCAAGCTCAAACAACCTCAAGTCTAGACCTAATTAGGGCTAGATGAACTCTTCAGGTCTACCAGATCAACTCTATCACCTGCGTGATAAATTTCAATCGTGCTAAGCTAAAAGTCTCGCAGTACATACTTTGATAATAGTGAAACTTTAAAAGAAATGACAATGCATGATGTTGTTTCATGACATCTCACAATGTGATATGCAATTCCACTTTAATTCACATTTATCATTCTTCCTAAGCACCACATTAACACATACACAAGCATTGGTCCCAAATGGCCTAGCACATTATTCAAATCCTAAATTTACTATTTTGATTTATTTTGACACCCAGTATCTAGCCCAAAGGCAATACAAGTGACGCTTAGTGTCTAGCCCAAAGGCAAATCATAGCGACGCCCAATGTATAGCCCGAAGGCAAATCATATATCAGTGACGCCCAGTGTCTAGCCCCGAAGGAAAATGATGAGAATAATCTCATAGGCATGCTACCACACAGAACTCTCAAAATTGAATAATATACTAAGTGACATATAAATAATACATATTTCCATAACCAACTTTCTTATCACATTATCTCTTTTTCTCATCTTTCTCATTCATAACAATGCCAAATCACTTTAATACATTATATCTTATCACTTTTATCACAATGTATGTCATTTAGCATTGCAATCATATTACCCAAATATTTTTTGGATTATTTTCACATAAATCACATAAACTATATTGCACTCATTTTAGCCATTAATAATGGTTTTTCACAATGAACATGATGCATACTCATTAATTCACATGTCATATTACAATATATATGAATGTTTAAATAGTTAAGTACCTTAACACATTTTCTATCTAAATTATGTTAAACCAAATTAAATGCAAGTACATTTAAATTATCAAAAGTATGTACATACCTTAATTTAACACTAAAACTCAAGCTAAATATCCCTTTAACTTCCACTTCCACAATGCCCTTCAACAACAAGGTTGGGCAAATTGCTTTCACTTAATGTCTATTCAAAATGTGAGTAAATATAATCATTTAGAATCACATTTTAAGACATTTCAAATATACAACCTTAATTAAGCATCATTCCAATCACTTTTCCAAAATTTGCCTTTCCTTACTTTAACTTTAGAATTCTATTCCATCACATTTTAATTGGTGTTTTAAGGTTATTTTTATCATTAAAAACATATTATAACATATTTTAACCAATTAAATCCAATAAACACATATTCTTTAACAAAACTCTAAAATATGCCCTAAGCCTCTTCATTACAAATTCTTTATTCAAACCCATTCTAAATGTTAATCTAAGCCCATTTCCATCATTAAAATCATATAATAACATGATTTATTTATTAAAATCAAATAAACAACCATACTTTAAAAATTCTCTTCTAAAACCCTAAATTTACACTACTTCTCCCAAACTTCATCTAAACTTAATAAAATCCATCATTTGACTTTAAAAGCCTTGTTTAAGCATCAAAACAACATATTTGGTATCCATTTGAACAATTAAAATACAAAATTACAGAATCCCAAATTACACATAACCCTAAAGTCATCTTCTTCATCCAAACTCAACCCAAACTTAATCCTTTCTTCTATCTAACTTAAAATTCATTACTAATCAAAATAACACCATACATACCCATTCAAGCAATTAAATCATGCTTATACAAATTTTCAAACTTCACATATTCATAGTTTCATGAAATTTCAAATATTAAGATGAAAAACTTACAAATTAAAGAAGAAATCACCAAAACACCGATTAATTCTTGAAAATCCCTTCAAATATTGGTGTATGGAAGAAGATAAGACCTCCCTTGCTCTCTAATTGAGGTTCGGCCACCTTGAAGAAGAAGAAGAAGAAGAAGAATAAATGAATTTTGTTATTTTCTCTTTCTTTTCACTTTTAATTCGAAACCACATATATAATATTTTAATATTTTATTTATTTAATTATTAATTATTTTAAAAATGATAATTTTTATCTTTCATTTATAAATAATTTATTTTTAAATTATATAATTAATTTTAATTTTACAAAGTATATTTACAATTTTGTCATTTAACCATTTGACTTTCTTCTTTAATATTGACTTTTGCATATGTTATATTTATTATATATATATATATATATTTCATATATACACCTTCTAATATGTCTATGTTTCATTTGAATTATTTATTTAATTAATTTAATTTAATTTGTTTTGAAAAAATTAATGGTTATATGTTCAGTTATGTCATATATGATTCATATATGGGTATATGTGGATATTTATTAATTTTCAAAATGAGATTATATGTAGATATATATATATGGGTATTTACAACATATTCTATAAAAATTATATAAAAAATATCGATATATATTCATATATTACAACATATATTAATTAATTTGCAAATGAACTATCAATTTACAACTGATATATGTTGCTATATATTAATATACGTTATATATAATAACATTTATGTAACACCCATATTTTTAGTAAACATAATTGAATTATAATGTGGAAGGGTTAATTAATATATTGGAAGAAGAATATGAATAATGTATAGTTAATATATATGCAAGATATATACAAATTATACATTTCACTAAAAATAAGAAGTCAAAAAGTAAAAGTCAAAAGTTAAAAAATAAAAAGTTAAAAAAATAGAAATTAAAATAATTATGGATGGAAGAAGAAAAATATCTAATAATTAATTATTTTTTACTTAATTAATGGTTAAGAAGACATAAAAATAAAAATTCAATCTCGAGTTGTTCTTTGAACCAATCATAAAAATTATTGAGATAGATAAACCACAAAGTCTCCCCCTTTAAGAATCGTATATGAGAATTTCATCTCATAAAAAGTCAAAATTTCTTATTTTTCTTCTTTCGAGTGAGGCCAAATTTCATGGATGGCTAAGGGATGTTTTTTCATCTTCAATTACTCCTTATTTCACAAGAATTACTAAGGATTCAAGGTGGATTTTGGGCGTGTCGCAGCTACTATAATGCAATTTAAATGACATGGCCAGTAACACAGCCATGTCATTAGGCGCGTCACCTGAGGAAATTGCCAAAATAACTTTTTGCTTTGTTTTTCATTTTTAATTCTAGCCATAATAATTATAAGTCCTCAAAGTGTAAAGAATTTCTTTTTGAAATCAACCCTAATAAGTAGTGTAACAGATTTATTTGAATATATGATAAAATAGGTGTGATACCAAGTGTCGATCAAAGAACTATTTCATTGAAGTGTTGTGCATGATTTAATGTTAATTAATAACTATTGAATTGCCCAAATCATACTGATTTTAGATCTAGCTTGGGATTGAATAGCTAGCCAAAGGGAGGATATCCAAAGTGATTGTGGGCACTCTGTGCCATCAATAGACACTCTGTGTCACCATATTTAGTGGCCATTTGTGCCATAGTGGGCTATTGGCCAAAATTTTATATAGGGGGCATTAAATTGCTGATAGTGACCTATTATCCAAATCTAGAATATGAGTTCAGTGTGTATAGGCATAATTAAAGAAGTTATCTACTTTGAAAATAATGTGTTATATGGTTATTGTTAAATTAATCGATTTTGCATTTAATCGTGTTTAGTATTTCAAGGTTCAATGCATTTATTAATTTCTTTAGTTAATGTTTTGAAAGTAATGTTTTTTATTGTTTCTAAACTATTTAATGTTTAGATCTTTTTCCTTTAATTTTTCTTGCATATTGTGAATACATAAGCATCACTAAGCTTTGCATAGCATGTTAGAACTGTTTTCTGACGCGTAGATCAAACAAGAAAAGTTGAGATTATAGAGTGAGAGATTTACATTCCTGGTCTATTGCATCATAAAGGTTCAAGAATAATATTGTAAATATTGTATTTTGTATAGTTCACATGGCAATACTTTATAATTTTGTATGATAGTTGGACAAGTTTGAGAGTAGTTTGAGAATTATAATAGTGTAAGTTAACAATAGGAGTTCTTTACAATTTAATAGATATATGTTTGTAATATTGGATTGGTTATAGTAGTTCTTTGGAAGTTTAACAACTGCATTAATACATAGAAGTATTTTGGTTAAATTTTAGTGATATGTATATAGATAAGTCTAATTGTTAGGTGACATCTTCTATGTAGTTAAGTGTATAGACTACATTAGGGGTGTTACATTTAGTTGGTATCAGAATAGGTTTAGGCGGTCCTAAATTATGGGTTAAAAGAAAAAAGAAGTATAACTATCATTGCTATGTGAACTATATAATTGAATAAATGTTTAATGTAGTTGATTTTTAATGTTTAAAGGTATAAGATGGCCATTGAATGCCATCAAGGTGTAGAGAACAAGTTGCATCCTCACACAGTCAAGCTAGTGTGGGAAATCAGCAGCCATCGGAACCTTCTGTGGAACAAATTCCATTAGATCCCTAATTTGTGAGAAATATGGGGGAAGTTCTCAAGAAAATTGTAAGAGTTGCTCCTCCTACACAACCTCCACCACAAGTGTCCCAAAGATCTCCAGTGGAGAGAATTAGAAAATTGGGAGCAGAAGATTTTAAAGCTCGTGATACTGATGAGTCTTCAGTAGCGAAGTATTGGATGGAGAGGATTGTGAGAGTTTTTGATATTTTGTATTGTACTGACGAGGAAAGATTAGAGTGTGTAGTTTGCTTGTTACAGGATCAAGCTTATGCTTAATGGGATACAAAGCAAAAAGGTGTACTCGCAGGTAGACTCACTTGGGCATTTTTCCAAGAAGAATTTAAAAAGGAATATATTTGTGAGATTTATTTAGAGGAGAAGCGCCAGGAGTTTTTGTATCTTAAGCAAAGGTAATCATCTGTGTCTAAATATGAGATGCAGTTTGTTCACCTCAGGAAATATTTTCTAGAGTTAGTTGCATTTGAGGAAGAGAAGTGTAAGCGGTTTGAACAGGGTTTGAACAGTTAGATTCGGGTGTATTTAGTAGCGATGATGATTAAAGAGTTTTCCACTCTTGTTAATGTAGCAGTTGCTATAGAAAATGAGATTAAACAAGAGCAAGGAAGAAAACAACAATCAAAGAAGGGATTTTCTAGTGAACAACAACAAGGTGGCTAGAAAAGACAAAGAAATATTTAAGCCCAAACTAAGGGGCCTGGTAGAGGAAGTGGAGCTAGTTTTCAGAAATCTAAAGGTGGTAGGTTTGGAGTGGCTACAGGCTCATCTTCAATGGTTGTTACTACACCTTGTCAATATTGTGGTAAGGGCCATGCAAGTGAAGATTGCTGGTATCAAAAGGGGGCTTATTTGAAATGTGGTTCTTTGGAGCATAAAATTAGAGATTGTCCAACGATAAAAGAACTAGATGTTGTTGAAGGACATAGTTCTGTACAGAGGTCTTAGTCAGGCCGTAGGACAAGTAGAGGTGGCCGACCCAGTGTTAGTCAGTAGAGAGGATCTCAAATAGTGGATAGACCTCAGACTTGAGGCAGTGCTCCAGCTAGGGCTTATGCCATGAAAGCTGTGGAGGACCAGGATGCTCTTGATGTTATAGTTGGTAAATTTTATTTACTTGGTCTTGATGTGTATGCATTATTAGATCCTGGTTCTACACATTCTTATATATGTACATCTATAGCTTTAGGAAAGAAAATGTGTGTTGATAAACTTGATTATGAGATAGAAGTTACAAATCTCTTAGGCCATAGTGTGAAGGTAAATGGAGTATATCAAAATTGTCCACTTAGAGTTCATGATGTAGAACTTTTTGCTGATTTGATTGAACTTCCATTCCATGACTTTGATGTCATCTTGGAAATGGATTGGTTG
Source organism: Garcia nutans (assembly GCA_947685225.1). Taxonomy (NCBI): domain Eukaryota; kingdom Viridiplantae; phylum Streptophyta; class Magnoliopsida; order Malpighiales; family Euphorbiaceae; genus Garcia; species Garcia nutans. The sequence goes on along the minus strand of CANTUV010000003.1, from coordinate 497,794 downwards.
TCCCGACATCAAGCAGTTATGGACTGCTGTAGTAAGGTTGTATCTTTAAAGATTTTAGGTTTGGTGAAATTGTAGTTCCAGGTACGACACCAATTTCTATTCCACCTTATAGAATGGCACCTCCGAAATTAAAAGAATTAAAAGTGCAACTCCAAGAATTGCTTGATAAAGGATTCATAAGACCTAGTGTGTCACCTTGGGTACACCAATTTTGTTTGTAAAGAAGAAGGATGGTACCTTAAGATTATGTATAGATTATCGACAGTTGAATAAAGTGACTATTAAGAATAAGTATCTGTTACCTAGGATTGTTGACTTGTTTGATCAGTTGAGGGGAGCGGGTGTTTTCTCTAAGATTGATCTTAAATCGGATTATTATCAGATGAAAATTAAAGAAGAAGATATTTCGAAGATAGATTTTAGAACTCGATATGGACATTATGAATTTTTGGTTATGCCCTTTGGCTTAACTAATGCTCCAGCAGCTTTTATAGACTTGATGAATTGAGTCTTTAAATCTTATTTAGACCAGTTTGTAGTTGTTTTCATTGATGACATATTGTTTTATTCTAGAAATAAAGAGGATCATGATAAGCATTTGAGAATTGTATTACAAACACTAAGGGAGACTCAATTGTATGCTAAATTATCAAAATGTGATTTTTGGTTGACGGAAGTAGCATTTCTAGGTCATGTAATATCAGCTAATGATATTTATGTGGATCCTAGTAAAATTGAGACTATTTTGAATTGGAAGCCACCAAAGAATATAATAGAAGTCTGGAGTTTTCTTGGGTTAGTTGGTTATTATAGAAGATTTGTGCAAGGGTTTTCGAAGATAACACTTCCTTTAACTAAGCTCCTTAGAAAAGAAACTAAATTTGAGTGGAATTCCTAGTGTCAAGCTAGTTTTGAACAATTGAAGGCTATGTTGACAGAAGTGCCTGTATTGACACAACCGACCCTAAGTAAAGATTATATTATTTATAGTGATGCTTCTCATCAGGGACTCTATTGTGTATTGATGCAAGAGGGTAAGATAATTGCTTATGCTTCTATGCAATTAAAATCTCAAGAATTGAATTACCCTATACATGATTTGGAGTTAGCTGCTATTGTATTTGCTCTTAAGATCTAGCGACATTACTTGTATGGTGAAAGGTGTTATATTTTCACTGATCATAAAAGTTTGAAATACTTGCCAACACAAAAAGAACTAAACTTAAGGCAGAGAAGATGGATGGAATTGATGAAGGATTATGATTTTATCTTCGACTATGATACTGGGAAAGCTAACATGGTAGTTGATGCTTTAAGTCGAAAGACTTTAACAGGTATGTTGTAAATAAATACTATAGTGCTATATGTATATATAAATTAAATAAACTAAATAATACAATGTGTTATATTAGCAAAATTAAGGGTTGAACCAACCATAAAGCAAAAAGTGATAGAAGCTCAGAAATAGAATCAAAAGTTGTTAGAACTTTTGAAACAAGTGCATGAAGGTGAAAAGCCAGATTATGTTGTGTTAGAAGATGGTGGATTGTATTATAAGAGTCGATTATGTATACCAGAAGTGAAAGAACTAAAAAGTGTATTATTGGTGAACCTCATAATACTACGTATATTGTACATCCCGGAAGCAATAAGATGTACCAAAATTTGAAGTCTCATTATTGGTGGCCTGGCATGAAGAGAGATATTACTAAATATGTGACTCGATGTTTAGTGTGTCAATAAGTCAAAGCAGAACATCAAATTCCATCAAGTCTTTTGCAACCTATATCAATACTAGAATGGAAATGGGATAGAAACACCATGGATTTTGTGTCTGGTCTCCAAACACCCAAAAGAAGCATGACACAATTTGGGTAATTGTTGATCGATTAACCAAATCAGCTCATTTCCTTCCAATTTGAGTTGATTATTCAATGGATAGACTTGTTGAATTGTATATTAAGGAGATAATTAGGCTTCATGGAGTACCAATGTCTATTATTTCAGATCGAGACCCACGCTTTACTTTAAAATTTTGGGAAAGTTTTCAGAAACCATCATCCATAGACTAATGGTCAATTGGAAAGGGTGATACAAGTACTTGAAGGTATGTTTAAAAGTTGTGTAATCGATTTTGAAGATAGTTGGGATAGATATTTTCCTTTAGTAGAATTTACCTATAACAACAACTGTCAAATGAGTATTGGGATAGCGCCATATGAAGCACTATACGGAAGAAAGTGTATAACTCCATTGTGTTGGGTGGAATTGAATGAGAGCAAACTTGTGGGACCTGATCTCATAAGATAAACTGAAGACAAAGTGAAGGTTATCAAGGATCAATTACAAATTGCAAGGAAAAGACAGAAATCTTATGCAGATTTGAAACAACATGATATTGAATATATCTTGGAAGATGAGGTATTTTTAAAAGTATCACTGTGGAAGAAAGTTCTTCACTTTGGAAAGAAAGGTTAACTAAGTCCTAGGTTTATTAGGCTATATGAAATACTTGAACGTGTAGGTCCAATAGCTTATCGACTAGTTTTGTCTCCAGAACTGGCTACGATTCATAATGTTTTTCATGTGTCCATGCTTAGACGATATAGATAAGATCCTTCACATGTGATTCAAATAAAGTCCATTGAAATTCAGCCAGATTTGAATTATGAAGAAGAACTAGTGGCTATCTTAGCTCGTGAAATAAAGGAGTTGCGTAATAAGTGCGTTCTTTTAGTAAAAGTGTTGTGGAGAAATCATTCGATAGAGAAAGCCACTTGGGAAAGCGAAGAGATGATGAGACAACAATACCCTCAATTGTTTTAAGCATCACAGGTAAATTTTGAGGATGAAATTTCTTTAGTGGCGGAGAATTGTAATGTTTAAAATTTTAGATACTAAACTCTTAATTTAATATTGATAATTGATTATGATATAAAGGGTATGGATAAGTGATTTAAATAGTGAATCTCAAAAATTTACTGAAGAAATTATTTATTTTTATGGTTTTTTTTAATTAAAAAGGTTCAAACCCCCGGAAATACATTTTGTGGGGGTTCAAACCCGCGACCTTCCCCTAGTGGGTTGGGTCGCTAGCCCGCTGGACTAACCCCATAAATATTAAATTATGGTTTTACATGACTAAAAATTGAATTATAATCAAAGGTTAAAAGTGAGGGTGCACCCTAGTTAAAATGAGAGTGGCCGCACTATATTAAGCCATATATATGTGTGGATAGGTATGTGTATGTGTAGAAGCTTCTCTCTTCTTCTTTCTTCTTTCCACGTTCATCACCACCCTCACCACCAAAAACTCCTCCTTTCTTTCTTCTTTCTAAGACTTTAAACAAAACTTAAGAGGAAATCACATCTAGATATAAGTTTTTAGAAGAATAACCTGGAAAAGTTGAGATTATCAACAAGTGATTAGAGAAAAAAGAAGAGTTTAAAGAGGTATGTGCTTATGTATTTTTGATTTGCAACTATCTAAATTTCTATGAATTTGATTGATTGAAGTGATTGATTAAGTTGTCTTTAAAGAGTTTTTACTGAAAATATTTGATGTAAGCTCTTTTTATGTTAAAGAAATTATTTTTGATCTATTGTTATCATATATTTGGATATATGGAGTTTAAGTTGATAAGTGTTCAAAATATAGAACTTTGCTTGACATAATCAGTGACACAACCATGTCATTGGGCATGTCAACATTGCTGTGTTCCAGTGTTGATGACACGACCAGGAACCCGCCCGCGTCATTGGGTGTGTCATAGATACTGTGATAAAAATAAATGACACGACCAGTGACACACCCGCATCACTGGGCGTGTCGCAGCTACTATAATGCAATTTAAATGACATGGCTAACACAGCCATGTCATTGGGCGCGTCACCTGAGGAAATTGCCAAAATAACTTTTTGCTTTGTTTTTCATTTTTAATTCTAGCCATGATGATTATAAGTCCTCAAAGTGTAAAGAATTTCTTTTTGAAATCAACCCTAATAAGTAGTGTAACAGATTTATTTGAATATATGATAAAATAGGTGTGATACCAAGTGTCGATCAAAGAACTATTCCATTGAAGTGTTGGACATGATTTATTGTTAATTAATAACTACTGAATTGCCCAAATTATACTAATTTTAGATCTAGCTTGTGATTGAATGGCTAGCTAAAGGGAGGATATTCAAAGTGATAATGGGCACTCTGTGCCATCAATAGACACTCTGTGTCACCATATTCAGTGGGCATTTGTACCATAGCAGACCATTGTCCAAAATTTTATATAGTGGGGATTAAATTGCCAACAGTGACCCATTATCCAAACCAAGAATCTGAGTTCAGTATATATGGGCATAATTAAAGAAGTTATCTACATTGAAAATAATGTGTTATATGATTATTGTTAAATTAATTGATTTTGCATTTAATCATGTTTAATATTTCAAGGTTCAATGGATTTATTAATTTCTTTAGTTAATGTTCGGAAAGTATTGTTTTTTATTATTTCTAAACTATTAAATGTTTAGATCTCTTTCCTTTAATTTTTCTTACATATTGTGAATACATAAGCACCATTAAGCTTTGCTTAGCATGTTAGAACTATTTTCTGAGGCATAGATCAAACATGAAGAGTTAAGACTGCAAAGTGAGAGATTTACGTTCCTAGTCAACTCCATCATAAAGGTTCAAGAACAATATTGTAAATATTGTATTTTGTATAGTTAACATGGCAATACTGTATAATTTTATATGACTATTATACAAGTTTGAGAGTAGTTTGAGAATTATAATAATGTAAGTTAACAATAGGAGTTCTTTATAATTTAACAGATATATGTTTGTAATATTGGATTGGTTATAGTAGTTCTTTGGAAGTTTAACAACTGCATTAATACATAGAAGTATTTTGGTTAAATTTTTGTGATAGACAAGTGTAATTGTTAGGTGATATCTCCTATGTAGTTAAGTGTATAGACTATGTAGGGGGTGTTATAGATTTGAAGATTTTTCAACAGTTGGTAAGGATTCTTTCCAAAACAAAAGCCTTTCTTTTTTAAATTGTAGATTATGTGAAATTTCTAGTTTTGATGGAGTTTCAATAATTGTTAATATGGGTTGCTATGAAGTTATTTTGATGTATATGTAATAATTTTAAGGTTGGTTGATAGAAATGATTAGGTTAGAGTGAAGTTTGGTAAAGGTAGTGGTGAATGTAGGGTTTTCATGGAAGTTAGGTTAGGGTTTGTGTAATTAGTATTTGTTTTGAATAAAATGCATAGAAATATGATACTAATGACATATTTCTACTTATAATTTGGTTTAGGAGTGTGTAAGTGTAATTACCAAATTGAAGGAGGGAAGGGCTTTGAAAGTAGTAAGGGTTAGAGTATGTTTTGGCCTTAAATTTGGCACTTTTAAAAGTTAGTACATAATTTGATAGCTTATATTTTAATTAAAATTTTTTTTGCCATAAAACAATATGGTTTTGTGATTGTGTTATGCTTCTTTGAATGGGGTTTTCATATGATATGTGCATTGTCATAAGTAAAAGTGTGTGAAATGTATGAAATATGGAATGATAAGCCATTGTAGAATGGCTAATGACAATTTTATGTAAAAATTGTGAAAAACGTGAATATGCTATTTTATATGATTGAAAAATGTTGAATTGTGAATGTTGCTAAGAAATATATTTTATATGATTGGAAAATGTGAGTTACGATAATATGTGTTGTATGTCGCCTTATATAATATCTTGTTCTAAGAAATTGCACTTGACACTATCAATATGGCACATGCCAATGAGATGTTATGACATTTTTATACATCTTTGGGTTAGATACATTGGTGTCAATAAGGGACGCACCTACAGATAATATTATATGACACTTAGAACCCTAGTTTCGATAGGGGATGCGCCTTCAGGCGGTATGATATGGAACTCAAATCTTGAGTGTCGCAATAATCCAAATCAATATTTCTAAAACTTGACCATTGTATAGGCACTTTTGGGCCTAATGTATGTGTTCATAAGATGTTATTGAACTTTATGAGCAATATGTTACATTGAAGCATAATGAATTCAATGTCATAAAGAAATATATAATGCATTGTTTAAAAATCATCATTGTTATCAATGTATGTACGATTGCACATGTGATAGGATAGAGGCAGACAACCCTACTAGACCTGACTAGGCCTAGCTTTAGAGTTATTTTAGAATTTAAAGTTTTTGCCATGAGACCGAACAGTCGATGCAACATTACATGTATATTTCAATTTTAACGCACTTTGGTTTTTGCACATATTAGTTACTTTTATGCAATATGTATGAGTTAAGCAATGTTTTTCAATATTCTGAGGATATATATATATATTATGTATATTAACTATGTTTGTTAAGTATTTGTGTATATATATATATATGAAATAATGAATATTTTTGAAGATTCTTGAGAAGTTTGGGTGAAATGAGGAAATTTGGATAAATGTATTTTGGGAGTGTTATTTTCTCGCAGGTTGTTGGCTGATTGATTTTTGGGATTTGTCCAATTTACCGACAAAGCTCTGGTAAAATTTTTTCATAGATTTTCTTATGAAATTTATTGATGTATTAAACTTATATGTATAAATTTCTTATATTTATTATTAATGTATAAGTTATTATTATTTTTTATATTGTACCATAATATTCTTGTATTCTATAAATGTATTGTAATATACTGGGTGTGTGCATTATATAAATATGGGATATAAGGGTGTTGTAATATATCAGTTGATTTATAATAAAATATCAATATATAAATTAATATATGTTGTTATATGTAATAAATATGTTACATATAACAACATATATTAGTTGATTTACAATAAAATATTAACATAAAAATTAATATATATATATATATATGTTGATATATATTATATATATAACAATATATATCAATTAATTTGCAGTAAAATATCAATATATAACCGATATATGTTGTTATATATTGATATATGTTATATATAATAACATATATCAATTGATTTATAATAAAATATCAATATAAAATTAATATATATTGTTATATATTAATATATGTTATATATAATAACATACTTCAATTGACTTGGAAAAAAAATATTAGCATAGAACTGATATATGTTAATACATAATTAATATATATTATTATATGTTACATATATAATAACATATATCAATTGATTTGGAAAAATAATTTCAATATAAAACAGATATATGTTGATATATATTACACATAACAACATATATCAATTGATTAACAATAAAATATTAATATATAAACTAATATATGTTGTTGTATGTTCATATATATACATATATATTTTTGTCTTGAAGTTGTATATTAATATATGTTATATATAACAATATATATTAGTTGATTTATAATAAAATATCAATATATAAACTAATATATATTGATATATGTGATATATATATATAACAATATATATCAGTTGATTTGAAAAAAAAAATATCAGTATACAATTGATATATGTTACATATAATAACATAGATTAGTTGATGTAAAAAGAAATATCAATATACAACTGATATATCTTATTATATGTTTTTATATATATTATATATAACAACATATATCAGATTATTTAAAAAAAATTATCAGTATGCAGCTGGTATATGTTGTTATATGTTCATATAAGTTATATATAACAATATATATCAGTTAATTTGCTAAAGAAATATCAATATACAATCTGATATATGTTATTATATATTTATATATTTTACATATAATAAAATATATTAGTTGATTTAAAAAATAAAATTAGTAGACTAACTAATGTATGTTGGTATATATTGCATATAGCAACATCTATCAATTGATTTGCAAAAAGAAATACCAAAATACAAACTGATATATATTATTATATATTCATATATATTATATATAACAACATATATCTGTTGATTTGTAAAAGAAATATCAGTATGCAATTGATATATTGTTATATGAAACATATAATAACATATATCAATTGATTTGCAAAAGAAATATAAATATACAAGCTAATATATATTAATATATATTATATATTATAACATATATTGGTTGATTTGTAAAAGAAATATTAATATACAAACTAATGTCTCAATTGCCTTTTATAACCATCGCTAAATCCCCTATTTTTTATAGTGTGACATATATGTAATTGTATTTCTTTGAAATATTTTATCGAACATGTAGTGTGCATAATATTTAAAGAACAACAAAAATCTGCAATGATTCAATTAAAAAAATAAAAAAATCAACTATAAACAAAAAAAATAAAACTTTCCAAACAAACTGAATATATAAAAAGAAAAACAAAACGCTCAATGGTAATTTCAAATAAAAACATTATATAGTACAACTTCACTTGTTTATTTATAGAGAATTAAAACTTAATTATCAAGTCAAAAACCTAATAGAAATTCTCTATAGGAGATCTTTTCCAACTAGAAATTTGAGACATTAACTTTATGATGATGATGATCAATTGCTTTTTTGGCCACTTATTATTTTTGTGATAGTCATCATATAATGCCTACTCTATAGAATTTTGATTCAACATTTTTCCATGGCAAATTTATAAAGTGCAAGCTATCTTGTGGCATTTTGTTTAATTTGCAACTATTTTACATTGTTTATGTTTTTAATATTATTGAAATTTGTATTTGCTTCATTCTTTTTGTAATGTATGAAATTTTCAAGCAGCAATTGTCTGAAATACATAGACATTAGATTGTGTATAGTGATAAAAATGACCTGAATATTTGAAATAGAATAAAAAATACAGGTTAGTTAAGCCTTAAAAAGTTTAAAGTTAAATCTAGATATGGACTTAATTAGTATTTCTAAAAAAGTTTCTTTAAATAGTAAAACTTTATAGAAAAGCTCTTTTGACTATATAATTGGATTTTGTTGGAATAATAATGTGAAATATGAATAATGAAGCTTTAAATTAACTAAAAAATTATTTTTATGATTTTACAAAAATAAAAGTCAAATTTAGAAAAAAAAAAAGAAAGTAGGTGCACCAAAGTTATGGTAAGCACACCTTACTTGATCAAAACCCTATTTCTATATAAATATATATAAATGAACTTCTTCTTCTTCTTTCTTTCATCCCCAAACCAACTTTGTCCTTCCACCGTAGCCAAATTTCATTTCTACCTCCTTCTTCCATTAAACCTAAGTGAAAAATTAAGGAAAATTCGCATATAGCTCAACTTTGTTAGAAGAATTCATTAGATTAGTTTAGAAACACTAACATCGTCACCAAATATTGAAGAAAAATTGAGGAAGAGAGAGAAAAAGCTACTTTGAAAGGAGGTTTGTGCATTTTTTTAATAAGTTGCACTATTTTATTTTCTTTCGATTTTTATGAATTATTTGAGCTGATTTACTATAATTAAATTTTTGTGATGAATTTTTTTAATTGAATTTATCGAGAGAGAAAGTTAGAATATGGAACTATATGAAGAGGAAATTGATTAGAATCCATGTTTGAATAATTATAAGTGTATATGTATAATTTTTGGCTTAAAATCATGGCAAGTTTAGGGTTTAGAATTGATTTTGAACTAGTTAATGAAATAATTGATTATAAATTCATAAATGGATAGAAACAAGTGTATTTATAAAGTTGTTAATCTAAAATTATGGCTAGAAAAAATTTTGAATCATGAAAGTGTTAAATTAAGGTTATGGTCAATTTAGGGTTTAGAAGTAAGAATGGAACTAGTTATGAAACAAATGATTATGAATTCATATTTGATTTAGAAAAAGTGTATTTATGTGGTTTTTAAAGAAAAACTAAGCTTAAAATAATTTTTGAATTTAAAAATTTAAGGTTATGTTGAATTTAAGGTTTTGAGATTAGTATAAAACTAATTCTTGAAGAAACTAATTTTAAATTCAAAATTGATTAAGAATAAGTATATTTATGTTGTTTTTAAACAAAAACTAAGTTTGAAGAAATTCTTGTAATTTTAAAGTTTTAAATTCAAGATTATGCAAGGTTAGGGTTTTGAGAAAAAAATGTAAGATTTTCAAATTAAAACAATTGTTTATAGTTTGCTTGGTGAAAATGATTTAAATACAATTTGATTGAATTCAAATTAAGAATGTTTCTTTATATGAATAATTAAAGTGAAGACAAATTTACACTAAAGAAAGAAAGTGTATTCTTTTTAAAGAATTATTATTGTTTTCAATAAAGTGACATTATAATGGTAAAACAATTTTGCTACAAAAATAAGAAAGAATTCAGTTGCCCAAACCATAATGATATTAAATCTAGAATCGAATTAAAAGGTTAGCCAGATGGTGGACATCTATACTGTTACTAAGCACTATATGTGTCATTATTGATACTAGGCATTTGTGTCGTTACTAGGCCACTGGCCGTACTGACTGATATTTTACCAGGCACTATATATGTCATTCCTGATATTAGGCATTTATGTCGTTGCTAGGCCACTGGCTGTACTGATTAATATTTTATCAGGAATTTAAATTGCCATTATTGTACCAGCTATTCGAGTCTAAAATTTAAAATTCAGTATGTGAGGGCACAATAAATGAAACTTACCATAATAAATAAATTCTTCAAAGTGAATAATTAATATTAATTTTAATGAACATTGAATTTATTTATGCTACAATAAATTAACTATATTTTTTAAAAAGTTTATTCACATGTCTTACAGATATTTTAAAGTGATAATTCTTATTTGATAATTTAAAAAAATGATCACATTTTACTTTATATAGAATTTCTGATAGTTATTCTTTTATATTATAATTCTTGGTAAATTATGAATGTGCAAGCACCACTAAGCAATTGCTTAACGTGTTAGATTTGTTTCTGACCCACAGATCAAATGGGCATATTAGGTCCAGAAGAGAGATTTTAGAGCTTCAAATCAACTGCATCAGAGAAGGTGTTATATGAAGATCTATGTATAATATATTTTGTTCGGTTCACATAGTAAAAATTACATTTTAAATGACAGCTGTATAATTATGGGTAGTTAGAGATTTTATATAATTTGTTGTGTGACGTATATTTTATAAATTTAATTAAAGTATGACTTTATAATATATTATGATATACATGGAATATGTGTAATATGAAAATATATTAGTAAAAGCATAGATTTTTGAAATAGATTATGGATGATTGTTGGAGGGTTGTTAAAATTATAGTTGAGATTGAATGTGAAAAATATTGATAGTGTTTTCTTTTATAGGTTGTGTTTTGATTGGAGAAGATTTGGCAGTGTCAAAATTATAGGGAAACTATGTCGAAATTTTTATTGACTCTAGCTTTAGTATTTATTTAAAACTTTATGAAAGAATCTTTAAAAAGTGTGACATCTTTTGATAGTTCTTAATAGGGTTATCAAGAGGTGTTACACTTTTTACTAAAGACCTCTTTTTTATAGAAACAATTAGCTAGAAAAAAAAACAAACTTGAGATGAAGAAAGGAGAAAAAAAGGTAAAAAAAATTGGAAAAAAAAAGAGGAAGATGGAGATGAAGAGGAAAAACTCAAGGATTGAGTGCTAATGCTTCTCTATAAATCATTTTCATCATCTACTCTTTTCCTAGGGGCTGCTCAAAATCAAAGGAGAATTACTCAAGGCAAACTAGTTCTAAAACAGAGCATGTGGACATGCTAAAGAGTTTGTTGGAGAAGATGCTAAACATGAAGAAAAAACTATGCTTAAAAAATATCATATTTTTGAAAAAATAAACTATAAATAATGTTTAAATTAAAAAAAAAGTTTAAAATTGAAAAAAAAATTACAATAGTAAAAATTAAAAATTCAAATCAAAATACAGTATATGGTGTAATTCTCTCTCTCTCTCTGTATATATATATATACTAATTAGATTATTTTTCAATTAATTAATTAAACATTTGTGCTGGAAAGTGGAAAGTTAATCATTTAAACTTTAAAGTTGATATTCAACTTTCAAAAGAAAATGGAATTTCAAAGCATTAAATTTATGTGAAAGTACACATAATTTTTGGTTAAATTTTCATACATGTAATTTAATATAATTTTTTTATTAAATTATATGTAAAATTTTTGTTAAAATCAAATATTAAAACCCCCCCTTTTAAAGGGCTACTGATAAAAAAACTTTTTAAGGTTTATTTAACTGTCATTTTTGTTTATTATACGTAGCATTACTAATTAATAGTAAAACAATTATAATCTTTTAATATAAAGTTTAATCCAATATCAAGAATAGGGTGCTTCTTCTCTTTTCTTCCTAGCTTTCAAACTTACAAACCCACCCAAGCTATAGCCCTTGTTGCTTCTAGTTAGTTCAATTTAGAAGATGGCACTATGTTGGTAGTTTGTGTAGTTTTCATTCCAGTGGTAAAGAGCTGACGTCTAATTAGTACTAATATTGGAATTCAAATACCGACGAGAATTAAGGATTTATGATTTTGGTCTTTTTTATATTTTGGATATCATTTAATTAATTCTCAAAACTTATGTATTGAAATGTGATTCTAATTCCTATTTTGTTTATGATTTGAAGTAAAAGATTAATCTGATACTCCATCGTTATCGATCTTTTTCAATCTTAGAAGAGATTCTGATAAATAAAAAAAATAAAAATATTTAAGTTATTTAAGCTCTTCATTGGGTCCTACGTGAGATTTTAATAGGAAAAATAACATAATGCCCAATTTAATTAAACCAAAAACATCTTAAGAAAAACAAAGAAATAATTGAGCTACTGTTCAAAGAGCATGCAACCATGATAAATTTTGGTTAACTCCTTTGATTATAACTTTTAATTTCATAATCACTTCTTCTCCTTTATTGAACTTTAATGCATAGTTTTTGATTGATTTTATTGATGGAAAAGATACTATAAAAAGGGGCTCCAATTTTCTTTTATTGATAGGAGAATAGGACCTTAGAAAACTATCAGAAGATAACTGACTAAAATTTGATAACTATCATTATCATTATTTTTATCTTTTTAAGTTTCCCACACCATCAAGGGTACTTATCCCTTAGTATCAAACATTTAAGACACGATCAAGCTCTTAATGTCTAAGAGACAACTTCTTGACACCAGCATCATATGACACTGACACACCCTAAAAATCAGCTAAAACATTTAGACATTGTCTCCTAGCCCTCAACTATAAATATGGGTAGATCCCATAGGGAAAAGATCTTTTTTTCAATTTTCTTAGCTTGCTTATATGCAGGCGATTCGAGTACTAGCTTAGGCATTAGAGTCCCCTAATTGGAGCCTAGCCCATTTTCTTGTACTGCAAGTAGGAGAGCCAGTTGAAGCAAACCCGAACCTGAGCTAGGAGTCCTTGGAGTTCATCTCATAATCAAAACTAAAACCAAAATATTACTTTATCTTTACTTAAAAAAAATTGGAGGCTATGTTATTTTTTTAATATTTAATAATAAGGTGGCCACTAAAATTGAATCGGTTATCGTATCATAAATATTGTAGGAAACCCTGGTTGAGTGTACGAAGGCTAATCACATACTAGTTATCCAAGAGTATATGCATAAGTTACTACATACATTGTAAGAGTATCTACAATGAGATTTTTATATGCCTTAAACTAGAAAATAAAAAATTGCGACATATAATGGATTTTTTTTTCTCTTTGAGGGTTTTTTTCTCTTTGTGATGTTCATTTCTTTCTTAGCAGTAGTTTCATATTTAGGGTTTTCGATGTCTAGGAGATTCTCTCTTTGTATTAGTTTTGGCGTGATTCTAGCTTACTTCTTGGTGTTTTTGGCTACAGATTTGTTAAATCTTGTATTTTCCTTTTGGTTATTTTGGCCTTCCACCTTCACTGTGGCTTTATATGCTTCTCATGTTTTGATATCCAAGTTGTTTTCTATTCTTAGTGGATCTCTCAGCTCATGGCATCTATCTGGCAGAGGATGGCTGATTGCCTTTAAGATGTTTTTGCGCTTCAAGATTTTTCAAGTTCCTTAAAAGTTATCCAATCTTCTTCTATTAGTTTTATTGTTCTTTGGCTTTGATTAGCAAAGTTCCTCCTTGGGTGCCTTCCTAGGTCTTTTTCAGAGGAAGACGCACTGGTGGTGTTTATTTCTATCACCTATTTTTAGCTCATTTGTATTGACATATCTGAATTTTTTCTTAAGGAGTCCTAGCAGGGGAGGTTATATCCCCTCATTCACTTTTTTTTTTCTGAGGAAGAACAAGACCTTTGGTTTGAGGATTGCTTATGGCTTTATTTATCTTCTTTGTTGTTGCTTAAAAACCCCTCAAGGGTCTCGTTAGCTTTGGTTCTCTTTGCAGGCCTTGTAATTGTTCATTTAAGACCATGGCTCTATAAGGAGGTTGTTATTCTTTGCATAGAGAATTTGTTATTTTTTGTAAACATTGACATACTTCTGTGTTTTGAGCCTTATTGGAAGAAGGCTTCTTGTAATCTCTTCTCCCTTCAATGATATTATCTTTATTGCTAAAAAAACTAGAAAATAAAACTTTATTGCAATATATTCATATTTATTCTTTAAATTTAAACAAGACAATGAATTTGGCTCTCCTCATTTAACGTCAACTTCACTTTTTATTTTTAATTTTACAATTTTCTATATATACTATTTAATTTTTTGCATATTACTTTTAGTGAAAAGCAAAATGATAAATTAAAATTTAAAAGAGTCCATAGTAGTAAAAAAGAAATTTACACTCTACAAGTTAAAAAATTGATTAAATGTTTTTTATTTATGTAAAATATCCATAAGGTAGTACGAATTAAAATGAAAACTATGAAGTCATGATTTGGAATTAAATTCAAAAACAAACAAAAACATGTTTTCCACATGTTCTTAAGTTGTTAGTTCCCAAACATGATTTGTAGACATGATGCTTAATGAGGGGTGTTAAAGCGGCCAAAATTAAATTATTATTCTATAGTAAAATAAATTATAATAGTGGTGAATAGAGTCGAATCTATGAGAAATTGACTACTTAATTAAATTTCTTTTGAAAACCCAAATAAAACTTAAAATGAAAATTAAATAAGGGGGTTTTATAATTAAGAGTTGAAATTAAATTAAAATTAAAAATCAAAAATAAAAATTAAATAACAACAGAAAAATCTTAAAAAAAAGTCAATGAATTTGTTGGAAATGTAAATGCATGCACGTAGAGATTCAGATCTTACCACTAATGATGCCCACGAATAATTCACCTTGTGCTTATACCACTAGTCTTGAAGAACAATCACCAAAGAGGAAATGTTCTCGCATTCCAAAGTATTAGAATCAAGCATTAACCTCTCAATCTCACTCTTTTAGTGTATGGAGTTATGGGAGAGAAAACTTAGCCAAAAAAAACTTGGGAAAGCTGAAGAATACTTATGTATTTATAGTGATAATATTCTTCTTCTAAAAGATTTACTAAAATCAAACTCCTTATATTATCCTAATTATCCAAGGTTATTTATCCTCCCCCAATTAAATATTGTTTTAATATTATCTTAATAACATTAACAATAATAAATATTAAACTTAAATAATATTTATAATAATCCATGGGTCTATCCACTTACCATGGGCAGGCCCGATCCAAAATCAACATCTCCCAGTCGAATATGATGTAACGCATGCTTAAAAGAGGTCATGGTTCAAGGCAGCTCCTACTAGATTAATCTACCATGTGATCGACACACTATAAGATTTTTAAGCTATATACATGTTAGGGATGTATATCATCTCATTTGTTGAAACTACTTTAGAGTAAATATAGTATGATTTACCCTCGACTACTTATCACATTTCCACCGTCCTCATAAGATCTAAGGACAATTTTCACTCACAATTATGTGAGCTTAGAAACATAATTAGTCGACCTATGGATATAAAAAAAGATAGTGACAATCCAGTAATCTTTTTTTTTAGATAAGTTCCCTTGATAATAACCAGACTCACTTTTCTAGAAATGTCCCATTAGATCGAATCATACATAATCCTAATTAAAACTCAAACTCCTTATATTATCCTAATTATCCAAGGTTATTTATCCTCCCCTAATTAAATATTATTTTAATATTATATTAATAATATTAATAATAATAAATATTAAACTTAAATAATATTTATAATTATATTGGATTCATGGGTCTATCCACTTACCATGGGCAGGCCCAGTCCAAAATCAACATCTCCCAGTCGAATATGATGTAACGCATGCTTAAAAGATGTCATGGTTCAAGGCAGCTCCTACTAGATTAATCTACCGTGCGATTGACATACTATAAGAGTTTTGAGCTATATACATGTTAGGGATGTATAGAATCTCATTTGTTGAAACTACTTTAGAGTAAATATAGTATGATTTACCCTCGACTACTTATCACATTTCCACCATCCTTATAAGATCTAAGGACAATTTGCGCTCACAATTATGTGAGCTTAAAAACATAATTAGTCGACTTATGGATATAAAAAAAGATAGTGACGATCCAGTAATCTTTTTTTAGATCAGTTCCCTTAATAATAACCAGAATCACTTTTCTAGAAATGTCCCATTAGATTGAATCATATATAATCCTCTAGTAACACCCTAAGATAGCAAACATTTGATAAAATCTTGAAAAACAACCAAAAGTCATTAGGGTAATAATGCTGAGAACCTAAGTTCTCTAAGGGTTTCACTTTGATAAAATAGAGATCTTATTCTTTTGTTCCCCTCTTCTTGGTCGAGAAAATGCACATGTGGTATGAGTCACATGCCATAGTGTTCTTTCCTTCCCATGGAGTGCATGTCTCAAAAAGAAAATACTATAAAAATGATAGGTCAGACACACTCTATGTTTGCCCTTGAGTTTATGCATCTACCCAGATTATTTTAGAACTCATGTATGGCGATATAGACAAAATTAGGCATAGTCATAATAAACCAGCCATGTGAGTCTCAATAAATAACATGCCCATCTTGCTTCAAACACAAACTCATTATCACCTAAAAAATATTGTTCGAAATAGCCTCATCTTTATTTGTGGCATAGATCAATAAAGGTAATTGACCCAGTAAGAAGGTCAATTACATCATATCTGACATGCTCAATAAATGTAATAAAAAACATTTAAATAATCAATGTAAAAATAAAACAAACATCATGTGTTGGCATTAATAAATAACAAGTGAATAAAGCTTGGGAATATCAAAATAAACACATCAACGTCAATGTAATCCTAAAGACTTGTGTTTGACAAAAATGTCTCTAGGTATAGGTTTTATGAAAGGATTAGCAACCATATCATGTGTAAAGATGTATTTCATATCAACTTCTTTTCGTGTAACCATGTCTTTGACAAAAATTATATTTGGTTTCTATATGTTTGGTCTTGCAATGGAACTTTGGGTCTTTTGTATAGGCGATTGCTGCTTGACAGTCACATTATATCATGGTCGACTCATTAATACCATTATGACCATTTTAAGCCAAATACCCTCTTGTACTACAGCTAAAAATGTTACAAATTCAGCTTCCATAGTTGATGATGCTATGCAACAATGTTTCTTGCTACTCCATGAGATAGCACCTTTATTATTTAAGAAAATAATTCCTGAGGTAGATTTTTTTTTTCATCGATGTCTCCCTCCCAATTAGCATATATGTAGCCTTTCGAACTCAAACTTCCATTTTCATAGAGAGTGCCTTTTAGGTACCTTAAAATTCTCTTAACTACTTGGCAACTTGCCTGACTTGGATAGGATTAAAATCTGCTTACCATCCTAATGACAAAGCAAATATTAGACCTAGTACACATCATTCCATACAATAGTCTCCCAACAGCACTTGCATAATGGACATTTTTCATACGTTCCATTTCTTTGAAGTTTTTAGATATAGCCTTCAACTCAAGATTTCGCCTTTTGCAATAGGGGAATTTGTAGGTTTACAGTCATGCATATTGAATCGCTCAAGTACTTTCTTAATGTATGCCTTTTGGGAAAGAGACAATAATTTCCTTGAGTGATCTCTCAAAATCTTTACTCCGAGAATATATATTGCCTTGTCTATGTCTTTCATCTTTACTCCCACTATCTTACTCAACTATAAAGACATATCATTTGGATATGTCAAAATATCTCTCAAAGATAATTTTTTTTTACCTCTTGGGCCTAATTTCCCGTATTTATGTGAGGTATAGAGTACATAGGCATGTGAGGCCTTGCCCAAGTACTGATCCATCTCACTCGAGAATTTAGAGCCAAAATGCTCATTTGGCTTAGTTTATGTGACCTAGGTTTATGAGGGAAACCAATGTGGTTTCTATTTTATGTTTAGGGGATAAGCCAATGTGGCTTAGGTTTATGCTAATTTTGTGGCTTCAAGTCTATAATGTAAATTGGAATGAGTTTTAAGGGAATTATTTCTTATAGAAATGATATGAATGGAATGTATGCATGGATGCATGGATAAAAACCATTTTATGAGGATGGTGTAGGACTATAGTGCATACCTCTTAAGAGTTACATGCAAAAGATGGTTTGGTCTAAAGGGTCCCATCACACTAGGACAACTATATACCTAACCACATGATAGATAATGAATCGAACATGGGTCCAACAATACGTGCATGTTCATTACACCTCAAAATGATTAGGGATTCACTATGGGTTGGATGCATTTGCTATCTCCCAACATACCTAATGAAGGTTGTCAAGTGGATGCTACTTACTATTTAATGTTTCCTAAAACTGAAAGGTAAGGAAAAATTATGCATGATTTGAAGGATAAAATCAATGAATTAAAAAGAAAGAAAATGGTTTATTTGAGTAGAGCCCATTTCAAAACTTTATTTTAAAAATTTTTAAAGTTTCCTCAATGAAGTCACCAACTGTGAGGCCTCATCTGAGCACCGATCTGGCCCGCTTAGGAATAAGGAGTCAAAATGCTTATTTGGACTAAATCTCATACTGCATCGCCACATACAGTCTCTTAGCTGTTTTGAGAAGCACATGTTTAGAGGTTATCTTTTATTTTGAAAAGATTTATTTCCTTATTTTAAAAGAAACTCACCTTTTTTATATTGAAAAGGGATGATGTCTTTAATTTTGAAAGCATAAATTGGAGAGTTGCCAAGGGAAAAAAAATCAAGTAAAACACTTATTTAATAGACTCCATTAAATTAATTAATTTTACCTTAAAAGGAAACCATTTCGAAAATAATCATGATGGATGATGGGCTAAGTTTTAAAACCAATTTTAAAAAAATGATTTTTTTTCTCTCTCTTTGATTATTTTAACCTTCTTGATGATAAAAAAAATGATTTTCATGGTTAATGCTAAAATCAATTATGAATGAAATAATAACAATGCACGAACATAATATCATGACATTTATAAAATATAACGCAATAGAAATAAAGATTACAACTCCATAAAAAAAATGATTTTCAGGAGAGCTTTGACTCTAGCCCTTATAGGTTCTACATCGAATGCAAATCCCTAATCAATTAATCGAAGAAGTGAACAAATAATAACAATAATAACAACTATTGCAAAACTCATAAAATTTGCAATAGTTATCCAAAACCCAATAAAAGAAAAGCAATAGTTGATGAATAATAGAAGAAAAAAATTAAAACAAAAGGAAAATGTAGGTTGAGGTTATTTAAATGAGAGCTCACCACTCGGAGTGATATTCTGAGTTTGCCTACTTATCCCATTTGAATAAGAATCAGAGCCATAAGTAATTCAAGCAATTGATTGCAAAGGTCTTAAATTAACCAATTTTAGTTATTTAATTACTGAAAGAAAAAAGATGTAGGAAAGAAAATGACAGCTTGGGCAGTCACTTCTTCTTGACAAAAGGTTATAGGGCTTTACTGCTTAGTAACTCCACTTGCTTGGGAAATTGATTGAAATTAATTCAAACAAAAAGAAAACTCAATATCTTAATTAAAGTCTACATGTAATTTGATAGAGTTTCAACGTTAAAAATTTGGATCCCAAAATAAGAAGGGAAGGCTATATATAGAAGCCGAATAGACCCTTTGAGCCATATGCATCTCGACTAGTCTACATGCAACGTGGATGGTTAGGTCGCGACTGTCTATGCATGGTATGATGGGCCATATATGGGAGGTGTGACTATACCTGGTGTGGCCTGCTACCCAAGTGCAGCCCATGGCGCGGTCCAAAATTTAATTAAATTTGTTAACTCCTAATTTTATGATTGATCCACATGCACTGTTACTTTTTTTTTTGTAGCTTATTTGAACTTTGATTTGTCAATTTAGATTTTTTATAATACGGGCTTTCATTTAGAGGCAAAATTTGGGATTTTTCATCAAGTCCAAAATCGAGGATTCTCAAGGTCATTTTGGGCCTGTTTGGGATTGTTGGGTCCCATCCAAACTTCGATTTATATAATTCTAATTTTGTTTGAATTGTAATCACATACACTTTATTGTAGGGGTTCACATTTGCCCTTTACATTAGGATGGACCTTTCTAAGGTTATCATAAAATTTCTATATAAAGCTATCCTAATAGGGGTAAGGGAAGGCCTATTATAGGCTTTGTCCTAAAATGATTATATAAATCTACCCTAATTGGGTAAGAGAAGGCTCATCTAGGTTTGCCTTAAGATGTTTATGTGAACCTACCCTAATGGGGGTATAGAGAGGCCCATCTAGGTTTGACCTAAAAATGTCCATACAAGCCTATCCTAAAAGGGGTAAAGAGAGGCCCATCTAGGTTTGACTAAAAATGTCCATATAAGCCTACCCTAATAGGGGTAAGGGAAGGCCCATTTAGGTTGTATCTAAGATGTTTATGTAAACCTACCTTAATGGGGTAAGAGAAAGTCCATTTAGGTTTGACCTTAGATGTTAACCTATTCCAAGATTCTTATAACACCAATTGGTTTTTGATCTTATGTCAATTGTTTTATGATAATATCATCGTCTTGGCTACTGAATCATGGCTTGAGTTCTAAGGAATTCACCAAAAACATATCTTAAACTGAATTCTAATGCTTTTAACATAGAATGATAACTCTAGGTCTCTTACCTAGGATTATTTTGAAAGTTGTCTTCTAAGGTGCTGACCTTGAATATATCTAAAGGTTGGGCTTTAGGGTACCGACTTAGAATTAGCTTGAAAGTTGGGTTCTAGGGCTCTTACCTAGAATGGTAGTTTTGAAGGTTGAATGATAAGGCATTGACTTAAGTTTAGCTCTAAGAACAAAAAATGAGGACTTTTAGTGTCTTAAAACTAAGCTCTTGGCTGATAGTAAATAGAACCTAGGGGGATGACCCCTGAATCCAAGCGATGGACATTCAGCTTGTTGAATATGCATGGTTAATGGAAGATGCTTTAGTGAAGCTTAATAACTATAACTAGTTTTAAATTTTCAATATGAGTGACTTGGCCATGGTTGAGACCATCTAGGCTTAAGTTGCTTTAGAGGGCTTATTCTATGGTAGGTTAAGATTGCCTCGGTGCGCTCTGACCTTGGATTTTTCTTTGGAGGGTGCTTTGGCTTCAAATGTGTTTTGTTATGGTTTCTTGGCCTTAAGTTTTCTTGTAGTGCTTGGCTCTAGACTCATATTTTGACTATCATTGAAGGGCTTGGCCTTAATTTAGCTTGGAGGCTTAGCCTCAGTCTTGACTCTTTTTGCAGGGCTTAGCCTCAAGTTTGACATGTTCTTAGGTTTAACCTAATTTAGAGGGCTTGGCCTCAGGTTTGGCTTTGCCTGGGAAGTCTTGGCCTTTTTTAAAAGATTTGATCTTAGGACTAAATTGCTTTGGAGGGCTCAAATTTGTTTATCTTAGGAGGCTTAGCCTCAAGTTTCTAGCCCTAATTAAAAGGGGTTAGATCAAGTCTAAAGGTTTAAACTAGTCTGGAACAATTTTAAAAGCCTAAAATGGGTCCAATACAATCTTAAAATCCCAAGACAAGTCGGACTAAGCCCAAAAGTATAGATTTTGTCAAATCGGCATGGCCAATTCGCCATAGGCCCTTGCCCACAGGCCCATGCCTAGGGGGAATTGGCCACAAGCCATGCCTAGGGCGAATTGTCCATTCCAATTTGCCACAGGGGGCCACGGGTTTTGAGTTTAGGTTTTAATTCTGAATTTTAGGCCTAGTTGTGTCCAGATTCAATTTTAATTAGCTTCCAATTCTAATTGCAATCTGACTAGCTTGGGGAGTTTTTAATTATGGTGAAGTGAGCCCGAAGGATTTAACCTAACATATTTTCTTATAAAATACAGGATTAAAAGCTTTAGCAGGAGGAGCAACAAAAAAGTTAAAAAAAACTAGCAGCGCTAAGGAACCAAGAACCAAAGTAGAAAAGACATAGAATATTAGCCATCAGTAGACCAGAAGGCAGGAGACATTGTCTTCAATTTGTTCAACTGAGATTCTACAATTGGTACAAATATAAAGTTTGGATTAACATGAAATATTAGTGGAACCAACAAATGGAGGTTTGAAATTCCTTATTTAGTTTCTTTTAAATTCACAGTAGTTCATATATTATTGTTTAATTCGTTGAATTGTTTTTAGTTAGTTCTTGTGTTTTTTTTTTATTAAATATCTAGTAGACTATCTGAATATAGTTTACATATATAAAATTTTTTTTGAGCGTCTAGTAAATTACTACATCCATGGCAACTTTTTTAAAGCTTCATAGGAAATCCTAATTCAATATCATAATAGCTTGTTCAATCCAATTAGCATCAAAATCTTAAAACACCATAGTAGTAGTAGTAATCGATTTCATGTAATATCAATTTAAAATAAACATTCCAGTGGTCCAAAGTTTATAAATATAATCACAGCAGCTTATAAATATAATCACAGCAGCTAAGTTTTTCTAAAACCAAACCCTAAACCTATTTTTCAAATATCCAAACCCTAATTCTATGAAAAACCAAAAACCTTAATTTACTTAAATCCTAATCCATAAAAAACCCTAAACCTCAAATCCTAACATCCTAATACCCAATAACCTAATTTTTGAAACCCAAAATCCAAAACCCTAGTTTTTAAATCAAAAACCTTAATCCATTTTCAAAATATCCAGCATCTTAGTTTTCAAAAATCCAAAACCTAGTTTCCAAGCTTTAATTCCTTAAAACCCTAATTTGATCACCAAGATCCCAATTTTCATTTATAAACCCTAATTTGTATATTAAACCCTAATTTTACATGTCTTATGCTTAATTTAAAGATTATAAGCCTAGATTTTATTATTTCATGCTTGTGATGAGTGATTTATTGATGTTCTATTTTTTATGGATGATTTATTTTTAATTATTGTTGATGTTTGTAAGGTTAATTTATTTTGTTGATTGTTCTTTATATTTTTTTCATTTGAATTTTAAGGTATGTAAAAGGCATGTTTCCACTTTGTGGGTGCCTTAATTATTTTTAATTATGTAATTTGCATTATAAATTTTGAGATTTTATAAAGGACATGTTTCTACCTTTTGGTGGATGCCCTATTGTATTTATTTTCATGGACATGGACATTGTAAAGGCATGTTTCCATCCTTGGATGGATGCCTATTTTGTTTGTTTTTATCTTAATAAAGTGATGGATGTTTATTTCCTTTAAATTGTTGTAGTATGGATAATATCATAATAACTAAGAATTTAATAATATATAGATCTGAGAAAGAGGCTGGTTCCAATAAACCGGGTGTTATGGGGGGTGTTGGATCATTCTCACCTTTCCCATACGTACCCAACTTTCTGAACCCGTTAGGGGGTTGGGGATTTCTTAGGAATTGAGTCATTCACCACTTTCTTTTCCCAGCGGCCTTGAGCCTAATAATGCCAAAGTCTCAAGAATCAATTCACATGGGAGTGGGAGTGAATATTCTCACTCATAGTGGTGACTCTACTGGGGATAAGAGAAGTTAATTTCATTGGTCTTTATATTATTTTATTCTTTCTTATTATGGTATCAACCATTGCATCATTTAGATTGCATTGTATGCGTGAGTTAGGATATTTGTGTAACTCGAGTTATGTTATATAAGGGATACCATACTTTCACTCAAGGTATGGAGCTTGAGCATGGCATAACCACTCATAGTCTTATACCTTTTGGTATATATTAGCTATAGGAACCAAAACTTTTCATCCCAAAGACTAAAACTCATGTAATTGGCCTAATTACATTCCTTAGATTTTTACCCAAATGACTGTTGTTTGACTATGATTAATATGTCTTGGTTTGAACCATGGCCTATTTGATTTATTTTTTTTATTTTATAATATGACCTAATTACAGTGTAAGCCCAAAAATAATTTTACTCTTTAAAGACCAAAATGATTTTATTCTTTTAAGCCAAAAGACAAAAATATTTGCAAACCCTTTTTCAAAAATGGTCTTTGGACATGAAACCTTTTTTTGATGGGCTAAAATCCTTTTTTACTTCAGGCCCAAATAAAAAAAAGCCCAAAATTCATTTTTAAACAAACCTTTTTACTATAGGCTTTTAAACAAAACCATTTTTCACCTCATGACCCTAATACTAAGCCCAAAATCTATTTGCAAACAAATCATTTTCAATGGGCTTATAAACATTTATTAAATGGGTGTACAACTAGTTAAGTCAATTATGGAATACTGAAAAAATCAAGTGTGGGCCTAATTTATACCAAGGCTTATTAATCATGGACTTGTTTGTGGCATGAATCATTAGTTGCTTTTCCAAATGGGAAATCTATTTTGATAAACCCTTTAATTTAGTTTTAATCCAATATAGCATAAACGTTATCCTTTTGTTGGTTCAATAGATTAGGGATTAATTAATAAAAATTAGCATGGACTAACTTTTAAGTTTGAAGGGCAACTATTGGTTAAACCGCCCAAGTGGATTGTTCGAAAATAAGATATCCCATGTTGATATTTTTTCAACCATATACCTAGGAAAAGAGGCTCATCATTCATGTATGGAAGTCATAAAATTGGAAGGAACATCCTATGTATCTTTGTTTGTCTATTTTATGTGCATACATGCATACATGCATTGCATTACATGTCATTGGTCCTTTCTGGCTCATAGCCCTAGAGTATATCAGTTCACGAGCCTATGACAATCTGACCTATGCCAGCGATGTAGAATCTGGCAATGACTCAATCAGCATCTCACCAAAGGCAATGGATCATGAACAAGTTCAGAAGATGGTAGACGATGCACTCAACTCTAAGATGGAAGAACTAAAGGTGGTCCTATCTGAGACCATGAAAAGCCAACTGGCTGTACTATTAGGGAACACTGTTGAAGCATCTGCTATACTAAGAAGTCGAAAGATAAAGGAAATGCTAAGGTTGGTGAGGTAGCCTTTGATGATTACAATGTAGTTGTAAATGATGATGGTGACTGGGCTCAGTACTTCCAAGATCCTCAATATAAGAAGAAAGAGCTGAAGGTTGTGGAGAAGTCAACTGCTGGAAAGACTGAAACTTCAGATGTGGAGAAGATGATTGCTAATTCGAAGAAAAAGTTTGAAAAGAAGCTGAAGATGAAAGAAATTTCAGAGGTGGACAAACTGTTTGAACAAGATGAGGAAGTCCCTTATAAGTTCAAAATGTCTTCTTTTGCTAAGATTGATAGAACTAGCAACCCTCATCTTCATGTCAAGCAGTACATCACTGCTACGCAATCTGCTTGAGATACCAAGGCTCAAACTCTAAGGTACTTTATGCTCTTGTTGGATTCTATTGTGTAGAATTGGTTCAACACCTTAGAGGACAGTACTCAGAAGAGTTGGAATTCTTTATACAAAGCCTTCATCCAACAATATGGGTACAATGCTGAGTTGGAAGTTAATTTGATAGAATTTGGGTCAATCAGATAGAAGCATAATGAGAATTTTGTTAATTATGTGAAAAGATGGAGAAACAAGGCTGCATTGCTCGAGAAAAGACCAGACGAGTCAAATCAGATTAAGATGATTGTGAGAGGAGTGCTACCTAATATTCATGAAAGGATATCTCACACTCTTATCAGAGATTTTAAAGACCTTTTACAAGCTGGTTTGTAAATAAAACAATGGGAAAGGGAGAAGAACCAATTTTTTATAAGAAGGAATGAGAAAGGGATCTATCAGTCTGCAATTAAACCCTTTATAAGTCCTTACGGAGTTGGAAAAACTAATATATTGGGTTTTCAATAAGCTACAAAAGAGAGGGCTATTACAGTCATTAACTCCTTACTCGTTGCCAAACCCTTTACCACCTAACTTTGATGCTAAGGCATTTTGTCAATTCCACAAAATGCAAGGGCATGAGACAGACAAATATTTGAGACTGAGGCATGAAATCCAGAACATGATTAATAGTGGGAAGTTGTATGAACCTAACAAACCTAGCACGAAGGATAACCTATTGCCAAGGTTCAACAGGATGCCACCATCGACAACTTTTATAATCGGAGGAGGTTTGAATGAGAAATTTGTTTTGTCCTCTTTCCAAGATGTAAGTAGTGAAGCAAATAAAGAAGAAGTGGTACTTAGCAAGATGGAGCAAGTTGTGGTTAAGAAGAAAGTGGCCATCTGTGTTGTGAGAGAGTTCTGGGATTTAATTGATGGTGATGAGGAATCTGAGCCAAAGAAGGAAGAGTGGACCTAGTTTGAGCCTGAAGAAGATGAAGTAATGAACACTTGCTCCGGTAAGCCTTATGCAAGGCCACCACCAAAAGAAGTAGAAGATGATAAGGAAAAAGAAGTTGAAATAGGGGGTAAAGAAGAGGCAGATGATGCTATTCTTAAACAATTGAAAAGAACTCAAGCTAGTATTAGTATTTGGGATTTACTAGCTACATCCAAAAGCATTAAGAAACTATGGCCAAAGCTATGGCTAGCATGCCGATTTCCACCTCTATAACACCAGAGGAGCTGGTTAATTTTGTGAAAATTGAAGGAGTGATGAAATGTGAGGATGTTCAGAAGAAAAACAAAGTTGATGTGGGAGTGGTGTCATTTTTAAATATTAATTTGCCAGAAGAGGAAAGAAATTACATCTCCCCACTTTTTATCAAAGTAGAAGTCAAAGGAAAGAAAACTCCATGTGTGATGGTTGATGATGGATCCACCATAAATGTCTACCCACTCAAGATCTTGCCACAGCAAGCTATGTCAACAGGGGATCTAAGCCCAACCGAAGTGACAATTAGGGCTTATGATAATACCAAAAGGCATGCCAAAGGAACTTTCAAAACTGTTGCAAAGACTGGCCTTATTGAGTCCATGGTGGAGTTTATGGTCTTGGATATACCTATCATTTTCACACTACTCTTGGGATGACCCTAGTTTCATCCTCTTGGTGGAGTTCCCTCTGCACTCCATCAGAAGATCAAGTTTCCAAATGGGGATGATTCCGAGCTTTGAGATCTTTGCTGAAGTTGCAAAACTGGTGGAACAGATGGAGAAAAAGCTTGGCTTGCCAGCTGACAAGGAACCTAGCCCAGAAGAGAAGAAGGAAGTTGTCCTGAAGATCCAGAAGACTCCAGAGGAAATTGTTGATCTCATCAAAGAACAATTTAAAAGTCTTTTAGTTTTTGATTATGAGAACAATGACTTTGATTTTGATTTTAATTTGTCTGCTTTGTATAAGGATGATGATGTTTTCTTTTCTAAGATGAATGCAATAAAGTTTGATTTTGCTTACTTGTTTGATGGTTTTCCTAATAGTTGCATACATTCAAATAGTGACTATATGAGCATTTTTAATATTAAATCTGTTGACACAATCATTAAATTTGGGAATAACCGACAATCCTAAAAACATTAGCATAGCATCCGACCTTACTCTTGATGAGAGAGATATATTAGAAAAAATATTTAAAAAGTATGAAGAAATCTTTGCTTGGTCTTATGAGGATATGCCTAGAATTGATTGAGACATAGTCGAGCATATGATTCCCACTTATACTCACATGAAACCTGTCAAACAAAAGCTTAGACGGTGAAGGCTGGAATGGGCAGAACTAATCAAAGAAGAAGTCACTAAGCAGATACAAGTAAAGTTCCTTGAGGTGATAGATTATCCTAACTGGTTAGCTAACATAGTTCCCATACCAAAGAAAGATGGAAGGATTAGGGTTTGTGTAGACTATAAAGATCTGAACAACGCTTCCCCCAAAGATGACTTCCCTTTTCCCCAAATAGATGTTCTTATTAATAGTGCAACCGCTAGTGTGCTACATTCATTGGTAGATGAATTTTCCAGATACAACCATGTGTTAATGGCTTAAGATGTAATACCCTTATACCATATATACATATAATACATACACCCAATATATGTAAAATGCACATATATAGTATAAGAATGTCACAATTCAGTTTTAATAAAAATTCTCATACACCCAAACATTAAAATATATTTTTAATAAGTAAATAAAATATTATTTAGTAGTTCTAAGTACCCAAAATAAGTATTTTATAGAAAAATATATGGAAAAAAATTCACCAGAGTTTTGTTTGTAATTTGAATATCCCAAAAATTTCAACATTTTTCAACTTGTAGAAAAATATACTCCCAATAATAGTAAATCAAACAATTCTCCAATTATTCACAAAAACACTCAAATGTGTACATATATATATAAACATTTATACAATCTAATATCACAAAATTATGTCCAAAACTCTTTATAGTTTACAACACTCCAAAATATGTAAACATATTATATATAATTAAGTCATGTTTTTTAAAAATAAGATGTATATATGAGAGCAGCTGGCTCTAATTCTATGCAGCAAAACTCACTTCAAACACTATCAACCTCAAGCCTAGACCTAACCAGGTCTAGATGAAATCTCCGGATCTACCAGCAACCCTGTCACCTGCACGATGCATTTCAATCGTGCTAAGCTAAAATCCTAGCAGTACATACTTTGATAATAATTAAACTTTAAAAGAAAGACAATGCATTATGTTCTATCATGAAATTTCACAATGTAATATGGAATTCCACTTTACTTCACATTTATCATTCTTTCTAAACATCACATCGACAAATACACAAGCATTGGTCTCAACTAACCTAGTACATTATTCAAATTTTAGAGTTATGTTTTGGTTTATTTTGACACACAGTGTCTAGCCTGAAGGCAAGTAAACCCTAGCATCTAGCCCGAAGGCAAATCACAATGACATCAAATGTTTAGCCTGAAGGCAAATCACATATCGGTGACGCCCAGTGTCTAGCCTTGAAAGCAAATAGTGAGAATAATCTTATAGACATGCCACCATATAGAACTCTGAAATTGAATAATATACTAAGCAACATACAAATAGTACATATTTTCCATAATCAATTTTCCTTATCTCATTGCCTCTTTTCTCATTTTTCTCATTCATCACAATGACAAATCACTTCAATTCTTTATATATCTGTTACGCTCAAATTAACTCTACCACAAAGCGTCACTCGCAAGTATACGAGGTAGCTGTAGCAAAGGTGATCGCCCCAAGATCGTTCTCTCAAGGAAGCTAAAGTGGTTAATTGCTTATCAGATTATGTTTAACAAGTAATAAAGAGATTTATAAATTGCTAAATAATGAAGAAGATTGATTAAAGTTTAAAAACAATAAAAAGTAAATTGAGCTGTGTTTTGATTCACTTAATAGAATGGTCTAGGGTTTGCACTTCTCTACTACTTATATGTATGAACGGTTATTCCTCTTAACTAATTCAATTTCAAAGATTAAATCTCAAACAACTCCACTAATCGAGTCAAGGAGATAAGCTCTTGCATTCAAACCTCTTTCAACTAATCTTGTTATAAGTGAAATAATCTTTTTAATAGGTTATATCTCTAATTCACCTAAGTCCTTAATTGAATTGTCCAAGTATTAAACTTCATCTCTCGATCCATCATCTAATACCTTAAAACACATAATTGGTGATCAATCAATTATATATTAACAATATTCCATTCAATCAAGGCTAAAGAAATTGTTAGCTAAGAGAATAACCAATTCATACAATCATAGCAGATCCATACAAACCCTAGACTAGATCAAATTAGTTCATAATGCAATCAAACATATTCATCTTATTAATGTTCAAAGAAATCAAAATAGACATGATAATATCCATTCAATGAAAATAAAGAGAATAAGTTCAAGAACAAAACCAAGATACAAACTCCTTGAAGCTTTTGAAGAATCTCTTGTTCAATCTTGCAAGAAGGATGTCGCTAGAACAATTTAATCTAAACTAGTTTTTGTCCAAAGTGAAATCAAAATCAAGAAAACTAATGTTAAACCCTCAGTTCACTCTCTTGACGGCTCAAAATCTGTTCCAAATCGTCGACACCGAAACCCTAACTTTCTTTTTTTCCTTTTATAACAAACGTCGGCTTTAAAATTCGTTGCGCGTATTTTTCATGAGGGACACAGCCGAGTCAGAAGTGACTTGGCCGTGTGAGTGTCTTTTGGAGGGACACGGCCAGGTGACTTGGCCGTGTCCCTTGCCTGTGTCCACTTCTGTTTGACTCTTCTTCCTTCTTCTTTGATTGAGAGACACGGCCAAGTGGAGCTTGACTTGGCCGTGTTGCACCTTGTTGGAGGG
Source organism: Garcia nutans (assembly GCA_947685225.1). Lineage (NCBI taxonomy): Eukaryota > Viridiplantae > Streptophyta > Magnoliopsida > Malpighiales > Euphorbiaceae > Garcia > Garcia nutans. The sequence goes on along the minus strand of CANTUV010000003.1, from coordinate 467,156 downwards.
ACACGGCCACATGACTTGGCCGTGTCCCTTGCAAGTGTTTGCCTCTGTGAAGTTTAACTCTCTTTAGCCTTTGGCCAAGTCAAGATGACTTGGCCGTGTGGGTCTTCTTTGGAGGGACACGGCCACAAGACTTGGCCGTGTCCGTTGAGTGTGTCACTCTCTGTGCTTGATTTCCATCTTTAGCTGAATATGAGACACGGCCAGTGACTTGGCCATGTCCTCAGCCTGTGTCAGCTACTGTGCAATCCTCCTTCAGTCTTGGTTCCTTGGCTTTTTAACCTAAAACAAAACATCAAACAAACTTTAAACAAAAAGTAAATAAACAATAACCAACAAAACATAAACACTATACTAAAAACTAGATCAAAAACGACATAAACAATAAAATAAACTAAAACTATCAAAATTAATGAAAACACTAAACAAACCGATAAAAACTAACAAAATACCTAAATAATACAATAATTATCATAATAAACAAACTACAAATCTATGACAAAAACTAACAAAACAATATCGTCACTTTATCACAATGTATGCCATTTAGCATTACAATCATATTACCAAAATATTTTAGGGTTATTTTCACATGATTCACATAAACCATATTCCATTCATTTTAGCCATTAATAATGGTTTTTTACAATGTACATAATGCATACTCTTCAATTCACATGTCATATGACAATGAATATGAATGTTCAAATAGTCAAGTAGCTTAACACATTTTTCATCCAAAATGTGTTAAGAAACATTAAATGCAAATACCTTTAAATTATCAAAAATATTTACATACCTTAATTTAACACTCAAACCCAAGCTAAAGTCACTCTTTATCCTTCACTTCCAAATGCCCTTCAACACTAGGGTTGGGCAAAATGCTTCCACTTAATGCCTATCCAAAATGTGAGTAAATATAATCATTCAACATCACATTTTAAGGAATTTTAAATATTAAACTCCAATTAAACCACATTCATACTAATTTTCCAAAATTTGCCTTACCTTACTTTAACATTAGAATTTCACTTTAATCCATTATAAATGACATTTTAATTTTATTTTTAATAATACAGTCACATTGGAATATGTTTTAAGCAATTATATCAATTAAACACATATTTTGGTACAAAACCCTAAAATGTGCCATAACCTTCACCAATTATGGTTCTTTATTTCAACCCATTCCAAATGTTACTCTAAGCCCATTTCCATTATTTAAATCTTTCAATAACATGATTTATTCATTAAAATTAAATAAACAACCATACTTTAAAAATCCTATTCCAAAACCCTAGATTCAACACTACCTCTCTCAATCTCTAACCAAACTTGAATAAATCCATCATTTGACTTTAAAATCCTTGTTTAGGCATCAAAACAACATCATACACACCAATTCTAACAATTTCGTAAGAAAGCTTACCAATTAGAGAATAAATCACTAAAACTCCACTTAATTCCTTGAAATCCCTTCAATTCTAGGTGCTTGGAAGAAGAAGAAACATCGCTTGCTCGCTAATGGAGGTTCAGCCATCCTTTGAAGAAGAAGAAGATTTAACACCTTATACTCTATATGCGTATAATACATACACCCTGTATATGTAAAATATATGTATACGGTATAAAAATGTCATAACCCAGTTTAATAAAAATTTTCATATTTCAAATTTAAAATCTCACATACTTTGTAATGTATAATTAAATAATAAATAAAATATATTCTTTATAAAACATAGTTTCTAAAATAGAGTTTTATATGAAAATCTCTTGGAAAAATTTATCAGAGTTTTGTCTGTAATTTGGACATTCCTAAATTTCAACAAATCACAACCTACATAAGAGAAACACTCCCAAATAAAAACCAATAATATACTTCACTCATACTCCTCAATTTCTCCAAGTTTCTCAAAATATATATACATATACATATATATATATATATATCAAAACACATATAAACTTCACACTACCTAATTTATCCAAAACATCCTTTATAATTTACAATATATACACTAAAACATAATATAATATACATAATATCAAAATGTAATATAAAACCTATACATGTTGGCAGTGTCTCTGATCTTAATGCCCAAAATCAACTCTACTAGCAAAATCTCAAATCTAGACCCGACCCAGTCTAGAAGAACTCTTCGGCTCAACCGGATCACCCCTGCTATTTGTGCGATGAATTACAATCGCGCTAAGCCAAAAGCCTAGCGGTACAAACTTCGATAACAATAAAATTGTAAAGCAATGCCAATGTTGAATACTTTTATGTTATGTCACAATGTGGCATCCAAGCTCACTTTTAAACATATTCTTTCATCATTCAATAATTCACACAAGAACAAACACAAGCATGGGCCCAAAAGATCTAATATGCATTCAAATTCCAGAGTTATTGTTCTGGTCTATATTGACACCATGTGTCTAGCCCCGAAGGTAAATTGTAATATAGTGACGCCAAGCATTTAGCCCCGAAGGAAAAATAAATAATTGCTCAAAAGCTAGCCCTGAAGGCAAATAATGAGGATAACCTCATAGGCATGCCACTAAACATAGAACTCTGGAAATTGAATAACATACTAGGCACACAATTATTTCATATTTTCAATTTTCAATTTCTTTTTCATTTTCTCATAATCAAATAAGCACATTGCCTCTTTTCTCATTATCAATTGGGCACATTGCCTTATTTTCTCATTTTTCTCATTTTATTAATGTCAATTCATTTCATTTCCTCATATTTCAAAATATCATCACATTGCATCACATTTTACATTAAAACACATTACCCAAATATTTTGGGTAATTTCATATAATTAAATATGAATTACATTTTATGCACTTTAGCCATTAACAATGGCTTTTTACAATGCCTTTAATGTATACATAACAAATCACATTACCCAAGTACTTTGGGTCATTTTCACATGTTGCACATATTTCACTTTTTATTCAATTTAGCCATTATCATGGCTTTTCATAATGCATATAATGCATACATAACATTACACATGACACAACACAATGTTCATGCATGTTTAATGCATCAAGTAACTTAACACATTTTTCAACTAAAATGTGTTAAGCCCAAATTATTGCCAACACATCTAATTTATCAAAAGTTTGTACTTGACTCTATAAGCTCTCAAATGCAAGCCACAAAATCAAATTCCAACCTCCTCTTTCAAGTTATCCTTTAACACTTGGGTTGGCCAAACTACTTCCTGTCAATGCCTATACCAAATGTGATCATAAATAATCATTTAGTATCATATTTAAAGGCATTTCCAAACTTAAACCATAATTAAACATCATTCTAGACAAAATTCCAAAGTTAAGACTTACCTCACTTTAACTTTGAAAAACCATATTAAGCCATTAAAATTTTTTTTTTTAAGTTTATTGATATCATTAAAAACATATTTTAACATTTTTCAACCATTCACATTAATTAAACACATGCTTTAGTTCAAAACCCTAAAATGGCATAACCTTCACCATTGAAGGTTTTCCATTCCAATTTAATCCAATCTTATTTTCATCCTTAATATCATTAAATAACATGCTTTAAACATTAAAACCAATCAATTCACCATCTTTGAAAATTCACTTTTTCAAAACCCTAAATCAACACTTCCATTCTCAAACTCCATCCAAACTTAACCAAATCTATCATTTGACTTTAAAATCCTTGTTCATGCATCAAAATAACACATTTAGAATCAAATTGCACAATTAAAACTCATGATTTCACAAATCAAAAAGTTTCATAACCCTAAATTCTCTCTCCTCACCAAACTCAACTTAAATTCAATCATTTCTTTAATCCAATCTTAAAATTATTAATAATTACTTAATAAAACTTCATTCATACATAATTAAGCAATTAAAACATTCCACTTCAAAAGTCTAAAATCAACATAATCATACTTTAATGGAATTTCAAGGAAAAAGTTAAAAAACTTACTAATTATGGTGGAAATCCCTAAAAATCCCACTTGAACTCCTTCAATTAATGGAGCATGGTAGAAGCAAAACCTTGTCTTTGATCATCCATGGAGTTCGGCCATGCAAGAAAGAAGAAGAGGAAGAGGAAGACTCTTCAATATTTTCTCTTTCCATCCACTTTAATTTTTAACCTTATATATATAATATTTTATTATATTTTTAATTAATTAATTAAAAAAATAATAATTTTCCTCTTCCATAAAAAAATAAATTATTTTACAATTATTTAAATAATTTTTAATTTTCAAAGTATATTTACAAAAATGCAATTGGACCTTTGACTTGTCATTTAAAAGAGTTAACTTTTGGTTGACTTGTATATATTATGTATATTTCATGTATATTTCACATATACATTCCACTTTCTTACTTAAAATCCTTCCATTTTCCATTTAAATTATTTATTTAATTTATCCAATTTAATTTAATTTTATTTAATTTCTAAAAATTTCGGATGTTACAATTCTCTCCCCCTAAAGAAAATTTTGTCCTCGAAATTATCTGCTATAACTCTAGAACTACTAAGGATACTAACTCCCCATTGTTTGCTCACTCTCCCATGTCGCCTCCTCAGTGGTATGATTCCTCCAAAGGACTTTCACAAGTGGCACATTTTTGTTCCTTAACTATTTCACCTCTTATGCCAAGATCACCATTGGTTCTTTCTCATAAGTCAGGTCCGGACTCACCTAAATAGACTCTACTGACAAGACATAAGATGGGTCTGACCTGTATCTCTGAAGTATAAAGATATGGAAGACATTGTGTATCAGATCTAACTCAGGCGGCAGAGCCAATCTATAAGCTACTGGACCAACTCTCTCCCGAATCTTATATGGTCCTATGAAACGAGGACTAAACTTCCCTTTGCGGTCGAATGTCATAATCTTCTTCCAAGGAGACACCTTTTGGAATACTTTATCTCCCATACTAAACTATATATTCTTCCTTTTCAAATCTATATAGGATTTCTGTCGGTCTGAAGCTGGGACAGAATCGCCTTCACTTTCTCTTTTATTTCCTTAATCAAATTGGGACTGACTAACTTACCTTCTCCAACCTCATCCCAACAAAAAGTGTCTTGCACTTCCTACCATACAAGGCCTCATAAGTCACCATCCCAATACTGGATTGATGACTATTGTTATAGGCAAACTCAATCAGTGGCAAGAACCTATCCCAGCTCCCAGTGAAATCAATAATACATCTCCTCAACATATCCTCAATGTAGACCCTTAATTTTTGACACAGTCCAGTCCAATATATCTTAATTAGTCCAAAATAATTTTTGTTTTGTCCAAAATATTTTAATTAGTCCAAAACAATTTTTATTATCTTAATTAAATAATATTTGCTTTAATATCTAATTTTATTAATAAAAAATAAAAAATAATAATAAACAAAATGGCCCGCAGGCCAATTCGCCCCCGCTGCCGCAGCCAACTACGGCAGCTTTTTTGCCAGCGTAATTTTCCCACAAGCCAATTCACCCCCCGCTGCAGCAGCCAACTGCGGCAGCTTTTTCGCCATCGTAATTTTTCCACAGCAGTTTTTTTTCGCCAGCAAAATTTTTCTAACGCAAATTTTTCGAAACCTAATACAATTAGGTTTCGGTTTCCTTTTCTTAATGAATGTTATATTCCATGAATAACTAGAATTAATAATAGAAATCTTCTATAAATAAGGACTAAAATAACACAAAAAAGGGGGGGGCAAAAAGAGGAAATCAGACGGAGATTTGGAGGAAAATTGAGACCTAAATTGAGGAGGAAAACTTTGCATTTTAAGAATTCCTTCTGGCAGTGAATCAATCTGATTTTTTTTAGAGCAAACAACAATTCAATTCATCAAAGGCAGTAAAGCTTGTCTTTATTTTTGTTCATCCAAGAAGAAATTTTTGGTGGAACCAACAAATGGAGGCATGCATCAATTGTCTAATTTATTCACAGTAGCTTAAAATCATCCTATTGTTTCTTTTAATTCAAAAACCCTAGAACCTTAATTCCCCTTTTCTACAGTTTAAAAACCTTAATTCGTTGCTTTGTTTTCCAAAAAGCTTAAAATTGTTATTTTTATTTCTTCAAAATCTCAAAACCCTAATTTGCTTTCCAAATTTGCAAAATCATAAATTAAATCTGTTTCTTTCCAAAAACCCTAAAAAACATCTTTTCTGCTTCTATAAACTTTAAATCATTTGATTTATTTTTATAAAGTTTCATAAAATTATCAATTGATTTTGAAATCCTAGAAATCTAATGCATTCTCCGAAACCCTAATTCTAAAACACTAAACCCTAATTCAACTCCAAAACCCAAAACAGTAAACCCTAAGTCCCTTAAAACCTTAAACCCTAATTTTTCTAAACTTTAATCCTTTAAACTCTTAAACCTTATAAACCTAAAATTCAAACACAGTAAGCTTAAAATTCAATATGGTAAATACAAAATAATAATTCAGTAACTATAAATCATAAATCTAAGTTTTTTAAAGTGTTCAAACCCTAATTTCATGATTTTCATTTCACAAACACTAATTTGGTTAATTAAAGAACTTTATCAACCTCTTAAATTCTAAAACTTTGCTCCATTTCAATTCTTTTAAAATTTACATTAGCTTGAACCCATGAATTCCAAAACCCTAAACACATGAAATAAAGAATTTTAAATAGAAACAGTAGCCCTAATTTGAATCTTTATTTGCTTTATTCAATTTTATATTTGATTATGCTTTAATTTATTTAAGTTCAATGCTTGGTTTATTTAATTTTTCATGGATGGATGTTTACTTTTTATTGATGTTTAATACCTTTGATGAATGATTTATTTATGATGAATGGTTATTTACTTTTATCAATTTATTTAGATTTGCAAATATTGTAAGAGGTATGCTTTCACTTGATGGGTACCTCATTAGTTAAATATCATGTAATTTAAATTGCTTTTCCATTTTAGAACCAATGTAAAGGACATGTTTCTACCTTTTGGTGGGTGTCCTATTTAGGCATGGGATGTAAGGACATGTTTCCATCCTCGGATGGGTGTCCATTTAATTGTTTTGTTTGGATATTGTTTTGATTTTCAATATATCGATGCTTTATTTTAATTATTGTGTGTAATATGGATAATATTATTATATTTAAGAATTTTATAATATTAAGACCTGTAAAGGAGGCCGGTTCCAATGAACCGAGCGTTGTAGGGGTGCTGGCCCATTTCTCACCTTCCCCACATGTACCCAACTTTTCGAACCCATTAGGGGGATGGGGATTACTTAGGAATTGAGTCATTCACCCCTTTATTTTTCTCAGCTCGTCTAGGTGGAGACTCCATTTTCTCCGGACTTAGGTCCGTGTTCTCTAAGGCCCCGAGCCTAAACAGTGCCGAAGTTGCAAGAACCATTCCACCGGGAGTGGGGGCAAAAATCCTCGCTCACACTCTAGAATTTGTATCACTCTCTCCGACCGCCTATATATCTGAGGATGGAAAGCAGTACTAAAATGCAATTGAGAACCTAATACATCCTGAAAACTCCTCCAAAATCTCGATATAAATCGAGGATCTCAGTCCGACACCAAAGAAACTTGGACTCCATGCAACCTCAGTATCTCACTGATATACAGTTCAACCAACCTCTCAAGTGAGTAGTCCATCCAAACAGGAAGAAAATGAGCTGTCTTTGTCATCCAATCTACAATCACCTAGATTGCATTATGCTTCTTCTGGGTCAAAGGCAGTCCAGTCACAAAATCCATCATCACTTGCTCCCATTTCCTTTCAAGCACTGATAATGGCTCAAGCAACCAAGAAGGAATCTGGTGTTTAGCCTTCACTCTCTGGCAAGTGAGACATCTGCATACAAATTCTGCTATGTCCCTCTTCACACCTGATCATCAATAATGTTGCTTCAAATCTTGATACATCTTGGTACTACCAGGGTGAATAGCATAGAATGACTGATGTGTTTCCTCTAATATCATCCTCTTCAATTCAGATTCATCAGGAATACATAACCTATCTTTGTACCATAGACTTCCATCATCCCTCACATGAAAGTCTCGACTTTTCACCCTTTTTGCAATCCAACACAATCTTCTAGATTTTCTCATCTGCCAACTAGGCCTCCCTAATCTGATCCAACACACTGGCCTTAACTGCAACTGAGCCATCAAAGCACTATCATCACAAGACTCAAATCTGGCATGCAGCACTCTCAACTCAATAAGCAATGAGAGCGAATAAGCAGTTAAACTAGCTAAAGACTTCCAACTCAAGGTATAAGCAATAACATATGCCTTACGAGGATTGTAGACCCTTAATTTTGGCCCTAAGTTAATACGGTCTTAATTAAAGAATGCCAAAATAAATTCGATCCGATCTACAACTTCTAATAAGTCAGTTTGATTTTAAAAGGCACAAACTCAGCTACAAAATCCTAAACCAAATTTTTTAGATGGTTCGGTCCAAAAAAATTAAAAATATGAAACTAGTTCAAGTTAGGAGGGCCCAGGTGATATGAGCCTTGGCTCATGTCGACCTGGATGCCCCAGGTCGACTTGAGCCAAAGGCCATGTTGACCTGGATGCCCAAGTCGACATGAGCCAAAGGCCATGTCGACCTTGTTGCCCAGGTTGACATGACTTTGGTCCATGTCGATCGACATGGTTTCAATTATTTTTAGAAATTAGTTTCTGAATTGAATTAAAATATTTTTTAAGGATGGATTAATATTAGGGTTAGGGATTCTAATTGAGGTTTTTGGCCTATAAATAATAACGTTTTAGACTTTAACAAGGGTCAGCAATTAACATTAAGAGGATTAAACAACAAAGCAAAAGACGGCAAGAAGGAATTAGCAGCAAGTAAGCATTCATCAATCATCAATCCATCAAAGGCAGCAACATTGCCTTTATTATTGTTCATTCATAAATCAATTTTTAGGTGAAACCGACTACCTCACGTTTGATTTTTAATCATAAATTATATGTTCACAGTAGCTTCATTTTCTTTGATTAATAAGAATATGCAGTAACTTGATCTTTGTTTTAATAACTTTAATTGTTTACTTTAGTTAATACATTAATCAATTGGTTTTCAAAACTCCACTTGCATGTTTTATAAAAACTAAAAACTTAAAACCATCTAGTAGCCTAAATCATTGATTAAATTATCAAAACCCTAAACTATTCTTTTGTTTCCAAAACTTTTAAACTCTAAATTATTCCATTAAAGTCTCACAACCCTAATTATTTTCCATAATCAATGTTTCTTCTAAAAAGATAAATCAAAACCTTAATTTATTTTAAAGCTTGTCACCCCATAACCCTTTCCTCAAACTATTCTACCTAAAGCCACCAAAACCCTAATTGCAAAACTCTAGATTCCAAAACCCTAATCTAAGAAAACCTTAATTTGTTCTCGAAATTCCAAAACCTCATTTTTTCAAACCCCCATCCAGTAAACCTAAAAAACCTCAAACCCTAATTCCAGTGGCCAAACCTAAAAAATCTTAAATCCTAATTCCAATCTTTTTAAATTATAAACTCTAGTTTCCAAAACCCTATTTTCTAAATACTAAACCCTAAAATCTTAATTTTCAACACCAAAACCTACAGCCCTAAAAGCCAGTTTCTAAAATTTTCTGGGGCGCTGCCCCTGACCCTACAAGGGGCACTGACCCCCTTGACCCCCGCCGTATGGAATTAGGATCTTTTCTCATTTTTCCTTATCTCATTGTATCTTTTCTCAAATTTTTTGCCATTTAGCATTACAATCATATTACCCAAATATTTTTGGGTTAGTTTCACATAATTCACATAAACCATATTTTATTCATTTTAGCCATTAATAATGACTTTTCACATTGTACATAATACATACTCATCAATTCACATGTCATATCACAATGTATATGAATGTTCAAATAGTCAAGTAGCTTAACACATTTTCTATCCAAAATGTGTTAAGCCACATTAAATGTAAATACCTTTAAATTATCAAAAATATGTATGTACCTTAATTTAACACTCAAACCCAAGCTAAAGTCACTCTTTATCCTCCACTTCCAAATTCCCTTCAATACTAGGGTTGAATAAAATGCTTCCACTTAATGCATATCCAAAATGTGAGTAAATATAATCATTCAGCATGACATTTCGAGGCATTTCAAATATTAAACTCCAATTAAACCACATTCCTACTAATTTTCCAAAATTTGCCTTACCTTACTTTAACTTTAAAATTTCACTTTAATCCACTATAAATGGTGTTTTAAGTTTATTTTTATTAATACAGTCACATTGGAATATGTTTTAACCAATTATATCAATTAAACACATATTTTGGTACAAAACCCTGAAATGTGCCATAACCTTCACCAATTATGGTTTTTCATTTCAGCCCATTCCAAATGTTACTCTAAGCCCATTTTCATAATTTAAATCTTTAATAACATGATTTATTCATTAAATCAAATAAACAACCATACTTTAAAATTTCTCTTCCATAACCCTAGATTCAACACTACCTCTCTCAATCTCTAACCAAACTTAATTAAATCCATCATTGACTTTAAAATCCATCATTGACTTTAAAATCCTTGTTTAGGTATCAAAACAACATCATACACACCAATTCTAACAATTAAAATACATAATTGGAAAATCTCAAATTACACATAACGCTAAACTACCTTCTTCATCCAAACTCAACCCAAACTTAATCCTTTCTTCTATCTAACTTGAAACTCATTATTTACTACTTAAAATAGCATCATACATACCCATTCAAGCAATTAAATCATGCTACATCAAAACCCCAAATCCAACATATTCATAGCTTTTCATAAAACTTAGAAATTTTGTAAGAAAGCTTACCAATTAGAGAAGAAATCACCAAAACTCCAATGGAGATTCGGCCACACTTTGAAGATGAAGAAGATGTGAATTTTGTTTTTTATATTTTCTCTTTCTTTTTTCCTTTAATTTAAGACCATATATATAATATTTTAATATTTTTATTAGTTAATTAATTAGTTATTTATTTATTTTAAAAATGATATTTTTTTGTCTTCTATTTATAAATAATTTATTTTTAAATAATTTAAATAATTTTAATTTTACAAAGCATATTTACACTTTTGCCATTTAACCATTGACTTTATTTTTTAAATGTTGACTTGTGTATATGTTATAAATATTTCATATGTATTTCACATATAGACTTTACTTTCTCGCTTATAATCCCTCAATTTTTCATTTAAATTATTTATTAAATTTATTAAATTTAATTTTTATAAATTCACAGATGTTACACAAGAGAATAAAGCTAAAACTGCTTTTATTACTACATGGGGCATATTTTGCTAAGGGTAATGTCGTTTGGGTTAAAGAATGTTGGAGCAACCTATTAGAGGATGCCCACTACCTTGTTCCATGACATGATGCATAAGGAAGTTGAGGTTTATGTTGATGATATGAGGGTGAAGTCAGACACAAGAGAGTAGCATTTTCAAATTTTTGAGATCTTCTTTGAAAGAGCAGTAAAGTATAAGCTAAGGTTGAACCCAAAAAAGTGTGTTTTGGGTTACTTCAGGCATGTGATTGGTCCAAATGGCATTGAGATTGACCCTGACAAAGTTAAGGCAATCAGGGATATACCGACCCCTAAGACGGAGAAAGAAGTTCAAGGGTTCATTAGAAGGTTACAGTGCATTAGCAAGTTCATAGCAAAGCTCACCATAATCTGTGAACCTATCTTTAAATTGCTTAGAAAGATCCAGCCAATCAAGTGGAAAGAAGAGTATCAAAGGGCCTTTGAGAGTATAAAAGACTATTTACTGAATCCACCAATTTTGAAACCACCTAAATCTGGTAGACCTTTGTTACTAAACTTAGAAGTAGAAGAAGAGTCAATAGGAGCAATCCTAGCACAAGCGGATGAATCAGGAGTTGAGTATGCAATTTACTATTTAAGTAGAAAGCTCCTACCTTATGAGATTAAGTATAGTATCATTGAAAAAAATTATATAGTAGTGGTTTAGTTGTCTAATAAGTTGCTTTATTACCTTCAATCTTATAGTGTACAAGCAATTTCCAAGGTGGATTTAGTGAAGTATTTAAGGGAAACACCCTCGTTGATCAAAAAGTATGGCAGATGGTTGATAATTTTAGAAGAATTTGAGATTGAGTATATAACTAGGAAAACTATCATAGGAAGATCAGTAGCAAAATTCCTGGCTCAATAACCATTGCCTGACAATGAAGAAGTGATTTTGGAATTTCTTGATGAATATTTAGAGGCCATAGAAGTCCAAGAGTGGAAGATATATTTTCATGGAGCCATAAATAGAAAAGGGGCTAGCCTGGGAGTAATTTTGGAATCGCCAAAAGGAGAGCTCATCCCTTTAGCTAAGAAGTTAAAATTTAGGGCAACCAACAACATGGTGGAGTACGAAGAATGTAATTTTGGTTTGGAAACCTTGTCGATTATGAAGGTTGATACAGTGCAGGTCTTTGGTAATTCTTTACTATTAGTGTCCCATGTAAATGGAGAATGGGAGTTGAAGGAAGAAAAGCTGAAACCATCCCATGAATATTTGTCCATGATGAAGAAGAATTTAAAGGAGTGTAGGTTCATACACCTACCAAAAGAAGAAAACCAGATGATCGATGCCCTAGCCAACCTGGCTTCGGTATGGGAAGATTATGTTAAGTTATTTCTTAAGCCTTTGGTTTTGACCAGTTCATTGACTCCTTGTTATGAGTATGAGATAGTCATGAAAACTGACATGGACCATGATGTGTGGTATGGCACCATAAGACGGTTCTTTAAAAGTAGGGAATACGCACAGGATGCAACAATGGAAGAGAGAAGAGCTATAAGGAAATGGTCCTTGTAATACATCACCTTTCATGGAGAGTTGTATCGAAGATGGTCCGACGGGGTGCACTTAAGATGCTTAAGGAAGTCTGAAGTTGAGCAGTTCATGTTTGAAATACATGCAGGAAGTTATGGACCCCACATGAATAGGTTGGCCCTGGTTAAGAAGATAATTTGACAAGGTTACTATTGGTTAACCATGGAAAAATATTGTATTGATTTTGTGAAGAAGTGCCAGTAGTGGCAGATGTGTGGGAACTTGAATCACATGCCTCCCAAAGAATGGTATTCTATGTCTTCACCCTGGCCTTTTGCAACTTGGGGAGTTAATATTATTGGAGAGATACATACGATGACTTCGAATGGTCATCGATTCATTGTCATAGCAGTAGATTATTTTTCAAAATTGGTTGACGCCAAATCTTTTAACAAGTAGGGGTTAAGGCAAATGGCTAGATTTATTGAAAAGAACCTCATATGTAGGTATAGAGTCACACATAGTGTAATATCAGATAATGGGGTATAGTTTTAAGGAGCCGTTAGGGATTTATTCTCAAAATACTAGATCTATCATCACCGATCTTCTCCTTATTGACCGAAGGCTAATAGTGCAGTGGAAGCAGTGAATAGTACTATTAAGCATATTTTGTCCAAGATGACCAAGACTTACAGGGATTGGTTGAAAATGCTTAATTTTGCTTTATGGGGGTACAGGATGAGTGTATGAACTCTGACTAGAATGACGCTATTTTCTTTGGTTTATGGGATGGAAAAATTATTGCCAATTGAAATTGAGATCCAATTGTTGAGGGTGGTCCTGGAAGTTGAATTGCCTTAGATAAAATGGTTAGCGAGTAGATATGCACAGTTGGCCTTATTAGAAGAAAGAAGGTTGAAAGCGTTGTATGACCATCAACTGTATCAAAAAAAGATAGTTCGGGCCTACAATAGAAGGGTTAAGATAAGGATGCTTAAAGTTGGTGACTTAGTGTTGAAGCTGTGCAAGCCTAATATCCCTGATCCAAGACAGAATTTCAGACCTGGTTGGGAAGGGTCATACATTATGAAACAAGTCATGAACAAAGGTGAAGTCAAGTTGTCAGACATGGACAGAAATGAGTTTAGTGAGCCTGTGAACATTGACAGATTGAAAAGGTTTTATGTTTGAAATTTTTTTTAAAAAAAGAAGCTTGCTAGGTTGAAAACCCAAAAGGGTGGCCTTGGCAAAAGTTAGAGCAATCCGCTTGTTTTAAAACCTAAATGGGCGGGCTAGGCAACTATAAGGGCTAAATGAGAGAAAATTGTCAATTAGAAAACCCGAAAGGGCTAGTTGGAGACAAGAGTGATCTTGTATATGCTGGCTTTATGTTTTTTGATGTTCCCCAATTTAATAAAATAGAGTTAATATTAAAATTATTCTATGTGCACTATTTCAAATAATCTAACCATTAGGTAAAACAAATAACATAATAGCAAAAAGTGATGATAAATTAATAAAGAAAGGAAAACATCTTTTTATTATCATTATTGTTAATCCTAACATCACTATATCTAAAGAATTAACAAGTGCAAAATTTATGGCATACAATAAGTGTATCATGCAGGTCGATCTAAGAAAGCTTCAGTCAAATAGGGCATGTCCAAATCAGAAGTAAACTCAGAACCTCGAGGCTCATAACAAGTGCCTCAACGGAGTGTAGCAAGAGGAACATATATCAAATACGTTCGAATGGTGACAAGAGTAATCTTCCACCAAGGTACCAATCAATGGATGTTAATGATAGCCTAAGAGCAAATCCAGTCAACCCACTCATCATATGAAGAAGCGGGATGGAGCATTTTCCTTGCAGTGTGATGTCAGGGTAGATACCTAGTGAAGTCCATAGATGGGGTGTCGAGCAAGAAAAAGCACTTCTATAGCCAATCTAAAAAGGTAGCAACCAAATAAAAAATAAAAAGTAGTCTACTAGGTTGAAAACCCATAAGGGTGGCCTAGGCAAAAATTAGGACAGCTCACTAGTTCTGAAAACCCACAAGGGTGGGCTAGGAAAAAATTAGAGCAATAAAAATAATAAAGGCCTAAATTGAAAACCCGAAAGGGAAGTTTAGGTAATTACCTGAAGCAACAAGGGACTTCCAATTAACCTCCTCCAAGAATTTATCTTGAATTGGTCCAATCTAACTAAGGTCTCAGCCAAGATCACGAGTACTTGTGAAAATCCTCCCTCCATTTGGTCCACAATATCTAGTACTCGCGGATCGATGTCGCCATCAGGAGAAATGAGCAAAAATTGACCAGGAAAATTCAAAAAAAATATGTGTCCCCACATTTTGATGGGAGCCAAATGGGAAGTGCAGAAATCAATCAAGGGATTGAGCAGGATTTTCTCATCAATGGTCAGTTGTAGAACTTTAGGTTTTGAGAGTTGAAATAGCATCTGCATCTTTTGATGAGTCTCAAAAGTCAATATGGTAATGGCATTGGTTGATTACTTGGGTATCTGAGAATAGCTTCAAATTCCTCAATCATAGGACATATTTCAAAAGGAAGCCATGGCAAGTAAGAAGGAATGATCCAATTTGACATTTTGGAAGCACTTTAAAGCATTAATTTGAGACCAAGATATTTATTCCTAATGTATAGCTTTAATATTCTTGAATAAATTTTTGATTTTTTTCAAATTAAGCTTAGTCATTGTTAGGATTTGAAAGATTTAAAGCTATGTGAATTGTTTGTGCAAGATTTATTTCTGTTACAGTGGCTAAAATCATGAGAAAAGGTGGAGGATTGAACGGTAGGTTCACTTGTTTTGAGTTGAGAATTGTCATGAGCAGATTGTTAGGATTGATGTGGATTAGAAATTGTCATTGATTTAAATATAAAAAAAGGCTTTAGACCAAGGTGCATAAGGAAAAGGGGTGTGCGCATGGAATGTATGTTGAATTCATTTTGGCTTTGTAATCCCAAATCCTAGTCCATGGCGAATTCAAATTGTGGATTCATCATGGACATCATGTATAAATTTGTATGTTAAAAAAAAGATACAAAAAAGTTTTAAAAAAATATTAAAAAGTCAAAGTTATAGGAAAAGTAAATACCATTAATATTATTATTGTATTAATACAAGCTTTTTACTTAACATAATAAAAGTGGATCACTGCGAAAAAGGAGGCAGACTATAATTAAATATAGCCATGAGAAAGTCATCACCTGATGGAGAAGGAGGAATGTCATCTGCCCAAGGTCCACCCAAGGAAGAAGCACCTGAGTCCCTATTACCTTGAAAGTTGGGTCTATAATATTCATCACCTAAAAAAGGAGGCACCTCATGGTTATTAGTTCGGGCCCCCCTAGAAGATGAAACACTAGGATCCCTGATACCACAGAACCATAAGTCTTGAAGTTTTGTTTGAACTGATGATACAGTCCTTCAAAATGGGCAATCTGTTGGCGGCTGGCAACTAATTCTTCTTGAAACTTCTTATTTTGCTCCCCAAGCATTCGTTGTGAGTCAAAAAGGAAAGGGTAAGAACATGCATAATCATGCATACATACAACATAAATTGACATAAAACAAAATGACTGACCAGGTAATCTAAATTGAAGCCTTAAGGATGAGACGACATATCTTGGAAAGAAGAAGGAGCAACTGGAGAAAATTGACCAGTAGCCTACAACAAAAATAAACATAATCAGAAGAAATTAAGAACAACATAGTTGTAATGGAAAAATTTTAAGTGCTCACCTAAGAAGCGCCAACCCTGAAGTCGCTATAAGAATGGGAAAAAGGCTCCCTCTCCACCTCATCCTCATCATCATCTTCTTCTTCTTCCTGGTCCTCTCCTTCCATTTCTTCTTCTTCCACCTCTTTTGGTTCTCCTCTAGGAAGACCCCGGACACCAATAGGAGACACATCAAAGTTCAAGAGCTATGCCTGAATAAATTGGACATATGACACAACAGGTGGAAGGAGATAAGTTTTAACAACGTAACCATTCCAAGCAAGCCTCCACTAATTCTCCGGCATTGATGTAATGTTCAAGGTATATGTTGGACCATTCATTAGAATCCTCCATTGCTTGGGACCTAGGAACTAGTCATACATCCTCTCCCATAGAAACTAGTCACTAGACATAGGGCCAATAATAACTCGATGGGAGTGCTGGTAAGGTAGTGTAACATTCATGAGACAAGTCTAATTCGCCCACTCCTTATCTTTCCACCAAGCCAAGTCAACCTATAAGGTTACAAAAGGTATGTGAACTTTTACATAAAATTTCAAGGTATACTAACACTACTTTACCTAGCATCAGGTTAAGCGACTCAAATGATAAGTTTGGGAGTGCACATAATGAGAGCCAGGAACCGATGTATGATCGGACAACCAAAAATTCAACCTCGGATGCCCGACCCTCTCTCAGGAAATACCAGGCACCCTCATGATATTATGCTCATAATCCCATACCTGTAATGATAGTGACAGTAAAAGTCACACAAGTACCTCAATTGAATTGACAATTGTGGAAGATAGTACCTCAACAATAACAATAAAGCCAAACAAAGAGTTTTTGTTCCTGTAAATCTTCTTGAAACCATGATACAGGAAAGAAAAGCCAGCTTCACCCCAGCCATAAGGCCACATAAGATCCATATCAACAAGGGATCGCAACACCGATAAATGGATGGCAGATTTAGTACTGCATAAAATGGTCGACCCCATCAAATACAGTAAAAATCCTCGAGCATATTACTCGACCCTTTTCCACGAACCCATCAGGCATAATTCATCCAATAATCTTGAGTCGTTTCAATTTTAATATTGAATGGCTCTTTTAATAAAAGTTCCATACCTATTAAATGTTGAATCTCGTCATGTGTCAGGATATCATTAGTAAGAGGGACCGGAATGCCATAGTACCGAAGACTAGTTATAGCAGCAAAATCAACTGGGCAGATGGTCATTTCTCCCACAAGGAGGTAGAAAGTATGGGTAGTATCCATCCACTATTTTTGATAGTGCTTGAACCACACTCTTATCTATCAGGCATCCTTTGGATGGTAGATGTAGAATAAAGTTTTTAAAACCACAATTTTGGATGATCCATTTTACCTGAAAAGGTGCTACAATGTACCATTGCGAGGCTTTATAAACACACCCTCCACCCCCGACCAACACAGTGATTGTGCTGACATCAAATTAGGTGAGTCAATACGAGGTAAGTAAATCATCCTACTAATGATAAAATTTTTCTTTTCTCTTTACATAAAGACTACTATTGTCATAAGTTACTCATTACTTTCTATTCCAATTTATTAATACTAAGTTACTTACTAAATTTTGCTCCAATCTATTAGTTCTCTACTTTTAATACTAAGTTACTTCTTAAATTTTACTACAATTCATTGGCTTATCTACTTTTCATAACTAAATCATAACTTAAAAATTAGTCTTCTGAAATGATAATTTCCATTTCATACATTCTTTCTTTTCTTTATAATTTTTGCTCATATATAGACAACCTTGTGCTACTAAAGCATTAAATTGTAGTATAGTGCAGCTCACCTCAGTTTTTTTGCTCAAACTAAGATGAAGCTGCATCCTAGCTAGAAGATCGATATTTCCATGTTCATGCTCTTGGACTTACTATAGCAATTCAGTGTTGGATCGAGGCCCTGATCATGAAGCATGCTATGTCCCCTCCATTTACAAATATGAATGGTGTCTCAAAGTTCAAATGAATGAGAAATGGGCTATTAGAACTGTTTAAGTAGACAAAACAAAAAAAGGGCTAAGTGCTCTGAAACATTCAAAGTCAAAAGCAAACCAAAGAAAAGTAGCGTGCAACAATAGTTCATGTCAATTATTATTACTTTGTAACAATGCAAAGTAATTGACATCAATAGTTCATGTCAATTATTATTACTCTATCACATGTATATAGTAAATATTTGTGTTTTTTAAATTTTTTTTGTACTTCTAAAATATTTTTTTCCATGCAAGGGGGCAAGTGTACATAGTACCCATATATGGTAAAAATAGCCTTTTTTTTTTCAAATACTTTACTAACTATAATTAATCTTTAGCACATATCTCGGGTCCATAACCCAATTCAATTTCGGGTCTAGAACCCAAACTAATCCGGATCCAGAACCCAAACTAACTTGAGTCTAGATCCAAAATCATTTTCGAGTCAAAACTCAACTCGGGTCCAAAACCCAAACCAATCTGGGTCCAGAACCTAAACCAACTCGGATCCAGAACCTATAACACCCTTATACCCTATATACGTGCACTAAATACACCCAACATATGTAATATAAGAATATATAATACAAGAATTCCACTACCAATTTTAAAATATCATATCTTCACTTACAAAATCTATATAAACTTAAACCATTTAACTGATATCATATAAATAATAGATGAAATATTATTTGCTGAAACACATATGTATACTTCATTACCAAAGGTTTATTCAAAATATTTTTTATAGTTTGTGGAATAAACATATATATATACATCAAAATATAACATAATATGCATGAAATTAATATGTACAAAAATACAAAATATATACATGCTAGCAGTTTGTCTCTGATCTTGATGCCCAACAAACAACTCTACACTCAAGGTCTCAAGCTTAGACTCGACTCGGTCTAGACGAACTCTTTGGCTCAACCGGATCTACCCTGTCACCTGTGCGGTGAATCATAATCACGCTAAGCCAAAATCTTAGTGATACAAACTTTGATAACAATATAGTTAAAATGCAATGCCAATGCACAACACATAAGGATATTATATTTCATAACATTATATATTATATCTTAATATATTGCTCAATTGTTCCACAATTCATAATTCACATAAAAGCAAACACAAGCATGGGCCCAAAAGAGTCCAATATGCTATTCAAATCCCAGAGTTACTGCTTTGGTCCAAGATGACACCATGTGTCTAGCCTCGAAGACAAATCATAATCACAATGAGGATTACCTCATATCTAACATCTTAACTAGGCTTCAAGGACTAGGCCCAACCCAGCTTCAAGGGACTGCTACATCATGTAACATCACAACTAGGCTTCAAGGACCAAGCCTAACCCAGCTTCAAGGGACTGTTACGTTTTAGGCATGCTGCCAAACACAAAACTCTAAAAATTGAATAACATACTAGGTGCACAATTCTTTTATAATTCCATTATCAATATCTTTCTCATTATCTCAAGATCCAACTAGGCATAATGCGTCAATTATCTCATTTATATCAATATAGCCATCACCAATGGCTTTACATACCATCTTTAATTTATCCATAACAAATTGCATTATCATATTTTGCAGAAAGTTCACATTACATATAATGCATTTGTGACATTATACCAATCATAGCATATTACTCATGCATCAACAATGTAGTAAGTAACTTAACAAATTTTCCAACCAAATGTGTTAAGTCCCAATGTCATGTAAATATAAGCAATTATTCAAAGTTTATACTTACCTCTAAAAGCAACAAACACCACTTTCAACCTCCTCTTCCAAGATATCCCTCAACACTTGAACTAGGGTAACTTAAGTCTATTCAAAAACTAAACCAAATGTGATTATAAATAATCACTTAGTGAGACACTTATAGGTATAAACAAAACCTCTCAATACAAGGATAAGATACACAAAGGAAAATAAGGAAAAGAACTATCTAGGGCAAACTCTACACATGACACGCTCAACAACACGGGCGTGTTAATGACCGTGCCCTAAACCCACAACACAGAAGCTTTGACATGCTTAGTGACATGGGCGTGTCAATGACCATGTCCTAAGCTCTATATTACAGTAGATAAGACACGTCCAGAGACATGGGCGTGTCCCTACCCGTGCCAAAACTCCTACAACACAGTAGCTATGACACGCTCAATGACATGGGCGTGTCACTACACGTGTCAATACTATAACATCATAGAAGCTGTGACACACTCAGTGACATGGGCATGTCACCAACACTGAGAATAGAACCATCGACATGCCCAAAGGCATGGCCGTGTCATCAGGCGTGCCAGGATAAAAATTCTGATATCAACACATAATTGTCACATCCAACTATTATCTTTCATTACCCTTTTCAACTCTATACAAACTCAACCAAATCCATCATTATACCATAAAATACTTGTGTAAACATCAAAGCCACTCAATTAAAAGCAAAAATACACAATTACAACCATGACTTCACAACTCAAAAGTTACACAACCCAAAACTCTTATTCTCTTCACCAAACTTAACCTTTTCTTCAATCCAACCCCAAATTCATAGTTAACTACCCAAAAGAACCTCAAACATACCAATATCAACCATTAACACATACTACACCAAACATCCAATTAACAAATATACAAACTTCCAAATAAAATTGAGGAAATAAGTTGGAAACTTACCAAATATGTAGAAAATTCTTAAAACTCCAACTTGAACACTTGAAATCCTTCAATTACTTGAGTTAGCAAGAAGTAAATTTCTCTCTTCCCTTGATGGAGGTAGCCGGCTTCAATGGAAAAGAAGAAGAAAAAGATAATCACCAACTCCTCTTTATCCAACTAATCTCTTTTTAACCACACAATTCCAACTTTTACTCTCCACCAAGTAAAAACATAATACTTAATTAATACATAAAAATATCATCTTCCACTAACCACATTATTAATATTTTAATAATTAAAATAACATTTGACCCATATAAAAATGTTGACTTGTATATATTATGTATATCTACATATATATATCATATACACATTTTTCTTTTTCACTTAATTATATACATATATATATACTTTTAAATCATTTACTTAATTTTCAAAAATTAATATATAAATATATATTTTAAATTTTGGGATATTACAATTCTCCCCCTCTACCAATAAATTTCATCCTCGAAATTACCTGCTCTCAAATTTGGAACAACTGGGGATACTGATCTCGAATCATCTGCTCACTCTCCCATGTTGCCTCTTCAGCAGCATGATTCTTCCAAAGAACTTTCACAAGTGGCACCTTCTTATTTCTCAACTCCTTCACTTCACATGCCAAAATAGCCACTGGTTCATCCTCATAAGTTAGATCTGGAATCACCTCAATTGACTCTACTGACAAAATGTGAGATGGGCCTGACCTGTACCTTCGAAGCATAGAGACATGGAAGACATTGTGAATTTGATCCAACTCAGGTGGTAAAGCCAGTCTATAGGCTACTGGTCAAACTCTCTCCAGTACCTCATAAGGTTCTATGAAATGAGGACTCAACTTCCCTTTGGGCCAAATCTCAAAATTTTCTTCCAAGGAGATACTTTTAAAAATACTTTATCTCTTAGACTGAACTCTATGTCTCTTCTTTTAAAATCTGAATATGATTTGTGTTGGTCTGAGGCTGCTTTTAGACAATTCCTAATCACCTTCACTTTCTCTTCTATTTCCCTAATCAAATCGAGACTAATCAACTTACCTTCTCCAACCTCATCCCAACATAGAGGTGTCCTGCATCTCCTACCATACAATGCCTCAAAAGGTGTCATTCTAATACTAGACTGATGACTATTGTTATAAGCAAACTCAATCAGTGGTAAGAATCTATCCCAGCTCCTAGAGAAATTGATGATACAGCTCCTCAACATGTCCTCTAAAATTTGTATCACTCTCTCTGACTACCCATCTGTCTGAGGATGAAAAGCAGTGCTAAAATATAACTGAGAGCCTAAAGCATCCTACAAACTTCTCCATAATCTCGATGTAAATCGGGGATCTCGATCAGATAACAAAGAAATTGGAATTCTATGTGTAGACCCTTAATTTTTGACCCAGTCTGGTCCAATATTTTTTATAGTCCAAAATAATTTTTGTGGTATTTTAATTAAATAATATTTATTTTAGTATTTATTATTTATAATTTTTAATAAAAATAAAAAAAGTTAATATTAATAAAGTTAAAAAAATATAATTAATAAATAAATAAAAATCGACGATGAAAAATTAGCGACGAAAAATTTTTGTCGCGAAAGAGAATTGGCTGGCCAGTGCCACAGCTCGCCCGCTCACAATCAATTCTCGCTGGCCCGCCCGTAGCCCGCAGCCTGCAACAACTTTTGCCGGCGCAATTTTTTCCAGCGCAGTTTTTTCTGAAACCAAATTCTATTTGGTTTTGATTTCTTTTCCTAAATGGTTTTATTTTCCTTAGACAATTAGAATTAGGTTTGGATTTTTTCCTATAAATACCATATTAAAACACTTCAAAAAGGGATCTGGATCTGGACTTGGCAAGACGAAATTGAGATCTTTCAACAAAAAGAAAATTTGAACCAAACTTGGGACCTTTGAATTTTTTCGGCCAAAAGAAAACCTTAACAAGCAAGGAGAAATTGAAGAGACAGCAACCAAAAGAGACAAGCAATCATCTCTAGATTGCTTTGCTCAACCAAAATCAAATTTGAAGCAGGCAACAGCTTGGTTCAATTTCTTGAAATTTGGTGGAGCCTTCAAATGTAGGTAAATTGCTCTAACTTCTATTTATTCAATCATTAATCATCTTCATCTTTTAAGCCATCATCACACTGCCTTAGTTATTTAATTCTTCCTTCAATTTAGTTTAGGTAGTAGCATAAGTTAATCCATACAATACCTGGGATCTTAATTAAAATAAATAATATAATGATTCAACACAAATCTAATTTCATAAACCATAAGTTATTCAAACCCTAAATCTTAATTAACTTTGCTTTCAAACCTTCACAGTAGCTATTTATTTTATTCAGTGAGTTATTTTAATCTTTCAACAATAAATTTAGTTTTCTATATTTGTTTCACCTAAAAAATATTTAAAATAGTTGTTATAGTCAATATTAAAACCTCACTCAACTTTGATTACAGTGAAGCATCAAATTCTAAATTCAAAATCATAATCTATAGAATCAAGATTTCAAACCATAAAACCCTAATATCTTAACCGTAAAACCCTAAAACTTTATTAGCCCTAAAACATATTTTTTAAATCTAAAATCCTAATTACACCTTTCTAAAAACCAAAACAACAATTTGTTTACTTAAAACCCTAATCAAACCTTTTTTAAATCACCGTAGCATTATTTTCATAAAAACATCCAAAACCCTAAATCTTTAAAACATCCAGTAGCTATGTTATTACTTTAAAATTATTTCTCAACTAATTAAACTAGTATATGCAAAACCCTAGTTATTAAACATAAAACCCTAGAAACCCTAATTGATGTATGAACACCTAAAGTTAATATATTCACTATTTTATTTAAATTGGATGAATGTTTATTATATATTTTGATTGATGTTTGATGTCTTTGATGAATGATTTATTTATGATGAATGGTTGTTTACTTTTATTGATTTATTTTGATTTCAAAACATTGTAACAGGTATGTTTCCATATTTTGGGTACCTCATGTTGTGAGCATCATGTAATTTATTTTATTTTAAAGTTTTTAGACCAATGTAAAGGACATGTTTTCACCTTTCGGTGGGTGTCCTATTTAGTTTTAGACATGGACAATGTAAGGACATGTTTTCATCCTCGGATGGGTGTCCATTTATTTGCTTTGTTTGGACATTGCTTTGATTTTAATATAATGATGCTTTATTTTAATTGTTGCATGTAATATGGATAATATTATTATACTTAAGAATTTTATAATATTAAGACCTGCAAAGGAGGCCGGTTCCAATGAACCAGGCGTTGTGGGGGTGCTGGGCCGTTTCTCACCTTCCCCACACGTACCCAACTTTTCGAACCCTTTAGGGGGTTGGGGATTCTTTAGGAATCGAGTCATCCACCCCTTTCTTTTTTTTTTGGCCCATTCAGGTGGCAACTTCATTTTCTCCTGGCTTAGGCCCATGTTCTCTAAGGTCCCGAGCCTAAACAGTGCCGAAGTCGTAAGAACCATTTCACCGGGAGTGGGGGCAAAAATCCCCATTCACAGTGGTGACTACACTGGGGATAAGAGAAGTTGATTCTGTTAGTCTTCATATTATTCTATTCTTTCTTATAATGATATTATCCATTGTATAATTTATATTGCATCATGTGCGTGAGTTAGGATGCTTGTGTTACCCGTGTTGTGTTATGTAAGGGATACCATACTTTCACTCAAGGTATGGAGATCAAGCATGGCATAACCACTTATAGCCTTGTACCATTTGGTATATACTTGCTATGGGAACCTAAGCCTTTTTAACCCAAAGACTAAAGCTCATGTAATTGGCCTAGTTACTTTCTTTAGGATTTTACCCTAAATGCTTGTTGTTTGACTATGGTTTAAATCATGGCTTATTTGGTTTGTTCTTTTTCTAATATGACCTATGTATATTGTAAGCTCAAAATAAATTTTACTTTAAAGTTCAAAAGACCAAAGCTATTTTCAAAACTTTTTAAAATGGTCTTTGGACATAAAAGTTTTATAAAAAACAAATCAAAAATACTTTTCTCATGATCCAAATACAAAGCCCAAAATATGTTTCTTTAAATCTTTTCACAATGGGCTTAGAAACAAAATTATTTTCATCCTACCTTTTCTTACAAAGAGCTTACAAATTATTTAGGTCAATTATGAAAATACCAAAAATCAATTGTGAGCCTAGTTTATACTAAGAGTTATTAATCATGGGCTTATTTTTGGCATGGATCATTAGTTACTTTTACAAGTGAGTAATCTATTTATAATAAACCTCTTAATTTAGTTTTAATCCAATATAGCACAAAAGCTATTTTAGTTGGTTGAATGGATTAAAACCTAATTAATGGGAATTATCATGAACTGATTTCCATTTTCAAAAATATAAGATACCCCATGTTGATATTTTGTTAACCATGTTACCTAGAAAAAGAGACTTGCCATTCATGTATGGAAGTTATAAGGTTGGAAGGAACGTCCTATTTATCCTTGTTTGTTTATTGTTTGTGCAAACATGCATACATACATTTGCATGACATATCATTAATCCCTTCTGGCTCACAGTCCTAGATTATGATAGTTTAAAAGCTTATGATAATTCAACCTACGCTAGAGATGAATAATCTAGCAACGACTCAATCACTTTCTCACAATGGAACTGTGAGCGGGGATTTTTGCCGCCACTCCCGGTGGAATGGTTCTTGTGACTTCGGCACTGTTTAGGCTCGGGGCCTTAAAGAACACGGACCTAAGTCCGGAGAAAATGGAGTCACCACCTGGATGGGTCGGAAAAAAGAAAAGGATGGATGACTTGATTCCTAAGGAATCCCCAACCCCCTAATGGGTTCGGAAAGTTGGGTACGTGTGGGGAAGGTGAGAAATGGCCCAGCACCCCACAACGCCTGGTTCATTGGAACCGGCCTCCTTTACAGGTCTTAATATTATAAAATTCTTAAATATAACAACATTATCCATATTACACACAACAATTAAAATAAAGCATCGATATATTGAAAATCAAAATAATGTCCAAACAAAATAAATAAATGGACACCCATCCGAGGATGGAAACATGTGCTTACATCCCATGCCTAAATAGGACACCCACCGAAAGGTAGAAACATGTCCTTTATATTGGTTCTAAAATAGAAAAGAAATTTAAATTACATGATATTTAACTAATGAGGTACCCACCAAGTGGAAACATACCTCTTACAACATTTGGAAATCTAAATAAATTGATAAAAGTAAATAGCCATTCATCATAAATAAATCATATATCAAAGGTATTAAACATCAATAGAAAGTAAACATCCATCCATGATGAATTAAATAAACCAAGCATTAAACTTAAATAAATTAAAGCATATTAAATAAATCAAATTATAATCAAATATAAAATGGAATAAAGCAAATAAAGATTCAAATTAGGGTTACTGTTTCTATTTAAGGTTCTTTATTTAACATGTTTAGGGTTTTGGAATTTGTGAGTTTAAGCTACTGTGAGTTTTTAAAGGAATTGAGATGGATTAAAGTTTTATAATTTAAGAGGTTGATAAAGTTCTTTAATTAACCAAAATAGTGTTTGAGTGATAAAATCATGAAACTAGGGTTTGGGCTCTTCAAAACATTAAGTTTATGACTATTAGCTATTGAATTATGATTTTTAAGCTTACTGTGTAAAATTATAATATTTATGTTTATAAGGTTTTAAAGTTTGAAGGATTAGGGTTTAAAAAAATTAGGGTTTAGGTTAGCTAGTTTAAGGTTTACTGTTTTGTTTTAAAGTTGAATTACGGTTTTAGAATTTTTGAATTAGGGTTTCGGAGAATGCATTAGGTTTTAGGATTTGGAAAAAACAATTGATAATTTTATGAAACTTTATGAAAATAAACAAATGATTTAAGGTTTACAGAAACAAAAAAAAAGATATATTTTTAGGGTTTTTGGAAAGAAACAGATTTAATTTATGGTTTTGAAGAGAAACAAATTCAAATTAGGTTTTGAAAAATTGGAAAGTAAATTAGGGTTTTGAGATTTTGAAGAAACAAAAACAACAATTTTAAGCTTTTTGGAAAACAAAGCAATAAATTAAGGTTTTTAAACTTTAGAAAAGATTAATTATTGAAGAAACAGAAATAATTTTTAAGATTTTTGAATAATGAAGCTACTGTGAATTAATGAAACAAATAAAGAAATTCATACCTTCATTTGTTGGTTCCACCAAAAATCACTTCTTGGATGAACAA
Organism: Garcia nutans; assembly: GCA_947685225.1. NCBI lineage: Eukaryota > Viridiplantae > Streptophyta > Magnoliopsida > Malpighiales > Euphorbiaceae > Garcia > Garcia nutans. Next base: position 439,539 of record CANTUV010000003.1, on the reverse strand, counting down.
GAACAAAGACAAGCTTTGCTGCCTTTGAATTGCTTGAATTGTTTGTTTACTCTCTCAAAAAATCAGATTGATTCAAAGTTTTCCTTCTCAATTTCGGTCTCAATTTCTCCTCCAAATCCCCGATCGATTTCCTTGCCTTTTTTGTGTTATTTTTTATCTTATTTATAGAATATTTTTATGGTTAATTCTAGTTATTCACGAAATCTAATATTGATTAAGAAAAGGAAACCGAAACCTAATTGTTTTAGGTTTCGAAAAAATTTGCATCGAAAAAATTTCGCTAGCGAAAAAAACTGCTGCGGAAAAATTGCGCTGGTGAAAAAAACTTTTGCGAAAAAAATACGCTGGCAAAAAAAAACTACCTCAGCCAGGGTGAAAATTGGCCTGCGGGCCATTTCGCCGCAGGTCTTTCGGCGATGAAATTTTTCGTCGCCGATTTTTTTATTAATAAAAATTAGATACTAAAGCAAAAATTATTTAATTAAGATAACAAAAATTATTTTGACTAATTAAAATATATTGGACAACACAAAAATTATTTTGGACTAATTAAAATATATTGGATTGGACTGGGTCAAAAATTAAGGGTCTACAGTTTGCCCCCTGCTTGAATAATCTGAGAGTTTAGTGAAAGAGAGTGAAAAACAATAAAACTTAATTTTTGAGATGGTTGGGTTTTTGGGGTTTGAGTTCTGGACTCAAGGATAATTTTAGGTTCTTGGCCTAAGCGTAATTTTAGGTTCTTGACCTAAGGAATATTTGGGTTCTGGACCCGAGCTAAGTTCTGGACTTAAAAGAGATTCTAGGTTCTGGACCTAAGGAAAATTTGGGTTCTGGACCCGAGCTAAGTTCTGGACTTAAAAGAGATTTTAGGTTCTGGACCTAAGAAAAATTTGGGTTCTGGACCCGAGCTAAGTTCTGGACTTAAAAGAGATTCTAGGTTCTGGACCTAAGAAAAATTTGGGTTCTGGACCCGAGCTAAGTTCTGGACTTAAAAGAGATTCTAGGTTCTGGACTTAAGGAAAATTTGGGTTCTAGACCCGAGCTAAGTTTTGGACTTAAAAGAGATTCTAATTTCTAGACCTAAGGAAAATTTGGGTTCTGGACCCGAGCTAAGTTTTGGACTTAAAAGAGATTCTAGGCTCTGGACCTAAGGAAAATTTGGGTTCTGGACCCGAGCTAAGTTCTGGACTTAAAAGAGATTCTAGGTTCTGGACCTAAGAAAAATTTGGGTTCTGGACCCGAGCTAAGTTCTGGACTTAAAAGAGATTCTAGGTTCTGGACCTAAGGAAAATTTGGGTTCTGGACCCGAGCTAAGTTCTGGACTTAAAAGCGATTCTAGGTTCTGAATCTAAGGAAAAATTGGGTTCTGGACCCGAGCTAAATTCTGGACTTAGGAAAGATTCTAGGTTCTGGACCTAAGGATAATTTGGGTTCTGGACCTAAGCTAATAATAATTTTTTTATTTCAAAAAGTTTGGCTAATTTTTATGTGCATGTCTTTTCCTTTGCCCCTTGTGTGTAAAAATATTTATACGCACGTAAGTATTTGAATGAATAAAGTGAATAATTGAATTTACTGTTTATTTACTGTGTAGTCACTGTTTATGCACTACATAAATAGTAATTTACTATTTATAAATAGTAAAATTTACTATTCATCAACAGTAAAGGTTACTATTCATGAACAGTAAACTTAATTTTGAATTTTGTTTTTTTCCTTGCCGTTTCTCTATATAAACCCACGAGTTCTTTCATTCGATTCACAGCAAGATTTCTCAATTTCTGTAATTCTCTCAAATTCTTTTAAATTTAGCACATAGTTTTCAAAATAATGCATGCTTTAAGGTCAGAGACTCATTCTAATGCCGAGTTATTGGAGTTTATTCGGCATCATGAAGATGGAAATATAGATATACTAGCCGAGATGCCGCTTCATCGCAGTTCCAACCAAAACAGCGCGGTAATTATTTTTCTTTCCTTTTTTCTTGATTTTTCGTCTTTCTGTTATTATATTATTTTTTATTTTTTATATATTTTTTCCCCAAATTTTCATTTTTTTGTTATTATTTTTGTTTTATTATTTTATTTTTTTCTGTTTTTCTGTTTTTATATTATGCTCTTTTATTATTATTGTATTTGCCTAATTTTTTTTATATTATAATAATTTTTAGAAAATTTAGGAAAAATATATATTAATTTAAGCTTATAGGATAATATGTACTTACCTGATATTAATTTACCTAGCTCTGTGTTAGCTTGATCGTTGCGTTGTTCGGGCTAGAGGGTGTATTTACAAAGCCCGACAATGGTACGATGTAGTGCCTTCTCGGGTAAGGAAGATTATCTGAAATTGCGGCTTTGAGTAGTTCATCTTACAATTGCTATCCGAGGAATATCAGATAGACTGGAGCATAGTCCAGGCGCTTGCAAAATGATGGTTGGACACAACCCACACTTTTCACTAGCCTATTGGAGAGATGACAATTGGTCCGGTCGATTTTACTGCTATAACCGGCCTTCGATATGATGGTGTTCCGGTTTCTCTAACCAATGATATTTTAACATTTGAAGAAATTCAGGAATTAATTGGTATGGAACCATCATATAAAAAGCCTTTAAGATAAAAATTGAACCGATTCGTAGCTATTGGATGAACTACTAAAGACAGATTCACAGAGACATGGCCCAACAGTATGCTCGCGGATTTTTATTATATTTGCTTGGGTCGACCATCTTAGGCAGCACTGAATCCTCCATCCACTTGTCAGTGTTGAATGCCCTTTCTTACTTTAGGACAGTACCATCTTCTGGCTGGGGTGAAGCTGGTCTCGCTTGTCCTTACCATGGTCTTGATAAACTTTGCCGAAATAAGAAGTCTTTTGTCGGCTTGATGGCGGTTGTCGAGGTATTTTTCTTCCACCAATGTCATTTCCACTTATTTTCTTGCATGAATGTGATCTTTATTATTGTTGTAGGCATGGGCATACAAGCATAACCTTGTGAGGGTACCCGGTATTTCCCGAGAAAGAATCGAGTATCCGAGATTAAATTTTTGGTTGTCAGACCGTGTGGACATACCCGGCTCTCACCATGTACATACTCATCGCTTTGTATTGAGCCGCTTAACCTAGGGCCAGGTAAAATAATATTAGTATACTTTAAATTTTATGTGAAAGTTTACTTACCTTATGTTATTTTACAGGTGAATTTGGCCTGGTGGAACCCAGAAGAGCGGACAAACTGGTCTCCTTTCATGAGAGCTGCGCTATCTTTTCAACATTCTCGCCGAGTCATCGCTGGCCCAATGTCTAGTGGTTGGTTTCTCAGAGAGAGAGTTTATGAGTGGTTTCTTGGTCCAGAGTAGCGGAGAGTTCCAATTCATTGCCCGGAATATACTCTAAATATTATGTCAATGCTGGAGGATGCATGGTGGTCGGCTCGGTACGGTTATGATGCTGAGTTATTTCTCCATCCACCGGGTGCATTCTATGCCCATTTTATTCAAAGACGGCTCTTAAACTTTGAAGTATCTCTTGTTGGTGTGTGAGAGATTCTCGAAGAAAATGAGGGTAGAGAAGAAGAGGAACATCACGGAGATGCAGGAGAGTTTGTTCCACATCTCGGGGCTAGTACTTCTTAGGTGAAACTTTTACCATTCTTCCTTTGCAACTGCTTCTTTCTTTTTTTGATTCATTAATTATTGTTGTAGGCTGTTGGCTCATTTGATCATGAGGCTGGACCTTCTTTTACTGCCCCTTCGTTTGCTCATTCTAGCCCACCAGATATGCCATCTCAACCGCAGGGCATTGATATGAACTACCTGGTGAGTTTTCTTATTTCATGGTAATTTATGTTATGTGTATGCATGATTATGTATGCTCTTGCCTTTTTCCTTTTTTACTCATAGCGGATGCTCGAAGAACAAAATAGGAAACTTCAAGAAGAGTTGGCTGCAAGTCATCAACAGGCTTCTCATTTTGAAAGTTTATATCATCAATCCGAACAACATTTCCGAGACTTTCGATTTCAAGGGATGAGGGATCTTGGCGATTCTTCATCAAGAGGCCCCAATCTGATGACCATGAGATCCTATTGTCTACTTCTGATGAGGACCGTGACAGATCAGAACTTCAAGGTAATAGGGATTTTGGTGCTCCCGCTTCGGGCGATCCCGGGATGAGTAATTTGCCGAATTTTGATGCTCCCGCTTCGGGTGGACTCAGGATGAGTGATTTGCCCCCTCCTCCAACAGGCGATAACTTTTTCAGGGCTTTATTTGATGACCTACCACCACCCTCTTAGTGATGTATAAATATTGTATCAATTGTATAAATATTATACAATAATGAAAAAAATACAATTTCCATCTTTACTGTAACTTTTTTTTCATTTTTTTCACTTTTCATCGTTACTGCATCTCCGATATTTATATAGTCACCGTCGAAAAAACCAAATGCATCATGGTAAAGTAAATTCATCACCGATTCCTTTCCTTACACAACATGGTTTCGTCCTTTTCCATTACCTTTACTCATCACTTTTGGAAAAGTTTATTTCCTCTATATAAATCACCTTTCATGCCATATTTCATACAGAAACCGAAAATATTTTCCAATTCAATGTAAAAACTCCCTTTAACAATTTTGATTTTCCTTCATTCATCAACCATGACAGAGCATCATTTAAAGAAGATAAAAATTCTATTTAAGAATATGGATGCCATTCATTGGAAGCAAATTTCGTGGTCAAAACTTGATGTTTTAAAAATGTTTTCAAAATGTTAAATTGGACCACTCCTTCTTACATGCCATGGCTTCCTTTTGGAATACAGATTCTAGGGTATTTTAAATTAATGGCTTTGAAATATATCCCTTGATTGAAGAATTTGAGGCCATCCTTGGATATCCAAATAATCAACAAATGGCATTACCCACATTGATTTCCAAAACTCAATAGAAGATGTAGATGTTATTTCAAATTCCAAAACCCAAAGTACTTCAGTTGATGAGAGGTGAAAAAATTCTATTTGCTCCTTTTATTGATTTTTGTCTCTCTCATTTGGCTCCTATTAAGGCATGGGGACGCATGTTCTGTCTTTGCTTACTTGGCCAATTCTTGTTTGTCTCTTCTGATGGCGATATTGATCCACGAGTATTGGATATTATGGACCAAATGGAAGGTGGCTTGTCGCCGGTACCTGTGATCTTGGCCAAGACTTTAATTGGATTAGACCGACTTAAATCAGGATTGTCAAAGAGACTGACCGGGAGTCCATTGATGCTTCAGGTAATTACCTAAACTGCCCTTTTGAGTTTTCAATTTAGGTTTTTTTTTCTTTTTTCATTTTTTCTTTATTGCTCTAATTTCTGCCTAGTCTGCCCATGTGGGTTTTCGAAACTAGCGAGCTGCCCTAATTTTTGCCTAAACTGCCCTCGCGGGTTTTCAACTTAGCAGACCTCTTTCTTTTATTATATATATTTTTATTGCTCTAATTTTTGCCTAGTCTACCCATGTGGGTTTTCGAAACTAGCGAGTTGTCCTAATTTTTGCCTAAGTTGCCCTTACGGGTTTTCAACTTAGCGAACTTTTTTTTAATTTAATTCTTTCTTCACAGATTTGGCTTTAGGAGCGTCTTTGTTTGCTTGATACTCCATCCATGGATTTTGCCAGATATCTGCCATGTCATCATTCTGCTAGGAAGCTACTCCATCCTGCTTCTTCATATGCTGACTGGGTTGACTGGATCCACTCACGCACTGAAGTCAACATTCGTTGGTTGGTACCTTGGTGGAAGATTTCTCGTATCACCATGCGGACATACTTGATGTATATTCCCCTTGCTGCTCTTCGTCAAGGTACATGATATGATCCTCACCGACTTGGCCGTCAGTACGGAGCTGAGCCTCGCGATTCTGACATTACTCCTAATTTGGACATGCCTTGCTTGACTGAAGCCTACTTGGATCGGCTGAGGCAAAGCTGGCCTGCACATTACATTTATCGACTGCCATAGATTTTACATTTGTCAATTCAGAAAGTGTATTGTTAGGATGAAAAATAATTAAAGTAAATAAAAGATGCTTCTTTTCCATTTAGAATTTGTCATCGCCTTTCGCTATTGTGTTTATTTATTTCATCCATATCTGGTCAAATACTTATAGCAGTGCACATAGAACAATTTTAACATTAATTCTGTTTTATTAAATTAGGGAACAACCAAACATAAGCCAGCATACACAAGATTACTCCTGTTGCCAACTAGCCCTTTCGGGTTTTCTAATTGATGATTTTCTCTCATTTAGCCCTAATTGTTGCCTAGACCGCCTTTCAGGTTTTCAAAACTAGCGGACTACTCTAACTTTTGCCTAGACCGCCCTTTTTGGGTTTTCAACCTAGCGAGCTTCCTTTTTCTTTTTTTTATCATACATAAAACCTCTTCAACCTGTCAATGTTTACTGGCTCACTAAATTTGTTCCCATCCATGTCTGATAACTTTACCACACCTTTGTTCATGACTTGTTTTACGACATATGGCCCTTCCCAGCTAGGCCTGAACTTCCCTCTTGGATCAGATACATTAGGCTTACATTGCTTCAACACCAAATCCCCAACTCTGAATTTTCTGATTTTAACCCTTCTATTGTAGGCCCGAGCTACCTTCTTTTGATACAGTTGGTGATGATACAATGCTTTTAACCTTCTCTCTTCTAATAAAGCTAACTGTGTGTATCTGCTCACTACCCATTCCGTTTCAGGTAGTTCGGCTTCCAAGACTACTCTTAATGACTTGATTTCTATTTCAATTGGCAACACTGCTTCCATCCCGTAAACCAAAGAGAACGGTGTCATTCCAGTAGGCATTCACACACTTGTCCTATATCCCCATAAAGCAAAGGGAACCATCTCTGGCCAATCCCTGTAAGTCTTGGTCATCTTAGACAAAATTTGCTTAATTGTTTTGTTTGTTGCTTCTACTGCACCATTAGCCTTTGGTCTATAAGGAGAGGATTTATGATGATGGATTTGGTACTTTGAGAACAAATCCTTAACTGCTCCTTGAAACTGTACTCCATTGTCTGATACCACATTGTGAGGGACCCCGTATCTGCAGATGATGTTCTTTTTAATAAATTTAGCAATTTGACTTGCACCCAGTTTGTTGAAGGATTCGGCTTTGACCCATTTTGAAAAATAATCCACTGCTACCACAATGAAACGGTGACCGTTTGAGGCTGTCGGATGTATCTCTCCTATAATTTGATACCCCAGGCGGCAAAGGGCCAGGGTGAAGACATAGAATGCAATTCTTCAGGAGGCATGTGATTCAAGTTACCATACATCTGACATTGTTGGCACTTCTTTACAAACTCAATACAATCTTTCTCCATGGTCAACCAGTAGTAGCCTTGTAGAATAATCTTCTTAACTAGGGCCAAACCACTCATGTGCGGACCGCAACTTCCCGCATGTATCTCTGACATGATGCGCTCCACTTCAGGCTTTCTTAAACATCTCAAATGCACCCCCATCATGCCATCTTTGATATAACTCCCCATGGAATGTGATGTATTATAATGACCACCGCCTTATGGCTCTTCTCTCTTTCTTTGTTGCCCCCGGCGGGTATTCTCTTTCCTCCAAAAATCGCCTTAAGTATCATACCATGCATCATGGTCTGTATCAATTTTCATGATTGTCTCATATTCATAGCAAGGAGTTGATGAACTGGTTAAGATCAGAGGCTTAAGGAATAAACTGACAGGGTTTTCCCATATCGAAGCTAATGTGACTAGGGCATTAGCCATCTGATTTTCTTCTCTTGATAGGTGTACAAACCTACACTCCTTAAAGTTCTTCTTCATCATGGTCAAGTAATGGTGGTATGGTTTTAATTTTTCTTCTTCCAACTCCCACTCTCCATTTACTTGGGATACTAATAGCAATGAATCGCCATAAACTTCCACCTTATCAATCTTCATAATCATTAGGGTTTTCAAACCAAAAATACAAGCTTCATACTCCACCATATTATTGGTTGCCCTAAATTTTAACTTTTTGGCTAAAGGGATATTTAGACAACTTAGCATATAACTGCTTCTCTCTTAGATCTGCAATACAATTCACAAATGCTTGTCATGATCCTCCTCATTATGTGAATATACCAAAATATCATCAATGAAAACCACCACAAATTGATCTAGATAGGGTCTGAATACCCTGTTCATCAAATCCATAAATGCTGATGGTGCATTCATTAATCCAAAGGGCATCACTAAGAACTCATAACGACCATACCTCATGCTGGAAGCTGTCTTAGGTACATCTTCATCTCTGACTCTCAACTGATGGTACCCTGATCTGAAATCAATCGTAGAGAAAACTGCTGCTCCTTTTAATTGATCAAAGAGATCATCTATCCTAGGCAATGGATACTTGTTCTTAATGGTCACTCTATTCAACTGTCAGTAATCAATGCACAATCTTAAGGTGTCATCCTTCTTCTTCACAAACAAAACGGGCGCTCCCCATGGAGACACACTAGGGTGAACGAACCCTTTATCCAATAACTCCTGCAACTGGACCTTCAACTCTCTCAATTCAACAGGTGCCATACGATATGGAGTAATAGAGATGGGAGTGGTACCAGGAAACAAATCAATACCAAACCCAACCTCTCTCTCAAGGGGTATCTCTGGCAACTCCTTAGGAAAAACATCTGGAAACTCAGCAACTATGGATATACTGTCAAGCTGAGAACCCACTACTCTAGTATCTAAACATGAGCAAGATAAGCCTCACATCCCTTCCGAATTATCCTCCTAGCTGAAACAGCTGAAACAAACATGGATGAAAGATGTCTCTGCTTACTAGATACCATCACATTCCTACCATCATAGGTTCTCAGGGTAACACACTTTTGCTGACAATCTACCATAGTCCCATGCTTAGATAACCAATCCATGCCTAAAATTAAATCATACTCCCTGAAAGGCATCTTAATCAAGTCAATAAGGAACTCCTCATCCTAAACCACAAGTGGACTATTTCGGTGCACCTTGCTAACTATAACACTATGCCCTAAAGGATTTGTCACCAAAATATCAAATCCTAGGGACTCTGAATGCAAATCAGTCACAGGCAAGATAGATGCACAAATGTATGAATGAATCAACCCAGGGTCTATCAAAGCAAGAACTGAAGTACCAAATAAAGAAAAAGTACCAGCAATAATAGCTGAAGCATCTGGTTGCCTCTGCATCACATATACACGCTAAGATGGCCCTGCCTCATCTGGTCTACTACCTACAGTAGATCCTCTTCTCTAATCAGACCATGTCTGACCCCCTCTGCTAAAACCTCTGCCACCACGACCCCCTCTAACACTGGGTCGAGAATCTGTCGTATCTGTATGTCTATCCTCTGGTGGTTCTGGATAATCTCTGAAGAAGTGATCTGGTGACCCGCATCTATAACACATTGCTGGTCCACCTATCTTCCAGTAAGCACCCCCATGTGCCCTACCACAATGGACACAAGTATATGAAACTGGCCTTTGAACTACTGGAGTCGGAGCACTAGCCATAGAAAGTGTAGGTTTCGATCTCTGTCTTTGCTGCTGTACTGACCTACCTGACTGCCTCTGGCTCCTACTCAACCTTAAAAAAATATCCTCCTCGGCCTCTCTTCATAGATGAAGACCCTGCCTCACTCTGAGGTCTCCTAGCTCTGGTCTCCTCATCTCTAGCAGCTGCTGCAAGACCCTATGCTCTCTCAACACTCTTGGCAGCTGTAACCAACTGGAAAAAATCCTGATACCAGGAGCCTGCAATAATGCACGTGATAGAGGGTCTCAACCCCTCCTCAAACCTCCGACACCAGTCAATCATCAAAAATAATACCACCAGCATACTGACTCAGCCGAGTAAACTCTATTTCATACTCAGACACGCTCCTGGTATCCTGCCTCAAACTTAAGAACTCTATCTTCTTTACATCCTTATACTCTCTCGGAGTATACTTCTGCTCGAACTCCCACAGAAAATCATCATAGGTCAGGATTGGTGAATCATCCAGGGCATGTGGAACCGTCTTCCACCAATCATATGCATCCTTCTACAAAAGAGATCTAGCATAATCAAACTTCTCTTCCGGAGTAGCCTGCAGCTGGATGAACACTCTCTAGACTCTATCTACCCACTACTCTGCTACAGCAGGGTCTATAGTACTAATAAAGTCCTCAGCTCCAAACTTTCTCAGTTTATCATATTTCCTCATCGATAATTGTGGCTACTGCTGCGGTGGCAACGGCTGCTGAACTAGAGCCTGCCTCAACAGCTCCACCATATGCCGTACTCAACCCGGTAGAATCTCATCAACTGCTGGTCTCTCTAGCAAAAGAGTAGGTGCCCCTCCAATTATCTCAACTCTAGCTCCATCTCTACCCTCAATAGGAGCTACACTCTCTACACTACCCTCTGTAGACTGACATGTCTGAGACATCATAACTACCTATATCTACAAACACAGCAGAAATTGGCACATCAAAGATCAGAAACTGCCAGTGCCAATCCATGTATCATATTTAAAAACCATATTTAAAAATCTCAATTTTCTTTTTCTTACAACCCACCTAGGTTGGGAACCTCAAACCTAGGCTCTGATACCAAAATAAATGTAACACCCTTATGCCCTATATACGTACACTACATACACCCAACATATGTAATATACGAATATATGATATAAGAATGCCATGACCAATTTTAAAATATCATATCTTCACTTAAAAAATCTGTATAAACTTAAACCATTTAACTGATATCATATAAATAATAGATGAAATATTACTTGCTAAAACACATATGTATACTTCATTAATAAAGGTTTATCCAAAACATTTTTTATAGTTTGCGGAATATACATATATATATACATCAAAATATAACATAATATACATGAAATCAATATGTACAAAAATATAAAATATATACATGCTAGAAGTTTGTCTCTGATCTTGATGTCCAACAAACAACTCTACACTCAAAGTCTCAAGCCTAGACTTGACTCGGTATAGACGAACTCTCCAGCTCAACCGGATCTACCCTGTCACCTGCGCGATGAATCACAATCTTGCTAAGCCAAAAGCTTAGTGATATAAAATTTGATAACAATATAGTTCAAATGCAATGCCAATGCACAACACATAAGGATATTATATTTCATAACATTATATCATTATATCTTAATATATTACTCAATTGTTCCATAATTCATAATTCATATAAGAGCAAACACAAGCACGGGCCCAAAAGAATCCAATATGATATTCAAATCCCAGAGTTACTACTTTGGTCCAAGATGACACCATGTCTCTAGCCCCGAAGGCAAATCATAATCACAATGAGGATTACCTCATATGTAACAATCCAACTAGGCTTCAAGGACTAGGCCCAACCCAGCTTCAAGGGACTGCTACATCATGTAACATCCCAACTAGGCTTCAAGGACCAAGCCCAACCCAGCTTCAAGGGACTGTTACATTTTAGGCATGCCGCTAAACACAAAACTCTAAAAATTGAATAACATACTAGGCACACAATTCTTTTATAATTCCATTATCAATATCTTTCTCATTATCTCAAGATCAAGCTAGGCAAAATGCCTCAATTATCTCATTTATACCAATATAGCCATCACCAATGGCTTTACATACCATCTTTAATTTATACATAACAAATTGCATTATCATATTTTGCAAAACGTTCACATTACATATAATGCATTTGTGACATTATACCAATCATAACATATTACTCATGCATCAACAATGTAGTAAGTAACTTAACACATTTTCCAACCAAATGTGTTAAGTCCCAATGTTATGTTAATATAAGCAATTATTCAAAGTTTGTACTTACCTCTAAAAGCAACAAACACCACTTTCAACCTCCTCTTCCAAGATATCCCTCAACACTTGAACTAGGGTAACTCAAGTCTCTTCAAAGCCTAAACTAAATGTTATTATAAATAATCACTTAGTGAGACACTTATAGGTATAAACAAAACCTCTCAACACAAGGATAAGACACATAAAGGAAAATAAGGAAAAGAACTATTTAGGGCAAACTCTACACATGACACGCTCAACAATACAGGCGTGTCAATGACCGTGCCCTAAACCCACAACACAGAAGCTTTGACATGCTCAGTGACATGAGCATGTCAATGACCATGTCCTAAGCTCTGTATTACAGCAGATAAGACACGTCCAGAGACATGGGTGTGTCCCTTCCCATGTCAAAACTCCTACAACACAGTAGCTATGACACGCTCAGTGACATGGGCATGTCACTGCACATGTCAATACTACAACATCATAGAAGCTGTGACACACTCAGGAACATGGGTGTGTCACTGCACATGTCACCAACACTGAGAATAGAATTATCGACATGCCTAAAGGCATGGCCATGTCACTGGACGTGTCAAGCTAAAAATCCTGATATCAACACATAATTGTCACATCCAACTATTATCTTTCATTTCCCTTTTTAACTCTATACAAACTTAACCAAATCCATCATTATACCACAAAATACTTGTGTAAACATCAAAGCCACTCAATTAAAAGAAAAAATACACAATTACAACCATGTCTTCACAACTCAAAAGTTACACAACCCAAAACTCTTATTCTCTTCACCAAACTTAACCTTTTCTTCAATCCAACCCCAAATTCATAGTTAACTACCCAAAAGAAATTCAAGCATACCAATATCAACCATTAACACATACTACACCAAACATCCAATTAACACATATACAAACTTCCAAAGAAAATCAAGGAAACAAGTTGGAAACTTACCAAATATGGAGAAAATCCTTAAAACTCCAACTTGAACACTTGAAATCCTTCAATTACTTGAGTTAGCAAGAAGCAAATTTCTCTCTTCCCTTGATGGAGGTAGGCAACTTCAATGGAGAAAGAAGAAGAAGAAGATAATCACCAACTCCTCTTTATCCAACTAATCTCTTTTTAACCATACAATTCCAACTTTTACTCTCCACCAAGTAAAAATATAATACCAAATTAATATATAAAAATATCATCTTCCACTAACCACATTATTAATATTTTAATAATTAAAATAACATTTGACCCATATAAAAATGTTGACTTGTATATATTATGTATATCTACATATATATATATATATCATATACACATTTTCCTTTTTCACTTAATTATATACATATATATACTTTTAAATCATTTACTTAATTTTCAAAAATTAATATATATATATATATATATATTAAATTTTGGGATATTACAGAACTCAAATCATTTTTTAGTCTAGAACTCAAGTCGGGTCCAGAGCCTAAAACAATCTAGGTCCAAAACCCAAACCAACTCGAGTCCAGACCTTAAATCATTTTTGAGTCTAGAACTCAATCCGGGTCTAGAACCCAAACTAACTCAGGTTCAGAATCCAAATCATTTTTTAGTCCTGAACTCAACTCGAGTCTAGAACCCAAATTATTTTTTAGTCCAAAAATCAATTTGGATCCAGAATCCAATTCAATTTCGGGTCTAGAACCCAAACCAATCTGGGTTCAGAACCCAAACCAATTCGAGTCTAGAATCCAAATTAACTCGATTCCAAAACTCAAATTATTTTCGAGTTCAAAACTCAATCAGGGTCCAAAATCCAATCCAAGTCGGGTTCAGAACCCATCTTTATCCAAAATTAGCAAAAATTAATGTTGCTTTTTGCTCTCTTCTGTTGAAGTCTCAGATCGCTCAAGCAGGGGGTAAACTGTAGACCCTTAATTTTAGACCTAAGCTAGTCCAGTCCAAATTAAAAGGTTAGATCAAGTCTAAAGGTTTAAACTAGTCTGAAACAATTTTAAAAGCCTAAAATGGGTCCAGTACAATCTTAAAATCTTAAGACAAGTCGATCAAGCCCAAAAGTATAGATTTTGTCAAATCAGCTTGCCCAATTAGCCACAGGCCCTTGTCTGGGGTGAATTGGCCAACAGGCCTATGCTTAGGGCGAATTGGCCACATGCCATACCTGGGGCCAATTGTCCATGCCAATTCACCACAGGAGGCCACGAGTTTTGAGTTTAGGTTTTAAATTCTAAATTCTAAATTTTAGGCCTATTTGTGTCCAGATTCAGTTTGAATTAACTTTCAATTCTAATTGTAATCCAATTAGCTTGGGGAGTTTTTTATTTAGGTGAAGTGAGCTCGAAGGATTTAACATAATGTATTTTCATATAAATACAGGATTAAAAGCTTCAACAGGAGAAGCAACAAAAAAGTTAAAAAAACCTAGCAGCACTAAGGAACCAAGAACCAAAGTAGAAAAGACACAAAATATTAACCATCAACAAGCCAGAAGATATGAGACATTGCCTTCACTTTGTTCAACTGAGATTCTACAACTGGTGTAAATATGAAGTTTAGATCAACATAAAATATCAGTGGAACCGATAAACAAAGGTTTGAAATCCCTTATTTAGTCTATTTTAAATTCACAGTAGTTTATACATTATTTGTTAATTCATCGAATTGTTTTTAGTTATTTATTGTGTTTTTTTTTATAAAATATCCAATAGAATATCTGAATATAGTTTATGTCCATAAAACTTATTTTGAGTGTCCAGCAAATTACTATATCCACGGTAGCTTGTTTAAAGCTTCATGGGAAATCCTAATTTAATATCACATTAGCTTGTTCAATCCAATTAGCATCAAAATCTTAAAACACCATAGTAGTTGTAGTAATTGATTTCATGGAATATCAATTTAAATTAAACATTTTAGTGGTCCAAAGTTTATAAATAAAATCACAGCAGCTAAGTTTTTCTAAAACCAAAACCCTAAACTTGTTTTTCAAATATCCAAGCCCTAATTATGTGAAAAAGCAAAAATCCTAATTTACCTAAGCCCTAATCAATAAAAAAACCCTAAACCTCAAATCCTAACATCCTAACCCAGTAACCTAATTTCTAAAACCTAAAATCCAAAACCCTAGTTTTTAAATCAAAAACCCTAATCCTTTTTCAAAATCCCTAGCATCTTAGTTTTCAAAAATCCAAAACCTAGTTTCCAAGCTTTAATTCCTTAAAACCCTAATTTTCATTTATAAACCCTAATTTTACATGTCTTATGCTTAATTTAAAGATTATGAGCCTATATTTGATTATCTCATGCTTGTGATGAGTGATTTATTGATGTTCTATTTTTTATGGATGATTTATTTTTAATTATTGTGGATGTTTGTATGTTTTAATTTATTTTGTTAATTATTCTTTATATTTATCATTTGAATTTTAAGGTATGTAAAAGGCATATTTTCACTTTCTGGGTGCTTTAATTATTTTTAATTATGTAATTTGCATTATGAATTTTGGAATTTTGTAAAGGATATGTTTCCATCTTTTGGTGGGTGTCCTATTGTATTTATTTTCATATACATGGACATTGTAAAGGTATGTTTTCATCCTTGGATGGGTGCCTATTTTGTTTATTTTTATGTTAATAAAGTGATGGATGTTCATTTCTTTTAAATTGTGTATAGTGTGGATAATATCATAATAACTAAGAATTTAATAATATATAGATCTGAAAAAGGAGGTCGGTTCCAATGAACCGGCGTTATAGAGGTACTGGGTCATTCTCACCTTCCCCATATGTACCTAACTTTTTGAACCCATTAGGGGGTTGGGGATTCCTTAGGAATCAAGTCATCCACCCATTTCTTTTCCCGATCAATCCGATGGCAACTTTATTTTCTTTGGGTTTAGGCCCGTGTTCTCTAAGGCCTAGAGTGTAACAATTCTGAAGTCATAAAAACCATTCCACATGGGAGAGTAGGAGCGAAAATCCCTGCTCATAGTTCATTTTAATTTTGAATTGCTTTGGAGAGCTTGGCCTCAAATTGGTTCATTTAAGAAGGCTTGGCCTTAGGTTTGACTTTTGGGATAAGTTGGGTCATTAGGCTATGGAACTTTTGCTTGGATAGATAGTGGTCTACTGATTTAGGAAGAATGCAATTTCCTTAGATGAGATTCCATTAAACTTTGGTTAAGGGATGCTTGGTTTTAAAGGCTTAGGTTAGATTTGGCATTTTGTTTGGCTATAGGCCATTGTTTTGGACATGAAGGATGGGTTCTAGCTCTAACCTTTGGGTGACGCAGTTAAGGAAAATATCTGATTTAGCTTAAATTTATTCCTTTGGCTTAAATCGACCAATTTGGTTTCCATTGCTTTAGTCTTGGTTTCCAAGGCTCTGGTCTTGGTTTGATTTGAAGGCTATGCCAAAAATGGATTTTTGGGTTTGAGTGAAGGTTTATTCATGCCCTAATGAGTTTTATAGGTTTGAATGAAGGTTTAATGGTTGGTTTTATAAAAGGCTTTTTCGAGAGATTACAAACTTGGGCTTTCCAAGAACAGCTTAGGTTACTTTTGATGGTCTTGTGAAGAGTACAAGAATCATGATTGTCTTAGTTATAGGCTTTGTCAATCATGATTGTCTTAGTTGTAGGCTTTATCCATTAGGAGTTTAGATAATAATGTAGGGAGACTATTTTGCGCTATCCAAGTGTGGCTCACAACTTGTGGTTTAGCAAGCTGGTTTCAGTTCTTATTTATGAAGATGGTTTGGATAATGGGAAGTAAGGCAGAGTGGTTGTTGAGGCTTGTGCAAGTGTGGTTCATGGCTAATGGTTCAACAAATTAGTCTGTGTTGTGAAGAGAGTTTAGCCTTGATTCTTGTAGAACTCATCTTATATAAAAAATTAGCTTCTCTTTGATAATTTTTGTCTTTAATGAATGGTTGCTGGAGCAATGAGCTTATAGCTAACTTTTGGTAAACCGTTATGTCTAGCTTGAAGCATAAGGAAATGAGGTTGGTAATTCTAACATTATTCATTAAATGCTTCTTCTACTAAAGAGTGATGATATGATTTTAGTCATTCATGAGATGAGCTTCCTGAGACTATACCTCAGGTAGAAATGATTGGTGATTTCATTTAGTGATGAGGTTTAGAGGTGTAAAGACTTGGGTGGTTGTATGTGTTTGGTTCATAGTCCTGTGAGAAAGCATAACTACTGAACCTTGGTGATTGGGTTAGAGGAGACATTAGGAAAGATGATGTACCTACACCCAAGGTTTAAATGATAACTTTTGGGTATTCTCTCTGAGAGATATGACTTTAAAATTTTAACTCTTTCATTGGAAGCTTAATTTTGACAAGCCTTTATTTGAGTAAAACATTTTTATTTTTTTGCTCTAATTTTTGCCTAAGCTGCCCTTACGAGTTTTCAACTAGACGAGCTTACTCTAATTTTTGTCTAAGCTACCCTTTTAGGTTTTCAGTTTAGCGAGCTTTTCCTTTTTTTTTTCTCTCTTATTTTTTTACATGTCTTTAACATGAAAATATTTGGTATTATTTGGACCAATTTGGATTAGGTTAGAACAAGTATGGACAATCCTAATGGGGACTACCTACATATCAATTGCATTTGCAAGAGAATCAAGTCGGTGTAGTTCTTGTTTTGAGTTGATTCCATCTAATTCTATAGAGATGGTAGCTTTGTTGAATAATGCCTTTATGGGTCGGCACATACTTACTTCGAGGGATTTTGGGTGACCTTTCTGTTGAAGTGTTAGGATATTTTTGCTTATAGCCTTTTTAACTACATTTATGTCTTGATTGGTGGGATGGTTGCCATACATGGAACAAGATGTTACTCTTGTGCTTTTTTTTTTTTAAGTTCTATATCTCTGTGATGTGGTGGTTAGGCATTCAAACCATTTTTTGCTGGCTTTAAATACCTCACCCATTTATGGTGTTGCATCTTTTGACTTATTCTTTTCATGCTCTAAGAGATGTTGACTTAGAAGACTTGATCTGGAATTTTTTTATAGTGAGGTATTATGAATTCCCTCCTTCTTCTTCATCCTCTTCATTTTTCTTTTCTTCTTTCAAGCTTCATGGTCTTCTACTTGTAGATTCTTCCGGAGGATTAGCCCTTGTTTGCTATTTGTTGATAATGTAATGTTAAGGCTATTCATTATTTTCTTTGTTCTCTTCTTTCCTTTTTTTTTCTGTTTGTTTCTTATTTTCTTTTTTATTAATGCATAGAAGATAATGAGAATGAAACTTTGAATTCTATTAATAAATTGGCTATTACAAAAGAAATTGACACCTACAACATCAATGTTTGACAAAGACTTGGGCATAAACTAGATTCAGACTTTGACTTGGATTGTCTCGAGTTTTGACTTGATGTTGGTGGACTTTGACTCTTGAGAGTCTAACTAGACTCTAAATTTGACTTTTGATTGACTCGAATGTTGACTCAATGTTGGTAGACTCAGACTTTTGAGACTCTAATTGGACTCTGACTCTAACTTTGATGGGTTTGAGTTTTAACTTGATGGTTTAAGATTTGAACTCAAATTTTAACCATGGCTCAATATCTGACACAACCTTTGACTCATCAAGGAAAAGGAAAGAGAAGGGAAAGGTGTGCTTTTAGCTTGGAAGTGATCTTGGTTAAAGGTTAGTACATACTTTGGTATTTATGTATTATAATACATTGGAAATGGCATGCTACATTGTATATAGACATTGAGACTATGCTACTTTAATCTATGAAGTCACATGTAAAAGGTACAGTTAAGTGTTTAAAGGCATAAATTGCAAGTTGTATGAATAATTAAGCCATTTTAAGATGCCTTATGGCATTGTTAAATATGTTTTCAAAAAGAATGCATGTATGCAAAATTTAGGGCATAATTCAGCCACCATGAAAATGTGGCAAAGAAATTGATGTTTGTGATGAAAAAGTGTGAGACTATTATGAAATAATGGGAAAAGTGCAAAAATAATGGAAAGTGGCAGAGTGTTGCCTTATGTAATATCTTGCTCTAGAGTGTTGTGTTTAGTGATATGATATGGCATGCCTATGAAATGCCTTTGGGCTAGACACCGGGCATCATTGTTACATGATTTGCCATTAGGCTAGATGCTAGGCATCACTATTATATTATTTGCCTTCAAGCTAGATGTTGGGTGTCACTATTATTTGCCTTCAGGGCTAGGCATTGGGTGTCAAAATGGATTGAGATAATATCTCTGAAACTTGAATATTATATAAGATCATTTGGGCCCAATGCATGTGAATGTGTTATGTGATGATTTAAAATGGAAAATGTATATGATTTAAAATGGAATTGACTATCACATTGTAGGATTTAAAGGAAAAGAATTATGCATTGTCTTTCTTATTATTATCAAAGTATGTACAATTAAGCTTTTAGTATCGCGCAGGTGACAAGGTTGATCTGAAGATTTCGGAGAGTTCTACTAGACCTGATCAGGTCTAGATTTTAGGTTGATTGCTCTTGAAGTTTTTAGATAGTTGCCACGGACCAGAGCTAGCTGCATATATATACATATTATATTTTGTGGAACTTTAACATAATCATGTGCATTATATAATTGTATGGGAATTTGTTTTATATTTTAAAACTTTTGTTTAAGTATTGTAAATTCAGAGTATTTTTGTATATATATATATATTTGCATATATTTGAGTATTTTGAAGAATGTTGGAGAATTCATTGGTTTGAAACTTTTGGGAGTGTGAATTTTATTATATGTTGAATTGTGTTTTTGTGAAACGTCCGAAATACAGACAAAACTCAGGCAAATATTTCCTAGAGATTTTTTTAAAATTAGTGTTTTTGATAATTAATAATTTAAGAATGTATTTATTTTCTTATTTAATTAGGTTTTAAGGAATAAATTATTTTGTTGGAAATTTTGATGGAAATTTCTAAAGATTGAACTGTGACATTCTTATATTTTGTGTATGTATTTTATATGTTTGAGGTGCAAGTATTTTATGTATATAGGGCATAAGGGTGTTACATTTATTTTAGTATCAGAGCCTGATTTGAGGTTCTTAACCTAGTGGGTTATGAGAAAGAGTAAAAGGGAATTTTAAAAGAGGGATTTTAAATGTGATTTCAGCATGTCATATATGCATCTGTAATGGCATTCAAACTGGCCTCATATATGGAAATACTTGTTTTGATTTTAGATAGAGGTGGATATGGAATCTAGGAGGCATCAGTCTGGTGAGGAGAGTGTACTATTGCTCCAGAGGAGGGTAGGGCTAGAGCTAGTGTTGAGATTGCTGAGGAGGCATCTGCATCAGTGCCAGCCAGACAGGCAGGACAGGAGGTTCCACCAATTTGGGTGTAGTAGATGGTGACGATGCTCCATCAGGCCCAAGTACATAGTAGCCATAGACTTGGAAGTATGTATAAGCTGAGAAAGTACAAGGCTACAAATTATATTTGTACTGTTGATCCAGCTGAGGCAAAGCAGTGGTTGGACTTAGTTCAGAGCATATTCATCCAGTTGCAGGCCACTACAAAAGAGAAGTTCGACTATGCCTTGTCTGTTCTGCTGAGGACATATACAACTAGTGGAAGACTATTCCTCATAGGTTGGATGATCCCTTCTTCTTGGCATCTTTATACTCTCGGGGTGTGTACTTCTTCTCAAATTCCAGTAGGAAATCAACATGAAACAAAGACAATTATAGAGTATGAGAAGGATTTCCTTTAATTGAGCAAGTATGTGGGGGATATGTTCTCTGATGAGATAGATAGGTGTCAGAGATTTGAGGAGGGGCTGAGGCAATCCATCATGTGCCAAATGGTAGTGGTATAGTATGATAATATCTCTAGGCTGTTGTCCGATGTTTGAAATGCTGAGAAAGCTCAGAGACTTGCAGCTGCAACTGGGACAAAGTAAAGCAGAGCCAGGAAACCCTATGGTGAGGCAAGGTCTTCATCTTTGAAGAGAGTCCAAGAGGGATTTCCTCAGAGGTTTAGCAGGAGCAAGGGGCAGCCTGGCAGATCACCACAGGAGTAGAGGCTCAGTGGCTAGTACCCCGACACCAGTTTCTCAGAGGCCTACTCCACCTACCTGTGCTCGGTGTGGTAGGGCACATGGGGTGTTTGTTGGAGGACAGGTGCATCAGCAGTTTATTTCATATGTAGGTCATCAAACCACTTTATTAGAGATTAACTAGAGCCACCAAATGACAGACAGGCAGATACATCAGCACCTAGACCCAGTGTCAGAGGGGGTCATACTTGTAGAGGTAGTGGTAGAGGGGGTAGACCATGATCTGGTCAGAGAGGAGGTTCCACTGCATGGAGTAGACCAGAGGATGCAGGGACATCACAGTAGGTACATGTGATGCAAAGACAGCCAGACAAACATGTTGGCACCCACTTCAAATAGCTAGTTGAAGTCTTCAATGCTATAAATACCATAAGAAACCTCATTTTTCAAGATGATTGTGATTCTAATGACCAAGATAAACAACTTTTATTTCTTTGCATTAAAATTTATACTTGTATTCTTTGAGTGTTAGGTATGAGTATCAAACACCATTATAAGTTTGAGTGTGAGCTTTGAAATACTAGCGAGCATGTGAAAACTCTTTTTGGGTTGTAAGGATAATACTCAAACCTTGTAAAGTTTGGTATGAGCTTGTAAAAAATACTAAATTAGAGTTGAGCTCGTAAAAACACAAGTATAGACCCATAATTTTGGCCCTGGCTAGTCCAGTCTCAATTAAAGAAGGCTAAGCTAAATTTGGTTTGACTTTAAAAGCTTAAACCTAGTTTATAGCTTTGAAATAGGTCAGTCCAATTCTCTAAGTCCTAAATTAAGTTGGTTTAATTTTAGAAGCCTAAACATAATCCAATTTATCATTTAAAGATTAAAACGAGTTTGATCCAATTTTAAAAATACAAAATTAAGTCGAACTAGAATTTAAGAGTAAAACCATGATGAATTGGTTCCCAATTCGCCATGACCCATGGCTCATAGTGAATTGGGATTCCCAATTCACCATGGCCAATTGTTCAGTCCATGGCGAATTTGGGAGTCCCAATTCTCCATGAGCTAGGGGCCATGGCAAATTAGGAATTCCTAATTTGCCATGGTCTTTAAAAATCTGGTTTTAATTGTATTACCCAACCTTCACTCAGTTTATTAAGTTTCCTAATTAAAGTTAGACTTTGTTTGACCGTCGGATTAGGCATTAGGGTTTTGATTTAAACTCTCCTTGCCTATAAATAACACAATCAATACAGAAGAGAAAAGAGGCAACCAGGATTAGCAAAAAGCAAGTAGCAACAACATTTAAAAGCAAACAATAATCAATTCAAAGAAAACATATACCCAACAAAAGGCAGTAGGCACTGTCTTCACTTTGCTCAACTGAGACTCAATACTGGTGCAAGCAGGGGGTTTGGATCAGTATACAATTCAGTGGAGCCAACAAATGAAGGTGCATACTTCTGTGTTTTTTTCATTTAAGTTTACAGTAATTGTTCTTCCTTTTATTGTTATTTCAAAAAGTGTTATGCAATTATTTAAACAATTCAGTAGCAATTTTTATTCTTCAAAATAATGTTATTCTTCACAGTAGTTCATAAAAACATCCAGTAGCAATAAAATTGTTAAATCCTAAGACCTAAACACTAAAAATCCTAGCCTTAAACCCTAAATACCCCAAGACCTAATCCCGTAACTCCTAAAAACCCTAACCCTAATTTGTAAACACCAAACTTAAGCCCTAAATCTAAACCCTAATCCCATAAATCCAAAAATCCTAATTTTATAAATCAAAACCCTAACTCCACCACCAAACCCTAATTCCACAATAAAAACATATCATGTAAATTGTTTACCTTTCTGAGGTATTGCCCCCGTGACCTCCGCTCACTAACCAACTAGCAGGACCGCCGTAAGCGCTACCCTCGTCGTCATGCACTATATTTCATTATTGGGTTAATAATAAGCTCTATTTGTAAATTATAATTTTTATAATTTCCTTTTATGAAACTCTAATTTATTATTTCTATGATTATTAAACTACATATTTGGATTATTTGTTTTGCTATGAATTGTATTAATTTTATTATTCCAAAGATGTAAAAGACATGTTTTCACACTATGTGGGTGTCTTATTCGTTTAGATTGTAATTTAATTTTTTTAAAGACTTTGGGACAATTGTAAGGGACGTGTTGAGCTCATTTCAATCAAACATTGTTTTGATCTTTGACAATTAAATTGATAAAGGACTGATAATTTTAAACAAGTGTGTTTTATAGCATCGGTACCTGAGCTCTTGTGTGCCGCCCAAACTACCGAGCTAGGAAAACCGAACACATATATATAATGTCGAGCTATATAGCATAAGCACAGATCTACTGAGCATGGAACTTTTGAGTAGAAAATTGATCTAACATACGGTCTTGCCGAGTGAAAAGCATAGAACCATAATCTGCTGAGCTAAGTACAATGCTGATGGAGCAACTGAACTTACTGAACTTACACAGAAGAGCTAAGTCCTTAGTAAAGAAGAAAATACATTATTTCCATAAAAGAGTTCACGATCTTAGTTAGGGGTGAAATTAGAACCCCAGACTCACCGAGCAACCGCCCTAGAAACCGAGTGACCGCACATAACAATGAATAAAAATGCTAAATAATACAGAAGAGATAATAGTCAAACTTTGCGGTTATTCCTCAATGCTCAATATTATGTGTGCCCGCTCAGAGGAACTAATTGACCGTATGAGTCCGACAAATTTGAATTTGAGCCTCAAATATTTCGAACTAATAAGAACCGAATACATGGAAAGAGAAATTTTAATTCAACGATAATATTGTGTCCAGCAACTGCACACTAAGCTGGGCGACCGTAAGACATACAGGTATGGGCAACTGGATTCTGTCAGACAACCAAATTTGACCATTGGAAGTAGTTGTTACTTAGAGCTTTTTGAACTGTGCAACCATACATCAAGCCGAGTGACCGCACACCAAGCTCCAAACACAGAATTAGTGGGAGACAAGCACTAATCATGTGGAGACCATCTTAAACAGCTATTTTAAGCCAAAAGGCTATAAAAACCACACTAAACTTCATTTTTGTGGTTAGAGAACACCTTGATTGATATTGTAATTTTATTGAACAACATTTTTCATTATTTTTTCTAAAGATCAAAGGATTAAACATCATAAACTTTAAGACTGTTAGGTGTAAGCATTAAACACCATCAAAGTTTGCGTGTGAGCTTAAAAACACTTACGTTCTGAGAGTAAGCCTAGAAGAACTCTTGTACGGGTTGTAAGGATTGATCTTAAACTATTCTAAAGTTTGGTGTGAGCTTGTGAAAACACCAAGTTAGAGTTAAGCTTATAAAAACTCAAAGATAGTGGAACTTTAACAAGTTGTTAAGGAAGTGGATGTAGGATCAAGGTAAATATGAACCACTATAAATCTCTTATGTTCATTCTTCTATTCTCTACTTATCCTTCTTCTATCTTCTACATTTCTTGTTTGTCAATTTCTTCTACATTTCTTATTTGTCTATCTTCTATCCTCTTGGTTGCTATCTTGGGACAATAATTGGTATCAGAGCTAGCAAATTTCTTAAACTTAATTGTGAAATTTGATCCACAATGGCAACTTCCTCTTCATCTACCTCAATCTCTCATGGAAACCTTAACTCTATCCTCAGACCCTATTTTGATGTAATGGATTATTCATATTGGAAACACAAAATATCTTTGTTCCTTGATAGTGAAGGAATTGAGCTATGGGATTTTATAAAAAGTAAGTGAAAACCTCCTACTCAAGAAGTTGAATGTGTTCAATTCCCCCCTTCCTAAAACACAATGGTCAAGTTACAATGTGAAAGAACAGTTCAAGAATAATAGAGCCACCTTCATCATGATGAATTCCAATATAGGCAAGAAGATGGGAGAGTTCAATATCTCACTTATGCGCATTGTATTTGAAAGACTCTTGAGAACTATCATGAGGGAACTACCCAAGTGAGGCTCACCAAGAAGAAAATGCATGTCCATGAGTATGAGCTATTCAAGATGAAACCTAATGAAAATGTCACCGACATGACAAGTCATTTGCTTATTATTGTCTATGAACTAAAGAAATATGGCAAGGTAAATAGAAAAATCTTGAGAGCTCTAAGAGCAAGAAAGAGCTTTGAATCAAAGGTCTCCTCCATTGAAGAAGATCATGATCTTAGCACCTTAAGAATCGATGAGCTTGTGGGAATCCTACTCACCTTTTAGCTGCATAATGAAAAGGAAGAAGAACAAGGTGAGAAAGAAAGGAGGAAACCAATAGCCCTCAAAGCAATCAAGGAAGTTGAGAGCTCAAGTAATAAAGATAGTGATGATGAAGATGAATTGGCTATGCTATCCAAAAGGATAAGTGATTGGAAGAGAAAGTGAAGACTACAAGCTAACAAAGGTACATTTTCTAAATCTTCCTTCAAAGATAAAGCTAAAAAGAATGATGTAAAATGCTATGAATGTGGTAAATCTGGTCACATCAAATCGGATTGCTTCAAATTAAAAAATAAGAAAAAGTGGGATAAAGAAAAGAAGAAATCTCTCAAAGCCACATGGGATGACTCTTCCTCAAGTGAAGAAGATGAAGAAGAGGAGGAAGGAATTGCAAATCTATGTCTCATGGCTATTGAAGATGATAATTACTCCAAAGAAGTAAGTACTTCATCCTTAAACTTAATTACACATGATGATGATGTAGATGATGATGCCCTAAATGAAAATAGTTTGATTGAACATATGAATCTTAGAATTGAAAAGTACTTCTCTAAGATGAAATTTTATAAAGATAAATGTTCTAAGCTAGAGAAGGATTTTTTATGCTTAAAAAATTCTACATTAGAATTAAAAACCTCAAATGAACAATTGATTGATGAAATGAATAAAAACTCATATAGCTTAGAAGATATGATCAAGGAAAATGATATTTTAAAGAATGGACTAAAAGAACTAAAAGGATCAATTTCAAAATTTCATAAGGGAAAAAAAGTTAGACACATTGATATATAATCAAAGATCACCCTCTTTGAAACATGGATTAGGATTCAATGGCTCATCCAATACCACATCCAATGCACCAACATTTGTAAAAGATTTTAAAACTCAAACTTCTAGTGTTGAAATTGTAAAGGTCAAAAATGCACATACCTAGCCTAAGAGTCCCAAAAAGACTGCTCAATGCTCACTAGGCAATAGAACCAAAATTCCAAGAGCAAATCATGCATTCATGTATACTAGATATACACATAAGCACAAAGATGCACAAAAGCAATCACACATTTGCAATTATATGCATAGCACATTGAATGTCAATAGGAAAATGCGTAAATATAGAACATTGTATAAATGCACATATTGTATGAAATTTGGATATAAAAGCACATTTTGTTACATTAGGAAGGCTCATCTCAAGTTAGAAGATCCTTCTATGACTAACCCTAAAGGACCCAACTTCATTTGGGTACCTAAGAGAAGATGAACATTATTTCTTTGTAGGTATGCCTAAAATCCACAACAAACGAAAGCACATGGCAAGTAGATAGTGGATGTTCAAGGCATATGATGGGTAATGCAAAGCTTTTTCACAATACTCACTTACAAGCTTGTAGGTAATGTCACTTTTGGAAACAATGCTAGAGCTAAAATCACTGGCATTGGCACTATAGGCATGCTTGGGAAGAATTGATTGAAAATGTATGGCTTGTTAATGGTTTGAAACACAATTTGCTAAGTGTAAGTCAATTATATGATAAAGGATATGAAGTAAATTTTGACTTCAAAGGACACAAAATTATTAATTCAAATTGTGAAATTGCATTTAAAGGGGATATAATTTCCAATACATATAAAATTTACATACATTCCAATAATGCTTTTGAATGCTTGATTTCTATTAATAATGATGCTTGGTTATGACATAAGAGACTAGATCATGCTAGTATGGATCACTTGCAATGCATTAGTAAAGAAAAACTTATTGATGGACTCCCCAAGGTAAAATTTGACAAAGATAAAACACGAAAACCTTGTTAATTTGGTAAACAACATAAAAGTTCATTCAAATCTAAAAATGTTGTAAGCACTTCTAGACCCTTAGAACTCATTCACTTGGATTTGTTTGGACCAAATAGAGTTACTAGCCTAGGTGGCAAGTTATATGGATTTGTTCTTGTTGATGATTACTCTAGATTTACATGGGTAAATTTCTTAGCTCAAAAGAATGAAGCTTTTAATCATTTTAAAATATTTGCAAAAAGGGTTCAAAATGAGAAAGGCTATGTAATCACATCTATTATAAGTGATCATGGTTTGAAAATGAAAATTTTGAAAACTTTTGTAATGAATTTGTTATTTTACATAATTTTTGGGCTTGTAGAACACCACAAAAAAATGGTATGGTTAAAAGAAAAAATAGAACCTTGGTTGAAATGGCTAGAACAATGCTCAATGAATGTGAGTTGCCATCGTATTTTTGGCTAGAAGCAGTTAATACCGCTTGTTACATTGCAAATCGTGTTTATAAAAGGCCTTTAATAAATAAAACTTCTTATGAGCTATGGAATGGAAGAATTCCCAAAATCTCATATCTTAGAGTATTTGGATGTAAATGCTTTATATTGAACACCGAAGATAATCTTGGAAAATTTTTATCCAAATTGGATGAAGGCATATTTTTAGGATACTCATCATCTAGCAAGGCATATAGGGTATTTAATAAGAAAAGTCTAGTTGTTGAAGAGTCAATGCATGTTGTCTTTGATGAATCCTCTAAACTTGATCAAAGTAAAGATAGTACTCATGATGATTTTGTAGGTACTCTTGAACCACAAGAAATAATTGATGCTCCAAAGAACAATCATGATGAACTAGAAGAAGAAACTCAAGAGCTACTCAAGGATTGGCAATACAAGAAGAATCATCCAAAAGAACTCATCAATGGTGAAACATCAAAGGGAGTAATTACTAGATCAAAATTATACTTTTAGATGTCAACTTTGCTTTTGTTTCTCAAATTGAGGCAAGGACTATTGAGGAGGCTCTTAATGATGAATGTTGGGTGATTGTAATTCAAGATGAACTCAACCAATTTGAAAGGAACAATGTATGGGAACTTGTTTCTAGACCTAAAGATCATCCAATTATAGGATGCAAATGGGTTTATAGGAATAAGCTTGATGAAAATGGTCTCATCACTAGAAATAAAGCTAGATTGGTAGCCAAAGGCTATAACCAAGAGGAAGGCATTGACTATGATGAGACATTTGCTCCTGTTGCTAGATTAGAAGCTATTAGAATTCTACTTGCTTTTGCATGTCATATGAATTTTAAACTTTTTCAAATGGATGTTAAAAGTGCATTTCTAAATGGATTTATAAATGGGGAAGTCTATGTTGAACAACCTCCTGATTTTGAAAATTATGACTTCCCAAATCATGTTTTCAAACTTACCAAAGCATTATATGGATTGAAACAAGCACCAAGAGCATGGTATGATAGACTTAATGTATAGTTGATTGAAAATGATTTTAAAAAAGGCAAAGTGGACACAACTCTTTTTGTTAAAAAGAATAAGCATAACATTTTAATTCTACAAATTTATGTTGATGACATAATATTTGGTGCCACTAATGAATCTTTGTGCGAGGAATTTGCTTCTTGTATGACTAGAGAATTTAAAATGAGCATGATGGGTGAACTCAAATTCTTCCTTGGACTACAAATCAAGCAATGCAAAGATGGGATCTTTATTAACCAATCCAAGTACACAAAGGAACTCAACAAGAAATTTGGAATGGATGGTTGCAAGACTAGCAAGACTCCCATGAGTACATCCTTAAAACTTGACAAAGATAAAAATGGTAAGGCAATATATGAGAAGAAATATCGAAGTATTATCATATCACTACTCTATTTAACTGCTTTTAGGCCCGATATTATGTACAATGTATGTTTTTGTGCTAGATTCCAATCTTGCCCTAAAGAGTCCCATTTAAATGCAACTAAAAGAATTTTAAAATATTTGAGTGGAACATTGCATTTAGGACTTTGGTATCCTAGAAACACATCATTTGACATATTAGGTTTTTTTTATGCAGATTTTGTTGTAGTCTTTTGGATAGAAAAAGTAAACCAGAGCTTGTCATTTTCTTGGTGAATGCTTAGTTTCTTAGTTAGCAAGAAACTAATGTCGATTGATTTATCTACTACCAAAGCTGAATGTGTCGCTACATGTTTTTATTGCACACATATTCTTTGGATTAAACAACAATTACTTGACTATGGAAAAAATTTTGATCAGATTCCTATTAAGTGTGATAACACTAGTGCAATTAATTTGTCCAATAATCCCATTCAACATTCTAGGTCTAAGCATATAGATGTCAAACATCATTTCTTAACAGATAATGTACAAAATCACAATATAGTTTTAGAATTTGTTGAAACTCAAAATTAATTTATGGATATTTTTACAAAACCCTTAAATGAAGAAAGAATGAATTTTATAAAATAAAATATTGGCATGATTGATAGACAAACTCTTGCATAATCAATTTTATTGGTATCAAGTTTATTTTGTTCATTTGCACTAAAATCTATTTTCAAAATTCAGTATAGCTCCATTCATATGAGCACCCCATTTTACCGAGCGGTCTCATAAATCTTCTCATTTATCGAGCTCAAGTCGGACAACAATTCTCCCTAAGCCTTAAATTGCATTTATACCGAGCCCAAACTTCAATAGCTTAAATGGTCGGTCCATTTTCAGGATTCTATGTCATTTCTCTGTTACACTCCCCTAAATCTTGTGCGAGCACACACAGCCGAGGGAGCTCACCAGACTGAGCTGGTGGTCGCTCAGTAGCTCAGGACACCGCATAACCAGTATAACTAATTCTGGCTTTTTACATTGGAACTTGCAAAAATTCAATTTTTTGCACCCCAAAGGTTCAAAAACGGCTAGTTTTCCAAATTTTATTATAAATACATTTATTTTGCATAAAAATATAACTTTACAAACTCAATCTTACATACTCAAACACTCTTCAAAAATTTAATCATCAAGAAGAAGTTTTCAAAGATTTTCATCCACTTGAAGTTGTTTGTTCAAACCATCACCAACAATCTCTTTCATTCTACATTTCTTTCAATTTTATACATTTCTTTTACTTTTTTTTCTTTCGATTGAGGATATGGCAGGCAAAACCAAAATCAAATCCACCAAAAAGAAAACCGCAACCAAAGAAAAGGGGATTATGATTCATGAACCCAAACCTCAAACTCAACCTCAAACAAAATCTAAACACTTCACTAGAAAAAGTGTTCAACCTCACAAACCCAAATACAAAAATGAGGATGAGAGAACCAAATATTATATGCTTAAGAAGAAGACTCTTGAACCAACCAAAATTCTTGCGGAAGGGATGCTCTTAACTCTAGACATCAAAGGAGAAATCTATAACTACCTTGATAGAATTGGGTGGAGACAATTTGCATTTCCAAATGAGTTAGGTTACTCTAACCTCTCAAGGAAATTCTTAACATCTCTAAGGGTAAAGAAAAGCCACAATGCACCAATAGGTTTCTAAGGAGTTTACTTTAGGCTTTTTGACCAAGATTTTGCTCTTTCCTTAGAATAATTTGATGAAGTTTGGGGTTTTCAAAGTCATGGAGCTCTATCCTACAATGATGTAGATTTTTCTTTAAAGAATTATTCATCTTTTTGAAGTGAACTATCCATTGAAACCTAATACAACAATAGGTCATCCAAAGCTATCCATTTTAGGACCGTTCTCTTTTGGCTCTTACATATAATCATCAATTATACCATTCACCAAAGAAGTGATGGAAATAAAAAAGTTACTCACCATGACTTATTTTTCTTATATGCTATTTTGCATAATGAGCCAATACAAAGTGCTAGATTTCTCATTGATACATTCATACATCATGGAAAATTCCAAAACCATAACCTTCTTTCTATCCTCCCAAATCACTCACCTTGCAAGACACTTAAGGCTCCTAACCCCCGAGAATCTTGCAACTCTTTATGGCCCCTTTGATCCGGCTACAAAGTCTATTAATCTAGAATACCTTGAGCATGCTAGATGTATCCAAAAGATTCATAATCACTATAAGTATACTTTTAGTACCAAGGGACTTATATAAAGGGAAAGGAAGAGACCTAGATACCATATCATGGAATAAGAATGTGAACCTACCCTTTGTTGAAGTTGAGCACCCTTCTACACTATCCAAACTTACCAAAGAAAAAGGTGAATCATCCAAAACCCTAAAGCTTATCTACAATCTCTTCAAAAACAATTTCATCACTTTAAGAAGGATGTCATAAAGAGGATCACAAAACTTAACAAAAAGGTTGATCTCATTTCCACATTTATCGTGACATATATGACTTACAAGGGAAATTTAATTTTTCTCAGTGTGATTTGAGTGAACGGGATGTAAATGAGCATCTTGAAAGTCCTTATCAAGGCACCTCACCATCTTCACATGACCCCTCTCCAACTTCTTCTATTGGTGATAATGATGGAAGTTCTCCATCTCCTCCTACACCATCAAGAAAAGGAAAGAAAAAAGTCTTTGATTAATCTTTGTATTGTACTTTCTATTGACATCAAACTTCTATTTCACTTGTATTTTTCATTAATTAGTATCTATGAATTTCATCATTTCCTTTTTTTTTCTTTTTGCCTTTGTCAAAAGGGGAGAAAATATTATTGAATTTAAGTATATTTAGCAAAAAGGGAAGATTATTAAAAACTTTAAAAAACAAAGGAAGAGATAATCTTGAATGGAACAAGAAAACATATTGGTATCAAAAAGGGCATACACCAATTTATATTAAATAAAGCATGCATTAATCATTTAACATATGGGGAGAAATTTTATTGTTGTCATATTATTAATTTCTTTATATACTTGATTATGATTAACTTAAAATTCAATTTGATTATCAAAGTCAAAAAGGCGGAGATTGTTGAGCTGATTTCAATCAAACATTATTTTGATCTTTGACAATCAAATTGATAAAGGACTAATAATTTCAAACAAGTGTGTTTTGTAGCATCAGTACCCAAGCTCATGTGTGCCGCCTAAACTACCAAGCCAGGAAAACCCAACACATATATATAATGTCGAGCTATATAGCATAAGCATAGATCTATCGAGCATGGAACTTTTGAGCAGAAATTGATCTAACATACGATCTTGTCGAGCGAAAAGCACAGAACCATAGATCTGTCTAGCTAAGTACAGTGCTTATGGAGCAACCGAACTTACCAAACTTACACAGAAGAGCTAAGTCCTCAGTAAAGAAGAAAATCCATTATTTCCACGGAAGAGTTTGCAGTCTCAATTAGCTGTGAAATCAAAATGCAAGACTCACCGAGCAACAGCCTTGGAAATCGAGCAACCGCATGTTACAATGAACAAAAATGCTAAATAATGCAGAAGAGATAATAGTCAGACTTCATGATTATTCCTCGACGCTCAACATTATGTGTACCCTCTTAGAGGAACTGAGCAACCACACTAGTCCGACAAATTTGAAACTGAGCCCCAAATATTTCGAACTAATAAGAACTGAACAAGTGGAAAGAGAAATTTAAATTCAATGGTAATATTGTGTTGAGCGACTGCACACCAAGCTCGGCAACCGTGAGACATACAGGTATGGGCAACTAGATTCTGTCAAACAACAAAATTCAACCGTTGGAAGTAGCCATTACTCAGAGCTTTTTGAACTGTGCGACCGTATACTGAGTCAAGCGACCGCACACCGAGCTCCAAACTTAGAATTAGTGGGAGACAAGCACTAATCTTGTGGAGACCACCTCAAATGGCTATTTTAAGCTAAAAGGCTATAAAAACCACACTAAACTTCATTTTTATGGTTAAAGAACACCTTGATTAATATTGTAATTTCATTGAACAACATTTTTATTATCTTGTCTAAAGATCAAAGGATCAAACATCATAAACTCTAAGAGTGTTGGGTGTGAGAATTAAATACCATTAAAGTTTGAGTGTGAGCTTAAAAATACTTAGGTTCTGAGAGTAAGCCTGGAAAAACTCTTGTAAGGGTTGTGAGGATTGATCTCAAACTATTATAAAGTTTGGTGTGAGCTTGTGAAAATATCAAGTTAGAGTTAACCTTGTAAAAACTCAAAACTAGTGGAACCTTAACAAGTTGTTAAGGAAGTGGATGTAGGATCAAGGTAAATCCAAACCACTATAAATCTCTTATGTTCATTCTTCTATTCTCTACTTAACTTTCTTCTATCTTCTACATTTCTTGTTTGTCAATTTTTGAAATTCCCATCAATTCTCAAATAACCAATTCACCTCCCCTCCCCCTCTTGGTTGGCATCTTAGGACAACATGACGTGTTTTCACCTTTTGGTAGGTATCCTATTTTATTTATTTTTTTTATGTACTTTTAAGGATTGTAAGGGTATATTTCCATCTGAGGATGGGTATCCATGTTGTTTTGTGATGTACCGGTTTATCTTATTTTATGAATGAATCTATTTTATTAATAATTGTATGTAGTATGAGTAATATCATAATATTTAAGAATTCAATATATTTAGACCTTAAAAGGAGGTCGGTTCCAATGAACTGGGCGTTATGGTAGTGTTGGGCCACTTCTCACCTTTCCCATGCATACCCAACTTTTCAAACCCATTAGGGGTTGGAGATTCCTTAGGAATCGACTCCATTTTCTCCACATTTATGCCCATGTTCTCTAAGGCCCTGAGCCTAACAATACCGAAGTAGCAAGAACCATTCCATATGGGAGTGGGGGCAAAAATCTCCGCTCATAGTGGAGACTCCACTGGGGATAAGAGAAGTTGATTCTGCTTGTCTTTATATTATTTTATTCTTTCTTATTATGGTATTGTCTATTGAATCATTTAGATTGCATTGTATGCGTAAGTTAGGATGCTCATGTAATCCATGTTATATTATATAAGGGATAGCATACTTTCACTCAAGGTATGGAGATTGAGCATGGTATAACCACTCATAGCCTCGTACCATTTGGTATATACTTGCTATGGGAACCTAAGCTTTTCAACACAAAGACTAAAGCCCATGTAGTTGGCCTAGTTACTTTCCTTAGATTTTTATCCAATTGCTTTTTGTTTGACTATGATTGATATATCTTGGTTTGAACCATGGCTTATTTGGTTTGCTCTTTTCCAATATGACCTAACTATATTGTAAGCTCAAAAATAATTTTAAACTTTTAAGACCAAAAAACTAAAATTATTTTTAAAACTTTTCAAGATGGTCTTTAAACATTTTCTAAGATGGGTCAAAAAAAAAATTTTACCTCATGGCCCAAGCCCAAAGCCCAAAATCTATTTTCAAATAAATCTTTTTACAATGGGTTTTGAAATAAAACCATTTTTCACCTTTTGACACTATACAAAGCCCAAATTTTATTTTTTTTAAATAAATCTTTTTACAATGGGCTTTGAAATAAAACCACTTTTCACCTTTTCTTAAATGGGCTTACAACTAGTTAGGTCAATTATGGAATACTTAAAATCAATTGTGGGCCTAGTTTACACTAAGGCTTATTAATCATGGGCTTATTTAAAGCATGAATCAATAGTTGCTTTTCCAAATGAGAAGTTTATTTATGATAAACCTTTTAATTTAGTTTTAATCCAATATAGCATAAAAGCTATCTTTTTGTTGGACCAATGGATTAAGATTCAATTAATGGGAATTATCATGGACTGACATGTAAAGTTAGGATTTAATATACAAAACTAGGGTTTTGGATTGTGCAATTAGCGTTTAATCTTATCAAACATGCAATTAGGGTTTGATCTTATAAAACATGCAATTAGAGTTTGATCTTATGAAATATGAAATTTAGGGTATTAAGCACAAGCATTGCAACTTAAATAAATTCTATACAGTATATGGTGTATTTATAAAGGTTAGGCAATAAGGATGATCAATTAAGTAAAATATATTGAGTTAATTTTTACCTATGTTGTTTGCTCCACCAAGGTAATTTTATTGAACCAAGCTTTGTCCCAAGTACTTCAGTTCCTTCACGGAGGCTAGAAATTGATAATGCTTTGATTTGTTTGGATCAGATAGCTCTTGGATAAGCTATATAATCTAAAGATATTACTGTGATCACAAAATTTTAGCTACTGCCTATTTCTTCTTAATTGTTTTTCTATCTCTCTATTGCTTCTTTATTGCTAATTATGGCTATTTTTACTTGCTAATTCTCCAAAGATGGATCTCTATTACATAATTATTGTGGCTGCCCTTTTAATGTTGTTATTTGGCTATTTATAAGCCATCCTCTAGAGCAATCAGTGTTGAATACTTTTAATCAATTAAGGAAAGTCTGAGCCATTTGAGTTCTATTAAAATTAAAATTCTTTAAAATAGGGTCAACAAACTTTGCCAATTCAACACGAGGCCTTGCTCATAGTGAATTGGCCTGCCATTAGCTCATATCAAATTGGCATAAGTCAACTCGACATGAGGCTTAGCTCATGTCAAATTGGCACACCAATTTGACAGAATTTAATGTCGGCCCACTATTTTGCTTTTGGGTCGGACCTGAGTCGATATGGCCCCTTTAGTTTGATTTAATTTTAATTAAGGTCTTTTAATTGGAACCAGGTTTGATCGATGCCTTTAAATTGAAATTAATTTAATTTAGCTCTTTTAATTGAGCTGAATTCAATCTGGGCTAAAATTAGCTCTATATATATATATTTGCATATATTTAAGTATTTTAAAGAATGTTGGAGAATTCATTGGTTTGATAATTTTGGGAGTGTGAATTTTATTATAGGTTGAATTGTGTTTTTGGGAAACATCCAAAATATAGACAAAACTCTGGTGAATTTTTTCCAAAGAGCTTTCTTTAAAATTAGCATTTTTGATAATTAATCATCTAAGAATATATTTATGTACTTATTTATTTAGGTTTTAAGGAATAAATTATTTTGTTGGAAATTTTGATGGAAATTTCTAAAGATTGAACTGTGGCATTCTTATATTCTGTATATATATTTTACATATATAGGATATATGTATTATACATATATAGGGTATAAGAGTGTTACAAGTGTATAGTCCTTAATGGTTAAGCCATAGTGGCTCGCAAGGTTGGGGATGATCCCTAATGTTTAAGCCATGTAGCTAGGAAGGGTATGGTCCCCAATGGTTAGGCCATGTGGCTAGGTAGGGTATGGTCCCTAATGGTTAAGCCATGCGAGGTAGGGAATGATTCTTAATGGTTGGACCATATGGATAGATTGTCCCTGAGGGTTAAACCATATGGCTAGGTGAAGACTAAGCTATATGTCTAGCTAGCTTGAGTGGTTCATGTTTATCTGGTTTAGCCATTATGGCCTTGGTTCATGCTTAAGGGCTCATGTCTGAAGGGTTAAGCCATTATGACTATGGTTTATGTCTAAAGGTCAAATAGTTGCAATTTAAATTCATGTATGATGCTTAGGTTTATACTCATGAGATAAGCCAATGTGGCTTAGGTTTGATTTCTAAAGGCTAAGCCAATGTGGCTCGAGCTTGTGTCTATGGGTTAAGCTAACTTAGGTCCATATGATTTAGCTTGGATTTTAACAAACAAGCCAAAGTGGTCTGGCTTTGGTGGGTTAAGCCGATGGGGCTTAGGTTAAAGCTTTTGTGGGTGAAGTCTATAGGGCTTGGGTTCATGTTTGATGGTTAAAAACCAATACGACTTAAGTTCATGTTCATAGGGTAAACCCGTGCGGTTTAGGTCTATGCTCTATGGGTTTAGCCAATGTGGCTTAGCTCTAGATGAGTTAAGCTAATGTGGCTTGGTTTTAAAGATTAAATGCCAAGCCAAATGATGGTTTGGTTTGAAGGGTAAAGTTTATGGGCTTAGATTTGATGTGGTTGGCTAAGCTAATGTAGCTTAGGCTTATCTGTGTGACCTACTGTGAGCGGGGATTTCCCCCCCCCCCCCCCACTCTCGGTGGAATGGTTCTTGAGACTTCGGCACTGTTTAGGCTCGGGGCTTTAGAGAACACAGACCTAGGTCCGGAAAAAAGTGGAGTCGCCACCCGGACGAGCTGGGAAAAAAGAAAGAGTGGATGACTCGATTCCTAAGGAATCCCCAACCCCTTAATGGGTTCGGAAAGTTGGGTACGTGTGGGGAAGGTGAGAAATGGCCCAGCACCCCCACAACGCCTGGTTCATTGAAACCGGCCTCCTTTACAGGTCTTAATATTATAAAATTCTTAAATATAACAATATTATCCATACTACACACAATAAAAAGAAAGCATCATTATATTAAAATCAAAGCAATGTCCAAAAAAAAACAAAACAAATAAATGGACACCCATCCAAGGATGGAAACATGTCCTTACATCACATGCCTAGATAGGACACCCACTAAAAGGTAGAAACATGTCCTTTACATAAGTTCTAAAATAGAAAAGCAAATTAAATTACATGATGTTTAAATAATGAGGTACCCACCAAGTGGAAACATACCTCTTACAACTTTTGGAAATCTAAATTGATTGATAAAAGTAAATAATCATTCATCATAAATAAATCATTCATCAAAAGTATTTAAATAAAATAAACATCCATCCATGATAAATTAAATAAATCAAGTATTGAAATTAAATAGATTAAAGCATAAGAGATAAATCAAGGTATAAATAAATATGGAATTGAATAAAGCAAATAAAAGTTCAATTATAGCTACTGTGACTTTTTATGGAATTAAAATAGATTAGAGTTTTATGTTTTAAAAGGTTGGTAAGACTCTTTGATTAACCAAATTAAGGTTTGAATGGTGAAATCATGAAACTAGGGTTTTAGACACTTTAAAGTACTTTGATTTGTGATTTTAAATTGTATTTTTAAGCTATTGTGTAAAATTAGCATATTTGTGTTTTTATGTTTTTTTTTATGTTTTAAAGGATTAAAGTTTAGAAAAAGTTAGGGTTTAATGTTTTAAAAGGTTTAGGGTTTACTATTTTAGGTTTAAAAGTTGAATTACGGTTTTATGCTTTAAAATTAGGGTTCTCGGGTGATTTGTTGAATTAAGGTTTAAAAAGACAATATGATGATTTCATGAGGTTTTATAAATTTAAACACACGGATTGAAGATTTTATAAGTAGAAAATATGTTTTTGAAGGCTTTTGAATGAAATAGAACCTAATTTAAAAATTTGAAAGAAACATAATCAAGTTTTGGTTTTGTTAAAGAATTTGTTCAATTAGGGTTTTGAGATTTTGAAGAAGCAAAAAATAATAATTTTAAATCTTTTTGGAAAATAAAGTAATGTATTAGTGTTTTAAACTTGGAAAAATTAAATTAAAGTTCTAAAGTTTTTGATTTAAAAATCCTTAATTTCATAGGTTTGCTACTGTGAAAATATAAATCAAAAAGAATTTAACATACCTTCTTTTGTTGATTCCTCCAAAAACAATTCTTCTTGGATGAACTAGCTCCAAAGATAAGCCTTTGTTGCCATTTAATTGCTTAATTCATGTTGCTGCTGCTTTTAAAAATCACTTGAATTGAGTTTCCCTTTTCCTTCACTGATTTGGTTTCAAAAAATCAAGCTACTGCCTCCTTTTTTTCTCCTCTCAATTTGGTTCTATTGGTCCTTATTTATAATGTTTTAGGTTGTTTATTCCTAATTATACATTGCAAGTAATATTAATATAAAAAAAAGAAATTAAAACCTAATTGGATTAGGTTTCAAAAAATTTGCGTCGAATAATTTTGCGCTGGCAAAAACTGCTGCAGCCGGGCCCGTGGCTGGGGCCATTGGGCGTGCCCGCCCGCAGGAAAATCCTGCGGGAAGTTATTTCGCCCGCAGGAATTTCCTGCGGGCGAAATAACTCACCCGCAGGAAATTCCTGGGGGCGAAATGCCTGCGGGTGAAGTGCTGGGCCTGCGGGTGAAGTGCTTTCCTTAGGGCAAAATGCCCACGGGCCCGCACGACTGCTTTTCGCTGCCGATTTTTTTTTCGACTCCGATTTTATTTTTTTTTATTTTTTATTTTTTAATTTTTATTTGTTTATTTTCATTTTTTATTAATAAAAATTAGATACTAAGGTAAAAATTACTTAATTAAAATTATTTTGGACCAATTAGACAACAAAAATCATTTTAGACTAAATAAAACATATTGGACCGGATTGAGTAAAAAATTAAGGGTTTACACCTATGTTTATGAGATAAACTAATATGGTTAATGTTTTATAGGTCAAGCCAATGTGGCTTGAGTTCATGTTTGATTAGGCTAAGTCCATATTTTATGTTTAGGGTATAAGCCAATGTAGCGTAGGTTTATGCTAATTTTGTGGTTTCAAGTATATAGCTTAATTTGGATTATGTTTTAAGGGAATGGTTCCTTGTAGGAATGGTATGAATGGAATGCATGCATGTATTCATGGATGAAAACCTTTTTATGAGGATGGTGTAGGATTATGGTGTATACCTGTTAAGGGTAGGGTCTATAATTTTTACATGGAAAAGGTGGTTTGGTCTAAAGGGTTCCATCATACTAGGACAGCTATATACCTAACCACATGATAGATAATGAATCTGGCGTGGGTTCAATAGTACCTACATGTTCATTACATCTCAAGAGAATTGAGGATTCATCATGGCTTACATGTTTTTCCTATCCCCCAACATACCTAATGAAGGTTGTCAAGTTGATGCTTCTTGTTATCTATGGATTTTTTAAAATTAAAAGGTAAGGAACCCTTATCATGATATGAAGCATAATATCAATCAAAGAGGAAGAAAATGGTTTATTTGACAAGAGCCCATTTAAAAATTTTATTTTAAAAATTTTTAAATCTTCCCTGGTGGAGTCACCAGTTGTGAGGCCTCGCTTAAGCACTGATCTGGCTCGTTCAGGAATTGGGAGCCGAAATGCTCATTTGGGCTAAGTCTGTATGACCTAGGTTTATGAGGTAAACCAATGTGGTTTATATTTTATGTTTATAGGACAAGCCAATGTCGCATAGGTTTATGCTAACTTTGTGGTTTCAAGTTTATAGCTTACCTTGAATTGAGTTTTGAGGGAACGGTTCCTTATAGGAATGATATGAATGAAATGCATGCATGTATGCATGGATGAAAACAATTTTATGAGGATGGTGTAGAATTATGGCGCATACCTCTTAAGAGTAGGGTTTATGGTCTTTACATGCAAAAGGTGGTTTGGTCCAAAAGGTCCCATCACACTAGGATAACTATATACCTAACCACATGATAGATAATGAATCCGACATGGGTCTAGAAGTATATGCATGTTCGTTATACCTCAAAAGGATTGAGGATTCACCATGGGTTGGATGCTTTTGCTATTCCCCAACATAACTAATGAAGATTGTCAAGTGGATGCTACTTGCTATCCAGGGTCTCTTAAAACTAATGAGTAAGGAGCTCTTATGTATAATTTAAAGGATAAAATCAATCAAAGAGAAAGAAAATGGTTGATTTGAAATGAACCCATTTAAAAATTTTAATTTGAAAATTTTTAAAGTTTTTCTAGTGATGTCACAAACTGTGAGGCATTACCCCAGCACCGATCCGGCCTACTCAGGAATCAAAAGCCAAACTGCTCATTTGGGCTAAGTCTCATGCTAAACTATCTTGTACTATCTTCAGTCTATTCGACGAGCATGGGTTTGGAGGTTATCTTTTATTTTGAAAATATTTATTTATTATTTATTTTGAAAGAAACTCATGTTTTATTTTGAAAAGAGTTGATGGCTTTTATTTTAAAAAGGATGATGGCTTTTATTTTGAAAAGCATAAATTGGAGAGTTGTCATTTTAGTTTATTTTGCTTAGGAAAAAATCAAGGAAAAAAGTCCATTCAATTGACTCTATTAAATTAATTAATTTTACCCAAAAAGGACACTAGTCTGAAACCAATCGTGATGGGTCCCAGGGTAAGTTTTCAAACCAATTTTAATAAAAATAATTTTTTATCTCTCTTTGATTGATTTTAACCTTCCTGATGATAAAAAAAAAATGATTTTCATGGTTAATACTATAATCAATTATGAATGACATAATAACAATGCATGAACATAATATCATGACATCCACATAATATAACACAAGAGAAATAAAGATTACAACATCAAAAAAATGATTTTTATGGGAGCTCAGACTCTAGCCCTTATAGGTTTTAGGTCGAGTATAAATCTCTAATTAATTAATCAAAGAAGAGGATGAATAATAACAACTATTGAAAAACTCATCATATTTGCAATAGTTGTCCAAAACCCAATAAAAGAAAGGCAATAGCTGAAGAATAATAGAAGAAAAAATAAAATAAAAGGAAAACACTTGAGGTTATTTAAGTGATGGCTCACCACTATAGTGATATTTTAAGTGTGCCTACTTTTCCCATTTAAATGGGAATCAGAGCCGTAGGTTCGTGTCTTTGATTGAAAAGGGCTTAAATTAACCAATTTTAGTTAGTTAATTACCAAATAGAAAAAGATGTAGGAAAGAAAATGATACCTTAGGCAGTCAATTCTTCTTGACAAAAGATTGGAGGGCTTTGTCGGTTCATAACTCCACTTGGTCAGGAAATTGATTGAAATTAACTCGAATAAAAAAACTTAATATCTTAATTAAATTTTATTCCAAATTCAATTGTCAGAGTTTCGACATCCAAAATTCATATTTCTAAGTAAGAGGGGAAGGCTACTATTTATAGAAGCAGAATAGACCCTTCAAGCTTCACATGCCATGGCTAGTCCACATCACCACCATCCGCGCATGGAACGATGGGCCGCACTACATGCCTAGTGCAAGCATGGCTTATAGTGCCATAAGGCACGGCATGGGCTGCACCACATGGCTCGATATAAAATTATTTATTTTTTAAAACTCCTAATTTCATGAATGAACCGTGCGCACCACAACTAGTTTTTTCCATTTTGAGCTCATTCAAACTCCAATTTATATGTTTCAACTTGGATTGGATTCATTATCACATAAGATATCATTTAGAGGTAAAATTGGAGGTTTTTCCTTTATTCCAAGATTAAGTGTTTGCAGGGCCATTTTGGGACTGCCCGAGCCTGTTGGGGAACATCCAAACTCTAATTTGTGCAATTTTAATTTTTTTTAGAAATGTAATCACATGAACTTTAATGTAGGTGTAAAATCAAGGGTTCACATGATGCTGAAGGTAGAGCCACTACTGATGCATTGCATGATTTTAGCTAGGCCTAATTCCTTCAAATTTTACTTGGGGGAATGCATTTTTTAGTGTTATTTGGGTCTAGAGAGGTAGTCAATACCATTTGACCCATGCAATTTTCACTTTAAATTCTATCTGGGAAAGAAATTAGGTTCATTGCAGGAAGGGAGAGGATTGTTAATAGTTTATGTTTGAACTGGATGATGCCCCCCATCAACCTATTTAGACTTTATGACACCTGTTGTTCTTACTACAGCTAATCCTTCAACCCCTCAGTCCTAGCCTTCATATGAGGTGGCCCATGCAGAGGGTGGTCTTTTGATGCCACTGTTCCTATCTAGGTTATTATCCTTTTTTACTTTTTTTTTTCCTAATTTTGTGTATAGATCCTAATTGTAATGTTCTGGCCCCCATGCTTTAAACTTTTCATCAGAGAAAGAGGGCTGCTGATGTTCCTGGTGGTGGGGTTTCTTTCTCACAAGCTACTCAA
Organism: Garcia nutans; assembly: GCA_947685225.1. Lineage (NCBI taxonomy): Eukaryota > Viridiplantae > Streptophyta > Magnoliopsida > Malpighiales > Euphorbiaceae > Garcia > Garcia nutans. The sequence goes on along the minus strand of CANTUV010000003.1, from coordinate 396,787 downwards.
GTTCATTCCTCCCCAGGTCCTTCACAGCCACCTTCTACTTTAGCCTCAGCTTTTATGGTCTCGGGCATGCCTGAGTGGCCCCTCAGCCTTTATAAATGCTGGGGTGGAGAGACACCTACTGTGGAGAAGTTTTGTAACATCCTAAAATTTTTGAAAATTTCTAATTTTTAGAAAATTTGATAAAATAAAATATAATTTAAAAGGATAAAGTAAATTAATGATTTTAAATGAAAAATAAAGGGATTTTAAATGAAAAAGAGGAATATATATGTGATACATATGCAAAATATGCATAACATACATAAAAGTCAACACTTTTTAAAAGAAAAGGATATTTTGGTAATTAAAACTTATAAATTCAAAATTAATAAAATAATTCAAAAATAAATTATTTTTGAATGGAAGAGGAAAATTAGGACTTTTAATTTATTAAAAAAATAATTAAATATTAAATATTAAATTATTTTAATATATATATGTGGTTTAAAAAAATGAAAAGGAAAAGAAATATTAAAAGTCTTCTTCTTTTTCTTCTTCTCTTTCCTTAGGCCAAATTTTCCATGGGAGCTAGACCAAGAATTTGATTCTTCCATACTCCATAAATTGAAGGATTTAACAAGTTTCAAGTGGATTTTTAGTGATCTCCACTAAAATTAGTAAGTTTCCATCTCTTTTCTTTGAATTCCATGGAAGATGTTATTATGTGAAAATTTGGATTTTAATGTAGTATGTTATAATTGTTGGAATTGGTGTGTATGATGTTATTTGGGGTAGTTAACAATGATTCTAAGGTTAGATTGAAGAGATGATGGAGTTTGGTTAAAGAATGGTGAAGAGAGAGAATTTAGGGTTATGGATTTTTAGGGTTTTGAATGAACTTTAATTGTGCAAATTGGTTCTAAATGAGTTGTTTTGATTCATAAACAAGTATTTTAAAGTCAAATATTGGATTTGGTGGTGTTGGGTTGGAGTTTGAGAATGGAAGTGGAGATTTAGGGTTTCGAAAAAGTGATTTTCCAAAGTGGTTGATTGTGTGATTTTATTTGTTTAAGCATGTTATTTAGTGTTAAAAGTGATGAATATAAGCTTGGAATGAGTAATGGATTGTGTTGGAATGGATAACTTTCAATGGGGGAAGGTTATGCCATTTTTGAGATTTTGTGTATAAGAGTGTATTTTTATAATGTAAATTATTTAAATGTATTAAAATATGTTTTTAATAATATAAATAAACTTAAAATAATAATTTAATTGTAGTAGAATGGAATTCTAATGTTGAAGTAAGGAAAGGCTAAATTTTTAGAAATTTGTAGGAGTGATGTGTAATTATGGTTTAATATTGAAAATGCCATTAAATGTGATACTAAATGATTATTTGTTATCACATTTGGTTTAGGCATTGAGGGATGTTGATTTGCTTCATCTAAGTGGTGAAGGGCAAGTTAGAAAGATTGGATTGAAGGTTGTTTTTAGCTTGCTAGTGGAGGTATGTACAAACTTTGAATATAATGTCTATATTTGCATAACATTTGGACTTAACACATTTTGGTTGAAAAATGTGTTAAGCTACTTGGTTCATTGATTGTGTATGAATAATATGCTATGACATTTGTAATGTCATATATGAGTTAAATGCATTGTGAAAAGCCATTGATAATGGCTAAATTGTGTAGAATGTGAAATATGCATATTATGTGAAAATACCCTAAGTAATTGGGTAATGTGTTGTGAATGCAAAAATGAGATATGTGGAATAATGAAATGAATTGATATTGATGAAAATGAGAAATGTGAGAAAAATGAGAAAGATGTGAAAAATGAGAAAAGTGAGAAAAAAAGTGAAAATAAGGCAATGTGCCTAGATTGAATATGTAAAAATGAGAAAGACATTAATAATGAGAAATATGAATAAATTGTGTGCCTAGTATGCTATTCAATTTTCAGAGTTCTGAGTTTGGCGGCATACCTATAATTGTCTACGGGCTACACGCTGGAATGGTAAAAAGACTGGATCGTAAGCCAGGCCAGCTAATAAATATGATATTTTTAGGGTAAAAAGACTGGGTCGTAAGCCTCAAAAACTGTAGCAGTCTAGTCGGGTTGAGGACCAAGATATTGGGGCCTAAGGGTCTAGCCGGGTTGAGGTCTAAGAGACTGGGGCTGTTATATTATCCATGGATATATTGCCTACAGGGCTAGACACATGGTGTCATTATGGACCAAAGCAGTAACTCTAAAATTTGAATAGCGTATTAGATCCTTTTTGGGCCCATGCTTGTCTTTGTTTTAATGTCAATTATGAAATATTTGAAAAATATAAGAAAGTGGAATGATGTGACATCTAAATGCATTGTGCATTAATATTGCATTGAGTTATATTGTTATTATCAAAGTTTGTACCACTAAGCTTCTGCTTAGCGCGATTGTTTCCAGCTGAGCCAGAGAGTTCTTCTAGACCAGGTCGGGTCTAGACTTGTAGTTAAGCTTGTTGAGTTGCTATCGAGATCAGAAACACTGCCAGCAGCATGTATATATTTTTATGTTATTGTACATTTTTTAGTATTATGCATAATATATTATGTTTTGAATTTTACGTATTGTATATTATAAAGAATGTTTAGGTCAATGTATTTGAAATGGGAAAGTAAGTGTGTTTTAAATTATATATATCTATATGTATAAATGTTTGAGAAACTTGGTGAAATTGAGAGGTATGGTTGAAATGGTGATTTGAAATTATTTAGGAGTATTTTCTTTTTGCAGGTTGTGTTTTGATAAATTTTGAGATGTCCAAAATGCAGACAAAACTGTGGCGAATTTTTTCCAGAGATTTTTATATATATTATTTATTTTGGGTTCTTATAACAAGTATAGAATATTTATATTCTATTTAATTTTTATATATTTAGAATTTAAAATTTTAAATTGGAAATGTTTTAAAAAATTTTAGTAAACCGGTCTGTGACAGTTTTGTACCGTATATGCGTATTTTACATATGCTGAAAATATCTATTGTACGTATGTAGTGTATAAGGGTGTTACAAGTTCATCCATACGACTGGTGCAATATCAAGGGATCCTCCTGACACAACCATGTAGTTTCTCTCTTGTATGTTCATTCATTTAGAAATATGACACGGGTTGGATTAATTTGTATCTTGATTCTTCTTGTAGGTCCCTTAGATTTTATATGAGGAATTGTACTCGTTATTTTTAACGGCCATAGCTTGTTTCATAACTCTCTCAAATGAGATTGTGGTAGGTACCTGTAAAATGAAAGTCCTCTATTAACTTTTAAAGTGATATGTGTTTGAACTTCACTACCTTTAATGCTAGATTGTTGCTCGTGATGTTCATATCATCACCGTTTTGATAAGAGAATCTTATTTTATCCTACAACAAATTATTTTAATTTATATGACTGCAAATGAGGATGATGTGATGAGTTTTATTTTCTAGTTTGTAGACCTAGTTAGAGATAAAGAGAGCATCGTACAGACATTTTCAGAGCAAGCTTGAGAGTGCAAATGAGAGGAATGACCAACTAAAAGGTGAGATCATGTAACATCCCTAATTTTTAAAATTAAATAAAATAAATCAAAATTAAATTAAATGAATTAAATAAATAAATAATTTAAATGAAAAATTGAAGGATTTTAAGTGAAAAAAGTGAAATGTATATGTGAAATATATATATATATGAAATATACATAATATAATAAAGTCAACTCAAAGTCAACTCTTTAATGAAAAGGTCAAAGGTCAAGTGGCAATATTATAAATATACTTTGAAAAATTTAAATTATTTAAATAAATTAAAAATAATTTTTTTTTGAATGGAATATGTAATTTATGATTTTTACTAATTAATTAATTAATTAAAAATATAATAAAATAATATTATATATATGGTTAAATTTCAAAGTGGAAAGAAAGAGAAAACAAAAGTGATCTTCTTCTTCTTCTTCTTCTTCATGTTTGGCCTAACCTCCATAGCCACCAAGAGAGAGATTTCTTCATCTTCCAAGCTTCCATAATTGAAAGGAATTCAAGGTTTCAAGTGAAGTTTTGGTGATTTCCTTTTGAAGTGGTAAGTTTTCCAACTTTTTCTTTGGAATTCCATGGTTATATGAATATGTTGAGTTTGAAATTTTCTATTAGCATGATTTAATTGCTCGATTGAGGTTGTATGAAGTTATTTTGAGTAGTTATTAATGATTCTTAAGTTGGATTGAAGAAATGATTGAGTTTAAGATGAGTTGGTTGAAGAGAGAGAATTTAGGGTTATGGAACATTTGAACTTTTGAGTTCAAGTGATTTAAATGTGCAATTTGATTCCAAATGTGTTGTTTTCAAGCATAAACAAGCATTTTAAAGTCAAATGATGGATTTGTTTAAGTTTGGTTAGATACTGAATAAGGTAGTGTTGAATTTAGGGTTTTGAAAAGGGAATTTTCTAAGTATTGATTGGTTGTTTGATTTTAATGTTTAAATCATGTTCTTTAATAATATAAGTGATGGAAATAAGCTTGGATAATAATTGGAATGAAGAACCTTCATTGGTGAAGGTTATGGCATTTTAGAGTTTTGTAAAAGTATGTGTGTTTGCTGAATGTAATTGACTAAAACATGTTATAATATGTTTTTAGTAATAGAAATAAACTTAAAACACCAATTTAAATGGATTAACATGGATTTCCTAAGTTAAATTTAGGAAAGGCTAAATTTTAGTGTTTTGATTAGAGTGATGTTTAAAATATGATATTAAATGATTGTATTTGATAACATCTTGAATAGGGTGAATTGCCCAACCCTAGTGTTGAAGGACAACTTAGAAGTGAAGATTGGTGGAAGATTTGTAGCTTGCATTTGAGTGCTTAGTGAGTTAAGTACACACTTTTGATAAATTAGATATGTTGGCATTAAATTGGGCTTAACACTTTTTGTATGAAATATGCGTTAAGCTACTTGATACATTGACCATTCATGAGGATTGTGCTATGATATGTGAATTATTATGTATGCATTATATGCATTATGAAAAGCCATTATTAATGGCTAAAATGAATGAAATGTGAATTATGTGCAATATTTGAAAATGATCCAAAAATATTTGGGTAATGTGATATTTATGTGAAATGAGATATATTGTGATAAATGATGAAACGTGATGAGATATGATGAATTGAATTTGATATGAATGAGGAAAATGATAAAATAAAGCAGTGTGATGAGAATAATGGAAAGTGAGACAATGTGATGAGAAAAAGTTAATTATGAAAAATATGAATTATCTGTATGCCTAATATGTTATTCAATTTCCAGAATTTTGTGTTTGGCGGCATGCTTATGAGGTGTTATCCTCATTGTTTGCCTTTGGGGCTAGACGCTATGTGTCATTTATTTTTTATTTGCCTTTAGGGCCAGACACTTAGTGTCATTGATTTATGATTTGCCTTCAGAGCTACGTTTGCGTCGATGATGTATGATTTGCCTTCGGGGCTAGACACTTAGTGTCAATTTAGACCAAAATGGTAACTTTGGGATTTAAATAATATATTAGTTTGTTTGGGCCCATGTCTGTGTATGTGTTAATGTGAATTATAAAATGATTAAAGATTATGTTTTAAAAGTGAATTGATATGACACATTGTGACATAGCATACAAAGGCATTATGCATTAGCATTGTTTTACAGTTTTATTGTTATCAAAGTTTGTACCTCTAGATTTTTAGCTTAGCGCAAATGTAATTCATTGCGCAGGTGACAGGAATGATCCGGTAGAGCTGGTGAGTTCTTCTAGACCAGATCGGGTCTAGATTTGAGATTGTTTGTTGAGTTGATTTTTGGGTACATCAAGATTAGAGTCATTTACCAGCATGTATATATTTTATATTATACTATATTTTGATATTATGTTATATTTTTAGAGTATATATATTGTAAATTATAAAGTATATTTTGGATAAATTGTATAATGTGGGTTTTGTATGTGTTTTTGATATATATATATATATATGTATATGTATATGTGTAAATATTTTCAGGAAATGTGGAGAAATTGAGAAGTTGAGGTGGAAATGTATGATTTATATGTTGGGAGTGTTTTTGTTCAAGTTGTATAACTGTTGAATTTTTTGGATTTTCTAAATTACAGACGAAACTCTGGTAAAATTTTTTCAGATATTTTCATATGAAATGTTTATTTTGTAATTTATAATCAGAAAGAATATTTTATTTACTATTTAAATATATATTTTAAGTATTTGGAATTTTAAATTTGAATTGTGAAATTTTTATTAAATCGGGTTGTGGCATCTTTATACTTTATATGTGTATTTTACATATGATGGGTATATGTACAATACGTATATAGGGTATAAGGGTGTTATAGATAACTTCTTTAAATGTGGAAGAGTAGAGCTTAAAGAGACGGCTTAGTATGACCCCTTGTACTAAGTTAGACCAGGTTGACTGATTTAGTTTTCGAGGACGTAGATGGTACTGATGACTCTGATGAGGAGGGTTCCATGAATTCCAGCTCGGACAGTGATGGTAGCGATGATGATGAAGGTAAGATTGCAAGGCATGATATGCAAGGTACAATTATTCATGAGTCATGGTGTAGACCCTTAATTTTTGACCCAGTCCGATCCAATATATTTTATTTAGTCCAAAATAATTTTTGTAGTATTTTAATATTTATTTTAGTTAAAAATGGGGAAGTGAATAAAAATAAAATAATAATAAATAATAATAAACAAATAAATAAAAATAAAAATCTGCGACTGAAAAATAGACGAAGAAAAAAATTCGTCGCCAAAAGTGTTGGACGAAATGACCAAAGCCATTTCACCCGCAGGAAAAAATGGCCAAGGCCCTCCTGGCGCGCCAGACGCTCGCACCTCGCCTCACAGCTCTCTCAGCCCGACACAGTTTTCGCCAGTGAAATTTTTTTGACGCAATTTTTTTCAAAATCAAATTCTATTTGGTTTCGGATTCCTTTTCCTAATTAATGATAGTTTCTGTAAACAATTTGAATTAATCATATAAATTTCCTATAAATAAGACCAAGAAAACACAGAAAAAGGGGAACAACGGAAAAACTTTGGAACGATCGGACTAGGAGAAACCTTTGGCAGTAAAAATGATCGGACTTTTTAGAGGAGAATAAGCAAGCAAGCAATCAATCCATCAAAGGCAGCCATCTTTCCTTTGTCCTTGTTCATCCAAGAAGCAATTTTTGGTAGAACCAACAAACAAAGGTTTGAATATCTAGTCTTTTTTTCCTTACAGTAGCTTGAATCATTAAATTGTTTCTTTTGATTCTAAAAATCGGAGACCCCTAATTTACTTCTTCTAAACCATAGAACCTTAAATCGTCTCCTCTATTTTCAAAAACCCTAAAATTACTTTTCTATTTCTTCTAAAACCTAAGAACCCTAATCTATTTCTTCAAAATATTAAAACCTTAATCTACTTTTGTAACACTCCCATACCCCATATACGCATACTACATACAACCACATCTGTAATATACGTATATCAGATACAAGAGTGTCACGGTTTATATTAAATAACCCAATCTTTCAATTTAACAACAATATAAGAAAACTTAAAACATTCAAATTATATTATAAAATATACTAGATAAAATATTTATTTATTAGGCAGAGAAAAATGTAGCGGTATTTACATATATAAATACATCAAAATCAATGTTTACAAAACATAAAGTTTATACATGTTTGGCAGTTCGTCTCTGATCTTTAAGCCCACAATCAACACTTCTCAAGCCTAAACTCTATTCGGTCTAGCTGAACTCTCCGGTTCTATCCAGTCACCTGCGCGATGAACCACAATCACACTAAGCCAACGGCTTAGTGGCACAAACCATAATAAAAATATGCTTTAATGTAATGCTAATGTCACACATTCATATATTATAAATAATACATAAGAATATCATATTTCAAAACCTACATTAAATCTTATTATTCATTTGTTTCACCATTCATGATTCACATTTAAACAAAGACAAGCATGGGCCCAAAAGAAACTAATATGCCATTCGACTTTCAAAGTTAATGTTTTAGTTCAATTATCACATTTATCATTATCCAACTAGGCTTCAAGGATTAGGCCCAACCAAGCTTCAAGGGGAGAAAAGCATGCTAAGCATCAACCCAACTTGGCTTCAAGGACCAAACCCAACCTAGCTTCAAGGGTTTGTAACATCCCAACTAAGCTTCAAGGACTAGACCCAACCAAGCTTCAAGGGGAGTTAAGCATGCTAAACTTTAACCCAACTTGGCTTCAAGGATCAAGCCCAACCCAGCTTCAAGGGTTTGTTACTTTTAGGCATGCCACCAACAACAAAACTCTGAAAAGTGAATAACACATTAGGCACACAATTCTTTTATTATTTCATTATCAATTCCATTCTCATTTTCTCATAATCATCTAGGCAAACATGCCCCAATTATTTCATTTGCATCATTATAGGCAACAACAATGGCTTCACATCTCATCATTAGGGTATACACAACCAATTGCATTGTACATATAATTTGAATGATCATCATATCTTTCACATTATGCAAATCATAGCATTAATCAAATATATCAACAATGTAATAGATTACTTAACACATTTTCAACTAAATGTGTTAAGTTCCAAAGTCATGTAAATGTATACAATAATGTAGGGTTTGTACTTACCTCAAGAGCAACACACACAACACCAAAATTTTCTTCCAAGAATCCTTCAACACTTGGATTAGGGTAACTCAATCTCTTCAAAACCTAATCCAAAAGGGATGATACACGCTTACTTAGAGATACACATGAGATAATAAGGCTAAGAACCAACTAGGGCAAATTCTATACATGACACGCTCAATAACACGGGCGTGTACCTGACCGCGCCCTAAATCCACAACACATAAGCTTTGACATGCTCAGCAACACGGGCGTGTCACTGGATGTGTCATTCATTCTGTCTCACAGAAACATTGACATGTCCAACAACATGGGAGTGTTCATGGCCATGTCAATTCTTCCTCAACATAGTAGCTATGACACGCTCAGTGACATGGGCATGCCACTGATAGAGTCACCCATCCAGGAAACAGAATCATTGACACGCCTAAAGACTTGGCCATGCTCATGGGCGTGTCAAGCCAAAAATCTTGATTCCGACAACAACAACACCACATCCAACAAACCTCTTACTTCCACCATTTTCAACCTCAAACAAACTTAACTAAACACACCCATAAACCATAATAACTTGCAAAAACACCAAAACAATTCAAAACATACATCAAACACCAATTCACAACCATCTCATACACACAACTCAAACACAACATTTGCTCTTCCAACACCAAACTTAACTCTATCTTTTCAATCAAACTCCAAAATCAACACCAAGAAGATCACACACCCTCATAAACACCATAATCAAATATACACATACTATCAATAATCAAACACCAAACTTAAAACACAAACTTAGAAGAAAACCAAAGAATCAAGTGGAAAACTTACCAAAAGTGATGAAAATCTTTAGAATTCCAACTTGATCACTTGAAACATCCTTCAATCTTGAGTTTGGATGAGCAAAATCTTTCTTTCCTCTCTTGCTATGGTGATAGTCGGCCAACAAAGAAAGAAGAATAAGAAGAAGAAGATGAATAGAACACAAGTCAACTCTCTCTTAACCACTCAATCTTCTCTTTAAATCTCAACCAAGCAATATAATAATAAAATATTCATAAATATCCTCATCCACTTCCACTTAATTTCCATTTCAATTAATTTAATTTAAAAATAATTAAATCTTCTTTTGACCTTTCATTTCTTTGACTTGTATATGTTGTATATATCTCTATATATATACAACATATACACTCTTCTCTTTACCTCTTTTCTCTTTCCACTTAAATATTATACCATATAACATTTAATCCAAATACAACAATAAATATTCCAAAACTTTTAGGTTATACTTTGGGATATTACAATTCTCCCCCTCTAAAATAAATTTCGTCCTCGAAATTACCTGATCTTAAATATGAAATAGTTGGGGATACTAGTCTCGCATCGCTTGCTCACTCTCCCAAGTTGCCTCTTCCTTTGCATGATTCTTCCAAAGAACCTTCACAAGTGGCACTTTCTTATTTCTCAACTCTTTTACTTCATGTGCCAAAATAGCCACTGGTTCTTCTTCAAAAGTCAAATCCGGACTCACCTCAATAGATTCAACCGACAAAATATGAGATGGGTCTGATCTGTACCTCCACAGCATAGAAACATGGAAGACATTATGAATTCTATCCAATTCAGGCAGCAAAGCAAGTCGATAAGCAACTGGTCCAACTCTCTCCAATACCTCATAAAGTCCAATAAAACGAGGACTTAGCTTCCCTTTTCGGCCAAATCTCAAAATTTTCTTCCAATGATACACATTCAGAAAAACTTTATCTCCAGCATAGAACTCAATGTCTCTCCTCTTCAAATCTAAATAAGATTTCTATCGGTCTGAAGCTGCTTTCAACCGATCCCAAATTATCTTCACTTTCTCTTCCGTTTCATTAATCAAATCGGGACCAACCAACTTGCCTTCTCCAACTTCATTCCAACATCTGCATCTTCTACCATACAATGCCTCAAATGGTGCCATTTTAATACTAGATTGATGACTATTGTTATAAGCAAATTCCATCAATGGCAAAAATTTGTCCCAACTTACAGAGAAATCAATGACACAGCTTCTCAACATGTCTTCTAAAATCTATATCACTCTCTCTATCTGCCCATCTGTCTGCGGATGAAAAGCAGTCTAAAGTGTAATCGAGAACCCAAAGCACCATGTAACCTCTTCCAAAATCTTGAAGTGAACCGGGGATCTTGATCGGACACCAAAGAAATTGGGACTCCATGCAACTTCACTATTTCACTGATATACAGCTCAACCAACTTTTCCAGAGAATAATTCATTCTAACTGGAAGAAAATGAGCTGTCTTTGTCAACCGATCAACAATCACACAGATGGCATCATGCTTTTTCTGAGTCAACGGCAAACCAGTCACAAAATCCATTGTTACACGCTCCCACTTCCATTCAGGCACTGATAAAGGTTGGAGCAACCCTGTAGGAACTTGGTGCTCGGCCTTCACTCTCTGACAAGTGAGACATTTGGATATAAACTCCGCTATGTCTCTCTTCATACCTAACCACCAGTAATGTTGCTTCAAATCATGATACATCTTGGTACTCCCAGGGTGCATAGCAAAAATTGACTGATGTGCTTAATCTAAAATAGTCTTTCTCAAACTAGCATCATCAGGAACACACAATCTATCTTTGTACCAAAGGTTACCATCATCTCTCACAAAGAAAATCTCGGCTCTCTCCTTTTTGGCATTTCGACACAACTTTCTGAATTTTCTCATCAGCCAATTGAGCCTCTTTAATCTGATCCAACAACACCGGTCTCAAATGCAACTGAGCTAACAAGGCTCCATCATCACATGATTCAAAACTAGTATGCAACGAGAGCAAATAAATAGTCAAACCTGCTAAAGACTTCCGACTCAAGGCATCAGCAACAACATTCGCCTTACCAGGATGATAATCAATCAAACAGTCATAGTCTTTGATCAACTCTAACTACCATCTCTGTCGAAGATTCAACTCTCTTTGAACACCTAAGTATTTCAAACTTTTATGATCTGTATAGGTAAAACACTTCTCTCCATACAAGTAATGTCGCCAAATCTTCAAAGCAAACACTATAGCTGCCAACTCCAAATCATAACTGCCCAGAAGCATAAGCTATGACTCTACCCTCCTGCATTAAAACACAACCTAAACCATTATGCGAAGCATCATTGTAAATCACATATGGTTTATCTTTCACAAGCAATGTAATAACAGGAGCTTGAGTCAACATCTCCTTCAACTGCTCAAAGCTTACTTGACACTGATCTGTCCACACAAATCTAACGACCTTCCAAAGTAATATGGTGAGTGGAGTAGCTATCAAAGAAAAACCCTTCACAAAACGTCGATAATAGCCTGCCAAACCCAGAAAACTTCTAACTTCAGTCACAGACTTCGGTGGACTCCAATTCAAAATGGCCTCAACTTTACTCAGATCAACTCTTATACCATCCACTGACACCACATGACCCAGAAAAGTCACTTGATCAAGCCAAAACTCACATTTCAACAGCTTAGCATACAATTGCTTCTCTCTCAAGGTCTGCAACACAATCCGCAAATGCTTGTCACGCTCCTCCTTATTATGCGAATATACCAAAATATCGTCAATAAAGACCACCACAAACTGATCTAAATGGGGTCTAAACACCCTATTCATCAAATCCATAAAAGCTGCAGGTGCATTCGTCAACCCAAAAGGCATCACCAAAAATTCATAATGCCCATACCTTGTGTGGAAAGCTGTCTTAGGAATATCTTCCTATCTGACTCTCAATTGATGGTACCCTGATCTCAAATCAATCTTGGAAAACACTGCTGCTCCCTTCAATTGATCAAAGAGATCATCTATCCGAGGCAAAGGATACTTATTCTTGATGGTCACCTTATTCAATTGTCTATAATCGATGCACAACCTCAATGTACCATCCTTCTTCTTTACAAACAAAACAGGAGCTCCCCACGGAGAAACACTAGGGCGAACAAACCCTTTATCCAACAACTCCTGCAACTGCACCTTCAACTCTCTCAACTCAGTAGGTGCCATTTGATAGGGAGTAATAGAGATGGGAGTGGTACCAGACAACAAATCGATACCAAACTCAACCTCTCTCTCAGGGGGTATCCCTGGCAACTCCTTAGGAAACACATCTGAGAATTCAGCAACTGTGGGTATACTATCAAGTTGAGAACCCACTATTCCGGTATCTACCACGTGAGCAAGATAAGCATTACATCCTTTTCTAATCAATTTCCTAGCTGCAACAGCTGAAACAAACAAGGATGCAAGTTGTCTTTGCTCACCAGATACCATCACATTTCTACCATCACCGGTTCTCAGGGTAACACACTTCTTTTAATAGTCTACCACAGCTCCATGCTTAGACAACCAATCCATGCCTAGAATCAGATCATATTCCTTAAAAGGCATTTCAATCAAATCACCAAGGAATTCCTCATCTTGCACCACAACTGAACTATCACAATGCACCTTACTCACCACAACACTATGTCCTAAAGGATTTGTCACCAAGACATCAAATCCTAAGGACTCAGAATGCAATTCAGACACAGGCAAGATAGATGCACTTATGTATGAATGAGTAGATCCTGGATCAATCAAAGCAAGAACTGAAATGCCAAATAGAGAAAATGTACCCGCAATAACTGCTGAAGCATCCAGCTGCCTCTGTATCACATACACTCACTGAGAAGACCCAGCCTCATCTGGCCTACTACCTCCTGATGTAGAGCCTCCTCTCTGACTGATCCCAGGTTGACCACCTCTACTAAAACCTCTGCCCCCTCGACCACCTCTGCTAACACTAGGTCGAAAAGCTGCATTTTCAGTCTGTCTATCCTCCTGTAGATCAGGGCAATCTTTGATAAATGAGCTGGTGACCCACATCTAAAACATACTCTTGATCCACCCGTCTTCCAACAAGCACCCTCATATGCCCTAACACAATGGATACATGTAGGTAGAATAGATCTCTAAACCACTGGAGTTGGAGCACTAGCTACAGAAACTGTAGGTCTCGATCTCTGCCTCTGATACTGAACTGACCTACCAGACTGTCTCTGGCTCCTACTGATCCTCGAAACAAAGCTTCCTCTGCCTCTCTTCATAGATGAAGACCCTGCCTCAAATTGGGGTCTCCTAACTCTAGTCTCCTCTTCAGTAGCAGCTACTGCAATACCCTGTGCTCTCTCAACACTTCTAGCTGCTGCAACCAATTGAGAAAAATCTTGCTACCGAGAACCAGCAACAATACACATAATAGAGGGTCTCAATCCCTCCTCAAATCTCCTGCAACGGTCTATATCATCTGAAATAATCCCACCGGCATAATGACTCAACCGGATAAACTCAATCTCATACTCTGTCACTGTCCAGTTCTCTTGTCTCAGATTCAGAAATTCTGTCTTCTTGACATCTTTGTACTCCCTCGAAGTGTATTTCTGCTTAAATTCCCGCAGAAAATCACTATAAGACAATGTTGGTGGATCATCCATGGCATGTGGAACCGTCTTCCACCAATCATAAGCATCTTTCTGGAATAAGGATCTAGCATTATCAAACTTCTCTTCAGGAGTGGCTTGCAATTTGATGAATACCCTCTGAACTCTATTCAACCACTGCTCAGTTACTGCAGGATCTGTAATGCCAAAGAAATCCTCAACCCCATACTTTCTCAATTTATCATAATGCCTCACCGGCACTTGTGGCTGTGGTGGCGGTGGCGGCTGATGCATCGGAGCTTGCCTCAATAATTCTACCACATGTCTTAGCCAAACTGGCGGAACCTCATCAGCAGCTAGTCTCTCTGGCACAGGAGCAGGTGCCTTTCCAGCTCTCTCAACCCTAGCTCCATCTCTACCCTCTTCAAGAGCTACACTCTCAGCACTACCTTCTATGGACTGACGTGACTGAGATGTCATCACTACCTATATCTGCAAACACAGTAGAATATACCTCATCAAAGATCAGAGACTGCCAATGCCAAAGCATGTATCTTATTCAAAAACCATATTTTAAAATCAAGATTTTCTTTTTCTTACAATTCACCTAGGTTGAGAATCTCAAACCTAGGCTCTGATACCAAAACAGTTGTAACACTCCCGTACCCCATATACGCACACTACATACAACCACATCTGTAATATACGTATATCAGATACAAGAGTGTCACAGTTTATATTAAACAACCCAATCTTTCAATTTAACAATAATATAAGAAAACTTAAAACATTCAAATTATATTATAAAATATACTAGATAAAACATTTATTTATTAGGCAGCGGAAAATGTAGCGGTATTTACATATATAAATACATCAAAATCAATGTTTACAAAACATAAAGTTTATACATGTTTGGCAGTTTGTCTCTGATCTTTAAGCCCACAATCAACACTTCTCAAGCCTAAACTCGACTCGGTCTAGCTGAACTCTCCGGTTCTACCCTGTCACCTGCGCGATGAACCACAATTGCGCTAAGCCAATGACTTAGTGGTACAAACCATAATAACAATATGCTTTAATGCAATGCTAATGTCACACATTCATATATTATAAACAATACATAAGAATATCATATTTCAAAACCTTACATTAAATCTTATTATTCATTTGTTTCACCATTCATGATTCACATTTAAACAAAGACAAGCATGGGCCCAAAAGAAACTAATATGCCATTCGACTTTTAGAGTTAATGTTTTGGTTCAATTATCACATTTATCATTATCCCAACTAGGCTTCAAGGATTAGGCCCAACCAAGCTTCAAGGGGAGAAAAGCATGCTAAGCATCAACCCAACTTGGCTTCAAGGACCAAACCCAACCTAGCTTCAAGGGTTTGTAACATCCCAACTAGGCTTCAAGGACTAGACCCAACCAAGCTTCAAGGGGAGTTAAGCATGCTAAACTTCAACCTAACTTGGCTTCAAGGATCAAGCCCAACCCAGCTTCAAGGGTTTGTTACTTTTAGGCATGCCACCAACAACAAAACTCTGAAAAGTGAATAACACATTAGGCACACAATTCTTTTATTATTTCATTATCAATTCCATTCTCATTTTCTCACAATCATCTAGGCAAACATGCCCCAATTATTTCATTTGCATCATTATAGCCAACAACAATGGCTTCACATCTCATCATTAGGGTATACACAACCAATTGCATTGTACATATAATTTGAATGATCATCATATCTTTCACATTATGCAAATCATAGCATTAATCAAATATATCAACAATGTAATAGATTACTTAACACATTTTCAACTAAATGTGTTAAGTTCCAAAGTCATGTAAATGTATACAATAATATAGGGTTTGTACTTACCTCAAGAGCAACTCACACAACA
Source organism: Garcia nutans (assembly GCA_947685225.1). Taxonomy (NCBI): domain Eukaryota; kingdom Viridiplantae; phylum Streptophyta; class Magnoliopsida; order Malpighiales; family Euphorbiaceae; genus Garcia; species Garcia nutans. The sequence goes on along the minus strand of CANTUV010000003.1, from coordinate 380,684 downwards.
CCAAACTTTTCTTCCAAGAATCCTTCAACACTTGGATTAGGGCAACTCAATCTCTTCAAAACCTAATCCAAAAGGGATGATACATGCTTACTTAGAGATACACATGAGAAAATAAGGCTAAGAACCAACTAGGGCAAATTCTACACATGACACGTTCAATAACACGGGCGTGTACCTGACCGTGTCCTAAATCCACAACACAGAAGCTTTGACACGCTCAGCAACACGGGCGTGTCACTGGATGTGTCATTCATTCTGTCTCACAGAAACATTGACACGTCCAACAACACGGGCGTGTTCATGGCCGTGTCAATTCTTCCTCAACACAGTAGCTATGACATGCTCAGTGACATAGGTGTGCCACTGATCGTGTCACCCATCCAGGAAACAGAACCATTGATACGCCTAAAGACCTGGCCGTGCTCATGGGCGTGTCAGGAAAAAAATCTTGATTCCGGCAACAACAACACCACATCCAACAAACCTCTTACTTCCACTATTTTCCACTTCAAACAAACTTAACTAAACACACCCATAAACCATAATAACTTGCAAAAACAAACAATTCAAAACATACATCAAACACCAATTCACAACCATCTCATACACACAACTCAAACACAACACTTGCTCTTCCAACACCAAACTTAACTCTATCTCTTCAATCAAACTCCAAAATCAACACCAAGAAGATCACACACCCTCATAAACACCATAATCAAATATACACATACCATCAACAATCAAACACCAAACTCAAAACACAAACTTAGAAGAAAACCAAAGAATCAAGTGGAAAACTTACCAAAAGTGATGAAAATCTTTAGAATTCCAATTTGATCACTTGAAACATCCTTCAATCTTGAGTTTGGATGAGCAAAATCTTTCTTTCCTCTCTTGCTATGGTGATAGTCGGCCAACAAAGAAAGAAGAATAAGAAGAAGAAGATGAATAGAACACAAGTCAACTCTCTCTTAACCACTCAATCTTCTCTTTAAATCTCAACCAAGCAATATAATAATAAAATATTCATAAATATCCTCATCCACTTCCACTTAATTTCCATTTCAATTAATTTAATTTAAAAATAATTAAATCTTCTTTTGACCTTCCATTTCTTTGACTTGTATATGTTGTATATATCTCTATATATATACAACATATACACTCTTCTCTTTACCTCTTTTCTCTTTCCACTTAAATATTATACCATATAACATTTAATCCAAATACAACAATAAATATTCCAAAACTTTTAGGGTATACTTTGGGATATTACAACTTTCCAAAACATTAAATCGTTTTATTAATTCCCAAAACTCTAATCTGTTTTCCAATTTTCCAAAACCTTAAAACCCTAAATTGATACTTCTATTTCCAAAAACCGTAAAAAATATATTTTTTTGTTTCTATAAACCTTAAATCATTTTGTTTATTTAAAAAAGCTTTTAAACACTCTAAACTGGTTTTCTTCTAATTCTTTTCCAAAATTCCAAATGTTTTGTTAAATATCCAAACTCAAAACTCACTTTACAGTTTCTAAAAATCACATAAAGCTTTATAAAACTATAAACTGTTTTCTCAAATCCTAAAACCAAAACATGTTTTTCAAAACACCAAAAACCCTAAATCTCTCAAAATCAAAACCGTAAACCCTAATTTTCCTAGACCCTAATCCTTAAAACCTTAAAACCTTATAAACCTAAATATTAAAATTCAACACAGTAAGCCTAAAAACAACAATCCAGTAGCTAATAATCATAAACCTAATGTTTTAATATTCTAAAACCCTAATTTCATAATGTTACTCATAACCTTAGTTTGATTCATGAAACCTTAATCCATTTTAATTTTCTTAAACCTTTACAGTAGCTAAGAATTATAAACCTTAATATGCTAAAATTCCAAAACCCTAAATATTAATTAAAGAACTTTAAATGAGAAACAGTAAACTTCAATTTGTATCTTTGCTTACCTTATTTGATTATGTAGTTTATTATATGCTTTGATTTATTTAATTTCAATTATTGATTTATTTAATTTATCATGGATGGATGTTTATTTTATATTTTGATTGATATCTTTGATGAATGATTTATTTATTATGAATGGTTATTTACTTTTATCAATTTATTTTGATGTCCAAGTGTTGTAAGAGGTATGTTTCCACTTTGTGGGTACCTCATTAATTAAATTCTATGTAATGCTTTTATATTTTAGACCAATGAAAAGGACATGTTTCTACCTCATGGTGGGTGTCCTATTTAGTTTAGACATGGATGATGTAAGGGCATATTTTCATCTTCAGATGGGTGTCCATTTATTTGTTTTGCTTGGACTTTGCTTTGATTTCAATATAACGATGCTTTATTTCAATTGTTGCGTGTAATATGGATAATATTGTTATATTTAAGAATTTTATAATATTAATACCTATAAAGGAGGCCGGTTCCAATGAACCGGGCGTTGTGGGGGGTGCTGGGCCATTTCTCACCTTCCCCACACGTACCCAACTTTCGAACCCATTAGGGGGTTAGGGATTTCTTAGGAATCGAGTCATCCACCCCTTTCTTTTCCTGGCCCGTCCAGGTGGCGACTCCATTTTCTCTGGACTTAGGTCTGTGTTCTCTAAGGCCCCGAGCCTAAATAGTGCCGAAGTCGCAAGAACCATTCCACTGGGAGTGGGGGCAAAAATCCCCGCTCACAATGTCGACTCCACTGGGGATAAGAGAAGTTGATTCCATTGGTCTTCATATTATTCTATTCTTTCTTATAATGATATAATCTATTGCATCATATTAGATTGCATCGTGTGCGTGAGTTAGGACACCTGTGTTACCCGTGTTGTGTTATGTAAGGGATACCATACTTTCACTCAAGGTATAGAGATCAAACATGGCATAACCACTCATAGCCTCATACCGGTTGGTATATACTTGCTATGAGAACCTATGCCTTTTAACCCAAAGACTAAAGCTCATGTAATTGGCCTAGTTACTTTCCTTAGGTTTTACCCCAAATGAATGTTGTTTGACTATGGTTAATTTATCTTGGCTTAAATCATGGCTTGGTTTGCTCTTTTTCTAATATGACCTAAGTACATTGTAAGCTCAAAATAAAATTTTGTCTAAATCCAAAAGACCAAAGCTATTTTCAAAACATCTTCAAAATGGTCTTTGGACATAAAATTTTTCTAAAAACAAATCAAAAATTCTTTTGCTCATGGCCCAAATACTAAGCCCAAAATCCATTTTTTCTAAAATCTTTTTACAATGGGCTTAGAAATAAAATTATTTTTATCCAACCTTTTCTTACAAAGAGCTTGCAAATTATTTAGGTCAATTACGAAATATCAAAAATCAATTGTGAGCCTAGTTTATACTAAGAATAATTAATCATGGGCTTGTTTTTGGCATGAATCATTAGTTACTTTTTTCAAGTGAGAAATCTATTTATAATAAACCTCTTAATTTAGTTTTAATCCAATATAATACAAAAGCTACTTTAGTTAGTTAAATGGATTAAAACCTAATTAATGGGAATTATTATAAACTGATTTTCATTTTTGAAAATATAGCTATTGGTTGAAACGTCTGAGGGAAATATTCGAAAACAAGATGCCCCATGTTGGTATTTTGTTAACCATATTACCTAGGAAAAGAGACTCACCATTCGTGTGTGGATGTTATAAGGTTCGAAGGAACATCCTATTTGGCCGTATTTGTTAATTGTTTGTGCATACATGCATATATGCATACATTTGCATCTCATATCATTGATCCTCTCTGGGTCACAGCCCTAGATTACGATAGTTCAAAAGCTTACGACAATTCGACCTACGCCGGTAGTGAAGAATCTAGCAATGACTCAATCACTTGCTCACCAAAAATGATGGATCCCGAACAAATTCAAAGAATGGTGGATGAAGCCCTCAATGCCAAAATGAAAGAAATAAAAGAGGCCCTAGCTGAGACCATGAAGAACCAATTGACTACAATTTAAGAAGATCACGCCGAAGCATCTGCTAGCACCAAGAAGCCAAGGGACAAAGGGAAAACTAAAGTTGGTGAAGTAGTTTTGATGATGAAAAGGTGATCATTGATGATGATGATGATTGGGCTCAATACTACCAAGATGCTCAAGACAAGAAGAAAGAATCGAAGATTGTTGAAAGATCAGCTATGGAAAAAAATGAAACTTCTAATGTTGAAAAGATGATTGCGAACTTAGAAAAGAAATTTGAGAAGAAACTAAAAACTGAAGAAATGTCCGAAGTTGATAAATTATTTGAGCTAGATGAAGAAGTCCCGTACAAGTTCAAGATGCCATCTTTCGCGAAGTTTGATGGAACCGGAAACCCTCATCTCAATGTGAAGCAGTATATCACTGTCATGCAGTTTGCCCGAGCTAGTAAGGCTCAAACTCTAAGGTACTTCATGCTCTCATTGGACCCTGTTGTCCAAAATTGGTTCAATATCTTAGATGATGGAACGCAAAAGAGATAGGATTTGCTATACAAGGCCTTCATCCAGCAATATGGATATAATGTCGAGATGGAAGTTACCTTAATGGAAGTGGAGTCCATTAGGCAAAGGTCAAATGAGAATTTTGTGGATTATGTAAAGAGATGGAGAATCAAGGCCGCTTTGCTTAAGAAGAGGCCCGATGAATCCGATCAAATAAGGATGATTGTGAGATGGGTGTTGCCTAGTCTTCATGAGAGGATGTCTCATACACCCATCTGTGATTTCAAAGACCTTCTCCAAGCTGATTTGCAAATTGAAGAATGGGAGAGAGAGAAGAATCATTTTTCAACAAGAAGGAATGAGAAAGGAAACTATCAATCTAGTAGCCAAAGCATGCAAAAGGCAGTCGGTGTTAACGCTACTAGCCAAGGAACAAGGAGACAGTTTTCAAAATTGGGGAAATCAATGTCTTGGGTTCTCAATAAGCTCCAAAGAAAGGGATTACTATAACCCTTAAATCCTCATCCTTTACCTAACCCTCTCCCACCTAATTTTGACACTAAAGTATTTTGTCAATTTCACCAAATGCAAGGGCACAACACGGATAGATGTGTGAGGTTGAGACATGAGATCCAAAATCTAATTGATAGTGGGAAGCTGCCTGAGCCCAATAAGCCAAATACCAAAGATAATCCCTTACCAAAGTTAAATAGGGTACCACCACCGGCAACCTTCATGATTGGAGGGGGTTTGCATGAAGATTTTGTCATGTCTTCTTTCCAAGATGTGGGTGGAGAAGCAACCAAAGAAGAAGAGGTATTTGGCGAAATTAAAAAAGCTATGGTGGGTAAAGAAGTAACAATTTGTGTTGTCAATGGGTTTTGGGATTCAAGCGATAGTGATGATGATCTTGTATCCAAGAAGGAGGAATGGACTTGGTCCGAGCTCGAAAAAGATGAAGTAATGAACACTAGATCCGGTAAGCCTTATACAAAGCCACCACCTAAGGAGGTAGAAACTAATATGGGAAAGGAAGTTGAAGTAGGAAATAAAGGAGAGGAAGATGACGCTATATGCAAACAATTGAAAAGAACCCAAACAAGTGTTAGCATTTGGGACCTACTGACTACTTCTAAAAAGCATCGAGAAACTATGGCCAAGGCCTTAGCTAGCATGCCAATTTCTACCTCCATAACACCGGATGAGCTGATCAACTTCATAAAAATTGGAGGAGTAATGAAATATGAAGATGTTCAAGAAAAGAGTGAAGTTAATATGGGAGCAGTTTCTTTTTCAGATGCAGATTTACTGGAAGAGGGGAGAGATCACATCCGCCCTCTCTTTATCAAAATAGAATTCAAAGGGAAAAGGACTCCATGTGTGATGGTCAATGATAGGTCCGCCATAAATATTTATCCACTTAAAATATTACCAAAGCTAGCCATGTCAACAAGGGATCTAGACCCGACCGAGGTAACCATTCGGGCTTATGACAATACTAAGAGACATGCTGAAGGAACTTTCAAAGCTGCTGTCAAGGTTGGTGCAATTGAATCTATTGTTGAATTTGTTGTTTTAGACATACCTGTTACCTTCGCCTTACTCTTGGGACGACCATGGTTTCATCCTCTTGGTGGAGTTCCTTCCACCCTTCATCAAAAGATCAAGTTCCCCAATGGAGATGAGACAGTGATCATCGAAGCTGAAGATAATGAGATTGTTAACTCTCTAATGATTGAGAGGCCTCTCAATGGTTTTCAAGTTGCTGCAATTTCTTATGATGAAGTAGTGGACTCCAGAGTCTTGAATATGATGAAGAACATGAACTACAGGGCTGGTCTTGGAAAGGGTAAGGCCGGTTTGACAAAGCTGTCAGATTTTAAAACTCAAACTTTCAAGATGGGGTTGGGATATGACGAAGCCAAAAATGCCCCGCCAAAGAAGAATGAGAAGATGAATTTCCCACCACTCAAAGAAATCTTTGTCAAAGCTCCAGATATGGGACCACTCCAGGGAAAGCCCGAACCAATCATGTTCATGGGAAAGTTGATCCCGGGTTTTAAAATTTTTGCAGATGTTGCTGAGCTAGTGGAGCAAGTGAAGAAAGAGATCACCCTGCCAGCCAACAAAGAATCCAATCCAGAAGAGAAGAAAGAAGCTGTTCTGAAAGTCGAGAAGACTTCGGAGGAGGTTGCTGCCCTGGTTGAAGAAAAGTTTGAAGACATTCTGCCTTATGATTCTGAGAACAATGATTTTGATTTTGATTTTAATTTGTCTGCTTTGTATGAGGATGATGATGTTTTCTTTTCAAAAATGAATGCAATAAAGTCTGATTTTGCTTACTTGTGTGATGTTTCTCCTGATGGTTGCATACATTCAAATAGCAGTTACATGAGCATCTTTAATATTAATTATGTTAACACATAATCATTAAATTTGGGAACAACCGAAAATCCTAAAAACATTAGCATAGCATCCGACCTTACTCCTGATGAGAGAGAGAGATTTGAAAAAATATTCAAAAAATATGAAGAGGTGTTTGCTGGTCTTATGAGGATATGCCTGGAATAGATCGAGACATAGCTGAACATCTTATTCCTACTTACACTCACTTGAAACCTGTCAAACAAAAGCTTAGGCGATTAAGACCTGAGTGGGCTGAATTGGTTAAAGAAGAGGTCACTAAACAAATACAAGTGAAGCTCCTTGAAGTGATAGAATACCCAGATTGGCTAGCCAATATAGTACCCGTGCCAAAGAAAGATGGAAGGATAAGGGTCTATGTGGACTATAGAGATTTAAATAAGGCTTCCCCTAAAGATGATTTTCCTTTACCTCATATAGATGTTCTCATTGATAGTGCAGCCTCTAGCATACTACACTCATTTGTAGATGGATTTTTGGGATACAACTAAGTATTAATGGCCCAATAGGATAAAGCAAAAATTGCTTTCATTACTACATGGGGTATATTTTGTTATAGGGTGATGCCGTTCGGTTTAAAGAATGCTGGAGCAACCTACCAAAGGATGGCCACCACATTATTTCATGACATGATGCACAAAGAAGTTGAAGTATATGTTGATGATATGATGGTGAAATCGGATACAAGGGAACAACACTTTCAAAACTTAGAGCTATTCTTCGATAGAGCCTTGAAATATAAGCTAAGATTAAACCCAAAGAAGTGTGTGTTCGGGGTTACCTCAGGTAAATTATTGGGACATGTGATTAGTCCAAATGGCATTGAGATTAATCCTGACAAAGTTAAAGCAATCAGGGATATGCCAGCCCCTAAGACGGAGAGAGAAGTTTGGGGATTTATTGGTAAATTGCAATACATTAGCAGATTCATAGCAAAGCTCACAACAATCTATGAGCCTATCTTCAAATTTCTTAGAAAGAATCAGCCGGTCATATGGAATGAAGAGTGTTAAAAGGCCTTTGAGCGAATAAAAGAATATTTGTTGAATCCACCTATTTTAAAACCACCTAAACCCGGCAAACCTCTGTTACTATACTTAGCAGTAGAAGAAGAGTCAATAGGAGCCATGCTAGCTCAAGCAGATGAGTCAGGGATTGAGCATGCAGTTTACTATTTGAGTAAAAAGCTCTTACCTTATGAAATTAAGTATAATATCATTGAAATGACCTGTATAGCTGTGGTTTGGTCTTCTAAGAAGTTTCAGCATTACTTTCAATCTTATAGAGTGCAAGCAATTTCCAAGTTGGATCCAATGAAGTACTTAAGGGAGACACCCTCTTTGATTGGGAAGTATGGTCGATGGTTGATAATATTAGAAGAATTTGAGATTGAATATGTAACCAGGAAAACAATCAAAGGTAGAGTGGTGGCAGAATTCCTAGCCCAACAACCATTACTGGATAGCGAAGAGGTAATCTTGGAATTTCCAGATGAACATTTAGAGGCAATTGAAGTACAAGGGTGGAAAATGTATTTTGATGGGGTAGTAAACAGGAAAGGAGCAGGTTTGGGAGTTATACTAGAATCGCCCGAAGGGGAACTTATCCCTTTAGCCAAAAAGTTGAAATTTAGGGCAACCAATAATATGGTGGAATACGAAGCTTGTATTTTTGGTTTGGAAACCCTAATGATTATGAAGGTGGATAAGGTGGAAGTTTTTGGCGATTCATTGCTAGTAGTATCCCAAGTAAATGGAGAGTGGGAGTTGAAAGAGGAAAATTAAAACCATACCACTAGTACCTGACCATGATGAAGAAGAACTTTAAGGAGTGTAGGTTTATACACCTATCAAGAGAAGAAAATCAGATGGCTGATGCCCTAGCCACATTGGCTTCAGTATGGGAAAATCCTGTCAGCTTATTCCTTAAGCCTCTGATTTTGACCAGTTCGTCAACTCCTTGCTATGAGTATGAGACACCCATGGAAACTAATACAGACCATGATTCACGGTATGATACTATAAGCCAATTTTTGGAAGAAAGAGAATACCCGTCGGGGGCAACAAAGAAAGAAAGAAGAGCCATAAGGCGGTGGTCTTTGCAATACGTCACATTCCATGGGGAGTTATATCGAAGATGGCCTGATGGGGTGCATTTGAGATGTTTAAGAAAGCCTGAAGTGGAGTGTATCATGTCAAAGATACATGCGGCAAGTTGTGGTCCGCACATGAGTGGTTTGGCCCTAGTTAAGAAGAATATTTGACGAGGTTACTACTGGTTGACCATGGAGAAAGATTGTATTAAGTTTGTAAAGAAGTTCCATCAATGTCAAATGTATGGTAACTTGAATCACATGCCTCCTGAAGAATTGCATTCTATGTCTTCACCCTGGCCCTTTGCCACCTAGGGTATTGACATTATAGGGGAGATACATCCGACAGCCTCAAATGGTCACCGTTTCATTGTAGTAGCAGTAGATTATTTTTCAAAATGGGTCAAAGCCGAATCCTTCAACAAACTAGGAGCAAGTCAAATGGCTAGATTTATTGAAAAGAACCTCATCTGTAGATATGGGGTCTCGTATAGTGTGATATCAGACAATGAGGTACAGTTTCAAGGAGCAGTTAAGGATTTATTCTCAAAGTTCTGAATCCATCATCACAAATCTTCTCCTTTTTTACCAAAGGCTAATGGTGCAATAGAAGCAACAAACAAGACAATTAAGCAAATTCTTTCCAAGATGACCAAGATGTACAGGGATTGGTCAGAGATGCTTCCTTTTGCTTTGTGGGGATATAGAATAAGTGTGCAAACACCTACTGGAATGACACCGTTCTCTTTGGTTTATGGGATGTAAGCAGTATTGCCAATTGAAATTGAGATCAAGTCATTGAGAATAGTCTTGGAAGCTAAGCTGCCTGAAGCGGAATGGGTAACAAGTAGATACACACAGTTAGCTTTACTAGAAGAGAGAAGGTTAAAGGCTCTATATCATCATCAACTGTATCAAAAGAAGATAGCTCAGACCTACAATAAAAGGGTTAAGATCATAAAACTCATAGTCGGGGATTTGGTGTTGAAATAATGTAAGCCTAACATATCTGATGCAAGAGGGAAATTCAGGCCTAGCTGGGAAGGGCCATATGTCGTGAAACAAGTCATGAACAAGGGAGTAGTGAATCTATTAGACATGGATGGGAATGAGTTTAGTGAGCCAGTGAGCATTGACAGGTTGAAGAGGTTTTATGTATAAAAAAGAAGAGCTCGCTAGGTTGAAAACCCAAAAGGGCGGCCTAGGCAAAAGTTAGAGCAGTCCGCTAGTTCCGAAAACCCGAAAGGGCAGGCTAAGCAACAATTAGGGCTAAATGAGAGAAAATCGTCAATTAGAAAATCCGAAATGGCTAGTTGGCAACAGGAATGATCTTGTGTATGCTGGCTTTATGTTTGGTTGTTCCCCAATTTAATAAAACATAATTAATGTTAAAGTTGTTCTATGTGCACTGTTATAAGTATCTGACCAGATATGGATGAAATAAATAAATACAATAGCAAAAGGTGATGATAAATTATAAAAAGGAAAAGAAGCATCTTTTATTACTTTAATTATTTTTCATCCTAACAATGCACTTTCTAAATTGATAAATGTAAAATCTATGGCAGACGATAAGTGTAATGTGCAGGCCAGCTTTGCCTCAGCCGATCCAAGTAGGCTTCATTCAAGCAATGCATGTCTAAATTGGGAGTAAAGTCAAAATCGCGAGGCTCGGCTCCATACTGAGGGCCAAGTCGGCAAGGATCATAGCAACTACCTTGATGAAGAGCAGCAAGGGGAACATACATCAAGTATGTCCGCATGGTGATATAAGAAATCTTCCACCAAGGTACCAACCAATGGATGTTGACTTCAGCACGTGAGTGGATCCAGTCAACCCAGTCAGCATATGAAGAAGTAGGATGGAGTAGCTTCCTAGCATAATGATGCCGTGGAAGATATCTGGCAAAATCCATAGATGGAGTATCAAGCAAGCAGAGACGCTCCTGAAGCCAAATCTGTGAGGGAAATTAAATTAAAAAAACAAGGTCCGCTAAGTTGAAAACCCGTAAGGGCAGCTTAGGCAAAAATTAGGACAGCTCGCTAGCTCTGAAAACCCACATGGGCAGACTAGGCAAAAATTAGAGCAACATAAAAAATATATATATAATAAAAGAGGTCCGCTAAGTTGAAAACCCGCAAGGGCAGCTTAGGCAAAAATTAGGACAGCTCGCTAGTTCTAAAAACCCACATGGGCGGACTAGGATAAAATTAGAGCAATAAAATAATAAAAAAAAGGAAGAAGAAAAAGAAAACCTAAATTGAAAACCCAAAATGGCAGTTTAGGTAATTACCTGAAGCAGCAATGGACTCCCAGTCAGTCTCTTTGACAATCCTGATTTAAGTCGGTCTAATCCAACTAAAGTCTCGGCTAAGATCACAGGTACCGGTGACAAGCCCCCTTCCATTTGGTCCATGATATCCAATACTTGTGTGTCAATATCACCGTCGGAAGAAACAAGCAAGAATTGGCCAAGCAAGCAAAGACAAAGCATGAGTCCCCATGCCTTAGTAGGAGCCAAAAGAGAGAGACAAAAATCAATCAAGGGAGCAAGTAGAATTTTCTCACCTCTTATCAACTGAAGAACTTTAGGCTTTGAAATTTGAAATAACATCTGCATCTTCTATTGAGTCTTGGAAATTAGTATGGGTAACGCCATTTGTTGATTATTTGGATATCCAAGGATAGCCTCAAATTCTTCAATCAAGGGACATATTTCAAAGCCATTAATTTTAAATGTCCTAGAATCCACATTCCAAAAGGAAGTCATGGCATGTGTTGTCCCAAGATGGCAACCAAGAGGGGGTTGAATTGGTTTCCTCAAAAAATAATGACAATTAAAAACTCAACAAAATAGAAATGCGGAATAGAGAGATGGTTGAGTAATGGAAGAAAGAAAGAACACACAAGATTTATAGTGGTTCGGATTTACTTCAATCCTACATCCACTTCTTTAACAACTTGTTAAGGTTTCACTAATCTTTGAAGTTTTTACAAGCTCACTTCCAACTTTGGTGTTTTCACAAGTTCACACCTAACTTCACAAGTGTTTTTCTAAGGCTTACACTCAAGAACCTTTAAAGGAGTTTTTAAGGCTCACTCTCACAACCTAAACAAGAGTTTTACAAGGCTTACTCTCACAACCCAAGTGTTTTCCAAGCTCACACTCAAACTTATACAATGGTGTTTTCAATGCTAACACCTAACATTTATTACAATTCAAATGTAAGTTTAAGTAAAAGAAAAGTTGTTGCTTGGCTATCAAATTCTTTTTTCTTGCTTCACTTCTTATTACTTTTCTTTTAGAAGCACTGTATTTATAGCCAATGTGGTCTTACTAGCCGTTATTGATAGTGAGAATAAAGTCTTGGCAGTCTAGACCTTCTTTATTAAATTGTTCGAAGCATTTCGCGGTCGTCCTTCATACAAGGATGGTCGCGCTCATATCTCACGCTGTCGTCCTTGGATTAGGTACGGTCGCTGAATTTAAAAAAGCTTCAACGGTCGAATTTGAGTGCTCTGCAGCAGGAATCTTGCCCATGCTGTGGTTGTCGGGACAGTCACGCATCACAAAGGTGCGGTCGCCCTTTTTGAATGTTGAAGTGGGATTAAAACGGTCATGTCACGTGTCATTCTCTGACAGGGCAGAAGAGATGTCTGCCAAAATTTGAATGTCGCGGTCGCCCTAGGTATCATCTCGCGGTCGAGTTGAGAAACTCGCGTTGAACTTCTGGACGCACCTGAGGACGCAAACACTACTGTCTCTTTAAGCAATTTTCTCCTGCATTGGCAGAGCGGTCGCGAATATGAAGGCGCAGTCGCTAAAGTGGTAAGCGAGGCCGTATCATTCGTCGTTCTTGTCACCGCGAACCTTACTGTGATTATAATGATTTGAGATCCTTGAGTAGCGGTCATCCATAACTTGTGACGGTCGCTAGTCTTTAAGTGCAGTCGCGACTGAGGTCTGGTTTCTGACCGCGAAACCTACTGTGATAAGGTTTCTTCCTTTAATTGAATGGTGCGGTTGTATTCAGGTTTTGTGTGACTGCTAGAAGTGTTCTGTTCAGCTTTATTTGAAGCAACCTAAGCCTGCAACAAGATTCTCCAAACACATGTTAAATGGATCATTCAATTTGAGTTGTCAAGGATCAAAATTGAGATCATTTGTCTAACAATCTCCCCCATTTTGACTTTGACAATTCAAATGGAATGATAAGAAAAATAATAAGTCTAAAATACTTCCCCTTAACATATGCATGAATCATGGTTAAGCAATCATTCCAAGTTCCAAGTTGTTTACTATTTCTCCCCCATTGTCATAGGCAAAATGCATAACAAGCTACTAAACAACTAGTTTATTAAAAAGATGGATAAAGGTACAAATATATATTAAGCAATAAACATATCAAGACATAATCATAAAATGAAAATGCAAACTAAAACATCTTGAAAATTTAAACTATTAAACTATTCAGAATCATCATCCTCATTTATCTCTTCTTCTACTAAAGGAGCTTTTCCTTTATCTTGAGGAGCAAAAGAGGTAGAGCTAGTGCTAATAGACTCTTCTTCTTCAGGAAGACTTTGGGTATGATCACTTATATCCCAATCTTCAAGATTGCATTGAGACAAGTCCAGTTTGCCTTGCATATCATAGAGATCATGATGCATGTGAGATATAAGGTCAATTCTTTTATTCAAGTGATGGAATCTTTTGGAGACACTTTTCTTGAATTTAGAGAGTTTCCTGGAGAGAGATTTGATAGCATTGAGGATGAGTTGTGTAGAAGATGAAGTAGTTTCTTGAGTAGCTTTTGATGAAGTAGCTTTTGGAGGTAATTCCACAGCCACTTCCATAGAGTCTCCTTCTTCCTCAATTGTGTACCTTGGCCTTTTCTTTTGTCTATCCACAACTCCTTTTTTGCCAAAATAATACACATATGTACCTTCAATCTTCCTTACACATCCAGCATGTTCTAGATAGTCAATTGTGATGGCACTAGAGACAAGATTGAAAGGGTTTCTCAATATAGCTAGGTTCAGATCATTTAGAAGGTTCAGGTGCCTAGCTATTTGAGTTATTTGGGAGGATAAGAAGAAAGTTCTGTTAGTGTATGTGCCCTAGGCCATTTATTTGGATCTTTATGTTATACATTCATTATTAATAAATGAGGTTTTATTATCATTATTGTTTGTTTGCATGTTACACAATTTTGATATTTGTCCCTGGTTTATTATTGTTATAGAGATAAAAAAAATTTTAACCAGTATGAACATTGATTTGATAATCATCAGATGGTTATGTGTATAGTGATACAAATCAATTTCATAGATACTTGTTAGAGAACAATGTATTAGATAGACCCATCATGAGATTACTACATGGGTTAGTGTCATAAGTAAATCTCATGATAGTTATGTATTAATTCTTTGACTTGAGATTGTCATAGTTTCCAATATAAGGACTATTATATTTTGACATGATCATACATTATCCGTAACTGGATAGTAATAAAGGTTATGATCATATATGATAGAAATTATGTAGAGGATAATGAACAATTAAGATAGAATTTGTCCCTCTCTTTGAGAGAGATATCTTTTGGGCCCCTCGATAAGTGAGACTGTGAAATGCATGGCCGTGCTCAAATGAATTGATAGTGTGATCAATTTCATTTGTTTTTATCAGTCTACTTGGAGATCGAGTAATCATAAGTTTGGACAATATAAGTATGACGTTGACCATGACTTATGTTCAAGCTAGATATCGTGTGACAAAGGGATTAATGCATGTACTATTATTAGGCAAATTGGACATTCCTTATATTAATTGGGTAGTTGTAACGCCTTGCTAGAGGCCAATTATGACTTGTTGGTTTAATAGGGATTAAATTGACTGCCAATTAATATGGGCCTATCGGGTCACACACAAGAATGCGCTTTGGGCTGGATATAATATTAATAATATTAATATTAGATATTAATATTTATTATTATTATTATTATTTTTGTTTTATATATATATATATTATTAGATAATATATTCAGAATCCTAATTAGATTTGGATTCTGAATTTGACTTACCTTATCCAATTATATATATTATTAGATAATATATTCAGAATCCTAATTAGATTTGGATTCTGAATTTGACTTACCTTATCCAATTTCGAATTGGATTCTGGAGTGATTATATTCTCTCTAGAAGTTAAGTCTTCTATATAGGTAACATTAGAAAATTAAAAGAGAACGAAAAAAGAAACCCTAATACATTTTAGAGAAAATGTTTTTCAGCCTTCGCCGTTGCAGAGAGCTAGCACTCCAGACGGTAGCATTCGTGTGGATACGCGATAGAGGGTGTTTTGCGATCGAGGCATCTATTCCAAACTGTGATTTCGAATCATCAACATGTTATTTCTTTGTACACTTTCATCGAATTAAACGAACAGCATGGATCCTGGTGGGAAATCAGAGATCAAAATTTTTTTTTCCGCTGCGTGTTTTGTTTGCAGTGATCTCCTTGATTTCCTAACAAGTTCCAGTTCTTGTAATTGCATGATGATAGAGGGTGTCAATCAAGAACTTGGTTGTGTTCATTTGGATGTTGTGGGTGAAAGCATACAAAAATATGAGGTCTCTTTTTGTTACCTTTTCATTCCCATCAGCTCTTTGATGGATGGTGTAGGTGATAATCCTATGGAGCATCCAATGGGTGAGGGATTTGATATGTCTGGCTTTTAATTCTTTTTCAAAAGAAGTTTCCACAGAAATTTCTTGTCAGAATGCAGAGAGAGTTTGGTTTGAAAAGATTTGATCATTGTAGGAGGTTATACCATCAGCAGGAAAGTTCCAAATATTGCCAAAGTCTTCTAAGGTTAAGGCTTGGTATTGATCAAACAGTTTAAACCTAACCTCATACCATCCCAGTGCAGAGTTAGCACTCTTCTCTATTTGGAAAGACATAAGGAATTCCTTGCTTAAACTGGAATAGCCTACCTCTTCAGGAAATACAAACTTTCTCCATCCAAGGACATCTAGTAATCTTTCAATTTCGTCCTTGATATTCAGGGCAGAAAGCATCCCACCAAAAGGAGATTTGGTTCCCTCAACTTTCTTTCTCTTCAGCATAGAATATCTAACATCTTCCTCGGAAGTTTGGTGGTGAGGTTTGTGAATTTTCTCACCTCTTTTAGATTGTGGAAGAGATGGGGGATCAACTATTGGTTCTCTTATTGTGATTCCTGGAGCTTTCTTTGCTTTTCCTTTTATTTTGGAGGTTGTCTTCTTTTTGGGAGCCATTAGGATAGAAAGAAAAAGAAGAAAACTGGAAAACAGAGGGTGTTTTGAGAAGCAGATGATTTTGAGATGATTTTCGAGATTTAGAGGGAAGTTTATATGTTTTAATAAGCAAAATATCCAAGAAACTGATGTATCATACTCTTAAATAGAAGAAATTAAGAAAATAGTCGTTTATGACTGTTGAAAGTTAAGAGTTGCGACCTGTCATACAGCCAACGGTTACAAAATTTCGAGCAGAGTGTACAGGGTGCGGTCGTAGATTTAAAAGGGTGCGATCGCGAAATGCGGTCTAGTGACCATTAGAAAGATCAGTACGCTCGCGGGTAAAGAAACTGTTTGTAACGGTCGAAACTATTCAAATTAGTGCGTCCGCGCACAAATTTTCTCGACCGCGCACAGAGATTTTTATTTGAATGAATCTGGCAGACGAGATAGCGATCGCTATGGACAATGGAATGAACGCGACTGACTTAGAAATGAAAGAGTCAAGGAAAGATGGAGGAATTTTCTAATGTTTAAGAAAAAAAAAAGGTTTATGCACATTGAAACTTCATTGATAGGCAATTAATTCAAAGTGATTCCATCAATCATTCCTAAATTAAGTTTAATGAAGTTAAGTCTATCTTCATTCAAGGGTTTTGTAAAGATATCAGCAAGTTGATTTTGTGTATCTATAAATTCTAGGATTATATTCTGATTTTGTACATTTTCTCTCAAGAAATGATGTCTAATATCTATATGTTTGGATCTAGAGTGTTGGATAGGGTTTTTAGACAAATTGATAGCACTAGTGTTGTCACATTTAATGGAGATATTGTTAAATACTTTACCATAGTCAAGCAATTGTTGTTTCATCCATAATACTTGTGTGCAACAAAAACATGCTGCAACATATTCGGCTTCCGTTGTGGATAAAGCAACTGATGCTTATTTCTTACTATGCCAAGAGACTAGACAATTACCAAGAAAGTGACATGCTCCTGTAGTGCTTTTCCTATCTAAGATACTACCAGCATAATCTACATCTGAAAAGCCTATGATATGAAATGATGTGTTTTTAGGATACCAAAGTCCCAAATGCATTGTACCACTCAAATATTTCAAAATTCTCTTAGTGGCATTCAAGTGTGATTCTTTAGGACTAGTTTGAAATCTAGCATAAAGACATACACTATACATTATATCAGGTCTATAAGTGGTTAAGTAAAGTAGTGATCCGATGATACCTCAATATTTCTTCTCATCTACTGCTTTACCATTTTCATCTTTACCTAATTTAAAGGATGTGCTCATAGGAGTTTTGCTTGTTTTGCAGCCATCCATTCCAAATTTCTTGATGAGTTCTTTTGTATATTTGGATTGGTTGATGAAGATCCCATCTTCACATTGCTTGACTTGCAGTCCAAGGAAGAACTTGAGTTCACCCATCATGCTCATTTCAAATTCCCTAGTCATACAAGAAGCAAATTCTTTGCACAAGGCTTCATTAGTAGCTCCAAATATTATGTCATCCACATAAACTTGTACAATCAAAATGTTATGCTTATCCTTTTTAACAAAGAGAGTTGTGTCTACTTTTCCTTTTGAAAAACCATTTTTAAGTAGATATGCACTAAGTTTATCATACCAAGCTCTTGGTGCTTGTTTCAATCCATATAAAGCTTTGGTAAGTTTGAAAACATGATCAGGAAATTTGTAATTTTCAAAACCAGGAGGTTGTTCTACATAAACTTCTTCACTTATAAGTCCGTTTAAAAATGCACTTTTAACACCCATTTGAAAAGTTTAAAGTTCATATGACATGCAAAAGCAAGTAATATTCTAATAGCTTCTAATCTAGCTACGGGGGCAAAGGTTTCATCATAGTCAATACCTTCTTCTTGATTATAGCCTTTGGCTACCAATCTTGCTTTATTTCTAACAATGTGACCATTTTCATCAAGCTTATTCCTATAGACCCATTTGCATCCTATTATAGAGTGATCTGTAGGTCTAGGAGTAAGTTGCCAAACATTATTTCTTTCAAATTGATTAAGTTCATCTTGCATTGCAGTTATCCAATTTTCATCATTTAAAGCCTCCTCAACAGTCTTTGGCTCAATTTGAGAAACAAAAGCAAAATTAACATCTATATGATTAATTTTAGATCTAGTAATTACTCCCTTAGATGTTTCTCCAATGATGAGTTCCTTAGGATGGTCTTTCTTGTATTGCCAATCCTTAGGTAGATCTTGAGTCTTTTCTTCAAGTTCATATTGATTGATCTTTGGAGCATCAATAGATTCAAGAGGTTCAAGAGTACCTGCAGGGTCACTGAAAGTAATACCTTTCTTTTGATCAAGTTTAGATGATTCATCAAATACAACATGCATTGTTTCTTCTATAACTAGAGTTTTCATGTTAAATACCCTATATGCTTTGCTATATGATGAATATCCTAGAAATATGCCTTCATCTGATTTGGACAAAAATTTTCCAAGATTATCCTTGGTATTCAATATGAAGCATTTGCATTCGAATACTCTAAAATATCCAATTCTGGGTATTCTTCCATTCCATAGCTCATAAGAAGTTTTATTAGTTAAATGCCTTTTGTAAACACGATTTGCAATGTAACAAGCTGTATTAACGGCTTCTGCCCAAAAATAAGATGGTAAATCATATTCATTGAGCATTGTCCTAGCCATTTCAATTAAAGTTCTATTTTTCCTTTCAACTACACCATTTTGCTGTGGAGTTCTAGGAGCAGAAAAATTATGTGAAATGCCAAGTTCATTATAGAAACCTTCAAAATTTTCATTCTCAAATTCTTTGCCATGATCACTTCTAATAGATGTGATCACATATCCTTTTTCATTTTGAACTCTTCTTACAAACGTTTTGAAGTAATTAAAGGCTTCATTCTTTTGAGCTAAGAAATTAACCCATGTGAATCTAGAGTAATCATCAACAAGAACAAATGCATATGATTTGCCTCCTAGGCTTGTAACTCTATTTGGTCCAAACAAATCCAAATGAATAGCTCTAAAGGTCTAGAGGTGCTTATAACACTCTTTGATTTAAATGAGCTTTTATGTTGCTTACCATGTTGACAAGGTTCATAAATCCTATCTTTATCATATTTTATCTTAGGTAAGCCATCAACTAAGTTTTCATTACAGATATATTTTAATTGATCCATACCAGCATGTCCTAGTCTTCTATGCCATAACCATGCATCATTATTAGTGGACATTAAACATTTAAATGTATGATTTGAATGTATGTTGATATTATAAGTGTTGTTTGTTCTAGTACCCTTAAATATGATAATATCATTTGAATTCGTGATCTTGCATTCTTTGGAATCAAAATTGACAAAGTATGCTTTATCACAAAGTTGACTAACACTTAGCAAGTTATGTTTCAAACCATCAACAAGCCATACATCTTCTATTAAATCCTTACCAATAGATCCAATGGAGCCAACGCCAAGAATTTTTCCTTTAGCATTGTTTCCAAAAGTTACATTACCTCCATGTTTGTAGGTAATACTTGTAAAGAGCTTTGCATTCCCAGTCATATGCCTTGAGCATCCACTATCCACAAGCCATGTGCTTTCGTTGATAGTAGATTTTAGGCATACCTCATTGGAGTCATCTTCAATAGCCATGAGACATAGATTTGCAATTCCTTCTTCTTCTTCTTCTTCACTTGAAGAAGAGTCATCCCATGTGGCTTTGAGAGACTTTTTCTTTTCTTTATCCCATTTCTTTTTGTTTTTCAATTTGAAGCAATCTGATTTAATGTGACCAGTTTTTCCACATTCATAGCACTTTACCTCATTTTTCTTTTCTTTATCTTTGAAGGAGAATTTTGGAGGTGTACCTTTGTTTGCTTGTAATCTTTTCTTCCTTTTCCATTCATTGATTCTTTTTTAGAACATTGCCATTTCATCTTCATCATCAGTACCTTCATTGCTTGAGCTCTCAACTTCTTTGATTGCTTTGAGTGCAATTGGTTTTCTTTTTTCTTTTTCACCTTGATCTTCTTCTTTCTCACTGTGTAGCTCAAATGTGAGTAGTTTACCAACTAGCTCGTCGGTTCTTAATGTGCTGAGATCATGAGCTTTTTCTATGGATGATACTTTTGATTCAAAGTTTTTTCTAGCTCTTAGGGCTCTCAAGATTTTACTGTTTACATCACCTTGATCATATACCTTACCATACTTCTTTAGTTCATTGACAATAGCAAGCAAGCGATTGGTCATGTCGGTGACATTTTCATTTGATTTCATCTTGAATAGCTCATACTCATGGACATGCATTTGTTTCTTGGTAAATCTCACTTGAGTCGTACCTTCATGGTAGTTTTTGAGTGTTTTCCAAATGCAATGTGCACAAGTTAAATGTTGAACTCTTCCACCTTCTTCTCTTGAAATGGAATTCATCAAGATGGAAGCGGCTCTATCGTTCTTGAATCGATCTTTGACATTGCTAGTTGACCATTGTGCTTTGGGAAGTGGAACTTGAATACCGTCAGCTTCATAAGTGGGAGGTTTCCACTCACTTTCCACGAAATCCCATAGTTCAATCCCTTCACTGTCTAGAAACAAATACATTTTGTGTTTCCAGTATGAATAATCAGTTCCATCAAAGTAGGGTCTAAGAATAGTATTAAGATTTCCATGAGAGTTTGATGAAGAAGAAGTTGCCATAGTGGATCAAATTTCACAATTAAGTTTAAGAAATCTCAGGCTCTGATACCAATTGTTGTCTCAAGATGGCAACCAAGAGGGGGGGTGAATTGGTTTCCTCAAGAAATAATGACAATTAAAAAAATCAACAAAATAGAAATGCGGAATAGAGAGATGGTTGAGTAATGGAAGAAAGAAAGAACACACAAGATTTATAGTGGTTCGGATTTACTTCAATCCTACATCCACTTCCTTAACAACTTGTTAAGGTTTCACTAATCTTTGAAGTTTTTACAAGCTCACTTCCAACTTTGGTGTTTTCACAAGTTCACACCTAACTTCACAAGTGTTTTTCTAAGGCTTACACTCAAGAACCTTTAAAGGAGTTTTTAAGGCTCACTCTCACAACCTAAACAAGAGTTTTACAAGGCTTACTCTCACAACCCAAGTGTTTTCCAAGCTCACACTCAAACTTATACAATGGTGTTTTCAATGCTAACACCTAACATTTATTACAATTCAAATGTAAGTTTAAGTAAAAGAAAAGTTATTGCTTGGCTATCAAATTCTTTTTTCTTGCTTCACTTCTTATTACTTTTCTTGTAGAAGCACTGTATTTATAGCCAATGTGGTCTTACTAGCCGTTATTGATAGTGAGAATAAAGTCTTGGCAGTCTAGACCTTCTTTATTAAACTGTCCGAAGCATTTCGCGGTCGTCCTTCATACAAGGATGGTCGCACTCATATCTCACGCGGTCGTCCTTGGATTAGGTACGGTTGCTAAATTTAAAAAAGCTTCAACGGTCGAATTTGAGTGCTCTACAGCATGAATCTTGCCCATGCTGTGGTTGTCGGGACAGTCACGCATCACAAAGGTGCGGTCGCCCTTTTTGAATGTTGAAGTGGGATTAAAATGGTCATGTCACGTGTCATTCTCTGACAGGGCAGAAGAGATGTCTGCCAAAATTTGAATGTCGCGGTCGCCCTAGGTATCATCTCGCGGTCGAGTTGAGAAACTCGCGTCGAACTTCTGGACGCACCTGAGGACACGAACACTACTGTCTCTTTAAGCGAGGCCGTATCATTCGCCGTTCTTGTCACCGCAAACCTTACTGTGATTATAATGATTTAAGATCCTTGAGTAGCAGTCATCCATAACTTGGGACGGTCGCTAGTCTTTAAGTGCGGTCACGACTGAGGTCGGGTTTCTGACCGCGAAACCTACTGTGATAAGGTTTCTTCCTTTAATTGAATGGTGCGGTCGTATTCAGGTTTTGTGCGACCGCTAGAAGTGTTCTGTTCAGCTTTATTTGAAGCAACCTAAGCCTGCAACAAGATTCTCCAAACACATGTTAAATGGATCATTCAATTTGAGTTGTCAAGGATCAAAATTGAGATCATTTGTCTAACAATCTCCCCCATTTTGACTTTGACAATTCAAATGGAATGATAAGAAAAATAATAAGGTGATTTATATAGAGGAAATAAGCTTTTCCAAAATTGATAAGGAAAAGGTGATGGGAAAAGGGCGAGACCATGTTGTATGAGGAAAAGAATTAGCGATGAAATTACTTTACCATGTTGCATTTGGCTTTTGTGGTGATGCTGTGTAAATGTTAAAATATGAAAAAGAAAGTATAATAATTATGGCACAGTAAAAAAAAAAGCTACAATAAAGACGGAAATTATATATTTTCATTATTATTTTTATGTTTATTGTACAATGTTTATACAATTGATACAATATTTATACATCACTAAGAAGGCAGTGGTAGGTCATCAAATAAAGCCCTGAAAAAGTCGTCACTTGTTGGAAGAGGAGGCAAATTACTCATCCCGAATCCGCCAGAAGCAGGAGCACCAAAATTCCTATTACCTTGGAGTTCCGATCTGTCACGATCTTCATCGGAAGTAGATGAAAGGATCTCATGGTCATCAGTCTGGGGGCCTCTTGATGAAGAAGCATCAGGATCCCTCATCCCCTAAAATCGGAAGTCTCAAAAATTTTGTTCTGAATGATGATACAAATTTTCAAAATGAGAAGCCTGCTGATGACTAGAGGCCAACTCTTCTTGAAGTTTCTTATTTTGTTCCTCAAGCATCCGCTGTGAGCCGGAAAGGAAAAAGGTAAGAGCATACATAATCATGTATATATATAGCATAAATTACAGGGAAACTTACCAGGTAATTCATACCAATGCCCTGCGGATGAGATGGCATATCTGGCAGACTAGAATGAGCAAATGAAGGAGCAGTAAAAGAAGGTCTAGCCCCATGATCAAATGAGCCAACAGCCTGCAACAATCATTAAAAAGTCAAAATAAGAAAGAAGCACTTGCAATGGAAAAATGGTAAAAGTTTTACCTGAGAAGTGCTAGCCCCGAGATATGGAACGAATTCTCCTACATCTCCATGATGTTCCTCTTCATCCCTACTCTCATTTTCTTTGAAAAGTTCCCGTACGCCAACAGGAGATACATCAAAATTTAAGAGCCTCGTTTGAATAAAATGAGCATAAAATGCACTCGGCGGATAGAGAAATGTTTCAACACCATAACCATGTCGAGCCAACCACCATGCATCCTCCGGCATTGATATAATATTTAAAGTATATTCCGGGCAAGGCATCAGAATCCTCCGTTGTTCTAGACTAAGAAACCACTCATAAACCCTCTCTCCGAGAAACTAGCCACTAGACACTGGGCCAGTGATGACTCGGTGAGTATGTTGGAATGACAATGCAGCATTCATGATGGGAGTCTAGTTTGTCTGCTCTTCTGGGTTCCACCAGGCCAAAGTCACCTACAAAATAACATGAGGTAAGTAAACTTTCATAAATTTTAAAGTATACTAATGTTATTTTACTTGGTCCCAGGTTAAGCGGCTCAACACAAAGCGTTAGGTATGCACATGGTGAGAGCATAAAGTATACAAGATGTATACATATATATATATATATATATGAGTTGGAAGATAATAATAAATAAAAGAAAAAGAAAAGCCAAATAAAGAAATAAAATATATGGATGGAAATTAAAGAGAAAAATAAATAATTAAATAAATAATATATATATGGATGGGAAAAGAGGAAGAAATTAAAAAGAAGCCTTCATCTTCTTCTTCCTCTCATGGTGGCCGAAATTTCTAGAGTGAGAAAAGAAGAGTGTCTTCTTCAAATATACACCAAATTTCACTAAAAATCATAGCAAATCAAGTCATTTTTTAAGAGAAATCAAAGAAATCAAGTGAGTACTCTCTTTAAAGCTTTGTTTCGTTGGATTTATAAGTTGTACTATGTTAAGGGTGGAGAGAGAAAGTTGAATTAAACTGTTAAATTGATAGTAATAAAGCTAATATGATGGATATATAATGATTTGGTAATTAATTGGTTGAGACAAGGAGCTGTGACAGACCTGACCAGGTCTAGATTTTGGGTTAGTACTATAAGTTTGAGATTTTGCCACATGACCAGTGCCAACTTGCATATCATGTAAATATACGTTCTCATTTAAATTTACTAAGCTTACATACATTATATTAATATGTAAAAATGTTATATTATTTAAGCATAGTAAAGTTTTTCAAAATATTTAAAGTAAAATATATACATATGTGTGTGTTTATGTGATCTTTGGTGATTTTAGAGTATTGGTTGAGTTGATTGGATTCATAAATATTGTGGGAGTGCAATTTTATTTGGAGGTTGAGT
The DNA here is from genome assembly GCA_947685225.1 of Garcia nutans. Classification (NCBI taxonomy): domain Eukaryota; kingdom Viridiplantae; phylum Streptophyta; class Magnoliopsida; order Malpighiales; family Euphorbiaceae; genus Garcia; species Garcia nutans. The sequence continues at coordinate 356,018 of CANTUV010000003.1, read as the reverse complement.
TGTTTGTTGTTTTTGGAAAATATCCAATTTACAAATAAAATTCGGGTGAATTTTTTTAAGAGATTTTCTCTAATAAATAAATTAAAATTATATTTTAACTACGTTTATATTAATGCAATTTATACATTTATAATATTCTATATTTATATTACCAAATAAAGGTGTTTCTATAGTCAATTATTGTGGCCCTCTTGTATTATATATATACTTTATGTATATGAGGTATAAGAGTGTTATACAAAGTTTCTAAAAATGCTATTCAAGTTCATGGCTTTATTTAAGAAAAAGATCATTTTAGTTCAATTCCATTATGTTTATACATTGGATCTAGGTTCTAATATTAAGTTACCTTCATGTTAGATTCTTAGATTAGTTTTCATTGGTTAAGAGGATTAGAAATCATTGAAGAAAGATAAGGAGTACCTCTTGAATTTCTTAAGAGAACTAGCTGCCAAGGGTCATTGATCAACAAGGTTCATCTATTTTGACTAATCTCCTTTGGCTTTTATTGATTGGATATTCTGTCTGGTGTGTCTGACATGTTGCTTGTAGCTTTCAGCTGGAAATATGAGTTCTAGTTGGTGAGTTTTCGATCCCCTTTTCTAATGTAACAACCTACCTTTTATAGGCAACAACTGCTATCTGTGAGATTAAATTATCGAGCTCGACAATTAAAAACTGTCAAATTCAACAATTATATTTCACATGGTGAATTATTATTTTGACTCTTAGTTTTCCTTTAGCATTCTCGATAATCTTAGAAAATTATTGAATTCAATAATCTTAGAAAATTAACGAATTCGATAATAAGATTATCAAACTCGATAATTCTCTAGAATTATGTAAGGGTGCCAAATTTATGTGTCTACACTATGCCTTTTCATTTTTTTTTCTCGTCCAAAACTGGGTGGCGACTCACTCTCATAGGCTTGAGCCTATTGGATCACTGAGATCAAGAACCTAACAATGTTGAGGTTGCAAAAATTATTTTTCTTGAAAATCACAATGAATGTGTTGAACCAGGCACTCACAGATGGTGAGGTAAGAAATGAGTTAGTAGGGTTTCTTTCTTTCTTTTTTTCCTTTTTTAATGAAAAGGATATAAATATCCAAAGAAATCTTCTTATGATAAATGAGATCTAAAATGGGTTAAATATGTTTGAAGGATATTTTTTCTTAGTAGCTAAGAGTATTGTTGTTCCATTTAGATCGTGTGTTCGAATCCTAAATATTTCCCTTCAACACATATAATTAATATATATATATATATATATTTAAATGTTATTAATGTTTTATATTTATGTTTATTCATACTATATATATAATTATACGTGTGTACATTCCTGCACTGACTAAATCCACTTTTTATCATAAAAGTTAAGTATTTAAAAATAGGCTTAATACATAAAAAATACTTGTATTTGTGCAAAAGGTCCTATTAGTTCCCTATACTTTTTGAGTTTCTTAAACATACTTCTATTATATTAAAATGATATTAATTATCCCTTAGCTCAGCTGCAAATTGAGCATGCAAGGTGTGTGTAAAGGCACGTGAACTGTGTATTTTTTGTTGTGTACCTTCTCTCCCACAACGACTATTTGATTTTTTTTTCCCTTTTAAATTCAGAGATTTTAAATCTTCTATTCTATCTATCACGTTTTGGGTCCAATCTCTTAAACTCCTATTCTTAAATCTCTTTAATTAAAATTGTTGTCTTTGATTTTAGTTTATTGAAAGAATGAATAACGATCTGTTCGCCTTTGATTTAACCCATTGCCATTGTGAATTGGTCACCATTATCAAGCATTCTTGGAAATTAACAAATCCAGGGAGGAGATTTTTTGGGTGCAAGAAATATGGGGTAAGTTATAGTGACGAAAATTTTGTATTTCTTCAATTTGATTTCATTGTTGTTTACAGGGGAAAATGTTGTGACTATGCAACACGTCATTATTTGAGCAACACCCCATTATTTGAGTTTAAATGATGTAACAACCTAGTTATTTTTTAATGAAATTTGACTTATGGATTGTTTAATCCATAATGATTCTATTAATTCATTCTTATCTCAATAATATTATAAGAACTTTTTATGTCTTCATTAAGGTTGTTGTTTGTAATTTCAAGATAATAGATTTTTTTTTTTTAGTTTTAGTTTTCAAAATGCAGTAGCAACTACTACTGATGCTTTTCTCTTTGATAGTTGGTGTGTATAAATTGACTGTGATTAATTGGAGTGAAGTGTGATTGTTTTGTGACCGTATTTGTATTGCAAAGTTATTGATTGGTTATTGCCATGCTTAGTTAGTAGTAGGTTGTTGATTGATTATAATTTCTTCGCTCAATGTGAAAAAATGGATTGTGATTTATGTTTGTGTTAATGTTAATTGTAGATTATATTAACTGCGGAGAGAGAAAATCATCAACTTAACTTAAGAGGTTTTTTAAGGTATTAAATGGCGAGATGAGATGAAAATTTCTGAAAAAAAGGGAGTTGCCAAGCACGTGTAATGTGCACTGAATCATGAGTTGATAATTAGTTGAACTAAGAGTTAATTACTGTCATTTTAATACAGTAGAGGTATGTTTTAGGACACCCAAAAAGTACACGAGGCTAATATGACCTTTTACACAAGTACATAAATTTTTTTATGTATCAAGCCTTAAAAATATGTTATATTTGAAATTGTGCATATCTTTTATGCATATTATCATTTAATAAATTAGAAATAATTTATTATTAATTATTTGTTTCTTAAAAAATACACATAAAAAATATTGGATATATAATGACAATATTCAATTTAACATGCTTGATTATATAAAATTTAATATTTATTTTCATTATGTTTCTTTTTTTTATATAAATTATTCTAAATTAAAAGCCAATAAAACTTAAAATGATAATATATTTTCAAAAATTATCATCCCACTAAAAGAAAAGATCATCAACTGGAAAAAAAAATACGTTGAATACAAAACTCTGTTTTTCTAATAACTAAATTTCTCTAAGTAAACACACCACCCATAAATTTTTATTTTATTAATTTTTTTAGGTATATTCATAGTTTATTGTGATTTACAAATTGAAAAAATTTTAGTTTTGAATGCACATTTTTTCATACACAGTTTTAAGGTAAAAAAGATATATTCACCAAATTATCCAAAAAATAAACTTTACTGCAAAAATATTATAAAAAATAAAAATATTTATACTTTTAAAAAAGATTAGAGTAAATTTTTAAAAATATCTCACTTTTTACTAAAATAAAATTTTTTTAAATATCTTTTCACTCCCTATAAATAATATTTATTTTAATTTTTTAAAATTTTAATATTAAATAAATATAATAAAATAAAATAATAAAAATTATATTTTCAACGTATAAAATGAATTAATTTTTTATTAAGGAAAAACTTTAATTTCCATTATAAATAATAAATAATATTCATAAAAATAAAAAAAATATATTAATAAAAATTATTTAATTTATTTTTTAAAAAAATTTACATAGATATAAAAAATAAAAGTTAAAAAATATTAATTTCATCATGCAGATGTGTGGTAGATGTTAGTAAATTTTTTATAGATATTTTATGTATGTTATATATTTATGATGTATGTTATGTGTATGTTATATAGATATTGTTATATGCTATGTGAATATAGATATTTTTATTTTAATTGTCATTTCTAGAAATTCAAGATGACATTAATTATAAAATTTTAAATTTATTCTTAAGTGTTAGATGACCATAAGGTTAGTAATTAACAGTAAGAGAATAATTAAAAATAGCATTTAAGTAAAATATTATAAATTTTTTATAAAATTTATAATTATTAATAACTACTTTGATATATATATATATAATTGCCATTGAAATAATATTTGATGTAGAACAAGAAAATACCATGTAAAAAAATTAGAACTGGAAAAAAATGTGTTTATAGAATTGAAAAAAGGAAAAAAAAAAAAAAGAATTCCGCAACTTTGAAAGAGGAAATCGAAAAGCACGAATTTTGCATCCTCTTAGGAAAAAATAAAAGTGTTTAACGAAAATACAAAAAAAATTTAAAAATAAATTTTAATTTACTATATTTATAAAATATTTACTAAAATATTAAAATTTATAAAATATTTATCAAAATAATAAAATTTTATAGTTTACAATAAATTTATAATAAGTTTATCATTAGTATATAATAAATTTATAAATTTTATACCATTTATATAAATTTATTATAAATTTATAATTAAATAATTAAAATATTTTTTATAAAAAAATAATTTTTTTTAAAATACGTGGAGGATCTATTTTTTTTTAATAAATAAATAAATTGGATGGGCCATCATTTGCTTTGGGCTTAGGCAGCAAGACGATTTTCGAGAAATTTATGGAAGTACGGAAATCAGAGTCGAGTTTGGAAATCCAAAGATCCTTTTGTTCTTATATATAAACATTTGAACGCATTCTACTTTTATATTTTCTATAATTAAACCACAAAAGAAGAAGAAGAAGAAGAAAGAGAGAGCATAGATAGAGGTACGGTGAAGCAAACCGGTCTCTCTTTTTTTTCTGTCGCTAAGTTTGCATTTTTCTGATATGGGTTTTGATTATTCTAATTTTTTGTCTTGAAAGTGTTACTATTTTTCTCTAAATCTGTATTTTCTGTATGGGTTTTGTTTACTTTAACGATTATTATTATTACTATTATTATATGGGAAAATTTTTATCATTAGTATTTTATGGGAAGTGAAAGATATTAATATTTCTTGTTTAAATATAGGTTCTTTTGGTATATATATCTAGAGCCAAGTGAAACCTTCATTCTCGTTTAAATATAGGTTCTATTGCCATATATTATATCTAGAGCCAAGTGAAACCTTCACTCCTTCCTGCGTTTCTTTGTGCTTTAGTCTGATTCTTCAAATTGAATTTATCTTATTCATTGCATAACCTGAAATTAAATTCCAACTAACTAGGGTTGTTTACTTTGCCTGATATGCAGTTGTAGTGGCGGCTTAGTAGAAAATACTGATAATAGAATTTAAAAGTAATTAAAAAAATGGAGACTGGTGGGAATTCTTTACCTTCAGGTCCTGATGGGGTGAAGAGAAAGGTTTGCTATTTTTATGATCCAGAGGTGGGCAATTACTATTATGGTCAGGGTCACCCCATGAAGCCTCACCGCATTCGAATGACCCATGCTCTTCTTGCCCACTATGGTTTGCTTCAGCATATGCAGGTCCTTAAGCCCTTTCCTGCTCGAGATAGGGACCTTTGCCGATTCCATGCTGATGATTATGTGACGTTCCTCCGTAGCATTTCCCCTGAAACTCAGCAGGATCAGCTCAGGCAACTCAAGCGGTTTAATGTTGGGGAAGACTGCCCTGTCTTTGATGGTCTTTACTCTTTCTGCCAGACTTATGCTGGTGGCTCTGTTGGTGGTGCTGTTAAATTAAATCATGGTCTCTGCGACATTGCTATCAATTGGGCTGGTGGCCTTCATCATGCTAAGAAGTGTGAAGCTTCTGGGTTTTGTTATGTTAATGACATTGTCCTTGCAATCTTGGAGCTTCTTAAACAGCATGAGGTTTGTCTTGTATTCTATTTTTGTATGTGTCCCTCTTTATCCAAGCAACATAAATCTTTTAATAACTGGTACATGTTAATGTCCATATTATATGTCTCCTTTATTGATGGGACCCAAGGTGGAAGAGATGGAGAGGAGATTAAAGGGGAGAGTTGAAATAGTCAGGGAAAGAAAAAGACGGTGGAAAGTGCCCCATAGTTTAGTGTTTACAATTTACATTGTGAGAGTTGCAATTTGCAAATTGAGTCATATTCTACTATCCAAATTGCAAATTGTAGATTTGTCTGTGATTCTTGTCAATTTTTGACTTGTATGCCCAGTTCATGCCAGTAGAGATTGAGAATCATACAATTCTGGCAACTACTGAACCTCATTTTTGAGTATGTTAGATACAGTCTTATAGTTATATTATAGCTAATATGAAATTATACTCTTTGTCAATTTCCTTTATCTGTCTTGCAGCGTGTTCTTTATGTTGATATTGACATTCACCATGGTGATGGTGTGGAGGAGGCATTTTACACCACTGACAGAGTCATGACTGTTTCATTTCATAAATTTGGAGATTATTTTCCTGGTACAGGTGATATTCGTGATATTGGATATTCAAAAGGGAAATACTACTCTCTTAATGTTCCATTGGATGATGGAATTGATGACGAGAGCTATCATTACCTATTTAAGCCAATAATTGGAAAAGTAATTGAAGTTTTTAAACCCGGTGCTGTGGTTCTTCAATGTGGTGCTGACTCATTATCTGGGGATAGATTAGGCTGCTTCAATCTTTCAATCAAGGGCCATGCAGAGTGTGTCAAATTTATGAGGTCTTTCAATGTGCCATTATTACTACTGGGTGGTGGTGGTTATACCATCCGGAATGTTGCTCGCTGTTGGTGCTATGAGGTACATTTTTCTTTTTTTTTTAAATAGTTTCTAAATTAACATCATTGCACATGGAAAAGAACAATATCTTATATATAGTAACTGAAATAATTGCTTTTTATTGTTTTCTTTATAATTGATTACTTTTCTGTTAATATGTTTTGTGTAAAACAGACGGGTGTTGCACTTGGAGTTGAAGTTGATGACAAGATGCCACAGCACGAGTATTATGAGTACTTTGGTCCAGACTATACCCTCCATGTTGCTCCTAGTAACATGGAAAATAAGAATTCGCATCAATTACTGGAGGAGATACAGTCTAAACTTCTTGATAATCTCTCAAAGCTTCAGCATGCACCCAGTGTGCAATTTCAGGAAAGGCCACCCGCTACTGAGCTTCCAGAGGTATGTTTGTCTTTTGCTTATCTAATTTATAGTTCTTGGACATTGTAACTATTTCTTGTTCCGTCATTCAGGTCCTTTTTGCATTCAGTAATCCCACTTGCACAAATAGAGTGTTGTATTATTTTTATTGGATGATATAATGCTTTTTCTGTTTGAGTGACAATTGGCATTGAATAATGTGATATCATCTCGACGTATATAGCATGATGCTTTTGTGTGATGTAAGTTTTGATATCTAAAAATTAATTAAGCTGTGATGATAATATATTTTTACCAGTGTTGTTGAGCCCACCCTCTGCGCCTTACTCATACCCAGTTAAGGTGCCAACAGTCAACGTGCGCTGAGGCTCTTCAGGCCTGAGGCGCAGCCTTGGGCTTATGTGTGCCTGAATTGTTCTGGCGGATTTTTTCCAATTCAAATTTCAGAAGGATACTTTAGTTAAAAATTAAAAGTTAGTATATTTCTATTAAAAACCTAATCAGAAAAGGACATTTTTTAACTTCCTTTTTTTTTAATTAAACATAGAAATTTCATAGAAAAAGGCTGACTTAATTACTAAATATAACTGTAACAAATAATAATAATAATAATACTTGTGTAAAAAAGTGAGAATTTCAGGTCTAACTTGTTGCATGGTGTTGGCTGATTGTTAATGAATTTTATTTCTCGTGCAGGCAGGTGAAGATCAGGATGATGGAGATGAGAGATGGGATCCGGATTCCGACATGGATGTTGATGATGAACGGTATTTTATTTTATCCCCTTATCCTCAACTCTCCTAAAAAAAGTAGTAAGAAAAGTTCATCATTATTTCTGTTTGCTGTCTTGCCCTTTATGCAGCAAGCCTTTACCAAGCAGAGTGAAGAGGGAGATAATTGAGGCTGAGCCGAAAGATCTGGTATGATCTGCTCTGTATTTTTCTGTACAAACCTCTACTTACCTCTATTCACAATATTCTAATATATATATATATATATATATATAATTTAGTGTCATCTTATCTTGTCTCATTACCTTTGTCACCTTTACCAAGCCTAACTATTTAAAAATATGCCACTTCTGCATAGATATGCCAAACATTATTATATTTCCTTGAAAAATGATGAGAATATCATTAAAAAGAAAAATCAGAAAGGATGTGAATATTATTTCTTGACGTTTTGGTTTTTGTTAGAAAGGGTGTGAATACTATTTCTTGACGTTTTGGTTTTTGTTCTTTAATGTAGATTTATAATGGTAACTATGATGCATTTCACTGTAATCAATTCAATGCATCTCACTCGCTCAAATATTGCACCAACAATCAACCAGAACTATGTTTCTGCAGCTTCCAAAGTACAAAACCCTTCTCATTATCTTCTTTGTATCTTTCAAAAAGTCCTGCCCTTGCATCCAGAACCTTACTACGTGTCTGTGAGCATTGGAACCTACAACATGACTAATATACTTGTCTGAAACACGGCAAATATACGACCCTTTGGAGCAGATGAATTATAAATGTAGAGTTCATTTATAAATGAATTCCATTTTGAAATGACACAACTTAAAATATGGAATTTAATTGAATTCCATATTTTTATATTTGGAAGAAATCTATAATACCCTTAATATAATAAAATTTATTGGAAAAAGTTAACACAAACTAAAAAATAATTATGCTCATATTTATTGTTAATATTTAATTTACAAAATAAAATAAAATAATTAGTTGATAGAGAAACAAATAAAACAAAATAAAAAGATGAAATTAGAAAGAGAGTGACAATGAAAGGAGAGAGAAGAGAATAAAGTAAAAAAGAAAAAATGAGAGAAGAGAGAGGAGAGAGAAAGAGTAGAAAAAAGAAAAAGGGGTATTTTTACCCCTAGTACTTTTGTTGTTAGTTTTGTGGAATTCATTGGAAATTTCACCTATTTAATAGAATTTGCTTTAATTATATTCAATTCTATGGATTTGAATTTGTATTTTTAAAAATGAACATTTTGATTGTTCCAGTAAAAGAATTTTAAAAATGTGAAATTCTAAATGAATTCTGCAAAATTTTATTGAATCTATTTGTTCCAAATGGGGTGATAAGATTGGAGGACGGGATATGCAAGGTAGGAGGTTAAGTTACAGCAAGCTTGCAATTTGTGAATCAGTCGAGTGACAACCTGGAGTAAGATAATTTTATCATTGAACTGTAAGCACTTAGAAGTGGACCCTCAGAAGAAGCAACCAGGCCGGGCTAATCACTCTTCTCTGCTGTAAAAATCAATACTTTATTGGCCATGCAAAATAAATCATTTACCTATATTCTTAATTGCTACTTCTTTAAAGGTTTTTTTTTTTAAATCAAATTTCTAGGGTGGGTGAGTGTTGTATATGTGCACCCTCATGGGGGCTAAAGACGCTCTTTAAACACTTTAAACATCTCACATTCTTAATGTCGCTTACCCTATATCATATTATTTTCTGACATTTCGTAGTACCATTTGCATCTGTGTTATTTAATGTTAGATCGCTGCATTGTTCCAATTGGTGGTTAGTTCTTTTAATAATTGCTAGTTCTGTATTCTTAAGGAGAGTCGGAAAGTAATTGCTGAGCATACTAGAGGCTTTGAGACAACAGCAGATGACTCTGCAAGTGCCAAGGTAAAGATCTACACAAAAGCACTTGCAAAATATACATTCATGAAAGCGCACATATCTGATACACAGACTGCATTGTGAAATAGATTATTTAATATTTAAATATTGTCTTTTGCAGGCTTCAGAAATTGGTCCAATGCAAATTGATGAATCAAGTGTGAAAGATGAACAGGAAAACATGAACAAGACAACGGAACAAGTGTTCTCCAAGCCGTGAGTCGAAGACGACCATGTTTATAATGAATCAATTCAGCTGATTTGTGTGAGCATTGAGTCACCAAATGATGAGTCTGTACAAGCCATTAACATGAATTGTTTACAGAAGCAAATATTTCATTTCTTATATTCCAAATGTGGATTATTTAAACATAACTGGTGAATGCACTTTTTGGAAACAAAAAGGAACATAAAATGAATTTTTGTGGACATCATTTTGTTATTCAGCTGTTGTATAGGAGTTTGATGGCTCTGTTACGAATTTTGCATGATACATTGGCCATTGAACGAATAACTGTACAGTGCCGTTAACATTCACTTTTATTTTGGCTGTGAAGGTATATAAGAAAAAAAGCTCAGTTGACGTTAACTTAACAAGCATTGCATAAAAAACTTGTTTAAAGTCAAATTACAAATTTCCTTGAATTTACAAGAATTAACTTAAGAAGAAGCCATTTACAATTAAAAAAAAGAAGACAGTTACAATTACTTTTTGAACCTAAATATCAACTGTCAATACCAACTTTAAATGATTCCTGGACTTCAAATGGGTAACCTGCAGTTGCATTGTTTAGTCCATTGCCAGCAGTGTGCTTCTTGTCACAATGATTGTTTAGAATTTGAAAACATTATCACATGATACACGACAAGTACAAGCTGACTTCACATGTAATATATATATATATATATATAGGCATTTCAGATCCACACTGAAATGAGTAACTGATTCACATTCATGAATCGAATAATTAAACAGAACTTAAATACTGTCAAATTTATATCTCTCCATTTCAAATCCTTCAGACAAACACAAGGATACTGAAAAATATGAGCCAAGACCTCCTTTTAATAGCTCCCTGGGTTAGCATTTTCCCTGCTTGAAGCACAACATAGTGACTGCTAGTCCTCACTCAAGCTAGAATTATCTCCTGATGTCCATGGATTCAATAACAGTTTGAAATGTTGACCTATTTGCGATTAACAGGATCTTTGCTTATCACTAAATACCAGAGGGAACCAGTTTCATTTGCTGGTATGTCACTGCAAATTTCACAGAAAGGCTCCATTCTTATCTAGTGACCGTTCCTTCTATCTGGAGTGTTATTATGTTAGAGTTTCTCTGGTTGTTAGAGCTCTGCATCCATTCCCCAAAAGGAGTAAAATATTGAAAAAATAGATCAGCAAAAAGAGTAATGCCATAGTTGTGTGCAGAAAATTTCAGTATGGAACCTTAATAACAGGAGTTTCTACAGTAAATATCATACCATATGACACCTTGAAATTCCTTCACATTCAAACCAGAGGAGATAAAAATTTTCCTTAATGCTATATTTGATTTCTCATTTTACCATGTTAAAGTCCGAATTAATAATTTTATTTCAACAGTGAATACTATAAGGACTCGAATATTACCTTTTCCAAAATTTTATTTACTAACGTAAATTATTAAATTTCAACTATAAGAATAAAAGCAATAACATTCAAGAATGTAGAAAAAAGCGCTTAAAAACATTTTTTTATGAAATATTTAACTAATGATATAATTAAGAAAATAAATATATCAATTAAATGAATCCTCATCACATTAAATAATAATAATAATAATAATAATAATAATAATAATAATAATAATAACTTGTACCCTTGCAATAAATCTATCTGAGGTCAAACGGTATTTCCTTCATAATTTCACATTATCAGGTAAATTATATTGATAAAGACTATATGCTATATATTAGTATTTTAACTTTTTTTTAATATTTCAATAATTGATTATATATATTAAATATATTGATATTGTATTGACAAGACAATCATACATAAAATAATAGCTAAGGCGAAAATGATGTGATGTAAGTGTCACTAGCAGTGTCATTATAGACGAGGTTGTCTATGTTGAAAATGACAAAAAGAAATAAGGAACAACAAAACCCAAGTTCCGCTTGCGATATGACAACAAAGGTAGTGACAACAATGGTGATAGATTGATAAAGGATTCCACATGTAGTAACACTTATCTGGAGTCTGAATCTAGATTATGCTTGTTCATCTTATTTTATTTCATGAAGAGACTACTGACTGGTTGGTACTTACACAGAGTGTGGACCTGATACTGTTATTTTGAATATTAATTATGATAGTGAGATAATAGGAACAGTGACTATTAAAGACGGCTGTTCCACGGATGGTTAAAATCTTAAATAAGGTCAAACACATACTAAAAAATAATAATAATTTCCCTCAGTAATCTAGAAAGTACTTTGCACAGAGGCTCTTTCAATCCTAGTAATTAAGCTAATAAAATTGCCAAAGGCATCATGTTTGTAATGAAGGAGAAATGAATAGAGAATTTTTGTACAAATTAGTTGGAAGTGTCGTTGTGGGCAATGAAACTAATGCTGCTGCTAGCTAGTTCATCCTCTTCAGAAATAGACTTCAATGACTGAAGAGATTAGCACATGCATTTGGGTTAGCGAGTGTGACATGGTAAAACTTCATAAAAGGAAGCAGCCAAAAGGAATATAACAATGCAAGATTGACTTATGTGAACATTGTATCCTTGGAAAACAAAATAGAGTTACTTTCAAGCCATCTATACATAGAAGCGAGGATGTGCTGGAGTATCTTTATATTGATGCATAGGAGCAACTAAGACATCAAAAAACAGCTTATAGAAAAGAATTGCCACCACTGACTATCAGATATAGCCTTAAAATGGAAAACACTATCTCTGAAGATGCAGTTGCAGCTATCAGTAACAATTGATCTTGAATATAATTCAGTTTATCTGCTTTGAAACTTAAGCTTTATATTGGAAATCAAGTGATTTTTAGATGACAAATCATACGAAGTGTTGGGGAATGCTTAGTAAATGAGATGATATAAACATTATATATAATGAGGTTTAATAGAAGCTTAACATGGGGGAAAACCAGAGAGTTATCCCCTCCAAATCTCCTGTCTCCCATCTTAACAATAAAAAATCTCATCCAACCCATGCTAACCCCCTTCTCAGAAACCTTTCTTACTCTAAACACTTCCTTCAACCTATAGCCCCCCACCCTAACAAGCTTACATCTGGCACCGAATGGAGGAAGAGATTTGTCTCTCTCTTCATTGACAACATTCCAACCGATTTCTCTTCTGAAAATCTAACAGCTTTGTTTCAAAAATTCGGAAGGATATATGATTCTTTCATTCCAAGTAAATTGTGGAAGAAATCGTCGCTGAAATATGGCTTCATCAGGTTTAAAACCAAGGACGAGGCGAATAGAGCTGCATTTGAACTGAATGGACTGAACATGGGTGGAATTAGATTAATGGTTAAGCTTGCTGATTCACTCTTGCACAAGTCTGTCCGGTGGCTTTCAAACAATAAGATGGATGTTGACAGAAAGGGAACTCAGCCTATGTCTTTTGCCAATGCAGTCAAATATGGCAAAAAACTTGGCACTCCTAATCTCACGATCATAAACCCAAAGTGGATAGGTTGATATCCTATAACTCGGTGGAAGTTGACATCTCTTAGTTAAATTCATGTGTTGTGGGTGAAGTCAATGTGATCACCAACTTGTGTACATTGCATGATTTTTTTGCTAAAAATGACTGCAAAGTGGTAAAAGCTACTCCTCTCAGTGAAAAATTGGTCCTTATTCAATTTAAGAGTAAGACATATCTGAATGACTTACTAGCCAAAAATCCACCTTGGCTATATGAGATTTTCACTTTGTTTAGATGTTGAGAGCATGATGATGTTGCTAAGGAAAGGTTGACATGGATTAAGATTGAAAAAGTACCTTTACATGCCTGGAACCATAGTTTATTTGAATTAATGTCAAGCCAATGAGGTTCTATGATCACAATGGATGAAGAGACTTACAACAGAGACCGCTTTGATTGTGCATCTATTCTCATCTCAACTCCTCTTGATTCCTTTATCTTGGAGGACGACCCAGTCAAAATTGACAATAATACACATCCTGCAAATTGTTGAGGACAGGACCCTGGACCTATTACAAGCTCACTCTCCCCGGCACTCCGGCAAAATGGATCTAGAGAGCTGCAGCAGATATCTCCGATGAACGTGGACATGGCCGTTGGAGATGGCATCCGCCTGAATTCCCTGACTTTTCGAACCTCACAACAAGCAATTGGCATGCGTCTGAATCTTGCCAATGTGAGGAAACAAGCTACTAACTCTATTGCTTCCCCAAGACGCTCATCCTGCCCACTTAAGGATATTGACCCTCACGTGTCTGATAGCCAACCCAAAGCATGTGACGGCAACAATACTACAGCCACTGACAAGCAAAGCATGGTTTCACCTGTTGAGCATGACAATGTGTCTTTATCTGACTTTGCTAGGCTGGCCCGCTCGAAAAACAAAACTCCCAATTCTCTTTCTTCTCCATCCAACCACATCATGCGGGTAAATCAATTCAACTGCTTGTCTCGGATAAATCTGATTTCAATGGTGAAAGGAGCTCATCTAGAGTGAAAGGCAGCAATATAAAGGAGACAAACCAATTCTCCATCACATCTCTCAAACCCAGGCTTGCAGTGTATAAGAAAAATAAGACTCAAAAATTCATCTCCATTGATCTACTTTTAGATGATTTGAAGGAATACACTATCTCGGACAGCAGTATTAAAAATATGAATCGTGTTAATCATGGATACACTACCTCCAACGTAGCGAATCCAATCAACACTCAACCTGTTGTGGTCTTGGATCCAACTCCCTCTGAAAAAATCAGTTAGTGGAATGACGGTTTGGAGCTTGGGCGATTTAATCAGAAGGATAATGAATCGTTTAAGCTTGGAGCTTGAACATTGGCGCGGCATGTTGAACTTGACAGGGGTAAGGAAATTCTAATTTAATCTTATCATTCTAATATTAGGGGACCAGGTGCTAGGGTCAAAATTATTTTTACTTTTAGAGCATAAAATATCTAGGTTAGGTAACAAACTTAGAATTACTGGGCACTGTGGATCCCTCAATATTTTCAGTCAATAAATCGGGGTTATGTAACATTCTTAGAATTACTTCGCATTGTGGATTCCTTAATATTTTCAGTAGATTTATCACTTTTGAGACTATTCCATTAACTATCTTGGTTTCTATTATGTTGACGTGGTGATTCCATCTTGGTTGTGCTCTGGAATTTTATCTCTTTGAATAATCTTGGTCAATGCATCTGTAGTTTGGGATAAGCTATTGTGATCTGGCGGTTGGTTATCTATTTAGCTATAATTTGCCTTTACGGTTGACAATTGTGTGGTTATATATGTGTTTTAGTAGGGAATCTTTGTGTTAGAACAGCTAACCTTGGTTTCTACTTTAGGTTTCTGCTGCTACTGGTCTGCTCTTGGGCCTAATTCAGTTTTGTTATGGCCATTTGGCAATTTTGGATTTGTTCAGTTTGCTCCATTAGTTCCAAACCTTACTGGCTACTTATGGTATAAAAATATGTTGTCCTTGGTAGATTGTCTCATCAGTTTTGGTCTAGTTCACCATATTAGAACAATTTCAGTTGATAGGCAGCTGTTTGAGTGAAGGGGAGCCTTGGCGCAGCGGTAAGTGTTGTCGCCGTGTGACCTGAGGTCACGGGTTCGAGTCGTGGAAACGGCCTCTTGCAATTAATTGCAAGGGAAGGCCGCGTACAAAGACCCAATGGGTCCGACCCTTTCCCGGACCCCGCTCATTGCGGGAGCATTCGTGCACCGGGCTGCCCTTTTGCCCTGTTTTTTAGGCAGCTGTTTGAGTAACGATTATTGGGGTTTTACTCACATTGTGGCTCTTCTAATTCTTCGCTAGCTGCTTCAAATGGTTATCAGTTTCTGGCTTTTCTATGAATTGGGCATATTGCTAATCAAGGTTCATCAGTCCAGCGGAGTAACAAGGATATTTTCGATTGTTAGTTCATGGAACCATTTGGGTACGCTATATTCCACATAGCTACTGCATGGATACTATGGTTGTTTATAGAGTTATGCTATATATCTTTTACATTTGAATCTTGTATCGCCTCAGTCTGGATGTGCTATATACCTGGTTTTATTAGCAGCCACTGCATCTCGAAGGAAACAAGTCAATATGGGGTAGATCGAACTTTATATTATCGGCAGTGCTCTCTCTTTCTCGACCATTTCGGTATCCTTCTGTTGTATCAGTATACATGTACTTTCAATGGTTTGTAAGCATTCATATGTATTTTCTCGGTATCTTGGGGTTTTTTCTGGGTATCTTGGGGTTTTTTCACATGGTATGGTGAACTGTTAGTTTTGGATGTAAAGGGACGGCCTATTGGCTTGGGTAGTTAATCTTCTCCATCCCATGTTTTTCCCCTTCCCTAATAATTAATAATATTAAAACTGACTTCTTATAAAAATATATATATATAAATATATAATGAGGTTTAAGTGAATGGAGTTGAATATTCTCCCACTAATGGATAAGTAAGATAATGTAGGAGATTGCCAATGGGATTTGCTCTTATGATTATGTGTTATGCACCTCCTAAGCATGGGTTATGCGATATGGAAGAACTAGGACGCTGGATGGACGCCTAGGATCTTATAAGATGAGATGAGCTACTATCCCGGATGTTAGAGGTTGTTGTAATATGATATAAGATGAGACGATGGGCTAGTAAGACCTCCCTTCTTATGCTTGTGAATCATTTGAGAAAGATCTTGTTTGGCAAACTCTTGAGTTATTCCTCCCCTTCTTTATTCCTCCCTTTCTACGCACCCTTCAATAAGATGAGATAGAAATCTAGATGAGTAGCTTGGAGATTTATCCTTGGTTAAGATCATGGTTTAAGTGATAAGAATTTATATAGTTCCATGACCATAAGGGTTGCTATGAAATTGAACTTTCCTTGTGGGAATTGAGTAGTTAGGCATACGGAAGCATAGTCATTTGAGCTGCTCTGATGTATGCCTTGTTATATAGCACATGACTAGGCGAAGTTGATGTGTTCTAAGCCTATTGAATTAGGTTGACTTAGCTCCCTAGTGTCTTAAAGTTATGGATGTTTATGAAATAAAGTTGATGGTTTAATGGGTTTCAGGCATTTGAGTTACCTAGTTTCAACCGCCAAGAGCTGGCATTGCCAAGAGATCTAGCTCGGCCAAACGCAAGAAAACACATCAGTAGCCTTTGCGGGAAATTAGACAATTGTGGACAATTCTAGAACATTACAACAATTTGGAGAGATTTATACCAAATACTAGATGAATGGGGAAGCTTCTAGGCCTAGTAAACCTCTGTCAAGATTGCCTAGCAGCTTGCCCGCCCGCCCTTGCCTTGAATGGAAGAATCTAGATTGGCCTAGCTTGACCGACACTCAGGGTCTAGAAGCCAATCTCTTTGTAACAACAAACAGTAGTTAGCAGGAATTAGAAATGATTTAAGAAGAAAGGGATAGAGAAACATAATAGGGAAGAAGAGAAACAGAGAGAAGGGAAATTCAAATATTCATTCCATAATAATTCTCATCCAAATTTACAGCCTATTAAGTAACAGAATTGAGCTAATAGACAAAAATGATATCAGCACGTCAGAATACATCCTTCCTCACATTCTGAGTCTAATAACAAGAATTATTCCTTTGTCCTATTTTAGTTAATCATTAGCCAATCATCACCTTCCTCTCTGCCAACTCAGCTAATTCAATTCCTTCTATTTTTCTTCTTTCTTCTCCTACCATAAGTGGCAATACCCTCCCCTTTAAGTCATTCTTGTCCCCAAGAATGGAACTCTGCAAGGAATTGGTGTGCCATAAAACTGAGGTCCTCCCATGTGGCATCAATTAATGGCAGGTTAATATACTTTACAAGGACTTGCTGGATATGTTAATTATCTCGTAAGATAACTCTTGTATTCAAAAACTTTTTTGGACCCACAATGGGCTCTCCCTTCTGATATTCTGGTAGAACAGTGATGGGAACAATATTGGACCCCAGTTTCTTTTTGAGCAGGGAGACATGGAACGCTGGATGTATTTTTGAAGTTGGAGGTAGCTTGAGCCTGTAGGCAACATGGCCCACCCTTTCTAACACTTCAAAAGGTCCATAATACCTGGCCGTTAACTTCAAGTTTCTTCTTAAGGCTAGAGAGGATTGTTTGTAAGGTTGTAGCCTCAAATAAACCTGATCACCTTGCTGAAATTCTCTTTCAGACCTCTTTTTATCTGCGTAAGTCTTCACTCTGTGCTTGGCCTGGTGCAAATTCTCTTTTAATTGGTGTTGCAAGAATTCCCTTTCTCTCAGCATATCTTCTACAGCAGCCACAGGACTGGTTACTTGAGTTAGGGTTGGGGAAGATGGGTTAAAGCCATATAATGCTTTGAAAGGGTGTCATTCTGATGGAGTGATAAGCGGTATTATACCACCATTCAGCCAATGGCAGCCAATCAGCCCATTTTCTTGGTTGTTGGTGAGTCTTGCATCTAAGACAGGTTTCAAGGGTACGGTTTAATCGTTCAGTCTGTCCATCCATTTGTGGATGATAGGCAGAGCTCATGTGAAGTTTAACCCCCTAAGAGTTTGAATAATTCACCCCAAAAGTGGCTGGTAAACAACTTATCTCTGTCAGATATTATGATTTGTGTTAAACCATGGATTTTACATGTATTATTAAGAAATTCTTTTGCAACTATGGCTGCTAAAAGGGGGTGTGAAAGGGGAATGAAATGGGCAGATTTGGTTAGACTATCGACAACTACTAAAATGGTGTCAAAACCTTTTGACTTGGGTAGTTCAATGAAATCAAGGCTAATTGTGGACCAAGCAGTTGAAGGTATGGGAAGAGGCTGTAACAAACCTGGATATGCACAATTCCCGCTCTTGCATCTACTGCAAATTTCGTATTGGGGAACCCGGTCAGTTACAGATTGTTTCAATTTAGGCCAGTATAAGTGGCTTTTGAGCTTCTTGTGTGTGGCTTGAATACCGGAATGTCCTCCCCAAGGGCTTTCATGGAATTGGGCAATGAGTTTAGCTCGCAACTCAGTATTTTTGCCAATGAACAGCCTTCCCCTGTATTTGAGGACTCCATCCTGCAAGGAGAAATTGGGATGTTAGGCTGGTTGAGTGATTACTGCCAAAATCAGTTCCTGCACCTGAGAGTCACCCTCATATGACTTTTCAATTTCTGCCATCCAAGTTGGAATGGCTGTGGAAGTAAAGAGTGTAGCTTCATCATCCTCTTCAAATCTTCTTGATAAAGCATCAGCTGCTGTATTATCTCGTCCCTTCTTATATACAATACATTGTCCTTACCATCGTATTTTGGCGGCTCAAGCACTCTGATTTTTAGGGCAATGCTTGTTGATGCTCCCTTGGTCATGGCAGCTTTGCGTATTGTGAGATCACCCTTCACCTCGTGTAATAGTTCCTTAAGGGACTTCATTTCCTCATTGCCAAGGAATCAAGATGGATTAAATCAATGGACCAATTTGCCAAGCACTCCTTGATATTGCCCATGGGGTCCCAATGCAACTAGGGATAGATTGGCACACACAATAGAAAATATTGTGCCATTAAAGGACTATAAAGGAATGAAAAGAGAAGAGACTTACCTTGTGACTTGCAAGGAGGAAGGTATGTCTCTTGATCCTCCCAACATTCCTAAGTTAATAGTCTATTGCAAGAATATGAGGATATAATGTCATGAAAGTTGCCAAGGAAGCTCCCACCAAGGAGGGAGGTAGACGATACCATCGAGCTAGGACCTGGCACTAAGCCCCCAACCATGGCACCCTACTGAATGGAACCCTTGAGTCAATAGAATTATAAAAGCAATTTAAAGAATTGCGTGGGTTAAAGCATATAGAATCTCTCAAAGACTTTATAAGAGAGTACTCATTATTAATGTTGGAGATTCTCAACATGCTCGATAAGAGCCGATTGTTGTGCTTCCTTGATGGTTTATAACAATGCGCTGAGCAAGAATTTAAACGGAAAAGCGTCCAGGATCTGGCTAGCACTATCACAACTGGGGATTGGTTGGCAGAATTTTCTAAGGAGCCATCCAAAAAAGACAAGGCACGAAAGGAATATCTTGGAAAACGCAGAGGAGACAAACCCCATGCAGAAGCAAGCCTTTCAAGTAGACGGAGAATCAAGGTGAGGGCAATAAGGGGTAGTTGGGAGAAAGAGGCAGACCTTTGGCAATTCAAGGAGATTGTTGATAAGTATAAAGCATATCGACTTAACGAGGGCATCAAGGGCTTTGGTGGGGGAGATTTTTAGCCTCCAAGAGTTGGGCATGCCATGAGAGCCGACCAAGCCAAAGGCAATTCTTTGCAGAAAATTATAGACAAATGTAGAGAAGCCTGGAAAGTTGCAATAGCTTGGGGAGATTTCTGCCAACTACTAGGTGAGTTGGGAAGCTTCTATGTCTAGTGAACCTCTGCCAAGCGAAGCTCCAACAGCTTACCTTGACTAGAAAATTCTAGATTGACCTATACAACAAGCTATTTGCCTACACTTTGTAGAAGGGCCTAAAAGCCAATCTCTTCACCACATGTTAGGTCGGTGGAGAATGCTATAAATAGATCCTTACGGCATTTGTAAAGGGCATGAAAGTGATATAAAGTGATCGAGAAAGAGCCTCAAAGAGCTCATGGAGTTCCTTGTGAATCTACCTTGTATATACATTCTTTGTACATAATATAACTTCTTTGTACATACAAACTATTGTGCGTTCTTATTTTTGTGCCTGCCCAATATTTCGTACATTAGGGAGGGCTTACTTAGCTTGATTTTGGGAGCAACAATCAGCTAAATGCCACACATTGAAAAGCTAAAGTCCTGCTAGAGTATATATAGGTGATATCGAGCCTTAAATGGTACATTATAAGAAAGAACAGTAAGCGTTAATTAATAATTTAGAGATATTTAAGGGTACACAGATAAAAGATATCAAATACATTAAGAGGAAAATGGCACTATTCAACTGAAATTACTCAAGTGTGATGACATTAATGCATATTATATATATTATATATAAAAGTCCATTAAATGGTCAAATTTTTTAATTGCCCAAAAGACGTTTCAACACAAAAAAAATATTCTTATTTTTAAGTTAATTGTATTAAAAATATAATCTTAATCCTAGAAAGATTTTTAAATCTATCAACATTACTCTATAAATACTCCTACAAGTAATCATTATAAATATATGAATTCAGAGCATTCTTAATGCTCAATTTCAATCATAAATGATTTTTTTTTCACTTTTCATATCATGGCACGAACTTTTACTTTCTTTGTAAGTTTTATTTTATATTTTTGATAGATTTTTTATTATTTTTTTATCGAACATTTTTATTCTTCTAAGTTGGCTACTGTAGGGCAAATAAGTTAAACTTTAAATGAGTTTTCTTAGCCTTTGTTTGGTTCATTAGTAGTGCAATGGGAGAAAAAAAATAAATAAAGAGGGGAAAAGAAAAGAAATAGAGAGAAAACTCATATTTCCTTTCCCTTGTTTGGTTATCTAATTAAAACATGAAAAAGTAAAGTTTGCAAAGCTTATTTTTACTTTATGAAGGATAAATTAGCAACTTCTTAAACTGTCTTTTTTATTTTTTCACTTTTCTCTCCAAATTAGTGGAAAAATATTTTGGAGGATTGGAGGGAAATTGGAAGAAGTTATTTCTATTCTTCTCTTCTTTTCTTCCTGTTATTATTATCCAAACAAAGAAAATGGGAGAAATAGAATTTCTATTCTCTTTTTTTCCATCAATTTCCTTCAAAACAAACAAAAGCTTAATTACCAAGTATTTTTGTATTTTATAGTTTATTACCTACATAATATAACACCATTAATTATAAAATACATGCAGATAGATTTTATGTAACTTTAGATTATTAAATTATTACTTTGATTCTTTCACTATTTGTACTTTATTTTATTAATTGAATATAAAAATTATTTGCCATCAATTAAAGATCTGGAATTCATTTGCCATTAGTTTTACTTTTTTCATGGAATTAATAAAACTTTTTTTATTAATTATAAATATTTTTATTTTTATGAAATACTAAATATTTGACAGTATATAACATGCTCAAAAATCATAATAATCATAAATTCAATAGTTATGTAAAAATGGGCAATATAGTAAATTTGCAATAACTATATCCTCTTTTCTCTCACATTTTAGAATATATTCCCTCCGTTTCAAAATATATGTCATTTTAGAGTTCTAATTTTGTTCTAAAATATTTGGCATTCAATAATATGGAGACAAATTTTAATATTTTTTAATATTTTACCCTTTATATTTAATATTGTTATTAATAATTATCTTTCCAATAATTCAAAATGGCATGTTGGAGAGAGAAATAATTAATTAAGGATTAAGGGTAAATTAGTGATTTTAGTTAATTTCTTAAAATGTGTGAAATCCTCTAAAACGTTAATTAAAATGAAACAAAGAGAGCATATATTTTCCACTTATCAAAATAAGAGGAAAATAACCAACTTCTTTTTCATCAATTTCTCTCCCTATTTTGTTTGTCCTTCTCTAGCTTCCCAATAGAGTGTGAATGAATACATAGCACCCAACTGAACCATCAGTTAATTATGGACACAAGACATATTTATGACTATCTAAAGGAAGCACAATTAATATATGGTGCAAAGTTTGTGAACAAACCTGCAAGTTACATTGATACATTCTCTGTCTAAGAGGCCAACCGGGTGCCCTATGTGCTCTTGGACATTCTTTGAAACAACTGGAACCTCACTCGCCCCATACCTATCCATAATGATTTGCAGAGAGAAAAGGTCCATACTAGGCTTAGCAGTCCATGGTACTTGACATTTTTTACCGTCCAGTGAACAAATCTCAGATACTAAAAGCTCCTGAAATGAAAAGAGTTGAACATTTTACATTAAATGGTGAATACTAGGTGTGGAAAGAACAGCAAGTTGCAGACTTATCAAGAACTTTAGGAACTCCAAAAATCAAGACTAAACTCTAAACTTGAATCCATTTGGTTCCCGAAGGACATAGGTAGAATGCCTGTGATCAAAAGTACTCGCATCAATGCATAAATAGATTATCCATTGCCATATTTTCTCCAATCCATATTTTCTCCAACTACACTTATTATCTTCTTGAGGAACATAACAAAAAGAATCCCATTTTTCTTCTTTTCTATTTCTTGATTTCATTCAAGATTTTTAACTGGGAATTTTTCATTTTTGGCCTTTTCTCACGTTTGTTAAAAAACATTACAAGACAGGGCACAGCAAATGTTCAAAAGCTATTTTAATCTTGAATGGTTGTTAAAAGAAGAATTCTGTACCTTGGGTCTTATTGCTTTTGCTTTTGCAATTTTGCTAAAACCTTCAATATCTCTAAGAGTTAGTAAACCAATTAAAATATTGTTGCCATCAACAATCATAGCATAGGACTGCTTCTCTGCAAGCATGAGATTCACTGCTTCAGTAACCAAAGTGCTCATGGAAACAGTTAAATATCATATTCTCATGGCTTCTGATACAAAAATGCTATTCTTGTACACTTCGTTTTCCATGCTTGAATCATCTATGCAAAGAGAACTTTCAACTTCACAAAGATTACTTGCATAAGGAACTTTTTCAGCTGGTACATAACCAGAAGATATTTCAGGTTGTGGAGTTGGAAAAGCATTTCCCTTATTGACCTTATCATTCTCTTTGACATCTTTTCCTCTAGTTTGTCCAGCTGTAATCCAAGAAGACAGCCCTACAGCTCCTAGTAGTGGGATAACTATTCGATAGTCTTGTGTTAATTCAAAAAGCAGCAAAACTGCAGTAAAAGGCACCTGATACACTCCTGCAAGTGTTGCAGCCATTCCCACCTGCAATCAGCAACCCCCAGTGACCAGCCATATTATATATCTTTCAATAGTTTAGGGTATTGAGTCCAGAATTTTATTAAGCATTACAAACAAATCAAAATTACTAAACAAAATCATTATAAAACACCTTGAGGCCAATGTAGAAGCTGTTTATGTTAGGGAAACACTCGAACTGTAGCAATTGTCAATAACTCTTATTCCTCAAGTTTTCCATCAAGTCAGCTGTACATTAGACATATTACAAAATAGGAAGAGAGTTCATAGCTGCTTTTCCAACAGGTGATTCTGAAAAGTTGGTAGAATTCATAATGTCCTGAAATAGATTTATTTTTTCAATCTTCAAGATTCAATTACTGTTGATTAGTGAAAAGAGTGAAAACAAATGTTGCATGTTCAATGCCAATGTTAAGAGAAATCTGTTCTCAAAGACAAGTCTGAAGGATAGCAGCACTTGCTTACTGTGATGGTATAATTCTAGACTTTCACATTGGCTGAAATGTCTTGATAATTTGAAGACGATACCCTGATGAGAGTTTTAAAAGTGATGCTTCGCCTAACATGGCTCTATTGGGTAATGGCTCATTGGCTAGTCAAAAAACAAAATCCTGTGGCAATCCTTACAACAGGAAAGGCAATAATGCTTGATAGCAAACTTTCGTAAAGATATCCAGACAAAATGAACTTTATGACATAGAGGGCTTACCATTACAGTTGAAGGCTATGAATGAAATAGACAACATCTTAACACTAGGCAAAATCTAAATGCCACCCGGTTTCTCTTTGATCTTGAAGTGAGATTATATGAAACCTAAAGTCTCAGATATTATAAGAAGTCCAAAGTTTATTTAAATCTTTCCATCAAACATTCTCTGATTATTTAAATCTTTCCATCAAATATTCTCTGAATTTAGCAGGACCATCTAAAATTATATCACAAAACACACCCCTAAAATTTAAGTTTTCCAATTCTCAAAAAAGGAAAAAAAGTTCCCCAAGTGAAAAATCTAAATGTAAAAAATTATCAAGCTGAAGGGATAGTTTCAAAGAAAGGTACCAGGCCATATGCTAGTGGTGATGCCACCTCCAATATAGAAAGTTGAAATACTGGACTGAAATGAGCAACCGCAAAATCAATCAGTTTCCCATACGTCATTCCTGTTGCAGCACCAATAAAGAGGGATGGGGCATAAAAGCCTCCTACTAATCCAGAGGCCCGGCACAAAGAGTTGCAACTATCTTGACTCCTACAAGCTGAAGCAGTAGAACAGCTGAGAGGCCTTTCACAAATGGCCGAGATTCAATCAAAATGTCAACATTCTGAAAACCCCGTATAAGATTTCAGGATAAGCTGAGGCTATTATTCCAACTGCAAAACCACCCAGTATAGGAAAGACTGGCCTTGGTATGCCAACATCCCTGTGAATATTGTTGACAATTAACAACAGAAACGATGTGAATCTGGATAGGGCCAAAGAAACCAAGCCACACAGGATACCGAGCAACAGATACAATGGAAGTTCTGAAAATGAGATGAATAGTTTTAGGAGCAAGTCCCTCGTCTTTCTGATAAAACATAAATGTTTACATCTGGAAACATCAAGGCTGTAGGGAAAGTTCATTCTAGTTGAATTAAATCAAGTTTCACATAAGAAATTAGATCATGGAGCATGCATTGTCATAATTAGGCAACAATTCTCAAGTGCAAAGTACAAAGTCTTTTGGCAATGACAACAATGATGGAAGGAATTGTGGCAAATGGCAGCAGAGCAAATAAACGCCAGTCTCTCTAAATTTTTAAGTGTAGGTAATGACTTACCACCAATAGAGCGGAAGTCATATTCAGGGACTTTAAAAGCAGGTTCAGAACCAAGGCCAACTTCTGATACAACAGAAGCTATTACAGCACTAAGTATAACCATTGAAGTGGTGTTTGTGAGGAATGGAGATGAATCTCAAGACAATGGCCGCAGAACTGACTCCACGGCGAAGAAACAACCAGCAACAGCAGCATTGAATCCTGAAAATGTGAAATTTTTTAGTGCAAAAAATTCCAAGAAAGAATATTATAAAAAGAGCAAGAGAACAATTACCAACCGGAAGCAATTCCAGCAGCAGAATCAGCAGCCAAGAGAGAGAGTCTGGTTTGGGTATCTCGAGTAAAGAGAGTAAGAGAACCGATTCCTTTAGCAATAGAAGAGCCTATCTCGCGCTGGGACCTTCAGGGCCAAGGGAATTTCCAGTACCAAGAGTGTAACAAGCAGCCACCGCTTTGAGAAAGGGGCTGAGAGTAGCCTCAAAAGGGCTATTAATAGTATTATTATTATTGTCATCCAGAAAAAGATCGAACTGCGTTCAAAATTCCAAAAATAAAACCGCCGCAAGCGGGGACAAAGATAACACGAGTCCAGATGGAATCGAGAGACTCTTCCCTCAACCAGGAAGCACCTCTATAGGGAATACCATCCCTGAAAAATTCACGGATTTCATGAATAGCGTTATTGAAAACAACTATAGAGAGGACAATAAGAACACCCACCACGCACGATGATATTATTGTTCCTGAATTTCCAAATCTGCTACTGCTACTAGATCCCTTCTCCTCTTCTTCTTCTTGATCTTCATTTGTAAACAACTGTCTTCCACTTTGAGGAAGACCACTGCAACTTGAGAGAATTTTGAAATTATAAGAAGAAAAAGAAGGAGAAAGAGTGAAGGAAAAATAGTTTCTCGAGGATTTGAATTTGGGTTTGGACAGAGAGAAAGAAGAAGAAGGAGAGATTATAAGAGGGTGGCGTTGGTGGAGAAATGCCAATGCCAATGCAGCGCTTCCCATAACGTGTCTGCGCGCCTATTTCACATTTTTACATCTAAATCTAATCCAATCCTTTCTTCTTTCTTTATGCTTTTTATTATTATTTTCATTCTCGTAGCTCCAATAATTTTTTTTTTTTTTACTTTTCATACAGAGTTAATCATGAATCTATTAATTTTAAAAAATATTTAAATATATAATTATAATTAAATTATATTTTAATATGTAAAAAATTTTATTAATTAAAATAAAATTGTCTTCTAATTATTATTTATAAATATTCTTATCAATTATGATCAGTGGCGGAACCAGAAAATATTTATAGCTGGTGCTGACTTAATCAGACACTGACTTTCGGCGAGAACTTCCGGCACATTCGACTTTAATAAAAAATATATATATTTTAACAAATCACACTTACAAATGAAGTTAATCAAAATATTTAATTATTTAAATTATAATATCTTTACATTTTGTTAGAGAAATTATAGCTAATAGATAATTGTTTGCGATGTGTTGCAATCTTTTAAAACCGTTGTAAAATAGTCTTATTATCAATTATTTTGAAAATTTATCTCTTAGTGTATACCGTCATTATGTCATTCAATCCACAATTCAAATGAATGTAAAAATTAAATCAATTCAACTATCCAAATTTAAATCAATCTCACAAACAAATTCAATCTACAATTCAAATGAATGTAAAAATTAAATCAATTCAATCACCTAATTTCAAATCAATCTCACAAATAAATTCAATTCACAGTTCAATTTTTCAAATAATGAAAATTTTCAATTTAAATAAACCATAACCTAATTAATTAATTAAATTCTCCAATTATAATAAATCTTAACCTAATTAATTAATTAAATTCTCTAGTTATAATAAATCTAACCTAAGTAGCTAACATCTAATAAATAAACTAATCCAAACCCTAAAATTTGGACAAAAGATATATTTCTCATTTTGCCCCTAATTTAATATTATTTTTCAAAATTGAGCTAAATAATAATAATAATAAGAAGAAGAAGAAGAAGAATGATGATGATGTTCTTTTAAAGTTTTGAATTATTTTAATATTATCTTATATTCTTATTTAATTATTTTTTATATTTTTATTGATTTAGTATATTTATATTAGAAGTATATAAATAATTAATTTAACTTTTTTACCCTTTCAAATGGTGAATTGTGATATATATATATATAGTAATATTTTAGAAATATAAATAATAAATTATTATTATTATTATTATTATTATTATTATTATTATTATTATGCAGTTGTTTAAAAAAAAAATTTGGCAAAACAGATGAAATGGTAGATCACAAAAGCCACACATAGACTATGTAATAATGAAGTGATGCAGAATTTTTAAATTTTAGCGGTCGCCGATCTACTATTTTCAGTCGCACCACCGCCGTACCTCATACCACACTTCTGATGGAGGGTGACCGAGGCTCACGCTGGGGTTGGCCTCAGAATAGATCCGCCACTGATTATGATAAAATAATTAACTCCATAAATTGTTATATTAATATAAAATATTTTTAACTTTTGTGGATTTTGATACATTTGACTCTCTTTGCTTACATGCAGACCCATTATTATTTTTTTTCTTGTAGAAATAAATTTCTAAATATTTTTCTGGCCAAAATTTTCAAAATATTTTTTGATAGGAAAATATTGTTGTGCACGCCATTTGGATGGCCAAATTTTATTTATTCAACCATATTTTTTTTTCCAAGTTGATGTTAAGGAGTTCTATTTTTTTCTTGTTTTGTTTTTATCTTTTCCTCATGATAATTTTTTTTTGTTTTTTTTATTTTATTTTTATTTATTTAAAAATAATATTTTGGTATATTCTCATAAATACATCACATAGATATAATATCTATCAAATATTTAAAACATCAATATAACATTTGCCAAATATCTATTAAACATTTATTAAATATACATAAAATATCTATCAAATATCTATTAAATATTTATAAAATTTATTTAATACATTTTTAACTTTATTTTTTTTAATTTTATATTTACACAACATCTATATAATATACACACAACATACATAATAAATATATAACATATAATAATGTCTACCAAATCTACAACATTAATCTAACATACACTAAAAATATACAGAAGATCTACCAAATATATACACAATATCTATATAATAGAATTAATATTTTTAACTTTATTTTTATGTTTATAATTTATAAAATTTATTTAAAAATAAATTTAATAATTTTTATTAATATATTTTTATATATTTTACTTTTTATATTTTTTTTGAGTGTTTATTTGTTATTTGTTATCAAAATTAAAATTTTTTTCTTTATAAAAATAATATATTTTATATGCTGAAAATATAAGGTAAAATATTATTTTTATTATTTTATTAGAATATATTTATTTAATAGTGAAGTTGAAAAAAATGAAGATTGAAGCAAAATATTATTTGTAATGAGAGAGAAGAGATATTTTTTTTAAAAAAAAAATCTTATTTTTGTAAAAAGTGAGGTATTTCTAAAAATTTACTCTAATTTTTCTAAAAATATAAATATTTTTAATTTTTGGGGTATTTTTAAAATATAGTTTGTTTTTTTAGGTTGCTTAGTAAATGTCCCTTTATTCATTATATAAAAATCCATAAAAGTTTAAATATTTATTTACTAACTATTAAATTTAATTATTTAATTAACTTAAGATGAAATTACACCATCTATTATTTTTCAACCTTTTATTTTCATTTTTACTGCTTTTTTTTACTTTTTTAATTGTTTTCCCATTTTACATTTTTTTTTGCGTTTTTTAAAAATATAGTTTCTGCCTATTTTTATTGTGTACTTTAATTTTACTCAATCACTTTTTGTGTTTTTTTTTCCATTTTGTATTTAGTTTCTCCTCCATTAAAAATTATTTACCTTTTTCATTGATTAGTGGGTTTAGGTTGTGAGCTAAGGATTTTGGCCCGGATTGTCGATGATTACATTTTTTACACTGTTAAGCTCACAGTTTAAGAAAATAAGAGCCTAAGTCCGGAGAAAGTGAGTCGCCACATTGATAGATTAGGAAAACAAGAAATGAAGCGATAACTCGATTCCTAAAAAATTCTTAATCTCCTATTAGGCTTGAAAAGTTAAGTACGCATAGTCATAGCAGAATATATCCTACTATTATTATATGTTATGTTCATTGAAATTAGCCTCCCTTTTAAGTCCTAATATTATATTAGTTTTAAATATTATAATATTATCCTCTACTCAAGCAAAATGGATACACAAAGGGCAAACAAGAGGTATTTTATTATATCAGATAATAAAATATAAACATAGTATGGAAATATTTTGAACTGATAAAATTAATAAAAATAAAAATCAACAAGTATTCGTCGGGGATGAAGAGATGCCCTTACATCCAATGATAATCTTATACACAAATATAAAAAAATAAAAGTACATTAGAAGGCCTACTACAATATTTGTAAAGTAAATTACCAAAATCAGAATAAAGTAAAATTACCCAAATTAGAATAAACTAGAGCAATAAAACACAATAGGCATCAATATTCACATAATATCACAAATCACGTCACAAGTCGCTTTGAATCATCATGATTAACTATAAATCATTATAGTAAGACATTTAAAGCATGAAATTAACTCCTTTGAGGAGAAAGCAATGGTGATTTGAAATTAATTCGACATCACAAGTACCAAAAACCTATTTAAAAAACTAAGTCTTTTGAAGAAAAGAATGGGAGATTGGAATATAACAGTATTTGGGAATATTGAAATTGTGATCACATCCCTAGAGGAGAAAATCAACTGTGTGGATTTGTAATTGGAAGCTAACCCCACATTTTTGCCCGTCACCCAAAAAAAAAATATTGTTGTGGTCCGCATTATGGCAAAAGTGCAAACAAGAAGAAATATTTTAGAGGCCATGGTCCAGAATTAAATGGGGTAAGGAAGGAGACCGTAACACTCGCTTTTTCCACATATCAGCCTCTGTAAAGAAGAAAAGAAATGGTATCGATTTTTAGAGGTAAATGGTTCTCATTTAATAGAACCTGAAGAGATTAAAGATGCAACGTTCTATTTTTTTTTTTGAATTATTTTCAAAAAAATCCCTTTTAGACCATCACCAAAGGGTCTTCATTTTAGAAAATTGAATCTTGAATCTATCTTAATTCAAGATGTTCCACTGACAATAAATGAAGTTTGGCAAGCTGCTTAGCTATGTGATGGAAACAAAGCCTCAAGTCCGGATGGACTTAATTTCAACTTTTACAAGATGTTTTGGTATTTATTGAAAGCAGATTTTGTGGCACTTGCTAAAGAATTTGCGGATATGGGCTACCAACCTCGAGGTGTTAGCTCCTCTTTTATTACATTGATTCCAAAATCTAAAGGTGCAAACCATCTGAAAGACTTTTGTCCAATAAGTTTAATTCATGGCATTTACAAACTCCTAGACAAAGTACTATCCCTTCGGCTCAAATCAATTTTGGAACAAGTTATTGGAGAAAGTCAAGCTTCATTTATCAATGCCAGATACATTATAGATAGTGTTTTAGTGGCTAATGATGTAACAGATTCCTACAAGAAAATTGGTTTCAAAGGCATCCTCATTAAACTGGATTTTGAGAAAGCTTTTGACTTTGTCTCCTAGGAATATCTTTTTCAAGTTATTGAAGAAATAGGATTTGGTTTGAATTGGTTAAGTTAGGTAAAATCCTACATCACACAAGCTTTAATAGCAGTTCTTGTTAATGGGTGCCTTACTGCTTTCTATACTCTCTTTAAGGGGCCTACAACAAGAAGACCCTCTCTTTCTGTTCCTCTATTCTATCATTGCTGAATGTTTATCTTTAATTTTTAAAAGAGTAGTTAATCTAGGATTGAATGAAGGTATTCCAATTAAAAATAATGGTACGGCTATTCCATTTTTATAATATACTAACAACACCATTTTGTTCTGCCTTGGTAATTTGAATTACCTCTTGAACTTGAGGAGAATCTTGCTCTATTTTGAATTGATTAATGGTTTAAGAGTTAACTTTAAAAAGAGCAGTTTAGTTAGTGTGAACATTGAGGAAAATTAGTGCAACTTAGCAACTCAGTTACTAGGATGCGACACTCCTTCTCTTCTAATCAAATACCTAGGGATCCCTTTAGGCACCAATCCATGGTAACTATCAACTTGGGAACCAGTTTTATCCAAAATCAAAGCAATAATTACGGGGTGGAAAGCAAGGCGTTTATCTTTGGCTTGAAGACTAACCGTGATAAAATTAGCCCTCGACAGTATCCCTTTGTACCACACCTCTCTTTTCAAAATTCCAAAAGGGGTTTCTAAGGAAATATCAAAGAGTCAGTGGAATTTCTTCTAGAAAGGTAAAGATGACAAGAAAAATCCACAACATTAGCTTAAAGGTGGTGGAAAGAGCCAAATCCTTACAAGGCTTAGGGGTTAGTTCTATCCTTGGCAAATATAAAGCACTGCTCTTTAAATGGTTATGGAAATCCTAGGGAGACACTTCTTCTTTATGAAAAATTGTAACAAAACATAAATATAGGGATGGAAATCTTTCAAACATGGATACGAGTGGGAACAAAATCCACTCTGTGGCAGGATGTTGTCTCTTCAATCTTATCGGATCCTTCATCTTTAAGCATCGCTAAATATGGAGTATTTTATTGGTTCGGTAATGATAACAAAATTAAATTCTGGTTAAATACTTGGATCAATCATATCAGCCTAACAAACCTTTTTCTACTTCTCTACTCACTCTATTTAGCTACATATGCTATAGTGAGTATGATGAGTGCTTGGTTTGGAAGCTCATGGAACTAGAACATAGAGTGGTGGCGCCCTTTATTTAGCAGGGAAATGGATTTGCATCACTCTCTTATGGATCTGATAGGTAACATATCCCCAAAACTAAACGTGGATGATAAGATATTATGACTCTTTAATAGAAATGGTTTATATACCACCAACTCTTTTCTACAGTGAATTGGATAAAGCAAAATCTAGACAATTGCGACCTAAGTTACCTAAAATTTGGAAGAATCTTTATGTGCCCCAAAAATAGAGATTTTCTCTTAGATGCTTCTATAAGGGAAAATAAATGTCAAAACCCATTTGGTTGAATTAGGGTTACTAAACTCAGAGAACAACATTTGCCCATTCTATAATGATTCTAAGGAACATATTAATCATCTCTTCCTATATTGCTCAGTAGTTTGGAAACCATAATGTCAACTATGTCGGTGGTTGGGAGGGTCACACCCTTGTCAGTCATAGACCTCTTCATCTCTTAGACATCTTATACGTTAGGCAAATTTCATAAAAAAATTTGGACTATCTAGAACACCTTTAACAATTAGATAACAATGACTAAAAGTCTATTTGACCTTATGATCATTAGGGTTGCATCATAGATTTGTTCCACGAACACCTCATTCCCAAATGATTGTAATCTCATGCTTGAATCCTCTGTAAGTATTAAAAATTGGGAGAAATCTAAATTATTAAGGCTAATGTCATAAAGGGAACCGCCTTTGGATGGAGTACTCAAATGGAATGTAAATGAGTCAGCCATGAGGAAACCTTGATCTATAGGTATTGGAGGTTTCTTGGGAAATAACTTAGGTAATTTCCTTGTTATATTTTAATGTAGTGCTGATATAAAGGATTCTAATGAGGTGGAGCTACTAGCTATTCATAAAGCCCTTAGGATCTCGACAAACCAAGAATGAATCATGAAACATCCACATTTTTAATATTCATTAAAATAAGTATTATGGAAAGTTAATTAGTGTGATGGAATATACATGAAATATACCAAGTATATACACTAGATATATATAATAGACACAATACATTTGTAATATAAATACTAGATATGCATAATTTATACCTCGGACACATAATATATATATAATATATGCATAATGTATACTTTGGATATATAGTAAATATCTAATATATACTTGATGTAAACACTAGATGTATAAAATTTAATTACAATATATATGATATATATATACACATATTCATATGTAAGTGGAAGAAAATAAAAGTAAATAAATAGATATAAAAAATAATGAAAAATCAAAGTAAGAGAAAATATACATGGATAGGAAAAAAAGAAAAAAAATATGAAATTAATAAAATATTTATTTAATTAATATATATGGATGAAAATGAAGAAGAAAATTAAAAGGAAGTCTTCATCTTCTTCTTCTTCATTTGGAGGCCAAAATGTTGAGAGAGAAAGGGAGAGGGTTTGCATCATTTTAAATACCAAATTTAACAATAATTTCCAAGATTTTAAGGTGGTTATGAAGAGAAATTATGGAATCAAATAAGTATTCTCATTTTAAGCTTTGTTTTCTTAGATTTTTAGGTTATGTTATAGTATGGGAAGAGAGAGAAATTAGTCTTAATTGAAAAAAAGGTGGTTGTGATGTGGTTAGGATATGTAGATGTAGAATTAGAGATTAAGTGATTGAAGTAAGCTTGAAACATTAAACTAGGGTCTGTGAAAGTTTTGGAAATTAGGGTTTTGATGGGGTTTTGTTAAGATTTGGGTAATTAAGGGATATTATGAATAAACTAAGTATAAATATGGTTTTAATTGAAGAATTTTACTTCTTGTTTGGATTAGGAGTGTTTAAGCCCATGTAACTCAAGTGAAGAAATTTTGGGTTTATTGAAAGTAAAGCTTGAAAAGTGATTTGGGAAAGATTTTGGAGGAAAGGGAGGTTATTACATACTTTGATGACGTGTGCTTTCATTAAACATGATTTGGTATATTTAGGTTGTTACTTTGAAATGTTTTGTGTTAGTTTGAAATGTGGTTATTCATATGACCTATGAATTATTATTGAAAATGTGATTTATATGTTGGTATTGTAAAAGTGAGACACATTGTGAATATAATCAAAGAATTATATTCAATGTGATTGAGAAATGTGAAAATAGTTATGGAATATGCTAAAATATGGGAAAATGATAAATGAGATGAGAATGAGAAAAATGTGATATAATGTGTGATTTGTTTGCCTTGCACAATTACTTATTCTAGAAAATTGAATTTGGTACTGTCGAGTTGGCATGCCAATGATATGTCATGATGCTTTATACGCCTTCGGGTGAAATATATTGGTATCATATTTATTATTATGCCTTCGGACGAGATATACTGGTGTCAATATATGATGACATTTGGGTTATTTATAAATGACACTTAGATCCTCGGTGTCGATTAGATCCCTGGTGTCGATAGGGGAAAACCTTCGAGTACTATATATATGACTTTTAGATCCTCGGTGTCAGACCTTCGGGTCGCGATAGGCCAAATCAATTATTTTGAAACTTGAATATTGTGTAGAGACTAGTTAGGCCTATTGTGTGTGATTGGGATGTGCTATTAAATGATAAATGAGCATTGCATTGTAATGATAGCATAAAGCATACATTGTTTCGTTATGATAGGATTGAGACAGAAAGCCCTGATAAGCATGAGAGAGAGAGAACCTAGAACTTGAAACTAATTTTGAAGGTTAGGTTAGGCTTTTGACACAAGACCAAACTGTGAGCGGGGATTTTCGCCCCCACTCCCGGTGGAATGGTTCTTGTGACTTCGGCGCTATTTAGGCTCTGGGCCTTAGAGAACACAGACCTAAGTCCGGAGAAAATGGAGTCGTCACCCAAATGGGTTGGGAAAAAAAAGGGGTGGATGACTCGATTCTTAAGGAATCCTCAACCCCCTAATGGGTTCGGAAAGTTGGGTACTTGTGGAGAAGGTGAGAAAT
This sequence comes from Garcia nutans, assembly GCA_947685225.1. NCBI lineage: Eukaryota > Viridiplantae > Streptophyta > Magnoliopsida > Malpighiales > Euphorbiaceae > Garcia > Garcia nutans. The sequence goes on along the minus strand of CANTUV010000003.1, from coordinate 320,771 downwards.
GGCCCAGCACCCCCACAACACTCGGTTCATTGGAATCGGCCTCCTTTACAGGTCTTAATATTATAAAATTCTTAAATATAACAATATTATCCATATTACACACAATAATTAAAATAAAGCATCGATATATTAAAAATCAAAATAATGTCAAAACAAAACAAATAAATGGACACCCATCCGATGGAAATATGTCCTTACATCCCATGCCTAAATAGGACACCCACCGAAAGGTAGAAACATGCCCTTTACATTGGTTATAAAATAGAAAAGCAATTTAAATTACATGATATTTAACTAATGAGGTACCCGCCAAGTGGAAACATACCTCTTACAATATTTGGAATTCTAAATAAATTGATAAAAGTAAATAACCATTCATCATAAATAAATTATTCATCAAAGGTATTAAATATCAATAGAAAGTAAATATCCATCCATCATAAACTAAATAAACCAAGCATTGAGCTTAAATAAATTAAAGCATATAAAATAAATCAAAGCATAATCAAATATAGAATTGAATAAGGCAAATAAAAATCTAAATTATGGCTACTGTTTCCATTTAGGGTTTTTTATTTCATGTGTTTAGGGTTTTGGAATTTTTGGAATTAGGCTACTATGAGTTTTTAAAGGAATTTAAATAGATTAAGATTTTATGTTTTAAAAGGTTGATAAAATTCTTTGATTAACCAAATTAGTGTTCGAATGGTGAAATCATGAATTTAAAGTTTGGGCTCTTCAAAATATTTAGATTTGTAATTTATGGTTAATGAATTGTTGTTTTGGCTCACCACATTGAATTTTAAGCTTACTGTGTAAAAATTATATTTATATGGTTTTAAAGTATTAAAGAATTAGGGTTTATAAAACTTTAGGGTTTAGGTTCTAAGGGAGTTAGGGTCTACTGTTTTGAGTTTTGGAGTTGAATTAGGATTTTAGGATTTTTGAATTAGGGTTTCGGACAATAAATTAGTTTTTAGAATTTGGAAAAACAATTGATAATTTTATGAAATTTTATAAAAATAAACTAAACGAATTAAAGTTTATAGAAGCAAAAAAGAAGTTTTTAGGGCTTTTGGAAAGAAACAGAACTCAATTTTGGATTTTGAAAATTTGGAAAGCAAATTAAGGTTTTGGGATTTTGAAGAAACAAAACTAACAACTTTAAACTTTTTGGAAAACAAAGCAATGAATTAAGATTTTTAAACTTAAGAAAAAGTGAATTGAGGTTCTTAGGTTTTTGAATTAAAAGACACAATTTGATAATTTAAATTACTGTGAAGAAAAATTTAAACAATTGATGCATACCTTGGTTTGTTGGTTCCACCAAAAATTTCTTCTTGGATGAACAAAATCAAAGACAAACCTTTTTGCCTTTGAATTGCTTGAATTGTTTTTCTGCTCCCTCAAAAAATCAGCTTGATTCAAGGTTTTCCTTCACAGTTTCGGTTTCCACTTTCTCACCCGATTTTTTCCAATTTCTGTCCAAAATTTTCTCCTTATTTCTTCATTCTTTCTTCTTCCTTTTTTGTGTTGTAATTGTACTTATTTATATAAGAATTCTTGATTAATTCTAGTTGCTCACGGCATACATTATTCATTAAGAAAAGGAAACCGAAACCTAATTGCATTAGGTTTCGAAAAATTTGTGTCGAAAAAATTTTGTTGGAGAAAAAAAAACTGCTACGGAAAAAATGTGCTGGTGAAAAAGCTGTCGCAGCTGGCTGCGGTAGCAGGCGTGCGAGCTGGCCTGTGGGCGGGTGAAATGGCCCATGGCCATGCCCCTCGTTGGTTTTCAGCGATGATTTTTTCGTCGTCGATTTTTATTTTTATTTGTTTATTAATAAAAATTAGATACTAAAGTAAAAATTATTTAATTAAGATAACAAAAATTATTTTAGACCAACTAAAATATATTAGACAACACAAAAATTATTTTGGACTAAATAAAATATATTGGACCGGACTAGGTAAAAAATTAAGGGTCTACAGTTTGCCCCCTGCTTGAACGATCTAAGACTTTAGAGAGTGAAAAGCAACAAGACTTAATTTTTGATGAGATGGTTATTTGAATTTATTTTTGGGTTCTGGACCCGATTCGAGTTTTGGACTTGATTTGGGTACTTGGACCAGAGATTGGGTACTTGGACCCGAGATTGAATTTGATTTGGGTACTTGGACCCAAGATTGGATTGAATTTGGGTACTTGGACCCAGGATTGGGTACTTAGACTCGAGATTGATTTGATTTGGATACTTGGACCCGAGATTGGGTACTTGGCGGATTGAATTTGATTTGGGTACTTGGACCCGAGAATGGGTGCTTGGATCCGAGATTGGGTACTTGGACCCGAGCTTAAATTGATTTGGGTACTTGGACCCGAGATTGGGTACTTGGAACCGAGATTGGATACTTGGACCCGAGACTAATTTGATTTGGGTGCTTGGACCCGAGAATGAATTGAATTTTGGGTGCTTGGACCCAGGATTGGGTACTTGGACCCGAGATTGATTTCTGGACTCGAGATTGGGTACTTGGACCCGAGCTTGGGTTAAATTTGGGTTTTTGGACCCGAGATTGAATTTGATTTGGGTACTTGGACCCGAGATTGGGTACTTGGACCCGAGATTGATTTGATTTGGGTACTTGGACCCAAGCTAAGTTCTGGACTTAGAATGGATTCTAGGTTCTAGACCTAAAGATAATTTGGGTTCTGGACCCAAGCTGAGTTCAGGACTTAGAAGAGATTCTAGGTTCTGGACCTAATCAAAATTTGGGTTCTGGACCCGAGCTAAGTTCTAGACTTAGAAAAGATTTTAGGTTCTGGACCTAAGGGTAATTTTGGTTCTGGACCCGATATTGAATTTAATTTGGGTGCTTGGACCCGAGACTGAGTTTGACTGACCTTTTATCATTTGAGAAGTCTGACTGCTCCGGTTATTCTATACATTGTGGTTTTTTACCCTCAAAATGGATCTTCATCCTTTGAGACCGGGTCTTCACCCTTGAAAATGGATCTTCATCCTTTGATATCAGGTCTTTACCCTTGAAAAATGGATCTTCATCCTTTGAACTGGATCTTCATCCTTGGCATCGGGTTTTCACCCTTGAAAATGGATCTTCATCCTTTGAGATCGGGTCTTCACCCTTGGCATTGGGTCTTCACCCTTTGAAAACGGATCTTCATCCTTTGAGATCAGATCTTTACCCTTGAAAACGGATCTACATCCTTTGACATCGGGTCTTTACCCTTGAAAATGGATCTTCATCCTTGAGATCGGGTCTTCACCCTTGAAAAATGGATCTTCATCCTTTGAGATCGGGTCTTCACCCTTTAAAAATGGATCTTCATCCTTTGAGACTTCGGGTCTTCACCCTTTGTAAATGGATCTTCATCCTTTGAGATCAAGTATTCACCCTTGAAAATATGGATCTTCATCCTTTGAGATCGGATCTTCACCCTTAGAACATGGATATTTATCCATTGGAGGTCGGGTCTTTACCCTGGCTTCAGCTCTTTTAGCTGAACTGATCTTTTGTCTTTTGCATCTTCATTCTCTTGAGAGTTCTAATGTTTCATTCTTTTGTTCTTCCTTTTTGCAAAAATTCAGCTATTTTTAATTAGACCTTATACCCTCTCCTTGTACCCCCCCTGCATGGCAAAATATTTGTAAGTGAGTTTGAAAACATTTTATATATAGACTCAAAAAAATTGAAAAGGAGAAACTTTACCCCCTGTGTAGGCTCAAACCCATGATTTTTCTATGCATGCTCTGATTGATGTTTTTGCCGTCTAGTTCTTCGCACAAGCATGCATTTCTTCTCTTTGCAAAATTACTGGAGCTTTCTCAAGCAATGGGCTTTCCATGCCCCCCTAATTTGACATCTTCTTTTGATTCCTTACTTCATAGAGTGTTTGCTGTTCACTTTGATAAAGAATAGACAATAAAAGACAAGAAAGTGTGATGTGATATGCTCATGTATGCATGATATGCATGATAATACTCACAGCGGTTTCATTGACTCACATATCGAGGTGATCAGAAGAAGTGGTCTTATTGGTTCCTTTCAGATGCTCGTTCAGGTCTTGCATTGGAATGACAGACTGCTTCACATTTATGGCTTTTATCTTTAAGATGTTGAAAATATGAATAATGGAAGCCCCAAGCAGCAGAGTAAGGGATTCATCTATTTCAAACTATGTTTCAGCATGTCAGTTGATAGCTTCTTCATGATCTTACCAATAATCATTTCCTTTGCCCAATGTGTCCTTTGGAGGTTCAACATACTTCCCTTAACTTGAAGGCTTTGTATGACAAAACATTTTTTGAATTTTTTGAATTTTGATTTTGAAATCAAATGTTGGCTTTGCCAAATCAATGTCAATGTACCTTAGGACTTGATTTTCCAAATTAATATATCTATAACATGACAACCCTAGTTACCATACTAAACTCGGGAATCATTTCTATTTAAGCAAGAATTGTTGCACTTCAGATAGGCACATACACATTACTTGGCCAAAGGTCTCATTTGAGTTTAAATATTGTCTATATCATATGCATGCTTATCCAAACTATCTCCACTAATAGACTCTGTAATGTCCCAAAGTGTACCCTAAAAGTTTTGGAGTTATTGTTGTATTTGGATGAAATGTATAAGTTTAAATGAAAAGAGAAAGAAGTTAAGAGAGAGAGTGTATATGTTGTATATATAGTGATATATACAACATATACAAGTCAAATATGAAAGTCAAAAGAAGATATTTATTTATTTTAAATTAGTGAAATTAATTAAAAGGAAAATAAGTAAAAGGGAATTAAAATAAGTGGAAGAGGGTATTTGAGTAATTTAATATTAAAATTTGCTTGGTTGAGGTTTAAAGAGGTGAAGTGTTTGACTTGGCTTCTTGTTTTTCTTCATTTTCCTCTTCTTTCTCTTTTCTTTTCCTTGTTGGCCGGGCATCACCAAAGCAAGAGAGCAAGAGAGAGGTTTTGATTTCCAAGCTCAAAATTGAAGGAAGTTTCAAGTGATTAAGTTGGAAATTTAAGAAGTTTCATCAACTTTGGTAAGTTTCTTCTTGATTTCCCTTGTTTTAGTTGAAGTTGTGTTTGAGTTGATTGTTGATATTTGATAGTATGATTAGGTTTGATTGTGGTGTGTTTGAAAGTGTTGGAATTGAATTAAAGATAAGAAGTTAGGTTGGTGTTGATGTTAGAAGTGTATGAGTTGTGTTTGTGTTAGGGTTTTGAATTGGGATTGTTGTAGATGTTGAGTTTGATTAATTATTCTTGTAGATCTTCATGATATTTGTGTTTAATGAAGTTAGAAGCATAGAATACATGAGTTTGGTTCGAAACAGAAGCATTTTGGATGCCACGCCCGTGGCCCTTGGATGCCACGACCGTGGCCATTGGAAGCCATGGCCGTGGGGGTTTTGAGCAAGGGAGGCAGAACCATTTTCTAACCCACGCCCGTGGGGGTTGGGAGGCCACGACCGTGGGGTCCTAGAGAGAGATGTTGGGTTGTAATTTATGATCTTTGGGTCTAGTATGAGACTAATAGGTGTATTATTTCTTTTGAATTAGGTTGTGAAGAAGTTAGTTGCCCTATTTCTAGTGGTGAAGAATTCTTGGAAGAGGGAGTGTATAGATTGGTGTGAGTTGTTCTTGAGGTAAGTACAAACTTACATTATTGCATATATTCATATAATTTTGTGATTTAACACATTTGGTTGTAAATGTGTTAAGTAATTTATTACATTGTTAATACATTTGAGTAATGTTATGATTCGCATAATGTGGAAGATATGATGATCATTCAAATGTATATTCAATGCAATTGATTATGTATACTTTAATGATGAATTGCCTTAATGTGATTTGAGATATGATGAGATATAAAGCCATTGTTGTTGGCTATGGTGATGCAAATGAAATAATTGGGGCATGATTGCCTATTTGATTATGGAATATGAAATGAGAAATGAATTGAGAAAGAGATTGATAAAGAGATAAATGAAATGATTGTGTGCTTAATATGTTATTTAATTTTCAGAGTTCTGGGTTTGGCGGCATGCCTATAAATCGCTGGATAGGTGAAAAGACCGGGTCGTAAGCCGAATCCAGTTGAAAAAGTGAAATATGATGTTTTTGGGGTGAAAAGACTGGGTCGTAAGCCTCAAAAATAGTAATAGTCTAGCCGGGTTGAGGACCAAGATACTGGGGCCCTCGGGTCTAGCCGGGTTGAGGTCCAAGAGACTGGGTCTGTTATACTATCCATGGATAGAGATATATATATATCGCCTACGGGCTTGATGATTGTGATTATGGACCAAAGCAGTAACTCTGAACTTTGAATATCATATTAAATTCTTTTTGGGCCCTTGCTTGTCTTTGATATAAATGTGAACCATGAATGATGAAACAGTTAAATAAAATAGATGTGATTCATGAATGGTAAAATAGTTTGAATAATATAATGAAAGATGATGTTATGAAATATGATGTTCTTGTGATTTGTTTATGATGTTTGAAAGTATGACATTTGCATTTCATTATAGCATATTGTTATTGTGGTTTGTACCACTAAGCCGTAGGCTTAGCGCGATTGTGGTTCATCGCTCAGGTGAGATAGTAGAACCAGAGGGTTCAGCTAGACCGAGTTGAGTCTATATTTTTGAAGTGTTGATAGGGGGCTTAAAGATCAGAGACAAACTGCCAAACATGTATATATTTTTATGTTTTGTAAACATGAATTTGGATGTAATTATATATGTAAATATCACTATATTTTCCGCTGCGTATTGAATGAACATTTTGTCTATTATGTTTTATAATATAATGTGAAGGTTTCTTATAATGTTATTACCACTGCTTAACAAATGAACGTTTTATTTATTGTGTTTTATGATATAACTTAAATGTTTTAAGTTGCTCATGTTATTGTATAAAGGAGTGAGTTGTTTGTTTTGTAAATCGTAGCATTCCTATATTCAGTATACGTATATTACAGATATGGTGGTATGTAGTGTGCATATATAGGATATAGGGGTGTTACAGACTCTACCTACCAAGAGAGATCAACAGGTCTTTGATAGGCTTGAAATGGGGTCTATGAGGGACATGGGTTAAATGAAGGCCATTTTGAGATAGGAGCTGATGTGACACAATGGATAAACCCTCACACTTTAAATTTCTTGTTTGAATTTTAGGCAGCTTGGAGGCAATCTTGCTAGACTCCAAATTCCTTCTATATTCTTGGTATTAATCTGGATCTTGATTAGGACAGTTTTTGCCCTTGCATAAAGTTTGGTTTCCACATTCATTGCTTTTCTTCTTCTCCCTTTTCTTTTTCTTACTCTTCCCTTTCTTTGAGCACTTTATCATTTTGTTCTTCTTCCTTGTAGGACTGTCAAGTATAGAACTTTCAAGAATTGGATGGTCTTTCTCCTTTTTCTTTGGTTGGACCAATTCAGGTCAAAATGTCCTTATAACCCAAATGGAAGCCTTTTGTTGTCTTAGGTAAACGAGAACTCAGTTGGCTTTCTGAACCATTTTGGGTTTTCTTTTCTTTTTTCTTTTCTTTTTCCTCTTTTTTTTATTTTTTTTCTTTTCTTTTGTCTTTTTTGTTTTGTTTTCTTCTCTTTTTTTTTTAGTTCTAGCTCTAAAAGAGTTGTCTTGTTTGTACCAACTTGGGCTTCTAATAATGGATAAGTAACATAAATCTTCTTTAATAAGGATAAATCATTTGTTACTCTGATGTTGATGTTGATATATTGGAGATATTAGGAAAACTTCAACTACCCTTATGGTATTGAGAACTTCAACCACCCTTATGGTTTTGAGAACTTCAACTATTTTCATGGTCTTGAGAACTTCACCTATCCTCATGATCTGGACTAATCATTGTTTTCTTTGATCTTCTTGCCTCTTCATCTTAGTGATCATAAGACTTGCCAAAAGTATCACAACAGCTCAGGGTAGGTTGTTGGGGTTATATGCCAATGAAAAGAAAGCTAAAATTTTATGTAGGCTCAAAGGGACAACTAGGGATTGATATTTAATTGGGTGGATACTAGTTGTTCGCTAACCAAACAATGCCTAGATCACTTCTCTCTTAAATAAGTAGAGTTCAATTTCGCCTCGAAAGTTTGTCAAAGCATGTTCTAAGACTGACTAGGACCTAGACAAAGGTAATTATGCAGAAGCCCTCTCTAAGTAAGCATACACAACTCAATGCTATAGAGCAATTCTCTTACCTAGTAAAGTCATTCAAGTCATGATGCATAAATATATTAATTCATGAATTATCAAGCTAGATTCCTCATTGGTTGAACACCAAAATGAACAAAGACCAACAAAAATTTTGATGAAAGTAATCAAACAAATTTAAATTTGAAAAATAAGATTGTTCCAATTTAATATTAAAGAAAGTAAAATAAATAGAGCAACACTCCAAGCTAAGGGAAGTTCGATGAGTTGGAGTTTAAGATACTTCATTTATTTAGACATCTCAAGGGCAAGGATTTTTTCCATCATCAAGGGCCATTGCTTCATCATCCATAATTAGCCCAAGCTTGCTTAGTAGCGCATCATCTTTAGTAGCATCTCTTTCCATATCATGACAAGATGACAAGATAAAACTCTTTATGAAGGTTGCAAGCGGTGGCGCCCTTCCAAATTTAGGTAAAGGATCATTCTTAGTGTTGGGCTTATCAGGCTCAGGCAGCTTTCCACTGTCAATCAAATCTTGGATTTTGTGCCTTAAGTGAACACATTTATCTGTCTCATACCCTTGCATTTGATGGAATTGACAGAAGACCTTGACTTCAAAATTTAGTGGTAGAGGCTATGTAGAGGCCGAGGTGTCAATGGTTGTAGCAAATCCATCTTTATTAAAATTTCCAACATCTTTGACAAAGGCTCCCCCAAGTTTGAAAATTTACTCTTCTTTATTGGCTTAGTTGTTGCATTTTTCTCAACACCTCCTATTTCCCTTTGACTTTGCCCACTAGGGTGATAGCCGCTCTTATTGCTCCACTTAGATAGCACATGGTTCGGTTGGTCTTGTAGAATAGGGATTGATCTCTCATTTTTCATTCGATCTCTATCAGTAGATATGTTCCTTGTTAAGATTGCCTTTTCTTTCTTTCTTATGTCAATGGGAGATGCCTCATTAGCATTGTTGATGATCTCTAGAATTTGAATCAACTTGGTCCTCATAATTTCAACCAATTGATCTCGTAGCTCGGCCATCCTAGCTTTGACAACTTCATCAACTATGTCCCTTAGATGGTTTGCATCCATCCTTGAAATGTTGTAGGTGGTGTCGTTGTATGCTCTTGAATTGTCGTACTTTAGGTCTGTGAACCAGAGAGGATCAATGATATGAGATGCAAATATATGTATGTATGCATGTATGCACAAACAATCAACAAACAAGGATAATTAGGATGCTCCTTCCAACCTTATAACATCCACACTCGAATGGCAAGTCTCTTTTCCTAGGTATATGGTTAGCAAAATACCAACCATGGGGTACCTTGTTTTCGAATAATTCCCTCGGACGTTTTAACCAATAGTTATATTTTCGAAAATGGAAATCCATTCATAGTAATTCTCATTAATTAGATTTTAATCTATTCAACCAACTATAGTAGCTTTTATGCTATATTGGATTAAAACGAAATTAAGAGGTTTATTATAGATAGATTTCTCACTTGAAAAAAGTAACTAATGATTCATGCTAAAAACAAGCCCATGATTAATTATTCTTAGTATAAACTAGGCTCACAATTGATTTTTGGTATTTCATAATTGACCTAAATATTTTTGCAAGCTCTTTGTAAGAAAAAGGTTGGGTGAAAATAGTTTTATTTATAAGCCCATTGTAAAAGAAAAATGGATTTTGGGCTTAGTATTTGGGCCATGAGCAAAAGAATTTTTGATTTATTTTAGAAAAGTGTTATGTCCAAAGTCCATCTTGAAAATTTTTGAAAATAGCTTTGGTCTTTTGGATTTTAAAGAAAAAATTATTTTGAGCTTACAATATACTTAGGTCATATTAGAAAAAGAACAATATACTGTTTATAATACTTAGGTCCATAAATTTATTTTGAGCTTACAATATACTGTTTCCATTTAGGGTTCTTTATTTCATGTGTTTAGGGTTTCGGAATTTATGGAATTAGGCTACTGTGAGTTTTTAAAGGAATTAAAATATATTAAGATTTTATGTTTTAAAAGGTTGATAAAATTCTTTGATTCACCAAATTAGTGTTTGAATGGTGAAATCATGAATTTAAAGTTTGGGCTCTTAAAAATATTTAGATTTGTAATTTATGGTAAATGAATTGTTGTTTTGGCTCACCATATTGAATTTTAAGCTTACTGTATAAAAATTATATTTATATGGTTTTAAAGTTTTAAAGAATTAGGGTTTAGAAAACTTTAGGGTTTAGGTTCTAAGGGAGTTAGGGTCCACTGTTTTGAGTTTTGGAGTTGAATTAGGATTTTAGAATTTTTGAATTAGGGTTTCGGACAATGAATTAGTTTTTAGAATTGGAAAAACAATTGATAATTTTATGAATTTTATGAAAATAAACCAAACGAATTAAAGTTTATAGAAGCAAAAAATAAGTTTTTAGGGCTTTTGGAAAGAAACAGAACTCAATTTTGGATTTTGAAAATTTGGAAAGCAAATTAAGGTTTTGGGGTTTTGAAGAAACAAAACTAACAACTTTAAACTTTTTGGAAAACAAAGCAACGAATTAAGGTTTTTAAACTTTAGAAAAAGTGAATTGAGGTTCTTAGGTTTTTGAATTAAAAGACACAATTTGATAATTTAAGCTACTGTGAAGAAAAATTTAAACAATTGATGCATACCTTGGTTTGTTGGTTCCACCAAAAATTTCTTCTTGGATGAACAAAATCAAAGACAAGCCTTTTTGCCTTTGAATTGCTTGAATTGTTTTTCTTCTCCCTCAAAAAATCAGCTTGATTCAAGATTTTACTTCACAGTTTCGGTTTCCACTTTCTCACCCGATTTTTTCCAATTTCTGTCCAAATTTTTCTCCTTATTTCTTCATTCTTTCTTCTTTCTTTTTTGTGTTGTAATTGTACTTATTTATAGAAGAATTCTTGATTAATTCTAGATGCTCACAGCATACATTATTCATTAAGAAAAGGAAACCGAAACCTAATTGCATTAGGTTTCGAAAAATTTACGTCGAAAAAATTTCGCTGGCGAAAAAAAACTGCTACGGAAAAAATATGTTGGCGAAAAAGCTACCACAATTGGCTGCGGCAGTGGGCGCGCGAGCTGGCCTGCAGGCTGGCGAAGGCCATTTCGCCCGCAGGAAACTCCTGCGGGCGAAATGGCCCACGGCCATGCCTCGCGCTAGTTTTCGGCGATAATTTTTTCGTCATTGATTTTTATTTTTATTTATTTATTTATTTTTTTTATTAATAAAAATTAGATATTAAAGCAAAAATTATTTAATTAAAATAACAAAAATTATTTTGGACCAATTAAAATATATTAGACAACACAAAAATTATTTTGGACTAAATAAAATATATTGGATCGGACTGGGTCAAAAATTAAGAGTCTACACAAACCCTTTTAGGGTTGCATACATGTATACTATTATTTTCTATATATTTTGGTACTATATATTATAATTACAACAAAATTTGAGGTTTTGTGTATATAGATGTACTTATAATGAGTAATGTTTTTAATTATGAGATTTTTGGATGTAAATTAATGAGGAGATGGATTTAGAATGAAATATGATTTTTTTAATGCTATTTTCTTGTAGGTTGTGAAATATTTGAATTTTGGGATTTATTTAAATTATAAATGAAACTCTGGCAAATTTTTCTAAAGATTTTCTTTTATATACATTATTTTAATTTTTAAATATATATGTATTTATCTATTAAATTTATCTTCTTAAAGTTATATTATTTTTGGTAATTAATATAAGAATTTTCTACAATTAATTATTGTAGCATTCTTGTATTCTATATATGTATTTTACATAGGGCGGGTGTATGTAGTATACGTATATAAAGTATAAGTTTTACATTTATTTTGGTATCCGAGCCTAGGTTTGATGTTCTTGACCTAGATGTGTTTTAAAATAAAAAGGCGATTTTAAATTGTGAGTTCTGATTCATGCATATGCATTAGCACCTATGTTAGTCTTTGATGTAGCAATATTTGTATGTTGTAACAGATAAAGGGTGAGAGATGTCATGGACGCGTATGTCAGATGAGGAGAGTGTTGAGAGTAATGCTCCAAGTGAGAGTTGGAACTAGTGTAGAGAATTTTGAAGAGGCCTTTTTGCCAGCTAGACCTGTGACATAGGATGCTTCTCCAGTGTGGATGCATCAGATGGCAGAGTATTTTCATCAAGTTACAGCACCGCAGTAGAACAGAAAATATGATAAGTTTAGGAAGTACGGAGCCACAAATTTTGTTGGTAGTACAAATCCAAATGAGTCATAACAGTGGTTGGATAGGGTGGAACGAGTATTTATGTAGTTGGAGGCTATGATAGAAGAGAAGTTTGATTATGTTGTTTCCTTATTATCGACTCATGCCTATGATTAGAGAAAGACTGTTCCACATGGTTTAGATAGACTACCATTGTTGAATTATAAGGATTTTCTAGCAAACTTTGAAAAGAAATATGTGCCCAGATATTATAAGGATGAGAAGAAGAGGGAGTTTTTGAATCTTAAGCAGGGGATGAAATTAGTGATAGAGTGTGAGAAAGAGTTCTTATGGCTGAGTAAGTATACTAGTGGGATTATTTCAGATGAAAAAGATAGGTGTAGGAGATTTGAGGAAGGGTTGAAGCCTACTATCAGTTGTCAGGTACCAGTAATACAATATGAGGTTTTCTCCAGACTAGTATCATCAACTAGGAGTGTGGAGAAGGCTTAGGAGGTTGCAACTGCTTTAACGTTGGAAGAAAATAAGCGTAGAAGATCTCAATTTGAAGTAGAGTCATCATCTCATAAGAGAGAGCGAGAAAATCCTTTATAGAGTTTTGGTGAGAGTCAAGGGTAGTCTAATAGACCATTTTAGCCAATGCAAAGGCCTATAACATCGATTGCTAGTGCTCCTAGCCCTTCTCCTTATAGATCTACTCCATCTATATGTACCTAATGTGGTAAGGCACACAAGGGCATTTGTTTAAGAGTTAGTTCAGGGGGTTATTTCAGATATGGATCTGGAGATCATTATGTGCGGGATTGCCCAGAGCCGCCAGTGACCAGACATACTGAGACTGTTGAGTCCAGGCTAGGTGTTAGAGGAAGTAGAAGTGGCAAAGGTGGCAGGACATAATATATTCAGAGAGTGGAGTCAGTATCAGTGGGTAGACCAGAGGAAACCATAACATCACAAAGAGTTTACATGATACAGAGGATGCAAAGTGCCCTATATGTAGATGATTGATAATTATTTTTACTTAGTATTACTGTTTATGCATAAGGATTGTTTGAATACTGCATTTTAGGATAATTACCTCAGTTAGAATTTATTATTTATTCCTTGTAGATGGTGATAGAGTTGAGAATTCTTCATTCTAGTTTAAAGATTCGTGAGGATGATAATAATGGTTTAGTTGCAAGTTAGTCTAGTGTGCTTTATTACATTAAAGAAGTACAGCAGGGAGATTTGAATTTCAAAAGATGATAGAGGAGATTCATTGGGGGGGGGGGGAAGTAGAGATTTATTAGTAAGTGATGATGGCAGTTTGTGGTATTCAAACTAATTGTGTGTGATAGATTTTATAGGAAGTTGAGATTGATATTTGTCTTCGGCTGGGTTTGCTTATTATAATAGGAAATTTCAAAGATGAAATTCTTTAAAGAGGAGAAAATTGTAACATCTACATTTTTAATATTCATTAAAATAAGTAATATGAAAGGTTAATTAGTATGATGGAAGAGGAATATACATGAAATATACTAAATATATACACTAGATATACACAATAGATACACTGCATCTATATTATAAATACTAGATATACATAATTTATACCCGGTACATATAATATATATATATAATATATACATAATGTATACTTTGGATATATAGTATATACCTAACATATACTTGATATAAACACTGGATATATGAAATATAATTAAAATATGCATGATATGTGCATATATACACATATTCATTTATAAGTGGAAGAAAATAAAAGTAAATAAATAAATATAAAAAAATGATGAAAAGTCAAAGTAAGAAAAAATATACAAGGATAGAAAAAAAAGAAAAAAAATGAAATTAATAAAATAAGAAAAAATTAAAAGAAAGCTATTGGACAATTAAACTCTATTTTGATCATTGACAATCAAATTGACATGTGCTAATGAGTTCGATCAAGTTTGTTTTTGTAAGCATCATACATTAGGGTTGTGTGACCGCCCAGGAGCATTAAACAACCACACAAACCTATAAAGATAAGTCACTAATGAAATAGGAAAGATAGGAGCCCTGGCGAGCGGTAAAGTTAGAACGCGAGGTATTTGTGTGACTACCTGAACCACCGAGTGGCCGCACAATATATTGAAGCTAAATCAACAAAGTTACAGAGAAGGTCACGGTCTCAGTATGTTGTGATGTTGGAACACCAAACATTTGGGCGACTGCCCCTCCATGTCGTACGACCATACAAAATAATGAACCAAAAACTCAAAACTTATAGAAACGATAGCGGTCAACTTGTTCGATGGATCCTCGATGCCCAAACATCTATGCGACCACTCCATCTTGTTGTTATACCGCACCCTGCCAACATATTTGAATTTTAGTTCCAAACATATTGGATCATTAATAATTGGACACGTGGTAGAAGAAATTCAAATTAAATGGTAATATTATACTGTGCGACCACACAACTAAATGTGCAACCACAAGACATGGTATCATGGGCTTATATGATTCTATCAGACAACTAAATCTTACCATTGGAGTTAGCCATTAGAGAAGATATTTGAATTGTGCTACCTCATACTGTGTATTGCGACCACACAAGGTATCCTAGCAACCAATTGAGTGGAAGACAAGTTCTAAACATATGGGAACCACTTCAAACAACTAGTTCAAGTCCTAATAGCTATAAATACCATCAGAAACATCTTGTTTGAGAGTAATTATGATTGATATAGCCAAGGCAAGCTACTTTCAATTTCTTGTATTACAATTAACATTTATATTAATTGAGCATTTGGTGTGAGCATGAAAAAACCATTGTAAATTGAGTGTTAGCTTGGAAATACTTAGATTTTAGAGTGAGCCTTAGGAAAATTCTTGTAAGGGTTATGAGGATTAAACTCAAAACTTGTAAAAGTTTAGTGTGAGCTTGTGAAAACACCAAGTTAGAGCTAGGCTTGTAAAAACTAAAGATTAGTGAAATCTTAACAAGTTGTTAAGGAAGTGGATGTCGAATTGAGGTAATTCAAACCACTATAAAATTTTTGTGCTCATTCTTCTCTACTCTACTCCATTTTCATCTTGATTTTCTTGTTATTTTAAAATTTTAACTTATCATCACTACTCTAATTAACTAATTCACCCCCCCCCCCTCTTGGTTACCATCTTAGGACAACATTTGGTGTCAGAGCCTCCAAATTTTAAGAAGCTTAATTGTGAAATTTGATCCACAATGGCAGCCACTCCACCAACAAACACCTCTACATTAACTTCTTCTTCTTCCTCCACAATTGCTTCATCTCATGGAAACATAAAATGTAGTTATTTTTTTATAGTGAGGGAATTGAGCTTTGGAAACATGTGCTAAATGAGTGAAAACCTCGTACTCATGAGATTGATGGTGTTTAAGTGCCTCTCCCTAGAGCACAATGGAGTGATGCTCAAGAAAGGGCTCTCTACAAGAACAATAAGGCATCCTCCATCTTGATAAATTCAATGTTAAGAGAAGAAGGTGGGAGAGTCTAACATCTTACTTATGCATATAACATTTGAAAAACTCTTGAGAACTATTATGAGGGAACTACTTAAGTGAACTTTACTAAGACTCAAATACTTGTGTATGAGTATAAACTCTTTAAAATGAAGCCTAATGAGAATGTCACCAATATGACAAATCGATTGATTGTTATTGTCAATGACCTAAAGAAATATGGTAAGGGCTATGATCAAGGTGATGTCAATAGCAAAATATTGAGAGCACTTCGAGCCAAGAAGACATTTGAGTCTAAGGTTTCTTCAATTGAAGAAGCTCACGACCTTAGTACTTCAAGAACCAATGAGGTTGTGGGAAAACTTTTTACCTTTGAGTTGCATACCGAGAAGGAAGATGGTCAAGGTGAGAAAGAAAAGAGGAAAGAAATAGCTCTCAAGGTCATCAAAGAAGTTGAAAGCTCAAGTGATGAAGATATTGATGATGATAAAGAAATGACTAAGCTATCTAGAAGAATAAGTTATTGGAAGAGAAAGAGAAGACTTCAAGCCAACAAAGGTACATTCCCTAAACCCTCTTTCAAATATGAAGAGAAAAAGAATGAAGTAAAATGCTATGAATGTGGCAAAATAGGTCACATCAAATTGGATTACTTCAAATTGAAAAACAAGAAGAAGTGGGATAAGGAAAAGAAGAAACCACTCAAAGCCACATGGGATGATGATTTCTCAAGTGAAGAAGAAGAGAAAGAAGAGCAAGGAATTATAAATTTATGTCTCATGTTTATTAGGGATGACGTTCACACAAATAAGGTAGGTACTCAATCCTTGAACTTGAATGCATATAATGATACTGTTGATGATGCCTTAGATGATATGATCTAATTGTGCATATGAATCTTAGAGTAGAAAATTTCTCTAAAATGAAATTCTAAAAAGACAAATGCTTTAAGCTAAAAAAGGACTTTGTATCTTTAAAATTCTACCTTAGAATTAAAGAATTCAAATGAACAATTGTTGAAGTCTATGGATGAGATGTCAAAAAATTCATCTAGCTTAGAGAAAATTTGTAAAGAAAATGATATTCTGAAAGGAGAAATAAGTGAACTTAAGAACTATATATCAAAATTTCACAAAGGAAAAGAAGCCTTAGATACTATGATTAGTAATCAAAGGTCACCTTGTTTAAAACATGACCTAGGGTTCAATGGCTCATCTATTACTACATCTAAAGCATTAACATTTGTCAAAGCCTCTACAACTGAAACCTCTAGTGTTGAAGTTGTAAAAAAAATAAAAGCACATACCAAGCCTAAAAACCCTGAAAGGACTATATTAGATTCACATGACTCTAGAACTAAGGTTTCAAGAGCAAACCATGTATACATATATACAAGGCATGAACATAGATACAAAAATGCACAAAAATAATTTCACTCAATACACTTGCAATTGTGCACATGGTACATTGAATTTCAATAAAAGAATGCGAAAGCACAAAACATTATATCAATGTCATTATTGCATAAAGTTTGGCCGTAAAAGTACCTTTTACTATATTAGAAAGGCTCATCTCAAATTAGAGAATCCTTTTACTACTAACTCCCTAAGACCCAAGTACACTTGGGTATCTAAAAGAAGATATATATGATTGTGTTGTAGGTATGCCTAAGGTCTACTATCAATGAAAGTGTTTGGCTTGTGGATAGTGGATGCTCAAGGTACATGATAGGTACTGTAAAACTTTTCATAATTCTCATTTATAAGCAAGGAGGTAATGTGACTTTTGGAAATAATGCCAAAAGTAAAATTATTGGCATTGGTTCCATTGACATGCTTGGCAAAAATATGATTGATAATGTATGACTTGTTGATGGTTTGAAATAGAATTTAATTAGTGTAAGTCAATTATGTGATAAAGGATAAATGTAAATTTTGACTCTAAAGGATGCAAAGTTACTTCTTCCAATGGTGAACTTGAATTCAAAGAAGTTAGAATTGGCAATACTTATAAAATTGACTTACATTCTAATAATGCTTTTGAATATCTAATTACCATTAGTAATGATACTTGGATTAGACATAGAAGACTAGGTCATGATAGTATAGATCAATTGCAATACCTTAGTAAAGAAGAACTTTTAGATGGACTCCCTAGAATAAAAATCAATAAAGATAAAATTGATGAACCTTGGCAATATGGAAAATAACAAAAGAGTTCATTTAAAACCAAGAATGTTGTAAGCACTTCTAGACCTCTAGAATTAATTCACTTGGATTTGTTTGTTCCAAATAGAGTTGCTATTCTTGGAGGTAAGTTGTATGCATTTGTGCTTGTTGATGATTACTCAAGGTTTATATGGGTTAATTTCTTAGCTCAAAAGAATGAAGCTTTCAACCATTTCAATTTTTTTTAAAAGAGTTCAAAAATGAAAAAGGCTATGTTATCACATCTATTAGAAGTGACCATGATAAAGAATTTGAAAATGAAAATTTTTAGCCCCAAAACACCACAACAAAATGGTATGGTAGAAAGGAAAAATAGAACATTGGTAGAAATGGCTAGAACGATGCTCAATGAGTATAATTTGCCTTCTTACTTTTGGGCGGATGCCGTTAATACCTCTTGTTATATTTCAAATCATGTTTATAAAAGCCCCTTGATAAACAAAACCTTTTATGAACTTTGGAATAGAAAAAACCCAAAATTTTATACCTTAGAGTGTTTAGATGCAAATGCTTCATATTGAATACCAATGACAATCTTGGAAAATTTTCATCCAAATTGGATAAAGGCATATATTTAGGGTATTCATCTTCTAGTAAAGCATATGAAGTATTTAATAGGAGAATACTAGTAGTTGAAGAATCAATGCATGTTATCTTTGATGAATCCTCTAAGCTTGATCAAAGGAAAGGTAGTGCTATTGATGATTTGGTAGGTATATTTGAAGAACACGAGACAAACAATGTTCCAAAGGACAATCAAATTGAGATTGAGACAGGAATGGAACAAGAAGAAGAGCCTTAAGAACTACCTAAAGATTGACAATATAAGAAGGATCATCCAAAAGAATTTGTTATTGGTGATACCTCAAAGGGAGTAACTACTAAATCTAGATTTAAATACTTAGATGCTAATATTGCCTTTGTTTCTCAAATTGAGCCAAGGACAATTGAGGAGGCTTTTAGTGATGAATGTTGGGTGATTGCTATGCAAGATGAACTTAAACAATTTGAAAGAAAAAAAGTGTGAGAACTTGTTCCTAAAATTAAAGATCATCCAATTATAGGATGTGAATGGGTAAATAGGAATAAGCTTGATGAAGATGGTCTCATTACTAGAAACAAAGCTAGATTGGTGGCCAAAGGCTATATCTAAGAGGAAGGCATTGACTATGATGAGATATTTGCCCCTGTTGCTAGGCTAAAAGCTATTAGAATTTTGCTTGCATTTTCTTGTCATATGAATTTCAAACTCTTTCAAATGGATGTCAAAAGTGCATTTCTAAATGGATTTATAAATGAAGAAGTGTATGTTGAACAACCCTGGTTTTGAAGACTATAAATTTCCAAATCATGTTTTCAAACTTACCAAAGCATTATATGGATTGAAACAAGCCCCAAGAGCTTAGTATGATAGACTTAGTGCTTATTTGCTAAAAATGGTTTTTCAGAAGGCAAAGTTGACCCAACTCTTTTTGTTAAAAAGAAAATGCATAACATCTTAATTGTATAAATTTATGTTGATGACATTATATTTGGTGCTACTAATGAATCTTTGTACAAAGAATTTGCTTCTTGTATGACTAGAGAATTTGAAATGAGTATGATGGGTGAACTCAAATTCTTTCTTGGTTTACAAATTAAGCAATGCAAGGATGAGATCTTTATCAACCAGTCCAAATACACAAAGGAACTTCTCAAGAAGTTTGGGATGGATGGTTGCAAAGTAAGCAAAACTTCAATGAGCACATCCTTAAAACTTGATAAAGATGAAAGTGGTAAGAAAGTAGATGAGAAGAAATATCGAGATATTATCAGATCACTACTTTACTTAACTGCTTCTAAACCCGATATAATGTATAGTATTTGTTTGTGTGATAGATTTCAATCATGCACTAGAGAATCACATTTGAATGCTACTAAGAGAATTTTAAAATATTTGAATAGAACACTACATTTAGGTCTATAATATCCTAGAAACACATCATTTGACATATTAGATTTTTCGAATGTGGATTTTGATGGTAGCCTATTAGATAGGAAAAGCACCACCAGAGCATGTCATTTTCTTAGTGATTGCCTAGTTTCTTGGTTTAGAAAGAAACAAGTGTCGGTTGCTTTATCTATAATGGAAGCTGAATATGTTGCTGCATGTTATTGTTGCACACAAGTTCGTTGGATAAAACAACAATTGCTTGATTATGGAAAAATGTTTGATCACATTCTTATTAAGTGTGATAACACGAGTGCAATCAATTTATCCAAGAATCCCATTCAACATTCTAGGTTAAAACATATAGACATTTAGCATCACTTCTTAAGAGATAAAATTCAAAATCATAATGTAGGCTTAAAATTTATTGACACTCAAAATCAACTGGCCAATATCTTTATAAAACCACCAAATGAAGAAAAATTAGACTTCATAATACAGCACATTGGTATGATTGATGGAAAATCTCTTGAATGACCACTCTTTCACATTTCCACACCTATTTTTATCATTTGAACTTGAAAAATCTATAAAATTTTTACATTATTCACTTTTGCGGTTGCCTAAGACTCTTGCAAGGTCACACCTGAGTCTGTGTCACTCAAAGCCCAATACATTACTCTTGTGCGAACACACAACAACCTCGTACAATCACCCAATTTAAATTTTTTTCAAAATTTTTTACTGTTACACACTTAGGAGTATTGTATGAGTTCCCATTGCCTGTAGAGGTAGCAAGACTTGTCTTGCAGCCAAATTTTTTGAAAGTTGAAAATTTTAAATTTCTGTCCATTTTGCCCCCTAATGGTCATAAACAACTATTTTTAAAAATTTTGCCTATAAATACCCTCTTTTTGCAAAAAAATTACATCTTTACAAACACTTATACACATTTCCAAACATTCTTTCAAGCTTTGTTCATCAAGAAGAAGATTTGTATAGTTGTTTGCAAGCTACATCAACACTCTTTCTTATACCTTTCTATTCTATCTTCTATCTTCTACCTTTCTACTTTTCTTTTTGTGTTTTTGTTATGGCACCCAAAACCAAAACCTCTAAAAAGAAAGGCTTAACCACTGGGAAGGGAAAAGGGGTAGTCATTAGTGATCCACAATCTCAACCCAAACATTTCACTAGAAAGACTATCCAACCTTAAAAACCAAAACATAGAACTGAGGATGAAAAGACCAAATATTATATGCTTAAGAAGAAAACCATTGAACCAACTAAAATGCTATCCAAAGGGATGCTTCTTACCCTAAACATCCATGGTGAAATCCTTAGTTACCTTGATAGGATAGGGTGGAGACATTTTGCATTCCCAAATGAGCTAGGATACCCTAACCTCCCAAGGGAGTTCCTAATATCCCTTAGGGTATAGAAGAACCACAATGCACCTATAGGTTTCTATGGTGTATACTTTAGACTCTTTGACTAAGATTTTGCCCTCTTATTAGAAGAGTTTGCTGAAGTTTAGGGTTTCAAACTCATAGAGCTTTCTCCTATTCTGATAAGGATTTTCCTTTGAAGAATTTCTCATCCTTTTGGAGTTGAAACCGAATATAACAATAGATCCTCCAAAGTCATCCACTTTAGAATCCTCCTCTTTTGGCTCCTTCATAGGATAATCACTTACACTATCCATCAAAGGAGTGATGGCAATGAAAAAGTAACTCAATGTGACTTATTCATTTTGTATGCCTTGAAGCACAATGAGCCTATCCAATCTGCCCGTTTCCTCATTGACACCTTCCTTCATCATGGAAAATATATGGCTGGTACCTTCTTTCTCTCTTCTCAAGTCACACAAATTACAAGATACTTAGGCCTACTCACTCCTGAAAATCTTGCAACCCTAAGTGATCCCCTTGATCCAACCACCAACTTAATCAACCTAGACTACCTTGAGCATGCAAAATGCATTCAAAAAGGTTGATGACCATTATGAATACACTTTTGATAGCAAAGGTGCCATTCAGGGATAGAGGAAGAGGCCTAGGTACCATATTACCCAAGGACAAGGAGGAGAACCTACCTATGTTGAAGTTGAGCAGCCTCCTACACTAACCAAACCTTTTAAGGAAAAGGGTAAAACTTCTAAAACCTTAAAGCTTCTTCTTAAAGTCATCACCTCCCTCTAAAAGCTATTCACTCATTTTAAGAAAGATGTAACTAAGAGGATCACTAAACTCAATAAGAAGATTGACCTTCTATCTCATGTTCACCATGACATATATGAGAATGCAAGGGAAATTTGACCTTCCCCAATGTGAGTTAAGTGAATGGGATGTAAGTGAACACATTGAGAGCCTTATGAAGAATCCTCCCAATCATCACATGGCTATTCTCCTTCTCATTCCATTAATGAAGAAGAAAGCACTCCACCTCCTCCTTCATCAGGAAAGGGAAAAGAAAAAGTCATTGATTAGTATTTATTAATATTTTGTTATTTTATTTCCATCTTGTATTTTCTTTTATTTCTATTTTTATCTTGTATTGCAATTTTCATTTAATGAAATGATGTCTCTCTTTATACTTCTTGCACATAATATTGCTTTCATTTCCTTTTCACTTTTGTCAAAGGGGGAGAAGTTACATGCATGAATTGAATAACTACATTCCATGTAAACAACAAAGGGAGATATGTTTTTGAAACAATTAAAAGAAAGAATAAATTAAGGGGGAGCAACTAATAAGAGTTAATAAGAAAGATCACAATTAAACAACAATTGGCATTAAAGATTTGCATTAAATTACATTGAAGCATGCACTTGATTAATTTTTAAAGTTAAAATTCAATCTGATTGCCAAAGTCAAAAAGGGGGAGAATATTGGATAATTAAACTTTATTTGATCATTGACAATCAAATTGACATGTACTAATGAGTTCAATCAAGTTTGTTTTTGTAGACATCATACATTAGGGTTTGTACGACCATCCAGGAGCATTGAGCTACCACACAAATCTTTAAAAATAAGTTACTAAAGAAACAGAGAAGATAGCGACCTTGGCATATTATAAAGTTAGAATGTGAGATATTTGTGCGACCACCTGAGCCATTGAGCAACCACACAATATATTGAAGCTAAATCAACAAAGTTACAGAGAAGCTCACTGTCTCAGCGTGCGATGATGTTGGAAAGCCAAACATTTGGGTGACCACCCCTCCACATCGTACAACCACACAAAATAATGAAATAAAAACTCAAAACTTATAGAAATGATAGCGGTTAACTTGTGTGGTGGATCCTCGACACCCAAACATCTGTGCGATTGCCTCAGCTTATTGTACAACCGCACCCTACCAACATATTTGAATTTTAGCCCCACACATGTTGGATCATTGATAATTGGACATGTGGAAGAATAAATTCAAATTAAACGGTAATATTATACTGTTTGAACGCATAACTAAATGTGCAACCACAAGACATGGTATCATGAGCTTATATAATTCTATCAAATAATCAAATCTTACTATTAGAGTTAGCCGTTAGAGAAGATACTTGAATTGTGTGACCGCACAGTTTGTATTGCAACCGCACAAGGTATCCCAGTAACCAATTGAGGGGAAGACATGTTCTAAACATGTGGGAACCACTTTAAATGGCTAATTCAAGTCTTAATGGCTATAAATACCATAAGAAACCTCTTGTGTGAGGTAATTGTGATTCATATAGTCAAGGCAACCTACTTTCAATTTCTTATATTATAATTAACATTTATATTGACTGAGTGCTGAGTGTGAGCATCAAAAACACCATTGTAAGTTAAGTGTTAACTTGAAAATACTTAGGTTTTAGAGTGAGCCATAGAAAAACTCTTGTAAGGATTGTGAGGATTAAACTCAAACCTTGTAAAAGTTTGGTGTGAGCTTTTGAAAACACTAAATTAGAGTTGAGCTTGTAAAAACTCAAGATTAGTAGAACCTTAACAAGTTATAAAGGAAGTGGATATATGATTGAGGTAATCCGAACCACTATAAACTCATTGTGTTCATTCTTCTCTACTCTACTCTACTCCATCTTCATCTTGATTTTCTTGTTGTTTTAAAATTTTAACTTATCATCACTACTCCAATCAACCAATTCACCCCCTCTTGGTTGCCATCTTGGGACAACAGAAGTCTTCATCTTGTTCTTCTTCATTTGGAGGCCGAAATATTGAAAGAGA
The DNA here is from genome assembly GCA_947685225.1 of Garcia nutans. Lineage (NCBI taxonomy): Eukaryota > Viridiplantae > Streptophyta > Magnoliopsida > Malpighiales > Euphorbiaceae > Garcia > Garcia nutans. The sequence goes on along the minus strand of CANTUV010000003.1, from coordinate 296,423 downwards.
AAGGGAGAGGGTTGACATCATTTTAAACACAAGAACTTCCAGGGTTTTAAGGTGGTATTAAAGAGAAATTAAGGAATCAAGTAAGTATTCTCATTTTTAAGCTTTGTTTTCTTTAGATTTTTAGGTTATGTTATTGTCACAACCCAATTCCAAGGGCATATGACCGGCACTGAGGGGTGAAAAACCCAAGGCACCAGATCCCATAGCCAGCTTCACGTAATATAAATGTAGAAATATCCAAACCATCATATCATTCATTAAATTACAAAATCAAATATAATATCTCAATATTTAAAATTTACAAAGTCACTAAAATAGAAATACAAACCAATACAAAATAAACTGAATGTTTAATTAGTTCATACATTAAATCCACTGCCGACAAAGAAAAGCAGTGTCACTGAACTATATCTCAAGCACTCACCTTGAGAACCTAAAAAAAATAATGAGACAGGGGTGAGCATCTCGACTCTGTGAATGATACTGTCCAATATACCTACCTAGTGTCCTTGCCCTGGTTCTAAACTAACCTTATAATTAATATGCCAGTGCAACTTGTCAATCATACAACAAATCCTATAATCATCCAAGGATAGAATATAGCCCATGAAAACCATTCTAAAACTCAAATTTAGGGAGATGATCTCCCTGTCTTGCTCTCTTATTCCAACATAGTCTCTTAATTTCAACTCATATAGGGTCTGTGTTGCACTCGACTAATTACTATTACAAGCGACACTCGCAAGTATACAAGGTAATTATAGCAAGTGACTTCAAGGCCAAGTCACTTGGATGATTATATCATTATCAAGCAATTTTATTAAATCCACAATCATTATCAAATTAAGAATAATCAGTACTCAAGCAATTTAATGGTCAATCCATGCTTACCAAAAATTATCACTCCCTCACAAAACCTCTTAAGTGTTTAATCAGATAGTGTTTAAGCTCTCAATATTCAATGAAAGATTATCTCTATAGGCTTTCTTATCAATCAAATCTCCACCACTTAATTACAATCAAGCATCAATCATATGGTCTTTCTTTGGGTTGTAATGGGGATAAGGTAAAGGCATGACATTTAGAAAATGTGAGCTTATTCATTACGTTTAAGAGCACTTCAAGAATGAAGTAACCGATCATATGTATAACCTAACAATTCCAAAACACCTTCCACTCACCTACCACTTGACATTAAAGAGCTTTTCAAGGGAACTCACTTATTAAATTTTGCAATGATTATTCCCAAATCTATTCCAATCCTACGAAAAAGAACAACAACTTCTATTATTTTGATTTTTCTCTTTTTGATTTTTGATTTTTTGATTTTTTTTGTTTTCTTTGGGTTTGCAAGTAAAGAAGATAATAATTTGTAATTTTTAACCCACTAAATTTAACCCCCACACTTTATTTAACACAACACTCAATCATAAACGCTCTTAAAATGCTCTTGACCTAATGCAAGGATAATAGTGAAAAAAAGTTCAAGCTAATGGTTGTGAAAAAGAAAGAAAAGGAAAAATGAAATAAGCTCAAAATTGGCTAACTAAGGTTGGATATAAGGTTGGTCTTTTTAAGCCAAAATAGGTTCACCTAATTGCCTTAATCATATTGATGCCTAATTGAAATTTTTATGTTGTCTCAAAATGCATGCCAAAGCAAGTTCTAGCAATTCATAAATCAAAGATGTTTACATACAATAAAGAATAATAAGTTGATGGCTCAATTCTTTACTAGTTGGAAGGTGATTCAAAGAATAACCATCAAAATTGACAATAAGTACCAATTCTATTCAATTCTCAAATTCATGCTTCAAAAATTCAAAGGTCATCTATCAACAATCTTATAACAATTGAACTTTTCAAATTTGTTTATTCAAAGAAAAACATTAACTATTAAACAAAGATAAGTTAAAAGTAAAAACACAAATTGCACCCACACTTAAAGATTCACATTGTCCCCAATGTGAGCATGCATAAATTAAAAGAGAAAGTTCAGATGAAACCTAATTTTCATTGTTCCCATATTTGATATGAAGTGCTCCTTCCATCCTTAATGAAATTGTCACCCATGTTTGAGAAGATGAATAGCATGCAACTCCGAAAGGTACCCAGTGTATTACAAAGCCTAAGTAGCATCCTTTGAAGAGCAATTGTCCAAAGGGAACATGTGAAGGTTGTCTTGTGGTGATCCTCCAATGCTATAGGAACTTGGTAAAAACCTTTTTTAGTCTGCAACATGGTTATATTCATTTTTTGCTCTTCCTCACCACCGAGAGTGGAAGAGATGATCATTGGTTGCATACTGTTCCTCCCAACCAAAACATATTTTAAACTTTTTGGGGTCTTTTTAAGTTCAACCAAGTTTTGTTGAATCTTTTTCTCATCCTTTTTAGCACTATGAAGTCCCCTCTCAACAACCTTAGCATTTAAGATTAACTTGCACTCCTCAATTTCTGAATTGGACATTTTAGGCTCTACTTCTAAGGTCATGGCCATCTCAAGCTTATCTTCACTATCTTCTTTATAAGGCATGTCACAGATTTCAGAAAGTTGCTTACCTTGTTTCTCTTCCTTCAGTCTACTTGGGAATGCAATTGGTGGCATATAAGGATTTAGAGGTTCATGCAATTTTGGTGAAGTTGATACTTCCAAATTCTCCTCCTCCTTTGATTGACTTGGCTCCTCTGTGTTGGGTTGTATCTCCTCACCATGTTCTTCTTGATTAGTACCTGCATCAAAGGAATCACAAACTTTGTTATGTATTACCTTTTCACTCCTCAAAATTGTGATTGTATTGGCTGACTCTATTTGGCTAGGAGATTCCACTTTTTGGTGTGCTTAGAGTTGATTTGCCAGTTGCCCAACTTGAGTTTCCAACTTCTTCAATGATACCTCTAAAGAATCAAACCTCTTATTGCTCCCTTCTTGATTTTGTGTGCTAATTTGAAGGAAGGCATTCAAATTATCTTCCACTGTGGGTTTCTTGAATTGATCTTGATTTTGTGTGTTAATTTGAATGAAGGCATTCAAATTATCTTCCAACGTGGGTTCCTTAAGTTGATCTTGATTTTGTGTGCTAATTTGAATAAAGGCATTCAAACTATCTTCCAATGTGGGTTTCTTAAGGTGATCTTAATTTGAGCAATGTTCTTGAAAGTAAGAACTTCTTTGGTAAGGTTGAAAAAATTGTTGAGGTAGAATTTGCTGTTGGTTTTCCTAAGAAAAAGTTGGGTAGTTTCTCCAACTTGAATTATAAGGATCATAATATGGGTCATTTCTACCCCTTGGCTGGAAACTTTCAAAGGCATATTTTTCCTCTTGCCTCTCTTGGTATTGTTCAAAACCAAATGAACACATGTTCCCACTATGTCCTGCAATGCCACATGCTGGACATACTTCATGAGTAGGCATAGGTGCTCTTCCTCTTGCATTTAGCATCTTAAGTTGACTTGTTAATTCTGCTAATTGCCATGCCATTTCAGAATTAGCATTCTCATCATAAACTCCTCCCTGCAGTGAAAACTGCATCCTTACAATCAACACTTATTAATTCAAAAAGAAACACTTTAAACAATTAAATAATTTAAATAAAAAAATCAAACTACTAACAATAATTGCTTTCCCCCGGTAACGGCTCCAAAAACTTGTTGCGCTCGACTAATTACTACTACAAGTGACACTTGCAAGTATACGAGGTAATTGTAGCAATGGTGATCACCCCAAGATCATCTCACAAGGAAGGAATTATTTTATAATAATTTGATTAGTAAGAAATTTAAAAGCAAAAGTGTGATGTTTGAAGTAGTGGTGAAAAGCAATTAAAATTAAAGTAATGTGTGTAATGGTTGTACAAGATTAATATAATTCTAGGAAAGGTGCCTAGGGTTATAGATCAATTTAATTAAAGCTTAACTCTTTTTCCAAATTAACATATCTAGAATTTCACCTCGAAAGTTCATCAAAACATGTTCTAAGATGGACTAGGACCTCGACAAAGGTCATTATGCAAGAGCCCTCTATAAGTAAGCATACACAGCTCCATTCTATAGAATAACTCCCTCACCTAGTAAAGTCATTTGGACCATGATGCATAGATACACTAATTTATAAATATCAAGCTAGATTCATTATCGGTAGAGAACCAAAATGAATAAAGATCAATATAAAATTTTAATGAAAGTAATATATTCAAATAATCTTAATTTTAAAAACATAATTATTCCAAATAATTACTAAAGAAAGAAAAATAAAAAGAGTAACACTTCAAGCTAAGGGAGGTTTGTTGAATAAAATTTCTCGTTATTCCACATCTTCAATACTCCCATCTTGAAAGGAGGATAAGACATAATCTTCCTCCAATTCTCCTCCTACTATGAAGGTTGCTCGTGGTGGCACTCTGTTGAACCTAGGCAGAGGATTGTCCTTTGTATTAGACTTATTAGCCTCAGGTAGCTTACCACTATCGATTAGATCTTGAATCTCATGTTCCAATCGGGTGCATCTATCTGTCTCATGTCCTTGAGTCTAATGAAATTGATAAAAAGCCATGGTATCAAAATTTGGTGGTAAAGGATTTGGCAAGGGTCGAGGAGCCAATGGTTGTAACAATAGTTTATTGAAAACCTAAGATGGAGGTATTTCTAATTCTAAAAATTGTCTTCTATTTCCTTGACCATTTGCATTAACATCGACTTCCTTATGTGTACTTTGATTGCCAAACTGATAATTTCATTTTGCAAAAAAAAAAAAATAGTTCTTCTCTCTTTCCCACTCTTTTATTTACAAGCCAGCTTGGAGAAGATCTTTGAAATCCCTTATAAGGGTGTGAGATAGCCTTTCACGGAGAGTAGGTAGCACCCCTCTCACAATCATCCTAATCTGGCCGGACTCATCTGTCCTCTTTTTGAGAAGTGTGGCCTTATTTCTCCATCTCTTTACATAATCAACAAAACTTTTATTGATAGTCTCCACCTCCATCAAGGTAACTTCCAGCTTGACATTGTACCCATACTGCTTAATGAAAGCTTTGTACAGCATATCCTAATCTTTTTGGGTACTTTCCTCTAATGTATTTAGCCAATTCTGCACAACAGGATCTAATGAGAGCATAAAATACCATAGAGTTTGAGCCTTAGTAGCTCTGGCAGACTGTATGGCGGTGATGTATTGCTTAACATGCAAGTGAGGATTTCCTGCATCATTGTATCTAGCGAAGGAAGGCATCTTGAACTTATAAGGGACCTCCTCATCTCATTCGAACAGCTTGTCTATTTTTGACATCTCATCAGCTTTTAGCTTCTTTTCAAACTTCTTCTCTAAATCAGCAATCATCTTCTCCACATCGGATGTTTTAGTCTTTTCCACAGTTACTCTTTCCACAGCCTTAGGATCTTTCTTCTTGTCTTGATGATCTTGGAAGTATTAAGCCCAGTCATCATCATCATCAATGACTACTTTGTCATCATCAAAGGCTACTTCACCGACCTTAGCCTTCCCTTTGTCCTTGGGCTTCTTTGTGTTGGCAGATGCCTCAGCAGTACTCTAAAAAAGTGCAGCCAGTTGGCTCCTTATAGTTTCAGCTAGGGCATCCTTCAATTCTTCCATCTTGGTATTGAGGACGTCGTCCACCATCTTTTGAATCTATTCAGGATCCATTGCTCTTGGTGAGAAGCTGACCAAGTTGCTACTGGAGTTTACATCACTGGTGTAGGTTGGGTTGTCGTATGCTCTCGAACTGCTGTACTTCAAGTCTATCAGGCAGAAAAAATCAATGATATGTTATGCAATGTGTGAATGCATATATGCATGTATGCATAAATAACAAACAAACAAAGATAATTAGAAAGTTTCTTCCAACCTTATAACTTCCACACACGAATGGCAAGTCTCTTTTTTTAAGTATATGGGTCAACAAAATACCAAAATGGGATATTTTGTTTCCCAAAAAATTTCCTCAGACTATTTAATCAATAGTTGCATTTTCTAACATAGAAGTCGCTCCATGATAATTTTCATTAATTAGGTTTTAATCCCTTGAATCTCAATTAAAATAGCTTTTATGCTATATTAGATTAAAACTAAATTAAGATGTTTATCATAAATAGATTTCTTACTTAAAAAAGTAACTAGTGATTCATGCCAAAAAATAAGCCCATGATTAATAATTCTTTGGTATAAATTAGGCTCACAATTGATTTTTGGCATTTCATAATTGACCTAAATAGTTTGTAAGCTCTCTTTGTAATCTTTGATGAAAAATAATTTTATTGCAATGCTTTTGGGCTTTATGCTTTTAACATAAAGTGGACTTAAATAGTTTAAATAGTTGGGATTTTTGGCCCATCTTGAAAGACTTTATGTTAAAAGGGCAACTTGAAATTTTTGAAAATTTGAGAAAAGAATAAACCAAATAAGCCATAATTTAAACCAAGATAAATTAACCATAGTCAAACAACAAGCATTTGAGGTAAAAACCTAAGGAAAGTAACTAGGTCAATTACATGCGCTTATATCTTTGGGTTGAAAAGTTCAGGTTCCCATAGCAAGTATATACCAAGAGGTACAAGGTTGTGAGTGGTTATGCCATGCTCGATCTCCATACCTTGAGTGAAGTGTGGTATCCCTTGCATAATACAACACTGGTTACAGGGGTGTCTTAACTCATGCACAAAATGAAATCTAAATGATATAATTGACAATATTATAATAAGAAAGAATAAAATAATATAAAGACCAATAAAATCAACTTCTCTTATTCCCAGTGGAGTTGCCACTGTGAACAGGGATTTTCGCCCCCACTCCCATGTTATTAAATTCTTTCTTTAATTGAATTTACATAGTAGCATAAGTTATTTCGTGTAATAGCTTAGGTTTCAAGTTAAAGCAATAATATAATCATAAAGACACTAATCTAGTTCCCCAACTTTAAAATTCTTACAATTTTTCAAAACCCTAATATGTTTTCAAAAAGACTCAAACTGTTTTCCTAAATCTCCAACACACTAAATCCTAATTAATTCTATTTCTAACTTTCACAGTAGCTTAATCCTTTTAAAAAAATAATATTGTTAGTTTTTCAAATTAAAACCCTGGTTTCTAAACCTAAACACTAAAAATCCTAAACTTTATTTTCTTAAACCCTAATTTAAGTATAAAATCTATACTCATATATCTACTACTTTACTTAAGTTTGGATACGTGCTTATTATATTTGTTAATGGATGATTTATTATATGCCTTAAATGGATGATTTATTCTTATTTGATTTTATGATAAATGCTTGAATGAATGCTTTGATTTATTTTTAGTTTCAAAAAATTATAAGAGGTATGTTTCCATGATTGGGTACCTCAATCGATTAAGTTTCATATAATTCAATTTATTTTATGTTTTGGATCAATGTAAAGGATACGTTTCCACCAATTGGTGGGTATCCTATTTTATTTGTTTTCTTTTAGACATTGGACAATTTTAAGGGCATGTTTCCATCCATGGATGGGTGACTATAATATTAAGAATCAATTGGTGGGGATTTTTGCCCCCACTCCCATATGGAATGGTTCTTGCGACTTCGGCATTATTAGGCTCGGGGCCTTAGAGAACACAGGCCTAAACTAGGAGAAAATGGAGTTGCCACCCGGAAGTGCCTGGAAAAAGAAAGGGGTGAATGACTCGATTACTAAGGAATCGCCAATCCCTTATTCGGTTTAAAGAGTTGGGTACGCGTGGGGAAGGTGAGAATAACCACAGTACCCCCACAACGCCCAGTTTATTAAAATCGACCTCCTTTTCAAGTCTTAATATTATGAAATTCTTAGTTAATACGATATCATCCATACTACATGTAATCATAAAAAATAAATAATCACTTTATTAAAATCACAACAAGTCCAAACAAAATAAATAAATAGGCACACATCCATGGATGGAACATGCCTTTACAATCGTCCAATGTCCAAAAGAAAACAAATAAAATAGGATACCCACTAATTGGTGGAAACGTATCCTTTACATTGATCCAAAACTTAAAATAAATTAAATTACATGAAGCTTAACAAATGAGGTACCCAGAATGTGGAAACACACCTCTTACAATTTCTTGAGTAATTGATCAAATAAATTAAATCATTCAAGTAAGATAATTAACATAAAACATCCATCATAAAATATTATAAATCATCCATCAAAATATAACATATATTAATAATCAATTCCATATTAAATAATAGATGTACAAACTAGGGTTTTTAATTTTTAAGTTAAGGTTATTAAAACTAGAACTTGGATTTTAGGGTTTAGGGTTTAGACAAATTAGGGCTTTTGGAAATTGATAAACATGATTCTAGAACTTTAGGGTTTAAATATTAAGCTATTGTACATTTAAACTATGTGAATATAAGTTGAACAAATTATTGGAAAACAATTAAACAAGCTATTGGATACGTTGAAGTTAAATAATCATGTACCAAAAAATATCAATTCAACATGTATACGTTACTTGAACTCAAGCTAACAGGTTGTGAATTATTTTGCAGGAATAATAAACATTATCATCAAGCTTCTCATGCAAAGTTTACATGGATTTAATTTAGGAGACATACCTACGATTGAAGGCTCCACCAAACTAAGAGAATTGATCCAAGCTTCTGCCTACTTCAATCTTTAATTTTTGGCTGAGCAAAACCAAGGCAGTGTGTTCACTGCCTTTGTATAATTTTGTATCCTTGCTACCATTTTTTCCAAAATGTCCCAGCAAAAAAAAATCTCGTAAAAGTCTCGACCAAAGTCTCAGGCCCCAAAAAGTCCAGTAAAAAGAAAAAAAATCCCCTTCTACCATTTTTAATCCTATTATTTATAGGCAATTAAAAAATAATTTGATTAAGAAAAAAATTAAAACTTCTGAGTTAAATAAGGTTACGGCGAAATTGACCAACACGCTGGCACACAGGCATGTGGGTTCAGGCTGCAGCATTGCTGGATGAGGGTTGCTGCTGGGCTCACAATTCGCCGCAGGCCTTGTTTTGCAACAAATTGGCATGTGAGGCAGCAATTCATCACAGGCCGAGAGGCCTCCGGCGAATTGGCTTCCCAAGCAGCCGCTGCTGCATGTCGTTCACCGATTCGTCTGATATTTTTATTTTTTTATTATTTTTTTACTATTATTAAAATTAAAAATTATATTTAAAATAAATGTTTATAATTTCTTTTTTCTTTTATATAATAAATACTATATTATTAAAATAAATAATAAAAATTATAAAAATTATAAAAATTATTCCGGACTATTTTAAACTTTTAGACTTGACTTAATCGCCTTTTAATTAGTGTCGGACTGGACTTGATTAAAAAATAAGGGTCTACAGGAATCACAGTGAACCAAGCAAGGGGGAATCACACTCCTCCCTATTGTTACTATTCCATCTAATTCCTATGGGAAAAACATCAAAACGGGACTCCCTCAGAAGAGGGTCGGTGCATGCAAGGTACTTGTAAGCCTAACATGCATAAAATAAAAAAGCCGACACAAAAGGATACATGCTTTTAGAAAAAGGAAAAAATGAACAAATGAAGTGCAAGATGTACCGCCCAGATAACATGAGTACCACTATAAACCCTTAATTTTGGCCCTAAGCAAGTCTAATCCCAATTAATAGAGGCCAATCCAAATTCAATCCGATTTTAATAACTTAAACCTAGTTTAAAGCTTTAAATTAGATCGGTCTAATTTTAAAAGGACCAAATTAAGCCATTTCAATTTTTAAAGTTCGAGTTAGGTTCGATCCAAAGTTAAAAGGGTTCGGTTTGGTTTAATTCGATATGAGCTATGCCCATATCGAATTGGACCTTGTCTAATTTGATATGAGCACAAAGATCAAATCGAATTGGCCATGGTCTAGTTCAATATGAGATTTGGTTCATATCTAATTGACCACGGTCTAATTCAACATGAGCCCTTATTTTAGTCCTTAATTCGAGCCAAATTCAGTTTGATTTTTGTTTAAATTCTAATTGCATTTGGATACAAGAGAGAGTTTTGAAATTAGGGTTATTAAGCTGGCATTAACCTAATTATTGTCTATAAATATAGAATTAAGAGAAATAGGCAGACAACAATAATGAACAAAAAGAAAAGGCAAGCAGACCTTGAGCCACAATCTAAAGCAACTCAAACAGAAACTGAAACACACAAAATCAAAAGACAGCAACTAAGGGAGGCAGTGGCTGAACACAGCAATTATCTTTGGATTGCTTCACTCAACCAAGACCAACATTAATCCAGGCAAAAGCTATAACCAAGCTTGGTTCAGTAAGTTCAACTTGGTGGAACCAACAAAGCAGGTTTGATTTTGTAAACACAATTTGATTAAACTTTCATTGGTCATTTTTCATTCTTCAACAATATTAAGTAATTATTGTTTGAAGTTATTAATCTCATTGATAGAAATTGCATCCAATAAGGAAATAATTTTAATTTTAATTTAGTACAAACATAATAACATGATTTAATCCAAGTTATCTTGATTCAAAACCCTAATCTTGCATACTTTGATCCCAAACCCTAGTCTATTTCACAAAACCCTAATTTGTATTCAAAAAAACCCTTAATTCACTTTTTTAAAAACCCCTAATTTACATTTTTAAACCCTAGTTCATATATTCTAGCCTTAGTTTGTGTTTTAAATTCTAGCTTGCACATTCTAAAACCCTAACTTGCTTGAATTAAACCCTAAATAAAGGGAAATCCTAATTTTGCATCCTAAAATCCTAATTTTATTACTAAAATCTCAAAACCTTAATTTCTAACTTAAAACTATAATGTATACCTTTAAACCCTAGTTTCATATGTAAAACCCTAATTTTTCATGTTTAATACATAATTTGAGATTAAATCCTAGATTTAATTATTTCATTTATTATTGTATGTTTTATGATGGATGATGCATTTTGATTGTCTTATTAATTGAATTGTATTTATTATTTGGATCATTAAAGTTATAAAAGTCACATTTCCACTTTATGGGTGCTTTGTATATTTAATTTATCCTTTTATCTTTTTGTATTTTGAGATTAATGTAAGAGACATGTTTCCACTAAATGGTAGGTGTCCTATTTTATTTTACTTGTATTTTGAACGTTGGACATTATAAGAGCATGTTTTTCATCTTGTATGGGTGCCCATTTTGTGAATTTGTTTGGACTTGCTTTGATTTTAATATAATGAGTATTTATTTATTTTAATTGCATGTATTATGGATTAGATTATGATAAGTTATGAATTTAATAATATCTAGACCATAAAAGGAGACCGGTTCCAATGAACCGGGCGCTGTGGGGGTGGTAGGTCATTCTCACCTTCACCATACATACCTAACTTTTCGAACGTAATAGGGGTTGGGGATTTCTTAGGAATTGAGTCATCCATCCCTTTTTTTTGGTTTAGGAGTGAGAAGGTAAAATTTGCCAATTTAAAAAGACGAATGGCATTTGAAGAAGTTAGGATTTGGAGTGGGAGCTGGCCTTGGTTTTCACATTTTAAATATTAATACATACTTTGTTAACATTTAATCTAATTATTTAGGCATGGCATTAGACATATGGGCATTCTTTAAAGAATGAAGACATTCTTTAAAGTGACTTCGTGTATAATTGAGTATGTGATTGTAATTGTGATGTATTGGTTGAAATTGATTTGAGAAATGATAATGTTGTGTGTATTATATAAATATCATGGAAAATGATAAAATATGATTAAAAATGTGAAAATGAGTTACATTGTGTAATATGATTGAAAATGGATATATAAAGTGGAAATTGTGGAAATTGTGATAAAGTAAAGTTAAATGTGATGAAATGTGAGATGATTAAGAAAAGTGTTGATCACTTGAGAAATGTGGAAAAATTATGTAAAGGAATGAAAACATGAGAATGTAAAAGGTTTTTGTGTGTTTGTCTACTCTGCACAATTACTTATTCTAGAAAGTTGATGTTGGTATTGCATATGTTGATAGACCATAGCAAAGCTTGGTCTTGTGTTGTTAGGCCTAAGTAGAGCTAGGTCTTGTCCTAAGCAAAGTTAGATCATAAGATTGATATTAAAAATGGACCCGAGCAGAGCTGGATCATGAAATTAATGTTGTGAAAGATCAAATCAATTGTTCTAGAACTTTGATATTGTATAGGGTCTTATTGGGCCCAATGTGTGTGTGTTTGTGAGATGTTGGTATATGCTATAAGTTGATGAATGAATATTGAATTTTTACACGGTAATGGTATTTAAATAATTAATAAGATAAAGAAGGTGAAAATAAGTGTTGCTTTGTGATGATAGCATAATTTGATGTGTGACATGAAAACACGTGCATTGATTTAAAGTATTATGTAATATTTTCAAAGTATGTACCACTAAGTTTTCGGGCTTAGCGAGGTTACATGTAGTGCACAAGTGTTAAAAGAGCAAAGCAAGGAAGTTCATATAGACTCAAGCATGTCTAGTTTATGATGGATATTTTAGATTTGGGCTTACTAAGAGACCAATCATGACGGTGTTACATACCTGTATAAATTTTGACATTATGAACTTTGGTTGTATATTTTGAGCATATTATATGAATATTATATTTTGGGAGTGTTTTACCAATGCAGTTTGTGTTTGTTTGGTTTTGGAATTTATTGAAAATATAGACTAAACTCTAATAAATTTTTCTTAAAGATTTACATTTATAAATTTAAATTCATTTTTAATATTAAGATAAGAAGTTTTTATAGATCATTCAAGTGATATTTTTATATTCTATATGTGTATTTTATGTATACGAAATATATGTATTATATGTATATAGGGTATAAGGATGTTACTAAAGGTATATTTCAAAGATAGTTTACTTTCAAAGAATCAAGATTTCATAGAATCTTTTAATTTATATTAATTTAACATTCCAATAACTCCAATTTTATTTAAACCATAATTATCAAGATAAAGAATTTTTCTTTCCTAAATACCAAAACTTCCATAGCCTTATAATTCAACTCTAAGGTTTTTCCCAAACTTGTTTTCATGTTGATTATTTAGCAAACTCATTTTTAATTATTATACATATAATTATACTACCAAAATAAAAGATTCCATAACCTTAAATTCTTCCAAAATCCTAAACTTACCAAAACCCTAATTTGTCCATAACCCTAAATCATCACTTAAATAAATCAATAGTTCATTTAAACATAATTTAAATTAAAGAACAATCGACATATGGAGTTATAGTTGTCATATATCTATAAATACCGAAATATAACTATATATTGATATTCATTCTCTAAAAGAATAAGTATATATAGATATATGCTACATATATCTTTATATACTAAAATAACAACATACATATATTTTTTCTTTTATAACATAATATAATAACTAAGATGTGAATTATGTTATATATTTAAAAAATATTTTTAAATATTTTTATATTATATGGTAAAATTATTTTAAAAAATGTAAATTAAATAAAATATATTAATAAAAATAAAAATGTAAATTTTATTATAAAAATGGAATATATATGAGTATTAATTACATATAAATAGAAACTTAATATAAATATTTTAATTTAATAAGGAGCACTTATGTGTATTGAAGAAAAAAAACATGTGTCTAATCCCTGTTGAAGAAAAAAAGTGGTTCCATTATATTGTTGCACTTCTGCAATTTGGAAATTATGTTTAAAACACTTGCCCAATATATATTGAATAAAAAATGTGGTCCTATTTTATTGTTGTATTTTTGCAATTTGAAAACTATATTACTGTAAAATTGAAAAAAAAAATGGTGCAATAAAATTGAAAAAGCAACTTTGTTTTAGGTTATATTTGTGAAAAGCCCATTAATTAAAGGAGTGAAGGGCAAAAGAATAAGGGAAAAATGACATTCCCAACTATTTTTTTATAAAATTTTTACATTTTTTATTAGAGATATTTTAGTCATTTTATTATATATTCATAATAAATCCATAATAAACTATATAAAATTTATAAACTCATAATAAATTAATAAAAATATGGTATTTTAGTAAATTAATCATAAATTATTGTAAATTTAGACATATATTAAAAATATGATAAATATAGAATTTTGTTCAATTTTTCTTGTATTTCTGCCAAAAGCATAAAGAATAATCCTCATGGCTCTTTTTTATGTGGTTGAGTTACAAAGAGAAAATATTTATTAAATTTTAAACACATATTATAATCTATATATATATATATATTATGATTATTAAATTTTATATATAATATATATCAAAGCCTATAAATATGCTTCCTCCTAGCATTAGCAACACACAAAGAAAGCCTATATGTATATGCTTCCTCCTAGAAAGACACACAAAGAAAGTATATATCAATTATCTCTATGTATATGTGCTTCAATTCTTGTCTTTACACACAAAGAGAGTATCAATAGAAAGGGTTGTTCAGTTGTAAACAATATATGGAGAGGAACATTGCTTCTATGAGAATATGGAGAGAAACATTTCATGTCTAGTGAGATTGTCTAGTGTATAATTTTATCAATGTTTCCACTAGTCTCAACATGCCTTTTGCTCTCATTGTAATTCCAATCATAATTTTCAAGACAGGCATTGCTGAAGCTGCGGCCTTTGCCATCTCCATGGTACTTGGAGGGTAATTTATAATTAATTAATTGCAAGTTTAATTTTAATTTTTAAGATATATGTGATAGAATATGTATATATTTAGTTACGATATTCTGTTAGGATTTATATAATTTGTATTGTAGAGATAAGGATGTAGACACATATAAATAAGTTAACAACAAGGAATAACACGGGGAAGATAATTCCTTTCATGGTATCAGAGCAATAGACGATACCTCCTTATCTCTTCTTCTTCTTCAAGTTCTTCTTTTGCTTATCTCTCTTATTTTCCTAATGGCTGATAAGGTGCATCCTGCCACCACGATTACTAATATCAAAACAGCCATACCTCTTACCCTGGATTACGAATCTGCTCAGTACAACAAATGGGCAATGCTATTCACAATCCATATGCAAGCTACCTTAACTCATGATCATATTACTCCGGTTACAACTCCGGTACAACGATCAGCAGAAGAGCAAGCTACTTGGAAGCGAATTGATAGTATAGTTCGACAATGGATCTATGGTACAATATCCAATGATCTTATTAATACTATCATCAATCCTGATGATATTGCTTTAGATTCTTGGAATCAGTTGGCAGATTTGTTTCAAGATAATAAGATTGCGAGAGCTATTCATCTTGAAACTGAATTTGCTAATACCCATCTTCGTGATTTTCCGGATACCAAGGCCTATACTCATCGTCTTAAGGTGTTGGCTGATCAACTTGCAAATGTTGGTGAGAAGGTTTCATATCAGTAGCTTGTACTGAGACTTCTAACGGGACTCACAGAGGCTTATAAGAGCTTCGTCACGGTCATTCAAAATAAAAGTTCAATGCCCTCTTTTTCTCAAGTTCGTTCGATGTTACTCTTAAAGGAAATGACGAAATCTGAGCGTGTAAAACAAGAGAACAGTTCCAACTCTTCTATGCTTATGCGGGTTGATTTGGAATCCACTGGGTCCCACAAGGATGGTGACAATTCCAAGACTACTTCTTCTAAGGGAAAATGACAACAGAGCAAGCAAAGGGGAGGTCAGTTTTCTCGTGGTGGTCACAATAATGGTAGTAATCGATCCAATTCTTGCCAACAGTAGCATCTCTTTCCTCCAAATTCTTTTCCTCAGCAGCCATTCTGGCCTTATTCTACTTGGAATAACTGGAATGTTCCACAGCCATGGATGGCACCACCATGCCCATACCCCACAACTCCATGGGTTCCTTGATCAACACAGGTGGCTCGACAGCAGGGGGTGCTGGGACCTCATCCTTCTCAGTCTCAATCGCAGGTTTTTCACACTGCTACTGCTCCTTCTTCAGTGGGCTATGCTCCTACTGATATTGATCAGGCAATGCATACAATATCCCTACAACAACCAGAAGAACAGTGGTATATGGATTCTGCGGCTACATCGCACATGACTGCTAATCAAGGTACACTCACATCTTATTCTAAATTGAGCCAAAATAATGGAATTGTGGGGTAATGGCAATATTATTCCAATTCAGGGTCTCGAGCATGTTTCTCTTACTCCGAATAATCCTTCATTACATTTATCAAATGTTTTGCATGCACCAAAATTGATCAAAAACCTTGTTTCTGTTAGAAAATTTACTACTGATAATTTGTCTGTTGAGTTTGATCCATTTGGATTTTCTGTGAAGGGTTATCTGACGGGGAACAAAATTCTGAGATGTGAGAGTACAGGAGACTTGTATCCCTTTACAATTTCCAACTCTAAAGTTCAATCTGTTTTGTCTGCTTCTGTTTCTTCTTCTGTTTCACCTAATCTATGGCACTTGAGGTTGGGTCATCCTGGTGAAAGTGTTCTTAGTTCACTTAGGAGAAATAATTTAATTCATTGTAATAAGGATAAGTTTTTGTTTTGCACTTCTTATCCTCTTGGGAAGAGTATTAGATTACCATTTATTGATTCTAAGATTGTTACTCATAAACCATTTGAGATTATTCATACAGATTTGTGGACTTCTCCTGTGATTACTTCCAGTGGTCATAAATATTATATTTTGTTTTTGGATGATTATACAAATTTTCTATGGACATTTCCTTTGTCTCATAAATCTCAGGTGACCAAAACATTCATAAATTTTCATAGCTTTGTTCAAACTCAGTTTTCGTCCTCCATTAAACAAGTGCAATGTGATAATGGCCGCAAATATGATAACAGTATTTTTCCACAGTTTTGTTCACAAAATGGGATAGTCATTCGGTTTTCTTGTCCTTATACGTCCTCCCAAAATGGTAAAGCAGAGCGTAAAATTTGAACGATAAACAATATGATTCGTACTCTTCTTATACATGCTTCTGTACCCACATCTCTATGGGATCATGCTCTTGGTATGTCTACTTATCTGTTAAATATTCTGCCTAGTAAAATTCTCAATTATTTAACACCTACACATGTTTTGTATAAGAAAAGTCCATATTTGTCAAAACTATGTGTTTTTGGGTGTTTATGCTTTCCTCTTCTTCCTTTGTCTTCCATAAATAAGTTGCAATCTCGGTCTAAACCATGTGTGTTTCTGGGGTTTCCTCACAATCATAGAGGGTTCAAATGTTTTGATATTCTGTTGCAGAAAATAATAATCTCTCGTCATGTTCAATTTGATGAATCTCGTTTTCCTTTTTCTGAGACATCTCTTACACCTACTGTTTCATATGATTTTTTAGATGCTCATTTATCACCTTTAATACTTCAACAGCTGCACTCTCAAAATGATGCAGCAGCTTCTATTCCCACTACACAACAAATTCCACCAGTTATACCACCTTTCACTACACAACGAACTCCACCATCTATTTTGACTACTATCCAAGACCAAGTTCATCTTCAACCAGCTACCATTCAAACAGTACTTAGTATTGCAGTTTCCAAGTCATGGACGATTCATCAGCTAGATGTCAAAAATGCGTTTCTACACGGCAACTTGTCTGAAACTGTGTATATGTATCAACCAATGGGGTTCAAAGACGCGAGTCAACCTGATCATGTTTGCTTATTGCAGAAATCTCTATACGGACTAAAACAGGCTCCGCATGCATGGTATCAACGGTTTACTGATTATGTCACTACTATTGGCTTCACACATAGCACAGTTGATCATTCCTTATTCATATATAGTTATGGGGCTGATATTGCTTATATATTGTTGTATGTGGATGACATAATTCTTACAGCTTCTTCAGATAAGATTCGCACATCAATAATTCAATCATTAAGCAAGGAGTTTGCTATGAAGGACTTGGGGCATTTGCATTATTTTCTTGGCATAGGTGTCTCTCAAACAAAGAATGGGCTTTTCTTATCCCAAGGTAAATATGCTGCAAAGATTTTACAAAGAGCAGGGATAGAAAATTGTAAACCTAGCTATACACCTGTTGACACAAACGGCAAGCTTAGTGTCAAAACGGCCAGCCTTGTCTTGATCCTAAAAAATATCGTCAATTAGCTGGGGCTCTGCAATATCTTACTTTCACTCGACCGGATATCTCCTACGAATTTGTCACTCGACCGGACACCCATTTAACAAGTTTGTCTTTTTATGCATAATCCATCAGAAGTTCATATGAATGCTTTGAAACGAATTCTTCGTTATATCAAAGGGACTCTTAACTATGGGTTACAATTGTAGAAATCATCAATCTTATCTCTAATTGCTTATACAGATGCTGATTGGGGCAGTTGTCCGGATATTAGGCGCTCCACTTCAAGTTATTGTGTATTTCTTGGCGACAACTTAGTTTCCTGGTCATCTAAACGTTAGCCAACTATTTCAACATCTAGTGCGGAGGCTGAATATCGAGGAGTAGCAAATGCTGTGTCTGAATCCTGTTGGCTACGGAATTTGTTGTTAGAACTTCATTTTCCTATCGACAAGGCAACTATGGTCAATTGTGATAATGTTAGTGCTGTATATTTGTCAGGAAATCCTGTTCAACATCAACGAACAAAACATATTGAGCTGGACATTCACTTTGTCCGTGAAAAGGATCGAAAAGGGGAGGTTCGAGTGAGTCATCTTCCATCACGATTTCAGATTGCAGATGCTTTCACCAAGGGATTACCACGAGTTCTATTTGATGATTTTCGTGCCAGTCTGAGTGTTCGCTCTCCTACCCCTACGACTGAGGGGGTGTGATAGAATATGTATATATTTAGTTACGATATTCTGTTAGGATTTATATAATTTGTACTGTAGAGATAAGGATGTAGACACATATAAATAAGTTAACAACAAGGAATAACATGGGGAAGATAATTCCTTTCAATATGAAATATGTTTTTAAAATTGTTGAAATTAAACAGATATCTTGCAGCTAAAAATGAAGCTGATCATTACATGAGAAAATTAAAATGAGAATAAGAATAAACTATTAATATTTATTAACAAATAAATATTCACTTGGTGGGTGCAGGTTTCAACTTGGATTACAGAGATTAGATCCAATGAGAGCATTACAAACTTTTAACAATTTCATATATAGTGGGAGGATTGATACCTCTTCTCACCATATTTAGTGTTTCTAGTTGCCGAAAAAAGTCTTGATAGCGTCCATTGTTATAACTATTAATATTAGTAATGCCAAAATAGTTATACCAACAACAATTGAAGCCATCACAGCTTCTCCAACAATTGAAAAAACTATAAATGGTGAGAGGAATATCAATCCTCCCACTACTTATGAAATTGCTATTGTTATCGCACTTTGTAATGCTCTTATTGGGTCTGAATGCTCTAATCCTAGTTCAAATCCACACTCACCAAGTGAATATTTTTTATTTAATAAACATTAATGATCTCCTCTTGTTTTGGTTTTAGTTGTCTCATGTAATGATCAACTTCATTTTTAGATCCAAGATATCGATTTAATTTCAACAATTTTAAAAACATATTTCATATCTTAAAAATTAAAATTTAACTTGTAATTAATTAATTATAAATTAGTCTCCAAGTACCATGGAGATGGCAACGGCCGCAGCTTCAGCAATGCCTCTCATCAGAATTATGCTTAAATTTACATTGGCGCTGTACAAGCCAGTAGTGAGAGCAAAAGGGAGTGAGGCTACAGGAGACACCAATAATTATATAACAAGGCATCAAATTTTTCTCTTCATGTTCTTATAGAAGCAATCTCTCTTCATGTTCCTTTTCATTCTCTTTTTACTAATTTATTGTTTACCACTAAATAGCCTTTATTTATTTATTTATGCTGTCTTTCTTTGTGTGCATGTTATACGAGGATTGAAACATAGCCAGTAACTACAAGCATCCATCTGCTTATGCATCAGTAGGACTCTCTTGCAGCATCATCAACTTAACGCACGTACCTACCAGCACATGCACTCACCTACCGCAGCAACCATTAATAAAATCAGTAGGCCCCAATCCGATACATTTCATTTCAACATAAAATCGAAAACAAATTATCCTTGAATTTGTTTTACTACTTTCACAAGTTATTTACCACTTATTTGAATCATTAATTTTGTTTACATTTTTATTACTGCATTATTATTTATATACAGAGATCAACATGTTTTTGCTACTATATTCACGGAAGTGGCAATTCAAAATATTTCAAATCAACTAAATATTATCCGCAACTTTCACCTATTTAAATAAATGTTGTGAAGTAACTCGGTGGAACTCTAAATATTATACCATTGCTTGGATGTAGCAACTGATTTCGATGCATTACAACAACAATAATGAAATACATAAAAAGTAAAAATTATGCATCAATTGTTACAAAGTTTTTCTCTGATTGTGCCCACCTTTTACACATTCACAAAAAATTAGCAAGGAGCCTGTGCCATTTAAAAAGTAACTACATCTAGTGAGTTGGTTTACTCATTTCAATATAATGACTCATCTAGTTCTTGTCCTCACATACTTAGCTCGTGAAGCTTTCTTCTCCATTTTTCTCCCTCTTTTTGCGAGTCTTTTCGTCCTCATCATCTCCCTGATTAACACAGAATAATAGATTATTTCAAAACCTGTACATAAATGCTTTTTCAAAGATGATTACAATTGGGCAAGAAAATATACCTCAGAACTTTGTGATAAAAATCCTCTAAGGAACCCAAAAGATTGGTATTCTCCAAATGCTGGTATCTGCAAAGCAGCAAGGAAAATAACTTATCACGCTCTATTGTGAAAACTATCATGCCATGCGGTCGCATGTATACTGTTTGTTCAAAAGGCATTCCAAAATAGCATGAATATTTCAATAAGCACATGTAAGCAAAACCTCTCCTAGTAAATGCTTTATCATTCTCACCAGTGAAATGCCTATTGCTTATAATATCATATTCAGGTAACAATTTTACAATTCAAAGGTTCCACCTAAGTTCTTTCAAGGCCTATAGTTGATTAGATATGATGCTACAAACATTGGGAGCTCTAGTATAACAAACTCCGTTACTATGCATATGTTAGCATTACTCTTGAACATTGACAATCTAAACACTACAATAAGGCATATTTCCAACAAAAGGAAATAACTTGTCCTCGTATTGTGTCTCAACATGATTTAAATTTCAATCTCCAAAAGAATTTGATTGCTTCCTCAGCTAATATGCTAAGGTCACCTAATGCATATCTCATACCAAGCTGCAGGATGGCTTTTTCCTGAAGCCAGCACAATATTTATCATTGTGATCATTATGGTTATCGTTTTAGTTTATAATTTAGATTCATGTTATCAACCCTTTCCATGTTCTTACTCCATTGTTATGGTTATAGTTTATATAGATGCACGTGAAACCATAAGCTAGAACTTGAAATATGATTACACATACCTAGGAGTCTCCCCAAATATGATTTTCAGATCTATTGAAGATATATCAGAAGCATTCAAAAACATACAAGATCTGTTGGTTTTCCAGTTCACTTACAGGAGAGTTGAATTCCCTTGTAGAGGTATACATGTGTGTCTCATAACTCTTTTTCAAAGAAAATTCTTGATTTTATACTTTTAAGACCACATCCATTCCTAGACCAAAAAGTGTCCATTTCCAAAGTAATGTACAAGTGTGGCCCTTTATATCTAGATGCAATTTTATAGAAGGATTAAGAGAATGGGATTTACCACCAGGTATGTGCACCAAAATTTTTCAGAGATCATAGACATAAGTTGCACAAAGCTTTTAATATAGATAACATCATGCAGATAACTGCAAGAAATGATCAGCTGCGAGACAATAATATTTTACCACACGCCAAAAATTAGCCATATGCCAAAAACCCGTCATAAGAAAAAGATAGAAAACAAGACTGAAATAACAATAATTTAATGGAGTCAAATTTACTAATGACTGAAATAAACCAGACCGAGAAAGGCAAGATGTTACCTTCAAATAGAAGCAAGTTAGAAGATACAAATTTATGTTAAAAAGAACCTAGTTTGTTGGACCTCGTCATATGGCATAAAAAACCATTGTTCTAAGCACAGTTCATATGTGTAAGGATTTCCAGTAGGATTTTTGGCATAAACTCCAAAGAGAAGTCATTTTCTTCTTTTGGATAATAATTGGGCAAGAATATCCCCAAGTCTTTATTTGCTTCTCACTTGCTGCCCAAGGATAAGAATAATTGGGTAAGAATAGTCCCAAGTCTTTATTTACTGTTCACTTGATCCCCAAAGATGATTAATACAACAAAATCTTCGTTACTGTGCGCAATAAGAATATAAAACAAATTAAATCACACAGGAGGCACAAAGGAATCGGAGTTTCCGTTCTCTTTATTGGTTATCCACCTGTGATTTATTGTTTCTTTATATATGCCACTATTGCTCAACAACCTCTGATTTAAACCTGAAATTTAGTCCTTAACAAAGAAAGGGTGCCCTATTTTCCTTTTTCAAGATGTTGAAATACTTGTCTACTGAAACAAGTAAATGCTTTTATTGATCTGCCCAACATTACCCCTCTTTTTGTCTTAAATGCTTAAAACTCCACCTCAAGTATCAAGGTAAATTTGAAAATGCATGTTTAAGTTCAAGAGTTGTCACTGCATTCATTGCTATTCTACAATACTTAGCTGTATAAAGGAATGATTAGCTGCAAGGATTAGTGGGCTAGCTATATAAATGTATAATTGATTGCTAGGCTGTATAGTGATGGTTGCTAAGTTGTATATGTCTGCTGTATAACTTTTTTTCTCCTTATATAAGCTCATTGTATTTGAGGAAATAAACAAAGAAATAAGAGAAACAATCTTTTCTCTTCTCTCTCTCTCTCTTTTCTCATGGTATCAGAGCCATAGGGCTGCTGTCTTTCTTCTTCCTTTTCTCTTCTTTCTTTTTTTTTTTTCATTTTCTTCCCCGTCATTTTTCCTTCATTGTCACAATGAAGGCTTACCCCCCTTTTCCGGCGATCTTTACACCTCACCACCAACCATATCAAGTGTGCAAGACATCGGCGATCTCGTCTCTGAAATTTCATCGCCGGTTACATGCGCCGATAGAAGCAACTGGCCAGCGGTCTACACGCCAGCGCGTGACAACTTTTCGACCACCCTTTTCTGACCAAAGAGGTCGACTCCTCATTTTGTATCCATTGGGGGTGTGTTTTTGATTTTTTTACAACATTTGTTTGATGCTCCATTATGGCTGTAGCTGGCAGTTGCTGTAATACCCTTATATCATATATACATATAATACATATTTTTAGCATATATAAAATATGTATATACGGTATAAAAATGTCACAAACTGATTTAATAAAAAAAATTTCACATTTCCAATTTAAAACTTCAAATTCTAAATATATAAAATTAAATAGCATATAAATATTTTTTACTTGTTATAGGAACTCAAATAAATATTATATATGAAAAATTTGGACATTCCAAAATTCAGCAAAACACAACCTGCGAAAAGAAAACACTCCCAAATAATTTTAAATCACCATCTCAACCATACTCCTCAATTTCACCAAGTTTCTCAAATATTTATATATATATATATAATTTAAAACACATTTACTCTCCCATTTCAAATACATTGGCCCAAACATTTTTTATAATATACAATACATAAAATCCAAAGCATAATATATTATACATAATACTCAAAATGTACAATAACATAAAAATATATACATATTGCTGACAGTGTTTATGATCTCGATAACAACTCAACAAGCTCAACTACAAGTCTAGACCCGACCTGATCTAGAAGAACTCTCTGACTCAGCTGAGTCTACCCTGTCACCTGCGCGATGGAAACAATCACGCTAAGCCGAAGCCTAATGGTACAAACTTTGATAATAACAATAAAACTCAATGCAATGTTAATGCACAATGCATATATATGTCACATCAATCCATTTTTTTATATTTTTTAAATATTTCATAATCACAATTCACATATAAACAAACACAAACATAGGCCCAAAGATAACTAACATGTTATTCAAATTCCAGAGTTACTGTTTTGGTCTATAATGACACCATGTGTCTAACCCCGTAGGTAATATATCAATGGAATATTCCAACTAGGCATGAGCTTACGATCCAGTCTTTTCACTCATCCTAACTTTAAATATTTATTTTTGAGGCTTACGACCCAATCTTTTCACCTCAAAAATATTTTTACAATGACACCCAGCGTCTAGCCCGTAGACAATCATAGGCATGCCGCCAAACACAAAACTCTGAAAATTGGATAACATACTAGACACACAATATTATTCATATTTCTCATTATTAATCTCTTTCTCATTTTCACATATTCAATCTAGGCACATTGCCTTATTTACACATTTTTTTTTCTCACTTTTCTCATTTTTTACATCTTTATCATTTTTCTCACTTTTCTCACTTTTCTCATTTTTATCAATATCAATTCATTTCATTATACCATATATCTCATTTTTACATTTACAACTCATTATTCAATTACTTTGGGTATTTCCACATAATATACATATTTCACATTTTACACAATTTAGCCATTATCAATGGCTTTTTACAATACATTTAACATATATATGACATTACAAATGTCATAGCACATTATTCATACACAATCAAATCAATGTACCAAGTAGCTTAACACATTTTTCCAACCAAAATGTGTTAAGCCTAAATGTCATGCAAATATAAACAATATATTCAAAGTTTGTACATACCTCCAGTAGCAACCCAAAGCAAGCCTAAAACAACCTCCAATCCTATCTTTCCAACTTTCCCTTCACCACTTGGATGAAGCAAATCAACCTCCCTCAGTGCCTAAACCAAATGTGATAGCAAATAATCATTTAGTATCACATTTCATGGCATTTCCAATATTTAACCATAATTAAACATCACTCCTACAAATTTTCAAAAATTTAGCCTTTCCTTACTTTAACATTAGAATTCCATTCTACCATAATTAAATTAGTGTTTTAAGTTTATTTATATTATTAAAAACATATTTTAATATATTTAAATCATTTACATTATAAAAATACACTCTTGTACACAAAATCTCAAAAATGACATAACATTCCCCCATTGAAGGGTTTCCATTCCAACACAATCCATTACTCATTTCAAGCTTATATTTATCACTTTTAACACTAAACAACATGCTTAAACAAAAAAAATCACACAATTCAACCACTTTGGAAAATCACTTTTTCAAAACCCTAAATCTCCACTTCATTCTTAAACTCCAGCCAAACACAACCAAATTCAATATTTGACCTTAAAATACTTATTTATGAATCAAAACAACACATTTAGAACCAATTTGCACAATTAAAGCTCATGTTTTCAAAAGCCCAAAAATCCATAACCCTAAATTCTCTCTCTTCACCATTCTTTATCCAAACTCCATCATCTCTTCAATCTAACCTTAAAATCATTGTTAACTACCCAAAATAACATCATACATACCAATTCCAACAATTATAACATACTACTTCAAAAGTCCAAAACTCACATAAAT
This sequence comes from Garcia nutans, assembly GCA_947685225.1. Lineage (NCBI taxonomy): Eukaryota > Viridiplantae > Streptophyta > Magnoliopsida > Malpighiales > Euphorbiaceae > Garcia > Garcia nutans. The sequence continues at coordinate 270,803 of CANTUV010000003.1, read as the reverse complement.
CAATTTTCTATGAAATTCAAAGAAAAGAGTTGGAAACTTACTAATTGATGAAGAAACTTCTAAAACTCCACTTGAATCCTTAAAATTTTTTCAATCCTTGGTGTATGGAAGAATCAAAATCTTGGTTTAGACTCCCATGGAGTTTTGGCCCTTGTGGAGAAGAAGAAGAAGAAGAAGAATACTTTTTAATTTTCTGTTTTCCTTTCATCTTTATTTTAAACCATATATATATATATATTAAAATAATTTAATAATTATTTATTTAATAAATTAAAAGTTCTAATTTTTCTCTTCCATTCAAAAATAATTTATTTTTTAATTATTTCATTAATTTTAAATTTCTAAAATTTATTTACAAAAATGCTATTGAACTTTGACTTTTCTTTTAAAAAGTGTTGACTTTTATATGTTATGTATATTTTGCATATATATCACATATATATTCCATTTTTTATTTAAAATTCCTTCATTTTTCATTTAAAACCATTAATTTAATTTATCCTTTTAAATTATAATTTATTTTATCAAAATTTTCAAAAATTAGAAATTTTTAAAAATTTTGGGATATTACAGTTGCTCCTTTCACCAACTGTTGTCCCTTTTTGGTTCATTGGCAGACTTGGGATAACTTCTTTTCACATTGAATATTCTTGGTTCAATTTGAACAGAAAGCCATTAAGTATTTTACAATGTCATAAACTCCAGGTTTGATCAAACCACTTTTATCCTCTATTTCTGGAACTCCTGCTGTTACTACAATTAAATTATATGGTAGCTATAATTATGTATCATGTGCTGCTTATGTTGAATTATGCTTTATGAGTCAAGGTTTTAGTGATTATTTGGAAAAACAAGCCACTAACATTAATGACAAAAATAGGACATCATGGACTAAAATTGATGCTCAATTATATATTTTGTTGTGGCATTCTCTGGAACCGAAATTGCTTATTTTGTTTCAATCCTGTAAGACATGTTATAAAATTTGGAATAAGGCAAAGATACTATATACTAATGATATCCAACATATTTATAAAATTTTATCTGATCTTATCCACCTACGGCAAAACTCTTAGGATATGGCTAGTTATTTGGGACTAGTTGAAACACTGAAAGATGAGTTTAATTCTCTCATGCCTTTTTCTGAGAAGATTACTAAGTAGGAACAACAAAGAGACAAATTGTTTATGGTCATGGCATTGATTGGACTAATACCTAACTTGAGTTCTGTTCGAGATCAAATTTTGATAAGTCCTACTATTCCCTTGTTGGAAGATGTCTCCGCTCGACTCATGCGGCTTTCTTCAAACACAACATCAAATGGTGATGGAGTCATCTATTTTAGCAGTTCAGACTAAACATGTAGGACCACAAAAAGGAAGAGGATCAAGAGTTCACTACACTTATTGTGACAAAAATGGCCATACTCGAGAAACTTGTTAGGCCTTGCATGGCAAGCCACCACGAAACAACCATTCCAGTAACAATCAACATATAGTTCATGTTGTTTAGACTCAAAAAGATTAGTTACTACCTCTACCTAATACAAATACCCAATAATCAAACTCCATTATATTAACTGGGCAGACTACAATGAGTATCTGCAGTATCAGACTACCAAATAGAATGATAGTTCACAACCTGGTAAATCATTTGCTTGTCTTCCTCCTCTTGGCCCTTGGATACTAGACTCCAGTGTTTCTAATCATATTGCTGGTAATAAAAACCATTTTACTACTTTTAATTCCACTTCATCTCATATTACTCTTGCTAATGGATCCCAAACTGCAATTAAGGGAATTTGAAATATTCACTTACCTTCCATCTCCTTGAATAATGTCTTGTTTGCTACTGGATGTCCTTATAGCCTTGTCTCAATCAGTAAATTGACAAAAAGTCTTGATTTTCCTATTAATTTTGTGGTTGATTATGCCATTGGCATGACCGGAGTAGGAAATGATGGATCAAAAATCAATTTTGTGACTCTAGTATTAGAAAAATAAGGTGATATCTCAAAGAAAGTTACATTTGCAGAAATATAATATTTCTTTGTTGTTGAATAATAGCATTTTTATCTTTTTTGGAGACGTGAGTATCCTAGGAAGACACATTTGATAGATTTGGGTTTGAGTTTGTCTTTCCTTGGAGTGTGATCATGAACAAAATAAGTACAATCAAACACCCATAATGATAAATGATAAGGATCTTCTCCCTGAAATAAAATAGAATAAGGGGTTTGATGTTGTAATACCGAAGAAGGCATTCTATTAATTATAAAACAAGCTGTAAGAAAAGCATTACCCCAAAAACAAAATGGAACATTATGGTGAATAAGAAGAGCACAAGTTGTTTCAATAAGATGTCGGTTCTTACGTTCTGCAACCCCGTTTTGTTGAGGAGTGTAAGCACAAGAGGTTTGATTAGTGATCCCTTGTGAAGACAAAAATTGGAGAATGAAGAAGACAAATATGCCCTACCATTATCACTACATAAAATTTTTATTGAAGCATTAAATTGATTTTGGACTTCTGTAAAGAATTTTTGAAATATAGGAAAAAATTTAGAACGGTTTTTATTAAATATATCCAAGTGTATTGGGAATAATCATCAATAAATGTAACAAAATAGTGAAATTCCATAGTTGTACTGACTCTACTTAGACCCCTTATGTCTGAGTGGACAAACTCAAACAAACAAGTAGTCCTATTATTAACTTGCTTAGAAAAAGAGCTACAAGTTTATTTCTCAAGTTGACATGACTCACACTCCAAGGAAGACAAGGTTGAAAGACTGTAAGCAAATTTTCAAAGTTTGTGAAGACTTTGATGACCAAAGCAGTGATGTAGGAGGTCGGGAGAGGTGACTGAAGTGAATACAACCGATGAGTCTAGGTTGTATAGATGATACAGGCTTTATGACTCATGTCCTATTTTAATCGTCCTTCCCGTACTCCGGTCCTGCACAATAACAAAAATACCACCTATTGCCATCCGCAAAGGTATTCGTTCCACTCACAATCTACATCTAATATATATTTCTTAGCTACCATCGCTTATCATCATCGTATAATGCTTTTGTTTCTATCTTATCTAATGTCACTTTACCTAAGACTGTGACTGAAGCATTAAAACATCCAGAGTGGCGAGATGCAATTGTTAGTGTATGTGCCCTAGGCCATTTATTTGGATCTTTATGTTATACATTCATTATTAATAAATAAGGTTTTATTATCATTATTGTTTGTTTGCATGTTACACAATTTTGATATTTGTCCCTGGTTTATTATTGTTATAGAGATAAAAAAAAAATTTCTTAACCAGAATGAACATTGATTTGATAATCATCAGATGATTATGTGTATAGTGATACAAATCAATTTCATAGATACTTGTTAGAGAACAATGTATTGGATAGACCCATCATGAGATTACTACATGGGTTAGTGTCATAAGTAAATCTCATGATAGTTATGTATTAATTCTTTGACTTGAGATTGTCATAGTTTCCAATATAAGGACTATTATATTTTGACATGATCAAACATTATCCGTAACTGGATAGTAATAAAGGTTATGATCATATATGATAGAAATTATGTAGAGGATAATGAACAATCAAGATAGAATTTGTCCCTCTCTTTGAGAGAGATATCTTTTGGGCCCCTCGATAAGTGAGACTGTGAAATGCATGGCCGTGCTCAAATGAATTGATAGTGTGATTAATTTCATTTGTTTTTATCAGTCTACTTGGAGATCGAGTAATCATAAGTTTGGACAATATAAGTATGACGTTGACCATGACTTATGTTCAAGCTAGATATCGTGTGATAAAGGGATTAATGCATGTACTATTATTAGGCAAATTGGACATTCCTTATATTAATTGGGTAGTTGTAACGCCTTGCTAGAGGCCAATTATGACTTGTTGGTTTAATAGAGATTAAATTGACTGCCAATTAATATGGGCCTATCGGGTCACACACAAGAATGCGCTTTGGGTTGGATATAATATTAATAATATTAATATTAGATATTAATATTTATTATTATTATTATTATTATTGTTATATATATATATTATTAGATAATATATTCAGAATCCTAATTAGATTTGGATTCTGAATTTGACTTACCTTATCCAATTATATATATTATTAGATAATATATTCAGAATCCTAATTAGATTTGGATTCTGAATTTGACTTACCTTATCCAATTTCGAATTGGATTCTGGAGTGATTATATATTCTCTCTAGAAGTTAAGTCTTCTTATATGTAACATTAGAAAATTAAAAGAGAACGAAAAAGAAACCCTAATACATTTTAGAGAAAATGTTTTTCAGCCTTCGCCGTTGTAGAGAGCTAGCACTCCAGACGGTAGCATTCATGTGGATACGCGATAGAGGGTGTTTTGCGATCGAGGCATCTATTCCAAACTGTGATTTCGAATCATCAACAGGTTAGTTCTTTGTACACTTTCGTCGAATTAAACGAACAGCATGGATCCTGGTGGGAAATCAGAGATAAAAATTTTTTTCCGCTGCGTATTTTGTTTGCAGTGATCTCCTTGATTTCCTAACAGCAATAATGGAGGAAATGACAGTGTTACACAGTAATGAAACTTGGGAGTTCGTTCCATTAGCGGAAGAAAAAACCACAATGGAGTACAAATGGGTGTTCAGTATAAAGGTTGGACTTGATGGGCAAATTGATCAACTGAAAGCACACCTTGTTGCTAAAGGACATACTCAGGTTTATGGCATAGATTACAATGATACTTTCTCTCAAGCGACCAAAATTACTTCTATTTGACTTCTTATTTCTATGGCAGCTATGTACCATCGGACTCTCCAACTAGATATTAAAAATGCTTTTCTTCATAGAGAATTAACTGAAGAAGTGTATATGGAGCATCCTCTTGGATTTGTTACTCAGAGAGATGTTAGAATTAATTTTAAATTGTTAAAATTAATCCTCTAATTAATCATAAGTGTGGGCTAAATATATTTAAATATTAAATATGTATTGCAGTCAAATTAAAATAGTCAAATTAAAGTTATGATCAAATAAGGATTGTTGACTATTGAGGTGTCCTACTCGTAATAGGATTATAAGTGTAGAGACCGATAAGAATTTCTGTTTTGTTGAAGGACCAAAATAGAAATCATCATCATTAGTTTTAAATAAGGGGTCGTGGTCTCCAGGAGAACATAACAATTTTGAGAGAACATTACATTCCTTCAGTAGTGCTTCCGCTAAACTTAAAGTGTGTATCTCCTGGAAGGCGACAAACTCCAAAATCATCTTCAGCTTCAATATACGATGATGTCAGGTACACAATTTAGCCCTTTGCAATTTAATTTGAATAATCTAGTGATCTATGCATATTTTATGTTTTAGGGGAATAAGGTTTTCTCCCCCTTTCAATTGGTATCAGAGCCCTATGCTAGGTTGCTAGATTTTCCGATTAAATTGCGGTATTGATTATTGTTTTAATTCTAGAAAATTAATTCGGTGATTGTAATTTTCGAGAATTAATTTGAAATCAAAATTATTAATCTGAAATCAATTTTGGTTTGATTTATTTTTGGATTAAATTACTGTTATTATTTAATTGATTCTGGAAAAATCAATTTCTGAACTTGAATTTTTGCTTGTGATTTTTTCTGGAATTAATTAATTTTTGGGTTAATTAATTATGTAATTAATTAATTAAAAAAATCTGTTTTGAAATTGTTTCGTGAACAGTATTTCATGAACAGTGTTTCGTTGTTCTTCGTTTTGGTTTAGAAGAACACAGTTAAGGATTTTAATTAATTGATTAAATCTTTATGAAATTTTGATTTGATCTTCGATTAAATCGTAAAAAAAATTCATTTAATTTTAAAATTTCAATTTAAAATTTAATTCAATTGAGTTTAAATTTTGGTATTTTAGTCCTGATTGTGTCTAATATTTTTAATAATAAATTAATTCAAGCAATAAGTCACCAAAGTGGCCTCTATTGTTTTAATTAATTTATTTGGGATATTAGACAGGTGTATTAAAATTCTTTGCGGGTAGTATGCCGGCCCAAAGGAAGGCTGCTATCTGGCTGAGTTTTGAATACACATGTTGCAATAAATATGTGACAATTATTTGGTTTTATCCATGTGGATAATATATCGGCCCAAAGGAAGGTTATTATCTGACGGGACTAATTGTCAATATTTTGATTGCTGCGTGAGATACCAATTACAGTTAATATTTTATGTCCAAAGATGAGAATATTAACGTTGTGCCTAGTATCTTGTTTCCATTATTTAAACTCAAAATCAAGTTTATAAGTTGTGGATCGTGAGCGTACAATTTTTTATTTTTCTTTTTCTCTGAATTTAGCTAATATGCTATATAAACTCCTAGTGTACCTTTTCTTTAGAGGTTAAACTTAGATTTAGAAATTCAAACATGTTGATTTATCTAGGAAGCATATATTTGGACTTAGCATTTAGGAATGATGAACCTATTTCTCCTACTGAAGAGAGCAAAGATGCTCAGAGGGTTCAGTATGAGAAGTGGGAGATTTTTTATCTTGCTTGGGTCCAGTGATCATGCATCAAAGAATCCCAGAAATATTTGAGGAGCCACTCTGCTAAAGCTATAATGCTATGAACTACCTTGCCCAACTGGAAAGCGACTATGTCAAGTGTGATGAAGTCGAAGTGGGGACATTTTCAGCAATCTAATTTTCGTTAGGTATACTGGCAATGGTAGTATTAGGGAGCATATTCTGAGCATGTCCTAAATAGCCAAGAGGCTAAAGGCTCTGGATTTGGTTTTACCAGATGACCTTTTAATCTATCTAGTTGATGGCTAATAAAGGGGAGAATGCTCGTTTGGTTGCTTCAGCAGATAAGGACAAAGGTGAAAAGAAGAATAAGACTGCTAATAGAATGACTGTCCCAATTACACCACGCGACGTATAAAGAAGGGTAGTACCTTGTTTGGTTTATTATGAGGTTAATTCAACTTTAGTATTTAGAAACACTTATTGAATGGATTACAGTGCTACTATTCATATAAATGTTTCATTGTAGAGTTACTTGAACTACTGAAAACCAATTGACGGTGAAAGATACGTCTATATAGTAAATGGCAAACTGGTAGAAGTAGAAACATAAAAACATTTTAGATTGTGTTTAAGAACTGGATGTTATTTGAATCTTATAGATACTTTTGTTATACTATCTTTTAGATAGAATTTGGTCTCTGTTTCTTATTTGGACAAATTTGTTTTTTACTTGTTCATTTAGAAATAGATAATTTACTTTATCTATAGATTCAAATATTTGATACTAGTTTCTTAAATGTTTATGATAATCTATATACGTTAAATGTCAATGCTTCTTATAATGAAACTCTGCATGTGAGTACTAGAGATATCAAAGGAAAGCTGGATATGGACAACTCAGCTGAACTTTGACACAGATGTTTGGATTACACATCCAAATCTAGAATAGAACATCTTGTGTCAAATGGTATCCTATATACATTTGATTACACAGATTTGGATTTCTATGTTAAGAATACTAAGTTAAAATAGACCAAACATAGAGATTAGGTGCTATTAAGTCTTCAGTCATCTTAGAGTTGATATATATGGATATCTGTGGTTTATTCTCTATAGCATCATAAATGACCAAAGATAATTCATATCATTCATAAGATGATTACTCACGTTAAAGGTACATATATCTCATTCATGAAAAATCTAAGTCTGTGGACGCTTTATTTTAATCTTATAAGGCTGAAGTTGAAAATCAACTAGGAAAGAAGATTAAATCTATTACATCTGACTGTGGTTGTGAGTACTGTGGCAGATTTAATAGCTCAGGTGCGTAGCGTTCTGGACCAATTGTTATTTTCCTACAGAAATGTGGTATAGTCCATCAGTACACAATGATTGGTATAACCAGTATGAATGGTGATGCTGAGAGACATTACAAGACTCTTTTGGTTTTGATGAGGAGTATGATTAGTCATTCATCCTTATCAGAGTCTTTTCTAAGAAAAAGCATTAAATATAGCAGTCTATCTTTCTAATTAAGTACCAATCAAAGTAGTCTAAGTACTTTCATACTTAGGGATATCCAGCTAAGGCTAGGCCTTATAGGCCTAATAAAGGTAAAATTGGACTCCAAATATGTTAACTGCTACTTTATTGGTTATTCTGAGTGATCATAGGGTCTAAATTTTATATTCCTACTACCATATTAGTGTATTGAGATGTGTATTATGACATTCTTTAGGATGTTGAGCTTGAGGGGGGAAATAAGGTTATAAACATTGTCTTTGAGGAGAGATCAAGTTAGGAAATTTTGATTCTCATCATTGTTTTCTGGAGTGGTAGTGTCACTCTTATTCTAGAAGCAATTCTAGATCCAATATAAGATAATGTTAAAGAACTTCCCATCAGTTTGAAGATCCGTTCTTCATTAGGATCAAGCTCATCAACCTTGAGAATTTGAGCCAGAACATGTGCCTTTAAATAGGTCCATTAGAGAGAAGAGAAGTGCTATTCTAGATGTTTATATAGTATTTCTATAGGATTCTAACTCTCATAAGTGGATTGAGGCAATGAGTGAAGAGTTTAAGTTTATGCAAGACAATAAAGTTTGGAATCTTATCCCATTACCTGAAGGAAAGAAACCTATTGGTTTTAAATGAATATTTAAGACCAAAAGAAATTCTAAAGGTAATATAGAGAGATACAAAACATGTCTTGCAGCTAAAGGCTTTACTCAGAAGGAATGGATTGACTATAAAGAGATCTTCTCTTTGGTTTTATTGAATGACTCTTTTAGGACAATCATGGTTCTCGTTGCACAATTGTTCTTGAGTTTCATCAAATGGATATTGAGATTGTGTTTATCTATGTAGACATTGATAAAACAATCTATTTGGTGATTGCTTTGAATAAGGAAACTCAAAGCTACTGATATGCAAATTAAGAAAATCCATTTATAGGCTCAAGCAAGCATCTCGTTTGTGGTACTTTATTTCCATCAAGTAGTTGTCTCATTTGGTATTGAGACAAATGCTATTGAGGACTGTGTATATCACTGTGTGTTTCACTAATTCAGTGGGAGTAGGTTTATTTTCCTGGTTTTATGTGTGGATAGCATAATTTTTGTTACCAGCTGTAAGGTCTTGTTGCATGAATGGTTTAGATAAAGTTTCTTTTGTATTAGGGATCCATATACTTCGAGATCACTCTCGATGTATTCTTGGATTATTACAAAAGAGCTACATTTAGAATATGCTCAAGAGCTTTGGTATGCAAGAATATAAACCAATTTGACACCCATGATCATCATAGGTGATAAGTTTAGTCTCATACAGTGTTTTAAGGATGAACTTGAGGTTCAGTAGATGTAGCAGTTTCCTATGCATCGGCAGTTGGGATTCTGGTGTATACTCAAATTTATACTTATCTGAATATTGTGTTTATAATTGGCATGTTAGGTTGATATCTTAGTGATCCAAAAATGGATCATTGGAAGGCAGCCAATAAGGTTTTAAGAAATATTCAGAGAATAAAGGAACGTATGCTCACATACAGAAAGTCAAATTAGTATGAGATCATTTGGTATACTGATTCTGACTTTATCGAATGTCTTGAGTAGCAAAAGATCCACATTAGACTACATTCCATGGTTTTGGAATTTGTAGTATGCTATGAGACATTTGATCATGAATTTTTTTTTTTGACTTTGCTGAATGTCACAGGGCTGCACATTATGGCTAGCATTGAAAATGCTAATAAAGTTTTAAGTGTGACATTAATTCAGCAGTTTTATTCTCCAATGACAGTAGGAGCTATTTGGTATTTAGTTTCTGGCTGTAAATGGAGAAAATACAGAGTGGACAGATATCCATAGAGCATGTTAGAACGAACTCTATAATTATATATCCTCTTACTAAGGCATTGATACCGAAAGTCTTTCATGAGCACACTACTCATGTGGTGTCATATTGTTTGAGGATGTTTAGTTTCAGTGGGAGTTTTGTTCATACCGTTTTGAATGCTCTATTTGGTTTTGGATATGTTAATTCAGTTTCTGCAGAAAATGAAGTATTCACTTTTGTTTATTACACTCTGTGTTATTTTTGTGGTTGATCTCAATTAAGCGTGACCAGTTGGAAACAGACATGATTAGATCATATTACATGTAGTTTCCATGCTACACTCCTATTATTGATCTATGTCATTTGAGAGTATTGGTAATGTGATTGATGGTGGTTTGAGTCACGATGAATGTGGCGACTGGCCCTTCAGTCCTTTATCGATATAATCAATGAACGAGATTGTTTGAGGCACCTTCAGTATGACTGCTTTTATGAGCTCATTAAGGTATATACATTTATATTTAATATATGTTAGCCCAAGTGGGAGATTGTTAGAATTAATTTTAAATTGTTAAAATTAATCCTCTAATTAATCATAAGTGTGGGCTAAATATATTTAAATATTAAATATGTATTGCAGTCAAATTAAAATAGTCAAATTAAAGTTATGATCAAATAAGGATTGTTGACTATTGAGGTGTCCTACTCGTAATAGGATTATAAGTGTAGAGACCGATAAGAATTTCTGTTTTGTTGAAGGACCAAAATAGAAATCATCATCATCAGTTATAAATAAGGGGTCGTGGTCTCCAGGGGAACATAACAATTTTGAGAGAGCATTACGTTCCTTCAGTAGTGCTTCCGCTAAACTTAAAGTGTGTATCTCCTGGAAGGCAACAAACTCCAAAATCATCTTCAGCTTCAATATACGATGATGTCAGGTACACAATTTAGCCCTTTGCAATTTAATTTGAATAATCTAGTGATCTATGCATATTTTATGTTTTAGGGGAATAAGGTTTTCTCCCCCTTTCAAGAGAGTCTCAATTGGTATGTCGATTACGATGATCACTATATGGTCAAAGTAGTATCTAAGAGCTTGGTTTGGAGGGTTTAATCCAGTGATTCAGGAATTTGGAATGACTCGGTGTCAATTTGATCATTCAGTGTTCTTCAGGCATGATATTCATGGGAAAAGCATTTATCTAGTCATCTATGTTGATGACATTGTCATAAGAAGTGATGATCTTGATGGAATTTATAAGTGGAAGAAACATCTTTGCAGTCATTTCCAAACCAAATACTTGGGAAAACTAAAGTATTTTTTACTCATTGAGGTGGCACAATCAAAAGCAGGAATTATTCTCACAGAGGAAATATGTTCTAGATCTACTAGAAGAATTAGGCATGCTTGATTGCATTAATAATGAAAGCATTATTGCTAAGTCATCCATCATGGTGCACAACACTCTAACATGATTCAACAATTGCAATGGATTAACAAGAGTCTCCACTTCTTGCCTAGTGTTCTCTTGATTTTTTCTCAACCATGAAGGCATTTAATTTCTCAAGTTTGGGACAATCCTTAGCCCAATGAGGACCACTACATAAGAAGAACCCCTAATTGTTTTTAGAATTGCCACTTTTGGCTTAAGAAGAGACATCATTCTGCTTGCCTTACCCTTTACCACCCCCTTTTTTTGCCATTCCTCTTCCACTCCTCCTTCTTCTCTTTTCCATATATAGACTTCAAATTAGAAGGTGCATCAGAATTTTCCTTGTTAACCTGGTAATCAACAAAGGCATCGACAACCCAATGGCACTTAGAAGGTCTTTAACATTCTGCCTCCTAATTTCTATTTGTGCCCAAGGCTGCAATCCATAAAGGAAGTTGTACAAATTATCTTCCTCGGACATGTTCTAAATTATCAAGCATCAATGAACTTAATTCCTTCATATAATCCTGCACAATACATATGTATTTGAGGTGCTTCAACCCATCTATGAGAGGAAAATTTCACCTCTACTTCTGGTGGAATAGTTCTTGTCACTTTGGCATTGTTAGGCTCGGGGCCTTAGAGGATATGGGCCTAAACTTGGAGAATTTGAAGTCGCCACCCAGACGGGTCGGGAAAGAAATAGAAAGGGGCGATGAATCGATTCCTAAAAAATTCCCAACACCCTTTATTTGGTTCAAAAAGTTAGGTATGCACAAGTTGTGAATGACCCAGCACCTCCCATAATTTTAGTTCATTGGAACCAGCCTCCTTTTCAGGCCTAAATATTATAAAATTCTTAAATTATTACAGTATTATCTATATTACTTGAAATTATAAAATAAACAATCATATTATTAAGTTAAACAAACCAATCAAAATGGGCACCCATCCGAGGATGGAAACATACCCTTACAATTATCCAAGTCCATAAGAATAATGAAATAGGACACCCACCAAGAGGTGAAAACATATCCTTTACAAAGTCCCAAAGTTCATAAAATAAATTACATAATAAAAAATAACTAAGGCACCAACAGGGTGAAAACATGCTTTTTACAATCTTTAAAATTTGAATAATGTTAAATAATTATAATTCAATCATTCATCATAAGCAAATTATATCAACCATCTATTCATCCATAACAATAAAATCAATAATTAAAATCATCATTCCATAATAAATTGACAAAGTTAAAGCTTTAATATCAATTAGGGTTTCATAATGCAAATTAGGGTTAATCCTAAAGGATCAGGATCTTGGATTAGGACATATGAATGAAATTAGGATTTTTGGTGTAAAAATTAGGGTTTAAAAGGTGAAAGTTAGGGTCCTAAGGTATTAAATCATTGGTTTTAGGGTTTTGGGATGGTGACCAACTATTATAAAATTAGGCTTTTAAAATTGATTTTAAAATCTAATGTGCAAACATTCAAACTCAGATTTGGTCTAATGGTTTATGGTTTTGAATTAAAATTAAAAGTTAAACCAACCTTAAATATGCTATTGGATGAGGCTAAAGGTTAATATTAGTCTTAAACATAATTGCTTAATATCTCTCAAAGAAATAAAGTAGTTGACATAAATTTTAAACAAATTAAATCATAAATATGGCTACTCTAAAAACAATTAGATCATCAATATGGCTATTGCAAGTATTAGACAAATGAAATCATAAAAACCAAACCTTCATTGTTGGTTCCACTAATATCAATATGTTGAGTCAAACCCGTGCTACTGCCTGACCACCTTTAATCTTGGATGAATGAAACAAGCTTGAGACAATGGCCACTGCCTCCTTGGTTGATGTGTTTTAATTCTCTTTGTTGCTAATCATTGTCCCCCCTCTTAATTGCTAACCCTTGTATTTATAGAAGCCATTAGGTTAAATCCTTGGTCATTAACCTAAAACCTCGTTGTATTTCCCTCGGATTAGATCTAAAACCAAATTAAAATCCATTAGGTTCGACATAAAGGAACTCATATCGAATTAGGGGCTTCCCAATTTGATATGGGCTTCCCCATATTGAATTGGGGCCCCAATTCGATATGGGTACACCCATACCTAATTAGAGTGTCCAATTTGACATGGATATGGCCCACCTTGAATTAAACCCAATTAAATTTTGGATCAGACCCATTTAGGGCTTTTAGAAATGAACTGACTTACTGTAGGCCTTATAAAATTGGGCTGATCCAATTAAAAGCTTTAAACTAAGGTTAAGCTATTAAGAATGGATCAAAAATTAATTTGGCCACTATTAATTGGGATCAGACTAGCTTATGGTCAAAATTAAGGGTCTATAGTTTTTCCCTCTGCTTGAACGATCTTCAATTCATTCAAAGAGTGAAAAGCAACATGACTTTGACCTAATCTAGGATAAGGATGAGTTCTGGAACTAGAAATTAGTTTGGGTTCTAGACCTAAGGCTGGATTAGTTTCTAGACCCAAGACTGGTTTGGGTTCTAGACCTGAGACTAAATTTTATTCTAGATCCGAGGTTGGTTTGGGTTTTGGACTTGAGATTGGTTTAGGTTCTAGAACCGAGGTTGGTTTTGGTTTTGGACCCAAATTGAGTTCTGGACTGAAAATGGTTTGGGTTCTAGACCCAGATTGAGTTTTGGACTCTAAATGGTTTGGGTTTTGGACTCAAATTGGTTTGGGTTCTGAACCTGAATTGGTTGGGGTTCTAGACCCGAATTGAGTTTTAGACTCGTGAATTGGTTTAGTGTGAGCGGGGATTTTTGCCCCAACTCCTGGTGGAATGGTTCTTGCTGCTTCGACACTATTTAGGCTCTGGGCTTTAGAGAAAACGAGCCTACGCCCAAAGAAAATGGAGTCGCCACCCGGACGGGCCAAAAAAAAGAAAGAAATGGATGGCTTAATTCCTAAGGAATCCCCAACCCCTTAATGAGTTTGAAAAGTTGGGTATGTGTGGGGAAGGTGAGAAATGGCCTAGCACCCCCACAACGCCCGGTTCATTGGAACCGGCCTCCTTTACAGGTCTTAATATTATAAAATTCTTAAATATAACAATATTATTCATACTACATGCAACAATTAAAATAAAGTATCATTATATTAGAATCAAAGCAATGTCCAAACAAAATAAATAAATGGACACCCTTCCGAGGATGGAAATATGTCCTTACATTGTCTATTTCTAAAACTAAATAGGACACCTACCGAAAGGTGAAAAAGTGTCCTTTACATTATTCCAAAATATAAAAGCAATTTAAATTATATGATGCTTAATACATGAGGTATCCAACATATGGAAACATACCTCTTACAAGGTTTTGAAATCAAAACAAATTAATAAAAGTAAACAAACATTCATCATAAATAAATCATTCATCAAAGACATCAAACATCAATCAAAATATATAATAAACATTCATCTAATTTGTATAAAATAGTAAATATATAACTTTAATTAGGGTTTCTTGGATTTTATGTTTAACAATTAGGGTTTTGCATATACTAGTTTAATTAGTTGAGAAACATTTTAAAGAAATAACAGGACTACTGGATGTTTGAATATAAAGATTAGATTTGAAATAAATTAGGGTTTGAATATAAGGAATGGATGTTTTGGATTTAGGGTTTCGAAAGTTGCATGAAAATAATATTAAAATTTAGGATTTAAATAAATAACATTGAAAATCATGAAAATTGGTTTTTAGATTAAGTATTTGAAAAAATAAGCTACTGTGATTTTAGAAAAATATATTTGGTTAGGGTTTTAAGAAAACAGATTATTGTGGTTTTAGAAGAATGTAATTTAGGGTTGTAGATTTTAAAAATATGTGTTACGGGTATTAAGCCATTAGGATTTTGAAGAAATATTTTTAGGGTTTCAAATAAAGTTTGGATGGTTAGTAGAATAATTGATCAAATTGTATGATGAAGCTACTGTAAACATAAACAAAGAAATAGAGATTCAAACTTTCATTGTTGGTTCCACCACAATCCTTGAATTCTGGTTGAACAATAATAAAGACAGTGTAGGCTACCTTTGATGGATTGTTGTTACTTGCTCACTACCTCTTGCTCCTTCAAGCTTGAGATTGGCCGAAAAAATCCAAAAGTCCAAAGTCCGATAAAAAATTTCAGCTCCTTCAATATGTCTTTAATCTAGTATTTATAAGAAAAAATAAAAACCTAATACTAATTGGCTAAGAAAATAAAAAATATTTTAGGAAACAAAATTAAAAACCAAGTAGAATAGGATTTTGGCAAAACTGTGCGCGGGCTAAGCGTGCAAAAGTGTGATGGCAAGGAAAAATTGCTACGGGATCCAATTCGCCGCAAGATTTTCCTACGGTGAATTAGCCTATGGCCATTTCACCGCAGAAAAATCTACAGCGAATTGGCTTGTGGCCAATTCGTCGCAAGTTTTTCCTGCGGCAAATTGGTCCAAGCCAGTTCGTCGCCAGTGATGTAGTCACCGATTCTTCCGTCGCCAATTTTTATTTATTTTTTTATCCTTTTTTATTGTTACCTTTTTTATTTTTTATTAAAAATAAATATTATAAGTAATAAATATTAAAATAAATATTATTTAATTAAAACACCACAAAAATTATTTTAGACTGTTTATAAATCTCAGATCAGACTGGGTCAAAAATTAAGGGTCTACATTTAGGTTATTGACCTGAGACTGGATTCAACTAACCTTTAGTCAGTTGAGAATTCTGGCTTTATTTTGGTCATCGATTTCAGCTCTTCTAGATGACTGACCTTTCAATCAGTTGAGTGTTTTGGCTTTCTTTTAGCCCATCAATTTCATCTCTTCTAGTTGACCGACCTTCTGTCAGTTAAGAATTCTGGCTTTCTTCTAGCCAACTGCTCCATTCTTCAATGGATTTTGCTTGAGGATGGACCTTTGTCTTGTATTGACTTCAGCTCTTCTAGTTGACTAACTGTTGCGCTCGAATTAACTCTACCATAAAGCGTCACTCGCAAGTATATGAGATAGCTGTAGCAAAGGTGATCGCCCCAAGGTCGTCTCACAAGGAAGCTAAAGTAGCTAATTGATTATCAGATTATAAATAACAAGTAATGAATAAATTTAAATTGCTAACTAATGAAGAAGATTGATTGAAGTTTAAAGCAAATAAAAGTAAATTGAGTTGATGATTTGATTCACTTAATAGAATGGTCTAGGGTTTGCACTTCTGTACTACTTATATGTATGAATAGTTATTCCTCTTAACCAATTTAATTTCAAAGATTAAATCTCAAGCAACTTAATTAATTGAATAAAGGAAATAAGCTCTCGCATTCAAACCTCTCTCAAATAATCTTATTCCAATTGAAATAATCTTTTCCTAGGTTATATCTCTAATTCACCTAAGTCCTTAATTGAATTGTTCCAGCATTAGACTTCATTTCTCAATCCATCATCTAATACCTAAAACACATAATTGGTGGCCAATCAATTATATATTAGCAATAATTCATTCAATAAAGGCTTAAAGAAATAATTGAGTTAAGAGTAATAACCAATTCATACAATCATAGCAGATCCATACAAACCCTAGACTAGATCAAATTAGTTCATAACGCTATCAAACATACTCATCTCATTAATATTCAAAGAAATCAATTTAGACATGATAATATCCATAAATACAATTACAATGAAAATAAAGAGATAAAGTCGAGAACAAAACCAAATTACAAACTCCCTGAAGCTTCTGAAGAATCTCTTGTTCAAATCTTGCAAGAAGGATGTATCAATGGCTAGAACAAATCTAATCTAAGCTAGATTAATCAAAGTGTAATAAAAAATCAAAGAAAACAAGTTATGAAAACCCTAAAATTCTCCTTAACGGCTAAAAAAAACTCTCAAAATCTCAACACACCTTAAGAAAACCCTAACTTTAATATTTATACGAAACCTCCGCGCATCTTCATTAATCCATGAGTGACACGGCCAAGTTGGAGTGAACTTGGCCATGTTGGAGGTGAATTGGAGGGACACGGCCACAAGCTTGGCCGTGTCCCTTGCTTGTGTTCACTACTGCTTGCTTTTGATCTTTCCTTTGGACTTGAGTGAGACACGGCCAAGTTAGATGAGACACGGCCGTGTTGGATGCCTTTGGAGGGACACGGCCACAAGCTTGGCCATGTCCCTTGCTTGTGTTTGCTTTTGTGATAGTTTCTTCTTCTTTTCTTTGGATTTAAGTGAGACACGGCCAAGCTTAAGCAACTTGGCCGTGTCTGAGCTTCTTTGGAGGGACACGGCCACAAGCTTGGCCGTGTCCTCTGCCTGTGTCAGCTACTGTCCCTTTTTTCCTTCAATTTGGTTCCTTGGCTTTTTAACCTAAAACAAAACTTGAAACAAACTTTAAACAAGAATTAAATGAACAATAACCAACAAAACATAAACACACTCTAAAAACTAGGACAAAAAATGACAAAAACACTGAAATAAATTAAACTACCAAAATTAATGAAAACACTAAATAAACATATTAAAACTAACAAAATACCTAAAGAAAACAATAATTATCATAACTAATAAGACACAAATCTATAACAAAAACTAATAAAACACTAACCTTCTATCATTTGAGGGTGTGGGCTTTCTTCTAGCTCTTATTCTATTCTTCAATGGATCGACTTTAGTTTTTTTAGTTGGATTGACCTTCTATCATTTATATCTTTATTCATTTGTTCCATTTTTTATTGGATTCTGCTTTTGATTCTTTAATGGCTTTTGCTTTGCAAAAAGTTCAGTTATTTTTAGCCCTTTAGCCCTCATATCCTCTTTTGTCTCCTGCATGGTAGGACAATGAAAGAGAGTTTAAAAATATTTTATACATGCATAAAATTAAAAATTGAAAGGTGAAGCTTTGCCCCCTGTGTAGGCTCAAACCGATTATTTTGCATCCATTATGCTTCAACCGATACTTTTGTCATGTTCTTTGCATAAGCATGCATCTTCATTTTTACAAAGAAATTGGATCTTTCTCAAGCAATGGGCCTTTCATGCCTCTTGATGCTATGTCTGATTCTCATTGTTTGCTTCAAGAGTATTGGCTGCTTAAAGAATAGACAACAAAAATGCAATATGACATGCTCATGTATGTGTGTATGCATGGTATGCATGAATGATACTTACAATGATTATACTGACTCACAGATTGTGATGGTAGGCTGAAGCACTCCTATTGGTACCTTCAGGATATTTGTGTAGGTCTTGCATTGGATCATTAGGAGATGTTGCATCCATAGCTTTATCTTCAAGGCATAGCGAACATGAGTAGTGGGGGCTTAAGCAGGATAGTGAGAGATGCAAGATATACTCATTTCACACCATAGTTTAGCACATTAATTAGAAGCTTCTTCATAGCCTTGTGAATAATTTCTATCTTCACCCAATATGTCCTTCAAGGTTCAACAGTTTAATGTACTTCCCCAAACTTAAAGGCTCATTTGATAAGAAAGCACTTTTTTAATTTAATTTTAATTTTGAAATCAAATGTTGCTTTGTCAAATCAATGTCAATATACCTCATGGCTTAGTCTTTCAAATTAACACATCTATAACATCATGACCCTAGTTACTGTACTAAAATCGAGAATTAATTCTATTTGAACAGGAACTGTTGCACTTCAGATAGGTACATACACATTAATAGGCCAAAAGTATCATTGAGTTTAAATAATGTCTATCTAATATGCATGCTTAGTCAAAAAAATCTCCACTAATAGACTCTACCTACCAAAAATAGATCAACAGGTCTTTAATAATCTTGAAATATGGTCTATAAGGGACTGGGTTAGATGAAGGCCATTTGTAAATTAGAGTTGATGTGTCACTGCTAGCAAATCTTCACACTGCAAACTTTCTGTGGGAGCTATAGGCAGCTGGGAGCAATATTAAACTCTGAGCATCTTGTTATCTTGCTTCATGAAAAGATAGATTTCAATTTCCTTCCATCTCCTTGAAAGAAATCTAGATCCGATTAGGATGATCTTCATCTTTTCCTTTTGCTTTTGCACAAACTCAGGACCCATTTTCTTTTTTTTTTCCTTTTCCCTTTCTTTATTTTCTTTTTTGTTTTCTTTTCTTTATCTTTTCTTTTTTTATTGTTTGTTGTTTTTTGTTGTTTTTTTTTATGTCCTAGCCCTAAAAGGGTTGTCTTATTTGTACCATCTCAGGTTTCTTACTATTAATTAGAATGAGTCTGCTTTAATGAGAATGGATCTTTTTGTTATTCTGATGTCATCTCAATGATGAAATAAATCTAAGATATTAGTTTAAGTTTAGGTAAACTTCAACTACCCTTATGGTCTTAACTAAATATTCTTTTTTCATTGATCTTCTTGCTTCTTGGTAGCTCAGTGATCACCAGACTTTTCATAAGTATCACACCAGCTCAAGGTAGGTTATCAAGATTTACAAGCCAATAAAAACAAGCTAAAATCACATGAATGCTCAAAAGGATAAACTAGGGATTGATATTAATAGGGTTGATACTAGTCGTTGGCTCACCAAACAATACCTAGATCATCACTCTCTTAAATAAACAGAGTTTAATTTTGTATCGAAAGTTCGTCAAAGCATCTTCTAAGACCGACTATAATCTGGACATAGGTAATTATTCAGGAGCGCCCTCTAAGTAAGCATATGCAACTCAATGCTATAGAACAATCCCCTCACCTATTAAAGTCATTCAGATCATTATGCATAGATACACTAATTTATAAATATCAAGCTAGATTCGTAATTTTTCCCTCTACTTGAACGATCTTAAATTCATTCAGAGAGTGAAAAGTAATATGACCTTGAGTTGATAAGGATGGGTTCTAGACCCGGGAATTGGTTTGGGTTCTGGATCCAAAATTAGATTTGAGTTCTAGATCCGAGATTAGATTTTGAATTCTAAACCTGAGATTAGATTCTAAGTTTTGGACCAGAGACTAGTTTGGGTTATGGACCCGAGACTGGATTTAGGTTCTGGACCCGAGACTGGATTTAGGTTCTGGACCCGAGATTAGATTTTGGGTTCTGGACCCGAGATTGGATTTGGGTTCTGGACCCGAGACTGTTTTGGGTTCTGAACCCGAGATTGGGTTTGGGTTTTGGATTCGAGACTGAATTTGGGTTCTGACCTAAGACCGGGTTTAGGTTCTGGACCCGAGACTCCTGCAAAAATTAAATTAATTAGTCAATAAAATTTTGCAAAAATTTTGCAATTTTTTTACCATACATTAGACTAGGTATGTCCTCCTATGTACCCTTGCCTCCTGCGTGAAAAAAATATTTATTAGTAAAAAATATTTTTACACAAGTAAATAAATATCATTGTTTTGTGTGCTTCTGAACAAAAATGAATTATTGAACTGTAACGTAAAGTTTGAATTATTGATCTAGGAAAGCAAACTCTGAACATTATAGACCTGTGAAGTAAATGCATAATTGATTCTATAGTTCATGTGACTTTACTTTTCCTTTATGCTTTTTTTACTTTACTTGCAATCAGAGTGCTTGTCTTTTCCTATCATTCATTCCATGCCTCTCCTTCTATAAATATGAAGCAATGTATGAACATTTCTGCATTCAGAGCCTTCAATACTTTCTATCTTTCAAAGAAAATTTCCAATTTCCTCATTCCTGAATGTGCCAAACTTTAATTTTTATATAAATGGCAGGCAGTCACCATGCTTCCACTAATGGATCCTAGCCAAATGCTAAGTTGCTGACATACCTCAAAATCGGTGGGCTCGACTGAGTCCCTCTTTTAGCCGAGATACATCTCCATGAAGTGGAAAAGAGAAAACACAAGTAAGCATCATTTATCTGCAAATTAATCTTTTTAATGGCACAGAAAATTATTAAAAATAATCATTGTCTAATGGAATTATAATAATTAATATTTTAAGACCTGTTTAACAAAAGTATATGAGAGAAATAGATAAAACTAGTCATAAAAGTGCCAAAATAAATATTTGGAGCTTATTAAGTAAGCTTAGTATTATGGAAAAAAAGAATTAAAAATATATTTAAAAATATATTTGAGGGCTTGTGAACTTACCTTGTCTGACTTACCTGTGTTATTGTAGTATGACAACTGCGTAATTCATGGTGGAGAAAATGTCCATAAAGCCCGCCAATGGCATAACTGTATGCCACCTCCAGTAAGGAGGATGATTGAGGAATGTGACTTTCAAGATTTTGTCTTGCAGTTACCATCCAGAGGGACCAGATTGATAGGAGTGTAACCCAAGCACTCTCAGAATGGTGGATGGATATGACTCATACCTTTCATTTGCCTGTGGGAGAAATGACTATTGGTCCAGTTGACTATTCTGCGATAACGGGCCTTAGATGTGACGGGATGCCAGTTCCTTTGACCGACAATTTGTTGACCCCAAATGAGATCTACCAAGTGATTAGCATGAAGCCTAAGTTTAAAGGACCGTTCAAAATCAAATATGAGTATATCCAAGAGCGTTGGATGAGATACACCAGACCAGTAGAAGGTGAGCGAGCAGAACAGTATACTCGCGGATTTTTGCTATATCTGCTAGTGTCGACTATCTTGTGCAGTACTAAAACTGCCATTCATTTATTAGTTTTGCGGGCACAAGTTAACTTTGATCTTATGCCAATATAAACCTGGGGAGAAGCCAACCCCACCTGCTTTTATCATGGTTTAGACAAAATTTGTAAAAATAAGAGATCTTTCATTGGCTTCATGGTCGTTGCCTCGGTATAAATCCCTGTGACTTCTGATTCAAGGAATGTGCATATGCGAGCTTGATCTTTTTTTTTTTTTGCAAGTGTGGGCATACGAATATAACCTTTTGACAATTTCTAGCATTACTAGATGATAGATCGGTTACCCAAGGCTGAGTTTCTAACTGTCAGGCCGCACAAAGGCATCGGGCAGTCATCGTGTGCAGACCCATCATTATCTTCTTAGTTGCCTGACTTGGGATCGGGTAAAAGGACAAAAATTAGTATTAACATTAAAATGTATGAGAAGGATAGTTGGCCTTTTTTTGTTTTGCAAGTGAATATTGCTTGGTGAAGGGTGAGTGAGAGGGCTAGATAGACTCCCTCCATGAACAGTGCGTTACCCCTTCATAATTTTCGTTGGGTTATTGCTAGGCCAATTTCCAATGGTTGGTTTCTCGGCGAGCGAGTGTACAACTGGTTATTGGGTCCTGATTAGAGGAGGGTGCTGGCAGACATTATTGCATTTACATTGAATAATATGTCCATGCCAGAAAATTCTTGGAGGCGTGCTTAGACTGGATTTGACATCGATGTTTTCTTCTTTTTTTTTTTTGCCAAGTGTGTCATATACTTAGTTTATTCATAAGCAGCTTCTGAATTTTGAAGTTTCCTCTGTTTGTATTGAGGTTCTTGAAGAATAATAAGGGAAGAAAGAAGAAGAAGGTGATGATGAAATGGGTGATGAGGTAGGTAACAAGGAGGATGAAGAGGGGGAGGTGAAGGTAGAGGAGGGTCTGATTCCCATGCACATGATGATTCTAGGGTTATTTCTTCATAGGTTGATCAGATACATGCATGAATTTATCTAGGATTGCTTGGCTTTGCATTTATCTAACTTTTATGAATTTTTATAGATGATCAGATAGTTAGGTGGTTCTAGTCATGATGAAGCCGGCTCTTCTCATGCAGCTCCGATGCAACCACACATTCCATATATGCCGCCTTATATTGATCCATCTTTTAGTTCTCAATGCTTTAATATGAATTACCTGGTTTTTAACCTTATTTCATATTAATTTATGCTGCATGTATCCATGAAAAATGCATGGGCTTACATTTTCCTTTTCTGACTCACAGCGAATGCTTGAGGAACAGAATAGAAAGTTGCAAGAGGAACTGGTTGCCAGGCGCTAGCATGCTGCCTACCTTGAATAAAACTTTTGAGACTTTTGATTTTAGGGTTACAAGGATCTTGGTGCATCTTCATCAAGGGAGCCCCAAACCGATGACCTTGACGTGCCTCCTCCTTTCTCAGGCAATGACTACTATAGAATCACCTTTTAAGACAATAGGGATGCAAGTTCTTCTTCCTCGAGTAGATTCTGGGCAAATGATGTACCTCCTCCTTCATCAAGCGATGAATTTCTTAGGGCTTTATTTGATTATAGACTGCCTCCTCCTTCACAGTAATTGTCTTGTATTAAATTTAATGTATACATATTATTAAAATATAAAAGTGTAAATAAAATATATAAGTTTGACTTTTCAACTTTTTTTTTTACTTTTGGATTTTTTTTAATAATTACTTTGACTTTTCTATATATACACATATATACACAGATACCATGTCGAATACATTCAAAATGGATTCAACATGGACTAGAATTTACGACAAATCACAAAACCAACGCGGATAAGGTTTATTTATTTCCAACTTCATAACGAATTCCGTGTGAAACACCCTTATACCTTATATATGTATAATACACATACCTAGTATATGTAAAATACACATACAGAAATACAAGAACGTCACAGTACAGTCTTTTCAAAAGTTTCTATAAATCCAAAATAATTATTTTAAACACTTAAAATGTATTTTAAAAAATAAATAAAAGTATTCATCAATGATTTAAATATTAAAAAGATATATTTTAAAAAAAATCTTTGGAAAAAATTCGCCAGAGTTTTGTTTGTATTTTGGATATTTCCAAATTTTAAATTTCACAACCTGCATTTAAAATACTCTCCCAATTATTTATTCAATCATACATTTCTCCAAAATAGCCCAATAGCTCAAACCACCAACATATCACCAAAACACATCTATCAATATATTTATAAATTTAAGTCCCATTTTTTTAAAAGAACTTCCAATACTTAACACTAAAGGAAATCTTTATAATTTACATCATATACATGGTTATATAAACAATGTATATACTTAAGCAAATTTTAAAAGTTTAAAATTTATACATGAAATGCAGATGGCACTGGTCCTTATAGCTGAAAACCCTTCACAACGACCAATTGTAGCCTAGACTTAGGGTGGTCTAGCAGCACTCACTGGATCCTCCAGATCTGCTCTATCACATGCGTGATGAAATATATTCACGCTAAGAATTTCGCCTAGTAGTACATACTTTGGTATAAAGAAAATGATATTTAACTCATAATGTCAATAATGCACTATAATTCAAATGACACCCAACACATATTAAAATTTAGTTAACATAGTAATCATCCACACACATTGGCCCTAAAATACTTATATATTAGTCTAGTTTCAAAAATATTATCTTGGGTTATCTCAATCATCTATGATACTAATGTGTCTCACCCGAAAGTGTAATGAGTCTATGACACTAGTATGTCTCACCCGAAAGTGTAATGAGTATATGACACCAGTGTGTCTCATCCGAAGGCATAATGAGTACATGACACTAGTGTGTCTCACCCGAAGGTGCAAAAAAAAAATTCAACAACAATAATCCAGAACTAGACTTTATATAAGGTAACATGCAGATACATTTTTCTCAAAATTCACATTTCTCTTATTTTTCCACATTTCTCATTCTCCTTCATATTTTTTACTCATAAACCACATCATCATCACATTTTAAGCAAATGTAGCTCCCTTTCATGTTTCCATACACATTTTGCATTTTTAATACTTTACACAATCACTACTTTTAGCCATTTTTTAATGGCTTATCATGTGATAATAAATGCAAATCAAGCATTGTCACTTCAAATAATGCCATACACACACATTCACATTAGTCAAGTAATATATCACACTAAAATAATGAAATGCACTATGCTTAAAATCAATGTAAGTAACCCCATTCAACGTCAAAGTATGTACTAACCTCCTTCAAGAGCACTCCAAGCTAAATACACCACTAGTTCAAAATACTCTTCACTATTATGTTAAAGAAACAACTTCCTACTCAACACCTATTCAAAATGTGAATATATACCACACATTAGAATCACATTTTATGGTGTTTAAAGCTTAAACCATAAATTAAAACACATATCTTCAATTTCCCTTTTCTTAGCACTAAGGTTCTCAAACTTTAGAAATTCAATTCAATCAATTCTAAATTGAGTTATAAGCTTAAATATATCTAAAACATCACATTTTAACACATTTCAAGCAATAAAACTCAATTTAGAATCATTCCCTTCAAAACCCTAAAATATGCCCTAACTCACTTAAATTTTGGTTTTGCATTCCAACAAATTCTAAATGGTAATTTAAACTTATTTTCATCATTAAAGCCATTAAACAACACAATTTAAACCATGAAACCAATTGCACAATCATTCTTTAACAAAACCCATATCTTACATAATCAAAAATTCAAAGAAACTTTATAATTTTAAAAGAATACTTACTAGTTTATTGGAAAATCACTAAAATTCTTTTTAATTCTTGAAAATACTTCTTAAAATTAGTGCTTGGATGAAGAAATTTCTCCTTTGGCTATGGTAAAATTTTGTGCAAAGGAAGAAGAGGAAGAAGAAGAAAGAAAGAGAGAAAGATAAAATTTTGACTTTTTTTCTTCTTCCATCCAATTATATATATTATTTTAATATTTAATTAATTAATTATTTATTTAATTTTTAATTCCAAAATTCCATCTTTCATCCGTTTTTACTTTCTTTGAAATTATTTAATTAATTTTAATTTTCATAAAATATATTTACCATGTTGCTCCTCTTTACTATTTCTCTTCCATGGAGACACCTTTAGGAATACCTTATCTCCTACCCTAAGCTCTATATCTTTTCTCTTCAAATCTGAGTAGGATTTCTGCCATTCTGAAGCTGCTTTCAATCTATCTTGAATTACCTTAACTTTTTCTTCTGTTTCCTTTATCAAATTAGAACCTACTAGCTATCCTTCTCCAACTTTATCCCAACACAACGGTGTCCTACATTTCCTACCATATAAAGCCTCGTAAGGAGCCATCCCAATGCTAGATTGAAAGCTATTAATGTATATAAACTCATCCAGAGGTAAATGTCTATCCCAGCTCCTAGTAAACTCGATAACACAACTCCTCAACATATCCTCCAAGACATGTATCACTCTCTCTAACTACTCATATGTCTGAGGATGGAAAGCAGTACTAAAGTGTAACCATGAACCCAAGGCACCCTACAAACTCTTCCAAAATCTTGATGTAAACCTTGGATCTTGATCTGACACTAGTGAGACTGGGACACCATGCAATCTTACCACTTCATTAACAATGCAGTTCAGCCAACCTATCAAGAGAGTAGTCCATCCTAATTGGAAGAAAAAGAGCTGACTTTATCAATCTATCCACTATTACCCAGATTGCATCATGCTTCCTCTGGGTCAAAGGCAGTCCAGCTAAAAAATCCATGTCACTCACTCCCACTTTCTCTCAGGAACTGATAATGGTTGTAACAACCCTAAAGGAACTTGGTGCTCAGCTTTCACCCTCTGACAAGAGAGACACCTGGTCACAAACTATGTTGTATCTTTCTTCATACCTGACCACCAGTATAGTTTCTTCAAATCATGATACATCTTAGTACTTATGGGATGCATAGCAAAAGACGAGTAATGTTCCTCTTCTAAAATCTTCTTCCTCAATTCCACATCATCAGGAATACACAATCTATCTCTATATAGCAAACTACCATCATCTCTCATAAGAAAATCTCTATTATTCCCCTTTTTACACTCTCCATAATCTTCTGTAATTTCAAATCTAATTTTTATGCCTCTTTAATCTCATCAAGTAATAATGGTCTCACTTGTAATTGAACCATAAGAGCACCATCATCACACATCTCAAATCTATCAATCAATGCTCTCAACTCAACTAGCAATGAGTTCGAGTAGGCAGTCAAACCTGCCATGGACTTTCAACTCAAGGGGTGTGCAACTGCATTTGTCTTACCAGGATGATAATCAATCAGATAGTCATAATCTTTTATTAACTCTAACCACCATCTCTGTCATAGGTTTAACTCTTTCTAAATACCCAAATACTTCAATCTCTTATGATCATTGTAAATAAAACACTTCTCTCCATACAAATGGTGTCTCCAAATCTTCAATGCAAATACAATGGCCGCTAACTCCAAATCATGGGTTGGAAAATTTATCTCATGAGGTTTCAACTATCTGGATGCATAGGTGATAACTCTACCCTCCTGCATCAAAACGCAACCTAAACCATTATATGAAGTATCATTATAGATCTCATATGGTTTACCTTCCATCGGAAGAGTAAGAACAGGAGCTTGAGTTAACATATCTATCAATTGTTCAAAGCTTGCCTAACATTGATCTGTCCACACAAACTTCACATCCTTCCAAAGTAATCAGGTAAGTGGCAAAGCTATTATGAAAAATCCCTTCACAAATCTACGGTAATAACCAGTCAATCCTAGAAAACTTCTAATCTCAGTCACATTCCTTGGTGGACTCCAATTCAAAATTGTCTTAACTTTACTCGGATCAACCTTTATACCCTCTGCTGAAACAACATACACAAGGAAAGTCACTTGATCCAACCAAAATCCACACTTGGATAATTTTGGCATATAGTTGTTTCTCCCTCAAGGTCTGCAACACAATCCGTAACTGTCTGTCATGCTCTTCTTTACTATAAGAGTATACCAAGATATCATCGATGAGCACCACCACAAATTGATCTAAGTATGGCCTAAGCACCCGATTCATCAAATCCATGAATGCAGCTGGTACATTAATCAGCCCAAAAGGCATCATCAAGAACTCATAATGGCCATATCTCATGCGGAATGCAGTCTTAGGCACATTTGCATCCCTAACCCTCAACTAATGATACCCCGACCTCAAATCAATCTTGGAAACACTGCGGCACCCTTCAATTGATCCAAGAGATCGTCAATGTGAGGCAATGGGTATTTATTCTTAATGCTCACTTTATTCAACTGCCGATAATCAATACACAACCTCAAAGCTCCATCCTTCTTCTTTACAAATAACATCGGTGCTCCCCACAGTGATACACTAAGGCAAATGAACCCTTTATCAAGCAGCTCTTACAACTGCACCATCAACTCCTTTAATTCAATAGGTGCCATCCGATAAGGAGTAATAGAGATTGGAACGATACCATGCATCAAATTGATATCAAACTCTACCTCTCTCTCTTGAGGTGACCCTGGAAAATCATCAGGGAATACATTCGGGAACTCTACTACTGTAGATATACTGTCCAATTGAGACTCCACAACCCTGGTATTTATAACATAAGCCAAAAATGCCTCACACCCCTTCTGAATCATCCTCCAAGCTGATATAGCTAAAATGAACATGGATACAAGGTGTCTCTGCTCACCAAATACCACTGCGTCTTTACCAT
Organism: Garcia nutans; assembly: GCA_947685225.1. NCBI lineage: Eukaryota > Viridiplantae > Streptophyta > Magnoliopsida > Malpighiales > Euphorbiaceae > Garcia > Garcia nutans. The sequence continues at coordinate 242,040 of CANTUV010000003.1, read as the reverse complement.
CACATGTTTTTAGAGTAACATATTTTTGCTGACAATATACCACAGCCCCATGTCTGGATAACCAGTCCATATCCAAACTCACATCATACTCCCTAAAGGGTATCTCAATCAAATCATCGAGAAATTCCTCATCATGCATAACAACTAGACTATCTCGGTATACCCTACTAACCACCACACTGTGCTCTAAAGGGTTGGTCACCAGAACATCAAATCCTAATGACTTAGAATGCAAATCAGTCACAGGCAGGATGGATGCCTTGATGTATGAATACGTAGATCCAGGATCAATCAATGCATGCACAGAAATACCAAGTAAAGAGAATGTACCAGCAACAACATCAGAAGCACTCGGCTGCCGTTGCATCACATATACTCTCTACAATGACCTTGCCTGCTCTAGCCTACTAGTTCCTATTGTGGATCCTCCTCTCTGAATGGATCCAAATCTGCCACCCCTACCACCTCGACCCCCCTCACTGGGTCTAGAAACTATTGTCTCAGTCTGTCTATCCACTGGTGGCTTTGGACAATCTCTGATAAAATGGTCATGGGACCCACATCTAAAACAACTAGCTGATGATAGACTGATACCCCAAAAAATACCCCTGTGAATGCGACCACACTGAGCACAAGTGGGTGGAGGATGTCTCTATGTAAACTGGGGCTGGAGTACTAGCCACTAAAGCAGTAGGTCCCTGTCTCTACCTCTGTTGCTGAAATCCCCTGCCAGGCTGCCCTTGGCCTCTACCAGACCTCTGGGAAAAACTCCCTCAGCCTCTCTTAGATCATGAAGACCCTACCTCCGATTGTGATCTCCGATCTTTACTCTCTGCTCTGGCTACAGCTGCAATCTCCTAAGCCTTCTCCACATTTCTAGCAGCAGTTACTAATCGTGAAAAGTCCTCATACTGTACACCAGCCACCTGACACATGATGGATGGCCTCAATCCCTCCTACATACTTGTTTAGCCTGATAAAATCCTTCTCATGCCCTATCACTGTCTTTAATTCTTGTTTCAAACTCAGAAACTCCTTCTTCTTCGCATCTTTATACTCTCGAGGGGTATATTTCTGCTCAAATTCCCGTAGGAAGTCATTATATGTTAGTACCGGAGGATCAGTTGTTCCATGGAGAACTATCTTCCACTACTCGTAGGCATCCCCCTATAGAAGAGATTTGGCATAATCGAACTTCTCTTTTACAGTAGCATGTAACTGTATAAAAATCCTTTGTATTCTATCCAGTCACTCCTCTACCACAGCTGGATCAATGGTACCAAAGAAGTTTGTAACTCTGAATTTCCTCAGTTTGTCATATTTTTTGGTCGATAGCTGCTGCTACGATGGCTGTGGTTGCTGTACTAGAGCCTGTCGTAACAACTTCTCCATCTAACGCACCCAAGCTGGCAAAACCTCCTCAACTGCTGGTCTAACTTGCACTGATGCCTCCCTAGCAATCTCTGCACTAGCCCCAATAACACCCTCTCCAGAGGCATCACTCTCATCACTCCCCTCTCCAGACTTATGCATTCTAGAAGCCATATTCGCCTATGTCTATAAATACAAAAAGAATAGCCACATCAGGGACCAGATAAAATGTCAGTGCAAATACATGAATGACATATTAAAATCGCAATTAAAATATTATTTTCTCTCTTCAAAACCCATCTAGGTCGAGAATCTCAAACCTAGGCTCTGATACCAAAATAAATGTAACACCCTTATACCTTATATAAGTATAATACATATACCTAGTATATATAAAATACACATACAGAATACAAGAACCTCATAGTATAGTCTTTTCAAAAGTTTCTATAACTCCAAAATAATTATTTTAAACACTTAAAATGTATTTTAACAAATAAATAAAAGTATTAATCAATGATTTAAATATTAAAAAGATATATTTTAAAAGAAAATCTTTGAAAAAAATTCACCAAAGTTTTGTCTGTATTTCAGATATTCCCAAATTTCAAATTTCATAACCTACATTTAAAATACACTCCCAGTTATTTATTCAATCATACATTTCTCCAAAATAGCTCAACAGCTCAAACCACCAACATATCACCAAAACACATCTATCAATATATTTATAAATAGAAGCCCCATTTGTTTTAAAAGAACTCCCAACACTTAACACCAAAGAAATCTTTATAATTTACATCATATACATGGTTATATATATAATTTACATACTTAAGCAAATTTCAAAAGTTTAAAATTTATACATAAAATTCAGATGACACAGGTCCGTGTAGCCCAAAACCCTTCACAACGACCAACTATATCCTAGACCTAGGGTGGTCTAGTAGCACTCTCCGGATCCTCCGGATCTACTCTATCACCTGCGCAATGAAATCCATTCGCCCTAAGCATTTCGCCTCGTAGTATATACTTTGGTATAAAGAAAATGATATTTTGCACATAATGTCAATAATGCACTATAATTCAAATGACACCCAACACATATTAAAATTTAGTTAACATAGTAATCATCCACACACATTGGGCCCTAAATCCTTATATATTAGTCTAGTTTTAGAAATATTATCTTGGCTTATCTCAATCATTTGTGACACCAGCGTGTCTCACCCGAAGGCGTAATGAGTCTATGACACTAGTGTGTCTCACCCGAAGGCGTAATGAGTATATGACACCAGTGTGTCTCACTCGAAAGCATAAAAAAAAATCTAACAACAATAATCTAGAACTAGACTTTATATAAGGTAACATGCATATACATTTTTCTCAAAATTCACATTTCTCTTATTTTTCCACATTTCTCATTCTCTTTTATATTTTTGACTCATAAACCACATCATCATCACATTTTAAACCAATGTAGCTCACTTTCATGTTTCCATACACATTTTGCATTTTTAACACTTTATAGAAACACTAAATTTAGCCATTTTTCAATGGCTTATCATGCCATAATAAATGCAAATCAAACATTGTTACTTCAAATAATGCCATACACACACATTCACATTAGTCAAGTAATATATCACACTAAAATAATGAAATGCATTATGCTTAAAATCAATGTAAGCAACCACATTCAACGTCAAAGTATGTACTAACCTCCTTCAAGAGCACTCCAAGCTAAATACACCACTAGTTCAAAATACTCTTCACTGCTACATTGAAGAAAAAACTTCCTACTCAACACCTATTCAAAATGTGAATATATACCACACATTAGAATCATATTTTATTGTGTTTAAAGCTTAAACCATAAATTAAAACACATTCCTTCAATTTCCCTTTTCTTAGCACTAAGGTTCTCCAACCTTAGAAATCTAATTCAATCAATTCCAAATTGAGTTTTAAGGTTAAATATATCTAAAACATTACATTTTAACACATTTTAAGCAATAAAACTCAATTTAGAATTATTCCCTTCAAAACCCTAAAATATGCCCTAACTCACTTAAATTTTGGTTCTTCATTTCAACAAATTCTAAATGATAATTTAAACTCATTTCCATCATTAAAACCATTAAGCAACACAATTTAAACAATGAAACCAATTGCACAATCATTCTTTAACAAAACCCATATCTTACATAATCAAAAATTCAAAGGAACTTCATAATTTTAAAAGAATACTTACTAGTTTATTGGAAAATCATCAAAACTCTATTTAATTCTTGAAAATCCTTCTTAAAATTAGTACTTGGATGAAGAAATTTCTCCTTTCGCTATGGTAAAATTTCATCCAAAGGAAGAAGAGGAAGAAGAAGAAGAAGAAAGAAAGAGATAGAGATAAAATTTTGACTTTTTTTCTTCTTCCATCCAATTATATATATTATTTTAATATTTTAATTAATTTTTTATTCCAAAATTCCATCTTCCATCCATATTTATTTTCTTTTTAAATTATTTTATTAATTTTAATTTTCATAAAGTATATTTACCATTTTGCCCTCTTTACTATTCATCTTTTATTTTTTTCCTCTAAGTTATGTTTGGCTTTATATGTAATGTATACTTTTATTATATTTCACATATATACATATTATTCTCACTTATAACACTTCATTTACCCATCCAACTCATTAGTCTAATTTAATTTAATTTTAGCAAATTAACGGATGTTACACCATGTCTCCAAATCCAGACCCAATTCAACATGGATATTTATGCCCTAAACCAATCAGACTTCAGCCTTCTGCTATATAAATTAATAAATCACCCTCTCTTCTTCAACAATTAAAGTAGTAACACTCAGGTAAATTAAAGCAATTTTAACTCTCACAATCCTAACTATGACCGAAGCTAATTTAAAGAAGATAAAAAATTTATGCAAGACCATCAGGGCTACACATTGGGAACAAATATCTGGTCTCAACTTAATATTTTAAAATATTTTTAAAATGTTATGTTGAACCAATCTTTTCTACATGTCATGGCTTCCTTTTGGGATGTATAATCAAGTACTTTCAAGATAAATAACTTTGAAGTTTGTCCTATAATCAAAGAGTTCGAAGCCATTCTCAGATATCCAAGTAATCATCCAATGACATTACCCATATTGACCTCAAAGACACATCAAAAAATGCAGATGTTATTCCATCTCTCAAAATCTGAAGTTCTACAATTGACCAAAGGTAATAAAATCTTGCTTGGTCCATTGATCGATTTTTGCACTTCCCATTTAGCTCCCACCAAAGCGTGGGGATGCATGTTTTATTTGTGCTTACTTACTAGTTCCTGCTTGTTTCTTCTGATAGCGACATTGATCTACGAGTACTGGATATCATGGACCAAATGGAGGAAGGATTTTCGCCAATACCCGTGATCTTGGTTGAAGCCCTAGTTGGATTGTATCAATTTAAGACAGATTCTTTGAGGAGGTTGGTTGGAAGCCCTTTGCTACTTTAGGTAATTATCTAAATTTCCCTTTGAGGAGGTTGGTTGAAGCCCTAGGCCACCCTTGCAAGTTTTCAACCTAGCGGACTCTTCCCTTTTTTTATGTTAGTCCTAACTTTTGCCAAGACCACCTTATGGGTTTTCAGAGTTAGTAGACTGTCCTAATTTTTGCCTAGGCCGCCCTCATGGGTTTTCAACCTAACAAGCTCTCTTTTCTTCTTTTCTTTTTTTTATGAATTGTACTTTTTTACATATCTGGCTATAGGAGCGCTTCTACTTTCTTGACACCCCGTCTATGGATTACACTAGATATTTACCCCCGACATCATTTTGTAAGGAAACTACTTCATCTTGCTTCTTCATATGCCGAGTGGGTTGATTAGATCTACTCATGAGCTGCGATTAACATCCGTTGGTTGGTACCATGGTGGAAGATTACCCATGTCACCATTCAGATTTTAAAGATTGTAAAAGGCAGGTTTTCACCCTATTGGTGCCTTAGTTATTTTTTATTATGTAATTTATTTTATGAACTTTGAAACTTTGTAAAGGATATGTTTTCACCTCTTGGTGCGTGTCCTATTTCATTTATTCTTATGGTCTTAGATAATTGTAAGGGTATGTTTTCATCCTAGGATGGGTGCCCATTTTGATTGGTTTGTTTAACTTAATAATATGATTATTTATTTTATAATTGCATGTAATTTGGATAATACTGTAATCATTTAAGAATTTTTTAATATTTAAACCTGAAAAGAAGGTCGGATCCAATAAACCAGGCGTTATGGGGTGCTGGGTCATTCTCGCCTTCTCTGTGTATACCCAACTTTTCAAACCCAATAAAGTGGGTTGGGATTCCTTAGTAATTGAGTCATCACCCCTTTCTATTTCTTTCCCAGCCCTTCTGGGTGGCGATTCTAAATTCTCCGATTTAAACTAATTAAAAGTTTTAAACTAGGTTTAAGCTATTAAGAACGGACCGAAAATTGATTTGGCCATTATTAATTAGGATCAGGCCAGCTTAGGATAAAAATTAAGGGTATACACCATCTCTTGCAACTTAAGAGGTGTTGCTTAGAAGGAATTGATCATTTAATTCTTTATTCAATCACTCCCATGTTATAATTCTAGGCCTGTCGGCATTTTCATCATTGGCAATGTGTGTTCTCCACCATAACTTTGCATCTCTCGCAAGATCCTCATGATCCTAGCCTTCCATAGTACAACCACTTCAAGGCAGAGATCCTCGTGATCGTTGTGAATTTTGCCTAATACCTCTGCAAGATACTTGCAAATTTCATTTACTTCAAACTCCAAATCCACAGTTCTGGCCACTAATGAGGTTGTCTCTTCGTCCCCAGGAACAACCACAACCAGTGCATCTAAATGCAGCACACTTTAGAGAATTTCAGTATTTCTCCCAGCCATTGCCTATGAGCCAATGGCTGTAATACCAGCTATCACATGGTTAATTGTATACACTAAAAAACTCACTTGTGTGGCAACCAAGTCCTGCACTTAGTTCAACTATGCAACAATCGCATGCAACAAGTTCCTCCAAAAGGAGGTTCTCACAATTCCATAGATAAATTAAGAATAGTAATTTTTCACGATTTAATACGCACAAAGCATATAGGAAACTATTCCCAATCTTTTATTACCCTTAATTATAAGGATTATAAAAGGGAACTCCTCTTAGTAAATTTCCCAAGGCACATCTATTGCCTATTTATATATAATGCAGTTACAAGGTGGTTACTAGGCAATTTTCTGCCTACAATATTTGTAACACCCCGATACCCCATATAAGTACTATACATATACCCGGTATGTATACAGTAAGTATATAAAGTATAAGGATGTCACTTTTTTTTTTGCAATTTAAAAAAAAACCTTAACAGCATTCAAACCACAACACATTCATTTTCAAAGAACATTTACAAAATCATTATATTTTTACAAATCTTACATACATATAACAATCTTATCTTTATTAAATCCCCATGTATACATATGAATATATAAATCAGAAATACATCATAAATAAAAGTTATACATGTATGCATCACCCTCTAGTTGGTCTCGACAAACTCTTACTTTTCTCGTGGCATAACAAAAGACTTCATATCTTCCACCTAGTTACCTGCGCAAGTACACATCCACGCTAAGCCCGAGAGCTTAGTAGTACAAATATAAAATATAAACTTATATTATAAACATTCTAACATATAATGATATATCAATTTCATGTACCATTAGTTTCTTATCACGTTTTCCCTTTTTGATTACACCTTTTATATATCTTGACTAATTTCATATAATATATGCATATATACACATTTATCTCACTAACCATAATCCATTACTAATTCCTACAATCACTATATCAATACACACATGATATATTATATCTCATGACATTATTTTATTCACAATTCACCAATCATGATTCATCATTTATACTCACAATCGATATTGCTATACACACAATACATATCATACTAATCATGAATCACATTCCAATGAAGATAATCATTATCATCAATCACAATTCATTTACATATTATACTTCATATCATTATTTCAATATTTATATCATTATCTATTATACACATTCAAAGTTTCTCAATATAGCCAACAACTATAACATCATATACGAACTTTCCCCCAACCAGGTCGGTTGCCCACTGGGCCTCAGGCCACTGCCAATCCCAGGGGTCCGCAGGAGGCAGATAAGTACGTATAAAACTACCAAATACTATCCTTCCCCCAACCAGGTCGGTGGTCCAAGTTCGGTTGCCCACTCACAGGGTCCGCATGGTTCCGCAGGAGGCAGATAGGAACGTATAAGACTATCAGTAATGTACCTTTCCCCAACCAGGTCGGTAGTCCAAGTTCGGTTGTCCAACCACAGGGTCCGCATGGTTCCGCAGGAGGCAAAGAGGTACATATAATACTGACTGTACTGAACCTTCCCCCAACCAGGTCGGTAGTCCAAGATCGGTTGCCCAGCTCTCTGGGTCCGCATGATTCCGCAGGAGGCAGATAGGTTCGCTCATTTATATCTTTTAACATTACTTTCTCAACCCATTTCTATCATTATCAAATAGGCAAACATACCTCAACAATCTTATTTGTATAATCATAGCCATTCACAATAGCTTCTCATCACATTATATCTCAAATCACATTTTACACTTTATCATTCAAGCATACATAATCAATTTCATTACACATGTATTTTAAATTCATTATCATATAAACCATATGTCCATTTATTTCATTTCCATCATTTCTCAAGACACATTAATACCATTCTGTATTAAAACATTTATCAAAACCAATTGCATTGCATATACCTTAAGAATGATCATCATTTCTTTCTATCTTATATGATAGCAATTTCATCATTTATAAATATATATAGCAATTTACCTTACTCATTTACATCCATCATATAATAGATTATTTAACACATTCATCCAAATGTGTTAAGGTTCAAAGACATATAGAGATATACAATCAAATAAGGATTATGCGTACCTTTTTAATGATCTTCATATCCTTAACATCATTTAATCATCATCTTAATCAAATTATATTAACAATATAATAAACCACTTAACACATTTGCAAACATATGTGTTAAGTCTCAAGTCATGTAAATAAATACAATCATATAAATTGGTACTTACCTCAAAAACTACTCCCATCAATCTCTACATTTCTTTTTTCCAAGAATTCTCCACATTAAGTTAATGCAACACAATTTCTTCAAAACCTAATCCAAAGATAGTTATTCCCATAAGAACATAAGAATGATAATTAATTAGAGCAACCTTAACACAAGACACGCCCACCAACACGTTCACCAACACGGGCGTGTTCATCAATCACTTTTCTCACAGTAGCTAACACACTCAAGGGACACGGCCAAGCTTGTGGCCGTGTCTCCCAACACATGCTCCAACACGGCCAAGACTCCCCTAGCTTGGCCGTGTCTCTCAACCAAAAGAGGCAGTGACAGACACGGTCAAAGGACACGACCAAGCCAGTGGCCGTGTCTCTCAACACCAAAAATCCAGTAGCAGACACGGGCAAGTGACACGGCCGAGACAGTGGCCGTGTCTCTCCAAAATGATCCAACACGGCCGTGTCTCCCATCATCCTGGTCGTGTCTCACAAAAGGTAAAGATTTCAAACACGGCACACATCATGTATTTTATGCATTTCAACTTCAATAAACACAAACATACATCAATCAATCAATTCTCCATCTCATATATATATAATCTTTACTAACCAATTTCAATAATCCATCATCATCCTCACAATTAACCTTATTAACATCATCTAACTATCAATTCAACATATCTATAATCTTAATCTTTCATTAACATCACCATCACGCCAACCATATCAAATCCAACTCAAACAATAGAAATCAAAACAAAGAATTGAATACTTACTTGAATATCTTGTCAAATCTTCAATCTCTACCTTCAATTCTCTTAAAACCCCAAGATTTTGATGAAGATCATCACATCTCTCTATCTCTCTCTCTCTCTCTCGTGCAAAACCAAAAGAAGAAGAAGAAGAAAGAAAAATATCTTTTTCCTCTTCTCACGTTCACCACATATATATATATATAATAATAATAATAATAATAATAATTTCCAAAAATCCTCCACCACACCTCATTCTTCTCTTGACTTTCTTTTGACCAATTTATATGTTATCTATATTAACATATATACAATATATACATTCCATTAACACAATCATTTCCTTTGCAACAACATATATGTATATTTAATTCAAATCAAACAACAATTGTATTAAACTTCTAGGGCATACATTGGGATATTACAATATTACCCATATGTGATGTTGACACGCCCAATTGCCTAGGGCCATAAAATAAGGGACTCATTTAGACATTCGTAACTTCTGTCTACCATGTTGGCAATCTACCCAAAGCATGTCTAAAATTCATCCAATTTTTAGCCACATGAATAATTATTTCATAACTGCCAACTACCTTTCTAGCAACAGGAACCATCTATTCTTTATACCAATTCTACCTGCCCATCTCGTTAGCCACTTGACCTACTACCAATGTCAGCCATGGGCATTCGGCATGTTATGTAAGCCTGTACTCATGCTACCAGGTAGACTGTTTGCTATCACAAATTGTAATGTTGCATGTCTTGCTAACTTGCATGTTCCTTGGTTTGCACTTGGGACCAACGTGTCCATCCCTCGTACCATGCCAATGACTCTAAGGGGCTATTTATGAACTGCACAATAATCAAAATTTTTTGCCAGTATATGAGATATTTGCCTGTTTCTTTGATGTTATTTGTTACTCTGTTCAAGGAATCAATGAATGTTATCACAAATATATTAAGTTGAATTTCTTGTGCTTGAAAAATGGGAAAAGAAAAAAGTCTATGTTAGTCATGGAGGTAAGTTCCCAAGGAAAATGACATAAAATTAGGGTCGGCTTGCACTGCTAGAAATCCGTGAACTAGTTGATTATAGTGACATGACTATAGTATGGTTTAAAATCGAAATTGGATTGAAACTGAACCGATCAAAATCAAAATTGTAGCCAAACCAAAACCTAAACCTTGATTCATGGTTTGGTTTAGATTCCTAATTTTTAAAAACTGTCGAGCTTATAGTTTTTAAGATTTGAAGCCGCCAGTTTAAACCGTTAAATTAATGCACTTTATTTAGACTTTTGTACTTGTTTAAAATTTTTTTACTATCCCTATAAATACCACACCTATTTCAAAAATTTTCACATTTCTAAATTTTAAATTCTCTTATTTTTCTCTTCATTCTTCAATCTACATTACATTACAATCTTCAATATTCTCTACAATTTATATTTTTTAATTTACTCTTTAATGTTTTCTACAATCTGCGTTCTCATTTTTTTAAATGTTCTCTACATTATAATCTTAATTACTTCATTTTATTTTATATTCAAAATTTATTATTACTATATGATTTCTATAAGAAAAATGGCAAATAGTCAAGGCTTACATTTTGGATCAAAAAAGGAAATAATATAGTTGATGAATATTTCAGACTAATTGACATAAAAAAAATATAATTGAAGAAATTGAAATGATGATAATAATATTCAACAATTGCATAAATATAAGGTAAAAGAAATACGTGATTGTTGATTTCTCATTAAAGCCCAAAGGATACATAAGCAACTTAATTAAGTTAAGTTGCTTATGTATCCATTTGATTATTTTTTTAGTAAATTAATCTCAATATTTTTATTTTTTACTAATTTTAATTTAAAATAACTTTTTTCTAACCTTTTAATTAAAATCACATGTAAACTGCCTCATAAATTGTTCCAAACCGCTTTGAACTATTGTAAATCGCATTTGAATTGCCCCTTCGAGCTCCTTCCTCAAATTGTGTATTGAACCACCTTCAAACCGGGGCTAAACCATAATCGGCGATTCCTGAACTGTCTTTGAACCATCCTATAGAAGGTTTAGTTCAGGTTCAAAATTTTTCTAAATTGGAACTGGCGATTTCTGAATCGTGGCCATGTATTTATAGGTTGCTCTGGGCTATTCTTTTGTTAGGAAACACCATTGTTAGATATTAGTTCAAATAGTACTTGGATGATGAGAATATGGTAGAAAAAAGGAAATAGAACATAGCAATAAGATATAAAGGGGAAATAAGAAATAAAAATCAAAAAATAGAAAGAGATGTAGAGGGGAAAAGAGAGAAGAAAAAGGGAAAAGAGAGATAATTAAAATAAGGGAGCAAAATTAACTCAATGACTGATTGCACCTCTTAGATTTTCAAGTACCTATATTGAAATATTCTAACTTACCAACTACTCTAACCATTCTACCAGCTCAGAATAGTTAGTTACAATTTCCTTTTTTTTCTTTTTTACAACCACTCACATTTATCTTCCTTTTTGCTGCTATATGTAACAACCTTCAACTTTGCAAAAATGATTAAGCTAACAAGGATATGTTTTGATGGTTTGTCATATGTTAAGTAATGCTTTAAGGTATTGAATATCATGGGGTCAAAGGCCTATAACATCTTTTGATGGGGGCAAGGTGCTGAATATCATACAATTGGTTGTTAGATGTATTCCATTTGCTTCTAGTGCAAACTACTTAGAAGCACTTAAGTTTTTTACTTTTGGAGTGATTAGTGGCTTAACATTTTACCTTATTTCTTTCTAAATGATTATAATGATAAATACTTCGTTTAGATATTGAAATTTAAATCATTAGTTGTATGTTGAGAAGATATAAATGCAAATTCAAACACAATACAAGGACAAGTTATTTCCTTTTGTTATAAGAGAATATATATGCCTCATTGTAGTTTTTAGATTGTCAATGATCAAGATTCATGCTAACATATACATATATTAATAAAGTTGATTATACTAGAGCTCCCTATGTTTATTGAATCATATCTAATCAACTATAGGCCTTGAAAGAGCCTAGGTACAAACTTTGAATTGTAAAATTTTTATGAATTTGATGTTATAGACAATAGCCATTTTTAATGGTGAGAATGACAAAGCATTTACTAGGAGACATTCTGCTTACATGTGCTTATTAAAATATTCATTCTATTTTGGAATGCCACCGCATAGCATGATATTTTTCTATGAGCGAGGATTTTCACCCCCACTCCCTGTGGAATAGTTCTTGTGACTTCGGCACTGTTTAGGCTCGGGGCCTTAGAAAACACAGGCCTAAGCCCGGAGAAAATGGAGTCGCCACCCGGACGGGCCGGGAAAAAGTAAGGGGTGGATGACTCAATTTCTAAGAAATTCCCAACCCCCTAATGAGTTCAGAAAGTTGGGTACGTGTGGGGAAGGTGAGAAATGGCCCAACACCCCCACAACTCCCGGTTCATTGGAACCGGCCTCCTTTGCAGGTCTTAATATTATAAAATTCTTAAGTATAATAATATTATCCATATTACATGCAATAATTAAAATAAAGCATCATTATATTAAAATCAAAGTAATGTCCAAACAAAATAAATAAATGGACACCCATCCGAGGATGGAAACATGTCCTTACATCGCCCATGTCTAAAACTAAATAGGACACCCATTGAAAAGTGGACACGTGTCCTTTACATTGGTTCAAAAACTTTAAAATAAAATAAATTACATGATGCTCATGACATGAGGTACCCAAAATATGGAAACATACCTCTTACAATATTTTGAAATCAAAATAAATCAATAAAAGTAAACAACCATTCATCATAAATAAATCATTCATCAATGACATCAAACATCAATCAAAATATATAATAAACATTCATCCAATTTAAATAAACAGTAAATATATTAACTTTACGGGTTCATGCAACAATTAGGGTTTATAGGGTTTTAATTTTAATAACTAAGGTTTTGCATATACTAGTTTAATTAGTTGAGAAATATTTTAAAGAAATAACATAGCTACTGGAAGTTTTAAAGATTTAGGGTTTTGGATGTTTTTATGAAAATAATGTTACTGTGACGTAAAAAAAAATAGGTGCGATTAGGGTTTTAAGCAAACAGATTATTTTTTTGGTTTTTAGAAAGGTATAATTAGGATTTTAGATTTGAAAAACATGTTTCAAGACTATTAAAGTTTTAGGGTTTTACGGTTAAAATATTAGGGTTTTATGGTTTGAAATCTTGATTCTATAGATATGATTTAGAATTTAGAATTTGATGCTTCACCGTAATCAAAGTTGAGTGTGCTTTTAATATTGACTATACTTACTACTTATGTATTTTTAGGTGAAATAAATATAGAAAGCCAAATTTATTGTTGAAAGATTAAAATAACTCACTGAGTAAAATTATAACAAAATAGCTACTGTGAAGGTTTAAAAACAAAGTTAATTAAGATTTAGGATTTGAATAACTTAGGGTTTACGAAATTAGATTTGTGTTGAATGATTATATTATTTATTTTAATTAAGATCTTAAGTATTGTATAAATTAATTTATGCTACTGCCTAAACTAGATTGAAAGAAGAATTAAATAACTAATGCAGTGTGATGATGGTTTAAAAGATGAAGATGATTAATTATTCGATAAACTGAAGTGTAATATCCCAAAGTGTGCCCTAGAAGTTTTGATATAATTGTTGTTTTATTTGAATTAAATGTATATGTGTAATTGGAAAGAAAAAGAATTAAGAGAGAGTTTATATGTTGTATATATGGAAATATATATAACATATATACAAGTCAAAATGGATGGTCAAAGGAAGAAGATATTTAATTTGTTATTTGTGAAATTACTTGTGAAATTACTAAAAAGGAAAGTAAGGGAAAGGGAGCTAAAATAAATAGAAGATGGTATTTAAGTAATTTCTTATTTGGAATACTTGGTGGAGGTTTAAAGAGATGAGAAATTTGACTTTGTCTCTTACACTTTGTCATTTTCTTTTCTTTTCTCTTTGTGTTGGCCGGACATCAAGGAAGCAAGAGAACAAGTGAGGGTTTTTGAATTTTAAGAGCTAATTGAAGGAAGAATCAAGTGATTGAGTTGGAAAATTTTGAAGTTTCATCAACTTTGGTAAGTTCTCTCTTGATTTCCCTTGTTTTATTTGAGTTGTGATTATGTTTGAAAGTGTTGAAATTGAATTAAAGATAAGAAGTTAGGTTAGTGTTGGTGATGGAAGAGTAAGAGTTGTGTTTAGTGAAGTTGAAGGCATAGAATACATGAGTTTGGTACTTTAACCATTGAACTCCTTTTGAAATTTTTCTGTTTTACAATTAGTAAATGTTGTGACTTGTATAATTTTTAATTAAATATAGAAAAACGTTATTGAAGTGAATTTTTGATATGTTGTGCCTCTATGAGTCTAGAATGACTGAAAAATATGTTGATTTGATTTTGGAATGGTTATGATTTTGGAAAGATTATTTTTATTAGACCTGTTCCAGCAGGTACCTTGACTGAGACAGCTATCTTTCGGGATTTTTAATAAAATATAGAAAAATAATATCCAATTGAATTTTGGATATGTTGATTCTTAGTGAGTCTAGTATTTTAGAAAAATAATTTGGAACCACGTTTATTGAATTTAATTTACGGAATTCACAAAGTTCAGAACTGCTGCCAGGATGCAGGGCAATTGGAGCAGTCTGGTTGGGTGAACTATTTGACCAAGATTTTGTGTTCAGTTTGATCTGAAATTTTAAAGGAATGATTTTAAGATGTAAAACTAAATTCTGTAAAAATTTTAGAGTTTTTAGTCAAGTATATTATTTTATACAATTTTTCAAAATAAGGATTAAGTTGAGTCCAAAACCAGAATTTACTATTCATATGGTCATTTTGCTAATATTCCTTTTGGATTAGGTTGTGAAGAGGTTGAATTGCCCTAACCTAAGTGTTGAGGATTCTTGGAAGAGTAAGTGTATAGATTGGTGTGAGTTGGTTTTAAAGTAAGTACAAACTACATTATTGCATACATTCATATGATGTTGAGACTTAACATACATTTGATTGTAAATGTGTTAAGAAATCTAATGCATTGTTAATGCATATTAATAATGTATGTTTGGTGTAATGTGAATGTTGTGATGAGCATGTAAAATGTGTGTTAATGCCATTGGTTATATACACTTGAGTGATGAATTGATTAATGTGATTTGAGATATAATGAGATGTAAAACCAATGTGTTTGGTTGTAATGATGTAAATAAGATGGTTGAAGCATATTTTCCTATATGATGATGAAATGAAATATGGAATATGAAATGTGAAAGATATGATGATTGTGTGCCTAATATGTTAATTCAATTTTCAGAGTTCTGGGTTTGGCGGCATGCCTATGAATCACTGGATAGGTGAAAAGACCGGGTCGTAAGCCGATTCCAGTTGAAAAATGTGAAATATGATATTTTTGGGGTGAAAAGACTAGGTCGTAAGCCTCAAAAATAGTAACAGTCTAGCCGGGTTGAGAATTTCCTCGGTTCTAACCGGGTTGAGGTCCAAGAGACTGGGTCTGTTACGCTATCCATGGATAGAGATATATATATTGCCTACGGGCTTGATGATTGTGATTATGGACCAAAGCAGTAACTCTGAACTTTGAATAACATATTAGTGTATTTTGGGCCCATGCTTGTCTTTGTTTTCAATGTGAATCATGAATGTTTTGATTAATTATTAAATAATGTAAGATTGTGAAATATAATATTCTTTTGAATTGTTTATGAAACTTGATTGTGTGACATTGGCATTGCATTGAGGCATAATATTATGGTTGTTTGTACCACTAAGCCGTTGGCTTAGCGCGATTGTGGTTTATCGCGCAGGTGACAGGGTGGAACCGGAGAGTTCCTCTAGGCCGAGTAGAGTTTAGATTCTGAAGTGTGAATAGTGGGCTTAAAGATCAAAGACTGACTGCCAAACATGTATAAACTTTATGTTTTGTAAAACTTGAGTTTTGATATATATGAATTTGTAAATTTTGTTACTTTCCGCTGCATAGTGAACAAATATTTTATCTACTGTGTTTCATAATAAACCTTTACTTTATTTTGTACTAGAAGTGTAAATCCTTTTTGTAGGTTGTAGTTGAGATTATAAGGGGGATTTATTGGGAGTGTACTGAGAATGATTTTGTTTGCATTGGTTTGTGTAAAAATATTTTCAAAAATCAGAAAAAAAAAAAAACCAGTTTTGTCGACACTTGGGACTCAATTTCTAGGGGAAACTATGGCAAAATTTCTGTAAAAGTTGGAACTAAAATTTGACTAAGTAAAATTGGTAGCAACATTAGGATAGTGTGGCACCTCTACTCAGCTTACACACATAGGTCGGGAAGGGGTGTTACAGGAAGTTAGAACAATTTACCTACGTTTGAAAGCTCCACCAAATTTGAAGAAATTGAACCAAGTTGTTGCCTGCTTCAGATTTGATTTTGGTTGAGCAAAGCAATCTAGAGATGATTGGTTGTTGCCTCCTTTGGTTGCTGTGTCTTCAATTTCTCCTTGCTTGCTAGGGTTTTCTTTTGACCTAAAGAATTTTTTGGTCCCAAGTTTGGTTCAAAATTTTTTTTTTTTTGAAAGATCTAAGTTTCGTCTTCCGAAAGTCTGTTCTAAAGTATTTTAATGTGGTATTTATAGGAAAAAAATCCAAACCTAATTCTAATTGTCTAAGGAAATAAAAACCATTTAGGAAAAAAAATCAAAACCAAATAGAATTCGATTTCGGAAAAACTGCACTGGAAAAAATTGTGCTGGAGAAAAAATTACTGCGGGCCAGCACAAAAATTGCGAGCGAACTGGGGCGTGGGCCAGCCAATTCACTTTCGGCGACGAAAAATTTTCGTCGCCGATTTTTTCGTCGCCAATTTTTATTTATTTATTATTATTATTTTGTCTAACTTTACTAATATTACCTTTTTTATTAAAAATTATAAATAATAAATAAAAATAAATATTATTTAATAAAATACCACAAAAATTATTTTGGACTATAAAAAATATTGGACCAGACTGGGTCAAAAATTAAGGGTCTATAGTTTGCCCTCTGCTTAAGCGATCTGAGACTACGGCAAAAGAGAGAGAAAAACAATTTGATTTTTTACTGGATTTGAAGCCATACTGGACTCCCAAGGTTGGTTTGAGCTCTGGACTCAAAAATAATTTGGGTTCTGGACCCGAGCTAGATTTAGGATTTGGGTTCTGAACTAGGGGTAAGTTCTGGACTTAATAGAGATTTTAGGTTCTGGACCTAAGCTAAGTTCTAGACTTAAAAATAATTTGAGTTCTGGACCTGAGCTAAGTTATGGACTTAAGAGAGAATTTAGATTCTCGACCTAAGCTAAGTTATAGACTTAAAAGTAATTTGGGTTCTGGACCCGAGCTAGATTTAGGATTTGGGTTCTGGACCCGAGCTAAGTTTTGGACTTAATAGAGATTTTAGATTCTGGACCTAAGCTAAGTTCTGGACTTAAAAATAATTTGGGTTCTGGACCCGAGCTAAGTTTGGACTTAAAGTTAATTTGGGTTCTGGACTCGAGCTAAGTTTTAGACTTAAGAGAGATTTTAGGTTCTAGACCTAAGCTAAGTTCTAAACTTAATGATAATTTAATTATCTACAAAAAAAAATAATTGTAGTCAGTAGGATACTAAAGAAATTTGTAAAAAATTTAGCTATTTTTACTATGCCTATCAAAAAAAAAATTACCATGCCTATATCTTCTTGCCCCCTACATGTAAAAATATTTTATAAGTGCAAAAATATTTATATACATGTAAATATCTGAATGATTGAATTGAATAATTGAGTTTCCTATTTATTCACTGTGTATTTACTATTTATGCACTATTCACCAACTATTTATTTACTATTTGTAAATAGTAACATTTACTTTTTTTTTCTTTTTTTTTCACGAGAATATTGTTTTCCTCTTTTTATTTTTGTCTTTTTCCTTTGCAATTTATCTATATAAACCTCATCTCATTTCTTCATTTCATCCATACTCATACACATCTTAAAATCAAAGAGTTTAGTAAAGAGCTAAGGAGAAAATGTATTCTTCAATATTAGGAACTTGATATAATTCTGAGTTATTGGAGTTTATTCGGCAGCATGGAAATTGAAATATAAGTCTTCTAGCCAGGATGCAGCTTCATCGCAGTTCAAATCAAAAGACCAAGGTAATAATTCAATTATTTATTTTAACAGCAAATCATTTTTTCATTTTTTGTGTTTTTATTTTCTTTTTATTTTTCTTTTTATTTTTGTTTTTGTTTTTTAAGATTTAGGAAAAATAAATTAATTAGATGAATATATTTAAGAATTTAAGAAACAAGTAAATAGATAGACTAAAAATAGAACATAAATAAATTTAGCCTAAAAATCAATGGTATTGATATGATGATATACTTACCTTGTGTTACCTTACTTGGCTCCGTGTTAGCATGATCGTTGCGTTATTCGAAGCGGAGAGTGTGTCTATAAAGCCCGACAATGGTATGATGTAGCACCTTCTTGGGTAAAACAGATTATCCGAGATTGCGGTTTTGAAAGCTTTATCTTGCAATT
The DNA here is from genome assembly GCA_947685225.1 of Garcia nutans. Lineage (NCBI taxonomy): Eukaryota > Viridiplantae > Streptophyta > Magnoliopsida > Malpighiales > Euphorbiaceae > Garcia > Garcia nutans. The sequence goes on along the minus strand of CANTUV010000003.1, from coordinate 223,060 downwards.
ACCATCCGATGAGTGTCCGATAGATAGGAGTGTAGTTCAAGCATTGTTAGAGCGGTGGATGGACACAACCCATACTTTTCACCTACCTATAGGAGAAATGACCATTGGCCCAGTTGATTATACAGCCATAACTGGTATCCGGTACTATAGCCTTCTGGTCCCTCTTAACAATAATATTCTAACATTCGAAGACGTCCAACAGTTAATAGATATAGAACCATCATTTAAAGGGCCTTTCAAGATAAAATTTGAGCTGATTTAGAGTTATTGGATGAACTACGAAGGATGGGTTCGTAGAGAAACAACCAAGCAATATGCTCGAGGATTTTTACTATATTTGCTTGGGTCGACCATTTTATGCAGCACCGAATCTGCTATCTATTTGTCAGTGTTGAGGGCCCTTACTGATATGAGTATGGTACCGCTTTATTGCTGGGGTGAAGCTGGCCTTGCCTATCTTTACCATGGACTTGATAAGATTTGCAAAAATAAGAAGTCTTTTGTTGGCTTTATGGTGGTTGTCGAGGTACTCTTCTTCCACAAATGTCAATTCCATTCTTATTCTTGCATGAATTTGATTTTTATTACTATTGTAGGCATGGGCATATGAGCATAATCTTGTGAGGGTGCTTGGCATTTGTCAAGAGAGAGTCGGGTATCTGAGATTGAATTTTTGGTTGTCAGATCGTGTAGAAGTTCCCGGCTCTCACCATGTGCACACCCAACACTATCTCTTGAGTTGCTTAACTTGGGGCCAGGTAAAATAGCATTAGTATACTTTAAAATTTATATAAAAGTCCACTTACCTTATGTCATTTTGTAGGTTAATTTGGCTTAGTGGAACACAGAAGAGCGGACGAACTGGATTTCTTCCATGAATGCCGCACTGCCTTTTCAACATACTCACTGAGTCATTGCCGGCCCTGTGTCTAGTGGCTAGTTTCTTAGGGAGAGAGTGTATGAGTGATTTTTTAGTCTTGAGCAATGGAGGATCCCGATGAGTTACCCGAAGTATACTTTAAATATCACATCAATGCCGGAGAATGCATGGTGGTTGGCTCAGCATGGTTATGATGTTGAAACCTTTCTCTATCCACCGGGTGTATCTTATATCCAATTTATTCGAGTAGGACTCTTGAACTTTGATGTATCTCCTGTTGGTGTACAGGAGATTCCTGAGGAAAATGAGGATAGAGATGAAGAGGAGTATCATGGAGAGGGAAGAGAGTCTGTTTCACATCTCGGGGCTAGCACTTCTCAGGTAAACTTTTACCATTTTTCCATTGCAATAGCTTCTTTCTAAACTTGTTTTGACTTTTTTTAATGATTGTTGCAGGCTGCTGGCTCATTTGGTCATGAGGTAGGACTTTCCTTTACTGCTCCTCCATTTGCTCTTTCTAATCAACTGAAGATGTCATCTCATCCACTGGGCGTTGATATGAATTACCTGGTAGGTTTTCTTGTTCCATGATAATTTATGTTATATGTATGCATGATTATGTATGCTCTTACTCTTTTCCTTTCTGGCTCACAGTGGATGCTTGAGGAACAAAACAAGAAACTTCAAAAAGAGTTGGCTGCTAGTCGTCAATAGGTTGTCCATTTTGAAAAATTGTACCACCAGTCAGAGCAAGATTTTCGAGACTTTCGATTTCAGGGGATGAGAGATCCTGGTGCTTCTTCATCCAAAGGCCCCCAAGCTGATGACCATGAGATCCTTTCATCTACTTCGGATGAGGACTGTTATAGATCTAAATTCCAAGGTAATAAAGATTTAGGTGCTCCTACTTCTGACAGACTCAGGATGAGTGATATGCCTCCTTCTTCAATAGGCGATGACTTTTTTAAGATTTTGTTTGATCATGATCCACCACCTCATTCTTAGTGATCTATGAGTATTGTATGAATTGAAGAAATATTGTATAATAAGTATAATGATAAAAATAATAATGATGATATATAATTTAATTTGACTGCAACTTTTTTTTTCATCATTATTACTATGATACAATTATTGGCCTTTCCTCTTCACATTTAATATTTCCACAGTATCACTAACCTTCAAAATGAAAGGCAACGCGACAATTCAAGATCCTTTCGTTGCCAATTCCCTATCCTCTCGCATCTTGGTCTCACACTTTTCCTTGTCAATTTTGGAATAGCACAATCATTCCATATAAATCTCTTTTCACGCCATGATTTCATACAAAAGCCAAGAGATTTTCTACTTCAACGTAAAAAATTCCTTTTAACAATTCCAATTTTCCTTCAGTTGTCAACAATGACCGAACTCAATTTGAAGAAAACAAAAGTTTTATTTAAAAATATGAATGAGATTCATTGGAAATAAATATCTTGGTCAAAAATCGATACTTTGAAGTGTTTTTAAAATATTAAATTAGACCATTCTTTTTTACATGCCATAGCTTCTTTTTGGAATGTGAATTCTCGGACATTTAAGATTAATGGCTTTGAAATATGTCCATTGATTGAAGAATTTGAGGCCATCCTTGGATATCCAAACAATCAACAAATGGTGTCACCTATATTGATTTTCAAGACTCAACAAAAGATGTAGATGTTATTTTAACTTTCAAAGCCCGAAGCTCTACAGTTGATGAGAGGTGAGAAAATTTTGCTTGGTCCTTTAATTGACTTTTGCCTTTCTCATTTGGCTCCTACTAAGGCATGGGGACGTATGCTTTGTCTATGCTTGCTTGGCCAATTCTTGTTTGTTTCTTCTGATGGCGATATTAATCCATGAGTATTGGATATCATGGACCAAATGGAACTAGGCTTGTCACTGATACCCGTGATATTAGCTAACACTTTAGTTAGACTAGACCAACTTAAATCGGGTTTATCTAAGAAATTGATCGGGAGTCCATTGTTGCTTCAGGTAATTACCTAAACTGCCCTTTCGGGTTTTCAATTTAGGTTTTTCTCCTTTTTTTATTATTGCTCTAATTTTTGTCTAGTCCGCCCTTATGGGTTTTCGGAACTAGCAAGATGTCCTAATTTTTTCCTAAGCCGCCCTTGTGGGTTTTCAACTTAGCCGACCACTTTTTTTTATTGCTCTAATTTTTGCCTAACCCGCCCATGGGGATTTTCGAAATTAGCGAGTTGTCCTAATTTTTGCCTAAGCTTCCCATGCGTGTTTTCAGCTTAAGGGACCTTCCTTTTTTTTAATTAATTTTTTCTTATAGACTTGGCTTTAGGAGCATCTCTGCTTGCTCGATACTCCATCTATAAATTTTGCCAGATATCTGCCACGACATCATTCTGCTAGGAAATTACTCCATCCTGCTTCTTCGTATGTTGCCTGGGTTGACTGGATCCACTCACGCGCTGAAGTCAACATCCGTTGGTTAGTACCTTGGTGGAAGATTTCTCGTATCACCATGTGGACATACTTGATGTATGTTCCTCTTGCTACTCTTCATCGAGGTACTTGCTATGATCCTCGCCAGCTTAACCGTCAGTATGGAGCTGAGCTTCGAGGTTTTGAATTCACTCTCGATTTAGACATGCCTTGTCTGACTGAAGCCTACTTAGATCTACTGAAGCAAAGTTGGCCTGCACGTTACACTTATTGTCTGCCATAGATTTTACATTTGTCAATTTCTTTAGAAAGTGTATTGTTAGGATGAAAAAATAATAAAAGTAATAATAAGAGATGCTTCTTTTCCTTTTATAATTTGTCATCACCTTTTGCTAATGTGTTTATTTATTTCATCCATATCTGGTCAAATACTTATAACAGTGCACATAGAATAATTTTAATATTAATTCTGTTTTATTAAATTGGGGAACAACCAAACATAAAGCCAACATACACAAGATCACTCCTGTTGCCAACTAGCCCTTTCGGGTTTTCTAATTGACAATTTTCTCTCATTTAGACCTAATTGTTGCCTAGCCTACCTTTTCGGGTTTTCGGAACTAGCGGACTACTCTAACTTTTACCTAGGCCTTGGGTTTTCAACCTAGCAAGCTCTTTTTTCTTTTTCTCTTTTTTTTTATACATAAAACATCTTCAACCTATCAATGTTCACCGGCTCACTAAACTCGTATATGATCCATGTCTGATAACTTCACTGCACCCCTGTTCATGACTTATTTCACAACATATGGCCCTTCCCAAATAGGCCTAAATTTTCCTCTTGGATCAGATACATTAGGCTTACATTGTTTCAACACCAAATCCCCGACTCTGAGTTTTCTGATCTTCTATTATAAGGCCGAGCTATCTTCCTTTGATACAGTTGATGATGATACAGTGCTTTTAACCGTCTCTCTTCTAGTAAAGCTAACTGCATGTATCTGCTCACTACCCATTCTGTTTCTAGCAATTCGGCTTCCAAGACCACTCTTAACGACATGTTCTCAATTTCAATTGGCAACACTGCTTCCATCCTGTAAACCAAAGAGAACGGTGTCATTCTAGTCGGTGTTCGCACACTTGTTCTATATCCCCACAAAGCAAAAGGAAGTATTTCTGACCAATCCCTGTATGTCTTGGTTATCTTGGATAGAATTTGCTTAATTGTCTTGTTTGTTGCTTCTACTGCACCATTAGCCTTTGGTCTATAAGGAGAGCATCAGAGATGATGGATTTGGTACTTCGAGAATAATTCCTTAACTGCTCCTTGAAACTGAACCCCATTGTCTGATATCACACTATGCGGGACCACATACCTACAGATGAGGTTCTTTTCAATAAATCTAGCCATTTGACTTGCCCCTAGTTTATTGAAGGATTCAACTTCGACCCATTTTGAAAAATAATCTACCGCCACTACAATAAAATGGTGACCATTTGAGGTTGTCAGATGTATCTCTCCTATAATGTCGATACCTTAAGTGGCAAAGGGCCAAGGTGAAGACATAGAATGCAATTCTTCAGGAGGCATATGATTCAAGTTGCCATACATCTGACATTGTTGGCACTTCTTTACAAACTCAATACAATCTCTCTCCATGGTCAGCCAGTAGTAACTTTGTCGAATTATCTTCTTAACTAGGGTCAAACCACTCATGTGTGGACTGCAACTTCCCACATGTATTTTTAACATGATATGCTCCACTTCAGGCTTCCTCAAGCATCTCAAATGCACCCCATCAGGCCATCTTCGATATAACTCTCCATGGAAGGTGATGTACTACAAAGACCACTACCTTATGGCTCTTCTTTCTTTCTTTGTTGCCCCCAACAGGTATTCCCTTTCCTCTAAAAACCGTCTTATAGTATCATACCACGCATTATGGTCTATATCTATTTCCACGATTGTCTTATATTCAAAGCAAAGAGTTGATGAACTGGTCAAAATCAGAGGCTTGAGGAATAAGTTGACAAGATTTTCCCATACCAAAGCCAATGTGGCTAAGGCATCAGCCATCTGGTTTTCTTCTCTTGGTAGGTGTATAAACCTGCACTCCTTAAAGTTCTTCTTCATCGTGGTCAAGTAATGGTGGTATAGTTTTAATTTCTCTTCTTTCAACTCTCACTCTCCATTTACTTGGGATACTACTAGCAATGAATCGCCAAAAACTTTCACCTTATCTACCTTCACAATCATTAGGGTTTCCAAACCCAAGATACATGCTTCATATTCCACCATATTATTGGTTGCCCTGAATTTCAATTTTTTGGCTAAAGGGATAAGTTCCCCTTCGGGCAATTCTAGTATGACTACCAAACTTGCTCCTTTCCTATTCACTGCTCCGTCAAAATACATTTTCCATTCTTGTACTTCAATGGCCTCTAAATGTTCATCTGGAAATTCTAGGACTACCTCTTCTCTATCTAGTAATGGTTATTGGGCTAGAAATTTTGCCACTGCTCTACCTTTGATTGTTTTCCTGGTTACATACTCAATCTCAAATTTTTCCAATATTATCAACCATCGCCCATACTTCCCAATCAAAGAGGGTGTCTTTCTTAAGTACTTCATTAGATCCAACCTGGAAATTGCTTGCACCCTATAAGATTGAAAGTAATGCCGCAACTTCTTAGAAGACCAGACCACAGCTATACAGGTTTTTTCAATGATATTATACTTATTTTCATAAGTTAGGAGCTTTTTACTCAAATAGTAAACTGCATGCTCAATCCCTGACTCATCTGCTTGGGCTAGCATGGCTCCTATTGACTCTTCTTCTACTGCTAAGTATAGTAACAAGGGTTTATCGGGTTTAGGTGGTTTCAAAACTGGTGGATTTAGTAGATACTTCTTTATTCGCTCAAAGGCCTTTTGACACTCTTCATTCCACAGGACCGGCTGATTCTTTTAAGCAACTTAAAGATAGGCTCACAGATTGTTGTGAGCTTTACTATAAACCTGCTAATGTACTGTAATTTACCAATGAATCCCTGAACTTCTCTTTCCGTCTTAGGGGCTGGCATACACCTGATTGCTTTAACTTTGTCATTTGGACCAATCACATGTCCCAATAATTTGCCTGAGGTAACCCTAAACACACACTTTTCTAGGTTTAATCTTAGCTTATATTTCAATGCTCTATCGAAGAATAATTCTAAGTTTTGGAAGTGTTGTTCCCTCGTATCTGATTTCACCATCATATCATCAACATATACTTCGACTTCTTTGTGCATCATGTCATGAAATAATGTGATGCCCATCCTTTGGTAGGTTGCTCCAGCATTCTTTAATCCGAACGACATCACCCTATAACAAAATATACCCCATGTAGTAATGAAAAATTTTTTGGCTTTATCCTCTTGGGCCATTAATACTTGGTTGTATCTGGAAAATCTATCTACAAATGAGTGTAGCACACTAGAGGCTGCACTATCAATGAGGACATCTATATGGGGTAAAGGAAAATCATCTTTAGGGGAAGCCTTGTTTAAATCTCTATAGTCGACACAAACCCCAATTCTTCCATCTTTCTCAGCACGGGTACTATATTGGCTAGCCAATATGGATAATCTATTACTTCAAGGAACTTTACTTGCATTTGTTTAGTGACCTCTTCTTTAACCAATTTAGCCCACTCCGGCCTCAAATGCCTAAGCTTTTATTTGACAGGCTTCATATGAGTGTAAGTAGGAATGAGAAGTTTGGCTATGTCTCGATCTATTCCAGGCATATCCTCACAAGATCAAGCAAATACTTCTCCATATTTTTTGAATATTTTTCAAATCTCTCTCTCTCATCAGGAGTAAGGTCGGATGCTATGCTAATGTTTTTAGGATTTTTGGTTGTTCCCAAATTTAATGACTGCGTATCAACAGAGTTAATATTAAAGATGCTCATGTAACCACTATTTGAATGTATGCAACCATCAGGAGAAACATCACACAAGTAAGCAAAATCAGACTATATTGCATTCATTTTGGAAAAGAAAACATCATCATCCTCATTCAAAGCAGACAAATTAAAATCAAAATCAAAATCATTGTTCTCAAAATCATAAAGCAGAATATCTTCAAACTTCTCTTCAACCAGGGCAGCAATCTCCTTCGGAGTCTTCTCAGCTTTTAGGACAGCTTCCTTCTTTTCTTCTGGATTGGGCTCCTTGTTGGCTGGCAGGGTGAGCTCTTTCTTCACTTGTTCCACTAACTTGGCAACATCAGTAAAAATTTCAAAACCCGGGATCAACTTTCTCATGAACATGATTGGCTCAGGCTTTTCTTGGAGTGGTCCCATATCTGGAGCTTTGACAAAGATTTTTTCAAGTGACGGGTAGCTCATTTTCTCATTCTTCTTTGGCTGGACAGCTTTGTTGGCCTCTTCATACTCCAACCCTTCCTTGGAAGTTTGAGTTTTAAAATCTGGAAGCTTTGTTACACCGGCTTTGCCCTTTCCAAGACCAGCTCCCGGAAGGTAGCTCATGTTCTTCATCATGTTCAAGACCTTATAGTCCACTACTTCATCATCAGAAATTATAGCTACATGGAAACCATTGAGGGGCCTCTCCACCATTAGAGCATTAACAACCTCATTATCTTTGGCCTCGATGACCACTGTCTCATCTTCATTAGGGAACTTGATCTTTTGATGAAGGGTGGAAGGAACTCCACCAAGAGGATGAAACCATGGTCATCCTAAGAGTAAGGCAAAGGTAATAGGTATGTCCAAAACAACAAATTCAACAATAGATTCAATTGGACCAACCTTGACAGCAGCTTTGAAAGTTCCTTCGGCATGTCTCTTGGTGTTGTCATAAGCCCAAATGGTTACCTCGATTGGGTTTAGATCCCTTGTTGACATGGCTAGTTTTGGCAATATTTTAAGTGGACAAACATTTATAGCGGACCCATCATCAACCATTATGCAAGGAGTCCTTTTCCCTTTGATTTCTATTTTGATAAAGAGAGGGCGGATGTGATCTCTCCCTTCTTCCGGTAAATCTGCATCTGAGAAAGATACCGCTCCCATGTTAACTTCACTCTTCTCTTGAATATCTTCACATTCATTACTCCTTCAATTTTTATAAAGTTGATCAGTTCCTCTGGTGTTATAGAGGTGGAAATTGGCATGCTAGCCAAGGCCTTGGCCATAGTTTCTCGGTGCTTTTTAAAAGTAGCCAATAAGTCCCAAATGCTAACACTTGCTTGGGTTCTTTTCAATTGCTTGAGCACGGTATCATCTTCCTCTTCTTTGTTCCCTACTTCAGCTTCCTTTCCTTTATTAACTTTTACCTCCTTAGGCGGTGGCCTTGTATAAGGCTTACCAGATCTAGTGTTCATTACTTCATCTTTCTCGGGCTTGGACCAGGTCCATTCCTCCTTCTTGGGTATAAGATTGTCATCACTATCACTTGAATCCCAAAACCCATTCACAACACAAATTGCTACTTCTTTACCCACCATAGCTTGTTCAATTTTGCCAAATACCTCTTCTTCTTTGGTTGCTTCTCCACCAACATCTTGGAAAGAAGACATGACAAAACTTTCATGGAAACCTCCTCCAATCATGAAGGTTACCGGTAGTGGTACTCTATTGAACCTTAGTAATGGAATGTCTTTGGTGTTCGGCTTGTTGGGCTCGGGCAACTTTCCACTATCAATCAAATTTTGGAGCTCATGCCTCAACCTCACACATCCATCCTTGTCATGCCCTTGCATTTGATGAAATTGACAAAATGCCTTAGTGTCGAAACTAAGTGGGAGAGGGATAGGCAAAGGACGAGGATTTAATAGTTGTAACAATCCCTTCCTTTGAAGCTTATTGAGAACCCAAGATAGCGGTTTTCCCATTTCTAAAAACTGTCTTCTTGTTCCTTGGCTAGTAGCATTAACACCAATTATCTACTCTTTTTCCCATTCTTCGATTTGTAGACCAGCTTGGAGAAGATCTTTGAAATCACGGATGAGTGTATGAGACATCCTTTCATGAAGACTAGGCAACACCCCTCTCACAATCATCCTTATTTGATCAGATTCATCAGGCCTCTTCTTGAGCAAAGCAGTCTTATTTCTCCATCTTTTCACATAGTCCACAAAATTTTCATTTGGCCTTTGTCTAATGGACTCAACTTCCATTAAGGTAACTTCCATTTGAACATTGTATCCATATTGTTGGATGAAAGCCTTGTATAGTAGATCCCAACTCTTTTGTGTGCCGTCATCTAAGGTATTGAACTAGTTTTGGATAACAGGATCCAATGAAAGCATAAAGTACCTTAGAGTTTGAGCCTTAGTAGCTTGAGTAGACTGCATAGTAGTGATATACTACTTTACATGGAGGTGAGAATTTTCGGTTCCATCAAACTTTGCAAAGGATGGCATCTTGAACTTGTACGAAACTTCTTCATCTAGCTCAAATAATTTGTCAACCTCAGACATTTCTTCGGTTTTTAGCTTCTTCTCAAATTTCTTTTCTAAATCCGCAATCATCTTTTCAACATCAGAAGTTTCAGTTTTCTCAATAGCTGATCTTTCAATAATCTTTGGTTCTTTCTTCTTGTCTTGAGGATCTTGGAAGTATTGAGCCCAATCGTCATCATCATCAATGATCACCTTATCATCATCAAAAACCACCTCACCAACTTTATCCTTCCCCTTGTCCTTTGGTTTCTTAGTGCTAGTAGATGCTTCAGCATGATTTCCTAAAATTACAGCCAATTGGTTCTTCATGGCCTTAGCCAGGGCCTCTTTTATTTCTTCCATCTTGGCATTGAGGGCGTCATCCACCATTCTTTGAATTTGTTCAGGCTCCATTGCTTTTGGTGAGCAAGTGATTGAGTCGTTGCTACTAGATTCTTTGTCTTTATTGTAGGTCGGATTGTCGTAAGTTTTTGAACTATCGTAATCCAGGGCTGTGAGCCAAAGAGGATCAATGATACGAGATGCAAATGTATGTATGCACAAACAATAAACAAAGATAAGTAGAACGTCTCTTCCAACCTTATAACATCCACACATGAATGGCTAGTCTCTTTTTTTAGGTAATATGGTTAACAAAATACTAACATGGGGTATCTTGTTTTTTGAATAATTCTCTCGAACGTTTCAACCAATAGTTATATTTTCAAAAATAAAAATCAGTTCATGATAATTTTCATTGATTAGGTTTTAATCCATTCAACCAAGTAAAGTAGCTTTTATGCTATATTGGATTAAAACTAAATTAAGAGGTTTATTATAAATAGATTTCTCACTTGAAAAAGTAACTAGTGATTCATGCAAAAAAAAAAGCCCATGATTAATAATTCTTAGTATAAACTAGGCTCACAATTGATTTTTGGTATTTTTCATAATTGACTTAAATAGCTTGTAAGCTCTTTCAAGAGGTTATAAAAATAATTTTTTTTTCTAAGCCCATTGTGAAAAGATTTTAGAAAAAATATATTTTGGGCTTTGTATTTGGATCATGAGAAAAGTATTTTTGATTTGTTTTTTAGAAAAGTTTTATGTCCAAGGACCATTTTAAAAAGTTTTGAAAATAGCTTTGGTTTTTTGGACTTTAAAGAAAAATTTATTTTGAGCTTATAATATACATAGGTCATATTAGAAAAAGAACAAACCAAATAAGCCATGATTTAAGCTAAGATAAATTAATCATAATCAAACAACAAACATTTGGGGTAAAAACCTAAGGAAAGTATCTAGGCCAATTACATGAGCTTTAGTCTTTGGGTTAAAAGGCTTAGGTTTCCATAGCAAGTATATACCAAAAGGTACAAGGTTATGAGTGGTTATGCCATGCTCGATCTTCATACCTTGAGTGAAAGTATGGTATCACTTGCATAACACAACACAGGTAACACGGGCGTCCTAACTCACTTACACGATGCAAATTTAATATGATGCAATGGATAATATCATGATAAGAAATAATAGAATAATAAAAAGACCAACAGATTTAACTTCTCTTATCTCCAGTGGAGTTGCCACTATGAGCAGGAATTTTTTCCCCCACTTCCGGTGGAATGGTTCTTGCGACTTCGGCACTGTTTAGGCTCAGGGTCTTAGAGAACACGGGCCTAAGTCCAGAGAAAATGGAGTCACCACCCGGACGAGCTGGAAAAAAGAAAGCAGTGGATTACTCGATTCCTAAGGAATTTCCAACCTCCTAATGGGTTTGAAAAGTTGGGTACGTATGGGGAATGTGAGAAACGGCCCAGCACCCCCACAATGCCCAGTTCATTAGAACCGGCCTCCTTTGTAGATCTTAATATTATAAAATTCTTAAGTATAATAATAGTATCCTCATTACATGCAATAATTAAAAATAAAGCATCATTATATTAAAATCAAAGCAATGTCCAAATAAAATAAATAAATGGACACCCATCCGAGGATGAAAACATGTTCTTACATCGTCCATGTCTAAAACTAAATAGGACACCCATCGGAAGGTGGAAACATGTCCTTTACATTGGTCCAAAAACTTTAAAATAAAATAAATTACATGAGGTATCCAAAATATGAGGTATCCAAATATGGAAACATACATCTTACAATGTTTTGAAATCAAAATAAATCAATAAAAGTAAACAACCATTCATCATAAATAAATCATTCATCAACGACATCAAACATCAATCAAAATATATAATAAACATTCATCCAATTTAAATAAAACAGTAAATATATTAACTTTAGGGGTTCATGCATCAATTAGGACTTCTAGGGTTTTATGTTTAATAACTAGGGTTTTGCATATACTAGTTTAATTAATTTGCAAATATTTTAAAGAAATAACATAGCTACTGAATGTTTTAAAGATTTAGGGTTTTGGATGTTTTTATGAAAATAATGCTACTTTGATGTAAAAAAAAATAGGTGTGATTAGGGTTTTAAGCAAACAGATTGTTGTTTTGGTTTTTAGAAAGGTATAATTAGGATTTTAGATTTGAAAAACATGTTTCAAGGCTATTTAAAGTTTTAGGGTTTTACGGTTAAAATATTAGGGTTTTATGGTTTGAAATCTTGATTCTATAGATTATGATTTTGAATTTAGAATTTGATGCTTCACCGTAATCAAAGTTGAGTGTGCTTTTAATATTGACTATACAAATTACTTATGTATTTTTTGGTGAAATAAATATAAAAAAGTCAAATTTATTGTTGAAAGATTAAAATAACTCACTGAGTAAAATTATAACAAAATAGCTATTGTGATGGTTTAAAAACAAAGTAAATTAAGATTTAGGGTTTGAATAACTTAGGGTTTATGAAATTAGATTTGTGTTGAATGATTATATTATTTATTTTAATTAAGATCTTAAGTATTATATGAATTAATTTATGCTACTGCCTAAACTAGATTAAAGGAAGAATTATTATGTAAATATTGTATAGATATTGCATATATATTATATATATGTTATGTAGATGTTAATCATATAATATATAGATATTGTATGTATGTTATGTATTTGTTGTGCATGTTATGTGCGTATTGTGTGTATATAAATTTTTAACAAAAATAAAGTTAAAAAATATTAAATAAATTGTGTAGATATTGTATAAATATTTTTGTGTATATTCTGTATATGTCTATATTTATTGTGTATGTATTTTATATATATTGTGTATATGATCATTTTTTGTGTGTCCATTGAGAATATAACAATAAAAAATTATTCATATAAAAAAATAAACTTAAAAAGAAGATTAAAAAAACATTGTGAAAAAACATAAACATGAAAAAAGGTATACATGTATAGAATTTAAAAAAAAAAAGGTAGGTCTATAATTTAAAAAACAGAATACATATTTATCGTAACCAGTGAATTTTCTTAAGAAAAATCCTAAGAATCTTTTGAGAAAAGAAGACCACCTGTCTATAATTTCCTTTCTAGCCGATCATTCTTTAGCATAAAGTGCCCAAGAGATTTTAGTTAAGCCATCTAAATAGCTGGTGTTTATTTATGCTAATTAAAATTATGACTGAGCATAGATTTTAGATCTCTCAACCAATTTGAATAATTGAATTAAAAAAAATTCATTAATTTTTGACTTTCTTTGGATTGCAAGACTTTCATAACTAGTATTCGAAAATATGAAATAAAATTGGAATAGGTTGGAAAGTTAGCCTTTGTTTGGATGAGAGTACATTAGAAGAGAAATTAAATTTACTTTAATAAAAGAAATGATGATAATGTAAAAGAAATTTACTTTAATTTACTTTTTATTATTTGGTAGATTAAATAAAAGGGAGAGTAATTTAAATTTTCTTTCTAATTTTGATGAAGAAAATAAATGTTAAAATAGTAATTTCACTCACTTATATAGCTATTTACTCCCATTTACTCTCATTTCTCTTCATTTTGGAGGGAAATATTTTAGATATTAGAGAGAAAATTAAGAAATTGCATTTATTTTATTTTACTCTCCTTTATCTTACTAGTAATTATACCAAATAAGAAAAAGTAAATGAAATTACACTTAACTTTTCATCTTTTACCTCCATTTACTCCCAACCAAACAAATGCTTAAAGTAAAAAATTACCTATAAGATCTATAATTTTCTTTTAAAAAATAGAAATTTATATTGTATATGTCAGTTTCTCGCTTACTTTATAACTATATGTGACTCGAAGGAATTTTTTTTCTCAGATATATGGATTTTACCTTTTTTTTCCTTTCAAAATTGACTTTTGGGAAGTTCTTTTTTCTTCTTCTTTTTTAAATCTTGTAATTTTTTTAATTTTTATTTATTTTATTTTTATTTATTTATTTAAATTTTTAATGTCATATTTTTAATATATACATAAAAAATAAATATATATATATATAACATATTCAAAATACATACTCAACAATATAAATTATATCTACAACATCTATAATACATCTGTATAATATTTTTAATAATTTACTTAATTTTTTATTCTTGCAACATCCACGTAACATTTAACAATTTTTTCATAAACTATACACAACTTAAATAGTAAAAATATAACATACATACAACATTTATAATATATCTATATAACAAAATTGTATGAATTTTTTTTATTTATATATATATAATATGTAAAATTTATTTTAAAAATAAATTTATCTATTTTTATTAATATATTTTTGTATATTTTACTTTTTTGAGAGTGCTATTTATTTTTTTATAATTAAAATTAAAATTTTATTTTTTATAAAAAAATTATAATTTTGATATGATGAAAAATAATTTAAAATATTAATTTTTTATTATTTTATTATAATATTTTTATTTAATAATAAAATTAAAAAAAGATAAAAATTGAAGAAAAATATTGTTTCTAGTGAGAAAATGTAATTTTGAAAAAAAAAATTGTTTTAGTGAAGAATAAAATATTTTTAAAATTTTACTTTAGTTTTTTATAAAAATATAAAAAATGAGATATTTTTAAAATTTTATTTTAATTTTTTTATAAAAATATAAATATTTTTAATTTTTATAATATTTTTTAATATATATATATATATTTGTTAGTTATGTAAATATCCCTTTAACAAAAAGGATTTCGAGGGGAATGGAGCACTTGATGAAGAGAAAAAGCCCACTCTTAAGTGATGGGCCCTAAGAAGTGTAAAATAGGGCTATTTTGGATTGGATGAAATTGAGTTTTGACAAATTAGTATTAAGTGGATACGTTTAGACAAGAAGATGAGGATTGAGATGGCCCACTGCCCAACTCATTTTATCCTCACTGTATGCAAATTTTGGCAAAATTCCTTCGTTAAATAAAATCAGACTAATTAATAAAATTTTATTAATATATATACAGTACGGAGACACATCGCAAAGAGACAAAGAGAGAGAGAGCGATAAGGTTTTGAATCTAATCCTCAAATCTTTCTTGTTTACTACCATCCTCTCAGGTTTCCAACGATTGTATATTGATGATTTATTTATCTTTTTTTTTCGAATTTTATTAATAAATTCTCTGTTTTCTCTCTTCGATTCAGCTTAGCTTCCATGGCTTGCAATTCCAACAAAGATGTTCCTTCTGGTAAGGCTTTTTTTCCTAATTTTTTTTTCTGAATAACAATTTATTTGTTGATGCATATGATAGCTGAGTTTTATCTGCTTTATCAACGCGGATGATAAAACAGAAACGTCTTCTGGGGAGTCTCAGTCTGGACAAAGAAGATCTCCCACTTCTCCACCCGCTGGATTTGCTCCTCCCAATGCTTTTGATTTCTCAGCCATGAGCGGACTTCTTAACGTATGTTATTTCATTTCATATTATTTGTAACTTTAACGAACAAAATATATCATTCATGGTTTTTTTTCTTTTTTCAATTCTTGCTAGTTTAATTGCAGACTAAAATATTTTTTTTGTTGTAATTTCTGAATATAGAAACAATTTGGGAACGAAATCATGTTTTAATATGCAACTCATATTAAGGCTGCCAATTCGATTAATCTACTTAAATTTGTATTTTAAGTGTTATTATTATTCTTTTGCTTTTGACTATCTTGTTTCAATGGTTGAAACTTGAAGATAGAAATGAGTTTTTATGATTTAAAATAGTTGAAAAGAAAGTTGTGTTTGAGAAAATCTTGGAAGATTGTCTGCAGTTCTGCTCAAATTTCCTGGTCACGCTATATGTTACTCTATTTATACTGAAAAAATAGAGGGTGGTGTAGGGAAGGGTTGGGGCAGGAGAATTACATAGGGAAGACTAAAGAGATCTTCCTAGTGTTTCCATTTGCTGTTCTAGCATGAGTTTTAGGGATTTGCAGTGTTAGAAGAAAAAAAAAGTGAAATGAAGAATTCTCTGGGCCATTTGGTAATAGTTTTTTTTTTTGTTGGGGCCAAAATTGATTTTGGTTAAAAAATTTCAAATATGAACTTTGTCATAAATCAGTTTTAGATTCGTAAAAACCAAGTGACAAGTAGCTGTTGTACATTGATTTGGTTAGGAGATTTGTTCCTTATTCGTGGTCTGAAATCTTTTTGCACAAGTAATGGCAAACTGGTCCCAATTTTCTTGTTGCTCTCACATCCTATCTGTTTATGAATATCCAGTTTTGGTTCATTCTGGTGATGGCTAGTCGACAGCTACGCCTCTAGCCTCCTTAAATGGTCTTCATATAGTTGTGCCTTTTACTTTAGGTTTCAATTTTTTGTCATATGATTCAACAAGTATGATTTTTTATATGTAGGACCCAAGCATCAAGGAATTGGCTGAGCAAATAGCAAAAGATCCTTCATTTAATCAAATGGCAGAGCAACTCCACAAAACTCTTCAGGGTGTAGGTGCTGATGATAGTATCCCTCAGTTTGATTCACAACAATATTATTCTACCATGCAGCAAGTTATGCAAAATCCTCAATTTATGACTATGGCTGAACGCCTTGGGAATGCATTGATGCAGGTATATTTGAATTTTAGCTTCATTTAACTGCTTTCTTTTGGGCTGTGCATGTGCGTGTGTTTGCTTGCAAGTTCATATGTGTTAATGCTGCAAAATTGGCAAAACCCATTTCTGAGGCCCTGAACTCATCATTTAGTTTTGTTTATTGAGCCTTTATTCTTTTGTTATAACCAATTTTTTTCTTTTTGTACTAGTGAAATTTAAAAAAAAAAATTGTTTATTAAGCAATACGATGTCACAAAAAGTAGGTGTAATTTTAAATTTTTTTTTTAAACTGTGGTTGTAGAATCTCATTTTTTTATCCTGCCAAACAAGTCCTGAATGTTTTTAATTTGGAAAGTTTGGGAGTTGAACAACATGCTATTGAAGAGAAGCAGACAAGTAGATGAAACTTGAAAAATTAAAGGGCTTTGGTTTATTTTTTAAATTCTTATTTTTTTTAAAATGGGTTGATATTGGCCCTTCCCAAACCCAATACATTTTACATCCCTGGTATTTATTTATTTTCTATTGACTTATGCATTATTTAAGAATCTAAATGGTAGATTGAAATTATAGATTTCTTTCTTTAGGATCCATCAATGTCCCAAATGCTTGAGAGTTTGACAAATCCATCACAAAAAGATCAAATTGAGGAGCGGATGGCGCGAATCAAAGAAGACCCTTCTTTAAAGCCTATTTTAGAAGAGATAGAGAATGGTGGTCCAGCAGCCATGATGAGGTTTGGATTGTAGTAGCGTGATATTAATATGACATTTTAATCTGCTTACATAAATGTGACAAAAATTAGGATAAATTGCACCACTAGGTATTGAATCTTGGGCTAAATTGCAGGCTGGTCACTCATAATTATGTTTAGTGATGGAAAATAAAAATCTAAAACTTTGCTTTGATTTGGAACTTTGATAAATCTCCCTTTTGTTTCTTAATTGTACAGTTTCATATTGGTTTTAATTGTAATCAAAACTAAAAGGACACACCATAACTCCTCAATTGGTTGTATAGCATATGTTTTATTCAAAAAATATCAGATAAGTATACTAAGAGATGACACTTTTTTTGTGCCTCTTTATTTAAGTGTTCAGAAATACTTGATGGCTTTAAAAAGAAATTAGTAATTTTTTTTGTGAGTTCTTACACTCAAATATATCACGTATCACTGCTATTTTGTCCATAACTGACACAATTACGAAAGGTTGTGTATTTAATTGAAAGGTAATGATTGATAACGATTACAAATCTGTGTAAGTTTTTTTATCTTTTTGGTCATCTATCCTAATGAGGACTTTATTCAATTTTTATCAACAAGCTTTTAAGTGTAAACAATTTTGTCATGGTTGTTAGAATTGCAAAGATCCTTGTAAATTACATCAGTAGAGAATTATTTGCTACTTACACATGCCTTTAGGACTACTTGGGCGTTACTGATAACATACTTGTTATGTTTAAGGGAGAACAGCATCTGACACTAAGGTTTGGTTGAGGGCTGTATTACAAATTGAACACTGTACTTCAAAATATTACAATGTCAATCATGAACTTAATAAAATATTGCAATTGATATCCTCATTAGATTTTCATTTTACAATTATCAGTCATTTGTTCATGAAATCTTAATTATAAGGGTTTTAAGTTACTCGTTAAGTAGAAATTGTTTTTGTGTTCAATTTCTATAAACAACAATAATTGGTCCTTGAATTACAGTTGAAAAGATTCAACTTTTCTGTGAAATTTCTCACATAGAACTTGACTATTCTGTATAAAATGGTCCCAATTAAAATTTATTTCAATAACTACCATTTGTATGAACACTTTTTGTGCAACTTATTATATTGGTACATGTTACTTGTACAAGGAAGCAAAACACATTTGAAAAGATTGTGATAAATAAAATATTATCGCAGGAGGCCGTACAATATGTTGGTACAAATAGCATTTTCCTTTATTCTATGGCTATTTGAAACTCCTAATCAATTTATCAAACAAAAGATGGATTGAGAGAAATTTTAGATTGTAAATTGGTTTATGGTGAGTATTGAAAGCTAACTAAGATTAAGGTAGACACTGTAGCGTTTTAAAGTATGAGGTTAATTTTCTAATAACTCCAAAGTTTAAGAGTGCTAATATAATTTCCTGCGTATTTATTTATCAAATTATTGAAGGAACATAATACTTGCGCAGGTATTGGAATGACAAAGAGGTTTTGCAAAAGTTGGGCGAAGCAATGGGTCTTGCGGTGGGAGAAGGGGCAACTTCTGTAGAAAATCCAGGAAAGGATGAAGCGGAAGAAGCGGGAAATGAGGATGAATCGATTGTTCATCACTGTGCTAGTGTTGGTGATGTTGAGGTAAAGTATAGTTCATTTCTTCCTTTATTTTTTTTTTGGTTCCTGTGATTTCGGAATAAGATTGACTAATTCTTGAGATTTGGTTGACATGACCTGATGTTGCTTTTCTACACTCAATTCACCTCTTATCGTCCTTGTTCTTGCTTTTTCTTTTGATTTAAGAATGAGATTGACTAATTCCTGTCATGAACTAACTTTTCTATTTGTAGTTTTCCATATAATCTAATGGTGATGAACTAGACTTTCCTTTTTCCAAGTTTAGCTCAACATTATCACTGCCCCCAACCCCTTTCTCCTTTATTATTCTTTCTTCTCTCACTTGTTATTTTCCTTTTCTGGAGCCTCTGGAATAATCTTTTTCTACATGATTTTGTGTTATTTTTTAAAATTTTTCTTGGGCGCAAATTCTTTTTTTTTTTCTTCTTAATTTTTATAGAAGAATTTGCTGGCCCATTTGCATTAATCTATCTTGCTTGAATTGATGCTAAGTTTTAATTTGTGACTATAAGCAATATGCAATTAAGGGGGGAAAAAGAGGTTAGATTTTTTGTCATGAAGAACTGTCGCTTTTGATGGTGAGTAGTGAGTAGTTGTCTTATTGTTGTTTTAGGGATTATTATTTTTTATTAATAGGAATAATAAGATCAGTTGTGAAGACTTTTTATTTGGATTCAAGACTATCCAAGTCTGAACATTTTAGTTATTTATACATGTGAAGTTGTCTTATATGATATTAGTTAGTTTCTTTTTTCTTTTTCTTTTTCTTCTTTTGTGGCTCATCTTATTTAGGCACCTTACACATTCTAAACTTACTGCTTGTCCTTTAAATTCATTTTGGTGCTATAGAAAATGACATGTTGATTTTGAAGGTGGTTATCTAATTCTTCTTGCAATGATACACTGTTTTCTTTAATATTATTGGTATTCATGTAATTTTCTTGTGAAGTTGTTGTTGTCGTCATATTTTACTGGACTCATGCTATTCATTGTGTGGTGCTTGGGTTTGCATGATGGAACACATGGTTATAGGTACTAAGTGCACGGCACAAGATATAAAAGCACTTTTAAGGAGGATTTTAAGGTGTGCATTTATAAAAATATACAATAAGCACTGGGATTTGAGTAAATCAAAATTTTTGACCTTCAAGAATGGTTTCATTTTTAATTGTATGGTTTTGAACCATGTCAATTCTAGCCATAAAGGTACTATGAAGTGAAGCAGGGCATTAATAAATATATATTTATAATATGATTTTTTTAATTAATCTATTTTCTCTAGGATTCGTATCCTATTTTTTTTTTAATTAATACTAATAGGACTAGAATTAGGGAAATAATCTTAGAAGGAATACAAAAAGGTATAAAGTAAAACCCTTCAAACTTGAGCAACAAACTTCTTTAAGTTTTTTTATTTTTTGAAAAAAAAGGACCTTGCATGATCCCAAGGTGCTGTGTTTGGCACCCCACTTAAAGGTATGTGCCTAGGTGTCTAGACATGCATACGTTGTCGTGCTAGGGTAAATATCATTGTTGTATTCTTAACAACATTTTATGAAAAGTTTTGGTCGTTTAGATTTATTATTTCTTTATGTTAAGAAATAACTGTCTAATTTCAATTAATTGAAGTTATGCTTTGTAAATAGTGTATAAAGTTCTCTTTGTTAATCAATTAGGGTTTGAAAAATGCATTGGCATCTGGTGCTGACAAGGATGAAGAAGATTCAGAGGGAAGAACAGCTTTGCATTTTGCTTGTGGATATGGAGAGGTATGATAATTTGTCAACATTGGCATTCTTTTCTTGTGTACATGTGTGCATTTGGGATTTTATTTAATTTTTTTGGCCATGGTTAGGGAGCGGTGAAGCATTTGGGACAATTTAATAGATATATTAGTGGAATATTGAACTTGTAGTTTGAAGTTGGTTGATGATAAAACTTCTATGGACCTTCAAATGAATTACTAAACAAATAAGAATATGCCATTTTAGTCCAATTCCTAGTTGGAACTTAAGCTGTACCAAAACTTCAAAAGTTAGTGTCAATTGTACCTCAGGTGAAAAATGAGAGAAACTTTTATTATATTATTGCCGTTTGCCTATAGATAATTCTCTACTTTTCCTTTGAGGATGTTAAAAATGTTAGTTTTAATGCAATTAGAAAGAATAATTCTCATTCATTTCTGTTTATTAATTACTCCAAATACAATAGGTTTTTATACACAAAAAAAAGCATAGCTAGAGCTAGCTCACTAAGTCTTATAGCTAATAGTTTACCTTATACAATAATTAGATTCTTATACAACTACTAATCAACTAGCTATTGTCTGCCAATACTCCCCCACAAGTTGGTGCAAAAATATCACACATGCCCAACTTGCAAATTAAAATGTGAAAATTTCTGTTGCTTAATCCTTTTGTAAATACGTGATCAAGTTGTTCGTCCGATGATGCACGAAATAGACTTAGAGAACCATCAATCAATTTTTCTTTTATGAAATGTCAGCCTATTTCAATGTGTTTTGTGTGGTCATTTGAATTGGGTTATGAGTTATGCTGATGGCAGCCTTATTGTCATAAAACATGGACAAATTGTCTTCACTAAGCAATTTTAATTCCTTTAGTAACTTTTGCAGCCATAGTAATTCACAAATACTTTGTGCCATAGCTCTATATTCTGCCTCTGCACTTGATCGAGAGACCACGCTCTGTTTTTTACTCCTCCAAGTAATTAAGTTTCCACCTACAAGAGTGCAGTAGTTATAGATTGATCTCCCATCATCAAGAGATCCAGCTCAATTTGCATCAGTGAAGGCTTCAATTCGAAGGTGACCTTTTTTGGAGAAAAGAAGACCTTTTTCCAGAGCAGACTTAAGATATCGCAGAATACGGAAGATTGCTTGTAAATGAGGCTCATGAGGATCATGCATATATTGGCTAACCACACTAATTGCATAAGTTATGTCTGATCTAGTGTGTGATAGATAAATTAATCTTCGAACAATCTTTGATATTTTCTCATGTCAACTGAAGTCTATATTCTTGCCTGTAGCTTATGATTTCTTTTAATAGGAGAATCTATTGGCTTACAACCCAACTTACCTGTTTCTTGTAGAAGATCCAAGATATATTTCCTTTTTGAGATAAAGATTCCCCTTTTTGATCTATCCACTTCAATTCCTAGGAAATATTGCAGTTTTTTCAGGTTTTTGATCTCGAATTCCTAGGTCAGAAGCTTCTTTAGTGGATGTACTTCTTCTCTATTATCTCCATTTACCACAATATCATCAACATAGACAATAAGTAGAGTAATCTTGCCCTTAGAGTGCTTAATGAACAAGGTGTGATCAACATTACTCTGTTGATATTCAAAGGAACCATGGCTTTACTGAACCTGTCAAACCATGCTTTTAGAGACTATTTTAGTCCATATAGAATCTTCTTTAGGCTGCATACCTTTCCTTGTGTTTCTTTACTCTCAAAACCTAGAGGAATTTCCATATACACTTCTTCCTCTAAATCTCCATGAAGAAAAACATTTTTTACATCAAATTGATGTAAGTCCCAATCAAGATGAGTTGCACAAGTCAACAGTATTTTGATGGTATTCATTTTAGCAACTGGCGCAAATGTCTCCTGATAGTCTGCTCCATAGGTCTGAGTAAATCCCTTAGCCACAAGTCTAGCTTTGTATCTTTCGATTGAACTATCGGCTTTGTGTTATACAGTAAATATCCACTTGCAGCCAACCAATTTTTTCCAAAAGGAGACGTGACAAGTTCTCAAGTTTCATTCTTTGTAAGAGCATCCATTTCTTCAACCATTGCTTCCTTCCATTTGGGATCATTGAAAGCCTCTCTCCAATCCTTGGGAATAGATACAGAAGCAACCGACTAGACAAAAGCTTTATAGGAAGAAGACAATGTGTTTTATAAAACAAAATTAGATATAGGATGTTTAGTACATGACCTAACTCATTTCCTATGGGCAATTGGCTGATCTAAATCATCAAATGAGTGAAAAAGTTGAGAGGACTCGCTAGAAGAATCTAAAGAATTTTCAGGAAGTGGGAGTGACTCTTGACGTGGTACAGATTGTATGATGGCATTTTCTGTTTTATTTCTCCTTGAATATCTCCTCAAATCAGGTATATCCAAATGCCCCACATTCTCTTTTTGAATTAAAATCTCCTCCCCTAGTATAGAATCCTCCCCCTAAATAGGTTGATCTTCAAAAATAGATTTATCAAGAGTGACCAAATTAGGATTTTCCTCTTCTTTCTCATTCTCCCCCCGAAGAGGAGATTGAGGAAAACTAAAGTAAGGCTCAAATTCTCTAAAAGTGATATCCATACTAACAAAGTATTTCCTAGAGGAAGGGTGGTAGCATTTATATCCCTTTTGAGTAGAAGAATATCCAACAAATACACATTTAAGAGCTCTAGGTTCTAATTTTTCAACATTTCTAGTATGAACAAAACAAACACACCCAAATATTTTTGGAGAAACAATGTAAGAATTTTTTCCTTGCAAAACCTCTAAAGGACTTTTAAAAGTGAGTGTTTTAAGAGGCATCCTATTTATAAGATAAACAACTATTGGGATTGTATTTCCCTAATAAGGTTTTGGAAGATTCATGGTGAACATGAGAGCTTGAGCCACTTCTAAAATGTCTATTTTTTTTTTGGCAACACCATTTTGGGCACTAGTGTAAGCACAACTAGTTTGATGTATTATCCCTTTGGACTCTAGATAATTATAAAATAGCCCATCCATATATTCCTTTCCATTATCTGTCCTAAGGATTTTAATTTTAGCATCAAATTGGGTTCTGATTATCTTATGAAAAGATTGAAAGCAAGAAAATACATTACTTTTTGCCTTCAATAGGTATATCCAAGTTATTTTGGTACAACAGTCAATAGAAGTAACAAACCACCCATGACCAGTCAATGAAATATTTTGAGCGGGTCCCCAAACATCAGAATGAATAATCATAAAAAGAATTGTACTTCTATTATTATTCAAAGGATAGGAATTCCTTTTATGCTTAGCAAATTCATAAGCATCACAAAACAAAGAGTCAAATGAAATCCCTTTAAACACATTTGGGAATTTTTTTTCTAAGACAAAAAAAAAAATGGATGCCCTAATTGTCTATGCAATTGTAATATTTTCTGTTTAAAATCCTTATTTCTGCCAAAAAATGTGTGATTTATACCAGAATCAGAATTGGGACTTTCTTCCAAAATGTATAGGTCATCCTGCAGTCTAACATTGCCAATCATCTTCCCTGTTTGCAAATCCTGAAAAACGCAATGGTTTGGAAAAAACTCAATTTTACAATTAAGAGTTTTAGTAATTAAACTGACAGATAAAAAATTAATAGGAAAATGAGGCACATGAAGGACAAAAGATAATTTGATATTTGGAGTACAGTTAATAGAACCTATTCCCGATACAGGAGTTACAAAACCATCTGCTATTTTGACATTATTTCCTTTTGGACACGAGGAATAGGTTTGAAATCTTCTTAAAGAGCCTGTCATATGTCTATTTGCTCCTGAATCTATAATCCATGAATAAGTATTATGGTTAATGGAAGAGTCATTACTTGAGGTTACAAGATTGGATGAATCGACAGTTGAGTTGGTGTTAAGCTGAGATAAAAATCGCTTTAAATTTTGAACCTCTTCATCAGATAGATTGTCGCTTGAGGTGGTTACACCATTTGCTGCCTTAGTCAAATTTGCTTGAGTCTTTACTGGACTGTCCTTTTTACCTCCACTACTTTTATTTGGTTTGCCATGCAATTTCCAGGAAGTTTCTCTTGTATGACGTTGTTTTCCACAATAATCACATTGTCGAGGGTCTTCAATATGTTCTTTAGGGTGTTCATGAATCGATTTGGCAGCTAATCCAGCTTTCTCAGCTGCTGTTATACACAACATAGCACTTCTGCTTTCTTCTTGCTGTACATATACATATGTTTGGAGTAAGGATGATAAAGGTTCCTTACCAAGTACTTGAACTCTAATTTGATCATATTCTAGATTTAAACCTGCAAGAAAATCATAGATATGCTCCTCTAATAATTTTTGAAAATTAAATGCATTTGTAGTGCAGTTAGCTTGAAAATTCTGATAATAATCAAGTTCCTGCCACAAACCACTTTAACTCTGAAAAATATTCTGAAATATTCTTCTCTCTTTGTTTCGTTCCTTGAATTTTATTTTGAAGTTCATATTTTTGTGCAACATTACCCATTTGAGAGTAAGCTTGAGAAGCAACTTTCCAAATCTTTTCAGCTGTATCAAGTAGCAAATATGTTTTTGCAATAATGGGTTGCATGAAATTGATGAGCCATGACATAACAAGAGAAATTTCTGAATCCCACTGATTAAATAATGAATTAGTTAATCCAGGTTTCTTTTTTTCTCCTGATATAAATCCATGCAATTCCCTAGCTTTAATAAACAATAGACAAGATCTTGACCAAGCAAGATAGTTCATCTCATCAAGTTTTACAGGGCTAATTTGTAAAGAGAGATTATCGGTAATTAGAGAATTAGGTTTTTTATCATCTGCCATTTTATCCTTTTTGTAAATAGAGGCTTGACAATAGTGATCAAAATCAACAGTAGACAGAAAATAACAGTACCGTTGATATTTCCTATTCAAGACAAATTTCCAATTCAAGACAAATTGATAGATAGTAGAATGTCTTAAACGGAAAAAATGACACAGTAGGCAGTTTGGACAGTGAACATTAGGCAAAGTTTGAACAGTGAACGGTGAACAGTGACAAAACAATGTGTTTTAGATTGAAAATGGTTGGATCCGATTGGAGGGTACCTGGCCTGAATCAGAATGGCCAGAAATGAGATCGGAAGAAGAACCGGTGAGAAAAAGTTACAGGAAGCCGGAGCACATGCTTCACTCGTAGGTGTGTGAACAGTGACTCCAGAAGCTTTCGCCGGTGTGTGAGCTCACGTACGTCGACGTCTGGTGATCGGTCTCTGGCGACAGGTCGAACTCGTCGTGAGCTTCCTTCCTAGGTCGGTGGTGAGCACTTCTGAATGATAGTTGAGGATAAGCAACTACCTCACCAACAGTGCATTAACTGTGAACCACCTGCGTTCACTGTTACTCCACCAAAACATTCACTGTTCACTGTATTAGAATGACAAATCTAGCATAAATTTTAGGCTCTGGTATCATGTTAGTTTTAATGCAATTAGAGAGAATAATTCTCATTCATTTCTGTTTATTAATTATTCCAAATACAATAGGTTTTTATACATAAAAAAAGCATAGCTAGCTCTAATTATTTAATCCTATAGCTAGCCCACTAAGACTTATAGCTAATAGTGCACATTATACAATAATTAGATTATTATACAACTACTAATCAACTAGCTATTGTCTACCAAAAAAAAAAAATTATCCACTTCTTTTTGAAGCTAAATTTATTCAATTATGCCCTCTAGTGTACTCATAATCAATCACCTTATTTTAGAAAAACTAATTCAATTAGTAGTCATAATAATGGTAAAACAGCAAAATAAACAAATCCTTAATCTTTGTTCCAAACACAAGTGGACAAATTTTTCAGATCGGGTAGGAGTATACAAAAAACCTATGAATTGGTAAACTAAACTTGAATTGCGTGAATCGAATTTGAAAAAGAGGTTAATCAAGCATGAGTTTGGGTTCGGTCCAAACCAAATTTGAATTTTTAGGTTCACAGTTCAGGTTATTGATTTTTGAATGGAAGTTAATCAAACTTAAGCAAACTGATATTAGATTAACCAAATCGAATATGATTTATAGGTTTAGGTTCGAACTTGAACTTGATGTGTATGTTATGTATATATAAGCATATTCTTTAAAAATATATAAGTATATAAATTTAAAATTAGATAATATACACACATTTTTAGAACATGTTAATGTGAATAATTAACAGAGTATTGAGCAAATATTATGAAAATTAAAAAATATTTTTATTTTTAAGAATCACTAATGATCATTCTACCTTATTTTTTCAAATCATACTTATAATCTTAACTTTTTTAACACACACATATGCAAGTTATTGACAATTAAGGAATAAAATTTTTAAATATATGACATAGTTATTGATAAATATAAGTTTATAGTAAATATTTTTATGTATAAAAAGAGTTTTTTATTGATAATGACATAATAAATTTAGTTAATCGAGTACTTAGTAATAGTTTATCTAATTCTCAGTGTTTAATAAATTTGCAGACAAATTTTTGTTTTCTTTTTTTGTTTTGGTAGCTTGGGAGTAAGTAGATGGTCTTTAAACTTGTGTGTTCTCAGGTGAAGTGTGCTCAAATCCTTGTTGAGGCAGGAGCAAGTGTTGATGCATTGGATAAAAATAAGAACACTGCACTTCATTACGCAGCTGGTTATGGAAGGAAAGAGTGTGTGGCCCTTCTGCTAGAGAATGCAGCTGCCGTGTAAGTTGATCGCAAATATTAGTGATGACATTATTATTATTTTTATGTTGTAAATTTAAAATATTTGTATTATGATATAATTGCAGTACTCTTCAGAACCTGGATGGGAAGACACCTATTGATGTTGCAAAACTAAACAACCAGCATGAAGTATTGAAGTTGCTGGAGAAGGATGCCTTCCTGTAACTAAGTATGTTGTAATAAATTAAGACCAATATGTCTGTCTGTGCCTTATTGGCTGGCTGCTGTGGATTGTTACATTTTAAGGGGTTATAGTTGGTAACATAATCAGTCAGTATTTATTTTTATTTTTATTTCAAAATTTTTTAAATATTTATTTGAAAAAGAAAACAACAAAAAAAAACATTTGTGGGATTGCTTGGGCATGCTATTTTTTTTCATGTTTTTATATTCCCTGGTTCCAATTTAGTTTGTATTTGTTTGGAATTAAAAATAAATAACTGAGCTTTTCAAATTATAAGTGGGTGAAGAACTTTCAACAGCTTGTAAAAAGAGTATTTGAAGAATGTATAGCTCAGTATGTCATATTTATTATGAGATGTGATCAACCACTTATTTTTGGTATTGTGTGTGTGTGTTCTTGTACGTTCTTTCTTGAAAAAAAAAAGTTTAATTTTAAATTATTAGCAATCACACAATCAATAGTATTAGCAAACTAATGTGATAACTTTATCATTTAAAAAAAAAAAGAGGATTAGAATATCTATAATACCATTTGGAATTAGTTGGAAGGGATGCCAAATGGCCAATGTACATGTTATTTGTGAGATAAAATGTTATGTGGTTTAATTTGCCATCTCATCATCCATCTTCTTCCATGAATGGGCAGAAAATGACAAAGCATTGTATTGTATCAAGTCTTAAAGAATTACATTTTTATACATTTTAATTTTTTTTGGGTAAAATATATATATAGTCATCTTTAATACAATTATAAGCATGCAGGTAAATAAGTCAAATAATAATAATAATAATAATAATAACAGTGAAAAGGAAGCAAAGCCAAAGCATATGTATATATTTATTAGCAGTAAAAGAAGTGAACGAACTTAAAAGTTGAGAAAAGTGAAAGATTATCCCATCCTCACTTAAAATGGCAAAATGCAGGTAACAAGGCCTTTGCTGATAAAGACAGCAAGAAAGGAATATCAAGCCAAAAATTAATAAATACGACAATGGACAACCCATATCACATGATCTAATTTATTCTATACGCTAATTATTATCTTCCTGCCTTGCCTTGTCATGTTGATCATTTGTAATTAATCAGCTGGTGAACAAAAGCTGATTAATTACAAATCTCATCTTTGTTGTTGTGAAAAGTTGAGAAAAAAAAGTGAACAAAAAATGGAGGAGAAAAAACAATCCTCATCTGTATCAGACATTGGAGCTTGGGCTACGAACATTATTAGTTCTATTGGAATCATAATGGCCAACAAGCAACTCATGTCTCCTACTGGTTTTGCTTTTGTCTTTGGTGAGCTTTTTTTTTTTTTTCTCTCATTCTTGTTTGTTTTCTGCGTCATTGTTATGTTCATCTTTATTAAGATTTTCAACTTGCAGCAACAACTTTGACTGGCTTACACTTTTGTGTGACCGCATTGGTTGGCTTGGTATCGAACACTGCCGGTTATTCTGCCTCTAAGACCATTCCTTTGCGGGAACTTGTTTGGTTCTCAGTTGTTGCAAATGTTTCAATCACAGGGATGAACTTAAGCCTCATGCTTAACTCTGTTGGATTTTATCAGGTAATAAGTAATCATTTTTCTTTCTTTCATTCCGTTATTTATAGTAATTGTTCGATTTTTTTTGTTTTTCTGTAGATTTCAAAGTTAAGTATGATTCCAGTAGTTTGTGTAATGGAATGGATTCTTCATGGGAAACATTATTCAAGGGAAGTGAAGGTGGCAATGATGGTGGTAGTTGCGGGTGTTGGTGTCTGTACTGTCACTGATGTCAAAGTTAATGCCAAAGGCTTTCTCTCTGCTTCGGTTGCAGTCTTGTCTTCATCTTTACAACAAATTGTAAGTTGTTCTTCTTCCAGGGGTAAATACAATCAACAATTTGTTTCATTTTCAATTAGGCCTTGCTCTAGCTTATTTAGGAGTTTTTTGTTGGTATCGGCAAGTCCAATTACTTGGATCTTGACGAGGAAATACATTTCTTGATTTGACATCATATTTCAACCTAAAATCTTAAAGCATTGGTTTTATAGATTCTTTCAACATATATATTCCTCATTAATCTCCAGCGTAGAATTCCTCTCACACTTATATATTTCAACGGTTTGAGCTCGCAGTTATTGAGTTAATTAATTTACTTTTATGCAACAGTCCATTGGCTTCTTACAGAAAAAATATTCAATAGGCTCTTTTGAGCTGCTAAGCAAGACAGCACCAATACAAGCTCTATCTCTTCTAGTAACAGGTCCATTCATTGATTACTATCTCACTGGTAAACTTGTATCAGATTATACATTGTCTCCTGCAGCATTTGTAAGCATTGGCTAATTATAAGTTTTTACTTGGATAATTCCCTTGAAAATTTTATGTTTCTGATATGATTGGTAAATATTGATGCAGTTTTTCATAATGCTGTCATGCTCATTGGCTGTGTTCTGCAATGTGAGTCAATATCTATGCATCGGACGTTTCTCAGCAGTGTCATTCCAAGTTTTAGGACATATGAAAACAGTATGTGTGCTTATATTGGGTTGGGTACTTTTTGACTCGCAACTTACAATTAAAAATATAGTTGGAATGGCAATTGCTGTTGTCGGCATGGTTATTTATAGCTGGGCAGTTGAGGTTGAGAAGCAAATCAAACCCAATTTTCTATCAGAAGAAGATATCAAGCTTTTGACTCATCAAAAACAGGAAATTCCATTGCCCCAATCTAATTATGTATAAATTAATTGGTCCATGGCATTGCAAGATGTGAACCAACCAACTTCTTATTTATTTATTTCTCTTTTTAAAATTTTTGTCAATCTTGAATTTTCTGTTTGTTTTTGCAGGGGTCAATTAACTTATAGGATGCATATATACATTGATAATTTATTATAAAATCTATTGATGTGAATAATTATTAATTGCTTTGTTTTCTTTTTAACAAAATAAAATGTAGATTGGAATTGTTCATTTTCAAAAATATATAAGCTAGCTTTTAGGATTAACTCTCTCAAATATATATTAAATAGAAAAATGTAATATGGTATTGGAGTTAATATTTTTATCTGAATAGTTCGAATAATGACTATTAGAAATATAAAAATGTGTTTGAAAATTTAATATAATATCAGAGTTAATACTCTTATCTGAATAGTTCGAATAATGACCATTAAAAATATAAAAAAAATATTTATAGCTAGGTAGCCTGAGCAGTGACTATTATATTTGTACTTATCAAATATTAATTGAATAGTCTAATAATAGATAATTAGATAAATTCATAAATTATAAAGTTAACATTATAGCTCATAGACTTGCAGAATTATAGTTTGATCCAATTTGTATCAATCCTAATTCAATCCTATTAATTATAATTATATTGAATGTTAGACACATGCATTATTCAAGTTAAAAGAAGAAGCAAATTAAGTTATAAAACTGCATTTGATAAAATAGGGTTAATGACCTATTTAATTTCGAGAATATATCAAATTTCTCAGTCTAATCTCAACCTTTAATTTTTATCAGTTAATATGGAACCATTATTATCTTTTGTCAAAATTATACCACTAAGGCTTGGAAGCAACAGAGCCTAGCTACGTGGACGAATGAGCTGGCAAGCTTAGTTGGGAAAGGACTTTCTAACTTGAAATTCATGGTTTTGATCATATTTTTTCCTTTAATCTAACTCAAAAAAAAAAAAAAAAATGGTGCCACATCATTTTCCCCTTTCCACTTGCTTTCAACTATAAAAAACTCTCCTTTACCTCTATTTAGTCTCGGTTAATATTTGATATGTATATTAATCTTTTTGTTTGTGATACAGCCCTAAAACTCCCTATTTTCAATTCTTCAAACCCATGTCAAACCAACGCCAACAAAGCCAATAGATCCAAGCCACTGAGCTCATTCATTGCAGCATATCCATAGGGGGAGAAGTGACTAGCCCCATCCCCACTCATATATATCGATGATTAAGTTGTAAAATGTATCCATGAACCCTTTAGTAATTAAGTTGTGCTTATGTATTAAATTTCTTAGTAAGTTGTGTTAGGAATTAAATGTATTAAAGTTGCAAATTTCCATTTTTTGGATTTTCTTTCATTTTTTCTTTTTCTAGATCTTCATTTCGTCTTTTATAATGTTCTATATAAAATGATATTTATGAACAAAAGCATTGTTGGATATGCAAATTGACAAGTTGACTGGATGGATCCTTCCAAAGTTTCAATATATATATATATATATATTAAATAATAAGATTAGTCAATAAAAATAAAAATTAGATACAAATTAAAAAATTGATAAATTTAAAAAATTATGATTAGTAAATAAAAGTAAAAATAGATACAAATTAAAAGATTGATAATTTTTTTAAAAAAATAATGATTAGTAAATAAAAAAATAGATACAAATTAAAAAAATTGGAATTTTTTAATATTTATTAGAAATTTTTATGTTTAATATTATATATGTGGATCCAATTAATATTTTCTTATATTTTATATTATATATGTGGGTCTCATTAATATTGTTTAGCAAATAAAATAATTAGGGTTGAGCACGAATCTGGTAATTTTCGAACCAATCCAAATATTTAAACTGAAAATATTCAGAACTGAAAAGATCCGTTAACTTTTGATTTTCTCCGAATCGAATTGTACTAATTTTTATAATATGGAGTAATTTTAGAGATTAAGGTATATTTGAACCAAGAATCAAACTGTACGGAACTGAATAACTAAAATAAAATTTGATTTATTATTAATAATATAAAATTATATTTTATTATATTTATTTATTACTTAACATTTAATATTATAGATAATTAAATTATACTAATTTCTTAATTTAACTAAAAAATAAAGTAAATATAAATATAAATATAATTAATAGTTATATATATTTTTTTAATTTGTCTATTAATCAATATTGATTTACATGTTTTACAATATTATTAAATTAATAAAATATAAATTAAATATTATATTTAATATTATTTTACATTATTGTGTCAAACTCTAATGTAAAAATATGGAACTCAATATAAGTGATGTTATTGTTAAATTGTTTTACAAATTATTTTTTGAATTAAATTTAATTGGAATTTAAATTATTTATTGGATTTAATTGGTTTAGATAAAAGTTTATTTATTTTATTTATTATTTTTTTATTTAAATTAGAGTTTATTTTGATTATTTTGAAAATACTTGAGCCAATTATCATACTTTTCTTTGTTAAATTACAAGGAGTATAGTTTAAAAAAAGCATTTGGAGTTTAGCAAGTTTTAACTTGTCCATCTTTTTTTTAACCATTTAAGTTATTTTATTTAGAATTTATAATAAGTTAATGTTGAATATTGACATTTTGATTATGGATGTTGGTATTTTAATTATGGATAATGGATATTGACATTTTGATTATGGATATTAATATTTTGATTTTATTTTGTTTTATTATGAATATTGAGTATTGAGTATTTATAATAATTTTATTATATAATGATTTTAATTTATTATTAAATTTTTTTAAAAATATAGTTAAATATCTAAATATCCGAAACTTTTAATCAGATATCACTGAAAAATTGAAGTAATACAATGCAAAGATTTTTTTTTAGTTTTGGAGCAATTTTAGAAATGACATTTTAGAAATCTATGACATTTGGTTTGATTTCGAAGATATTTCAATCTTCGGATTACTTTAGACCGTACTCACTCTTAAAAATAATAATAGTATTAACTCTGCCGTTAACAGATGGGTCAAAATATCAGCTTTTTAGAACATCCAAAATTATTTTGCTTTAAATTTAATTTAAGAACAAATTCATATCATTGTTATAAGGAACAAAAATACATCTTCTCCATTTATTAAATAACACTAATGGGGCTTATATTTTATGTTTTTATATTTTTCCTATTTTAAAGTAATTAAATAAAAATAAAAAAGGTTCAAAACTTAAAAAAGAGTGAAACTGAGAAAATCAACCAAATAGATCATATTGTTCTTCCTCCGCCATTCTTCATCAACCCACAATCTTTTCATCATCCTCTATCATACCCATATGTAAAAAAGAATAAAAAAAATAGAGAAAAATGAAATTAAAAATAGAGAAAAAAATTAAGATCTCACTTGCATAATCATTTACAATTAAATATCTTATTGATATTCTTCTAGTTGATAATGAAGAAAAGAGATGTAGATATGATGGAACTCAATAAAAAGAGCATTTTAAACATATGTTTTTTCTTTGAGTATAATACGAGATTTCATGGTATGCAAGGAGTGATGAAAGATTAGAATAAGAAAGTACTTATACATCTTGCCTTTTTCTTTTTGATATCTAAAAAAGACAGTGCATCTTGGATTAAAATATATTTATTATAATATATTTATTATTTATAAATTTAAAATTTTATGTACATTTTTAAATTTTATATTTTTAAAAATATATTTATTATTTTAAAATTTAAATATTTTTATTATTTTAAAATATGTATTTTTAAATTTCAATTCATACATTTTCCCCCTAATGTTTTAGCAAAAAACATTTGCCCTTGTATACTATGTTAAGTGAGGGATCAAAATAATTAAATTATATATTGAGCTCACAACTCGAAATATCTTAAGATAAGAGAAACACTTTTACGCCCAAGACTCCCATGCTTGACCAGAAAAATAGCGTAATAGAGAGAGGGAATAGCAGTTTCGGGGACTCCATGGTGTTGTGCTCCTCAAAGTACATGTTGCGCTCTCTTTTAATAAAAAAAAACTTTTTTCCCATTTCTTTCTTTGTCAACAACCAAGCACAGCTCTCCTTTACTTCTTCACTACTCCGACTTTCTTTTTGTATGGAGGGAATTATTTTTTCTCAATCAAGAATGCCTCAACCGGATAAATTCACTTATTTTACATAATTCTTCTGGTCAGGATTATCTTATGGTGGCCCTCTCAAATTTTAAAGATTCTTTTTATATATTTAATATATATATTATTTTAATTCATTTTTTTCTTTTTTCTATCAAGTTTGGAGGCAAATTTTGAAGTAAATAAGATTTCTAGTATCAAAAAGAGCTAATTAATATGTCTACGAATAGTAAATTAATTCTTTTAATTTATTTCTGTTATTAGTGAAAAATTATGAGTTTCTATTTGATTCAAATGTAAATGTTTTTTAGTTTTATTTGTAAAATTGAGTTCTAATAATAAAAATGAATTAGCATCCTAAAGTAAAATATTAATTAATTATGGCAACTTTGCAAGGGTAACCAGAAATGTTGAATTGCTAAGCAAGAAAAAAGAAACATTATACCACCTATAATAAAATTTAATGGGAAGCTAAGTCAATGAAAGAGCATTTATTATTTATTTTCATTATTTTATTAGAAAGTTCACTTTTGAAATAAGATTCAGAATTAGAGATAACAACAATAATGCTTAGCATTGGATACATGGATCTTAGAGGCCTAAGGTATCTTTGTGAATATAAAATGAACACATTGTAGCCAGTAAGAAAAAACATTCTATCAATTTCATGTGAAATCCAATAAATCATTTGGGTTTTATGAAATGGTTAAGTAAGATTAAACAGAAACTATTTCTCTTTAACAAGCTTCACTGCCACTATTAAATCAAATAAAAATTTGCCTAAAATCTCAATTCATACTGGGGATAAATCAAAGTAATTCTGAAACCAATAACGAAAATTCTCATATATATATATAAAGAAAAGCAATAAAAATTCCAAAAACAAACATTTATCAATTAGAATCTTGACTTTCCTCTTCATCTTCATCATCCAACAAAGGCAAAGGCATCTTCCCATCGCCAGAGACGGTGTAGTAGTCAGATGGAGACAACTCACTTAGCTTACCCAATCTGCTCTCATAGTCTTTCAAGAGGTCAAACCTACAATCAAATTTATTTATTTATTAATTCATTAATTATATTATAAAATTAAACTAATTAAACGAATGAAGTTGAAAATACCAGTATGCCAAACATTGATATGGCTGATACCCATCATAAATTTCTTTGACATCTTCTTCAATGGTTTTTTTATTGCAATTTTTCCTACCATGAACCTTAATTAATTTCAAAATGTACAAACAAATTAATAATGGCCATATATCTGTTTAATTATTCAACAAATAAAAAAAATAAACCAATAACACTTACCTCTCTTACAAGGCGGATAGTTTCAGTATCGATTGGAATTTGATGGTAAAATCCAAGACACATTAACATATTGGCGCAGGTAAAAGGACCAAATCCTTTTATCTTCCTAAGGTTCTTTTCAATTACTTGATAAGCAATTGCAGAGGAAGGATCGTCAAAACTATCAAGATCAAGTTTTCCAGAATCGACAAGAATGGCAAGTTTAATAATGACTTTAGCCCTAAATCCAAGATTGCAGTGTTTCTTTGAGTAATTTTCATTTACAATGGCTAATTCTCTTGCACTTGGAAAATTTGATCTTCCCCAATCTATTTTAGGACGTTTATTTCTTCTACCCCTCCTATTTATTATGCAATTTGCTGCTCCATATCTCTTTTTTGCAAGTTTACATTGAATATCACAAAGGGATTGAGCCATCTTCAGTGACCTTCCCCACCTATATATTCAATTTATTTTTCATATTAGTATATATTCTTTATTTATTTATTTACTTAATAAATGTGAAAAACATGAATGAATGAATCGAAATTAAAAAAAAAAAAACTTACGAGCAGTTGCAAAGGAGAATAGACTTGACAGCATCTTCAAAGAGAGAAGCTGATCGAAACAGAAAACCAAAATCCTTCTCTTTTG
This sequence comes from Garcia nutans, assembly GCA_947685225.1. NCBI lineage: Eukaryota > Viridiplantae > Streptophyta > Magnoliopsida > Malpighiales > Euphorbiaceae > Garcia > Garcia nutans. The sequence continues at coordinate 186,441 of CANTUV010000003.1, read as the reverse complement.
CTTCTTCATGCTTTTCATGAAATCCTTCCACTTTATTATTTAGCCTCAATATCCGTTTCACTTGCTTCTGTCAATTAATACAAATACTTATATATAGACCTAACTAATAATATTTTTTAGTTTAAAACTACAAACTAAATAAAATCTTTTTTATATTATTATTCAATTGACAATTTATTTTTTTGTTGGATTTACATATGGGGTCGCACATTTCATCCATATTAAAATTTTTCATTTAATTAATATCAAATTTAAATATATTACAAAATAAAATATAAATATTATAAAAATACCTCAATAGCTTGGCGCTCTGAATCAAGTAAGAAAGGGACTTGATGAATAGTGATTTTCAAAGAATTATCATTAGGAGAGTGTGCAATTGAGACAAGAACAGATTTAACACCGCCATCGAGATGTAAAGGACGACGTAAAGTTTTGGTTTTAGAAATCCAATTGTTAGGAGCCATCATAAAAAACCCATGATTACATACCCTTTTCTCTAAATCTATTCTCTTTTCTTCCTCTAATAATTTCATCTTAAATTTATAATCTATGTAACACATTTTTCTTTCTTTTGTTTTCTAATTCTTTCTAGCACTGTTTAAACAGATACACACTAGAATTTATATTTTCTACATATATTTATACACAAATAGAGAGAGAAAAAAAATATATTTAATAAAGATAATGATTCAGTATATTTTACAATCTTTCCCTAACAATTAATTAAATTGAATATAGAGGAATAATTTACTCCTTTTATTTTAATTATTTTCCGCCCTTAATTTCCTCTTTAGTCTTAAATAAGGAATATATAGTTTAGTAGCCATAGCAATTGATAATGCTTATCTTTACGGCCCTAATTTCTAGATCATATAATCTTATAAATTAATATGCCATAATTAAATTGTAATTCCAAATAGAATAAGAAACTTTTATGTTAAAAAGGAAAATATTGATTTCTCATTTTTTTCCATCTATAGTAACATCTATTAAAAGGGAATACTTTTGTTTTCTGATTTCCTTTAGAAAGTCAACTCAATTTTTTTTTATGTTACATAATTTAAAATTATTAATATTTATATTTAATATGCAACAGAAAGATATCATAATACCATAATTATCTCTCCGTACTAATTGTTAAGGAAACCTATAAAATAGAAGAAAGCATATTTTCAAATATAAATAGGGGAGTAAATTACTATATCAAATTTAAATTTATTTTAATTATTATTGTTTAAAAATTAACATTTTTAATTTCCGACATCATTAATAATAAGAGGAATTAGAAGAGCAAGAAAAACTTACATTTCTCCAAAGTAATGTAAACCTAAGATTTAAAGCTCTTCAGAAGAAACATACAATCAACTTCGTTCGGAGCAACTAAAAATTGGAGCTCAATTCAACCAGATAATGGAGATGCTGAGAAGCTTGAGCAAACAGAAGGAACCCATACGGAAAGAGACACCACTGGCTGTGAGAACTTTGAGTATCAGTTACAATCAATATTTCTTTTTAAAACACAATACAACATCAATATAGTCAGTTCCTCCAATTGCAAACAACTAAGTCAAGGTCTACATATACATCAGCCAACACACACATTCACCAGCAAAAACATATTTTTAGCCCAACTTAATTTCATTCAGAACAGTTGCAAACGAAATACAAATTCGACAAACAGATTGTATATTCCCTTTTTTCTTCTTGACTACAACAACATAGTTAATCACAGACATACACACTTCCCAAATAAACCTTCAGAACATGGGGAAAAGATCAAAGCATATTGCATGTTCCAAAACTGAACCAAATTGGCAGATTGCAAGTATAGACATTTGCAACCAATTCCAGCAAAATAAGAGAGCCCGGTCACAGATCTACTTTCGATTATGAATATGAGACCTATTGTGCAGTCATGTTAAATCCCCTATTTAAGTAGTAATAAAAAAACAAACCAAAAGATTTTTTTTCTACACAAGTCATTGAGAACAGTATTAAACCACCTCTCACAACACTAAACCCTGAATGGAGTTTCGATTGATTACCAAATTTCCCCTTAGGAGAGGCTGAACCACACTCAATTGGATCACACACACACAGTAGGAAATTCCCCCACCTGAATGGAGCACAACACCAGTTTCTTCGCGCCCTTGTTATGTGCTAACAATCCTTTCTCTTCTTTCCTTTAGCTACATAAAATTTGACCAAGTCCTGACCCTATCCTACCCAACCAACAATTTATGACGCCGCCATTCATGGCCAAGCAAGTCTGCCCATAGTTGCTGTACCCAACACATATGCATAATCATTTCAATTGGGACACAACATGCTCATTAAAACACATACACACACATATACATATGTTCTTTGCTGCCAGCACCAGGCAAGCCATCCGCACAGAAAGGAAATGCATACCAAGTATAACGGCTACATAATCTTTCCTTTCGCATTTTGTTATAATCAAAAAGTAAAAGAACCTGGCTAAACTCCATCAAATTACTAAAAGTTTAAACACAAAAGAGTTTCCGTTTTGAATACAAAAATTTCCAACAACAAATTCTTCTTTTTCCCTAATTGTTCTTTATACCAGAATTGCACAAAATAAAACACCAACCGGGACCCGAATTAAAATAAGACCAGAGCAACAACCAATACCAAAAGTCAAACTAAAACCAGAAACAGCATTGACACTAGACTTCACAGATCAACCTCCAGAATTAGCAAAGCCAGAAATTGTACATCAGCCACCAGGTTGTACACCCCTTCGCTTTTAAGGATAACGCACATCACCGGCTTCAGATTGTACATCAAATTCTCTTTTTGTTTAAGGCTGCATGTCACAATTTATTCAAACTCACACCAATTCTAACAGTGCAATGCGATAAACCAGGCATTCTTATAAATCACATACTCACACAACATATTCAGTTTCGCCAACAGCACCATTATAGTCCCATTTTGACATCCACAAAAACATCAAACACAACATGCTCATTCTATCTATTTTTACAACAAAGAAGAAAGGAAAAGCCACCCCGAATGCAGAATTTTCCTAGCATTTCAGTTCAACATAAACACATTTTTTATAAGTGCACAAACAAAATGAATCCAAACCAATTAGATCAAATGGGCCCAAGCAAAAGGAAAATAGGTGCAAATTCAAGTTCTAACTTTTATAAGTTCAACAACATCTGATGCCCTCTGTTAACAAAAAGAATAACCCTATTTAGTGTCACAGATTATACAAGACAGATTATACAAGACATATACATGGTATTTCATAACCCACATAAATCTAGAACCGCCTAAACCGGACTGTGATACCACTAAATGTAACACCCTCCTCAACAAAATTGTAATAAGAGTTTAAATAAATATTACAAGGAAGAATTCCATTAACTTTAATTGTCACCAACTTATTATATTACTTGCATAAATAATTAATCTTCTGTTTATATACTCTGAGGGTAACCTTTTTTTCCATAATAATCTACTCATTGATCTTCTTAGGTAATGTGTCAACCGAACACTATTTAGTTTGTTATATATATTTATTCTTATAACTTGTGATTTCAATATTTCACAATCATACGGGAGCTTATGCCAAAATATAAAATTTTCAACATTAAGTTTCACAAACAAGTCGCATACTCTAGTATTCCTTTAGTAATAGTTTTAAATTAAATAAAACAAATTTGTCTTATTACAAGATGGAACTTACAACTTTATATTTGCAACTCTAAATTTAAAGTATTTTATTACAATTCATAACATATGTATGTGCAACCCCAAACATGTCCATGACCCAATTACATGAGGTATGCATCATTACATAACTCCAGTCCAAAGATGTGAATGATTCTAATCTCAAAAGTGGCCAAGCTCCCTTTTGTCAACAACTAACCCCAATTGTTTGCTCTTCAACGTGTAAGAAAGCAACTGTTTAAATTCATTTCAAATCGATACTATCTATTTATTACTTTAAATTCATTTCACACCTGATTAGCACAATGTGATTTAAGCCATTCAACAGTAGAATTCCAGGTGCACATTGGTTCATCCAATCATAAAATTAAGCACTTTATTCTCATCCATGCATAGGAAGAAAAATTTACTCAGCCACGTGCAGCCACATTCCATCAGCACACAACATTAATTCATATTCTCATGTTTGAAGCTTCAATTAATCACTAAACTATGCTCAGTTTTAATGCGTCTTAATTCTTCCTTGCCTTAGAATGGTAATGGAACATGTATACTAATGGTATCTTTATCGGATTAAATGATTGGAGCGCTACAGTCACAGCAAACAAAGCATAGTAAGGAAATATGGCATATTGTTGGCTTAAGTATGCTCAGGCTACTCTCGTGGAGCCCTAGTGTTGTAGAGTAAGACCAAACTGACCTTATGCTTGCTAAAACAAATAGTACACACATCCAAAAGCCTTAGCCACTTACCCTTAAGCTTGCTGAAAATTGAATTCAAACAGCAACAAATTCATACAAAGTCAGATATAATTTCCAATTCATTATCCCAGTGCTCAAATCTATAAATTTCGTCACTCAAACATGAGGAAACTCAGAATTTCAGTTGATAAATGAGGAAGCTTCAGTGCACAAACCTGGAAACGGGAGGCAGCTTTCAGTCTCCCCTTGGATTTGCTTTTGGTTCCTTGCCTTTCCCTCAACTTTATTGCCTCCTTGAGTTCTTACCATTCTGGATTCATATAGAGGCAGAGATGCTTTAGGGTTTGCTTCTATTTCTATTCCCGATGCCCTCTGCTAACAAAAAGAATTCTAATTAGCATCACAAAGCATACAATACATATATACATGGTAATTCATAACCTAAATTCAAAACCGCCCAAGCCGGGTTCTGATATCACTAAATGTAACACCCTCATCAACAGAATTACAAATAGAGTTTAATTAAATATTACAAGGAAGAATTCCATTAACTTTAATTGCTACCGACTTATTATAATACTGGCATAAATAATTAATCTTTTGTTTATATACTGTGAGGGTAATTTCTTTTCTATAATAATTTACTCATTGGCCTTCTTAGGTTTCCTATCAGCCAAACACTATTTAGTCTGCTGTTATATATGTTTCCTCTTATAACCTGTGATTTCAATATTTCACATTCATACGGGAGATCATACCAATATATATATTTTAACAATTAGTTTCACAATCAAATCACATAATCCATAGTATATCCTTCAATAATATTATTAAATTAAATTAAACAAATTGTCTTATTACAGGATGGAACTTACAACTTTACATTTGCAACTCTAAATTTAAGATATTTTATTACCATTCATAACATATATATGTACAACACCAAACATGTCCAAGACCCAATTACATGAGGTACACATCATTACATAACTCCAATCCAAAGATGTGAATGATTCAAAAGCGTCCAAGCTCCCTTTTGTCAATAACTAACCCCAATCGTTTGCTCTTCATTGCATGAGAAACACAGTGCACTGCTTAGTGTTGCACTTATGACAACACATAAAATATATATATATGTATACAACCATCACAGTGCTCGCAATCATAGTCTACAAACAATTTATGATCAGAATAAGGCAGTAACATTAGCATTTGAGCAAGTCATCCTTAACCTGCACAAACACAGCATTATTCGCATTTATCTAAACTCAACCAAGTAAGTTGTACTCGCTACAATATATACAATCATTTCAAAAATAAAGAAAGAACTCTAAACGATAACAGAACCGGCATCTGCAAATTACAGCGAGCAAACAATGAAGAAGAAATAGTACTAGACAACTGAATTAATCACACAAGTTCTTTGTTAGTGAGTTACATATTCTTTTTGTTATATTTGTTGTTTTTTCCATTTCTATTTTAACTTTTTGTTTTCTGATAACACAGGCTCACTGGTTTTTAATATGTGATCACAGACTTTGGTTATAAGAACACCAGATCGTTAACTTTGAGCTGAATTCAACTTTAATATGCCTGAATGCAGACTTAATTCCATAAACACCAAATCACTAGCTTGGGATTTATTGAGCGGCGCCACCCATAAAATATTACCTTTCTGTATCCATATTACCTTAATTCCATAAACACCAATACACCGTTTTAACTATTTCTCAATCATCTCATATTAAGTTGAATACCTGCACAAACAAGCGTCCTGCAATGAATCGTGGGTGCACATTATCTCATTTAGTGACAGAATCTACATTCTCCATCTCACTCATTCCTACACTGTTTCATCCACAACAAAATCAACAATTTACCCTTTATTCAAGTGTAGAAAGACAGTCCAACACACACACAGATAGCCATACCTTGCACACACAGACGATACTATCTATTTATTATTCTAAATTCATTTCACACCTGATTAGCACAATGTGATTTTAGCCACTCATCCTTATGCTTGCTAAAAAATGAATTCAAACGGCAGCTACACAAGATTCGAATTAATTTAACCAGCAACAAATTGATACAAAGTGAGATATAATTTTCAATTCATTATCCAGGTGCTCAATAAATTTTGCCAGTCAAACATAAGGAAACTCGTAATTTCAGTTGATAATTCAGTGCACAAACTTGAAAACGGGAGGCAGCTTTTAGTCTCCCCTTGGATTTGCTTTTGGCTCCTTGCCTTTCCCTCAACTTTATTGCCTGATAGATGCGAGAACTCAAGGAGGCAAATGCTGTATGACAGATGGCGAGAACTCAACAATAAATTGAAGGTAGAGAATGGTTGCATTTTATTTTTTTTTTCTCTTTTTGAGTGAGAATCGAAGAAAAAAATTATTCAGAGAAGAAAGGGTTTTTTTTAATAAGTAATAAGAAGGGACATTTACAAAATTACCTTAAAAAATTATTTTTAAAAATAATATAATTTTTTTTAAATTTCAAAAATACTATATTTATAATTTTTTTTTATAAAAATACGTTAAAAGAATTACACGTTACTTATAAATAAATTGTGCTACTGTTTGATTCTTATAAAACGTACTTGTACCCTAATACTCCATGGAACATGTAACAGTAGCTATTTTTTATGATTTTTTTTTCATTTTTTATTTCAAAATAAAATTTTACAATATTAAATTAAAAATTTTATATTAAATTTCTACTTATATATAATACATACTCATATCTATCCACATATACTCTTATTTTAAAAATAAAATTTTAAAATTTTATTTACATTTATATATTTTATTTAAGTTATATTTTTAAGATAATTTTAACATATACTATATAAATTATTTTAAAATATTTTTTAATATGTAAAAAGTTAATATTAATTATTTTTTAGTATTTTAAATATTTTATTGTGCAGTATGTTTCTTAATTAATTTATGTTATTTTTATATTATTTGATGTTAATTAATTTTAAATTATATTTTATACATACTTTTATATATACCTACATATATCAATGTATACTGTAAAATCCTTGGTTTTTGAATGATTTTAAGTCTAGGGGCAAAATGGTAATTTTGCACCTTAGGGGCAAAATTGTAATTTTGCACCCTCATATGTTGTTTGAACATAATTTGATGGTTTGAATATCTTTTTCATACTCAGGACGACGAGACGGTCGTTTTGAGTATAATATTGTATTTTTAGGTGCCGAGGGTATTTTCGTTATTTTTAAATTTTTCGTCGTTTTCGGTATTTTCGGGTATTATTATGCGTAAAACATATTTATAAACTATTTTGGGTTAAAGTTTAAAGTTAAAAATAAATTTGAGTTGATTTTGTGAATTTTATGGTTTTGGGTAATTTTTTATGAAAATAAATAGTTTTGAGGTGTTTTTAATTAAAATAAATTAGATTGGGGTCAAAATATATTTTTAAAAGTTTTCTTTCCTATAAATAGGGCCTAGGTTTGATGGGGGAAGGTTTTAGATCACTTTAAATTCGGGTGGCTTAAAAAATAGGGTTTTAGACAAAATTTAGTGCGCCGTCGTGTTGGGCTTGTCACGTAGCAGCCCGCATCGTCGTCTGGCGAGGAGTGCGTGTTGTCTGGCGAGATTTGGCCTGTCGTTCGGCCTGGTGACCACGTCGTTCAGCGGCTGGGCAAAGTGGATCGCAGGCGTCGTTTTGCTTCCCATTCCAACAACAACAATTTTTGCTATTTTGTGTGTTTTGAGGTTTTTCTTCCACCCTTTTACTTTGATTTGACTCCCATCTACCTAGAACATGTTCATATCATATTGGGTTGGTATTTTTCTTAATTAATTTGGCTAAATTCGAATTATTATTTAATTAAATTGATTTTTACAAAATAGGTTAGGTTTTGGGATTTTTATTATTTTGAGGGATTTTGGTTATTGAATTAATTGATTGGGCTAGTATGTTGGGTTTTGAAATTTGATGAATGTATTGAATTAGGGTTTGATTGAATTGATTTGGGTATTAGGGTTTTCGAATTAATTGTTTTCTTTGAGTTTTTGGATGATTTAATTCTCTGTTGAAGTTTGATGTTAGTGCTGTATGTTGCTTAATTTTTAATTAAATATTCGAACATGATAAAAATCTAAAAGTTGGATATGTGGCTCGAAATTGAATCTAGTTTATGATAAAAATAATTGTTGGGATTTTGGAGCATCGTATATTTCTGGAAAATTCAAGTTTGCTACTGTTGTCTGACGAACTGTACTGTAGATGCGATTGCATCATCTGTAACTTTCGAAATTCATATTAAAATGTGTAAAAATGTTTTAGATTTGATTTTCATATATGTTGAAGTTCTGGAAGTCTAATTTACAAGAAAAATATGTTGGGTTATGTTTCTGTTGTTATATTTTTTGAAATAATTAGATCTTTCTACTGCTGTCAGTATACCTTGTGAGCTGTATACTGTTATTAATAAAAATTGGTTGAGAGACTTCTAAGTCTCAAAAAATTATGAAATTTTGGTAGGATGCTTTTCAGATATCAAATTAACTTCTGGTTGAGAATTATAAATTTTTCTTATACTGGTTAATTGTTTTGAATTTTACAAGTTGACACTCGTTATTCAGGTTTATCGGTAAAATTGTATTTGGTGAATATTGATAATTTAAGTAATGTATTTGATAAATTTAAATTGTAAGGACTTTTTAATGATGTTTTATATTTTGGAAAGCAAGTTTAAAGGTGTGGTATTATGATGGTTAAGTTATGATTGGTTGACAAAAAGGTTTAACCTTGTTATGGAAACTATTGAATTGCATGTATTCACATCATGCATTCCCATTTGCACTTGCATACATTTGTAAGGGTGGTTGTTAATTGATGGTTAATGGTTAGGCAGTGGTCCAGCAGCACCTCAGACTTAGGGTGGCGGATTGCTTAGTTGACTGTTAGACCAGGTAAGTTCTGTGGGTGTATTTGAACTGTTTGTGTTGTGCTACTTGCTAACAACTTATATATATATATAAACCCTTCTTATAATATATTATCCTTTCTATATATTCACTAGACTATTCTTTCAAACTCAGCCTCACATGCTTTAGGAGACAGAGAAACTTGCACGTGATTGTATTTATGTGAGAATATTGAATTTGATATTACTTGTGCTGTGTGATGGTGTGTCATGAAGGGGAAGGAGGTTACTGAGGCTTAATGCCTATACTGCTACTGAGACTTAATGCCTATACTGTTTACTGAGGCTACATGCCTAATTACTGATTATTGTACTGTACTGAGGAGTTATAAGGGCGGATGTGACTGATATTATACTGTACTGTTTACTGATTGGTGACCCCGACACACTATCTTGATTGCTTAATTTGTGAATGTATTATATGTACTGCTTATATAACTGTTAGATGTTTCTTTGCCTCTCATAGGCTTACTGGGCGTCTATATAAAGCGCTCACACCCTTACAGATTGTCTTGTAGGTTTACAGTGATTGCCTTCGTCTATCTTCTTTCTCTTCATTGGCGAAGTCGATCAGATTTTCCGTTTGTGTTTATCGGTCCTTCTGCTTAGAGATTTCCGGATATTGAACTTTTGGGTGGATTGAATCCGAATCCCTTTTTGTGTAATAAGTAGAACTTGTCTGCATTAGATTTCCCGAATGATTTTATTGGGATTTGATTATATTGATGGTTTGCATTTGAACTAGGATTGAGGATTATATAAGTATTAAACTGTTTTGCACTTAGACTGTTATGAATGTTTCTAAGGCTTATGTGGTAGGACTTCGGTTTGGCTGCATGCCGGTCGTGGCCCCTGGGTTGGGTCGTGACAAAAGTGGTATCAAAGCAATAAGATTCAGTCACACTTATAATTTGTCTAGTTGTATCCGGAAATCATTAGGAAAAATTCTTTCTGTGTTTCTTTTGCTTCTGCGTTAACCGATATGCTTATACTAATATCAGGAGTTATGTCTCAAAGAAGTACTGGAATTCGGATAGGGGGAGGTTCCTCTGGTGCTGGAACTTCTGGAACTGCAGATGGTGCTAATCAGCCTCCACGTGGACGTAGGAAACCTCCTAGAGCTGCAGCAGGGAATGTTAATACTGCAGGAGTTGTGCCTGATCCTCAGCCACCTACTCCTGGGAATAATCCTGTACTTGAGGCTACACCGGCTGCTGCAGTGGGTCAGGAGCAGTTTATGACTACTATGATGACCATGGGTAATCTATGGAGACTCTTGCTAATGGAATTGCTCAGTTGGTGCAGAATATGAATCAGAATGCTGGGCAAGCCAATGATCAGCCACCTACTGTTGAACCCCAGTATGTGAGGTTAAATGAGTTTATCAGAGTGAACCCACCTACATTCTCCAACTCTGCTACTGAGGATCCGGTATACTTCATCAATGAGGTACGTCGGATTTGTTTAGCTCTCAACTGTACTGATGATAGATCTATAGAGTTGGCAGTCCATCAGTTAAAGAAGTCAACTCAGGTGTGGTTCGATGATGAGATCAGAGATAGGGTTCGTGTTTGGGATGAGTTTAAGGACTTGTTCATGCAGAATTTCATACCTGAGAATGTTATGTGGAAAAAAGGCCAAGAGTTTGAGAGGTTGAAGCAAGGGGATAGATCCATAGCTGAATACTATGAGAAGTTTTAGGATCTGCGACAGTATGCTACACACTTGATTCAGGATGAGGCTCGAATGACTCGCAGATTCGTGGAGGGGCTGAACAATAAGTATTATGGTTTTGTTGCTAGCCATAGCTACACTGAGTTGAATTTGGCTAGGAACACAGCTCTGGGTTTGGAAAACAGAGGTAAGACTGACAGGACTGAGGATACTACTGATGTTAGTAGGAAGAGAAGTAGACCTAATGATTCGCATGGCTACCAAGGACAGAACAGAGATCAGAGAGGTAATAATAGAGGTGGTCAACAACAGACTTACCGATCGCAGAATCAGAATTAGGGGAATCCTGTTTGTGGGTTTTGTGGTAACCGTCATCCAGGAGATTGCTAGAGACAGATGGGAGCATGTTTAGGTTGTGGATAGATGGATCAACAGGTGAAGGATTGTCCTAATTCTCGGCGTGGTCAGAATCAAGGAGGGCAGCAGAATTATGTGAGACCAGTAGGAAATTAGGGTAACAACAACCGTGGCAACGGTAATGGTAATGGCAGAGGTAATGGTGGTCGAGGTTATAATGGAGGCCGAGGTAATCAGAATGGCAGACGACAAAATGGAGGTTATCGAGGCTACCAAGGTCAGCAGAATCAGGGTTATCACCAGAATAATCAGCAGCAGAATGTTGTACCCGCTTTGCCAGCAGGTCAAAACAATGCTCAGAATCAGAACCAAGGCCAGAATCAGAATCAAAATTATGCTCGAGTATTTAATCTTAATGCTCAGCAAGCTCGGGCTGATAATAATGTGGTGCAAGGTACACTCTCTATATGTTCATTTGATGCACATGTTCTTATTGACCCTGGAGCTACTCATTCATTCATATCACCTAGCTTTGCATCTAGATTATCTAGATCACATGAACTTTTAGCTGAGCCTTTGTTTGTTCATACACCACTGGGGGATGAGATAGAGACGGTGGATGTTTATAGTAACTGTATGATTAGAGTTGAGGATGTAGATTTAGCTGCAAATTTGATTGTCCTATCTGTGTTGGAATTTGATGTGATCTTGGGAATGGATTGGTTAGCTTGTCATGGAGCTAATGTTGACTGTAGGGATAAAATAGTCCGATTTGATTATGAAGAAGGTAAGTCGGTGACATTCCATGGTTCCAAGACCATTGGTCCTTGTCAGATGGTTTCTGCTTTGGGAGCTAGAAGGTTGTTGCGTAAAGGTTGTGACGCCTATCTTGTATCTATTCGGGATGTGAAGAAAGAAGAAGTTAAACCAGAAAACGTCCCTATAGTGTAAGATTTTGTGGATGTTTTTCCTGAGGATTTGCCTGGGTTACCTCCTGAAAGGGAGATTGAGTTTTCTATTGATCTTGTACCCGGCATAAATCCTATCTCTATGCCGCCTTATAGAATGGCACCGGCAGAGCTTAAAGAGTTGAGGGAGCAGCTGAATGATTTGTTACAGAAGGGGTACATCCGACCGAGTACTTCACCTTGGGGAGCTCCGGTTCTTTTCGTGAGAAAGAAGGATGGTTCCATGAGGTTGTGTATTGATTATTGGCAGCTAAACAAGGTGACGGTCAAGAACAGATATCCATTACCAAGGATTGATGATTTGTTTGATCAGTTGCAAGGGGCGAAGTTTTTCTCAAAGGTTGATCTTCGGTCTGGTTATCATCAGTTAAGGGTGCGAGAGAGTGACATACCTAAAACTGCTTTTCGCTCAAGGTATGGTCATTATGAATTTCTGGCAATGTCTTTTGGACTTACCAATGCCCCTGCTGCTTTTATGGACTTGATGAATAGGGTGTTTAGTCCATATCTCGATCGGTTTGTTGTGGTGTTCATTGATGATATTTTGGTGTATTCCAAGACTAAAGAAGAGCATGAGGAACATTTGAAGCTGGTTTTGCAAACTCTGAGGGAACATAAACTTTATGCCAAGTTCTCAAAATGTGAATTCTGGTTGGATAAAGTTGTGTTCTTGGGTCATGTTATATCTTCTGAGGGTGTTCAGGTTGATCCAAAGAAGATTGAGGCAGTCATGGATTGGCCAAGACCAAAGACAGTTACAGAGATACGAAGTTTCTTGGGTTTGGCTGGTTATTATAGAAGATTTGTTAGAGATTTTTCTCGACTTGCAGCACCTTTGACTAAACTCACTCGCAAGGGTGTTAAGTTTGTTTGGGATGATGCTTATGAGGAGAGTTTTAACTTTCTGAAAGAAAGGTTGACATCTGCACCTGTACTTGTTTTGCCGGAGGGCAATGAAGGCTATGTTGTTTACTGTGGTGCATCTGGTATTGGTTTGGGATGTGTGCTGATGCAACATGGTAGGGTGGTTGCTTATGCTTCAAGACAGTTGAAAAAGCATGAAGTTAATTATCCTACGCATGATCTGGAGATGGCTGCTGTTGTGTTTGCACTAAAGGTCTGGAGGAATTATCTGTATGGTGTTACATGTGAGATTTTTACTGACCATAAGAATCTCAAATATGTTTACTCGCAGAGGGATCTGAACTTGAGGCAGAGGAGGTGGATAGAGTTTCTGGAAGATTATGATTATAATATTCAGTACCATCCTGGGAAAGAAAATATTGTGGCAGAAGCTTTGAGTCGCAAGTCTATGGGGAGTTTGTCGCATATTTGTTTGACGAGGAGGTCCTTGATTTCTGAGATTCACCAATTGCTTGATGAGGGTTGGACATTTAATATGTCTGACAAAGAAGTTGTGAATAGTAAAGGGGTGTTTCTTGCTAGTTTGGCTGTGAAGCCAAATTTTCTTGACAGGATTATTTCTGAGCAAAGTAAGGATGCGGATTTGGAAATTTTACGACAGAAAGTCTTAGCCGGTGAGAACAAGGAGTTTGTTATAGATGATAAAGGTGTTTTGAAGTTTGGTACTAGGGTGTGTGTTCCAAAGGTAGATGATTTGAAGACTGATATCCTTAAGGATACACATTTCTCTAAGTACAAAGTTCACCCAGGTTCCACCAAGATGTATCGGGATTTGAAGCAGTTGTACTGGTGGAAAGGGATGAAGAATGATGTTGCACAGTTTGTTTCTCAATGCTTATCTTGTCAGCAAGTTAAGTATGAGCATCATAAGCCTGTGGGATTGCTTAAGGAGTTACCACTACCTGAGTGGAAATGGGAGAGAATCAATATGGATTTTGTTGTCGGTTTGCCTAAAGCTCCTAGTGGGCATGATTCGATCTGGGTTATTGTTGACAGATTGACTAAGTCCGCTCATTTTCTTCCAGTAAATACTAAGTACACAGTGTCACAATATGCCAAACTGTACCTCAACAGGATTGTGAGTCTTCATGGGGTCCCAGTTTCTATAGTTTCTGATAGAGGACCACAATTTACTTCTAGATTTTGGCAGAAGCTTCAGGAAGGTTTGGGAACTAATCTTCATTTCAGTATTGCTTTTCATCCTCAGACAGATGGTTTGTCAGAGAGGACTATTCAGACTTTGGAAGATATACTACGATTGTGTGTTCTTGATTTTGGTGGTAGTTGGGCAGATCATCTTCCTTTGGTAGAGTTTGCCTACAATAACAGTTATCAGGCTAGTATTGATATGGCTCCATTTGAGGCTCTGTATGGCAAAAGGTGTAGGACTCCATTATATTGGGAGGAGGTTGGTGAGCGTCAAATTGAGGGTCCTGAACTTTTACAATATAGTGCTGAGGTTGTACCAGTGATTCAAGACCGTATTCGGAGTGCTTTTAGTAGACAAAAGAGCTATGCTGATTTGAAAAGAAGAAATCTGGAATTTGCTGTCGGGGATAGAGTGTTTCTGAAGGTTTCACCTTTCAAGGGTGTTATGAGGTTTGGTAAGAAGGGAAAATTAGCTCCATGGTACGTTGGTCCATTTGAAATTCTGGAGAGGATTGGTGATGTTGCTTATAAGCTTGATTTACCACCTCAGATGGCTTCTGTGCATCCGACATTTCATATCTCGATGTTGAGAAAGTATGTACCTAGTCCTGATCATGTGCTAGCTCCGGACACTGTAGAGATTAGTGATGATTGTTCTTATGAGGAGCAGCAAATGGCTATTCTGGACCGTCAGGTCAAGCGGTTACGTTCTAAGGATGTAGCTTCTATGAAAGTCCTTTGGCGCAATCATTCTGTTGAAGAATGCACCTGGGAAGCCAAAGAGCTTATGAAAGCTAAATATCCCCATCTGTTTGAGTCTTCAGGTATGTTTTAGATTTCGAGGTTGAAATCATTTTAAGGGGGTTAGACTGTAATATTCTTCAGTTTTAGTGTTAGAGCACTTGCATACCAGCATAACATCATACTCATACATCGCATGATATTGTTTGTGACTGATGATTGACAATTGTATGCAATGGATCTTATTGAAAAGGTGTATGTGTAATGATGTTGAGTTATGGAATATTTCTGTTATTGGTTACAGAGGTACAGTATATTAATATTGTTATGGATTGGAAAAATGAACAGAGATAATGTTATACTCGATTGATTGGCACTGATATTGACTGGGTTGAGCGCTAAGCGCTATTCATTGATTTTGTTTTGGTTATCTGATAATTGGTTTTTATTTAATGAACTCTAAATGGATCGAATCTGGAATGGTCATTAGTGCTTGGTATCTTGTGGTTATGGCCTGATCAACCATAACGACACATACTAAGTAGACGATACCATCCGGATTTGTGTATAACTATTGTAATGGCAGTTTTTGATGGATAATGATTATGTTGGATTCAATTGCATGGACGTAATTACATTAAGGGGGTTAGATTGTAAAACCCTTGGTTTTTTAAATGATTTTAAGTCTACCATTTTGCCCCTAAGGTGCAAAAAATGGTAATTTTGCACCTTAGGGGCAAAATAGTCATTTTGTGCCCTCATATGTTGTTTGAACATAATTTGATGGTTTGAATGTCTTTTTGATACTCAGGACGACGAGACGGTCATTTTGAGTATAATATTGTATTTTTGGGTGCCGAGGGTATTTTCATTATTTTTGGATTTTTCGTCGTTTCGGTATTTTCGGGTATTATTATGCGTAAAACATATTTATAAATTATTTTGGGTTAAAGTTTGAAATTAAAAATAAATTTGAGTTGATTTTGTGAATTTTATGGTTTTGGGTAATTTTTTATGAAAATAAATAGTTTTGGGGTGTTTTTAATTAAAATAAATTAGATTGGGGTCAAAATATATTTTTAAAAGTTTTCTTTCCTATAAATAGGGCCTAGGTTTGATGGGGGAAGGTTTTAGATCACTTTAAATTCGGGTGGCTTAAAAATAGGGTTTTAGACAAAATTTGGTGCGCCGTCTTCTTGGGCTTGTCACGCAGCAGCCCGCATCGTTGTCTGGAGAGGAGTGAGTGTCGTCTGGCGAGATTTGGCCTGTCGTTCGGCCTGGTGACCACGTCGTTCGGCGGCTGGGCGAAGCGGCTCGCATGCGTCGTTTTGCTTCCCTTTCCAGCAACAGCAATTTTTGCTATTTTGTGTGTTTTGAGGTTTTTCTTCCACCCTTTTGCTTTGATTTGACTCCCATCTACCTAGAACATATTCATATCATATTGGGTTGGTATTTTTCTTAATTAATTTGGCTAAATTCGAATTATTATTTAATTAAATTAATTTTTACAAAATAGGTTAGGTTTTGGGGTTTTTATTGTTTTGAGGGATTTTGGTTATTGAATTAATTGATTGGGCTAGTGTGTTGGGTTCTGAAATTTGATGAATGTATTGAATTAGGGTTTGATTGAATTGATTTGGGTATTAGGGTTTTCGAATTATTTGTTTTTTTTTGAGTTTTTGGATGATTTAATTCTCTGTTGAAGTTTGATGTTAGTGCTGTATGTTGCTCGATTTTTAATTAAATATTGGAACATGATAAAAATCTAAAAGTTGGATATGTGGCTCAAAATTGAATCTAGTTTATGAGAAAAATAATTTTTGGGATTTTGGAGCATCGTATATTTCTGGAAAATTCAAGTTTTCTACTGTTGTCTGACGAACTATACTGTAGATGCGATTGCATCATCTGTAACTTTCGAAATTCATATTAAAATGTGTAAAAATGTTTTAGATTTGATTTTCATATATGTTGAAGTTCTGGAAGTCTAATTTACAAGAAAAATATGTTGGATTATGTTTTTGTTGTTATATTTTTTGAAATAATTAGATCTTTCTACTGCTTTCAGTATACCTTGTGAGCTGTATACTGTTATGAATAAAAATTGGTTGAGAGACTTCTAAGTCTCGAAAAATTATGAAATTTTGGTAGGATTCTTTTCAGATATCAAATTAACTTCTGGTTGAGAATTATAAATTTTTCATATACTGGTTAATTGTTTTGAATTTTACAAGTTGACACTCGTTATTCAGGTTTATCGGTAAAATTGTATTTGGTGAATATTGATTATTTAAGTAATGTATTTGATAAATTTAAATTGTAGGGACTTTTTAATGATGTTTTATATTCTGGAAAGCAAGTTTAAAGGTGTGGTATTATGATGGTTAGGTTATGATTGGTTGACAAAAAGGTTTAACCTTGTTATGGAAACTATTGAATTGCATGCATTCACGTCATGCATTCCCATTTGCACTTGCATACATTTGTAAGAGTGGTTGTTAATTGATGGTTAATGGTTAGGCGGTGGTCCAGCAGCACCTCAGACTTAGGGTGGCAGATTGCTTAGCTGACTGTTAGACCAGGTAAGTTCTATGGGTGTATTTGAACTGTTTGTGTTGTGCTACTTGCTAACAACTTATATATATATAAACCCTTCTTATCATATATTATCCTTTCTATATATTCACTAGACTATTCTTTTGAACTCAGCCTCGCATGCTGTAGGAGACAGAGAAACTTGCATGTGATTGTATTTATGTGAGAATATTGAATTTGATATTACTTGTGCTGTGTGATGGTGTGTCATGAAGGGGAAGGAGGTTACTGAGGCTTAATGCCTATACTGCTACTGAGGCTTAATGCCTATACTATTTACTAAGGCTACATGCCTAATTACTGATTACTGTACTATACTGAGGAGTTGTAAGGGCGGATGTGACTGATATTATACTGTACTGTTTACTGATTGGTGACCCCGACACACCATCTTGATTGCTTAATTTGTGAATGTATTATATGTACTGCTTATATAACTATTCGATGTTTCTCTGCCTCTCATAGGCTTACTGGGCGTCTATATAAAGCGCTCACACCCTTACAGATTGTTTTGCAGGTTTACAGTGATTGCCTTCGTCTATCTTCTTTCTCTTCATTGGCGAAGTCAATTAGATTTTCCGTTTGTGTTTATCGGTCCTTCTGCTTAGAGATTTCTGGATATTGAACTTTTGGGCGGATTGAATCCGAATCCCTTTTTGTGTAATAAGTAGAACTTGTCTGCATTAGATTTCCCGAATGATTTTATTGGGATTTGATTATATTGATGGTTTGCATTTGAACTAGGATTGAGGATTATATAAGTATTGAACTGTTTTGCACTTAGACTGTTATGAATGTTTGGCTTATGTGGTCGGACTTCGGTTTGGCTGCATGCCGGTCGTGACCCCTGGGTTGGGTCGTGACATATACCATAAATACAGGGAGCCTATATTTATAAAAATATTATTATTTTAGTTAAAATATATGTAAAATATACCCGCATATATTTATTATTTATGAAGGTTTATATAGCATATACCTACATATATCTATTATCTTCAAGAAAGAATACCAATGTGCTACTCTTATATTTTAGTATTTGTAGATATATAATAACTATAGCTATATATATATATTATTTTTTTAAAAAAATGTCAGAATACATGCAATTGTAATAGCTTAGTATATGAAGGTATATGTATCATATATATACATATATTTATTGTCTTGGAGAAAGAATATCAATAATACAACTGTTATATCTTATTATATTTATGTATATACTAACTATAACTACATATATTTATTGTCTTTCAAAAAAATATCAATATACAAATGTAATATCTTAGTATATGAAGGTATATGTAACATATATCTATATATATCTATTGTCTTAGAGAAAAAATATTATTATGCTGTTGTTATATTTTAGTATATATAAGTATATACTAACTATAACTATATATATTTATTTTCTTTTAAGAAATAATATCAATATGCAATTATAATACCTCAGTATATGAAGGTATATAGAGCATAGGCTTATATGTATTGTTATTCTTTTAAAATATTCATTTGAAATTATATATATATGTATAAAATATTTTGTTAAATTATTTTAGTGTAATCTTTTACAAATTTTATATATATATTTATAAATTTAATATTTTGTATAATTTTTTTATTTTGTTTAAAAATATTTTTTATTCATACTAAAATACTTGTGAATTTATAATTAATAAAGGTCATTTATATAAAAAGTTATTATATTGATTTCATTTGATAAAAAAAGTATAAAATAAAAGAAAACACAAACAATATAAAGAGAAAAAAACAACCAAATAAATTTATTAAATAAAAATTTTAAAACATAATAATAATAATAATAATAATAATAATAATAATAATAATTCAATTCTTCAACGCTAATTTCATCTCTTTTTTCCATGAACTATCTCTGATGGATATTTAAACCTTTAAAGTGAGTACCAACTGAAACTAAAATATTAAATTCAATTATTAAAGAGAATTGTCTTACAGTGGCAAATGTAAACAATACAATGAGAACATATGTAGTTGAAAGAAAGAAACTCTGAAAGGGAGCCAAAATGGCAGCAATGTAAAACAACACCGTATTATTGTAAACACAAAAGATAAAAAAGGATACAAATAAAAGGATGAAAAGTTAAAAATGAAAAAAAAAAAGTTAGAGTAGTAAAAATGGAAATAGAACTTCAAAAGTAATATATTGTGTAATTTTCTCTAATAAGAAAGCAATTAGTTCATGTTGCACTGATCTAGCCCAAGTTTATCTCACTTTTGACTTTTTTGTACCATATTTTTCTAATCCAAAATATTAGTCATACCATATTGAGTCATACTAAAATTTAAAAAGTAATAGCACAGTATGACTCATTACCTCTTATATAATTGTGTCATATCTTATCAATATATGAGTGAGCTCAATTATTTTCTAATGAATCTTATTATTAATTTTATGTTTGACTTACATAAAGCCATATAAAATTATAATTTACAAATTAGTAATTTTAATTATATATATATAACCTTAATTAAAATTATAAAACTTTTGAAGAATTTTAAAAGATCAAATTGTTTGAAAATTTTTAATACCTTTTTTTTAAAGAAAAACATAGAACTAATCATTAAGAAGTCAAATGTTGAATACAATGAGGAATATCTACCCAAACTTGAAAGCTAGAATGGTTAATGGAAGCTCAAGTTAATGTGCGAGTCTAACCCACCTAATAGAGAACTCAGGCCTCAAATTACAAATGAACTTACAGTATGCTATAATTAAACCAAATTTTGAATAATCAAAATTGTTACTATGGAAAGCATAAAAAAAACCTTGTGAGTCCATAAAATTAACCTCTTGTTAGTCAATAAAATTAACACCAGCTAAGTTAAATATATATTGCGCCCAGCTTAAGGTTTCCCACAGTGCAATGGCTTTACCAAACTTGAAAATACCATGAGATAGCCTTTGGAATTTGCCTTTGCCATCTTGAAAAATTGCAGCATATCCCATCTCTTGCTCGCTTGTGAAGACAGCCTCATCCACAAAGACCCATCCAGCCATGTTGTACGAAATCCCTGCTGATGTTAAGCTACTCAGTCCCTATATAACTAATTGATGATGCTGGTTTTCCTATCTCCATACACGTAAGTAGTTTAGAGCTTGCTTGCATCCCATGTGCGCTTGCATGCTTCTATTGTTCCATTCCTAGTTGTTTCTTCTTTGCCAAATCTCCCACGCTAAAATACAACATTTTTCAAAATCTTGTTTCAAGGAATTATTTAAAACCTGTAACAAAAGAGAAGTAAAATCAAGGTTAAATCATCAACACCACCTCCTCCATTTCCCCTGCATCTCTTCAACCTTTTCATACTTCTGCAAGGCATGATTCAGATACTCTAACTGGGCACAAGATCCACATCCTCCTTCCATCTCGATACCCCTCTTGCATAAATTCTCTTTAGTTGGCAATATATTTTGCAAGCTCTCCAAATGAAAATTTTCAATTTTGAAGGTAGCTTTAGACTCCAAATTCGACTCCAATGCACTAAAAACAACATTAAAAGTTCACACTTTTTTTTAAAAAAAATCATAATTAGAGACGAAATGTAGCTGTCGCTAAAAGCCTATGCAAAAAATCCAACTGGCATGTTTAAAAACGTCCATCGCTATTTTTTCTTTTAAAAATTGAATTAATTTATTTGTTATCAATGGAATATATATGTCACTAATTATATTTTAAAATTTAATAATTTAATTCATTAGTGACTGTTATTGACTGTCGCTAATTAGCAACGACCACAAATAGTCGAGGGTTGACTTTTAGTGACGAATATATTAATACTATTGTTAAAGTGTTGGTGCCAACACTTGGCATTAGATTTAACTAAGGATTTCTCTAGTCCGTCGCTAAATTCAAGGCATCAATTGTTGAAGCAAATTTAGCTACAAATTTTTATTGTCATTGAATCCATTTCTAATCTGTTGCAAATCCTTCGAAAATAATTTTTTGCCACAAATTTATCATTATTAAGCAATAATTTTTATCCATCGCTAATTAGAATTTTTCTTATAGTGAAAATTGTTTGTACATCTCTCTTAGAAAGCAAGGCCCTTAATTTCTCAACATAACTTCTATTTCTATCATTAAACAACTTTGCCACTTTCATACTATTACACCAAACTCTATATCTCTCTCCACATAGAAACCATCCTCTCTAGGTAGTCATGGGTCTATAAATACACGAATATTTTTACCATCCCCCACTCTCCATCGAACACCATCCTTCAAAATTGCTCTAGCTTGCAATATGCTCTTCAACGTAAAGCAAGGTTTTGAACCCAATTTAGCCTCTAAGAAATCCCCCCTTGAAAAATATTTTGCTTTGAAAATCCTAAATAGAAAAGAGTCTTTGCCAGTGAAAATTCTCTATCCTTGTTTTGCTAACAAAGCAAAATTGAAGCTAACTAAATCTCGAAAGCTTATCCTTCCTTCCTTTTTTTCCCATACACATCTTGTCCCATGATAGCCACCTAATATTTATTTTTCCATCTAATTTTAGGCCACACCAAAATGAATTCATTATACGTTGCATCTCATTACAAAGGGACTTTGGGATTATGAAAATACTCATACAATAGGTTGGCAATGCCTGAGCCACCAACTTTAGCAAAACCCCCCCTTACCCGCTCTATAGAGAAACTTGTTATTCTAGTGATTCACTTTATGCCAAAGCCTATCTTTAATCTAACTAAAAATTGCTTTTTTGATTCTTTAAATAAGAGAAGGAAGTCCCGGGATATTTCCCATTACCTAACAAAGAATTGACTTCTAGAATAGAACATAATATCCTTTTTATATCTCCTCTAATAATAGAAATAAACATGACCCCTGACTTATTAAAATTCACGGCTTGACCTGATGCTTCCTCATACAATTTCAAGATAACTTTCACATTCCTACACTCCTCCTCATCTACTCTAAAAAAGAATATCGAATTATCAACAAATAAGAAATGGAAAACTCTAAGTCCACTTTGACTAGCCTTACACCCATGAATCACACCCTTAACTTCTACTTGTCTAAATATTGTGGACAATCCCTCTGTGTAAATAATAAACAGGTATGATGATAGAGGGTCACCCTGCCTAATCCCTCTGTTTGATATTATACATCATCATCCATTCAATCCATTTTAGCTCAAACCCTAAAGCAATAATCATTTCCCTTAAAAAGTTCCAATTCACTCTGTAATAAGCTTTGCTAATGCCTATTTTGAGAGCAATCCACCCTCTATCCCTTAGTCTTCCTTTTCATTCCATGCAACATTTCAAAAGCAATTAATGTATTTTATGTAATCAATCTACCCAGCACAAAAGCCGATTGACTCTCAAAAATAATATTGGGCAATACTTTCTTAAGTCTATTGGTTAAAACTTTAGAAATAATTTTATACAGTGCATTCATAGTGAAATTAGATGAAAATTCCTCATATCAATAGGATTTTTCTTCTTGGGAATAAGTACAATATGTGTTTTAGTCAAGTCACCAGGGAAAATACCTATCTCCAACCACTTCTTACAATTCTTGACTACATTGTCCCCTACCAGATGCCAAAATGTTAGATAAAATGCTAGATGGAGCCCATTCGGGCTCGGGCTTTGTCAGGATGCATGTAGAAAATAGCCTCGTGAAATTCTTCTTTTGTGAAATTCTCCGAAATTTTTTAATACTTAAATATTAAGACAAATTTAATTTTAAAAATTAAAAGTGCAAGTTTATTTAGAAGATTGGAGTTTCACAAGGTGAACTATTTGGTCGGATATACCCTTTTATCAAGGAGGTCTTGTAACTACGCCTTTTGTTCTTTTAGTTATGCATGTTTCATGTGATAAGGTGGAACAGAGTTGGGAGTTCTAGGTAACACTTCTATAATATACTCAATTTCTCATTCAGGAGATAACCCTAACAAATCTTCTAGAAACATATTAGGGAGCTCTCATAAAATTGGAATATCTACGAGATAAGGAAGAGATATACTGATATCTTGAATATGTGTTAAGTACCCTTAACAACCCTTTTGAAGCATTCGTTTAACCCCGATAGTAGATATTAGGTTAAGAGGTGACATACTTTTATCTCCTTAATATTTTAGAGTCTCCTCGGATTGCAATTGAAGTATCACCCTCAAACATTTGGGGAAACTCATCATTTCAGTTGATACATGAGGAAGCCTTAAGTGTATAAACCTATAAATAGGAGTTTGCTTTAAATCTCTCCTTGGATTTGTTTTTGGCTCCTTCCCTTTACAATAACTTTATTGCTTCCTTGACTTCTCGCCATTCTCGGTTGAAATAAAGATGGAGATGTTAGGGTTTACTTACATTTATGGTTTCTATTCTTGTAATATGTAACACCTTTATACCCTATATGCGTACAATATATATATTCCATATACATAAAGTACATATATAGAATATAAGAGTGTCACCAAAATTGCATGTGAAAATTCATACTTTCATTTATCTACATAGTTACACTTTTAGAAATTTAATTTATGTATTATTAGCAATTTTTTCAGCATTATTGAAAAACTTTATAGGAAAATTCTCTGAGAAAAATTCGCTAGAGTTTTATCTGTAATTACAATAAAATCCAAAACTTAACAAACACAACCTGCATGAAAATTTTTCACTTCCAAAATCCATATTTATTCACCTACCAACAAATCTCCAATTATCTAAAACAAATCACTCAAAACTCATTATTTTATAAATTTACATATTCAATAAGTACATTTAATTTTCACAACCTCTTTTAAAAGAATTACATACATAAACTTTATCTAATGTGCCTAACACATACAAAAATAACCCAAAATATATAATATGTAGCAAAAGTATACATGAATGCAATTGGCACCATTGGTCTTGTGGCTCTCCGATATCCAAATATCACCCACCACTAGGATCCCTCTAATCAACAATTCTCACCAGCGCGATTCATACAACTGTGCTAAGCTTTACAACTTAGTCATACATATATATAAATAATAAATATTATACACACACATTCTTACTTCGCATTATATTCCTCATGTATATACATATGCATGTCTCTTTCATCATTCTTTTCAAATTAATCCTTATAAACATATGTAATCACTCATCATCCTATTAGCATAGCATATCACTCGTTTACCTCTTTCATGTTACATATTTCATCTACTTACATTATTAGTTATACATTTTTATATCATTCATCTATTCACCATACAATTTATCATATATATATATACATATATCACAAACACACACATTGGGCCCAAAAGTCCTTATATAATGGTCTAGTTCCAGATACATTGTCTTGGGCTATCTCAATTGTTTGTGATACCAGCTTGTCTCACCCGAAGGCATAATAAATATCCGTGACACCATAGTGTCTCACCCGTGGGCGTAATAATATCTATGACACCAACATATCTCACCAGTGAGCGTAATAATATCTGTAACACTAGCATGTCTCACCCGTATACATAATAGATTTATAATAATAATATTCTAAAACTAGACTTTATATAAGGTAAGCATGCAAACACATTTCTCATATTCCACTTTTCTCTTATTTTTCCACATTTCATATACTTGTTCAAATTATCTACTCATACTTAACACCATCATCACATATAATGAATATGTGGCTTACTTTCATATTTTAGTGCATACTTAGCACCTTTCATAACTCGCACATATCATCACATTACTTATGAGAATGTGGCTCATGTTCACATTCTTATCACAATTCACTTTCATATACCTAGTTTACATCACATTATATATATATTACTTAAATACTATTACAATGTGAATATTTATCACATTAGCAATTGTTATCTCATATTTCCACAACTTATATGCAACATTAATATTATCCATAATTTCATGGTTTATCATCACATTCATAAAATATTACATATATCATAAATACAAACACCCATACTGTCTCATTTTATGAATTTTCTATATATTCACATATTTAGCTATTTCCAAGTTTTCTTCCTCATTACCTATAATATTGTTCATTCTCATCTTTCCAAATCATTTCTAGTTATTTTTTAACTATTTCTCAAATTCTCAATAACATTTCACATTTTCCATCTTGTTATCGTATTTATTAATTTTTATGATATTTACCATTTTTCTATAATTCCTTATATTTTTTATATCCCTTAATTATTTTCTATATTTTTTTCATTCAAATTAGACACATTACTTAGTCACAAACACAATGTGGCCTATTTTCTTATTCTATTTTATTATCCATATTCTCATATCACACTTAACATAATGTACATTTATACAAATGTACATAACAATTACTTTAGCCATAATATAATGGCTTAAAATTCATATTCCATGCCTTTCACTTACTTTTAAATGGTATAATACCATATCTTATCAAAACAAATATCAAAGTGGCATAACACATTCACAAAGACACAATGTGTTATACCAACTCAAATACAATTTAAACATAATCATTAAAGTATGTACTAACCTCAATTATGCCAATACACCTCTCAAGTCTTACTTCACCAATTGCCCTTCCTCTCTTTAATTTTGTAACTTTTCTTTACTTAACCCTAAACCACATTATAAGTTCAAATTTAACATAAGCAATCCATTTAAATTTACTTTAATCATTCAAATATCATTTATATCAATTCCACCGAGAATTCCACCAAAACACTATTTTCACCATTACTACCTTATTGAAACTTCAACATCTCAAACTCATTACCATCATTCAACTATAAAATCATCAAAAACACATCAATATAACATTAAAACAATTCACTTCCATAATTATGGAAATTTCTTTGAAAAATCTAAATTTTACATAATATAATTATTAACATTATTTATACGGAGGATCCAGAGAGCACCACTAGACCTAGTCAGCTCTGGACTGTGAATGTTTGCTTTTGGAGCTTACCGAGCTGCCACGGGCCAGAGCCTTCTGCATTCTATGTATATATTTGTAATTTAAGAAATTTTATGGGGGGTATATATTTTGTATTTATAAATGTGTACATGATGAAAACTAGAAAGGGTTTATGGGTTTTATGTTGGATTTGTGAGATATAGTTTATATATGTGTTGATATATAAATGTTTGTGAAATATTGGTTAAATTGAGCCATTAGGCTTTTTGGGAAAAGTGGATGTAATGAATAAATATTTGGAAGTGTATTTTACGCAAGTTGAGAAACATGAATTTTTGGGGATGTTCAAAATATAAACGAAACTTTAGCAAAATTTTTCTCAGAGATTTTTCACTAAATTTTATATTTTTAGAATATAATTTACTAATAAATATTTTTATTTATTTATTAAGATACATTAAAGTTATATAAATTTTTAGAAAGATTGAACTGTGACATTCTAGTACTGTAAACGCGTGTTTTATATATATCATGTGTATATATTATACGTAGATAGGGTATTAGGGTGTTACATAATATGCATCAAATTATAGTATAAAGAGTGGAGACTAGTTTTTTTTTTCTTTTTGGGTGAGAATGATATTGAAGAGAAAAAGGCTGAGAGGAGAAAGAATTAATTTTTTCATCAAATATAATATATGTGTGTGTGAGCCTTGAGTATGGCTTCCACTATTTACTACTTTGATACTACTTAGGGTTTGGTCCTTGGGAACCATGGGCCTAAATCTAGAAAAAAGAGTCGCTGCTCTGAAGACTGAGATAGAAAGGTGTGAAGACTCTCATCGAGGAATCTCTAACATCTATTGGGTTCAAAAAAGTTTTTTAAGCCCATTATATGAAAATAAGCATCTTTATCAGTTTTTCTTCCTTCTGTTTGGATCAAAGGGACAACTATAGTATCTACAATATGTATTTTACTTATTATCCTTCTTTTAGAAAATTACACTGCATGACATCATTTTTAATTTTTTTGTTGAAAAATATCATATAAATTTTTAGAGTTTACATTTTATGTTTTCATATTTCATTTTTACCCTATATATAAATGTCTTTTTGTCATTTCAAAAATGTCCAAAAACTACCCAACCAACTAAATTTTTGAGAGCTATCTCTCATTTTTTTGCCTTTCGCCACTATGAAGAAGAACAACAACATGAAGGAGCAAGGATTAGAAGTAGAATTCATGTTTTTTGTTACTTTAAGTTGATTATTTTTCAATCAATTAGATATTCAAACTTGTTTTGCTCTCTTTATTTAATCTTTACATTGATGTTTGAATTTTTTTTAAGCTTGCTTTTGACATTTTTGTGTTTGTTTAGATTCAAAATTTTAAATTAATGCCTCTATCTTTTCAATTTCTTTAACATTATCTTATTGGAATAGAATTATCTTGTTGTTCCAAAATTCCCCTTTTTTCTGTAATAATAGCAACAACATAAAGAATACTGAGAATGGTTGTAGTAGTTGCTGCTATAATAAGAAGTCCTATAATGGAACAAAAGATTGTTTAGATTTTCCTTTTAACTCAATAATTTTGCTAAAATCAAAATTCTAAAATGTATTTCTAGTAGAGTATGACTGTACCTATTTTGTGTGAAACTTTATTAGATTTTCCTCCTATAACAATCATGAGATCCTAAAATTAACATTAGTTAAGATGCAATAAAACATGGACCAAGCTTTGCATTACAAGAGATAACTCAAACCCAATAATTAGTCACTAGCTGGGAGAAGAATGTTTAAGGTCATATCTACCAGCGTCAAACTCCCCATATAATTAATTGATATTGGGACTTTTAATAGAAAATGGCAAGAATTTATTTCCCAAAAATGTAACTCAACAAAACAAAAAGCATTATAGGAAGAGCTTAGTGTCATTGATGAAGATTACACACAAAAAATGAACTTAGAGAATGTAAATTCTATATTTGATCAGGTGTAAATTTTTTTCTTTTTTTGTCAAATATTTCCAAGGTTTTTGAGATATGTTTATTTAAATCTTAAGCAACTAATTTGCATAATATATTCCATATTTTTATGTCAAAATATAATCAAATGATATAATTATAGTTTATTATTATTATACACTTTCAGTTATCAATATTGTATAAAATTGTATAATTTGTTAAATTAGAATGTATACTTTTAAGTATACTTGTAACACACTTAATTGTTTTTGGTTTTAGTGCATAAATATGAAAGAGGTAAATTACTTTTATTTTTTATTTTGGTGCATAAATATGAAAAATAAATTCTTTTTTGTTTCTTGTTATAGTGCTGTAACAAAACTTGAACAATACATTAGATTATAAGTTTGAACTACAAATGAACTGGAAAATATTTTTTGTTGTTATTGTAACAATGTCATCAAAAGTGTCAGTTAATGCTGTCGATCACTTTACGTTATTGATATTCCCTGAATGAATAAGAATGTATCCTATGAGTATACTTTAGATATGTCTATAATATACGCAGCTAATCTTTCTTATGATAAAGTTTATTTATTTT
Organism: Garcia nutans; assembly: GCA_947685225.1. Classification (NCBI taxonomy): domain Eukaryota; kingdom Viridiplantae; phylum Streptophyta; class Magnoliopsida; order Malpighiales; family Euphorbiaceae; genus Garcia; species Garcia nutans. Next base: position 157,156 of record CANTUV010000003.1, on the reverse strand, counting down.
TTATTGTTTGTGTAATAGGACTTTCCTTTGGTTTAGTTGATAAAACTAAAAATAAAAAAATGTTTATGAGAGTATATAATTTGAATTTTTAATATTGTACAAGTATTAAAATTGAACAGGTATTTAAATTAGATTGTATACCATAAGTATGCTTTAGTTATACGTGTAATATACATGCATATAGAATCTATTGCTAATTATGCTAGTGTATGAACAATGAAAAAATACAATTGAAACAAATCCTTTAAACTTGCACTGGAAATATAATTATGACTTTGCATTGAAATTAACAAAAAAAATTTTACAAATTAGTCATTTATAAATTAAAAAATAACTACTTTTTTTATTTTTTTCTATCTTGACAAGAACAATTATTTATGTTTTAATTCTTTAATTACATAAACCTTTTTATTCACTCATAAATATAATTAGCCCAATTATATTCCTTATATACATAATATTACTCCTCTTTGTATAATAATTATTAAAATATTCAAATACAAATTCTTTCTTGCATAATGAATTAAATATGGCAGAATTTTAATTTTAGTAACACAATATGAAATCAATTAGCAAAGACATATTTTAAGTTAAAAAATTAATTTTTTATGAATGTCTATAATAACTAATCTAAAAGAGAGAATTTAACTAGATCGGTCGATAAGATGGGCTTTAAAACTCAATTGGTAAAGAAATTTGGGAGTAGACAGACTGGGCCTTTAGAAAATCTAGTACTTTCAAGCCCAAATCCGACTCATGACCATGTCTAAATTTAATTAGTGTTACCAAAAGAAATTTTTAATTTTTTTTATCTTTGGTCGTTAGGAAATTACTAAATTTTGCCTTACTAAACCATTGCTATTATTAAAAAAAAGACATTGTAATTAAATTCACAAAAAAAAAACATTGCGATTAAATTTCAAAGTTGCTTTAGAGCTACAATTTATAAGAAAATCCATGATTTTATAGGTCTAAAAATAGGAAATTGGATAATAATTTTTTTTAGAGTTAACTACTATCGCTCTGTAAAAAATATGATAAAAAAAATTTATTCTCATTTCATTGAAAATAGTATATTTTATTATTTTTTAAATTATATGATTAAATAATTAATATTATGCAAATTTTTTTTTTCGATAATCACGTGACTAAATGTTAAAAATTATTGGATTTATTAAAGTCAATCATATCATTGAATACTTAAAATTCTCAAGTCAAATTTATAGCATCTAGAATTGGGGGATGAAATCTAATTACTTTATATATATAATGCAAAAGTTGGGGGGGGGGGGGGGTGGTCTTCCAGAGCCCCGTCACCAGAAACATCGATTTGCCTTTGTTTATATAAACAATGAAAGTCATAGTAGAATTATGACTATGTGCAAATTATGCAATTATATTGCATCATTTTATTCTAGTTAATAAACAGTGATAAAATATTCGCTAAATTATATTATTTAAATTTCTTTATCTAATACACCTTAAAAGGATGTAAACTTTAACCTTAAGGGGATAATTAATATAATTTTATGCTCAATAAGCTATATGAATGTTAGTAAATAACTACTAAATCAACAGTTTTGGAATTATATTTTTTTAGAAATCATTAATTATCCATTCATATCATAAAGATAGTATACTAGACATCATATGCGATATCAATACCCCGATTCCTAAGACCTGACAAAGAGGCAGCACACCTTGTCAACATGTGAGCACTCTGATTCGTAGATTGTCTTATAAAAACAAGTGAGACATTGCAAAGATTATGCAATAAGTCCACACAATCATACAACATCAATTCCAATATTATTCATTTGTCTTCCTAATATTGACAGATTACGCAGGCTTAAGGAATTCGACTATACTATAACATTGCTCCATTGTAGCTCCTTGGGCCATTAAAGAGCTGCCCTGCATCCTGTAGCTTCAGGAACACTGGGGGTCTATAAAGTCCATCTGAGTTCTGCTTCTTACAGCCACCAATCTCCCTTCAGAATCACAAATTATGCAACCAAAGCCTATCTTGTTAACTTTAGAGAACACTACAACATCCACATTACACTTCAAGTAGCCAACCCAGGGTGCTTCCCAACTTGAAATAAGAACTTGAGCATTATTATTCTCCTTAACTTCTCTTCTAGTTTGGGCAAGTTTCCACTAGCTTAAGACGCTCTTATCATTATGTACTGCTTAATTAGGAGGCCTACGAATCCCTCTCCATACCAATCCATTTCTACAACTCCAAATATTCCACACAACCATCACACACAATTCTCACACATCATTAACAACAGACTTAAGCAATTTACTCAACCAAGCTTTGACATCATTAACTTGGGTTGAAAGATTACTTCTAGCTATTATATCCTAGTAACTCCTGGTGAAAGGGTAGTGAAGCAAAATATGAGATCTATCTTTGGCTTAACTAGGCACAATAGACATTTGGATCTACCCTTAGTTGCCTCTTTGCAAGATTTGCCACGATAGAAAGACATCCATGAAAAACTCTCCACACATTATTTTTCACCTTTAGAGGGGTCCCTAACTTCTAGAATTTCCCAAATATAGACTTGAATGAGATGAATTTTCCCATCCATTACTATGAGCTAACACCCAATATGTACTTTTTATATAGTAACTGTCACATCCGCCTACCGCATTTATGCATAGTAGTCACGTGCACAGTGAGAGAAGGGGAAAGGAGAAGATAATTCCTGACAACGGCCCCAGATAAGGCTATAGGACCACTGGGACCTAATTGAAGAAAAATGCAAAGTGTTAGGGAGGTGATTGTAATTTCAAAAAGTTTTGGGGAGGTGACTGTAATTTTCAAAAGTTTTGGGGAGGTAATTGTAATTTCCAAAATTCGTACTGGATGTTCTTAATAGTGCACATAACATATTCCAAAAATGGAAAATAGAGAAAAATCAGGTCATAACGACGCATAACGGTTTTTCCAGAAAACGCATGGTTTGGAAGATATAGGGGATTTTGACTAGGGACATTTTGGTCATTATACATGAATCCGAAGTAGGAAATAAACACAAGAGTGAGTAGAGGACGTTAAGAGGGTAAATATGAAATGATCGTCAGTAGAAACGGGGCCCGGACAACACCCGAGCAAAGAAAGGACCTAAAGGGAATTTTGTAAAAAGTCGAGGGCTTATTGGTAATTTTTCAAAATGATTTGGAAACCTAAAATAGACCTTAAAAATGGAAAGCACAGGTCGAGAGGATCAAAACTATATGAAGTTTACCTCGTGAAATTGTACGGGTTAAAAGTTACGAACAAATCGCCAGAGGGTATTTTGGTCTTTTCACACCTTAGACCATAGAAATTTCAACACAAGATGGTGGAGGGGCCAAAATATAATTAAAAGAAAGTTTAAGGGCTTGGATTTTTAAATAAATAAAAGGAGGAGACATTTGGGCTAATGAAAATTAGCCATTTAAAAGTTATAATAAAGAAGAAAGAGAAAAGTGTGAACATTTGGCTTTAAAACATTAATTCATCCAAAAGTGACCATCATTTCCCTTATATATATATATATATATCATGATATGAAGAATAAACTCTCTCTCTCCCACTTCCAAATTTCGGCCACCATAGGAAAACATCAAAAGATTTCCAAGTTTTGTCAAGTTTGATTTTCAAGGTAAGTTTTAAGGTTTTCAAGTATGTAGAATTCAATTCTAGTATCAATTTTAGGTATTTATATAACTATTGGGAGATTGGAGATTAGGGTTCTTATGGTGGATTTGGGAAATTTTAAGTAGTTATGATATTAATCAATTAAATGAAAGAATCAAGGTTTCTAAGGTTTAATAAGGTTAGATTAGGGTTTAGTTTGAAAAGAAATAGAGGATAGCTTATTATTCTAAATTGTTAAGGTTTATGTTTAAGGGTGTGTTCTTGAATTTCTTGAAGGAAAAACAAAGATTAAGGAAGGAGAAGGAGGAAAAGCAAAAGGGGAAGTAAAAGAATAAGGTTTGGTGCTTTACCATAAAAGAAATTCTATTTTTCTTACAAACTTTGGTTTATGGAAGTTTTGATGTTGATGCTTAAATATGTTGATTGAGTTTAAATTAAATATTTGAGTTGTATTCTTGATTTCTTATGGCAATTGGGTTGTTTAAATTTAATTGAAACCAAATGTTTTGAGAAAATTTGGCAAGTTGATTTGGTAAGTTGTTTTGGACTTTAATTAGTTTGATTTGTGTTAAACATGCAAAAGTTGTCAAAGGGAAGTGTTTGAATCTTCACTTTACCATTAAAGAAGCCTTCATATTGATTTGCAAAAGAAAAATAAACTATCCTATGTATTTCATATGTTTGGGCCGAAATGGTCCCAAAATGACAGCTTTCTGGATCTTTTTGTGGCAATTGTTTGAGGTAGCTAATGAATGAATTTTTCAATGAAATTTTACATGCAATTATTCAACATATGAAATAAGTTTTCTGTAAAATTTCAGCCAAAAATAAGATCATTTACTTGGTCAAATACATGACTGAAGTGGACTGAAATTTTGACGAAAACCCAGATTTTACTATTCATTTGGTCATGCCATTTTGCGTTGCCGATTTTTCGTGCCGTGACACTATTTATTTGGTCAATTTGTGATCTTTTGAGGAATGCTTTGAAATGTTTAATATGTTTATTGTGGATATTAAATATGTGAAAAAGGGTAATGGTTTGACTAAAGAATGTGGTGCGCGGCATAAATGGCAAAGTGCGATGGGAATTAAAATGATTTCTCGAATCATTCCAAAATGAAGTTTGAGACTTAAAGTGAATCATTTTAATCTTTATGCTCTACTGGATAGTGGGAGTAGTAGATAAGGGTATGGTGCACTATACTAACGCATGCAGTACTGCTCATTATTGTGATATGATATTTTATTCAATGGTGAGGCCACTGAAGCCAATGGGGAGGCCCATTGATTATAACCGGGATGGTGAGGGCCATTCCTGTGATCTGATATCGGTGGTGAGGGCCACTTATGTTACAGTGGTGAGGGCCACTGCCTTATCACTATGGTTCCCTATATACCAGTAGAGCCTGAGCCAAAGTCATATTTTTCGTTAAACTATGTAATGCAAAATAAGTTTGAATTATGGTTTTACATTATTGGGAGCATATCACACTGAATGTACAATAATTTCTATTGGTTTAAGGTTGGTTAAATTATGATTTAATTATTTCCTTTTATTTCAAATACTTTCATATGTTACTTTTATTTTTATTGGTAAAGTACCCACTGAGCGACAACGCTCAGCGAGTTAAGTTTTCCTTGACTCGTAGGTTCGGAGTAGTAGCAAATTCTTGGAAAGCGACAACTAGACCCATAGCATATCTCAGGGTAGATCTTTTAGTTTCCATTATGAGTTAGCTAGTTGTGGCATGTATATGTATATATATAAGTTTGAGAATTACTATGTTATACTGTATGTTAGTAGTATGTAATAATAGTAAACCTCTACTTTATTTTGTATTAGAAGTGTGAACTCTTCTTGCAGGTTTGTAGTTAAGAGTATAAGGTGGATTCATTGGGAGTGTATTGAAACTGATTGTACTCACACTGGTTTGTGTAAAAATGTTTTCAAAAATCAGAAAAACCAGTTTTGTCGACACTTGGGACCCAAATTTCTAGGCGAAACTCTGGCAAAATTTATGTAAAATCAGAACTAAAATTTGACTAAGTAAAATTGGTAGCAACATTAGGATAGTGTGGCGCCTCTACTCGGCTTACACATGTAGGCCGGGAAGGGGTGTTACAGTAACTACCATTTTTGCTGAAATACTACATATATCTATCTTCACTTCTTCTTAAACTAAGAGGAATTTTTAGGATAATCTTAGCCTTTCTTTCTCATCAAACAAGGATTTAACTAGATAATAGTTCCACGTCTGAGCCTCTTGCATAATTAACTCACTAACCCTCTCTACTATTATTCTTACATGTTGAGCATATGTAATGCATGCACTACCCTCACCTAGAAACCAAGGGTCAAACTAGATACTAGTACCTTTACCTTCACCCACCCTTCATAAACAATTGATATAACCATATTTTTATATTAATATTTGATTATTCTAACCTACTTTCTATTCTTATCAACTAAATTTAATGTATTTTCTTTTATGAAGTTAGAATAGTCCTAATTGGAAATGTGATTTCACAAAATATGAGTTTTTGGCAAATTTTGAGCAAGAAGTGATGAAGAATAAAAAGAAACTAAGATGCAAAACAAAAAAGGGAGCAAAGGAGAAAAAAGTAGAACAAAATCTATTTCCATGGCCATGCGAATCACACTGCATGCCTGTTGGAATCAACTCAAGGCTGGTTGGAAGAAAAGAGAAGAAAGTAGAAGGACCAGAAGGAAAATGATACCCATAGCCATGCAGATAAGAAATGCATGACCGTACATATGGAGACGCTTATGCCTATTGAAGAATTTCTCAAGCTTTGAAGCAAGGGTCCATTGTGCACAACTGTGTGAATCATTTGATAGCTGGAATTTCTAATTTCTTAAGGATTTGCCCTATGAATTTTCCTATATATTTTGGAAGACTTAGAAACTGTCTAAAAAGTATTCATTATCAAGTTAGAAGACCTCCAAGCCCCTATATAAAGCAAAGCCTCTTTCCAAGTTAAATCATCCAATATTCATCCAAGATTTATTTAAGTTTCCTCTCAAGCTTTCAAGATTTCTTTGGATAGAAAGAGGAGGAGGCTTGGTCTTTTGAAGATATTCAAGATCAAAGAGGAGTTCCATTCATCCAAGTTTGATTTTTCTTGTTTCGTTAGATTCAATGTTTTCAATTATTTTCTTCATTTCTTTTGTTATTTGTTTTTCAATTATGTTTAACTAAGCCCTAAATTAGGGTTAGACAATTCTATTGGATATTTTATGGTGCACTTCATGTTTATTTGATTTAATAATATTTGTTCTTAATTATTTAGTTATCTTTGTGCTTAATGTTAATAATTATCTAGCTAATAATTATTTGGTTTGAAATATTTATATGATGGAGTGAGAGTGAAAACACAATCTTAGTCCAATGAAATAATAATCTTAAGTAATTTTTACTTAGAGATAAGAAAAATACTTAGAAGGTTGATATAAGAACTTCACAAAACATAAAGAATTGAATTAATTCTTAAGATCACGAGAGTAGACGTAGGAGTTAATATCAATATTAGTTTTAGATATTGAGAGAAACTAAAACTTAATTTAGGAAGATCCAACCAATAATCAAATAATAAATTAAATTAAATTGATACTTTAGGAAAACTATAAAATAACCAATTAAAGAAGTCTAATCCTAAGATTTTTAATATAAGAATTTAAGTAGTTTAAGTTTAATTAATTAGGTTAACTTAAAATCAGTTTGTTCATTTAAATAATAAATAATTTAATTATTTGGTTGTAACATCACTAATTTTAATATACCGTAAATTTGAATAATACAAAGGGATAATTAAATATGTTAAAAGATATATGAAGATAAATAAAATTAATAATAACAATGGTAAACATAAATAAAAGAAAAGAGGAAAGAAAGAAAACTAAACACAATGTAAGAAAAAAAGAGATATACAGAATATATACATAAGATACATACATAATACACATAAATATATATATACTTAAGTTAAAAAGAAGAAAGAAAATATCCATAAAAATATCCATTAAAAATGTGAGAAAAGAAAAAGAAAAGAAAAGAAAAGAAAAAATATAAAAGGGATAAGGAAGAAAGAAGAAAAGTGGAACTTTTCTTCTTCTTCTTCTTATCTTGAAAAAAAGGAAGAAACTCTTATTTATCTACTAAAATTTTCACCAAAAATCAAGAGTTTTAAGTGGTTCTTGAAGAGCTTATGAAGATTTGCTAAATGTGGGCAACCTTTAACATTTGTTGTATGAGTTTAGATCTTACAAATGTTTTGAAGTTTAGGAGAAAATATGTTTATGTTTCAACTAATTATGTTTAAGTTTTTAGGGGCAATTTTATTAGTTTTAGTTAATTTTTCCTTTTATTTGTGTTTAAAGATTGTTTGAAGTATTTGATTTAGGTTGAAGTGCAAAAATGAAAATTCAATTCAATTAGATGGATGGAGTTTGGAGAAAAGCATGTGACACGGCCAAGACATTTCATGGCTTGGCTGTGTCCCTCATCAAAGGGTAAGAAAGATAAGGAAAAAGCAAGACATGACCAGGACAACTTTGCTTTGCCGTGTCCCTTAGGGAATCTCAGAGAGAAGCAGACACAATCAAGAGACACGACCAAGCCATTGCCCGTGTCACATGGCACGGCTAGGGTCTTGGCAGTGTCTCACCTAAGGAATAAAGAAGAAAGAAGCAAAGAAAGGAGGCAGAAGCAAACACATGCAAGAGATATGACCAAACCATTGGCCGTGTTAGGGCCTTGGCCATGTCCCACCTAGAGAAGAAAGAAAGAAGAAAATACAGCCATGGACACAGACTAATGACGTGTCTAGTGCAAGCTCGAGTGACACGGTCAAGTCACCAATGGTTTGGCTGTATCTTAGGTTATTTCCTTGAATTATTTTCACATTGGTTGGGAGACAAATGAGAGACAACATGTAATATCTTTTAAAAATATATAATAAAAATGAGTAAAAGTGGGATAATTTTATGGGATGAAATATTAAACAAAGAAAAAGACAAAGAAGTGAGTGGAGTTAAAAAGTGTCTCAAAATATTAAAAAGAATGAAAAAGAATGGTGGTGGAGGGAGATTGAAGGGAGAGACACGTGGATACCATATACATGGTATAGGAGGAGGACCATGAAAAATGATTCTCTTCCTCATCCTCCATTTTCCATCTTCCATTTTCTCCCATAGACAAGTAAGAAGACAATTCTTGAGATGAAAGTGAGTGAACAAGCTTTCAAGAAGGTTAGGGTTTGAAGAAGACTTGATTAAAGAGTGAATACTTGAGAGAGTTACCACTCTAACTTCAAAAGGAGAGCCATTGATTGAAGAAGGCTTGGAAGTTCTTCATCACATGAAAGTGGAAGCTAGGAGGAAGACAAGTAGTTCAACTCTTAGCATCTTCAAAAGGGGTTCTTCATATTCTCTCTTTTAATTCATTTCTTGATTGTTATTGTTGTTAAGAACATTAATATTTCAATGGACAATTGTGATTTGATGTGTATTGAGATGAATACTTATTTTAAATTGATGATGAGCTAATTTATTCATGCCTTGGGTTGTAGTAGATTTGATAAATGACTTGATTTGACAATTCCATCAATATACCTTATTATTGGTTGATTGCGTATGACTTAAAGTTAGATTGATAGATTGACCACCTATTGGTTAATATCAGATGATGGACCGAAAGGTAAAATTTGATGTCAGAACTAAACAATTTAACCACCCTAAGAATGAATTAGAAATATAAGTTCTAGGATTTATTTGATTTGCAATTTCAAAATAATTGGTTGTTGTTAATTCATGAATGTGAAAACTAATGAATTGGTAATTGACTAACTAAACTCAAGGAACAAGTTAAATTACAAGATTATATTAATGGATAATTTGAGAATCAAGCTTTGAATAAATTGATCTATAACCCTAGACACCATTCCAAGAATTGAATTAATCTTGAACAATCACTGCTCACTTTTACTTTTAAATTTTAGTTACATTTCACCATTTCATCAACAAATACTCAAACATTTAATATTTTGTTTTAATCAAATTATTACGAACAACACATTCCTTGTGAGACAACCTTAGGGCGATCACCGTTGCTACAATAACCTAGTATACTTGCAAGTATCGCTTTGTAGTAGTAATTAAATGAGCGCAATAGTTTATATTGTGAAAGATGAAATACATGGGAAATAGCATGAGTAATGAAGAGGAAATGATTATTACATGTTGAATTTGTGAAAAGAATTGTTTGAATTAATTTGAATCAAGAAATTAGGGCTATCGAAACCTTGAAATTAGAGTTTTTGATGAGGTATAATTGGGATTAATGTAATTAAGAGTCAAATTGAGTATTTGAAGCATAAAATGGAGAAAAAATATACAATGGAAAGGGGTTAGGACATGTTTAGATGGACTTAAACCAAGGGAGGTTAACCTAACTTGGTAAAAATCTTGCTTTGCTAATTAAATTATTACTTGTTATTACTTATGAATCATGTTGAAATGTATGATTAGTGAATGATGTGATTATTTAGTTATTCATTTATATGAATGTGAGTTTGAATTTTAATAATAAAGTGTATCAGATGAGTTATAGAAATTTCATATGAATTCTAATTGATACAGTGAATTCTAATAAATTGTGAGAAGTATGAAAAATAATGATTTGATATGAGAATGTGAAAGATTGATATAATGCAACTATGATTTGTTGCCCTACACATGCTCTTATTTTGGGATATTAAATTTGGCACCATCGAGTTAGTATGTCAATGATAGGTCATGATGTTATACATGCCTTTGGGTAAGATACATTGGTATCGATTGTCTTCTAGTGAGATACACTGGTATCATGATACTTCGGTATTAAGGAGACATTATTTTGAAACCTTTGGGTAAGATACACTAGTATCACACAACATTCCATCTCCGGCGCGATGGGCCAAATCAATATTTCTGAAACTTAAATATTGTATAGGGGCTTGTTTGAGTATGATGCATTCTAACCATGATATGTTTTGAGATGACAGATAGATATGGTTGATGTAATTATAATTGAGATTTATGAAATATTTATTTATTAATGTGTATTGTATTTAATTGAAGTTAAATGAGTTTTATATTAAAAATGAAATCTTTACTTTGTTTATATCCTATTATCAAAGCAAGTACCACTAAGCTATATAGTTTAGCGTGATTAAATTTTATCACACAAGTGATGGGAGATTGGAAAGAAGAAGCCCTGGTAGTTATAAGAAGGGTTAGGATTTCTAGAAGATCATAGAAGCAAAGAGTTGCCACAAGACCACATTTTCTGGTGTTGCGTAAGTGCATATTATGTGTAGCTTTTACATCAAATGTACTTGGATATGTAAATCTATCTACTGTATATTTTGAAAACCAGTTGAGAGTTTATAAATATTATGTTGTTGTAAATATTATACATACATATCACTGAGTCCACTACAATATATAAAAGATTGTGTTGCTTTGAAATGTTTCAAATTGAAGTATTTGAGGAGTTCTATGAAAATGTATAGATTTTATAAATGCTTTCCTTACAGGGTTTTCCTATTTTGAAGTTTTGATTCTATTGATTTTATAGAAAAAATTTTGCCAAATTTTTCTTAGAATTATATGTAACTTAATTTAAATATATTTTAGTTAATATTATTATTTATTAATTTATAAATATATATATGTATATTTGCTTAAAATATTTGGATTTTAAATGAGTTTGAATATTATTCCTAAACTAAGGTCTATAAGTTAATATTTTTTGTTGTTCTTCCCCGTAGCACTCTTGTATCCTGTGTACATGTGATGACATATGTGGGGTGTGAGGGTATTACATTGGTACTTAGTATTCACCTTCTTCATGGGACGATACTCAACTCATCTCTACAATACTTTTTCATGATATTGTACATTTGCAATCAAGCTAGGGTTAGTGCAACAAGTTTTTGGCATTTTTACCAAGGAAGAAGATGATGCAAATATCAATAAAATTAAATTATTGTTACTTTGGAACTTATATATTTTAATTTATTTTTCTTTTCCTTTTCCTTGTAGGTTTAGGATTACATTTGTAATAAAGCCAACACTCAATTAGAAGCATATAGTCCTGAAATTGAGAAATGTTTTCAACAACAAAACAAGGAAATGAGGAAAGACAAAGAAATGAAAGAAAAGAAAGAAATTCAGCTGAAATTGTAGAAGAAAAAGAATAAGAAGTAGAATACACATCTGAAGAAGAAGCTACAATAGGAGACAATGTAAAAAATAAAACTCTCAAAGATTATGCCTTTCCATCCACACAAACTAGGTCAAGTATCACAAAACCCGCATCTAAGCTAACAATTTTAATCTCAAGCCTGCACTCATCAACATGGTCCAACAATCATTATTTCATGGCCTTAATCATGAAGATGCATACACTTATCTATCAAATTTATTATAGATATGAGTTACTTTCAAAATAAATGGAGTCTCTGATGATGATATGAGACTATGATTGTTCCCACTCTCCTTGAAAGATAATGCCAAGGTATGGTTGAACTTAAGAGCACCTGACTTTATTACTACTTAGGATCAGTTAGCAGCAGCACACTTAGAAAAGTACTTCCCACATGCAAAGATAGCTAAATTAAGGAATGACATCATCAGCTTCACACAATATGATGGAGAAAGTCTATATAAAGATTGAGAATGATTTAAGGAGCTATAAAGGAAGTGTCCTCACCATGGAATTCTAAATTGGCTCTTAATCCAAACTTTCTATGACGGATTAAGTTTGATTACTATATGAACTATTGATGCAGCTACTAGCATGGCAATAATGAATAAAAATCCTAATGGTGCTTATGATCTAATTGAAGAGATAACAACAAATAACTATCACTAGTCTTTAGAAAGGAGAAATCCCAAGAAAGTTGATGGTATTCATGAAGTTGACAATCTTTCCTAGCTTATAGCCAAGGTAGATGCTATTGCTAAGAAATTGAAACATGTCAACTGGACTTCTTCTTTAGTATGTGAAGAATGTGGAGGGAACCATTCTATTGCAAATTGCCAAATCATAGAGCAAGTGCAATTTGTAAGCAATCAAAATAGGGTCAAGAATCTTTCTCAAGGAAACACTTACAATCCTACTTGGAGAAATCATCCTAATCTTTCTTGGGAAAATCAAAACAATCAAAGGGCATAGGCATCATTAGAAACACCATTGATCTTAGAAGTATCACACATCTCTAAGAAGTTGGAGAAGTGGTCATAAGCATCTTCATGATTCAATCCATGGAAGATTGAATGTTGAATTAAGTTAATTAGCACAGGCTTAAGATCAAAGGTTGTGGCTTGAAATGGTAGTTTTGTAATGCTCGACTATGTAGCAGTAGATGTTAAGGCATAATCCTTGAGGGTTCATAATGCTTGGTCTCCCATAATTTCTTCTTCTTCTTCAAATGAAAACTCTTCTTCTTCTTGTAATATCCGTAAATTTTAAATATTATTAAATAATTATTTTAGAGCATAACTAATATGTTGGAAAAGAAAAATATAAGATATATATAACATATACAAGATATATATAGTGTATACATGATATACACCTAACATATACATAATATACACACTTTTATAAAAAGTCAAAAAGTAAAGTCAAAGTCAAAGGATAAAAAGCTAAAAAGCTAAAAAAGTAATAAAATAAATCAATATTAAAATATATTTTAATGGTAGTGGAGAATTATGAATTTTAATTAATTAATTATCTAAATATATATAAATTTGTGGTTAGAAATAAAATAAGAAAAGAATACCAAAAATAAAATCTCATTATCATCATCATCTTCTTCTTCTTCTTCAAGCATTCATCCACCATAGCCAAGAGAGGAAGAAATTCTTCTTCCATCATCCACACCAAATTTTCCAAAGAAATTAAAGGAATTAAGGTGATTTTGAAGATTAATCAAGGTTTAGGTAAGTTTTCATTGGATTTAAATGAGTTTTCTTAAAATTTAAGATTATGTGGATTTTGAGATTTTGATGGTGATGGTTAATTCATAATATGGTTAATTTTGAAGTTGCCTTGATATGTCTATGATGATTCTATGGTTGAAAGTGAGGATGGGTTGGTTATGGTGGAACTAGGGTTTTTGGGATATGTAAACGTAGGGGTTTTGAAGAAAGTGTTTATAATTACTAATATGCATTGTTTTGATATTATATTGATGTAGGTGTAATGATTTTATGGTTGGTTGATGGAAAAGATAGTGGTTGGTTGAAGTTTAAAGAACTTAGTAAAGGGTGAATTAGGGTTTTGGTAGGAATTGAATAAAGAATTGTGTAAATGATGTTTGATGGTGTGAGATTGATAATAATATGATGTTAATGGTTTATTTTCACTTGAAATTTGGTTTAGGAATGGGTAAGGAGACATTTCTAACTTAAAGAAAGGAAAAAGGCTTTTAGAATAAGTAAGGCTTGAGTTGTGAATTGGCATGGATATAGGCATTTCTAGAGGTTAGTATATACTTGGTAAATTATGTTTTAATTGCATTTGAGTTGGCATAACACATTGTGTTGAATGTGTTATGCCACTTTGATATTTATTTTGATATAATATCTGGGCATTTGTACTAACAAAGTGTGTTTAAAGCATGAAAAATGGATGCTAAACTATTGTATTATGGTTAATGTGATTGTTATGTACATTTTGTGAGAAATGTACATTTTACCTAATATGATGTAGAAATGGAAAAACAAATATAAAAATATGAAAAATAGAACAAAATGAGGAAATTGGCCACATTGTGAATGTGGTTAAGTAATATATTTTATATGAATAGAAAACTTGGAAAATTAATTAAGGAATATGGAAATATTATGAAAAATGATCAGACATGTTTAAATATGTGAAAATGAGCAATGTAGTAAGTGATGCAAACGAAAATATGGAAATTAGCTGACAATGAGGATATTGTGAAAAAGAAATACATATAAAATGTGAAATATGTGAAAATATGAAAAAGTTGTAAATTAGTTGAAAACCTGAAAAGTGGTAATGGAACAATGTGAAATGTGATAGTGATAATGGCTTAAGATGATCACGAGGTTATATGAAAATTATGAGAGAAGAGAAAATGCGATGAAGATATGATAATGAGTTGTGTAAAGAGAATATTAAATGAGAATATGATAAATGTGGTATAATATGGTGTGTATGTGTACTGCCTTGCATAACTACTTGTTCCAGAAAATCAAGAATGGACCGTACTGAGGAGGCAGCCTTTTAGTGAATTATGTGACACTTGCCTCCGGTGTCGAGAGAGGGCGGCCTACGAGTTATTTGTATGACACTTGCTCTCGGTGTCGATAGAGGCAGCCTACGAGTGATTATATGATACTAGCTTCGGTGTCTATAGGGGTGACCTTCGAGTGATTCATGTGACACTTACCCTAGTGTCGAGATGGATTAAATTGGTATTTCTAGAACTTGGGTATTATGTAGGAATTTGTTGAGTCCAACGTGTGCATGTGTGTGTGCGTGTCTATGAGATATTGGTATCTATGTATTGAGTATTTAGATAAGAAAAATACATTGTGTGGAGCATGCCATGGAATAATGGTATAGTAATTTGTGTCTTATGGTAAATATGTATGGGTTTTTAATGATTATATATTATTATATTATATACCACTAAACTTGTTAGCTTAGCGCGGTAGTGTGTATCGTGCATGCATTAGAAGTGCAGACCATGGTGAACTAGTATTTGTTTGGGACTTGAAGATGAGGGTGCCACGTGACCAACTTGGAGGGTGATGCGTTCATGTATAATATTATGTACTGTGTAATATGGAATTTGTATAGTAAAAATATTATATGTATATTAGACATGTTTTGGGAAGTGTCATGTATATGTGAATATTTTAATAAGTATTGTTACTTAAAATATAAATTTGAAATGTACATTGGTTATATTTATGATTTTTGAATAGTTATAAAATGATGAATAATGAGGAAGCTTTGACAAGTTTGGAAAAAAAATACTAGAGATTGTATCTGTGAATATTTGGGAGTGAAATTTTTATTTACAAGTTGTGTGCTTGATGATTTTGGGATTTATCAAAACTACAGATAAAACTATGATGAATTTTTTTTTCTAGAGATTTCATTTTAAAGAATTATTGATTTAGTAAATATTAATATATCTATTTATTAAATTTATTTAATTATAAAATTTTAACTTAATGTAGTTTGGAAAAGGTGATTGTATAGTAAATTATTATACCACCCTTGTATTTTGTATATGTACTTTACACATACGAGGTATATATATTATACGTATATAGGTTATAAGGGCATTACACTTTTTCTTCTTTCAAAATTTCAGATGAAGTTCCTTCCTTAAGTTCCCTTTCGTGCCTTTCCTTCCTTTCCTTGTTTTGCTTCCTATAAAACTTCTCAATTTTAGGATTACTGGGTACAAGTTGTGTGTTGAGATTTTTGCGTATGTGTGATCGGGAATTTTTGCACCTACTCCCACGTGGAATGGTTCTTGCGACTTCAGCACTGCTAGGCTCAGGACCTTAGAGAACACGAGCCTAAACCCGAAAAAAATGGAGTCGCCACCCGGACGGGCAGGGAAAAGAAAGGGGTAGATGACTCGATTCCTAAGGAATTCTTAACTCCCTAATGGGTTTGGAAAGTTGGATACATGTGGGGAATGTGAGAAATGGCCCAGCATCCCCACAATGCCCGGTTCATTGGAACCGACCTCCTTTTCAGGTCTTAATATTATAAAATTCTTAAATATAATGATACTATCCATACTACATGCAATCATAAAAATAAACAAATACTTTATTAAAAATCATAGCAATATTTAAACAAAAGAAATAAATAGACACCCATTCGATGATGGAAACATGTCCTTACATCGTCTAATATCTAAAACTAAATAGGACACTCACCGAAAGGTGGAAACGTGTCCTTTACATTGATCTGAAACTCAAAATAAATTAAATTACATGATGCTCACAATATGAGGTACCCAAAACATAGAAACATACCTCTTACAATGTTTTGAAACCAAAGAAAATCAATAAAAATAACCAACCATTCATCATAAATAAATTATTCATCAAGAACATGAACCATCAATCAAAATATATAATAAACATACATCTAATTTAAATAAAGCAATAAGTATATAAATTTAGGGTTTATTCATCAATTAGGGTAAAATTAGGATTTTGTAGGTTTTATGTTTAACAATTAGAGTTTTGTATTTTAATTACTGGATTAGTCAACTAAGAAATATTCAATATAAAAGAAATAACATGGCTACAGGATGGACAAACAGGTTGATCTTTGATTTTATGTAATTAAGGCTTTAGTAATTAAATCTGTATGATCAAAATAATGAAGCTATTGTGTTAATATAACAACCCAAAATAATCAAAAAGTTTTAAAGGTAAAACAACATAGCTACTGTGATGTCTAAATTAAGGATTAGGTTTGAAATAAATTAGGGTTTGAATCTAAAGAATGGATATTTTAGATTTAGGGTTTGATATTAATATTAGGATTTTGTATAAGTTGCCATCAAGGTTGAAGCCTCAATGAACTAACAATTTTAATACTATTAATGGCTTGGCTACTGAGTGTCCTAACAAGTTATCGTGCAAATATAATGGTTGATTTAAAGGGTTGACATTATCATTATAAACTAAACCTAACTTATTGCATGTTGATATTTGAAAATAAATAGCTATTGGATGATGAATTAAATATCAATGTCTAAATGTTATGATAAAAATAGCTATTATTAAATTTAGATGAATTAAATAAAGAATGTACCTTCGTGTTGGCTCCACCAAATTGAAGAAATTGATCAAGCTCCTACCTATTACAATTCTTTATTTTTGGCTGAGCAAAATCAAGACACTGTCTTATTGTCTTATTGCCTCACTGTTTGATGTTTAAGTTTTTCTTGGTTTGATAATGATTTTAAAATTCATTTGTTGCTCCGTTGCTCTCTACCTAAATTGAAAGTTTGATGTTCTTCTAAAAAGTCCCAAAGAAAAGTCCAAAGTCTTTAAAATAATTGCCAAGAAAAAGTCCCAAATAATTCTTTCGTCAATCCCCCTATTCTGTTTGTTTAATACTATTATTTATAGGAAAACAAAAAGACCTAATACTATTTTGATAAGGAAATACCAACTGTTTAGGAAAAATCACAAAATCAGATAAAACAAGGTTTGGTAAAAAATCGGCAGCGCGCACGGGCTACGTTGGACGAGGCAGCGGGCAACTGCGGGTTGGGCAAACTGGGCAGTGCTCAGTTCACCGCAGGCACCTGCCTGTGGCGAAGCCCCTTGCGGTGCGTCGCTCGTCGATCCGTCTGTTTTTTATTTTTTTATTAAAAATAAATATTATTATATTATTAAAAATAAATAAATATAAATAAAATAAATAATATAAATAATAAAAAAAATAAATACCACAAAAATTATTTTGGACTATTTTAAAATATCGGACCGAACCTGGTAAAAAATTAAGGGTCTACAGTTTGACCCATACTTGAATGATCTGAGACTTTTCAGTAGAAGAGAGTGAAAAACAACATGATTTTGTGTAAATTTTGGGTTAGGATGGGTTCTCGAAAAAGATTTGGGTACTTGGACCCGGGATTGGGCACTTGAACCCGAAATTGAATTTAATTTGGGTACTTGGACCCGAGGCTGAATTGGATTTGACTGACCTTTTATCAGTTGAGAATTCTAGTTGTTTCATTCTTTAATGGATTATGGGTTTTTACCCTCAAAATGGATTTTCATCTTTGGACCTTGGATCTCCATCCTTGGCATCGGGTCTTCACCCTTGAAAACAGATCTTCATCCTTGGAGATCGGGTCTTCACCCTTGAAATTGGATCTTCACTCTTGGCATCGGGTCTTCACCATTGAAAATGGCTCTTCATCCTTGGAAATCGGGTCTTCACCCTTGAAATTGGATCTTAATCTTTTAAGTTGGATCTTCATCCTTGGCATGGTCTTCACCTTTCAAAACCGATCTTTATCCTTTAGACTTTGGGTCTTCACCCTTCAAAATGGATCTTCATCCTTTGGACTTCGAGTCTTCACCCTTTGAAATTGGATCTTCATCCTTGGCATCGGGTCTTCACCCGTCAAAGTAAATCTTCATCCTTGGCAGGATCTTCACCCTTCAAAATGGATCTTCATCCTTTGGACTTCAGATCTTCACCCTTTAAATTGGATCTTCATCCTTTTAAACTTTTATGCTATATTGGCTTCAGCTCTTCTAGCTAGACTAATCTTTTATCTTTTGCATCTTCATTCTTTTGATAGTTTTAATGTTCCACTCTTTTGCACTCTTGTAAAAAATTCAGCCATTTTTAGCTGGCCCCTTATATCTTCTCCTTCGTTTGCCCCCTGCTTAAACAATCTGAGACTTTTAGTAGAAGAGAGTGAAAAACAATATGATTTTGAGCTGATTTTGGATTAGGATGGGTTCTCGAAAAAGATTTGGATACTTGGACCCGGGACTGGGTACTTGGACCCGAGACTGAATTTGATATGGGTACTTAGAGCCGAGGCTGAATTGGATTTGACAAACCTTTTATCAGTTGAGAATCCTGGTTGTTCCATTCTTTTAATGGATTGTGGGTCTTCACTCTCAAAATGGATCTTCATCCTTGGAGATTAGGTCTTAACCCTTAAAAGTGGATCTTCATCCTTGGCATCAGGTCTTCACCCTTGAAAATGGATCTTCATCCTTGGAAATCAGGTCTTTGCCCTTGAAATTGGATCTTTATCCTTTAAGTCAGATCTTCATCCTTGGCAGGGTCTTCACCCTTCAAAATGGATTTTCATCCTTTAGACTTCGGGTCTTCACCCTTCAAAATGTATCTTCATCATTTGGACTTCGAGTCTTCACCCTTTGAAATTGGATCTTCATCCTTGGCATCGGGTCTTCACCCTTCAAAGTAGATCTTTATCCTTGGAAGGGTCTTCACCCTTTGAAAAGGATCTTCATCCTTTAGACTTCGGGTCTTCACCCTTTAAATTGGATCTTCATCCTTTTGAACTTTTGTCCTATATTGGCTTCAGCTCTTCTAACTAGACTGATCTTTTGTCTTTTGCATCTTCATTCTTTTGATAGTTTTAATGTTCTATTCTTTTGCACTTTTGCAAAAAATTCAGCCATTTTTTAGTTGGCCCCTTATATCTTCTCCTTGCCCCCTGAGTGGCAAAATATTGAAAATGAGTCTAAAAATATTTTGTACATGCATAAATTTAAAAATTGAAAAGGAGAAACTTTGCCCCTGTGTAGGCTCTAACCAATGATTTTGTTCTCATGCAGGCTCTGATTGATGTTTGTATATTTTCTTATTTTTTCAGACAAGCATGCATTTCTTCTTTTGCAAAATGACTAGAACTTCCTCAAGCAATGGGTCTTCCATGCCCCATGATTCCATATCCGCTTCATGGTTGCTTCATAGAGTATTGCTGTTTACTTTTGACAAAGAAAATGCAGTGTGATATTAATAAGTACACAATTGATGATATTTTATTCCTATTTCTTAATATGATTATTATCCAATTGAGTTTAATTTGTTTGTTCAAAGTGTATTTTAGGGTTAATTTAAGGAATTCTCTGTAATTTGAAGCTTATGGTCATTTCGGAGTAATTACGGATGAAAGTAGAAGAAAAGAGCAAAATTTATCAATGGACACGCCCATGAACACGGGCGTGTCAATAGACGTGCCCTTGATACTGCATTCAGAAGCATTGACATGCCCAATGACATGGGCGTGTCACTGGACGTGCCTTATATTCAGACTCACAGTAGCTGTGACAAGCCCAGTGACATGGGCGTGTCATTGGACGTGTCTTATATTCAGAATCACAGTGGCTATGACACGCCCAGTGACATGGGTGTGTCAATGGCCGTGTCACCTATGGAAAAGTTAAATTCTTTGCACCGATTGAGGAACAAGTGGGGGACAAGGACTGTACTGCTACCAAAGAAAGATTAAAGAAAAGAAAAGTTGACCTAAGTGATAAAAAGAAAGATAAAACAAAGAGAATATAAAAGACAAGAGAGGATGGTATGAGTTGGAAGGTATGGGCTGTGAGCTTGGAAGAGAGTTAAAAGAAAAGAAAAAAGAGAAGGGTAGGGAGCCAGCTGTTGGAGTAAGGAGGAGAGTCTTGAGCTAATTTTGAAGAAGGAGATACATCATATACAAGATCTAAACCAAGAATCAAGGATTAAAGTGAAGAAATACAAATTATTCACCATGGATTGTTTGGTTTCTTTTACTCATTTCTCTTGTTCTGTTTTTCTGGTTTTGAACATGAACTAATTCCTTCTCTATCTAGATATTGATGAACCCTAGCTTATTTGTATGGATTGAATAATTATATTTAGTTGAATCATTTGATTGAGTTGTTTTACTCTTATGATGCTTAATAATTTATTTCCAATTGATAATAGCATGCTTATTGATAGAAAAGGAATTAGTTCATGTTGATTGAGTGGGGGACAAGGACTGTGCTGCTGCCAAAAAAAAGATTAAAGAAAAGAAAAGTTGACCTAAGTGATAAAAGAAAGATAAAACAAAGAGAATATGGAAGACAAGAGAGGATGGTATGAGTTGGAAGGTATGGGGTGTGAGTTGGAAGGTATGGGCTGTGAGCTTGGAAGAGAGTTAAAAGAAAAGAAAAAAGAGAAGGGGAGGGAGCCAGTTGCTAAAGCAAGGAGGAGAGTCTTGAGCTGAGTTTGAAGAAGGAGATACATCATATACTAGATCTAAACCAAGAATCAAGGATTAAAGTGAAGAAATACAAATTATTCACCATGGATTGTTTGGTTTCTTTTACTCATTTCTCTTGTTCTGTTTTTCTGGTTTTGAACATGAACTAATTCCTTCTCTATCTAGATATTGATGAACCCTAGCTTATTTGTATGGATTGAATAATTATATTTAGTTGAATAATTTGATTGAGTTGTTTTACTCTTATGATGCTTAATAATTTATTTCCAATTGATAATAGCATGCTTATTGATAGAAAAGGAATTAGTTCATGTTGATTGAGTGGGGGACAAGGACTATGCTACTTCCAAAGAAAGATTAAAGAAAAGAAAAGTTGACCTAAGTGATAATAGCATGCTTATTGATTGGTTGCCATTTTTATATTATTGACTTGAGAAAGCTTGATATGAATTGAATACTCATAAGGGTTGAGGATTGATTGGAGTACTAGAGATAGACTTACAAGATCCTTTGGTTTATAGTTCTTTGTTCTTAATGCAAGATCTATTTAATTGTGTTTGAGAAGAGATTCCAGCACTCTACTTAGTGATTAGGGATTAATCCACTCGAGAGAGATTTTAGTATAATTTAGAGGAATGCCAACTCAAATCTATTAAATGATTTAGCTGAATTGATTGATTATAAATATTATTGAGGCTAGGGGGATTCAATATCTGGATGGTATTATTATTATTATTATTATCAATCCTTTTTGCACAACATTTAATTTCCCTTTATTTTCAGTTATTAATTTAGTTGTTTTTAGTTACAAGGCATCACACAACTATTAATTTGCTAAACAACGGTTAAGATTTGCACTAGTACTTGGCCTTGTCCCCAGTGGAACGATAACTCACTCACTACTATATTACTTGGGCGACCCGTGCACTTGCGGTATAGCCATAGCACATAGCGTAGTTCACGCGTATCAAGTTTTTAGCGCTGCTGCCGGGGACAACGGTTTCAATATTAGTAATATAATTAAGATTGTTGATTTAGTTTTATTTTTAATTGTTTTTAATATTGGTTATTGCTGGTTTATTATCATTTTAGGTATTTCTTACTATTTATGACCAGATCTAGCTCGTCCCAACTACTGGAGTTAGACCTAGAGCTAGAGAGAATGTTGAGGAGAAAGCAAAAGGAAGAAGAGGAGGCAGATCTGGAAGACGCAGAATCAGGAATAAATCTGGAAATAGAACAAGAAGAAGTATTCGAAGTGATGGAAGGAGCTGGACCAAGAATAATGCAGGAGTTTGCTAAGCCCAATTTAAATGGGGCTGAATCTAGTATCCGGAGGCTAACAGTTGCTGCGAACAACTTCGAAATAAAGGCAAATGTAATTCAAATGGTGCAGCAGACTTGTCAATTCGATGGGCTTCCTGATGAAGATCCTAATGCACATATTGAGAATTTTCTGGAGATATGTGACACATTCAAGATAAATAATGTCTCAGAGGATGCAATTAGGATGAGGTTGTTCCCATTTTCCCTTAGAGATAGACCAAAGAAGTGGCTGAAATCTTTTCCTCCAGGAACCTTCACCACATGGGGTCAGTTGGCAGAAAAATTCCTAGAGAAATACTTTCCACCGTCCAAAACTGCTAAGTTAAGGAATGATATCTCATCCTTTCTGCAGCAAGATGGTGAGACCCTTTATGATGCCTGGGAAAGATTTAAAGATTTGCTGAGAAGGTGTCCTCATCATGGACTTCCACTATGGCTTCAAATTCATTAATGCAGCAGCTGGTGGTACCATAAACAAAAAGACACCTGAACAAGCAAGGGATTTAATTGAAGACATGGCTATCACCAATTATCAGTGGCAAGCCCCAAGGGAGCAAGGAAAGCTGAAGGTCATGGGTTCACACCAATTAGATCCTGTGGTGGCTTTGACAGCCCAATTGGAAGCATTGAATAAGAAATTTGATTCTTTGGCCTCTTCTTCTGGGAAAGTAATGCAGGTGCTGTCTTGTGAATGGTGTGGAGGTGGACATCAAAGTCAAGATTGCCAAAGTGGCAACATGTTTGCTAGGCAAGAGCAAGTAGATTATGTTGGAAATATGCCAAGGCAACAACAAAATAATCCCTACAGCAACACATACAATCCGGGGTGGAGGAATCATCCAAATTTCTCATGGAATAATCAAAATAATCCAAGACCTTCCCCTGGATTCCAGCAGCCCCAACATCAACAAGCAGCCCCTCCAAGAAAGAGTAGTTTGGAGGACATGATGGAGAAATTTATAGCAGCTTCTGAAACCAGGTTTCAATCAACTGAAACCACCCTTAGAAATCAACAAGCCTCTATCCATAATCTAGAAAATCAGGTGGGGCAAATTGCCAAGTTGCTCAGTGAGAGACCACCAGGAAGTCTGCCTAGCAACACTGAGGCAAATCCTAAAGAGCAGCTCAAGGCAATTACACTAAGAAGTGGAAAAGAGATCAAGAGCAATATGGTTGAAAAAAGAGAAGAAGTGGCAGAGAAAGGGACTGAAGTACAAGAAAAAGAAGACGATCCTCCTATCACTTCGGGAGAGAAAACAAGTGAGAAAGAGAAGCAGCCACAAGAAAGCAGTCCCATACTGAAGGAATATCGACCTAGAGTACCCTATCCGGCAAGATTGAACAAGGATAAGATTGATGCTCAGTTCGGTAAGTTTCTTGAACTTTTTAAACAATTGCACATTAATATTCCATTTGCTGAAGCTTTGTCACAGATGCCTAAATATGCTAAATTTTTGAAAGATATCCTTTCTAACAAAAGGAAACTTGAGGAAGTGTCTTTAGTACAGTTATCTGAAAAGAGTTAAGCAATTTTGCAAAGGAGGTTACCTAAGAAGTTAAAAGATCCAGGTAGTTTTACCATTCCGTGTTTGATAGGTAACCTTGAGGTTAAAAGTGCATTAGCTGATTTGGGGGCTAGCATAAGTGTTATGCCCTATAAAATGTTTAAAGAGTTAGGCATTGGTAAACCTAAACCAACACTCATGACCATCCAACTTGCTGATAAGTCAGTAGTCCACCCTCGTGGCATTATAGAAGATGTGTTGGTAAAAGTCGGGAATTTCATTTTCCCCAATGATTTTGTTGTCATTGATATTGATGAGGATGCATATGTTTCACTTATTCTTGGTAGGCCATTTTTAAATACAGCCCATGCCCTTATCGATGTTCATGATGGCACTTTAACTTTGAGAGTGGGTGATGAGAAAGTTATTTTTAGGATACATGATGCCATGAAACATTCACTTTCATTTGATGGGGCGGAATCATGCAATGATGTTATTGAGCATGAGACCGTAAATTGTGTTACTAACATTGTTTCCAAGGATCCCCTTGAGTTGTGTTTATTGCAGGAAACTATTGAGGGTCAAGAAGCAATGGAGCAGCTTGCTTTTCTTGAACCAAGCAATTCTTTCAAATGCAGGGCATATGAGACTATTGAGATGCCAAAAGAAAAGAAGCCAAAACCATCAGTGATTGATCCACCCAACTTGGAACTGAAACCTCTTCCAGCTCACCTTGAGTATGGATTTCTGGCAGAGAAGAAAAAATTACCAATAATTCTGAGTTCCCACCTATCTTCTGAGCAGAAAGAAAAACTTATCCAGTTGTTGCAGAAATATAAGCAAGTGATAGTTTGGAAGATAGCAGACATCAAGGGTATCAGTCCATCCTATTGCACTCACAAGATACTGATGGATGACGAATTCAAGCCGGTAGTACAACCACAAGGAGACTAAACCCAAACATGAAAGATGTAGTGAAGACTAAAGTAATAAAACTACTTGATGCAGGGATTATCTATCTGATCTCAGATAGTTCTTGGGTGAGCCTAGTTCAGGTAGTACCAAAGAAAGGAGGGATGACTGTGGTCCTTAATGAAAATGATGAGCTGATTCCAACAAGAACGGTTACCGGTTGGAGGGTTTGGATTGACTACAGAAAATTGAATGATGCAACTAGAAAGGATCACTTTCCTTTACCCTTCATTGATCAGATGTTGGAGAGGTTATCCGGCCATGAGTACTACTGCTTTTTGGATGGCCTTTTAGGCTATTTCCAAATTCCTATTGCACCGGAAGACCAAGAGAAAACTACATTCACCTGCCCATATGGGACATTTGCATATCGAAGAATGCCATTCGGGTTGTGTAATGCACCTGTAACTTTCCAAAGGTGCATGATAGCAATCTTTGATGAGCTTATAGAGGATATTATGGAGGTGTTTATGGATGATTTCTCGGTCTATGGCAGCTCATTTGAAAAATGTTTGGAAAACCTTGAAAGAGTCTTGATGAGATGTGAGGAAACCAATTTAGTGCTTAATTGGGAAAAGTGTCATTTCATGGTTCAAGAGGGAATCGTGTTGGGACACAAAATTTCAAGCAAGGGCATTGAGGTGGATTGGGAAAAGGTAGACATAATTGAGAAGTTACCACCACCCACATCTGTGAAAGCCATCAGAAGTTTTCTAGGACATGCGGGTTTTTATCGGAGGTTCATTCGAGATTTTTCTAAGATAGCCCGTCCATTGACAAGACTCCTTGAGAAGGATGTCGATTTTGTTTTTGATGAGGAATGTCTGAGAGCATTCACAACCCTAAAGGAGAAATTGACCCATGCTCCAATCATGGTAGCTCCTAATTGGAATCTACCATTTAAACTAATGTGCGATGCAAGTGACTTTGCAGTAAGAGCAGTCTTGGGTCAATGCAAGGAGAAATACTTTCCGCCTATCTACTATGCGAGCAAGACCTTGACCACAGCTCAAGCTAATTACACAACTACAGAGAAAGAGCTGCTAGCTGTGGTTTTTGCTTTTGACAAGTTTATATCATATCTAATCTTGTCGAGGGTGATTGTTTATACAGACCATTTGGCTTTAAGGTATTTATTCGCAAAAGTTGATGCTAAGCCTAGGCTAATCCGTTGGGTTTTGTTGTTGCAAGAATTTGACTTGACAATTCAAGACAAGAAGGGAGCCGAAAATCTTGCAGCAGATCACCTTTCTCTCTTGGAGAATCCAACCTTGGAGAGGTTTGAAGAAGGGGACATTGATGATCACTTCCCCGATGAGCAGTTGTACGCCATGGTAAGTGAGGTAAGTAATTTAAATTCTGAAACACCTTGGTTTGCCGACTTTGCTAACTATTTAGCTGTTAGGGAACTTCTTAAGGACTTAAATTATCAAGCAAAGAAGAAATTCTTTTCTGATTTAAAATATTATTTTTGGGAGGATCCCTTTTTGTTTAAATTATGTAAGGATCACATGATCCGACGATGTGTGGCATGGCCCAAAATAATGAACATCCTTAGTTAATGCCATGCCGGACCAGCTGGTGGTCATATGGGAGCCAATAGGACCGCTCAAAAGGTACTAGAATCAGGATTTTATTGGCCCACTTTGTTTAAAGATAGCTACAAATTTGTAAATCGTTGTGATCGCTGTCAAAGAACTGGAAATATTTCATCTCGTGATGAAATGCCCCAAAATGGGATTTTAGTTTGTGAAATCTTTGATGTTTGGGGAATTGATTTTATGGGACCATTTCCAAATTCTTTTAGTAACAAATATATTATGGTAGCTATAGACTATGTATCTAAATGGCCTGAAGCCCAAGCCTTGGCAACCAATGATGCTAGGGTTGTGGTGCAGTTTTTGAAGAAGTTGTTTTCTCGATTTGGTACACCAAAAGCAATTATAAGTGATAGGGGTACTCACTTTTGTAACACTCAGCTTGAGAAAGTTTTCAAAAGATTAGGAGCTACACATAGGTTTGCTACTCCCTATCATCCCCAAACTAGTGGCCAAGTTGAGAACACGAATAGGGAGGTTAAACGAATTCTGGAAAAAACTGTTGAGCGATCCCGAAAGGATTGGTCTAAGAAATTGGACAATGCTCTATGGGCTTTTAGGACTGCATTCAAAACTCCCTTGGGCACTACACCATTTAGATTGGTATATGGAAAAGCTTGCCATTTACCTGTTGAAATAGAACATCATGCATATTGGACAATAAAACAGATTAACCTTGATCTAGCTTGTACAGGTGAAAGGTGCAAATTACAGATAAACGAACTAGACGAGTGGAGGTTGCAAGCTTATGACAATGCGAGAATGTATAAGGAACGTACCAAGAGATGGCATGATGCTCACACTGAGGAACGGAAAGAGTTTCTAGCAGGAGATCAGGTATTACTGTACAATTCAAGGCTTCGACTCTTTCCAGGTAAGTTGAAATCTCGATGGTCTGGCCCTTTTACTGTCAAGGAAGTTTTCCCCTACGGGGTGGTTGAAATAACCCACCTGGAAAAAGGAGATTTTAAAGTCAATGGGCACAGGCTCAAATTTTATTTTGGAGGGCAAATACAGGAATTAAAGGAGGTTTTACACCTCCAATATTAGGGACATTTACCCGACCGTCCAACTAATACGACGTTAAAGAAGTGCTGGGTGGGAGACAACCCACCGTTTTATGTTTTTAGTTTGTGTCGTCATTTTGTTTTAGTTTTATCTTTCTTTTATTGGGTGGTTGTTTGTTTGTTTTGCATTCATCTGAATTTGTAGAGGAAATTTGATTTTGAGGAGTAAATTGAGCATATGCAATGACACGCCAGTGTCAATGGGCGTGTCATTATCCTTTTCAGGCAGAAGCTAGAACACGCCCGTGTCTATGAGCGTGTCATTATTTTTTTCAAACAGAAGCTATAACACGCCCACGCGTGTCTCCAAAAAATTAAAAAAAATTTAAATAAATAACCCAGCACGCCCTCAGAACACACCCAGATTATTGGGAGTGTCGTTTGCATGTTTGTCACAGAATATGTGACACGTCCACAAACACGCCCGTGTTGTTGGGGGTGTCGATTGTAATTTCACCCAGTACCTGTGACACACCCATTGACACGCCCGTGTCTATGAGCGTGTTGTGTACACTGTCTTTTATACTATAGGGCACGCCTAGTGACACGGGCGTGTTGATGGGCGTGCCGACGTCTTTATATATAGAGCAGACGCCATTTTCTTGAAAATTTTAAATTTTCTCTCTCATTTTCTCTCTAATTTTTGCACTCTCATCGGCGCATTCACACACCCATTCAATTTAGAAGATATTCTCACTCCCGGCTTGCATAATTTGCGTGCATTTTCTCGTTTTCCCATTGAAACTACTCGTTCCACGCGGATTTTCATTTTTCAGGTACGAGATCTCAACTTTTGCGATTTTTGTTTGTTTTCTTTCGTTTTTCTTTCATTTTTTCATATACATTCCTTGTATTTTCTTGTGTTTACCTTGAAATTCGAAATTTCATGACTTTTTTTCTTTATTCTGTTGTGTTTTTATTTTTCATAATTTTTGCGGCATTTGATTAATTATAATTTTCTTCGTTTTGAATTGGTATATGTTTTTTTTTGCAATAGTTTTGAATTATATATTGATTGTTTCGTTTGTTAGTTTCTAGTTACTCGTTATTTTTGGATAATATATTGTTATTGTGGGAATTGATTTTATTGTATGTTTGTGCTATCGTTCGAGTTAGTTTATTGCTTTCGATTAATTGAGCATGTGTTGCTATAGGTGGATTACGTTTGTTTTGCGTTATCGTTATAATGTCGGCATTTCAGTTAAACTTGTATCATGCTATGCTTTTGTTATTGAGGAACCTTTTGATTTATTTTGTAGATTAACCGAAAATGGGCCCTCGCAAACAATCATCTTCCCAGCTTCCCACCAAGCATGCACGAGGGGAAGACAGTTCCAACCAACCCACTACACGTCCAACTTCTAAATTTATGGCGACACACAAATGCCTCAGATTTTCAAACGCCGAGGAACGAAGGCGATTCAAACTTTTTGGCAACAAAGAATGGTCCGCGCCTCGTGTCTTAGATTGGGAGGCTATGGAACTGGTTAACATTGCAGCAGATGTTTGGGAATTAATTAATCAACCAGGGTGGGACCAACTCTTCTCTATCAATGAACCCTCATATCAAGAGCTTACATTGGAATTTTATTGCACCTTCCAGTTCCAGAAAACCAAAGTTTCCATTACTGAGCCAACAATTAAATTCAGATTGGGAGGGCAGAGATTTAGCATGAGCATTAATGACCTTGGGGTACATCTCGGGTTATATACTGAAGAGGAAGTCCAAACCTTTGATCATTTAAACTCCGAGGTGGATTTTGTTGAGTATGAGGTTGTTCCTTCTCGGATTTGGCAGAACTTTGCACCCAATTCCGATAAATATCAACCCAAGGTTTCTAAGGCATCCAATTTCGATTCTTTCCCCTGCCGAGTGGTGCACAATTTATTAGTTCATACTATTACAACATGGCTGAGCAGTACAGGGGTGGTAACCTTGAGAGATCTATTCTTCCTGAACTGCATGATGCAGAAGACCCGGTGCAATGTCGCCCATGCCATCACCCATTTTTTCTACGAGCAGTCTAAAAAAGGAGCATCAGGTACTTTACATGGTGGCATGTATGTCACAAGACTTGCTCGTTGTCTGGGTGTATTAGATGGCTGCCTACCTATGACGGTGGATGGTATGCCCAAGCTGTTGGGTATGGACACGTTGAAGAGACTGAACAGGGAGAAGGTAGCTGGGCTGCAGGCCACTCCTATGGATTCAGATGTACTAGAGGCAGCTCCTTCTGCTCCTCCTTCCGATATACCACCACCTCCACCGTCAGATTTTCCGGGTACATCCACAGCAGCTGGGCCTTCAACCGCTGCTGCTGCACCTTCTTTTTCTGCTGGACCTTCTTTTGTCCAGACCCCTGCATTCCTGGATTGGCGCCAGTCAGTTAACGTCGAGTGGGATGATGACAGGAAACCCACAGATTTTGAGCGTCATCTTTGTCGGATTGAAGGAAAGATAGGGAATATTGAGCTGAATCATAATATGATCTTAATCCAGTAGGAAGAGCTGCAGCAGCTTTTGCAAGACCAGAAAACTACTTTCCAAGCCCAGCTGGATCACAAGATTTTGAGGCGGCAATGGCTGGAGCAATCCATGTTGGAGTTCTGGCGGTATCAAGGGTTTCACCCTTCACAACCACCACCTCCACCGTATCAGCCACCTGCCCATGCATCGGCACCTGCACCTGCACCGGAACCTGCACCACAAATTGATGTTTCCGATGATGAGACCGGCAGTGACCATTCCGGCGATGCACTGATTTTTTACTAGCCCACATTTTAATTTTATTTTTATGTTATTTTTCATTTCTTTGCTTATTTAATACCCTTTTTAGTTTTCATTCTTTTTAATTGCTTTTGGACAATTGTTATTTTCTTTAAGAACTGTTTCCTTTGTTTATTTATGTCTTAATCTTGTTTTGTTTGCATTTTAGAATTTTGTTTTGACGTAAACCCTCCTTCACCGTACTCTTGGCACCGTACTCATATTCATCCACTCATGGACATGACAATGGCAGTTGTTCTCTCTCTTCATTATTTCTTGTTTTGTGCACACATTGGGGACAATGTGCATCTTAAGTATGGGGGAGAGGTATACTTTCTTGATTAATTTTTACTACTTCATTCTTTCTATTTGATTCATTTGTCTCAATTAATGCCTGCTAAGTAAGCTAGATTGCTATGATAAGTGTGACTTGATGTGGTTTCCCTTTATATGTTAAACTAATTTGAGATTTCCTAAATGACAATTTCTTGTTGAGTTTAACTTAGTGATCTTGATCAATTGCTGAGGATCGATTGTAATAGCTACAGTTAAGTTGTGGATTGATGAAAATTGGAACATGACTAAAGTTTAAAACCTTAGTTACATTTTTGAGCATGATATAATTCCTTAGATTCTTGAGTCGGACTTAGTACGACCCTTAAGATTCTGACCCTTGAATAATAATAACCAAAACAAATAATTCTAATTAAAGGAGCTTTGAAAATTTTTCCCTGTTTCGCTGATTTTGACTCTCGAATAAAAAAAAATGAGTTGGAATCATGAATAGCGCTAGTAGCCATTTGAACGGTGATTCTAGCTGAGTAACCGAGGGTCGGCATCACAAATGTTTACCTTCGCGTCAAAAAGTTAGTAATAGTTCAAACAAGTCGGGCTCCTTAAAATATGCATATATATACATATATATATGTATTTAAAAAAAATTGAGGGTTAGAGAGCTTAAGAGAAAATTCACTACATTGTTCATTGCATTTGGATTTGCTGGAATTTTATGCTCAATTTTTTTAACTCTGGATTTTTAGGTTTTAGGTATGTGAAATTTTTATTTTGAAACTTCTTGATTCAGCTGTTATGATTGTGAATTATTTTGGTTGAGAAAGTGAGGTTTTCTGATTCGAGCATTGTCAAAACTTTATTTTCCTTTTTGAATATAGAGGGATTCCATCATTTCTGCTTATTACAGTGATTTAGTTTGCTTGAGGACAAACAAAAACTCAAGTGTGGGGGAATTTGATAAGTACACAATTGATGATATTTTATTCCTATTTCTTAATATGATTATTATCCAATTGAGTTTAATTTGTTTGTTCAAAGTGTATTTTAGGGTCAATTTCAGGAATTCTCTGTAATTTGAGGCTTATGGTCATTTCAAAAGAATTACGGATGAAAGTAGAAGAAAAGAGCAAAATTTATCAATGGACACGCCCATGAACACGGGCGTGTCAATAGACGTGCCCTTCATACTGCATTCAGAAGCATTGACACACCCAGTGACATGGGCGTGTCACTGGACGTGCTTTATATTCAGACTCACAGTAGCTGTGACACGCCCAGTGACATGGGCATGTCACTGGATGTGTCTTATAGTCAGAATCACAGTGGCTATGACACGCCCAGTGACATGGGCGTGTCAATGGCCGTGTCACCTATGGAAAAGTTAAATTCTTTGCACTGATTGAGGAACAAGTGGGGGACAAGGACTGTGATGCTGCCAAAGAAAGATTAAAGAAAAGAAAAGTTGACCTAAGTGATAAAAAGAAAGATAAAACAAAGAGAATATGGAAGACAAGAGAGGATGGTAAGAGTTGGAAGGTATGGGGTGTAAGCTGGAAGGTATGGGCTGTGAGCTTGGAAGAGAGTTAAAAGAAAAGAAAAAAAGAAGGGGAGGGAGCCAGCTGCTGGAGCAAGGAGGAGAGTCTTGAGCTGAGTTTGAAGAAGGAGATACATCATATACAAGATCTAAACCAAGAATCAAGGATTAAAGTGAAGAAATACAAATTATTCACCATGGATTGTTTGGTTTCTTTTACTCATTTCTCTTGTTCTGTTTTTCTGGTTTTGAACATGAACTAATTCCTTCTCTATCTAGATATTGATGAACCCTAGCTTATTTGTATGGATTGAATAATTATATTTAGTTGAATAATTTGATTGAGTTGTTTTACTCTTATGATGCTTAATAATTTATTTCCAATTGATAATAGCATGCTTATTGATTGGTTGCCATTTTTATATTATTGACTTGAGAAAGCTTGATATGAATTGAATACTCATAAGGGTTGAGGATTGATTGGAGTGCTAGAGATAGACTTACAAGATCCTTTGGTTTATAGTTCTTTGTTCTTAATGCAAGATCTATTTAATTGTGTTTGAGAAGAGATTCCAGCACTCTACTTAGTGATTAGGGATTAATCCACTCGAGAGAGGTTTTAGTATAATTTAGAGGAATGCCAACTCAAATCTATTAAATGATTTAGCTGAATTGATTGATTATAAATATTATTGAGGCTAGGGGGATTCAATATCTAGATAGTATTATTATTATTATTATCAATCCTTTTTGCACAACATTTAATTTCCCTTTATTTTCAGTTATTAATTTAGTTGTTTTTAGATACAAGGCATCACACAACTATTAATTTGCTAAACAACGGTTAAGATTTGCACTAGTACTTGGCCTTGTCCCCGGTGGAACGATAACTCACTCACTACTATATTATTTGGGCGACCCGTGCACTTGCGGTATAGCCATAGCACATAGCGTAGTTCACGCGTATCAGATATGCTCATGTATTGGAATGATAGAAGGCTTTGCATTTATGGCTTTTATCTTCGAGATGTTGAAAACATGAGTTGCGAGGCCCAAACATCAGAGATACATCCATTTCATACTAGGATTCAGCACGTCAATTGGTAGCTTCTTCACAACCTTACAAATAATCTTTTACTTTGCCCAATGTGTCTTTCAAGATTCAACGGTTCAACATACTTCCCTTAACTTGAAGGCTTTGTATGACAAAAACACATATTTTTTTTAAATCTTAAAATCATTTTTTGGCTTTGTCAAATTAGTGTCATTGTACCTCAGGACCCGATTTTTCAAATTAACATATCTATAACATGACATCCCTAGTTACCATACTAAACTCAGGAATCATTTCTGTTTAAGCAAGAACTGTTGCACTTAATATAGGCACATACACATTACTTGGTCAAAGGTCTCATTGAGTTTGAATATTGTCTATCTCATATGTATGCTTATTCAAACTATCTCCACGAATAGACTCTACCTACCAAGAGAGATCAACAGGTCTTTGATAGGCTTGAAATGGGGTCTATAAGGGACATGATTTAAATGAAGGTCACTTTGAGATTGGAGCTTATGTGATACTATGGATAAGCCTTCACACTACAAACTTCTTGTTGGAACTTTAAGCAGTTGGGAGCATGAAAAGATAGAGCTTTGAATGTTCTCTCATCTTCTTGGCGTTAATATAGATCTTGATTGGGACAATCTTTACCTTTGCAAAAAGTTTAATACCAACACTCCTTTTTCTTTTTTGCTTTCCCTTTTTTGCTTTTAACATTTCATCATTTTGTCCTTTTCCTCTGTAGGATTGTCAAGTACAGGACTTTCAAAAACTAGATGGTCTTTCTCCTTTTTCTCTAATTTTGTTTGAATCTTTGGTTGGGTTAGACCAATTCAAGTCAAACTGTTCTTATAAACCAAATGGAAGTCTTTTGCTGCTTTAGGTAAAAGAGAACTTGGTTGGCTTTCTGAACCGTTTTGGGTTTTATTTTCTTTTCTTTTTCTTCTTTTTTTTCTTTTTTTTCTTGCTTTTTCCTTTCTTTCTTTTTCTTATTTTTTTTTCTTCTTTTTTTAATCTTTTATGGTCTTGACTAGGCATTCCTTTCTTTTTAATCTTCTTGCCTCTTCCCCTTAGTGATCATCAGATTTGTCATACTTATCACAACATCTTAGGGTAGGTTTGTAAACCATTAAAAAGAAAGCTAAAATTTCATGAAGGCTCAAAGGGACAACTAGGGATTGATATTTTATTGGATGGATACTAGTTATTGGCTTGATCAAATAATGCCTAAATCATCTCTCTCTTAAATAAGCAATACACGATTGTTGTTCAAAGAAAACAGGATTCAAACCTTCCCTCAAGTAGACAGGCAAGTCTAACATGCTAGTTCAATGTTGTTCATTCTTTGCTAAGGAAATGGGGGTTTTATCGCTACCACTCTAGGGCTTTTCACTTCACTAAAGCAAGGGGCTACTGGGGTTGGTTTTGCCTCTCAAGCCTAACCTGAGGAAAGCGAGTAGTCAGATCATATTACAAAATTTTTCAGTGGTGATTTATAATTGGCCTGAGATTTGATCTTTCTCCTTCGACGGAGCCTAGCTTTCTGACTGGGCAAGCAACTCTTACCGAATTAGCTCCTAGACTACTTTCAGCTTTTTCTTTTTTTTATTGGAAAGGAAGTGTATTTTTCAAGTTATTGAATTCAAATCATTAACAGTGTTTCACACGTTCCGTCTCTTGAAAATAGGAAGTAAGAATACAATTAATGCATGTATTTTATTCTTTTTTATCATGATATTGTCGTACTCCATGTCTCTGAGCTAGAAAAAATCAATGCCATGTAATGCATGTATGTATGTATGTACAAACAATAAACAAACAAAGATAAATAGGATGCTCCTTCCAACCTTATAACTTTCACACATGAATGACAAGTCTCTTTTCCTAGGTTTATGGTTAACAAAATACCAACATGGGATATTATATTTTTGAAAAGTTCCCTTGGATGGTTTAAGCAATAGTTGCATTTTCTAATATAGAAATTGGTCCATGATAATTCTCATTAATTAAGCTTTAATCCATTGAATCTCAACTAAAATAGCTTTTATGCTATATTGGATTAAAACAAAATTAAGAGGTTCATCATAAAGAGATTTCTTTATTTGAAAAAATAACTAGTGATTCATGCCAAAAACAAGCTCAAGGTTAATAATTCTTGGTATAAGCTAGGCTCACAATTTATTTTTGGTATTTCGTAATTGACCTAAATATTTGTAAGCTATTTTTAAGAAAAAGGTTGTATTTTTAGATGAAGTGAAAAATAATTTGGTTTGTTTGGGCCATAAGGTGTAAAAATACTTGAAAGGTTTTAATGTCTAAAGACTTTCTTGAAAATTTTAAAAATAGTTTTGGTCTTTGGATCTTAGAGGAAAAGATTATTTGAGCTCACAATGTAATTAGGTCATATTAGAAAAAGAACAATCCAAATAAGCCAAGATTTAAACCAAGATAAATTAACCATAGTCAAACAATAAGCATTTGGGGTAAAAACCTAAGGAAAGTAATTAGGCCAATTATATGAGCTTTAGTCTTTGGGTTAAAAGGATTAGGTTCCCATAGCAAGGATATACCAAAATGTACAAGGCTATGAATAGTTATGTCATACTCGATCTTCATACCTTGAGTGAAAGTATGGTATCCCTTACATAATACAATATGGGTAACACAAGCGTCCTAACTCACGCACACGATGTAATATAAATGATGCAATGGACAATATCATGATAAAAAAGAATAAAATAATATAAAGACCAACGGAATCAACTTCTCTTATCCCCAGTGGAGTCGCCACTGTGAGTGGGAATTTTTGCTCTCACTCCCACGTGGAATGGTTATTGTGACTTCGACACTGTTAGACTCAGGGCCTTAGAGAATATAGGCCTAAATCCGGAGAAAATAGAGTTGCCACCCGGACAGGCCGGAAAAAGAAAGGGGTGGATGACTCGATTCCTAAGAAATTTCTAACCCCCTAATGGGTTCGGAAAGTTGAATATGTGTGGGGAAGGTGAGAAATGGGCCAGCACCCCCACAACTCCCGGTTTATTGGAACCAGCCTTCTTTTTAGGTCTTAATATTGTAAAATTCTTAAATATAATGATATTATCCAGACTACATACAATCATAAAAATAAACAAATACTTTATTAAAAATCATAGCAATGTTCAAAGAAAAGAAATAAATGGACACCCATCCGAGGATGGAAACATGTCCTTACATCGTCTAATATCTAAAACTAAATAGGACATCCACCGAAAGGTGAAAACACATCCTCTACATTGATCTAAAACTTAAAATAAATTAAATTACATTATGCTCACAATATGAGATACCCAAAACATAGAAACATATCTCTTACAATGTTTTGAAACAAAAGCAAATAAAAATAACCAATCATTTATCATAAATAAATTATTCATCAAGGACATGAACCATCAATCAAAATATATAATAAACATACATCTAATTTAAATAAAAGCAATAAGTATATAATTTAGGGTTTATGCATCAATTAGGGTAAAATTAGGATTTTGTAGGTTTTATATTTAACAATTAGGATTTTATATTTTAATTACTAGATTAGTCAACTAAGAAATATTCAATATAAAAGAAATAACATGGCTACTGGATGGACAAACAGGTTGATCTTTGATTTTATGTAATTAAGGCTTTAATTAAATTTGTATGATCAAAATAATGAAGCTATTATGTTAATATAACAACCCAAAATAATCAAAAAGTTTTAAAGATAAAATAACATAGCTACTGTGATGTCTAAATTAAGGATTATGTTTGAAATAAAATTAGGGTTTGATTCTAAAGAATGAATATTTTAGATTTAGTGTTTGATATTAATATTTGGATTTTGTACAAGTTGCCATCAAGGCTGGGGCCTCAATGAACTAACAATTTTAATACTATTAATGGTTTGGCTACTGAGTGTCCTAACAAGTTATCGTGCAAATATAATGGTTGATTTAAAGGATTGACATGATCATTATAAACTAAACCTAACTTATTGCATGTTGATATTTGAAAAAAAAAACAACTATTGGATGAATTAAATATCAATGTCTAAAGGTTATGATAAAAAGTAGCTATTATTAAATTTAGATGAATTAAATAAAGAATGTACCTTCGTGTTGGCTCCACCAAATTGAAGAAATTGATCAATCTCCTACCTGCTACAATTCTTTATTTTTGGCCGAGCAAAATCAACACACTGTCTTGTTGCCTTATTGCCTCACTATTTGATGTTTAAGCTTTTCTTTGTTTGATAATGATTTTAGAATTCATTTGTTGCTCCGTTGCTCTCTGCCTAAATTAAAAGTTTGATGTTCTTCCCCCCCCCCCCACTTATTCTGTGTGTTTAATACTAGTATTTATAGAAAAATAAAAAAGACCTAATACTATTTTGATAAGAAAATACCAACTGTTTAGGAAAAATCACAAAATCGAGTAAAACAAGATTTGGTCAAAAATCGACAGTGCAAGTGGGCTACTGGGCCTGCGAGGATTGCTGCGGGCTGGCACGCGGGCTGTGTTGGGTGAGGTAGCGAGCAGCTGCGGGCTGGGCAAACTAGGCAAGCCAGTTTGCTACAGCAGCCCCTGCGGCGAACTGGGCAGTGCTCAGTTCACCGCAGGCACCTGCCTGTGGCAAACTGGTCAGTGCCCAGTTCGCCGCAGACAGCGCCTGCGGTGAAGCCCCTTGCCTCGCGTCGCTCGCTGATCCGTCCGTTTTTATTTTTTTATCCTTTTTTTATTTTTTATTAAAAATAAATATTATTATATTATTAAAAATAAATAAAATAAAATAAATATTATAAATAATAAATAAAATAAATACCACAAAAATTATTTTAAGTTGTTTTAAAATATTGGACTAAACCTGGTAAAAAATTAAGGGTCTACAATATGTAACCCTAATCATGCTAGGAAAAATAAAAAAATTAAAAGTAAAAATAAAAATAAAAAGTCCAAAATAATAATAATCTAATATTATTATAAATATTAGAATAGTTGCCTTCCTCGGCAACTATGTCAAAAACTTGTTAAGTCCTAGCCTAGGAAACTACAAGTACACATATCATGAATAAGTAATATAGTAGTGAGTGAGTATCTTCTCATGACACTACAAAAAAACACGCTATCTGCGACGGACAGAATCCGTCGCAGATCCGTCGCAAATCAAGTCTTGCGACCGATCTGCGACGGATACGATCCGTTAATAAAAAAGGCGTCGCAATTTTCAATTTGCGACAAGTCGTCGCAGATTTCGTCGCAGATTTCCGTCGCAGATTCCGTCACAGATTTCCGTCACAAATTCGTCACAGATTCCGTCGCAGATTGCCGTCACAGATTCCGCCGCAGATTGTCGTCGCAGTATCTGTCGCAGATTCCGTCATAGATTTCAAATATCCGTCGCAGATTCGTAACAAATCCGTAGTAATTTAATATTGATTTTTATTGGAACTATTTGTATTATCAATTAATTTTATGAGAACTTTATAAATACATTTGGAACATTTAAACACAATCTAAAAAAATACTAATTACATTGATAAAAATAATTCTTTTATTAATCTTCAATAGAATAAAATATTTTACAATTTAACTATACAAGTGTTAAGAACACTACTATAAATAATTTATCTTGAAAATAACAATATAGATCTTCAATTATCATTTTCCATTGAATCATGACTTGCATCATCATTATTAACCTGCAAATAATATTAAAAAGAGTAAATGAAAAGAATAATATGATACACGTTTTCTCAACCATTGAAGTGTGTTTAGAGCTTGGATGTATTAGAGAGACAAATTATAGTTTCTGTGATTGATCTTTGTGTACATTTGGATGTTCCTTCAAGCTGTCAATGCCCGTAATTTCTCCCGATAGATGGAGATTCTGATGCATTCAGATTATAGTAATGAATGAATCTCATTGCACATTCACAAAAAACAAGAGTTTAATGCCACTAGAAGATTCTTTGTTGTGCTATTATCCCTTTCTAAACAACTAACAATTGTAATATAACACCCACTGTACCTACCTTCTTTGTCAATGATATGCAACTAGAGAAATAAAACTTCATTTAAAATGTAACAATAACTTGAGATATTGTACTTAAAAAATGAATCATGGAGAACCTAAAAAGAAAAATAGACCCATTGTATCAGCAGTTACACAACAGAGCAGTTTTTTTTTTCCGCAAAAGATAAGCTGTAATGTGAGAGTTTTCGAAGATGAACCTACAGTTAAATATGCCTATTACATCTTAAAAGGATCACCATGCGATGCCACTTAGCAGTAAAAATCAAACCTGATGCAGCAGCATTAATCACTTGATTGCTGACCTTGATTCACTTAAAAATAGCTTCACGAACAAAGCAAAATATGTTAACCTGTAATTAGAAATATACATATGTTAATGTTTAGGTTGAATGTCAATTCAGGTCTTAGGAGAAAGCTTAAGCTCATGGAGGGAAGGAAAAATAAAGGAACAAAAACTAGAAGCAAAACAAGATAAATTTTGTTTTAAAATACAACTTAATGCTTCGAAATAGACCAAAACATTGCATTTGCATGTTTTTCCACCCCTCATGTGGATTCCTGTTTAGATATTCTCGTTAAACAATCAATAATTGAAGGAGTTGCCAGAACAAAAAGTAAGAAAAAACATATGTTTATTGATCCAC
Organism: Garcia nutans; assembly: GCA_947685225.1. Classification (NCBI taxonomy): domain Eukaryota; kingdom Viridiplantae; phylum Streptophyta; class Magnoliopsida; order Malpighiales; family Euphorbiaceae; genus Garcia; species Garcia nutans. Next base: position 116,844 of record CANTUV010000003.1, on the reverse strand, counting down.
TGGTAAATGGAAAAGATTTCATATGAAGTATGTAACGAACCTTCGTAATTTGAGAACTTCGTCTCATTGCTAGAGAATATAATAGTTTGCTGGCCCTCAACGGATATTGTTAGTGTGTCTTGTTTTACGGGTTATTGACCTGCCCATCCTAAGACGTCGAGTTGTTAGAGCTTCTAATAAGACAACTAAGGCATCCTCTAATGTGGCAGCCTGTGTATCCAATTCATAGGAGCTGAACTGAGGAAGATATTGCAGCTCATATAGGAGGCTGATGGCCGCTGCTGCTGTACAGGTTCGATCCCATGATGGCTGAGGTCTGTCCTCAAAAAACCAGTGATGGTTACAAGTAATGTCTAGTATGAGCAGAAGGCATCAACGTAAAAGGTAGAAAAGAAAAACAAGTAAGAAGTAGGATAGGGTTATTGGGTATACAAATGGGATAGGCTTTAGAAAGGATTTGATTATGATATAATAAATCTCACCGAAGTTTGTGCATTGTAGATGCACCAGTGGCCAGGGAAATGCAATGAAGATCCTCCTCTCGCCAAACTGAATTTGTTCCCTCCTGCACATATCATATATGTATCTGGATAAAGTCTCAAATAGCTCACAACAAAATTATTTTGATAAACGTTCAGTTTGACAGCTCTGTTCAAATTTAAATATTTAAGATTGCTCCAACTCTGAAATTGTACTTGCACTCTGAGGTTATCTGAGAACTGCTTTTTCATTCCCGTTGACTGAAAAATTTCAGACAAGGGAATGTGTGAATATTTATGGAAAATTTCAAAGTTTGCCAAAAAGCTCCTAGAGCTGGAGTTTCCAATGTATATTTACACATGGATAGAAGAAGCAGCAGAGCTAACAAGAGCATAGCTAACATAACTAAAGGAATTCTTAACATACATATAATTTCCTCTTCAAATCAAAGGAGTGTATAGCCATAGAATTTTCCAATATCCCAGGTAGAATGATAAAAAACAGGTTTTTATTCTGATTGCATGGAGATATTGATGAAATAAACCACTATATCAAATGAAGAAACGATGAAGAATCATCATATTCATCATTATGTGATTTCTCTCTTCACCCATTTACCCCCATAGAAAAGCCATGATGTCACAAAAAAAACAATGAAAATGTAAACTTGGCTCCTACAAGCAACATGAACAACAGCAATAGACCTTTCTAAATGAAATAGTAAAATTTTTGACAAGTGTATATAGCCTGACAAGTGCATACACAACAAGAGAAAAGCAACAGAAAAGATACTTTAACACCTTTAAACACCTGAACATTGCAGCAGAGTTACTCCAAGTGCCATCAATCAAAACAAAATTCAGCGTTTTGTCTTCATTTGTCTGGGCAGTAGAATCAACGTAAGAATACCACCTAGTTGAACTGAAGGAAAAGATGAGATTTCAAATAGAGATAATAAGAAACCATCCCAAACAGCCAAGTGCTATCCGATTTGCTTAAAATAATTCCTAATTTCTAAATTTTATCAGCTCTCAGTAGCTGAATAGCATAAGTTCCCTTCCCTCACAATAGTGCTGCTCTTTTTCTTCTTCACATGAATTGGACAAGATGAAAATAAACTAAACAACATACATGATGCTTCTGCAGATCTTAGTATTTCCAAATACATACAGCAGTTGCAGCACAAGCATAAAGACAAAAGCACGTAGGAGAACAGATACCATAGGGGGAGAGCACCCTATATCAGCTGAATATCCTTGACCAAAAGTATCATGAATTGACTTTGTAACTGTATTCTTGTTGGGGTAAAGGCACCAAACATTGTCTTTTCCTGCAATAGCACACAGCAAAATTAGAAGAAAGTGGCTCGGAAGATTGAATTCTGGAAGTTTAGGAATCTGAAAGAGCAATTTCAGTGCTTAAAATAAAGGATACCTCAACTGCACATTGACTCAAAAGTAAATCCAATAATAAAAGTTTCATATTATAACATTAACTTTATTACCAAATGATTATGTATAAAAAATATAGAGGACATATAACTTTCGCTTGGACTGTATTCATCGAACAATGATTGGCAGCTCTGTCATAAAATATTAGGTATCAGTTCAAGGAACCGTTAACCCTTTTTTTTCCCATAGCAACTATCAAGGAAGAACAAAATATCAAAAGCTATTCTCTGTGGATGTTGGCACTAGCATTCTCTTAATATATGCACACATTTTTGCTTACAATATCAAATGTGATTTAAACAATCCTATAGGAGACAATGGTTTGTGAATGGTGATGAAAATTATAAATAACACGCTAATAAATTCTTGATAGCACACAATGCAATGCCAGAGACAGACAAATTGCATTGCATCCTTAATCATATACATGCTTATATGTTAAAAAGGACCTGCGAGCTTGAATGCATTCCACATGATTTCCTCGTGCTCAGGGATACCAAAGAGGCATAAAGTAGCAGATTGAACTCCAAATACTTGCCATAACAGTTTTCCAGTATTGTTTTGTGGCAAAAAATCCTGCAAAAAGGTTGATGGACAAATGCTGATCATAAATTAAATCATTATATCATTCAGGAGAAATAGTATAAGAGATGATAGTAAAATATTCTAACCTTTGGATGCATATATAACCAGAACCGTATACCAGGCCATAGAGATGAGTGCTTGACTTTTGAACACATGCAATCTTCTTCCCGAGGAAGCCAGCACTGAAAATCAAAACATGTACAAAGATATCATGTACAATAATCTTTTACCAAGTAACTGTACCACCAAAAAGTAATCATATACCTTCTGGCAAAGATAATCTCTACTTCCAAGTATACGACATGCTATTTGTCTAGCTGCAAAGAACTGGAGCTTTTCTTCAGAATCACCTAAAGCCTCATATGTTGCTCTGTGTTTCTTGTCCTCCTGAATTTTATGTTCCCCCTGACATACACAGAAGAAGAGACCAAATGAGAAAATTTCTGGTAATAGGAGACATATCCAGCTAATTCTGCTGATCAAATATGACTAATAAAAAAATTCAACGTTCTAGGAAAATGGAGTGCTTTACTATGTTTAATCTTGTTTTCTTTTGTTTACTGAATTTATATTTGGAGGAGGAAATCTTACTCTCCTATATATAATATTTCTTGAAAACTAAATTTCTCAAATATCTTCCTGAATTCCTCATTCATCCCGTCATCCAACTCTGCCTTTTCTGGAACATACTCAACTACAACTTGTTCTGCGACCTATAAGATTGTAAACAACAATTAAAGTAAGGCCAACTTACTTCTCATGAACCAAAACTACCATTTTAGAAAAGAAATGTATAGAATATATAATAAAACATAAAATAGGAATATGTAAGTAGCACATATTATAATTTCCAGAATGCTATAAACTCAGCCAAGATCAAGTTACACGAAAAAGAAAGAAAAAATTATACGGCGTTAAACTCAGCCAAATTCAATTTTTCACTACAAAAATATTCGGCATTTGCGACGAAAATCTGCGACGGACATGTTTCCGTCGCAAATTTGCTACGGATCTGCAACGGATTTGCGACGTAACATTTTCCGCAAAAATTCTCTGCGAGAGTAATCCCGCCAACTTTTGCGACGATTATTTGCGACGCACTGATTTTCGTCGCAGATCTGCGACGGATTTGCAACGGATTTGCGACCAATTTCTCAAAATTCCTCTGACTCGTCCTTCCGTCGCAAATCCGTCGCAGATCCGTAGCAAATTTGCGACGGAAAACATGTCTGTCGCAGATCCGTAGCAAATTTGCGACGGAAAACATGTCCGTCGCAGATTTTCGTCGCAAAATTCCGAATATTTTTATAGTGAAATTTGCGACGGCAATAGATGGTAGCAGATCTCCGTTGCAAATTGGTTTTTTTAGTGTTTTCTCTCTCACGCCAAGTTTCCGCGCCAACTTTTGCGACGATTATTTGCGACGGAATGATTTTCGTCGCAGATCTGCGACGGATTTGCAACGGATTTGCGACCAATTTCTCAAAATTCCTCTGACTTGTCCTTCCGTCGCAAATCTGTCGTAGATCCGTAGCAAATTTGCAACGAAAACATGTCCGTCGCAGATTTTCGTCGCAAATGCCGAATATTTTTGTAGTGTGAGGAAGGGTATCCTAAGTACCAAATAATCAAAATATTTATTATTAGGACAAAAGAGATTTGAATTTAAAACTAAGTAAATTAATTTAAACTAGAAATAAGTTGCTTCGAATTTAACTCTAATATTTTAGAACTTAGGCTTGGACTATCTTAATTGATTAACTGTGAATTTCCTAAAGTATTAATTCAATTTTAGTTTCTCTTTTATTATTGGTTGATTCTCCTAAATTAAGTTCTAGTCTCTCTAGAGCACTAAAACTAATATTGAACTTAATCCTTATGTCTACTCTCATGATCATAAGTAATTAAATTAATTTATTAAGTTTTGTGAGAACCTTTTAATCAACCTCCAAAGATTTTCTCTTATCTCATTGGACTAATGTTATGCTTACACTCTTCCTTCATTACACAATATCTCAATTCAATTAATTATTGGCTAAACAATTAATGCATGAAGATCAAAGATAACAACATAACCAAAAGAATAAACTTAATTGAACCAAATAAATATGTATTACTCCATAGTTAAATCAAATTAATGGTCTTACCCTAAATTGGGTTTTAGTTATTCATACGTGAAAGAAAACTAAAAGAAGAATTTGTAAAATAAAACATTGAAAAAATAGGAATAAGAAAAATAAATCAAACTCAAATGCTCATTTGGATTGAATGGAACTCTTCTTGAAACTTGAATCTCTTCCTTAAACCAAGCCCTCTTTTAATTCTCCAAAGAAATCTTCAAAGCTTGAAGAAGAAAATTGAATGAATGATGGATGATCAATCTTGAATGGAGGCTTTCCTTATATAGTGGCTTTCCTTATATAGTGCACTTTGATATGCACGACCGTGTTCTTTAAGATGCTTCTGAAGTTCTTCATCTCTTCTTTTTTTCTTTTTGGCAGATGCAATTTTAATCCCATGGTCATGTAAAATGTGTTGCACGGCTGTGGGGATGATAAATCTTCTGTTTTGCTTCCTTTTTGTATTGTATTTAAGCTTCTTTCAATTCCTCATCAATTCTTTGTCCATTTACACTCAAAACATATATTTTGTAAACCCAGTTCTTAACTTGAAATTATTCTAACTTCACAAATAAAATATATTAAATTCAATTGATAATAAAAAAATATAACTAGAATAATTACCAAATTATATGCAAAATATGGCTTTATTAAATATGATTCCCAAAAAAATTGAAGTAGAGATGTAAAATTTGCATTGAGGAACAGTGCAACCAAGAAAAATTATTGAAATATAAGTTGAGAAGGCAACCGAAAATAGGAAGGGGATAATTTGGAATCCAGACTGTCAGAGCCAATTTATGGAAGTATCTTTAGAATGATACATTTGAATGTTTATTTTATAGCAATTTTTGGACAATTAATTCATTTGAAATATTAAGTTAATTTTTGGAGAATTAATTCATTTGAAATATCAAGCTATTTTGGGAGTATGAAATTACTTTTAAAATAATTAATTATTAAATTGAAGTGCAACATATTATTTCTAAAAATATTTATTACCTGAGTTTATTAATTTTATCTAAAATATTTTCTATCTTATATTGATGTAAAGTTATGTTGGAGTAATATGAAGCTCATTACAATTTACTTCAAAGATATTATGTGAGGTACAACGCTGAATGGTTCCAAGTATACCAGAGAAGGAGAAAATTGTAATATAGACTAGCACATATTATACTACTCGATCATGATCAAGCAATTGATCTCATAAGTTGTAAACATATGAGATGTTTATAGTTAACATATGGATGTTTGCTAAGAGTACCCAAGTTCAGATTTACCAGAATTTATGATTTTTTTTTACAAAAATATCAGATTTAGATAATTTATTATGAGTTTATTATGGGTTCATTATATGTTTATTATGAATTTACGAAATTTACATAGTTTATTATGAGTTTACTACAAGCTTATTATGTGTTTATTGCAAAATAACTAAAATACTCCTGGTAAAAATAAAAAAAAATTATGGTGGAGGATGTAATTTTTCTTTAATTAATTAATTATTTGATGAAAAATAATAACCTCCACCATATTTTTTAAAATTTTTACTTTTTTACCAAGAATATTTTAGTTATTTTATTATAAACTTATAATAAACTCATTATAAACTATGTAAAATTTATAAACTCATAATTAATTCATTGTAAACTAATAAAAATCTAATATTTTGATAAATAATTTATAAATTCTGGTACTTTGACAAATAATTAATAAATATGATAAATTAATTTTTTTTTTCAATTTGTCTTATATTTTTGTCAAAAGCCCTTTTTTAATCCTTTTAAGAAAGGGGTAGACCACTACAAATACATCCTTATGAAGGACAAAAACTCATTCATACCCTAGTGAATATTTCAGCCACCCTCACTCTCTAAACTCTCTTTGCTGCCACCTTGGTTGCTTAGCACATAATCAAGGTTTTGGCCCCCTTATTACTCTTAATGTGAGTTGTTTTCTTTACTTTCTCGAGCGGACTATCAATAGAGGAAATCATATTTTGGATTGTTGTGGTTTGCTACAACCCAACAAGAAAGAAAATAGCCCAATTTGAAGAGCAAGATTATAAAATTATTATAATAAGATTTCTTTATCTAGTTTGGTTGCTCTCAAAATTAAATTACAAAGGTAGATCCTTTTCATAAGTTTTCGTTTACTTCCAATGTTTTATATGTATATGATGCATGAAAAAACCCAACATCAGATGTGGGAGATCCCACATCTAACAAATACAAACCTCTAATCCAATTAATATAGAAATTAGGTCTCCAATATGAACAACTAGCTTTTAGAGTTGGTTCTATCAAAATTGTATTAACAAGAATTTAACCCAAATTCAATTTTGAATGAAAAATTCACATGGTATTAAAGCAGCTCCTGTGAATCTCGAAACCAAACTCAATCGAAACAAAAAATCAAATTAGAGTAACATTTGTCAGGTGTCAATTGAGACAGTTGCCACTTAGGGGAGCGTGTTATGACTACCCTACAAACCCAAAAAAAAAATCAATGAATCAATTGTGGGATATTCCAAATTTAACAAATACAAACTTTTGATCTAATTAATATAAAAATGAGTTCTTCAACTTTAATAACTAGCTTTTATTTTTTATTTTTTAAAAATAACTTTTAGGATTGGCTCTCTCAAATTTATATTAACAGGAATTTAACCAAAATCAAGTCTTAAAAATGAAAATTTCACAAGTTGCACGGAAGGTAGTGCCTAAGAAACAAGCAAATTTCAAGTGAAATATTGCAGCCAATAAGGTAAGATTATGAAATATATTTAATGAGATGTTTTATTCATAATTTTAATTAAAGTAAGTTAAATATATAGTTTTGATTTTGGTGATTTTAAGTCGATGAGAATTTCTTATTAAATTGATAAATTGTTTGGTAATTATGATTTTATAAATTTTGAGTGTTTAATATTACAAGTTGAATTATTTGTGAGTTTGTTAGGCTAGTCAATTTATGGAATGATCTTTTCTTTTCTTTTCTTTTCTTTTTTTGAACAATAATAAAAGACCCAATGGGTCCGACCCTTCCCCGGACCCCGCTCATTGCGGGAGCATAATATATATATATATATATATATGTATATTACGTAAAACAAGTGAATCCAATTTCATTTCAGCAATTATTGTCTGACAGAGAAAATATCAATCATACCCAGCCATGATATAATTTGCAATATAGAGCGATCATTAGACCAACAGGAAGCTTATCATATAATCAAAACAGCAAATACATTCAAGCCAATTTAACATTTCTCCAAATTTCAATCATTAGTTTAACACAAATAAATAAAGCAGATGGAAAAAGGATCAATTGCTTGTTCATTATTAACAAGCTCAGCTGTAAATTGCATGCTAATTCTTCAAATAGCACAATTAATCCTCTCTCTCCACACAATAGATACATGAAATGAAAACTTTGGCCTAAGCAGGTCCATAAACAATAATTCAACATATTTTAAATATTTCTATAATCACATTAGTTATACCACAATCAAATTGAATACTTTTCATAAATAACTGTAGAATAATTCATCTCCTTTTATTTTTATTTGTTTCTCCCCCTTAATTTCCTCTATTAAGGAATTTTATAATCATATAGTTTACCAGTTATGACAATTTACAATGCTTATTTCTACAACCCTAATTTCTAGGATTATAGTTTTACAAATTAATATGCCACAAGTAAATTATATTCCCAAATAGAATATAATTTTTTATTTTAAATTAGGATCAACTATTGTATTTATAAAATATACAAAATTCAGAAGTTTCAATTTTGTGAATACGATTTTAATATTGTTTTACATTTTTAATATATATATATATATAGTTGAACTCATAAATAATAAGTCATATTTTTTTAAAATACTAAATATTTTACTATAGAATGTATCAATGTATTTTCTTTTGCCTTTTTGCCTTATATGTTATTCTAGTTAATATTGTCATCATATAAAATAAATATATATATATATATAATTAGTTCAACAAAACATTATTTCTTTCTTAACGGCGTCGTATAATTTCACAAAAAAAAAATATTAATAGTGAAGATTAATTTAAAATTAATTATTTTAAAAATCACTACAAGGAAAACTGAATCAGACAACGCTTTCTGGCCGTTGTCTGATGAAGATAAAAATCGTTGTCTATTGAAGCGATGTCTGATAGCATTTCAGACAACGGTTTTAAAATCGTTGTCTGATGTAGATTTGCACAACGGTTTTTAATTTTATCAGACAATGGTTTTTGGCCGTTGTCTGATGATTATTCAGACAACAGTTTCTAATTTTTCAGACAACGGGTTTTAACCGTTGTCTCATGGTTTCCACAAAGGTTTCTAAATTGTCAGACAACGGTTTCTAAATTATCAGACAACGGTTTCTAAATTTTCAGACAACGGTTTTTAACCGTTGTCTGATGAAGGTTTAGACAATGCCTTTTGACCGTTGTCTGATGAAGACAAAAACCGTTGTCTATTGAGGCGATGTCTGATAGCATTTCAGACAACGGTTTTTAGCCGTTGTCTGAAGATGGTTTCCACAACGGTTTTTAGTTTTATCATACAAGGGTTTTTAACCGTTGTCTAATGAAGGTTTAGACAATGCTTTTTGACCGTTGTCTGATGAAGACAAAAACCGTTGTCTATTAAGGCGATGTCTGATAGCATTTCCACAACGGTTTTTAGTTTTATCAGACAACGCCTTTTAACCGTTGTCTGATGAAGGTTTAGACAACGCTTTTTGACCGTTGTCTGATGAAGACAAAAACCGTTGTCTATTGAGGCAATGTCTGATTAAGGTTTATACAATGCTTTCTTATTAAAAATCGTTGTCTGATTAAAGTTTACACAACGCTTTCTTATTATATACCATTATCTAATAAAGGTTTACACAACGCTTTTTAATTTTTCAGACAATGGTTAATTAATCTAAAACCGTTGTAGAAGGACGCTAAATACAACGGTTAATTAATGTGGCACACTGAATATTAGACAATAGTTTCAATGTTCATTTTTATTTCACCACCATTGTCTGTTAAACTGTACATTATACATATAAGACAACACTTTACAATGAAGGATTGCAAATTTGGGAATCAAAAAACCTCCACAAATTCAACCATTCAACATATTAACAAACTAAAAAAAATCAACACTATACATATATCACTGAATTATACTATTAACTTCAACTTGAATGACGCTTCATGAAATATTTGGTGAAGTCAATCCTAATCTCGTTGATGTCGGCATCACTATACTCCAAGTTGCCTCTGCGTAGCCACTGAAAAATGAATCAAATTTTGGTTAGCCACATGTGGTAAATACAAAATTATTATATAAAAAATGAAAATAATTAAAATTCTCACCTTAGCTGCAAACTGAAGCTCCTTATCATAACAGATTTCCTTCATGCACCTCATGACAAAGAGGCCGCAGTCCGTGGCCCCTTTCTGCACAGGAACCCCTTAAAATAGCAAATGAAAACAAAAATGAAGTACCACATGTTACATCCATATGTAAACCCATATGCAAACCAACACATCAACCTAATCACACAACCTAACCTGAAATCTGAACAAACATTCTGAAAAATGAACAGAAGACACATCCATATAAAATTTCAGGCTCAACGAGCAAACTCATACCTATAATATGCATATTTGCTTTAAATGATAAGACTAATCAACAATCAAACAAAAAGACTTCAAGAAAACCACTGTCATCCTCAATCAACACAACAGTATTCATCAACATAGATCAAAATAACAATATAGAAGAAACAGATTTGACGAATGTCAAACGGAGATGAGCAAATAAAGACATTGGTTTTAATCCAGAAACAAAATAAAAGTTGAAACAGAAACCAGAGCAATAGTATAAAAATACCAATCCAATATCAAATTCCCAATCAATCTCATCATCAAGAATTATATATTATACTATATACTATTATACTAATATATAATAGTAGATTTTGTTTTTTGACTAACTGAACAAGAAAACACAAGGCCATGGACTGAAACATCTTCAACAGAAATATTCAATATGAAAACCAAAGACACAAGAGAACACAAAAGGCAATCCAAATATATACGAGCAAGTATACAAGTAATGCCAGCAGTGCTGCAATTTGAAATGAAAAAATGCAGACCAACTGAAAATGCTTTGTGGACTCCAAGTTTGTACTCAAATGAAAAAATGCAGTCCAAATTTAGCAATATTTCTTTCATAGAACAAGCAATTTACATATCAATTTCCAATCCAATGCTCCATTTTCCCAACAGCAAAAAGAGTATAGGCAAAATTATTGTATAAATTGTATAAATCAGAAATGATGAGAAAAACAATACCGCCATGTTCTCCCATAAAATTTTCCTCCTCACAGTCTTGTTGACACTCTCCTTGTATAACTTTATGGCACTATAAGAAACACAATATAAGTCAACAAAATTGCATTTTCCCCAAATTTTATAACTTAAGAATAAATAGGCAGACTTTAGAACCGCAACTTACTTGTCAACAACCTCTATCCATTCCTGGCTAGCAATGCGACGTTTAAGAGGGTCCATGTGGTAAACTACCTCTCCCGTCGGATTTACAACAGTCAATACCCAGTGATTCCTACGAAATAACAAAATAAAATACAAGCAATTCTTCATATTTGCTTGAACTTAACGCCAAACAATTCATTAAATAAAAATTAATGCCAAACTTAAATAAACAATTCATGAATCAATCACAGCAGCAACAAGCCAAACTTAAAGCAATGCCAAACTTAAATAAACAACAATATCATGTCATTTTCACAAATGAGGGAAAACAGGAACAAGATGGTCAAAACTGATAATGAAAAGTGATACTACTAACATTTATATATACATACGGACATAATATATCTTTTATACTAAATTGCTGCTGCTTAAACAGGAACAAGAAGCACATAAGGTTTAACTACGATTACTGCTTCAATGCATATTGTCAAATTCAAATTGTCAAATGCAGTAAATGAGAATTAAAAAATCTGAATAAATACAAAACCGACAATGAAACAGTGATTTCAATAACCAAAATAGCAATCACATAGGCTCAATTCATAACATCAATCACAATCACATACAGAAGCAGCGTTATTTAGCTACTAACTCTCATTAGCTACGATAGCAGATAAAAAAAAAGGTAAAGAAATACTCACACATCGTTGAAAGGCAAGAGAAAGTATTACCCTTCTTTAGCCCCCTTAAATCGACTAGCAAGTGTACGTGACCTCCCCCCTGAATTACCACATCCAATGGCACTAATCATGCTGGGATCCACAAAGCCAATCATATCAACCATTTTATGCCTTTTGACATATTCATACAAGTAGCTGCATACAAAATAAAGTAATAGTTGTTACATATTATCAGTTTAATTCCAGCACAATTAACAAAGAAAATAAACAGCTTTTGTACTTGGAAACTTACTGAATAAATATGGTAAGTATGGATCCAGACATTTCACCTCCGGCGCACACAACATATAGATCTTGTAAGAACACAACTTGGTTTTTGGTCACACCAAATGCTTCTTCACTTAGGGCAAAACTAACTGATCAATCATCGATTAAGGCATCCTTCGCCCACAGCCACAAATGTTTCAAAGGCACTGGATAATCAGCACCCATTGAACATGCAGCTCCTCCTCAAACATATCAGCTTCTATAACAACAGGCTTCTTTAATTTCTTGGAGGCTTTTTTCTTCACACAAGCTTTTTTAAAACTCTGAAAATAAAAAATTTTCACGTGAACACAGTAAATAGCAAAAAAAAAAGCAATTATGCAAACTTTCATTTCTCAAAACTTAACCTTTGGATTAGACACCCCATCCAGCACAATCAAATTTCTCGGCCATGCTATAAAAGTACGTACGACTTAGTCCACAGTAACAATTTCATCGCCGACTGGAAATGGGATATTGACGTCTGTAAATATAAAAAACATGGAAAAATTACATTTATTTATATGTTTGAATATAATCATTAGAAGTTTGAATAAATAGTAAGTAGTATCCTCAAACTTTGAATTGTACGAGTGATCGACACTCTTGCATTCTCTTGTGAAATTTTAACTCCATGGAGAGATGGCTCCAGGACTTCAACAACCTTTGCATAAGCAACAATATTGCTCGATGATCCTATGGCCAGCTTCGCCAATTTCACTTGATTATCAAACCCATCATCATCAAACTCATTATTGGGACCTTTGACATCAGCAGAAACCTCAATACCTTCTGCCTCCTCAGCAGCAGCAACCGTAGCAACAATCTCGATACGTTCTGCCTCCTCAACAGCAGCAACCTCATCAACATCTGCAACAACCTCAGCAGCAACCTCAGCAGCAACCTCATGAACATCATCCTTATCAAGCACCTCCACTTTCTCCAAAGCAAGGACCTTCTCATCATCAACAGAATTGAGACTCCTTTTTGCTTCATCCAAATTGAGACTCCTTTTTGCTTCAATAGAATTTGCATCAAATTGAGGACTCAAATTCTTCCTCACAACCGGCACTTGCGCCTCTTGATCCTTCACAATAGGAATTGAATTGGAGCAACTTGCTTGTTGGGAAGGCATGTTTGGACTAGACACAGGCTTTGACAAAAATTATGCTCTAATCTTGGCAATTTCAGCAGCCCAAAATGCATCTCTCTGCTCTATAATTTTCTTGGTCTCCTCCTCCATGACCATTTGAACCCCCTCCCGTATCTTTTCATCAATACTCTTTGCTTTTCTCTGTCTTGGAGACTAAAATAGACAGATTGCTTCACGTGCCTTCCCTGGCCACGTACTCTTCCCGAATGCTCCGGTTTACCAAGCGCCTTTGATAACACATCATCAGTGCCTTGTTCAACTACTTCACCTGAACTAACTTGCTTCTTTAATGACTCCTAAAAAATAGACCCAAAATGGATGTAGTTAATAAATTAGGAAACAAGAAAAGTTGCTGAATTGAGTTGAAACTTGAATAAAAAATCAGAAAATATGATTTCCTCAGCTTTGTGCTTCACTCTCTCATCTTTAAACTTTCCTTGTCTGTCCTGCCTTGCAAGGATCCAAGCCTTCGATCGATCGATCTCTGAAATCCCTTTAGGATGAGATTCAGTCTGCATGTATATATAGAGGATGACCTTATTAGTAATATAAACATGTTTTAAGAAGCATTATAAATCCATATTGACAATACACAAGTCAGAAAAAAAAATTAAATACACAAGTCAACACTAACCCATTCACTTTCCAAGTTCGCGTATCCTTTTCGAGACAAACGATGAGGATACTCATTCAGCATACTTCTCTTGTGTTGTTCTTCATGAATTTTCTATGACAAAAAGGAACAAAACATCATAAGTATGAAAAAGGAATCCAGATTAACATTTGGAACTAAATTAAGAAACAAGAAAATTGAAGATTTCCTTTCGGTAAACTCGACTCCCAGACGATCAGCAACGAAAATGTCCCAGTGCGACTGCTCAATGAATGTGAAGTCAGCTGGAGGAACCCGCAGCTTCTCTGTTTCATCACGTGTGGAAGAACATAGAGTCTCATCAACCGACTTTTGAATTCCCTCCATTTTTGACCAGCAGATTGCAGTACCATTTTCTTGGAAGTCGGCGGTACAACAAAAGCCATCTACATACATAAACCACAAAAATAAAATTAGATGAATAAGTTACTGAAAACCCAACGTATATAAAGCAATTGAGAAACTAATGTATATAAATTAATTGTGTGGGAATGATTTTGCATAACCTGGACACAATCCCAAATCTTTGTTTATACGTCTTCAGCAACTTCCTTCCAGGAATCATGCCATATCGGGGCTTTAGACCTTGCTAAAACTCTGATATATGATTGCATCTCTGAAGCAGCCCTACCAAATGGTGCTCCCTTTGCATTAAATGAAACTGTAGGCTTTTGGCTACTGATCTTCCGTCTAATAATTCGGTGCATGGAGACACACCCTCGTTTCAGCAGTTTTATCCCTTCAACATCGTCCTCGTTTGATTTCGGCTTACCCTTATCCACTCGCTTTCTTTTCTTGGACAGTTTTTTTTCCAAGTTTTCAGAGATCGACTTCCTCTTCGAAGATACGGGGGAAGAAGTTGACGGCTTATCTGGGTGCATTGACCGTGTCCTGGAGATAGCCTTCACCACTCTCATTGTGGCTGGATTTGGGGAAGACCGGGCTTGTTGTTTACATACACGGGGAGAAGTACGGGTGGGTAGTTGATACGATTGTTTCTTCTTCGAAGGAGCCATAATCAGCACCTGCATTCACAAATTAAAAGTTACATTTTGTATGAAATCATCCAGTTTAAACATTGGAAATCACAGAAAATAGCCGCAGGTATGAGAAGCATCAGCCAACAGGTAAGAATTAAATGTGAAAATGCATTTCAGAAGAATGTTGATGTAAGCAGCTGCAAGTATGAGAATACTATCACTATCTCTAAGAATAACTCTCATGCCCTTTGGTCAATTCTAAGGTTACGCTACTTGGAAGGAAATAGGGTTAAGTGACAGGTTTGCCATTGCTAATTTGAGGAAAATAAATATACTCTTTCAAAATTGCAGAACAGAAAAGGCAATTAGTAAGAGCCACAGAATCATAATCAAAGCAAGAAATATTTTCATGACTAAATCACATGCCACAATAGTAACAAAATTATGTTCGTACTCAGTGCCACAACATTTAAATTTCCTATAAGAACAGGACACTTAGTGACTGTAGTACGACACACGGAAGAAAAACATTAATTATGGACTGTTATGGTGTACAACATATAACACAAATTAAGCCTGTGCTGCAAAAACAGTATTTTTCTGAAAACATGCCAAACATAGTTGGATTGAAGAAAAAAGATCAAAAATTGAGTTGACTTCATACCATTATGTGTCTGACATGAAAATGGTTTATAAAACAAACTTCTAAGAACTAAGAAGAGGAAGAAGAAAATTATACAATAATACAAAAAATTAAAAAAAAAAGATGCAGAGCGACAAAAGTATATAACGAACCTCGAAGGGTGGAACTGAGGGAGTGAATGCAGAGCCGCAGTGAGTGGCGGGCGGGTTAGAGAGAAAGGTAGAAAAGGAAGAAGAAATATGGATGTGTCGTGCGTTTTTAGGTCAAGAGGGAAGGAAGAGAACACAGTTAGGTCTAGCAATGGAAAGAGGGAAGGAGGAGAACAAAGTTTGGTGTAGAAATATTTAGTTTCTGAAGCTTTCTACCCGTGAAAATGGAAACTAATTAGGTCTACAGAGATAAATCGAAAGAGGGAAGGAGGAGATAGGTCTGTTTAGGTTTATTGCTAAATTTCAAAACGGCCGTGTTTTTGGCAAAATGAGAGCAAATGAAATTTTTTTTTTTGGAAATAAAGGGGGGAATTTAAGTGTTCAAAATTTTTGAAGTTTTGACATCCCTCTTTTGAAACAAAATGGAATTATCAAAATTTTGTTAAATTAACTTTATAAATTCACTTATATAGATGACTTATAAATTTCAATTTATAATTCATCCATAAGTGCTTAAGGCAATACAATTTAAATAATTGGTAGTGATAAATTTCTATGGAACCCTATATAATTATAAAATTTAGTGTTGATGTAAATTAGATTGAGCAAAAACAATACTAATATATATACTAATGTTGAAAAGTATAGCCAACTGAGAGAATTAAATTTCATACACAGGAACCATGCTCATGGTTAGCCATATAGCAGCCATCTAGATAGAAATCATGTAATTGCAAGGCAAGAGTTCAATAAGCAAGTCCACAAGAACACTTAAAAATGGAAGTGAAGATTATGATTATGATTTGAGAAACATTAGAGTTAGTGGGATGTGAGAAGAACATGAGCAAAAATTTATCAAAGAACTAGCACTAATATATACTTGTATATAGTAATATATACTTGTATATACTAATATATGTACTTGTATATACTAATATATACTTGTATATACTAATATATATACTAATATAAACTTGTATATACTAATATATATACTTGTATATACTAATATATACTTGTATGTACTTGTATATATACTTGTATGTACTAATATATGTACTTGTATATACTTGTATATACTAATATATACTTATATATACTTGTATATACTAATATATATACTTGTATATACTTGTATATACTAATATATATACTTGTATATACTTGTATATATACTAATATATATACTTGTATATATACTAATATATATACTAATATATATATATACTAATATATACTTATATATACATGTATACACTTGTATATATATATATATACTAATATATACTTGTATTCCTACTTATATAATATCATATTATATCTAAATCATTATTTAATGGTGGACTTTAAAGTTTCTAATGGGTTTATGAAATGTTTATAAATCCAAACCTTAGCTTTTAATACTTAGTCAAGTTTGTTTGGCTTAAGAAAGCCTAACTTCCATACATTGCAAATAGCCACTGGATCCTTAACATGTTTTTATACTAAGAAAATCTAACTTCCATAAAACGTCCAAGCTTCTGATTCTGTTTCATCTCTCATTCCTCTTTTAGCTTCAATAGTCGTGGTTCTCTCGCTGCCAAACCCTAAGCACCACTCTCCTTGCTGCGGTCTTCATTGCTGCTAGCCATCTCCTTACTGCAGGCCATCTCATTTGTCAGTAACTGCATTGTCCCAATTAAGTCGAAATAAGATTATTTTTTTCTTATGAGCCGTAAGTAATCATCCCATCTGCACTCTCCTTGCTGCCGATGTTCATTAAGCTGTTGTATGTATATACATAACTTGGTACATTGGATTTTCAGCACAACCATAGAATTCTTTCCTCTGTTTAATCTATTTGAATTATTGCATTGTTTTTTCATATTACTATAATGTTATTGTATTTTCATATTACTATAATGTTGTTCTGTCCCTTCAATTTGCTGCTTAAATTTTAAGATCTACAGTATGTCTCCATGCTTCTGATTTCTCTGCTTGTTTATAAGTCTTTGGTCCCCTGTTTGATGACTATCAGTTGAAATAGTATGTTGAGTTTTGTCAGTGAATTGAGGATTATTTGTGGATTCAGGTTGTGATTGAAGTTGAATGTCTGTTAAAACATCAGTTGTGTGAACTGGTATTTGTTTAGTTTTATATGGAAAGTACTGCACATGAAACTGTAAATAAATGCTGACTAAAATTTATTTTGTTGTGAGATCCATAAACAGAAAACCTTTCACTCCTGACTTGTAACCAAGAAATACCCCTTTCCTTGCTCTTGGTGCTAGCTTTTCTTTTCAATGACAACTTTTAAGTTCTATATGTGAACCCTTTTTCTTTCTCCCTCAGGTTGAACAATTACATAACAGTCCAAGCTTCCTCATGCAACTTTATTCAAACCACAACAACCATATGATAGCTGTCTTCGAGAAACCTTCATTGAAGTTAGATGCTACATCTGCTCTCGCATATGAGGTGATTATACTTCCCTTCCAAGTTCTATTTGACATCACCATAATTCAGTGGAGTTCACATAGGTGTTATGTATCTGGTTCTTGCTATTAACTGAATTATTGCTTTCAAAATTGCAGAACTGGTCCAACTAACTGAATTATTGCTCAAATTGCAGAACTAGTCCAACTAAAAGATGGATAGATCTTGGTTGAAGGCTAATAGAAGAACATGAGAGTTTAAATTAGGTGTGGAAGAGTTGTTAATGTTTGCATTTGATAATGGGTTTGATGAAACAAAAATTAGTTGTCCATGCTTAAGATGCGCTCACAGTAAATCGTGGAAGGCTCAAACTGTTAGGGATCATCTTTTCCAATATGGTATTGATCAAACCTATAGTTGCTGGATATGGCACGGAGAGTCAAATCCAGAAGGGAGTCCTTTAGTTGCTGAAACCGATTGTTTCTCAGAATCAGTTGATCAAACAAACATAAGAACGGGGCATGATAATGTCGACGATGATGATATTTCATTAGAGTCCTCTGATTTCATTAACCATGTTGAAGGTGAACATGAACCCCTTTATCTGGGATGCAAGGGTTATACTAAGATGAAAGCTTTAGTCAAGTTATATGACTTGAAAGCAAAGCATGGCATTTCTGATACATGCTTCTCTGATATTCTCCTTTTGCTTGGGTCAATGCTTCCAGAAGGCAATAGTATCCCTTCTTCCTTCAGTGATGCCAAGAAAACCTTATGTGCTATGGGTATGGAGTATGAAAAAATACACGTGCCCGAATGATTCTCTTATATCGTGGTGAGAGAGATGAAGATGAGACAATTTGCCGCATATGTGGAGCCTCTAGATGGAAGCTGGACAAGAAAGGAAAAGAATTGGAAGGGGTCCCTGCTAAGGTTCTATGGTATTTTCCATTAATACCAATGTTGAGGAATTTGTTCAATACAACTCAAATTGCAAAAGAAATGACTTGGCATCACACCGAGCGACAAAAGGATGGTAAAATTAGACATCCGGCAGACTCACAAACATGGAAGGATGTCGACCAAAAGTGGCCTGATTTCGCTTCGGAGACAAGAAACCTTCGGTTAGCTTTATCTACCGATGGATTCAATCCCTTCTGTGGATTATCAACTGATTACTCATGTTGGCCTGTTTTGCTATGTATTTACAACTTACCACCTTGGCTTTGTATGAAGAGAAAGTTTATTTTGTTAAGTTTGTTGATATCCGGACCAAATCAGCCTGAAAATGATATTGATGTGTTCCTTCAGCCACTTATAGAAGATCTTCAAGTGTTATGGAATGGGAAACAAGTGTATGATGAATATAAGAAAGAGTTCTTCATACTAAGGGGAATTTTGTTATGGACAATTAGTGATTATCCAGCCTTAGGCAACTTGTCGGGCAACATCATTAAAGGGTATAATGCTTGTACTGTTTGTGTTGATAAAACAAAAGCTACCAGGTTGGCAAATTATCGTAAGATGGTGGTTATGAGGCATCGTAGGTGGTTGCCCCGTTATCATCCATATCGAAGGCAAAAATTAACCTTTGATAACAGCGTGGAGAAGTTGTCGGCTACTATTCCGTTAACTAGAGAGGAGGTGTTTGAAAGGGTACAACCACTAAGGGGCCATGTCTATGGTAAGACATAACGCCAACCTCGATTGAATAAAGGTGAACCTCGACCTATTTGGAAGAAGATGTCTATATTTTTCCAACTTGAGTATTGGAAATTTTTGCCGGTTAGGCATGTCCTTGATGTGATGAATATCGAGAAAAATATATGTGAAGCTTTGACTGGTACCTTGCTAAATATACCAGGGAAGTCAAAAGATAAGGAGTCTGTCCGTCTTGATATGGTTGAAATGGGAATAAGAACGGAGCTGAGGCCAAAAACTCCCTGAAAAAAGAGAAGTTGCCGACGGCATCTTGGAACTTATTGCATAAAGAAAAGAAGATTGTCTGCTCATCCTTGGTTGGCATGAAGTTACCTGATGGTTTTTGTTCAAACATTAAGGTCTAGTATCAATGGAAAATCTGCGACTTGTTGGAATGAAATCTCATGACTGCCATACAATGTTGCATCACTTACTCCCCATCACAATTCGGTCAGTACTACAAAAACAGGTTAGGTGCACTATTATTAGGTTTTGCCTCTTCTTCAAGGCAATTTGCAGTAAAGTCATCGAGGTGGATAAACTGAAAAAAATGCAAGCTCAGTTGGTGGAGACCATATGCTTCCTAGAAAAGTATTTCCCCCCTTCCTTCTTTGATATAATGATCCATCTCTCAATTCATCTTGTGAGAGAGATTGAGCTCTGTGGGCCAATCTTCCTACGCTGGATGTACCCTTTCGAGAGATATATGAAGACTTTCAAGGGTTATGTACGGAATCGGGCTTGTCCGGAAGGATACATTGCTGAGGCCTATGTTGCAGAAGAGGCCGTTGAGTGTTTGGTCAACTTTGAAGAAGCAACTGTTGGATTGCCGAAAAAATGGTAGGGATAAGAACGACGCAAAATACAGACTCTTATATGGTGCAACAGTTATAACGCCAAGTAAGAAGGACTTGCACCTATCACATTTGTTTCTTCTCCAAAATTGTAATGACGTTCGCCCATATTTTGAGTAAGTTACTTCAATTTGTTTTTGTTATTTCCTTATTTTCTGCATTTTGTTTCAAAAATTAATAAAATTGATTTTACTTGCAGTGAACATATGGCTTCTTTGATGACAAGATATCCACAACATGAAAATGATGAAGAGTGGCTAAAGAACATGCAAAATGAAACATTCCCTAAGTGGTTTCATAAAAAGGTAAAATCTTATAGCCCAAGTATTTTGCTGCAATTTGCACCAAAATTAGGCTTGTTTCTTTATATATTTTACTGAAAAAATAATGAATGCCTTGTACTTGTGAATTCTTTTGAAATACTACAATATTTATCTTCTCTCAAAGGCTATATCATACTTATGGCCAATTTAATTTTTTGGATAGATTGCATCAGAATTACTTGATAAGAAGAATACAGTAACTAAGGATATAATGTGGATTGCAGCAGGGCCTAACAAGGATGTAGCTACATTCAGTGGCTATAGAATCAATGGTGTTACCTACAGCACCAAAGAACGTGATGATACGCGGCAAGTTCAGTGCAGCGGTGTTTGTGTAGATGCCGATACAATGCTTGTGAAGGGTAAGGATAAAAACATCGAGCATACTTCACATACATTTTATGGAGTTATTACAAGTATTTGGGAGTTGGACTATAACCACTTTAGGGTTCCTATCTTTCGTTGTAATTGGGTAGATATGAACAAAGGGGTTAAAGTAGATGACTTGGGATATACATTGGTTAATTTGAACAAATTAGGTTTTCTAAACAATCCTTTTGTGTTAGGAAAACATGTCAAGCAAGTTTGTTACATAGATGACCCTCTTGAAAAATTATGGTCAGTTGTCTTAAAATTACCTGACAAGTACTATAATGAAAGTGATGATGAAAATGAGGGATCTGTAGAAATAGAACTTGAGAATGAGCTACATTTGCCAACGTTCTCATATGTTGATGAACTCGATGAAGAAAACAGTAGTTACATGCGGGAGGAAGAAGAATTGATTCAGCTGTCATGATGGTAATAATTTCATTTGTTTTAAGTTCTATTTTGAAATTATGTCCTGCCATTAATTTTTCCATCCTTTATACTTGCAGGTCCTACATCCTTAATGCCTGTCACAACTCCCTACTGCCTGTAGAATGTTTCTTTATATCATTCAGAATTTAATGAAAGATTGGTTGGACGCTTTGTTGAAAGTTTTGTGTTTCTTATTTAAATTTGTTGAAAGTTTCATTTGTACCTATCATTCGATTTGTATCTTTATTTGACACTTTGTTCAAAGATTTGGTTATGTAATTTATTGAATCATTTGGTTTTTGCTCTGACACCTTGCTGGTGGATTTGGTCTAACACTTGTCAGTGGAGGATTTCATTTGATTTGTGTATAAGGATTACTTTCATTTAAGGCAATTTTTTTTGAATACTCAGTTAATCAGACAACGGTTTCTTACGGAAAACCGTTGTCTGAACATATATTATACAATGGTCTAAACAGTTAATCAGACAACTTTTTAAATAACCGTTGTCTGAAACATCTTATCAGACAACGGTTTTTTTGACCAAAAAAACACTTGTCTGAACATATATTACACAACGGTCCCTAAAACCCGTTGTCTGTATGCTTGCTTCAAGCAACGATTTTTTTTAACCGTTGTCTGAAACACTGAATTATACAACACTTTCGAAAAAACCGTTGTCTGAAACATCTTATCAGACAACGGTTTTGTATGACCAGAAAAACAGTTGTCTGAACATATATTACACAACGGTCCCTAAAAAACCGTTGTCTGGTGTGACCAAAATGACACCTAATAGACAACGGTTAAGAAAAACACCAAAAATAGTTGTCTGAAAATTAATCAGACAACGCTTTTTTGGAAAAAAAAAATCGTTGTCTGTTTTTTTAAGACAATGGTTTTTTCCTTAACCGTTGTCTGATTCAGTTTTTCTTGTAGTGAATGTAAATTATAAAGTTAAAGACCTACTGAATTTAACATTCTATTTGAAATAAATAAATTTCTTTTTTTTTTATTTTGATATTAAAACATTAAAAAAGTTTTCATTTTCATTCTATAAATTCAATTCTATAAAGTTTTTCCAATAATATTTATTACCCTAAAGATACACTGAAAGATAAAAAGAAAAATAAAAATAACTCAGTAATATATTTGATTTAAATATAAAAATTCAATTGAATTTTTATATTTTAAATAAAAAAAGTCTTTAAATTCATTTATAAATGAATTCTATATTTCTAATAAAACATTTGTTCCAAAAAGATTATCCTATTCCTTTCTTTGAAATAGTGCCATAGATAGACCAAAAAGAAAAAAAAAGCTAAAGAACTGTAAACAAACACAAATATGGGCTCAAAGATAACTAACTTACTATTCAAATTCAAGAGTTACTGTTTTGGTCTATAATGACACTATGTGTCTAGCCCCATAGGCAATATATCCATGGATAATCCAACTAGATCTGAGCTTACGACCCGGTCTTTTCACTCAGTCTAGCTTCAAGGATTTGTTTTTGAGGCTTACGACTCGGTCTTTTCACCCCAAAAATATCATATTTATCAGCTAGGCTTGGCTTACGACCCGGTCTTTTCACCAACCCAGCGTTTAGCCCGTAGGCAATCATAGGCATGCCGCCAAACACAGAACTCTGAAAATTGAATAAATTATTAGGCACACAATTTATTCATATTTCTCATTATTAATCTCTTTCTCATTTTCACATATTCAATCTAAGCACATTGCCTTATTTTCACTTTTTTTTCTCACTTTTCTCATTTTTCACATCTTTCTCATTTTTCTCACTTTTCTCCCTTTTCTCATTTTTATCAATATCAATTCATTTCATTATACCACATATCTCATTTTTGTATTCACAACACATTACCCAATTACTTTGGGTATTTTCACATAATATACATATTTTACATTTTACACAATTTAGCCATTATCAATGGCTTTTCACAATGCATTTAACACATATATGATATTACAAATGTCATAGCACATTATTTATAGACAATCAATGAACCAAGTAGCTTAACACATTTTTCAACCAAAATGTGTTAAGTCCAAATGTCATGCAAATATAAACAATATATTCAAAGTTTGTACATACCTCCACTAGCAACCCAAAGCAAGCTTAAAACAACCACCAATCCTATCTTTCCAACTTGCCCTTCACCACTTGGATGAAGCAAATCAACCTTCCTCAATGCCTAAACCAAATGTAATAGCAAATAATCATTTAGTATCGCATTTAATGGCATTTTCAATATTTAACCGTAATTAAACATTACTCCTACAAATTTCTAAAAATTTAGCTTTTTCTTACTTTGACATTAGAATTTCATTCTACTACAATTAAATTAGTGTTTTAAGTTTATTTATATTATTAAAAATATATTTAAATCATTTACATTATAAAAATGCATTCTTATACACAAAATCTCAAAAATGGCATAACCTTCCTCCATTGAAGGTTTTCCATTCCAGCACAATCCATTACTCATTTCAAGCTTATATTCATCACTTTTAACACTAAACAACATGCTTAAACAAATAAAATCACACAATTCAACCACTTTGAAAAAGTACTTTTTCAAAACCCTAAATCTCCACTTTCATTCAAAAATAATTTATTTTTGAATTATTTTATTAATTTTAAATTTGTAAAAATTTATTTATAAAAATGCCATTTGCCTTTGACTTTTCTTTTAAAAAGCGTTGACTTTTATATGTTATGTATATTTTGCATATATATCACATATATATATTCCACTTTTTCATTTAAAATCCCTTCATTTTTCATTTAAAACCATTAATTTAATTTATCCTTTTAAATTATAATTTATTTTATCAAATATTCCAAAAAATTAAAAAATTTTAAAAATGTTGGGATATTACAATTCTCTCCCCCCTAAAACAAATTTCGTCCTCGAAATTACATGTTCTCAAGTCTAGAACAATTGGGGAAACTGACTCTGCATCGCCTGCTCACTCTCTCATTTCGCCTCCTCAGTGGCATGATTCCTCCAAAGGACTTTCAAAAGTGGCACCCTCTTATTCCTCAATTCTTTAACCTCTCGTACCAAAATCGCCACTGGTTCTTCCTCGTAAGTCAGATCTGGACTCACCTCAATGGACTCCACTGACAAGATATGAGATGGGTTAGACCTGTATCTCCGAAGCATCGAGACATGGAAAATATTATGAATTCTATCCAACTCAGGTGGCAAAGCTAGTCTATAAGCCACTGGACCAACTCTCTCCAACACCTCTTATGGTCCTATGAAACGAGGACTCAACTTTCCTTTGCTGCCAAATCTCAAAATCTTCTTCCATGGAGACACCTTCAGAAACACTTTATCTCCCACACTAAACTCTATGTCTCTTCTCTTTAAATCTGAATAGGATTTCTGTCAGTTTGAAGCTGCTTTTAAATGACCCCGAATCACCTTCACTTTCTCCTATGTTTCCTTAATCAAATCGGGACCAACCAGTTTACCTTCTCCAACCTCATCCCAACACAAAGGTGTCCTGCATCTCCTGCCATATAAGGCCTCATAAGAAGCCATCCCAATACTGGACTGATGACTGTTATTATAAGCAAACTCAATTAGTGGCAAAAATATGTCCTAATTCCCAGTAAAATCAATGATACAGCTCCTCAACATATCCTCCAGAATCTGTATCACTCTCTTTGACTACCCATCTGTCTGAGGATGAAAATCAGTACTAAAATGCAATCGAAAACCCATAGCATCATGCAAACTCTTCTAAAACCTCAAAGTAAATCGGAGATCTCGATCTGACACCAAAGAAACTGGGACTCCAAGCAACCTTACTATCTCATTGATATATAGCTCAGCCAACCTCGCAAGAGAATAATCCATCTGAACTAGAAGAAAATGAGCTGTCTTTGTCATCCGATCAACTATCACCCAGATTGCATCATGCTTCTTCTGGGTCAAAGACAGTCCAGTCACAAAATTCATTGTCACTCGCTCCCATTTTCACTCTGGCACTAATAAAGGTTGGAGCAACCCTGAAGGAACTTAGTGCTCAGCCTTCACTTTTTGGCAAGTGAGATCTCTGGATACAAACTCCGCTATGTCCCTCTTCATACCTGACCACCAATAATGCCGCTTCAAGTCCTGATACATTTTGGTACTCCCAGGGTGCATAGTAAAAAGTGACTGATGTGCTTCCTCTAATATCATCCTTTTCAATTCTGCATCATCAGGAATACACAATCTATCTCTGTACCATAGACTGCCATCATCCCTCACATAAAAGTCTCGACTCTTTCCCTTCTGACAAACCAACATAATTTTATGAATTCTCTCATCTGCCAACTGGGCCTCCCTAATATGATCCAACAAGACTAGCCTCAACTGCAACTGAGCCATCAAAGCACCATCATCAGAAGACTCAAATCTAGCATGCAACGCTCTCAACTCAACAAGCAATGAGAACGAATAAGCAGTCAAACCTGCCAAAGACTTTCAACTCAAGGCATCAATAACAATATTTGCCTTACCAGGATGATAATCAATCAAACAGTCGTACTCTTTAATCAACTCTAACCACCATCTCTGCTGACGATTCAGCTCTCTCTGGACACTCAGGTATTTCAAACTCTTGAAATCCGTATAAATGAAACACTTTTCCCCATACAAGTAATGTTGCCAAATCTTCAAGGCAAAAACTATTGCTGCTAATTTCAAATCATGCGTCGAGTAATTCAGTTCATACGATTTCAACTGTCGAGAGGCATAAGCAATGACTCTACCCTCCTGCATCAGAACACAACCTAAACCACTATGTGAAACATCACTGTATATCACATATGGTTTACCTTCCACAGGCAGGGTAAGGACAGGAGCCTGAGTCAACATCTCTCTCAGCTGCTCAAAACTTGCCTGACACCGATCTGTCCACACAAATTTAACTCCTTTCTGAAGTAATCTAGTGAGTGGTGTAACTATTATAGAAAAACCCTTCACAAACTGATGATAATAGCCTGCCAATCCCAGAAAACTTCTAAACTCTGTCATAATCTTCGGTGGACTCCAATTCAAGATAGCCTCAACTTTACTTGGATCAACTCTAATACCCTCTGCTGAAATAACATGACTGAGAAAAGCTACCTAATCGAGCTAGAACTCACACTTAGACAGCTTAGCATACAACTGCTTCTCTCTCAGAGTCTGTAATACAATCCACAAATGCCTATCATGATCCTCCTCATTACATGAATACACCAAAATTTCATCAATGAAGACCACCACAAACTGATCTAAATATGGTCTGAACACCCTGTTCATCAAATCCATAAAAGCTGCTGGTGCATTCGTCAATCCAAAGGGCATCATCAGAAACTCATAATGCCCATATACCTCGTGCGAAAAACTGTTTTGGATACATTTACATCTCTGACTCTCAACTGATGGTACCCTGATCTCAGATCGATCTTAGAGAATATTGCTACTCCCTTCAATTGATCAAAGAGATCATCTATCCGAGGCAAAGGATACTTATTCTTGATGGTCACCTTATTCAACTGCCTATAATCAATACACAATCTCATGGTGCCATCATTCTTCTTCACAAACAACACAGGCGCTCCCCACGGGGACACATTAGGGCCGACAAACTCTTTTTCCAATAACTCCTACAACTGCACCTTCAATTCTCTCAACTCAGTAGGTGCCATCCGATAAGGGATAATAGAGATAGGAGTGATACCGGGCAACAAATTGATACCAAACTCCACTTCTCTTTCAGGAGGTACCCCTGGCAACTCATCAGGGAAAACATCTAAAAACTCGGCAACTGTGGGTATACTGTCAAGCAAGGATCCCACTACTCTAGTATCAGCAACATGAAAAAGATAAGCCTCACATCCCTTCCGAATCATCCTCCTAGCTGAAACTGCTAAAATAAACATGGATGAAAGATACCTCTGCTCACTGGATATAATAACATCCCTACCATCACGTATTCTCAAAGTAACACATTTCTTCTGACAGTCTACCACAACCTCAAGCTTGGATAACCAATCCATGCTCAAAATCATATCATACTCCCTAAAAGGCATCTCAATTAGGTCACCGAGAAACTCCTTATCTTGAACAACAACTGAATTATCTCGGTGTACCCTTCTCACCACAACACTATGCCCTAAAAGATTTGTGGCCAAAACATCAAATCCTAAGAATTCAGAATGAAAATCACTCACAAGCAAGATGGATGCACTGATGTAAGAATGAGTCAACCCATGGTCTAGTAATGCAAGAACTGAAGTACCAAATAATGTAAAAGTACCAGCAATAACAACTGAAGTATATGGCTGCCTCTGCATCACATAAACCTACTGTGATGGTCCTGCCTCATCTGGTCTACTACCTCCAACTGTAGAATCTCCTCTCTGACTCGACCCAGATCGACCACCTCTACCAAAACCTCTGCCACAACGACCCCTCTGACACTGGGTCAAGAAGTTGCAGTATCTGCCTGTATATCCTCTGGTGGCTTGGGACAATCTCTGATAAAATGGTCTGACAATCCACATCTAAAACACACTCCCAAAGAACCTCTCCACCAGCAGACACCTCTGTGTGCTCTACCACAATAAACACAAGTAGGTGGAGTAGGTCTCTAGCACTAGCCACTGAAACTGCAGGTCTCTGTCTCTGTCTTTGTTGCTGTTCTGACCTGCCAAACTGCCTCTGACTCCTACTAAACCTCTGAAAATATCCCCCTCGTCCTCTCTTCACTGATGAAGACCTTGCAAAATCCTGGGGTCTCCTAGCTCTGGTCTCCTCAACCTAGCAGCTGCTGCAAAACTCTGTGCTCTCTACACTCATGGTAGCTACAACTAACTGGAAAAAATCTTGATACCAGGAGCCTGGGATAATGCATATGATAGAGGGTCTCAGTCCCTCCTCAAACCTCCTACACCTGTCAAACTCGTCAGAAATGATTCCACCAGCATAGTGACTTAACCGGATAAACTCAATCTCATACTCGGTCACTGTCCTAGTATCCTATCTCAGACTCAGAAACTCCATCTTCTTTGCATCTTTATACTCTCTCGGAGTATACTTCTACTCAAATTCCTGCAGAAAATCATCATAGGTCAAGACTGGTGGATCATCCAGAGCATGTGGAACCGTCTTCCACTAATCATATGCATTCCTCTGCAGAAGAGATCTGGCATAATCAAACTTCTCTTTCGGACTAGCCTACAACTGAATGAATACCCTTTGAATCCTATCTAGCCACTGCTCTACTACAGCAGGGTCTGTAGTACCAACAAAGTCCTCAGCTCTATACTTTTTCAGTTTATCATACTGCCTCACCGGCAACTGTGGCTGCGGCTGCGGCTGTGGTGGCTGTGATTATGGAGCCTGCCTCAACAACTCTACCATATGCCATACCCAGCCAGGCAGAATCTCATCAGCTTCTAGTCTCACAGGCAAAGAAACAAATGCCTCACCAGCAGACACAACTCTAGCTCCATCACTAACATCATCCGGAGCCACACTCTCTGCACTACCCTCAGCAGCTTGATGCGTCCTAGATGCCATAACTACCTATATCTGCAAACACAGCAGAAATTACTATATCAGAGATCAGAAACTTCCAGTGCCAATGCATGTATTACAATTTAAAACTATTTTTAAATCCTTCATTTTCTCTCTCTATCAACTCACCTAGGTCGAGAACCTCAAACCTAAGCTCTGATACCAAAACAAATGTAAAAATCACAGACTGGTTTAATAAAAAAATTTCACATTTCTAATTTAAAGTTTCAAATTCTAAATATATAAAATTAAATAGCATATAAATATTCTTTACTTATTAGAGGAACCCAAAATAAATATTATATATGAAAATCTCTGAAAAAAATTCACCAGAGTTTTGCCTATAATTTGGACACCCCAAAATTTAGCAAAACACAATCTGTAAAAAGAAAACACTCCCAAATAATTTCAATTCACCATCTCAACCATACTCCTCAATTTCACTAAGTTTCTTAAACATTTATATATAGATATATATAATTTAAAACACATTTACTCTCCCATTTCAAATGCATTGACCCAAAATTCTTTATAATATACAATACATAAAATCCAAAATATAATATATTATGCATAATACTCAAAGTGTACAATAACATAAAAATATATACATACTGCTGACATTGTTTTCGATCTCGATAACAACTCAACAAGCTCAACAATAAGTCTAGACCCGACCTGGTCTAGAAGAACTCTCTGGCTCAGCTGAGTCTATCATGTCACCTGCATGATTAAAACAATCACGCTAAGCCGAAGCCTAGTGGTACAAACTTTGATAATAACAATAAAACTCAATGCAATGCCAATGCACGATGCATATAGATGTCACATCATTCCACTTTTTTTATAGTTTTCAAATATTTCATAATCACATTTCACATATAAACAAACACAAACATGGGCCCAAATATAACTAACATGCTATTCAAATTCCAGAGTTACTGTTTTGGTCTATAATGACACCATGTGTCTAGCCCCGTAGGCAATATATCCATGGATAATCCAACTAGATCTGAGATTACGACCCGATCTTTTCACTCAGTCTAGCTTCAAGAATTTATTTTTGAGGCTTACGATCCCGTCTTTTCACCCCAAAAATATCATATTTATCAGCTGGGCCTGGCTTATAACCCGATCTTTTCACCAGCCCAGCATTTAGCCCGTAGGCAATCATAGGCATGCAGCCAAACACAGAACTCTGAAAATTAAATAACATACTAGACACACAATTTATTCATATTTCTCATTATTAATCTCTTTCTTTTTTTCACATATTCAATCTAGGCACATTGCCTTATTTTCGCATTTTTTTCACTTTTCTCATTTTTCACAATTTTCTCATTTTTCTCACTTTTCTCGCTTTTCTCATTTTTATCAATATCAATTCATTTCATTATACCACACATCTCATTTTTGCATTCACAACACATTACCCAATTACTTTGGGTATTTTCACATAATATATATATTTCACATTTTACACAATTTAGCCATTATCAATGGTTTTTCACAATGCATTTAACACATATATGACATTACAAATGTCATAGCACATTATTCATA
This sequence comes from Garcia nutans, assembly GCA_947685225.1. NCBI lineage: Eukaryota > Viridiplantae > Streptophyta > Magnoliopsida > Malpighiales > Euphorbiaceae > Garcia > Garcia nutans. The sequence continues at coordinate 85,882 of CANTUV010000003.1, read as the reverse complement.
CACAACCAATGAACTAAGTAGCTTAACACATTTTCCAACCAAAATGTATTAAGTCCAAATATCAAGCAAATATAAACAATATATTCAAAGTGTGTACATACCTCCACTAGACTCAAAGCAAGCTTAAAATAACCTCTAATCCTATCTTTCCAACTTGCCCTTCACCACTTGGATGAAGCAAATCAACATCTCTCAATACCTTAACCAAATGTGATAGCAAATAATCATTTAGTATCCCATTTAATAACATTTCCAATATTTAACCATAATTAAACATCATGATAACATGTAAATCCAACACGTTTTTATTGATTATAATATGCTGATTTTGTGTTAATTGTGCTTAAAAGAGGAGTTTTTAGTTGGATTCTTGTTTTTGTGTTAGGATATACTGGATATGGTGAGAATGAAGCTAAAAGGAGTAGATTTGAAGATGTTTGTGGGAAGCAGTAGCTGCTGGAATCTGTTTGGAAAATATGAAGCTGTCAAGGCCTTACTCTTGGGCAAGACTAAGCGCAAAGGAGCTGTTGACGAGCAGCATTTAATTGGACAGCTGGCCCACATGTTTTAATCACATTTTATACTTATTTTAGAGCTGAGGAAGATGTTAAAACACTGTGTTTTGGGTCTTTATGTGATATATTTAGTTTGGCCCCACTTTGGGGGATATATAAGTTAAAAATTAGGTTTTGAGAAGACACTTTTTGCCACCCTTTGAATAGTGACGGGATTGATAGAGTTTTCAATTTTTTTACGATGTTTTCTTCAATAGCCATGTGTGGCTAGTCGTCCTTTTCAGTCAAGGTTTAATCCAAGGTAGAAGTTTGATCATGATTGTGAGATTGAATTGAACTTAATAGAATTCTTTGATTTTCATTGCATTTATATTCTTTCTGTGGTTTATTGGGAAAATATATCCCTTAGTGAAATTCTATTGAATGATTAATAGGGCTCGTTCTTTGTTTGATAGTAATTTCCATGACTATTCAATTGAATCAAATCCGTAATTGTTTGATTAGATTGATGTAGTACTGATTGGTATAATTTAATTGGGTAGAACCTTTTGGGTTATATCAAGGAAGAGTATAATCTGATTTAAATGGATACTCGTAGTTTCTGTTAATTAGGGCAAGGTCCTACTAGATTTTAAGGCTGTTAACAGTTAAATCCTTCATCGTACTTAGGTTTGCTAGTTAATTAGGGGTTATTATTACACTACAAAAAAACACGCTATTTGCGACGGACAGAATCCGTCGCAGATCCGTCGCAAATCAAGTCTTGCGACCGATCTGCGACGGATACGATCCGTTAATAAAAAAGGCGTCGCAATTTTCAATTTGCGACAGGCCGTCGCAGATTTCGTCGCAGATTTCCGTCGCAGATTCCGTCATAGATTTCCGTCGCAAATTCGTCACAGATTTCGTCGCAGATTTCCGTCGCAGATTCCGTCACAGATTTCCGTCGCAAATTCGTCACAGATTCCGTCGCAGATTGCCGTCACAAATTCCGTCGCAGATTGTCGTCGCAGTATCTGTCGCAGATTCCGTCATAGATTTCAAATATCCGTCGCAGATTCGTAGCAAATCCGTAGTAATTTAATATTGATTTTTATTGGAACTATTTGTATTATCAATTAATTTTATGAGAACTTTATAAATACATTTGGAACATTTAAACACAATCTAAAAAAATACTAATTACATTGATAAAAATAATTCTTTTATTAATCTTCAATAAAATAAAATATTTTACAATTTAACTATACAAGTGTTAAGAACACTACTATAAATAATCTATCTTGAAAATAACAATATAGATCTTCAATTATCATTTTCCATTGAATCATGACTTGCATCATCATTATTAACCTGCAAATAATATTAAAAAGAGTAAATGAAAAGAATAATATGATACATGTTAACAAAGTAATACTAACCGTGGTGTGTAGGCTTTTTCATTCAACTCGTGTAGCTGCTTAGGAATTTTGTATATACACAAGCTGTTTGTCGTCAGGTGCATGTAAACGTGCTCTCTTTGCATTGACTTTGCTAATTCATTCACATCAACTATTGTCTGAACCGCTGGCGCCGTTGCCTGCAACCAGAAGAAATAGAAATTTTATTTTATTAGAACATATCAATAATTTTGTTTATGCTTCTCATCACATACGAACTAATTGCTACTCGAATAGCTCAATGCAACAACTAAAAGTCTTAAAAGATAATAATTAGTGATAATCAATAGGTATTCTAACAATATTTGATTATTTAAATGATGATTTTTTATAAAAAGAATAAGAAAGTTGAGCTAATTTACATAAATTAACTAAAATTACCTTGGTGCAGCTTTTGCTCCTCAATGACTTGTCTGCCTCTTTTACATGATTAGCTCAACTTCCATGCATTCCATACATGATTAGCTCAATTAAAAAAATTAAATTACTATTTCCACTTTTATTTTAACTGAGCATAAGCTCGAACAAAACAAAGGAAAAGAGCAACCACGAAACCACTAATACTGAATTGGCAGAAGCAAATTCAACAATACAAACAATAGGTTGTCATTTTCAACTGGTGGGCAGTACAAGGTGAATAGAAATGCAATTAATTGAACAACTTGCAACTTTAATTTGAACCGCAAGAAGCCATATTTTGTTAATTTATTGATCATTTTGTTAATGATACAAGTAATCAACACATAAAAACTATAATTAACATTTACGAAAAAAATAATTTGCTAATGTACAAATTATATTTATTAACAATTAAAAAAACTGAACTTCAATATTTAAATTCAATTAGATTTAGTTAATTGAACATTTACTCCTAATATGATACAACGGAGATTCCATAGGCTAACAGAGGTAATAAAACATACTAGTCCAAGGCAGTAAAAAATCAGATCAACTAATTGAGACTCTAAAATCAGGGCATGGAGAAAATATTGAAAAGTGGCAATATCAGTATTTCTTCAGAAAAACTGAAATAAACAGAAACAAACAGTTGTAACTTTCAGAAAACTATTATTATCACTACTTCGGAATTTTTATTGGTTTTGGAATTTAGGGACAAGCAGTCATATTGTTGCTGTTATTGTAAGGTATTGATTAATTGCATTCAAGAAGAAAGAGCTATACTTTTAGAAACGTTATTGCAGCAATAGTAATTTACAGTTTTAATATGTATTATTATGCTCATGCAGAAGCAATCACCTAGTTTTAGCACTCCTAACCTGCAAGAATATGTAGTTTTTTACATCTGCTTTAATAGCAATAAACTATGGTTTTATATTTCTTAATTTTAAAATATTTTTCATTTCCTAAGTGTGCATTTCTCTCATCGCGAGCTAGGCGTAACACATTTACATAAAGATGTCCTTTAAATAGTTCAAATTAAGAACCCGTTGATAAATCCCCTGTTCTGTTATATGCATACATACATATACATACATACATACATACATACATGCATATATATATACATATATATTCAATATTCGCTATCTATTGTATTCATATATAGTTTTAAGCATATATATATACATACTCCCCTCGTGGTAGAAATCCAACAAAAATTCCATGCTTACTAAAGTTTTCTAATCAGTTTCAAGATGAGCAACAAGCTTAGACTAATCATAAAGGGAAGCACATCTTTTTGCATGTGTAAATGTAAACATTAAAAAAATTAAACCCAATGCAACAATACCTCATGAGTAAATGTCCTAACAGGTATACCAAATGCTCTGGCCAATCCAAAATCAGCAAACTTCAGTGAATTTGTACGACGATCTATGAGCAGATTTTGTGGTTTCAAATCTCGATGAAGAACCCTGTGAGAATGGCAGTACGCGATGCCACGAAGTATTTGATAATTATACATATCTGTCATTAGTGACAGATTAACAAATCATGGAGTTAAGAGCCAAAGAAAAGATTAAGGTAACTTTTCCTGTCTGCATCATTCACATGCCAGTCCAAAATGTTGTAGCAAGCAACAGAATTATACTGCTAGTTCAACCTATCAGAAACCGATTTCAACCAAGCACAACATTATCAGTTCCTTTAATGCCAAATATATCCCATTTCCTTCTCAGTGTCCATTTTACTTGCTCTTATCATCTTTAATCTCCAGTTGGTACTACCTTACAAGTTCTCCAGGGTTTTAACAGTTCTTCTATCAATATACAGCAGCCACTTCAGCAAGGAGAATTTATTATAAAGTTCCATTTTTTTTTTATATTTGTAGGTTCTCATGTGCATATCCATTAGTAGAATTATCAATAGTATTCCATCCATCCACACAGCATGCTCACATTACTGAACTTATGAGAACTGTATTGTTCATCATAGTTTAACAGTGAATTTCTGACATTAAGCAATTATATTTATAATTTATGCATAAATAACACAAGAACATGATCATTCAAGAGATTGGAACCCATTGTAATGTATTAGTATCTACTACTAAAAACACCTTTAGCAATCACATACTAGCCTAAGAGCGAATCAAAGGGACAGAACCTTTCCCTTCCCATCAAGCACTTTCCTCACAACAGTTGCCATTTTTTTTTATCATTTAAATACTAAAAAAATAGATCAGTCACTCAATATAGGCATATTTCAATAGAATACTTCAAGCACATACGAGCCACCAATCCAAAACAGTAAAAAATCTATCTACCATCCATGAAGAACTGTCCATTTTAAAACTAAATTTTCATATCTAATATAAAAAAGAGCCAGCTTCTTCTTTGTTCATGCTCACAATAAGCTCCCATTAGAAATATTTGATTCCAACGCCCAACTACAAAAAAAAACTATAAAAGAAAATTCAGGCATTGAATTTCAAACCCAATTTAACTCTTTCTCTAAATAGCTAAACCACACTCAAGAATTATCCAAAATTTAAATTAACCCATGCACATAAACTTGAAATTTCCAAAAAAAAAAAATTTGGGGTTTTCTTTTTAACAATCAAAATTATTGAAGGGAACTTCAAGAGAGAGAACAAGAAAGTACCTTTCTTGACCGGCAGTGTCCCAAATCTGAGCCTTGACGGTTTTGTGATCAATAACGATGGTTTTAGTCTGGAATTCAACTCTGATCGTGGCTTTAGAATCTAAACTAAACTCGTTTCTTGCAAATCGAGCCAAAAGCTGCGATTTTCCAACCACCGAGTCTCCGATCAGTACTACTTTAAACACATAATCTATTTTCTGATTGAAATTCACTTGCAAATTCGACATATCTCTCTCCACCCTCTAAATCCCACTTTCCAAAGCTAAAAAAGTTTCGATTTTTCTATACGCAATAATTAAAAAAATAAAGATCAAGTTTCTGTGAGCTGAAGCATGAGAAAAGAAAGATGAAAAATAAAGATCATAGCAACCACATGTACGTTGGAACATCATAGCAGATTTGGCAGATTAGTATCCAATCATGGATTTGACAATGAACAATAATCAATGAATCAAAGATGTTTAGAAAAATATTCGGCATTTGCGACGGAAATCTGCGACGGACATGTTTCCGTCGCAAATTTGCTACGGATCTGCGACGTAACATTTTCCGCAAAAATTCTCGGCGGGAGTAATCCCGCCAACTTTTGCGACGATTATTTGCGACGCACTGATTTTCGTCGCAGATCTGCGACGGATTTGCAACGGATTTGCGACCAATTTCTCAAAATTCCTCTGACTCCTCCTTCCGTCCCAAATCCGTCGCAGATCCGTAGCAAATTTGCGACGGAAAACATGTCCGTCGCAGATCCGTAGCAAATTTGCGACGAAAAACAAGTCCGTCGCAGATTTCCGTCGCAAAATTCCGAATATTTTTATAGTGAAATTTGCGACGGCAATAGATGGTAGCAGATCTCCGTTGCAAATTGGTTTTTTTTAGTGTTTTCTCTCTCGCGCCAAGTCTCCGTGCCAACTTTTGCGACGATTATTTGCGACGGAATGATTTTCGTCGCAGATATTTCTCAAAATTCCTCTGACTCGTCCTTCCGTCGCAAATCCGTCGCAGATCCGTAGCAAATTTGCGACGGAAAACATGTCCGTCGCAGATTCGTAGCAAATTTGCGACGGAAAACATGTCCGTCGCAGATTTCCGTCACAAAATTCCGAATATTTTTATAGTGAAATTTGCGACGGCAATAGATGGTAGCAGATCTCCGTTGCAAATTGGTTTTTTTTAGTGTTTTCTCTCGCGCCAAGTTTCCGCGCCAACTTTTGCGACGATTATTTGAGACGGAATGATTTTCGTCGCAGATCTGCGACGGATTTGCAACGGATTTGCGACCAATTTCTCAAAATTCCTCTGACTTGTCCTTCCGTCGCAAATCTGTCGCAGATCCGTAGCAAATTTGCGACGGAAACATGTCCGTCGCAGATTTCCGTCGCAAATGCCGAATATTTTTGTAGTGTTAGATCGTATCTTAATAACCTATTAATAAGGTAGGAGTGGTTGGGTCGACGTTCTTCCTGGCTATAACTTGTCTGCAATTTGAATTAAAGGATTATTCTTGAATCAATGATCAATCAGTTTAAACTTCGAACCGCGGTATGCCTTGACTGAATTCGCTCTCCATCGTTTCAGGTTTTATATTTAATTTTGTTACTTTTGCTTTTAATTTTAATTAATCTCGTTCCAATTTTAAATACCCCGTTCAATTTTTAGTTTTATTTTTGGTTCTGGTTAACTTTCAGCAAGCTAGTCCCTAGGGTTCGACCCTTCTCACCCTATTTACAAGTTTTCTTTTGTAGGAAGAGCAGGTTATTATTTTTTGTGGATTCGACACCCATCAAATTTTGGCGCCGTTGCCGGGGACTAGTTTACATTACTGTTATTGCTTCTTTGAATGACCAGATCTGAAAATTTGTAATTAGAATTTGATCCTGAGATAGAAAAGACAGCCCGTACATTGACGAAGGAAATCAGGCTACGAAAAAGGGCTGCAACTGCTTCTACAGCTGATCCAGAAATTATAATTACTGATTTAGTTGAATCTTCAACTGAATTTGATCCTGAATTAGAAGAAACCTCAACAGAATCTGAAAGAGAGGAACAGATGGCTGATAATCGCACCGTTAGAGAGCTACAGGCAGCCCCTATAGACCAGCAGCCCCTGTGTATTGCTTTTCCAAACTTGGATGCACCATTTGAGTTGAAATCTGGTTTGATTCACCAGCTCCCTACCTTCCATGGGATGAAAAATGAAAACCCACATAATCACTTGAAAGAATTTCATGGTGTGTGCTCAAGCATGAAGCCACAAGGTGTGGCGGAAGAACAAATCAAGTTAAGAGCATTCCTGTTTTCATTAAAAGATACTGCTAAAGAATGGTTACTTAACTTACCACCAGGTTCTATAACCACATGGCCCGCGATGGCTCATGCATTCTTGGATAAGTATTTTCCCGCCTCTAGAGCAGCCACCATTCATAGGGAGATTAGTGGGATCAAACAAAAAGATATAGAAAGTCTTCATGACTACTGGGAGAGATTTAAGAGGTTGTGTGCAAACTGCCCACAACAAGGGATGTCCGAACAATCACTTCTCCAATATTTTTATGAAGGGATGCTGGATATAGAAAGGAAAATGGTCGATGCTGCAAGTGGGGGAGCTCTTGTTAACAAAACTCCAGCCCAAGCAAGAGAGATCATATCAACCATGGCTGCAAACACGCAACAATTTGGACAAGTTGAAGAGCCATCACGCAAGCTCTATCAGGTAAGTAATTCTTCCGTTGAAGCTAAACTTAATGAGCTAACTTCTGTGATTAAAAATTTTGCTGCAGGACTTAATAGTCATAAAAGAGCGTGTGAAGCATGCACTTCTTATGAACACCCAATCGATGCATGTCCATCTTGGCAAGAGGGTCAAGAGCAAGTCAACGCTATTGGAGGTTTTTCTGGGCAGCCTCAAAGATCCAACTTTCCCATCTCCAACACTTTTGATGATAGTTGGAGGAGGCACCCGAATCTTAACTGTGGGAATAGGCAGCAGAATTTTCAGCAAGCTAGGCCACCTCCTCAACAATCTTCCAATTCAAACATGTCTTTGGAAGACATAGTTAGATCCCTTGCCACAAGCACATCTGCATTCCAGCAAGAATCCAGGAGGGAGATGAATGAGCTTACCACCAACATGAATGCCTTACAACAAGAAACAAAGAGGAGCTTGCAAAACTTGGAGACCCAAGTCAGCCAGCTTGCCTCTTCCGTGAGCAGGTTGGAGAATCAAGGAAAGTTACCTTCTCAAACAGTTGTCAACCCAAGAGAGAACGTAAGTGCCATCACTTTACGTAGTGGAAAAGAGCTAAATACAATAGCCCCGAAGAAAGACAGCAGTAGGTCGAAGAAAGAAGCTGAAAAAGAGGTAGAAATTCAGCAAAAGAAGGTTCCCAAGCAAGTTGAAAAGCGGCAGCCCGAGACATTTGTTATACCGTCTCCCTTTCCCGAAAGGTTGAGGCAATGCAAGAGGGAGAAAGAAGAGAAAGAGATCCTTGACATCTTTCGCAAGGTTGAGGTAAATATTCCTTTGCTCGATTTAATTAAGCAAATACCTCGATATGCAAAGATTTTGAAGGAATTTTGTGTAAGTAAGAAGAAGCAAGCTGAGGTTGAGAAGGTAAGTGTGGGGGAGAATGTCCTGCAATTTTGCAAAGAAAACTCCCACCAAAATGCAAGGATGAAGGTATGTTTTTTATCCCTTGTAGAATAGGCAATGTGCAAATTAAGAAAGCTATATGTGATTTAGGCGCTTCAATTAATGTTATGCCATTGTCTATTTTCTCTTCTTTGAATATAGGTGCTTTAAAGAAAACTAGCATTTGCATTGAATTGGCGGATAAGTCCGTAATCTACCCGGAAGGGGTGCTAGAGGATGTGTTAGTGAAAGTTAATGATTTAATTTTTCCTGCTGATTTCTATGTGGTTGATATGGAGGATGCTAAATCCCCAAATTCTAGTGAAATCATTTTAGGAAGACCTTTTCTTAGGACAGCTAGGACTAAAATTGATGTTTTTGATGGTATTCTTACCATGGAGCTGGATGGAGAAGTTGTCAAATTTAGCATGTATAGTGAAGTCAAAGATGCTAATATTGTGTCCAATGTGAGTGAAGTGTCTGATTTTGATCCCAAAACTAATAAATTTTCTCTAATAATTGATAAGAATGAGCTTAATGTGGTTTCTTGTAAGAATTTTGATAATGAATACACTAATAAGTTTAAAGAGAAAATTTTGTCTGATGAAAAGTTGCAGGAAATTGAGCTGGAAAAGGCGCTAAACATGGGACTACAACCATTGCCTAGCCATTTGAAGTATGTGTTTTTAGGTGATGGAGATCCAATTTCATTAATTGTCTCCAAAGAGCTAAGTAATGAGCAAGAAAAGGAGCTGATTCGAGTGCTAAATGAGTACAAGGATAATTTTGGATGGGCGAAGAATGTTGCATTTGGAAGCTCCACCGAATTCGGTTGAAAATTCGGGAATGTATAGCCTAAGATGTTAAATGAGGGCGCTTTCTGGGAGGCAACCCAAGCCTAATAAATTTTATATTTTTTTTTCTTTTTATTTGAATTTTCTGCACTTGTTTTTATTTTTTTTTTTAAAAATAAAAATAAAAATAAAAAAAGATTAGTGTCATCTTCTTCCTTGGTAACATGTTTTGTTTTGCTGGAAAGTCTTGTGTGAGGATTGTGGTTTAAACTTGTCTTTAATGGTTAATGAATTTTATTGGTGGTAAAAAAAATATATAATAAGTGAATAGTGTCATCTTCTTCCTCTATTAGTTTCTGGAAATGGTGTGTCCAAAAGAAGTTAAAAGTTGATCTTTAATGGTGAACGAATTCCTAATGATGCTGTAAAAGTTCTATTCATTATATTTGTTGAGTGTTAATGGGTTAAATAAGAGCTTCTGCACTATTTACTTTTACCACCATATGTTTATTTACTCTAATATTTTAACTAACTTAAGTTTTTATTATTTTACAGATAGAGTAAAACATATAAAGGCCAAATTACTCCACCCTTTTCTCTCAAGACCACGACCAACCACCATCTTCTCTTCCCCATCCAGCAGCCCTAACAAACCCGAAACCCAGCAGCCCCCTTTTCCCTTTCAATTTCTGAAAACCCAGCATCTCTCTCTCTCTCTCCCTCAATCGAAAATCCAGCAGCCCCTCAATCGAAAACCCAGCAGCCACCATCTTCTCTTCCCCATCCAGCAGCCCCAACAAACCCGAAATCCAGCAGCCCCAACAATTTCAAGACTCCAGCATCTCAAGCCCTCACTTTCGGCAGCCGTACCACCTTAATTCTTTCTGATTAGATCATGAAATGCGGCCTCCTCACATCTCAACTGCTCCAAAAGGAAAACGAAGACAGTATTGCCTCTGTTGGAGTAAAAAAAATGGGAGCTGTTAATGTTTGAAGGTTGTTGACAATTTGATTTTCACCACTTCCAGGTCAGTCTTTCTAAAGTCTTAAAAATCTTGTTCTGTGATTAAATGTGGAATAGAGTTGTGCAATTAAAGTTTTTGTTATTGATTGTTGGAAGAAACTCTGTACAACCCATTGATGTTTTGTGACATTTGGTTTTAAATTGTCATGTTAGGAATTACTGCAGAAATCTTTTGATCAAGTGACTTGCGAATCTGATTTTTTGAGTTGTCCGGTAGAAATTTTCAGACTTGTTCATTAGGATGGAGTTTGTTGGCATGCTTTACTTTAGATTGAATAAATTGTGAGTGCTTTTGGTTATGGAATGGAATTGATGATGGAATTGTAAGTATTGATATTCTTCACAAAATATCTCTGCTTTGAGTTTTTCTATTTACAATTTCGGTAATTCAATAATTGAGTATAAAGCTTGTTACTTGATTATGTGCACTCTAAATTTTACATGCCAATTTTTAGATTTTAGTATATCATGAGCATTTTTGGCATAATGTTAGTTGCATTATTGATTAAATTTTTAATGGTGATAAAAATGACTTTCTTATCTCAAGTTTTTTTCTATTTTTATTTAGAAATAGGTTCATTTTTACCACTATTTTCAGTTATGCAATTAGCATTGATTGAGTTGATAGGTACATTCTATAGTTTTGGCTTGCAAATTGGTAATCAAAGACAGGTTAAAGGCAAGGTGGAGCTGCTTATTTAGTAGCAAACATGAGGAGGCAGATGTAATTGGATTAGCAACACCAACAGGGCAGTACTTCTTAACTCCTACTCTCTTTTAATTTTATTTGCTTGAGATCCTCCATTTGTGTTTCATTGTGATTTGTCCACATTGAGGACAATGTGTGAAATAAGTGTGGGGAGGGGATTTGATGTGAGAATGTTTTTGCTGCAATTTTTGAGACTGATTTATGTGATTGAGCAGCTGAAATTTTGATGTTATATTGCTGAAATTTTGAGCTTTCTATTGATTAATAGCTGCTGACATGTTACTTGTTTGATTGTTATGCTTTATAGTTCCTTATTGTCAAGTTTTACCCTTTTTAATAATGGCATTTGATGATATTTTTGCGTGATTCTGCTGCTGCCATATGGTTAATTTATGGTTTGAGACTTGACTTTTGAAATGTGACTTTTGAGTTAGGAAGATTAGACACTTATCCCATGACATTTCGAGTAAATTTTTGCAGTTTTGATGTGTTAAACTGATTTTGGGATTACTCATTGGGCTGTTTATTTTTTTTAAAACATGACTTGAACTTCTAGGAAATTCTAGAGAGGAGTAATTTGTCTTTGTAACCTAGTTGAACACATATGGGGACCTTGAATGACAAGACTAGTAAGCGAGAACTTTAGCTTGAGATTGACCATCACTGCACTTGTGAATCTTGATTGCAAGCTGTTACACTTTGAATTCTAAAAGTTTCATATTGCAAAACTTAGTCTCTTTCGATAAGAGTTTTTTAGAGCAATTTCCAAAGCCAAAATTTAGGATAGCTTTCGAACACTAGAACTCTTTTCTACGCTCCCTTGAGGCGAAATCCTAGGCGAATCTCGACTTTTGAGATGATTTAGGCATTCTTTTGGTCGATTCATCATTCCTTTTACGTTTTTCCCACCTTTACGTTACCGTTCTTTTCACCCCTTCTAGCCTACGAAGTATGCTAAATGCGTACTCTAATTTCTTTTCTTAGCCTACAATTTAGCCATATACACTAAAAAGCCCTTTGCCTACCACCCTTGAACAAGAAAATAGTCTTTTTAGTCGTTCTTGAGCATGCACATGTGTAAGTTATTAAGAATTGGCGCAATTTCATTTTTGCTTAATGTCATTGACTTTGTTTAGTTTGTGGAAATAAATGGTCCTTGTGGCTTATATGTTTAAAGTTTGTTGGGTTTAAGTTGGTTGTAAGTACTTCAGTTATGTTTTAGTTTTTCTTAAAAAAAAATAGAATGTGAAAAAAAAAGAAGAGAAAAATGAAAAAAAAAATCAGAAAAGAAAAAAAAGTGTATTCAATTTCAGTTTTAGTTTTTCTCTAATTTAAGCTTTTCTCTGGTTTAAGTCTTATTTGTCGCCATTAGTTAGTTCGTGCATTGTTCTTTTGAAATTAATTGTAAAAGACTTATTTTCTTGTCATTCTTAGCCTTACATTATCCTATCTTTTGTAATCATCACCTAGCCTAACCCATGTAAAGACCTAATGATCTTTGGTTGAGACTTGACCTACATTAGTGGAGAGGGAGTTTAGAGGGAGCCTATGGTTGTTCACTATTTTTGTTTTCTTGAAGCTATGAAAATGTTTTTGAAACGCTTGTTAATTGCTCGAGAAAACACTTGTTGATTCAAACTTCGAATGTGTGCGTGCGTGTTTTGAGAATTCTTAGTGTAACATTTTTCAATTAAAGTTCATAATGATGGAATGATGTTGATGGTTGGATTCTTAATTGCGATGTTGAGTTGTTTGGGGAACTTGTGTGTGTTTGATTGGGTTCTAAAGTGAAGTACGTGGTCTCCTAATAGATTTGATTTTGAGTCCTAAGTCATGCTTGAGGACAAGAATGGGATAAGTGTGGGGAAGTTTGATAACATGTAAATCCAACACGTTTTTATTGATTATAATATGCTGATTTTGTGTTAATTGTGCTTAAAAGAGGAGTTTTTAGTTGGATTCTTGTTTTTGTGTTAGGATATACTGGATATGGTGAGAATGAAGCTAAAAGGAGTAGATTTGAAGATGTTTGTGATGTTACACGGTGACATACATGCAGAATGAGCAAGTTCAAACGAAGTTGTAATATAGTATAAAATAAATTAGACGAGCACATTCAAACATAATTAACAGCAATACTTGCATCCCACAACCTATAGACATATATTGCACATTGAAACAAACATCAATGTTTTTGTTTCATAAATCTGTCCATGACACAAACACAACAGAACATAGGTCGCATTTAAATAAGTCAACCAGGTCAAATGCCCTCACCACATCATTTACAGCCATTTCAAAAAACGCAGAAAGAATTCCACAGAACAGTATTCCCAAAGCATAGTAAGCAATAAAAAAGAAGAGGAGATTGTCCTAGACAACCGAATTAAGCATTCCATTCTTTGTTAATAAATCTATCTTTGTTGTTTATTTTGTTTCTGTTTTTTTAACCTTTATGTTTTTTATAACAGCAGATAACAGATTGCCGGCTTTTAATCCGTGATCACAGAATGTTGTGTATGAGAGAATAAAGAAACTAAGGAACAATGAGACAACTTAGGATAAGACAAAATAGGAGAATTAGCAAGGATGTACAAAGTACCAATGGGAGTAGTGGAGGGAATATTATAACAAAAATTGTAAGTTAGCTATTTTGATGCCTATATCTGGGTGCTACAGTGTAAATGAATGGATATCAGAAATTAAAAGAAATTATTCTCTCATCTTATTATTTCTTTCTTCTCTATTCCTTCTATCCTTTCTATCCTTTCAATTCTATTATAATGTCTATTGTGTATTCTATTTTCTATTAAAGGTCCATTCATTGATTACCCAATACCTCATCAATCAACCTTAATCCACAACATTGGCATCAGAGCCAGCCCGAGTTGTACACCAACTTTTAAACTAAAATGGCAAAGTTACAAAAAAGGCAGCCAAACCCTCAGGAACAGATGAATCAGGAGCCGAGGAAATAGATGAGCAAGAGAAGTTTACCTCTCTTCAGAATGAAATCACCCTTAAGATATAAACCATGCAGAAGGAGCAACATCACACCTACGACAAACTTTGCAATGAGTAGCTCTGCAATGAGTAGCTCAAGCTCAGTGGTCATCAATCAACCTTAATCCACAACACAGAACTAGATGATTAACACACCAGATCATTGATACACTAGCAAGTTCCTTTTGATAAAAAACAATTTCCTAGTACTCTGCATATTCAATGAATACATACCAATATTATTTGCAGCTTCCGATATGTTCATTTAAATGTAAAATATGGCAATTAACATACTAATAGGGTCACCTATTTACACACATAGCCACCTATTAGTCCAATATGCTTACTTAAATATAACAACTAACACACCAATTAGGATAATATATTATCACAGAATGCATATCATTTAACAATTTTGAACAGCCACTCCTCCTTTTTGACACATTGAAGATTAATATAGATAAGATAAAAAGTAGAACAGCCATATAAGTAAGAACATGAAATTCCATTAAATTAGAATCCCATGTCTATTAATTGAACCTGCGTATTCAGTGTCTTCCGCTCTTCCACTTAAATCAACACCATACAACCACAACAGAAACAAAATGAAGGCAAAACATATTCACACGACAAGTTCATACAGTTTAAACCAACAAAACTAGTAGCGGCATCCCTCGTGAATCCCTGACTAGTTCAGATGCAAGTTCAATACAAAATCTCAATTCTTACATTTGTAGATTGCTTTTCACAAACAAGAAGGCATTTGCCATTCAGAATAGATACCCATTAACCATAAATGAATAGCAAATTAAAATCAGGATTTTGTTAGTTGCATTAAGCTACTGCTTGTTCAACAATCAGTTTGCCTCTCCATCTCCATTAATTCAGCTTAAATTTGAGCCAACAAAAGTAATACAGATCGTAGTTTCTCTATCTTTATTTCAGTAAAGCTTAAAAAAATGCACATTAGTCTATTCAGATCAAAGCAAATTAAATTTAATCAGTAACTAGTGTTATCCATGGCGCTGGTTCTCAAGCAGCTTTTGGTTAATTTCATTTAAATGTACAATAATGAGATTAATGTCCCTTTAAGAAGCTTCATAATGGAGTCAAGTACTCCCATGACTCCATTATGTGAGGTCATTAATTCTGATTTTGTTAGAACTTTGAAACAAAAGAATTCTTGTATCTAAGGTTTAGAAGAAAATGAAATAGAAAATAGAATATATGCGCAATTAAGCATTAGATAATTATTTTACAATAATTAGAAAAGAACAAAACCATTGTAGTGGGAGGTTCAAAATTTGCACATATAGAAAGCCAAATTGACGGAATTGGAGAACAAGAAAGGACTAGACCACTGGTATTATAAAAAAGAAAAAGATGCATATACTAAATTGGTGTACCTGAAGTTGCCATTTTGCTCCTTGGCACCTTATTCTTCAATAACACTAATAAGATGCCAATAAAATAAAAGCACAAATTATTAACATCAAACATATAACTCCTCACAATTTTATCTGTCATAAACAATCCCAACAACAGAGTTAAAGAATATAGAGAAAAATATGAATACACAAATTCATATAATTATTTGTTCATCCTAAATATCCACATAAAGATTGTGATACGAAAGTAAAATCAAATATATATTTTATCACCACAGATCCTTATATAAGATATTTGGATAATTTACAATGAGAT